>CM077303.1:157309342-167309342 GCA_039655065.1 Glossophaga mutica
AGCAGGTTTAAAGACCAGGAGTAAGGAAAAGGATAAAAATAAAAACTTCCCACTAAAATTCGGGGTCTTTTCTTTCTATGATTGATTACTGAATAAATACCAACATGTATTTTTGGATTCAGCCTCAGAGTGAAATTCCCTACAGCGAAACAGCTGTTTTTTTAAGGCTTTTAATATACTAACTTGTCAAAATATGTTAACTCTGATGATGGCAATTATTATTTTAAAAGATGTTATCAATCTATTTATCTATCCTCCGCCCTGATATTTCTTCTCAAGTCCAATACATAGTCGCAAGCAAGCAGCATTTTTGTTTCTCAATAAGTAAATTGGCAATAAATAAATAACTCTTGGGAGAAAGTGTTCCTCTTTGTTGAAATAGAAGACACATTAATTATTCTGAGCAAAAAAACTAGAGGTAAGCTAAGATTTTCAGCCTGTGTCAATGGCTGACAAAAGATATCTCCAAAAAGGCAAAGATTATATGGGCATAATACATAAGGATGTTTGGGGAGGGATCAATGTATCTCAAAAACCTCACAAATCCCTGGTTCTAGTTTTATGGGATGGCCTTATTGGTTTTTGTTAGATGTCATTTATCCGTATTGTCATTGATTTCAAAATCATATAGATCTGCGTACATAAATTCATGCTACCACGAAGGCCACCTCAACAGTGAAGTGGACATTCAGCTTGCCTGCCTCCCAAAGAAAGGTTTGCTTGAACCACACAAAGCAGAATTTTTTTTGAAAACTGAAGAATGTAAATGAGATCCAGTTCATTGGCTAAAAATCACCAAATTTCACCAATTAGGTAGGCCATGAGTTACCAAAATGGAGATCCTGACCTAGAAAAATGCTACAGCAAAATCACAGAAATAACTAAATCTCAAAATGTCTGAAACAGGATTCAATATAATTTCAGCAACAAGAAGATATCTATCCAATAGCCAACCACTTCCTGGATAAAGTATTTTTCCCTACAGAAATCCTTGTTTGGTTTCCTTGCTTTTTAGGGACAATGGAGAAATGAGCCAACACAACATTCATTACAAAAGTAACCACAGTATTATGTAACAACTTAGCCAGCCAATATTATCATGGAATATTCCTGATAATTGAAGTCTATCCTTTTATATTATTTTAACCACTTGTATTAGAATTATTATTTATAACTATTTTTATCTTTACATTTTCTTTTTAAAATTCTGTACAAGTTAACTTTTTTGTTTCAGTTATTCATAATGAACATTTTTGTGATGTACTAAATATAAATATAGTTAATTTAATATATCATTATAATATAATACATAAACATTATAAATGTTAATATAACAAATGTTATATATTATAATTTACTTTTTCAGTAAGTTGCATTGAGCATCTATGACAAGGCAAACACATTGCCAAGCCCTGAGGATACAATGATAAATGAGACATGCATCCTCTCCTCATGTAGCTTATTGTCTACCACAGGATTCGAGAAGAAATGGAGATAGAATAGGATGGTCAATTCCGTGACAGCTGATTGCTATGGAAACCCACTAACTGAGGAAAAGAGAATCAGGAAAAGATTCTCTTTCCAGGGTCACAACCTCAAACCCAAGTCGTAACAAATCAATAACAGCTCAGTTAAAAGAGTTAAGATCCTGGAGTTAGAAAAGGCAGAAATATAAAAGAAGTAGTAATAGTTGTAAGTAGCTTGCACTGTTAAGTGTTTTCAAAGCATTTAACAAATTCTCACATGCATCCACTTACTTTGCGCCCACACCTTTCCACATGCTGGAGTTCACTACTGTAGCTATGAACAGGAAAGCTAGACCCGACTCTCAGGAACTTTACATTTTAATAAAGAGAGCCAGAAACCATATATTTTTTTAAAAAGGGAACAAATCAACATTAGGCAAAATGGAGTCAATACTAAGAGGAAGATTAACTAAGGAGATGGGGGTTAGACTTATTGGAGGGCTATCTTAGACTGGATGACAATAAAAGATGTCAGGGATTTTTATCCTAAAGGAAATTGGTAACAACTAGAGAATTTTAAAACTTGGTAAGGTTCCCATTTTAGAAATTCACCACAGCTGCTCTGAGAAGTATGACTTGGAAAAGAACAATACCACAGGCAGGGATACCCAGTAAGAAAGTATTGCCTAAATCTGCGTGAAAGAAGAGAGTAAGCTGGTCTCCAACGGAGGTAGTGGTGCCATGTACAGAACTGGACAGGTTCAGGAACTACTGAGGAAGTGGAGTCGACAGGATGCTATAATGTGAGCTGGGCAGGTGAGAGTCAGGACAGCACCGGGACTCCAGCTGAGGCAGTCTTTCAGGGGCACTGCTACCGATATAGGAAACACAGGCTTGGGGAGATGATGACAGGTTTTCAGTTTTGATTATGTTGAGGGTGAGGATGAGTGTGAGTCTGGATATAAGTATGAATGTCCGTATAAGTGAAATGTGTGACATCCGAGTGGATATAACAGACACATAGGTGCATATATAGATCGAATCTCACTAGAAAGACTTTCCCTTGGGCTCAATGTCCATGGATCTCTTTCTTTTCCATTTACCCCTCCTTCCTCAATGTCAGCTGTTACCTAAATATACAATTTAGCCTATTTCTCCCCCAAAATAATGGACATCTTCACACATGTTGCCTTTTATTTCTGCTCTTTGTTTAGCAGAAAATTTCTTTTATTGTTTCGTCCTATTCACCTATCAAAATTCTATACCCTCAGTTAAAAAATTGAATTTAAAAAGCAAAAACATAAAAGAATGAGGAGAAAATAGGGAATGACTTTTTTTTTTGAGGGATTGGGAGCAAAAACTTACAAATAGTAAAAGCAAAGGGAAAAGCCAAGAATATAAATAGGTAATGCTGAAAAAATATTTTAAGTATGAAAGAATGACATACCTCAAAAAAATGAAAATAGAGCTAAAGAAAACAATAGTGAGAAACTACTTTCACTTATTAGATTCCAAAAAAACTAAAGAAATAATTTCCCCCAAAACTCCCATGTTGGCAAAGATGAAGACAAGCAGGTCTCTTTATGTACTGCCAATAGGGGTTAAATTTTATAGCTATAGCAGTCTGTGTCTAGTCAGCCTTAAATGATTTGTACCTTTTTTCCCCTAGTAAAATCATTCTGAGAACTTGTCCTAAGGAAAGAATCAGCAATGTGCATAAATCTTTAGGTGTATGAATGTTCATTGCAACTTTATATTAAAAAAAACAGCCTAAATATTCCATTATAGGCAATTAATTAAATAAATTATGATAAATATACAAGATGAAATCACTTAAATAGTATTTAATAACCCAAGAAATGTTGTAATATATTTTCATTTTTAATATAATACTTGCTTATGTAAAAATTTTAAATTAAAATAGAAAGATCAACCAAAAAATCACATGGATAACTAATTTATATACTATTCTGTGCTCTGCTTTTTTTCACATAATGTTCTATTATAAATAGATGCCAAAAAGATATGTGGTTAAAATTAATATCTATCTCTAATTTTAGACATAAATAGAAGAAAAATTTTAACAAAATGAAATATTGGAGGAATTCTCATTGAATTGACTGTTACTTCATATTTTTCTGAAAGGTTGAGACAAGCAAACAATAAATAATATATATATGAAAAGATAAAATTATTATTAAGAGATGTATATTTTTCTTCAGAATCAAGTTGAAAACTATTAGACAAAATAAAAACGCTCAATAAGGTAAGTGGTTAAAAAGATGTCCCACAAGGCCAAACTGTGGAGACAGTAAGATCCATAGTTGCTGGGTTTAGTTGAGTGTGGGGAGAATAAGCAAAGCACAGAAAACTTTTAGGGCAGTGAAAATAGTCTGATGATATTATAATGATGACTACATCTCATTACACATTTGTCCAAACCCACAGAATGTACCACACCAAGAATGAGCCTTAAGATAAACTATGGACTTTGGGCAATGATGACGTGTCAATGAAGGCTCATCCTTGGTGAAAAATTAACCTTTCTGGTAAGTGACGTTAATGGTGGGACAGGCTGTACGTGTGTGGGGGCTATAAACATGTATGCATTTCACAATAAATATTACTTTTTAAAATCAGAAATCAACAAATACCACATAATTCACCAGTCTTTAGGGAAACTACCAAAAGAATGCATTTTCTCCAAACCTTGGACCCTCACATCTTTTTACCTTTTGAAATTTACATTTAGTCCAGTTTCATAGTCATTGGTATCCTGTCTTTCTGCTGGAACTGTATATGAGGTGCTCAACTCTATATGTTCGGCACCTAGAAAGTACTTTGTGCATTGTACTTTATTAAATACTCCTGTAATTGAATTTCAAATAGTAGAAAATTTATATTTAGGAACAATCTGGTATTTACAACCAAGAAACCAAAGAATGTTATAATTGTCCCAAGATTTTGATAGAGATCGCATTATTTTAAACTATAAACTCAGCATTAGTTATACTTTCTAACATTTGTTATGTTTAATAGATTTTAGAAACTTAAGAAAAATAATGTGAACCAAAACTGATTGAATCTGCTGTATCTTTTTGTGGCTGAACCCCAGGTCAACTTATATTCATCAAGTAGAGTATTGGAGGACCCATTGCCTCTAATACTTCTAGGAGTTGAGTAAAATGTTTTAATTTCAGGCTAGAGGGGAAAAATAAACTTTTAGGGTAAAAGATAATATGCATCTTTACACCAAAACAGTCATAAAATATCTTTGAATATTTTTGAATGAAGGAAAGAACCTACAAAAGCAAAATTGCCTAGGGACATGGAAGTTATAAAGCTGGGCAGCAAAGGACAAAGTCAATGCTGGAGGTCATCAGGGGATACAAATTGTGTGCAAAAGAAAGGAAGATGGAAGGGTCTAGAATTTTAGCAAGGGTATTACATGAAGTGGCTAATGGTGCAGGTTTTGAGACAGAGAAGCCTAGTCAAGAGAAAAAGAATTGAAAGAGAATAAGGTTGAGAAGAAGTAAAAAAAGAAAAGTGAGTGACAGTGAAAGAAATGGTAAGTAAAGAAGGTGTGGTTGGAGAGGAGGAACAACACAAGTGAGATTTTAGGGAGTACCTATGATAAGACAAAGCACCTCTGCTGGTGGGAACCAATGATTCAGGGTGATGGGGGTAAGGAACTGTAAATAGTGGAAGCAAACCTTAGGTAAACAAGGAAACCAGAGGTTGTCAAAACTTGGCGGCACTAAATCAATTATTTCCCAACGAGCCACAGTGATATGTGGCAAAATGAGGTTCTTGTGCAGTAACAGGAGGAGTACAGAACTCAACGAATGAGATGATTTGGTTCCAGATTCACTTTACTGCTAACCAGGTATAAGTTAGGCAGATAAAGTCTCTGATATGTGTCATGTCTAGAAATAATTCTATTATTACTGCCTTTGCTGGAAGCAAAAAGCTGGACATTTTTGATCCCTTGATGTATCTCCAAGCTCTCATTTCTGTTGTTTCATAGTTCTATCCAGGGTGCAATAGTGATGGCATTATAGGCCCTATTTTGCACCATAGTTATGAGTCCAAAGGGTTAAGAGGGAGACAAACTTATAAATGGATATAAACACACAGGTATAAGAGAAATGGATATTTCTTCTTTTGTTCAAGAAGAGAAACCTTTTTGTTATCATTACATCACTTCTCCCTTTTCAGTAATAAGCCATGAAAGAATATGCCTCCGCTTTTCCATTTCTTGCCTTTTGAAGTTAATTTCCAATCCTAACTGTAAATCAGAAAGGGTGTAATCTTTTGATATGTTACAGAGCAATGAAAATTTAATTTATATAATATCTTCCCTTTCTTAACTGCTTTGTTCAATTGCAGCAGAAGCAGCTGTGAATGATGGCTAAGTTAAGAATAAAAAGTAACATCAAAGTAATGTCTGTCATTATGATTTCAAACAGCATGTGCTGCTTGGAAAGGTTTGGGTAAAATATAAAAATGTGGTTGACTAACTGAAATAGAATATAGGCATATAGAATGTAAGATATCCTGTACATTTCTGAATTTCATATAAATTCTAAAAAGCAGTTTTGAAAATAAGTAAGCCCACCCAATATTAGATTCTTGCAGGTGTGTATGTTAAACTGTGGGCAGGGGGCATCATTTTTCAGTTACAAATACCTCATCCAGGTTATCAGCTTTAAAAATAAGCGTGCTTTTTTAGGAAGCGCAAAGGTCAGGGAAGATTCCTGCCTCCATGACTTGCCTAGTGCTACACTGGTATGGAGGTGTGAGTAGGGATGGGCTGCAGGAAAACGAAGGGAAGCCACAGAGCAGTTAGGGAAGGACACACCACTCCTCACCGGCATGTCTTCATACTCTGCGGAGCTTCTCAAACCAATTTCACTACTGACAGAGAATCTGTAAATTCCTAGACTTAATGTTAATTTGGAGAACCCTGAAAGTCACTTGACGGAAGTAAGATGTCTATGTGAATAGTGAGCTTTTATTGGAAGTGCAACTGGGCTTTTCGGACAACAGTCCTCAATGCCAATAAGCTCTCAGTGTACATATTAATCGACTTCTGAAGAGAAGAGTGGTCTCTTTTGCTGCTAGAAAACCAAATTGTTTAATTTCAAAGGCTTTCCAGAGCACATACAAAGGAATTCCTAAAAACACTGGCTTAAGTGGTAAACAGAGCCTACTTTGTTTCAGTGAACCCTGGCAGCTTCAGAAGAAGGAAGGACAGCCACCCTCACCTCAGAGAGCAGAGAGGGAAGGCAGACCCATTGGAAAACCCACTGGCAAGCGCAATCTAGTATCTGTGACACCCAAGGACCCCTTGTCACATCAAACTTTCAGGAGAACCAGCCCCAGCTCCTGGGTGCTCCCTGACTCTGCTGCTCCGAGCCCTGATAAGATGCTATCAGCAGACCCTTCTAAGTACTTTAAGCACTTTAAGCAGTTCAGTAGGACAATTACCATAAAGAGTGAAAGATATGGGCCTTTATTGATGTGAGATTAATATTGACTACAAAGCTATTGATTTTTCTCTTCCTCTTATTTCTGATGATAAATTTGTTTTGCAGACACCTGAGGTTGGTTGGTTTGTCATTGTGTTAGAGAGTGTGTGAGAATATATTCAGAAAAAATATTTCAATGTATAATCTTGCTTTTAAGGGTATGTATGGTTTTATGTGTTTATTTTCTTTTATGAAAGTGTTAGGAAACAGTGTGAGTGTGAATGGTTCTAGCTAAAGATTTGTATACTACCATTTATTAAGTATCGACTACATTCCAGGCACTGCACTAGCCATTAGGTAGATAATCTATCTCCCACAAAATTATATCCAAGGTAAGCACACTAACTTACACTTCAGATGGGCAAACCAACGTTCAGAAAGATTGGGAAACTTGCACAAGATCACTCTGTGGTAAAGTGGGATTGAAATCCAACATATAATAGTATAGTTCTATATAATTCTAAAAGTAATTTTACATCTATTCCATTAATTATTCAACAATTATTCATTGCAAAGATATTGGAGAAGTAGGATTCAGGGTATTTGAAGGTTACTTGTATCTAAAGACTACTTTTAAAAAAAGGATGGAATGATGGTGGAACACTCCTGCCTAGATCACTAAGAGGATGAGAATGGCTTTAAATGAGATGGGGAAAGAACGAAAACAAACAAAAGAAGAGCAGGAGGTATGAAATGACAAGTTCAATTTGGAGCTATTTGTTTTGATTTTGATTTTTAAAAATACATGTTTAAGTTATTAAAGTAATGTAATAAGAGAAAGAAAAACTGGGAGGAGAAGAGAGGAAGAATAATAAATCATCCATAATGTCACCTTTTCTGGCATAATTATCCTCGATATTTTTTCTTTCAATATTTTTATGTATATCTTTTTGCTTTTAATTATGGTGGAAGTGCACATCACAAGATGCCTTTTTCTTTGCATATGTGATATTTCAATGACATTGCTATATAATTTTTATATTTATTATTTTTCATGGATATCTTCCGTCCCATCTAGTGAATAATATACTATAGCTGACTTCACAGTTTCTCTTACTGTTGAGCATTTTGCTAACTTATAACTTTTTGGTGTTTTTTTTTTTTTTAAATATATTTTATTGATTATGCTATTACAGTTGTCTCATTTCTCCCCCATCATTCCCCTCCACCCTACCCACCCTCTCCCACCCACATTCCCCCCTTTAGTTCATGTCCATGGGTCATAAGTTTTCTAGCTTCTACATTTCCCATACTATTCTTGCCCTCCCCCTGTCTATTTTTTTCCCATTATCTATGCTACTCATTCTCTGTACCTTTTCCCCCTCTCTCCTCCTCCCATGCCCCTGTTGCTAACCCTCCATATGATCTCCATTTCTGTGGTTCTGTTCCTGTTCTAGCTGTTTGCTTAGTTTGCTTTTGTTTTAGGTGTGGTTCTTGATAGCTATGAGTTTGTTGTCTTTTCACTGTCATAGTTTTATCTTCTTTTTCTTAGATAAGTCCCTTTAACATTTCATATAATAAGGGCTTGGTGATGATGAACTCCTTCAACTTGACCTTATCTGAGAAGCACTTTATCTGCCCTTCCATTCTAAATGACAGCTTTGCTGGATAGAGCAATTTTGGATGTAGGTCCCTGCTTTTCAAGATTTCAAATATTTCTTTCCAGCCCCTTCTTGCCTGCAAGGTCTCTTTTGAGAAATCAGCTGACAGTCTGATGGGAACTCCCTTGTAGGTGACTGTCCCCTTATCCCTTGCCGCTTCTAGAATTCTCTGCTTCATTTGAATCTTGGCTAATGTAATTACAATGTGCCTTGGTGTGTTCCTCCTTGGGTCCAACTTCTTTGGGACTCTCTGAGCTTCCTGGACGTCCTGGTAGTCTATTTCCTTTGCCAGATTGGGGAAGTTCTCCTTTATTATTTGTTCAAATAAGTTTTCCACTCGTTGCTGTTCTTCTTCCCCTTCTGGGACCCCTATAATTCGGATGTTGGGACGTTTAACGATGTCTCGGAGGTTCCTAAGCCTCTCCTCATTTTTTTGAATTCTTGTTTCTTCCTTGTCTTCTGTTTGGTTGTTAGTTTCTTCCTTCTGGTCCACTCCATTGATTTGAGTCCCAGTTTTCCTTCCATCTCTATCAGTTCCCCATGCATCTTCCTTCATTTCACGGATTGTAGCCTGCATTTTTTCATCTAGTTTGTGAGCAAAATCAACCAATTCTGTGAGCATTTTGATGACCAGTGCTTTGAACTGTGCATCTGACAGGTTGGCTATCTCTTCACTGCTTAGAGGAATTGGCTCTGGGGCTTTTATTTGTTTTCCGGTTTGAGCCATTTTTGGTGGGTTTTTTTGTTGTTGTTGTTTTGGTTTTAGTCTGGTCGCAGCTATTACGTAGTGAGGGGGTGGAGCCTTAGGTGTCCCTCAGGGCGGGGCAGCCCAGTCGCTGGGTTGTGACGCTATAGGTGGGGGCGGGGTCTGAGAAGGAGCAATGGCGCCTGCTCCGATCTCTCCCGGGCTCCGGCCCTTTCCGCTGCTTCCCCTTCACCTGGATTATCTGCGCACGCGCGCGTCCTGTTACGTAGTGAAGAGTGGAGCCTCTGGCGCTCCCCGGTGCGGGGCAGCCCAGTCGCTGGGTTGTGACGCTGTATGTGGGGGTGGGGCCTGAGAGGGAGCAATGGCGCCTGCTCCACTCTCTCCTGGATTCAGTCCCCTCCGCCACTTCCCCTCCGCCTGGACCGTCTGCGCGCTCGAATGTGAGACCACCTGGTCAGTCAGCCAGCTGCCTTGTGCGGCCTCACTGGGTCTGCACAGTTGCCCCCCTGTGCCCAGGGTCCGCCAGCTGCTGCCTGTGGGCCCGGGGACCGCCAGCCGCCGCCCGTGCACCTGGGAACTGCCAGCTGCTGCTGCTTGTGTTCCTGGGTCCGCACCTCCACTTTCTCCTGCCGCGACTCCGCCCCTCTTACCGGTCTGGATGAATGGTTGTTGGACTTCCGTACAGTTCAATTTTCTATAAGTTCTGGTTGTTTTCTTGTTTCTAAATATTTGTTGTCCTTAATTTTGGTTGTGAGAGGAGGCACAGTGTGTCCGCCTATGCCTCCATCTTGGCCGGAAGTCTAACTTTTTGGTGTTTAAAATCATCTTATGTTGAATAAATTTATGTACTCTTCTTCTTAGAGTAGATGCTGCAAAATATAATTCTGGGTGGGTCCATTTCTGTTTGTTGTTTTGGTGCTGTTGAATTCAAGTAAAGTACTTATGAGACATATGAATTGTGAGTCTAGCTTTCAGGAGAAAAGTCAAGGCTGATGATACAGATTTTGGGGCAGAGAGGCAGGTATGGGAGATAGATTCGGTCATGGGCACTGCAGGAGTTTTCATACATGACCCCTAATTCTTTGACACTTCTCCCAATGAGAAGTGAGAGCTATATTCCTAACCCATGAGTCTGAAAGGATTTGTAACTGCTTTCAAGAAAAGACTTTAATGGCTGGCGGGGAGCAGGGGTGGCTCAAATGGCAGTGGGCAGATGATGGTATGCAATAATCCAAAACTGAGTCATAAGAGGTTATGCAGCTTCTCTTAGCATGCTCACTCACAGGATATTCCCAGCTGCCATGCTCTGAGAAGCCCTAGCCACATGGAGAGGCCACATCTAACGGCTCTGACTGTGGCTCAGATGAAACTAGCTTTCAAGTCATCCCCGCCTATCTATGACCCAGATATGTGCGTGAAGAAGCCTTCAGATGCCCCCAGCTTCCCATTATTTGAACCATATCACAGCCATCAACATGTTTCTGATAAGATAATGTGAAACAGGGGCAAGCCATCCTCACCAGGCCCGTTCGAATTCCCAACCCACAGAATACACATGTATAATAAAACTTTCAGTTCAGGGCAGTTGATGTCCAGAAATAACTGGAACAGAATTTGATCCATGACATGGGTTCTGTTGTAACAATATTTAAAACTTGTGACATTGGTTTTGGAGTCCAGTGTTAGACAAAAGCCTCCTGGGTCTCAGAGAGGCTATCACTGGGGACTTGAAGGAGGTGAAGACATAGTGAGCTCGACAAACAAATAAGAGGAGTTTTGGAGTGTTGAAGGTGTCATGTCACTTTTAACACCTGAAAATAAAGTGAAAGTAAGAGATAAAGAATAAATTGCTGTTTTTGACTATAATTTGGAAGATATATGCACAATAAATCTTTATTTAACAGCATTGAAATGTTCTTGAACATGTAATGAAATCACATATAACAAATCCCATTTTACCATAAACTAATTGATATAAGCAAGAGTTAAGTTCCTGCAGCATCTCATTAACTACGTGACACTGCTCAAGGACCTCCTGTACTCAGGAGGAAATGGAACAGCTAACATACTTGGAGGAACTATAAAAGCCAGCAGCAAAGTGTCCTCAAAGTAGAAATATCCTCAGGGCAAAATTCCACTCCTAGGTGCTGTTGGGAAAATGTGGTCTCTGAGTGAAGACAATTCCTAACTTACAGAATCCGTGAAAATAATAAAATGGTGGTTGTGTTATGCCACTAAGATTTAAATTTTTCGGAATAAAACACCATATATGGGAAAGGAGAAACAATTATAGGGCCAAGAGAATAAGGAAGAAAAGATATTTCATTAGCAGAATGAGAAGAGATATTCTTTAAAAGAAGAGATTGTTCATTAGCACTAAATGAAATGTAACTTCTATGACTCAGCATAATTATTTTGAAAGTCAGCCATGTCATTTCTTGTATTCCATCGTACGGATATACCACAATATGTTTTTCACCCTTTGAAAGATCCGTGAGTTGTTTCCAGATTTTAGTGATTAATGCTACTATAAACATCCATGTATAGATTTTTGTGTGAATCTAAGTTTTCCTTTCTCTAAGACAAATTCCAAGAAGTGGGGTTGGTGAGTCATATGGGAGATATATATATATATATATATATATATATATATATATATATATATATTTTTTTTTACCTTTGAAAGAAACTTTCAGGCTGTTTTCCAGAGTAATTGTACTGTTTTGCATTCTTACCAGCAAGGTAGGAGAGTTCCAGCTGCTCCACATTGATCATTGCTTGGTATCCTCAGTATTTTTTATTTTAGTGGTTCTTATGGGTGTGTAATGGTATCCCATTCAGATTGCAATTTGTATGTCCTTAAAGACTAATGATCTTTTCATTTGCTTATTTACCTACCCTTAATCTTCTTGGTGAAGTCTCTGTACAAATCTTTTGACTATTTTTTAATTGGGTTGTTGATCATCTCCTGTTGAGTTTTGAAAGTTCTGATTTATGAATATAAATTTTTGGTCAGTGCATGATTTACAAATGTTTTCTCTCAAACTATACCTTGTCATATTTTTCTCTTATCATATATTCTTCAAAGAGCAAAATTTTACAATTTAATGAAATCCAACTTACCAATTTTTTCTTTATTCATAGTTTTCACCAAATGCAGTGGGTAGGGCTTATTCACAAAGGCTCAGAATAAAGGAATTTTGTAGAATATTGGCTCTATACTGTATCTTGTTTGTAGTTGGGGTTACAAGAATCTATGTACACACAGAAATATACTCCAAAAAATGTGAATATAAATTCTTTAACAAAGCTCTTATACATCTAACTAATCTATCTTGGAAGGGAGAAAGAATGTAACGAACTATAGAAATGATCCCTGAAAATATAGTCTTGGAATGAATGTAAATGACATGCATCAGAACTTTTAATTCATACCATCTTATGTTTATTAAATAAGATATAGAACAGCATAAAACACAGCCTTAACCCTGACACATATCTATAAGCATGAAAGTGGCATAAGTTTATATTCTGACACTCCTCTATTCTTTAACATAATCTATATGCTAATTACATGCTAATCTCAACAGTTGACCAATGGCAAAAGAATTGGTTCTTTCAGGAATTTTGCCAGGTAGAAGAGATACTCAAAGACCCTATCTTATGACATCAGCACTCTGGACTCTGAAAGATGCTTAAGTATTATGGATGCTGATGTTTCATATATTCCAGGTTTGCTGGTACAAAGGAAAAATGGCGTGTGGAAACTGATCCAATTGCAGGTTGCCTTACGACAAATGAGCCCCTGGCAGAGGCCTAAATAACCCAAAACATTTAAGATGCTTCAAAACCATTCATATTATTGATTCAGGAGAAGATAAACAAAATCAAACAATTTGGTCTTTTCTTCTGCCTTTGTAACAAATCAAAGCCTAAAAGTCTCAAAAGTCCCTTCTAATTGGTTTCATTGTTTTGTTTACTGTGGTTATCACAGTGCAGTTAGCATTTGCATTTCTAATGGACCAACTTGCCATTTCAGTTTGTTTTAAATTACCCTTAATAGCCTATGTTTCACCCTAAATGATGAGTCCATTCTTAGGGAATAACTTCTACTTCGAAAGGACTGCTTTTTTTTTTTCCTATGGCTTTAGAAGGTAGAAATATTAAAGTGTGGGTACACACATACATTAGAAGGTATATGTTCATTCTCATCCTGCCATTAGCAACATAGAAGTGATATTAGGAGCTAACCAGAGTAAACTAATTGCATTTTTCTGTTTATGCCCAGCATTCTCTTACTTGTATGGCTTTTATCATGTGATTTCCTCCTCTGGAACGCCCTTTCCCACCAGTTGCC
Organism: Glossophaga mutica; assembly: GCA_039655065.1. Lineage (NCBI taxonomy): Eukaryota > Metazoa > Chordata > Mammalia > Chiroptera > Phyllostomidae > Glossophaga > Glossophaga mutica. Next base: position 157,323,004 of record CM077303.1, read on the forward strand.
CTGCCCCTGCAATGCCATCTTTAAATCTACATGCTGGAACAAAGTTCCCTTCCTACCTCGAATGCTACTGCCTTGTTGAGATACCACTGTTGTGTTAGCATTAATTGCATCCTTCTTCATATATAGTTTGCTACATATTTATATCTAACTCTCACCTCCAGTTTCTTGTAGAAAAAGATCATGCCTTACTCAATTTTCTCTCTCTCTCAAAGTGCCTTGAACTTTGAGTCCTTTGTCTGATCAGTGATTTGTAAGTTTTTCTCCCAGTTTGTGGCTTTCATTCTTCATTGTGTTTGTCAAACGGAGCAAACTTTGTAACTTTGATAAAGTTAAATTTATTTTTTCTTTCTTTTATGGATAGTGTTTCTGGTGTCAGCTCTATCTAAAAACTCTTTGCCAAATTGAGCTATTGCAGGTGGGGAGGTGCACCTGTCTACAAAGGGTCAGCATGATGGAATTATTTGGGAGACATTGGAATTGTTCTGCATCCTGTTTGTGGTGGTAGTTACAAGAATCTCTGTGTATGTTAAAACTCGTGGAACTATACATAAAATATATATTCCACACTTTCTAACGTGCATAGAATATAGCCCAGGCTGGTGTGGCTCCGTGGATTGAGTGATGGCCTGTGAACCAAAAGGTCAGTGGTTTGATTCCCAGTCAGGGCACATGCCTGGGTTGTGGCCCAGGTCCCCAGCTAGGGGCATGCTAGAAGCAACTGATCAATGTATTTCTCACACACTGATGTTTCTCTTCCTCTCTTTCTCCCTCCCTTCCCCCCTCTCTAAAAATAAATAAATAAAATATTTTTTAAAGTACATAGAATATATTTGCTTCATTTAATTGTACCATTTAGGGAATCACTTTTTCTAATTTATCTGGAGAACTTACCTTCCCTAACCATAAGTCACATTCTCAGGCCCCCAGCAAACAAGAGAGCTGAATAAAATAGTGATCCTCAATCACCAATCTAGCTGAAGCATCTACTCTATACAAAAGTACTTCATCACCCTTTTTTTCAAACTGCCCCAAATGACAGCCAGACGTGTCCCAGTAACCCATGAACTATAACAGAGTAAAAATATGGTCCAGCTTTGGAGACTTTCCATTTTTCCCTCTGCTTTGGAGTAAGGGAAAAAGTGCCCCATCTAGACTGTCTCTCCACATTATCAGCCTCTTCCTGGAAGGAAAAGAGTGATGCGAACACAGGAAGAAGAGGCAGAAAGAGGAGAACTAACTCCTCAATATCTTTTTGCTCCCCTCTTCAAAGACTGCTCTGGAAAGAACCTGGAATACCTCCTCTCCAAGACGGGGAGGATGCAGCAACTTAGTGTCCTTCAGTTCTGAACAGTCTGCCATAGGATCCGCCACCTTGGAAATTGGTCTGGCCCACCTCACAGCGGTCTAACTATCTCCTGGCTTCCTGGACAGCTTTGCAGGATTACATCCGCAGTGTTCCACTGGAGACCAAGGCTGGCACACACAGAGCAGAAAATGCTGATGGGCTCCCAGACCTCGCAGAGCAGGAACTTTACTGCTCTGAACCCAGAGCTTGACTGTGTCTCACACTAAAGCCTTGTCTCCACTTCACTGGCTATGTGCCAGTGAGGAAATAGGACAAGATTATTTATGAACGTTGCCCAAAACTTGCCACAGCAAGGTTAAAACAATTTTCAAAACAGGTGAAAAACAGGAGAAATTGTCTAGGGCAGGAACAGATTTGCCCTATGATTCAATCACCTTTTATTTTCAATCAAGGTATCTTCCTTGGGAGAGAATAAATGAATCCTTCCTCTAATGTCACTGCCACCTTATTTTAAGATGAAGGTCCAGGTAGATGGCCATCATAGGAAGACAAGCTGCTCAAAAATGTTGCATTGACTTCTGTGCATGACTGATTTACATCACCTACAGTACCTTATGGTCTTGGAGCTTCTTCACAAAACCTAAACTTAGGACAATTAAACTAAATCCATTAATTAGTAAGATGAATTAGAGATTCAGTTCTCAACTACTCTAGAAAAAAAATATGAAGGCCTGTGTAGTTGGCACTTAGACCCCACCCCTCATAAATTACACACAGTTCTTTGTGACATTGTGTGCATCCTCCGCCCTTCCTTAATCGACATTCAGTTGAGCCCACGTGGCTCTGTATATAGAGAGCCAATTAGCCTGAGACAGCAGTGAAATGTATTCCAATTGCAAACTCCTTACAGCATATCAAAACACTCCATGAAGCCTATAGAAACTAAGCATAGATTTAAACCAAGCTCAGCCTATAGCTGAGCAATCAGTTAACATTGCATCCTGTCGGATGGATTTCCTTCTCTTCCTCTATCATGATTTCATGTGTCTGAGAACTGGCAGAAAAAAGGGCCACTAACTACCAATTTGTTTCTTAGGGCAAATAGCTTCTATGGAAAATAAAATTAAAAATAAAAAAGATCAGGCCTTCTTATAATAATACATTATAAGGAGTTTAAAAATAAATAAATAAATAAATAAATAAGTAAATAAATAAGCAGACTAAATTTTCTTTTACAGTAGAATGAACACATTTGCTCTTTTTGTTTTTTTAAGAGAATCTGAAACAGTAAAGTCAGTTACCTAACATCATTTACTTTACCAATCTGCATTTTAAAAAATCCACTCACTATTTAAATGAAAAAATACAACCTTTTTAGAACTTCTATCACTGAAAGGAGAGATGAATCTAGAATAAACAACAATTGAACTCAGTTACTTAAAAGAGGCACGGACAGTAAAATGAGTCATTTATTTCATCTTTTACCAGGTCCATTGTCTGAAGAAAGATGAGTTATAAGGGAGAAAGTTTTTACGAGATCAAATAACATGAAAGGCAGAGAATTTACATTGTGTTTAAGTACTCATTTATTCAGTAACTATATACAAAGTGCTGTCCACCTGCAGGACTTTTCGAGTTGTTGAGACATGGTAGTGAATAGACACAAAAGTCCTCACTCTCATGGAGCTTCCATTCTGATGAACGAGACAGACACTAAACAGTGAGGTGTGCAAAGCCTCAAGTGCAATGACAGATAACAGAAAGCGTGATGTAGACAAAGCAGAGCTAAAGAACAGAGAGTGGCTGGGCAGTTACGACAGGGTGACAGACATACTCCTCCAAAAGGACATTTCTGAGCAGAATGAAACTAGAAGGGAGTTATACAAATTAAAAAAAAAAATTCTGACAGTCGTTATTTGACAAATAATTACAAAAGCTTTAATTAGTCAAGGGAAAAGTCATACCTTTATATTACATTTTAAAACAACATTAATTTCAAAATGGCTTAAATTAGTTAAATATAAAATAAATATTTTTTAAAACTGAAGAAATATACACAAACAACTGTGTAATCCTAGATTATGGGAGGATGGGCTAAGCATCTAAGCAAAACAGTAAGTCTAAAGAAAAGCTAAATTATACAAAAACATAAAATTCTTGTATGTTTGAAGTCTCATAAACAAAATAAGTAGATAAATGAGAGAATAATAAAATACTTAAATATATGGATTTAAGATGTCAATATATAAAGAATTTTCAAATTAAAAATACTTTTATACAATAATAATCTGAAACTTCAGATACTATTAAGAAGCAATTCACAAAAGAAAAATAAAAACTTGCATTGAAGATCAAAAACATTCAGGCCTAACTACTGTCAAAGAAATAAAAATTAAAACAGTACTGCTGTGCCATTGTTTGCAATTTAGGTTGACAAAGAATATTTTTAATAATATGAGTCAGAAAATAGGCACTACATACACTGCTGTTGGGAATAGTACAAACTACTGAGCAAATTGACAACATGTGTGTTGCATCCTAAGAAAATAATCGTGGATGCCAATAAAGATCCATAAAGGAGAATACTGAAGCATAAGTTAAAATCTCTCCAAAGTCATGTTGTTCAAGGTGCAACATGAGAGGGGAAATGAGGAGAGAGAGTAGGAAAGTCTGTATGAGATTTTAATGCCAACCAGAACAGATAAACTTGTACTTGCCTAACACGTTAATATTTTAAGTAAGCTTTGAATTGCAAAGGGGTTCATCAGCAATATATCTACCTATGTATGCATTTGAACTATATGTTATCTATGAATACATACATAGTGCAAATTCATATAAAAATCATAAATAAACCAAAATTTCAATATTAGGAAGTTGATTCAATAATCATTTAACTATACTTCAAAACTACTAGCAATCATATTGTTCAAACAGTAATTTGGAAAATGTCTGTAATTAATTTTAGGAGATATTTTTAATTTTTTTAATTTTATTTTAATTGTTATTCATTTACAGTTTTCTGTCTTTCACTCCCATCCCAGGCCACCCCACAGGCTCCCCACCTCCCTCCCATTTCCACCCCCTGCCCCAGTTTTTGTCCATGTGTCCTTTATACTTGTTGCTGTAAACCCTTCCCCTTATCCCCTGAAATTCCTTCCCCTCTACCCCTCTGGTGACTGTCAGCCTGTTCTCAATTTCAGTGTCTTTGGTTATATTTTGCTTGTTTGTTTTGTTGATTAGGTTCCCGTTAAAGATGAGATCCTATGGTATTTGTCTTTCACCACCTGGCTTATTTTGCTTAGCATAATGCTCTCCAGTTCCATCCATGCTGTCACAAAAGGTAGGAGCTCCTTCTTTATTTCTGCTGCATAGAATTCCATTGTGTAAATGTACCATAGTTTTTTGATCCATTCATTTACTGATGGGCACCTAGGTTGCTTCCAACACTTGGCTATTGTAAATTGTGCTGCTGTGAACACTGGGGTGCATAGGTTCTTTTGGATTGGTGTTTCAGGGTTCTTAGGATATAATCCTAGCAGTGGAATTGCTGGGCCAAAAGGCAGGTCCATTTTTAGTTTTCTTAGAAAATTCCATACTGTTTTCCACAGTGGTTGTACCAGTCTGCAATCCCACCAATAGTGCACTAGGGTTCCCTTTTCTCCACAACCTCACCAACACTTGTTGTTTGTTGCTTTGTTTATGATGGCCATTCCGACTGGTGTGAAGTGATATCTCATTGTGGTTTTAATTTGCATCTCCCGGATAGCTAGTGATACTGAGCATCTTTTCATGTGTCTCTGGATCCTCTGTATGTCCTCCTTGGAGAAGTGTCTGTTCAAGTCCTTTGCCCATTTTTTAATTGGGTTACTTGTCTTCTTAGAGTGGAGTCATGTAAGTTCTTTGTATATTTTGGAGATTAAACCCATGTCTGAGGTATCATTGGCAAATGTTTTCCCATACGGTTGGTTCTCTTCTCAGTTTAATACTGTTTTCTTTAGCCATGAAGAAGCTTTTTATTTTGATGAGATCCCATTTGTGTATTCTTTCTGTTATGTCCCTTGCTTTAGAGGACATATCAGTAAAAATGTTGCTGCGTGAAGTGTCTGAGATTTTCCTGCCTATGTTCTCCTCTAGGACTTTAATGGTGTCATGGCTTATATTTAAATCTTTTAAATATAATTTAAAAGATATGCAAAAATAAATTATCCACCTTGAATTTATTTTTGTGTATGGTGTAAGTTGGTGCTTGAGTTTCATTTTTTGCATGTAGCTGTCCAGTTCTTAGGAGATATTTTTAAATTACAAAATAGTATACACAATATAATCCCAATTATGTTTAAGGAAAACATCCATTATATATACAAAATAATAATACTGTGTTTAGAAAAAGACTAAGCTTGCACATTTCTACAGCAAAATAACAAGAATGGTTATCACTGGGTAGAAAAATCATAGGTAATAAAGTGAACATTTTAAGAATAGCAATTTATTAGTCATGGAGACATTGTATTTGATGATCCTAAAGGCTTTCTAGTATATTTAATTGATAGATGTAATAATATACATCAATATATTATTAAGCATATTGTAATATTAATTAAATCAAAATACATAATTGTATGATTAAATTATTAAAATAAATTGAATTTTGATTATATAGTAATTAAATATTAATATTATATAATATGCATAATGTAACATATCACATAAAAATAAAACTATTGTTTGAAAAGACTCACAAACAACGGTCTTGTTTAGCTCTGATTTTTAATACAACAAAAACCAGAAATATATTTCTCTTATTCCCTGATCTCCTCTATGGCCAGATGATGCTTCTACATTTCAGGAGATTATTTCTGTACATACTGAAACAGGCCAGAAATCAGAAAAGGAATAAGGAGATAATTGAGGAATGGTAAAAATTACCAATAGTTATGTAATGCTTTGTAGTTTTTAGACAGTTTCACATATATAATCATATTTAAATTCAAAACCAAGTGTGTAATGTACCCGGAGTGAATAAATGCCTGTCACGATTTTCATAAATAAAGGAGCTATGAGGCAAGGAGTTTAAGTGACTGGCCCAGAGAGAGATTTTTGATTCCCTGCCTTCTCTACTATTCCACATTGAGTCAAAGTATAAAATTTTCAATCAGTAATTGCCCAACTTATAATTACCAAGCCAAACCTAAGAAAGTTTTCTATTTTAAATATACAGAACTTTATTGTTAAACCAATAAAACCAACTTCATTGTGATACTTTTGAAAACTCTACTACACCCCTAAAGACAGAGGGAAATACCCTCAGATCTTTCAAAATGAAGAATAAGATTACTGCCCTGAATAGAAAAATGCCTATATGGCCAAAATATGGAATCTGCACAGAATCTATATAAGAAAACACAGAGGCCCAAACCAGTAGCTAATAAGTTTCAATCTGCTCCCTTATTTGGGGTCAATAATATAATGAAATATTAAAATGTACCCCACAGTCTGCATACTGTTGCTACTAATTTTGCCTATAGGTATATGAAACTAATCTTTTCAGAACAGGCGTGGAAACAGAAAAAGTTTATCCCAAAAACATCCAGGAATTTTCTGCTAAAGCAAACTCCAATTTTTCCAATGCTGCTGTTGGAGGCAAAGTAGCAATTCTGCCTACCACCCATAAGAATTCCACCAAATAATCTGACAGGGAAAGAATTTATCCAGTTTGACTTACACACTTCCCACAGGCATCTCAAACTAAAATTTCCCCTTTGTGAACTGGTTATTCTTCACTTCTGTGCATTTATCTCTGCTTATCTCAAGGATGGCAACATCTACCTAGTAACCTCAATCAAAACATGGGTGTAATCTTAAACTCCTTTCTCTCCCTTAAACTCGCTGCCTAAACAATCGCCATTGCCCCATGTCCATCACCAAATTCTGTTACATTTGACTCCACCTCACCAACATATATCCAACACACTTTACGCTGTTCTTGCTCACATCGTGACCCCCTCTGCCTTAGCCCGCCACCTCTCACTTACTTGTGTGCTTTGCCATCACTCTCTGACTGCCGTCCTGCTTTCACCTTGCTGTCGCTCAAGCCTAAAGCCCATCATCTTACCCATTACACACCCAGCTCTTCTTGGTGCCTTTTCTAAAGATTTTTAAATTCTAATTATAGAAGTAGTATACATACTCAATGTAGAAAATTTGAAAATTATGCAAGAACATAAAAAAGAAAAATGTTAAATCCCCCAGTTGTACCTCCCAAAGATAACCACTGATTTTTAAAAATCTCTTTAAAAGCAATACAGTGAGGATATCTAAATAGTGACAACAGAAATTTGAGTGACCTGCAATGATTTTCTAACTTGGTAATTCTAATTTAGATAAAAATCTAATTTAGCTAAAAATTTATCTAATTTAGATTAAAATCTAATTCATCTAATTTAGATAAAATATGAATTTGGACCAGAGCATTTTCTTCTCTATTTCTCAGGTAATTTTAATTTTATGGTAAATTATGCTCAGTTTTCTCATTGTCTATCATGGATATATTCTTAATGTTATCCCACTTGCTTGAAATAAAAGTGATATTGCCTTTGTTTTTATAAATTGGGAATAGATTTAATCTGAAAAGAAGGAAGACATTCAAGAGGAATTTTGCTTGAAAGGCACTAAGGAGAACAAAACTGAGATGACTAAGAAGAAAAGTTAGATTAAGGATGTGTATGGCAGTAACAAATGACCCCCAATTTCAATGACTTACAACAACAAAGGTTTGCTTCCTGCAGATGCTGCAGGCCTATCAAGGGTCAGCTGCAACTCTGCTCCACGGGATTGCACTTCAGGAGTTAGGCTAATGCAGTAACCTCTGCCTGGAGTATGGATAATTGCTTGAGAAAGGCAAAAGAGAACATGGTAGATCAAGTCTGGCTTTTGGAATGTCTTTTTAAAAATGCCCCACATCTCATTGGCTGGAGCAGTCATACAGCTCAGTTGGACATCATTGGAGTGAAAATGCATAATTCCGGCTAGAGAGAAGAATCAAATACAGACTACCCCACACACCTGATGCTACAGTGGTATAATCTATTATGGAAGCTTTGGACACTACAATAAGATAAGAAAAACAAATAAGAAAGAAGATACAAACAGTGTTGTTAACAGATGATTACCTGCCTAGAAAAATCTAAGAGAAACAACAAAAAAATATTAAAATTTCCTACTAAGAAAGTTTATTAAGATGGCTAGTAATAAAATATGCAGAAATTAATAGCTTTCTTACATAATGGTAATAAAGGGAAAGATATGGGGCTTGGTGATCCTATTTGAAGTAGGAACTTGCAATTCAGACTCCACACATTTTTAATAATACATAGCATTGATTTTAAGCCATACATTTGTGTGTGTGTAAGGTATTTAATTCTCATACCTCTTTTTATTCCCATTTCATGAGCATAGATAAGGAAAGTGAGGCAAAAAGAGTTTAAGCTAGAAAATGGCAAAGACAGAATTCAAATCTTACTGCAGCTGCAGGGCCTGCCCTCTTCAAACTATGTACACTGTTTCTCTGATCTGCCTAGAAAGTATGTATGCACATGACACAAAGATTTCATCAAGTTAGAGGCATTATTGTTTTTATCTTCATAACACAAGAAAAATGTGAACTTCATTAAAATCATAAGCTTTATTTCACTCATGAGAATAGTGAAGCAAAAGCAACTTATTAATACAGGAACAACAAAACCAAAAACAGGCTACATTCCTAAATCTACTAAATTATTTGCATTATTTTGATAAGAGCCTTCACCATTTTTTAATTAATAAACTTTTTGTGGGATGATAATGCTGAATGAGTCCCTTTCTTTTCTTTCTTTTTTTTTTTTTTTAAGTTCCTGGAGGGACATAAAAATGGGGTAAAATCTCAAAATGGGATGGACCCGGGGTAGCTGTCCATGTGTATCAGGTGAGTCCCTTCTGAGCCACCACCAGTGTTGCAGCAGGGTTCAAGATGAATTTTGAATCATCACATAATATGGGCTTTATTGGGAAAAGAAAAACTTGTGTGGCTGGATCAGCAAGGGAAAAGAAGGCGTGAGTCCTCTAACTGCCATCAATCCATAGAGGGAATACCCTGCCCAGAGAGCGTCTACTCCTGTAGTGCGGGTCAGTGATCCACAGACAGCGATTGCTTCTGGCTACTTCAGCTTCTTATAGGGCAAAAATGAGACAGCAGACTGGTCAATGGGACAATACACAGGGTGTTTGGAAATCAGTAGTTTGGAGATGGAGGTACTCGCTATTTCCTGGATTTGCCTGGTAATACCCGCGCCCCAGCACCTGAAATCCATAGGGCAAATAGGATTTTGCGGATCCCTTCTTTTGGGAAGCACCTCAAGTAGAGTAGGAAGATGAACTTGGTTGCAGTCCTTTCCACTAGGAAAGGGAACATCTCCAGGTTTCAAGCAACCGTCGAGCTACTCCAGACCAAACCCCAGACTCGTTTCAAGGCAGTTTTGTTTGCTGCAGTGCAGATAGAAAGGGGACTTCAAGTTCTTGGCCTAACCATATACCAGGTCAAGTTAAAGTATTTGCTTCCAAGTAAATCTAAAAGGCATCCCTAATTTAAAAAAAAAAAGAAGAAGAAAACAGTCTAGCTAGTCTTTGCTAACACTGCAGTGTTTCAAACAATACATTAATTGCTTTACATGTGCTATTTTATTTGATCCTCCTAATAACAGAATATCAGAGAGGTTACACTCTCCATTTTGCAAGTGACTAAACTTAAACTCAAGGAGGCAAAATCACGTTTTTCCAATTCCACAAGTTTGGTATGCAGCAAAGTGGAAATTTGAATTTAGACCTAAAAGATTATTCAACCGTTCTTTTAACCATTACTCTGCTCTATCCATCTTAAACTATGGATGACCCTTGTGACAGTGTTTAGACACTGGAATCAGTATAGAATGTTTCCCATATTTGGTGCATGTCCTGGTACCAGGCCTTTAAATGTACATTTGCCAAGTGAATAAATCATTGAGAAAAGACCAAATTGGAAGAAAAAAAACAACCTAGGGTATTTTAAACTTACTGAATATACTCTAATTCTCAATGTTGTGGCTTTGATCTTGGTAGATAGTGTAAAATTGCTTTACAGTTTGGACTTAAAGTACCTTGGAGAAAGCAGAGCTTGTGTCAGGTCAGTTTTACCTGGAGATCTCAATTCCAGTGCAAGGATGCCATTGGACACAGGTTCATTTATTTACAACAACATACGAGGGCGTAAATAAAGACAAGATGATCAAGGAGGAGGGCAAATCTCCTAAATTAAACCTATTAGAAGTGAATATATCTGAAACACAAAGAAATCCAGAGTAAACTTGTCTTTTTGATCATGAATTTGGCAAAATATCAAGAAATTTAGAGAGTGATAAAATTCCTTTTACCTTCAAGAAAGAGAAGCAGGAGGTCTACTACCTTCATAAAGCTAAAAGAACAAATATATGCAAAAACCAGTTAAAGACATCTATAATTTCTTGGATTATCCACGAAAGAAAGAAAGAAAGAAGGAAGGAAGGAAGGAAGGAAGGAAGGAAAGAAGGAAGGAAGGAAGGAAAGAAGGAAGGAAAGAAAGAAAGAAAGAAAGAAAGAAAGAAAGAAAGAAAGAAAGAAAGAAAGAAAGAAAGAAAGAAAGGCTTTTTCTCCATGGTGTTGTGTTGTTTTCTTGGTAATAATCTAAGTATGAACCAAGATTAGTGATTCTACAGATCTTGAAGGCAGATAAAACCAGAGAATGTGAACCCTAGTGAGGTGCTTGAGGACTTCAGCACAAACGCTAAATCCCGATCTTCATTACCAGAGGAAGCTTTCCCTGAGTCATCCAAGGACGTTGCACACTGGAGGTTGGGTAGCCAGGGCTTAAGTCTCAATGGCTTTATCTGTGGTGACTCCTGTGAGTAATAATAATAAGGGTAATGACCCTTTTCTACTTCACAAAGATGTTTCCCAGATTAACTAATTAATGATTGTAAAGTGGTACATCTTATTAAGTTTATTATGATCATTAAGTTCTCATGATGAAGAGATAAATTTTGAAATTTGCTGTTCAGTAGGTGGCGTTCTTCCCTCTGGATCCCTTACAAGCCCCTGCTAGGTTATAGGGATCATCTCTGACAACACTTGACTCCTGATGGTTAAAGCCAAGTCCCACACCCGCACTTTCTTCAGGCACACGGAAGAGTTAAGGATGTGGCTGTGCTTGATTAGCACTTCAGTATCATTTGCACAAGCTTTGACATTGGGCCCCTAAATAATGTCATCAACTATATATTTCCCACTATATTTTAAATATAATATTAAAACTATATTAATATGTAAATTAAAATATGTAAAATAAACCTATATTTATTATATAAAATAAAATATATAAATAAAATGTATTTATGCAAGTGCATTAATATAAGAAAAATGCAATAATAATCAACATTCACAAAGCATTTAGTTAGGTACTATATAATTGCTTTATATTATTTCATTAAATCCACTTAATAATTCTTTTTTTTTAAATGCTGCTAGTAAGTGAACTTTTCTGGTCCCATATCATCAGGTGGATTGAGTTCAGCTTTCTTTTTACTATTTGAACCAGCAGGTACTCAAAATTGTGTACCAAATAATTTGAATAGACCAGCAAAAACAAATTTTTTCTTTTCTTTTTTAAGATTTTATTTATTTATTTTTAGAGAGAGGGGAAGGGAAGGTGAAAGAGAGGGAGAGAAACATCAATGGGTGGTTGCCTTTCACACACCCCCACTGGGGACCTGGCCCACAACCCAGGCATGTGCCCTGACTGGGAATCGAAACGGCAACCCTTCAGTCAGCAGGCCAGCACTCAATCCACTGCGCCACAGCAGCCAGGGCTAAAACAAAATTTTTAAAGCTGCATCTCCCTTCAACTTCTCATTGCTCTTCATTGAATTTGCCAATTAATTAATCCCAGTTTCTTATATAATGAGAGGATGATGGTTATAGGTTCTTTGCATCTGCAACTGAAGGACTTTTTAACATTTTATTTTACAAATGAGAAACTGAGGAGCACTGAACTAGATATTTCCCCAAGGTCACACACCATGTAAACTGTGGAGCTGTATATATGAACCCATGCTTTCTGAATCTAAATCACTTCCTCTCAGCTGCCAAGCCTCACACCCTCCACTATTGCCTACCTATCCTCTACCCGCTGCAAGAAAATGCTTACAGTAATTTAACTTTTAAAGACAGAACATAAAATTTATTTTTATTCTATAAAAAACATAAAAACATGTGATTGAATATAGGCAGAAATTGTTTATGGTGGTGCTACATTACATATTAAAATTATTTTCATTTTGAAAAAGCTTGAGTGACATTGTTTAATAAACAAGGGGTTTTTTGTTGTTTACATACCTAAGTTTATATTCTTCTATTGCTAAACTTCTGAATGATGTTCTTGTTTTCTTCCCCTATTAATTCAGGGAGTGTCTGTGTGGGGAACAGCTCAGGGAGGGAGGGACAATGAGAGATGGATTATTGGCTTTAGAACTTCTGGGTGAAGAAGTTTCCTGGAGATAATGACAACACCAAACCTCTGTACTTTTTCTTCCCCAGGTGGGGAGTTTGGCCCCAGGACATTGTTTAAGTGTTGGAACTTAATTGGCAAGCGAACAGAGAGAAATGAGCAAAGACGATTTCAGAATGCCTGGTGAATGCCACCACTGTACTATCACCTTAAGAATGTTAATCCTTGGTATAACCAAATAATCCTATTAACATATTTTGATAATTATGTATATATGATTACATATATGATGTGTATATATATGTATGAATTCTTTTTCATTCACCTCTAATAAGATTAGAATACAAATATTGATTTAGATTTCAGGGGGGTTTTCAGTGTAGAAAATGATCAAGAACTAAGCAAAATAATCCAAAGTTTATTCTGGTTTGTCATGAAAATATATATATAAATCACCATAAACTGTTTTTTTAAGATAATTTTAAACTATAACTGCAGGCAAAAAAAATTTCCATGAAGTGCTAGATTTTGTAAAATAGGCATCAGAAAAAAAAATGCCTCTAGAACTTCACATAAAGTCAATGCAGACTCAGCTGAAAACTACAAGGGTAGCACCAGTTTTGAAGAAAACGAGGAAGTTTGGTGCTGCTGCTGCTCTTGTTACATTGCTGTTCCAATGGCGATGAATGGACTTTTTGCCTCTGTAACTAAAGAGTCCAGAGAATATCTGACAAGTCAAGCTTGACTCAGCAGCCCAGAGACCAACCTCACAGCCTGTTTCTTTCCCTCTCTGCCTTCTGCCTTGCTGGCTAATTTTAACACACCCCACAAAGCCTCAAAAGCCCTGGTACATTTTTTTCTTATTTATGTGAACAGGTAAGGGGATAGCTTTTATTTTTGATAAATAAATAAATAAATAAATAAATAAATAAATAAACACTCTATGGCAAAGGAGGAACAGATGAGGAAGAAAAGAAACAACTGAAATGCACAAAAACACAAATTATATAGACAAGCAGAATATGTCCCTTTTCATAAAACAGCTGTAACAACCCTAAGATCCCAATTGAGGATAATTGGGCTATAATGAGTTGCTAAGGAAAATCGGAGATATTAGGAGTAGTTGTTCAGTGTGGGGCGGGGGGGTTGATTTGCAAATGATCTCTCAGGAAACATCCCTTTGGTGGCTGTCATCCAGCATGGCAACTCTTACTACATCTGTCATTGGTACCATGGTCCTGGACATGCTCCATGTGCCAAGGGGGAAAACATGGCTGGGCTCTAAAATAATAAGTCTAACACTATTTTGAAAATACATAGTAACTGAACTGCAGCAATGAACTTTCTGCAGGTGACACAAATAAAATAAATCATAACATTATACACTTGTTTTTCTGAATAATCTATATGCCATATAACTACAGTTTTACAACAACATTTTCTCGGACCTGTGTAAAATTCACCAGAGACTGTCTTCACATGTGAGCTTGATAAAACATCCTGAAAGAATTGCAAAGGGACAGTTTTTCAACAGCCAAAACAACTCTTCAAATATCTTCTTGCCTTGAAATTATAGTATCTCATGGCAAAAGCTTAAGTATATGTATTTGTCATGTATACGTCACTTTTCTATAAATTACCTATGTAAAAACATTTATTATTCGATTGACTTGGAAAAATACCATGAAGTTTCTGTCCCAGTTATCTCAGGTATAAAGTGAAGATAGTAACAGCAGTTCTCCCTAATTCATTTGGATTAGAAGAGTTTATTTAGAGCGTAGAAAAAAAATAAGAAACTGTTCAAACACTCTTCATTCAAATTTGTCTGTTTTGAACTTCACGAAGCCATCACCCTCAAGCTGGGACACAGTTTCTGGAGAAATACACCTGGTATCGAGAGAAAAGGAAAAGAGAGAGGCCTAGAGTAAATTAAGGCGAACTCATTCCGGCCACTAACACAGAGACACACACTGAAGTCAGACTGCTCTCCGTGCACCTGCCTCCCATCGCTGTCGCTTTGAGAAGTGATGATGTATCACACATGCACAGAAAGTTGGGGAGACGTCCCTGTTCTCAAAACCTAAAGTTTAATTCATAGAAGTGGGGACATTTTGTGCACCACCTATTGCAGATGGGCCCCTTCTCTCTACTGCTGCGCTCCAAGAGCTAGGGAATAGTCTGACATTCTTTCATTGGTCCCTAATTCATTCTTTTAGAGTGTCAAGCCCATTCCTACCTCAGGACCTTCGCGCTTGCTATCCCCCCATCTGAACAGCAATTTCCCAGGTCTTTGCACAACTTGCCCCTTCACTTCCTTCTATTTTTTTTTAGATGAAACTACTGTGGAGGCCTACCTTGATCACTCTCCTGAAGGTACAAACTCTACTTTCCCATCCCTGCCCAGCACTCTTTGCTCGCCTTTCCAGCTCTATGAAGATAGCCTGACTCCCTCAGTTGCATTCAGTTTATTTAATAGTCAGTAATCACTCATCAAATCCTCCCTGTGTACCAGACTTACTAAATAATTTATGCACATTATATTTCTAAATCCTTACCACAGCTCTAGAAAATCTGTATCAATACCTCCATGTCACAGGTAAGAAAACTAAACCTAGAGAGGTTAGGTAACCTGCCTCAAATTATAAAGCAAAGTCAACACTAGTTAATTGAGCATCTGGTACATGGAAGGCATTTTGCCGGCTGAGGATATCTAAACTGACCCTACTGCACCCCTGCTGTCAAGGTTGAGAAGAAAAGCCAGAACAAGGTTGTTTACAATATGTGATAAGTGAAAGGAACAGACAAGAACTGCAAGGACTCAAGAGTGAGAGGAATTTCTTTAAAATGGAAGCAGAAGGATCTCATAGACGTTGGGGACCGAACATTTGTGCCGTGCCCCCCCCCAAATTTATACATTGACAATCTAACCCCCATTGTGATAGAATTCAGAGGTGGGACCTTTGGGCAGTGATTAGGTTTAGATGAGATCACGAAGGTGGGGTCCTCAAAATGAAATTAGTGCCCTCGGGAGAAGAGACCAGAGAACTTGCTCTCTCTCTGTCCACCGTGTGAGGACACAGTGAGAAGACAGCCATCTACAAGCCAGGAAGAGAGCCCTCGCCAGGGAACTAATCTGCCAACACCTTGGCCTTGGACTTCTAGCCTCCAGAACTGCAAGAAATAAATGTCTCTTTTTTAAGTCATCTAGTCTGTGGTATTTTGTTATAGCAGCCCAAGCTAAGACAACAGACCAGCAAAACCTAAGGAGAAGCAGCATTTTAATAAATAAAGGGATGTTCCAGGCCGGGGGACTGTTTCCTTTTAATAACATGTCAGTTCATAGATTTATAGCATGTTAAACCAGTTCCAGGTAAAACTAAATTTAAGACAAAACAGCTAAGACCAACAAATGTCTGTGTTACTCTTTAAAGATACTCAGAGTAAATCTAAAACATATATAGACTTAGAGAGGTGGGAATAATACATCTATATAAACAAGAAAAACAAATGAAAGAAATGATACCAAGCATAGCGCTCTTTCTATAATATTGGAAGAAAATCTTCATTAAATCCCAAATTTCCCTGTGGTGAACTGGAGTGGCCGACAGTGATTTGCAGGTGTATATGTTTCACTTTGTCATAGAGTGTTGACAATCTAACCCCCATTCTCTAACCCTCAGAGAAGCACCTGTAAATGACATTTTTTGACTCCATGATTTTAGTTCAAAACAGCTCAGTTTGACAAGTTAAGACATGAACTTTCCAGCTGCCAACAATGTAAACTTAACCTGGGATCTGAACATTCTGGTGATGTTTTTCTGCCTCTTACATCATTATTACCAGGGGAAAAAATCTCTATGTTCAAAAGTTAGCTGACAATTGAGTTCATTATGCCAATGGCAAAAATAGCAAGCACATGCTTCCACAGTGGTCCTAGTTCTGCCCTCCTGGACAGGTGTGAGATCATGACCTTGGGAAATGTGCCTTAAGACAAGGAGGGACTGCTCAGTGGCTCTCGACCTTGGCCACACAGTATCACCTGGGATCCTTTTAAAACTCCTAAAGCTTGGGATCTCTGGGAGTGGGACTCAGGCATCTATATATATTTTAAAGTTGCCAACATGATCCCAATGAGCAGCTAAGGTTCAGACTCACCACTTCCATTTGTCTGGTGGTTTCAACACTGCATCTGCGTTAGAATTACCTGGGGGAGATTTTACAAAACAGTGATGTCCAGATAACACGCACAGAGGGGCTGATTCTACTGGTTGGAATCAACACTATTTAAAAACTCCCCAGGGGATTCTACTAGGCACCCGGAGTTGAGAATTACTGTGGTTACTGATCTGTATTTGTCACCATATTCACACAGTTCCTTTCTGGGAAAATGCTGACGAAAAAATCAGAGTGAGGTCTTCAGTAATAGAAAACCCCAAAACCAAAGGGCTAAAGACAACCCCAAAGATTGTAAAGAAGTTCATCTCTGACCATGGCTTTCTGAGTCAAAGGTATTCTGAGATCAGTTAATCAATTTATACGACATAAACTAAGACTAAGCACAAATCAAAGATTATGAGGAATCTTTGATAAGGAAGTTCTTTCTTCATTACTCAGAACTTTCAAGTTCAGAAATATCAAGCTTTCAAAAAGTTTGTCTCAAGCTCTTGTTCAGGCTGTAGAGAAAACAGGATTTTTTGCTCCTCTTCCCTCCTCTGTACTGACAGCTCCCAATTATTGAACTGCCTGATGTTCCCTCAACCCTTAGTATTCAGCATGTGCAAAGTTGAAATCGTCCTCTCTGCATCTCTTCAGCCTCCTATTTCACTGTCTCTCCGGTGGCCCCACAATGTGTTTCACTGCCCAACCTCAAAGCTTAGAGTCCCTTTCTGTCACTTTTTTTTTTTTTTTTTTTTTTGGCAGGAGGGGGATCAAGTTAGAAATCACAGGATGTAAATTCTTCCCCTCTCAGGTCTAATGTCCATCCTTTCCTCTGCATCTCTCCAAACTGCGCTATGCTGGACCCCCATTCTCTTCCACATGTGAATCATTGAGCATTATCACCCATATTCCCCTGCCCTTCTCCTCTCAGTAACTTTTATCCATCATGACACACTCAGCTTACTTGAGCAGACTTTTTTTATCTTGTCACTTTCTTGTTCATAAAATCGTTTTTTTTTTTCCAAGACATCCTCCATCCATTTATTTTACACCATTTTCCAAATTTCCTATTTCCAACTCCTCCTGGAAGTGTTTCTTTCTTTATTTTTTCAGTGAAGCCTTGAATCAGTCCGTTCTCCCTTCTGCTTACCCACATCCTACCTATGTTTAAAACCCCACTAAACACAAAAGCCACTGTCACAAAGAGCCCTGGCTTTAAAATTCAGTATAAGAATTGAAATAAGCTGAACTTAATATTTGGTGACTAATCTTCAAGTAAATCATAAACTGCATTTTAAGTTTGAGACAGAATGAAGAACAGCCACAGCACTGACACCCATTTCCATTGGAACTGCCCATGTGACGTCCAATTCTGCTGAGACCGAGCCAGCGACTCCTGATAACCTCAACGGCCACTGTTCCAAGCAAGTCCAGAGCAGCAGGAAGCAGGAGAGAGCTATGCTCCAGAACAGCTGGGCCCTGGAAAGGCAGTCCATCCTGAAAATACACTTAAAATAAAAGACTAAAAATTCAAGAAAAGCAGAGCTCCTTCGCCTGAGTGGGCCTCCGTCTCCACGAAAGACAGTCGAGGTCCACGAAGCCCATAAGACATCATCATAAAGCACAAGACTGGAGCACTTTATGACTTAAACATTTATAAGGAAAACAGACATTATTAGTTGTTTGAAGTTCATTTTACAGATCACTACCTTTACACGGAATCATTTGGACTGCTCCTCCTAGGATGGGGAAGTTTCCAGAATGGCAATTTCCACTGAGTTTTTGCAGAAACTCAGATTGCAGAGGTGACGGTGCCCCGCATGGCAGGCGATGCCTAGCAATCTGAAATTACGCTGCGGCCCAGCATCTTATGAAAGGGCAGGGACCTCTCCCCCACAGGCTGCGTGTCTATGTTTCCATTTTCAATTTGGGGCCTGTTGGGGTATGCAGGCCAGAGCAAATTATTATCTCCTTGTAATGTCAGATCTTTGTAGGATTTTTGTTTCTTTTTGATATTGAATCACCCAGGGTTGTATACGGCTGTTTCTATTAATAAAAAGTGTTCTGCTGAGTTTGATATATTTCTTTTCATTATTTTCAAAAGAAACATTGAATTGCTTTTCTGGAGAATGGTTTTCAATCCCCTTCTGCATTTTCCTTGTGTGTACACTATTGTCATTGAGGTTACAGAACTTGGGAGGAAAAAAAATTCAAGAATAGAAGTGGAAGTCATGTTATGAATAAAATTTATGCTGTGAATTTTTTTTCCCCACAGGGCACAGCTTCCCTGACACCCCCTGCATCTGAGACTGCATCGTTTGAGCTGTAGTTATACCGTGCATAGTCCAATCATAGCACCTATTATTCTGCGATGTCATTCGGCTCTGGCCTCGCTCTCTCCCACTAGACGTGCATCTCCTTTAAGACAGGAACTGTATCACTCATCTCTGTATTTCCCTTGCCTATGACAGTGCTCAAAAAATGTCTGTGGAATCAGGCAGCGATATAATTATGTACTTTTAGACATACAGGAATTGGAACTTATATTTCTATAAAGACTAAAGAAGAAACAGAACTATGGCAAAGTGTAAAGAAGATGCTGGAATACAAACTATTCCTTGAGGAAAAATATTAGAAATGGTTATAGGAAAATTTGAAATACTTTATTTATTTATTTATTATTTATTATTTTAGTTTAGTTTTTTGTTTTGTTTCTTTACTTCTCAGAAGCATGGAAGTGTCCATGCAAGAAAAACTAACAAGACAGGGATCTTCTGTGAGGCCAGGCTCAGAATCTCTACACATATAGAGTGTCTTCCTCTGGGAACACTTCGGGGACAAAAGTAAAGGGGCCTGAGTTTCTTCAGTCAAGCAAGGAGATGGCCACAGGAGGTGACCCAATGAGAATAATTTAAAAGTTTAAAAGTCAAAGGGTTAGAGTTTTTAAAATACTCAAGTTTGTCCGTGCACAAATTTTAGCTTTTACAGACATTAAATAAAACTGGCTAAATCTAATAAACTTTTTGGCACTAGAATAAACAGTGTGGTGATATAAAAATAGATATACTAGCACTTCCCCAAACAGAAACAGAAATGGATTTTTTTTGTTTGTTTTTGTTTTTGTTCTATTCTGTTCTGTATTTTGCAAGGGCTTGGAATGCCCCCTAAGCATGCAGAATTTGAAGTATCTAAAAATTAATTTTACATAGTTTTTGAGGGGTACAGACTCTGGAGTCAGATGACTTACAAATCTCAGATTTTCTGCTTACCTGCTGTGTGACTTTGCAAAAGTTTCATCTCCCTGTACCAAGTTAATTCAGAGGAAATATGTGACCCTATATCATTTATGAAATTTGTGTGAGGATAAAGCAAGATGACACAGAGTAAAGAATCTCCAAATATTGGTTCTTATGCTAATAATCACCTTATTTAGGGTTGTTGTAATTTATGCTCTGCATAAGACCATTGGACACTATTTGGTGGTTCCATGTTGAGAAAGCTGAGAAAACTGCTGGCGTAAATGTGACCCTTAAATGTAAGGTTGACACTAGAGGGGGAGAAACAGGTCTTGCATGTTCAAAAATGAGAGGCTTGATGGAGCATGAATTTGATTAATCTCATGATGAGTTGATTTTATTAATAACTCATTGTTTTCATGCAATGTAGAATTTCAATACAATGGAGGAATATAAAGAATTAAGGGTCAATAAATCAAATAATTGTTACTTAACATCTCCGGATAAAGAAATTATATGTGCTTTTAGCTTTCTTCTTTGTACTTTTTATACATTCCACATTTTTTTGTCAAAATAAGATTCTGAGGGACAGGAAAATGAATTATGTTTAGATCATCTAGCTTATCTTAACAGAGGTTGGAATTTTTCTCTTCCTTTACTAGATTTTTTCCATTAATTACTAGATTTTAAGACTGTTATCTCTACAGGAATGAATTCTCATACTTTATGCATCAGACATCAAAATTCCCCAACAATATAAGTGCCAACTTGATAACCAAGACCTACTTAGAATACTCCCAGGGAATGTCTTAAACATGTTCGTTGATTCACCTGGAAAAAATCAGTGTGTTTCTATATAAATTTGTAGCAGTAAGTGATATTATTTGTAGTATCTAGACATGATCACATTTATATGTGGTGGGTGCTTTGCAGGGAGAAACATATCTGAGATAGTCAATTAGAAAAAGATAAATTCAAATTGCACATTGTAAACTCAAAACTGTCACTGAGAACTTTTTAAAGACTTGGTATAAGCTATTAAGTCTTTTCAAAGAGCTATATGTCAGGTAAGAAACAGCTCTCAGCAGCATAATCTCAGGTTCCTGTGATATGGATATTAAAGACCACTTTCATAGTCCTGTAACCCAAGTAATTTGTTCTAAATAAACAGCAGCTCCATTAGATGACCTTGAAGTTCTTCACTGTTCCTTAGTCTTGTCTCTTACTATAATCATGTTTATAAAATATGACTATGTCATTTTACTGATACGAATTAATAATATGCCTTTACCCAATAACAAAATAAGGCTTATTTCACTTATGACCGAACATCACTTGTTCCATTAATTCCATGCATAGTTTCTACCATGGAAAGTATGAATGGAAGGATGTGGGTCCAAGGTGAGCTATGGGCAGAAAAGAAAAATGCCTGAGGACTACTGATAGTCCATTGAAGTCCGGCTCAAAGATTCAGTTCTCTGTGATGGTGCCGCTCTAAACAGTAAACGAAGATGAACTTTTGTGATTGAACTAAGAATTTCTCAACATGAAGAAGGCAATTGGCAGCACCGAAACTACGTTTATCTCCTCCAAGCTCTGCCATCATACCACAGGCCCCAGCCCAGTGCTTGATCTGGAATTTAAGATGAAACTTGTTGCTCTCCCTACTCTCCACTATTTCATTAACCAGGCAATTGTGACATTCCCATTTTTCTCTCAAATCATAAAGACACTGAAATGTAAAAGTATAAAAAAACCTAAAATGTCCTGTGCTTAAATTTCACTCACAAATCCCACTAATCCCCTCTTGACCTACATATTTTGATGAGTTGACCAGTCTGCCCCGAAGAGTAGCTAAACTGAAGGACATACCATCATCACATTTATTAATTCTACTCAATCATTTGGAACAAAGAATATTAATAAAAGATCATGTAGTTAGTGAAAAAAAGGTACAAAAAGAAGGATTGGTTTGTTAATAGATTAGTGCTATGTGTTAATGGAATGGCAGAAAATACTGAAATGGAGGCAAAAGTCAACTTGAATGATAACGTGAAGGGTTCAGAATTCAAAGAGGCTCAAATGGACTGAAGTGTTTGTTTAAAGGAAGTGCGAGGATAAAGCACACTGATATTGTGGCATGCCCAATAAAAGGTCGGTGAGACACCAGGCACCTGGGAGTGTGTAAGGAACTGGGAGACCTAGACTTCAGTCCCAGCCTGGTCCTTTCGAGGTGTTTGCAACTTTCGTCGTTGCCCAAGTCATGCAGCTCTCTCCTCCTCTGTTGTTTCATGCTTCGTAGGGAGGTAAACCTGGAAAGCAGTAAACTAAGGAAGGCCACAGTTGTTAGTAAATCTGACAACTCCCTCAGTAATAAATCCTCTAGAAATGACACCCCTCTACCATGGAGTTAGCCTCAGAAGTCATGGAAAGATTGGAAGGGGGTGGTGTGTGCGCGCTGTAGTTCGCTGGAAGTATTCCTACTAAGATCTCTGTATACATGCAGCAGAATGGCAACACACTCCCACGTGGTGATTCCTTATGAAAAGCACAAAGAACAGACTCCAGGAAAAACTGTTCAACCATCACAAGGCTTTGTCAGCCTCACTGTCATAGACACTTCTCCTTTCTCCACCTTGGATTAGCCACCACTCTAAGTCAACAAAGAAAAGAGATCCAATTATTTAGGCATATTACTTCATTCATTCATTCACCCCCTCATTGGTTCCTTACTCTTTAACATGAATGGGTGTCAAAGAACACTCTCAATCAGATAACAACTGCTTTTAATTTCTAACTACAGAGTTAAAAGGTTTTATGCTCCATCAAAGGCATTTCTGACAACAAGCAGATAAGGGAGTGGATTTTAGGAATTCTTAACATAATAGTAGGTATAAGCCTGACTCCTAAGATGAATTGATTTACTTTTTGTCAGGGGGTATGGGGAAATAGAAATAAGAAAGAACGGCCTATAATCTTTTCTCTTTCCTCCTAATAAAGATATTCTGGTGCCCGAGTGTCTCCAGTTGACCTGATCTCAAAAGTTACTCTGGGCAGAAAGTGTTTGTATCCGGCTTTGTATCCTAGTTGAAGCCACCCAGCATCCCTCCAGAAGATCCCTCTCAATTCTGTCATTTTCTTACCATTTACTTTCTTAACTTTTAAACCCTCTGTCATCAGTTTTCCAGAAAAACATTCTATGTTTTCTAGCATAACTGGTTGTTTTTAGTTTGTATTAAATTACGTATTTTTACCATGATCCCTTCCCTTTTCTGATAACCTATAACAATCACTGTGACATTTGTATTTTCCCCACTTCTATAATTAAAACTTTTGAGTATAAGAGAAAAGCAGTAAAATGCAGTTTCTTTAGTTATAAAGGCATTCTCAGTTTTAGCTCTATTTAACTGAATATCTGTTGAGAAGCTTTTCATCCTCATTCCTGTGAAGGATTCAAAATAATCATGCCATCCATTTCTACCCTCGAGGAGGTGAAACACTGACCGAGCCTTGGTATGAACTAACACACACATAAAAAGATATATATGAACACCCATCTCTTCTTTATAATTGAAATTAATTATTGACAAGTAACAGGTCTCAAACATAGCTAATGTCATGACTTCAGGCCAATAGCCCAGTGCGAATTAATACAGCATTGTATGAGGAGAGCTATGAAAGTCACCCAAAGCCTGACTAGGAGCACACCAAATCTGTGCATGGAACTGGCCTTCATCTTGGCACTCTGTGACCCAGTTTGCCAAACAGCTTGTGTTTCTGTACTTACTGAACTAATCATGAACAGTTTGGGTGGGGTTTTGGTTTTGTTTGTTTATTTGAGGGGCAAGGGGTCTAGGACTAGAGGAAGTAATGATTTTAAGATAACTGAGAATTCTTCTTTAGGATAAATTATTGTTAATAAGACTAGTGTTATTGGTAAGATGTTAAAAAATACAGCCCAATGACTTGCACACTTTTGGTGGCTGAGAGGTTCCTTCAGATGCCAGGACACCATTGGGAGTCCTTAGGGCCCCTAAGAGTCAGACCAGTTATGAAGTGTCTTTTAACCTGCAAGCATTGGATAAAATTCAAGAAAGCTATAATAAAATCAAAAGAACAATAGGACTGAAAGAAACCTTTATAATGTATCCGCTCTGCCTTCCTGCCTTGAGGAATGCTGCCCTGAAACCGTGTCTGGGAGCTGGGATCTCCACTGTGTGTCTTCGGTAGCTGCATTAATTTCATTCCACCAGTACCACGCACAAGTAGTTATTGCCACTTGCTGGTGATGTTTGCCTTTATAACTAACTTCAATGTCTTCCTCTCTAATGTGCATAAACTTCTTTACCTGTCTTCTATGGAGATAATGGACTTGTGTCCACAGTTCCCTATATTGCAACTTGTTTTGGGTTCCATGGAGCAAAGTTACTTCTTAGTAGTTTTTTCTTTGATGTGGTCAATTCACATTCATTTCGCTTTTATTTAATAAATCCAATTTCCCAACACTCGAAACATAGCTGACTCACACCTTTAACTTTTTTCCTCAGAATGGAAGGTTTAAATTTGAGGGGTGACCCCCAAAACAGAAATATTTATTAAAAAATTGTGCACTTATTCTTATATGTTTAAATTTCAGTCACCTTCAAAGTACTCTCCATTTGATGCAATACACCAATTGAGATGCTTTTCCACTACTCAAAACAGTTTTTGAACTTCTCAATTTTGATGCCTTTTAGTGCTTCTGCCATTTTTGTTTTACCTCTTCCACATTAAATATTTCCCTTTAAGGACTTTTTTCACCTGGGGAAACAAAAATTTTAAAAAAATTACTCAGGGCAAGATTGGGTGAATTGGAAGGGTGGGGCATAGGGGTCATGCCATTTTTGGTCAAAAACCGCTGAACACTTAGCACGGTGTGGGCAGGTGTGCTCATAAATCACCCATCATGAAATGGTCAAACTCACTGAAAGGGTTTCAAAAAAAATTCACCAAAGCTGAATGCAGCCTCTCACAACAACACCAGCTGGTACACTGAAACAGATGGGTTTCTAGCACACTAACCTAGTGGGGAAGCCTGCACTACAAGGGACTCACCCTCCAGAAAATAATTCCATTTTTTTCTGGTGTCTGCAGTATTTAAAATGTTTAGGGGACTTTAGAGTTTAAGACAAAGTCCTGAAATTTATAATCTATAAAAGAAGATTGGCAAGTAACTATAGAGCTATGGAAAAAATCCCCAAGTGATTAATGAAGAGATTCAGAAAGGGAATAAATTTTTTAGGTATATAGAAAGAGGTGAGGAGAAAAAAAGAGAAGGACTGGCACCATATCTCAGACATCACGGAGTGTGGCTCGTTTCCATGTGGCATGGCAGGGCTGCCTGGGAGCGGCCGCGACCTAGAACTGGACATGTCACCTGAGGTGGGACAGCACTGGGGAAGTGGAGCCAGAATCAGGTGCTGGAAGAAAGTCTGGCCCAGCAGACAGAGCGTGATGTGTGGAAAGAATGGAACTACGCTTAAATGGTAACCCAGACTGCCAGTCTTAGGGGTATGGAAGGAAGGAAAAGAGAGGGCACAGTAAGAGGAAAGGAGAAAACTGACATAAAGACAGAACAACAGCAATGAAAAAGCAAGAGGTGACATTTAGAGACACCAATTTGAAAAGTCGTTGGAATTGGGAAGGAAGCCACTGAGGTTCTCAGATACAGTGTAAGATCTGAAGAATGACACGAATAGCAAAGATTCCTTGCTATGTATAGCAGGCATAAATAAGGGCACCACAAGGCCCTGGCCTACATGCCTCATTTGGTTGGGCAGCATCCTGCAAGGCAAAAGTTCCAGTTCAATTCCCCATCAGGGCATGTGCCTGGGTTGCAGGCCTGGTCCCCTGTTGGGGTATGTACAAGAGGCAACCAATCAATGTTTTTCTCCCTCTCTGTCTCCCTAACTTCCCCTCTCTCCAAATAAATAAATAAATAAAGTCTTAAACACAAATAAGGTCATCACGTTTGTTAGCTCACCTACACTTCAGAATAGTACTATTGAGTGGGTGCTACTGTTGCTATTTTGCAGTTTAGAAAACCAAGAGT
The DNA here is from genome assembly GCA_039655065.1 of Glossophaga mutica. Classification (NCBI taxonomy): domain Eukaryota; kingdom Metazoa; phylum Chordata; class Mammalia; order Chiroptera; family Phyllostomidae; genus Glossophaga; species Glossophaga mutica. Next base: position 157,349,346 of record CM077303.1, read on the forward strand.
CAAGGAGATTAGGTGACAAGACCAAGGTTACACAGTGGTTTGTGAAGAAGCTAGGGCTTGAGCACCACCTGAATATTTGTAAGAAAAATATTTTCCTGAGGTCTGGTGCCTTCTTTGCAACCTGGCCATAGGTCTCAGCAGAAAACAATGAAGTAGGTTTTCCCCTTCCAAGCTGTACTGAAAAGCATATCACAGTTCCAGAACTGCATTTTCTTTCCCACATTTCAAGTGCATACAGGAAAGATAGAAGCATAAGGAAAGGAAGGGATTGGGAGAAACACCATCTTGCTTTCAATATTTCCCCATGGAATAAGATATTTTGTCTGAATAAAAACAAAACAAAAGGAAATAAAAAGAAAACATTGAAAACAACACAATGGGACACTGAAATGCCAATTCACTAAGCAAAGCTAGAATGAAAATAAAGAAGTGAAGTTAATCCAAAGAAAGGAAAAGCAGTTAGGAGCCCTAATAACATAGTCACCTGCCAAAGTAACCAACAGCTTTAACCACTAAAGAAACTTCTCTGCTGGTAGGGGAGAAAAAAACCTGCCCAAACCAGGAAGTTACAGAGGGAGAGGAAACAAAAAACAAAAACAAAAAACTCCTGGATTAAAAAAGAAAGAAAAAATAAAAGGTGAAGAGTGGCCTTTGACTGGGCCAGGTTACAGTAGAACCCAGTGTCACACTGATGCAAGGAAAATTAGAAGGAGAAAAAGATGCTGAACCTGCTGCAGGCATGCCCAACCCACCGCAGTCAGTGCAAGCCATCACTTTACTATGGGAAAACCACAGTTTAGCTTCCAATGTGTTGCTATGAATTTCAGTTTTACCAGGTTAAGAAAAGAAATAACTATCCTCTTTCTAAAAAAATGTGTGTTTTTCTTTTTCTTGTTTTTTTTTAATTCTTTTTTTACTGGTGAAAGTTTTACTTCCTACATAAAATGTGGAATTGAAATCCGTAGAATGACTTCATAATTTTCTCAGCAACTTTACTGTTTTTAAAACTTACTTTCCTTGGTAGACATGTACCAAGGGCTCAAATGTATTATATACATATATTTATATTCAGGGATTTGAAACTCTGATTTTTTTTAATGACCAGGACCTTGTTTCAGCTGGGCCAGCAATTCCAACCACTTTAGGGATCCATGCAAATTAATTCTACAATGGCAATCAGTGTTGATCGTCAAGGCTGGCCTATCAGTGATCCTATCAGTTGTATGCCAAATCTGTTATGGAAGTAAAAGCTATTGACAAAACGTTGCCCAAAGAATTGTATATTGGCTTGGTTATAATTGAGAAATATGGAGCATGAAAATAAATGGAATTCATAGAATATACAAAGCACCACACTGCATCAACACAAGGATCCATCTACCTCATGATTCAGCATTCGCACACATTCTAAACTATGTGGGTGGGGGGGGGCACTGTCCCTCTAGACACCATCTGTAACTGGCTACACACTCTCACCTCTACCATCACCCAATAAAAAAGAACTCAGCTCTCCCCCAAACCTTGCCCCTACCATCCAGACTTACCCACGGAGATGGCAGATGATCAAACACCCCTCATCTGCAACCTGGCCTTTTACACTTGAAGTGGCTAAATGCTTTGTCTGAAACTGGAGCCCATATTCTTAAGCAGAGGTATTATTGGCATGTTTCTGGATATGTAAGTTAAATCTATGCTTTACCCCAAAGTCTTTAAGGTATTTTTTCCTGAGCTACCATGTTCTCCTAATATATCCTAAGCCTTTACTTTCCCAGTCCTCTATACCACTGGCCCACTATTCGCCCACACTCACAGCAAAGTGACCTTCTGAGATCCAAATTGAATGGCTCCACTCCTCTGCATAAGTGAGGAGTCCGCTGGCTTCTATTGCCTATTACAAAATGGACCTTGTTCTACCAGAACTCACAGTCAGTCCATCAGTACTGTACCCCAACCTATGTCAGGGTTTGCTTTTAACATTCTTCCCTATAAACCTTCAAAGAAACACACCTGTTAACACCTCTTGCAATGTTTAAATCCTACTTCATCAGTCAACTTTTCCATGAAGCATTTACAGGACTCTCCAAACAAAAATCATCCTATGGTCCTGTATATTCTCACAGTACCTTGTGCATTATTTTATTCATGCATTTAACAATTATTAATTGAACAGCTGCTATGGGCCATGTGCTGTTCTAAGCACTGAGGATACAGCATTCAACAAAATTAACAAAGTCCCTATCTTCAGGGAACTCCCATTTGAGTGGAAGAAAACAAACAATAAGCAAGTATGTAAGAAAATATATCTCTAAGGGCAAAAAATAAATAAATAAATAAAAAATACCAGAGAAAAGTAGTACAAGAGAGATAGAAGAGCAATGAGTAGAATGGGGTATTGTGATTTAAATTAGGCTGATAAGGCAGGACTTCATTAAGAGGTGAGATTGAGCTGAGACTTAAAGGAAGCAAGATTAAATCACTCAGAATGTCAGAGAAAAAGCATTCCAGATGGAGAAGTTAGTGCAGAAGCCTCGAAGTGAGAACTTACTTGCCAAGTGAGAACTTACTTGCCACGTTCTAAATCCCTCCAGAATGACAGTGGGCTGAGTGGAGTAACAAAGGGGAAAAGTGGCAGGAGATAAGATTAGGAAGGTAATGGGGAGGGGGAGCAGATAAGGCAGATGCTTGCAAAGGAGGCCAAGGGCTGACCTTTTTCTTTGCTTGAGATGAGAAGCTTTTGGGACACTTACACCAGAAGTGCCAAAATCAGATTTATGTAAATGAATTCCTCTATAGAGAACAACTGGAAGACGGGACAACAGCAGCTGCAGGGATGCCAGTTAAGAAGGAAGTCACCCCAATTGTATAGGTGAGAAATGTTGGTGGCTTACATAGAGGGAAGGGCGGATAGGACAAAAAGTGTCATAATCAAGATGCACTTTGAAGATAGGTTTTACTAATGTGTTGAATGTAGGAGTCAAAGATGACTTCAAGATTTTTCACTTGGCTGACATGGAGAATGAAGAAATCATTTACTGAGATGAAGGAGACTGGGAGGAACAGGTTGAAATGGGAGGAGGAGGAAGAATCAGATCTTTTTTGTAGAAGACATATTTAAGATATCAATTACATATCCTAATGTACAAAAGGACTTGGCAGTTGGATATTCAAGTTTGGAGTTCAAAGGAGAAGTCTAGCTGAGAGATATACATGGGGTGGTTGTCAAGTATTTAAAGCCATGAGAGTGAATGAAATTACTCAGGGAGTGAATATGTAGAGAGAAGAGAGATCAAAGCCCCGGGACACTCCAATATTAAAAGTTGGGTTAGTAAAGAGGAGCTGAGCATGGTGCCCTAGATCTCATGAAGCAAATTTTTTGAGGAAGAACAACCATTTAAAATTGGCCAAGCACTGTCAAGTAAGTATTAACCCTTCCCTAGATTTAGTAACACGAAGGTCATTGATAACCTTGAGAAAGCATTATGGTCAAGTTGTGGAGGCAAATCCTGATGGGAATTGCTTCAATAAGGAATAATGTAAGAAATGAAGACAGTGATTGTGAAAGATGCTTTCAAAGAGTTTTGCCATAGAAGAATTCAGGGAAACAGTGGGGTCAGTGAAAGGAATTTTTATACAAGAAATATTTCACTGACTTTGATGATAATGGGAAAGATTCAAAGAGAAAAAATTGCAAGTGGAAGTGCTAGGTGCTGAAGTGATGTTCTTCAGTAGGTCAGAGGAATGTGATCTAGTCTGAAGCAGGAAGATTGGCCTTGGGTCGGACAAGAACTAGTTCATCCATTTTGTCCAGGTAGAAGGTGCTGATAGGGTCATAGCTGCACTGGTTGGGACACCAGGATGTTCTTTTATGATTGTTTTTATTTTCTTAATATTTTAGGAAGCAGGATCACCAGCCAACGTGTTGGGTGAAAGATGAGGTGGAAAATGGTCTAACAGAGAGTGGGAGAATGAGTGTGCAAACACTAAAGAAATGGAGCAGGGCCCCCTTGAGTGCTCCCTAGAAGCTGTGAACTTAAAGAGAGATCATTGAGCTTCGTTTATGCTCCCGAACCACCTCCCCCCCCCCGCCCCCCCGCCACACACACACACTATATTCAGGATTCAGGTTAGATAGGTTAGATGTTCATCTTATTGCCCTCACCAAATTCTAAGCACTTAAAACATATGTCTTTTCACCATTTTTGAACTTCCAACACCTAGCAAAAATGCCTTGTAAATGTTTGTCAAATCATGATTATATGAAGGACCAAACACACACAAAAAGGACACAGCCCCATTCTTCCTGTCTAGAGACCACATAAATCAGGCTTATAAGCATCTTTAAGTTAAGGCGTTGCTATACATAGCATTGTAGTTTTTACCGCACAGAGCACAGAGTGCTATACTTAGTAGGGCTGAATAAATATTTTTTTATTTTTTTAAATATATATTTTTTATTTCTTTATTTTTAGAGAGAGGGGAAGGGAAGGAGAATGGCAGAGAAACATCAATGTGTGGTTGCCTCTCACGTGCCCCCCACTGGGAACCCGGCCCGCAACCCAGGCATGTACCCTGACCGGGAATCGAACTGGCAACCCTTTGGTTCACAGCCCACGCTCAATCCACTGAGCTACACCAGCCAGGGCTAAATATTTGATTAATATGTGAGTAGGGAAGATTTTTCAGGCTCTATTATAGATTCCTGTGTATTAGTAGACCTAAGTTCCCAAGATTTTCCCCAACCTAGTCAGTAAAATGGCCTGTCATTATTCTTCATAATAACAATACATTTTTAAGTTTTGAGGTCAGCAAGTACAACAAGACAAGCTTCAGAGAAAAAACTGTTTCCCACAACCTATGATCATCCCCAGCCCAGTTTGAACAAAGGTAACCTGAGGCATATAGAGGCCATACAACTGTAAGAGTCAAAAGTCTGAGCTCTTGCTTAGAAGTTTACACATACAATCTATGGTATCCTGTCCCTCAGTTTGCATTTGAACAAAGGATAAAGGTCAGCAGATAAAATACAATTTATTGCTATAACTGGACCTCCCTATAGAGAAATAATATTTCCCCCCAATACTGCTATGTGTGTTTACTTATTTATTCAAAATCTCATTCCACTAACAATTTGAGGAGACATGTAGTGTGATATTTTCCACAAAGAGAAAAAAGTGTTAAATCTCACAATCTCTACAAATCCCATCAGGGTCCTAATGCCATGGATATTTGTCCAGCTTGCTATATTCATCCCATATAACCCTGTTTACAATCATCAAAACCCCCCTTTTCATCCTTTTCTCAGGCGAAGTAAAATTTCCAAATCCATGCCTCCGAACAGGTGAGAAAAGAGAGACAAAGGAATCTCCATAGCCATACCATAAGACACAGTCAGAGCCAGAGGCCCAACTTCCTGAATCAAGCACACTCACACACCATAAACTGAGGGATGTATTTGTTACAGCCCTCTGATTAAGAAAGCATGGTTTTAACCTGCAGCCAACAAAGTGCATCCCGCTGTGTGCCCATAAAACATGGCTGGCAAATTGGAAGTGATGTAATGGTTCAGTCACTACAGTTGTCGCCACATTAAGATCCAGCTTGAATTTTGCACCACAGCCACCTAATGTTACCACACAAGGAACAAGGTCAAATAAATATCTAGTCAGTGTTTAGTACATAATTCACTTAATTAAAAACTTATGAGTATATATTATAGGCAAAACTAACACATACAGAATCATTGAAAATAAAAGCTGGACTCGATCTATGGCCCAAATTTCAGACACGCTTATAAATCAGAAGTACTTTGTTTAAAATTTTGTCAGAGGACCATTTTATAAATTTACTAAAATGATGATTTGGGGACAAAGGATAGACAGGATCATCTGGGGCCACATTATTCCTCAATTGTCCCATGAGAGAGTGTTTAATTATTTTTTTAAAGGCAGTTTAAATGACTCCAGGGTTCATCAACTCTTCCTTAACACTGTCGTCATCATATTAATACTTAAGGATGATGATAATGGCAATGACAAGCACATCATAAATGATAAAGTACTTCATCTTTTTGAGGTACTTTGACAACTAATGGATTGAGGCACATTCGGGCTATTTTGTTTTCCACAATTGGCCGGGGTATCTTTCATAAATCACAGGTCTAAAGAGAAAAAGACAGGTCTTCACTGGCCACCGTAGTCCATAGTCTCCCGTACAAACATTAGAAGAGCTCCAGGACCCAGCGAAGCTCTTCCTGCTCTGTTTCTTAGGGACATAGCCACTGCACCACCTACAAGCCAAATGGCAAACAACCGCCTGCACCTGCCAACCAACGCTGACGGTGCTAAGGGAGAAACACACATCATTGCTGCTCAGCGCAATGACTGCTGGGCAGAGTGCCGACTCTCGGCATTAGAAATGCCTGCAGTCAGAGGAGAATCAAGGATGAACAGGTCAAATAAAATCGTGTTTCTGGGGTCACACTTGGTTTTGAAAGCTGAAGGTGTCTTGATTGTATTCAGTTAACCACATGCAGGGCTGCTGCATGTTCTCTGTGGTGAAAACACAGGTGCTACCACACCAGGAAGTTGGTAGGTCAGGAGTTGCTCTCTAAAGCCTCGCCTCTGGGACTAAGTGCAGCCCAGTACCCCTAGCACACCCTCCCACAGTCCCTCAAGCCACAGGTAGAGTAGGGAGTTAAATAAATAAGACTGTATCCAAAAAGGACCAAGACTTCCTTATACATATTCATTTCTGGAGAGTGATTCATTTTTTCTGAGATGAGCACTGAGAATGCCCTATAAAAATTCAACATATCCGAAAGCAGAGCAGAGCCTCTGGGAGGAGCTTCCTGGTGCTAGATATAACAAGGGTATGATTTCTATTAATCTGCGAAACCGTACTCATTCAAATGAAAGAAGTAGATGAATTTAAAAAATCCATCAGAGTATACTACTATCACAATCCTATTTATTTAGGCACTGTCTTAAAGGTTCCAACCAACAATAAGGTATTAACACTAAATACCAATCAATAAGCAAGTAATAAGTAAGCATCAATTGATCAATATTTATTAAGTATCTACTCGGTGCCCAGAATATTATCTGGTGCTGGAAGGGGATTAAAAATAAATATGAGACATTTTCCCTGTCCTTTTTGTGTTTAATGGGTGCATAATTTACTTAATAAAAATATTTGAGTATATAGTAACATACACAGACGTATTGGAAATAAAAGCTGAAATCTATGTATAGGCCAAATTTCAGATGTGTTTTCAAATTTCTGTTTAAATCTCCATAGAAATTTAATGTTTTTTCCATATGAAGCACATCAAAATATTTAAAGATAATATTCATATGTCTTCTTTTTTCCAAGCTCAAATTTCTTTAACCACTTCTCATGTGACAAGATTTTAAAAATCATTCCCCATCTTAACTGCCACTTTCTAAAATACACTTTCTCTTTTAAGCATCTCTTTTAATATGATATGACTCTATGCTTTCACTCTATGGAATTCCATCTTACTTGTGAAATGACAGGACTGGGCCAGATTAACATGACTGTGTCCCTCCATCATTAAAAAAGCTGATTTAAGCACACTTCCCCTGCCCCTAGCTACCTGCATCTAGGAGACCTTCAGGGAATAGCCGCAGAAAGCAATGCCTTCAGATAAAACATACTGAGAAGAGACTAGGATTGTGTGGTAACCACTGCATAGGATGTGGTTTCAGAGAATTTGTCAGGAAGAGAGGTCTTATGATGTATAGTGTGACAGATGGATGGACTCATTTACAGGGCCACCAAACGTGATTTGCAGAGGTTTTTGGAGGGAGCTCATTTGGTCCAACTCGATCTTTTTACTGAGTAGAAATCAGAGACTCCGATGCCAAGTAACCTGTTCAGGAGTAACACTGTGTGTAGCAGATTGTATTTTCCAAAAATATTACTGGTATTTCTGACCCCACCTGATCTTTTAAAACCTTGCCACATCTCCCATCAAGAAGCTGGGTCTATTTCCGCTCTCCTAGTGACAGCTTTGACAAGGATGTGCTGCATGACTTCTGGGGCTATATCACAACTGACCACAGGGCTTTTGCTCGGTTCTCTATCTCTCTATCTCTCTATCTTGCTCTCTCTATCTCTATCTCTTTATCTCTAACGCTTGCTCTAGCTCCAACTCTCCATGCACCTTTGGAATCCTGAACCACCGCATAATAATTCTGGTATTCCAGAAGCCAGCACACTGGGGACACCATGCGGAGAGACCAAAGAGACATCTGAGATGCCGCACCGTCCAGCTGTTTGAGTCTTCCCAGCTCAGCTGACAGAGCTTTCGCAGGAGCTTCCCTGAGTGAGAACCACAAAGCTGATCCCAGAACCATAAGGAGTAAGAATATAGTTATTTTAAGCCATTAAGTCACTCAGTTTAGAGACAATTGGGACACTGGGACCTTCGGTGGTGGGAGGGGCAGTAATATCTCTTTCTTCAAAGTCCCTCCGATCTATGCATAGTCTCTAATTTTCTTTCTCTAGAATTGCCTGGATGTGCAATGATAACACAATGTGGTCGGGACAAGATTCCGAATGAGAAATTCACTGCAGAAAGTGGTCAGATCAAATGGGAAGTCCAGGCCCTTTGTGGAGTTCTTTTACCTTTCCTGCCCTGACCATTTGCACACAGTACCCCACTTTAGCAAACCTTGGACAGCAGTGCCCCGCACTAGAGAGGAAGGCACGCACAACCGGAAACAGCTAGTCCTTTGGGAATGTGGTGAGGAAAACAAGGAAATAGTGGGCTGCATGTTGAACTCGTAATCTCAGTGGAAAGGGCAGGTAAAGTCATCATTAGGTGTTCACAGAAGAAAAACTTCTACTCTGAAGAAATTATCCCCTGCAGTCCTTTAAAACAAAATCAAACCTGGGTTCCTGGGGAAACAAACAATATTCAAGACTGCAGAGCTAGGAATTTTATAGATCTGATTGATTAAATAACTTTGCCACCCTATTATTTACTCAAACCTAAGTGAAATCAAGCAAAGATGTCTGAAGCTATTTGAGCAAAACTAGGGTCCTCAGATTTTTGTTTTCTTGTTTTCATTAGATTTTCTGGGAATTTTTGTTAGTGGACGAGTGAGACCCAGGCATTGGCAGCAAGTGGAATATTCTCTCAGCCACCCAAGTGGATATTGAGAGCTGTGCAAGGTCATCTGCAAGCAAAAGAAGGGGTGGGAAATGAGTGTCATCTCCAGAGAAAATCATTTTGATCTGAACAATTCTCGGTGGGAAAATGCCTAGGAAGAAAGGGTAAAAACAATTCCAGAAAGACAAGAGTCTAAAAATGGGGCTTATTAAAAGTTATTTTTTAACTGATCATTGTTCCATTTTACACTGGAGAACTGGGGAAGGTAATTTCTTTGTAACAAGATGAATCGATATTTTTGCCCCTACAAACTGGGATTAAGAAGATGATAATCTAGTGAATATGGGTGCTTCGGGGACTACAAAACAAAGTCTTTCCAAAATAGCTCTTGGCTTAAAATGCCTGGCTACCTGGTGCTGCTCTAGAAAGATGACCGGCACTTTTCTGCGTATCTCTGCTACAGGAAATGAGCCGCAGGGACTTAGCAGTGGAATTATCCCCTGGCTACCAGGCGTGGTTTCTCATTGGAAAAAAGACTGGGACTATGGAAAAAAGCAAAAGGAAAAAGGTCAGGAGACCCGCTTCTACTCTGTGTCCTGACAAAACCAGCTGTGTGCCTCTGAGCTAGTTTTTCTGATTCATCATCTAAAATTGTCCTCGATGGGCTCAAAGACTCCTCCAGTCACGTCCGGCTCTGCAACCACTGCTTCCATGACACATGTTCAAGATGTCTCTACTTACTCTTTCAGCATAGTTTTTGTCAAATGTAAAATTAGATTAGGGGCACCCAAATATCTAAAAAGAATATCCCTTTATATCTAAAAGTAGTACCTGCTGGCCACTGCTTTGAGAACACATTCATCTTTGGCAGGTCAGGGTCCCTTTTTCATACATGATCTGCAAATGCCATTGGTGGCCTCTGTGTCACCCTGTGGCCATGAAGGATGCCATAACGTTAGCCAGGTGGGCTGCCCACAGGTGCACTTGGGCCCATCAGCAACGTAGCTCGTTCTATGGCAATCCAAGAAAAACAACAGGTGAGAGTCTGACATAGGACTGGAATTCACTCCGAAGCTGGGGAGTTAATTAGCTCATGAAGGGGTGACTCTCCCCAACATGAAACCACACCCAGGTCCCTGGAGTTGTCACAACACCGAGCTCCAGGACAGAGGAGAAGGAGCACTTGGCAGCTGAGGAAAGTCAGGGCTTGTCACAATGAGAACATACAGAGGATTATGAGAGTATGTTTAGAAGGATGCAAAGAATATTTGAATATGGTGAGGTGTGAATAGGAAGGAGGCTAGCAGAAAAGAAAAAGTCAGGGAGTGATAATGAGGCAGCAATTCAAGCGAGTAAAGAAGTGATCCTCATCAGGAATGAGAAACCAAAATATTACAAGAAATAATTGATATAATGGGTGGAGGGTGTACAGAAGAGAAGGGAAAGGAAAGAAACAGAGAGACAGAGACAGTCTCAACCAGTGTTTGACCAAACAACTGGGGTCCATAGCCTAGTCAAGTTGGCACATAAAATAAACCATAAGATCCACTGTGTGTGAAAACGTCTTACACACAGCAGGGACCCCAGAGAGCTGTACCCCTTTCTGTCTCTCTCTGGCTCTATCTCTGTGTCTGTCTCTCTCTCTTTTTTTCCCCTAGATATAATTAACATTTAAATCAGTAGACTTTGAGTAAAGCAGACTATATTCCAAATTTGGGGTGCTCCTCTTCCAATCAGTCAAAAACCTTAAAAGCAAAGACTAAGTTTTCCTCCAAGAAGAAGGAATCCTGCCTCAAGACTGCAATATAGAAATCCTGCTGGAGTTTCCATTTCCAACCTGTCAGCTCTACAAACTTCAGATTTGCCAGACCCTACAACCACATGAGCCAGTTTCTTAAAATAAATCTCTCTATATGCGTGCCCACTCTGAGTTCTGTTTATCTGGAAAATCGTAACTAATCTAAAGTACTATTCACAACTGGCCTACAAAGAACGTATCAATGACCCATATCATAGATAAGAAAGCTGCAAAGAGTCTACCTTCCGCAGTCACCTCCACCTTACTAACCTCCCCCAAGTCTTTCGTCTGGAAAGAAATAACCACTTATTTAAATGTAGGCCTTTCTTACCTCTAAACCCATTCTGTTGTAACCTGGCAAAGGCTTCTGCAGCCATTTTGTCCCATTTGAGGCATTCAAAGCTTTTTAGGAATGTCATTTGGCAACATCTGACCAGAGGGGCAAACAGATTCCTCTCCACAACCCTGTGGCTCTGGGGATTACATAGTCTTGTTTCTAAAGTGGCCTAGTCCCTGCAGTTTAGGAAGGAGCATTAGATACAAAAGAGCTCAATCACTTCACAAATGCCAAGACCTAGAAGAAATACCATACCACTTCAAACAATGGCCTACTCACACTCGAACCATGCCCAGTAAAATTCTGGGTCCATTCCCCCTTCTGCTTTGTGTACTGTTCCCTAACCTGATTAGTATGAATTCCTATATTGGGTCGATTTTCGACACTTTATAGTAAGGAGCAAACCTCACTTGCATGTGTTGTCACGTTCTAAATTACACAAGAGTGCAAATCCATCTTGCCACAAATTTTGTTCTTTTCCCAACTCACCAGCTTACCCCAGAGTATATACACCATGCACAACATTAATGATCTTGAACACATAGATCAGTCAGGTGTCTCACAGGAGCTTAAAGAAGGCAGGGGGTTAACCACCAACGGAAGCTCAACTTCAACAGCCTTTATTAACCCTGCGAGCGACTCTAACCACCACCTCCAGGATACGGCAATGGGACCTGGTTTCTCTTGCCTCTCGAGTACCGCAGAGCTGGTATATAGGAAGGAAAAACTGTCAGTACACCTGTAGATGTCTCATGTGGCTTTTGCTACCTACCAATGTAATCAAGGTACTGTAATCACTTTTTTTTTCTGCCAGAAGTAAGTGATTTCTCCTGCTCAGAGCTTTTTCTTATGCTCTAAAGAGTCAATGCTGAATCTTTTAACTATTAAATTATCAAGCAGCATTTTCCTTAGACCTCCAAAGTGAGGATTTCAAAATTCGGTTAGGCAAACCAGGCTAGTACTCTGAAAAGATCATGGAAGGTGCAATGCAATAACTTAATCACTTAACCTCTTTGGATTCCATGCAGTTCAGTCAACATTCATTGACTCTTTCCCATGTACTGGACGTTGTGTTGAGTTCCAGAGACATAAAGAATAAAGAGCCACTCACTTCCTTGCCTTCAGAGAACCTAAGGTCCACTGGGGGCTGGGGGAACAAACATGTATAAAAACAATTACAATACTGGGTGACATACCTCAACAAAAGGACGTATGGTGTACTGGGAAGTACTAGCTACAATGACTTGTTTCATCTAGAATGAGTTTTAGAGAATGTTTTTCAAGGAAGGAGACACTTCAACAGAACCTCACATGAGAAACAAAGAGGCTGAAGTAAAAGATTTCCATGCCTTTCCTCACCTTCTTTTGGCTCTGAAATTTGGTGACTTTATGATAAATCCAACAAACTTCAGAACCCAAGAACATCCAGAGTCAGGAGGTATTTGAGGCAAGTGGGGTTGTGGGACAGGGAAGCCATACAAACTAATGGCTGCTCAGAGCCGTCTATTGGACAGAACCCCAAAGTCAGATAGTTGTCCTACACAGGCAGTCTCCCCCAAACCATGTCAACCTCATGACAAGTGAGCATAGGTACTCCCAAAGCCCTCACTGCAGATGCTGTGCTAGAACACAGGTTAAAATGCTGTCTCCACTGGGGAGCCCACAGCCTGACAGCAGGAAAAGGAAAGCAGGGGGTGGGGAAGCTCTGACTGCAAACTAGGCACCATGTAGAGCATCAGGGGAGGTGCCAACAAGGAGTTCATTAAAGGGAAGGAAATGTTTGCTTCCAGAGAAATCAAAAAGATTTCATGACATACATGCTTCCAGCTAAAAAGTTTTCAAACGGCAGAGAGATACCAGGAAGAAAGGAAGAGCATTCTGTACAGAACAAACATGTGAGCAAAGGGAGGGGGGAATAAAATAATTTTAGGGAATCATAAGCTAATTTAGGTCAGAACTATGGAATATAATAACTCTATTAAGATTATTATAAATATTAATGATTGATTGCCTACTAAGTGTGCCAAGAGTTTAAATGTCCTATTTCACCCTTTAATCCCAGGTGGGAAGTGGTATCATCCCCACTTTTCAGATTAAAAAACTAAGGCTTAACGGGCCAAGCTGGGATTTTAACATGGTGTTTCTGGTTCCAGAGTCCATGTTCTTAGTGACTATGCTTGTTTAGGATGAAGTATGTACTGTCCTGCTGGCTAATAGTTGGTTAACCAAAGAGGCAATAGAAACAGTGTCACTTTTAAGGGGAGGACTAATATATTTGAGCACGTAAATCTGGCAGCAGAATGGAAAATGATCTGGAGCAGAGAGAGACTGGAGATAAGGAGATCTTTGACCTGAATGGTATTGTGATCATATATATGCAAAAGTCATAAAATATTCTGGAATGAAGCAATAGCAGTGGAAAAAGAAAGGAAAGAAAGATACATATTAAAAAATTATGCAGATAGAATCACTAGGACCTAGTTAATGATTAGATATGGTAAAAGAGGTGAGAATAAGGATCTTGGAGAAAGTGCGTTTGGCCCTTGTAAGGCTCTAACTCATAACTTTCTTTCATGAGAACTCGAGTCAGGAGTTAAGAAAAAGATAAAAGGACATGAGGACATAGAATTAAAATGCAAAAACATGTGTATTCAGAAACTCGGGAAGAGGGTTTTTAGCTGCATTTGTGTTCTGATACTTGGTGTGGCTCCTGACACATGGTAGGACCTCAGAAAGGAATTGTTGAATGAGTAGATGAATGAATGAGTCAGCTTATCTAGATAGAAAGATCTTAGTAGCACATTCTTGAATGGGGGAGTTGGGGCAGCCACCAGTCCCATGAACCTCACATGCCAATGTGATTAATGTTGCTTTTTCCAGAAGTCTTGGCCTGAAAAATTCAACACTGAACACCTGAAGAAAAAAAAAAATCCCATTGGCAAAGCTTGCTTTTCACAGTAGGAGACTCCCAGCAACATTGCCAAGATCCCGGAGGCCCAATACCTTTCTGACTTAGCAATAACTCCCAAGTTAAACAAATTGCCAAACAGTTATAAGCTTCTTATTAGTTGGATAGATTCCTCCAATTGCTCTGTTGGCTTCACTTTCTCTGCACACATGTTGGTGAGTTCCATCAATAATTCGTGTGCCTGCAAGTTTGCTCTGCAACTGAGGAACACTGGCATTTCTGGGTTAGCATCTGCTTTGTGATCTATGATCTACAATCTCCACTCCCTCTTGCCTTCACTTTGAACTGAAGTGCTGTGTTAAGCAACCCCACTACCCACCACTGAACAAGCTGAGACCTGAGTTTTCATTAGTGTTACAACACTTGCACTTTATCCCAGGCTAACCAGTAACACCAGTATTCAAACTGCAATGGGACAATAACCACAACAACCCAAATGAAAGGGCCTGTACCACTTCCATGATGTCCAGGAGCAAGCATGGCACTGGAGGTAGCTGGAACACAGGTCACAGGAGGTTTAAACAGGAAAGGTATTGGAAAAAGCTAAAAACCATGAAAATCTACAACAGAAAATTAGTGTTAGTTTTTAGCCCTTAATTTAAAGAACATAAACTGAAATGGAGAACTCTCAGGTAAAGAGAGAGTACATATTACCTGAGTAAAGATCAAACTGATCCTTTGGGGGCAGGGGAAATCCACTTTAAAAATCAAATTGTCCATTTCAGTTAACAGCCGTAACTCTATAAGCTAATATTCAATCCTCTACTTCATTTTTGAGTTGAGCAAAATTTAGCTACCATACCAGCTTTTGTTTCTGCACCAATTTCTATATAATATAAGGACAGCGTGATGGTTTCCTTACACCATATGAAATGAAAATATTCCATTCACAACTTATTCCTAAAAGGAAAGCTCCTTCAAAGGAATTGTAAGCTAGGTTTTCTGTTTTGTTTTCTTTGAAAAGCACTGGTTTCACTCTTCATTTGGGGTTATGACAAGAGCCAAATGGTTAGTTTCTATACACTATTGCCATTGACTTAATAAGCATCCCACATGAGATTAATAAAAATAATCACTTTATTAACTACACTAAAGAGTTATGGAGAAAATGTGAGTCCACCAGATATCCATGATTCCATTTTTTTTCTCCTTAGCAGTGTTATCTTATTTCATTTAGGATTTTTTCCCTAAGCACACAAATGAGATCTTTCAGAGGGTGGGCTGAAGAGTGGGAAGATGGAAGAGAAGAGAGAGGGGAGAGGCAATGCACCTACACAAAGTGTGCATAAACTAGCAAAGTCCATGCAAATGTCTCTGATACTCAGTTCCTCAATCTGAAATAGAGAATGGACTCGGAATGAAGTTGAATGGGTTCATGGCCCAATGCTTTCTGAGAACCTCTTTCTTCTTCTCCTAACAAGTACTATAATTTCATGAAACAGGACAGTTCCTTGGTAACTGCCACCTATCATCTGCCTGAGCTCTTATTTCTGCAACTTCAAGAAGACAGAGAAAGGAATGACCTCCTTGGGGTCTATTCATATTGGAGAAGACTTTGCCTAGAAATACAATGTTTTCTAATTCTCTGTAATCACTACTTTGTTGGTAAAATTAATCTGCCACTCATGAAGTCTCTCTCTAGAGACCTCATGATTTATACTTCCACATCCAGAAATAGATCCCAATAAAGCAATATTATTTATAACTACTGTATGCCAGATATTAGTCAAAGCTTCACTAGTTTTAATGGTGTACTTTTGATGTAAAAAAGATAACCTAAAATAAACTGAATGGGGTCATGCTGAAGAAAATTGCTATGATTTTTGTTCGTAAATATTTCCCCAGATCTTAAGCAGGAAAATGGAGTGAGGTGTAATCTAACCCTTGCTTGTACTTCATTTAAAAAGCTGTCTCATTGTTCTATATCTCATTTTTCCGCTCCAAAGAACGTTTGAATATAAAGTTTAATCTCTTAAAATAAAGAATATAAGAAACCCTAGTTGGAGACTGTTAAACAATTGGCAAAATACTAAGCACCTTGTTTATCCTAAGTATTGGGGCGGGGGGGTGGGCAATTCTGTGGTTTCCTTCAGAGTAAAAAGAAAGATGAGCTCTTGAAATGAAGGGAAGGAGGAGTTCCAAAGTAACGTAAGATGTTAACTTAGGGGAAACTGGTGAGGGGTGTCCTAGAGGCTTGCATTATCTTTTTAACCTTTCCTGAAAACATTGTAATTTTTTACAATAAAGATTTATTTAAAAAAAAAAAATGGGGTATGGCTGGGAGGAGGGAAGAGTGAAATAGGACTATGGGAGCATCGAAGAATTGTTTCAAAACTCTGGCCTTAAATGGCAAGTAATAACCAAGCAATGCCTGATCTGAGATGTGCAGAGGACTCATCCTTTGGTGACGCAGAAAAACAATCTCTAAATTGGCCTTAGGTTTAGAGAACAGAGAGTTCCCAACACCTCTGCTAGGCGAGGAAGACTTCAATCATTTTGTACAAAGCAGAGTGACTTTTCAGCCTCTGCAAGGTGTCCTCTCTGAGCATCCTTTCATTCAAGTATTGGGTATTTTCTTGAGCTCTTTCTCTCCATTGATACATGGTGTTTTGATAAGTCATTCTCTTTCTTTAGCAAACACACCTTGGGGGAGTAATCAAATCCCAGAAGTCACACTGAGCAAAGATACATGGCACCTATGAATTGCTTCTGTGTGCATGTATATTTTAATCTGTTATTTAAATTGTAAGGTTAACTGGGGAGATGAAAAAAAGAATAGAAGAACTGAAGGCAGTCCTATCAGCTCTGTTTAAACAACGTTCTTATGGCTTGATGCAAGCCAAGATTAAATGTAACTGAGTGCTTCTGTATGAGGAAAAACCCAGACTGAAATGTAGGAAACTCTCTTGCTGTCCTTTGCCAACCTTTTAAAATAACTACTATTGTGTTGGATTAAAAAGCATTTGCTGAAGATTTTGTGGAGAATTAAGCTTATTTGTTATTCTTTTCAAACAGAAAGGGGAATAATAAGGCTGTTAGTCAACATTGTCTTAGAAGATAAAGCTTTTAAGATAGCAGAGGATGGGGTCAGTTGAGAGCTTCCCTGAATCTGCTCTTGATTGACAGCCCTTCAGAATTTTAGCTGCAAACTTAATGCCCTTTCCCTGCCCCTAACTGAAGGGCTCATCAGTCTTGGTCACTGAGAAGTGGTCTGTTCCAGTGTCCTGTGGATGAGTGGCGTCATCCCCCCTAAGAATTCAACTGTGACCTCACCAATATACAACACGGACACCACAAAGAAACAGAGAAATGTCAAATTGGCAGGCAGACAAAAAGGAACTCCAGAATATCATAAGTGTTCTTGGCTGATTTGATGTGGTATCTGTTGGTTCTTCTTCCATATCTCCATAACAAAACAAAACAAAATGATTCCAGGATGCTTCAGAGCCCCAACAAAAACCTCATGTTCTTGGTGGAGAATGCAGCCTGCTCAGGCAGCAACCAGCGCTCCTGTTATCAGGGACACTCTGGGGATACAGCTTTGACAACAAGCAAGTCGTGTGGGTGCTTTGCATGGGGCACTCAACAGTGTCTCTTCAGGATAAACTGATTGAGGAGAAAAGGTTGGCACAACTATGCTTCTATCAGTTAATCCTTCCCCTCATGAAGGCTGAGAGAGCTTTCCTCAAACACTGGAAATATTTAATTCAGACAGCATGACTCTCTGCTCTCAATCAGCTCTCTATATCAAAATGATTCTGGTGTAGACATCAGTCTTGAAGAGCGGTTTTCAAATAGGATGAGTTTGACCCCCACGGGACATTTGGCAATGTCTCAAAACATTTCTGGTTGTCACAGCTGCTACTGGTGTGCAGAGGATGGAACCCAGGGATCAACTCCTGTAATGCTCTAAATTCCTCAGCTCCTACGACAGCACAGACAGCCCTTCACCACCAGGCAGCATCTGACCCAAGGGCAATTTTGCTATGGTTGAGAAAACTGTACCCTAGAGGATGGAATCAAAATTAAAGTTTCTATTTTTCCCATAAAAACATTTTTTTAGGTTTTTAAAATTCTACACAAGAACGCCCCCGTGTTAAAAGGCCTTTGTTTTTGTCATTCTACCATGAATACCAGGACCTTCGCAAGTTGCTCAAACAAAATGACTAGCAGATAATTGATGATGGCAGAAAACAGATATTCTACACATAAACCACAACTTGTTCCTCTAGATACTTGCGTCAATGAACCCATCAACAATACGCTGGATGCCCAACACATGGTCAGTCTAGTGCCTGCTCCCATAGGGAATACAAAAAAGTATAGGAGGCAATTAGTATCGAAGTAAAGAGAAGAATTACTTATGAAGAATTACCAGTATAGAATATATTAACAAGAAAATCTAATAAAGCATACATTTAGCTAAATACTAAAATTGGCAAGTTAATATTTATGTTGTATGTAATTATTTTTTAAAAATTAAAAATTTAATGACAAATAAGTTTAGTAACTGCTGATTAATTTGCTGGGGCGATATTGAACCAGTGAATGCCTATCAATATTACCTTCAATTTTCAAATTCAATAAATGGAATTCCTTCTTCAAAGCCATTAGAAGATCACTGAGAGATTGAACTGGCCCAATATTAACTAAAAACAAAGTGATAATTCCAGGACAGTACTCAGAAAAGAAATTTATCAAACTTAGTTAAATCAACGTAAGTCATTCTTCATAAAATCAAAAATTTGGAATTATCCTAAAAAGTATCGATAGTATAGAATTAAGTACAAAAGTAAAGTCTTTTCAAAGTGGACACAAAAAAACCTCTTTTAGGCTTAATTTCACTCAAAAATAAAAAGTAGCATTGAATCACCTGAATTTAAAATAGTGAAAGAAGTAAAAAATAAAATGAGATAAAAAGGAGAAGATGATCCAAAGACACGTGAAAAGATGCTCAGTATTGCTAGCTATCAGAGAGATGCAAATTAAAACCACAATGAGATATCACTTCACACCAGTCAGAATGGCCATCATAAACAAAGCAATAAACAACAAGTGTTGGAGAGGTTGTGGAGAAAAGGGAACCCTAGTGCACTGTTGGTAGGATTGCAGACTGGTATAACCACTATGGAAAACACTATGGAATTTTCTAAGAAAACTAAAAATGGATCTGCCCTTTGACCCAGCAATTCCACTGCTAGGATTATATCCTAAGAACCCTGAAACACCAATCCAAAAGAACCAATGCACCCCAATGTTCATAGCAGCACAATTTACAATAGCCAAGTGTTGGAAGCAACCTAGGTTCCCATCAGTAAATGAATGGATCAAAAAACTATGGTACATTTACACAATGGAATTCTATGCAGCAGAAAGAAAGAAGAAGCTCCTACCCTTTGCAACAGCATGGATGGAACTGGAGAGCATTATGCTAAGCGAAATAAGCCAGGCAGTGAAAGACAAATACCATATGATCTCACCTTTAACAGGAACCTAAACAATAAAACAAACAAACAAGCATAATATAACCAAAGACACTGAAATAGAGAACAGGCTGACAGTGACCAGAGGGGAGAGAGGAGGGAATTTCAGGGGAAAAGGGGAAGGGTTTACAGGAACAAGTACAAAGGACACAGGGACAAAAACGAGGGGTGGGAAACGGGAGGGAGGTGGGGATGGCTAGGGAGATGGGCTGGGATGGGAATAAAACGCAAAAAACTGTACTTGAACAACGATTAAAATAAATAAATAAATAAATACAAAAAAAGAAAAGAATTTCTCATCACCTAACAGATGTATTGAACATATTAAACCAAGCTAGAACTACCCTTACAACTTTACATCTCACTCTTTTCTTCCTTGCATTACTAACCTAGACCCTATAATTGCTCTACATGGGCAGAGGCAAGAATTTGACAGCAGATAGAGCCTTGTCAGGTGACCTGGAGCTGCACACTTTCCTTGGAAAAACCTCTGATCAGTAAAGCCAAGCCAGGCTGCCCAAGAGAAGGTCTGGATCCTCATGTGTCCTGTAATGGGTCTGGACGGATGATGGTTTGCATCTCCTTTTTTGTGCTGACACTCCAGCAGATAGATGACAGATTATAAACCAAGTCCAAGAAGCTCTAGGAGCCATGAATGGTGTTGGAGTAATGAAATGGGGTTTTGTTGTTTGGGTTCATCATTCATGTGTCCGTAGCTATCAGGCAGGAGAGAAATAAAAACTTGAGATTGCAGACCTGTGAGAGGAAACCCTTTGCCAGGGGTGGGCATCCATCCCTTTGCCTCTTTACTTCTCTACAACAGTTTCAAGTTGGGAGGGTCAGCTCCTCATATGCCTCCTCATCTGCAGAAGAGGTGTTTCACTGCTGCCCAGCCCAGACTTACTTCTTCTTTGCCTGCTTATACTGTATTTGAAAACAGGAACAATAGCTGGTGTGCCACCAAACACTTTTAGTGGCAGCACTCAGCAACTGCTATCTCTGTGCTAGACTTGAAAAATGAAGAGCCACAAAAGAAGAAGGACATTTGGTATATCATGAGTCTGTCTAGGAGTAGCCTAGCCAACACCAGCCTTGCAAGGAATACTCTCATCATGAGAGATTAGGACCCCAGGAACTTGTCCGCTTTAACATGCTGTATCTCATAGCAGTGAGAAAATTCAAATAAGATTAGTTGAGTCCTGATTTTAAAAATTACACATGTACAAGTTCTGTCCAGAAGGTATCCAGCCACATAATATGAAAAGTAGAAATATTTATCGAAGAATACATAAGATACAAGAAACATTGTGCATAGGACAATGATACCTCAGTCTCCTTCAAAGTAGGCACCTTGAGACCTCACACAGTTCTCAAAATTGCCATCAGCTGCCCCACGGTATTTTCCTGGGTCTCATCGATAGTCTGAAATCTCTTCTCTTTAAAAGGTGATTTTAGTTTTGGGAAAAGCCATAAGTCACAGGGCACCAAATCTACGATGTAGCAGGGCTAAGTCACCTGGGTGATTTGATATTTTGCCAAAAAATCTGTGTAAGACGTGATGCATGAGCAGGTGTGTTGTGATGAAGCTACCAATCACCAGTTGCCCATAGCTGTGGCCTTTTGAATCATCCAAATAGTTTCAGTGGAGAGATGTTCAAACTAAATGCAAAATTTAATACAGATTTGTTGTACTCTACTCACCCAGTCATTTTTAATGCAACAGCCACACAGTACACATGCTCACTCAGTGGCATCTACCAGGCATCCCAGTCCACTCTCCTTGGCTGCCAGGTTACATGAATGTCGTGCAAACCATTCTCATTATATTAACAATGGTTGGAGGTTTTCTGGACAGACCTGGTACATATAGAGAGAAGGCTAAAAGGCATGTACTATGATGTTAAAACAAAAAACACACATGCATGCATATATACATATATAAAATCTTTTCACAATTTGAAAATTGCCAAAATAACTGCAAGAAATTATGGCTATTGGTTTTTTAAGCAATTATAGCCAGGTGACTTCTAAGAATACAAAATTTTAATACCAATAAAATAAATACTTCATGACCAAATGGTTATCTAGACTATCAGGAACTCTGAGAAGCTTCCGAACTTGTGAACGCATGGTCTAAGAACAGTTCATGGGAAAAGCTGGACTTGAACAGAGTTGAAAAACTGACAGCAAAAAGTATACTTTTCATTGTTTTTTATTGTTTGTGGTGATCTGAAAAAGCCACCAAAATTTCTGTTCTTCAACAAAGAGTCTGGCAAAGTGTTTGGCCTCAGATTTTCCATATATGCTCTGTCACCCCTAGTATACCAACTCCTGTGGTTTTAGCCCTTTCAATGGCCTGGGTTTGTTTGCCTGGACTTGGTGTGTTTTTATTTTTGGGGGGGGGGGGGGTGCGGTGTTATTTGTTCATTTGTTTGTTTTGTTGTGGGAATGTTAATGCTCCTGTTTGGTCAATTTTGACAACAACAGGAAGCAGTATGCTTCTGCAAAATCACCCATCAGGTGAAAGGGGCACAGGCCATAGCCTTAATAATAATACCTTTAACTACTATAACTTTTCATTTACCAAGATTGTATATCATGTAGATCAGTTAACATGCACAGAGAAGAGGGAAATGTTTTGACCCACATAGAGAATCAGATATGTAAACCCTGATCTCCTGAAGTTGAACCTCTAACCCCCAAAGCCAACCAGCTACAACCCCAGACAACGATTAACCCTTCTTTAAGCCTGATAAAAATCATACTATTCTTTGTAATACACCAGAATGTGCTGACTAGAGAGTACCTTGTGTTTTGCCCTTGAAGGACACTAGACAGATAGTCCTACAGTGAGTGTTCTCACAGAAAAACAGAGACAAACTAAGGCACTTTGACCTACATAGAAACATTGAGTCTTGAAAAGGGAAGTGACATAAGGGGCTATTATATGCCACCCTCTATGGAATATATGAATTATCTTTACAGCATCCCAACCAAGCCGCCTCACAGTTTACGAGTACACCTGCAATGATGAGGCCCTCCCAATCTCAAGGTGTAGTCTAGTCTGTAGTCAGACAGCGCTAATATTTATAAAGTTATTCCTACCAGCAAGATAAAATAGGCTTCCCTAATAGTTCTTCCTATTAATCATAGCTTTAGCCTCTGGATACAGATGAAGTTCTGACAATTCGGGTTCCATGACTGCTGCACCCGCTATCAATACATGTCCACTGGGAACAAGGAGTTTCTTTGGATCCCAGTCCTACCAGGAACAAACTCCTGTTGAAACATGTAAAGAATTACTCTTCAAAGCAAATCGGAGTCACTTACAACTTACAAGCAATAGTTTGTCTAGTGATAAGAACAAAGTTGAGTGAGAGCAACAGCATTAAAAAGAAAAAAGAAAAATAGACTGATTACATATAATCACATATGTTGAACTATTTCTAGGCTAGATATAATCTTAATATAATGAGTATTTTTACAAGAGATAAAGATAACAATAATAACAATAATATTCTTTATGAACTATTTTTTAGCCAATGTGCTTGAGGCATTGCATGATCATATATAATGATTAAAACACTTTTCTTCAGATATAAAATGAAGTAATGCTAAAAGAATAAGGAGCTAATATTAGAAGTACAGAAAAATAATACCAGGTATTAGGATACCAGGTATCAGAAAATGATCTCCTTTTTTTCATGATTTTGCCATTCTAGTTGCTCTGAAATAAAAATATTTAAAATTCTCTTTATCATGTCTTCTAATGTATTTATTTCCTAAGTATTCCCTCTTTAGTTCTGTTCTAAGATTAAATTTTCTCTCCTCCCTAGATCTAATGTTTATGTCCATTCAAATTCACCTGATAAATGGGTTTGTCTAAAAAAACCAACATTCAAACAAAAACCCCAGAGGAGTCATTAAGCCATTTCTCTTATATTGGTGTTTTTTCTGTGCTTATTATGCATTTTGGCTATACAGCCAAAGACACTGAAAAAAGAAAGCATGGTAGATGCCTGAGCATGAAGCCCATACAATTTCAGTTTCCAACCTTTTAGCCATCATGACATACTCTGATTCTGAGTTTTGCAATAACCACTAACTCCCTCCTCCTTTCAAAAAGATGAGGATGGTGTGAAAAACACTGTTGGTTAGCTATACCACAACCATTTCCTCCCCCACCCGCCTTCTTCCTTGCCAACAGAACACTATTTTTGTTCAAGTATCAAGGGGTCATATGCTCATGGAAAGCAGTCCCCTCCCCAACCCCAGAGAGCAAATGTTGAATCAAAGATATCAGTGTCAATTCGAATCTTCTTTGCCAGCAGCATGTTTGGTCCCAGATTTGTAATGCAACTCTGGCCAAGAGACATAACCAAAAGTCTGATAGAAGCTTTCCAGGAGAGGTCTTCTGTCTGACATGCCTCCGGCTAGGTGTACACAGTGATCTTCAGAGCCAGAGCAGCTGTCTCGGGATTGTGAGATGCAAAACCAAAGGACCTAGCTATCACACTAGGTTAGGTGCAGGGAAAAGATGGAAAGACATGGGGTCCCTGGAGATTTATCCAGTCAAACCTGCAACTACCCAACATCGCATTTCTTACTGTAGCAGATAATTCTTCCTCCTCATTTAAATCAATTTAATAGAGCATGCTTGCACTGGCAGCTAAAAGCATTCTATCCAACTCAAAAGGCATCTCTTTTTATGTAGTTGAAACACATACTTTTGGCATCCATGCTTTTAGGAAACACTCTCACACAACTGAAGACTCTGGGAATCCTTTAAACCAATTAAAGTGTTACTCAGATAACATTTGAAAGCCTAACATCTACCACGCATATTAACATACATTACATTATTTAATTTCTATAATTCCATGTAAGATGACTATCATTCTTTTTTATAGACAAGAGAACCAGAGAGATCAAGTAATTTGCTTAAGATCACACAGTTTGGAAGTGTTAGAGCCAACATTTGAAGTCAGATTTTCTGAGTCAAAGTCCAGATCCCTTTCCACTCCACCAAAGCTACATATACTGGATTATTATTTTTGGCTAAGCTCCTAGACTATTGACAATGATTTTAACCAAGTGTGTGTGACTGTTAACTATTTGTTGAGTCACATTGGAACTGGTTGAAATAGTATTGTGAAGGTTTTTTTTTACTCGGTAGGGTCCCTGCTCCCCTTCCAAAACTAATAACAATAATAAAAATAATAACAATAATAAAATTAAAACCTAGTTCAACATCATATTTAATGAACGGCATGCTCCTATAAGAATTTGGGCTCAATTATTAATGACAAGAGCTAGAAATATGCTTTCCACAGTTGATATATTTTCATTAACCAATACACTTTAAAAGACAACTAAAGAATATGGGAGTTGTTTAATGAGATTTTTCCCCCTTCTTGACTGATCATTTTTAGGCAACTGGGTTTTTATCCCATGGCATAACTCCAGTGAAAAAGAATCACTGGATCTTTCATTAATCAAAGAGTCAATGCTGCTCAATAAATAAAAACATTTTAACATTTCTTACTAGTTAAGCTTAAGTATTTCTTGGTTCCTTGCCTTTGGGATAGCATGAGATTGAGTTAAATTCATGTGTTTGTTCAACAGTGAAGAAAGATGTAATCTGACTTATATTTTAAAGCCATTTGTTGTGTGGAAATGAATGAGAAAGAAAAAGTGAATATTGAGGAGATTAGTGCCTTAATCCAAGCAATATATGATATACTTGGATTAGGGTGATAGCAGGAAAAATTGGGAGAAATGGATGGATATTTTAAAGATAAACCAACAGAATTTCCAGCGAATTAGAAGTAGGAATTGTCTTAACAGGAAATGATGAAATGATGAAAAATGGTAGAAGATTGGTGATGGACGAAGGTACACAAGATTTCAAGGAAGCTTGAATAAAAAATCTATTTTTAAAGTTTTAATTCTGAGATGTCAATTAGATATGCGGGCAGAAATATAAGTAGGTAGTTGAAGAAGCCTCATGTATAGAAAAGAGGCCAAAGCTGGGGATTAAAACAGTGGTGAGTCATCAGTATAAGGAAGCCACAAGCCTAGTGAGATGTCTCCAAAAGTACAAGGGGCGAAGAGAAGCGACCGTGGCAGCAGACTGGAGGTCTGTGATGGAAATGACAACTCCTGGGAGACTTCCTTTGTGGAGGTTTTCCACTCCTTGAAATTTTGGATTTCACCTATTTTCAGAAATCTGCATTTCTGTAGGCTCCTTTGATATATTTGCAGTCATTTTTAATTTCCTTCCTTAACCAATAATTCCTCCAAAGCATTCTCTGATCCTTAGACCTGGCTCTTGAGACCTAAAACTATTTTCTGTAAACTCAGTCACTTTGCCAGTTAATTCATTGTTATGACATATACACTAAAATAATTACATGAATTAAAATAGGTATCACTTCCTACACTTGAAGTTATCGTTTATCTCTTTTTCTTTCCAACTAAACACAGTGGTACCTGTGCAAGTGAGAGACAAGGAACACTTTCCAAAAATATACTGGGTGCTTGATATTTCACTGGCACATAAATTATATTTTAACTTCACATCACAGAGGTGGTCCAAAATCCTATTCCTGGAACAACCAAGCAGTGTTTGGTGACTTTTGAGTTTATTTTAATCCAAAGGAAGAAAGATGGAGGTAGAGATGAAAGGAACTCCCTCTTAGGGGAAGACGAAATTTTAAACTGAGGCTATCCCTGAAAACTCTGATGACTTGTCCTAACTGCCTAGTTGAGGTCATTGATCCTAGATGGACATGGTAATCATGGTTTGATACTAAATCACAAGCTAAAATATTATACTTAACTTTATTTATCCACTAAACATATCACATGTGTCAAACTATTGCCAGTCAAGCCTAGAACTCTGCCCCAAACAATATTCTAAACCCAGGAACCCAAACACTGTATCTTTTCTACTGGTGACAAGCCTTTCTAGCTATGTGGCTTTCACAGCTAATAGTATGTCATCTGCTTGTAGAGGGTCTTTCCACTGTTTGTTTGCTATTATCACAGAGGTAGATGGTATGAGATATGTTTCTTTTTAGCAAATATGAGGTAAGAAGAGGTCAACCCAGGGTCAAACAGAGGTGTAGAAAAGCAGGTACAATTACAGTGCAAACTCTGCAGCCTGAGTTCTGTCAGCAACACTTCAAAACCAACTGAAACCATAGTGATGATCTAGGGGCCACTTTCTAAGTAGAATTCAAGCCAAAACCTTAGGCTGTAAAGTTCTTCTGTACTGAGTGGACAGAGATAAACATGTGACTTCACTTCCCCTCTGTAAAACCCAGTTATAGCAGTTACTCTAGTACCTTCTGCAGCAGGCGATTAAATTTAGGAGGTATTGGAAACAAACCCTAGAAAACCCTATGGTGTCCAGCCCTTAATCTTTTAATGCTGAATCTGTTCAAGGCCCTAGGTAGGAGAAAGGCACACTTTTTCAGAGCTTCTATTCTCTCCAGGCAAGAGCGCACAGAAAGATTGTAGGTGTGTTACTATGCATTTATCTCCTCAGTGATAAGCCATAACATGGTGATTACTTAACCTTTCTTTTCATCACCATTGAGTTTGCAGGGTTTCACACACAATCGGAGCTCAATAAACATTTCTGGAATAAATTCTCTGTCTTTTAAAGCTCGGTATTACAATGTCCTTGTATTTTCAAATTACAGTTGATGAAGTGCCTAGAACCAAAAGTATCTCTCATTTCATTCTCTACTTTCCATGCCATTTTATTTTGGCTAAACCTAGTCCCACTAGCTCTTTTCCTTTTTCACTCTCTCTTCCCCCTGCCCCGCCCATTTTTCCACACACTTTGGTTAATTTAATTATTCTCCCCACCACCTCCCTCAAAATCCCAACATGTTCTTTTCTTCCTCCTGTCCATACACCATCATTTTCCCTAGTAATTCTTCCTCCTCTGTCATATATATTATTTTGTTATTACTATCACTGCCTGTCATCATGCTTCTGCTTCTCTGTATTAGCAAGATGACCTGGGAAGAAATCAAATCATCCATCAGCCTCGGAGTCATAAAAAGTGCTATATTAAGTATTCTAAGAAACAATGTAATTCAACTATTGCTAAGGGGCTGTTTCCAGTCTGGCTCAAGTTTTTACTAGTCTACAATACTTTACTACCAAAAACACTTACTTCCCCATGCTCTAAGAATTTAATAAACTCAATGTTGACAGATTGAATTACAGCCTCACTCGATGTGATCAATATGATTTTGTTCTTTGCCTCACTGTTACAAAAAATGGATGAAATATGAAAGCAAAAAATATTATTATCTGAATTGTTTTATAAACCTTTAGAAATCTTAAATAGTTTCCTCTTTGAGTTGAGCAGTACTGGTCCAACAAATATGGCATTAATGAGCTGTGCATTTTGGGTACACCGTTTGATTTCCTGGATCATAGATAGTAGATGCAGAAAAAGTCATGATTACAATATTTTACCTGAGACTCCTATTTCTCTTTCTATTTCACCTTTAAGTGAAGTCATTTCCAAGGCAAAAGCCTCAGCCTCAAGAGCTGCCTGCAGACCCAGGTCATTGCATGGCACACAAAAGACATTCAATAAATGTAGACTTGATAAATGAATTCCAACATCTCATTATCTTTGTGAAGATTAAATGCACAAAGAAATGTAAAAATAAAACCTTGTAAACTATGAAACAATATGGAAATGTAAGGAATTATTATTAGGGGATACTAAGTGTTCCTTTAACAACATGCTGCCTGATTACAAAAAGAACTAAGTAAGATTCAGACAGGAAATACTATGGTGGTTCAGAAGAGGCAAACATCGATTGAAATTGAGACTAGAACATGGATTTGTTCATGTACAAGCCTAAACTCCCATAACAAATCTTTCCAGACTATAATGTCTGTTATAGCACCACCAGAGTCAATGGTACATGAATAGCCCAGGTAGGGAGGCAAACTCTTTTACTGTTACATGGTCCTTTATGGACCCAAGTTCCTTTTGTTCAATATATTGTTGCTTTGCAAACCTGGATGGGGCTGCCTTCATCTGTACCATCAGAGCTTATTATCAGCGCCCTATTTTAAAGGAGGAAGAGAATGAACAGCAAATGGGCAATATTGTAAGCCTTAAGTCTGAGAATGGCAGGCATCACTATTCTGCTGACCAGAACTTAGTCATATGCTCAGTAGCACCTGGGAAATACAATTTCTTACTGGCAACCACATTCTCAGACACAACTCGATGACACAACAGATTTTGGTGGAATATTATAGCACCAAACTGGAAGACTTTGTGAAGAATATAGAATCTGAGGTAGGCATCGAAGGATATCTAAGATAACAATAGAAATTCTAGTAAGAGCCATAATTATAAAATTCCTAGGTCCCTTTCTTGTTACTACCAAGGGTCCTCTTTCTTATCTTAACCTGTGGATTCTTTTTAAACAAATTTTGGAGAAAGAATAATAGAGCATTTTTCCTTAAAAAAAATTGTATAGTGGACCTCTAAGATAATGTTTAAACCTTTAGAAGAATGTATAAAATAATAATATGCACATCAAAACAATTTCTCCTCCAAATAATCAGGGATATAAGAACATGTATATAAACAAAATTTACCAACATTTAAAGTGTTTATAGAAATAAACATTAATTTATAGGAATAAATTACCTATAGTTTTTCATTGCAATAATTTCTAAACAAGGCCCTATAAGTAGCAAATACAATTTAGGTTATAAAATCAACACCAAAAAATCATCGAAGTGACTTAAAAATTCCTTAATTATACTAGTGCTGGGAGAAACTCAGTGACATCTTTAAATATTCAGTGATTAGAGAAGGCATCACTAAGAGTGCAGGAGGCAAGCTGTGAAGGAGAGTTAGGAGTTTGCCAGAAGGATAAGGGGAGAAAGGTCTTCTAAAGAAAAAGGAGAAAAGAAGTAGCTGCTTTGGCAGGCAATGTATGAACCTCTTTATATAAATCTATGAAATTTAATCTTCATGCAACCCAGAATTGTTTGTTTGCTTGTTTCATTCTAAAATTGAGTTCCAGCCAAGTTATTCATGTAGGTAGTTATCTAAGAATCTACAAAGAATTAGTCACAGAGCCTGGACTCCGCTCAAATCATCAGACCTCCCCTCCAATGTCCTATCACTATTTTCCCACCAATCAGTAATGGCGCCAGGATCATTCATTCATTGTTCACAGGAGAAACCTGGGAAGAGGTATTCTGCCAGTCACCTGTGCAGCCTTCCTCCTCCTCTTCCTGCTCATCTGCAATTCATTCTCTGCACAGCAGGCAAAAAGTAGTTTTTAAATAGTCTGAATATGAATTACATGGGGTTGACCACCAATACAAAACCCTCCCTGACTTCCCGCTGTACTTACAATAAAATTTCCACTCATCTATGTGGCCCAGGAGGCCCCTCCTGGAAGCCCTGCTTTGCTTCTTCAGCCTCATTTCATACTGCCCCCCAACCCCACTCCTTGTTTTTCAGGATCCAGCCATGCTTGCTCCCTTTCAGCTCCCAGATGTCCCAAACTCTTTCCTATCTCCATCCTTCCTACGCACATCACAGTTCTGATACATGGAATACCCACTCTCTTTTCCTTGCTTTGCCCTCCCTTATTCCTGAGACTTCAGCTAAAATGTGAGTTCTTCAAGTCTTCCGCTGAATATCTAAATCTGAAGTATGTCCTTACACATCCATGCCCTATTATTTCCTCTCACACTACCCTATTCTTCTTCTTCACAGGACTTTTTACAAATTTTAATTGTATATTCAGATATAATATAGTGCCCATTTCCAACACTACACTAATAGTAATATGATGATCAGGAATCTAGATATTGTTATAAGCCCAAAGAAAGGAGTTATCTAAAATTTATTATTCATTTATTTATATAAAAAGTATTAACTGAGCATCTATTATGGGGTCTAACTCCTGCCCTCCAAAAGCTTTAGTCTACCATTTGGATCACATCTTCTTTTAACATATGTATGTATGTTATATGTAACATATGTATCTTGAGCACACAATTCCATTTAGGAGATTTTTATTTTCTTTCTAAGTGTCTTTCATGCTGTAAGACTCACATGAGTCATTTTCTAAATCAAATAAGAATTTCAAAACTGCTATGGAATAAATTTTACTATCCTCTGAAATTCTGCTTCTCCACTGGTGATTAGCTGAACAACTCCTATTGGAGAAGAATAGAATCTGTGGTACAAAAGAAACTTTTTGAGTGCAATCATGATAAAATGTATTAAATCACGTGACTGAGTATTACAGAAAATCAGGCCAGACCTAAGGAAAATCATGACAGGAAGCCTGAGTGAAATAAAATATGCCCCACTCAAGTCTCTTCTGTTCCACTTTGGTTTGGTTTTACAAACATTATTCTGAAAATGGGGGAAGTAGGTGATCCTTGACCACCCTGGGTTGGTCAGAGGTTAAAGTGCCATAAATCAGTGGAATGAATATAACAGAAATGGGTCAAATGCCACAGTAAATACATTAACACAAAAATCAGCAGTTCACTCAGGATTTGTGATTGTAGACCACAATTTGCAAGACTGAGCTCATTTTGTAGATATTCACCCACCCATCCATCCATCCATACCTTTATTCATTAATTCCTTTATTTATGTATTCTAACTCAAACTTTTCTGAGGGATATGACAAATTTTAACATATTTAACTTTTCTGATGGGAATAACTTTCTTAAAATCTTGGAAGGCAAAGCTTTAAAAAAGTTAATAGTGATGAACATTAACTAGACTTGTGGTGACCATCTCAAAATATGTACAAATATCAAATCATTATGTTGTGCATTGGAAACTAACATAATGTTATATGTCAATTGCACCTCAGGGTTTTTTTTAAATTCAGTAAGTCCTAAAGTAAATATCTGTTTACCTCTGGTTCAGCTTTGAGCCTCATCCCCTTTAAAATCATGTCTCATAAAGGACCCAGGTTTTAGGCCCCACGAGGTAGAATATTTCACTCAATTATTACTATTAGAGTAAGGATAAGAAATTCCCTTTCATGCATTAAGAGGTGATACACAGTCACCTCTTAGGGCCAAGGTGACCTTCAAATAGAATTCCCAGGCACCCACCCCCTCCAAACACACACACACACACACACACACACACACACACACACACTCCTGAACGCCTGTTCTGTCCTAAGGATTCTGTTTGCAAACTCAGCCTCCCTTGGAGAAACACAGAGTCTTCATTTACAGGAGCCTTCCCTGAAATTTATATGCAGGACTGCAGAACAAACAGAACATCACACAGGTAAAGAAAAAAAAAGAAAGAAGGCTCCTATACTATCTCCCAAGATCTGGCCCCATTTTGACAAAAGATTGCATCCTCCCACCTGTCTCCTCCAGCCAGTAGCAAACACATGCCCTGTTCTAACACTGGGATAGTGGGGGAAATATTGGATTTAGATGGAAGATCTAAACTGATAGCATTTGGCTGTGTCTGCCTTTCGGGCAGGTTGGAAAAAGTACCCGGTGGGCTGTTAAACTGTTGACATTTTTACTACTAACTGTGCTATTGATTAAACAAGGACTATTTACTGTAGCGACTTTGGGCATAAATTGTTAAAAATCACCGAGTCGGTTAGTTGCAATGATCATGGTTAGGAGTGGAGCTCTGACCTCCAAATTAACACGTGCCATACTGGTAATTTAAAATCACCTCAGAAAAAAAGAGTGAGTACTTAACAAATAGCAACAATTCTCAAAAGTAGAGTAATAATCCAATGCCTTACTTCAGTCATACTATGCCAAATTCTTTGTTCTAGAAGAAAATAAAGAAATGACTTATTCCAAGCCCTCATATTATGAATATACAAAATGAATCTCATAGAAAAAATAAACACACAAGGCTATACAACTTGAGAATGGCAAGACTGGCTTTCCAGGCTTTCCTGGGGGCTGAGTGACCATGACCTTAAGTTAAGATCAGGGTGTGATCCTAATACATATATTCAAGAGTGATGATAGAGATGATGCCACACAATATTAGTAGTCAGGACTAGGAATCCTAAGTCACCAAAACTAGAGCACACGCTTTGCTCCTCAGTGACTCAGAGCCAGAGCCTGGGACAGCAATCCCCTTGGGAGAGAGCTCCTCTCCATGACACACACCGTCACATTCCCTGTCCCTCTTTTTGAAGCACACCCTGAGCCCGTTCTGATTTCTCAGCCACACACTCAGTCCCAGATCTAATCCTGGTGCAGAGCACTCTTCACAGCCTTTGTCCTAAACCTTTCCCGATGAAGAAAAAGGCACTTCCATTGTTCCTATGATTCTCATTCTTGATCCCATTGGCTTTGAGAAACTGGATTTAAAGAGCTAATACAGCAGAAAGGCACCAGTGTGTGCCTGCATCTATGTACTGTGTTTGTCACTTCAGAATGCTTGACCCGTAGGGAGCAGTGAATCCATTATTATAATAGCTATAATGCTTTGTAGCGTTTTCACTTGGTCAGTGCACAGTACTAATAAGGAGAGCCATGTACTTTTTTTTTTTTTTTTTTTTTTTTTTTTGCTTCATTGAGTTTGGCTATCTAACTACCTCTGAATCTTCCATGAAGGACAACTCATTTCTACAGTTTACATTTTTATCTCCAGAGAATGAGACATGGATATAGGTCATATCAATGTGCGAAAATTGGGTAAAAATTGAATATTTGCTTTAGGCATATCTAATTTAAAATAAACTGATAAATCTTACAAGGAAGAAGAGGAAAAAAGGGTTAAAGCATTTTGGATCAATTAGCACATCATCTTCCCAGGCGGTCTTCAGTACACGTTCCCTTGTGTTTCTTAGGTTGACATACGTTTTTGTGTAAATTGTGGAACTATTCTACTACATACCTATGTAATCAATTCTACAGAGGATTAGCACAGACTCTGTAATTATTGGGAGCAAGGGTGGGAGTTAAAAATCAAACTGGTTCAGTATTTCCCCAAGCATGTTCCAAGGTACATTAATGGAAAGAAAAGAGAGTTTCCACATACGAATAATTTGGTGGGGGGGAACTGGATTAAATAAAATTAACAGATTTTTTAACTCTTCTTCTCAGAGCCTTTACTGTGTTCATGTCATTGTGACTCACCGATAGGTGGATCCATACCTACCATTTCTCCACTCTGTTTCATTATTGCTTTCTTTTTCAGGAAGTATCTCTTGGGACTAATATTATTCAGATTAATATTTAAAATAATAACAATAGTAACCATGATTACTCTGTACCAGGCATTGTAGTAAGCCTATACATTGCACTGCATTTAACCTTTCTAATGACCCTACTATAGGTCCTACTATAGCCCCATTTTATAGAAGAAACAGAGGCTCAGAGAAGTGAAATAGTGAGTATAAAGTCACACAGTTGGAGAGTCATTCTGACTCCAGAACTTCTGCTCTTGATCACGCTATTATTTATCTGTCCTCAGGAATGAAATGAGAAAGATAATTCTAACTCTTGCTGAGCTTGGATGGGAACAATAGTTTGGGGAGTGGAGGGCAGAAGGAGAGATGTCCTTTGATTAGACTAGTACAAAATGATTTAGAGGAGTTATTGCTCTTACTTTGAGGAGTGCAAACCCGGGCAGAACAATTCATTCCCTATTGGCAGAATGGAAAAAAGAATGGGCTTCTGGTTTTGACAAGTATATGCTAAGTTAATATTTTTCCAACAAGGTGCAAAGGCAAGTCAGAGGTTGTTTTATTTTGTGCAAATACTTCACATTGCCAAGGTGACCAGAGTGACATCCCAGCCACAAAACTAGTACAAACCACAGGTAGCCAAGGGAAACAAATGCAGTTCAAAAGGTAGATTTCAAAGTGAAACTAAAAATTTGAAAAAGTACATTGGGGGTGTGGGGAGACTATATCACAGATTTTTTTAAGGAATATAATTTTTAAAAAGTTTTTAAACTTTAAAGAAAGCAAAAGTTTTTTCTAGGACCCATATTCCTATAGGCCAGTCCCTCCATTATAAACCCACAAATGAAACTGCCTGACCAAATGGAAAAAAACTGCCTTGTAGAATTTAATTATGTTTCCTGGGGGGACAGCTGAGACCAACCAAGCTTTCCATTCTCCAGAAAGAAATTTGAATTCCTCATGCCCAGTGGAAAAAGAAAAAGAAAAAGAGAGAGTAAGTTTTCTTCTGCATTTTAATATCACTGGTGTTTCTTGAAAGCGTTGGAAGTTTCCTCAGGAGTATTCAGAAATTAAAAAATAGGGAATGCTTCCCATGTCCCATTTTTTCCCCTTATCTAAATTAATTGTATTGCTCACCAAAAGTTCAGAATCTCTGACCCAGAAAATAAATTGAGTTAGAATGTCCTTTAATGAGCAGGGATAGACAAGGAAAGGGGGAACGCCCAAGGCCAAAGGCCTGAGGAATCTCTGAGAACCAGCCTGCCCCACCTGTTTATGGCCCTTTGATGGAGTGCAGCTGCCCTCCCTCCAGGACACAGAAGGAAGAGCCCAGAGCTTGAGGCTCCTAAAGGTCTAACGGGGCCAAGGATCGGTCAAGAGGGTCTACAAGGGGTTCTCTGCCTGCTGATTTTATGGGGGAAAAGCTCATTTTATTTCTCATAACTGCAGTATGTACTTCAGAGAGACCAGAGAAAGACCAAAGTTCTTAGCCATTCACGGTCACAAAAACCAAGAAAAACTACCTCCAGACTGACAGGTGATCCCTGGTGAATGCTTGCTAGCTGACTATTAGACAGTCTGGTGTAGACCAGGGTGGGGTGGGATGAGCGAGGGGAGTCTACAGAAACTTTGGCTACCCTATCTGAACTCATATCTATTACAGGACCAATTTGGTGGGGTCCAAGATGTCTCTATTCAAATCATATTGTACTCATCTTGAAAGAGTCCTAAACTTGTAACTTTTTAAACTCTACGTACACGCCTCCAAAAATTCACCTAAGTTGTCATAGCATCAAGGGGGCAATGGCCTATTCTCCACCTGTATCCCCAGGCTTTTGCTGAGACACAATTAAAAAGAGTGAAGTGACTTAACACCAACTCAGGGGCCTCGGCAGTTGTGTTTCACTTTGTTAACAAGCATGTCACCTGTTGCATTCAACTGAAAGACACGGTGCTAAGTACTAGGAGATGAAAAAGTAAAAACCCCACAATCTTTGCACCCCTGGGGCTCACAGTATAGTCAATAAGGTAGAGAAGGGTGATATTGGAAAGAAAGGGCCTTCTGTGGATATGTGACACTGGGTGCAGAAATTCACAAAAAGATTTGCTTGTAAGAATTGAGGTGTTAGAATGATAAAGACAATTTTTGAAGTTCAGAGATTTTCCATTTAAGTATTCATATGTATAAAATAAGTCCAAAGTTGAAACCCTAAGAAGATCATAATCTGTTGAAAATGTGTCTATTATCTTTCTTTTTGGTGTTTCAAACAACTGATAAAAGAGAAATGAGGGAGAGATGAGTGTTTGGCATGAAGACTCCAGAAATAGAGTCCAAAACCTTTGGTTCCCTTCTTGAAACAGCCCAAATTCGTAATCATTTTCTGAACAGTCACTTGGTCATTTCCTAATCCATAAGGTGACAACGGATTACCTTTGGCACCACCTGTGTCACTACGATGTTGAAAGAACTAATGAGAGAGTGGCTATAACATTCTCTGAGCCCATTGGCAAATGTCAAGGAAGCTAAATAAGAAATACTATTATCACTGAAGCTCTTCTAATCCAGCAAGCTTCAGTGGAGCTTAGAAATACCTCCATTCTCTCTTCAAATCTTTTTCTCCCTACCTTTTAAAGGTTGGCATGACTGATTCATCTAGCATTACTGAAAGCAGCCGACAAAATGGAAAAGAAAAGCTTCATGCAAATCCTTCTTGTTTCTGCACAGGAGGTTATGCAGAGCAAAAATACAACCTACTCCCTGTCCTCCCTATAGCTCTGGGCCCTATGTGGTTATCTCATCCTCACTCATACAAAAATTATTCATTTTCCACTCTGAGTCAGAATCCTTTGGTCTCCAAACATATTGACAAAAATTCATCCACTCAAGTCATTTTATGTCTGGGATATGTTTCCCTTGAGCACACATTTTATCTCCTCCGCTATATGTTCCTTCAGAAATTACATTCTTCATATGCATCTCATTGCATTGTATTTATTTAGAAATATGGATTTTTTTCTCCCTTCTGTAGATGAGGTATACTGGATCCCCAATTAATTATAAGCTCCTTGGAAGCAGGGATTCACTTTGGACTTTCCCTTGGTTTTGATTTTGGTTTGTCATTTGTATTTTTCTATTTTACTCTATTCTTAAAATAGCTTCTTTATTTGGTGAGAGGGAGGGGATGATGAGATTCACTGGCAGTGCTTTTTGGAAGTCCAAGAGCTTCTGGGCTACCTGGGCACTAAGGAGAGATGGATTTGACCTTTACATTACTTCTGTCCATGTTGCAAATTCACACATATTACTTGGGAGGCAAATACTGCTCCAAGATGGGTTCACAACGTAAGGATATGGAAAATACCCACATCCCATTGCAGACACTGACCAAATGAACTTTTCAACTGACTCAACCATTCAACATCAACAAAAAAGAAAAACAACAGGAAGTCAAGCAGAATGGAATATGCTTAAATAACTAATAAAAGATTTCAAAGGAATAGACACACCATCCTTCAAGGCAAAGATGTTGCCATTCACACCCCATAGTATGAGAATGAGAATTCTCATTCTCATTTCCCTAGCCCCGGGGATCATTTTCTCATCACTCTTTTAAATCTTTTCCTCCTACAAGAAGTAGCTGAAATACTCTGGGAAGCCTCTGATCACTCCACAGGTTATTATTCCCTCTTCTAGAGCATTTCTGGAAGTCACCTCTGCCTTGGCACTTAGCATAGACTACTTCTCTGTTACTGAGTATGCCACTTATTCAATCAATCACAGTATATTGAAATGCATGACAGGTGCCAGACACCTCAGGTGCTGGGAAGACAAAGCTTCATAAACACAGACCTTTTCTTTGAGTGGCCCCCAGTCTGTTGAGGTAAACAGCCTGGCTCCTCAAAGTCTGAAAACTCCTGGAAGGAGGGCACAGGTCTTTGTGATTCCTTTCCCCCACCCCATCCTAAGAAGCCAGCATGCTGCCTCACTCAGGTAAAAGAGCATCCAGCATTCAGTCAGTAAGTATTGATTCAAATATGCAAACAAAAAAATTCAAAGAATTTCCCAAACACTGATGCATAAAAATGCATTTGTTTTTACTCAAAAATTGTAACATACCATAATTTAGCCCTCTGAATGAGAGTAATGCAAGGCAATCAATTCCCTTAAGAATGTTCTAACTACTGTTTACCTGCTCTTTGATTTAGGAATTTTGGAGGGGATTGGAAGGGCACATGGAGTGGCGGCTGATGTTGCATTTACATAACAAAATATGTTTATAGTCAGAGATTACAGTCACTCAAAATTCCAAAGAAACCAAAACAAATTTGCAAAGATGAGGGGCAATTTTTCATCTTCCTCTTACCTCTAGCAAACAGCTTAGTCATTCAGAATACCTTTAGATCATCCTTTAAAAAAAAAAAAAGAAAGAAAGAAAGAAAGAAACACCAGAGGGTACATTAGCTAAGCAAGGTATTTACCTCTAACCAAAGGCCTAAAAAGCTCCACAACAGAGAGAAGTTGTTCACTGCCCCCAAGACCGTGGAGCAGCCCTGTAATTCATTCTGGCAACACTAGAATTTATCTCAATAGTCCCAGTCAAAGGAGTTCCAGCCACAGCGAAGTGAGCCATCCTGGATGCCTTTGGCCAAGCTTCTTTCCCCATCACTCCCTCCCCCAGTGGGGCCCACACTCTCCTGACTCACCTCACACACCCAGAAAACAAAGCAGGTCCAAACTCATTTTTTTACCAATTTTTATTCCCTCCAAAAGCAACTTTCCACGAGACCATCTTGTCAGGATAAAAAAGGATAAGAAAATGGGATCACTTTAGTTATAAATCAATAATATAAAAGTCTTGTCGAGAGTCAATATTTTAAATCAGATTTGTTTCAGAGCAAAAATAAAATAATAAAATAGTACATGGTCTATGTTTTTTTAGTTTATTTATTAGAGTAAGTCGGTTCCAGCTTAAGACTGCATTCAATTTCTTTATATGAAACCTAAAATGGCATTGATTTATTCTGTGATAATACATCACACATTGCTTCCACTATCCGTCTCCAGGTAAAAGGAAAAATAGAAAACAAAATGGCATCCATAAAGCAATTATTCTCAAATTAGATTTTTATAAGCAGTTTAACCTAAAAGTTCATACAAGTTAGGAAGACTTCTTTAGAGTCAAAAGTACCTGAATTTTAATCCAGCTCTGCAATTTACTAGCTGTATTATAAAGTAAACTACTTCCGTATTCAAAACTTTAGTCTATACCTTCCATAAGGATTAGATATATGTGATAAATATGATTAAATACTGAATAATAATGGGATTCATAGAAAGCATTTAGGGAATGCCTGGCATTTAACTGACGCTCAATAGGTGGGAAATAGAGAGAGTGAAGGAAAGAGAGAATGAGAATGAAAAGACATATTAAACTGTCTCTCTGATTCTCTCTCCCTTCTTTCCCTTCTTCCCCTGCTCTCCCCTCCTGCTCTCTCCCGCTTCTCCCTTCCTCTCTCTCTCTCTTTCTCTCTCTCTCTCTCTCTCTCTCTCTCTCAAACATTCCTCTCTCTGTTCTCTCTCTCCACATTAACACACATGTGCACACACACAGACACACGATCTGAATCAAGATGGACACCCTAGAGAATGACAGTTGAATAGATCTGGGCTTCCCTGAACCTTAGTGCTAGGTTGATCACAAGTGAGTCCTGGAGGAAGTGGGTTATATCAGGACAAAGCTGAGAAACAGAAATTAGCCCAAAATGACCTTCCAGAATCCCAGAGATAATTGGACCTTCATCCTACCCAGAGTAATATAGGATGACTGCTCAAACCATGTAATTCCCCTTAACTATCCTCTAGACATGGTAGAATTCAGGACTGGACAGTGATTTGAAGGAATTTTTCAGAATAAAACTAAGAGTTTTTCCCAAAGTCCTAATCAGTGCAAAAGAGATGATTTGGTTATTTTTCTCAGCTCTCTCCTCCTTTCTCCCTCCCCCATTTTCATACACTATAAATGTGTGTAGGCTGGCCACCGCTGACTGCTTCTGTAAACATGTGTTGACCACTTATTGTGTGTCTTGTGCTGCCATGGTGACACTGAAGATACAACAATTTTCTCAATGGATTCATGAATTGAGGAGCCTGTGAAGCAATCAAATATTTATCATTGATCAAAACAAAACTCTAGTAAGCATATACATAGAATGATGAGAAACACAAAGGAAAGATAGAAGCACCTAACTCAAGGTAAGAGAAGCGCAAAAGACCTTCCAGAGACAATGATTTTTGAGCTGAATTTTAAAGGAAAAGCAGTAGTTATTCATTCCAGAGCTGGGGCTGTAAGTGGAAGACATGTTGAAAGCGTAGAGACAAGAGAAAGATGGGAAATAGAGACAAGATGATTCCCAGAGATGGGGAGGAGAATTTGAATGGTCATGGATAAGACCAAAGAGGTAGGTAGGCAAAACCTGGCCAGCTCATGAAGGATCTGTTAAGAAGTGTGGATTATTTTCTGAATATAATAAAAATTTAAACAGTGGAATGATATAATCAAATTTCAGCTTTAAAAACTATACTCTGATGATAATGTGAAGAGATTGAAGGTAAGAGGTGAGAAGTGAGGGGTGAGAGTAAATCTGAGATGCCTGCGTGAAAATGCCTCATTTTTACTTAAGAAGTATAATATACACCATAATTTAGTTCCCTGAGTGAGAATAATACAGGTCAATTCTTTTAGGAGTTTTCTAACTACTACTTACCTGCTTTCTAATTTATGGATTTTAAAGGAATAGGAATTAGCAGGACTTGCTAACTGAATGCTTGTGGAAAGGAATGAAGAAGTCAAGAATGACTCTT
This sequence comes from Glossophaga mutica, assembly GCA_039655065.1. NCBI lineage: Eukaryota > Metazoa > Chordata > Mammalia > Chiroptera > Phyllostomidae > Glossophaga > Glossophaga mutica. The sequence continues at coordinate 157,390,152 of CM077303.1, forward strand.
AGGTTTCTGCTTGGACAATGGGTAGATTATGATGCAGTTCACAAGGAAGGAATAGAAGTTGAAAAACAGAGGAAAGGAATGGGAGGAAGATGGCTTCAGTTTGACTATTCAATTAGGGGTCCTAGAGTGTATGACAGCACAGATATCTAGATGAGAGTTATACGGCTTCCTCGGGAACTCAGGAGAGGAAGCCTAGCTAGAAGTAGAATTGGGACGTGTCTGCTTCTTGCAAAAGCTCACATGAGAAGTGTGCACTGTGAGAAGAGGATCAAGGTTAGAACATGGGGAACACCAACATATAGGGGTCATAGGTGGAAGGAGAAGCTACAGAGAGAGACAGAGATGAAGCACCTGGAGATGAGGGAAAAGGTTTCAAGGGAAAGACAGGTATAGTGTCAAATGCAGGAGGAAGGTCAAGTAAGACAATGGAAAGAGCCCACTTGGTTTAGCAACATAGATGACCACAAGGAAGTTAGTTCAAGTGGCATGGTGTGGGTGGATGACATTTACCCTTGTAGTTCACTGTGACATTTGACTCACTGCTGGTTCAGCTCACAACTTGTCTGGTGGCATAAAAATGCAGGTCACGAGTTCCATGGGCCCTGCTGTAAAGGGCCTTGACTTGGCAGAGATAAAAGCGAATTACTAATGTTGTTCAGAAGATCAGCAGTGGTGACCAGGAGATGCACATGGAGAGGTTTTATTGGGTGGGCTAAGGATCCTTTAGAAACACTTACTGGTTGTGGCCATAATCTACTTTCTATAAAGAGTTTAGCCAGGAAGTTAAAATGTTAATTTTAGTTAAAATTACTTAGGATTTCAAAATTCTATCAAAAAGTTGGGTTTTAATCCTTTGGCTCTTTACCAGGCTCTCTGTCTGTACACTGGAAACAAAGTGAGAATTGTGTTGCTCTTTTCCCAGGGGGGGTCTCTCAGAATTTGATGTTTCAGACCTGAAACCCCCATGCATTGTTGTCCTGCATGGTTGTCCAACCCATCCCCAGGTTGTTCAGGACAACCCCAGGCACCACACCTCGGGCCACCCTGATCAACACAGGATTTCAGCTCCAGGGGCCCTTGATGCCTACTTTGAGGTCACTGGCCTCACCATGACCTCCATCCCTGGCAGCACTGCCTCTGGCACACTTGAGGAGAAGTTGACTCGGGGCTTCAAGGTGGTGCTCACCAAGTGCAAAACTGTCCAATGCAGGGGGATGGTGAGCCCTGCAAGCTCACAACCTCATACATGGGCATTGCCCTGCAAAACCCAGCCACTGGGAAGCAGATGGCAAAGTGGTGGAGTGCTGCCCTACCTACCCTGCATGGAGACCAACAGCCAGTTCCTGAGCAGCTTTGGGTCCACGTGAGCAGAGTCAGCATGCTCGAGGCCCCTCATGATAACGAGGAGGTAGTTCAAAGAGACGCCCATGCCACCTGGCACCATGTGGTCCCAGGAGACAGCAACCTAGAGTTTCCCCCCACCCCATGCCCACATCACGAGGCTTCAGTAGGATCATAAAGGTGCCAGAGCCAAGCTCCCAACAACATGCCAGAAACTATCCCCCAAGTGGTGCTTCCAGGATACCACCACTGCCAGACACTCGTACAACATCCACCAAGCCCAAGAACACCTCAGCTATGTGATTGAGGTTGCATAGGACAAGATAGTGTATATCGTGCACCCGGAGTTACTGGGGCATCAGCCAAGCCTGACCTCCCAACCCCATCTGCTACTGCATTGTAGGAGCTACCAGGGCCTTATTTATGAAGACAAGCCAGCAGGGCCACACTCCCTTGCAGCAGGCTGGGAAGGCTCAGGATGCCCAGCAGACCACCTACCTGGAGAGCCTGCAGCATTATCAATGATCCAGCAGGAGGACAGGGAGACAGATCAGTGATTGGTGAGGGCAATAGCAGGGCAGCAGGAGAGACAGTCCAGCCTGAGGGGGAGCCCCCTTCTCTCCTACCTCACTGCCACATTCCAGTCAGGCAGCCGAGGGGGATGGGGGACGCACACTCCAGGAAAGGAGCCCCATGCTGTCCCCTGAGGAGCTTCCCAGACCTAAGGCTGAGCTGTGAGGAGCTAAGGTGGGTGGGGAGTGAGGTCTCATCTGTTCCCCTGAGGTGTCAGCCTCACCCAAGGCTCACAGGGTAATGGGAACCTGGAGAGGGGGATGTTTCTAAATGTGAATATTGCATAAAAAGGATTTTTATTGCACGTGGAGTTTATTGAGCTTTCTTTTTTAAGATTTTATTTATTTACTTTTAGAGAGAGGTGAAGGGAGGAAGAAAAGCAGGATGAGAAACATCAATGTGTGGTTGCCTCTTCGTGCCCCCTATTGGGGACCTGGCCTGCAACCCAGGCATGTGCTCTGACTGGGAATCCAACCCATGACCCTTCGGTTCACAGGCTGGCACTCAATCCACTGAGCCACACCAGCCAGGGCTTATTGAACTTTCTTTATGAAAAAATAATTAAATGGGAAGGTTCCTTATTGCAACACCATGATAAATTAGATATGGGAACTAATGCATATGTCAACTTCATTTTTTTATTTGACAAAGTAATTTGTTATGGATCAAATACAAAGGTCACCAAAGAAATGTATTAATTTCTAGTCACTATCTGGGACATAGAGGATTAATTAGAAAAAAGTATCAACCAACTCTCCTACATTAAAAGACACAGAACTCATTTGTCACTTTTTCCAACATCTCCAGTTCCAGCCACATCATTAAAACAACGATAAGCTTGCAATTGTTTCACTTTGCTTTTTGACATTGTGATCTTCTTACTTCTTTTCCTCTGTGTTGTTTCAACAAATACCGGCGAGAGAAATTACATAGTTAAGACACAATCATTTTTTTAACTTTATTGACAAAGGTGTTAGGCAAGGCTGGCTGTCTCAAATTACTCCAAAGTGTTTGAAGACACCACTGGTGTGACTGAGAGTTTTCTACCTTGTATATAAACATATTTTGTTAATCCTAAAAGTCAGTCTTAATCCTAGGAAGGAAACATTTCCACATAGTTTACAACAGCATTATCTAACAAAAGCATAATGTGAAATACATAAGCAATCTAAATTTTTCTAATTTGGTAGTAATAAAATGGGAATAATAATACCACTCTTAGCTACATCTGAAGTGGTACTCAATTAAACAATGATTATTAAATTGTTCATCAGAAAAGACTAGCTATTCTTGTTATCAAATTCAACTTAAATCTCAACTGGTATTTATTATGTACTGCGTTGCAAATATTCTTAAGGACTTCCATTTCCACCGTCCTTCCCTTCATCTCTAACTGCCCCCAAACCCAGAATAACACTACCTCTCCCATCAGCCTAGTGTTTCTCCTCACCATCCAAAGAACTGCTTGCCTCCACAGTGGTTTCCTTTTGCCAGTACGCTGACAAGTGCCAGGCTGTGAAAGAGCTTTCACAGGTCCAAGGCAAACAGTAATCATAATAGGTGCAACAGAGTAGTGTTTCTTCCTAAAGCCACATTAAATCCAAATAATGCCCATTATTCGGAGATGCCCTGTCTTTCTTTTCTTTTACGTTAAGTTCCCCCCTTCTTGTTGCTCTTTTTTTTAATGAAAGGATGACAATGGTGGTGGTGGTGGTGGTGGTAATAATGATGATGATGATAGACTTTTCTGTTGTTTTGTGAATGCTCATTTTTGGCAAAATTTAAAAATGTGATATTATATTTATCTCTGCAAACTAAAAAAATCTTATTAGGTCTGTGAAATTCACAGGTCTGTGCCTCAGTCAGTCTCTTCTGATGTCAAGAGTTGAGGTCACACTGTGCTGTTGTTTGGCCAGTTCCCAGTGTAAGACAATTTAGGGGGTTCCTTATTATTGGGTCAATGTCAACATCCTTGAAATACTTGTATGAGCGCTTCTGATCTGGTTTCTATCTTCCTGTCTGCTTCAGTATCGCCTGGTCCCTCTCCCACCCTACATCTCCTCCCAGTCTCTGGACACAGACGTCTTCCTTCTTTCCTTGAACACTCTGCACTCCTTCCTGTTCAGAGCGTTTACACTTACGCCCTCTGCCTGGAATACACTTTCCTCACCCTCTTCCACCATTCCTACTCCTTTCCCCTAGCTGATGTTCACCCATCCTCAGGGCCAGCTGAAACAGCACACCTCAGCCTTTCAAGAGCCTCTGAGGCCCCGACAACAGACCATTTTTCTGCTTCACAGAGGGGAGATATTATATCACACAGAGAAGTTAAATGGCTTTCCCAAATACCAAGAGTAGGTCTAAACCCCAATTTTTCTGATAGTAGAACAGAGACATCTTTACAGAATCTCTATGCCCAAATGAGGTTTGATAGTGATGGAGTGGGGTGGGGTAAGATGTGGAGAAAAAGAATGGGGATGTGGGATTGAAAGGAAAGGGCCCAAGCTAGAACTAGCTCTACCTGTCTCCTCTGAATTCTCTCTCAAAACTCAACCCACCAGAAAACAAGGCGATTAACAATTTCGCATTACCATTGGTGGGTTACATGTGAACCTGAGTCAATCCTTTGTAGCCTTAAAAACAAACAATAACAATGCCTTTCTGAAAGTAGCATTAAGTCTCTTATTTTTCACATACTATAGTGTCTGTAAAATGTCTATTTTCTCATTTCCTTCCCCTTGCTGCTTTCTGTAGAAGAATTGCCCTCACAGAGCAGTGAGGCAAGCAGGCCCTCGGACACCTGGGGTTGGCCTGGGCCGACTCACCTTTGTGTGACACCAGCTACGTTGTCTTTAGGAGCTCCTTAGCCACTCTGTCAACATGTCCTTTGTTAAAACCTGCTGCCTCTTAGGAATGGAGGCATCCAGGGGAGCCAAAGCACTCAGGGCCCCTGGGGGGCACACTCTCTAGGGAAGCTTCTGAAAGAACACCTTGCCTCCTGGCTGTTTATAGCTCTTACCTAAAGGATGATTAACGGTCATTTTTAATCTTAGATGTTGTGTTAAGAAAATCCCCCTAGCATGTAAACTAATCAACTAATGATGCCCTAAACATGGTGTTTGGAGTCCTGGAGCAGCAATGGGATTTGGTTCAGTGGTTCTGAGCAGTTCACCACCAAAGATGCAAAAAGGACACTTGGAGGCCTTTCCCCAGACACTGCCCTATAAGACATATAAAACAAATTCCAGCCAATAAACAAAACCCAAAACAAAAGCCTTGTCCAAGCTACCACCCAAATCTCTGATGGGGCTCATTCTGGAATGACCCACAGGAGGGAAGTCGCTTGGACACAGAAGCAAGTGACATGACTCATTGGTTTATGAAAGCTAGAATAAACAGAAGGAAGTAAGTGCCTCAAGAAACAATAGGAAATATGAATGGTTTGTCTTCTGGAGACATGAGAACTCGTCCTCTCTTGGCAGTCGTGGAATCCTGCCTGATGGTAGTACATTGTTTTCCCAGAGTGTGTCCTTTCCAAGTGCTTGGCATGACATCACACACCTTCGAGGTCCCATTGTGCCAGAGGAGTCCCCTGCATTTCTTGATCTTTCCTCCAGTTAACCAACATATTGTAACCATTAGAATGGCAAAAAAAAGCCAAGGAACATACCCTGCTAGGGCATACATGGGGCCACCCCATTTCCTTAACCCAGCAGTGCAGTGGTCATCTACACCAACAAAAGTAAACAAGGGGGAGGGGCATTGGCTATTGCAGTGAACAGGAAAAAAATGAAAATGGGGCCTATAAAAATAGGCCACTGGTTGAGTCATTATGCAGTATTTTTCTACTAGTAAAAATTGAGAATGTCAGCAGAGAAAAAAAGTAGTTTAATTAGAAGTTGGAGCTGGCTCTACTTGCCCATCTAAAAGAATTGGGGTGATAAACCCTTTGAACTGTGTCTAAGTACTACCACTGTTTACTCTGAGGAAGGAAACTGTCAGTTCTGTTTGTTCACAATGAGCCAACCACAATGTGTCTGATGGATTCGGGACTAGTGAAAGAGGGGCATGTCAAGTGTAGGAAACAAGGTTTATCACGGGATAGATTTAGGAAGACAAAAGTAAGCAGGAGACTGCTGGACAGGCATTGTTTGCTGCGAGACTTCAGGCATGGAGTTGTTTTTCTTGAGAGGTAGCCCCACATCCTAGGGAAGGCAGGTGGGACAAGGGCCTCAGAAATACTAATTTTACTTTGTACCACTTTTAAAAAATATAGATTTCCCCCACTTCAATATTCCAGAATTTTTTTCCTTCTTGCCACATTCTGCTCCATTTTTAACTTAGAGTAACACCAGAACTGAGCAATCATATTGTTTTTAAAAATCAGCGTGGAGAGAATTTAATTTCGTCAAGGATTCCATCTAAAATGTTTTAAATGCTGATAACAACCGAGGTGCAAAGCAGTTTTTGAAAGTAGACCCCTTCTGGTCCTGAATGCAAGTGTTAGGCAAAGCAAACAGGCCAAGGGATAAAACAAAGAAAGCCCTCATGGGCCAAGTCTCAATGTGTGTGGACTTGAGATCTGGTGGAGTTCTTTCCAGAGCTTTCTATGACACAAGCATATGCAATTTAAAAAATGAAGTGTTTGACTTAAGGTTAAACATACTTGAGTCACTGCTACTAAAAAAAAACAAAAACAAAAAAAAAAAAATGCAGAATTCAAGGAAGCCAAAATGTCCTTTAGTTGAAAAACATTTTTTTTTTTTTTGCAACTAGCCCATGAAACCAATCTTATATTCTCAAAAGAGTTCAGTGGCTTCAAAGTTACTGACGAATTGACAAAGTATGTTGTTGTCATGACTTACTCTACCCTCAGGAAATGTTCAGACTTTGATATTGCCATTTCTGGATAGCACAAACTGGTCTGCTCTACTTCATCTTGCCAGTAAGCAAGACAGACTACTTTTTTAAAAACAGATTTTTAAATATTCTGTTGGGAAACTTCATTATGTCTTAGATCTATTTGCTCAGTTCTTCTTTTTTTAATTTTTAATTTGTGTCCTTTTTCTATGAAGATAAAAGCCCCTTACCTTGCCTCTGCTGAGATGTCAATATTCCTTTCTGTTAAGATTATGTCCTCAAAGTATAGAATCACTTCTTCAAGCTCTCATAGCCAAGCTTATCTCATAAAGATTTATTCTTTGTTCTTTGTACTCTGAAGATAATATTTTTCTGCTGTTTGCAAATAAGAGATTGTACATTAAAAGTAAATGCTTTCTCAAAATGTCTCCAAATGCAATATTCTGATAGGAGACCATTACCCACTCTTATACCCAATTCAAGCTGAAACATCTTCTTTGGACTGTTGTTTTTCCAAAGGCACCCATACTTGTTTAGGATCATCTTTAGGGTTCTAACAAGACTGTTTAAATATTTAAATTCATGATGTGTCTTAACGAAGCAAAAAGGAGTGATTTTGGTGATGATTCGAAAGAGTATGAGCAACTGTAGGTTTTTCTTCTGTTGGGAGTTTTTATTTACTTGTTTTAATTATATCAGAGAGATTCCCTAATTGGGGTCTTTGAATCCCAAAAATATTAATGAAAATTTGATGACTTTTTCAATCATTCAAAGAGTCTCTTAGATCCCTGGCTGGTGTGGCTCAGTGGATTGAGCGCCAGCCTGCCAACCAAAGGGTCCCTGACTGGGAAGTCAGGACACATGCCTGGGTTGCAGGCCAGGTCCCCAGTAGGGGGTGCATGAGAGGCAACCACACGCTGATGTTTCTCTCCCTCTCTTTCTCCCTCCCTTCCCCTCTGTATAAAAATAAATAAAATATTTTTTTAAAAGCCTCTTAGAAATGGTTATGTAGCTTTTGAAGAAGACACATGATGTACTTCCAGTCAAGATGGAGGTGTAGGTAGACACACTTCACCTCTTTGCATAACCACAAGAAAAATCCCAACTAACCTCAAAACAAAAAACACCCTGAACTGCCAGAAATCCAAAATGCATGGAAGTATGACAACCAAGGATTTAAAGAAGCAACATTCATCCAGATGGGTAGGAGGGGTGGAGATGGAGAGCCAGGGCGGAGAGGAAACAGTGTGGCCCAGAGCGGCTATGGTGGCAGTGGAACAGGTAGTCCCACATTCACGTGTGATGGATAAAAATTGGGAGAGATACATTGGGAAAGAGCAAGCCCAGTCCAAGACCAGACCACACAGCCTAGGGTTTCAGTGCTGGGAAGAGAAAACTTCATAACTTCTGGTTGTAAAATCAAGTGGGGTTTGGGGCAGTAGAGGAGGCTGCTCATTACTCAGGAGAGTCTGCATGGACTCAGATCATGTGCAAACCCACCCACTCCAGGAATGGCCACCAGAGCAACAGCTAGAAGAACACCAGTTGCATATGGGAAGTGGGTGAAGTGACTGGAAATGGGGTGAGTGCTGGGCAAGCCTCCAGAAGCCAGGCAGCAGCATTGTCTCCTCTCCAACTCCTTTCTCCCACTCAGTGCTGCAAAGCAGTGAAGAGGGCTGCCCTGCCCTGGTGTATACCTAAGGCTCCATCCCATAAAGCTTAATAGGTACACTAAGAGAGGAAGTCAGAGCAGCTCTGCCTAATACACAGAAACAAACACAGGTAGGCTGCCAAACTGAGAAGACAAATATGGCCCAAAGGAAAGAACAGAAGGAAAAAAAAAAAAAAAAAAACAGAAAAAGAACTGAAAAAAATGAAGATAGCCAACCTATCAGATGCAGAGTTCAAAACACTGATGATCAGGATGCTCAGAGAACTCATTGAGCATGGCAAAAACATAAGGGAAGAAATGAAGGCTACACCTTGTGAAATAAATAAAAACCCATAGGAAACCAACAGTGAAGGGAAGGAAGCCAGGATATAAATCAACAATTTGGAACATATGGAAGAAATAAACATTCAACCAGAACAGAATAAAGAAACAAGAATTTAAAAAAAAAAAAATTCAAGGATAGTATAAGAAGACTCTAAGATATCTCCAAAAGTGCCAACATCCAAATCATATGGATGCCAGAAGAAGAAGAGGAAGAGAAAGAAACTGAAAACTTATTTGAAAAAATGATGAAAGAAAATTTCCCTAATTTGGTGAAGGAAATAGACATACAAGTCCAGGAAACACAGAGTCCCAAACAAGATGCACCCAAAGAGGACCACACTGAGACACATAATTAAAATGCCAAAGGTTAAAGATAAAGAGAGAATCTTAAAAATATCAAGAAAAAAGCAGAGAGTTACCTAAAAGAGGTCCCATAAGACTATCAGCTAATTTCACAAAAGAAACTTTGCAGACAAGAAGGAACTGGCAAGTATTCCAAGTCATGAAAAGCAAGGACCTGCAACCTAGATTACTCTATCCAGCAAAGCTATCATTTAGAATGGAAAGGCAGATAAAGTGCTTTCTAGACAAGGTAAAGCTAAAGGAGTTTCTCATCACCAAGCCATTATTACAGAAAAGGTTAAAGGGACTTATTTAAGAAATAAGAGATCAAAACTATGAACATTAAAAAGGCAACAAACTCACAACTATCAATAACTGAATCTAAAAAAACAAAAACAAACTAAACAAACAATAGAACAGGAACAAGATCATAGACAAGGAGATCATTTGGAGGGTTATCAGCTGGGAGGAGGAAGGGGGAGAATGGGAAAAAAGGTACAGGAAATATGAAGCATAATTGGTAGGCACGAAATATGCAGAGGAATGTTAAGAATAGTATAGGAAATGGAGAAACCAAAGAACTTATATGCATGACCCATGGACATGAACTAAGGGGGCAGGATTGCTGGAGGGAAGGGGAGTACCAGGTGTAGGGAGGCCAAAGGGGAAAAACTGGGACAACTGTAATAGCATAATCAATAAAATATACTTTAAAAAAAGAAGACATGATGTTACTCAAACCACTCACCATAGTATTAATCAAAGTAGTTTACTGTTCTTTGTTATTTGCTGTTAGCTCTCATTATTGCATTCAATTTTTATTTGCTTTGAATGATAAAAATGAGGAAATAAATTATCATTTCCTGCAAATGAATTTTAGAAGCTTACATGAGAGTTCAGCCACTTAGAGAGCTTGTCCCTGCGAACTTGGTTCTCTAGGACCAAGCTTGAGAGGTAATACTATTGAAGATATAAGAGAGAAAGGCACTTCTCCATGCCTCACCCTGACCCAGGCTGTCAAGTCAGATAACTCAGCTTTGGATTTCAGTGAAGCAAAAGATACTGTTTATTTAATTGGCAGATAAATTATTTCAAAAATTAGAACTGGATTAGCTATCATCTCAGGAGTTCTGGTGAAAAGATGGGAAAACCAGCTCTGGGTATTTTGGATGCAGGTGGTATAAACTGGACAGGGATGAGCTCACCTTCTTCATCTGAGTGCATCCAGCACCCAGGTGGACCTTGGAACCTGATGCAGGCTTAAAGTTGGTTGAAGGAATAATTGACCCATAGCAAGCCCCTGGATGCATATAGGATGAAAGCATTTGTCTAAAAGCCTACAGTATGAGACTCCCCATGCAGCACACTGTTGGCAAGAGTGGGATGTCTGAAATTTTCCTGCCTATGTTTTCCACTAGGACTTTTATGATATTATGACTTATATTTAAGTCCTTTATCCATTGTGAGTTTATTCTGGTGTATGGTGTAAGTTTGTGGTATGGTTTCATTATTTTGCATGTACTAGTCCATTTCTCCCAATGCTATTTATTAAACAGACCGTTATTACTCCACAGTATGCTCCTTTGTCAAATATTAATTGATCATAGAGACATGGTTTTATTTCTGGGCTCTCTATTCTGTTCCATTGGTCTGTGTGACTGTTCTTACGCCAGCACCAGACTGTCTTGATTGCAGTGGCCTTGTAGTATAGTTTAATATCAGGTATTGTGATCCCTCCAATTTTGTTCTTCTTTCTCAGAACTGCTGAGGCTATTCAGAGTCTTTTTTTTAGTTCCATATAAATTTTTGGAATATTTGTTCTAGATCTGTGGAATATGCCATCGGTATTTTAATAGGAATTATGTTGAATCTGTAGATTGCTTTGGGTAGCATAGACATTTTAATGATGTTACTTCTTCTAATCCATGAACATGGTATATGCTTCCATTTATTTTTATCTTCCTCAATTTCTTTCTTCAGTGTTCTATAGTTTTCCGAGTACAGGTCTTTTACATCCTTGGTTAAATTTATTCCCAGGTACTTTATTTTCCTTGTTGCCACAGGGAAAATAAAGTAAATGGAATTGTTCCTTAATTTCTCTTTCTGATAATTCATTGTTGGTATACAGGAAGGCCATCGATTTCTGAATATTAACTTTGTATCCTGTTACTTTGTCACATTCCCTTATTAGGTCAAGTAGTTTTTCATGGAGACCATAGGGCTTTCTGTGTACACTATTGTGTCATCTGCATATGACAGTTTTACTTCTTCTTTTCCAATTTGGATACCTTTTATTTCTTTTGCCTGTCTAATCCCTGCTGTTAGAACTTCCAGTACTATGTTGAATAAGAATGGTGAAAGCAGGCACCCTTGTCTTATTCCTAATCTTAAGGGAAACACTTTTAGTTTTTGCCCATTGAGTATGATGCTGGAAGTAGGTTTATTGTATATGGCCTTTCTCATGTTGAGGTACGCTATCTTTATTCCAACTTTACTCAGTGTTTTTATCATAAATGGGTGATGGATTTTATCAAATGCTTTTTCAACAACTATTGATATGATCAAATGATTTTTGTCTTTCATTTTGTTTATGCGATATATTAGATTTGTTGATTTGCAATTGTTAAACCACCCTTGCATCCCTGGGATGAATCCCACTTGAGATCATGGTGTATGATCTGTTTAATGTATTGCTGGATCCAGATTGCCAATACTTTGTTGAGAATTTTAGCATCAGTGTTCATCAGAGATATTGGTCTGTAATTTTCTTTCTTTGTTGTATCTTTACCTGGTTGTAGAATTAGTATAATACTGGCCTCATAAAAAGCATTTGGGAGTCTTCCCTCTTTTTGAATTTTTGGAATAGTTTGAGAAGAATAGGTGTTAGTTCTTCTTTGAATGTTTGGTAAAATTCACCTGTGGAGCCATCCATCCAGTCCAGGGCTTTTGTGTGCAGGGAGGTTTTTTTAATTATTATTATTATTACTGCTTCAATTTTGCTAGTTGTTATCTGTCTGTTCAGGCTTTCTGAGTCTTCTTGATTCAGTTTTGGGAGATTGTGTGTTTCCAGAAATTTGTCCATTTCACCTAGGTTGTCCAGTTTCTTGGCACATAGTTGTAATTTCTTACAATCCTCTAGTTCTGTGGTATCAATTGTTACTTCTCTTTCATTTCTGGTTTTATTTGAGTCCTCTTTTTTTTTTTCTTGATGAGCCTGCTTAAAAGTTTGTCAATTTTATTTATCTTTTCAAAGAACCAGCACTTCCTCGATTTCTTGATTCTTTGGAATTTTTTAGTCACTATGTCATTTAATTCTGCTCCAATATTGATTATTTCCTTCCTTATACTCACTCTGGGCTTTGTTTGTTATTGTTCCTATAGTTCTTTCAGATGTACGGTTAGGTTGTTTACTTGAGATTTTTCAGTCTTCTTTAAGTGGGCCTGTATTGCTATGAACTTCCCTCTCAGGACTGCCTTCACTGTGCCTCATAGGTTTTTGGCTATTGCCAATCGTATTCATTTTCTTTTATTTCCAAATACTTTTGATTTTTTTCTTGATCTCATTGTTAACCCATTCATTGTTTAATAACATGTTATTCTGTCTCCATGTATTTGAATATTTATAAGTTTTCTCTTTGAGGTTGGCTTCTCGTTTCAAGTCATTGTGACCTGAGAAGATGCTTGATATGATTTCAGTTTTCTTGAATTAATTAAGGCTTGTTTTGTGTCCTATCATGTGGTCTAGCTTTGAAAATGACCCATGTGCATTTAAAAAGAATGTGTATTTTTCTTCTTTGGGGCAAAATGTATCAGTTAAGTCCATTTGATCTAGAGTGTTGTTCGATGCCACAATATCCTTGTTGATTCTTTGTTTGGAAGGTCTATCCATTGTTGACAATGGGTCATTAAAATTCTGTATGATGACCATCTTGCTGTCGATATCCTTCTTAAAGTCCTCCAAGATTTTCTTTACGTATTCAGGTGCTCCTAAGACCAGCTGTCTTCCAGACTCTTAAGTCTGCATCTACAGGAGTAAAAGGCAGTTCAGAGGAAACCTCAGAACCCTCCACACACACAACCTCTCTCCTACTATCTGACTTGGGACTGTCAAGACTAATCTTACCATAACCTTGACCCTGGATCATGTTGGACGCTGAGAACATCCATGCCATTCCTTATTTCCAGACTCTAATTCCCATTCTGCTTACATATAGCCTCCTCCAAGCCTATCTGTTGTCACCATGCCCTGTCTTTTAAAACCCTTTCACTCTCTCTTCTCGTACTTACATTCAACCATCTGCAAACTCCTCTATATCATCAAGCTGTTCTCAGAGCCTCTGCTTTAACTCTGGCTCTGTTGGAAACCTGGCTCTTCTCTGATGCTCTGCTGAAGTTGCACCCTACTGACTCATACTTCTGGGCCTGGAAGTGAGGTACACCTACTTCCACCTCCCTTTTCATATGCTGCTTCTAGGTCAGTCTCCTTCCCATCTATCTAAAAATCTGTGTTGAATATTATGTCCTTGAACTCTACCACCAACTACCCCTCTTTGTTGCAGTCCACTAATCAACCCTGCCCTGTGCTCCACTCACCTTAATTCCTTCATAACAAACTCTTGTTATAATTCTTAGTAATTTCAATATTCACATGGATGATCTGGTCACTCTCAATTCTTTGATCTCCTCTATTCTGATCAGCTGGACACACTCTTGACTATATCATAACCAATAACTGAAATCTCTTCAGAATTATTTTTATTTCAAATGCCCCATTCTTCAACTATCATTGTCTTTTATTTCAAATTATTCCCTCTAATACCTCAACTCGAACAACCTTTGAACCTCACTGAAACTTCATGTTATTCTGTCACCTATTTATCTTCCTTGTCCCCTTCATGCTCTCATGAGGCATGTGTGAAGATATATGTTATACAAATAAAACACTTAGAAAAGGGTCTGTATAAGTGTTTGCTCTTCTTATTTAATCTATTAGTGATGTCAAATAGCTAGGGAGTTAAGCAACTCTGTGTCAAAAAGCCTCGTGATTTCATTATTCTTTTAACTGTGATCTGCTGAAATATGTGTGTATACACACACACAGACACACTTTTCTTAGTTTCAGGCATTGCACTTCAACTCAACTTTGGGAGGCATTGCCTAACAATAAGAATAAACTCCTTAACCACAGTAATATAACCATACCTAAGAAGATTTATAATCATTCCATAGTATAATAAATATATTAAACTCTAATCTATATTTAAGTGTTCTAAATTATACCAAGAATTTTTTTATAGATGTTGTCTTCCAAACAGGATTTCAGTCAAAGTTCATGTGTTGCATTTGGTAATTATGCCTCTCATATCTGCTAAGGCCCCTTTAAAAAAATGTTTTTTAAATATACCTTCCCAAGTAGAATTCCTTATCCAGAGGAATTAGGGAACCCCTGGCTCAGATCTGTTTCTGTTTACTTCTGCTGCTCTTTACGCAACTCAGAGGGACATCTGTTGTGGTTTCTAATGGTTGTATTTCCATTAAATGAAACCTCAATTGAAAACAGTGACCTCTGGGGACCAGTTACCACCCCTCTCAGTGCTGAAGTTTCCTGGGAGTTTGACATTCCTTTGTGCCTTTAGTATTTCTGCTTTCTTGTTTTCAGTTGTTATTTTAGGAATCTTTATTCCCTCTTTCTTTTCACGGCCCCCATTTTCATCTGACTGGCACTGGGCGTCTCAAAGGTGAAGACTGAAATAGTGCTATGTTGGTCTATATCTTGTGTTCCCACACTGATTACCCAATCTCACAAACCAAGGGCTGATGAGACAGGGAGAGGAAGCTTTTATTTTTACTTCCAGAGTATTTGGAACTGTACAATTATGCTATCTGATGACTTTATATACTTCTTTTTCATTTAACCAATACCCTTTAAAGTCCTGTATTCTCCAAACTCTTCTGAGCCATTTTGAAAGTAAAGTTTGCTTTTTCTCTTTTGCCTGAAAATGTCCAGGAGCAAATTAGATGAGGCTTCCCAGAGGAAGGTTTTGGTTTGCTCCCTCCCAGAGGGTCATGGTGCTATCTATCGACACATTCCAAAGCCTCATAAAAGCTGTCAAAGACTGCCCAAGAGAAACACCCATTAAGTATCATGGGTCTTGATTTTTACAGCTACTAATAACTTTTTCCTTTGAGTTTGCCCAGAGCTCTGCACATAATTAAAATAAATAAACCTTATTCCTGCTTTGCCTATAAGTTTGCTGTGTGACCTCAGTAAAATGACTTAACCTTTCTGGTCCATATTTTTTTTTCTTCTGTTAGAACAAAAAATAGTATGATCAGAGAAATCACTAGAGAATAAAGCTTCATCATAATAGTTTAGTTGATTTTAAAAAATCTTTAATTCATCACTTTAGGTATATAAATGTGTCTACAGTCAGAGACGACTTACAGTTACTTCTAATGAGCAAGTTTAAAAGGCTGGATTTCCAAAAGGAGTCATTCATCTAACTGTATAAACCTTTCTGTAAGGATCAGAGATCACATGAAGGGCCTCAGCTTTTTGCAGGAAGTACCAAAATGCAATAGAAGGAATTGAAAGAGAAAGGAAACGTTTCTTTTAAACGTCCTGGAATCATCATCTGTGTGGTCAAAGTAAATGTTTTAATGTGAGTCTTATTGCATCAAGTATATCAATAACACTTAAGCTCTGATCCAAGAGTTTCCATCATTTTTCCTCAGGGACCTCATTTTCTCAGGATGAATTTATCTAACTTTTGTCCAATAAAAATATCACCAGCTAAAATGTTTTAGTCCTGGGCTTCTAACATTGCAAACTCGGTGGAGTATCCATTTATTTTACCCCTCACTCTTCTTAACTCTTTGGCAAATGCTTTCTGCTGTCTTTCTTAACACAATGTGAATACTTCACCTTGGTTCACAGAGCTGTGCACTTCCCCCCCTCCCCCCCCCCCCGCCCCAGCCCCTGGCCGCCTTCTATTGTGTTCTGTGAACAGTAGTGCACTGGCCCAGTGCAATGAGGTATTTTGAGAGTGTCGCCATGTGGTGATTATACTCCAGTCTTACTCTCCTTGTCTCTGTTGGCACTCCCTCCCCTACTTCCCAACCTCAGGTCCTATTTCTACTGTTTGAGAAAAGTTGGGAGGATCTAAACAGACTCTCAGAGTCTAGAAAGTTTAAAAATATGCACAGGACATATTTTCTAAATAGAGAACTTGAAACCCTAAACTCTAAGTGACTCGGTAACTTCCATCTATTTTCAAAAGCAAAGAACAATATTTTATCTTGAAATTAAAGTTAACATAAATAACAATGTTTAGAGAAAACTTTCTGCTGTGTCTAAAGCCAAAGGGACAGGCTGGGTCCTTGCTAAGACCTAAAAGAGAATTAGGGGAAAGTCAGAGATTTCCTGTCTTTGTAATGAGTTTACTAATTAAATCTTAATTGTAAACCAAGCTGAGCAAAATTTAAATGAACCTCTGGTGCCAGAAGCCAGGTTATTATGGTGGAATTGTTTATAAGGACAGGAAAGTGACTTTCTAAACATCAGATTCCTGTGCGTTAGCCAAGACTTGGAGGAAGTCCCCATGTGGGGAGGCTCAGAAAGCAGCAAAATAAGTGACTTGGGCTTTAAGATAATTAAATGACACTGAGATGTCCTGTGTACCCTGAATCCAGTCATTTGCCAGAGGCTGCGATCTTTCTGTCTTACTGGGCTGGAAACACTACTTCTACAATAACCAGCCTATTTCCCCCCATTTTACAGCAAATGGTCCAGCTGTTTCAACCTTTATAATGATGGACATGGAAATTTCTTTAACCCTGACTGCTCTATTTAAAAACAAGCCTTGCAAATACACAGAAGTCCAAGCACCCAAGAAAAACAAAACCACAATAACAGGAGAGTAAAAGAGTTGCTTTTATTTCCTCCCAGTATTATTGGGGTATGTATGGGAGAGGGTGTTAAAAGGCAGGCTATAAAGTAAATAAAAACAAAAGTCCTATAGCTATATACATGGTTTAACATAACTTCCTTATCATAAGATTAAGAAAGTGAATTATCCAAATGCTTTTATTTTGCTTTGTTTACATTTACTCATTTAAAATAAATAAGTTACCTTATGACCTTTCCTTTTAGAGGCACTTAATTTACAGCCAACTTTTCTCTTGCCTAAATATAGGGTGGGACAAAAGTAGGTTTACAGTTGTGAGTAAGCGAAAGACAGAGCTTATTCTTTTTTTATTTTTTAATTTTGGAGGTAACATTGATCAACAAAAACCTTGCAGGTTTCAAGTATATAACAATAAAACATCATTTGTACACGGGATCATGGGCTCGCCACCCAAAGGCAAGTCTCTTTTTGTCCCCATTTATCCCCCTTTTGCCCACTTCCACCTCTTGCATCCCTCTTTCCCTCTGGCTATCACCATACTGTTGTCCATTTTGTGTGTGTGTGTGTGTGTGTGTACACACATGTGTGTATGCATGCACACACGTATGCATATATATACATATGACGATATATAGTCATGTCTATTTTATATACATTAAATTATATGGGAATATATATTTTTGCATATATACACATATATGACAATATACAGTCATGTATATTTATATATATTAAAATTATATATAAATATTTTTAGCTTAATCCCTTTAGCTTTTTCCACCCAGTCCCCCAACACCACCCCGGTAGTTGTCAGTCTTTTCTATGCATCTATGCTTCTTTTTCTATTTTGTTTGTTAAGTTATTTTGTTGATTAGATGTCACATGTAAGTGAGATCATATATCTTTCTCTGGCTTAAAAGGTAAGCTTTCCATCTTTTTTACAGCCAAGTAGTATTCCATTATGTAAATGTATCACAGCTTATTGATCCACTCATCTGCTGATGGGCACTCAGGCTGTTTCCAGATCTTGACTATTGTGAATAATGTTGGAATGAACATCAAGGTGCACATGTTTGAATTAGTTTATTCTTGTATTATTATTTAGTATTGTATTATTTTCCATACAAACAACTGTAAACCTACTTTTGCCCCACCCTGTAAAACCTTCCTTTGGCTTTATCAGGAATGGGCCTGTGTGCCAAGTTCCCTGCAAAATACCCTCCTGAGTTAGCGACAGGTCACAGATCAGGCAGCCTGTGGTAGAGATCTGATCCAAACCCTAACAGCTGTTCAGTTAATACAAGCAATGGCAGTGCCCGTGCTCCCAAGGCCGGAGGACAGGGTGGAGCACAGCCAGGCACTTTGTCCGTCCCTGCTCTCCCAGGAAACCACTCTGCAGGGTGAAGAGTGAAATGAAAGAGGCAATATACTTGTATAATCTATAATATTATTTCTTGTTTTATAAGGTTATTTCTAATTATCACGTATCCCTTTCACCTATGTAATTTTTTAAACGCAGCATGGCCTTGTTTTTTACAAAAAGAATTTGACATCTCCATAAGCTTTCCCTCGGGTCAGAGTCAGAGCAGTTGCCTTCAGAACAAATCACGGGTCTGGGCCCCTCTCCTCGCTCGAGAGTACTCCTCCGGACTCACGGCCTGCACACCCGATGTAGGCGGCTTGGAGGGAGTCAGAATTCCCACAGGAGCCACATTCAACATGAATGGTGCATGTCTCCACTCTTCACAAGGCTATTAAAGGGCTTAAAAGAAGGTTCTGGGAGTATATAATTTATTATTCGTATTATTGTCATTTTGACCTTTTAATCCAGAAGCCAAGAACCCAAGGAAAATGTCGCCTGGAGGCCTGTATAAAACAAGTCTCTTCTATCTCTGATTTCTTTGAGTCACTTTCTCAATTATCCCCACAGAGAATTTTAAACTGTCTACTATTTATTTACTCAGTAAACTTAAATTGTTTTCATGGATCTTTTCCAAAACTCCCAGTTGTTTGCCTTTGTTTTATTTTTAATAGGAGCCAGAGCTTAAACGGAGATTTACATAATAAAACCTCATTTCACCTTTGAAATCTTTTGAGACTATTTTGAACTATGGTATAGCACACATTTCAGAAATGCTACTTCTTTCTAGCCTTTTCTATGCTATTCACAAGATAAAAATTGGAATGTTTGCCGGAGGTCTGCTTTGGTCTGCTTGTGGATGCCACCGTACATAGGTGACTCCTACACCATCGCTTGACTTCCATTGCTTTTCATAATAATATTCTTCTAGAGAGAAAAAGTCCAAACCATTGGTCAAAGCTGTGAAGATACATGGTGCAACTTTTGTTTGGAAGTTGCTGAGTGTACTTTCTTGTTTGCTCTTTTAAACTACTGTCCAATGAAATGTTTTCCTCACCCTCTCTACTCAATGCCACGTCAAGAACGCACTGGCCTCTAGAACCTTTCTAAGGAGTCAGCCGTATTCCCCCAAATAGGATACCTTAGGACCTTAGATGTCTAGAAGGACAATGGAGAGCTTAGTCACCATCATTTAAAAAAGAAGACAGAGGGATTTGACTGGCCCAGCGTTCAACTGCAGTCTCACGCTGTAGTTCTGTCAACAGCCTAAGCCTTGGCTTCTACCTCTCCACCAAAGATACCTCGTACTTAGGCCTCTGCAAATTGTCTAGCTTTTGCAGGCTGAAGACACCTTCACAGGACTTGCTAATTCTCTAACAGAAGTCAGGAGGCCTGCTTTTATTGAAAATGTGTTTAGTGTGGGACAGAGTCTGATTCCCTATAGCAGTACATTATCTGCACTAAAGCATCTACACATACAAACTTATAAGGACTTCCTTTACCTTTTGGTTAATACAGAAAATGGTGAGCTTTTGCAGCTTAACTATTGTTTACTTTAATGGAAAGCTTAACTATTGTTTAGTTTAGTGCCTTAATTTTACAGGTTAAAAAAAAATTAAAGACCAAAAGGAAGAGCCATTATGTGGTGGAGAAGCGTTGGCACTAGCTCCAGAATTCCCTATACAAATTTGGCCAGAGAGCCCAGAAATTCTAGAGAAGCCATACACATGCTTTATAGTTCAGTGAGGTGGCTTAGCCTCAGCGTTAACAGGTGAACGGGGAATGGCATAATAACATCTGACATCAAGTTTGGGGTGACTTTGTTTCATTAAAAATTGATTTTTTTCCCAATTAGACTTCCATTTTACCTTAGAAATAGATTGCAGGCATGTCAAGTGATAACGTAAGCCGTGCTGAAAAGTGCTATTAGTCTGGGGGAAGAGAGATGGTAAGCAATTCCGGCTTACCAGCTGAAGGTCAGATAAGTCCCAGCGACAAGTTTCACAGCAGTGTGTAGCTCTCTGGTGCCAACGGCCGAGGCCCCGCCCTGCTGTGATTGGCTGCTCTGCCCCAGACTAGGCTTACGTGTTCAGCTGGGCCACATTGTCTAATGTGATTTCAGAGAAAATATTGAGAAGTTCTAGAAAGCACAAAACTTTCTTTCTCTTTCTTACCTTTGAACAAGGGAATCATTGCTTTGAAAAGCCAGATTTAGTTTGGTTTCTCTGTGTGTGCGTATGAGTGTGTTTTTCCTGAGGACTGTTGAGATCACATTTTCCAGCCAAGACTCAGCGGATTTCCTAGCTTAGTTAAGTATATGCAGTGCGTGTGCAAGACGGGAACGTAGGGAATGAAGCTGCCCTGTTTACAAGGGCAAGTGGATTTCGAAGCATTCTTCATGAGGAAAAGAGCTTCTGACACTGACCAGTCTTCCAGGTACAACTCCTGGGTCCCAGAGCTGGCTGCCATTCATCCAGCTGAGGCTCTGTCACCCCAATAGTACAGGATCGGGCCAGGGCAAGCTGTAGACAGTTGGTGTAAAGCCACTGAAAACAACAGAACCAATTCTAAATTGACAAATACCTAGAGAGCAGGGGACACGGTGTCTGTTAATAGCTGCGTCCCTGGAACCTAGAACAGAGCCTGGCCTATAGTTGATGCTTGCTACAGATTTGCTGACAGAAGCGTTGTCTTATTTGGGAGGAGCACCAAACCAGGGATTTATTCAAGAAACATTCTCTGAGTATCTATTAGCAGCAATGTACTGAAAATCACAAGAGACACGAATATAAATACAAAAATAAAATGTAAATTGCAAGTGGCTCTTGGTGGCGAGACCATGGGCTTTGAAGATAAACCTGGTCATTTTCCTCAGCTTTGACCCTCACAAGCCTTGTGACCAGGCAAGATGAAGTAGCTTCATTTTCTTCCCCTGTGAAATGCAGGTAGGAAATCTACCCGCCTCAGAGAGTTATTGTGGGAACTAGAAAGCAAAGTGTGTGGCACAATTTCTGGTATATAGCAGGTGCTCAGTAAGCAGTATTTGGTGGTGGGGGGAGGGGGATTAACTTTTTGTTTACTAAAAAGAAAAGCAATGAGCAAAAGTATAAAGTTAAATGGAAAACTGTGTTTTTTCCAGCTTACTACATACATAACTGATATAGAACATAGTGTAAGTTTAATGCAGTGGTTTTATACATGTATATTGCAAAATAATGACCACAATAAGGTTAGTTCACACATTCATCAGCTGACATAGTTACAATTTTTTTCTTGTGATAAGAACTTTTAAGATCTTTCTCTCAGCAATTTAAAATATACAATATGATACAGCACTGTTAACTGTAGTCACCATGCTGTGCATTGGATCCCCAGTACTTATTCATCTTATAAGTGGAGTTTTGTACCCTTGCAGCACCTTTAATCATTCCCCACCCCCAACTCCACCTCTAGGGCAACCACCACTTACTAACTGTTTCTGTGAGTTTGGTTTATTTCTAGATTTCGCAGGTAGAAGATCATACAGTATTTGTCTTTCTTTGTCCGACCTATTTCACTTAGCATGATACCCTCAAAATCTATCAATGGTGTTGCAAATGCCAGGATTTTCTCCTTTTCTAAGGCTGAATAATATTCCATTCCCTTATGTATATAATATTTTCCTTTTTTAATTAAATTTATTAGAGTAACATTGGCTAGTAATGTTATGTGAGTTTCCAGTGTACAACTTTATAATACAACATCTGTATATTCCATTGTGTGTCACCACCCAAAGTCTAGTCTTCCATCACCCTACATTTGACCCCATTTATCCTCTTCATCCTCCCCAACCCTCTTTCCCCTCTGTCTATGAGGTTGTTTGTCTTGTTTGTTTGTTGCTTTTTGTATTATATCCTGCATATGTTTGAATTCACATGGTCCTTATCCTTTTATGTCTGACTTATTTCACTTTGCATGATACTCTCAAGATCCATCCATGTGGTCATGGATGGCAATGTTTCACCTTTCTTATGGCTGAGTAGTATGCCATGGTTTATACACCACATTTTCTTTATCCAGTCATTGGTCAGAGGACACTTCGGTCATTTCCATGTCTTGGCTACTGTGTATCATATTCTCTTTATCCACACATCTGTAAGTGGACACTCAGGTTTTCCCATGACTAGCGAACAATATTCCCCACTTCCTATAGAATATCTGATCCTGTTCTCCAAAAGACCCACATCTAACTTGGAAAACAGAAGCATAAAAATGAAATAAGCATATATTACCTTCCTAAAATTTCTATTTAGAATAGCTTTTGGGGTGCTTTAGGGCAGTGGTCTACAAACTTTTTCTGCACAGAAACAGAGAGTAAATAGTTTAGACTTTGGTCATCCATCTGGCGCATTCTGTTGCAAATACTCAGAGCTGCCATCATGGTGGGAAAGCAGCCATTGTACAAACGGATGAAGCAGTGTTCCAATGTGGTAGTTTGTTAGGGCTACCACAGCGAACTACCACAGACTGAGGGCTTAAACAACAGAAAGGTGTCATCTCACAGTTCTGGACTGGGATTCCAAAATCAAGGAGTCAGCAGGTTTGGTTTCTTCTGAAGCCTCTCTCCTTAGCTTACAGAAAGCTGCCTTCTCTCTCTGTGTTCTCACAGGGTTTTTCCTCTCTGCCCAGGTGTCCTTGGTGTCTCCTCCTATGCCCAGATTATCACTTCTTATAATAACACCAGTCAGATTGGATTAGGGTCCACCCTGTTATCTCAGCTAACCCTCCCAACCTGGTTGGTTGGTGGATCTATTATTTTTATCCCTATTATATGGCTGAGGAAACAACAGCTCTGGGGAGACTGGTCACTAGTCCATGTAAGCAGGGGCGATGAGAATGAAACCCTTGCACTGGCTCCTAACTCTATACTGTAATGACTGGCTGATTTCCTTGGTGGCTCCAGATCCATCAGAGGAGAGAAGCAGAATAAAAGTTTTCCTCTGGCCCTTCCCCTCACTCCCTTTACAGGACACAAGCTGATAATTGCTAAGGAAGTGAGGTCACCACTAACATGATTTTTGACTCATGCCAAAAGTTTGTCTCTGAACTATTGTTGAAAAGTGTTCTCAGGAGAATGGACTTGGTTTAGTAATCAAGCAGAAGCTTTTGTGACTAAGGAAGGCTCCTGGGAACACAGTGTAATAAGCAGCTGCAGGGGTCACCTCCCTGAGCGCCTTGCCCCAGGCAGACCATACTTACCCAGATAACCATCAATCCTGTCTTAAAGATTTCCAGGCATAAGATCTCCCAGCCTGCTTTGAAAACCAAATCCAGTGCTACATTTCGTCCACTGTGAGATCTTCTATTTAATATGCCTATAGTAACTAATATGCAGTATATTGCCTCTGGTGGCTGTGGTTTATGTCTGGGCTAGAAGACCAATTATAAAGAAAAATATAGAAGGCATTCTGGGTCCTCAAAATCAGAAATCCTATCATTGAAATAGAGGATTCATATGCAGTAGAAATAAATACTGAATGCTCACTTAGCATTGTTGTTTTCAACTTGCCTTATGGTAGATCTTGAGGCACAGACTTCAGCTCAGTTTGTATTTTTGTCAGGGTCCGACACGATGCTATGCTCTTTGATTTAAACACACTTGTTAGTAAAACAGTGATTACCAGAGGTGGGGAGGTGGGAAAATTGGGGAGATATTGGTCAAAGGGTTCTAAGTTGAAATTATGCAGGATGAATAAGTCTAGAGACCAAATATACAGCATGACTACAGTTAATAATGCTGTATTAAATACTGAACATTGACTAAAAGAGTAGATTTGAGGTGCTCTCATCACAAAAAAAATAATGACTGAGGAGAAATGTTAATGAGCTTAACTATAGTGATCATTCCACCATGCATACATACATATGTCACATCATGTTTATACCTTAAATATGTAATTAATACAAAAATAAAAATAGACAAACTTATTATTTAGCAAGCTCTATATTCCATAACTTCCTTTCTATATGGATAATCATATTAGGCAGCTTTCAAATTTAGAAAATGTTTATTAGCTAGTCAGAGATGGTTGCCTATTTTCTACCTCTGTTGAAAATTAAATGAGAAGAGATTTTAAAAATAAGTTTTAAACATCCATAATTTTCTGGCAGTGATGTTGGTTAACACACAACAAGGATGTTTGACAATCTCCTTTCAGACGTCAATTGTTAACCCAGATTCTTAAGATGTTAACTCTATTAAATTCAGCTGGCCACCTCCTCTCTTCGCATCTTATGCTTTAAGTCACACTTTCTATTTTCTCAGAAAGCCTGGAAAGCCAGGCTGCCTCCGATTCTCTGGTGGTACAGCTCTGTGCATTCTTTAAGGACCATCCCAAATGTCACCTTCTCCAGAAAACTCTCCCACCTTCAGCTCCCCTAACCAAGCACACCGCCTCTCACTTTGATAGGACTTTGCTCTGTCACTTTTTAAACATAATTATTGACCTCCTATTAAGGGTTATGAACGATTTTGTTTTCTATGCTCAATTGTGACCTGTTTCTGTAGTTTTTCTCACCTTGGTACCCACAACACCAACCACATCCCTGACACAGAATATACTCAATATTTGTCAAGCAAATGAAGAAACCCATTCCAGTCTCATCCCTGGCCCTTAGCTCCGTAAAGTAGACCTCTCAATAAATGTGGCCAAATTAAATAAATGCTGTTTTCCCAATTTGAGAAAAGATAAGGCTTGGTTTTTCCACAAGGGTTAAGGAAACAAGGTTTGACCAATTTAAACCAGGAAGAAAAGTGTTCGAGCGTCACATGGGAAGGCAGTAAGCTAGCCAGGAGGAATCCTGTCCTCTGCTGTTTCCAAACCACCCCAAAACAGGTTTCGAAGCCCATGGCTAAATGGCTGGAAGGGGCAGAGCCTGACTCCAGAGCTGGGTGAGGTCTAACGTGTGCATGGACCATCCCCGGCACTCAGCCTGCTTTCACAAAGTAATGACCCTGCATGAGTCATGCTACACTGCAGATGGAAGGGGCTGCCTCCTCTCACCTAGTTTGCCAAAGATGTCTCATGAAACTCATGCCTCTGGTAAAGTGCATTAATGCTGGTGCAGTCTGAGGCCACAAACAAGAAAGTGCAAGGGGGAAAAAAAAGAAAATGGAACAGAGCTAGGAAATTGGGACTTGTAAGAGTTGTGGCTAGAACTTAACCACATGTTAATCTTCCTGTTTGTAGGGCAACGTAGACTGGATTTTATAAAACTATAGACAACTGCATTCTAAGTTGTGTTGACAGCCAGACCAGCTCTTTAAAACTTTTCTCTTAAGTCCATCCTAAATTAATTTCATTGCAACATGAAAAATTGATCTATTTTCAAATCGAAATGGATCACCTTACACTTTCTGCTTCTAAAGTTGTAGGGAACAAAGGATCTTCACTTAGATGAGCCTGGACAGTGAATAAATAGTGGAAGCTAAAATTTAAAATAACTCAACAAGCTTTGATTTATAAAGATTCCATAACTTATCCACTATTGAAATTAAAGTGGTAAAAAATGTGTAACATGAAATCAAATAAACTAGTGTTTTAACATTTTAATAATTAAATGTCTATGCTTCACAGATTAGCAGCCTTCATTATGCTTTTGAAAATTTAAGTGCTAAAATCAAACTTTTCCTGAGCCTAAATTTATTTTTCTTCCCCTCTCCCCAAAAATAATTGCTTTATTTTGGTTTTAAAACTGATTTTGCTTTTTTTCCTAAAGATAGTTCAAGAAATTAATTCCAATAAGCAAATTTTATGGTGGTTTTTCTTCTGGATTCCTAATGGTCCTCAGAATTTAATTGGGATTTGATCTTATGTGATCTAAAAAATGTTTCTACTTTATCAAATACAATTTATCATGAATTTATCATGAATTCGCTGGAGATTATGAAAGAATATTTTTGGTTGAAGGTGTGTATCAAAGCAGTTTACATAGTTTCAAGAAGCAAAGCAGAGAAAATGGAATAATATTATCACGTGTCTTCAACAAGAAACTTATTTTTTCTTTTCTTTTTTCATTTTCACTCACGGTTCATTAAAACTAAACAGTTAGCCCTGGTTCATGGTGCTCAGTGGATGGAGCACCAGCCTATGAACCAAATGGTCGCTGCTTCAGTTCCCGGTCAGGGCACATGCCTGGGTTTGGGGCCAGGTCCCCAGTAGGAAATACATGAGAGGCAACCACACATTGGTGTTTTTCTCCCTCTCTTCCTCCCTCTCTTCCCCTCTGTCTAAATAAATAAAATCTTTTTTTTAATTAAAAAAAAACTAAACAGTTACAATTGGTGTGCCTTGTAGCCCCAGAAAGTAGATGTGAAAACAATAGATGGAGAGAAATGTGGGGATTCCATAACTAAAGAGCTTATAGAAACTGATAGGGCGCAGCCATCCTCTGTTCAGACATGAGGTGCAAAAAAGGATGTTCCCAGACTGGCTATGGATCAATGGTACCAGCCAAGTGACCTTTCTAAGACAGCTTCTTCCAAAGCCCGTATTCCGTGTAATTGATAGGACAATAACCAGTTGCTCCCCACCAGTGTGTCTTCCCTCCTTCACAGCTCGACTTCATAAAGGGGTGGTTGGACATGCTCACTCCTCAGCCTACAATAGTCTGGCTTCCACCCACCACTGCTCCACTGAAATTGCTGTCCTATAGTCACAAATGGCCTACTAATTGCCAGAGCTAATGGACACTTTTCAGTCCTTATCGTATTTAACCTTTCAGTGGCATATGATGACCCCCTCCTCCTTGCAACTCTTTTCCTCATTTTTTCCTCCCTCTGGCCATTGTTTCCTCCATGACCCCTCTCATACATGTGGTAAGTGCATTATTGGGTACCTACCATGTGCAGGAAACAGTGACAGATGTTGGGATACGAACATGAATAAGACATAGTCTCTGCCTTTAGGGAATGATAGAATTGATGACTATCATTTATTGAGCATTCGATAAATTTCAGACACAGTACTAGCTAGTCTGCTTCCAAATGTACTCTTTCCACTCCTCAGCGTTACATGTCTTCCTTGGTACTTTCCTCAACTCTTTTGCCTTCTTTCTGTACTCTTCTTTAACCATCTCATCAACACCCAGGATTCATACATCGATGACTCCCAAATCTATTTTCCCAACACCAACCTTGCTTTTGAGCTCCAGACCTCACAGCTTTTTGAGCCATTATCTCCACCACAAGTTCACACAGTCTCCTATAATTCAACCTACTTAAGATTGAACTCATCCTTTTTCCTCACAATCTGTTGCTCCTGAGTTTTCTTCCCACCAATGGCTCCACCATCTTCTCAGACAATCGTTGATCATAAATCCATCCATCATCTTAATGCCTTTCTCTTTTTTCAATACCCACACCAATCATTCATGTTGCAATCCGTATCCTAAATCAATCTCTATCCATTCTAATTTTTTTCTTCTTTGTCACAACCTTGATCAGGGCCTCATTTATTCTTAGCTGGATGATTTCAAAAACGAAAGTCTGTGTGCCTCCAGTGTTAAGTGCCCTGTTCTACCACCACCCAGACATCTTGCAAACAGTCATCGCATTGATGTGACCACAGCACTTCTCTGTTGAATCCTTCAGTGATTCGTCATTGACTTCAGGAAAAGTTTAAACATCATTGTCTGCAAACTATTTGTAGTAGCTTGCTTATCTCTTATCTTGACTAGGAAAACATGGGAACACGAATCTTATTCTATTCATCTTGGCATCTGCTACTAAGCATTTTTATTTTCATTAATTAATATAGTCTCCCATTAATGAAGAGATCCTGTGAGCATCCATAGCTCTCTGTCAGAGAGCAGGATCTCTGGAACCTAGACAGGTGAGTTTCAGTATGGAAAAACAGGCAGAGAATGGTTTGAACTAGACAACAAAGTCTAACAGGAAGACCCTGGTCAACCAGGGGGGAATGGTTACTGAGCACTAAAGACTTGATGCTTCAGTAAAATACAGGAAATAAGCTGTAGGGGGGATGTGAAACACAAAACTTGCTAGTTTCTCCTAAGGCTTCCATTTTATGTAATGAATCAACTGCTCTCCAATACTACCTTTACAAAGGTATTTATTTTATACTACCCAGGAAATTTTAGAGGGAAAACTGGGCTCAAATGGATAGAACTAAAGATAAGCCTTAAGTCTACAGAACTATTTAGCATTTATTTTAAGGAAGAAAAATACACACACACACACGCACACACACATGTACGTATACTCAAAAAGGAACAAGATACCAGCAGTTCAGCTGGAGTGTTAAGCACAGTGTCTGTTCTCTTTTTCTATCCAAGAATGATTGGGGAAATGCTATCTAGTTTCCGCCTTTGTTCTGAGAATAGTATTTCACATAACTGAATATCAGGGCTGAAAACCAAAGAGTATGAGTGATGCGGGGTATTTCATCACCACTTTCATCAACTTTCAAGTAAGACCAATGAACAAGCAAACCAGGGAACAACTAGACAGTCATCCCCAGCACAAAGAACAAGATAGATATCTGCTTGCATGCTCAGAAAATGCAAAGGGACAGAGCATCCTCAGGGTAGCACCAGACCGTCCCATGTAAGACTTTCTGCTTCAGGCAAGATCTTAAAGCACTTCCTGACTCCTTAATGAACTCAGCTTCTTGCTTAATATTGTTCTGCTGGGAGGGAGAAATTCCTTTCTGACTCCTGCAAATGATCAACTTATGCCCTAAAGCATAAAATGTAATTATCCCTTATCATTATCTCAGTTTACCAAACAGGGCTTGCTATCAGTCACTGCTCAGCAATTTTTTTCATGCTTTCAAAATAGTACATACCTAGGTTAACCACGTGGTAAAAGCTTTATGCCCATAATTCAGGTTTAATTAATAGAATTTTTTTCTTGAGTCCTTTTTTATAGTAAGATACTCTGTACTCCATGACAAGGAAGATCATTGATTGTCTCAGGAAAGACCTATCTGCTTGGTGAAGAGAATTATTGAAAAAAAATAATAAAGACAAAAAAATTTCTATCCTGAGCTTTGACGACAGCTACTCAAAGAAGAGAAATCTCAGTTACAGTAAAGGGTGAAAGCTGGACTGTACCTGAAATTGTACATGCCAGTGCATTGGGTATTTTAGGGTACATATGGTTGTGTGCGTGCACTTATGTGAGTTTGTGTGCTATGTTGGAGAAGTGGGGAGAGGAAATTAATTGTGCAAATTAGTGCTTGACCACATTTGAAAAAGGGTCTGGATCATATTCAATGCAGGCCAAATAATAAAGGCATAAATTATTATAAACAAATTCATCTTGTTTTTTCAACACTACTCAGGTTTTTTTAAAAATATCATAGGCCTGGTGCCCGTAAATATGTAATATATTCATCTCCTTCCCCTAGTTCTCTGGGCAATGAGATTGTCCAGACAAGGACTTTGTCTAAATAATTTAAACAGCACATGGAAATCATTTAAAAACAATTTAGGGTAGAAATTCTTCTCCGATGGATTAAACAGAGTACACTCCAAAGTGCTAAAAACATTGCTAGAGTATTACTAGAAAACACATTACTCTATTGAGTGGCTTTCCTATCGTTTGCCCAGTTGATAGGCAACCTCACTTTAGATTGGAGTTTGGCAAACTATGGCTCCTGGGCTACATCTGTACTGTGGCCTAACTCGGTAAAGAAAGCACAGCCACACCAATTCATTCACATACTTATTATCTATGGAGCTTTCATGCTGCAATGGCAGAGATGACTATTTGCAAGAGACCATATGGACCACAAAGCTGAAAATGTTTACTACTTGGCCTTTCACAGCAAAAAATTTGCAGACCCCTCCTTTATTTGTTATGTACTGTTGTGGGTGCCTCTGAGAGTACTCTTTCCCCATGAGTTCATTTAAAAACAAAGAACCTCATTTTAAAAACTTAATCAGAGTAGATGTGGAGTAAGAACTGAAGTGTTCTTATTTAACGTGTTCTGTGATAGTTCTTGCAGCCTCCCAGGTGCCTGTGTGGATTTCTGGGCAAGGTTTGATTCCAGTT
Source organism: Glossophaga mutica (assembly GCA_039655065.1). NCBI lineage: Eukaryota > Metazoa > Chordata > Mammalia > Chiroptera > Phyllostomidae > Glossophaga > Glossophaga mutica. The sequence goes on from CM077303.1 coordinate 157,420,589, forward strand.
GCTTGAGGAGATGAGTAAGGCATTGCTGTATTTGAATGATCAAATAGTAATATGAAAAAGTAATAAGAGGCCTGGTAGGTCTGAAATGACAGAGGGTAGTGAAAGTTTAAACGTAAGAGAAGTTCATCTGGAGAAAAATTGAGTAGGGGGAGGCACAGATAATAAGCTTAACTCACTCTGCAAGACAGGTTTTCTGCCACAGAGGTAATTACCAACAATAGGAAAACTCCCAGTCTAGACTACTCTACAAGAATCCGAGGGAATTTATTTGTGGAGAATTTGGCGAATACATTCATATATACATCATCCTACATATATATATACACACACACACAGAGCCTTCATCTCCTCACATACACAGTAAGAATAATGCTCCTTTGTTCTCTTAAAAAGTTCTTACACAAACACAAGCTCATTTGTGGTTCACTGAGTGTGAAACAATTACTCCCACAAACAGAACAACAGAAAGCAAAAATAGACTGGAGTGTATTTTTCAGTTTGTGGTCTCTGTGTTTAAACACAAAGAGTTAAACAAAATGAATGACTGCATTACACCTGAAGAAGATGGGGAAGCCAGATAACCTGCTTGAGTGTTTCTCTTTGACAGCCATTACGACACATGTACCTAGAAATATAATTCAGTCGGTTTTTAGGAGACTTGTGTATCTTTTGAATGAGGACCGTTAGCTCCAGGGGCCTGAAGGAAACCAACTGCTGCCCCAGAGAAATGGGGACGGCAGCCTCGTGTAGGGGGTTTCAGCTCCGCAGCTCACCAGTGGGTGAACCATGAAAACAGAATGACTTTGAACATTCTCAGATCACCAAAGAGCCGCTATTACAACACATTGGAGAAGAATGCTATTATGCTTATTGCTGCTTAAAATTTGTAGTTTGGGATGCCAAAGAGGAAGAAAGAAGCTTATCTCCACGGCTATTCTGGATTCTGGAGTAATTTGCCATTCTTATTACTGTGTATCAAGAAAGTGGCAAATTCAAAGGCTGTCATTTATTTCACTAATGGAATTAAAAATGAATGTGGTCCAAGCAGTAATCAATGCCTTGCTCGTTGTGATGGATTATGGTTTGGCTAAATAGTATGACCTTTAATTACCTGAAAAAAATGCAATTTTCTAATGTCTTTGCTGTTTTCTCTGTGATTTCCCACACAAATGCAACCTGTCATGTGCTATATTTATTTAGCTTAAATAAATTTACTGCTTATGAAAGGTGCTGGATTAGCAGCCCTAGAATAAAATTCTTCATCCCTTTAGTCCTCCGTTATTAAACACTTTAAGAGCACTTTGTTCTTTGTTGAGCTCCATGCAGTAATTCGATTATTTTTAATAACGTCCTTTTATTGTGTGTAAGTAATGTTATTCTTATTTTTTTAGATAAGAACCCTGAAACATAAAACATAGGAGATGCGGCCTGGGACACAGGAAGGGTTAATGATCAGTGTGTTTTAGCTCTCAGTCACATGTCACCCCCTGACTCGGGCCGCTGCCACTGGGGTAGAGTGGTGGATGAGTGCTGTACAGAGTGCACGAAAGTGTTCGGTCCCAGGTTCACAACTGAAATCAGTCAGCTTCTGTCCAATGAGCAGCAAGAGAAGCTAGTGTTCAACATTTCATGAAAATCAAAAGTATAAATACAAATTATCCCTCTTTCAAATTGAAAGAAACAATGATTTTGAAAAATAAAAAGTCTGTGATTCTGCTATTTTGGGGGGAAAGATAACTGTTAATTTTTAAATACATGCATATAAAGGAGAAAAAATTAGACCCCTGTGTCCAAGTACACTTATCCTATCAACTGAAGAGAAACAAACTGTTTCCCTCTGGAGATAGAGCAACAATATCCCTTATCACGAAAATGTGTTTTCTTCTTATCTAGATAATTTGCAGATTCAGCATCAACAGGTAAATAACTGAGTTGATTTTTTTTTCTGTCACAGAGTAAAGTTTTCAAGATTCTATCTACAAAAATTCTAGTAGTCACCGAATCTAGGCATGTTCTTTTCTTTTTTTTTTTTTTCTTTTTTTTTTTTTTTAATTACTGGCCATTGTATAGGAAAAAAAGAAAATGGAAGGGAGAGAAAAAGAATTTCAGTGTTATTTCAATTTGCACTTCTTATTGAGATCTTCATGCGTCTTAACTATTTTGTAATTTTAAAATGTATATCACTTAGGTAGGATTGAAGGTGGGAGGTGGAGGTGGGTGGGATGGTGGGGAAATGGAGACAACTGTACTCGAACAGCAATAAAAAAATAAAATAAAATAAAATGTATATCATTTACCCACTTGTCTAAGAACTTACTGTTCTCCAAATCAATTTACACCTGGAGTATTATATATAAGGATTCAAAATATTTGACTGTGGTACTAGTTGTAAATGCTTTTATAGCTTGTTGCTTATCCTTCAATTTTGTTTATCTAGACAGATTGTGATCATTAGATTCTTTTTTTTATTTAAATGTTATGTGGTCAAATCTATCAGCAAATTTTTAAAATAACTTTTATGTGTAGGACACTCTTCTCTATTTAGGAATTCTCTAATAAGTCATGTGCATTTTCTTTTGGGGGTTTTTAATAGAATACTCATGGAAAGCTTAGCTCTATCATCAGATCAAAGACAGCCTCTGCACTTTCAAAGTCTAAGTGAAACACAAAGATAAGCACCTTTGTTTGTCATTTATCTTTAATGATTAAAAACTCAGACACAACATGCTCACACATTCTCATTGAGAGGGGATCATCAAGAAAAGTACAGCGAAACAGATGAGATAGTGGTCACGTTATTAAGTTAGAAAATTGTCCTTTTCCACTCACTTTGTAAACTCTCCTGGACAACAACCTCAGGAAAAGATACTGTCCTTGATATAGAATATTCTGACAGTGTCCAGAGGGGGAGGGGAGGGAATTTCAGGGGAAAAGGGGAACGGTTTAGAGCAACAAGTATAAAGGACTCATGGACAAAAACTATGGGGGGTGGAAATGGGAGGAAGGTGGGGAGGGCTGGGGTGGTGAGCTGGGGCGGGGTAAAAGACAGAAAACTGTACAATATCAACAATTAAAAAATACTGTTTAAAAATAAAATAAAATAAAATAAAATAATCCTTAAAAAAAGAAGAAGAAGAAGAAGAATATTCCCAAATGCCATTCTACATTTAAATTGGGGGACCCTCAATTAAAAACAAACTGCAAAAATTGATCCCCTGACTTATAATTTTCAAATGAAGGTTTCTCCAAATGAGAAATCTTAAGTACCCTTTCCCCTGACTCAGGAACTTCTTGGGTGGCCTTTTACCTATATTTGCCCTGTTCTGAGAAAACCTGAGGGCTTCAACCTCAGGATCTCTTCTTATTTGGCCTCCACGGTCATTTTTTCAGTCTGACTCATTCTCTATGTCCAATGCATAATGCTTCTCACTTGATGAGTTAGTTAGCCTCAACACTCTTCAAAACTGATTCCTCCTTGGTCTATGACCTCACCAGCCCCCAGAAGAAAAGCAGAAGCAAGCCCCGTCAGAACTTCACTGGGAAGCCTCGGAGGAAGGAAAAAGGAAGAAAATTATATGAGGTTTACAAAGGAAGTCTTTTTCCTTTGAGAAACTCAGCACAAAATAATACATGAATAGGATTTAACATGGAGGTTTCCCTAACTGTTCAATATAATCTCTTACTGATTTCTGAAATGTGAAAAAAAAATTTTACCTTTTAGGCCTAGACAAATACCAGCCACTTGAGATCATCATTTTCCTCTGAAACTTAAATGTGCTATCTTGCTAGGAGAAAGGTGTAAATCTTCGATGAAAGCATAGAGAAACACAGTTGCACGAGATAGATGGAAGGCCTTTCCAATTATTAAAAGGCCCTAAAAATGTGGTCAAGTGAGCTGGTCATCTGCAGGTAGAATGACAGATGGAAGTATTTTTGGATGGGATTCATGAGAAGACTGTAATGCAACCTATCTGACCCATGGTAAGAACACAATAAATACTTGACAGTTGAATGAGTGTTGAATGGGAAAAGGGAAAAAGTTAGAAAGAATGGAATAGGGGAAAAGGGAGTTATGGAAGGATAGCAAAGAGGAAGGGAGGGAAGGAGAACAAGGTGAGGAAGAGGGGGAGGAAGAAGAAAGAAATAAGGAAGGAACCGAGAAGGAAGGAAGGAGAGGAAAGGAAAGGAGGAAGGAAGAAGAGAAAGAAGGAAGAAAGATGGAGGAAAAGAAGAGAGAAAAATTGGTGTGTAGTTTTTCTCCTTTAAAGAAATAACAAGGCAGAAAACCCACATATTATATTTCTGGGGTCCTTTATTTCATCAATAAATCTCCCACAAATTACAAAACCCAGACCCAATGTAATGCTTACATTTGGAAGCTGTATAATAAAAAGTAAAGAAAATCAATCAGGTTCTATTAACCTCTCAAAATACTGTCCTTTCAACTATCATAATAGAATTAAATGTGTTCCCCACCCCCCAAGCCAATGGCCTGTGCTTCTTTTATGATCATCTACTTAAATTAAATATTAGGTACCTCGGGAGTGGAAGCAAGTAAGGAGAGAGTCTTGTCTTGAGGCTGGCTCTGCTGATGCCATTTCTCAGTAACTACATCAGGAAGTGCCTTCAAGAAGACAACACATCAAATACCTTGCCAAGAAAAGTTTTCTTTTTCATCCATTATATTTTCAGTGGTGCAGCTGGGAAATAAAATGACTAAGTAGACTCTTAGACTATAAGACAAGGTAAAAATTTAAAAAGCACTTGAGTGGCTATTTTATTAAGATCCCACAGTTCAAGAATGAACATTTTAGCAGAAATGAGTCTTGTGTCCTAAAAATATCTTGCCTGTCTCATGGGCTAATGATTGTACCCAGCACATTCTGCCTCTGACAAGCTGTGTAGACATGGCACATCACACATGTGTTCTGTGTCCCACCTACATAAAATAGAGATAATCATCCATCCCTTCTCCATTCTTGCCAAGTAGTTCTTAAGATCCAGATAAAATATAAGATATATAAATGTAATTTTATTTTTTAAAATATAAGATATAAAATACTGACAAAGTTTCCAGTATTCCGGACTGCATCCTGTGGGAGGTGGCAGAAGGAGTGGTCAAAAAGAAGGTTTTTGTTACTAGAAAGTTGACAAATGTGTCTTCTGGCTCTCTCTTTTTCTCCACTGTCTTCCCTTGCCTTCACCTCCATTTCCATCACCATCATCATTTCACTGGTCACAAAACAAGTCAACTAATAGTTTCCACTAAATTCACCACACATTATTTGAGTAAGGGTTTGGTGTATTTTTTAGATAATAGCAATACCAAAAAAAAAACCCTACCCCCCCAACACAGGTTATGAAAGCATTTTCAAACACAGCTCTGCTTCTCTTCTATACTATTCTATTTCCTGCATTGATGCATAATCCAGAAATGGTTGGTAGGTGTCCAGGGAAAACAGGATTATCATTAAGAGCCACCCTAAGTTTACCAAGAACAAACTTTATTCCCTTTTTCATTAGTACAACTGGCCTGAAAAACTACAATTAAAGAACTTTGAGAGAATATTCTTGAGGGCAATGCAGACAAATGAGGCTCCATTTAAATAAACAGGTGATTGTTAGTGGACTCTACTCAAACCTCAAGTGCCAGTTAGTCCATCTGGCAATATGTCTTAGAAATTTCTATCTGCTTATAGCTTTTTTTTGGTTTTTTTTTTAATTTTATTTTAATTGTTGTTCTTGTAGAGTTTTCTGCTTATAGTTTTTATTGATTATTTAAGTGAAATTACCTAAAGAAATGTATCAAATTTGAAGAATCCCTATTATTAAGGACACAGACTCAGCTAACTTTCAGGATTTCAGTCAAGAGTTTATTCTGTAAAACCTGCTAAAATCTTTAAATGTATTCACTTATTTGGAATTGAGCAATGATCATTTTCCTATACTTCTAGTATCTTTCTGTTACATGAGATTATGCTTACAACAGTACTCTTTACAAAATTAAGAACTATTTTATTTTTCACCAGCTTTTTAGATTTTATTTATATTTAGAGATAGGAGGAAAAAGGAGAAAGAGAGGGAAAGAAACATTAATGTGAGAGAGAAACATAGATTGGTTCCCTCTTGCATGTGCAAGACCGAACCCTGGACCAAACCCGCAAACCAGGCATGTGCCCTGACCGGCAATCAAACCAACTACCCTTCGCTTTACAGAACAACGTCCAACCAACTAGGCCACACCAATAAGAACACGTTAAGACCTATTTTTTAAATAAAGTATTATTTATTTAACCATTCTCTAAACATTTTTAGTTCCTACTATGTACTAGGCAGGAATTAGTCATTGAATATACAAAGGTGAAAAGAAATATACAAAGGTGAAAAAGAAGAGGTGAAAAGTTGCTTAGAGTATCATGTGTTCCAATATTCTTTATTAGGCATGTTACATTCATCATGCCTTATTTAATTTTCACAACCATCAAGATGTAGATATTTTATTATCCCTACCTTGTAGGTGAAGGAATTAAAGCTCAGAAAGGTTAAATTGCTCAGGAAAGTCATTCAGCAAATAAATAGCAGAGCTAGGATTTAAACTCAACATTTTTCTGAAACTAGACCGCCTTCTTACACCATAAATAAGAATGAATTCAAAATGGATCAAAGACTTAAATGTTAGAGCCAGAATCATAAAAATCATAGAAGAAAACATAGGTAGCAAAATCTCAGACTTTGCTTGTAGCAATTTTTTATCAGATATATTTCCTCAGGCAAGGAAAACAAAAGAAAAAATAAACAAATGGGACTACATCAAACTAAAAAATTTTTGCACAGCAAAGGAAATCATCAACAAAATAAAAAGACAACCCACAGAATGTGAGAACATATTTGCTTATACATCTGTTAAGTGGTTAATATTCAAAATTTTGTAAAGACCTTACAAAATTCAACACCAAAAAATCAAACAACCCAATTAAATAATGGGCAAAGAACCTGAATAGACATTTCTCCAAAGAGGACATACAGATGGCCATAGACATATAAAAAGATGTTCAACATCAGTAATCATCAGATAAATGCAAATTAAAACCACAATGAGATATCATCTCACACCTGTCAGAACGGCTATCATCAATAAATCAACAAACAACAAGTGCTGGCAAGGGTGTGGAGAAAGGGGAACCCTTGTGCACTGTTGGTGGAAATGCAGACTGGTGGAGCCACTGTGAAAAGCATTTTTTGAGATACCTCAAAAAATTAAAAATGAATCTTGTTTCTGACCCAGGGATCCCACTTCTGGGAATTTATCCAAAGGAGCCCAAAACACTAATTCAAAAAAACATGAGCACCCTTATGTTCATTCAGTGTTATTTACAATTGCCAAGATATGGAAGCAGCCCAAGTGTCCATCAATCGATGAGTGGATAAAACAATTATGGGATATTTGCACAATGGACTACTACTCAGTTGTAAAAAAGAAGAAAATTTGACCCTTTGCAACAGTATGGATGGACCTGGGGAACATTATGCTAAGTGAAACAAGCCAGTCAGAGAAAGATAAATACCATATGATTTCACTCATATGTGGAATCTAATGAACAAACCGAACTAACAAGCAAAACAGAGACAGACTCATAGATGGAAAGCACATGTCAGCTAGTGGTGAGGTGGGGGGGGTCGAGGGGGGAGAGACTGAGCAAAAAGAAAAAAGACTCATGGACACGGACAACAGTGTGGGGGTTGCTGGAAGGAGGGGCATATAAGGGGACTAAATGGTAATGGAATAAAATACAATAAAGATTAAATTTTCAAAAAGCAAAATAAAAATTATCATTCTGTTTACTCCTCTATACTCTCAACTGGCCATCTCCATTTGAAATCATAAGCTTGGCATATTTATTCTATTAAGCACCCTTATTAAGTTATTTGCTCTAGTGTTTAAGATTAAAAAGACTAAGAAATTCAACGTAAATATTAAGCAAGCTAAGAAATTGAAATAACATTAAAGCAATGTATTTACATAGGGGAACTATTAGAATGTGGACTATTTCTGGCCTTTTCAAATCATGTATAGTTTTGCCCTATATACAGTTTTTATCACCATTTTCAAAATATGGAAGAAAGTTCCAACCATGGTTGTGGAAAGCAACTTTTGAAACTGTTTGATCTTCACACATAAGCTCTTTTGAATCTCAGCAGATATGATTCCAGTCTTTGTGTTGAACAAAATTCCATTTTTTCCCCCACTTATCATAGACCTGGTTTTCTGGGAGGGAACCAGGTTAATGACCTTGGCCTCATACTCAACTACTGTTTTATGGGGGAAGCCCAGCACAGGGTGTGGTTCAAGGTGTAATATGTCAACAGTCATCTGAACAAAGCACTTTTCCAATTCACAAGCTTTTGATGTGAAATGAATGCCCTTAAGAAATCCACGTGATGAAACTAAGAAAGCATTCCTGTACTTTTGACACAAAAAGAAGTTTATTTTGATAAATGAATACTATAAAATTATTCAGAAATTTCTAGGTATTCAGTGTGTGGCAGCAGGGGTTGGGGCAGGATAGGATGGTGAATGCCAGAGTCTGAGAATCACCTCCTCATTGCCTCTTCATATTATTCAATATTGATTTTAACTTTTAAATCTGTCTACAGAAGGTAAAAGAGGTCTTGCTGGCATTAAAGATTCCCCTTCCTTTACTTAATAGGCAATTTTGCTAGAGCGCACAGTTATTAGAGGTAGTTCTTCAATTTGATAGTTCACAAACACATAAACAGAGTGTTTTCTGTGCATGAATGGTAGACTGGCCTTTAGAAATGGCATGAGCATAAACTTTTTGCTTAAGTGTTTAACATACTATGTCAGAAAAATGTCTCCTGATATTTACTGCTCAATGACTGTGGTAGCATGAAGATACTTAAGGAAATGTATCATTAAACGATTAAAGAATCACTCAAGAAATGTTGAATACTATTGTGCATTACAATAGTTAAGCATCTAGATGTTTGCTTCATATATCTAGAATGTCCTTAAATGGTCTGAGCATACAGCCCTTCTCAGGAATCAAATCTAAATAATCTGTATATGGAGTTTGGGTTTCTAATTTTATGGATCAGGAAAGGATGTGATCAAGAGCCTGGTTGAGAGTCAAAGGTAAATTTGTGGCTGACTTTGCATTAAATTGCTTATCCAGCAATCTGGACTTGAGCATTATGTCAGTTCCAATTGAGTCTTAATGTCTCACAAACTTTTAAAAGATTCTTTTCTTATATAATAACAGTAATTCTGAAGTAAGAAGACTGAATTAGAAACTCTACCTCATAATATTATAGTGAACTAATTAAATTGTTAATTGGTCTAAGTTATATTGTGAGGAATAGTGTAATTTTCTTAAACTCGACCTGGCTAATTATAAATGGATGGTTCCAAAACACCTTAAGTACCTTCTCACTCATACAAGCTCATTAGAGTGAAAATGGTCTCGGTGATTCTTAAAGCTTCATCATTCTCCCCACCATCTTCTTGGATTAGTCACCATGTTCTCAAGTGAAGAAGGGACTTGCAGCTGTCGATGCTACCGCTCCCGCTGGAATGGCAGAAACTCCAGCCAGCCTCATGCGGGGGCCTCCCTGGACTCCCTGCCTCGCACATCATTAAGCAAATTGTCAGCTACATTTTAATTACAGCACTTTTATGACTGCTGGTGATGTAAGAAGCACGGTGGGCACACCTTGTTTTTTTTCCAAGCTCGGCTGTTTGTAGTACTGGCAGTTAGGGCCAAAGCATTTTTCATCTTGCACAAACTGAGCTAATTTATGTGGGAACCCAGACCCTCTCCATGTTGTTTGTACTGCATCAATTTGCAGTGTCTAATGAGCCCTTTTTAAACGATGGAAAAATCCTCCTTGGTTGCATTACTGAATAGCCTTTCAAAGCCTGCCACAGAAAACAAAGATGCTGAACCAGAAAAGACACCAGGCTTACCTTCCCCTAATTTATTGCCTTACCCAAGAGAATGATGCTCAGGCATCATAATCATAGCTCAAATGGTCTCCTAATAACCAATGGTCTCCAGTTTGTCCAATTTTGGGTGAAAAGAATCTACCTTAACTAGTCTAGTAGCGAATGCTAAAGGTCATTGTTTATCTTTTGTTCAATAAAGATTTTATGCACTTATTGATCTCCAAAATATATGAAGAACTCACATGATTCCACTCTAGGAAGACAAAAAATCAATTAAAAAATGGGCAAAGAACTTGAACAGGCACTTCTCCAAGGAGGACATACAGAGGGCCAAGACACATAGGAAAAGATGTTCAGCATCACTAGCCATCAGAGAGATGCAAATTAAAACCACAATGAGATACCACCTCACACAGGTCAGAATGGCCATCATAAACAAATCAACAAACAAGTGTTGGAGAGGATGTGGAGAAAAGGGATTCCAAGTACACTGTTGGTGGGAATGCAGACTGGTGCAGCCACTGTGGAAAACAGTATGAAATTTCCTCAGAAAACTAAAAATGGAACTGCCTTTTGATCCGGCAATTCCACTGTTGGGGTTATACCCTAAGAACTCTGAAACACCAATTCATAAGAACCTATGCACCCCAATGTTCAGAGCAGCACAATTTCCAATAGCCAAATTCTGGAAGCAACCTAGGTGCCCATCAGTAAATGAATAGATAAAAGATCCATGGTACATTTACACAATGGAATACTATGTAGCAGAAAGAATGAAGGAGCTCCTACCATCTGTGACAGCATGGATGGATCTGGAGACCATTATGCTAAGTGAAATAAGCCAGGTGGTAAAAAAGAAATACCATATGATCTCATCTATAGGTGGAATCTAATCAACAAAACAAACAAGCGAGGAAATAATGACCAGAGACATTAAAATATAAACAAACTGACAGTAACCAGAGGGAAGGTGGGAGAGGATAATGGGGGCAAAAAGGAGACGGGTCATCAAGGAACATGTATAAAGGACACATGGACAAAGCCAAAGTGGGGTAGGATCAAGGGTGGCAGGATGGGATGGGTGGGGTGGGGGTAGCAGTTGGGGGAAAATGGAGACAACTGTACTTGAACAACAATAAAAAAGAAAGAAAGGAAAAAAGATTTTATGTATGTAGTGAATTTTTCAAACCAACCCTCTTGAAATACTGTGTGTGATGCTCATCAAAATGCATAACCAAGTAAGATATCTTCAATGACTTTATGAACTTTGAGTGCAAAGAAACAAAAAGCAAACTATGTAGTCAGTGTTGCCCTAACAGCTTGCAAGGGAGGAATCAGCTGTCTCTAAGGGTAGAGTAGAGGCCAGCATATCACAGGCCAATTCAAACCTATAGAAGTGGAATGTGACTCAAGCTACTAGAAAGTGAGGTATGACAGTAAGAGAAGATAAAGCTGTTGCAATTACAAATTATAATTTGTAATTTGTGTGCTACATATTATGTTAGCGGGTTCATATGTGTGTTTAAGGATTTCCTCAACTTTTCTATTGAGGTAAAAATTATACATGGCCTCCATGTTCATAGCAAATGTTGATTTCAATGGCACCTTCCTGCTTTTAAAAATTATTTTGTTACCTCTACGCCTCTCTGAAGAGACTTCGAACATCTTGCTTAAAATAAAAAGAGTGCAAACTTTTTCTGAGCTAAAACTAGATAAAGGAATATGTTAACCTGGCTTATGTGATTGGCTCTTGTGATAAATAATGTTACCCAAGAATATTTGATGTTATTTCACTTATCTCATTAGTGGGTCAATTACTGGGAAGGTCTTTTTGAACCTCTTCTCTTTCCCTCTTTACTCACACAGAATAACACATGGAGGCTATTCAAAGTGTAGTGGCAAAATTGAATTCAACATAGCCAGCTTCATCCTTAATTCAGTTGGAAATGCAAAAACTTGCCTCACAAGGTTTCTAAGCAAGACAGATTTTTCAGACTCACCGACATTGGAATTCAATATAAACTAAAACATCCCTGAGATGAGGGCTGTATTCCTAAGCCAACTTTGAAAATATTTTAACTTCTCTTATAAGTATTATACTAGCATCTCAAAATGTCACATCTTCATTACAAGGTCATGATTTGCATAAAGAGGACCAAGTGATACATGGCTCCTAATAGTTTTATGCCACATATTAACTCCAGAGTCTCACTTTAATACAGGAAGTAAATATCACAGCTGACAACAGACACTTCCCTAAGTCAATGCTAGAAATGCCCAAGAAAGTAAAGTTCTTCCTCATTTCAAAAACTTCTAAAACAGAACAAAAGAGAAGGACAAAAAGGTCATTCGGAGGAACGTAAAACTGGAAAAACCACCATTGATGCAATGTACCTTCTAAACCAAACACAAAACACACGGTGTTGAAAGTATTTTAATTATTTTTTAAAGTACATAACCTGCTGGCTTGCCCCAGCATACTGAAAGAAGTTTAAACATTACTGCTTTTTCTAGGAAAAAAACTTGTTTTCAAAGAGGATTGATCTGAGTCATCTTCAGCAATTCCCCCCACCCCCAATCTGATGTCAGGGGGAAATTGCTAGAAAATTCTGTAGCAGTAAGCCTTTAAACAAGAATCAGGGAAAGGGAGATAAGCAAAGTGGGTCCTGACACAACAAGAAGGTAGCATTTCTCAGTCAACATATAATTTTTTTCTAATTGTTTTCATCATCTTGTGAAAACTTTATTCAACTCTATTTGATGGGGATGGCTTTTTTTTTTAATCTCTTTATGTTTTGCTTTACATGTTGCGTAGGCCAAGACTAAAACATAGAGGTGCTGGTATTGAGACACAGAACAAGAGAATTGCTGACGAAAGTCTCATGTGTAGGACGGATCTTGAGCATTTTCCAGCCTGGACTTGCTAAACTCAAGGGGTAAACTTCAGATAAACATCTGAGCTCTCAGGTGTTTAACTGAACCAAACCTCCCAAACTTTTTGAGGTTTGCTGATGACTAGTAATTATATTGTCATTTAACAAAAGTATCTGCATTAACCCAGAGATGTTACATTAATGGTTAAGTTCACATCCATTAAAAAACATCGTGCATCTACGGAGCACACAGAGGTCTCCATGATGTGTGGATGGGAATGGAAACTAATGTAGGTTTGAGGCTATAAATCAATGTCTAAGTACTACCTGTCAGGTTTGGAAGTTATGCTAATGCAGGAAGTTCTACTTCTTTCCAATGTACAGAGGTTAAGAAGGAGGGACAGATATGTAACCTAAATGGAAACATTGAGGAAAACCCCCAAAGAATAAGATTGTCAACATACAAAACTTGAATAAAGTGGCTATATCTAAGTCAGGATTTTAATCATTTTACTGCAAAATTCTTGGGTTTCCAGAGGAGGCAACAGAAGGACTGAGGATTCATTCCTAGAACCTAGAACCCCTTCTTCGAAGTGCTTTTCATTTTGACTAACACGTATATGGGGGTAGAAAGTAATTTGTCAACTTTCTCACTCATAAACTTAGGAAGTGAACATATAACCCTAAACTGCTTCCTAGTCGATCACGCTAATAAGCAAATTTAACACCCGAGGTCTCTTTAAATTTCTTACATGTATATAATAATTTTCCCCCAGGATTATATGATGGCAATTGGCTATATGCTAAAAGTCAAAGTAAGCATTTTAATGGATGTAGAATAAATTTAAAGTTAACATGAATAATGTATTGGTGAAAAAATTCACATGAGAAAACTCCCAATCCTTTTTTAAAGAAATAGACGCTGTTTGTAAATAGTTGATGTTTCCTTGTGAGACATCAATTCTGCACATACAAAAAAAAAAAAAAACCTCAAAAAACTAAATGCACAAAATGGAACCTGAAATATACAAAAATTTATTTACAAATTGTTAGGCCCTTTAATCCAAAAGTGAGCTATGGATTTCAGGGCCCAAGACTGCAGAATCTGAGCCACAAAAGGGACTCTGAAATGTCATGAATAGCAAATACAGTCAGACTAAGATCGGAATTAAAAACCTGTGTTGAAAATTCTAAAAACACCACCCCAAGAAAGGTCAAGCAGAAACTCAAGTTCTCTGACCTTTTTAAGCAGAGTTGACAATGGTGACAGTACAAGACTTGCTCCAGGAGGTAAGGACCAGGTCCTATTGCAGGGATGACCCAATAATTGCTTTTAACCAGTTAGTCTGGTATCCACCACTGATGTCCAGGTGTCATCAGCCCAGTCCTGACCTTGTCCCCAAGGTGTAAGGCTAGAAGGAAGAATGCCAATTTTTTAATGGTCTCTGAAAGTTTGGCATCTGTCTTTAGAAAAATTAGTGAGTCTGTGTGCCAAAACCTCTATGATCTTAGCTTCTTCCTGAAGTCAAGTTCTGGTCATATCTTTCAGAGTTTTTTTTCTTTTTAAAACTCCGCCGCATCTCCCTGCTGTCTACCAAATCAAGTCCAGATCATCTGCAATACAACTCCAGCCTCCGACCTCCACCAGACACATATTCTACTTTCAAGCCAAAACAAAATGCTAGCTCTACTCACCCTGCCTGTGCTCCCCGATGTCTGTGTCCCATGCCACCGCACATGCGATTCCCTTTATCTGGAATGTCCTTCCCACCTTCTTTCAGATCTCTGCATCTTCGTATCCCAAACCCTACCTGCACTCAAGTCTTGCTCAGATAGCACGTCTGAGATAAAGCCTTCTCAGATTCTGTATTTCCATCTAAACTCTATTTCACAAGCCATATTTTCTAAGAACACAGATTTGCCCCAGCATACTGGTGAAAGTTGAAACATTGATGTTGTAGCTAGGAAAGCATTCATCTTCAAAACACATTAACCTGAGTCATATTCCTTGTTTCTCCATATAGTCTTCTCCAGTAGCCTAACCTCTTTTTGTACATGTCCATTTTTAGTTCATCTTTATATCTTTCTCTGGGTTATCTGCAACTAGATGGTTGCCCCCCACACTTTCAAACAGTGTCTGAATTTTAGTGCCATTTTATTTTTTTTATTTGGGAGTACCACAACTGTGAAAAGGAGGTGTTCCATACTACTAAATGTGATGACCTTTAGCTTAGTTCCAAGAGTGACATTTGACAAATGATCTGCTTGATTAGATTTGTACAGTGCTTGCTTTACAGATACCTACAAGTCTGGGGGCGGGCAGTGAGGGAGACGGGATAGATTTGAGAACACCCATGTCTTCAGAAACAGATCCTCAGTGGCTCCATTTCTGGCATTAGTAGCCTGACACCCCAGCACACTTGACAATAAAACCTATTGTGACGCCAGTCAGCAGGGGGTGGAGGAAATTTGAAAATCTGTCTAGAAATGCAGGAAGCAATGTAATCAAAGCTTGAAATGCTGCTCTAAACACTATTTTTTGTTTTGTTTTGTTTTTAATGTAGGAACAGTTGGTCTGGTTCCAGTAATACTACATAAAACTGATATTTAAAGCAGAAAATAAGATCTAATTCAGCTCAGACAGATCACCTTGTGTACCTAACTAGAAAAAAAAATTGTAAATGAATTCTAAAAGTACATCAAAAACAGACATTGTTATGAGGAGTTGTAGAACATTAGATTGCAAATTGCTTCAGATTATTTTTATTTTCTGTATCTAAGCATACTTGTTGTTGGTTTGAGTAGAATTTTATTATTGTTGTTGTAGCTTTCCAATCCAAGTATCATGTTTACAAAACAAAATAAGTCAGAATTTTCTAAAATATTTTTATCCTGTTTCTTTAAAGGGATACATATTTACAGATATTGAAATCACCAATGTCTTTTCGTTGGATCAAAGAGCCCAAATAAAAATATCTATTACATTAAAAAAAAGAAGGAGGGGGGGAGGGGGAGAGAAGAGTTGTTCAAGATTACACTCAAAAGAAAAAAACTAGACCCCTGGTTTGTGTGGCTCAGTTGCTTGGAATATCATCCCAGGTTCTATTTCCAGTTAGGGGACAACCTAGGTTGTGGGTTCAATCCCCAGTCAGGGCATGTATGGAGGCAACAAATTGATGTTTCTCTCTCACATCATTGTTTCTCTCTTCCCACCCTCTTCCTCTCTCTTGAAAAGCAATGAGAAAACATCCTTGGATGTGGATAAAAGAGAGAGAGAGAGAGAGAGAGAGAGAGAGAGAGAGAGAGAGAGAGAGAGAGAGGGAGAGAAACTAGAAAGTAACCATTAATCACTGGCCTAATTAACTAGGCACTTAGTATAGAAAAGAATGGGTAGTTTAGGATTGAGTAATCTCTAGGTCCTTTCTAGGCTTAGGGTAAGAAAACCTATGGCAAAGAAAGACTCGATCTCTTAACAATATAAAAGGTCCCTTTTTTAACTTATGAGAAATATATCAATAATGGAGAATATTCAGAAAAGAATGACAAAAATGACTTACAAGTTTAGAGAATAATAAAGTTAATGACAGATAAACTGAAAATATCTTCATTCTGAAGAAGGGATAATTAAGACATATAGTAATGCCTCAATATTTTTTTATGGAATCAATGTTATGAAATGACATAATAAGCTCAGAGGTGAAAAAAGGAAGTGTAACATAAAGTATAATGAATACTACTCTTCATTTGGGAAGGAAGGAAATAAGAGGAAATGAGCATAGATTTCAACAGGAAGAAACCAAGTGAAGTAAAGGAAGTAATTACAGAAGAATTATTATGTCCTAAAATAGCTTACTGAAGGAATTTTTGAAATATTCTTCCCTGGGAGTCATTTAAAACAGTATTTTCTAGTCCTGTAGTATTCATAGACTAGATAAACTTTCGCTCTTCAGCCCCCAAAATCATGTGTTAGTTTATAAGGAAACTGATGTGGAAAAGACCAGAAACATCAGCATAGGTTATTTAAAAAGAAAATCAACAAAGTAAAAGTCAAAAATCTGGGCTTTTATTCTGGTTTTGCCTCTAACCATTTATGCGATTAGGGAAGACACTTAATGTCTTGGGTATTAACATCTGTATCTATAAAATGGCTGCCTGTAACAGAGATGCTGTGAAATTAACTAGTGCTATACAAAAAGCATAAGATTGCTATTGCTATTGCTACTGGAACAACTATTATCAACATCAGCAAAATGTAATTGTCTAACTTCTTCCAAAAGTATGGTAAACCAGATATTCTGAAAGTTCCTCCTACTACATTACAACTAAATTCTGGATAAATTATAAGAAACATTCTTTGCAATATATTGCTAAGCTTGAATGAAAGTAAAAGAACTCTCAAAGCAAACAAACAAAATAATGAAAATGATCTAAAACAAAGAGTGGAAATAGAAAGCAAGATTGCCCTGAAAACAAAATCTTGTGCCAGTTCTAAGAATTGAATAAGCAGCCTCGGGCTCTTTACAGGGTAGGGGAGACTCAGCTGAGATCATGCTTTTTATTTTCTGTTTTGTTGTATTTTTAAGGGTGCAAATGTAGCTAAAATAGTCCAATTACCTAGTGGCCCCTGAAAAAGTAAATATAAATTCTCCATGAAGCAAAATATTCCCAATTTAAGGCTTTGAGATTTTTGTTGATTAAGTGCAAGCAAATATGAACTCACAAACAATAATTTCCAAACACACATAAAAACAAGGCACTACAAGTAATAGCAGAAAGAACAAAATTAGATTTAGATTTAGATTTAGAATCAGATTTACATTTTCAGATCTTGGAATTATGTGACAAAATATGACTATGTGTGAAATAAAGAACTAGAGGATTTTTAAAATTTGCAAAAGTAATGAGAGAGATTATTAAAACAAAATGACCAGACAAATGTGGAAATGAATCAAATAAAATTTTAGAAATGAAAACGATAGTGATTGAAATTATAATATTGATGGTTGAGTTCAACAGCAAATCAGACACACCTGAAGAGTGAATTAGGAAACTGAGGGATAGATTGAAGAAATTATCCAAAATGCAAGGAATAGAGATCTCAAAAAAAAAAGTTTTTAAAAAATTGCTATATATCTACAGTACCAGAAGGAAAATGGAAGAAAGATAATATTCAAAGGGATAATGGTTGAAAATGTATCAGATGATAAGACATGGACCAAAAACTCAATGTAAAACAACAAAATAAGTAAAGACACAGGTAAATCATAGTGCAACCGCAAAACAACAAAGATAAAGGAATAACCTTAAAAATAGTGGTAGTAAACACTACAACAACAGAAAAAGCTGGAACACAGTGGATAAATGACTTCCAATTCCTAAGAGCAACTAACCACCTAGAATTTTGTACCCAGCAGAACTTTTTATCAATGACAAAATCAAAATAAAGATATTAAATAAACAAGAACTGAAGGGTTTATCACCAAAGACTTTCACAAAGCAGTGTCTTTCAAACATCTTAGACTGCAAACAAAATTCCCACATGCCTATAACTAAACACACACACACAAATTTATACTTAATCTTCTTAGGTAATTATTGTATCTTCTGATTTTTATATTCCATTTGTTAAGTGAATAAGGAAAATAAGCAATCCAAAAAATAAAAACAGAGAAAAAATAGAAAAGAGACATAAATAGAAAGCACAATGTAAGATGGTAGAAATATGATTTTCCAGAAGTGACTAAAGAAGAAAAAAAAAGCCAGAAGTGTCCATTAAAGAAGCTAAATTAGTCATTTGAAAGAGTTCCATAGACAAAAAACAAAGCAGAACAAAAACCACCAGATCAAACAGGTATGTAGGTGAGTTCTAACACCTTTTCAAGAGACATATCTTACTCTAAGTCTTCAGAAAAAAAAAAGAGTGAGTGCTACCTCTCACAATTCTATGAAGCTAGTATATCTTTGAAAAATATAAACAAGATGAGAAAACTGTGATGAAGGCAATTTTAGAATAATCAATGCTGAAATCCCATTCCAGCACATGCCAAGAAGAATAAGAGGTAAGAATTGTAAAGCATGAAATTAAACTGTCCTTTAGTTTAATTTTCATATGACTGTCTATATGGAAATCAAAACAAAAATAGATTAAAATTAATTTTAGAAATTCATAAAGTGGCTGAACATAAGATCAATCTATAAAAATCAATAATATTGATATTTCTACTTACATTATATATAAAGCCACACACACAGGAATAAATCCAACAAAAACTTCAAGACTTCCATAGGAAAAAAATTAACACTATTGAAACATATTGAAGAAGACCTAAAATATATAGGTCCATGGATAGGAATATCACCAAGAAATTAATTTTTCCTAAATTGGTCATTTGACTCAATGTAATTTTACATAAAATTCAAACATTTTTATGGATTTGACAGGTTGTTTCTGAAATTTGTAAGAAAAAGTAAAGAACTGAGAATACTTGAGACACTTGTAAAGAACAAAAAAATAAAATGTCACTTTCATATCATATACTGAGATGTATTATAAAATAATAGTAATTAAGACTGAATGATATTGGTGTGGATGTAGACAAATTCATCCATAAAACCGAATAGAGAGCTCAGTAACAAATGAACACCTGTATAAAAGCTTGTTATATAAGTCAAGTGGCATTGCAGTTCACTGGCGAAAAGCTTATGAACAAAAGTAAAACCCAATAAATGATATTAAGATGATTGTTTTTTCCTATATAAGATCTGAAAAATATACTCTACCTCCCATTAATCATTAAAAATAAATCCCTGATAGACTACAAACTCAACTAAGAAAGGTAAAATTTAAATATGTTAGAAGAAATTACAGAAAAAGTATTCTTATATTTCAGAATTAGAAAGATTTTTTAAATGATACCAGAAAACATCACCAGTCACCGCAAAAATAAATATATATTCCATTTTTTAAAGTGAAAAGATAAGCTACAAACTTAGAAAAACTATTTTGCAAAAAAATAGAATTAAACATTTTTTTGTTTTTACCCAGAATATACAAAGAGTTCCAAACACCAAAGAAAAAAATGAACAACACACTAATGAAATGACTAAAATATATAAATTGGCATGATAGGAGAAAGGCCAATTAACAACCTGATTCATAAGTCAGGTGATACAAAGTCTGACCACGGTGTTATTATATATCTATCAAACTAACAAAAATTAAGAAAACAATGGTAAATTCACAGTATTGCTATGAACCCAGATACTATTCTAAATGCTATACATATATTCACTCATTCAATTCTTGTAGAACATTTAGAAGTGTCATCACCCCAGTTTTATAGGAAGAGGAGATAAAAAGAAGTTAAAGACCTCATCCAAGACTAACAGCCCTCTAATGACAGAACAGAGATGTAAATCTGAACCTCAGGTTCCAGAATCCACTCAACCACTCCTGCAGAATAAAGTGTTTGGGGATTGATGGGAAGTCTTAAACCCCACTGGTGAAAATTACTCAGTGGTACCACTGTGGAAAACAAGTTTCATTATCTTGTAAAGTTGGACATCTGTATGCCCTTTAACTCAGCAGTTCTATTCTTGAGTATGGATCCAAAAGAAACTTTTGCCCACACGTTTATAGAGATACATAAAAGCTGTTCATACCACTATGATTTGCTATAGAAAAAACAGAAAGTGCAAAATATGTCTATCAACAAGAAAATGGGTAAATTTAGCATATTCATACTATAGGACACTTTACAGTAGTAAAAGTAGCCAATTATAGCTACCTGCAAAAGCAGTAATAAAGTCTTGTATATATATATGCCCTGTCCAGTGTGGCTCACTTGGTTTCAGCATCCCATAGACCGAAATACCATGAGTTCAATCCCCAGTTGGGGTACGTACTGGTTGGTAGAAGGCAGCGGATTGATGTTTCTCTCTCACATAAGTGTTTCTCTCTGTCTCTGTCTCTGTCTCTGTCTCTGTCTCTGTCTCTGTCTCTCTGTCTCCGTCTTTCTCTCTCCTTGCCTTCCCTTCCCTCTAAAAGCAATGAAAAAAATGTCCTTGGGTAAGGATAAAAAAAAAAAAATCTTAGATATATGAAGCTGAATGGAAAAGAAACAAAGTTCCATAAAAAACTAAATATAGTAGGATATTTTTTTTTTACTCAAACAAGCAAAATTACTCTTTAGGTTAAATATACATGTATTTCTAAAAAATTATTAACGAAGAAATGAGTTATAGTTACTTTGGGGATGAGAAAAGAACATAAAGTTAGGCTTAAATTTCCAATATTCTGGTCCTAAGGTGAGTGAATAATTAGAGGATATTTGTTTTCATGTTTGTATCTCATATGTATATTTAAGTTGCTATACATACAAATAACACATAATCAATATTTGTTTACACATTTCAATGCCCATATGTTTATTACACAATGTTAAATATTCTATTCATAAAAACACACTAACAGATACATAATTTCTAAATTTCAATCTTGCTCTGAATTAAATATCCTGAATTAGTATTACAATAACGATATAAAAATGGTAGCCCAAAGTTCCAAAATAGATTCACAATTTCTCAACTCAAGGATTCTGATAAGCAATATATTTAGAAGTAGAGAATTTAAAACGTGGAATTTAACACATAAAGATCCTTCCAGAGCACTTAGACCAAACACATTTTGCAAAGCATTTCTGCCATAGAGGCCAGTCACTAATCTGTTCTAAGTTACAGAACAGTGTTTAATTATTTTGAACTGTAAGCCCAATCACTTTACCATTCATCCTAACTCTTCAATTTGGCCTATGTTTGTGTTTATAAGTCATGTAATGGCTGTTTTTCACTGGGGTGGAGAATTCGATTATTTCACTCACATCCACACCAGTCAATCAGGTTGCTTATTAAGTAGCAGGTAGGTCTCTGAGCAGAATGGAAAATTTCGGGAGACAGAGAAATCATGATTTGGTTGAGAAATCATTGATTCGACATAATTAATTCAAACTATGTGAGAATGAAGATATCACATTCCTAATACAGATCTCGAAAAGCTGCTCTCAGACAGCAGCTTAGTTAAATTCTGTACCTACAGAAAGGACACTTGGTTCAAAAAAATGTAAGATAAATGTAATTCTGACCTGGAGTTTCATGGAATGTAGAAGTCTGTAATTGCCAATCAACTAGAGTGATGCCCATTGACAGCTTCCCTGTCTCCCTCCTTCAGACAGAAGCCAAAAGTACACTCATGAAAACCTACTGTTCAGTCAAGATTCACATTTTTTATCTTGCCACATTCTCTCCCATTTTTAGTGATTTGAACGTTTTGTTCCCTCTGCCTAGGGTATTCTCCATATCCCATTCCTGCTGCCTCCTTTTGCAAGGTGAAAAGCTCTGCGGAAGGTTTAGATTTAAGTTTAGAGTAAACTTCCCCCCAAGGAATGTCACAGAACTACTGTGGTGACCTCTACATGCACCATCAGATGTCCCCCTCAGCACTGAAGAGCTATCCACCAGCTACTGAGAGTACAATTGTCAACCTTCTCTTCTGGACAACCTGCAGCCAATGGCTAGCTGAAGCAAGAAGCTCCACCCACCCCTTTTCCCAACTCTGAAGGGCCACCCAAGGTTCAGAGCTCCCTGTAGGTTTGGCTGAGGCTTTTGTTGTGAAAATGTCACCACCCAACTTCCCCCTCTGCATGGTACTGCTTCCTTCCCTTCCCCACAGATGTTGCTTCTGAAAGCACTCCACATAAATTTCCTGCCTAGTACTATCCATCCCAGAGTGTGTTCCTCCATGGGGGTGGGGGTATCCTCAACCTGAGCACGTGCCTTTCCCAAGTCTGGGATCAGTACTCCTACATGTGTGATTCATTACCACCAATGTGCCTGTATTTTAATTGCCAGTTGATTCCTCTATCTCCCTATCAAAATCATAAGCTTCTTGAGAGAAGGATTCATTTTTCCTTTACTCTGTATCTCCCATACCAAGAACATATTAAATATTCAAGAAATAATTGTTAAAGACTGCATTCATTAGTGAGAGAGTGCCAAAAGGTATAACATTTATGCTTAGGGAAGTATATTAGTTAGGGCAATGTTATTGCTATAACAATTAAATCCAAAATTACAGCTACTTAACACAATAGACCACGTGTCAGTGAACTTTTTAAATAAATGACCAGATAGTAAATATTTCAGTCATTGAGGGTAATACAGTCTCTGTTGTAATTACTTATCAGCCATAGACAACGTGTAAACAAATGGGAACACCTGTCTTCCGATAAAATTGTACATACAAAATAAGCGGAGGGCTAGATTTCCCCCTCACTTCCCAACACACACACGATGGTTCATCGATTCTTGTTCAAGTCATTGTTAATACATGAATCAATGATTTGTGAGCATCTTGCCTCCTTGTTGATACTTTGGAGGTTCAAGTTACTTCCATTCTGTGGCTCCACCATTCCTTAGGGTCTCAGAGTTCTCTCTTTCCATTTGTTGGCAAAGAAAAAAGAAAAAGCTGCTTCCTAAAATCTTTGACCTGAAAATTAAACACATAGCTTTCACTCATATCTCATTTGCAAGAAGTAATCTCCTGGCTACGGCTGAATGCAAAGGGTCCATGACACATAATCTGTGGCAAGGCAACAACCCTTGTCAACAATCACTGCAAATTATTGAGGGAAATGTGAATATGGGATGGAGAGCTAATTGTCTTACCACAGGATGGGAATTTTTCCATTTTACTGAAACAGTCCTAAGTAGATGTCTCTATTCTCTTTTCTCCTCTCTTTGTTCTAAAAATGTGTGCAGTTTTCATGAACTATACTACTTATACATTTATGAATTCTTTCACGGGGATTCAGTGATGTGCCACACAGCTCTCAGGGAGTAATGACTGTCTAAATAAATCTAATAATCATGCAAAAGTGAACCCACCACAACGACAAGAGCAACAGTAACAACTATTGAGAATAGCTTGAACACTGCATAGAGACCAGTTAGGGGCACATTGTTAACATCTGGAATAGAGATGATGAGAAAAGGGTAGATGGATCCAAGAGATACAAGGGAAGTAAAACCAAAAAGGACATGATGATGCATCCAGTATGAGAGGATGAAGAACAGAAAAGAATTAAGGAAAACTGATACTATACGTTAAGAACAAGTAAGTTAGAGAGAGAATCAGGTTTAGGCAAAAGAAAATCAGGCTTGGGGGAGAAAATCTGGGGTTAAGTTTGGGGCATGATGAGTTAGAAATGCCTCCGAGATATTCAAGTGGAGGTGGCAGAAAAGGGACAATTGGCTTTAGCAATAGGGGTATCACTGGCAACGTTAAGGAAAGCTGACTCAGTGACGCAATGACATTTGTTTGACAAGTGAGTAAGGAGGTAAGGAAATGTGGACATAAGCAGTAATTTAAAGTTGAGTAGAAGAGGACAGAAATGATGGAGAGGGTTTCATGGGAAAGACTTTGAAGCTTGGGAGAAGTGAGTATAATTAAATGCCAACAGAAAGATTCTCTGTGTAAAAGAGATGTCGAATATACAGGAGAAAGAAGGGATCATCAATAACTTAAGTTCCTCAAGAAGATGGAAGAGGATGGGATGCAAAGCAAAGACAGCATGCTTAGTTTTAGCCAAAAATTGGGCTACTTTGTCTATTGAACTAGAGGAAAGGAAGAAAAAAAATAGGTGTAGGCAAAAGAAATTTTTGTCTTTGGTACCAGGAAAATGGGAAGTTGCCACCTGATAGCTTCCATTCTCCCTATGAAATAAGAATTAAGGTTATTAGTGGAGACAAGAGAAGCAGAATGAGATGGAGCAAGGGCAGAAAGGATAATCAGAGGTTTTCAGACTGGCGAGCATTTAAAACAGTCATTATGAAACATAGGAGAAGAAGCTGCCCCAAGAAACATATGGGATGGCAGACCTTAGGACAGCTCACTTGAGGTTAGTGACATTAATTTATAGTGTCACTAACCCATTCTTCACTTTCCACTGCAACACCAGACAACAAGGCCTCAAACCAATTGATTAGCAAAGACAAAACTAGAATATCTAATTGCTAGATTTCTAATCCACAGGTTTTACCCATGCTACTTTCTTTAGTGAAGGTGAGTAACATATTTTGAGCAGTTACATGCATTAATGATTTTATCCTCACAACTATCTTGTGCAGTAAATATTATATTTGTTTTACAAAAAGAAGAAAGATGAGTTTCAGTAATTATTGCCTAAATTCAGAGGCACAGTCCCCACTTTTTCCACTACGCCATGTTGCTTCTTCTTTCAAAACAAAGTTAAACTGTGTGTGGATTTAATCACACCTCCAATCCCAAAGAAAGTTCAAACCAGCCATACCCAGAAGTTATCTAAGCTTCTACCTTAATGGCATACTAGTAAGCATACTCTGCTTCAGACTAAGAAATTAATCAAATTTCATTGTGTCCCTTGACACTATCCACTTTTAAACAGAATCTGTTTATGAAGTGAATTCTTTCCAATTATATCCCAGACACTAACCTGACTCCCTCCAAGAGGCAAAACTTTCCATTTGCTTTCATGGAGTAACACAGAATTAATGGATATCACATTTGAATGAACTAAAACTCGACAAGGAAAATGAATGTCATCCTCCTCTCACTGCCGCCTTTACCTCTCTCTTTCCTCTCCAAGTAAAGGTGAACTAGAGCCCTTCTATGGAGTTCTAAGGAAAACAGCTGAGACTATATTGATATAGGTCAAAATCATTAACAATCACTTGAACTCCCGTTCTTAACATCCAAGAGTGACAGTGGCCTCTATGGGAACCAGAAATGACGGAGAAAAGTCTGCAGATCCCTAATGATGGGCCACCGCTTCGAGCACTTTTTTAATTATGCAGAGAAATCTCAAATGCTCTCTAACCCTGTCTGAGGGATTTCCTCATCAACATATTTTGATTTAGACACATCCAGAGTTGAACATAATTACTACTGTTATAAAGTGATAGAAAACAGGATGGAGATACTTGCTTTAAGTAACGGTGTTCAAATATTGTCTAAAACATGAAGAGTTCAAATTGAATTCTTCTCTCCAGAAACCAACTTGTCGTGCCCTCTCCCTGAAATTTTCTCTACCAAACTTACCCATGAGCTCCAGTTGTTGAAATAAAGATCTTGTGCTGCTGTGTCCTTGGAACCAGGTGCCAATCACCCAGCAGCTCTAATGAATGCTCGGTCGCACAACATCGTTAACAACTTTTAGACTTCAAAGGAACTTAAACATCGTCTTTCTGGCCTAACACCCATAGTTCAGAGATGAGAAAACAAAGACCCAGAAGGATGGAGTAACTCGCCTTAAGACACACAGCGAGACAGCAGCAGCAGTGGACGAGAACCCAGACCAGAAACTGCTATGTGTGATGGAGAAGACATGTGTTCTATACAGAGGGTGGCAGATGAGCAGGAAAGGCTTGAAGAGTAATTTATGACTCTGAATATGACTCTAAGGAAATTAAAGAGAAAACTTACAAATGGAAAGCACCAGTCAAAGTCAAGTCTCTCTTCCTGACATAACACCCCTAAGAAGCCAAAATGTAAAAGCGATGAATGTCGATGTGACTGTGGCAACACAGGTGCTGAGGTGAAGGTACGCATTCCATCTTTATCTGTGGAAAATGGTCCTAGGGGGAAAACAAAATGCTTTTCTCTTCTGCTTTCACAAATGGAACTCATACATTTTTCTCCTAAAAGGAAGAGGAGAAGGGGGTGTTTTTATATTTGAATAGATTTAAAGCCATGACAGGAATACATGGCCCATTCTGTGGGGTGAGTAAACTGAGGACCATTCACTCCTAAATATAGACCCGTTGTCCATGATTTTTAACATATATGGGTATAACCTCAGGTAACAGTCCTGACAAACCCATAGAAGGAAGGCCTATTAAAATCATTGTTGAATGGCAATGAAAATAGAAAGTTATAAAGTTGGATTTCTAGTTCATTTTTTCTTAGTGAGAACCTATACCACAATCATTGCTTCCTCATGCCCCACTCTCTAATTTGTTGGGTTTTAATGCGTTCATAATGAAATCCTCCTTTCTCTTCCCATTAAGAGAAAAATCCTCATAAAATGATTTAGAGTTTCGCTTTTTAGAGGCCAGGCCATGAAACTATTTACCTCCCTGCAAATGGACCCATCAGTTTTGCCCAAAGGTCATTCAAATCCACTTAAAGTGAACACGCTCTGTTCAAGGAGCTAACAATAAAGATGTTAAACTACTTGTACTCAGAAGTATAATTCCTGGACCATATGGTAGTTCTATTTTTAATTTCTTGAGGAACCGCCACACTATTTTCCATAAGTTATCTAAAGTAATCAAATCCATAAAAGCAGAGAGTATAGAATGGTAGTTGCCAGGGGTTGGGGAAGGGAAAATAAAGGATCGCTGTTCAATGGGTATAAAGTGCCAGCTACACAAGAACAGAAAGTTTTAGAGATCTGCTTACAACATGGTGCTTATAGTGAATAAGAGTACTGTACTATACATTTAAAATTACGTTAAGAGGATAGATCTCACATTGTGTGTTTTTTATCGCACAAAAGAGTAAATTCCTTATACTAGTGATAAATGCAATAAACAAAACAATAAAATCTATTTGGCAGTACTTGTGGGGGATTCATGTTTTGAGTACTTGGCTCAAGTTGGTTTGAAGGATCCAAAAAAAATCTGAAGTCACACCCATTCAAGAAGAGGTTTGTTTAGTACTATTTATTTAATGTCAAAGGCCATAGCTCTTGTTGCTGTCAAGTGTTCTAGATGATTCTCTAAGAAGTGTTTTTCTGGCATAGGGTCACAGGTGGAAGTATTTCTACACGTGTTATCACTAAAAGTCAACATTGGGGTACACCTGCAGAAATAAGAGAATGCAGGCCCAGTCAACCTGAGACCAAAGTTGGATTCTCCCTGCTGTGCCCCCTCCCCATCCCTGCCATGAAGTCACACTTGCGGTCAGACCATAGGCCATGAATGCTCATTTCCAGAGCATGTACACCCATGACGAATAAGCAGTCATGCCCTCCCGTGTTCCCTTTTGAGATGAAAGATTAGTGACTTCATTTTGCTATTTCTCTTTCATGTCTAGGTACAAATAGTTCAGTGGCCAAAAAGCCACTCAAATTTCCCACTGATGTTTTCTTATCCAATATAATAGGCATAAGAATATTTTTCCCATGAGACGTAATAAAGCTCTCATCATTTTCAATGGGAGAAAAAAAGGAAATGCCATCAAACATTTTTATTTTTTTTTGAAATAACCCTTAGGGCTAAAAATAATTGGAAGGAAGGAAGGGGAAAAAAAGAAAAAGAGCTGGGGAAGGAGGAAGGGAGAGAAGGAGGGTTAGGTAGGTTATTCACAACTTGTTGGCACAGAAGCTAAAAAGTACGTTTCCAGGAAGTTGATGGTTGCCTATACTTTGGCATCGGAGTATTTTAACATGGGAACCAATCTCATTATTTTCCTACCATATTTTTTCTACAAATTGGCTTAACGCAGGAAAGCACAGTCACGCTCACATTCACTCTGAGTGCAATAGGAGCAGTTAACTTCTGCTGAGGAATCTTCTGGGCCATGATCCAGGTGAGAGCAGGAGTGAGTGGCAAGGAAGGAGTCAACATAGCCCAGTCCGGGGAGGGGTGAGGGCTTCAGGAGCAGGCTTGCCTGCGCATCTCTGCACACAGGTTCCCGGGTGGGGTGTTTTGTACCCCACTCCTCCCCAGCCAGCCCAGCCAGCCCAGCCAGCCCAGCCACGCAGCCCCGGGGAAGGGATGGAGCTTGGATCGCGGGGCTGCCGGGGCCGCAGAGATGCCTAGAGCCTGCGGCTTTCAGCAAACTCCAAGGGAGCTGCAGCACGCAGAAGCTCAGGAGTGCAGAGCTCAGCATGTTTCTGCAACTGTTTTGACGATGCTTCTGCGTGTTCCCATCACTACCGAGATGCTACCGCTCTCCTCATGACCACAATCTATTAGCTCCAGTAGCTTTTGAGCGACTCAGCCTGGCCGCAGCTTCCTGCTTACCCCGCGCGCTGGGGCGCTGCCAGCCCCCCGGAGGTGGGGGGGAATCACGCGGTTAGGGGGCGATGCCACCCCCCACCCTACCTCTACCATCAAATGTCCTTACTCTCATGAGGTTTACCTCTTAAAAAAAATGTCACAAATCCTGGTCAACAGTTTCTAACAGTACATAATTCCCTTTCCTTGCAGAACTCCTTAAGAAAATGCAGCTTTAGAACTGTGAATGCTAACAAGGGCTTTAAAGTCCAGTTACAGAGACCCAGAAAGGGGCTCACTTCATCTTCTGGTAGCGATGAGATCTTGTTTATAAGGCATGATTCTGTCTTCTTACTTGTTCTGTTTTGTTTTGTTTTGTGGTTCTTTGGTGAAGAATTGCAATTCTGTGTGTGTGTACCTTGCACATAAGCTAAAGGGGAAAAAAGATCTGAAAGAAAATTATTTTATGTAGTACTTTGGCATCCGTTGGGATTGATTTGAAGGAGAAAGCTCTTGAATGGAAATCACAAGCTCCTCTAGAAAGGGAGTACAATTACTTTTCTTTAAAAATAAAAACCCCATGCATTTCGCTTGGGCTATGGACGGAGCAGATGCCTTTGTGGACCAGGCAGGACGAGACTGAACGTTTGAGGGGCTGCTGCCCGACTTCCTCACCTGTTCGAGGGGCTGGCAAGGAGACAACTTAAGTCAGCACTTTTGTGTGTGTCGGTTGAAACTACAAAGGCAACCAAAAGGAGGTCTTATTCGTTTTTTTTGTTAACTTCAGTTGGGAACAGCAGGTAGAAGCTGCACTTTGGTTTTACTTTTTCACCACGCGCGCTATAAATAGATGAGCTTGTGCCGCTTTCTGGCTAAGTTACCTCCACTTGCCTGCACCTCACAATCCAGGCGGCCCTAACTCCCACGTGAGCAGTGGCAGGTCACAGCCCCCGCACCTACATTTTCCACAACATGTGTGCGACAAGAAAAAATGGGGCATGTGCGTGTGTTTTGTTGTTATTTTTGTTTTAGCTCTGAGTTCTAGATGTATCCCACCCACACTGTCAACGCTGGAAGCAGGGCCTCCTCCTAAATGCCGTGAAACGATAGTATTTGGTGAAGGAAGGAAGCATCGCTCTTTGGTGTGTTTACTCTGCATGGGTCCAAAAATATACCAACGTGTATGTTATAAAACTATTCATAAACAGTCTACCAACTGATTTTATAGGATATGTGGTGTTTGCCTATCAGACTGCATTTTCTGCAAACTGCCTTTATTTCCCAATGCACCCTCATTTAGAAAATTATTCTTATTTTTAGTAGATGGCAGTCTGGGTATCAAGAATCAGAGAGGTTGGTTTCCATTCATGGCCAAGCCATGAAGCCCCTGTGCGGGCACGAGTAGGCCGCCCAAAGGCTCGGTCTCTCCAGCAGCAGGCCGCAGCAATCACCTAATCTGGTTCTTAGGACATTGGGCATTTAACCACTATAAACCATTTGAAGTCCTGGGTGTTTTTTTTGTTTGTTTGTTTGTTTGTTTTTTGTTTTTTTTTTTATGCAGTAGAAGGAAGATAGATTTCTGATTCATACTTTTTTCCAATTAGTCCAAACATGAGCAAAATAAATAAGCAAAGAGGACATGCCTTCACACTCTCTCTCTCTGTCTCTCTCTCTGTCTCTCTCTCTGTCTCTCTCTCTCTCACACACACACACACACGCACACATACACACACACCCTTTTTTCTTATCTGGTTTCCTGGTTCCACCAAAACTGTCTAAAAATTAAAAAACAATTGCTCTGGCAGTGCTATAATTCTATACTCTCCTTCCTCCCCATAATGTATCTCCAATTTGGTAAATAAAATATTTACCAAACTGAATTTACATGCTCCAAACTGAAGTATATGGGCTAATTCTTGCTATGTTCTAAGCACAAGATTCTGGAATCATCAGGCCAACTGATATTTTGGTCCTTTATGCTGAACTTAATGCTTGATTATATGTTTTCTATGTCCATTATCAGTTAGTGAATTGCTGGAAGCATGACACTAATATGGTTAAAGTGGTCCCCAGGTGTGAGTCCTTAAGAAACATTCTTGTCTCTTAAGGCCACAACCAGGCATGTCACTAACTATGGCTCTCGTCTTAGACAGGTATAAGCTGATTGCCAAGGAATTACAGTGACAGCAGAATCAGGGACCAGAAACCATATTTCCCCTTCATTGTTTTACTTTTTGGATAAATAAGGCAATGGAAGTGAGGTTCCTAGGGTATATAAAGTACTCAAGAAGTAGTTTTTATCATTCCAACTTCTTCAATTCTTCCACTCTTCACTAGCCTGGCCAGAGATAATCAGACCCCCAAAGAAAATTATTTCATCCTTTCCTTTGCATAAATACTGATTGAATATATATGTAAAGACATGGTCAAACGAAGCTCACATTTATAGGTGAAAGCCCTTCCAAAGCTTGTTCTACTTTACTTAGGTTCAAAGACAATTATTGAGCCAACAGACTTCTACACAGCATCCTACAGAAGGAAATGAAGCTAGAAATAACTCTCCTGATGTCTAAATGGTTTTTCAGAGCAATCAAATTTGGGGATTTTACCTGACAACTGCCCTAGAAACTTGAAGATGTTGAAAAATTAGCAATTATTCTACAATCACTCTCTTTTTCTCTCCCTTGCCTGGTTTGACCCATTATTTGACATTCCCTTAACACATCCCACATGCAGACGTCTTGACAATTAATTAACTAACCTTCACAAAACTCCTCTGAGGTAGATGGATGAAAAGCACTGCAGCTTTATCTCCACTTTTCAGGAAACTAAAAACAGAAAGGTTATGACTTACCCAAAAGTCACACAGCAAGCTGACAGATGGGCTGGGATTGGTACCAATGAATACTGTCTTAAGCTAAACCACTGTAACTCTCATCCTAAGAGAATATTCCTGACTCACCACAAAATTCACTACAGTTGCTTAGACCAAGTTCAGCCTTCTGACACTTCCTAGAGGGAGTAGCTTTGGACTGAGTTAGCCAGAAAAAAATAGAATTGAATTCAACTTAATAAGCAGAGAGAAAGGATAAGGAAGATCGTCAATAAAGAATCTTTCATTCACGCAGCCAAGTTGTCAAGCTGTCAACTTAACCTGGCATTGCAGGGACAATGAATACAGAAATATACTTGACTAGGAAAATGTTAGGTTCCTGGTACTGTCAGAGGAAAACAAAGACTTCTATAAACAAAGGCCAAAGTGTCTGAGGGCCATTCAAGTCAAGTTTACAGTCAGTTTCTAAGTTCAAGCTCTTGCAGTATTTTTGGCTACAGCTTTCAGCATTGCAGAGGGCTCGCTGAGACCACCAAGTCATAGTGTTACAGTGTGTGATGATGTATGGCTTCCTGCCCTTTTGTATTCTGAATTCCAGTCCCAGTCTCTTTCCATGTTATTCCCAAATTGTGTGAACTCTCACACTCCTTACATGAAGCCAAAGTACAAAACTGTTCAAAATGCCTTTCAGAAAAATATAGTCACCGTAGGAAGTAATTACTCTGGGGAAACAATACAAAACAAATTATTGCTTCATACAATCTAGAAAGATACCTGTTCTGTAAAAGAATGTATTGTTCAATTATACGTGGTTTGTGAATACGCTTAGGCACAGGAAAGCAATGTCACTGGTCGACATTATATTAATCTTCTGACATACAAATGTCCTCCCAAATGGAGAGCCAACTATGAGAACACAATCTGCCACTGCAACAGAAACATAATGCAAAATCGTCCCAGGATGATAACACATTATTATCTTGCCTGTTATTTGGAACTGTGCTTCAGGTAGCCTTTACATATTTGTGGGTGAGTTCTTTATTTTTTCTAAAGTCATTTACCACCTGCATGTGCCCATGCAGTCAATATTCCAATATGTATCTTTTCGGTGCTGAGAGATAAGACATAATTTTATTTTTAATGTAAGAACTGCTGGGATACCACAGCCATAAACAGAGAAGCCCAATGCACAAATAGGAAGAGAAAGGCTTTGCATCAACACACATACGAAAAAGCCGGATCATTCCAAGTACCAGCTGCTGCCACAAATCTAAACACTGATAAGTGTAGCTAAATCAAAGTAAGGGGACAGAGCCTTATAAATTAAAATCTTAAATGCAATGAAATAGATTTACTAAAAAAGGACCAATTAAAAAATGTTTAAGCTAACTTTTACTTCCCTAAATTACCATGACTGTTAAACTTTGGAATTTTTCAAAAGGCTTAGCATATCAAAACAGTGGCAATTTCTCAGACCAAACAGAATAAGTTCGGCATTCTTGGTTCGATTTTCCTCAATCTGAGGTCCTTTTGGAAGATGATGCAGATTCATAATGAGAAAATTTTAGCCAACAGCCAGAGTAGCCACAACCCCTATGGGGCTTCGCTGGGCTTTGAAAACTTCAGTTTCATGGGCAACTAACTGCCTTAAGTTGCCTTCATGGGCAATTGGAATAGAGTCAAGAAAAATGAAGGGGGCTAGGAGGAGGTTCAGGGACTGATTTTGGAAAGACTGGAAGCTAGTGGGGATGGACTGGGGGAACTTGGCTTATAAACAAGTTTATGGTGGCTAAACCTGAGATGATATGAGTAGAGCTATCTACTGCTTTATATAAGTCATTATACAATAAACTTTATAACTTTATAGGATTACTGTGTTTTTTTATAAGACACAGCATTCAAGGGACATCCTTTGATGATATTGTCCTGAATCATTTCCTGTTTAGTTTATTTATTATGTAATCTCCTGATGAAGTGAGTGATTACATTTCCTATTATTTTTTCTGGCCCCCATCATATTTTTATTTAACACTATTACAACCTCTAATTGTAGTTCAGTGCTGCCATTCCAACCTGCTGGCCAATTTACATTCTCTGTGTCTATCCAAACACCTTTAAAGGTGGGAAAATTCCACTGTAAATTCATTTGTTTGATTGCTTTTTAAATTACATCTAACCACAAAGCTGCTTTCATAGAGAAAGTATTGTCTGTTTTTTCCTCCCAATCACAATACCACCCTTTTCAGCTCTGCACCACAGGCCCCCTCCTGAATATGGAAAAATGGGGGACATCTGAGCAGTGTCTGTTTCATCTGGCTCTCTCCTCTCCCCTCTCCCTCATCTCTCCTCACTAAGGCGTTGGGTTCTCATCTGGCAGTTTCTGATTCTCGTTTTTCAAGATTGGCACCAATAGAAAAAGAGCTTATGAACACCAGGCTAGATTCTTATCCTAGTGGGTCTCCTCCAATGGGGGTGTGGAGAGTAAAGTGAAACACAAAGGAGACGGGAGGATACGAGAAGGTATGAACAGATGAATCACTGAGCCGTTGTTCAAGCTTAAGGCATGTTTAAGACCAAACAATAACAATTAAATCAGACTTATAAGAAAGTAGGTTACATGCTCTGTCACTTGGAGATGATTCGGGCACCCCTTGAAGCTGCACTCTCTGGTTTTCAGCGGCTAGGACCAATTTCAGCTCCACACTGGTCTGTGTGCCTGAAGTGAACGTGGAAAATTGCCCTTCGGACACCCTTGATACCCACACTCCCGCCCTCCTTCCCTGACAGGCCTTAGGACCTGCACTGCTTTCTGCCTCTTCCCCCTTATCTATCAAGAACCCCTAAGATTCTTCACCTCCATAAAGCAGATTCAGGTGGGATAAGGAAGTCTCATTTTTCTAGTCTAAAAACAGTGGGGGTCATGTGGAAAGTGAATGAAAGTCAAGAAGTGGGTCAGGGAGAGAGAATTTGTTTTACCAGTTAAATATAAAAATTTAGATAGATAGATAGATAGATAGATAGATAGATAGATAGATAGACAGATAGATAGATTTTTAAGGCAGATGGAAACTATATCACTCTAGTTGTTTTTTTCCAGCCTGAAATAGACCACTATTTTTGTGAGGTTATAAAAAGGTCAGTACTTTTAGCACATACTTCTATGTTTCTTTCCTGACTATACCAAAAAGGTGATATAATTTCCCAGAAGTGTTATATCTAGCAATATTTATATGGTCATGATACCACTTTTGCAAGTCATATAGATTAGAAGTTTTTCCCATCTAAGTTTGAAAGTGTTTGAAAGGTCACCGAGCATACTTCAGGGGTTTTCTCAGATAGCATACGCATTTCTCTGACCTATCATATCAATTTTCAATCAATTTGAAGGTTCCTCCAAAAGTCATGAAACATGGTCAAAGCAATGTGTGCACCGCAGCCATATGAAAGTTTTAGGGCTGCTCCTCAGGGCAGAGCACCCAAGATCTGCAAGGAGGGAGTGAAGTTTGTGCTTACATTTTAGGAAGCCCATCTTGTGGGAGATGAAGAAACTATAGTGCCTTTCATTCTAAGATCTCATACTTTTCATAAATGTCCATAAATTGAAGTAATCAAATTCAAGCTGGAAACATGTAGGGTGTGTGTAAAAAGTGTGGTATTTGGGGGGATATATATAAAAGAAAGTTAATTTGAATAAAAGATTCAAGACTCTTACTCATCTTGAAAATCATACAATGTCTTTCTTCAGAAGAAGTCAATTTGACTTTTACCTAAGAGCGATCAGGGCACTGACTCATTCATTTTTCCTGTTCAAAGTATCAACCCCAAAGCAGTGAAAAAAGCAAGATTCTTTGGAGAATGGAAATGACAGACCAGAGTGAGGAAATCAAATAGATTTCTTTTAGTAGGTGGAATAGTAGAGCCAATGGATTTTTCCGAGCTCTGCCATCAAATTAATGGTGTTTCTTTTAATGCCCATAAGCCAGCATCCTATAGATAACCACACACATCCATATCACACACGTTCCGATTGCTCATCTGTCATTAGTTATCCTTACATCAGCACTTAGTGCGCATGTAGTTCAAAAGATTAATATAACGTTCTCCTTGGAGCCTTTCAACATTTTAAAAATTTAGTTGCTTAAGATTTAATTAGGATACAAACTCTGAAAATGACATTAATGATTTTTTAACTGACAAAATAGTATGCAAAACGTTTTTCTTATTTTTGAATTTGTGGTGACTGAAATAATATACAGTTCATCAAATAAAGCCTCTATTGGTCGTAAGAATTCATAACTCATTTCTAGAAAGAGCTGCTATCAGACATCTGAGGATCATTTCCTGTATTTTTTTCTACCTCACCAGAAGTTAACATTTTAACTGAACCAGGATTCAAGGAAAGTTCTGCACATGTGTTCTGTATGCATATATTATACATCTTAATGTGTGTGTATTATCACCTAGTACATTATTCAGCAGACATTATTCACTCGAAAACTATGTGCTTAGATGAATATAAAGACAGTATTAGCATACAGTGCCTATTTTCAGATTGTTAATTTAATTACTGGTCAAAGAAACATCAGCACTCCTGTTTATATTTCCCATATTAGTTCACCCCCTAAAGCAATAAAACTCTTATAGAAACACCAAAACCAAATTAGTCCCTCTGTTTGTCATATAAAACTCTTGCACAGGGAAGAGAATAAGAAAATTAAAAGCAAAAACAATAAAAGTTAGGATTGGGGTTATTGTTTGAACACCAACAAACTTTGCTATACAGATAAAAATATAACTGACTATAATATAACATTGGAAAAAACATGTAACGAGTACTGAATGACCTTCACACATGGTCTTGTTTTGGTCTGTCATCAAGTTCTGAGAGTAGACGCCTTCTAAGGCAGTATTTTACTTTCTCCGTATCAGTTAGCCTTTATCTGCATGTCTGCATGCTTTTAGGTTACATGACTTCTACTCTCCTTTATCTTAAAGCTCCGGTTTTATTGCTCTTATTGACCAAATGCCAAAACGTAAATTTATCCCTATTAGATTCCATGCCAAGAGCACAAATATAACATTTACAAGCTCAAAAATATTATTTTTCTATTTAACTAATCAAGCAAAGAAACAATAGCTTGTCACCATTCTTCCATCCTAGAATTTCTTTCATATGCGGTGTGTTAGCAGACTTTCCCATCTAGATGTCTCCTTGGCAGAGATTGTAAATCATACCCTGTGTCCCTCATGGCTAGACAGACTCTTTGACTACATGGATGCTTTATGGCTTTAGAATTGGAGCAGGATCTGCAAAATAACCCTTAACAAACTTATCACCAAGAACTGCTGGCCACACGAGCTAGTGCACCAACCAAAATGGGGATCTGTCTGTTTTTCTTTCTCTGGGGCATTTCGAGATATTAGGCAATACAGCCTATTTCCTTCCTTCCACCCAAGAGGTATTGTGAGCAAACAATGAAAATCCAGCTCTCTATTCATGTTTGAATTTTGCCATTGTGTGTCCTTCTGTGTATTTTTCTGCCTGGCACCACCGAAGTGCAAGATCTAATGTATTTCTGGACACATTTCAGCTCTGGTTACCTGATGACATAGAGACACGGCAGGTAGAGACGGCATCCATTTGTAAGTCATTGAAAGACATTTTGCTGTGCGTATTTTGGAAATTCTTCTTTATGTGGCAAAGCAAATCCCTCTCTATTCAAATAGCTAATTGTTCACTCAGAAAAATATTTTGGCTCTCTCCTTCCCCGTAAGTTCAGTACTCAGCTCTATGCCCTCAGCATTCTCTAAGCACAGTCCTCGCAACTAATGTATGACGTCCTTCACCGCAGAAAATCCATCAGGGAAAAATATACATGTATTTATTGTAAGTTTTAGACCTACAGAAAGGAGTTCAATAAATGGATTTAATGCTTGCTTACTCAAAATTTAAGAATCCATTAGGAAGTTCAGTTTTACTATGTCAGTGCGATACGTTTCAGACCGTAATCATACCCTTTCCAAATCCCATTTAAAGTAAACCATTTATTTTTTCTACTTTTCCCACAAGTGCCTTAATGTAGAATTTGGATACCTTTCAGAAGAGACCTGTGAGGTAATGCATTTGAGAGACATAACAATATTTATAAAGTTTGGAAAATCTTTTGCTTAAATGAATGGGGAAAATAATCTTCAGCTTTGGCAGAATGGATAATAATATTGATACTCAATTTGCTTGTTTCCTATGACTTTAATAACAGATGTGGGGAATGAGTTCTCATTATTATTATTCCTCAGTGGTTTATAAAGCAAGACTGGAATTTCAAGGGCTCAGGGAACATTATTATAGTGCTAAAGAATCATATCGTTCTCATTTTTCCAATATTGCATTTTCCTTTGGTAATATAGCATAAATTTTAATTAAGTAGACAAATGAAAAATGCCTGACATTTGTCCTTGTTTTACAAATAACTTTTACACTCATGAAAAAAAAACTTGATTAGACATTCACATTTGCGTTCTGAGCTTATCTATTAAAAAGCTGAAGGCAGGAGCCAGAAGTTTTCTTGTGTTGCAAATAGGCATCCAATCTCAAATGAGAGAGAAGTGAGTTTTGGTCTCTCTGACTCATTCAGTCCCTGGACTGCTGTCACTGAAGGTGGAAACTGCAATATGAACACCTGTCCATGAGGAACTAGACTTGAGATAACCAGCTCATTTCACACAGACCATTGTCCAGCCATCAGATGGTAATTACTTTTAGTCCCCATCAGCCTCGCCTGGATTCCAGCCAATGGGTTGTGGGTGGAAGGGTCTGTATCACATTTCCATTCATCTGAGCCATCCAGTCTCTTTCTTGCTTGTTTTCAATTACATTGACATGGTGGCTTTGGCACATAGTAAGTAAATAGCAACGTATTCAAAAAGAAAGGTCTGAAAGCCAATATCTGAAAGATACTCTTGAGGTTTCAATGAGTACAATGAAACTGGCACAGAAATTCTGGCATTCTGACCCAAAGTCATAAAATACAATTAATTAAGTTAATTGTGGTGAATTTGTAGGATATTTCATGAAAGCCAAATGCAGCAGATGAAAGTCTAGAAAGCAGTGGAAATGTTACTGGATTTCCTATGAAATAAATAATTAGTAAATTAACTAAAACATTGATTAGATCAGAAAAGAGGGGTTTGGAGGTATTTTTAGATTTGTTTTCCTTCTTACTTTGTAAAAACCTAGCTAAAAAGAAGAAAGTCTCTGGACAATCTTGATATTCTAGTGTCCGCCTCTCTTCTACACGTGTCCCCTCACTCTTCCTAATCCACACCATGGAATTTCGAGGGCCAAGACTAACACTGATAGCTTCATTTTCTCTTATCATGTAATAGAAATTATCAAAATTGCAATAAACTAACTACTTTTTTATTACATGACCCTTGTGTTAAATTCAATCATTGCCCAATCAGATCTTTTCCTTGTCATTAAACATCTCTCCCCTCCCCTTGAGCTCAGTCCTTTAGAACTTTTTACCCCTTGCTGGTTAACCTTCACCCAACTCCCACCTTTTTTCACCTTCTCCTTCTTTCAACAAGGAGCAAATTTAAAATGCCAAATTTCAAAATACCGAATATGTGATAAGGTTATTTTTTCTTTGTGTTTGCTTTGTCTTATCTCACCAATAAGCATTTTTTTCTGGGATGGGAAAAAAACTGTATTCTGTGTTTATAAAATCTTTTGAGAAAGTTAATTATATATTTCAGCAAACATTTATTACAAGCTAATGTGCAGGTACTCTGCTGGGCACCACCACACAATGACATGTAGGACATCATTTGTGTTCTCTAGAAGATTAAAGCCACACTGGCTGGTGTAGCTCAGTGGATTTTGCACAGGCCTGCAAACCAAAGGGTCACCAGTTTGATTCCCAGTCCAGGACACATGCCTGGGTTGCGGGCCAGGTCGGGCAACCACACATTAATATATCTCTCCTTCTCTTTCTCTCTCCTTTCCCCTTTCTCTAAAAATAAATAAATAAAATCTTTTTTAAAAATGAAGATTAAAGCCCAAGCAATATTTACAGTGAAAAATAAACTATCCATAAATATAATGGGTGCTTTAACAGAATTCAAAACAGAATGTAGTAGAGGCACAGAGGAAGGAGCAGTTAATCCACATAGGGGTACTGGAAAACTGTTTCAAAATGTGACACTTGAAATGGATCTTGAGGGTTGAGTAGGAATCACCAAACAAAGTGAAAGGGCAAGTAATAACCCAGAGATATGAAATTGCGTATTGGGTGGATCCTGGTGGTATTTACAGCATGAAATAAACCATAGCAAAGATAAGATGAGACTGTGAAGGGCTTGCCTGGTGTGCTGCACTAAGAAACTTAGATAGATTTCTTCCAGCAGTCAACAGACAATCATTAAAGGGTTTTAAGTTGGGGGACAAAAGTGATCTGATAGTTATTAGTAAATGACCTCCTTAGTGCTGGGTGGAAGATGTGACTGAGGCCATCACAATGTTCCAGATAATAAATGATGAGAGTCTAAAATAAAGCTATAGCAAATAGAGCTGGAATGCACTGCAGAGGAGAGGCAGTGAAGAAGTCGAATTTTGGACTTGGTCACTGATTAGAAGCCATCAAATAAAAGTCATATGTGTATAAATAATGTGCCGTTTTTAATGTTTTACTCACATAAAACTAAAATGGAATTGCCGCTGGCAGTGGGGGTCAGAGTTACTGCTTGGAAGGAACGCAAAATGAGGGATTCGGAGAGTCTGAATGTGAATCCTGGTTCCACTACTTTCCAGCTTAGCTATTTTTACAGAAGTCACTTAGGCTCTTTGAGCCTTAGTTTTCTTATCTTTGGAATAGGGAATCAATGAAATATATTTTATACAATAACCTGGCACATCATAGGCATTCATTAAATGTTATTGAGACTAAATCTCTTTTAAAAGAGGGCCTAAGAACACCGGCTTATAATCCCAAGCCATGTGGCTGAAAGAAAACAGTAGAAGCAACTGGCTGGCCAAGTTAAGAAACAGCAATTGAAGATGACGTGACTATTTAGAGCTAACAGATTATGCAGGCCATAAAAGAAAGAACCACAGTTTCTATGCTCTTGGGTTAAAACCACAAATCAAAAGCAAGTCCTCACATGGGCGCAGGGTAGAAACAACAACTGGGAACCATGCAGGGCTTTTCAGCCTCACCTGCATACAGCCACACACCCAGTGGTATCTCCAAATGTGAACACTATGCTAAGTAAAGACACTTTGTA
This sequence comes from Glossophaga mutica, assembly GCA_039655065.1. Taxonomy (NCBI): domain Eukaryota; kingdom Metazoa; phylum Chordata; class Mammalia; order Chiroptera; family Phyllostomidae; genus Glossophaga; species Glossophaga mutica. The sequence goes on from CM077303.1 coordinate 157,461,579, forward strand.
TGGATTATTAGGAAATATAATTTAATCAACTTTGGGTGGTTTTCAATGACATTTGTCCTTCAAAAATAAAACTCCCATTTTAACCCAGGATAATCAATGTGTATTCATTAAGTACTAACATAGAGAATGGTTTAGAGAAGATACTACCTGCAAAATTCTACTTATGGAGACTTCTAGTCAAGATGGAGGCATAGGTAAACACCACTTGTCTCCACACATGACCACATCAAAATTACAGCTAAAATATAAAACAACTACCACTCAGAACCATCAGAAATTGAGTTGAATGAAAGTCTGGCAACTACAAAATTAAAGAAACCACATTCATCCAGACTGATAGGAGGGATAGAGATGAGGAATTGTGCTGGTCTCATAGCCACGTGTAGGGGATAAAAATTGGGAGGGATACCTCAGAAGTGAGGAGTCTCACTTCAGACCCCACAGCCCAGGGTTCCAGTGCCAGAAAGATAAGTTCCCATAACTTCTGGCTGCAAAAAAAAACAGTAGAGATTGAGTTGGTAGAAGAAATTTCTGGAATCCCAAGCAGTTCCCCTTAAAGAACCCACATGGACTTACTCAGACTCACTCCCTCTGAGCTCTAGCACCAGGGTAGCAGCTTGAAAGGCACCAGTGGCATATGGGGAGGAACTGAAGTGTCTGGCATCAAGGTGAGAGCTAGGGGGCAGCTTTCTCCCAGAGAGAGAGACAGGCAGAAGCCATTGTCCCTTTTCTGAACGCTCCCACCACAGAGCCACAGGGCTGGCAGGTGGGTCCCACATCTGAGTAACACCCTGACTAACACTATTTGCCCAGTCCTGAAGATCCCCTGAGGCTCTGTTCCACACAACTTATTGGCCCACCCAAACTGTTAACAGTGACATTTCTGTATGAATGGCTGATCTTGGTTCATGCTTCACAACTCCTAAATTCTCTCAAACAAAAAAACTAAAACTGGCCTCAGTGAGTCCTGACCCATTCCCCATCTCTTGATAAGTGGCCCCAGGCTTGGCCTAGAATCATAGCTTGGCTTCACCTGGGAATGTCCAAGCCCAATACAAGTAGTAGCCATCTCAGTTGCTTTATAGCTCATGCAGGGTGGTCCAAAGCAGAACACAGGTGGGTGCTGACTTTCACTTGCACCACTCAGGAAACCCCAAAGCCTATGCACCCAGCTGACAGCTGCAGACCATGGCAGAGCCCCACCATCCTGCTGCTGCACAGCTGATCTTCCATGGAGGGCAGAGGTTGGTGGTGAGTGGTCACAGCCAGTCCTTGCAGCTGACTGGCCTGGGTAAATCCCTCACATTGATTTGCCAACAGCAGTCAAAGGAGAGTATACTCAGCCTACATGAAGAGCACACCTCAAATACCAAGCATGGGTGATAGGAGAGGCTGTGCCACTGGATCCTACAGGAAACCTACTACATTAGTCCACTCTACCAAGACAGAAAGCCATAGCAGTTCTACCTAATATAGAAACAAATGCAGGGAGTCAGCCAAAATGAGGAGACAAAGAAACATGGCACAAACAAAAGAACAAATCGAAACTCCAGAAAAAGAGCTAAACAAAATAGAGATAAGCAATCTATCAGATACAGAGTTCAAAACACTGGTTATAAGGATGCGTAAGGAACTTATTGAGGACCTCAACAGCATAAAAAAGATCCAGTCAGAAATGAAGGACACACTAATTGAAATGAAGAAAAATGTATATAAGAAACAACAGTAGAGTGGATGAAGACAAGAATCAAATCAATGATATGGAACATAAGGAAGCAAAAAAACAACCAATCAGAACCGCAAGAAGGAAAAAGAATCCAAACAAACATGTATAGTGTAAGCAGCCTCTGGGACAACTTCAAGGATTACAACACTCACATCATAGGAGTGCCAAGAGGAAAAGAGAAAGAGCAAGAAATTGGAAATCTAATTGAAAAAATAATGAAAGAAAACTTCAAGAAATAGTCAAAGTCATGAAAAAAGCAGGGACCTACAGCCAAGATTACTCTATCCAGCAGATATCATTTAAAATGAAAGGGCAGATAAAGAGCTTCCCAGACAAGGTAAAGCTAAAGGAGTTCATCATCACCAAACCATTATTATATGAAATGTTAAAAGGACTTGTCTAAAAAAAGAAGATCAAAACTATGAACAAAAAAATTGCAAAAAGTACATATTTATTTACAATTGAATCTAAAAAACAAACTAAGCAAACAAGAAGAACAGAAACAGAATCATGGATACAGAGAGCATTTTGATGGTTGCCAGATGGGAAGAGATGTGGGGTAATGGGTGAAGAAGTGAGGGGATTAAGAAGTACAAATATGAAGTTACAGAATAGCCATAAGGATGTACGTATAGTAATAGAAAATGGAGTAGTCAAAGATCTTATATGCATGACCCATGGACATAAACAATGTTGTGTGGATTGCCTGAGGGAGTGGGGTGTGTGGGGTGGAGATAGGCAAAGGGGGAAAAATTGGGACAACTGTAATAGCATAATCAATAAAATATAATTTTTAAAAATCCACTTACACATAGTTTTCATGATATATATCAATTAAATGAATGTAAATTTATTAATCCATTAAAGCAACAATATAAAAGCATTAGTACTTATGTATTTAATTATTATGAATCAAGTAATGGTTGATCTTCATCAGACTATAGCTTACTTCAGCCTAGATAATTAATCCATCAACAAATATTCACTGAATTCACTGTAAGCAAAAAGTTATGTCATTGAAGATACAATGAAGTAGGAGATGTAAGAACAGCCCACATGGAGCCTTTGAACCTAACATGTAGAACTGCCACCCAAGAAGTGATGAATGATTATCTGAAACAAAGGTAGTATATGCTGAGAACCAAATGACGATGTTAGCCCATAGTGCCACAGAAATTCAAGAGTGATCTGAAAGCTTTGACAAGTATTTAACATGGACTGGGAACAAGGATGAGCAGATTTTACAAATTTAAGTAGAAGAAGAAAGAAAAAAAATACTTACTTTGTGGTATTTACTATAATCCCACTCTGTTCTAGACAACTATTTATACAAAAATATCTAAAATTTTCAGGTAAGAAAGTAGAAATGTTAAGAAGACATCATGGAAAGAGGGACTTCTTTCTTCATTAAAAGTAATAGTTAATATTTTTGAGTTGTTATTATATGCCAGGTAGACACCATGCAAAATGCTTTACCTGAATTGTTTTACTTAATCTTCATAACAAGGTATGAAGTAAATAGAAATAATCTTTTTCAGAGAAGAGGGAAACTGAATTTAGAGTTACAGAGCTAGCAGACTAAGCAGAACTTTTTAAAAATATATATTTATTGGTTTTAGAGGCAGAGGAAGAGGGAGAGAGAGACAGAAACATGGATAGGAGAGAGAAACATTGATTGGTTGCCTTCCATAAGCACCCTGACCGGGAATTGAATCTGTAACATTTGATGTACAGGGTGATGCTCCAACCAACTCAGCCACCTGGCAATGGATGAGCAGAACTTTTGATTTCTTGATCCTTCTTGAGCTAACAATATGAATTCACAGAGTTTAAGACACACTGTGAACCACAAAGTGTTCATTCACTCAGCAATTTATTGACCACCTCTAATATACCAGACATATGCCAGCTACAGGAGAAATAAATACATATAAATAAGTCACGGAGCTTACAGTCTTATGGTGAAGACAGAAAATAAACAATCTTTTATAATATAGAGTGAGAAGTCACTAATAGAAAATACTGTGGGAGGATTATTCCTTTCAAGTAGGGGGAAGTGTTAGAGGAGTCTTTCCAGAAGAAGTGACCAAAAAAGGTTAATTTTAAAGGGGAAAAGGGACTCACCAGGAATAAATATGAAAAAGATATTCTATGAACAGGAAACCATCTATACGAAGAAATAAAGTTGAAAGAGCTGATGCAATTCAGGGGAATATAACATCATTCAAATGGTTGAGATTATTTAAGAAACTCCAATTCAACACCAGAAGACTAATCATCAAAGTCACTGCTTATCTGCCTCACTTCTCAGCAAAATTCTGTAATAAAAATAAAAATTTGTTAATGAGATATCTTACATTTCTTTTTTCTATTAAATACTTGAAATCTGCTGTGTATTTTACATTTATAGTAGATTTCGATGCAGGCTAGCCACTTTTTAAGGACTCAGTAGGCACAGGTGGCTAGCTGATGGCTCCCATATTGTACAAAACAGATCAGTCATTTAGTACACGTGTAGGTACAATTTCACGTCTTAGATCCACAGTACGTTGAAAGCTGCTTGAGAATTGAGTTACCAGCCTCCATATCCCTTAGTACCCAGGTTAGTGCTGAGCACATAAAAAATGATCAATAAATATTTATACATTGATTGTTAGTTGGAACTCACACGTAGAACACAAGCAGATTCTCAGTTAGACCCTGGAGAATATATGCATAACACACTGGAGATTAGGTTTTTCTATGCCAATGAAGTACATATTCACTCCTATCAAGATGATGTTATGATATGATACAATATGATGATTTTAAAATTAATCCAGTTTTAGGCCTATTAGTTTTATATAATTAAAGAAATCTTCATAATGATAAATCCACACAGCTTGAGTTTGGTGTATTGCTTCTAATGTACTGTTATTCAATAGAGGTGGAAATAAATTTCTAAATATTATTGCAGAACAAATCAAAAATTGGCAGAACTGCAATGATAAGTAGAGAACTCCTAATAATTGTAAGAGATTTTAAGAAATTTTCTCAGTAACTGAGAGAAAAAGCAGACAAAACATCAATAAGCATACTGATTTGAACATAATTTGTAAACTTGCTCCAATGAACCTACAGAGGACACTATACCTCATAACTGCAAAAACACTATCTTTTCGAGCACATATTGAAGTTTTTCTAAAACTTACCATATGCTCTACTATAAAGCAAGTCTTAATTAATTGATTAATTAATTTTAATTTAATTAATTAATTTTGCAATAGATTGAAATTATGCTGAATGTATATGAGGTCTGTCTGGAAAAAGTCCAGCCATCATTAATATAAGAACAATTTTCAGGACATTGGTAAAACCAGGCAAGGGGAGTGGACTTGAGTGGGCATGCATGAACAATGATGATTTCCCTATACCATCAAAGGGAAAAGTCAGTGGGGGTGGTAGATGCCATTGAGTGAGCTTGTGTACTGTGTGGTTGTCATTCAAAATGACTGAGTAAATAGAGCAATGAATCTGCATCAAATTTTGCATTAAGCTTGAACATTCCTCCATGGAAACTATTCAGATGATTCCAAAGGCTTTCATAGATGATGTAATGAATACAGCGCAAATAAAAGTGTGGCATAAATACTTCAAAGATGGTCGAGAATCTATTGAAAGTGATCCATGTTCTGGAAGGCCTGCAATAAGCAGAATACCTAAGAATGTTGAACATGTACAGGCTACAATCAGCTAAGATTGGCACCTGACAGTGCAAGAACTAGAAGCTCATCTGGGGATTCCAAAAACAACTGTGTTTGAGATTTTGACCCAAGATCCTGTCATAAAACATGTTTTGGCAAAATTCATTCCGTGGCTTCTATTACCAGAGAAGAAACATCATGCTATAGTTGCTAATGACTTGATTCAAACCAGATTTGGCACCCTGCAACTTCTGGCTTTTCCCAAAACTAAAATCACTTTTAAAAGGGTAAAGATTTCAGACTGTCCATTGAGATTCAGGGAAGTATGACAGGACAGCTGATGACGACTCCAACAAGCAATTTTCCAGTGTTCTGAACAATGGAAGAGCACTGGGAGAACTATGTGAGGCTCCAAGGTGCCTACTTTGAATTGGACTGAGTTATCATTGCCCTATGTACAGTGTTTCTTGGATCTTGTAGCTTCTTCAATAAATGTCTCTATTTTTTAATAGTAAGTGGCCAGATACTTTCTGGACAGGCATCATATTCTGACCATAACCTAGTTAAGCTGGAGATCAATAACAAAAAAACCCTTATATATTAACAGAAAATGCACAATAATTGGAAATTCATAAGTATAACTCATACTTAGAAATAAATAACAATAGAAATTAGAAAATACTATATATTGGGATAAAACCAAAACTCTTGTTTATGAAAAATTTCTAAATTTAAGTAAATATATTAGAAAAGAGAAAAGAGCTGAAAAGATCAAGAAATTAGAAAAATAAAGGCAAGTAAAATTCAAAGAACATAGAATAAAATAATAAAGATAACAGAAAAGAGTAATGAAATAGAAACAAGCATATAGTAGAAAAAAATCAACAAAATCAAAACTTACTTCTTTGAAAAACTAATAAATTCAAAAAATTTGGCAAAAGTGATCAATAGATAAAGAGAGAAATCCTAAAAATATATTATGAACCTAAAAAGGAGGGGTCATTGCAGATTCTGCAAACCTTGAAAGGATAATAATAAAAGGATATGAACTATTTTATGCCACTAATATTTGAAAATCTAGGTAAAATAAATTCCTAAAAAAATACAACTTTGCAAAACTGACAAAAAAAGGAACAGAAAATGTGAATGTCCCATTGCAGAAACAGAATCTGTAATTTGAGAAATGCCAGGCCCAGAAAGCACCTCAAAAGGAAGAAAAAAAGTCAATTTATTTAAATTGCGTGAAAATGGAAGAGGAAACATTCCCAGACTCATTTCGTCAGCATAACACACTGGAACCAAAGCCCAGCCAGGACATTACAAGAAGGGAAATCTACTTATGGCCAAGGTATAAACATCCCAAACAGAATACTAGCAAGGAAAATTTGTAGCTATTTTGAGAAAAATAATACATTACAATCAAGTAGGGTTAATTTTAAGATTGCAAAGTTGGTTTAACGCTCAAAGAGTTAACCACTGTAATTCTCCATTTTTTTTTTTCAGGAAAAAAGGAGAAAATGTCTCTTAAAAGCCAATATTCATTCATAATTAAAATCTCTTAGTAAAATAGGTATAGAGGGAAACTTTCTCAGTCTGATAATTTCTACAAAAAAATAGAGTAAAGAAAAACTAGAATCTTTCCTTTCGAGATCACTTTCCTTTTAAGATGGAAGTGCCCACTATTACTAGTTTTATTACATCGTGTACTGGATATTTTAACCAATGCAATAAGGCAAGGGAAATAAATAAAGGTATGATGATTAGAAGGAAATGTTTAAAATGTCATTTATTACAGATAATAAGATTTGGTGTGCAGAAAATTGAAAACAATCTGCAAGTACATTATTAGAATTGCTAATTTGGCAGAATTCCTGGAGGTCAGTAGGCCACATTAATACACAAAATCATTTGTATTTCTTTAAGCCAAAAAGCCCCCAAATGATTAGGAAATTAAACTCTTAAAGACACTATTTGTAGTAGCACAAAAATACAAAATACCTAGGAATAAATCTAATATACAAAAGTAATGTATATTCATTACCTATACTACATACCATGGTTGAAAATACTATATTATTTTTTTTTCATTTTAATTGTTGTTCAAGTACAGTTTTCTGCCTTTTACTCCCATCCCAGCCCAACCCCTAGCCCTCCCCACCTCCCTCCCATTTCCACCCCCGCCCCCTAGTTTTTGTCCTTGTGTCCTTTATACTTGTTCCTGTAAACCCTTCCCCTTTTCCCCTGAAATTCCTTCCCCTCCCGCTCTGGTCACTGTCAGCCTGCTCTCTATTTCAGTGTCTTTGGTTATATTTTGCTTGTTTGTTTGTTTTGTTGTTTAAGTTCCTGTTAAAGGTGAGATCATACGGTATTTGTCTTTCACCGCCTGGCTTATTTCACTTAGCATAATGCTCTCCAGTTCCATCCATGCTGTCACAAAGGTTAGAAGCTCCTTCTTTCTTCCTGCTGCATAGAATTCCATTGTGTAAATCTACCATAGTTTTTTGATCCATTCATTTACTGATGGGCACCTAGGTTGCGTCCTGAACTTGGCTATTGTAAATTGTGCCGCTATGAACATTGGGGTGCATAGGTTCTTTTGGATTGGTGTTTCAAGGTTCTTAAGATATAATCTTTTAAAGCCTTAGATAAATGGGTGAATATAACACATTCAAGTAGTAGAAGACTCGGTGTTGCAACAATGTTATTTCTCCTCTTATTAATGAATCTATGGATCTGAATAGTTACAATAAAAAGTCCCCACAGTATATTCTGTGACCTTAATAACATGACTTTAAAATTTGTATGAAAATGCTGAAAAGTGAACAAATTATATGCTCATCTTAAGTCCTGTGTTTCTTCTTTCTATTCCATTCATTGCTTTTCCATTCATTTCGGAAACTTTCCTAGAATGCTATATAGGTAAAAGAAGCTCTGCTTGATATGAAAGAATCATCCAAATCAGCATCCTAAATTTACATTTAAAGGATCCATAAGAAAAAAAAAAAAACTCCAAGAAATTGATCCTCCAACCTATAATTTTCAAATGAATGGCTCTCCAGTACAGGCTTCCTGCATCTGCTTTTCTGTTATATTTATGAAGTGATTTACAGTCTACAAAAGCCACTGCCCTCTAAAAGACAGCCTCCCTTATCTACCTTTTCCTTCATCTTAATATTCTGGAGATGTCAAGGCAGAGTCAGCCTGAGTCAAATGCTATTATAAGCATTATGGGGGCAGTACACCCACCCCTAAGACAAAAGGACAAAAAAAAAAAAAAAAAAGGAAAATAGGGAAAGCCTACACAGTTGAATGAGACACAACTCACTCTAGACCTTAACCACAGTCTGCTCCTGCCACCCACACCAGAAGAAAAAGAACTGGACCACTTTGTGCTTTACCTGTGGTTTCTGAGATCTGCGAGAAGAGCTACTAAATCCAAGAACAATCCAAACCTCAAAGGACAGATGACTTCCCTCTTGACCATTCAAATCGCAAGTATTTGTTACACCTAAACATTTTGTTTCTTATTAGTTAACTTGAGGCTTTTGGTCAATTGATAAAATTGGCAGCCTCACTCTACAGGACAACAGGGTCAAAAAAGTTGACCCCAAGCCCTACCTATTGTCATCTTCCCCAACATGGGCACTTGTAAGCTAACCCAAGTCAGATAGTAAGAATCACGTGTAGAGAGGAATTTGGGTTAAGTTCTCACGGCAGTTTTTCTGGGTGTGGGAACTCCTCCTTTGCTGCCCTCAAATGCCTTCTGCCTCTGCTCGGCGATGTAAGAACCAACAGGAGGACCTATTGCTGTCTGGTCAAGGGGAAGGGTGGGACTGGCAATTACCAGCAGAGGTGATATTTTGGGAAATTCTAACTCAATTCAGCCTTATTTTGAATTTGCAAATCTTTTGTAGATTGCCAAACTGAGCAACACCAAGAGCATCGCAAAAACCAACACTTTGTTTCAACTATAGGAAGCCAGCATCTTAAGAGTGAATGATTTAAAGAATGCACTATTCATACAGCTCTTTGAAGAAGTCACATGACGCAATTTGAAAGTCTCCTAATGGTCATTCAAACAGTTCCCTGTGACAATAAAAGGATTTCAAAGTTAAGTAAGCTGCCTACTCCATAATTATGTCTCAGAAAGAGAGCTTTTTCCCCTTCATTTACAATTATACATATGAATTCAGCATGTCTGATTGCTGATTGTAGTCATATTACTACTTGTTCCAAAAATGAAAATATTTCCATAAAAAATGTTATATGACCATGCTTCCTGTAGCCCAAAGTGAAAAATGTTTAGCAATATTCCTTTTAATTTTGCACATACAGATGCCAAAAAGTTGCTCTTTGAATCTTAATCATTAGTGGTTTTATCACCTTCATTGATTAATTTATGTGGCTAATTAATTACCAAACTACAATTTACACAATGTAGACACATTTCAATGTTAATAAGGGAAGAATGAAATATATACTACTTGAAACAAATGAAAAAAAAAGTGTTTGAGGCTTGAGTGGTTAGCAACCACAGTTCACAACTTTCCTCAATCTACACTGGTTTGCAATTGATACTCTGACAGAAGAAGGCATAGGAAATATTTTTTCATATAATGATATGGTGTTTACAGAGAAGGTTTATGGTCAAGGTCCTGGGGCCAATCACATCTTTCTCCACCAAAATGCCAGATACCTCTTGGGTAGGTAGCTGGCAAATATATTTTCAAGATACAGGGAAACTGCCCACTTTTTCTGTTAAAGGAATTGGGCTAAATTGCTATGCTGTGTAACTGGGGAGTTAGTGAATAAGCATGTAATACTAGGAAATTTTATAATACATAGAAGAAGTCAAGATCAAATTGTGGCTTGGGGAGACCAAAACAAAGCCCAAAGCTACCATGGGTTTACATCTAAAGCCAAAGGAGACAGGACCTTAGTTTTAAAGATGTGTCCTGAAAGTCTCCTAAATTGAATGAAACTCCATTTTTTCTGCCTCAGAAGATTAAGTGTTGTGTCAGTTCCTATCAGAAAGTAGAATCTCTGCTTCCAAGAAGTCAGGGTATTTCAGGCCTGCTTTGTCATTTGTCTAACCCTGAAAGCAAACTTTTCTCCAAGAATGATCTTATAAGGACATGTGTACTCCCATAAGTCTTTGCAGACTCTATCATTATGTTATTCAAGTCCTTTCTCTACTGACTATCCCAGTGTAGCCCCTATAGCACCATGAGGAACCTGCCAAACTCTTTATATATGCCTTTAGATAAAAGCATAACAATTCTCCTTTGGATTGAGTTATTGGGCAAATAAAAGGTTCAAATACCTCTTTTACTCACTTTACATAAGATATCCTAAGTCTTATATAAAACATAGAATAAAATTAACTAATTATCTAAGGACTATTTGTCCTTTTCTAGATTAATATTACCCTTTGTGGGGGTATCTGTTTGTTTGTGTTGCTTACTTTAAAAAAATTTTTTCATTTTGATTATTTTACGAATCCTTTAAAAATGGACAAAATCTCTAACTTGTATTTGATTTTCATCTAAAATAGCTATCTCAGGAGCCTCCTTAAAAAAAAAAAGCAATGCCTATAATTCAGGCATTGTAGGATTACACTAAAATGGCTAAATTCCACTATGTTTCTCAGAGAAACTCTACCATATAGAGTGATTGAGATCGCTAAATCGAGTTAAGACAAGAACCACGACCTTCGCATCCACCACTGCAGCCGCAAGAACTCAGCTTGACCCATATGGGTTCCTATAGTACCCTAAGGACAAATTTTATGGTGGGCTCCTAATAATCATCAGGAGCTGGAGCTGCACAGGCAAGGTAGCACATCAATCAATCCAAAACCAAGGTTCTCTTCACTCATCTTTAAAGAAGTCTGACCTCTCCATTGGAAAGGAAGTGTCTACTTATTTTTGAGTTGTTTCAAAATGGTGATGTCAAGTAACGAAGAGCGTAAGTATTCCTCAATCATCATGTTCAGTATCATATTCGGTTAAACCTCCTCAGAAGATGCCATGAGCAGTGGTCGTCTATAGTAATGCCTGAATTTCACGGTAAATTCAGAGATCTCAATCCTGAAGGAGCACCCTCTGAAATTCTTTGGTGGTACAGTAAAAGTAATTCTGTCTTAGGATGAGTGTGTGGTTCATCCTAACACATATCTCAAAAGAAGGAAATGACTAAGAAAGCACCTTCTTGCCAGGACCAACAGTATTTTTTCCTTTATATTTTGAGTGTGTGTGTATATACATATAAGCACTTTCCTGCAAGGGCTTAGAACTCTCTTCTTGCTATGTTACCAGTAGATCAGGCAGTTTCTCGCTTGAGATGATAACAAATGATGATGTTACACTATTTAATAAACAAACCATAAGACAACCATGTAAATCCCAAGAACGTGGCCAAACACCATGGTGTTCCTCTAACACTTAACTGGGATTTTCTCCACGGCTGAATACAAGGCACCTAAGCCAGCTCAGTGGCTTGTTGGGGCTGCTCTGCCCAGATGACATCATCACCCGGCTTTCCAAACACACCTCTTTGGCTCTGGCTCTTTTGGCTTCTTTCCATGTAAACAGGGCTTGATTAATGCTGCAGAAGGACTGTGAATCACATATTCCACTCTCATATGGGAAGTCAGAGTGTCAGTTTTTCCTTGTTTCAAGCACAGAGCATTGGGATATTTAATGTGGCATCCCTAGCAACCACATAGAAACCACCCTGGTGCCTAGCTGCCAGCTTCACTTTCTGTAAGAGCAGCTGATCATTCACCCCTCTGGAAGACCTGCACCTCAACACGAAGCTGCATTCACAGCTCTGACCATTATGGCAGGATCACAAGCACATTACAAGTCTGGCCTTTGATGCGGAGACAAGGGGAATAAAGAGAAGTCCTTGCTGTGCTTCCAAAACAATAAATAGGATTGTGTCCTTGCAGTCACAGATGTTCGGGACTGATCAGAGCCTGGGTGGGGCATTTGTGCTCTTGGGGTCCCTCTACCACCACTGCTTCCAGCCAGCAACCCCCACTAAACACATCTGATTGTTAAATCAAATACATCCAGGAGAACTAAAAGCAAACTCTCTCCCAGCAGAAATAAGAATGTCATAGATGTTAATCTTTATAGCCCTTTAACAAAAATGGTAGTTTCACTGTTGTAAATAGTCAAGAGCTAACATGGAGGAATTAGCACTGGTGGCTAGCAAAAGCATCCTAGGGCCATTCGGAGTCTAATTGCAAGCCCAAATGGTTAACTGAGGGTGTGGGTCAACGATACAGATTCAGTGGTTGGGTAACAAGTAATCACGACACATGGATTGCTTCTTGGTGATGACTAACAGTACAGCCTCTGAATGTAGAACATGAAAAGTGTTAAAATAATAAGCTGGAGCAAATTGTGTGTTTACTACAATTTCCTCCCTGCTTTGAAAATATTAGGAAACTGAAAAACATTGAGTCTTTCTTCTCTATTTCTCCTGCATTACACCCCCCAAAATATTTGAACATGGCAGGTATGTACCACATGTTTCATGAAATTTTTCCTGAAAACCATATTGTTTTCCATTCTGATAAGCCAGGAAGGGAAGTGGGGTTTTTACCCTGACTCTGAAAGTCAATTAAACTCAAACTACTCAAAGCAGTACAAGGGAGAAAGGGAATTTCATGTCAGCTCCAAAGGTAATGTTTTATTTTTAACGAGATCTGTAAAAAAAGTCAGAGCTTGTATATTCAATGCTGAAAGGTAACAAGCAAATCTTCAAAAGTTAGCACATCAATTCTTTTAAAGGGCCTCAAGATGTTACGGTCCTCATCTAACAGTGCACCAACACGCTGCAAAGAGTCTAGGAACAGGTCATTCAGAGGGAGGATTTCATTCATCTGGTCAGACATCTATTGAGAGTTCACAGGTTTCCAAATAACTCATAAAACAAAGTTGGAAAACTAAGTCACCAATCTAGTGAGAGATAACTTGCTTAGAAGTTCCCGCATAAAACAAGCAGACGTGACGACTGTGATCCACCATACCTATTTGAGAAATGAAGTGACAGCGTGAGGTCCATGGTAGTTTCCGGGATCCACAATCACTTCTTCCAGATCACTTGTGTTCCCTTGATATTTTCAGAAGCACTCATTGCCCGAGGCTCTACCTTACAGATACAAAGGTGACAGCATTCCTTCCTCTTTCGTAAGACCACAGAAATACTGACACCCCCACTGCAAAACATCTGCTTTCATTGCCTCAGTGCAACACAATTCAGGTGATTCCTTGGATGCCACCGAAGTATTTTCCTGCACCAAATTCTCAGATTAGAGACAAAATGTATTATCTATTAGATTCGGTGATGGTGAGTAGAATTTCTAAAGCTTCGAGCTAAATATCAAGGAGGATCTTTGGCTTTCACCCATACTGGCAATTTTTAAGAAAATGCTAATGTAAAGAAGCAAAATTTGAAAAGAGAAATAATTAAGATATGGATTTGATTAGAACACAAAAATGTCAATGTCACTCTAACCAGTTATTATTAGGTAAAGATATCAGCTGTGTGTTACTGTGTTACTTTAAAGCTATTATTCATAGATTTCATTATAAGGAAGTGAGGATGCCCTCATTCTCTCTCAATATTTAGAGCCTTGGTCTTAATTGAAACTCCCCAAAAGTACCCAAACACCAGGGAATCATTTTTGTTTCTTCCAAAAGATGCTTTCTTTGGGAAAAAAATTAAAGCAAATAAGAACCCTTTCTTCATTTTATTTGAATCATGTTGTCTTCTGCTTATTCACTAAAGCCATTACATAAACTGGCTGGAGATTTTCAGACTTTGGGAAATGTAGATGAGCTTGGGTACTCATTCATCCTCCCCATCTGTAAAATTGTTCATTAATAATTCTAAAGTCATATGCATATCATCTCGCTGAGATTTGGTTAAGATGCCTAGAATAAGTTCATTAACAAATAATAGTGGCTTTAACAAAACACAAATTTACTTTTCTCTCATCTAAAAGTAAATCCTAAGGTAGGCAAGGCTGATACCATGGCTTCACAATCATCAGTATCTCGAGTTCCTTCGGTCTTGCTGCTGGACCCATCTTTAGCATCTGCCATATTATCTAAAATAGCTGCCAAGAACCAGCCTTTACATCTGCATTCCAATCAGAAAAAAAATGAGGAAGAATCTAACACTTCCTGTCCTGTCTCATTAGCTAGAACTTAGACATATTCACATAGTCTTTATACTAGGAAACCATATACACCTAAAACTGAGCACCTTCGCCATTTCCAAGTTGCACAACTTTTTAAGCCTCCTTCATCTGTAAAATGGGACAATAAGAACAACCACGTTATAGGTTTGCTTCACTGTCTGAAACAGGATAAACTCACTACTTATTGGCTGCATATTATTATTATTGTCACTGATGATATTATTAATATTGTTAATCTAGAAAGATACAGAAGGAAAGACATGCTATTGCTAAAGAGAAGAGCATCTGTTTAAGTTTGACTATTTGACAATGGAGAATGGACCCAAATAAAGCTTGAAGTTCCTGGAGTTCAACAGTTGGAGCCTCTTGTCTCAGCAGAGGCATAGCATTAAAGGAAAAGGATAAATGGTTTGAAGATTTGACTTAGATAAAGATCTCACAATTCATTTTGCATTGGGGAAAAGAGGAGGTGGAGGTTGCTGTGACATGCTCTTGTTCTACATCCAAACCTCTAAACCACTTGAATCTCTGGATTTCTAAATATAACTCTGAGAAAACAAATCACACATTTTCAATATGGATGAATTACTTAGTTTCCTTATTAATCACATTGGGCTAGTTAACATTTAATCATACATCTTGACCACAAACAATACTAAAAACAATGCCAGACAAAACAGTTTTGCCGTGAAAATTGTGGGGGAGAATTTCTGCCCAAAGACAAGGAATAGGAAAGGTCTATATTTATAGACAAGCCTATTCAATAACTTGATTTTTCATAGACTGGTGTTCCTCCATATAAGGAAATCAGTTGCTGCTCTCACAG
The DNA here is from genome assembly GCA_039655065.1 of Glossophaga mutica. NCBI lineage: Eukaryota > Metazoa > Chordata > Mammalia > Chiroptera > Phyllostomidae > Glossophaga > Glossophaga mutica. The sequence goes on from CM077303.1 coordinate 157,477,031, forward strand.
CTGCTTAGATGGAATGGCTTTTTGTAATGCTAAAAGTATGAGTCAGTATTTTACCCACAAAAGCCACATTTCAAAACTAGCACACAGTTTCTAAGGAACAACCAGGAATTCAATAGTCCAGTACCAAACTTTCAAGAAAGATCATTTTTGTAAGTTTACAGCTAATTATCTCAAGAACTTGAAATATGTATTTAAATATTTGAACATTTAAGAGGTTTTGGGAGTGTTTGCTACTGGGTCTCTCAGCCACCTCTCCCCTTCTGCCCTACTCACCCTCAAACCCCACCAACCTCCTACACTTGCAAATTTTTACTCATTAGTATTCACAAGGATGCTAAAAATGATGGGCTATTGAATCATCACCAATGTCAAGATGGAACTAATGAATCTAGGAGACTTACAATGTGTACAAGTATGCGTATGTGTGTGTGGAGATGCTCATAGTGACAGTGACTCGGAGAGGCAAAAAAGGAAAATGGTAACTATCACCCTACTCTAAAAACATCTAAGTATTCTGTACACATAATTAGCCCACACACCACCACTGCCACCATTATCAGCAGTTGAAGACCTCTGATCCCAACTTTAAAGACGTACATTGTCCTTTTTTCTATTCATCTATTCATTATCGAGGTCAAGCGCTGGGCCAGGGGATGGCTCTTGCCCTCCAGGTGCTTATATCCCATTTGAGAGAGAGATATATCTCCATTTGGGAGACTGAGGAAGACTGATGATGGTTCCTCTGAGAATTTGATGCTCACCTGAAGAATGAATAGGAGTTAAATGAGGAATCAGGGAAGATGATTTCAAGGAGAAGACCACAGCAAGAGCTCATGGCTGAAACAAGAAACAAGGGACAGAGAAAAGCAGGAATGTGACATGAGATGAAATTAGAGAGGCAGGTGCTGACAATACTGACCTGATGTTCATATCAGTTTGTCCTTTACATAAAAGCAGTTTAAAAAAAATAAAACACTGAAAATCTGAAGCAAAAAAGTAGCCTGATTAGAGTTAGGCTTGGAAAAGAGAATTCTGGCTCCAATATAGAAAAGGAAAAGAGGAAGAGGACAGAAAAAAAGAATAGGTGCAATAAATCCATCCTAAGAAGCTTTTAAGACTTCTTTTATTTATTTATTCATTCTGTATATTTTTACTGAGCAGTTACTGTGTGTGCCACATGTTGTATTAGTCCTGTGAACAAAAGCACAAGCTCAACCTTATGGAGTTGAACTTTAAAAGATGTTTTATTTACCCCAGTGTTCCATATACAGAATTATTGGGGCTTTAAAAAAATAGGTTTTCTGGAACAAAATTCCTTTTTTGCAGATTCAGGTCATAGGCATGGGAAGGGGGACAGGGGCTGCAGTTATACGACTTAAAGAGGAAAAGTAGATGTAAGATTCCAGGCAAGTGTCCTGACTGACTATGCCATTGCTGTGCTGTGGTATCCTCCGAGACACAAACCTTAACAACGGAAAATGAGAACAATGTTCCTCAGTCCTCTGGATTCTCCAATGCATTACATCACAGCTTGGATCTCTCTCCCTATGGACTCACAGTTGCTAAAACTAAATTATGACTTCTTGAGGGCATTATCCTTGCATCCAATAGATTTCAAACATTCATAATGCTTTCTCACAGTAGTATAGACACATTGTTTTAAAACTTAAATATTACTACAATCCCTAAAAAAATTAACAGCATCCTTTGCCACAACCCTCCAATGGCTGAGTGTCATTTCTTGGAGCCAACCACTTAAAATTTTGCAATTCTTTTTCTGCTATTTCTGGTATTTACCTTCATGTTCATAAATAAGACATCCTAATTTCTTCATTTTTCCTGTTTAGTCATGATCTGTTTTGACTTCCTATTCTGAGAGGATTTTCCCTCCCAAATCTACCTACTTTCCTTCCCTTGTCCTTCCAAGGAAGTCAAATTGTAATTTAGATTAGGTCAGAATTTAGTTGTCTTATTTTTATGCAAAATTTTTCAAAGCTCATCTACAGGAAGCAGTACATTTGCATGTTCTTTCAAGTTTTCCTTTTTCCTGGAGTTAATGATTGCATTGTTTTTCAGTTGCTTAGTTTTCTATGAGCCCGTCACTAAATCTTTACTACCCCAGAGAATTCCAAAACTTCTCACATAATCTTCAAACACATATGAATTTCATTTTCTTGGAGACTTTCCTCCTAGGGCCCTCAGTCTTTCTGATCCAATCTGGAGGCTGTTCAGGCATCTCCATTTGGCAACTCCGCTGGGAAATGTCTTCGCCTCTCTCTGGAGTGAGTCCCTCTTCCCCCATTCCTAGGCCTTCCTCTTTCTTTGTGTCTTCACTTTGCTTGGTGAGCACCTCTTCCAGTAGCCTGTTTAAAAAATATCTCTACAACATTTGTGCATTACAATTTATAATTTAGAAAGTTCCCTCCCATTCATCACCTCATTCCATCCTCACTGTAGTGTCATAAAATCCTACCCTTCAGTTTTACCTACTGACAGAGGTGAAATGACTAGCCCCAGGACCATAGCTCCTCAGATGACGGGTGGGTAAGTTGTCTCTACCACCATCTCTGAAAACTGTGCAGTGCCACTCAGAGAATGGGAGTGTAGCTGGCCACGTGCTAATGAAATGGATGGATTTATTAAAATAATTAAGCCAGCACCTGCTAACAAGTACATTACATATTTCATTGTTAAGACCATCAGCAATGTGAGGGTATACGATTAAGGACTGGATCCCATAAGCTTAAAAATGTTCATGGTCCAATAGTATCAAAGCAAAAATTGTTTCAGGAAAAAAGCATCTTTGTGGGCAAATTATGAAATTATTAATTACATAGTCATGGTCTATGCAATCTTCTTTTCCCAGTTCCCCCCTCACCATCAGAACTCTCCACTTCTTTCCCACTCTTTTTGATGTCCCATCTCTGAATCGGTGCTCTGGTTTAGAATGACTTGAAAGCAGATGTCCTGAGCAAAGGTACCAAGGGGGAGAAATGTCACAGAGTGGCCATACAAAAGCATGCCTCTGAAAGGATGAACAGATGGCACCGAGTATCCCTTAACTCCGTGGTGAGGATGCTTGGCAACGACAAGTACGCTGACAAAATTGGAGTCAGTTTGTGACTCCCTCTTTTGACAAAAACAACAAAACTGAGATCTCCATTGTGTATCTGTTTGTGCCTTGGTTACAAGAATTTCAACAACTGCTTCCTTTGAAAAGTAGAAAGTATATTCCCTTGCTTTGATTTAACTGCCTGTCCAGCTTTCTTAGGGGATCCGGACATTCAAAACCTAGTTGTAGCTGACAGTGTGAGCCTTCTTTCCCCCACTTTAAACAACACTCACAGAGCCATAGCCTGTCAGCACCTGAAAGAACCTTAGCTGTCATCCCATCCATCCCCACCTTTTTCACACATGAAGCCAGGGGCCAGAGATGCAGATCTCACCAGGGCCATGCACCTGGAGAACAGTATTGGGACCAGAACTAAATTCAGGTTCTTTCTTGGAGTCTTTAGTTGTTTTAATGGCCTCTTCATATACAGACAATCTAAAAATAGCAAAACATAAAATTTTGGTAAAATGAATATGTACAATTCAGAGGTGTCATCTAAGAATCAAAGCTATAATAAAACAACTTGGTACGCTGCATTTCCCTTCATGCAGGCAACACTTTTCTTCTTGGTTTCCTCTGTCCCTGTGAGCCCTGTGTAAGGATGTCATCTCGGGAAATGGAAGGTGTGCTGTTGATAGATACTTCCCATAGTCCATCTATATGGCTCAGGGTCATCTTCTCTCCTATAGGCATCTCCCCATCTTCCCTCCACAATACTGCACAGGAAGACAAAACAAACTATTGGCTGTTTTCTTTTCCTCTCTAAATAGCTCTTTGAATTTCTCAAATTCCCAATCTCTGCTCCTCCTTGTACCTCATCTGCGCTGACCTGTCCCTCTCAGTTTGCTGGTAGACCACAACACTCCCTTTTCAGATGCAACACCAACACCACCACTGCAAAAAACAATTTGGGTTGACGTAAAGAAAGGGCCAGATATTTTTGTGGATGGGATGGCAGGAGCACGCTGCAAGCACCTGCTAAAGAAAGCTTCACAAAAAATTTCCTTCCAAGGCAAGGAGGCCCATGCAGCAGAGCCAGTCAGGAGACAAGAAGAGGCATGTGGAACATAGGTGTTGCCTAATTTCCCCAGGTCTGATACCGAATCTCATGGTGTTCTGCTCCTCTAGACACCAGGCCCTAGACCCTTTAAGGGATGTTGCTACGGCTACAGTTTTTGCAAATACCAAATAAATGATGATTGAAGTGTATGTCAAGCTCTGTCACCAAAGCAAGAGCATCTGTGTGTGTTTTGCCACATGCAGCCTTGTTACCACACTTTTTTGTCTATTCAGATGTTGACTGCATGTTTTGCAACGAGTTTATTTGAATATGATGCATTTAACTTTTGCAATGAAAAGAAACCATAAGAGAAGACAAAAATGATGCCTGCCAGGAATACTCCCCTTAAACTGGTTTATTTCTTTTTAAGTCATAAAAGCACACAGAACCCAGAGTCTCTGATAATGAACGTAATATATGATTGCCATAAAAAGTTCACTCTGCTTTCAATTTCAATTTACCCCACTATAAATCAGCAATCCACTTAATCAAATATTCTTCCACTTTAATTGTTTTATCTTGCTTTTATGTTAAATCTTACTGTGTTTCTGCTGGCACCAGTCTTCACATTATAGAAAAAAAAAGTCAGTGGTTGGCCCATAATTAGTCTAAAATTCAAACATTGGTTCTGAACATTAACCAGATTGGAGGAAGCCCTCATGATTTCACTGGACCAGCGAGACAAATCCAAATCAGAAAGTAAACCAGGATTAGTCAAGCTAGCTATCAATCTGCTGTCAAAATGCAGAGTGTGGGCCCAGCTTTCAAACTAACTAGAGGTTGGTTTTTCTCTCTCTTTTTTTTTCTTTTCCATAAATGTCTTTCATTATTATCTTCCAGGGCATTAAAACTCTATTTAGTTGTCTCTTAAATTCTCCAGTCTGAAACTGGCCGTTTAAGAATTGCAGATGCTTGCCTGAACTAGCCCAACAGTTCCCATGAGAAAAACATGAGCACAATGTATTGCAAAGGCCACAGTCAAACTTCAGTGTTTGTAATGAAGGGCACTTCCTGGGCATTGTACAAGACAAGAACTGTCCCTAGTGGGTAATCCGTTTCTGTAAACAAGGAGGGAAAAATGAATTCCATGTTATTGATTGATAAACCCCTTTCTGACAAGGTGCACAGAGACAGTCTGATAGAAGTGCTGTTGAATCCAATGTGAGAGCGAAGGCAGCGGTCAAATGCTATTTGGAGACATGCTATTTGGAGACATGTTATGTAAATGCAATACTTTTTCTTCAAAGAAATACCCAGTATAATTTTCTAAGTTAAAATTCTAACAATCTTTTTAAATAAACTGAAAATAAGGAGATATCCAAATCAGTCCATCCGCTTTACCCAATAAATGTAAACATTCCCAAAGCAAAGAAGCTCCCCCTGGAGTTTTATGTACTTTCTCTGAGTGAATATGAGCAGTAGAAAGGAGAAGTTATTTGCAGGCTAATGAAGCCACATGCTATTTATGAAGCTTTCTTGAAAATATCTATATTTCACTATTCATTTATTAAATCAAGTTTCTTGACTTGTTTTAGAACAGACTTGAGCGAGTTTAAATTTAAAATCTTTTCACTTTAACCACCTAGTTCAATAAACAAAATATTTTTCCCGTTAACAAGAAGATAATCAATTTTTCTTAAAATCTGAAAAAGAAAAATAGCTTCAACTTGCCCAGGAAATATTAATTTTATTTCAGGCATAGCTACAAGCATTAACCAGTGTTAAAAAGGTATTTTTTAAAGGCATCTTTACCAATGTAAAAAAAATCTATTGTTTAAATGATATGTAAGTTCTAAGATATCCAAAATGTTTAGAAAAAACTTAAAGAATTATGAAAAAGTTATTTACAAATAGATCTCACTTATGCAACTGTTTGTATGGTTATTTGTTATGTGGTAATTATTTTTATTTTCAAACATCCCATCAGACAGTTGTGGAAAAATAATATATATTAAATACATAGATATAATTATCACAACAGAATGAATCTAAAAAAAGGACATGAAAAACATTCCATTAAAGAAAAAGTCTTTATATAGAATATTATTCACATTTCTGCAAATGGAATTTTCTGATTAACTACCATATATTATATTATTTGAATAACTTTAGGAAAGATTAATTCCCAAGCTGTGTCCTCAGCCATATTTTTCCCTTGCTGAAATTGGGCTTTAAAACAAAACGTCACCAATGCCAGCTAGCTATTCAAGTTACAGGTTCAGGGACTTCCAGTGCAGGCAGTTAAAAGTGATTTAAGAAATGCGAAATCATTCTTTCACAAATGTGTTTGTTAAACTTGTAAATTGATATATCAAAACCACAACCGGAATATAGCAATTTGTCTCTCTTTGCCTGCTGTGGTGTATTCCACAGCTGCCTGCCAGATAATATACTGATTGTAACTTTCCTAATTTACAGAGCCTTTAAGTCTAATCTCCTGGGCCAGCCTAAAGGGCTTCTTCATCCATTGAAATGCCAGAATAATTGAAATTGTCTTCTGCAGACAGTTAGGCAATAATGAATATTTTCTCTGCTGATTGCATGCCAAGGTTACACATAGTACTGCAAACAGAAGCGATCCCAAGCCAAGCCTCCGGAGGGAGGGGCAGCTACTAACCTGTGGCAGGAGACACAATACCTAGGGCTTCCCCTTCTCCCAGGCTCCCACAGTCGGTGCCGCCCACCACGCTTCTGTACACTGAAGGACAGCACAGTTTGCTGCGTGAACAATGCTCCCATTGGCTTCCCTGACTCTCCAGGGGCAGATAAAAGGCTGGGAAAGGTTGTGGGGATGGATTTTCCAATGGGGACAGCAGGAGAGATGAGCAAGGGAAGCTGTTGTTGGGAGTAAGAGGAAATAGACAAGTAGTTAATCAAAAGAAACTAGGCATTGATGGTGCATGAGAAAACGCTTGCTTGTCAACCCTGAACAGTCTTTCCCACACCTCCGAATGGTTTTTGTGAATGCTGGGAGTTGTTTTCTGATTCAGAGTCAGTCCTGCTTGCACCCAGTCTTAATGATGCTCTGAGTGAAATGAAAGTCTTCAGTAGCCAGAGTGAATCAGTAATATCTCTGAAAAATCTGAAGATTAGTTTAACCTTCAGCTATAGAAAGGTTAACGTTTTAAATGGAAGAAGTTTGAAATAGATCTTTCATTTAAGCAATTAATCTTAGATGATCGGTACTCCCAGGACTTGCTTTATAGGAGGAAATTTGGGGATGTGAAAGGAACTTCCCTAAGATACTGTGTATTTAAACCACTTAACAAGAGGTACAGATATGTTTTAAAAGGCAGTGCAAGTTACATGGGGGAAAGGAGGATAAAACCTGTTGTTTATATGATACCTGAGTTGCAATATCTGAATTGCACATCAAATAGGTGGAATACATAGTAGTTTTCCAGTGCTGCTTACCATATTACCCCGAAACTTAAGGGCTTAAAACAGCCATGAACATATATTATCTCTCACATTGTCTGTGATCAGAAATTCAGAAAGCAACTTACCTGAGTAGTTCTGGCTCAGGGTTCTCACCAGATTGTAGCCAATCTGTTTGTCAAGGCTGCATCATCTGAAGGCCGGACTAGGGCAGGAAGATTCACTTCCAAGGTGGCTCCCTCACATACCTGCTGCTTGGAGGACAATGGGATCATGGCGTGGCAGATCCCTTGGACTACTTGCTTGCCCCCAAAGCAAGTGATCCAAGAGAGAGCAAAGCAGAAGGCATAGTATTTTTGATGCCTAGTTTCAGAAGTCACACACTGATATTTCCACAATGTCTTTCAGGCTACCCAGTCAGCCCTATTTAATGCAGGGATACCACGTAAGGTCATGAATATTAGGAATCGCCATCTTGGTGGCTGGCCACCATGCATACCTGCTATAGAATTATACAGATCCACCAGCCCTCCTGATCCCAACTATCGATCTCATTGCCCACCACATTCTTGCACATAATTTTTGTCCTAGAGGAGGAATAGAAGATATATATCATTAAATATGTTTTGTTCTTTTGCCGTTTCAAAGCTCAGAGTAGTCTCTCAACCCTACTCTCCCAAAAGATGGTCCCCAACTGCAACTTTGCCATCTAGGAAGCCCCTCCCAAATAGCCCTACCAGACTCCAAACCACATGTATATTTTTTAGATCCAAATAAAATTAAAAGGAAGGAAGGAAGGAAGGAAGGAAGGAAGGAAGGAAGGAAGGAAGGAAGGAAGGAAACCACTCATTATATTTAAAATACACTGAAAATAATACAAAGAATTGGTTACACAAGTGATGGCAGAGCTAAAAAGCCAAACAGAGGACAGTAAAGGAAGTGCTCTCATCCTCAGGTTGGAAAAACAAGGCAGGAGGCAACCGTTACCAGATGGAGTGGTCATGGTCACCAAGCCGAAGGTGGAACCATAGGGGTGTGTCCATGAGAGGGAGCGGGAATCATGGAGATACAGCTGCCATAGCTACACAGAAAGGGAAGAGAAAGGCTTCTCCCTTCCTCCCACCCTCCAGTCTCCTGCCATGCCTGCACTGATGGAATCTAGCTGGAAATTAGCTGATAGGGTGGGGGTCAACACCCTATGTCACTCAGAGAAGAGCAGGGAAAATGACAGCACAGTGAGACCAAGGACCAACACATGTATCCTACTACAACACTATGCTGAATTGCATTTTTTCACTTAAATTTATATAAACGTATGTGCATTCTACATAGTTTCTATATCATTTTCAATTGTTATGTATTATCCTATTGTGTGTATGGACGCCACTTGACTTAGTCATTTCCATAGAGTTGTATTTTCATTTCGTTACTATTATTTTCAAGTGATAGTTCAATTAATGTCTCCATTGTTTAGGGATTTTTTCCCCAGATATGTTGTTAGAGTGCATTCCCAAAGTGGCGATTATTGGGTTAAAGAGTATCAACATCTTAATGTGTACTGATACGTGTTTGGGGGCAGCTGCTTTCAACCCTATTGCTCCCTGCATGCCTTCCTGCTAACAAAACAAAATGAACGTGAAAAGATACAGATACATAAGAATACAAGTCCACAGTTATAAAAACAGAGAAATAAAATCTATATTTTGATATTGTAGTAACTGCAAATGCAAAATCTTTCCTGAGAGCTCTGAGATGCTGGAGGAAGGCTGTGATTAACCTTGAAAAGGATGGCAGACTTCTCTTGGATATGACTAGAATAATATTAATCTAGTGTTTTTCTTAAAGGAAAATGAATCCTCATCCTTGTTTCTTGGAAACAAGCAAATTTTAGATGAAGAGCACCTTTCCAGCAGTCACTGTCTTATTCCTGACTGTCATGTAACCTGCACGTCTGAGAATGCCCCAATCTGGTGGTGATAGAGGGAGAAGGGGAAGTGTATAATAATGAAATCTCTGTCACTCTCTAGTAAGACAGTTGCAAAACAATAGCCAAGGGCCCATGTACATAACCTAAGAGACACAGAGATCTTCTGGCTAGTGCTTCTCAAAATGTGGCCCATTTATGATTTGTGACCTGTAACTACTTGGCAACAAAGTAACTACTGTGGAAAATGAAAGCAAGCATTTAGAAACTTTTAGAGTAATCTGACATTGCCGCAATGCCTTTATTATATTTATAAAAGTCTCTCTCCCCAAAAAAACGATTACACCTTATTCTTAAGGACCTTCCAGAATCTAGGGCTACGACACATAGTTAGCACTTAATGTTTATTTATTAGGTGGATGAATGGATAGATAGATGGATGAGAAAGGTAATTGCAACTCTTTTCAGTGGCTTGGTTTGACATAAAGTCCCAGAGGAGAAAGGATTGTGGACAACAAAGCAGATGACATCGTAGAATACTAGTTACCAAACTTTTTTTTAATCACTCAAGAAATGTTTTATTTTTTTTTTTAATTCAGGTGATACTGCAATGATTTCACATAATGCTACTCACATTTTTATGATAAAGATCCAATTTAAAATAATTTTTTACAATGAATTCTGAATCTCTGACAAATAAATAGCAAAAGAAAATACTTGTCACACAGATCTTCCTGATAAGGATGCACAAGGTCTCAAGGATTACCTAATACTTCAGAAGGTTCTCTGCTTTCTATTTTTTCCTTGTTTGGTGCTGGCCTCCTTATTCAGAAAGTTTCCAGATTAAAAGCTAATTTGCTTTAGACCAGCCTGGTGCAGCGCCTGTCTCTTACTTGGGCTTTGTTGTTCACCAGGGTAAAGTGTAATTTTCTGACTCTTCCCAACTCCTAGTTTGAGACAATAATCCACTCTGTCTCCTCTTAATTAAAGCAAATAGCCCCTGCTCACAATAGTAGTTCAGAAGGCCCTGGTCTTCTGGTTCCCTTCCTGCAAGGAGCTAATTGATTTCCAAATGATAATGCTGTTTACATTAGAAAGCCAAACCCCTTGTATGGAGTCCTTAGCTCCTCTTAAACCTTCCCAGTCTCATGAATATCAAATGGCCAAAATACCTCCACTGGGTTGGTGCCTCTTAAGGGTCAAGCCTCAGTCCCAAAATATTTAAGGAGCTAATTGGGTAGTTTCTGATTTACCTGCTGGGCTCCTACATTCCTGTTCCATCCACGGGAGAAGACCTCCTTGGAATTTTCAAGGAATTGCCTTTGACATTTTATAACCTCATTGTCTTATGATAAACCCCCTCTTCCCCCAGGCAATGCGATGTTAGAGAGTAGGTGGGGCTGAAATTTTAGGATGACTTCAGAAGGCCATTCATCTGACAGTTTATGGAAGAAAGCTGTGGAGACTGGAAAAAATACATAAGCCACAAGACCTGTGAATAATAATGCATGGCACAGAACTTTAAGATGGGGTATATTACCATGTGTTTGCAATAATTTGCCTGTATGGTACATACATCTATATCTAAAGGGCCGATTTTTCTGTTCTTGTTTGAAAGTCACAAAAACAATACTTCCTAATACACATTCTCTATTTCCATGATCTCTAACAAGTTTTTCTAGCATTTTGGGTTTCAGTGAAGTCAGTAGATATCTCAAATGGCCCTGCTCAGAAATAGACACAAAAGCTGAAAAAACTCATAGTTATTATTAATCACATTTCTGGCCTTCCACAGAGCTTTACACAAATATTGAAATTCACTTTTCATCACAACATTGAAGAGGAGGTCCAGGCAAGATTCTCATTCCCTGAAATGGATATTTGTCATGCAAGAGAGGAGCAGGAATTTTGTTCTTCTGAGACTGAGTTTTGTTTTTAAAGAAACTATTCTCTGTGAATATGTTCTTGATCACAGGAAATTGCTCAAGCAAACCAAGAGGAGAGGGGGCGTTGGGCAATGCTTCAATATAATCACTTTCTAAGTAATTAAAAAGTAACTAATTTCTTTCATAATTAAAGAAAGTTTGCTCATTGGCACACACATCCATCCTAATGCCATATTTACCAAATACTTCCATTTTTTTTTCAAAAGCATCATTTCTAATGCACCAGACTCTCTCCTAGTAGAAAGGCTGCAATTTATACCACACTTTCTTCCCTTTTGATTCTTAGCTCAACCTTCCCCTCTCCAAGTCAACGCTTCTCAGCCATTCCTAAAACACACTCCACTTTCATTCACTCTTCTTTTGTAGCTGCAGTGTTACCGCACAACTCCCCCAAACATGTTGTTACTTGATAAATTTTACACACACTCACACACACACACGTGTGGGAGACTAATGCAATCTATTTATTCACTAGCTCTTCAGGGATGATATCTATAGATTGGGGATAATTAAATCTTGTCAATATTAAATGCTTTACTCAAGGTCTCCCAACCTGTTAATAGCAGAGCTACAACCTAAAACATTACCCTTTTCTACTGCATAACCTGTTCTTTTAAAGACTTCCATAAAAGTCAATTATCATCCACCCTTTGTGTGTGTGTGTTTTGTACACCTTTTTATTTATGTATTTATATATTTATTTATGGGGGGAACAGAAGGAGAAAGGGAGGGCGAGAAACATTGATGTGAGACACATCGATTGGTTGCCTCTCACAGGCCCCCAAATGGGGACCTGGCACATGCCTGGTACAACCCAGGCACATGCCCTGACTCGAGATCGAACCTGCAGACCTTTTGGTTTGCAGGTCAGTGTTCAACCCACTGAGCCTCACCAGCCTACCCACTGAGAACCCTGGTGAGCCTGAAAACCAAACAAACATTTAAAATTTTAGCATTCTTGATAATGATTTCCTGTCTTTAGGAACAAGAATATATATGTGACTCTCCTGGGACAATCCTACCCTAAGAACCAGGAAGGCTCCTAAATTCCTTGGTGAGGGAATTCTGCATTGTCAAATACTGTTTTCATAAATAAATCATTGACTGGAGCTCGAGTTTTGTTTTGTTTTGTTTTTTAATCACAAAGATTGTTCACTTTAATTGTATCCTTTAACAGGATTTGTCATGTACGTGGGCATCAAAATAATAGTGTCTCAGTGTGCCCAGGACTGAAAACAATCCGTGAGACATGGCCCTCAGTCCGAGGAAAGAGAGGGGGTGTTGATGGCTTTGTGTGGTCTCCTAGAAGTATAAAAGAATATCTAATCTCCTGCCTTACAGAACAGAAATTTGTCCCTGACCTTAAGGGGTGGCCATCTGGTTGCTACTTACATGAAGAGGGAAATTTGGTAGGAGCCCTGAGTGACATACCTAATGACCTTCTAAAGTAGCAGGAATGAGAAGAAAGGCCCGCGGAAGTCAGGGAAAGGAAAATGCAACGCTAACATCCACAGCAAGTCACATCAGCTAGAAGCAACATTCGCAAGAAGCAAACATCGGTGTCGATGCTTCAAGAGACTGGGAAACTAAAAAGCAATTTTCATAAATTCGCACATATAGCTTTAAATAATAAAAAGCTTAAACCGTCTCTTACAAAGAATATTCTCCTTTGAAAGGATTCCAGAAAACCATGAAATGCTGTTGATAAGGCTGTGCCAATTTGTAAAGCTTGCCACAATCTCCAGCTCGCATTTTCCCCTTTTTTTCTCCTTTCTTTCAAAAAAAATTTTTTTTCACTGAGCTTTGTTAGTCCCAGAGCCTACCATGACAACAACAACAACAACACAAGTGTTTTCTAAAGCTGAAACCTCTTTTCCCCCAACAAGAGGCCGGGTGGTTGACGCATTTGATTTATTCCATGGAAATAATGTTAAAATAGCGTTTGCAAAGCCAGAGAAAAGATTTTTGATGCAAAGCTCAGGTAGGCATAAATGTATAAGCCAACTCTCAAAGTTTGTCACCCTTATCAACCACTGTATTCAGGATTAATTATAGGATTGCTTGGATCTCACTCTCATGCAAATGTTTACCCACCCAGACAGAGCTGGTTGATTGGCTCTTTTCAGCTAAAGTAAACTTTTAACTAGTGGAGACTTAACTTTCTTAATGTTTTGCTTATCAGTTGTTTTAGATATATTGTCTCCTCTACGTTGACCAATTATTTTCAATTAGACTTATAACTGCATTGTATAGTTAAAAGACCCAATTAATATCTTTAAAGCAACAATGGTAAGTAGTGTTTAGTGGAAATTTTATATTTAGCTGTCAAAAAGTAATCATGGCTTACATTTATGGAGTACCTTTCATCCTAAAGGATACCAAAGTGCTATTACAAATTTCATATGCTCCATTACTAATTATAGGTCAGAATGATGTCACCCCAGCACTGTAACATCCTATTACAGGTAAAGAATAATTGACTAATGTGGTAGCTCTTAAGAAAAAAATGCTTAAAGTCTCTTATTTAATTGGAACAGTGAAGGCAATTGAGCCAAGTGAAGGCAGCTATTCTGGGGATTACTAGAAGATGGTTCCCCCCAGGGCCACCCCTGCCAGAAGAGAGGTACAGCAAGCTGCATAAAGGATTTACATGTGAACACTGAACCCCCTTTTCAGGGACTGAGAAGGGTGCTCCCATGACACCACAGCAAGACTGTGATTACTCGCTTTCCAACAACTAAAACAAATTCATCACGGCAAATCAGCGCCACCAGCCTCTGACAGGCCATCCATCATGGACAAGGCTCTCACTTCATCCTCACTCGGGAATGTATGGCAACTGTCTTCAGCAATACCTGAGATGCCAGCCATGTACACCACAAGGTGAAATCTTGAGTGTCCTCTTGACAGATTTTAAGACAGGCTTACACTGGGGATCTGGGGGTAGGAATTGAGCACACACCCAACTTCTCCCAGAGTGACCTACCCTATCAAAAGGCTGATATGTAAATGAAGGTCTTACATATGCTAATATTCCCACTAAGAAAAATGAACGTGATCCCCAGCAGCTGTCCCTGAGGTCTGGCAACATGATTTCAGAGACAAGTTATTCATGTATTCATTCAACAAACACTTGAGTGCATAGTATGTACCAGGTACTGATTCAGGCCCTGGAAATAAAGAAAACAAAAGAAACAGAAAGCATTGGCCTCAGATATAACATGGTAAATGGAGTAAGGAAGGAAAGAAAGGAAAAAAAATAGGCCTTCCACTCAAAAATTATAAATTCAGCACTTACTTTGGGCTGCCCTATTCAGGAATGGAAAAACAACAAAGACCCTAAAAAAAAAAAAAAAAAAAAAAAAAAAAAAAGTCCTTTTCTTCTCCAAGATATTCCGTTTTGGGCCACACGTTGTCACACATCTCCACAAGCTCGTGTTCCTTCAAATTGGCTACGTGCAATAAAAGAAAAACTCCAGTGCGAGGAGACCTTGAAACAGCAAGAGAAGACAACAGCTGATGTGATAGAGATTGTGGAATTGCAGGCACAGTCAAAAGGAATGCAAAAATAACCAAAAGCAAGTCAGAGAAGAGCAAACAGCACCTTAGGGAGAAATTTTTTCCAACAACAAGAAGGGCCTGCAGAGGAAAGATTTGATAAAAACTTGTTAGGCAAGAATCCTGGGGAAAATGCAACCACTCATTCTTGGCTCGGGCAACTGTTTCCATCTGCAACCTGACTGGGAGGGTAGCATGAGGGCTGATAAGCAAGGAATGACTCGGAATACCAGAACCAGGTCAAAGGGAGCAGGAGAACCAGCCTGGGAAGAAGACATGGCATCTTTGCCTGCTAAATTTCCCATTCATGAAACTACCTGTAGTGTGGGAGCACAGATATTTCTCCCACTGAATTCAAGTACCTCAAATAGCTGGCCAAACCTGTTATGATAAACAGACACCAGAGGGAAGCAGGACAGTGGTCATGAAGAAGATTCTGTTTTGGGGGGCAGAGGGGTTCTTTTTAAAAATTTTCAGGTTTGGAGGGAAGAGAAGACAGAAAATGGTATTTTTTCCAAAAATGCACCCAAGGTGCCTACTGTTAGGGATGGGATCAGGAGGAATGAGTCTGTTTCATCTATGTAGTAAGAAGAGAGAAACTATACAGGAAAAACAGAAACTATGGGACAGGGAACAGGAAGGAACATTAGGCAGAAAACTGGTCAACACTCCACGAATCCCGGCAGTATTTTTCTCCATCTGTGTCACAGCATACCTCTACCCAGTGGTGTCTGTTAACACAAACTCATTCTCCAACTTTGGTGGAGGCTGCGTTGCCCTCAGATTCAGAAAGTGCCGTGGAGACGCACTGCTTAAAGCTATACATAGGGGTCTGTGGCACAGAAAATTCTGTCTACTATTTATCTTAGGACATAACTGAATTATTCCAATAACAAGAGCAATGCTCTTTCCTTATAACCTTTTACTTTTCTTACTGTCCATTAATATAAACTTTCAGTGAAACACTCTTTCCTACTCCCATTAACTTTATCCCTAAAGGTCATATTCATCTCCTATTGTGCCTGGGCAAGCAGAAAGGGCCTGCATGGAGTGACTCCTGGAAAAGGAAGCCTTGGCCTGAGACTCATTCCTCTCTGGACGTCCTGTCTTGGTGGTCACATTACTTCAAAGGCTCCATTTTTGCCCCTTTTTCTGACTATGATGCCAGTGAAAGGGACTCTTTCATTGTCAAGCTTTAAAATATCAAGGACATTTGACTCCAAAATCTTTTGTATTCTACCTCCCAAAGATTCAGAGTCCTAGTATCTATTGTATCAGGCATTCTAACAGCACCTCTTCAACGTGGAGAAGAAATGGGTAATATAATTTGTGTTTGAAAAATAGAAAAATTAGATTGAAAAATACTAAGATATTTAGCCATAGATCAATCTGGAAATGGAGCACC
Organism: Glossophaga mutica; assembly: GCA_039655065.1. Taxonomy (NCBI): domain Eukaryota; kingdom Metazoa; phylum Chordata; class Mammalia; order Chiroptera; family Phyllostomidae; genus Glossophaga; species Glossophaga mutica. The sequence continues at coordinate 157,493,414 of CM077303.1, forward strand.
CTCTCATACTCTGAGCCCAAGGCCCTAACACAAAGATGATGATGATGATGATGATGACAATGATAAAAAACATAATAATGCAAGCACTGCACTAAGTGCTTTAACTAGAGGATCTCCTTTACCTCTTACAAGGACCACAGGAAGCCGGCACTGTCATCCATGTACTTGGCTGGAGCTGAAGGGACTAAAGCCAGGACATGTGGGAGTCAGGGTCTGAACCCGAGCTGCCTTACTCCAACATCCAATCTCTTCACTTGTGTATTAGACAAGTGTTTATTTTTAATACATAATACACTGACACAAATTGGTTGGGGTGACGCTTGAAAAAAAATAAAACTGTTCATTTCCATTCTCATTCTCTGGAGAAAAATGATCCCAACAAATATGGCAACTTCCAAAGGAATGATAAGAAGGAAAGTTATGGTAGGAAGAGGAAGATCGAGTTTGATTTTAATCCAGGGGCGGAAGAAGAAAATGTGAAATAAGAAGACTGTAGAGGGAGAGGGCAGTAGCTCTCAAACCAGCTCCAAAGCAGAGATACAGACAGAAACTGGGAGGCAGTGAGGGTTAGTGGGGAAGGGATACAACAGTCAGCCAGCCATCATAGTCTATCAAGGGATGAAGATGTTCGGATGCCAACAGAGGCTGAAAAAAAAAAGCTCCCTTCCTTACCTTGAGGCTTCCTTTAACTTTGATTCCTCTCATCCTCTTAATGCCTCTGCCAACTGGATCCTCCACCTGAGTCAGTCCACTGTCTGAGTGTCACCCACCACGTGAGATATTACCTACTGTATCTGCAAAACCTCACACACCATAGTTCCAGGCCCTGTCTCTGAATTTATAGTTGACTTCTTATTCGTGAGAAATACCTAAGCACCCTCCATTTTGACTCTTGAATGCTCTTACCTCCTGACAGGATTCCCCACCATCCCTTCGGAGAAGCACTCCCCCAGACCCAACCCTCCCTGTTCCCTTCCTCTTTCCTCCCTTTGCAACTTCTCCCATCTCAAAATTCATATTTCCTTGGTGAAAAACAACCTAAATAGGTTTTATAATTTCAGTTTCTGATCTGATCAGTCACCCAACAAATGCCTGTTGCCTAACCCTGAGTGTTGTGCTCCAGGGGGTGTGAGAGAGGCCAGGCAGGCACCCTGGAGGCATTTCAGAGGAAGATAAAACACAAAAGTAGCTCTGGAATTTTAGGAGAAAAACACCTCTGAGCTTGCTGGCCCCTCAATACCTACATTCATGTTCTAATTGCCTCTACTTACTCCTTCCGATCAAACCTTACTAAATATAACATTAAACGTCCCCCCAGATATTTATTCCAACATCCCCTCTTGCTCTAATTGCAGCCCCCAGCCCCTCCCACCCCATCATTAAAGATTCTACCAGATTCTCTGATTTTCCTCTTTCTTCTGCACTGACATATCCGGAATCTAAAGCCTCAATTCAGTACACATCCAGCTTGCAAACCTTCCTCACAGAGAAATTTACAGACTAATTAGGTAATGGTGTGAAAGCAATTCAAAATCCTTAAATTATATAATCCCTGGTTACTTTTTTAAAAAATCTCCTTAAATTACTCTAATTTTATGTTTCTCCTGAGTGCATTGTAGTACCCAGAACTTAAAGTAGTTTAAGTCCTAACCAGGGTGGTGCTTTCCATTTAAAACTCACAATAGGCCCCCATTGAAGTAAATGCTAGAGGGCTTTCCCCGCCCCCCCACCCTAATAACAATGTCCTAGCTTCTTATGGTAATGGGGGCTCAGTGACAAGTTCCACACCTGCTCTCCAAAAAGTTTGTTTTCACTGTTTTTCAATACTGACCTAGAGTTTTACAAACAGCTATTGCCAAACTGCACACAAAATGGAGAAAACATTTCATCCTAGAGATTGTATCAGGAAACCTCTATTCTCTTTCAGTTTATGGCTTTTCTCGTACCTCAGGTGAGCAATTGGAGCCCAGAGGCACTGGAGAAGAGTGTCAACTATTGGGGAAGACCACCCAACTGAAGAATTCCTAGGTAAACTTCACCTGGGAGTCATAGAGTAGATATTATGGAACCCTAGGTATGGCCTACCAAAATTTTTGTTCAAAGATTGTTCCAGGAAGCCCAAAAAATGTTAGGCTAGGGACTGGGGCTGAGTCTGGCGGGGCAGCCTTCGGTTTTACTTTTCTTACTGATAACAATGTTAGAGTGATTAACCCCTGAGATCTTTTCTGGCTATAAAAGAAATAAATGAATAAAGTTTATATAGAACAAGAGATTCCTAAACAGGAGATGGATAATTTATTTCAGAGAGATTTTTAAACATTTGAGCTGCAATATCAAACCATTTTAAATGAATTTTTTAGGTCAGAGTTGCCAGATCATACAATGGAACATGTTCTTTTTCAAGAAAATCCAAACTGGGCTGAGGAATTGGGTTTGGTGAGTTCTATGCAGACCAGATCATTTATATGACGTTAACAAATATAACTTTGCAACGGAATTTGAATTGCTTCAAATACAGAACTTAAGCAGGCCTTCGAATCAGCAACCCCAACAGACCCAAGCTCTACTGCCTGAGATAAGGATCCTCTCTTTCCTTCTTCCCTCCCTTTCGCTGACCTTCCCTCCCTTCTTCCTTTCTTCCCCCTCTTCCTTCCTCTCTCTGTATTTCTCTATCTCTCTTTTTTATTCTTGCTTTCACTTTATATCTTTGGCCTCCTAAGCCCATGTAGGCAAACAATCAGAGGTAAAAATCACCTAGAACCAACCAGAGATGCTCAGGGTCTGCAGCACATTTCAGTACAGGAGCCACTAGCCACACGCGCCTATTTACATTTAAATTTAAATTCATTAAAAGTAAGTAAAAAATTTTAAACACAGTTCCTCAGTTGTACTAGCCACATTTTGAGTGCTTGTATTCAAAAGCCACCCTGGCTGCTGGCTAACATAGTGGACAGTGCGGAGCGAGCATTTCCGTCACTGTAGAGTTCCATTGAACAATGCTGATGGCTGCCAGTTAGCAGGGTTAAGAAACTTCTCTCAGGAAAAAAAAAAAAATTAAAGACAAGTTCTAAAGTCAGGTTGCCTGAGTTCAAACCCAAATACCACCACCTGCCAGCTACAGTTCCCTTGACCAGTCATTTTAGTGTTCTAAGTCTGTTTCCTCTTTGATAAAGTGGAAATGCTAGTTGTACGTGGCTTATACCATCACTCCGGGGATTAAACGAGATAAAAGGACATGTAAGGTGAGGTGCCTAGCATCTAATGCGTGTCCAATAAATGTCAGGTAGTATTTTTAATATTGATTGTTAGAGGGAAAAGTGAAGTAAAAAAAAATTAAAGGCCCTTATTCCTTCCACTGCTAATATAAAAGCCTGTTTTTTATTTTGTTTTGTCAAAATATTGCTCTGTTTTCACCAAAAAACTGCCTGAGAATATTTTTCCCATAAAGACAAATCCACTTTATTACTTATTTTTCACCAGAGCTTCTACTTCCAATTTGATTCCTATGCAGAATCTTAAAATTCCTGGTATTAGCTTTATAATTTTCAATGTAAAGAAATATAACTCATGGCAGAGAGTCCACACATAATCGTATCTTAATTATCTACACATGTGCTGAAAATTTATGATTACCTATCCACTAGAGCAAATTACAGAATTTGCTTTAAAAGTATTATATGATACTTTGCAGAAATAAATTTTAAAATTAAGGGACAATCTCTTTTCAGAATTGTCTTAGAAATACCCCCTGAACTGGAACAAATTCAAGGTGATGGCTAGTATTTTCAGAGAGTTTTGAAGTATGCATTTCATGCTGCATGAACTCCTCCGCCTCTACTCCCATGCTGAAATCATAAAATTAAAAGGCATCTATCCTAAATGTCCACTGACCTCTCAGCCACATTCTCTGCCTGCCAACCAGTAGAGCTAGCTTCTCAGAGGACGAGGGAAACCAGTAAAGCTACTGGCCAAACAAGAGCTCTGTTTCTGGCTTCCTATGCTTCCTGAAAGATCCTCTACCTCAGTAGTCCTATCAGAGCGACGTGCATAACCAAACTGCCCTCACTCAGAGTATCACTGGGAGAGCCCACGACTGCCTAAGTGAGGTGTGGCTCCAGGTAGAAGCCAGTCCTGAAAGGCAGAAGGCTCGCATTGCTAGTTCAGGCTCAGCCACTAACATTTTGATTGTGAGCACTTGGTTTTCTTCTCTGTTGAGTGAAGCAGTTAAATGGGATGATCTCTCAAGTCCTTTTGGGAATCTATCATTTCCACCGCAAGATTCAGGTCAAACAGGACCTCAAATTGGTGCTTTTTTTTTTTTTTTTTTTTTGATGGAGAAATTCTGGTGAATAGAGACAAATCAAATAAAGCATAGCTTTCAAATGCCAAATGGCATCAAAAAGGATGTTCCAGCTCTCTTTGACTTTGCCCCCTCTCCAAGCTCCATCGCTGGCAGAAAGGACACCTCCTTTCCTTTCATGGGCAGTGGTCCCCATACACATCTCAGAATCCTCAGTTCAAACCTTTATGTGCGTTAAGCACGAGAATATTAAGAAGTAAAAGGGTTTGTTTGTATCTAAATAAGAACCAAGCCAAATCCTTAAGCTGAAGGCACTGTAAATACCATCTTAAGTAGCTAGGAAGGAGAGTTCAGAGAGTTGAGTGCCTTACCCCAAACTTTTATCTACTACGTTAGAAATTCTACTGTTTTTAATATGGTTTTCCACTTGCCTTCATCAGAAACAGATGAAGCCATTGATTTTTTTTCTTCATTTTAATGAGTTCTTTTTAAATTAAAAAAATATTCTTCTTTTCATCCTTCTTCTACACTTTAAGAGGCAGCTTCTTCTCACATTCCCATGAGTGCAGGATCTAATGCAGAATATTGATGTTTTTGAGAAGTCTCGCAGTGGCAGAGGGGTAGAATGGAAGGCTGGGTTTATGGATTAATTGTCACCTGGGCCAACGAAAATCATTTCTTTAATAATAATCTTACTTTTCAGGTTCTTTTGCCATCTACCTCCCTCAACATAATAACAAAAACAATATAAGTAATGATTAAAGAAACTTTTAAAAAATCTGACAAATGGTTCATCAGCTGACCATTACATACTGAAGGCAACTTTTCATTTGTGTGACTATCAGAAGCTAGAGGCCTCATACTGGTTATGACAGAGAGAAGCAACTGACAAAAACTACAAGTCCCAAGATGCAATGATCCACAGAGATCAAAATCATATAATAGAAGATGATGTTATCTTCATTTTAATTAAAATAATTCTCTTATGTTCACAGAGCTTTTCAAATACTCCCAGCACATCATAAGGTCCACACCACTATACATCCAAACTAAAGATGGATAAGAAGAAATGAGGAGGTTGGTGTGATGGGACTTGACAATGGAAGTTGCCATCATAGGAAGCCTCTGGACCCCACAATTACTCACTACATTAACATTCTAATATTTCATCTGACAAACAAAACCCAAGAGCTTTTTCCAGATTGCTTTACCATGAAATTAATGACTTCCTGGGGAATATATTGGACAATCTTCAAATGTGATTCTTCAGATCCCAGAGTCTCAATGTCTCCTGGAGAGAGTGACAATTTTGCTGCTAGACACAAGCAAAAAGCTTTCATGTTAAAGCTGTGGTGAAGGAGCCCAGCACTGGGAAAATGGGAAAGATCAAGAAAGCTACAAAAGTGGAAAGATAAATTGCCAATCCCCAGGAAGCGCCATGGGGGGGTGGGGGGGTGGGCAGGGCGCAGCCTGAAGTTAGTCATCAAAACTTAGTTCTTACCAGTCGTTAATAGAACAAAAGCATCTCCCAAAATAAATCATTTCCTTTGGAAAGAGCAAGGAGATAATGTCATGCTTGTCCTTTCATAGATAATTTGTGATTGCAAATGATATGGGGTTAATGACAGATGGTCTACTCAGAAGAGACCCACCAGAAACAGGGTGTCGGCATGGACACCCTGCTTATTACCTAACAAATCCCCTCGCAGTGGGTGTGCAGTCCTTAGTTCCCCCACACCCTTCCTCAGGCTTGCTTTGTATTTTTTTTCTGATTCAGTTATCACTGAAACACACATTTTTATTGAATTATGCAAGATTCAAACTTCCACAGCTTTGAACATTTCAGTAAACACTTCTACACACTTACCTACAGCAATGCCACAAATCCTGGCAGAAAATTTAGGGCAGTTCTGACAGCTTCTCGGTAAGAATTTTTTTTAACTTATAAAAGAATTTTCACTACAAACTACTCAGCTGAAGTTCAGTATTTCTCTTATTTTTGCTCTTCCATACCCACTTTCTAAACCATTTTCTTTCTCTCCTTTCTTTCTTCTGCGCTTCTGGACACACACAGGTCCAGGAGCAAGCTGTGCTGTTGTGATCTTGCAGTGGGTCTCCTCCTTTACAGGGACCAGCGTCGAAAATAATTCTGTCTGCTTGGCTCCTGCTATCAAACGTAGCAATCATTTGTGCATGTTGGCTTCCTCTCTAGTTCCCTGGAAGTTGTTCACATGTATCTTCTTTTAACCACAAAGCTTTGGCCTCTCCTCGAACGTCAGTCCAGGCCCTCACGGTTTCTCTTTTTAAAGCTACGGCTATCCTGTCTTCAAGGCTTCCCTTTGCTTTGACCCTCTCTTCATTGTTTCCTTTTATTCCATTGCTAAAAGTTATCACAGTTAGCATCTCCAATGCATCAACTTTTTATTGAGGGCCCTTTTCAAACTCATTCACCTTATAAGATTTTCTGATGGAAATTGTAAGATAAGAACAATGTGTAAATTTTTAGGTTGAATACAGAATTAAATTCCCGTGGGGCAAAAGTTATTCCATGTCCAAAAGAATTTTGACTGAGCCAGTTGGATTCACCAGTGACAGCGCAGAGCCAAGGAGACTGAAATCAGAGAGTAGTTACCTTTCTATAAAGAAATGTTACTGTTCTTCATCCACAAACTGATTCGGTCATCCCAACAAACGGTGAAACACTTGTGTCCTTAGTTATAAATAAACCATGAGTGGGAAAATCATCAAAGGTCTTGCTCTCATCATTGCTATACAGGGAAAAGGTCATTTCTGAATACATGTTCTTCTATACGCTAAATTTTTCACAAGTGAAACTTCACACATGAAAATTATTTCAGAATATAAACTATGTCAGAGAGTGATACATCTACCTACTGTAAGTCAATCCAAATCTCAGTTGATTCCAAAGCTGGAAAGAGAATGACTGAGCAGGCTTGGAAAATGATGCCTGCCCTCAGCCCTCATGGAACATGTAAACACGATTAACATTTTCGGACTGCACAGTTTGTGTTCAGCATCATCCAATGCACGTGCATTATCTAACTTAATTCTCATGCTGAAATGAGTATTCTAGAAGGCTGATGAGTTAATAGACTAAAGTAATTCATTCACATCCAGCAGTACAGCAAATGCCTGCCCACCCCTGTCCTAAATTGTGTGATCATATACCAGTGTGCTTAGAGTTACTCAGAGGTAAAGAGACTTTAAACCTTGACAAAGCATGGTTAAAAGGAAATGAGGATGTTTGGCCTGACTCCAGGGAGATCTGGCAGTGTCTTAAAATGTCTTTCCAACTGCCATGTGCAGAAGAGATTACACTTTTGTGTGGCCCCAAGTAGAGAGGGAGATTTCAGCTCAGCATGCAGAATGGTTTTGTAGCTGTGAGGGGAACAAGCATCCTGGACAAGAAGAGAGCTCAGGTCCCTGAAGGTATTCACACCAATATTGAATTGTATTAAATAATAATTACTCAACAAAGATAAAGTAAGTGCTAAGTACTTTACCAAGCACTGGTAATAAGATGAACTAGATGCACATGAGCATACAGTTGGAAGTCAAAAATTTGGTAGGGTACATTGGAATATAGGGGCCTGGACAAGGCATTAGGGGAACACAGAGAAGGGTCACCACTCCCAGCTTGTAAAAGGATGTGGGTAGTTGTGGGAAATGGCAAAAGGCATCAGAGGGTGAGGAGGAGGTAGTCAGATGATAAAAGTGGGAAGTGTATTCCAGGCTGGTCACAGGATCATCAAACCTTTAGAGTTAAAGGTATTACAGAAGTGATTTAGATATCAGATGAGGGGTTCGACTTGTTGACATCTGCCATCCAATTTTGATTCCACAGCTTCTAAAACTAAGAAAGCCATCACCAGGGGCAGAACTGACTCATACACAGAGCCTCCCTTATCTCTGAATGAGGAAGGGAATTGCTTAAGGAAGCTGGGATATAGCCCAAAGCAAAAGTCAAATTCCTTGTCCTTCCAGGAAGCAGAACAGAGAGAATACGTGGTGAGGCATAATGAGGACAGTCAGAAAAAAAACAGTGAGGTCATCGGAGGCCCACACTCCAAACTGGGCCAAAGGGGCTGACAGAGAAACATTTGCACAAGAGAAAAGGTGCTATCTGAGAGACAGGTATGAAAAAAACATAGATTCAAGGAAATAAATAAATCATCTAGGCTACCCTTAATGTTATGAAAATAAGGTCTAATATCTCATGGCTACTTGAAAAGAGAGTGCCTAATTGTAAACTCAGAGGGATTTCCATTGTGGCATGTGGTTTAGTTTCATTTTTTATCCTAATACAAAAACCACCACTTATGCTCCTTTGGGCTTTCTTCCCTAGGAACCAGGCTGGTGGTTATTTGTTTTGATTTAAAACACCTTTTTTTTTTTTTTACAGTTCTTACTGGTGGTAGTAGAGGCTACACACAGAGGGGAAAGTAGATAAAGAGGGTGATAAATAAGTGATAATATCAACCAGGTTTTTAACATAGATTTTCATATGGCAAATTGTTCATGAGAATAACCCAAAATTGACCATACTACACATTTTGCCTGCAGAGAGTTAGATCATAAAGCATATAATAAGCTATACGGATTTCTCAAAGTTCAACTTTATTTAAACATAATAAATATTTTTTTCTTTGGGAAACCACTCAGCAAAAAGACAGTAGATACCTATAATGACCATTTTTCTGGTTATTTTCTATTCATATTTGGTTCAAAAAACATATTTGTTGGTTTTGCTTAAACTCACCAGTAAGTATAAATTGGTAGGTAACATTGAGAATACAGATATTTTACAAGTTTCAAAACCAGTGGGTAAAGAAGGCAGTGATTTCCTGGCATAAGACCACCTTGGGAAATTCAACAGGGAAACAGTCTGCCAAGTGGACGGACAAAATTAATGATATTTAAGCTTCCAAATGTCTGCCTACTATCCCAGGAATAAATGACAATGAAGGGACAGAATGAAGTTACCTCTGAGATCTTAAATTGCTATAAGAATTAATACATAAACTGATTAGTCTTACTCATTGAATATGCTATGTAATAAAGTGCTTGAAAGAAAAGATTCAATTGGAGTGTGGTGCCTCAAATCTCTTTTATACAAAGCATGATACACAACACACAATATAAATGTTTACCAAATTAATAAAGATATCAAATAACACTATCATACTAACCTTTATGTGTAGATTTAGTATTTGGCAAATCCATGTCAAAGTTTCCTTTTTTTTTTTTTTTTTTTTTTTTTTGTAAACGGGGCATTTCCAATTTTCAAACTGCCTGACTCCTTTTAAAACAATTTTACTTTAAAGCCATTTCTTTAAAGGCTGATAATTTCTCTCAAGCTTGAAAAATCAAAACACATGTTCTTATGCTTTTTCCAATACAATATTTTCCCCTTTTTCCCAGCTTTCTTGAGATATAAGCCATACATAACATTGTATAAGCTTACAGTACACAACATGATGAATTGGAACACATGTATATTTCAAAACGACTACCACAACAGGGTGAGTCAACACACCAACCTCACATAATTGCCATTTTTGTGTGTGGTAAGAGCATTTAACATTTGTTCTCTTCACAACTTTCAAGTGTACAATACAGTGTTGTTAACCATAGTCACCATGCTGTACATTAATTAGATCCCTAGAGCTTACCCATTTTATTTGTGCCCCTTTCACCAGAATCCCTCAATTTCCCCCAAACCCCAGTCCCTGGCAACCACCATTCTGCTGTCTGTTTCTATGAGTTCAGCTTTTTTTAATAGAATGCAATATTTTCAAAATGGTTTGAAAACAAAATAAAAGAGACTATGGAACATTATGAGGCAAGCTATGCAAATTCTCAGACACTGAAGACATGGTTAACATGTTCAAAATATTTATTTCGTTATTGGGCTAAACCCCTTCATTTCATGTTATTAAGTTGCACGTTTTTAAAATTTATTTATCTTTTTACTGTTATTCTATTACAATTGCCCCAATTTTTTCTCCTTTGCCCTCCACTGCCCAGCCCACCCCTACCACAAACCCCACACTCTTATCCAGGTTCATGAGACATTCATACATGTTCTTTGATTAGTCCCTTCCTTTTCTCTCCACCGTTATCCCCCTCACCCCTCCCCTTTGGCCACTGTCAGTCTGTTCCATGTTTCCATGCCTTTGGCTCTATTATGCTCGTTAATTTATTTTGTTCATTAGATTCCTCTTATAAGTGAGATCATATGGTATTCATCTTTCACCAACTGGCTTATTGAACTTGGCATAATGCTCTCCACTTCCAACCATGCTATCATAAAAGGTAGGAATTTCTTCTTTCTTTCTACTGCATAGTATTCCAGTGTGTAAATGTACCACAATTTTTTGATCCACTCATCTACCGATGGGCACTTGGGCTGTTTCCAGCACTTGGCTGTTGTAAATAATGCTGCTATGAACATAGGGGTGCATAGGTTCTTTTGGATTGATGTTTCAGGGCTCTTAGGATATAATCCCAGCAGTGGAATCATTGGGTCAAAAGACAGTTCCATTTTTAATTTTTTGAGGAAATTCCATCCTGTTTCCTACAATGGCTGCACCAGTCTGCATTCCCACCAAGAGTGCACTAAGGTTTCTTTTCTCCACATCCTCTCCAACACTTATTGTTTGTTGATGTATTAATGATAGCCATTCCGACAGGTGTGAGGTGATATCTCATCGTGGTTTTAATTTGCATCTCTCTGATGGCTAGTGATGCTGAGCATCCTTTCATATGTCTCTAGGCCCTCTGTATGTCCTCCTTGGAGAAGTGTCTGTTCAGGTCTTTTGCCCATTTTTTTAATTGGATTGTTTGTCTTCCTGGTGTGGAGTTGTATAAGTTTTTTATGTATTTTGGAGATTAAAGCTTTGTCCTATGTATCATTAGCAAATATGTTCTCCCATGTGGTAGTTTCCCTTTTCATTTTGATGATGGTTTCTTTAGCATTGTGGAAGCTTTTTAATTTGATATAGTCCAATTTGTTTACTTTTTTCCTTTATTTCCCTTGCCCTAGGAGATATATCAGCAAAAATATTGCTATATGTGATATCTGAAATTTTACTGCCCATGTTTTCCACTAGGATAGGACTTATATGGCATTAAGATATATTTAAGTTTTTTTATCCAATTTGAGTTTATTCTGGTATATGGTGAAAGTTGGTGGCCTTGTTTCATATTTTTTGCATGTACCAGTTCAGTTCTCCCAACACCATTAATTAAAGAGACTATTTTTACTCCATTGTATGCTTGTGCCCCCTTTGTCAAATATTAATTGACCATAGAGACTTGGGTTTTATTTTTGAGCTCTCTATTCTGTTCCATTGATCTATGTGTCTATTCTTACGCCAAAGTTGCATGCTTTTGCCTTTTATTTTTACCTAAACTGGAAAGATCCCATTACATTGAACTTTTGGTTTTTATTCTTCCAAGGCAAATTGATTCAAGTCTTAATTAGCCAGTGGCTGAAATATAGTATTAATAGTTAAGTGCCCATTATATTTTTCACTCACACATAGTTCAAGAAAAAATTAACCATTGTCAGCATTTACAGTTTCCTAAACAACTTTGTTTATTTGTCCCCAAGAAGTTGGTTATCAAACTGCATATGCTAAGATCTAAGTTGCTCAAAAATTTCCCCAATATATAGAAAATTTAGTGAAGGCCACCAAAACACCAACCTCATGCTGGCTATCCGCACCACTAGTCATTTACCACACAGATACAATAATTGGCTACAGAGAAGAAGAGTTTAGATCTACTTGTATTGACACCTAATTACACTTTTGAGTCGGCAGGTATTTAGATCGAAAATACACTTAGGAAAGGGAATTATTTTGATAGTTTGGAGAGCCTCTTTCCAGTCCCCCAAACCTCTAGGTACTGAGAGAATGGGGTTTTTCCATTTAAAATAAACATATTTTCTCCTTGATAAATCATAACCCAGTATTCTAGGTTCTAGAGAAAAAACAGGACTGCTAAAACAAATTATATTTTTTACTAATTTTTTTATTGTTGTTTAATTTTTTAATTCTTTTTTTCTTTATTTCTGAGGTAGCAGAACTTAGGCGGGGGGGGGTGGAGGCGGGGGGATGAGTCCCCTGGAGTACATATTTAGAGAGAAAAAGGAGAAAATTAAGAAATAATAACTAAAAGAGAAATTTTTATTTTAATTAATTTATTGTAAAACGCTTTTTATTTGGTGTGACGTGAAGTGGATTTTACAATCAATTACATTGAGTGAGACAGTTAATCAGCACACTCTGTGCTCTGAACCCCACCACCTGAGCTGCGTGCATGCATTTTACTACCTGGATGGTAAACCTAAACAAATAGATTTATAATGGTTTATAGACAATTCCCATGCAATAACTATATTATTAAATCTAAGGCATTATTAAAGGTTAATTATATATAAAATTATTGAGATTTAACAATGATGTAATCTATGGAGAAGATACTTATCTTCTGCTGTTTGTACTATAATTACTAAACCTCAATGAACTTCTCTCTTTAATTCTCCCATTCTCCTGGCTAACTAGCCTTTCTGATGGAATCCAACGCCTACAACCCACGATGACTCTGCTTTACACCTTTAATGTCTCCCTTACCCACCTCCCTTCTTCACCATCTTAACCGAAGATCTTGTCAATATCTTCAAAGGGAAAATTGTCACTTTGTGACGAGTTCTCACCCCTCCCTTACTTTTCTCTTTACCAGTATCCTTCTCTTCATTGCCCCATATCTACCTCAAAGTCCTAAACATCTAAAGCACTAACTCTGTCATTTTGTTACCATCAAGAGTGTTTAGCAATGACCTTGGTTACTTTCTCTTTGCTCATCTGTACTTTGCAGCTGTTCTTGTGCTTCCATCCCCAGCTCTCAGAAATGTTCTTTATCCAATCCTAAATTACTCCAGTTAGTGTTTTCATTGTTTCATGTCTTTCTTTTAGCCTCACATACAAGCTCTTACAGTTACATTGTGCCTTCACTACTTTTATTTTTCATAAATTAGTATTGAATAACTAGGTCCTTAGCTTACATTTTTCTCTTATTTTCCGGTCATGTAGTTTTTATCTTCTGATTGAAATGTGCAGATACCTTCGGGGATCTCTTCTGACATCTCTCCCAGTTCTTCAACTTCTTGAACCTTCTCTTCATTCAAAAGCAACACCTTTTATTGAGCCCTTGTTGCTCAGATACTGTTCTAAACTCTGAGGCCAAAAAATCAAAACGAACAAAAAAAAAAAACCCTCAGCCTAGATCCCCACCCTCATGCAATTTGCAAGTGGGAAGAGACGGACGATAAAAAGTATTTTTTTAAGTAAAATTGTAATAATAATAAGCAAAGAATGTCACGCATTCCATGAAAAAAATCAAACTGGGTAATGTCATAGGAAGTGATCAAAGAAGAGGACAGCCAGTTAGCATGTGCAGGGGAAGTGACATTTAAGTCAAGACCTGTATAATAGGAAGGAGTCAGCCATGTGAACAGAAAGCCATCAGAGGACTCAGAGGAAGGGGAGGAATAGGGAGTTTCAAGTCCCTGTGACGGGAACAAGGTTAGTTTATTCAAGAGACCAAAGGAAGGCCAGAATTGCCAGAGCAGTCAGCCCCTGGGGACAGTAGACAGGGCCAGACTGTGTACCGCGTACTGGCTTGTGCTGAACCACAGCCCTGCTGCCTTAGGTTTAGTGAGGTCAGCCCTCCCAGCAAGAAATGTGGTAGAGTCCCAGTTTCAAAGCTGAGTATCCCAACTTCCATAAACACATCCCATGTTTGATCCAATTCCAGAAACCAAAGAACAAAGCATGTCCTTTTCCTGGTCACCACCTCGTTAACCACTACAGCAAAACGTCGGGGTCCTCCTCCTGCCATTATCTGCTGTAACATAGACACTAAAAGAAATACAATACTGAACTCTCATCTGTCAGTTTAAAGGTGACCTTAATTTTTTTCTTTATACTTTCCAACATTTTCTGAATTTTTTCATGCCCATATCTGTGTGATAATAAAACAAACACACAATTTAAATATATACAGAAGATACAAAACTAGGTGTGCATCTTTGCATGCGTTTGGCGCTTATCAGCTGGCTTATCTGTTTGCACTATGAAAAGTAATATATTGTTCTTTCTCTGCAGCCTCCTATATTTCTTGTGTTGATTCTGGAACTCCAAGGTGACCTGCTTCCCCAGGAACAGGGAACCGAGGTGGCTGCGTGAGCGAACAAGCCGGAGCGCACCTGCGGGATGGAGGCAGGGCCTGTCGGCACAAGTGGAGAATGCTGTCAGTGCGCCGGATCCTCTCCTGCGTGGTGCTCAGGACACTGCTCTCCTTTAAATGGTATCAGAGTAAACAAGATGCTCTATGTACAATGAAACTCCAGAAGCCCTTCCCTAAAGTGAGAAAGCTGAAATCAAAAGCATCACATGTCGTTTAAAAACGAAGTCTGCCATCAGCTCCAGGGGCGTGGGTCTGGGCCCACTGCAGCCGCTTAACCTTTCCAATAGGCAGGGACCAAAGAGCAAAGCCGAGGGACCACCGCAGATTCAAAATTACTTCCCACCCACGTATTCTGGGACCCCCACGAATTTAAAAATTTTATATTTATTTAGTAAGTCAGAATGAGTGAGAGTGAGAAAAAGAGAGCAAGAGAGAGGTGAACTCCTGCCAAAAGTCTAGGGTCTCTATTAAAAGTAAAATCCCCAAAGCATGCCAGTTCAGCCACAGCACATCTGGGAATTGTTTGAAGGATAATGACAGTAATAATTATGATTACTTACACTTAATTCTCCCTCACAGGGGCACTGTGAAGATTAATGAGTTAATGCTCATAATGTGTTTTTGGTTCCTCGATGAAAGCTCCCATGAAAGCGCGGATTATTATTATGGTTATTGTTGTTTATATTAGACCATTCCTGTGGAAGGCTTCCCTTCGTGGCCTGTCCATTTGCGTTCCCATCATAAAATACAACCGCTTCTCTAATTAACAGCCCACTGGCTCCAGGAGCAGTCATATCAGGCAAGAACCCCCCCTGCCCCCCGCCTTTAAGATAGAAAGTGCAAGCAGAACCACTGTCAGCAGCTGCCCACCTCCCTGTGCCTGTCCCAAACTCTTAGCTAAACCGTAAAGGCACAGGAGAGAAGGTAAGCAGTGTCCTGCCCCAAATGGGAACTATATTCACAGTGCAAATATCTTCCAAAATAGAGAGAGAGCACTTGCAGACAAATTCATAGATATGATCACAAAATAGGTGAGAAAGTGTTAAGATAATGTTTAAATATGGCTCATAGAATAGCTTGTTCAAAATCAAAGCCACATAAAGATAATAAATCAATGGGTTGCTACTTAGCATTCATTTATTCATTTGTTTTAAAGAAAAGCATTGCACACCCCCTTATCTCCTATACATGTTATACCAAACGATGTTTGTTGAACCAGACAGGGTCCCTGTCCTGTGGAAGATGGTTACTGAAGGCCAGCATGTTAATCAGCTACGTGTGGTCCAGTCAGGAGGCTAGGGCACTGTCGCAAAGGCAGCTATTTCTCTGGAAAGGCAGGCACGACATATTCTCTATGAGAGACTCTAGCTTTAGTAACAAATAGAAATGGCATTTATTTGTTCAACAATTAAAACATTTTTTGTAGGGCTAAAAGAAGAATGAGGTACCCCAAAGTTTCTTTTTGCATGGTGCATATGTAAGGACAAGCATGTGTAATGTGTCTGGTTCCTTGAAGATACTCGATCATATATAAATATTATTGTTCAGAAGGGAAAAAATGGGAAACAAAGACATCCTTCTTCCTTCTACTCTACCTTCTCATTTCTCAACTTAAAATGGTTATTCCTTGGCTCTGGAGGGTCTACAAATCATTAGGAGAGGAAGAAACTTAGGGGAAAATCCAGACTCACCACACCACCCTCTGCCTCTCTATGGCAGAGACTGCTAGTTGCCAGTAAATAGCCATGCTTTCTTCTTCCATAGAAACAGACTTTTAATTTTAGTGGAGCACTTTACCACTATGAAAGAAAAGACCACATTACCCAGTCTCCCTCAAAGGTAAATGTGGTACGTATGACTAAGATCTGGCCAAGGAGAGGTTGGCAGAGATGTGTGGGAGCCAGCCTAGTTGACAGGTGTACGTAGTTTTTTGTCTTTCCCCACTTCCTCTACCCCACCGCCTGGAAATCTGACACAACAGTAAAAATTGTAGTAGCTATTAAGGCTTATGAGATGGAAGTCAGAATAATGCCTCCCACCAAAGATACCCACGTCCAAATCCCTGGAAACTGAAAAAGTTACATTACATGGCGATGGGAAATTAAAGTTGCAGTGGGTAAGCATTACTAACCAGCTGACCTCAAAAGAGGGAGGTTGTGTTGGATTACCCAGTGAGGCCAAAATAAAAAAGTGTCCTTAAAAGGAGAAGAGGGAAACAGAAGGAAACTAGAGAGATGGCTATGGGAGAATGACTCGACCTGACCTTATTGGCTTTGTAGATGGAGGAAGAGGCCACAAGCCAAGGAGTGCAGGCAGCCTCTAGAAGCTGCCAAAGGCAAAGAAGCAGATTCTCCTTTGTTGCTTCCAGAGGGAACACAGCCCTGCCAACCCTTTGATTGTAGCTCACTGAGACTCACTTAGCAATCTTGACCTCCATAACTGTAAGATAGATAAATTTGTATTGTTTAAGTTACTAAGTGTTTGGTCTTTTGTTATAGTGGCCATAGGAAACTAATACTCTAGCACTAAGGATGGCTAAGTAAAAAAAAAAAAAGAGAAAGAGCCTGGGTCCCTAATGACATTGTGAAGCAACCATACTCTCCCTGAATGACTTAACTCTAGACTGCCTTTATGTGAAAGAATAATGCTTTTAATGTTTAACCCACTGTTGTTTGGGGTTTCTTTTATATGCAGCAAAGCACAATTCATAGCTGGTACACTCACTACCTTCTACAGAAAAGGAACTAAAATCCCAAATTGTTAAGTGTCCTTATTTAATGCAACTCAACTATTCAGAATCAAAAGTCAAACTCAAGATCCCTAAAGCTCCATGTTTACAGTCTACCCAGTAGTATACACAACAGTGATTCTCAAACCTTAGCTTATGCTACAATCATCAGGCGAGCTTGTTAACACACAGATCGCTGGGCCCACACTAGAGTTTCTGAGTGAGCAGGTCTGGGGTGGGGCCAAGGCAATCCAGACTATTGCTGGATGGACATTGTCTTCCACTGTCAGATCCATAACCAAAGTCCAGCCCTTATGACCACTTAGCTAGGATACCATAGTAGCTTCCTACCTAAGTGGCTGACATGTCTCCAGTCCTACTGACTCCCCCTGCCCATGCTCCCACCTAATTTTGCTTTTACCATATCCTATTTCTGCTTCAAAAACCACAGTTTCTTCTTATTGTTTGTGAAATTAAATCCAACCCCTGTGCAAGACTTTCTAGGCTCCCACATTTCCCTGTCCTCTCTCCTACCCAACTCAAGCCATCTCTCCTCCAGCCATCCCTATAAAGAGAGAGGAACCAAAAACTTAATTCCATAACCAAGAGAGAGAGTTGGCCAGCTCTCCATGCAAATTCAAACTGTAAGCAAATGACCATCCCATCCTCCTTAAACTCCCCCAGACAGCCCAGCACCCACCCTTGGGGAACAAGGAACCAGGTCCCCTGCAAGCAGCGACAGCAGGTTCCCCATGGAAACTCAGGAAGAGGTGAGTACACAATGTGCATTTCAACTAATTGCTCCAGAAAGGGAACACAGCCAGGAGGACCTGAGATTGTTTGTGTGCTGTTATGCTGAATTTTGAAAGAGAGGCAGGCAAACTTAAAGGAAATTGGCAGCAACTTCATCCGGCGCCAGCCAAAATGGCACTCTGTTCCTCCCCGCAGCAGCTGCGTGGTTGTGTGGCTGTGGCGGCAGCACTTGCCTTTCTTTGTGTGCAGGAGGGACTGGAGGTGTGGGCCACTGGAGAGGCTGCCTCGCCAGAGGAGGCAGCTTTAAACTCCCCAGAGAAAGGATGGTTCAGCTCTGGGCAAACAAGCGCCAAATGATCCAACAGTTCTAAGCCTGATGTATTTGACGGTCTTTGTTGGTTCCTCTCGTCAAAATCACACAAATATTAGTTGTGCCCTTGCCAGGAAATCTGGTACCTGTATCACTAAGGGCTTTTCTTTAAGAAGGAAAGCTTTTCGTCTGTTTACAGTACATTTTTCTCCTGCTCTGTTAAAAAAAAAAAGAATTAATTCTTTTGTGTCTTTGTTCTCAGTCTTCCATTTTTTCCTTCCTGTTATTTATTCATGGAAACCCTTCCTCACTCCTAAAATGATTTGCTGCAGCTTGGTTTTTAATTGTCTTACCATCACTTCCACTCCGACAACGTCCCAAAGTTGCATACCTGAGGCTCTCTGGGCTCCCACCCATGCGTTACTTCCTTCTAAACGTTCAGCTGACTGTGGCTTGGTATAGGGACACTCTTCCAACAAATACTTACTATTTGTTGAAGTACCTCTTGTGGACAGTCCTGTCCTCCTCCCCGAGAGATCAGTGTCCACATTTTATCCTAAGCATCTCACAGGAGCCTCACTTGCGCAGCTTCTGGTTAAGAGTCAGAAAAACTTCCTTCCAGAACAAGCTACATGAAATGGCCACGCTGATGCAAAGAGCTTTCCTTCCCAAGTCCTTACCATCAGTTGGCCCTATTAGAATGGTCTGGAGAAAAGGCACATTACTGAAAAGCTTAATAGACATTCTAGAATATAAAAGGCATTATTTTTATCAAGAACCTCTTCCCTTATATTCACTGAAGTTTCTTACTTCTAAACCCTCATTTCTCCCCTTCTGCACCCAGAGGCCTGCTGCTTTTACCTTCTCAGAGTGACTCGTCTCTACACAATTTAAGTGAGAAGGCGAAACTCTTGCCTTAAGTAATTTCAGCGGGCTTTATGTTCTCCTACCTGGATTTAATCGTGGGAAGATAACTGGGGACCACAATTCAGAGAGAGAGAGAGAGGGAGACAGCAGTTCTAAACAAGAAATATACTCACTCAGAGAACTGAAACTCAGGTGTACACATTATTATATGCCCAGAGAACATTTCGGCTCAGTAGGCTGCAGGGTAACACACCCTCAAAGCGATGGTAATTACTTTGTAGTTCTTTAGGTTTTCTCTGTGTAGGATATTGAAGGGAAGAGGGAAGAAAGTAGCTGACTTTTAAGTGAAATGGGGGATGGAAATTCCAGGTGAATTTAAAGCACCTGGCAAATAGGCATCTCTTCTCAGGGTTTCTTTGTTTTTGCCCTGGACTGGGAAGCCATCACCTTCCTGGCTCTTTCATGGAATTTCTGTGTGGTCTTGGACGTACTCAATTAACCTCTCCCCTTCTGCATTTCATCATGTGTATATGGGTATAGGATCAACTTCAAAGAGGTCCAGGGCCTAATTAATGTCTCTAGGGTGCCTGAAGATTCTGAGACGGAAAAAAAATAAAACCACCACCTTTATGCAGAATCTGAGACTACACCACAGCAGGTGGAAATTATTACTATTAAATGTGACTCCATCTCAGAATATTTGGCAAACTCCTCCTCTGGAGCATGAGAAATGTCAAGTTGGTAAGAGTAAGCTTCTTCTGTGATCAATGCCCTCTCTCTCTCCCCCATACACACATACATACACATACATTTGTCCAGAAAAATCCATTCATTGTTAATATAACAAGAACAGTTTGCACAACATCAGTGTAACCTGGCAGCCAAGGAGAGTGGACTGGAATTCACATGTGTGAACAATGATGACTTCACTATACTAGTCAGTGGGGGAGGTAGACATCATTGAGTGAGCATGTGTACTGTGTGGCCATCACATTCAAAATGACTGCTCAAGTAGAACAACAAATCTGCATCAAATTTTGCATTAAGCTTAAACATTCCTTCACAGAAACTATTTGGGTGATTCAGAAGGCTGCAGCTATGGGCAACTGGTGATTAGCAGCTTCATCACGACAACATGCCCACTCATGCATCAAGTCTCGTGCAGAGTTTTTTGGCAAAACATTAAATCACCCAGGTGACTCAGCCCCCCTACAACCCAGGTTTGGCACCCTGAAACTTCTGGCTTTTCCCAAAACTAAAATCACCTTTGAAAGGGAAGCGATTTTAGACAGTCATTGAGATTCAGGAAAATACTATGGATAAGATTCATGGTACTACGGAAAATGCAACGGGGCAGCTGATGGTGATTGGGAGAACTGTGTGAGGTCCCAAGGTGCCTACTTTGAAGGGTACAGAGGCATCATCGTCCTATGTAGAATGTTTCTTGTATCTTGTATCTTCTTTAATAAATGTCTATTTTTCATATTACATGGCTGGATACCTCTGGACAGACTGTACGTGTGTGTGTTTGTATTTACTTGTGAGAAAATTATCATGCTACATTAGAAGGCAATACAATCAACAAACAATAAAAACTGAAAATAAATTAATGAAAAGTGTAATGTAATTAATGGCTCTAGGAGAAGACAGGCCAGCTACCCGCCGTTCAGCTGCTCTTTCCCATCAGCTTCTTCCTCCACCTTGCTCCTTTATCCCCTATCAGTGGGTCTTCCCAAGCCCAGACTGATCCTGAAATTCAGTGGGAACATTAATGTAATGATGCTTCTGATGTCAGAAAAATAATCCTTTATGATAAAAAAATCGTCAGTGCCTTGACCAACGTGGCTCAATTGGTTGGGCATCATCCCACAAAGCAAACGGTCCTGGTCAGGGCACATACCTGGGTTTTGGGCTCAGTCCCTGGTCAAAGCTCATGCAAGAGGCAACCAATAGATGTTTTTCTCTCACATCGATGTTTCTCTTCTGCTCTTTCTCCCTCCCTTTCCCACTCTCTAAAAATGAGTATATAAAATCTTTTAATAATTTTTAAAAATAAAAAATCATCAAAATACTTCCTGATCCACGTTATCTTTCCTTTAGTTAGTTCACAAAAAGTCAGTTAATTGCAACCAGGAATTTCTTTTAAGCTCTCCAAATATCATTCCTCTTGGATAAACGGATACTCATATTTGAAAGGTCTTTCAATGCGACCATAAAAATTTTTTTGTAGGATTTTCTTCTTAACATCCTCAAGTTGGAAAAGGACTTGGGAAAGTCAAAAGCTATGTTTGTTTGTTCATTTATTTAACACAGGTGTTGAGCCCTCTCCAAATGATAAGCACTATGCTACAAAGAACTGGGAGGACACTGAGACAAGCATACAGGTATGCACTGTGAGTGCTGAGGATGGGCGCCTGAACTATTCATTTTCTTTACACCTCATAGTACGGAGATAGTCTGGAGTCAGGGATTTTTAAACTCAGTAAGGTCACAAGAGGGGGAAATGGTTGAATGAAGTTAAGTTTGGTTCATTCTATCTGTTATTTGTAAGATATACTTTCTTTCCTGAATATTTTAGAATATCTTTTTATACTACCCCTAACTTCCAAATCACCTTATAAACAGAACCTCTTTAATCTCTCTGTTATTCCCTATATTCCTGTTGACTTTTTAGTTTTCAAATAAGAGATGTGGAAACTCATGGAAACTATCCTTGATTATTGAAGACAGCAAGGTAAGGTAATATATTAATCAGGGTTTTCCAGAAAAACAGACCCAATAGAATATATATTTTCATAGATATATTTTATATATAATATGTATGATTATATATGTAATAAAAAATTGGCTCACGTTATTATGGAGGCTAACAAGTCCAAATCTTCAAGGTGGACCAGCACAGTGAAGATCCAGAAAAGGCAACCCAGTTTGAGTCCAAAGGTCATCTGCTGTAGAACCAGGAACAAGAGATGTTGCAGATAAAGCCTGAAGACTGTCTGCTGGAGAATTTTCTCTTATTCTAGGAAAGCCAGTCTTTTTCTCTTCAACTGATTGGATGAGGCCCACCCACATTATGGAGAAAAATCTATTTTACTTAAAATTCATTGATTTAAATGTTATTCTCATCCAAAACATCCTCACAGAAACACCTAGAATACATTTGATCAAATATCTAGGCACATCATGGCCCAACCAAATTGCCACATAACATTAACCATCACAGGATAAAAAGCCCTATACTAACACAACTTTTTGATTCCTTGTAGCATCTTTCCCTTTAAGTGTGTTTACAAATATCCCTCTCCATTTTATCTCCATTTCATAAAGTTATGGAAAAAATACAGACATGTGACTAGTTCACAACTTAAATATTCTAGAATCAACCTTATTTTATCAGCCTCATTCTTAATGTATTGTCATTTCATTTAAATGCATTTAAATGCAAAGATGTTAACTCCAAAACTGTTTCCAAAATCTGTAACTGCAGTGCTGCATTTTAAAAAGAATAGCTAAAGCTCTTAAATACCTGAAAAGTAATAGGTTTCCCTCAAGTCCCACCCAATCTCCTATTCTGAAATCAAGAAAATGCCATGGCTCAAAGAGCCACCGACCTACTTTATTCCTTGATGCTCCACATAAATCATGGACACTCCCTGCTTTCAAAGAAGCAAACTGGCTTTGGGAAAAACCAGCACACCGCTGCAAGAAAGTTGCACCATATACATTTAATATGCAGATGTATTTGACCTTTTTTAAATGAGGGAGCAAATAATCACGATTTTCATTTACGTTACAGCTATTGAT
This sequence comes from Glossophaga mutica, assembly GCA_039655065.1. Lineage (NCBI taxonomy): Eukaryota > Metazoa > Chordata > Mammalia > Chiroptera > Phyllostomidae > Glossophaga > Glossophaga mutica. Next base: position 157,516,451 of record CM077303.1, read on the forward strand.
GATCCTGTGACATTGATTTCAAATGAAATTACACACCATGATCATTAACTACAAGTTATAGATTTTTAGCAATATCATAAGTATAGTAATTATCCAATAAATACTTGTTAAAGTTACACTTTGTTTTTCAACAGAGTTAAAAGTAATAATTATAACACAGATATGTATTGGTTAATTTATTTGACCAATATATATGGTCGGGTACTTACTTTGCAAGAAGCTCCACTGAGGACACAAAAATGACTAAGTAACCATTGCTAGCCAAAGAAGTCCGGAGCCTAGTACACAAGAAAGAAAATTCAACGGTGAATTAAAATAACAACGTGAGAAATGCCATACTAAGGTATTTGCTGAGAGATATCAAAGCAAAGAGGAATGGCTTCCCCTCGGTCTCCTTATTTGGACCATCGTTCTATAGAACATACCTAAAACAGTGTCGCAAAGGATATCTAGTGGTTGTATTCCAAAGTCAATACAGTTGTAGATCGACTAATAGACTTGAGGGAACTAGAAGAGATACCGAGCGCTGATACTGAAGTAATCAGTGTTATTTTTTCATCTCAACAACTTGGAACTAAGAATAAGTCAATATCAGAGTTGGCAATCACATACTCTTTCACTAGTAAGTACACTGTAACCTACTTAAGAGCTACATTGCAACGTTCCCTAATTAATAACTTTATATTCTGTGAGCAGTAATAAATTTCTCCCCAGCTGTATATGATGCCAACTTTCACATGATTCAAATTACCAGTTAAAGTGGTATAAGACCCAGCAGAAAACTGTCCTCATTTGAGACAAAAGGTGGCATAGCAAACGACTAGAAACCTGTGTTGGTAGCAGGTTGATGTTTGTAACAGAAGGCATTACATACACCCTATTTGTCTACTACTCCAGTTCTGTTCAATCCAGTCCTATGGATTTTATTCAGATATGAGACCTAAAAAGATAAAGTCTTGAACTAGAAATGTTCCTTAGAAGATTATACAGATGAGGACTCAGAAGCCCAAGTAACTTGCCCTTTTGGCACAGTTCAGAAATGGTGAAGCCAGAACTACATTGAGGTTTCCTTATTCTTTCAATTCTATCATTCTCTTTATTGGACCATTGATAGGGATGCTGACATCCTGAGGGCAAGCATTAATGACTACCACTTAAATTGTCTAAAATCAGAGGAGAACATAGGCAGCAAAATCTCAGATATTCCATGCAGCAGTATTTTCACCAGTATGTCCCCTAGAGCAAGGGACATAAAAAAAAGAATAAACAAATGGGACTTTGTTAAAATAAAAAGTTTCTGCATGGCTAAAGAAAACATCAACAAAATAAAAAGGGAACCAACCATATTGGAAAATATATTTGCAAATGATACCTCAAACAAGGGTTTGATCTCCAAAATATCTAAAGAACTCACACAACTCTACTCCAGGAAGACAAAAAAAACCCAGTTAAGAAATGGGCAAAGGACCTGAACAAGCACTTCTCCAAGGAGGACATACAGAGGACCCAGAGACGTATGAAAGGATGTTCAGCATCACTAGCCATCAGAGAGATGCAAATTAAAACCACAATGAGATACCACTTCACACTGTCAGAATGGCCATCAGAAACAAATCAACAAACAAGTGCTGACGAGGTTGTAGAGAAAAGGGAACCCTAGTGCGCTGTTGGTGGGAATGCAGACTGGTGCAGCCACTATGGAAAACAGTATGGAATTTTCTCAGAAAACTAAAAATGGATCTACCTTTTGACCTAGCAATTTCATTGCCAGGATTATATCCTAAGAACCCTGAAACACTAATCCAAAAGAACCTATGCACCCCAATGTTCATAGCAGCACAATTTACAAGAGCCAAGTGCTAGAAGCAACCTAAGTGCCCATCAGTAAAGAAATGGATCAAAAAGCCATGGGTTGGGGGGAGAAAATATGGACAACTATAATGAACAACAATAAAATAATTTAAATTAAAAAAAAAAAAAACATGGTACATTTACACAATTGAATACTATGCAGTGGAAAGAAAGAAGGAGACCCTACCCACACGACAGCATGGATGGAACTGGAGAGTATTATGCTAAGTGAGTAAGTCAGGCAGTGAAAGACGAATATCATATGATCTCACCTATAAGCGGAACTTGATTTCAACAAAACAAATAAGCAAGCAAAATATAACAAGAGACATTGAAATGCAGAACAGACTGACAGTAACCAGAAGGGAGGAGGAGGGATAACATGGGAAAGAAGGGGGAAGATTGTCAAGGAACATGCATAAAGGACGCATGGACAAAGCTAAAGGGAGGTAGGATTGAGAGTGGGAGTTGAGGGGGAGTGGGGGGAGGTGAGGGGGGAATGGAGATAACTGTACTAGAAAAACATTTTAAAAAATTAAAATTTAAAAATAAACAAATAATCTAAAATCGGAATGAATTTACAACCTAATAGTCCTTGTATCAACAGATGCATTGCACAAGAAACCGCAGTCTCCTGAAAGAAATTGGGAATATTAGAACTGATCTATGGACGTCATGCAATGGTCAGACTGTATAGAATATGCAAGAACTCAGAGAAACACGACCCTCTAAAAATCTAGGACTCCATGAAGACAAAACTTATGTGATTCACTTTTATCCACAGTGGGCAGCAGTGCCTGGCAACCGACATAGGCACTTAGTAAAGCCTTGTATGCTGAATGTGTGGCTCTATGTAGATCTTCAGAACAGCTCTGAACAGTAGTAATAATCATAGGAATGTGTCACAGATATGGAGCACCTCCCTGAAGGTTGCAGTATCTACAAAAAAGGGGAGTTGCTGGCATTCATTCTGTTGAGTGATAACAACAGACCACACCTCATTGATTTGACAGTTGATGGCCTTATTTAAGAAAAAGAAACAGAGTATCTCAGACCAGGCAAGGTAATTTCTCTCTTTCTTCCAGATCTGCTTTAAAATTCCCATTTTTCTTCCACTTACAAAACCCTTATCTCCTGTCATGAGTTTCATGAGTGTGTGGGACTTTTCACCTTTTAGCCCCGAATGAATCCTTCTTAAATGACCATTGGAGAAAGGGGAAGAGAGAGATAAAATAAGAGACTATGAGAGACAAAGAGAGATAAAGAGGGAGAGAGAGAGAAATTAATCAGCTCCAAATTAAACACTGAAGCTGATTTACATTTCTCGGAATAAAGCATCACTTCCAAAGAACCATGGGAATTTGGCCAAATTTAGAATAAAACATGTAATAGTCAATCAACTCCTGGAGCAGGGCTGCCCACCGTACAGTGCACAAAACTGTCCATGTCTCCTAGGGGGTCCACGAGGCAATTAAAGAGAAAATATGCCGCCATTATCAGTTGCATTAAGACTCTGGGTTGTGCCTGACAGTTTTGAGAGACAGTTCTGGTGTTCCTCTGTCAGGTCTCACGGGAAAATAGCCAGGGGGTGGTTTCCACCCTAGGCCCCAGGAGCTGAAACACAACTTGGGTCAAGATGTTATCTTTAGCCTGCCAGAGGTCCAGACCGTGTGACCATTAGTCAGGTCCGGGTTACTGTCTTCTGCTGCCTCGGGGGTTGCTGACTATCCAGGGGAGAGGTTGGATCTCTGAGGGGTAGAGAGAGAAGTGATTCCTAGAGCTAGGATTTGAAACTAAACTTAATCACAGTCATAGGACCCTCGGTTCCAGTTGTCATCCAGTCTCTCTGAGCTTCCATCTCTTCCTCCGTAAAGTGAAAGCTTAGACTCCACCAGGGATACAAACTACACAGGCCAAATCTGGCTTGATGCTGTTCTGTGTAAATCAAGTATTTATTGGGACACTGTTATGCTCATGGGTTTGCTTGTGTCTTTTGCCGCTTTCCCATTGCAGCAGTGGAACTGAGTGGTTGTGTCAGAGGCCGTACAGTGAGCAAAGTTTACCATCTGGCTCTTTACAGATGAAGATTGCTTACTGGCCCCCGGACTCAAGAAGCTTCAAGAAATCAAGGGTTAAAATTCCACAATCGTGAGATTCTAGAACCCCTGCTAGAACCGTCTTTACATCAGACTAGTGATTCTCAAAGGATGGTCCCTGAACCAGCAGGACCAGCATCACCTGGAAACTTGCTAGAAATGCACATTATCAGACCTACTGAATCTGCATTTTAAGAAACCATTTACCTACTGATGGGAACTGCAATATGAGATCACTCTCCCAACTCATATTCTCACATTAAAAACTAGGGAAGAACTGTTTTACTTCGAAAAAAAGAAAAGATAGACCAAAATAGTGTCTCCAAAGAAAAAAAAAGAGCATTTCTAAATGTCATAATTCACTGTTCCCTGATTGGAATGAAAAATGGAGATGATATTAAATAATAATGATAATAATTGGAGATAGTTTGATCTCTATCATTTATCTGTCTTTGTGGACTTAGTCGAAAACCACAGCTGTCACACTGTCTGTTTATTTAGCAGCCAGTTCGAACTGTTCTCTAACAACAGTCTGGCAGCGCTCAGCTCCTGGAGCAAGCAGCATTTTGTGCTGAACTGTTGACAAGCACATTCAAAGTGATCTTTCCAAGACCCAGAAAATAAAGTCTAATTTTGATTTATATATTAGAATTTAGTCCGCCAAATTTAGGGCATTAAATATATTTTCTAAATGTAAAAGCTTACAGGAAAAAAAAAAAAAAGAAAGAAAGAAAAAAGAAACAGGAAATGGTGACGCCCACACACTCAGAAGAGGAATCCCAGGACCAAACCCCATTTCCTGCCCCACAAGGTAACAGAAACATCTCTTTATCTAAAATCCGGTTCCTGTGCCACTCAGAGTGGAGAGCTGAGCCGAAATGTTGGTTCGGGGTTGGCAGAATTTTCTTTCTTTCTTCTTTTCCTTGAAAAACAGAACTATAGCGAAATGCCCCGCCTTCTCCTTATGCATGAAAAAGGAGGAGGCAGACCTGACTTCCATTACTATCTGCAAAGCCTGGGACCCCTGCTGCAGCTCTGCTCACCCACCCAAGTGACCTTGCTTAGCCTGTGTGCACCCTGGGGTCTCTACTCCAAATGCTGCCTAGGGAGGGGTGGTCGTGTCTGGCATTCGGACTCGCCCCTGCTGCCTCGGCCCTCTGGGACTCTGGGTGTTAGTCAGACACAGCCAGGCGCCGATGAGGCACAGCCAGTGCTGTCACAGCATTTGACTCGTAGGCCTGACTATGGTTTTGTAGTTTTTTGCTCATTTTTGCTCATACGCAAATTACGATTTTTAAATTTTTGTTCACTTGGGAATATGAAGACAACTGTGCTCTATCACTTGGAAAAATAGGCTTCTATTTTACTTGTGATTTGACGTTGTTGTTGTTGTTGTTGTTGTTGTTGTTGTTGTTCGGATGTCAGAGTTTGAAGGCTCTATATGAAATACAGTGTTTCAACCACTATGCTGACAGGGGTCTGAATAATCCAGTTTGGTTAACTTCCAAGTCTGAAGTAAGGAAACAAGTGTCCAATTATTTGTTTTTCTTTTCCACATCTGCCTCTCCAGGAGGGATGGTTTGCTTTAGAAAAGGTCTAGGGTATTTGGTAATCATGTGACCATTTCTTCTTACAAATATGGGTACCAAGACATGTAGTCTCTCCTAAAGGAGAAACCAGCGGGAAGGTTGGCTCATGAGCTAGTTGCTACAACTAGTGGTTCCCTGGGAACTCGCCAGCAGTTGCCTCGAGTGTGAGCTTGCGCTCCAGGTCCGTGGTGGTTTTCAGGACCTGGCATAGAGTCAACAGTGTAGTGGGAGGGTCTCCGGCCTTCTCCGGCCCCCACCAAAAGATTAACATACAGTCCCCAAGTGTAAGATGGTGCAATCACCGTGGAAAAGTCTGGCAGTTTCTTACAAAATTAGATCCATCTGTTGCACTCCTAGGCATTTATTTACCCCGATGAAAGCAAGTGTCCACATAAAGACTTGTATGTGAATGTCCACAGCAACTTTGTAACTACCAAAAACTAGAAACAACTCATATGTCCTACAGTAGGTAAATGGATAGACAGATGTTGGTAAATCCAAACAATCGAACACCCACAGCAATAAAAAAGAATGGATTTATTAACACACTCTGCAGCAGGTGAATCTCAAAATCATTATGCTGAGTGGAAAATGTTAGAAAAAAGAGAACAACACTGTATAATTCCATTTACATAAAACTCCAAAAATTGCAAACTAAGCTATAGAGACAGGAAGCAGGTCACTGGTGGCCTGGGGTGGCAGTGGGCAGAGAGGTGGGGGCAGAAGGAGGGAGGAATTAGGAAGGGACAAACGAGGGTCTCCGAGAGGTGCTGTGTGCACTATTTTGATTGTGGTGATGGTTTCATGGGTGTGCACATATGTCAAAACTTACCAAAATGTACACTTTAAAATGCGGTTTATTGCATGTGAGGTATATCTTCACAGCAGTTACTTTTGAGATGCAATTTCTGTCGTATTTTTACTGCAGAAGCAAAATATGCTGCGAACTGGAAGTGTGTGATACATTGACAAAGTGCTTTGAGGAGACAGATGAGGTGACACTTTTAACACTACGAACCTTTTTAGGTTAGAAATCAGGTTCCTCTCACTCTGGGTTTCCCATCCCCACCCCCAAACCCAGCTGTCCACCAGAAGAACCCATCATCCATGTTTCTGGTTTCAAATTCTATAACACTTCTCTAGGAGAGGAAAAGAGCTGACTAGGGCAAATCGTCCTTTCCTTTATGTGAAGTTAAGGAGGACAAACTCAAGGTGAGAGGTCAAGAGCAGAAACGCCCAAGAACCCCTGCCTACCACAGAAACCAGATTTCAGCAGGGATTTACCTTTAACTGAGTAATGGCGCCTTCTGTGTGGGTTTAGTCTAGACCTGATCTCGGAAAAGACCACAGAGTGAGAGGAGGGAAAAACACCTGGGTAGAAAGAGGCCCCTGGGGCCTGTCCTGGGAGAGATTCTTGTCCTTCCTGACCTCACAGGAAAGCCCCCTGTTTCTCAAAGCTGCCTCACCCACAGACAGGCACTCACCAGGAAAATGCCACTTTGTGCAAAGCAGCAGGGACAACAAGCACCGTGCCTTCTGACAGCCTCTGAGCTGACTCTCCCATCTCTAGCCCATTGGTTGTCACAGTGATAACTTCCTGCCTTTCACCTCTTGCCACTCTGTGGCTCCCATCCCAGGCAAGCCCCAGACGAACCCAGGTTGCTCATTTCTGATTGTTGGATATCATGAGATGATGAGTTTTTGATACAGGATCTATCTGAGATGAAGGGAGCAAGATGCTCATGCCCTTCCAGGGTGCTCAGCTTCCAGAGGACATTTGCCAATATCTGGGGACCTTTCCAAATGTCATCACTGGGGTAAAAGATACTGTTGGCATCTGGTGGGCAGAAGTCAGAGATGCTGCTACTAAACATCCTATAATGCACAGGACAGTTTCACACCTACACACACACACACACACACACACACACACACACACACAAAATTATCTGGCCCAAATGTCAGTGGAGTTGTGTCTTCCTGAGGACTTACCAAATTTATGGAAAAGTAAGCCGCCTGCGTTTTAAATTCAGTTTTCAGAATGTGGTGTTAGGCAAGACATCTAGGTTTTCTGCCTTGATTTCCCATGTCTGCAAAATGGGAATTATCCTATGTCATTTATTCCTCTTTTGTTCTTCATCCCAGGGAGCAGCTAATGAATGTTTGCCAGGTGCTTTGATGATTCTAATTACTGTTATCCCCAGTCTATCAGTTCAAGATTGTAGAGCACCTGGGAGCCCTGCAGACGGGGAGATACTGGGCAAACAGAGCCAGTCCTGTCACTGTGGTTACAGTTTAGCCTCCTCAGAGGGCAGTATCAAGCCCTGAGGCTTGAATTACTCAAATCAACATTAGAATCTGCTGAAGGAGACCAAGGGTTCTCACAATTAAATCATAGCTTTTCCCAAAGTCAGGGGCTTCCGGTTGGCAGCTAGCAAGATTCAGAAAACCTTAGCATATGGTGAGCATTCTATAGCTCTTTGTTGACTGCCTGCCTGGTGTATTATTCAGATAAAATATATAACAAAATTGGGAATATCAATGCCTAAATTTCAGAGTTGTCATAGGGATGACATATTAAAAAACATATGGTAAGGGCCTCACATATAGTAAGCACTGTCCTTTAAAAAATAAGTTTATAATTTAAAGTCTGCTGGGTAACTATTAAGTTATGTTAGTCCCTCAGCAAGTTCTTGCCAAGCAGATAATAACCTGATGTTCAACACCCAAATATTTTTTGCCTAAAATGAAGATGATCGTCTGCAGCTCTCTTTGCCCCCTCATCAGCACTTCCTGATCCTGAGCATCTCTCTATTTAGAAATGATGTCAGCCCCAAGTTCACAAGTCTGGAGAAATCAACACACAAACCTGCGCTGAGCACAGGCTACATAAATCAGCACAGTAAGAGATGCCGTGAGAAACTGCGAATATGAAGGCATGGCATCTGTCATCGTGGAATGTCCAGCTGACCCCAAGAAGTCAAGACTAGTGTCGAATGACAGCAAATTCACAACGCAGGCTGTGCAGAACTGCTCACGTCAATGACACAGTTTACAAGAGCTCGAGAAATTCAGAGGACAGGACGTGGAACGGGTTGGGCAGGCTTCCTGGATATGGTGGGATGTAACTGGATCTGGAAGCACAGGTAGGAATTCTGGGAGGCAATGCTAAAAAAGCAGCATAAGCCTTCCTTCTCACATCCATACCAATTGCAGAGAAATCATTCTAATTTTCCAGGCAAAACTGTACCTCAGAGATAAAGGCCCCGAGATCTGGCATAGGTTTTATGTTTTCTTGCTTGGCTGCATGGCCGTAGGCTAAATCCCAGGCCCCCTGGAGCTTGTCCCCAATCAAGTCATGACTGAAGCACACTAGTTCACACTCTTGAGCCTGCATAGGGTCAGCTGGAGGGCCTGGTGGAACACGGATTGCTGGGTCCACAGTGCAAGTTCTGATTTGGGACTGGGGCCTGAGAGTCTTCATTTCTAACCAGTGCCCAGGTGATGCTGCTGCTGCTGATAAGGGGGCTTCTGAGCAAAGTAGCGGCTTAGGTAAAAGTGGTAGTTACCTCCTCCCACAGCCACATCAGAATTACAACTAAACTACAGAATAACCTTCATTCAGAACCACCTGAAATCTGGCTGAATGGAAGTCCTACAACTAGGGAATTAAAGAAGAAGCCACATCAATGATAGGAATTTTCCTAATTTGGTGAAGGAACTTAGACATACAAGTCCAGGAAGTACAAAGAGTCCCAAACCAAATGAACCCAAAGAGGCCCACTCCAAGACACATCATAATTAAAATGCCAATGGTTAGAGACAAAGAGAGAATCTTAAAAGCAGCAAGAGAAAAGCAGTTACTGACTTATAAGGGAGATCCCATAATACTGTCAGCTGATTTCTCAACAGAAATTTTGCAGGCCAGAAGGAATTGGCAAGAAATATTCAAAGTGATGAAAAGCCAGGACCTACAACCAAGATAACTACCCAGCAAAACTATTATTTAGAATCACAGGATAGATAAAGAGCTTCCCAGACAAGAAAAAGCTAAAGGAGTTCATCACTACCAATCAAGTATTATATGAACTGTTAAAGGGTCTTCTTTAAGAAGAAGAAAGTCCAAAAAAAGGTAATAAAATGATAATAAATACATATCTATCAACAACTGAATCTAAAAACAAAATAAACAAACAAGCAGAACAGAACCAGACTCATAAATAAAGAAAATATTTTCATGGTTGCCAAATAGGAGGAGATCTGGGGGAATGGATGAAAAAGGTGAAGAAATTAAGAAGCACAGATCCCATGAGAAGTGTGGAATTGTCATGGGGATGTAAAGTACAGCATAGGGAATATATTCAATAATATTCTAATAACTACGACTGGTGCCAGGTGGGTGCTAGATTTTCTGGGATGATCACTTAATAAATTATGTAACATCTAATCACTGGAGTGTACACTTGAAACTAATATAATAACGTACATCAACTATAATTGAAAAACAAAAGATTTAAAAATGAAAAATAAAAAGAGAGTATGTCTACCTTAGAGCACACATAACACCTTTTGGGAAAATATGCAAAATGAATGCCCAACCAAGGGCAGGTCAGGAGCATCAGCTTTTGGCGGGGAAGCTACACATCATGACCTATGCAGTAATGACATCATTTTACTAGATGTTCAACATCAGGCACGCAGGACATCACAAACTCCTGGCTCCGTTAAACAAATATTTCTTGAAACTGCCTTGTACCAAGGGCTTTGCAGTGACATCATCTCACTGACATTTTCATCTCAACTGGGGAGCTGGGGTGGGGGGCAAGCAGGGAGGCCATCAGAGTTAAATGATGCTGAAATGCTTCTTTGAATTGACATAAAGGAAATGAGATAGACAGGGATTTAACAAGATATTTTAAAGACACACACATCCCACACACGCCAACCACCCTGAAGTGACCTAGCACAGGAAGGGGTGGAGGCCCAAAGGAGGGACCGAAGAGAAAAACAAAGCGGGGCAGACAACAGATAAACTACCTTGCGGTGAGGTCCAAAGCATAGGAATTGAATCAATTCTGGGAAGTGGTAACCTCCCAGGTCTGCTTGAGTCTCATCTTACACATTTTTTACTAGCATTTTCTTCATTTTTTAAAGCAGCTTAGCCGTCATAGCACCTTCCATTGCATGTGATATTTTCCAGAACCTTCTACTGAGTTCCTGTGGAAGAGATACTCTTTCATCCATGGCAGATATGTGTTCATCATTGCAATGAAGACCAGAGCGATTTCCGCCAGGAGCACTGTTTTTTATTGCTTTTTAATGAGTGAAGCTGAAAAATAAGTTCACCAGCTGAAACTGCCAGGGAAATTTGAGATGCCAAATGCCATTATTAACTTCATTGAAATATATTATTAATAATAATGCTTAACTCTGTTGTAGCACTTTTGGGCTTCAAAGCCATTTGCAAACATCAACTAATTAATCCTTACCTCAGCATGGTGAAGTAATTAAGTATTATCATCCCATTTTTAAAAGGGGAAACTGAGGCACCCAGTGGTTAAGTGTCATGCCCAAGGCCACAAAAAGGATCGGATACGTTCTCAGAGTCACAAGCCTTCCTGTGACTTTCGATACTACATTGAAAAGGTTTCACTCCTGGGAAAACATGAAGTTTTTAGCAGGAACCACTCTTCCAAAAAAAAAGGGTGGACAGAGAAAGCCATGCCCTTGCTTTCCATAGTACCTTGCTACAAATCATCAGAATTCAATGTTTCTTTAGTGTTTTCCTTCCTCATTAACTTTTAAAAAGCATGCTGTCTTGGGGGACATGCCAAAGCACTTTAATGACGTATAAAATGAAAAATGAATAAATAAAACCTTCTGCCCACACAGAGAGAATACAAGCCTGCTATTTGGACACGTGCTTTTATTTCCTCTCTCATATTGGCAGCCACTCTGTGCCATGCAGCTTAGCTGCAGCCAGAAATTTTTTTTAAGGAAAAAAAAAAATGAGCATCGAAACTCAGCAGGCTCAGCCAAAAGAGAGGAACTTGGTCTTAATTGCTTTTTTACAAATCCTGTTCTCACTTCAATTTCCCTGAACTTTTCTCCAAGCTGCCAGCCCCACCACAGAAGCTCATCTGTTTTGTTTTGGTTTTGTATTTTGCCTAATTTTCGCTCATTCTCCCTTTGGTCTTCAAAGCTTCTCTTCCACAGGAAAGCCATCTGGTTGGGGATGAGTGCTGGCACTTTCTGCATCTTCCTCATCCTCAGTCTACAGGCCTGTTGTTGTTCATTAAAGATCTGAGACGGAATGAAAGCACCGTGTCATAAAATAACAGAGGACCAAGGTTTCTTCTGAGCTCATCGCAAACGTCCTCATGGCTTCCAGAGGCCTCGTCCTGAGCCACTCCTCACAGTGGTGAGCGGGATCTTTGCCCACTGATGGCAGGTGTTGGGAGACAGGGGCTGGTGGTGAAGCATTGGGGCAGTCCCCGGTGCTCCCGCTTGCCTGGTGGGAGACCCCCACCTTGATCCTGGCTTGAGTCTAGCCTCCCAGCTTCACTTTGTCTTGCTGCATGAACCACACTAGCACCATTTGTAAATCTGTTCACTAGTGTTCCCCTGTGCTCTGTGGGTTCATGTGAAAGTTCCCTCAATGAGCTTTTAACTCCCTCACACAGTTTAAAAGACATATATAAAAATTTTAAAGAACAGGCAAAGTTAAACTTTCATGATTAAGGATGCCCATCTGGGTGATAAAACTATAAAGAAAAGCACAGAAAAGATTACCATACAAGACAGAATAATGGAATAATGCTTACTTTCTAAAGTACAGAAGGGGTGTAACAGGAGTATATGGAGGGCTTCTGGGGCAACTGGAAAGGCTCTTTTTCTTAACATGGATGTAGTTACAAGAGAGTTCACATTAGCACTGAATGGGGTGGCTCAGTGGGTTGGGCATGGCATTGTCCTGCAAACGGAGGAAAAGTCATTGGTTCGTTTCCCAGTCAGGGCATATGCCTGGGTTGCTGGCCAGGTCTCTAGTTGGGTACGTGCAAGAGGCAACCGATTGGTGTTCTCTTGCACACTAATGTTTCTCTCCTTCTCTTTCTCCTTTCCTTCCTCTCTCTCTAAAACCAAATAAATAAACTCATTTTTTTAAAAAAGAGTGTTCACATTATAATTCATTTATATCCCTGTTACATATTTTATGTAGTTTTCTGTATCTCTGCTAGAATCCAATTTTTTAAGTTTTAAAAATATTTGTAGGACTATATGGACTTCATTCACTACATATGGTGTTATGGTAGTGCCTTATAAAAACTGATAGTTTTTCTTTTCCATTGGTTTTAATATGATTATTTCTATTTCTTCTCATTAAATCTGAGAATGTCTCTTAAGAGTTCCCAAAGAAAAGGTAAGAAGTTTTGAAGTTTTCTGGTGGGTGAGGTGAACTTTGAAACGCTGTGTGGTAGATGCGGGAAGTCTACGCATTTTTTCCCCTGTGGGTATGCCAGTTTCGGAGGAGGTGAGAGCAGGAAAAAAGAGAAAAAGATTTGCTCCACGGAGGCACTGATCTTTTTTGAACATCAGAATATCTTCTCCTCCCTACTCTTCCAGATATTCCTGTATTTTCTTGTCTATAAAATAGAGTCACTGGTGAGACCCTATTAAGGTGTCTTAAAGTTCTAACAGTCTATGATTCTGTGAAAACCCTCCAAGGTTGAACGTGGCTTCCCCCTTCTCCCTCTAAACCCTCACACTGATCTTTGCTCTAAGCCAGGCCCGATAGCGATAGTCTTCCTCTTCACTGTGTATTTCCTATTGATGATGTTAATAATCATCAAGGGAAGACCTAATTTAATGTGATAATCATGGAGTACGAATGTCATGACAGGTCCCAACCAGCCTCCCCTGCCATCATTCCCAGCTGACCCTCACGCACCACACTTGTTCAACCTCCTACTCAACCTCTCCCCCTGATCAGCTCCTGCTGCCTTTCCAGGTTCCACTCAGGTGTGTTCCTCAGGAAGCCTCCTCTTGACCCCTGGGTTCAGCTGAGCTTCTCCCCTTATACACCACACGTAATTCTGTCTTAGTCCAAGCCATTATATAAACAGTGTTTGCATGTCTGTCTCATTCAGTGGACAACCAGCCCATCTAGGGTAGAACTAAACCTTATCCATTTCATCATCCTAAAACCTGTTATTGTGCCCGCACATAGTAGGTATGTTTCTTTAAGTCAGTAAATGTTTATTTAATCTAAGCACAACTGAGCAAGTGACTGATTAGACCACAGTTTGGACTGAGAGGGGTATGACCAAGGCCCCCTGGCCCCACCCCCTTGTTCGCCGCTCCTCTTTGCATCGCACATTCCCAAACTGGCCAACCACCAGGATCAGCTGATGAGATTCTAAGATGCAGATTCCTAGGCCTTCGCACAGAAATCTTAAAAGTCTTTCTCCATGTAATTCAGAACTGTCAGTCAGGTGTTGGAATCATTGTAAAGTCTGGTCAGAGAAATTGACACCATGTAAAAATAATGCTTTAGGAGAAAATGGAAACAAAATAGTAATATTCACATAAGTTGCTGGACAAGCATGGCCAGAGGGGAGGGGAAAGGGAGTAAAAATCTGGTCACGAGGGCTGGAATTCTAGCTTTTTAGCACAAACAACCTCAAGCAAAATAAATTGAGTCAAAGACTTACTGCAAAAATCCAGAGCACCTGTCAAGTAAACCATTTCTTTTCTTTCAAGAAAGAAGAAGGGGTTGGGGGCGGGGGGAGTAGCAGGTCTCTTTAACTGAAGCTACAAACTTGAGTCTTTGGTAAATGCCAAAATATCTTCGATAACACATTTACACACCTATCAAAACAAAAAGTTCGGTCAGAAACGCCAATAAATGATTCGGAGCCTGTATGAAAGCCATACAGCTGCAAAAACATAAAATGTAATTTTGGATTTTTAGAGTAACAGCTTCAGGAAAAAGCCAGTTACAGAATCTAAATAAAATGACTTTCAAAATGTCAATGATAAAAATAAGATCATCTTTGACTTTTTATTTTACGTATTTTATTTATGTGTGCAAAATAAAGACACAGATAAATACTATAAAGTACAGTATTCATCTTTACCATAGGAGGAAAGAAAAAGAGTTTGTGACTAAGGGTGGGGATGAGAAAGGATTTGGGTTGAAAAGGAGTTGAACTTTTTTCTGACTGAGCCTCCAGCTTGACACCATGCAGAACTTTTGCCAGTGGAACAGATGCAGATGAGGGAGAAAATAAAAAAGAAAGTGACTGTTGCAGAGCTGGTTATGAGAAGAAGGTCCTGTGCCATCCTGACAAACTAAGTCCAGGATGAGTAGAGAAGGGACTGGTCCCAAGGTAAACGAATGTGCTAACAGGGGCAGCCCTGCCCACTGGCCTCCCTCAGCCCTGGGTTTCCCTGAAGCCGTTCTCAGCTGTCACAGGTGTCGTTCCTACCCATTTCTGATCCTGCTGGAAGTGCTTGTTTGTTCAGTTTTTCCCCCTGGGCACAGCAAGAAGGTGCTCTGTTGTAATTCCAGTTCCAGTGAGCTTGGTACACCTTTAACAGTTCTCGTGTTATTAACTCAGTGACTAACTGAGAGCTGTTTGGCTTTGAAACGGTGCCACAGCTTCTCTCTCATCTCGGGGTGACGTCAGCCCCATAAACGGGGGAACTGGAGGAAACAATAGAGATTTCAGTGGTAAAGTTTAATGAGGTGGACCCTTATTTTCCCCAGATTTAAAATTACCTCCATGTTCTGCACCGAGAGAATTTAGGATGTGGACTTAGATTTAAGAGTAATTTTGGTGCTTTGACTTTGAAATTCTCTAGAGGGGGAAAGAAACCTCGTGAAGTCTTTTTACATTCTCTACAAGCCCATGATTTCAAGTGACTCCTGTGTACTTTAGGAAAAGAAATTAATGATTTCCCAACACACTTGACATAGATGATCAAAACAGTCCTCAAAAGCAGGAGACGGTGAGTTTAGCACCAAGAACTAAAGGACATGATCTTTGGAGAACCTCAGTAAAATGCCCAGCAAGTTGACAGTTTAAGGAAAGAGCTAAACCCTGAACTCTCTAGATAGGGACTTAGATTTCTTCAAGTTAGAGAAATAGCCTAGACACCAATATCACCTAAAGGACTATGTGTCCTCAAAAGAAAGACGCACACAGTAATGACCTTCATTAGGCACATGACTTTAAATCCAGAGTGTAAATTTCCAAGCAATTGTGAAATTGAGCACCCATGTTGACCTGTTGACAGCTAATGCATGATATTAATTAATGGCTCACAGGACCCTGGCCAAAACCTACACTGAAACACACAATACTGTGCTGACACAGCCCAATCTCTTCAACAAGTACAATTAACTCTTCACTTTTTTTTATGGGATCCTTCAGCTAAGGCAGAGAAGAGGTGTTTACATCAGCACCCTGCAACAGCTTTCCAGTCGCTCTTGGGCCTTTAGGTGCACCAAAAAAACAAGCTACCCGGTGCTAAGTGTTGCAATGTTTGGTTCAAAGTAGAATGCAGAACCTCAGCCAAAAGCACAGGACTTGTATTTTTAAATCCTAAGTCTGTGTTGTTATTGTCGTTTAATTCTTCTGATGCTTCAATCCCTCTCTCCACGGTGATTAGGCTCCTAAGAGAGTTTGTCTTACTTGAAGCGCAAGCCCAAATAATCAAGGTAAATGTAAAAGTCTCAAGAAAAGTTTCTTCATTTATTGTGCCTCTGAGGCATTCTTTGCCAGTGCTGATTAAACGACCCCAGGACAGAGTGGACCACACTACGCACAATGAACCTATCCCCATAGGGTGGATGAGTCACTTACTCACAATCACGCAGCAGACTGAGACTTTCTGCCATAAAGGAGCCAAGCACCTTTACCGTGCTGGGGAAAGCACCCTCTGTTTTTCTCTTAGCCCTCTCTCTTTTTCATTTGTTTTCTTCTCCACTTGTATCTTAAGGGCTAGGACTCCATGTGATGGTCAGCCAGTTTCCAGATAACAATTTGGGACCTGAATTTTGAAGCCATGCAAGGGATTTTTACACTTACATCATTACATATCTGCACATCGAATAGCAGAACCCACATTACAGCAGAGTGAGCATAACCTTACATTTATAAAAATCTTTCATTAAATAAATGCATATATATCATTGATATACACACCCCCAAGATATAAATTATTCCTCCACCTTCACGCAGAGATAGCATAGCTCTGAAAAGTCCTTTTGGTTTTTGAATCCTTATAGAAGGAAAACTTCTTGCAGCCCTATCTGAAACAACTTTCAATGGATTATTCACAGTTCCCAGAGATTATCTCCAGAAGCAAGATTGGCGTAAGTGAACTGGCTAGAATATGAGTATGCATTTTTTGAAATAATGGAAATCTATAAGAGCTACAGGCCATTCAGTTATTGTCCTTCTTCCTGTCCTGCTTCCTCTTATATCAATTTGGGGGAATGTCTACTGGTAGATAAGCTGTGGCCACAAAAATACATTCAATGAATACACCTGTTTTTCTGTTTTTGTTTTTGTTTTCTGAAGTTTGCCACCCACTGACTTAAGATCGTGGAAACTAGGAAGCAGCAGAGCCATCACTACCAGACTGGTTCAAAGTTCAGACTGATGGTTGCCAGAGGGGAGAGGGGCTTGGGGAATTCTGGATGAAAAGGTGAAGGAATTAAGTACAAACTGGCTGTTACAGAGCAGTCCCGTGGATGTAAAGTACAGCACAGGGAATAGAGTCAATGGCATTGTAACAACTATGTGGTGGCAGGCAGGCACCAGAAACATCAGGGGGCCCACTCTGTGAAGCGCAAGACACAATGATCTAATCACGATGCTGTGCTCCTGAAACTAATGCAGAATAACAGTGACCATAAACTGTACTTAAACAATAAAACAAAAATTGAAAATACCAGTTCGACATTTAGCAGTACAGCTTTTTCTTATTCCTAGGCCAGGGTTCTCTTAATCATTCTGTATTGTACCTGCAAAGTACTCAAAAGTAAACCCTGTGAATTATGTCCTAAGGCAGGCTAGCTTTTCAGATATGAAAAATTAGACAGAAAGATATGAAATGATTTATTCAACACAGGCAAGAGTAAAGAACTGCCAGCTCTATCTTTCCACATCCATTGCTACATAAGCCCCACTAATTTTCTCAATCTGATAAATTACTGATAAAATCAAAGGGAACATGAAGCTCAGTGTTCTTGTCTCCCAAAGGAAGCCTAAAATCTGTGTTTGTTTGCATATGCATTTCCAAACTGAGTAATTTAGAATCACGGGGCTTATGTCATTTGGTACAGTCTGCCTTTGGGCATGAAGAACACAGGCATTTTAGTGATGGATGTGGCTCATGTCACCTGCCCTAACCAAAACCTCCAACGAAAAGCCAAAGGGAGTCTTGGTGGAGAAGGTGGTACTGTTGGCATGAAACAGGACAATGCTGGCAAATTCCTTCATGGGTTGTTCTTTTGGAGAAGAACAACCCATGGCAGGCTTGGGGATGGGTCAATAGGCCTGTGGGTGAGTGGAAGTTACAATCTCTGTATACGGTGGACATCATTAGAGAAGGGGAAGTCAGCATGGCATAGACAGATAATGCTCCAGGTAGCTCTTCCTAAGTGTAGAAAACTCAGTATCACCTGAGCCTACGATACAATTGCTTTCATCAATGCAGCAAGTGCAAGTGAAACTAGTTAAGGTGTAGTAATCACTAATTTCTAAGAATAATAGTTAAGAGTAATTGATCATTTACTGTGTTCCAGACATTATAGTGTTAGTATTGGTTCTTTCATTTCATTTGCCCCTCGAAACTCTGCAAGTTAAGTAACAAAATAATCAGAATCAAATGAACTGGAAATTCAGGTAAGGGTTTTTCACTTAGCAGGTATGATGTTGGGCAATTAACCTGTGTAAGCCTCAGTTCCCTCATCTGAAAATGAGATAATAGTGCACGCCTTTTAGAAATCTTATAAGGATTAAGTGAGCTGCTGTACAGAGAGCACTCAGTATATAAGTGTCATTTACTTTAATTATATTTACTACTTTACGTTCAGTTGTTTTTTACTTGTGCTTAGCAAGTTAATTAACACTGATAGCACAATATCCTTCAAAAAATATCGAGTTTAATTTTTTTTAAAATGAGGAAATGAAACTTAAAGAGTTCAAGCATCACCTCATGGGTTGAGAGAGTTGTTTTTCTACTGGGCTACCGTGATGTGGGTCTTCTCCTTCATTACTCCATGTGTGTCCCTCACAGAGTTTTGTGATTTGTTCAAGAACCTTTCCAGGTTGGACAGGATCATTCTCTTGTCAAATACATGCAAACCCCTGCACTTTCCAGAAGAGCAAAGGAAAGACTAAGTAATGTCTGGTCTTCCACAGGGTCAGCTAAGGGGCATCTGTGAGTCCCATGGTCCATGCCATTGTGTGCTGTCACTGTGTTCTTTAGGGCAACAGCCCAAAGACCCTGCCGATTGGTAGATTCCTTTATCCTGATGACCTTACAGCAGAGAGAGGGAACTAGAATTCCTCACTGTCCTCATGATGTAATTATTTGGATTACAATCTCATTTTCATCATGACTGCCTCGTTATTCCAAGGTACCAAGATCTGGCCTTCTATGATACCATGGTCACCAGTGAACCCACACAACCTTGCTCCATTCCCATCACCATGTTCAATTTCAACTTGAAAGACACTGGGTTCTCTAAATCCAATCTAAGACTAACTCCTCAATGAATAAAACAGCAGAGAAGGAGCTGCTTTTTGTACTTTTAAATATTAAAACGAGAGGGAGACTTTAGCTTTCTGTCAGTGGAAACATCAGCCTTGTGCAGTGATTCTTAGTTTCTCTAAGACTGTAGTGGTCCCACCTTGCAGGGAACTGATATGACTCATTGCACCAAGCAAGTTTCAAAAGCCCAGGCTGACACTCTGACTCTCTCTAGAATTCCACCTATAACTAAATCCATTCCCCGGAACCAGAGAAGTTGACTGCTGGCCTAGGGAATAGTTAGCACTCTACCCGTACATGAGAGATAATCATAGAAAAATGTGATTTTCACAAATGTTATTTTTTGGTGTTTGTTGAACATTCAAAGCGAAGGGGAAGATCAGATCCTTTCTGGATATGTTGTGTTTCAAAAGAGAATAAAATTAGTACATTCAGTCTTTCCTATATTTTTGGGGTGAAGTGGAATTTATCATCAAGAGAAAAGAATATTTCATCCTGGCTGGGTTGCTCTACAGGTTGAAGCGCCGTCCCGTGCACCGAGAGGTCATGGGTTAGGTTCCAGGTCAGTGCATATACCTGGGTTGTGGGTTTAATCCCCAGTCTGAGAGCATAGAGGAGGCTGCTGATCGATGTCTCTCTGTCTCTCTGTCTGTCTCTGTCTCTGTCTCTCTGTCTCACTCTCTCAAATCAATGAACATGTCCTCAGATGAGGATTTAAAGAGATAGAAAGAAAGGACTATTTCTTAATTCCTCTTAGCAAAGAAAGGATGATGGTTAGGATTGTGATTATCTTTGTATTTTGGGAAGTCTTTGTGATGGTGATCTGTAGGGTATAAAATTTACATGTGCATGCTCTCAAAAGTCAAGGAAGTAAATATTGGCTGTGTTCTTTTTGGTGCTGTCATTATACACGGTTTTAAATGCTCCTATGGCTCACAAAGGTCTGAGAGAGGGAGGATAGGAGTCAGAAAACCAGGGTTTCAGTTTGTGGTTCTTTTGGCATCCATCCGCCTAGGATGCCACTGAATCACTGACATCTCAGACTGCCTCTCAGTGTTTCAATTTACCCTCCTATGAAAAATACAAAATAATACATGTCTTACCTTTCTCCAAGAGATGTGGTTACCCAATGTAATTAAGTAAGAACATAGAGCTCCATGTATTAAACAAAGTATTGCTAAAGATTCCCCCAAGATGGAAAACAGAAGGTAAGATTTCATTACTACTTTTTTCTTTTTTTTCTTTTTTTTTTTTTTAAGATTTTATTTTATTTATTTATTTTCAGAGAGGGGAAAGGAGGGAGAAAGAGAAGGAGAGAAACATCAATGTGTGGTTGCCTCTCACGTGGCCCCCACTAGGGGCCTGGCCTGCAACCCAGACATGTGCCCTGACTGGGAATCGAACCTGTGACCCTTTGGTTCACAGCCCGAGCTCAATCCACTGAGCTACGCCAGCCAGGGCTCATTACTACTTTTTTCTACTACTCATGAGTAAGGGTACAACACGACCATTAATGGCTACAGGAGAGACAAGGCCAGGACCTGTGCCACAGGCTTCCCAGTTCAGCCAGTCTACTGCCCTGGTTTGCTGGGAGCCCTTAGGCAATTTATTTAAGCACCCTATAGTTCAGCGTATTCATCTATAAAATGGGTATAATCATACTCACTACCTCACTAGTGTAGCATGGAGTAGTTAATTAACAATGTGTAAAGCTTTTGTATACGTGAAGTGCAATGTAGGTGCTAATTATTATAAATCCAAAAAAGCACCACAGTTCAATTTTTAATTACCTATATATTTTATTGAAAAACACATAAAGCACATAATAAAATTAACCTGTGTGTCAAAAATTACTGCTAGCCTGTGCTGTCTTGTTCATTCCTCTGCCAGAACTACAGTAGCAATTTCCTAAACCAAAGTGATAATTTTATTTCAGCGGTAGGAATTTAACCAATATGACCAGGCCTAACCAACGATTTACTGTGTCATAAAAGCACATCTCCCATTCTTGCCTCAATTTCTTTTAGTTTTTGTAACTCAATTAGCATGACACTAGGCCCTATTATCAAAATGTTATAATAAAGGCTTATGCCAATTTCATGTTAAAGGATTTAAATGCTGAAGTATGATTTTTTTAAATTTTTATTTTAATTGTTGATCTAGTACAGTTTTCTGTCTTTTATTCTCACCCAAACCCACCATCCCAGCCCTCCCCTCCTCCCTCCCATTTCCACTTCCCCATAGTTTTTGTCCATGTGTCCTTTATACTTGTTCCTGTAAAGTATGATTTTTTATTTAGGTCTTTGAAGAGTAACATAAAATGTTTCACAAAAAGAGAAAGAGATTTCTACAGTGATTTTCAAGTCGGATTTAAAATGAGCAAATCTAAAGTAAAAGAAGGAAGAAATCTACAGGTGCTAATCCCTGATCTATCCTCAACTACCAAAGACAACACTGAAAAAAAATAAATGTCATTGTCTAGGTCCCTTGCCCTCCCACAACAGAATAGATTCCTCAGTCATAACAATGGATACTTTTTCCAACAGATTGGGCTCATCCTTGTTTTATAATTAATGGTCCACTGATGTTCATAATTTCAAGAAGAGGACAAGAGCTAAAAAATGAAATTGTGGTTATCATCAGCCTTTAGAAAATGACAGTACACTTACAATGTCACATTATTTGTGCCTATAGAAATAAAATACTATAATCAACACATGAAGATCAAAAACATGTAGTCCCTGCCTCAAATCAGCTACCAGGCAATAGGAAGACAAGACAAAAGATTATATGAACCAACCTGAGTTTATGCTAAAAGCCAGGTGAAAATTGTATGGTTGAATGAATGAAAAAATGGAAAAAATGAGTAATAGATACATCTCACTGGTAATGAAATTCAGCACAAGGAAAAGGTCTCTGAAGAAGTGCTTGGGCGGTGTGCATCCTTGGGACTGTAAAGAAAGGATTGGGTTGAGCAGGACAAAGAGGCAATGAGTATAAAGCCACAGGAGCGTCTGGGTGATCCGCAATGGAGACTGGGGACAGATGGAGGGAGGAGGGTGCAGGATGCTGCCCTTTCCTTGAAACCAAGCAATGCCAACCTGGGGCATTTCCAATTATATTTTAAGCTACAGACAAGCCTCCAAACATTATGAAGCCGCCACATCCAAGTAGGCCACTCTGGATTGTGTTGCCTCATTTGACAATGAGTATTCTCCTGGACAACTTGCATAGGTAACAATAAGTGAAATTCATTTCTCTGCTTTTCTTAGCAGCAAACATGCTCCATCCTGCCTAAGAAAGAAAGCTGGTCCTCACCATTCGTTTTCTTCTATCCCAGATTCCCTTTCGTGCCCATTCCCTTCTCTGCCTCTCACTAACTTCAGCAGACGTGAGAGTCTCAATGTGTGGAATTGGACTGGCCCCAGGAAATGCTTGCTGCAACTACACTATTGCTATGGCTTAAAATCACACCACTCATCTACTCAGTGCATGCCCATGGTGTTTAGAAAAAGGAATGAGGGTTAAGTGGGATTGTGGTACATATACCGTTAGATGAAGGATCTAATTTTCCTAGAGAGAGTGTCTCCCCTACTTCAAATATGGGGAGGCTGAGAAAAGAAGAGATTTAATCATCTTCCTCCAGAGCTGGTTTTTTTTAAGAGCTTGATTACAATGCATATGAAACATTTTAAAGTTTGAGTGCTCCCTATAAACCTGTTCCCTTTATGCTAATTGCTCTCAATAAAAGTAGATCAAGAATGAATCTCTCAGCCCAGGACAAGTCCCAGCGTGCCTGTTGGGCACAAGTTCAGAGCGTGTAGGTGCTATCTGATAGGCCCTTTGGAAACAGATAGATAGCATGATAGATAAATGATAAATAGACATACATCATATTAATAGTACATAATCTTACAAAGAACACAAGGTGATGGAAAATAGGATACGGTAAACAGTTTATCATCACTGATTTCATTGGAGAAAACCCTTTGATGGGAAAAAACACCCTGTTTCAGCCTACGTGGTTTATCAGCACCAGTGGGGACCCGCGCAAATCTTCAGATCCCTTTGAACTGGAAATGGAACAGCCAAGGGAACAGGAAAATGGGAACCCAGGTGAACTGGCTTGTAGTGAACCCTGAGAGGTCAACTGCCTCCAGAGAAGTTCCTGTTCTTAAGCTGCACTTTGCAAACAAGATGAACCCGGGCCACACTTGCCCTATTTCACCAAAGATTTCAAGCGAGGAGCTTACAGAGCTTCCTCTGTGCAGACACCAGCTCTGACCTCCATCCAGGTTAAGGGAACTATCCCTCTGTATACACTTTGCTTTCTGCTCTCCCTCAGTCATCAGCTGCTACTATACTCCAGCTAAGGAGAGGGAATAACCAAATGCAAGAGCTGGAAAGAGCTGGAAAAGCAACATCTTAAAGCTCTTCACTTGGATTTGAAATTGCAAAGGAGCTGGCCTGAAAGTTATATGCTTTTCAGGGCATTGTTAACAGGGACTGATGGGCTCCAGACCCTTCTTCCTTCCTCACCACATTACACAGCAAACCTGAGAAAACGCCGTGCACCTCATCTGAATTCTGCCCACTCTGTGGTAAGCCTGTGTCCCCTTGGTACATCTTCACTCTCCTTACAGAGATCCCTGTGTGGACCCACAGTCAGATCTGCCAACTCGTTTACAGTCCTGCACTGTTTGCCATGTGAATGGCAATTAGTGAGGATGATAAAAAACCAATTCCTTTGCTTTAAGCTACCAAACACTTGTGAGACAGCATGATTTGTGGACTAGATACATTGATTCTATCCAGGCCATTCACACTCTATCACAACAAGCAGGGTCAAAGCTCTTACAGAGGTCTTTGAAGAATTTGGCCCTAAAACATTGATTTATTGAAGGATCTCTCTGTGCAGTGTTTGGAAGATGAGAAGAAAGGAAAGGAGTGTGAGCACGGTGCGTGTGTGTGTGTGTATGTGTGTAGGTTTAGTGAAAAGTATCAGCACCAACCACTTTTCCTGCGGGCAAATTCTCCAACAGCTTTGGAACAGAGGTAACTTTCCCAATGTCTCTTCTGTCAGGATCTGTAATTTCACACACAGAGAAGGAATGGGGCAATGTAGCTACACAAATTAAACAATTACATGAATTTTAAGGTCATGAGGTAACTGATTATATCTCTCAGTGGTTCCATCAGAGTTTTGCAAACATTTAAAAGATGACCTTTGCACATCCTGGAGGATAAATTCTGCAAGAATTATAGTACCAGAAAAGAGTTTCCAATTTATAGTTCCCAGACCCTTGGAAGATAGCCAAATGTGAAAAGATTGAGGCATCTCAGAAGTGTCTTATTGCCAAAGATTAAAAGAACATTGGAAACCATTTCTCTCATTCAGTTGGAGGAGCCAGGTGTATGCTAGCTTGTAGAAGAAAGTAATGATGATTTTCTTAATTTCACTACCTAACTAGTGTTTCTAGGGAGGCCACAGAAAAACTAGCCAGGACTAGGCTTTATCTGTTTATTTGTAAAGCTACAATACTTTCTGGTTTTTGTAGCATCCCTTCCTCTAACTTTAGTACTGTTGCATTGTTGAGAAAAGGTCTCAATTTCTCACTTTTGCAAGTCAAATGCATTAAAAAATTTTTTAATTGAGGAGGTACAATTTGCAGGCATGTCAAACTCATTTTCACCAGGGCCACATCTTCCTTGCACTTGCCTTCAAAGGGCCGAATGTAATTTTAGGACTGTGTAAATGCAACTGCTCCTTAACTAAGGCCAAGGAGCTTGGTGCTGCCACCGGGCAGAAACAAGGTGCGGGCCAGATAAAAGAAGGTGGAGGGCCGGATTCGGCCTTGAGCCTTGTGTTTGCCACCTGTGATTTAGAGGAAACATTTGGAGATGTCAGGATTTGATTGGAGCTGATGAAAAGCAGGAAATATTAGCTCTTGTCAAGCAGAAAAGAGTGAAATTCTGACCACAGCCTGCTGCATCACAGGGTTCTGCAGCTTTTCCCTCCACTTCCCCTGACCCTGAAAGCAAATCATGGATTTGAGTCTTAAAAGCAATTATAACCCAGGTAGTAACAGCAAGACAGAAAGAACACTGAATGGATTTTAATTTTAAATTGTTTAGCTTTCTTTGGCTGAGGAAAAAAAGCTTCTTAGATAATCAAATAAAACATGATAGCACCCTGGAATATTAATAGCCCCAAACTAGTTTTCATACGGGTTTGATTCCCATCAGGCGAAGTGTGGAAAGTAGCTGTGTCATCAGCACTGATCAGATGAGAGCTGCAAGGGTCATTCATGCTCAGCAGCTACATTCACCATAAAAAGTCTGTCCAGAAAATGGTTGTAATCAAGCAGTGTATTCTTAATGTTCTTCTCAATGGATTAAGTGCCATTTTTACCTCTAAAATAAACTATTTCACCTGCATTTATCTCAGCAGATTAATCTAGACAATCAGGAATATAAAGGAAAACACGTGCCCATTTTCATCAGCAGGATAGTCTCAGGCTTGTACATTCTTTAATTTTCCTATACACCTAAGCCAAACGAGCACTGTAGGGAAATAAATATGTTTTCAGAATGAACCTAAACTAATAGGACTAGGAATAATGTTTTCATAGTTATGCAAACTGATTCTGAATCCTAAGGGAAGTAGTAGATAACTCCTATTACGTATCACAGCAATCTCAGCTTCTCAATGGTGGGAGGAAATTAACATTTACTCAGAATCTTCTCTGTGCTAGACACTGTACAGGCATTTTTACTTGTATTTAATCCCCACACCCAGAGCTGACACTCAGCTGGTCTGCTCCAATGCAGCCTACTGACTGGCACCCACTGCCGCTAGCCAGATATCATTTCTGATTGGTCTGTGCCCTGAGTAATCTTTCAAGAGTGCTATTGTTATTAGCACAATATTTACAAATGAAAAAAAGAACTGAAGTTCATGTGAATAAATAAACTGAGAGTCACACAGACTTGGGGGGAATAAAAATTCAAGCACAACCAATGTCTTCTTTTTATGCCTCACTTACCTCTATTGAATTTGTTTCACATTTTTACTTTGCTTAGAAAGTTGAGGTGGGGTTTTGGTACTTTCCCCAATATAATCTCAAGAATGTAAATAGTGTCACTTGAGCACTTCTGCAAGAATTCACTGAGAGCCCTGCTGACAAAGCAGTTTTCAATATGGCTTATTACATATATATGAAAGAATTTTTAAGGTATTTTCAACAGTGTTGAGCATTTATTGAAGGATCCTAGAACATGACTGCTGGAGAACACTTTGCCAAGTGCTCTCTGAGTAAGGAACACTCATCCATCCACTCAACGAATACAGAGTAGTTGAGCAACGAATACAGAGTAGTCGAGAAGAACTTTCTGCCTGGAATGAAAAAATAAAACTTGAGGCAGGATGAACTTCAATGTTCCTCCAGTCCCATCACTCATCTGATGCTTTGATATTTTATACATTATTCCAAACAAATAACTTTTCGGTTCATGTTCTAACACTTGCAAAGCCAGAGAACACATCTTAGGGTAGCTGTGGCTGTTAGAAAGTTATTTCTTATAATTTTATATCATTGGCCTTAATTAGGAAAAATTTCAATACCCCTTTCACAAGATAAATCTTCAACTATCTGCACACAAAGACAGCTTACCTGATAATGCCATCCGCCTTTATCTTTGCCAGGATAGATGGCCCAAGTTCCTCAATCATTTCTTGTTTGGAAATCATTTCAGCTTCCCTCATGATCCTAACTGGTCTTCTTTCAGCACCCTCCAATGTATGTTTTCCTCTCCATCAGAATGTCCTGAACCCATTCAACAGTCCCTATTCAGTCTGGATACAACAGAGTAGAGCCTGTTCTTGAGAAACAGTTGGGAATACAGAGCACACATGTGTAAAAAGTGCTCTGAAAGAACTGCAAAGTGATGCATAACCAAATGCCAATGAATATGGCCAAAGTTATAAATATTGAGCCAAATGGATACCAAGGGATTCAAACCAGAGAAATCTTCCCAGGAAAGAGCATCAGATATACCCTGTAAGAGTCACAGAAGAGTGTGGAAAGCATTTGGGGGTTGGGGAAGACATATCATGTGGCATTCAGAGATCGTAAAATGGACTTTCACAACCAGGCCACAGACACTCCATTGAAAATGTATGAAGACTGGAAGATTGTAGGAAGAAGAGTTCTTGAGGAAAAGATGAAGGCTGGAACTGAAATATGTTCTTTATATGTTCTGAAAATAACTTCTTCCTTTTGACAGGTGGTTGACATACTTTATTTCACTAATCCTCATAATTATCCTGTTAAGCATCCATATGCATATTTTAGATGAGAAAAAAAGACAAAGTAAGTAGTAGAAGGAGTCAGGAGTCAAATATGAGTTCTGTTTTGGAAATAAAGCCTTGGACCTTTCCTCTACATTTCATGGAAAAAGGAACAGTTGGTGGGAGTCTCTAAAGGCCAGGAAGAACATAAAAAGCTATGATCTTGCTTCTGTTCCATCAAGACAAAATGATTTATTGCTGGCAGTAAAGGTGGTTAATATACCATGTTTTGGTCTTATTAAATTTGCACATGTATGATGCTAACTTAAGTAAAATTCCTAACCATTAAAAATTCTGGGTGAAAACACATGCTCAAAGCTATATTTCCTTGAATCAATAAATTGTTCCTTCTAAGATCGCAGTCCTACAAGTGAAAATATACAAACAAAGTAGTCCCAAAGGAGATAATTTAGATAATGTTATAATTTTACTGTCTTCATTTTTCATTGGTGAATCACTTCACTAACCACAAGTATCCTATCCATTTTTCAGTTTTTTAATGGTATAGCAGCAATCCGAAGCCATCATGTTAGAAGTTGGACACGATCCTGGTATTACAGAGGTTAAGTCACATATTCAAGTTCACAAAACCAGTTAGTGACATGCACAACTAAAGCACAAATCTAGCTTTTGGACTCAACAGCTCTCGGCTACCTCTTAGGACAAACATCAGCTAGGACAGCCCCAAGATGGTGTCTTCAAAATGACAGCACTCCAACTGAGATGTGGGAAAAATCCAACCCTGTTCATTTCTGACCATCTTCCTTCCACATAATTGAGTTGAGGCTTGACTAAATTCATCAAATCAGCCAGCTTCTGAAATATTCAGACAAGACCTAGATCAGGCATCCCCATCTGAAATCTGTATCTATTTTTCTATGAATATACAGAATATAGATCTTGACAGACTGAACAAAAGTAAGAAAAACTGGTGTGCAGACATATACATTGTCCAGAAAAGCTGAACTCTATGTTTGGCTTCCCAACAGTTATAAAGTCGTTGGATTGTTAACCCAGCTCTTCCTAATGAATCTGAAACTGATTCTTTTTATTCCTCAGGGAAATAATCATAAAATAAGAAGCCCTAGAAGCCTCAGTGGGTTCAGAGTGAAATTGCGACTACACCTCTGTACAGTATCTCTTCCAAATTCTGAAATCATCCTGAAGACAAGCCAGTTGACAAGTCAAAATGACAAACAGCCTCAGAGTGTGGGCTTAATGGATCTTCCTGTTCAGCTTAGTCCTTTAGATGGAAATCAGTCCTAAGAAATTCTTTAATAGCCCAAAACCCTCAGAAATTCCATGCTCCCAGGTTAGTCAGGCATACATGACAAGAATTAAAGGTGCTAACTGGATTTTGGTTGTTTTCTTTTTTTCTTCTTAATTTCCTTTTCATTTTTTTTAAAATGCTTTGCATCTAAAGTAAGGTTTTTTTTTCATGAGTGCTTAACAGGTTTTAATTTTATGAAACATTGTGCAACCAGATCCCTTAGGGAACAGTAATTAACTGGGATTATGTTTTCATTTCAGTGAATTCTAAATGAGAAGCCTAAATACTGATTTTGTCTATAACCAAATGGGAAAACACACAGCCATGCTCATTCTTAAAATTTCTTAATGGTATTTACAATTGCCCCTCGCTTAAGCAGGCCTTCCTCAGGAAATGCAATGGGTCACTGAAAATAATGGAAAAAGTTTACTTTTGATTTTAATAGTTGTTCCTGGCAATCTCCAATCCACATTCTTCCCACCCAGGGCTGACCACCACCCAAAAGAGGGCAGAATCTTCATTAACAAATAATTATTGTATATCTATTATAGCTCAGGTATTGTTTAAGACACTGGGTATGGTCATAAATGTGGCATCATTTTCAAGTGAAATAAGGTCATTTCAAAATGAGAATAAGGAGATGAAGAACTGTTGCCATATCTAAATTATATACTAAGTATGAGTTCAGGAAAAGAAGTGATCCTTTTCTTGTGAGTTCTACTATGGCATCGCTGCAATTTAGTAGTTAGCCTTGGAGTTAACCTTGATTCAAATTTCAGTTCTACCATTTACTAGATTTTGATCTTGGGCGGTGAATTATTCTTTAAACCTCTCTCCTCTATTGTTCTATAAAACAGGAATAATAGTTGCTACCTTAAATGGCTCTTATAGTGTTTAGTGAGGTACTGATACTTGGAATGTACCCAATAAATGGCAACCATCATGATCATCATCATCACACACATAAAGCACCGAGTAAACTGTCCAACCATAAATAGCCACTAACCAGCAGCTGTTGCTTTTCTGCCCACCCATTGAGAAGCCTGTACTGACAACCTTGGAGAACAGATCTATACACAGAGATAGGTTAATATGGTCTTTTTACCTCTGGCCCATGCTTCTGGCATCTTGCAACGAAAAGATCACAACAAAGACTTAATTCAGATAAATTCTGTCAAATGTCAAGAAATATTCATAAATTATATAGATGTCTCCTATGGGTAACTTTTTTTGAAGTACAGTTTTATTAATTTCAAGTTCACAAGGCAATCAAAATAAGCCGGGATGATTTCTGTCATTGGGGAACCTGTTTTAAGCAATAAATGGAAGAGATTTGTAGTTAATCTGTCAATTGTGTCTCTCTCTATGGGCCCACTTTCACAATGCTTTAGGTACTTGAAACAAGCTGTCTTCTCCTTGACACTGTTGATTTGCATTATCTACAGAGTTTGCTACACAAAGACACAGTTCACCCTGGTTCCTGCCTGAATTTTAACACATTTTTCTGAATAAGGCTCCAGTTTGGTCTCTGTACTAATAAGAAGACAAGCAAATTCCAAGGTGATTTTAACCACTTAGGGTAATTATCTCATGATGACATGAAATTTTCTTTTTCATGGCCTCTTGAAAGGAAATACATAGGAATGTTAGCCTTGGTTTAGGGAGACCTGCACTGAGAGAAGGAATAAAATAAATACCCTTTCGTTGAGCGGTCATTGACTTTCCTAATGGAGTTTGGTGGCTAGACTTTCAGGAAGTTCACAGGTTCAGACAATTCAAGTGGGTCTTTGAAAAATGGGCCAAATGACTGATGCCCAGTGTAGAATGGAAACAATGAATGCGCTAACAACAAATCACTCTTATCTAATCATTACTGTGGATCCCCGAAGGACTTCTAATAGTCCATATTGCCAACATAGATTGGGTTACTAATTTGGTTGTTACAAGAAAGTTATAAAAAGGTATTTATCCCAATATGTCTCTTTTTCATGTAGTTTTAAATAAAAGCACACATGTACCAAAAAGCAAAACATTTCTTCTCTTTCTATGAAATATGGCCATAAGCCATATTTCTTACACCAGATTTTTCTTCACACTATTGCTATCAGAGGCTTAGGTAATAAAATAGTACCAAGTTCAAAATCATTTTATTTTACTCTATATTTCTCCTTTGAAGTTTTGTTCTTTCTTAGGAACAAAACACTACTTGTAGATTTCAAACTGCAGCATAGGAGTAACCTTCTCAAGAAACAGAAAAAGGAAAACATTTTACAGTATGAAGTTTACAAGTAATCCCACACAAATCATTTCACTAGATATAGTTACTCAAAAAGTACCTACCTGACTATTGCATTTCCAGGGAGAATGTGAGGCACTGGCGACACCATAAAGAAAGATGGTATCTGACTGTGAAGGGTTTACAGTTCATCCTCGTGGCAGATAGGATATTATCATTCTACCCATTTTATAAGTAAAGGAGATTAAGGGACTTGGTTAAAGACACACAGATAGAAAGTGCCAAAACTGAAGTTAAAATTGAGGTCTCTCTGCACTAAGTTCTGTGTCCATTCCATTCAGTTAACGCCACCCGTCCCGACTCTCCAAGTGGAAGGACTGACTGTCTCTGCCTCTCACTGATGAGAACTCTCTCACCCAAGAATCCAACAGGTACTTAATAAAAATTCAGCATAATGGAAGTTTCTTCTGCAAAGGACATGTGGAATGTTTATGCTCAGAATTTATCTCAGGCCTACTCCAGTATCAGCTGTAGGTTTATGTGCAAAGGGCTTTGCGTTTAAGTTTTCTGTATGGCACAAACTGATAGGAAAGGTTTTAAAGTCATGTTTCCGCCTTAGCTATGTGGATTTTAATCAGCACTGAGTATTATCTGACTTTCAAATATCTACTCTTTTATCTGACTTTCAAATATTTACTCTCACAAGAGTAAGTGTGATAGCTATTGTCATATGCTCCAAGATTATTTTTTCATTTTTAAAGGTGAAGAAGTGACTTGCTCTTTCATCTGTACACGAAATGATTGTCCAAGGAAAGATCCGTATCTAATCAAGGAGATAAAGGAAGCATCTCATTAATTTGAGGAAGCTTAATACGCACAATCTTAATTGTACTGCAAAAAAAAATAGTGTTACTAGAACAGAAAAGAAACTGTCATGTTCTATAAGCCATGTATCACAGGAGCACGTTAAGCAACAGGAACTTTTAAGGTATAATAATTAGCTTCACAAGTCAGGAACTCCCAAACATACTCAGCTTCTCCTACAGTTTTTATTAGAACTCCTTTTTAGAAAAATGACATGCTTATCAATTGTGTAGCTGTCATTTTAAAGACATCCTTCTTGCCTTTATTTCCTCTTGCACTTGTAAGTGTGGAAGATACTCTTCAAGCCTATGCACCCTTTCTGATTCTTGCCACTAGGACTTTTTTACCTACTGGTTTGTAGCATCTCCCATTTTCACTGTAATTTCTCTGATACAGATAAAAACAAAAGAATGAAAGCAGTTCAGAAAAAGGGCCATCTAAATAGATCTTCAGAAGATCCTGATACTGTGTTGGAACAAGTATAAAGGACACATGGACAAAAACTATGGGGGGTAGAAATGGGAGGGAGGTGGGGAGGGCTGGGGTGGTGGGCTGGGGTGGGAGTAAAAGACAGAAAACCATACAAGATCAACAATTAAAATAAAATTTTTTAAAAAATAAAGTGAGTCTCTTATAGACAGCAAAAAAGAAGAAGGAGGAGGAGGAGGAGGAGGAGATCCTGATACTGTGTTGGAATATCTCCTGCCAGTGGAGTGTGGTCTGGAAACACACAAAGGAGCCAGTTACTAAGAGCATGGTTCTTTTGGGTAGGTGCAGGGTTGGAATTGGTGAGGAGAGCAGAAATAGCCAGGCCAGTAGAATAGTGACTGCCCTTGTGGAGAACAGGTAGGCTGGGAAAATTATACACTGTCTAATATGGTGGCCACTAGCCAGCCACCTGTGTTGGAGTATTTGGAGTACGTGGTTAGTCCCACTGTGAGATGTGCTATAACTGTAAAATATACACAGGATCGTGTAACCAAAAAATGTAAATATCTATTAATAAGTTTTATGTTGATTATATTACATGTTCAAATAATATAGTCATAATGTTCAATTAAAGAAAATACATTCTTAAAATTAAGTTTACCTGTTTCATTTTGCTTTTTTAATGTGACTATTAGAATGTGTGTATATTAAATTATATACAATAGAATTATATACAATACAATAGAATTCTATTGGACATCACTGCAATAGGCTAACTTGGCTTATCTTCACCCACCTAAAAACTAATGCATCTGAGGAGTAGAAAATCCTGTCTACTAAAAAAATATTTTCTTGACTGAGAAGTTCCAAAGGAAAATGTCAGAAACAAAGGGTTGATTAAGGATCATTACACTCACATTTATCCAATCTTTTTCTTTCACCCAAGCAGAAACAGCCTTTTGAGTGCTCTATTGAAAGCTGTTGTCAAAATGATTTCTCTTATTTTGAATAAAATAAGAAAGAATTTCCAAATCTTGAGAGAAATTCAACTCTTATAGAACTTCTAGCTTATTTTCTCAGATCCCAGAAAGTCCAACAACTGTCTGAACTTGATGGTTAAGTGTCAATCTAAAATGAACCATTAAAGATTGGAAATGCCATCTCTAGATCAGGAAATCACTTTCTTTGGCCCTCTTCTTCCTGTGGCTATTTCTATTTAACCCTTGATGAAGTGAATAAAATGATAGAATAATAATTCTCAAAGCATCTTAACGGTGTTGGGACAGTTTGGGAAAGGAGCTTCTCTCATTGACGTGTCATGTAGAAGGTCACCAGTGCACTTCCATTAGGAACTAGTCTGTTAAATAGCTTTGGTTCATTAGTGACACTTGAAATGGACATCATAGTAATTTGCAGTTATCAAATTTTCATCCTAGAATAAGACAAATACAAAAATCTAAAAATTGGAAGGAGGATTAGTTGTGTATTTGTTCAATCACAGGTCACAAAAATCTGGAATAAAAAGTTAGGGAGTTCAAGGCAGTGAAACTACTTTACATGATACTATAACTGTGGGCATATATCATTACGAATTGGTTCAAACACACAGAACATACAATATCAAGAATGAACCCTAATGTAACTGATGACCTCTGGGTGATGATGATGTGTCAGTGTAGGTTCATCAGTTGTAACAAAGGTACTCTCTGATGAGTGATGTTGATAATGGGGGAGGCTGTGCAGGTGAGGGGTCAGATGGTATATGAGAAATCACTGTGAACTTAAAACAGCTCTATAAATAAATTCTATCTATATACAAAAATAAAACATGTATAAGTATATATTATATGCATAATATATATTATATTTGTCTGTTACAAATATATATTATATATATATGCTGTCTGTCCAAAAGGTATCCAGCCATATATTATGAAAAATAGAGATATGTATTGAAGAAGACACAAGATACAAGAAAGCTTGTACATAGGAAAATCACACCTCAGTCCCCTTCAAAGTAGGCACCTTGGGACCTTACACAGTTCTCTCAATTGCCATCAGCTGCCCCATCATATTTTCCTGAATCTCATCAATGCTCTGAATTCTCTTCCCTTTAAAGATAATTTTAGTTTTTGGAAAAACGAGAAGTTGACAGGGCACCAAATCTGGGCTGTAGGGGTGCTGAGTCACCTGGATAATTTGATGTTTTGCCAAAAAACCTCTGTAGGAAGCATGATGCACGAGCTGCTCATTGTCATTATGCAGCTGCCAATCACCAGTTGCCCATAGATGCAGCCTTCTGAATCATCTGCATAGTTTTTGCAGAGGAAAGTCCAAGCTTAACACAAAATTTGGTGCAGATTTGTTGCTGTACTTGCTCAGCCATTTTGAATGCAATGGCCACACAGTACACATGCTCACTCACTGGTGTCTACCACCTCCACTGACTGGTACAGTGAAGTCGTCATTGTTCATGCATGCACACCCCAGTGCACTCTCCTTCCTTGGCTGCCAGGTTACATCCATATCACGCAAATTACTCATGTTATATTACAGTGGCTGGACTTTTTCCGAACATATACTTTAAAAGTTTGGGTCTTAATATTTCCTCACATAACCAACATCTGCAACTGTATTATCCATACCTGATGCCATTGCTTTGTGCTGCCATTAGGTATCCAGGTTCTTTCTGTACATCTGCTCAATGGCATTTGGCTTGTAGATCCTTACCTTCACATTTCATACCTTGTTATTGTAAGATGCTGCTAAACATCTGGGTATTTCCCTGTCTTGGGAAGGAGGATCAGGAAGCAGTAGTTTCTGTTTGAGCAAAAGACTTCACAGAAACCCTTAGTTCATGTCTCATTGGCCAGAAATATGTAACATGACCAACTCAGATGCAAGAGAGGCTAAAAAAAGCTAGTGCTTTTAGCTAGACTCATGGCTACTCTGAACAAAATCAGGATTCTTTTACTAAGGAAAAGGGAGATGCCCCTTGTGTAGGCATTTTCAGTCACTACCACAGGAGGATCTGGAGACTTTCTCTAATCACCTTAGATGTATTGAAACCCAAATAACTGATAATATTTACCTTTGTCAAGTTTGAAAAAGCTGAAGAAGAAAAGCATACAAACTTGCAAGAAGCTATCACTTTTTATAGCTCTGACAGGGGCAACTAGGATTGAGAACTATTTATTGACTAACCACTTGAAATAAATGTTTGTTGGTTATAATGTTTTTGTAACCAACTGATGCAACTATATTTGAATAATAATGAGATGTTTCAATTATTATCAGAATAATATTGAAAAATAGCATTCGACTATAAGACATCACCTATGAGTTCAATGGTGAGTAAAACAATTTGGAAAAGACTAAAGAGAAAGAATTTATTTGAGCCCTGTTTCTGTAAATATTGTCTCCCAAATAGCATCTCTAACTAATTTAACCATCTTTTCCCAAAAAATGTAGAAAAATTCCTTCCAGTCTGGTAATTAGAAAGGAATCACTGAAGACCACAGATACTGTCCACCTACCAAGAGGAAATGGCATCATCCAGTCATTCATTCATCTTGAAGATTTATGAGATGTATCCTTAGAAATGGAATGAAATAGAATAGAAGACAGTAGAATAGAATAGAATAGAATAGAATAGAATAGAATAGAATAGAATAGAATAGAATAGAATAGAATAGAATAGAATAGAAATGCATCATTTGCAATAAAGGTTACATTGTTCTAAGAAACTTCTGTATTGATTATATATGTTTGTGTGTACTAATTACAATGTAAAACAAATTTCATTCTGTAGGTTGTGATCAAGAATATTTAAAAAGCCACTGTCTTAGAAGCTCTTTCAGTGACAGACCTTAACAGTCAGCTGGTAGGTGGAGGCAGGTGAAGGCAGATATCTTGGTACCTTGGGACTTTTGATGACCAGCCCCCAGGCCCAGTGCTGGTAAAAACTGACCTTGATACACAGTTTGGTCGTTCCTGTATGCACCCAAGCTCAGCAGATGCAGCCACAATCTGTGGACTGCTCGTAGCTACAAACAGGTTGCAGAGGGCCAGTCACAGGCAGTGTCTTATACTGGTCTGAACCAGAGTCCCTCCCAAGAGGCCCAGAACAAACAAATCTAGTGGCCAGCTTCAAATAACATCAGGGAAGGATCCAATAAGCTCCAGAAGCAGCATATCCAAAGGGAGGTCTCAGCAGGCACCAAACTCTGCTGAGGCAAACCCTGCTTCATGTGGTCAGCACCTGCATAGCAGCTCACACACTGTGGTTGGCATTGAGCCTCACATTAAGGCTAACCCTGAGGGTTGATACCACATACTAATAAGCCAATAGGAATCAGGATTCAATTATAACAAGAGGGCCCACATAACACACACAAGGGACATTCCTCGAGCACCCAGTGCATGTGATCAAGGAGACCTCACCACTGGAACCTACAGGGCACTTACTACATAAGGCCATCCCACAAAGGCTGGGAGTCATAGATAATCTACATAATACTTAGAAACAAATACAAAGAAGCAACCAAAATGAGGAGATAAAGAAACAAGCCCCAAAAGAAAGAATAAGAGAAATCTCTAGGGGGAAAAAAACTAAAAGAAAGGGAGGCAAGCAATTTATCATATATAAAGTTCAAAGTAATTGTTATAAGGATGTTCAACAGCCAGAAAAACAGGACATAGAAACTACAAAAAAAGACCAGTCAAAATGAAAAATACAATATCTGAAATAAAGAATATACTGAAAAGAATAAACAATAGTTTGGATGAATTGGAGAATCAAATTGGTGGGTTGGAAGACAAGGTAGGAGAAAACAGCCAATCAAAGCAGAAAAAAATAATTTTAACAAAATGAAGATAGTTTAAGGGACCTTTGGGACAACGTGAAGCATAACAACATCCACGTCATAAGGGTACCAGAAACTGAAGAGAAAGAGGAAGGGATTGAGAACCTATTTGAAAAAAATAATGACCAAAAACTTTCCTAACTTTGTGAAGAAAAAAGACATACCAGTTCAAGAAGCACAGAGTCCCAAACAAAATGAACCCAAAGAGGTCCACACCAAGACACATTATAATTAAAATGGCAAAGGTTAAAGACAAAGAGAGAATTTTAAAAGCTCTAAGAGAGAGCTCCCATAAGACAGTCAGTTTTTTTCTCAACTGAAAAATTTCAGGTAAAAATGGATTGGCATAAAATATTCAAAGTGATGAAAAGCAAAGATCTACAACCAAGACTACTTTACCCAGCAAGTCTATCATTTAAAAATGAAGACGATATTTAGAGCTTCCCAGACAAGAAAAAAGCTAATTTGTTACCACCAAACCATTATTACAAGAAATGTTTAAGGTTCTGCTTTAGGAGGAAAAAGGAAAAGAAAAAGAAGAAGGAAGAAGAAGGAAGAAGAAGAAGGAAGAAGAAGAAGAAGAAGAAGAAGAAGAAGAGGAGGAGGAGGAGGAGGAGGAGGAGGAGGAGGAGGAGGGGGAGGGGGAGGAGGAGGGGGAGGAGGAGGAAGGAGAAGGAGAAAAAGAAGGAGAAGAAGAAAAAGAAGGGGAAGAAGAAGAATAATAATAAAGGAGGGGTAGGGGAGAAGGAGAAGAAGAACAGAAGAACATAGTTAAAAGAATATAATGGCAATAAATATGTACCTATCAATAATCACTTTAAATGTAAATGGCTTAAATGCTCCAATCAAAAGACATAGAATAGCTAAATGGATAAGAAAGCTAGACTCATCTATATGTTGTCCACAAGAGACCCCCCTCAGAATAAAAGATATACACGGACTACAAATAAAAGGATGGGAAAAGATATTTTAGGCAAATGGGAAAAAAAGTTTGGGTAGCAATACTTATATCTGAAAAATAGACTTACTATAAGACTTTAGTTACAGTAAGAGGCAAAGAAGAACACTACATAATGATAAAGGGGGCAATGCAACAAAAGGATATAACCCTCATAAACATTAATGCACTCAACATAAGAGCACCTAAATGTGTAAAACAAATATTGATGAACAAAAACACAGATTGATTGATACAGTCATAGTAAGGGAATTTTTCCCTTTTTTTATCCTCATCCAAGGACATTTTTGCATTGCATTTAGAGAGAGACAAAGGGAGGGAAAGACAGAAAAAGAGACATCAATAAAAGAGAGAAACATTGACTGGTTGCCTTCTCATACACACCTCGATCAGGGATCAAACCACAACTTGGGTATATGCCCTAACAAGGAATTGAATATGTAGCCTTTCAGTCTACAGGATGATGCTTCAGTCAACTGAGCCACACCAGCCAGGGACATAGAAGGATATTTTAATACCCCTTGACATCAATGGAATGATCTTCCAGATAGAAAATCAACAAGAAAACAGCAATCTTAAATGACACACTAGATCAGGTGGATTTAGTTGATATCTTCAGAGAATTTTACCCCAAAGCACCAGAATATACATTCTTTTCAAGTGCACAGGAAACAATTTTTTAAATAGAACACACGTTAGGACACAAAACAAATCTCAATTAATTTAAGAAGATTGAAATCATATCAAGCATCTTCTCTATCACAAGAAAAAAACTGGAAAACACACTAAGACATAGAAGCTAAATGACATGTTACTAAGCAATGAATGGGTGAACAATGAGATCAAAGAAGAAATCAAAAGACACCTTGAAAGAAATGAAAATGAAAACACAACCCAAAATCTATGTAACACAATGAAAGCATTGTGTTACAATGCTTTTCATTTGTGTTAAAATGCTTAGGGAAAGCATTTTCCCTAAGAGGGAAATTCACAGGAAGTATTACAGGCCTATCTCAAGAAACAAAAACAATCTCAAATAAGCAATCTAACTTTTTATTTAAAGGAACATGAAAAAGAAAAATAAACAAAGCCCAAAGGGAGTAGAAGGAAGAAAATAATAAAGATCAGAGTGGAAATAAATAAAATAGTCTTATAAAACAATACAAAATATCAATGAAACCAACAGCTGGTTCTTTGAAAATATTAACAAGATTGACAAACTTTTAACCAGACTCATCAAGAAACAAAAAAAGAGAGGACTCACATAAATAAAATCAGATATGAAAGAAAAGAAGTAACAACTAACACAAAAAAATCCAAAGGATTATAAGAAAATTTTATGAACAACTATATGACAATTTTGACAACCTTAAATGGATAAATTCTTAGGAACATACAATCTTCCAAAACTGAATCAGGAAGAACCAGAGAATTTGTATAAATAAGTTACAACTAGTAAAACTCAAGTAGTAATCAAAAAAATTTCCAACAAACAAAAGTCCTGGATCAAATGGTTTCACAGGTAAATTTTACTAAACATTGAAAGAAGAGTGGACACCTACCTTTCCCAAACTATTCCAAAAATCCAAGACTCCCAAGCTGACTGTATAAGGCCAGCATTATAGTAATCCAGAACCAGATAAAGACACTACAAAGAAAGAAAATTATAGGCCCATATCTCTAATGAACATAGATGCTAAAATCTTCAACAAAATATTAGCAAACAAGATTCAGCCATATATTTAAAAAAGCATACACCATGATCAAGTGAGATTTACTCCAGGTATGCAAGGTTGTTACAATATATGCAATCAATAAACATTTAACTTTACACTTTTAGGAACTTGGAAAAGAAAAATAAACAAAGCCCAGACTGAGTTGAAGTAATGAGAAATGCAAATTAAAACCACAACAAGGTATCACCTCGTACCAGTCCAAATGGCTATCATCAATAAATCAACAAAAAATAAGTGATGGCAAAGATGAGGAGAAAGGGGAATCCTCATTCACTGTTTGTAAGAATGCAGATTTGTGCAACCACTGCAGAAAGCAGTATAGAATTACCTCAGAAAATTAAAAATGACACTGCCTTATGACCCAGTGATTCCACTTCTGGGAATTTATGCAAAGAAACCTGAAACACTAATTTGAAAGAATATGCACACCTCTTTGTTTATTGCAGTTATTTACAATAGCGAAGGTATGGAAGCAGCAGGGATGGAAGGTAAGTGTCCATCAATAGAAGAGT
Source organism: Glossophaga mutica (assembly GCA_039655065.1). Classification (NCBI taxonomy): domain Eukaryota; kingdom Metazoa; phylum Chordata; class Mammalia; order Chiroptera; family Phyllostomidae; genus Glossophaga; species Glossophaga mutica. Next base: position 157,556,995 of record CM077303.1, read on the forward strand.
GGATAAAATAGCTGTGGAACATTTACACAATGGAACACTGTTCAGCCATAACAAAGAAGGAAATCTTACCCTTTGCAACAGTATGGATGTACCTAAAGAACATTATGCTAAGTGAAACAAGCCAGTCAGAGAAAAACAAGTACAATATGAGTTCACACCTACGTGGAATCTAATGAACAAACTGAACTAACAAGCAAAACAGAGACAGACTCATAGATGGAGAGCAGGCTGATAGCTGTCAGGTGTAGGTGGTTCCTCTGCTGGGGAGGTTGGGGGTATTGAGCAAGAAAAAGGAAAAAAACTCATGGACATGAAGAACAGTGTGGTGATTGCGGGGCGGGGTGGGGGAGAAAGAGATAAGGGAGGTGGAGCATAGGACAGGAGGGATTAATGGTGATTGACGAGACTTGACTTGGGGTAGTGGACATACCATACAGTGTACAGATGTTGTGTGTTGTAGAATTGTGCACCTGAAACCTCTATAATTTTGTTAACCAATGTCATCCCAATAAATTCAATTTTTTAAAAAAGCCACTGTCTTACAAGTTTCAGAACACCTAAAGAGCAGCCATTAGCATAAATCACCAAAAAGAAAACACAACCTTAAAAACAACACCAGAATTCAAAACAAGTCCAAGGAAATTTTAATCAAATATATAGCATCATGCAACCTCCAGAACCATGAAGTACAAAGAAAACCACAGCAGTAGCAATTAACAGATGACTCTTTGTCAAAAGGGTGGCAAATCTTTATTCTGTCAAATCGTATTAATTTATGGTAAGTTGGAGAAGATATGACACTTGAAAACAAGGAACAAGGACCAAGCAGCACCCAAGAAGGGAGCAATACCAGTCTGAAGAGACTTTGGAAACTCACAAACACTGATTCTGACCAGCCACCAATGAGAGGTGCTGCTCTAGAGAGAAAGGATCAGCAGTTAAACAAGATTATGCTTGCTGAAGTCACATGTAATTAGTTGTGTTTCTATGCCTAAATTAACAGTTGCAACCCTGAATTGTTTTTATTATTTGCAGGTAATTACTTTTGTTGTTTTCTAAAGTCACAGTTAAAAAACATTGTCAGTAACTTTTAATGAAAATCCTGATAATGGTAGACTCGATTTGTCTTCCAGAATTTACCATGAGAATGAACGCCCAGCAAACAAGGGTTCCATAAGCAGCCCTGGTACTGAAAATTTTACAAATGGCATGGAAACAGGAAGTGGCCCTGGACCGGAATAGTACATGGTTTGCATAAGTCATGCAAGCACTTAGAAAAGTTAATGATCTGGTGTCCCAAACCAATATTCTGTAAACATTTGTTCAGTATTTATTTAGGTGAGGGGCTGTGAAATCTTCTGCATCCAAACTCACATGCCCGTTCAGCAAATGTAAAGCTGCACAGTTAACAAGACCCACCCTTCTGATGGCAGTTCAGCCACCACCTAACTCTTGCCCTTGCCTCAGTCAGCTTCTAACGAGTACGTATTCTCCCTGACAAGGATTCCATAAGATACATTAGTCTCCAGCTCATTACGTTTCAGCCATGTTAACTTCTTCTTTTGTTGGACCCTGGGTACCCAGCCCAGTCTTCTCCTTGGTCTCTCTCTCTGAATATTCCCACCACTTGGGTAATGGCCCACATGCTGGGTTTTGTGAGAGACAATATAGTTACTGATGACAGAAGTGATTCCAACATCTGGTTATCGAAGATCCATAATAACCCTACTTCCCAACACCACCAAGGAAAAGACGTAGAACCACTCTCTTTCCCCTTCATATATTCTGCCCTGCTAAAATTTTCTTTCCTCTGATGTTTGCTTGACTAAATCTGAGCTGCATGAAAATGTTTAAGAGTTGGGGAGGGCTAGCCACTATTTGTACAACTTCTAAACAGAGCCCTTAGTTATTACCTTTGTGAAAAAGCTGTATACTCCTGAAATAAAACAAAAGCCTCTTAGCCCTGGCTGGTGTAGCTCAGTGGATTGAGCGCGGGCCTGCGAACCAGAGGATCGCAGTTCGATTCCCAGTCAGGGCACATGCCTGGGTTGCGGGCCAGTTCCTGGCAGGGGACACACGAGAGGCAACCGTACATTGATATTTCTCTCCCTCTCCTTCTTTCCTACCCTTCCCCTCTAAAAGATAGATAAATAAATAATAAATTTAAAAAAAAAGCCTCTTAAAAATCTGGAAAAGCATAAAACTATTTAGGAAAAGGCCTAAACCAACTTTGGGGAAAATCACTAACACTGAGAGACGGCCCTGTCAAACGTGTCTGATGCTGGGGACAATTACTCTTTCTGTGTGTTCAGCCGCTTAGCCTCCTCCACCACATGTGCACCCCCACCGTTTCTTCAGGGAACTTCGGCTTCTCCTCCACCGTAGTTTCGCTTTGGTCAAGCTACTAATCAAATGTTCAAGGCTCCCACCACAAGAACACACTAATGACAGTAGGAGGCTATCACTGAGATTGTTGGAACTGAGCTTCTTGGGTCAATAGGTAGATAAATGTGAACTGAAGACTGTTGGTGATTATCTTCTCTATTATCAGCAGAAAACGTATCTACAGTAGATGAGAATAAGGGCAACTTGGAGTTACAAGCAGAGCCCAGAGGAAAAAGAAAGAGCAAGCTGATGGCCTTATTTTATATGAATTGCTGAATAAAGTTGTTCCTGAAACCAAACTTTTCTTTATGTGAACCAGCACACTCCTTTTGCTTGAACGAGGTAGTGTTGAGTTTCTGTCACTTACAATCAAATGAGTTGATTGATGCTCCAAATATATTTCTTTACTCTAAGCCTACAGTTAACTGTGATAGATATATCCATACTGCCTGCCTAATTCCTCTGAACCAAGTTCCACTTACCACATTTCCTCCTCTGGAAAGTCTTCCTTGACCATCCAGGAAAGGCAAGCATATTGTCCTCTACTTTCCCAGAGTGCTCTATGCCTGCCTCTCTTAGATCCCTTCTCTCATTGTTGGTATCTCCCACTAAACCATGAGCCTAGAGAATAGGGACTGGACTTTATCTTTACATTCCTAGGTCCAGAGCACACCTGGCACATGAAAGGCATGAGAGATGCTTAGTAGAAGTCTGACAAAAAACATTTGTTCAATGAAAGCCAAAGAAACTGCTATTGTGAAATATTCAGAAACAGAAATAACTCTCTATAGAATCACCACTAAGTATCTTCTGATTTTAAAATGATGGGTGAAATACAAACATCTCCCTGGTGAACTATGTAAGTTATAGACCAGTTGCATTTCTACCTTTGTGAGCTCTGCAGAATAAGAAAATCCCAATTTATAGCTAATTAATTTACTAATGTGTTTATTCATTTGTTCAGCTAATATATACTGAGTGCCTAACATTAAAATCCATAAACTCAAAAGGCAGATTGTTACTGCTTATATCAGTTATTCAAAATTGGGCTTTGTTCATAATGCCATTGGATAAAGAAATTAGGTTTAGAAAATGTGATATATGCAGAAAAACATTCCTATTCCCTTTCTTTTATGCTTTTAGTTTCCCAAATCCTTTTAGAATTTCCAATACTGTGAAAACTGTCTTATGTATATTCTCTAGTTTTTTGCATTATCAGAAGCTGAGAAGTGGGCAAATTAAAGAAAATGATTTGCATTAGTAAAGGTTGACAAAAATCATTATAAGATTTGCAACCTGTGCAATCTATGGTAAACCCTAAGATTTTTAATCCACAAACACAACTGGCATTTTCTGATGTTTCCATTTCAAGATAATAGCAGGAGTCTGAAAAGTATCTTCATGAAACAGTCTGTAAACCAGAGAGTTGTGTCCAGGATTTCACTCTGCCGATCCCATGTAACCAGATCCATCAGGATCTATCACTATATCCAGGTAAAGAATGAAACAAATCTGGACTATTTCATCAGGGCGGAGGTGTCAGCCTGAGTGAAAAGAAAAACACTAGGAGGCCAACATGATTGTGTCATTTTTTTAAAATGACAGACCAGCAAACATTTCTGGAGATTGCAGAGTGATATTAACACGATGATAATTACAGATAGTAATACCTTCTAAGGATCATTCGGTTTCTTTAGCTGGAGGACAAGTGGTTGACAAAATTAACCTAAGTTTTATGAAGACAACTATAGGTAAAGAAAAGTCTTCCATGAGCTATCCGGGAGAATCCTAATGACATAATTGTACAAACTTCCATTTTCCTATGAAGGCAGTAACAACTTTGTGGACCCGTAGATCAAATTTTGAATGATTTCTCACCAACGTTGGTCATTGTCCTTCTGCTGTTACCTAGGCCAGCAGTTCTCAAGGTGAGTCGGGTGGATCTGGGGTGTCTGGGATGCTTTCAGAGGCTTCCCAGGTATGTGGGGTCACACAGACTGAACTCAGAAGCAGACATGAGAATTCCCCTGTTTTCTTTAAAGACATGAGAATTTGACTATTTTTTTAAAGAGGTGTGTAAAAAAGTAGCAGACATGAGAATTTCACTATTTTCTTTAAAGAGATGTCTAAAAAAGTAAAATAAGACCATGCTTCTTACTAACTTTGTTCTGTCTTGGAAAATATTGCTATTGTTAATAAAACATATGGTTTGTTAACATGTAATAGGTTCATTGTGGTTATTCTTAATAAACTTAAAAATAAGTATTTTCAACATCCTATTTTAAATTTGTAATAGAGTAAATATCACAGCTATGATCCATAAACAAAAACACTTTAGGGACCTTCATAATTTTTAAGAGGGTCAAGGAGACCTGATAGTAAAAAGTCTGAGAACCACGAATATATGCATTCTAGTTAAGTTTTTCAGTTATGTTCTATATACTCTGAAAGTTTTTCAACCTATTTTCTTTCTTCTTCTTCTTTTTTTTTTAAATCCTCACCTGAGGACATTTTTTCATTGCTTTTTAGAAAGAGAGGAAGGGAAAGAGAGAGGAACATTAATGTGAGAAAGAAACATTGTTTGGTCACCCCCATATGTATCCCAGCTCTGGATGGATTCCAGAACCTAGGTACAAGCCCAAAGTGGGGATCAAACCCACAGCCCTTTGGTTTATGTGATGATGCTCCAACCAACTGAGCCACACCAGCCAAGTCTAATTTACTTTCTTCTTAATTTTATGTTTTATCAGTTTACTGAGTAGTAAACCCACATAGGAATCTTACTAATGCAGCAGATGAAATCACAACAAATGAACAATGACTAAGAACCTACTAAGTCCAAAGTGTTACATAAGTACACAGAGACCAAGGTAGATATTCCTTGTACTAACCCTTGCCTGGAGGTATTTGGGCTACAGTAAATCTATATACGTAGTACATAAAATACTTTCATGGGTTTGGATTATCAAAGTGGAAGGGTTTGTCTCTGAATACATCCAATAAAAATGCCGAGGTTTTCTAGGACAATTGACTTTTACATTGAAAATAGAATTATTTTTTCCAGGGTCTTATAAAGTGTGTGGCTATTTGTACTTGACCATGGTGATCAATGTTCTTTTTAATCATAACAGTATAAGTTACAACGCAGATTTCTAATTTCAAATAATATTAGCATACTTCATACAGACTTGGCCATTGCAAATGGCTTGTGACATAACCTCATATTGAACATCATGATTAAAGATGGGAGTAACAAGTTCTTTTACTTCAGGGGTATTTGGAAGATCAGAAAATAGCTATGTGAACAGGAAATACAAGGAACAAAATTTTATCTTTGCAAACTTAAACCATGTTCTCCAATGTCTATAGGATTACGTCCCACTCATGTCTGGTTTAGGGGTTTCAAACAATCCAACTAAAACACAGTCTGCATTTGCCCGTTCATTACCATGACAGCAAAAATATTACACTAAAGTAGTGTTCTATACAGAAAGCCTTTGCAATAGTATACCCTACAAGTCTCTTTAAATGTGTAAAGAGACAGTTGATTGTTTTATAAACAAATTATGGGCAATTAGTAAATTCTAACCAGTTGGTTGTAATTGTCATTTTGTTTTACATTATCAGAGAAATAATTTCTGCCCACGCTTCTTCATAGATTTGTGGATTTCATTTTATTAAAGGAATAGTCTATCAGTGTTTTCTGGTGAGTGCACAGAGCTCCAGAATAATTATGGCATTTGAAATCACTTCAGATAGTTTGTTCTGAATAGAATTAAGGAAAAAACAGTACCTGTGCATCTTGAATTTCATGTAAAAATGAATTATTGTTCATTACATATAACTGTTTAATAAACATATTTCATTAGGTGACCAACACTTTCAACATACTGGATACAGTATTTGGCTTGGTAGTAGAAACTTGTTGGTAACTATTTTGTTTATCTGTAGGTAAAAAGAAAGTACAGTCAGATAATAAGCCCTGCTCATATTTTGGGGACAATGTGATCCTTGTTATTAAAGGTGGTTTTCTAAAAAAAAAAAAGAAGAAGTGTTCTATCTTGGGAATATGGGAGAAAATTCAGTTGAATACTTTCCTTCCTCCTCTTCTTATTTGCCTTCTTTTTCCTCTTCCTTTCCTGCTTTGTATCTTTTTGTCTTCTTTTCTCTTTCGTTTTGTGTCCACCATATTGGTGAGTGTGCTCTGCATCTAATTATAAAATCCACAGGCTATCATCCTGTGTACTTACTTGATGGGATACCTGTGTCACATTTACAGTGGGAAGATAAACCCTTAGAGTTTGATTACAATTAATCTTGGCCAAAGATAGGCATGTAAGCAAAAATCACTTATTGTATCCAGCCAACTATCCCTTGCTACCCTTGGAAGTTTATGGGACATCATCGATATCTCATATTATTGATGTCACTGATGGATGCTGCCATAAAAGGCTCGTGAAGAGATGACTTTTGGCTCCATAATATTAGCAAAGAAGACAGGATTATGCCTGACCAAGCCAATCAGGACAGCACAAATTTTTCCCTTTGCCTCAAATCTCAAAATGCTAAGAGTTCTGTCGCCTATTTCTAAAAGCTCACTGATGCATTTTCAGAGGCAAAAATTAGCAGAATTCGTTAAACTATTGGTAGGGAGGCAAGTGAAAACATGGAACTGAATCTAAAAAAAGAAAAAAGTCATGTGCAAAGTCCACAGAGAGACCTCCCTTTCACTTACTCATTATGTGTCATAATAGACATAGTGCGGCGCTTCAATCATTTCTAAAAGGAAGTTTTGCTGTAACTTATAGCTCTGGCATATTTATCTAAAACTTTTTTACATAAAGAAAAATTGAAGCAATTCTGTCAAGAGTTCAGAAAGAAAATCATGTTAGGGCCTTAACTATCTGGATATAAGGTGGCAAAACCATTTACTTTCCAAATTATCCAAATGAGGGATTCACTTGTTTGTTCATGGAGGAATGTCTCTGACAGGCTTATTTTTAAAGTCATCCCAAACATCAACGTCATAAGTAAGCTATGCAGAAAAATTAAGTCCTGTATCTATCAACCAAACATTGAATATTTCCTATTATGTGTCCTCAATGGTATTTAACAGAATGGTCTATATAACACAAAACTCCTCTTGCCTACAGGAGTTCATTGCCTTCTTAAACTCACACCTGGGTTGTTTGGTTTTTTTTTAAATGAATGAATCTTTAAATTCAAAATGATTTATTATTTATAAAATTATAAAAATCTTAGAATTGGAATGGAGCTTAAATATCAGGTAGCCTATACTCTTTTAACAAGGTAAAGTTACCTAATTATTTTCACAGATGACAATACCAGACTTGTTAAATGCCATTTTGCAATTATAAAATCAAATATAATTGACTTGTGGAAGTATCTCACAAGTGAGTTTCTTCGAGTATTCAGAACAAAGTATACAGCCCTTAAATCCAACATTTTTAAATTTGTACATAACCTCATTAGCCAGGAAGTATGTATTGAATTACTCATATTGGATTTTCTTGGCAGCCATGCTAGCCTTTTCCAAGCAGCACCCTGCCAAAATCTCCAACTCCCACCTGGTGTTGTTCCTCAGAAAGCCATCATATCTTTCTATCAGTTGACTAAACAAGAAACCAACTAAAATCAGCTTTTTTAATCAGGTACGTAACTTGGAATATTTAAGAGATAGGTTACTGCATACTTAATTATTATAAATTAAACTAAAGTAGTAATGTGATATTTATAGAAAGCAAGAGAAATAGGTTACATAAAGAATATTTACTTCTGGGTATTGCTTTGGAGTTCATATCACAATAATTTATTTTACCTATAGACAGTATTTATTCTCAAAACCTCAGTGGTTTGGAAGTTGCAAAAAAAATTTAATGGCATTATTTTTGTCTCATTTTTTACTAAATTAATTTAAAAAAGAGAATTTTTAAAAGTATAGACTCTTTTTCAAATTGTATGGTGTCAAGTGAGAGCATTCATTGAACTTTTCACTCTGTTACTTGGGTAACATTTAGACATATGCTAGTTTCATGAGGAATGTGTAACCCATATTAAATTATAATTAATCATCCCACAGTTGAGATCAGGCCCATTTATGTTCACAACTTTTCCTCTGCCTTCCAGGAGGAACAAGTTAAGATTGAAATACAGTGAAAACAGGTGATAATGTTGTGTGAAGAAAGGAGCAGATTAACAGTCTTGGTAAATTTGGTTGTTGAAAATACTCAACAAGAACAAAGGAAATATTGAACAATCCATAGGTATCTAATACTGAACCGACTGTGGATTTTCAAGTTCAGTGCTTTCTTTGTCCTGTTTCCTCCACATGGAAATACCTTTCCTATATGGTGAGTCCCCTACTTGTCTTTAAAATGCAACTCAAATATTATTTCCATAGTCTTAGCTTCCCCAAGTCACTATTCATTGCAAACTCCTTTGAGCAAACATGTGTACTACAGCCCTTACCACACTGTTCTATGATCATTTGTGCATAGTCCGCCCTCTTTCCACATCACTTACTCATCTTCGTATTCATAAGTGCCTAACACGCTTCCCATGTAAGAGAAATAGCTCCTGAATCCCCTAAAACAGTGCCTGCCACGTGTGGTCCTGAGAGCAGCAGCATCACCTGAGTCATCCACTATCACCTGGGAACTTATTAGAAAAGCACATTCTCAGATTCCGTTCTGAATCTAGTGGAATCAGTAATTCTGGAGCAGGGTGGGGACAGCAGGTGTGAGTGGGGAAGGGACAGAGAGTTTAACGAGCCCTCTAGGAGATTCCAGTGTACATGAAAATTTGGGCTTTATCTCTGACAGAATAAAGGTGTGGAAATGTAGCTGATGAAAGGACATTCTGACTTTTTCCCTGACTTTAAACTTGTCCTTGATATTCCATCCTTCTGACCCCACCTGCTATCTATCACACTTAGTTCCATTTTAAACTCTAACTTTGGCAAAGGCGGAGCCTGGGTATTTCTTCATTTCCATTAGTTAACTTGACAAAGGCAATGCCTTTCAGGGACTTCTACAAATTCAAAGAACAAAGGTTTAAAAATAAAGAAGAATAGACGCACTGAACAGTGAAATTTGCAGCATAATTGATTATCCTATAACTAACTTTAATCAGAAACAAGAACTGTCCTACTATACATCTTATCTGAAAAAAGGATTAATTATGATACCCTACAATACCATATGGTGTGGTATATGGCAATTCAGATATCTCTTGGGCTGAATAATGTTCCCCAAAAAAACTTTATAAAGCAAACCCAACGAGGCAACACAGAAATAGCCCTGAGGGTGCAGAAGTCAGGGCCATAGCTGACCAGCTTGGAGACTTTAAGCAGATCTATCAAAATTTTCCAGCCTCTTTTTTTGTTCCCTTAAGATGGAGATAGTACCTTTTGGTCATCTAAGAGTAAAATATGATCACCTCTGGAAAGGCACTGTATAAGCTATAAAACATTAAAGTATCATGTATATAACATCTATATGTAGTAATAATAGTAACTACATTTATAATTGTATAAATATATTTACAACTATACTAACAGTAAGGCCTGCTTCCTTTTTTATCATTTTAGTCACTTATTTTCCTTTTCAATTGCAATTCAATATTATTTCATATTAGTGTCAGGTGTACAGCACAGTGCTTAGACAATCATATACTTTACAAAGTGTTTGCCCCTGCACACGATACTCTTCATTGTGGCTAGAGGGGCTAGAGGAGCTGCTGCGATGAGGCTGGAGTTGGCTGAAATGTGAAAGCAGGGCCCCTTCTCTGACTGAACCTTTGATCGGGTGTGCTGGGCAAAATTCCCAACCCAGAGCACCCAGAGTACTGCAGAGCCACGACGATGGCCCTTCTGCTTTCACATTGCCGGAGCCCTCCCCTGAAGCAAGGAGACCTGGGGTCTGCAATCAGCTGGAATGGGGAAAGAGACAGGCTTGGAAAAGAAGAAACATAAATTAATATCTCCGTTAATCAGTACCAGTCTCCAGACATGAGTGTCAGTTTAAATGCATATAAACATAGGAATGCATAGATAGCCAGCTGTAGGTGGGAAGAAATTGGGTTGTCTACGTGAAACCGTGAAGAATCTTCATGTGCCCAGGGGCCCACACAGGCCACCTGGCCTAGGGCTGCCGACACATCCCGAGGCGCAGGGAGAGCCTGCTACTGCCCGCAGACCTGGGTCGTCCCGTCCTAGCAAAGGAGCTTGCCTTCTGTTAACACATATCACAGGTGTGCCTTGTATTTTGAATAATTCACATGATCAATGTTTATAAAATAGCAAAAAATTTCAATTTCAGGTAAACTTTTGTAATTTTCAAATTTATTTAGAGAAACTTTGGAAAATAGGGGAAAAGCAAAAAAGGAGGGAGCAAAGAAAAATTGCTTGATTATTGCTTGAATACCCTAACCAGAAGTAGTTCATATTTTCCATTTTTCTGTAAATTTTTTGGTATAAAATTATAATTATATAGTAAATAGTGTACTGTAATCCGCTGTATTTGCTCAGGAGCATATCATAAATCTTTTTTCTATTTGGTGAGACCCTCCCATGGAGTTAATTCCACTAGCTGCACAGTCATCTATCATGTGGATGCACCAGGATTCATTTCACCAGTGTTCTTTCTTAGACATTTGGATTGTTTCTAGGGCTTCACAGTCACAAACGTGTATTTTGTGCACTTACTCTTACGCCATCTCAGTTTCCTAAAGATACGCTCTTAGAAGCAGAATTGCTAGGTGCGTGTTTGTGAACATTTTTAAGACTTGAGTCTTAGCGCCAAACAGCTTTACCAAAAAGGTGCATGAATTTACATTCTCACCAGCAGCAAATGAAAGTGCTCGATTTCCTGTGCTGTTGTCAACAAAGGGTTATTATTTTTTGAAGCTTCACTAGTTTTGTGGTGGTTCAATGCAATCACATTTTTGTTTCAATTTACATTCACTTGATTACTAAGCAGCTGATATAACTAAATTATTAAATTATTTTAGAGTTAATAAGCCTCCAAAGAAGAGTATTAAAAGCTTAAAATGGGAAGACTGTGGGACAATTTTAATTTCATTTCTCAATGAGACAAATAGAAATAATGTATATACATTAAGATCAGAAAGTAACTTATATCTTATAACCATAGGCTGTAAATAATTAAATTTATATTACAGGTAATGTAGTTAATATGGAAACGTGGATATATGTTATTCGGATGAAGAGAGAGAAAGACCTCTATCAGTCAAATACCAATTGCTGCAAAGGGGATTGGGTCTAAAGTTTGCCTTTTATTACCTTCATACAAGTCCAAACTAGTCCTTAAGATCATTGCTTTCCCCCGCCCCGCCATGTTTTTTCTTAAAGCCCTATTATAGGTTATTTTATTAGGGTTGTGCTGACCCTTTAATGGGTATCTTTTATGGTAGTCTTATAACTACCCCAAAGAATGATGACACCAAAAGATGAACACCACTGACAGAAGAATCTAATAATGAATAGTAACGGTATTTTTAATACAATCCCCGTGCAGAAATGAGGGTTTCTAGCAATTTTGATCCTCCATTCCATGGCCTGACATCACAGGACCCTCTCATTTTTCTCCTCATATTACTGCCCACCACACTGGTATTCTCTATGTGGCAAAACATGGCCAACACTAATTGTCCAGAGCTACCATCTCTATCCTCTCTCTAAAAATAGACTCCTTTCTCTTTACATCTTACATTAGTTACTACTTCCTCCTTCCCACTCAACTACATGCCTCTCTTTCTTTCTCACCTTCAACTGCTTTCATGCTCTCTTCTTCTGGTCTTCAACTCTCTACTTCCTGATATATTTATAGTAACTTGAAATTAAAGGGACCCTGAAATGACCCTGGCTATGTAATATTTCTCCTTCTAATTAAACTAGAAGAATGACATGAGCACAATGGAAACCTGCAAGGGTCTGTTTACTTAGTCTCCCTTTCTCTTTAATCAAAATGGGGTCCCTCTTACCTCTGATCCCACTCTTACTGGCCAAAAGGTAGGGGACCTGGAAAAACCCAGATTTATTAACCAATGTACCCCAATAATCCAATAATTTTTTAAAGAGCCAATTAAAGTCATTCTTTGGAGCCAAGAAACTTCAATTCTGAAGAGTACTGTCTGAATGTAGAAAATTCATTCAGCAAAGGTTTCTAGAGGTTTACAAAAGCATCTTATTTTATTTCTAATTTACAGAGATCCTAAAGGTCATCATTACAGCCAGTGCCTGAGAAAAGAAACTAGACTGGAAAAGTTCTGCTCTATAAACATTATATCTCATATTATTTTAATGCTATATATATGGTAGATTTCAATAACAGTGAATCCCATTCCCCCACATAGATTTGAAGGACAGAACTATTTGAAATCTTGATTCTACTAATACGAGTTCAGGATACAAATTTCTCCAAGGCTACATGACAGCCTTTTAAGTACTTTGTTTAAATTTATTAAAATTTTCAAGATGAGTGTTTTCGAGCCTGTGGCGCTCCTGTGTGGGTGGATACATATGCTGATGCATGCAGAAATGAGGTGCACTTAAGGACACAGCTTGTCACATCACATCAGCTAAGAGGTGGGTCTCTTTTGCTGATGAATTCACATGAGAACACGATTGCTCAACCCAGTACATACCCTTGCATCGTCCTTAAATCAGCCTTGGCTTTAATTGGATTGTATCTTGTAGAAGAGGTGTATCAACTCTCAACATTTACATTGAGTTTCCAAAAGGCTGCTATGATTAAGTAATTCAATTGAGATTTAACCACTGAAGGGGGCGGGGGGGGGGGTGCCTTCAAAGGATAATCCACAATACCCATTGGCTTTCTGCTGTTCTGAAGCAAGGGCTTTTTATTTCAGTTTATTGTACTTTAACTCTGTCTCTCAGAAGTAGGAGCCTTCTACAAGATAACTAATTCTTTGTGTGTTAAACCCAGCAAAAAGCCCTGGCAGCCTGCTAGGACAGCTAGTGTTCTGAAGAACTACTGAGGAATGTACTCGGCTCCAAAGGAGCTTTCAATTTAATGATCTTACTTCCTGAATTCAGGGTGTGGCAGGATTCTTACACTGTTTTTGTCCATGAATCTGGGTGCTAATGATTAAAAAGCAAAGTAATCACACCTACAGTATTTCACTGGTTAGTCAGAATTATAGGATTTTAGAAATGGGAAGAATTTCAGATAATGTCTAGACTGATTCTCTCACTTCACGTGAGACACCTATGTACAAAGACTCAGGCTGACTCAAGTTTACAAATAGATTAAGAAAATGGATCCTTAGGTCTGTATTAAGAAAGTGACTGTTTAAAAGGTGAATGAGTAAAAATGCCCTCCCCAAAGTAACCCTGTTTGAGAGATATGTGTTGTAATTTGTTTGGTGAAAATTTAAAAATTATCATTCAGAAAAAAAAAAAACTAGAGTAGACTTCCTTGGGACTTGTATTCCCTTTTTGTTTTCTTTTTGTTCTACTGAAATCTATTCACCTTTTAACTTTTTTATGAAAAAAATTAAGTGTATACAAAAACGAGAGAAGAATAATAAAATGAACCACTATGTACACATCAAGTGCCATCACTCATCACCAATCCATGACAGATCTTGCTGAATCTAAACTCCCCACTTCCACCTCATTATTATTGAAGTGGATATCAGCCAGTGTGTCATTACATCTGCAAACATTGCAGAGTGCATCTCCAAAAGATAAGGACTCTTTTTTTTTAAAGCATAACCACAATACCATTATCACTCATCAAAATTTAATAGTAATTCCTTAATATAGATAGACTTGTAAACTTTACATACATTATCCTTTGCCTTAGGATGATTCTGTGCTACTACAATTTGATAAGTACTGTTTCATTGATCTACTCACTTGAACAAATACTTACTGAGCATTCGTACAAACATCCACAAATATTTTGTTTACATGCAGGGCTGGGAAGGAGGCCCGGATTCCTACTTTTTGAGATGCAGCAGAGAACAGAAGGAGAAGGAATGCTGGAATGAGATGCTGTTGTCTCTAGCTCAGTCTCAATTCCTAATTGAACCTGCAAATGCCTTAATCTCTCGAAGCCTCAGTTTGGTTTTCTGTAAAGTGGGGATAATGATGCCAATTTAAAAGGGTTACTAGGAGGGCTAAATGAGATTAGATACATAAAGTTACAGATCCTGAGGCTAGTCAGCACTCAAAAAACTGCTATTTTCCCCTCTGATTTGTTTAATAATGTGTAAGTACTGAGTTACTAACATTTGTTTGACTAAACGGATTTGCCAGATTTAATTAACTGACAGGATATATAAATGTACTTTAAGGCTCATTATTCTCTTTCTGAGTTGTACAAACAATGTTTGAAGAAAATAAATAAAATCTAATTTCTCACATAAGAACTAAAAACCAAGTGACAGTGTCATAGATTCCTAAGAACTATCAGAGAATTGTTAAGCACTGTCAATTCAATGAGTAATATTTGATGAATTAACAAGTGAATAAATAAATGAAGATTAGAGACTCCTCACCCTTTCCTCAATATCTTTAAGAAACAGAAAAATGCTTACCCACATTTAAGTGTAGTAATACCAAAGGATTAGATAATTTTTTCTTAGAGCTTTTTACCATGCACCTTTCAAATACATATTCCTAATACTCAGGGGAAAGTTTTTATCCAAGGTAAGCTATTGTTTCATGATTAAATGCTAGACCATTACCCAACTTGTTTTTGCCTTTGATGAAGATGTAACTCCAGCCCATTATTCAGCATTCGTGCATTACTAGTAGTTCAGAAACCCTATAATATTTACTGATCAGACAGTCATTTTACTAGACTTTTCTCACTACACTCCTCTAGGGTAAACCACTATTATTAACCTCATTTTGTAGATAAAGAAACTGAGGCATGGAAAGCTTAAGTAATTCATTGCAGGGAAGGAGATGAGTCCCAGAGAAGAAGGGCCTAGAACCCATGAGCCTCTGCAGACCCCTCTAAGCTAAACACTGAAGTACACCAGACTACTAAACGTTACATCACAGCTCTCAGCCTGGCTGGTCACCGCTATCTCTGGACATTCCTCTTCCACCAGCACTTCAATCATATCCACCTTTGAAGGCCCATTGCTAACACATGACGTACTTAGGAAGTATGTAATCAACATGCGTGAAATGTTGGTGGACGATTGAGACCTACTGCCAGTTGATTTGCAAGGACCACTTGTGCCTCAAAGTCATACGGGGTAAGGTGATCTGCTGACTATCTAAAGGAGAGTCCAGATGCATGTCCCTCAGCCCACTCACCTCCTGCAGGTTGGATCTCATTCTCTCCTGCCTTCTCAGGAAATGCTTGTTTTTAATTACATCTTCTCTCTCCTGCAGAGTCCTTCTCTCTACCTCCTCCCCATCCTGCCATGCCTCCCCCTCATCTCTGAATAATACAGCTTCAGATCTAGAAGAGGATCTGGGCTTCCCTCGACCTCTCCTCCGCATTCTGCCGCAGTTCCTGATCCCTTTCCCCTTCCCTCTGCCTGCATTTCCTCACCTTCCACATCTCCCCACCCATTCCACTCCAGCTGTCATCCTCATTTCCTCCTCTGAAATGCCTCTCAGAAGTTACCAACGTGAACCCCACATTACACAATCACTCGCATGTTGGGTGATCCTTACCTGGCCTTTCAGCGCCATTAGACACAGAGACTCCACCCTCCCCTGTGTTTCTCCTCTCTGCTGGCATATTGCCACTCTCCCTGGCCAGCTCATCCCATCTGCCAGGTGATTAATGGCAGAGATTCTGAGAGTTTCAGCTCTAGGCCCTTTACCTTCTCATCCTTGGCTTTTTCCCTAAGCAAGTTCACCTAGACCGGTGGGTTGTTTCCCAGTTGAATTTGTAATAAATCAGTGACTCTCAAAACCATGTCTCCAGCCCAGACCTCTTCTGTCAGTTCTGGACCCATCCATCAGACTGCCTATGACACTCCTCAACCTTAGCGTTTCCAAGATATGTCACCCAAAGAAGTGCCAAATTGTCTTCCTCTAGGTTTTCTCCCCTCTCTCAGAGAATAGCAAATCACTCTGTCCAGTTGTTGAAGCTGGAATCCTAGGAGTCATCTTCAGTCCCTCCCTCCCCTCCCACCTGTACCTAACCCTTCACCTGGCCCATCAATATGACCGCCTACAAATTCTTCAGGTGTGTCCACTTCTCTTCAGATTATCCTCCAGCTCAGCTCTCCCCATTCCAATTCATGCTCCCCTGGGACACCACCACTTTGATCTTAGAACACATTCACCCTCCTTAAACTGCCAACATTTTCCCATTGCTCTAAACACAAAGACCAAGGCTCCAGGATCAGCTCCTCTGCACACCCTTCCCGCCACACCATGTTCCCCCATCTGGGCCTCCTTTAGGTTCTTGTCCATGCAATGTTTCCTTAACCTCAGAACCTTGCTTGTGCTGTCCCCTTTCTAAAGAAAGACCTTTCCCAACCACCACCTACCTTCAGCAAATAAACAACTGCTTCCAATAAAATCACAGCTCAAATATAGTTTCCTGGAGGAAGACTTAGATGCAATGATCTCCCAGAAGAAATCAGATGCCCTTGTTATGACCTATAGTGCCCTGGTGATTAAATCAGCCTTTAATCTCCAGCAAAGTTGTAACTTTCCATTTCTTTTTGTGATTATTGGATTAAGGCCTAATTTTTTTTATTGAACTACAAGTTCCTTGAAGGTAGGGATTGTGTCTGTTTTGCTTGTTTCCGTGTGCCCAGCGCCGAGCGCGGTGTCAGGCACACCCAAATTGGTCCGCAGTGCTGTGGTACGTGACTGTATGTGCCATAACCGCAGTCCTGGAAAGCCGAGCAATTCAACCTAAGTCAGCGAAGGAAGTTTTCACACAGTTATGGGCACATTAAGAGAAACCAAGAAAGGGGGTGAAGTGCCCCAGATCTAGCAACATTAGGGAACCCTTTCTCCCTTGGGCCCTGAGAGGCAAGAAAAGGAAGAGGTATCGGGCTCTCTAATAAATGCTGTGTCCATGACTCACAATAGAGGAGCCAAGGGAAAAATAGTCCAATCTCACTCTCTCATACCCTCCTAGCACCTCCTAGTCACTAGATTCAACACAAAGACAGAGATCAAAGAGGCCCCTAATTTCACCCATCAAGGCCAACCTACCAGAGCAAAGCAGTATGCAGAGTGAATAGGATGGCAAGTGGACAATATCCAGCATTTTATTCAATGCCCTACCGGAGTTGGTTTTATGCCACACCCATTTAACCCATTCATCTGTGCAGGAGGCCAACTATTGTGCTAGGAACTGAAGAGAATACAATAGAATTTCAGTTAAGCTCTTCCAGAGTTACTACTAGGTTCCAAGGTGTAGAGCTGTGGACTGGTGCCACTCATGTCCCTGCAGGAGCTAATGTAGTCAGAGTGACCAAATAAATCCGCATCCCTGTCCTCCCTTCCAGGTCTAAAACTAATGAAGAATGTACACCTGCATCAAATAAAAACCAAAATACAGCGGTACCTCGGTACTCATTAATGCATTCTGGAACTCATGACGAGTGCTGAAACCATCGAGTACCGCCGAACGATGAAGCATTTTCTCTTGTGGGGCGGTGTCACGACTCACACAGGTTCTAGCAAGTGCGATGAGTCCCAAGCAAGTGCCGAGTGCTGAAGCATTTTTTTCTCATTAAAATGTGATGAGTAGAGTGTTTGACGAGTTCTGAAGCCCACGAGTACCCAAGTGTTACCGTATTCTCTTTATCGCTTGTCCGGCTGGTTTGCGGGATACTACATCGTGTCCAGATATCAGAAAGAGCGAACGTAATGCAAATGTTCCATGATTAAGAATGGAAATGACAGGCATGGAGAGTGGCTACAATAAATAAGCAGAACCAGGCTCCTACCCCTCTCTCTAATAATTCTGACCCTTGGGCCTTTGAATGAAGATGAGAATAGTAAGGCACATAGGGCTTTTTTTTAAGGAATGCAAACCAAAATACAACATTGTATTAATGACCATATTTTTCAGACTATAAAACGCACTTCTCCCCCGTGAAATTTGAGAGAAATAATGGTTGTTAATGCTGCTGTTGAGTTCTGTTTACATTTACATTGGCAAAATATTATGTTACTTATATTATTAAATATTTTACCACATTTTTTGCTTCAAACTTTTTTTTCCTATTTTCTTCCTTTAAAACCTAGGTGCCTCTTATGGTCCGAAAAACACAGTAATAAACATACTGTGCTTCTTGTCAATATAACTGTTAAAACTCAACACCAAAATGTTTATTTCTTAATGTTTTGAAGCATAGCAAGCATACAGAAATATGATAGATATCTTTATGTGAAGTTTTTGTTAGATAGTTACACATTACATAGATGCATGCGATATATACGTATGTGTGTGCATAGGAAATTCAACATGAATAAAAGATTTAAGTTGGCTTTTTCACTAGTAGTTTGAAAATTATATTAGGCAAGTATGGTGATTGTATACCATTTGACCTTTTGCCTTTATTATGCATAGTAGAAATAAGTGAGACATTCCTCAAACATGAATGTCTGGTGTTTTCTAAGAAACAATTTATTCATGTACCCGAGTCACACAGAAATTCCTGACCTGCCCCCCACTACAGATTAGAGGTGGTCTCCAAGTGAATGATACGAGCCTGATGGTCTTGTCCTTAAATCCAGTCATGCTACATTGTACAAGCCCAGACAAGAACCCCATTAACCAGGCAGTGTACCCGTGACACGGATTTTTTTACAGAAGTGGAACCTACATGGCATTCCATTTCAATGGCATGCCAGGATGCCAGACTTGATGCCATTCTGATATTCTTTCTGTCTGTGCAGAATTCAAACCACCAAATAACTTCACTTTAAAGATCTTTCCATTCAACCTTACTCAGCCTGGTTTCTGCAGTGCTCTAATGATTAAAGCTACCAGGAAGAGGCCCATCAGCAGGACTGTGGGTTTCTTAACCCCTGCGTCACCTCTGTCTTCATCAGAAACCTCTACTTTTATAAATTGTGATTCCATAGAAGATTCTGCAGGAGGAAATGGTTTAACTGCCAAAAGGGGTTTGAAATATATCAGGCTAGTTCAGCTATTTCATGATCAAAACTAGGACACAGAGGCATGCAAACAAAGCGTCTTATACCAAGTTCCAAAAGCTAACCAATGGCAACATTAGGATACACCTCCTCTCTAGGGTCACATTCCAGAGAACCTATGCAAGATGGTCAGCTTGCAACCTGAAGAGTAGATACCAGCAGTGCTGTTTGCCAGTAGTGTAAAATGAGTAAGTTGTTCATTGTGAAAAATAGCAAGTAGGTTGTGATACAGGGTGTGTAGCATATTGTGAAATAAAAGTCAGATATAAACAATTCTGGTGATGATATATGAATCTTATTTTGCTGGCTGCCATTTTCAAGATTACAAAACCCCAAATTAATTTTCTTCTCAACCTCTGTTTACACAAAGTTGTGCATATCTCAAATATGCAGACTGATCTCAATAACTACAATCAATATTATGACAAACAGCTTAACAAAATGTCTTAACAAAATAGCTATCAACGTCTCCTGGACCCAAGAAAGGCAGAGAAATGGAAAATCCAGAGTGATAAGGTGTTATCACTTGTTAGTTCCGATTGTTAGTGCAGTGTGAAGAAGACATAATACCTGTTAGGGTCTGGCAATGCCCGTCTTTTTCACAGCAAACTGTTCCCTAGTCATTGGCCAAGAGTCATACCATTGGGCCATTGACAACCAGGTGCTCCCTACCTGTCCTTCGGAGGTAGCTGAAGGATCACCTCGTGCATAGAGTCCTCTCTGTGTTCTCTCCACTCTGACTGTTCATAGGTTTTCGTAGCTAGGGTATTCATTCAGTATATATTTAGGATAGTTTCCATTATTACTGGATTCATTAGTATATGTGGTTTTACCACTTAAACTATAAACCTCTCTACTGCAAAGATGCCATGTGCTTCCTCATCTTACAGGGTCTGACACCCTGCCCTGCTACTAGTGATAAGTATTCAGTAACCGTTGGTCGATGATAATGATGAGTATGACAATGACTTGAGAAGAACAAGGAAATCCCCCCTTTATCCTCTACTGGGATAGAAAAAACTACTCAAAATGAACATGCAGCCCAAAGCACATGCTCCTTATGAGAGTGGAAAGAATATAAATTATAACACACATTTGGAGGTCCTAAAGAAGGTGGAGAAATAAATGTGTTCATATTGGAATAGACCTATAGGAAAAGAAACACCATCACTAAGGGCAAGTCTTTTTTTTTTTTTTTTTTTTTTTTTTTGATTGATTGTAAAGACAGAGGAGGGAGAGAGAGACACAGAGACACATCAATTTGTTGTCCCACTTAGTATCCATTCACTGGTTGATCGTTGTATGTGCCCTGACAACGATCAAACCCACAACCTTGGTATCAGGATGACGCCCTAATCAACTGAGCTACCCGGCTGGGGCAAGGGTGAGTCTTTTTACGAAGTCAGGTTATTGTGGAAAAATAAGTGTTGAGCTGGTATAATCATGCAGAATGGAGCACATCACTAGTTGTGATTACAAAGGCTTTAAGTAGAATAGCAGGCATGGAGACACATCAAGTAGTTCCAAACCTAAGACCCATGTTAAATTCCTATCTGAAAAGATACATAAGTGCTGAAATGAAACAGATCCCCAGTGAGGACCTTTTTAAACAACCATTGCTTACAGATTGTTTTTTCTTACAAATGACTATTTCAATTAATGTTGCCTCATCACCCCAAACTTGCACTTCCCTTTGTCTATAAGCCCCTATCTGAAGCCATCTTGAACGGTCTGTGAGAGAGGTGGCGAGAGAGAGCAGGAGGGAGAGATCATCGGTAAGGGTCTCTTTGAGGAACTTTTCTAAATGAGTACAGTTTTCTTCTTTGAGCAGTAGAGAATTCATTTACCCCAAAGGTTGCTGAACTTTCTTCACACACGTTATTAATTATGTCCCAGCTCCATTTTCTCTGGTCACACAGCCTCATTTTGATTGGTGTTTCTGTACTGGCAACAACCTAGTCTCTAGCTTCCAACTCCCGTTCGCCCCATGAAACTACATCAGGCAGGTTCCCGTTGGCCAGTGGATTCCAAATCTTTATTTTTGATCTTTTGCTATGTTCCAGATTCTCTTGAAAGCATCTGGGCTTCTTGATATAGCAGATCCACAGGTGATTCGCACATGAACCATTTGATACCTTTTTTTCTAGGAGCACAGGAAACAAATGAAGATATCATGCTATCATTCGTTCATTCATGCATTCAATAAATATTTAGTAAGTGCCAGCATTGAATGGAAATTGCACTTGATTTCTACACAAAGGCCCGTATTTAAGTCAGGCTTTATTAGTAGTTGTGTAGCCTCTCTTTGCCTTAGTTTCTTTGCCTGCAAAATACAATAATAATAACTGACCTCAAAAGGTGAGTAAAACATGGGCCCCCACGTGGAGGTCACAGAAACCCTGTGGTTTCAAACCCGAGCTTAACAAATAAGCCTCTCAGCATCCGTCACACCAGACCAATAGTCGCTATTGCCATTGTGCCATACGATTGAAGGAGCTGAGGCACGGCAGTGAGACACAGATGGCAAAGGCAATGGCGACATGGGCCCAGGGAATTCCAGAGCTGCAAGGAACCTTAGAAATGACCTGGTCCAAAGGCGCGCACCATGTGTGTGAGGACACAGCACAAGCTTTGGAGACAAAGAGCCTTGGGTCTAAATCCTGACACTTCCTAGCTTGCGTAACTTTGTGTAAATGTCAACCCCCTTTGGCCTCATTATCTTACAGAATGGGAATTATAATGACTCCAACACAATTGTAAAGTGAATTAAATAAAATAGGGAATGAAAATAACTTGGAATATAGTAAGCTCTTAACAAATGATTATTAATTGATCATTTATCTTTATTATTTTACTATTACTTTTACCTTTTTATTATCTGAGATTGTTTCCCCAGTTGTATAGAGCTGTAATTGACGTGTAGCATTGTATTCAGTTAAGGTTCACAACACAATGACTTGATATTTGTGTATATTGTAAGATGATCATCACAAGTCTAGTTAATGTTCATCACTTCACATAGTTACAAAGTATTTTTCTTCTAACGAGAACTTTTAAGATCTACTCTCTAGCAATTTCCAAAGATACAATACAGTATTGTTAACTATAGTTAACATGCTATACATTATATCCCCAGGACTTACTTATCTTGTAACTGGAGGTTGAGATCTTTTTCGGGCTGGGTGAGAGAGGGACGAGGTATATGGTAGCCAAAGAGAGAGGAACTGGAGTTAAAAGTAAATACTCTGTTTGGAATAGAAAGGTGTCAAATTGAGTTTCATTCCCCTTCCTGCTGGAAATTCTGACGAATCCAGGGACAGGAAGGGGGAGGGATGGCACAAAACTGAAGCATAACCGTGCTGGCAGATGTTCGTGTGTTCTACCAGAAACAGAACCTACTTGACAGGGTCACGGGCCTGATAGAAGTCAGTGAGGAAACCACAGATAAGGGAGGCTGTGCTCCCTGGGATCAGGCAGTTGGTTGGTGACGGGGCCAGAATGCACATGCACATCTTTTCACTACCAAGTATAATTTGTGTATTTCGTATCATTCGTATAGCTTATTCACTCATTGAGAAATAAATATCGGGAACCACCTCTGTGCCCAGAATTGTGAGCACAGGGTAAGGCAAAGCTGTACCAACAGAATGTGCAATGGTAACAGTTAGCCTGGTCCAGAAACCCAAGCACAGCCTGAACAAGACCACTTTTCTTTCCTCATGATTCACTTTGTTTTTCACACCAGTCAGCAGAGATGCAGACGGAGGGCCTGCGATGAGAAGCTGGGAGCAGCAATCTCAGCTGGCCACCTTTGACTTCCTGCTCTTTCGTCTCCCATGCTTAGAGAGGGACTTTCCTAAGTGGTAAGTAACCTACATTTTTCAAACAATTAGGTTCTTTTCAAAGTGAGACCTGCAAAAACAGAAGAAAACTTTTAACACAAATCACTTCATGCAGCATACGCTTTGTTTTAAATGTGAAAAGTGTTTACTGAGTTTGAATACTATACTACAACATCTCATGCATAATTATGTTGCCTGAGAAATGTCGTCGGTGGCTCAACAACAAGAACACCACATCCTAATGAGTAATGAAGATTATATAACAGTCGAGATAAGCAACACCACCCACAGATTTCATATCAATGCTAATATTGAGTTCTTGGCCACAGTGAGAAATAAAAGGCAAAGAATGCCATACAACTGATCTTCAAAATATTACTCCTAATTGTTACATAAAACCACCATCATTAAATGAGTGTTTATTTCACTTTTTCTAATTGTCAGCTCCTCTTTTTAAAGGCCAGTTTTGTTTTCATTCGCCATGCAGAGTGCTTAACTGCTTAAGAAAACCCAGACTAAATGGGGACCGAGGCAATGGTCTGTGGACTGATGGAGCAAAATCTGGGTGGGAAAATCCCATGATCTTCTTCCACACTTTTGCATAGTCTCACATGAAAGTTCTTCAGGACATCTAACATGAGTCTCCCTTGCAGACGTAGAAATGGGAACTCTTTTCTGGAGAGTATATGGGCATTAAAAGCATTGACTCCTTAAAGCAATGTTCCCAAACTGTCCTCTTCAGAATACTAGTTGCTGAAGATGACGATGATGATGATGATGGTATAATTCATGGGGAAAGGATGAGTTCTATAATTAAACAAGTTTAGTAAATATTATATTCCATACTCTCACCTTAAAAGCTCAAAACATACTATTAGCTTACTGACGATTTTGAGGAGCCCAGTAGTAACAATGTCTGTCTTATCGAATCTTTAAGCAGAGCCCTTCCCCTTGCCCAAACGCCAAATATTGGTGCTTGAAATTTTTCTGTGAAATATACAATGAGAGGGTCTGCTAGAGATTACCTGTTCAATCTCTTTATTTTATACTTGAGAAATCTAGAAAGACAGCAATTTGTAAAAGTTTTGACTGGGAAAGTTATAAACCCCTCTCTTCAGGGAAAAATATCAATATTTTCTTATTCTTTGTGAATTGCTGATCAATTCCTTTTTGCAGAGAGGAAGCTTCTTGTTCCACGGACCTGTTCCTAAAATACAGGCTCTGCTTAAAAGTAGCTCACCTGTGCTGGATGCGTGTGGTCCCAGGCTGTATTCAGGCCCATCTCAGTTCATGCCAGCAATTCAGAGGTGCCTGATTGTTTGAACTTATATGGATTCCACCATTTAAATGCCCTGGGAGGAGGGGGAGGAGTTGGCATAGTCATGTCAGAGTTAGAAGACACTTGGCAATCATCTCTTCTAATCCCTTCATTCTGCAGCCATAGGGAACTGTGGCCTAAAGAGGGAAGTAGGCCTTTCCTTACACACCACTAGACGGTGGGAAAATGGGAAAGTCACTGAGTCCCCCCAGCTGCCTCCCACCCCACCATCCCTCCATTCACTTCCCGTTGGGGTTATACATGCCTGTTCCCTGGCCTTCAGACTAGAAATTTGGGCTCAGTGGCAAAAGCACCTGCTTACCAAAGAGTATACAGAAGCCAACTATTGTTAAAGCTGAGTTGCTTTATTCTAAGTGCAAAGGTGAAAAGATTTCCACTCCTAACAGTTCCAGATCAATCAAGGGACCGTGGAGAAATGCTGATTTCCTCACCAATGTCCCAATTCTGTCTTCTACACAGATCCACCAGGTTCCAGGTGAGCTCTCCTGGGAAAGGATAATTGAGTAGACCAAGGTTTGAAGACTTTCAATATAAACGCCCTAAAAACTACAACTCTCTCTATAGAGAGAATTTAGAGTTAAAATTTACGTATTTTTTTCACCTTGGATTTTTATTTTTTATTCATTGCTTGATTTAAAATGAAGTTTCCTTCTCATCACTTATCCGAGGGGATATTTTATTAATTATACTTCATTCTTGAAAATGAGCATTTGTACTTTTAGCTATTGATTTCAGAATTCTATGCACTTTCCCTAGAAGTCATTTTCTTCAGTCTTCTACATACCAAGAGACTCTCACCCCTGCTCCAAACAGGGTCACATTTCAACAGATCTTGTGCCCTCCTGGTCCTCCTGGTGCCTGACCCCCAGGAAATAAAGGAGCGAGTTGCATTGAGGTGGCCATTATGTATCTCCACTCATCAGAATCACAGTCGCCAGGTGGCAAGGGTACAGGATGACAAGAAAACAATCCCATCTTTCATTTCCCAGCTTCTGTCGCGCACGCCCCTTCAACCTGAAAACAGACCAGAAAAACCCACTGAGAAAAGGTTTGAAAGCCTCTGCACCAAGGTGACAAGGACTCACAAAGTCCAACTGTTATTTGTCTGGAGAGAAAGGGTTCATAGAGAACCACAAAGAACTCAAATGTTTCCTTTGCTTATCAAGCAAAATAAAATAAATTGTACCCACCAAGCCAATGATTAATCTTGATTGTTTAGAGCAGTTTCCCTTTAATATTTTAAGTTGTCTCTAAGCTTGGCCTAGCCTTCTTAGAAAAGAAGAAGAACTGTCATTTCTATTCAATTAACTGCTTCCCCCTCTGACTTTAAATCAAGGGCAGTGTCTGTTCAATTTAATTACTTTCCAAGTAGCCTGCATGGCAAAGCAGCAGCCTCTAAAGCAAAAGAGCCATGTGGTGCTTTATATGGCAAGAATTCAATATAATTTAAGGATGTTCTCCTAACAGAAAATGCAAGAAGGCTGATTTCCCCCCTGCTGTGTTTCTAGACACTTGATATATAGTATATTCACAGGTCAAGACTTCAGCTCAACAGTTTGAAGAAAGTAAATTGGGGAGAATGTGATTTACCCTCTGGAAAATCTACAGGAAGACATTTTTGAAGGATGTGTCCCATTTCTTCTGATTATATGTGAAGAGTGACCTCCTTCAAAAAAGGTGCTAATTTTAATTACCCACAAGCACAAGATATTTCAGAATTAACTGCATTAATTCCCACATTGTTGGCCCAAACTTTCGGAGGGGGAAATCTTTTGTTTTAATTTTTAATTCAATTTTTTATTTATTTATATTTAGAACCAAAATTGATTATTGTATTCCAGGGTATTATTTTGCATACAGATACTGTTATTGCTTTCTAGAGTTACACTTTTAGTGCATGAGCATAAATAAAAGAATTAAAAACATTTATATAGGTACAGAATTAGTACTACCCATGTATAATGTACACCCTTATTTTTCCCTCAAAATTTTGGGAAAAAATGTGTGCAATACAATTGTATCAACGTCAGTATTATCACCAGCAGAAAGCAAGACTAAGTCCAAATTGTGAGGTTATAGAGCAAAAATTGCAGAAAAATAGCACAGCCAGGATACCAAGACCTTGATGCCAAGATTGACTCAGCTACTAAGGAGCTGTGGAGCACTGAGCAAAAGTTTGATTTCTCTGTATCTGTTTCATTATCTATAAATGAGGGAGCTCCATAAAATCAACAGTAGGATTCTTTGTCTCTAACTTTCATTGACACTATCAAATGACAGTAAGGTACCTACCAACAGCCAGTTACAAACTCAAGTGTAACAATGCCATTCCTCCCCAACCAGAAGAACCAACATAAGGACAATTTAGAGCAATAACAAGCATAATATAAACAAATACACTGAATTTGAGAACAGTCTGACAGTGTCCAGAGTGGGAGGGGAGGGAATTTCAGGGGAAAAGGGGAACGGTTTAGAGCAACAAGTATAAAGGACTCATGGACAAAAACTATGGGGGGTGGAAATGGGAGGAAGGTGGGGAGGGCTGGGGTGGTGGGCTGGGGCGGGGTAAAAGACAGAAAACTGTACAATATCAACAATTAAAAAATACTGATTTAAAAAAAAATAAAATAAAAAATGGAAAAAAATGGAAAAACAAAAACAAACAAACAAAAAAACATAAATTATCCACAGAGGGAAAACTTAGGGTGCAGCCATCTGAGATGGAGTTGCTGTTTTTAATTAATGACGTCAGATGATTGAGAAAAAGTCCAGTCAAAAGGAGAAATGAAATGTTGAAGCATGCAGAATTGTACATTCAACAAATTAATTTACAGAGTGTAATCCGACATTCTAGGAGTCAGTGTCTTCTGTGATTGAATAAATATTTCCTTCATGTACGATGTCCATTTTACCCACATGATCTATATAGTCAGATTCTTCGGTTTGTTCTGTGTACACTAGATGATGATTTAATAGTATAAACAGATAGTGAGAATCAAAGAAATAGACATGTTTCTTTAGTAGAAATCTCCCTTTTGTGTTCTAAGAGCCAAAAACAATGGATTCCCAATCAACCACAAATTAATGGATAGTCTTTAAATTACACAGTAGGTTTTTTCACATATCTTCGTACTCATTCACTCATAAACAGATTGGAATGCCATTTTGTTATTCCAATGAGAAAGATGTGTCTTATGAGTTTGTCACAAAAAATGATTCACCACTCAGGTATAAGATCCCATGAAATTACGCTCTTCAGAGTAACATTAAGTTTGAACGATCGAAGAATTGAGGCTCATTCTGTGTGATGAATGTATATATTTAAAATAAATGACTACCTTAATCTACAATTCTTAGTCTTTCCAGGTCTCAGACTCTATGTCATGAGACTTTTTCTTCGTGTTGGTATATATTATTGGGTTGAATTTAATTTAATTAAAAAGCCAAGTAAATCATTCTAAAGCCTGTTCACCACTTTGTGTGATATTGTTCTCAGCTCTCCTTAGCCTTCTTGGCCATTGTATAATTCGATTAAATGCAGAAGGGTGGGAGGTAAAGGAAAATCTTCGTAGGTTGGATTAGTCTATCTCGCTGCCTTCCAGTAGAACTAATAACCAATTCAAGACACACGAACATTTATCCTACAACTAAATACCCTCTGGAAAAGGGGTTCTCCTAACCGCTCACCCAATTTTAAATAATCTTGATAATATAAAACAAATTAGCAAATTTCTTGCATCTTTTATATAATTATTTCCCATGACGGTTCACGATTATAATTTTTGTGTATGTCTTTGCTCTAAACTCATGACACATGTTCTAGGCTTTCAAACCCAATATGGTTTTTCTCTCTGTCCAAACATTTTAGTCAAATGCCAGTGGAAACCATCAACCAACCAATTAATCAAAAAAGTATCTGCTTAGCCCCATTCTGGGTAATATCAGATTTTTCCATGTCCACCAGAAGTTTATTGTCTTTGAGGACACAGGACTAACATAAGAAAAAAAATATATAGATATTCTACTCATAAGGGTGTACATCTGTGGCATAGAATATAGGAGTTCAGAAGGGAAAACATTGTTTATTTATTGTCCATACCCCCTTTGTTTCTTTAAGGCCCATCTATGAAAGCTAATGCTTACCATCAGAAAGTATGGTTAAATTAACTACGCTTCTAGGTAAAATGTAGTAGAAAGCAACAGAACACTGCTCTGGCTGCAACAACTTTTAAAAGCCAGCTAAATTGCTAAAATTATGTTACCCGAGACAGCAGAAAGATGTGGAAGCAAAAAGGACTACATGAACTCAACCAAATATGGGAGAGCTCTTCCAAGATGAGTAGGCGGCCACTGGCTGCTTTCTGCCCTCAGAATGTGGGCCAATTCTAAGTGCAAGATGAGACTCAAGCTTGGCCTGAATACAAGAACATTACTGTGAGAAATAAAAACTACCACAGCTTTTGGAGATTATATGGGCCTAGAAGGATAATTTGGAAACCTCATGATCCCTCAGTGTACAAAGGCCATTTTCTTCTGTGGTTCATTTGTTGAGTCAAGGAGCCCTTGAAAGGTAAGGGAGCTTCCTTAAACTAGCAGCCCGAAATACACTGTAATCTAACAAGAGCAGGGGAAACAAAGTCTATCTCAAAGAGGGGCCATCTACTTCAAACACGCAGCCAGTCTCCTTCTGAAGACATTTGCCAAAATTGGAAGAAGCATGGGGCAGGAGACTAGAGAGCAAAGTTCAAAACTGTGAAAACACAGCCTGACTGTCCTGCAGTCTTTGCAGGTGGAAATGGGGAGGCAAGAACCTGCTAGGCTGGCAGTCAAACACCATTGCAGGATCTTCTCTGCTCTGAAACATTCGAAACCAGAGATAGACGGAATTTGACAAAACCCCCATATCTGATTAAATCAATTAAAGGGAACATCTTCTCTGAGTCAAAGTAATATAAACTTTAGTCTCTACTGTCTCTTACATATAGTGTCCAACATAAAATAAAAATTCACAAGACATCTAAAGAAAAAGAAAAAAATCCCAGCCATTCGGAGCAAACGGAGAGATAGCTTACACATTGGAATTAACAGGAAAGGTCCTTAAATGACTGTTATTAACATGTTACAGAAAATAAAGGAAAAGGTGAACAGATGACTAAAATATGGAGCATTTCAACAGAGAATTGAAATTATAAAAAGAAATAAAAGACACTCTGAAGCTGAAAATTAAAATATCTGAAAATAAAAATGCATTAAATGGGTCTAACATCAAAGACTGTCAAGTCAGAAGCCAGGTTAACTAACTCAAAGGCAGATAAACTTTAAAATCTTAAAAATAAATTGGAGGGAAAAAGAGCAGGATATAAAAGATATGTGAATACAACTCAACACCAAAAAAAAAAAAAAAAAATTCAATTTAAAAATGGGCAAAGAATCTGAGTAGACAGTTCTCCAAAGAGGACATACAGATGGCCAATAGGCATATGAAAAGATGCTCAGCATCACTAATCATCAGAGAGATGCAAATTAAAATGACAATAAGATACCACTTCACACCTGTCAGAATGGCTATCATCAATAAATCAACAAACAACAAGTGCTGGTGAGCGTGTAGAGAAAAAGGAGCCCATCTGCACTGTTGGTGAGAATGTAGACTGGTACAAACTCTGTGAAAACAGTATGGAGTTTCCTCAAAAAATTAAAAATGGAACTGCCTTTTGACCCAGCAATCTTGCTTCTGGGAGTATATCCAAAGAAACCCAAAACACTAATTTGAAAGAATACATGCACCACTATGTTCATTACAGCATTATTTAAAGATTTTATTTATTTATATTTAAAGAGGGAGAAAGGGAAGGAGAAAGAGAGGGGGAGAAACATCAATGTGAGAGAGATACATCAATGGATTGCTTCTCATATGTGCCCTGATCAGGAGGACCCAGCAACCCAGACATGTGCCCTGGCTAGGACTAGAACTGGAGAGCTTTCGCTTTGTGGGATGACACCTAACCAACTAAGCCACACTGGTGAGGGCTGCGGCATTGTTTACAATTGCCAAGATTTGGAAGCAGCCCAAGTACCCATCAGTAGATGAGTGGGTAAAACAACTATGGAACACTTACACAATGAACTACTACTCAGCCATAAAAAAGAACAAAATTTTATGCTTTGCAACAGTATGGATGGATCTGTAGAGTATTATGCTAAGTGAAATAAGCCACTCAGAGAAAGACAAATACCATATGATTTCGCTTGTATGTGAAATCTAATAAACAAAACAAACTAACAAACAAAACAGAAAAACAGACCCATAGATAGAGAGTAGACTGACAGTTATTGGCAGGGGGCTGGGTAAAAAGGTGAAGGGTTTAAAAAAGAACAGCTCATAGACACAGACAACAGTGTGGTGATTACCAGAGGGAAGGGAGTAAGGGGAAGTAGAAGAGATGAAGTGGAGTTAAAACGGTGATGGAAGGAGACTTGACTTTGGGTGGTGAACACACAGTACAATTTACAGATGATGTATTATAGAGTTGTACACTTGAAACCTATATAATTTTATTAACCAATGTCACCCCAATAAATACAATAAAAATTTTTTAAAAAAGAAAAATCATGAGACATAGTCAAATGAGCTAACAAATACATAATTGAAATCCCAGAAAAAGAGGAAAGAATGGGCACGAAGCAATATTTGAGCAAATCATGGCTGAGAATTTTCTAAAGCTGATGAAAGATGTCAATCCATAGACTCAAACGGCTTAATGAATTCCAAGAAGGATAAATAAAGAGAAAGCCACACCTGACTTAATTGATCTGGGGTAAGACCTGAATATCAATATTTGTAAAAGCTTCCCAGACAAATGCTACTGTACAGTCAGTGCAAAGAACTGCTGGTCTAAAGAGTGTTTCATTTTAAAAATAATGTATAATTTGTTTAATCTTTTGTTTCCAAAAGATCATAAAAGGAAGTAACTTCCAGTCTCTTTTTCCTCCAAATGTCTCCTACTGAAGACTCAGGGAGCACCTTTCTATGTCAATTATTATCTTCATAACTCAATCGTACAGTTTTTAAGTGATGGCACTGGTACCTGCTTTCTCCATAATCCCATGAGGATCATGGAAAGAAAAATGAAATGGTATAGATTCAATTTGGCCAAGAAACTTTCTGATTGGAGAAACATTAGTCAGGAGGAAGCTACAGGAAGGAGAACAAAATTGGCTTTATATAACATTCTCTGCCTTGGTAATATTTCAACCTTTTAATCTCATGGTGTACATAAACTAATTATTAAAATTCTGTGGCACACAAAAAAAATATATTCTATTTTTTGCCAAGCTGACAAAAAGAAATAGGTATAATTTTGATTCGTTCACACCAGATGGCTATTGTCATGCTGTTGTCATTTTTTTATTCGACAATCTAAGGGAAATATAGTCAGGTATGGAATGTTTTAAAATCCTTGCAGCACAATGGTTGAAAAATGCTGTTTTAGATGCATCAAGAGAGAAGACACTGAGAGATCAAAAGGTAGCCTTTCATCCCTGATGAAAATATACAGAAGTCAAACTAACTATGGCTAACTAGTAAGTGAAATAGCCAAAGCAAAGTAGAGTCTGAGACCAAAGCAGATGAACGCTAGAAAGCAGACCACAAGTGCCTGTGTGGCTTTGGACGCCAGCACTGGCCTCCATGTCTAGAAAGGAGACTTCAGAGTTGAGAAAGATGGAATTTTCTTGTCGATTCTGAAGATAAGATTAAATCATAACCGATAACACTTGATGGTTGATGAGAAAATAATACATTTTGGTTTCATTCAAAGTTTATTTTACAGAACTGTTATGCAATATGTGTATCTGTATTTTTCAAAGGAGAAACAAAAGTTGTAGCATTAAATGTAGAATATCCCAGACCTCAGAGCCACCAAGAAAATCTCTACAAAACAGGAGCACATGACCGAAAGCATCTCTGCGCTGTGGTGGCTGGCTAACTTTGTCCTGGGCAAAAGTTCCCCTAAATAGCGACTTTACTTGAATTTATAAAAGTAGCCAAAATAAAGGTTACCCTTGGTGTCCCGAAGACAACCAAATTTTAAAGTGCAAAGAATTCATCAGCACAAAAGAAACAGCATTTTCTCAGTACAGCAATGTGTAAACTATTTGCCAGGTAGACCAGAGAACTCCTCGCCACCAGGCCTGTCTCTACCCACTGCACGTGCTCCAGCCAACAGTGCAGACTCCCAGGGGGTCCTGCTCAGACTGCTCCATTTTCATGGGAAACAGCTCTGCTTTGGAGCTGCCCTCGTATTCTACACAATCTCAACAGGAGCTACCGCATTTCTCATCCATTTTTCATGGTGCATCATATCTATAGGACAAAAGAGTTTACTGTTGACTTGGGGTTTTGTTACATTCCCCCTCCCAAGACATGCCATCTATTTTTCCTAGCTTCTAACTATTACTCCACTGATGTGCATATGACATGAACTCAGTCGATCCTGTGAAGTTCTGTTTTTGCTGTTAACCCTTCCACAAATCTTAGGATTATTACATTTAATCCTATCCTCGGGGCCACAACTTTACATTTCCCTGCAAAATTCTCAAAGTGACTCGAAGTCTGCTGGTGCTCCCGATTTGTGTAAGGCCGTGAAGTTCCCTTGTCCTCAGCACGACTTTTCGTGTTCCACTGTCACTCAGTCCCTTCTTACATACTGGTTCAAATCCTCTATCTGTATGCATTCAAAAGACTCTAAAAATAGGGTTTGAGTCCCAAGCCTTTTGCTGCTATTTATAATCTTTTTTCTGTTACTACTCACTGCAAAGTGAAATCTGCGCAATTTTTTTGTAACACATTTCCATTATTTCTCATCTTGCATGGAGCAGCTGGCCTCAACCTGCATACTAGTTGCCAAATGATTACATACAACAAATTTATCTTTGAAAGAATTTTTTATGACCCATCATGTTTTTCTAGTGGCTAGGACACAGTAGAAAACTTCTCAATAATGAGACTTTATCTGAGAAATATATGCCAGTATATTATACATCAGTCTTCCCATTAGGCGTGGCACGTGACTGCCTGAACAAACGCAGGACTCTCAGATAATACTCCCACTGCAACCACCGACCGTTATGACTGCCAACCAGACTCTTGCCCTTTGAGTGACTCAGGGTTGTCTTAGGGATGATCTTTGTCCCTTATATTTATGGGCTTTTAAACTATAGGGTCATGAAGAGCTCCTTAGTCCAAGGAATTTGTAGAAGAGGTAAGAACAGAAAGTTGGCTTTTTGATTAAAAAAATAATAATAAAAGGAAACTCCTTGGATTTCAAGGAAAGGAGCCCATTGAAGTGACTGTTTAGCTGCTATACACACATGCCCCGGGTGGCAGATCTCTCTGAAGATGCAGTGTCTCACTTTCTACACTATGGGGAAGAGAAATCAAGGGACATCCAGTGGGCAGTTACCAGTGCAAGGAGGCTCCTCACAGCCTGGCATCCACAGCAAGCCACTGCTCCATGAAGCAGATTGATTCTAAATACCTCTAGCTCTCCTGCCTTCCCTGCACCAAATCCATGTAAATGTTTAAGCAGCCTTCTCTATAAGGGTTCAGCGGACTGCAGGCGCCAGGGCAGTTGTGCAGCTCGTATGTTGCACAAGGCAGCTGACCCAGGGGAAGGTGTGGGCTGAGATCCAGCTCATGGTTTGCTTGCCAGGCTATGAGCCCTGGCACTGGCCTGTGTCCATGTGGAAGAAGAGGTGCCTCTCCCTTCACACAAAGGCACGGCCTACTTGCCAAGCCGTGTGCCTGTAGGCCTGAGGATGTCCAGGGGTGGCACATACACACACAGAGGCTTGCACAGAAGTTGAATCCAAAAGAGTGGGAACCCTGGATGGTTGTCCAAGAGTGTGCACGTGTGTGTGCCTGTGTGTGATAGTGGTGGGGGATGTATGGTGGGCAGGTCCCAGGGGGCAAAGGGTATGGTGCACCCGGTCTGGCTACTTCATTCTTTTGCACAACATGAAAGATGCAGCCTCACTTCCCTAGCCTCTTCTTAAGCATCTCACTCGAATGTTTTCTAGGTCATCAGAGAACATTCGTTCCCCAGCACCGCCCTTCTCTTTCTCTGTTCTAAAGCTCCACCCCGTGGGTTACACCTCTCCCTCCCCCACCCCAAATCTACCCGTCCTCCCTAGAGAGTAATGAAGTGCTAACACCCTGTTTCCTCCTTACATTTTGCATATTCCAAAATCACAGGCACATTTGCTGAATGCCAAGGTGTTTCTTAGTCGCTCATTAGTTAGTCATAACTCAAAACGTAGCAGTTTAAAACCACAAACATTTCTCTCTCCACCAACATTTTCTCTGTAGGTGCAGAATCCAGAAATGGCTTAGCTGGGTCACTCCTAATGCTGCAGTCAAGCTGTCAGCCAGGTCTGCAGTCATTTGACAAGAATAGCAGAGACTGCGCAGCTCCCTAGGATCTATCTGGTCTAAGTTCCTCCCTGGCCGTTGTCAGAGGCCTCAGTCGCTCACCACAAAAGTGTCTTCATAGGGCTACTGACAACATGGCCACTTACTTCCCTGAAGCCAATGATCTTAGAGAGCCAGTAAGTGTGAGAATGTACGACACAGAAGCTGCAGACTTTCACTACCTGGTCTCAGAAGGGACATATCACTTCTGCCAAACAGTGCAAGTCACACAAGCCAACCCTGGGACAACGTGGGTAAGGGAACTACACAAGGGCATGACTACCAGGAGGCAGGGACCACTGAGAACTATCACGAAGGCTGGTTCCTACAGGGCACTCCTCTCACTGGTCAGTACCACTAGCTCTCCAGAGAAGGCAGGATACGCAGATTGTCCAAGGAGCCATCACAACACTATAAAGCTGTTTTTGTCTTCATTTTGAAGGTGAGAAACTGAGCTTTAGAGAAAGTAAGCAATTCACCTGCAGTCACAAGACTAATAGCAAGCAGACCCCATTCCATCCTTTCCCCGGTGTAAAGTCTTACTACTTTATGTTTACAGTATTCTTCTCTGCCCTCCAGTGCATCCTTTATACATTTACCAGAGTTATCTTCCTTCTCAAATGTCTCACAATGTCTTTCAACCCAATAGAGAATAGAATTTGATCTCCCCATAATTGCATTTAAACTCTTCTAAAATTTTGCTGCGACCTACCTGTGATGGTTAATTTTATGTATCCACTTGGCTAGGCCATGGTGCCCACATATTTGGCTAAACATTATTCTGTATGTTTCTGTGAGGGTGTTTTTGAATGAGAGTAACATTTAAATCAGCGGACTTTGAGTAAAGCAGATTGTCCCCACTCGTGTGGGTGGGGCTCTCCCAATCAGTTGAAGGCCTGAATAGACCAAAAGGTTGGCCTCTCTGAGAAAGAGCAAATTCTGCAGCAGACAACCTTTGGACTCGAACTAAAGTCTTGAGCCTTCCAGCCTAACCTATCAGATTTTGGACTCATCAATATTCTACAAACACATGAGCCAATTCCTTAAAATAAATCTCTCCATGTACATATAGCTCCTATTGGTTCTAGCTAGAGAACCTTGATAAATAAACTACCTTTTTAGCCCATTGTACCACTACAGGCTCTGTCACCATCCTCCTTGCCATTGCTGTCAATTTCCACATGCTTGCACGCACATTCGTCCATATTCTGACCCATCCATTCTGTCCAACTCAGGGTTTCCCAAACATGCTGTGTTGTCCCACCTCCACGTCCTTGTTCAAACAGTGAACGACAACTTCTCTCATAAATACTCCCTCCCTTACACACCCCCACCTCACCCAATCTGTTCCTCTCTCATAATCTCACAACTATGTGCTTTACACACAATTTATCCTCCACTCTAACATTTATCATTGGGTTTTCTGGGATAAAAATTAATGTCTAACTCCAACACTAGATTAGGAGCTTCTGGAGGGCAATGATTATGCCATTAATTTCTCTTCAAAGCCACCAGTACAGTGCTTTGCTCTTTGGGACTTAATGAGCTAAACTGAATCCTCATCTGTTTTCAGATGTTCATGTCTTATCACACCTCACTATAGCCAAGGGATGTGTGTGTGTGTGTGTGTGTGTGTGTGAGAGAGAGAGAGAGAGAGAGAGAGATGTGCTAACAAATATTCTTAAATAATAGAATAAAGGCTACAGAAGAGGTATTATGTCTTATAATTGCCACTATTTAAAAATAGTGCACGCTCTGGAAACCTAGTGTGCTGGTCTCTCAACCTTTCTGCTGAAGATAACTAAAATCCTGGGTGAAAAGAAATCCAATCTTCTTAAAAACATCAACACTCTGGCAAAAACTGGCTTAACAACCAGGGCAGAGACTGAGGGAGGCGGGGATAGCAGAACAATGAGCCTGTCTTCTGCCGTGAGGGTTTACACCAAATTGAGTGAAGTCAAACTTGAGTTTGGTTTAAAGCGAGGTAATAGTTGTATTCAAAACTCATCCTAGAAATTATATTCTTTGCAACTGTGTATAAAATTGCAATGTGAAATTTTGAGTAAATGTGTGAAGGGTACACGGTTTTTCCAAACCCTTTTTGGGGGTTATGCAAACAAAATTATGAAGAGCCTGGGTAAGACCTAACATGGTGGCAGGGATGATAAGGAGACAGTAATCAATTATTATTCATTTTGCCTTAAAAACTGTGATCTTCAGTTAAAATACCTGGAAATGTGATCTCATTGGATATTTTTAAACCTCTCAACAATATTTCAACAACAACAAAAATATTGCCAAATTTCCATACGATGTCCCAAAATATCAACACTTTTTTCTTCTAAGATCACTTAACTTTTACATGCAGATTTCTCTTTTTGGACCTTTGTGGATGCCAGTTTTCATTGCCGATGTTATAATGTGCTCTCGCTCGCAGTTCAGACTTCACCTCTGAGATCGCTTTCCTTCTGCGCGCAGTATGTCCTCTATGATCTTCTCTAGCAGGGTCTGCTATGGCCAGCTCTCGGGTCTGCCTTACTCTTGTTGAGCCTGTTTTCACCAAGGTGAAGGGAATAGAAATTAAGGGCCAAGGCAAAAGCAGAGACAGTCTGAACTGCAAGAGAAAACACATTATAATGTAAGAAATCAAAACTAAGCTGCGCAAAACAACTATTATGATGTCCTAAGCTGCTTTTAAAAAAAAAAAGGTAGAAAATCTTACTTATATGTGGAATCTACAAACAAAGACAAAACTGGCTTCATAGATGCAGAGAACAGATTGGTGGTTGCCAGAGGCACAGAGAGTAGGGATTCTTGTATTTAGAGAGGAAAATAAAGATATCAAAGAACTTAGGCATTGTTAAATCAATAAGCATGCTTCAATCTCCAAACTAGTGATTAAATACAAATAAAATGTACAAATTTCAAACTAGTAAAGGAAAAATGGAATGGGAAAATTTATCCATTTAAAGAACACAATAAAGAAGAGGAAACCATGAAAGGTTCAAACCCAAATACATTAGCAATTCCATTAACAGTAAACAGACTAAATGCTTTCAGTTAAAGACAAAGATTAATATACTGGAAAAAACAAAGTGAAACCCACCCATAACCTCTTTTCAAGCAACACACCTAAAACAAGATATAGAAAGATTAAACATAAAAGAATGAAAAATAAAATAAATTTAAATGCTGAGCAAAAGCCAAAGGTTATAAGCTACATTAATGTCAAATATTTAATTTAAAGATGGTCACTTTATAAAATGAGATGATAAAGTCACAAGGACAATATAACAATTGTATGTCCATTTGTACTTCGTAACATAGGCTTAAAATACATAATGCAAAAACTGACAAAATTATAAGGAAAAAACAAATCAATCTGTAATCATTGTGGAAGATTTTTCACACAACTCATTCAATAACTGATATATCAAGCAAATAAAAATGAGAAAGAATATAGAAACTTTGCACAACATGAATAATAAACTTTACCTAATAGACATATCTATATAGAATACTTCACTCAATTTGTATAAAATACAAGTTGTTTTCAATCTTTTATAATATTTGACCATATACTAACTTATAAAGCAAGTTTAAACAAATTTCAAAAATTATCATATTATCTCACCAGAATGTAATTAAACTACAAATTAAAAAGAAAAAGATAATTTAAAAACCCCTAAGTATTTGAAAATTAATAGACATACGATATATAAAATCCAATTCCAGGCTAATTAAATATCTAAGTATACAACACCTTAATGACCTCAAAGTAGAAAAACTTTTAAAAACAAGACATATGAAGACAAAATATAAAGGAAATAATTGTTAAATTCACCCCCAGTAAAGTCAAGACTTCTGGTTCGTCAGAAGACACCACACACAGTGAAAAGACAAGGAAAGGCCCTTTGAAATACCAATAATGGGCTAATATCCAGAGTATATAAAGACCTCTTACTAACTAATAAACAAAAGATAAACAATCTATTTGAAAAATGGGCAAAAGACTATAAAAAGGGCATCTGAATATCAAATAAACATTGAAAAGAAGCTCAATCTCAGTAATTAGGGAAAGGCATATTAAAACCAGATTGGCAAAATTGGTTAAAGTGTGAAAATATCAAATGTTGGCAATGACCCAGAGCAACGGACAACCTCATAAACTAGCAATGAATAGGTACAGCCACTTTAGAAAAAACTGATGGGCAGAATCCTGCAAAAGTGGAATCTATGTCCCTTACAACTCAGGAATTCTACTTCTAAGTATACCTACCCTAAAGAAGCTTGTGTGTGTGTTCTGAGGGCATCTATAAGAATGTTCGCAGCAATAGTGTTTATATAACAAAACCTGGAAATAATCCAAATCCACAACAATAGAATAGACAAATTATGGTATATTCACAGAGTGGAATACCCTAAAGCACACACTTTGGCCATAGATTTAACGTCAATATTCATGTCTGCCTCATCAGTCTCTAGGCTGACAAGCATATTCAAATGTCAGAAAGAGGCATAATGATATCTGATTCTCAAGTGACAACAGACAGTTCTCAACCTGTCCTGAAACAAATTGTTGAACGTTTTTATCGCCAATTCTTTATGGCCATATGACTCTTCATACAAAGCAACTCTGAAGATGCAGTGGTTAAATCTCCCATTCTTTTCTTGGTTCAATAACCAGGCACAATCAAAGGGCATTTAAAGGACATACCGAGAGGTACGAAACAGGACTGTATCTGTTGGTGTAATTGCATCTGGATCACTGAGACGTGATGTCTATGAACTAAGGCAGGGGTCAGCAAAATTCTGTGTGAGGGGCCATATGCAAAAGTCGTAGCCTTGCTGGCCGCAAGGTCTACGTGGCAACTACTCAGTTGTGAAAGTGATGGGCACTGCTGTATCCCAATAAAATGTTATTTATTGATACTGATATTTTAATTTCATATAATTTTCTTATGTGTCATGAAACTGGATTAATCTTTTTAATTTTTTCAACCATATAAAAATATAAAACCATTAGCTCATAGGCTGTACGAAGACAGGTGGCAGGATGGATTTACCCACAGGCCTCCATGTGCCAATCAACCTTTATGTAAGCCATCTCATTGCCTTCGATAGCAAAGCTAAATTGATTCAGTTGTCCCATAGCTGAATGCTCTAGAGGAGGGTATATTCCACCTTAAATAACCTTGCTTGGCTAACATGTGTGCATGTGCCCCTTCAAGTAAGAGGGAAAAGATATGTAACTATTGAGAGATCATATAGAACACAAACAGAGAAGAAAGACCTAGAATGGAATCTCAGCTCTGTCTCTAACAGACTATGTAACCTTGGGCATAACAACTCAACCCTCTTTCATTTCCTCATCTGTAAAAACGGAAATAATAATGCATATATAGTCATTTGTTATTTACACTTATGGATTCTTCTACCCTTGAACTTCAAAACCCA
This sequence comes from Glossophaga mutica, assembly GCA_039655065.1. NCBI lineage: Eukaryota > Metazoa > Chordata > Mammalia > Chiroptera > Phyllostomidae > Glossophaga > Glossophaga mutica. Next base: position 157,597,656 of record CM077303.1, read on the forward strand.
TTCTTTTAAAATTAACTACATCCTGCCTTACTTTCCTGTAGCCAGTTTATGTTTTTCCAATGTTCCACTCAGTTATTCTTTCATGCAAAATCTTGTGAGAGTTCACCAGGGTACAAATGCTCATACTTCTTAATGCCCTTGGCTTTTTAGCTATCGGACTTGAAAAGTCACCTCCCACTTTTGGCATGACTCTAGCTCCACAGTCCCCTGTTTGCTCTAAAGCTCAGCAACTGGAGAGAATGCAAACTGGAGCACAATTTAGCAAAATGTACCAAGTACCTTATAATGCCTTTGAAAGTTCTTTCGCCTAGTATTTTCACTTCAAGAAATCTATCCTAAAGTAACAATGTGAAATACAAACTGAGATTTATACACAAAGATGATCACTAGGGCATAACAACAGAAAAAATAATAACAATAATGACAATAAAGCAACTTTGAGGAAATTCTCCATTTATTTGGGAAAAAATATTTTAAACTCTTCATATGCTTCCCATGGAATTATGTTATGAATAGATTATGTATTATGTATAATACATAATGTATATAATTCCATGAATATGAGACCATATAAAGCATGAATTCTATTGTAATGCTGATATTAAAGCTGTCTAGAACCTCAATATCAATAGGTGAAGCTGTGGAAAACCAGAAAAACTTACGAGGTTACTAGGAATAAAAATATATTGATTTAATATTTCAAATATGTTATATTCACTACCATGTGGTAATCTATCTTTTCATACAGTAGTTGTGAGGATTGTATGAAATGACATCACATTCCTAGCAGGGGTCCAATCTCACAGGATGTATTCAGTAAACATTAGCGAAGTGGCATAGGTGAGGGAGCCAACCAACAGCTATCAGAGTGGAGTTTTGGAGGTGGAAAGAACATGAGTGCAAATGCCCCAAGGTGAGAGCTCATGGGTGCATGTCTAAGAAACAGCAAAGAGGCCAAAGTGAGTCATTGGTGACTTCCAAGCAATAAGAGTAGGTAAAGGTCCTTTAGACAAATGTGAAGATTCTGGTGGGAAACAATTGGGAGGTTTTGAGTTGAGGAGATTTGAAAAGGTTCACACTTTGGCTGCTGTATTGAGAATAGAGTAGGGGAGCAAACGTAGAAGCAGGAAGACCAGTTAGGAGCCAGTGTGCAATATTTCAAGTGAGAGACGATTGTGGTCTGAAGTAGGGTGGAAGAGTGAGAAGTGATACAATTCTAGATGTATTCTGAAAGCAGAGTCAGCAGTATTTGCTGATGGATTGGATGTGGGTATGAAAGAAAGTGAAGAGTCCAAAAAGACTCCAAGATTTTTGACCCAAGCAACTAAAAGGGTGGATTTGTTATCAACCAAGATGGGGAGGGTGCAGGTGGAGAGGGTTTGGAAGTGTTTCCTTGGATATGTTAAGACTATGATGCCCATTAGATGTTCAGTTAGAGATGTCAAGTTGGTGACTGAATATATTAGTCTAGAACTCATGAGAGAGATCTGTGTTGGGGAAAAAATGATTTTTGCCCTAAGAAACAAAAATAATAGAGTTACCATGGACTGAGACAGGGAAGGCTGTGTTGGGAATAGGTGTGGAGAGGTGACCATTTGAAATTCAATTTTAGGCATGGTACATTTGAGAAACTAATCAAAACTCTTGAACAGGCAAACAGAAATGTGAGTTGGAGTTCAGAAGAGAGTTCCAGGTGAAGCACTGGTCCATTTGGAAACTGTCAATGTATACAGGGTGGGGTTAAATCCATGGGACAAAATGACATCACTGAAGGCACAGGGAGTACACAGAAGGTGCAAGGAGGGAGCCTTAGGGCACCCTGGCAGTAAGAAGTCGGGGACAGGACTTCCAGCCAAGATGGAGGCATAGGTGAACACACCGTGCCTCCTCACACAACCAAAATTAAGGATAATAAAGATTTAGAAACAAGAAAACAACAGGAACTGATAGAAAATTGAACTGTACATAAGTCCAACCACCATTCATCCAGACTGGTAAGAGGGGTAGAGTCACAGCAGGGAAAATTAGAGGTGCAGACCAGGGCACGCAGGCAGAAGTGGCTGGCAGATCCCAGGTGTGCAGATGGCAGCTAGCAGACCCCGGGCACAGGAGGCAACTAGCAGACCCTGGGCACGGGGTGGCAACAGTGCAGACCCAGCGAGGCTGCTCAAGGCGGCTGGCTGACCAGGCGGTCCCACATTCCCGCCCAGATAATCCAAGTGAAGGGGAAGCGGCAGAAGAGACTGGAATCCGAGAGAGTGGAGCAAGTGTCATTGTTCCCTCTCCGACCCCACCCCCACATACAGCAGCACTACCCAGCGCAGCGACTGGGCTGCCGTGCCATGGGGAACACCTAAGACTCCACTCCTCACTACCTAACAGCCGCAACCAGACCCCCCTCCCAAAAAAAAACCCAAAATTGGCTCAAATGGGAGAACAAATTGAAGCCCCAGAGCCAATTCATCTAAGCAACCAAGAGATAGCCAACCCATCAGATGCACAGTTTAAAGCATTGGTGATCAGGATGCTCACAGAATTGGTTGATTTTGCTCACAAATTGGATGAACAAATGAAGGCTACAATAAGTGAAATGAAGGAAAACGCACAGGGAACCAATAGAGATGGGAGGAAAACTGGGACTCAAATCAATGGAGTGGACCAGAAGGAAGAAACAAACAACCAAACAGAAAACAAGGAAGAATCAAGAATTCAAAACAATGAGGAGAGGCTTAGGAACCTCCAGGACATCTTTAAACATCTCAACATCCGAATTAGAGGGGTACCAGAAGGGGAAGAGGAAGAGCAACAAGTGGAAAACTTATTTGAACAAATAATAAAGGAGAACTTCCCCAATCCGGCAAAGGAAATAGACTTCCAGGACGTCCAGGACGTCCAGGAAGCTCAGAGAGTCCCAAAGAAGTTGTACCCAAGGAGGAACACGCCAAGGCACATCATAATTACATTAGCCAAGATTAAAATGAAGGAGAGAATTCCAGAAGCAGCAAGGGATAAGGGGACAGTCACCTACAAAGGAGTTCCCATCAGGCTGTCAGCTGATGTCTCAAAAGAGACCTTACAGGCAAGGAGGGGCTGGCAAGACGTATTCCAAGTCATGAAAGTCAAGGACCTACATCCAAGATTGCTCTACCCAGCAAAGCTGTCATTTAGAATGGAAGGGAAGATAAAGTGCTTCTCAGATAAGGTCAAGTTCAAAGAGTTCATCATCACCAAGCCCTTATTATATGAAATGTTAAAGGGATTTATCTAAGAAAAAGAAGATAAAAAATATGACAGTAAAAAGATAGCAAACTCACAGATATTAACAACCACACCTAAAACAGAAGTAAACTAAGCAAACAGCTAGAACAGGAACAGAAGCACAGAAATGGAGATCACATGGAGGGTTAGCAATAGGGGAGTGGGAGGAGGAGAGAGGGGGAAAAGGTACAAAGACTAAGTAGCATAGACAGTGGGTAGAAAATAGACAGAGGGAGGGCAAGAATAGTGTGGGAAATGTAGAAGCTAAAGAACTTATGACACATGGACATGAACTAAAGGGGGGGAATGTGGGTGGGATGGGGGTGTGCAGGGTGGAGGGGAATGATGGGGGAGAAATGGGACAACTGTAATAGCATAATCAACAAAATATATTTTTTAAAAAAAGTCGGGGACATGAAGAAGAAAGGCTGCACATGAGCAGCCGGTGGCAGGAGAAAACAAAAGGAGTGCACCGTGAGAGAAGTAAAGGTGTTTCACGGAGCAACCTGCTGTGTCAAAAGGTGTGGAAGCTAGAAGGTGATGAAAATATCTTCACAAAAATTGCAGAGTGTTTACTACACATGACGAAAGCCAATCATCATGAATAAAATCCTAAATACAAGCTAGTTTACTTTTAATTTGAACTTCATTTTTCCCATTCTCATTCTTGATGATTCAATGAAGACCACTCCCTGTAAAAGTTTGGTTCAGTTTTTAAATATGTTCAATATCAACCCAAACACTCAGAGTGATCAGTAGAAAATAAAATAAATTATTAAGACTGAAATAGAACAATAGAGGTATTGCTGCTACATAAAAGATGGAATAATTTTATGATGAAATGGTGTGCAGTCATTTTAAAAAATGTTGTAAAAGAATATTTAACAACAGTATGTCCATTTATTTTGTTAGATGAAAAATATTACAAAAGAATGAAGTATTATCACGTTTAAAAATCTACCTATCTAATCTAATGTATTTATATAAACAGAAGAAAAAAACTACATGTTACAACAAAGTGTTGACAGCAGCAGTTTTCATTTGGTGGTGGGATTATAGATGGTTTTATTTTTCTTCTTTACAGCTTTACTATTTTTGTTTTTTTATAATAAGCAGATACTACTTTTATGATAAAAAAATTAAGCCATTTCACTTTTAAAGAAAAAGTCCAAATAATAAACCAGTCATGTGGAAAGTGATCTGAACACATGTGTGCATATATATATGTATCACACACAGAATATAGATTGTGAAGATACACAACAGGATGTATACATTTTCTATGTGTGAAGAAATTTCAGAAAGCTAAACTATTTTTTGGTATCTTGTACATTTTCAATAATAAACATGTACTATTTTTGAAATCAGAAAGCAACGTGCAATAGAAACGAGTCCATGAGGATCAATGGAAAAGGAACGTATTTAAATTACATGTGATGATATTCTTTCTCTCCATATGTTTTCATGAGCTGCTGGTGGGAAGTGACTTCTGTGGAGTCTCCTGGGCACATCAGCCCTGTGTTCTGGGACTGTACCTGCAGCACTTTGAAGGGGCAATCTGGGGACTGATCTTGGCTGGATAGTCTCTGGACCTGGTTCTCTGGCCTTTTGGGAGGGGGTTTCTGGGAGCTACCTAATGGCCTTTAATAAACCTTGTGCTCAGGCAATTAGAATGGGCTTGTGGCCTGCAGCGAAGAACCGTGGCAGACACAGACCTCTCTCCTGGGGTACCAGTAGCCAGAACCTTCCCTCCCATGCTGTATTTAGTAGATATGACTGCACAGATATGACTTAACTAGCCTCAGGTCCCTCCAGTGATGTCTTTCTATTAAAAATTAGAGTTTCTCCATCCCTGAAGGGCACATCCCTTCCAGAAGAAAATTGACTTTGGTGTTTTTGTTGTTTCTGTGTTTTCAATGTCAAAAACTTCCCTGCCTTATCCCTTCTCTTTTTCCAGTATTTCTAGGACTATCTGAGATAGAGAATGGAGTGGATAACTCAGTTCTCTTGTTAGTTGCTTGGGGTTGGGGGAAGGAATGTCAAATTAATATAAAGTCAGGAAATGGCATGAGGAAGTCAAAATTCCCTCTGCCAGTCAAATTCCCCTTTTTCATTGGTTATCTCGTTCACGGTGGATGAAGATGCAGGAAGGTTTTTGTTTTAGCTTTTGTACTCTCTGGTTTTCCATGACACTGTCTTTTACTTGCCTGTCTTTCTTTCCTCAGAGTTCTTCCTTCCAGTCAATCAAAGGTCTTCCCCAGGTGGTACTTCCTGTGATGTCTGGAATCCCTGGCCAAGGGCAAGTTAAGGCAAAATTGTCAACTTGATAATTATAGCAGCACTTAGTGATGAATGAATCGCCTTACTCATAAAGAGCTCCAGAATCAGAAGATAGGTTTACATAAACTTTCAGAAGATCCACACTACAAGTTGTTTATTGAGAATTAAATAAGACTTTTCCCATGTCCCCCACACATGCACCGCCTTCCCCATTATCAATCCTTCACCAGAGTGGTGCATTTGTTATAACTGATGAATTTTGGTGTTGCATATTCTGTGGGTTTGGACAAATGTACAACAGACATGTTTCCATCATTATTGTATCATATGGAGTAGTCTCACTGCCCTAAAAATTTTCTATGCTCTGCCTACTTACCTCTCCTTCCACTAACCCCAGGAAACCATGGGAAACCATTTGCCTTTTCCGGAACATCATATAGCTGAAATCATTCAGTATGAAGCCTTTTCAGATCAGCTTCTCTTAGTAATATGCATCTATGATTCCTTCATGTGTTTTCATGGCTTGATAGCTCATTTCTTTTTAGTGCAGAATAATATTTTATTGTCTGATATACCACAGTTTATCCATTCACCTACTGAAGGATGTCTTGGTTGTTTTCAAGTTTTGCTTATTATGAATAAAGCTAATAGAAACATCTGTGTGGACATAACCTTTTAATTCATTTGGGTACTTACCAAGGAGCACAATTATGGGATCATATGGTAAGAGTTTGTTAAGTTTTGTGAGAAAAACCACTGACTTCCAGAATGACTATACCATTTTGTATTCCTACCAGCAATGATTGAGAGCTCCTGCTGTTCCTCAGCCTCCCCAGCAGTTGTTATTGTCCATGTCCCAGATCGTGGCCGTTTTATAGGTGCCTGGTGGTCTCGCATTGTTCTCATTTGTATTTCCCTGTTGTATATGATGCAGAGCCTCTTTTCATGTGCTCAGCTGCCTGCTCTATAGCTTCTTTAGCAAGATGTCTGTTGAGGTGCTTGCCCATTCTTGAATCAGGTTGTCTGTGCCTTACAGATTTGTATATTTTAAGACATCTTTGTGTATTTTGGATAAGAGTCTTTTATTGCATGTGTCTTTCGCAAGTATTTTGCTCCAAGTCTGTGGCTTGCTTTCTCATTCCCTTTTTTAAAAATTTGTAAGAGAAAGATATTATGTTTTTGCTATATTTTATCTTTAAGCTCTGGTGAGCTAGGTGTTGTAAGTACTCACTTAGAAAAGTCAAAATTATTATATTTGACATAAACTATAAGACTTTGGTTGCTTTCAAACCAAATAAGCCATTAACAAATCCAACCAGTGAGAAAATAGGGGAGCCTTGATGGTCAGTGTCCCTCAGAAGACTGGCTATACACCATCAGAACTCAGTGAACAAAGTGTTAGGCTGAGATATGGCACTGTGTCAACAACACATTCAGACCGCGTTAGTGCTCAAGTGTCTGCCACTCTCTTAGCATGTTATTAGGAAGCCATTCTATCGCACCTCTCTTACTGTTCCATAGCCTTGATTTATTTTTGTTCTACTTTCTAAACTTCCGGGTGGGATATATAAGTCTAAGAGGTGATCCAAATGGTGAAAGTGAATTGATTATCAATTAATAGTAGTAATAAATAACATCATGGTATTATCACGCACAAAGGTTAAACAGGTGACTTGAAGAACGCAGCTCCCCTCCTGGAGCCTTGCCAGCTGTCTGTCTGCTCAGGTGGCTGTTTTCTTTCCTCCCTAATCTCCAAGGGGACCTGCTTCATGCTCTGGATGAGAAAGGGGGAAGCATTAGGGTGAATGTCAGAGAAAGCCAGGAAGAAGAAGGGAGTCCTTTCAAATAAACACATACGGGCTTTACCCACAAAGGAAGTCAAGGCTCCCCAAAACCATTAAAAAGATTTTTTCACACCACATTTAACCACCAAAGGAGCCCACCTAAAAGCTGGTATTGAGGCAGTTTTGAGGTGGTGCTGCCTTTATTTACATGAATTCCACTCTTCTCTAAATCCTGCTTCCTGTCTTTTCTCCTCCTGAGTCTAGGACCAGCAGTCTAGATGCCACTGCATGGATGGCCTTCCCATGGCTCCAAACGAACGGTGTTTCTGTTCTCGACATTTCCTTGAAGCAGCGGGGTTGCCAGGGTTGAAAACACAAATATGCACCAACAACAGTTGGTATTTACCTATTGGTTTTTCATTATTATCCACCAAGAAATGTTTTGTAAAATAACAGAATCAAATGTTTTCTTGGGTGTCTCTATATGAGTTTTTCTCTTTATACTTTCACAAATTAGGGCTTCGTTTGTGCTCTCAAATATCGCAAACTCTCTCTTAGCAGGTTATTATTAGCCTATTTATTTCCCACCTTATTACTATTTCATAGTCTCAATTTCTTGCTCCATCTTTGAAATTTCAGGATTGAAATTCAAAGGGCTGATCGCCAGGTCTCTGTTTACTACCTTTTTGTTTGTTTTTTAAAGAACTACCATGCAATCAACTAACATACCAGTTGTCTGACCCCATGGGCATGAAGTGCCACGTGGCACAGAAAGAGAGCTAGAGTGTTCGAGATGCTGTGTTCTGGTGGCCTTTCTGTTTGCTGGCCTTAACCAGAGAGCGGTCCTCATGGCTGCCATCGGGAGTGTACTTGAGAGGATTTTAAGTAAATACCATGATGAAGCCAGTGTGCGCAAACTGTCAGTTTGTATTTATATGATGTGTGACGGTGCTGAAGCTGGCACCATGAATCACTCAGGATTACCCTCATGGAGAGCCTCTAATTCAGCCTGAAGGGCTAGGGAAACAGGGTTCAAATGCTATTCATCAGCCTTGTCTTTCAGGGAGCACCAGTAAAGCCATCCAGTGCCTGACCTATAGTTGAAGCACTCCATTCCCAAGTCTCAGAAAAAGGTCACCTAAAGGTAATGGAATATTTTTGTCAAGGTGGTGTAGCTGTGCTTCCTAAACTGGTCTGGGAAAGAACTTTCTGAGGACAGAAAGAGGAACTGGAGAAAGGAAGGAAGAGATGCCTCAATGCCTTGTGTATCTCTAAAAAAATGTCTTGCTGAATGATGGCTAGATAAAATAATTGTCACTTTCAAAAATAATCTTACTAAAATGCAATGTCAAAGTCTTCCCGAAAGAAAGAAAGTTCACCATCAAGTGGTTGCTAAGCAGGAAAGTAGAGAGGACATTCCTCAACACTGAAAACCAGTAAATAGTGTTTACTATCTTTTAAATTTTATTTTTAATTACAGTTTACATGCAATATTATTTTGTATTAATTTCAGGTATATAGTATAGTGGTTAGATAATTATATAAATTACATAGTGATTCTCCCCAATAATTCTAGTACCCACCTGGCACCATACATAGTTATTACAATATTATTGACTATATGCCCTATGCTGTACTTTACATCCATGACTATTTCGTAACTACCACTTTGTACTTCTGAATCCCTTTACCTTTCTTATTCAACCCCCCAACACTCCTCCCATCTATGTCCATGAGTCTGTTTCTGTTTTGTTTGCTAGTTTATTTTGTTCTTTAGAGCCCACAATCATACTGTAGTTATCTTCCTCCATCTGATTTACAGTATTTTACTCATCATAACACCCCCTAGGTCCATTCATGCTGTCGCAAAAGGTAAGATTTTCTTCTTTTTTATAGCTGAGTAATATTTCATTGTGTAAATGTACCACAGTTTTTTACCCTCATCTACTGATGGGCACTTGGGCTGCTTCCCAATCTTGGCTATTATAAACAACACTGCAATGAGTATAGTGGTGGTGCATACATTCTTTCAAATTAGTGTCTCAGGTTACTTTGGGTATTTTCCCAGAAGAAGCATCACTGGGTCATAAGGAAGCTCCATACTGTTTTCCACAGTGGCTGCACCAACTTGGAATCCCACCAGCAGTGCACAAGTTTTCCCTTTTCTCCACGTTCTGGCCAACATTTGTTGTTTGTTGACTTGTTGATGATAGCCATTCTGATAGGTGTGAGATGATATTTCATTGTGGTTTTAATTTTCATCTCTCTGGTGATTAGTGAACAAATATCATTTTAAATGTTCAATAAAATGATATTACAGTTCAACAGCCATCAGCCCTGCCCCCATCCATCTAAGCCCGACAGTGCCTCCAAGCTTATTCAGGAAGCTTCTGCTACTGAATACATCCAGGGTCTCCTACTGCTGTCTGAAGCAATGAGACAGGAATCTTCTGCCTTGAAAGGAAAAAGTCAGGACCAAAAGGTTACTGCCTAGACAAAGGTTGGGGCAATGGAGGTAAGAAACTTCACTCAGGATCAAAATAACTACCATATTAAAACTGATGAGGGAAGACCACACCTTCTTCAAATCTATATGAAAACAAAAGTCAAAAAAGGTGGAAAACTCACATTTTAATTATAAAGGAAGAATTCTGACATAGTTCTTCGAGAGACAACAAACTTACATTAAACATTCCTGCCACCCACCACCTCAGGTGCAAAATTTAAGGGTGCACAAAAAAACTTTATAATCAAGATAGAGAATATTTCAATGCAACACTTTTAAGTAAAAAATAATATCAAGATATTTATATTTATGATGAAAATCTTAATATGTATGATGAAAATATGAAAAATTATACAGAAAGGGTCATTTTTTTATTTTCTTTTTTTAACAATTCCATTAAAGTATTCTTTATCGCAATTAATGGTTTAGTGTCTGGTGCAAGTGGACCCAGTCCTAGGAAATCAAGTCTCAGGTGCAAGTTAAAATATGGTCTGTCCCAGGCAAGGAGAAGAGGGTAGGGAAAGCAACTCTCCCAACGGCCCTAGGAAACTCTGGTGCCACCCAAACTTAGCAAATAGAAATACAGGACCCCTCATGCAATGTGAATTTCAGGTAAGCAAGGAATACTTTTTTAGTATAAGCATGTCCCATGCAATGTTTGGGGCATACTTACACATTTTTTTAAAATTACTCATTGTTTGTCTGACATTCAAATTACTTTGGGCATCTTGTATTTTGTTTGGCAACCCTGCCTCCACTCCATTAGCACCCCTCCCCCAGGAAGCCCACCCCAATGAGAGAGATGGTCACTCTAAAGGCCCATAGCAGGAACAAAAGAAATAAAAATAACAAAGGAACTGAAAGCCAGCCCAACACGGAAGGAATGTTATTACACTTTTGCTGACAGAGACCAAGAGAGATTTCCAACATAAACAGGGAAATTTAATCTCTCATTTGCAAAAGCTTCCCCTGTGCTAATTTGTTAACTGCTCATGTAGAGACACAGAACCAAGTGCATTTCACTGAGCCTCTTTTTTCTTATATTATGCAAATTGAAGCAATCCCTGCTGATAAGTGCAGTAAGAGATACCAGAAATGGCGGCTGGGGCTGTACCCCACAGGCTCAAAGCTGTTTTCTGAACTGGTCAAGTCAGTCCAATTACTTTCTTTTTCCCACCCTAATGGATTGTTTGGTCAACCAGAACTTCATGGGCAAATTCAGACAAAAGTTGTGCACTCTGCTACAGCTACGAGACTACAGATGACTTCAGACCCAAAGGCAATGTGCTTACCTATTGATGCTCATTTTTGTCCTTCAACCTGCTTTCTGGCACCCAGGTGGGAAGCAAGGAGATCATAAACACCAGAAGGGCAGCTTCGCTCTCACAGGTTCCTCTGCTGCTGGAGAAGGAGCCCATCAGGGGCTTTCTCCCGTCCTCAACCTCAGAGAATGTACCACGTCATCTGGCAAAATCCGAGTGAAGGCAGGGATGCTTTTCATTCAGAAATAATGATTTTTCAACAAGGCTCTTTTTTCTGCTCATCGAATCTGGGTTACTGCCGCACATGATGTTGAGGACAGTTACAGCCCTGTGAACTTGATCTTCTACTTCCCAAAGAGACATGGCTTGCTGATACAGATTTAAACTAAAGATCAGCTACAAAAGAACACTCTCTCTCTCACACACACACACACACACACACACACACACAATATGTATTGCTCCTGTCATTTTTCTATATATGTTTTCTTTATTCCAAAATTGGATTTCATTTTTATATCTTGTTCATATCTTTGCTCTTTTACATTGAAAAAAATAAATGATTCTCTATCTCTGTAGCACAGAAAGAGAAAAACAAGTACCTACTCACTTTTGTCAAAAAGATTTCGAACAATCAACTCTTAGCCAAACTGTCCTTAAAAATAAGTAAAACTATTTCACTTCTGAGATGAATCAACAACTTCATTTCTAGTATGTAAAATTGGGTGATGAAGTCAATTCATAGTTTTGACCTTTGTATCTTCATCTATAAATGTGAACTGAACCATCTTTACAAACACTTCCAGCTCTAAGGTTCTAAGCCAAAAGCCCTTACCTTTTAAGTGTTTCAGAGGTTTGGCCAATATGGTTATAACAAAGAGAATCTTCAAGAAGTTAAAGTAAGTCCTGGGGATCTAATATACAACTATGATGACTATAGTTAGCAATACCATCATGTATATTTGGAAGTTACTAAAGGAGTGGATCTTCAAAGTTCTCATCGTAAAGAAAAGAATTGTGTCCTGGCTGGTGTGGCTCAGTGGATTGAGCAAACCAAAAGGTCACAGGTTCAATTCCCAGTCAGGTCACATGTGTGGGTTGCAGGCCAGGCCCCCAGTAGGAGGCGTGTGGGGACAACCACACATTGTTTTCATTCCTCTTTCTCCCTCCCTTCCCCTCCCTAAAAATAAATAAATAAATAAAATCTTTAAGAAAAGAATTCTAACTACATGAGGTACTGAATGATAACTAGATGTGGTAGCCATTTATAATAAATATGCATTCTCAAATCATTGTGTTGTACACCTTAAGCTTATTAAATGTTGTATCTCAATGTTGTATACAATTATTAAGTGTTGTATTTCTCAAAACAATTGGGGAAAAAGGAAAGAAAAACCTGTGCTTATGAACACAACTTGATGTTGATATTAGGAGACTATGAATTATTTCAATAATGATATCCTTGCTCAAAACACAGCCAGTCACAACTTCAGTCTCATGCAGGTGAGAAATCTTCCCCACCTTTTACACTCTACACCACTCTCAATAAATCAGCTTCTCACTTTGCATCTATTCTGAATCAGTAAGATTTTTTTTTAATGAAAGCCAAGGCTTATCATTCGCCTTTTTTACAAGCCTTCTTTCCATGTGGCATTTTGGTGCTTCTAAAAATCAAATCTATTGAAATATGAAATTCTTACCTTTGCATAAGTTCAAAGGAATGTGTTGTGGGCTACGAAGACAATTATAAAAGAGGATTCAAAGAACTCTCTGGCCCTGACTGGTGTGGCTCATTTGTCTGGGCATTATCCTGCAAAGTGAAAGGTTGCAGGTTCGACTCCTGGTCAGGGAATGTGCCTGGGCTGAGGGTTTTGGTCCCCATTCGGGGCATGTACAAGAGGCAACTAATTGATGTTTCTCTCTCACTTTGATGTTTCCCTTCTTCTCTTTCTTCCTCCCTTTCCTTCTCTCTAAAAATAAAAAAATAAATAAACAAAGTTTTTAAAGACATGTTTGTGCTAGCTAATAGCAGTTTTGTTTAAAAATAAGCATGCAGTCCAAGATGCAACCTCTCAAAACTATACCATACTCATTCATGCATCAGTGTTCCAGAGTTTGTTTCCCCCTCAAAATCTTCAATCATGGTTTCCAGCTATAGATGGATTGAAACATGCAATTGTCTCCAATTGCTCTTGAAACCCCAATAAAAATAACAGTGATGAAATTTATGTTAAGGAATACATCAACAAGGTCAAAATAACAGAATCATAAGCAGTACCGTGGTGTTGCAAAATGTAACAGCCTCAATTCTAAACCACAGGAGGAAATCCAAGGAACAAATTTTACCACCCATATCCACAAAAGGCTCAGATGTTACCATTAGGTATCTCTGGCAGTGGGAGTGAAGATAGGGCTGTAAACAAGAAGGCAGGTTAAAATCACTTAAGAAGTAAAGAGAGACCCGTATTCTCTGCACTTCCCCACCCTCATAGAAATCGGGAGGTTTATTCACTGCAGAAGCTATAATAGAGGATCACTAGACTGGGGTACCTAAGGCACACCTGAAAGTGAGGGGTGCCACAAGAAAACAAATGGGTTAAAATTAGAGTTTACATTCTGCACATTGAGATCTCTAGCTCTTCCTCCCACTCACTTAGAACAGAGGCATCTAGAGGTTTTCATGTAGAGTGGAAACTAGAACAGTATCCTAGATAAACTGACAAGCCTATGGGAAAAAAAAAACTTAACAATTGATGTGGGGGTTCCCCAAACAAATGGCCCAGCCAGATTATCCCACAGTCAAAACACCCCCTCTTCATGAGCATTGACAATCCAATTAGCCTTTTTTAGCCCCCACCCCTAAAGTATCAGCAGACACTGAAGGAAAAAGCCTTTAACAGAAAGAGCAGAGGCCAAAACAAACAGGAAAAGGCAATAAGGAAGGCAGACACACTATGCAGGAAAATGAACACTTCAAAAAAACATCATCGATATATAAAAGAGTAGTATTCTTTAAAAAAAAAAAACCAAAAAGTAGGGAAAATCAAGGAAGTGCTCTTGAAAGTTAAAAATATGATATCATATGATATGTCAATTTTACCTCCATAAAAAATATAATATCAGAAATTAAACATCTCAAAAAAAGTGTTGTAAGTAAAGGTCAGAAAAATGTCCCAGAATGTTGAGCATAAAGGTGAAAAATAGAAAATACATTAAGACAAATACCATATGATCTCACCTATAAGTAGAACCTAATCAACAAAACAAACAAGCAAGCAAAATATAAACACAAGCATTGGACTAAAGAACAAACTGACAGTAACCAGAGGTGAGGGGAGAGGGGGATAATGGGGCGGGGGGGGGGGGGGAGCGGGGGGGGGGAGGGGAAGGGTAGTCAAGGAACATGAATAAAGGACACGTGGGCAAAGACAAAGGGGGTAGGATTGAGGGTGGGAGGTGGGGATGGGTGGGGTGAGGGTGTGGAGTGGTGGGGAGAAAAGGAGACAACTGTACTTGAACAATAACAAAATAAAATAACATTAAGAGAAAATTAGAGACCGGTTCTGGAATTCCAGAAAGAAAGAAAAGAAAGGGAGGTAATGGCGAAATTATCCAATACATTATTCAAGAAAATTTCCCAGGATATAGGAACATGAATGTCCAGATTAAAAGGGCCTGAATGTCTGGCAGAGTAGATGAAAAGACACCTACCTGCTCCAAGACCCATCTTTGTGAAGTTATAATCACTGAAACAAAGGAAAGTTTCTGAAATATGAAGGAGAGGGAGATGAAGCTCCCATACACGAGATCAAGAATCAGAATGGACTCAGGCATCTCAATGTCGATGTTGAAAAGTAGAAGACAATGGGAGTAATGCCTGGAAAATGCTCAGGAAAATTATTTACAACTGAGAGTTTTACACTAAGCTTATTAAGTGTGAGGATAGGACACTTTGAGGCGTGTATGGTCTCAAACACTCATCTCCCATGCACACTTTCTGAGGAAGTTCCTAGAGGACTTTCTCAACAAACGAAGTGAGGGAAGAAGGGAGGACAGGGAGACGCAGGAACCAGAAAATGGGTTCCGATCCCACAAGGGGGCCAAGGGATCCTTAGGACGAGGTGAAGGGAGATTTTAAGGCCAGAGAGCAATCATCAGATTAACAATCAGAAAGAGAGAACTTTCCAAAAAATGAATTAAGAGTGTAATTGACAAATCTGAAGATATTGAAAGGGAATTAAAACAAGTAAAAGGAGGTTTGGGAATTAGTGGTGATTAAAAACAAAAACCAAGTGAAAACAAGACAGTATTAATTCCAGTCAAATCAAAAAGTTTGTAAGAAATCAAGGTAATTATAGTATAACAAATCCTAGTTGCAATTAGAATTTACACAGTTAAAGCAACATAACTACATTTACTACAAAATTGTATTGGGAGAACGAGGAAGATGACAGTAAATGCCAAAAGAGGTACTGGAAAATACATGAGGTACATGTTTGGTGAAAGAGAAAATTTCATCTTCAAAACAGAAAATATCTGATAGTGAAATGTTTAAAAGAGCACTAAAAAACATATTATTTTGAGATCATGGAAATTAATACCAAAAGGAGTAGGTAAAACAGTGGAAAGTGATTTTCTTTAAGACTTAAATAAAGTATGGTTGGGGGGGGGGTGGCGTCTCAGACTGTTTGGACTGCTCTTACGGACCCAGTGGCTTATAAACAACAGAAACTTACCCCTCACAGTTCTGCAAGTCTGAGAACTGTGCCAGCGTGGAAGTTTGAGATCAGAGTGCCAGCATGGTTGGTAAGGGTCTTCATCAGGTTCTCAGACTTCTTCTCCCATTGGGGAAGAAGTTTGAAAAGCTGTGTGGGGTCTCTCACATAAAAACACTGTTCCCATCCTGAGGGTTCCATCCTCACAACCTAAGCCAGAAATTCTCACCAGTGTGTTTCTAAAACATGCAACACCCGACTGCTTAATCGGGGAGACTGACCTCTTTTCTCTTAGGTTGTCAAATTAAAAAAAAAAAAAAAATGGCAACAGCTAACACAACAATAGCAGTCCAGTCTGAATGAATCAAAGTTATACCTATTTTTTCTTATATCAGCACAATTCCTTTT
The DNA here is from genome assembly GCA_039655065.1 of Glossophaga mutica. Classification (NCBI taxonomy): domain Eukaryota; kingdom Metazoa; phylum Chordata; class Mammalia; order Chiroptera; family Phyllostomidae; genus Glossophaga; species Glossophaga mutica. The sequence continues at coordinate 157,613,869 of CM077303.1, forward strand.
TTTTTTTTTTTTTTTGGTGTGCTACAGAATTTTAGAAATTAGTTAAGTGTGCTGTGAGATGAAAAGTGTTGAAAATCATTGACTAAGCACCTACCAGTGGTCTCACCTCCTAATACCATCATATTGAGGATTAAGGCTTCAACATAGGGATTTGGGGGGGACATGAATATTTAGACCATAGCAAGGGGTATTGGACAAGGGATTAACATTGGTTATAAGTCTTGGAATCTGACTCTGAACTATGTGCATGTGTCACTTTAATAAAAATAAAATCTAAAATATTAAAACTCAGATATGTTACTTTATATCTACATCATTTTGAAACTCAGGGTAGGATGTGTAGAGTGGGTAAAGAATGAAAAAACAAACCACTGGTAGTAACAGGGAGAATACCACAGAATATTTGGTGGCAGCTTTTAGAAACATTAGCTAGAATTCCTCGAGTCCACAATTGAACGAAAACTAGTGTTAGATCATCGTGGATCACATGTCTTTAAAACCAATATGGCCTCTTTCCAAGCATGTTTGATTGCCCATGTGCAGTACATTAAAAGCAATAATAAAGCTAATCAGAGGGGCCTCACAGAAACATTTTTGCTACACAGACCAGACCACAGCATTTTTCCTACACCTACTAAAATGTCAGCGATGATGTGTCAATGGGCGAGAAGCTGTCAGGACATGAAGACGTCTGTTACAACAGCAGGACTTGTATCTTACTAAAATTCGTAAGAACCAAGGGCCAAAGGGGTAGAAAAGAAACAGCTTTCCTCTGTGAAGTCATTCCATAATTCCACTCAGATGTGTTAAATGAGTTGTATAACACACTAAAACAGTCAGCATTTATTGGGCATTTACTGTGTGCCAGGAACTATTCATTGCTTTGTGTTTACTAAGTCCTTTCATCCTCATTGCAAGCTGATGAAGTAGATGCAGTTTTTCTCCTTGTTTCAGAGGTGAGAAGACTGAGGCACAGAGAGGTGAGATAACAGGCTCAGGATGGCACGCCTACCCGGTGATGGATCGAAAGCAGACTCTCTGTGAGCCCCTAACACCAGGCAATCCTGCCTCAACCTCATGCAAATGAGAAAAGATGTTCCTAACCTCTCTTCATCATAGCAGCCCTTCCACAAGAATCCCTTAAACAGGAGCCAGATCCTTAACGCTACTTAGCGAGTCCTTAACACATGCCAGGGGTCTGCTAAGCATCTCATAAGCAAGATCTCCTTTAATCTTCCAGGACTCCAACGGGGTAGGCATTATCACTGCCACGTCCAGTTGGGGAGAATGAGGTTATCAGAGGGTAAGAAACGGCACTAGATCCATGCAGTTATTAAGCAACAGAGCCAGGATCACATCCAACTGTCTCATTCCAATGCCCTCTGCTTCTTACAAAAAGAAGTGATTGGTGAAAAAAACGTTGGTTCAAGATTGAGGACCCAACAGGAAAGAACCCAGAAGTTCTTCTCTGAGGATGACAAGTGCAGCACCTCTAATCCTTACAACGGTCACCAGGTCTCATTTCACTCAGTCTTTTATTGTTGTTGTTGCCATCGTTGCTGTTGTTAAAAGATGATTTTTTTGCTTAATTTTAATTTAAATGATTAAATTGATTGTTAAATTTTAATCATTTGAATTTAAGTTATGTGATTTGATGTGCTTAAAATTGAGCTGTCAGTGACAGAGACAGAAGAGAAAGGCCATGGGCTCGGTGCACTACCCTCCTGAGCCCCCTGATTTCAACACAAGAACGTTAACTGTCCATGTGCAGCATCGGTCTTCTCCTTAGCGATGTTCAGAAACAACTCTATTTTGTAGTTAAGACTACAAGGTAAATAATTACATTTTTCATATGCACTGCAAGTTAAGACAGGGTTAGAGACAAAATCATCCTCTGTGCTCATGAACTCAAAAAAGGGAAAAGGGGGGAGGGGAGGGGAAGTGTAAGGGAGAGGAGGGGAGGGGAGGGGAGGGAAGGGAAGGGAGGGGAGGGGAGGGGAGGGGAGGGAAGGGAATTGAGAGAAGAAGGTTACGTCTTTAGCTCTAATGAGCTAAATGGTGAACTTCCGTCCCCTACAAGGCTTCTCGGGCAACCAATCCTGCAGGACTGCAATTTTTATCTTTGCTGAACTTGGTTGGACAGCAGTTTGCATCTGCATCATTCACTGGCTGTGCAGTACATGGAGTGCTTCTGTCATCTCTGCCTGTTTAACTCTTCCTGTGTATGAACATTACTTTTCTCCAGGCACCTGAAGGGCTAGGATCTCTCCCTGTGTTCCCTGTCATCATGCCTTTGCACAACACAAAGCTACGTACGGTCTGGATCCTGACAAATATTTGTTGGATTTACTTATTCTTGTGGGAGGACAGAGAAGAATTGAATGACAGAAAATGAGAATACTTAACCGCAGATCGAGTTCCAGTGCTGAGAAAACAGCTCAGAGAACCATATTCTGCTGATTTGTTCTCTTCATTAGCACAGTTGAAGAGAATATTCTTTTTGGTAATGAGGGCTCCTGAGAGGAAGGAAAAGTGACTCTGTAATCTTGTAGTTGAGAATCAAGCATCAGAGACATACCCACTTCTGTCAGTGTTTCTAATATTTTCCCCATCTCTCTCACCCACCTGTTTTGTGGGGATCCGATATGCAAATGTGGGCGAGCACTCTGAGCTGTGGAAGGGAGCATACCACGTATGTGATAATGGCATTTGATCAAGAGTTGGCATGAGCCCTGACTGGTGTGGCTCAGTGGATTGAGTGCTGGCTGGCAAACCAAAGGGTCGCCGGTTTGATTCCCAGTCAGGGCATATGCCTGGGTTGCAGGCCAGGTCCCCAGTTGTGGGGCGCACAAGAGGCAACCACGCATTGATGTTTCTCTTCCTCTTTTTCTCCCTCCGTTTCCCTCTCTCTAAAACACAGGTGGCAAACACAAGACCAGTGAACCAAATCCAGCCCTCCACCTTGTTTTATACAGTCCGGCACCTTGTTTCTACCTGGTGGCAGCACCGAGCTCCCTGCCCCTAGTTAAGGAGTGGTTACATTTATACAGGCCTAAAATTATATGCGGCCCTTTGAAGGCAACTGCGAAGTTGATGTGGCCCCCGGTGAAAATGAGTTTGACACCTCTGCTCGAAAATAAATAAATAAATAAATAAATAAACAAACAAACTCTTTATAAAAAAGAATTGGCATGGATAGAAAAGATGATAATAGTAACTAACAACTAGAGATTTGCCACAAAAAAAGAATTGGGTTGCTTTGTTTTTCCCGGGTTTTAAGCAGGATTGAATTAATGGAGCCATTGCCAACCAATGAAGAGAACTTTCCAAAACACAGAGCTGAGATCTCAGCAGCAGGATGCCCCTCACAGAAAACACTTGTAGAGGCTATGATTTGCGGCACTCAGAACCTCACTGCAACCTCAAGTAACTTCTAAATGTTATAACTCCTTTGTTGGAAACAGAATAAAGGTGGGTTTAATGATTTTTAGGATTTTAAAATATTTGCTATTTCTCCACATCAGTTCACCCCTGCAAATAATTTGTTATTATATTGGGAATTGAAGGAGAATTGTCTTTCAGCTCTTCATTTCCCCTCAACCACCCCATCCAGACCAGCCTCCCCTACCAAAACAAACAAGCAAACAGACATACTGGCAGAGCCCATGGCCTGGTGATGAGGCACTTCCACGTCTGGCAGCACCAGCTCAGATCCCAGAAGCCAAAAGCACCTCCAGGTCTGAAAGCCAATGTGAATGCTTTGTCCCTCCTCAAGGGCACATGCTCGGCTGGGACCCGTTTGCTGAAATCCTGACCTCTCAAGGCCCCTGAGCTGATGACCACCATTGAGCCACAGAGTGGCTCACCTATTCATTTAAAAATGAAGACCTGGGAAAAATAATAAAAATAAATAAAATAAAAATGAAGACCTAGACTTGGAGTGCATTTTTGAATTTGGACTCTGGTGAGAGCCTGTCATCAAACTCAAAAAGGGTTCATTTGCATTGGTCAAATTCTAATTCCTTTTTTCGAAAGGAAATGTGAAAATGTCCTTAACTGATTTCATGACTTACGACCAAATATCAGATGAACAAGAATGGAGCGGAGATGTTGACACATCGCACCTCTCTCGGAGCCCAAGAAGGTTTCCAACCTATCTTGCCAATCAGCAGATTCTCTGGCACATCCCCTGGGAACATGCCTCAACGGGGGCCGCGCCATCGGCCAAATCAAACGCCATGATGGCTCCCTGTCAGCACAGCCATGCCGCATACTTGGGAGAGCTTTCAGTGGGTATGAGGGAGATGCAAATTTTCAGTAAGGCAACACCTGTGTCCTCTTCCACCAGAATCATGACACTCACCTTGATACCAGCATAGTCCGAAGGGTCACCTATTAACGTGGTCTTTGCAACATTTCTTCTCAAGAAAAATGTTACCCATTCATTTATATATTCTTATTTGTATTATATCTTCTATGCAAAGAGATTTGAAAGAAGCTAAATAACAATGATAGCAAGCCCAACCTCCAGATGAAGTCTGTCCATCACTGGTGGATGTCAAGGGAGTTAGTGAGAGGACACAAGCATGACTCTCAAAGGATGACCTCTGCCACCGCGGGGACCATCATTAACCCAACAATCCCATTCTGAGTACCTACTAAGCTCAAGGCATTGATGAGCCAGACTCACTTTGGGTCTTCAGAGCTCTTACATGTCCAGTTCAGAGAATACAGCATGTCAAATTAATGACCAGAGAACAAGAGAAAATACTGCATTGACACAACAGAGAAACAGGTGAAATGAAGTGGGCATTCGGATGAGAAGGAGACAATATGCCACCTGGTGAATGTGTCTACGAGCTTAGAGATGTTTATAAAGCTTGTTAATAAGTGTAGTTTATAGGGAGCTCCAAGTATTCCCAGATTCAAACTCGAATGGAACAGGAAGGTTCTGGCAAAATGTAGCCTTGCCTTTTGATGCACGTCTCAGGCCTCTCCTCCCTAGGTGGAGAAGTGGCAACGTCAACTGTCCCTCAGATTATATTGACACAACACACCCCCTTGCCTAGACCCCTACTCTGCAAAAACTAAATAAATTTAAATGTGATGAATAAGAATGACTTCCTGAGCCTCACAAATGGTGAAAATGAAGGATGTTTTTCAGAAGATGTCTGTAGAAATTTTTCTGAAATGGCTTAACAGAAAGGCCAAGACCTCATCCCCAGACCGTGGGCAAACCTCAGTCTCAGCTTGGCCACCTGTTAGGACTGACCTCAGAGGTCCCTTCAGATCAAACCTTTTAGAGCAAAGAAACATTTATATTTATTTTACTCTATGTTACCATTGGAAAGTCTCTGGAGGCTGAACATTCCACAAATAGAAAGAGGTGCATGGGGAAAATAGTTCTCACTTATAAAAAAATTAACTAGAAAAAAAGTGTTTTGAAACATCATTTAGCTCTGATATGAAACAAGAGAAAGTTCAATAAACTGGGGGTGAGGGCGGGGGGGGGGGCATTTTTTTCAGAACTTGTTTGCCCATCCCTAGTTGCAACACCCATTTGCTTCTCCCTAAAAGCATTGCAACACTCCACCCCTGAAACTGACCTAGTTTGTGTCTGTTTCTTTAAGAAAGTATCTCTCATGCCAAAGGCGGCCCTCACTTAGTCCATGTTCAATGAAAGGGGATCTGTGTCTAGAAGGATGGATGGATTTTTTTCTAACATTTGATAACAGGGTACAAGTGAAGTAAATGCTGCAAAGACCACAACAACCCCAAGAAGAAGCTGGGCTCCTCCCCAGTCAAGCTGGCTCATGATTCCAGAAGTGACTTGCCTTCCTTTTGGCTCTTCTGCTTGTGTCTCCTCCCCTGCTCTAGAAACACTAGACCCTCTCCAGCTCCAGAAACAGCTGTCCGCCCAGCCCAGGCCCTGCTGCGGCACAGGTCCCATCCCATGGAGCCTACGCCGCCTCAGCCTTTTTGCCCCTCGGCTTGGGCACAGACCTGGGAAGGAGACAATCAGACTCTACCATGGGTAGAAATGCAGCTTGGTTTTAAGTCTCAAGAAAACAGAAATGAGTTCAAGTTTGCGCACTCTCAGCTTTCCCTTCTTCCCTGCTCATCACCACCCAAACAGCTTTCTGAAGCGGGACAGTTCTTGGATCCTGCCCATCTTTCTCACTTTGCCCCGGTCCTTCCCCTTCTCCTCCAGGGGCTTTTTCCACTACAAAATGGCCTGAAGCGCACAGTGGCCTCACCCCTCTGTGAACGTGTTCTCCCAGCACCCAGTCCTCTGGGACACGCCCGGGCCTCCCACACCTCCTTGCCAGCAGTGACCTGCTTTCCCACCCACCCCAGCTGCAAAGGCAGAGCTAGGCCTTGGTTATCCTCCAGCGACTTCTCCCACTCACAGACACCCTCTCCTCACCCCAGCTTCTCGCCCCTTCCTCAGGCTGGCTCACTGCTCCACTCCATGCTGCCACCTGGGTTCATGCTTAACCCAAGATTTCAGCGTCAGCTTTGATATAGTAACTGGCAAAGCCCCAGCTTCCACCTGAGGACGATTTTGCTTGAACTGATTTCCGCTGCTGGGTCCCAGGCCCTGCCCTACGCATCCAACATTTCCTCAGGGGAGTCCTGTGGTGAGACACCAGTCCAGAAATTCCCCTTCTTACTAAGGAGCCTGTGGTATTTTCACTTTAGGATGTGATAAGGCTCTCTAGACAGCTGTGAGTCACCAAATATTATTTCATTATTCACCATATAAATGGTATCAAGCAAGTCAGAGCTTAGTCAGCATTGAATTCAGCTCCAGATCTCAGTAAGTTGGGATGAACGAAGCATTCTCATTATCTTCAAGCATTTCCGTCCTCAACTTGAAAACCTCCTTCAACACAGTCCTTTCATCTTCTGCCTCCCTGTGAAAGCTGCACACATCCTTTACAGTGGCCAGCTCCAAGAGAACAAAGGCTAGAGTTCACATTCTTTGCCTTGCTTTCTCCAAGACCTAACAGAACAGATGGCACATGGTTGAAGTTTGTGGCATAATGTATTTGTTGACTTTCTAAGGGAGGCATTCGGGAAATACGGGCTCTGAGAGCCAATCCTCTTCCCAATGTTTCTCAGAATGAGGTCTGGTACCCACCTGCATCAGAATCTCCTTCAGTCTTCGATGAAAATGCAGATTCTTCAACCCTACCCGAACCCCACGGACCCTGCATCTTTCCCATGTCATCTGCATTGTAGTCAGAGAGCCCCTAATTCAATTCCATTTTAACTCCCTTAAGACCTTTCCGGGTGTGAAGGGGAGAAGAATGACTTCTGACTGAAGGAGAAGTATGAGTGGAAAGGGTGTACGTCCCTTAGCAACTGGAGACAGCTGTGTGCATCCCCAGTTGCTGCTAATTGTGAACAGGGCTCCTCACCTGCTGACACTGCCTGGCCCTCAGAGCCTCCTGGAGGCTCAGGCCAACCTTTGTAAGTCAGTCTATATGTTGGCAAGTAGAAAAGCATCTCCTATCATATTTCCCGTTGGTTATTTACCTAAGGCCTCAGGAAGAGGAGAGTGGAGTCCCAGACCCTGGCTCACAGGAAACAAGCTCCACAGGTGCGTAAGAAAGGAGCGTACGGGACCACAGGGCTCCAGGCATCTGCGTCAGGTTCAAGGTAGGAGAAAAGGGGCAGCAGGACTCAGACTAGTTCGTTCAGTGTTAACAAACTACTGACTGCAATGCTTTCTGTGGGACAGTCCATTGTGTTCATTTTTATGAAACCAGAGAATGGTTGATCGGTCAATTCAATAAAATCAGTCAAAGTGGTAACGCATATGAACTCAGCCCAAGATAAATGGCTTGTGATGAGGAATCAAGATAAAAGAAAAAGATGGGGACTGAGCAGCATGGTCTCTGAAACGCATAACTTAAAACTGGCATTGTTACATATCCACCTGCAAAAGAGTAGAACTTACCTGAAAACATTATGTGATAAAAATGAAAGAAAGTGTTAAAAGGAAGACAACATATATACAAAAGCAAAAGCAAAACAGGTTTACACTGTAGCTCTGCCCAGTGGGTGAAATATATGAAAATATGTGAAAAAAGATGGCTGTAATCCTTAGGATCTAACTCACACATTTCAGCATTATATTAGAGTACATGTATTTCTCTCTTTTATTATAACCAGATCTTCTGTGACACAAATTTCTAAGTCTTTGTCCCTGACATATTAGCTGACAAGCCCAAATACCACCAGTTAGAAATATTCTATTACTGCTGAAATAATTTAAAAGGCAGAATTGTGGAAGGATGAAGTTTAGGAGGAGAAAGGGTAGGGCTGGCTATAAGGAGGAGGAGGAGGAGGAGAAGAAGAAATGTGTGTTCTTTTAAAAGATGGATACAAACTTCCAGTCAAGATAGAGGCACAGGTAAACATGCTTTGCCTCCTCACACAACTACAGAAAAACTTACAACTAGACCGCAAAACAACTATCACCCAGAACCTTCATAAAATCAGGCTGCGTGGAAGTCCAACAGCCAAGGATTTAAAGAAGCCACATCCATCCAGATTTGTAGGAGGGGCAGAGACATGGAGATGGGAAGAGAGGCGCAGAGATGAGGTGTGGCATGGAGAGGTGATGGAATGAGTGGTTCTACATTCACGTGTGGTGGATAAAAGTCAGAAGGGATACCTTGGCAGCAAGGGATCCCAGCCCCACGCCAGACTACACAGAGTTCCAGCACCAGGAAGATAAATTCCGCCTAACTTCTGGCTATGGAAGCCAGTGGGGATTGGGGCAGTGGAGGTGACTTCTGGATTTTCAACAGACTTAGAACTTGTGCAGACCAACACCCTCTGGGATTTGGCACCAGAACAATGGCCAGAGGGGCATCAGTTGCATGTGACGAGAACGTGAGGTGCCTGGAAACAGGGCAAGTGCCTGGGAGGCCTCCAGAAGCCAGGCAGTGGCATTGTTCCCTCTATGAGCCCTCCCCCAACACAGAGCCACAAAGTGGTGAAGCGGGTTGCCCTGGCAATTACCTAAGACTCTGCCTCACACATTTTACAGGTGACTTTTCTAAAATAGGCCACGCTACTAAGACAGGGAGTCAAAGCAGCTCTTCTTTACACACAGAAACAAACACAAGGAGACTGACAAACTGAGGAGACAAAGAAATATGGCCCATTTCAAAGAACAGAATAAAACTCCAGGAATTAAACAAAACAGAGATAACCAACCTATCAGGTGCGGAGTTCAAAACACTGGTGATCAGGATGCTCAAGGAACACACTGGGTACTGCAATCGCATAAAAAAGACCCAGGCAGAAATGAAGTTTACGTTAAGTGAAATAAAGAAAAATCTATAGGGAACCAATAGTGGAGGGGATGAAGCCAAAATTCAAATCAATAATTTGGAACATAAAGAAGAAATAAAGCATTCAATCAGGACAGGAAGAAGAAAAAAGAACTTTGAAAAATTAGGACAGAATAAGGAGCCTCTGGGACATCTCCAAATGTACCAACATCTGAACCATAGGCATGCCAGAAAGAGAAGAAGAGCAAGAAATTAAAAACTTATTTGAAAAAGTAATGAAAGAAAATTTCCCTAATTTGGTGAAGGAAATAGACATACAATTACAGGAAGCACAGAGAGTCTCAAGCAATTTGGACCCAAAGAGGACCACGCCAAGACACATCATAATTAAAAAGTCAAAGGTTAAAGATAAAGAGAGAATCTTAAAAGCTGCAAGAGAAAAGCAGAGAGTTACCTGCAAAGGAGTTCCCATAACACTGTCAACTGATTTCTCAAAAGACACTTTGCAGGTTAGAAGACATATTGAAAGTGATGAAAAGAAAGGACCTACAACCTAGATTACTCTATCAACAAAGCTATCATTTCTAATTGAAGGGTAGATAAAGTGCTTCCCAGACAAGGTACAGCTAAAGAAGTTCATCATCACCAAGACATTATTACATGAAACGTTAAAGGGACTTATTTAAGAAAAAGAAGAATGAAACTATGAGCATTAAAATGGCAACAAATTCACAACTATCAATAACTGAATCTAAAAAACAAACTAAGCAAATAAGCAGAACAGAAACAGAATTATAGACATGGAGACCATCTGGATGGTTATCAGCTGGGAGGAGGAATAGAGAGAATGGGGGGAAAGGTACAAGGATTAAGAAGCACAATTGGTAGGTACAAAATAGAGAGGGAGATGTTAAGAATATATAGGAAATGGAGAAGCCAAAGACCTTATATGCACTACCCATAGACATGAACTGAGGCAGGGCAGGGAGAATTGCTGGATGGAATGGGGATACCAGGTGGAGGGGGCAAAGCGGGAAAATTGGGACAACTGTAATAGCCTAATCAGTAAAATATATTTAAATAAAATAAAAGAAGGGTGCTATTTCAGACTCTATCACACAGAAATATAACAAAAGTCCAAGCTCAGAGCCACAACGGGCCCATCTGTTGACAGGCTATTCAATTAACTTATTGTTACCAGTGAAACACCAGCTCAGTGTGTCTAAAGAAAGAGGAAGTCCCATGTGCTGAAGTGACAGCCATTAAGCTGCTGGCAATGTTGAAAAAGCAAGTTGTCCCATTCAAGATTTGTTGACTCTTCCTCGGCTCTGTTTTGTCCTTCTCTTTCTCACTTCCTCATTTTTTTCCTAGTCCTGGTTCATGCTTCTTTCCCTTTCTTCTCTCTTAATTCCTTTCCTCATCAGGGTATATCTGCTGGGGAAGAGAGCAGGCCCCTTCTCAATTCCAATTAAGCACTTGTTCTTGAGTGAGAATCACTGATGAAAGAAAAGTGGACTTGATTCTCAGAATGTGCTGAAGCTTTTACTTATTTAAACAGAGCCAGGGAAGGGGAGAGGAGGAAGACTGTTTTTTCCACCTCAAGTGAACTTCAAACTATTCCCCACCCTTCCCTCACATGTGTGAGGTCTTATTTTCCATTCTCCACCCTCTCGCTGACAACTCTCCCACTCCGTAAGTCATTTCTTGGTTTCACTCTCAAGGGGCTAAGAGGCCGAAAAGGTGGGGCCACTGAACTAGAAAAGATGTCTCCTTCAAACTACACAGGTGCACATGTCCCAGGAGTTTGTGCTTGTAGCAGTCAGTGGGGAGCATGTCAGTTTGCCACAGGGATGCAGCTGCGGCTTCTTGTTTCACAGCCATGGCAATCACAAAGCTAAGGTTGCCCTTGAGATAGTTGTACTTAACATCATGTTTTCATGATCTGAGTCCACTGGCAGCTGCTCAGAGGAGAAAATAATAGCCATCAAAGGAGAAGAGTTAATGTGATATACATGGCAATATTCTAAGAATTACATCTAATGATAGGGAGTGAATCACAGATTTAAGCATCTTAAATATAGGCATAAAAAGAAATAATTAACCCTCAAACAGGAAGTTGCTGAGTTGTCGGATTGCATCGTTTGAGAACCAAGAAAAGCAAGTCAGCACATTGTAAGGCTGAGAAAAACAGAGGACTCCTCTGATGGGGTTTCATTATTCTGTTCATTTCCATTGATGTGTTAAGGAAGATCCTTATATAAGCAGAAGTCTATGCATGGGGCTGTGAAACTGCCAAAGTGGAAGCACCTTCTCTTTTAGAAAGTGATATTCTTTAGAAGAGATATCCAGCCTGAGTCCCTCCCACTGGAGTTTGGTTGATGAGGTATTCAGCACTCATCATTATAAAGAAGTTTCAACCTAAAAGCAAATACCCCAGTTTTATAAGAAAATTGCAGTAATTAGTTGCCCTCCACTCAATTTAAAAAGCTGTCTAAGAAGTCATCACTGGTTATTCTTGAGAGAATCACATTTCTTAGTCTCAGATTAGAAGCTCCTAGAAATAAGAGCTTGTGCTGTCATCCAACTAAGTCCCATCAGCGGGCCAATCCAATCATGTAGACCCACCCACGTTCTGTGACATTCACAGATGATGGTGAAAGCACACCAGGAACTAGAGGCCTTGCATTCTAGGGGCAGTTACCTTATCAGCACCCCTATTATCTGGCAAGTGGCTCTGTTGCCTGTCAGTCACCAGGAGCAGAAATTGAAGCACTTCTCCCCACTATATCTTTGTATCAGAATCACCAAGGAAACACAGAGCAGCCAAGCACAGGACAGGACGAGCTTTGCTGACATAGAGAAGAGACCAAGCAAGGTCAGCCTCAGTAGTGGGCATCCATCCCCCATGGCCGGGATCCCCTCCAGCAACCAGCAGGCACACACCCCTTGTGCTGCTGCAGAAGGGGATAGATAGTGTAGTGTGCCATATGACACACACGCTTAAGCAGAACAAAGGAACCACACTGAGTAGGAAACAGAGGAAGATGTTCCCAGACAAGGTGGCAAGTCCAGCATGGGATCTGTGGCTCTTCATCTCTTGAGTAGGAAGTGTTCCTTGTCTGTAAAATACAGATCACGAGGATGACTCTACTTCTCCATACAGGGCTATCATGAAGTCCAGCCAAGACTATTTATTGAAGAGAACTTCGAAAAATTGTAAAACCCTGAGCATGTATGTGTGATAAATAATATAGTTATCAATAACAGTACAAATTGTTATCCCAGTTGAAGTAAATTATGACATCCTAGAGTCCACTTGGTGTCCAGGATAAGTTTCTTAGCACTTCCTGTCATTTCTGGATCCTGTGCCACTGGAGGGAAAGTTCTCTCTTTCACTTCAGTAAGAGTACCTTGAATTTTCATTTTCCCAACATGTTTCCCTCTTGTAAGAGCACTGAGTTCACTGCTCATCTTCCTCTTTAGACCTGTCTTGACATTTTCATTTACGAATACCAGGTGCCATGATGGCTGATGCTGTGTCCTCAACAGCCCACAATTTACCTATCCACTTCTCAGTTTGCTTTAAAAAGTGCTTAAATTGAATGCAATTTTGCCATTTTAAATGTCATTTTAGAAAACAGTTAATATAGTATTATGTGGTTATTTGAAAAGGGCAGGTTATAAAATTATATGTAGTAACAATCCCATTTAACACAAACACACAAACTAAAGATTGAAAACATATATACATCAAAATATTGAATATTTATCTCTAAGTAATAAGAACAAATTTTAATTTATTTTTCCTTGTGTTTATCTATATCCTCTGTGATGTCTAAAATTAGCTGCATTTCTTTTGGAAAAGGGGAAAATGTTATTTTAAAATGTTCTTTTTTCCTTCTGTACGAAGGAACATATTATGCTAAATAAATCAAGGACAAAGTATCCTCCTCTAGCTGGAATTATCTTAATTGTGGCTCTGAGGTAAAAATAAAGCAATCATCTATTGCAGTGACTGAAATCTTTTTCCATAGTAAGAAAGTTTATGTCAACCCAATACACCCATATAGGTATACACGTGACTGAATGAAAAATTTCAAGAAAGAGTGCATGCCTCTATGACATGTGATGCATTCTGATATTTTATATTCTATGTTATTCTAGTACTTTAAGGCTGGTTGCATCAAAATAAATTCACCAGCCACAGCTGGAAACAACCTGATCTACTGCAAGCTCCTTGTTTTACAAAATTAGGAGCCTGACCATCAAATTCAAGGTTGCCTTTGGAATGAGAAGCAAGTCATCCTAAAGAACATCTCTTAGTGAGTGTTTCTTTATCTCTCACCTGAGTCCTCTCAGGAATGGATTACACTTCAGTTCTCTGATCCAAAGCCACATGTTTTCAATGCCCAAATCAGTGAATACAAAAAAAAAATTCTGTTGAATCTCTGTGAGAAAGTTTGAGACCAACTTCTTGATTTTAGGCCTAGTAACATTGGAGGCAGTTCCCCTTCTTGGAAATGAGTGTGAACTCCCCTAAATTTGGACACCAGTCCAAATTTCCATGGGTCCAAAGAGGTAAAACTGGATCCAAATTCAATTATGAGCTAGTTTATTACATAGGCATATTTCCCGGCTTTCCATCCTTGTCATCTTCTTGTCTTCTGATTAATGAGAGATTTGGATACAATTATATTAATAATCATATTCTTTAAGCTTATAGGATCTAAGATACCACCCACATTATGAGAAAGGTAGGAAATCCACTATTTACAAGACCGATAACACTTTCCAGAAGATGGTTTCCCTTCCAGGATGACATCATGCGAACATGGTGCTCAAAGAAGGACGGGAGCAAACGGAGCACAGCTGTGACTAGACAGCGTGCTAAGATCCTGGCCTAGCAGGACTCTGCTTTCCCATCACATCAGATAGTTTGTTCATGCACTGATGCGACCTGCAAACACTAACGAGTTCTTGCGGTGCCTTCTTCATCGCCATGTAGATGAATTTCTAACCAGCGTGACTGAAATGCATGGTCAGAATGCTTTCTAGAATGCTTTTGCCACTGAGAGTGTGGTTGTGGCCTCATGTCCCTGGACTGCGGTTTCTGGAGTTTCCATTCGTGGTCTGGGCTGCGATGATCTGATTAAGCTTCACATCTGCTAAGGGTTTGAGGTGGAGGAAAACGGGAACTGAAATGGCTCTCGCCTCATTAATGCTGACCACATCCTCTCTCTCCAATTACCCCCAAGAGAAGGGAAAAGAAAAGAGAGCAGGAGTAGAATAAAAGAAGGGAAGAAACACAGTGAAAAGAAAAAGTAAGAGATGGGAAAGTAGAGACAAAAAGAACCTCTGGAGTGGTTTATTCTTAGAAATGGACACTCAGAGCATAAATCCACAAAGAGTCAGAGTTTTGCTTAATCTTAATCTTTGCTTCGTTTCCTTCCTTTTCCCCCAATCTATCTACTAACTACAAAATTTTAAATGACAGTCCTCTGTGAACATTGTTTCATTAAATAAATATCTGAAAATTCAAAATGGAGTCTTCGTCAGCAATACCACTATGTGAAATTACATTTTATGAGCACAGTTACCTGGTGTACTTGTTCTAATGGTGGAATATTTGAAAACAAAAGCTTTCAAATACATCATGGAGGACTGTCAAAAAAATGAAAATAGAACTACCATATGATCCAGCAATTCCACTTCTAGGAATACATCCAAAACACAAAAACACTAACTTGTAAAGGTTTCTGCACCCCCATGTTCATAACAGTATTATTTACAATGGCCAAGACATGAAAACAAACTGTTTATCAATGGCTGAATGAATATAAAAAATGAGGAAATTCTACTATTTTTGACAACATGGATGGGCCTTAAAGGCATTATGGTAAGTGAAAAATACCATATGATCTCACTTACATGTGGAATCTTAGAAAGAAAGGAAAGAAGGATGGATAGAAGGAAGGAAGGAAGGAAAGGGGTAAAAAACAATCCATGAAAAAAGAGATTGGACATGTGGTTACCAGAGACGAAGGAATGGGAGGAAGAGGGTCAAAAGGTACAGACTTGCAGTTATAAGATAAATAAGTACAAGGAGTGTGACGTACAACATGGTGACTGTAGTTAACCCTGCTGTAGGATGTATCTAAAAATTAACAGAATAAACTCTGAGTTCTCATCACAACAAGAAAATTTTTTCCTTTTTCTTTTCTTCTTTATTTTTATTGTATCTACATGTTAACCAAACATATTTCAGTAATCATTTCACAATATATCTAAACCATCGTGCAGTATGGCTCAAATGCGTACAGTGATGTATGTCAACTATTTCTCAATAAACTTGAGAGAAAAGCTTTCAAATAAACATGACATACTGTGGTCTTAGCTTATACTTCATTTATATTTTGTGCTGTTTTCCATTTGCATGCCTTGTATACAACTTGTATAAATTGGGACTTAAATTCCAAATAAAAACTTTTAATACTGATTTAAAAAAAAACAAATAAGGATTTTTCTTTAGTTTACTAAATAAAGGCATAATACCACTCTTTTGCATACATTACCTTTCAAGTACAGTTTATTTCTTGGGGCATTACATGTCTCGGTGGTTCAGAGCCCAGGGGAAATGACAGGTGGACAGGAAGAGACAGCACAAGTCTAGGGGAAAGGGGAACAGAGCACTGCTCACTCCCGAGGCGCTCAAGCATTTCAAAGTATTTGACCATATCCCTAAGCAACAGGTACATGTTATACCCACAATAGGGCACAGATTCTCAGAATTATCACTCTTATCCCGTCCACTACCTCCATTTTTTTTTTTAATTTCAGGAAATACTGGACAGGGAAATTTGCGTAACTTGCCTAAGGCCAGAGTAGCTGAGTTGAATGTGTAATTCAAGCGTCAGGATTTCTTTGTTCTGATCCTACCTTCTGACCACCAGGTAGCTTTAGCCTTTCTGGTGCCACTTAGAGTCCCATAGAGCCTGCCTCTGTAGAGATGTGAACAACCAGTTCAAAAATGAAAAACTCAATCAACCAGTTTGTTTTATCTACCTACATCCAAACAACTAGTTGACTCACCTCAGTTGGCCAAATGGAATAATTTTTTTTTAATTAATGAAACTAAATAGACTAACTTTTTTGGCACTGTAGAGACAAAGGCATAATGAGTCATTGGAACAGAAGTGATAGGACAATATCAAAATGTCAGGCAATCAGAATGTTACTGTTTCAAGAGATAATTGTAATTGGACACTTACTATGCTGCCAATAGACTACATGACTGAAAAACATAAACAGAGTCTGTAACCGGTCTTAGCAGAATATCCTGGAAAGTGGTATCTATAAGCTACTGCAGAGAGACAGTTTCATTTACTCATTATTCATTTCTATTTCATGTGCTAGAAACAGAACAGGATAGTGTATAGTATTCGAAAATAAATAAATGTAGTCCCTGCCATCATGGATTTTACAATATAAAATGAGAGATAAATATAAATTACGTGGGATAAAATAAGGGCCACATGCAGATGTTTTAAAACATCTGTAAAGCAGATGGATGGATCTGTCAGTCAGTGCTAGGGAGACTGCAGGAGAGGCTGGCGTCTGATGGGGAAACTCTGTGATGGGAGGTTCAGGAGCATGGGACTGGAGATATGAAGATCCTTCGAAAAGAGCGAAGGCATAACCCAACGTGGCCAACTAAAGGAAATGCACCCACGTAGGGAACAACCTAAGACAGAAAACTAACTGAAGACTTAAGTTTCTCTTATAGATCAAGAGGTTGGGGGAATGAGGATGAGTAGGATCTCATCAGAGTCTTGGATAGAAAAAAGTCTCTAGCCAAGGGAGACTTTGGATAGAAACCCAAAGGGAGACAGACAGGAAACTACATTTTGTTTCTTCTATGTGTAAAGCGATGTACTAGGAGCATTATGTAAGTTATGTCATCCAGGTTCTGAGACAAGCCTACAAATTGTGTGTCTTTATCTCCACATTATACATCTCTCCAGTGATCTCCATGGATCTTTACCAGTCCATGAAGGATTTCACATACACTGTATCATCGTAATCCTCACCTTCCTGCTCAATAAGTAGGACAGGAATCCACATTTTATCAAAGAAGAAATGGAGACCTTGGAGCCTAAGCAGCTCCCAGGGGCAGAGCCACCACAGTTGTTTCCTTTGGTTGGTAGCCTTGCACAGGGGGCTGCACGGCCAGCCTAACATCCTCACTTTCTCCCCAGCCTGGGTTCGCCATTTATTTATGTTGCTAGGTAATCAATTGGTTATCTGAAATCCAGCTGACAGAAACCCAAATGTGTAACAGCTCATGCCAGGTTTGGACATTTCAGCTCCCCGTTCTAGAAAGGGCAAACACTGACTGCCATCTCCACAGACCTTTAGGGGTAGATTACTATGCCCTGTGAACTTGAGAGAGAAGGCTCAGTCCGAAAGTCTTGTCAAGTCTACACAGCCCCAGTGAAGAGACTAACACAGCCCCAACAGCTTACAAAATTATTTAGGGAGCACATTGTAGATCAGCCTGGAAAAAAACCAAATCATGATTGCCCAAGTCTCAACAAAACTTACAAAAAACAAAAAGCAAGTCTCACTTGGCAACTGTACGAACACCACACCTTACGCTACACATACCTGGGCTTCATCATTCTTGCATAAGGGAGTTTCTGAACAGCCAATAAAACATTTCAAGATAAAGCTGCTTTGACTTTAAGCATGATTTTTAAAGTCCCCAGGCAAAGCAGGCCCTGGTTTTCTCAAAAAACATAATTTAGCAGCCATAGCGAACAAGCTAGTTTGATAAGCGGCTGACAATTGCCAACGGAAATCCCGGGAACACAGTTTTCTACTAAATATCTCAGCCATGTGGGAATTCACCCATTGAAATCCACTCCAAAGTGCTACTACCAGTCCAAGAAGCATGAAGTTGTAAGGAACCGTACATGGAACACTATTCCATTCACTCCTGTCTCTCCATTCAATCACTTTCTGATTAAGGATCCCTCTCTTTTTTCGAAGACCTCCCCAAACCCAAAGGAAGCTTTTAGCCATTTACTCTCTTTTGACAGGCGACTTGCTCAAGTCTCAACAGTATTCATGTCCAAGCCCATACTATAAACAACTCCACTGAAAAATAAACACCACCTAAGGCAATAGGCCAAATACTACAGAAAAATTCAGTATAAATCTAAGGGGGGAAAAAAGACAAACAAACTCTCATGTTTCTGTCTCTACATAGCTTTACCAAAAAAGACTGTTCACCTAGAAAGTCAGAAGAACCTAACAATTGAACCAAGAATGCTCGTGGCTCCTCCCGGATCCCGCTGTGTGCTTGTAAAATGAAGTCAACCATTTAGTCTCCTTGCACTCCCATTTCTTCATGTGTAACAGAGGGATAATAATAGCTGTGTCTCATTTATTCTACAACAATGGACAGAAGATTAGCCAGATGCTGTCTATAAAACACTTGGTCTCCTCTGAGACAGGGTACTATGTAAATTTCATGTGTGGTTATTACCACATGTTAACACATATGAAATCTGAATGGCCATTGAATGAAACAGAACTGGTCATCCTAAGGTCAAAATAGAGAGCAGGACACAGTGCAAGGAGAGCAGACACCCAGCATATGTGTTAGAGTGAAAATGGAGGACTCAAATCTGCTGAAGAGCCAGTGAGAGAAGAAGAATGTGTATAACCAAGCAGAAAAGCCAGTGGCAAGACAACCTGACCCAAATAACTCACTAGATCATAAATTAAAACAACGTGAACTGGATGTTTATTTAAGATGCTCCTAAAATCCCAACCCGTCCAAGAAGGAGTTGGAGGGAAGCTAGCAATTTGCCCTCACTTGGACCCTGTCTGTTCCAGGGGTCCATCCAGAACTCATCATTATACAGTTTGCACTTTCTCTGGACTTAGACTTAATGTGAATGCTTTTTAAAAAAAAAAATTAATTTCTTTATATGATACATACTTTACATATCTTTGTGCCATTTTCTGCTTTTTCCTTTGTATTTCTCTATTCCAATTTTATATTTTCTACTATTTTCAGGCAAAGCCATGTCCAAGCAAAATCATTTTTACCAAAACAGCTCATTCATTAATTTACTTATATTGAGCACCTACTGTGTATCTAAAAGAAGCTAGCAGAATGAGTTCGATGAACAGCTACGTGCTTAATGGTTTGATCCTAATAGTAATCTTAATAATTCCTTATTTCTAAAATGGCAAAATATTTCCCCATTCATCTTTTCAAAGGAAAAATGGCACTGTATCTGCACAATCACAGCAGAACCATCCAAAACAAAACCCAAATACTCTAGTGCTGATGCCTAAAACTACAGAAATATATTCTCATGACTTGTGGACAAATGTAACCAAAATTACACCTCAGTATTTACATTTAACCAGCCCTGGATCTTCTCCAATTTTAGAATAACTTGAATCATACAAAATATTAAGGAAAAAAACTTTTTTTGGCTAAGTGTGGATAATGGTTTCAATTTTGTTCTCAAGATGCTTCTGAGGGAGCATGGAAAGTCTCAACACCTGAACGGGTAGAAGACTACCAGTTACTCAATAACACCTTGTGGATAGATTACATGATGATTCATGACCCCAGAAATAGTCCTAGGTCATGTTTCAGGCTGGTAAGTGAGAGCTAGGGGTCAAGGTTTCTGTCAATATTCCTTGGATGGTTTTTCCTGGTTCACTAACTTCTTCTTGCCCACACAGAAGCCTGCTACTTTTCTGCCCACATACACTCTCCTGGGCTCTCCCTGCCCTGTATTCCCATAGTGTTTTGCTATTCAGAGGAGCCAACTTTCATAAACAAACTTGGAGATTTTCTTGTGTGCCTCTGAAGAGATTGCAGACCAGCATCAGCTCGAGCCTCTAGAGCTATGCCCTTCAATATTGGGTCCTTGGATTCACAGAAGTGAGGACAGTTACACTATTTAAATAATAAAATCTAAGTCAGAGATGTCATGAAGAGTAGGATTTGAACCCTGGCTGGTGTGGCTCAGTGAATTGAGGTCTGGCCTGTGAACCAAGAGGTCACCAGTTCAATTCCCAGTCAGGGCACATGCCTAGGTAGTGGGCCAGGTCCCCAGTTTGGGGCATGTAAAAGGCAACCACACATTGAACCACACATTGTTTCTCTCCCTCTGTTTCTCCTTTCCTTCCCCTCTCTCTAAAAATAGGTAAATGAAATCTTTTTTTTTTAAGTAGGACTTGAAAACAATCACTTACCTCCCTAAAAATGAGGCAATTTATTTACCACATACTCAATGTAGTGTTTATCATGAGCCTTTTGAGTCCTGAGCATTTTGCAAATTTTAACTCATTTAGTCCTTATAGCATCTCTATTATTGTCTGTGTTTTTCAAATAGGGAAGCTGAGACGTGGAGTAGTTAAATAACTTACCCAAAGTCATTCAGCTTGGAAGTAGCAGAGGTGAAATCCAAACCAAACTATGTACTTCTAGAGCAGGACTGTCTGGTAGCTATAATGCAAGACGTACAAATTTAAAATTTTCTGAAAGCCACCTTGAAAAGCAGGGGGAGCAAAAGAAACAGATGAAATTATTTTTAATAATTTAACCCAATGTATACCAAATGTTATCATTTCAACTTGTAATCAATGTAAAAGGGAGCTACTTTTCTTCCTTTTCGTTGTTGTACTAAGTCTGAAATCTTGTGTGTATTTTACACTTACAACACAGCTCAGTTCAAACTGGGCACATTTCAAGGGGTGGTTGGTGGCATGTAGACACTGACCACTACGTCGGACAGCACAACCGAGAGTCTATGCTATTTCCAACAGGACATCCTGGAGGATGTCGTAATGCTAACTTTATGACAGAGTCTTGACAGAAAACTTCAAGCACCAGCTCAGATGCTGCAGTGAGTGCTCCAGACCCCCATCCCCTCTGCTTACTCACTCAGCCCCATTCAATGGGACACACTTTCCACCAGAGGCCCAGTGTGTGCCACACAGCAGCCCTGTGGCTCTGAAATGCACCATGGTATATCAACAAAAGAATCTCAGCAGTAGAAAAGGGGGTGGACTTTTGTACCCAAACCAGGAGCAGAGAAGCCTGGGATCCAGGTGCAACACTAGAGGACGAATGAGCTACATGATGTCATGAAGCCATTCATTTCTCCATGTCCCCATGTTTTCATCAGCATGAAATATGGGACTGGATGATTCTGGAGATTCCTTTTGGTTCCCAAATTAGCCTAATGGTAAAAATCATGTGCGTTAGAGTAAGACAGGCTTGGGACTGAGTCCTGACTCCATTTAGGGCAAACCCCAAGTCTGTGGTGGTGTTGTGAGGTTATCATGAGCTGATGCATGAAAATCACTTTGCCCAGAGAAATGGTGAGCATGCAATAAGTAGACCCAATTATTGATCCTATTTATTCAATGATTGCCTAGGTTAGTTGGTTTTTTCCTGTACCTATAAGCTAAAGAAATTGAGGCAGTTAGCTGAAACTTTAAAAATAAAATAAGCTTGTCTGAATATTAAGATATTTAGAAAACTGAAGCTGGGAAATAGAGTAGATTTTTTATTTCCCAGGTAGTTTCTTTCTTTTTATATGTGTAGAATCAACACTATTGCAAGAAAACATAATAAATAGGAAGTTTTAGCAAGACTATTGGACCCAATTCCCAAATAGAATAACCCTAATAATTTCAATTATTTAAAGACACACTCTTACACTTGTGCCTTCTTTGGTTCAATGGAAAACTCCATAGCCTGTCTTTCGTTTAATGCAGAAGACATTGCATTTTAGTCAAACGAACATTTGTGGTTGGTTCTGTGTCCATTTTAATGCAGTTTTTTAATTATTATGTAATATTTTTGATGGCTATTATGAACAATCATGTTGCAATATCCAAACTCCTTATCTGAAATATTACATGTTTTTCATTTGCCTCTTAGCACAGTTCCTTAATGCACTACAGAATTGACAGTTTCCAGACTGACCAGCAATCAAACAATCCTATTACATGGGGTCATTTGATTCAGTTACTAAAACAACTAAAATAACTAAGACACTGGCGGATATACAATAGAGCCACGTCTTAGATATTAATCTGAATTAACTTCCAGTTTTCACTCTGGTGGTCAGTATAGATGGAGATAGAATCCTGAGATTTACTTTTGAGTAAAACCTTTATCCACTTACATATATGTTAGGCAGCACCTGCAGAAAAACAAAAATGAGATGAGATTTTGTCTTCCTTTCTTGTAGTGTAGCACTTTCTTATGTATTGGGGTTTCAGAGTAGGAAATCACCTAGCAGCACAATGTGATTCCTGAAGACTTTGGAAATCATAGTTCTACCTTTATCCAAGTATTTCCTCTCTGGCAGGGACTTTGGAGGCAAATCCATTAGCTGTTCTGCAGCATTATTTGAAAGACTTAGTTTGAATGATATACCATAGAAAATACATATTTTCTGTACTCGTGACCTAGCTATTCTCCTTCATTGAGAAACATGAGCAAGTGATGTTTGAACTGCCTTCATAGTGAATGTTGTTAATACAAAGCACTGCAATGAAAATCAATCTGCCTGAGAACAAGTGGCTGACCGAGAGGTTGGAAGAGAGAGAGGTAAAGGACGATCTGGAACACCCTAAATAAACAAACCCTAGATAGCATGCAAATGCCATCAACACACACTGATTCCATTTAAAAAGTCATGCCTTCCATGTGCATATGTGATAACTTTCACTGGCTCCCTAACAGTATTTGCCTCTGGAGACTGCTTTGCCATTTAGGAATCCCAGTAAGTGACCACAAAAGTACTACCAAGAACATGGACTAGCAGTGGGACATGGGCTAAAGGGAGCGTTTTCATCCCTGTCGTTCCCAAGGGAAGCAAAGAAAGGCCACGTGCCTGACGACTAACAAGAGGAGTGAAAGACTCAAGCAGAGGTGGATTTGAAGGGCTTCTTTCTGAGATGTTGGTGATGTAAAGCGGACGCACTTGGAAGCATCCAAAGAGGGTACTGCAGGCGAATCATTTCTGTTGAATAGAGAGGATCCAATTCAAACATTGCTGTTCCCAAATGCAAAGCTGGATTTTTTTTTTCCTTTTTGTAGTTTCCAAAGGAAGCCTAATGAATCCTTTTTGGATCGTTTTTCTTCTCTACAACCTCTGTGGCTACTGATTCACAATGGAAATGAAACTTTGCTCTTCAGGACTCCCACAACCAGAAGTTGTGCAACCCAACAAAACAACTTAAGGAAACGTGTTTGGGAGTGCTGGACTTTTTACAGATACATATGTCAGCACAGAACTCACCAAAACATGGCGTTAGAAGCATTTCTGAATGTTTTTCTATGAACAATAAGTATAATTCTAACTTCTTAATTCACTAATTCTACAAGCTTTATTCAGTGACATTATATTTCTTGCTCTCTGTGGATAAAAACCATTCTTTGCCCTCAAGGAGCTTACAGTGCAATGGGGGAGGCAAAGAAACAACAGCCATGGTTGATAAAAGCTTTGAAATAGAGAAGCACAGGGTGCTGCCTGAGCAAATAAAGAGTTTAAAGCATCTCCATCAATGGAGCTTCCATCCAAATCTTCAGGGAGGGCAGTCTTAGGGAAGGCTTTCTGGAGGAGGTGACAACTGAATCCAGCAGGTTGGGCCAACAAAGCCACAGGATGATGAGCTAGAGCTTGGAGAGCTGACACATGGCCTACAGGCTGAGTGGTGAGTGTTGGGCTGAAGATGTTAACCCAGCTCAGATAATATCCTTTGTATGACATGCACTGAAGATGAGATACTATCATGAAGACCATGGGAAGCTAGTGAAAGTTCAATAGGAGAGGGACACAGATTTGCACTATAGAAAGCTCACTCTGGCAATGATTTGGAGATAATTGAAGTGGACTGAGATGAGAGACAAGGAGACCTGTGAGGACACTGTTGGAAAAGTCCAGATTAAAAAAAAAAATGATGCTCACAATTATCAACAACCAAACCTAAAACAACAACAACAATAAAAACAAGCTAAGCAAATAACTAGAACAGGAAGAGATTCACAGAAATGGAGATCACACAGAAGGTTATCACAGGAGAGGGAGAGGAGAGAATGGGGGGAAGGTATAGGGAATATGAAACATAAATGGTAGGTACAAAATAGACAGCGGAGGTTAAGAATAGTATAGGAAATGGAGAAGCCAAAGGACTTATATCTATGACCCATGGACATGAACTAAGATGGGAGAATGCTGGTGGGAGAGGGAATACAGAGCTGAGGGAATAAAGGGGAGAAAAAAGTTGGACAACAGTAATAGCATAATCAATAAAATGTATTTAAAAATTAAAAAATGATGACAGTTTGAACTAATGCCACTAGAATAGCTCTTTAGGTAATAGCAACAGGATTATTGTGACAGGATTATTATGACCAATTGGAGCTGAATAAGGAGGGATCATGGACAAGTGCCAGGTTTCTAGTTAGGGTAGCAGGGTGGCTCACAGTACCACTCACCAAAATAAGGAAATAGAGTTCCTTCAGTCTCTCTGTGGCTCTTTCTGACCTCCGGATGATCTCATTTCTCAAAGCCTCAGCAAGCCCCGGGGTAATTCGGCTCCAGTCTACTCCTTTCAGGCAATTTGCATCTGTGCCTTCATTCTCTAAAAGGTGAGAATCAGGAAAAAGTTCCAACTGGGAGACGCAGAAACGTGGGACATAAATTAATCAACCCACCAAACTGTCATCAAGATACATTAGCCAGTTTCTAAACTGAAGCATTATGAAACACTATGACCAAAGGCAGGGTTTTACCATGGAGATATTTGCCCCCGTTCTGAGGGTGCAAATGTTTACAGAGGTGGAATTTCATATTCACTAATGGCTTTGCAGAAATGAAGCCAAATTTGTGCCTTTTCATGAGGTATACAGGCAGAGTATATATCATTAAGAGAAAACTGGCCATGAAATAAATTTACTCAATGAAAAATTGTATACACCTTAGAAAATATGGCATATCTCACTTAGAGGGGTTTGTGCTGTTTGTAAAGTACAAACTCTTTAAAGGTTCTCACTCATCGGTTTTTATTATGCTAAGGAATTCTGACTCCATTTGTATTCATTTTGTTTAAATGTCCAGATCTACCTCCTGTATTCTGGTTTGGGAATTGTACATGTGAAATGGTGACCCCACCCCACACAAAGGTGAAACTTTGGGGTAAAAAAAATGTTTTCTGACACTGTCCCTTCCTTCCCCAGTGGGAAGGAAGATGCTAGTACCTGGCTGGCAGCAGATTTTGGTAGGATTAATGAGTGTAGAGCACTCCCAGGTCTAAAGATAAAAGACATCCTATGAGCACAACGTCTAACTGATATTTGTTATTTTGAATGTTTCACTGAAGGACTTTCCTATATAAATGAACTTTCATCCAGAAGCTTTGAGAAGAATGTAGAATTGAAGGGTCTCAAGTGCGGTCTCCTCCCAACCTTTTTTCCTTCATCAGTAATTTCAATCATGGCAATTTCCCATTCAGTAGTGATTGTCCTACAAAGGTAGACTATTGACTTCAGGTGTTATCTTCCTTAGACTGAGTTTATTTACAGCCAAAACAGCCATTTAATTCCATTTCTTTGGAAGTAAATTAAATCCATAGATAAGTAAATAAATAAGCTCAGGCCTTCAAAGGGCTAAATGATCTTTTTTTTCCAATCTATGTTTAAGCAGTGTTGAACTAGTTTTGTTTTTCTCGTATATTGAAAATAAACAGGGCCCTGGCTGTTGTGGCTCTGTGCATTGAGTGCCGCCCTTCAAACCAAAGGGTCGCTGGTTCGATTCCCAGTCTAGGGCACATGCCTCAGTTGTGGGCCAGTTCCCCAGTAGGGGGTGTGCAAGAGGCAACCACACATTGACGTCCCTCTCCCTCTCTTCTCCCTGCCTTCCCCTCTCTAAAAATAAATAAATAAAATCTAAAAAAAAAAGGAAAGAAAAGACATAGGGGATCAAACATGTGCATCTCAAACTGTGTATTTTGGTTGGCTTGGTTTCATCATCCAATAAGTTGTTTTCATAAACCGAAGGCTCAAGGAAGAATCAAGTTGGTTCATTTGAGTCCCAAGATAGACAATATTTCACATAATAACTTAGCGGTGAGTTATCACCCAGTACCCAACACACTGCTCCCTTTTTGTTGAATGCCCATGCATCCCAGGTTAGGAAGAGAATTCAGTGCTATGACAGATCTGGAACTACGGCAGTATGCCCCCCATCTAAATGGAGGAGAAAGAACTCCTTCTCTGAGTAACTCTTTCCCTGATGACTTGCTTTGCCTACTCCCAAGCAATCTGACAATCTTCCTTCTCTATTCCTCCTTTTCTCTGTAACGATTCATATCATTTAGGAAAGAACAAGATTATGAACTCAAATCCCCCACATCCTCAGCTGAGCCAGTGTTAAGTTTCTAAATTGGTAGATAAAAATGAAGGGACAGTGCTAACCATAGATTAAATGTCACACCTTTACAAGGTTTTTTTGGTGGTGCCAATAATTAATGAAGTGGAGGCACTCAATAAAGAATGGAACTCAGCTGCCATCACCTAGACCTTTCCAAATCTAATTTTACCAACCAAGCCCTAGGCCGGCTCTCCTAGAGTTGACTATTTCTAAAGAGATCATCTGGAAAGAAAACATTTGAGGTTTGGTTTTGGCTCATGGTGGACACATCTCTCAGTTAAAACAAATGGGGCAGTCACCTTGTTTTCAATCGGGTGGGCCTGGGCATTTATGAAGCCCATGTGCTTTACTTGCTGAGGATGGTTCAGGAAGAACATGGACATAGGGTCAAAAGTTCACCTGTTGCTCTGAAAAACCCTCTGAGGCCCTTTCGTAAACACAGCCTCCACCTCCACCCTTCATTCCAGAAATCAGAACACCCCTCAGGCCTTGCCTCTATTATGGTTATCTCCTTCATAGCTCCCTCTGGCTTTCTTTTAACAAGACTTTACCTTTTAAAAAAAATACTTGCTAGAGGGAGTTTAGCCCAACACACCTGCCCATAGGCATTCTTTAAAGATGACCCTGAATCTTGAGCGGGAATCCGGTTCAGGGCAGTTTTACCCTGAACCAGAGATGAATTGGGGAATAAGTGAAACAGTACAGAGCACGTCCTATGTCCAGGCCAGGCTCACACACACAGGAGAGGCAGCATAAGGCTGATGGAGAAGTCCAAGCAAATAAACTTCATCCCGAAATCAGATTTTTTTAAATAAAATTAAATGAACATCAGAGCAATGATCATCTGTTATAAACTATGCCAATGACAGTAAAAGCTTTGTTATCGGACTCTTTGGGTGAGTGGCTGCTGGTCAGCTGAATTTCTGGTTAGCTAAGGCTGTATTCATACTGCCCCAGGTGTCTGGCCTTTTATCTCTCTCTTCTTTAGCTCTCCCTTTTACAAACCAAGGAAAGCATATCTTCTTTGTGTGCAAGTTGTTGTTTAAAATCTATGGAGATGGAGAAGTAAATTTTGTTTTTCCAAAAGCAACAGGAATAGCAGATGCCACTCCCTAGTCACCCTGCCCTGCGATTCTCCTTGTTCTAGACTGTGTTAGCTGGTTACTAAAGTAAAGGTGTTGTTTTTGATTGGCGTGGGGGGGGAGTGTGTTACTATATCCAGGACTGTGAGGTTGATTTTACTACCAACAAAAAGATTGACATTTTATTAAACAATGTTAAAGCTGTAGTCTATCAAAGGAACGCAAATGGAACACGTGAACCCCAGCCAGCAGCACAGACTGGAAGAAAGCCCAGCCTCCGGGTGCCCCATGGTTCTCCTGTCCTTACCGATCACTGCCCTCATGGACTTGAGTGAGTAACCTAGCTTCCTTGGCTCTGAGTTTTCTCATCCAGGAAATAACATATTACAGGAGGGACCCCAAAAGCCCTTTCACTCTAGAATTCTCAATACATCTTCAAGAGAGAAAATGTCTTACTCTAGCTCATCCTCCAGAAGCCTCCAAACAGGTGTTGTCCTGATGATCTGGACTATTCAAAGACTTTAAATAAGTTGCCACAGCTAAATCACCTCAAAGATAAAGTTGGTTTTAAGTTAATCTAGTGAAAATTCTTTGAAAAACCCCTGACATTCAAAGTAGTACATCCAAGCTCATATGTGTCAGTGAGTTCTCTCTCTCCTTTTGAAAGTGTAGGGATGCCCCAGTCAAAACTTGGCCTTGACCTCTTTGTTTGAAACAATGGCTTGGTATGTTAGAGTCAGAACAAATGGAACTGGTGTTCTAAGTAGCCCGTGCTCTATCCCACCCCTAGGAGATCCAGATGTGAAACCCCTACTCACCAAAATAAAGGCCTTCCCGCAAATTCAGGACAGGGTAGGGCTTCCTGTCACCCCAGTCACACATTGTCACAGCTGCATGACAGAATGGGAAAGGTATTGATTCTGAAGCCAGAAGTCTTGGTTATGAGGCCTCGTTTTTTCACTTACTGTGTGACATTGGGTAAATCACTTAATCTTTCTGCATATGAGTTTCTTTTGTAGATCATGATAACTACCTTTCAGAATAATGATGAAGATTATATAAAACAATATATAAAGTGTGGTGTACAATGCTGTGTATATACTAGATAATCAACTGTAACTATCAATATTTCAGTGAGTGCATTGGGGATATGTAGAGGGTTTTATGCAAATCCCTAGAAAATGTTGGTGGGAAACCATCTTGCACTGGCCAGGGAGATAGGTTCAAATGACCTCACAGGCCTCCTTTTTACGAGAGTAGAAAGGAATTTCTACTCCTCAGGAAACATTAAGAAACAGAAAGGAGCAAGGTGTTCCTTATCAAAGACCTAAACTGATTTCTTCCTTCTGGCTAAAGGGAAGGGAAGGACTGAGAACTTTAGGAATGAAGGGAATTAATGAAGTGACAAGGCAGTTATCTGTGTGCTAATAACAACAGCGAGGTGGGGAGAAGCATATGCACATAAGGTTCAAAAAAAAACAGGGAACGCCATCTATACTACAGGAGGCAGATCAGCTGGAGGACGCTCGGGTCCATATTTCCCTTCAAAGTAATTCATTTGCCTTCCTACACAAAAGGAAGCATAACAGAAAAAGTCACTCTGGAGACTGATCCAGCAACAGTCAACTCTGTAATGGCTGATGCTGAAACTGCTGCCTCCCAACCCCCAGACCAGAAAGGTGATGCTGCTAATAGTGTCAACCTTCATAAACAACATATTTCATCCCAGGTCAAAGCACCCGAATGAGAGAAGGAAAAGCCAGAAAGGAAGGTCCATTACAACTGCCCTGGTGAGTGTCCAGGACTTCCAAACAAGGTCCCACTGAAGACTCACCTCACGGGTCTTTTGGGTGCTTCATCTCTTTTGGATAACCCAAAAGAAAGAAAATCTTCAAGAGTAAATGTTCTCTATACTTTGGTGCTGCCTTGTCTCTGTGTGACTGTCTATCATTAAAGATAATGGATTAAAGGATCATATCATTATGTTGAAAAAAGAGGTCATTATTTGTTACATCATCTCACTTTAAAGGGAATACTTGGAACAAAGAGCAATGACTAAAAGTAATTAGACTGGGGACTCAACTTCAGCAGACATATTATTGGTGACTTTATGTATATTATTCAGTGTCAGACCCAGGGCCAGTTCCCAGTAGGGGCAAACAAAATGGATTATTGTATTATCAAAAGCACTAGCATAGGAGTAAAGAGGACTGGGCTCCCAGCTACATGGAAAATGTGGCATGAAACTTGAAAAATCACTCATTTCTTAGGGCCTTGGTGCCCTCATCTGAACTAAAATGACTTCTAATTCCAAAGTTAGTGGTGGTCAAGGTCATGGGCTGGAGGGTCCTGGACCTGGATCTGAGTAAAGCCCTAGCTCTATCCCTTACTAGTTGTATGACCTTACCAATCTTCTATAAAATGAAATAACACAAGTATCTATAGGATTTGGGGGAAATTAAATAAGTTCATGCACTGAACTAGAATTGTCATCAATGGGTTTTCAATCTGTTGGTGGAAGTGAAACAAATCCTCATTAAAGAATAAGATAGGTTTGTGTGTGCATGTGACTTGTGTCCACACAGGTTTTTATAGGAACTCAGTCTTAACTGATAATAGCTGTATTGCTGTTAAAAATCACCCAAAATGAGTATACAAAGGCATGTACCTGAGCATCGGATATACAAGGTCTGTCCAGAAGGTATCCAGCCATGTACTACGAAAAACAGAGACATTTATTGAAGAAGATACAAGGTACAAGAAACCATGTACGTAGGACAATGACGTCTCCGTCCCCTTCAAAGTAAGCACCTTGGGACCTCACACAGTTCTCCCAGTTGCCATTAGCTACCCTGTCATAGTTTCCTGAATCTCATCAACCATCTGAAATCTCTTCCCTTTCAAAGGTGATTTTAGTTTTGGGAAAAGCCAGAAGTCACAGGGCACCAAATCTGGGCTGTAGGGGGACTAAGTCACCTGGGTGATTTGATGTTTCAACAAAAAACTGCATGAGACATGATAAACAAGTGGGTGCATTGTCATGATGAAGCTGCCAGTAACCATGGCTGCAGCCTTTTGCATCATCCAAATAGTTTCTGGAGGAAGGTTCAAGGTTAATGCAAAATCTGATGCAGATTCGTTGCTCTACTCTCTCAGTCATTTTGAATGCAAGGGCCACACAGAACACATGCTCACTGGACGGTGCATCTCCAGCCCCAACCAACTAGTGCAGTGAAGTCATCGTTGTTCACACATGTGTATTCCAGTCCACTCTCCTTGGCTGCCAGGTTACATCAATGTCCCACAAATCATTATTATATTAACAACGTATAATAATAACATATTATATTAACAACATACAACATATATTAACAGCTGGACTTTTTCTAGGCAGACCCTGTATAGTGGCCCTGGAATAAGTAGGTCCGAATCTGTATAGAGCTTAACATATCAGAGCTAAGTGTTTAAGAAAGGCAAGCTGATGGCGTCAGCTTGGGAAGACAGGAAGGAAAAGAAATAGAAAAGAGAAAAGAATTCTGACCAAGACACATGGCATCTAGAGCAGTGAAATGGCAGTGTGACATAAGGGAATGGGAGTGTTTGCCTGGTTGGTGCTGGGGACAGAGGGCAGTAGAAAGGGGGGCAGAGAGGCTTCATTTCCAGGACCAGCTCCAGAGGGTGGGCAATGGCTTCCCAGAGTCCCGTCCCAGCAACACTCTGAGGCCTTCTTCAGGTCCAGGAGGGCAGCGGGATGAACCTGCAACACTGGCCATGAGTGGGACAGGAGAGCCACTCTTTCCAAATGGGCGGACTCCTGGGCCAGGCTACAGCTAGGTGAGTGCTCTCTGGGCAAATGAAAAGAAAGAGAAAGATACCCAGAGAATCACCAATCAATGCACAAAGGGATATAGAGAAAGGAGCTCAAACCCACTCCCTAGGGTAAGGGGAACAGAAGTTACTGTTTAATGGGTATAGAGTTTCAGTTTTACAACATGAAAAGAGTTCTGGAGATGAATGGTGGTGCTGGTAGCACAACATTATGAATGTATTTAATATCACTGAACTGTATGCTTAAATGATAAGATGGTAAATTTTTATTATGTGTACTTTGCCACAATAAAAAAAAAATGAAGAAGGGACATACCCCTCAGGACTGGAGACAAAAGCACCCACAGGGATTTGGAGTCTCAGGAACCTACTCTTCCCCACCAGCCCCTGTAGTCTCCATGAGCCACAGGACAAGCATTTCTGCTGATGAAGACACCCATGAAGTTGGGAGGTTGGGCCGATAGATCTCTACGGCAGGGGAAGGGAGAGGAAATCTATTTACACTCAAAACTTATGAACTCCTGAGGGGAAAAACAAATTGAAAGGCAATATATCAAAATCTTGACAATAATTATATCATAGTAGAATTATGGATGATATTCAGTTTTCTCTGTATTTTTTAGAATTTCTAAAATGAACATTTATTACTCTTGTAATACAAAACAAACTTATTAAAAGGGGTTTTTTTTTTTTACACGTTTGGCTACCAAAACCAAATTTGATGATTCTTCAGATCAAAAGTCAACCTTCCCCCACCCCACCATCAATGGCAAAGAGAACACCGGGTGAGAGAAAAGCCCGAGGGGAGCATCCCCATGACACCTTGTTTTCATTATGGTCCCCTGAACCTCTTCCCTGCCCTTGGCTTCTTGAGAGCCATCCAGAGTCTGGTACATTTGCAAAACAAAGTGTTTTTTTAAAACACCCTCAGGAATTTCCTGCCTCTGAAACATACCTTTTCTCTTCTTTTTCTTTTCTTTTTTTGTTTTTTGTGCATATTTGTGCCTGTGACATCAAACCAGACTGGAAATTCCTTGAGGGCAGAAACTGTGTCTTGCTCCTCTTTCAAGCTCCCTTGGTATTTAGCACAGAGAAAAGGATTTCACAAACATTTGGGGAAGGGTAAATGCTGGAGCTCGTTGACCTGGCCTCTCCCAGTTTGTTCCCTGCTGTCTACCTGGCCCCTATTCCCGACTCATGTCCTTTGCCCCTGCAAGAACACAACACCATTTCTTGTTCGCGAGAGAGACCAGACTGCATTTTGCTGATCTCTGTCTAACCAGGAGCCATCACGTGTCACTCACCTAAGGCCCTGGTGTTTGGGGCACAGCTTCCGCCAACATCAAGAGATGAGTTCAAACCCATGGTTAGTCTCCCCAGGGCTGGCTGCCTGATGGTGTGGTCCTTTTAATAATAATACTTAACACTTAAACTGCCACTTCTATGAGCCTCTTCAAAGCCTTTTACAATGACTGGCCAATTAAGGCACAGCCCTGCCCTGGTGACTACAGTTATAATCCCCACTTTACAGCTGGGGAAAATAAGGCAGGTTTGAAGTGAGCTGCCACAGGCCGGAGTCAACTTTCCAGGCAGAATCAGAAGTTGTAGACACCTAATTCTGTGTTGAAGCTACTAAATGCCACACCTTTCTTACTCTAAATAAATATTTCCTGAGTAAGTGGGTGGACAGGCCTCTCCGCTAGGACGCCAAGGTTTCTGCAGTTTTTGAGAGTTGAGTGTAATTTATTCATTCAATACTTTTGTAACTATCAAGACGCCAGTTGAGTTTAACTTCCAACTGAGATAATACAGAGAGAGAGAGATACAGAGAGAGAGAGAAAGGGCGTGCCATGGGGTTTTATTTTCTGAAGGACACTTTTCCACTGTACACATTTTTTAAGCATCTATAACATGCATATGGTGGTTTAGAGTCAATTAAATACTGTTACCCACATCTGGCCCTCTTGCCAGCTCCCTCCCAGAATGAGATTTAAGAGAGAAAGAAAAAAAGAGAGAGGAAGTGTAACAAAATTGAAGCTATGGGAATCCTCACTCAGTTGATGACAGAAATAATAACTTAGCCACAGATGAGTGACATAACGTAACATATGATTAGGAGTATTAATACTTCCGGCCTGAAAGGTTAAGGTGCTAAGTAGGAAATTTTTATTAATTTGTTTGGCAGAAAGCTCAATGACTGAAACTATCCAAAAGAAAATCCAAGACTTTTAACCACTGACCACAACTTCCAACTATTAGCATGGAAGAAAACCACGTACCTCATACAGTATAGCGTGTGCAGGATTTTTTTTAATATCAGGACTGGAAGCAAATATTTGAAACTTTTATCAAAGCACGTAACCTATCCCCAGGCCCTCTGGCCTAGGAAAATAAACTAAATACCAGCGCTGAGGGCACCAGGGAACAGGACAGATGGTGGTGCGGGCTCCTGAAGGACACGTCCACCTGGAGGACACTGCCTGCTCAGGGTCTGTAGGGACCTCAGGGCTTGGGTCACTGGGAGGGTGTGGTGAGGACATTCCACACTGAGTACGCAAGAAGACACAGAGATAAGAAGGAGGAAGGAGTCAGAGGACCTGGCCAGAAGAAAGGACAAGAGTTGAAGAAAAGGACATTTGTGACTTGTAAATCAGATAACTTTCTGTTGTTCTGAATCCTAGTCACCTCCACACAAGGGTTCTTAGAGGAAGGGGGTGTCTAAGACCGTAGCCAGCAACCCAACCTAAACCTCAGAGAAGTACATTTTTTTGGCGTTTCCAAATAAAAAAGAAAATTTGTTTCTGCGGCAAGAAACTCTTCAAAGTGAACACTGAGGACTTAACATTTGCGGCTTATAAAAACTTCCATTTCTAAATCCCTGGGAAGTGAAGCACAATTCATCCCATGCTCATTATCAATATGGCTGAAAACTCAGGACAGAGAGCATATTCCAGGGCAAAATTAAGATCTTTCTATTAGGGCACAGAAACACTTGGTTCCCAAAGCAAATGCCAGGAAAGAACTAAAATCATAAATACTTAAGTCACAAATTCCCTCCTTAAGCACGAAGGAGAGATTTTCTTGCAGAATAAGAAGTTGAGGAGGTTTTTTTGTTTTGTTTTGTTTTGTTTTTATGGAATTAACTATTGGAATTAAAGTAATTAAATGTTATTAGCTTAACAGTTCTTGATTATTATAATAGCCCAGTCTTGAACCAGTTAGACTCAAGGCAGATTTTAGATCCCACATATATTTATCCTTAAATTCTGTTTCATTTCTTGCAGAGGTAAGAGGGACGCAGAAATAAATATTGAATGACTTAAAAAAGAGAAAGATTCAGCCCTTCCCCAGCTGAAAGAGCACTGGCCACAAATGGGAGCTTATAGCGCCTGCACTTGGCCTTTCTCATCCCAGAGCCCTAAACAGAGATAAAAGAGAATCAGATTAGAGAGGATGGGACAGAAGAGAAAAGCCCCCATTTCCCTCCCTAGCAGCCGCTCGCTCCTAGGATTCTCCCCTAAAGAAAGTGGCTTTAAAAAGAGGCATAGCAGGGGAGGTTGGCTGGCTGTGAAAGAGTTAAAATTTTATCCATCTTATCTAGGGATGCCAGGTAAAATACAGAACACCCAGTTAAGCTTGAATTTCAGATAAGCATTGAATAATCGTTCAGGATAAATATGTCCCAAATATCGCATGGGACGTACTAATCCTAATGGAGTACTCATGATTTATCTGAAGTTTAAATGTAAGTAGGCACTCTGTATTTCTGGCAATCCTAATCACAACAAAATGTTCACAATGGGTAAAAGTGAAAAATCAGGGGAGAGGAATATAAGCAGGTTGTTTGAAGACATGAAAGTAGCATGTACAAGAAACAGCTAAAAGCTGACGTGGTCTCCTTTGGGAAACAGGAATTGGGAGTGGGGAAACGCCAGGCCAGGAGACTGCCATTTTTCTTGACTTAGCAGTAGTGTTTGAATTTTTCATCAATGTATATATAACTTTGACAAAAATTTAAATGTCATTTTAAAAAAGAAACGGTCATCAGCGATTTTATTTTAACCCCCCCTTTCCCTTAAAAAAAAAAAAAAACCAACAATTTTGATATGCCAGGTTGCCAAGTTTCAAGGACATGAGAAAAAGGACAAAAAAATGAACTAAGAAGAAAAACAGCGAGAGGGTCACCTGCACTCCACCCTCCCCAGTTAGTACCACTCAGTCCCCTTCTGCGAGGAAGTGAACACGGACCTCCGGCCTAGCCCCTCTTGGTAGTGCTCAAGTCTGGCAGACCAAGGAAGCAGGGAATGGGTGCTTTTTGCTGCAGTGAGAGTGATTAAGAAGTTAGCCACTAATTATTGAGCGCTTACTAAATGCCAAGCCCTGCATTAAGAACTGGACTACAAGACTGCCTCTCATCCTCCAAACAACCCGGTGAGATATTGTTGTCCTTGCTTTCAGATGAGGAATTGAGTCTGACTGTGGTCAAGTGACTTGCCAGTGGTAGAGTTACGATTGGAATCCAAATCCAACTCATCCTAAAACCCCTGCACTCAACCAAATGGCACAGCATTTCCCAGGTGTGATGCTGGGTGTGAGATTCTGGAAACAGTCCCTCCCGGAAGTCAGGGAGCCCACGCTCTCATGACTGCCTAAATCAGGTGCTGTAGAAATCAACCTGGCTTCTCCATCACCCTCTGTCTTGGCAGAGGAGCCAGCTAGGGTTTTGAGGGCCTCAGATCCTGGTACTTTGTTCCACGGTCTTCACAATGAGCCCACCTGGAAAGACAGTGCACACCTGTGACACTTTCACTAAAAGCTCCCCTTCCAGACAGGGCTTCCACACGGGATGCCTTCCACAATGGTTAAAGCAAATCTGGTGATTCTTCACAGAGCTGCCTCGTCATGGGCCTCTTTCAGGCCCAGGATTTTGAAAAACATCTTCAAGAAGACATAACCACCCCCCTAGCCCCGATGTGCCTATTCATTCCCCATCAGAGAGTGAAGGGCTAGGAGAAAAGTTGTGACCATCACCAGGAAGTGTTTGCCCTCCCAAGCCCCACCATTACCATGGAACTCGGGAGGAGGGAAGGCTGGGACTTGTTGTTCTGGGCATGGGTGTTGATGTTAAAGCTTATACATCTGGAAGAAACAAGCCTAGGGCAGACAAAGCTATGGAGACTACATGGGCATCTAAAAGCTGCCACTCAAATGAACACCTTTCCTCAAAGCTTTGATTCCTTGCAGGCCACACCTGAAAAAGATAATGATGCAACTATCTCATCAGATCCAAATTTGGGGGAATCATCAAGGTTCTGCTTCCTTCCTCGTGTTGGTAAAGAACCAGGGTTGAAGAGAGAAAGAACATTGTAAGTGTGGTGAGAACAGCTGCCATTGTTCATGGTTATGATTATTATTTGCAGAGAGCCCAACTGCACATTCAGCAGGGTAATAAATGCCCACAACGTCATGGGGAATGGCCCCTGGTCATTCTCAGGGAAGTCAGCTGGCTCCCCTCTGCCAGCATCAGATAATGGCTAAGATGATAAGTTTCAGCTACCCGACTGGAGCCTCCTCCAGTATTTGATCCCAGTTAG
This sequence comes from Glossophaga mutica, assembly GCA_039655065.1. Classification (NCBI taxonomy): domain Eukaryota; kingdom Metazoa; phylum Chordata; class Mammalia; order Chiroptera; family Phyllostomidae; genus Glossophaga; species Glossophaga mutica. The sequence goes on from CM077303.1 coordinate 157,651,164, forward strand.
GGATCTGATTCCCTCCTCCTGGCAGTTCTCTTTGATGTCTGAGATTCTCCTGAGGATAAGGGAGGTGACTGCTTGCTCCTGGCCTGAGTCATTTGTGACTTCTTATGTCTTTTCAGACTTAACTTCTGTCCTGTATGCCTCTCCACCATGCAGCCTATTCCCAGAGTCAACATTGAAGTTCATAATTCCATTTTTAAAAACAAACTTCAAGAAAAGAATTTCTCTTTTTCTACATTAAGGATATGAGTCTTTAGACACCCAATAAGAGTCCATGGTTTTAAGAAGCCAACAGTGAAATAGTGTTACAATTCTAGCTTGTAGACGCTCTGGGGGTCCTCACTCTCCCCTACCATTGAACGGAATTTGGGCACTGTGTGGCCTGGGGGTAAACTCAAAACCCCATTTCATATTTGATCACAAATATTTGAGTCCACCAGCTGGAAGCCCCCATTTCCCTCCCTAACAGGTGAGGGCTGGCTAACCCTTCTGGGAAGGAGGCCGATTGCTCAGGGAGCTGTGCCTACTGGCCTGCTGTCTTGCTGGTTGAGTCACTGAAAATCCCCAAACTGTCAGGGTAAGTTGGGAACTAGTGTAAGAAGAAAACAGACTTCAGGGAGCCAACCTGGTCCCTCTCTGTTGATTGGCGTTTGAGACTGGCCAGCTGCACAAGCCTGGTTGTGGGGTGGAAAGGGGTTTGTTGCAAATTCTCAACTTCTGAGCCAGAAAAACATTCCCTTTCATCAAATTCACACACACTCACATATACACAACCCTATGAGCAATTGGTAGTTGCCTGTGAAAAGAAGATTGGATCACAGGGTCTGATTAGCCAAGGTGGGGTAAAACGCAGAGAAGGGTCATCAAACACCAGCACAGAAGCCACCACGCAGCCCTGGGCTGTCCTACTCGAGAGAGAAGCAGGGTCTCTATCAACTCAGTGACCTGGTTTCTCCCAAGTAGGTAGGTTGCTGTCCTTGGAAAGGTCAGAAAGCTTAGACAGGACATGCTGGACAAAGCCTCTGGCTCCTGCTGTTCTTTCCCACTAAGAATGAGATGGGGGTGCAGAGAGAGAACAAGTTAGACCAGGGGGCAAATTCCAACAGGTCTGAATCCAACCCTGAGGAGGAGAGGATTCTTCTGCCGTAGCTCCTCCTTCCAGAGCTGCGTTCTTCCAGGTTCTGAAACTTCTAAATTAGGGACAACTCTCCAATAGCCTAGAAAATTCTGGACTAGACTCTCCAAGGAAACATTTGCCACCGACATCTGCTCCCTCCTTCTTTAAACCCTGCAAGCACCTCCATGCTCCTATGTGTCTCTCCCCTGGGGTGGATAGGCAGCAGCTCCAGACAGCAGCTCCCATCCCCCTTCTGAGAGAGAGAGACAGAGCGAGAGAGAGGAAGAGAGACAGAGAGAGACAGAGAGAAGCAGTCCCAGCAGGTGTCTAGGCCTCACCTTTTCTCCTGAGGCAAGAGGCAAAGGCAGGTGCCTCCTGCCACTCCCTCTTTCCTTCTAATGGGAGTGGGTGACTAGGGAGGTGTCCCAGCCACTCCCTATGACCCCCTAGGGGCTGGTGGCTTAAGGAGGGACCTCTGCTACCAACTTGCTCTTAGAGCTGGAGCCCATAATCCAAACCTCACCCTCCCCTCACTCCTTTCCCACCTACCCCACCACCTCCACATAGCTTTTTGGGGCTCCTCGTGTATTCTGCTTCTTACAGAACCTTAGCTCCTGACTCAAATCTGCCATTACTCATTGGTACTGTCCCAGCCCTGGGCCAGCAGATGGGCTGCAGTAACACCAAAGAAATGCAGGAGCCAGCTTTGGCCTCAAGGGGTTTAAAGTCAGCCCCAGGAGCTCACAAGGTGGTTCCATAGACTTACAACCCACCCTCAAGCTCTAGCTTGATAAATTCTCGGAGTCTCTGCTTCCGGATCTTATCTGACTTCTGACATAACAGGACTTGGGAAGATCGTACCTCTTCTCTCCCGTATCTGGTATCCATACTAGAAAGAAGGGAGAAGAGAGAAATTTTTGAGGATATGAAGGGCGAGGCTGGAGAATGGCAATCGGATCCTTTCTCAACATTCTCACAGAGAGCTTCAAGCTCAGACTCCATACACATGGCTATATCCAAAAGGATAGTGTCAAGAACATGAATGAAAGGTAGAGAGGGCCCTTCTAGGACATGGCCACCATGCATGTACCGGAACCCCTCTTTCATCAGTACATGTGGTCAGGACCACCAGGAGGAAACCAGACATCCTGATATTAACTCATCACAGGACAGTCTGCTGCCCCCAACCCACCCCAGCTCCTCTGGAAAAGGTGCATTGCTTGGCGATACCGTAAGTTCCCTCATCTTGGAAGAGTCATGACTCCCTAAAGGGGAGCTGTTCTAAGGACACAGGGAGTTCTGAAAATCCAAACCTCCCATATGCACCTTTCCAGAAGGAATCATGGAGAGAAAAGCTAAAACAGAGGGGGGACAAGATGGTAAGAAGTGGTCTAAAGTGATGACAAAAGTGGCCTAGCCTAGGAAATCTACCCCAAAGAGGTCTGAGGTTTAAAAATAATTCTAATTTTTGATCAACAGAGTTCATTTTCGAATCCAGGGATCAGTGACTTTTTTTGCCTTTACTCCTGACAGCAGAGCTAAGCCAGGGCCTGGCTGACCAGATGCATAAACTGTAGAGAAGGGAAAGGAAAGACAGAGAAGCAGAAAGGAAGGCAACAAATGGAGACCAAGTGGGGATGGGGCAGAAAGTACGGCAGAGAAAATTAATGGAAAAATAGACAGTGCGCAGGAGATGAGGTAAAAGGTGGATACTTTTCCTTTGTTCATTGTCCAGCAGGCCCTTCAAAGGGCCTATGTCTATTCCATGCTGGAGAAGGACTAGCACAGACCCTGATCAACGAGCCTAAACTTGAGCTGAAATTCCAAAGGCCTCCAGCTCCTTTCTGCTGAAAATCTGGTCACTAGATGTTTGGATAAAGGGGACATTTTCCCATAAACCATCAGCCAGGATTTGGGGACTGTTCCTAAGGACAGTCACTTGTAAGTAAGCCCCTGGCTGCAACCATTTTTCCAAGATTTCTCTGTGAAACAATGAGAATTCCTGTACCATGAATGTACAGTGACCTTGGTCTTTCTTTTCATCCAACACATCTTTCTCAGCCCAGCATATTTGATAATCAGTCTTCTTGCAAATGTTCCATAAGCCAAGCTGAAAATCAGCAAATGCACCATTTTACTGACAGGGAAACTGGACACTGAAAAGGGAAGTATTGCTCTTTAGGGCTGATGGCGCCATGGCAAAGAAGACCCCCGTCTCCGCAGCCTGCATGTTACCTGGAGTCTTTAGAGCCCAGTGCCGAGGGGAGAGGCACCTCAATTTCCCAGTCATTTCTGCAGGGAGAATAGGAAGGTCTAAGGTTGGGTTAATCCAGGCTAAGCTTTTACTGTCCTTCCTAAAACCATCAAACACCATCATCTCCTAAAAATGTCCTTTCTTGTTTCTATACCTCCCATTGAACTCCTCAAAATCAATAGAACTAGAACTATAACCAGATATAAACAGAATTCCAAAATTGCTTGTGTGACTCCCAAGAGATTCCTAGTCACCCATTCTCACAGCCGAATGTAATGAAAAAATAAGTAAATTAGATAGACAAGGGCCTACAGAGACCTTTCGGGCTGTGCTCTGATTAGACAGGTGAACGAAGGGGTGTCGAGTACTATGTGGCTTGCCCAAGAACACACGCTATGAACTGAATAAACCGACATTAGAATCCCAGTCTCCTGATTGTCAGTAAATAAGAAGAAATTAGCGTTGCCATAATTAGAGAGCCACCCTGTACTAGCCTGTATACAGAAACTGCTATGAGCACATTGCTTATTATTTTAACCTCACTCACAAACACACTTTGAGGTCAGGAATGTCACCTTTGGGGTAAGAAGACAGTGGTCCCAGAGTCTCAAAAGAAAAAAGAGAGAACCACAGCACTGGGTTCATGACAACACAGAAAAGTGCAGTACGCCTGACTTTCTGCAGATTCTACATGACTATGTTTACCCTGAATTCTGTAGTGGTCGCCTTTGAAAGCACTGGGGAGTCGGCAATATAAAGGAATCCTATGGTGAATCCTTTTGATTAGCAAAGCATCTTTTTTCAAAGCAAATAACTCTTCCTGAAGTTCATATATCAGTTTTACTGAAAGTGAAGTGTGCATCTGCACTGGAAGCTAGTCCCCATTACTCTAGGCGCAGCCCTGATGCCATAAAGGGCGTTAGTTTGGGAACAGCTTGGGAAATATCTGAGGAGAAGTGGATCCAGGAGATAAATCAGATAGATTTACTTTTTTCCTAGTTTCTCCTATCTTCTTCACCAAAGACTCAACCCTAATGTTCCCAAATAAAGTCTTCAAGGAATTTTAAGAAAGGAAACTAATATTAAAAGGGCAGATCAGGAAGCCTGTCTTATGATGAAGAATCAATGGTATCGAAGGGCAAATATTCACCGTTCCGACAGGAGAACCTGAGAGGTAGGGTCATGGAGAGATGCAGAAAAGAGGAAAAGAAATCAAAAATCAATTAAGAGATTAAACCCATATGAGACTAATAAATATTTTTCAATCTATTATTTGTTGAGGTTTTCTTAATGGAAACAATAAAAAAATTAAAGAATCAGGAATTGGTTCAGGTAAACCGAGGTAGGTCCACTCAGGGAAAGGGGTTGGCTGGTTTCTCCGTCTCCCCCAAAGAAGTGCAATGAGGAACCAGGGTGAGCTCGCAAGAAGGCTAACATGCAGAATCGTTCCTTGTGTGCTCTCCTTATTAAAGCAATTCACGCTCGTTGTTGAAAATCTGGAACGTAAAGTACAAAGAAGTAGGGGTACGCATAACCCACCACGCAGGTAACCACTGTTAATTTGGGGGCATATTTTTGAAGCTCTTTAATGACAGATCACCTTTACTTTTTGAAACGGTGGAAATGAAGGCTACTCAAGGCCAGGACATTTTACTTTCATATCATGGAACCAATGCCATTAAGACTTTGCATTCCACAGAGCAAGATGACAGAAGTTTAGGGACCTGGAAAATAACAACTTCACATCCCCAGGGCCCCTGCCCACCCCCCACCCCGAAGCAAATGAGCCTGAGCCTGGGGAGATGCTGCCTGGCCCAATCCCCACCTGGCCCCAGTCCCCACCTGGCCCAATCCCCACCTGGCCTGTCTGCAACTTGAGACATCTATCCAGGTGAAGGTGGAGCACTCCAGGTCCTGACAAATGGGAAAGCATCACCCCGGGGCACTTACTGCTCCTAAATCGAGTTCTTAGTTCAGGGGAAAAAAATAAACCAAGAGAGGAATTTTCCACTGCCCCATTAATCATGAGAGCAGCAGCTTGGGAGCAGGAAACACCGGCAGGCATTCCAGGTCTTGGAGCCCACCCAGCCACACCAGTACTCACCATTCTCAAGCAGGGTTGCCTTCCATTGCATTCACCCTGATGGGTGCTCCTTCGTGGGAACACTATGTGAATGCTTTTCACCTAATACACGGTGTGGGTGGCATGATCTCTTTACACAGCTCCCATAGAAAATCCAACTTGAAGGCTCTTGGAGGGAAGCTCCTGACCACATATCTTCCAATCTTGGGTTCATAGCAGCTTATACACCCCTGAGAGTCAACTCCTGGATGTAAGCCTTTTCCTGCCTCTTTGTTTCTCTCCTGAGACAGCTGAGAACAGTGGCTAAGAGGTCACTCCACCACTAACGAGCCATGTGAACTTAGGCAGCTCATTTAACCTCTCTCTACACCTCTGCGCCCTCATCTGTAACACAGTAACAGCATTTCCCCCAAAATGTTGTGCAGCGTCAATAAGATAATGAGCATACAGAATCTATTACCTAAATACTTGGGGAATGCTAGTGATGATCTCCAGCAACTCGTTCACTCCAAAATTACTTATTGATAACTGGTGTGCCTCTGAGGACACATGGTTTCTGCCTTTGAGGAAGTCTTCATCCAATGGGGGAGGCAACTGTTAAAAATGAGCGGCTATGACATCACATGATAACTCTGTGAGGTGCATATTGTAATCATACTTTCACAAACTGCCTCATACCTCTCCCCAATAATGCTGCAAGGTAGATATTAGTGTGCCCATTTTTCACATGATGAGGCTGTGGTGCACTGGTCACCTGGTTAGTTAGTGGACACTTGTGGACTTGAACCCAGGTCTTCTGAGTCCAATCCTAGTGCTCTTGGTCCACATTCACCACTCCTTTTTATCCCTCTCTCTTCTAGGGTCTCTCAAAGCTTCAAGTGGACTTCCGAAGGGTAGCTCAGAAGACCATCTGATGCTGAACACAGCTTTAAATCTGAACTTGAGTGCATTCACTCATTCCGCAACCGACTTCGCCAGGTTGGTGCAAAATTACCTCCAGATTTCCATCAGTCATGGTTCATGTTGTTGCTGCCGCTGTTCTTCGTCATTACAGAATTGCAACCCTGAATGTCACTCTGGGACATATGGCCCCAGGACTGTAAACTGCCACCAGGCCATTGATGCTGAAGGCTGCCCTTCAATGCCTGACAGTGATGATTAAACATTGCCTATTAAAGGAGCCATAAAGAAGCCAGACATCCTGCATGGATGAGTAGAGTGGAGTACAAACAATGAGCCAGATTTTCCTGTCTCTCAGGGGAGTCAGTCTCTCATCTTTCATAGAAGAAAACCCACACAATGAGAATCTGGCAGAGTCACCTAAAGGAAGCCCCAGGAAGGGCAGGCACTAGGAAAGGTAGCCCGGACATAGAGGCCCACCCAGCGCTTTAGCTGCCCACGTTCCTACCTGCAACTAAGAAGTAGAAAGCAATTTTATTTCTTCTGAATTCTTATTGTCTGTCCTGCTCATCTGCATTATTTACTGTGGGAATTAATCTCAAAAAAAAAGACAGCTGGCTTGGCATGCCATGGCATCCAGTTTCCATCTAATTCCCCACTCTGGTCCCTAGACTTCTGAGCATTGCTGGAGCAAGTCCCTAACTTCGCTGGGGCCTGCCCTGCTGCTTGGCATCACTTAGTCGTTACTTGCTGAGTCCCAACCAATTCCCCATAGAATTCCCAAGGGATCCCAAAAGGAATCCTTTGGGAATTCACAACCTGCCTGGCCCTGCTGCCCTCCGGAAGACAGCCAGGTCTCCTACCTGGTGGAAAACATGGTCCTTGTCATGACATCTGTCCAGTCCCTGCCATCAGCCTCAAACAACTGGAGGTGTGACATCTGTGTCATGACACCCTTATCCTTTCCTCCCTCCCACTTCTGACTCTTTTTCCCTCTCCTCTTCTCTTTTCTCAGAAGACTCATTCGACCTCCTTTTTCTAAAGCCTCTGCTCCTGATCCCTTTCTCTCCTACTTCCTGTAGGTTTCTCTCCATTTGGCCCCATGCGTCTTCCATATCGAATCTTGGTAAGAGCACTCAGTGTGAGATCTACCCTCTTCACAAACGTTTAAGCAGACAGCACATTGCTGTTGACTACGCGCACGATGCTGCCCAGCAGACCTCCACAGCTGGTTCATCTGACACTTCATGCTCTTTGACAGTGACTCCCCATGTCCCTAATCCCCCAGCTCCTGGCAACCACCAGTTCACTCTCTAATTTTATGAACTGAACTATTTTAGATACTTCATATAAATATCTAAAATACTTATAAGTATGTAAAATACTTATACTGGAATTATGCCCTTTTTGTCCTTCTGTAATGGCTTATTGCATTGAGTGTCGTATCCACCGGGCTCATCCATGTTGTCATATATTGCGGTTCTCTCCCTTTTTAAGGTTGACTGGCATTCCACCGAGTGTATAGACCACATTTTGCTTATCCACTCATCTGTCAACATCTCCACAACTTTGCTCCCGTGAGTAAGGCTGCAATGAACAGAGGAGTGCTGATAGCTCCTCAAGATCCTAATTTCAGTTATTAAGGATAAACAGCCAGAAGTGGATCAAATGGTATTGCTGGATCAGATGGTAGTTCTATTTTTAATTTTTTGATGCACAAAGGTTTCAATTTCTCACAAACTTACCAACACTGGTTATTTTTAGCATCAGTTCGGGAGGTATTAAATTGTATTGATGGTTGGGCCTTTCTAATAATATTACCAGGAGTCACCATCTGTTGAATATCTACTCCATGCCCTGCACTGGGCTAAATGTTCTACCTGTGTTATCTCATCTAATCACCATAGAAACCTTCATTTTACAGATGAGAAACTACATTTTCTACAACCTAAAAATGTGTGAGTCAGTGATTCTGTCCCCATGAGCTCTACTTAAGCTCTGGGGGGATGGGAGGATTAACTGGGACTTAGCCTTGTTGCCTAATTTGAAGAATATCTGCATTTATGCAGCCACTAATTCTCTTTATAAAGAGCCACTCGTATGGAATTTGCCACTGCTATAATCAGCTCTAGCCACGAGTCAGTAGGCTACCAGAGACAGGAGAAGCAGTCAAACCTGTTTGTCTTAATGTGTCTGAATCATTTCTTTTTCAGCTTTGAAGTTTTATGTGTCTTTCATACCATTGGATCACCACAAAAGGTGTAGCCTTATGTCTGAGACATAGTGGGCACTTAATACTGTCATTGAAAAATTTTTCCCCTCTTTAGGATGTAATTGAATTATTGTGCGCCCACAGCCATAACATGTAACCAGATAACTTTGCCTTGCTCACATGGAAACACGTCTTCCAAAAGTGCCTGCCAGAGAGAAAAAAAATGTGCTTCCTTGACCCTCTAGAGTTCTAAGACTCTTTCAGATTTGGGAAGAGTCAGAAACCTAAGTCCTATGTGATGGCTGATTGCAGTCCTTGCCTTGAATGCTTTAGAAAACTGGTTTAGATAAGAGTTCAGATGGTTGACTGACCTTTAAATGAAGTCCCAAGGACTCTGCACAGCCTGTCTGCGCTCCACAAGAAGCACAAGCCTAACAACTACTCACAGAGCCGAAGTCTGTCCACAGAGAGGACAGCACACTCCCTGAGCCAGTGTCCCCGCGGAGGAACAGGGCCTTTGCGTTCTGGTTGGTTTGGTCCCCCTTCCAAACATGAGAGGATCAGAGTGGGCCTTGCTCACCTTTTCCCTCAGTGCATTTTGCCCTCCATGAAGAGAAGGCAACTCTGAGAAATATACCTTCTTTCCTACCCAAATATTAAGCTTCTAATATCTGTTCTTATGGAAGGGGAAAACTACACAGGCATTTCAAGATAATGAATAAACCTAAACTAATATATACATGTAAACACTTGCACACCCATGGAGAAATGTGTAGACTCATATACCTTCAATATAAAAACCTCTTTTATAACCGCCCACAATGTGACTAGAAGCGGATCCTAACGTTGGAGGCCAAAGTCTCAGTAGTGTTACATTTTATTAACTTTTCCTTTTTCTGAGGACCCCCTGAATATGTGTGGGGCCGACACCTACACTGCTGAGGTTTTACTCTGGACAGCAGGAGTGTTTTACACACTGGATTAAATGGCACGTTGCGTTGTAATGTGTTTCAATGTTGTCCAATCACTTGGCCTCCGTCTTGGCTACACTAACAATGCCTGGGGGAACCAAATAGGCCCCAGTGGGGCTGACGACACTTTCTGATTGATACACCCTTCACCAAAGGGTCCATACGGTGTAAATACCATAATATTCCATGGTCTTGAAGTGAGGAAATTCTAGGACAAGGACAGTAAGCTCCTCACCCGTTATCAGGTAACAAGAGGAAGTTAGGCTAAAAGCTGAGAATCTCTAGCATTCTGGATATTTTTCATCACTCTCAGTCATAAACCTAGGGATTCCAATAGGTAGAAAAAAAAATCAAATCTAAGCCCTTGGAAGATACCCATTTCTCATACTGGTGACTTTAATCCTTGCTTTTTATAACACTGTCAGAGAAAAGTACACATTAATACCTGAGTTGTACTTACCAGTGCTTTACCAGTCCTTAGAATTCTAGGGATTTTTTTAATGAAATTTCAGACAGGCATTTAGAAATTTGACATTCTTGGCCAATTCCTAGTGAGTAGCCACCTCCACCTTCCTGCTCAGTGCCTTTGTAAAGCAGATTGTTTCACTGAACTGTCTTTTAAAGTTTAGTAGCCACCTCTTGAAAGGCAGATCATTTTGATTTTCATTTGTTTTGGGTTCGTCCTGAATGCTTGGATTTTCCCACCATCCCTGGATGGGTACCACTGATACTGTGCCAGTGTGGAGCTGCCCAGTCCCACAACATGGAACGCTGTGGTTTCAGGGGTGCCCTGGGTTCAAGAGAAAGGCACAGGAATGAATCATAACACCCAGCTTTACTTTGGATGTCACAGATAACAGTAACTAGTCACCTTCCACAATCCTTACAAAGTATAATGGTCAGCCTCCCTGAGATGCAAGACCAGCTCCGTTTAAGGCTTCCTATATATAAGTCTGTGGCCTTAAACCCGTCTAGAAACAGAAATGGACTGAACCAGTCTTGCCCTGGAGCGCCCTCCCAATTCTGCTGCTTTCTCAAGTTTCCTTCCAGCATCCCCTCCACTCATCCTCCATGATTCCATCTTCCTTGCGCATTCCAGAAGACCCTCCCAATCTGGGAAGTTTATCGTGAATAAATTATTTGGGGTCATTTTTCCAAAGCACTTGGTTTGGGATCACTAAGCATCTTACCTACCCACTCCCACCTTTGCCCAGAAATGCTTTCAAGTCCAGTGTTCAAGGACCACTGGAGGGCATGGCAGACATAGAAAAAGGTAAATTTATCTTCTTAGCCCTCCTACTCTCCATACCCAATGATCCTTGGCCATCTAGGTACCTCTCCTTATGACCCTGCCATTAACTAATCCTTGCCAGGTAATCCACTGGCAACTAAATTTTGGAAAGACTTCAAGGGATAATAATAACTCCTTGACATTATGAGATGAACTAGTGACTGACATAGTTCTCGGGACATTATGTACACTATTTCACTCAATCCCTACAATGACTAAATGCATAAAATATCCCCTAATTGCAAATAAAGAAACTGACATTATGTACTTTAAAGTGACAGAGTCAGAATTTGCATCCAGGCCATCTGGCTCCAGAATCTGTGCTCTTTACCACTATGCTACAGTCACAAAGGTGAAGGGATAGATGGCTGTCTGCTGCAGGGCTGACCCTGACCTTGGCATCCCAGTTTGCAGGTCAAAGAATGTAATAGGCCCTCCTATTCTTATCTCTTCCCAGATGCTCCATCTGATTTTTGGCTCTGGAGAGTGTGTCCCTCGGTGGCTCCCCTCTGCCCTGAACTCATGGGGAATACAGAGACCCACGCCTGACACACCACGTTTGGAAAGATTGCCACACGTGCTGGGTCCTTCGCTCACCTTCATTCCTTCTTCCACAGCAACCACATCAGTGTTCTGAGTCCTCGGGAGTCTGCTTCAATCACTAACCTAACCTGCTTCTTGGCCAAACCCAGCGAGACTGGGGATAGAAACCAAAAATATCCACAGGTGAAGAACATAGCATCTTAAGTCAAATACAGGCTTTTAAGACTCTGTTCCTGTAGTATTTCTGCTCAAACCCCAAAGGAGTGGGAACCGTGTGAAGGCCACCATCTCCTGCCCTCCCCGTACCACCTGCCGACGGAGAAACCAAGACTGAGCCCAAATGTGACAGGGAGACCTGACAATTTCAGGGAGTCTGGAATCTCATTCTAGGTGCTTACCACTTCCATTCCATACATGACTTTGGAATGCCCTTCAGGTCTTTGGACTAAGGAACAAAGACTGTGTCTCCACCAAGCCAAGGGACACCATTTTTTTTTTAATTCCTTCTTCGTTTTCTGGACTCATACTTGGCACTAGCCAGCCACTCTCAGATCTGGGATGAAAGGCAAGAGGCCATGTGTAGTGTACCCCTATTAATATTATTATTGTAATTATATTTTATGGCAGTTTCCCTAGCCTCTACTGCTCAACACTGGCTAATTTCTCCATTATAAAAAGCGGGTACTTTTATTGGACTGTGTGTTTTGCGATGGGTTTGGTTGAGTTTTACCAGCTGAGACATAATTAAGGACAGCAAGCGTCCAAGTGGTACTGTTATGTACTCCAGTGTGCGGGAAAGCAAGCAATTTGAAAGAAAATGACCACTCTTCGAAGGCGTCCCGTAGGCAACCACATCCTCCTTCAGTCTTGAAAGGGGATTTTAAGGCCAAATCTTCCACAGGGCAGATTAGCTGGGCTCCGGAGATTGCCAGTGACCACCAAGCAAGCCGACTAAACATAAGCTGCCTCTGCCAGGCACGTTCCCTGACGCACACTGGCCCTGAGCAGTCTGAGTTTTCACCCCAGTTTTGACTGCTGCTGCTGTGATGTGTTGGGCAAGTAACCTCCTTGGGAGAAAAGGTTAAATGGACAGAAGGCTGCCTTATTAGGGAGAAACTGCAAGACAATGGCTCAACCTAAAGAGCCAGAGGAAAGCATTCTCGGGAAAACAATCCAAAAGCCTGAGGACATAGAACCACAGCACACTTCCTTCAGCTCCTGATTTAGCTTGAGAATGGGTGGAAAGCAGAACTTGTAACGCAACTCTGGATTCTGACAAGCTAGGAATTTATTACTTACCTTAGCTTCTCTGAGTAAGCCTCTTCGTCCTCTGATGGAAAACGGGATGATAAATAATAATGCTTACATGCTAGGCCTGTTGGGATGGTTAAGTTAGTCAACATCTATAAAGCACACAATGAGTGCTTGGTATTCAGGGTGGCCACCAAGTCCAGAACCATAGAAAACTACGTCAATGGTTTATTGATATTATTTTTTTACATGATAGAAAAATTGCTGTATCTTTAGACCTGGTGGCCACCTTATACATTAGCTGATATTATAATTGAATGAAGTGCACTGTGCTCCGTGTTGAGAGACACGGAAAGGCCCCTTTGCCCCAAATTAGAGTATCATCCCTGGTGCCTAGAATTCCCACAGGTGTTAATAACTTTTAAGTTATCAAAGGCTTCTTTTACATGCAAAGCTCAATAAAGATGCCTACCCTTCCCCATCAACCTCCAGTCAAATAAGCCATTCTTTCAATGGAAGATCAGTTCGTCCCTCTGAGCATGGCAGTCCATCGGGACAGAGACACTCCCTTGTCAGCCCCAGTGGGCTTTATGTGAAGTGGTCCAGACACTCCATCATCACTGGGAACCAGTCTCAGACACGGAAAATAATAACCCTCCCCTCCCTTCACATAGTCTGAAATAAGCTATGGAGTATTGAGTACTCCATTTATTTTATTACTTAAGCCTCTTTAAACAACCTCTTAGAGATGCCAGCCCGTGAGTTCAGCAAGGCCTTGCCTACACCAGAGCTATCAGCAGGGTGGTATCCACCAGGAAGCTGAAGCCATGTTAATTATAGGGCCAAAAGGTTGGGCTGAGGGGGGCACGAGGTTTCTGTATGAGACATTCCATATTTCATGTGGACGAGCTTGATCCTTTAAGCTCTGAAAACACCCAGAGGGCAAACTGTCAGCACTATGCACAAGAATTTTGCCCTGAACAAAATGACCTTTGAGTTCTTAACTGGTTTCATATTCTTCAGGCCTCTGCGTACATACGTCTCTACTACGGTCACTCTCTCACATCTTAAATGCATTTATTTGCTGGTAGGGTTGGCCCTCTCTGGCCAACAGCCACTGATTAACATCTCGTCTGCAAACCTTGTAGAAACGTAATCCTTAACAAAATGGGGAAGTTCCAAGCAAGCCAACACATTGTATTGATTTGCAAATTTCAGCCCGCTGTGAGCATCCTCCTCCCTCCATCCCTGCAGTCTTCAGTGAAAACCCATTGAGACTCTAGAATCAAGCTGGGCATCTTTCTTGCCACATCATCACAAACATGAAGTTCAGAGGCTGAAGGGTGCAGAGCACGGTGCTAAAACAAGGAATAAAATATCCATGGACCGGAATGGGACTTTTTTTTAAACTCTGAAATCAAGGTGAGATCTTCCATTCAGGATGGCTTTATCTAGAGAGCAAACATCTTTTTCTCAGCAGAAGCCAAAGCAACGTTTCTCTTCAGTTAAAGACTTACACTAAAGGCTTTTCTACCTTTTTACTGTTGATGCTGGGAACAGATACACCAGCCCTCCACAGTCTAGGACAGGCCCTTGGGGACAGGCCTCTCTGTGTCTTTGGGTAACTCAGATATGTTCCCTAGAGCTTCAGTTTCCCAGGTCGTGACAGAGGAAACACAGGCCAGCAGGGCACCTTAGAGGACCGTGGGGATGGAAAAAGTGGATCGATACATAACTCTTTCTTTCCTCCTCTCCTTTCACCTTTGCCCAGCCAGCTGGCTACGAGGGCAGACATTCCGCCAGCTCTTCTATCTGTGGTAATGGAAAGCAGAGACACCTAATCCCCAAACTTCATCTTAGACTCACTGTAGTTGGAAACCTCTACCTGCATCCGAGCTGCTGGCGATTAGCAGAGCGGGTGGGCCTGCCTACACAGTCCTGCCTTCCCTTCAAATAGATGTGCTAAGAGGTGGAGGAGGGGTCTGGATCTGAAATCCATGAGGAAAAGTTGCACACAGCATCTGTCTAATCCACAAACTGGATATTCAGCTTCCAATGGAATTGGGCGGCGGGGGCGGGGGGTGGGCAGGGGTGCGCTGGCTGCAGCAGGAGCGCAGTGAATTCGGCTCCAAGTCGAATCCCTTCGTGCCACCACCAATCACATTTAGGGAGGCCCAGTGGCAGCTCCAGGCCCCTGATTCAATTAGGAAGGCATGGCCCTCCTGTCATCTCTGTTATAAACATAGGACTGAGCATGAGAACCTGCTCAACCTGTGAGCCAGACCCGCATTTACAATCTAATTGTTGCCAGGCACATCATGTTACCCCAAAGAGATTATAAGCTTCTTCCAGGGTTGCCCACTTATTTGCTATAATTTATTGGGAGCTGTGAGAAGGCCAATTCCCACCTACACGTATCCTGCTATTTCCCCACTAGAAACTCTGACATTTCATTCTATCAAACTTTTATGCAGGTGAAATGCTATTGTGGAAATGCCCTCACTTCACACAATTCAGAAGGGCACGATAACAGGCATCTCCGTCATTTTATTACATACCACCCTTACAGAAAGATCCTAGCAGCAAGAAGACAAAGAAAGAGCTTCCTCACTGCCCATCTCATCCATGTGTCTCAATAAACTCGTTGTAAGATGAACGAGATCATACTCCCACTTCGCCCTGGGGTCCAAGGGCCCCAAGTTGCCCTGCGAGATTAGGAGTCGTGTTTAAAACTGCCCAGGGTTTGAGAAAGGAGTTTCTGCATCTCCTTATTTCTTTACCCAGCACCTTGGTATCACAGGAGACTTGCACAGACTATGAGGCCGACTTCAGTTGATTTAATGTCACATGCAAATAAGGACAAGATCACAGGCCCATCTCTAGCTGGGGCTCATAAACTTTGTGGAGTGGAAAAACTCCCCAGCTTTCCGTCACACACCTCACCCCAGAGAGGGAAGGAAGGGGATCCTTTCTTCTACTCTCACCTCTAAATCATATCTTTCTCTGAGGGAAAGACAATGACTATTTTTTGACCAAAGAGGAGACAGATGTGAGGATGGAAGGAAGAGACTTCACTGGGTCCAAGTCCTAGCAAATCCAGCCACCAGTGTGTGACTTTGGGCAAGTCCCTTGCCTTCTCTATCCCATAATTTTCTTATCCATAGAACAAGGATCATAAACTTCTCGCCTGACTGGGCTTTTCAGGGAATCAAGTGAGAAAATCAATTTGCCCTCCACACAGGATGTGCTCAGCAGGAAGCTTAACTGTCCTTTCTCAGCGGTCTGATAGGTTGCGAGCTTTGTGTGATAGCCTATGTGTATCGTGTGACAGCTCCTAACCCATTTTTTTTTTTCAGTCTGATTCCTCTCATCGTCCAGCCTAAATGAGCCCCAAGGGTCAAGATGAACAGATGACCTGTCCCCCTGTCCTTCTGGGAGGCCCCCAGGGTTCTCAGCAGTTGTCAGGAGCCCTGTAGTTTTCAGAAGAGTGGATCGGATCAGTTGACTGCTGAGAAATGTGGAATTCTCTGAAGAAGGCCCAGCTTGCTAAAAGGCACCCCAGGCGTGCTGGCTTCCGCAGCACATATACTAAAACTGGAACGATGCAGAGAAGATTACTACAGCCCCCATGCAAGGATGACACACAGATCTGTGAAGTGTTCGATATTTTTGTCAAATAAAAAAAATGACAACCCCCCCAAAAAAAAATTAAAGGCACCTCAAGCGACTATGCTCTAGCTTGGGAGCCCTGAAGATGCTCAAAGTGAAGAACAGGATGGCTTCATGCACCAGGTGTCAGCTTATAAAACACAGACCTGCTCAGGGCCTCCCACAGGAATGGGTGACTGCAGCAGAGGAGAACTTAGAAGAAAATTTCTGACTTAGGATTATGGGATATCAATGGAGGGGTAACCCAGGCAGCTTCAGCTCAGAGTCCTGAGTCCGCGGTTTCTGTGGGTGGGGCTGTAGCTGAATCAAGTGGTGTGTTGGGAGCTGCCTGGTGTCTGCGCTCAGGAAAAGCCAGCCATCCTTGCAAGGCTGTGAGAAGCAGTCCCAGCCAGCAAAGGAAAGTGAGCCTCCCGCCACCATGAGGAGAGGGCAGCCACCTTTTACAAGACCCCCTTTTACATTTTATTTAATGACCCCCCTCCAGCTCATGAAAAGGAGTCTTAATGACCGTCAAAAAGCACACGCTCTACCCCAGCACCACTGCTCCAAGCCTTCCTTCCAGGGCCATCGGCTTCAGGAGCCATTCCAGATCAGCCATTTGAAAGGCCAGACTGCACTCGCTCAATTCAACAACAATGAAAAAAATCCTCAGTTTCTTCTGCTTCTTAAAAAAATTTTTTTTAATGTGTCAGGGGGTTACTTTACCAGTTGGGTCAATAAGTATTAACTAATTTTATAATTAGGAAAAAAACTTTCATTTTCTAGCAGTTCGTTATGCCCTCAGGCCAAATAAATAAAAAATCCCCAGCTGGTGGATTTCTTAGTCGACTCCCTGGCAGTATCGGGCATCACACAGACATCCTCCAATCTTTTGGCAGTGGGACCCGGTTCAGATGAATTCACCACAGTCGGACCCAGTTGTGGAGGCAGACTGCCTTGCCTGTCTCCACAGTACCTCCCTAAATTGCACAAGCTGGACCCAACATGGCTTCCTTAGGAAGACAAACTCTTCTCCAGGTGTTTGCACATCCTTCGTCTTTTGCTGGGACTACAGAGCAGAGGAGTGCTTTATAATGCATGCCTGTTGTTCACTGGGGGCGGGCTGGGGAGGGCAGGGGGAGTGGGCCTGCTCTCCAAATCCCCACTCCAATGCCAGCCTGCCAGACTGTGCACACAGACATGACAGGGGATTGTAAAAACGCACCACAAACAATGTGGCTAATGTACCGAGATCCCCTGCAAAGAAGCTCAAGGGCAAGTGAGGAAAGGCCTGGATGTATCCAAGTCCACATGGGGCACCCTAAAAGGAGCAGCTTTGGGGAAGAAGCTTAATCTGCTTCCTCTGTCAATCCCCTTCTCCAGAGAGAACCAGAGAGGGGGCCACAAGGAAAAAGACAGACTGGGTTCTGGCTGTCCCTTCGAATAGCCTGTTAGCCATTCAGGCAGAATTTCTTTATACAATGGAGAGTGAAATGTGAACCACGCTGCCAACATCAGCAGGACAAGCAGGTCCTGTATGTTCTGCTCAAGAGGGGCCTGGACACATTTCAGAAAGTACAGGGAACCCGCAGCCTGGGACGCTAACTCTTGTCCTGGGTTGACAATCACAAAATGAGAGTGAATTTGTGTTTTACCGAGGGGAGTGGGAGTACCCAAGCCCCTTCAGGAATCATATGAACTACCATCACTCTGGGCTTTTAAAATACGCTGGTCAAAATTCTGACAGGGGTGTGAGGATGCCTTTCTTAATAAAGAATGTTCTCAAAAAAATTGATGATGATGATGATAATCATAATCTAATGGCAATGCAGTATTTTTCTTCTCACATGGGTCTTGAGGTCATATCTAGATAAAGAGCTGACTCCCAGAGAAATCAAACCAATAGCCTCAGATCATTCTGTTCACTAGTGGCACAGCCAGGATCCAAAGCCAAGTTCCAAACCCCTGGGACCATCATCATGATCATCATGATCATCATATTCAAGTGATCGAGTATCTCTGAATTCCGGGGGTTTCCCTTCCCTAGACCCTTTGCAAAGGGTGGGGGCAAGTTTACCCTGAGGGTGTATTCACACCATTTGAACAAGAGGGATAAAACAAAAATGGAAATGTTTTCCAGAAGTTTGTTTCATCTGAAAGCACAGGAGTTGGTGCGTTACGCAGGCAGCTATTTTGAAGAAGGGTGAAAATTTGAGTTCTGTGGATAAACCTGCAATATCATGTGCCATCGTTCTAAAGTTTTCTTTTGGCCTTTTGTTCTTCCATTTCTAATTTAAAAAAATTTAAATGTCTCCTTAGCTTGGAAATTGAAAGGAATTTATCGACAGAGGAGTTAATAATGATGGCAGAAATGGTCCTAGACTTTAGGGTGGATTTGGGGTTAAGGACAGGCAGATGGAACAAGAGTACAAGGAGCAATAATGCTTCCAAGGCTTTGAAATGTAAATGAGACAACTCACATTGTGAGGAAAGTATCCGCGGAGGCAGGGAGTGGATGGCATTTGAGTTTGGGCGTCTTAATTTTGTGAACAGGTGTTTAACCAAACTCTGGTCAGACATGCAGTACCTGGGGAGTTTGCTCCTTTCCCAGAGTCCTAGATTTAGGAAATACTAAAATGAAGTCCTGCGATGAGGAGTCAGCTTTTAGGTAATTGTTAAAACCTAGAAAAGGTGCAGAAAATAGACACTGATCTTAGAAGGCAAGCTCTGGGTGTCCCCACTTCTATCACTGGCTGTCTGCCTGGCGACCAACCCAGAGGCCCAACTGGGAACCTCACCACAGCACATGCAGTTTTTTTTAAGGGGAATAACATGTAAATGTCACAAAGTAAGAATGAGACACTGCAGTCTTGGTTTCTCTATTTCCTGACCTGCTTAAAGAACAAAAAGTGGTTTTAAATGGACTTCAACCTAGACACTGGCTAGGTACTTGTTGTATACATAAAAAGAGTGCTTAAATTCAGACTTTTACTTCATGAAGTTTCACTGTTTGACATATGAGTTGTTCACAAATAGCAATGCAGTTCAGTAACTACACAGTATATTTTTTCTGTTGTGTTTTTAAATGTTTTAGAGAAATCATCCAAATTTGCACACATATTTGTCAAGTAATCTATGGATGAGCTAATGCAACTTTCAAAAGTGAGGCAAGACACTTAAAATTGATTAGGGGTGAAATTTACTACCAATATTTACACAATGTTTTAGATCTACAAGCTCGTTCTGTTTTTCTAGGTGAAACCCTCTCTAGAACTGCTCTTCTATGGTGTCTCATATTTAAATGGAAAAAAAAAAGAACAAAACCATTGAAACCAGGAAAGCATATAAGCTTCTCAAGAAGAAACTGAATCACTGCTATCATACATATTTTTCAAATCTTTCGTATCTTCTGGAACTATCTTGGAATGTCAAATCAATATACAGAATGATAAAACGACATTTCTCTGAAGAAGGAAGAAGATCAAATATGCTATCACTGTAGTACCTAAAACAAATGGAGCTAGAGTTTGGGATTTTTCTATGCGCACCCCCCCATCCCACCCTCTCCCACCCTAAGAATGTCAAGAATTTGAACTCCCTGTTCTCAAGGTGAAAGGGCATTAATTAACTCAGATCTGTTCATGAAGAGGCGAGGTGGCAAATCCTGAGACACTGGAACCATACCTTAAAACCTCCCAAGTTTGCTGGGCTGGTGTGGCTCAGTGGATTGAGTGCTGGCCTGTAAACCAAAGGGTCACCAGTTCAATTCCCAGTCAGGGCACATGCCTGGGTCGCCCACTGGGCCCTCAGTGGGGGGCATGTGAGAGGCAACCACACATTGATGTTTCCCTCCCTCTCTTTCTCCCTCCCTTCTCCTCTCTCTCTAGGGGAGGGAAAAAAAAACCCTCCCAAGTTTAAAATGGCAATACGTGGTGATATGCTTTGGTGCCTTGAAGGTAACTGAAAACATCAGAATTGTAGATCATTAATTAGGAACCAGTAAGACCTCCATTTGCATCTCAGTGATTCTCGACTCCTTTATTTCAACATTTAGCTTTAGGTTTAAAATATTTGCTAAGAAAGCAGAAAGGTGATTAACAGAGATTTTTAAATGTGTGCCATAGTTACACATTCGGTCAACAGAGGAAAAGGAAACTATACAGCATAAGTTACAAAATGGTTATTCTGTGTTTCGCGAACATTCCGATAAACTCTCCATGATGGCATTATTCGACAGTAGGAAAGCAAAAACAGAAATGAACTCAAGAGCCAGCCCAGCTCCTTGACGTCTTGCAGAGAACCTCGAGGAATCCCTCAGCTGCAGTCCACCTGGGAATCTCAGAGAGGATGTCTTCCCATTTCTCCTGCGAGCTTGTTTACTCGAGGTGCACAAGGAAGTGGAAGCTGCAGCTCACTAAGGGACCATAGAAGTTACTCCCACCCCAGAATAAACTCCTCTGGGCTGCATCCAGGGCTCCAGAGAGGCCCAGTTTCCCAAAGGAATACGTGTGGACGATCTGGAGTTTTCATGTTCGGGTGTTGTTTCTTGTGAAACTCCTTTTTCTTAAATTAGCTAGAGCTACCAGGTTCTAGAAGAGCATGGCCACCACTTTGATACGATGTTACTGGTTTGTTTTTTTTAATATTTTCACTTTATTATTATTTGATATTATTATTCCAACAGATTAAAGGCAGCGATCACTAACACAGAACACAACAGAGCGAACAATCAGCCAGGCTGCTCCCAGGACCAGGTCTGTCCGGCCTAAGGCGCTGACATGCACGTGGTAGCTCATACACTGCTACCCTCATAGCACAGACTGCGGGAGGAGTGAAACGACAGATGCTGCTGTACCCTTAGAAGCTATTTAATAAATACCATCAGAAAGCAAAAAGGAAAAGAAGCCCTCCGGAGCACAATCACCTTAGATCAACTGAATGTCATCTAGTTTATTCAACCAAAAATTGAGAGAGAAGGAAAATATTAAACAACAAAAAAAAAAAGCAGAGCTTAACACTAGCAGTAAATAAATTTGTACAATGATTCAGTCTGTATAATATGATGAAATAAATCTACATCTTTTCTTATTTTGGTGCTTTGAATTATACATACAAACAACAATTACAGGGACTTGATCACGCAGCATGTAGGCCTGGAAAAGGCTATCTGAAACCCTCGGTGGCAAAATGCGAGTGTGAACACCGATTGCCCGAACTCGTAGAATTTCCTAAGCAGAGGCCCACAGCTTTGAACAAATGATTCGCCTACAACTTTTTTTGTTCTTTTTTCTTTTTTTTTTTTTCTCTTTTTTTAATGCATCAAACACCTGTGGCCAGTGAAAGGCAGTTTGTCCATTTGGACATCAGACCTAGTTTCTTCTTAATTTCCATCCTTGATTCCCCCCATCTTCCTTAAAATTCTTGGCATCCCTTATGCCTTCCTTACAGCTACCCAGATGCAATCAAGTCTTCTTCAAATGTACAGTATTTCTTACAATATAAGTTATATGCAATGTTCGGCAATTTTTTTTTCACAGCACTAGAGAGACCCTGTTAAATAGGGAATATGAGTCTGAATGGCTTATTCACAAATGGGATCCAGATTCAGTGATTGGGAATGCAGACACCACAGTGAGCTCCTCGGCAAAAGTAGCAAACATCACTTGTTGCCTTCTGCCTTCAAAAACCAGATATCCATCAGTTCTCGATTTCATGATATGCTCCTGCAAAAATGCACGTAGAAGGGGCCGGAGGGACTCTCGCCTGGAGACCTTTACGCATCGAGCAGAGACTCTAACCCATGGCGGTGACCATACTAGAAGGGTGGTGAGGTCCAAAGGAGAGGCTGGACGGTGGGTGCATCGGCGTCGGAGTGGTCAGCATGTGGCTGGAGTGGCTGAAGGGTGAAATGTGGCTGAGGGAGGACATGTGTCTGGAGAGAGCAGCAGGGTTGAAGGAGCTGCTCTTGGGGAAGTCCTCCAGCGTGTCATGCACCTTTTTGCACTTTTTGGATTTGCTAGACATTTTTCGGTTTCTGGTCTGGATGCCTTCCTTCTTCATAGTCAGGGGTCTGTTAATCTAAACAAAGATCAATTTTTTTTTTTTTTTTACTTTTTTGCTGGCTCTGAAATGGTGCAGGCTTCCACACCCCAACATGGGTTCTTCTGACTGCCCCAGCTAAGGATCTGCTTGTGGGGGGCCCCTTCCTCCCACCCCTTCCTGCCTCCTTCCCGGGGACCCAGAGTCCCGCAAGCTAGGTCTGTGGTAGAGTTCTGACTGTCAGCCTCTATCAGTTTCAGAAACTGAGAGACCATAGGAAAGGTGTTCCAAGCAGAGGTTATTAATTATGTTCACCCACACCAGTCATTTGGGGAGAAATCTGCCTCAGGGAACTCTGTGTTCCCAAGAACCATATCCTAGAGACCCGCCCAATATGATCGTACTTCCCTAAAATACAATAACTTGTCTTACTCCACTAGAATCTCCTTAGAATATTTCCTGAGAATGGAGGTAAGTAAGGAATCTTCCAGGGGAAATAACATTTTGTCTACTCATCTGAAGTCCATGTCAGGACTTGAAAAGCACTGCCAAAGCAATCTATCTCAAGTGTTTAAGTTCCTATCCGCCTTGGGAAACTAGGACTGCACCCCAATTCAAAGTAAACTGTGGCTGCCTCTGTTCTGCCTGGCCTTTCACAATGAGAGGTGCTGTCCAATCTTCTTCAGGAATTTGTATGTTCTGGGGTCATATTTTAGTACACTGTGTATTTCCGAAAGGTCACCTCTTGCCCATGTCACAGCAACTGCAGTAATTGAACATTACAATTTCTACCTAGTCTGACTAACCACTTAAAACTAGACACATAGCTAAACCACCAACCAACAAGTATTTAATAACCACTTAGGGGGTGCAAAGTACTGTGCTAGCATGAAAGTAATCTCATCCTAAAAATCAAAGACCAGAAATGAAGTAAAAAGACAGAGGCAAGAGCCTACTTGAAAAGTCCCAAGTCTTCAGCCTCTAAGACAGCATACCACACCTCTCCCCTCCATAACACTGATTTGTTGTGTTTTCAAAATACGTTTGCTTTGGAGGGTGAGGTGAATCCAAAGAGGGGACATGACAAAGTGGCAGAGACCAATCTCTACCAGGAGTCGGAATCCAATTAACAGCAATAGCAGTCATCTGTCCCACTAACAAACCACGTGTCTGGCCATGTTTCCAGAGAAACATGCCGAAGCAACTCAAGGAGCAAATGTCAAGGTCTAGGTCATTCCTGACTCCTTGGGGGGGAAAATGTCCTCTTCCTCCATGGCCCTCAAGGGTGGAAAAAAAGAAGAAGGTTCTCATGATTCCAGGGTCTACCTGTCTGCTCCAACAGCGAGCAAACAGCAGTTAAGGAAGAAAGAACTCCAACAGCAGAGAGGGACAAGCTGCTGGCCATGCTTCTGGGAGCAACAAACACACAGCTTCCTGGAGCTGAGCTGGGAGAGGTCCCCGAGCAGGGAGACAGAACCTCACCCCGAGCTTTCCCCCTGTGCCAGGAAAGCAGCGTGAATGATAGCAGGGGAGCTAAAAGACGTTGCCAAAAAAACATCTCTGGGTTCCTTCTTCAAAGTTATAATCAAGGTAAAGGTGCTGCCTACATAGGTGATAGGAATCTACTGTCACATCAAATCTTCCCCCAGATAATGTCTAGACACACAGCTCTTTACCGGGGTATCTAGATACACACAGGCAGATATCTAAATATAATATCTAGTTACACAGATAGCCACACAAACCCAGATAACTAGTCCCAACACCACCTAGATACACTGATACTGTGATAGGTAGTTATCCAAACACCCAGATAAGCAGAAAGCAACTAACTTATGGCATACATATACAGGTATCTCGATGGGCAGAACTAAACAACACAAGGAGAACGTTAATAGATTATTATCTCCTATTGTTAAATACACATAAATAGCCTTTTTTGTGTGAATTCTTACTAAACCAGAGAAGACAGAAAAACCACTCTTGCTGATGAACCAGTTTCTCTCCCACTGGAGCCCAGCCACGAAGTCGGAGCTACTGAAGAACAGGGGAGAATGAGCAGAGAGCAAGGTTCCCGGACTTTACCTATTCTTCAGAAATATTTTTCTCAGACTGGACACAACTGAGATCCTATCTCATGGTGGCTAAGGAATCAAAGAAATTTATGGCTGGTTAATTTCCCATAATTCCCATACTTGCATGGAAATAGGAAAGCATACATGACCACACACAATCCATTGCTTTGAACTGAACTTGGGTGCATTCTAAACCGAGAAAGCATGTACTTTCCGCTGGTCCTTCAGTCCTGATGCTTCACAGGAAAGCTGCTACTCTGAAATCGGTACTGCCTCTCCCACTTCACCAACACGTTCCCTTGTACAAATGCTTGCTTCTTTAAGTCATAATTCTTGAAATAAAATGGAAATAAAAATAATTTTTCCCCTGTCTACCTCATGGGACTACTCCAGGTTTCATTATGCTCAGGTAACATGAAAGTTCTTTGAAAACCATAAATTTCAATCCTAAAATAATTTTATAGGTTGTGCCAATGACTAGGTAGCTCATAAACTCTAATGCCCCAAATCTTCCAGATTTCAATCACAAATCTGCTTATCTCCACTGTGATGAGCAAGTAAATTCCCCCAAGTAAAAACAGGACTTGAACTTCAATGCTGATAAATGCAGACAGACCACAGTCCGGGGATCTGAGAGAGAAGAACCAACTGTAGAAGGATTCTAGTTCCGTCAGTGCTGGCCCTGCTCGGGCACCATGTCAAGACGGGGCCACCGAAGGCAGGGAGGTGAGTTTTGCAGGTTCCCCGGACATCTCATCAACTTATTCTCAAAAGGTAAAAAAGGACAAGTGTGCTGGGGTCACCCTGAGAAGTTCCCCTATGACTCAAAAAATTGAACCAGAAATGCTTCCTCCCCAATTCCCAGGTATTCCTAGGTCAGAAGAGGTGACTGCCAGAATGGCCGCAAGCAAAAAGCTCTCTTGCCTTTTCCCCCCGCTCAGCCCCAGACTTTGCCCAAGTCAAACTGGCCAAGGGATTTTAGGAGAATCCTGCAGAGTCAAAGAAGAGCGTGAGAGCAAGAGGGAAATGGAAATGCTGTCTTTGGGACCCAGGCAAACCACAGGCCTCCTGAGGCCAAGGCCCGTCAGCCAGAGTTGTCCGGGGAAACCGTCTTTGAGGTGAAGACACTGCAACATGGGAGGTCCCCACGTTAAAAGGTTAGAAACGACACCTAAACCCAGGTGATGGCAGGCAATTATCATTCTGCTAATATGATGCATAGAAGAAGTAAAGGCAGAGTTTCTTTTCCCTAGTAACCTCCTGGACATTTTCTTTCATGGCTTCTATACAGAGAATCCAATCAAAATTCACTGCACAGGGTAAGCCAAGAGTTTTGCCCCTCAGTAGCTGAATTTCGTCCTTTCTGCTTCAGGAATTTATGTGCCATGCATTCCAATCCTAGTTACTTTTCTCTTTTGCTCTCTTCCTCATTGGTGCCATAAGCAGAAACCACAAGGAAACATAAAAATGTAAATGGTGACTTTTTTTGTTGTTTTCCAAGGTAAGATTTTTTTTTCCGCTTTAAAACCCAGACCAGTCCCACCACCCATGCTGGACTGCTGCATCGCAAGGAGTTTCCCGGTGCTCTCCATGCCTACCAGGAGGGCTGAGTTGTCCTGTCATTAAACCGTCCACTCTCAGCAAGGCCACACTGTACAAAGCAGTTCCCTGCCCTGGGTCCTGCTGCACTGATTATTATCTGGCCCGTTGTTTGGCCCAAAGAATGGCAATGCAGGTCGAGAAGGGGGACCTGGGAAGGGTGAGGCTGTGCGCCAGGGCCTTGTCAGCAAGGGAGACGGTTGTGGCGGGTCCCCATGACACTTACATTGTGCAGCTTGTAGTAGAGCCCGCAGGCATTGCAGACAGGATCCCCATTGGCATTCCTTCTCCAGAGAGTGGTAGTGGTGGTTTGACAGTTTGCACAGGACGTTCCTGCCCTTCTTGCTGCCGACTGGGAGTGGGGAGAGGGGAGGGGAGAAAATCAAAACAAATGTAAAATGTGTTTTCAGAACTACAGAGAGACAGACTTAAAAAAAATTATCATTGAAATCAAAACTAGCAAGTGGCCCACATGAAAGTAAGGAAGATCCCCAAAAGCAGCCTCGAGAAGAAAAATGTAGCCAATCCATCAGCAGACGAGTGTGTCAGCCTGTAGCCAAGTGGTCAGAATTTAGCCCACTACGCTCCTGTGCAGAATTTGGGAGGACCAGAAGGCCACCACCACCCTCTGAGTTAATTTTCCCCCATCCCCATCCCACAAAGTCCATCAGATAGTTAATTAGTTAATTTTTATGGGCACGATTTTGAATTATGCAGACTAGTTTGGGTACCAGGCTTTCAGCAGCCTCACTCACCAAGCCCACAAGAGCTTTTCAAGGGCAACTGCTCTGATACCACTTCTCAGCAAGACTCCTGGCCATCACAGTTACTAATAGCAAAGTAGGAGCAATCCTCAAAGCATCAAAAGCACTTTATAGACCCCAAATAAAGAAATGCTGGCTTATCAAGAGAACAGAGTGCTAACAGAGGGAGACAGTCTATGCACGTGTGAGGTCTGCACTCGTGGGGTGTGTAATTTAGGAAGCAACAGGCAGGACATCTGAAGTGAACAAGACTTCAGCGAGTCTGCCGCTGTCCGAAATGTGCACAGCCCACGCTTTCAGACTTGGTCGCCTTTAGACTTTGTCACTCATGGTGACAGCCATCCTCAGTCTCTTTAGGTGGCTTTTAGTTAATGAGACAAACTATAAAGAAGAAGGAATTTAGGTCATCAACAGGAACACGGCCCCTCCCCCTGCTCTCATCTCATTCCACCTTCTGGAAATTAGGTATTTTCTATTTGCCCTTCACAGAGCACAATAGTGCCAGGTCAAATGTCAGTCTCAACTTGAATTTTAATTATTTGATTGTGTCACTGCCTTCATTTCTTTTGAAAGGGAAATTTGTCTTTCACTTTTTTGACACACATTTATATGGGAATTATTCTCTACATCTACCCTGTGGAAAAAAAATAATAAACTCAAAAACTTTTGGAAACAAAATAGGTCACTTCTAGCATCCATCTCTCTCACCTCCTCAGCCCCACCCCGACAACATAAAAAGAATACTTTAACTACAAAACTACTGCTGCACCTGAAGTCAGAAAAATTACCAAAGGCAAGAGGAAGAAAAAGAATTCAGCTAGTTGATCAGAAAAACCTCTGGCATGGTTATAAATGCATGGGACAAAAAGGACAGGAATTTCCATCAACATTTTACCAAGCAAAACACTGGGCCAACGATCCGAAGCCACCAAGTATGGAAAACTCGGTGGCGATTCTGAATTAACCACACGGGCTCCTTTCCTTTCAAAGCCACTACATTGTCCCATAGACACACTCCTCCATCCCACAGGCTTAAATGGAACAGCCCCTTTTTTTGGAGTAGTAATTCTTTATTTTCTGCATTCTGAGGAACTGGGAGTTAAAAACAGCCCTTATCTACCATAATCAAAAAGATTCTATTTTTTGTCTGTCCGTTTTGAAAATAATTCAATACAGCCAAGAGCGCTGCCTCTAACCCCACCTGCCTAAATTATGAAATGTGATAATTTGAGACTTAAATAACTGTTTCTTCTGTACTCTTGGGAAGAAAATAATACATTAAATCAGTGGTTAATGATTTTGACAATTATGTTATTATGTGATTATTATTATCTTCCTGTACTTTTTTTCCTTTAAAAGAAATACCCGGATATAGTAGACTAATATCTACTCAGGCACCGGATTTCCCAGCCCAACAATTTGGAATGTGTCACACAGGCACATGAGGCCAACCGGTAAAATTAAAGCTCCAAATGATGAGGTTCACAGTGCGTCCTTTGCAGTATAGTGACAGTTTCATAAATAGGAGCAGGCTCAGAATACATTTCCAGTCTACAGACTTTATGCAAATTTATACGGAACCTCTCAAAGCCATACTGTTTGGTTCACCCGCAAGATACAAAATACATTAATAAAGCAAGCTACTCAGCTGGTTGTTAAACCTGTGAAAATCCTGGAGACGCTGAGGAAAGAATTCTATGGCCCTTGCCTTCAGTCTTTTCTCCTATTTCCTGCGTGAGTTTACTCGGTGTTAGATCTGCGTCTGACGGGGCAGCTAGCTACATGGTGGGCTAGGTGGTCATCAGTGAATCTCCAAATGTGCAGAAAGGAAAATAACAAACTACAGAGGCCAAGCTGGGATGGAGGGGCAGAAAATATACGAAAAAGGAAAAAGAAAGGTTCTAGGTACTCAGAAGTCAAATGCATTAAAGGGCTTAAAAAAAAATCCTGAATGTGCTCTGAGCGTCTCTCAGCATGGAGCATATGAATTCTATGGAACTAAAAATATAAAACCACCCAGAAGAGATGAGTAAGACAGAAAAGACAGCTGAAAATGTGACAGCCAATGAACTCTAGAATTCAAAGTAATTGTTACTCAGAATCTAGAGGTTGTTTATGAAAGGTGAATGAAGACAAAATTATATAAAATGCAAGTACAGTCTCCTATGCAATCTACCCAGACAGAAGAAACCCCAAGAAAATGTCAAATGCACTCTTGCTCATCAATCAGCCCGTACTCTGAGACTTTACTTCCTCTTTTCCCTTCTTTACTTTTACCTTAAAAAAAAAAAACCCATATAATAGCACCATAACTTATTTTTAACAAAAAGGTTTTTGTTGTTAGGTTTTTCTTTTTTTCTCTTTTCCTTTTTTTTTTTTTTTTTTTTTTTTTTATGAAGGCCAGGTTTTGAGTGATTCAGAACATTCTTTTGCGGTGTGATCATATTCATTCTGTGCTAACACCTCCAGCCATATTTTTTTCAAACACAGTCTTGCTCTGATCCGTTCAAACATCTTGACGTTTAGGTTAGGGAAGCTGAGTTGTTGTTTATGAGTTATCTCCAGTGCTCAGATATCCGGCAGCTTTTTCCTAGGAAGTTAGCTTTGCACATAGAGAAAGGAAAAAAAAAAAAAAAAAAAAACCAAAGTACACGGGGACTGGGAGATTGAGAAAGTTGGAGAAAGGGGCAAAGATCAGAAAGAATAAAGCCTAGAGACCAAGGACTGCCAAAAATTAGTCACATGGGCACTTCCATCCCTAGAAAGTGTTTCCTTCTTCTGAAGAGGATGTGAAAGGTCTTGAGTTGCACTCAAATCTGATGGGGAAAACACGTAATTCTTTAAAAAGAACAGAAAGATTTGGATTTTCCCCCCCTTAGAATTTGATGGATACTTCCTCACCAATCAATCTGCCTGGGGAAGACCCCCTCCTCCCCTCCCTACGTGGTGAGTGTCATCACCACAAAAAGCATTTTGATCTCTTGACTGCGGTTAGAGTTATCATTTGCTAAGCCTGCCTTTGTCTGTTATATGCACTTGTTATTCAAGTTGGCCCAAGGTCCCGAAATTGACAAATGAACTTCTGCTAGTTTCCCTAATAAATACTTGGCATTACCAGGTTTTCTCAAATATTTTTAAGGCTAAAGAAGTTTAAGAAAGTAAAGAGGGAGGAAAAAACTAGCACCCTAGCAATAGTAGCTCAAAGGGGTTCTAAGACCAAATGCTGGGTGACACCAACAGGCAAGCCAGGAATCAGTTTTGTTTTGTTTTGTTTTTCCCCATAGGAGTTACCTGGGGGACGTCCTTACTTGTGAAAGACTCCACCAAATTCAATGTCTGCATCTTGTGAAATCTTGTTAACTGGCCACACCAATCTGAAGTTACTGGCGCATGAGATTCACCCAGCACTGAGGCTGTGATCACTTCCCGGAAGCCCATTTCTACCATTTCAGGACCAAGTTCTAAGGGGGTGCCCGGGACATTCCATCCTCATACTAAGTTTCTCTGTCTGTCAAACAGTGCTTATCAAGGCATCGCAGATCGGTGGTCCTGGTCCTGTTAAAGCACTCCTCCTGTTAGCGAATAATTTTGGATTTGTAACCAAGAAGTCAGCACCCTTAAAACTTTGGTAAGTGACTTACGAACCATGGAGAGGAAATATAGAGAAAGCATTTCTGCATGTCTACTTTGAAAACAGAAGAGGGGGAAAAAAAATACTATCCCTAACCAGCTGACATGATTTTGAGCTGTCCTGCTAATTTCCTGCAGAAAGCTCTCCTTCCTGGAGAAAGGAAATGGAAAACACCAAATGGTTGGTGCAGGGTCAGTGCTTCCCAAAGACAACTCACCAGCCTTCGCTTGGGTTTAATAAGCGGTCGGTTCTGCCCATTCATCTTGTGGTAGAGCCCACAGGCATTGCACAGGTAGTGCCCGGTGCCATCTCGTCGCCACAGTGGGGTAGAGGTCGCCCCGCAGTTCACACACTCCCTGCCTTCTGGAAACAAGATCACACATAAGTCACTTATGGAAGGAGTAAACCACAGAAAAGATGACAGTGCATGGAATTGGGGGATGACAGTCAAATGGAGAACTTTTTTCTCTCTTCTCCCTCTTTTGGGGAACTTTCCCACCCCCATCTCCTCTGAAGGTGGCTGCTAAGCTGAAAACAGTTATTGGATGGAGCTCACGGCCTAACCCACACACATAGCAATGGCCACGAATAAACTGCAGCAGACCCTTGTTCTGGGCCTACCCAATGCCGAGGACCAAGGCCAATTTCAACTTGTAATAGTTCCCTGAGAAAATCCTGAGCCCCAGACATGCGAAGGCAATCATTCCATTCATTTCCCTCAAAGGAAAACAAAGGTGACCCATTCTCATCACTAGGTCTGTCTATACAGATTGATTAAATAATAAAGATTAGGATGGGAAGAAAGGGAAGATGAATCAATGGCAAGATAGATAAACAGATAGTAAACAGATGAACAGATCGATCAATTGGCTGATTGATTTCAGTGGCGAGGGCTTTAGATTTTATTTCCAGTAAAACTGTAAATGTTCCTGACTGGCAAGTAATAGATGAAGACCCAGCAGGGTCGACTCATTTCTCCATCTTCTTCCCTCTAGAAAAGGCCAAGGTTTTCCATGCCATTGTGACAGGGATCGATGTATCATCTTTAGGCAAGAAACCTGGAGATCTGGAGATGTGGGGGAGGGAAAGGGATGGAGAGTTGGTGAGAGGGGCAGAGTGAAGGGCACAAGATCAGAACAGGCCAGTTAGGGAAGGGGGTGGGGAGAGCTCTTGGTCGGCTCATTAACCAAAGCCTGCCTGCAGTTGCTCTTTCTCCAAAAAAACAAACAAAAATAAACAAAAACCGGCCAGGCGAGGTTAGGGCAGCATTCGCTCCAGGGGCAGGAGAGTGAGCCAGACCCACCTCCAGAGGGAAAGCTCCAGAAGGGGATCCCTCAAAATATCATCTAGGACACAGGGACAGTTTGCTTACTGATTGCTTTTCAACTTCTGCAGGAGAACAGTTTCTGGGTCAGCCTGTCCCTCTGTTGGGGCCTGCGCTCCCCACCTGGCTGCTCCGAGATGGGACCCCCCAAGGAGCATCCCCTCCACAAGGGGAGCCAGGTTCCAACCCTGAAGGAGCCAGTGGCCCCACTAGCTGGACTTCCCAGAGGAAGCCAGAGGAAAAACATGGTTTTGCTATCTTTGGGTGCTCAGAGGGAGGTTTTGGGTAGTGGTAGGAGAGAAAAATGAGCCCCCAAAGGTTATTGTAAGAGATCAATTAGCTAACGCAAAACTACCAGGAAGACAAGCTGGGCTGGGCTGGGCTGGGCTGGGCTGGGCGAGGAAAACCCAACAGGGCACCAAGGAACCTTGACTCCTCACAGGGGGAGCAGGGCTGGCCTGGGAGCCCGGGTCTGTTCTGCCTTTGGGGACCCCCAGACCAAGTATGAGGGAAATCAGGGAATGGAGAGCTTGCACCTATGACTTATGCTTTTCTCCAGGGGCAAATCTGGAGAAGAAAAAGGACTTTTAGATTAGAACAGAAAGAAGGTTTTGCCTCCTTTCACTTTGGAGTCCATGATGGTGCTGAGTTGTTTTTGTTCACTTTGTTTAAAAAAAATTTTTTTAAGTTAAGAAAGATGTTATTATTACTTCTTTTGCTCCAAATTCAAAAGGTTCTTAACCCACGGTCTACACAGACCCTCCAAGAACCCCTGTGATTATCTACAAAAACATGGTCCTGTTGTGCCAAAAGCACTTTCTAGGGACCCAGTGGCTTCTATCGGTCCTCAAAAAAGGCTTTGGACCGAACTGTATCCAGACACCTTTCCCTGGGGTCCAAGCCTGTGGGCTGTGGCCAGCGGATGTGGGGAAGGCACGGAGGAAGGAGGAAGGGGCACTCAGGCGTAGGTGAGGAGGTGCCAGGGGCTGCCAGGGCCAGGAGGCAGGCAAGCCCCTTCTGGTGACAGGGATGCCGCCCTGGCCTGGCTGGGCTGCGCATTCCCCGACCTACCAAGACAGGGGCCTCTCAGGTTCCCAGACATTTTGTCCCTTTCCTACTTGGGCACTGGCAGAGCTGCTCTGAGGTTTCTCTGGTTCCCTTCTCACCCCAACAGTGGTGGCTCAGGGCTAGATGCCCTGCTCGTAAGCACCTTGGGCTGGGGGGATCTCCCAGGGTGTGAGATTAGTCTGATTTCCTCTCCTTTGTCAAGCAGTGGAGAGGATGACAGCTTCCTTTTCAGAGGGACCTTAAGAACTAGCAACCGCTGCCTCCCCAGCAAGGCTCTGCTCGGCAGAGCAATTTTCTGTCTTGATTCACTCGGCAAGTTTGCGATTACCTTGTGCGTGTTTTACTTATTTTTTTTCTTTTCTCCTTGCTGCCTCTAGTCTGTGACTTGAGCAAACCACCAATTTTCCTAATGGAGGCCCTGACTATCTCCTACTTTCTTTCCTGCTCCTCGCTGGCTGCCTGGTTTGAGCAGCTCTCACAGACACCTCTCTCTTAGGTGACAAGAACCACAAAGCTGCGCGGCCTCTTGACATTCAACAGCCATTTTCAAACACCCCTTCACCTCCTACTGAAATCCTGAAACGGGGCTGAATGGCAGGGGCAGGGAGCAGCGGCTGGCGGCTGTGAAGAGGAGGGTACAAGTGAGATGCCCGCAGAAGGGGAGCTCAGAAGTGGCCATTTGCAAAAAGGCTTTGTCTTTTGTTTGCAAAGACATATCCCAGGCGCCAGCCCTGGTTAGAAAAGCAATAGGTGCCCTAACCACAGCTCAACCGTTTCTCCAAAATGCGACAACTCTCTCTTCTCTTGTCTCCTCCTTTGGCAAGTGCAAAGAAGAGGTTAAAAAAAAAAAAAAAGCAACCACTAAAACCAAGAGAATACCCTCCTCAAGAATTCCCACCACTTCCACCCTCTTTACACAGAAGAGGGTCTAGAAACTTCCTCTCCCTGCTCCCACACTCCCAAAAGTACCAGCGCCCTCACTGCCCAGGTGTGCTGGCCTTGGGTTTTTTTTTGACTGTGAGAAAGGAATAAGAGGAGGAAGTAAAAAGCCAAATTTAAATCATCTCCTCATTTCTCCCCCCACCAAAAAAATAAAATAAAATAGGTGCATGGGTACCCTGATTCTGGTGCACAGAAACCGCAGCACACCCCTCACCACCTCCCAAATGCTCACGTTCACAGTCTCAAGGAAAGAGAGGAGAGAAAGGAAAAGACTGCACGGAGGGCTGAAGGTGCGTGTGTGGGGGGAGGGGGGAGATCAAACCTGGAAATGAGGGCAGAGAAACCAGAGACTTTGGAAAAGGTACTCTGTCCCTGCCCCCACACACAACTACCACACCAGCCTCAAATACCACAGTCTTCCCCCAAAACTTTTAGCCCTACCAGAAAAGAGAACTTAAACACAAAATCCCATCACTACCTCAAAATGCACAGGTCTGCTTTCTTTGCAATCAACTCTCAAGCCTGGATCTAACCCTGGGTTTTCTGCTGAACGCTGCACCCCATTTCCGTGAGACCCTCCACTCCACGCCACTCCCCCGCCCCTGACCAGGCAGCCCGGCCACTCTCCAG
The DNA here is from genome assembly GCA_039655065.1 of Glossophaga mutica. Lineage (NCBI taxonomy): Eukaryota > Metazoa > Chordata > Mammalia > Chiroptera > Phyllostomidae > Glossophaga > Glossophaga mutica. The sequence continues at coordinate 157,685,503 of CM077303.1, forward strand.
GGCGCTCTCCCTCTTGCTCTCTCTCTAACTCCACCAGCAAGCCTACCTCCCTCTCCCTCTGCCGACTTTCATGTACTGAACATGCAGGTTTGAGTTCTTCTGTCAGCCTAACCGCATCCGGACTCTATTAAAGTTCCTGGCGCGGGATAAACAATGCAACTGTCGCGTGCAGCAGTCTGAAAATAATTGGATTAGCTAAAACATATCAACTAAATAGAGACAGTCCTGCCCAGGCAGTCGGAGTGAATGTCACCCTGGAAAAAAACCCTGAAAACCGATCCCATGGTCACTGGGTGCCCAGAGCCCTCCCTCACAGGTTTTCTAAACGGGGTTTTGCCAGCTCTGCTTCTAGACTGCTCGTCTCGCCCATAGATGACAAGTGGTCTCTCCCTACTTCTCTGTGTATAGAAACTCCACAGATAGAGAACAGAGGCAAGACGGTTGGAAAGGACCAGGGCAGAGGTGCCCACCCTGAAATGGACACACCCACCCAAGGAGACGCACGGTCTCCACAAAATCATCTCTAAAAACATAACTAAATCTCATCTCCAGAGAATCCCGAACTTTCTGATTCAACTGCTTCAGTTAGAAACAAAATTGGTCGGGAGTTATTTCAGTTTTAAAGAAAAAGTACTTTGTGTGGGTTGGTGGGAGGCGTTAATGCAAGTGTCTGCACCAACAGAATCAATAAAAAAGCAGTGAGCTGTTAAGACAGGGTGTGCTTTTTGGAGAGAGGGTGAGCAGAGGAAGCACCCACACACCTGGAGATCTTTTGCAGTCCTTCCTACCTCCTCTGGCTTCGGATCAGTAGAGGACTATGTCCTGACACACCTCCCTGCCCCTGCCTGGGCTGCAGGTAACTGGCCCTGTCTACTTTTGATTTACACGCAGCCATTTCCCTGGGGCAGAGCCTGCCTTGCTGTCCCAGAAGTTACTAGGAGAGCCCCCTCTTCCATGCAAAGAACATGTGGGCTGCTTTTGCAGGGTCACGCCCACTGCAAAAATATATACACACACTTTATTTATACATGTCTGTATGAAGGGCTGTCCTCTCTTGACTGAATGACCCTGTTTGAGCTGGGCCAAGAGGAACAGTCGAAGGGACTCAGAGGCCAGGAAGGGTCAGAGGAGGAACCTGTGTTTGTTTAGGTTTCAGGAGGTTTCGTTTTAGCATTAAACACTAAAGAGTTATTCCTTCGCCTTCCATTTGGTCTTGGAAACTGAGTGAAGGTTACTGGCAGAACCCAGAAGTCCCCCAGCAGGCAGGGGAGGGTTTGTGTTTGGGTTTGTCTCTTTCCTTCCTCAGCTCATTGGGGTTTAATTAGATCCCACTGCCCCTCTGCTCTGAAGACTGAAGGGGGAGGGACACACCTCATTCTTTGCGCTGTTAGAATGGGGAGAAATCAGATCCCAGAGGGGTCTGGAAAGCACCCAGCAGGGCCAGACTGGGCTCTCCTTTCCCTACCCTGGATTTAGGAGAAGCAAGAGGCAAAGGAGAAGGGACCCCAGGGGAGAGCAGGCTCCTACCTGTGCTGGATCTTGCCTTAGGCCTCGACTTGCACCCGAAGCCGGTGGGAGAGCCTCCCAGCAGGCTGCTGGGGGGGAAGAGTCCGGAGCTGTATTCTGGAACGTAGGGCGGGTAGGTGGTGATGGGGTGGTGTGCCGATGAGGCTGCCCCTCCCAGGGTGGTCATGCTGCCCCGCGAGTGCGATGACTCGAGCTTCATGCTGTCAGGCAGCGGCACCTGGTACTTGATACACTCCTTCTCATCCTGCCGGCCCGAGCCGGCTGAACCAGGCGTGGACAGGGACGGGTCCGGGGAGACATCCTTCGGTGGGGTTGGCGGGAAGGTGAAGAGGTGTGGGCTGGAGTGGCCCGCTGACAAGGAAGAGGATGAGGCCGGAGGATAGACCGAGAGGGGCCCTGGGGAGCCGTGGTGGATGGACGTCTTGGAGAAGGGGCTGAGGTTCCAAGGCGAAGCGGTGTGGTGGCCACCCAGGGCTTTCCCGCCATCCAGCCAGGGAAGGGATCCGTGCAGCAGCGGCGGGCGGCACACCTGGCTCCCTGCGAGAAAGGACAGGAGAGAGACAGGCTGGTGAGAGCAGCCCCAACGCCCGAAGACCACTTGCAGATTCTCTGCTTCGCCCCAGCTTCCGTCAGGAAAATCCCAAACACAGACTGGAACTGGGCACAGGTACAGTGCCTCCAAACCGGGGGCAGTGCCTTGAGTACCTTGGCCAGCACACACTTCACCCCTCTCTCTCACACAAACATCCCATCAAACCCCACAGAATGAAGGGCCTGTGTCCGACACCCGAGAGGTGCTGCGATGGAGTGAAGAAGGGCCCTTTGGCTTATTGGCCTCTCCAGATACACTTTCTAAATCACATCCCCTGAGATCCCTCTCTAGAACCTGACTTGATTTACTGTCTTCCTTCAATGGCCTGGGGTCCCCCATCCTAGACACCATCCCAGCCAACCTGATAAGAGTCGGCTGTGAGTGATGAGGCCTGAAGGGCTGAGCCTGGTCACACAAGCACTCGACAAAATGCACTGGCCTGGAGAGTGGCCAGCAGCAGTGCCCAGATCTGCGTGCCCACAGCAGGAAGGAAAGGGCTGAGAAGAGAAGACAGGGGGGCTTCTTAGGGTTATTTCCACAGAACCCTACTTCAGTGCTTGCTTGTAACTGGCAGGGCCTGAAATGGGATTTGCAGGGAAAGTGTCAGCAGGCAGTCTGCTGGAGAAAGTTTTCAGGGCTGTACCCTGGGGTGCCTTTCTCACCCCCCCAAATCCTACAGAAGAAAAAAAGTTAAGACCCCGATGTCCACAAAGTTGTGATTCCATCAGTGTGATGTTTTTACCCAAGCTCCTGACACACAAAATTCCACTTCATGTGTGTTTCACTCGTACACAGTTTGAAGGTAGCCATAACCCTGAAGGTAGTCCCTACACTCTGAGAGGGGGAAATTTAAACTGCAAGTGCAAATCCACACACATTGATCTTTTAATCCAGTACCTGCCTCAGCTTTGGACGTTCTATTTTAACCATTAAGAACAATACTGAAACTAAAATCTTAACAGAGAGAGGAAGGGGAGGAGAGAGGAAGGGAAGGAGAATTCTCTGAACATTAAGGGTCAAGATTCAGATTATGCAGGAAGTAGTATAGTAAATAGTATCAAGTCTGCGTTCACCCATTTCCACCTAACTGCCGATCTGCACAGAACAAGGGCAAAGAGCGCCCCATCCGCAGAAACAATTGTTTAAACCTGGTGACAGCGGGGCGGAGGACGCCTGCTGCCGGAGGGGCTCTGTCATCCGAGCCAACCTCTGCTCTAAGTAGGAGATGAGGGCCGACCTCTGCTCTGTCCGGAGGGACTAAGAGAGCCTCACATTTTCTCAGCGTGAAACTTTGCTGCTATATCTCCTTTTAAAATACCCATGCCCCCGAGAAGAGTTGTTTTACCCCTTTTAACTGCACAAGGCTGGGTTTCTTTTTAACACCTCAAAACTCCCAAACTTCTCAAGGTGAAAGAGAAAGAAAAAAAGGCAAAGCCATTGTAATCGTTCCTCGGTAAAAAGAAACCCCGGTGGATCCTCAACCTTCGTTGGGAGCCGAATGGACTGTTGTAGGCCGGAGGAGAGAGTAAGGCCAGAATTGCGGGAGAAGCAACGAGGCAACCTAAAGCGAAGCCGCAGGAAAATTCTGTGCAGCCGGGAATCTAGGAAACTGCGTGTGTCTCGACCGTAGGACAGTCGTCTTCCCACCGAAACCCCTTCAAGCACCAGAATGCCATTGGTCCTAGCCCAGAGGCAGCAGACCTGCCTAGACACCTAATGCACTAGCTTTGAGGAAAGGTCAAAATCAGAGATGTGGAGAAAGACGCCTCTCCGGCCTTTCTGGAAATGTGCTCGCAGGCAAAACTACGGGATAACTGGGAGAGCGAAGTCCTTTGGAAGAACCGAGTCTGAGCCGGGTAGAGCCGGCGCCGGCTGCCGGCCAGGAAGCCGTGGCTGCGGAGGCAGAGCCTTGCTCCCGGCGCCTGGGCCCTCCGAGGCCCCCGACCTGAGGCCGCTCGGGGAGTCTGGACTGCAGCCCCGCGCCCGCCAGGTGAGCGCCAGGCCCCGGGGACTCCAGCCGCCGAGAGGCGCCTCAGTGACTGTTGTGAAAAACACACTTTCATGACGATCGAGACGGCTTCCTCGCCCATTTCCGGGCCCCAGTTTTTTTAAATGAAGCACTAACTGCGCTTGGAGGCTTTGGCTGGGTCTCCCCACCCCTGGCCCCTCCCTTCCTCCCTGACCTGGGCAGCAGGGGCGGCCGCGTAGGGTCTCTGCACCCGGGGTGGACTCACCGTGGTGGGTCGGAGGGTACCTCTGCACCGTGGCCCTCACCGAGTTTCCGTAGTAGGACGGGACGTGGTTGCCTTGACCGTCGATGTTAAAAAGTACATCCACTTCCTCGGGCAGGGGGTACTGCGCCGGGTCCATGTAGGAGTGGCCGAGGCCCGGGTGGTGCGTGTCCGGGTGCTGCCCGTTGAGGACCGCGGGGTGGTGGTGGCTCACCCAGCGCGGCTGGTCTGCTGTCACCTCCATGGCCCCGGCTGCGCTCGCGCCCTCTCGCCGGGCCCGGAACCCGCGCGTGGAGAGGGAGGGCGGTCGGTCTGGGAGGTCAGGCGGTTGGGGCTCCGAGGCTATGCAGGTGAGCTTGCCGTCGGAGGAGCGGGGGTCGTTTAATGATTTGTTTTCAATGGAGGAATAGGGAAGGTGGGAAGATGAGAAATGAGGTTTTTTTAAAAAAAAATCTTTTGAGTGGTAGCTTAGCAAAGAAAAGGAAGGAAAAGAGAAATTCCAAAAAACAAGTACGGACGGTTAAAGGGGAACCAAATTGTTAAAGAGGGGGCGAGGAAGCTGGGATTCTGCTAGTGAAGCTCCTCTGCAGCGGCTCCGAGGCTGGGTTCCTCCTCAAGTCACCTGCATAGGAGAGAAAGGGAGACCTGGATGAGCTCCTAAGTACCTTGGCACCTGAGTTTATGAAGTGGCACCACCTGCCCTCGAGCCGCCGGCCCGCGCCCGCGCCCCTGGACACGCACACACACGCGCACACGCGCGCGCCTCCTACGGAGCTCAGAAAATCCGGGTACAACTCGGGAGAGAACCGCTCCCAAAGACACCCCCACCGTCCAGCTTTCCCGGGAGCCCGGCACTGACTGAGCCTTTCAAACTAGGACGACAGCTCCCTCCCTCCGGGGGACCGGTCCCGGGACCTTTCCTCCGGCCTCTAGAAAGTCTCCGAAAGAGAAGCGCTGAGTTTTAAATGTTTTAAAGTTTTCCCAAATGCAGAGCGGGAGGGAATCAAACTAAAAAAAAAAAAAATAGTCGCCCGTACCAACCTGGGTAGCGAGGAGCAGAGAGGAGGAGGAGGAGGCGTGCGACCTGAAGAGCAGAAAGTGCTCGGTCAGATTGCGTGGCTTGCTCGGTCTCTCGCTCTCTCCGTGTCTCCCTCTCCCTCTCTCTTGCGCGCGCGCGCTCTCTCTCTCTCTCTTTCTCTCCCTCTCTCTCTCTCCCTCGCTCAGTTTTTTTTTTTTTTTTTTTTTTTTTTTTTTACTGGGAATGCATTCTTTCTGAAAGTATCAAGACGGCGCCAGGCAGCTCAGTGTTCGCAGACAGCTGTGGCGCGACGCAACTTAAGGAGGTTCTAGTGTCATCCGCGAGAGAGGGAGGAGCCTAGCGCTGGCGAGGAGGGGACAGCCTCCCCAGCGCAAGGAAACTGCAACACAAACCCGCTCCAGGGCTTCACCCCCAGCCCCTCCTCCCGCCCCTCCACTGACCGGAAAGGGGCGCCGCGCAAGGAGGCCCCGGGCGGGGGGTCCCGGGGTGGTGGGCGAGGCGACACGGCCGGGGGCGGGGGCGGGGGCGGGGGCGGGCTGGAGAAGGCGGGCAGGAGGGAACTCGCGTACTGGCCCTTTAAATGTAGCTCCAGCTCCTGCCAATTCTTTCCGACTGGGTGGATTATTCTTTGCCGGAGAAACCAGCCTGCCCCATTCATAAAGTTAATTTTTACAGGCAGCCTTGCTTTTTCAGACTTTTTAAATGAGCAACTTTTAAAAATTCAATCTGGGCAGTATTGGGGAAGTTTATTGACCTGGGGCTATGGGCATGTAAAACTGATCAGAATAAAAAAATTAACGCCCAAGTACTTTGAGATTTGCCTCTCCAGAGAAATGACTAAGAGGTGAAGAATTGGGCAAAAGGAATATGCCTTTGATTGAAATGTCAGCGTTACTTTGGGGGTCGTTGTCAACAATATGTTCCCCAGCCTTTTGCGTTAACCAAACTCTCACATGAATGTTGCAGCTGTTGCAGCTGTCCTTGTCAGACCTAATATATGTAATCGATGTGCGCTTTTCACTTCAGTGACAATTGCGATGGATGAAAAGGAGCGAGGGAGAAAGACTCGAACTAGTTCCAACTGCAGTGCGATGGGTTGGATGGAACTCGGGTCTTCATGCCAGTTACCCAACTTTTCCCTACTTACTCCGGCTCCCGGCGCGTATCTTCGGTCCCATACACTGAAGCCCAACCCGGCCGCCGGGCACGGCGCCGCAACCTTCCCAGAGCCCGGCCTCGCGCTGCCGAGCCCGGAGCCCCAGGCGGAGGGAGTGGGGCTCAAAGCCGCCCCGCGAAGGGCGGGGCGGGGGCGGGGCAGGAGAAGGAGCCAATGAGCTGGCGAGGCTGTGGTCGGGCCGCGATTGGCGGGCCCTGCGGCCTCCAACCTCGGCGGCCTGTCCTGGTCCTTTGAGCCACTGCATCCCCTAGCGGCGCTCAACCTCCTGCAGCATCCCGGCCCAAAAAACGAGGCCCGGGCGCTCAGGGGTCAGGCGGGAATGGACTCAGGTTCCACCTTCTGCTCACTCAGCACAGTGTGTATGAGGAGGGAGTGAAGGTTCTCCCGGCAAGCTTTCCCACGGACGGTACTAAGCTTGATGTGGGTTCTATTGGAACTAAAGACATTATTCCCTTTTCACTCCTCTACCCCATAAAATTCCTTACAAATACAAAAATTGGAGCTCGAAGAGATCGCCCCTAAAAATAGATACTGGAGGCTTCCTTTCATACGGTTAAAGAAAAACATCAATATTCAGCCTTAAATTGCTGAGAAGGAAATATTTTGTTTCACTGCACAATTCTTATGGAAAGAATAGTAAAGTTTATTTTGAATAGTGAAAACGTGGCTCCTCCCGGTCTTGTATTTGGAGCTTCTCTTGAGTCTCTGTCTTCCTAAAGCTGATGTTAGTTAGAAATTAGAATTAAGTTCCCGGATGTGAAACAAGAAGAAAATTCCTAAATTAAACACCACCACCAATCCCACCACCCAATGTTTCTCCTGAGCCCGTTTAAGTCCCGGGTTATCAGGACGGCCCAGTAAAGGAACATCGATTTTCCTTTCTCTCTGACCACTTTTCTCTAGGGCCAGTCAAGCTGCCATCCTCTCCTCCTGCTCACGGCGCTCTCCAAACCTTTTAATTATTTAGTTTCTAGCATTCACTGGAAACCGCTCCACAAACGAGCACAGACGAACGCACACACTTTTTTGCTAAAAAGTCCCGAGATTAAGAGTGGAAGCAGAGAGAAAAAATGAAAAGCGCTTCTTCGCGCCTCAGTCCAGGACGAGGAGATGCTCCGCGGACCCCAGTGCAAAGCTACTCGGAAAAACACCCAGCGTGGCTCTGTGGTCCTCCAAGCCCAGACCTAGAAGCCGGGGAAGGATAAAGACAGCCTCTCTGCGAAAAGAAGTGCTGCCGGTGCCAGGACTCGAAAATGTTAACTTCGAAGGCTGAGAACGGTTTTAAAAGACAAAGAGAAAAGATTTGTAAGGAGGCCTTCCGGTTTAGCGGCGCCTCTCTGATAACCTACAAAACTGGGGGGAGGAGGATTATTCGTTTTAATTAAATCACAAACACCAACTCGTGTTGCACTGGGATGGAGAACCCTGAGCCCCGACCACCTTGAAAAACAAATAATAAAAGATCCTGAAGGCCCCTCCTGGTGGTGTGGAGCTGGCAGAGAGGCGCGGGGCTGCGGCTGGATGCCCGGTGTAATGGAGCCAGCCTGTAGGGGGTATTTAACATTTAATTCCCAGCCGGTCCGCCCCTGTTCCCGGACTGACAGTGGGTAATTGGGAAAGAGGACATTGCTCTTTTGATGGCCCGCGCCGGCCAGTCTCGCCGACGCCACACTGTGTTTGACGTCACGGGGCCAGCCCCAGAGCCGGGAGCACAGAGCAGGGGAGGAGGGAAAAGCAGTGGGGAGGGGTACTGGGGAGGGAGGGCCGAGGTCGGCCTCCGGACCCACGAGGAAGAAAGGGGGAAGGGAGCGCGGCCGGAGAGAGGCTGCGGCGCGTGGCCTGAGGCAGAGAGCTGGGCTGCGGGGGTCTAGGCTAGGCCAGGCGCCGGCTTGACCCGCCTCGCCGGCAAATGCTGGTCGAGCTTCCTCCTCCGGGAGAGGGCGGGAGAGGGGAGGGGAGGGGGCTCGAGGCCGGGGGAAGGGAAGAGGGGAAAGGTGGTCCAGATTCCCCCGCTGCCTTAGCCTGTAAAGCTGATCCAGGCCCCCTGCGGAGACGCTCAGCGCTTATCTGCAGACCTGACAGCCTCCTCCTTGGACACCCCGGTCCGGGTCTGGTCTACGAGTTCCCTCTCCTCCCCGGAACCGCTGGGGAGGAGAAGAAAGCGATGAGGAGGCCAAGGAGGATGCTGTCGTCCCTGGCTCCTGTAGGGCGAGAGGCCTCCCTTACCAGGGTAAGGGACAGAAAAATGGCCTGGAAGCCTGGGACCCTGGGGGCAAGCATCCGGGAGCCGAGCAGACAACAGCGCAGCCACCGCCCTCCTACCCCCACCCCCACCCCCTGGAGCCGAATTCGTGCGTGGGGTGGCAGGAGCCAGTTTGGCCGATCTGCAACGCCAGGCCTCGAGGCGGCTGCTTTAGGCGTCAAGTTGAGCGAGGTGTGTGTGCCCTCTTGGGGAAAGGGTAAGAAATGGAGCCTTACTTTCTCTCCTTGGTTCAGCTAAGCTGGCAGCCACACACCACTACCACCCCCCCACCCCCGCCGCCCCAAACACTTGCCCTTGTACGGGTCCCACCCACCTGCCCTCCCTGGAGCGCAGAGACTCTGTCCGGATGGAAGTGGGGAACCCAGTCTCGCAAAGGAAACGAAGCCCGCGGCGCAGAGGGGAGGAGCGTGTCCCCCCAGGCTCACCCCTGGGGTCTCAGGACTCAAGGATCGCAGGTCCACGCAGCCAGCGTCACCGACCCGAGCCTAGCGACAGGCGCTTCAGGCGAGCTCCGCGGGGCCGAGGTCCGGGGAGCTTCGGCCCCCGGCGCCCGCGCGCTGCCGGCGGAGGGTAACCAGCAAAGCCGAGCCTCGGGGTCGAAGTCATAAAGTTACTAATCCCGAGCAGGGGGAGTGTGCGTGCCTCGGGCCGCCTGGGGCGGTCATTTGAGCGTGTTTACTTAAGGACTTTGCAAGAGGAGCGCGCGCGAAATAGTCGGATTTCCAGCAAGGCAGCAAATATTTGCAGGGGGAGAAAGAAACGGAGCCGGCCGCGCCGCCGCGTCTCTCCCCCCGAGCCACGGCGCCGGCCTGGGCGGACTCAGCCTCACAGTTAAAGACAGAAATGAAGCCGGGAACCTGCGGGACTAGGAGGGGGAGGGGGCGGGGAGGTCGCAGAGCAACAGCAAAAGCCAGAAATTGGAGCGCGGGCTGGAGGCCTTGGCGAGCCGGGGCTGGGGGAGGAGAAATCACTTCTCCTTCCAGCCCGATCAATCTTCTTTGGCATCGATCGGTCAATAAAAATGGTGTGAACGAGCCTCGGTCAGTGTGAGTCTGGGGAGGAAGTGGAGGCCAGAGGTGCAGAGGCCGGCGCTCCGCACCGGCCGGTTTCGCACCCGGTGGTCTGCAAGCCCCAGGCCGGCGGCTAGCTCGGCGCGGGGAGCCTCTCTCAGCCCCGCGGGACATTTAATTGGGTGTCTCCACTTTAATAGTGGTCATTGTTGGAGCAATTAGCTAAAGACAATAACCGCCAAGAGGCGTTTAATTCGATTCGCGTCGCCGGCGGCTGCGAGACCAGGGAGCTCAGGAAGAAGAGCCTGGCCTGGAAAGACAGATCTGCTTCCTTGCGGGTTTTATCTTAGGTGTGGTAGTTCTAATGGGGCAAGGCAAAGCACAGAGAGATCAGGTCCTGGTCCTAGACCCGGGAAGCCCTTTCTGGGCCTCGCTAGCCCCACGGGGAGCCCAGGAGACCACCGCGCCTACTGGCAGCACGCGTGGGCGGCCACGCGCGGGTCGCCGATGCCCGTTAGAGGGAGAAAGCGGAGAAGACAGGGACGTGGAAGTCGGCCTCCTTCCTCCTTAGCTGTAGGTCCCCCACCTCGATCACGCGAACCGCGTCCCAATTTTCTTCCCCATCGGGGAGGAGGAATAAAGCAGAGAACCCCCTTCTGGCGCGCGTACACACCTCCCTCTCCACTCAGCCAACCCCATTGCCCCCTCCTCTGCCTCGGCCCTAGTATTAGGTTACCGCGGCCGGGCGAGGATTTTTACTGGATACGAGAATAGCACAGGTAAAGCTGTATAAACAGCTCGCCGGCTGCCGGACCGGAGGGTTACACCGGGGACACGGCCCCAGGCGCCACCGCCGGGCTGGCGAAATGACGGCGGAGCCCGCTCTGGCGCAGGTTACACACATATTACATCTGCAGTTCCCTCCCAGCCCTTTTCTCTTTCCCGCATGAGCTGAAACGCAGACTGGCTAGTGAAATCAAAAGGCAATGAGAAGGAAGCAGACAGTTGGGGCAGTGCTGGTTGCTCTCTTCAAACGAAACAGCGAGCAGGGGAACCTGGGGGAACGCAGAGAAAAGGGGACCCCAAAACTCACTGGTGAAGGGAAGATGCTGGAGCTGGAAACGTCAAAGGGAAAACCCGTGGGGAGTCAGGCCAAGAGGTCTGCGTGCGCCCACCCACGGCCAGGCCTAGGGTCCACCTGCCCTGGGAAATGAACCATCGCTTTGGGGGTGCGTGTGGTTTGACTTTTTTTTTTTTTTTTTTTGCTTATTCATCTATCACCGCTTAAAATTTGGAAGGAACCCCGCCCAGGCCTGGAGGAGCGGCTAGAGATGTGGCACGTCAAAGAGGAGATGCGCTCTAAGATTACCGCGCCCCCACCCCGCGCCCCACTCCGCCCTCACCGCCTGACCCGGCCCTCCAGCTTCGAGGGATCCTTGCCCTCCCTCAGCCGTTACCCACTTCTCCTGAGTTGAGAAAAACCCTGATTGTAGCGAGATAAAAATGGGGCAGGTAGGGGCGTAGCGGAAAGGGGGAGGAGGGGGGGAGAGCAGGGGATTTCTGTTTTGAGTTTGACAATGCACAGGTGGGGGGCGGGGGCTGGCTACGCGGGGAGCCCCGGGGTTAGGTAGGAGAGGAAGATTTCCCCTTGAGGGTGAGTGGAAAGGAGTGCGAGTCACCCTGGAAGACGGCGCCCCTCCTCTCTCCCTCCTGGCCTGGGCGATGTGGGGGGCAGGTGAGAGCCACAGAGAAAAGGAAAGGACAGAGGTGCTGCAGCGGGTTCTGGCGGCGCCTCTGGGGCCACAAGCCACGGAGTCGGCCCCCAGCTGGCTCTTAGGAAGGGGCTCCGGCCTCTAGACTCAGGCTTTCCTCTTAGGGTGTCCTCAGGCCACGCCGCTGAAGCAGCCGGGACCCCCAAGGAAGTGGTCAGTAGGCGGGATTCACCCATGAGAACTCCATCCAGTTTTTCAGACCGCGAGAGATGCAGGTGCGTACCTGCTTCACTCCCCCTGGCCTTCTGGCTTGCGGGCTAGGCGCCCACCTCCTCACCGCCACCGTGTCCAGAGCCCCTGGCCTGCTGTTGCCCTGGCTCGGGCCCCTGCCCGGCCTCAGCTTCAGCCCGGAGTACGGAGCGCTCGCCTCGGGCCAACTCTCCTTTGACCACTTCCATTTGGCATTTCAGGAAAAGGAGGGCCTTATCTTGGGGCTATTGTGTGTTTTACTTCTCTAGATTAGCCAGAAAACCGGGGTACGACTGTTGCTGGACAATCGACAGTGGGCAAAGGAGGGGGGAGTTCGCAACGGTGCAAGGGAAGATGGGGAAGGGAGATTTCCTTCAGATCAGGACACAGCTAAGGCAATCTTCTAAAAGTACGAATTGCTCATGTCTTCCTTTGGACGCGCCAGAGACCTCAGGGGAACATGTGAATCCGCCCGGCTCAGGTGGAAAGACGCCGACCTGCGTGCAACCCTGGCCGACCCCTCCCTGAAAGATGCGCCCTGCCTGCCGCCGCTCCCCGCCAGGCCCCCCGCTGGCGCGGGGCTCTCTGCTGCTTGCCACCTCGTGGGCCCCAAGCAATTTATTATATAAAACAAAACAGCAACCACACGCGTGTGCCTACAGACCCGCAGCCACGGACACCCCGGGAGACTTGCTCAAGTGCCTTCCTCTTGTGAGTTTTTCTTTCTCGTCCTTCCAGCAGCCAGCCGCACCGACCGCCACCACCTCTAGCCCCTCTGTCCAGCGGCCAGAAGCAAAGGGGTCTCCGATTCCAGCTTGGGGGCCGCCTTGGCCCAATCTCCGGATTTGCTAAACCTCTCTCTGGTTACTCCAACCATTGAGAAAAACAGGTGATCAGGAATATTTGGTCTGCGCACAAAGACACCGTGAAAAGAATGCACGTTTATGTGTGAAAAGGCTCAGAGGCAGAGAATGAAAATGTGCCTCCGTGAAGCCCAGAAATTTTAGAATAACCGGGGCTAGAGAACACTGGGTCTTTTCAGATTCTGCCCTCACACACCTTATCAGGATCCTTAATAATCCACCACCTCCTACAGTTCCCGGCCACAAATTGCCTTAACCTCCAAAAGATGGGTTCTCAACCTCAGGGCTCTGAGTACTTGCCCTTCCCCAGACTTTCTGTGTGGCCCTGGACTGCTGGCCATTCCAACAAAGAAGCTCCCCGAGAGTGCTCAGCAGCACCCATCCCTTCGATGCACCCCATCTTACCCCACCTCATATATTGTCTGGAAAACAGGGTGGAATTATCAAATAAAAGAAAATGCAGCTTCCACCGTCTCTGCATTTTCTTTTACTGGACAGAACGACCCAACCCTGAATCTCCAGGGCTGGCAAAGAGCTCTTGTGTGGAATGGAGGGTGGGCCCGCAGGTGTGGGTGTGTGGGTTTGTGTGCTCAGTGCCACTCACCGGTATCCTCAGAATCCAGCTGGCTCCTCAAGTCAGGAACCTTAGGCTTTTCAGGGCAACTGGCTGGAAGCTGGAAGCTGAGCTTCCCGCTTGGTCCCATGCAGGAATCGATAATGGGACCCAAAACTCACCTTGATCTTGGTCAGTCTGACCTGGATATCACACTCTGCCCGGGATTCAAATGGGCAGAAAGCAATTCCTTTCCTCAGAATCACACAATCATTTAAAAGGTTTAATGGTAAGCTCCCTCCCACAAATAGCCATTTGGGCCCTGCAAGCATCAGACATCTGGGTCTACTCTACCGGCCTCGCTGGGACTCTGCCCCAAGCCTGTCAGAAGACGGACAGTTCCCCCTCCACCCCCGCACCCCTACCCCCACACCCCCACCCCCACCCCACACCTTTTCTGTGAGAGCTGCTAAGGGGTAGAAGTGCTGCAAATGCTACTTGATTGTCCCTTTAAATTTCATAATCTCCCATCCACAACCCAGGGGTCTCTGCTGAATGTGGCTGATAGGGGAGGAGAAAAGAACTAGGAAACACGGGAAACAAACCGAGGGGAGATCCTGCTGGTTGGAGTTGTTTCCACCCAGAGCCATAAGCAGAATCACCCCAAGTCAGTTTTCTCAGCACCCTGCAGTATCTGAGAGGAGGAACAGGTATATAAAAGCAACTCTCCTGCTTAGATCCACTCAACTCGCTTACATTTTAACATAATCTGTTTTGGTTGAGACCCTTCGATGGAGTGGCTTCTTGGAGGTATGTTGGTCTAATGTCCCAGGAGAAAGTAGAATTCTTGTGTCCTCTGCCCCTCCTGCTCCCCACAACCCTAGACACCCTCTCTGTGAGGCAGTGGTTTTCTTACTCGCCTCAGGGTGCTCCTGGAAGCAAAGGCACCTCCAGGCCACCAGCTCCCCCGGAGGATGTCGGATGCCCACACATCTGGGCTCCAACTTTTATCTCACAGCACACAGCTGCTTCTTTAATTATATGCAGAGACAATGAGCCTAAACACACACTTATAAGTGCAGGAAAATAAACATGCAATTGACACTGGGATCCTGCAGCCACCTTGGAAAGAAGGCTGAACTGCTCCTTTGCAAATGCGTTCTTTTCCCCAATCCTCTGCCCTCCTGAAGTGGAAACTGTGTGTCCAGCCTTTCCCAAGCACTTCTGCCATCTCCTATTTTTCTATTTAGTTTTTCTTCATATGTCTTGTTCTACTAGCTCTTTTCTCCAAACAAGGACATACACACATACACACACCACGCTTGCCCAAGGTCATTGCAGAAAGCCCAAGATTTCCAGTGACCAGAAAGAACAATAGGACTGAGGTCTAGTTCACTTTCTTCCAGAGACAGCTGTCCCTTTGGAGTCAGGACCTCCTTTTCATTCTCTCCACGTGGATCAGAGAAAGCGAGTGCAGAGTTAGAGAGAGAAGAGAGAGCTATTCACTAACCTGGGTAAGTCGCTCCTGTCCGTCAGCTGTTTTTTATTTTTTCCTGACTTGCCGGAGATCTGAAGGGAGAAATGACAGGCAGACTTGGCCACTGTTGTCGCTGCTGCGGTTCTCACTGCCCCAGATGCTTACAGCATCTCACACAGGCTTCCAGCAAGAAGTAAAACCTGGGTGATGTGCATCCTTCCCAGGAACACCCTCCCTCCGCCTTCTCCTGCTCACTGTACAGAGCGGAGCTCTTCCGGGTTGCAAAGGGGGAAAGGGAGGGAGGGCAGAAGACTGAGCGGGGAATGAATCCCCCGCTCCTTTTGCAAACATGAAAACTGCACATAAAGGGTGGACGAAGCTAGCAGAGTTGGGGGGATGGGGAGAGATTGCCTCAAATGTAACCAGCCCCTGGTGACTACAAAGCCCACTTTTCTTTGGCAGGGTTGGAATTAACACCATAAATGTCAGCTGTAGTGTTGACTGGGTCATACCTACGTAGATATAAAAGCTTTTGCAGAGTTTTCCTCCCATTTTTGGAGAAAATGGGAACCCAGTGGGAGTCTCTAGAGATATAACTGGTGGCCACCATTAGCAGGGCCTGTGCCCCACAGGGTTTTTCTTCTCCTTCTAACTGTTCCTCCTGTTTCTGCTAACACCTCGGAAATGCTGGCATTCTCCAGCTACATCGATCTTCAGCCACCACTGGCCAGTAAAAGTTAGGAAAAGCAGGATGCTGGGTGACTGGGCTTCGGGCCTCTTGCTACTCTTCGGCCCTCCTCACGATGGGCATGGAAACAGTTAGAGGCTGAGGTACCCATGCACACACTAAGTAGAGGTCTGGGGAGGGGACACTATAGGGGTCCCAACTCTTCTCATAGAGACTTTTAGGAGAGTGAGATAAGGGACAGAGAAGCAGATGTTGCTCTTAAGACAAAATGTCTAAGGAAAATGGTCCTATGTATCTACCCAGCAAACTCCAGCCCTCCCCTTCAAAGCCCGCTCTCCTGTACCATACCTACTTTTGCTAGTGGGAGATCAAAATAACCCACGGAGGAGTCTGTCCTGAATAAATTGCTGCAAGGGTAAAATGAAACTCCATAAACATTTGGGTAGAAAGGTCAGGGTCCATTTGTTTTGACAAGTAGAGTTTTGCCTTCACAATATTTATACAATAAGAGTATGGAGACTGACTTTAAAAATAAATACATCTTTGGGGAGAAAATAAAACAAAAAGTGTCCATTGCCAGGCTGGGAAGTCAAGAAGTTTCTTGTGCTGAAACCAGTTCGGTAGGAAGGAGTTGCCCAGCTTAATGGTGCAGAGTGTTCCGTGGGGCCTGCTCGGTTGCAGGGAGACCGAGGCCATTGGTCAGCAAGGTCAGAGCCGTGGGCAGAGGTGGGGCGGCAACCCGAGGAGGGACAGTTGGGGAGCGTCAAGGAATGCAGCGTGAGAGTAAACCTGCCGGCGGAGCGAGGTGTCAGGAGCGCAGGTACAGAGGGATGCCCGGGTCCGTTCCGGACGGGAGGGAGCTCCCAGGACGCGGCCGAGGCCTCCAGCCGCCCAAAGCCCCTCGACTCAGACACGCCACCCCCCGACCCGTCTGTGCCCTCCGCTCCCACCGACCTTAGGGGTTCCGGGTTTAAGCCGAGTGGCGGTAGAGGGGCTTCTCATTTGCCAACCTGTCGGGTAGAGGAGAAGGGGTTCCCTGCCATTGAGGGAGCCCTGAAGCCCACCTCCTTCGCGAGCTCAGCGGTTCCTCCGCCCTCCTGCCCTCTCGCGCCCTGATTCCGCCACCAAGTGGCAGAGCCAAGTTCTCCGGCGCCAGGGCGCGGGGTGGGCAGGTCTGCGTGTTCCGAGGACTCCGGCGGGGAAGGTCACTCTCGGGACAGCTTTCACCCAACTTGTTGCCCTGGCGCCCCGCAGGGGGCTGCGTGGGCTGTGGCCAGGGAGGCCGTGAAGGGTCGGGCTGAGACCAGCGGCCAGAAAAGTGTGGCGGGGACTCCGGAGCCCTTTAGGGTTCCGAGACCCCCTCGCTCCTCCTCGAGCCCAGCCTCGTGGGCGACGAGACGGCGGGCCCCAGGAGGGGTCACCCGTCACCCAGACGACAGTTGTCTCTTTGGCCTGAGTGTTAGCTGTACCCCACCTAGCGTGCCGTCCACCAAGCCCTTGGAGCCCTTTGTGCCTTTCTCCAAGGTCTCCTCCTTGCTCCTGGCCAGGATTGAGGATCCCAATGTCCCGCTCCCTCCTCTTTTTTCCTCCCCCGCCATAGATTCGCTTCCCAATGGAAAACCCCTGGTTCGGTGCCTCAGACTCAGGATCCCGTCCCCAAGCCTGGCTCCGGATCCCGCTTCTCCAGTCCCTCTCCGCCACCCCGCGCACCCACCCCCTTGCCACCCTGTTCACGAGCGCGTGCCCGCCACCTCCGCGGGTTCCCCCGGGGCCTGCTGGCGGTCCCCGCGTTCCTTTTCTGCTGATGCGGGCACTTCCTTGTCTCCAGGTCTAAAGTGACCCCTTGGTGAGGAACTGAGAAATGCAATCGCGTACACGTGCTCTCCCATCACCCTAATTCTACCTGTAGCAAAGGAAGGCTTCATTTGAGGAGATGAAAGGCCAAAGACACTCGACCTTAAAAAAAAACCAAAACCCAAAAACCAAAGGACCCAATTAAAATATAACTAATTTCCAATTTCATGGTCCTCCAGGGATAAGATTCAGAGAAGAAAAGCCAGCTGAGCACTTTTTGTCTTGATGAACTTAGAGGTGGACACTGCTGCTAATTAAGGGCACGAGAGAGAACTACTCCGAGAGGGCTGGGGCAGGTGTGATGGTGGGATAGGAGTAGGAGGAAGATGGGGCAGAAGGTATCCCTAGAAATAAACAAAGTAAAGGCTCTGGTTACTTAGACCGCTGAAGATTTATTTCCCATTGGTGGACATCAGACCCCCACGCAGGGTGAAGATGTTGCTTTAATGAAGCTATACGTCACGTTCGGAATTTTAAAAGCTCCTACTCGGACTCGCCGATTCCTTGTTCAGGTCTCTGTGCTCCTGTACTGTGCTTGTGCGTGAGAGCGAGCAACGCGGCCCTCAGTTATTCTGGGGCTCCCATCTGTGTTAAACGCTGAGGGCAACAGATCCCAGCCGCTCAGAACCTGCCCTATCCTAACCAGTCAGAGGGGACGGGGTGGCTTCACTGCCAACGTTTCAGGGCTCCCAGGGGGAGCTTCCTAGTAAGGAGTCCTTGTTAGGTGTACTAAAGAAGGCTGGGACCCAGCTGTCTGCCACACACCGACAGACTCACCAGGTGCTTCTCACCTGTAGTTGGTACCCCTGCCCACACTTTCTACTTCTGGCCTTTTAAGCTCTCCACCCTGGGCCAGCGATCATCCTTCCTGGGCTTGGGTGCAGAGGCCAGGTAGAGAAATGTTCTGAGGCTCCTGGGTCTCAAGTCAGAACTTGGTTTGGGGGTTCGTTCTGGAGGTAACTGCTGACCTAATTGGCACCAGCAGTCACTGCTTTAAATCCTGCAGGGCATTGGGCCGCAATCCTACAAGCTAAGGCACTTGATTGGAGTTTAAGTATAAAGGGAAGTCACCCAGCATGTGGAGGTAGGAGATAGATCAGTAAATGACTAATAGATAATAGAAACATTGTGTTCCAGATCTCTGCGATGGCCACATAGATATGAAGTTCACCTGTTGGATAAAGAAAAAGGAGACCCTGTAGGAAGGAATAATCGCTGACAGAATCTCCAACCTTTCTAAGAATGTGTGGTCACTTAGAGTTGTTCTGTTCAGGGTTGGAGGAACCATATATTTATTCTTCTGGGTTTCCAGCATTCCCTTTCTTTTCCCTAAAATGCAGGTATTATTTTTTGGTCTGCCAACTGGCCTTCAGCATCATCTCCCCTGTCAATTTTTCTACCTTTCTATAGGTACCCTTAGATGGGTTTAATTTTTTCAAGCGCGCTCTCTGCCAGAGGAAAACACACACTCAATATTAGTCTCAACTGAAGAGTTCTGATCTTTCAGTCCCACTCACTGAGATTTAACTTATTACAAATGTGTAGAGTGGCGGGGGGAGGGCAGAACCATTGTCTGAGGTGAGGACAACCAGTTCTTTCATTTTTCTCCTTTTTTTCCTAACAAAACATTTTTATTAAACTCAACTTTCACGTTTGACTTTGCCTATGTTTCCCCAACAGAGAACTGCAGGTTGGTTGGGGGGTGAGGGGTGGAAGGCTGGGCAGTGGAAGCCTGGGTGGTGAGGAACCATAGACGTCTCAAATGAAAGTTTCACAAAGCAGTCACTGGAAATTAAGAAAAAAAAAATCAGACCTATTCCACCCAGGCGCCCTAAATAAATAGCCCCGTTTGCAAATTCCTATCAATTATTACGTGATGGGAAAAAATCCTATCTGAAAATAAAGCACGTGGACGTGGAGAATTTTAATTAAATCTTACTGTGGATATAATAACATGGAAGTGATTTTTCATTCGGCGCTTGCCTGCTCACCAGTGTTTTATGGCGTTTTCTTGCCTCTGACTTTATTTTAAAATATTAGACGAGGTGGAGAATTATAAACGACTCTTTCCTTATCTGTACTGCTCACATATCCAGGATCAGAGGAGCTGATTAAGAAAGAAGTCAGAGGCAACGTTGGATTCATAATGATTTGGAATAATGAATCCTTATCTCTGCTTTCCAGATTATCTGCCTTTCAGCTCCCAATGTTTTGTTACATGGGATAATTTATTGCATCTAATACATCACAATGAATCTGATGGTAGAAAGTGATGGCCGACGTTGTGAAAAGGGGGCCCTTATTTTTTATCCTGGGGCAGCGAAACTGCTTTTTGCAGTTTTTAATTGGGAAAATATAAGGTAGATCTGATTTTTTAAAAAAAGAGCTGGGTATAATCTTGTGCTCCTGCTTTACCACACTGCTCTTTAATTAGTGTGTCAATTTCAGGCTGAAATTAACAAGATCGACCTGAAACCAGTGCTTAGTTTCTCCCCAGCACCAAGATCCTAATTTTTAAGATGATTTATTTTTATGAAAAAGGAGATAATTAATCATAAACACTGACTAAAGCGCAGAGCCAAGTTAAGATAAAATGCCATTTGCATCTTTATAGAGAGAAATATCAGTAATGTTAATTTTTCTGACATTTCTTCTCCCCTCACCATCTTCTGGCCACACAGTTCCCACCCTGACCGCTGCCCACTCCAGCCCCATTCTAAGTAAACCAACAACAAAAAAAATCAATTCCGTTTCCTATCTTAAAAGTGTGTGTGTGTGTGTGTGTGTGTGTTCTTCTGGCTTTGTCTGTTAACACATGCAGAATGAACAGAGGCTTCCTTCTCCCAGAGCAGGGTGGTAGGTGGGTCCTCCTGTTCTCCCAGACTGTCCCTCTCCACCCACCCTCCTCGTCTTCCCTCCATTTTAGAGTTAGAGAGGACACACATCTCATTTAATGGTTAATTACAATAATTGGCACTTTTGTTTCTTTTGTCTTTTGCCCTAACACCAAAGGAACAAAAGCCATCTAAATGCAACAGGCTTTACTCTCTGCCTCTTTTAGGACAGATTTCAAAGTCCAAGGCTACACCCAGAGTGTCCGCCCCTTTCCACCCCAACAACACTAGCAACTGCCCAGCTTCACGAAACAGAAGGGTCAGGAGTCACTGGTAATTCGCTCAAGTTTTTTGTGCCTGTTGATTACTTTCTCTTTGCTTGGATTAAACAATCATTGCAAATATGCAAACCAGTGAGAGGAGATTCATACATATTCGCTCTCCAATTGTTCCTCCTGACGTCAGATCATAATTTCTTGGTAATTGGATGGCTTGCACCTGAATAATGCTCATCTGAAATTCTCCACATTTCTCTGAGTTGCAGTAGATTTTGTACTGAGAGATAGGAAGAGGACTTAAATTTTTTTTTAAGAATTCTCTTCTGTTCCCTGTAGTTCCAATTGTTTTTCTTCCCCCTTTACACTTAAGAACATTTACTTCTGAAATGTGGGGACTTGGAGTGTGTTTCCTGGGAATATAATTTTTCAGGGAGTTCCAGAGTAGATTGGAGAACAGTCAACACGAGCCAGGAAAGGTCGAGAGGAAATGGGGGTGTCACTGGGACAGAAGCAGAGGTGAGGTTCTATGGAGCCAAGTCTATCCCCCCCACCTCTGCTTAGATCTACTAAAGGATCCTGTCGTCGCTCCTCCCCACCATTCGGGTTCCTCTGCTGAGGTTACCCTAGGTCCCCAGCTAGCCGGAGTTCAAATCTCAATTCCTGACTCTGTCCTAGGCCCTCAAGCAAAGTGGGCAGCCACGTAATTATAGATTTAAAAAGCTTGAATCTTGATGATAAAGATATTTCAAATTTTAGGTTGTAGAGAGAGAAAGAAACCTGATTTTCTGGGACATTGTCTTCTATTTTTCAGTCCACTTCGGCCTTTGTGGACTTCAGAT
This sequence comes from Glossophaga mutica, assembly GCA_039655065.1. Lineage (NCBI taxonomy): Eukaryota > Metazoa > Chordata > Mammalia > Chiroptera > Phyllostomidae > Glossophaga > Glossophaga mutica. The sequence continues at coordinate 157,706,689 of CM077303.1, forward strand.
GTCTAGTGCCAATTTTGTATTAAATAGTGTGTGGCTTCTCTTTTCTCTCTTTCTCTCCCTCTTCTTTGCCTCTTCTCCCCTTACCCCTCTTGCTTCTCCTCTCTTCTTTTTAGGACACACCACTCCAAGAATTTCAAGTATCAATTATAAGTAATATTAATTTCTCAGTCCCAACCAGTGAAGTGCAGATGATCTGATAGGAGTATAAAACCAGTGCTTCCCTAGATGAAACAGACCAATGGAGCCTACTGGGCCGTTTCCCATGCCCAGATGAACATTCAATTTTCCAGCATTATCTCCGCACTTAAACTCGCTTTCTCCATTTCTGTGCCAAGATAAATTTGCATAATATTTGCAGCTGTAATTAGCTGATGAGCATCTCCCAGCCTCCCCCTTTTGTTTCTCTCTGCGTTTGGTCTTCCACTGATGCCACGTTTGATCTTTAATATTACAGGATTCTCGATAGAGGATTGCATATCTTATCTTCTTGGCTCCCACATCTTTTAAGAAGGAGAGAGGAAGGAAGAGAGGGGGTTTGGGGAAAAGAGTGAGCAGAATGAAGCATCAGTAATTAGAGTTTGAAAAGGTTTTGTTGGAATAAGGTATAGTTAGTGACAGAACAAATAAAATAGATGGAGAATTATGGTGGGGTTGGGTGGGGAGAGGTGGGACAAGCCTCTCGGAATAGAGAGTCTGGAATAAAAAAAATGGGTTATTACTTAGAGAATTCAGGAGTGGAGTTGGGGAACTTGGACTGACACCCGGAACATGGGTAAGGTGAGGGGAGTGTGGTTAGCAGCGAGCCCCAATGGTGTGGCTCTTCCTCTTTTTCTGGGGAAGCATAATTGCTGGGGCTTGGAGTAAGGCACTCTGTTGGGTGCTCCTCTCAAGCAAAAAACTGGGATTTTTGAAACCAGGCGACTTGCTTATCTGCTCATCTGTTTGTCTCTCATTAATAGAGAGCACAGCAGTTCTGAATTTCTCATATGCTACTGACACTTCTCATTCTGTCCAGCGCTGTTTTAAAAATAAATAAATAAAAGGCACTCCCCGTCAAAAAAGAGAGAAAGGAAAATCAGAAAAGAGGGGGGGGGGGCGAATAAGGGACTAGGAAAAAGAGGAGACCGGAGTTCCCGGCACGGAACAGAGTTACATCCAGAAGTTGAGCCGAACCAGTAAAGGGCCTCCCCCCTCGCTTCGACCCCGCGGTCATTGTTCTGTTGGTTTTCTGACTTGGGTGGCTGCAGGGTGGGAGGGAAGGCGGATTAGAGGAGCCACTGGTTGAATCAGTATTTGTGGGAATCCGGAGGGGCAGAGAGAGAAAGGAAAGGGAAGAGGGAGAAGAAGGAAAAAAAGAAGACAAGAAAGAGTCGACTTTCATGCCAATCATTGGAACAAATAGCTAACATTTAACGTTTACACCCGCACTGGCGGCGCCCTGGCGCTCCGCGGACCTGGAGCCGGGCTAAAATGTCCCGAAAGCCTTTGGAGAAACGAGTTTCCAGCTATCAGGTTCTCCCCATCTCCCCCTTTCATAAGGCTTCAGTTTCAGGCTGGACTTGTCCAATGTCTGCGTTGCTGCTGCGAGCTCCTAAATGAGTGTCAAGGAGGCAAATATCAAATAGCGCCAGGGTCAAGGCGATTTAGTTAACCGTGCGGGGCACTCAGGACTTGAAACTTGTGTGGGACCCGCCCGGGAGTGAGGCGGGCAGAGAAAGAGTGAGGGAGGGAAAGAAGGAAGGAAGGAAGGAAGGAAGGAAGGAAGGAAGGAAGGAAGGAAGGAAGGAAGGAAGGAAGGAAGGGAGGAAGGACCCAGACTAATGTGGGCTGAGGGGCCTTCACATTCTTCCTTGCTCTCCCAGGGCAAAGTAAGGCACTCTCTGTTTGGGAAAAGTTCCTGAAAACTTTTTTTTAAGAGGCCAATTTTCTAAAGTGAAGTTAAGAAATTGGTCTCTTATCTAAGTCCTGTCAATGTGTAGCTTTACTAATTGTGTTATTTCAAGGCCTCAGTTTCCCAATCCGCCAATTGAAGGGGTTGAACAAGATGATGGTCAAGGTCATGGAGCAAGCTGGAGGCCCAGGGGAGTTAACAGGGAGTGTGCAGAGTGACCTGGAGACCCTGGGATCGCTCCCTCACCCAGCCTGGCCCGTAGGTGCTGGCCATTCAGTCACCCAGAACAGAAAGCCATAAACTCCCTCACGTCTTGCGCCCAGGGCCTCCCAACCCTAGAGCTCTAGGCCAGAAAAAATAGCCACAATTCTGGGGGGCGCTCTCTGGAGAAGTCCAGCTTCCCATACCCCAGTCCTCCAGGTTCCTCGGACGCTCTCTTCTCGGTCTTGTCCTTCTGAAGTGTTTGTAAAAGGACTTTTTGGAAGGAAGAGGGGGCGGGTTGGGATTTCTTTCTAAATTCCTAACTCAAGTGCCAGGGCGGAAGTCCCTGCAGACCCGGCCTTGGGACCGAAAGCGGTAGTTCCGCTGCCTCACGTGTCACAAGAGTTAGGAATGCTTGTTTGAGGCGTCTTTCTTCCTTTCTTTTTTTTCCCCTTTATTTCTCAGACACGGGTTTTTGTGCTGGAAGTGATGGAGGATGGGGGCAGGTGGGGACGTCTGCGCGTGCGTGGGCATTTCGTCGATGTTCCTGGAGAGCTGGGTCTCATAGCCGGTTTGGGGGTGCGTGCACCAGACTCAAAGATTTATTTCCCTGAACCCTAAGTTGAAAATTGAGTCGCGGCAGTAGGCAACCGGCAGAAAACGGCGTCAAAGGCAGCTGCTCAGTCTTCAGGGCTGTGACCCAGATCCCGCACCCGCCCTCCCCTGCCCCCATCATCCCCTCTACCGTGCGGTTCTGGGTCCCGTCAAGGCCGAGCTCCAGGCCTCGGCCTCGCAAACCAGTGCCCTTGAGCCTGCGACGTGGAGGGCTTGCTTGGCTCGGGGACAGAGGCGGGACACAACAGCGAGGTGCCTTGGGCATGCCTAGGGTGGGCAGGGGCCCTGTCTTCTTCAATAACCCTCCTTTTAGCGCGTCTTCCCCTCTCCTCCGTGTAACTTCTCAATAATAGCCATGCAGACCAATCACGATGCTACTTCCCCTCTTCTTTCTCAAATTAGAGGGAGGGAGGGAGGGAGGGAGGGAGGGAGGGAGGGAGGGAGGGAGGGAGGGAGGGAGGGAGGGAGGGAATGAGAATATACGCACCCAACTTCACTACCGTTCGGTCGGTTCCGGAGAAATTCTCAAATAGAGCAGTGTAATTTCTCAGTTGATTTTGATTGACATACTGTCCCTGGGATCATGTGTTAATCCCTTCTTCACTCAAGCCTTTTCATAACTCATTTCTCTCTTGCTAGATGGGGACTCAGATGGTTACCGAGGCAACGATGATAGCACTAAGCTATTTCCCTCTCTGCAAGGAGACCATTATTCCGCATGCATAGGCCATTTGCAGCAGAGGTCGTCACAAAGTCATTCACAACACAGCACACGTTTATTAAACTTTTATTCTCTTTTTTTCCCCAACACAGAAACTAGTTTGCAGTTGTACCAGGGGGTACCATTGTCCTGCTCTGTGTGGCAGTGACTGCACGGGATGGCGTGGGCCCCCCATGCACACTCCTTTACACACCAACACGCAGCCAGCTGGCAGGGGCCAGGAGTCTCTCCACTTGTCCATCTACCTTTGGGGTCTTCTTGGATCCCACCTCTGTGACCTCGAGGATAAGAAGAAGCCGCACAGCATCCTAAGTGTAGACGGGAACAGGCTTCTCAGGCCGTACCGCCTCTCCCGAGGAGCCTCGGTTAACGGAGGCTCCTTCTCTGCGTACCTTCCTGTATACACAGCTACCTTTTGTCCCCTTTCTCGAAGTCCTGCCTTCGAGAAAAGGCAACGTTCCTTCTCTCCTCCGTCCCTTCTCCCAGGGCTCTGCGCCCCAGCGGAGGCCCCTCCCGGGGTCGAGCGGGCGCCGCCCGGTCGCGCTGGCGGCCCTGGTTCCGGTGAAGCCACCTGACGGGAGCGCGTGGGTCTTAGGTTTCTTTGCCCGGTTTGGCCGGTAAAAGGGCCTACTGGGGGGTGCGAATCCCTAGCCCCGCTGCCTGCACGTCGGGTCGCTCGGAATCGAGTGGATTTGGTCCCCAGTCTTCTCTCTGCGGCAGCCTGGGCCAGGGGCTGGTGGGTGGGAAGTCTGGGGCAGTCAGTCAAGGTCAGATCCACCAGTCTACCTTAAAACCAACAGGGCAAACATTTGTATTCCCGATACGCAGGGGCCGCCAGAAACAAGCGGCAGTTAGGAAGGCCTTGATGGCCACGGTTCCATTTCTCTCCGTCTTCTCCCAGTTCCTCCCTCCCGGCCTCCTTCCTGAGTCTCCTTCTTTTCCTTCGCTTTCACCCCTCCCAGTCTTTGCTATGGGAGTGATGGACTCACTGGGGCCCTAGGGCCAGAGTCTCTAGCTCTTGCCCGGCCTTGATGAACTTGACCGGGGAAGACCGGGGCCTCACCAGCCCCGGCCCCAGCGACCGCACAGGTGGCCCCTGCAGCTTGAGCGCCAGGCTACTGCACCCTCCGCGGCGATGCGCCTGCCACACCCAAAGACGGGCGCGCCCTAGAGGAGCACTCCCCGGGTCACCCCAGCGAGGTCGGGGCAGTCACCCACCAGCCAGAAACAGGCCGTGGAGCTGGGTCATGCTCCGCAGACACAGGCAGGGAATGTCCCACAGGCAGGACAGGCAGAGGGTTGGGGGCCGGGCTCTGCCTCCCGCAGGTGGAATGTGCCCTAAGGGCCTCCCAGGGTCATCCTCCCTTCCGAAGTCCGGGATTGCCTGACTGCCTACTTGGACCCTGCAGGCGGCATTGTAGTCCAGAGGGGATGCCCTTTGCACAGTGACATCCCCGGAACCCGCCCAGTCCTATCCCTAGAGCCCCTGGGATGCTCTGCTCAACCTGAGGGATAGCATCACCTGCCCCATCGGGAATGCCCTGGCTAGAGCTGGGGTGCCCGCTCCAGAAGAGCTGGTGTGGTGGGTCCCCAGGCCCTGTAACAGGATCCCCCACCCAGGTGCAGTGGGGATGCTAGTGCAAGGGAGGTCCTGGGAAGAAAGGAAGGAACCCCTGCACCAGGCAGTCAGCTGGCTTTTTCTGGGTCTCTCCTGCCCACAACTACAAATGTCCGGGAAGAAAGTGGTCTAGAGAAAGGAACCTCAGACCAGCTCACCTTCCTGCAAGGCCTTCCCAAGGGTGCTCTTGCTGGCATCTACAGCAGCTGGCTGCGTCAGCAGAGAGGGGTCATGGGCAAGGGGCGGGCTGCAGTGGCCTGAGCAGAGGTTACTGGAAGTGGGGTGTGTGTGGGAAGCTGACCCAGCTTTTTAAAAGGAGACTCCAAGTGCCTAGGGGTGTAGGCTGAGGGCTGGAAGAGGGGCTAGGAGAAAGCAGGCTGAGTTCCTGTGTGGGCCTCTGCCCCGCCAGGGTTCGGAGGGTCACAGTAAGGTCATATTTGACTCTGTTGGTGGGGAGGGTGATGGAGACCTGGATCTCTCACTGCTGAAGCCTGGTATTTGAGGGGGTGTTAAGGAAGGGCCACAGTTTTGTAGGGTGTCAGGGGTGTGCCCGTGTGTGCTGTCAGGCTGGAGACTAGCTTATAGGTAAGCGGTGGTGAAAATGGTTACGGGGAGTGCTCTTGTGGCCTTGGGGTATCTTTACCAAGGGTGGGTCAACTTTAGGTCTGCCAAATCTGCAGTCGTGTGTTTTAAGGCACCACATGTAACCTGACTCACCACCACACTTAGTTTTTTGAGGGGAAACCAAACTGATGGAAATTCTGTCCTAGGAAAAAGTCCGAACAGATGACTGGAAGCTTGGGCACTTGTACGAAAGGCCATAACAATATTATTAAATAACTACAGTAACCACATCCATCACCAACACATAGGTTACAAGGTAATGCTCATTAAATACTCAGAACAGCCCATAAGACAGGTTTATCCCTTTTTAACACGTGACCCAGTCAGTCGATGGGGACCCTGGCATGGCTCTCATCACTGCTTCACGGGCTTCCTGCTTTCCTTCCAGGAGACCTAAGGATACACTGAGGGACAGCAATAGAGGGATGGGCATTTACATTCATTCACCATTCCCTCCTTCCTTTGACACTATGTCCCCCAGTGGTCACCTTGCTGAGCCCTACTGCAAAGTAGGAAACTTTATCTGCCCATAGGTGGAGTGGGGAGAAAGACAGCAAATAAATGATGATTTACCATAGATACACCAACTACTCTATGAAAAGCATGGCAATGATGGTGGGTGAGCCCAGAGGACAAAATGCCTGGGATGGCCTCCATCGGGGAAGTTCAAGGGCTTGAGGAGCAGAGCTAGGGCAAAGGGAGTCCCAGGAAGGAGCAGGCAAGTTCAGTGGCACAGGGCTGGAGCAAGGGCATGGAGAGTCCAATGAACCATGAGAAATGTGTGTACCCTGGGTGGTGAGAAGGGAGAGAGGTTGAGACAGGACATGCGATAGTGTAGAGCCTTGGAAGTCAAGCTCAGTGGCTTGATCCTGTGGGCAGTGGGGACCCAGGATGGCCTTTAAAGAGAGGAGCAGTGGGGATCAGTCATACAATCAAGATGCCATTCTGGTAACTAGCTCCCCTTCCCCTCAGCCACACGCCCAGAACTAAAGTGTTTGCCTCATACTTCCAGTTGCATAAAGTAAACGGGTAATCACATTGTATTTTTTTGTTGTTGATTTTGCATTTGATTTTTGCAAAATGCTTAGGCAAAGGCAACACCAAGGCTCATGTGTCTCTATGTGTTTTTTCGATACTGCTGTGTGGGACCTTGGCCTATGCAGTTATTTGTGTTAAGAATAGCAGCCCTGGTCCTTGGCTTTGTTTCAGAGACACGGCTTTGCCTGGACCAAAGACACTCTGACAGTTTAACTACTGCAACAGCTGAACCACAGCCCAGGAGGTGAGCAGTGACACCACCCGGAAAACCACACTGCGACGTGTCTGTGATGGAGAGAGACGAGAGGAGCTCTCTCATGAATATATGGCAGGTATCTACAAACCCTCACACTAATTGATGGGCTCTCTATATATCATTCCAGATAAAGGGCCCCTCTGCAGTAAATGCTGATGGTTAGAACATTCTGATAGGGCTTTGTTAACAAGAAGATAACAGAAGAGCGAGATATGTTTGTTTAGCTGCCTATAGATAAACCCAATAGGTCTTTGTTAACTTTTCATGACTGATGGCAACTACTAACCATGATAAATAATCCTGGAAAAGGGAACTTTATTTAAAGTACCAGAAATGGGACCTAAATTTTCAGCTCATTTGCACGAGGAGGAAGTGTTCTCCACATGTGGAATACACATACGTCATGGTGTCAGCGCACCTGAGTTTCTCTAAATGATTTTCAACCATAGCCGACCCCCTGCACCAGGCCGACCCATGATTCTTTTCCAGGGTGTGCTATGTTTTAATCACATGAAAGCTGAGCAAGTCTAAGGAGCTGGATTTCACAGAAGAGTCTTCCGAACAGTGGCAGAACATCGAGAAACTGATGCAGATGTTCTTGCAGTAACTATAATTAAGTAAAAGTATGCTTTTCAATACTTGTAAGGAATATGGTGGCCAGAGATGCACCTCCCTACAACACATTGGAAGATGCAAAGTCTTTCCCAAAACTCGTGGCCAAATGAAGATTTGTTTCTAAAAGCTGAGGAATGAAGTTTTCCCACTGTTTTTAAATAATGACTTGCTTACTTAGCACCTCGTTCTTTAGCTAGATGAAACCACAAGTATTGCTATCCCCAGAGTCCACCCAAAATGAGAGTGCCAAAATACTTTAAGTACAGGTACGAAGAGACCAAACTTCTGTGCTGTTATCCTTACGGTGTTATCTTTAATGCAATCTTATAAAGGAAGGCAATCATTTTTCTTAAGAACATCATTTGAATTTTATCTTTGCTAGAACACTAGGGAGGAGGGTAGTGGTTGACCTGACTGTATAATCTTCCCTAACCTGCCGACTAATCCATTTTGATGGAAGAGGTGATATTGGGTCTCTGAAGTTAACCGGGTTTACCACCAGTAAATGGAGGTCCCAAGTGCAATGATGTTTAGTTAATAAAAATATTAAAAGGAATTCATTCTTAATGTAGAAAAGTCACTATTTGCAAAGTCTTGGGTTAAATATGTCCTAAAGTACCGGGGAAAGCTTTCTTTTCTTTTCTTTTTTTTCTCTCCAGAGGGAAACGAGTAAGAAAGAGGTATTGTCATTCAGGTCCTTTTTTTGGTCCTAAGAGAAAACAGTTGGATTCACTCTATGGGGCGGTTCAGTCCTGAAAGCATCAGATTTGATTCCCTAGACTCCTTGGAACCGCAAGTTCACATCCCAGAGGGGTTGGGCTCAACCCTTCCTCCTTCCTAGGCAATAAATAGCATGGAAACCAGGTTATCTATGTGGCCAACTTTCAGGAAAGACCTTGAAAACAGAGCCGGGGTGGACCTGGGTGATCACGTGGTGCTTTCCATTACAGTGGGGGGAGGGGGGACTGCAGGGTGGCTGAACCCGCTGGGGCCAGCCGGCAGGCAACTAAACGCCATGCTGATGCCAGGAGATACTTCAACTGAGTTTTTAATAGAAGTCCCTTTAAAAGCCTGCGATAGACAGCTGAGGGAGCCGGCTCCGCTTACCCTTGTGTAAAGCATTGGTGGCTCCATCAGATTAGGTGGGAGAAGGGTAGGGAGTTTGGAATGTTTACTTTCATGTTCACTACTCGGCGGCATTTCTATAGCGCCTCAATATCTCAGCACCATATTTTGTATTCCTGATTAGTGGGTTGGCTTAGGTACAACACGATTAATGTTTCTCTCTCTCTTTCTTTTTTCTTTTTCTTTTTTTCCCTTTTTTTTGGCTCAGAGAGCTGGTGCCCTCACCTGAGTCTAAACAATCAAGTTACTGAAATTCTAGCACACTTTTTAAACCTCGTGCCGCTTCTTTACATAAGATGCACTGTTTCCATTCACCTTTACACATACTATTTGTCCAGTTTCTGACACTCCTCCATTTAATGTGAGAAAAACAGATTTTCTAATAAAAAAAAATGGACAATCAGACAATTCAGTGAAGCCCAGCGAGTGGCTGTATTCAGGTTGGTTTGTTTAGTGGCAGGCTGTTGTCGTACCTGTGTCATTGAAAATGGTAGCCATTTAATTGGACTTTTGTGTCTATCAGCAGCATAATTGCAAAATTATGCATGGATGGATGTAAATATAAAGTGTCATGAACTGCATAGAGTAATTGCGTGGTGTATTTTTGTATACAAATGCTTCAGGTGAGTCTATATACACAAACTTCGATATCCTTTTCAGAGACAAAGTAGGCAACTCTCCGAGGACGACATTAACCAGTTGCTTTGGAAAGGAGGTGAATAACCTCTTATGGCAGAAATACCATCTTCTGAGTTTGGTCAGGATTTCCACTGCATTAAATTGCTGTATTGTCTGTGACTACAAACTGAAACAGGGCTAGCTTGGTTTTGGTAGGCTGGTAATTTGAAGCCCGCAAATAGGGCTTGGTATTTTGTAATCAATAAGCGGACCTTCTGTATTGTTTTTAGGGATTTGAAACAAAGTTCAGTGACAATGCTTCGTACGTAAAAACATTTGAAAAAATACCCAGCCATCCAAGAAACGATGTAGATGTTGAAAGGGCTTATATTACCTCTCAGAGGCTAGCAACCTCACGGGAGCAGTTCAAATGTCCATAGATTCAGTGCATGTATATCCTGTGTTCATATCAACGGTGTAGAAATTTTCACTAAAATCTTATACAGACAACTGATATTTCGTGCACAGGTTCAGACTCCTGGATACATCAAATACGTACTTATTGAAAAATTGTGAGTTTAAGCTGAAAACGTCAAACTCTGTCCACTTGCCTTCTTCCATTTTATTGACAATGAAGCAACAGAAATACTTCTGTGCTGTCTTATCCTTTTGTAATTAGAGATACACACCTGAACAGGAGGCATCAGTAAGCGCACGCCGTGCTCCGGCAGCGGCTGTGCTTTCCAGGCTGCCGCAGCCATGGCACCTGCTGCAGAACGCCTTTCTGTGAGCTCCATGAAAATCTATGCCTGTGAGGGGTAGCCCGTCCGAAAAGGATGGCTCCAGTGCCAACTTTTTGTATCCTATTTTTTTTTTACATTAAGCCTGTTCTTTCTTATTTTAAACCCAATCGACACTTTAAAAATGTGAGGGCAAGTCATTTGACTGGGTTGCACTCACACAACACACATAGCCCTTCACCTATGGATTTGACCTCAGAACAGACATTGAATAGATGTCACCTTTTAAACAGAATGTATTTATTTTTAACTTCTTAAATCTCAAACACAGAATGTTAGAGTCAAAAGAACATAGAGGTCTCACACTACCTCTTTGTTTCAAAACAAAAGGGCTGAGCCTCCGACAGAATCAAGGCATATAGTTAGTTAGGAGGTGTTCTTGTTACACTACCTTCTCATGGTCTTTCCTGGCCATATAGAAGGATAGGATTGCAGTGAAGTAGCAAGGAACGTCCATATAGGTGGATATTCTAGACCATGCTGTGCAATGTGGTAGCTACTAGCCACCTGTGGTTATTTAAATTTCAATTAGTTAAAATTAAATGAAATTAAAAATTCAATTTCTTAGTTGCAGTGACCACATTTCAAGTGCTCTATTGCCCATGTGGCTGTGGCTACTGTATTGGAAGGTGAAGAGTTTATATAGAGCTTTTCCATCAACAAAAAGTTCTGTCAGCCTGATGAGACCTGAGATTGAGTGCAGTGACTAGAGAACACGAAGATTTGTGTTTTGAACAGATTCCTAAAGGTACAGAGGCACCTCCTCCACTAGGGGGCGCTCTAACAATTAGTGCATCCCTACAGCTGGGCGGAATTTGGAACGTTTTGAAAGAGCTCTCATTTTAAGTGTAAGGTGGGTTTCTTTACTTTATCTGACATACTGACTGCACCGGAGCTTGCGGCTGTTCAAGAACAGATGTACAACCATGGACCTGATGAACGTAGGTGAAACTGAACTATGGCTTATCCTCTGATTTACTATTTAATATTCTGTTTCCTTCTCTGAGCTTGCTTAGCGTATTAGAAAATGCCAATGCCAGCCAAGTTGATTGCATTTTGAGTTGCTATATATTAACACTGATTATACAGTCCCACTAATGGATGCACTTAGGTCTGGGACAGTGGTATAGCTCTCCCGCTACTCTCACCTCTGTTTACCATAGAGACAGGTATACACCTGAGCTGGGTGTCTACCCTGGAGAAAAGCACGGGGAGGAAGTCTCTCTCCTGGTGACCTCCTATGCCCAATATCAAGTTATCTGATAAGAAAACTGCCAAGTTAATGTGTTGCCCAGCTTTTCAAGCTTTGATTGTAATATCAAGATTACTCTTTCGATGGGGTGTTGAGACCCAGAATCTGAGGATCGCAGAAAATCCAGAATTCACAGAGCACTGAAAAATTATTGAGAGAGCAAGTTAACATATATTAATGGATTAACTTAAAAAAGGGAAGCTACAATAGATACTGTAGCTACCATTCTTTGAGCTCTTACCATGTGTTAAATACTTTACATATGATTTCATTCAATTTTCACAACTATCCAAGCAGATGTTCTCATTCTCCTTTAACAGAAAAGGAAATTGAGATTTAAATTAAATGATTTATTCAAATTCATTTAGAAGTTGAGCAACAGCACCAGGATTCAAATTCAGGTTCTGACAAAAAATACAAAATAAAAAAAGAAAGAGGAAAAAAGTGTGCTCTTAGCTATTATAATGTTACCTAGATTCCTTAAAATCCAGGTAAGATCTGAATGCAATTTGTAAAGAAGAGAAGTGAAGCAGAAAGTACTAATTTAATGCACATGGCTCATCAAAACCCTGTAAGCCCTCTAACTGGGGTATGGGTCTTGCCACTTCGACTTCATTTCTTAAATTTGGTAAAAATATGGTAAGCCAAAAAATTTTCTTACTGACTTTCAAACGACATTTGATTTGAAGCATACTTGCTAGAAATGTGCCTGAAGGGACAGCATCCTTATGAACCAGGTAGGTAAGTGGACGATATTACACAGTAGGCAGTATGCCTGCCTAAAGGTTTTGAAATTCAAATTTTTACAGCTCTGTGCTACACTTTCCCCAAAGCAAAACAAAATTAAAAAGCTAATCAACCTCATCTGAGAGCCTAATTCCATTTGGGTCTTTGGATGAAGAATGACATTTCAGAGGATGTCCGCTGAGCTTCTAGAAGGTGGCAACCTTGCCGGGGAGCTCTGGTTGCAGCTGGCCTCACTAGTCCTTAAAGTTTCAACAACAAAAAAAGTGTTTTTCCTTATATATTTTTTAAACTATGTAGGTATTTGTTGATTTTTTTCCCCCATCTTACCTTATTTCGTTGGTGAAAATTCACCTTATTGTTCCTTTAGGTCAACTCTCCTTTGACATTTGGCATGACAGGATTTCTTTTTAAATATTTTATTTATTTATTTTTAGAGAGAAGGGAAGGGAAGGAGAAAGAGAGGGAGAAAAACATCAGTGTGTGGTTGCCTCTTGTGGCCCCCCACTAGGGGCCTGGCCTGCAACCCAGGCATGTGCCCTGACTGGGACTTGAACCGGCAACCCTTTGGTTCACAGGCTGGCACTCAATCCACTGAGCCACACCAGCCAGGGCTGACATGACAGGATTTAAAAATAATTTTTTGCAACCTCCAAAATCTTTTCAATAACAAGGTAGAATCTGGGGTTAGTTTTTGTAGCCACGTCTGGCCCATTGGCCTCTTGTGCACTGGTACTTCCAGCCCTTGGAGTCTAGGTAGGGTTTGGTGTGGCTGTGAGGGGTTCCTGGGGCCTTGCTGAATTGCTTGTGCACCTCTTGGCCTTTGCGAGGACCAGAAAGCAAGCCATTGGGGGAATCCAGGGCCAGCAGGTGGAAGGTGAGGGTCTTGCTCCCAGCCTCAAGGGTGCTGCTCCAGGTGCAGCTGCTCACAGGAAGTACACACCCTTCAGCTTGGGCACCTCCTGGACACGCACTTCATCTGTTATAGTCCCTACAACCACTGAGTTTTTGCCCTCTCCAGGAAGCCTCATCTTCGGGATTATGGGGAAAGGGACAGAGGCAGCAGGTTGGTTCAATTTAGGAACAACCTCTTCAGCACCACCTGGTTAAAGGTGAAGTCAGTTCGTCTGGCCGGAAACCTGTGCAGCTTGACCAACAACAGCCTTAGGTAGAGTTCAGGCTCTTGGGCTCTTTTCCCTGAACCTTCATTCTTCTTTTTTTTTTTAACCTTTCATTCTTGTGGTGGATGTCCACTCCTATGATGGTGCCTAATGCTCTACCAGGTCTAGGAAAGATTTACAGAAATTTGTTTACATATATTGCATCAGAAATATATTTATTTCCATAGATTAATTTTTATCTCTCTAGAGAGGACTGATCCTTTGTTTTTATTCAGTTTCAATTACAATGATATTTCCTGTAAAGGTTGTAATTTGGTCAACATTTTTTTCAATTATGATTTTTTTTAAATTGTAGAGGATAACAAGCACAAAATAGCTAAATCTTACATACACAGTTTTAACAAAGTTATAAAGTGGTGTCTGTACAACCACTTCCCAGGTGGAGAAGACAGACATAACCTGTATTCCAGAAGCAGCCCCAGCTTGCTCATGTCTTCCCATCCAAACTCCCTGCTCTCCCCACAGAGGAAGCTGCCATCTTTACTTTTACTAGACTCTTTCCTTGGTTTCTCACCCTTGAATGTCTTCCTAAACACACAGCATGCTTTCCTTGTTTTGGACCTTATGTACAAGTACTCATGCTATCAATATTCTTATGTCTACATTCTAGGTTGATTTCCAATGTTTTCTGGTAGGATGTTCCTTTGTCTCATTGACCTAAAACTGAAATCATTCAGAAGCCACCATCTTTCCGCGAACGTCTTGCCTGGATCCACTTTTGAGTTGCGCACCTCGTTTCCGGTGTAGCTAGTTGTTCCAGCGCTCTGCCACACCAGGGGCACGTCTTGTCCCATCTTCGTGCCCCCACAGGGGCGATGGGCCTTGTTGAGAGTGATGACCCATCAGGATTTTTTTGGAGAAGTACATGGACATGGCTCAATGCATGGTATTCTGGGCCTATTATTTGTTTCTGTGCATGTTGTAAATGGCCATGTCAAGATTAATAGATCAAAGGAAAGATGAGGAATTGGTTAACTAGGAATCTACTTACAGAGAATTCACTTTCTAAAAGCTAGCAAAAAAAAAAAAAAAAAGTTTAATCGGCATTCCAAACAATACATGAGAAGGAATCATGAAAATATAATCTGATAATAACTTTGGACAATTCGAACTCTCTGGTATGTCTATAGTTTAAATGAGTTAACTAGAAGGAGAGCATTTTCTTTAAATCATTCCACTTGGCAACAGTTAATTAATTAAGGACAGTAACACTAACATTCTTCAGGTTGGTGCTGTTTTGCTTAAGATAGTCCATTCTAAACATTTCATTCAGTCAAAAACAAGCCCCCCCAAATAAAACCCCATAAAACTTCAAAAGGTTAACAGACTACTGATGAGGTTACAAGGACATAGTACAAGATTATTTCTTTGAGCAAAGCACCTAAAACATGCTTCTGTTCTGAAAACTCAACACATTTAAATCTTGTGTAGTGTGTGTGTGTATATACTTTTCCAACGTGTCAACTCTGCTAGTTCCTAGGATAGTTAATGTAACCATCTACTAAGCTTTTAAATATTTTGTTGTAAATATACATTTCAAAGCGTAAATCTGTATCAACATTAAAACCACTTGCAGGCTACGGTGGACAGATAGGAAAAGAACAGGTATGAAAGATGCTTAAGAGTCCATGAAGCACATTTTAATACACTGTGCACTGCAAAAGCAACAGCAACGCCACAGAGAAAGAGAAGCAACCAGCAGACCTCAGCAGCCAGACTGCTAGAAAAACTGCAGGTGCATCTAGTACACCTTGCTATTTCCATGAAGCCCAGCAAATGCTGGATGGACAAACCAGTGTTAAAACCTGTTTTACAAACTAAAAACTGAGTTGTCCAGGATAAAAAAAGGCAGCTAGCAGTTGTTTTAATAACCCACATGAAAACTAAATGTTAGGTTTAAATGACATTAAGAATAAACTGTTCAGTTGCCCATCTAGATGATCTAATTTCTAGTGTCAGCCACCGGCCTGCACCCATGGATTAATCATTACTCTATACATTCCAGGCTACAATTGACACAAGATCATCGAATAAATCGTTTCCTAACAGAATGATTGGTCTCTTGTGGAAAGAGACATTATTCATAACATTATCTATTTCATTCCTCAGTCAGGGCAACTCATCTACTTCTAGACTTGAACTTCTAAAGAAGACTGCTATGATCTAGAGATTGGCCATGGAACTATTTGTATTGAAAAGTTAGCCAGCATGCCTTCAGTGAACTTCATTCATTAGCATTCACACTGGCAAGGTTTCCATATCGCAGGGTTCATTTTATACTTTAATTTGGTTAGTAGGTCTTTGTTTAATCGTCCTATTGAAAGAAGAACAAAGGCGGTTTAGGCAATCTAGGAGAGTAATGCACTATATAGTTTATCTCTGAAAAAAGGCTGGACAAAGCCAGAATGCTCTGATACCCTCTGATTTTCTGCAGGACATTTGGAACCACAAATTGCCTGGAGGATAAAGATCCTCACTGTACTTAACTGCAGACACCTTCAGAAGAGAAACACCGTGTCAGTCATAGAAATTACGTTTGCCAGCTACACAGGACTCTGAAGGCAGATTATCTCACCAGAAGAGTTTCTGTTTCCTGGGAGGGAGGGCATCTGTTTCTTAAATGCCACCTCCTCCAATAAAATCACTAGCCAGGCCAGTTTTTTTCCTGACTAAGTCCCTTTATAAAGTATCGATGCTAAGGTCAGGCGATAGTGCTGGTGTAAGTGAAAACAGCCCTCAGGTTCACTGACAGCCGGATGGCTTCTAGTGCTCTAAAGGGAAATACTTTCCATTCCTTTGCACCGAATTTTCTCAGTCACAGTAGTTCCTTAAATTCCTGCTGCTCTGTGATTTCCTCCTCCCTCAAAAGTCAAAACCCATTTTCTTCTTCTTCTTCTTTTTTAAAATACTTTATTTATTATTTATTTTTAGAGAGGGGAAGGAAGGAGAAAGAGAGGGAGAGAAACATCAATGTGTGGTTGCCTCTTGCGTGCCCCCTCCTGGGGACCTGGCCTGCAACCCAGGCACATGCCAAGTGGGAATCAAATCAGGGACCCTTTCGTTGGCAGGCCAGCACTCAATCCACTGAGCCACACCAGCCACGGCAAAACCCAATTTCTTCTTATTGCTTGGGTCCCCTAAAGTCTCCTGATGAAGCCATCTTTGCCAGTGTATCTCTCCCCCAATCCAATCGAGCCTTTTCTTTTCGGTTTTGTTTCTCTTTCTTAAGGAAAGCGAATCCTGTCCATTCTCTGTTGTGTCTGTGGCATTGCTAAGCTCCTCTTTTTTTCTTCAGTATTTCTTTGTGGAGAATGATTACGCCCAACTTTCCCACTTTGCTTTGTAACACAGGTGTTTTATTTTCATGTTTCTTTTTGCAGTTTCTTGAACTTCCTTTGGTTGGTGCATGGACAGCCATCCAGCAAAGACTGAGACCACTAGTCCCTTTCACACAGGCCACTGAACAGTCAGAAGATGGCAGCAACTCTGGTCTCTAGTGACCTGGACTGGATTCAACTCACTGACCTAGAGGTGAAAGACTCTGTATTCCATTACTAATCCCTTGAGCTATCCAGCCCCCTGAAAATGATTCTTTGGTTTTATTATTGCAAAGGCCATTTATAGAATCATGAACTGGATTTAGGAAAGCAACCATGAAATAGCAAGGGACAAACTGATTGAAATTCCTTCAATGTCGTAAGGGCTGAAGCCTCTTGGTAGGATTGGGAGCAAAGTTAAATGTAGGCACCTCCTTTCTTATTTCAGTAGCATGCCAGGCTCACTTAAACGTGGCAACTTTAGATCCACTGACCATGCCTCACGGAACTAAATCCTAAATAAAGAAAATGGAAAAGCAAACTATGAAATAGCCAATAATCTTTATTTTGTACTTCCCCACCCCCCTTCGCTCTCCAAAAAACACTAATGGGTATATTTGTGCATGTGAAAATATTGTATAAAGTATTTAGAATGATCTCAAATTAATGAAACAAAAAACACATATCTCAACATAGATGCTTTCTTTGTAGGGATAGAAAAATTTGGCTTCTAGAACAAGCACGGCAATGAAATACTGTACTCTTAAAAGGGCTATTTCATTTCTACTGATTTGCAATTTAACATTCAAGGCAGAAAACCTCATTTCTCTAACCACATAATAGGTCTTAAAATATGACTAATTCATACACTAATATCAATTTACTTGGCATTAAAAAATCACAATTTCTATTAATATATTTGTATTAGGCTCAAAGCCTGCATTCCAGCATTTAAGATATCTATTACACTGGCCCAAATTGGGATTACTTCAAAATCAAGTAAAAGTCCATATTTATTCCAAAGTTGCTAAAATATGCTAATAAAATTAAATTTGATGTTTCACATTAAAAATAAAATATTTGGTTTATCTCTCAGACATCTATAACATATAATAAATAGTGGGCAGTATAGCAATATAATAAAGTTTTGTGATACCCTGAAATTTGATGAGTTTTCTTTAAAAATTCATAATAGTCTTCATTTCAGCCTTAAACCACAAAATTAATGAACAGGTTTGCAGAAATAAAACAGTATAAACACAAAATGCTACAGTATATGTTTTTGTTTTTGTTTTTTTTTTTACTTTTGGGGAATCTACATGTCCTTTAATAAAAGTCAAAGAAAAGTCAAAGAAATTTACAGAAACAAAATAGATAACAAATCAATTTCAAATCATGAACTATAGATTTAAACTGCCGTGTTTTCCTTCTAACTGCGAGGGCCCTTTCCCCGCTGTGTTCTGGGCACCGTGCAGGCACAGCGCAAGGCAGACAGTAACTCCCAACTATGGCTCTGCTTTCTAGCCTTCTTTGCTTATGTGCAGCAGTAATTACAGACATGGCTGAAATCACAGTGGATTTCAGAGAAAGCCAGAATTAAACACGATAAAAATTTTAAAAATAACTACTTCATAAATATTTATTATTTACATGAGGGGAGATCTTCTAGTCTGAAGCGTTTTTATACAGGTTGATGATGTATAAGCAGTGACGAGAACACCAGCAGTTTCAGGAAGGGCAAAGTGAGAACGCAACACAAATGGAAAGTGTCAGCTAACAAAGATAACTTGCATGAAAGCAAATAGGACATGATAGAGACCTTTTTCTTAAAAAATATAAGATATTTCACAAAAGCCTGAACATTTTACATGTTAATACTAAAAACAGGGCAGGGAGGAGAAGTTTCTTATATTTTCATCATAAAAATATTTACCAATACTCCAACTGGAGTTTTCATTTCTGTTATTACGATTATCTTACTATAGAGGGAAAGAGGTTGAAAACTGTATACAGCCTATCGATAACATCCTTAAATTATAGTCAAGGTGGTTTACACATCATCTTCTCATCTAATACTTTCATGAAAAGGCCCTGGAGAGAATAAAGAAAATCAAAAGGGAAGATTATGGTCTTTTTATTAATACTTGTCACTGGTAATAGAAAAATGGAGGCCGGGCAGTCCTCAGGCCACACCTGTACTTGAGTTTTCTTCGATCACACCACCCTGCGGCCACAGGCCAGTCTGTTCCAGAAGGGAAGTATCCAGAGTGGACGGTCCGGTTCTCTTGTCCTCAGCCTTCCAGGATTCCTCACCCACAGGAACCTAGTGGTAGATGGGACAGCCAAACTGCATGGCTCCCCGCTGAGTCAGCAGGACAGGAGCCCCGAGGCCACGGCACTGGTCCACGTTGCAGAAGGCGTCAGTGTGCTCGATGTTTCCTCTTCTTGTGCTTCTTATCCTTCTTCTTATTGGCACACTTAGGACAGAACCACTGCATTTCTTCTGGTGGTGCAGCCATTATTCCCACACAGGGCCTACATGTCAAGAAAAAAGGTTTAAGATAAACAAGACACACACACACACACACACACACACACACACACACACACCCCACACACACTTTTTCTTTCCTTGTTTTTAGATACTTTTAAGTAATTAAAGAAAAATTTAAGTCTATGGTATATTCACCAGAAATCCAAGCCAAATGGCTCTCATTTATGTAGCACTATTGTTGGGCAAGCGGATGATTATATTACATAATGCCCCTTTTATAGGCCCTAGTGGAGAAATTAATTAGCTCATTTATCCTTTCAGCCAGGACTAGTATAATTCTTCTGAGCAATGGCTTTGTTTTTATCTTATAGCTATCACATATCATGTGACTGAGTGGATTTCTATCTTTTTTATCTGATATTTTAAAGATAAAATGAGACAATTTGCATAAATTTTGGTAGCATTTCTTCAGTAGTAGGGAGCAGTTGAAGAGATGTAAAAAACAGATAAGCTGTCTCCTGTCTCTTTATTTCTGCAGTTTATGACATGTTTACAAAGGGGTGATCTCAATGTTACTGTCAAGCTTGGCAGCTTGTACTAGAAAGAAAGGAAAGGGGGTCCCAGTATCTCCTTTCTTTTCCATTAGAAGGATATGCAAGTTAAGCAAAATACTCAGAGTTTAGGCTGAATAACAACAGTCCAAAGACTCTTGATTTTTAAAATTAGTATGATTTACATCCTCACTGATTTTGCCCTATCCATGATTCTCAGGATAG
Organism: Glossophaga mutica; assembly: GCA_039655065.1. Lineage (NCBI taxonomy): Eukaryota > Metazoa > Chordata > Mammalia > Chiroptera > Phyllostomidae > Glossophaga > Glossophaga mutica. The sequence continues at coordinate 157,726,575 of CM077303.1, forward strand.
CAGTGGCATGCAAAACAGTCCGAGACGCCCGGAGTCGTTGGTCTGCTCTGCAGGGTGTCCGTCTCCTCCCAGGGAGCAGCGGTACTGCCGGGATCGAGTGGGGAGCACTCACCAGTGGTACCAGTCGTCACAGTCATCACAGCCAATCATGGGGCTCCCGTCATCAGGCTTGTTGCACCCAGGACAGATCCAGATCTGATTCCCCCACTCGTCTCGGATCTGAGGTTTTTAAATGGGGGTGGAGGAGGGGGGCAAAACCAGATAGAATGGGGGGAAAAAGAGGGCAAGATAAGAGTGATTGCTTTATACTGTGAACCTAATAAACCAACAAATTAAACTAAAGAAAAATACAGTGGTTAACAATTTATTAAAACCAGGATCACGGTCATCACTATTTGGAGGTACATGAAAAAAATAGCCACTGAGTGCTCGGTGATAGGACATATTTAAAGTTCTTTTGTGTAGTCATATACAAAGCATTATATAATAATTTTTGTGAAAAATGTGACCTATAGCTACTATTACCTAAAAAAAATTATAAACACAGAAGTTCTTAATAATGAGGCAGTAACAACCGATGGCTTTGACCACTGTGGAGCTCAACCGCACGTCAGGCCCTCAGCCACATTCAGAGGCCCGGAATTAATGCGGACGGCCAAATGTGCGTGCATCACCTCATTACTCATTAGCCAAAGCCTTCTCCTGAACCAGCTGATAAGATCAAGGATATAAAAGAGTTGTTACTAAGTAACTTTCCATTCCCTTTATGACATTTTCTGTAAAGTATAATCACTAAAAGGCAAATGAAATAAGGAACTTGTAAGGCCAAAGAGCTACACATTTTAACTTAGTTTGCTACAAAGATGGTGTGCTCTGGAGTTAACTTAGCAGTTCTTAGTAAGAAGCATCCCTAATTGTTCCACTTCCTCAAATTCCACATTAACTAGACCAATTTGGAAGAAACAACTGTATGATGAGCTTTCAAACACAGCAACAACTAAAAGCTAATTTTCAAACGTTTTCACAGTAACACAGCACATAATTTCATTCAGTTTATTTTGCAAGGTATGGTCTCTTCCTTCACTTTCAAATACAACACTGACTGGACGGGCAGCAAAGAAAGGGTTCTCTGTGTGTGTAATGGGTGCCCTGGGGGCATGGATGTTCATTCTATGGATGTGCTATTTCAAGGCCTGCCATGTTTTAAAAAGTCTCTACAAAGACAATCGTGTTCATACAAAAGCTTCCTAAAGATATCTGTGTGCAGTTACACACATCTCTGAGTTAGCCCTCTCTGATTTCAAGGGGAGAGAGCCACCAGTTAGTACATGACAGCTGTCTGGGTGAAAACTGGCCCAGAATCCTACGCCCTGAAGCTGCCATGCATTGCCAGGCCCGCTACTGGTTGACCTTTCTTGAAATTACAAGGCTGTGACTCTGCTGCTACAAAAGAAATTTGCCACAGCATCCCTAATAACTAACACTAAAAACTTGACAGTTACTAAGTTCTTCCAAGCACCTACATCATGTATCATCTTAACCCTTGGATAGGTTAAGACTAAGGAAACTGGAGCTAAGGCACTGTAAGTGACAGTTCCAAAGTCACATTATGGTACAGTGACAAAATCAGCTTTTTTTTTTTTGCTCTTTCTATATAGCCTATATCTTTCCTCCATATCACACATCTTGTCCTCGGTTTACAAAATGTCAGAAAGCTTTTCATCCACATTGTCTATGTAAATCTTGATCCACCTCCAAGGACTTAGCTCAAAAAATCCACGGGAGAATCAGAAGTTTTAGGGCTAGGACATACTACAGTGACCGTCTAGTCTAATGTACACCCCTTAATTACAGATGAAGAAATGAAGGTCGACGAGGTTGAACATATCATCTTTCCTGATCAGTATCTTGGGGTGATGTGGCCTCAATTAAACACCTACAGCAATTGGTCCTTGAATGGACCAATTTAATAATCACAGATTTTTGTACCCCATCTTCTGTTTTTGCCTTGAATTGCCAATTTAATACTTTTGTTAATTTTTCATGTCTTTATATCCTCTCTCAATACTTTCAAGATTTTCTTATCTTTTATATCATTATAGTGCTTCCAATATGTAATCATTTGTTATTTCCTTCCAAAATGCCTTGAAGACATGTAATATTTACACGATTTCTAACAACTGTCATGGACCCTAACCCACCACTTCTCAGTCTACTCCGAAGACCCGAGCCATCGGTGCGCTGACAGGTCACAGTCTACACAGTATTTGGTGGTCAAAGCAATGGCAGTTGCTGACTCACTCAACCAGGTGAGTTTGCCTTCTGAAGACACGCCGGGATAGGGAGCTTTGTGGTCCGAAAGTCCATTTCCATTTACTATGCACCTCTGGTGTATTCTAGACCTCAGCCAATGAAATAGTTCAATTAGCACTGTAACTTAGAAACAGCAGCCGGCTCATAAGATCTGTGTATATTACGTAAATTATACTCTTAAGTGAATAATTCAATGTGAGATCAAGAAATTCCATGTGATATTTAAATATCACTATTCCTTTCTATAGTTATACAATGATATTGTTCTATATATGTATATAATCATGTTCTAAAACAATATAAAGAAAAACAATGTTTTGACATTATTTATGGAGATGAACTATGGGAACACCAAAATACAATACTTTTCAGCCAAAAGCTTGAAAATACAGAGAAAAATACCTTTCCAGTCATAAAAAACTATTTCTGAAATTCAATAATGATACAAATGACACTGCACTTTAATTGAAAACACTGTCACGATAAAAGAGTAAGCTCTTAAGCCGCTTTGCGAAGAGCACCACGAAGTGAGTGGCCTACCACGTAAGTGCTGACGGTCTCCGTCACCACACTCCGGACAGGGGCTTTCGAGCTTCCGGCTCCGGAGACGGCGGGGGACGGAGATGGCATCAAAGCGGGGGATGCGGTGGACTGTGCGAGGAGTGGCAAAGGCACTGGGGCGGGGGTGACATGCACAGGTACAGTGGCTGGGGCTGGCACTGGCGGTGGGGTCTTGGGTCTGTTAAGAGAAGGAGCCGGCTTAGGCTCCGGGGCTGAAACCACTTTGCTGATGACACTGTCAACAAAAGAGAGAAAAGGAAAAGTCAGACAGGACAGTTGAATCAAACTAAAAATTTAAAATGTTAAAACAAAGTAGCTTTCTTCTACTAGCAAAATATTTTGTGGAAGAGTTCAGAGCTAGTTACAGACCTGAGTTCAAGGCCCTTCACCCATTTATCTTTCAACTTATTCGGAGTCATTGTTAGAGAAAAATAAGTAGCAGGAGTGAAGTGTGGTTGGAGGGAAACAGCAGCTCTAGCCCCTTTCCTGGTGACGTTACCAACTAATACCTAGAGCTGTGCAGTGGCAATCTGTCTCTTCATTAACAATATTGTATTCATAGAACTTATGTAGTGAAAGGAGTCGGGCTGCCTGAGTTCAAATTCTAGATCTGCCACCGGCTGGCTATGTGACCTTGGGTAAGTCATTTATAGATACCATTTACTGAGTGCCTATTAGTTAGATATTATACTAGGTAGTTTATATATATATCATCTCATCTAGTCCTAACACCAACTTCAAAGAAGTTATAGTATCCCATTTCATAGATGAGGAAACAGGATTAAAGAGAAAAAGGAAGTGGGTAAATGGGTGGCAGGTCTTTTGATAATAACTTTTTCTTCTGCCCCCCTCCTGTTTTTATTTTTTTTTTACAAGTTTCTTTGTTTGAAACAATTATATATCATCTCAAGTGCAGAGAATATAACAGTCGGTTTGGGTAACAGAGATAACAGACATCAGCCCTTCGCCAGGTTTGCTTCAGGTCTCCCTCTCCCCCTCGTCCAGAAGTAGCCCCTCTCATCAGGCTGGCAGGTCTGTTTTTGTAATTCCTGTTCTTTGTATTTTTCCTGCCTTTGTAGGTACTCATAAACCATATGGAACATACTGTACTACTATTGTTGCAACTATACAAACAATGTCACAGCATATTTATTCCTTGCAACTATCTTTTTCACTTAGTTTTTTTGTTGAGACATAATTGACATGTAACGCTGTACAAGTGTGAGGTGTACAGTGTGTTGGCTCGATACATTTGTATGTTGTAATGCGATTATTACAGTGGCATTAGCTAACACCTTTATCATGTCACATGGTTATCATTTCTTTTTGTGTTCAGAACAATTAAGATCAAGTCTTAGCAACTTCAAAGTTCATAATACAGTAATGTTGAATATAATTACTATGCTGTGCATCAGATCTCCAGAATTTATTTATCTACTACTAAAACTGCCCACTTAGTGTTAGATCTCTGGACTTATCCATGTTGACACGTAGGATCTATATTGTTTACTCTACTTGTTAAACTGTATTCCATGGTGTGGATATGTCAAGGGGTTTTTGCCCACTGTCCTACTGAGTGCAGGACACAGTGCCTTGTAGTGTTACATGTTAATTATAAATATGTGCAAGAATTTCTCAAGGCTATATTCCTAGAAATAAAGTTACTGGGTCACGTGGTGTGTACACTTTCACTTTTACTAGGAATCCCAAGCTGCTCTCTAAAATAACTGCCCCAACGTATCTCTTTCTACAGTCCCACACTTAACTATCTAGGCCTTGCTTTTCTGATCTACAAAGTAGAAATAAATATAGCTGCCTCTGAGGGTTCCAGTGAGAACCTGAATACAGAGAAACATGTCAAAAACTATGCCCAGATGTAAAATGTTAGCACCAGCATCGTACTCAGACAATCCCTGGCACCATCATCACCAGCCTGCACGGTTCCAGTCTCTGAAACCACCACCACTAAAAAGCATGATTTTTTTGCTATTCTGATCACAAGTTCATAAAACATTTCAAAAAAAAAATGCCATCATTATGTAAGCAGATACCTAATGCTGTCTAATTGCTCTCCACTTGTTTCGTTCAAGTGTGTGACCGCCTTCCTAACTTGAATGTAGCCAAAGACCTGTTTGTGCAGGAGACACTCAATAAATGCCTAGCAAATAATAGTGACTATTTACTAAACACTTATTAAGTACCCAACTGTTCTAAGCACTTGAAAGCCAACTGCATACCAGGCACTATGCTAAATGTTACTTGCTTCATCTCACTTGATCCTCATAACAACCAAATGAGGCATAAGCATGGTCATTACATTCCTTTTGCAGATGAAGAAGTCCAGGCACAGAGAGATTAAGTATAGACTACTGTGTGGCAGAGCCAAGACCTAAACCCAGGCAGTCTGATTTCAGAACCTGTATTCTTAACAATTATACTACACGACTCTTGATGCTTACTGAATAAGTTTTGCCTTACATGTAAATATAAGATGGGAGTTCAAAGTTATTACTATGGCATGTATATCATGAGGTAGGTACTCTCTATTTTTATAATTAGGCTAAAAATAAAAAAAAAACACTATTTGTGGAGGCAGTTACCCATAATAGTTTAAAACATGCGTGCTAAAAACAGACAAACAAAAAACAAACAAACTAAAGAAAAAGCAGGAACCCTGAGATGTAGGTAGAACAGGTTTTTTTTTTTTTTTTTTTTTTTTTTTGCCCGAGGGCATTTATGTTTAAGGTGAATCTGATCTTTGGTTTTGATAAAGAGGACAAGTTTCAAAGCCCAGAGCCTGTCAAAATGTAAAGGCTAACAGCAGTCCTCCCCATGTTAAGGACTCCCATGGGCTACCCCAGTGAGGTAAGGATGAATCAGAATCTCATAAATCCTCAGCAGTGCTGGTCCAGTACACTATATTTAAAGTCATTTGGACTAGTAATGTGCCCACCTACCCAGCACAAATCGCAAGAGGAAGTAACTTAAAATCTAGACTGCATATTATTAATATAGATAATTATTTAAGGAAAAAAGCAGCATATAATCAAAGATATCCAAAAATACAAGGAAGGCAAGGCAGCCTCAGGGAGAAGCAGAAAAAATAACAGACAAAATAAAGAGACACATCAAGACTATAGACACTAGAACTATCAACTACAAAACCGCTCTACTTATAATGTTTAAAAAATAAAAAGCAAAGACTGAAATTAGCAGCAGGTAATAAGAGGTTATAAAGAGTGATTTAGTAGACTTGAAAAAAAAAAAAACAAAAAACCCCAGACCGTATAGTAATGAGAAATGTAGTGCATGAAATGTGAAACTTAACAGATGGGAGAATTAGAAACTGAATAGTTAAGACAGAGGAAATTATCTAAAACTTAGTTAGCCTTGAGAGGCAAAGAGAATACAATTAAAAGTCTAATTAGTACGTATTTAATAAGTCTAGAGAGAAAGGGGCAGAGGCAAAATATTAACAAAAACATCCCAGACTTCTACAGAACTGATACAACATACCAATCTACAGGCTTAAGATGCCTAACAAAGCCCAGGCAACATAAATAAAAAGAATCTATATCCAGATGCATCAGAGTGAAACTATAAAAAATCACAAAGAGAAGTCTCTAAAGCAGCCACAGGGGGAAGGGGAAGAACAATTACTTTAAAAGAAGAAACAGATTACAGTTGAGTTCTCAACAGCAATGATGAATCTAGAAAACAGTAGAATAACATCTTCAATGTGCTGAAGAAAAATAAATTCTGTCTTTGAAAACATCTTTCAAGAATAAGAATGAAATAGATGTTTCCAGGCAAGCAAAACCTGATGATTTGCCACCAGTAAACTAAAGCTTTGCTAAAGTAGCAACTCTCAACATTGTTTTACATTTTTACATTCTTAAAAATTACTGAGAAACCCAAAGAACATTTATGTTCATTTTATCTGTATTTACCATATTAAAAATTGAAGCAGAAATTAAAAAATAATTATCTAGTAATTCATTTAAAACTAGCACTAATAAGCCCATTACCTGTTAACAGATAGAATTATTTTTTAATGAAAAGTATGTTTTTCAGGACAAAGTTATTTTGTGAGAAGACTGGCCACTGTTTAATATTTTTGCAAATTTCTTTAATGTGAGCATACGTAGCTGAAGAAGGGAGGAGCATTTTAAGGGCCTTTTCAGATAATTGTATAAATTCTTCTTTGATACTGCTCCAAAATGCAACAAGTGGTAGTGTGTGTGTGTGTGTGTGTGTGTGTGTGTGTGTGTTTAAGGTTTATTTTATTCTCATGAGAGGGGGAGGGAGAGAGAGGAACAGGGATCACATGCCTCCCACACGCAGCGGCCCAGAGCTCTAACCCACAAGCTAGGCTTGTGCCCTGACCAGGAATCAGACCCAGGAATCTTTTGTTATGGGAGGATGCTCTGACTGAGCCACACCAACCAGGGCCAACAAGTTGTAGTTTTTTAAAAGGTGGTTGTAAAGTACAATCTGAAACCATATAAATAAGCTTTTCATATTGTTACATTAAAATGCATTGACGTGTTTAGCACTTCAAATAGAGTTTTTTACCATTGCATGATTTTGTAATATCATGCATCAGTCATTTTGGAGTGTTGGTTGATTGAATTATGCAGATCTTTCAAACTTTCACACATTTTATTGTACAATATTTAAAAAATCACATTTGTTGATATTGCCATACATCTCATCAAAATTTTCTTAATGTACCAAGGAGCTGTCAACTTGTAATGATATATTTTCCAAAATTCTAATTTTTACTTTAAAGCTTAAATTTTATAACTTATAACAAATACTCTGAGTATTTTCTTTGAAATAATAGGCTTACTGTGTTCATTTTTGAGGAAATGTTGGCCAAATACCCAAGTCTAATAACCATTGTCTGTCAGATGCTCTTTCAGTAACAATGATGTGAGAAAAGCAGCTAGTTCAGTTTGCAACTTAATCACACAAGTGCTTTTCCTCAAAACAACTCATATTTTAGTATGAAGTTAAAGTGTTTGATGAGTACTTCCTACTTCACTCCTTTCCATTCATCACACAAACTATTAAAAAAAGTGTACATTCCAAGGCCTGTGCACCACACTTTGAGCACCTCTGCTCTAAACAAAGCATTTCAGGACAAGGAAGGTGATCCCATCAGAAGATCCGAGATTCTATGAATGATAAAGATGCTGGTACAGTTAAACAGACATTGACTAGAGCAGTGGTCCCCAAACTTTTTGGCATTCGCTCCCCTAGATGGTGGAGGGGCGGGGCGACAGGAGGCGGAGCTCAGGCAAACTCTGCTCCCAACCCACCCCGTGCTTAACAGGAAGTGGCCCTGTACCAGGCCAGGCCAGACAAAGGGGAGCCCTGGGCTAGAGGAAACTACAATAATAATACACTGTGGAATTATAAAAAATATAAAATATATAGGCATAATAATATATAAACCAGGAGGGGTAAATTGAGCTAAAGTATTTTACTGTCCTTATATTTATTACCTGGAAGGAGGTATACAGGTATTAACTTTAAATGTGGTGAGTTCTAGGGTAACCATGTAAAAATTAGAAACACACACACACACACACACACACACACACACACACAACTTCTAAAGCAGTGTGGAGAAAACGTGAATGCTAAAAAAGAACCAATGTGATAAAAATAAGAGAGAGAGAAAGCATAAACAGTAAGACAAAGAGAAAACCCCACTAACGTTCTAACTCAAAATACCAATAATTATATCATGTAAATGGTATAAATGATTTGGTTGTCAGATGGGGTAATATAATAACACCGAAATCTACGCTATTTATGAGACTTGTCTATCCATAGAAAGGCAGAAAGTAAGATGCCAGAAAGAGAGGAATGGAAGGACAAAAACAGTCATGTCCTCAAACAGATTGTAAGGCAAGGGCTATCAGTGGCAATGAAGTTTACTTCATTATGATAAATGTGCCAGAAAAATAAAACAAGTTAAAATCTGAATGCCTTGAAGAATACAGTCTTGAAATATATAAAGCAAAATTGACAGAGCTAGAAGAACAGACAAATCCACAAGTATAATTGGAGATGTTACTGATCTCTCTGTAACTGACAAAGCAGTTATAAAAACCAATAAAAATACAGAGTTTGAACAAAATTAACAAAAATGAAACTGAGCCAATGGACATTTTTAAAGCCCTATTCAACAAAAACAGAATACTCAGCCACTATTCAAGCCTGACAGCTGTCAGAGGAGGGAGGGGGAACTGCATGAAAGAAGATGAAGGGATTAGCCAGAGAACACGCACACCTAACTCACAGACCGGACAAGAGCGTGGGGCCAGCCAGAGCGACACAGGTGTGGGTGATGGATGGGCATAGGCAAAGGGGGGAAAAATGGGGACATCTGTAACAGTGTCAACAGTAAAAATAAAAACATTAAAAAAGGAATATATTGAAAAAATTGACCAAACAAATTTCAGAAGACTGAAGAAGAACTGCTGGATACATATTTGTTGCCCTGCTGCAGTGGCAGTCCCTCAAAGGCATGGAAAGCCTTTTTATTTCAGGATCCTCAGCATCAAACATGGTAACTGGCATTTAGTAGGCACCTCATAAATCTGAACATATTTAATTTCACTATTCAAACAAACAAAATGAAAGCTGGTTTGAAAGTAGTGATTTCTAGATGACATACTTAATGATTTAGTAATTTCCTAAATGAAATGATGCATCATTTATCTAGCCAATAGAAATCACAGGAACAAACTGCGTATTAATATGCATTATGACGCAGGAAGAAAAAGGGATAAAGGACAATGAGGCAAATAAATATGGGATATCAGTGAAAAGAGAAGAGGGAAAGACGAGAGAAAGTGAAGAAAGTACAGATTCAGGTTAGGAGCCCAGGGAAAAACCCAGGCATTTTCAGTTCTAGGCTCACAGAGTTGATTACAGGGAAGAAGCAGGGGGAAGAACAAAAGGAGGACATAAAGCAGGACACAGGTTTGTGATCTACGCTGACTTGAGGCAGAAATCTGAACATCTAAGATGTCACAAGAAGAGGTCACTGCAGAAAAGCATTTTCTATCTTATACCTACTCAAATTGATTGATTAGACTTAGACAAAAAAATTTGTTCCTTTTACCACTTTATTTCGACTATTTGTTAGTATTCTAGTGGAAAATATTGGAAGTAATAGCTGAACCTATTATCTAAAATGATTTGTAGATATTCATGTGCTCTAATAGACAATGGTTGTATGAAATTGAGAATTAGCTCTGAGTGGTAAGACAATTTTGTTAATCTGGAAAGCAAGAAAACTCAAATTACAGCTATATCACAAATCATAAATTCTAGAGTGATTAAAAATTTGGTAAAAGAAAACATAAAACCATAAAAACAGCCCCCAAGGTAAGTAAGCATGTTTTTAATCTTAGGGTAGGGAAAGATTTTCTAAGCATCTCATCAAAGTCGAAACCATTAAGGGAAACACTGAACTGATCGTACAAAATCTTTAAAAATATCATAAGCAAAGTTAATGGGGGAAAGCAAAATAAGGAAAATTATGTGCAACATACATGATAGTGGATTCAGTCCTTATTACATAATGATTTCTTTCAAATCAAAAACAAAAAGGCTCTTCCAGCTGAGCTATTGGTCAAGTTAAAGGAGTTCATCATCACCAAGCCCTTATTATATGAAATGTTAGCGGGACATATCGAAGAAATTGAAGAAGATCAAAACTATGAACAGCAAAATGACAACAACTATCAACAAATGAATCCAAAAACAACAACAACACAACAACAACGAAAACAAATACTAAGCAAACACCTGGAACAGGAACAGAATCAGAGAAATGGAGATCACATGGAGGGATTTCAGTGGGGGAGGGAGGAGAAGAATAGCGGGGGGCAGGGGAAGGTACAGAGAATAAGAAGCATAGTTGGTGGGCATAAAATAGACAGGGGGAGGGTAAGAATGGTATAGGAAACAGAGAAGTCAAAGAACTTATATGCACAACCCATGGACATAAACTAAGAGGGGGGATAAAGGGGGAAAATTGGGAAAACTGTAATAGCATAATCAATAAAATATACTTTAAAAAAGACTAACAACATTCCTAATCAAACATGAGTAGAGGACACACACAGGTGACACAGAATATAAAACCACAAACATTCAATAGACAGGGAAAAAACTGTTCAAATGTTCATGGTAATCAAAGACATACACATGAAAACCACCAGAAAATACCTTTTTTGGTGAAGATTAAAAAGACTGACAACACTTAGTGTTGTCAAGATGGGGCAGGGGTGGGGTGGTTGGCACAGCATTTCTGAATGATGCCCAAAACCTTAAAAATGTCCAAGTCTTGACCAGCAATTCCACGTCTGGAAATCTAGCCTGACGAAATAGCTATGCGAAGATATGGAGTAAAGGATGTTTTTGGAGTATTGTTTACAATTGCAAAAAACCCCACAAAAAACTAGAATGACTAAAATTTAAAATACCCCAAAATAGAGGAATTAATTAAATAAATTATAATGAACAAAACATGCTGTCATTTGAAGAGATGATACACGCATACACAATACATTTGTCCAAAACAGGTTATGAATATATGTAGAATAGGATCCATTTTTTTTGTAAGGAAAAAAGTAAACAAGAATGTATGTTTACTTAGAAAAGATAAAACAAACAAACAAACAAACAGACAAAAAACACCGGCCTTGCCTGGGTAGCTCAGTTTGTTAAGAGTGCCATCCTAATACTCCAAGCTCGTGGGTTTGATCCCCAGTCAGGGCACATACAAGAATCAATCAATGAATGTATAACTAAGTGGAACAACAAATAGATGTCTCTCTAAAATCAATCAATAAAAAAAATTTTATTTTAACAATTTCTTTTTTATTTGTATTATTTTTTAATTTTTTAAATTATATTTTATCAATTATGCTGTTACACTTGTCCCAATTTTGCCCCATTTGCTCCCCTTCACCCAGTACCACCCACTCCCTCCAGCAATCCCCACAACATTGTTCATGTCCATGGGTCATGCATATAAATTCTTTGGCTACTCCATTTCCTATACTGTGCTTTACATCCCCATGGCTATTCTGTAACTACCTATTTCTACTTTTTCTTTTTAATACAGATTTTATGTATTTATTTTTAGAGAGAGGGGAAGAATGGAGGAAAGAGAGGAAGAAAAACATCAATGTGTGGTTGCCTCTTGCATGCCCCCTACTGGGGACCTGGCCTGCAACCCAGGCATGTGCCCTAACTGGGAATCGAACTGGTGACACTTTGGTTTGCAGGCCTGCACTCAATTCACTGAGCTACACCAACCAGGGAATAAAATTAAAAAAAAAAATACACCCAAATGTCCAGAAATTCACTCTATATAGTAGGACTATAGATGTTTTTTTCTTTTGGTTTATATCTATAATTAATAAAAAATGAATACATTAAAAAGGCTTGTCACAATATACACATCTAAACTATTGCTGGGGACTTTTAAACAATGGTTTGAGTTGTACATTTATGATTTGTTCATTTTTCTGTATGTAAGTATGCTATACTTGAATAAGACCATAGTCTCTGTAAACCTGGGGAATAAAAGTCCCAACTAAATAAAAACCTGCCCCATTAGTGTGTCTAAACTGAGTGTATCATTAATAACAGAGATCAATAAGGGTCAAGTGAGCAGACTACCATGAAACTATGCTAGTTTGTACATAGTGAAAATCATAAATTTGAGCAGCCTTTAAATATTAAGGTTGGTTCAGAATGTTGGGTCTTTTCAAAGACATAATGTCCATGGTTGCACTGTACCCCAATTATGTGCATAACTGTGCCATCCACATTAGGTAGTACATTTCTTGGAAGTAAAGTGTGTGTCATATTGGTCTTTAAATTATTTTCAGTATTCAACAGTGTCTTAACATACACTCATCAACTTGAATAAGCTTAATGCCTAATATTGCAGAGAAGGCTTCTATAAAAATATTTTACTTTTAAGTATTTTTGTCTGTTTAAAATGTTTTAAAATAGGCTAATTTCCCCTATTCTTTCTTTCCTGCCTACCTTCTTTCCACACTATTTACTTTATGAATTCCAAGACCACTGAGCTTTCTGTTTACCAGCATGGATTCTAATTCCTCATCCATGTACTGATTCGCAGACCAAGAATAATTACCCCACCAATGTAAAGAACAAGCACATCACGATCCTAACTACTGTCTGGAAATGCTTTTAAGCTATACTGGACACACAATGAATATTATTTGCCTTACCTGACTCTTTTCCAATCCCCTTTCATTTTCTATTTTTCTTAGGTTTCTCCCTCACTTAGAAGGCCTGCAAATGGTGCCCATGAGAATGGCCTAGCATTAGCAATATAGCCAACGGATATAAACAGACTGTTGACTCATTTTATGGGGCAGAACCTGAAAGCTCAGAAATACGTACTTGTATTGTATATCTTATTTTTCAATTTAGAGAAAATGACATTTGGATGAAAATAATAAAAATAATCATTCCAAAATGCCTAATATTCTTCAATTCCATTAAATTACTCTTTTAAAAGGATGTATTTGTCATTCGAGTTTTCTGAGCAGCAAAAGGACAAACAATGACATGAGTACTCAGTGTTGATGAGACAAAACATGTCCTAATTTTCTTTCCCAGAGATTAAACTAGTATCATGTAGGCACTAAAGTGACTTATTTTTCCAACTCCTTTGAATTTCATGAGAAAATTCAGTAGAGTTTGGAAGTTATTGATTTTAGCTGTTAAGTTACCTCTGTGGTAAGTGGATACAGTTTTATGTACAATTTTTTTATTATATTTTCAATTTTGAATGTTACACAAAAATATGTAAGCAGTATAACATAATTCCTCATAACTTATGAGTAGACTGAAAGGAATTTTGGATTCCTATTGGCCTTCCTTGCCAAGCTTTATTGTTGCATACTTCTAAACAGTGTTTTGCTTGGTTATATTTTCCTACCTGAAGTATCACTTTTTCCCTCCTATTTAATTGCACAGTGAGTTCTCTTCCAGCACTTTCTGTTGAAGAAGTGAAGTCTTGCAGAGTAACCAACACCACCCACAGCTGTGTCCCGCAATGGCTTCATGCTGCTAACCTTACATCTTTTGGAGGATTTGATCAGAGTTCTCTAACTGCTATAAACACTGGTGTTATTCATAAAACGTGCAGAAGGAAGGGTTTTCAGGAGGATTTCTTTACCTGTTTCCCCACCACAAAAGTGACATAAACAGAATGGGTCATGAGCTGCTTGGCCTGTAATGCAAACTCACAGAACGACAAGTCAATAAAAAGCCAATCTTCACCTCTCCAGCCACACAGAGCCTCCAAGGTTAGAGGCAAACACAATTTGAGTATGTCTGTACCGGGAGTTTAATGTGCCTCATTATCCAGCTATTGTGTGCAAATACTATGAGGCCAGTAATCAAATTATCAAAGTTTGAATAACTGGCTACTAAACTGCACACAAAGTTCAAAAGTTCTCTCACAAGGGCTTACTTATTTAGCCTTAAAGGCGAACAGCCATTTTTCAATGGTAACAAAACAATGCCATAGGTAAAAACTGCTGTAATCACCTCCAAGTATTTTGCATAAACTTTTGATAAGGAAAGTACTTCAGTGTTTGGGAGAAAAAACACTGATTAAAAAAATACGTTCTTTAAGTCTAAACTCGTTTTTCTTCTTGCGATTTAAAAAACTGTTTTTAAAGATTTTATTTATTTACTTTTTAGAGAGAGGGAAAGGGAGGGAGAAAGAGAGGGAGAGAAACATCAATGTGTGAGAGATACATCAATTTCTCTCCCAAGCCCCCAACTGGGGACTGGCCCACAACCCAAGCATGTGCCCTGAGTGGGAATCGAACCCGCGACCTTTTGGTTCACAGGCCGGTACTCAATCCATTAAGCCACACCAGCCAGGGTCAACTTAAAATTTTAATCATTCTCAGAAATAGCATGCACCTCTGAAATACTATATGGAACAGATTCCCATGACATATTTTAAATGAACTCCTCCTTACTACAAACAAAACAAGATCCCCGAGATGTCATTATATAATACTACCCTAAAATCACATAGTTGGGTCAGTGGGTATATGAAACATCATAGCTTTGCTTTCTTACTTTTTGTTATTGCTGACACTATTACGGATGTCCCCATTTCCCCCACCTTTGCCCACTTCCACCCAGCCCCTGGCCCCCTTCCCTCTGGCCATCACCACACCACTGCCTAGGTCTATGGGTCATGCGTATATGTTCTTTGACTAATTTCTTCACTTTCTTTCATCCAGTACCCCCTTCCTCTTCCTCTGACAGCTACCAGTCTGTTCCATGTATCCATGCTTCTGTTTCTATTTTGTTCATCAGTTTATTTTGATCTTTAGATTCCACATATGATCTTACGTTTATTTTAAGTCTCAGAAATACTAAGCCCAAGTGCAGCAGCTTCCAGTGGTCCTGACTCCTAGTCTTCCCACACTGGTGTAGACCCCTCAAAGAATGGTTGGGCTGATTTGTATGACTAACAGGATATCTTGAAAATAGCAATGTGTGACATCCAAGCTGGATCATAAGAGACACTGCAGCTTCTGCCTTCCTGCCTTTTGAATCACTTGCTTTGGTGAAGCCAGCCACTACGTAGAGAACACATTGAAGCTGCTTTGGGAAGAAGCCTATGTGGCCGGCAGTTGGGGCCTCCTGCCGCCAGCGATGTGTGTGAACTCACAGCACACTCTCCAATCTTGGTGAGGACTTCCAATAACTTGCCCTGGGCAGCAGCTTCATTAGAGATCTGAGTCAGAACCACCCAAATTACTAATCCACAGGAAGTGAGAAGTAATAAATGTTTATTGCTTTAAAAAGCTAAGTTCTAGGGTTATTTGTTATGTGGAAACAGAAGATATACAAAGTATTTAATTTACTTCATGTAGGTATATAAAGAAATATTCAGAATTTAGGAGAAATCATATTTTAGAGTATCAGTACTTAAAATGCCAAACTGTAACAGTCATTTCCATATTTTACATTTGATTAAAAGAACAAATACCCAAAGACAATTATAAGAATCAGTTATATGTTGATTTTTCAAATCAATCAGTACTTATTCTTGATCCATACAGCTCAACTCTTAGCATTCATATACTTATAACACAGCTGTAAATGGATTTAATTCCTCAAGTTCACATGGCTTGCCTCTTAAATATTTACATCATCCCACAAAATGGATATTTTATCTTGTCATAGCCCAACTGCATATCAAGTACAAACATTTTATCTTTTATTCAGACAGGACCTATTTGAAAAATAAAATTGCATGAAGTAATTAGAGGAAAATAGAGCCATTGTAGCATCTTCATTTGCAAAGGATTCCTATCCAAGTGATTGTATTTCTATGGTCAAGGGTTTGAAAATCTGTAAAATATCCCCAAAGGTATTAATACTCAGATAAATAATAAATAATACATCTTTCCTTATATTTACAAGATCTACTAGGAGAATTAACAAGAAAAAGAAACAACAGTGGTAACCTATAAGGCAAGGAGTGTAAAGGCAGAGGGAAAGGGATGGAAGCAAGACTTCCTACTACACTGTTGCAACTTTGGAGTCAACTGAACTCGACATATTCAGAAAATTAAATTTACAGAATTGCCTGCAAGCTGAACATAAATAGAAATGAATGAAACTCCAGATATATCATGTTGGTGACACAGCCACACAGAAAAAAAATCACTTCGGGTGACATGGGGAGGATAGCATTATGGTCATACATCCACAGTGGATTTTTTTTTTATAATAAACAGACTGAGAACAATCTTAATCTTTAACTTCATTCAATAGTTTGATCAATCAGAAAAACAGAATAAACTCATAATTTGTTTTTTTCAACAGTAACTCTTTTCTCGTTCTACCTGTTGTAAAGGCGAAGAGTGATGACCTCCCAATAGCAATGGGCACCTCCAGTACTAGACTGTGATTCCTAAAAAACTTTTTCCACAAAAAGGAACCAAGGTTCCTTGAGGGAATAATTAATTCCAGGTCTGTGGCAGGAAATATATAAGATAAACCTACAACATTTATACCAAAAAGTAAGAAAGCTATCAAAGATGAATAGGAATGTGTTAAAATCCAGAAGACAACAGGAAGGAGTTCCCATTGGCCAAGATGGGACAAACTGAACATTAAAAAGAATAAGGAGAGGAGGTGGGAAGGAGATCTTTCCAAAAGCAAAACTCAACAATTACCACAGGAGGTAACTATGGCATCAACTCCACCAACTTTGTACACTGAACTGTAGTAAGTAGAAAAGAATTAAGCATTTATCCTGCTCTTCTTGTATGAACTGTATTTCAGGGTACTCAAAATGCCCTAGTTGATGAAAAAAATTCACATTTATTGAAGAATTTCAACTAATAAATGTGAAAGGAATGACTGAATTAAAAAACAACAACAACCCTACCACTTCACAACTCCTACTGAAATGACTGAGGCAGCATCACCAAGATGTGACAACCAGACATCAGGTGACTATTGATGTTCAATAAGAAATATACAGCCACAAAATACCCTTGTTAAGAAAAAGGGGAGCTTCACCCTGGCTGGCACGATTCAGTGGGTTGTCGTTCTGCAAAGTGAAAGGTCATCTGTTTAATGGGCCTGGTTGCGGACCTGGTCACTGGTTGGGGCGTGCAAGGGGCAACCAATTGGTTTCTCTCTCACATCGATGTTTCTCTCCCTCTCTTTCTTCCTCCCTTTCCCTCTCTAAAAATAAATAAAATAAAATAAAGAACCTACAAAACTCAACACCAAAAAAACAAACAACCCAATTAAAAAAATGGACAAAGGACTTGAATAGACAGTTCTCCAAATAGGACATACAGATAGCCAGTAGACATATGAAAAGATGTTCAATGTCACTAATCATCAGAGAAATGCAAATTAAAATCACAATGAGGTATCACCTCACACCCGTCAGAATGGCTATGATTAATAAATCAACAAACAACAAGTGCTGGTGAGGATGTGGAGAAAGGGGAACCCTGGTGCACTGTTGATGAGAATGCAGACTGGTGCAGCCCCTGTGGAAAACACTATGGAGATACCTCAAAAAATTGAAAATGGATCTGCCTTTTGACCCAGTGATACCTACTTCTGAGAATTTATCCAAAGAAACCTAAAACACTGATTCGAAAGAACATAGCACCTTTATGTTAATTGAAGCATTATTTACAATCGCTAAAATATGGAAGCAGCTCAAGTGTTCATCAACAGATGAGTGGATGAAACAACTATGGGACCTTTACACAGTGGAGTACTACTGGACCGTAAAAAAGAAAAATTTACCCTTTTTGACAGTATGGATGGACCTGGAGAACATTATGCTAAGTGAAATAAGCCAGTCAGAGAAAGTCAAGTATCATATGATTTCACTCATATGTGGAATCTAATGAACAAATTGAACTAAGAAGCAAATAGATACAAAGTCGTAGATAGAGAGCAGGATGACAGCTAAGGAGTGGGGGTTAGGAAGGGGGTGGAGGGATCAAGCAAAAAGGAAAAAGGGCTTGTGGACAAGGACAACAGTGTGGTGACTGCTGGGGGGCAGGATAAGGGGACTAAATGGTAATGGAAAAAATACAATGAAAACATTTTAAAGAATAAAATCGAATCAAATCTTTAGAGCTGTAAGTCTTTAGACCTAAATGCCTATTTGTAGTGATAGAACAACAGTTTAAATGACACCACAAAGAAGGAAACAGAGAAATCCAGAAAGTAAGGCACTCTTCTGGACAAATGATCTGGTTTCTTTAATGACTGCACTGTACAGAAAAAGGAGGAGAGAGGGTGCGAGGGAGTGTGGTGTTCCAGATTAAAAGGCATACAGAGAGTAAGTGTGATTTGGACCTTGATTCAAACAAACCAACTATCAAAAGATATTTTTGGGGCAAATGAAGAAATCTGGATAGGACTGGGTATGAGATAATAGCAAGAAAAATGGACACATATTTGATGTAAATAATGGCATTGTGGTTGTACAAGAAAACACACACATTCTGAGAGCTGCATATGAAAGTGTGTACAGGTAAAGTGACATTAGGCCTGAATTTGCTTGGAAAATGCCCTATGAAGAAAAATAGAGGAAAAATATGAGGGCAAGTAAGTATGGCAAAATTAAATCTTCAGGGGATAAGTCGATTAGGTAGTGGGTATGTGAAAAATTATTCATTTATTATTTTATGTTTTAAGTTTTCAGTCAAACATTTTCTTAATGTTGGTAATATGCATTTTATCCAGAATGATTTAGAATGATAAAACATAATAAAGCTGGCATGTGCATGCCAATAGAAAACTGAAATTTTGTTAGGGTAAAATGTGCTTTGGTTATTTGCCTTAATACAGCTTTGCTTTAATTTTTTCTCTTCATATTTCTCCATTTCCAAATTTTACTAACCCTTTAGGACTCTACTCAAATTTTACTCCTCACAAGGCTTTTCTAACCCTTCCTAGCTGGAAGTGATCACCGTGAACTTCCATATAATTTTAGATGCATTTGTAGTAGCCTTTAATACTTTCTGCCTTATATTATAATTATTTATATCTATGTTCCCGAGAGGAGAACTAACATCTGATTCAAATCTATCATTTGTACAAATGTATCTCCTTTGACATAGTTGTACTATGTATACAATCAAAATTAATATTTGCTAAATGCAGACCAACTAGTAAAAAAAAATGTAAACCCATGAGGGCATTATCTAGGGCACTGTCAGGGTCCTTTTCAAGGACCAAGTTCTCTGGTGTCAGAATGTATAAAAGATTTTGATTTCGGAAAGGCTTCTGCATCTTCTCTTCAGCAAATAAGGTATTTATAGTATGAAAAGCTAAGCCAAGTGAAAATAAACATTCAACACAGATGAGGCTTTATTTTTCCTACTACTCTCTGAGCCCAGAGTCCATAGAGGAGGATGTGTAAAAGATGCTTTTACATGAAAATACACTAAAGTTGCAAGTTAACCATAAAAGATAAATATTCATTCATTGATTTATTCACTCATTCATTTTAGGATTAAATAACATCCCAAGTTATTTGAAAACATTAAAAACAATATGATGATATTCACTGAACTTGAAAAATTATTAAGACTGTGATTAAGATTTGTATTCTCACTGGAGTGTTACAAAATTTAGTTACTACGGAAGTCATGCTTGGAAAATCTAACACCACTACTTCCTTAGAATTAACAGAAATTCTTATCTTCTGTAAATAGCACGGAAAAATATATATATTCATAGTGTGTGATATATAAAGATACACATAATGTATGTATTTTCATCATTGTGGGCTCAAATAAGTGCATATATATGCGCATTCTATACTCCAGAGTTTTACACACACACACACACACACACACACACACACACACACACACACACACACACACACAGTTCCCTCTCCTACAGCTGCAATACAAGTCTTCTCTTAGATTGTCTGTTCACTCTTCTTATATCTTTGATAATAAAATCAACTTTAAGCCCTGGCTGGTGTAGCTCAGTGGATTGAGCGCGGGCTGCGAACCAAAGGGTCGTGGGTTCGATTCCCAGTCAGGGCACATGCCTGGGTTGCAGGCCAGGCCCCTAGTGGGGGCCACATGAGAGGCAACCACACATTGATGTTTCTCTCCCTCTCTTTCTCCCTCCCTTACCCTCTCTAAAAATAAATAAATAAAATCTTTTAAAAATAAATAAATAAATGCTCACTGTTATAAACATTATATTAAAAAAAAAATCAACTTTAACAATCTGTTTGGAAAAGAACACATCCAATTGTTAAACTATAAAATACAAGATCATATAAAAGGATATGTTTATCCATACACCAAAGAAATAAATTAATTATAACAATTAATAAAATATGTAATGAGCAATCATTTTGGTTGCTTTAGATATAAAGGACTCTTATGAATAAGAAAATTCATTTTCTAAAAAAGGTATCCAAGGAAGTTTAAAGCAATAAGTGAATAAATAAAATTAAAAAAATACATATATAATAAAAGAATGTTTCTACAATTTTCTCTGGCAGAAAAGAACTTTTAAAATTATTCCACTGACTTTATAGAGTCACACTTGAAGTTCAGATCATTCTAAAAGAGAGATAAAGAAGGAAAAAAAGAAGGAAAAGTCCGATAAGGTCATTGAGCCCTGGCCAGGTAGCCCAGTTGTTTGGAGTGTCGTCCCGACATGCCAAGGTTGCCGGTTTGATCTTTGGTCAGGGCACACAGAGGAGTCAGCCAATGAATGCATAAATAGGTAGAACAACAAATCAATCTCCCTCCCTCCCTGTCTTTCTTAAATCAGTAAATTAAAAAAAATTTAAAAAGTAAAACAATATAAGGTCACTGTAGCTCTTAATACACTTAAAGGCCCAAATAAAAAATTCAGTTGTGAGTTTTAGGGGCTACTGTAGATATTGGTCCTCTTGCCTCCTCAAAGTTTTTTCTAGTAACTACCCTCAACAATGACCTAGAAAGGCAAGAGAAGTAACAAAGCTCAGTGTGAGCGCCATGTCAAGAGAGAATGGAAGTCTGTTGCACTCTTCTTCTGAGGACTGTCACGGATCTGACTCCAACAACATGTCCTCAGAATGGGACTCTCTGGGGCACCTGCTGACACTCTTCCTCTGCTTCTCTTCCACTCCTGCTCTATCAGCAGCACTGGCCCAATGACAGCGGCCTCTGAGTTGACAGGTAATCTCTGAGTTGTTTTAATTTCGATGTTTAGCTCGGAAGCACAAATGAGCAGAACAGTCAAAAGCCAGGGAATATGAAAACTTATTTCTTATTTAAAATCTAGTTTTCTTCTTTCAGTTTCTTTTCTTTAAAATTAAATAGTAGTAATACTTTAAAGCACATGTAGTGATTTACAGATGTATGCATGCATACAGAAAAATAATTCATACAAGAAAAGCCAGTAAAAAGAAGCATAGGTAATTCAAAATTTCCATTGTCAACATACTTTGAAAGTAGCCTAAATATATGGTATATGTGAATTTCCTTGTATTTATTATGAGCCCAATGAAAACAATAAAAATGTAGCAATGCAATCTGCTTTACTTGGCTTCGAATGGTTTAATGAGGGAAGTTAGAAATTGGGCATTTACCACTTGAAACTGTGATGTACTCATTCTGTTTCTCTTATTTCAGAATGAATGAGTCTAATACTATTAATGACTGAATGCTCCTATGTGTTTTAGATCACCTGTCTTTATACAGATAAATCAGTATTTCTTCAATTGGGTCATAAAGTACATTAAAGCTATGTTCAAAAATAGGTTAATGCCCAACATCAGCCAAAGGTACTCTAACAGATAATCTCAAATAAACACAAAAACAGTCCCTTTAAAATATATACAGTTAATTTCAACTGGGTCTGTTCAAAAAAATATGGGCATGGACAACAGTGTGGAGACCTCAGAGGGGAGGGGATGGGTGAAGGTGGAAGAGAATAGGGCAATAAATGGTAGTGGAAAAAATACGATAAAAAATGAACTACTAAAAATAATAAAATATTTTTCAATTATAGTTGGAAAAATATGTAATTCTAACAAGAAGTTTAAGATCTTTTCATTATAACCCATTTTGGAATAGCATGGTACCTCAGACGCGACACGTGGGATGTGGAGTGCAGCACAGAATATAATCAGTGGTGTGATAAGTGTGTGTGGTGCCAGACAGGAGCTGTATTTATCGGGGTGATTACTTTGTAAGTTTTATAAACATTTAATCATGTGGTCGTAGACATGAAACTGATGTAATATTGTGTGTCCACTGTAATTGAAAAATAACAAATTATTTTAAAAAAGATGTACAGAGACTTTGCTTGGGGCAATGGGTGCATGATGCAGCACGCAGATGATGTTTTGTCGAGCTGTACACTTGTAACCTACATAGTTTTGTGAACCACTGTCACGCCAATAAGTTCAATAAAAGAAAAAGATGCAACACACATTAATTGAAATAACATCAAATAAGCATATTGTATCACAGATGTAGTTTATATATATTTACCAGGAGCATTATTTTTCAAACTCTGGATCACAGAACAGTATCAGTTACTGGCTCATTTTTACCCAGTTAATATTATTTGCATCTGGAGTCAGAGTTTGTAACCAACAACGCTGAGGTACTGTAAAAGAAATGGCTAGAGACTAGAATTCATAGCAGGGTTGATATTACTGGTATACTACAATCTCCAGAAAGTAGGATTTCTGCTTTTAAATATGCCCATATAGTAAGGTAACAAAAATTTTATAGTTGTCTATCAAACAAGCTTTAGTTTATTATCTACAATGTACACAGCACTATATAGAGAAGCTTCAAAATCTTCCTTCAAAAAGGTTACTAACGTTACCAACAATTTATAGACTGAAATTTTGAACCAGATAATAATAAATTTGGCTAAGCAATTTCATGATGCCTAATATTATATTTCATAGGAAATTAAAAACAGCAAAGAAAATTTATGAAAAGATTCACAAATAAATGATGCAAATAGATGCTTCACAACACCATGAATATACATAAATGTGTGTATATTTATATATCTATGTATATATACTCATACATATATAAGTTTAGTGGCTTTTAACATTCAGCATACTAGAAGCTCTAAGCAAGACAGAAGCAGGAACTTAAACATTTACACTGGAGAACGGATAGCTGTTGTGTTTGCCTATTTATATAGCACCCATTTCCAGAAGGGGAAATAGCATCCATTTCCCCTCCTGCCTTCAGGCCCCTCTCTCCTCACATTTTCAGCCCCCATGGTTTGGGTAGCCTTTCCCTTACCCTTATTTCCGAGACAACACACAGGAACCAGGCCAAGTACAACACGACAACTCCATGGCTGTTGGAGTGACTGTTCTGGGACGGACAAAGGACCCCAGCTGGGCTATTTACATTTACACCCTGCTCTGGGACTCCTGGGCCTACTTCCTCTGGGCTGACAAACTGGTAGGAAATGTACGTGAATTGACAACAGGGCATCTCTGCCACAACTGAGGACAAGGCAAAGCTGATAAAACATAGTCTACAAAATGCATGGAAAAATCCATACAATGACTAAAAACAGGCAACAAATACAACACTGAAGCTTTTTTAGAGACAAAATTCTTATTCTGGCATCCATCCAAAAGTAAATTTTAACTACCTTAGAAATTCCCAAGGGATTTACAACAGATACTTGTTTTCAAAAAGAAGAGGCACTATCCAAAGGACTAAAGAAAAATGCCTGCTTGATTACTGTGATTTAACAGCAGCAACATCAAATGTATCAGCCTTAAAAACTCTTTTTAATCGGATTCTTACAAACATCTGAATAAATTCACAGTATTTTCTATGCCCCTTTCTCAGATTAATTTGATTGATACATGATCTCCAAGACACAAGCACTATCAACAAAAAAGAATTATTTGTAATATTACGTTTTACATGGATAACACAACTCCACCCCCCACCCCCCACTCACCTGTGAGGGAGACAGCCCCAAGGACCTACATGTTTCAGAAGATACCTGGGAACAGCCTGAGTAAACATGGTAATTATTCTTAAATCAAAAACTCTCTCTGAAGAAGAAAGGATTTCTATAAAATGAACTCACAGGTCCACAAGGGAGAAGAATGAATCTACCTGTACATATAAAATAATTTATTAGTTGCCCTAGAGGTGCTTATAATTTCAGAACCACCAGATTTAACTAATCCTTCTTAAATATAGTAATTTCATTCTCATTTACTGTAAGTTGAAATCTTAATTAGTATGGCCTTTGGATAATAATTTGGTATAATAATCTCTTAAAAATCTTAAATGTTCATATTCTTTAGCTTAGCAACATTTGAATAAACAACAATCTATAAATAAGGCTGTCTTTTTCTTTATTTGTTAGAGTAAAATTCGGAACAACTCAAAGGTCCCAAAATTGGCAACTGAAAAGACAAACGATAACACAACAGTAAAGTCAAACACCACGCCACAGAGACCGGGGGAAGCACGTACAATGCACTGTCAAGGGGAGGAGGGCAAGTTGTGGAAATGTGTGTAAAAGAATCCCAAACCTACTCTGTTTTCTAAAAATTGCTGAAATGTATACCAAACAACGAGTAGTGATTATTATGGGGAGAGTAGGATTTAGGGCAACTTTCCCGTTCTAAGTTACATCTTTTCTTAAAAAGAAACCTGACCATGTGTTATTTTTATCATCAGAAAAAAGGATTAAGAAACAAAGCCAAGCACTTCAACATTTACTAGCACTTGTTCAAAATATGTTCTGAAAAGTCCTTTTACTTTTCATACCTTATTTTATCCAAAGGGCACAAAAGAATATAGGTAACATCTTGGTCAAAGTATTTCTCTTTAGAATAAAAGTTCACAGTCAGCATTAAAAGGAAGAAAACATGTAATATTTATTGAAAATGCAGGCTCTGGTCTTATCATTAAGAGGTAAAAAGCATAAGCAGAAGAATAAAGACGGGGAAATAATGGTGTGTTCAATTTTGGAAATGCTACGTTTGAGGTGTCTCTGGTCTGTCCAGTCAGAACTTTCTAGCCGGTAACTGGACAGACTAGCCTGAATCTTTGGGGAGAAATGTGAGCTGGAAATACCAATTTGGGAATTCTCATTGCATAATTTTAAATCTAAGGAATGAATGAGAAAATTTACAGAGAAAGAACACAGCAGTGGACCAAGGGCAAGAAGAGAAAGAAAAAGAAGTCCATTAAAGAAAAACAAAAGGAATGATAAGAACAATCTGATGAGTTATAGTAGCAAGAAAAACAGGAAATAGAAAGTTTCAAATAGGGACTGGGATATACAACATGTCCATAGAGCAAAAAGGATGACCGTGACCCAGATCTCAATGAGAAGCTTCAGAAAAGTTTCTAGGGCAGAAATCAGAATCGAATGAGTTTAAGAATGAAAATTGGAAGAAAGTACAGATGAAGAATAAGTTTTGAGAAGTCAGAATGAGAGGAGGAAGTTATATAATCTTTCTTTCCTCAAAGCAGGGGCAGGAAGATGTGGTAAAGGCGAAAAGGTTTAGGATGGGAAAATACAAGGCCAAAGGAAGGAATGAGAAAAAAGAAGACAAGGATGAGACAACAGAGAGAGAGAACTTACTGGGGGGAGGGGGCAGAAAAGGTGGGAGTGAAGGACAGCACAAGAGGAGATGCTGATCCTGAAAACGAGGAGGGATGCTGTGCTTCGTGGAGCCTGGAAGACAAACTATGAGGACACATACACTTTTGGTACTCAAAAGAGTAAATCCAAACAGACAGGGGTCAGCCAGTCCATGCAGTTCACAGTGACACATCCTTTAACCCATGTGCTGAGCCTTTGGGAACCACATTTTTAAAAGCAGCAATATTCTAAATCAGAGGTCCTTCAGTGACAAAAATTCCCATTTTATAAGCTACAAAGGCAGTAGTGGGAATGAAAACATTACACTGTGTCTCCAAAGTCTTGATATAAGTATTTTAACATTACTATAAACCCATAAAATGACAGGAAATAACAGAGGGCAAAGGATTTACATCTTCCACGTGGTTGTCAGTAATAATATGGATGCCTAAGTGTTTTCAGTAGGTACATATTCTTTTTAAACACTAGAAGTGTGAGTAGTTTGCTCTTTAGGGGAAATTATAGTCAGATAATATCCAAAAGGGTACCATGACATAGCTAAATTATCTCTGCCTGTCACAGGTTAAAGAATATTTAAATGCTGAAAGTTCACGTCAGCTTTTTGTAGATAACAAATCTTAAGTACTTTCCTATATTCACTCAATTAGTGATCTTGGGCCTTGATAACATTGCAGAGAGAAACTTTCCAACTATCATTCAAATCATATCTAAAAAGGTGGTCATAAATATTTTAAAACCTAAGTGAACTAATAAGACCTAGACCCATTAAGGATAAGATCTTTTACAACAAATTAAATAAAACAATTTATTGAACTCTGGACTCAAGATAAGCTAGATTTACTAGCTGACCTTTTATTCATTTAAAGAACAAAATTAGCTCTAATTGCATTAGAATGGAATCCAGTAAATTTTCCCAAGTCTTCTAATGTGGCATCCGTGTAAGAACTGCTGTAATTATTTACAAGTAAGATGGAAATGCTTTGATTATAATCTTTCCACTTGTTTTACTGTGTAGTAAAAGCATTTCCCAAAATCTAAAGCCAGTTTTTCTGACAGTATACTGTTCTTTTTTCTTAAATACACTGCATCTTTTGTGTTAACGAACAAACTACAATGTGCCCAGAGCAGAGATTAAACTTCAAGATTTCATCATAACTTCAGGTCAGTAAAAATGAGATTTCTTGTCTACCAAAACCAGAAAAGGGCTAAAAGATGGGCAAGAAAACCTTTACTATCTGCTTCCTCTTATAACCTGAGATGTATGGGTTTGAGTCTGTTGAATTGTTGTTGAGCTGCTAGGAAATTTCATCTGTAATGTTACCATCTTTTACTAGCATTAAAAATACCATGGATTTTAAATATAGTCATTCTTAAGATGATTTTGGTCATTTTTCTTGTTATTTAGCTTCTAACACTGACAAAACACCTATGAAGTGCTTCAGTATCAGAGGCAAGTCAACCAGGGCAGAACAAAGCTATCAACACTTTTCAATTTTTTTTTTCCTTGAAATGTTCCTTAACTTTACTTATAAAGGATCATTTTTTTTTTAAACCAACAAGTTTCTTTGCTCTGCCTTTCTGGCATGCTTTAACAAAAATACAAAATCAGGCTTTTCATAAAATGAAATGAAACAAGACAAAACAAAACAAAACAAAACAAAAATCAGTTGATTCCTGCCTGCTTCTCATCCCTTAATCTGGTAACAGAATCCTCCTTTCTTTCTGAAACCTACCATCTCTTTCTACCCCTACCACAGGGGCTGATGAAGCAGGCTGGCTACCTGGAGTCTTTGATAGGGACTGAAAATGGATTCAGTGAAAGGGGTGGGGGTGACAGAGATATCGAGCACTAAGAACCATACCAGCCTCAAGTGACTTGGACCATCTCTGCCACCACACAGAGGTGCAGGATAGAGAAAAAGAAAGTGAGCAGAGTCCTCATGACATTTTTTGAACCCTGGATACGGCCTCACCTTAAGTCAAATATACCCTTTATTCTTTTAAGTTAGTTTAATTTGGGTTTTTATTACTTGCATCCGAGACTCTTGACTAACACAAAAAGAAAATAAAGAGGTTTTTAATTAGAGACAAGAAGACTCTTTATTTACAGAGTTCTCTTCAACTTGGATTAGGGGTCAGTGCAAGAAATAGTCAAATAAAAAAAAAAATGCCTTTGTATCTGCTGCAAAAGCTGCTATCTGGTTCCATACAGAAACAAAGTTTTAAATTTAGTGCCTTGGAAAACACCGTTGCTCCTGAGAAACTAAGGTACATTCCTTTTTCAAAATGTATTTCACTTTTTGCCCTTATTGCTAGGAAGCCATAATCGTATTCGATAAATCATTTGCTTCTTTCCCCTCTCCTTGGTCTTAGTTTCCTATTTCTATTTTCTGGTAACTTTATTATAAGTTCTCTCTTTGAGTTATCCTAAACTTGTTCACACTAGAAATAAGTTATATATGAATAAACAACATTTGAAGTCTAGAGGGAAAATTCAGAGTGTGGGTTAAAAACCATTTGCTATTATTTCTCTAAAGAACTTATTCACTAAAATACCACTGTAGGTGTTTCATCCTGTTAAATGTTTTTTAGAGAACTCTGGCCACATTTTAAAACATAAAATACTTATTTTACTTAAAAATATTTTAAATAATTATCTTCAATTGCCCGTGATTATTCTCTACTTCTAGCTGCACTGTCAAAAAGCATCAACCCTAAAAGTTTGAATTGCAAAAAAGACACCAAATATTATTTTATGTTTTTAAAGATTAAACTTTTCTGTTTCTCAAGATTAATGGGCCAAGTTTTCATTCCCATTTTCACAGTATACATATAAATAATGTAGAAATCCCACCTATTAAAAAAGCCCTTTCCTAGGCATAAGCTATACTCTATAAACTGTAACAAAAAAACCCAAATTATTTATATGAAAAGGAAAGCATCACATCTTTAGCACCTCTGCTAAGAGAGGTCTGATTAATAAATTCCCTAAAATGTAAGAAATCTGATAAAACTCATGGCTGTGTTAACACTGGAAATAAAAATTTTAGCAGAAAAAAACTGTAATTGCCAGCAATAAAGTAGCCACTGAAAAATATCTCAACATAATTTGTATATTTTGGAAAAAAGTTAAATTTGCAAAAGAGACTATCTATTGTGACCTTTTAAGTAAAAAAAAAAAAAAAATAGAGAATTATCATTGATAGTCATATTGTTCTCAAAAAGGGGTCATTTATGATTTTGTGTCACTTGATCAAATATACTACTAGATATTAATTGGAAAAATAACTGAGATATTATTGTATGTTTAGGGTGTCGCAATTAACTACCCTCTCTCTGGTGAGGTCACTGAATAAGAGCAGCAATGTCCTCGGAACAAAAGGACCAGTGCACCAGTCTGACACAGCAGGCGGAAGAGCCACTCTGCCTAAAGGGAAGGGAAAGGAGTGCATGGAGAGAAGGACAAAAGCTTCCCCTCAGTACCAGCAGGAGGACAGTACTAAAGAGGCATTGGAGAAATGTAAGAGGTGAGGAATGCTTCATGCTCCACCTGTCAGTATTCACCCTCAAATCTTCATATGCCTTTACATTTTTCTTAATACTTTACCAATATCTAAACTTATCTTTTTAAATGACAAGGTCCTTTAATAGAATTTTGAGCTTTATAAATATAGCCCTACATTTAACTTAAAAGACAGCAGGTCCTGTTCTGTCATGTCTTGACATCCCTATCCGAACCGTTCCTGCCCCTAAGATACTGCATCACCTCACTTTGCTCTATTTTCTTCACAGGAATGAATGAATGAATGAATGAATGCTATAAGTTAGCCCATTCTCCTTACATTTGCAGAAAAGAACATAACTAACTCAATAAAATGAGAAGACTGGGATGACAAATAACATGGCAAATGTGTTGCCACTCACCCCGCCACAGCAGTGGATAGTACTTTCACCGTACTGTCACCAAGTCCAATGGAGACTTCAGAGTTCTGATCAATATAATCCCAGGCAGCTCTTCCTTAGCAAACTGCAACCTACTCAATTGTGAGACCAGGCTCAGATCTATCTTAGCAATTTACTTGAATGTGTTGCTCCTTCCCATTCATACTACTCTACCAAACTTGAAAGGTATTGAGATTGTTAATTTCAGGGTTAGTATCTTAGTTTCATCTTCAATACAGACTAAGTGGAACCTAAATACCCACTACTGGGGGACATGTTAAAGGAATTTCAGGTCCTTACAAAGTCATCTTCAATTTTAATACCATCACAAGGAGGTACTGGACTCACCATAGATCCTTTGTATTACAGTTTCCAGACACTTTAAGTCAAAGAAAAAACAAGGTACTTCTGTCTTGCTTCAAGGAACAATAACAGAGAACACAGGAAATAATCTAACCTCAAAGCACTTTCCTTGATCAAGGGCAGAAAATGTAACTTCTTTATTTAAGAAGATTTAGAAACTAAGTACTTGTCTTAAAGATCTTTCAATGAGAGGGTATAATTTGAACCCTGTAAAACCTTTTCTTTTTCCTATAATTTCAAAAGCCTCTATTCCTTGCCTGTTTTTCAGCAATAAACAACTCCCTCCCCCAGACTATTCAAATCCCCCTTTTTGAATCCCAGTCTGCTCGTTAATTTAACTTCATTACACTTTCAAGTGGGTACAAACTGAAGAAGTGTGGGCACATTTATATGAATCTACTGCCTCCTTTCCATTATTACTGCCATGGAATAAGCCATGTGTCCTTATGCTACAACAATAAGAGATTATTTTGAATTTCATATAATTTTCATGTGTCATAAATATTATTTAAATTTTTTTCAACTATTCTTAGCTTTTGAGCCATACAAACACAGGCAGTGAAATTAATTTGGCCCATGTCATAGTCTACTGACCCATGATTGAGGAAAACAAACAAACAAAACTCTAAGTTATATAACATCCTATTACTATGTGAATTGGGCTGCTTTTACCTCTGACTTATTTTTTTAATATATTTTATTGATTATGCTATTACAGTTGTCCCATTTCTCCCCCATCATTCTCCTCCACCCTGCACACCCTCTCCCACCCACATTCCCCCCTTTAGTTCATGTCCATGTGTCATAAGTTCTTTAGCTTCTACATTTCCCATACTATTCTTGTCCTCCCCCTGTCTATTTTCTACCCACCATCTATGCTACTCATTCTCTGTAGCTTTTCCCCCTCTCTCCTCCTCCCACACCCCTGTTGCTAACCCTCCATATGATCTCCATTTCTGTGGTTCTGTTCCTGTTCTAGCTGTTTGCTTAGTTTGCTTTTGTTTTAGGTGTGGTTCTTAATAGCTGTGAGTTTGCTGTCTTTTCACTGTCTTATTTTTGATCTTCTTTTTCTTAGATAAGTCCCTTTAACATTTCATATAATAAGGGCTTGGTGATGATGAACTCCTTGAACTTGACCTTATCTGAGAAGCACTTTATCTGCCCTTCTATTCTGAATGAAAGCTTTGCTGGATAGAACAATCTTGGATGGAGGTCCCTGCCTTTGAAGACTTCAAATACTTCTTTCCAGCCCCTTCTTGCCTGTAAGGTCTCCTTTGAGAAATCAGCTGACAGTCTGATGGGAACTCCTTTGTAGGTGACAGTCCCCTTATCTCTAGCTGCTTCTAGAATTCTCTCCTTCATTTTAATCTTGGATAATGTAATTCTGATGTGCCTTGGTGTGTTCCTCCTTGGGTCCAACTTCTTTGGGACTCTCTGAGCTTCGTGGACGTCCTGGTAGTCTATTTCCTTTGCCAGGTTGGGGAAGTTCTTTATTATTTGTTCAAATCAGTTTTCCACTTGCTGCTCTTCTTCTTCCCCTTCTGGGACCCCTATCATTCAGATGTTGGGATGTTTAACGATGTCCCGGAGGTTCCTAAGCCTCTCCTCATTTTTTTGAATTCTGGTTTCTTCCTTGTTTTCTGTTTTGTTGTTTCTTCCTTCTGGTCCACTCCATTGATTTGAGTCCCAGTTTTCCTTCCATCTCTATCAGTTCCCCATGCGTCTTCCTTCATTTCACATATTGTAGCCTGCATTTTTTCATCTAATTTGTGAGCAAAATCAACCAATTCTGTGAGCATTTTGATGACCAGTGCTTTGAACTGTGCATCTGATAGGTTGGCTACCTCTTCACTGCTTAGAGGAATTGACTCTGGGGTTTTCATTTGTTCTCTGGTTTGAGCCATTTTTGGTGGGGTTTTTTTTGTTTTGTTTTGTTTTGGTTTTAGTCTGGTCTTGGCTATTATGTATGAGGGGTGGAGCCTTAGGTGTTCCCCAGCGTGGGGCAGCCCAGTCGCTGGGTTGTGACGCTGTATGTGGGGGTGGGGTCTGAGAGGGAACAATGGCACCTGCTCCCCTCTCTCCTGGATTCATTCCGCCACTTCCCCTCTTTCTGGACCGTCTGTGCACACGAATGTGGGACCACCTGGTCAGCCAGCCGCCTTGTGTGGCCTCACTGAGTCTGAACAGTTGCCCCCCTGTGCCCGGGGTCCGCCAGCTGCCGCCTGTGCACCTGGGAACTGCCAGCCGCTGCTGCTTGCGTTCCCAGGTCCGCACCTCCACTTTTTCCTGCCGCGACTCCACCCCTCTTACCGGTCTAGACAAATGGTTGTTGGACTTCCGTACAGTTCAATTTTCTATAAGTTCTGATTGTTTTCTTGTTTCTAAATATTTGTTGTCCTTAATTTTGGTTGTAAGAGGAGGCACAGTGTGTCCGCCTACGCCTCCCTCTTGGCCAGAAGTTCCCCCTCTGACTTATTTTAATTTAAAATACATTTCACTTAATTTATTCTTTTGCTTATTATAAGTACTTCCCTGAGTATGACTTTGGTCAAATGATTATTATTCATATAATATAGAGGTTATGTACCTATATATCTAAAAGTTCATATGTTATATAATGTTACACTTTCATGGACAATTTGTCTGGAATGTCTGGGTATTATAATTTCCCTAACACTGGAAATAAGATCTGTTTCTCACATCTTCCAATACATTAGGTGCATGGGTGATTCATTGAGAAGAGAAAAAGTCATCAGATGCTTAAGATTAGACTAGACAAATACTGTCAATGTTTTTTTTACAAACCTTTCTCTAAAAGGAATGCACAAGCCAAACTTTTGTGTGGAAGTAAAACTTAAGTAATGGTGAGTTACTGAAAATAACAGGCATAAACATGAAGTAGTAGATGAAATATAGTAAGAACATCTTCCCCTAAGAAATGAGCCCAAACAGAATTTCCAAGAAGACAGTATGAGCAAGTTACTTTGGTTGGGTCTCCTTGCTAATCATAAGTAGCCTTTTCTCCTCTACTGGTTGAGGACTAAGAATAAATTTACTTAAATTTCTGTAGGTAAGAGCAAGGACAGCAGTTATAAAAGTATCTGGTTAAAAAGAAC
Source organism: Glossophaga mutica (assembly GCA_039655065.1). Lineage (NCBI taxonomy): Eukaryota > Metazoa > Chordata > Mammalia > Chiroptera > Phyllostomidae > Glossophaga > Glossophaga mutica. The sequence goes on from CM077303.1 coordinate 157,760,105, forward strand.
TTAATCTATAGTATTTTTCTTACACCGTCTAAGCTTGTCAGCAATGGTACCACCCACCATCTACTGACACCACCTAAAGAGTATTGTGGAAATTATACAGACAATTTAGGTAAGGAAAGAATGAACTCCCTGGATTTTCTTCTTATAATCTTCAGAACAGTATACACTCTCCTAGAAGACCATGTTTTGCTTCTATACTACCATGCATCATCATGATACTGAATTTTTTTTTAATATATTACATGTGGAATTAACAAAAGCAGCAGCATAAAATAAACAGAAACTTTAAGATGGAATAAACCGCTGAGAACGTACTGCACATTTTCTGTGGTCTTTCTACCTACTAAGCAAATTCATGGTTCCTACTTTCTTTTTATGGCTAAACACTAAGTGAAAAGTAAATGCCTTCTAAGCCTATATTCTACACAATATTTGATTGTAATGTACACAAATTAATTTTCAGGCTTACCAGTAAAAATAAGGTTGTAAACTTCTACAATTATCTTGTGAAATTCATTTAAATGATATATAGTATGATTTTAGAATAAAAACAATGATTTCAACATGATTTACCAAAAAAAAAAAATCAATGTTTTATCATCAGATTATCATGTAAGAGCCTTAATTTGTACCCCCAAAAATGAATAAAAGAAACAGACAACTAATTTATTTTAAAGAAGCGTGGGCTGATATGATTCTGTGAGAATTCAGACAAACAGCATACATGGGGTCTACATTTCCAGTTTTCTCTTTAAAAAAAAAAAGCAGATGAGCCTTCAGTTGTTACTATCATATACTGCTTCACCAGGCTTTTGGCAGTATCTTTGTTTTTTAGGTACAAAAGAAAGCCATGTGCCATTTGAGCAAGCAGAGGATCTTGTTCTTTGATATGGTGATAGAGAATACATACTTGAGAAGGTGTAATATTACATCCTCCTGGGTGTACTATGGCAGTTAGTCTGTTCTATACATAGCTACTTATTTTTTCAGATAACAAGAGCCTTAAAAACTAGGCAGAAACAATGCCATGTGCTAGTCTTTAAAAAAAGAGAAAAAGAACAAGGACAAAAAAGGATCCTAAATGTTAAATAAAGCAATATGCATTTACTCTAAGGAAGCAGTAAAAATTTGAAAATGAAGAATTCTCAAAATAAAGTTTGACCCTACATGTTCATACCTGGAAAAGGTTTGTAGGGTTCTAAATCCATTACGGAAGAGTAGAAAATGTTCAGTCGAAATTATTTCACTCCAATTCAGAACATTCATACTTACATCTTGTCTTGGCCAGCACCAACTCGGAGAGTCAATCTGGGGATAACTGGACTTGGGGCTGGAACAACTGGCTCCACTTTTATCTGTTGAAGTTAGGACATTAAGTGTTAAATATATATATGTACACATACATATTTTTCAACAAAAGTAACTCCTTACCTCTTCTACTACTTCCTCATCTCTACAAAGTTGACAAGCAGGTATAAGCCTCAAATGTGGCTAACGTGCTAGATGCAAAGATAATCTGGGATATTCAATGTTTTAGTATTTCAACAACTGAAGGCTACCTGGCATCATGAAAAATTCTACAAACTTTAATCACTTTGTGTAAATGTGGCAGCTAACTGTATTTTCTTCGTTTTAGTTAATTTCTTGCATTTTACTGTTAGAATTTTTTTAAACAAAAATTGTTATCAAAACCATTTGGTGGAGCATTTAAGTAGTTGCCAGATCTACCATGAGTAGAAAAAAATGCAATGATATTTCCACTATAAGATAAAAGGCATCTACATACAGGACTTGAAAAACATTAAAAACATCTGAAGTTGGCATCATCATACAGGAAAGCTGAAACACCACGTATAATTTACAGCATTAAACTGTTGATTTTTGGATTTTTGGTGAAGGCAACTGTTGAACTTCAAGATCTCATAAATATTTGAAATATTTTCACTAACAGTCAGAAAAGTAGTATACAAATTAAGTATGATATTAAAGGATTCACGCTTTTTGATTTGAAGGTCCTATGATGTATTATTTTGAATGAACAAAATAAATGAAAGCTTTGCAGTTCCAAATTATTATTTCTATCAGTCATTCAATAAAGGTTTTATTGCCTTTTTTTGTTGGACAGTTCTTTGAATGAAACTGTCCTAGGCACTGCCAGGAGTTTAATATCCCTGGCCTTGGGTTCTACTATATACACCCTAGTCACTGTGCTACTAGTTGCAAGCTCAAGAATTCAATCACAATGAAATAATTTGGTGGTTCTACAGGAGAATGACTGCAATAACATAATCAATAGACTGTATCATATAACTAATATATTGCACATAAACCTATCCCTTTCTAAAGTTCAATTTTAATCCATTGTTACATCAAGAACTATGACTTGGACCACTAGGCAGGGGAAGTCCTTCACTTTCCTACCAACTACATCCACAACTACACTACAGCCCATCTCCTTTTGTCTTCCAAAGAACCTTCCTCCATCAACTACCTTATTTATTCATAGCATTTTCAACTTCTCAGTTTCATTCATTATTTTTATCTAGTTTTTAAATGTGCTTAACCCTATCTTTTTTTTAATTGCCTTCTCTTCAGACTCTAGCTAACACCTTCTCACATTTCTTAGTTTCCAATTCACTGATTCCTCAGCCCACTCCAATCTACTTTCAGCACCAACAGTACCATTAAAACCACTCTTTCTAAACACTAATTATTTCTTAATGTCCCAGTATGTTTTTCCATTGTAGATCTTATCACTCTTCTCCCTTCTCTTTTAAAAGTCCTCTACTTGTGCCTGATGTTACTTGGTCCTTTCCTTTTGTCATTCCAGTTTTTTTAGTGATCTCGATCATGTCCATGGTTTTAATCATAGGTTTTAAATATGCCATGTCTTCAAACTCTTCCCCCCTTTAGACTAGCACTCATGAACCTAAAACCAAAATATAATGTTGCCTACTGAACATTTTCAACTAAATATCCCATGTATTTTTCATCTCATCACATCTAAACTTTAACTTCTCAACTTCCTCACAAAAACCTGCTCATCTTGATGGTCTCACTTTCCGCAGATGGCTCCTTCATTTGCCCAGTTCTCTGGACAGTCTAGTCTAGTGGTTTTTCTTAAAGCCCTCAGGGATCCAGGGCCACTGGGATGGGGGCAGAGAAAGATCCAAGTATAACCAACTAGGGTTTACATTCACTTTCTCCCCCACCCCAAACGTTCCATATCTTACCAATCGGAAAACCAATGGTCCAGTATACTTTGTAAACTATTAAGGCTTCTGTATTTTTCTCACCTTGTTGTGTGATCTCTGGGAGAAGAAACAAATATATTCAAAGTAAACATTTATAAACCATGTACTACTTGCCAGGCACTGTGGTTAGTTTTCAGACGTTCTCATTTAAGTTTTTAAACAAACAAATGTACGTGTTTTGGTTTCCACTTTACAGGGGAATGGCTTATTTAAGCAGTAACGATTTTTCCTTTCTTTTCTATTTCCTTTGTCTTTTCCATTCTAATATCACACAAATAGCAAAACTAGGATTGAATTTTTTTTATTCAAAGAATCAAAAATTATATAAAGTCCCTAGATTCCTTCAATTCTAAAAAAATTTAGGGTCACATACTCATAAGTGATGAGGTACTGAGAGTAATATTCCTCATTTCTTCTGCCCACAACAGTATTATATATAACATTTGCTTAGGCTTTAATTTTTAAAAAGCTGTTTGCCACCCTACTCTTAAAATTTTTTCTTTACTATGTTTCAAATTATACTTTGGTCCATTTCTATTACCATACTACACAATAATTATAACTCACACTTGCACAGCATTTCACAAAGTGCGTCCCACGCACATGATCCAATTTAATCTTCACAACTCTGTAAGGTAGGTGTGGAAAGTATTATTAACTCCACACACTTAGGGCTCAAAACGACTAAGTGGTTTGCCAGAGTTATAAAGCTGGTAACCAAATGATCTAAACCCAGATTTCCTGACACCAAATTCATCCCTTGCTCTACCATACAGCTCCTTGATTCTGTCATACATTTTGAGTCCTTTTTTCTGGTAATTCTGATACCTTGCGTTGAGCTGTTCATATTCTGTCAGTGTCTTTTATGATGAATGACATATACTTGTGAGATGGCTAGGGTTGGTTCAAAAAATATATATATGTTCTTATTATGGAAGGCTAAATAGTTTTACATGGAAATTGAGATTAATTTTGACCTTACTTCCATTCAACTAAATTGGATGGATTTTTGATGCTCTCTTAAATGGCTTGACAGAGCAAAAGAATCTAGATATAGTCTATTTATGACCTACTATAAAAATGTTAAATGATACTCTATGAAAAAAATTAGCAAACACAAATTGGAATACATTTTATAAGTCAAATGAAAAATGGTATAAATGTGCCCTGAAGATGAGAGGTGTTTAGTAAACCTGTACCTCATCTCATAGAGTTACTGTAATGAACATGACCGCTGCATCACTCTAATAGAGAAACTTTTGAGAGTGAAAGTGGGTGCTATTATTTAGTTAACCTAACAGGTATAAACTGGACTGTCCCAGGCAAAGCAGAATATCTGGTCATCCTACTTTAAATATTTGCATACCTTAATTTTATTCCTAAAAAAGCTAAATCAGATTTAACTTAAAATTCAAGCAAGTGTTGAAAAAGATTAATAAAGATGTTAATAATATATAGAAAGTACAATTTCTAAATAAAAATTTCTTACCAGATTTTTCATTATATTAACTTTATCCAAACACCTACCAGAATAAAGAAATGTTTTCTACAATCAAATCTTATGTGTCCTTCCCAGAAATCAACAAACTAAATGACAATTACTTCAATTAGTTAAACAATATGACTAATGACATCTTGAAATCGCACAGAGCCAAAATCTGGGAACAACATGAACTTCTAAGGGTTAAAATAAAAGAACAGCACTTTAGAGTGATGCTGAGAATTGGGGCGCGCAGAAGAGCATTTACAGTGGATTACTAAGCTTCCCAATTCACCAAAGAGGCAAAGTCCAGTAATATAAGACTCCTTTGTAGCTAACTAAAAATACATTGTCAGTGGATTTGTCCAGTTTTATGTATAAGCAATACTTCTTTCACCTGAACTAATACTAGTAGTCATATAAGCCCCTTATTGCCATGTGCTGCATTTCTTTTTTTCTTTTTCTTTTTTTTTTTTTTTTGCTAATCTTTAAGGATTTAGCTTCTTTGCCACATACCTCGGGGCACCAACTGATAAAGCCCTAACTCTCCATTTTTCCAGGACACCAGCAGTGCGGCCTTGCAAAAAATGAAAATCACTCAAGAGATTTAAAGGGGAAATTTATTTTTAAAATCCTTACTTGAAGCAAAGAGGTGGATTTTTAAAAAGCTTATCTATAAAGAATCAGTTTAAATTTAAATTCTATCTTGGAACTCTTTCATGCATTCCAGCTTTAAAGTTTATCTTCTGACAGGGACTTTCTGCAAAGGTAATGGGCAGCTTTGTCAATATAATCTGGCCAAGTTTTTATTTTCCATTTTTTTAAATGTTAAACTTCTTTCATTAAAAAAAAAGCCCTATACATGTGTGCTAGGTAGGGTGGCAGCAAGTGTATAGCCAGCCCTTGTTCAGATTCCCATCTATGCTAGTATGTCAGAAAAATACACAGAAATACTAATGAAGAAAGTGAAATTTAATAAGCTAACATTTTGGATGCTGAACTATGACACTGGCAACCATTTTCCTGTCTTTCTTAGCAATTATGGTCTTTACATTATTTTCATTTGGAAACATAGTCTAACTAAACACTAATACACTGTTTAAAATACTAGACAGTCAGAAGGAGATCTATGGTTGTGGTCAATTATAACAAGTGGAATGCAGCAAGGACAAATGAAACATAACTCAGGCTTGTTAGGTACTCAAGAGTTCATTCACATGAAGATGGCCTTTGGTAAATTTCTATAAATTCAAACACAGCCATTTAAACATTAGTTACTGGTTTCCTCTTGGAACAGACAGTTGTAAGAGACAGGAAGGGAATTACTTCCCCCTTTTTACTGGGTTATTTTATTTACCACGACCCTTCATTTCACTAGTTAATTATAAAAGCTGATGAGAAAAGACTGGAAAGAGATGCTACTTCAAATGGAAGGGAAAATAGTGACAACCTTTTGTTAAAGGCAAGAAACAGTAAAACTATTTTACCGTTCTCTAAAGAACAAACTGTTTAAGTTCAATAAAAGTTACTTGGGGATAAATGCTGAGGGATTTGGGGAGAGAGTAAAGAAATATTCAACATTTTAACTGTTTGATTACTGAAGTCATTAAAGCTTCAAGGACTTCTACTGTCCTTCAAAATATGTCAAACAGAAGGTCTCTACAATCTCTTCAGAGATCGAAGTTTTCTAAAACCGTAATGTCGGTATACTCGAGAGTATGAAACCATGCGTATCCCTCACACCAGCTTCCATGAGAGGTGCCTGGCCTGAGAAAACCATTTTGGATAATAAAGAACACGAGCTTAGTTTGGACGTGCCTGCATCAAGCCACAGTTCTTCCACTCATTAGCTGCACCAAGTTACTCAACCTTTCTGCTTTTCTCAGCTATAAAACAGAAGCAACAGCACCAAACCCTGAGAACTCTTGGGAGAATTCATTTCTGGCCAGGTCTGGCAAGTACCAAGTGTATACACTCAGTAAGTGGCAGCTGCTAGATATCACTTACTATCTGGGTTAGTTCATTCAATAGCTAATGTTAGCTCAAATAAAAGAATTCATTAATTGACAGGATAAAAATTTGGGAATCCTTTATAGAACTAATGAACTTTCAAACATAAGCAAATCCAATCACTTGTGGGTTGACTGACATTACTGGTTCATTGTAAGAAAATTCTAAATTGCCATTTTACTCATCTTAAATGACACAAATTACTCATTTTTTTATGAGAAGGCAGAGAAGGCGGCCTTTTAAGCCAAAATATTCTTAGAGAAGCTATGAAACTACTGTTTTTACGCAAAGGTAACTATACTTTATGAGGATGCTATTGTTTCCTAGTACCACACAGGAGGCAGGAGGCAGAGGGAAGGGAGCAGAGGATGAGAGAGGGCAGGGGAGACTGGTGAGTATCTACAGTACATGGTAGATACAGGTTAGTCTGACTGCGGAAGCCTGTGCTCTCTGAGTCAGCACTGGGCCTATTTATCTACCGACTGTGACATCATTGTTCTGGGGGGTAGAACTCTAGCATGACTTCTTAGACCATACTCAAATAAGAGCATAAAAATGTTTCCAAGTTTGACAGATAAATTTTGGCTTATCTTCTATATACAGTTATCAGTACAAGTGTTCAATTCCACTAACATAAATAATGAGACATTTTATTTTTTCACAGTGATCCTCCTTCCAAACAAATACTTAAAATACTAAGAGTAATAAATTAGGTCATGCAATGCATACATTGACACAAATAGAAACAAAAATTTTAACTACTCTGAAATGTGCTGTTGGGTTTATCACTGTCAATGCAGTTATGGGTATGTTGTGACTGCTCCACATAATTGCGTTTAATATATTTTCCATAAAAAGTTAGTTTGAGTCTACTGTAAAAAGGTGAAAGACCAGACTCCTATTGACTGATATATATTATGGCCCACAAAGGGGAATTAAAAGATTGTGCACAGATCACCATACTTTGTATTACTACTACTACTAGAAAAAAAAGATTTTTCTTTCTGATGGTGCATCACTAAGCCAGATGCTTTGCAAACATCATTTCTCTTAATCCATTTTAATTCAATTAGGAGAGTATGGTGGTTAAGAACATCAATTATAGCATCTGATGGCCTGGGCTGAAACTGTAGCTCCTGTTAAATCATTTACTATGTGTGTGATCTTGGGCAGGTTTATTAATCTTTCTACTAAGCCTTCATTTCTCATCTTAAAGTGATAATAATTATAGTAACTACCTTACAGAGAAAGTTGTGATAAGGAATTAAACCTATATATAGTGGTTCATATATAGTAATTACTCATAAATGTTAATGGTTACTCTTTTGCTGCTTTTAAAGAAGTGTGATTATTATATTCTTACTTTAAAGATGTAGTACCTAAGGATTAAAGACACTAAAAAACTTGCCCTGGATCTTCTCTCAGGTCTGCTGGATTTCAAAGTCCGTGGCTCCTTCTACCGACCATGCAGACCGCCACTTGATTAATATCTTTATTGTTCTTATATTGAAACATGTGGGTGTGGATGGTAGAAACTTTACAGGCAGGTAAACTAACTACATAAAAGATTATTTTCTTTCATTAAAGCAACACTCTTGCTTGCTGCTCTGGATCAATGTCCTTGAGAGTTGCTACTGTGGGTTGGTTGTGATGAGAAGACAAGATTGACCTCATTCTTTTCACGAAAGACATTTTCGTGGGGCAGCTTAGACAGCTTTCATTTTGTTCTACCCTAGTTTTCTTTCTTCTGTGGATATGTAAGACATTTCTTAGACCACATGTAACCCAATTTCAAGTCTACTTTCATTAACTCATATGGCTTGAGGGGGATTAAATGAGGCTGAAAAAGAAGTCAATGTTTAATATCTCAGTTTCTACTCCTTGTCAAAGGCATTTCCATGGGTTTCACTAGCTTTTATCCTTTCCTATCTGCATAAAGAGCTAAAGTTTAAAAGCATGCCCAGGAAGCAGAAATAATTTTTAAACGCTGTAACCATAGTTGACTCACCCCTATCATATGTAAGTTAGCTAGTACAGTCCAGTGAAGTAGCAAACTCTGTATTTCTACCTTTTAGGGATTGATTCAGAATGGAATAATAATACTCGCCACCACCATCACCATCACCATCACCTCCCATTTACTGAACATTACTTATGTGCCAGATGGAGCACTAACCACACCTCAGATGTTTTCACTTAATCCTCCCCAAAGTAACTTGCCCAATTTCGCACAGCTAAAAAAGTCATAATTTGAATTCAAGTTTAACTCGAGACAATATTGTTTATTATTTTTAAATACCTTATAAGATAGTGGACTTTGTAATTTCTTATCTTTTGCCATTCATGTGATCTATAACCCATCAAAACTGATACAAGGACTTGTAGGCCTCTATTAGCTGAAATCTCTGCAACCCATAACTGAGCCTTTGCCTGCAAACAAGGCGGTCTGAGGGACTTTCCTTTCCCAAAGTCAGGCAGATGCTGAGAAAGGCATGGACCGCTGGTTACAAATCCCATCTGATGGGCTTTACTCAAATTCACAATAGCAGTTGAAACAACACCATTGACTTTCCAAGGTTAAGATGGTGATGAAAGCAACAGTATTCAATTTGATTTGCTGAGGGCTCAGCTTCCAAATTACTAGGTACATGGTGGATAAGGGGCCAATGGCTGTCAGGCAAGCTCTCTAGTAGTAAACATTCAGAAATGTGAGGTACATGTCTGTGCATGTACGAGACCTAGCTCTTACTGGTTGCATGACTTTGACTTGGACAAGTCACTCAGGCTCAGTTTCTCACTGATAAGTGTTAATAACAATACCTGCTGGACCTATGTCACAAGTACGTTAGGAGAAGAACAGGTATGTGGAAGTGTCAGATACTACATAAAGATAACATGATGACAAAATAATTTTTTAAGTGGAAATAAAAGTTGAATTTCTGTGTCTTGTCAACTTGACAATGTTCAATTATTAATATCAGAATTTCCATCCACTACTTTACATTTTAGAATAGCCAAGAGCCATTTATTAGAGAAAATAAAGTTAGGCAGAAAAATGTGAGAGTTGCCATCACTTCTTGTCAGCTAAACTAATTCCTTTAAGTAACACTGAAATAAAAAACATTGTAAAAGTATTGGTAAAAGATCTGCTATAGGTCAAATATATCATACTTCATGTGGAAAACACCACTGTGTATTATTTTGTAGTAAGTCTCAGGGAGGTTTGCTGCTAGAGGGCAGGGAAAGCATCTTTGAGGATCTGTGTGTATGGCACAATGAACGGGCAGACACTTATAAACAAAGTTAAACTGTAATCTAAAGAACCAGGGACTGAAGGGCAAACTCATTAAAGCAGAGGTCATATCCTGAGCCCAAAGGATCGAGGTCCTAGTTTCTATAAAACTACAGTGTATGTATCAGTTTCTTTGGCTGTATTCTATGGAAGCCTGGTTTACTTACATTGTATAATATTTGGAATTACATTTTGCTCATCATCCAGGCTGGTAGGTCAGCCTAGATACTAAGAAACACGTTCTAATCTTATTAAATGGCTCATAAAAAAAAATCAGTGAGTAAGGAAGAACTCCTTGAGCCTTGCTATCCTCTTAAAATAGTGGTGTAGTTTTGCGTGCTTTTAGAAAAATGAATGCTGTCTTTTTTTGGTATTTAATGTTTGGGTACAAAATAGTAAGTAGTAGACAATAATTACAAAAATATTATTCACAGCTTAAGGTTACAGATTTTAAAAAAATGCCAGAGATTAGTACAGTTAATAGAGTTTATAGTTTGTAATTAGAGTCCTCTTAGGCTATGAATTTTTAACACTTTCCAGTACATAGGGGGCTTGATTACAAGTTTATGGGTTTTAGAATTAGAATTAAATTTTGTAACCCCATTACAAACATATTTCCAGTGATGTTATGGGTAATTTGCATACAAAATACAGATATAATGGCTGGCTCTGTTTACCTGTATTTTTCAATAGCACTTTGTTCAGATAGTGCCGAAAATGAGAAACTGCTTACTTTTTCATGCTTGTGTTTCTCCTTTTCTTTTTCTCTCTTCTCTCTCTCTCTCTTCTCTTTTTCCCTTTCCTTCTCTTTCTTCTCCTTTTCCTTTTCTTTCTCTTTCTTTTTCTTCTTCTCCTTTTTGTCCTTTTTCCTTTCTTTCTCCTTAGGCTTCTCTTTCTCTTCAAACAGTTTTTCAGGAAGCATGGGTGACAAAGAGGGCAGCAGGCTCGGGATCCTCACGGCCGCAGCAGGGCTGAACAGAGGCAAGGCGATGTCCTTGGGTGGCAGCACCAGGGGAGCTGGTACCATTTTCACCTTCTCCTCTCGACCCTTATCTTTAACTTTGTCTTTGTCTCGCTTATCTTTATCTTTTTTGCCTTTTTCTCTATCTCTCTTCTTATCTTTATGCTTCTCTTTCTCCTTTCTCACAAGTCCATCTTTCAATCTCACTTTGGAATCAACCTCTTCAAATTCTTTCATTTTAAACTTATAGGGATCTGACTCTTCATCTTTCAGGAATTCCTTCCATGGGTACTTGGTTTCCTTGCTGGCCTCCTTTTCTCTTTCTTTCTCTTTAACTTTATCCTTCTCTTTACTCTTGTCTTTGCTTTTGTCTCTTTCCCGCTCCCTATCTCTCTGCTTCTCTTTCTTTTTCATTTTGGTCTTCAGTTCCTTTTTCAACTTCTTTTTGACATCCATGGAGGAAGGCAGTTTAGTTTTCTCCTCATACAGCTTGTGTAGAGGTTCGGGCGTGGGGGGAGAGACTGAGGGAGAGGAGAGGTAAGGAAAGCTGGGGGGCACACTGGAAGCAGTTCCCATTTTTGCTTTCCGTACAACCTCATCAATGGAGGCGTCCATTGTCCAGGAATTATCAGAACTTGACGTTCCACCTGAAAGAGGCAGAGGAGTGGATCCTGACTTAGTGAAATTGTTCAAGGAAGTAGAAGCTTTTGGAGTTATACATTCTGAACCTGAAATTCGCTTAGGGCTCGTAAAAATGTCTCCTTCTGATTCTGATCCAGAAGAAAACTCAAAAGGGTCTGGCTCTCGCTCAGCACAAGCCCGTGCAATCACAGCATCAATAGAATCATCAATCGTTTTGTCCATCACAATAGGCTTTCTGGGCAGGTTCTCATTGTTCAGCTTCCCGGCCTCAGGTGGCGTTTGTATTTGTTTTACCTGAAAGGTCTCTTTACTAATTTTTTCACTTATTGTAGCTGAAGGAGTCCTATTTGGTGTTTCAGGTCTGACAGGTACTTGAGGAATGTGGGTTATAATCTTGGGACTCTTGGGGCTTTTGGGGCTCTTAGAACGTCCAGGGGATTTCTTTTCTTTGGATATAGTTTTTGGCGACCGAATAGGACTTCCGACCATTGCTGGTGACTGAGTCGTTTTAGGTGATTTAGTCTTCTGTCCTGGAGAACTAGTTTTAGTCTTTGTTTTAGGTGTAAAAGACTTTGTTTCTAGGGGTTTTGTGGCTGGCATTTGTGATTTTGCAACTGGCGCTAACATTGGTGGCTCTGGTGACAGAGGTGCGAGGTCTGTACTGTCCTGTACATGGACTGGAGAAAGCATTGGTGGAATCTTTTGGGTATTGATTGAGCTGAGTGGTTCTCGAGCTTCCAATAATACTACATCCAGGGTGTCTCCTTTAGTGCTTATTAGTCGTGGTCGCTTAATGGCAGGCATCTCTTCAGTTTCGGGACTATCTAATGGTCTCTTACTCAGGAAATTCTCATCATTAATAATTTCCTCCTCCTCCAGTTCATCGTCTTCTTCCAGGGGAACTTGCATGGCTTCTGCTGATGTCCCCCCGTCAGTGGGCACCTGCTCTTCTTCTTCTTCTAGTAAAGGAAGAGAAAAGAAGTGTTATTGGAATATTAAAAAAACATTCTAACAAATAAAAGTAATGATTTCTGGGAAAGAAAAAACAGACATAATCTCTAGGAAAAAAAGAAGAAAATTCTTGACAGTGTTTAGAGAATAAAGTGATTACGTTTTCAAGGATCTTCCAAATTTGCATGCCTTCATTCTTTGAAGGGTGGCAGTCAGTGAAAGCAGATAGATACAAATGGTTGTTTTCTTCTCAAATGGTTTGGCCCTGCTTTCAGAATCTAGAGTTTGCTAAGTATTTCTTGATTGTTATCTGCTCCCTTTTATTAATTCTTTTCCTAACCTGAGTAAATGCCATCTTTCTCTTTTCCTCTTCCTCTTGTGCACATGCACACACACAAACGTAATACACATACACTTCTAAAATTCAAAGTATTGGTTATTATATGACTACTCTCCTCAGAAATGACAAAAAGGCATATAGTTTTTATGCCTTTGTAACAAATTTTCATTTTCAGATTTTGGAAATGCAAACCTCCAACCTGGACACAATTCATATACTACTTGTCTTCTATTTTACTTGCTTGATGCCAGCCACTTTGAGAGGCAGTGCAGTGCAGTGGAATACATACTGGCTGTGGTATTAGAGAGATGGTGTTTCAGCTGGTGGTCTGGCACCGCAGAGCAACAGGCCTGAGGCAATCTCTTAACCTCTTCGAGCCTTTTTCCTGACCTTTCAAAAGGGGCTAATGTTACTTGCCCTACTTACTTGACTGATTTGCTGTAAGATTGGATCATTTCTTTCTACACCTATTAACTAAGCATACACCATGCAGAATGCACAATGATAAAGAGTGAAAGAGCTACTGGATTAAATTAGAAATAAATCATGACCCAAGAGAGCTTGTAGTTTAGCAGAGGACACAGAGTATGTGTACAGCACATAGGAAAGGAAGAGTACCATAACACAGATAAAGTGCTATGGTAGTTTAAAGGAGAGATGACAGCAATGTCAAAGATTTTTACTAATTATGTAGCATTTTCGATTTTCAGTGTTTGGGAATGATGAAGTGCAGGAACAGATGACAAAGAGATGGAGGCGTAGGAAGTGTGTAGGAACCAGGGGATAATTTGTTTGGAAAGTTTGGTATAAGATTGGGAATAACGGAAAGTAAGTTTACTAAAGTTGTATCTAGATTCTAGAAGTTTTGAATTCTAGAAAAACAAACATAATCTTTACTCTATTGGTAGTTTGGATTTAGTGAAGATTTTTAGGCAAGGGAGAATAATCAGGGTATAAGTTAGCAAAATTATTGTGACAAGGATATATATGATGGATGGGAGGTGACATACTAATGGAGAGGTGACAAGTTAGGGATTATTGAAATGATGTAGGTGACAATAAGGGTCTGAAATAAAATAGTGGCAATGAATAGGAAGCAATAGAGAGAGGCCATATTTTGAAGATGGAATGAATAGAATCTGATAAATGATTAGCTATAAGAGTGGAGAAATAATTCAAACACATCTTCAAGGTTTGAGTCCTGGTGAGTGAGAAATACAGTCCTTAACAGAAACAGAAAATAGAGAAGGAAAATGACTGTAATTAGTTCAATCTCTAGACACAGCGTTTGATGAATAGTTAGTGATGTCTAACCAGGAGCTAAAAGTATCCTACAGTTCAGAAAACAGGTGTGTGTGTGTGTGTGTGTGTGTGTGTGAGTGTGTGTGCATGAGAGAGAGAGAGAGAGAGAGAGAGACAGAGAGAGAGCAAGCTTTGCTTACATAAATTAAATCACAATAATGGATAGTATGAGCAGGGGAGAGAGGATAAGTAGTCAGGTCCAGATACTTTGAGGAATACCTATGTATAAAGACAAAAGGAAGAAGAACTGAGAAAACCCCTGGGGGATCGGAAGATGTCAAAGGATCAAGGGTAACAGTTTTCAAAAGGAGGACTAGTGAGCAAAGTCAGATGCTTAAGGGGCCGATGAGAATGAAGGCTCAGCAGAAGTTATGCCACAAGAGCACTAAGGGGTAACTAGGGAATAAATGACTTAATGTATTGAATATGAAAGTGTATGTGAAAATACTTAATGTATGTGAAAATACTTTGTGAGCTATACAAATCAAGACACATTTAAGACACAATTATTGCTACTTGTTCTTGCAAATGATATTATCTGTCCTATTGCCCAAGTCAGAAGTACCTTTTTAGTCTACTTTCCCCTCTTTCTCCACATCTGACCGTGAACACAATTTTCTACTATATTTCTTCCTTGTTTGGCAGTATTTTTTAATTTTTTAAATTATAAAATACTTTAACCTACTGCATTTCCTTTAATGTGCTGTCTTCACTTCTACTATTAGTTCAAATCCCCAGCACCTCTTCTCTGTACTACTACAAGAGCCTACTGACTGGTCTTTTTGCCTTCCGTCCCACCTGCCTCAGAACCATCTTTCACATTGCCTTACTGTGGCCTCCTGAAAACACAAATCTGAATACAGGATTTCCCATCTTAAAACATTTCACTGGTCCCTGCAGTACTAGCTGGCAAAACGTTGGAGCCAGGGGGTTTTGTGGAACCCTTCTGAAGTTACTACACATTAGAGACTGGGTCCCTAATCTCTGTTAAATGGAACAGTTACTCCTCAGATTATCTATTTTACATGCTGAGCTTCCAAAAAAGCTTTTGTTATGAAGCTGAAACATGTTGAAAGCTACTGTTCTAAAATATAAAAATCTAATTTCCCCTAAAGATGCTCCAACATCCAGCTCAGTAATTAACCTCCCCTTTCACTCTATCTATCCTAGCCATGTGAACTGGTTTGCAGTCTCACTTCTGTGACTCTGCATGGGCAACTACTTCCCATTGCCTGGAATTCTCTGCCCTCTCTCTTACACTTTGGTGACTATATCTTCTTAGCTTCCAATCAAATGTTCCTTCTTCTGTGACAGTTTTTGTTAGCAACTAGAAATGCCCCTCCCACTTTGGCTCGCTCAGTTATACAAGTAACAAAGAAAGCCTAGAATATTTACTATCTAGTCCTTTATGGAAACGTTTGCTACACCCACCCTATTTAGATAATTTAAACACTTCCTTCAGTCCCTAACCTTACCAGAAAAACAAGATAAACTTCAAATCTACTCAACGGCTAAAGGGGTAAACACATAAAAAAAATAAAATTAGGGCATTCTCCAAGTGGATGAAAAGTTTTAGAATACTTACTGTTATATTTCTAAATTCCAAAAAACATCCTCCTACCCGACTTACCCAGAGATTCATAAATCGTGGTGATGCCAAGGCAGAAGGAGGAAAGTTTCAATAGGAAGCACAGCAGACCATTAAAATATGTTAAATTACACCTTGTTCTCTCACTCTGGAGGTTAATCTTTGGAGGATCAAGATCAGCTCTGAGTGTGTGAGGCCCCAAAACAGGCCTTGGTGAATGCCTTGGGAGAGCAGAGGGAAACTGCTCTAATACTAGCAGTCCCTAGAAAGGGAACTGCCGGAACTACTAGTAAGACAGTGCTAGGTCTTCCAGATGGAAGGTCTGTTTTATAGGTTGGGCAACTTGAAATTTTGAGTTTTCTACAGTGTGCAATTCTTTTAAACTGGAACTGGCAAGATGACCACAAGATACAGGAGGTATGTAGGGTGGGCTAGGAAAAACTATATGGCTTTCCTGCAAATACTTCAGAGAACAGATTGGTTCACTTGTTGTTTGGAGTTAATGTACCTCAGAAAAATGAATGGTGGTTGTTCTCATTTAAGTGAAAAATAATAAACATAAAGCTTGATTCAAAGTGGGTCTCCACAAGCTAGGAGAGGTTATTCTCTTATTGTTATTTGTATTGTTCATTTTCATATTTTGTTTATTTCAAGTCCCTGCTGCAAACTTGGATGCACCTAGCTTTACATGGTTTAGAAGAATAGAAATGAATTATTAAACTAAACTATTACAAGTGCTGATTTTAGGAATACTTAAAAATACAAATGTTTCTTATTTTGATTAGTTTAATTTACAGTTACTTTTTATGTTGAAGGATTTTGCAAGAAAGCTTCAATTGTAGCATCAAAAGTCATCGAGATGAAACAAGAATTTTGCTGGAAGAGAAAGAAAGCCTTAAACTTTAATAAGAACAGGAAAACTGTGGAGATATTTACATCAGTTTTCGGAATTAGAAATTATCTGATACATACCAGAGAGTATAAGCAAAGTTTACGAAAGGCATAAAGCATAATAATGAATGAATACCTGAGACACTGCTACCTAACTTGGTAAACAGATCATTGCAACACCCTTGGTTCCTCTCTGATTCATTCTTTGCCCTCTCCACCCCAAGGTAACTACTGTCTTGATTTTAATATTCATCATTCCCTTGGTTTCTTTACAGTTATAACACATTTGTATCTAATTTGCTTCTTTTTGAACTTTTTATAAGTGGCATCATACTATAATGTTCTTTAGCTTTTTTTACCCAACATATGTTTCTAAGATCCACCCATGTTGCTGAAGCAGGTATCTGTAGTTCATTCATTTTCACTGTTGTAAAACTGTAGTATGCTTACTAATCCATTCTCTTGGTATGACCGTTTTCCTCTTGAATGAACATATTTTAATTTTTAAAGTACTACAACATTCGCCCTGGTTGGTGTGGCTCAGTGGATTGAATGCCAGCCAGCCTGTGAACCAAAGGGTCATCAGTTTGATTCCCAGTCAGGGCGCATGCCTGGGTTGTAGGCCAGGTCCCTGGTGGGGGGCGCACGAGAGGCAAACACACAATAATGTTTCTCTCCCTCTCTTTCTCCCTCCCTTCCCCTCTCTCTAAAAATAAATAAATAAAATACTACAAAATTCCAACAAATGAATACAACAGATCTAGCTTATGCGTGCTGAAAAACAGACTTGATGATTATACAAATGTGTTTCTGGCTTTTCATTTCATGAATAATTTTAATTCTATGTTCTAAGAGTTTGGAATAAGGTAAATATGTGATGGCTATTGAATAGTTTGTCCTTTAAGGTTTCCCAAACCCCAACTTGATGATTAGGTTCAGTTTGGTAACAGCTGAATGGCAATGGCAATAAAATATTCCTTGCATATATGTGTATTATAATAAGCACCATTTACTAATCATCTATAAAATATCTTTAAAGCATTTTAATGTTTTTCTGTACTCATCCACAGAGTTTTACTATAAAGTAGCATATAACTTGGTTAACATGTTTAATATTATAAGATACTTGGTCTTGATGTGTTATTATATAAAGTTACAAAAATAGTAAGAAAATGAGTCATAAGCTCTTTCTAATTTAACACAAATACAGACATAAGAATAAAACCTGTTACCCTAAGTCAGAAGTGTGACATTCTGATATGAGTATTTTAAAGATGTTTATTCCCATAGAACTAACTCATTTTCTACTATTTTGGTATTTGGAAGCTGAAGGAAAGAACTCTTCTGCATATATGTGATAAAAAAATATTGGGGAAAAATAAATTCAAGGAAAACTACTAGTTTTGAGATTAGGTTTCTCAACTTCTTAGTGCTTTACTTCCTTGATTCAGAAGATGAGGACATTAGCATCATTCATCTTGAAAGTACAGTGAAAATTAATTGCTAATTAGAGTTCAACAAGTATTCAAATTATTAAATAATGCTGGTCAACTACAGAAATATACATTGCAAAATAAAGTTGACCTTGCAATCCTTTTTGAGAAGATTAAACAAAAAACAAAACAAAACTTCTCTTCACTCTAATCTCTTTCGAACCATGTAACAAGTGCAAGTCTAGAGTTAGCATCTGCAGGTCAAGTGGCTATAACCTCAGCCGGATGCCCTGTAATTCTCCTTTCTGTGAAAGCAGCTGGAGCTGTGGGGAGACTTTTTAGGATAACAGATATTCTAGTAAGGGAAGCTACTTCTGGATAAGTGTTAATGCTCACGCTACTAAAGCTATAGTAAGGAATTATTTACAAAACTAGCATTCTCTTTCCTGCTTGTGTTAAAATTTGGCCAGAGTCAACACCTGTAAGACTTTTAATTTATCCTTTGTGTGAGAATTCATTAAAGTGATGATATTTGCTCAAAGTGATTATTAGCACTATCATTCACCAAAGAATACTATAAATTATGATATAATTCCTTTACTTCTAGGAGAAAAAAAAAGACAAACAAAAACCAACCAAACAAACAAAACTATGAAGAACCTCACTTAATAGTGTAGGAACCCCTATTATAAAAAAAACGTTAACCTCCTGCTTCCTAGTAGATGTTCATGCCCATTATCAACAACCTATGTCATATAAATTCACTAAAACATGAATGCTATAATTTAATCAAAGGAAAAAGCTGCTACATTAAAAAATAACTTCAGTCTGCCAAATGTTTTGCATATATGGTATGCTTTCTCATTTGTCATAAAAGGAATACGATGTGAAATAACAGAAATGTTTATTACCACAGATATTTCATTGGTAGCAGAATACCTTATCATAATATGTGAAAAAAGGGGGAAATACAGAAGACCTTTAAACAAGCAATGATTCTAAGTCTACATCTGACTGTAAAATTATTTGTTAACTTTTTAAGTTGATGTAATTTCAAGCATATAAAAAAGGTGTAAGAGTGCTACAAGAAGTCATGAGTATCCCGTACCCAGACCTGCCACAATGACATTTCCCTTCAGTGTGTGACTGCAGAGCAATGGTTGAAATTCTTTTTCTAATTACATATAAGGAATAAAATGGATCCATATTAATGCACATCTTTTAAAAATTTCATAGATGTTGATGAAAATGAAGAAACACTACAAAGTCCATTCTAATTTTCCTTCATTCAAATGACACAAATAAATAATCCAAACAGCTATATTCCTCAGAGTAATGAGAAAAACATGTTTCTTTACCAAACTTCTCAAACAAAAACAAAACAAGGCAATAAGGTCTGAACACACCAAAAGGATTGTTGGGGGGTTAATTCTAAGCTACTATAAATACTAACTTACAACAAAATATCTTTTCAATTAGAATAGTACATGCCTTTAAAGAAACACTATAATCTAAAATGCTCATGGACATTAGGGGGAAAAAGGAAATTGCTTGCATATGGCATGAAAACTTTTAAAAAATATATATTTTATTGATTATGCTATTACAATTGTCCCATTTCCAGCCATCATTCCCCTCCACCCTGCACACCCCCTCCCACACACATTCCCCCCTTTAGTTCATGTCCATGTATCATAAGTTCTTTAGCTTCTACATTTCCCACACTATTCTTGCCCTCCCCCTGTCTATTTTCTACCCACCATCTATGCTACTTATTCTCTATACCTTCCCCCCACTCCTCCTCCCACTCCCCTGTTGCTAACCTTCCATGTAATCTCCATTTTTGTGTTTCTGTTCCTGTTCTAGTTGTTTGCTTATGTTGCTTTTGTTTTAGATGTGGTTTTAATATCTGTGAGTTTGCTGTCTTTTTACTGTCCTATTTTTTAATCTTCTTTTTCTTAGATAAGTCCCTTTAACATTTCATATAATAAGGGCTTGGTGATGATGAACTCCTTGAACTTGACCATATCTGAGAAGCACTTTATCTTCTCTTCCATTCTAAATGAAAGCTTTGCTGGATAGAGCAATCTTGGACGTAGGTCCTTGCCTTTCAAGACTTCAAATTCTTCTTCCCAGCCCCTTCTTGCCTGTAAGGTCTCTTTTGAGAAATCAGCTGACAGTCTGATGGGAACTCCTTTGAAGGTGACTGTCCCCTTATCCCTTGCTGCTTCTAGAATTCTCTCCTTCATGTTAATATTGGCTAATGTAATTATGATGTGCCTTGGTGTGTTCCTCTTTGGGTCCAACTTCTTCGGGACTCTCTGAGCTTCCTGGATTTCCTGGAAGTCTATTTCCTTTGCCAGATTGGGGAAGTTCTCCTTCATTATTTGTTCAAATAACTTTTCCACTTGTTGCTCTTCTTCTTCTACCCCTTCTGGTACCCCTATAATTCAGATGTGGGGAGCTTTAAAGATGTCCTGGAGGTTCCTAAGCCTCTCCTCATTTTTTTGAATTCTTGTTTCTTCCTTGTTTTCTGTTTGGTTGTTTGTTTCTTCCTTCTGGTCCACTCCATTGATTTGAGTCCCAGTTTTCCTCCCATCTCTATTGGTTCCCTGTGCGTTTTCCTTCATTTCACTTATTGTAGCCTTCATTTGTTCATCTAATTTGTGAGCAAAATCAACCAATTCTGTGAGCATCCTGGTCACCAGGGCTTTGAACTGTGCATCTGATAGGTTGGCTATCTCTTGATTGCTTAGATAAATTGTCTCTGGGGCTTTGATTTGTTCTCCCATTTGAGCCATTTTTGGGTTGTTGTTGTTTTTTTTTTTTGGCCGGGGTGGGGGGGTGGGTCTGGTCGCAGCTGTTACTAGTGAGGGGTGGAGCATTAGGTATTCCCCAGGGAAGGGCAGCCCAGTTGCTGGGTAGTGACACTGTACGTGGGGGCGGGGTCTGAGAGAAAACAATAGCACTTGCTCCACTCTCTTTTGGATTCCAGTTCCTTCAGCTGCTTCCCCTTCGAATGGATTATCCGTGTGCGAATGTGGGACTACCTGGTCAGCCAACCACCTTGCGTGGCCTCTCTGGGTTTTCACCGTTGCCACTCCATGCCTGGGGTCTGCTGGCTGCCACCTGCACGTCTGGGATCTGCCAGCCACTGCTACCTGTGCTTTGGGTCTGCCAACCTCCATTTTTTCCTGCCACGACTCAGTCCCTCTTACTGGTCTGGATGAATGGTTGTTGGACTTCCATACAGTTCAATTTTCTATCAGTTCTGATTGTTTTCTTGTTTCTAAATCTTTGTTGTCCTTAATTTTCGTTGTGTGAGGAGGCAGTGTGTCCACTTATGCCTCCATCTTGGCCGGAAGTGGCATGAAAGCTTTTTGTCTCATTAACTGCATAGATGTATGCAACTTTAAAATTCAGTAGCATGATCTTAAACTAAGCAGAAAACACCCTTGTGTTTTTAAAACTTAAATACTGGGCTATGAAATGCTATCTGCATATATTTCATTCAAAATTAAATGTATGTAAAATAAGGTTTCTTCTGATTTTAGAAATACATATGCAGAAATTAATTTCTAGCAAACGATGACACAAACTTTCCAATTTTCTTTTTAGTTTATGGATCCCATTGTTTTATTAACAAGTATGAAAGAATTTATTTAAAATATTTTTTCCCCAAAACACCATTCTAACTTGTCTGGATATTTAGATATACTTACTGTAACCAGTTCTTTGAAGTGACTCAATACTACTGATGCTCACTCACTCCTTACTCATCTATCCACCCACTGAATGTCTTCTCAATACCACTGTGGCAAGCAATATGTTAGATCCAAGGCAAATAAAGTTGAGTAAGACACGATTTACTATCCTTAAGAATCAGCTACATTTTGTGGCTATCAGTTTAAGTATTGCGCCAGGGATAGTTACAAAGTACATATGTAACCACACCCAGGGGTAAGACAGAAATCACAATGTTGACTAGAAAGGGAACTGGACTGAAACTACATTCAAGATCTGTTACCAGTGTCATGATGCAACCTAGTACAGCCCTAAATTTACTCTCCCAGACTTAAGTTCACTTGTCAGCAAAATATAAGTATTGAGATCCGACCTCTTACTTCTAGGAGCTGAAGATCTCCGTTATTAGGGCCATCTCTACATGCAGTTGACCATCAATGTGGGATGACCTAAAGGGCATGGCAGAGTTTTTCCTGTCCCTAAATGACTCACTGACAATGTGCAACAATGGTCTTTTGACCACCTGACTTATATCTCGGATAAAGGCAATATCTTTAATAGTCTGCCACTAGAACCAGCCGGCCAAAATGGAGGTGTAGGTAGATACACTTTGCTTCCTCATATAACCAAAAGAAGGACAACAACCAATTCAGAAACAAAAAACAACCAGAACTGTCAGAAAGTTGAACTGTATAGAAGTCCGACAACTGAGGAATTAAAGGAGAAACATTCATCCAGACTGGTGTGCCGAGACAAAGAAAGATGGCACAGATGAAAGAACAGATCAAAACTCCAGAAAAAGAACTAAGCAACAAGGAGATAGCCAATCTATCAGATGCAGAGTTCAAAACACTAGTCATCAGGCTGCTCACAGAAATGAATGAGTATGGATGCAAAATAGTAGAAAAAGTGAAGGCTATGCAAAGTGAAATAAAAGAAAATATACAGGGAACCAACAGTGAAGGGAAGGAAACTGAGACTCGAATCAATGATTTGAAACAGAAGGAATAAATAAACATTCAACCAGAACAGAATGAAGAAACGCGAATTCAAAAAAATGAGGAGAGGCTTAGGAACCTCTGGGACAAAATTAAATCCCTCAACATCCAAATCAAAGGGATGCCAGAAGGAAAAAAGAAAGGACAAGAAATCGAAAACTTATTTGAAAAAATAATGAAGGAAAACTTCCCCAATCTGGTGAAGTAACTAGACACGCAAGTCCAGAAAGCTGAGAGAGTCCTAAAGAAGTTGGACCCAAGGAAGAACCACCAAGACACATTATAATTAAATTATCCAAGATTAAAGATAAGGAGAATATCTTAAAAGCAGCAAGAGAAAAGGAGACAGGTACCTATAAAGGAGTTCCATGAGATCATGAGCTGATTTCTCAAAAGTACCTTACAGGTAAGAAGGGGCTGGAAAGTATTCAAAGTCATGAAAGACAAGGATCTACATCCAAGACTACTCTATTCAGCAAAACTATCATTTAGAATGGAAGGGCAAATAAAGTACTTCCCAGATAAGGTCAAGTTAAAGGAGTTCATCATCACCAAGCCCTTATTATATGAAATGTTAGAGAGACTTATCTAAGAAAAAGATCAAAACTATGAAGAGTAAAATTATAACAAACTCATAACTATCAATAACTAAACCTAAAAAACAAAAATAAACTAAGCAAACAACTAAATAGGAACAGAATCACAGAAATGGAGATCACATGGAGGGTTATCAGCAGGGCAGGGAGCAGGGAGAAAGGGAAAAAAAGTACAGGGAATAAGAAGCATAAATGGTAGGTACAAAATAGACAGAGGGAAGTTAAGAATAGTATACGGAATAGAGAAGCTAAAGAACTTATACGTATGATCCATGGACATGAAATAAGGCAGGGCATGGGGGAATGTTGGAGGGAGGGAGCATGCAAGGTGGAGGGGGATAAAGGGACAGCTGTAATAGCATAATCAATAAAATATACTTAAAAAAAAGTCTGCCACCAAAATATATTTAAGGCTATATAGCTAACAAACGAAAGACACTGCCTTACTTTGTGAGGCAAGGAGACTCTAAGAAAATAAAAGGTTAAGTGAAGTAATTTGATGGAATATTGAGGATTAAAGGTGATTTCCAGGAAATATCAATGGTGTCACATGGCTTTTTTTGGACCGGTTATAATCAAACATGAGAATAGAGAGATAAACTAAAGAAAAGACTATTAAACAGAAAAATAAGGCAGTTGGAAACACAGTACACTGCCAGGAGGGTGCTGCTCAGGTGGAAGCCGCTGTGAGGAGGGAAGGCCTGGGGCAGCGGGAACACAGGCAGACACTGTGTGTACCTGAGAGTACGTAAACCATCAATCCATTTCAACATCTCATCTTTGAGTTCCCAATGAGGCTAAAAACTTTTGATACCATCTAAACCCCCTCATAAAATATATTTTAAATCGTTTTGTCTGTAATGTAACAGTAATTAGATCCTTAAAACACAACTCAACATGCATAAATGGGTAGGTATTTTTAAAATAAACCTATTTACTTAAAAAATGAAATTACTAGTAAAGACAAGACAACCAGGCAATGACAATTTGTACAGTACAACTGATCAATAACACAATAAATTAATAGCAGAGTGAAGATGATGATGTGTTATACTACTTATACACACAGAATTATAAAAAGCACTACTTCACTAACATTCTGCACAATAAAAAACTAAAATGCTATATAAGCAAGCCAACCTGAAATGACACCTAGTATTATAAATGGCCTAATCTATATGTTAATACTGTTGTATCACATAACTGCAGCAAGAGTAAGATAACAATATGACTCTGGGGTTTCTATGGCTACATCCTGGGCTAACGTGCCTGAAAGGGCTGGCTGCTGACACCACACAAGCATTCTGAGTGCTTCTTTTGGGTTATTTATGATATGATTTATGATAACGACAACATCTCCTATTTTCTCTCCTCCTCAGATACAATAAATTGCTATCGTTAATCACCCTCCTCAGTTCAACTATGATTACAACAGCATAATGGGACCTAGCTATGGTAATACTGTGGATTTTTAAAAAAGAAATAAATACAAGGAGATCTCTTCAGACAATGTCAATATCTCTAATATTTTAATTATCTTCCTTTAAGTCTTTCAGAAAAATTCTATTACAACTAAGATTCCATATCCAGGATGTAAGCCCTTTGTGCAAATCAAATGCATAATCAAGTACCACACATTCATAAATCACTACTACCATGATTTTCTCAAACTTACTATAATAGTAAGACTTTGCATAGGACATAGTTTCTTTTTCAAGAGACTTTTCCAAGCAGTTGTTTCTTCATGAATTAATGAAACTAAACTTACTGCTGTTTTTTTCTATCCATAACTAGACAAACTGGGTGAACTAGCTATTCATCTATCAGAAGACAAAATAGTGGAGAAAAAAAAAATAAAAACTTCGCAATCACACAGACATGTGCGATCTGCATTTGCCAATTACTGGCTATATGGTTGCTTAATCTTTCTGAATTTCCCTTTATGTCAATTTGGGTTAATAGACAGTGCTACCTCTCTGGTTTTTGGGTAATGGTAAGACAAAGTATATAAATAATTCAGCAAACTGTTTAATATATGCGTTAGACTACAAAAAGAAGAGTAATTCTTTCCCTCCCTGTATCTCTGCCCTTTCTGTGGGCTGCTCTTAGAAGTGAGCCTATTTGCACTTGAGTGGCCATGTAACTTGCTTTGACTGATGGGCCAGAGTTGGCAAACGTGACATAGCAGAGGCTTGAAAACCACCTGCATACTGGGACTTGCCCTCTTGTTGCTTTGGAGAAACTTGCAACCACCCTCATACAAGTGAGCCAAGTGAGTCTGCTGGATGATGAGAGGTGCATGACTCAGAGCCCCAGCCGAACCATCAGACAGATGAGTGAGGCCATTGATCGGCAGCTGACTGCCAATGTATAACCAAGCCCAGCCACATCCCGAAAAAGAATTGTTCAGTTGAGCCAACCAAATAGGCCAACTCACAGAATTGTGAGCTAATAAATAGTTGCTGTTTTAAGCCATTAAATTTTGAGCTGGCTTGTTACACAGCAACCTAACATGTTAACGATCTCTTCCCATATACATGTACAGTGGGATTTGTATTATTTGTGCTGGTCATGTTCTTATAAAGGTGCCACAAAACTAAATCAATGAAAATTGAACCATCGCTTCTAAGGGAACTACAAAGTTAGGTTCCTATGATTTGATCAAACATTTTCATTAGCAGATCAATACATAACCATACTTTATGTGTGCTTCTGTTTAAAGACATCTCATTTAATATATATTGTTGATTCATTAACATAGAACTCATGAGCAATAGCAATATATCATGTCAGAATAAAGCTTATCTAACACACAAATTTTTTCTGTAAGGGACATCTCAGCCTTCCTGCACGTAGGAACACTAGTCAGTACTTCAGCATTGTGCTTGGGGGTCATGTTAAACAGCACAATCACCAACAAAAGGCAAAAAATAAGAAAAACATGGCACTAAATAGACCTTTAGAATGATACTTGCTTACAGAATGAGAGTTGAAATAACAAGACAGAGAGTCGCCTTGTTCGAACTTAGCAGCAAACATCTGTATTGAGCAACTTAAATTTTTTGCCGCTCTAAATGACTGTGAAAGTGATTTTGAGGTTACACATACATTTTACCATGCAGGCAAAATCATAAACATAGAATCCATGCATAATGAGGATCAACTGTATATAATTATGTGGATATAACTTCATCAACATCAAATACTTTTATGGAGTACCGATTTAAAATAAAAGATTTTGCTTGAAAGTAATTCCAGTCCCCAGAAGGCATTTAGTGAAAAGATTAAATATCTATGAACTTTAACACTGTTGCCATCCATATCTGGCAAGACATTCTTCTAAATCCAAACTGGGTGATATTTTAGTTTAAATTCAAAGAACGAGTTATGTGCAGAACACTCTGTTCAAGCTACATGATCATTCTTTGAATTTCTGGAATACACTAAATTCTTTCCTTCGTTAGGATATTCATACCACATTCTGCTTCTCTCTGCTAGGAGCATCTTCCCTTCATGAGTTCCAGCTTGCCTTTCTCACCCTTTAAGTCTTAAACTTAAGTATTGTCTTCTCAAAGAAGTATTCTCTGGTCATTCCCTAACTCCAGAATAAAGAATGTTTGATTCTTAATGCATTTCTTATCTGTTTCCCTCAACTAGGCTTCACTTAAGACAGAAACCACATTTGCCTTTAGCTGCTAAGAAATCTATCAAAGGCTGATAATATTTTCTTTAGCAGTATTACTATTAGAAAAATTATTTTATCATATTTCATTGATTCAAAATTGTTAAAATGTGCAGTTCTGAAATTGCAGTGTTTTATAATCAATAGCATCTTCTCATGCCTATCACTTGGGTGATCACTTGATAGTGATGTAGCATTCATGGCCTGCCATGGGTAAACTTGACTGTCATTCTTGGTAGAATGACTGACTGGACACTGCCAACTCCTCGATGTTTCTGGATTGACTTACCACATGACCTCTGAGTTTTAGGACCGTGTTTAGAAGCATACTCTTTATTCTAAGCCATAGTTTATTAAGGCAACATTTCTTTACACTGTAAACAG
Organism: Glossophaga mutica; assembly: GCA_039655065.1. Taxonomy (NCBI): domain Eukaryota; kingdom Metazoa; phylum Chordata; class Mammalia; order Chiroptera; family Phyllostomidae; genus Glossophaga; species Glossophaga mutica. Next base: position 157,787,653 of record CM077303.1, read on the forward strand.
TGATGGACTAGAAAATGACCCTGACTTACAAAACCAGACACCTTCCCCTTCTTTGTATTGATGACCACAAGATTCTTCATCTGTACACATAAAAAATATGTAGACCTTACTTACTTCATAGGATCATCATGTGCAGTAGGTGAAAACACAAAGTGAAGTCACTTTGAAAATTACTGAAACAACATTTTTAGAGGTTGAAGATGATGGCATAGGTAAACACAGCTTGTCTCTTCACACAACCACATTAAAATGACAAATAAACTACGGAACAACCATCATTCAGAACCACTAGAAATCAAGTTGAACGGCAGTCTTACAGCTACAGACTTAAAGAACCTACATCCAGACTGGTAGAAGAAGTGGAGAAGTGAAATGGGCCAGTCCCACACCCACCTGTCGAGGATAAAAATCAGGGGGGATATCGTGGGAATGAGGGGTCCAAACTTCCCACCAGGCCCCCTAGCTGAGGGTTCCAGTGCCAGGAAGTAAAGTCTAATTTCTGGATATAAAAACCAGTGGGGATTGAGGCTGTGGAAGACAAACTGCTAGAGTCTCAGGCAGTTCCTTTTAAAGGGACTGCACATGGACTTACTCGGATGCACTCCTTCTGAGCTCCAGCACAGGAGCAGCAGCTTGAAAGGCATCAGAGACATTGGGGAGGAAATGAATTGTCTCGCATCAAGGTGAGAGCTGCAGGGGCAGCTTTCTCCAGACAAAAATGCTGGCAGAGGCCATTATTTTTTTTCTGAGCATTCCCCCAACAGAGCCACAGAGCTGGCAGGTGCATGCCATATCTGAGACTCCATCAACCTGGCTGACGCTGATTACCCTGCCCTTTTGATTTGCTGTGGCTCTGCCACACACATCTTTTGGGCCTACCCAGGCTGTTTCCAGCAACTTTTCCATATGAATGGCTTGTCTTTGCTCCTGCTTCAGTACTTCCTAAATTCTCTCAACAAAGCACATTTGGCCTCAGTGTGTCCCATGTCAATGGCTAAGTGGCCCCAGGCCTGAAGTAGCAGCAGCTAGCCTTGGTTTAGACTTTGAACTCCCTTGGCCATCTCTAAGCCTCATATAAGCAGCAGCCACCTGCATATTGCTTAGTAGCTTATTTGAGTGGCCCTGGACAAAATACAGGGGATGGCTGATCTTGGCCCTGGGAGGCCACAGAGCCTGCACATTCAGTGGACATCTACAGACCACTTTGGAGCACCACCATTAAACCACTTCCACAAGTGACACACTCAAGAGGTGAACTCAGTGCACACTAAAGCCCTGCTGAAGTAAGTCCTGCTCTGGGGAGTGGGTCCCTATGCAGCTGATCCCCCACAGTGCCTGGAGGTTGGTGGTCAGAGGTCATTGCCAGTCCTTGCAGCTGATTGGCCTTTGTAAATCCCTCCAATTGACTGGCCAAAGCAATCAAGGCTTGGTTGCAGGAGGGAGGTGTACACAGCCCACATGGTGGCCACAGCTTGAGTTCCCCACTTGGGTAATGGGGAGGCTGTGCCACTGGACCCTATAGGACACCTACTACGTTAGGCCACTCTACATTAGGTAGATGAGGCAGATCTACCTAGTATGTGGAAACAAACACAGGAAGGCTGCCAATATGAGAAGACAAAGAAGCATGACCCAAATGAAGGGATGAAGCAAAACTCAAGAAGGAGAACTAAACAAAATGGAGACAAGCAGTGTGCTAGATGTAGAGTTCAAAACACTGGTTATAAGGATGCTCAGTGAACTTAGTGAGGACCTCAACAGCCTAAAAAAGAGCATGGAAACCATAAAAAAGTTTCAGTCAGAAATGAAGGATATGCTAACTGAAATGAAGAACAAATCACAGAGAATCCAGTAGAGGGGTTGGAGCCAAGAATCAAACCCAAGATTTACAACACAAGGAAGCAAAAAACATCCAATCAGAACAAGGAGAAAAAAGAATCCAAAAAATGAGGATTATTTAAGGAGCCTCTAGGACAACTTAAAGCATACCAACATTTGCATCACAGGGATGCTGGAAGGAGAGACAGAAAGAAATCGGAAATCTATTTGATAGTATACTGACAGAAAACTTCCCAAACTTGGTGGAGGAAACAGATATACAAGTCAAGGAAGCACAGAAAGTCCCAAATAAGATAGATCCAAAGAGGTCTACACCAAGACACATCATAATTAAAATGTCAAAGGTTAAAGATAAAGAGAGAATCTTAAAGTAGCAAGAGAAAAGCAGTTAGTACCTGCAACTGAGTTCCCATAAGACTGTCAGCTTATTTCAGAATAGAAACATTGCAGGCCAGAAGAGATTGGCAAGAAATAGTCAAAGTCATGAAAATCAAGGAACCACAGCCAAGATTACTCTACCCAGCAAAGCTATCATTTAGAACTGAAGGACAGATAAAGAGTTCTCCAGACAAGAAAAAGCTAAGGGAGTTCATCATCACTATTATGATATAAAATGTTAAAGGGACTTCTTTAAGAAAAAGATAAAAAATATGAACAGTAAAATAGTAATACATATCTATCAATAATTGAATCTATAATGCAAAATAAACAAACAAGCAGAACAGAAACAGAATCATAGATACAGAGAATGTTTTGATGATTGCCAGGTGGGTCAGGGGAATGGGCAAAAAAGATATAGGGATTAAGAAATACAAATTTGTATTTACAGAATAGTCATGGAGATGTAAAGGAAAGCATAAGGAATAGAGTAGCCAAAGAACATATGTGCATAACCCATGAATACAGATGACCATGTGGGGATTATCTGAGAGAGTGTCTGAGAGACACCACCATCGGGGGTGTCTGTGTGGATAGGAGCAAAGGTGGAAAATTTGGGACAACTGTAACAGCATTAGCAATAAAATATAACTTAAATTTAAAAAATAAATATATTTCATCGAAAAACAAACAAACAAAAAACACAAAAAAACAACCTCTTCCAACAATAGAAGTCAATGTCAGCAGCGGTGGCAGCAGCACATACCTTTATTGCCACTGTTCTCCACTCAGCCAACACCTACCCAGAGCGGCTCCCACACATTTGCTTTCCTTCCCCTCTTCCCCCAACTATGCATGTATAGTCCTAGAGGTTGTGGCAAAATAATTTAAAAAAAAAAAAGGTCAGTATATTTATAAAATGGTCATTAAGAAGCAAGATTAGGAAGAAGACCAAATTCGGTAAGACTCTAGTTTCAGATGGTAAGAGAAGCATTAGTTCAGGACCCAATACTAAATTTGATGGGGAGAAAGTAAAATCAGTATTTAAGCCCTGACTGGTGTAGCTCAGTGGGTTGAGTGTTGTCCTGTAGGCTAAAAGGTTGCAAGTTCGATTCCCAGTCAGGGCCCATGCCTGGATTGGGGGCATGCAAAAGGCAGTCAATTGATGTTTCTCTCTCACATTGATGTTTATCTCCCTCGTTTTTCCCCCTCTTTCTAAAAATAAATAAAATCATTTTTAAGAAAAGAAAAATCAGTATTTAAGCTTTTGATTGTTATGTATCTATCCTTGTCTCATTCCACTAACTACAAAGATCCTCATATTTAAGAGATAAAATTTTGAGTCAAAATTTGGTGACTCAAAGCCAACAAACAAACAAAAACTACCTTAAGAAACCATCTCTATACAAGCCACAAAAGAAGCTATTCACAGTGGTATAAAAATTACTAGAAAAACATGAAATCGCCCTGGCTGGTGTAGCTCAGTGGATTGAGCGCGGGCCTGTGAACCAAAGGATTGCGGTTCGATTCCCAGTCAGGGCACATGCCTGGGTTGCAGGCCAGTTCCCAGCATGGGACACATAAGAGGCAACCATACATTGATATTTCTCTCCTTCTCCCTCTCTCCTACCCTTCCCCTCTAAAGATAAATAAATAAATATTTAAAAAACAAAAAAAAAAAAAAGAAAAACATATGAAATCACAATGAACTCATTCCTGTCATGGAAGAGAAATGGGGGAGGGGGCACACTGGTTAATCTATGCAATAGAAAGTTATCACAAAACAACCTAACACTATAACTACAAGAGCTGGAGAACAACATCAAACAAAGCCCAGAGCAAGTAGAAAGAAAGAAATAATCAAGATCAGAGCAGGAATAAACGACATAGAGACTAAAAGAACAATCCAAAGGATCCATAAACACAGGAGCTGGTTCTTTGAAAAGATATACAGAATTGACAAGCCTTTAACCAGAAATATCAAGAAAAAAAAGAGAGGACCTAAATAAATAAAATGAGAAAGGAAAGAGAAGAAATTACAACCAATACCATGGAAATACAAGGATTGTAAGAAGTTACTATGAAAAACTATATGGCAAGAAATTTGAAAATCTGGGTGAAATGGACAAATTTCTAGAAACATATAATCTTCCAAAACTGAATCGGGAGAAGCAGAAAGCCTGAAAAGACTGATAACAGCTAGTGAAACTGAAGCAGTAATCATAAAACTCCTGGCACACAAAAGCCTGAACCAGAAGGCTTCATAGAAGAATTTTACAAAATATTTAGGGAAGAGCTAATCCCTATTCTGCTCAAACTATTAAAAAAAAAAAATCCAAGAATAAGTAAGAGGCCCAAATTCTTTTTATGAAGTCAGCATCATCCTAACTCCAAAACCAGGTAGAGACACAACAAAGAAAGAAAACTATAGGCCAATATCACTGATGAACATAGATGCTAAAATCCTCAACAAAATATTGGCAAACTGGATCCAGGAATAAACTTAAAAGATCATACACCATGATCAAGTGGGAATCATCCCAGGGATGCAAGGATGGCACAATATTCACAAATCAATAAACGTAATACATCACACAAACAAAAGCAAATACAAAAATCATATGATCATATCAACAGATGCTGAAAAAGCATTTGATAAAACACAGCACCTATTTATGATAAAAACACTCAGCAAAGTGGGAGTAGCAGGAGCATACCTCAACATAATAAAGGCAATATACAAGAAACCTACAGCCAACGTCACACTCAACAGGCAAAAACTACCATATTTTTCAGACTATAAGATACATCCCCCAATTTGGGAAGAAAGGGGGTGCGTCTTATAGTCCGAATGTAGTTTACCTGGCTAGTAAATGTAGTTTACATTTACATTGGTGAAATATTATGTTATTGATGCTATTAAATATTTTACCACATTTTTGCTTCAAAATTTTTTCCCCCTACTTTCCTCCTCTAAAACCTAGGTGCGTCTTATGGTCCGGTGCATCTTATAGTCCTAAAAATACAGTGAAAGCTTTCCCACTGGAATCAGGAACAACACAAGGTGTCCACTTTCACCACTTCTATTCAACATAGTAGTTCTAGCCACAACGATCAGCAAGAAAAACAAATAAAAGGCATCCAAGTGGAAAGGAGGAAGTAAAAATGTCATTGTTTGCAGATGACATAATAGTGTACATAGAAAACTCTATAAACTCCACCAAAAAAACTACTTGACCTAATAAGTGAATCTGGCAAAATGGTGGTTGCAAAGTCTAAAATGTTACAAAGTCAACATTTAGAAATTGATGGCATTTTTGTACACCAATAATGAAATATCAGAAACAGAAATTAGGGGGAAAAAATCCCATTTACTATAGCAACAAGGAAAATAAAGTACCTAGGAATAAAATTAGCCAAGGAGGTAAAAGACCCGTACTCGGAAAACTACAGAACACTAAAGAAAGAAATTAAGGAAGACACAATAAATAGAAGCATATACCATGTTCACGGGTTGGAAGAATTCACACCATTAAAATGTCCAAAGCAATTTATAGATTCAACACAATCCCTATTAAAATACCAATGACATATTTCACAGATGTAGAACAAATATTTCAAAAGTTTATATGGAACCATAAACAAACCCAAATAGCCTCAGCAATTCTGAAAGAGAACAAAGTAGAGGGATCACAATACCTGATATCAAACTATATTACAAGGCCACTGTAATCAAAACAGTCTGGTACTGGCATAAGAACAGACACATAGATCAATGGAAAAGAATGGAGAGCCCAGAAACAACCCAAAGTCTCTATGATCAATTAATATTTGACAAAGGGGGTAAAAATGGCCTCTTCAATGAATGGTGTTGGGAGATCTGGACAAGTACATGCAAAAAAATGAAACCAGACTACTAACTTACACCATACACCAAAATAAATTCAAGATGGATAAAAGACTTAAATATAAATTATGACACCATAGAAATCCTAGAGGAGAACATAGGTAGGAAAATTTCAGATATTCCACACAGCAATATTTTCACCACTACGTCCCCAGGGCAACGGATATAAAGGAAAGAATAAACAAATGGGACTATATCTAATTAAAAAGCTTATGAATGGCTAAAGAAAACATCAGCAAAATAAAAAGGGAACCCCACCGATATTTGCCAATGATACATCAGACAAGGGTTTAATATCCAAAATATATTAAGAACTCATATGACTCAACACCAGGAAGACAAACAATCCAATTAAAAAATGGGAAAAAGGACATGGACAGACGCCTCTCCAAGGAAGACATACAGAGAGCACACAGATGTATGAAAGGATGCTCAACATCACGAGCCAACAGAGAGATGCAAATTAAAACCACGATGAGATATCACTTCACACCGGTCAGAATGGCCATCATTAACAAATCAATAAACATGTGCTGGTGAGGTTGTGGAGAAAAGGGAACCCTAGTAATCTGTTGGTCTCCATCAACCTGGCTAACACTTTTTTCCTGCCTTGGTGATTCCCTGAGACCCCACCTCACCCAACTTGCAGGTCCACCCAAGCTGTTTCCAGTGGCTTTTCCATACAAATGTCCTGTCTTGGCTCACACTTCAGACTTTCCTAAAATCTCTCAAGCAAGAAGCATCTGGCCTTAGCATAGCCCATTCTTGTTAAGTGGTCCTGGGCCCAGCCCTAGCAGCAGTCAGCCTTGGTTCACAGTTTGTCTTCTCCTGGGCACCTTCAAACCCAGCACTAATAGCAGCCATCTATAGATTACTCTGTAGCTCATGCCAGGTGACCCAGGACAGAACACAGGTGGTGGCTGACTTTGGCATGTACCTTCTGGGAAGACCCCAAGCCAGGTCACCTGGTGGACAGCTTTAGACCACATAGAAGCACTACCCAGACACTCCACAAGGGGCACCCTCAAAGGGCAGACTCAGTGGGCCCCACAGCCCTGCTGAAGTAAGTCCTGCTTCACGTGATGGGCCCCTGCACAGTAGATTCTCCTCTCTGGTTATGGCCAGTCTTCACAACCAACTGGCCTGGGGTCACATCCTTCCCACTGACATTCTGACATTAATTAAAACTCAATAACAACAGGAGGGTACACACAATTCATAAGGGAGTGCCCAGCTTGAGTAATTGGGGACTCTATGCTAATGGCCCCTACAGAACACCTGGTACATTAGGCCACTCTACCAAGCTTGGGAGATGGAGCAGCACTATTTTAATACATAGAAACAATCACAGGGAGGTTGCCAAAATAAGGAGACAAAGAAATGTGTCTCAAATTAAAGAACAGAACAAAACTCCAGAAAAAGAACTAAACAAAATGGGGATAGGCAATCTAAAAGATGCAGCATTCAAAACATTGGTTATAAGGATGTTCAATAAACTTAGGGGAGGAATAGATGAGCTCAGTGAGAACCTTAACAGAGTTAGGAAACATAAAAATGGAAGTAGAAATCATCAAAAAGAACCAGTCAGAAATGAAGAACACATTAACTAAAATAAAGAATACATTACAGAAAATTATGCCCTGGCTGGTGTGGTTCAGTTGGTTGGAGTGTCATCCCATAAACCCAAAGGGCGATTCCCAGTCAGGACACAGGCCTAGATTGCGGGTGTGGTCCCCAGTCAGGGCATACAAGAGGCAATCGCTGGAGGTTTCCCTCCCCATCTGTCCCTCTCTAAAATCAATAAGCATGCCCTCAGGTTATGATTAAAAATAAATACATTACAGGGAATGAACAGTGGAGTAGATGAAGCAGAGGGCCAAATCAGAGATTTAAGGAAGCAGAAAACACCCAATGAAAACAGCAAGAAGAAAAAAAAAAAAGAATCCAAAATAATTGGAATAGTATAAGGAGCCTCTGGGACAACTTCAAATGTACCAACATTCACATCATGGGGATGCAGGAAGGAGGAGAGGAAGAGCAAGGAATTGAAATCCTATGTGAAAAAATAATGATGGAAACTTCCCTAATCTGGTGAAGGAACCTAGACATATAAATCCAGGAAGCACAGAGAGGCCCGCACCAAGACACATCATAATTAAAGTGCCCAAGATTAAAGACAAAGAGAGAATCTTCAAAGCAGCAAGGTAAAAGCAGTTAGTTACCTACAAGGAAGCTCCCATAAGACTGTCAGCTGCTTTCTCCATAGAAACTTTGCAGGCCAGAAGGAAATGGCATGAAATAATTCAAAGTGATGAAAAACAAGGACATAGAACAGAGATCACTCTATTCAGTAAAAATATCACTTAGAATTGAAGAGCAGATAAAGAGCTTCTTAGACAAGAAAAATCTAAAGGAGTTCATCACCACCAAATCAGTATTACATGAAATGTAAAAGGGTCTTCTTTAACATTAAGAGAGAAAAAAAAGATAAAAAAATATGAATAATAAAATGGCAATAAATACATATTTATAAACAATTGACTAAAAAGAAACAAAATAAACAAGCAGAAAGGAAATAAATTCAGAGGTACAGAGAACATTTTGACTGTTGACAGATGGGGAGGGTGCATGGAAGGATGTGAAAAAGCTGAAGGGATTAAGAAGAGCAAATTGGTAGTTACAGAATAGTCACAGGGATGTCGAGTACAACATAGGAAATATAATCTATAATATTCTAATATCTGTATGTTGTCAGTTTGGTACTAGTTTGGTTAATGGGAAGTCACTGAGAGTTTTAAAATAGTCTGATCTGTTTTTGAAAAAAATTCCCTAGCAGCCAAGTAAACAATTAGGTTAGTGGTGACCTGAGTGAACAGCTTCAGTCTAGTGGTGGAGGTAAAAGCTAGAGGGCAGCATACATAAGAAAAGTACACAAAATAAAGACAGTCTCTCTCTCTCATTCATTCACTCACCCAAATATTTGTTATAATCTATGTGTAACAGACAACATGGATGTAAGTGAACAGAAGACAAGGTTTCTCTTCTTAGGGACTTTAAATGCTGGGAGGGCAGATAGGCAATAAATAATACAAAAGATAATTCATAGTGATTAAGGGCTAGGAAGATCATAAAATAAGATGACACATACGGGGTGGGAAAGGGCTACTTTAGATAGAAGAGTCACTGAGGAAATGATGTTTCAGCTGAAAACAGATTCGTGAGAAAACTATAGCCAGAGAATGATCTTTTGAACAAATATTTCAGGGAAAAGAGAGCAAGGACAAGGTCCTGCTGTGGGAACAGACTTGCATGGCTGGTGAATGGAGGAAAAGCAGGTGTAGTGAAGGTGGTGAGAGGAGGAGTAGGCCTGTAGGCATGTGAACAGCTTTATCTTCTGTGCTGTGCCCACAGATCTAGTGTGCCTGAGCACAATGGGAAACCGCTGGTGAGTTTTAAGCAGGAAAGCTTGTTAGAAGAAAGGAAAAGATTGAGAAAGGTAGGTAAGGAAAGCTAAGGAAAGGTCTCAAAAGCTCATGTGCATATAAATGAGATACTATTTGATAAGAAAAACAAAAGAACCAGAAAACAAATTGTTTATTCTACTAACGAAGAGAAAAAAGTAACAATAACATGAAGCTTAAAAGGACTGGTCAGATTTAAGAAAATCCTACCTAAAAGGAAGTCAATTATTATATGAAATAAAAAATCACTAAGCATGCATTATCAGCATTATTATCCAACTTTTACACGGTAAAGCAGACACACCAGAAGCCACTGTATTTAGGGAAGTGGATCAAGCAAGGCTGTTTATCTTTGGGATAGTATCATATTTTATTTTGCACAGTTACTACTATAAAAATGAACAAAGTAAAAAATTACAACTATGTCTAAGCTGTTTGTCTCTTTATTTTCATATTGCACATACTCCTAGATGCATAGTAATATATGCTTTAACCAAACCTTTACTCTAATGCAAGAATGCCCCAGTGTGCTAAATGACCTTGACAAAATTCTGGAAAAAATATCTCAAGACCTGGGGCTCTAAAGCTATTTTAGAATTAGCTCTGAATAATTGTCCCACAATATGAGTTTCTTGATTAATTGCTTAAGATAAGGTCTCCTTTTCCTTGCTGGCCTCCAGTGGCTCCCTCTAGTTCCCATAATCACTTTTGTCTCATTCTTCTAAACCCTGGAAGGCTAAGAGAAAAATCAGAGATACACCAATTCCATTACTTGAGGATTAGCTAAGAGATAACCCTTTGTATTCCATTACTGACCATTATTTGAGTAATTATTCAATAACTATCCTACATATGAAAGATGCACTAATTGTTTTTTTGTGGCTCACTCCTGCTTTGTGTCAGACAAGTTATGAACGTTATGTTCTTTAACACTGTAAATCTACATTTGTGCCACATGAGAAAAATGACTAGTAATTTTTACTGTATTTCATTTTTCTTTGATTTCTTTTCCTACATAAAAAGTAAAATCTGAAACATGAATAGTTTGTTGAAGGTCTTACTGATTAACAAGGAAATTAGGACTGTTTTTGACCAGATTTAGGTCTTACAAGAGTCAAATTTCTGCATAATTTAGACAGAAAATTGGCAGGGGATGGCTGTTCCATCTAATTTCAGCAAAATTAGTATTCAGCCACCTGAATTTTTGGCAGTATTCCAGTATGTTTATCCAAAACAGTAGGTAGACAGAAAATAAAAAGAAAATTGATAATCATGCCTAAATAAGTTTCTCTCTCTCTCTCTCTCTCACACACACACACACACACACACACACGCACAAAAAATGAGTGAAAAATTTAAAAGTATATTTCATGAATGGATTCATGGTTTGTATTCTCCCCTTAACATCAACTGCAGATAGAACAGGAAAACTCACCCCATTTTCAAAGCACAAAGTATCTTATAATATTACAGTGACTCAAAAATGGCTTACAAAAGAGTAATACTATTTTTTTTAAATCACTTACTCTTCAAATAAAGCATATCCATTATATGAATTCTTGACTATCTCTGATAATAAATGGAAATGATAGAGACAATGATTCCAAATTCGTTAGTAATTACTTCAGAATACACCCTAACAAAAAGCTGAAAATTCACATAACTAATTTTTGCTCACCTTTAATTCCTCCTAGAACTCTCCCTGGCACAGAAGAAAAAAAAGTAAAGAGGCACAAATTGTGTGTTTAATATTCATTGAGTACCTACCATCTGTGAGCCTTGAGCTCAGAGAAAACTGAAAATTATATCTTCTTCAAGGCCATATTAACTTTGTGTTTGGTAGTGTACAAGTTTGGTGGCTCTCAGACATTCCTGGCAGCTACAACAGAATTGGAAGTGACAATGAAGAATGGTATTAAGGTTGGGAAGTCATGTAAAAAAAGGTGAGCAAAAGAAGGGCTTCCGTTCATTAAGTGTTTATTGTATACCTGCTATGTTCTGGACATCAGGTACTAAGAACTGAAATAAGCAAAAGACCCTCAAATGCTTATTCACCAGAAACTTACAGAATGAGAAACAATAAATTTTAGCTATTATTACTGTTCTGTGCTGTTTTGCACATGGGCTTCGTTCTCTTGCCTATTTCATCATCCTGCAAGATGCCTCTTAATAAAGAGAAGACAAGCCACAGATGACAGGAAATATTTGCAAACAATACATATGATAAAGAACTGTTAACCAAAATACAAAAAGAACTCTTAAAACTCACCAAAAAGAAAACAACCTTATTAAAAAAAATGGGCCTAGGACCTGAACAAACACCTCACCAAACAAAATATACAGATGGCAGATAAATATAAGAAAAAACGCTCAATATTGCATATAACTAGGAAAACTGAAATTAAAATGAGATATGACTACACATCTATTAGAATGGCTATAATCTAAAACACTGGAAAAATGTGGAGCAATAGGAACTCTCATTTGGTGTTTGTGGGAATGCAAAATGTTACAGCTACTTTGGAACAGTTTGGTTTTTCTTATAAAACTAAACATACTCTTTCCATATGACTTAGCAATCATACTCCTTGGCATTTTCCCAAAGGAGATGAAAACTTATTTGTACGCAAAAACCTGAACATATAGCAGCTTTATTCACAGTTGCTAAAACCTGAAGGCAACCAATATGTCCTTTAGTGGTGAATAGATAAATAAACCATGTATATCCAGGCAATATAATATTATTTAATATGTGAAGCCATGAAAAGACATGGAGGAAACTTAAATGCATATTCCTAAGTGAAAGAAGTCAACTTGAAAAAGCTACATACTGTATACAAGTATGTATACTGCAAGTATACAGCATTCTGGAGAAGGCAAAGCAATGGAAACACTAAGACATCAGTGGTGGTTGTCAAGAGTCAGTGGGGAGGATGAAGCACAGAGAATTTTTAGGGAAGTGGAACTACTCTGTATAATACAATGGTAGCCACATGTCATTATACACTTTTCAAAGCCTATAGAATGTACAACACCAAGAGTGAGCCCTAATGTACACTACGGACTTTAGGTGATAATAATGTGTCACTATAGGTTCATAAAGTAGTAATGAATGTACCACTTTGGTGCGGGGAGCAGTGTATGGCAGTCAGTACTTTCTGCTCAATTCTGTTGGGAATCTAAAACTGCTCTAAAAAATAGTCTATTAAAAAAATGCAGTTCAAGTCCTACTCTCTTCTGTGAAGCTTGCCAGAGAACCCTCCACTTAATCTTCGCCTCTAAAAGAACTAGCTGACATTTGATCCTTAATCATATATTCCTTTAAACTGTTACTGAAATTCTCCTACATCTTCTCTCCCCAACTAGAGACTCCCAGAGATGACATTTTATAGCTTTTGATAGACCCTACAATGCTTAGTAAGTTATTTTTTAAAGTTAAGCAAGGCTTGTTTTACTTCAAGAAAATGAGGGGGATCCAAAAAATCCCCAGAATTTATAAAATACCATGTAGTTATTCTTGCATGTTCAAATTTCAGTCACTTTCCAAGTACTCTCCATTTGATGCATTTTTTCCACTGCTCAAAACAGGTTTTGAACTCCTCAATTTTGATGCCTAGTGCTTCTGCTGGTTTTTGTTTTACCTCTTCCACATCGACAAAATGTTTCTCTTGAGGACTTTTTTTCATTGGGCGGGGGGGGGGGGGGTTGTTCAGGGTGAGATAGGGCAAACATAAAGAGTGGGGCATGGGGGTCATGCAGTTTTTGGTCAAAAACCGCTGAACACTCAGATTGGTGTGGGCAGGTGCACTGCTAAATCATTCATCATGAAATGGAGAAAAGCATTGAAAGAGTCATCAAAAAAATTCACTGAAGCTGAATGCAGCCTCTTATAACAACGCCAGCTGGCACACTGTTACAGATGGGTTCCTAGAGTGCTCCTCTAGCAGGTAAGCCTGTCCTACAAGGGGCCTGCCCTCCAGAAGATAATTCCATTTTGGGGGGTCGGGTTCTCCCATATTGTTACCTATAGTAGCAATTTTCAATCTTTTTCATCTCATGACACACATAAACTAATTACTAAAATCTATGGCACACTAAAAACTATATTTTTTGCAAATCTGACAAAAAAATTAAATATAATGTTGATTCATTCACATTGGAAGAATATTTTATGTTGGCTGCTGTCATTTTCTTATTTGACTATCTAAGGGAAAAGAGGTCAGTGTCCCTAAGTAGTCAGGTGGTACATTTTTTAAAAATTCTTGTGGCACACCAGAATATCACAGTTGAATATCAATGACCTTTAGTGTTTCCTTCCCAATGTGTTCAACAAAATAAGCACACAACTAATCAACACTGTGCTTACACAACCCATTGGACTTTGTTTTCTATTATTTGGCTTTATTCATAAACACAGTACCATAGTTAGAATCTTATCATCTGGTTCAAGACATCACTGTGTCTCTTAGATGATTCCACAGCCTTGGAGAAGGTCTTGCTGCCTCCATCTTTGAGCCCTGGATGGTTAGCAGCCGGAGGCAGAGCCAGATCATTTTACCCTTCCGGTCCAAAGCTTCCTAGACCTTTGTACTTCCGACAAACCCTCCCTGCTAGACCTCTTTTATTACTCTCTCCCACTTACTCAGTTCCAGTTACACTTGTCTCTACCCTCCTGTTCTTTGAAGAAAACAAATACTTTCCAGCCACAAGGCCTTTGATTTTGCTGTCTCTTCTGTTTAGAACTGCCCCCCTCCATGTGTGACTGTGCCACCTGCTCCTTCATGTTTTAAAATTTTGTATTTATTCATTTGGTTTTTTTTAGAGAGAGGGGAAGGGAGGAAAAAGGAAAGGGTGAGAAACACTGATGTGAGAGAGGAACATCAACTGGTCGCCTCTTGCACTGCACCCTCCCTCCCCTGGACTAAACCTGCAACCTAGGAATGTGCCCCAAATGGGAATCAAACTGGTGACCCTCCGCTTTGCTTTGCAGAGTGATGCCCACCCAACTGAGCCATACCGCTCAAGGCTATTCCTTTATTTCTTATCTGTCCTATTTATCACTTCTCAGAGACCCAGCCTCAATACTCTATCTAAAAGTAGTAAGCTCTCTATTCCTCCTGCTAGCTATATTTCTCTTCTTAGTATCTGCCACTTGACATTACTATATGCTGTTTAATATGTATTTCCCTCCCTAGAACATCTTCATGGTAACGGGCTTTAGTTCTGTTCACTGCTGTTTCAAGTTTTTAAAATAGTGTCTGCTTCATGGTAGGGGCTCGATGACTATTTTTGAAATGAAGAATGGACTGCTTAACAAACTGCTGGGATTTGGTGTTTAACAGTAACTATTACTTCTCAAAAAATATCATAGTATTTTTAATATTAAAAAGCAGGAGACTAAGGTATTTTACACAAGCAAAGAATAACTACTATATTTCTTTGAATGTAAGATATCATCAATTACAAAACACACTTATTTAATATATCTTTACAAAAAAAGTACCTGGCAATTAAAGTATGAGAATGCATTTTTATCACTTAGAAATTTTATTTAAGCCCAACTGAACAAGCTGTTCTAGCCTTATTTAGATAGATTTTAATATTACCCATACATTAAAAAAGGTTAAACAAATTTGTTAAAGTAGTCCTAAAACAATTTACTTTCAGTGTCTAATTCTTCTGAATTATTTTTCAACTCTAAGTTGTCAAAATCCATGCTTTACCACATAAGCAATCTTTATGTCATTAAGAGTGTTACAAGCACAGCAATCTGTGTTCAATGAACACCTCTGGAATTTCTTATAAGGCCCTGACACGCACTCTGCAAGTTTTGGGGCACGTGTCAGGCAGTGAGAACTATGTCAGGACAGCTGCCAGGCAGTGACCATTAAGAGGCATCTGGACTTCAGAAATGCTAAATATGAAAAAAAAAATGAGCATCTTAGAATCTGGAAAACATGTTTTTTTCTAATATATAATAGCAAAGAAATATGCTTAAGATGTTTTCCATAATTTTGTAGTTTGTAGTATATGTTCAGTTTATGTATGATCTTTTTTTCCCCTCTTGTTCCCCTGTTGAGCATTACAGCAGAAAGGATCATCTCTAGAGACCTATAAAAGAGCAAAGATATGTGTGCATGTGTGCACGCTCACATCTGTGCGAGAATGTCCAGGAAGTTTTTACTATCACTTTATCCCTGTGAATAGTGTCCTACTTTTCTTTCTATTTGGATTTAGGGAGGCAGGGGAGGAGGGAAGAGGACAAAATGAAGAAGGAGAAAAAGGGAACCCAGCACAGAAATTCCCCTTGTAGATGTTATCACTACTGGCAAAGTTATTTTCAGTAATAGATCTCCTCTCCAAGGGCACAAGTGAGGTTTCATCAAAGTCTGCATCAGAGCTTGCAATGCAACACTTGGCTTTACACTGGGTATTTCCATTCCTTAGGTGGGTTCCATAAAGCTGTGGCATAAGAAAATTTATAATGTGAGCATAAATGACGAGATAAACTCTTTCCATTGTGTATCCTGATCTGGAATTTGTTTCATGTAACCACTTGTATTTTTCAGTGAACTGACATTTTAAAAAGCAAACTGCCACAGTGTTTGTGTTCTTAGAGTAAACACACGTAAGTATCAACATTTTAATAACATGAAATATTGTACACAACAGAGATGAAGGAAATCTTGGAGAGAACAGAATACCTGCTCATTTCAGAGTAAACAGCTATTTGGGGGTTTACTTTATATGACACCCCTCCTTTTTTTTTTTAAGCAGAAAGACTGTCAAACTCAAACTATAAGGAATTAAAGCAGAACTGGGTTTCCTTCTAGTCTTGCTCACTGAAGTATAACATAAATCAATGCCAGTTAAACATTTGTATTTTGGGCTAAGAATGAGGTTAACACAACTGGTCTTTACATTTGGGATTGCTTTACGTTAGAGAATACAGAGATGTTTTAGTTTTATTGGTGATTCTAGTTGTTCATTTATACAACTGGTTCCATACATTATCAATCAGTGTCTGTCTGTCTTAACTTTCGGATATCTGCTACTTTTTGCCAAATAGAAAGAAAAGTAGGAAACATTTCACCATTACTTCTGGGGTTTGTGCTATCGAATGGAATACTGACTAGCTGAAATGCCATTCTCTCTACTGAACTATATGCAAGCTTGGCCAGCATACTCCTATTCAATGAGCTTTTGTGTCTTCTAAAGAGGGGGAGGGGTGGAAGACAGAGAATGATCAGCCTAGGTGAAAAGTGGTATCATTCTTTAGTGCACAGATCTATCCCTCATACTATTTTAAACAGGACCAAGTGATACAATGACCAATAAAGGTGGCTTTTCCTTTCCTAGAATGTAAGAAAATGGTGGGAAGGGTAGGGTAGGAAATGTGGGGTCAAGAGAAAATGAGATCAATAAGAAAAAGGAGTAAGAACTGGGTTAACATTGCAGTTAATTGCATGTTCATCTTGTTTTATTTTTTTAAAAAATTGACTATCATCCTAGTATTAAACAAGGCTTAGTTAAATTTCTAAGACTCATCCCCCCCCCCCCACAAAAGTAACTAAAACACAGGATCTTTTAATTTTTGCATCCCCGCACTGGGTAATATAAAAATTTTCTTGAATAGCTATTATAACATATGAAAAATACATTCTGGCAAAGTGCCATATCTGAAGCACCTTGTACTCCTTAAACACTCAGTACATTGCTGTTATTTCACCCACCGCACTGCATGATAAACAATCTATTTATGTTGTGTTTTACTCACAAGGCCAAAGACAATACAATACTTTGAGAAGTTAGGAACTATCATAATCATTTCTGCATATCCAGTACCTGGCATATAGTAACTGCCTATAAATGTTTGTTAAACAAAGGAAATCAGCACTCAGCATCAGTACTTGTTGCCTAGAATTGATTGACTAGAATCCATTCACACAATTAAGCTGAAGTACATACAATGCTATTAAAATCTAAAATTTGAATACATGGGCTTTTTAGCTTCCATTTTGAAATTTTCAAGTTATAATTCTATCTTCTTGCATTTTAAAACGTTCATGAAAATTTGTGTTCTGTTAGTTATAAAATCTTATCAGATCAGAAATGTAGATTAACCAAGGACCTGTCCCTGTGGTGTACTAAAATTTAACCTGTGGGTTTAAATTCCCTTGGATCCAAGCCCACAGTTTACCACAATTCCAAGTATCCACAAAAGATCTATCCCAGGGTGAAAAAGTGAGGGATCTCTATGCTCATCCTTAAATGAACTTCAGGATCAACAGAAATATAAACATAGCAAAATGATTAATTAAGAACAGTTTCATGGGGTTCAAGGTCCAAGTTTGCCACTGATTAGCAGTAGCATATGTAAGAGGTTACTTGACTTCACCGTGCCCTCATTTATCATCAGTAAAATGGGGATAATAAGACCAATTCCTAGCGTGAGAAGTGAATTAAATGAGACATTATACATATGAAATACCCAACACACTTGAACTATTATATAAGCATAATTATCTAAATAAGGCAAAAACAAATGAGAACCAAAACCCACCAGATTACTAATACTAGCTGCTCTTACTGGCACCATATAGTAATGAACAGACTTAGCTGGTAATGTACGAAGTTTGTCCAAAAGTATCCATGCACGTAATATGAAAGATACAGACATTTATTAAAGAAGACACAAGATCCACGAGCATTGTACACAGGATGATGATGCCTTAGTCCCCTTCCAAGTAGGCACCTTGGGACCTCACACAGTTCTCCCAATCGCCATCAGCTATCCTGTAGTATTTTCCTGAATCACAGTGATGGTTTGATCTCTCTTCCCTTTTAAAGGTGATTTTAGTTTTGGGAAAGGCGCCTAAAGTCGAAGGGTGCCTAATCTGGGCTGAAGAGTTACCGGGGTGATCTGATGTTTTGCCAAAACACTGCACCAGACGTGATGCATGAGCAGGCATGTTGTTGTGATGAAGGTGCCAATCACCAGGTGCCCATAGCTGCAGCCTTCTGAATCATCTGAATAGTTTCCATGAAGAAATGTTCAAACTTAATGCACAATTTGATGCAGATTTGTTGCACTACTTGCTCAGCCATTTTGAATGTGACAGCCACACAGTATACATGTTCACTCGCTGGTGTCTACTGCCCCCACTGACTAGTACAGTGACATCATCATTGTTCATGCATGCACATTCCAGTCCATTCTCCTTGGCTGCCAGGTTACATTAATGTTGCACAAACCATTCTCATTATATTAACAATGGCTGGATTTTTTTCTGGACAGACCTCATATGTTCATATTAACTTCTTGTTAAAGTTATAGCATATACCACAGATTTGGTAGATACAGTTTTGGAAAGGGAAAATTGTAGGATTTCTAAAGATAAAGATTCTTTCCCCCTGGAGAGATATTACCATATTACACGTACTAAAAAAATACAACCCTTATATTTTCCTATGACAATTCTGTAGTAGCAAGAGTAAAAAAAATGAACACCAGCATTAAGTATACATTTAGCATTGTTAACTAAAAAAATAATTATTCAAAATTACTTTATTAGATGGACTCCATTTCTTAGGGAATACATAACCTTAATATCCTATTTATGGATGATCAAGAATCATTTATATATAATTCAAGTGATTATATAGTTGTCTGTCTCTTTCTCTTTTTCTACTTACCTGCTTCCTACCTCAAAGTAATATCTTCCCTATGTAACTGTTAGCCTTTTAGGACTTCTCTCAAGCTGTATCCTTTATATTTATACAGATATTTTAATTTCTTACTTGGGTTTATTCACTCTAACTTACTTTTCCCTTTTCTTGTCACCTCTGCACTTTTTTTTTTACATTCCACTACTTCAGAACCACCTTAATTTATCTTAATTCATTCAGTCATTTTTAACAGAGATTTTGAAAGATTGTTATCAAAAATACAGAATAATGTGCTTCTCTCAATTAATACAAATGGAAACATTCTTGTAATTCTAGTAATAGCTAGTAAAACTTGTCTGTGTATAAAACATTTTCTAATGTTTAAAAATTAAATTCTTTTGAGTAAAATGAAAAGCAGAACAAGAATGATCTGAAAGGCAAAAATCCTCCCTTAAAACATAACTATGCGTTGGGGAACAAATATAGTTATTACATTAAATTCATGTTTATGAGAATTTGCTGATGATAACTAAAGAGTAAAATCTTCAACAGGTCATTTGTAACAGTACAACAAAATCATTCTGCTTTAGAAATAAAAATTTTATCATAAACGCATACCTTCAACTATACGGTGTAATCTATCTTATAGTATGCCTACTTCTCTAGAGGTTGAAATTTTCCTCTAAGTATTAAAACTGATCTTCCTCTGTAAAAAACAAAACAAAACAAACAAACCCCAACAATAACCCATAGATAGTGTTTGCTGCACTGGGGTGGTGAGGTTATGGGTGTTTTTCTTATTTACTTTCCATTTTTTTTTCTGTAATGCTGTGCATATTAAAAACAAAAATAAAAAAGAATGGGTTTTTTAAGAATACTTGTTCACTTACAGGGTCAACCACCAAGATAATGAACTCTTAACTTCTACCAAATGAAATGAGTTTAGTGTTGAAAAGGGTTCAAGAGAAAATGGTAGACATATCCCACAAAGATGTGTAAATGACCTACATGCTTGACTTCTATGTTTGTTATCATTTGATAGGCAGGCCACTGGCCTTAACAAGCAAGGCTCAGAGGGAATTTCAAACTCCTAAATGATAAATGAAATACAGATACTAAGTCAGCCCAGCCACATTACAGGACAAAAAGCTCAGACTACTCAGATGTACTTAAAATCAAAACATGCTAGCAGAGAACTGTCACTTTCTTCAATGTTTTTGTACCAGCATGTTTTCTCAGGTTAGCACAAGATAAAACAAACTTGGTATACTCTACTAAAAAATTGGCTTTGGCTTTCTGTTTCTCTTTCACCTCTTAGGTACTGCGGCACCGAGTACAAAACAGTGAACAATAAACCCTAAGAATGATATATTCAGACTTATCCATGTGAACAGTAAAGAGGTTGAATGCTTTCTTTTTAATGGCATGAGGGGGGCAAAAAAAATTTTTAAATGAATTTATAGCTTAAATATTGTCAACTGCATAGTTCAACTGTCCTACTTTATCTGTTTCTATTAAATTTTATAAAATTCAAGTATGAAATAATTTATACTTTGGAACATCCCTGTGTTTTCGAAATGAAAATAAACAATTATATTATTACTTCACATCAAATGTTAGCTCTATGCAAATTTCTTATTTGAGATATCTAACCTTGGTTTTTATATAAAAAGTCAATCATGTGTGCAAAAATTTAATTCTTTCCCCATTTCTTCAAAAACAATGAACTATCAACTACAGCAGCATTTGTACAGGAAATAAAAACTGGGAACAGGAGTCTATGTTTTGCTTGTATTTCAATCAGAAAGGTACTCTTTTAAAAAAAATTATCATCATGCATCAACTTCTGTATTTAATTCAGGATGAACATCAAAGTACTAGAAACTAATGACAAGTAGAGTTGAAAAAAGGGCTATCTGCTGTATAGCAGACACAGTAATACTAACTTCAAAAATAAAGTCTGAAAAAATAATTGAGCTTCTTTTGTGCACTTTAAACATAAAGATATGGCAAACACTAGAAGAATAAAAATTAGCATTAGTTTTCATGCAAGTAGTATTACAGGTTACAGATAATAAAGCCCCCTTCCAAAGGGCATAGGAGTCCATTTTCAAGACACACACACACAACCTGTAACAAAAAGGTTAATAAACAGACACACAAACTATACATTATTATTTAAGATGTGACAAAAAGCAATTTTCAATTACACCTGACACCCTGCTCTTATGACTCTTTATTTTTGTCCACATGGCATGAATCAAGGATAGAGAATGTCAGCCTTCAACTTAAATTGTTTTGCTATGGGAGATTTCTGTTATAATCATAACAGAATTTAAACATAGTTGCCCATTTTAATGACTTTTGTTTACTCATAAAGAAAGAAAAAAACTTTTTGATAAAGTTACTATGAGGAAATAAACTGGTAGGCAGACCAGGAATCTTAATGTAATAGAAGATTTATACACATTAAGAGAAACTAATGTTACTAAGTGCTTTAAATATATAAACTGGGTGATAGACGTTTTCTACTAACCTGATTATTTATGAGAGACCAACACACCCCTCCAATTATGCACTGTAATCTGTTTTTCTATTCTCAAAAGTGACATACTGCTGAGCTAGAATGAACTCCAAGTAATTTCTAAATGTTTCTAGGAGCAGCATTATTATTCTGCAACACTGCTTGAAACTAGAATGCCTTTTATATAGTCCAGTATGTAAAACTGGCATTAGGCAGTCAAAATATACACCAGAACACTAATTACTAACTAATAAACTAAACTATGGTTAAGGTACTGCTAGCTATTCACTTTTAAAACATTATTTAAGTGAGGAGGGAGTGTAACTGTTTTGAGTCAACAATCAAGTCTCAACTGCTGGGGAGTAATCTCAGTTATATTGTACTTTTATGTAAATAGTACTGAATATAAAAGCACTATGTCCTATATTATTAATTAGCACACTGTGACTTATAATGTCTTGGGGATTTGAGATTTGGATTATTTTAAATTAGATACTGAGTCATCTGTTTGATATTTGGAGTGTGACTTGATTATCATCTACATTCTATAGAAGAGGAAGGAGAGGTTTGGAGAAATTAAGGAATGGAATTAAGATGCTAAATTCCATTAGCAGAGAAAACTTCAAGTAGGAAGAAGTACTCAATTGTAGCCTTGAGAAATCAGATAGTTTCAGGAACAAGTATTTCTTCTCACAGTTCCTCACTGTTTCAATATCGACAGCTGATTTTATGATTTTATTAAGTAAACAGGTCACCGTTTTTTTTTTTTTTTAAATATTTCAACATAGAGCTCACAAAATTTTGCAACCTCTTGGAGATGAAAAGTTGTAGCTTATATATATCTATATATATAGTTAAATATATCTATGAACAAGCTGAGATCCCTAGAAATTCTTTTTGAATTTAAAAAAAGCATGATTTTTGCTTAGCTCTGGCATTTCATCTTTTGATCATAGGATAAATTCAGAATTAGAAAAATTATTTTTTAAATAATATATACTTTAAAAAACTCCATCATTTAGACTTCTAAGATATTCAGCTAACAATAGTATTGGCTAAATCAAGATTTTAAAAGATAAACTTGTAAGAAAGACTATAAAACCATTACCTTAAATATTCTTTGTAGTAACAGTTTTTAAACTTTGGTGCGACCCACAGTAAAAAATATTTCCATTTTCACACTTATATGTAGACATATATGTATAACAAAAGTGTCATGAAATAATGCCTACCCTTAGTATGAGCAATGTATTCTATTTATTTTTTTAGAATTTTTATTTATTGATTTGAGAGAAAGAGAAAGAGAGAGAGATAGAGAGACAGAGTTATTGTTCCATTTATTTATGCATTCATTGGTTGAATTTTGTATGTGCCCTGACCGGAGCTCAAACCCACAACCTTGGTGTATTGGGAAGATTTAACCAAGTGAGCTACCCAACTAGTGCCTATGTAATTCTTTAAAAAAAAATGCTGACTTTAACCCACTAAACTGATTTAACAACTATTAATGGGTCATGACCTGGATTTTGAAAAACATTGCTCAGTACATCTTGGAATTTTTTTTTTAAGGGGCAGAGATGTCAAAGGGAATTAATATAATCTTTAGTTTACTTTTGATCAAAAGTGTTTGAATAAGTATTAGAATACTAAGAAATTTTAAAAATAGTAGGGCAATAATCTCAAGCCCAGTAGCTTGAATACTTTATATTTTTTAGCAACTAAAAACAGTAAAAAGGATAAAACTACTAAATAAAACTACCCTTACTTTCTATTTTGAAATAATGTTAACTGTGTCTTTTACTTATCAGATTTTCAAGATAAATCCTATGCACTATTAACAAGACCAAGGAAGAATTAAGAAATATATAATGTCTAAGACAGCTTCTGACCTGAAAAAGAGCTCCTGTGAATTACCTAGGGATTCCAACTTCCCTCAAACAGAACACTACTAATATCCTCCAGATTGGCTGGCCCAACCCCTGGTCATTTCAAGAAAATGTTTACATTGCAGCTGGGTTCAAATGCAAGGTCAGTTAGCTTTAAGATTTAGGAAACTAGCAAGAATTTTAACCTATGGTATAAACCACTGTTACCAAAATTATTAACTTTATAAATTAACAAAAACAGTTTTATTATACTTCAGTGCTACCAAATTTTCTTAAAATATTTGGTAGAAAGATAGACTTTATTTCAAAAATGTTTTACCTACAAATCAAAAAGCTTTTCAGGTTTAGCCATATTATATTAAAGAAAAACAACAATTAACTGTGATTTTTATCTCTGATCTGACTTCAAAAATGCCAGTTTATATCAAGTAAACAAGATAAGACATTTATATTGTACAAATACCAACTTGTTCTTTCAAAATTGTTTCTGTGAATAATATAAAATAGACACCAGGAGATTATTTTCTATTTCATTATATGCTACACAAAAATCAATATGACTTTATTTGGGATAAGATGGCTAGAAATACATTTTATCATTTATATCTCAGAAGAAAATGGACAGCATGAAAAGCTTAACATTATAAACAAAGATTGGGATCACACAATTCACTCATACTATTCATCAAGGTTGGAGGGGTGGAGGAAACCCAACAAAGGGACCAAGCATTTTATGCATGTGTGTGTGTGTGTGTGTGTGTGTGTGTGTGTGTTTGGAAGATAAAAACAAATGAACAAACCATTATAGAATATGTGGACTGGGAACGTATAAAATAGTTTTCTATGTACATACATGGGAAAAAACATCATTAAGCATCTACCATAACCCCAGTTCCTCTTGGGGTTCTATACACACATTAACTCTAAATCTTAAATACCTGACAGACTAGGCTTGTCTCCATTTTAGAGGTGAAAACACTGAGGCTTGGGAAGGCTATACAACTTGCTGAATGTACAGTTAATCTAAGTAACACCAGCATAGCTCATTTTGCAAGACAGAAGCAAGGACTACTGACTTCTTGAAATGGCCACATCTCCCCTGGGCTCAATATTGTTCACCTCACTGCCACAAACTTTGGAAGAGATCAAACCCCAGAAGGGGCCTATCATAAATCGGATTATCACCTCCCTCTAAGAGAAAATCAAGACCGGTATCATACCTGACATCCTCTATTACCTCAGCCATCCATCATCCCAGAAGCTAAATCTCCTAGTCTATCCATCTGTCATCACCTGGATTCTGATTCCTGGATGGTTTTCCAGCCCCTAGTTTGGCTCAATCTCCCATCTTGCCCAGACTCTGTGCCCTCCAAAACTCATAACCCATCATTAACAGAATCTCCTGTATCCAATGTCTTCTCTTAATGCTTCCTTCACCTTTCTGTTAAATCTCTGAGGATACTTCATACATTATAACCCCCTTGTCTTGGTGGCATTTTTTCTCCCACATACTATAGACCAAATTGTATATGGTATATGAGATCTGTTCAGAAAAAGTCTAGCCATTATTAGTATAATTCGAACAGTCTGTGCAACATCGATGTAATCTGGCAGCCCAGGAGAGTGGACTGGAATGTGTATGCACGAACAATGATGATTTCACTGTATTAATGAATGGGGGTGATAGACGCCATTGAGTGAACATGTGTACTGTGTGGCCATTGCATTCAAAACGACTGAGCAAGCAGAGCAACAAATCTACACTGAATTTTGTGTTAAGCATGAACATTCCTCCGTGGAAACTATTTGGATGATTCAGAAGGCCACAGCTATGGGCAACAGTGATTGGCAGCTTCATCATGACAACGCACCTGGTCACGCATCATGTCTCATGCAGAGTTTTTTGGTGAAACATCTAATCACTCAGGTACTCAGCCCCCCTGCAGCCCAGATTTGGCGCCCCACGACTTCTGGCTTTTCCCAAAACTAAAATCACCTTTAAAAGGGAAGAAATTTCAGACGATAAATGAGATTCAGGAAAATACAACAGGGTAGCTGATGGCAACTGGGAAAACTATACAAGGTCCCAAGGTGACTACTTGGAGGGGGATTGAGGCATCAACACCCTGTGTACAATGTTTCTTTATCTTCTTCAATAAACGTCTTTATTTTTCATATTACATGGATGGACACCTTCTGGACAGACCTCATATGGCGAAGTGCACCCACCCTTGCTCCTCATTTTGCTTCATGACCATCACCCCTACCCCTACCCTAGGTCCTCTTAATCACATGCTATTAGGTAACACCATCTGCTAGTCTTACTTGTAGCAGTCATATTTGGGACTCAGGTGTTGGTGCTCTTCATTTTTTGGAAGACTTTAGTAGCTGGTTTAGTAGTGGGAATGTTGCCTTATTTCCCTGTGCTGCTGGTTCCTCATAGGTAACAGGAGAATGATCACAGAATCTGTCTTTACATATTCAGTACCCAGTATTCCCCTCATGTTCTTAGTTTCCCCTTTTCCAGGCTAGACACCATGACCAAACTTGAGTCACTCATGCAGTCTCTCAACTCTCTTGCTCCTCTTTCCCATCATCACACCTACATGGCCAAATCCCAGTTCTGGTTAAATCCAACTTTTCACTTGCTCCAGGGCTCTACCCAGCTAGCTAAATCTGGCTGGACTCACGTAAATGAACTCTCTCTCCCCCATCTTTGTTGAAGACTATTTCATACCTTCTCCTCTCTATTCAAATTTTCAACACCTCCCTTTCCTTTCCTCACTCTCAATCCTTAACTTTCTCTTATTTCACTCATTTTATCAGTAGACACAGGCAGAACTACCTCTTTTTCCCAAATCTGCTAATGTATTTGAAGACTTTGTTCTTCCATTTACCATCTTTAGCATTAACTGCCTCCTCTCAACCAGATCTTTCTTATTAGCATATAAGTGTGCTGTAATACATATCTTCAATCCTGAAAACAAAACAAATTAACAACAAAAAAACCCTACCTTAACCCAGCTACTTCTTCAGTGTCCACTCCGTTATGTGTAAACACTAACATTGCCTCTGCTTGTTTCTACTTTCTCACCTCCAGTTCTCTCTTCAACCTCTGCCAGTTAGACTTTCATCTCCAACCCTCCACCAAAACTGCTCCTGTCAAGGTCAACAATGGCCTCTATTTTGCAAAATCCAATGGTCCATTTTTCAATCTTCACCTTATGTAATATCTCAAAAGTATTTCATTCCTAACTACTTTTTTCCTCGTTGGCTTCTGACTCTTTTCTTTTCCTTTCATCTAGAAAATCCACTTATCCCCCCCACTGCCACCTCTATAGTGCACACCAACTTCCCCCCCACTCACCTGACCTCCCTTTCTAGTCTGCAAATAGCAGCCAGAGAGATATTGTTAAAACATAAATCAGATTATGCCACTCCCTTGATCAAATTTTTTTATTAGGGAAAATCTGTGCAGAAGCTTTTTAGTTCTCTGTATTCCCATTTATTTTTTCCCTTATATTCCTTGCCCTAGGAGATGTATCAATGAAAATACTGCTGTGTGGGATATCTGAAATTTTCCTGCCTATGTTCTCCTCTAGGACCTTCATGGTGTCACGACTTATATTTTTAAGTCTTTTATCCATCTTGAATTTATTTTGATGTATGGTGTAAGTTGGTGGTCTAGTTTCATTTTTTTGCATGTACTTGTCTAGATCTCCCAACACCATTTATTGAAGAGGCTATTTTTACTACATTTTATGTTCCTGCTCCCTTTATCAAATATTAACTGACCGTAGTGATGTGGGTTTATTTCTGGGCTCTCTATTCTGTTCCATTGGTCTTTGTGTCTGGTCTTATGCTAGTGCCAGACTGTTTTGATTACAGTGGCCTTGTAATATAGTTTGATATCAGGTATTGTGATCCCTCCTACTTTGTCCTTCTCTCTCGAAATTGCTGAGGCTATTTGGGGTCATTTATGGTTCCATGTAAACTTTTGAAATATTTGTTGTATATCTGTGAAATATGTCAACAAAATGGAAAGGGAACTGATTGTATGGGAAAATATACTTGACAACAGTACCTCAGACAAGGGTTTTATCTCCAAAAAATATACAGAACTCACAGGACTCTACACCATGAAGACAATCCAATTAAAAATGACCAAAGGACCTGAACAGATACTTCTCCAAGCAGGACATATAGAGGGCCCACAGACACATGAAAAAATGCTCAACATCACTAGCCATCAGAGAGATGGAAATTAAAACTGCAATGAGATACCACTTCACGCTAGTCAGAATGGCCATCATTAACAAATCAACAAACAACCAGTGCTGGTGAGGTGGTGGAGATAAAGGGAACCCTAGTGCACTGTTGGTGGAATGCAGATTGGTACACACTGTGGAAAACAGTATGAAATTTCCTCAAAAAAATTAAAAATGGAACTGCCTTTTGATCTAGCAATTCCACTGCTGGGATTATAACCAAAGAATTCTGAAACACCAATCCAAAAGAACCTATGCACCCCCATGTTCATAGCAGCACAATTTACAATAGCTAAGTGCTGGAAACAGCCTAAGTGCCCACCAGTAAATGAGTGGATCAAAAACTGTGGTACATTTACACAATGGAATACTATGCAGCAGAAAGAAAGGAGCTCCTACCCTTCACAACAGCATAGATGGAATTGGAGAGCATTATGCTAAGTGAAATAAGCCAGGCAGTGAAAGACAAATACCACATGATCCCACTGATAAGTGGATCCTAATAAACAAAACAGATGAGCAAAAAAGAATCCGAGACATGGAAATAAAGAACAAATAGACAGTGACCAGAGCAGAGGGGGTAGGGAGATAACAGGGGAAAGAGGAGGAAGTGTCAAGCAAAGGAACACGGATGGAAGACTCATGGGCATGGACAATGGGGTCGGATTGACTGTGGGAGTGGAGGGAACGGGGTAGGGGAGAGCAATGGGGAAAAAAGGCAGGATAGCTGTAACTGAACAACAACAAAAAAATTTTTTTTTGGATCAGGACAAATCCAAACTGCATTCCATATGATGGCCCACAGGCCCTCAATGAACTGGCCCCCTGCCTGCCTCTCAACCTCTACACATTTATTTACCATTTGCTCTATGCTCTGTTTTGCCACAGACTATATCCTCTTATTCCTGGAAAATGTAAAATTTGTTTCTGTATAAACAAATTGTGTACTTGCTGAACCCTCTGCTTGAACTAGTTTACCTAAGATATCCATAAGGTTGAGGAGAGAAAAATATCCACATAGATTTCTTCATTAGGTTTGCCCAGATGATATCTTGACTTCATCAAAGTAACACCTCTCTTAACTTCCAGCCTTACTCTCTTTCCCTGCTTGCTTTATTTTTCTCACAGAACATATTACTATCTAAAATTTTATCAAATATCTACTCAGTTACTTTTATATTGTCTGTCTCCCCAAGTACAATGTGGCACCACCAGGGGGGAAAAAAACCCAAACCCTTTGTGTTGTTCATTGATGTATCTATGTCCTATGTAAAAAAAAAAAAAAAAAAAAAAAAAAAAAAAAGTGCTTAAATGCATTGAGCACATAGCAGATAATAAATATCTGTTGAATGAATAAACTTAGTAAGTAAATGAAAAGGCTTCAAACCTAGGTCCCTATCATTCCAAAGACTATTTTTTTCTAGATCAATATAGTGCCTGTATTGCTCAAGAAAATTATAGGAGTATAAACCCAATTAAGTTACTTTTTATCAGTCAGTCAATTAACTGACTTCAAAACTATTTACTATGTTTTAAGATAAAGAATATGCCTCAGATAGTTAACAAAGGAGAAAATCACCACTGCTGAAAGAAAACTACATACACTCCTAGGTTAATTAATGGCAACAAGATACGTAACAGCCCAAATTTATAAAATCACATACATAAAACTGAGTTTTAAAGATGCCTTTAAATAAGAAGTTGCACTAGACTACACTGTGATTTGCTCTACAAATTAAATCCACACAGTTTAATTTTAAAAATCTCACCTGTTATGAAAGACATGCCTTTTATAAGTTTAGCTATCCTGAAAGTTATGTTAAGTAGAAAACTGTGTAACCGATGTGGTGTTAGTTATTAAAACAAACTCTACTAAAATTGAGATACGTGTATCAATAGATATACTGATACATTTTTAGAATTAATTCAGTTCTTATATTCTTAAAATTAATTGACTCCTTATATTTATCACATTTTTAGCTAAGATCTACACATGAAGCTGATGGGTTAAAGCTGAGTAATGGTTACCTGAAGTTAATTATACTATTCTACTTTTGTATATGATAGAAATTTTAACAAAAACAACTTTTTAAAAAAAAGTTGAATACTCCATACTTTAGTTTCTATGTTTGTGTGCAACTTAAAAACATAGTCAAAATAAGAATACCTGCGTTGCTAATCTGAAAAAGATGAAGACAAAGACACAATGTAACAATCCATTAACAAAGGAAGTATCTAGCTGACTGAAAGCAAGGATTCTACATCCTATAATACCTTAACAAGTAACTACTGGGTAACATCCAAACTAAACACTTTTGGATTAAGCGAAAGAACCACACTGAAACAATTTACAAGCCATTCACTCATTTTGACACAATAGATACAATAGACCACTTAGACTCTTAAGGAATCTGGGGCTTTAAAAGCTACATGGCATTAATAACCTTAGGATGACATCACTCTTTAGGAGCCTTAAAAGTCTTCACACTAAACTCTAACAAGAATTCATGCTCCTGTAGTAAAGTAACAGCAAAGGTAAGAGTAACAAATGTCTCATGAAAGCACTGAGAAGCTGGGAATGCCTGGGATACTGTTGGTACATGTTGTAATCATACATAAGAAAAGGCCTAAGGGGCCAATGACTTAACAATAAAGTTTTAATCTACCTTCAACACTAACAACAAAGTACCAACTATTACAGGAACACTTATTTAAAATGTCTATATTTATCTCAGATTTGAGTTCTCAAGTACAAGCTTAGGCAACACTTATGTCCCTCTCCTCCTCCAAAAAAGCAAAGAGGTATTAATTATAGACATTTACAACAGATGATAACAATTTACAGCTCAAGTTCAAATCTGGAAACATGAAAATGCAAACATTATATGAAATCAAATTTTCTCTCATTTATTCTTTTGGTATACATTTACTCAAAGCCTACCACATGCCACAGAGTATACTAGGTTATGAGAATAAAGTGGTGAACCAGAGATACTCCCTTGTCCTTCTGGAGTCAACAGTATGGGGGTTAGAAAGAAAATAAATAAGCAGCCGTAAACTCTTAATTACAGTTTATGACAAATGCTGTAGAATAAACAACAGGATAGGATTAACAGAATGGGGCAAACGCCAGCTTTGGCCAAGGATCCCCAAGGAGGTATCATAAACTGAGACCTGAAGGATGAGGAACAAACCACTTCCCCATCTTATCCTGGCATATTTTTAACACAAATTGCAGACATCATCTGATTTCATCAGTAAATACATCTATACATATTTCTAGTAGAAAAGATATTTTAAAAATATGTATAATATCACACTTAGGGAAAATAATAAGAATTTTAATATCCAGTTCTAATCCGAATTTCTGCAAAAATGTCTTTTCATGGTTGGTTTCTTTGAATCAGCATGTAAAGCAGGATCACATATTGCAATGAGTTGATATATCACACAAGTCCCTTTGAGCAATACTAGTTCCTCCTCCTCTCCTTTTTCATGCCATTTATTGGCTGGTCACTTGTACAGAATATCACATTCTGGATTTAGTTCCTTCCCTTCTTGTGGTACTGTTTCACTTGCTCCTCCACCCTCTCTATTTCCTATAAGCACGTTAGCTAGATCCAAAGTCTTGACTACTTAAGTTCAATTCATCTGGCAAGAACACTTTACAGGTGACACAGTGTCCTTTTTATTGTGGGATACTAGAGGCAGAAATGTTCAGTTGGCATTGTCGCGATTCATCAATGGGATGATTGGAAGAGAGGTGGAAGAGGGTGCCTGGCGCAAGGACAGCTGTGTGTGTTCTGAGGCAAGGAGGACTACATGGGAGCTAAACAACACCTGTGAAACTGGAGAAGATTTGTTCATACAGGTAAGTCTGGAAATCAAGTGAGGAGTTGCCCAAAGAAAAGGACTTTACATATTTACTAATCTTAAAATACTACTGCATAGCTGGGTTGGCAACATTTTAGGAGTGGGGAACATGCTTCTGACTTTTCCGTTTCTATTATTTATGCAATAAAAAGGTAGAAAATGCGGAGGGCTGAGGGGGGTGGTGGGCTGGGATGGGAGTAAAAGGCAGAAAACTGTACTTGAACAATTAAAATTAAAAACAAATTTTAAAAAAGGTAGAAAATGGATACTAGGCTTTTCCTGGAGCAAGTAAGGACAGATAGTTGAAGTAGCATCTGTGTGACATTCTTATGTTTATCCTCCATTCAAAAGAAACCTGTTATTTATTCTTATTTCATTTCACCTAAAAATCTAATAGGTAAAAGTAACTGGCAAAGGGCATTCTGAGGTCGAATTCAGAAAGAAAAAGAAAAGCACCACAAACAAAGTTCACTCCTCAAAGAGTGTCTTATTTCTACAGCCACAGAGGACTTGAACTGACAGATGAAGCCACTGGCAAACACCTGTTGGACTGCAGTTGGACTAAGGAAAAAATATTAACTGGTCTACTTGTATTAGCTCTACAGTCTGCTACAGTTTCTGGTAGACCTGCCAATTCCCAAAGATTTCTAAATGTTTCTACCTTCGGAATTGCCAAATATTTCCAGAAATTAGGAAAACTGTAATTCCCATACCAGGAAGGGGTAGGTCATTCAGCCTCAATTTTATAGATGAAACTATTTATTGAAGTTACCTAAATTATAAAATGACTTGGATGCATAAGTGGTCCCAGAAAAAAAGTATCCAAAATTGTTGTTCTTTCCACTATACCATGTTGTTTCTTACTCATAAAAATTACCATTTAAGAATTTTTCTCCTAATTGTACTTGGTTTAGTTATTATGGGTAATATCAAATTCAAATTTTATTGCATCTACTGACTATTTTAACATTTCAACTCCTCAAAAACGTATTTCCTGAATGTTGAGATAATGACCACAGTATCTTTCCTATTACATATTTAAAAATTTCTCCAAAAACAAATGTACATAAAAATAATAACTAAATCATGAGTACTCATGATTTCAGAATTCTTGATGATGAAATTTATTAAAGTACATGTGACTTCTGGTAATAGCCTAGGCAATGTTTAAAGTAGGGGGTCTAACTCAAATGCCTTTAGGGACCAGGAAAATACAGTCAAGAAGTAAAGCAAGCTGGATCCATTACAGAAAGGAGTCGTGGGCCCAGTGCAAACTACAGAAGGCAGCAAGCCCCAGCTCCAGATAACAGTGGTCGTTACCAGAATAGAAGTGCAGGATTCCCAATCTTCCCATTTTTAAGAGAATATCTAAAAACTTGTTATTTGGTGTGTAAAATCTATTGTTTAAAAATGTTGGCAGTGAAAGAAAAAATTTTAAACTATACGGTGAGACTCAAACTGAGCATATCTAGGGTTGCCAGTTTGCTTCCAGTCAGGGCACGTGCCTGGGTTGCAGGCCAGGTCCCCAGTAGGGGGCGCTTGAGGGGCAACCACACATTGATGTTTCCCTCTCTTTCTCCCTCCCTTCTCCTCTCTCTAAAAATAAATAAATAAAATCTTAAAAAAAAACCCCTGCAGGATGAATGAAAATTATGTCTCACACCCAAACTCATTTGCAGCTGCTAGTAAATGCCTTGCTATTGCCAACCATTAAAATCTGCAAAATAAAACTTAAACCATATACTCGAAATAATTTTGTAGAATGATATTGAACTAGATCTATACTACCATACTAAGTACAACAAAATCATTTCTTAAAATACATTAGTTTGTTTAGTTTGCATCTACTTCTCTGCCAGGTAACTGACTACTTGTAATTAGTCTTCTGTGAAACTCATGAGTAAATGCTCACTTTTGTGTACAATTAATTTCAGTAACTTAAGTATTTTTATTTTAAAAATCTAAAATCATTTTCTGAAATGACAGTAATTACCATTCCAAATTAGACCAGATTTTATTAACCAACTCAATATAATCAAAATAACTCATGGCTTAAATATTCCAGCCTTCCCCCATATTTGCTTGTTTATCGTTTATACTTTCTAAAGAAATATGTTTTGATCATCTCAACAATACATTTTTTATTTCAAAGCTCTTCTTTAGAAAGATCTACATAGTAAGACTAAACTTTCAAACTTGAGTCTTTTCACTCAAATTCACAGAATCAAAGTCAAAATATCATATGAGTCCCAGCCCTGAGTGGTGTGGCTCCGTGGGCTGTCATTCTACAAACCTGAAGGTCGCAGGTTCGATGCCCAGACAGAGCACATCTGGGTTCTGAAGCCAGGTCCCCGGTTGGGGGTGTGCGAGAGGCAGCCAATCAATGTTTTTCTCACACATCGATGTTGCTCTCCCTCTTTCTCTCTCTCACTTCCTCTCTCTCAAAAAATACATAAATAAAGTTAAAAAAAAACCCATATGAACCCTAAGACACATCATTTAGCAGTGAGTGTATGGCAAATCATAAAAACTTGAAATAATTAAAGCCAAGGTTCAATAGCTAATTTCTTAAGATTGGGAGCTAGGTCTACATCACAAGTAAACTATCTTTTGAGTCAGATGCTATTTGTTCCAGTTTTGTTCTTATTTAACAACTTAAGGAAAATGGATTATATGTGGTTTGAATTTATTGATATATATTTTTTAAATTCTGCCCTGCTTCATGATCCCATATACAAATAAATATTTAAATTCAGCTTAAAATTCACCCAATTATTTCTTGCCTTTGGTTAGTAGTTTGGTTAATGTCCCTGAAAAAAATAACTTTAGCTTAATACTCAATTAGAAATAAACATATTTACTGGGCCTGACTGGGTAGCTCAGTTGGTTAGAACGTCATCTCAATATGCCCAGATTGCAGGTTCCATCCCTTGTCAGGACACATACAAGAATCAACTAATAAATGCATAAATAAATGAAACAACAAATCAAAAAAACAAAAAAGAAAGAAACATGTTTAAAATTTATAAGGTACAAAATTCATTTCAAAAGCCCTGATATATTTAAGAATTTTTATGCTGCAGTAGTGTTGCCTACTTGAGACACACCACACACAATATATATTTTGACACTTCATAACAAATAAAGCAGGAAAACCCCAGTGATTCCAAACTGTAAGTGCTCAACATAAGGAGGAGAGTGAGGGACTGTGAGAGCTCTGGGAAATAACTGCGACCACAAAAGGCAAAGAGCATAGGTTTTAGTTTCATACAGACCTGGGTTCAGATTTTGGCTCTGCCAATTCCTAGTAGATTCCTATTTTGCAAAGGAAGATATCTTTATGTACTTTGCAGTGGTAATTCTCTTTGTTGTTACGAGAATTCAATAGGGCCTAGTAAAGTATTTGGTATACGGCAAACTATTAAACAATGTTATTATTTAATAACATTTAATAGTTAATAACTATGAAATAATGTTAGTTTCCTTTTGTCCTGGATTTGTGGTTATTAACCACAAATAGTATTCTAAAAACTTAATTCAGCATCCTTTCTACATAATTGACTTGTTCTCCAATCTTTTCATTTTCTGTAACTTGAATCATTTCGAAATTAAAGTTGTTAATTGATGCAGCAGTTTATCCAATGGTACCAGTACAATGAAGGCCAGGGAAGCTTCTGGTAGAATCATGGCCTTTCATTTGGCAGAAGTGCTATTCTGAGGGGTAGAGAGTGGTGGAGGTCAAGTCCTGATAGTGATAAATACAGTTCTATCCATGGGGCTTTTCTTAAACTATCCCCAACTTCTGAGTAGGGCCAGCAGTTCTCACAACAAACTTGGCATGCAAAACATTTTACCAGAGACCCCCTGAAAACACAGATCCTGGGCACCCAGGAGATTTCTCGTTCAATAGGTCTCAAATGGGGCCCATGAACTTGAATTTACAAAGGCTCCAGGTGATGCTGGTGCTTCTGGTCAGTGGATCACACTTTCTTTAGACTACCAAACACATTCCAGACAATAGGCTTCCAAAAAAGAAGGAATGGACACAGCTCTGGTCAAGAAGTAATATGCCTCCTCAGATTCTTTTTTTTTTTTTCCAAAGAAGTCTCTTGGTATTTAAAAATGTAACCTCTAAGCATAGTAGTTCTCAGTTGTGGTTCTCTCAGCCAGCAGCAGCAGCAGCAGCAGCAGCAGCAGCAGCAGCAGCAGCAGCGGCGGCATGTCAGAACTCATTAGAAATGAAAATTCTTGGGTCCTTCCCAGACCCACTGACTCAGAAAGTGTGGGGTTAGGGACCAGAAACTTGTGCTGTAATAAACCACCTAAGTGATTCAGATGCAAGCTAAAGTTTGAGAACCACGGCTCTATTTAATGCCCCATAACCACTTCAAATAGAGCGGATCCAAATTAATCTTTCTTACATATCAGTCTCCATGTAAGCATTTGTTGAAGAAAGAGTTCTGTGGCTTGAAAAATGTTTGATATTAGCTTCTGTCTCATTATGTGCTTTGTGACTCTGGCAGTGTAGAATAACATGGATGCTTTATAGAGAAAAAGCTCTGTGTGTGTGTGTGTGTGTGTGTGTGTGTGTGTTTTCTTGAGCAGCTGTCAGTAACTCAGATTTTGAGGAAGAAAAAGTTATAAGAGTATGGATGAAGACAATGATAATAATGGGTAGTGACAGTGACATTCATGGTGTTAGGTACCATTCGAAGACCTTTTCATTTATTAACCTATTTAATCTTCATAGCCAACCCATGAAATAGCTATTGTTAGAATTTAACATTTTAAAAGTTACCAACATTTAAAAATTAGGAGAATTCAAGTAATAATCTGAATTTTCAGTTTTTATTTTTAAAAGTGAAAAACCTGGCAACAGAGGCCTTGCATTCCTGCCTGGGAATAATCAATTGGGTGAAGCAGCAGCCACCCAGTGGAGACAGAAAAAGTGCTCTCTAGTTCAAATATCTCAACACCCACCCCCTGACCCCTTAAACATTTTCATTTTTGGTTCTGGAAGGCATTGAGTTTGTGGCCCTTGCTTTAAAACAATTTTATGTATAGATACAGAGGAAATGGGGACAGGGAAAAAAGGGAACAGTGGAATTTGAGCAGGTTGGAAATGCAGAATAAATGCTTTGATGGGGAATTACCTGTATGCACAGGCACACAGCAAATTCTACTGATTACTTTGTAAATCACTAGTATTTCCAACTTCTACATATCTCTTGATCCAATCACCTTCTGTCTCTTCCCGCTGCCACTGAGTTAGTTTCAATTTTCATCAATTTTTGCTAATTATAGAATTTACTAGTTCTTTTCCTACAGTCTTTTCCAGCTTCAATCCAACCTCTACACTGCCTTAAGAATGTTCTATGAAAAAAAATGTTCTAAGATACTAATCTAATCATTTTGCCCTCTTGACAAAATCTCTCATGGTTTCACATTATTATAATAGCAGCTTTCAAACTGAGGCAGAGAATCTTCTTTAATGAAAAGGCAACACCTGGGGGGTAAATATATTAAAAAGATGAACATGGAACTGCACTGGCTGTCCCTTACAATCTAGTTCGCACCTTCTTCCTGGGCCCCTGTGGTTGTCCAGGTAGATTCCGTTGGTAGCTTTCCTCACTGCTACATATGGCCACGTAACTAAGTAGGGCTCCAGGGGGCACAAAAGGAAGCGTGCTACTTGTGCATCATCTCAAGTTAAAGTAGCCTATTTGGATTTGGGCACACACAGCTGGCAGTAACTCGGCTTACACCCTGTAGAGTGGGACAATTCTCATAGCAGATGGCTAAGCAATGCGATGGCAAGAACCTGAGTCCCAGACGGACTTCATGGAAGAGAGCTGTCCTGTAAACCTAGACCAGCCACGTTGTTAACTATGAAATTCATCTCTTGTCTTATTAAAGCCAAGGTTTATTTGGTCTTTTTATTACTACAGACTAACTTTACCCTTAATTAACACCATTAGATTTGTGTTTTTTTTCCCCCTAATGTAGACTTTTAACCCTTTTGGAAAGCAAACCAATGATAAACTGAGAGTCTTAAGTTCTAAGAAAACTCTATGCTTCCCAAAATAACAAAAAACTAAAATAACCAACCATATACCTAAACTAACAAAATCATGAACATACTGAGTATTCTAGGGGGACAAAAGAAGTTGGCAGAAAGAAGATATTCATAGGAACTCTCTTTCCTAAATGACAGGGGTAAGGCTGGCAGCAATCTATTTTCTAATTTTAAAATGCAGAGCAAAGCAGATTACAACGACATGTAGAATGTGTGGGGAAAACTAGTATTCCTTTGATGAATAGAAACAGAAGGAAGCCTGATAGGCTGTCTGAAACAGTGCACCCGAAAAAAAACAACAAAAACCAGGCAGTACTAAGTAACTTACTGTATTTTTTTTTTCCTGAGGTACAAACAGTGAATAAAGACAATATGAATAAAGAGATGGGACAATGGATACGGAACTATAAGGTTCTACTACAAATTACCTATTTAGCTTTGAGAAAGCCATTTTACTTTTCCTTTTTCTTCCTGTGTTTCTACAAAGTAAGTATTTCCCAAATTCTGGCATTTGTGTATTACCTTTATAATTTTTTTTTTTTGCTACATTGGCATAACACCTCACGATCCCATTGTTTCTCTAACTTACATGCGCCTGCTTTAGCCTTGTTCTAAGCAATAATACCTGTAAAATCACCAGATCTTTTTGTTAATTATATTTTTCTAATATGCTTCAAAAGACAAAGAATAAACCTAAACGCTCATTTGTTTGTCACCTAATATCACCTCACTTGCCAGCAGGGATACATAACTCACCCTCTGGGTAGCACTGGATTTAAACAATCTCACTAGCATTACAATTCTACGCTCTGAGTTTAGTCTTGAGAAACCTTCCACAGGGTTGCTGGTTTGTCTGTAGTGCTCTGAAACTGTAGGGTGACAACACAACACATGGGGATGTGAATACATCTAGCCTTTAACTCTAGAGATTCTGTGTGCACTGGTAGTCATTCATACATGCCAGAACCTCGGTTTGAATCTATAAAAATTGCTGAAAGTTATTCCAGCTATTCAGGTCTACAGGAAGCTAAGCCAGTTGACCCAAATAACACTGTTCATCCAATGACAGTCACCTAAATTTCAGCCCAAAATGTAAGGGAGTAAGTAAAGCGCCATGGAAAGGCTAAACTTCCCATGCACAGTCCTGAATAAGAAACGTGTTATTAAGTTAGGGGTGTCAAGAGCTAGAAGAGATCGTAAAAGAACAGGAAGTCTTTGTGGATGTAGCATTGGTTCCGCAAAGCAAATTAACGGCAACTTAGCAGAAATCTGTAAATTTTCCTAAAACAGCCACCTTTTGAAATTGTTCTAGACTTTACTGGTTTTTCAAAGTTCACCTCTGAAAGGAAGAGAGCTTCAGAGCCATAATCTTAATCAGTAAATTGTCCCTTCTCCCACCAGACATCAGGCTTCTCCTTTGAATAAGAACCATGTCACTGTAGTTACCACCTGTTTCCGATGGCTTTGTCAGAATGGATATTGAATAATCTATTCCTGTTCTCTTTAAATGCAGGCATTATCAGATATCTTATTTGTTTTACTTCTTGGCTAGGATGATGTGCCAATAATTGAGAGGGACATTACCACCCAATATTCAAATTAAAGATAAGACACTATGAAGCAATAACTTCAGTAGGAAAAATTAAAAGAAAGCTAGGAGGAAAGAGGAATTAGACAAGAGAAGAAACATCACATATACATTCCAATGCACTCAAGTAACAAAAAAGTCTTTTCATAGAATCAACTCCTATCCTAAGAGCATCTTTGATTAACCCAATGCAATTCAGTAAATCACATTCTATTAAATCTCCTTTCGTCTGATTTGCAATTACCAAAAAAAACTTTTGGAATACAATCTGCCTAATACGGTTGCATTTACTACATATTTTTAAAAGTATGACCTATATAAGGCAGCATCTTTTATAAATTTAAAACTTTTAAAGGGACA
The DNA here is from genome assembly GCA_039655065.1 of Glossophaga mutica. Lineage (NCBI taxonomy): Eukaryota > Metazoa > Chordata > Mammalia > Chiroptera > Phyllostomidae > Glossophaga > Glossophaga mutica. Next base: position 157,827,482 of record CM077303.1, read on the forward strand.
TTATTGCCTTGTAACAGATTCTGCCTACCATCTGCTAGCTGCAACCTCTGTTTGGGCCTATTATCTTTAATATTTCTATTAAAAACAAAAGTTTATTCCAACTTTTCTAATTACTACTACCTGCACAATTAGTTCATTTGTCTATGTCTTTATTTGTTCTTTTACTAACTTTCTAATTCATTTGGGTATTCAAATACAAGATACATACTTACCGCACCAGGCACTATGCCAGGGAAAGAATATTCAATTATGAATAAGACAGACAAGGTCTTTCTTGTGGCATTTATATATAATACAATGGAGGGAGATTACACACACACACACACACACACACACACACACACACACACACACTCGCTAAGATATGATTTCATCTCATTTGTATTAGGGCTACAAAGCCTAAGTAAAACAGCCCACTCTTACCCACTTAGAAAAGACACAGCTTTACTCCATGAGCCCCCATCATCTTGCTCAAACTAGCCTCCATTGACATTATCCACTAGCTGTGAAAAACATGTGCAAAATTGCTACTCAAAAATAAACAGTTCTTCATGGTCTACTGAATTCAGAACAACCTTAGCCTATTCCCAAAACTGGTTTCAATGTCATTTCTAGCCTTTTCTACTACTTTCCTTCTATGGCCCTTGTTTCCAAGTAAATAGGACTGTGCTCTAATTCAAACACACCATGAAACTTCTTGGATACCCTAAGTCAGATCGGATCTCTATTTTCTGAATCCCTATAACACCTTAACATATTTTGTGATGCCTGTAGTTATCTCACATCGGATCTCTGAATACTTGTCTTATGTTCTCCAACAGACTGCAAGCTCCTCAAGGGCATGCTCTGTGTCCTACTTCCCTCCATACTTGTGGACTTAACCTAGTGCAATAACAAATACTTCTTAAATAAAGACATGTTACATAAAATAATTTTGTCTGCCTGGAAACACATGCTTAACTTCAAAAGAGAAGATCTACATTCTCATCTTTACTATATTTGTAGTCCTCCTAAAATTGTACTTCTACAATTAAGTCTAACGTCACATATAATACAATGAATGCTAAACTCTTCAACAACTAAGCAATTTCAAAGTTTAATAACACCTCCCTGCTTTATAGATAAGAAATTACTTCCTAAGATAAAAGCATATTAAAACACAGATTTATAGTACAGTTGAATACTTCTGACCTTAGTAAAAATCATAAATTCTGACATTTCCCCACTAAAAGGAACAGGATTTCATGGAGAAATGGCTGCTTTCAAGGCTGAAACAAGGAAAGTACACAGTGAGTCTGAACATCATGCTGTGCCAGAAAGTAAGAAAATGTTCAATGGACACATTTGGGACAATTTAGCAGCAAGATATAAAATGATATAATGATAGGAATAAATTATTACATATTAAATTAAAAAAAGAATCCTGACTCCAGTCTAAAAACTTAAAAAGGAGATAGGAGTGGGCAACCATTTGTATTTCTTAAACAGAAGAATTCCAATGCAGAATAAAAGCAATTGAAAATCAGTATTTTACAACCACTATTGTAATAATTGTTTTAAGCAAGAATCATCAATGAATGCTAAATAAATGTTGAAGAACAGAATATTCACATAGTCTCAAAATATCCCCTATTACTCATTAATTACAAAAGGGGCAAGTTACCTTTACTTTTTAAAAAAAGATTTTATTTGTTTATTTTTAGACCAGAGGGGAAGAAAGGGAGAAAGAGAGGGGGAGAAACATTGATGTGAGAGAGATATATCGATTGTGTCTCATATATACCCAGCATGTGCTCTGAACGGGGAAATGAACTGGTAACCTTTTGCTTTGTGGGACAATGCTCAACCAACTGAGCCACACAGGTGAGGGTACAAGTTACCTTTAAATGAAAAAAATCTGGCAGACACTGCATTAACTTAACAATAATTATTCCCACCCCCCAAACTGAATAACTTGATATTATATGCCTCCTGATGTAATACACTGAAAAGGAAACAGTATCACCTATGAAGTACTCCTGCCAAAATCTTTTCACCTGAATCTAATTGTGAGGAAACAATTGGACATATCCATATTTACTGGATTCTTCAATAATATCGTTATAATAAAATACTTAGCAGGGAAAAAGCTAACAGATTGTTAGACTAAAAAGGCATAACTTACATGCTGTGTATGACCTTTGACTGGACCCTAAACTGAGGGGTAAGGAGGACGGCTACAAATAAAATTGAGAAAACTGGAGAAAATTAAATATTAGACAGTATTACATCAACGTTAAATTTCCTAAGTGTGTTGATTTACAATCATATTGGAGCAATGTCCTCGTTCTTAGTAAATACATGCTGAAGTTACAGGGGTGAAGTATAACAGTATCTGCAGTCACCCTCAAACGGTTCAGAACACAAAGTCTGGGGGGTGTGTTTGTGCACATGTCCATGTGTTCAAAGAGAAAGTCAATATGGCAAAATGTTAAAATTATCAAATTTACAATACACCTTCCAAAATATAAAAGGTATTTATCAGCAAAAATTTGAAAAAGCAATGCAAGCACTTATTTTCTTTTAAAAAATTAAATGTAACTGTCCATGCCTTAGTGAATCAGATGAAAAAATTTTAATATGAAATATTCTAATTAAAGATTTTTTCTGTTTATCCCTAATAGATGCTAGAGGTTAACTCTGTTAAACACTAAACACACAAAATAGCTGTGCTCTATGCATGCCTCACTATGAGTCTAAAATAAAACGAGCCATTGATTTCAAAGATCATGGGAAAAAAGTTGATGATCAAATGTAACTGGCCATCTAAACAGTTACACACAACACTGTTTTCCACTCAAGCCCAATTTCAAAGGAAAGTAGTTTTCAATGGTCGGTTGGTCAAAAACAACATTAAACAGCAAGCACTAAAAAGTTAATTGAATGTTTGCCAGAAAGAGTATGACTCGTTTTTATATGGGATAATTAATTTCTCTGTTTTCATAAGAATTTTAAAGAGAGACCAACATGCACTCTGTGGGTGATTAACTTCATTCAAGAAAGACCTCTTACTTTTTTTGGCATGGACTATAGTTTGGAAACACTCCAAAAATGTTTTTGTTTTAAAATTTTACTTCCTCTAGTATTTTTCCCTTCATCTTAAATATATACATTATAGTACTTTAGTATTAAACTCCATTATAGCCCTGACTGGTGTGGCTTTGGTGGGTTGGGCGTTGTCCTGTAAACTGGTCACCGGTTCGACTCCTGGTCAAGGCACATGCCTGGGTTGTGGGCCAGGTTCCTGGTTCGGGGCATGCAAAAGGTGGCCCTTGGATGTTTCTCTTGCACATCAATGTTTCTCTCCCTCTCTTTCTCCCTCCCTTTCCTTCTCTCTAAAGATAAATAAAATCTAAAAAGAACAAAACAAAACAAAAAACCTCCATTACAAATAGCTTAGTATCATTGACACTATAAGCCTAGATAAATCTCCATAAAGAAAACATGTTTGTAATATACGGCATTCTAATGTAAGTTATAACTAAATGAAATAAATCTTAGTGACTTCTAATATGTAACCTAAAAAATTCATTTTTGGATTACTGGTTTACTTTTTTTAAAAAATAAACATCTGGAAAATTCCCATAAGCATACTGAAATTTTATTTATGTAGAGTACTACTTCATGAAGTAGGACTTTAAAAAATAATTTAAAAGATTAATATGGCATCCTAAGTCTAAATTATTGTGATGAATTTACTGTGAAAAAAATTATGGTCTCTTGTAACTTAGGATAAAATTCACATGCTTTCAATCAAAATCTTTATTTTTCTTAGTATGAATCCTAAAGAAAAAAAGTTCTGTAAAATAAAATAAGGTAAAAATAAATAACATCTTATGATATGCTGATATACCTTCCTTATATAATCTCCCTGTAAGTGGGGGAAACTGCTACACAAATGTACTTTATGAGTGACAATTTTTATAAAATAATTGTTCTGTTGCAGTAATTCAAAGACTCCGAAATGCTTTATAACTCCCTACTTCCGATTTTCTGAGACTGGACTTCACAGTCCATGTGATGGGGCACAGAGTTTTCAGTGATGCCAGCATTACAAAGTCCGTGCTTGTTGTCTTGGTTCTTTTCAGAGTCACCAAAAAGTAGCTGGCTGGCTGCCTCTCTGCTCATCCATTCAGCCACGTGCCCAGCAACAGTTAAGTACATATAAAAGAGGTACCCATTTCATCTGCAACATTCTAGCTACCAAAATTGATTATATTCACATGAAATTACGTAGTTCTCTATTTATTTCTTCATTAACATGATTTTGAGAAAATGCCTATTAAAGTATAACTTATCAATAACTGCTATAAAGCATTATTTGTACTCTTGATAATTTATTCTTTTTTTTAAAGAACAGAAAACTTATTTTGGCAGTAAGAAATAACACAGTAAATAATATGGTAAACAGTGGCTGAATTTATGGTATCGGAAGCCTTAGGTAGAGGCAAAGGGCTATCATAACTAAGTTATACCAATCAGTGGGTTGGGTGTAAGCTTTACACCATGACACAAATATCTACTTCTTTCTACTATATTCTAATATAAGATAAGGGGGAGGCAAAAAAAAAAATACTGATATCCTCATAGATTCAAGTAGATGCTAGTTAATACGGCAATTGAAGAAAGAAGGGGAAAGGTAATCCTAATTATAGTCCAAAAGATACTTTTCTTTAAAAATCAGCATAATCCTACGAACTAGATTTTTATTTATTTATTTATTTTTAAATATATTTTATTGATTATGCTATTACAGTTGTCCCATTTCTCCCCCATCATTCTCCTCCACCCTGCACACCCTCTCCCACCCACATTCCCCCCTTTAGTTCATGTCCATGTGTCATAAGTTCTTTAGCTTCTACATTTCCCATACTATTCTTGCCCTCTCCCTGTCTATTTTCTACCCACCTTCTATGCTACTCATTCTCTGTACCTTTTCCCCCTCTCTCCTCCTCCCACGCCCCTGTTGCTAACCCTCCATATGATCTCCATTTCTGTGGTTCTGTTCCTGTTCTGTTTGCTTAGTTTGCTTTTGTTTTAGGTGTGGTTCTTAATAGCTGTGAGTTTGCTGTCTTTTCACTGTCCTATTTTTGATCTTCTTTTTCGTAGATAAGTCCCTTTAACATTTCATATAATAAAGGCTTGGTGAAGATGAACTCCTTGAACTTAACCTTATCTGAGAAGCGCTTTATCTGTCCTTCCATTCTAAATGACAGCTTTGCTGGATAGAGCAATCTTGGATGTAGGGCCTTGCCTTTCAAGGCTTGGAATACTTCTTTCCAGCCCCTCTTTGCCTACAAGGTCTCTTTTGAGAAATCAGATGACAGTCTGATGGGAACTCCTTTGTAGGTGACTATCCCCTTATCCCTTGCTGCTTCTAGAATTCTCTGCTTCATTTTAATCTTGGCTAATGTAATTATGATGTGCCTTGGTGTGTTCCTCCTTGGGTCCAATTTCTTTGGGACTCTCTGAGCTTCCTGGACTTCCTGGTAGTCTATTTCCTTTGCCAGACTGGGGAAGTTCTCCTTTATTATTTGTTCAAATCAGTTTTCCACTTGTTGCTCTTCTTCTTCCCCTTCTGGGACCCCTATAATTCAGATGTTGGGATGTTTAACGATGTCCCGGAGGTTCCTAAGCCTCTCCTCATTTTTTTGAATTCTGGTTTCTTCCTCGTTTTCTGTTTGGTTGTTAGTTTCTTCCTTCTGGTCCACTCCATTGATTTGAGTCCCAGTTTTCCTTCCATCTCTATCGGTTCCCCATGCGTCTCCCTTCATTTCACGTATTGTAGCCTGCGTTTTTTCATCTAATTTGTGAGTAAAATCAACCAATTCTGTGAGCATTTTGATGACCAGTGCTTTGAACTGTGCATCTGATAGGTTGGCTATCTCTTCACGGCTTAGAGGAATTGGCTCTGGGGTTTTCATTTGTTCTCCGGTTTGAGCCATTTTTGGTGGGGTTTTTTGTTTTGTTTTGTTTTGGTTTGGTTTTAGTCTGGTCTCGGCTATTATGTATGAAGGGTGAAGCCTCAGGCGTTCCCCAGTGTGGGGCAGCCCAGTCGCTGAGTTGTGATGCTGTATGTGGGAGCAGGGTCTGAGAGGGAACAATGGCACCTGCTCCCCTCTCTCCTGGATTCATTCCGCCACTTCCCCTCTTTCTGGACCGTCTGTGCACACGAATGTGGGACCACCTGGTAAGCCAGCCACCTTGTGTGGCCTCACTGGGTCTGCACAGTTGCCCTCCTGTGCTTGGGGTCCGCCAGCTGCTGCCTGTGGGCCCGAGGACCACCAGCCCCCGCCTGTGCACCTGGGAACTTCCAGCTGCTGCTGCTTGCGTTCCCGGATCTGCACCTCCACTTTTTCCTCCTGTGACTCCGCCCCTCTTACCGGTCTGGATGAATGGTTGTTGGACTTCCGTACAGTTCAATTTTCTATAAGTTCTGGTTGTTTTCTTGTTTCTAAATATTTGTAGTCCTTAATTTTGGTTGTAAGAGGAGACACAGTGTGTCCGCCTATGCCTCTATCTTGGCCGGAAGTCCTCCAAACTAGATTTTTAAAAAATCACTTAATATAAGGACTTACATTTTCTTTTAATATTTTTCCTATATATATTTCTATTGTTTCCTACATAACTGAAATTATACTGGTTTATGACTTAATTTCACTTGACATTTCATAGAGCATGTCCCTAAGTAATTCCTCTTCAAAAATACGATTTAATGAGCACTCAACAGTCTATCGTATAAATATATCATTTATTTAGTAATATTCCTACTGTTGGACATTTAGGCTTCTTCTTCCATTTTTTCCTCTTTGTGTTATTCACTAACAACAGGACAGGAAACTTTTGAGGACACAGGCTATGTCTTGCTTGTCAGGTTCCCCAGTATTTAGCACAATGCTGTACAGGAATACACATCTAAAGTTTACTGATTAAAGAGGAATCATGCTATAATCTGGTACTTCATGTCCCAAAACCTCATTTTATAGTGAAACCAAAATTAAATAATCATGATTAAACAATCAAAGAAAGGAAGACTTCTGAATCAACATGGTAGAATGAAAGAGGGATACATCTCTGCTCCTATCTAATCTTTCTGCCAAAAAAGAAAGTTATTAATGGAACTTAAAATTGTGTTAAGTCCACAATAATAAAGAAACAGGAGAGGAAAAAGTAATGGATAGAGATGTCGATGTGTTTAGATGATGGAGAAGGGGTGAATGAGTGAGCATATCTAACTTTGAAAGGAAAAGGAAAGTTGATATTTAAGGTATCCTGCGAAAAGATATGCAATGATTAAATAAACTGCTTCCCAGGACAGATCATAGAAGAGTTCAGGAATTAGAGGCAACGAGTCCCTTAGAAAGTAGAGTGTGGGCTAAGAAACAATGGACTGGTCGAATGAGTGAGACGTCAGCCACCCAGATGGCCTTCCTAGTCCTGGACAGACAGGCAACTGTTCCTTCTTCACTCTGCCTGAAGACGTGAGGTTTTTCAACAGAGAATAAAAGGAAGAGTCCACCAAATGTCAGTAGTGTAAAAGCAAAGAGATCCACACCACAAAGACAAGTCACAGTGAAATTTTAAAACCTGGTTGTAAACAGAAGAATCTAAATTTGCTAGAGAAAAAACACTGATAGCATACAAATGACTGGGATTCAAAATGGTACAGGATTTCTCAAGTATTATTAAATGCTAATATAATGGAGTAATTTGTTGAAAATTCTACAGGAAAATAAATATCAACCTAGATTCTTTTATTCAGTCATATGATCTTTGGAAGGCAAAATTCTAAAAGTGACTCATGCTTATAATTTCCTTGGGCAAAACTTATTAATATGATGAGATATCACTCCCATGATTAAGGAAACATAAGATTAACCAAGTGGGCCTAATCAAATCACAAAAATCCTTTTAAAAAATGTTTTCTCTGACTGGTAGCAGAAAAGAAAGTCAAGGGTTCAGAACATGAGGAGGATCTCATGGGCCCTTACTGGCCTGAGGATGGAGGGGAACCTGTGGTAAGGAATGTAGGCAGCCTCTATAAAAGCCAGGTAGGGAATAGGGACCTCAGTCCTACAGCTGCAAGGAACTGGTATCTGCTGATAAAGAATAAGTTTGGAAAAGGGCCCCAAGCTCAATCTGGATGACTTTGGTCTTGTGAGAGACCTTAAAGAAGGAACACAGCTCAGCCACGTTAGAATCTGACCTATGGATGCTGTGAGACAAAAAATCTGTGTGGTTTTAAGCTGTGAAATTTGTTACACAGCAAAAGAAAACTAACACATTAACAATCAAGTATTTTGCTATTCTATATAAAGGGGTGGTTTGCAAAAGTAGGTTAAATTACCAGCCATCATTACCTAAAAGATAAATCATAAGTAAGGATATGAAATAATAAGAAGATGACAAATAATACAAAAATTAATGAATGAATAAGAATAAACTGTGTTTTGCATAATTATAATTGTAAATCTACTTTCCCCCACTCCTTTATATATTGCTCTTTTCCTAAAAGTTCAATATAGAAAGGAAAAAAGAATATTTACTTCATGAAAGACCCCTCACTTAACTGAAATTTAGCTAACTCTGTCCCAAAATGAGATTTTGAAATGACAGGTTCACTATATGCTAGAAGTCTCACTCACCAAGATAATAACCCCTTATTTAGGATTTACCATTTGAAGGAAGGTAGAGGCTTGAAAGCACATTAAAAAAAAATGTTTCAAGACCAAAAAGACCCTAGTTTGAATACAGTTTGAAGGTTACTGGAGCAATGAAGACTTCCTACAGAGCAAGAGAAGGCATCTTTGTTCATCATCAGATTCAGAAGTATATTTAAATAAAGTCTTGGCCTATATTGCTAAGCCTATCAAGAAAAATCCTCCAGGGGAAAAATATACTTAAAAAGTTCCATATTTTATATATTCAACACATGTACATAAAATTTTCATAGGTGATCTGGATATTTTTATAGTAAGTGCTCAATACATATTAACTGATTGATAAATGAAGAGAAAATAGGTTTCCAGAAATGAACTCCAATTTAAAACACTGACCAGCAGAAAATCACTATTCCACTTTCAACAGGTCAACATTCAGTCCATCATCTGGGAACCAGTGAGCTCACTTGCATACCATGCCACCTTGCTAGGATGAAGAGATACCTTCTCTCCACATAAAGACCTACATTCAAAACCAAACAGCTCTGAGAGGCAACAGTTATTGGTTGTTTCTGTTTTTCTCTATTATCATTTTCAACTTTATGTGGTCATTTTCTTCTTATTTGCTTTTATGACCAATATATTCTTGAGGTCTGATACTCCCTGCTGACAGGCAGTAGGGACAGTAATCATGTTGTTGAAGAATGTGTGTTGGTTACGGGAGGGGAAAGATTAAAAATGTGGGACATTCAAAAGTCAAAGAGAAAAACTGTAACCTTGGATTGCATTCCATTGCTTTCATCAGAATACCTAAATGTCTATTGAGAGTCTGCTCTAAAACAATATAAAAACAGAAAAGAAAAGGATTATTTTAGTCCAAATAAAATAAAATGTGTCATTCCTTTGGTGGACACATAATAGAAAGGCAGATTACAGCTGGAGAGAAGAAATGTATTTTGAGTTTGTACCTACTCTGCTGGTGAAAGCATTTGGTTAAAGCTAGGGAAAGAAAAATTAACAGACTGGCCCTCTGTCTTTCTGTTTTTCTTGAAGAGTCCTTTTGAGAAGTTTGATTAAATAGGTATGGGCTATATAGAAATATAAAAAGAAGAGGTATTTTGATTATGAGGAGGAGTTTATATAAGAAAGCTCCTAATAAGGAAGGATTGAGAACAGAAGATAAAAGGTTGATTGATATGGGCCAAACAGAGGTAAGAAACTGATGCTGGAAGAGCAGGAGAAGAGATAACCTTGGTAAACACCCAGCAGATAGGCTAGGACAATGTTGGAAGCAAGGGGATCAATGAGAAGAAAGTGGGAATAGTCAAAGTAGAAGATGACCAGGACAGATCTGGCTGCAGGAGTGAAAAAGAAGTGGCAATACAATCAATGTTATGAAGGAACGCACATAGCTAAGTCACAGAAGCCAGAAGAGTATACAAAGCACAGAGGAAAATATCTGAGAAGATGAGAGTTTGGTAAAGTCAAATGAACTATTGGCTCAGTTGGGATTCTCACCACACAGGACAGATTTGCAGGAAATGGCATCCTGCATAGTCCCTCCCTAGGTCTTACATGTTTATCTTCTCTTAACAAGCAACATATCTTTCAAGTGATAAACTTACCAAATTCAAAACCATAGATACAACATTTCCCTCTGTTAGGTCTACATTAAATTACAAAGTTTTCTTTCAGTAATGTAGGTCTTTATAGTATTCTCTTAAAAGATACTAAGTTCAAGAAATAACTACCACTTTGGCCATTGTATCTCAGTTGGATGGAGCACTGTCCCGTAGACTGAAAGGTCATGGGTTCAATTCCCAGTCAGGGCACACACCCAGGTTGCAGATTTAATCCCTGCCACTGGAGTGCATACAAGAAGGCAATCAATTGGTGTTTCTCTCCTCAAGTGAGGATTAAACAAACAAACAAACAAACAAGCAAGCCTACCAATTTTCCCAATACAAATCTCAAATACTTAGACTATTTAAAAAACAAATGTTAATGAAACATATTGAAATAATGAAAAATTACTTCCATTTCAGACTGGGTTTTCAAAGTAAAGGTAGACAACTGACAAATGACCAACCAACAGATACTGCTGGGACTTTGTAAGAAACAATGGGTTTCAGAAACCAATCAAAATTTCATAGCGGACTTGATGATAATCTGAGATAAAAATATTTTCATTTTAATAATTTGACAATATTGTACCAGGTTAGGACTTGATATTTCAATATATTAAACAAAGTTATGACATACTCTGTGCTGCTTCTTAAACTGTTGTTTTTATTGTAACAGAAGAAAAACCAGAGTGATTGAGTTTTAATTTGTTTTGTTATCTTTTGTTAATATTTGCATAAGTTTTGTAATCAAATCGGACAAAGAGAAGAAAAGTATGAAGCTTTCTCATGAAATTATACTTGAAAAAGGAAGGAAGAATCCCCCAAGTGGAAAGCACAGGCACTCACCCACACGAGGTCTGTGCTACAGTCCCTGACAAAACAGTCTCCACTGAATTGGCTTACTGATATTTTCAGTTCAATTCAATGAACTACCTCTTAACTTACCCCTTCCAAAACCAATAGTACGCAGAAAACCCAAACTCTTCCGGAAAAAAAAAGGGGGCAAAGTAACCATTTACAATGTATATTTGACTTTTGTAATGTATAGTTAGTTATAGGGTAAGTTATATACATGGTAATTGTTCAATACACATTTAATGACTGAATGAATGATTAATCATCCTGGTCTTGAAATTAAATTTTTTAAAGAGGGAACCTCTTATTTGTTAGTAAGAAAATTGGTTATAAGTTAACTATCAGCAAAAGTCATTCACTATTACAATTTATACACATATTGTAATACCACATAACACTATTGTGCTTGAGTTAACAAGCAAAGTAGATATCCCATTTATATTGGCAATGTTCCACAAATAACAAAGCCAAGTCCAGTAGATACAACATTTTTAAAATGCATGTAAACTATTTAGATGAATTCTTTCTGCTGACAATCCCAAGGGAGAAAAGAGAAAATGATGTGTTTTACCCTAAAAGCTAAAAGCTCTCCAGGGAGGTAATTCAATTGAAATTTTACATTCAATCCAGCCAGGCAGTGATAAACAGATGCTTAAATTAGCTGCCTTATACCATAATCAAATATCTTAAGAAAAAAGTTTCTAACAGAAATATAGAGAAAAGGGTAAAGGAAAAAAGACAGGAAATAAAACATTTTGTAAGAGCTTACTGATACTTGTAGAAAAAAAAGATTTTATAACTTCTTTTGTACGTAGTATAGCACAGCATCAACCATGTTTTTCAACACATTTACTGGTTAGTTTGTACCATGGGGCCAGTTAGCACACAAATAGTCAGTTAAAAATAATTTAATTTTTATATTGAGTTTTTGAAAATTGGTATAATTTGCAGGGTTTTAAAAATGGTTGCATGTACAGCATTTAACTTGTAATTGTGTCTTTTTCTATAAGCATCTTTAAGTCTTTTCTGAAAATAATAATACAAACAAATCACAAAAGTATTCCTCCACATCAAAAAGGGTAAAATTATAAAAGTAGCTAAAAAAAAAAACCTTACTACCAGGAACCAAAGGGAGATAACTTAATCTAAATAAAAGACCTGTGATCTCTATTTAGTTGACTCACTAGATTAATTAATGCTCTCTGTTTCTGCTTTAAAGCATATCCACTGATATTTCTAGTCTGCAGAGAGCATGCAGCCAGTCCAGACTAGAGTTACTTTTCAACTGTCCTATTATTATCACCATCCACTAGTTGAGCTATATACTCACCAAGAATCAGCTGCACTGTTCTTGAACTAGTTTTTGCCATTTTTACTTTTTATTGTAGCTATATTATTTAACTAAACATTGACCAAGGATATATGAGTGCAAAAAGAGACGTGTTTCTAATGAAAACTAAACCAAATGCTTCAGAAAGACTCAACGGGCTAAACACTGCGGGGGGAAAATCTCAGTTATGTTTAAGTGGGGGCAAATATTTTTAAAACTAGGATTAGAAGTCCTGTGTTTTTGTGCTTAAACACATCTGCATAGTTTTCGACTGGAAAAAGAAAAAATGTATTGTGATGTCCTAAAATTAAAGCTGCTAAGAGCACAGGGAAAACAGCTGAGGAACAAACAGCTAGTAAGTGACTGAAGTACTTGTGCCCCATAAGACCGCATGAGCTCTTCCACAGTGTGTTGCTGAAGGTGCAGGCAAGAAGTCAATTATCTTTTTGGAAGTTGGTGCAAACAGTCTTTTTCAGGGAATTTTAACATCTTTTCAATATCATCACATTTACTTTAGGAAGCCCTGTTTCCCCCTGTTTTAGAGCATGCTGGGTTTAATGAAATTAGTTAAAAATTAAGGTGTGTGTTTTTTTTCCCAAGTGCTCTTTCCAGTGAAAATTATTTTTTTCTTTTTTCGTTTTTTTTTTTGGAAGGTAAAAAAAGGAGTGGGAAATTTTGTTCTTTTAATATTTATAGTCCATGATGAAGTATGATTATTAGACAGCAGCGCTACTAAGTTTTAAGTTGTCAGAAATTAATCATAAACATCAATTCAGTATTCTTGGTTAAAGCAAAGACCACTGTCTCAAAATAAATGGCTTATATTTTGGTGCAGTGTTTGATGTTCAAAACAATACATTACAACAATAAACGTAAACTGAAAAAAAAAGAAGTTAAAATCTGGAAAGATTCCACACCGATTACTTTGTAAACTTTTAAAGTACTAACTTTGAAGGAGCTGAACAGCACAGATGATATACTAGAGTGTGTTTTCTGCAAGAAAAGTAATGTTAAATCTAAAGACCAACATTCAAAGAACCTTGACCCCACTTAAAAAGACATGTTAATGTGTATTTATATTTCTTAACTGAAAATAGAATGTTAAGAATTTCATAGATGAGCCCTGGCTGGTGTAGCTCAGTGAATTGAGCACGGGCCTGCGAACCGAAAGATCGCGGTTCGATTCCCAGTCAGGGCACATGCCTGGGTTGCCAGGCCAGTTCCCATCAGGGGACATACAAGAGGCAACCGCACATTGATGTTTCTCTCCCTCTCTCCTTCCCTTCCCCTCTGAAGATAAATAAATAAAATCTAAAAGGGGAAAAAAAAAATTAAAAAAAAAAAAAAAGAATTTCATAGATGAATCTTTTTTATTTTCTTTTTAAAGAGTTCCCTGCTTCTTCTGTGATTACCTGGCCAGCTATGATAGGAGAAGATGCTTCTATCCTGGAACCTAGAACACAAACACAGGAGCTCACTAACTAGTGGGTGAGACAATCAGCATGATAAAAGTGAAAACAGAAATAGAAACAGACGCTTCTAAGAGCATCAACATCTAACAGATGTTTCTAAGAGCATCCAGGGAGGCTTGGATAGCAGGGCACAATTAAAGAGAAACTGAAATAAGTTAAATCTTAAAAGGGGTACAGAAGTTCAGCAAGCAGAGAAGAAGAGGCAGAGCAAACAAAGGCGGCAGGTGAGAGAACATGTGTGTTTCTGATGGTGACAGTTTACGTTTATGAGTAAAGGCAAAGGGGAAGTGATGGAAAGAGAGACTATGAAAGGTCTCACCTGCCATGGCCAAAAGTTTGATTTTCATCAGGAAGGCCAAATAATTAAAAAAATGCTAAGTAGAGCAATAACAAGATTTCTATTTCAGTACTGCTGTTCAGGAGCAGTAGTATGGAGGCTGGAAGAGGGAAGAGATACTAACCTGGAAGAGTAACTGTAAAATTGGAAATCCAAATCAGAACAAGGCCTGTGGGATTGGAAAAGAATGCAGACTTAATATTTAGGGGGTAGAACCGATAGAATTAGAAAGTTGATGAGAAGAGTTGCATTAAAAGAGGCATTGAAAGAGGATCCCAGAGGTTTTTACAACAGAAAATGAGATGATAGAGGCCACTTAATAAGACATATATAGGGGGAAGACCCAGAGCAATGAAAACCATAGTCAATTCCGCCTTAGAAATCATGAACATAAAGCAGAGTTTGTCCAGTAAGCCACTGACTATATGGGTCTGGACCTCACAAAAGAGGTCAAGGCTTGAGGCATAGATTAGAGGTAGATGCTGGCAATGAATCAGAAGAATGAGGAAAGCATGGTCTGGGAGCCAGGCTATGTGTGGATCAGGGCACTGCTGCTAACTAGCCCTGTGACCATGGCAGATTTCTTAACCTTCCCATGCCTCTGATTCCTTAGGTGTAAAAAAAGGGGTTAGGAATAGCACTTACTTCACAGGGTTGTTGTGAAGACTGGATGAGTGTATGTGAAATGTTTAGAAGAGTAACTGACATGTAGTTAAGTGCTGCTGTGTATTAGCTGTTCCTACTGTTGTTATTGTAACCACAGCTATTTATATGTCTGAGAGCACCCCCCAAAATGTGAAGAGTGAAAAGAGACCAAAGAGGAAATCCCAGAAACACTAGACAGGAAAAGCAGAGAGGGACAGGGAAGAGAGCAGGTAGAAGGGAAGAGTATCGTTAAAGAAGAGAAAAGGGAAAAGTCAGTAATGTTGAAGCCACAACCATATGAAGTAAATCAAGTTCTGAAAATGCCAACTGAGTCCTGACTGGTGTGGCTCAGGGGGTTGGGCATCGTCCTGCAAACCGAAAGGTGGTGACCTGGGAACCAAATTGAAAGTTTGGTTTCCAGTCAGGGCACATGGCTAAGTTGTGGATCAGGGCCCAAATTGGGGGCATGTGAGAGGCAACTGGATTGATGTTTCTCTTGCACACTGATGTTTCTCTTACTCTCTTTCTCCCTCCCTTCCCCTTTCTCTAAAAATAAATAAAGTCTTTAAACATTTTTGTTTTGAAAATGTTGACTGACTTTAAGAATTAGTAAGTCACTAGAGATTTTTGCTAAAAGCAGTTCCAAGAGGATGGTCCCCAGACTTTTGATGATTATATATTCTGTATATAAAAAAAATACTTTGTACCTCAATTATTCTATCTATGTATCTTTAAAAATTACATACTTATACTACTTTCATTGGCTAGTCTCTTAAGGGACAATATACACTTGTGGGAGTTTTTGTACACCAATAACAGAAGACATAAAACCCTGATTCAAATAGCTTTACTGAGAATTTCCAATATGGGGAGATGATTTCTTGCTAGATCAGAAGACCCGGTCATTCTAGAAGCGCAATGTGGCTAACAAGCAGCATGAACCAAGGGTTGCCATGTAAGCGCAGCCACAACTGTGTTTGTGGTGAATTAGTATAGTAATGTGACTGAAAGCTTTTAGGATACTGTCTTTTTCATATGAGGTGAAAAACAGTCAAATATTGGCAATTTCCTCTGGGCAAACCTACGTAATCCATAAGTGCACTTACGTGGGCTTCCTTGGGCTCATATAAACTTAACACATTGAAAGCAAACCAACAAGTGAGTGACTGCAGTCAACCCCTTGACACTGCAGAACTGAATTAGGTACAGATCAGTATTTATGTATGACACTTAAATAAATTAAATATAGTTAAATGTACCGAATGCTAATAAAGTTTAACATTTAAACACATTTAGATTAAAATAGCTGACTGGTGTGGTTCAGTGGGCTGGATGCCATCCTGTGAGCTGAAAGGTGGCTGGTTCAATTCCTGGTCAGGGCATATGCCCAGCTTGTGGGCTAGGTTCCCAGCTGGGGGTATATGAGAGGCAATCGATCAATGTTTCTCTCCCTCCCCTTCTCTCTCCTTCCCCTTCTCTCTATTAAAAAAAAAAAAAAAAAAAAAAAGAGAGAGAAAGAAAGAAAGAAAGAAAAGAAAAGAAAGAAAAGAAATTTAGATAAAATAAGTAGAAGTTAAACATACTCTTTCTGAGTCCCAATGAATCTTGGAAAACCATGTTGAAAAGGTTCATGAAAGAGCAGATTCAGGAAAACACGTTTGAACAGTTTGGGGAAGTTTGCTTGTACAAGAAAGAAGGGGTGTCAGTCTTGGCCTAGAGGAAGATAGAATTAAAGAAGGGCTTTTTACATGTTTTTCTTAAAATAGGAGAGATACGAGCAGGTCTGCAGGCTGTGGGACAATGCTGATGGAGAGAAAGAGTTGGAAATGAGTGGTGATAGGATGCAGAGCAATGAACCTTGGGCTGGACAGGTGGGTCAGATCAGCATGATGGCAGGGCCTTTTAAAATACAAATTCGTGGGCCCCCAAGTCATTCTAACATTGCTGCTCCATGGAATGACACTGGAACCATTGACCTAGTGCTCAGAGAAAGGGTTTTGTATTTAAAAGATTCCAAATGCTTCACTTTTTCAACTCTATAATATACTTTGAGGTTCTGTTTTAGAAAGCCAATTAAAATTATAAAGAATTTTAATAACCTAAAGGTACAATCAAGTATCTTCCTCTCTAATCCTTAACTTTTCCTTTATCACCCTAATTTTAGCGTGGATTGAAAAGCCTTTCTTGAGGTTTGTTCTCAGACTTCAGATGATTCAGCACTAAAACACTCCTGGGGAGCTTATCTGTTTCAGTCACAGGCAGTCAATTCATCTTGCCTAAACAGTCCACACTTATCGCCAGGAAAGTCTTAGGTTGCATTTTCATCTACTCTGCTCTCTGATCTGCTTCCTTTCCCTAAAAGCAGCAGAAGTGGGGAAAGAAAAAGAAGAGAAAGAGAGAAAAAGAGAGAAGAGCTACATACAGAGTCTTCATTGTGAGGATAAAAGCTTTCTCGACTCTTTGGGATCACAGAAAGTTCTCTCCACACTTGCAACAATTTTGTAAGCAGAATTTCAAGCCAGTTCATGGCTATACTGTTTTACATAAGATGGCAAGTCTCTGTAATTTAATTTTCCCTAGCAACCCCTTTAACAATGGTATCAGTTTATAAACCGCTTTAGATTCAGTTCCCCTACACATTTTCTCAACTAGCTTGTATCCCTTATATAAAAGAGAACATTTTAAACAAAATTTAAAGATACTCTTAAGATATTTAAAATAGTTTCAATATAAGATTACTCCAGTATATATTATTTTTCTAATAATGGCATGAGTGTAAGTTTCACTTCCTACTCGAAAGCAGAGATAGTTACAGGTGTTGAAAGTAAAATGAATATTAGTATTAAGATGGGGAAATGGAAAGAGGATTAAAATTTATTGGACTTTTGCTATGTACTCTGATATATATACACATATATATTTTATCTCATTTAATTTTTACAACAGCCCTATGAGATATTATTTCCTTCACTTTGCTGTTAAGAAAACTGCAGTTCACAGGGGTTAAGAGATTCATATAGCTGTTAGGTGGTAAAGTCAGAATTTTAAGCTAGGTCTATGAATGCAAAGCCCAAACTTTTCTTTGGTTATTACATACTGTGAGTCAAAGAAAGAAACAATAGCGGTTACACATTTAGGATTAAAAAAAATGAAGGAGAAGTTGTTGTCTAACCCACTAAGCTGTACACCTGCAACCAATACAAAATAAAACTGAAAGAAAATAAAATGCACATTAAAAAATTAAGGGGAATATGGAAAGATGGCAATAAAAAGGAAAGAGGTAAGAGAACGAAAGCAAAACGCATACCTGAGAAACAGAGGGGGCAGGCGGGGATCCAGGTGATGCCAGTTCTTCAGAAGGAAATGAAATAGCTGGTCCAAGGTGAGGAGCAGCTGATTATGTTTAATGTGGCTGACTCAAAAAATCAACACAAGGAAGATCTGACCTACACAGGGATCTTCAAACTTAAAACCCTGATCAACAATAATAATCTGGAGGCAATAATCCATGAGAGGTTCAGCTCAAAGAGCCCTCATTTACAGAAAAGATACGGTATTTGCTAAAATGAAAGAACATATGCATGTTTATCTCTGTGAGGAAGAAAGGCTGATTATTTGGGGGAGAGTGGGTATCACGTGGGAAGTAACAAGATCAAAGGCACAGAAAGAAGTATTTGAACTAGAAACACAATCAAACATAGACACAAAGGAGAAAATGATTATAAATGGAGAAAATGACTATAAAAGAAGGATAAAGCAGAACCTAATGAGTCTGGTTACCCACAGGGATGGATAGGAACAGATGGAAAGGATGAGAGATGTGGCAATGGGACAGCTAAATGAGGGAGTGACACGTCTCTGAGTATGCTTCTCATTTTTGCAACTATGTTAATATTTCACATAAGAAGAAAACTTCAATAATGGTGGGAGGGTGCCTAAAAGAAATATATAAAAAAATAAATCTAACTATATTTAAAAGGAATAATGACTATACGAGGGTAAGGAAAAGTGAACTAATCCAAGTAACATTCTTGTATGTGGTATACAAAATATACATAACATCAAATCTGCCATTTAAACCAAACTTTTCTATCCTCCTTACCTTACCCAAGGACTTTTTTTTTTTTCATTTTAGTGAAAGGAAGGGAGAGAGAGAAATATTGATGTGAAAGAGAAACATTGATTGGTTGCCCTCCATATGCACGCCCAGAGATTGTATGTGCCCAGACCAGGGATGGGACGTACAACCTAGTATGTGCCCTCACCAGGAATCAAACCAGCAGCCCTTTAGTTGTGGGATGATACTCCTGCCAACTGGGCCATACCCACCAGGACCATTTAAACCATTTTTAAGTGTACATTTTGGTGGCATCAATTACATTCATGCTGTTGTGCAGCTATACCCCCATCTACTTCCAAAACTATTCCATCACCCCAAATAGAAATTCTATAGCCATTAAGTAATAATTCCCCATTCCTTCAGCCCTTCCAAGTAACTTCAGAACACAAAATTGTGACTACATCATCTTCGAATTAAAGATTTAAAAAAAAACTGAATAAAATTGAAGTCTAGATCATAGATTTGTTTTTCACATTGCCATGGGTTAGCAATTCTAAAGCTGCTTTCCATATGTCCTAGAATTAAGCAAATACAAGAATAAACTTTGTGCTTTGGATTACCTTGGAGTTATTCATATGAACCCATGCTTTTACCACATGTGAAGAGATAATTATGGAAAGTTACATAAATATGTGTTTACATAACATATTTCTTAGCTATCTGCTAATAGCACCTAAAAATTAAGGACACTGTATTAGCAACAATCAGTGTAGTGCCCAGATCCTGGATTCTAAATTCCATTCTTCAACAAAAGGTGCCAAGGCTCCTTGGAGAAATGGCTGGTTCCAGAACTTGAACTGGGAAGAATAATAAGAGACTGGATCATCTTAATGAACCAGAAATTAAGAAAGTGATCCAAGAATGGTAGGCCCATGTCAAAGAACACTGGAGTCAGTTTGAGGGGCTCCCGTGGGTCAATTCAGGGACAATTCAAGTACCAAAATAAATGATGACAGTAATAGAATATAATACACTAAAATTAAAATCTACAAGTGTATACTGATATAAATACATGAATAAATAAGTGGAAAAGAAAAAAACTCTCCTTTAGGGTGGAATGTCAACTAATAATAACTGTAGAAGGAAGAATAGAATTAGAAATTTACCATCCAGCAACTATGATAGTAATAACTCACTTGAGTAAAGATCATTAATGGATGCTTAACACTGGTGGGTAAAATCAGATAAGAAATAGACTATTTACGCCATCTCAAAGCATCTCCCCACAAGATAAGCATCGATGACAAAGAGGAAACTAATAACTTACAGTGAAAAAACCTGGCAGACTCTACCTTAACCAAGTGAAATTAATATGAAATCAACATCACGGGGCCATTCACATGATGCACTAGAAGTACATGACACCTCTTCTATGGGATTCTGGACCAAAATACATAACCTGCATCTCATGAGGAAATATCTGGCAAACCCAAACCAAGGAGCATTACAAAATAACTAGAATCTTTTAGATATAAAACTACAAGCTCATGACAGGCAAACACAGAATGAAGAACAGTTCTAGAGGCATGACAACTACATGCTCCGGGTGATTCTTGATTGAATGCTAAACCAGACATATTTTAAGTTTCCTTTTGCTACAGAGGATATTATTGGGATAACTTACATAATTTGAATATGGGCTGTATATTACATAACAGTATATATCAACATTAATCTCCTAATTTTGATAACTATACTGTGGTTATATATGAGAAACTACTGGTTAATAGAAAATAAACACAAGCCTTGGCTGGTGTGGCTCAGTGGACTGAGTGCCAGCTTGTGAACCAAAGGGTCACCGATTCGATTCCCAGTCAGGGCATGTGCCTGGGTCGCAGGCCAGGTCCCCAGTAGGGGGCACTCAAGAGGTAACCACACATTGATCTTTCTCCCTCCCTTCCCCACTAAAAATAAATAAATAAATAAAATCTTTTACAAAAATTTAAAAAAACAAACACAATTACTCAAGGATAAAGGTGCATCTTATCCAAAACTTACCTTCAAACAGCTCAGAAAAACAAAACAAAACAAAACAAAGCATGTACACATACAGAAAAATGGTAAGCAAATAAGGTAAGATGTTAATGTTTGGGGAATCTAGATGAAGAATATACAGGAATATTTGTGTTATTCTTACAGCTTTTCTCTAAGTCTGAAATTATTTCAAGGTAAAACAAAAATCATTCAGTGTATTAAACCAGCTATTGCTTAACAGTTTCTGCAAAAACCTCATCAAGTGATCACTTGGGCAATGCTCGAATCTCACCTTCTGGTACGAACAACCACATCTTTAGACAATTGTGATCATTAGAGAATTCTTCCTTACATTGAGTCAAAATCTTTCCCTGTGCAAGTTTCATCCATCAAATCTATGCTCCTTTACTGTGGTTACAATGTTATCTCCTTAAATCCTGTCAAAGGCCTTCTACCATCCTTTAGGTATAATTGTAACACCTTTTTTTAAAGACCAAACTTCTTGCTCTCAGTGCTTGCTTCTGAAGATTCCTTTTCTCATCTTCTTAATATTATTTCCTCCACAATAAAATGAAGTCGATGGACTAGATGGCCTCTAAGATCCTATCATGAGACTGAGTTTCTCAAAAGCAAGAACTGTGGAGTATTCGTATGCCTAGCACTGATACATTGTAAAAGAGGAATACATGTGTTGTATTGACTAAACTTCCAAATTAACATACTAAACTCAGTCTTTCTTTGATATTCTCCGATAGATTTCTGCATAATGCCACAGATTACATATAATTTTCCAAAATATGAATAAAAAAGATTTAAATTTCTAATTGTTACCCTGTAATCCAATAAAATATATAATGCCATTGCTTTAGTATTTATTATAGCTGTGTTTGTGAAAACCTGTGGGTAAATCAAACTGGCTTGATTTAGTTTTGAATCCACTGTAAGCACCTGATCAATATCTGCTCAACTGAACTTACTACTTCTTTACATTTTTCATCCTATGACACATCTGTGAATGTATAGGATCAGCCACATGTAAGCCGATCAACATCTTACATTAACAGTCTCTAGTGATATCTCTTGTTAAGAATCACACAATGCAGTGCCAATTTTTTTTGAATGAGTCAACTAGGCAGAGAAAGTAATTCACCCAAAGTTACACAGTAAATTAGATTTCCAGGTGAAACTAGAACTCAAGCCCTAAGGCTCCAGTCAGAGCTCTATCTACTGCATCATCCCTATAATTTAATACTAAAATGCTTCCTTCTAGGATAATCTTTTCATTGCATATCAATGCACAATTGTTACTTAATCACATTTTGAAGGGCTTTCTAGAAATTGGGAGTGTCTTGCTCTATTTGTAAAATATAAACTTATCTGATATAAAAAACAAATTATCCACAAAGTTCATGCTGAGTTGCTAAATTTTGTACAAAACCTGCTGTCCATTTTGTGTGTTGAGACACAAGTCTTCTGTTTATCCCCTTCCTAATTTAATTAGATCACCCTATTTTATAACATACAGTTCTTCTGAAGGGATTTCTGGAATTTGATGTACTACTGACATGAAGGTATTAATTAAAGGAATCTTTTAAGGGCTAGGGGCCCACAATATTAAAGCATAACTGAAGACTATAATCCATGCTTCAAAGATGGTAGAGAATCTGTTGAAAGTGATCCACATTCTGGAAGGCCTGCAACAAGCAGAACACCTGAGAATGTTGAACATGTAAAGGCCGAAATCAACAAAGATTGGTGACTGACAGTGTAAGAACTAGAAGCTGATCTGGGCATGAAACACGTCATGGCAAAATTCATCCCACAGCTTATTCTACCAGAGCAGAAGGAACATTGTGCTGCAGTTGCTAATGACTTAATTCAAACAGCTACCAGAGACCAAACTTCCTCAAGACAGTCATAACTGGAGGCGAACCGTAATCTACAGCTATGATCTAGAAACGAAGGCCCAGTCACCCCAGTGGAAGTCGCCTGGTTCTCCACACCTGAAGAAGGTGCAGCCAAGTCACAGCAAGATCAAGACCATGTTTACTGTGTTTTTTTGATTGGGAAGGTGCTGTGCATCATGAGTACTCCCCTCCAGGCCAAACAATTAAGTAGTACTACCTCAGTGTTCTTTGTCAGTTAAGAGATGCAACACGATGAAAAAGGCTGCAGCTGTAGACAACTGGTGATTGGAAGCTTCATCATAGCAACATGCCTGCTCATGCACCACGTCTTACGCAGTTTTTTGGTGAAACGTCAAATCACCCAGGTGACTCCACCTTCCACTCTCTACAGCTCAGATTTGGTGCCTTGCAACTTCTGGCTTTTCCCAAAACTAAAATCTCCTTTGATTGGGAAGAGATTTCAGACTGTGATGAGATTCAGGAAAATACAACAGGGCAGCTAATGGCAATTCCAACAAAAGATTTTATGGACTGTTTTGAACAGTGGAAGAGATGCTGTGCAAGGTCCCAAGATGCCTACCTTGGAAGGGACTGAGATGTTACTGTCCTGTGTACAATGTTTCTTGCATCTTTTATCTTCTTCAATAAATGTCTCCATTTTTCATATTGCATGGCTGGATACTTTCTGGACAGAACGTCATATACCTGATTTTTGAAGACTTTTAAAATGATAATAAATGTAAACTACACATAAGTGTACAGCTTGATAAATGTTCACAAATAAACACACTCGGATCAAGAGAAGAACATGACAGGCATCCTGTGCTGTAACGCACCTCTCAGTCACTCCCACCCCCAAAGAGCATCACCGCAAAGTCTTCTAAGACCATAAGCGGTGCTGTGTGAGTCCAGCCTCATTCATTCGACTTGACATTTGAGAGTTTTTCCACATTGTGTGCAGTCAGAGACTTTTTTCAGTGCTGTATATAGTGTTCCACACCATATTTATCCATTCTACGTTGACAGGACTCTGAGTCTGCCTTTTTATGTTTTTTACCTTACTTATTATTAAAAGATGACTCCCCAAATTATATAAGCATTAGGCCTAGATCTGGTCCTGGGGACATAATATAATGAAGTATCTTGCATTCTTTTATAATCACATTTTAGAACAATTAATAGCATGGGAGGTCAGGTGCACACTATCTGTGACATCATTTTGCATGCCAATGAGTGGCACGAAGTACATATTCATAAATGTCTACTGAATAAATGCCAAATTGGAAAGTACAATAAAAGGCATTCGAAGGAAACCATGACAGGTAAAATAGCAGAAACGTTAGTTCAAATGTATTTTAGAATAGAATTATCATTACACTATAGGAACTACCTTTCCTGCTGCTCCCTTCTCAAAACAACATATGATACATAAGAGACATTGAAGGGGAAACAGGCACCTGAATTTATCAAATGGTTTTTAAAAAGTGGATCAAGAACTAAAATCTTTCTTTATTGCTGTCACTAACTTTTAAGACCTTGGTCATGTCAGCTCATCATTATGGGCCTGAATTGCTTTGTTTTGTAAAGCAAATTGTATCCCAAATATTTAGGAATTAAATAAAGAGGTTCTTTTTACAGTAATTTCTTTCTATATGTCTTAAATGAGCAAGAAATTCCAACTTAAAAAATTTTGTTGACAATTCTGAGCTAAGAAATGTGTGTATGTATTTTACTCAAAGTTTTTCAAGTACAGATAATTATGTAAAATATATTCAAACGTGAAAGACAAAACACCTCCTCAGTATCCACAACCTTACTACTACGACTACACTCAAATCCCTACTGATGAGTTCCGAAGTTACAAATTCAGGTTATCTTTTTAAAAATTTATAAAGTCAGTATTAATTACTCCTAGAGACTCTCAGAGACTGACAATTTTCTCCCTTATTCTGTAAGATTCTCAACTTATCTAAATTTGTGATTATAAAAAGGGAGTAACAAGTAGTAAGTTATAAAGTAAAAAGCATTTTTAAAAACCCAAAAATATAATAGTAACAAATGAAAAACACCAGATGCAGAATCTCCATTTTAAAAAAAAAAGGTAGTGAGCAGATAGGAAAGTGAGCAATTTGGGTAAAGAAAGTTCAAAGAGAGGTTTGAAAATCAGGATGACAGTTTTATTTAGATTTGCTAAAGATAAAGGAAGCAAATCAAAGTAAAAGTGATAGGTTTAGCACTGTCCTATTTCCAGTACAAGTAAAAGGGCTGGAGGAAGAATCATGCACTTTCCAGAGTTTAAGTAATTTATTTGGGGAGGTAAAAAAGTCTTAATAGGTGGCAGAAAATTTAAAACACAGATGAAAATTCCAGTAAAATAAAATAGATTTTGTCTATACCCAAAGATAAGTAAAATAACGAAATAAGTTTTACAACTTTTAGGAACATTTATATTATTTTCAAGTAAATTAATTAAAAATAAATATGCAAAATGTGACATAATTAATACCTATGATTGTGTACACAGCTCTCACATATATGAATATGTAAGACTGTCATTTGCTTCTTTCTCCTATGGGGACAATAAACCCATTTCTAATAACAGCATTTCAATAACTACTACGACAATAACTTTTTCTTTCAAATTTAATTTTTACAAAACCAACCGGAAAACTTTAAGAAAACAATTTGTACTTCAACATACCTGCACATGGTTCATTTCACTCAAAATCAAACACCTCAAACAGTTCATAGTTAAATTTACAGACACGACAAGGTCTGCAGTTAGAAGTATGAAGACTCCCAAACATGAAGTTAAAGCAGTGCTTTCAGTAACAATCTTTTAAAGTAACAATTTTTAAAAGCCCACATTATGTTACAAGTCTCATTTTTCTTCTATTATACTTTCCTATTTTATGACTGTTTGGGAACGAAGAAAAATATAAAATCACTACACAATCGAGGTAAGTTATATATACACATAACACTTTTGGTCATTAGATGTCTCACTTTATTACACAGAAGAGATAAACCATAAGAAGGAAAACAAAGTTTCTTTTTGTAAATATAAGCTTTAAGCTTAATAGTAATCTGATATTATTATCACTTGTTTGCAGTTTGATTATTTTCAGTCAACAAAATCAGTCCTATGAGG
Organism: Glossophaga mutica; assembly: GCA_039655065.1. Classification (NCBI taxonomy): domain Eukaryota; kingdom Metazoa; phylum Chordata; class Mammalia; order Chiroptera; family Phyllostomidae; genus Glossophaga; species Glossophaga mutica. The sequence continues at coordinate 157,853,597 of CM077303.1, forward strand.
GGAAAAAATGAATATTTTAAAATGTGTTCACTTTTGAAATTCAGTATGCTTTCACTGCCTGCCCGATTAAAGTAGAATTAAAATGATCTCCACAAAAAGAGGCAAAAACTTGCCACTTTCTACAATGTACTTTTCCGTTAGTAGATAAGGCTTTCTCCGTTTTCTTTTCTGTTTTGAGTAATTAGACACCAAAGATTTTGGGGGGTAAATTCACTAAACTAGATGTATTTTAAAAGGACCATTGTTCTATTTTAAAGCTCTGATTTTCCTAATATTGCATTAAGACCACCACACAAAGATAACTTTTGAAGAGACAGTCAACTTCTATTTCAAACTACTTTTCAACGAGAGGCCAAAAGCACTCTTCACGCCTGCTCACTCTAGAATAGTGTCTGTTTTTCAGCGGAGTTTTCCTGACTTTTCTCCATACCTTTTAATTTTCTCTTTGTTATACAGTGCAATCTATCTAATTAAGCAATAAAATAAATCAACCTAATGTTGAGGAAAATTGTCATTCTTCAGCCAGAGAGAGAAATGGCTAAGTAGGTATGAACATAGACCCATATTATAAAGATTAATAATGGTAAGACTCAAAGATTATAATTTATAGGAACTTTCAAAGAAAATGGTTACAATTTCCAGAAATGGTGCCAGATGTTTACACTACCTTCAGTTTAAGTGGTTAAATAAATAATGTACGAAGTATTGAGAGAAGAAAAACAAGGGACAATTATGACAGCAATAGAATATATATTATTTACTACCATACAAATAATGACAGATAAATAATACTTAAAACCAATATCAAAACTGGTTTCAACCTCCTTATGTCAATTAACAGGTAAGATAAGCAAACTTCATTTAAAACAAGAAAAACCTACAAACTGGTAAAATTAGTATCAAAGGAAAAACAGTGCATTTTGAAGAATTAAGAAGCATAAACATTAGCAAGCACCGCATAATTCCAAACTAGAAGCCTATAAAACTTCGAAAAGCTTTCTGTTTCATAGCAATGCTAAAGAAGGAAAAGAACTTGACTTCAATATACATATACTTCTTAATATATGTGTTTTGAATAGTTATGTAATATTTTTAGATAATTAATCTGTGGAAAACTTTTCATGTAACCTGAACCTAAAAATATTAATATGATTAACACTGTGGTCATGTTTACCACAAAAAATTAACTGAAAAGATTTAACATAAAACATGTCCTTTTAGAGTTTATATTTCTAGTACATTCATAAATATAAGCCATAAAACTATTCCTCTGAGTAATAAAGAAATTTTTAAAAATCCTTTGTGTCTTTAACATATAGAACTTATCTATATGTTCGGGCTGGAAGAGAAAGTCTAAAATAATGCAATACTCACCGTCACCTCTGGATACCCACTGTCCCCAACCGTGGACACAGACCTCTGATTTATGTGGGAACACCCATGGGTGAAATATGTACATAACTTCATAAAGTGATTACCGTAACTAAACTCAAGTTACGCTTGGAGTTTATAAGTGTCTTGTAATATTTATTCTTTTGCATTTGTTTTCTTTAAGAAAAAGCCTCTAAAACTTAGTGCAGGTTTAAATCTAAAGCAATTAAGGAATTCTAAAACATTAATCTGTTCCTAACTTTCTTTTCTTTAAAATATCTGTAAAATTAATTGCATTCCTCAGCCCATACAAATAAATAAAAACAGTAAGAGGTATAGTGTACACGACAAGCTCACAGCTTCAAAAATTCATTAAGAGCTTTGCAATAGTATTTCCAGTGCATTTTACTATTACCTATCGATCCTAATGCACTTGACTCATCTGGAGAGATAAAACTTATCTTGACCTTGCTGAATATAAATAGTCTAGACTAAAACCTGTGATGGCCTCTCTGGGGGAGAACACAGCAATAATCATTACCAAAATGATACAGGGAACTCTAAGTACTCAGTATGAATGCTTCAACAAAATGAAAAATTGTTTAATTCTCACTTTGGTAATAAGAAATGAGAAAACAACAGTTTTATACCTATGGGTGGATAGCATTAAGTTACTTTCCGTAATTGACCTACCATATTTTAGTTTCGTAATAGGAAACAAGTGCAGTTTCTATAGTATTTTTTTTGCTGCTTCTTCAAAACCTTTGGCCTTCCGACATATCCTAAAGAACGAGGAGTGTGGGACTCAGTGAGTAAGGGCAGAATACTGCAATGTCTTCCTTCGGGGACATCTATTAACACAGAGCAACTCTGACCAAGAAACGACAGAGGGCTTTTTAAGGTGCACTTAAATTTTCAGCTCAAGCATTATTTCAATTCCACTAAAATATTCTAAATTACCCCTATGATAACTAATTCATAAAAGATTTCTAAATATTTTTTAAAAATTTACATGGTAGCTAGCTTTTCTCAATAATCTTACTCCTCTCTCCAATTTTATCCCTGCATTTTCATTGTGAAAGTAAATAGCTAAATCAACGTTAAATTACCTATTCTGCTTTTCAAATCTGTAATATATAAAGTAAGCCAATGTAAGCCCTTCTCTACCTTTTAAAATAAAAGCCTGTTTTGAGATAAACTCATTTTCAACCCTCAACTAGACTATCTCATAAAGTTAAAAGAAATATCTTCTTAAAGAAAATGCTGGTTAATTCCCTAATTTCATGTGGCTACCAATTAAAGATTAAAAAATAAACCATAAAGATTCCTAATTCTCAATTACTTTTCTTTCACAAATATTAAAGGGTGGAATAAAATTAATTCCAAACATATTTAAATTATCTTAAGTTCCTGAAAACTATACAGCTAATAATATATAATTTCATTTGAAATAAGATTTGTTTGTTTTTAAACTACTTATAGAGACTTTGGGGTTTGTGGATTAATTATAAATTCATGAATCACACCTCTGACAACTTAAAAAATCAGGTTTGGAATCTCTCTAAACTCCCTGCCCTCAAATACTCCCCAAGGTAGTCAGGCAATGAATGCACACATCGTTTTATATAATGTTTATGTTCCTTTAAGAGAGGTATAACTTTAATTGTGCTTTAATATTCACTATTTTAGTAGTTAGATATCAATATCAATACTGTATGATTTTAAGGAAGCATGAAAAAGAAATTACATAAGGCATCTGCCAAGTAGATCAGTGGATTTTTTAAAGCAGTGTACTAATGCTGATTCATTAAAAAAAAACTCTACAAGAATTTGTTGTCCTCTACTATTACTCAAGGTACCAGAATACAAGATATTATTACTATGGCACATTAACTCTGCTATTTCTCAAGATAGAACCAGTAATTTTAAACATTTCTTATTCGAATAATTTGCTCAGAGAACCTAAATAAAACATCCTGTAATTTTATGTAGTCCCATCTACAATATTGCTTAGTGCTGATAAACCACAATACAACTTTCTTTATTTTAATAGGCGACAATTTTGGCATTGACTACAGAACAGTACAGACTAAAAAAAAATAACACCATCCACAAACTCGGCCACAAAGAATAAGGCTCCATTGCTAATTATACAGGGAACTGATTTTAATTACACAGAGAACATTGCTTTTAAAAACACTTTCCAAACTGCAAAGGCGCAGGGGGGAGTTAGTTTCTCAATAAAACCCGTCTATGGTGTTACAACAGTGCCCTCTACTGGTTAGTGTAGAACTTTGCAGCAAAAAAGGAACATTAGAAAAGAAAGCCAGGAAGAATATTATGGGAATTTTGCTGCCTTTCTTTAGTATAAACAATAAAATACAATATGTATCACTTTAAACCTAAATCATTTTATATCTGAAAAGCTCTTCGATGAAATTTATAGTTTTGAAATAACTAAATTTGAGAAACCATCTGGCTAAAAGACAAACTACAATTTTTCTAAGTGATGAACAGAATTAGAAACATTTGGATTATTCATCGGTAATATACTTCTTAACCTAAATTTGCATAGTGAGTAGAAGAAAAAAATTCATTAACTAAAGGTATAAATTTTTACCTAATCCTCAGCCCATCATGATGACATAATTGTCAACATAGTTATTTGTAATCAACTTAGATTCACAAAAAATTTATTTTTCTACTTATTTCTTTTAACCAACAAGTATTTCTTTAAACCAATAAGTATTTCTGTAAGAACACACTTGGTTTCAGCAATAATTAGCAATCTATGCTTAGCACATGGACTTCAGTAACAAAATAAACTTAATTACTATTACACTTCCTTGGTTGAAAGTAAAAACTCTACCACATACAAGTTTGATTTACAAGAAATCAGAGGACTTAAAGTTAACATGTACATACTTTTTAGTCTTTGATTCTTATATTGTAAGAGAAGAAATTTCTTTAAATGTAAACTAATAAATTTTAATAAGAACATTCAATTGACCTTAATGATTACTATTTTTAATCTCTGGCAAAAATAAATGAGCCCTTCTATGCCTAGAGGTAAAGAAAACTGCCTGTTTGTCTTCACTTAAACATAACAGATAATTTCTATCAGATATATACAATCTACATTATGGAAATTGTACTTTTAAAAGCAGTACAAGAACTTCATGACTATAAAGGAAACCAATTTGTTTTACATAACATGAAACTCTGAGCTTCAAGAAAGATGATGCCTAGAATACATCCTTTCAGCAACTTAAATATGGGAGGTGGGGAGCAGAGGAAGGGAGGATCAAGAACAAAGCAGCCACAAGCAGGAAACTGTCAGGCAAGAGCATCAAAGTCTTTGGTGGGGGTGGGGTCAGGGAAGGGTTGTTGAGAGGTCCAAGGACAGACAGAGAAAAAGAGAAGGCAGCAGAAACGTGTCAAGTTTGGCTCCTAGGTAAAGGCTAAAACTTTCAAGTGAGGAGTTTTGTTGATGATGGTTTAACGCATTACCACCCTGACTTTTCTTCAACAAAAGAACCCCATTTCTCACTAGCAGCTAATTTCCAATTCTCTAATGGAAATTCACAGAAAAATGAAATTTACATTACGAAAACTGAATTTATAATGAACCACTTGAAAGTTATTTTCAATTAGGCAATATCTTTGTAAAGAAACTGCTATATTCAAACTGACCAGTGGAAAAGAGAAAAAAACAAAAATAAGTAGAGTAGTAGAGAGTTACATTAGAAGTAAAAATGAAGAGAATATATGCTGACGGATCAGAAAATCTTTTTAAAGGATACTCTCCCTGACAAAAGTCAGAACTGCTTTCTGATATACAGTAGTTCCAAAGTACAACAATGACTGATAAGAATTTCAGAACGTAAGGAATTATAGATTACAAAAAGTTAATGACCCAATCACTCATTCTTAAGATCAGAATTTTACTTTTTCCTATTTATAAGAGTACATTCAAAGTTTTATCTCCATTTAGGATGTAGTAGTAAGGACAAAGCCTTAGAGCAAGTTGTTTATTTTTTTTATGCTGAATGTGATTTTTAAATGAGTCAGAAAATATTTGTGTTTGAGCTCCAATTTAAACACTAGATTTCCTGAAGCATCAGCATAATAATTCTAGAAGTGAGCAATGAAATGCTAATTCCTTATTCTAAAATAGAAAATAGTTTTTAAATGCATACTTGACATCACATCTTCAAAAACTGCTTCCTTCAATTTGGAATTTAAACTACATATTGATCTAAAACTTATCTTTTAAATTTGGAGTTATGTTTGAAGTGATTACATTTAGAGTGCACCATAAAAACAAATTAATAAGCCTTTTTTTTTTTTTTTTTGGTCAACCTAAGCACCCACCTGATGCATTTAACACTGCAGGGTTTCTTGAAACTCGCCTCTAACTCTGCTTTCTAGGTTCCCTTTCCACCCATCTGTCAACTTTAGCCTTTTCTATATAGCTCTGTTTTCTTTCTAATAACTTAAAACTCTTCAATGGTTTCCCATTGCACTTAAAATCCTCATTCTTCTCCCTGATTACCAGATAAGAACTGACCTCTGCTTCATCTCATACCACTCTCCCTCTCAGGAGGTTCTAGACATACTGGCCTTATTTCTGTTTCTTGAAAACATCAAGTTTAATCTTACTTTAGAGCTCTGGCAGCAGCTCACTCCTTTGCCCAGCACACTGTTCTTCCCTAATCATGATCTGTTCTTTGTTATCACTGACATCGACCTAAATGCTCCCCTCTTGGAGGAGGCTTTCCCTGGAATCCCATGGTTCTTATTTCAATCCTCTGCATATATAACACGTTGTCATTGCCTATTTTATTTGGTGACTATTGGCCCACACTAAAATGCAAGCGCCATGAAAGCAGAACCCTGCCTATTTCATTTACTAGACAGCTCAGTGCTTAGAACAGCAGTGGCACAGAACAGAAATTTGTTCAAAGAACCAAGTTTAACTTCTTAAATTTACTAATAATGAAAGTAACGTATGCACACTGAAAGAACTTGAAAGAAAGCATTTAAAAATTATTTTACATTTGAAACAAAACTGCTAAAAATAATTTGGTAAATCCATCACTAAGATGACTCTCAAAAGTTCTTAACTACTAATTGATCAATATCCTAAGATCAAAAGGATATATTATTAAGTAAAATTTAAAGAGCAAAGTGCGGAACTACACAAAATACATTGTGTACTGCATTTTGTGTAGGAAATTGGGGTGGGGGGGATGGATAAATACAGTGGTGGTTGCTGTAGCTGCATTAATAAACACCGCAAAGAGAAACATAAAAGTGAGCGCCTGTAGGGAGGAGAGAATGAAATGGAGAGGCAAAGCCCTGGGAGGAGCTTTCTCAATGTATAGTTTTTTATGTATCTGATTTTCGAACTAAGACAAAGTACTGCCCATTCAAGACAAATACTTTTACTGACTGAACTTTCTATTTCTCTTTCACTCCTGCCTGTGAAAAACCCTAAATCTGGATGAACACAAATGCCACTTTCCCTGTGCCTGTATCCAAACAATGTTAGACACTGCTATAGTGAAATACACCAACTGGCTGGTACTACTACCAGCCTCAAACTAGGCCCTCAGCACAACTCAAAAAAATCTCACTCTGTCTTCCTAGCCTCCTTGCTTTCCTTTCTGAAACACCTCTTTCATACCTTCTCCTTTCCCCCTTAACTTCTGACTCTCACTCCCCATTAACTTCACTCTACTCATCCCTCTGAATTATACTTCATTCAGAAGCCATCAACTGGGATTTCCTTCCAAGCAACTACCAAATACAGGAATCAACTTGTATCTCTACTGGAATTCTCCCATAGTAATGCAGAAATATCTTATCAAAGATAACCTCTCCACACATATATGGCCAACTGATTTTTAACAAAGGATCGAAGGCGATTCAACAGGTAACAAATTACTTTCCAACAAATGGTGCAGAAACAACTAGATATCCATATGCACACACACACACAAGGAACCTCAATCCATTCTTACACCAAAAATTAACCCAAAAGGAATTATAGACCTAAATGTAAGACCTAAAACTATAAAACTTATAGAAGGAAATATGAGAAAATCTTTGTGATCTTGGGTTAAGCGAGGATTTCATAGGACATAAAGAGTGTAAGTCATAAAAAAAATAAAAAGAACTTCCTCAAAATTAAGAATGTCTGCTCTTTGAAAAACCTTACTAATAAAATAAAAACACAAAACGCAAGCTAAGAGAAAATATCTGCAAAATAGATACATGATAAAGGACTGGTGACCAGAATACACAAAAAACTTTCACAGCTCAATGACAGAAAGACAAGCAAGCCACATAACCCTTCCATGCTACTTCTAGACATTTCCCTGAGAGAGAAGAACACACATGGCTACACAAAAACCTGTACATGAATGTTCATTAATAGCTCTATCTGTGATTGTCAAAAACTTTTTATAAAATGTCCATCAACTGGTGAATGGATAAGTAAACTGTGGCATTCATAACATGGAATACAACTCAGCAACAAAGAGTAATGACTACTGGTACATACAAAATGAATGAATCTTGAATATTCTGGAAATGGTGGTAGTAATAGCAACATCATTTCTGAATCTCTCTAAATTTCTAAAGCATTAAAACAGCAGAACAATGACTGAGCAAAATCAGAAACCCACTGATAGTATTTACAACAAAAATAAGGAGTAAGGTACTCCTAACAAATCCAAAATACACACAGATGTGGACAATCAACCAAGAGACGCAAGACCTGTCTATTATCAGCACCAGTTATGGAAAAAGTAGCGGATGCAACCAGCCTTTGACTTAACCTGAAAACAGGAAAACTTCCCTAATAGCCAACAGACATTCACTGCAAAGTGTGGGGGCCACTTTGAGAGCGGTGGCTAAAACTGCGGGGGTTCTGGCCACTCCAAACCAGGGCCCCATGGTGAGGTAGAGCCTCTGTGAACTCTCACAACTGACCTGCCAAGGCACCCTTCTGGCACAAGGCCCCATAATGAGGAGAAGCTAGTGGAACTGGTATCCAACATGAGCAGAATGGGGACAACAGAGATGAAAGAAAGACGAAGTCATATAAAGTGACCAGACAGATATGCTGCCTGCTAGTCACAGAAATCAAAGGGCCATATTTTTAACACTACATGCAAACACCAAGAGAAGGAGGAAGCTCTGGGAAAAGAGAAAACCAATCTAAACCAGGCCTTCTTCTAGAAGTTCAAGTCAACGAATGTCAATAAAAATGAGCATCAGAAAACTATCAAAGTCAAAACCCGAGAAGAAGCAGCAGATTAATATACTACCAAAAATAAAACTGAAAAATATTGGGGAAAAAAAAAAACAGAAAATTTCAACACTGAAAAATGTACTATTTCAAAACAAACTAAGGTACATTCTTAAAATTATGTAAGATGAAAAAATAAATTAGAGCCCTGGCTGGTGTGGCTCAGTGGATTGAGTGCCGGCCTGCAGACCAAAGGGTGGCTGGTTTGATTCCCAGTCAGAGCACAAGCCTGGTTGCAGGCCAGGTCCCCTGTTTGGGCCGTGCAAGAGGCAATCACACATCGATATTTCCCTCTCTCTAAAAATAAATAAATAAAATTTTTTTTAAAAAAAGAAAAAATTAATTAGAATTAGAAAAACTCACAAACGAAAGGAGTAAAATAATTAGAAATTTAAAACTATTTTAGAAACAAAGACTACACTAGAAAATACAAAACAGCAAATAATAATGTTTGAAGAGAAATAGAAAGTGAAAGGAAACTTCTGAAAATCAAAATTAAGAAATTAAAGTGAATTAATAAGAGAGAATTATTGTTAAAGGGCAAAGTAGCCCTAACATATGGTTATCAGAAGTCCTGAAAAAGAAAACCAAAGTAAAGAAATGCAACTAACACTAAGAGAATACTTCAAGAAAATTTCCCTGAAGATTTTTAACTACTACCAAAGGAGGATCAACGTACCTGAGAATATCAACTGAGAAAAATCAATGTCAAGATATTGTGGTAAAATCAGTATACTTTTTAGAAAAAAGAAAAAAGAAACACACTTGGGCATCTAAGCACAAAGAACAAGTGATTTATAATGGAAAGTAAAGACCCAGAAACAACAAGCTAAACCAGTGATAAGGAGCAGCCCAGCACCTGGACTATGGTTCTGAAATACTGTTTCCCAAAAGAAAAATTGGTGAATGAAGTTCAGTTTCTACTAATGGCAGAATAGCATGTGTCAGACCAGGCCTTCCCCAGAAGGCAATCAGGAACTGTGGACAAAATACTAAAAGCAATTATCTGAAGGTACTGGAGAGCAACCAAAAGCAAGCAGATTTTGAAAGGGAGTCACCAGTTGGAAAAAGGGAAAGGCACTGATGAGTTTCCTAATTCTATGGTTTTCTGACTAAGGGAAGGCCCTAGTCTGTGCTTCACTGGGTGGATGACTAGACTAAGAAACCAGCAGTTCCACTGGCTTGAAGAACCAGAGTTTGGAATTTTAACAACTGGAAAGTGAGGGGCAAATCCTAGAATGGAGAGAGCCAGAGGGGGAGCCCCAGTTTCTGCTTATAAACTCTGCCCAAATCTCTGACTGACCTCTTAATTATGCATGTACATAGCAGATTCTAAGTAGCTCAGATGATAAAAAAAAAAAAGCACACACACACACACACACAAAACCAACAACAGTTGCCCAAACCAGTTGAAAACTTCTATCTACACAAAAACCCAAACACAGATATTTAGAATAACTTAATTTATTTTTAAAAGATTGTATTTATTTATTTTTAGAGAGAGGGAAAGGGAGGTAGAAAGAGAGGAAGAATAACACCGATATGCAAGAGACACATCAGTGGGTTGCCTTATGTAGGCCTCCAACTGGGGACCTGGCCCATAGCCCAGGCCCATGCCCTGACTGGGAATTGAACCAGTGACCTTTCAGTTTGCATGACAATGCCCAACCCACTAAGCAACACCAGTCAGGGCATTACCTAATTAATAATTGCTAAAATTTGGAAACAACTAAGCTGTTCTTCAGTAGATGAAGATTAGATAATATAATGGAATATTATACAGTGCTAAAAAGAAATGATTCAAACTATAAGACATTCTGGAGAAGGCAAAACTATGGAGACACCGAAAAGATCAGTGGTTGCCAGGGGTTAGTCAGCAGGGAGGGATGAAGACATAGAGTACACAGGCAGTGAAACTACTCTCAAAGGTAATGTAAAGGTGAACATATGTCATTACACATGTATCAAAACTCGTAGAATATACAACACCAAAAGTGAACCCTAATGTAAACTATGGACTTTGGGTGGTGATGATCTGTCAATGCAAGTTCTATTGTAACAAACATCCCACTCTGATGTGAGATGTTGGTAGGGCACCTGTGCATGTGCGGTGGCAGGGTACATGGGAATTCTCTGCATCTTCTGCTCAATTTTGATGTGAACCTAAAACTGTTCTAAAAAATCAGTTTACTATTTTTTAAAATGCCATGTAAAACAGCATCAAATATGTATAATACTTATGGGTAAATTTATAAAATATGTGTAGGAGCTATATACTGAAAACTATAAAACATTGCTGAGAAAAATTAAAGAAGATCTAAATAAACAGATATCCCATGTCCATTCATTGGAAGACTCAACAATGTGAAGGTGTCAATCCTCTCCCAATTGGTCTATATATTCAATGAAGTCCCAAAACAAATTCTAACCATCTTCCTTGTAGAAATTGATAGGCTGGTTCTAAATTTTATATGGAAATGTAAAGGACCTAGTGCCAAGAACTACACAGATCTGAAATTGTACCTTATTACAAGTTAAAAAGTTAAGTCTGCCACAGTTTCATGAATTCTGATAGAAGATACCAGACCCCTGGCTCAGAGATGAAGCATAGTTTATTAGTCACAGACATTTCACTCTTGGGTTTACCCAAGAAAAATTAAAGCATAAATGTTCACAGAAATTTTATTTGAAATACCCCCAAAAGGGAAACAACCACAATGTCAATGAATGGGTAAATGGGTAAACAAATTTGTGATACATCCGTATAACAGAATACTACTCAGCAAGAAAAAGGAAAAAGTTATGGATATTTGCAACAACATAAATGAATATGAAAATAATTATAGTGAGTGGGGGAAAAAAGCCAGACATAAAAACAGAATATACTATAATTTTATTTATATAAAATTCTGGAAAATGCAAGCTCATCTATAGTGACAGAAAGCAGGTCAGTGGTTGACTGGGACGGAAGTTCAGAAGAAGGGAAGAAGGCATGGTTTATAAAGAGCTTGAGGAAACTTTTTGGGATGATGGATATGTTTATTATTTTGTCTGTGACAGTGATTTCACAAGTATATGCATATATCAAAACTTATCAAATTGTATACTTAGCTGCTGCCCAAAATATGAGAGATACAGTTTGGAGTCTCAGCTGAGCTAACTTCCTGATGAAACAAGAAAAAAAAAAAATCAGCATTCTTCATAGGAACACAACAGAATCCACACTCTCTACAAACTCATCACAATGTCAAGAACATATTAAAAAATTATCAGATGTATGAAGAAAAAGGAAAATCTGACCCATACTCAAAGGAAAAGGCAACAACTGAAATCAACTTTAAGAGCTTGTAACATCTTGATATTAGATGGCAAGGAATCTATCAAAAATCACTAGGATCAAGTAAAAACAAAAAGAGCAGATATGAAAAGGCTTATGCTAGCAAAATATTGGGCAACTGGGGTCTAGTAAGTATAAAAACTGAAATGGATTAAAATCCATAACATTTGTTTAAACCAATGATTTCATAATGGTATTAAAATTTAATTGGCAGCTTTTGTAGATGACAACAAGTCATTCTTAACTTGAAAACTGAGAATATAAAATAAATCAAGCATTTATCAAGTCTTTCATTTTATATATACTATCTTACTGTGTAACTAGGTAGTACACACGGAGATACGTCTCCTTATAAAATAATTTCAATGTGTAATCAGAAATCAGTGTAGAGGTTACTTTGGAGGAGAAAGAAGCTGTGAGTGGGATGGTGCAAAAGAACCTGATAGTTCATTTTCATTTTCCAGTACTATACCTCTAAGACTGCTTTCAAAATAGGTAGGTAAACCTTTCAATTTAAAAACATCGGCATTAACAATGTCTCATTTAGGATATGGAAATCTGAGAAGTATTTAAAAATAGCATGTGTCTGTATAGAAGAGGGACTATGATTTTCAACAAAGTGTTCCAGAAAGTTCTTACTAATGTATATACATTTATGCAAAGGTTCAGTTGTCATTTCCACTAACAAGCCTCAGGTCATCTAACTTAAACAGGTGAGAAAGAACATAATTTTTGGAAACCCTATGCATCCCAAATTATCATTCACACTTGTTTAGTAAAGATTAATTAAGAAACAATAATAACAAGATACACAGGCAGTCCTAGAAACCTAGCTTTAAAACTTGACTCTATCAAATAAGAAATGTATGACGTAGACAATCTGGGTCTTAATTTTTCATCTGAAATGAGGACTAAATAAAAGATGTATTTTAAGGAATAAGCAGAGACTAACACATGGGGAATGCTCAGTATAAGTTGGTTCCTTCCTAAATGTCAACACACAAACTCTGCTTCAAGCTGCGCTCACAAAGCAGAAGCAAAGTGCTGCAACAATACTGTCAACTGTTGTCTCGTTTCAAAGTCTGATATCAAGCCTTTGAAATCAAGTACCGTCTGAAGGCACAGTAGGCCAAACTTCCATTACAACAAACCATTAAGAGACTGTGAATTTTGTGCTCATACTGGCATTTTGCTAAATCACATTTCTTGAAACAAGTGAAAGGGCTTGGTCATTTTGGGTCAGACAGCACTGTCAATAAAAGACACAAGGAAGGGAAAGAGTAGAACTGTTTCTCTGTAAAATCAATAACAAACCCTGTTTTCATTACTTAGGAAGGCAGAGAAATAGACTGCTCCCTTCTCATTCCTTTCCTATCTGAGAACACCCAGATCTCTACCTCCATCTACTCTGATGAGGACTATTTTCACATAGGTAGTACAGTCAAGGGCATAACTCTACAAGCACTTTCTCATTTAAAAAAAAAAAAAAAAAAAAAAAAGATTTTATTTTTACTTATTTTTAGAGAGAGAGGGGAAGGGAGGGAGAAAAAAAGGGAGAAAAACATTGATCGGCTGCCTCTCACATGTATCCTGACCAGGGGAATGATACTGTGACCTAGGCATCTACCCTGAAAAGGAATCGAACTGGCAACCTTTGGGTTTGCAGGACAATGTCCAGCCAACTAAGCCACACCAGTCATGGCCACTTTCTTATTTTTTTGTGTTCTACAAGTAAGCTAATATTTTGGATGATGTAAAATAAAACAAAGATTACAAAAAGCCTGTAATGTACCAGCAGATCCAATGATGATGATGTTGACATTAAAGCAATTAATAACTGCTAATCACATACTGGGTGCTTGACTATGTTTCAGGTACTGTTCTAAGTAAGTGTGTTGCACATACTGGACTCAAAACAACCCTAAAGTAAGTCCTGATTAACAGATGTGTCTTTGAGGGTCAAAATAAACAAAAAGACAGAATTCAGTTAATGGACTAAGATTGTTCAGTGTTCCAGTCTGCATCCACTCTCAAATAAGAAAGCCTGAATCCTCCTAACTAATCAATGACCAGAACCCAAGACAAACTGAAGTATCTATCTAAGAATAAATCAATCCTGTTGAAGATAACAACCGCAGTCTCACTGACATGATTATGCCGTACAGGAGATTCTAAAGCACAAAATGCCAGTATGAAAATCTAAATGTAAAACCCAGTGACAGAACCAGAATCCAAGTCCAAAGTATACCAAATTACTGGTAATTGCTTGTAATATCACTCATTTTCTTGATGATTTATAAACCAGTGGCTTGAGAATAAAGATGAGAATTTTACTCATCTACTATTAAAACTCTTTGGGAAAGACCCAATTGACAGCCAGGTCAATTGCTATTTTGAAGGAGTAGTTCTCTTACTATGGGACAGGATACAAGGGAGAGTAATATGATTTCATGGCTCCATTTGTAATAAAACAGAGCTCAAAGGTTAATATGCTACTGAAACCTTTCAAACTGATTTGTAACCTGTCAATCCCATTAATCCTCCAATTCTACTCTTACCCACTCCTACCTCCCCCAAATAACACATTTGACAAATAAAGTTTCTAAGGTTGGTAAGAGAAAAATATCCTCTAATTCTACTCTTATCCACTCCTACCTCCCCCAAATAACACATTTGACAAATAAAGTTTCTAAGGTTGGTAAGAGAAAAATATTTCAGAAAGGTTGAAAAGGACCCTGGGGTGTGATATAACAGAAAATCAGAGTATTCCCTTAAATGAATTTAGAAAGCTAATAGTAGTTTCATAACTTCTCTAATTTTCCCCTACATTTTTCTTTCTTAACCTTAACAAAACATCACTTAAGATACTGAAGTGAATAATCATGTAAAAAACCTTAGAGAAAGCTAAGAGCTTTTCTTGGATGATATTTACACCCGTGTGAAAGAAAAAAGTCATTATTTCCCTCAAATCAAAATACAATTACCCTTTCATGAAATAACTCACAAATAGGACGAAGAATTCAAGCAACATAAAATCGAAATGCCTTTTAAAACTTTAGAACAAGTCTGAGTAGAGTCCTGTGACAGTCCACCAAATAATACACTATCCAGTGTCTACTTTAACGTTCCAAAGACTTCCCGGCACCAGGTCTCTGACTCTCTGGGAGTACCTATTGCTATTCCGCAGGCATCCTGCCAACTTCTCCAATTCCGAAGAACTTTCTCTAAGACATATCGTCTAAGAGAGCAATGGTGAGAACCAGTTTTAATTTGCTAATGGGATAAAACGATGCACCTGTGATAGAAAAGACACAGTTTCAGAAAGATGTTTACGTGGCCTGATACAGATTCTGCAACTTAATTCAATTAATCCTTAGTTTTTCCTTCCTTTCACATTTATTTGAGGCATTAGCATGACCACCTAAATAATCTCAACTTAGAAACAAAGTGCTTACTTGCACTGATCATTAATCAAACAAAAAGAGGAGTGAGTTTAATTCGATTAAGAAGTACATTCAAAAGAAATTTTAAAACATTAATTAGGGAATTTATGGTTTTCAAGATACTCTTCTGTGATGGAACTGTAATATCATCATAAAAATCTAAATAAAAAGCACCATCTATCTTTCCTCTAATGAGCTAAGAGTTCTACACAGTTCTCTTGATTTTATGGTCTTACCTGTGTATAATAGATATCCTCAAAAAACTAATCTGAAGCTGAGATCGCTACCTGTTTTACAGAAGGATTCATCATTTTACAAAGGATCCGGGGCAAGTATCCTTTAAAGTAGGAAGAATTTCGGCTTTATATCAAACTCTGTTTTTAAAAAATTTTGAAACGTCACATCTATTGCAAAAAGGGAGACCCACCCAGTGGTGTAGGAATGTGATTTAAAATTAAATCTTATAAGCTTACAATTAAATCACATAAAAACAAAAGTAATAAATGCTTAGAATTTATCACTACTAATTATGTTATTCTTTCAGTTATTTATATCAATTATATATGCATGATGAAAACACTATATAATAATGTAAGTCACCAGTTGTCATCCCAACACTGCATTCAGTGTCTTTGCATTTTTGCTTCAAATTGGCCATGGTGGCACTACTTACACCATGGAAATGGACAAATGCTACACTGTCTAGACTTAAGAAAGTGATGGAGAAAATATTAAAAATGCAGATTAAATTTAAAAGTGCATTGTGTTTATAGTCATTCCATTGTAAATAGCACACACAAAAAATGAGAAAATATTCTTCTTTTATTAAAAAACCAGTATCCAACTCAGAAAAGAAGTCACTCATATTAAGGATGAGTAATCAATGAACGGATGAAGTTTCAACATACATATCTCTTGTTTCACTTTTGTCTTCGTCATTAACATAGAGAAAACATCGACCACCTTTCATGTCAGGACAGTATGCTGTTGCAACTATAGTTTGGTCAAGAATATGAGAGCTTAGTAAAAATCAGTAAGAGCATTCTGTGAAAATCAGTTAGCTATATGGAATTTACAATAAAGAGCATCGTTTATTTTATTACTTGTAAATTGTGTACTACACATTTCTGTTAGTAAAATGCATAATGAACTGTAATTGCACATACACGTATTCTTTCTTTTTTTTTTTTTGAGAAGCAGCTGTAAAACATTCACCAGAATACTAGTGAGTAGGACCCTCTTTAAGTTGATTTCTGAGTTCTTTTCATTCTACCCTAGCAGTCTTGGATAGCTTTTTAGATAGCCTACTGGCATGACAAAACAGACATAAATAATATATAAACAAATGAGCACAGCTGTGTTCTAATTAAATTTTATTTATTAAATCAGGCTGCTGGCCAGGAATAGTTTGTCAACTTCTGTTAGAAACTTAAGTAAAACAAGGAAAGCTTAGTTAAAACTTCATTTGCTTGTCAACTGTGTGAGCTACTTCTTAGCTCAATCATATATAATAGTATCAGAATACTGGAAGAATATTTCCTCATATTTTTGGTATTATATACAATGGAACAGCTACAGGTACTAAACATTTTGAAGTTTAATCTACATTTCCAACATTTTTCACTATCACTTTCTTAAGTTTAAACAATCAAAAAAACATAATCAAGCCCTGGCTGGGTAGCTCAGTTGGTTAGAGCATCATTCTGGTATGCCAAGGTTGCGGGTTCAATTCCAAGTCAGGGCACATACAAGAATCAACCAACGAATGAATACATGAGTGGAACAACAAATTGATGTTTTTCTCTCTCCTCTGCACCTTCCTTCCTCTCCCTCAAATCAATTAAAAACAACAACAACAACAACAACAACAACAACAAATCAAGCCCAGACCTGTAGCAGTTGCTGATTTCTGTGAGGTAAGTACTACCACCATCACTGATTTCAAACTACCAATGCGATGTTCCTGAATGTGGAACTGCGAGGAGATGTACAGTAGCATATAGTTATATTGTATCCCTCCATACAGATATAAAACCCTAACCTCAAGAATAAAATAACTAGGATGTGATGAGTTTTGAACACCTTTGCTTTTAATATACGTAATTTTAAGTTCACGTGATTTAATTTTCAATAAAAGCTGTGTTAAACAACCAACTCACAAACTTTCTAAATATTTAACAATGTTGCCCTGGCTGGTATGGCTCAGTAGATTGAGCACCAGTCTGTGAAGCAAAGTTCGATTCCCAGTCCAGGCCCATGCCTGAGTTGTGGGCCAGGTCCCCAGTAGGGGGCATGTGAGAGGCAACCTCACATTGATGTTTCTCTTCCTCTCCTCCCTCCTTTTCCCTCTCTCTAAAAATAAATAAATAAAATCTTAAAAAAAAACAATGTTTAGCCCTGGCCAGGTAACTCAGTTGGTTAGAGCACCGTCCCAATATGCCAAGGTTACAAATTCAATCACTAGGCACATACAAGAATCAACCACTGAATGCATAAATAAGTGGAACAACAAATCGATGCTTCTCTCCCCCTCCCCCCGCCTCTCTAAAATCAATTAAAAAAATTAACAACCTCACAAGTGGGTATGAGCCAACATCAGCATACCTGGACCCACATACAAAAGACGGGACAATCTGAACACCAATAAGGATAATAATAACTGCAATGGACTGACAACCATCAAATTTATTGAAATCCATGAGTTTCTAATGATGGATTTCATTAGAAAAAACACATGCACAACTAGTTGGTGACTGCTGAAAGAAACTAGTGCACTAATTTATTAATTTAAAAACTAACAAAGAAAAGAGAGCAAACATTTATCCAGTTGTTCATGTATAAACCATACCAACTAGGTAACCAAATAGTAGGTGAAGGTTACTTTTTCATTATAGAAGTACTCTGGCTAAAAAAAAAAAAAAAAAGATTATAATTAGAGTGTCACTATTTTGCAACGTCTGTTGACCTAATGGTTCAATTTTCAAAAAGATTTTATTTACTTATTTTTAGACAGAGGGAAAGGAGGGAGAAGGAGGGAAAGAAACATTGACATGAGAGAAATACCAATCAGTTGCCTTTTGCAAACCCCCAACCTGGCCCATAGACCAGGCATATGCCCTGACGGAAGCAAAGTGAGGAAGCAAAGTGGCAACCTTTTGGTTTGCAGGCCGGTGCTCAATCCACTGAGCCACACCAGCCAGGGCTTAATGGTTTCATTTATAAAAAATATCACACACACACACACACACACACACACATACACACACACACACACACACACACACACACACACACACACACACACTCTATGCGCCCCCTGGTGGAAATACACATCTCCAACTATGAAATAGTGTTGCCAAAACAATAAAACCTGCCAATGATCAAGTTTTTAGATCCAGCTATCAATTTACAGAATATATAGAGGACCATGTAAAACCAAACCATTAGGATGCTATAAGCAAAATTCAGACAATGAAAAACTCTACAGGATGAACAACCCAGTTTCAACAAATATGTGAATACAAAAGGGAAAGGGAAAAAGAGGGATGGAGAGGGAGAGAAAAATCAATAAATCACTGGAACTGGAAAATAAATCTGAAACCCTAATTTTATCTCTTAAAGACTAGAATATGTATTACAAGCCTAATATTTTAAATAATACCAACTTTTAACTTTAAATTTACATATGGTATGGGTTTTGTCTCCCACATACGACTTCCCCAGATTGACAGCATTAGTTGTCCTGTCAATTACAAAATAAAATAAATGCTCTCATTCATGAGAGCAAACCAATGAAGAGTGTAGTAATTGCATGTGTGCATCTTAATGAAAACACAGTGAAGATTTAATCTACAGTACATCACTGAGAATAGAAAATAACAGAGTTGTGTGTTATTGTTAGCTTACCAATTAACTCTGGCCTATCAGAGAGAATTTACTGAGACAGGGATCCACATGTTAAGCAAATCCTGTATTATGTCACTCAGTGGTTTCCAACCATTTTTAATAAATAATACCCCCTTTATAACAACAAAAGATTTCATGAACCTCCACAATAGTTTTAATTCTGGTACATGTTAGTTAGGGAAATACGAAGTGACAGAAAGCTATGAACTCAGCAATACCAAATGAATTTGTATGTCATGAACAACTGTTATACACGTTTAAGATAGTTTACATACATACAGACATATATACATAAAAGGTTTTTTGGATTTAGTCTATATATAATGCAATATAAATTCACATATTACATGCAGTAACTCAAGGTATTTGCGGAAGTCCAAGATCTATAGCATAAAATCAGTGGCATGGTTATCCAAAATCATTCTATGGGCCTCTGAACCACTAAGAGAATGGCTTATAAATGAGAATATCACTTATGGCAACAGTATTTAATTTTTTTAAAGATTTTATTTATTTTTTTGTTTTGTTTTTAGACAGAGGAGAAGGGAAGGAGAAAGACAGGGAGAGAACATCAATGTGTGGCTGCCTCTCAAGTGACCACTACTGGGGAACTGGCCCACAACCTAGGCACATGCCCTGACTGGGAATGGAACCGGCAACCTTTTGGTTCGCAGGCCCCCGCTGAATCCACTGAACTACACCAGCCAGGGCTAATTTTTTAAAAATATATTCTTTGGAATTAGAATGCCTGGGTTCAAATCCTGGATCCCTAATTACTAGTGTATAATCTTAAAAAAAAGTTATCATCCTTATACTTTGGTTTGCTCAAGTATAGAATTCTGAGAACAGTACTTAACTCACAGCGTTACCATCAGAATTAAATGAGTACTTTGTGGGAAGCTCTTATGTAAGTGTGTGACACCTAAGTCACAGTAGCTTAAGTACTGCTGTTTACGAAATTTCATCAAATCCAGAATTTAGCCTCTTGTTCCTCAAGGTGTGATATGAACTCACCATGTGTTATTTCTTTTTGTTATTAAAATTTAGAATGGCAAAGTTGAAAAAAGAAAGTCCACCAAAAGCCCTGCTATGAAACATTCGTTGAAACATTTTATATCTGTTAAACAAACATGTTTACTGATAGGCTGTACTGACACAGTAGGTTAAATACCACTTGGCTCAACAACCACATAGTATTTATAAGAAGACTTATGATATGTACCATATAGATATGTAAAAGTACAGAATTTTGTGCCACTCTTTATTTTCCCAAAGCATTTTTCTTAATACCACAGAGAACAGTTCTAAGTATCCTTTTCTTCCTAACAAAGCCAGCTTTACTAAAAATGAATGCACTAACAACTTCATTTGAAGTTAACTTTAAGAAATCCTTTAATGCAAAACTAAGTGTATCCCTGTTACATATTTAACTTGCAACAGGATACCCAGCAGCTATCAAGGGACCTGGAAAGGCTTGTTAGTTGATGACGAGATGCCTGCTGAGATGGGCTCCACACACAGGTAATATCCAACTGCAGACAAAATCTTCCAACCTACATCTCAGTCTCCTTTAAAGTTAATCTGAACACATTGTTACATGAAAGGAAATGAAAAGTGAGTTTTTCTCCTTTACCACGGCATAGGGACTTCCTGAGTTTTTCATTACATTGCTGATTGGTCCA
The DNA here is from genome assembly GCA_039655065.1 of Glossophaga mutica. Lineage (NCBI taxonomy): Eukaryota > Metazoa > Chordata > Mammalia > Chiroptera > Phyllostomidae > Glossophaga > Glossophaga mutica. The sequence continues at coordinate 157,874,654 of CM077303.1, forward strand.
GAAATACTATTTCCTTCTAACTATTCCCAATTGTGTCTGTCAGACATAATTAGGATTGCACACTAAAAAAAGTGTTAAAAATGTAACAATGCCATTAAATCTGATAATTTCTTTTTTTACTTTAACCCTCAATATGTCAGGAAAAATGGGCATTACTATTTGACATCTGAGTCCAATGGAACTTTTATACTTCTAAGTCACTTAAAGAAGTATGAATAATTTACAGAAGTATGACTAAAAGGACAGTAAGAACAATTTTCTTAGAAATTGTAATAAGAATTTAAACACAGCAAACCCTTTTTATCATGTAAGTTTTGGTGTATAAGCATAAAACATGAAAAAAATATTATCATACATCCTTTTAGCAAAATGGGATGGTCTAGGATCTTCTCATAAAAATATTGTTGCATAATGAAGCCTTTCCTTGGAATGACTAAAATGAGAACACTGTATTTCTTGTTTGTCTTGAGAAATACTGTTCATTTGTCAATTTTAAGTTGAAGAAAATTCACCTAGGATGTTGTCATCTGAAGACTGAGTCTGAGATTTTATTTATATGACCAATTTCTTCATCTTCTTCACCATCATCATCCAGAACTGTTGCAGTATCTTTACATTTATTTTTAAATGCCCAATAATTGTGAGATATGTTAAGTTCTTCTCTTTTCCATTATAAATAGAAAATAAAAAATTTTACACTTTCACTGTGTTCAATGAAATCTAAAAGTTGACTATAACAATAGTGTTTCCAGTCTGCTTTCATATGTTACTAAAATAGAATACTCTGGTGCCACAATTTAAAAAATCAAGGGTGAAAATTTCTTTCACCAGTGAATCATCCTTATCTGGGAGATTTCACCATTCTTCCATTTCATTATTTGTCTTTTTAAAATTAGTTGGGAATAATTAATGAGTAGTGATAGTAATAACAATTCCTATCATGATAAAATAGCAAAATGTTCCAAGATACAGGAAAATAAGATCCCAAAACGTAACTCAGGTTTGTAGAACGATTCAATGGACCCATAGGATGGCAATATAGACTGAGTTTTTTTTTTTCTTTTTTTAAAGATTTTATTTATTCATTTAGAGAGAGTGGAAGGGAGGGAGAGAAACATCAATGTGTGGTTGCCTCTCACATGGCGCCCCCACTGGGGACCTGACTCACAACCCAGGCATGTGCCCTGACTGGGAATCAAACTGGCGACCCTTTAGTTCACAGCCCAAGCTCCATCCACTGAGCTACACCAGCCAGGGCTAGACTGAGTTTTATTCAATTTAAAAAAATATATATTCTCTCTCCTGAAAGCCTCTAAGAAAGAATCAAAATCATAAAATTCCAATGCTTTCAAACAGTAAGAACTGCTCACAAACAAAACTTAAAAATAAAAAATTGGTCCTGGCTGGTGTGGCTCAGTGGACTGAGTGCCAGCCTGTGAACGCAAAGGTCCCTGATTAAATTCCCAGTCAGGATATAGGCCTGGGTTGCTAGCCAGGTCCCCGTGGGGGGCATGTGAGAGGCAACCGATAGATGTATCTCTCACACATTGATATTTCTCTTCCTCTCTTTCTCCCTCCCTTCTCCTCTCTCTCAAAATAAATAAATAAAATCTTAAATAAAATAAAAATAAAAAAATTGCAGCCCATAAACAATACTCTGAGAATTAAGAACACTTTCTCAGATTATGTTAAATGTTAGTACTAGAAAATTTTTATGTAAAAATGCAAATAAAAGTCATCTATTAAATTAGAAACATTGTTTTAAATGAAAGGATGGAGTATTCTACATTACTAGTGGTACTGTCAATTGACACTTAAAAAAAGATTTTATTGTATTTATATACTTTTAGAAAGAGGGGAACGGAGGGAAAGAAACATCAATGTGTGAGAAAAACATCAATCAGTTGTCTCTTGTATGTCCCCAACTGAGGACCTGGCCTGCAACCCAGGCATGTGCTCCAACTGGGAATTAAACCAGTGACCCTTTGGTTTGCAGGCCAGCATTCAATCCACTGAGCCATACCAGTCAGGGCACAATGAACACTTTTGAAAGAAATTTTATCAAAAAATATTTTTTAAAACTTTATACACTCTAACACAGTAATCAAACTTTTAAAAACTCAATCATAAGAAATAATCTGAGCTCTGGCTAGTGTGGCTCAGTGGATTGAGCACTGGCCTATGAACCAAAGGGTCGCTGGTTCGATTCCTGGTCAGGGCACATGCCTGGGTTGTTGGCCAGGTCTCTGGTTAGGGGTGTGCAAGAGGCAACCAATTTATGTTTCTTTCCCTCTCTTCCTTTCTCCCTTCCTCCTAAAAATAAATAAATAAAATCTTAAAAAAAAAAAAGAATCTGAAATATTGAGTAAACCATATGAGTTTTTTTTATTGAAATGGTATTCATATTAGTTAGAAATTAGAAGAGGTCTAAAAGTCAACACTAAAGGATGGTCTATTATACAGCCATTTAAAATGAGGGTTATAGGACTTCCGGCCAAGATGGAGGCGTAGGCAGACACACTGTGCCTCCTCTCACAACCAAAATTAAGGACAACAAATATTTAGAAACAAGAAAACAACCAGAACTTATAGAAAATTGAACTGTACGGAAGTCCAACAACCATTCATCCAGACCGGTAAGAGGGGCGGAGTCGCAGCAGGAAAAAGTGGAGGTGCGGACCCGGAACACAACCAGCGGCGGCTGGCGATTCCCAGGTGCACAGGCGGCGGCTGGCAATCCCCAGGCCCACAGGCGGCAGCTGGCCGACACAGGGGGCACAAGGGGGCTGCAACTGTGCAGACCCAGTGAGGCCACACGGGTCGGCTGGCTGACCGGGTGGTCCCACATTCGTGTGCGCACACAGTCCAGGCAGAGGGGAAGTGGCGGAGGGGACTGAATCCAGGAGAGAGCGGAGCAGGCGCCATTGTTCCCTCTCAGACCCCGCCCCTACATACAGCGTCACAACCCAGCGACTGGGCTGCCCTGCACTGGGGAGTGCCTGAGGCTCCACTCCTCACTATGTAATAGCCACGACCAGACTAAAACCAAACCAAAACAAAACAAAACAAAAAAAAACCCACCAAAAATGGCTCAAACTGAAGAACAAATAAAAGCCCCAGAGCCAATTCCTCTAAGCCGTGAAGAGATAGCCAACCTATCAGATGCACAGTTCAAAGTACTGGTCATCAAAATGCTCACAGAATTGGTTGATTTTGCTCACAAATTAGATGAAAAAATGCAGGCTACAATACGTGAAATGAAGGAAGATGCATGGGGAACTGATAGAGATGGAAGGAAAACTGGGACTCAAATCAATGGAGTGGACCAGAAGGAAGAAACTAACAACCAAACAGAAAACGAGGAAGAAACCAGAATTCAAAAAAATGAGGAGGGCTTAGGAACCTCCGGGACATCGTTAAATGTCCCAAAATCCGAATGATAGGGGTCCCAGAAGGGGAAGAAGAAGAGCAACAAGTGGAAAACTGATTTGAACAAATAATAAAGAAGAACTTCCCCAATCTGGCAAAGGAAATAGACTACCAGGACGTCCACGAAGCTCAGAGAGTCCCAAAGAAGTTGGACCCAAGAAGGAACACACCAAGGCACATGGTAATTACATTAGCCAAGATTCAAATGAAGGAGAGAATTCTAGAAGCAGCAAGGGATAAGGGGACAGTCACCTACAAAGGAGTTCCCATCAGACTGTCAGCTGATTTCTCAAAAGAGACCTTGCAGGCAAGAAGGGGCTGGAAAGAAATATTTGAAATCTTGAAAAGCAGGGACCTACATCCAAGATTGCTCTATCCAGCAAAGCCTTCATTTAGAATGGAAGGACAGATAAAGAGCTTCTCAGATAAGGTCAACTTCAAGGAGTTCATCATCACCAAACCCTTATTATATGAAATGTTAAAGGGACTTATCTAAGAAAAAGAAGATCAAAAATATGATAGTGAAAAGACAGCAAACTCACAGCTATTAAGAACCACACCTAAAACAAAAGCAAACAACTAGAACAGGAACAGAACCACAGAAATGGAGATCATATGGAGGGTTAGCAACAGGGGCGTGGGAGGAGGGGGGGAGAAGGTACAGAGAATGAGTAGCATAGACAGTAGGTAGAAAATGGACAGGGGGAGGGCAAGAATAGTGCGGGAAATGTAGAAGCTAAAGAACTTATGACACATGGACATGAACTAAAGGGGGGAATGTGGGTGGGAGAGGGTGTGCAGGGTGGAGGGGAATGATAGGGGAGAAATGGGACAACTGTAATAGCATAATCAATAAAATATATTTAAAAAAATAAAATAAAATGAGGGTTATAAATATGACTGTATAACAATATGGAATAAAATTCTTCCTCTATTTCTAATGAGACCTCTCAACCATCACTCTACAATAACTAACTTCTATGAGGCATATATTCGTAGATACTCACTATGTAATATTTTAAGTCAAAATATCTTACAAACTTGCATTATTTCTATACTACCAACCTACTCCAAACACATCCTTGCTTATGCAGACCCTCTCCTGATTAACAGAACCACCCATACCAATTAAGTCCATTTTATTCATCTCCTGTTCATTCCTACACCTATCACTGTCTAGCAAATACAAGTTATTTAATGACTAGCACACGGTAGCTGAACTAGTTAAATGAAAAAATGCAGTATATAAAGTTATATACCACAATTAAGCTGTCAAAAGCAGCTTATGTGTACATACATGCAGGCATGCCCACACACACAGACTTGGAGGACTATATCACACTAAAAGAATGGTTCTGTTCTAAAGGAGGTCTTTTTCAGTTCCCAAATTTCAATGAAGAAATTTAAAACAAAATGTCCCTCTTGAAATGTGTTTAATCCAGGCTTGTAAAATCATGTGTGTGTGTGTATGTGTGTGTATGGAAATTCAATTCCAGAGAGACTGCTAAGATACTGGCATAATCATAGGTTCATTATAGCATTAGAAAATGATATAATTCTTTGGGAAAGCAATGTGTAATACATGTCAAAAGCCATGTGTTCATACCTTTGACCTAAATGCTCCTACCCTGGGAACTTATCATTAGAAAGAAATATGCACAAAGATATTTGATGTAACACTGTAATATTTGAAAACATTAAAAATGTCTAAAAATAAGAGAATAGCTAAGTAAATTATAGTACAATCTTTAAAAGTAGTAAATATAAAATACACAGAAACAAGAAAAACAACATAAATGTTAAGATTAAAAAGAGGAACATAAATAATGTTGAATAATAAGAGTAAAAGAAGTCCTGGCTGGTGTGGGTTAGTGGACTGAACACTTGCCTGCAAACCAAAGGGTCACTGGTTCAATTCCCAGTCAGGGCACATACCTGGGCTGGGCCAGGTACCCAGTAGGGGACACACAAGAGGCAACCACACACTGATGTTTCTCTCTCCCACTTTCTCCTTCCCTTTCCCATTCTAAAAATAAATAAATAAAATCTTTAAAAGAAAAAGAGTAAAAGAATTTTGTATGAACTATTTCAACAAACCAAATATTCTCTTCATAAATAAAAAAGGAATATGCACACTAAAAAATAAGGAAAACACGTTAAAATGTAAAAATATGTATTCATTTAAAAAAATATCTTCTGACTGGACTTTGAAGATAACGTTTAAAAATCAAAACCGGAAAAGTAGATACTAATGGATAATAATTTAATTTCAAAAAGAATATTTAGAGTTTCAGAAAGGAAAATATACAGCCTTTGCTAAATGCCAAAAGGAATTCTGTTCTAGGTACAGAAGTTTCCTTAAGGAAAATAAACATTAAATACGTCAGCAGTGTTTTAAGTTATATGCTTTTCCCTAATGCTTTGAAAACATTTTTTTGTATTTAATTGGTTATTCATTAACACTAACAGAAAAGGAAAGAGTGCCACCTACTGAACTATAATCACTTCCACATTAAAAAAGAAAATAATTTTCTTTTTACACTGCAGAATTTTATGTCTCCAGGAAGAATAAAGTAAATGACAATTAAATACTACTAACTAGCACAGTATATTTAAGCATTACATTTTTACTACATAATACTTGACAAAAATGAATTATAATTTAAACCAAGTCTGATTACATGAGGAAGAAATAATCAGCATCAACTGTGCACATACACTCTATTAGAACAAAACATGAATCATTCAACACTGTAACATAACATCACAGTGCTCACAACAAAAAGAAAAAATATTATTGTTTGATTCCTGTGGCAAAAGTAGATGCAAATAACTAATGTTTTATCTAAAACAAAAATTCTTAAATATGTGGAAAGGTTAGAAAAAGTTGATTGAAAGTTACTAAAAGTCATCATTTAAACTAAGTTTATCACCAAAAAACAATGGAAGAGAGAGAAATTTGAAAGATAATTTATTATAGATCTGGTCAATACAACTTTCATATTCACATATATCTTCAATATACTTCCCTCAAAGCTAATCAACGTTATCCAATTTTGAGTTATGCTATGGTTTTCAAGGTGTGTGTGAGTCAGCTGGAGGTGCAGTTTACACAGGAAGATGGAAGAGTAGCTCACTTAACCAGAACGCAGGAAAATACCCTAAGTAGAGGAGAACCGAGTCCCACTCTGTGCCATAGCAGTTCACACACCATGTCAGAACTTCCACATTAGAAAGAATTAAAGTGGGCATTATTACAAATGTGTACTTTTATTATGCTGTAAGTGTTTTTTCAGGATACAATGGTATGACAACCATTATACTTAGTGATGAGAGTTTCAGGAATAAGCTGTAAAGGTAGGCTTGCTCTCAGAAGACCAAATCAAAGACCTATGATAATATTATAGATAACATTTTTCTCATTCAGTTATAACAACAACCCCAAGGAGGCTATTATTCTCATTTTACAAATGAGGGAACTGGGACTTGGGAAGGGAAAGAGTAGACATACTACATTTGAAAGAAAGCTTCAAAAAAGGCTTTAAACTGTCATACTTCAGTGAAATAGCAAATTATAAGTTTTTGGTAGTCAAATATCACATTAGTAAAGTCAATATCAGGCATCAATCACTATAAAAATTTTGAATATAACTTAAAGCCCTAAACTAATAAACTAAAGGCTGATGTTTAATCTTTTATAACAAAACTAATGTTAGGTGTTTTCAAGCACTTTCTGTTCTAAGAAGTGAAAGAATATTAATTCAGTATCCTACAAGGACAAGCAGAGCCATCTTCTAATATACTCATTACACCTGAGGTCGATCAGAGGCGAGCCTCTGCAGCCCCACCACAGAGCACGGTGCCTGCCATAGAGGGGGCACTCTGTAAGTAAGCTATTAACAACAACAAGCGAACTTGGCCTTTTTTAATGCAAGTGCAACTGCTGCACTTAACAAGGAAAAAGGAGATCCTGTATCCCAGGTTCACGCCAGATAATGTAATCTTGAACTGTATCTGATTACTGTTTTTAAAAATAAATAAAGCATTACCTGAAGAATATAAGGTATATTCTAAATTTTACCTCCAGATCAGGCCAGTCTGTTAAGATCTGGATATCTAGATAAATTCCTATTCAGTCTCCCAAACTTGAAACCTTGGCTACTCTCCAGCATGCTCTGGATAACTCCATCACCAAATCATATCCAGTCAACATCTTCCATTTCTGGTCCTTTCTCTACATCATTTCCCACACTCAGAATTCAGGTGCCACTATCTCTCCCTGGAGGACTGCAACAAGCTCTATCAACACTTCCCAATGGTCTCCTCTCTCTTAAGTCCATACTCATTACTACCAGAATTTTACGGAGAACCTTAAATAGATTATCTAATTATTTTACCCATCTATTTAAAAATATCCACTGATGTCCTCATCCTTATAGCATACCAAGTAAATATTCCAAATTATAATTTGAAATCACGTAAAAACATAGGTTGGAAGCTTTAGCAAGGCAAAGACAGCTCTTTCCTGTCCACCTCTATAATTCCAGAAATAAACTGTGTGCCTGGCTTACAAAAGGTTCTCCATAGCTACTTGATGAGTAATGAAAAAATGATTCTGAAATTCCCTTTAGCACCAATGGCAAAGATAACCACTGTAAATGAAACAAATTAACAATATTTTCTGAAATACGAAAGCTCTATGTAGCCACAGCAGGTAATTATTTAAGTAAAATACAATTACTGCACTGTCCCAAATAAGACTCAACTTTAGGAAAACAAGACAGAATAAACCCTAACTTAACAACAAAAGCACTAACATCAGGGTCTTATGCCAAGTCAGCTGTGTAACATCTTGCCCCACTTCTCCCTCCCTACACACACACACACACATCCAAGAAATATAACTGGAGAACAGAAATGTTAAATTTCTGGAAAGTTTAAAATTTGGAAGAAAATTAAAAAATCTTTTTTCTGATCTGATGATCAGAGGTGGACATTGACATATTTGGTAATTGTGGTAAATAAAACATCAAGACACTTAATTTTTCTAAGGTATTTGAAAAGATTACTTGCTGATTCAGAAACATAAAAACTATTTTATGACATTGAAAATGTGGGACTTTTGGCCAAGATGGAGGCGTAGGTAGATACTTTGCACAACCAAAACAAGGACAACAACAAATTTAAAAACAAAAAATAACCAGAACTGGTAGAAGATCGAACTGTATGGAAGTCTGACAACCAAAGAGTTAAAGAAACATTCATCCAGATTGGCAGGAGAGCCAGAGATGAGCAGCTGGGTGGACAGGACTTGAGGCAAGGTGGCAGCTGGCAGAGTGGGCAGTCCCACATTTGTGTGTGGATAAACTGGGAGAAACAACTTGGCACAGAGACAGACCATACAACCCAGGGTTCCAGCAGGGGAAAAGAAAGCCTCAAAACCTCTGGCTATAAAAATCTGTGGGGGTTGTGGTGGCAAGAGAAACTCCTGGCCTCACAGGAGAGTTTGTTGAAGAGACCCACAGGATCCTAGAATGTACACAACACCCCCCCCCAACCCCAGCAGTCAGCATCAGAAGGGTCCAATTTGCCTGTGGGTAGTGGAGGAAGTGATGGAAAGCCCGCAAAAGGTGAGCAAGCAGCACTGTTCCCTCTTGGACCTTCCCCCATATACAGCACCACAATGCAGCGACGTGGGTTGCCCTGCCCTGGTGAACACGTAAGGCTCCACCCCTTACTATTTAACAGGCACGCTGAGACTAAAAAATATGGCCCAAATGAAAGATCATATCAAAGCTCCAGCCCTGGCTGGTGTAGCTCAGTGGATTGAGCATGGGCCTGCGAACCAAAGGATCCAGATTCGATTCCCAGCCAGGGCACATGCCTGGGTTTCAGGCCAGTTCCCAGCAGGGGACACACGAGAGGCAACCATACATTGATATTTCTCTCCCTCTCTCTCTTTCCTACCCTTCTCCTCTAAAAATAAATAAATAAAAATAAAAATAAAATATTAAAAAAAAAATAAAAAAAAAAAGCTCCAGAAAAAATACAACTAAGCGATAAAGAGATAGCCAACTTACTAGATGCAGAGTCCAAAACTGGTAATCAGGATGCTCACAGAAATGGTTGCGTATGGTCACAAAATAGAGGAAAAAGTGGAGGCTTTGAAAAGTGAAATAAAGGAAAATGCAAAGGCAACCAACAGTGAAGGGAAGGAAACTGGGATTCAGATCAACAGTCTGGAGCAGAAGGAAGAAATTAACATTCAACCAGAATGAAGAAACAAGAATTCAAAGCAATGAGGAGAGGCTTAGGAACCTCCAGGAAAACTTTAAATGTTCCAACATCCGAATCATAGGGGCGCCAGAAGGAGAAGAGGAAGAGCAAGAAATTGAAAACTTATTTGAAAAAAAAAATGAAGAACTTCCCTAATCTGGCAAAGGAATTAGACTTCCAAGTAAGTCCAGGAAGCTCAGAGAGTTCCAAAGAAGTTGGACCCAAGGAAGCACACACCAAACACATCATAATGACATTACCCAAGATTAAAGATAAGGAGATAATCTTAAAAGCAGCAAGAGAAAAGAACATAGTTACCTACAAAGGAGTTCCCATAAGGCTATCAGCTGATTTCTTAAAAGAAGACTTGCAGGCAAGAAGGGGTTGGAAAGAAGTATTCAAAGTCATGAGAAACAAGGACCTACATCCAAGATTATTCTAGCTAGCAAAGCTATCATTTAGAATGGGAGGTCAGATAAAGTGCTTCCCAGATAGGTCAAGTTAAAGGAGTTCATCATCGCCAAGCCCTTATTATATGAAATGTTAAAGGAACTTATTGAAGAAAAAGGAGATAAAAAAATATGAACAGTAAAATGACCACAAACTCACAACTATCAACAACTGAACCTAAAAAACAAAAACAAAAATGAACTAAGCAAACTAGAACAGGAACAGATTCACAGAAAGAGAGATCATGTCGGGGGTTATCAGTGGGGAGGCAAAGCGTGGGGGGCGGGAAGTGGGGGAAAAGGTACAGGGAATAAGAAGCATAAATGGTGGGTACAAAATAGACAGGGAGAGATTAAGAACAGTATGAGAAATGGAGAAGCCAAAGAACTTATATGTACGACCAATGGACATGAACTAAGGTGGGGAATGATGGTGGGAGGGGGGTACAGAGTGGAGGGGAACAATGGGGGGGTGGGACAAGTTGTAATAGAATAACCAATAAATATATTTTTTAAAAAAAGAAAATGTATTTTTATTTTTACAAATCCAGACAGACTAAAAGGAAAAAAAATTTCAGCAGGGGAGACAATTTTGGCCAAGTTGACTATAAATTTTAGTCTATCAAATCTGTGTGTGCTGGTACTTTTAATCTCTATTTTGAAAAGTATACACCCTTACTTAAGGGTTAAATATGGTGGCTTGAATGCAAAGCAAGAGAAACCCATCTTTTAAAATTATGACATTTTTAATCTGTATGTTGTAGGTAAGAAATCATTTCAAAGGATAATACTAAGCAAAAAAAGTAACATAAGAATCTAATAAGATGTTATCAGAACATGATTTTTTAAAAAGTAACTGTCAAGAAGTCAATTTGGAAGAAAAAGAAAAAAACTTAAAGTATCACAAGATAAACCATTGTTTTTACACTTGTACTAGAAGGATAAGTACCGTGGTAATGAACAATGCACAAAATACTGGGCTAAGACTTAGAAACTGGGGACTCAATTGCCATCTCTATCACCTAAAAGCTGTGATACTTTAGGTAAGCTACTTTTTGAGACTGTTTCCCCAAAATTCTGAACAAATTTACCTGAGGATAGCAGTCAGGTAGAGCAGCAATTTTCAACCTTTTCCATTTCATGGCACAAATAAACTAATGACTAAAATTCTGAGGCACAACCAAAACCATAGTTTTTACAGATCTGAAAAAAAAAAGGTATAATTTTGATTCATTCACATCAGTCAGTCACTGTTGTATTGGCAGTTGACATTGTTTTATTTCATAGTCTAAGGGAAAAGAGGTCAGTGCCCCGACTAAATAGTCAGGTAGTGCATGCTCTAAAAACTCTGTGGCACACCAGTGTGCCTCTTTGCAGCACATTGGTGTACCATGGCACGCTGGCTGAAAAATCACTGAGGTAAAGTAATAGGACTTAGGTTTTGTGCAAAAGGTGAAATAAAGAGTGAATATAGGATTTGAAGAGGAAGCAGGACCAGAATAAGTTCTGGAAACAAAGCTAATAATTACAACAAAACATATTAAGTATGATGGCAGAGATATACAGGGTAGGGCAAAAGTAGGTTTATAGTTGTGAGTATGCAAAACACAGTTTATTCTTATATTATTATTTATGAACTATTATATTGTTTCCCATACTCACAACTGTAAACCTACTTTTGCCCCTGCCATACACCCATAAGGACGCCCAAAGGAAGGGAACTCCAAATCAGCCTAAGTAAAGATATGAAGGCACATAGTTCTTCTGGGAAAACATAAGCAAGTTAATGATTCTAGAGGTTGAAGACTGAAGCAACGAGGGGCAGAAAATTAGTATGTAAATGTTTACAGAGAAATTTGTACTGAACATCATAGGTCATCACCATAAATCAGCCCTAACGGCTTGGATACTGTAGGATTAAGAAAAACAAACAAACAAACAAACAAAACAACAACTCTAAGCTACTACCTTGGGTACACAGAATACTTTGCCCAGACTCTTGTCCTTCAGCCTTGCAAGGTCTTGAGAGGATTAAGGGAGGGGCCAAGTGTGTGTGAGGTTGAAATTGGGGCCCAGAGGCATTCTGCTAGCCTGTCTATTAAGACCGACTTAATGATGGTACTACTCCACTTAGGAATGTCCTGCCCATGCAGAGATTTCCAACAACCACAGAAAGAAAGCCAAAACTGAGGAGGGAGGGACATGTCATTCATGCCTTTCCCTTCAATCCTGTTCCTTGTGTGGGACTCAACACATACTTCGGATACTAGATGCAGTACCAAATGACATCAACTATTCTAATCCAGCTCAGCCCTCAATTTGCAGTGAAGTAAATTGAATTTACAAGGCAAGTTAATTCACGCCCCCCACCTTTTTTTAAACTTCCATTATTTGTTCTGTAAAGTGGGAATGATAATCGCACCTGCCTTTAGGGGTTGTTTCAAGATTAATGAGATAATGCTAATGAAAATACCATGTGATATCAAGGACAAATTATCTGAAAGCTGCTTTTATATTCCTATTTTCAAATAAACACAATATTAATATTTTAGTGACTGAAAAGCAGTACAAATTTCCTCAACAATATTCTTCTATTCTTTTAGTAAGTAATCACTGTCATAAGAATAAACATTTTTTCTCTAGAATAAATAAACCTATTTGTATTTTGAATGAAAAAAAGAAATTTCTCTCTAAAGACATTTTTGGTTTTCCTTGAGAAAAAAAGGTTGCTCACTATAGAGAAAGCTAATAAAGTGTTTTATATTGTGTAATATACTTGCTTCCTGTTTAACAGTTTATTGTGGAAGGATAGTTCAGACAAAAGGTAAAAATTTAAACAAAGGAAATGATAAGTATTTTAGAAATTTTTAGGAAGCAAACTTAGCAGAACTGGTATGGGAATGAAGCAGCAGGAGGAAAGTGATCAAATAAAACTCTCACTTTTCTAGCTTGAGTGACTGGGCAGTAGATGGTGCCATCAGTTAAAATGGATAACACAGGGGTATTAAAGTAGGATAATGTATGCAGCCTTCAATACACCAATTTGAGGTGCCTGTGGGAAATGTGGAAACAGCCTACTGACAACTGGATACAGAGTTTGAAAAGTATGGTATGCAGATTCAGTCTGGGGGGTCATCAGTACCCAAATGACAGCTGAAACCATGAGAGTACAGAATATCACACAGTGAAACTGAGTACAGTGAGAAAAACAGAAGGTCAAGGATAAAATCTGGGACCACTAACATTTTAGACGTAGAAGAGCCATTGAAGATGAGCACATAAAAGGCACAGAAAATGAATTAGTCATATACAGAGAATTAAGAGAGTATGATGTCACTGAAGAAAAGTAAGTTTCAAGGAGGACCCAACAGTGATAAATCCAAGAAGATGCCATAAAGAGAAGCCTGGAAGAAAGTGGCAGGTATGGCAATGCAGTTTTTGGATCTCACCAAATTGCCACATAAAAATAGAGCAATTAACATACTAAGGTAATAAAATATATGCACTGATGCCAAAATACAAGCAGGTGACCACCAATAGCCACAAGACCCAAGTATTACCCATCCATACAGGGGCAAGTGGTGAGAAGCAATGAGGACACTGGCCCGAAAGAGGAGGCCCTCAGCAAGCCAATGGGTATTCACTGAAAGCCTGGCAGGCTATGTAAGAAGGGTGGCTGAGGCTAAGAAGTGTCTGGCAACTTCCAGGATGGGTAAGTGACAGAGGATGGTGTATGGGGGATGAAATCTATGGGGAGGGAAGAGTTAAGCCCCTGAACTTTTAAATCCAACCCTTTGTCACTCACTGTAGGACAGAGCCCACTAAGAAAAAAAACTTGCTGAGGCTTCTGGCCAAAATGGAGGCATAGGTGTACACACTGTGCCTCCTCACATAACCAAAATTAAGGACAACAAAGATTTAGAAACAAAAAAACAACCAGAACTAACAGAAAATTCAACTGTACGGAAGTCTGATAACCATTCATCCAGACTGGTAAGAGGGGCGGAGTCACAGCAGGAAAAAGCGGAAGTTGGTGGACCAGGCACGCAGGAGCCCCAGGCACACAGGTGGCGGCTAGAGGACCCCAGGTGCGGGGTGGCAACAGGCAGATTCATTGAGGCCACGCAAGGCGGCTGGCTGACCTGCCAGTCCCACATTCGTGCACAGATAACCCAGGCGAAAATGGGGAGCGAGACAGATCTCCCAACCCAGGGCCCCAGTGCCAGGAAATAAAACCTAAAAACACCAATTGAAAACACTTGTGGGGGTTGCGGTGCTGGGAGAGACTCCCAGCCTGACAGGAGAGTTCCTTCAAGAGACCCACAGGGTCCTAGAACATATACAAGCCCACTCACACAGAAATCAGCACCAGAAGGGCCCAATTTGCTTGTGGGAAACAGTGGAAGGGACTGAAATACTAGAGAGAGCGGAGCAGGCGCCATTGCTCCCTCTCGAACCCCGCCCCCACATACAGCGTCACAATCCAGCAACTGGGTTGCCCTGCCCTAGGGAACACCTAAGGCTCTGCCCCTTACTACTAACAGCCACGACCAGACCAAACCCCCTCCCCTCAAAAACCCAAAAATGGCTCAAACAGGAGAACAGATCAAACCCCCAGAGCCAATTCATCTAAGCGACCAAGAGATAACCAACCTCTCAGATGCACAGTTTAAAGCCCTGGTGACCAGGATGCTCACAGAATTGGTTGATTTTGCTCACAAATTAGATGAAAAAATGCAGGCTACAATACATGAAATGAAGGAAGATGCATGGGGAACTGATAGAGATGGAAGGAAAACTGGGACTCAAATCAATGGAGTGGACCAGAAGGAAGAAACAACAAAACAGAAAACAAGGAAGAAACAAGAATTCAAAAAAATGAGGAGAGGCTTAGGAACCTCCAGGACATCTTTAAACATCCCAACATCCAAATTATAGGGGTACCAGAAAGGGAAGAGGAAGAGCAACAAGTGGAAAACTTATTTGAACAAATAATAAAGGAGAACTTTCCCAATCTGGCAAAGGAAATAGACTTCCAGGAAGTCCAGGAAGCTCAGAGAGTCCCAAAGAAGTTGGACCCAAGGAGGAGCACACCAAGGCACATCGTAATTATAGTATCCAAGATCAAAAATAAGGAGAGAATCTTAGAAGCAGCAAGAGAAAAGAAGAGAGTTACCTACAGAGGAGTTCCCATCAGACTGTCAGCTGATTTTTCAAGAGACCTTATAGGCAAGAAGGGGCTGGGAAGAAGTATTTGAAGTCTTGAAAGGCAAGGACCTACATTCAAGATTGTTCTATCCAGCAAAGCTTTCATTTAGAATGGAAGGGAAGATAAAGTGCTTCTCAGATACGGTTAAGTTCAAGGAGTTCATCATCACCAAGCCCTTATTATATGAAATGTTAAAGGGACTTATCTAAGAAAAAGAAGATAAAAAATAGGACAGTAAAAAGACAGTAAACTCACAGATATTAACAACCACACCTAAAACGAAACTAAGCAAGCAACTAAAACAGGAACAAAAACACAGAAATGGAGATCACATGGAGGGTTAGCAACAGAGGAGTGGGGGGAGGAGGGAGGGGAAAAAGGTACAGAGAATAAGTAGCATAGATGGTGGGTAGAAAATAGACAGGGGGAGGGCAAGAATAGTGTAGGAAATGTAGGAGCTAAAGTACTTATGACACATGGACATGAACTAAAGAGGGGGAATGTGGGTGGGAGAGGGTGTGCAGGGTGGAGGGGAATGAAGGGGGGAAGTGGGACAACTGTAATAGCGTAATCAATAAAATATATTTAAAAATAAATAAAAAGAAAAAGAATACAAAAAAAGAAAAAACTTGTTGAGACTAGAATCACAACTGAGCAGAAAAGAAAAAAAGAAAAAGAAACTAGCATTAAGGCAAGAGAAGATTCAGCTAAAATTGGTGGAAGGAAAGAGAAAATCTCAGAAAGCTACCCTATTTTTGAATAACACACAAAACCAAAGGAGGGAGAATGTAAAGTTAGAAAAACTACCCTGAACTCCTGGACTTCCTTCTAGATGTTCAGAAAAACTATACTCACATATACAATTTCTATAACAAAAAGATTAAATACCAAAATAACATCCCTATAGGCAATGAAAGCATATGAAAAGGAGTCCAAAAAACAGATGAAAACTGTAACATTCTACTTTAAAATGGTCTAAAAGTCAAAGGAACACAAATCAAAATGAGAAAAACTCAGCAACAAGGTGACAGAACTCAAGAAAGCAGCTCTGACGACTGGCACATGGCACAGTCATAAAAATTGGGGTGCATAAAAGAACATAAGCAAAAAAAATTTTTTGCCTGCTTTAGTAATCATGAATGATAAAGTATTAATATTGTATGTGTAACTAGGATTATGGAATGTCTTATCACCTTTTTTATCCCTGGGAACCAGAATTAATGTTATGCCCAAAAGTGTTTACTGCTGTAACATGAAAGTAAAAACCCTAAGGTCCTGAATTTAAATTAGAAATATCTGTAAATCATGAGTTACCTTATCTGTTATCTGTCTACCTATCCATACATATCTATATGTATGTTTTTAAGTGTAAATATTTAATTACTATTACCAAGAAACAATGACAACCCAGTTGTAATAAGTACCCCAAGCCCCCACACTGTGGACTTGAAATGCTATTTCCCAAGAAGCCCAGGGTTTCTTGGGAAAAATGATTGATTCCAAGTACAGAACAAGAATATACAAGATGAGCGTAGAACAATTTGATATACTAAGTAGCAAGGACTCTATCAAAGACTACTAGCATCATGTCAAAAAGACTCAGAAGTCAGATTGAAGAAGCTGCCTCTGGCCAAGGATGGGACAATCTGAGCTGCAATAGGGTATAACTAATTAGTCACCTATGCATGACCAAGAACCAGCTCAATATCTAAAAGACTGGGTATATAAAATCAAAGAATCAGGCATGGCTCTTCCTTTGTGTGAATTATACCGCTAAGTAACTCAATAATAGATGAGGAAAAGGATTTCCTCATAAAATTATTTCAACTAAAGAATGAAATATAAACAAAATGATGAAATATCACTACCCTGCAACCCCAAATTAATTAACGGATCTAGGCATTGAGCATCAATACTGCTAATATCAAAAAATAAATAAAAAATAAAAAGATAAAGTGAAAACCAGACATGAGCCACACACAATACTGCATACATCTTGCCAAAGGTATTGAACCAGAGTCTGATCCAGCCTCAGATTCTCGCTGCCAATTTGCAAGAAACACATTTAACTGCACAATGAGTAGAGTCAGCAAAACCCAGACTGTGGCAATCCTGTAAGTTACACCACCCAGATTCTTGAACAAATACACTGAAAGAAAAAGAAAGGGACTTGGCAGGGTCAGGGTTGGTGGATGGACAGCTATAGACTAAAATGACTTAAAAGACATGTAAAGTAAAAAAAGAGAGGGGTGTTAAAGAAACTAAAGTGTCCGAGTACACACTTGGCAGCTTCCAAACATGCAATATGGGATTATTAACCACAGTCGCCACATTGTACCTTATATCCCGTGACATTTTTGTAACTGCGAGTTTGTATCCTTTGACCCCTTCACCCATTTCACCTGTTCCCCCGCTCCTCTGGCAACCACAAATCTGTTCTCTATGAGCTTGTTTTTTTTTAAATTAAAAAATTATGCATTATTATATATATTTTACTGATGATAAAGGTTCAGAAAGGTAAAGTGACTTGGTAAGACTAGAAACTCAGTAACTACTTGAGTTCTGCCTGAATGGCTCCATGAAGCCCATGCTCTTTCTACTATAGCCTGTTGCCCTTTCAGTCCTTCTGTTCTTCTCTTTTTTTCCTTCTATCTGTGACTAAGTCTCTCTATTCCTTTACACTTACCATCATAGGGAAGACATTGAAATACTTTTTTGATATGAACCAAGTTCAAGTGTTGATAAGATGGTACTCCCACGACAGTACTTTGCTAATAATATTTTATAACCAAAGTCAGGCATCTCACATGTTGCTCTTGAGGAAATAAAACAAAAATAAAGAACTTGGCAAACAGGTGTTATTATCAGAGTTGTTCATGTCTATACCACACTTTGGAGCACTAACCAGAAGACTAGCAACTGTCTGTCTAACATGCTGTACCCATGAAAAAAAGAAATTTCACATTGTAATGATTTATTAAGTTGCGTTGTGTAGCTATATTTCAAAAATGGTAACCACAGGACTGCATTTTATATCCTTTATCCTGCATAGGGCAAAGGTTTTGATAAGCATCTTACTGTCCTTCCTATTATTTATTGCATACTTATGAATCATATGCATAGTTTATAAATCAGCAAATTCCTACTCCTTAAAGAATCCATAAGTGCCATCTAAAAAGAACAGTGTTTTAGCTTATGTTATTTTCCTTTTTAATGATTTTATGTATTTATTTTTAGAGAGAGGGAAAGGGGGAGAGAAATAGAAGGAGAGAAACATTAATGTGAAAGAGAAATATCAATTGGTTGCCTCTCTTACATGCTCCGTCAAGGGACTGAACCTGCAACCCAGACATGTACCCTGACCGGAAATTGAACCAATGGCCTTTGGCTTTGAGAAACAATGCCCAACCAACCAAGCCACATGGGTCAGGGCTATTTTCTATTTTAAATGTTTATAATTTATATTGCATAAATTGTCAAAGGAGATAAGAATATTCTTTTCTTCAAATATTCCAGAAGAGAAACTCAAAATTTTACAATAGTAATTTCTAACATATATCAGTATCTAAAGTCACTAACTTGTTTTTCATACTCTTTCACTTCCCAATATAAATCTAATATCTTAATTACATTTCCTTGGCAGTATTTAAACATGATAACCATATCACTTTAAGAGAATTGTGTATTATTTGCATGTTATAAAAATAAAACAAAAGGGACCAATGGGTAAGTGAAGATTATTATCAAAGTCCTAGGCTTGGTTTTGAGTAGTGAGTTTGTTAGAGCTTATTTATAAAAAATAATTAAATAACTCTCTAAATAAATAAATGAAGGTTTTGTATGGACCAAACATAAGCCTATGCACCAATCAAGGATTGAGATTAATCAAATATCCATCTGAGCCTAAATTATTACAAAGGCCAGAAAAAATCAGTTTAACTATTAAATAGGAGACAGAAAGATATGCAAATTACAAAGGTTAGATTTTGAAAGCTCCGGAGGGCAGAAAGAAAATGGGCTGGTGTTTTTTAAATAGAGAAGAAAGTAGTTAGGGCTCAATTACATGTCACTTGGTAATGCACATAAGTCTGGTCGTTAAACATTACCAGTGTCTAATTGATATCAGTGTCTAACTGATAGAAAACTCATAATCACTGTGTATCATTCTGAAGATCAGAATGTGCCTGTTATTCACATATTAATGTCTTTCTTTTAGTTCCCTCCTACAAAAAGCCTTAAGTTTTGTCCTAGCATTTGGTTACCATTCATGTTTTCTTAGCATAGATCCAAATGTTGTACACTTCTAAGTGCCTTTCAGCTAAAAATTTCAGAGCCACAAAGATTATTCTTCAAGTACAAGAGGACATATCATGGATTTAATACTTAGCACCGCTTTCATAAAGATGTCTAGGAAGCTTAATAAATTATATTTAATGACAAGAGCAAACAACGAAATTCCAGGCCTACTTGATATCCACAACCTGTCTGTAAAAGAGAATGGAGTTTGTTTCAATCAGGTTTCTGCCCCAGAAATCCTTCTTTGAAAGTGTTGATATGAAATGCATTTGATATGTTTTTAGAATAAACAAGTATGTGTTTAAAGAAGTTGTAAAAAAATGTATGTTCTAAGATCAAAAACAATGATATCAGGGAATATGAGGTTTACAGAGAATGACTTTACATAGGGGATTATAAACAGTAAGATTTCCTCAAGGGCAATAAAAGCTACAAGTACAAATAAAGACAAAGGTGGGAAAGAGACAGAATGTTAGGCAGTTACAGAGGCAGTGGGTGAGGGCAAATGAGTAGTTACTGTTCAATGGTTACAGATTAGAGAAGGTGAAAAAGTTCAGAGATGGATGGTGGTGATGGCACTACAACAATGTGAATAATGCCCCTGAACTATACATCTAAGGATAGTTAAAATGGTCCATTTTATGTTAGGCATATTTTACTACAATGAAAAATCATAAGTAAAAGTTATTTCTGCTATCATTTGCATTATTCTGAAATACATCTTTGGTTTTAGAATTTTAAAAAAGGAAATGAATTCCTATTTTTTACAAGGAAAAACATTTTGCATGTTTAGAATCTAAGTAAACCTAAATGATCAAAATGTAAAATCATGTCAGAAAAAGGGAACTCTGCAATGACTGATTACTGTGCCTGATTAGCTATTATTTCATAATAAAAAATTCTATATAACCAAACAATAAACATTCACTTATCATTAAATAGTGAAGATAAATCTTCAAAATATTAGAGAATGTTCACTCACTGTTTCCAGAAGCATCCAACTCACATTAATATAAGCAGGAAGGAAAAGAGCTACCCCAATTTTTCTGCTTCAAAGGTTCCTAAGTTAAACATCCATTCTCATATAATACATCCACTGAAAGGCTTCTCTGTGGTTATGTTCAGCTCTCCCCTTCTTAAAATTTACAAAGGAAATAAATGCCTCATCAGACAAAACTTTGATAATGCCATGTTCTGCCTGGTGATACCAGGTGTAAGTTCATTGACTTAAGGGTTAGAATTATTTGTAAATAACATTAAGATATTTTGATTGCATTTGTAGAATTTATATGTTAGCACAGTATATTATGTAATTCAATTAGGAAAACTAAGAAGACTAAAACCTCATTAAAATAATTACATGAGTATACACGAGTAAGAAACAAACAAAAAAATCACAAACCTTCTTGAGAAGACACAATGGGTGGCAAGTAATCAGGAATGTATTCTTTTCTCTCCTCTGCATCTTTACTTCCAGGCTGAGGAAACTGGAGTACATTGTTCTTGCTAACAGGAAACGAAGGAATTTGATGTGGGAAAGTGACAGGTTCAATATTGTGAATATAGTCTTCTAGTTCATTAAGACTAACTCCCATAAGTTGGAAAGCTTCACTGACATCATCCAAAATTGGGTCAGTTCGGCCATCTGAAACAAAGTCAAAAGCAAAGCAATTATTTTAAGAAAAATTCCATGAATATTTTTAAACACATTAAGAAAAAATTATTAACTAAGTATGTACCAGAATCAAGTATATTATATACTCAAGACCTAGGTGTTAGAATTTAATAAATTTTAAATAGAACATACTATTTAAACATTAGAAAGCTGATTCTTAAAGTCAATTTTAAATATGATCTGACAACCAGCCAGAACACTGCAGACAATTTATACTAACAATTCACTGGTACAGACAAGTATCAAAAGTAGTTTAGGGCCCTGGCTGGTGTAGCTCAGTGGATTGAGCGCGGGCCTGCGAACCAGAGGGTCGCGGTTCGATTCCCAGTCAGGGCACATGCCTGGGTTGCAGGCCAGTTCCCAGCGGGGGACACACAAGAGGCAACCGTACATTGATATTTCTCTCCCTCTCCCTCTCTCCTACCCTTCCCCTCTAAAGATAAATTTAAAAAAAAAAAAAAAAAAAGTAGTTTAGGGATGGTCAACAACATCTGGAACAGTGGCTGACACAAACTAAATGCCCAACGAATATTACTATTATTATTTTTTATTAAATAACTAGAATGCTGTGCTAAGTAAACGGTCCCTACATTTTCTGTTGTTCAATGATGCACCTCTGGAACCAAAGACAATGACTGGCACAAAATTGGCACTCAATAAATAGTTGTTAAATGAATTCTACCAGTGAATCAATTTTTTAAATCCAAGGAAATTTTCAGAAAGAACTTAGATCATAGAAGTAATTTACATATAAATTTTAAATGTAATTAAAAGACACTATATAAAAGAGATACAGATAAAAAGATTAAAAGTTATATACAGTAAGATTCTCTTTGGACAAAGAAGTTTCTCCTATGCCAACTCTTAGCAGAACTTGAGGTCTATACATCTTTTAAAACTACATCTTTTAAAACATCCTTTAAAACTAGGAAGCCCTGGCTGGTATGGCTCAGTGGACAGTGCTGGCCTGGGAACTGAAAAGTTGCCAGATCGATTCCCAGTCAAGGGAAGATGCCTGGGTTGCAGGCCAGATCCTCAGCTGGGGGTGTTCGAGGGGCAAATGATTGATATTTCTCTCCTTTTCTTTCTCCCTTCCTTCCCCTCTCCCTAAGGAATAAATTTAAAATCTTAAAAAAATAAAATAAAAAACTCCTATGAAAATTGCAGTTCCTGATTTCCATTAGCCTAAAAAAATTTTTTCACTGAAATTTCCTATGATTACTTCTAATTTATATGTCTGAAATTAAATCATGCTGTAAAATGAAAAAGAATAATCCAAAGTTTGTGAAAATTAGACACATGCTTGCTCACACATGCATAGGAAAGGAAAGCTCTGGAAGGATATACATCCAACTGTTAACAGGTTAAGGGGGTAAAAGCCGCAGGGAGGGAAGAAGAGTTGAAGCAGGAGACTTTCATCCTAACTTCAAGCACTTCTCTGAGTTTTTGGGTAGTCTTTGAGTTTTTCTACAAGTATGGGTTACTTCTATGATTATAATAAATAAAATTAATAGTCATTCTTCCTCTTAATTATGTAGATACACATTCCAATTCTTGTAGTCCTATTAAAGGCATTATTATTCTCTTAATCTAAAAAATAAAATCATCTTAAATTCCTCCATATGCTTTGCAATTTCAACCTAAGACCTTTTGGTACTTCCTACTCCTCACCCTCACTTCCTTTTTTGCCATGGATTTCAGAATTTTTCTCTCTATTCCTACTATCACTATCTCAGTATAGTTTCCAGTTCTCCCAACTTGAGTCTCTCTTGCACTTGACTGACAGTATAATAATACTCTTAAAATGTCACTTTCAATATACCATTGCCCTCTTTAGGAAGATGCAGTGATTTCTACCACATTTTAATTTGATCTGAAGTCCTTCTCTAGCTTGATTTCACTCTTCAACATTTTCCTCTAAAACCCACCATTGGCTAAATATGTCACACTGGCCACCTCACTGGTACCTTTATCATGTTTAATTCCATGTGTCTTAGTTTATGCTTTTCTCTAACCTAGCATGGTTTCCTCCATCATACAACCATACTTGATAATTCAACTCAAATGTCATCTTTTCTGTGAAGTAATGCTGACCCAGAACCCATAGTGAACAACCACCTCTCCTGTACCACATTCCTTTTGTATTTGCTGCCTACACCACACAAGTGTTAAATTATAATACCAATCTTAAGGGTCACTCTGAAATATTTAGCACCTGCTTTCGGATCACACGCACATATTTTACACATAACATAACACATTAGGGGCAGATACATCTGCCCCTGAATACTTTGACAAATCATTACTTTAGGGAAATTTAAAAATGCATTATTTATTGAATTAATAGTAATGTCTGATGCTTGCTTTACCTTGAAAGCATTTTTTAAAAAAGGAACAAATACCATCAGTTTGTTATTGTTGACATTTTGAAATCCATGTACAAATTGTACGGGCAGGAATTGTGCCTAAGTAATTTAATGTCTCCAAAACCTAGCACAATGCTTTCATTCATAAGTGGTTAATTTAGTTCAACAAATGTTTGTTGAAAAGACAAAAAGGATTTTTTTTAAAGATTTTATTTATTATTTATTTTTAGAGACTGGGGATGGGAGGGAGAAAGAGAGGGAGAGAAACGTCAACTGGGGACCTGGCCCGCAACCCAGGCATGTGCCCTGACCAGGAATCGAACTGGCAACCTTTCAGTTTGTGGTACAAAGCCTGACCCACTGAATCACACCAGTCAGGGTAAGACAAAAAAGATTTAAAGAAATAGAATATAAGAATTATGATAGTAATCTGAGGTTACAGAATTCAAAATTAAAATAAGGATAATAAAGAAAGAAGAATCTAAAAAAAAGTCTGTAACTAATAAGTATACCAAGAATTAGCATTCTTAAAAAGTCATCAAACCACAATGGAAAATAATGAGCCTGATAATTGCATTCTCACTAAAAGCAAAAAAATCAACTACAGAAATTGGGTAATTAGAAAAGGGATTCATATTAATTCATAACAATAATCAGTTAATGACTTTGGAATACCTTCTTACTTGGAGTGCCAGAACATATTCAATTGCAGTGTATACGTGAAAAGTAACTATGTATTCAGGGAATATCCTGATTACCTAAAGGTATAGCACATCTGTTCTTATTTAAGGAACTTGGTAGCAAAAATATAATCTAGGCTATGCATAACTGTAACAGGATTCTTAAGGACCTTGAAAGAGGGGGCAGGAGGGAAAAGAAGCAAAAGCCAAGAAGTACTGTAGTGTGCTGGCAGTCTACTTTCAAGATAACGATGAATGAGAGTTACTCATTCATTGAAATCAAGCATTCAAAAAAATACACACTTTTAAAACTCAAAAAGTGAAGTGATTACATAGCTATTATGGTTGTAGGTTATCGCTTCATTCACTTATTCAACAAATAGTTCCTGGGTGCCCAGCATGCTAGGTTACAGAATACAAATATAATAAATTTGTCTCCTGGGGAGGATATATGAGAAGGTGAGAGATAAACACAGATGATTACAAGCCAAGGTGTTAAATAACATAACAGGTACACGCACAGACTTATGAGAGCAAATAACATGAATTTCCTAAGCAAGTGACAAGTGAATCTCAAAATATAAGTAGTACTAGTGGTGGACCACGGGGTGAATGACACTCTAGAAAACAGCATGTACATAGGAACCGATAGCTTAGAATGTTGCAGAAAAAGCAAGTAGCTCAGCATGGTTGCAGATCAGGATGGCATGATGGCAGAAGATAAGAAAAATGCTAACTCACAAAAAGAACTGAGTGTTAAGAGATCAGATTTTCAGCCTGTAAACAACTGAAATATTTTAAAGAACAGCACAACCAGATTTGTGTTATGGACAAATTATTTGGGCAGCACTCTGAAAGCTGGAGTGGAAATTGGGGTCTAAGAAGTAAAGTGTATCCATGGGTCTCAATTTTTCAATCTGGGAATCACTTTAACAAAACAAGATTTCCTATGAAATATTTTCCCGAGTTCCCCAGTTTACCACCTTAACAATAACGATCCAAAATTTAAGTAAGGGGTAGTTTCCCCTCCAAGCGCAAGCATCACATCAATGAGATGATGTATGGTTTTTATTAAATATTCCAAATTATTAAATACCACCAGCTATAGATACTACCAGGCACATTCACTTAGTACTGTATCTCAGAATACCTGGGGAACCTTGTAAATTGCCTATAATCCCTCTACCAAACTTTGATAGCCACTGACAAAAATACAAAGGAAGAAATCAATGGGTGCCTGTTAATTTAAATGAAAGTTCATCTAAGTGAAACTAAGTTGGCCTTGGGGAAGGAGTAAGGAGAGACGCTGTCTATGAAATGAACAGACACAGAAAGAGGCAATGTCCCTAATAGAGCAGAGCTGTCAACGAGTTATGTTATGAGCTGAAGAATGGCTAGGCTTGTAAGAAACGGCCGGTAGACGGAGCGCCTGTGACAACTAGTTGTAGTAGTTTGCGGGCAAGGCAGGGAAAGGACCAAAGTAAAAGAGACTATGGCTATTCTGGAGGTGGTTCTACACACAGCAAAACATGAGACCATGAGAAAGACCGATGCATGTTACAGATCAGAGAAGAGTAAGAGGGTGTGGAGCTGGGAGCCAACACAGGGCTCCCGGCTGGAGGCGGGAAGTTAGCGGACAAGGAAGAGACACCACAAGGATGACTAGTGTTTCCAGGGACAGTGGAAGCGGAGGGGCGTCAGGGGCCAAGAAGATTCACCATCTCGGGGTAGAAGTGAAGGACGCACACCTCAGAGACGCTGGGATAGTGATGGGGAGACCGGAGGTGTCACTCGTGACTGTCCAGAGGCAGCCCTCCCGCACCCAGCCCGGTACTCACAGAGCTCAGAGTACCGATGGCAGCCCCGTCCCAACTGCTGCAGATAGCGCTGCAGCACGTCCGTGAGGAGGTGGCAGGCGCTGAGTTGCACTGAGTCCCAGCCCAGCGCCTGGCAGATCTGCGCCACCGAGACCCTCAACAACGACCTGGAGTAACTCTCGCACATCCCGCTCCGTGGACTCCACCGCAGCACTGGCTGCCACTTCTCTCCACCCCCACCGCCTAACCTTAGCAGAGCCCCCGATTCATCCTCTAGGGCCCCTGCGGCGGGGAAATCGTCCCTCCGACCCCTGGCGACCACCTCAAAGCCTCAGCAGCACGGAGCGCGCCAGCCTGAGAGCCGCCATTTTGGACTCGCTCCGCCTCCCGCTGGACGGTCGCCGGGGCGAGGCAGCACTAGCCGAAGGCCGAGAGCGCCGAGGAGGAAGCTCCGCCCCGTAGGAGCAGAGCGATGGTGTAGGTATCGACTCTTGAGATTGGAAGGTTGCAGGAAACGGTCTCAGATAGCAGGTGGGGGTGCAACTGAGGAGGTAGGTGCTTGCGGCTTTCCTGGGGGGGGCGGTGGGGGCTCACTTGGAGAGGAAGAGAAAAGGGATTGTCAGTGGTTTAGGGGCAAAAGAGGGAATCAGGGTATGAGATGAAAAACGCGGGTGTTAGAAAGAAGTGGGAACCCGAGAGGCTGGGAGTGCAGGGATTTAGGGCGTGGAAACCTAAGTGCTCCCCCAGACGCCTGATCACGGCAAGACGGTCTGATCACGTCTTGCTTCTGCTCAACGAAAACAAACGAACAAACAAAAACAACCTGAGCTGCTTATAGATTGTATAGATTAAATCAAGTCCAAGCTGTTCAGCGTGCCATTCTGAGCCCTTTATCAGTAGGGCGGGGACTAGGGTGAGGAGAATGTGGAAGAAAAGGGGCCACATATTTAACCTGACAAGCTCAGGGGAGGCCTGCATGGTGGTCTTACAAACTCAAGAGACTTAAGGTAACCACAAGAATGGTCTGAAATGTAAAACTTTCTAACTAAAAAAAAAAAAAAAAAAAAAAAAAAAAAAAAAAAAACCAACAGATCACAGCGGGTAGTCCTGCCTTAGGCTGACATTTTTCCCTAACAAAGGTCGTTCTTTATCTTAATAGCCTGTCTGTTGTCTTTTTGCATCTACCATAACAATACTTTTGGAATGTCAAATTTCCTTTTTCCAGGCCCCTCAAAGCACAGGAACCGCACCAGGGGGAGACCACAAATGCCCACGTTATTATTATTGTCCTGTTAATTGTTGACTTAACTCTCCTGTACCCCACCTGTGTTAAAATGTCTTATCATTTTACTTTTTACCCGATTCCAGAGGTTTCCCTGCTTTGCTTTCTCCCGCCTCCCTAATCTATCACCAGTGGAGTTCATGTAACTTACTTATGCCTCCTCTTTTGATTGCAATGTATAAAATAAGATGCAAAAGTAACATTCTCCAGAGCATATTCTCAACTCGTTGAGGTTATGGTTCCTGGCAATTGTCATCAGTTTGGCTCAAATAAACTCATAAAAATTCTTACAGGTTTGTATGTTTCTTACATTGACATGAATTAGGTACTGGCCTCAATGCAAAATTTATGGGAGCACCAGAAATTTAATCAAGATCAATAATATTTTTACATCTATATATATTTTAAAATGCAGACTGCTGCCAAATAATTTCTGCCTCACTTCATTATAATCCCAGCCCTCGTTCCAGTAAAATTTTATTGATAAAAGCAGGTGACTTACAGTGGGCCGCAGTTTGCAAATGTCAGCCACTTTGAAAAAGGAAAAGAGAACTCAGTTGCCTACAGAGGCCAAATACCTTAAATCAATGAAGCTGGCAACGGGTATGGGGAACTTTTGCCTACTCTTGAGCCTTCTCCCAGCTCCGTCTGAGTGTTACCAGATCTTTCCAATTTGCCAGAAATTGGGATTTTATGATAAATGCCTCAATTTCTAAATATTTGGAATACATTTTAAAGTTTTAATTTGCAAGCACACTAATCCCATGGTTAAGCCAGATTCAGCCAGGTTGTAATGGCTCATTTACTCTGTTTCTTAAATATGTCCTTGTGTGTGTGTTTTCCCTACAGAGTGGGGAAACACACTCTGTTATAGAGTGTTTCTTCTTCCTTTCCCCTCTGGATCATCTCTCAGTTTCTCTATTCTTATACGTATCACGGTGCATTCAGTATTTGAGTTTACATGCCTCATCCAATAAGTTGTGAATTTCTGAGTGGCTTTATATTCCCTCTACAGGGACTATTCAATCAGAACCTTGAACATAATGTATGTTCAAATTTTAAAAGTCTTAGAAACACAATAGAACTGAAAATATGGTACTTCAACTGAATGATCACCTATAGAGAAGGAGCAAGGCACTAAGTGACAGGGGCCTATAATATTTTCTCCATTGACCCTTCTGACCCCAAGATTATCAGGGACTTTTTGGATACTGAATCTATGGGATGCTTTAGTCATAGCCTTACTTGACCATTCTGTAACTATGTGATTGTGTTGAACACGAACTTAATTTTAAAATTTTTGTACCTTGGTTTCACAACATCCTGTTCTTTTGCCATTCCTTCAGTGCCTCTGGAGGTTCTTCTTACATCTCTATATTGGACCCCTCTTCATTTGCATGTGTGTGCTTTAACCCCTTAACATTGTATTTTGGAAAATTTCAAACTTACAGAAAAGTGTAAACAGGTATACACTTCACCTAGACTCACCAATTATTAACATATTGTCAATGTGTACTATGTGCATACACATGCACATTCCTGTCTTTTTCCAGAACAGTTTAAAAATACTAGCAAGATTCATGGTATTTAATGCAGAAATACTTCAACATGTATCTTCCTAGAACAAGGACATTCCCCATAATTATGTCACAGGTTCAGTTCCCCATGAAGCCAGTTTTGAGATGAAATTCAATCTGCAGAGTTTGTTAAGGAGTGCTCCTAGGACCACCACCTGTGCAAGGGAAGGAGTGTGCAGTGCACTTTCAGAGAGGGCCTCAGCCAATCTCACAGGGAGTCTTGAAGCTTGATAGGCCTTTGGATTTGTCCTGAGATGGAACTAGATGGCTGGACCTTTATATTCCCATGTAAGGTGTGTGATCTTAGGCAAGGTGCTCTCTGAAGTAGAGGCACTTCCAAGGAAGGCAGAAGTCCTTCAGTCCTGAGGAGATCTGAGCAGGAATACTACATTACAGTATTCACTACTGTATCAGTCCCCTTGGGCTGCCGTGGCAAAATACCACAGACTGGGTACCTTAGCAACAGAAATTTATTTCTCACAATTCTGGAGGCTGGAAGTCCGAGATCAGGGTGCCAAGCATGGTCAGGTGAGGGCCCTCTTCCAGTGTGCAGACTTCTGTTCTTGTATCATCACAAGGTGGTAGGGGCCTGGGAGCTCTGTGGGATGTTGTTTATAACAGCATTAATCCTGTTCAAGAGGGTTCCACCCTCATGATCCAACCACCTCCTAAAGACCCTACCTTCTAATACCATCATGTTGGGCATAAAGATTCCAACATGTGAATTTTTGGCGGGACACAAACATTCAAACCATGGCAACTGCAGTCCACTCCTTGTACCCTTAGATCCACCTCTTGGCATAAATTTGAGGAACAGCTCCCCCAGGGTTTTGGAGGAGGTGGCCTCTTCTCCTTGAGAAAAATTAAAGGGGAGGGATATGAGACAAATTACAGTCTTTACATGCCACAGTAGGGCCTCTGTTAATCCTGTCTACTTCCTCCACTCTTTTAGATTTCTGTCACCTTCAGCTAGCACCACTACTGGTCTCTGTGGCTTTCCTAGTGGCACCACCCAGACCCTCGTGTGCAGGAGGTCTCAGCCCCTGGATTTTATGCCCTTTTCAAACTGTGGCTTCTAAACCTGCCTATAGACCATCAACATTAGGCGAGAGAGTGCCAAGAGACAACCAGCCAAACCACTTGGATACAAAATGTTTCTCCTTGCCTGCATTATGTAACAGCAATGATCAGGGTCAGTTACTTCTGCCAGCACAGTGCCTCCTCTTTGCATGCTGTCTCCTGGCCAAAGTGCCCAGGTAGCAACTGCAGCTAATGTTTCAGTGGATCCTGTGTCTGCTGGTGAAAAATATTCCCAGTTTTGGAAATCAAAACTGTCATCCTGGGGAAGCCAGAATTGCAGAGACAAGAACAATTTCCCAGGTGGGTCACTGGGAGTGATGGTACGCAGGACAACTCTGGCTTCCACTGTGTGTGGTCTACCTATTGGGAGCCCAGCAACCTGGAGGACTATGCTCCATCCTCATAAGGCATTGCCTATGAGCTGGACACAAAGGGTGTTTCTCTGCTCTGCCAGTCTGATAGTTTGAGTTGTATGATATCTGACACGACTAGATTCCATGGTCACATGCCCACTCCCAACCTCCTTTGTTGTAAAATGGCTCCCTTGCTTTGACGCAGCAGAATATAGGACACCAGTACATCAAACACTGTGAGCAAGAATAGCACATCTGTATCCAAATATGGGCCTATTCCTGACAAGACAAGTGGCTGCTCTTTCTAGGATGAAAGGGGCCATTCCAGTCAAACTGCCAAGCAGTTGGTTGGTCTCCTTAGAGTGTATTTAGTATAGTTTGCTCAGGCTGCCATAGCAAAATGACACAGACGGGGGGACTTAAGAGACATTATTTTCTCACGGTTCTGGAGGCTGGAAGTTCAAGATCAGGGTTCCAGCACGATAGAGTTCCTTCGTCTTCCCCTCTCCATCACTTGAAGTCATTTTGATGTCTGAAATTTTGTGACATTTTTCTCTTGAAAGTTTTTAGGTCTCTACCTGTGTTACTATGAAATGTCACGTGATCTTGAATAAGCATCCTTGGACAAGTCTTTGCACCTGTATGAGTACTTCTGTAGACTAGACTATTAGAAGTGGAATCTACTAAAACTATGCACATTTTGACATTTAGCAGACACTGACAAATTTCTCTAAGATCACACACTTGCACTAACAGTATATGAAATTGATTCCCCCTACTCTCCAAAACTTTGTCTAATCTTTCCCAGTCTCTTGAAGACAATTGACTACTCATTGTCACTTTAAAAATTGAGTTTTTACCCTTTTTTCAATGAAATAGGATTTCTTAGCATATTAGATAACATTTCTACCATTTGTTTTGCAATGTAAAATTAGGGAAGTTTGTGTTACTACTGTTGGATAAGAATGCACTATCAATTTTCCTGGTCTTACATACCATCTGATCATATAAAAGAAGCAGTACTGAATGTGGGGAAATGGCAGTATTAGAATTTTTATACTTTCCTTCCACTGCTTACAGACCCAGCACAGGCGCTTGAAAAGTCAAGCTAAAGCAATTTCAATTGCTTTACCAACCACACATAGGGAAGGTAGTTTTATATACATAGAGCAGTGATTAAGATCCTAGACTCTGGAGCAAACTGTCTGGATTGGAATCCCAAGTCAGCCTTACCAACTGTGACTTTGAGTGAGTTACATCTTTGTTTAATCATCTGTAAAATGGAGACTGAAATGGTACTTATATTACAGGGTTGTTATGAGGATTGAATTAACATTTGCAAAATATTTAGAATCTGACATGGGATGAGTGCTGTGTCTGTGATTAAATGTTGCCTCATCTGTGTAAAAGTGATGATCAGTTTAATATAACATTTATTGATCTCTTCTATGCATTGGAATTCAAACTCTGAAAATATGATAATTAAAACACTTCTCTATAGGAGCTTATGGTGTTGAGCAAAGACAAGCAAAGAATGACAAAATGTGATAAGGGACACTTGGCTCTGATAAGGGAAATTTGGGAGAACTGGAGGAAGTGATAACTAGACTGAGTCCTTAAGAACCAATGACCAAAAAATACAATTAAAAAATTGAAAAAAAAAAAAAAGAACAAACGACCATGTAACCACTATGCTGGATACCTGAAACAACTATAAAATACTTTTGAGTGTCACCTGTAATTGGGGCAGGGGGGGAAGCATGGCAATAAATAAATACCCCCCCCCCCAAAAAAAAAGAACCAATGACCCACAGTAGAAATTAAAGGAAAACTACTGGGGCAAGACGACACTGGAAGGGTTATCTGGGACAGGATTATAAGCATACTGTGCTCTGCAGTTTAGACAGGTAGAAAGGAATCTTAGAGTGTAACTTGAATTTTTTACCCGTTATACCCCTTTTTTTGCTAAGTATCGTAACACTGCAATTATAATGAAAAAATGTTTGCATTAGTATTTTTTCAAAGATTTTTTTTTTAGAGAGGGGAAGGGAGAAAAAGGGAGAAACATCAATGTGTGGTTGCCTCTTGCACACTGCCCCTGCTGGGGACCTGGCCACAACCCAGGAATGTGCCAACTGGGAATTGAACCCTTTGTTACCATCCCCACCCCCCCGACTCTCGTCATCCTCTGAACCTGTTACTCTTCAGTCAGCCCAACAGATTATCTTATGTTGTGGCATTATTCCTGCTTTTCCTTCTACTACAGTCTAGAACATCCAATTCATTCTCACAAATGTTCTAGCCTGGAAACTGGTGAGCCCATGTGTTTAAAAGCAAAATTAAAAAACCCACAGCAACCCCATTCCCACTTGACATTCAAAGGTATCTGAAACTTGGTTCACACACTTGGCCCAGTGGTTCACTATGGCCAGCTATTCCTCACTGCCCCATTTGCTGACCCACCCAGAAGTGGCTCATAAAATTTAAGGGGAGCTAGAAAATGACCCTGAGCTAGTCTGGCAGCATTCTTAAAGTGGCAGTACTGTTCTTAAAAGCTTTGTGAGTCCTAATCATTTTTTATATTATTCACTGTTCATTTTTATAGTTGTTGGCAAAAATAATACTTTCCATACATGTATTTTACTTAATGGTTTTTAAAATATACCTTAAACTGTTAACTGAGAATGGGTTTTATATTTTCATATATTTTTAAGATTTTATTTACCTTCAGAATGGGAAACATCAGTGTAGTTTCCTCTTGCACACCCCTGACCAGGGATCTGACCTGCAATCCAGGCATGTGCCCCCACTGGGAATTGAATTGGCAACCCTTTGCTTCACAGGCCAGTACTCAGTCCACTGAGCCACACTAGCCAAGACCATATTTTATCTTTTATAGTTCTGTAGTCTTTTGGGAAATTACTGGGATAGGCAAAAGTAAATTTACAGTTGTTCATATGGAAAGACAACTAATACAAGAATAAATTGTTTTGCATATTCACAGCTGTAAATCTACTTTTGCCCACCTCTGTATATATTGCTTTTTTTTTTTTTAATCCTCACCTTATTGATTTTTAAAGAGAAGGGAGAGCGAGAGAGACAGGGATCCATTGCCTCTCATACACATCCCAACCAGGGACAGAAGCTGCAGCCCAGGCATGTGCCCTGAATGGGAGTCACGGCCTTTGTGGGATGATGCTCCCATGGAGTCACACTAGCCATGGCAACATTGTTTTTGTAATTAAAAAACAACAGAAACCCCACCAAACCCAAATTCCCTATTTTAAACAAATAGGAGGAAAAAGCCCCAATATTCTGGCATGGCCAACTCACTGCATGAATCAGCTAGGCATCCAATCCTAATGGTCATCTAAATGTGAATATGAAGTGATTATCGTATGGGAATGTCTTAGTGCTTGCAAAAGGTACTTAAAAAATTTATTTAGGCTAAGTATATGTCTGGAATTTTATATTGCACACATGAACAATGAATAACTGCAATCATCTATTTATTCCATTGTGTTGACTGTTCTTTGAAGGTGCAGAAGGATGGAAGCTGGGCTGAGGTTGTGGCCTCTCACCTCTCCCTTGTACCCTGACCCCAAAGAGGCCAGACTTCAATTAAGATTGTTTCAGAAGAGCTTCTTCAATTGTCTTATCAAAAATAACAAACAAAAAAACCCCAAACCTAATAATAGCATGTTAATAGTTTTAACAAAAGTGATTGTTACTGTAAGCTGTTTATTGTAAGATAATTTACAAATATCTTGCTGTCTTTTGTAATTTAAACAATGGACCAACAATTTCTTCTGACCAGGACAGCAGTAAGCTAAAAACAAATCAGCTGGCTGAATTTTCTTCTTTACCTGAAAAACAAAGTATAGAACAAATAAAAATTAAGCAGTATTTTTGGAAAAAATAATGACATCAAGAGATAGTACAGGGAGTGTTGCTTGTATGTATACCATACAGCTGATGTATGTTTTTGTCTCTATTAGAGTTTCATGCTATGTATGTACCATAACCAACCTACGGCCTATGAGAAACATGTAAGGTCATGTACTTACAGCCATTGTTAGAAGTTTATAATGTATTTTTCCATCTTGTTATATATATATATTTGTTATACAACACTCAAAAATAATTTTCTTGAGAAAAGGATGTAAAATGCAAAATTCACTCTTGATAACTAAAAATTGCCAATTGTTTTTGAGTACTTTATTATAGTGGGTGTCTTCTCTTGGGGTTTCTAGTTAGCTTATGAATGAATACATTAGATACTTTGGGGTTTTAATTGGGATTTAACATAGATTGCATTTTAATTCTTTGGTTCTTTGTTGTTTCTATTAACCCATGGCATTAATTTAATAAATGTTATAATAGCAACCCATAAAAAAATTTAAAAAAAAGAGAAGACTCATTTAAGTGGGGGTTAAAGAACTGAGTTTTACATAATAAAATGTTACTCTACACTACTGGTTCTCAAATTTTGGTCTGGGGACCCTTTTATGGGATCCATGAGGGCAAGAACTCTGTTTCATAGTAATGTTATTTGCCTGTTTCATTTAGTCTTATTCTCAAGAGTATCTGGCAGAGTTTTCCGGAATGTGATATCCTAATGACATGAATACATAAAAAGATGAGAATCTTGCTGTTTCTTAAGTTTGAGAACCACCACTCTTCGCCGATGTTTAGTATCTCAAACTAATGCTAATTCTCTATACTTAAAGTTTACTTGAAAAAAGCTCCCCAGCATTACCCACCCATGTGCTCCCATAAGTTG
The DNA here is from genome assembly GCA_039655065.1 of Glossophaga mutica. Lineage (NCBI taxonomy): Eukaryota > Metazoa > Chordata > Mammalia > Chiroptera > Phyllostomidae > Glossophaga > Glossophaga mutica. Next base: position 157,909,926 of record CM077303.1, read on the forward strand.
GCTGCTACTGTAAACAGGCCTAGTGATCTAAACCTCTCATCACTGTCACTGCTGCTAAATTAGCTTCAGCTCTATTGGGGGGTATATTTTCTGAGAGGGGTATGGGGAAAGTGTGTGAAATATTACCACTTTACCTCGTGTCTGAGGACGAAACTCGATTTTCATTAATCCCTGGTTATTATATTAGAAGAAAAACACAAACACAAGCTGGTCAACAGGCAATCCATGCTAGTTAATTCATGTACAATTTCCAACTAAAGAAGTCTGTTTCCTCATTTGTTACCTTGAGGATATCACATACTTACCAAAATATTCCTTTAAAAGAGTCAATCAATATATAAAAAAAGTTATAGATCTCAATCTGGTTAGAAGCAATAAAGCCATATTCATGCAAGTAGGCAAGACCGAAAGTATAATTGAAATCATTACTTTTCCTATAAATAACATACAATATATTATAAATTTTAGGTTGGCAATTAATATTTGACACCTCAAATACTGAAATACTGTGGTCTATTCATGCTTTTTATTTTATTACTAAAGAGCCAAATGTATTAAACATCATTAAAGTCTTTAACCAGAATAAACTCAAAGGTTAGAAAGCATGCAAGTCCATTCATAAAAACAATCCAACCTTGGGGCCACAGAGCTAACTTTTTTTTTTTTTTTTAAAGAATGATTTTGTTTATTTTTAGAGAGGGGAAGGAGAAAAAAGAGAAAGAAATATCTATATGAGAAACATAGATCAGGGTTGCCTCTGGTGCACCTCCAACTGGGGACCTAGCCTGCAACCCAAGCATGTGCCCTGACCAGGAATCAAACCAGTGACCTTTCACTTTGCAGGACAACATCCAACCAATGAACCACACTGATCAGGGTCAGAGCTGACTTTTTATAAAGGATGTAGAAGGCCTTTCTAAAAGGTGACAATTTAATAGTCAATTTCCAATTATTGGAGTTCTTTTATTCTCAGTTTTGTCTTAATCTCCCTCTCCTTATTTCCCTTGATTTGCTGCTTTGTAGTAAGGTTTCCCACATTTCTAATCTAGAAAGACCCTAGTCTGCAATTTGGCATAAGGTGTATCCTCACACTTTATTTCTAGCTTTCCTTTTTTAAGAGGGGGGGAAAAAAGAGAACCCTGGTTCTCTATATCTTACAGCCCCCAAACCTTCAGAATGCAGTCTTTCCTCCAGGCCTTCCCACACTTGCCATCCAAGAAGAAACTGGCTTAGCACTGGCATTAGGACATATAACAAGGAGGATAATGAGTAATATAATTATTTAATCCTTGGATTTGTCCCCATGTTCTAGACGACAAAGTTGAGTTGCAGAGGCATATCTTAACCTAGTTTAACAAGACATTAAGTGGCAGGGCCATTCATTATTGCAGTCTATGATGCTACTGACACATTAATGACCAGGCTGAGTGATGGGTTAGTCTTCAAGGAAGGATCCTTAAGATAGCAAAGCTGATGGATACAACTAGTAACTTATAAAATGGTCTCAGTAGGTTTTCTTTGTGTCTCTTGGGCATTCTGCCCAGTTTCTATCCTTGAGAGACAATACTTAAGGACCAATTTAAATTTCACCTTAGTGATGAACCTTCCTTAATTCTTAAACACGGACCTATGTTTTTACATAACCAATAAAATGTTATTTCTCCCTCTTCTGAACTTCCAGTTCTTAATATACTTATGGCACGTTTTTCATTCACTTAACCACCATTTATTGAGGAAGTAAGTGCAGGTGATGGGCCTACAAAAGTAAGACAGTCCCTCCTAAGCTGTAGGAGCACAGAAAGGCAATTCCTAATAAAATGTTAAGTGCTGAAAAAGGGAAGCACAGGATGCTGCAGAAGGGTACCCCACCCAAACTATGCAAGAGGGTTTCCTGGAACAAAGGATCCCCCCCGCTAAGTTAGGAAGGAAAGTTAGGAAGGATAAACAGGAGTCAGTCCAATGAAGTACCAAGGGTGCAAGGGGAGAAAAGAATGGCATCTGAGGCAAAGACACATGCCACTCTGACGGTGAAAGAGATGATGTGTTTGTAGAACTGGAAGCAGATCAATGTGGCTCAAGTTTCAGGGAAGTGAGAAATGGCAGTGGTAAGAGGCTAGACTAGAGTGTTGGTGGCCAGAAACCATAGGTTCATATACGCATACATCAAGCGAAGCTGTTTCTGCAGGATAGTATGAGAGAATGGGTTCTATTATCTTCGTCATACCACTCTGTTACTGTGTCAGCAATTTTTTTCTGTGAATGGCTAGACATTAAGTACTTTAGGCTTTGTGGGTCACATACTGTCTCTCTCTTTTTGTAACCCTTTAAAAATGTGAAAATGAGGCCCTGGCTGGTAACTCAGTTGGTTAGAGCATTCCCCAGATATGCCAAGGTTGCGGTTCCAGATATGGTCAGGGCACATACCAGAAACAACCAATGAATGCATAAATGCATAAATAAATGGAACAACAAATCGATGTTTCTCCCTCCAATCAATAAAAAAATAAAGTAAAAGAAAACCATTCTTAGCTCTGTGCCTCAGTTTGCTGACTTCCATTCTACTGCAATTTCAAATATAATGTCTATCCTCCCTGTTAAGGCTGTGAGCTTTTTTGAGGGCAAATATTGTCACTACTACATCCTCAGTGCCTAGCACAGGGTTAGGCACTCAAAAGACTCAAAATACTTATTTTTTTAATTCTTGAGAGAAATGACAAGGATCTGCAGTAAACAAGCACAAAGGGGAAAGAGCCTTGGGCTATTCAGAAAGTAAAACTTAGAGAACTTGGTGACCAATTAGTAGGAGGGGACAAAGAATGAGTCAAAGACACCTTCTACACATTTGATCCTTCATCACAATTATCTGCAGTTTGTTTAATCCCATTAGACAATGAATGCCTTGCAAGGATCACATCCTTTAACGATTATACTCTGCATATAGTGAGTGTGCAATTAATAATTTTTGAATACAAGTCTCATTATCTTAATTCTGGTTTCACAAACAATATGCTCTTGAGGAAAGTGGTACACTATCTTATGGTACTGATATAAAAAAACTTAATAATTTAAAAAGATAAGATTTTATAAATGACACTGAATTATCCACATCCCTATTCCTAATACTTTAGGAAAGTGAAAGCTAGCAATATATTGATTCCTAAAATAAGAAACTAAGCCTGAAACAATCATAATAAACCAGAGATTCCATTTTCACCAAATTTTTATATCCTAACAGTAGGGATATAAGACTAAGAAATGGATCACTGCATCTTTAACAGAAAAAACACATCCAAAAACTTTTAAACATCCAAAGGTAACTAGCAGACATAGAGATACGAGAACAAAAACTCTGAAGGCAATCTACAAATACTTACAGAGCTGCAGCACCAGAGATGATTTCAATCAGCTCCTTTGTGATGACAGCTTGGCGGGTACGGTTGAAGGTTAAAGTCAATTTGTCGATCATCTCAGCTACAAACAAAACAAAACAGAAAGATTAGACAACATTTACAACTAGAAAGGAATACTTTAATTAATTTACTCATAGATAAATGTTGCTCAATGTAACAAGATTTGTTGTTGTTGTTTTGTGGGAGGGAGGGGAGAGGTGCCAAAGCTGTCCTCCAAAAATTTCAAGATGATTATTTTTAAAATATCTGGTGAGATACCTTTTCCAAGTACTTGCAAATTTACTGCCTATCAAGTAAGACATACTTCCTTTAAGGCAGACAGTATTACTTCTCTATCTTTTCAGATAAGAAAATTCAAGGAAAAAGATAGTATTTGGTTAAAAGTTTCATGGTACCAGCAGTAAAGCCCAGGACTAGGTCCTATCTCTCTTGCTTCTTGATCTACTTAAGGAATGGTCATATTCTTGATGTAATAAGGGTCTTCATGCTACTCCCCACAGCAGAATTTCCTCAGAAATTTATTGTGTGCTTACAAGCATTCTTGCTTGCATTGTCCATGGCTGTCATCCTGGCACTTTGCTCACTCGTGGTGGATTCCTTCAGAGAATAGTAAATGATGTTGGCCAGACTGTATTCCTGGTAATTCTGCAGTACGTCAGCATCAATGTCATCATAGATACTCATGCTGTCTGTTAAAACAAGTGGTAAATATCTCTGACTTAAATCAGTAAGTACAAAGACTGGTTTAATCAAAATGCCTTCTTATTCTAAAAATCCTCTATAATTACTGAGCAGAAATAAGTTTAAGACCTAGAAATGTCGAAAGACTCAGTTCTAACAGTTTCATCTATTTCCACAATGTAGAATACGACAGATTTTCAGCAAAATATATAAACAAAGCACTGGATATTTAAAATAACTAATACATTTCATGGTCATGAAGTTGTCTAGATAACATCTACTTGAGTGCCTGGCACAAAGCCAGTTTTTTCCCCCAATAAATTAAGAACGAAAATTAGTATAGTATAATACAAAAATCTCAATTCAGCCTTTTGATTACTGGAGAAATCAGAAAGTGTCAGAAAAACAAAAGCAGAAAAATGTTTCATTAGGGTAACGTGGTGAAAACGTTGCTGTTTCATCAAACTTAAGATGCTACAGGTTATGATCCATATCTGATGTAACATTAAGAAAGGAAATAACATAGCCAATTAAAAATGATATGCTGTTGACTAGGAGAAGCATCCCAATTTCAGAGATGTAAACAAGTGTACATCTTGGAATAGATGAAACATGATACACAAAAGGGGCCTTGGGAAAATAAAATAATTTCCAGAACATTGTTTCTAGAATGCTTCACTGAACAATGGTGACTTTATTCGAACGATAAAAACTTACTGGGACAATGTATATAAATGCTGTGGACGCTGTTCTAATCTCTATTCTAAAGCTTTAGATTAATTGGAGTTTAAGGTAGAGCTTGCATACAGAGACTGCAAAGCCAATATCTAGCTAGGTTCTCTAACCCAAGGACAGAAAACCTCTAATGAATGCCCTCAATAGATACTTATTAGTTCAATTGAAGGAAGAGAATAAGAGTAGCCAAACAATGCAGATTAATACATCATGGAAGCCATTAATAAATCGTGATAGAAACAGACCAACATCATTTTGCTCCTGACAAACTATTTTCCTAAATGTACAAACCTCCCCTTTCTATGTGGAAAAATACCTGTCGTATAAAAACTACGTACCAGCACTTGCAATGGTATTAAGAGAAAAGATGGGCTTTTCTTCTGTTTTGTAGGAGATGACAGACCTAGAAATGACAACCAATGCAAATTTCAAAATAATAACTTTTAAACTGTTAAACATTTACTTATTTTAAAATATGAACATAAACATAAAAAGCTTTGATTTCTAAAATTTTCTTGCCTGAATCGATTGAAGATGATAGATCCTTCATCAAATTCATACCCAGAATTTAGTAATTCCAGGGCAATGACTGATGCATCTCCAAAAGTAGGGGGTTTTCTTCCCACTTCTTTGAATGCCACCAGAAACTGGTCAGAATGAGTCCTATGAGAAATACAAGAGAGCACATAAAATAGTTCAATGCATTTTTCTTCTAAAAGAACATAGGAAAACAAGGAAGCAATCGCTATGGGTTAAGTATTTTTTGCTTGGGCAGGAGGATGTTCACTGAATTAAGTTATTCCATACATTATCATGACTATTACTTTTCTTCAGCACCTCCACAGAACTAAGGGCTAATAATCAGGCCTTTCTTATTTTACATTTCTCTATGCCTTTATTTTTCTTCTTCCAGTCCTAATTAACTGTTGTTCATTCTAACATTTCTAGACTGTGACAGCTCCTCAGAGTTCACTCCTCATTTTTAAAAATGTCAATAGCTTTTGATATTAACATTGCACTCCATTTATGGCTTGGACAAAGAAGCAAAACGCAAGTAGAAAATGGAAGAAATCTATATATTCTAGTATATACTGGTAAAATAAAAACAAAAAGGGTATAAAACTCCCTTTTACCCATAATACATATTTAAATTACCTATGAAGTATACCCCTGATTTTATCTCCAATTCCAACAATCTTAACTTCTTTCCCAGCTGCTGTGAGCGTAGCCACCTCATTTTTCATCTGTTTAGCGACCGAGGAATGGATAGCACCACAAAGCCCTCTATCTGAGGATACACCGATAAGGAGGTGCTTCTTCTTTTCTTCAGGCCCCTTAATATCAGCCTTTTCATACAGAGCTTAAAAACAAACAAAAAACAAAGCAAGAATTTTTATATGTAATTCATACTAAATACAGTAATCCCTAATTTACAAAAAAGCTGGCTGTTTTCAAAATGATGCATTTAAATTTAGGTAGCATCTGACTAATATAATCAAAACTCTCCATGTACTTATTCCATTAAAAAATTAAAATTAAAACCAAAAAAGTTTAAATCTCTATATAACAAAGATTCCTAAGGGCCCATTAATGGCGACTTTATCTTAAATACTGACTAAAAGATATCCCTGGTACCATTAAAGAACTTTTAATGAGGTCAGAATTACAGAGAATTTTAGAAAATTATTCCTAGAGAACTATAGAGAATTATTTACTATCAGACTTCTAAATCATGTAAATCCTCAATACATAACACACCCCCCCACAAAAAACAGGAAGCAAATCTTTGCTGACCTGCTTATATAATCTGCATATCAAGCTCTTACAAAAATCAGTAATATCCTTGGGTGAAGATAAAATAAAAACTGGTGTTGTTAAAATAATGATACCAATTTCATTTTTGGGGTTACTTTAACAACCTCATTTTGGTGGTCTAGTTTTCCAAGAAGCAAAGGCCAAGAGAAGATTCAGTAGGACAAAATATACAAGGACTTTACTAGGAGATATGCCTGCGAGAAAACAGGAAGTCAGAGTCATCATATCATGATGCAGGTCTGAGCCGTGGAAAGAAAGGTTGAGGGGCAGCTTCCCAGATCACTGTACAATTTAAGGGAAGTCAGGAAGGCTGCTGGGAACCCCAGGTCTCCCAAGAACACGCCTGCCTGTATCAGCCTGTGCGCAGGTGCAGGCCAGCAGGCCACAGAAAGCATGGCATGGAAGCAAATGCAGGATGGACTTCAGCAGCTGGTGTTCACTGCAGTTGCAAGGTACAGCTTCATGGCTGCCACATTCACCCAACGAAATTCCTACTACTACCTCTTCCAGCGCAGAGCAGTGATCTTCAAATTTCAATACCTGAGACCCTCAATAAAAAGCAGAGAGATATTCAACTCCAAAGTTGAATAGAGTGGGGAGAACATTTCTTTTAAGTTTCTTCTTATATTTTATATTGTACAGTATAAAATACCTACTTTACATTTTTAAAAAGATTTTATTTTTTAGAGAGGGGAAGGACAGGAGAAAGGGAGAGAAACATCAATGTGTGGTCGCCTCTCACATGCCCCCTACTGGGGACCTGGCCCACAACCCAGGCTCGTATGTGCCCTAGACTGGGAATTGAACTGGGAACCCTTTGATTTGCAGGCCAGGACTCAACCACTGAGCCACACCAGCAAGGGCAACATTTTAAAATATTTACATTGATTGAGCCATTTAATATTTACCAGTTAGTATATTTTTAGTTTGAAGGACTTTAGAAGCTGATTGGCAACCTCAAGTTGGAGTTTTGGTATTTCTCCACAAATACTATAATCAGATATCTAAGCCAGTTTCTTCTTTATTAGATAATTTTGTGGTTATAGACTTTTGAAGGGTAACAAATTTATTATACTTGTTAATACCACCAAGTGAAATGACTTTCTTTTTTCATATATAAGTAACTAGAGAGTAATTTACCAATGAAGATCCACTGAGCCTCCAACTAGATGCTTAGTGTTGTGCTAGGCAGGGAAGGAGACATGAAATCAAATGGCTGCAGCTGGTAGGAATTACTAAAACCTAACGTAGCAACTCTCCTTTAGGTGAAACTAAGTATGTTGTTTTAAAGCAAGGAGCCATTTCCATTGAGGCCCAGTGCTCTATCATTTCCTCAAGAAAATTTTCTTTAGCAGTATAAATGTACATTTAAAAAATATGGAAGAACACAAGATAACTACTTCACAGACCAATTTACATCTAATACACAGATAAACTAATATACAGACATATTTTCTTTAATTTGAAAATGAGCAAGTTTCACTTTCTTTATAGTTGATGTTTAAACATGGCACTCACATATGCATTCATAACCTATGCCCACGATTACTTGGTCACCTCTCCACTGCAGCATACCACCTCCTCCCCACCACAGTCCTAAAATATCACATCAGAACTAATAGGATGAAATCAAGCACTGGAATTCCATGCACTATGTTGCTAAATTCTTTTAATGGTACATTGAACAATGTAGAAAACTTTTCAGAGTACTTAAAAGTTAATGTAATTGGTATCCGATCTTGGGCAAGTTAGTTGATGTCACTGAGTTTCATTTTTTTTCATCTGCAAAGCAGAGGCTGAATCAGTTCCTACCCTCAAAGGGTTGCTGTGAAAAGTGAGTACATGTAACTCTGGCTGGTGTGGCTCAGTGGACTGAGTGCCGTCCTGTGAACAGAAAGATTGCCAGTTTGATTCCCAGTCAGCACATGCCTGTGTTGCAGGCCAGGTCCCCAGTTGGAGGTGTATGAGAGGCAACCAATGGATGTATCTCACACACTGATGTTTCTCTCCCTCTCTTTCTCCCTCCCTTCCCCTCTAAAAATTAAAAAAAGGAAAAAAAAAAAAAAGGAAAATGAGTGCGTGTAAAATACTCAGAATAGGCCCACCATCATGGTAAGCACTAAATAGAAGTCATTAGTAATGATCTTCTTTATGTTAAATAGTTCTTCATAATTTGTGAACTACACTCTTCTCTTACCCAAAGATCCTACTCCATACACTCGAGCTGGTTTCAGCTCTCTTTCAGCTCGGGCATATTTTGCTGCTGCTACCATTTTCATAGACTTGGTAATTTTCTGGATGTTTTTGATTGACTTCAGTCGCCTGGTAACTGAAAAACAGAAGTGCTATGTTACGATAAAAGAGTTATAATTTCATTTGTGAATATACTGAAATACAGTATTTTTCTAAACTGCAAGGTAGAATAATTAGCATTTACACCATCAATTAACAGCATGATGCTAAACTAGGCTTAATGTTAGAATGAGTACTAATAAAAGGTCAAACTCAGGTGATAACACAAGAGAATGGTAACTCATACGTTAAAAATATGAAATGGTGTTGAAAATGGCCTTCAACCACATATTCCGTTACATTTTTATATACCTACAAATAGTTTTTCTTAATTAAAACATTATCATTCTACAGACAATAGAATCAGAACCACCATGTTCACCTCCCGCTGGTCTTTTCTAAAACAAGTTCAATGCCCCACACATATAATGTAGATTTATTTTATCGGTTTTGACCAAATATATAATGGGCTTTAAAAAGCAGCATAATTTTGGAAGTATTACTTGTCAAAATTTAGTTTTTCTTAATTCACATATTGAGACAAAGTACTTACTATCTTTCAAAGTTGCCATATTTCGAACTTGGATCCTGAGAATAATAAAGGTTATAAAAGTATTTTAGTTTTTTAAAAGATAGCTCAATTATATAACTTTAAAAACTCTTGAAGTTACTGTGTTTACCTAAAGAATACCCCATAAAGAACTACTCAAATATAGGACTCTAAATGTATAGATACTAATTTTTAAATTCCTTAATACTGATATCAAACACTGTATCAAAGGCTTCATTCTATTTGGCCTAACTAACAGACTTTTCACTGAAGTCACAATGGCATTCACACATGCTCTATTCCCACCTCCATGTCTTTGTCTATATTGTTTTCCCAACAGAGAAGTTATTTCCCCTGTTAGGCTACTCAACTCCCAAGGTCAGCCACCTCTAAAAAATACATTCCTTGACTTTCTTGGTTCACCAGAATCTTTTCAAATAACCGTTATACATTCTAACACAACAAAATGTGTGAAAGTACAGTTTATTTCAACCAAGTCTTAGCTTGTCCAACTGAAGTCAACAAACATTTACTAAGTAGTAACTATTCTTCAGGACATGGTCTCTGATTACAAGCAGCATATTATTATAAACAAGATTCATGAAAACCTCAGATTTACATAAAATTTACATTAGATTTTTCTACTGTCTTTAAAGTATAACACATAAGACTTAAATATAATGTTACTGACAGATAAGTATGAGAGGATCCCTGCCCTATGGGGGAAGACAACATGTTATCCAACATAAATTATCTTCCAGCCCTTAAATCCATACAAAATACCTGTGTTGGCCCAGTAAGTTCCATGGAACAATTGAAGAATCAGGAAATGAATGTTTCCTGATAAGGAAACTGTAATGTAAACTGATAAGCCCACAAATCAGTTTAGTTTTCCAGTGTATCTTGGATGGCAGTGAAAAGCACAAAATGACTTTGGAATACTGATGACACGGAGACTAAACAGGGGCTGCTGCGGCTTCCAGACAAAAGAAACAAGGACCTGGACTAAGATGTCAGCAAAACCAAAAAGAGACTAAGTGTGAGATCAAGTTCTTAAGAATGAAAAGGAAAACAGTAAGAATGACCCAAAGTTTTCTGAATGAATGACCTGAGTGGACAGTGTTGTCATTAACCGAGATAGATAACGCTGGGTGCAGGTGATCTCCCTGGGGACAGTGATTTTTGTATTCGATACAGTTAAAAAGACCATGGGGCCAAGTGGAAATATCCAATGGGTATGAGAAACATGTGAGGTTTTGAGGTTTGAGATACATGTTTGGTTTGTAACTATCAGTAAACATAGTAGTTGATGCCTCCCAGCAAAAAGAAAGAAGTAGAAATAGGATTAGAAGCAGAGACATTCCTAATTCTACAAGGTTAGCATTACCCTAATACCAAAACCACATAAACACAAGAAACAACAATTAGAGAATAATACCTTCCATGAACAGAGGCAAAAATCCTCAACAAAATATTAGCAAATTGAATCCAACAATATATTAAAATAAATTATACACCACGACTAAGTGGGATTTATTCCAGGTATGCAAGGTTGGTTCATCATTTAACAATCAAGTATGGTAATACCCATCACGTCAACAGGTTAAAGAAAAATCATATGATCAAGATATGCAGAAAAAGCATTTAACATAATGTAATACCCTTTCATGATAAACACCTCTTAACAAATTAAGAAGAAAACTTCCTTAACCCAATAAATAAGATTTACAAAAAACTCAAAAAAAAAAAAAAACCCAAAAAACAAAAAACCCCAAAACCCAAAACTCAAACAAAACAACCTCACAAACAAAAACAAAAACCCATCTATGGTTTAATGGTGTGAAACTAGAAATTTTCTCCCTAAGATTGGGAACAAGACAAGGATGTCCTTTCCTACCACTCCTATTCAACATCATACAGGATGTCCTAGTAAATACAGTAAGACAAGAAAAGGAAATAAAAGGACACAGACTGAGAGGGAAGAAATAAAACTAACTTTGTTCGTAGGTGATATGACTGTCTAGGTAGAACATTACAAAGAATTGGCAAAAAAAACTCCTGGAACTAATAACCAATTATAGTAAGGTATATACAAAATTTAATCACTTCTCTTTATACCAGCTATGAACAACTGGAGTTTCAAGTTAAAAAAAAAAAAAATAGATTGTAGACTTAAAAATGGTTCAGATGATAAATTTTATGTATATTTTACCACAATTTAAAAAAACAGAGACGTATATAAACCTGACAAAAGATATATAAGATCTATATGAGGAAAACTGCAAAACTAAAAAGAAATAAAAGATCTAAATAACAGGAGATTCCATATTCATAAATGGGAAGATTCAATGTTGCTAACAGGTCAATACTTCCCAACTTGATCGATAGATTAATACAATTCCAATCAAAACCTCAGCAAGTTACTTTGTGACTACCAATAAACTAATTTTAATGTCTATATGAAATGGCAAAACACCTCTATATAAAATGGCAAAACACCCAGAATAGCCAACACAATAGTAAAAAAGAACAAAGCCAGAGAATTGACACTACTTGATTTCAAGACTTACTATAAAATTATAGAAAACAAGACAGATCGCCATGGCACTAAGCAGATCAATGGAACAGAACGGAGAGCCCAAAACAGACTCACACAAATACATCAACATAAATTTGATAAAATAGCAAAAGTCATTATGTAGAGACAGGATACTCTTTTCTACGAATAGTGCTGGACCATTGGACATCCATACGCAAAAAACTAGTAATCTAGACAATATTCTACACATTTTACAAAAATTAACTCAAAATGGGTCACAGATCTAAATGTAAAACACAAAACTATAATCTTCTATGAGATACGACAGGAGAAAATCTAGGTGCTTTGGATTTGGCCAAGTGTTTAGGTTAAACACCAAAAGCATGACCCATGAAAGAAAAAAATTGATAAGCTGGACTTTATTAAATTTAACAACTTCTGCTTTTCAAGACACTGTTAAGGGAATGAAAAGACAAGCTACACACTGGAAGAAAATATTTGCAAAACAGTATCTGATAAAGGACTGTTACCCAACGTATAAAGAACTTTTAAAATTCAACAATATAACCCAAACTTAAAAAATGGGCAAAAGATTGGAACAGAAACCTCAACAAAGATATACAGGAGGCAAATAAGCATATAAAAAGATGTTCAGTACCCTCTGTCATTAGGGAATTACAAATTGAAACAATGAGATACAAGTACAAACCTGTAAGAATGGCTAAAATTTAAAAAACAGACAATACCAAATGATGAGGAGGATATGGAGCAAAATTAATTACCAGTGGGCATGAAAAACTGGTGTGGCTACTTTGTCAGATGGTTTGGCAGTTTCTTACATATCTTAAACATAGTTTAACTTATGATCCAGCAATCATGCTCCTCAGTATCTAACCTATTTTGCTGAAAACTTCTCGTTTGTCTACACAAAAACCAGCACATGAAGCTTATAGCAGCTTTACTCATGCTCATCAAAAACTGTAGGCAACCAAAGTGTCCTTCAATGTGAATGAATGGATAAACAAACTGGTAAATCCATACAATGGAGTATTATTCTGAAATAAAAATAAGCTGTGAAGCCACAAAAAGGATGGAACCTTAACTGCCTATTGCTCAGTGAAAGAAGCCAATCTTTAAAGGTTCTATATACTGATTCTAACTGTATGGCATTCCTGAAAGAAGTATAGCAACAGTAAAAAGATCAGTGGTGGCCAGGATCTGGGGGACAGATTTTTTTAGGGCAGCAAAAATATTCTATACGATACAATAATGGTAGGTACATGTCATTATGCATCTATCAAAACCCATAGAACTATACAATAGGAGTGACCTTAAACTCTGCACATTAGTTTATAATGTATTAATGCTGATTCATTAATTGTTGTACATATACCACACTTACACAAGATGTTAATAATTGGAGATGCTGTTCGAAGTGGGGTGTGGATATATGGAATTCTACACTATATGCTCAATTTTTCTGTAAGCCTAAAACTGTACTAAAAGTAAAGTCTATTAATAACTTTAAAATGCAGGTTATGAAATGGTATGTTATATGATGCTATTGTTGTGATTGTGTTTACGTGCATAAAAGTAAGTCTGAAAGGTCATAACCAAAACAGTCATCTTTAAAAATCTTGACTTATCTTACTATTGGTATTACATTACCAAAGAAAAATATGGAAATAAGAGGAAGGAGACTTTGTGGAAAATATTGGTTTGGTTAGAATGGATTGATTAAAGATTAAAAAGCTGTTAAATGCTGACAAGCACTACTATTTCGAGTACAGACTTATCAGACATAATGACCATTCCATTAACAAATGGCACTTGAAAACTGACTCCTTTTTTGGTATAAGGACTTTTTCACTCCAAACATTCTAAATTTATAGATTATAAAAAGGGACATTTGGACATTATGGTTATAGGCAGACACTCCAACTTAACTGACACAAGTTTCTAGTCAGAGAATAAGATGTGGAACAAATTTGAATTGCATGCCATATCTGGTTGAACACAATGTTTTTGGTTTCCATGGTATCCCAAATGAGGTATGAAAAGGTGGGATCTTTTGTGATTATTCATGCGTTCTCATGGCCTAATTTTCTATTTTGAAGCACTCTCATGTTTAGCCTCCGTTTACTTCTAAAAAAGATGTCAATCTATGTTACAATTTTATTTTTTAAATGCAATTTGAGTACAGAATAACCATGAGCTGATCTGAAATCTCTAGCTTGCCCTGTCTACTGAATATAGAGTATTTGCAAACCAAAACTTCTGAATCAGTTTTATGTTCTGGAAAATTGCATCATGTCTTGATACTCATTTAGGAGATTGAGAAACTAGAAATGTGGATGGAAAAAAAAAATCACACAGATTGTGGATTACCATTATCTGCTGACTGCAAAACACTGTTAGGAAAGCTGCAGAAGACAGTGTGGAGGAAGTCAGCATGGTTGCTGGATGAATGATTTATCAAAGAATTTTAAGGAGCATATAAACGCTGTGTAATATAAAAATTAAGGAAGCAGCATTCACTGATTCTTAAGGAAAATTATGAAGTATGTCTAATTCTAACACTGAATGCCTGCATGAAGTCCATCACCTGCCCCTCAACCAAAAAAATGACTCCCTCGCACTTCTTCAGCAACCGTCACCCATGACCGAGTTTTCTTTCGCAAGTACAATAAGCCTTCTCACATATTTTACACAGATACTGTAGTTATAAACTCATTTTCATTTTTCAGTCAATATACCTGGATCCATACCAGCATGTCTCCCGCTGCTCTTGGTTCTTTACAAACACTGACTCATTTAATCCTCACACTAACCCATTAATTGTGAAGTACCATCATCTCCATTTAATGGACAAGGAAATGATATAGAGACATACATATTAACTTGTCCAAGGTCACACAGCCAGGTGAGAGGCAGTCAGGATACAAACCACAGCAGTTTGGCTCCAGTCCATCTTATACTATACTCTGCTATCTCACATTTTTTATTTATAAGTAAATATCTGCTCTTAGTTTCAGATGACAATCTTCCATTTCTCTCCTGAAATGCCATCTTCAATTTCTGAAAGTTGAAGGTACTTTCTGATCCCTTAAACAATTAAAATAATTTCATCACGATTTTATTTAGTCACATGCTTAATGTTGTTAGCATGGAAACCTCCTTGAAGCAAAAACTATAACAATGTAACTGCACATTTAAAAGCTTCCAGTAAAAAAACCAAGGGACTGCCCCTTTATGGTCCTGTTAAAGCAAAGGTATTTTTGTACCCTTCTGAATTAATTCTGTGGAGTGTTAAACATTAAGACCGTTTTCATTTCTGAATTTAAAGGTCTATTATAATGAATGGGAAGGGAAAGGGTAGAACAGACAGGGAAGATGTCAGGCCCCAAGAGTGATAGAAAACACAAAGTGGACAGAACATGATTTCCACAGTGGAATACCAATGTTTGATGAATATTCATAATCTACCAATTTAAAGCCAATATTCCAAAGGGATTAAGGTCAGGACTAATGACCTTCATTTGATGACTGAGGTTCCAATTTAGGCCTGAGGCATTACTCATCTCAGACTTAAGGAGCTCTTATTTAAAACAATTCTTTATGAAAAGATCTTCAAGTTGTCTTACAGGGTTTTAAAAAAAGTTATTTCTACAGTGTTATGCAAAATATGTTGTCCTTATTTCAGGAACTCTTCACATTTTTAAAAGATCAACCTGAATACCACTTAAGGTTTTAAATATACTGACAGGTAACATTAACACACAGTAAGATGGGGAAGGAGGTTTACTGTTTGCTGAGCACCACTGCATGCCAAGAACTGTTCTGCAAGGCTAACTCCCTAAGACCATGTCTATTTGTTTAGTTTACCACCACGTTTTAGCAACTTAATGCAGACCAGGAACCTAACAAATGTGTGCCAGGTGATTGCAAATGGCACAACTGACAATTCAACAAAGGCAACTTCCTAATTCCCATGAATATTCTTTTTCAGTATTAGGAAAAACTGACTCCCAAGGCAAATCCACCAACATTTTAATCTAGGCATTTTGCATTATATTAAGTTACTTCTTTACCCTAAAAATCTTGTCTATTGTTTTAAATTTTTTGCTTAATGAAAAACATACCTATTTCAATTAATGCTGTATAGTCCTTTCACATAAACTAGGATACAAAAATCTAGTTCAGTGTTACAGCTTCTTAGAATTCTCCCTTACTGTAAACCCAGGGAATTGCTACACCCAGCCTATAACTAATAATCTTATTATTGTGTCTGAAATGGTCCCAGACTTTGCCTAGCATCAAGACATTTCATCCTATGTGGTCCCACAAGCCATCCTTTATCTGACTATTCTTCCTAGGCTTTCTAACATGCAATTTTTTTTCGGGAACCAATGCTTAAAATCGTTAAAAATTGCACGGCAGTTAGGTACTTAAATCTACCTCCTCCTCTCAGGACCTTGGGACAATTTCATGACCTTGCAGGGTTACTGCTTCAGCATAATGGTTTCAGGATAGTGCAAGGTGTCCTTCTCTTCCTCGCCAACATATTTTTAAGGTCCCTTTTGCACCCAAACTACCCTCGGCCCACGAGGGCATTTATTTCATTCACCAACAAAGCCCCTACTGAATCAAACAGCTCTTAAAGTGTTAACTCAGCTCTACACTGGCCCATGCAAACCTTGCCAAACACTGGGTAGTTTCCAAAGGCGTCAAGGACTTAAACCACAACTTAACCTTCCCCTAGACCTTGCCTTCGGTTCTCCCCTCCCCCTCACTTTGTGGGCCCAGGAAAAGACTGCACTATACTCATTGCCTGGTACGGAACAGGAGCTCCGCAATTACTTATCAGATGAATGAATACAAGACAGCCCTGAAATTAATTCGGACTAAAGTTTCAATCCCGAAGTCCAAAATGACAACTCCTTGTGGCCCTCATCCCGCCCCAGGAGAAGTGGCGTGACCTTGTGGTCTCTCGAGCCCTTTCGCGTGAGCTTTCCGAATAGAAGGAGCTTCCTGAGGCCCGGGCCTCCACAGGACCAGGGGCCTGGCTCGTCCTGCGATCCCTGTTGCGTCCCACTCGCCTCCACCCGCTTCCCTTTCCCGCTAATCGAGCTCTTCCATCCCTTGCAACCCTTCCGTTCCTACCGCAAGCTGCCATACCATTGCGGCTGCACCGCCCAGGCCGAGACCCCTACGACGCCCGCCCGAGAAAACATGGTGGTAAATGGCCCCGCTGAAGGTCGGTCAGACAGGCCTCACCGCGCAGGTGCAAGAGCTTCCCCACGCCCACTCCCATCCCGCTTTCTTTTTCAGCCTCGCTTCCGGAGGCCACACGGACGTAAACATCGCGAGCGTTGGGGGCCCAGCCTACCGAGGCCCCACCTTTTTCCGGCTCTTAGCTGATATTTGTCCCGCCCACCGCTCACTCCAGTTCCGTTTCCGGCTGGCAGTACGCTGGGTCCCGAGGTGTTAGCTCTCCCGTGGTCGCGATGGGAAAGTCAGATTTTCTTACTCCTAAGGCCATCGCCAACAGGATCAAATCCAAGGGGCTTCAGAAGCTGCGCTGGTATTGCCAGATGTGCCAGAAGCAGTGCCGGGACGAGGTAAGCTAGCCCGGGATAGCTCCAAGCCCAGTCCTCTCCTTTGGCTAGGTCTGGCTGGAAATCTGGGCTCAAGTTCCTGATGCTGAGCGTGAAAGTGTGGATCTCGGGCCCCTAGTCATGGGTCTATACTGGGCGAGTCAACTAGTCAACACAGTAGAGACATCCTTCCCTGTAGCTCCCGTCGTAGTGGGAACTCATTGGTCTTTGACGCTTCTTTTCTCCCAATTGGCCCCCCAAAGAAATGGGAAATAACAGATTTTGCAGTTCGAAATAATCCCACTCAAGGTGTCGGAAAACGGAGGCTTGAATAATTAAATGCCAGGCTCCTGGGAAATAACAATCACCTTTGACGACGTGATTCTTAAGAGAAAGATATGATTAGGATTCACACCTCCTTTCAGGATCAGATGAAAAAGAAGAAATAAGTTCTTGCACGCCACTCATTTAACAGCAATTTATGGAGAAGCTGCGATGTGCTAGAACCAGGATATTATTGTGGTTAAGATGTGGACTCGCCTCAGACTGAGAATTATGAAACCTAACCACACCACTTGTTGCTGTTGTGTGGTCTTGGGTTAGTTAATTCTCTCTGCCTGTTTACTTATCTGTAAGGTGGGAACATTAACTATATCTACCTGTAGGATTGTTGTGCATTTTAAATGAGTGGAATATGTGTAAAGACCTCAGGAGGTCTTTGGGTAGTTTTCGAAAAGTTTTATGTGCTCTGCTGTGGAGTTTACACTTTTTGCATTAATGAGGGAGATGATGAATCGCCTTGAAGAATTGAGAGCAGGCTAGTGATGTGATATTTTTCTCTGGAGATTGAATCAGGTAAGGATGGAAGAATTTTGGGCAGTAGGAATAATCTAAAATCCGTTGTTTGTGCATGTGACATAGGAGATATTTTAGGTGGCACTGAACATTGAATAACATTGATACTGTTACTCGTTTTTGTTTCTCTTTAGTTCTTGCTGTTTAAGTCAAGGTGGAAATCTCACACACAAAACTGGAGACTAGTACATTGAACATCCATCTATCCATTACCCAGATTTAACATTTCAGTATTTTGTCATATTTACTTGTTTCTTAAGTATTTTAAAGTAAATCACAAACTTCGGGATATTTCACCTTTAAATACTTAAATATGCATTTCTAAAATATCAGGATATTTTTCTATGGAATCTAAAGGTATACCATCACATAACAAAATTAATAAAAATTCCTTTATTTTATCTGACACACATACCATAATCACATTTCCTTAGTTCTGCTAAATGCTTTTTTAAACAATTTTTTTAAAAAACCGAGATCCAATCAAAACCTATGAATTGGATTTGGTTATTAGGACTTTAAAAAAAATAAACTTTATTTTTTGAAAAGTTTTATAATGACATGTCATTATCACCAAAATCCATAGTTTACATTAGGGATCACTCTTGGTTTTGGACAATCTGTGAATTTGGGCAAATGTATAATGACCTGTATTCACCATTGTAGTATTGTGCAGAGTAATTTCACTGCCCTAAAAGTCTTCGTTCTCCACATTATTAGGACTTTTAAGTGTCTCTAAATTGTAAATTTACAATAGGACCCACTTCCTCCTCCCTTCCCTTCCACTCCCCAACTTTTTTCCTTGCCATGAACTTGGAGAGACCAGGTCAGACTGTTATCAGAGCATTCCTGCTCTCTGGATATGTTAAATTGTTTCCTTGTCATTGCCTTTTGCCTTCATTCTCTAACTTGGGCAGTTTTTGATTTCTAAAGACTTGATTAAGTTCAGGTTAAATATTTTGGGGACGAATACTTCATAGGTGATTCAGTGTATTTCATATTGCATCAAGTAAGGAAGCCCATATGATTAAGTAAGGAGGATAGCCTGTAATGTTAGAAAGTAATATTTTCCATCTTGCAAGAGCAAGTAACTAGTAGGAAGATACTTTGGAATCATGACGATATACCTAGTTTTCCATCACCTTTCACCTGTGTGTTTTAGCATCCTCGCCTGAGTCACTTACTTCATTATGAGTTGCAGAGTGGTTACTTCTCTAATTCTTTCTACAATAGATTTGTTATTGGCTGCTATTCGTTTGTAAAAATGAGCTTTTTCTCACCAAATGTTATTCTCAAGTACAGTTCCAATAGGAAAGGGAAGATAAATACTTAATTTTTTCCTTTAAGGCATTTGTGGTGGTTCTGGCCTGTTTGCCTCCAGGTCTGTTTATTTCCCTTCCCTACCTGAGAGGACAGCCTAGAGGAGGAGAATTTGACCCCAGAAGTTTCTGCCTCTGTTTTCTGTCTCTCAACATTGGAAGACTGAAGGGGAGGAATGTCAGGTCCAGAGTATTCTACTCCTTCTCATCCACTCCCTTGTATTTCTAGGGTTTAATAACATTATTTCGTTTTCATTTTATTGACTTATTTTTAACGTGTGGAAAATGAGATTGGTTTTTCATTTATGACACCAATACCAAGTTTCTTTTTAAGATACATTTAAGTAAGAGTAATGCATGGGTAGCACACAGATGAGCAAGACTTGTATAGGTGGTCTTTGGATGACCAAAGATGGGGAATGACCCTGATTAGGGTCCCATCCTGAGACCGATGAAATCAGGATAGTGGCCATGGGATTGAGCAGAGAGACTAGATAAAGAGTTACTGATTTAGAAAACTGAGTAGACTCAGTAATAAATCGAGTGCAGGGTGAAGGACACTAGGATGCCAGCCTTGATCCTGGCTTGGGTGATTGGGTATGTGGTATAGTGCTATTCACTGAGATGGGGTGTACAGAAAGAGAGGCACTTTTTTCCATTTCTATTACTAGTGAAGAATCAGATTCAAATGCTAAGTTGAACAGATACAGAGTCAAAACTTGTATGATTTTATAATCATCTGAAAAGATGATACAGCTTTAGTGCCTTTAACACTAGGTTTATGTAATATGTAACAATGTATTTTGGATAATAGCTAAAGTAGACGAAAGTGAGTGAAAAATAGTATCCTTAATGGAAATTAATGACCCATTTTATTTCATTATATTCTTTGAAGTGCTTGTATAACACTGTGTGAAGTAGGTGCTCAGCAGAAGTTTGTTGAGTCAAAAAAAAAAAACCTAAATCACTCTTATGTTACAGAGCACAATAATGTTTCTTACTAATGTCTGTTTTCTAAAGCACTATTTTTCTGACTCTTTAATACCTAGGGTTATTCTTTGATTAGCATGGCTGCAAAACTCAACTTTGTAAAAAAAAAAATAATAAAAATAGGGTGCTTACGGCTAGTGATTTTATTCATTTTTACAGTTTACCATCAAAGAACATCTTTTTTAGAATTTAATTAAATACTTCTACTTAGGCCCCATTATGATGACCTAAATCAGAATTTAACTGCTCTCTTTACACTTTCTGTAGAATGGCTTTAAGTGTCATTGTATGTCCGAATCTCATCAGAGGCAACTATTGCTGGCTTCAGAAAATCCTCAGCAGTTTATGGATTATTTTTCAGAGTAAGTAACTAAAACACATTCTTATGTCAGAAGTTTTATTTAGCTGGACATTTAATAGATGCTTACTATTTTATATATTGGAGGCTCTGTTTGTTCCTTAACATATTAACATGATAGCTATGTTGTCTTTGTGCTCAGTTTCTGTCTTCTTCAGACAATTTATTATAATAAGAAATTGTTAAAAAAATGTTTCTCACAATTCAGTTTTTCTTTTCTTTCATTTCAAACAAATGAAACTAACTTCTCTTCTAAAACAGGTATGACTAAGAGCACAGCTCTGGAGTCATACTACCTGACTTTCAATCCTTCAAATCTGGGTTTCTCCACTCGTGAGCTATGTGACTTGATGACTTATTTAAGGTTTTCTGGGCTTTCATCTCGTCTATACTAAAAATAGTACCCTCTTCCAAGTATTGTCTTTCCTTCATAGGGTTTATCTGAGGTTATATGAGATAATACTTTTAAATTGTTTAGACGAGTGCCTGGTACTTAATATTAGCTGTTAATTATTAATAGTATTTAGTCTTGCTTCAATCGGTCTCTTGCTTTTTAAAGTTCTAGACGCTTTGATCTTAGGATCATCGTGAATACCACCAGGGTACAAATGGCACACTGTGGGAATTACCATTCTGGCAAGAGCCACATGCCCTCCATGTCTTCCTTGCCACCTCCATTCACTCTGTCCAGTGGAGCTGCCTTCCACTTCTGTCAGGCCCCCAAAGAGTCATTGTTGCCTTTTTCCATCTTCCTCTTCCTTGGTCTCTCCTCGATGGGTAATGGTCTTAACTTGCAATTAAACCACCTCTCTGTGATTTACATTCTTCCTTACCACTCTCTGTGCTCACTTCCTTCATTAACTCCTCTCTTTCTCTTCTAGCTCCTCAGATGTAGGAAGTCATTCAGGGTGCCTGCCAGGCTTCTTTGTATCCCACTCCACACAGTCTGCATGAGTTAGTTATTCTTCTGTTACCTTTATGTTTGAATAAACGTAAACTCCTAAGTCTGGATGTTCATTCCTAATATCTGTCTCGAGTTACAGTTTTTTGTTTTGTTTTTCTGGGCAGTTCTAATCTATATTTCTGAAGGCTATCTCAAAGTCCATATTTCTAAAGCTGAAGTTAGAACTCTCCCTACCACACCTTCTGGTTTCCTATGCTGGCTGATAACTCCCTACACAGACTGCTGAACAATAAACCTCAAAGTCCTCTGGGAATTCCCTCAGGTGGATTCTCTGCAATGTCCTTTAGGATTATGCCTTTTCCATTCTCACAGCCCCAGTATTCATCCTCAGTGTCTTCACCTAAAAAATTTCAGTGACTTCCTCACTGGTCTCCCAACCTGCAGCTTCTGCTCCTTCTGTACCTGGGCTATGCCTGTAGTTCCCAAGCCAGTGCATGTATCAGAATCACCCTGAGGGCTTGTGAAGGCAGAATGGCAGACCCCCACACCCACTTTCTGATTCAGTAGCTCTGGGATGGGCTATAGACTTTGCATTTCTATCAAGTGCCCAAGTGATGTTGATGCTCTTGGTCTGGGACCACAGTATAAGAATTATTATTATATACTGTCCACCAGAATTATCTTCCCAAATGACAGATTTTCGCAGAATAACTCCTAAATAAATTATTTTATGTTTTTCCATTGGATAAAACCAACCTATTTAGCATGACCTATAAGGTACTTAAAAAATTAGTCCTGATGTGTTCCCACTACATCTTCTCCCTGTTATTCTATTCTACCCCAACTCTCACAGTTATTTTTATCTGCCTTCAGTGTTTGCCAAATTTGATTGTCATTTCTCAAATTTGTGAAGCTTTCCTGTCTCTGTGCCAGCTGGAAATGGGCTCCTCTTCTTCACCTGTAAAAGTCGTATTTATGCTTCATCACCCATATTAAAAATCACCTCCAGGCACCTCTGAGTATCTCCCTCAACTCTTCCTATAACATTTTGTTACATCTCTTTTTCAGTTTGACTTCTGTTATGATTGGGTCTGCTAGATTGTAACCTAGGTGAAGATTTATGTTTTATTCACCTTTGTTTATCTGCTGAATAAGGGGAGTTTTTTGTTTGTTTGTTTGTTTGTTTTTAATCATCTGTAGAATGGGGTTGTTATGCGACAGTCAGTAGTGCTAAGAGGCTCCCTCCAAAGATGAGTGGTCACTTTTACTATGACTGATTTGCCAAGACAAAGTTTCATTTCCAAATGGACTCGTAACTTTAATTCTTGAAAGCTATAATCTTTTGGGATTCTTTCCTTGTTCAGTTTTTAAAGGTTTATAACAGATATTCAGTAAATGTTCTCTATATCATTTGAGAATTCAGACTGTTCAATGGCTTAAATTTCAGGAAGGTAATGCTATATATTTGTAGGAATTACCTCATGCTTTCCTTTCTTTCTTTATTAGGGAGTTCAGAAATGACTTCCTAGAACTTCTCAGGAGACGCTTTGGTAAGCATCTTAAGTATTGTGCACATAGTAACTTTTAGTCCTATAACCTGTTCAGGATCAACAGTTGCATATTTTGTTCTTAGGCACTAAGAGAGTTCACAACAACATTGTTTATAATGAGTATATCAGCCACCGAGAGCACATCCATATGAATGCCACTCAGTGGGAGACTCTGACTGATTTTACCAAGTGGCTGGGCAGAGAAGGTAAGAATAAGATATATTTGAACAGTTGGTATGTGGCTCCATTGGAAGGAGAGAGTTGTTATAGTTTCTGTGTAAATTTATGGAAAAGAGGATAAGTAGGGTAATTAAAAAACTGGTGAAGAGAAGCATAATACTCCAGGGTTGATTTTACTTGTTACAGTTGAGTTTGGATATCTAAAATCGCTCTTTGGACAGAGCCAAGATTTATCACTGAAGCAACCTCCCGTGTAGATTAAGGATTATTATCAAGCCTCTTCTATTCCCCACTCCCCCTGCCCCCATATTTATTTCACTTCAGGAAACTTGTTACCTCTTCTTAAGGAGATTTTTAAAATTTATTGTTTCTTTTTCCATTTTTAGTCTTCATAGCATGAAAAATTGGGGAAAAGAAAAAAGAAGGAAGTTTTGTGTTAATATGTACTTATTCAAGTGTGTTATTTTATTCCTTTTTAGGGGAACAATTTCTACTTAATTAAATTAACAGAATATCACATACTCATTGGATGTCAAACACTTATACACAGTTGAATAATTACTAAGCAAGATAATACTTATTTTCTGTGTTTTCTTTGTTTAAATATGTTGCTTCGACCTAGCTAGTTAAAACTCAGAACAGTAATTTTTTTGTGTTCAAAGAGATGAATTATTCTGCTTAAAATATCTGAATCTTATTAACTATGAATATGGAAAATTCATGTACTGCAGGAATTCGTGTATTTGAATGAATGAGTAAGTAATGCAGAGATAGAACACATTTGTATTTACCTTTAGCTTTGATTGTATACAAATTTATAGTGTCTGCTTAATATTTTTAAGGCTTGTGTAAAGTGGATGAGACACCAAAAGGCTGGTACATTCAGTATATAGACAGGGACCCAGAAACTATCCGCCGGCAACTGGAACTGGAGAAAAAGAAGAAGCAGGACCTTGATGATGAAGAAAAAACTGCCAAATTTATTGAAGAGCAAGTGAGAAGAGGGCTGGAAGGAAAAGAGCAGGTAGGCAACAATGTCATTGAGAGAGACAGTAGAAAAAGGGCTAAAGAAGCAGAATTGCTTGTTTTCTTAAGCATCGAATTGCGTTTTGTAGGTACTGTTCCATAACTGAGAGAAGTAGTACAGGGCTGACTGTAAAAGCCCAGGTTTTGGAGTTGAGACAAACTTGGGTCAATCCCTGACATACTGACTTCACAGTCTTGTGTAATTATATTATCTTCTAAACCTCAATTTTTGTATCTCTAAATAGAGGCAATAGTTAATGGGAAGGAAATAAACAGATAATGTCTCCTGGTTGTAATAAATGCAGGGCTAGAAACCAACACTGTAGGAACGTGGAGGGCCAAAGCTTGCTCCAGCCTGGGGCAGATGTGAACTATTTGAAGGTAGATACAACCCCTGTGTTGAGAAGGCTTGTGTTAGTGGTCAAAATCCAGGTCCATGGGGAAGGAAGGGCATGGTGGTGGTCCAGGGGTTAGAATAACTAGATCAAGGTGTTTATTTCAACAAATATTTATTGGGTCCCTCCTGCAGGTCAGGCACTCCTCCAGGCACAGGGGATACAGTAATGAACAAAAGGTTTTTTAAAATCCTGTAAGATAATTTTCAGTTGGAGAATATTTACAATACATGTAATTTCTTGATTAGAGTCTCAGTCATTTTCAAGTTGTATCTTAGGGCTGCTTTGCATTATAGGTAGAAAGTCCTAATTTAGAAATAATGAATACTGATAGTAAATTCTTTGTGAACCAAACCTTCAAACTTCCCTTCCTCCTTAGGAAGCTCCTGTTTTTACAGAATTAAGCAGAGAAAATGATGAAGAGAAAGGTAATTTTACTTCTTTTTATTTTATGTGAATGCTCTTGTATTGATTCTGCTAAAAAGTTAACAGCATGTTTGGGAGCGAGACGTAATCTGTCTGAATTGTATTGTTCTCATCAATAAAAATGAAAAGGCAGTAATAGTGAATTGGATGGGATGCCCTCAGCTATAAGTAACAAAACTGGCAAGGAACAAATTAGCCTAACAATAAGGAAGTGTCTTACCATACCGAGAGTCCCAGAGGTGGGGTAGTTCAGGGCGCCATACTGTCAGCATCTGGACACACGGCAGCTGCAGGTACTTCCAGCCATCGTTGCAGACCCAACACTGTCCAGAGGATGACAGAGAGCATCCCTTCTGAAGTACCCTAGGAGCAAGAAAGGTTTTTCTAGATGATACTTCTCCCGCCAGTGGACTTGTTTTTGAATGTCATTGGCCAGTCTATCACATGTCTACCTCAAGAACAGTCACTGGGAAGGGAATGGGATTATTTTGATTTATTTTGACCATAAGAACCTTACTGATCATCACTTCCCAAGGGTCCCACCTTATAGTCCTGTCGCCTTGGCATTAGTTTTTCAAGTAATTCAAACGTGAATTTGGGGGGGGGGGGGGTGCAAGTGTTCAGCCCATAACATCCTCTGCACCATGTATGAGAGGTATGTACACCCAAGCAAAATTGGATCCCTATTAGTGAGGGGAGCTGAGGCAGTGGAGTGGAGAGGCAGCCAAGACTGTCAGCTACAGCTTGATCATGAAGGTCTTTCCCAGCCCTGTAAGCATCCATCCAGTATATTCTACAGGAATTCGTGACTTCTGCATAGCAGCAGTCCTGCTCTCATTTATTCAGAGTGCTCATGGGATACAGAGGTGACGACAGACCGCCCGTGAATTTCTGTGTGGATATACTGTGGTATCTTATCTGATAAGTTTTATTATCGTTTTCCTGAAATACTTGGAATACCAATTTTTCTCTTCTAGTGACATTTAATTTGAATAAAGGAGCATGTAGTTCAACAGCAACATCTTCCAAGTCAAGGTGAGCTACATGGACAGGTATCTTAGAATTTGAGAAGTTTGTGAAATGTTGATGACTACATTTTAAAAGCTGCAGTACTGTGAATAATTTTTTTTTCTGGTTCTATTTTTCTTTGTGTTTGATGGCTGGTTGGTTGTGTGTGTGTGTGTGTGTGTGTGTGTGTGTGTGTGTGTGTGTGTGGTGTTTCTTTTAGCAGCTGTTTTTTTCTTATTTGCCTGTCATAAGATGACTGTCTTTTGAAAAAAGGCTTCTTTTGATTAATGGCTTCACATAGATAAACTGTTGCTTCTCCATGCATCTTTCCCCACTTAGTGGTTCCTCTGTGCTGCTGCAGTACTGCTTATTTTCCTATCATTGCCCACTTAGCAAGTTTAAATGTTAGCTAGGGTATACATTTTTTGTTTTATCTGATGTGTTGTGATTTTTCTGAGAATAAAGACGTATTAACCTATCTTGTTAATTCTATCACCTAGTGCAGTATAAATACACTAGTAGGCACTCAGTAATAATTGCTTTCACTTCTAGATAGTGTAGTACAGGCAAGAGTCCACAGACTTTTCTGTAAAGGGATACACAGTAAATATTTTAGACATTGTCGGTCATAGGTATATGTCTTTGTCGCAACCATTCATTTAACTCTGCTGTCAGAGTGCAAAGGCAGACACAGACAGTACTTAAATGAATGTGGCTGTGTTCCAGTAAAATCGTATTTATAAAAACAGGTCACAGGCTGGATTTGGCCCTCAAGCTGTAGCTTGTTAAACTCTGATATAGCATGTAGTCACTTCTATCCACTTTTCATCTTCCTTTCTAGTTATATATTCCTTTATCATATATTTATTCACTGTTTGTGATATGCAAATGCAGTCAATTTAGTTGAGGTTTAAAGTCTAAATATAAGAGATGTTCAGGAAGGTACCAGTATATATGTGAATTTAACTTTAAGCTGTGTTTTACATGTCGTATGTTAAGGCCCTCATGTAGGGCAGGGAGCAGGGGTTAATTTATAGGCTAATGCCTATTTGTATGACTGAAGTGGCTAGGAGAGTTGAAGGAAGTGGGCAGGCTGAGCCAGCAATGTGTAACTGCTTCACAGTGGTTTACCGGATGTCTTAGCTTTGATCAGAATGTTTCAGAACTGACACCTACATTAGGTATCATGAAGATATTGGTTAATTGAGTTCTGTAGATTGTACATTTGAAAAATCTTTTTAAGCTATTGATATGATATGACCTGGAAGACAGGCTTGAATATATCATAACACACATGGCACATGGTTTTAGATCCTTCTGTATTACTCTCTGTTCTCCTTTATTATTTGTTATTCCTAAGTGTAGATGAATGTTAAGGTTGGTCCCTGCTGGGGACCCTGGCCTCGGCGCCAGATGTGGGGGGGCTCCGCCCGCAGAGCCCCATCCCTCCGTCACGGATGAAAGTAAAAACTACCAAGACATCTTGTGCTTGGGGAGGAAAGGGGTCAAACTCTCAGAGGAGAATGACCCAGAGCCCCTTCCTCACTAGGCTTTTATTGGGCTCCAATACACCGGAATACAAGTTTAACATGTCAAAGAAATCTGAGGGCTTAATCGGAGCCAGTGTTTGTCAGGAAGGGGGGTTGCCAGACTTTGGGAGACATGCTCATTTCCTCCTGGGACACTTGTCACCTCAGGAAGAGCACTCTTAGCAAAGCAGGTTTCACAGGACTTTAGGAATTCTTTCTTATGCCAATCACCCAAGGAGCCGTCCTGGCCAGGACAGGGCTGCACTGCTCACCCCCACAGTTTCAGGCTTTAAGGCAATTAGGAAGCAGGAGACATCTCTTAGATGGAAATGAGGACTCTGCTATGTCAGAACAGCCGGGGGGGGGGGGGGCGAGGGTCCATCACATCCTCTTTGCTGCAACCCCCCGAGTCCTTCCATGAGGCCTCCCAAGTGGTCGCGTCTGGCTTAGGTTGCCCCTCCCATGAGGAGTCTTACCCGTCATTGACTGCCAACCAAGCTATAGGGCCAGAGATGGATAAGGCAGAAGCAGTGCTCCTGCCATGGAGATAAGCTTTGTCTCCTTAATAGGTCACATCCTTGTGACAGAACAGACCCAGATGAAGTGGGTCCCTTGGGCTCTTACACAGCCCACCATGGGGTGAGGGTTACAACTCCTGAAACCAGGCTGAACGGTCCGCAACAGGTCCCAATGCCCCCAAATTGATCACCTTTCTATTAGTTTTCTATGAGTGTGTTAATAAATTACTACACAGTAGGTGGCTTGAAACAGTGAAATCTCTTCTGTTTCTGGAGGTCAGGATTCTGAAAGCCAAGTGTCTGCAGGGCTGTGCTCCCTCCGGAGCCTCTGGGGGAGAATCTGCTTCTGGTACCTGTTGCCACTCCTTGGCTTATGGCTGCACCCCTCTTGTCTTAGTGACCAGGGTCTTTAAATTTATCTTTGTTTCATCTTCATTATTACCTCCTATGTATGTGTCAGACCCCCCTCTGTTTTTCTCTGAAAAGAGTGTTCTAATGCTACCTTTAAATATTTTTAAATTTTTTTTAATGTTTAGAACAAATAATGGACAATAATAAGTCTACTATATTTTCTAATCATCACACTTTTTTTCCTTGGTTATCTATCTCCATGGTAGATATTGTACCAATATTTGTTTAATTTTTTTGTAAAGATGACAGATTAAATAATTATACTACAAGGTGGGTGTCCTATGTCTTACAGTGCTATGACATTTCAAAAAAAAGACCAAGAAACCTCACGAATAATGGATTTTAAAGACTTTTAACAGATGTATGTAAATGGAAAGATTATTTAACATATAAAAGAGGCATGTGTAAATTTGCAAAGGCATGAAGCATAGGGCATGGCTCAGTCGATAGCGAATTGTTTACAGTGGCCAGTGAACACAGTAAGCTAGAGATGATGATATTCTGGGATCAGTGGTGACAATTTTATATGAGCACTAAAGAAATAGAATTTACACTGTCAACTCTAGGCAATGAGGCAATCAAAAATATATTAAGATCTTTACTTTAAGCCCTGGCTGTCATGACTCAGTGGATTGAGCGCCAGTCAGTGAACCAAAGGGTGACCAGTTCGATTCCCAGTCACTCCACGTGTCCAGGTCCCCAGTAGGGGGCATGTGAGAGGCAACCACACATGGATGATTCCCTCTCTTTCTCCCTCTGTTCCCCTCTGTCTAAAAATAAATTAATTAAATCTTTAAAAAAAGAAAAAGATCTTTGCCTTAAAAACGTAGAATTAGCAATAGTGTGCTAGACTCCTACCAAACGTTTAATCCTTGCATTTGAGCTCCCACCCAGTTGGGTCACATTATTATCCCCATTTAGATGAGAAGCTCACGCTTAGAAAAGCTTATGACTCCAAGTCCTAGGAGAATTTATTAGTCTCAAACCCTGATGCACTTAACACCAAAGCCGATGTTGTCACCACCGTGCTGTGCTGGTTATATGGGCACTCACTGAAGTGTGAGGAGGAGGTACGAGGGAGTTAAACACTGGAAGGGTTACATGTTCTCCTGGTGCCAGTAGTCCTGGAAGGGATGCAGATGGGTCCTTCACTGTTTTGACTAATCTGTTACAAATGAATCCTGTTGTTTATTCTGCACATTCTAAAGCTTTGTGTATAGTTTTTGTTAACAAGCATGGCTCTTTTTATCAGTTCTTTGGGACCGAGTGCATTGAAAGTGATAGAGACTGCAGCATCAGTGAAACGGAAAGAATCTTCCCGGAGCTCAGCTCAACCAAAAGAAAAGAAAAAGAAATCTGCACTTGATGAAATCATGGAGGTAAACTTCCTGGTGGCTCTTTCTTCTTTCTTTTTATTGAGTTTATTGGGGTGACATTAACAAAATTAAACAGGTTTCAAGTGCACGATTCATCTGTACACTGTGTTGTGTGTTTACCACATCAAGTCTCCTTCCTTCACCATTTATCCCCCCTCCCCTCTCCACCTCTCTCCAGCACCCCACCGCCAGCAGTCACCACACTGTTGACCATGTTCATGAGTTTTTCTGGTTTTTGCTTCTTTTTCTGTTCAATACCCGCCCCCCCCCCCCCACACACACACACACTGATGCAGTTTAAACCAAGGAAACTTAAATAGTTTCACCATTGTTAGGTTACTGTAAAATTAGAAAACTGTGCATATACTAGGTTAGGGAAAAGGATCTGAGGTGCAGGTCCTTTGGAATAGAATTAGAACTCCCTAACTAGGTTTAGTTTCTTTCCTCAAGTGCAATCTTCACAACTCTCCGTGCAACTATGGTCAGTAGAGTTCAAAGAGAAGGACTTAATTGTAGTGGAAGCTGGAAGTGAAGCTCTGTTCCTCTTCTGTGGCTGTGAATTTGTTATCCTTCACAGATTCCCCTGCCACCTTGTGCTCTCCTACTGTCTAACTTCCCCTCAGCGCCTTCTTGGCAGCAGGAAGAAGCTGTGACATACTTTTAATTTGATTTTACCTGATGGCTAAGTTTACGAGATGAATCATTGAGAACTTGTGATTATCTGGATCTAGGGCCATACTTTTCTGCCTGGAACTGTAGAGCAATTCTGCAGAAGCTTCATAATGTAGTCCTAAATATCCTTTCTCCCTTCTAACACATGACCTTACCTTATCAATAAATTTATGAAATAAGTGGAAAAAGAGAAGAGGAAGGATAGGTGAAGAGAAAGAATAAATGGATACAAGAAACAGCCTTTTTTTTTTTCCTGTAATATCTCCTCTAGTCTCTCTATGGTTTTCTTCGTGTGTGGAGGGATAGGAGGTCACTGTTCAGTCTTCCCTGTTACTGAGTCCTCACACAATGAGGAGCTGTACAAAAAGTATGAAGTATAACACAAGATGTGTACAATCTGAGACATGGTTGTTACATTATTCAACAAATGCTGAGTCACTGTTATGAGCTGGGGAAGCGTTGTGTGAGGGCATGGGTCTGTAGAATGAGAATTAAAACAGTACTTGTGTGCCATGGAGCTTTCATTTTAGTGAGGGAGACCTTCCCCAAACAAGTGAACCAATAAGTAATTACGTACAAAATGCTAAGTCCTGAGGAGGTCTGAGCAGCACGAGTGGGGAGATAGCTTGTGTGAAGGCAGGGAGGAGCTAGAGGTCAGACTTCTAAAGGAAGAGTCAGCGTGGCTGCTGCATGGTAAAGGCAAGAGTGGTGGCCTTTGAGGTTAGACAGAGAAGCAGAGAGGGAGTTTTTAAATTTAATTCAAAGGAAAGTGGAAGGCCAGATCTACCTGCTTGGAATGTAAAATGTGCTGAATTTAGGAAGTTGGAGATGTTAAAATGAGGTTTAGGATCAACCAAAGAATGGCATCATTTAGTTCCATTGAAAGTTGGTACTTAAGGTTCTAACTTTAAGCAGTTGAGAAAGAAAAAGGTGGGATATAAAGCCGTAATGGCCAGTCAGCCTTTTATTCTTTTGGCCTCCCTTTTATTTACATCTCTCTTGGTTGTATATTTCTTCCCCTCCATTTATAAGCTTCATTATGCTTATCAAACAGGGAAGCTCCTATTGCCCTAAGACTCTCCCTATCATTGCTGAGCGAAAGTGGTCTGTAAATTTTGTTCTTACCACTTGAAAACATTGCTTGTTCATGACAGTCGCATGGGAGGAAGGCGGGGGAGGGCAGTACTTTGGTGTGCAGGTGGCTTTGCAATATTGCCTAAGTAGAGGTTATTTGTGTTTATTTTCTTGGTCAATTGACTTGCTTTATGACATTTTTTTAATCCATGTTCTTAACAATCAAAACTAATTGCAAAAACAAGTTTATTTGTATATCAGAGCTTGCAGATTATATCATTGATTTTTGAGAAGTATATGCTTTCTGTTGTTCTTCTGCAAAATAGAATGTTATTCAAATGAAGTGAGGATTGTAAAGAGATCGTTTTGTGATTGTCTCGTCTGTTCCACAGATTGAAGAGGAAAAGAAAAGAGCTTCCCGGACAGACCACTGGCTGCAGCCGGTACGTGCTCTGGTGGAGCGTCTGAATCTCTGAATGTACTTTCAAGGGAATGATTTACACAGCATTTGGTATAAATGACTGCATTTCTCAAGTTTGTATAAATTACATAGATTGACATAACTTCAATGAGTTTTGTTTTTTTTCTGTTTGATCTTTAATTAGGGCTTGCACCTGTGTTAGAGGGTTGCTTCATGTTTACTAGCCTAATAATATTTCTTGAATTTAATGGTAAACTTGTTTATGGCACATTGAATTTAAGCCCAGAATTATTTTCCATTTTTGTTATAAGACAAAAAAGATTGCAGTTTCAGAAATAGAATTAAATAGAATATAAATGCAGAAGTACTTGTTTTCAACTTACATCTACTGAACTTAGAATACCCATTTAAGTACTTTGTTAAAAAATAACAGGTTTTAGTTTTACAAACTCAAGGAAAGCTTTGTATTTTGTTGCTTACTATTGCTTATGATTTTAAGATAATTTTATAACAATTTGTAAACATTTAAATAATACTAAAATTATTTATTGATGCTCTGTTTTGAACTTACTGAGATGTAAGTTCTCATAAAACCTTCAGGGTACCTAAGTTATTCCTAAAGAAGCTGGTTTGGTCAATAACGGGAGTAAAAAGTAATGTGTTAGTTAGATAATTTCTGATTTGAAAAATAAGATTAATAACCTTAAAGGTCAAGAAGTTCAAAGTTCTGATTCAACTCTTCACAGTCATTTTCCCACTAGCTTGGAAATAATTTAGCTCCCATGGCTTAGTCTGTATTTTTATATAAGGAGAAACATTTCCACCTCAGGATCACGTGATAGGTCATGAAATAAATTATTTAATAACCAAATACCAACTGTGTCAATAGAAGATAATCATTTTGTATAAATTATTTCAGTTAATTCTCATATCAGCCCTGTAAAGTAATTATTATTATTATTCTGATTTTATAGGTGAGAAAACTGAGCTGTACAGTATTTGAGTACTGCCTCAAGGTCATTTAGTTAGTGGTGAGCCTGGGATTTCCTGGCCATCTGATTCAGTCGGTTGTACTCTGAACTAGTAAATGTTACTTCCTGGGAAGCTTTCATCGCCCTGACTCCATCTCTGAGTAGAATTTTGGGTCAAGAGTAGTACAGGAGGGACCTGGAAAGGAGAGACCACCCATGAATTATTTTCATTTTCCCTGTTAGAGTAGCTAGCATTTGAACATTAATAGTTTTATATAATGTTTTTTGAAAATGTAATCAACAATTTTGATTAAAGCAGTAGTTCTTAACCAGGAGTGATTAAGAAACTTTTTTCTATGTTTATTGCAGTGTCTGTAATAAAAAACATTATAGAACACTTTAGTACATACACTTGTCTTCTGGAGACAGCAGTGTAGGGTACAGTAAGGTCATGGGATTCCAAAATACATGTGCTTTAGTGCTCCCGCCATCCAGTCCGTTGGTGTGAAACGTACATTTTCACTAACCTCCTAGGTGAATCTTCTATGTACCCTTGGCTAAGAACCACTGGTTTAAAGGAAAAAGAAAACAAACTAAAAGCAGCAAGAAGAAAGGCAAAACATTCCAAATTTTACTTACTTAGTCTAAAAATTCTCTTCTCATTGACAAAACATTCAATTAAATATTACTTTCTGTTGATAATTTTCTCATTGTAAATTATTCAGCTTTTCTACATTGTTCCTCTCACAGAGTGTTACCTTAAAGTGAGAATTAACCAACAATGCTCTGATGACTCAGTATGGTTCTTATTTTGAAAAGGGCAGTATGTTTGCTTAAATAGCCAGGAGTCCACAGAGAGAGATCAGAGAGCTTCATTTTTAAAATTCAGAAAAGAAAGGTTTTGAACAGATTTGTTGTAAGCAAGTGTCAGTAAGTCCAATGATGTAATAAGCTGTCTCTGAATTAGGGCCTTTGAGAGATTTAGTCCAGAAATACTCTGGCTAAATCAGAGAAGCCATGGTATTATTTTGTTTATTTGAGAGTCTTAGTAAAACAGAGACTTAAGAATAAGACCCTTCAAGTCTTCTCTTAAACATGTCTACCTTCTATTAAATACCCTCCCCCAAAGTCCTCACTGAATTTGTGTTTGTACAATTGTTAGTACAGCTTAGTGAAGTACTTGTGACCATCTGGTACCTCTGTTATAGTTACCCGAAGAAGCAAATGTAGAATTACTGTAGTGAATATATAACAATAAGTTAGGTAATTTAATTTCCATTACCAGCCATTAGTGTAGCTAATCCAAACCAGGAAAACAACAATTAAAGAAACAAAATCGAAATGTGTTAATATAAAATAAACCCAGATTTCTCTTACATTTGAGAATAGTTACTTAACAGAAGGATACTTTAATCTGGAGGAATCTCGTCTGTAACAGAAATTCAAAGCAACATAATGAGAAAAGCACACTGTGGAGAGTGTCATGTCCTGAGAATTCCCAGTGAGTCTCTTGCCATCTGCACTCATATCTACAATGAACACCAACAGTAAAATATCCTCAACACTCTTCAATCCTTAAATGGATAAGAAGAAAGAACCTCTTTATGGAAGATGTGAAGTGATAGACTTGAGATTTATAGATAAAAGTCCTAGACTTCAAGAAGCTTTCCTTCACTATGGAAGTCAGTCATTAGATATTTTTTCCTCTTGGTAACTGTATTGAATAAGAAGAGAAAGAAGGAATGAAAGACCACTAAGAAAGCACCATTGTTGGGAAGGCTTAGAACTCCAGATTTTCTTATTTAGCAGAGCAGTCTCATTTTACAGTGATTTTTGGCGAACATTTAAAATGAAGGAGTAAAACAGAAAAGGTAGTTTATATATTTCCTTTCATCTTTATTTTTTCATTGTAATTTTTTAGGAAATTATCGTGAAAATTATAACCAAAAAACTTGGAGAGAAATATCATAAGAAAAAGGGCATTGTTAAGGTGAGAACTGAAGTCATGAATGGAATTTGTGAAAGGAGCTGGTGGGTGACTGAGGAAGGCCATTTGGTGTTCCTTACACATCAAGTCCTAGTAGCAGAAAGCATGTGTCTAAAGTTCTTGATTGTCCTGTAAAAGGAAAGCTGAATTCGTAATCATTGGAGAAATAATTCATTTTCAACCATTGTTTGTACTTAACCTCTGTTTGCTTTTTCGTACTGGAGTGTTTATGAATAGTGTACATGAAATCCCATTGGCACCTCTTAAACTCAGTGTGCACACCTTGCTTATCAGTAAGATATACTCTTTCTGTTGATGATGGGCAATATAATTGTGCCCCCAGAATTCCAAGGAGGCCTTCCATGTGTTTTGCCTGAGAGACTGTCTTTTGTCTGCTCTAGGATTTTAAAATTGAAAAATCAACACTCCAGTCCTTTTTTTCCCTTTTGCTTTTCCTAAATATAGTTTCATTTCAGCACCCAGGCTGCACATGTATAAATTTTCTTCCACTGTCCTTGAAGCTAGATGAAATTATCCCTCTCACTATATTTCTTAAAGTCTTTCTTATTTTTTTTTTTGAAGACTTTATTTACTTTTTGAGAGAGTGGAAGGGAAGGAGAAAGTGAGAGAAGCATCAGTTTCTGGTTGCCTCTTGTGGGCCCCCCACTGGGGACCTGGCCCACAACCCAGGCATGTGCCCTGACTGGGAATCGAACCAGTAGCCCTTTGGTTCACAGGCCAGCACTCAGTCCACTGAGCCATACCAGCAAGGGCTTAAAGTCTTATTTTAAGATAACTAGTCTTTATTCTTTCCAGACAAAAACCTTAACTAGTTTTTGTATTGCATCCAAAGAACCATAGATCAGCAATTTTTAACTGGTGTGCTGCAAGAATTTTTAAAACTCACAGTACCTGTTTAGTCAGGGGTACAGACGCTTTTTCCCTTAGATTGTCAGATTAAAAAATGACAACAGCCAACATAACAATAGCTGTCTCGTGTGAATGAATAAAAATTTCACCTATTTTTTTGTCAGATAGGCAAAAATACATTTTTTGGTGTGCCACAGAATTTTAGTATTTAGTTTATATGTGCCATGAGATGAAAAAAGTTGAAAATTGCTGCTGTGGGCTAAGAAATAGTAAATGGTTACTAGAAAATAGTGTTGTTTATAGAAGGAGTTACTCTTCTTTTGAATGGAATTTTATTTCATTTTATTTCTGTCATTTTGAAATTTGTGTTCACAAAGTATTGATTTTACATGACAGGAAGTAATTGACAAATACACAGCTGTTGTAAAGATGATTGATTCTGGAGACAAGCTGAAACTTGACCAGACTCATTTAGAAACAGTAATTCCAGCACCAGGTAAATCTTTGTGCAGACCATTTAACACATATACCATCAATATGAGTGCTTCCATTCATCAAACCATACCTTTTGATGTCACTTGATAGTTATAAATATGAGTTTCCTTTTGAGAAATATATAGCTGCCATTATAACTGACCCTATACTTGGTGATGTGGTAATTTGCCAATGTTCTGAGAAAGCCGTTTGTGTCATGAACAGATTTTCCCTTCCTGGAGTTTTTTTTTCCAGGAGCAAAACACAGACATATTTGGATAAATTCAATCACATTAGGGTTATTATTAATATTCAATATTTATTTGGCTACCTGAAATGTAAAATAAAATCCAGTATTTTGTTTTTTCTTTTTCTTAAGTATCTTTTTTTAAATATATTTTATTGATACTGCTATTACCATTATCCTGATATTTTCCCCTTTGCCCCACTCCACATGGTGCTCCCATTCCCTCCAGCATTCCCCTGCCGTAGTTCATGTCCATGGGTCATGCATGTAAGTTCTTCGGCTACTCTATTTCCTATACTGTACTTTACATCCCCATGTCTATTCTGTAGCTACCAATTTGTACTTTTTTTAAAGATTTTGTTTATTTATCTTTAGACAGAGGGGAAGTGAGGGAAAAAGAGAGGGAGAGAAATAATGTGTGTTTGCCTCTCACATGCCCTCTACTTGGTTGCCTGCAACCGCAACCCAGGTGTGTGCCCTGACCGGGAATCAAACTGGCAACCCTTTGGTTTGCAGGCTGGTGCTCAATCCACTGAGCATCACCAGCCAGGGCCAATCTGTGCTTCTTAATCCCTGCATCTTTTCCCCCATTCTCCCCCTCCCAGCTGATAGCCCTCTAAATGATCTCCATATCTATGGTTCTGTTTCTGTTCTGCTTGTTTGCTTAATTTTATTTTTTTAGATTCAGTTTTTGATAGTTGTGAATTTGTTACCATCTTAATGTTCATCGTTTTGATCTTCTGTTTCTTACATACTTAGTACCCTTTAACTTGATCATTTGGATACTAACACAACGTCTGGTATTAATGCTCTTTGGTCAGATTCTTTGCCTCTGATACAATTTCTTCATGGTGATGTCATGGCTGGCACAATGATCATGTTAGTTTGTAAAATATTTACTTATCAGAGCCTTTATTCTTGCACTCCAAAATAAAAACTCATCTAATGGATTAAAAATTTTTCCCAATAAACTGGACTTTTTTAAAATATACAATTTGATAAGTTTTAACATGTGAATACTCTTGTGAAACTATCCTTAAATCAAGATGATGAATGTTTTATCACCATCCTCCTTAGGCCCCCCACCCCCAGTTTTTCTCATTTTCCTCTATAATATAATTGTTCCCTTCACTTCTCTCTTATAGTTTTAAAAAGTGATGAATTAAAGTAAGCAAATTTTTCTCTGATTACTTCTGGATTCTGAGCATTTCTTCCACATATGTTATATACCATGCAATCTAAAATTCAGACCATATCCCTTTGACAATAAGTGAAAAATGGAGTCTTATAATGTGATAGTAATTATGGTATTCTAAACTCTACTTTAGAATATTATAGAGTTCTTAAATGATTAAGAACTTATAAGAGAAGGGTTTTGTTTTTTGTTACGTTTATTCAGTGTAATTGCATTTTGCTGTGACAAAGTAGAAGAAAAAAGTGGACATTTTCTTTACATTTGGTGTTACATTCTTTATTGCAGGAAAGAGAATTCTCGTTCTAAATGGAGGCTACAGAGGAAATGAAGGTACTTTAGAATCCATCAATGAGAAGACCTTTTCAGCTACTATAGTCATTGAAACTGTAAGTATGTTCACACAAAGACAGAAGTATCAAAATGCTTTAAAAATGTGTCAATTCTTTGTCATTAGATTGGTCTTTGTTTTATTCTGGAGTTTGGATTTTTTGTTTGCCTTCTGTCCTATTTAGAAAAATCTGTAGGCTTATTTTCTCTAGTGACTCCACCATTATTAAAACATTTTCTTTTCCGATTACAAAAGAAATGCCTGTGTGTCTTAGTCCATTCGGGCTGCTATAACAAAATACCGTAGACCGAATGGCTTATAAACAATAGAAATGTATTTCTCACAGGTCTAAGGGCCAAAAGTCCAGGATCAAGGCACTGGCAGATTTGGTGTCTGGTAAGGGCCTGCTTCCTTTTCATGTGTCTTCACATGGTAGAAGAGACAAGAAAACTTTTGGGGTTCCCCTTACAAGGGCACTAATCCATTCATGAGGACTCCGCTTCTGTGACCTAATCACCTCCCAAGGGCCCCACCTCCAGGTATCATCACATTGGGCATCAGGTTGCAATATACCAAGTTTTTGTGGGACACAGTCAATAGTAATACTTGTATAAACCTGAAAATTATAACAATATAAATAACTTTCTAAATTACCCATAGTCTCCCGCACAGATAACCCCTATTAATATTTTGTTATGCTACTTTCAGTCTTTATATTTTGTAAAACTGTCTACAACACATACAGTTTTCATATTCTGACTTTTTTTCTCTCACATCTAATATAAAACTCAATTTGACATGGTATAATTAGTGGGGAATGTATAGTCATAATTAATGGAAAAAGCCACAGAGATCAATTTTTAAAATTGTCCCTTCTTTCATAAAGGATTTAAGGTAGCAAAGATCAATAAAATAATTAACTTAAAAAAATC
Source organism: Glossophaga mutica (assembly GCA_039655065.1). Lineage (NCBI taxonomy): Eukaryota > Metazoa > Chordata > Mammalia > Chiroptera > Phyllostomidae > Glossophaga > Glossophaga mutica. The sequence continues at coordinate 157,949,561 of CM077303.1, forward strand.
TGACATACAAAAATTGCTTGCCAGTTTAGAATTGATATTTCAGTAACGGGTTTGTGCCTGAGGCAAAGGGAGACTTCAGCTGTCTGACGAAGGAAGGGTCTGAAACACGCATGTCCTAACTGCCTGCACTCTTTAAAATCTGAACTGTGTGCTGTGTATCTTTACTTCTAAATGAAAGACATTTTTGTCTCCAGTTCAACACGTGTGAATATTTGGGGGGAATAATAGACGCCTTGGAGAGTCTGATGGAAGTTTTGAATTTCTCCAAAAAATTGTACGTAACTACCAAATTTTATGTACTTGTTGTCTTAAGGAACTCATAGCCCCCTAAACCCACCTGTAGATTGGTTAGAGAATATGTGTCTCATGAAGGTTTTCTGAAAAAAGTGTCTCCTTATTTGAGAGGAATCACATTTTAAGTACGTCAAGCATTTTTTTTTCTTGTCCTGGACAATACTAGCCTAGAAACTGTCACTACATTAAACTAGAGAGGAAAGGGAAAGGCAGTATCATCTGTCACTAAGGAATTTATCAAGCTGACTGAATGAACAGATTGAGGGGTTTGTTTTAAGTCAGTTAAGTTTTTCTCTCTGACTACATCAATATATAGTTGCGGAAAATCTTGTTTTTCTGTGGCTGCTTGATCCTCCTCCACTTTTTAATTTCATAATACTGTCCAATTTAGGTCGTGCTTCATGTTTTCATCTTAGGGGAACACAAAACAACTAATTACTATCAAGGGTATCCTAGGTTCCATCCAGATAATCTTTGGTTTACAGCTTGTATAACTGTTAAGAACTACTTTCTTCTCTCCTGCACTGAAAACCCATAGTCTCACCTTCCTTTCTCATGCTTTAGTTGCTTTCAGACCTGTTCTGAGATAAAACCTATGAGGAAATCCTCATAAAAAGCCTTTCTGGTTAATTGCAAAGCAGTAATTTTGGAAGAGGAAACCCACCTGCTAATTTTTTTTTTCTTTTGTAGCCTGCCTACCCCCAGAAAAAAAAAATCTGTGTTTGTATGTGCATGTGTCTGTCTGTCTGTGTGCCCATGTTTTCTCACATCACTGCCATGAAACACATGAACATTTCAAATGGTTCCTGCTATTTTTACCATTTCTGCAATCTTGAATTTATTATCAGTATATTTGAAACATTTCTTATTCTTACATATGATGATTTTTAAATAGCTAACAAAGTGTTCAAAAACAACTTCAGTCTTTTAACTTTTTGCCTAATTAACCCAAATATCTCACTCATTTTTAGTCCCCAACTTTGTAGTTCTTATCATAAAAGTGTAATTGATCATCGACCTTTAAACTTGATAATGAAAGACTCAACCTGGGTCATCCATTATATGGGAACTTATTTCCTTTAAATGCAATTACTATTATATATTAAAAGAATGACATTTTACAAAGCATTTTAAATGGAAGGCATGAGTAAGAGTAAAAAATATTAAAATCTCGGTTCAGGGTTGGAGTCATTATCCACACCATCATTTTATATTTTGCAAGGAGAGAACCAACTGTTATATTTTAACCAAAAGATTTAATAGTGAGTTGAAAATTATTGAGCTTATACTCATATTATGTTCCAGGTATTCTAAGTATTTGGTATGTATGTACTCATTTATATTTTCCAACAACCCAAAAATACATGATTTACTCACAGGCTGAGGATGGGATTTGAACTTGGGTCCAGAGCCTGTATTCTCAGCCTCCGTGTTCCCAGGTTGTATCACCTTTTATGACAAGTACTTTCATTATCTAGTTTTCCCTTTCCCTTTTGATTGGATATGAAGAGAAGATTAAAATATATTTAAAGTTGGACTTACTTTCTATAATAAGAACGAGCTCACTTTTACAGCTAAACTAGACAGACATGTTTGAGTATCTATATTGCTTAAAATAATGTATTTGTATTTGCTATATTAAAAAAAACTTTCAAATTGATAATGGCACAAATATAGTAGAAGTTTACTTCTCATTCTAAAAGTCCAAAATGGGTGTTCTTGATCAGGGAACAGCTCTTTTCAAAAGGGTGATTTGTAAGCCTGCCATCCTTCTGAAAAAAGACCCTTGTGGCTTTACCACCTTTAGTAAGTGGCTTCTTACAGTTGTGTTTGCCTCATGCAGACCAAGGAGAGCGTTGAATTGCGAGTGGAAGATAGCATGGTCTGGCCCTGGAAATGCTCGCACCACTTCTGTTCACTTCTGTTCACCTCTTTCCACTTCCGTGGGCCAGAGCTCCACCTCATGGCCACACCTACATTCAGGGAGCTAGGGCATCTCACCGTCCAGGAGGCAGAGCAGACACCGAACAGCAAGCAGGTTGTGCCACAGCATCTAATGATAACAGCTTTCAGATGTCTTTGAAGAAAATTATGGCAGTTCCTAATGGGAATGCCACCGAATGTTGTTGAAGTTCATAGACATACAAAAATGTTGGCTACCCAATTTGTATTTCTAAGTGTAGTTCATTTTCCTGTCTTAAGTACATATGTGTTTTTAACCTTTTCTTCAATTTCTTTCATTTGTAGGGCCCTTTAAAAGGACGCAGAGTTGAAGGAATTCAATATGAAGACATTTCCAAACTTGCTTGAGTTTGAAAATTTATTAACATTAAAATCCTAAAGCATCAAATTGGTGTTTGCCAAGGCATTATGAGACTCTACTGTGTTAGGGTGTTTCTTTTGTATAAATCAAATGGATTTATTTAAATATTACTGTATAGTTGTTTAGTTAAATTTTTAAAAACTAATTATGTCTCATAAAGTATCAAAACTATGTAAATTTCTTATTTTCTTTTTAATATTTCCTTGATTTTTTTAGTCTTCATTAAAGAATGTTATTACAAAGTTTAATATAAGACAATTGAGAATCATATAATTAGAAGAAATTCTTCATGTACTCTAACTTTATATTTTTAGTAGTAATGTTGAACTATAAATATAATTAATTACATTTTAAAAAGTCAAACTACATATAATAGCAGCTTTATTGAGATATCATTCCACATAATATCACTCATTTAAAGTTTATAATTTCAGTGGTTTTTATTTAGTATATTTACAGAGTAGTGCAACCATCACCACTATCTAATTTTAGAAGATTCTCATCATCCACCAAAGAAAGCCTGTACCCACAGTCACTCCTTGTTTCCCAGCCCCTGACAGCCGCTCATGTACTTTATGTCTACCTTAAGGATTTGCTGGTTTTGGGCATTTCATACAAACAGAATCATACAGTATGTGGTTTTTTTTATAACTGGCTGCTTTCATGGAGCAGAATGTTCACAAGGCTTCCCCATGTTGTGGTGTCTTGCAGTACTTCAGTCCTTTTTGTTGCTGAACTGCATTCCACTGTGTGATATACCACACTTTGAAAAATCCATTTATTAGTTGGTGGACATTTCGATTGTTTCTCCTTTGGGGCTATTATGAATAGTGCTTCTGTGCACATTGTGTACAAGATTCCATGTGAACATACGCTTTCAGTTCCTAGGGGAAGGGTTGCTGAGTCACGTTGGGACTCACCTGATAACCAGGTGTGTTTAACACTTCATGGAACTGCCAGGCTGTGTTCTAAAGTGGCTGCACCATTTTAACAATCCTACCAGCAGTGTCGAACTATGCATTTTAAAATAAGCAGTATATTATGTAGGGATGCAAAAGACGGAAACCCACCTCACATTTGCATGTGCACAAACAAAAGGGAAGTTATAGTTCACATAATTGAAAAGGGAGGGTGTCCAACCTTTTCACATCTCTGGGCTACACTGGAAGAAGAGTTGTCTTGGGCCACATATTAAATACACAAACACTAACGAAAACTAATGAGCAAAATAAAGTTTTAAGTAAACTTATGATTTTGTGTTGGGCCGCATTCATAGCCGTCCTGGGCCGCATGCAGCCGCGGGCCGTGGGTTGGACACCCGTGGTCGTGTGCTGTGGGGTTCAGAGTGCGAACAACCTTTTTTTAAGGGCTGGGTCATACTGGGTCTTCGGACTCACTTCCAACTGGGATAAGGCTGAAGAGAAGATGCCTCTTTTCATGATACTAAGTGATCATTCAAAGCATATAGAATGATTGAATAAGACCTCAGACCAGTAGGTACTGACCTGATTCATAGTTCATTATTACCGTGCGTTGAGACAGTCTTTAATTCCCCTTTTTGATTTGTTGCTGAGAATTGCCAGGTTTCCACCTCTAAGAAACCTTGTTTAATTTTCAGTATATTAAAAACACAAGCAAATTTATGACAGAGGAATGATCTGAGCCAAAAGTCTGGTTTTTCTGAAACAGGCTCTCATTTTCCTGACAAGGCATATATATTTAATTGGTTTAACGGAAACTGTTGAGATTGATACCTAGGAAAAGCTTTGAAGACAGACTGCATAAATGGCGAAGATGATTAATATATCTGACAAATACCAGCACTGTAATACTCCAGCTCTATACAAAATTAAATATTGATCAATTACCAGTGGGTTGCAAGGTGCTCCACAAAATAAATGATATATAGGTAATGGTCAGGTTTTCCTTCATCACCGAGAGCATATAATGCTTTCAGAAACTAATCAAAAGGTGGACATGGAATAGTTCCTTCCTTTCCAATGATTCCCATTAATTTGGTTCCTTTGTTTGGAATTCAAAAGTGGTTATTCATTTGTAATTCAAAATTAATTACATAGAGAAGGCATATTTCTGGTATCAAGGGAAACGTGTGAACCATATTAAAATTTTTACAGGCAATGAATTTCAAAAACAAGCTATTAATAAGTTTTGATCATTTGAATAACACGAATTTAATTTTAAATCTAGTTTCTTTTTATAGGACTCTTGCTCAATATCTGTTGCATATAAATATGCATCCCAACATTTTCATCATTATTTTAAAAACAACGAAGCACAAATAAAATACTACAAATCAAATTAAACTTATCTAAAGGTAGCAATGTTAAAGATTTTTCCCAAGTAATAACTATAAGAACCCATTTTTGAAGTCTGTATTGTATATTAGCATTTTAAGTAGTATTTTTGAAATAGGAAATGGAAAACATATGAAAGGTGACCAGTTTTTATAAAAGAATGAAACTAAAAGGCATGCCACTTATCTCAGTACTAAGATTATATTACAGAAATAATCATTTAATATTTTACAATTATGTCAAAATATAATCACTTGCTTTTTCAAATATGGGTTGAGTATTTCAAGAAGAGGTAGTTTTGTCCACATTCTAAAATGAAAAATGTTACCAAATTATAGAGAGAAAATTTCATGAAAATACCTTTAAGTTTTTATAAATAATTTTACCCATTTGGCTGTGAAAATGTGTGCATTTCAGGAATTGATTTCGAAGATCTTAGGAGAAGGAGAGAGAGAAAGAAATATTAGTGTGTGGTTGCCTTTCACACACCCCTTACTGGGGACTTGGCCCATAACGGGAGCACGTGTCCTGACTGGGAATTGAACCTGTGACCCTTTGGTTCACAGCCCATGCTTAATCCACTGAGCTACACCAGCCATGGCAGGAATTGATTTTTAAAGGAAAGTTATAAACAAAGGAAAGCAAAGAATTACAATGGGTAAGACTTGGACTGTATCACCAGAATCTTCTGTACTAACGCAGACATGATAGTCACCTGATTTCACCTTCTATTTCTTGTTTTCTTATTTTGCCTTATTAATGCCATTAGCTCTTTGTTAGGACGTAACTTGCTAGTTAACTTATTTTGAAATAAATTTAATCATATAGGGTTTAAAATTAAAGGGCATTGCTCTTAGAAATTGCTTAGCTACAAACAAAATCAAAGACCTACAAGGAGTACTACTAAGGAAGGGGCACACGTCAAGATCTATTGAATCCGTGTGAAACTTGTGGCTTCACAGACAGAGGGGCTTCCAGAGCATTTGGAACTGTGATTCAGAATTCATAGTAACATCAGTACTGCATGCAATTAGCCATCTGAAACGATACCCTGAGCAATGTTTAAACCTGAGGAATTTAAGAGCAACAAAGTCTCCAAGGTGATTTTGGAATAATGTCAGGGAGGCAAGACTTTTAGCAGGATTATGATTTAATCAGAAGACATCTACCCTATTGCATTTTATTTTACTTGGAGCAGGGCTGGCTTAACAGAATGAGAGTGGCAACTAAGGCCTTGTGATGGCTTATTTTATGTGTCAACTTAGATGGGCTACAGGGTGCCCAGAGAGTCGGTCAGACATTTTACTGAGTGTGTCTATTTTGGATGAAATTCACCTTTAAAAAGGTAAACTGAGTAAAGCAGATTGCCCTCTTTAATATGGGTGGGCCTTATCTAATCAGTTGAAGTGCTGAACAGAAAAAAACCCCTGATCCTTCCCCAAGTGACTGCCTTTGGACTTCACCAGCAACACTGGTTCTTCCTGCTTAGTGGCCTTTGAGCCAGAATATCAGCTTTCCCTGGCCTGCACCAGTGGCTCACCTTGCAGATTTTGGACTATCTGCCTTCATGATTATGCAAGTCAATTCCTTATACATTGTAAGTTACTCTGTTCTTATTCCAGGCTCACCATATAACCTCATAACTGAATTTCCCATATAACTGACAACGTAAAAATGTACATTGCAAAAAAAAAAAAAAAAAAAAAAAAAACCCTGCAGAGTTGAAGACCTGCCACTGAGTGAAATCACAAGAAATGCCCCATCTAGGGCCCTGCCTGGATGCCAGCCTGACTCGCCAATGCAGCTTTTCTTCACATTTTCACATTGTCCTAATGAACACACATTAGCATCTGAAGACACAACAAAACCCCAAAGCTTCTTTGTAAAGCATTTATTTTCTTCATATGTGTTAATATCTGGTTAGTTTTTTAAATTATTCAAACTGAAGAGTGACTGCAAGAATGGCAGGGGAAAATGTATATTTATACATGTAATTTGCAAAACAAATCCTTTAAGGCCATCTCAGGAAGCTATAGAGCTGAGGTACAAAGTAATCCTTGTAGTGTCCGTCGATAAACCCCTTTCCGCTGTTGTGTACAAACCAACAGGGAACATCTGTTCCAAACACTTGATCTGTTCGGTAGTCTTTCTGGAGGCCTCTACAAGGAAAATGGTGTGTACGGTTAGGCCACAGACCAAGGCATGCCGGCTGCATATCTCAAAAGGAGGCATGCCCCCTACCCTTGCTGCTCTTGGTGCCCCTTCCACCGCCAGATCTGCCCACCCCCACCCATCCCCATGCCCCAAGTCATCAAAGTCTGCAGCTCAGCGTTGGAAGGACAGAATAAACAGTGTCCTTCGGTAATTCAAATAACCCTGACTGAAATTGACCAACATGGACTTTTCCAGCAAAGTAAAGAGGGCAAATTAATTTAGAAGTGGAAGGGAGGTGGGAACACAACTCTCAAGTGTTGTGGACATAGCCTCACACACTTGAAAAAAAGGTTTCTAGCTTTAATTTTAAAAAATCTACATTATCTAGCATGACGGCATGTGGGCATTTTTACAATTTCCTCCTTCAATCGCCTTTTTCAATTATTAGCTTATGACCACATGGTTTCTAATGTATGAAGGTGAGAACAACAGACTATATATATGGAGTCATCATTTTCATTTCAGAGGGACAAAATGCAATGTCATTATGCACAGGTTATGTATGTGCCCCTTCCTGATGGATCGTTTAGGCTGACATGGGTCCTGCTGTGTGAGTCCAATGCTAGCAGGAGCCCTTTTGTTACTCTCATATGCATCCAAGGCTTACCTGGTGACAACCAACTTATGTCCTTTCACCTCCATGCTTGCCTCTGGCTTCTCAGGGTGTTTCCCGGGTCGCTCATTGAAGATGTGTATCTTTGGCTCATGCATGAACTGGCCTGGTGAGATAAAGGCCAGACAGTGGTTTACACGTTACCCAAGAATAAACAAAAAAGACAAGCTGGTTATTTGATCCAAGCTACCATTTGGTCCTCCCTCCAGAATTTCTGGGGTAGAAAGACATCCTCAGAGAAAAAGGGCACAGCAACAGGAGAGATGGCTCCTTCCTGAGAGCAAATCCATGCTGTTCACCCCACAGTCACTTTACGCATGAGGCTGATCTATTGGATCTGAAGTAAAATCAAATCCCTGAGTGGGGTTGGGGGTGAAGTTCAGCACCTGAGAGAGAGCATAGCTCCAATCACAGAAACAGGTTTATTTGGGATGTCGGAGGCTTAAACTGGAACCATTCTTTAAAAAGCAGGGAAGGTTGGCTTAGATGCTGTGCTTATTATCACAGACTTCCTCAGCCAGTTCACTTCTCTTCAGTTAGAAAAAAAATCTTCATCATAAAACTTAAAATTTACCTGCCTCTTCTCTTGCCCAGTTTGTGATGATGAAATCCAGGTGAATTCTGGAAAACCTTGTTTGGAATCGTAAAGGTCCTCACTATACAGCATCACTGAATCATCCTGCACCACCATGTTTCTTACTTTCTATATATTACGATGTTTGACATCTTAAAACCCCTGTCTGGCTGGGGAGGAACTGCCCCTCCCAGGCTAGCCAAGTCTCAAAGATAGCGAAGGACTCTGCCAGGAGCATGCCTTTGGTATACAACTTACCAACCCAGAGCCAGGCCTCATCTGCCAGCCTGTATAACGCAGAAGATGTCATTCCAGGGCCACGTGCCAGGCAGCTAGAGACCACTCTGTAGCCCAAAGCCCATGGGAATTATTCAAAACAGCCAACCCTAATCTACCCTGCTCTGCCTTGTCTTTCCAGGGAAACCCCTGTAAAAGCTCTGGCCTGACCCTATTACTTGCTCCCGCTTCCCCGACCCAAACCCGGTCTTCCTCCTGTGGCCTGGCATGGCCAGCCGTGCCTCTTGTTTCTAGGAGAAACTGGGACTAACAGTTAATGTTTCTTCCAGTGGCATTGGCCTCTGTGTTGTCGCTCAGTCACCTTTACAAATTAAGACCCGGGCTCAGAACACGTGTTCTATGCTTTTGAGTTCACACCTACCACCTTATCCTAAGCTGCTAAAGCCCTAGCATAGCCCCACACTTGTCAGATGGTTAACTAACATTTTACCTATTAGTCCATGTGCTTTAGGTGAAAACTTGTTTGTGGAGGGAATGTAGATCCCCAAAAAGTCCACGTTGATTGGATGTTTCTTCCAAACACGATGAAGTAACACAGAGAAGGACAGCTCCTTATCCAGGGTGATCATCACAGTTTTCTCTTTCTTCACTGAGACAAGCACCCTGGTGGAAAAGTTAAAATAGAATCAACACTTCCAGAGCACACTCTTCTTAGAAAGTCACCCTCTCACTCCTTGTATGAACTCTCATTCCTCCAGAACAATGCCGCTAGCTTTCTAGAACCTTTGCCATGTTTTTGCCACAAAATGCTGTTTCGTTTCTCCATCTGAGAAATTCTGTTGATTTATATATATTTTTTACACAATTACTAAAGGGAAATTATTACTCACAGGACACAATCATAGCATATCCAAGCATTTCTGATACACAGTCGCCTGTGGATTTCAGTTGATGGACTCAGTCACTTACCCAACTTGGATTTATTGAGCACTTACTATGCGCCAGGCATGAGGCTAGCACTGAGACACCCGGTGACCCAGACACAGGCTTCTGGCTGCTAGGAGCAGGGCGGGTTGGTAGCAAGAATGTTTCTTAACATCAGCTCCTTCATATTTAAACTGATGATTTTAAGGTTTATGTTTATGTCTCAGATGTCAGGATTTATTTATGTAATGTGTCAAGGACAGGCCCAAATTCAGACATAATAATACTTGCCTCTGATTAGTGACCTGGGCTGTGTCAGACCAGGATAAGACCGACGTACGAGTGCCCCAGTTCAGGGTGATGTTCTCAGTGCTAATTTCTATTTTCATGTCTTCCTTTTGGAAATAAAATCCCAGTTTTCCAAAATAGGTGCTTAATTTTTTATTCTTGGGCTTCTTGGCACCAATGAGCTGTCCATTGACCAAAATCCCTACAGGGGGCAAAAAAAGGATTTTTTCTCTCTTGGATGCCATTCTTTTTTCATGTGTGAGCACCATCATTCAAATTTTTAAAACTGGACATACCATTGTTATTTTGCTTTAGGATTTACATAACACTTTTTCCTTTGTAACTCTCACTATATAGCTATAATTCACTATAGTTTAATTATATTACAAAATATGCTAGTTTATACTGAGAGAGTATATTATTTATAATAGTTCAAACACTTAGAAATATATTTATGATTTTTTTCTAACTAATTATAGGAATTTGAAAAACATAGGATTTCTATTATGGTGAGAAAGAAAGAAATCCGAGGCAGGGACAGTGCAGTGAGACAAAGATCCAATTGTCTAATTAAAATATCGTATCATTTTATTTTTACCTGATTCTGGATCAGAAACAAGGTTGAGGATTTTTCCAGGTTCTGAGTCAATATTGAAACAAATATTCTTTTGACTTTTTGGTAGGTAAATGATGAAGTGTGGGTCATTTTCAACTGGAAAGTATATGAAGAAAATGAGAATAAGGACATCATAGAAGGGAAGGAGATTTTGACAAGTATTTTATTCCTAAACATCTTTAATTTCACAAGAACCAATGTTTACTGTGCTTCTGCTATATGCTAGGTACTGTTCTGGGCACCAGGAGCCCAGCGGTCCGTACCCATCGTCCCTTTCTCATTCAGCCTCCATCAGAGCTTTACGTTACTTTACAAGTGTGGTGGATACTCATTCGGTAGTTATCACATATGCACTAGGCTAGAGACAAAAATGAATAAAAAAGGCATGAGGAATAAGACATATATACTCACTACACATGTATACATACTACATATGTGTAAATACATATACAGTGAGTATATAGATAGATTAAAAAGGCATGTGATTTATTAGGTAGGCATACACAGTGCATAAAAATAAAGAAGACATAATATTATTTGTTAGCATACAGATTAATCTATTCCAAACGCAATGAAAGATTAATCTGCTCCTAAGTAATTACTGAATACTCTTTTGTTACTGGACACCATTATTCTGGCTGATCTTGTTTGTTTATTTGTTTAACCATTCAACAAATATTTAGTGAGAAAAGAAAAAACTATGTGTAAAACACTAAATTAGGCCATGTTTGCTGTAGCTACAGATAAGTCATGTCCTTCAAGAAAGTACCAATTTAATGAAAGAGTGACAAAGACTCTCCTTGACCAAACTCTGCCCAGGCTCCCCTGAACTTCTCAAGTAGGCCTCGACCTCTGGACTTCTGTGTTGGACTCTGCACTGTTCTATTTTAGCAAAAGTTCTGCTAACTCAGTTTAACCAGAAACCCCATCCTCCACATCTGACCACCCTCACTCTCTGATCAGGTTCCTCGTCCCCACCACCCACCAGCTGATGTCTGATCGTACCACCTTACCTTCAGCAAGAATACTGTTAGGAGTGCTCAGCCTGGACCCCCTTCCCCTGGTTGCTTCCTCTTAGACCTTTCATCCACTGACCCCACCCTGCTCCTTGTCTCTAAAGTCCCACTCTCCCATGCTGTATTTGCACTTGAGGGCAGTCTATCTCCCCCACTGCCAAACCCTATCCCCACCCTCCTTTGGATACACTCTTCCTTACCATGCTTTCACAAATGTCATGAATAATTTTGTTCTTTAACAGTTAGAACATTATTTCTCCTTCTTTCAAGGAAGCAGACATAACCACTAATGTAAGCTAAAATAAAAAAGATGATACAATTATAGCCCAGCACAGTGCTCTGAGAATGAAGCTGCAGATGGTTGATGCCACCTGGGAAAGTTGAGAAAAGTCTTATGAAGGATTTGGCTTTTGAACTAAGTCTTAAAGGTAGGAGGGGAAGAAGGGAAGACTAAAACACAAGAAAGAGAGATTTTATTCTGAGTGGACAGAATGAGGAATGGCATAGAGGTAAAAAAAATTAATGATTTGATGATTTGTTTAGAAAGTAACTCAGTGTGAATAGAGGGTGGGTTCTTGAAGAATATAGAAAAAATCAGACTAAAATGTAGGTGATGCTGACCATGGAACACCATGCTAAAGAATAGACCTTTATTCTGCTGAATAACTATTAAAAGATTTTGAGGATAAATGTAACATGATTTGAACTTCATTTTAGGAAAATGTTGGTTATAGTATAAATTAAATATTGAAAAGTAGATATAGGAAGGTCATTTAGCAGCTAAAATGGCAGTAACCCAGGTAAGAAATGTTAAATTTAAGAAACTAGGATGGTGAATGGCATTGGAGAGGGAAGGAAAATTCAGGAGACATCTGGTAAAATCCATAATATCTGGTAACTAGTAGAGAGGACCAACTCAGCATTACCAGGCTTCTAGCCTCAGTAACTGAAGGGATTGAAGAAGAAGAAGGTTTGAGTTGAAAACCAGCAGTGGTTGTGTTTTCCAGAATAAAATTGGAAGAGTTAGCTGCCATCCATTGACAGGCTAGTTTTCCAGATATTGTCACAAAGCTCCTTGCAAACATTAACTCATTCTCCATGCAGAGGACATGTGACCTGTCCAAGGTCATAAGGTCACATAATGGAGTTAGTAAGTGCCAAAGCTATGGCTCTCATCCAGGCTGCCTGATTAAAGCCCATTCTCCCAACCACTCTGTTATGCTCATTCAATTTCAAGTGTGTGTTCTGAAACTTAGAGTCAGGAATAAACTAATCCAGGACAGGAACAAAACCTTGTATTTCTTTGCACCCCTCATACCACCAAGCTCATGCATGTATTCAATAAATACTTGTTTAATCTATTTTGTGTTGGAGCTGAGCACTAGAGGGCATTGTTAAAACACAGAAGAAAAGACTGCTAATTCCTTAAAAAAATTTTCTTTAAATCACTTAATTATGCTTTCTTCTTCCTTCTCAAATATGGTGTTTTGAAGCATTTTGTTCAAAAAAATGTTTTTGTTAAAGATTACAATCATTTTTGCCATTTTATTTATCCCCAATCCCACCAATCAAAACCTTCTCATAAGCAAAAGTATCAGTGCTGTCACATTGAGTGGATACAGGTCTAGGCAACAGAAAGAAACATAATGTTTTGTTTAAGTTCGTCTGTGCAGCCTAAATTTTGATCATACTGAAAGTACATTGAAGGCTCCCACAACTAACTTCATAGATTCGTAGGGCCTGGCTGGGGTCCATGGGCATAAGAGTAGCTCATGTTTATTGAGCTTCTCTTGGGAACCAGGAACCTTATAGCCACCTTGCAGGGTAGGTACGAACATCCCCATTTTATACATGGGCTATCTGTGGGAGATAATTTAGATAAGGTCATGAGAGTGGGACCCGCATGATTGGATTTAGTGTCCGTATAAAAAAGATCACCAGAGAGCTTGCCTTCGGTCTCTCTCCCCGACAAGGTCATGCGAACTCACAGGAAGATGGAGGCCACCTACAAGCCAAAATACTGAAATCTACCTTGCTGGCACTTTGATCTTGGACTTCAGCATCCAGAACTATAAAAAAATAAATTTCCATTATTTTAACCACACTTTGACTAACACATGGAGTTATCTTCTTTCAACAGAAAGCAGTGATGCCTATAAAAGTCAGCTAGTTTGCCAGAACACAGTGATTTTATTGATGTATAGCGCTCCGAAGATTATGATCTGATGGAGACCCGGGATGTGAAAGCCATGTTGCAGTTCTCTCACCTCTCATCACATGCGGAGGAGGAGTGGACTCAAGCACAGGAGCTCCTACCACAGGCATTGGGATCCTGGGTGTTGGTGAAGGGTTGACCCAAGATGGGAGTGAAGTTGGAGGAACTTTGCTGCCATAATACAGAGCACCTAGGCAGAAAAACCCATATCTTTTAGTTTGCAGGTAAGTTGCTTACAATTCCAAGATTTATGTAGGCCCCAGAGGTTCTCAGCTAAGGTTTTCTCCTATTATTTTTATTCCTGAGTTCTTGGTCATCATGCTGTGGGCTTGCTGTAAGGCTCTCCTCAGAGTCTTGGACCTGAGCTGGGATCTGCAGCAGGAGGTGCTGCTCCACAGAGCTGGGGAAGGGCCTCATGCCTTCAGCACAGGCCGGAGAGATAACGTCCAGCCCAGCCCCTGGAGAATCCTGGATTATGGTCGGCACGTACCTGATGCATGAATTTACCCACCAAAAAGCAATCTGAGCAGTTTAGTTTCCCAAAGAGATTCCTGTACTGGTTACAAAAAGTTCATTTTGGTTTCTGATGTCCAGTCAGTCTCCCTGTCTTTGAGAAGCAAATGCCAGTTCACCCAGGCATTTTGTTTAGGTGATGCGGTGTAACTTAGATATGCCAGTTTACCTAGACAAATTTAGATGTACCAATCTAATGTAACTGGGAGGCCAGAAGTCAGAGTTCCTTGAATCCTGGGCCAGTCTTGTGTAGCTGGCTCACTTGGACAAAACTGAAAATTCAGAAAACATTCCCTTTGCAGGGATGTCAAACTCATTTTCACTGGGGTCTGCGTCAGCCTCTCGGTTGCCTTCAAAGGGCCAATGTAATTTTAGGACTGCATAAATGTAACTATTCTTTTACTAGGGGCAAGGAGCTCTACATTTGGCAGCTTTCCCGAGTTTGTTTCTATGTATTAGGTAGAGCTACCCTGTCTTGGTAGCATGGCCTAACGTAGTAGGTGTCCTGTAGGGTCCAGTGGCACAGCCTCTCCTATCACCCAAGTTGGGTGCTGGAGGTGCAACATTTGTGTGGGCTGAGCATACCCTCCTCTTGTAGTTGAGCCTTGGTTACTGTTGGCAGGTCAATGGGAGGGATTTACCCAGGCCAGTCAGCTGTAAGGACTGGCTTTGACCACTGACTGCCAATCTCTGCCCTCTGTGGGGGATCAGCTATGCAGAGGTGGGGTGATGATGCTCCAATGTGGTCTGTAGCTGTCCATTGGGTGTGCTGGCCCTGGGGTTCCCCAGGTGGTGCAGGCCAAGGTCAGCCTCACATGTGTTTTGCCCAGGGAACCTTGCCTGAGCTATAAAGCAATCTGAGAAGGCTGCTACTTGTGCTGGAATTTGGAGATTCCCAGGTGAAGGCAAACTGTGAAACTAGGCTGGCTGCTGCTAGTGCCAGGCCTGGGGCCACTTAGCAAGAGATACAAGGGTTGGGAGCTTAGGAAGGCCTGCTGTTGCTTCTTTGATAGGATTTAAGAAGTTGTGAAGCATGAGCAAAGACCAGCCATTCTTATGAAAAAGCAGCTTGGGTGGGGCTGTATGTTGGGCAGAGCAGAGTATCTGGGGATCTCCAAGATGGGTCAAACAGTGTTAACCAGGTTGATGGAGTGTCAGATATGGCACCAGCTTGCTGGCTCTGTGGAGGAAGGTTTAGAAAAGGGACAATGGCCTCTGTTCACCCTGATGGCAGACACTTCAGTTCCTCCTTGTATACCACCGGTGCCTTTCAAGCTGCTACCCTGGTGCTTGCAGCTCAGAGGGAGTGAGTCTAAGTAGGTGAGTCCATGTGTGGGTTCTTTAGGAGGAATTGCTTGGGGCTCGAGCAGTTTCTTCCATTGACTTAATCCCTGCTGGTTTTTGCAGCCAGAAGTTATGGGGACTTATCTTCCTGGCACTGGAGCCCTGGGCTGGGGGACCTTGTGTGGGGCTGAGACTCCTTGCTCCTGAGATATCCCTCCCAAATGTTTATCCACCATACATGGGTGTGAGACTAGCCCATTTCTCATCTGCCCATCATCTTTACCCCCTCCAACCAGTCTGGATGGATGTGGTTTCTTTAATTTCATAGTTGTCAGACTTCCATTCAACTTGATATCTGATGGTTCTGAGTGATGGCTGTTCTATATTTTAATAGTAATTTTGGGGTGGTTGTGCAAAGAGGCGAGCCATATCTGCCTACGCTGCCATCTTTCATGGTAGTTTTAATAAAACTCAATCCAAAAGAAAACTTTAAACTCTCAGAATCTTATGGCACAAGAAACTGAAAAAATTAAATTTGTATACATATTTTTCTTATAGAGAAGGATGATCAATAAAAGACTTTCAAGCATAAAATATATTACGTTAGAATATGATTCTGCCAGAAAAGTGAAATGAAAATATAGTTTGTGTAGAAGTCCGACAACCAAGGATTTAAAGAAGCCACATTCATCCAGACTGGTAGGAAGGTGGAGAGGCACAGAGAGGCACAGAGCATAGGAGTGGCATGGAGCCGTGGGAGTGATGCAGAGAGGCGGAGGAACAAGGGGGCAGGATGGCAGTCCCACATACACATGTGGTAGATATAAACTGGGAGGGATGCCTCTGGAGTGAGGGATCCCAGCCTCAAACCAGACCACCCAGCAGCCCAGAGTACCAGTGCCAGGAAGATAAATCCCTATAACTTCTGGCTGTAAAAACCAGTGGAGGTTGAGTTGGCAGAATAAACTGCCAGATTATCAGGAGACTCCTTTTAAAGGGCCCACATGCACTTAGGACTCACACAGACCCACCTGCTCTGGGATTCAGTACCAGGGCAACAACTGGAAGGGCACAAGTGGCATACAGGGTGGAAACAGGGTGGGTACTAGGAGACACCTTCTTCCCAGGGAAACCTCCAAAAGTCAAGTTGGTCTTTCTCCCCTTTCTGAGCCCTCCCCACACACAGAGCCACAAAGCAGTGACACAGGTTGCCCTGCCCTGGTGATCACCTAAGTCTCCTCCCCATACAATTTACAGGTCTGATTTTCTACAATTGGCCATGCTACTAAGACAGGGAGTCAAAGCAGCTCTTCTTTACACACAGAAACAAACACAAGGAGACTCAAACTGAGGAGACAAAGAAATATGGCCCATTTGAAAGAACAGAACAAAACTGCAGGAAAAGGAATTAAACAAAATGGAGATTATCAACCTATCAGATGCAAAGTTCAAAATACTGTTGATTAGGATGCTCAAAGAACTCATTGAGTAAGGCAACAGCATAAAAAGATCCAGGCAGAAATGAAAGTTACATTAAGTGAAATAAAGAAACATCTACAGGGAACTCCCAACAGTAGAGGGGATGAAACTGAGTGTCAAGTTAACAATTTGGAGCATAAGGAAGAAAAAAGCATTCAATCGGAACAGCAAGAAGAAAAAAGAATTCAAAACAAACAAGGATAAAATAAGAAGGCTCTGGGACATCTCCAAATGTACCAACATCCGAATCATAGGGGTGCCAGAAGGAGAAGAAGAAGAGCAAGAAATTGAAAACTTATTTGAAAAAATAATGAAAGAAAACTTCCTTAATTTGGCAAAGGAAATAGACATACAAGTCCTGGAAGCACAGAGAGTCCCAAACAAGTTGGACCAAAAGAGAACCACACCAAGACACATCAAAATTAAAACAACAAAGGTTAAAAGATAAAGAGAGTATCTTAAAACCAGCAAGAGAAAATCAGAGAGTTACCTACAAGGAGTTCCCATAAGACTGTCAGCTGATTTCTCAAAAGAAACTTTGCAGGCTAGTAGGGACTGGTAAGGAGTATTCGAAGTCATGAAAAGCAGGCCTACAACCTAGATCGATCTACCCAGTAAAGCTATCATTTAGTATCAAATGGCAGATAAAGTGCTTCCCAGACAAGGTAAAGCTAAAGGAGTTCATCATTACCAAGCAATTATTATATGAAATGTTAAAGGAACTTATTTAAGAAACAGAAGATCAAAACTATGAACATTAAAATGGCAATGAATTCCCCACTATCAATAATTGAATCTAAAAAAACAAACCAAGCAAACAAGTGGAACAGGAGCAGAATCATAGATATGTACATTACTTGAAGGGTTATCAGCTGGGAAGGGGAAAAGGGAGAATGGGGAAAAAGGTACAGGGATTAAGAAGCATAATTGGTAAGTTCAAAGCAGACAGAGGGATGTTAAGAACAGTACAGGGAATGCCAAGACAAAGAATTTATATGCATGACTCATGGACATGAGTTAAGAGGGGGAATGCTGGAGGGAATGCAGGTACCATGTGGAGTGTGGCATAAGGGGAAATATCAGGATAATTGTACTAGCAGTATCAATAAAATATATTTAAAATAATAAAAGTATTTTAAAAAGAACCATATGAAATTTCTTGTAATGCAAATAGAATTTGTTCATATATTTTTAATGGATGATAGTAAGTGTCAAATCTGGTATTCGATTTCATTGAATACACTTAAAGGAGTTATATCACAGTTTCATTTTTAAGACTGGACATTAAATTCATTGCAAGTACTTAAATAAGATGAAAAAAATGTTAATGTTGATTTTTTTAAATGTATGAAAGGGTATACAAGTTATCAAAATTTCTTTGGAAAATGTATTAAAATAAAAAGAGAACAGACTGTATGGGAAAACATATTTACCAATGATACCTCAGACAAGGGTTTAATCTCCAAAATATACAAAGAACTTACACGACTCCACTCTAAGAAGACAAGCAACCCAATTAAAAAATGGGCAAAGGACTTGAACAGACACTTCTCCAAGGAGGACATACAGAGGATCCAGAGACACATGAAAAGATGCTCAGTATCGCTAGCTATCAGAGAGATGCAAATTAAAACCACAATGAGATACCACTTCACAGCAGTCAGAATGGCCATCATAAACAGATCAACAAACAAGTGTTGGAGAGGATGTGGAGGAAAGGGAACCCTAGTGCACTGTTGGTGGGATTGCAGACTGGTACAACCACCTTGGAAAGCAGTATGGAATTTTCTAAGAAAAATAAAAATGAATCTACCTTTTGACCCAGCAATTCTGCTACTAGGATTATATCCTAAGAAACCTGAAACACCAATCCAAAAGAACCTATGCACCCCAATGTTCATAGCAGCACAATTTACAATAGCCAAGTGTTGGAAGCAACCTAGGTTCCCATCAGTAAATGAATGGATCAAAAAACTATGGTACATTTACACAATGGAATTCTATGCAGCAGAAAGAAAGAAGGAGCTCCTACCCTTTGCCACAGCATGGATGGAACTGGAGAGCATTATGCTAAGCAAAATAAGCCAGGTGGTGAAAGACAAATACCATATGATCTCACCTTTAACAGGAACTTAAACAACAAAACAAACAAGCAAGCAAAATATAACCAAAGACACTGAAATTGAGAACAGGCTGACAGTCACCAGAGGAGAGAGGGGAGGGAATTTCAGGGGAAAGGGGGAAGGGTTTAGAGCAACAAGTATAAAAGACACATGGACAAAAACTAGGGGGGGTGGAAACGGGAGGGAGGTGGAGAGGGCTGGGATGGTGGGCTGGGATGGGAGTAGAAGGCAGAAAACTGTACAAGAACAACAATTAAAATAAAAAAAATCCTTTGGAAAATATGTGAGGGAAACTGTTCAAAGATCATGGCAATAAACGGTCCTTAAAGTAATTTGACAGGAAGAGCTCTGCGGACAAGGCTTGGGAGCTAGAGGTAGAAGGGAGTGGGAGAGGGGCAGAGGCCTGAAGACCTTGACTCAGCCTGCGGAAGCTGGCTCATAGTGTCTCTCCACCAGACCGAAACACCCACCGACCTGAGCAGCAAGTATAGTCTTGGGGAGGGGAGTCGGCCAGCATGCGCTCGTTCCCGGCTTCATTCTCAATCACCATGGCAGTGAGTGGGGTCACTATGTGATGTTCCAGGGACATCTGCAGGATCGTTTTCGTAATTTTCTTTTTGTCAGCAGCTGTAGTAGCCAGGCTTCTGCATTGGAGAAACAGAGATATTACAGAGGGTCACTTTATTTAAGGCTGAGTTAAGGTCCCACAACCCCCACTTCCAGTGTACAACCAGGACCCTGGGGGCCACAAAGGAAAATAGAATGAACTTAGTGTTTTATCTAGTCATGCAGTCCTAAGGAATTTTTTAATGGACTTGATTTTTTTGAGCAGTTTTAAGGTCACTGTAAAATTGAGTGGCAAGTACAGAGATTTCCCAAATAACCCTCACCCACCAACTCCCCCATTATCAACATTCCCACCATAAGTGCATTTGTTGCAACTGATGAACCTACACTGACACATCATCATCATGCAAAGTCCCTTGCTGACATTAAGCTTCACTCTTGAGTTGCACATTCTCTGGGTTTGGACAGATGCATAGTGACATGTGTTCAACAATATAGGGTCATACAGAGTAGCTGCATTGCCCTAAAAATTTCTGTTCTCCACCTATTCACCCTCCACACCCTCCAACCCCAGCAAACACTGATCTCTTTTTACAGGGATTGTTTTTTAAAAAATCAATATTTAACTTCTGCAGCAATTTGCTATCTGCCTTTAACTGCATCCAGTGTGCTCCTGTAAAGGGGCAGAAGTATTTCTCGCTCATTTCAAAGCCACAGCTGACAGCCATGTGTCTGTTTATAATCTTATTGACATCACAGATTTTCTCTGTGAGTAGTTACAGTAATTTCCTCCAGCCTAGTTCAGATGACTCTGTTCCATCTTTCTGAGAATCTGATAGAATACGTAGAGTGGCCTCAGGAATAGTAATTTTCTTACACTTGTATGTAACTCCAAAGCAGGTGATCAAAGAACCATCCATTGCTCTAAAAATACAGTTTTTATATTGGAGAGTTTCAGTGCAGTTCAGCTGAGAAGCCAGAGATGAAACAGATGACTACTAGGGAGCCCTTCCTGATGTGATATCATAATCACATAATCATAGACTTCTCGCTGGATCATAACCCGTGCCGTTGCAGACAAAACTAATTGACGGTGACAAATGTGTGAACAGTGATTCCTGCTGGAGGTGGTGGTAGGGGTTGAGTGGGGAGGAGAACAAGGGAATCTTCAGAGATGAAAGAAGTCTTTCATATCTGGATCTGGGTACCGATTACATGGGTGATGTATATAAAATTTCATTAAACTGTACACTTAAAATCAATGTACTTCACACACTTTATTTTATGTATGTTCTACCTCAAAACAAAATAAAATACGGTGAACTCAGCTTTAGTTATAGTGCTAGGAACCAGTGGAAATTAACAATCCAAATCCTGTGACAATTTTCTGCCTTTCTTGGTTCTAGTCTTTTTGTGTATTACCCCAAGTATGCAAGGCAAATCTTCCAGTTTTGCAAATCCCTGTGGTGTCTGCAGTTCTTACCTCTCAGCTATAAGTTGGTTGATTGTCAGATAGGCCCACAATTTCTTGGTGAAGTCGGGATCTGCATGCTTATCTTTTGATAGAAAATCCTCCAAGTCATCCATTTGGGCCAGGGTCTCCAAGACTAAATCTGTGCTGGCCTGGATGATGCAAGGTTCAGTTCAAAGACACCAGGAGAGCAGAATTATAGTTTGTCAATTCACATTTTCATACCTACCCACTGTGAGTGAACCAGAGTACTATGCAACTTTAAGGAGAAATATTTCAAAGGAATACAGAAGAGGAAGTTAAGGGCATACTTCTGGAGTTTGCGATTGGTCTGGGGTGAAAAAGGTAAGGATTTACACAATAGAGGGGGAGATGGCGGAGACAGTGTCTTGCCTTCCCTTTCACTATTGCTTTTATTTTACCAGTACATACACGGTTCTTGAAATGCAGTATTAGCCTGTTAGTACACAAGATGGACCATATCCAGAGGACCAGTTGTATTTTTAGAATAAGCAGATAAGCTGAAGTACCGAAGTTGCAGTGATAATGCTCTGTAATTGCGCTGATTTTTCAGGGTCAAATTTTCCTGCCACCACAATCTCTGAGCCTTTAAAATAGTTATGGAAACTGTTTTGAGTGACATCCGTTACTGATGTATGGGGATAGTTGAACTGAACATTCCGGAGCAATGGAGTAGAGACTTGGTTGTAGAATTTCTACAATTCATAAAAAGACAAAAACAAAAAAAAAAACAAAGAAAAACAAAACAAAAAAACAGAGAAATCATTACTTTGATACCACTTTATAGATCTAAACCATTTTTCTCTGAGATGCTTCAAATGCTTAACAGACATCTTTTATCCTCACAGGATCTACGTGGAGAGCTATGAAACAAGGAAAATTCTCATAATTATCAGACAAACTGGAACACAGAGAAGATAAAGACTCGTTGGGAATATTACCATTGACTTAAGAGCCCAGGATGTTTTTTCCTCTTATGACCAGCATGAAAACCTAGTGGGACACTCATAATCAGAAAAGCCAGCTCGGTTGATAGACCCCAAATTAAAACTTATCCCTCTCCGTCCCCAAGTTTAAATATGATGCCCACCATTGACACATGGCACCTGATACTGACAGAGGGTGGGGTACAGTCTAGTCTTCTACATTTTTTTCTTGTTTATTTAGTCAAAATAAATAAGGAATTCGTATTCTTTATGTTTAAGGAAACTTACATCTTGATCTGTGTTGCATTACAAAAAGTTAAAATGCAAGATCCAATGCACGTTAAAGGAAAAACATGGCCATGCTGGTAAGGAGGACCAACTGCTTGGCAGGGCGGCAGGGCTGCAGGGCCAGGCGCTCTGACGGTGGCGGCTCAGAAAACTGGTTCAGGGAGTGGGGAAGCGCCAGCGCCTTACCGCTTCTCATCGCACTGCTGATGCCGATGTGCGTGCACGCGCAGGGTGGGGGGCACGAGAAAGGCTTGAACTCTTTATTCTTGCAAAGAAATGAGGCTGAAGTAATGGCAATTCTCACTTAAATTCGGCCATCTACTTTAGGTATCAGATATTACTGGTTGAATGATTTTTGAGTGAAGAAAAAAAAGAACAGAAAAAAAAAATGTTACCTTGAGCTGGAAAGAAGTGTCCTGGTTTCCATAAATCCTTTGAGCAATGCCGCGGTTGTCATTAGACAGCCTCTTCAGAAAATCATAGTCAACATCAAATCCTATCCCCAAACTGAACAAGGAGATGTTGTCTTGTATATTCTGCTTCACGTTTTTCTGAATTTTTGACAACTTTAGTTCACCTAAAATTGATGGTGACAGAAAGGAAGGAAAGGAGGAGGCAATGTTACAGTTTTTGAAAAATCCATGGAGAGCAGTTTAGCAAAATTTGTCAAAATCAAAAACTCACTCTTTGATCCAGTGACTCAATTACTAGGAATTTTTCTTACAGATGAACTCATACATGTTGAACTGAAGTATGGGCAACAGTACATAGTAACATAATTGGAAACAGCTACATGTTAGAAACAAATGTACAGCAATAGGGGAGACTGGTTAAATTATGGTACATCCAATTTGAGAAATACTACACAGTTCTTAAAAAGAACAAACAACTCTATGTGTTTACTTTGAATAACCCCAGAGACACATTTTTAAGGGAAAAACAATGTAGTAATTGGTATATGTAGAATGTGTTTATATATATGCATGCCTGTGTGTGTGTGTGTGTGTGTGTGTGTGTGTAGTATGCAGACATGCATAGAATATCTCTGGAAAGATACACAAGAAATTGGTGACAAGTGACTGCCTCTGGGAACAGGAACCGGATAGTTGAGGGACAGGAGTAAGAAACAGACTATGTTTCCTTTTCTTCCTTATGATTTTATTCTAAAATTGGATTTTTCAAGTAATCTGATCCAAGGGAGAAAAACCCCACTGAATCTGCAACAAATCTGTAACAACTGCCATTCTAGTTTCCCTGTTAACAAAACAGTCCTTCCCTGTCTTTCTAAACCTTGGGTTCCATTGTCATGCCCGCATCACTGGTTTTCCCCACCCCCCGCCCCCAACCAGGGGCTGTGTGGCACAGGTTCGCTGTAGTCCTCATCCACATGACTGACAGCAGCACAACCTAGCACTCATTCTTCCTTACATTCGTCAGTGTAAAGAGACAAACGAAACAAATAAAAATAATAGTACGTGATAGAAGCAGGCAGATGTTGAGCTATTTTGTGGATAAGAAAAATGCTTAACATATAGGCTGTATCAGAGACAGGAGATTCTCTGGTTGCAGTGAGGAACTGGGCGGGGTGAGGGTAAGTATGGAGGACAATAAAGATACATTACTGAGGACTCCAGAGGCACAACTGGAGATCTGGGACCGATGCCCATCACACACACTTCCCTTGCATTTACCACCCCACACACCTTAAGTTGAAGAAATAAATGCATTTCACTAGTATGCACTAGCAATCATCATAGCATACGATTACAGTTAAAACTAAAGTTTCTCCACATTGTAGAGGTGACACCCTCTACCCACATTGTAGAGGTGACACCCAGGCATTCAAGGCATTCCAGGCATTCCAGGCATTCCAGGCATTCCAGGGCATCACTGAAAAATTATCTAGGCACTGGTTTAAGCAGGATGAATGTTTCAAGGTTGAAATAAGTCTTTATTTTAGGAAGCATGGGTTTAAAATGGTTTAGACACTCAGGTTAGTGCCATTAGACTTCCCATTGTAAACTAATCATGTTCCTAAGAAACAATAGTAAAAATATCTGTAGTAGAAAATTGAAGTGCTACTTGCCTACTGTTGGGTCACCATCAGAAACCAAAATGATCAGAGAGACTGAGTTGGGGTCCAACATTCCCAAGTTATTGGCTTCATTCAAAATGAAGATGGCCCGCAGGAGCGCCTCGTTGATATTTGTGCCTGATAAAGTAATAATATAATGTGCTCGTTCTGTTATATGCTCTTTCTTTGCACAGACACAATCATATTTTGGGTTCATTATATCTGGTGAATTACTCAAGAATAATTTATTCGATACTCAAATCATTTGATGGCTTTCCAAGTGACGTCAATTTTGCCCAGCTGGTCAAGACCTCCAGTGGACTAAAATATTTTCTTTGTAATAAACTACTGCCTTAGGGATGAGTTAGCCCTTTCAAAGCACAGTCTGTCACTTGGTTAAGCACCAGGTTGAAGGTGCCTAGACAAACCTTGCTGTCAGACTGGGACACTGTTCTGTAGACAGTTACATTTTGCGCTATGCAAGTAATGAGAAGGCAAGTGTTATTTTACTGACACTCTTTTTTGAGGAAGGTAGGAATAATTAAAAACTCGTACGGGATGGGTTGTGTATTGTACCTTTGCAATGAACTTAGTATTCATCATTTAGTAATAAATATTATTTAAGATGGACCGTTGCAAATGGGACGAAGAGCACTGTGGTAGGAAATACTATTTCTTCAGTGAATCAAGATTCAAACCCTATGGAAGTTTCTCACTAGGCTTTAGGCAAAACCTACTCACCT
Organism: Glossophaga mutica; assembly: GCA_039655065.1. Lineage (NCBI taxonomy): Eukaryota > Metazoa > Chordata > Mammalia > Chiroptera > Phyllostomidae > Glossophaga > Glossophaga mutica. The sequence goes on from CM077303.1 coordinate 157,974,679, forward strand.
CCATTGGGCTGGATTTTCTCAATATACCTCTTGGCATCTTCAATCTGTGTTTTGGTAGCTGGGACTAAATCGTTTCTCCAGGTTCGCACGTTGTGGTTGAAATCAACCACAGAGAACTGATCATTAGTTCTCAGGTCATCCAGTATGGTTTTCATTGCTTCCACTGTCTATTTCAAAAGACAAGAGAGAAGGGTCTCATTAAATAAGGTCTGAGCCTGAGAAGAAAAGAGGAAGATGAAGAATTCACCCTAGTCATCCCTCAAATACTGACTCAAGCTATAATTCTTACAGAAAACTTCTTAAATCCACTTCCATCAACAGAAACCTACTTCCCACTTATTCTGAACATGGATTGTCTGCATTTTGAGACTTAAAACTTTTACTGATTTATTGGTTATGCACAACCACTTTGACTAGTCTTACTTTAAGTTAATGATCACAAGCTTCAGGTTCCCCTTGGAGGTGCCTGCAAATCAAATATATTTCCCAAGTCTATCTTCTTACCCACTCTCTTAAACTACTACTGCTCATCACCATCAATACTTCCCTGCAAATGGGATTCCTGATTCTTAATACACTAGTCTTTTTCTTTTCCTTTTTTAAAGCTTTTCCACCATTGAAGATACTTTTAAATTTACTTATTATATTTATTCTTTAATCTCTCTCCCCCTTCCTCCAAATGTAAGCTCTATAAGCTCCATCAGGGCAGGGATAATTAAAAAAAATGTTTTTGATCAATTCTGTCATTGATAAACTAAGTGCCTGACACATAGTGGGTGCTTAATAAATGTTTGTTAAATGAATGGATAAAGCAAGGAAGCAATGAATAAACTGTTGTACTAGGGCGGTGGTTCTCAACTGAAGGTAATTTGCCCATTGGGGGCATTTGGCAATGTCTGAAGACATTTTTGACTGTCATAACTGAGGGAGTGGCAATTACTGGGTAGAGGCCCTGGATGCTGCTAAATATCCTACAATGTACAGAGTGGTCCCTACCAACAAAGAATTATCACATCTGAAATGTCAATAATGCCGTTGCTGAGAAACCTAGTGTTGGGATATGAGCACAGTGGGCAGGGGCCATGTATTTCCCCTTTTTTGGATGCTAGAAGAGTAGTGAACACTTGGATGGTCAGAAATGGTTGTTAAATAATGAATGAATGAATGGATTAATAGACGGTAGGTTGTTCAAATTGGTTAGATGAATGGATTGATGAATAAAATAAGAAATTTCCTTGTTTGTTCTTTAGAATGGCATCTATAATAATTTAATGCTAAATAAGCCTACACTGAGCTCCACACAAAAAGACATGAGACACAGTGGCCTCCCTCAAAGAATTGCAGTATAATTAGGAAAGATATGCTTATATGCTTTCAAAGTTATTTGTGAAAAATGGCAAGATATTAAGGTAAAATATTATGCAGAAAAGCCAAAATACTATTAAGAAGCATGATCAGGATGAGAAGAGTTTACACTAAGATAAAATTTTTCACAAAGGTGAGTTTGAGTTAAATTTCCGGTACTTATAAGCCATCCAGTCTGTGGCACTTAGTCACAGCAGCCTGAGCTGTCTAAGGCAAGCCCTGGGGGTAAGGTGCTTGGAATGATCACTCCGTTGGGAGGGGATCAAAGAAGGTAGGGAGTCCCACACACCATGACAACAAGGGGTACTTACTTGTTTCATTTTTACTCCCCACATTGAGCCACTGACATCAATGACAAAGAGGATGTTTTTGGGAATTGGGTCCATGTTTTCAGGAGCAAAAAAGTGGACAAAATATCCATTAAATACCTAAAAAACAGAACATATTTGTGGACCAAACCATTACTAGCACTTGGAATGTAGGAAAGTGGGGGTCTGGGGACTAACAGAGGAGAGGTGAGTCATGGTGAGCAGGAGCTAGGACAGTTGTAAAGAAGAGAACAGATGCGGCAGCTTGGCATCCATCAGTCTCTCCCTTCTTCCTTTCCTGTGAAGGTCACAGCCCTCCCCAGGGTGTTTCACTTCTCTCTTGTCCTCTCCACTGTCCTCCACTCCTCCCAGTCTTCATTGACAGCCTCTGCTCCAGGCACCCTGCTAGCCAATGGTGAATCAGGCAGAGCCCCTATCCTCCTGGGCTTGCGGGCCAGTGGAGGATTCAGACAAGTAAAGAGGCAGTTTATAGCTCAGAGTGATAAGTGCTACCATCAGCAATAGAAAGGCTCCAAGAATGCCCAGTGGAGTAGCATCTAATTCAGAAAGGGGAGTCTTTCCCAAGGAAATGGCATCTACACTGGACTTGAGTATGAGTTTGGAGTTAGCCTGCCAGCACAGGGTCTGGGCCAGGTTGGGATGGGTAGGGTTAGGGCGGAGAGTTTCAGACAGTGCAGTGATGCTGCAAGTGTATAAGGCATGCCTGGGGCTCAGCACAATGGGGCCATAGAACTCAAGCATCCAGGGAATCAGGGTGGAGAGTCAACAGGGCAGATGATGAAGGACCTTTATGGGCACTCCAGAGAGTTCAGATTGTTGTTGAGGTGAAAGGGAGGCCATTCCAGCTGGATGCTTGATTGTCCCCTTTGTCGCCTGTTGCAGGCTGTAATGACTGGCTCCTCTCATTCCCTTTCTACTGCTCTCTGGCTGCTTCTACAAACATGTTATAGGGTTCCCATGTAGGGTATGTAGTTGTGGATACTTCCTATCTCCCTGTTCTTGGAGAGAAGCACAGGCTTCTGGGTACCCTCTAAGGGCCTCTATTTTAGCACAAGAGAAATACAAACAAACACTTAAGATGTGACAAAAAGGAAAGGCTGCTTTCCAGGAAATCTCAAAATGAACATTGATCCTGGGATTCACCCCTGGCCTCGATTTTTCTCTAGGCTTTGGCTGAGCCTTCTTTCCAGCCCCAAGACTACTTTCTTTGATAGTCTAGTTACAAAAGGCCTTGAAAGGTTATGTGAAATTCCCATTTTGTTATTTTCTATTATTCTTCATGTAAGGCCTAGAATCACCTTTCTAGGATGAGGACATGAGACCCAATGACCTTTTATTCAGTTTTCTTGATGTGAAAAGATATGTTTAGCAACATGGAAGTATGATTTCAGTCCCTTCTTTGCAGCCTTGACACTTGCCTTGGCAGCTGACCACTACCCAGAGGCCAGGGAGTTTGTTCCACAGGAGATACTTCTTTGGCCTCAGTGAGGTGGCTATCCGAGAGTCTGTTTTCACCTACCTCAAGTTTTCCGGCGCTCTCCTCTCTGTTCACATCATACAATACCACCAGCTCTCCGTCCACTGCAGTCTCAGAGCAGTTGGAGCATTTCCTTTGTTGTGCTACTGTGGGCTTGAAGGACACATGGGCCTGGATAGAACAGAGTTGTCAGAGACCAGTCCCTGTCCCCATTCCTCTGCAGGTGAGGGGTTGACAGTTGCACTTTCTCATGTCCACAGGAAAAGAGGTATGGCCCAATGGCCATTCTGCACCCAGGCAGCATCACTGGTATGGTTACTGATGGAAGGGACAGTGCCAAGGTATGTGAGGGGAGTATTTGGCAGACTGTGGGGCTTTTGGCCAGGTTTCAGGCCTTTCTGAAGAGATTCAGAGAATTCTTCTATTCCCCTATGGAAGAAATGGCTATCAGCTCTAGTTTTGAAAGGTAATTGGAGGAATTTGATTCCTCCAGAGTCGGTTATTATTAGCCTTAAGGCAGAGAGAATTAAACTGAGTATCTCTTGTTTTGATTAATGTAAATCCACCATAAGATATGTGAAACCTGTCTTTTAGTTACTGGTCAAGCAGATGGCTTGGGAGAAATGAAGCTCCAAAAGGGACAGTCACTGGTCAAAATGCAATGACACAATTGGGAGTTTTGCTTTGTGTATCCTATGGAAGACCCTAGACTTGGCTCAGGGATCACTGCTCCTTCATACAGTTCCCTTGGCTCAGCACGTGACCGCTTTTCTATTCCCCCAGGGACAGGAGGAGAGCAGAACCCAGGCCTGGAGGCCACTTAGACTCTGCAACACACAGTGCTGTGACTACCTTCTGGCGTCCTTTGGATATGACTGGAACACCATCGAAATGGCCATCAGATGTGTCCGGAACATGAAGAAATTTCAATCCCTGAGGTTCAATAATCCACACATCTACCTAGAGATGGCAAAGAAAATTACTCAAAGCATCAAAATACCTTTCAAGTCTTTTTGTGCAAGAAGTACAATTGCTAAGCTCTTTGCTGGTTTACTGTTCTTTAAGTTTTCTCACAGGTGACCCAGTGTGATTCCATGATCACTTCTGCATGTTCTTTAAATTCCCCAGGATGTGATGCATTTCACCATGAAGGCTGAAGATCCTTTGGGCAATGCAGTACTCACCTTCTATTGCTTCATTTCTCTAGGATTAATTTATTCTATTCTATTCTATTCTATTCTATTCTATTCTATTCTATTCTATTCTATTCTATTCTATTCTATTCTATTCCATTCCATTCCATTCCATTCCATTCCATTCCATTCCATTTCATTCCATAGCATTCATGTTGTTAGCACAAAAAGAATAAAGAGGAGAAAAGCCATTGTTAAATGATTCTGCATTTACTTTGTAGATCTGCCAATAAAAGACTATTTTCCCCACATCTTGGGCCTTTTTATTCCTTTTCTGTCTTCTTGTTTTAAACAGAGCTAATAGGAGGGAATCCCTCTTGGTAATCCTTGGCAAAAGCATAGTCAGTCATGGCTGCCATTTCTCTACGTATAATTTAAGTGCTATGCTGAGCAATTTACATATGTAAGCTCATTTAACTCTCACCAAAATTATTATTATATATTATTGTTCTTATTTGTTATTTCTCATTTGACAGATGAAAAAACAGAGATTCAAAGTGACCAGCTAGCAAGTGGACGAGTCGTGCTGCGAACGCAGGGCCTGAGCTCTTAATGCTTCGTTCATGGCTTCTGGACTTTCAAGCGCTTCAGTCAGCTCCAGCTTTTCAGTTGACATTGCTGTACTCATACTGTTTTTTAGCCTCATGACAAAACATGTGATAATACCTTTTTTACATATGAAAACAAGGACACTCAGGATAACTTGTCCCATGTCAGAAGGCTGGTGTAGTGGGTTGAATGACAGTCCCCCAAAAGAAATTTCTGCAAGAAGTCCCTGGAACCTGTGAATGTTACCTCATATGGAAAAAGGTCTTCACAGGTGTATTAAGAATCTCGAGATGAGAACATCCTGTACTATCCAGTGGGCCTTAAATCCAATGACAACTGTTTTAAAGAGAACAGGCAGAGGGGGATTTGGGACACACAGAGGAGGTGAGGTGACCACAGAGGTAGAGACTGGGGTGAATGTGGCCGTGAGGCTAGAAGTCAAGCAATGCCAGAAGCTGCCAGACACCAGAAAAAACCCAGCGTAGACTCTCCCCTGGAGCCTCTAGGAGTGTGGCCCTACCAACAGCTTGATTATTTCAGACTTCTCCTGAACTGTGAGAACATAAATTTCTGTTGTTTAAAGCTACAAGTTTGTGGTCATTTGTTACAGCAGTGCTAGGAAACTGACATAGCTAATAAGAACCTGAGCTGGCATTGAAATCAGTAAGGAAGTGGCCTGGTGGACTCCAAACCTATAACCTTTTGTAGAGTTAAGAGGCATCCAACACCACAAAGAGTAATGAACAACAGAACCATAAGAGGATGGCGTCACTGCACACCCTGAAAATGCATGCTTACCTCTAAGTGTTTGGCCAGACGTCCTGGCTGCAGCTGAATCCTGTGTTCATAGGACCCCAGCTTCCTCCACTTCACTTCCTGGTAATGAAGTTCAAACTGCACCTTTGCTCCAGGGAGGACGTTCACTTCAGTTTTAAAGTTTTCCATATCAAGAACATTGCTCCTAAAGATGCAAGCCCGCAGTGGAAGTTATCACATGCACAACCAAGCATAAGACCGAGAATCTAGGCGGAGGGCAGCTAGGCCTTTTTGGACAATCACACCTGCTGGATTGTGCATGAAAATGAGCACTAAAACCTCCATATAAATTTAATTCCATTAATCTTTTAGTCTCCTCTCCTACCTGATCTTTTTCTTCTAGAACTTCTTATAGATTTGAAGGACATTTGCAGAAAGCTACCAATTATTGACTCCTATTATGTGCCAGAAACTTGACATTTGTCATCATAGCTTGCAAAGCAGCTCAGCAAGACGGGTATCAGCGCCCTCAGTTATCCTGCTCAAGACCACACAGTTACTCAATTGTAGCGCTGAGACTCCTACCAAAGTTTAGATAACTCCAAAGGCAACACACACTTCTGCTGCTGCACCGTAGACTCGTTCTAGGAACTCTTTATATTTCTGAAAGTCTCTAGAGAGAAGACATCTTTTATTTCATCCAATTGAATTCGTATTTCCAGGATAAGGCCTTATTTAGTCATGTGTGTATTAAGTTTAATACCATCACTGATCCTGAAATGTTTATAGTTTTAAAGAGAAATTATCAAATGAGGGTGATCTGAGCATCAGGATACACAATGAATATTTTAAAAAATTAAATGACTTAAGCAGGGTGAGACTGTGATAATGAGCCCACTGGGGATTGGGCAAGTACTGCAGGGAAGTTGCCCTGGGATATCAGGTCCCTGAGGAAAAAGATGAGCATGGATGGTGCACACCTTAGAAGTGCAGCAGTGGTTGCACTCACCTGGGGAGAGGACTAGGATGTGAGCTCTATGGTCTCTGTTGTATCTGCAGTGCCTAGAAGAGCTTCTGCTACTAACAGATATTTGTAGAAGGAATAAATAACTGATGAGTGGACAATGTGGTCAAAAGGATGGGTAAAGATGACAAAATGATACCCTAAAGATAAAAGAACCTATTAATCTGGATCAACATTGGAGGTGTTTGTTCCCTCTGCTTGGAACTTTTTCTCTCATTCCTCCATCTGGATACATTTTTACAATCTATTTGCGCTCAGTTGAATATCAGGTCCTCTGTGGTGACTTTTCTGGACTCCCAGACAGAATTGTACACTTGAACTCCCATAGGGTTTTGTACCCTCTCTACATTAGTACTCACTCCATTATATGAGGGGGTACCTCCCAAAACTAGAATTATCTTCTGGAGGGGGGGCCTTGTAGGATAGGCTTCCCCTTCTGGGTGAGTGTTCTAGGAACCCATCTGTATCAGTGTACCAGCAGGAGATGCTGTGAGAGGCTGTGTTTGGCCTCAGTGAACTTTTTTTAAAAGACTCTTTCAACGTGTTTGCCCATTTCGTGATGAGTGATTTATGAGTGCACCTGCCCACACTGCACTGAGTGTTCACCAGTTTTTGACTCAAAATGTCATGACTCTTGTGCCCCACCCTCCCTATTCACTGGATCTTGCCCCAAGCAACTTCCGTTTGTTTGTTTCCCTGGATGAAAAAAGTCCTCAAAGGGAAACATTCTGCTGATATTGAAGAGGTGAAACAAAAAGCGGCAGAAGCTCTAAAAGGCATCAGAATTGACGAGTTCAAAACCTGTTTTGAGCAGTGGAAAAAATATCTTAATAGCCGTACTGCATCAAATGGAGAGTACTTTGAAGGTGACTGAAGTTTAAACGTTTAAAAATAAATACACAATCTTTTACAAATAAATTCTGAATTTTTGAGGTCCCCCCTCATATACTGTATGTGATAATACATAATTATATATATATTACCATGTATACACATTATAGCCACCTCTATATTATAGGTTCCTTGGCTGTCTCCCTCACCAGCCTGCAGTGTTTGCTGCAGTGTTGCTATCAGCTGGGTACAGAACTCAATGAATTTTCATTGAATGAATGAAGGCATGGATAAAATGAAAAGAATTTCAAGTAAAAGTAAATTTGAGGATGTAGAAGAGGAAGAGGAGATGAAGAAAAAAAGGATGGCAGGATACACGCAGTGTGAGAGGTGATTGGTTGAAAATTCCTTTGAAGTTTCTTGCTCTCAAGAGGCTTTCAGATGGTTTGGCATTCCCAGTGTCTTAAGAGTACAAGGAGAACAAAACAAACATAACCTAAGCTAAGTAGCTGATACTGAGAAGGGCTTACATGATAAAAACAAGGCAGAATAAACCATTGAAACAAATTCCAAATCTTTCTTTCTGTGTGCAGCTGACCCTCAAACAATGCGGGCCACAGCACAGCAGAAATCCGCGTGTAACTTCTGACTCTGCAGTCCCCCATTCCTACTCCACCAGTTTCACATCTGCGGAGTCAACCAGCTATGCAAGAAACACAGTATTTTTGATCTTGGATTAGGAATCTGCAGTTGGGAGTGCAAAAATACTGTTTTCACTGGAGGTTGGTTGAATCTGCGGATGTGAAGGGCCGGCTGTACCTATTGAAAAATATCCACACATAAGGGGACCCACACAGTTCAGATTGCATTGATCAGGGGTCCGGCTCTCTGTGCTGAGTGGTGTCACCAGATCACCAATATTTCTGTAGTTGACTTTAGCAAGTCAACATTAACTACAGAACTGCAAGCTATGCAAGGAAGCTCAGTTGTTGCAGAGAGGCCTTAGGGAATGGAAACTGGACCACTCAACTCTACCACCTGACCACAGGCTGTGTGCCTTTCCAGGCCTGTTGTGCTCTTGAGGATGGGATGGGGGGGGGGGGGGAAGCAGCTGGGAGGGCACTGGCCTGCTGTCCAGCCCTTACCTCACCAATCCTGTGCTTTTGCCTTTTGCTCTCGCCTGTGAGTAGAGCGCCCGGGCCACAGTTTTCTCCTTAATGGAACTAGTGAACGTGGTGCCATCTACACTCCTAGAAAATGACAGAAAGGTACCAGTTGGTTTGAATAGTAAAGCAAACAAAAATAGCAAATAAACAAAAACCAAGCAAACGTGCCAACCAGACGGATTTACTGAACAGGGGCACTGATCCTTTTGCACCCGGGAAAAAAAGAGTAGAAAGACATTTGCATATTTCATACACAGGAGTCCCTTCATCTGAGTGTGATTTAAGAGGGACGCGTAGACTCCCATCCGAAAGACTTTCCCTCACTACTGCTGTTTGTGTTTAAAAAATTTCCTCATTTTCAAATTTTACCCTTTGGATTAAGCATTGTTTCCTTTGGATGTCTGTTTAAAAAAACTTATATTTTTAAAATTATGGTTGAGATTCAATATTATTTTATAATAGTTTCAGATGTACAGTATAGTGATTAAACATTTATATAATTTACAGAGTGATTTCCCTGTAAGTCTAGTACCCATCTGGCCCCATACATTGATATTACAATATCAATGACTATATTTCCTGTGCTGTACTTTACATCACTGTGGCTATTTTGTAACTGACCACTTGTACTTCTTAATTCCTTCGCCTTTTCAAACAGTCCATCAACCCCTCTTCACTCTGGCACCATCAGCTTGTTCTCTGCATTGATGAGTCTGATTCAATTTTGTGTGTTCATTTATTTTGTTCTTTAGATTCCACGTAGAAGTGAAATCATATGGTGTTTGTCTTACTCTGTCTGGCTTATTTCACTTAGCATAATACTCTCTAGGTCCATCCATGTTGTCACAAAAGATAAGGTTTCATTCTTTTTTACGGCTGAGTGTTAGTGCATTGTATAGGGTCTGGCAGAAGTAAGGCCTGCTTGAGTGTGGTTGGTAGGGTAATAATATGGGTGTTATAACTTACAGTATTAATTTGAATATTTATCTTAAAATGTCATATGGTGTGCTTGAGTGTGATACTATTATGTTACAGAATTATTTGCTTATGATATTGTAATAACAGATTTTGTAATAAAAAGGGGCATTATTTTGCTGGACCCTGTATATATGTACCACATCTTTTTTTTATCTGCTCACCTATTGGTGGGCACTTAGGTTGCTTTGAGTATCCCTTCCGAATCACAAATGTGCTCAGGAGAGGTAAGAGATAAGTCATATTATCTGGCTTACATTTGATTTATAAGATCAATCTTCTTTGAGTTAAGAATCTGCCACAGCTTGGGGACATTTTGCTCTCCTACAAGGGTAGCAGAAAGTAAAGAAAGCTGGAGGAAGGTGTTGGTGAATGACCCCTTTGCAAAGTTTGTGTTTACTCTGATAACATCTCCCTTGGGGATCTCTGTCCTCTCTTTGCATCCCCATCTCTACTCATCTGAATTTTAGCTGGCTGTCGTCTAATCCATACCAAGAAATGATTCATCATAGCAGTTGAATTACAGAATTTTAGAAATGAAAGGAAGCTTATGGCGCTCAAACGAGCAGTATCTTTCCCCAAGAAGGAACTTGGAATTATGTGGCAAAGTTTTTGGTTGTTCTGATGACTCAAAGTACTACTGGCATGGTGGGAGGTCACCAAAAACGCCAGAAATTCTGCAATGTGAGGGAGAGTTTTACTAAAAATTTTCCCTTCCCAAATGCCAATAGCATGCTTGTTGAGGCACACATCTAGGTTTGCCTCTTTATATGAGAGAAATCAGAGCTAAGGAGACAAGTGTCTTGTTCAAGGGCATACAGCTCATCAGAGACTGAGTTAGAACTGGACCTCATGTGGCCAGGTTAGCACTATTTCTATCAAATCATACTAAGGTTCTAGGATCAAAAAGCATTTAAGACAAAAGGACAAAAGTATTTAAGACAAAAGTATTTAAGACATAATTTCTAATGGTAGAAAGTTTGGAAGCTTGATAAAAAGGCAGAAGAAATATTTTGGATGTGGAGATCTGCACAACTCCTATTAAACTGTGGTTATATAAGCAACTATCTTCACTGGTCTTGTAAATTCAGCCCTGTGATGAGGCTGAATAACTGTACGTTCACTGTATATTCACTGGGTAGAAAATGGAACGGACTTCAATTAAGTATAAGAAATAATTCTAACAGACCTATCAACATTTAGTGGATTGCCATGGAAAATAGTGAGTTTATCATTAGGGAGGTAATCAAGTCAAGCCTGGATAACCCACTTGTCAGTGGTATAATAGAATAAGTCAATCACTGGACAGATAACTGGACTTAATCATTAGTTCTTCTTTTTTTTCCATGGAGAAACATACAACAGATGCCACTAAACTACTCTGCACACACTTGTATATGGTTTTCTTGAAGCCAGAGCAACTCATATTTCTCTCCCCCCAAGAAAGTACATTAAAGTGCAAGTAAGTGGAAGGTTGTTACTATGGAGATAGCTTAAGTTTACTTTAAATTTATTTAAAAAGAAAAGCAAAGCCTTCACAAATTATGATTATTTTGAACAGAAACAAAGTAGTGAGACCCACTTCACAATGACCCTTGACCTCCTGTGGGTCCAAAGCCCTGAGAATGAGCACCACCAGAGCAACAGGCCAGGAAGGCCCATTCTAAGGACGATCCTGTGAGGAGAGCAGCCCCAATTCCTGGTTATGGAGAAACACTCACATGGAGAAGTTGGAAATGAAGGCCCCTTTGGGGATCTGCACGTCGAACACAACATTCTGAGGCTGTGGGGAGTTGTTCACCACTTTGGTCTGGATCATGGTGTTGGCCGTGCGGGAAGTGACAGTGGATTGGACTTTGTAGCTATAAAGAGTTATTTGATCAACATCTTCCTGTAATTGGCAAGAAAGTGTAACTGTACTCAGAGAAAAATTACACAGAACTTCACTATATATTTGATGTTAAGAGCAGTACATTTTATTGCGAATAAGCCCAAGGCATTGTAAAGCGTACGGGTATATCTCAGGTATTATAAAGCATTATCCTAGCTTGAAACACCCCCCAGGGAGAAGTCTGCCTTTATTCTGAGCTATCCTGAGATGCCTTTCAGCTCTATAAGTCTATTAAAAATGATTTTTAAAGTTAGAACATAAGTATAAAATGGTTGTGGGAAGCAAGATTGGATTGAGAAAGTCCAGGAAATAACTTCAAATGCAGGGTCATAGTGAGAAAAAGGATATAGGATTGAAATGCTGGAAGGGGACCTTGGCTGCATCTCCAGATTGTGGTGCAGCCAGGAGTTACCCCATGCTTGTGGTGGGGTGAAAGACATAGGTGGTCCCCATACCGCTATCTTTGATTTTATCCATTGCAATTTAATCTTCCCCCAGTCTTCTTATCCTTCCCCACGTTAAAACAAACTGTGACACTACTGATGGGTGTGAGCAACAAACAGTATCATTTTGATGCAATTACTGGTCTGGCATTCTGAATCTTCTTTGCCAGTCTTTCTCTACTCATTTAAGCCAGCCCCAACGTAAAAAACTATGAGTATGGTCAGAGGCAAGGGATTACAAACACACATCTTTGAGGTGCTGCCTGAGAATTGCAAGCTGCTTCAGGACTGTGGCAATTAGGTAGCCCTATTAGATTTTGCTTTTTTTCTTTAATGGTATTCGCTTATTTCAATACCAGGCATCATCCCCCAAACTTTCTCATTCCTGATGAAACCTTCCAACTCGATACCGCAGCTCACCTCCAGCTGAGATGAAAGCCAAGCTAAGTTATTTGTCCTTCCTACCCCTTAAACCTGTGCTTCTCACCATTTCTGACAGTTCAGAGCAGGAAGCCCACAGAAACCACTTCCTTTTGACGTTTTCTTGCCAGAAGAAGCATGGCTTCAAAAACCTTAGGGAGTTGGGTCATTTCAGGTTTAAGGGTTCTTTTTCCTCTAAAGTGGTGACATGTCATATTTGAAATCAAAACTGTTAAATTGGAATAAATATATCCATATATGCATAGATTTCATCCATATATATCCATATATGCTTGGATGAAATCTATGTTGGTGAAACTTGAGATAATAAAGAGAAAGGGCATTTTCAGCTCCTGGCGCCATCTCCCCTGGCTGCAGGCTCACGGTTCTCTTTCATGCTGAGTTTGAGACACGCTTCCAAACAGAATTGGGCAAGGGGGCATTTCGAAAGTCAGATAAATGCTCTCAGTGATGGAGACAAAGGAGGCAATAGTACTGGTTTCTAGGTAATAGATAACAGAAAAATCATTCAGACATCAATTTTTAACAAAATCCAAGCAAACTTACCGTGGTTTCTCCAGATTCTCCAGAAACACTTCTCTGTGAAAGGAAGTTAGATAATCACTCTTCAAAAATGTGTTACTGATTACCTTGAGGGTAAAAACTGCTTTCTGTCAGTAAAAGTGTCTTTAATACTGAGCTGTAATTCATTCATTGGAGCCCAGATATAAATATTAAACATTCTGAAATACTATTTCCCACTGACATGTTTCTCTGAAAAAAATCTCCCAGCCCCTTTTGCGTTTCATGCACATCAGTTTTTATATAATGCTAAAACAAATGTTTTTAAATGAAAATATTCGACCAGACTCATGCCAATTAGCATATATTGCCTTTATCCTACTTGTCTGATTGATTTTTTTGATTCAGTTGGATGGTTGTTTGGGTGTTCCTTTCCACCACGGGGCTCTGGACACGCCATCCCAACTGTCTGCAATACTCCACTTTCCACGTCACCTCTGTGTCCTACCTCGACATCACTAATTCCTAATCATCCTTCAGATCTCAGCTCAGGCAGAATTTCCTTGCTGAAGTTCTCTCTGACCCCTCGTCACTCCCAGGCTAGGTAAGCTTCCTTTACAAAGCATTTGATAGCAGCATAGCCCTCCTGCAATGCAAGACAGCTGGGATACAGGTCTGTCTTCTCCATCGGAGTAAGCTGCACGAGAGTAGGGATCTTCACGTGTTTCCTCCTTGGTGGAGCTAAGCATGGCGACTGCCATGTGGAAAATCCTATAATCTAACAGTTCTGCCAGGGAATTATTCACAGGCAAGATTGTCTTGTAGGCGTGGAAAGCTGAATGGCCTTAGAGTAACGGATAAACATTTAATGTCTGATGGACTTTAAAATAATAAGTCAGGTGTAGGCTTGGCTTTCCTGATTTGGAGTGAACTCAGGTTTTAAGGGGTATTACGTGACATACTGAGGTCAAGAGTTGCCTACTTTTAGATTTTTTGAGTGTGATTTTCAATGACTAAGTTTTCTCTCTTGTGGGTAGGCAAAGACCCTGACATAAGGTTTGCCTATTGGGTTTTAATATTATTGGTCTACAAAAACTTTGACTTCTAAAGCCCTCCTAGTTGGGGGCATGCAAGAGGCAACCATCCACCGATGTTTCTCTCCCTTTCTTTGTCCTTCTCTTCCCCTCTGTCTAAAAATAAATAAGCAAAAAAATAAAAAAATAAACTGAAAAAGCCCTGAACTTCTAGACAGTCAAAAATTCATACCCACACAAAATAAGTCATCAGTCAGCTTAGGGTCACTTCCATAAACACCTCCTTTCTCAGGATACAGGTTGGAGAAGCCAAACCCTTCCTGGCTTCCTGGAGAACTCACCCCCATGAATGAGAGGATTTTGTCTGCGCTGCTGCTGGTGGCCTCCGGGGGCAGATCTCAGTGTGGCCAGTTCTCTGAGTCACTCCCATGCTCTCGAAGCACCCAAGAGAGCAGTGACCAGAAGAAAGAGAACATGTGGCTGCAGTGAGAAAACCCTCCTAAGAGGGAATTCTTTCTCATCAGGCAGTAAAATCATCCCATACTCCTCAAATTTGAAGAAAACACTTAACCATATATCCTTTGAGGGACTAAGATAACCAATATAGTGTGGGGGCTCACGGACAGCTCTGTGGAGGCCTCACTTGATTTCACCTTGACCATGCTTCCACCTGGGTGTAAACCGCTGGGCTCTTCTTTGCTAATTTAAATCTTAATATACCTGATGCCTCCGGTTCTCGGGCACAAATTGAAATTTGCCTGGGGCCAGTTCCACAAGATCTCCATATTCTGCAAACTTAAAAAAGAATTTAGGATGTTTATTTCTATTAATAAAAATGATCAAAAGAAAATAGGCTACTGGTGACAGGCATAAAGCTATTCATTTTATTATTTTATATTATTTCCTATACTCTGGGCAATCTCACATTTTTACACAATGATTTCTTTAGTATGTTTGTTTGCTAGTTGTTAAGTGGAAGGAATTCATTTCTGAGTTCTCTAGAAGATGATGGTACATAAGGTAGGAATAAAAACTATCCAGTGATCAGGTGGGTACCTGGGGAAAGTATTGGGTAGACCTTGGGAGTATCAACAGTGTCTGCCTGGATAAATGTGAACCGTTACCCATTGGATTAATAATGTCTGTATAAAAGGAATACTAGTAAAAAGTGACTGAAAAAGCACAAATGAATGTGGGTGTCTTGGCTTCAATTCTGGTAGTTTCCAATACACTCTGGTGGTTTTTAAAGTGTTGGAAAATATGGTAATTTCTAAGCAGATAGAATGACTTTTCCCCCCGCATACTACCCTGTTTTTTGGCATTTTTTGTAGGTAATCCACTCTGCAAGTATTACAAGCTGCTCCATCTCCTAGGATACTCCCATAATGCACATTTCTTTTCTGGCATCAAAACAGCTCTCGTACATATGACTTTCAAAAGGACTCAGTCCAAGAATTTCCTCATGTGGGGATGGCCAAAGGACCAAAGTGGAAACCTTGAGCTCTCGGAATAATTCTTGTACTCTCTCAGCCCATGCCCCATATTCCCCTTTAACAGGAATATTTAATGTGCCCTTATTACAGGAATCATTGTCCACTTAGGTATGAAAAATGATAGTGATTTGATATCGACTTCTCTTATACTTTTAGTATAACAGTGGTGATGACATGTCATCATCACCATCATCATCATCATCGTCGTAACTAGTAATTATTAGGTGCTTCCTAGTGTTTGTTTTGGATAGGTAGTTTACATATGCCATTTAATTCTCAAACACCCTTTGAGTTAGATCATTTATTATTCCTATTTTTTAGATAAGAAGTAGGCAGCTGCACTCTATAAATGAGATATGATGGGGCCAGCACATTGCCCTTGACTTCATCTTGTGCGAAACCGTTAATGCTTTAAAAGGTAAATGCACAGTCCAGTTATTACAATAGTGAACACTTCTACTTAGATGAGTTTATCATAAATTTCCTTCCCACCCAAAATACAGTCCTTGAGTAGCAACAGCAACAAGTTAGTTCCTGAGCATGTATATAGGCCAATAGCAAGGAGGCTTCTGAAAGTACTTACTTCTGGAAGCTCATTGGTGGGTATTTCGAAGCCTTGTGCCTCAGAGAGAAAGAGCCAGATGAGAAAGCTGGTGAGCCATTTCATTTTGCCAAGGTCTCCTGTGCAGGGGCTGGGGAGAGTTCCACTCCTCACTGAACCAAAGTTCAAAGGAACAGCAGAGGAGTACAGTTAGTTTTTAAAAAGTAGAAAAATGAGGAAGAAAGCTCTCAAACTTTGCTCAAAAGTGGGACAAATATTTGTTCTGGAGGTCAAACTTGAGCTGTGGGGGTGGATCGGACGCCCAGAGGTTATTCAAACAGTAAAGCCGGAGGCAGTCCCTGGGCTGTGAGGACAAGTCAGGGTCCGATGGACGTGTTGCTTCTCCTGCTGCTTTTCCCTCCTCCTGTGCTGATTTCTGTTCCTCTTAAAATTAGAGAGACTTAGAGATAAGTGCCATACTTTTTGAGGGACAAAAAGAGGAACTATACTGAGAAATAGAGTCAGAGACAAAAAAGGCTAAGTGAGGTTTTTGGAAACAAGACCCTTTGATTTACATGAAAACAGGAGGAATTTAGCAAAAGTGGGAGATGGAACTGAATGCTTTTCTGAGCAAAGCATTCCTTGTCAGTGTTTTCCCTCTCTTTGGTAACTGAGTACCTATTACAAACAGAGAACTGGGCCAGCAGCTGTGCCGGGTACACAGGCACGCTCTTCAGTGAGGAAGCTTCGTGAAACTGTGGTTAAGAGAACAGTGTGTGTTCCTACTGCCCTAATCAGCCTTTGCTCAGGTCAGTGGCAAATCAATTCTCCCCAGTCCCAGAATCAGGGGAATCCCAGCCTGGAAGCAAGTGTATTATTCCTTCTTGTTCAGAGTCTAGATATAATAATAAAGTCAACTAGCATTTATTGAGCCCTTCCTGGTGCTAGGCACTTTTAATTTAATGATCTTTAATACTTTTTTTTTTTCATCTATAGAAGAGCCATGCGAGGAGTGTACTATATTTATCATTTACAATTGAGGACAATAAGGTTAAATAATTTATTTCACATCTTACAGTTGCTAAGTGGAGACAAGATTAGAGGTCGCCCGACCCCAAAGCCTTTGTTCTTCATGACCATGCCCAAGGGAGGTAACCTGCCATCCATCCTTGGGATCCACTGTCCCAGGTGTGAACTTAGATGAGGATTTGCCTGTATTCCCCAACTTGGATGAGAAGTCTACTTGACAAGCCTCCTTTTTATAATCTTCACCTGAGGACATATTTTCATTGCTTTGAGAGAGAGAGAGAGAGAGAGAGAGAGAGAGAGAGAGAGAGAGATGTGAGAGAGAAACATCAACTGGCCATCTTCCAAACACACCCCAATTAGGAATGGAACCTGAAACCTAGGTATGTGCTCTGACCAGAATTGAACCCACAACCTTTCAGTATATGGGACCAGGTTCCAACCAGCCAGGGAGACGAGTCCTTTTCTTGAGCCTCTACTATTCCAGACACCTGCTTGCCCTGCTCTAGCACCTAGTCACAGACCTGCTGCTGGGAACCTCTACTCTCTGAGGCAATTTGCCTGAAAATGGGATGAGGAAGTCAGCCATGGCCTCTGAAACATGAGGATATATAGGGCTGTTCCCACCAGATCTCTGTCTGACTAGACTCAGCAGGTTCTCTTGCCCCTCAGAGAGTCACTGAGAGGATGACATAGAACACTAGATAAATAAGTAGGTCAGTTGTCTGAGATAGCTTTCTGATTTGGTTTGAAGGGAAATGGTTTAAAGTTTATTTCAAAAACAATTCCAGATGAAAAGAGAACATAAGAAACAATGCCAAAAAGAGGAACGTGTTAAAATATGTAGGATGGTATTTTAAAAACTATGATTTTATTTATTATATTCAAGCCAAAGATCATCTAAAATATAAAATAAAAATTGATTAAATTTATCTGCAAGATTATAAAGGGTTACTTTAAGATTAAAAGGTCAACCATATTTTGTCTCTAAAAATTACACTTTATCTCCATGAGACAAAAACAGAATAAAAGTCAAGATTGCATTAACATCTGTTCTATTTACAGTACTTCAAATACTCAAAAAACAAGGATTAGAAAGATGGTATCAGGTTAAAATGTATGTCATAACAAATAATACAAAAGTCAGAAGATATCAATAAATCTAAGGTCAACTATTTGGGGAAAGGAGATGAAAATAAAATAAAATTTTAAATTAGAAGAAAGTGATAGATTTGCCCAATTCTATAGAAACAGAATAATAAATTAAATACAATAAATTAAAAATAAAATGAAGTATATAATGATTAACATGAAAATATATACTTTTTAAAATTCTCACCCAAATATAGGTTTATTGATTTTAGAGAGAGACGAAATGTGTGAGAGAGAAACATTGATGCAAGAGAGAAGCTTTGATTTGTTACCTTTTGTTCATGTCCCTGCTGGGGATCTAACCTGCAACCTAAGTATGTGCCCTGACCTGGAACGGAACTGGCAACCTTTTGGTGTAGGGGGATGATGCTCCAAATAACTGAGCGACCTGGCCAAGGAAAGATATTTCTATAATAAATGTAGATATTACTAATAGAGATATTGACCCATATGTCAAATTCATAAGAACTCTTATAGGAAATGTAAAATATTTTAAATGGCCCATAATATGGAGGTAAACAGACCAAAAACAGAGAAATAAAAATTACATAAAAAAGACTTGAGTCTGTCTAGTTTTTTGATCTTCATCGGATATATAATATTTGCACAACATAAAGTGATAATGTGGTTCTTAATTTAATAAGGAAGGCATTGTTCTTACCTCCCAAATCTGCAAAGTACAACACACACACAACATTTAGGACCAATATATCTGTTAAACATAATAAATATGCGGCAAGAGGGACGCAGGAGGGGAACAGAGGGGATGGGGGTCGGAGGAGGAGGAGGAGAGTCTGGGAGGCGGCTGCGGTGGCCCTGGAGCTGCCCTCGAGCGGCTCTTCCTCCCGCCGCTCACCTTCCCCTCTCCGCGCGGCCCCCACGCTGGAGCGCGAGGACAGCGGGAACTTGAGTTTGGGGAAGATGGTTCCAGCTCAGCCAGGGAAAACGCCGATTCCGGTATTACGCGAACACGGCGTGAAGACCAAGAACATCCCCGTTTATGAATGTGAAAGATCCGATATGCAAATACACGCGCCCGCTTTCACCTGGTGAGTAACCGTCGGTGACAGAGCCTGCACAGGTGAAGAAGGTACAAGGAAGCAGCTGGCGAAACATGGAGCTGCAGAGCCTGCCATGAGCATTTTGAAAGCCAATGAAAGTATTCGCTTTGCAGGTCTGACCCCTTGACGTCTGACCCTTCCATGCAACCGAAGAACCAGCTTAGTCCTGCTGGTTGATTACAGGAATCAGCTACTCCGCGGGGCTGCAGACTCTCTGAACACACTCTTCCCCGGAGGGAAGACCGGAGCGTAAGTCAGAAAATCACCACGGTTGGCAGGCTAGAGTCATTTATAAAAACTGGAAACAAGCCAAGAGAAATGTTGCTGAGAATTTTCTCGCCAAATTCAGTAGGATTTCTCCAGGGAACCATTTCTTTAACAAATGTGGTAGGTCGTTCTTTAGGATGTACTTGAGGAATTCTCCTGGTGAAAGGATCAACCAACTGAAAAGAAGCCTCCTCCGTATTCTAAACCAGATTGCATCCCACTGCTTAGTGAACCTGCCAAGTAACAAGGTTTTAATATAACATATGTGGATATAGAAGAACTGCGTGCGGGCGGGCAGTGCCAGAGTCTCGCGGAACTGTCCAGCCGTCCCATCGCGGTCTGCCGTGGCTCCGGGGTGTCCTGTGCCGGTGCGCAGGGTGATGCCCCTCACAATGCTCTGCAGCATTTGAAGATAATGGCAGAAAGAAAGGAAACGTGGAGCGACTTAGAAAACCCTTCAGCAGCACAAAAAACTTTCCTCTTTCACCCCGTCCCAAGTAAAACGTTTGTGTTTGTGTGCTGTTTTTAAATCTTCCATAGATTTCATCAACACTATAGATTTAATGATCTCCTAGTTGTTATTATACTCTTTTTAATGGCTTCAACTTCGTATCGGCATATTATATTTATAAACTTTGTACCATAGGCAGAGTGTAGCACCCATTTGACCATGTCATGTACACAGAAGGAAGAAATGGAATGTGTATTGATAATGAGGAAGATGGTGAAATAAAACTGCTAACAGTCTTTCTTAGTGGTGCTTAACTTCTTTGTGCAAGCTTTGAAAAGAGGAAGCCCCTCAGAATTAAAGTGTTGAGGAATGCACTAACACACTTTTATTGATGTGGTTACTAAATGTCAGGGAACATGATTGGTCTGTGTATCTGAATCCATGTAATAAAGAGCTGTTGTTATAATGGGTTCTACTCATTTTATCAAAGCGTTCCTGACTTGAAAGATTTAAAAAAATAAAAAATAATAAATATGCTCCTGGGCAACATTTTTATACATGAAAGAATAATTCACTATAACTGAGACTGGAATAGCCTAAGAAATCGAGGCTTATGTTACACAGGACAAATTATCAAAATAAAACTTAAGTAAAAATATTGAAAATTATTTTACTATCTTAATAGCTATTTAGAAGCCATTCAATAAATTTCAAAATTTATTTCAGATTAAAGTACTAAAAATAGTAGTTTGGGAGGGGATTTTTTAATATGACAGAAGGTGTATGTAAGTGTGTGTGTGTGTGTGTGTGTGTGTGTGTGTGTGAGAACTATTCAGAAAAGTCACTTTTTTCTTAAAAAGAGAAACCTAAAGATTAGTTTTGTAGAGAATGTGATTTTTTATTAAGAATATCTAGAGAAACTAATTAAAAATTACTAGATGTAGTACATTTATTCAGACAAACAGCAAGATATAAGGTGCAAAATCAGTTACATTTCTCATAACTAGTGATTACACAGAAAATAGCATGAAAGAAGTAGCTTTTTAAACAATTGTATTAAAAGCACATAGGAAATTAAGGTAGGGATTTATAAGAAGAAATATCTTTAAGTCTGGTAAAATAAGACATGAATAAATGGAGCATTCTACTGTTAGAAATACTACTAGTTCATACTAATAACTGAGTTAGCTAATAAGTGATTCATTACCTAAATTAATATATACATTTTATAAAATATTGATATTAGTGTCTCCATAAAAGAGTTTATAGAACCTGAAAACTGTAGAGAATGAAGACAATAAAAGTCAAGAAGCAATGGTTTTTAAACAATAAGAATTATGCCTCGTCCTATTCTTTAGATTCTAAAATATATTATAAAGCACAGATTAAAAAATATGGCTTAAGGCTTAAATATAGACACTAATCAATGCAATAAAATGGTAAGTTCAGAAATGTTTCATATAGAATATATTATAAATCTAAAGCAACAAAATAATGAGGAATGAATTCAGTCCTAAATCGATGCTGGTGAAACATTTAGATAGTGGTATGAGGAAACTAACCTTAAGCCAACCCTTCTCTCCCTTGTCTAGAACAGGCCAGGTGAGCTCTTAGCCCTGTAGTTACCTCTGCCCAACCTTCATGGAAAAATCCTGTCACAGTTTTGCATTCTTTGCTGATATAATGCCTCTGAGCAATTGAGGCCCTCTGGTGCGCTTTAAAAAAATATTTATGATTTCCAACATTACAGCCCCTTTATCTCTTGATTGTCATGTGGTATTTGGAATGACCTCAGAACAACCAAACTGAGGGCAGCCTGGGTCAGTCTTCTCTTTTCATGCTGATAACCTATCTCCAAATTCCAAGGTCTTGGATGAAATACCACGTTTGATCTCTGTATGTTCAGAAGCTCCATGGGTCCCTATCAGGGCTGGTGTGTGTTCGGGTCACTAGGTGCTGAACCTGGGGTTCTCCAACCCAGATTCAGGCCTGGGAAGCTGTAATCTGGTGGACTGAAAGTATCCACTGTTCCTTAAACTCTCCTGGTTTATAGGATGGAAATCACTACCACAAATGCCACAAGAATATTCACTTTCTTTTTTTTAATAATTTTTATTTTCAGTAACAGTTGACATGCATTATTATATTAGTTTCAGGTATGCACCCCAGTGATTAGACATTAAATAACCTAATAAGTGATCATCCCACACCCTTCTGATACTATACATATTTATTAAACTACTATTGACTATATTCCCTATGCTGTACTTTACATCCCATGACTATTCTATATCAACCAATGTGTACTTCTTAATCCCTGCACCTTTTTTGCACCTCCCTAACACACCTCCCATCTAGCAATCATCAAAACATTCTCTGTATCTATGATTCTATTTCTGTTATGCTTGTTCACTTGTTTTTTAGATTCAATTTTTGATAGAGATGTATTTATTGCCATTTTATTGTACATATTTTTGATCTTCTTCTTAAAGAAGACCCTTTAACATTTCATATAACACTGGTTTGGTGATGACGAACTCCTTTAAATTTCTTTTGTCTGGGAAGCTCTTTATCTGTCCTTCACGTGTAAATGATAGCTTTTTTGGTAGAGTAATCTCTGTTGTAAGTTCTTGCTTTTCATCAGTTTGAATCCCTTCTGGCCTACAAAGTTTCTTTTGAAAAATCAGCTGAAAGTCTGATTTTTCAGGGAGCTCCCTTGTACGTAACTAACTGCTTTTCTCTTGCTGCTTTTAAGATTCTCTCTTTGTCTTTAACCTTTGGCATTTTAATCATGATGTGTCTTGGTGTAGGCTTTTGGGACTCTCCATGCTTCCTGGACTTGTATGCCTATTTCCTCCACCATTAAGGAAGTTTCTTGTCATTATTTTTTCAAGTAGGTTTACAATTCCTTGCTCTTTCTCTTCTCCTTCCAGCACTCCCATGATGTGAATGTTGGAATGCTTGAAGTTGTCCCAGAGGCTCCTTATGCTATCCTCATATTTTTTTGGATTCCTTTTTCTTTTCTTTTTAAAGATTTTATTTATTTATTTTTAGAGCAAGCAGAAAGGAGGGAGAAGAGAGGGAGAGAAACATCAATGTGTAGTTGCCTCTCACTGGCCCATACCCAGGCATGTGCCTTGAGAATTCTCTTTTCTTTTTACTGTTCTTATTGGGTATTTTTTTGCTTCCTTATATTCCAAATCACTGATTTGATTCTTGGCTTCATCCACTCTATTATTGATTCCCTGCAAATTATTCTTCATTTCAATTAGCGTATCCTTAATTTCTGACTGGTTCTTTTTTATGCTGTTGAGGTTCTCACCAAGTTCACTGAGCACCCCTATAACCAGTGTTTTGAATTCTGCATCTAGTAGATTGTCTCTGTTTTATTTAGTTCTTTTTCCCAGAGCTTTGTTCTGTGCTTTCATTTGGGTCATGTTTCCTTGTCTTCTCATTTTGGCAGCTTCCCTGTATTTGCTTCTATGTATTAAGCAGAGCTTCTACATCTTCCAGGCTTGGTAGAGTGGCCTAATGTAGCAAGTGTCCTGCACGGTGTGGTGGCACAGCCTCCCCTATCACTCAAGCTGGGTACTCGAGGTGTGCCCCCCTGTGCGGGCTGTGTACACCCTCCTCATGTCATGAAACTTGATTGCTGTTGGCAGTTCAATGGGAGGGATACACCTAGGCCGAGCAGTTGTAAGGACCAGCTGTGACCACTGACCAGTGACTTCCAATCACTGTGGAGGACCAGCTGTGCAGGGGCCCACCCCATACAGCAGGACTCACTTCAGTAGGGCTCTGGTGCCTGCTGAGTCCACTCTTATAGTGTTGCTTACGGTTGGGTGGTGATGCTTTGATGAGCTCTGAAACTGTCTACTGGGTACGATGGCTCTGGGGCCTCCTGGGAGGTGCACGCCAAAGTCAGACACCACTTATGTTCTGTCCTGGATCACCTAACATAAGCTACAAAGCAAATTTCAGATGGCTGCTACTTGTGCTGGGCTTGGAGGTGCCCAGGAGAGACCAAGCTGTGAACCAAGGCTGACAGCTGCTAGTGCTGGTCCTGGGGCCACCTAGTGAAATGTACAGGGCTTGCTGAGGCCAGATGCTACTTCTTTGAGAGAATTTAGGAAAATTCTGAAGCTTGAACTATTCATATGAAAAAGCCTCTGGAAACAGCTTGAGTGGGCCTGAAAGTTGGGTGAGGAGGGCCATGGGGAATTACCAGGTTGTGGGAAGCTGTGTGAGCCAGGTTGATGGAAACTCAGATACGGCTCCTGCCTGCCTGCTGTGTGTGGGGAGGACTCAGCTATGAAACAGTCATCTCTGCCAGCACTACCAGCTGGGAGAAAACTGCCCCTCCAGACCTCTCCTTGATGCAAGCAATTCAGCTCCTCCCCATTTATCTCTGCTGCCTTTCAAGCTGCTGCCCCATTGCTGGAGCTCAGAGGGAGTAAGTCCAAGGCCATGAGTGGGCCCTTTAAGAGGAACTGCGTGGGACTCTAGAAGCCTCCCTCTTGCTCAACCTCAAATCCTGATATATTTTACAGCTAGAAGTTATGGGGACTTCTCTTTGGCACTAAACGCTGGACCAGGGGGCCTGGTTTGGGGCTGGGGCCACTGGCCCCTTTAGGGAACCTATGTAGCCAAGATATCCCTCCCAATTTTTATCCACTACACATGAGTGTGGGACCAGCCTGTTCCATGTCTCTGCCCCATTTACCAGTCTCGATGTAGCTTCTTCTTTAATTCCATAGTTGTAGGACTTCCACTCAGCTAGATTTTAGGTGGTTCTGAATGATGGTTTTTCTATAGTTTAGTTGTAATTTTGATGTGCTTATGGGAGGAGGCAAATACTTCACTTTCATATATTAGAAAATTGGTAGGAAATCCAAGAGAAAAAATGTACTATTTTTCATAATGTTTAAGCAAACATATAATGACTCATTTAATATTCAATAAGAATTCTAAGGAACATCAATAAACTTGAGATTTGTGACTCTGAGTATATCATTGTGGCTTAGCTAAGAGTGTGACAATAGCCATCAGACATTTGTAAAATTCAGTTCTAGATCAATCATTGTGAAAGTATACTTTTATTTTGTTTTTAAAATATATTTCATTGGTTATGCTATTACTGTTGTCCCATTTTTTTCCTCTCCTTTACACCCCTCCTCCCTGTACCACCCTCCCCCTAGCATTGTCCCCACCCCCTTAGTTCATGTCCATGGGTTGCACATACAAGTTCTTCGGCTTCTCCATTCCCTATACTATTCTTAACCTCCCTCTGTCTGTTTTGTACCTACCATTTATACTTCTTATTCCCTGTACCTTTTCCCCGTTCTTCCCCCTCCCACTCCCCACTGATAACCCTCCATGTGATCTCCATTTCTGTGATTCTGTTCCTGTTCTAGTTCTTTGCTTAGTCTGTTTTTGTTTTATTAGGTTCAGTTGTTGATAGTTGTGAGTTTGTTGTCATTTTACTGTTCATATTTTTTATCTTCCTTTTCTTAGATAAGTCCCTTTAACATTGCATATAATAGGGGCTTGGTAAAGATAAACTCTTTTAACCTGACTTTATTTGGGAAGCACTTTATCTGCCCTCCCATTCTAAATGAGAGCTTTGCTGGATAGAGTAATCTTGGATGTAGGTCCTTGTCTTTCACAACTTCCAATACTTCTTTATAGCCTCTTCTTGCCTGCAAGGTTTCTTTTGAGAAATCAGCATATAGTCTTATGGGAACTCCTTTGTAGGTAACCCTCTCCTTTTCTCTTGCTGCTTTTAACATTCTCTCCTTTTCTTTAATCTTGGGTAATGTAATTATGATGTGCCTTGGGGTGTGCTTCCTTGGGCCCAACTTCTTCGGGACTCTCTAAGCTTCCTGGACTTCCTGGAAGTCTATTTCCTTTGCTAGATTGGGGAAGTTTTCCTTTATTATTTTTTCAAATAAGTTTTCAATTTCTTCTCCTTCTGGTACTTCTATGATTCAGTTGTTAAGACATTTAAAATTGTCCCAGAGGTTCCTAAGCTTCTCCTCATGTTTTTGAATTCTTATTTCTTCATTCTGTTCTGGCCGAATGTTTATGTCTTCCTTCTACTCCAAACTGTTGATTTGAGTCCCTTCCCTTCACTGTTGGTTCCCTGTATATTTTTCTTTATTTCATGTTGTATAGCTTTCACTTTTTCCTCTATTTTGCAGCCATACTCAACCATTTCTGTGAGCATCCTGATTACCAGTGTTTTGAACTCTGCTTCTGATAGGTTGGCTAGTCTTCGTAGGTTAGTTCTATTTTTGGAGCTTTGATCTGTTCTTTCATTAGGGCTATATTTTTTTGTCTTGATGCAGCTGTTATGTCATAAGGGTGGAGCCTTAGGTATATGCCAGGGTGGGGAAATCCACTTTGTGTGTTGTGGTGCTATATGTGGGGGAGGAGTCAGAGAGGAAATAATACCACTTGCTGGGCTCTGTGCTGGCTTTCAGTCACTTCCTCTGCTACCCACAAGAAAATTGGGGCTTTCTGGTGCTGATTCCCAGGCAGGTGGGTTTGTGTACATTCTAGAACCCTGTGGGTCTCTCCAACAAACTCTCCTGTGGGGCTGAGAGTTTCTCCCATTGCCACAACCCCCACAGGTTTTTACATGCAGAGGTTTTGAGACTTTATTTCTCTGTGTTGTAACCCCAGATTGTGTGGTCTGTCTCGATCCCCAGTTGTTCCTCCCAGTTTATCTGCTGGCAAATATGGGACTTCCCTGTCCTCCAGCTGCCACTTTCACATGCATCACCTCCATCTCAGCTGCCCATCTCTGCCTCTCCTATGAGTCTGGATGAATATTTCTTCTTAACTCCTTGGTTGTTGGACTTCCATACAGTTTGATTTTCTGGAAGTTCTGATTATTTTTTGTTTTTAAATTTGTTGTTGTCTTTCTTTTGGTTGTATGAGGAGGCCAAGCATATCTACTTATGCCTCCATCTTGGCTGGAAGTTCTGAAAATACAGTTTTAAAAGTCCAAAGCCAAAGGTGAATTAATTTACAAATAACTGTGTCTGACAATTTACTGCTTGTTCACTAGGTCAGATGAGAAATAATATAGAGAAAGTCTGTTTTCTACACATATTTGAACTCTGATGGCTTCCTTCTCATACTGAGGGTAAGACATTTTGTTTTAGGTTTTAAAAGACTATTTGTTTTAATTTCTTAAGGTGGTATTCTATCATCATTGTGTCATATCTTTTCTCTTCTCTCTTAGGCACAAGCATGGGTTAATACAATTTAGGGCCAGACAGAAAAAAGTTTCAAAAGAAAAATGTTGGAAATTACTAGATGTGCTACAAGCCAAAAATACAAAATTAGAAAGTGTAGGGTTTAAAGCAGTAAAATTTTGCCTGATTCTTGGATATACTACCTGTTGCCCTCACTCAGAGGCCCAGGCTCAGAGAGGTATGGGAGGAAGAATGGAAAAATAAGCTACTTCTTTTTTGTTATCATCTGGGTAATGACTAGTTAAGAGAAATGTAACTGATTTTGCATTCCACTTTATGTCTTGCTATTTGGCTAAACAAATGTACTATGTCTAGGAATTTTTTATTAGATTTTCTAGATAAGGAGTCACATCCTCTATAAAACTAATCTTTTGGATTCTCTTTTTAAGAGAAAAATGACCTTTCTGAATAGTCTTTTTTACACACACACACACACACACACACACAACCTCTTGTCATGTTCAAAAAAATATTGCCTCTGCCTGGGCTGGTGTGCTCAGTTGGTTGGAGCAACATCCCATTTACTGAAAGGTTGCCGATTCCATTTCAGGTCAGGGAACATGCCTAAGTTTTGTGTTCTATCCATGGTCGGGGCACATATGAGAGGTGACCTATCGATGTTTTCCGTTGGCATTGATGTTTCTTGCCATCTCTCTTTCCCTCCCTTCCCCTCTCTCTAAAATCAATGATCATGTCCTCGGGTGGGGATTAAAAAAATGCCCCCTAAAACTAAGATTTTCAGCACTTTAATCTAAAACAAATTTTCGAATTTATTGAATCCTTCTTAATAGTTATTGAGATAGTAAAATAATTTTTAGTACTTTTTATTTTTTAAAGATTTTAAAAAATCTTTATTTATTTTTAGAGAGTGGGGAAGGGAGGGAGAAAGAAAGGGAGAGAAACATCAATATATGCTTGCCTCTCTTATGCCCCCAACTGGGGACCTGGTCCACAACCCAGGCATGTGCCTTGACTGGGAATCGAACCAGTGACCCTTTGGTTTGCAGGCCAGCACTCAATCTACTGGGCCACACCAGCCAGAGCCATTTTTAGTATTTTTCTAACTGAAGTTTTATTCTGATAAGTTTTCTTGTGTAATATTAGCCTGCTTCTATTTGGAAGTGACATGTTATTTCCAACCATGTGTGAATGGCCAAAGCAAGGCACCTAGCTATGCTTAACTTCACCATGGGTGGGGAACTGCAATCTTTTCTTATGCTGGAAAGGATAGGGGATTTGGGTTTTTGGTATAGAATAATGTCTACCACTGGAGGAGAGCTGGAACTGAGATTGGGAGTTAGTTCAGCAGGAAGAAAAGTAGTGTTACCAAGAGTTAGATACAGAATTTTTGGAAATATCAAGGAGGCCCTTGAACTTCCCACAAAGCACAGACGAGCATGTTTAAATACCCTTAACCTAAACAGCAAAGGTGACTAGATAAGAAAGGGTTACTGCCATCACAAATTTCCACTTTCCATCACACCCTGAAGCCCCTCTCCCTCAGGCACCCAGGCAGCAGTACTGACTTAACAAGGAGCCCCTTCAACATACTGTGAAGAAAATAAATCCTTGGGATCAACTGGTCAGGAGTGTGGTGTCTCCTAGGAAACACTAGGGGTGTTTTCAGCCGGAAGCTGCTGCGTGGCATCAGAAGAAAGGGGCAACAATCTGGGAGAGACTGGAAGAATGATTTTAGAGCCATGGCTTACTGGGAGAAAGAGCCCATTTTTATTCCACGTTCCTGGTTTTATATTGTGTAAGTCTCCCCAAAGTGGCATTTGCATGCTATCAATATGAAATTCACTTCAAATGTTTTTCAGAATGTGTCTCCACTAGATGGCGAAAGGTGCTCACCTATTTTGAACTGACCTACAAGGACCTGTGCAAAGTAGGGGGATGAAGAACTTTCGAATATCAATCATACTTTCAGTGGGGTGGGAGCAGGGCATGAACTTCTCTAAAAAGAAACTTTATTGTAGTGCATTGAATGAGTATAACTTAATATCACGAGAACCGATTATGTGGTTTTCCTCTCCAAAAGCATATTTAAATCATCATACATTAAAGCTATTGGTTGATTCTGACATATAATACACAATGAATAGACAAAGTGATTTGTTTATAAGTATTGTGGATATTCTGTACTTACAAAATAGGAGATATGAATATTTATTTGCAGTAGACTAATTGACCAGCCAAGCAATCAATGTTACTGAATAGTTTTCTACATGTGAAGCATGCTGTCAGGCTGTCTATGGCATATGCCGCAGCCATCCGGGGGAGTGGTTAAGAGCAGAGGCTATGGGGTCCTGAGTTTATGCCTTAGTTCCTGCTACTAATTAGCTAGCAGCTTGAAAAGTGGCTCACCCTGTTTGGAATTCTCGTTAAGTGAAAAATAAACACCGTATGGAGTTGCTCACTGCTCACTGGGTATCCTGTCGCATGCAGGTGAACACATCTTGTCTGGTGGGATCACTGTTGGTTTGTTTTTTAATTCTTATCATGAAACATTTCAAAACATAAATAAAAGAAAAGAAAACAAGCACGAGTACCTACAAGGACCACTTTTCTCAAAAAACACACTGTTTCATTATTTAATTATTTTCTTACAGCACGCTTGTATTTGTTACAAATTCATAATTCCAAGTTATCCTAAGTGTCAGTTCTCCGTATTGGTGCTTTTGGAGTATGGGGAAATTTTTTGAAAATTGTTTTTAAAAAATGGAGATGAAATAAGATAACACAAATTTAAGCACTCGGCAGTGAACAGTCTGGTGGCATTTAGTACATTCAGAAAGTGATACAAGCTGCACTTGTATTGAGAATGGGGACGTTGAACAGAATTCAGAGGTAAGCACTGGGTGCTCCCACAGGGTCCTTGCATTAGACTGGGAAGCCCCCTGTAGGGGTGAGTGGGTCTCTTTTCTTGGTCCCCTTCCTTACTCCTGGTTTTCAAAACTTTGCTGGGCATGTCCTCTGGGGCATACAGGGAGAGAGCGGAGAGGCGAGGGCCAGGAAAGACACAGCTGTAACCCAGCAGAGGCTCTGTGATGGTTAGCGTTAGGTGTGAACTAACACTAGGTTAGCGTTAGGAGCATGCTGCTTAGATGTTTGGCAAATATTCCTCTGTGAGGCTGTTTTGCATGAGATTAACTTGTCAGCTGGTGGGCTTTGGTGGGCTTCATCCAATCAGTTGAAGGCCTGCATAGAACAAAAGACTCACCTTTCCTCATGTAAGAGAGAATTCTTGACTCAAACTGAAACTCTTTCTTGCATTTCCCCCTGCAGATTTTGGACTCACCAAGCCTCCACAACCACGTGAACCAATTCCTTACAATAAACGTCTCTCCCATGTCCACAAATCCTGTTTCTCTGGAGAACCCTGACTAGGACAGGCGCCCTGTGAGTGGGGCTGATTTTGTTTCTCTCATGAATAGGCAGTCAGGACACTTTCTCCAGTGCAGGAATCTCCAACTGCAAATCCCTTGGCAATGGCCATGTCTGTTCTGCAGTTGCTCAGAGTCCCTCCCTCAGCCACAGTCTTCCTGCTCTCTGACCCTTCTTCTGGGGTGATGTTGAGTGTCTCCTTGCAGTCCTCATGCATGGAAATCGAGCGACTCCATTGCAGCTCCTTCCACAGGATGCTCCCCTGTTCCCAGAATGCACGCACACGCTCCCCAGGCAATGTGCAGTTCACTCCTCAGTTTGCCTTCCCCCCTCAGAGATGGCTTCAGCCAGATGCCTGGGGAGGGTAGATGCCACAGTGCACCAGACAACCTTCTCCAAAGGGTCCCTCACCTCAGTCCTTCCATCATCAGCCCTTGAGGAGTGTGGAGAGTGAAGGGGCACAAGACTGGCTTGGGGACACATCTTTTTAAGAGCTGCATGGAGAGTGAGGGTAGCACGCATGTTGCAGTGTGGCATGATGTATCATTTTGTCCTTGATCTTTGAAAGACTCCCTGTAGAAGATGCTTCTCTTTTTTTTTTTTTCTCCTCAGATGTGCAAAGTGTAGGCTCTAGGACAGAACATCAAGAAAATATTTAGAGGGTGTGCCAGGCTGAATAATAGCCCTAAAAGATTTCTATGTCCTAATCCCCACAAACTGTGAATATGTTACTGTACAAAGCAAAAGGGATTCTGCAGGCATGGTTAAGTATCTTCAGATGAGGAAATTACCCTGCATTATCTGGGTGGGTCCAATGTAGTCACCAGGATCCCTATAAAAGAGAGAGGCTGAAAGGAGGGTCAGAGTCAGAGAGGAGATGTGGCCGCAGGAACAGAGGTTGGAGTGATGCAGGACCACGAGCCAATATAGGTGGCTGCCAGGAACTGGAAAAGGCAACAAAACAATTCTCCTCTAGAGTCTCCAGAAGCAACATAGCCCTGCCAACCCATCCCTAGCCTTCAGACCTTCAGAGCTGTAAGAGAATACAGATGTGTTGTTATAAGCCATTAAATTTGTAGTCATTTTTACAGCAGCCATAGGAGACGAAACCAATGCTCTTTTGGGCCATCTATCACTGGAAATATAACATGCATGCATAATACAAATATAGAAAAGAATATTTCCCTGTTGTGATCATAAAATTATCTTGATATTAGGGGGACCTTATTAGTATTCCTGTTTGAAAGGTGGTAAAACCATGGCAATGTAAAAATAAAAAAGATACTCCATTATGACGTTCAGTTGCATAGTCAGTGACATTTTCCCTGCTATAAACGATGACTTAAAAATTTAGAATAGAGAATAACACAGACCAAATATTCAATAAAAACATAGCAGCCTTATGAGGAAATACAAGCTATGTTGTGGTTTTAAGGTTTAGATATGGATTTCTTAAATCCAAGCTCCACTATTTCAAAACCTGGAGGAGTTACTTTATCACTTTAAAGTAATATTTATCTGTGTGATGGAGATTGCCTGAGGAGGAAGTCAGATAAGGCCTGTACAACCCTTAGTATAATGTGACATAGGGCTGGATTAAGAGGAACAAAGCAGCTGTCTCTCTCGTGTTTATAAAGTTGTCTTAGCAAGACTCTTGGCAGAAGGAAGACACATAATGGTATTTCCCTTTAATGATGGGAAAACTACGGCAATGTTTTTTAAAAAGATACTTCATTAGAAAGTTACGTTATGTAATCAGTGGCAAAGCTGAGAAATGACCCCGTATGGTAGAATTTTGTGGGCCAACAGTTTCCTCTATGAGTTTTGTTGTGCCTAATGGATAGAATAAGCCAAGATAGAATGACTTTCTTTATTCCCTATTTTTGAGTGAGCAGGTAAAAAATAAAGGTGGTGACTATGGAATAAAGAAGGGAGAAGGTGACCACACACACATTTAGTTGTTGGAAATTTCGGGAATGGCAGGAAAAGACCCTTCCCTCCTTTCCTGACCCTCCCTTCACCTAGAGTTCCATTTTCCACAAGGATGTAGGGTACATTAAACTTTGTTTTTTATTTTAATTTTATTTTGAAATGACTAGGTTCACAAAAAATTGTAACAACAATATGTCAGGTCCCATGTACCCTTCACTCTATTTCCCCACTGGGCACATCTGACATAACTACGCACAATGTCAAAACAAGGGAAACTGTCATTGGGGCAATCCACAAGCTCACTCAGATTTCACCAGGTTCATGTGCAACTCTGTCACTCGTCTGGAATTGGGTAGCCACCAACAATCACAGCCAAGATACAGAACTGTTCCATCACCATAAAAATGTCCCTTGAGCTATGACCCCTTTATAGTTACACCCAATTCCTCCCTCCTTCAGCCTCTTGCCCTGTCCCTAAATGCTCGCAAACACTAGTCTCATCTCTAATTTTTATGACTTTATTCTTTTGAGATTGTTATACAAACAATTATACAGAATGTGGAATTTGGGTTTTTTTCCCACTCTGCACAATGCCGTGGCATCCATCCAAGCTGCTGCGTGTACCACCACTTTCTTCCTGTTCACTGCCGAGTAATATTCCATAGGCTAAATGTATGATAGTTTGTTTCATCATTTACCCATTAAAGACTAGCTAGGGTGTTTCCAATTTTTGCTTTTGATGAATAAAGCTGCTATGAATATCCATGCACAGATTTTTGTGTGGACATAAGGTTTTATTTCTCTGGCATCAACGCTCTGGAGATTCCTGGATTGCATGGTAAATGTATGTTTAGTTTTTTTAAATTGCAAAACTGTTTTCCAAAGTGGCTGTGTCATTTCACAGGTCCACCCTCAATTATGAGAGATCTAGTTTTTTTGCATTTTTGCCAGCATTTGGTATTGTCACTGTTTTTTTTAGTGGTTCTAATAGGTGTGTAGTGATATTTCATTGTGGTTTTAATTTGCATTCTCTAACAGCTAACAATGTTGACTGTCTTTTCTCATCTCTACTTGCCATTCATATATCCTGTTAGTGAAATGTCTTTATATGGCTGTTGCTCATTTTCTAATCAGAGTGTTTATTTACAGTTGGTTTGGAGAATTTTATATATATCAAAGTCCCCAACTCTACATTGGGGGTGAGGAGCCTCAATGTACAAATTTTGGGAGACATGAACATTTAGTCCATAACGCAGGTGATGACCAAGGACCAGTGGTTCCTCTTGCACATGGCTTATGGCACTTACAACCAACAGACAGATACATGGGAAGACAAAGAACCTAAGTTGAAAGCAAGTATTTGATTTAAAAATATGAATGATTTATCATAAATTGGCAAGAGTGAAGTTCATGCTACATGGGAACTCAGTATGGAGATAACGTTGAGATATTGAAAAAAGGGATTATGATTTTTGTGGGGCAAGTCTGCACCTGTGCAATCTAAACTTGCTGCACATGTGATGCAGAGAAGAGGCTTTCTCCCTTGCCAGCGGGGCAGCGGGCCCCTGAGCACCACCAAAACCACCTGATGACAGCTTTGCTGCCAGGTCTTGATTTCATGGACTGTGATATAGCTCTCGGCATCAACCACAAAACCACCACTTTGCTTCAGTCAAACCCTTCCAAAGGCACACCTGTGGCTTTTAGCAAAAGCTCTCTGGCTATCTCTCAACATCTGGAAAAGATCTGGCAAGTCTTCAGGGACAAAACACACCCTGTGGATCAACTTCAGGCCTTTCTGGCTTCTGTCTTCATGCCTGGGAGTCAAAGAAAGTAGCAGGGTGGGGCGTTCACGTGGGCAGTGAGGCAGCCTGCACTGAACCTCCCTCTCTATGAGAGCATTAGCAAAGCCTCTGTACTCTTCCAAGTTTCCTGTGGGCCCAGGCTAAAGCCAAGAGAACCAGGATACCACTTGTCCTTCTAGGCATCCTTCTAAAAGAAAATAAAAATGACTAAAAATAAAACATTTAATTTAAAAAAGTAAAAAGAAAAAACTGATTCTTAACTTTGCCCTGAGATGGTTTTGTGTTTAATGAACATTTCTGTAGAGACAAACCATCACTCAGCTGACAGATGTATCTTCAGCACTGTTGGCCCGGCCTTGCACTACACATGAAGGCAGATGCAGATGACTGAAGACAACTATCCACAGCTAATGCCCCAGAGTGAAGAACTGGCTATGATTTTTTGTGTGTGTACCTTTAGGAAATGAGGCAAAATTAATGCTCATTGTGTCTTCTGATCACCACAGGAATATTAATATTGTATTACTACATAATATAAACTTGAAACATTTTTAGAGTGAGAAATGCTCTTAGTGTGTATATTTGGGGAATGTAGCAGTTTCTGAATGCCAATGGTTGAGGGGGAGATCTGTGAAGGGGCAAAAGAAAAACAGAGGTAGTAGTGAGGAAGTAGATGGATCAGAACTTGCTTCTCACTGGGTAGAATACAAGTCTATCAGAAATCTAATACTCTGAGAGAAGATTGAGCACCAGATAGAATATTGTACTGTGGGTCTGTAATTCAGTTGTCTTTTCCCAGTTCTTTTAACTGTAACAAAGATGAATAAATAATAGAGAGGGATAATGTGTGTTAAAACATTTTTGGCAGTTGAGTAGTCAATAGTATGTTTTTCTTTGAAAATATTCACCTTTGGAGTGGTAAACCCTCTTTGTTTTTTTTTTTTAATTTTTAATATATATCTTATTGAGTATGCTAATACATTGTCCCATTTTTTCCCCTTTATTACCCTCTCCCCTGCACTCCCTCCACCAGCACTCCCTCCCTTAGTTCATGTCCATGGCTCATACATGTAAGTTCTTCGGCTTCTCCATTCCTTATACTATTCTTAACTTCTCCCTGTCTATTTTGTACCTACCATTTATGCTTCTTATTCCCTGTACCTTTTCCCCATTCTCCTTCCTTCCCCTTCCCCTCCCTGCTGATAACCCTCCATGTGATCTCCATTTCTGTGATTCTGTTCCTATTTTAGTTCTTTGCTTAGTTTGCTTTTGTTTTTGTTTTATTAGGTTCAGTTGTTGATAGTTGTGAGTTTGTTGTCATTTTACTGTTCATATTTTTGATCATCTTCTTTTTCTTAGATAAGTCCCTTTAACATTTCATATAATAAAAGCTTGGTGAAGATAACTCTTTTAACCTGACCTTATCTGGGAAGCACTTTATCTGCCTTCCCATTCTAAATGAGAGCTTTGCTGGATAGAGTAATCTTGGATGTAGGTCCTTGCCTTTCATGACTTTGAATACTTCTTTCGAGAAATCAGCTGACAGTCTTATGGGAACTCCTTTGTAGATGACTCCTTTTCTCTTGCTGCTTTTAAGATTCTCTCCTTATCTTTAATCTTGGGTAATGTAATTATGATGAGCCTTGGGGTGTGCTTTCTTGGGTCCAACTTCTCTGGGACTCTCTGAGCTTCCTGGACTTCCTGGAAGTCTATTTCCTTTGCCAGATTGAGGAAGTTCTCCTTCACTATTTTTTCAAGTAAGTTCTCAATTTCTTGTTCTTCCTCTTCTTCTGGCACACCTATGATTTGGATGTTGGAATGTTTGAAGTTGTCCTGGAGGTTCCTAAGCCTCTCCTCATGTTTTTGAATTCTTGTTTCTTCATTCTGTTTTGGTTGAATGTTTATTTCTTCCTTCTCCTCCAAACTGTTGATTTGAGTCCCTTCCCTTCACTGTTGGTTCCCTGTATATTTTTCTTTATTTCACGTTGTATATCCTTCACTTTTTCCTCCATTTTGCAACCATTCTCAACCATTTCTATGAGCATCCTGATTACCAGTGTTGTGAACTCTTCATCTGTTAAGTTGGCTAACTCTTCATTGCTTAGTTCTATTTTTGGAGCTTTGATCTGTTGTTTCATTTGGGCCATATTTCTTTGTCTCAGCATGCCTGTTACATTGCAAGGGGTGAAGCCTCTAGTGTTTGCAAGGGTGGGACAACCCACTTTGCTGCATTTTGGTGCTATATGTGGGAGAGGGGTCCTAGAGGAAACAATGCAGCTTGTTTGGCTCTGTGCTGGCTTTCAGTCAGTTCCTCCACTACCCACAAGCAAATTGGGCCTTTCTGGTGCTGATTCCTGGGTGGGTGGGTTTGTGTACATTCTAGCATGCTGTGGGTCTCTCCAGTGAATTCTCTTATGAGACTGGAAGTTTCTCCCACCACCACAATGCCTATAGGTGTTTCAATCAGAGCTTTTGAGGCTTTCTTTTCCCATGCTGAAACCCTGGGTTGTGCAGTCTGTCTTGCTCCCCAGTTGTTTCTCCTGGTTTATCCATGCAAATGTGGGATGGCCCAGTCCTCCACCCGGTCCTCTAGCCACCGCTTTGCTTGTGTATCCTCTCCATCTTGGCTGCTTGTCTCTGCCCCTCCTATCAGTCTGAATGAATGTTTCTTCTTTAACTCCTTGGTTGTCCTACTTCCAGATAGTTCTATTTTCTGGAAATTCTGATTATTTTTTGTTTTTAAATTTGTTGTTGTCCTTCTCTTGGTTGTGTGAGGAGGCAAAGTGTATCTGCCTATGCCACCATCTTGGCCAGAAGTCTCAGGTAAATCCTTTTTGTATGTAAGGCCTTGCATCCAGTCAGTGATCATGCAGACTGGTGTTCTAGGCACTGCCAATGAAAAGCACAATATGGAAGACATACCATTTACCTGACACTTTCTCACTTATCAAAAACCATTTCTCAAGCTCGGGTGATGTACTGGATGCTGACAAAATGCATGAATATAAATAGAACATGGAACCTGTCCTCCACTGGGTCTGGGTTTAGTGAGAAAGACAGATAGGTAAACAAAGAGATTAATCCTGAAGAAGAAGTACATTCACAGTGTTAAAAAACCAAATATTAAATGTAGGAACAAATCTTTCCCTTCCTCTGCTGGGTTCTGCCCTGTTCCCGTCCTCTCATCACTCCAACTTCCCTCTTTGCTTCATTGTTTACATTTCCTAAAATTTCTTTATGCAAACACATTTCATTGTGAATGTGCTCTTTAATCTTCTTTCTTTCTTACATTAAAGACAACCTGCAGTATATACTACACTTGCTCTTTTTTTCCTGATAATATAGTATTATTATTAGGATTATTTGGATGTCTTTCTATATCAATACGTAGAAAGTTTACCCATTCCTTCTTCTAGCTTCATAGCACCTATGTTATGTTTCACTGGATTCCTGTCAATGAACTTGTGGATTGTTTCCAATCTCTGGGCATTGGAAACAATGCTGTAATGAATAACTTTTACCTACATCATTTTGTTTCTGAGCAGGTTTATTTGTATGATAAATTCCCCAAGTGGGTTTGATGGGACAAAGAATAGATATATGTGTGCAGATTTGATAAAGATTGCTGCCAGAGGCTTACATTAATTATTAGGCACACCACATTAATCTATAGAGCTTTCTACATATGCAATTATAGGCAGTCACTTAGCCCAGATGAATCCTGGGGGCAGAGCTGATAGTACTGATGTCATTAAAAGGTACTTGTATGCATCTACTCACTTTATAGTGTTGACAAGGGGAGAGAGCATGGGAAACAGAAATAGTAATAATTTCTATCATTTCCAGGTATATATGGCACAATGTTTGTGGGGTGTGTGGGCAGGATTTCTAAATCATCTGGGAGATTTTTCAAATGACATCTGCCACTTCCAATGCCTTCCTAAGATTTTGGTTCACCATCTCCTCCCTCTTACCCCCAACATACACCCTCCCCTGGGGACATACCCCCCTTTCACTCTTCCACCCCATGGGCCCACAGTGAGATAGTCATGGATGGGAGGGAAAGAATCTCAGAGCAAAGGATAGTTCTTCAAATTTTAAACAAAGGCCTTATGGAAAAAATATATCACAATGCCTTCATTTTTCTCCTTTTGCAAGAAGTCAGAGAAAGCATTGTCATGAGACACCACTCGTCAGCATCTCGGCATTTGGGGACGCCCAAACTCTTCTTTCCCACCTTTCAGTTCAAGAAAATTTACAGGTAGCTCCCCAAATTTGAAACAGTATTTTGTGTTGTCATTTCCCCAATGTCAAAGCCTTTTCCACTCTCATACCCTGTCCTTTCCCTGTCTTCTTAATGTTCTTTCTTCTTCATCTGGCTTTAAAATCTGACTCATGCAAAGAGTAATGTCCTCTTCCTTCAGAAAGACTTCTTTAATTATTCTACTCCACGATTACAATCTCACCCTCTTCTCCACTTAGCATCTCACATGTTTGTTAGTTCCACCTTGAAATCTAAATGGTAAATTCTTCCAGGTCATAGACCCTGTCTAAAACTTTGGTTACATCACACACAGCTAGCACAGGACAGAATAATGGCAGATACACGTTCCCTCATTCATCTCTCAAACATACTGCATGTTGACTCTATTCCAGGCCATGTGCCAGAGACTGGAAGTAGAAAAACATGCAGGAGATAATCCTTGCCCCTGGGAAAATCAGAGTCTAATTACACAGATAATTAAAATAAAATAAAATATGATGTGTTGCAGTTTGTGAATAGTTGATAAATTCAGCAAATCATCAATCAGAAGAAGTTAGAAAACTTCATTCTCTGTTTCCTCTTCCACAAATCTTGTCTCTAGATGAAACTCAGTGGTTGGTAAAGTAGGAGAAAAGTGGGTGTAACTAGACTCCTAAGATACTTCGGGCTCCTGAGAAATCATAGAGCTAAAGCCAAAGGAATCCCTTTCCTCCCCAATCTCTTTGATTCAGAAGGGGAAGAAAGCCAAGGTTGTAAGAAACTATAGCAATTATGCAAAACTGTCAGGGGTCCAAGAGAAACACAAGGTCATATGAGTAGATAAAAAGGTGAGACAGAGGGGTAAAAGAGCCCAGAATAGAACAATGCCCTCACAGACACTCAGAAGGGAGCTGGGGGAGGGGGAGGATGAAACTGAGGGGTTGCTCAGAGGACTTGGGGAGGGCTTCGGTCTCAGAGCAGCTGAATATAGAAACCAGGAGGCATCAGGGCTTAAATTCAAGGGAGAGAAAAAGAAAACAAATGCGCAAGCTTCCTTTTCTTTGTCAGTCTCTGCCTTGGCTAGAGTAGCCATGGCTTCGGGTCCATCAATTAGCAGTCTCGATTGGGAAACCAGGATAAAGATGGTAACTCTAAGGAGTCTGATTCTAAAACTTGGGGATCCTTGACCCATCCTTCAGTTACCTGGGGAGATGTTTTCTTGAAAGAGCTGGCACAGAAGGCCTCTTGCACAGAGCAGTTCCTCTTCATTCTCACACTGGCTTAGATTTCTGTCAGTGAACACTTGGGGCCTTGCTGGTAGTTGTCTCTAATAGGCATGCGGTCCTGAGCAAGCCCCTTGAAGTGTCCTGTTGGAAAAATAATTCTGGGCAAGACGTCCTTTAGGGTCTTTTCCAGGTTTGAAGTTCTAGGAGTTCAGCAGTTTCAAACTGGAAAATCAGCTCCTCCTGGACCTGAAATGAGAAACATGGCATCGAATGATCAGTGTGTGGGGGACGACACCTCAGCCCTTCTTTGGGGGACAGTTAACTTTTGCATCCTTATTTATAAAGCCAATATAAATAAATCATTGCCTACGCTCAGCAACAGTTTTGGAAAACTTTCACTGGGTCTTCCTTTATTATACCCACCCAGTTTTAAAAGACCACTTCTACTTGGTCATAGAAATGCTCGGATATCATATAGAAGCCTAGGTTATTACAGTTTGCAAATCCTAGGAAGTTTAGAAATTCTCTTAAGCCATGTAGCTTGACAATGATCAAGTTCAGACAATAGCCCAGTCCTCCCCTTCCTAGCACAGCCAGCCCAGGCCCCCTTGTTCACACATGCAGATTCAGGGAAAAGCCCCAAGACCAAAAATCTGCCTTTCTAGGCAGAGGGCAGGGACAGAGCCAAGAAAGAGGCAGATTACTCCAGCCTGGTAATTAATGGAGTTTATTAAGGGAAGCTTATATACGAGGTGTGTCTTGGGCAGTTGCAAGATAAAATGGATCCTTGTGCCTCTTGGCAGGGGCCAAAGAATGATGTAGGGCAAAGGGAATAGTCACAAGTACTAATACGTGAATGCTACCAGGTACAGGAAAGTGCTTTAATGCTTGACCAGGTCAGACAACAACTTGTTCCAGGAAGGAGCACATAGCAGAAGGCAAGGAAGGAGTATTGGTTTATGTCAGAATGAACATCAACTACAGTCTGACAGTCTCTAAGGGGGTTTGCACAGGACAACCTCCATTCTGGCCCTGGTCCAGCTTGCAGGACACACAGCAGTCATCTCTCCTCCACTGCCCACCCTCAGGCCTAATGCTATTCATCAAATTTTCATTAAGTGACGACCCTATAGTCAGCAAAGTGCTACAAGTGGTGGAAGATCCTTGTCCTCAAAAAACTTCTGTTCCAGTTGGGGATACCGGCCTTAAAACAAATGCGAACAATGCAGAAGCACCACAGTCTAGAGCAGAATCAGAGACTCCTATGAGGTGAAGAAAATGAATCTCACTTTTCTTAATGTTGGGCCTTTGCAGAAACCAATGGGAACAAATACGACAAAGAACAGATAGGAGGTCAGAAACAGGGATGAGTGGGAGGGGGTGGTACGAAGGGAAGACACAAAGATGTGGTCCCGGTTCTGTGGGAGGACTGAAATGACAGAGCTGTTACTGTCCCCTTTCAAATAACCTGGATTTTCCAAAATTCAACTTTTAGTTCACAAGTAGATATCTTTCTTTTGAGAAGGGAGTTCAGAAGATTTAGGACTATCCTCTAAGTTGACCTGGGGCATGGGACGCGTTCCTAACTCCTGGTCAGATTCTAAAAATAAAATCCTTTGACTTAGTTCAAAGCTCTCCTCTACCAGTGGTTTTATTGTAGAAATCTTGTGGGACCAGCTACTGTCACTTCTTATTGGTTGCATGTTTTTTTTAAATAGTTGTGCTTAAGCTATTAAATGATTAACTGCTAATGACAGGGATTTCCCTTTCATTTATTTTACACTAGCAACATGTTTGTTTCTTTTATTTTCTCTCCTAATGTCTCTGTGGAACAAACAACATTTCAACAAGAGTAAAATATTTTCGGAAGAGATATCACCAGAGACTAACACATCCCTTGTTTTCATTTCTCCCCCCTAGTTTTTATGTTGATGCATTTGTATTTTTACCTAATTACAAGCCTTCTGTTGATACTATTATGTAATCTGATTTTATCCTTTATACTACAAACATTTTCCATAGACCTTGTGATTATTATTTAATGGCTGCATAATACTCCACAGAACAGACGTTCCATTTTTTGAGTTAGGCATTTTCCCCTTCTTGGCCCTTGAGGCTGTTGTTAACCTGTCAGTGTTATTCAGCTTATCTATTTAGATGTGATTGTTACAACAAATCAAAATGTCTTTGAGATGATTGTTTCTTGGAAGATGAAATAAACAAGCAGTTGAAATAAACACAGCTGAACTAAATGCAGCTGAAATAAACACAGCTACACTTTGTATCTACCAGATAAAAAGGTGGCGCCCAGACTCTAAAAGCTGGGCATGGATAATAACTGGTGGGGAATTGGTTGGTGGGTAGATAATAATTCTTCCTATGACAGGGTGGTCAAAGCACCAATAGTTTGTAACTAAGATAACAATGACATTTATTTTCATGACTAATGACTAAAACAGTAGAAATAGTACTTGGTACTTGTTCTAGCTTCCTCTTTCCTGTCCCTTAATTGCAAAACTGCATAAATGGGGACAACACTGTTAGCACTTTTCCATTAGACTACAAATTAGCATCTCTTAGTTTGGCTTCTAAGCTTCCGTTCCTGAGGCCAGGAGAAACAGTGCTCTTCTCCAGGCAGAAGGAAGAAGGTCTCCCGCTGTGTTCACGCTAGTAGGTGGGGCTAGGGTGGGAATTGCAACAGGTGGGCACTGGTATATATAGCAGGTGAGGGAGGTGGGCTACATATTGTCAGTCTGGCCCCTCCCGTGTCTTCCTACAAAAATGAAAGTCCATGAAGAAGTATTTCACACTTTGCAGGAAAGGAGGAAAGAGTTGGAGAATAGGGGTGGCAGCTGTCACATGTGCTGGATGGAGAAGGCTTCAATGAAGGTGCGGGAGGGAGTCGAGGCGAACTCCCCCTGTTGATGAGTCAGGGGGACTGGCTGAAAGGTGGGCCGGGGAGGGGACCCATGGAAGCAGTTGTGCTCTCAGCCCGCCGGCCTGGAGCAGGAAGGAG
The DNA here is from genome assembly GCA_039655065.1 of Glossophaga mutica. NCBI lineage: Eukaryota > Metazoa > Chordata > Mammalia > Chiroptera > Phyllostomidae > Glossophaga > Glossophaga mutica. The sequence continues at coordinate 158,017,516 of CM077303.1, forward strand.
CTGCTTGGACCAGACGGCGTGGTGCGGGCGGGGGGCGGGGCGCGCGGTGGCGAGGCCAGAGGGTTGGCCTGAAGGCGGTGCTTGCGCGCCGGCTGCTGGAGTCCCGGCGCAGTCCCTTGGGTGCGTCCGCTGCACGAGCTCGGTGCTGTTCCCTGCACGCGTCTCGCGGCATCCCAGTGCCACCATGCTCCTGCTTCTGGGGCTGTGCTTGGGGCTACCGCTCTGCACTGGGTCCCTGGAAGAGGCGCGGAACTGGGGTGACACTTTAGAGCAAGTAAGTGGAAATCTGGTGGGACCCAGGGAGGGACCGGGCGCTGGCTGTTGTCCCTTCCCACGGCCTCCTTTGGGCGAGTGGCCACTGGACAAGCTCCTTTGACCAGTGGTGGACGTCAGGAAGGAAGATACGACCCCATATCCTGTCACTTCGTCCCCCGCTTTTCTTCTCTGTTCCTCAGCCTCCTGCGAGGGAGCTTCCCTATCTATTTATTGGTCCTTGTGACAAGAGTCTGAATGGTGAAGTTTCCTGCAAAACTGTGCCTGTGACTTCAGAGTCCCGCAGAACCAAATTTTCTTGGCTCCTATTATCTGCGCAGATTCCTGCTAGTTTGTTGTTGTCGTCATTTCTGAGCCAAAGTCCTCACTTAGTGAATTACAAGGATCTTCTTTAAGAGGCTATGTGGGGCAGTGTGTTATTACTGTTTCTCTTAGCTGTTCAGAGAGAAAGCACAATCTAGGGAAAGTTCCAAACTCCTGAAAGCCTTGCTTTTTCCCTCTGAAAACTGGGAGAACACGGACATTCCACCAGGTGGCTGAGGACCAAGAACCAAAGGGCCTCAATTCTTCTAGTTAATATTCTGTGCATCTCCCAGGGTTTGTGTTTTAAGTGGCTTAATCTCACAGATGGGTAAAACCTGGAAACATGAAACCTTAACGCAGTGATGGAAAGAAAAGCTTTTTGCAAACTATCAAATGAGTTCACATGAATATTAATATGAACACCTTATAGGGAGAAATGGCTCTGTCCCAAGCAGATAGTGCATACCTGCACCTCCTGGTGCTTTTACACATACATCACTTAAATTATCCTCAGGTCCTTTCATCTGAAGCATGTTATCACATGATGGGAAGAGATAAGTAGGAGTATCTTCCCCACCCCTGGCTTTAGCACCTTGGTTTACAGAGCAGACAGATCCAGAAGATGGAATCTGCCTGAACATCAGATGATTCTTGTTGGCTGCCTCATGGATATGCTTCCTGCAAAATGGAAGAAATGGTCATATTTTTGTAGGGCTGTCAGAAGGGATGACCCATCAAAATTCCTGGAGGCTGTGCATGGAGTAGGGGAAGTGCAGGCTGTGGATCCAGAGAGAGGGGCTGGTCTTGGCCATGTGCAGTTGTGTGGCCTGGACAAGGGGTCTAATCTCCCTGCCCCTTTCCTGTTGATCACAGCAGGAAGTAGGCCTCCTTTTGAGAAAACTTGTAATGATTCCGCTGCTGGTCTGTGGAAGGTATTCAGTAGGTACTTGATAAATGGTAATATTTTAGTAAGTGGTTAAGGGTGTGGGCGTGGTGCCAGGCAGCCTGGGTTTGATTCCTGCATCTGTCCCTTACCAGCTCTGTGACTCTGGGCAAGTTACTTGGGGCCTCAATGTCCAATTCTGTTTAAATGTGGGAAATAATACACCTAAAGTGCTTGGAACAGTGTCTACACTCAGTGTTGCAGTGGCTGGTAGGCCTGGGCAGCTGAAGTGCTGAGGAAAAGAATTTAGGGTAAGGATCGTAAAACGTTTTTTGGGGGGATGGAGGAAGGAGAGTGTGGGAAGAACTGAAACAAAGATTCTGTTTATGAACTAGGAGGAGGGATTTTAAAGCTCTAACATCTGCAAGTCCAAATAGGCCGTTAACACTCTCTGAACTCTCCCACATAAAATATGAAGGGCTTGGCCCATTTTAGTGATTTCATGCTGTCTTCAACCCATGGCCCTATTTATTCATCTTGAAAATGACTAAGTCAGAAAAAATCCAAGATATATAGTCTTGTGAAAATGAACAATTTTACCTCTTTATTATGACTCTATTAAAATTTATCTATCATCTAACTATCTATCCATCTGGTGTGATGAAGGGTTTAAGAGCACAGGCTGCAGAGTCAGGTTTTCTGGGCCAGTCTGGTTCTGCACTTACTGGAGAGTTAGTGTCTACGGGCCTCTGTTTCCCCATCTCTAGAATGTGGATAATGAGATGATTCAATTAAAAGGACTTTGAAAATTGAGAGAATTAATAGTACACTTAAACCTGAGAACAGTACCTGGAAATGTACTTTGTCTTCTATTCACAGAATCATCGTCTTCAAAATTATATGTAAACTTGATTTTTCTTATGTAACTCAAAACCGTTTGCAGTTTCAGAGAAGTTCTCTTATTTGTCTTTAATTGGAGGTATTACTGATACCATCTCAGTAATGGATTCAGATTCCTTTCTGACTTTCCCTCCACCTCACCTGTAAACAATGTTACTCACAGTGGGACCACTGGCAGCAGCGTTTTTCAAACTACAATGACACTCCAGGAGCCCACTGAACATTCACCTTGCTGAGACCTCCACTCCCATCAGTTTAGATCCATCTGGTTTGGGCAGGGCCCAGATGAACTTGATGATGGGGATCTGCGGACCATACTTAGAATAGTGCTGCTTTCAGACTCTTTCAGGCAATTAATATTAAGAAGGGGGTTTCTTTCTTTTTTTTTTAATATATTTTATTGATTATGCTATTACAGTTGTCCCATTTTTCACCCATCATTCCCCTCCACCTTGAACACCCCCTCCCACCCACATTCCCCCCCTTTAGTTCATGTCCATGTGTCATAAGTTCTTTAGCTTCTACATTTCCCACACTATTCTTGCCCTCCCCCTGTCTATTTTCTACCCACTATCTATGCTACTCATTCTCTGTACCTTTTCCCCCTCTCTCCTCCTCCCACACCCCTATTGCTAACCCTCCATATGATCTCCATTTCTGTGGTTCTGTTGTATGAAATCAGCCTGCTACAAATTTATCTGTTTTGTAAGTTGCAAGTTGATATGGTTTCTTTAAATAAGGATAGGCTTGTATTCCTGTTATTACAAAAGCAGTTTTTAATTTACAAAATAATAATAACCATTGTTTCCTAGGACCTCTATGTAAAAATAATAATAAGAAGCAATTAGGTGTATGGTTAAGAGCGCTCCAGGTGGAGCCAGACTGCCTGGGTTCAAATCTGGACCCCGCCACTAAGTGGCCCTGTGCACTTGGGCAATAAATGTAACCTCTCTTGCGGTCTCAGCATCATCACCTGCAAGACACAGTTGATAGTTCCTACCCACAGGCAGGGGCAGATCTGGGTTTTGAGAAGTGAGTAAAGTTTACACAATTTGCAGGGCCCTTTTGAAGAAAAAAAATCAAATGTTGACTACAAAACTAGGTGCTAAAGTGAACATTTATTTAGGATGATAAGCAAATCACAGCAAATGAAACAGCTGACAAGTTCGCAAACACAAACAAGCATCACTTACCGATGTGGAAGTGTACAAGGGAGGTTCCCTGAAGCTCATTACATCTTATTAGTGTCTAAACAATAATAAAATATTAAATGAAAATAGTACACCTGCTTCTGCTCTTATGATCGTTGTGAGGATTAAATAAGTTAATTCAGGCAAAGCACTTGCCTATAGAAATAGTCACTATTTTTAGTGTTTATGTACAGCCTGGCTGCACCCCGAGTCCTCTGCCAGGAGGCTGTCCGTGTGCTGCTTTACGCGGAAGGCGTGGAAGTCCACGCGGCGGAGTGACTCCGGCGGTGCTGCGTGCACAGCCCCGGTCCGAACGCAGGTGTGCTGGTACCAAAGGCAGCCCTCAGTGACTCCGCCAGAGACCAAGCCACTTTCATACTTCCAGTCTAATGTAACTTGTTTCAGCGCGATTGTTGTTTGTAGCCCGTGGTACATGTAGCCCGTGGTACATGTAGCCCGTGGTCCGTAGGTGGTGTTCGATACATGCTCGCGGCACCGCATCGACTGTGGAGGCACATTTCTAGTTCCCTGAATCGAGAATTTCTGGAGTCTTAACTTTTCATAATCTCTCTCTCTCAGAACCAAGCTTTCACATTTGGGAAAACACGCAAAACAAAGACAACTGTTTTTTTTTCTTTTTCTTTTTCAAAACTCTTTGAAAAATAAGTCGGTAAAAGATTGGGTGAATTCCGACCACTCCGTAATGTCTCCTTTATGTGCATGCGTGGGATTGCTGAAGCAGGCAAAGAGCTGAATAGGGAGGGAGGACATCCTGAGAGAGGTTCCAGAGACCTGCCCACTCCCTAACCAGCGCATCTCCTTTCTCTGAGGGAGGTGAGGATGTTGAGGGGGGTGGGGCGCGGCAGGGATCCAGAGGGTCAGGTGATGAGTTTTGCCTGCCACGCTGTCAGTTCCAGTGGGAGGGCCCAACAAGCTTTTTGTATCCGAGAAACCAAGGAACCGTGGAGTCTGTTTAAGAAGATGGGGGTCACAGGATGGGGACCTGAGCTTTCTGTGGTAGGATAGGGGGTCCTGAACTTCCTCATTATTTTCCTACAAGCACGGTCCATTTCCCTTGCTTTTCACAGTTAAAAGAAGCGGTGACTTGCCCCAAACTAGTTGATTTTGTTTTTTAAAGTTGCCTGGAAATTGTTTGGAATTTAAGCCTTAAAATAAAGTTTCTTCTTCCATTACTGAGCTTTTAGGCATCCCGAATTGCAAATGGTTAATGGCTGAACAACTTGCAGCATAATTACTCCAAAGGAAGAAAACTTTTGTGCAAGTGACATAGAATCACCCAAATGGGGATCTTCCCAGGCTAACTGTCCTCAGCCTGGGTGATAAATGGCATCTCCAGTGAACCTGTAGCCTTTGGTTTTGCTTCAGGTCCTATAACACATCTTGAGGCAACTGACTTCTTGGGTCTCGGTTTCAGGATTTTAGAATGCCCCCAGAAGTTGGGGCCAACCAGTAGATGAATTCTCAGTACAGAACCCTCTAGGAACTCATGACCTGATGGTATGTGGCTGAGCCAAGTGCAGGGTCTCTTGGCTCTATTATGGGACCTGCAGACCCGGTGACAGGGCACAAAAGAAAGGCAGGGGGCATGAACCCTGCCTGTCAGTCAATCTGGGTCATTAAGCATCCACACTAAAAGGCAATGCACGTGTTCTGTGTTTGCAGGGTGTCTTTCACCATGGGTAGACTTAGGCTTCAGTGCTCTCCTCTCTTCCCCTGCTTTCTCCCATTTATGGACTTTTTAGAATGCTTTCAGTCTGTTTTTCTTCTTTTCCGTTCATGATCTAACACTGTGATGGATGCTGGGGGGAAAAATAAATGTTTGTTATCCAACTTACAAACATTTAAGCAGTGCCTGCTATTTTTGACCTATAGTTGGCCTATCTAATGATAGGTTACATGGGGGAGATTGTAAACTCTATATCTACATTCCTTGCGCAAAGGAAACCTTTAGCCACCCTCTACCTCCTGGTAGTGAACGCTGCTTGGTGCATATGAGTTAAAGAGGCCGTGGCAGGTCGATGAAACTGACCATTTCTCACATGGATCCTGTATTGAACTTGATTCTCTTAAATTTCTCCTCCCCTTTCATCTCACTTCCACGGATGTCCTGCACAACTAGTTGTAGCTACTCCTTCATCACAAAGCCTCTTACGGTCACGTAAGAACCTTGTACATTCTTGTTTTCATTTCCTTTGTAACTTATAAAGAATTACTTGGTCCATTAAATTTTCATGAGTATATTTCTTTCTTTTAACTTAGGTAGTATGGTCCTTGATGGCAAGGGTCACAGCTTATATTTCTCAATAATTACTGTGGCCTGGACATCTTCTGTTCTGATGCTGGAGAGAGAGGCTCAGTTCAGGAAGAGCAAAGAATTCTATTCTATTTGTTCCCTCTCTTAAGTCTATGATTTGGGGCCCCAGGCAGGTGGGTGGAAGCTCTGAGATTACTAGTCATGGCAGTCCTTGACCTTAAGTTGGAGTCACTTACTTATCTGTCCTTACACCCCTCTCCCAGATTCTTATAATGCAATGGGATCAGGAATGCCTGACTGAAAACAATGATGATGACAGTGGTGTTATTTCCACTTCAGTCCTGGCTGGCACCAGGAATCTGTGTGTACCGGGAAGTTTGATTCTGGTTCAGTCTGAGTTTAAACTTGGACTGAAGTGCAGCCATAGTGATCCCCTGAGACATCAGATAGTCATCTCAAAAATGAAAAACCAAACTTCTCTTGTTCTTCTTAAGGCTTATTTATTTTCTTGGAAAACCAATTTTACAAAGGAGGAAACTTCAAAGAAACTTTAGATCAATCCGAGAACATAATACCTAGGAGGGGCTGGGTTTTTCTTCTGACCATAGTTACATTAAGTGGTCCCCAGGCAATTCTACAATTTTGGATGGGAAAGGCCAGAGATGAATCTGCAGAACTGATAAAGACCTTCTCCAGTATGCTTATCATGGCTTTTCCTGAACAGTCTCATACATACCACCTCATTTTAGAAATAGTATTCTCTACTGTTGTTTGGTTCTCATTTGAAGTCAGGGCAGATGTCAACCTAAGTCCTATATTCTTTCTTTCTATCTATCCCATGTTCTACAGAATCAGAGGCTCACTGGTAGCTTATAATGGCAATTTACAGTAGTATATTTTCTGAGAGGAGAAAGGATCAGGGAGAGGATGGAGATTAAAACAATTTTTGTTATACTTCTAGCTTACAAATAGAAATATCTTTTTAAAAAATATTTTATTTGTTTATTTTCACAGCAAGGGGAAAGGAGGGTGAAAGAAGAGAAACATCAGTGTGTGATCGCACCTTGCATGCCCCCTACCAGGGGTCTCGCCTGCAACCCAGGCACCTGCCCTAGATGGGAATTGAACCTGTGACCCTCTGCTTTGCAGGCTGGCGCTCAGTCCACTGAACCACACCAGCTAGGACAGAAATATTTTTTTGTGTGTGTTTTCTTTTATTGAAAGTAGTAATAGCTATTTCATCAAAAACTGAAGTACTACAGTCCTGACTGATGTGGCTCAGTGGGTTGGTCATTATCCTGCAAACTGAAAGGTCGCCAGTTCGATTCCAAGTTAGGACACTTACCTACGTTGTTGGACTGGTCTGTGTGATGGGCAACCAATTGACGTTTCTCTTACACATCGATGTTTCTATCCCTTTCTTCCCTGCTTCCCATCTCTCTAAAACTAAATAAAAAATTTTAAAAACTGAAGTAATACAGAAAAGTTTAAAGAAAAAGAATTCAGCCACCCAAAGGCAACATCATTAGCATTTTGGTGCACATTCAAACATGCAACAATGAGGTCATGTTAGAGATAGGGCTGTGTTACTTGATTTAATTACTTAAACATGTGTCACTGAGTCAGGATGGGCTACACTGTACTGTGGTAACAACATCCAAATCCCAACATTTCAAATGACAAATGTTTATTTCTTGCTTATACAACTTGTCTGTCTTGGGTTAGCAATGGAGGAGGTATACATATTGTGGGCAGTTGGGAACCTGGACTTGACAGAGCAGCTCCTGTCTCAAACGCCACTGATTACTGTGCCATAAAGAAAAGACATTTCTGTGGTATCACACATCTGTAATTAAATACCTGGTCCAGAAGTGACAAATGTTACTTGTATTTATACCTTATTGGCAAGAACCAGTCACATGGCCCTGCCTTGTCACCAGGGGGCCAGAAAATGCAATACATCTGGCAGAGAGCTAGAGAAATATTTGGTGAACAGAACTGAAGTCCAGCAAAATGAATATTTATTGATGGCAATAAACATAGATCTATATTATCATATTTATTAGCTGTATTCTAATTAGTCTGTATATCATAATACATTTTACCAAACCACTTTTAAGGATGGTTTATGCAATTTCTAATTATTAACAATTGTTTTAAAAGTTGCAAAGAATTTTCTTGTACATCAATACAGTAGAAATATAAAATCTTATAGCCACTTGGAAATCAGTTTGGTAATTTCTTAAAAGTTAAATTTACCATACAACCCAGGAATTCCACTCCCAGGTATCTACCTGAGGGTAATAAAAACATATACCCAACATCAAGATTTGCATGTGAGTTTTCAAGCAAGTTCCACATAATACCCAAATAATGGCTCCTCAGCAGAAATAACCTAAATCCATCAGCTGATGAATGGATAAACAAAATATGATTTATTCATACAGTGGAATATTATTCAGATACAAAAAAGAATAAAGTACTGATACCTGGTGTAACACTGATGAATCTTGAAAAGAGTATGCTGTCAAAAAGAGCCAGCCACAGTGGGGGTGAAAGCAAGGGAGGGAGGTGGGGAAAAAAATCCAGTCATACAAGACTGCACATAGAGTGATTCCATTTCTATGAAATGTCTGGAATGAGCTGATCCACTGAGACAGAGTTGATTAGTGATTGCCTAGGGCCAGCAAAAAAGCAGGGGTTGTGAGGCGACAGCTAAAGGATACAGAGTTCCTTCTGGGATAAATAAAAATGTTCTAAATTGGTTGTGGTGATCATTGCACAGCTCCACAAATATACTAAAAATGTTGTATTGTGTACTTTATTTTTAATTATATTTTATTGATTATACTATTACAGTTGTCCTATTTTCCCCCCTTTGCCCCCCTCCACCCAGCAACTCCCCCTCAGGCAATCCCCACATCATTGTTAACATCCACGGGCCAAGTGTATAAGTTCCTTGGCTACTCCATTTCCTATACTGTACTTTACATCTGCATGGCTATTCTGTGACTACCTATTTGTTCTTTTTAATCCCCTCACCTCTTCACCCATTCCCGCATACCCTCTTCCCTTCTGGCAACCCTCAAAATGCTCTCCATATCCATGATTCTGTCTCTGTTCTTTTTGTTTGCTTAGTCTGTTTTTTAGATTCAATTGTTGATAGATATGTATTTATTGCTATTTTATTGTTCATAGTTTTGATCTTCTTTTTCTCAAATAAGCTCCTTTAACATTTCATGTAATAATGGTTTTATGATGATGAACTGCTTTGTTTTTTCTTGTTTGGGAAGCTTTTTATCTGCCTTTTGATTCTAAATGATAGTTTCGCAGGGTAGAGGAATCTGCTTTTCATGACTCTGAATACTTCTTGCCAGTCCCTTCTAGCCTGCATTGGCTAGAGTTTCTGTCTCTAGCCTTTTCAGACGCAAAGTTTCTTTTGAGAAATCAGCTGACAGTCTTATGGGAGCTCCCCTATAGGTAACTAACTGCTTTTCTCTTGCTGCTTCTAAATTCTCTCTTTTTCTTTAAGCTTTGGCATTTTAATTATGATGTGTCTTGGAGAGGACATCTTTGCATGTCTTGTTTGGGACTCTCTGTGCTTCCTGGACTCGCATGTGTATTTCCTTCACCAAATTAGGCAAGTTTTCTGTCATTATTTTTTCAAACAGATTTCCAATTTCTTGCTCTTCTCCTTCTAGTCCCCTATGATACAAATGTTGGCTCACTTGAAATTGTCCCAGAGGATGCTTATAATATCCCCATTTTGGGGGATTCTTTTTTCTTCTTGTTGTTCTGATTGGTTGTTTTTTTTTGCTTCCTTGTGTTCCAAATCATGGATTTGATTCTTGGCTTCATCCCCTCTACTGTTGTTTCTTTGTAAATTGTTCTTTATTTCAATTAGTGTATCCTCCATTTCTGACTGGATCTTTTTTATGCTGCTGAGGTCCTCACTAAGTTCTTTAAGCATCCTTATAACCTGTGTTTTGTATTCTGCATCTCATAGATTGCTTATCTCCATTTTGTTTAGTTCTTTTTCTGGAGTTTTGATCTGATCTTTCATTTGGGCCATGTTTCTTTGTCTCCTCACTTTTGCAGCCTACCTGTGTTTGTTTCTATGTATTAGGTAGAGCTGCTATGACCCTGTCTTGGTAGCATGGCCTAATGTAGCAGGTATCCTATAGGGTCTAGAGGCACAGCCTCTCCTATTACTCAAGCTGGGTACTTGAGGTGAGCCCTTCATGTATCTGAGTACATCCTCCTCTTATAGTTGAGTCTTGATTTCCATTAGCAGATCAATGGGAGGGATTTACCCAGGCCAGTCAGTGGCAAGGACTGGCTATGACCACTGACTACGAACCTCTGCCCTCTGTGGAGGATTAGCTGTGCAGGGGCAGGGTGGTGGTGCTCTGATGTGGTCTGTAGCTCTCTGGTAGATGCATATGCTCTACGGTTTCCTGGGTGGTGCAAGCCAAGGTCAGCCCCCACCTGTGTTCCACCCAGGGCCACCCTGCATGAGCTGTAAAGCAATCTGAGATGGCTCCTACTTATGCTGGGCTTGAAGATTCCCAGATGAAGGCAAACTGTGAACCTAGGCTGGCTGTTGTTAGTGCCAGGCCTGGGTCCACTTAGCAGAAGGTACCGGGGCACTGGGGACTTAGTGGGGTCTGCTGTTGTTTGTTTGAAAGGATTTAGGAAGTTGTGAAGCATGAGCTAAGACCAGCCAATCATATGGAAAAGTCACAGTTAACAGTTTGGGTGGGCTGTAAGTTGAGGGGGACAGAGTCTCAGTGGATCTCCAGGGAGGGGCAAACTATGTTCACGAAGTTGATGGAGCATCAGATATGGCATCCACGTGCTGGGTCTGTGAGTCTGTGGGGGAAGGCTTCAGAAAAGGGACAGTGGCCTCTGCTTACCTTTCTGTGTGGGAGAAAGCTGACCTCCATCTCCCACCTTGATACCAGTCAGTTCAGTTCCTCCCTGTCTGCCACTGGTGCCTTTCAAACTGCTACCCCTGTGCTAGAACTCAGAGAGAGTGAGTTGAGTAAACCTGTGTGCGGTTCTTTAAAGGAAACTGCCTGGGACTCCAGAGATTTCTTCCACTGACTCCATCTCTGCTGGTTTTCACAGCCAGAAGTCATGGGGACTTATCTTCCTAACATTGGAACCCTGGGCCGGAGGGCCAGGTGTGGCGCTGGGGCTCCTCATTCATAAGCTATCCCTCCCAAATTTTTATCTACTTAACATGAATGTGGGACCAGCCCATTCCATGTCTCTGCCCCTCCCAGTCTGGATGGAAGTGGTTTCTTTAATTCCATAGTTGTCAGATTTCCATTCAGCTTGTTTCTGATGGTTCTGAGTCATGGTTATTCTACATTTTAGTTGTAATTTTGATGTGTTTGTGGGAAGAGGTGAGCTGTGTTTACCTACGCTGCCATTTTGTCCAGAGGAGCATACTTTCAATTATTCCTCATAAAGCTGTTAAAATAAGACATACGTAAGATTTAGGCATATTTTTTCAAGTTTTTAATCTACATTGTGAAATTGCCCTACGGAAAGGACAATTTATTACAGCAACAATAGTTCACACTTCAGTTATTTAAACAGTGATTTTCCATGAGTAAAGTTCAACAATAAGCTGGGACTTTTAAATTAGTCCAGAGTGGCTGGTTCATTAGTATAATTTTTGAAAGTGAGGATCTTGTCATCTTCCCATGATCTTCCCCTTCATATGGGAAAGCACAGCAAATCATCAAGAAAAACAAAAGAAAATTCCAGTTCAGTTCAGTTTTGCTTCCAGAGTTCCCTAAAGTTTTGAGTTGAATAATTGAGTAAGGCCAAACACGTTTACTCATTGTAATGGAGACAATATCAAAGGGCTTATTTTGAAGCCCAAATAAATTAAAATAACGCAGATGAACTTTTTGTTCCTGTCAATTCATCCATACTCCTCTAACAGATTTAAAGACACTCAGACGATGAGGCAGTGTGACGTTGTGGGTTCAGCAGTCGGCCAGGCCTAGGAGGGACGAATGCTCAGAAGCTTTCTGACTAAAGATGAAAACTGTTTTTCAGGGTAGATAGTCCTTTTTGTGAATTTAAATTGATTTTAACTTCCTTATGTAGCTAAATCCTTTGAGAATCATCTCACAATCACATTTCATGACTTCTCTTTTAGGTTGGAGTCCGGGTCCCGAGGCAAGTCCGGCTGTTGCAGAGGCTGGTATGTACATACGGTGCACCTTACATCGGTCCCCTCACTAGTCGGGGTGTTTTGAGCCAGGCACTGAGTTTGCTTGCAGCTCCTCCAAAGTTTATAAAGCTGCTTGTAGAAGGATTCTAACATGAAACAGAGTCACTTTTATAAGTCTTTTTTTAAGTGGATTTTTCTTTCTGGAAAGAGACTCGATTATTTCAGTAGGACTATAAGGACAAAGTGTGAAGTTCTAAAGGCCTTCTTAAGAAAAACACACACCTAAATTCACCATTACTTTTTTAGACATTCTTACATGAAAATAAAGGCTGTCCTATGAAGCAAACAACTAAAGCAAATGAAGAATTCACATTTGTACAGTAAAGCTTCACGTGATACACATTGGGCAAGGCCCTCAATGCATGTTGGAGACTAATAGATGGGAGCTCAGGCATTTATTCAACAAATAATTTTTTGAATGCTCCCTATCTGCCCCACGCTGTTGTAGGCACTGGGTACACAGCGATGAACAAAACAGACCAAAGATCCTGTCCATCACACTGCTTGAATTGGAAAGGGGTGCAGTGATAAAATAAACAAATGCATTGTACGTGTATTAGTAATGGAGACGATGACGAATACCACAACAGAGGAAGATGGGGGGAACTTACATACATTTGCATCTGTGAGATTTTTGTTACTACTTTCAAACAATGGGATCCTATAATGACAGCTAACATGTACTGAGTGCTTACCATGTGCCGGGCATTGTTCTAAGTGCTTCATGTGTCATAGCTCAGTCACCCGTGTCACAATTCTTGGAGGCATTTTACAGATGAGAAAAATGAGCTTCAGAGAGATTGAGTAACTTGCCCTAAACTACAGTTGGTAGGAGGTGGAAGAACCAGGATTTGAGACCCAATAGTCTGTCTTGTGAGGCCGTGCTGTTAACTAATACACCAAACTGCCTTCTCAATTATATCTGATTTTCTATTTATTTTTATTTTCACTCAACACTGCCTCACCTGGCCTAGCTCCATCCATTCTTTTACGTGGAGAGAAATACTCCATGTTGTTGCCACACCATAAGTTATTAAGTTATTCTACAACTGATGACTTTCCAATTTTTCCCTCTATGAACACTGCTGCAAAAAGCTTTCTGTTTATTCTGTTATATGGGTGATTTTAATATAATAGTCCAGATTTTTCATTAGGAGGGTTCCTGGATCATAGCTCATGTACATTTTAAATCTTGATAGATGTTTCCAGATTACTTTTTTTTAAAGATTTTATTTATTTATCTTTAGAGGGGAAGGGAAGGAGAGATGGAGAGAAATATCAATGTATGGTTGCTTTTCGTGCGTCCCCTGCTGAGAACTGTTGCTGGGAACTGTCCTGCAACCCAGGCATGTGCCCTGACTGGGAATCGAACCGCAATCCTTTAGTTGGAAGGCCCGCGCTCAATCCACTGAGCTACACCAGCCAGGGCTTCCAGATTACTTTTTGAATACTGTTAATACTATCTGCGTTAACTTTATTTCTGTCAGTGATAGAAATAATAACTCTTTTTTCACTTGCCAGTCCTTTAGATATAAAGTGATTTTTCATTGTTCCTTTAATTTGCATTTCCCTAATTACTTATGAGTTTGGACTTTTTTCCTGTATGTTTCTTGGCCATGCAGAGTAGTTCTGTGAATTGGTTTTTTCAGGTCCTTCCTTCATTTTTCTCTTGTGTTTTTATCCCCTAGTTGTCAATGTGTTGGGTAACTTCGTGTGTTACTGATACTCTGTCCTCTAAGTTGGAAGAATTTTCTCCTAGATATGTCACTTGTCTATTAACTTTGTTTATGGTATACTGGGCATTTGAAGGTTTTAAGTTCGTAAGTAATAAATAAGTTTTTGTTTCCTTTATAGCCTTTGAGTTTTCATTCTTGGTTATGAAATTTTCTTGACCCCCATGACTGAGACTTTTAATCTAATTGCCCAGATTTTCTTATAAATCTTTAGAAATTTTAGAAATCTTACATGTATTATAATTTTTAACATGACCTTTATTTGTCCATTCACCTGGTACTGGGATGATCTTTCCAGGAGTAGACCTGATGCTTCACTTTCTTTTGCAAATGTCTTCAATGATTGTGCATCATGTAGAGCAGGGGTGTCAAACTCACTTTCACCGGGGGCCACATCAGCCTCGCGGTTGCCTTCAAAGGGCCAAATGTAATTTCAACTCCTTAACTGTTAAGGAGTAGCTACATTTATACAGTCCTAAAATTATTTCAGCCCTTTGAAGGCAACCGTGAGGCTGATGTGGCCCCCGGTGAAAATGAGTTTGACACCCCTGACCTATAAGACTAACTCTAAGAACACAGAAGGCCCTGAGTAATCTGGTTCCTGCCAGGCTCTGTAGCTCATCTACCCCAGGAGTCTCTTTTATTTTATACTCAGCTGTATCACACTAACCTGAATGTTCTCTCTTCTCATTAATGAATAGAATGTGGGTGGTAACAGCTGGTATTCATTATCACTTCCACCTCATGGACCACAGGGATTTGCTTGATTTTATTCTCAATTAGATACCCTTTTTGTGAAGCTCCCTGACATCACGTACACAAAAAATGTTTATAGTTTGAAAAGCAGGGTGTCTTTGTGTCTGAATCTCCATGGTGCTTAACACATATTGGCCTGGTTTTCCTAAAAAAATTAGACTGTCATCATTTAACCTATTGATGGAAAGGGCCATGGCAGGCATCTCGTTCAGAGTGGGTATTCTAAAATTTGTAGACTGGAGTTGTTTTAAGCGGCTGTGGTGAAATTCATAGACATAGAAATGATTCTAATAAAGGAAGAAGCTTATACTTAGAGATTTGCAGGAACAGGAGGCATAGCACACCACATGGGGCTGCACTGGGGAACACCAGGGTCAGTCAGGAGGCAGAAGAAGCAGAGGAAGAACATAGGCTGGAACGTTTATTGGGTTTTTGCAGGAAGGAATTGATAAGTAAGCTTAGGATTAGATAGTTGGAATAATTTTGGCTGGCTCTGGGTGATATAGTGTTGGTCCTTGGTTGTCTGGGGGTGATTTAGGGCAGATGAATTTTGGCTGGGAGTGTGAGAGTTTAATTAAGAAGGTGGTTGAAAGTGCGGACTCTGGACTGATTGGTTGTATATCAAACATGTGCTCACAGGGGAGTTGTTTGTTAACTATATGAATTAGCTAGCCCTGGGATCAAGGCCCCCCAATGGCAGAGCATCAAGAATATAGAAAGTAAGAAAGTATAGTCAGTGCAGCAGGTAGCATGGTGCTGGGCATCATTACCTCGTAGAGGGTTGGCTATATGTGTGTCTGTCTCTCTACTCCCAACTCTAACCACTATGGTTTATTTTTTAACCATGGGTTATTTATTTATTTTTAGAGAGAAGGGATGGAAGGGAGATAGAGAGGGAGAGAAATACTGATGTGCAAGAGATACATCCATTGGTTGCCTCTTGCATGCTGCCCCCTACTGGGGACCTGGCCTGCAAGCCAGGCATGTGCCCTGACCGGGAATTGAACAAGCAACTTTTTGGTTCGCAGGCTGGCACTCAGTCCACTGAGCCACACCAGCCAGGGAACCATGGCTTATCTTTTTTGTAAGAGGTGTACAAAGTGGGTTTTTCTTCTACATAAAGGTGATAATTGCATTTTACCTTTCCTCTCCTCTAAACATAATAAAATATTGCCAAGTAAGTAGTATTACAGCAGATAGGCAATCCTGAGCTTATGCAGAGGGGTACGTTACTTCTCCAAGGTGATAAATACAGGTGCCTTCTCAGGGAGGTGCCTCATCTAGAGCTCTTCTGCTTCATGTGATAATAACATGTCTACACTGTTTTTCTCAGCCAACTGCCAACCATCACGCTTCTCCTTTATAAAGTGAGGGGGCAGGGGGAGCTGAGTTAGATGATTTCTAAGGTTCTCTACCACCTTCAGAATTATTTCTCCTAATGATCACTGCATTATAAGACCAGAATAAAACAACAAAATGTTAATCTTCAGGGAAGAGGCCTGACTTCTGGAAATGCCGATGCAAACATTCCTCAGTTACATTTCCAGATGGCATCTTGAGTAATTCAGGACTTCCTCTGGGCAACTTGATGTTAAGTGACTCACATGAGTCACACAGACACGTTTGTTCCCTTGAGAAGCTAATTAAGACACTCCCTGCCTCAGACTTCTTTTCCAACTGTTTAGCGTTTTTATGGAAAATAATGAAAAAATTATTATGTCATAGGAAGACTTGATTTTTGCCCCCTATTTTCCAGTTGACGTTCCCAAATGAAGTGATTTAAGTATAAAAATGGAAAGCATGTTGAGTTTTTAAGAAGTGTACTCTGGGAAAAACTGAGGCAACCGTTTTATAGCTTTCCGTTTACGCCATACTTTTGTGAACCTTGGCCATTCCAAGTTCTCCACTTGGCTTTTGAGGTTGTCCATTTCCTGACAATTTGACATACCTGTCCAATATTCTTGTCACAATGTATCCTTCTTTCTAACTAAACTGTTCTGTTCTTTGTCCCAGGATGTGATGTGGTTCATTCCTATTTCCATAAATTTTGTGTTTCTAGAGTGTTCTTTTTGTTCTCTTTCACTACATACAAATTCTATGTCTGTTTTAAAACTCTTTCTTACTTTTACAGACCTCACTGACTTCTCTTTCATCTGAAAACTGTATATAGCATATGCATATATACATAGGGATATATATATATATCCCTATACCTTCCTATATTGTACTTTCTTCCCAAAGTGATCGTAGTGAGTGCCTTGGGAGAAGGAACCATATGTAATATTTTTCCCAATCATTCATAGAATTTAGTCTATCATAGTGTTTAATAAATACTACTTTATTACCATTTTCTTTTCTTGGGGTATTTATTTTTCTTTAATTGTTCAAGAATCAGAAAATTCAACTTAATTCCATAAATGTTTTTGAGTTTTACTTTATACTGAGAGCTGTGGGTGAAAAAAAAAGTAAGTGTTGGTCCCTGTTCTCCACATGTGTGCAGCCTGGCGGGGGCAGGGATAAGGAACGGGTAGCTTGAGGGGAGTGGGGGACAGATTTGCACACGATTTCATTAGATTGTGCACCAAGAGTGCGGTAACAGAAAGGCAAGGCCTATGACTTGAGAGTCACAGCAGATGCTCCTGTGGGAATACAATTATAGACGGGGCCATAAAACTAAAATAGTTTTGTGAAACTCTCCTCAGCCGGCCTGTTGGATCTATAAATTATGCCTCCTATTCTTGATGTAATATTGTGGGAAAATCTATTATATCCATAACCTTAATTTAAGATAAAAGAAGGTACAATAGTATATATAGGTAAACCTAGCCTTTTATCAGGCGTCTCTAATTTTCACATTTTAAGTTCAATGAAATTATAATTAATAATTATGTCATAAATGACAACAAATCAACATGACATCAAAAAGAGTCAGCAATGTACCAAGTGAAGAAGATTTTCAATTATTTTAAAAAGTAGTACTGGGAAGGACTACCTACTGAAGGCTAAATTATTTGGACTGCTATGCATCTGGAGCTGTACACTCTTACCTAAGATGTGAACTCAAGATTTTTCCCCAATAGTACTCTACTTTTATGTAAAAGAGTTAAGTGAGAGGTCGATAAGAATTTGGGGGGCATTCGAGCTGGGAGTCTTGCAGCTGCAGCTCGGGTAGCTCGCAGTGGCGCGGAGGCCCAGGCAGAGGAGGCCAGCAGCTCAGCACTTGGAGAAAAGCTAACAGATGAAGAAGTAGATGAAATTGACAGAGACGCAGATATTGATGGAGATGGACAAGTCAACTATGAAGAATTCATTCAGATGATGACTGCAAAATGAAGACCTACTTTCAACTTTTCCCCCATAGTAGAATCAAATTGAATCTTGCAAAAAAATAGTAATAATAATTTACTCATTCTCTTTCTATATAGCAAAGCTGAATGTCAAGATAATGGTCTGTCAACACACAAAAAATCTGCATGTATTGATTAGTGGTCCTCTCCCCTATAGATCAAGCTACACATTGGTTTTACAATATAAATGCTTGTACTACCTTAATGATAGGGAAGCTCTTAGTGGACTCTTTGCAGAAGATCCTTTTATTAATGATTAATACACTGTTTGGGCTGGCCAGTTTTTCATGTATACAGCTTGACCATTGGGCACAGTCAGGGATTTATATGAATGAAAAATGAGAAAAGAAATTCAAAACTTATTCAAATGGGTTCTAGCTCAGTGTGTTAGTATAAATGGTCATGGCTGGTTTACTGAAAGCAAACACATTTAAAATTGGTTTCCCTCAGGATGTGTGTAGAAAAGTGGGTGATGGATAAACTGTCTAGACACAGCCCATTAGCAGGATGGTCCTCTTGTACTTCCATGTGCCCTGACTGTTGGTGATGATGACACATCCTGGTGGCATGTCCACGTGTGATGGTTTGGTATTGTCTGCATTGTACTAGAGCAAAACAGGTGTCAGGCTGTCACCATTTTACCAAGGAAGCATCTTTGGACCCTTTGTTCATAATACCTTTTGAACCATGACTTGGAGCCAGCAGAGGTAGGCTGCGGGTAAGGACTTGAGTACAACCATCAACACTGCTGTTCAAGAAATTACAATTTACATCTATTCCAAGCTGTAAATGCTAGTCTTTTTAATATTTTCCAATATAAAGACCATTAACATAAAAAATAACTTTTGGAAATGTCAGAATATGACCACAGTGCAGAATGGGTTCATCTTACCACCCTATGTCTTGAATGTTGACAATTTAATGGATGATAACTGAGGTTTACAAGTAAGTTTGTTTTCACTGTTCAAGGTTTATTTGGTGTTTTAGTTGGTATGACACTTGGATAGTTGGCTGCATTATTTACATGTAGACTTTCTTTTTACATTATATGGCAAGGTACACTAATCTGATTCATATAGCACACAAAACAAGATCCTTAAGAAGTTATGCACAAGACATGCAACACTGGATTTATACATTGGATCCCAGGATGTGATTGACTGGAGAGAAAGAGTTGGACTAGGCACACTCGGTAAAGGAACCACAAGTTATGTAACACACAGCGAACACTCATCTAGTTTGAAGGGCAACCGTGGTGTGTGCAGCAGTGGCAGTGGTGCCTGTGAGGAGGTAGAACTGTTTCACGCTGACCAGGTTAGGACTACACAAGGTGAGTACCCTCCAGCATCAGGATAGAGATGCAGGTGAACCACTACTATTTCTATCTTTAGGAAATTGGTGTTTTTAGTTGTAGATCAGATAAAAGGGACAATATGCACAATCTCCAACTAAAATCCTGCTATAGCCTCGACAGTGAGGTGGTACGACATCAGAAGACTTTAAAATTGCAGCTCTTTCTGGTTCCCCCACAGCCTAGCTGCACTCTTCTTCAAACGGACCTCTCCCTTAGATGTCAGAGTCACCTTCGCAACATCTGAGTTCCATTCTGCCCCAAGATGCAAGGGACACTGAGGAAGACATCTTCTTTTAGTCCATAGAGACCCTTGATCATGGTGGAAATGGGATGCACCGCCTAAGATTCTTCATTATACTTTCTGCCAAATCTGCCACAGACAGTCCAATGGCCCAGAATGTGTAGCCTTTCAGTTTGATCATTTCATAAGCACTGTCAACCACCTGTTTGTGAACTTCTTTCCACTGTTCCACTCAGTCTAAAGACTGAGTTATATTTGGCAGGCTTTCAGAGTTCTATAGTTTATTGGCCATCTAACAATGATCACTGTGCAAAGCCTAGAATGGCCGGGTTCCTTAGTGAACCCTTCATAACTGAGGCAGGATTAGATGTCAGAGACTCCAGGCTCACACTCCCAAGATGGCTCTGTTTCCTCCTAGCTTTGGCCTACATTGGTAGACTGAGGGGACTGGACTTAAGAATCTTATTCTTTATATTTTGTGTTTATACTCTAACTTCCTTTGGCAGGATTTCAAGGATTTTTCCAACATACATAAATCTAGTTCAGAAAACAAAACAAAACAAATAAAACATGTAGTGATCAGGAATAGCATGAAGTTCAGAATAACTGACAAAATGACTAGATCTCACTCAAACACTAGTCACACTACAGTAGAGTTGCAAACTCTACAATGTCTTAAGAGATGAGGCAGGTGTTCCAGTTTTTTTTTTTAAAGATTTATTTATTTATTTATTTATCTTTAGAGGGGAAGCGTAGGAGAGAGGGAGAGGGAGAGAAATATCAATGTACGGTTGCCTCTCGTGTGTCCCCTGCCGGGAACTGGCCCGCAACCCAGGCATGTGCCCTGACTGGGAATCGAACCGCGATTTTTTTTTTTTTTAAAGATTTATTTATTTATTTATTTATCTTTAGAGGGGAAGGGTAGGAGAGAGGGAGAGGGAGAGAAAAGGTGTTCCAGTTTTATTGCTGCATAAAAATCTCCCCCAAACTCAGTGGCTTTTAAGCCACAACCATTATTGCACCATTTGTGGGACAGGGTTTGGGCAGGGTTGGGCAGGGCTCGGCTGAGTGAGTCTTCTGGCCACAGGATGCTGGTGGAGGCTGCTCGATGCTGTTTAGGGGCAGAGGGGCTGATCTGGAGCATCCTCTACAGCTTTGCTCTTGGGCTGGGCTCCTGGGCAGGAATGGCTATGGCTGGGCTCCACTGCGACTGCATTGCCTACACACAGCCTCTCCAGCACGACAGTCTCAGTCTAACACGGTAACTCAGAACCTCCAGAGAACATGTTCCGAGAGACCTGGACGGATGTGGTAAGGCTCCTGTGACCAGGCCTCAGAGTCCCAGGGTTCCATAGGTGAAGCAAAGTTACCAAGGCCCAGATTCAAAGGGAAGCATATTAAACTCCTGCCATTGAGAAAGTTCTCAATGGCAGGAAAAGCAAAGAACTTGTGGCCATTTAAAAAAATTATTATTTTTCATTCTTTTGTTGTTATAGTAAAATGCCCATAACACAAAATTTGCCTTAACACTTCAAAGCATGCAGTTCATTGGTATTCAGTATATTCGGGCTGTTGTGCAACCATCGTCACCATCCATCTCCATAACTCTTTTCACCGTACAAAACTGAAACTGTGTGCCCATTAAACCGTAGCTTCCCACTGTCCCCTTCCCCCAGCATCTGGAAACCACCACTCTGCTTTCTGTCCAGTAAATTCATATACTTGGAATCATACAGGTATTTGTCCATTTGTGTCTGGTTTATTTCACTTGGCATAATGTTCTCATGGTTCATTTGTGTTGTAGCACATGCCAGAATTTCCTTCCTTCTTAAGACTGAGTAGCATCCTATTTATGCATATACCACATTTGTTTGTCCATTCACCCATCGATGGATGAATTTCTGTGAAAAATGCTGCTATAAATATAGGTGTGCAAATTGTGGCCATTTTTAATCCAGTAGAACAGAGGACATCAATGAGTGAAATAGGCTAGGAATAAGGAAAATTCCAGTGAAAACACAGTGAAAATGGCCACCTACTTTCAGTCTCGGCATCAACGAGACATTTGGGATGTGTAAGCCTAGGGAGCTGGGGGCGTGGGCTGTGGGTCTGATCTACGGTACCAGCCACCACTAGCGCCAGCAGCTCCTGGGCATGTGGGGACACACAGCCAGAGTGGCCCCACTTTTTGTTTCAAGGAAAATGGGTGTTATGGATTTTTACGTGACCTTTCCCAATTTTTAAATGTTGTCACCTAAACTTGAAAAACTTTTAAAGATTGTCAACTCAAATAAAAAAATCTATGGGCTATATAATTTGAGGTCTCTTCCTAAAACACACCAGTCAGTAAAGATATGTAATGATGGGTATCAGGGCCTTATCTAATTGAACAGTGTAGACCAGAGATCAACAGACTATTTTTTTTTTTTTTTTTTTTTTGTTAAAGGAGCAGATACTACCCTTATCAGAGGCTTTTAGGATAAGTTTAATTATCATAAGCTTTCCTTTTTCTGGGTTCTAATTCTTCAAATACTTTCTTAAACTCAGTACTGAATCCCATTTCATAATAATGTGATCATAGTCTAAATGGAAAGCCCAGAATACAGTGTCTCTAAGTGGATATTGAAATTAATTTGAAAATGAGAACTTCTTTAGGCATGCTCTGCTTTTTGATCAATTTGGTGATCCTATAAATGTGATCTGAATATTTATAACAGAAAAATATATATTTCACATACTTCTAAAATTCCAATAATTTATTAAGCTACTTAAGCAATGCATAATCTCTGTCCAGTTGGAAATCTTAACTGTGTGCGTTTGTTATAGTTAGGTGAGAAGATGTGCTTCTATGCCATAAACTGGTTGTTCAGCCAGTTTTACAAGTGGAGGGAGTAAAAGGCAGCAATGTCAGGAAAGACAAAAAAAGGAAGAATCACACGTCAAAGTCTCCCAAATTAAAGATGATTTCTTATGGAAAAAAAAGACCCGCATCTATCCCAAATGATTGAATCATGCTTTCACACATCATTGAAAATACTGTGTGTTTTAATTTCAACAGAAAACCAAACCTTTGATGACGGAATTCTCTGTGAAGTCTACCATTATTTCTCGCTATGCCTTCACTACAGTTTCCTGCCGAATGATGAATAGAGCTTCTGAGGACCAAGACTCTGAGTTTCTGATGCAGATTCCAGCCACAGCTTTTATTACCAACTTCACTATGTAGGTGACATTGGTCAGAGACCCCAGTATGAGGACATCTATGTAGGGTGGTCAGGCTGAGCCTGAGAGGATGTGTGGCCCACAGCCCTGGCTGTGAGAATCTCTTTCCCAGTTGATGGCATATGGGTCAGAAGGCTGATCCTTCTTTCCTTCCCTCCATCCCTCTCTCTCCCTTCTCCCATCTTCCCTCTCTTTGTGTTCTTACTCCTTTCTATGACCTCTTCTTTTCCTCTTCCTTTCTCTCCTTCCCTCCAACAAGGCCAGGCACTCTTCAAAGTGACTGTACACTTTTAGGAACAAGACAATGTTGTTCTGCTCCAGAAATTTTATAATAATAAGTAAACAAATCAATAAATGAGATAATTTCAGACAGTAGCAAATGCTATGATGATGGCAAACAGAATGGAGAGGGGCTTGTTGAGGTAGGGAAATTAAGGAGGTAGCTCAGAAAAGGCAATATTTAAGTTGAGATCTGAATAATGAGACAACATGAAACCTTTGCTATGTTAGTTATATTTCTTCTTTTCCCAGTGGATGGTAAAGGTATGCAAAAGAGGAAGGTGTTTGATTTGCATTTTAGGCCTGGGCAAGATTCAAGTTCGTGACATGTCTTGGAAGTTTGAGCAGATTCCCTGATTTCTTCCTGAAGAATCACAGAGGCACCATGGGCTGGGTCTTACCTTCTACACGTATTGAAAATTGCCCTAGAATGAAATGAATGATTCGAAGGTAGTGCCCTGGTTTGGAACGTAGGTTCTGCATATCTACGAGGCAAATAAAAATATTTTTTACCGTTGTCATGGTTATGAGATCTATGTTTATTTGTCTGGGAACGACAAGCTGGTAACACAGCTGTCTCTGGTTTATAGGCTAATTGGAGACAAGGTGTATCAGGGAGAAATCACAGAGAGAGAAAAGAAAAATGGTGATAAGGTGGAAGAGAAAAGGAATAAAACCACAGAAGATAATGGGTAAGTGCCCTTTTATTAGGGAATTAAAAATTCACTTTAGCAAAATGTCAAATTTTCTACCTCTTTGCCTAGCCACCTGGATCTCTTTTCTTCCTTTAAATATTTCTTTTCTTTTTTTTACCATAATAATAATAATAATACATACATACATACATACATACCTTGTTAATAGCACAGTACAGAAGGATTTATGGTAAAAAAGGAACATTTTAGCACTCCTACTCCCCAGTTCTCACTCTCTAGAAACATCCATTTCTAATATTTTTGTAGTTTTTTGTTGTTATCTCCCTAACTCTAAATATTTTATGATAGTCTTTATTTTTCCAAATTTCTTGATAAAAATCAGATATTATCCATTGATTCTTTGCTGGGAAAACACAGGATGTAGCATAACTGCAATGCTCCCATTCTCCCTCTGCATTCCAAATTTTTACATAATTATTCCTTCTTCTTACATGGGTTTAAGCAGTTGCACCATCTCAGACAGGACCTGCGATCTTCAGTGATACTATTCCCTCTCCTGCGCTTTACCGTACATTTTGACCTGTCGTGATAATTGTGTTTTTTTGTTTTGCCTATAAACTGAACTGTCGTGATATTTGTGTTTTTTTGTTTTGTCTATAAACTGAACCTAAACGCTGAAAACCAAGAGACAGCATTTACTTTTTAACGATACATAAATAACTACCTGCAGAGCCCTGTAGTATACTAAGAGAATCTAGCATACCAACATTCTCTTTCCCTCTTTACCAGCCCATTTGGAGAAAAGTGATCTTACTATCTAGATAAAATGTGAAATGCTGTGAACATGCAAACCTGCTTTTTGTTCATTCATAAAAGAATATAGTTTTGAGGACGTTCGTTCTCTGACATTGTAGACTGTCAGACACTCTGCTGTTGGAAATCTTGTTAGAAAGAATGGAACATGTGAGTCATGGGTTCACTTTGATCATGAAAAGCAGCCAAGCTCCACAGCTTCAGATGAGGGGTTGTCTGCCACAAAAGTCCACATTTATCTTAATTTTGTAGTTCCTAAGGACAAGGCACCTTGAGTTTGCTTCTCAGTTCAGGCTGATATTGAGAGCTTTACAGACGGCTCTGCTCTTCTTTGAGCTTCCAAACACTGCTTCATTTGACTTCACCCACACCCCACCCTTCCCCCAATCCTGTAACAACTCGTGTCCTCCTTTGTTTGGCAAGATGCTCCATGACGCTTCTGGTATATAATCTCCCTTGCCACAGCAGGTTATTAAAGCCTGACTTTGTTGGTCTGTAAGTGGTCTTTATCAGATGGGCTTTATCAGGATTATCTTTTCTCACAATTCATAAATCATTCAGAATCATCCCACAGTTTTGTTTAGTCAGATCACAACGCATACGTACCTGTTTTCTCCTGGAGTTTCCAATAGATTTTCCTGTGAGATAAAACTTAATTTTGTCACAGTTAACATCTAGCAAGACACATACTCATTTGAAATGGTGACTAAGTGAACAGCCATGATAGTGGCATCCATGTCATTGTCAATAGCAACTGAAAGGCATCATTAATTGAAAGACATATCCTGATTTCTGAGATGTTTTTTTTTTAAAGATTGTATTTGTTCATTTCCAGAGAGAGGGGAAGGGAGGGAGAAAAAGAGGGAGAGAAACACAATGTGTGGTTGCCTCTTGAGTGCCCCTTACTAGGGACCTGGCCCACAATCCAGGCATGTGCCCTGACTGGGAATTGAACCGGTGACCCTTTGGGTCTCAGGCTGGCCCTCAATCCACTGAGCCACACCGGCCAAGGTTTATTTCTAAGCTGTTAAACATGACTGAATAGGTGTCGTGGAAGACTGTCATTGCTTTGCAGCCTTAACATGATGTTTATCTTGGGATACCTTTTCATTTTTATCTGGGTTGGTTTAATTACTTCTTGTATTCCATATCTTCCTCCTTCTTGATTTTCACTCTCGCTTTGCTGGAGTATATTCTGAAGTAACTTCCTTAAAATGAGTGTGTGAGATGCAAACTTTCTGAGACCTTGCTTGCTTAAAGTGTTGACTGTGTATAGAATTTAAGATTGAGAATAATTTAGCATCCAAACTTCGAAGACATTACTCCAGTGCCTCAAAATATCCGGCATTACTTATGATGCATTTAATGTGGCCTAATACCATTTCTTTTATTTGTTTTCTCTACCTGATATTCTGAAATTTACAATAATGGGTTTAAGTGTCAGTCATTTTTTATTGATTCTGCTCAGCTCTCAATAAAACTTTTTCATTTTAACACTTCTGTCTCCTTTTAGTTCTAGGAAAGAGGAGTATAGGAAGCCCATCATCTTAACCATTCACTCATTTATATATAAACTCGGAGTTCTCCCTGTATTTGGCCCCCCTTCTCACTCTCATCTTGTGGTGTCCTGCTGAACCAGGGCCTGGAGTCTCTCTGTGGTTCTGCAGGTTGTTTGTTTCTCTACTTTGTTGCAGACCCTTCCCATGTAAGCTGGGCTGTAGAGTTCTTGGTCTACTGAATTTCCCAAGTCTTCGAGAAATGTTTTCCAATGTCCTACCTGCTGATGGTTGCCCCTACCACTCTTATTCCCTTTGTTTAATCCTTTACTCTCCCTGCTATGGTCAGTCTGCCACCTTGAGTCAGAGAACTCTCACTCCAAGTACCGAAAACATTTAAAATTATTTGTATTTTTATACTCTTTGCAATCCTTTACCTTTTTACCCTTTCCTTAAACACATCCATCAAACTTTACCAAGTTGTAAAAACCTCATATATTAGCTATTTTAAAGTTACATAAAATGTCTGGTTTATTTGGCCATCCCCACAAAGAAGTGAATGCAATGGACATGTTGACCCCAATGCTCTCTTTTCCAGCAGTTCACCTATTTCAGTGTCCCCTTTCTCCTTTGTCCCCTTGGGTATGACTCAGGGAGAGATAGGATAGTTCAGTAGTGTTTGAATTCTCTACTCCTTAGTACCCTTTGAACCTTTGCAACCTTCCTCTAGTGTAGGTCTTTACTTCTCCCAATGCTAACTTTTACTTTTAATTTCTAAGGACTGTTACAGAGAGTTTGGCTATGCCCCAAGGAGACTTGAGGGAACCTGGCTTTCTCCAACTCCTTGTTCCCATTTTTTTTCCTCACAGGGAGATGGGGACTGAAACGTTCAGAGCCTCCATAGTTATTCCCAGCAAGGACAAAGCTGTCTTCCTCCTGAGCTATGAAGAGCTCTTGCAGAGGCGGCTTGGGAAGTATGAGCACGTCATCAGTGTACGGCCCCAGCAGCTGGTGGGGAGGCTGACAGTGGAAGTGAATATTCTGGAGAGTTCAGGCATCACATCGCTGGAGGTGCTGCCTCTACACAACAGTAGGCAGAAGGGCAGCGGGAGGGCGGAAGGTGAGTGGTGCTTGCTGGGTACAATGAGGTATTCTTGGGTAACACAGAGCTGGGTGTTGGCTTTAGAGCAATTTATAAAACCAATGGCACTTCTTCGACAAAAGTTCTGAGTGTTTTTCAGGAATCTGAATGATTGCAACAAAACAAAGACAGTGCCCTGTACAGTTTTTTTGAAGGCAGTCTATCAAGAAATTTTAAAATGTTTAAATTATTTGATAGAGTAATTTCACTTCTGGGAACCTAACCTAGGTGAAACACCTAAAATATTGGAGCTGTTATATGCATGAACCCATCTGATCATACTTGTAGTAGCAAAAACATCCCATCATTCTAAATACTCAACCATATAGACATGATTAGTAGAACATTGTTACAAACATGATTCAGATGTTATGCGGGGAAAAGACGCAATTGTGAACACATCCTCATGTTAAATATGATACCTTTGTTCAATACAAATTTGACAAAAGACTAGAAAGTTCAATAAAATACTCAGTTTATACTAGGGGTGAGGGATTGTGGGGTCATAAAAAGCATAAAAACCATGTTTTAAAACTAATAGTTTATATGAAATCTTCACTTGTGTTGGGCCTTATCCTATAGTGCCAGTAAGGCTTGGACAGATGGGTCCACAAATTGCACCAGAATCAGAATGACAAGATTTCAGATCATTGTGACCTCGAGGCCAGAGAAATGCTGAGCGATAAGTGAATATGCAAAATCTTAATTCAACCCCTGTAATTGCAAGGAAAGTGGCCCAAGAAGTCTTCTTGTGCAAGAATATTTAGGAAAGAGATTGGAAGGGGACAGGACAAATGACTTGACCAGGGCAAGAAGAGAATGTTGTGATTTTACATAATGCAAAAATAATCCAGAAACGACTTCTTTGCATGAGAAGTGGTTACCCTCAAACTCTGGAGTGTGTCCTGGTCTGTGAGGGACTCAGGCCTTTTGTTATGTATTAACTAGAAACGTTGAGTTTGACCCTCTCAATTCAGACTTAATTGAAGTTTTAACATATTGTCAAGGTATCTGACATTCAGAAATGTCACAAGATGCGATGCACCATTCTTATGTCATATAAGTGGTCCTGTATGTGGTTAATGGATTCTAGTTATTGATATGAACTATAACCTTGAAAACATTGCCTAGGCCCTGTAAGACTCAGCTTGCACATCTGCACATCAGGGCTGATAACTACCTCACAGGGTCATTGGGAAGTGTTGGTGTATGTGAAGTGTCTCGCCCAGAAGCAGAGCTTAGTAATTAGTAATTGTTAAGTATTGCTATTATTATCATCTTATTTTTTCTTTGCAAATCAGTACTCTTATTAGATTATAAGTGTGATTTTGAAGGCAGATCTTTGTCTGATTAACCTTTATTTCCTTAAAAAGCCTTTTAGAGAGTGGATAGCTAAGTAAGTAACTGCAAATTAGAGGAGAAAGCAAAAAATATATATACAGGGTTTAGCACAAATAATGCTCCTTTTTTATGACCTGGTAATCTATACCAAATCTTCTATCACAATATCATAAGCATATAATTCTGTAACATAACAATATCACACTCAAGCACACCATAGGACATTTTAGGTGAAATGTTCACATTGCTGCCCATCTCATGTGAGATAGTCATGTACCTGACCAACCACACTCAGTGGTGTTACTTCTGCTGGACCCTGTATATATATATATATATATATATATATATATATATCACACACACACACACACACACACACACACACACACACACCAAAACTAATAGCAAAGAATGTTCTTCAATTTCATTTCTTCCTCATCATGGTTTATAGGGGTATTTTCTTATGTACAACTGTATGAAGGAGGTCTTTCTGGGGCAAGATTCTTTGAGAGTTTGTAGGATCTCAGAAAGGGCAGAGCAGCTGTGCTGTGCATCTGGGGTGAATGCCCAGGGCTCAAGA
The DNA here is from genome assembly GCA_039655065.1 of Glossophaga mutica. Classification (NCBI taxonomy): domain Eukaryota; kingdom Metazoa; phylum Chordata; class Mammalia; order Chiroptera; family Phyllostomidae; genus Glossophaga; species Glossophaga mutica. The sequence goes on from CM077303.1 coordinate 158,046,552, forward strand.
GATGCCTGCAGGCCCCCATGGGAGAATCTGAGGGTCATGCTGCAGTAACGAGATGTATGTGTGTTTTGAGTTACTTTCAGAACGACTGTGACTCCTCAGAGATGTGTGCAAGTTGTGGTGTGTGTATTATGCTTGGAGGGGGTATGAATCCAATTGTTGACCTGAAAAGTTGCTTACAGTTTATATTCAGGGCCTGAAAGAATCTCAGAGGAATTTTTCCAGACCATTGATCTCTTGGGACATGTTTATTTTTAAGAAAATTGTTTTCTTAGCTCTTCGTTGCAGAGCAGATATTTTCCCTCCAGAGCATGAAGGTTTCACAAGCATTTACCCAGGCCAGGTGCAGAGGACAGATTGCCTTTTTCCTCCTCATTCCCATCTTTCAGGGTGCAGCTGTTATTGTCCCTGCAAAACGGAAGCCTCAGCAGGAGCGGCGCACATGTTGTGATTTTTGTCTGGACACTTGCGTGTTTCTAAAAGGAATCCAGGGTAGAGATCAAACTAGGCTTGGCTTTGCACCAACAGGAGCTGTGATTGCGTGAATGTGGATCCAGCCAATACATTCCTCTGTTAGAGTTGGCTGCATTCAGAAGTCAGAATTCTGGAGTTTCTCTAGGCAAATCTCAGACCACTGGACCCATTTTCATCTTTTAAGGAAACAATTCTAGATAAGGGTTACTATGTGCGAGATACTAGACTTGGCACTGTGCATGAATCAATATCTCATTCAATCTTTATAACAACCCTCTTAGGGAATGTGTTTTGTAAAATACTGAGGGTGTGAGTTCAAATTCCCAGTCTGTCCTTCGTTATATAGAAATACACACACACACACACAAAAGCCTAAAAGCAATATCACCTATCTTTGCCTTGGTTTCCTTTTCTTCTGTATCAGGATCGGTCCTGTGGCTATCGAATCATAAATTAACAGGCTCCTTCTCAATCTATGAGCTAATTCTCTGAGTTGTAATCTTGAAGCCAAGGTGTTATACTTTCTGGGTTGGTAAAATGTCAGCTCATGTACTCAGAACTCATGTAGCTCATGGTTCAGAATCTAAAAGATGACAAGCTAGTATACAGTGAAAGGCAAGGCTCCCTCTCCTGCCCCTAATGCCCCCAGTTCCTCTCCCTAAATATTTTAGTAATTTTTGGACTCAATGAAAAGAGTATTTGAAATTCAGACTTCCTAGGACGTCCTTGGGATGTGTTACCATGTGAAGGCATACGCCAAGATAGATAGTCCAGCAGTGTGATTGGGTCAAGGCTGCTTATTTCACTCTCTGTGTTAAAATCTCAAACTTCCTATTGTGCCGTGAGCCCAAAGTTTCTGCCCCTTTCATGATTACCAATTTTTTTTTGACATAAAATTTTCATTTGTAATGAGATCCCTAATGGATAGGAGTAAAATAAAATGAGATAAAGTAAGAAATAAGGTACGTTGCCTGTTTTATTTATTCCCTTTTGCTTTACATCAGTGACTCTTGAACTTGACTACACCTTTATAGACACCTGGAGAGATTTTAAACAATGAAATATAGATGACTCAGTTCTATGTTAAACATGTGGATTAGAATTTGTTGAGGTAGGCCTAGGTAGCTGTACATTTTGAGATGTGATGTTCTATGAAGTTATATGAGAAACTAAGAATTTATGTAGAGAAACTATAATGAGTGCTTTTAACATGTCCATTTATTTGTACAACTAAAGAATGAACGGAATTTTTTTCTACTTTTCATAGTTTATTAGAGCACAGCCTTTTTGGGATTCAGTTTATGGAGCTTGAAATGTACTCATTTTAGGTGTCCAGTTCATTGATTTTTAGTGCTTTTGTAGAGTTGTGCAACCATCATCTCAATGCAGTCTTAGAAGATTCTATCACCCCACAGAAATCCTTGTATATCGTTGCAGTCACTCCCTGTTCCCACCCCAGCCCCAGGCAACTACTAACCCACTTTCTGACTCTAAAGATTTCAGATAGTTCTGTTTTTAAAAGCTCCCCCTGGTATTCTGATGCTCAGTAAATGTTGAGAACCCTTACTTTGAACTTGCCAGCAGAACTTAGGGACATTAACTATGTTAGGATCTTGATCTACAGAAGCAGCTTTTAAATTATAAAAGATTATTTCTTTAACTTCACAGGATCCCAGAATAACTTTTTTTTAATGATTTTTTTAAGGATTTTATTTTTAGACAAGAGGGGATGGAGAAAGAGAGTGGGAGAAACATCAATGTGTGGTTGCCTCTTGCACACCTCTCACTGAGGAACCCGGCCTGCAACCCAGGCATGTGCCCCAACTGGGAATTGAACCCACAACCCTTTGCTTCGCAGGCCCATGCTCAATCAACTGAGCACGGGCCTCAATCAACTGAGCTACACCCGCCAGGGCAGAATAACTTTTGATCCTTATTAAAATGTGTATTGTTCCTCTTTTTACTAACATGTTTTTACTGTTGGATGCAGACCAACCCAGGATTACTCACATGGTTGGTGGGAAGTAGCTTCGTCCCATATCCAACTTCTGCTCATCAACATAGGAAGTTGAGATGGAAAAGTATCAACAGGCCATCTCTATGGAGCTATTGCATATTTCTAATACAGTCTCAAGCTCATTAAACTAGGTACCCCATCTTCTCTTGGAAAGACAAACATGATTGTTCAGTGCATTTTGGTGTTAAAAGAAGTTCTCTACTTTCCTCAGTTCCCACCACAGCTTCCTGGACCCGTGGGAATTGTTCTCCTGCTCTTCCCACTCTTCCTCCCAGCATAGGTGCTCTTACCTCTTCGAAGCCTGGCTTAGTGTTTGCCTTCATCCTGGCTTTTTCACACAGCCTGACTTCTTATTTTCAAGTGTTCTTTGGCATTAGTTCCCTTTTGTTCCCTGAGATTTCACTGGGCTGATGACTTCATTTCCAGGCCTCCCAGCTGGAGTTCCCAAGAAGTCTTAACTCCACAATCTCTGTCAAAACTGAGGGGCCCATGTGATGTTACCCTAATTTGACATTAAAAGGAAATTTTAGTTTCAGGAATGAGGGGACTTTCATAAATGTCTTGATGTTCTTTCAGTGTCCGGCTCATCATTAAGGGGTGCTCCACACTCAAGAACACAAAAGAAAGACAAAGAGTATCAGCTGGCCATTAAAAAAATATTCTAAAAAGACAGCATACAGAATAGGAGAAAATATTTGCAAATCATATATCTGGATAAAAGTCTAGTGTCTAGAATATATATAAAATTCTTACAGCTCAAACACAAAAATGTAAACAACACAATTAAAATATAGGCAAAGGACTTGGATAGACATTTCTCCAAAGCAAATATGCAAATGGCCAACAAGCATATTCAAGACCATTAGTCCTTAGTAAAGTGCAGGTAAACCACAAGGAAATATCACTTCAAACTCACTAGGGTGGCTATAATAATGAAAAAAGAAACAAATGGAAAATGAGTTTTGGCAAAAATGTGGAGAAACTGAGACTCATACACATTGCTGGTGGGAATGTAAAATGTGTAGCAACTGTGGAAACCAGTTCAGTGGTTCCTCAAAAGGTTAAACACAGAGTTACCTTATGACCTAGCAATTTTTCTTAGCATATGCACAAAAGGATTGAAGACAAGCAACCTGTGTGCCCATTAGTAGATAAGTGAATAAAAAAGTTGCAGTACATTTACACGAGGGAATATTACTCAGCTGTGGAAAAGGAGGAAATGTTACATTTTGCACGAGCACAGATGGACCTGGAGAACATTATGCTAAGTGAAATAAGCCAGTCAGAGAAAGACCAATACCATATGATTTCACTTGTATGTGAAATCTAATGAACAAAATAAACTAACAAACCAAATAGAAACATACTCATAGAGGGGAGGATACAGCAGGGTAGGTGAATAAAGTGAAGAGGTCAAGCAAAAAAAAAGTCCTCATATGTGGCAGACTCTGGCCTGCAGAGTCTGCCTGTTGTGACTGAAGACAAGAACACATGCACAGGTGACAGCAATCCTGTGGGGGAAAAGGGATGGCATTGCTACTCTCTCAAGGGGAGAGCACCTCTGAACATCTCGGCCTCTCTCTCAAGAGGAGAGCTCCCCGACCCTTGCCTAGCGCCCCTAGACCCTTGCCTTTTATTGTTTTTCTCAGGTTTTACATCAAAGAAGGATTTATTATCTATTACATAGAATATTGTTGTCTACATTTTAGGTACAAAGAAATTAAAATAACACATGCAGAAGGGAAAGGTGGTGAGCTAATTGGCTCCGTCCTTGGATAAATTCACACAGGCTTTGGAAACTACCTTGAAGATAGACAATACACATCTACTGTTTCAGGCCAGGGTGAGGGAGTGTTAGCAAGAGCAAGCCACAACAGTCTGGATGCATTTTCTAGACCTGAGTCCCATGGGAAAACTCAGTTTGAAGTTCTGGCTCCTGCCCACCACCTCGCTTCTATAGGTTTTCCATACAGAGCTGAGTCAATTTGCCAGACCAAAACAAACTGTTCCCCCACAGTCATAGACACAGACAAAAGTATGGTGATTACCAGAGGGAAAGGGGAGGGAAGCGGGAGGCAGGAGAGGGTACGGGGGGACAAGTGGTGATGGAAGGAGTCTGGTGATGGTGAACACACAATATACAGATGATTATTATAGAATCATACCCTTGAAACCTATATAACTTTAGTAAATTTAATTTTAAAGAACTAAACTTAATAAATTAGAACTAAACCCTAATAAATTTAATTTTAAAGAACTAAAACTTACAATTTTATGAGCTACTGCAATAATCAGTGAATATTAGCTTAGAGATCCAAGTGATAAGAGATGGGACGTGTGCTGGCTTTGTTATGGATACCTGGATATCCACTGGTGTGGTGCTTCAGGATGCCTTCTGTGCTGCCCCATGAACGCATTCATTTGCATTTCACAGTCATGACCTTGTAGTTTCTGATGTTTGCTCTGAATGCCTGTTCGCTGCTCTGTAACATATTGTACAATAATTGTTTATCAGTCTCCTGTAACTTATGGAATAATTCTGTACCAGAATTGACCTTGCTCTCAAAGCACTCTGCACCTAAGACAATAAAAACATCAAAAGATAAAAAAAGGAGAAAACAGGTATTCAAATACTTGTACATCAATGTTCATAGCAGCTCTGTTTATAATAGCCAAAAGGTGCAAGCATTCACATGTCCATCAGTGGATGAAGGGACAAACAAATGGTTGTATGTCCATACAATGGAATATTAGTCATCCATTTAAGAAATGAAGTACTGGTATATGCTACAACATGGATGAACTGTGAAAGAAGCCAGACTCTCAAGTTCCGTATGTATGACCCACTGATGTGAAATGTCCAGAATGGATAGGTAACTCCATAGAGATGGAAAGCAGATTGGTGATTGCCAGGGCCTGGGGGAGGAAGGAATGGGGAGTGACGGCCTAATGGTCACAGAGTTTTCTTTGGGGTGGGGGATAAATATGTTTTAGAACTGGATAGATGGAATGGTGGCATGACATTGGAAGGTACTAAATACCACTGAATTGTACACTTTTGAGCAAGTAATTTTATGTCATTTGAATTGTACATGTTGAAGTGGTTACGTTTATGTTATGTAAATTTTACCTCAAAAACATAAAATGAAAAAACTTACAGATTAGGTTGTTAGAATCCCATTTCTTCAAGTGTCCTGGAAGTAATGTTTGATGTGCTCTCCAGCAATTAGCTATGCATCCTTTACATGCCTAGGAAGGCAGATAGTAAGGCTAGGCGGAACTCAAGCTATGGCTTGCTTTGTAAACATTGTCACTACTATGTGAACTTCCTATAAAATGTTGACCTCCGGGTAATCCTGAAGACTGAGGAAGCCTAATTAGAAAGAAGAGAATCACTCAAAATACAGTTTCCTTACCTCTTCCGTTAGAAGATGAGGCTGGCGACACAGCAGCCGTCTTTGGGAACAGGTTAACGACCAGCCACAGGTCCTGCAAGATCAAGTCGCCTCTGACTGGAGACCAGCACAATGCCTTGTACTTCAGCAGATGCCCAAGAAGGGGTCAGATTAAATCTGCTTTAACATCTTATGTTTCTCTTTGTTTGGTCTGTTAGCCTCATGATTCTGCCTTTTGTTGTGAAGGTTTTTAAGGATTGTGTTCTAGGTGCCTAGCCTGGTCCTGCCATAGAGTGGGTGCTCACTAAGGATTTGCAAAGTGAACTTAGGAATGATAGCTGTTGGCAATGGAAAGGCTGTTAGGTTTTCAACATTTTCCTGATGTAAGTTGGCTACTTTTGCCAGATCTTGGGTGTAGATATTATTTTGCTGTGAAGGAGGTATTAGGAGACAGTTTGGTTCCAGAAGACTGGCTACAAAAATCTAGATCTCATCTTCCTTTGCTAGGATTGCAGGATAAACTATAGGTTCCTCAGTTAAATTTGAATTTCAGATAAACAATACGTTCTGTACAATATATGTGGCATACTTATACTAAAAAAATCATTTGCTGTTTATCTGAAATTCAAATTTAACTGGGCACCCTGTCTTTTTCTTTGCTGACTCTGGCAGCTCTGCCCTATCAAAGGGCTACATGGAGACCGATTGCTCACCCCAGGTCCAGTTCCCCGGCTGTCCTCTCCCCAGCCCCCCACCCACCCTCGATCCAGTGTCCATGCTGCAGCTGGAAGGGCATGTCCCTGTTTGGCCTCTGTACCATTGCCAGGAAACAATCTGGTTGTCATGTAGGGTTTCCAGCATTGTTCAGTGCAGAAATTGTTCAGGTATGAATCATTTGGCCCCACAGTTGGTTTTGTTCGGTTTGGTTTCTAATGCCTACGTGAGAACCCATTTTATCTTCTTTGTTCTGACATTGGCTATAGTTAGGTCAGGGCCAGCTATGAGCAGGATGACTCAGAGGGACCCAGGAGGGTGGCTTTCTTTCTTTAACTTGACATTGGTGAGGAACCTACTCTTCTCTGGGAGACCTTTCTTTGTTTCTCCCTTTTTCTTGCTGTCTTAGTTGGGTGTGTGAGATGGGATGTCACCGGGGCCTGTGGCACTGTCCACTACAGCTGCGGCCAAAACCAGCGGTAGGTCCAAGACATGTGACATGGGTTACTGAGAGCATGGACCGCACCAAAACACTTTCCAGGTGATCCCCTCAAGGGGCTCCTCTATCCACCCGCCCAACCGCATGCCAATGTGTTGAGTCATCTCCATGTTAAATGCTCAACAAGCTTATCTTAAGTTCTCACCACCTTTCTGGCACTGTGCTACATGCTTGGAACCTAAATATGTCAAAGATGTTTTTATTGCCCTTGAAGAACTTACGGTTGTTGGTCTTTAAAAATTAAACATGTTTTGCATTATGATTAAAACATATAACATTAAATTTACCATCTTAACTGTGCACTTCTGGGAATATATCCTAAGAATACCAAAACACTAATCAGAAAGAATATATGCACCCCTATGTTCATAGCAGGATTATTTGCAATAGCCAAGGTCTGGAAACAGCCCAAGTGCCCATCAGTAGATGAGTGGATAAATAAGCTGTGGTACATTTACACAATGGAATTCTATGTAGCTATAAAAAAGAATGAACTCTTATCCTTTGTGACAGCATGGATGGACCTGCAGAACATTATGCTAAGTGAAATAAGCCAGCCAAAGAAAGACAAATACCATCTGATTTCACTCACATGTAAAATGTAATTAATGAGACAAACTGATGAACGAAATAAAGCCAGAGGCATGGATACGTAGAGCACAATCTCCAAGACAGGACTGGATGAGTTTAGCCAAAACATATATATGCATATATGAGACAACCCAAAAATAGAATTTATTTATAAAAATTGTATATTTATTCTTACATGCTTAAACTTCAGTCACCTTCAAAGTACTCTCCATTTGATGCAGTATACCTATTAAGATGTTTCTTTCCACTGCTCAAAACAGTTTTCGAACATGTCAATTTTGATGCTTTTTAGTGCTTCTGCTGTTTTTTTGTTTCACCTCTTCCACATCAGTAAAAAGTTTCTCTTTGAACACTTTTTTCATCTCGGGGAACAAAAATAAGTTGCTTAGTGTGAAATTGGGTGAATAGGGAGGGTGGGGAACGGGAGTCATGCTGTTTTTTTATTAAAAACTGCTGAACACTCAGAGCAGTGTGGGCAGGTGTGCTCGTAAATCACCCATCATGAAATGGGCAGACACATTGAAAGTCCTCAAAAAAAATTTTCACTGAAGCTGAACTCAGCCTCTCACAACAATGCCAGCTGGTACACTGATACAGACTGTTCACAGAACACTGTCCTAGTAAGAGAAGCCTGTACTACGAGGGGCCACTCTTCAGAAGATAATTCTGGGTTTGGGGGTTTCCCTCTTGACTGCATAGCAAATAGACACAGACAATAATGCAATGAAGGCCAGGAGGGAGGGCAGGGACTGAGGGGAGTAGGACAAAAGAGGAGAAACAGGGGACATCTGTAATAGTGTCAAAAATAAGTAAATAAGCATTTCTTAAAGTTTTTATTTAAAAAAATTTTGAATTACAATTTACATCCAATATTATTTTGTATTAGTTTCAGTTGTATAACATAATGATTAGCCAATCATATACTTTACAAACTGTTCCCCTGATATTTCCAGTACCCAGTGGGTACCATAGTTATTACAATGTTCTAGACTATATTTCTGCTGCTGTACTTTCCATACCCATGACTATTTTGTAATTTCCAATCTCTACTTCTCAATCCCTTCACCTCCACCTTAGCTGTGTCTAATTTCAGTAGTCTTTTTTATTCACATTGTTATGCACCAATCTTCAGAACTTTTTCATCTTCCAAACTGAAACTCTATATCCATTCAACAACTTCCTGTTCCCGCGTCCCCTGCCCCCGGGCAACCACCATTCTACCTTGTGTCTGCGTGAGTTTGACTACTCTGAGAACTTCATATGAGTGGAATCACGTAGCATTTATTTTGTGCGTGTGTATGACTGGCTTATTTCACTTAGCATAATGTGCTCAAGTTTCATTCAATATTGTGGCATGTAACAGAATTTCCTTCCTTTTAAGGCAGAATAACACTCCACGGTATGTATGGACCACATTTCGTTCACCCACTCACCTGTGGAAGGGCACTTGGGTTGCTCCCACTTCTTGGCCATTGTGAACAGTGCTGCCACGAACATGGGCTATGGGGTCTTTGAAAGCCTGCCTTTAATTCTACTAGGTATATACCCCACAAGTGGAATTGCTGGATCACATGGTAGTTCTATTTTTAATTTTTTTAGGAACTGCTATACTGTTTTCTGTATTGCTATAACATTTTACATGTACAACAGTGCACAAGTTTTCCAATTTTCCCACATCCTTGCCAACAACTTGTTATTTTCTGGGTTTTTAAAATATCTGTAGTACCTGTCCTAAGGGGTGTAGAGTTGACAATTTTGAATAATAAAAAGAGAAAACCCCTTGTAAGGCTGACTCTATAAAATAACACCCAGGTTTTCTAAATAATTGGGCCATATTTGCCCACACGCATGAGGACAAGGTAGAGGAATTTAACTGAAATCTCTGTCTTACACTCCTCTGCTGCCCTAGCACTGCTCCTGGTGGGCCTCCATTCAGTTCAGTTTCAAGTGCTTGGAGCAGCGGCGTCAAGTATTTGAAGTCTCCGATGGACACAGAATGATATTGGAAGGGATAATGCATGTGTTTCAGGGTAAACTGCTTTCAGAATGTGTGAGGTAGTTGCGTTGTTTTTGTGCATAGTTCTGTGAGGAAGTCAATCAAATAGGGAAAACAGAAACAGTAGTGTATTATTTTAGCCAAAAAGAGCATTGTGTAAGTAGTGAAGAAAACTAATTTGCTAAGAAGTCTGGCCCTGTCTATTGTGGCTCAGTTAGTTGGGCACCATTCCTCAAAGTGAAAAGTCAGCAGTTTGATTCCTAGTGAGGACACATGCCAGTTTTTCGGGTTCGGTCCCTGGTCGGGGCGTGTACAAAAGGCAACTGATTAATATTTCTCTCCCTCTCTTTTTCCTCCCTTTTCCCTCTCCCTAAATAAATAAATAAAATATTCAAAAAAAAAAAAAAAAAAAGAAATCTGGGTAAATACCACAACTATAAAGTGATAAAGTTGAATTTGAACTACTTCAGCTGTAAATTTACATAATTATTTATGCACTATGTTGCTACCATATCTAGATGATGCTATTTTCCTAAAGAATATAAAATACCAAATGTCAATATAGAGAACTTGAATAGATTTAAAAAGGTAATCAGATGCTTTGCAGCAGTTTTAAGCCTGGTTTTGATTCAGTAACTGAATAAAAAGTCTCCACATATACTGATACTGATGAATTCTCCACTTTATTTTCATATTCTTTATCGTGTAAGCAGACCTCAAAAAAAAAAACAAAAAAAAAAAACCCTTTCCAAGAAGAAAACTATATATATAATAAGGGACTTATGAAGGTATTTATTGAAATTCTTTCTTATCTTCATCACCTCAACTTCACACTTTCTTTTTCTTGAGGCCTAGCCAGTAGTGTTTTAAATTGAGCTGTAAAGGAATACAACATTATACTAGTTCTAGATGTACAACATAATGACTTGATATTTGTATATATTATAAAACTGTTACCACAGTAAGTCTAGGTAAGATCCATCACCACACATTGTTACAGATTTTTTTTTCTTGTGATGAGAACTTTTAGGATCTACTTTCTTCCCAACTTTCAAATATGCAGTACAGTATTACTAACTGTACCCACCATGCTGTGCATCTCATCCTCATCCCTTTTTCTTTTGATACGCTTCTGATTTGCTTGGCTTGTGTCTTTATTGCTACCATCAAAAGGTAGTTGCCCAATTATTCACAATATCTTTGACAGCTATATATTTAAAAGACCTCCCCACTGGAGCCCAGGTGAGCAGGTTACATAATCAAATATAGACAGTTTAGGCTCTTTTCCAAGGGGAAATGAGCAGGCAGTGTTTGTTTGGAAATCCTTTTGTAAAATCACCAGGTGTTGGCTGCTTTTCTCCAACTGTGCCCAAGGTCCACAGGAAACGGAGGCCAGGAAATCCCTCTGTCAGGTGACCCCAAGGGGCGCAGCTTTCAGCTGATGTCCTTGTGTGTGGTTCTTTGCTCCCAAATCTTGTCACCTTTAGACGTTTTACATAGCAGCTGGCTTCTTTTCCCCCCATGTAGTTGTTTAGGAAGAGAATGTTTACTTATTACTTAACACCCATGTTCCAGGACAAAACTTAGGATATGTGTTTTGTTCTCTTCACCACTTGTACAAAATGGTACAATATGAAGTGCCTTGCCATTACAAGATGGAATTGACAGGAGGAATGTTTAGTAACACTTGTATGCATGCTTCTTAACATTATGTTGACTCCTTGGAGAATCTGGTGAAAGCTATAGACCCTCTTTCCAGAAAAAATAAACATGTATATGCTTTTATGCAAAGTTCTATATATAATTTTAGGGGGCTCTTGGAAAGCTACTAACCGCATTACACTTTATAAAGTTTGTTCTCTATATAAACATTCTTAAATTCCTGTCATGAATGTTCGCTATGATGTGCCTTTTTTCCTCCAAATAATGATTATTTGTTTTTACTAAGCTCTCAGTGGTGTAGAGAAACCTGTTATGGCAAAATGTAAATGTGTGTTATCCAAGTGTTTTAAACGCCTGAGTTGCCTTTCATCCTAGACAGAGAGGGCAAGAAGCTACTTCTGAAGGGGAAGAGGCTGGGTGCTAATATGTTCTCGGCACCGACGGTGTGCCAGGCACTAAGCTCAGTTCCTTTTATATATGTGATCTCGCTTAATTCTGACAGTGATTCTATGTGTGATTTACTGCAATTTAACAGATGCAGAACTGAGATTTAGAGATACTAAGTCATTTTGAGTCTGTCACACCCTCACGTGCACTTCCTTCAGTATTATGTGGCTTCTAAAATAACACGTACCTCTTATTAAAAAAATACCAGGCTTTAGACAGAAAGAGAGCATTGTGGGGATGCTGATGTCCTGAGAGGCAGGGACTCGCTGTGGACACTGGAGGCAGACATGTGCCACTGAAGGTCGTCTTGCATGAGACCACTGACAACTGGATTAAAATTCACGCCCGTAAAACAGGAAGATGGCATTAGAAGACTCAGCTGCCTTCCGTTCAGAGCAATGGCCACACTCCTGCCCCTAACCAAGTTGGCGTGAAGGAGTGAAAAGCAACAGGAGGGGAAGATATGTGGGTTCTCATTAGAGAAGTAGGTCAGATTCTCAGTCTTTTGGTCTGCTCCCAACCTCTTCCTTTGCACTCTTCATTATCTTTAGAGCATGTCCCATGACTGCTGAGGGCCCTGCTAATAAAGCTCATTGTGCTTATGAACTATTTTATGGGGGTCAGCAGCCTGAGTCCCAATTCACAGCAAGGAAAAGCTGAATAGTCTTATTCTGCTTTGAGATTTTGGCCAGTAACGGTGGGGCAACCTATATTAACCTCATTGATTTATTTCCTCCTCTAATAAAAAGAGGATTTTTGTTTTCTACAGAGATTACTCTGGGATATTTTCTAGCCAACTTTTTTTTTTTTTATATATATAAGGAGTGGAAAATTCACGGGCTCACATTGACTATTCGGTACTTAATGGGTGGAAGTCAGTCTCAGGAGCTAGGCCTCTCAGTGAGTGACCGAACTGGGAATCAACCCACAGTTTCAGCATATAAAATAAGCCCATTTAGAGGAATCTCATGAATTTTCATCATGAAGTAGCAAACATTAGAGGTCAATAGGAAACCAAAATAATAATACACTATCCTTTCTCATGGATTATATCAAAGAGCCCAGTCAAATGAATTATGAAGAGAGGAATTATAGTTTTTCATCCTCAGTGCTTTTATTCAACTATGAATGGTATTAATTCAGGGTGGTTGTGAAGAGCATTTCTGTGGGAGATTTGAAACAGGAAAGAGTAAGTGCATGCTGACAACTCGGAGTCAAATGGAAATACAGGAATGTACAAGGTGAATGCTGCCCGGTTACATACATCAAAGGCACATGACCGTTGTCTTTGTGCAGGAACCAGAACCATCTGGAAAACTTGCTAAAATAGAGCATTCAGGGTCCCACCTCCAGAGTTTCTGAGTCAGAGTTTCTAGGTGGGCCCAGGAATTTATGTTTCTAGTAAGTTCCCAGGTGACGCTGATGCTGCTGGGCCAAGACCACCCCATCACAACTGCTTGGCACCATCCCTGCAGGTGCTGAGTCACCCGGGGCAGCTTCAACACTTGATGAGCTGTGAAGGCGGCCTCTGCCAGCTGGACATCTTTCCTAGAGCTTCCACTGATGCTGCATGAAAAGTGCTTCTTGGTGACTCTGTCCCTAACGTAGTTCTGCCAGCGGGAATTACTTTGAATATACCTAATCTATTCTGCTATCCAACTCCCAATGACTCTAAATTTTTTACAGCTGGGGAATACACAGGGTATAGTGCATACATCTTATATATACAGCCTGCTGAATTTTTACACATGTATATACCCATACAACTACTTCCAGGTCAAGTCATAGAATATTTCCACCACCCCAAAAGGCTCCCTTATACTCTTCCCCAGTCAGTCCTCATGCCCCCCCCACAAGAGTAATCAGTATTCTACTCCAGTTTCCATGAATGTGTTATGCTGCTTTTAAGTTTTATGTAAATGGAAGCATAGAGAATATATACTCTTTTATGTTATGTTTTACTCAAAATGACTGCAAGATTCAATCATGTTGTAAATAGCAATATTCTTTCCTTTTCATTTCCTGCAGTATCCCAGGTTTGACATGTTGAATTGTCTTACATTTAATTTCTTGGCTCTTCTTCTATTTTTTTGTGTATTTTAATTTCATAATAATATTAGCAAGCATGACTGCTTACCCTGAATCAGAAAGGTGCTGAGTACATTGCACCGCTTAATCTTTTCAGTAGTGTGAGTTGGTAGACCATTAATCCACTTTATAGATGAGGTAACCCAGGCTCAGTAACTTGCCTAAAGTCTCATAGATAATAAGAGGTAGAGCCAGTACTGAATGTAGTCCTTCTCTTTCATTCATGATACTGAGTTCTTAGCAATTGTATTAGCATCCCTCTCACTCTTGGTGCTTTACCAATAATTACCAATGAAATGAAAGATTGACTTGGGAGAACAAGCAACTTTCCTTCTATTTCAAGGATCTTTCATTTTCAGCCTTTATTCCTTCTTCCTGTCCACTGGTTCTAAGGCATCATCAACCAGGCTGGTGAATTGGAGGCTGGCATTTGTCAATCAGCCATCGAGATGTTCTCGACTCCTTCTCCATATGAGCAAATCTGATGGAAGCAGGTGATCTTCCACACAATTGTCTTTTTACAGTAATGAACTTTCTTATTTGCTAGCTCTCTGGTCACTCCCCCAATTTCTGCCTTTTATTAAGTGCAAATAATAGAAGACTCAGTTTTGCTCTGTGGCCCCTGCTCAGGTTACACCTAAATTGTTTCTAAGAAACAATTGTCTGTTCTGTTGAAGGAAATGTTTAACTTCCTTTGATTTTAATATCTAATAAAACTTTTAGCAGAAGGAAGTATATTCTCAAATACAAATCACCATGGGTAATTATGCTTTGTTTCCTTTTTTATTTTGTTAATTAGGGATGGAAAATTGCTGGTCAGCTTACTCCATGGTATCAACTTGAATAGATTTAAAAAGATAATCAGATGCTTTGCAGCAGTTTCAAGTCTGGTTTTGATTCAGTCTATGGATAAAACATCTCCACATATACTGATATTTATGAATTCTCCACTTTATTTTCATGTTCTTTATTGTGTAAGCAGACCTCAAAAATTTGGATTTCTGTTGCTAAGTATAAAGACATGGTGGTGTTTGGATTTGTAAAGGTGGGGAGTCTGCACAATGATTCTTTGTGTTCCAATAGGAGGTAAAGGTTGGGAGTGAAAAAATGGAATGGCTTTGCTCAATGTCATGTCACTAACTTTTCTTAAATCACATAAAATAGGTTTATCTGTTTATCTTTCTGGAATTCAAATTTATATTATAAGATTCATTCCAAAGCTTTGGGAGTTTTTGTTTGTTTTTTTGAAGAGCCATACACTTTCTGGACAAATGGTATGGTAGGGCAACCAAATCATTGGTGGGGGAAAAGTGTTCTGTACAGAAGAATTCACATGGAAGTAATGATAGAATCAGAAACCACCCTTTTACAACTGTAATGAAAGGGTGGATCTAGACAAACATTATCAGCAACTGATAAAACTGTTAAGTGGAAGATTGATGAGGGTGATCAGGTTGACAACACCAGAGCCCGCCATCAATCTCACCACCACTAAAGGAGACAAGTAGCTATTACGTACCTTCTGTTGTGATAAAGCAGTAAGTACTCAGCATCACTTATGAAATGTTCTTGCAAATAGCATTGATCCTGAGTCTAGCCAAGCCTTCAGCTCTAGCTACCAGAACACAAAGAAGTACAGGGGGCTGAGCTGTGGTTCTCAGCCTTGACTGTACAATAGGCTCACATGGGGGACTTTAAAGTCCTGATGCACAGGCTGTGTCCAAGACTGATTAAATAAGCTCTTGGCCTGGGAATCAGTATTTTTCTAGCTCCCCTGGATGTTACATACAGTACAAGCCAAAGTTGGAAACCAGGGGAACAGAGGAGCAAGTTAAAAGTCAGGACAAGAAAACAGTCATAAAGTGTGGACTGTGAGAAACTTTGTAAGACAAATGACCAGTGTTTCACAACACATATATGTAGTGGTAGGAAAAGGTGGGGGTGGGAGAAACAGATGAAAAGAGACTTAAGGAACATAAACCAAATGTGATGTCGGGACTTTGTTTTGATCCTGATTCCAACAAACCAACCATTCCAAGACAATTTTCTTAAGAATCAGGAAAATTTGGACTTCTGGCCAAGATGGAGGTGTAGGTAGACACACTGTGCCTCCTCGCACAACCAAAAATAAGGACAACAAAGATTTAGAAACAAAAATTACAACCAAATCTGACAGAAAATTGAACTGTAAGGAAGTCCAACAGCCATTCATCCAGATGGGTAAGAGGGGTGGAGTCGGCGGCTGGCAGAGAGGGGGTAGCAGCAGGAAAAAGCAGTGTTTGCTGGTCTTGGGCATGCAGGCGGCAGCTAGCAGACCCCAGCGCGCAAGGTGGCTGGCTGACCATGGACACACATTCACACACAGATAAACCAGGCAAAAACGGGTAGACAGACCATGCAACCCAGGGCCCCAGTGCTGGGAAATAAAGCCTAACAGCACTGATTGAAAACACTGTGGGGGTTGAGGTGCTGGGAGAGACTCCCAGCCTCACAGGAGAGTACGTTGGAGAGACCCACGGGTCCTAAAATGTATGCAAGCCCTTCCTCCTGGGAACCAGCACCAGAAGGGCCCAATTTGCTGGTGGGAAGAGGCAGAAGGGACTGAGATATGAGAGACAGTGGAGCAAGTGCCATTGTTCCCTCTCTGACCCCACCCCCACATACAGCATCACAACCCAGTGAATGGGCTGCCCTGCCCTGGTGAACACCTAAGATTCCGCCCCTCACTACGTAACAGCTATGACCAAACCAAATAATAATAATAATAATAATAATAATAATAATAATAATAATAAGGCTCAAGTGGGAGAACAGATCAAAGCCTCAGAGCCAATAAGTGACCAAGAGATAGCCAACCTATCAGATGCACAGTTCAAAGCACTGGTGATCAGGATGCTCACAGAATTGGTTGATTTTGGTTGCAAATTAGATGAACAAATGAAGGCTACACTAAGTGAAATGAAAGAAAATGCACAGGGAACCAATAGTGATAGGAAGAAAACTAGGACTCAAATCAATGGAGTGGACTAGAAGGAAGAAAGAAACAACCAAACAGAAAAGAAGGAAAAAACAAGAATTCAAAAAATGAGGAGAGGCTTAGGAACCTCCAGGACATCTTTAAATGTTCCAACATCCAATTACAGGGGTACCAGAAGGGGAAGAAGAAGAGCAACTAGTGGAAAACTTATCTGAACAAATAATAAAGGAGAACTTCTCCAATCTGGCAAAGGAAATAGACTTCCAGGAAGTCCAGGAAGCTCAGAAAGTCCCAAAGAAGTTGGACCCAAGGAGGAACACACCAAGGCTCATTGTAATTATAGTACCCAAGATTCAAATGAAGGAGAGAATTCTAGAAGCAGCAAGAGATAAGGGGACAGTCACCTACAAAGGAGTTCCCATCAGACTGTCAGCTGATTTCTCCAAAGAGACCTTCCAGGCAAGAAGGGGCTGGAAAGAAGTATTCCAAGTCATGAAAGTCAAGGACCTACATCCAAGATTGCTCTATCCAGCAAAGCTGTCATTTAGAATGGAAGGGAAGATAAAGTGCTTCTCAGATAAGGTCAAGTTCAAGTAGTTCATCATCACCAAGCCCTTATTATATGAAATGTTAAAGGGACTATCTAAGAAAAAGAAGATAAAAATATGACAGTAAAAAGACAGCAAACTCACAGCTATTAACAACCACACTTAAAACAAAAGCACACTAAGCAAATAACTAGAATAGGAACAGAACCACAGAAATGGAGGTCACATGGAGGGTTAGCAACAGAGGAGTGGGGGGAGTAGGGAAGGGGAAAAGGTACAGAGAATAAGTAGCATAGACAGTGGGTAGAAAATAGACAGGGGGAGGGCAAGAATAATGTGGGAAATGTAGAAGCTAAAGAACTTATGACACATGGACATGAACTAAGGGGGGGAATGTGGGTGGGAGGGGGGTACAGGGTGGAGGGGGATGAAGGGGGAAATGGGACAACTGTAATAGCATAAACAATAAAAATAAAATAATCAGGAAAATTGAAATTCAGACTGATGATTCAATCATAATAAGTCACTGAACATTAATTTTGTTACTTGTGATAATAGTTTTATGTTTATGCTAAAAAGGTACTTATCATTAGAGATTCATGCTGAAGTATTTATGGATGAAAGACAATGTCTGGGATTTGTTTTTAAAATACTCCAGCAAAAGAAATGGTGAGGTGATACATAAAAACAGATACAAAAAACTGGTAAAAAGTTAATAATTATTATAGTTCCATGATGAGTACAGGGGATTTATTTTACTATTCTCTCTACTTTTGTGTGTTTAAAAGGTTCTCATATGAAAAGATTAAAAAGGAGGAATAAAGGTGAATTATATGCTAATATATCTCATGCACTGTGATACATTATCAATATAAAGTCTAGAAAGTTCATATGGAAAAAACCTGCAATAAAATGAAGTCTAACCTCTGTGTCACTGCAAAACAGTTCTTATTTTCAGAAAAATATTTATACATTCCATTATTAATTATGTTTGTCTCTTATATGCAGACAATGCTGGGCCACCTCCTTCTACTCTTATCAACCAAAATGAAACTTTTGCCAAAATCATTTTTAAGCCTAGTGTGGTACAACAAGCCAGGATTGCACAAAATGGCATTTTGGGAGATTTCATCATTAGATATGATGTCAATAGGGAACAAAACATTGGAGACATCCAGGTAGGTGTTTGTTGTTGCTCTTTCATGTTGGTTGCTTGATGCTTTTTGTTAGAACTGGGGGTTCTAATACTTACCTAAGGCAGAGAGAACTTTCTGACTTTTAGGAAATTCGTTTTAATGCAAAATGTGTCTCCAAGGAGACCAGTGGTATTCCCCAGCTGGAGACGGAGGGCACATATTTCCTGCTTCAGTAATCTGGAGAGCAAGTGAAGTTTACAGTTTTCCCTGTGGTGTGTTAGATGCAGTTAGAATTTTAGTTCTTCAATTTTAATTAAGAAAGACTGGTTCCTGGCTCATTTCCCTGTAGGTTTTATTGCTCCAGAGACAGGATTGGAATATTAAAATGTATTAATGTGCACCCAGAATGTAGACAGTTTTCTTGACATTTCAATTTGTAAGATGCTTGGCAAAACAAACAAACAAACAAAAAAAAACACCCCCCGCCAAAAAAAAAACCAGTTAAGGAGGCAGGATTCTCAAGTGGCAAGTGGCAGAAGGGTATGGATAATTTAAATTGAATCAGTCAACATAGCCAATAAAATTTTAAAGGATGATTTTTAGCCCTTATTCAATTAAATTAGCAATTCATTCTCTTGGAAGGATCAGGACCATGAATGCTTTTGCTCTGGGTGGAATCTGGCCCTGCTTTCATGCTCTCTTTGATTTTTTGAAAGTTCCATATACTGTCCATTTTAGTTAATTTTTCTACCTATTCTGGGTACTACCATTTATATTTTCTTTTCCCTCTAACAGGTTCTAAATGGCTATTTTGTGCACTACTTTGCCCCCAAAGACCTTCCTCCGTTGCCCAAGAACGTGGTATTTGTGCTCGACAGCAGTGCCTCCATGGTAGGAACCAAACTCCGGCAGGTGGGTGACAAATGTCCATTTTTTCCTCTCTCACTTTTGCCTGCGACAATGATGTGGATAAAATCCCATTGATGCCAAATATCCACTTTACCATCCAGCTGTTGCTGCATGCAGAAGGCATTCCTAATCTGATTCAGTCAAATCATTGACATAAAAGCTCATTTCAGCATGGTGATTTCAGAGAACAGAGGGGCATGCTATAGAAACATCTTGAAATAAAGGAGACTGCAGAGTGGATAATGTGAGTGAGACAGGACTATACTGAGAGAGCCATGCAGCCACACCATTGCTGATGGAATGATTCTGTTCAGTAATGATGTCCTTTGAAAACAATGGAAGAGATTCATTGGCAGCCCTGTTGACATATTCTTAGAACAAAGGACCTGTATCTCAGTAATTCAAGACTGATATTTTCACAGTGCTTAGAATGAATCTTAAAGTTCTAGGGATGGGAGGAAGCTCAAGGGTACATGTAGTCTGTACTGAAAATTTTAATGTATCTTGAAAGTACAACTATGTACCTTTTTAAAAAATGAACCACTGGAAAATGTTATTCCTTATCTTACTCTGGTATCCCAAATATCAGAAATTTGCATTTATAATATATTTTCAACTCATGTAACAGAAAATGGAAAAAGCTACTGATTGCTGGACCAATTGATAGCTCTCCACTTATCAAAAACTTAGATCTCAGCTTTTCTTTTTTAACTCATATCTATTTTATCGAATCATAATAAATATAATGAGTAAAATAGTATCTTGAACCTCATGAGAACCTTCTATCTCACCTGTTTCCACTCCTAGATCCCACTTTACAGGAAGTTGAAACTGATTCTAACTGATAACTATTGTACATATTTTCTCTATTATCACTTATAAATGGCTTCTTTGGCCATTTATATTTTTTAAATCATGTAGTGTAATATATTAATCTCTTTATGGCATTTGATTTTTCTTTATCCCAAAATAGTGAAAAAAAAAACCAACAAAATGTGATATGAAGGCCAGGTTTAACTATTTTCTTTCAGAGGACAACCAACTATAGTTTATAACTGATATAGGAGACAGATAGCCTCACCTGGAAGTTAGCTTCTTGTAGCTCTTCAACATCACGTTCTTGTACAGAATTCAGCCCACCAATGCCTCCATTTTTATTGCTTTGCTTTCCTTTTGCATATCTAACCTTCCATCTTGGGTTAGTTTTTATTTTTGGCTGAAGAACACTTACAGGTATCTTTTAAAATATAGGTCTCCTGGTAAAGAATACTGTCAGCATTTGTCTGGAAATTATTGATTTCACTCTCATTGTTTAAGGATACTTTTACTGGTATGGAATTCTAGGTTGGGCGGCAATTTTCTTTCAGTCCATTGAAGACGGATTCCACTGGCCCCTCTCTTGGCTTCCACTGTTGCTGTTGAGAAGTCAGTTATATTTTTAATTGTTGTTCCTTTCAAAGTAACTTTTCTATCGCCTGCTTTTAAGATTTTCCTTTTTTGTCTTCAGTTTTCTGCCTGAAGTTTCTAGGACTTCATGAATTTGTGGATTCATGGGAAAATCAGCCATTTTTCTGAAATGGCTTTGTCTTAACTTCCCCTTCCTAGCATTCCAATGTTAGAGTTCTCGCTCCATGCCCTCTGCTTCCTATGCTCTCTTCTATTTAGTCCAACTTTTCTTTTTTCATATTTCATTCCAGACATATCTTTCAGTTTACAAATTCTTTCTTCATGTATGTTTGATCTACTGTTAAACTAATTGAATTATTTTAGTTATTATACTTTTTAGTTCTAGAATTTCCATTTGTTTTTTTTTTCCAAACCTACTCTGTCACTTTTTAGAATTTTCAGTTATTTTTCAAATTTTTAATAGTTTTTTTAAAAAAAATTTCTCAAGCACAGTAAACATAGTTATTCTAAAGTCTGTATGCTGTTATTTTAAACTCTGGAGCTGCTTAGGAGTTGCTTTTATTGTTTCTTAACTTCTCTCCTTGTGTGACTGGTTATCTTTGATTGCATGATGGATATTATATTTTAAAAATTGTTTGTAGAAATATTTTGAGGCCCAAGATGATAATCTATGCCTCTAAAAAAAAGTTGTGTGGTTTTTTTTTTTTTTGAGTATCTGAGGAAATGATAATCTGGGATTACTTTAGCCCATTTTCAGGGCTTGAGGTTTTCTAGGTGGCCCAGATGGCTTACGGCTAGACTGCACCTATCACTGGTGGTCTCTGGACCTCAGCTTTTGGATTCCTAAACTACTAAATGCTCAGACCTTCAGATATCTCTTGGGCCTTGGCAAATATCCCTTAGACAAAAGTGATCCTAAATGCTGAGCCCACCTCTTTATATTTTATCTTCTCTCAGATCTTTTTTCTTATTATTTTGTTAACTCTCTGATATCTCAAAGATTTTTAAAAATAGACATTTTATTTAGTTTTTTTCAGTTGTTCTTGGTGGAAAGGTTGAGTACAAATTACCTGTAGGTTTCCTTTATGGGCATCATTTCCCAAAGTTTTATTCACTCATAGTGAAGCAATCTTTCATAGTGGTTGATTATTTATTGATCTTTGAGAGGCCTTACAACCTTTCCATATTTGCAAGTGTGCTGAATTTCTTTGCTTTATGTACCCCAAGTTCTTAAGTGTCATTGTTGGCTAAGTTGTTTTTGTGCCTCTGTTAACTGGATGATAGATATTGACAAAAATAATCATGGCTTCTTTTGAGACCGCTGTCGGTCACAGAATACAGTGTTAGTTAGGCCTTGCATCTGGTATGATAATTCCCATTTGGATTTTGAATCAATTAACAGCTACTGAATGGGTGCCATCTACTAGGTTTCCCCGTGTATCTCATTAAATTTCTATACACCTATAAAGCTTCAGGTTTTCTTTTCTTTTTCATTAAGGCAATGAGCTTAATGAGGGCAGTGTTTGGGTTTTCTCTGAAAAAACATAACTTGAAGATATTGATGATTGAGTTACTGCAACCAATCAGAACTCCTGTTACCACCAAATGTTTTGTATTTTGACATTTTTACTTACCATCATATTTTGAATACATCCAACATTGTTAAATACTTTTTAAAAACCCGATTTTAATGGCTGCAGAGCAGTGCTATTTAATAGAAACTTCAATGAGAATGGCAATGTACTATATCTCTCTTATCCAATATGGTAGCCACTAGTCATGTGTGGCTTTGTGCACTTGAAATGTGAGTGAGAAAATGCATTTTTAATTTCATTTAATTTTAATAAAGTTGAATTTAAATAGCCACATGTGGCTGCTGGTTACCATAACAGACAGTGAAGCTGAAGAACATTCACTCACTCCACCATTGTTGAGAGACTTTTAAGTTATTTCTGTTTCTTGCTGTTATAAACAGCATTGGGATGACCATCTTTACATAGAAATCCTTGACCACATGTTCAATCATTTTCTTAAGTTAAATTCTTAGGAGTGGGCAAAGAATACCAACTCATGTGGTTTTTACAAATACTACAAAAACATTTTTTAGAAAGGCCATACCAATTTATAACTTTTAAAACTGTTACCAGACTAAGAATTCTAAATGGATTAAGCAGTTAAAAGTAACCAAGGACCCACACTCCAAAATATGTAAGAAAATATAAGTGTGCATTTAACTAGTTTTAAAGTATAAAAGGCCTCTTCCAAGCCTAAAAGCAATGAAAGTAACTAAAAGGGAAAAAACTTAATAACTTTACCTATATAAAAAATTATAAACTTTTGTTTCAAGTTAAAACAATAAAAGTGAACAAAAGCTGGAAAAAATTATGCAGCAAAAAGATTTTCTTTAATATATAAAGAGCTATATAAAAAGCAGCAGGTGTTTATCTTTAATATATAAAGAGCCATTCCAAATCAATAAAAATTAATCCTATATAAGAAAATGGTCAAAGAATATGAAATCATTTACCATAAAGAAATAAAAAGATTCAGTAAGATTATGAAAAAGAGTTAAATGTATAGTAACTAAATAAATGCAAATTAAAAAAATACAATTTTATCTTCCTGTCAATCTTCAAATAATGTAAATTACTTATAATGACAATTTCTATAATATACACCCGTAGAACTCAACAAAATATTTACATTATTTCTCAATAAACATTAAAAAACATCAAAAGGTAAAGGGTACAGTCAGTTCTACTGTGTCTTCATGAAAAGGCATTAGTCACTCAAAGGCCACACCAGCCTAAAGGACTCACTTCTTTAGGTGCCTGAGTCACTTCAAGGTTTAACCTCAAACCCTGTCTATACCAGTGTACAGGGCCTTCTTCCACTTCTGATGGGAGAACTATCAAGAATTTTCTAACTAAATAGCCCTTGGAGAGACAACTCTTACCCCAAGTTGTATAGAGAAAATCAGTGAACTAAGTTGAGATCTCCTAGACTTACCATTAATGATAAAATAATTTGAATAAGTCTTGAAAATATGGCATGGAACATTTTCAATATGTTAGACATTATGTTAAAGGCAGTACATGAATTATTGAATAAAAGGATATTTAATCTTTGTAACAATTTAGTTGTCATGTGCATTTTACTGATGCAAAAGCTGAGGGTTTGTGAAGGTGTGTACGTCAGCTAGGACATGGCAGAGGGAGGCTTCAAAGCCAGATGTGACTCTGAAGTCCTTAAGCCATAATTCTATGGTGTTTTAATGCAAGTAATGGTGTGATGAAGCAGCGGTGTCTGCAATGATGGAAGTGCCAGTCGGTCCAGGGTCAGGGTAGTTTGACATTTCAAAACCCAATCAACAAGGCTGTGTTTCAGAAGGAGGGATTTCCTTGCATTGTGCAAGAGTGGTGTAATGATAGATGTCACTCCTTCATTATTCTTCCCTCTTCCTTCACTCCTGGAAATTAAAATTCTGTTCCTTGCTAGGCACTTAAAGTCTGGCATGCATTTTGCTGGCTTCTAAGCTACAGCATGGCCTCTTTCCAGGAGTACCCAAGGACAGCCAACCACATGTCAGAAGCCTCTACACAATTTCTAATGTCCATTGCTGTCTTGAGTGGTTTTGAAAACTGCTGACTATTTTAGCAGCTCTCAGCTTCTCTAAGACCACAGCACTGAGTGAAAAGCTTAGTTGACTCTGCAGATTCTCATATGCAATGTCATGTCCACTGGTGAAGAGGAAAATTATCCCCAAGCACAGAGCTTTCGTAACATGTCAATGAATTTGGCAACATCGGACATTAGTCATGAGTCCCCTCAAATTCTCTGAAGGATCATTCACTGTTACGCTGCATGTTCTTGGCTCTGCTCATCTCTGAAATACTTCACTGTACTCATCTTGATGTAGATCATAGTATTTAACAACTACTTGAACAGTTGATTTATAAAGAATTATAAAGGTTATTTAACCTTAAAAATATATTCTCAGTACCTGGGGGCACCCCAAGCTGTGTGCATCTGGCATTTGCTGGTTGTGGTCCTAATCTCAGTGGGAATGCAAGTCTGGACGCCAGATTTAACCAGCTGGGGGACAGATAACTGCCCCCACCCCCCACCACACACACACGCACAGGTTGCTGGCTCTGTTTTCTCTCCCATGTGCTTTTACTGACAAATGTGTTCAAAGACGGCTCTGGTGCTAGATCAAGCAAGGTTTTTGCCTCTCAATTTGGGTTTGGAAAACTTCTCACTGAGAGGAGAATTGAGAAGAGCAACAACATAAAAAATGTGATTAGGGCAGACCGCTTTCTTGTTCGTTGCATGTTTAAAGCATTGGCACCAGCAAACATACATGTCCTTGGGAACATTGAGGAGAATGTGTCTATTAAGTACATTTTTCCTTGATCAAGGTCTATAGGTTCTTCTCTTTCTTTTTCCTAATCTGTAAAATGAGATCTACTACTTTTACCTTCATATTAAGGTTCTTGGCTAAGGATCCCTCTTTGGCAACCCAGCAGTGACTAATGTATCATTTGCCAGATGCCTTCATGCTATAACTTTCATAGATTCTTCTCATACTCTGCCATCCCCTGCCAATCCTAGATTCCCATGTAGATTTCTGAAGGTTGTC
The DNA here is from genome assembly GCA_039655065.1 of Glossophaga mutica. Lineage (NCBI taxonomy): Eukaryota > Metazoa > Chordata > Mammalia > Chiroptera > Phyllostomidae > Glossophaga > Glossophaga mutica. Next base: position 158,072,051 of record CM077303.1, read on the forward strand.
TTCCTTTCTCCACATAATTTAGTCAACAGTTTCAGAGGGTAAAGAACAAGTGTTATATTTCTTTTTATAAGTATTTTAAAAATTTATTTATTTTTATTATTTATGCTATTACAGTTGTTCCTGCTTTTTCTCTCTTTCTCAACCTCCACCTAGCCCCACCTTCCCCCTCCCTAAGTCAATCCCCGTATCATTGTCCATGCTCAGGGGTCATGCATAAATGTTCTTTGGTTAATCCCTTCACCATCTTTCATCCCATTCCCCCACCCTCCTTTACTAGCAGCTGCCAGTCTCCTCTACGTTTCTAAACTTGTTACTGTTTTGTTCGTTAGTTTCTTGCGTTTGGTTAGATTTCACATACAAATGAGATCATGTGCTATTTGTCTTTCACTGATTGGCTTAATTTGCTTAGCATATATTCTCCAGGTCCATCCATGCTGTTGCAAATTGTCAGAGTTTCTTCCTTTATACTGCTGCATAGTATTCCATTGTGTAAATGTACCACAGCTTTTTAATCCACTCATCTACTGATGAGCCCTTAGGCTGTTTCCAAATGTTGGCTATTATAAATAGCACTACTATAAATATAGGGGTGCATGTATTTTTTGTATTGGTGTTTCAGGATTCCTAGGGTATAATCCCACCAGTGGAATTGCTGGGTCAAAAGGCAGTTCCATTTTTAGTTTTCTGAGGAAATTCCATACTGCTTTCCACAGTGACTGCACCAGTCTGCATTCCCACCAACAGGGCACTAGGGTTCCCTTTCTTCCACATCCTCTCCAACACTTGTTGTTGGTTGATTTATTGACAATAGCCACTATGACAGGTGATATTTCATTGCGGTTTCAATTTGCATTTTTCTAATAGTGATGTTGAATATTTTTTCATATATATATGTATATATATGTGTGTGTATACGTATGTGTATACACACACACACACACACACACACACACACACACCTCCTATATGTCCTCTTTGGGGGAGTGTCTATTCAGGTCTTTTGCCCTGAATGCAACTTCTTAATTGCATTGTTTGTCTTCCTTGTGTTGAGTTGTATGATTCCTTGTATATTTTGGAGATTAAACCCTTATCAGATGTATCATTGGAAAATATGTTCTTCCATATAGTGGGTTCCCTTTTCTTTTTGTTGATGGTTTCTTTTCCTGTGAAGAAGTATTTAATTTGATATAGTCCCATTTGTTTATTTCCTCTTTTGTTTCCAGTGCCTTAGGAGATATGTTGGCAAAAATACTGCCATGCAGGATAGCTGAGACTTTACTATCTATGTTTTCTTCTTAGATTCTTATGGTTTTGTAACTTATATTTAAGTTTTCTATCCATTTTGAGTTTATTCTGGTGTATGGTGTAAGCTGGTGGTCTAGTTTCCTTATTTTGTGTGTGCCTGTCCTGTTCTCCCAACACCGTTTATTGAAGAGACTGCCTTTGCTCCATTGTATGCTCATGCCTCCTTGGCCCAATATCGATTGATCATGCAGGTATTCCTGGGCTCTCTGTTTGGTTCGACTGGTCTGTATATCTGTTCTTATGCCAGTGCCAGGCTCTTTTTATCACAGTGGCCTTTGTTCTTCTTTCCGAAGATTGCTGAGGCTATTTTTTGGTTCCATGTAAATTTTTGAAATTTTGTTATAGTTCAGTGAACTGTGCCATTGGTATTTTAATGGGAATTGTGTTGAATGTATAGATGGCTGTGGGTAGAATGGGAAGTTTGAGGAAGGCATCATGCTTCCTATCTGTAACTGCCAGATTGAAAGGAGGGGAATTGAGAACTGGATTGGAGAAGTGGTGTCTGAATGCTGCTGTGCTTCATTCAACAGCTTATTTCATGCTTCGGGACATTAATTTCTTCTTCACTGCCCAAAACTGGGCTTCAGGAGCAATTTGATGTGTTATATGTAACCTGACAAGCAAGCAGTCTACAAACTCCATGGGTACCATGTTGTTGCTTTATCATTACACTGTGTACTTCCAGCTCCTACACAGTACATGCCACAGTACAGTAGATAATGATTTTTGCTAAAAAACATACTGGCATATAAACATTAAATGTAACACGCATTTTTAAGGCACAGTAGCTACCATTGAGCGACTAGTACAAACCAAGCACTCCAAAGGTTTGACATACATTTTCCATGTAATCTTTCAGCAGTCCAGTGAAACACTATCCCCATTTTATAAATGAGAAGCTGACGGGCAGGAAGGTGATATAACTATGCTGAAATACACAAGGTCGTATGTAGAAAAATTCATAGTCAAGCCCAGTCTATCCCACTCTAAAGTTCTTCATCATAACATTCTTCACTGTTAGACCATAACATAACTTCGGAGCACCTCTTAAGCTTTCGGGTGCTACCTGTTCTTATGCCAAGTGACATAATGCGGGAAGCTGCCCATCTCAGGTGAGTGATCGCAGATGTCAGCTGCTCTCAGGGGCCTCAGCCTGCAGCTTGGTGTTGTGAAAAACCAACGGAGCTGTTCTGTACTGATGCATAGAATTAACTGCCAGTATTTCATTATTTAATTTTAAGCACACCTTGCACACGTGTGTGAATACAGATTTCTTTCTACTTTACGATTTGGGCTGGGTAGGCTGAATGCAAGTGTGGGGATGGCACAGGTGTAGAGTGAAGGTGAGGTGGGTGACAATGAGGTCTAATGATGTCTAATGGTGTATGCACTCTAGCTGTCCTATTCCAGAACATGTGACTCTGCCACATTTTCAAAGGGAAGATGCTGGAAAATAGGGTATAGAGAAAGCAGTTTTTAAGTGATGGAGACCAAAGAGAGGCAGTGTGAGGTCCACTGAGACACCTGGAAGAACACTAGACAATGACAGAGGAACCCAGAAGGGCCTCAGGGAGTTGTGATCTGGTCAGGAGGCCAAAGCTCCCTAAACAAATGAAGGAGCTCAGCAGAGGAAGGATGCAAGCGTAACAAATGATATCATGTCAGAGAGGTTTGGAGGGTCTCTGGAGGTAGGCACTATGTGGCTATTGTACAAATAAAAACGGACAATGTAAGTTTGGGGTACTCCTGGTTTGCCCTTTTGGGACACAGACCTTGTATGCATCTGACAACATGGTTCCTGTTAATAATAGAAATGTCTACTTCCCCCTTTTCCAGATCTCTACAACAGGGTCAGCAAATGTTTTCTAAAAGGACAGACAGTAAATATCTTAAGCTTTGCAGTCTAGATGGTCTCTGTCATCACTATACAACTCTGCCATAGTAGCACAAAGGCAGCCATAAGCAATTTGGAAAGAAATGGGTGTGTGGTGTTCCAATAACACTGTATTTATTAACAACAGGCAGTGACCTGGATTTGACCCCCAGGCCGTAGTCTGCTGACCACAATGGTTTGCTGGTCTAGAGTGATGACTATTTGATATATGCCTAGAGATCATTTTAGTTGATAGTATTTGTTTTCATCTACTGAGCTGCTCTTGTCCAAACATTGCCACCAGCAGATGTGTTTTAGAAATACATTGCAAAACAGATATCTGGGACGTGGGGCAATGAGCAGCAGGCCTTAGGGAAGACTACTGTTTTTTGACTCTGACTCGGAATATGAGGAAATAAATGATGAACAGAGGACACATTTTTTCCCAAGGCCACCGTGAAAACTTGGATTTTTTGTTTAAAAGAGCTTGCTCTTTAATGTTTATAATGTTGATGATTTAAAATAAATTGGAGGTACTCCTTCAAAATTTTTTGTTGAAGCAGTTAGGGTTTACCCAAACGAGGTCACGTTTAAAAAATTTTGAGGATCTCTGAATGAAGGCTTTCTGTGGCTCTTGTAGAAAGAAGTGAACAATACAGAGCTTTGAGTACCCCTGCATTGTCTGTTCAGGTTTCAGACCCTGTTTTCAGCTTCTGAACTGGTCGAAGAGCCTAGCTTCTCCTTACAAATTGCTTCCTGATTTTGCACTCAAGTCTTGAATGGAGATCAGCAGGCTTTCCTGTACAAGGCTGGATAGGGCCCCAAAGGAAACTTTTGTTACAAGTAACAACAAGATAAACGCTGTAAGTCAAAGAGAATTGAGTGAGATAACAAATGTGTAAGTGCTTGAAGTGCTTATCAGAGTGTCAGAAAGCGGTGTCATTCCTGGGATGGCATCTCTTTGGCTGGCTGGCTGAAACTGCACCGAGGTGAGATTCCTGAGGGCTGCGGTGCCTGATATGGGGCCACCCTTCTCTTCTTCAGCACACCGACTCTCCCACGGGATCCCATCTTGGCTTTGACTCCAGACTTCAGATTCTCAAAGAATGCAATACATATTGATTACATGCTGTGGGAAGGCACTGGGCATAGAGGATACAAAGATAAATAAAAGACACAGCCTTTCCTTTCAGGAGTTCCCGGGGAGAAGGAAAGTCATGTGAAAATCACACACAAAGTGCTGCTATAATAGAGATATAGTCAAGGCACATTTGGAGTGTCGATCAGTTGTTTTTATAGGCCGAGTAGGGAATGTTGAATGCTATCAGAAGAGGGAATAGTTGAGTGAGTCTAACTTCAGAAGTTAGCCAAGTGGGAGGAATGAGAAGGAGAGAGACGGCTAGCATGTGCAAAAACATGGAGACAGGAGAAAATGATGTACAAGGAAAGCATCATATTTAAGTCACTTTAATTACAGACCTTAAGTTTTTTCTGGGGAAAGAAACTTGGAACAATCACATGTTAATGAAATCCAATGTGTCGCATAAATAGTGGGAAGAATTTTAGGAAGGAGAATGAGCCCAAGTTAGTCAACAAAAGATGTACGATGGAGGTGATGCAGAAACCAGTTCTTGAAGGTGGGATACAATTTTCTGGGAAAGGAAAGGAGGGAGTGAATTCTTGGTTGTGGAAAAACATGAAGACACAAAACAAGAGGGCATATGTTAGAGTTGGAAGGTCTGGCAATTCTTGGATTAGTTAACTTGAAAACCATCCCGATATGGACATTTAGAGAGGCAGGTAAATTGTAACAAATCTTTTAAGTGCACAGCTGAGCTGGTAAGCAAGCTGAGAACACCACGGATTCTAAGATTGAAAGGAGAACAGGGAAGTAAAGTGGTGAGCATCCGAGCTAAGTGATGGTTTCCCCTGGAGAGGTGCCGGTCTCCATGTCCTGGGGCCTGAGGTCTTAATGCCCGTGTGGAATGAGGATGAGAGCTTGTGCCCTAGAGGTGGGGAGTTCAGTCTGAGACCCCTGCATAAAGCTGGTTCCTCTGAAGGACCATGCCCTCAGTGCATTACTGGGCAGAAGAAAACTCTTGCCAGTCTCTTCTCTGGACCCTCTACTGTCCAACAATTAAGTTCATCTGGCTTTAGAATTTCTTCCCTCTTGCAATAAAAACCTTACTTCCCAGTCTCACAGTGTCTTGAAGAGTAAGGGTAAAATGGAGAGAGCCATGGACATAGTCATTTTCCCCGTCTGATGGAGGGTGACTTCACTTCCTCTAAATATTTTCTTACATATACAATCTATAGGTGCTGACATGCTATGTTGGCTCCTTTCATAATTGTTCCCTGCTCCTATTTAGCATGACTCTTTCACACCTCCTGTTATAGTCCTGATGTTTGTCAAGGCACATCCCTGGGGTGTACAGGGAGTGGCACAGGGCGTACTCACACCAGGGAAACAAAGATCATGAGAACTCATATGTAAGAAGTTGAATGGGCGAAAGGATGGTCAGAGAGTCCGTCACCAGAAAAGATCTGTAGAATGAAACAGGCAGGGCTCCAGAAGCCGAACATGCAGTTGGGCAACATGAACTTTAGCATTCAGACCAGGTGCTGGGGACCCACAACTCAGTCATGTCAGTCAGTGGATGAGTCAGAACATGGACAAAGCACACCGGTTGCAAAGGAAACCTGTACACTCAGGTGAACTTCTCTGGGTCCGCTTCTTCTTATGTACTTCCTGATGGAGCACGGAGCCAACGTGCAGATGACCACCTGGAGCCCACAGGTGGCAGTGGCGAGGCAGCATTCCTGGCTCTGCTTTAGAATGAGAAGCGTGAGACGGACACTGGGGGGCAAATCTGGGTTACGTACTAATCTTCCATGTGAAGGGAAGTGAAAAGGAGACTGTTTGGAGTCTTGTGTTGTTTATACACCAAACATGAAAAATGAATGTGCTTTGTATGGCATAAAGAATCAAAGATGTGTTATTGGCAAAGGGCTTTTTAGAAAAATGTACAGTGATATTATTAGGTATGTGTCTGATACATTTGTCAAAACAAAGTCAAAATATTAGGTAATGAATCTTCACGTTAGCCAGAATGGTAACATGAGAGAGAGTTTGCTTCTCAAGTTAGAATTATGTTATCCAAACACAAAGACTCATGAAATTTAGTTACGTTTACATTGCAGAAGATGTTCTAATATTTTACTTATTCAGACTTTTTTTAAAATAAGGCTGAATTCAGCCAGAATTTAGTCTTTAACAGACCAGTCCTGAAGTACTATTGGTATTTAGATCTGAACCTTTACTAAAAAGATGCTTTTCTTTTGATTTGAACAACTATTTAATATTTTTATACCGATTATGTAAACATGTAAATAGGTCATTAGAACCGGAATTGTCCAGCAATATAATCTAGCACAGTACTGCATTAAAAGAGCATTTGAAATTAGAATTAAAACAGGAAGTGAAATTATAATAGGTTTAAAATAATATATTTTTTTAACACAGAAGCCCTATGACTTTGCTTAATGTAAAAAATAAAAAATATAAAAATAAGAAATAGGCCCTTTATAATTTGTGAATATTACAGTGTAGACAGAAGAAATAGTTTTTCCATATTTAGGTGAAATTTCAAGTTAATATTTAGCATTTACTGAACTGTTTTAAAATATTGGAAGATATAATGACTTCTATCCCAAATTTTCTATGTATATGAAGAAAGCTTATTAATTTCTAATCTTTCTTCAAAAAGAATGTTTTGACCAGTAGAAAATGAGTTTCTTTGTCTTTCAGCAAGATTCCTCAAATTTGACTGAGCCACCTCTTTTGGTTATTTTGTTTCTTGCATTATAGTTTAATTTTTCATTTTTAACATAAATTCTCTAATGGGGTTCCTTTCGGGAGATACTTACAGCCATGGCAACAGGAGGGAGCCAGGCACTGTGAGAGTGTTACCGCTGATTCCCCTTCTGAGCGCACACAAGCTCAGAAAGTGTACTTTCTCTGTAGTCCATGGAATAACATTATTTTTTAAGGTTTTGGTTTCTTTTCTGAAGCCAATCTGCTACTAGATTTTTATAAAAGTGTAACAATGATATAGACTTCATATATTGGAGAAATGGTCTTTTCCACTCAATTTATCACCTTGTTCCTAAAGTTGAAATTAAAAAAAAATCTGATTACATGGTGGGTCAGTCACAATAAACTTTCAGAGAAGTTTCTTTTGAATTATTGTAAGACCTGCAGCATGTAAATGTAAGGTTCTGCTACAGTTTACAGAATAGTTTTTTTGTGATACTGAAATGTTATGATCTTGAAATACTCCCGGTGTAACTGGTACCCATGCAGTCCAGGGTGACTTGAGGCCGCACCTTGTCCGGATGCCTGTGAAACGTGTGGAGAGACGCTGGGATGGGGGACGTATCCACACTCCTGAACGTGGCCTGCAGTAGTTTAAGGTTGCGGTGAGGATCTGATGTTGCACACTTGGATGGAGTCACAGGCTGTTTTTTGTTTTCATCCGGCCCTTCAAGTAGAATGACTGCAGTGCCATCCTACACCTAGAAGCAGGACGTGCTGGGCACTGAGGGCTCCCCTACTGGCATCAGGAAGGACTGCAGGCTAACAGGAGGACAATGTAGATATACCTCTCCCTTCCTCCCACCAGCGTGCATTATCTCTGCCCACCGAGGAAAGAGAGAAGGCTGAGCTGCAGCTCAAGTTAATGTTGGGCATATTCCTTTTCCCGATATCATCTCAGAAACTTGGGGCTCTTTTCATGGTCTATATCTGTTGATCATGTTCTCTCTCATGGCTCAGATGGGCTTAAATTTCATTGTTGGATTATTTTAAGCTTTTCATCACAGACGATTTCTCTCTTGGATTCCTTTAAAAGGACTGTGTGGATCAATGAAAGAGAAAATGTCAACTCCATGGTAAACATTTTAGAGGCAAATGCTAGGACTGCTTAGGAGAACAGCACAGCCATTCTGCTGAAAACATGCGATGGCTCATATAATACCCTTGAACTTAAGTTCCTTCTGTGATGTCATGGCTCCCCTTGCATTACGCCCAACAACCCGGAGGTTGTGGTACAAAAGCCTTTTGTGTCAGAGTGTGGGTCGACGCAGATGCAGAAATATTTGAGAAGCGCTGCATCAAATGGGTACCCTGACAGAAGTGGCAGCAAGGAGTGGGTAGCAGCTGGGTTGTTTGTGGGCTGCACTCTGAGAGTCTGTTATGTAACACCCCTCCACTTGGGAAGTGTTTCACGGTCATTACTGCCAGTGGAGCGCTTACCCCCTTGAGGGCTATGCCAAGAGTCTGCAGCTACTTGGGCTCAGTCAGTTTTGTAGAGAAGGGGGAGAGGGAGGCAGAGGGAGGTTCCATCTCCTGTCCCAGTATGGCTTAATTCAGGGGCGCAGAGTGCCCAGGACAGAGCTGTCTCCTGGACACTCCCTTTCCGGTAGTAGTACTTCAAGGGGCCGCATGAGGACAGAGTAGGGAAGGGGCTGCATCTCCGGGGCCCAGCTCTTCCTATGGACGCCATGAGAGGGGACTATTTCATTTTGTTTCCTGAAGATCCACTAGAACAAATAGGACCACTGCCAACCCTATTGAATGAATGGAGAACCTGAAACAGAGAGTTTATTTTTGTTTGTTTATGTCCTGCCTTGTTCTTGAAAACGTTTAAATGGACAGAGATGAAAAGATTTAATAATAAACCTAAGACAGAGCTGGAATTAACTTCTGAGACATTATTCATAAAAGGGGATACTTTTTTCCCCTTTTAACCCAAGGAAAGTACATATAAGAAGAGGAATTCATCACTGTAAAATAATTTCAAGCAGAGAAGTGTCCCTATTCTTCATGATTGTAAACAGCCAGGATTAAAAGGAGTTTTGTGTAATACTTGTATTCAGGCCAAGGTTCTTCTTTACTCCCTAAGTAGTAGAAGAAATATGCGTAGGTCCTTTTCATTTATTTGTTGCATTTGTGTACCTTTTTTTCCTCCCCCAGTCTAAACATAATCTGGATGTTATAAAGGTCCCTTCTGGTGATGTATATGGACTGGTGCTTGCAGGTTGCTCTCTTGGGTGGGCGGGCAGTGCGTGGTACCTGCTGCCTGGGGTTGGTGCTTTCAGGACTGGCTCACACCCAGAGGAGACCCACTTGGCCTCTTCAGCTTCTTTCTGGCTGCTCTCTTTAAGAATTCTGTTTTCTTCCTCAGCCAGGCCCTTATGTGCACATTATTCTTCTTTCCCTAGGCACAGGGTTTGGTTTTCCTGCCTCTCTCCCTCTCCTTGTCTCCCCAAGATTTACTAACTCCTCCCCAACAGGCTTACCACCTAGGATTGGATGTAGCGACCTAAACCTGTCTCCCACAGAAGCCCGGTCCTTGTCCCCCCATAAAGATGAGTGAGGATGGTGACTTCCTGGAGCCTATTCTTATGGTCCCAAAGAGTGAATGTAACCTTCCAATGTCAGCTATTTAGCCTTCCTCACTAATCAGACCCTTACCCCCAATTTTATTAATCTCCCTTGAATGCTATATAATATATATAATCGTAAATTTTATATGTCTGTTTTCAAAGACCTGCAAGGAACACATTTCCACACACTGCTGTGATCACCTATTAGCAAGTTAATTTCAGGGTATCATCGCAAGAGGTGCCTTTTGGGGTTGCTGGTCGCCAGCAGGCCAACTTCTTCCAAAAGTGTGAGGCCACTAGGTGGAGCTTTGGGGATAGGGGAAGAGGGCCAAGGGACGTGGCGTGCTGGGGCAGGCAGTGTCCTTTCCTTCAGTTCAGGTTAGCTGGAGAGGCACTGTGGGAGTAAGGGTGACCAGCTCACTTCGTCACCATCTCCGGTAGTGTCTAGAGCTAACACCGGGGTTTGAGAGGCACCTTGAGGGGAAGTAGTCCAACCCCCCATGGGGTGCTCCTTTGCGTTCAGCGTAGTTCAGTCCTCAAGCCAGCTAGGATTACACATTCTCTGCCTTTCTGGGCTTCCTCTGATCCTTCTGGAATGTCCTAACCCTGTTCTCTGGACTGTAGTCTTGGAAAATATTTGACTCGGTTTCTGTTAATCTTAAGCATGTAAACACACCATGTTGAAATATCAGCTTAAGCCCACTCCCAGTTACTCTTCTATCTGGACATTCACCTTCTGCCTGCCTATTAAGGCTGCAACAGTCTACAGAGTTCCTGGGGTCATCAGCCCATCTCAGGAGAGCAGGAGCCTGGAAAGGGTTAGTGGATGGTGGTGGCTACAAATGTCAGTGGCAGCTTTTGTCTGGGCCCCTTGGCATGACGGGTGGGAGGCCATCCAGAAGGTCCTAATGCAACTGGAAGAGGAGTGACTGTGAGCCTGTTGGCCTGCCTTTCCCAGTTCATGTGAGGTTAAGTTGCAGCTGTGGCCTTACAAGGTCATAAGGAACCTGTAGTTGCTGAGCTAAGGGGAGGAGGGTGGAGAGGCTTGAACAACTACTCCTAAAGCAGAATATCCATCACAATCAGGGAAAAAAATAAATAAAGCGCAGCAAAGGAGCCAAGCTGACCCTTCTTGAGGTCTTTAGCGCACTGTTTGAGGATCCTTAAGGATGCCAGCAGCTAAACAAACAACAATCTTCTGACAAGTTTCCCCGTGTCCCAGCCTGCGCCCTGGGTTCCTGGCCAGCTCCAGGCTCAAACAGGGAGCAGCTGGAATATTTCCAAGCGCCTGCCTTGGAGCTGGAATCCCAGTGGTGTTGTCTCAGGGACGGCCACTGCTTGCTGTTGCCTTGTCACAGCTGTAGGCCGTCAGACTTTCCAGAAGTCCAGACCCCACGACTGGGAATGATGCCTGATGTTCACACCAGGGATGTGCTGGCTCTAACCCGAAGGAAAAGTGAGGGACAAAGTGTTGCCAGCTCCCTGGAAAATGGCATCAGCGTCAACACTTAGGGCACTCCACCCACATCTGTTTATTCTAATTATCAGATTTGTTTGTTTTCACGTGAACACCACCCACCAGTCAGCCCTAGGATTCCTACATATCATCGTTCTCAGTGTCGTATGCCGTAGGTCCTCCAGCACAGGGGCTGTGCCTCTAACTTCCTTTGTGTTCACTCAGTAGAAGTCTGCCTCTCTCTCTCCTTTACTCATTCACCAGATGCCTACTGAAACCCTACAGTGTGTAAAATGCCACGTTGGGAGGGTGGGGAAGGGCAAGGGGACAGCTGCCTTGAGGAGTTCCCTGTCTGGTGTGACAGACGACTTACTCAGGAAGCTTGCATCAAGCATCTATCATGCAACCAGGCACTACTGGGTCTTAACAGTAACAAAATGGGAAAAGGCCCTGCACTCGGAAGCATAGGGATGAGTTGGATAGAGAAGCAAATGCACAAATATGTAATTACATTCTCTCTATACCTGTTGTGAAGGCAAAGAACAGGGTGCTGTCCGTGAGAGAACAGCTGTGTGTGGGTGAGGAGGCAAGAAGGGCTGTGTAATGCCCAGGACCGAATTGAGAAGGATGGAAAATGAAACTCTGGCTGCAATGTGAGGACAGGCTAAATCCTTTAGAAAGTACAAGACCTTTGCCACACCTACTCCATGTAAGGAATTTATGCTAAGAAAACAGCAGTGAGCACAAAGATGTGTGAATACTGAGTCCCACGGAAGTACTGCTTAAATGTTTTAAAATACTTAATTATAGTATGTGCATATGATAGAATATAGTACCAGCATTAAAGTGATTAGACATTTATGTGTGGGCATGAAAACTATATATGGTATAGTAAATTAAAACTTTATAGCATGATATATGAGCCCATTTACTTGGATTACATACACAGTAAAGTTTCTGAAAGTGTGTGTGGTACAACATTTTAATAGTGGCTGTCTCACCTTGGCCTGTAGCTCAGTTGATTAGATTGTCATCTTGATAGGCCAAAGTTGTGGGTTCTATACCCAGCCAGAGCACATATAAGAATCAACAAATGAATGCATAAATAAGTGGAACAACAAATTTCTCTCTCTCCCTGCCCACTTCCTCTATCACAAATCAATAAATACATTTAAAAAAATAGTGGCTATCTCTGGGTGAGGGAGATTTTGTAAGTCTTACATGTTTTTCTTCTGATCTTTTTTTGAATGAATTTTTTGCATTAGGAAAAAATACACAAATAAAGAAAAACAATCTATTGCTAATCTAAAGCAGAGGTGGCCAGAGGTGGCCCAAGCCCAGATTACAGTCACAGGATGTTTAGGAAGAGAAGGGGGTTACGGAAAGAGGTGGAACGGCCAGCCTCAGATGACCTAAGGACATGAATCTCAGGGAGAGGGGCAAAAAAGAAGGTGTAACATGGTTTCTGACCTGGACCACTGGGTGGCTGGAGGTGCCATTCTCCAGGGAGGGAGCATCAGAGAAGAAAAGGTTTGGATAGAAAGGCAAAGCTTCTGACCTTCAAGATATTAAATCTGAGTGCCTGTGGGACATGCAGGGGCAAATGGTTGGTAGCTAGGTCTGGATCTCATGAGAGTGGTGAGCTGTAGAGATACATGTGGAAGTCAGTCATTTGGTTATTGGCTAAGGGGGCATATACAGTGTGCGGGGGTATGGAGTCCATCGGTACCCTAGGCTGGTCTGAGAAGGAGGCTCCAGCAAGGGCAAGGAGCACTGTTCAGAGTGGAGGGCATACAGGGTTGTGCCGGGAAGCCAGAGGAGCAGAGCGTCACAGATCCTTTCAATGGCTTCCAAATCAGGCTGACAAGTTTTGGATGTGGATTCTGCTTATTTTCACAAGATCCTTAGACACATTTCCTGAAGGTGGGAGTCAGGGTTGGGATAAGACAGGAAATTCAGCTGCCAGTGAGTGTGTCCTCTGAACAACCCAGTATGATGGGTTAGAAGGAGGAAGGACCCCGCCCCAGAGGAGAAAGCAGAGGCCAGAGGGGGATTCCTAGACTCTGAATGAAAGTAAGGCCTGCCAGTGTCATTCTTTCTCATGGAATAACTGGGGGCAGTGGGAAGGGTGGGACAGTCCTCCATAGCATGAGACGATGAGTTTGATGAAATACGTTCATTGTTCTCATCCCCGGGTGGATGCCTTCTGCAAGGATGTTATAGGAAATTAATCCATTAGTTGCTGCCAGAAACCAAGTGAAAGAAACAAAGAAATAAACAGAGCCCGTCAACATACAGGGACCTGGACAGAATCCCAAAATGAGCTGCACATTGTAAGGGTTATAACTCAGGACATGCTCAGCGCCAGCAGTCTTGGGGCTGGGATTCCACTGCTGCTCGTGTAAGCATTGGCCCTGGAGTCCAACTTCCTGGTTTTCATCCAGGCCCCCAGGGGGCATGGGGCTTAACCCTTTCATTCCTCAGGCACTTTGCCTGTAAAGTGGAAATATTAATAGTCACTTTACATTAGGTGGGTTGCGAGGATTAAATGGGCCCATCACCCCCAGAGCTATGAAAAGCTCTGGCACTTGGCAAAATACCTGGGGGTATAATTCCATGTCCAGAAAATGTTAGCTGCCAATGTCACCATTGTTATGCTTGTAATGATATCATTAAGGTGCATTGCTTTCTCAACCTGGACATGAAGAGATGGGAAAATTGAGGCACAACTTCATTCATTCAGTAAAGATCTATAAGGAGAATGTTAAATGAATATCTGTTTGCTCAGGCTAGAAATTCTGTAAGTTTACTGAAATAATGCAATATACAGATTTTAAAATAAATACATCCAAGTTAGTTTTCTGGAGTGAATTTTGAGGTTCCTATGAAATTCAAGGGTTGGACGGTGGGGTGTTAGAGTGAGCAGTTGGATACCAGATTGAAGAGGAAGACTAAGGAGAGGAAGAGGGAACATTCAGAAGGGAAAAGAAGTTGTGGTTATTTCACTTAGAGAGGTAGAAGGGGCGGTACTGTCTGAAGCTGGTTGTAATGCAAAGGCTAACAGTCGTTGAATCTAGAAAAAGACCTACAAAATATTTTCAGGGTAACCATGTAGTTCCTTAGCACACCTCATTCTGCAATCACTGCTTCAGACTTTACACTTTCTCTTTGACTCTGCCACCTACCACCTGCCGGCAAGTAAGAGCAAACACGGATATGACATACTGTATGCCTGGCCCTGTTATGAATACTTTCTATGTAGTAATTGATTCAATCCTTGTGACAACCTGATGAGGTAGCACTATTATTGTCCTACTTTTACAGGTGGGATAACTTAGGCACAGTGAGAAAAGATAGTACTAGAACTTCCTACCCAGGGCCACAGGGCCACACAGAGAGTAAGTGACAGATCCGGGTCAAACCCAGACCGCCTGCTCTGAAGTCTGTGCTCTTAGTCACTGTAAGAGATGCCAGATGTCACTGCTAAGGCGATTATATAATGACTGTTCCTTACTTCATATGATGAATCTCTTTAACTGTCTAATAACATTGCCGTTAAGACAGTGCTTTCTTTCAATACATGGTTGGTTGTTTTAGAAACTCTTGTCCACACTCCTAGAATTTTTCTGCTTTCAGTTTCACAGGGTCTTTCTTTTCTTTCCAGACGCTGTGTCTTTTTTCCACTCAGCTCCTGCAGGCTCACCCGTGTCACCTCTTTGCTTTGCTTGAACCATTGCACGTATCTTCTCTGCATCTTTGCAGAACGCCTGCCCCATCTTTCAAGACATCCAGTTCCTTTAAGCCTCATGCTCAAACTGCTTCACAGAGAAACACTTGCTTCTCTGTGAAGTCTCCTAACATCACTCCAGCCCAGTTTTTTCACTTTTCAACATCCCTATGGTATTTATTATTTGTACTTTTAATCTTCTAATTCATTCTATTCATTCACTCATGTATTCACTAAATCTCTCTAGTACCTCTTGTGTACTGGCAGTTTACAAAGATGCGTGGAACCTGCCTAGAAGAGCTTAACATATAGTTAAAGAGCCCTGCCTGGTGTGGCTCAGTGGTTTGGGTGAAAGTGCCAGCTTGTGAAACAAAAGGTCGCCAGTTTGATTCCCAGTCAGGGCATATGCCTGGGTTGTGGGCCAAGTCCCCAGTTGGGGCTCGTGTGAGAGGCAACCAATCGGTATCTCTTGCACATTGATATTTCTCTTCCTCTCTTTCTCCCTTCCTTCTCTCTCTCTAAAGATAAATAAATAAAATATTTAAAAAATATACAGTAAAGAGATATAAAAGCAAATAATCATTGTTTGGGCATTTATCCAGTACCCTTTCCATAGTAGGCATTTAATTTTAACCCTGACATTATTCCTGGTGTGCAGTTTCTAAGCTAGGGGCATGTGGACTAATGCCATTGACATGACTGGTTCTGGTTTTGTATTTGCCTAGACCAAAGATGCCCTCTTCACAATCCTGCATGACCTCCGACCCCAGGATCATTTTAGTATTATTGGATTTTCCAACCGGATCAAAGTGTGGAAGGACCATTTGGTGTCAGTTACTCCCAACAATATCAGAGATGGCAAAGTCTACATTCACCACATGTCGCCCACCGGAGGTAAATATGAGTCCTTCTTTTCACATTAGCTTTGACGTGATAATAAGTGAGTAGCTAAATTTTCTGCCAAGAGACAAGGATTTGAATACTGAAACTATCACAGGAAAGGAGATAACAGCTGAGAGCTTTCCCAGAAGCTTAATGTTTCTCTGAATACTGATTCCATAAATTTTTCTCTTCCAGACCCCAAACTAAGATGGTCAAGTAAGTTACGAGGGGGAATACCTGATAGGGTTTGGAGCCTTTCCTGGTTTATCTCACAGATCCTGAGTAATGAAGTTGTTTTTGTAAATTGTTTTAGAGTGTGAAATTAAAGCCAAATAGATTAGTTGGTTTTGTGTGCTCAAATCTTAGCACCTTAGGAAGCAGCAGGTGGAACTGCCCAGCTGTACCCTTAGTCCCTTTGGCAGGGCTGAAACGGTGAGCAGAGCAGGAATCCCTGGGGGCCTGGCAGACACCGTGGATGGGAAGTGTGATGGGCTGTGAGTGTCTGCACGCCCGGCTTGGGTATGGTGCCCAGGTAAGTGTGCAGAGGAGGGAAAGGTCATAGGGAAGTCTAAGATGATTAGAGTATCTAGAGGCAGTCCGCTAGTGTTATCCACCTGGACAGATGTAAGTTCCTTCAACTCAGGGCCTTCGTCTCACTCTTGCTGTCAACTTTGTTACTGGTGCAGTGCACACACGGTTGGTGCTCAATATTGGAGTGTTGATGGGCACTTATCCTGACTCCTCCCCACTTTCTTAAAGGCCATTTATGGAGACACCATCTTTTGTTGTTGTCCCGATTATTGTAGTTTGGTGGTCACCTAGAAACATACAAAACACCCAACAGTCTTCTTCCATTTGGGATTTTTCATCTTTCTTACATTCACCATGTCCTGTCCAAGATAAAGCTCTGATTCCCCACATGAGTTTCATTTGGAACTTCATCTTTCTTGGACCAGACTTGGACTTCCAATGGGATTTCCTACCAGTCTCCACAACAGTGAGATTTAGGAACTGTTTTACTAGTTGATGGCAGAAATAATAGATTGTGTTTACTACCATATTGTACCATTGATCATTGACCTATGGCAGGAAGTGACAAGGTTATAAAGTCTCTGAGAGGAGGAACTCTTATTCATCTTTGTATGTCCCCCAGCTCTTAGCATAGCGCCTGGCATATAGTGTACGCCCAACAAATATTTGCTAATCAAATTTATTTTAATGCTCTTGGTTACACTTAGGATGTTATGTGGAGGTGGGCATAAAGCTTTAGCAAACAGTTGATGTATATTATGTTCTTTTGGAATCCAAACCTTAGAAACCTTATGGTTTCCTATATTTTTTCTTGGCACTTCATTGCCTCAGTCTCTGTAGGTGGACAGAAAATCAATCTGTTCCTCTCAAAGACATGTAATATCAGGATTGGAAGCATCAATTTTTTTAAAAAGATTTTATTTATTTTTAGAGAGAGGGGAAGGGAGGGAGAAAGAAAGGGAGAGAAACATCAGTGTGTGGTTGCTTCTCGAGCGCCCCCTACTGGGGACCTGGCCCACAACCCAGGCATGTGCCCTGACTAGGAATTGAACTGGTGACCCATTGGTTTGCAGGCTGGTACTCAATCCACTGAGCCACACCAGCCAGGATGGGAACATCGATTCTGAAGCCAGATCACCTGGATTTGAATCCAGCTCTACCATCCACAAGTCATTTAATCTCTCTAGGCCTCAGTTTCCTCATCTGCAAAATGGAGATAATGATGGAGTTGTCCTTAGGATGAAATGAGTTAAAACAGTTAAAGTATTTAGCAAACACTTGCCAGGTCTCTAGTTAGGCCATGTAACCTACAGTCACCCCACATGCTTGGGGGGGGGGCTTCTTCCCCTCCTCCCCAGTGTCACTCCTGCTAATCCTTGAACGATTGTGAGTGAACCACAGCCATGAGTGTGAAGCCAGGGGAAGAAAGTGAGTGCAAGCTTGAGCTGCCCTGTTTTGGTGTCCCACAGGCACAGACATCAACGGGGCCCTGCAGAGGGCCATCAGGCTGCTCAACAACTACGTGGCCCACAATGACATCGAAGATCGCAGCGTATCCCTCATCATCTTCCTGACGGATGGAAAACCCACCGTTGGGGAGACCCACACCCTCAAGATTCTCAACAACACTAAGGAGGCTGCCCGGGGCCAAGTCTGCATCTTCACCATTGGCATTGGGAATGACGTGGACTTCAAGCTGCTGGAGAAACTGTCACTGGAGAACTGTGGCCTCACACGGCGTGTTCACGAGGAGGAGGATGCAGGCTCACAGCTCATTGGGTCCGTTTGTCTCCTTGGGACAATAATGAGAGGTTTTCAGAAGTGGGCAGAGGGTTGGGTTTTATGAGAGACTTCAGAAATGAGGATGGTTTGCTGCACCTTAACCTCAAGTCTACTGGAAATGACCATAATTCATTACGCTGGGAGACATCATGTTGGGTTTTGAAATCCATCAGGCAGGCCTGGCTGTAAATTCAGGTCCTGCTTTGTGACTTTAGGCAACATTTTAAGTTCCCTCATTATAAAGTGAGATGTATGTATGGTCAATTGACAGAATTTAATGAGAAAACCTGTGTGGAGTATTGGCAGAATTGTTGTCAGATGTTAGGTGTTCAATTAGCTCTTCTGGTTATAATCATCTTCTTGACATTTCAAAGCACTTCCTGGCGTAGACATTCTAATTTTGCCCTGTGCAGTAGCTAGGAGAAGTAACTGTTGAGTAGTATTGATTATTAAAATGATCATATTTTTTTTGGAAGTGAAATGACCAATTGACATTAGTCACTGATTATATATGTATTTGAGGTGGAGAAAAAACTAGAACTTAGGTCTTCTAACTCATGATATCATGATATACTCATGATTTCATGATATCAACCCTTCGATATCATGATGCTAAACCTAGAGTATAACTTTGCTGTTGATTCAATAACGTGCTGACTCCCAGTTCAGTATTACTGCTTTAATCCACTTTGTGGCATTTGGTGTAAATACTTAAAAGGAAAAGTGAGATTTAGGTACATTCATGGGTGTTTAATAGCCATAAGTAAAGAACATTCATCAAAGAGAAATCTAATTGGAGGTCTCAAAGATGGATGATGGAGATGGGTCCTAGGGATGGAGCTGGCCACCATTGTTTCCCCAGCATTTTAATCAAAGATTTAAATAAAAACACAGATTAGCTTCCCACATTTTCAAAATCATTCAAAGTGACATTCAATTTAACTTAATGCATTAATTGAACATGTGTTTCATAAGCAAAAGCAAGTACATTGAAACAAATCAACTGCATTGTCCTACTAAAAATACTGTCACTATCCAACATTTGTTGAGAACTTATGATGTGACAGGCATTTTTATAAGCATTACCTCCTGTGAGCCCCACAGGGACCCTAGGAGCAGGTGTGCTAGGGTACAGGCTAACTGCCGTGCAGATGACCGTCCTGCAACAGTCTGGCAGGCTCGGTTCTGCTCCATGAGGTGGGCCATTCAGAGATTTCAGGTTTCTTCCATTTCACTGCTCTGTGTGCTTTAGATGTTGTCTTTAACTCCAAGGTTGAAATGGGCACAATCCCTTCTGTGTTCCAGCACTAAAAGTGGGGGAGGAAAAGAGAGCCAGAGCAAGCCATTTTATTCCAAGCAAGCATTGCAGAAGGTACACATTTCACTTCCAGTCATACTCCACTGGGGAGAACATGGCCATGGGGGACCACATTAGAGGCCGAGAGATGTAGTTTGTAGCTGGATGGGCATCACCAAGTTAAAACTAAATTAGTAGGAAAGAAGGGGTGGCTGGGTCTGGCGAAACAGCTAATAGTTTTCCAAAGTAATTATTGTTAATGTTCCAATTTTACAGTGGAAGAAGCTGAAGTTCAGAGAGGTTATGTGTCCCAAGATATACAACAAGGAGGTAGCTGAGATAGAAGTCTAACTCCACAGCCTATGCTCCCTAGATCTTTGGAAAGGGATTTTAATTGTCCCTTCACTCAGAAACTAGCAACCGTGTGACGTAACTAGAAGAAAAGTTAATGCAAGCAAATGCTGCATTACTGAAAAGCATAGTGGCAAAATCAAGGCCTCATGTATAATGTGCTAGTTAAAGCACATTGGCAACAGGCATTTGGTTCTAAGAAAAATGTTTTAAAAGGCCCTTTGAGAAACTCAGGCATGTACAGAGGAAAGGTTCCCAGAGTGGTTAGAGAACCTTGCAGTTGTATCACCAGAAGAGTAGTTAATGAAACTGGGGGTTGATTAGACTGAATAAAAGATGACCCCTAGGAGCAGTGTTTGTCAAACCCTCAAACAGCTGTCATGGTGAGGCAAGATTAGGTTAATTCATGCTGGGCTGCTCCAGAAGCAACCATGAGACCAGTGGGTGGAAACTGCAGGGAGAAGATTGTGATCTACTACATGGAGGTTCCTCCTCCTCCTCAGAGCAGTTGAAAGAGAGGAAGAAGCCTTATGAGTCAGTGAGTTCTCAGTGGTGTTCAAGGTACTGCTACATAACCTCCTATGAGCAATGTTCTGCTGGGTAGAATGTTGGACTCAATTGCTCCTAAGTTCAGGTTCTCCCCTCTGACAGCCCACAATTTCCTTTATGACCTGTCCTGCCTGCAGTCAGAGCTGGGCCCTGACACATACTCACTCTCATTCTCTCTCTCTCTCTCTCTCTCTCTCTCTCTCCCTGCCCCCCCTCCAGGTTCTACGATGAGATCAGGACCCCTCTGCTCTCTGACATCCGTGTCGATTACCCACCCAGCCTCGTAGAGCAGGCTACCAGAACCCTCTTCCCCAACTACTTCAATGGCTCAGAGATCATCATTGCTGGGAAGCTGGTGGACAGGAAGATGGATCGGTTGCATGTGGAAGTCACAGCCAGCAACAGTAAGAAATTTGTTGTACTGAAGACAGACGTGCCCTTGGAGCCCCAAAAGGTGGAGAATGATGTCACAGGAAGCACCAGGCCCAAGGGTGATGGTGAGGAGGACCCCAACCATCTCGAGCGTCTCTGGAGCTACCTGACCATGAAGGAGCTGCTGAACTCCTGGCTACAGAGTGATGACAAGCGGGAGAAGGAGCAACTGAGGCAGAAGGCCCAGGTTCTGGCTGTGAACTCTCGCTTCCTCACCCCATTCACCTCCATGAAGTTAAAGAAACCTGCACTGCAGACAAAGAAGCTAGAGGAGAGCTATGGCATGTCTGCTGCAACGGGGCCTGAAACAGTGACGCAGAGCCTGCAAGGCTCCAACCTGCAGCCAGGTAACCCAGCTCCAGGGATGGCTGGATGCAGGAGCCTAATGTGTCCTTTCTGCCTCATTCTTAGGTCAAGGTCACCTCAGTAGTAGTCTGTTTTTCCTTTGTTGTATTATAATTTTTATAAGTAATCACCCCCACATGCAACTCCCAGTTTTCAGGAAGTGTGTTTGATCATTGTGTTTGATTTGTTATAAACTGTGGATCTCTGTGCAGGAATTAGAAAAGGTGGCAGTTGTCTCAGAAATGTTGTCTGGTGAAGTCCATCCATCAATCAGTCGTCAATACCAAGTACCTAACATTCACCAGGCATTATTGGAGACACCAAGAGGAATAAACAAATGTATATACGCAAATGTTCATCTTAAACTGTCTTTCTACATTTTTAAGTACTTCAGAGTTATGTCATTTTATATGTATGCTGGATTTTACTTTGCTGGGAACATAGGTGAGGACTAATTTCTGGATTCTTGAGAACCTGTACATATTGATCACTCAGAATCTAAAGATCAGCTGTCATGATCAGTTTCACTGCCATTTTGACGGGGAAATGAGTAGTGATGGGAACAGGAAACGGAAAAGGAAGGTAGTTCAACCAAAGAAGAGGATTATATTCTCAGTAATAGCTGTTTGGGAAAATGGCATTTTTTAAAATGTGTAACTTTTTCATTACTTTCCGTCAAGGTCACATCTCCTAAGTAGGGGAAACTGATGTTACCTCGGGACCTACAAATACTGCCTCATTTATTACTCAGACTCTAAACTCTGAGAAGCACCTGGGATGGGGAAGAGACCATAAGTTTAGAATGCAGACAGAGCTGAGGCTCAGCTCACCAACCCTCAGGACCAGCTGTGTGACGCGGGGCAGGCTTCTGCACCTCCGAGCTTCTATCCCCTCACCTATGAAATGGAGGTGATAATAATTGCCCTGATGGGCCATTGCGAGGATTAAATGTGTAAAGTCTTTGGCACATATGAGTGTTCTACAAATGTTAGATTCCCCTTCCCTTGAGAAATATAGAACTGGAAATTAATTGAAAGTTCAGACCCTGATGGAGAGGTTAAAGCTGACGCATTGCCTTTTTAGATGGAGCGAAGCTTGTCTTGGCACAGCTAGTGCAATCCAAGTTCTGATGAAAAGCAAGCTGTGTGATGCTATGAAAGAGCCATATAAAGAAATAACCAACTGATTGCTCAAAATAGTTGTTTGGAATAGAATTTTCCCGAAGCATTAGGTAGTACTCAAGAAAGTCTTTCTTTGTTTAAAGCTCTGATGATTTTTAAAATTTAAGATTTAGTGTTTCTGAGTGTCCGTGGCAGCTGCCACTCACCACAGCTTCTCACATCAGCTGTGTGGATGGGAAGGCGCTGCCCCTCCACGGTCTGCCCGATTCGGCCTGCATCCCACTGGCCAGGGACCAGCATGGAAAAGACACGGGCATGTGGACACTTGGAGACGGTTTGATCTATGATTTCTGTGAGGGGCCAAAAGCAGTGAAGAGGAGCACGATCTTGTTAATACAAACAATTTGAGATCAGATATTAATTTTATTTTATTTATAGAAATTAATTTATTTTAGGTTCTTCTTTAATTATTTATTTTGCCTGCTGCTTTATGAATTGTGTTTACACACATAGCGATAGACCCTGGATTCTAATTTATTTTTACATTTTTGCATTTTTCTGTTTTTTTTTTTAATTGTAGTACAAAAACATGTAACATAAACTTACCATCTTAACCATTTTTAAGTCTACACTTCAGTAGTGTTAAGTATATTGATGTGAAACAGATCTTCAGAACTTATTCTTCTTGCAAATCTGAAACTCTAGACCCATTAATCAAGTTTACTTTTCCCCCTCCTCCCATAACTAGACCTTAACTATGATGCAATACTTTCCTCCATTACAAGTGCAAAAATTACAGATGAGGAGAATATTGTCTAATTTATAAAAGAATAAAATAATTAAGCCTCCACATGTTATACCTTCATTTGTATGTTGTGAGGCCAAGCTCCCTCTTTAAAACAGACAATGTTTTTAAGTTGCCAAAAATGTATCTGAAAGCTGTATTTTACTCATCTCAACTCTCTCCTCTCTGTGCCCCTCACTTCATCCTCTTTTGTGGGTAACAGTGAGTGTTCTTTCCCTTCTCTTTCGTAGGGCCTGCGCTCGAGCAACTGTATGACCCAAGAATTAAAGTCTCCAAAACATCAGGTAAAGAAAACAGCAGATGTGATTTGGGAGTTGGTAGGTTTAGAAAGTGGACAACCAGGAATTCCCTGAAAGCAGTTAAAATACCAGCTCATATTAGAAATGTGACACCAGGACCCATGGTTTCTCAGCCCGCGCCAGCAGTGGGTGGCAGTTCTGAGAACCAGGATGGTTGCTAAACCATTGCATCAGCACCGTGGATAACGGCCCTGAGGAGCCTGGCAATAGCCCTGATGGGAGGATGGGTAACATTCGCATTCTCCTCATTACAGAGTTTAAAAGACATTTGTTTTAGACATCTGAAGTATGAGTGCTTCCTGTTTCCGGTGTTACAAATATCTGTGACATTCAGATTTTTTAAAAAATATTGTATTGTTTCTTTAATCCCTGGTTTAGAGGGAAGAATAGATGAAAATACCATAAAATTTCCTTTGGCCAATTTTCTGGAATTATACTAAAAATCCAGATGGAATAACAACACAAGGGCTGAGTTGGATTCTTAAAATGTACATATCACTTTATAAACTTTGCTGTCCATGTGCCAGACGCACAAGTTCTTAAAATCAGGGACATCCCTGAGGTTAGCTGTGCAGACAGGAAACACACAGTCTCCAACGGAGAGAATGTGATTCCTTTGAACTCATACATGCTTTAAGGCAAGAACACTTTCCCCTGGGACGCTGCAAGGAGTCAGACTTTCAGATCACTGCTCTATTGTTTGGAACAAGCAACATCTTCCCTAGTAAAGGGACTTGGACAATTTGAGGAGAAATGATGTGGTATGAGCCCAAGAAACTATCAGGGAACTGTAACATAGCTCTATTCCTATCGACTCTGTGTCCTTCACTTGCTGCCAGCCCTCCACTGGGTTTGGTCATTACTCTTGTCGGACCAGAGTTGTGTACGTCGGGCACTACGACTGTCCCTAGTGCCATGGTACTCTGGTCATAGGGGACAAAGCGTTCTCATCCACTTCTCTTCACTTGGGTAGTCAAAGGAGAGAGGAAATGATTGGCGTCATGTGGGAAATTGAAGCAAGTGGGCTCAATCGTAGTGGGGGTATCTGGCAATAACTCTCCTTTGTTTCCCTCTTACCTCTCAAGGCTTAGTTGTCTGTGTTTGGCTGAGGTGTGATGAAAGGGAGCATTATATTTGAATTTAGGGGACCCGAGTTCAAACTTCACCATCTACTAATGGGGTAACTGTGGTGAGTCACCCACCTCCCAGTCATCTTTCTCAGTTAGAGATTCAGGATTGTTGACAGGATCAAATAAATAATACATGAGAAAAAATAAGAGTACTTACACATGGAAGGCACTCAATAATGTCTTTTCTTTCTGTTTCTCTCCTGTTTCTTCCTGCACTGGCAGCGGATGGAGACCCCCATTTTGTTGTGGATTTCCCCTTGAACAAGCTCACTGTCTGCTTCAACATCGATGGGCAGCCTGGGGACATCCTAAGGCTGGTCTCCGATCACATGGACTCTGGTAAGTTCTGACCTCTGTAGTGGTCTTAGGCAAGAGCAAGGTAGACACTATATCTCCTCTGTTCCTAAGACGGGTGTCCAGGTATATGAGGGGCACATCACAGATGCTCGACAAGGATCATTGATGAATAACTAAAGCAAATAGACTGTGTGCTGACCTTGGAGGCAGGGAGATGTGCATTGGAAGCCCTGCCCTCTAACTGAACTCATGTTGTGGCGCTGGGTACTCAGTAGGGAGCTCCTGCTGTCTCCCTTGTAAAACAGAGATAGTGATACTCGCTGTGCTGGCCTCACAGTGCTATATGAATACACAATATATTATTGTTATTCTCTTTCCAATCAAAATCTGTGATGGTGGGATGTGCTAAGCTCATTTATCTCAGTTCCTCGGTGATTGAGGCGTTAAGCCTGATGTTAATTACTCAGCTCTGTGCAGAGGACACAGATGTAAGAAGGGTTCTGATCCCCTTTGGTCTGTAGAGGGACTGCATAAAAGAGATTGGTATATGCCTTGACTGGTGTAGCTCAGTGGATTGAGCGCAGGCTAAGAACCAAAGGGTCGCCAGTTCGATTCTCAGTCAGGGCACATGCCTGGGTTGCGGGCCAGGACCCCAGTGGGGGCCATGTGAGAGGCAACCACACATTAATGTTTCTGTCTCTCTTTCTCCCTCCCTTCCCCTCTCACTAAAAATAAATAAATAAATAAACTCTTTTTAAAAAAGAGATTGGTATATAAAAGCTTCTCTGGTTACATTCAGGTACCAGTACCTCAGGGATGGCCATGTGGACAGCCACACGGTCTGACTTTGTCAGGACAAGCTTTGCAGTGGACATTCTGGTGTTTCTCAGTTCTGAGAAAATGAGCTTCTTAGAAGGCTAGGTGACAGA
Organism: Glossophaga mutica; assembly: GCA_039655065.1. Classification (NCBI taxonomy): domain Eukaryota; kingdom Metazoa; phylum Chordata; class Mammalia; order Chiroptera; family Phyllostomidae; genus Glossophaga; species Glossophaga mutica. The sequence goes on from CM077303.1 coordinate 158,097,609, forward strand.
GGGCCCCGCAGCAAGATCGCACAAATGACGTTGTTCTGTAATGTTTGTGGGCTCCTTACCTATCTTGCTCTCTTGCAGGGCTGCCTAGCCTTAGAGCAAAATCTTGGCTTGTTTGTAACTCGAAGGGCTCCAGAGTGAGACAGGGGCTTACCTGTATCCTTCCCTAGAGGTGCCCACCCTCCTCAGAGCTGTTCTGTCATTTCTGTGTTCAATGTGGTATCCACGATGGGAAGCTCAGTGGAAGATGCTTGGAGCCTTGAGGCAGAACTGTCTGACCACTCATGGGTGGACACTCAAAACTGTCCACTCATGCTGGAGTTTTTCCTTTCCCCAACGCTTTGTCCCAGAGAAAGGAGTTTTCCCCTGGAGTGTCCAAGGAGTTTCTAGTCAAGATGTATGGAAAGATTATCTCCAAAGCAGAGAAAACAAGAGTTGATTACATAATAATCTTTTATTAATGCAAACTGCCTCTTTGGCTGAAAGCAAATACACTTAATGCGCATAAACTACTCCAGTCCCAAACATCTGGTGTAGAATTGCCATCTGTCCAGACAGCACAGATTGCCAGGAGTCTGGCTCCCAGGCCTCGCTCATGTCTAGAGGAGTTGCAGTTGTGCTCATGACAGTGAAGGAGAAAAGAAAAGCATTCTATTTGCTGGCCATTGACAGCTTGCCCACGTGCCAGCTTCCATAATTCTCACCACCATCTCATTAGGTTTCATACCCCCTTTTTACAAATGAAGACATTGAGGCTCAGAGTTTTAAAGTAACTTGTCCAGAGATGCACACCTGGAAAGTAGAAGAACTTGAGCTTCTGGACTAAGCGTGATTCTAACCTTTGCTTTATGCCACACGGCTCAGTGGCATCATGGAGTCTCCAAATCAGCAGCAGTGGCAACTGGTAGCTGAGAAATATGTCTCTTTGTCCCTACAACCAGAATGAAAGGAAATACTGGAGTGACCACAAACACGCAAACTCTTTCTGTGATATCTTGACTCAAATCTACATCATCCTTCCCCTCCCCCAAAATATTGGTTGAACATGGGGAAGAAATGTCCTTGTAACTTCATGCATTTACTCATTTCTTCACTTACTCAATAGGCACTAAGTGGCCTCTACTCCTGAGTCAAAGTTCATGGTGCGAGAGATACAAAGATAAGGCCGGGGGAGGGAGGAAATTCTGATTAGAGGCTTTCAGCGGTGAAGGTGGGGATAGCTTTTCTAACCACTGCTCTCTTCCCCTCTACCTTGGAGGTGTGACAGTGAACGGAGCATTAATTGGGGCCCCCGCTCCTCCCAGTGGCCACAAGAAACAACGCACTTACTTCCGCACCATCACCATCCTCATCAATAAGCCCAAGAGGTCATACCTTGAGATCACACCACACAGAGTCATCTTGGACGGTGAAGACAGGCTGGTCCTCCCCTGCAACCAGAGCGTGGTAGTGGGGAGTCGGGGGCTGGAGGTGTCAGTGTCTGCCAATGCCAATGTCACTGTCACCATCCAGGACACCATTGCCTTCGTCATCCTCATTCACCTCTACAAAAAACCAGCCCCCTACCAGCGAGACCACCTAGGTTTCTACATCTCCAGTAGCAAAGGCCTTTCCAGCAACTGCCATGGACTGTTAGGTAAGCAGCCGCTCTTCCCAGGGTAAGAGGAGAGTGCTCAGCTCCTGGAGTCCTGGTGTGAAGCTGGTGTTGCCAGTTGCTTTAGCTTGATTGAGAAATTCAGTGGGAAGGTGGTCTTTATACATATCACAAAAATTGTATGTCTTGCTTGCCTCTTCATGACTTTCTAGAATAGGATTGTGCTTTATAAACTAATCTCACTGGCTTTCTGGGAAAGCAAGCAAAGAAGTTGGGACTAATCCTCTGGCTCCTTACTCTCAGCAAGAAAATACAAAGAAAGGGCAGTCCACAGCCTAGCACCTGGTGTGTCTCTTCCGTAGGAGTCACCCACATTGCGTGAGCAGCAGGCGATCCCCTTGGGATGGCTTTCTCAACATGCAGTTTCATGTGGGCCTCTTGCCCACAAGTAAAGAGCCAGAGCCGCCAGGGCTCAATTTAGAAAGCAGGATTTCCTGGCACTTGAGCTGGATGCATTTCTGTAGTTCCTGATGGCCAAGCACGCACTCCTTCTGACAGATGCACACCAGTGTCCTTGGCCTCAGCGATGCCCTCACTTGACCTGGAGAATTCCGATGATGTGTATCAGGGACAAACTGAACTGACTGCTACACCATCGGTCCAATACAACCCACAAACTTTGTAGCATGGAGAGTGCTATGACCAGGGAGGAGAGGGGAAGGCCTGACTCTTCCCTGTTCATCTGCCCCCTTTCTCGTCCTCCCAGCTTAGTAAGAGACTATGGTTATTTCTGTTGGCTGGTTAGGCAGCTTTCCAGTGTTAGCAAGTAGACAGCTTCCAGATGTGGAGGCCACTACCTGTAAAACCTCAGGTCTCTCCTCTCTACACACCCCAACACATGTTCCATCACTTACGCTGGAGAAGGTGTGAGTGCCTTCTGACAGAGTGCAACCAGGAGTGCGGTCACTGACATCATGAATTCCCCCTGTCTCTGGGTACCACATGTGCATTTGCTTGTCACCAGTGGCCTAAATTGATATTTTATTTTGTTTCTGCACGGTGTGGCCTGCACTTGACTTAGACCTGATGCTTTTCTTGTCCATTCAGGTCAGTTCCTGAACCAAGATGCCAGACTCACAGGGAAGTCTGATGAGCCCAGCAAGAACACTACTGGTCCTCCATTCCCGAAGGCAGGCGAGGTGTCTGGGACTGTTTTGAAGGTGAAAGGACATGAGGTCCCGGTGGTCTGGAAACAGAGGAAAATCTACAATGGGGAGGAGCAGGTAGACTGCTGGTTTGCCAGGAACGCTGCCCAGCTGCTCGATGGAGTGTACAAGGATTACCTGGCAGCCCATCCTTTTGACTCAGAGACTTCATTCGGCCTGGGAACATCCAGGGGACTCTGACACCAGCACTCTTAACGTCAGAGTGCCTGACAGGGAAATAGCCTCCAGGGACACTGCAGTGTGGTCCTTGTTGCTGGCCTGTGCCTGGTCTCTTGGCAGTAAGCTGCGACCTTTGGCCTGTCCTTGGTTGCCTGTAGGTGGGACAGTGTCTTGAGCAAAGGGTAGGATCAGGAAGCGGAAGTGAAATGTTTCCCCTGCTTCCTCGTCCTGCCAAGGTCTCCTTATGTACTATAGAGAAAGATGGCAGCACCAAGAGGGGAAAGGCCAGGATTAAAAGCAAGAAGTGTATGTCTCATACCAACTGGCTTGTCCATCTCACAGCCCGTCATAAAGGTACTCTGATGAAGGAAGGTTGCTCCAAAGTTTGTTTTCTCTGTGGAAAAAGCCAAGTTTGGGCACATTGCTTTTTACCTTGTAAATGCTTAGGAATCTTTTCTGTTCGTACTGTGGCATTCCCCAGATGTGTGGCCTGCTTCTGGGCATCCTTTGGTGGAGCCCAGACTGTGGGTCGTGCGATAGCCTGTAGATTTGATCATTATAAACAATTAAGTCGTTTCTTAGGAGAAGATTTTCTTCTGCTGTGATATCTTGCCCTTGAAATTTAGTTTTCATTTTTATTAAAAAACTAATTAAAAATTAGAAAATCTCCATCCCAGCTACCCATGTCTTTCTAATGGTTTTGTAAAAACACTTTACTTTGCCAATGAATATTCTCCTATTTATTCCAGTAAGCTACGTGCTTATAATAAAGAGGACAACTCCACATGAATGTTTTTGCTGGCTTGTCTTGGTGCTGGATGAATGGCCAAGCTTTTACTAGGCACTCTTCAGCCTTCATCGTCATCGCGGCCTTCTTTGTCCAGGAGGTGATAAATTCAGCTCTCCCAGTACTGGACTGGCAGGTGGACACAGCACAGGGAGAGTCTGACAGCTGACGTACAGAAAACAACCTGCACGTTCTCAGCAGGAAGTACACTGGCTTACAGAGTCTAAGAAGCCTTTCCACACCTCGTATAGGCAAAGCAGGGAATCAGCATGAGTCAAGGGCTCTGGTTCCAGAGTGTGGACATAGCTAATCCCATAAGGAATAGGTTAAAATTGGGGAGGGGAGCTCCAGGAATCACTGCCTATCAGCCTTCTCGTTGTGGGCATCCTCTTTGCAGCATGTTCATACAATCACAGGACGTGAGGGTGCTGGTGGCATCAGAGCCTCACTTTGTGCCCTCCTCACCAGTTCTCACTTTTCAGTTTGGTCTCAGGACCACTGCAGTTCTGAAAGTCTGGTCCTCACTGAGTGAGGGGCCCAGTCAGAACACAGATGGACACAGGGGGTACTTGTGTCAAACAGCAGAGAAAGATTTGGGCCAGAGACGTAGAATATTTTGATGTGAGACTGAATGAAATAAAGGCCTTTGTGCTGGCTTCACGGGAGGTTTTCCCCAGTCAGGACTGATTCCAGAGCAGGCTTTCATGAAAAACGAAAGCATACTTAGCACTTGGAGGGAAATCAGAGCTACAAAAATTGTTTGTCATACTTGTCTTCCCATGGGAACCATTTGAGCAGCAAAATGACCTCCACATGTTCCTGTTGGACCAGGGGATTAAGTTAGTAGCTGGGGACTTTTCAGTCCTCTCTCAATGTCTCTCCTCTGCGTGAAGCCACTAGACCATGGCCCGCCAGCTGTGTTATTTTTGACTCCCACCATCTCAAACTAGCTGCCTGTTTTCATGCCAGCATGTGAAGATACCTGCCCAGACTGACAGATACTTCCATATTTCGGAGCTCAGAGGAAGAGGAGGAGCATGAGCCAGAGTCAGCCAGTGAGTGGCCAGGCCCATCATACAATTGCAGCCCTGGCTGGGTAGATGTCTCCTGAGCCAGAGGTCAGCCCGCTGTGTTAACAGTGGGATCAGCGACCTGCGTTACAAGTGTAGGCCTCAGAGCTGCAGAGAGGAGGCTACTAAGAGACATTCCCACTTCTTCCTGCTTTTCTAAGAGCAGTGGAAAATATTCCAGTGGGCTACCCATTGCTTCTTCTCCTACTTAGAAAAAAAATGTATTTTTTTAAGTATCAAGGTTGAGCTCTTATTTTAAAGTTTTTACTTGAGACGAATCCACTTTTCTTTCTCCTCCTCTTCAGTGGTACATCTGTTTTTATTGCTAAAGGTATTTACCGTTAAATTTTCTCTTCTCACCTGGAGACTGTGGTATATGTGAGCTCAAAATTCCACACCTATGTTATAGTTAGGGCCTTTTAATTTGACTGAAAAATGTAGTATTTTCTGCTGGCCATATGTTGTGAAGAGCAAGCTATTTTGAAGTCAATGCAGGATGAAGGAGGAACTCTCTTCTCTGGTAGGGAAACTGAGGCAGGGTACCACTGGGTGATTTTTCCCATGTTAGGCAAAAGATTCACAAGGAGACCAGGCTGAATTTCCAGAACTTCTTTTGTTTGCTTTGACACATTTTCACCATCTGGGCAATCATTTATTTTCCTTGAGCATTTATAAATTGACAGAGGGTAACTAAATGAGAAGTTGAATGAGATTGAGAAATACATTGCAATTAGAGGAGATAAATCACATGTTGTCAACACAGCTAATGTGAGAGTCATAACAACTGATTAAGATCTTAAAAGTCTTCATTTCTGGCTTCCCACCCCCTCCCACATCTAAAAAGAAAGGCTTCTAATGGTCATCTTGATTTAAAGTTTTACATTCTCCAAATAAAAGGACTGAATGTTCTCTACCCAGCCATGCTGGATGGTTTATTGTCTTCCACTTGACTTTTCCGTGAGTGACTACTTCAGGCATTTGGGAGGATCAGCCACGTCGGCACAGTGTCACAGCCGGGCAGTTGTGGGGCAGGCACACGGAATGAGGAAGAGCGCCTCTTTGTTTCTGTCGGGAATAGCATTAAGTCTTCAGTGGAATCATGGACCCTCGCAGGTGGATTTGGAACATGATTCATTTCTTTAAATTTATCTCTTGTCTAAACTGAATGCTGTGGACTGAATGTTTTTGTCTCCCAAAATTCATAAGCTAAAGCCTAACTCCCCCAGTGTGATGACATTGAGAGGTGGAGCTTTGGGAGGTGGTGAGGTCATGAAGGTGGAGCCCCATGAATGGGGTTAGCGTCCTTATAAAAGAGACCCCAGAGAGCTGCTTCACCCCTCCCACCAGGTGATAATGCAGGTAAAAGGTGACATCTATGAACCAGGGGGTGGAATCTCTCCAGACACCAAATCTGCCAGTGTCTTATCTTGAACTTTCAGCCTCCAGAGTGGCGAGAAATGAATATTCATTGTTTAAGCACCCCAGTCTGTGGCGTTCTTGATGTAGAAGCCTGAGCTGAATAAGACTGAATCAAAGCACGAGTTCTTTTCATTTCCTCCAGCTACGTAAAAGGTATACAAATAATGCTGTCATTAAATTTGGAGAGCTCTTGGAGCCAGAAGAACTTGATCCACCTAAAGCTAACAGCAACTAAAGTAACACAGCTAAACAAACACTTAGAAATGTAACTTTAAATATTTATTTTAGTCAGTTTAAAATAATAAGTAGGGTACAAGATAGTTCACATTCAAGAGACATTTTTCTTAAAAATTTATATGAGAATGACATCTAAAAATAAACAACATATTGGCATGTTCCATGTTCATGTTTTGAAGGAAAACAGAATTAAGGCTCTGGAGAATAAAACTTGATGACTCTAACTGTACTGCTTGTTTGTAATAATTTATAAATTACATAAAAATATATGTAAATGGAGTAGTGAGTGACACTGGAAGAATATAGTAAAACACACAAATTACCATATAGAACAGCAAATGTACAGCAGCCATTTTTTTTTAATATATTTTATTGATTGTTATTACAGTTGTCCCATTTCTCCCCCATCATTCCCCCCACCCTGCACACCCTCTCCCACCCACATTCCCCCTTTTAGTTCATGTCCTTGTGTCATAAGTTCTTTAGCTTCTACATTTCCCATACTATTCTTACCCTGCTCCTGTCTATTTTCTACCCACTATCTATGCTACTTATTCTCTGTACCGTCCCCCCCTCCTCCTCCCACGCCCCTGTTGCTAACCCTCCATATGATCTCCATTTCTGTGGTTCTGTTCCTGTTCTAGCTGTTTGCTTAGTTTGCTTTTGTTTTAGGTGTGGTTTTTAATAGCTGTGAGTTTGCTGTCTTTTTATTGTCATATTTTTTATCTTCTTTTTCTTAGATAAGTCCCTTTAACATTTCATATAATAAGAGCTTGGTGATGATGAACTCCTTGAACTTGACCTTATCTGAGAAGCGCTTTATCTGTCCTTCCATTCTAAATGACAGCTTTGCTGGAAAGAGCAATTTTAGATGTAGGTCCCTGCTTTTCAAGATTTCAAATATTTCTTTCCAGCCCCTTCTTGCCTGGAAGGTCTCTTTGGAGAAATCAGCTGACAGTCTGATGGGAACTCCTTTGTAGGTGACTGTCCCCTTATCCCTTGCTGCTTCTAGAATTCTCTGCTTCATTTTAATCTTGGCTAATGTAATTACAATGTGCTTTGATGTGTTCCTCCTTGGGCCCAACTTCTTTGGGACTCTTTGAGCTTCCTGGATGTCCTGGTAGTCTATTTCCTTTGCCATATTGGGGAAGTTCTCCTTTGTTATTTGTTCAAATAAGTTTTCTACTTGTTGCTCTTCTTCCCCTTCTGGTACCCCTATAATTCGGATGTTGGGACGTTTAACGATGTCCTGGAAGTTCCTAAGCCTCTCCTCATTTTTTTGAATTCTGGTTTCTTCCTCGTTTTCTGTTTGGTTGTTAGTTTCTTCCTTCTGGTCCACTCCATTGATTTGAGTCCCAGTTTTCCACCCATCTCTACTGGTTCCCCATGCGTCTTCCTTCATTTCACGTATTGTAGCCTGCATTTTCTCATCTAATTTATGAGCAAAATCAACCAATTCTGTGAGCATTTTGATGACCAGTGCTTTGAACTGTGCATCTGATAGGTTGGCTATCTCTTCATTGCTTAGAGGAATTGACTCTGGGGTTTTCATTTTTTCTCCGGTTTGAGCCATTTTTGGTGGGTTTTTTTGTTTTGTTTTGGTTTTAGTCTGGTCGCAGCTATTACGTAGAGGAGTGGAGCCTTAGGTTTTCCTCAGGGCGGGGCAGCCCAGTCGCTGGGTTGTGACGCTTTTGTGGGGGCGGGGTCTGAGAGGAAAGAATGGCGCCTGTTCCGCTCTTTTCTGGACTCCGGTCCCTTCCGCTGCTTCCCCTTAGCCTGGATTATCTGCGCACGCGCGCGTGCCTTTAGGTAGTGAGGGGTGGAGCCTGAGGCGCTCCCCAGTATGGGGCAGCCCAGTCACTGGGTTGTGACGCTTATGTGGGGGCGGGGTCTGAGAGGGAACAATGGCGCCTGCTCCGCTCTCTCCTGAATTCAGTCCCTTCCGCCACTTCCCCTCTGCCTGGACCGTCTGCGTGCGCGAATGCGGGATCCCCTGGCCAGCCAGCCGCCCTGTGCGTCCTCACTGGGTCTGCACAGTTGCCCCCCTGTGCCCGGGGTCCGCCAGCTGCCGCCTGGGCGCCCGAGGACTGCCAGCCACCGCCCGTGCACCTGGTAACTGCGAGCCGCTGCTACTTGCGTTCCTGGGTCCGCACCTCCACTTTTTCCTACCGCGACTCCGCCCCTCTTACCGGTCTGGATGAATGGTTGTTGGACTTCCGTACAGTTCAATTTTCTGTAAGTTCCGGTTGTTTTCTTGTTTCTAAATATTTGTTGTCCTTAATTTTGGTTGTGAGAGGAGGCACAGTGTGTCCGCCTACACCTCCATCTTGGCCGGAAGTCCCCATTCTTGACCTTTATATAAAACTATCAAATAAGTAGAGAAGTGTCTTATATCTCTCAATACCATATTTTCTGGGACTCTGGTATCTCAAAGCTTTGATCACCTTCTTATTGGGTCGCTCGTTCATACATACTGGCCACCATCTTGCTTGGAAATATTTCCATTTGGCTCTGGATCATTTTCCTCCTCAAGGGGCATCTCCAGTTTATGGTTCTGGCATCCCACCTCCAGAACCTCCAGTTCTGAGTGGCCCTCAGGTGTTGCTCAGATTCTGACTGAGCTACGTTAAGTTCTGAATGGAGCAGTGCCTGATTAGAGCCCAACCAGACAGAGCGTGAGTAAGACGGCACCGGCACCGGGAGGCTGTGTTAAAAACAAGCCAATGCCTGATCTCAAGGGTGTGAAGCCGAACTCTCTGGGTTTTGTTTCCTTTTTCTTCGCTTCAACTTCTATTTTCCCCAGAGTACATTGGCCTTAGTGCCTTCTAGATCACCTCACCCCTGAACCACCCCCCGCCTAATTTTCTGTATTTTTCTGAGAAAAAAAGGAGCTTCCTTATCACTGTCTGATATCAAAGTGGCTCTATCATCACTTGATTTTGTTATCTTCATGCCCCCTTCCTCCCAGGTATAACTGTCTTCCTTTCTCCCAGTACCCCTCTATTCTCACTTCCTCTGGGCAGTTGTCTGAATTATTCCTTTTCATTTTAGAATCTCTAAGCTTTTATTCCCCACCAAGTTTTTCCCTCTTTATTTCAAGTATTATTCCAGAAGTCTCCTCTGGTCTGAAACTACTATCCTTGCCTAGGGCTTCTATCTTCTGTCTTTTATATCTATGCCAGGCTTGCTGTGGTGGTTGGTATTTGAACCCTCATTTTTCTTTTCTAACCTCCTACTCAGCTGCTTAACTCCTCAGATTCAGCTTCTGTCTTTATCATGCTAATGGAACTGTATGTAAGATGTCACGTTGCCATTTCTGAGGTCCAGTTCCAGCTGTCAATGTCTTCCACCTCAGTGCATGACAATATTGGTCTCTTCCTCTTTTAAAGTGATGGATCCCTAGGCTTCTTGATTTTCAAATTTTTCCTCTAGTCTCCTTTGTTCAATTTCTTTCCTCCTTCCAACCTGTGGACTTACCCTAAGGCTCTTCCTTGGTCCTCTACACTTTCCAGCACACATTCTCTCCCTTACAGATCTCACTGGGTCTGAGCTCCATCAACTGGGTCTGCGGAGAAGGCTCCTGCCCATAAATCTGCAGTGTTGACTTCTCACGTTGGGACACTTCCCTTTAGTTATTCCAGCATCCTCTGAAGCTCAGAAACAAAAGTAAACATCACATCTTCAAAGTGTCTATATTTAGTATAAGTATTTGGAATTCATGATCTCAGTAGATAGGAAGAAGACCTAGCACAGTCCTTTTTTATTTTGATGCAAATAAACGTGGAAATGTCTGTGTGTTGGTACATTTCATAGGCCAACTCAAAATTAATTTTTATTGACACAGCATTCTTTCTGAAACTTCTCTGTTGATCATATTATTTTCTCAAAACAACAGCTGTGTTTGTGTAAGAAAAGGTTCAGCGTCCTGATTGCTCACTGGGAATTTCTTGTTATATAAGATGAAAGTTACATGCACTAAGTTTATTTATATATCATTAAATCACTTATTTGAACTATTAGTACAACATTCATTATAAGTAGACTTTAATATGTTTTACAAATAATTTTTAAAATGTATAAGGACAACATAGAAAACACAATACTTGAGATGTTTAAGTGTGAATGAATGCATGAGTGATACACATACACTCTTTTCTCCTGTTAACTTTCCTACTGGAAGTCTGCCTCACATTTCCAGGGTCTTTCAGCCATGACAGTAATATAAGCTCTCTCAATGTTATCGAATGCTGAAACCCAGATTCTATCCTGAAATTTCACATGGAATGTTAAGTTACAAAAGAAAAAAAACTTTCTAGGGGAAGGCAGAAACAGTTCAAAGTCTGAAGACTCATCTCAACAGTGAAGTGTATTTGCTTTTGAAGAAGGCTTAGAACATTTCAGGAATATTCTAGAAACTGAACATTCTCCTGAAACACTCTAGAAACTAAAAGGTCTCTTATACAACTTGGAGACAACTATTTATTTTTTCAATCTCTTCATCTGCCTTCCTGTAGAAAAAAAATGGGACACTTTGAGAACTTGTGATGAAAACATAATATAAAACTTTGTATATTATTGAGTGACAATAGCATTTTAAATTGCTCATGCAATTTTCCCAGGTAAGAAGATACTTTAAAACAAATATATTCACTTATCCATTCCTTTAACTAATATTTAGTGGTCACTAGCTATGTGGAGGACACAGAGCGCCCTGCCTCCCTGGCCCTGGAGGTAGTGTTTCCTGTAATTAGTCCTTAGAAAAGAGAGTCAGCAGGGTGCCCTTACCCAGGCTCGGATAAAATGTGTGGGGGTTGAAAAAGGAAGAGACTTTTCCGCTAGGGTAGAAGAGGCATTGGCGTTGAATCTAGGTTTCACAGAACTGGTAAGGTTGGCAAGGAAGAGTGTGTAGGTGTATTTTATATAAAAACATATTTATTCTTACCAGAGACATGGAAATAAAGAACAAACTGACAGTGACCAGAGGGTAGGAGGGGAGATAATGGAGAAAGAAAGGAAACCCGTACAAAGGGCCCATGGATAAGGACAGTAGGGTAAGGATTTTCTTTGGGAGCAGGGTTTGGATGTGGCAGGGGAGAGCAATGGGGGGAAAGTGGGGACAACTGTAACTGAACAATAATAAAATAAATAAATTTTTAAAAACATATTAATCTGAATGAAAAACACCATAAAGGAAAGAAAAATGAACTGTACAGAAAAACCAAAAGTCAGCGATGTAGATACCTTGCCCTCACCACAGAACTCTGTGAGCTCAGGCTTGGCTCTCCTCACAACGCCAGGATGCTTTGGACAAGTCAGAGTGGGGTGCCACTTCTCCTGTGCCTGTCACAGACTGCTGGCCCCTGAGCTGAGGACCTCCCCCACCCCCCATGTATGTCAGCTGACTATCACAGGACGAAGAAGAAAGGATGGTGATGGGTGTCCCCAGATACAGAAACTTCAGCGTTGCTTGCTCCCCTCTAAAAGCAGGTGTCCGTTGTACTGAATGTCAGGCTTTCAGCCTTTGGTCTGGGCCCAGAATGGGCAGGGAATTCTGTTAGGTTGGAGACCACATCTTTCTCCTGTTCCCTTAGAAACAGCATCCTAGGAAACAGCTCTCAGTTGATAGTTATCTGTAGCAAATCATTGCTCAAAGGACATGGACATACATCTGGAGAGCTCGGGTGTGGAGAGCTAGCTGGGGAAGAGGGTGCTAACCCCACCCCAGTTACATGCACAGAAATGGAGAGAGACAGGACTCGTGAACATTCACTGGCTAATGTCACCTGTCTCCCTTGGAAGAGGCCCAGACAATGCAGCTACCGACATGATTAATGAGCTGTTGGACCGCACCTGGCAGAGAGGCACTCTGGCTGGGGAGGCAGGAGTGAGGGGAACTTCCCTTTTTCTCTGTCAGACACCCAGCGCTGTGCTGGGGTGACTGCCCTGGTTTCTGCGGAGGAGATAAGCAAGTCTCTAGGACAGCGCATGCGTCTGTCAGGGAGTAAGAAAGGAAAGAAGGGAGCACAGACTTAGATCTGGGGCCAGGGGCCACAGGAAGATGAGAGGTGCTGCACAGAATCAACTGCCCCAAAGTAAATTCATCCTGAGTCACTTGCACATCCTCCGTCTCCACAGCTCAGGTGAAGGAAGCAAAACTGAATTACGAACTACCCGTATTTGGACAAAGGAACCCATTTCTGAGGTTCTGTGAGGTTCTGCCGGCTGCTTGCTTCTGTTACCCACACAGGGCAGATGCACTTTCTGTCCCTTGCTCCTTCTTTCTTTCATGCTCTTTGTCTGGGGCACCCTCACCCCACGGCCTGAGAGCTGTGGTGAGTTCAGGGCCTATCAGCTCAGTCTGACCTGCGGGTGTATGTCCACCAGCCCAGCTGTTTCCGTTCCAGGCACCTGGGTCCTAGACCTGGAGGAAGAGTAGCTGGAGAAGGAACAGGGAGAAGTAAGGATGCTCCTTTCTCTGCATTAGGGAGCCAAAGGGGATCTGGACAGATCACAGCATCTGTTTTTCCTTTTGTTTTACTTTTATGAATTTATTTTATAAACTCACATGCATTTGCCAGGTTATGTGCACAGGCTGTTCTTTGCCACTTTCTAATAATACTAAAAACAAACACATAGACACTAAGAAATAGCCTAAATGGCCATCAGAAGGTGGCAGTGTGCATTCACTGTGGGCAGTTTAATGCAATGGTTTATGGCTATTAAAACAAAGTGGATCTGTACTTATTCATATAGAGCTCTAATAAACTTAAAAACAAGTGGCAGAATAGCATGTACAGAATGATCCTAATGGATGACAACACCTTGGTGCCTAATATCTCTAGAGTCAGGGACACTTTTGAGCACCTGATAAAATATGAACTCTAAAATATGATCTCTCCCTTTCTCTTAAAAGCAAATCGCCCAAAGTTAATCTCTTACTAAAGTTTTCCAAAGCAGAAAGGTATTTTGCTGCCATATTTATGTAGCCAACAGCTAAAGTCAAGCCCCAAACCTCTGTGTTGAGATTTAAGCCTAATTCATCTAGTATGAGTCCTTAAGTGACCCTCACTAGCCTGCTTGACTCTCACCTGCCCATCCCTTTTAAGGAGCAGAGCCTAATTCCAGGCATAATAACTAGAAAGGTTTTTTGTCCTCCACCCCCAGCCCCCCCGCCCCCATGACTTCTTCCTTTTCTCCTCAGGACTTTGACCCTAAGACTAAAGCATTTTCCAAGACCTCCCTGCAAGCCTATTCTTTCCTGCTTCTAGGGTCACAATGGCAGCTAAGACCCAGGGACCCCTTGTTGGCCACAGTCTGCCCAAGCCCGGCCTGAGTTACAGGTCCCAGCTGGGCTCACTCCCAGTAGCGAAGGCCTTGGCGCCCCGCTGCCTGGGGCCTGCTAGGATTACAGCTGAGTGTCCCCAAAAGAAAGGGGAGAAATGATCCGCAGGTTCAGTAAGGCCAGCGTGTCCCCACGCGGTGGGTCCAGGGTTGCTGTAGCGCCGAGCTTGCTGGAAAGAATGGGGCTTATTATGTGTGGGGTGGAGGGGGAGGGCCAGCGAGGTGTTAGGTAGAGAAAATGGTTGAAATTCAAGTCGCCCCGATGCTGGCAGCCCGGCGCCTGCTGTTAGACAGTCCGATGAACTCTGATAAACCCGAAGGCACTTTCCCCACGCCGGCCTGATCCGCCAGGGGGAAACTCTAGCACCCCGTGGAGAGTGAGGGCGCCGGCAGGGTGCGGGCAGAGGGGCTCCCGGCAGCCAGGGAGGGGCTTTCTGCACTCGAAGAGGGGCGGGCAGAGACCAGGGGCACCGTGGGATCCGCAGGGGAAGGCGCACAGCTGCGAGGGGGCCCTACTGCTGGGACCTTCCAGGGCAGAGGAAGAGGAAGGGATCCGGGCAGCAGGAAGCTCAAGTCCACCAGGGCTGTGGATCAAAACTGAGGCTGGGGATGGAGGCGCCTCCTGGGAAAGGGGCTTCGCCAAACCCTCCTAGACCAGCCAGTGAGAAGCCCTAGCCTGGAGCAGAGTGCCAGCCAGCCTAACAAACACCCTGCCTCTCAGGAGGGGTCAGCTCATGCCTGGATGGTCTATTTTCTGAGTTGGCTTCTGATGCCATGAGCCTGCCAGGTGCTATCAGACTCTAGGATTTGGGGGAGGTGCCAGTTGTGGGTGTGGCGGAAACCTCGTCTAGTTTCTATCTTTCCGCTCCGCTGGAAGTGAGGAGTGTGATTCCCTGGTCTGTGTGCCAGAGAGAGAGTTCGGGTGTGCCTCTCCTAAGAATGGGGATGAATGCCGTGCTCCTGCACCGAATGCCTGGGAGACACTTTATCCTCACACATTGTTCCGTGTGCGAGATTCTGCGATTGGGCTGACCTACCTTTTGTCCACTAATTAGCAAGATCCAGCCTGACACTTACACTGAAATCGAGGAAAGTGGGGTGGGGTAGGTTCAGGGGGCTGAACCCCTGCCACCTGTGCCTAATTCAGGACCCACCTGGCCTCCCCCTTTCTATTATTTAAAGGAAGACACTGAATGTTGTCTCAGTTTTATTCTGACAGTTGGAGTTTTGAGGCTGCCATGACACCACTGCTTGTTTCTTATACATAACGTAGCGCCAGCGCCGAGACTTCCTGATTTCTCTGTAAAGTATCTTTGTCAGCTCTGGCTGCCCTAACAAAATACAGACAGTGTGGTTTACAAAACAGACATTTATTTCTCCCGGTTCCGAGGCTGGAAATCCAAGATCAATGTGCTGGCCAATTCAGTTTCTGGTGAGAACATCTTCTCACTGTGTCCTCACCCAGAGGAGAAACAGAGAGAGAGAGCCTTCGAGTGTCTCTTCTTTATAAGGACTCTAATTCCATTGAATTAGGGCTCTACACTTACAACCTCATTTAACTTAATTCCCTCTTACTCCAAATAAAATCACATTAGGGGGCCCAAGCACAGGTTCCACTTGGTTTTCTTAGTCTGACAAGTCGGTCATCACTATTAAGCTCTGACCCCATCAGTGAAGAGGGGAGGGAGGCTTGTACACACACCCTGGGCAAGAACAGCTGCCTGCACTCAGGCGGGAACATTACAGTGACCTGGCCTCACGCACAGAGCCACGGTGCAGCCTGGCTGCTCCCAGGCGTGGGGCCTGCTCTGAAGCAGGGAACCTAATTTTAGGGACTTTTATTGTCTGTGAGTGATTGTCTCAATCACCACTTTACTCTTTAGGAGTGGAAATTGAGGCCCAGAGAAGTAGAGTAGCACAAGCTTGTCACAAAGGGCCAGAACTTGAACTTGGCACTCCCAACTGTAGTCCAAGCTTCATCTAATTTTGGAGAACCCTATTCATCTTTGAAGGGCAATCATTTCATCCTCAGCATTATTAAACTCTCTCCAACTCACCCTGGACTGCACTTGAAAGCCCTCTAGGGTCCATGAGACAGAATCACACCCAGCAAAAGGGGCAATTTGTTCACTGATGGTGGGAGGGAAAATAGGTGCCCTCTCCCTGGAGGGCACCTTGGCGGTTAAGTATCATCTTAAACACGCATGTACTGCTTGACTTAGTGTCCTGTTTCAAGGGATGCTGTCTATGGATATCAAGATATGGACAGGAGATGCATGGACAGCAATGGAGCCAAACTAGAAACCATTCAGTTTCCTAATGAGAGGGGATTGGTGACATTGATCATGATGTATTCATATGGGGGCACCTCATTATGCAAGAATATTTAATGGCACAGGAGAATGTTCACATATATACATTTAGTGAAAAAGAAAACCATACATAAATCATAACAAAGAAGAAAGGAAGAAATGTGTCAGAATAATAATAGTAGTTATCTTTGGGTGGTAGGATTATAATGATAATTATTTCCTTTTTTATACTTAGTAGTATCCAAAGTTTCTACACTGAATATATGTGTAAACTTTCTATAACAAATATAAAAGTCACAGATATAATTGCACACTTTACGTTCAGACGCCTGAAGTAATCATAACTCAGCTAAAGGATCACATTTAATGCCGCATGCTCATCGGTACTCCATACTCTTCTTGCTTTGTGACCAGTAGACTGCCTGCCTCCCACCTGCATTGAAAACTGTCAGTATTCTTTGTCTTTATTTTTACATCTGAATGATCAAGTTGTCTGCTATCCAGAACACAATGACCTCAAAAAAGACATGTAGATGATGATGATGATTCTTATTAGAGATAGAAAATAATTTTGAATAAAACTCTGATGTGAGATTGTGGAAGATGGTGAAGATGTGTCTGTCTAGGGCCTTGGTAAGGAAAGGGGGAAATGATGACAGAGAGGATGCATGTTCAGTTTCCGGTGTGTTTCTAGCTCTCTCCCCTATTGCCAGCCTCACTCCCAATCCCCCAACCTCTTGTTCTTGGTCATCTGCTGATGTGCCTCTAGTGGAAGAAGACTCCAGTGGCTAAGGAAAGGGAAGAAAAGAATGTAGGAACAATACATACAATTAAAGCTACTTGGGGAGAAGGGAAGTGATGATGGGTATGGTGTGGACTCATATGTCTGTGAAGAAGCCAAAAATACCCAAATGTTCTGAGCAGCTAAGGGGTCATTCTGTTTCTAACTGATGGATTTAGGGTTGAAATAAATAAAAGGTCATTTTCCATTTTCTGTTTTATGATTGAACTGAGTCCGTGACAGCCACTAGCCATCTTAGTCTAAACTTCCCATCATGACTCCTTAAATTGGAACGCAATCTGAAGAACAGGAAGCATCAGGACCGCATTCGAGTCACCAGAATTTCCAGGAGGTCCACAGACAACTGGAATAGACTATGCCCTGAGGAGAATAGTTTGAAAAACAAGCAAAGTGAAACGCCTGTGTGGAACTTCTGAGGTGCAGACCTCATGCAATTGTACCCTCTGCCCTCTAGACATGTTCAGTGGCTCTCTTATAACTTAAAGGATGCTAGTTTGTTGCTTTCCGGTTTTTTTGGAGGAAATCCAAGGAAATTATTGCAGGGCCCTTGCAGTAATTTCCTCTGCCAAGTATGACATACGGTACTGTTGTCTCTGCCCCATCTTGAGCTGAGGGGCTCAAAGACCAGGTTCCTGTGCTGACCTGCATACCTCACTGTGCTGTCCGTTTTGTTCTCAGAAACCCTTTGGGATGCACTCATGTTGACAATGAAAGACACAATAAGCTTCACTAGGACCAGCTCCAGCTGAGGGTCTAGGATGTAATCCAACCAAACCTTTTGAGGCTGGTGGGAGAGTAAGATTGCCCCACAACAGTGGGGTAGAATCAATTTAGCATCTTCGTCACAGACACTGGCAGCCTTCTCACCGGGGAAGTGAAATTCTCTGTGCTCCTACCTGTTACCAAGACGCATGAAAGAAAATGAGTATTAAGTGTATGTATAGCTCACAGTTTTATGTGACAAAGGAAGCAGTGATCCTGGGGGACAGTAAATTGAAATCAAGTAGAGGCAACTCTCAATAATTTGTGGCAATGAGAGCACAGAGATACATCTTTTTTTTTATCTTTGTCTTTTATTTGGTTGTAGCCTTTAAATTTCAGAAGGCATTAATAAGCAAGAACAATTCTAAGCATAATATTAAGATACAAAGTTCAAGTAACGCATTATTGGGCACAATTTTTCTTCCACTTTTCCTGTCAGCTATAAGCCCATAGAAAGTATAAACACTCAAATAAAGATGGCAAACCAGTTAGGTTTGGGTAAGTTACTTTTTACCACAGCTAAAATACTTTCAAACAACTATTGGCTCTAGTGCTGATAAACTGCTGAGAATATATGTATTCCAATAAGAAACTAACAGTGAAATTGACAATGACCACTAATAATGATCAGTTCTATTCACCAATCTAAATCAATGTTTGAAATTTTTCCTGTACTCCACAGAAATAGGTGGAGTTCTTGGTGGGTAGGGATGGAAGAGCTGGAATAGCAGCCATGACTATTGAGAGACCATGAAGCCAAAAACTGAAAACATTTAAGTCAAATCTTTCTCATTGTTCTTGCAAACATAGAAAATTAAGAGTACATGATTTTTATAATTCCCCATCTCAGACAGTGAAGCCTAGCATATCAGCTCATAAGGCAGTTGAAGGGAAATAGAGTATAAAACTATATTTTGTCTCTTGGAGCTGACAATCCAACAGAGAAGGAACTACTCATAGCCATTGTAGCAAGAGGTCATCAGGGAATGTTTTGTGGAAACAGTGAAGATGAAGTTCTAGTAACTAATGAATAGATTTTATGAGAGAAATGAGGACATTCTAAGAACTAAAAGTACCCAAAATTCTTGAAAGCCATGACATTCTCCCAGCATCAAGGGAACTCTACCAAAGTCTTATTCCTGTCCTAACATGTGTTTTACCGAAACTGCTTCAGGGTGAGTAAAACGGACTGGCTTATGTCCCCCTGGAGGACCAGAGAAATGGCTGTAATGTGAGTGGCAGGTTGAATCTCTATAATTAGTGCTTGAGTAGCCAAGAGTCGGCCAGATCCAGTCCTTCTGGTTCCAAACCTCACCCTTCTCTCGAACATCAACTCACAGAACTGCCAGAAGTGTCGCTTGAATTCTTATCGTGGTCCAGCTGAGGATGAGCAGAACGAGACTGGTGGCCACCTTCTCCAAGAACACGGTCGGCAGGTTCAGGAGGTACTGCCCGGTGCAGGCCTTGTTTAGGAAGGCTCACCTGGGAGGACAGAATGAACCCAGTGGGAACCAGGGACTTGGACCCAATGACTAATACCTCTCTGGAGTCACCATGCGGAATCACAGCAGGCCATTCAGTGAAACTGGCCAAGGAGTTCAAAGCTCAACTTGAGACATCAATGGTTCCAGGCTCTAGAACTTTAATGACCGGCGCCACCTGGTGTCCAGCACTAACACCATTTGCCCCCTTTTATAGTCGGCAAAAGAGTGGAGCAGAGAACAAGCCTTGCCCACTTGCCCAGGAAGTCAGTCCCAAGTGTGATGTCTTCCCATCTCCGGCAGCACTGGAATACTTCATTTGGGTGATACCTCAGGAAGCACTTTCTTCCCATGGCTGCTGCTTATCCCCACAATCTGGTTCAGGTGACTTCCTCGTAGACCCCACAGCTCTCCATGCACCTCTCTGGGTTTTGTTTTTTAATCAAACTAGACAAGTCCCTGAGACAGTGATTCTTTGTCTTCATGGCTCCAGTGTGTCGCACAGTGTCTGATACATAGGAGGCAATGAATACTCAGCAAATGCATGAAAGAGCGTAGGGGGAGGGGCCAAGAGACTGAGCTGGGGCTGATTTTAACTCTGATCATTTCTCTTTCCAGAACTACGGGTCCTACACCACGGAGAGAAGCATGTTTCAATCGAGGGGGCCTGCTTGCTCTTGCTTCTTTGTCTCCTTTTTTTCTCACCTTTCTCCGACTTCCCTCCACGTAATGTGCCAACATGGTTGGGGCCCACTTAACCATGCACAGATAGCACTGTTTCTCAAACAGAACCATGCATGTGCCATTTGTTTAGGTTTTATACAGACACAAAAATCAATAATATGGGATCTCAAAGAGAAAAGGTTACTTTCCTGTCTAATTCTCCTGATTCTGACAAAAAAGAGAGGTTTCCAAATCATATTACTATGTTTTTAACCCCTCTCGAATATCCATTTAAACAAAGAAATCACAGGCAACCATCACAGGCAAGACCATCGGCCGGCAAACATACCCGTCTGTAACTGACAAGTTGAGTCATTCCCAGCACAAGAAGGAGACGGTCGTCACGTGGCATGACAGAGGTGTTAGCTCAGGCTGTAACGGCAATCACACTGAACGCATCAGCGTATCACATCAGTGTGTCATGCACCTTAAACTTGCGCAATGCCATATGTCAAGTATATTTCAATAAAAAAACGAATACAGGTTTTATTTCCAAGCCGGCAATACTAATGTGTTTACAGGGTGATTTAGGTTTTCTTTGCAAAGCAGACGTACACAGTGTACCAAGTCTGCTAAAAGGAAAGTGTTCAGTAAATCATTGCAAAGACAGCACAGTTATGGCAAGAAAAACAGGAAAATGGCGCATGATATATGAGTGATGTAAACTTCGGAAGCACGTGGATAACCAGGCACCTTTTCCTCCTCTCACCGCATTTCTGCACACCACCATAAGGCCCGCCTCTCCAGGCCCTGCTCTCTGCCTTGGAGAAGGTTAGGAAACCTGGGGAAGGTCTAGCCAGAGGGGGGCGGTGCTCAGGTGGATGCTTCTCCCATCAACGCCTCATTTCTGCATGGTATCCCTGCACCGACTGGGCAAGTCTGCGTGCAGCAGTCAACAGTTCACCCCGTAATTTGTTTTCCCTGGGGCTCCCCCACGCTGCAGTGAAGCCTGTGAGCCAGGCTCAGCTCAGTGGAGTCTCACTCATCAGAAATCACTCCAAGGCTGAGGAGCAGGCCTCTGTCTGGGTCGCATGTGGCAGATCGGATATCTGGTGGCTGCCAGGCAGGCCAGCACCGACACAGAAACGTGTGGTGACTAAAGGTCTCCGGAAAGAACCAGGGTGTCCATTATCCCAGGCTTTCTGGGTAATGCAATCTGAAAATCAATTCTCATTACATACAAGTGAGACGAATACCTCTGACAGGTTACATCTTAAGTGATAATTAAAAGCATATTTCCTGACGCTTAGCTGCTATGAAATGCATCCCTATTTACGCCACAGAGGGGGTCTCAGGCTAAGACCCTACGGACAGTCATTAGCTCCCCCAGGAAACCTCATAGTTCCTGGAGTGTCATTCATTACTCTAATCTGATTTTCTTTACTCCAGTGAAATGGAACCTGGCACTGGCGCTCTCTCCGCAACTGCACCAACAGTCCTTAAAAAGCAATTAACATTGTCGTGAACCAGGGAGCGAGGACTGACTGTGCATGATACAGTCTTCGGTGCAGTGCATGGATGGAGTTTATTAATCATTAATAGCATTCTATAAACCCCTCTCAATTAATAAGAGGAGACACAGCAGCTAAGGTGTTAAACCCTTTATTTGAGGCATCGCCATGGGGCCCTGGAGCGAGGAGGGAGGCTGACGGCCACCTCAGACTCTCAGGAAAGTTTGAGACTTTTTACGGTGGCGACACTAGTTACTGATTTGGCCTCTGTCAAATTTTCTTTCAAAAACCACTTATTAGAAAAAATGGGAATGCTTGATATCTCTTCCTTCTGAACTGGACTTAAAAATCATTAAAATATTTCAGTAAGGCATAGGAATTAGCAACCAGATCAAAAGAACAACAACAAAAAAGCCCATTATATGTTTTTTTATTTTAATTGTTGTTCTTGTACAGTTTTCTGTCTTTTACTCCCATTTCCACGCCCCCCCCCCCCGAGTTTTTGTCCATGTGTCCTCTATACCTGTTGCTCTAAACCCTTCCCCTTTACCCCTGAAGTTCCCTCCCCTCTCCCTTCTGGTGACTGTCAGCCTGTTCTCAATTTCAGTGTCTTTGGTTATATTGTTGTTTTTCTTTCCTGGGGCTTCCGTAACCAGGCACCTCAAACTGGGGGGCTTAAAACAACTGAAATCTATTGTCTCACATTTCTGGAGGCCAGAAGTCTAAACCGAGGTGGCAGCAGAGCTACGTCTCTGAGCGGCCTCTGGAGCAAGGCCTCTTCCAGTGTCTTCCAGTCTCCGGCAGCCCCAGGCATCCTTGGCTTGTGGCAGCACCGCTCCCATCTCCGCTTCCTTCTTCACACAGCCGTCTTCTCCACGCCTCTGTCTGTTCATCTTTTTGTAAGGACGTAAGACGTATTGGAGGAAGGGGCCTTCCCCGGTCCAGTACAACTTTATCTTAGCTAAGTACATCTTCAATGACTCTATTTCCAAATCAGGTCACATTCTGAAGGACTAGGTAGGGGTCAGGAGACATCAACATATCTTTTGTGGGGATGCAATAAACTCTTACGACACATAAAAAGATTTGTTAATAAATGATGCTTGAATAACTGGTCAACCATTATGGAGAAAAATGAATTCCTTAATTCCTTACTCCTTATGCTGAAATACCAAATGGATCTAAGTTTTAAGTGTGAAAAAAACTAAGTATTAGAATCATAACAGCCAGCACATGAAACATACGTGCAGTCTTGGGTTGGAAGAGCTGTACAGCTGTCAAGATTAAATCTTCACAACAATTCTGCTGTTATTTCCATTTTACAGCAGAGGAAACTGAGGCACAGAGAAGTTAAATAATTTTCCTAAGGTCACATGGCTGGTAAGCAGTAGAGCTGGGACTCGAACACGGGCAGTGGGTATCTGGAGTCTGTGTTCTTAGATGTATGTGATTAACTCCATCTTGGAGCAACACTAATGTCCATGTTTTTACTTTATGCTCTTACATGGTGTTTAAAATTTATAGACTAGATATGTATTATTTTAAATTAGTAAGGAAATTATTGGATCTCTCTCCTTCGTTCTTTCTCCTCCCCATCACTGCCTTCCTCCCAGTTGTCCCCTCCCCTGCCAGGGCCTAATCAGACTGTTAATGTGCCAGAGCTTTGCCACTCAAAGAATCCAGGAGCTCCTATATTGGAATGCTTGTGTAAGAACTACACCCTTATTTCTGTATCCTTTTGGAATCTGTCTTCCTTGATGCTGAAACCAAGTACTTCTGACTTGGTCAAGTACACATTTCCTCTCACAGTTCTGAAGATAGCTGCTTGGGCTTTTCTCCAAATGAGTCTTCTCAAGCATGGAAGTGCTTGTGAATCACCAGGAGAATTTGTTGAGCAGTAGATTCTAGTTTTGAGTGGGGAGGAGGGATGAACCTGAGATTCTCCATTCCCAACCAGCTGCCCCGGGCTGGCCCAGGCCGACAGCCTTGGACCACACGGTCAGTCCCAGAGGTGTCCATCCTTTTGGCATCTCTGGGCCACACTGGAAGAAGAGTTGTCTTGGGCCACACATTAAATACATTTCGACATGTAATCACAAAAAAATCGCATAACATTTTAAGTAAATTTACAATTTTGTGTTGGACTGCATTCACAGCCATCCCAGGCTATATGTGGCCCATGGGTCACAGGTTATACACCTCTAAGTCTTTTCCTAGTCCATCAGTTTACCTTGTACTTCTGTGTCCCTCTGAAAATCAAAACCACAGAACTGGAACTAGAAAGACTGAGGCTAAAATCCTCTCCTAAGAATCTGTCTTCCCCAAAGGCTCCTCTTGGGAGCATGCCCGTTGAAAAGGAAAATGAGCGTGGGAGTACCGAACTTGTGGAAACTTGGCCCTCTGAAGCTTCCATGGGGAGGACAGGACTCAAAGTAAGGGATTCCCCCAGTGCTGGGCACATGCCCACAGAGCCAGATGGCCAAAAAATGACACATCACTGCACTGATAGCTTGGGTGCTTTGCTCCCTCACTCACTCCAGAGTTTTACTGTTTATCTGCCACATGTGAGTCCCTGTGCCAGACACAGGTTAATTTTGTTAATAACAGTGAGAAATGATGTAGGCTCTTCAGTACTCTCTTCTTCTGGGATCAAAAAGTGCTTTAAATATAGTGCTTTATTTCTATGTACACCCACCAAATTTAAATTAAGTTTCTGAATTCATTTTTGTTCTTTTGCAGAAAAGGCTAATAAAATCTTGAAACCACAGAAGTTAGCCATTGCCTGTGCCCAGGTAGCGCACTGCCTCCTCCTCGCCTTTTGCTCGCTCTCATTTTCCTCCCGGCAGCTGCCTGTGTCTTGCAGACACGAGGATGCCTGCAGCTACGCACTCTGCACACCCTGCAAACTCTCAAAACTAATGGCAAGGAATGTGCTCAATGCCTTCTGAGCAACTCCATGTCTTCTCCATCCCCGCTAGACCTCAAGACGGTGCTCATGTACGTGCCTGGTTCTAGCCAGAGTCAAACTTTCACAGGCAAAAATCAGAATACCAATCCCCAAAGGTCCTTGATCACGTTCCAGGCCGAACAGCATCATGCAGTGCAAACCATCCAAGTTGGCTTGCCCAGGATGTGGGAAGGCTGTGTTGTGGAAACACTGCACGGTGCCATGGCAACAGCACAGGAGCAGCCCCACGCCTTCACCACGGGACGTGAGTCTCAGACATGACTGCAGGGGACCAGCCACAGTCAGAATCGACCTTATTTTAGGGAGGAATTCTGCCTCCATGTCCTTTGGACAACGAATGACTGCAGATTCCAAGGACCACACCCGTAGTAGATACGATCATGGGAGACAAAGAAAAAAGAAGGCACCATGGCTGGTTTGGGTGCCGCTTTTACCTGAATGTAACATACAGTTCATTCTTATATAAGGAGGAGAATTTATTTCAAACTTTTATCCAGTTCTGTTTTACTGATATTATTCAGGCAATACAGAGAAATTATAATATTCTATAGAGCACATTTTGACATGAAAACAGCACATATTCTAAACCAGAGAGAACTAAATTTGGGGTTATCATCTCTTGGGTGAGTGGTGCGATCCTTTCCTCCCTCTCCAATGCATTCTGGCTAGAATTCATCTCAGGTCTGCAGTCCTGCCCCTTCTTGCCTGCAGGGCCCACTACTGTAGAGCACATCTCACCATCTGCTTCTCACTTCTAATCAGGGCACGTTCTTCAAGTCCTTGGGGTTGGAGGGAGAGTCTGTCTCCCCTCTCTGCCAAGGACATTACTGAAGACAGCTGGGATCAGAGTTCTTAAGCAAAGGGATGGGAGAAGAACAAACACAAATTCCCACTGGGCTTTTCAGATTAAGAAAGATACATAACCTTCAATCAGTAGAGAAAACACAGCCTCATAAGTCAATGGAAACTGCCTGTGAAAAATCATAAGACTTACATTAGGTAGAGCTGTAGTATTTTGGTGGAAGGACTTTAAAACTCCTTATACAAATTAATGCCAAGACTCACCATCCCTTACTTCCCTCACTCTAACTAGTATTAGCCTGACCCGATGGTGGCTTTATCCTTGCCTACTCTCAGTTTTTGAAACAACTTGAAATAGTCATTTCTTCTGCCCTTTCACCATCTGCTCTTCTCCCACACAAAGGGAGAAAGTGAGAAGGGCCCAACCAAATTCCATTCGCTCTGCCCCTCCCAGCAGCTTTCTCTGTTACCACCCCCAGAGCTGAAGGCCTCTGTTCTTTCGCTCTGGATTCTCAGCAACCATGAAGTGATTCCTCCCCTCCCCAGAGGTACAAAGCCATGGTGGCATGAAGACCCAAAAAAATAAGAGGGCAAATGTGACATTTACTTTTTTGTCTTTGAAGGGCAGCCCAGCAGTCATGTGAGATGTCACATTTTAAAATAGGTAATAAGGCTACAATTTTATTCCATGTTGATATGTTACCTACCCATGGAGACGCACGATGCAGTGACATAATGAATGTAGACTCTCATCAAGAACTCTTTTCTGCATGCTCTCTCAGTAGAAGGCCGTGTGAGAGGCACCAAGGGGTTACTGTCTAGGTGAGAGGTAAACATACAAGAAAATAAACCCATCACAGAAGGAGGGATATGTAGGGCTCTGTTAGTGACAGACAGGGAGCAAAAGCCCAGAGAAGAGGGTGGATATTGTGAACTAGGGCAGCCAGGGCAGGCATGGGTCTTGGTGCAGCTGAGCCTGGAGAGATGGTAGGCTAGCCTGTGTCCAGGCTTTGAGAGACAGCAGTGTCTCCAGGGACTAAGTCATTGAATGAAAATGGTACTAGACGCAGGAGTCCATGATCCTCCTGTTGCTTCTTGCCTGTAGAGCTGTCATTGATGAATTTATTTTTTCCTCTTTCACTCTTCTATACATTCAACAAATGCGTGAGTGGATGCTTTGTGCATAGGACAACTACCCGCCAACTATGCAGGCAGCAAGGGGACCCCAATTCACAGTGCTTGTAGGGAGTACAAAGAAGTACGTGGCACGGTCCCTTCCTCTGAGGAGCATACAAGGTTAAGTTGACGTGATTGTGACTTAGTTCTTCAGGTTGTTCTGGCCGGGGTACCATGAGGCCTGTGTGGGGGTACGTTAAGAGCTGGGGAAGAGCTAGTAAACATCAGAGGGACCTAATTATCAGAAAATACCAGCACAAATGAAAACAGGATGGAGACAAGGAAAAGGAGGTGAGGGAAACAATTCTTACATTTAGCATGCACGTTTGATAAGAAAACAGTTCAAGCTAGTGGGTTAAAACAGAATTTTTACCAAGTGAGCTCTGGTAAATTTTCTTGAATTTTTGTCACAAAATGCATACATAGTGAGTTTTCTGGTCTGGTGATAAAGAAAGAATGTCTAAAAAACTCTCACAAGAAAGACTGTGCTAGAAATTTCAGCCATTCTGAGGACTCTTGTTGCCCCCTTGTGGGACTGTTTGAGAAATTAAAACAGGGAGTAGATTGGAGTATAATTCAAATATACACCTCAAAGCTATTTCAAAGGGAGTGAATTTAAATTAGGATTTGGCATGTTTCACAACCCACCTGAGCCAGCTCAAACAGGACGTCACGAACCAAGGCTGAAAATTACTTACAAACAAGTGTCCAACTGATGGATGGTGTTGGAGCTGTGGAAGGCAGGCTGGGGCAAAACTGAGGGAATGGGAGCCACGCACGAAGGGAGCCAAACTGGCGTTACTTGAGGGGAGGCACCTGCTGCCTCCAGGACTGATAGTCACTGCACCCCACAGAGCAAGTCACTGACTGTGCCTGACCTGCCATTTTCTTCACCTGAAAAAGGAAAAGAACAGCCTCCAGGGTTTTCACGAAGACCAGCGACTACAACAGATACAAAAATATTTCAGGATATAAAACACCGTGCAAAGCGAAGGATTTCTAATTCTGTACTTTAACTAGTGCCTGCCTGCCCGCCCTACAGCCCTGCTCAGCGGCCAAGACAGAAGCACCGGCAGCTGGTCTGGCCAGTTCCGGGGAGGACCAGGGGTGCTCTCTGGGAGAGAGAGCATTTGGCTGAAATTTAGAATCTATAAAGTTGGCCACGTTATATTAATTTGGGGAAATGAATATAAATGAGGAGACTTCTACATCATTCACTAGGGCAGATGAAAACTTAAGACCATTCGTTTCAGAAACCCCTGTGAATACCCATGAACTAGGACTGGGAGAATCTTTTCTGTAAGTTTTTCTTGTTAGCATCTGCCCTTGATTTTTTTTTTTTTTTTTTTTTTTTTTAGCAGCCTAAACAGTCATGTTCATACTGGAGGTATTTTCCCCCTACATCAAGGACAGAACTTAAATCAAGTTGTTCACCTTGCACTAGAACCAGTAACGGTAACAGCAATGCTCGATCTCTGATCTCCAAGAACACTCGTGCGTAAACTTAGAAGAGGTACTCTGATTTCACGGGCATGTCTCCGCAGACACCAGCAGATTCTGCAGCCTGCCTCTTGCACACCTATTCCAGCCTCCAGCACGGATGTGTTCAGAGGGCTTTCCTGTCTTCAGGGAGGTATGGGGACACATTCGTTAGCACTGGGCACAGGATGGTTAATTTTTACATGTCAACTTGGCTGGGACACGTCAGTGCCTGGATACGTGGTCCAAAGTCATTCTGGATGTTCCTGTGAGGGCGTTTTTGGACGAGGTTAACATTTAAATTGGTGGACTTTGAGTAAAGCAGATTGCTCTCCATGGTGTGAGTGGCCTTCATCCAATCAGTGGAAGGTGAAAATATAACAAAAGACTGACACTCCTCTTGGCAAAGTAAATTCTGCCAGCAGATGGCCTTTGGACTTCATCTGCGACATCAGCTCTTCCTGGGTGTCCAGCCTGCCAGCCCACCCTGCAGATTTTGGACTGGCCAAGCCTTCCTAATCGTGCGAGCCAATTTCTTAATACAAATCTCTTACTACATGTATGCACATCCTGTTGGCTCTGTTTCTCTGGAGAACCCTGATAAACACAGGGCACTTAATGAGACTTCCTTCCACCAAAGGGAAGCACCTGCTCAGGACTGAAGTGCCGGACTGGGGCAGAGGAGAGGGATACAGGCATGCGCTGTGCTGGTGCGGACGCAGCAGAAACCTGGACCCCCAGCCCTGCAGGTGCGACAGCAGGCGGCTTTCTGATGATAACAGAATCACAGCCCCTTGGCAGCCTATTTCTGCGGTACGACTTTGGGAAACTCAGCCTAGAGTTTCTTCAATGTTTCTCTGACCGATGATTCTGGGAGCCACTTAATGCCCTGTAAGGGGTCCTTCTCTGCTTAAACTAGCCGGAGCAGACTCTGCTCTCTGCAGGTGAACCCTGATCAACGCGGCACGTTGGTCATTTTAGCTCCTGAAACTCCTGTTGTCAACTGAGCACAGGAGAGGCGGTGGTCTGACAAAGAATTTCCTATGAAGGCCCACAGTTGAGGGATATTAAGCTGAAAGCTCTGAGCAAACAGAAATTCCTCTGCACTGTCCCTTTCCGTGATGCAAAGACTAAATCTGCCCATGCCGGAGTTCACCTTCAAACACCAACGGGAATAATCCCGACCGTCCGCCGCCCGGGACACTGATTTCACTCCAGGCCCTGGGAGTAACATTCTCATGGTGGCATCCAAGACAAACTTCATCGGGTCGTTAAGCAAAGAGGACAGGGAAGAGGAGCTGCTAAACCCATGTCTGCAAGCTCTGCCCACCAAAACAGACGCGTCAGTGAGTCTGCGCGCAGTGGGATACGTGGCTGAAAAACATTCAAGGCTTTATTTGGTGGCCGGTTCCGTAATGCCAGCCCCGTTTTATTTAAACGATCCAGTCTTTTTCCCACAGTTCATTGTCTGTCTAAAGAACATGGGAGTGATCATTTCTACAAAAGGAAGGCATGGTCTCTGCCCTCTTGGAGAGAATAGTCTGCAAAGTAATAAGGATTTCAGGAGGCCACGATATTATTTCCCTCTACCATTTTATTCACTGTGCCATGTTTCATAGTTTCTTACAGCAGAAAGAAGATGAATAAAACCTGTATTATTTATTCACGTTCCAATGGCAGTTACTCCAACCCCAGAGCTACTGGTGTTTTCTAGAAGACGTATCATGAGGGCCAGCCAGCAACGCAGCACCACAGGGTCGGCAGGACGCACGCAGACAGCGTCGAGGCACCCGTATCCCTCGGCTCCCACCCATAAATCACACATCCTTGGAGTTATGACCTCCAGCGAGGCGTGTTTCCATGTGTTAACTGCACCGCAGCCATAGAGAGCTTTTCTGTCTTTAGTTTTGAGTAGTTTATTTCCTTTAACCTCGGATTTCTCAACAGTACTATTTACATTTTGGGCCAGAGATTTCTTTGCTGTGGAGAGAGACCTTTTCCAGATCTGGGTCCGCACGTGTCACCATTCCACCCAGGATAGTTCCGTCAAGACCACCAGGGCTCTCCTCCTCCCTCCTTTCTTCTCTGCTCTCCCACCAAATCGCGCGCACCCTCTGCTCCGGTCACACCGTCTGCTTCTTAGTCCCTCCCTCGCCTTCAGATCCAAGACCCAGTTCTCCCCTCTCGTCTCAGGACTCACAGACCCACAACCCTTCTCCTTCACCGTGCCGGTCATGCCCGCAGTTTTCCATGTGCGCACCACGATTCTTTGATTAACATCTTTGTCCCCCACTGAGATGTGAGCTCCGTGAAAACCAGGGCTGGCTTTTCTCCTGTTTCTATCCCTGGTCCCCAGAACAGCACCTGGCTCATAGTAGATGCAAAGTAGAGACTTTCCCAAAGAGAAGGTGAACGAAAGAATGAATTTAAAAAGGGACCAATGCTGAGAACTGATTGTAATTAGGAATAAACGGGAAAGGATGGGCCTGGCATGCGTGTACCACAGGACAGATCAGATGGACGTGTTTTTCACAAAGCCACAAGTGCAGAGCAGTGGCTAATTAATTTCTGTGCACCCCGAACCCAGCGCAGTGTCTGGTACGTCGCCGTCTGCACCAGTCGATACCTGTTGTATCGAACGCCATTGTGCCAGCTTGTCTTAGTTCTGACAACCGCTGTCTCTCCGTAGCTTTCAAAGGAAGTGACTGATCCATTTTCACAGGTCAAAGGCAAAATGCAATGCAGCACATCCAGTGAAGATGTATTGAGCTGTTTTCCCAAAGATGTGTTCATTTAATATTAAACGCTATTAGATAAATAAGGGCTGGAGAGAAGGAAAAGCTTATCATTGTGACATCAGGCTTTCCTGCTCCCAAAGAGCTGTGGTGGCAAAGAAAGACTGAAAATCAATTATAGAGTCACTCGGTGCTGCTAATTGCTAGCTAGAGCTGCGTAACAATTAGTAATAAATACATATTTTTTTATATACAGAAGTTAATTAATTCTGGTTACAAGGATAACGGCATGATTTAGACACAGAATCTGTATGAGTCTATTCTGTAAGATCTCATAGGAGAATGTCAGCAAAGTGTATAAAAGGACTCCTATTATATGTTTCAAGCTCTCATAGAACTGAGAAATAGGGTATTTGAAATTCATTTTTAAAATTTATTTATTTTTAGAGAGAAGGGGAGGGAGGGAGAAAGAGAAGGAGAGAAGTAGCAACATGAGAGAGAAATATCGATTGGTTGCCTATCACTCACTTCCAACTGCGGACCTGGCCGGCAACCCAGGCTTGTGTCCTGACTGGGAATCGAACTGGCGACCTTTCAGTTTGTGGGAAGACACCCAACCCACTGAGCCACACCTGTCAGGGTGAGGAATAGGTTTTTAAAAATGCCTTCGTTTCATCGTGCCATTCTAGGTGACACTGTCCTGTTCCGTGTCAGGCATTTCAAACATGTCCAATTCTATGCCAGTCACATGGGGAAGCATTTAGAAACAAAGGAGACAGCACCGAATACATATTACAGTTCTTTACATGCACATATTATGACGATTGTCCCAGTGACTTTGAAGGAGGAGATAAGTGACAATATTTATATTTCATTTACTTTTACAATGATTCAAAGGTAATCATGGCATCTTATTTTTGAAAAATGAGGAAATAATGTAGAATTTAATAAATGTCTTCAGACAAATCAGCAGGAGAGTGAATAAATTATAAATTTGGACGTGTCCATATACCTGATCAGTGGCATTTTAAAAAATAAGCTGAAGTTAAAGTTAGTATTTCTGAAATAGTTTTATGCTTTTTGTTCTTTTTTTTTGTTTGCTTGTTTCTGAAAGCTTATTGCTTCCCGCTGCCATTTAGACCCCTTATTCCCCCTTCCCCAACATAGATGGCACTCCTGTCCGTGCCCACGAGTCCTGTTTCCTTTCTGCTCCATCCCTCCACCCCCTGACCACCCTGCTCCCCACCCTGAGCTGTCCTCCTGCTCTTCCCATGAGTCTGTCCCCATTTTCCTTGTTAGTTCAGTTTGTCCACTAGATTCCACATTTGAGTTCAATCTTATGGTACTTGTGTTTCTGACTGGCCTTACTTCACTTACCATAATGTTCTCCACATCCATCCATATTGTCACAAAGGGTAAAATTTTTCTTCTTTTATATGGTCCAGTAGTATGTATACCATTGTGCAAATGTCCCATAGTTGTTTTATCCACTCATCTACTGATGGACACTTGGGCTGCTTCCATATCCTGGCGATGGTAAATAACTCTGTATTGATCATAGGGGTGTTTATGTTCTTTTGAACTAGTGTTTTGGGTTTCTATGGATATGTTTCCAGAAGTGGGATAGCTGAATCGAAAGGCAGAAACATTTTTAATTTTTTGAGGCATCGCCATACTGCTTTCCATGGTGGCTGCACCAGTCTGCATTCCCACCAATAGTCCAAAAGGGTTTACCTTTCTCCACATCCTCACCAGCACCTGTTTGTTCATTTATTGGTGATGGCCATTCTGACAGGTGTGAGGTGACATCTCATTGTGGCTTTAATTTGCATCTGTCTGATGATTTGTGACATTGAGCATCTTTTAATATGTCTACTAGCCATCTCTCTTCTTTGGAGAAGTGTCTATTCAGGTCCTTTGCCCTATTCAAGTCCATTTTTTAATTTGGTTGTTTGTTTTGGGGCCTTGAGTTTTCTAAGTTCTTTACAAATTTTAGATGTTAACCCCTTATTAGATATGTCTGTGAATATGCTCTCCTATTCCATGGGCTGTCTTTTTATTTTGTTGATGTTTTTCTTTGCTGTGCAAAAACTTTTAGTTTGATGTAACACCATTTATTTATGTTCACTTTTGTTTCCCTTGCCTGGGGAAATACATCCGATAAAATATTGCTATGAGCCATGTCTGAGATTTGGCTGCCTGTGTTTTCTTCTGGGATTTTTATGGTTTGGGGTCTAACATTTAAGTCTTTGATCCATTTTGAATTTTCTCTTGTGTGTGCTGTAAGAAGCTGGTCTAGTTTCATTCTTTGCATGCATCTGTCCAATTTTCCCAACACCATTTATTGAATAAACTACCTTTTGCCCATCGTATGTGCTTGCTTCCTCTGTCAAATACCAATTGACTATAAAGGTGTGGGTTTATTTCTGGGCTCTCTATTCTGTCCCATTGATCTGTGTGTCTGGTTTTATGCCAGTACCATGCTGTTTTGATTACTGAAAGTTTTGTGCGTTTTGGATAAATGTTTGGTTTCTCTCATTGGACTTTTATGTGTGGTCAGTAATAAAAACAACTTATTTATGTTAGATGTTATTTTATAAACTAAAAAAAAATAGCACCAATATGATTACAAGTCATCATTGGAGAAAAAACTCTCTGGAAACTGATAAAATCTTATCGTATTCTTTAATTCCATATTAAAGTGGTTGAATCAGATCACATTCTCCATGATGTCTTTCTTTCTTTGGTTCCTTAACCCTGTTCCACTAGAAGAGAAGAAAAGAGAAAAACCAGAATCCCACCCCAATGTTTTCAGATTCAGCAAGGTAGGAAAAGTCATAGACAAGGATGTAAAGAAGAAAGACCTGGACCTGGACCCTATAATCATGTTCACTTTTTTCATATTGTTATTAATCACAAAACCAAAACCTTTGAAGCAATCTCCATTTCCCCCCAGGGGGCATTTGCATAACCTCCCTGTTACTGAGGGTCTCCCTGGGGCCTGATCCGTTTCAGTAAAAATATTTGAAGCATGTGGCATTGTAATTAAGTGAGCCCATTGTATCTAAACCAATCCATAAAACAACAAATCTGTTGTTTGGGGATCCTTTTTACAAAGCAGAAGGGCTAGGGGGACCTGGTCTTAATTAATCATTCTTATTTTTAAAGTGGCTCATTCAGGACAAGTATACAGACCTTAGGGATGCATAAATCACTGGATGTGTCTAAGACGGCTAGAGAAATTTGTGAGAGCATTTTCTAATGTGAGCTCAGGTTGAATATTTTAATTTTGGAACAAAAGGGCCTGAACTGCATCAGTTATGACCTCCCATCAGAGCAGCCCATCTTCCTCCAACAGTGTTGTGTGGAGGTCTCCTAAGACCTCTGTCATTCAAAGACAGGTAGGTGCAGCATTTCTGGTTCTGCTTCCATAGTTTTACTCTGCTCTGTTGCCGCCATTCTCAGAGAAAGGCCCTGCTGCTCCACACTGCTGCCCAGCCCCTCCTTGGACAGAGCTCGCAGCGGCCCTGACACATCCACATGCCTGGCTCAGGTATTTCCAGCCGGAGGAGGGATCTCTAACTCATTTTACCAAAAATATGCTAACAGCTCACTTTGTAATGTTGTAAGATTTCTCTGTGAAATGAACGAATAAATTATTTCTGCCTTTTCTTTGGGTTACCTTTCTAATGGTGAAAAATAAACTGGAGTAAAAAGTCTATCTAACTATCTGTCTATCTACCTATCCATCCATCTATCTAATCAATCTATCAATCATCTACCTGTCTCTCCACCTACGTACCTATTTCTGTCTCTACCATCTCTTTGGTTAAATAAAGTAAGTGCAGTCAGCTGACTCTTCCAGGGACGACTTAGCCTGGAACCCCCCGCCCCGTGCCAAACAGGGTGCACGCACTCACCCCTCATTTCCCCACAGCCTTCCCTATCCTCCAACTTAAAAGATACAGTCGGACTTGGAAAGCAACATAAACAAGTGCTTTTAGAAAGCTTGGGCCAAAGTCCGCCAAATGAACGTAACAAATATCACCAAGGCACCTCACTCAAATACATGAAAGCAGGGGATGCGGAGGAGAGGGCCTGTGGCAGCACAGACAACCCGAGCGGAGGTCACACAAAAATAGAGGGGGTGGCTGTTTGTCTGAATCCCTCTCCTAAATGTGTCGGAGGCACCTTCCTGAAGAGCTGAGAGGCATCACCATCTTAATGCTGCTGTTAATGCAAGTGGACATGCCACAGGGTGGTCTGGGGAGAGCTGTCACCCCCCATCTCATCAGCCTGATGGCCTGCCACCAGGGAACACCCCTTTCTCAGCCTCTGTGAGCCCCCTGTCCCCCGCCTTCCAGACTGAGGGGCGGTCACAGGCACAGAAGGGTCTGGGCAATCACAGCCCACCAAGGATAAGTGCAGTTCTGTGTGGGTCTGAAATAATTAATCTCCACACACACACACACACACACACACACTTATATATTTTATACACTATATACATACATATATATACACACACATACAATTTTAGAAGAAACTTTGAAAAGTAAAAGAGGAAAATTATAAAAGAAACAAAGTGGCAGACAGTTCTGGTCCAAGGCCCCAAATCGGGTAAAACAGCAAGAACCTGATGAGTGAGAAAGGGGGCAAAGAAAGGGAGTGGAAGGAGAAATGGAGAACTAATGGGCTGCCAGGGTCCCGGCCAGGAAAGGGCAGGAGGCCGGCTTCCGCTCCTGGTAAAAGCCGCCAGGACACCTCCACCTCGCAGCGCCCGCTTCACTGCACCTGCCACCGCCCTCGGAGCTTAGACCAAGGAAAGACCCTGACACGCGAGCACCAGTCACAAAAAGTGACATCAGATGTTTCCGACAGTGGCTTTATGAACTTCCAGATGCCGGACTCTCGGGAGTAGAGCCTGCTCTGCTCTCACTCTGGGAGAAAACACCCAGCCAGGCCAAATCCTCATTTCCTGGTGAGCAACTGACGGGAGAGAAAGCACACAGGTCTAAGACACATTTTCTAGGCAATGGAATCTTACGTTCGTTCCTCGATGCCTTCTGTCCACCTCTAGAAAAATCATTGCCCAGGCTTCTTACAAAATTCCCTTACATCTGTCGCCTCCTTGCTGCTAGCTGAGCCTTGCCGCTAGAAGACTGGGACCTTCGTAGGCATTTTGTACTCAAAGGGACCTTTATTTTACTTCCTTTTTAATCCATAAGTTATTTCTAAGGAAATCTTGCCCCCTAGCTTTCAAATCTCAAAATTGGATTCAACCCGGTTGAAGACTTGCACACTGGCAGATAAACAGATGAATAGCACCATCTAGTGGATTATGGCCAAACTGCAAACTGAATCAAAATACGGGGAGAAAGCGAACACATGTGGATACATTTTTCACTATCAATGTATTTCTCATTTCAGTCTCTGAAGTAGAGCTGCTTTCTATTGCATCATCATCTCTCTATAAAGTAGAAGGAGGACTCAGAGTGAAGTTCCTTGTCACTTATTAAGGTTATGACATATCTCTAATAGATCTTTTTTAAATCCTCGCCTGAGGATATGTTTATTGATTTTAGAGAAGAAGAGAGAGAGAGCGAGAGAGAAATATTGATGTGGGAGAGAAACATCCATCAGGTTCCCACACACTCCACAATCAGGGATGGAACCTGCAACACAGGTACGTGCCCTGACCAGGAATGGAACCCACCACCTCTCTAATAGATTTTAAAAATTCACTCATTTGTCATAAAACTATAAAGTAGCCAGTGTCATCTTCCCTGTAACTGCCATTGGGGATAAGGGAGGTCAGAGAGCACAGAAAGGTCGTACATGTCTGACATTGGGCCCAAATTCGTGAATTCATCTAGTAACACACTGGTTCATCAGGAACCTACTTGTGACCTGTGTTTGCCGTGCTGGGTCTGAGTGGTACAAAGACAGTAGTAGCTGAGGAGAGACACCCGACCTGCCTGCTGCTTATCTGATTCATTTACTACGCATCATCATTTTTTTTTTTACTGAATATAAGATGTGATTCATTCTCAAGTATAAAAATGCACCGCAGGAGTTGAGAAAAATGCAACCACTTTATAACCTAGATAGGAAGGGACAGTGAGAATGAGTCTTTAGGGAAAGGTTGCTTCCAGATGCCAAAGACCCTCAATTCCATCCTCATCCGGGAGTGACTCCCCCCGCCCCCGCCCCGCTTTTTTATTTCCCTTGAACTTTGGAACCAGAGGCACTCATGTAACTGTTGAAGTTTTAGTTATTTTTATCTTATTTCCTCTTTTCACAGCCTAGACTCCTGTTTGTAGTTAATAAGTCTGAGACTCTATAACAGTGTGAATATACCTAACATGGCTGAACCGTACACTTAAAATCGTTAAAGTGGTAAGTTTTATATTAGGTGTTTCTGAAACACAATATTTAAAATTACATAACTAATAGATTCTAGAAACTTTTTAAAAAGTATGAAAAGAATCCTATGTGTAAATAACTGAAAATTCAGAGTCTAAGCAGCAAAGCGAACTTGCCCTCTTCCCACTTCCCCTGACTGTGCACGCTCTGCGGGTTGGACAGACATAGAATAATTCAATCCGATGCCTTTGGTTCGTGTGTAGCAGGAATCCCAGAGCAGAGCTACACGCCTGGGTGACCCGCCTGCTCCTGGGGGCTCCCAGGTGAGTCGGGCAGAGACTGCTTTCCAGAAGGAGAGTAAACACCTTTGCTGAGTTGTCTCCTCAGGCATTCTGGACTGTTCTCCTGATTTCTCGGCTGCCTCCTTCTCACCCTTCGGGCCTGGGATCAGGTGTCACCTGCTCAGAGAGGCCTTCCTCGACTCCTCGTCCAGCGTGGATCAGTCTTCACCCACCGCTCCGCACAGCCCTCCACCACAGCGTCGGGTCTCATTGTCTTCACAGCATTTTATCATAATTCCTGATTACCTCTGTATTTACCGTCAGGCTGCCCACACCGGAAAGTACATTCCAGAAGAGCTGCTTCTGCCCACCACGATCCGTCCCCGCTGCGTCCCCGCTCCTTGGAACCCTGCCTCTTCTTTGTGCATTGCTGGTGGGGGAGCAGGACTCCCAAAAGGGAAGGGATGGGAAGGAAAGGGAAGCTGACCTCCCAAAAATGCAAACGCATTGACCCTTTGATCCAGCAATCCCATTTTGGGCATTTATTCTACAGATTCAACTGCGCAAGTACAATGACGTGCACATAAATTTATTCACAGTGATATCGTATTAGAATAACAAAAGATTAGAAACAATTCATACTCAGCAATAGAAAACAACTTGAGGAAATCTGGTCTACATGGCAATGGAATACCGTACAGCGATTAAAATACTGCGGAAGATACGTATGCAGACAGAGATCCAGGTACAAAACAGTAATATGTAAGATGCTTTCTTATACATTTGCTTACAAGTAAAAAACAAAGTAACGATGGTTGACAGCAGGGGGCGCCTCCTCAATGTATATATTTTTCATCTAATTTTCAACTTTAAGTTGTGTAAATGTATTATGCATAAAAAAAATACCCCAGGCACATAGCAGGTGCTCAGCTAATTATGTTGAAAAAGAGAATGAATTAGTGACGAAACATATGAGTTTCATAAGACAAATGACCAGACAGGTGGAGGCTGCTCACTGCGCCTCG
Source organism: Glossophaga mutica (assembly GCA_039655065.1). Taxonomy (NCBI): domain Eukaryota; kingdom Metazoa; phylum Chordata; class Mammalia; order Chiroptera; family Phyllostomidae; genus Glossophaga; species Glossophaga mutica. The sequence goes on from CM077303.1 coordinate 158,135,801, forward strand.
GGGAATGAGGGTCACTCATTACTCAGTGTCCTGGGGACTGTCCCTAAGCGAGGACCTTATGGTTGTAGACGGGTCCAATTCCACACCTGCGGGTGAGGATGGTCCTTACAGTCAAAGGGGAGGGGGCTCCTAGACACGCACCCACTCACCGTTCACTGGCTCACTTGGGCAATACTCGCTGGGCGTTCCTTGCTGGAAGGTCCCGCACTGAGTACTGTGGACCTAAGGAGAATGGGGAGGACGTGGTCTCCTCCTCAGGGAACTTACAGTCTGAGGCAGACGGGGATCTGCGGGGCGTCCAGAGGCAGCACCCTCCGTCTGACCTCTAGCCTGCCCAGCTCTCTTTTGGGTGAGTGTCCTGAGGACAAAACTTCCATGTGAAGTGAGCACAGAGCAGTGGGACTTTGTCGCCCTAGCACAGGACACACTGACTCCTGGGGGCCCAGAACCTCCCACCTCTCGCTTTATTTCTCCGTGAGAGGAAGAAACGTCCGGGTCGCTGGGGCAGACAGCAAGGAAGACACAGTGACTGGCTGTGTCGGGCGCTCTGAGCAGCAGCGAGGAAAACAGAGCTGGGGTTTTCCTGGGGGCTCCCTAACATCCTGGGACCTAGTAGGCCCTGTGGTAAGGAGAGCACCCAGCCACTGCTCTTGACACTTAGAAAGAACGCATCAAGGACCCGCTCCCCAGGATCCGCTGCTTTGGGCTAAGGAAGGGATTTTTTAAAAAATATATCTTATTGATTACGCTATTACAGTTGTCCCATTTCTCCCCCATCATTTCCCTCCACCCTGCACACCCTCTCCCACCCACATTCCCCCCTTTAGTTCATGTCCATGTGTCAAAAGTTCTTTAGCTTCTACATTTCCCACACTATTCTTGCCCTCCCCCTGTCTATTTTCTACCCACCGTCTATGCTACTCATTCTCTGTACCTTTTCCCCCTCTCTCCTCCTCCCACTCTCCGGTTGCTAACCCTCCATATGATCTCCATTTCTGTGGTTCTGTTCCTGTTCTAGTCGTTTGCTTTTGTTTTAGGTGTGGTTGTTAATAGCTGTGAGTTTGCTGTCTTTTCACTGTCATATTTTTTATCTGCTTTTTCTTAGATAAGTCCCTTTAACATTTCATATAATAAGGGCTTGGTGATGATGAACTCCTTTAACTTGACCTTATCTGAGAAGCCCTTTATCTGCCCTTCCATTCTAAATGAAAGCTTTGCTGGATAGAACAATCTTGGATGTAGGTCCTTGCCTTTCAAGACTTCAAATATTTCTTTCCAGCCCCTTCTTGCCTGGAAGGTCTCTTGAGAAACCACCTGATAGTTTGATGGGAACTCCTTTGTAGGTGACTGTGCCCTTATCCCTTGCTGCTTCTAGAATTTTCTCCTTCATTTTCATCTTGGCTAATGTAATTACGATGTGCCTTGGCGTGTTCCTCCTTGGGTCCAACTTCTTTGGGACTCTCTGAGCTTCCTGGACTTCCTGGAACTCTATTTCCTTTGCCAGATTGGGGAAGTTCTCCTTCATTATTTGCTTGAATAAGTTTTCCACTTGTTGCTCTTCTTCCCCTTCTGGTACCCCTATAATTCGGATGTGGGGACATTTAAAGATGTCCTGGAGGTTCCTAAGTCTCTCCTCATTTTTTTGAATTCTTGTTTCTTCCTTGTTTTCTGTTTGGTTGTTTGTTTCTTCCTTCTGGTCCACTCCATTGATTTGAGTCCCAGTTTTCCTCCCATCTCTATTGGTTCCCCATGCGTCTTCCTTCATTTCGAGTATTGTAGCCTGCATTTTTTCATCTAATTTGTGAGCAAAATCAACCAATTCTGTGAGCATCCTGATGACCAGGGCTTTGAACTTTGCATCTGATAGTTTGGCTATCTCTTTGTCGCTTAGATGAATTGGCTCTGGAGCTTTCATTTGTTCTCCGGTTTGAGCCATTTTTGGTGGTTTGTTTTTTTGTTTTTGGTCTGGTTGCAGCTGTTACGTAGTCAGGGGTGGAGCCTTAGGTGTTCCCCAGGGCGGGGCAGCCCAGTCGCTGGGTTATGACGCTGTATGTGGGGGCGGGGTCTGAGAGGGAACAATGGCGCTTGCTCTGCTCTCTCTTGGATTCCAGTCCCTTCCGCTACTTCCCCTTGCCTGGATTATCTGTGTGCGAATGTGGGATCACCTAGTCAGCCAGCCACCTTGCACAGCCTCACTGGGTCTGCACAGTTGTCACCTCGTGCCTGGGGTCTGCCAGCCGCCGCCTGCACACCCAGGAACTGCCAGTCGCTGCTGCCCGCACTCCCGGGTCCGCACCTCCACTTTTTCCTGCTGCGACTCCACCCCTCTTACTGGTCTGGATGAATGGTTGTTGGACTTCTGTACAGTTCAATTTTCTATCAGTTCCGGTTGTTTTCTTGTTTCTAAATATTTGTTGTCCTTACTTTTGGTTGCGAGAGGAGGCACAGTGTGTCCGCCTATGCCTCCATCAGGGATTTTTGGTGGTAACAGTTCCACGTCTTTATGGGCTTGGAAGTATGTTCACTGTAAACCTACTGAGCTCACAAGATGATAACCTGAAAATTATCTGTGACAAATGACTTGACCTTGAATCTTCCAAAATAAAAGAAACCTACTGGCTTGGATGAAAATTGACCTTCTGTTAAAGACGTGTGCTTGAGACTCATTATATTCCAGTGAGATGGGATACACTCTTTCCTGTGATCTTGCTCCTGAAGTTCATTTATAGAAACAGATTTACAACAAACTTGGAAGTAAAGCAAGGACATGGGTATAAAAAGTGCCACAGGAAGAGATGATTCTTTGTGTGAAATTGCTGTTATCCTTAAAATTCAGAGAGGACAATTTAATTTTGAAAGCATCTTTTTTATCAAAAGTAACTATTTCGGTGACTCACAGCCCAAGGAAATTATCAAAATCAATAAAAATATTTTCAGCAGTAATTTACCACCTTCAATTTCTACATACTTTAATCCTTCTGTGTCTTGACAAAATCCTGGGGGGAGGCATTACCCTCCACATTTTCGGGGCACAGTGCTGAAAAGGAAGCGAGTTAGAACTTAACCCCATCTTCTGGCACCAAATCTGCTCTTCCCACCCCACCACACAGGTACCTCCGAATAGTCCCTCTGGTGGGTGAATCTCCTCCACCTCTCATTACACTTACTCACTGGAAAGGTCGGCACATGTAAGTGCTTAGAACTTTGAGCCTGACCTGCTGTGGATGTGCCAGGCATTACTCCAGGCAGTGGGAAGGTAAAAGTGAACCGTAAGCAGCCCTCTGCTGTTTCTCCCCGACTGCGGGAACCCCGCGGTGGACCTCCCTCTCACGGAGGCGATGCGCGTCCTGAGGGCAGAGACTTCCTCTCTCTCCCTGGCCACTGAGCCACAGCCTAGAACAAAGATGCCAGATAAATAATAATCCCCCAGCACCCCTGAACAATTTGGGAATGATACAATAGAAGGTCGGTGGCAGTTGTATAGACTGTGGGACATAAAGAAATAGATTTTTGAAAGCGTCTTGACACTATACTGCTTTCTACCCCTAACTCATTTCAAAAGTAAAGGCCTTGGTAACCTAGGACTCATTTAACTTTCAAGACAACTCTCAGAAATGTATTGTTTGGGATTAAAAAAAAAAAAAGCTCCAAGAGGCTAAATGGTTTGGCCAAAGCCACACACGTGGTGAGCACTGAGCAAAACTGACCCCCTGCCTTTCGACCCAACTCCGTGTTCACGGCACTGCGTCTCACTGTTTCTCTGCCAGGGCCTCTTGAGACGGAATGTGAGAATTCCTGAGAAATGAGAAAGCAGAGGATCCTGCATTGTTAGGTAAGTGAGAAACTGATTTATACTTGATTTATACTGAAGGCCCCCTCAACCTGGGTGTTGGGCAGGATAAAATGCAGGAGTGCGAGCCCCCCTCCCCCAAGTTTATTAAGTATCACCACTAATTGACCCGACAGCAGGTCACTTCACACCATTTCGCCAATGGCGAGTGACAGGTCAGTGTCTGACTGGTGATACTGTAATTGAGTGCGATAAGATGGCAATGAGGCAAGAAGCTAATGGGGTGTCGCCTTGTTAAGGAGAGCTCACCACGCCTCATTAGATTTAAAAGAGTTATCAAGACAGAGCGATTATCAGAGATAGTCCAACTGTTGTATTAAAAGATAAAAAGGCCAGTATCAAAGAGAAATAATTAACTGCTTAATAGGGCATCTGCTGAGCTGCTTGGTCTAGGAGCTAGATGGAAAGGCTGCAGAGGGCGGTGCTTCAGCCGGGTGGGGCCTCCTGCAAGATGAGTCATTCTGGACCCTGTGTTTTTTAGTTTCTGTTTTTATTGTGGTAAAATACACACACCAGAGAACTTACCATCTTAGTCACGTGTGAGCGTTCGGTTCAGGGGCATTGAGTACATTCGCCTCGTTGTACAACCACCACCACCACCCATCACCACCACGCTTTCCTCTCACTCGGCTGAAGCTGTCTTCCTTGGACAATAACTCCCCACCCCCAGCCCTGGAAACCGCCATTCTGCATTCCACGTTTGTGAACACAAAATGCCTCACATACGTGCAATCAGACAATATTTGTTATCTTGTGGCTGGTTTATTTCACTTGGCATGATGTCCTCAAGGTTCATGTCATATGTATCAAAATTTTCTTCCTTTTTAAGGCTTAATAATCTTGCATTGTATGTATCGATCACATTTCGCTTATCTGTCATCTGTTGACGAATGCTGGGGTTGCTTCCACGTTTTCCCTACTGTGAGCGATGCTGCTACCCACATGGGTGCACAGGTATCTCTTCAAGGCGCTGCTTTCAGTTCTTGTGGGCACGTATTCAGAACGGCAGAATCAATGTTAGCTCTGTGTTTAATCTTTTGCGGGACTTCCCACTGTTTTCCACAGCAGCTGCACCGTTCCGAACTGCCACTGACGGGGCACAAGGGTTCCACTATCTCCACATCCTCCCCGACTCCTGTTGTTTTCTGGGGTTTTTTTCCTTTATTTTAATTGTTGTTCTTGTACAGTTTTCTGTCTTTTACTCCCATCCCAGCCCACCACCCCAGCCCTCCTCACCTCCCTCCCATTTCCGCCCTCCCTAGTTTTTGTCCATGTGTCTTTTATACTTGTTGCTCTAAACCCTTCCCCTTTCCCCCTGAAATTCCCTCCCCTCTCTCCTCTGGTGTCTGTCAGCCTGTTCTCAATTTCAATGTCTTTGGTTATATTTTGCTTGTTTGTTTGTTTTGTTGATTAGGTTCCTGTTAAAGGTGAGATCATATGGTATTTGTCCTTCATTGCCTGGCTTATTTCGCTTAGCATAATGCTCTCCAGTTCCATCCATGCTGTCGCAAAGGGTAGGAGCTCCTTCTTTCTTTCTGCTGCGTAGAATTCCATTGTGTAAATGTACCATAGTTTCTTGATCCCTTTGTTTACTGATGGGCACCTAGGTTGCTTCCAACAGTTGGCTATTGTAAATTGTGCTTCTATGAACATTGGGGTGCATAGGTTCTTTTGGATTGGTGTTTCAGGGTTCTTAGGATATAATCCTAGCAGTGGAATTGCTGGGTCAAAAGGTAGATCCATGTTTAGTTTTCTTAGAAAATTCCATACTGTTTTCCATAGTGGTTGTGTCAGTCTGCAATCCCACCAACAGTGCCCTAGGGTCCTCTTTCCTCCACAACCTCTCCAACACTTGTTTGATGCTTTGTTTATGATGGCCATTCTGACTGGTGTGAAGTGGTATCTCATTCTGGTTTTAATTTGCATCTCTCTGATAGCTAGCGATACTGAGCATCTTTTCATGTGTCTTTGGATCCTCTATATGTCCTCCTTGGAGAAGTGTCTGTTCAAATCCTGTTTTCTGTTTTTTTAATAGTAGCCATTCTTAATGGGTACGAGGTGGCTGGTTGGTACCCTTTTACTTTGACTTCAAGTGTATACAAGAATCGAAGTTAAGGGATCCACTTGGGAAAAAATCAAGGTCATCTTTCATAAACCATATTGATAGAAACTTCAATTCTGTTTAATTCATGTATTTATTGACCACCTCCTGAAGGATTAGGGGTGAGGGGAGATGTTCTTCTACGTCAAGGAGCTCTGAGTCCTGGTGGGGGGAAACCTGGTTAGGAAGATCAAAACACCCCTGAGGAGCTGTATTTGTACATGGAAAGCTATCATAGCCATTGAAGCATTTCATAAAGAGAAATGCCACGAAGTTGGGTCAGTTCCATGAAATCCTGGTCACGAGCATGTATCTAATGAAATAAGCTATTCCCTCCCTTTCTCTCTCTCTTTCTCCTCCTCCTCCTCCCCTTTTCAACACCTAACACTCTCCTCTGTTTCATTTCCCTCTACCCTGCACCTGTCCAACCCTTCAGTGGTACCTGAAGTTAAGGGGGTCCTCACTCCTTCTGGAGTCCATCCCCTTCTCCCCTTCTTTCTCTAGCAGCTATAGTACCAGTAAGAATGAGATTCAACCCTTGCCGCCATCAGCCCCAGGTTCCTCCCTTCAGCCTGCATCTCCACTCACTTTTCCAGGCCAATTCTATTCTTTCCGGCATCTCCCTTCACTATTCCCAGGAGGGCTAATGCTGTGCTTGTTGCCCGGTTTCATGTGCTTTCTCCAGGTCCTGGGCGACATACAAGCACAGATTTAGAAATCTGTCTCCAACTGTTTCAATGCCTCCAGTTCAGTCTTCTTCCAACTTCCTGTTGAACTCAATGAGGGTGTGCCTTAAAACTGGACTGCGCATTCCACACATTGCACCCTCGCTGCTTCGCATTGCAGATCTTAGCTACCCGGTGAGACTGAACACTCCACCAGCCCAGGCCCTGTACCGTGGACTTCCTCAGTATTTCCCAGGATCCCTAAGGAGGGGACCAGCAATACATGAATGAAAGGAAATTGAGGTTTCCACCAGGAAAGGTCATCTACAGGGTGACTTTTTCCCTGTGGATTCCTTACCTTAGATCCTGGTACGCACTTGGAGTTCATTTAAAAGAGCACAGTCCAAAATGACTAATGCAGCTATATTAAGGTGATTAATTTTGTGGATTTTGGAAAAAGAAAGAGGAAACATCTTAACATCAATTATAAACAGCGTTATTTTATACAGCTCAGATTATTTCATTAAATCTCTTTGTCTTTACTCAGTTTCTGCCAACATTCTCCCAAGAGACATTTTATACACTTAACCTCCGTCAAAATTCAAAACTTAGGGACAGCAAGAAGGAAAGGGAAAGGAAAACAGGGATGTAAAAATGACGCTAAAGTTATCTGATTTGGGAGCTCAACTGTAGAGCCAAAAAGAATGTCTGCTGCATTTTTGCTTGCTTGGTAAAGAGAAACAAGAAATGTCTATATCCATCTTTCCAAAGACATGCAATTTAAAAGGATTGCAGGCCCTAGGATATTTAGTCTTGCACATATTCATTTTACAAAGGATTTTCTTAAGATCAATAAATGTAACATGTTAACTTTGCACCAAATTGGTCATAAAGAGATACTTAGTACTGAGTACATGGAATTCCCCATCTCCCTGGACCAGTAGAAGATCTTATCTACAAAGATGACAGTTTAGAAATTTGGGTAATTTTTAAACCTAAGGACTTGCTAGTTTAAATGAAGACCTCAGTTCAATTCAGGTCATCTAGCTACCATCTAGCCACTAAGGAAGTGGAAAAAACCAACTCTGATATTGTCAACAAGTCAAGTCCTATAAATTAATACCTAGAGCAACAATTCTTATCCTTTTGAGAGTCATGGTCTGCTTTAAAAATAGAATGAAAACTCTGAAATTTCTTCCCAGGCCAAAAAAATAAAAAAAGAAAAAATACAGGTATAGACATTGACATGAAACATTTTTTACTCTAGTCAGAGGATTTGACCCATTTTATACCACTCAGGAAAGAATGCATAGTAAACTCCCTAGGAGGGGTCCATAAATCCCAGGTTAAGGAATGCTAATCTAGTCCTGGCTGGAGTGGCTCAGTGGATTGAGCACTGGCCTCTGAACCAAAAGATCACCAGTTCAATTCCTAGGCAAGGCACATGCCTTGGTTGTAGGCCAGGTCCCCAGTAGGGGGTGTGCGAGAGGCAACCACACATTGATGTTTCCTTCTTTTTCTCTTTCCCTTCCCCTCTCTCTAAAAAAAAACTAAAATAAAATCTTTACTTAAAAAAAAATACTAATCTAAAAATATTCAGGAAAAGGGTAGTAAAGGAAGCCATATTTCATTCTCCATATTTCATTCAGTTGTTCAAAACTTACCCAGATTTGAATACAAATAAGGAGAAGTCAGATTTTATTTAAAACAAAATGAATTCAATTAAATGTATTTATTCTAGGACTTGTGTGCTGAATTTTCATCTTTGATTGGGTTAAATCACAATTTTGGAAGCAGGGCAAATGAATAGATTGTCTATCTCACAGACATTGAGGAGGAAAGAAAGCTGGTCCAAGTTTAACACTTTATGCTTAATGTTTGGGAAATTGCAGCTGGAAAGACTGGAAGCACTGATGCTCAAAATGGGACTTCAGAAAATGACCTTCTTTGTCTCTTCAGCTGCTTCCATGAGACAAGTAAGGAAGGGTAACATTTCCCAAGTGGAAGAACAGAGAAAGATGATCTGGTAGATAAAGCTTTCGAGAGCTGTATTTTACTGGTGATTCCTACAGAGTTTTCTTTATAAATCTACTCAGACTACATGTTCCCTCCTGTTGCAAATTATAACATTATGAAAAAAAGGGTTTTTCCCATTATACACATAAGTTGCAAATTGTACATTTAAATTTATCCTCTTTGTCCTGTGGGAGATGAAGCCAGAAATCAGGAAATGGTAGCACCTCCAAGTTTGTCCATCTAATTCAACCTCTTCCTTCAGAGAGATGAGGAAACAGGTGGAGTGACCTGCTCAAGGTCACATAGCTACTTAACGTCTATACTGTCTTCATAGCCACACTGGACCTGGTCCAGCAGCCAGACCTTCCAGCTACTAAATTTATGGCTTTCAAAAAGTCTATTTCTTTGTTCCTCATTCTGCTCATATACAAAATGAGAGCCCAGAGTCTGACTGTGGTCACAGCATGAGGTGAATTCATAAAAAAATAGCACTGATGCTTCCTGAAAAACAATTGTTTTGTGTGATTGTTGATGAGAAGTCATTTGACAAGCATTCTCGGGCACCACTGTCAAGGTGGCTGCACAGTCCCATCTGGAAGAAGAAATGCTGGCTCTGAAACTAAATTAAGCTCCACAGCCCAAAGAATGGGCATCTGAGGGTAATTATTCCAGGTGGAATCTCATTTTCTCAGGCAGGCAGGGCACCTCCCAGATATTTCCTGGGAAGCCTTACTCATCTGGAAAAAAAGCACTTGAAGAAATCAGGAGGGAGGAAAAACAGAACAAAGTGGATGCTTTAAGAAATGAGGAAGCCCTGACCAGTGTGGCTCAGTTCGTTGGGTGTCGTCCCACAAAGCAGAAGGTCGCTGGTTCCATTCCCATTCAGGGCACATGCCTGGGTTGTGGGTTCAGTTCCCTCTCACATGTTTCTCTCCCTCTTTCTCCCACCCTTCCCCTCTCTAGAAATAAATAAATAAAATCTTTTTTAAAAAATGAGGAAGGGACATGTATGGAGCCCCCACAACATAATTAGTTCACTGCAGCCTGAGCAAACCAGGATGTAAGAGGAAAAGTTTCTTTTTTCCCCTCCCATTTAATAACACAACAGAATTTCTTGTGCCTGAGCTCTGAAATTTGTCCATTTGTCCAAGTTGTTAGTAAGAGGAGTCAGGGCTTCAGCTGAACAGTGAGGCCGCACACCCTATTACAAAACAGAGTCCCGGTCCTGGTCCTTAAGGCAGCTGGGGGCTCTAGGCTAAAGGTGCAACCACCACCATGTACAGCAATGGCAAAGCAAATGATTATGGTGGAAATTAGGCTGAGCTAGCACGTGTTTGAAATCCACTTAAAAAATGACCAGTAGGGCTCAGAATCCTTTGTCCTGGCTGGCTTTTTATTTAGGAGTGTGGAGGAATGAGTTTTGTGAAGAGATATCATCTCTGCCTCCCAGGAGACGTCAACATTGACTGAGACTAAAAAAAGCAAATAGTATCAGATAACCTACTAAAATAAAGCAGGGAAAGTCATTATGCTTTTACTTTATTGATCCTGTTCCTGGTTACATGGAGAAAAAAGCAACTTACATTGTGGAAGCTGGAAATCTCTAAGGCTACAACAACACGCTATTAAAAAGTGGTGCATTTATCTGCATGTGAGAAACAAGACGTTGTATCAAGCAGTCTGGGGATTTGCTTAATGCCAGCCCAATAATGCTGGGCTGGGCCAGACGGGGAAACACCCTCACAAGGATGGTGCCCTTGCACTGTTTCTGTTTAATCATTGGATGTGCTTTCTGAATAAAATTACGTTCAACATGACAGTCTACTCTCAGTCCACAGATTCAGATGCTCCTCTCAATTGGAAGCACCCTACAGACATACCACAAAATACTGTTAAGCCAAATATCTGAGCCCTGTCATGTGGGCACATAAAATTAACCATCACCGTGGTCATGTGGTTTCCTTGCTTAAAACATTTCAGTGGCTTTATGCTGCCTTTCGGATGTGACCCAAATTCTCTCCTGTGGCTTGCAAACGTCTCAGGGTCTCAGGTGGGCTCTAATTTCCGCTCACCTGTGCCCTCAGCCCTCAGTACACACTGTGTCCCCTAAGGCCCTCCATTCGTTCTTCATCCAGCCCCTCAACCTTTAGATACCAGCTTTACATCACTTCCCCTGAGCACCTTTCCTGGCATGTAGGGTGGGTGCCTCCGCTACCTGCATCTTAGCTCCACCTTCTCTATGATGGAACGCATCACGTGTTATTTTATTGCGTCCTTTACCTTCTGTCTTTCCCACTGGACTCCCCGCCCTGCACGTACAGAGACCTTGTGTAGCCTGGCACACAGTAGATACTCAATAACTATTAATTGAGTGGATAAACAAATTAGGATTATACACAGCGCAAAAGTAAGATTTCTTCCTTGTGACTCCACATAATTAAAATGTTTTGTCTCATTTGTTCCAGGTATAAAAAGTTGTGCTAATTCTGGTGTTACTCTACTTTTCTTATCATGGAGTCACTTCCCTTCTTAAAACAAGTCACCCCCCCACTTTCAACGCACAGGTGGGCCTTCTCTAAGAATGGTAGATAAACTTATTCTGATCAAGCTACCTACTAAAAAACTGAAATAATACATATTTTAAAAATACTTAAAATGGATGAATATTGTTAAAAATTATATTCTTAAAAAAAGAAAACTAAGAACAAGACAAGAAAGAATAACAAGGCCAAAGAGAAGGGGAAACCTAGGGGACAAGCCAGCATGGAAGTGGTCTTGGCCTTGGGGTCATCTGCCAACCCTGCAGATAGAAACCTATATGCAGCAAAAAGCTTGAACCTAGAGTAAAAATTTCCAGCAAAGAATGGAAAACACACTCCCCAAAAGAGGAGACCTGAATGGACAATAAATGTAGGAAAAGGGTAGAAAGGTACGTAATTGGTGACAGGCAACTGCAGACCCACAGAGATCATGCGATACGCCCCTTTCTCTGGCTGTGGTGAGGATGGGGGAGGCTGTGGGATCTTTTGTACTCCACCATGGGAGTCTAAATTGGTCACCCACTTTGAACAAATTTGCATATATATCCTGACCTTCCCTGATAATCAGTTCCAAACTTAGGTTAGGATGGATATTCCCTAGAGCAGTGGTTCTCAGGTTTTGGTGAGCTTCGCTGTTGCCTAGAGAACTTGTTAAAACGCAGATGGCCAGGCCCCACCCCCGGAGTTTCTGATTCTGAAGGGCAGAAGGGGGCCCAAGGATATGGCTTTCTATGAAGTTCCCAGGCAATGCTGATGGTGCCTTTTGGGACCTCATTTTAAGAACCACAGTGCGGGGACCCCTGTCCTGGGTGCCAGATGTGGGGGGGCTCCACCCGCAGAGCCCCATCCCTCCGTCACGGATGAAAATAAAAACTACCAAGACATGACTGCTTGGGGAGGAAAGGAGTCAAACTCTCAGAGGAGAATGACCCAGAGCCCCCTCCTCACTAGGCTTTTATTGGGCTCAAATACACCGGAATACAGGTTTAACATGTCAAAGAAATCTGAGGGCTTAAACTGAGCCAATGTTTGTCAGGAAAAGGGGGTTACCAAACTTTGGGAGACACACTCATTTCCTCCTGGGACACTTATCACCTAAGGGAGAACACTCTTAGCAAAGCAGGTTTCACAGGACTTTAGGAATTCTTTCTTATGCCCAATCACCCAGGGAGCCGTCCTGGCCAGCACAGGGCTGCACCACTCGCCCCCACAGTTTCAGGCTTTAAGCCTATTAGGAAGCAGGAGACATTTCCCAGACGGAAATGAGGACTCGGGCTATGTCAGAATAGCCGGGGGCGGCGGGGGGGTGGGGGGGGAGGGTCCATCACATCCTCTGTGCTGCAACTCCCCAAGTCCTTCCATGAGGCCTCCCAAGTGGTCGAGTCTGGCTTAGGTTGCCCCTCCCATGAGGAGTCTTACCCGTCATTGATTGCCAACCAAGTAATGGGGCCAGAGATGAGTGAGGCAGAAGCAGTGCTCCTGCCAGAGAAATAAACTTTGTCTCCTTAGTAGGTCACATCCTTGTGACAGAACAGACCCAGATGAAGTGGGTCCCTTGGGCTCTTACACAGCCCACCATGGGGTGAGGGTTACAACTCCTGAAACCAGGCTGAACGGTCCGCAACACCACAGCCTCAGAGAAATGTGTGCTTATACATTTCCTTAGCAAGGGGACAAGAATGTGTTTAGCAGCATAGTTGATTATAGCTCCGAACTAGAAATACCCAACATCCATCAGCAATAAAATAAAAAACTAAATGGTGGAGTATTATAGAGCAAGGGAAATGAATAAACGACAGGTACACAGAAGAACTTGGCCAAATCTTAAAAATATAATATTGAACAAAGTCAGAAATAAATAATATATAGTACATGATTCTGTTTATACAAAGTCAAAAACTGTATTTTGGCTGTATTTTTTGCAGATGCTTAAGTGCTAAAACTATGTAAAAGGTAGGTAAGGAAAGCATGCGTGCATAGGTACCAAAAACTATAAAGAAAGTCAGGCAGTGGCTCCCTCTAGAGGAGACAAAGAGCATTGTGACAGGGCAGGGGTGTGCAAGATGGTGGAGTTCTGGAATGTTGGCAATTTCTAGTGTTTGACTTACATGGTGACTAAATGGGAGTTTGCTTTATAATATTTCATTAAACTGTACATTTATCTTTTATGCACTTTTATGCATGTGTTATATTTCATAACAAAAAGGAATGAACAATATTAAGTCTTTCAATCCATGAAGCCAGCTGAAAAATGTCTGGCTTCAATCCATGAAGCCAGCTGAAAAATGTCACAGCCATCATGGGGTCAGAGTGCAATGCATTACTCACATGTCTGTGGTGATGCTGGTGTAAATAAACCCACCATGCTGCCAGTGGGATGGAAGTGTAATTCAGGCAACTATGCACAGTGTATGGTAATAGTAAACAACTATATCAATGGTTTACGTATTTGCTATACTATACTGTTTACTGTTGTTTTAGAGTGTACTCTTTCTACTTCTAAAAAAAAGTTTGTTGTAAAACAGTATGCCATGTTACACCAGCAGCAGCTTCATACCTCTTGTGTTCATTGCATCTCCTGATTGCATCATTTTCCCCTGTACTTGACCTAGTCTTACGTTGTTTTTACAGTAACACAGGCTTATAGCCTAGGAGCAATAGGCTGAACCATACAGCCTATGTGTGTAGTAGGCTACATCATCCAGCTTTGTGTAAGTGTACTTTACGATGTTCACACAAAGACCAGGTGGCTTAAGGACACATTTCTCAGATTGTCTCCCTGCTGTCAAGCAGCACATGACTGTATTAGGGTTCCTTCACCTGCACCTTACAGATAGATGGAACGCAGTCTGATCCTCTGGGTGCCGCCCATTCACTGGAATATCATGCAGGTGGACCAGTAGCAGCCCGTTTTCCGTCTTTGAGTATTTCTTCCACTGGGGAGAGAAGAGAGTGCCCACCACAGACTATCAGACATTGTGCTGGCTGCTCTAAAGCATTAACTATTAAAATAGAAGACATGACTCAGGTCATCAGAAAATTTATACCCTAGCGAGACATTTACAAACAACCAACTGGATAATATGAATGATTATCTTTTTTGCTCAAGCTAGAAGCCCTGTGCCAGGTGCAGAGAAGTGTCCTGCCCTCAGGGAGTTTACAGTAAAGTGACTCAAGGATAAACAGCAAATATGGTCAATGGGTAACTTCTCAGTGAAAGAAAATATTGATTCAAACAGAAGCCTAAGTCTTGGTCTAACATGAGCAAAACTGGAATCACGCTTTGAAAGTATACTACTGCACTGAATAAACTGTTCAGAACTGCAGTGCTGTTTTTACTCACAGGGCCGCACAGTGCGCACCCACGTGGATGGTCCAGAGGTGAGAGTCGGAGGGACTCTGCGCGCCCACAGGCTACGGCCCAGCAGCAGGCTCCCTCAGTCCTCTGCTTTGCGCTCCAGTGCCGTTGGGTGTGGTGGTTGGTTGGGGAGTGGATTGGAAATTTGAGGTGGTGTTTTGCTGTTTTTCAGAATGAGTAAACTGATTACTTATAATACAGATCAGTGACATAAAGAAGAGATAGATGCATGTGTCAGTAAATCTTTCTATTTTTTTTCCTGTTTCATTTTTAACTTTTCTTTGCTGTCACAACTTTCCAGTCTGAGCATTTAATAAAATCTTTTGAGAAACAAGCGGGTCAAAGACTTGAGGAAACATATGCCAATACCATTTAGCACATTCCCCGCCCACGCACACTTGCAAGCCGGCCATCTGCTCCTTGACAGCCTGGATTTTTTTTATTGTATGTTTTTCCATTACTATTTATCCCCCTTATACTCCACTCCCCCCATAATTCCCACACTGCTGTCCATGTCCATGAATCCTATTTCCTTTTTTCTCAGTCCCTTCACCCCCAGTCCTCCTCCACAGCTGTCATCCTGCTCCCTCTCTGTGAGTCTGTCTCTATTTTGCTTGTTCAGTTTGTTCATTAGATTCCATACATGAGTGAAATCATATGGTACTTGTCTTTCTCTGACTGGCTTACTTCACTTAGCATAATGTTTTCCAGGTCCATCCATGCTGTTGCAAAGGATAGAATTTTCTTCTGCTTTGGTTGAGTAGTGTTTCATTCTGTAAATGTCTCATGGTTGTCTTATACACTGATCTACTGATGAATGCTTGGGTTGTCTTCATATCTTGGCAATTGTACATCATGCTGCAATGAACATAGGGGTGCTTATGTTTTTTCAAATTAGTGTTTTGGGTTCCTTCAAATGTATTCCCAGAAGTGGAATTGTGGGGTCAAAAGGCAGATCAATTTTTAATTTTTTGAGGCATCTCCTCACTGCTTTCCACAGTGGCTGCACCAGTCTGCCTTCCCACCAACAGTGCAGAAAGCTTCCCCTTTCTCCACATCCTCACCAGCACTTGTTGTTTGTCGATTGATTGATGATGGCCATTCTGACAGGTGTGAGGTCACATCTCATTGTGGTTTTAATTTACATTTCTCTGATGATTTGTGATGTTGAGCATCATTTCATATGTCTATTGGCCTCTTTGGAGAAGTATCTATTCAGGTCCTTTGCCCATTTTTTAATTGGGCTGTTTGTTTTTTTGGCCTTGAATTTTCTAAGTTGTTTACAAATTTTAGATTTTAAACTCTTACCAGCTTAGGTTCTCCCATTTTATGGGTTATCTTTTTAGTTTGTTGATATTTTCCTTTGCTGTGCAAAACCTTTTTAGTTTAAGTAGTCCCATTTGTTTATTTTTTCTTGTGTTCCCCTCACCTGAGGAGATAGATAAATAAAATGTTGCTATGAGCAATGTCTAAGATTTTGTTGCCTATGTTTTCTTCCAGGATTTTTATGGTTTTGGGTCTAACATTTAAGTCTTTAATCTATTTTAAATTTATTCTTGTGTGTGGTGTTAGAAGGTGGTCCAGTTTCATTTTTCTGCATACATCTGTTCAATTTCCCCAACACTATTTATTGAATAAAATATCTTTAGCCCATTGTGTGTGTTTGCTTCCTCTGCCAAATAGTAATTGACTATAAAGGAGTGGGTTTATTTCTGGGCTCTCTGTTCTTTTCCATTCATCTATGTTTCTGTTGTTATGCCCATACTATGCTGTTTTGACTACTATAGCTTTACAATATTGTTTGATGTTAGGTAGCATGATTCTTCCAACTTTGTTCTTCTTTCTCAGGATAGCTGTTGCTATGCAGTGTCTTTTGTGGTTTCACATGAATTTTTGAAATATTTATTCTAGCTCTGTGAAATACATCCTTTGAATCTTGATAGGAATTGTGTTGATTCTATAAACATTTTAATGATGTTAATTCTTTCTATCCATGAATACCATATGTGCTTCCACTTATTTGTATCTTCTTCAACTTCTTTCTTCAGTGTCTTATAATTTTCCAAGTACAGGTCTTTCACACCCTTGGTTAGATTTATTCCTAGGTATTTTTTTGAAGCAATTGTAAATGGGATTGTTTTCTTAATTTCCCTTTCTGGTAGTTCATTATTGGCATGCAAAAATGCAACTGATCTGGATATTAATTTTATATCCTGCTACTTTGCTGAATTCATTTAGTTCTAGCAGTTTCTTGGTGGAATCTTTAGGGTTCTCTATGGATAGTATCATGTTATCTTCAGATAAAGACATTTTTACTTCTTCTTTTCCAATTTGGATGCCTTTTATTTTTTCTTCTTGTCTGATTGTTATGGCTAGGATTTTCAATACTATGTCGAATAAGAGAGGTGAAAGTGTACATCCGAGCCATTTTCCCAATCTTAAGGGGCATGCTTGTAGTTCTTGCCCACTGAGTATGATGTTGTCAGTGGGTATGTCAACAGCCAAGTATTTACAGCCTCACTTTCTCCTCCTCACCAGGCCCTGCTTTGCTGTGGAATTCAGCATTGTTTTCTCCCTCTCCGAAGATGCACAGGATAGAATTGACTTCTAATAATTGTACTATTTCCTTCCATTTCAAATATCATGACAAAGTTACTCTTATTCCTGAAAAGATTAGGTTATATTCAATCAATAACTTTCCACTTATGCAGCCTCTGTAGAACAAAAATTACTTCCTGATTTTTCTCCTGTCTTCCTGAGACCGTCTTAGATGGACTTAATATAATAATTCAGTAGAACAGTGTATATTAAGCCATTGGCATTTGGTCCTATTTTCTAAAAAGACTTTATATATTTACTTATGTTTAGAGAGATGAGAAGGGAGGGAGAAAGATAGGGAGAGAAACATTGATGTACAAGAAATATATCGATCAGTTGCCTCTTGAACACCCCCAGCTTGGGACCCAGCCTGCAACCCAGGCATGTGCCCTGACTGGGAATCAAACTGGCAACCTTTCAGTCTGTAGGCTGGCACTCAGTCCACTGAACCACACACCAGTCAGGGCCAGTCCCATTTTTTTAAAGCTGGCTTTTGTTCACAATTTGGGAAACAATCCATTGACCTAGAAAATCACAGGACTAAGGATGAGAGATGTGAACACTCACAAGTGTAATCAGATCTATTCATGCTGTAACCAGAAGGTTCTCTGCTTTACGAAGGAAATCATCCCTCTCAATTTAGGACTGACCTAGAGACCCTGAGTCTAGGGGGCCTTTATAGTAAACTTTCTCAATTCACATCACAGACCAGCTGGGAGACTCAAGATCCTTGACAAGGAACTGGCTTCCTGGTTAATCCTTTCTTTTGCTGGAGCCCTAAGATGCCAAGTGCCAGCTGGTTAAACCATCAGATCTTCATCATTTGGTCAAAGGGAAACTTGCTAAGTACAAGTTACACTTACCGATACCACCCCCACTGCCCCTAATCCTAATGCAAACTTGACCGACAACACCCTACCACTTGGGAACACGCTTGTAAACACCCCAAGTTTAGGTAGAACTTGTAATAAACTCAGAGAACCCTTATCTGATCTTTGGAGTTTTAACGTAACAGGTCTCCTGAGGAAGACAAACCAGGATTTCCTACTTACACAGCAAGGTGGTCCAGGTGCCAACAGCCAGGAATGCACAAGGTGACTTCAGGTGGGGTCTAACAGCACTCCATTGTTGCAGCTGAGAGGTAGCAGCATACGGGGAGCCTGTGAGGAGAAGGATGTGGAGGAGAGCAGGGTCCTCAGGGTTAGCTGTCTCTGGAAGTGCCCCCGCCCCATCTACCTGTGAGGGAGATAGGTGTGAAGGACTGGTCCCAGCACACAGCCATACCTTGTGAACGGGACAGTGGAGTCCAGGGTGTGTGTGGGAAGCAGCCTTTGGGTCTCAAGGGCACTCACACCTATGCTTAGAGGGTGTGGACACAGATTTCTGAAAAGGGGCATCCCTCTCCAGCTCCGTCCCTCATCCAGACAGAAAACAGGTTTTCTGAGATCACGGGACCAGATGATCATGGAGGTGGCTGTAGGAACCCGTAGAGGTTACAGGAGTAAATCCCAAAATGTTGGGGAAACCTGGGACCCCACAGTGAGAGTCTCCAGCTCACTTTGTACAAATTCATCCAGCCTTTCTGTAAAGCTGTTTGCTGGTGACATATTGCACTGCAAAATGTTCCTTCTCCCCCCAGTCCAAGTTTTTGTACTCTGGGAATGTGTATTAAGCAAAAATAGAAATGGTTATTTATGACATTTTTTAAAAGAAATAATCTAAATGCCCAACCACAAGGAGGATAATTCAATAAGTTATGGCAAGTCATGCCATTCTGAAGGGTATAAAATGTTACTCACATGGTTTTTTGTGATGTGAGGAAAACACCCAATATGCTATTAAGTGAACAAAGTAGCTCTCTTTTGGCAAACAAAGTATATTGCCAGTTATGGACCTAGAAAGGGAAGCCGTAAGGAAATGTGGCACAAATTTCCGATATTCCAACTGTGGTGTGTAGTAATTATAAGGGATTTTTTCTATTGTATTCTGAATTTTCTAGAGTATTTATAGAAGTTTCTATAATTTCTATGAATTACATTTATAATTGGAAAAAAGGATATTCAAACCTGCTCTGATCATACCATCACTACCAACTGTATCAAAAGTTATAACTCATAAAAATGACTTCCTATTACTAACGAACATTCACGATCAAACCAACACACGAAGGGCTGCAGTGCAGACCAGGACAGAGGTGTGGGACGGGTCACGCCCACACTTAGCTCAGTGATCTGGAGCAGCTCGGGTCATCCCCATCTTATGACATTGGGTTGGAACCATCGCTATGAACCGCCAAAGAGGCTTCAGCCAAACTCCAGAGGAAAAATGCTTACGGTTCCCATTAGTCGTTTACATCCTGTACAGGGTGGTGGAGGAGGAGGGCGAAGGGGGTCAGATATATGCTGACGGAAGGAGGCTAGACTTCAGATGGTGAGCGCACAGTAGAGCAGAAAGATGTCGTACCATCCAGTGTTGTACCTGAAACCTGTGAGATGTCATTAACCAGTGTTACCTCAACACATGTAATTAAAATGATAATGCTACTGGCATGTGAACAGCACAAACTTCTCACTCCTGTGGTACTTAAAACCGAAATAAGTTTATAAATTAACTACAAAGAAAACTGTAAAATGAACTAGAAAAACTTGTTAAAATTCCAGCTCTATCACTTCTAGTCAGTGGTGACTTTCTCAACTTTATTAATCCTCTCTCAGCTTCAGTTTCTTTCTTGGTCAAATGAAATTAATAATCGTACTGGAGTGGGGGGCATGTTGGGAGGCCTAATTATAGACTTGCTAAGTGTTTGGCTTAGAATTGTTCCTTGTTGTTGGGGAGGGGATATCAAACCTGCGAAAAGTGAGGAGAAAGGCTTTCTCAGCATTTGCCTCTTCCTTCTGAGCTGTGAGTCAGTCATGGCACTGAGATGCTTGGTTGGATAAAGTCCTCTCATCATTCAAACTAGTGTCTCATTTTAAAAGAAATGAAATTCTGTGTCCTGAGGAAATCTTAAGCCATCTTCCTCCTTTGACCCAGTGCTTATAGGGCCTACTTTGGCATGGTTTGGAGTCTACTGTTTTTAACTTCTCTTTTACACAGAAGCCCCATAAAGACTGAATATTGTCAATATAAGTAATGTCTGAAAAGGAAATTGGAAGAATGGGGAGCTACAGTGAACAACTTTGCATAAAACATATGGGGAACTTCCTTATGGAGCTAAGAACAGAATTATGCCAAGGCTGTGAACTCCGCAGAATACCGATGTCCCTCTGTGGAGGACCCTGAGTTCAGACAAGCAGCCTATTTTTACCTTTATGTCCTAAGCACATGCCTCTAGCCAAAATCATTAGAGTCTTGTTTTATATAAAGTACTTTGCTCAGCTCTATGGAAGACAAAGCCAAATGGAGCTCACAGGTCAGAAGGGTTTTTTCTAGCATTTTAAAAAGTACACAAATCTGTGTAAACACAACAAAGGAAAAAGCATATGAGTTAAGGATACAAGAAAGGGGGAAGCTAGAATATGGAAATAAAACATTGCATTTTAGACTTTGGGGCTTTGAAATTATGTTTCGAACAAACTCCCCCATTTGATATCTACACAAACGTGTGAGTTGTACCCAGCAGAACTTATTATGTCCATGATCACCATGGCTGAGACATGGAGAGATGAAATCATTTGACTGAATTAACCACCCACGTGCATGCACATGACATGCTGTCAGAACTCCAGCTTGAACCCAGGTGTCTTGGCGTCTCATCTGCTCCACTAGGGTGAGGATTCAAACTAGAAAGAAAGGGAGAAAAGAGTTTCTGGACATCTTTGGGGCTGTACATGAGCCTCTATAGTTTCTATAATCCATGGCTGACAGGGACATAATAAGGTCCGTGCCACATGACAGTTTTCTCAGTCAGCTTAGCAAAATCCTGGGGCTTAAGGGAAGCACATGTTTATTTATGTACCAAGGCTGCCCATGCTACATCTGCTTTATATGAACAACTTGTAATGTTCCCAAGGATTTGCTTTAAACCCACAGATCAGCAGTTTCCCTGTGTTTACAGTCATTGATTTGCCAACATATATGCCTTTGGATGGCACAGTGGCTTTTTCCCCAGGAGGTTAACAGGTAGTAAGGCCCCCTCCTCCTGCCTGCATCCACATGCAAGAGCTGAATTGTGTGTCCATCCTCCAGCCTCTCCTCTGCAACTCAAGGGACTAAACCCCACACCGTCACCTAAAGCTATCCCACGAGGAGTCTAGCTCAACAGCCTAAAAGTCGCCCCTTCTTCCATATCTGCCCAGTCCCAAATGAGTATCGCAATGTTACTATTTTATCATGCCTCTTCCTTTCCCCCTGTCAGTAGAGGGATGGTGGAAGTATGGCGGGAGAGAAAAGTGGGGAGTTGAGGACTGGGGATGTGTTAGGTGTGACTTCCAGCATAGCAGGGTCATGAGGCCAACAACTGCCTCCTCTCCCCCAGCCCCTCCTTGATGTTCAGGACTCTGTGTGGCAGAGTCACAACCTAAGGACCTAAGATCCTTGCAATACTCAGAGGTAAAAAGAATATCTGGGAAAGAACTTGTCTCTAAAGATGAGAGCTGGGACATGCAAGAGTTGAGTTTATTACCAAGGTGATTGTACAGGTAGAAAAGAGAACAAATGCAATCATGCTATTGGCCACTGGAGCCCTGATGCATTAAAAAACCTTGACGAACACCTGCCTGGTGTGAAGCACCGTGTGCTACCATATGAATGTTTGTGTCCCCCAAATTCACATGTTGAAACCCCATTCCCCAAGGCAAGGTGTTCAGCCGTGGGGCCTCTGGGAGGTAATGAAGTCATGAGGGAGGAGCCCTCAGATGGGATTCGTGTCCCTTATACAAGGGACTGAGTGAGTCCCCTCCCTGGTCTGCTCTGTGAGGACGCAGGGTGAAGTCACCAGCTGTGAATGAGGAGGCAGCTCTCACCAAACACTGAATCTGCCAGCACCTTGATCTCAGACTTCCAGCCTCCAAAGCTGCGAGCCATGGTTGTTATCTGTAAGCCCCTCCCAGTTCATAGCATTTTTGTTATGGAAACACAAAAGAACTAAGACATTATGTAGGTGTGAGGAACGCAAAGAATAATAAGATACAAACCTCCCTCCCAGGGCCTTATAATCAAGCTTGGAGTCTAGAGAAAGGGTCCTGTGCAGAAAAAAAATAAGTAAATTTTGAAACAGTTCTTTCACTATAATTGCTGTAAAATGACTTAAGATATTGAAAGCACAAGAAGTCCTTGTTGAGGCAAGTGTGGGACAAGGCATTCAGGAATTGGACAGGGTGCATTTGAAGTACTCTGGAGCACGAAGAAGTAGTGACCTGCACAAGGGGGAGCAGGCCAGACCTCATCTTCGCCTTCTAGGCAGCTTCAGGGAGCTGGAAAGCAGGAAGGGGAAGTGTCATTAGGCAAAAGACAGTTCGTGAGCAAGCGTGAGAACTGCCTCTTGGGACTTCTAGAGCTCATGGAGGAGGAACGGAGAGGCAGACTTTTCTCATTTTTTGTGATCCTGCATTGCTCTTGGTTTGGGGAAACCACTGCTGCCTTGAAAGCAAGTTGACTTCTTTCTATTTCTTAGAAATCTGATAGCAAACCAGAAAAAGCGTGTGTAAAAAGAAATGAGTGTTTTAATTAAATAAATCATGCTAAAACAAAATGATCATTTAATGGTAGCAAAACTGTCAGCATACTTGCTGTAAGTAACTATAAGTGGGAAGCCACTTCCATTCAACTGAGGTTACTTAGAAGGCAGAGGAGAGTAGATTTCTTGGTTAGTTAAAACTAAGTTTGGTCACACATAACAGAAAACCACAAAATAGCAGTTATTTTAGCAACGAAGAAGTTTGCTTCCCTTCAGATGAGCAGCACAAGGCTTCTGAAGTGGTCTTGAGGACCCATGCTCTGATGTTTCCAGTCAGACATTTCCAGTGCATGCATGGTCATTGCATGCATGCACTGAAGATGTCTAAGGCCACCTCATGGTTCAAAATAGCTGCTGGAGCTCCAGCTATCACATCTTCAAAGAAGGAAGAAGAAACAAGTACAGTGGAAAATCAAAAAGGACTTCTCCTAGTAGTGTATGCCCTTCAAGAAAACTTCCTGGAAGTCCCACTCAACAGCTTCACTTATGTCTTATTGACTAAAACTTAGTCATATGGGCACTTCAAACTGCAAGGGAGGCCAGGAAATGCAATGTTGAGTGCCCAGCTAAAAATAGCAACCCGGTCTTTAAGAAGGGGAGAATGGATGGGTAGTAAGTGGCAGTCTTCTCCCTGCCCTTCATTCTTCAGAGCTGTACTGCCCCAACTTCTCAATCCCCCCTCACCCACCTCGCCCTGCCCATGGTGCCCCTACTCCCTCACTGCCCCTGGAGGTTGTGCACCGTGAAAGTCACATTCCCACAGGAGAGCACAATAGGCCCTAGCCACTCAGATTGGATTGAGATTTAACAAAAACTTCTAGAACATGTACAGTGTGCCAAACACTGTACCAAGTACTTTCCTGTACTTTGTTCTCAGGGCTGTGGCCTACCATCTGTGACAACGCAACTCATCAAATGTCATATTCCTTTGGAATACGGTGTGGGCTTTTTCATCTCTTCCTTGGCACATAGTAACCACTGGAGAAGATGAGATGCCAGGAGTGCTTGCATGGATCCTCCTCCTTCTGTTCTTTTCCTCCCTCCTCAGCCTTCCTTCTCCTTGAAGGCAGAGGAGAGAGACCTCACAGGATGCCAGCATCACAGAGAGCAGAGGTGCACACAGAGGTATTTCCGGCGGTGTGCTCAGCGGGCTTACGAACCACAGCCTTTCAGCTTTTTCTCTCTCTGGGATCCACTCGGGTTGTTAGAGGCAGAAATCTAATTCTGCTTGGTTTACTCTCATGTCAACATTTCCCTGCTTTAAACTTTTCAGGCTTTAGGCAAACTATGGTTGATGACACGTTTTCCATAACTTCTCGAAAATTTTGGCCTTCTGCAAATGAACAAATTATTTTGGCTGCCTTTTCAAAATTTTGAATTCCCCACAAGCACAGTTAGCAATGATTCTTCGGCAGGTCCCTGTTATTCTAAGCAACAATCGTAAGCACCCAAGTAAGGAACAAAGAATACTGAAGAAGGAGAAAGAGCCAAAGCATGCAGGGTGCAGGCGATGATGGGGCTGCCCCCAGTTTCAAAGTAAATGCCCATGAGAGGGGTGGCATCTTAAACCTCGGTAGTGGTTTGCATTTCAGTGTGAATTTGTTTCAGAATTGCATTTAAATAAAGCTGTAAAACCTTAATTTCAAGATTACTTATCACTGATAATATAGATAATTCTGAACAGGGCAGCTGATATTTAATTTGTCACAAAGTGAGCATCCTTCACACTGCTGCATGGATGTTTTGCGGAATCCGGAGCCTCGTTGCCACAGAAATGGCAGCATGCAATGACCAGCTCTTCCACGCATTCTCCGATTTTGGTCTTGGTTCTTGTGTAGATCGATTTCGAAGTAAGCCTGGGACGATTAATCTCTTCCACTGAGGTGCAGTTAGGAAAAAAGATTATGGCACTGGCAGGCAAAGAAACAGCTGTTTTTTGTTTTTGTTAGTTAAAGCATCAAAAGTTGCACTTTTTAAATGGAAAATCCCCACATTTCAGAGTGTGTTATGTGTTCTGTGGTATCTCAAAACTTCGCTTGGGAACAAGCTATCTGAATTTTTCTGTGGTCCTCTCGAGTTTCAAAATAGTGGTACTTAGAAGGTATTTTGCAGGGCTTGCACCAGCCAGGGGCACACAGGTGTGAAAACCCTGCGCTGGGAGGGCAGACAGCGGCGCTAGGCAGTCTGCCCGCCCATGGATTTGTGCTGTTTGCCGTTTAGCTCACAGCTCCGGAAATTCCGACGGTGTCAGCAGTTCATTGGTTTCTAAGTCCCTGCCCCTCTGTCTATTTGAAATGCTTCTCGCTGGCTGGTGAAGTTTTAGGAACTTACCATTTCTTGCTTCCCTGGTTACAATAATTAAGACATATCTATTGAGTTTAAGTCAACTCAAGAAATAAAAACACAAAATCTTGGAAAAGGATGTCTGAAAAGCATGTCTTGACTTTCTTGCAGCATGATACAGGGCAATAAACACTGGCTTTGCATTAAATTTCAGTCCTTTACTTTCGAGGTGGCTTTGAGCAAATTCACACCACATTTTTGAGCCTCAGTTTCATCATTTGTGAAATGGCGATACAAATACCTATCGTGCAGGTTGCCGTGAAGTTTAGAGATAATATATGCCTAAACTGCAAAAACATGACATTTAAAAATCATCCCTCCATTATTAGATACTTTAGCTGCTTTTTGTGATTCGGTATTATAAAGAACAGAGTAAACTATCTGGACACAGAGATTCTTCAATCCAAAGGTACCACACTCACCTTGGGTCCTGTCTGCACTAACTCCTCAGAATTTCACCTTCTCCACTAACCAGCAGAATGTCTCCCTTTGGTTCTGGAGTGCAGGGAGGGAGAAGAGGGAACCGTAATCCTATTAAGGAACAAACTGAATTTCATTAAAAGCATAAATCCAGAGTCCTTTTCTGTCCCAAGGAAGCATCCGACTGTGGATTCTGTTCAGTAGCTCATGTGAATTTCATGAAGAAGACCTTTGCTCTTGATGTCCTCCACTACAGAATGAGGACAGTGACAGCAATAGCGTTCCACAGACCTGTTGTTCCATGAGTCTGCGGCTTTTACTTGGTCTTAGTGTACCCACTCTGTGTATGTTTCTCTTTGTCAAACTTTTCTCTTTTTCTGTGTATGTTTTTCCCATATTTACTTTATCTATGTGTGTATATTTTTCTAACTCCTTTCCTCCTATTACTGATCCAAAATATAAATTAAAACCCTTAAAAAATTTTCTAGTTAAAGATGGCAGGTGGATCTCAAGTATTTCTCTCCATTCTTTCCTAAAACCAGCAAAGCAACCCAAAAGGGGTTAGCAAATAACCAATAGTCATCATAAATTGTAAATCAACACAGGTAATAACAGAAAGAGAAAAAATGATGGGGGCATGTGCAGCTGGCTAACAGAAGGTATCTCTTCAGCAGAAAGAGATATGGATCCAAGAAAGGTGAATTCTAAGCCTACGGTTGGGGAAGCCAAGAGGCAGAACCTGGAGCTCAGGAATTAGCTGCGCGGACACCTCTGGAATTGTGTTGAAAATGGCAGTGGAAATAAGAGGATTCAACAAAAGTCTGTATGAGAACCAGCGGGGTCCCAGATCTCCACGTCTTCCTCACCTGACAGAACGTGAGGTACTCATTCAACAAGCCCATCTACACACAGAGAGCCCCTTATCTTCCATTTAATGCTCCAGCTTAAGTATGGGCAGATAGCAGAAAACCATTAGTCACCTGTGGAAAGCCTTCATCATAAAAAAGAGACCACAATGAACCGAATGCTGTGTCCCCCCCACCCTGCAATCCATATGTTAAGTTCTAACCCCCAAGGTGATGGCGTTAGGAGATGAGGCCATTGGGAGGTGATGGGGTCATGAAAGTGGAGCCCCTATGATGGGATTAGTGTCTTTGTAAGCGACCCCAGAGAGCTCTTGTGAGGACACAGTGAAAAGACAGCCATTTAGAAACATAGGAAAGATCCCTCAGAGACAAAAAATCTTCTGGTTCCTTGATCTTCTAGATTGGACTTCAGCCTCCAGAACTGTAAGAAATAAATGTTTGTGGTTTATACACCACTCTGTCTATGATATTTTTGTTACAGTAGCCCAAACAGACTAAGATAGAGACCAAAACACATGGAAAACACAAACTTGGAGGAGACTGTATAGGGAGAACAAAACTAAGACAGAACATTAATATATGCAGATAAATAAAAGAATATATCACACCCTGTGAAAAAAACAACCCTTAGAAATCACAATCTGAGAGCAACAAGCTCAGTAGAAGTATTAGAAGATAATACTGAGAAAACACACAAAGCAATAGAAAATAGGAATGAAAAGATCATTGGAAATTGAGTCCAAATTGTCCAAACATATAAATACTAAGGATAACAGCAATCATCAGAGACAGAGAAACAGTTTGGAGTTTTGCAGAACGGATGAAAATAAGCTGATAGATTGGAAGAGACCTCGGAGTCCTTGGCATAGTGGGTGAAAACGGGCCCAGGCCTGGGCAGGTCTCTATGGTGCCTCAGAACAGTGGGCTCGAGAAGATTCTGTGGAAATCTTTCAGAGACAGAAGATGGTCTCCTATAGCAACGTGTATCAGGATGGCGTGGATGTCTCAAAATAACACTAGAAACTAAGAGGAGAATAAAAAATGGCTTCAAATTTCAGAAAGAAAATGCATTTCTATCCGAATATTTATACCCAGATAAGTAATCATTTATAAACGAGGATAGATTTAAAAATATTTCTAGTCAAGTAGACCTGCCATTCATCCTTTTTAAAGGGAATTTCCTAAGACACGTCAACAGGGAGTCCACCCAACGAGAGGGGAAGGGAATGCTCGGGGTGATGGGGAAGGGGAGAAGGACGACAGCTGAGCGGTGGGCCTGGATGGCGTGGGGCGTCATTGGAGCAAACTGAACAAACAAAACCCCAGCACTTATTACCTCCAGGGAAAACACAAAGTTAGGCAGGGAAAGAAATCATAATTCCTGCTTGTCTCAGCAGTGAATGACATTTACATCATCTAAATAAGTTAAGCACCAAAATTAAATAAAATTGGAACATAACCTCATTGGGAAGGTGAGAAAGTGGAAGAATGAGCATGTGTGTGTGAGTGCATGTGTGTGTGAGTGCATGTGTGTGTGAGTGCATGTGTGTGTGAGAGAGAGAACACTAAATACAAAATTTCTAGAGTGAGAAACCAATAAAGCACAATCTGGAAAAATCAGGGAGCAACACTATAAACACATTACTAGAAATGCAAAATTAATTCCAAGAGAAATAGCTTAAAAGAGTTGAAAGTAGTTGTTTCTGTAGAGTGGAAGACTCTTTAAGTTATTTGCGTGTATAACTTTAAATAAAAAAGAGGAAAAAAGCAGCCAAGTGGGAAATATTAATTATAATACTATTCAAGTAAGCATTCTTTTAAAAAATAATAACAACTCTTTCTTTACAAGATAAGTTGCACTTTGTTTATGTAACACAAGTTTATTTCTCCCTATAAAAACATTTACTCTTTATAGGAAAAGATATTCCTAGTCCTAAAAATAACACAACAAAGACCTGCTACATACAATGAACATACAATGAGCATAAATAGCCTTGGTTTCTTTATTGAGGTGTAATTTACAAAAAATAAATTCATCCATTTAAGTTTCATTTCACTTTGCATCTTTGCATGCTATGTAACTTCTACCACAATCAAGATACCAACGCTCTGACATTTCCATCATTGCTAGAAATTCCCTGTGTCCCATCCCAGGCAATCCCTACCTGATGTGTCTTTTCTCAAGTTTCATCAAAAGGAAACAAAATACACGTAGCATGTACTCTTTTGTGTCTGGCTTCTTCCAAACGCATTTAAGTTTCATTCATGTTGTATGTATTAGTGGTCCATTCCTTTTTGTATTGAATGGTGTTCCATTGTATTTGTTTAGGTAAAAGTTTTTGACAAAACTAGGGCAGTTAAATTTTTTGTTTAATTTCTCAAGTCTCTTGATTGCCAGCTCTCCCCCTTTCCAGCAAACTCTCTCCGTGGTCAATTATCAGAAAGGGAACAAGGATCTGACAGCGGAGTGAGATTCTTCTGGGTAACCTAGCTCAGTTGCTTAGCAACAAACAGAATAACTGTATTTGTTTAGTGTATTCTGAACAAAAAGGTAATCATCTTTTAAACCCAGATAGAGAGGAGACAATGTTATTCCAAGTAAAGTGTAGGGGGGGAAAAGCCGTAAGAGTGAAAAGAACACACATCTAGTAAATAAAAGCATAATGACACCTCCTCTACCCATACCTTTGAGTCTCAGCAAGTGTTCTAAGACCAAGGAATCCACGTTGATATCAAACCCCAAGGTGAAAGGCACTGGTGTGCAAAATCTTTTAAAATGCACAAGTAAATGACGCTAGAAATAATTATAATTTATGACCAAAATAAGAGAAACAGATTAACCTTTATTAATGTGAATACTTAAAAGAATCTATTTGAGAAGGAGAAAATTTGTCCTATATTTATGTTCCTTCCAAATAGAAGAAAAGACACCCTTTGAACGTTATTCTTTCATTCCCCATAGTGAGGGCCTGCTTTCCATAGTGAAGGGGATAACTTGTATTTGTTTACTTGATTCCTTTTTCAATTTCTTAATTTTTTTAATAACAGTTGTTAGTGATTACACATTTATATAACTTACTAAATGTTCACCTAATTTCTTAATCTCAAAAAAATGGCATCCATTGGCAGATAATGCTTGCTGCTAACAGAAGTGTTTTTAACTTTCCTCAAGAGTTTTGCCAACTTGATACTATTACTTCCCTCTCATTATCTGTGCCCCTTCCCCCACCCTCTCTACCCCCACCATGGTATAATCTGGCAGAAATAGCTCTGCTAAGAGTCATGGATTTAATGAGCAGAATATCCCCCAGCCATTTAATGCAAAGTGTTTAATAATCAATCAGAGATCGGTTTCACTTAGTTTTGCAGGGTTGAGAGGGAGACAAAAACCCTTCACCATCATTTTTCAAATGTCCCTGGTGCTGTTCCCCACTTGCCTCCCGAGGACAGATTTCTTGGTTTAAATCATGCCCCAAGGGAATGGATATGAAATTCTGGCCGCACAGCTTTCTGTCAGTGCCTGGGCATCTGGTAAAAGACAGCTTTGCAGTTTCATTTATTTTCGGGGCAAAGTTGACTACCAAATAATTGGGTTCGTATCCTTCCTTTTCTTAGGATGGCAAGGATGCATTCTCTGGGAACATGTTTAATTGCAGCCTTCAGAGTGAAAGGAGATAGGGACACACGTCTTCCAGAGCTACTATCTTTTTATTTTCAGTCTAATGACAAATGTTCTGGCCTTTCATGGTTTTGAATTGTAAAAGACCTCCTATTCGGCGTGTGTGCTGTAAGAGCAGGCAGAGGCAGATAAACAGGAAGGCAGGATCTGCCAAAGAGCTTGCAAAACCAGAACACATCCTGGGGCCCCACACAATTAATGAAAAATCTCACAGCTCCACAGCTCCAGCAAGTGCGGCTGCCGCTGTAGAACTGAGGTGTAATGACTTCTGAGTTAGAGTGCCCACAGTGCTTTACTCTCTGTTGTGACATTTTGTGGCTGTGGTTTCTGCTCTGGGGAGATTTATCAGTTAAAAGAATAGACTTGATGGAAAAGTACGGTTGTGTGCATTAACAGATTCTGGTTCACAACGGCCCTATTTACAGCAGTTCACTTAAATTGATTCTCCTTTGGGCTAAAGGGCGGATACACCTAAAAGAATGTGCCCATGTCGCTACATTTTAAAATAGACAAAATAAGAGCCAGATTTCAGATTGGTTAATTTATAACAATTTTCTCAAGGATAGATAATGGTGAAATAAAAATAATCAATTTTAAAGGCTTTTAAAGAATATTTTATGTATTTATTTTTAGAGAGAGGGGAAGGAGGGGAGGAAGAGAGGGAGAGAAGCATCAATGTGAGATCAATCCGTTGCCTGTCTTAGGCATATGTGCCCCAACTGGGGACCTGGCCGGCAACCCAGGCATGTGCTCTGACTGGGAATCAAACCAGCAAACTTTCACTTTGCAGGATGATGCCCAACCAACTGAGTCACACCAGTCAGAGCACCAAAGGCTTTCAATCAGAGTGATGTCCTCCAAGATTCAGATCTGGGACAGCAGTGGCACTAAGACTTCCCATTGGGTCCCATCTCATCCCTTCTTTAGGTTTCTGGGTTTTATTTTTTTTCCTCCTCTGCTGTTAAATCCTGGGGAGAGGGCAAGAAACTAAGAGTGATAAGAAAAGACATGCTCTCTGTACAGTACTGATGAAATGGATACTTAAAAAAATGGTGCACAGTTGACTTTCCTGAGACATAAGCCACTTACCACACAGAGTGACACAATGTCATTACGTCTTTCAGCCCTGCTGATTAGCAAACCTTGTTAGCAAATATTTGCTCACCATCTCCTAAGTGCGAGGCACCAGATATACCCATTTCTGGGCCTCAAGAAATTTCTAGTAAATTTTTTTGAAGATTCTCAAAGGACCTCGAGGGTCCTCCAGGAAGAGTTTTCATAGTTGGTGGGTGTGCAGGGAAATGAAGGCCCGAGGGACAGAGGGAGTGGCTCAGAAGTTGCAAGCCATGTGGCCAGAGCTGATGGAGGGCTGGGGACAGGAAAGCCATCATTTTAGCAGCAGAGTAACTAGGACGTTTTCCATAACAGTTTTGAGGCTTCAGTGCACAGCTAGTAGGAGATTGGATAGACCCATGGATCTGCTATCATAGAATGTCTAGTCTGGAATGAACTTGAGAAATTGTTACTAGTGATTATAAATAGAAGGCCTGGGTTTGGGAAAACAGCTTGGGGGCACAGCAAATTGTAGAAAATGAGCAATGGCATTGGGAGTTGTGGGAGGTAGAAGGTGAGAACGAATGCCCCAGGTTTGGGGTTGCATCTGCCTTTCAGGGAGGGGGCCTGAGGAGTGAGGGGTGAAGAAGCTCAGGCCAGGGTGCCTTGCCTACAGGGGCTATGCTCTGGCCACGACTTTCCCGGCTGCAGTGAAAACCAGAATGCTGCAACACAACCTGACATGCACCCTGCTTCACCCTCAGCCAAGCCTGGGTGAGCATACTGGGTGTTTCCAGAGCATCTTCTAGGGGCAGTGTCTGAACGACTTCCTGTCTCTGTGGTCACGACCGCTCTGGGGCATAGGAATCTTCCAGGGAAATCTGAGGAGTGAGACAAAAAGTGGCTTCTTCACGTGCACAGAGGGGTTCAGAACAGAGCGAGGCCTACAGCTCCAGTATTTTAATTCTCTTTGTACCCTGCCACCCAATCTACTGGTCTCATGTCCACAGATGTGCGAAGACTCCTGCCAAAACCAGATTCCAAGGACAGATCTGCCTCTGGATTTGGCAGACCAGCCTTAGGGTGTTCGAGTGCAGGTTTCTCCACCTCAGCACTACTGGTATTTGGGACAGGATAATTCTTTGTTGCTGGGGGCTGTCCTGCATACTGCAGGATGTTCGGCAGCACCCCTGCCCTCTACCCACTAGGCCAGCAGCACCCCTGATGTTGTGATGACAAATATTGTGCTATCTCTAGACATTGCCAAAAGAAAAAATTGATGAGACAAAATCATCGCCAGTTGAAAATTACTGTTTCGGTGCATTTATAAATATGGTGGTGGTGCTCCCTGACTCTGTACAACAGAGTCACCCAAACCAGGCTGATGGCAAGAAGGGTGTGGAAGAAGAAGGCCCGAGTCTGCCATCACGGGAAGCTGAGCTTTATCGAGAAGAGCAGGGCAGTGAGGGATAGAGAATGGTGGGATGGGGAGTCTGAAGACCAGCCATGTGGCCCTTGTTCTGATACTTGTTAGCTGTGCGTAACCATGGAGAAATTATTTCATCTGTTTTTTACCATTGTGTTCCTTGTGTCTAGTGAATTGAGGTCCCTTCTTTTTTATAAGTAATGTTTTATTTTTCAGTTACACTTAACCTACAGTATCACATTAGTTTCAGATGTGTGACATAGTAATTAGACATTATATAACTTATGAAGTGATCACCCCAATACATCTTGCACCCATCTGATGCCATACATAGATATTACAATGTCATTGACTATATTCC
Source organism: Glossophaga mutica (assembly GCA_039655065.1). Lineage (NCBI taxonomy): Eukaryota > Metazoa > Chordata > Mammalia > Chiroptera > Phyllostomidae > Glossophaga > Glossophaga mutica. The sequence continues at coordinate 158,168,754 of CM077303.1, forward strand.
CTATGTGTATTTTACCTTCCCATGACTATTTTGTAACCGCCAGTTTGTACTTCTTAATCCCTTTACCTTTTTCAACCAACCTCCCCAACCCCCCTCCCATCTGGCAGGATGGTCAAAAAATGTTCTCTGTATCTATAGTTTCTCTTTTGTTTGTACTTTTATTTTGTTTGTTTTTTTTTTTATTTTGTTTTGTTTTAGATTCCATGTATAAGTGAAATCATACAGCATTTATCTTTGCCTGACATTTCGTTTAGCATATACCCTCTAGGTCCATTCATGTTGTTGCAGGTGGCAAAATTTCTTCCTTTTTTATGGCTGAGTCATAGTCCATTGTATACATGTACCAGTTCTTTATCCACTCATCTACTGGTGGACACTGAGGTTGTTTCCATATATTGGCTATTGTACATAATGCTGTAGTGAACATATGGAGGCATGTGTCTTTTCAAATAGTGTTTTGAGTTTCTTCAGATAAATACCCAGAGGTGGAATTGCCAGATCCTTCTTTGTCTCTAGCTACGGCCTTTGTTTAAAAGTCTATTTTGCCTTGCTCACCTAGCTTTTTTGTTTGTTTGTTTTCATTTTCTTGAAGTATCTTCTCCAGTCTGTGTGTCTTTTAATCAGAAGGGAGTCTCTTGTAGGCAGCATATGTGAGGGTCTTGTTTTCTAATCCATTCAGCCACTCTATTTCTTTTGATTGGAGCATTTGATTCATTTACACTTAAAGTAACTGTTGATAGATATGTAGTTATTGCCATTTTATTATTCACATTTTAAATTTTTTCTTCTTCTTTTTAAAAAAGTCCCTTTAACATTTCTTGTAATATTTGTTTGGTGGTGATGAATTTCTTCAAATTTTTCTTGTCCAGGAAGCTCTTTGTCCTTCAATTCTAGATGATAGTTTTGCTAGCTAGAGTAATTTTGGTTGCAGATTCTTACTTTTCATTACTTTGAATATTTCTTGCCAATCCTGTCTAGCCTGCAAAATTTCTGTTGAGAAATGAACTGACAGGCTTATGGGAGCTCCCCTGTAGGTAACTAAGTGCTTTTCTCTTGCTGCTTTTAAGATTCTCTCTTTGTTTTTAGCCATTGACATATTAATTACGATGTGCCTTGATGCGGACCTCTCTGCATTCATCTTGTTTGGGATTCTTTGCACTTCCTGGGCTTGAATGTTTATTTCCTTAGCCAGGTTAGGGAAGTGTTCAGCCAACATTTCTTCAAAGAGGTTTCCGATCCCCTTTTCTCTCTCTTTTCCTATTGGTTACTCCTATGATGCAAATGTTGGGTATGCTTGATGTTATTCCAGAGGCCCCTTAAACTAGCTTAATTTCTTTGGATTCATTTTTTTCTTTGCTCTACCAATTGGCTGTTTTTTTGCTACCTTGTCTTCCAAATTACTGACTCAAGTCTCTGCTTCATCTAATTTACTGTTGATTTTCTCTAATGCAGTCTTATTTCAGTTATTGTGTTCTTCATTTCTGACTTGTTCTTTTTTTTATGCATTCAATCTCTATTTATATGTTTCCAATCTCTTTGTTAAAGTTATCACTGAGGTCACTGAAAACCTTTATATTCAGTATTCTGAATTCTGCATCGGACAGATTGCCTGTCTCCATTTTGTTTAGTTCTTTTTCTGGATTTTTGCTCTGTTCTATTTGGGACATGTTTCTTTGTCTCCTCATTTTGACAGCCTTTCTGTGTTTGTTTCTATGTATTAGGTAGAGCTGCTACATCTCCCAGTCTTGGTAGAGTGGCAATATGTGGTAGGTGTCCTGGAGAGCACAGTGACAGTCTTCCCGATCACCTGAGCTGGATGCTCCAAGTGTGTCCCTTGTGTGAGTTGTGTGTGCCATCATGTTGTAGTTAAGCCTTCATTGTTGTTGAAATGACAATGGGAAGATTGATCCTCAGGCTAATTGGTTGTAAGGACTGGTCATGACCAGTAGAGATGATGTCATGCAAGGGCTGACCCTATGGGATAGGACTCTTTTTTTCAGGGCTCTGGTGCCTGCAGAGTCTGCTCTTTGGGTGTGTTATTTATGTAAGTGGTTGGGTGGTGCTCTGCTGTGATCTGAAACTGGCTAACAGGTGTGTTGGCTCTAGGGTCTCTTCAGAGGGGCACTGGGTATAGGCCAAAGTCCTCTGCTGCTTGTGCCCTGCCTGTACTTCTGTCTGGGAGAAAGCTGCTCCACCAGCTCTCCCTGCTGAGTCAGACAATTCAGTTCCTCCCTATATGTCCCTGGTGCCCTTTGAGCTGCTGTGTCAGGCTGGAGCTCAGACCAAGTGAGTCCAAGTAAGTCCATGCTTGGGCCCTTTAAGAGGATCAGTTTGGACTCCAGAAGCCCTCCACCTCACTCACCCACAAGCCAAGGAGGATCTTACAGCCAGAAGTTATGGAAACTTCTCTTCTCAGCACAGGAACCCTGGACTGGGGGGCACAGTGCAGAGCAGGGAACCCTTGCTCCTCAAGGGGGACCTCCAAAGCTGAGATATCCCTTCTGATTTATTTTATTTTATTTATTTTTAGAGACAAGGGGAGGGAAAAAAGGAAACTTCACTGTGTGGTTGCCTCTCGTGTGCCCCCTACTGGAGGGCTTGGCCTGCTACCCAGGCATGTGCCCTGACTGGGAGTCGAATGTGTGACCCTTTGGTTTGCAGGCCGGCACTCAGTCCACTGAGCCACACCAGTCAGGGCTCCCTTCTGATTTTAAACTGACACTTGGCTTCTTCTATATATCCTGAGTTATAGGACTTCCGTTCAGCTAGACTTCACATGGTTCTCAATGATGGTTGTTCTGTAGTTTAGTTGCAGTTTTGATGTGGTCATAGCAGAAGGCAAGCACAGCATTTACGTACTCTGCCACCTTGACCAGACAAGGTCACTTCTAACTTTTATACCATGTATTACTCAGGGTTCTTCAAAGACACAGACCTAACAAGATCGATCTCTGTCTTTTATTATCTATACATAATTTTATATCTCTGTATTTCTCACATAGTTAAAGATAAAGATGAAAAGGTTTATTATGAGGAATTGGCTCACGCAGTTATGGAGGCTGAGAAGCCCTGCATCTGCTGACTGCTGGTGGAGGCCCTAGAAAGTCTGTGTGTAATTCAGTCCCAGCCGGAAGGCCTGAGGCCCAGGAGCGCCCAAGTCCCAGGGCAGAAGATGAATGTCTTAACTCAAGGAAGAGGACAAATTAGCCCTTCCTCCGCCGTTTGTTCTACGCAGGCCCTCCGTTATTGAGGTATGCACACCGGCATCATGAAGACTGGCTGCTTAACTGAGTCCACCAATTCAAATGTTAATCTCTTCTGGAGACTCCCTTACAGACACACCCACAAATAATGTTTTACTAGCTCTCTGGTGTCCCTGAGCCCTGTGAAACTGACACAAAAACTCAACCACCACAACATCCTATTGTTAAATTAAAGTGGCCTTGGCGTGCAGCTTTCTGTGTCCAGGTGCCAGATGGAGGAAAGGCTGTCAAATTCCTTGAATTTTCATTTACCTTTCAGAGTGTGGGCTGGAGTCTAAAGAAAGCGTAAAAGCAGATATGGGCAGTAAGCCAGTGAGTAGTGCTATGTGATGGGGTTTCCTGGCTTTTCTCCTTTTCCCTCTTCTTCTTCATCTCCTTTCCTTCCCTTTCCTTCTTTCGTTCTTGAAGTAGAGAGGCAGTTAGCCAGGAGAGTGGAGGGAAAGACAGAATATGGTATTTCATAGAATGCCCATGTGATTTTTATGTTTTGTATAGTCAGTATGACTCAAAGATCCAAAAATTTTACCCAACACATAAGGGCACATATACACACATGGAAATTAGTCCACATGAAGTAATTAGTCTATTATGAGAATTTTGCTTTTTCAGTGGCTGTTAGGGGAAGCCACAGTCATTTCACTCGGCTACATTGTAGCATCAGATTATGGGAAAGGAATGTTATCGCAGGCATTTCCTCTTTTCTGTAAAGATTTCATTCAAATGGAAAGAGTTCTGTATCTGATTTTTAAAAAAAGACAGGCAAATTACTTCACCAATGAAAATGGCCTAATATGCAGGCATAGAGACCTATTTCAAATATGAATTAGTAAAAATTAAACCGCTGAGGTCGTGCTTTGAGTGTGGTGATTTGCAAAGTGAAGGGCCTTATTATTTCCCTTTTTCTAAGAGGAGGACAGCGTGTGCTGCTTTGATCCCAGAGCAGCCTGAGTGGCCGGAACTAGCAGTGTTTGCAGAAGTGATTAGCTGGGAACGAAGGGCAGCATCTGATCACAGGGGAGGTGGGCTCATAGCCAGTGAACTTTGATCTGTTTTGCAAACCTACCTATAACTTATAAATCAGCAGTACTGACCCTGCCAAGAGGAAGTCTACAGAAAAAAAGATGCACTTGGTATTTTTGGAAATGCTTTCATTTGGGGAGGGGGGTTGCAGAAGGAGAAGCAGAGCGTACACTGACTAGAAATAAGCTAAGCTGCAGAGGGCGTGTGCAGGCAGCACTGTGAAGGAGGGAGGAGGGCTAAGCCTTCCCTAATGGCAGTGGTTATTAAGAAGCCATCTTTCTCACTTTTCTACTGGGGAGTATCTGACTAGGCTTGGGTCCTATTCAATAAGCAGGACATACAATTGCAATGTGTTTATAGAAATTCTTACATAAATTCAAATAGCAAGCACTTCCCACTTTGAAGGAAAGGGTTAATATAGGTCTTAGGTTAACAACCTAAGAGAAAGCATCTTAAAAAAGGAATATTAATTTATCAAATGAAAGCACTCATTAAAACATGTATTTTTATGCTTGAATAGAAAGGATTTAGTGCTCAGTTCTAAACTTCATCATCTAAACACTCCCCATGAGGAAGGATGCGAGACTAACAAGCCTCCATCGATTACAAAGCTGTTCTCCCACCACACGTCTCATGTTAGATTTTGATCCTTCTTGCTGTTTTCACCTACTCTTGTTATTTTCAAAATCCTGTTTTTTCAAATCCCAACTCCTTCACTTATTAGCTGTGTGTCCACAGGAAGTTGCTAGACCACTTGGAGCTTCTGTTCCCTTCTCTGTAAAACTAGGTAATAATCCCTACCTTGGATACGGTACATCCCACAACAGCTAGTTTTGCAATATACCCTTGATAATATGGGTTTTAATCTCCCCCTTTCCTCTGCTCCTCCACAGCTCCCATCCTGGCCTGTGCTGTATCTCATTACTGAACAACTCTTCTGATTTCCAATGCATTGTTTTGGTTCTGTCTCTCACCACAAGATGAAAAAAAAAAAAAAAAGATAAGATAGTCATGTGAATTATGGGCTGCAAACTTTGAAGCTGACATCTGAAGACTCTCCAAGGACATCTCTGAATGGGAACTATGTCCATGGCAAACTCTACAATCCACTAGATGACAGCACTTCCCATTCAAAGTGTGCTATTTCTACTTCACTACACAAAAGAACGGGGTCACAGGAATTTGGAGATCTAGAGCGAATTTTCTCTCATTGTTCCCTCTGCAATTTCATCCACAGGAAAGAGAGAAATAGAGAAAAGTCTTCACCACTTCAATTTCTTAATATTTTCTTGTCTTTTGCTCCCTGGTAATTTTTTAAAAAGATTTTATTTATTTATTTTTAGAGACAGGACAAGTGAAGGAGAGAGGGAGAGAAACATCAATGTGTGGTTGCCTCTCTTGTACTCCTGACTGGGGTCTTGGCCCGCAACCCAGGCATGTGCCTTGACTGGGTAATCGAACTGGCAACATTTTGGTTCACAGGCTGGCACTCAATCCACTGAGCCACACCAGCCAGGGCACTCCCTGGTCATTTTTAAAGCTTAAATAATACATGCAGATATAAGGCAGGACGGAAATATTTTTAAAATAAATTTAATCTGGGATAAAAGACCTGGTTTGCTCTCCTATAGAAAGAATGGTTTCATAATTGGTAACTTTCAGTGTTCCTGAAATTTGAAAGTAGTTCAGTGATGGATTTTGTCTTATAGTATATGTTACTTTGTGTCTCTATTTTACATTATTTACATATTTCATTTCTCAGTGCTATACGGTATTTCATTTTTTTAATGTACCCACTTAAAAATGAAGGTATATAATTATATGATCTTAGGAATATGAACTACTTTCTTTACAGTTATGACTTTGAAGGACTAAACCATCAGGGAAATATTACTACATATAGCTATACCAATGTGTTTTTAATGTATATATCAAAATGCCTCATATATAAAATTAAGAGGCAAGTAACCAACTGTTGAGGAGAAAGTAATTTCAAAATATGTAAGAATCAAGCGTTTATTATCCTTAGAGGGAGCAAACGGGGAAAAATCAAGACAACTGTAATAGCATAATCAATAAAAATAAAATAAAATAGGAAAAAGTTTACTATTCTTAATTTTAAAGAGAGAACACTAAAAATAAAGAAGACATAAATGAACAAATAAATAGAAGAAAATGAGTAAAAGACATGAATGAGCATTCATAAAGAAAGGAAATGACTGAGTAATAAATATATGTAAGGATGTGCAATTCCAGGAACATAAATTAATACTGTGAGACAATATTTTCAGCTACTTTAATTGACAGACAATTAAAGTAGCTGAAAAGCTACTTTAGACAATTGAAAAAGACAATTTCTTTTTTCAATTGTCAACTTAATATTGGTAAAGATAGAGCAAACAGGAATTTTCATACACACCACTGCTGGGAATAATATTAATTTCCTCTAACCCATAATTCCTCATCTAACAGTTTACCTCAAGGAAATATTTGCAAAATTTAGCTGCAGTGATATTTATTATAATGTTCTTTAGAATACCTGAGAAATAAAAATAACAATATATAATGTCAACCGATGGTTGTTGGTGCCAATTCATCACCAACAGAAATCTCCAATTTGAGGTGTAATGAAGAAGGAAGTTTTATTCACCGCTAAACTGTTCAATTGTGATACAGCTTGGCTGTGAAAATACCACCACTGAAGAACAGGCCTGGGGCCACGGCCCTCTCCCATGAGATAGCTCTGCTTTGCGCCTTAATGGTCTGGTCTACTTTGCACTGCACTGGTCTGCTCCTTTCTGGCAAGACATCTTCTGTGTTTCAGCTTGGCAGGGAGGAGGAGCTGGCTTATTTGGACAGGACTCCTCACCCCTGGTCCCTGATTGGTCTATCGTCATGCAAATGAGGACTCCAAATCCTTGCAGTTTGGTCAAAAAGGCAGTGTCTTGATTGATCAGAATAGAGCTGATCTGATTGGCTGGAACTGTGAATCTCAATTGGATGGGGGGAAGTCTCAGTCCTATTGGTTGAAATAAGTTCTAGGAAAATTTTTAAAAGGGCTGGATCTGATGGCAGGAACACAGTGCTGGTAGGCAATTCAGCACAGAGGCAGGCAGTCCAGTGCAGGCTTCTCTGTGAAGTGTGGTTTGTGTGAGAGATCCCTGTGCAGAAATGTCTGCTAGGCTTTGTTTTTTAAAATTTTGAGCCCAGTTAGTCACCAGGAGCCCTTCTTTGTAGGTGTTTCCCCCCCAAGGGTCCATAATAACAAAATATTAATTAATTGAATTATGTATTTTACAAGGAAAACTATGTAACCATTAAAAATGACATTATAGATTGTTTTAGTCAATGCTCTTCAGCTGTAAAGTGAAGTAAATATGGCAAATATCAAAAGGTCAAAACAAACAAACTTACGAACACCTAAGGAAAAGAATTCATCCAGGTCCCATGAGAACTGGAAGTGGAAATTAGGTACCAAGACTACTCACTTGTTTACTCATCGACACCCAGTCTTTCTTCACAGGGCCACTCTGTTCTTCTTATATTAGTAGATCAGCTCACTGGTCTACTCAAAATAACTCTGATCCTCATAACTTCCTTTTGCATGTGGCATATTCTTTTTTGTATTACCAGCCCCATCCAACTTTACAACACTACTCAGGGCAAAGACTTCCATCCAACTTTACAACACTATTCAGGGCAAAAGACTTGGTCTGATTGACAGTCTTTCATGGTCCAATTTCAAATTACAAAGGTCAAGAATCTGGTTTACTCAATCAGGTGAGTGTGTGTGTGTGTGTGTGTGTGTGTGTAAGAGAGAGATGTGGGATGGGTAGACATTGGCAGTGGAGTGAATAAAGAGGTGGTATGAAGTATGATCCCATGACATTAAGGTCACCTCTTCCAGTCCTATACTGGGGGGATAAGACAGGGTAATAAGAAGCTAGGAATGTTCCCTGGTGGTGGAATAGAAAAGCTGAGACACAGACCTGAACAAAGTGGCCAAACAATTTACAGCCAGATGTAGATAGTCACTAGGGAAGGGAAGAAGGCCTAAGTGCCTGGCAGAGGTGAAAACTGGGAAAATGATATTACTGATTAGTTTAATAACTAAGGTAGATCTCTTGGAGCTCTAGGATACTTCAGTTGACCCTCCCCTGGGCCTGGTGTTGATAAAAGCCAGCCTTTGCGGGCAGCCTGGTTCTTTCTGCACACAAACAGGTCCAATAGAGGGAGCCACATGCTGTGGATCACTGATATAGATCCAGACAGGTTGACCAGAGCACATCACAAGAAGCATCTGACAAAGGCCTACACCAGACTCTTTGCAGATCTACCTAATATACAGAAACAATTTACAAAGAAGCAGCCAGAAGGGGAAGACAAAGAAACAGACCCCAAATTAATGAACAAGACCATTCCCCATAAGGAGAGCTTCATCTAGGGAGGCAAGCAATTTATCAGATAGAGTTTAGAGTAATGATTATAAGGATACTCAATAGCATGAAAAAAGCCATAAAAAAGAACCATTCAAAAATAAAGAATGCAATATCTGAAATAAATAATACACTGGAAGAAATATACAGTATGTAGGTAAAGCAGAGTATCAGATCAGTGATTTGGAAGACAAGGTAGGAAACAAACACCCAGGCAGAGCAGCAAAAACGTAAAAGGACTTTAAAAAGTAAGGAGAGCTTAAGAAATATTTTGGACATGAAGCATAACAACATCCATGTGACATGAATACCAGAAGGAGAAGAGAGTGAGCAAGGGATCAAGAACCTATTTGAAGAAATAATGACTGAAAACTTCCCTAATCTGGTGAAGGAAAAACACACAAAAGTCCAGAGAGCTCAGAGAGTCCCAAACAAGTTGGACCCAAAGAGGCCTACACCAAAACACATTTAGTTAAAATGACAAAGTTAAAGTCAAGAAGAGGATCCTAAAAGCCACAACAGAAAGGCTGGGAGTTACATACAAAGGAGCACAAATTAGACTGTCATCTGATTTCTCAATAGAGAAATCTCAAACATTTTAGGTCAAAAGGGAGTAGTGTGAAATACTCAAGGTGATGAATGGCAAGGACCTACAACCAAGGTTACTTTACCCAGCAAGGCTATCATTTAACATCGAAAGAGAAATGAGCTTCCCAGACAAAAAAACAAACAAGAGAACCCCCAAAACCCCCCAAACTAAAGGAGTTTGTTAATACCAAACCAGTACTGCGGTAAGTGTTAAAGAGCTTGCAAGAAGAAGAAAGGGGGAGGAGGAGAAGGGGAAGGAGGAGAAGGAGGAGAAGGAGGAGGAGGAGGAGGAGGAGGAGGAGGAGGAGGAGGAGAAGAAGAAGAAGAAGAAGAAGAAGAAGAAGAAGAAGAAGAAGAAAGCAGCAGAAGAAAGGAAAACAGTTTAACAATAAAATGGCACTAAATATGTACTTATCAATAATCACCTTAAATGTAAATGGCTTAAATGCTCCAACCAAAAGACAGAGGATGGTGAAACGGCTAAGAAAACAAGGCCCATGTATATGCTGCCTCCAAGAGACACATCTTAGATCAAAAGATACACACAGACTAAAAGTAAAGGGATAGAAAAAGATATTTCATGCAAATGGAAAGGAAAAAAAGCTGGGGTAGCAGTACTTATATCTGACAAAATAGACTTTAAAGCCAAGGCTACAGTAAAAGACAAAGAAGGACACTACTTAATGATAAAGGGAACAATCCAACAAGAGGATATAACCCTAGCAAACATTTACACACCCAACATAGGAGCACCTAAATATGTGAAGCAAATCTTGGTGGATGTAAAGGGAGACATCAACAGAAATACAGTAATAGTTGGGGATTTTAACACCCCATTGACTTCAATGGAGATATCTTCCAGGTAGAATACCAACAAGGAGACAGTGGCCTTAAAGGACACACTAGATCAAATGGATTTAATTGGTATTTTCAGAGCATTTCACACCAAAGCAGCAGAATATATACACTTTTCCAGTGCACATGGAACATTTTCTAGGATAAACCACGTGTTAGGACAGAAAACAAATCTTAATAAATTTAAGAAGATTGAAATCATATCAAGCATCTTCTCTGACCACAATACTATGAAACTAGAAATCAATCACAAGGAGAACACTGAAAAATATGCAAAGACATAAAAGTTAAATAACATTATTAAACAATGTATAGGTCAACAAGAAGATCAAGTAAGAAATCAAAAGATACCTTGAAAGAAATGAAAATGAGGACACAACAATCCAAAAATCTCTGGGACTGTGGGAAAGCAATCTTAAGAGGGGAATTCATAGCGTTGCAGGCCTATCTCAAAGAACAAGAAAAAGTTCAAATAAACAATCAAACTTTACACTTTAAGGAACTTGAAAAAGAACAACAAACAAAGCACAAAGTGAGTAGAAGGAAGTAAATAATAAAGATCAGAGTAGAAATAAACGAAATAGAGTCTAAAAAAATACAAATGATCAATGAAAAGAGCTGGTTCTTTGAAAGGATAAACAAGATTGACAAACCTTTAATCAGACTCATCAAGAAAAAAATAAATAAAAATAAATGTTATTTATTTTACCCAAATAAATAAAATAAAAAATGAAAGAGGAGAAATAACACCTGACACCAAGGAAATACCAAGCATTGTAAGAAAATATTATGAACAAGCCCTGGCTGGTGTAGCTCAGTGGATTGAGCTCGGGCCTGCGAACCGAAGGATCGAGGTTCGATTCCCAGTCAGGGCACATGCCTGGGTTGCCAGGCCAGTTCCCGTCAGGGGACATGCAAGAGGCAACCGCACATTGATGTTTCTCTCCCTCTCTCCTTCCCTTCCCCTCTAAAGATAAATAAATAAAATCTAAAAGGAAAAAAAAAATCAAAAAAAAAAGAAAAGAAAATATTATGAACAACTATATGCCAACAAACTGGACAACCTGGACAAAATAGAAAAATTCCTAGAAACATACAGTCTTCCAAAAGTACATCAGGAAGAATCAGAGAATCTGAATAGATAGATTACACTTAGTGAATTGAAGCAGTAATAAAAAAAAATAAACTCCCAAGAAACAAAAGCCCTGGACCAGACAGCTTCACAGGTGAATTTTACCAAATAATCCAAGAAGAACTAATACCTCTCCTTTTCAAACTATTTTAAAAAAATTCAAGAGAAGGGAAGGCTCCTAATTCATTTTATGAAACTAGATTTTCTAATTCCAAAACCAGATAGAGACACTACAGAGAAAGAAAATTATAGACCACTATCCCCGATGAACACAGATGCTAGAATCCTCAATAAAATATTAGCAAACTGAATACAGCAATGTATAAAAAAAGATCATACGCTATGATCAAGTAGGATTTATTTATTCAGGGAATTAAAGTTTGGTATAACATTTGCAAATCAATAAATGTGATTCACCACAAGAGAATGAAGGAGAAAAACTACATGATTATATCAATAGATGCAGAAAAAGTATTTGATAAAATCCAGCAGCCATTTCTGATAAAAACTACCAGGAAAATAGGATTAGAGGGAACATGCCTGCATGTAATAAGGTCCATACATGACAAACCCACTGCCAGCATCATAATTAACAGACAAAAACTACAAGTGTTCCCTTTAAGATACCTGTTTTTACCTCTCTATTCAACATAGTACTGGAAATCCTACCTACAATAATCAGGCAAGGAGAAGAAATAAAAGGCATCCCAATTGGAAAGAAGGAAGTAAAACTGTCTTTATTTGCAGATGGCATGATACTGTACATAGAGAACACCAAAGATTCCACCAAGAAACTACTAGACCTGATAAATGAATTCAGCAAAGAAGCGGGATACAAAATTAATATCCAGATATCAGTTGCATTTTTATGTGCCAATAATGAACTAACAGAAATGGAAATTAAGAAAACAATCATTTTCACAATTGCTACAAAAAGAATAAAATACCTAGGAATAAACCTAACCGAGGGTATGAAAGACCTGTACTTGGAAAATTATAGGACAATAAAGAAAGAAACTGAAGAAGAGACAAGTAAGTGGAAGCACATACTGTGTTCATGGACAGGAAGAACTAACATCATTGAAATGTCCATACTACCCAAAGCAATCTATAGATTCGATGCAATTCCTATCAAGATTCCAACGAAATATTTCTAGAACTTGAATAAATCTTTCAAATTAAAAAGCTTCTGCATGGCTAAAGAGAACATCAGCAAAATGAAACGGGAACCAACCATATGGGAAAAATATATTTGCCAATGATGACTTGGACAAGTTTGATCTCCAAAATAAATAAAGAACTCACATGACTTCACACCAGGAAGACAAACAATCCAATTTGAAAAATGGGCAAAGGACCTGAACAGACGCTTCTCCAAGGAAGATATGCAGAAGGCCCAGAGACATGTGAAAGAATGCTCAACATCACTAGCCATCAGAGAGATACAAATTAAAACCACAATGAGATACCACTGCACTTCAGTAAGAATGGCCATCATAAACAAATCAACAAACAGCAAATGCTGGCAAGGATGTGGAGAAAAGGGAACCCTAGTGCACTGTTGGTGGGAATGCAGACTGGTGTAGCCGCTGTGGAAAATGGTATGGAATTTCCTCAAAAAACTAAAAATGGAACTGCCTTTCAGCCCAGCTATCCCACTTCTGGGAATATATCCAAAGGAACCCAAAACACTAATTCAAAAGAACATGAACACCCCTATGTGTTCATTGCAGCATTATTTACATTTGCCAAGATAAGGAAGCAGCCCAAGTGTCCATCAGTAGGTGAATGAATAAGACAACTATAGGACATTTATGCAATGGAATACTACTGAACCATAAAAAGAGAAGAAAGTTTTATCCTTTGCAACAGTATGGATGGGCCTGGAGAACATCGTACTAAGTGAAGTAAGCCAGTTAGAGAAAGAGAAATACCATATGATTTTATTCACATGTGGAATCTAACAAACAAACTGAACTAAGAAGGAAAATGGGGACAGACTCAAAGATGGAGAGCAGGATGACAGCTAGTATAGAGGGGAGGTTAGGAGAGTAGAATAATTGAGCAAAAAGGAGAAAGGACTCATGGACATGGACCACAGTGTGGTGATTGGTGGGGATGTGAAGGGCTTATAGGGACTAAATGGTAATGGAAAAAATAACAATAATACATACATATATACATATATACTGGGAAAAGAAAGATCTCACCCCCAGGGTAACCTCTCCTCTTCTGGCCTTTCCTCCCTGCATATAAAATCTAAGCCTCAGTTGTATTTCAGCTCCAAGCTAAGAAAAACAGCAAAACCAGGTGGGCAAAGCCAAAATCCACTGCAATGACTAAAAACCCTCTGAGCTGTCACTGACCAATCAGTGGAGACCATGACCCTGAAAGGGCACACCTAGAGAACTAATAAATATTCTACTGACCCCTCCTCTGGAACCTCCCCTAAGATTCTTGCCTGCAAGAAAGAGATAAAAGCCTCAAGACAAAGGACCCACTGCATGGATTTCCCTCTAGGGAGCAGCCCAGGGAGAGCCTGATCCATTCCTTTCTTCTTCCCGCTCCCGTTTCTTCACAGGCACGTGTCTCCCAAGCTCTTAGGCCTGGGACAGCTGGCTGCTTGTCCCAGGCTAATCCTCTGAACCTGTCCCCAAAGTCCCCTTTTCTCTGACTTCCCAGTGAGCTAAGGCAGCCCAGTCTAGGCTCCCCTGTTGCTCCTTTTATGCTGAGCCCTTCCTTGTTTCACTGTCTCCTGTTCTAATAAATAGATCTTCATAGTCACCTGGACTTCTGTTGTGAAATTTTTCTTACACGAAGCCAAGAGCCCACATGCTACAGCTGGCCTTAGGCAGACCTGCTCAAGGCCAGGCCCCTTGTCTGGTAACAATTCCTGGCGTGTCTATTATGTAGAAGAATGTTTAATGGCATAAAAAATATTCACACTGTACTAGATGTAAAAAAAGATTGCACTAAGTATAGTATGATTCCAATTCTGAAAAATAAATATGTATAGAAAAAATTATTAGAGGAATCTCTGGTGGTGAAATTATGGAATATTTATATTTTCTTTTTTAAGATTTATGTTTTCTTAATTTCCTGTAGTAAATTAGTATGATGTAAATAATAAAGAAAAATATTCATTTTAATAAATAAAAATAAATATAATAAGGGCATACAAATTTTAAATGAATAAAAGAACTTAGAATCCTCAAAAAAAGAAATCTTTATGGAAAGATAATTATCCATATTAATGGGACACTATTTAAAACCTGGACAACTACAATATCATGGTGAGTGTCTCAAGCAAGAAATCCTTTTGTCTTAAAAAATCGTTTCTACTCTGGAGGATGTGACAGTAAACATTTAAGAATATATGTACTCTATAAGAAAATTATCAATACTGGTGGGTATTTTTTTTAACTTTTTTTTTTTTAGAACAGTCTTAGGCTCAAAGCTAAATTGAGAGAAAAGCACAGAGTTCCCCTAAACCCCGCATTCCCACACATGTACATCCTCCCCCATCATCAGCATGGCCCACTAGACTGGTACATTTGTTACAATTGATGAACTACATTGATATTTTGTCACCACCTGGAGAGTCTATAGTTCCTATTAGGTCTCATTCTTAGTGTTGTAGATTCTGCGGGCTTGGGCAACGTACAATGACATGTGTGCTTCATCTCAGTATCACACAGTGTCGTTTTACTGCCCTAAGAACACTGTGTTCCACCTATTTATCCTTCCCTCTCCCCACCCACTCCCCTTCCCTGGCAACCACTGATCTTTTTATTGTCTCCCAAGTTTTGCCTTTTCCAGAATGTCATATAGCTGGAATCATACCGTATGTAGCCTTTTAAGATAGGCTTCTTTCCATTAGTAATATGCACTTAAGCTTTCTCCACATCTTTTCAATGACTTGGTGGCTCATTTCTTTTTAGTACTGAATAATATTCTGTTGTCTGGATGGACCCCAGTTTATCTATCTACTCACCTACTGAAGGACACCTTGGCTGCATCCAAGCCTTAGCAATTATGAGTAAAGCTGCTACAAATATCTGTGTGTAGTTTCTTGTGTGGACATAGTATTCAAATCATTTGGGTAAATACTAAAGAGTGTAACTGATGGACTGAATGATAAGAGTACTGCTTAGTTTTATAGGAAGTTGCCAAACTGTCTCCCAAAGCAGAGGTACTGGTTTGCATTTCCATTCTGGTATGTTTTTAGAACTTTAATGTATCTATTAAAGTTACTAAACCAGAGAACACTGAAAAAGTGTGTAATCTCAGAAAAGGCTAATTTAAAAATGTTTTCATGCTTGGGATAAGACTCTTTCTCTTAGGAACTAATTAAATTATTGTTTAAAAACACACTTTTCTCCTCAACTCCCTCACTTGCCCATACTACCCTGAAGATCAGCTTTGTAAGAGTTCCCAACACACATTTCACAGTTTGCCAGCTAGAATGGCTTTACTTTATAATAATGTTTACTTCAAAATGAATTTTTAAGAGATGCCAAAAGCTCCTACTTCTACCCGATTCTTCCCAGAAAATACACATCCATTAAAGATTCACTTCTTTGGGGTCAAGCGGGTCCAGAAGCCAGCAGTTAAATGCAAACATCCCTGGGAGGAGAATGCGTTTAACCATAAACACTTTAGTGTGAAAACTTTTATCAGGATATGCCATGCAGTCCCCTTCCAGAGCCCTAGGGAAGGAGAGAGCCTGGTGGGCCTTTGAAAGAAAAGAGTCAGAGATTTGAATGGTTGCCAGGCCGCCTCTAGGAAGAAACAGCTGGGATCAGCAGGAAGGCACTAGACACTTGGCAGGCAACTACGCTGGGCAAGAGAGACTGGGGCTGTAAAGACTCTGAGGCAAAACAGCAAAGCATTGGCTTCACTCAGGACGGGCCTTGGCTGTTCCCGTGAAGTGCCCTTCATCTTCACGGCTAATCTCTGGAGTTTCTGACCATCTCACTTGATACAAACCCAGATCAGGTGGAAACCTGAGGCACGGACCTTGCAGTGGGGTGGGATGGGCTGAGGGGGGGTGGGGTGGGTTACGGAGGGATCACCGAGGGGCCCCTTGGCTTTCATCGTGGTGTACCAGGCACAGGGCCAGTTGTTCCTGCCAAGAGTCATAAATCAGCAGGTTTAACCTGTTGCTGCACAGGTAGAGTCCACAGTTATTTTTCCTGTATATAGTTAGTGCCTTTAGCACCCAGCTGGGCTCTTGGCTAATTAGGCTCAGAGGAGCCAGGGAAGGGTAGTTAATGGCTATGTTGCTGAAACGCACCACCAGTACACACTGCTTGGATTTGGCTGCAACTGAGACTTCATGTTCTCATATTTTGCTGCCTAGTTTAAGCCTACAGTATATAAAATATGTTCCTTCTCACTTAACCTGTATTTGCAGTGAGTACATTGCAAAGCATATTTGGCATAATGGGCATACCAAGATGCTTGTCTTCCTATCCAGTAAGAATGTTTCAACAAACATAGGATCAATTTATCAATGTGAGACAACCTGTAATAAATACTCACTAACAGGGATGCACATGTCCATGGAGGGGGAAATGGAAGTGGTAGAGGGTGTGGGTGGGAAGTGTAAGGAGGTGAAGGAGGGCAAGGAAATCCCAGGAGGTTTCATGGAGGTAACATTGTAGTGGGAGCTGGAAGATGGAGAGAATTCACGGAGGCACAGAGAAAAGGGAGGATGACTGGAGGCCTGAGTGGTGCAGGCACAGGCAAGGAGGAGAAGAGTGTAATGTACACCTGGTAGTGTTAACGGTTTGTCTGCTGGGGAGGTCAGACCATGGTCTGCAGGAGGTAGTAGGAAGTCCATTCTGATAAGTAAGTAGTAGGAGTTATAAAGTACAATTAACAAAACACTAAGGAAGTTGGAATTTATTCCGCAGGCAAGGAGAAGCCGAAAATTAAAAGCAGCTCTAGCCACATTTCTGCTGTTGCGTCGAACCCAGTCCACGTTTCAGCTCAGTTAGATGATCCAAATCTGTTGAGATCTTTGTTTCCAAAGACTCATTATGAAATTGCCCGTGAATTTCCTCAAAGAAACTCTTGTAGGCTCAGAGAAGCTTGAGACGATCCAGAGACTGTTCAGTTTATCTTCTAGTGGGGAAGTCATTCTCTTACAGAGTTCAGCTTGTATATTGCTTAGGAATACACACTTGATAAAGTCTAAAGGAAAGCAAGAGAACAGTGAACAAAAAGCAAGGACAGTGGTTATATTGAGGGTGGAGGGAGAGAAGGGGTCTTCCATTTGGGGGGATTGTAGGGATTCTTATAATAAAAATAATTATCTTCTTAATCTAGGTGGGGACATATAGGCACTTATTATTTTTAACTGTCAATATATGTTTCTATACTCTCCTTCCTACATATGAAACATTTAATAAAAAAACTTTTTAAGCACATATATAAGAAAAGTTAATCTTAAGAAGAAGGATCCCCCCCAACCTTGAGTTTGTTACATGAAGACAGGGTAGGAAAAACTGAGACAATCTTGAAATAACTGGGAAATAATTTGAGAAATCTCAGTGTCATTTTCTAAGAATGAGGCTGCGATTAGAGGCTTGAAGATATTAGAAAAAATTAGAATGGTCACTGCAGGAAATGAGATAAGGAGTTAACCAGAGGTGAAGATAAGGATTGCTAAGCAGCATTAAATATCCAATGGTTTATGGACAGAATTATGAAAACCAAGTAGACATTTTTCCCATTAACACTTGGAATCTAGATAACAGTAGATTTCCCTCTCTTGACTGCAATGAAAATATATATTCAACATCACAGGATTAGGAGAAGAAACTTCAGTTTATCTCACATTATTAAATGTGATTTGGCCAAGTTAAAAGAGATCTAAGTCTAAGGAAAGACTAGTCATTGGGGCACCTTTCTATTTGCTATACTTTGGGCTCTAAGTATTAGAAAATCCAAGTAACAGAAAACTATTAAAGAGGGATTTATGTTTCCCACATGAAAATCAGCCCAGGGGTAGGCAGTTGCAGGCTTTGGTTAGGAGTGGGGTCCTCACAATTCTCTTGGACTTCCCCTCTTGCTGTATCATGTCTGCCTCTGAGGCAGGGGGACTGAGGAAGGGGAGAGAGCCCAACTGGTCAAGTCTATCTCTTTTTACAAGGGAAGCAAACGCATCCAGAGTCATCTGCAATACACTTCCACATTTATCTTATTTCTTAAGTTTTATAAAATATGTTTACTAATTTTAGAGAAAGAGGAGGTGGGGGAAGAGAGAGAGAGAGACAGAGAAAGAGAGAGAGAGAAACATCAATCAGTTGCCTCCCATATTGTACCCCGACTAGGGATCAAACCCACAGCCTAGGTATGTGCCCTGATCGGAACTTGAATCCCCAACCTTTTGGTGTATGAGATGACGCTCCAACCAACTGAGCTATATGGCCAGGGCCATAATTATTTTATTGATGAGGGCCCACTCACTAAGTCTCCTGAGCTGCAGGGCGGGTGTTAGACCCTGTAGGCAGAGCTTTCCAGTCTCTGGGGCAGGCAGGAAGCAACAAGAAAGAAAGCAGTTGGAAAAGGGTTTTAGATGATGTTCTATTCGACAATTTAACAGTGTAAATCCTAGCAATATACAGAAATTTCAGGAAATAAGGCAAGCTATGGAAAAACAACATTCCGCTATTCTTACAAGCAAGTCCAGTAAAAGACATTATCAGTTTGATTCAGAGCCAGGCTGGGAGGACAGAATAGGGAAAAGAGAGTAGAACAGAGGGTCAGTGGCAGGGCTGTGGGGAACAGAGGAAATACAGAACAAAGGCTACCTTCTAAACCAGATGATTTTGAGGGTCCCTCTCAGTGGGACTGGGGAGATGCAGTGGTAAGACCCAGTCCTGTGGAGACTGAGAGCTGATAAGAGGAAATGGGTAGGGAGTGGCCTCGGTGCACTGCCGACAATCTCAAACCACATTCTTCTTTAAGCTCCTGCCCCTGGGAGGGGGAAAGACAAGCCATTCAAATGAGAGATGCCCTAGGTTTATCAGGACCAGTCAGCTATTGCTTTTCCTAAGAGCATTTAAAAGAATTTGCAGCAAAATTTCCTAAGCACAAGAAGAAGGGGCAGCCATAATAAATTACCAGCCCCCCTGAGATATGGGAGAATGCCCAGGGTTATCTGGAACTACTGCCCTCCGTTAGGCAGCACACACTAGATGATGCCATGATAATAAACAATGCCCCAAATCTCAGTGGTTTAAAACAGCAACGGTTTCTTTATCACTTGAGTCCAGAGGCACAGAGTCACACTTGGCCAGCACAGGTTAGCTAGTGCGCTCTGCTGAGGACTCCAGGCCCTCACTAAGCCAGAGGCAATGTGGGGACGCACATATTAACCCTTCGAACTACCTGGCTGGACCTGCAGGCCACTTCAATGCACATTTACTGTCACAACTCACATTTCAAAGCACGTCAAAGGGGTAAGATCGAAAATATTTTTGGATAACGTACCCTCCAAATGGCTCCAGGAAAGTGACAGTCTACACTTGCAGACTGGGAAGAGCAGCCATGGGGTAAAAAAAAAAAAAAAAAAAAAAGGCAGGGGGTAGGGTGGGGACTAGGATTGCAACCAGACCAGAAACGCATACTTCACAAAGATTTAAAAATTAAAAAAAAATTTATTTTATGGAAGTACAATTCTTACAATATTTACATTTTAACTATTTTAAGGCATACAGTTCAGTGGTATTTAGTATGCTCACAAAATTGTGCAATCATCACCTCTGTCTAAGCCTAGAACAGACCCATCAACCCCCGCAAAAAGAATTCTGTAGTATGAAGCAATCACTCCCCATTCTCAACCCATTCCAATCCCTGACAACTGCTAATTTGTTCTGTCTCCATTGATTTGCCTCTTCTGGACACGGCACATATAGATACATACATTATGTGGCCTTTTGGGTCTGCCTTCTTTCACTTAGCATGACGTATTCAAAGTTCATCCATGTTGTGACATGAATCAATACTTCATTCCTTTTAATGGGTGAATAATATTCCATTGTGTGACTATACCACGTTTGTTTATCCATTTATCCATTGATGGACATTTGGGTTATCTCCACTTTTTGCCTCTTATGGATAATCCTGCCATGAACAATCATGGGCAAGTTTTTGTATGAACACATATGTTGTCAGTTTGCTTGGGTATATATTTAGGAGTGGAATTATTAGATCATGTGGTAATTCTATGTTTAACTCTTTGAGGAACTGCCAAACTGTTTCACAAAGTGACAGTATTATTTTAGATTCCCACCAGCAACATCTGAGTATTCCAGCTTCTCCACATCCTCATCGACACTCATTTTCTGTTTCTTTGATGTTAGTCTTGTGGATGTGAAGTGATACCCCATGGTGGTACAATATGCATTTCATTTATGACTATCAATGTTGAGCATCTTTTCATCTGCTTATCAGCCATTTGTAAATCATGTTTGGAGAAACATCTATTTAAACTATTTGCCCATTTTTAAAATGGGATTGTTCACAGCAATGTGAATGTGCTTAATGCCACCAAAGCATACACTTAAAAACAGGATAGTTAGTTATGTATTATGTGTATTTTACCACAATTACAAATAACAAAAAAATGGAAAAAAACTGTTGGCATGCAATTGTTCCTCTCCTTTTCTTTTTTAAAAAAACATATGATGTAGACAAATCTGTGGGCTTATTAGCTCCCCTTTGCGTTAGAACAATGGCCCTCCAAAGATGTCCCATTCTAATCCCTGAACCCTGTGAATATGTTACTGCACAGGCAAAGGGACTTTTGGATGTAATTGAGTTAAGAAGCTGGAGATGGGAAGATTATCTTGGATTATCCAGTGGGTCCCATGCAATCACAAGGGTCCTTATAAGAGGAAAGCAGGCGGCTCAGGATGATCGGAGACACGACAACAAAGCAGAGGTTGGAGGAAATGATGTATTTTGAAGATGGAGAGAGGGTCACATACCAAGGAATGCAGGTGGCTTCTAGAATCTGGAAAAGTAAGGAACTGAACTCTCCCCTGGAGCCTCTAGAAGGATCACAGTTCTGCAAGCCCTTGTATTTTAGTCCCTAAGATCCGTTTCTGACTCCTCATTTCCAGAAATGTAAGACAATAAACTTGTATTGTTTAAGTTGCTAAATTTGTGGTAACTTGTTACAGAAGCAATGGGAAACTAATAGACCCAGGAATGGACAATTTCATCTTGCAGTTTCTTTTAATTGGGCAGTTTGGCAAAAGAAAATGATGGTTAACCACCCAGGCTCTGGAGTCACAAGACCTGAGTTTAAACCCCCATGGTGGCTCCATGAATTTGGCACATTACTTAACTTTCTTGGGTATGAGCATACATATTTTGGTAAAATGCACATTCATCTCATAAGGATCCATTTAATCCTTATGAGTTAATACATTTAAAGATTAAGTGAGTTATACAGGTAACATTCCTGGAACAGTATTTGGTCCATAGTGAACACTCAACACATTTTAGCTCATTCAGATAGTGCTGTTGGACATTTTAGCAAACATGCTTTTTTGCACATAGAGCTAGAAATATGTTGAGAACTCTAAGTTTCTGTTTCAGGAGTGCTGCCACCACAGTCATATTAACTGCTTAAAAATCTAGAGAGTGGCCATTTTCAGCACGCACAGCCCAGCAGAGACTGCCCAGCTGTGAAGTGTTTGCAGTGCTCAGGGAAAGTCCCAGCACTCCCCAACAGCTGCACACACTCCCCCAGGAAGGAGTCTCTCTCTTGTTCCTCTTTTAGCGTCTCTGGAGAGATGATCAGAACATTTGTGCCATCTGGTCTTGGTAGTTCTTTATATCCAGTTTCATTTCTGTCTGTGAAGGTTAAAATACTCCAGGCTATATTTAAAGCCGTTTCCAGACCAGCATGGCCTACCCAGGGAAATTGCCTTTTCTGATGATTGCTTGCTTCTCCTGCCTAGACTGAAGCATGTGCAGGATTTTCTTTTGGAGCCCAAACTTTGAAGAGCCCGATCAAGGCTCTGTGAGTGGCAATGGGCAACTTTTCTGTGTGTGTATCACGTGTGCATGCGCCATTTAAGGAGACACGCACACATTCTGTTGCACCATTAGCTGCATTTCAGTGACAGTATCCGGAACTCTAACGAGAGTGATGGACGGACTTTGTAACAGATCTCCAGAGCTGTATGAAGCAGGATCTTTGAAGGTCAACCGTAGTGTTTCTGGGGGGAAGAAACCATTGCCTAATCTCAGGTCATGAAGATATACACCTACGTTTCCTTCTACGAGTGTTATAGTGTTAGCCCTTACGCTTAGGGTTTTCATCCCTTTTGAGTTCATGCATATGTACGATGGGCGACAGAGCCTCTGAGTCATTCCTTTGTATGTGGATGTCCAGTTGTTTCAGTACCATTTGTTGAAAAGACTTTACTTTCCCCATTGAGTTGTCTTGGCACACTTACTGAAACTCAGTTGATCATTAATGCTAGGGTTTAAATCAACTGATCACTAGCACTAGGGTTTATTTTTGGACTCCCATGTCTATTTCACTGACCTATACACCTACCCTTATGACAGTATCACAGCATCTTGATTACTGTCGCTTTGTAGCAAATTTTGAAATTGTGAAGCATGAGTCTTTCCACTTTGTTCTTTTTTTCAAGATTATCCTAGTTATTTTGGGTCCCTTGTATTTCTATATGAATTTTAGGACCAGTTTGTAAATTTCTTCACAATGAAGGTGGCTTGGGTTTTGATAGAAATTTTGTTGAATCTGAAGACCAATTTGGGGAATATTGCCATCTTAATACTCTTCCAGTCCGTGCATACCCCTTGGACCCCTTTGACAACCTTGAGTTCTGAAGCAATGTCTCCAGTATGTGTGCTTAGCAAGGGTCTTGCAGGTGACTCTGACATGTCTTCTCGAGGTACCAAGCAGCGAATTAGTTGGGTTTGGGGAATTTGCTATCTATGCACTTTTCTGGGCTGCTTAATTGTCTGGGATAGAGCATGGCACCCAAAGGCCAGGATAAGATGTAGTTCAACAATCACAGATGTTCTCCCCAGTCTCAGTCAGATGTCACTCAAATTCTTGTTGTTCGTATGGTAAGGTGTAGTGAGATTACTTTTTATCTTTGGGGTAGTGCCCCCCATACGTGAAAGAAAGCAGTCTGCTGGTCCCTTGAGGTCTAAACCAATCTACGTGGGCCTAAGGCATGCTTAGCTGGCCTACTGTGTCCCACTTATTACTCGTTTGCCGAAAGGTTCTCCAAGTCTAGAGCTGGAAAGGGATGTTCTTGGTGGAAGGGCCAATGGTCCAGTGGAGATAGTTTCAGTAATGACAGCAATCTTTGAGCATTAAGGAATTAGGAAGACATGAGAGCTTTAGGTGTCATTTAAGAGAGTCAGGAGCTGATAGACCAGCACTTTCAAGCTGTGGAATTAGAAACCGTTAGTGAGGCCATGAAGTCAATGTTGTTATTCACAACCAGCATTCTTAAGAAGTGAAATAACAAATAGAACAAGGTCACTGGAAAAGGTAAGAGTGTGTTTTGCTTCCTGAAACTCAAAGCCAACCTAAATAATTTTGTGAGGTTTTGGAGCTCTTGTAGCTGCTCCGCATTTGTTATTTTAGCTGCCCACTTCTCTTTCTCTACAGAGACGAGCAGAAGAGGCTTAAAATAATAAGGGTTAGGCTTTAGCATTGCTCTCTAGAAACAGCAAAGTACAAGGTGGTTGAACTGAGGGGAAAATAGTTGCAGGAGCAGTGGTTACTCTGCAAGGGGACAGGAAGCCAGGTAAATTATTGTGTCCTTTGAGAACAGAGACAAAAATCTGTTAATCTTTAACCACACAAACAAGAATAATGCAATGGGGAGTACCATGAAAAATATGGAAGACATCTAAAGGACTACTGTAGTGGAAACACATTTCTATTTTATTTAAGCTGTTATATTTTGAAGTTTTGTTGCTATAGAAGTTTCATCTTTATTCTAACAAATATCCACTTATAAATACAAAAAAATGTGAAGGAAATGGTAAATAGCAAACTGAGGAGAGTGGCATTTGGTTGAGATGGATCTATAAGGAGAATTCAGGGGCTTTGATTTGTAAAATGTCTTCATTCTTAAATTCAGTGGTGAGTTAGCAGTATTTATTATATTACTCTCTCTATCTTTTTGAATGCCTGAATTATTTTGTTAAAATCTCTACTGACATTGGATAAGAAAATAAGAGTCATGGATGGGGTAAATGATAAAAATGACTTGAATGAAAAAAGTCTAAAACCAAATATATTAATGTGATAAATAACCATAGATGAACAGCTATTTAACTGCAGTATGCTTGCTCTGGTACACCTTTTGCCACATGGGATAATGATAAGAATGATTTGTGTCTATGACATTTCTTTGCAGGGGATCAAGGGTAAGAATTTGACCTTCTGGGAATAATGTGCTCTAAATTTATAGTATCTCCTACTTTCTTGGGTACTCGATAAAGAGCTTCAGGCAAGGAAACTCCTTCAAAATAAAGATCAGGAAGCCATACAGAGCACTGGAGTGCACACTCAGGAGTTTCAAGTGTTTCTCATTCACTTACTGAAACTTAACACTTTTGCTGAACAAGCTTGCAGAGGTCAAGGTTAAGTGAGGAAAAGAAATAATGTTTATCTCCCATTAAAAAGGAAGAGAGTTCTGATAAAGATTTTAGAATGCCATTCAAAGGAAGCAGGAGTACAAAGTGTGCACATTGAAGAGATGTTCGAGGTTCCACAAATCCCCTCTACCCTCTCTGCTCCAGGGCGCCCAGGTGAAAGAGAAATATATTTCCCATTTATGTGGGAAAGAGTGAAGAGCTGTGCGCTTTGCCAAGGAATGGAAGCCCAGTGCAGATTTTTAACTGTGGTGGTACCTTGGAGATCATCACATACCCCTCTGTAAAGACACTCTGAGGCCCAAGAACATACATGTCATCTGGTACAGCTCAGCTGTGGAAGCACACCGACTCTATCTGTGGCACTCATATTGGTGCCTTTGCTCTACTCTTAAGCAAAAACACATATTAAAAACACAAGACCCAAATTATTTGTAGTCTCGTGCTCAGTATTTTGGTATTCCAATGATCCTCCTAACCCCTCCTTCCGTTTCTAAATTGCCCTCTTCCTCAATTCTCTTCTACACAGTTCTGTTTCGCCACCCACCCTCTCTAGTCTCTTTTTCGACATGTCCTATTCTTCTCCTTTTTCTGTCTCTGACTCCGAAAAGGCTTGCAATGGGAAATGGAACGAGGAGGTTTAAAAAGTAAAAATGAGACGTTGAGGAATAGTAGAAAGAAATAGGACAGATTAGCCCCATTTTCCCCAAACACAGCCTTACAACAGTTTCAACTTCAGCAATTTTCACCTCCTTTTTGCTACATTTTTGGTACATTTTTCAAGATTTTTTTTTTTTTTTTTGCACATCAAGGCTGTAACTTGCAAAACATTGAAGCACAAAACAATCCATTCCCAACAGGTAATGCGTTGTATAAAATTTTCTAATTTGTATCAGAATGTCCTTGGAATTTGTATTATGCATTTCCCCAGAGTCACTTTGCCAACATTTTGGCTGATTATGGCAAGATGCCCTGGTGGTATGAAGTTAAATAAGGTTTTAAAATGTAACGTCCTTATGTAAATAACATACTCTGTACTCTGATAACTTCAGAATTTTTTATTGCTTCACATCAGCACTTAATTCCCAACCCCTCCCACTAAGTCTTCCCTGGTCAATTCTAATTTTAAATTTTAAAGTAAATACTGCAAATGATCACATATTCAGTGCCAGAAAAGCAAGACCAATCTAATGAATTAGTTATTAAAAGGAGAGACATGAGGAATATGCTAGAATTTTTCATAAATTCATATCTAAAGGTGATTATTTTATTCATCCAACTTATTTTACCCAGGAAGGCGGTAAAATTTGTCCAAAGGTGCACATGAGTTGCAGGGGGTGTCCAGTCTTATAGCACTCTCTACCTGGAAATCATTCTAAATAGGCAACACTCACCCCTACCCCACCCCACATTATACTCATCCTCCCCTGCATGGCAGTAACTTCTCCTAGACTGATTTCTGTGAAAAAAACCCAAACCATAAACTACTAGATTACCCTGTACTTACCTCTCTCTGCCACTTACTGCGACGTGGAGCTTTTGGGTTGTTTACTTGTCAGTCTCACTCTGAACTGTGGACCCTTTTCTTAGTTCTATGACCCAGAGCTTCCTGCAGTTCCAGGCACCTAAGGGATGCTGAGTAAACATTTATTGAAGGATCCACCCAGCTCTCATCTCTCCTAAACCAGAGTCTGCAAAACTTAGAGGGCACTTTAAGATAGTGGGTTTTTTTTTTCCTCCTGGGTAAGTTTTAGGCAAAGAGGTTGATTACTTGTTTTAAAGTCCTGGCCTTCCCTGTGTAAAGACAGAATCTCCTCTGTGACCCTCCTGACCCTTAGCTGAGAGAACTAGCCCAGAAGCTGGTAAACTGAGAGAATTCAGGGGCACTCCCATGTGGCTCTGTGTTCACATACTACCTGTTGCGTGCCACCGGCAGTCACTCACCTGAAACCCTCTCTCCGAGATTTTTAGATGGAACTTTTCTCCGTTACTCTTTGTAGAAGAGTAGACCATAAATAACTTAAAAACGTTAGTCCGCTTTTTATTATATTGGAGATCATTTGTAATTTTTTGGCATTTCATTTATGTTAGCTATTTACCTCAAACTATGATGTAAATGTGAAAATATTTTTGATGAAATGTCATGTTAAAAATGGACTTTTCCTCTATCTTTCCTAATCTTTAAATGTTACTTTACGAATGAGCACAATTATTTCTCAATGAACAAAGAAAGTTTCTCAGCCCACTGAACTCTCTCTCTGTTTGGCCTCATTCCATGCCTTCTCCTGCACCTACGCTGTTAGCTGTGTTCACTCAAACCAGGGCCTGTTTGTAGTCTAACTACTGCCAATGAGTGATCTGCATAAAACATTCTACCCGACTACATCTATTAGTTCATGTGTTTGATTACTAAGCACCTTTCTCTATAACTAGGAGAGGAATTACTATTTCCTTCTGTTTCTTCAGGGTCGTGATAGTGGGCTACATTTATTCAAAACCAGTAAAAAGCCAATCATGAAGCTATGCCAATTGATGGTTTATCTTCTTTGTCTCAACTTAATTCACTTTGAACGGACATCCACTGCATTCCTGGTTCTGGGATGCCCACTGTGTTCAAGGCTTTAGGAAATATGAAGGTGCATGTAATGCGGATGACATTGTTGACAAGGTCACTGGTATGTTTCCCTAAATGGTTCTCCTCTGTTGTTCCCATGGATCACTACCGGGAAGTTTCTGCCATGGAGCTAATTTTTCAGGGAAGGAAACCAAGGGTATCATCTAAAAATGGACAGCACGTTGAAGCACCAGAAGTCTAGAATGAGGGCCGAGCAAGCTTCTGGGTCTGTGTCTCCCTCCACCCGGACGGGTGGTAAGGGTTTGAAATGCACCATCGGTGTGGCACACTGCACCTGGCAGCCAGCTTTCCAGACACCTGCTTGTGCTCAAAGTTCAAACACAACTAAAGTACCTTTCAGAGTAGCATTTTCAATGTTACTCAGCCAGGTGACATCTGAAATCACCAAAAATTGGTTGGTGACAATGACACCTAACTGGTCATGCGATAGCCTCTAAGGCTACTTCAACACCTCTCAAGGCCCTAAAAGCCCCCCAGAGGCAGGAACATTAGTATAGATCATGAAGATCTTGCCTGGACATGGAGAGAACTCAGAACCTGCCCGAGGTTGTTTTCAGCACCTCTGATGATCTTAGGATATTAAATGTCAGTAACACTTTAGACCATAAGCTCTTTGTCCATGGCCCCTGTAGAATGGCAGGCATGCATCCACATTATTGAAGATTGCAAATTGGCAACAGAGGTAAAAATCTCTCTTTGCAGCGTGGTAAAATGCTTTCAATCACTTTCTTGACAAATGTAACTTCATGTGAATGATTTACAAGGAGATGATACTGTAGAAAAGGGAAAGTTCTCACAAGAGGAATGAATTGTGTCCAGCCAGCGGGGAACTTGACTCTTCCTCTGGGGTGCTGGGTGGTTATGGAAGAGCAGGTGTTGATACAAGAAGAGCCTGACACACGAATAAAAGAATAAAGTAGGTAGAAGGAAGTAAGCAATCCACCCAGCGCCGGACATTGATAAAGCACTTCCATGCTGACTGCTGCCTCACACTGACTGCAGCGGTCTTAATCCAGCCAGTCGGGACTGACTGTCCCAGTCAGAATGGGACACTTTGCCTATTCATTCATTTATTTAAGAGGTTTTTATTGGAAGTTTGTTGTGTCAAGCGTTATGCTAGACTCCAGAGATAAAATGGAAAAAGAAAAACCTCTGATCTCCTGGAGAGTGCTAAGTAAATTTGAATTCTTCCTGATCTTTGCACATTTTTATTTTAGTGTGTTCAGTGGGTCTGAGGTGGACTAAAATATGATACTGGCACAATTTATCAGTTTGTATCCACAGACTGATGACATCTACCCACTTCCTGAAATGCCTGGGGTGCCATGGAAAGCTACACATCTGCTTTCTAGTACATGAGAAAGGCAAGTTACAAAACTATTTATGCAAAGTGATCTTTTTTTGTTAAAATATACATGCATAGAAAATAGTAACAAAAGGCTGTGCACCCAAATTTTATAAGGCACCATGGGATGATAATTGAGGGTATTTTATTTTCCTCTCTAGGTGTTTATGTATTTTCCAATTTTATCCACTGGAATGTGTTTGCTTTTGTGACCAGAAAACACTTTACAAACTATATATTTTGCTAATTACTTCAAAAATAATATTTAGCCCTGGCTAGCATAGCTCAGCGGATTGAGTGGCAGCCTGAAAACCAAAGGGTTTGATTCCCAGGGGAACCTGCTTGATTTCCAGTCAGGGCACATGCCTGGGTTGCAGGCCAGGTTCCTGGTAGGGGGCGCAAGAGAAGCAACCACACGTTGATGTTTCTCTCCCTTTCTTTGGACCTCCCTTTCTCTCTCTTTAAGAATAAATAAAAAATCTTATAAAAATATAAATAATATTTAGCATCTGTATGTCACTTCAGGATTGTTAATTATTCCTTATCATTTTCTTAAGTATCAGGTAAGTAAAAGTATCCTAATGCCTGGTTCATGCACTGGAATCATAGGCAGAAATAGAACTCATAATCTTAAAAATATGAGAACACATATTTCACTCATTCAACTCTATTCTTTTTATGAAGGAAGTTATGCTAGTTGCCTTGTTTGGCCTGACCCAAAGCAGAGCTCTGAGGCAAGGATTTGGGTGTAAATACTTTATTTGGGAAGTGATCCTAGAAGATGGTGAGGGAGTGGGGAAGTGAGATGGCAAGAAAGGGAAGGCAATCAGTCTGTAATAGTGAGAGGGTTGCCACTGTGGGTTCTTAGAGCTCAGTCCTACGTGAGAGAGTATGGAGAGCATACCGTGGAACTGCCTCCCCAAGACACAAGAAACCTGAGACATCTACACACCGCCCTTATTGGGTAGGCTTGCTTCTGAAGGCACTCACTTCCTAGCACTTCTTGCCTGTTGCAAATGCAGAACAAGCAATCTCATATGGCCAAAGAAAGCCCTAAGGTAGAGAGAGACCTGGGTCACTGAGTAAGGATGCCCCAGACTGCAGCTTCAGGGGACCTGTGGGAGGACTCAGGGAATGTGGGTGGGGCATGGACAGAGTTTGATACACTTCAGTAATAGTCAGCTCTGAAATTGTAGTGGCTTACCTCAATTTAATTCTCCTTCATGCTCATGTACACTCCTTTGCAGGCCAGGCAGCTTTCCTGGAGAGGGTAGCTTCCCCTCAAATCTTACCTCTATCCCTGGTGCAGTCTTCATACCTCAGAGCCTCTGCTCACAGCCCCACAGGCAGGGAAGAGGGAGGCTGAGGATAAGGGCACAGGATGTGGGATGGGCCAGCCTGGTGGTGGAGAATAGCAGATCTGCATGTGTCTGCACCTGATTGCACCGGAAGTTGAGGAATCTAGCCTTCCTTCGTGCCCAAGAAGAGGATAAGGGATTGGGGGAGCGTCTTCTCATCTCCTTGTCTGAACTTGTGAGAGTTCTCTAAACATCTAGTGTTTAATGGATACTCTACTTTTCTTTTGAAAGTCAGCTTGAGTTCTTTATATAGGCTCTTTCAGATGCAAATGACTCCATGGACGAGTTACTGCTGAGGGACACGGAAGAGCAACCAGGGTCCAGTGTGGCGAGTGATTTAGACCGGGAGACTGAACGTCTGAGAGCTACATGTGGACCTGCTCTCAACTAGTTAAGTGATTTTGGACACGTTAGCTTCTTGATGTGAAAAATATTAAAGTAGTTACAATATTGTATGACTGCTTAAGCTGATTATAAGTAGCTGATTATATAGTTTTAAAGAATATTTTCATGTAAATACGTATATCTTTGTAGGTAATATATGTATAATATATTTGCATATAAATATAATATATATATTACATTTGTCTGTAAATATATATACTGTATTTTTCAGATCATAACACTCACCTAGGTTTTTGAGGAGGAAAATAGGAAAAAAAATTTTGAAGCAAAAAATGTGGTAAAATATTTAATAATATAAATAATATTTCACCAATGTAAATGTAAACAGAACTCAACAGCAGCATTAACAACCATTATTCCTCCCAAATTTGGAGGGGAGTGCTTCTTATAGTCCAAAAATATGGTACACATATATATGATATATGCACACAAAAAATTATCCTTATCTATATGATGGTTAATTTTACCTGTTAACTTGAGTGAGCTGCAGGGTGCCCAGATTAAACATTATTTCTGGGTGTGTCTGTGAGGGTGTTTCTGGATGAGATTAGCATTTGAATCAGTGGATTCAGTAAAGAAGATTGCCTTCCCAAAAGTGGATTGGCCTCATGCAATCTACCATCCAAACAAAAAAGGAGAAAGGTGTTCACTCCTTTTGCTTCCTACCTACCTGCTGAGCTGCCCTTGGGCTGGGACTTCCACCCTCAGTGTTGCTGGTTCTCAAGGGTTTGGACTCAAACTGCAACAGCACCACCGACTTCCTGGGCCTCCAGCTTGCAGATGGCAGATTGTGAGACTTCTCAGTTTCCATAATCGCACAATCCAATTCCTCAAAATAAATCGCTTCATAAATATGGATCTATCTATCTGTCTCCTATTGGTTCTATTTCCCTGGAGAACCCTAATTAATACAAGGCACGTGCAGTTAGCACTGAGTCGAGAATGTTCACTCCTGAATGCTCTATATTTGTCGAACTCCCCTTTCTGTCCATCGCATCTTGTCATTATCTTTCTCTTCCCTCAGAGAAGAAGTGTGTTCCGCAGCTCGCAGGCCAGCCAGGCAGGTGTGTGTCGTCTGAGGTGAGCAAATGCGGGCAGCAGCTGTGGGTTAAATCCCTGCTCTGGGTAGACTGTGGGAGAAGAAACACAGGTCCTCTTGTGAAACCCAAGGAAAGCACAGACCTGTAGTCAATCTGGTCTCACCCTCAGGGCCATACACGTTTCTCAGTTCTAATGTTTCTAGGGTGAGAGGGGCTTTGGCTATTTATTATACTCTGGGGACCAGTAATCCACATACCGATTAAAAGGCTACATTTTCTAACTAACAAAACAGTGCATGGTGCCACATGACAGGGAAGCCTTTTTCTTTTTTTTTAAAGCCAGGTTTGTACAGTCAAAGCTGCTGGATGAAAGACCTTAACTTCAGAAACCTCAGCTAAAAGAATTTGACATTACATCTATAGTCCAGTTTATCTCAGAAAAGAAGTACCTGGGGATGGCATTCCTACCAAGTATGTGAAACAGTGCCCGTATTAAACAGTTTCAGTGACTTTTTCATTCTTCCTTCTTTTCGTTATTCATTCTTCAGAAATTTTTCGAGTGGCAGTCACAGACCAGAATCTATGACTGGTGCTGGATCACCTCTTTTGGCTGCTTCTCTCTGGTCAGAGGAGGCCCACTGGGCTCAGCCAGTACCTCAAGTACAGATTCCATGGGTTGACCCGGATTTTCTTGAGCAGCAAGCAGGTGATGGAACAATGACCATCTGAATCCTGTCCCCACGTATTATTGTGCTCAGAAATAAAGCAATAACAGTGAAAACTAAATTTGTGTTTTCTCTTCTGCATCACAAGTGATTGAAACACCTCTAGCCATGATTTCCTATGACAGGGTAGAATAGGATACAGGATTTAAGGAGAAATGAATAGCTAATGTAACATGTAGTGTGTGCTAAGTGCTATCCTAAGCATTTTACACACATTAACCCATTTAACCCCCCAACAACGCTATGTGGTAGACACTATTATCATTCTCGTTGTATGGAAATGGAAGCAGATAAAAATAGATGGTTTTTCATCTACGGGAGAAACTACTTAATTTTCTTGTCTGTGTGGCATTATTGCCATTCCATGTAATTCTGTGAGAAAGAGTATTACATGAAAGAGAACCACCTTTCCCCCCAAAGGATTAAAGAATTTGGAGTCTTCAAATTTGATCAATGGTATAGAGAGAGAATTCTGCAGAGATCACATTGTTTGATATACAGGAAGACTGTTCATTTATTTCTCCATTCACAAATAGTTGTCCACTCTGGACTAGATTCTGGGATCCGAGGATGAATGAGCCTCAAGGGGCACTTAGGCCAGTAGAGAAGAAAAATATGTAAACAAATACTTACCGTGAGATGTGATAAAAGCTACCAATAAAATATGTAAATTGTAGGACAGGGCAGATTGGAGAGTTATTAATATAATAATAACAACTAACACTTCCTGATCATTTATTCTGAACTAGGAGCTGGTCTAAGAGCTGAACATTATTAACTCTTTTAACCCCTACAATGTCCCTATGATACAGGTCCCATTATTTTCCCAACTTAAGAGACAAGGAAGTGAGGTACTAAGAGGTTAAATAATGTATTCAAGGCTTTTGGGAGGGGCAATCCACTATGTACCCTGAGCATTCCTGGATGATCTTGCTAGTGTGCCAAGAATTCAAGGAATCAGGAAACCGCCTCCCCAGACACCAAATATGCTGGTGTCTTGATCTGGGACATCCACCTTCCAGAACTGCGAGAAATAAATGTGTTGTGATATGCCATCCAGCTGGTGATATTCTGTTATAGCAACCCACATGGAATAAGGCACCTGTGAAAATCATTTTAAAGATTTTAGGCAAGAAAATGACATGACCAGCTTGGTGATTTTGAAAGCTCCATCCAGAATAATGCACAAGAGGCATTGGAGGAGTCAAAGAGATCAAATAAGAAGCAATCGGAATAATCTAAGTGAGATGTGCCGAGGGCCTGAACTTTGTAGCATGTATAGGGTAAGTGCCAGTATTTTTAATTAAATGCCCAACGACAGTAATAATTAACCTGGAATTACTCCAGCCAGAATAGTTGTATTTTTAGTTCCTGAGCCTTGATCTTTTTACTTTACAAAAGAAGGTCACCTGAATAAAGTGATCTGGTTTCTGCCAATTCCAGACAGAAGAGGCTAAGGAGAAGGTGGATCCCCAGGCCCTGAGACAAAGGTAGGCATATATGATAGCGAGAGATAGGCTCTATCTCCTTCCATCACCATGGCAAAGAGAAATGGGAAAGCTTACAGGACATTGCTCTCCAAAGCAGAGACTCTCAGACCTTCCGAGCAGAGCCCACTGAGGCAGAAAAACATACCCCCAAGCACACACATAATTCACTTTTTCTTTTTCCTCTTTTTATAGGAAAATCTCTGGTAACAGTGGTCCCTGGAGAAGCAAGTTGGGTTGTTAGTGATGGTGTTGGGGGTTATGGAATTATCTGCTCTGGCAATGGGATGTGACTAGATTATTCTTGGTTACCAGAGTCCACGTGTCTTTAAATTTAAGAATGGGAAAAACTGCAGTCCAAAACATTGTTGATGAAAATATGCATCGCTACACATTGTCACCTTAGCAAACCAATTCCCGACAAACTAAATTAATAATAATGAAACCAAAGAAACTGTAACTTGTGGTTAAAAGCAACAATGCCAGGAAATGAAATGTGTAACTTAGGCAGCATCCCCTACGTCACCTAATATTCATTCATCCTTCCTCCTTCCTAACAGAGCCCGAAAACTGTTGAGGAATGTACTCTGCTCTATATAGCCAATAGCATTAAGAGAGGCTAGCTCATCCCTAGCTTTATCTGGCAGATTTTAGTTTGTCTGCATGAGTCCAATTCTCCTTGCTGATGATTGTGTTAGCCAAGGGGCAAGGGACAAAAGCTCTTCTTGTGAACACTGCTGTGTCAGAATGGAATGCCTGGAAATGCCTCCTCCAGCTACAACCTTGAGAGGTGCTAGCCCGGGGACAAAACTGATGCAAAGACAGGGAAAGCCAAGGTGGACTCAAAGAAACAGAGCTACCACTTCAAACATCTTGTTATGTAGATGCCGCTCGAGTCAGGTTTCTGTTACTCATCGCCAAAACCTTCCGGATGCAGTGACACATCTGGAGTGATCCCTCCCTGAGGGAGGCTTGGCGACAGTAGCGAGCACTGGAAGAGGTGTCAGGGTTTTTAGAAAAATTCTGAACCAGAATCTTTAATAAAACAGTAGAAACTGCTGGTGGTAGTTTGTGAATACCAAATTTTATTCATCCTGCTAACACCTTTATTAACTTACTACCAAGGAGCCCTTCCAAGTGTCTGTAGATGGAAGGTTTGAGAGCCAAAAGAAGGATGTTCATTTTTGGACCATCTCTTCACACAGGATCGAGTCCCGACAACCTGTTAGAAAGAACTGCCCTACAAACAACTGGGGACATCCCACCGTGGGGGAAGGATGGTGGGTAATGTTTCCTATAATGTAAGTACTCCCAGTCATAGCTAAACTGCTATTTGTTAAATACAAGCTGTAGATAAAACACATTGCTAAATGACACTGCCAAGGGAAAGTTTATTATAATTATGGTAATTTAGAAAAGGCTCTCATGAACTCATTCTGGCTTAGGCTGCGCAAACTGGTGAAAAGTTCTTTACTGCTCCTCTCCTGAGAGCTATTTGTAGACTTGTCCCCAGACACTCGTCTGCTTTCTTCATTAAAAATTTGGACTGTCTCATCAAAGTTAACAATCTGTTCTCTCTGATTTTTGTAAATCAATGGGTAGTATTTCATTCTCTCTGAAGAGAGTTTTTGAAAATTTACATAATTTTAATTGAAAGATATTTAGTCCTTGTGTGTAATAAGGTAACAGTTGCTTAGAGAAAGTCTGGGACCCTGGGAAGCAATCTTGTGCTCTTTTTTTCTGACATGCTCGCTTCTTCTCTGCACTTTTTTTTTTTTTTTGAGATTTTGTTTATTTATTTCTAGAGAGAGGGAAAGGGAGGGAGAAAGAGAGGGAGAGAAATATCAGTGTGTGGTTTCCTTTCACACACCCCAACTGGGGACCTGGCCTGCAACCCAGGCATGTGCCCTGACTGGGAGTTGAACCAGTGACCCTTTTGTTTGTAGGCCGGTGCTCAATCCACTGAGCCACACCAGCCAGAGCTGCACTTTAATATAAAATGTTTGTGACATGTACTGAAAACTTAGATGAGAAACCATCTTGTCATGAGGAATTATATTAATTTGCCTCTTTCTGTTTGCAAGTAGAGACTTTCTCTTACTTCCAGTGATGACTTGTCATTAAGAAATAGAAAAAAGGAAGGAAGCAGGGAGGGAGAGAGGAAGAGGAAGAAAAGGGGAAGGAGGGTGGGAAGGTGGAAGGAAGCAAGGAAGAAAGGGAGGGAGGGAGGATGGCAGAAAAAGAGTCCTGGTTGGTGTGGCTCAGTGGGTTGAGCTCTGGCCAGTGAACCAAAAAGGTCACCAGTTTGGTTCCAGGTCAGGACACACGCCTGGGTTGTGGGCCAGGTCCCCAGTTGGGGGCGTGCAAGTGGCAGCTGATTGATGCTTCTCTCACACATCAAGGTTTCTCTCCTTCTCTTTCTCCTTCCATTCACTTTTCTCTAAAAATAAAGAAATAAAATCTTTTTAAAAAGAAAAGAATCAGGAAACTACATCAGTGACTGCATGGCCACTATTCAAGGGAAAACAACAACAACAATGGCTTCTTATCAGTTAGGACGCAGTACCAGCATTAATGACAACAAGAGCTCTTGGGACCAGATATCTTTGTGTCCTCAGAATCAGACATCTGTCACTCCCTACTCATGATTGTCACACTTGTGACTATTTCTTTTAAATCTGGTTGTCCATCTGCTACTTCTAAAAGACAGTTTACTATATATATATATATATAGAATTCTAGGTTGACGGTGTGTTTTCTTTCAGCACTTTAACATTATTTCATTGTCTTCTGGTTTGCGTTATTTCTGATGTTGACACTGCATTAAGAAAATCTCTTTGAGATGTTAGGATGGTTTTTAGGTGCATAACTCGCTATATTCTCAGATCACTGGCATCTGAATAAAGCACACATAAAGATTCAGGAAAAATCTGTTAATCTCTGACTCAACTTCATAATTTCTATCAGCTGAAATTCAAATTCACTAATGTTTTCTTTTGAAGATTCAAACTGCTGTTAATGTCATCCAGTGAATATTTTTTTATTTTATGCATTGCATTTTGTAGTCCTAGAATTTCCATTTTGTCCTTTTTTTAAGAGTTCTCTTTTCTCTCCTGAAATACTCCATCTCTTTCCATTCTATTCACGTTTCACAAATTCTTTTTTTTCTGGCCAGGATTTTATTTATTTATTTTTTAAGTTATATTTTACTGATTATGCTATTACAGTTGTCCCAATTTTTTCTCCCCTTTACCCGTCCCCCTGCCTTGCACTGTCTCACCTTCCAGCATCCTCCCCAACCTTAGTTCATGTCCATGGGTTGTACACACAAGTTCTTTGGCTTCTCTGTTTCCTATACTATTATTAACCTCCATTTTGTACCTACCATTTATTCTCCTTATTCGCTGTGATTTTCCCCACTTCTTCTCCACTCCCTCCCCACTGATAACCTTCCATGTGATCTCCATTTCTGTGATTCTGTTCCTGTTTTAGTTGTTTGCTTAGTTTTTGTTTTTTAGGTTCAGTTGTTGATAGTTATGAGTTTGTTGTCATTTTACTGTTCATTTTTGATCTTCTATTTCTTAGATAAGTCCCTTTAACATTTCAGTAAGGGCTTGGTGATGATGAATTCCTTTAACTTGACCTTCTTGGGGAAGCACTTTATCTGTCTTTCCATTCTACATGATAGCTTTGCTAGATAGAGTAATCTTGGATGTGGGTCCTTGCCTTTCATGACTTGGAATACTTCTTTCCAGCCCCTTTCTGCCAGCAAGGTTTCTTTTGACAAATCAGCTGATAGTCATACAGGCACTCCTTTGTAGGTAACTGTCTCCTTTTCTCTTGCTGCTTTTAAGATTCTCTCTTTATCTTGAATCTTGGGTAACTTAATTATGAGTGCCTTAGTGTATTCCTCCTTGGGTCCAATTTCTTTGGGTCTCTCTTGATTTCCTGGACTTCCTGGAAGTCTATTTCCTTTGCCAGATTGGGGAAGTTTTCCTTCATTATTTGTTCAAATAAGTTTTCAATTTCTTGCTCTTGTTTTTCTCCTTCTGGCACCTCTATGATTCATATGCTGAAATGTTTAAAGTTGTCCCAGAGGTTCCTAAACCTCTCCTCATGTTTTTGAATTCTTGTTTCTTCATTCTGTGACAATTGGATATTTATTTCTTCCTTTTGTTCCAAATCATTGATGAGTCCTGGTTTCCTTCCCTTCACTGTTGGTTGCCTGTATATTTTGCTTTATTTCATTTTGTGTAGCCTTCATTTCTTTCTTCATTTTGCAACTGAGCTCAATCAATTCTGTGAGCTGATGACCAGTGTTTTGAACTCTGCGTTACATAAGTTGTCTATTTCCTCACTGCTTAGCTCATTTTCTGGAGTTTTGATCTGTTCTTTCATTTGGGCCATATTTCTTCTTCTTGGCACACCTGTTATGTTGTAAGGGGGTAGAGCCTTAAGTATTTGCCAGGGTTGGGCAAACCCTCATGGCTGAGTTGTTGTGCTGTTTGTGGGGAGGGGTCCCAGAGGGAATAACGCCGCTGCTCAGCTCTAGTCTCACTTTCCAACGAACTTTCCTGTGAGACTGGGAGTTTCTCCCAACATTGCAATCCCCACAGTATTTTACAGCTCGAAGTTTTGAGTTTTGAGTTTCCCATTCAGCTAGTCCTGCCTGGCCAGCACTGTCTGCTGCCTTGCCAGCATCCTCTCCCCACCCCCACCAGCTGCCTGTCTCGCCCCTCCTATCAGTTTGGATGACTGTTTGTTTAACTCCTTGGTTGTTGGACTTCCATGCAGTTTGATTTTCTGGCAGTTCTGGTTATGTATTGTTTTTAAATTGGTTGTTATCCTTTTTTTGATTGTGTGAGGAAGCAAAGCATTTGTACTTATGCCTACATCTTGGCCAGAGCCACCTTTTGTAAATTCTTTAAAGTATTTATAATAATTTTTAAAGTCTTGATGCTAATTTCAATAACTGGAGTTAACTGCAGATCTGCAATGTTGACTCTTGTTTTATCTTGGTTATTGGTCAGTGACTCCTGTTCGTTTGCATGCCACATGTATTTTTTACTGTATTGAGATGGTGAATTTTTTAGTGTATACAAAGACAGTGAAGATTGAAGTATAATAATGTTTAGATTTTATTTCACAGAAAACGCAGGCCCTTTCCTTCTGTCTGACAGGGTGAAAGGATGATTGTTCAGATTCCTTGTAGAGTCCAGTGAAACTGGCTCTGGGCTGAAGTTCTAATCAGATTGAGATGACCTATGCTTAGACCAACCCTCAAACTCCCACACCACTGCTGTCTTTTGAAATTATCAACATTTGAGCTGATGGGATTTTGTGTTAAATATATTTTACTTGCTTTGGATTTAACTCAACAGAGCCCTGTAATTCAAGCACTGTGGGAGCACAGGGGTCCTTGAGATTTTGCTCTGCATTTTATCCCTTTTGTCACCGATTATATTTTTGTCAAAGTTTGAAGGTAGGAATGAGGATGTAAGAGTTTTTCGACCAATTTATTTTTGTGTCTGGGGCATTTCCATATTCCAGTTCAGCTCTCTGGCCGGCACTGCCACCTGAAGCTCAGCTTATTTCTCCTCCTCCAGGCAGTGTCTGTATTTAGGACAACTCTGCCATGCCTAGACCAGAAACACTTCCCGGGAGTAGAGGCTGTTCTCAGTCCCCCTTTATCAGTGAAGGACTCGTTCTCTAAAATTCAGTTCATTAAGACTTTCTTTGTCCCTGTCTGTGTTAGCCCCTTGAGAAAGTAGGATGTTTGTAGGTCTGGGTTTTTCTTGGTGTTACCATGCAAGCAAAGGGTTTTCATGTTCTCCACATTCTAAACTGAAGTGGAAGTCTTAATCAAACATTTGAATTTTTTAAAATAAAACCATAAAATTACCAGAAAAAAACATGGAATAATTTATTTTATAATTTGAAAGGGAAAAAGTCCTTTTACAGCAAGACTCAAACCTCAAAATCTCTGAAGTCATAAAGAAAATGACTTAATATCTTCCTCTCTCTATATATAAATATACATATATGTTATGTATACACAGATAGAGATATATAGATCTCTCTCTCTTCAACTGCAGCAGAGTAAAATATCCCAGACAGATAGACCGAGAAGATATTTGCAACACCTAAGATAAAGATTATTTCAAAAAATATATTTAAAATGTTTGGTAAATAAGTAATAAAAATGGGAAGACAGGCAACATAACATAAAAATCACCATAAATAGAGTATCAATATGAAAACATGCTCACACTCACTGAAAATGAAGAGCTACAAATTGGACTGAGATACTCTCTTTGCTTGCCACCCTGACAAAGCTAGGTGCTAACAGAGTCTGGAGAACCAGCACTCGTACACACTGTGGATGGGGTGTAAATGAGCACAGCCTCCTTAGGTGTATTTGTTTCATGTTATCTTAGAATGTTATTTGGTTATATCTAACAAAAATGGAAAACTGA
The DNA here is from genome assembly GCA_039655065.1 of Glossophaga mutica. Classification (NCBI taxonomy): domain Eukaryota; kingdom Metazoa; phylum Chordata; class Mammalia; order Chiroptera; family Phyllostomidae; genus Glossophaga; species Glossophaga mutica. The sequence goes on from CM077303.1 coordinate 158,209,193, forward strand.
CATACCCTTTGACCCAGCAATTCCAGCTCCAGTAATTTACTCTACGGATTTGCTGAAAATACACCTACCGAGCATGCAAAAGTGTAACCATTGCTGTATTGTTTGCAAGAATAAAAACTGAAAATAACTTTAATGTCCACAGTAGGGGGTGGTTAAAATTGTACAATATATCTCTTCAATGGAATACTCCTAGCTAGAAGGAAATTAATACAGCTGTATGCTGATATTAAAAATTACCAAGTTATATTGCCTAGTATAAAAATCAAGATTCAGAATAATAAAAATTGTGTCTTCATTTGTGTATAACAAAAAGAGACCCATGGATGTACATCTACAGAACGATATTCAGGAGGTGCACAGGAAATTGTTCAGTGGGAATAGGAGTCTGGAATGGCAGGGGTTTGGTTTTTATTTTAAACCGTAGTAGTGTGCGAATTTCTTAAAATCAAGGGTCATGTTATTTTTTATAAAATAAAAGAAGTAAATGATCATTATGCTATGAAATAGGGCAGTGAGCAACGTTTATCACGAATTTATGCTGGTGTTGTACCACAGACCCTGTCATAAACTCTTTTGAATATTCTTAGGGTCTATCACAGGGCCCTTTGCATAGGAGAGGCGATGTGTAAATGAATGAGCAAATGACACGATGAATTTATTGACAGTACGTGTTGCAGAATCTACTGATAACCTCAAAATGCTGATAAATTTAAGCAGACTGTCTTCTTCAGTTGTCCAAGTAATGATTTTTGCCAATCTAAAGTGAGAGCTGCTAGTCATAAAGACTTTGAGAAAACATAAATGAACTTTTGCTTTCAGGTGAGGGTTAACTATCATTCCAGTAGAAAAAAAGGATCTCTTGTATGAACTGGAACAGCATTTTAGAAAAGGAACATTGGTCTGGAAATCCAGAGTCAGGGTTGTTTGCCTTTGCTTTATACTAGCTAGTATCTAACCTTACATGAGATATTTTCCTATCTGGGCTTCTTTTGTGAATTGTTGGCTGATGGCTAAGGTTGTTTGTACTTTAAGATTATGTAATTTTAAAAAAGGACAACCCAAAACAAAAAAATATGCAAGCAGCACATTCTACATTTATGTTTTTTAAAATTTCTATTTTTGTGTAACAAGCCTCATGCCAATTCATTTTCCCAGAGAGGCCCAGCCCAGTCTGTTAGACTTTGCTCCTGTAAATCTGAGTCTGAGTTTTGATTATCCGTGGAAATCTTGGCTCTCTAAACTATTCTTACTTTGATTTTCGGGGGTATATGAGCACAGAGACACGCATTAAACACATGTTTCTGGTTTCCCATATTATCTATGGATACATAGCTGTTTTATTCGAACCTGAACTTCAGCAAGATGCTAGAATATAACCCAAGTTCTTCTTCTTAAAACTTCAGAAAAGGTTCTCAGGTGATTCTGGGGAAAAGCCACTGCCTATCTGGGTTTCTGATGTTCCCACAAATAATTGCTGAACTCTGCCAGTTTGCTGCGAAACCACATTGATTACCTTGCCTGATGCACTGGTCTGTGCGCTGGGGACACAGTTAAGATGAACAGTGGTTCTTTCCAGGGGGTTGTTTAGCTCTAAAACTAGAAAACGAAAGACTATTTTTTATCAGTAGCTGAAACAGGACTGGGCTGGAACAGAGCCAATGGCAGTTCAATTAGGCAGAGACGAATCGGGGAAAAGGGAGATGGCAGTCTGTATTCAAGCACAGGCAGAATCTCCTTGGAAATGGATGGGGCAAAGCAACTCCAACCCTGTCCTAGAGAGAAGCCAACGAGGGCAAAACCTGTGTAAACCAACACAGTTTTCTCTGCCAGAGAAAATGAACTTGTAGCAACATTGCAGGGTTAAATATATTTTAGGATAGATATGCTGTGGCTGGCTTCTTAGGAAACCGTTCTGGGGATTTTTGGTTCTTTATTTATTTGCAATAAGTACCATTAAAAAAAGCCACTTTGTTAATCACAAATATCTGTATTAAGTCATCTTTCCTCTTTACTAGATCACTGATTTCCCAAAATGGGGTATGGGAGACAATCTAATGGTGTGTGAAAAGAAAACTGAGAACTTCTAGTTAAGTTTATTTTTCTTTCATCCTTTAAGTTCTTCTCCCCCCTTTTCATTTTTTATACTGTATCTAAGATAATAATAAATAGAAATATATTATTAGTAATCATATATTAGTACATGGTCATATTTTATAAGTTAGTGATTATGCACTTAATAAAGAGTTTAGGCTCAATTATTTTTTATTTGCCCTTTTACGAGTAGAAGTATGATGCAAGAAAAAATTTTGGAGACTACTACTTTAGAATCTAGAGTTTAAATCATGGTTTCTGCAACTTGCTACTGCTCACAAGGTGACATTGAGTTGGAAGGAAACGCTGGCTATTGTGTTGTGATAACACCAGTATCTCCATAGCCTACTCCAGTGTTATGAATGTTTTTATTGAGGAAAATAACAAGGAAACACAAGGAAAGTTAAGAGTCCAAGGGGTGTAAAAAGAGAGATTCAATGCAAGTTATTAGTATAAGCATTTAAAAAATAAGAATGAGAATGATCAAAATTTTACATTCCAGATTACATAGCTATATAATCACTTACAATTTTTTTAATCATCTTTTTTTCTGGATCAGAGAGGTCCCCAGTGGTGATCTTATTCCCTCCTTTCTTTCTACCACTACAGAGTAGGACCAGCTGAAGGCTTGTATGCCTGCAGAGGACTGAGTCTATGGATTGTTGAGTTTGCAAATAGTTTGTCCAACCACCGGGTATGCCCAGGCCTTCATTTATCTTACTTAGTAGTCATTTGACTTGTTTGTTGAACAGAGTATTTTAATACTGAATTCTCCCTCGGGCTATGCAGGGAAAATAAATGATGAACTGTGTAGCCGAGGAACACGCACAGCATGTGAATGGCCGCACAGCAGAGCAGGCTGTCCACAGGGCATGATTTATGCTTTGCTGTAAGAGCACAGCGAGGCCTCAGATATTTCCTCCACTGTGTGTTGATGGACCGAACTCCTCTCCAGTCTGATCCTCATTATTTTGACTTGTTGAATTTCCCAGGACAAGTTTTGACTCTCAGACTGGGCTCCCCATCATTTGATACTCTCAGCTGTTAACTTCCTGCTCCCACAACTTCTCCTCCGTCACCTCCTAAGTCCGGGTGTGACCTAGAGCTGCAAACTGATTGACTAGTTCAAGGAAAGCTGCACATCCCATAAAGAAGGGAAACACATGCGTGCAAAACCAAACATATGTTTCTTTTAGAGAATCCGAGTAAATGGAGCTCCTGTCCCTCCCTGGGCCTGGAGACTGGGGAGCAAAGCTGAATGGTAACACAATCACGAAACTCTCTTGAAGCCAGGCACTGATTCCACCAGCTCCAACTTGGGGCAGCCTCCAGATGTGTGACACCCACTGTGCTCAGTACCAATGAGACTGCAAAGAAGTGTGCCTAGGGTTTCCTTTTGACTGTTAGTTAGCCCAGGCGGGGGGCGGGGGGGGGGGCCAGATCAAGTGTTTTGTTTTCACACTGCTATTTCTTAAAGTCTCACTATGATCGTTCTCGATAAATCTCCTTGCAGGCTTGCTGTTTGGGTATAAAAAACAGTTTGGTGGTCCCCAGATGCAGTTACATTCCATTCCCAGTTTATGGAATATTAATATTTTGCCTGTTACAGGCGTTCCTGGAGAGAGTGCCATTTTCAGAATATAAGGAACCCATGCTTGGTTTGTAGATGTTTAAGTGACTTTAGGATCCTTTGGGTTCCACCACACTAAAGTGCTCAGATGCCCAGAAAGTGGCAGGGGGCATGGACCAAGGCACCCTGCAGTTTCCTTTTCCCAGTCTTTGTCCTAATTTCATTTTACTATTTCTTCCCTAGCTTCCTAAGCACAGTTTCCTCTACAATTGCTGGGGATGCTTTTTCACTGCAAAAGCAAGCCAGGGAACTGGTTTTAGAGAACAGAGCACAACTGAAAAAAACCAAAGGTCTGCAAAAAAAAAAAAAAAACAACAACAACAACAACAAAAAACAAAACTAAGGAGACCAAGGATTGTGTGTATATGTGAGTATAGTCATTTCTTCTCTCAGCTGCTGCTCAGGTAGTGACGCAGCTCATAGGCCTAGGGGTGATTCCTTATTGCTGTCGTAGGTCCCTGCGGTGCACTGTCCTCACTTGGGCGGGGTGCCACTCTGAGAGGCACTGCAGTGTAGTGGGAAGAATTTGGGCCTCCCAATCCTCTATCTTGGCTTGGAATTCCAGGTTCTGCTACTTACCAGTGGACAGGTCATTGGGCTTCTCTGAGCCTTAATTTTCTGATTCCCAAAATGAGGGCGACAGTCCCCAGATTACTGGGGTGCTATAAGGATTGTGTTCAGGTGCCAGGCACGCAAGCTCTCAAAGAATGAGCTGTTCCAGTGTCCAGAGGCTTCCATTTTGGTGGGTAAGAACGTGGTGAATCAGATTTATTTTCTTTCAGGGGGAGTACACGCAAGAAGGGAGAGCTGATAAATTTTTGGATTAGTGATTTCAGGATCTAGATAAGGCTGCAGTGTGAATATTTGTATAACAGATCTTCACCTTAGCAGTGTCCCTGAAACCTAAGAATTGCCACATATTTTATGAAAGGCATTGTTCCTAGGCTCCTGTGTTGCCCAATGGAGATAGAATGGTCTACCTGCTGACAAATCCACAAATAAAGTCTTGTGTCCTCAGCTACTGTCGTAGTCCCTGCCCCTGTTTCAAGCCACAAAAAGTACAAAATAAACAAAGAAAAGCAAACGAACAAAAATCTTCACATACCCCTGGCCAAGGCTTCTAAAAACCGTACAGTAGTTGCAGAAAGTTTCCAAGCAAAGAATTTCTCAATAACCTAAATTATTCACAAGTTTCTTTTTTTAATAGAAAATATGTTCCTTGCTTGAATTGATTCCCATGTTAAACGTCTGCCTTCATCACTCATTTTATTACCAGTCTAAACACAGACTGTTTCAATGGAGGCCATTTACAACGCACAATAAAAAGGATTCATTACTCGTTTTCCTTTTATTATCTTTCAATTGCTCTAGCTGGAGATAGCGCTTAGAGTGGACATTAGGCCCCAGTAGTCAGGACATTACAGGAATGCAATTAATGATAATACTACTTAACACCCAGACAAGGGAAACACCCTTTCCCTATCCCTTAACCTTGGGCTGCTTTTCATCACAGTTATTCCACTTCCATCTCATTAAACTTCACATTTTTCACAGGAAGCTCTCCCTCTTCTATTTGATGTGATGTCTCCCTCTTGGTCTGCAATAGTCGAAGGCCCTACTCAGGTTGCTTAGATTACTGTTTCTTTAAAAAATACACAGAAAAATGCCCACCACATCACTCTCATAAAGTGTGATTTCTCTAGGAACAACCTGACAACAACCACTCCAAAGCTAGCTGGAGATTGAATTCAAGTGCTACATTTGAGTAGTAAGTGTTTTTTGGAAGATAGTCAATGGTTAATAATCCAAATAAAGTTTACAGCCCCAACTACGTCCTGGCATTTATCCCATGCATTATTACTTTCTTTCCAAGCTACCTCCACTCACCACACTTTATTTTGATAATGGGATACACCTTACTAAATTTGGAATTAATAGGGTTTAGAAAAATATATTCTGATAAACCCCACTGGCTTTTTATAATTCTTGTTAATGCCACTTTGCTCATATATAAAAATATTTACTCTTTTACTAAAAAATAATCATATGGAAGCTTTTTCTGTGAAGCTCTGGACCATCTACAGACTCATGATTCCCATGGGTTTACTCTTGATATATCTAACTGAACTGTAGTGGGCAAATACAAACTGGAATTTGCATCCTCCATTCACCCCTCACCATCTGCGAAACCCTGAATGAGTCACGAAAGCTCTACACATCCATCTCTTTGTTAGTAAAATGAGTATAGTGATGCTTAGTTCCTAAGGTTGTTAGGGGGAATAGAAAGGATAGTGCCCATGAAATACTTATTGTTGTGCCTGGAGCAAATTAAATTCTTCATAAATACTAGCTATTATGCCTGCACTTGCTAGTTATTAGGTGACTACTATGCGACAGATGCTTTTATGCGCTATCTTAATTAATCCTTACAAAATTATGTATAGTTATCATTATTATCTCCTGGTACAAATGGGAAAACTAGCTGAGTAAGGAAAATCGCCAACACGTTTCAAAACTGGCCTTGAAAGCCAGGGCTGTGCATCTCCAACACCTCAGAGGCGTGTGTTGGGTTTGGAAGAAATGGAGCTCATGCCATAAATATCTGGTCATTTCCCACCTTTTCTGTCTCAGCCTTCTCTTGTGGGCACCTAGAAGCACCCCCGAGCCCTTCCCAGGGATGCAGGAGAGATATCCTGTGGGTGTCCTTTCACCTGGAGCAACAGAAGAGGCTTGTTCATATGAGCACTTTTTATTGGCAGTTATGTTAAAGAAACTTGGCACCAACTTCTCAGAAAAATAGTGTCCAGTCTTGGGTAGCAGTCTCCAGTACTAGAGGAAGGCAGGAATGGATTAATGGCCTGTAGTATCATGTTGAGATAAATGATTGCCTGTAAGTTAAAAATAGGGCAAAAATATTGTTCATGTCAACTTTAATTGTACAATTTAATTTTGTTCTTTTTCATGATATAAGCTGAGATTCAGAAAATGTCATCAGGATTTAAAATCATTTAAACATCCATCTTCTTAAAAGATAGGCTTCCTGAGTCATAGTGTATGAGAAGGGAAAAAAGGGGGGAAGAAAAAAATGGAAGGAAGAATTGGGAGTCTGCTATAAAGCTCCAGGCCAGTTTCCTTCACATTGTCTCATTTAAGTCCTCCAACTGCCTAGGGTCTGCTGACATCCCTTTAGACCCTGCACTGGAGCCAGCAATATCAGACCTTCTTCTGTCCGTGTTTCTCTACTTAAGCTCATTTTTGGAGCATGCCTTGCCCACGTGCATTTGACATACATGTTGTCTTCCCACTATGAAAGTGGCTCTTCTCAGATTGTCTAACCTACCATTCCCTCATCCAAAACCTACTCCTGATTTACCTGCCTCCCTCTACACCTCCCACACTCCAGTTTCATCTACTCTCTTAACCAGGAGCTGTCCTGCAGGTCCCACGTGTCTACTCTGTCAGTCTTGAACTCATGATTTGGAAGAACCTCCACAACTCAGTAGGATCGGAAATACTCTCCTTGTTTTATAGATGAGGAACAGAAGCTCAGGATTTTAAAAAAAAATGAAGTTCAAGGCCACCTAGCTAGTCTTGGAGTCAGAATCTGAATTTTGAATTCGTGTGTTTACCTAATTACTTCATTGACATATAAACACAAGCCTTTCTGATTTTCAAATTCATGCTGTTAAAACCACACCCCACAGAGCACAGAAAACAAGTATACTGGCTGAATCCTTCATGGTACTTCTGGCCTAGGGTCTCCACCTCATCAACTATTCCTATAAGCTTGCGGCCCTGGCAGGTGAGGAGAAAAACAACTCATATGGATGTGATCCCACCCATGGTGGGAGCTATTATGAGTTACGGTTTAAGGGAGAGGGTGCTTCTTTTGGCAAATGTATAATGGACCAGCAATAAAGAATAAGGGGAAATGTCTTATCTTTTAATTAAAAAGTACACTTTGATATCTGGAAGAGAAAGAATTAGTATCAGTCTCTTTATTAGCTATTATTATTACACCAGCCCTTAAACCTATATTTCTATTTTAAGTTAATCAACTTGGCTTTTAAATTAAGACAGTTCTCTTAACACTTTCATTCAGCCAGCCAATCCCTCTGAAAATGGGCAGAATCGGAGTGGTTGCAGTGCTGCCAGTAAATGTTAGAAACTTATCTGAACAGACTGTGGAAGGAATGGTGTGACGGGGGTGTGGGGGCTGCGCAGCAGGCTGGCTCTGGCCATTGTTGCCCATGCCATCATTCAGCCTCCTCTCCCACCTTCTTCCCACCCAGGTGCCAAGGAAGGAAGTGCGTGAGCGCCTGAGCTCAGAAATGCCCAGGGCTTTGCCATCAACAAGACTCAAGTACACCTAGCAATGCCTTTTACTGTCTGTGTGGCCTTGAGTAAATTGCTAAACTTCTCTCAGTCTTGGTTTTTTCCACTGGTCAAATCTAGACAATAACTACCTCACCTGGTTCAGGGGAGAATTCAAGAAAGGAATGCTTGTGAAAACTTGTAGCTTTCACCATTAGAAAAGGAAGACATAGTAGATTTTAAACATGTGTTTGCTTTCTTCTTTCTTTCTATCAAAATCCAACATAGCAGGAAAAACAAATGTTTCCTAGCCTCCAAATGAAAACATGCTTGAAAAAATCACACAGCCATTTCAGATTATGCAGATATAAGCATAATACCATGTAGTGGCTAACCCAGTATTTTAAGTAATATATTTCATGCCTAACTCAGCAAGGAAGCCTTGGAGAGTGGATCAATTTCTCTTTCTGACACTCCTACTGAAGGAAAATAGGTTAATAGATTTTCCTGCATGTAACCAGAATGTGGAAATAAAACTGAACTGTTATGAAGCAAAATAAAGACTAAAACCAGCTAGAATCTTACCTGCTAAATTCAGGATTTTCAACTTTATGAACGGAATCATTTTCTTAATTGCATACTTCATTATAGAGTTGTTAAGAATGATTTATAAAACATTTAAGTCCCTTTTAAATATGACATGGGTAAGCTTGGAACACTCAAGTTCATGTGTATGTTTTCATGCAATTTGGTTGGTTACTTCAACAAGGAAAGCATTTGTTCTTTTCGAGCACAAATCTCATGGCCTCCCTTCATTGGCTTCCCTCATGGAGCGCCTTTGCCTCCAGTTCTTCAGTTCTCCCTTTGTTTATGCTACCGTAATAAAGTGGCCCCAGGGAGTTCTCACTAAACATAATATTAAATAGTCAGCAACATAATCCATTATTTTACCAGCAGGAATGGCTTGTTTACTTAATCTCTCTTTTAAAAACAGTCATTTCTGGAAAGGCATTTGTACCTCACTTATTTTGACAGCATCAGGAAGCTCCATTGTTAATCAGAAGCATGTTAAATCAAACAGACATACGTAAAGGCGACAGCCAAAATTTGTCAGCTGGATTGGCTTTTACAACATAAAGCTGTAAAAACATTTTTATAGAAGGAAAAACCATATAGCAGTACTGTAAGCACATACTATGTGACAAAGCTCAACCCAGATGAATCCGCAGACAGAACCATGCATCAAATACCCAACTTCATTTTCATGCATTATTTGTATAGGACAGGAATACTTAGACATTAAACACCGATGATGGGAAAGAATATTAAGAATTAATGAGTATATAGGAAAGATAAAGATTCATGGATTCTGAATCACTAAATGTATTGGTTGATTTATTTTGACAGGTGCAGTTTAGCTTTAATGATTTCAAATAACATTTCGTCGTAGGGTACTAAAAGGCCTGCTGTGTGTGTATATGTGTATGGTAATAACATCTTGTAATATGAGTTTCGCTCTAAGTCGCAGTGGCTAAATCTTCATTAAGAGTAAGTTGTTCTTCGGGTTTTTATATCAGTGAGGTGAAATTATGCAGGTATCTTCTAATTTATGATTTGATTTTTTAACACTGTTATTTATCTCAGGTTCAAAACAAAACTTATTTCTGAAGAAAATGCTGAGGCTCTATCCGCTGCATAGTAGTTTAGCTCTAGTGTCCAGTTTTTACATGACTTCAGTAGGTCACTTTACTTTGTCTCAGTTTCCCAAGGATGCCAAATAGGGAGAGTCATTTCCTGGTGAGAGAATTAATTAACATTTGTAAAGAATTTTAAGATTTCTTTATGAAAGAACTCTTCACAAGGGAAAATCTTGTGCCTTACAAGATAAAAGAGCAAAGACTGTAGATTTCAAACACTGTGAAAGTTATTACAGAATAAAAAAATACCAGAGGGATATAATTATCTTTAGAAAGACATTTCACCAGACAGACTATAATACAGTGAGGAAAGATATATTAAAAGGGAGTTTGATGAAGACTTCAGGGAATTAGGCACCATGTTATTGGCATGATGACTTAGACTCATATTGTAAAAACTCTAAATCAAATATGATGTAGGAGACGGAATGAAATGAGATCAATTCCATTGAAACCTAAAGGGAAGGCTTCTAGTCATCCCCTAAACTCTTTCCTGACCCCTGTTCACTTTGAACCTCTAACACTTCTACATACTATTATTCATGCTTCATTATTGATTCCGATATTTCCCTCCTTCCTTGTAGACCTGAAGAGCCAGGTAATTGAGGAATACAAGTGGAATTCGTCTCTCCCTTCCTCTCTCACTCCCTGCCTCCATGTCTTTGGTTAGGGAGGAGAGGCGTAGAGAATGGTAGATGTGTAAGAGGAACATTGCATATATATGGTTGTCAATGAAACTTCAATTTAAATGAAACTTCTGTCCCTTCTCTTTGTGCCTGAGAGTTCTCACTTGCAAAAATATCTTTGTATTTTTACTAATACACATTCCATTTTATGCAAAAAGCATCAAAGTTTTGCAAAGTGTTGGGAAATAAATATTCATTTTGTCAAGGTTAAAATAACTGAAATCAAAAGGTTCTTTCTACAAAGGACCTTGGGAGTTAGGCTCGTAGATGATAATTCCAGCTTTGATGGTCATTTCCTCCATGATGACCACCATCCTCTGCATAGAATATTGCGTGGCGAGTCAATGGGGAGACTTGGTCTGATGGGACTAGGTAGTCCTACAAATACTTTAGGTCTTCCATTATTTTCCAGAAGAGCTGATCATTTTTAACCATAGGATATTAAGAATTCTCAGATCATAAGTCACTTGAATGAGAAAGAAATGTTTCTCAGGAATAAATCTCAGATGATGATTATCAGTTTAGAAATTTAAACTCATGGCCAACTTAAGAGGCAAGCTCAGACCGAACAGTCAGTGTGACAGTGTAAGTGGAAGTTTGTACTACAGTGTTGGGTACATAGTAAGAGCTTAAAACACCCCAGTTGAATCTTTTGCACAGAAGAAAATGTGTTGAGAAAAGTGATGGATATTGCTACTTTGGGATATGGACAAATCCCAAAAGATTTTTGTACACAATCTGAATATGAACTCAGGCTACTAGAGTCAGATGTTGTTACAGTCTGAATGTTTGTGTCCCCTCCCCCAAATGCACTTGTTGAAACCCTACCCTCTAAAGTGATGGTATTTAGAGTCAGTGCCTTTGGGTGGTGATTAGACCATGAGGGTAGAGCCTTGGTGAGTGGAATTAGTTCAGTCTCTCTCTCTCTGCTCTCTCTGGGCTATGTGAGAACTTCAGGAGAAGGTGGCTGCCTCCAAGCCACAAAATGGATCCTCATCAGATATTGGTTCTGTTGGCACCTCAATCTTAGACTGTCCGCCATCAGAACTGTGAGAAATAAATGTTGAAGTCACCCAGGCTATGGTATTTTTGTTATGACAGCCTGAACCAAGATGTGAACCACAATTATTTTATTCAGGCTTGTTGACATATAACATGTTACTTTTTTTCAGACTAATTATTGTATCCTGTTACTATCTCTAAGCATTTAGGAGCTATTCCAATTTTTAATCTGTTTCTAAATCCTAATTAATCATTAACTTCTTCCAAGAAGTTAGAATTGGGACAAAGCATGTTTAAATGATCTATAATTGCTTTATCTTTCCCATGGATGAAAATATAAACATTTCTTTTCTACAAAAGGAAAAGAGGAAAAAATCTAATAAATACCTAGCTGATTTGATACTATTTGAAAATCAATTGAGAAATTGAAATGATTGATAATCATAGTGTACAGCTAAGATGTTGCATTTAACATTTATATTTTTAGAAAATTACATTTTAAATATGGTAGTAATTATCATAGCATGGAGGAGACATTCCAAAAAAATTATTTTGCTTTTGCACCTGAGGACTGGGGGGGAAAACCTGATGTTAGGAAAATCACCCTCACTATGGAAACACATTTTGCCAAGGAAATACTAAGAATTTGTACAGAGAAGAGTAGCTGGAGGTATAATGATTATGGAGTTCAACTGGTTACATAAACACTGCATTTACTCCCCATTTCAGCATCTCTGATAACTCCCACTTATCACCTTAAAAATGTTTCATACATGTAATGGTCAGTTTACAACTCAATGTGTAAAATGATTTTGTAGTAGTCCCTCTGTATTTTCCCATTTGGATTTAAATCTTGTCTATATCAAGAATTAACCATAAGATTTAGGCTCCTTCGAAGCACTCCTGCTATTTCATCTGTAAAATAACGGGATTAAACTAGATCAGTGTTTCTCAAACTTAATGTGCATTTGAACGGTCAGGAGGTTGCTGGGGTGTGTCTGAGAGTGTACTCTTCCACGCAGTTCAAAAGGGATGCTAGTCCAAGGACAACGTTCTGGGCAATGATGATAATGCATATGTTTCCTTTCATCTCCGTAAGATATTTATTGCCTCTCTCATGCCCCCAACTGGGCTGGCTCCCAACCCAAGCATGTGCCCCACCCCCTGACCTGGCATCTCGACAGCGACCTTTCCATTTACAGGCTGGTGCTCAATCCACTGAGCCACACCAGCCAGGGCTCATGTCTGTAAGATATTTCTTTAGGTGACCCAAGAATTCCTGCTTTTCTCGTTACATTGCTTGAATTGTCTGTCAGCATAGGTTTTCCTTCTAATTATTTATAGCATCTCTTTGAAGTCTCTCTGAGATGCTGGATGTAGTCAAGCTTTAATAATAACTACAGGCTGGGAAAAGACTAAATTCACTCGCCTAAGTTTAAGACCTCAGACCCTTTGAGGTCCATTGATACAATGTCCTCACTCTCCAGTCACCTCCCCTTTTATACCTTTTAATGTTCTTTGAATACTCTATTAACACCTTGTGAAATGACCAATATTCACTATGCTTCCCTTCATGTGCTTGGACTGTGGAAGTCACCTGCAAACTCTCAGACAGTTTTCAGGTGAGGGAATGAGGTCTACATGTCAGACTAGAGGCTGAAGATTCAGAGTTCTTAGCCCTGTCGCTGAAATTGAGATACTTATCCTTAGGCATAACAACACAACAACTTTTAAGTGCCTTATTAAAGCATTGGGTTTATTTCTAGTTATCCGCTATAAAATACTTTAAGAGGCTTAGTTGAAAAGCACTGGCTTACTAATGTAAGTGACCCCATCCCTGCCCCAAGCCCATAGGACGATCTTGGGTGAGTTTCTTATTCTTCCTGGGCCTTGTTTCCCTTATCTGTAAAATAGGGGAAATTTTTCATAAGACTGTTAAGAAAATTAAGTATTTGCCAACATTACCCCTCAAGATCAAACTGTTAAATCTTATTTCAGACTAGTTGTATTAATGTACTTCTTAAGTAAATATGTGTTTCCTGCTTGTTGTAAACAAACTATTATTTAGCAGTCATGGTAATCACTGGTATTAATAAAGACTTATAATTTACAAAATCTTGGTAAATTATAGATATTATACTTAAATATTAATTAATTAATTTTATTGTGTGTCTGCACTGTGGAAGACACAGAAATTGCATGACACCAATTCTGCCCTCAAAAAATGCACAGTCTAATGGGAGAAAAAGACATGTACTTAAGTAGACGTCAGCTGACAAAGAAGACTGATGACTTACCACAGAGTTGGGAAATAACGTTCAATGTTCCCTTCTCTATTGCAAAGCCAAGCCAATCCAAGTAGTTATATTACTATTCCTGCTTCAGTTCCTGCATTTCATTGAAGTCCTGAAGATTTACTTTTAATCTTCAGGAAATTATTTTTTTCAAGATAGAACAGGTAGTATTGTTTCTCTGATCATAAAAACAATCTATGGGAAAACATAAACCCTTGGGAAAATTAGGTGACAGAACTGTCATCTGGGAGGGGACATGAGAGGGAGGGAGCCTTAATTTTTATTGCTTACTCTTTTGTGCGTTTTAAATTTTGTACCATGTGCAAAAACTACCTTTTAAAAATGTATATTTTTCTAAATTAATAGATGCGTATTGAAATATACATTATATGATGTATAAAGTTATAAAATAGAAAATAAAATTTCTTATAATGCCACCATGAACTTAACATTTTGATATCTCTGTTTCCAGATTCCTTCAGGCATAGCATACATACATGTATTTTTTTTAATAAAAATGAGATCATGAAATATATGATACTTTGAAATATTTTAAAAATACTTTCTATGCCAATAACTATAAACCCACAACATAACTTTTAACCTCTGTGTCACGTTTTACTGTATGTGTATACCTTGTATACTGTATGTATAATTGCCCTCTGCAGAGCAGTATTTTGAACAATTTTGTGATGGACATCTTTATACATTATATTCGTGTAATCATCTTTTCTTAGACTTTACCTTTAGAACTTCAATTGCTGGGCGAAAGATCTGCATGTAAAATTGAGATCTGAAGGAAACTGAGCATGGATATAGAAATGATCCATTTCTCCCCAGCCCTCCCCCTCCATGGGAGAGGGATATGTAGTGGTTTATATGCAGGAGCAAAAGGGATGGAATCTTTATTGCTTTCCCAGGGCCAGACGAGGTAGGGACTGTTCACCTCAAGCACCAAAGGCCCTCAGAAAAGGGTGCGCTCAGTGTGTCCAAGAAATACCTGACAGAGCCCCACACAAAGCAAGGGAAGGGAACCGAGTGGACAAACCAGAAAGGGAGGTGGGAGTGGGAGGCAAAAGGACTGTGTGAGAACTTCAGATGGGACTCCACTGGCAAGTCACAAGCAGGGAATAGGGTGACTTGATTTACTCTTTAAGAGCTCACCTGGAAGCCAGGTGAGCCCAGTGGCGTGGGCCAGGAAGGGATGGAGGACATGGTCAAATACAGCAGCACATATTTTGAAGGAGGGGGTCAAAGCACTCTGCTGAATGTTTACCGAAACAAAAGTAAAATGTATTCAGCGAAATATGAAAGTGTCAGAAACTGTCACTAAACTGTAGTTGTCAGTGACATGACAATTTATCAATATGCTGATTGATTTTTTAAAAAATCCATCTATAGTGATGGATAATAACATAATATAGTGTGATAAAATGCTACAAATACGTAGAGCAGAAAATTGGAAGCAGATGGGTCAAGGAATGGCCAGTCATGGCACTGGCAACTCCTCCAGGCCTGTGGCAGGAGCTGGGTCGTTTCAGCTTCTCCGGACTTCTGCCTGGTTCCTGGTGTGCCTTCTGCAGTAAAGGAGGCCAAATGCAGAGCACCGTGTGAGCCCAGAGCAGGAGCAAAGAAACGGGGGCGGTGTACCATGCTTATAGCCTCAAAAGAACTAGAGGAAAGTGACATTATAAAACATTCCTTATAACCACCGGTTATAAGTCAGGGTTCTCCAGAGAAACAGAAATGATAGGGTGTGTGTGTGTGTGTGTGTGTGTGTGTGTGTGTGTGTGTCTCTTTTAAGGAATTGGCTCACACAGTTGTGGAGATTCAGGTCCAAAGACTTTCTCTTGCAGAAGTCCCCCTTGCTTGAGAGAGGCCAAACTTTTGGCCTATTAAGGCCCAAAACTGATTAGATGAGACACATTCTCATCATGGAGGATAATTTTACTCAACACCCACTAATTTAAATGTTAATCTCATTGAAAACACCCGTTCACAGAAACATCCAAAATAATGTTCTATCGAATATCTGGGCACCATGGCCGTGACAAACTGACACATAAAGTTAACCATCATAGCCCCCATCCCCAACCTCTATACACTCACAATTTTGCAAAAGAGAGAAGTTGAGGGGTACAGTGCCAGTGCCATTTATTTGCCCCCTGATTGCACCCCTCAGCTGGTGGTCTAACAATATGCGTCTTTTCTAAGTGACTAAGTAAGTGTTGTACTCTCCCATGATGAACTGTGAAACTTAACTCTCCTCCTTCTCTCCACCATGACTGCATGTGGCTTTTTTTTTTTTTTTACCTTTAAAATGTCCTGGCCCAGGACCATGGCACTGAATGCAGGTGAAAGTTAAAGAATGCCACCATAATAAACATACACCAGTAAATGAAAGTTTACCTCTCACTGCCTCCTCTAGGAAAATCACAGAAATCCATTCTACATTTTGGTGGGTAGGAAAGTCCATGCCTCTCAACTATTTGCTGTTGTGAAGAGCACCAGTCAAGGTGGCCTTGAGATTAAAGAAACCAGTAGACTAGGAAGTCCTCTCCCAAGAGCCCAGGACTGAGGCTCAAGACAGAATAACACCAACATCACTGATGGCTCAAGTTTACCATCATTCTGCCCTGACCTGCGTGGCTCAGTGGGTTGGGCATAGACCTGCAAACCACTAGTTCACTGGTTCGATTCCCCATTCCTCCGTGGGGGCACATGCCCGGGTTGTGGGCTGTGTTCTCAGTTGGGGGCACGTGAGAGGCAACCAATCCATGTTTCTCCCACACACTGATGTTTCTCTCCCTCTCCTCCCTCCTCCTCTCCCTCTCTAAAAGTAAATAAATAAAATCCTTAAGAATTTTTTTGCACCTTTCTTTGAAACTGGTGAAGTGCTTCAGCAGCTTGCTCATGATTAAGATGTTAAGGTCTTTAGTCAAAGTTCTAGGGTTCTCTAGTTTGAGTCTTATTATCAATAGCTTTTAAAAAGTGCAGTCCACACCGCAGGCCCCAGGACCTCCAAATTGTTATGTCACTAACATTCAGTTTGGAAAAATAGCTTTTTATTAAAAGTATCAGCAGCGCATTTCTGGGGCTTCTACCTAGCAGAAATGTCTCCTCCTGTTCCAGAACAACAAAACACAAAGGAAATAAACCCAAAGAGTGGGTTTAAGGAGCATATCAGTCCCTCAAAATCTATGTAAACAATCTTTGCTTTCAACAAGCCAAAATTCTTATTGTCACTTTTCTTCTAAGAAGCTAAAAAACTAGAAATGACTTTCGATCTTTCCAAAAGTGTATGTATGATGATATCACATTTATTTTAAAGAGGGGACACCCATCACTGCATAGTACATTCAGGTCAGTTCAAAGCCAAGACCAAATTGCACATACATTTGCTGAGCTCCTTCTGTGTATAAATTGTCAGATTCAGGTTTTGATCTTTAAACATGTATTTTTTTCCCTGCTAAAATTTTCTCAAAAGCTGTCTTTTAGTTGACAAGTGGAATGAAGACAAAAACCTGGTATTTTTTTTTAAAACTAGAAAAATATTGGCTCTTTCAACATGATTTATGCTACTGAGAATCAAGAGAAAAAAGGTGGATACATTTCTGTGTTGAAGAGTTTCCTGGTTTTACAGATTTCCTTTCTTTCTTTTTAGCAGCTAAAGGCACATCAACAAAAGACTCCCAAGAAATACAGCCATACATACAATTTTTGTACCTCTGTCTTTTCTAAGAGTGCAAAGCAGTGTGAAACAAGAGTACATAATATGAAAGCAAATAGTGCCTGCCACAATGCATGGCATGAAACGGAAAATAACTCACAATGACTTGGATTATAGCATTGCCTTACAACATGCCTGCTTCTATGGTTTCCTCTGATTCACGCTTTGAGCTCAAAAATTTAGTTTATTACAAAGCAAAAGAAAAAAAAAGAAAAGAAAACATGATTGAAGGAAATGTTTTTAAGCAACCAAGTAAAAGCTTTGTACCAGCCACCAGCTATAGTGTGCCTCCCTAAATTCTCTCAACACTCTGAGGTAAGAAGTGGTGATGTCCGTTTTACAGCTGGAAATCTGAGGCTCAGATAAATTCATTGACTTGTAAAGAATCTTTTACGGAACACTGTCGGGATTCAAATCTAAGTCTCTTCATTTCTTGTACCTTGTCGTTTCACTACTTTGATCCTCAGTTATTCCATGACTGCCTTGTCACTCGAATTTAAAATGATTTGTCTACAAACAGGCTATCAGTCCATTGTCTGCTTTTCAAATTGGGTGTTAGTATTTGTTAGACATTTAGAGGGTAAAAAAGTTTCACAAAAGTAATATAGCATTGGTGTACATGAAGGCTTTGTTTCCAATGAGAAAAATATAATTAAATTCTCTTACTGCCATATGAAATCAGTTGCTAGCCACAGTCCTGTTTTGAAATATTTCATTCTTATTTTCAGGACTATGAAACTATTGAGTAATGGAGCGAGGGTAAAGATAATAGAAGGCAGCGAGGAAGAGGGTTTCTCCTCTGGAAATACCAGTACTCCTTACTTAATTCACAGACTACAAGTTAGTAGCTTATGCTTATGCTGGTCAATATCATCAAACTTTTGCATAATTTATTCTTTGAAATGGAGCCAATACAACCTCACAGCCTTTATTCAAGACTGTGCTTGAGTGTCACCTTATCAGAGAACTCTTCCTTGACCCTTCCATGCAAAATGTCACCCCTCTCCTTGACTCACTCATTCCTTCATGTACCTTTCCCTGCTGTGTTTGTTCCCACTGTACTAACGTCCATATAACATGTTACATTTTCATGTGTTTATTGTTGAGCTCTCCTTGATGAAAAGAAATACCATGGAGCAAAGCTTTGTCTGTTTGGTTCACTGTAGTTTCAGATCCTTGAACAGAGCACATAGTAAGTACTCAATAAATATTTGTTGAATGAATATACGTAAGCAGAGTTTTGTTTTTATTTATCATTAGTTAATTTATTTTCTATATCTAACTCTCAAAGCATTTACCTCTTCAAGACCTTAGTTTGGGAAACCTGGAAAAATTCTTGAGTCCCTTACCTCCAAGTATGAAATTAAAATGAAATCCTCCAAAAATTCATCAACTGTATTTCAGAGACTATTTATGAGTGTAAAAATCAATATTTAAAGGTATAAGAAAAAAATCATAGTGACCCATTAAAAACCTTGTAATGACCATTTTAAAAAATAGAAGAGATTTAATTTTTCAAAGAAACATGCAAGTACTCTATATGTTACTCAAAGGATGAATGATTTGATATGAATGTATTTCAGTTTATTTAAAACTAGAGCTTCCAAGTTATTATCT
The DNA here is from genome assembly GCA_039655065.1 of Glossophaga mutica. Classification (NCBI taxonomy): domain Eukaryota; kingdom Metazoa; phylum Chordata; class Mammalia; order Chiroptera; family Phyllostomidae; genus Glossophaga; species Glossophaga mutica. The sequence continues at coordinate 158,228,254 of CM077303.1, forward strand.
GTAATCACATGAAGTAAGGACCTAATTCTTTCCTTACCTCAGATATCTGCACTCCCAACACTCTCTAAATATATAAGTACATACATATATACAAACATGCACACCTATATACAAAATCTGAAAGCAAGTCAATATTTGTTTCCAGTAGATGGCACTGCAAATCAAGTCTTTATAAGGATAACTATACTTTGATCACAATAATAGTTACTTATTCTGCAGTGATATTATTTATAGAGACTTATATAGTGGAAACAAAAAAGGTTGGGGATTTTTGAAGCTATAACATAGCTGGATTGTACAGCATCCCAGCACCGATATTTCTTCTTTACATATCACAGTTGGGTATTTATGAAGGGAGCAGGTGTGTATAGCAAAAATTGTTTGCTTGCTTATACATGAAACCCACTTTTTCTTGTGGGATTTGGGTGGCTGGTTTAAATTTGTTTAGTCTGTTTTATATTACAAGTCCAATGGGACTCTCTATGCCAATGCACAGTGCCAAATCCATTCACTGAGGCCACTTAATGCACAGATGCAGAACTGTTCCAGTGTCATAGACCACACCCCTGACCTGTGCGGGGGGTGTGTGTGTGTGTGTGTGTGTGTGCGCGCGCGCGTTGGTCAATAAACACCCTCGGTCATAAGAATACAAATGATTCCAGACAACTTCATGACAGAGAAAACAAAACCCCAAACCCCATGCCACATGCATAGTGACAGTGGATCTGCATCCAGCTTTGTGAAAACAAATATACATTTAAAACATATTTTAAAACCATTTCAAAGAGACGCCGCACATGCTATAGACTAGAGCATATTTAAACGCTATTATGTGTGTCAAAACACCTAGAAGAGTGTCTGGCACCAAAAAGGGTGCTAAATAAACCCTCCCTCCCCTTCCTTGTCTCTGTCTGAGTGGCGGAATACAGGCTGGCTTACGGAGAGCCAGGCCCTGCTCAGCAACTCAGTGTGAGACCTCTGTCATCTCACTTCTTGGACTCCAGCTTCCTTGCCTCTCAAAAGGGCTGGAAGCAAGGCTGCAAGATCTACAATATAAATATAATATAAAATAAGATTCACAAATAACATAAGTGATACTAGGCACCCTCGGGCTGGTAGAGAAAGAAGCCATCAGTCAAAACCGGCACTTCCACAAGTAACCCATATCTGCTCTTTAAAGAAATGTCACGGAGTCCAGACTTTGTACACTTCTTTACATGCCTCCAGCACTGTCATTTTTTTTCTCTCCTGTTGTCAAGGAAGCCTGAAACTCCTTCAAGTTGTAAAGAAGCAACAGCGCGTTCCTGAAATGTCTAGAAATGTGGGAGGAAGTGCTCTGATAGGTGACATCTTTGTGGACTACTACTCATCACCACACTCATTTAAGTACTCTCGACACATTTAAACGGTGATCTCGATTACCCCAGGCTCTTCTCAAATTGACTGGCAGAGATACTCTTGCCTCAGCCCCAGACACTTTTATGGGCAACTCAAATCCATACAGTAAATCCAAAAACACAACCGTCATCTGAATGAGGCAGAAATATGACTTGAATAGTAGCTTCCTGTAGGGCAGTAAGTCAGAGAAGGTCCTTCTCCTCTTCCCCTACAGATCTGTTTACTCCATTTCCCCCCTCTTAGTGACCCCGGAGTTTGCACTCTTGCTGTTTTAAAATGGCAGATATGAGTTAGAATATTATGGAAAGCAATTTGTGGCTTAGGGGCTGGGTAGATTGATAAACACTCTTTAGCTTTTGAAAGACCCTTACAGAACATCCTGTCTAATCCCCTCGTTTTATCCATGAGAAAAGAGTGGCTTAGAGAGGTTGCTTGACTTACCCAGGTCACACAGAAATTAGTGATGAGGCAATGATGAGGTCATTTGACTGCCAATATACAAGCAAGTGCTTAAACTGGGAATAGGGGAAAGGGTGGACAAAATAAAGTAGGGTCTTAAGATTTCACTCTTAGTAACCTCACAAAATGTGATGGAAAACACTATCTTACATGGTCTAAGAGACAACGCCTTTAGGTTTCAAGCCACTAGTACAGCATTTTCAACCTTTTTCATCTCATGGCACACATAGACTAATTACTGAAATTCTGCGGCACAACAAAAATACATTTTCTGCCAACAGACAAGAATAGGTATAATTTTGGTTGATTTACAAAAAAAATAATAATAGTAATCACCTACTTTTTTGCTCCAGAGTGACTTTTAAAAAGTCACTTCTGGTACCTACACTTATATATAAGCATTTCTGTTGCCAAGAATTAACCAGTCAGATGCAATCTTATTACGCCACGTGTCCAATAAGATGCAACTCTATTATATGACATATACGTTAATGGTTCAAGACAGGCATTTACACCAGATAGCCATTGTTGCGTTGGATGTTGTTGTTGTTTTAAATCTGATCATCTAAGGGAAAAGAGGTCAGTATCCCTGACTAAAGTCAGGTATTGCATGTTTTAAAAATTCTTGCAGCACACCAGTTGAAAATCACTGCTCTAGTGAAAAAAAATTGCACACATTCTTCAAGTATTTGGTTATTTCAGGGTGTTTTGGGGACATTTTTCCCCTTCTGTTTTTGTGTTAAGCAAGTTATGTCTGATATCTCATTAGAGATTTCCTCTATGAAGAAAACAATGGTTCATCTTCTTTAGGGCATTTCCTTTCTTCAGTGGGAAATAATAGGTTAAATATGGAGTAATTATGAGAAACTTGAGCAACATTTCTCTTGGCATGAAGATCATTGCATCAAGATTTAAGTAACCATGTATCTTTAACATAAGTACAATAAATAATATGCACATAATTTTGACTCTTCTAAAATAATTTTTGTAAAGTGATACTTAGGAACACATAACACAAGAGAGAAACTTCTCAAGTTATTTTTTTATTTTTAATTTGCTTTGTATCATCAGGAAAATAGAAATAGCATCTAAATATTTTCCAACTAGGAACTATAATTTTAATATTTTATATAATTTAGCCTCAGTCATATGAAAGAATTCTAAAGTCTCATTGAAGGCATAACTGAAATGTGCAGGTTCATTTCACAAGTGATCTGTTCATAGTTTAACTATTGTTTAGAAATGACATAACAGTTACAGTTAGTTGGTATGATCAAAAGCTTATTTTTACCAAGATCTTAAGTAAATATTAAACATGTATGGAGAAATCTTGTGTGTCAGTCATGAGATTTACATGGTTGAGTTTCTCTGAGTTGGAATGTATTATGCCTCTTTTTCTTTGAAACATCCGGTTTTTAGCAGGTCTTTATTCCTGACTCAAATTACTTTTTTTTCTTTATCTTTAATTGATTTAGGGTGGATTCTACATCTGGATACCCACATCCCTAAAGTGTCTGTTTCTGAAATAAAAATGAAAGTTGGAAGGTATTGGAGTGGGATGAAGGGGCCGCTTTAATTGCCCCAGGGAGTCTTCTAACCAATTTTCATTTGCCTCATTGGTGTCCTTGGATAAAGAAGAATGGAGGGAGAATACAAAAAAGAAAGCTAAGAAACTTTTAAGAAGTCATGTAGAAAAAGCAATACAAAAGCAGAAGTTTGACGAACTTTGAGAAGTTTCACCATGGACAACATTGAGATTCTTTGTGGTAACAGTTGTGTGTACTCTGGCTTCATGATTTTATTTCTTTATCTTAGCAGGTACCAAAAATCCAACTCCTCCACACTTTTTTAGACACATGGACAAAGTTATACAGAGATCTGTGTCCCCAAAACATAAAGAGATTCAGTTACTTTGGAGGAATAGGAACATAATGTATACATCGTCATCAAGTTAAGGGTTAGTGTTCTTTGGCATTTGTTTTTTATTTCGATGAAATAGCATTGCGTGCATAATAATGACTTAAAATCTGCCAACAAGCCTGGAGACGGCGCACTGGCTGGCTGCCTTCCTGTAGCCACAGCTTGTGGAGAGGGAATACGAGTTCTTTAAATGGGTACCAGCCGGAAGTTCCACGGGGTAGTGGCAAGGCAGAGAGATCCTCTGTCCCCTCAGAGGTTGAGAGGAGCTGCGAGTTCTGGATCGCACGTGGGAGGGTGAAGACGGCGTCCGCCAGCAGGGTCACCACCACCGCCGTGGGAGCAGCGTGGTCTCGGAGCAGGACTGGCTGGAGGAGGATCCGCACTCAGAGCCTTTGGGCTGCCGCACTCTCAGCGCTTCCGAAGAGTTGGAGCCGATGATCCCGTCGAGGGGAACCGTGCGAGGGTTGGATCTCCCGTGCTGTAAGTCCCTCTCCCTCCTCCCAGCCACACTGCGTGTTGAAGAAGCGAGAAGAGGTGACTTGGGTGTGTGAGACCCAGGGGTAGGTAGAGCCAGGGAGTTCCTGGAGTCCACATTTAGGATTCCTCCGAGCCACAGTTCGTCCATCGCACTCACTTTGGAGCGGTCCCAGGACACAGACGGCGGCAGCTCGGGGCTGCGGGTGAGAGGGTTAATACGCAGAGACGGAGTAAGGTCAGTTTAAGAAGTCTCTGCATTCGGTGGCTTTCAAATTAAAGGGCTCGCAACACTGGCACGGTATTCCCAAGAGGAGGGGACAGGGAAGCTGGAGGGGAAGCCTTCTTGGGCTAGAGTTTGAACTGTGTGCGTTGATTGATTTTTCCGGGTTTCAAGGTGGCACCTCAGATGGAGATGTGACGGGAAGGCGTTTTATACGTCGTACAGTGCTCTCCAAGATACAAGGAAATACAATTACCCCAGTGCGCGGGGTCTCACCGCCTCGGACGCCCACCGAGGATCTCCAAGCTCCGCGATTCCTGCAGAGGATCAGTCCCCCGACATCGTGGCTTGGTGAGAGCGGTTTCCGGGCACGTCCCTCCCGCAACTCTTCCAGATCAGCTCCGGCCTCTACGTCGGGAAAACAATCCACGTGGCAGGACTCCCACCGGTCCTGTGCGCGGTCAGACTGTCTTGCTGATTCCAGCCCTGGGTCCCTGCCCTGTTCGCAGCCCTTTAGAGCGTCCTCCTCTCCTCCGTGGATCTAACTTGCGGGTCCGGAGCTCCAGGGTCCGTGAGACGTGTGGGGGTGGCGGGGGCGCGGGAGGGTGGGAGGAGCTGTGAATGCACAGGGACGCTGGGGCCGTGCAGTCCTGTTAAACTCCGCGTACCGCGTGAGGGGTTCGTAGGAAAGAGGTTGACACAGAATTGGAAAACTCTGAGGAATTGCAAACCCTGTGGCAATAGAGCAAAAACCCTGAAGAAACGTATCCGTTTTCTCTTTCCCAGGGAAATAAATTAAAGCCCCCAGCATCTTCTCGATCTTCAGTACGGCGAAGCCTACCTTCGGAAGTTCTCGTTCTTGCCCACTTGGGCATCGCCAGCTTTTCCGAATTGGGGATATTTCGTTCAGTCTCTGCCCAGCCATTGCGCTTTAGGCCTGGGGAGTTCTTTGTCCTCCTCCCACGCCCGGGGCAAGAAGCCCGCGGACCTGCACAGGCCGGCAGTCACCCTGCCGGGCTCCGGGCTGCGCTGCCTTTTATTCTAACAGTTGCCGAAGACCATGATAACTCGGGCAGGATTCTTTTCCTTCCCTACAATAGCTGACCTCTTTGGGCACCCAGGCCTGGCCATTGCCCCAGGAGACGCCGTGGCCACCCTTGTAAACTGCGTCCTTCCCAGCCTTGGCAGATCGCAGCAGGAAGCTCGCCCGAGCAGCCCCAACTTAATTTTATTCCCCTTGGGACACGTTTCCCTGGAAAACCTCTCCCTGGCACCCTCCTGCTATCCCTACAGAGGCAGGAAATATTTTAATCTCAATAGAAAAGACTCAATTTAAGTGTAGGGTGGGGCGCAGGGGGCGGAGCAAAGGTGGCTCAGAGTATTGATTTTCTCCCTGGTTCAAAAGAGCCACCGGCGGATAAAGCGCAAGTTTGTGGCCTTGGTCCACCGAGGACTCGCAAATCAAGAAAACAAAGTGTCCAGTGAGATGCAGAGTGTGCCCAGATTTTCCTGCAGATGGGTTTGCGGAAAAGCCTGTGATGTGAACTTTCTGTACGTTGTGTATGGAGGGAGCTCAAGGGAAGGAGGAAGGGGAGTGGGCCAGGGAGGGGGCTGTGTGAGCGTGAAATGTGCCAGAGTGTGTGTGTGTGTGTGCTCTGGCTCCGGGGCCGTAGAAAGAGTCGAGAACATCCCGCAGGCTAATTGGTTTAAGACATTCTGCAAGCGCTGGAAAAGGTCGTTGAAGGAGTTCGCTGCACACACGCAAAATAATAATCTTAAAAAAGAGTGCCGGGCATGCGCACAGAGAGGATGCCATATTGGAATGAGGCTGTAGTGGGAGTCGGAGGACCCGAGCGGGCGCGCGAGGGAGGCGGCGGGCGGGGAGCAAGCGAGGCAGAGCGAGCGGGAGCCAGGCAGAGCCTGCGAGCGAGGCCGACGTTCTCGCGGGTGGCGCAGGGGCCTTGGTCCACGCGGAGGGGAGGACGAACTTCACCAGGTAGGACACCGCGCCGTCCGCTGTCCCCACGCCCAGACCGCTCCGCCAAGCAGACCTCCGACCCGCAGGTTGAGTGCGCTGGTCAGTTTTCTTTCTTTCTTTTTCTTTTCTTTCTTTCTTTCTTTTTTTTTTTTTTTTTCCAGCTTGGGAAAAAAAGGGAAGCACGGGCCGGCCAGGGGTAGGGAACTGGAGGAAGGGGTGCTGAGGGAGAGGAGCGAAAGAGAAAGGCAGGAGGAGAAAGCGACAGCACTTGAGCAGAGCCCCAAACTACGTTCTGCGCTCCGGGTTGTCATTTTTGCTTCCTCTGTCCCCTTCCCCCTCGTCCCTCTGCTTTGAAAAGCCCAGCCTTCCGGGAGTCCGTCCGGAGTTGCGAAGTGCTCTCCTCCCTGGGTGCAAGCTGTCCTCCTCCCGCCGCCCACCTTCCTCTTTTGCGCTCCTTTTAGCGACGCACTCGCTCGTGCTGCCCCGCGCTTCCCTGTCTCCTCGCGGGGGCTTTCTTTTTTGGTGTGTGTGTATTTTGGGGAGAAAGATGGTGGGGTGAGGAATGGAGACCAACCATCCAGGGGGTGAAAAATCGGTGCACAGATCCATTCGGAATCCCCCCTTTGGAAAAACATTTGCCTGTGCAGCTGAAATGAAATTGTCAGTAGTAGTTTCGGAGCGTGCTCCGGCAAGGATGATCTTTTTGTTCTTCTTCTTCTTCTTTTTTTTAAGTAATATACTGTCACTTGGGCCTTTTCTGTTGTCTACTCTCATATGACATCCTTTCAGAATTACTAATCTAATCTGGCTTTGGAGTTATTTTTTGGTGTGTGTGTAAAAAATCTGCCAAAAACCCCCCCAAAAAACAAAAACAAAAACCAACCCCCAACTGTAGGAACTGCTAGATATACTTACGGATTTTGACCGGGGTGGCAGAGGGGATTAAGACGGGAAAGGGGGAGCCTTGGGAGTGGAGTGGGAAGTGGTTGATTCGTGGTGGCCGGACACACGTCCAGAGCCCGGTCGTTACTTGTGTTTTCTTGGAAGCTCTACAACTGTGGGGAAGGAGTATTTAGAAACCGTGCCAGTTCCAATATGGCGGGCTAAGGTGGCTTTTAAAAACTGAAAATAAAGGTTTTGAAGTGGGAAAAAACCCCGCTGGAGTTGCCATCCCTTACTTTCGACTCTCTTTGCCTACTCCAGGAGCTGCTTTAGCGAATTAAGTGGGAAAAAGGAGAGGAAATGAGATGCCCTCGTTTTTTCCGTGGTTAAAGTCTGCGTGTCCATTGCTGGAGGGGAAAGGGGCGCCGCCGGCCGGGACTGGGGCATCCAGGCACAACGGCTATGTGCTTTTGGATCAGAGTACATACCTGTGTGTGCAGTTGAGGGGGCAGCGTGGGTGTCAAAGATATCCACCCCAGTGTGTATACGCCTGCATCTTGGAACCAGACCCTGCCATGATTTGACGTGACAAACTGCTGACACGTGGTGCAAAATACATGAAGGCAGAAAGAATGATTTATTTCGTATTTTTATGTGAGGAGTTCTAGCGCTAGCTTTCTCTCTCTGTATGCTGGATCCCGTGCGAAAAGCCCGGAGTGGGTGAAGCGAGGAGGTGCTGTTTAAAAGGACTTATTAAAAGATCCAGGGTATTGGGTGCAATCGGGCTGCAGACGCCTGTGGGGTTTTGTGTGTGCATGCATGGGGTGCTCGCTGCACTTAGCGGTGGCTCCTGCTACCCTTTGCGTGGCGGTGGGGTAGGAGATGGGGGTCCCGCGGCCAAAGCTTGGGGAGGGTGACAGTGGAACCGCAGAAAAGAGGGGACTCTCGGACCTCCTCCAAAAAGCATGTAGGGTCGAGGCGAGGAGTTGCTTTGGAGTTGCGCTGTAAGGAAGGTGGGGGATGGGGAAAGCGTTCTGGGAAGAAAGTGTCTCCTGTCCAGGTCCTGCTCCTAGAGGGCTCGATGGGAGACTGGCATCCTCCCAGTTAACGGGCGGGCGGGGCTGTCACCTTGTGGTTCGAGTCGGTGGCAAGGTGTGTGGAGGGGGTGAGAAGGCTGGTATCCGGGGTCGGGGAGGGTCTGGGACTGGAGTCTGGGGGCAAAGTCGGAGCCTGAAAGGGGAGCCCGAGGGAAAGCCAGCAAACACGAGCTCGATTAGTTGTGGACAGGGGTCCCCAACAGGGGTCGCCAGTGGCCAGGATGCTGCAGCCGAGCGGAGGTTGCGCGACTGCTGCGAGAGGGACCCGGGGGACCAGGGCCATGCGGCCGCCACGCACGGTGCCGGGGAACTGGGATGGCTTGTCCAGGGGACCTTCTCTGGGCTGGTGAACCTGATGGCACATCTGCCAAGTGCACCGACACGGTTAGGTTTGTAGTTAACGCAGTAACGTGGTCTTTGGGCATTTGCAGGGGCCTGGAGAGGGCGGGGGTGAGGATCGATAGGATCATCTTGTCCTTCCCACTTAGACGCCGTGCTGTCTGAGAAGACTTTCCCTCGCCGTGTTCCGTGGGTGGGGGTCGGGGATAAGTGTCACTGGAATTGGAGACCCTGCGGCAGATTTTCCTTCTCACATGCGAGGCGAGGATGAGCAATGGGCTACACTTCAGCTAAGATTCCTTCCGCCTCCCGGGGTGGAGCGCGCGGCGCGTCCACAGAGGTTCCAGTCTGCGATATCGGTATGTCCTCTTGGGGACAGCTCTCTCGTGGGCTTCGCTGAAGTGGAAACCAGGCTAAAATGGCTCTGTGCTTGTAAACTGCAGTTTCAGCCGGGAACCCCTCCCCTCCTCCTCCTGACGTAGCCGTTGACAAGCGTACAATTCCTCCAGCGCCTAGGACCCCGCGATTTTGTACCGAGCTTTGCCGTGGAAGTGAACGTACAACAGATTACAAAGAACATTCCACAGGATTTTCGTCGGGCCCAAGTTTCCCTTTATTGTGGGAAGGAGCAAGAGGAACCCAGCCGACCACCGCTCCGTATTCCAGGGCAGGGAGACTGGGGCACTCCGGCGGTCGGGGCTGGGGACCTTTACGGTAAAAAACGGAGGGAAGTGTCCTGGGGACCTGGAGGGTGGCTGTGCGGGAGCGATTGCCACCCCAGGGGCGCCTGTCTTTGAAGGCATTTGTGGTGCGGAGATGATGCCGGGAAGCCTGGGAGACGACGGTTCTCAAACTTCTGGAGACCTGCTTGCAGTTTCGCTTTCGGAATTTTCGGGATCTGTGGATTTCTAGAATTGGGTGGGATTCCGGGAAGGGCAGGGCGCCAAGGGCTGGCCGTGCATATTCTTGTTCCCCTTTCGGTGCGGTAGTCAGACTTCTCACCTACTCCGGCATCCCCTGCTTTGCCTCCTTGGACCCTGCGGGTGCGTTCGAGGGTCTCAGGCTCCCAGCCTCGAGCGTGGCCCCGGCTCCGGAGACCATAGACCCTGCACTGTGTTTTGTCGTTTGTCGGCTCCAGCGGCGCTGCCGGGGTGGATCCAAACCTACTGGTGGGAACCTATTTCGACTAGAGCAGACCTCACCTAAATCCGAATCCATCGCCACTGCTCTGCGCTTTCTGTTCCCCCTCCCCACTTGCATCATAGCCCAGGGACCTAGGGGAGCGATTGGCGTGGCTATACCAAGCAAATGGATTCATGTTTTTCCAGGTCAGAGGAAACGCAAAAATAGACTTAATTTCTGCCTCTTTTCCTGGGGAGGCGGTAGGGGGTGGGGAGAGAGATTGAGTAGGTTAAGTGGGGGAGGGAAGAGGCCTTGGTGGTCAGGAGTTGTTGGCCAGGCTTTCCTTTTCGATAGGAGATCTGCTACTTTCTCCCTGCTAAGCATTAAATTTGCACACACTCTACTTCCTCTCTCTCCTAAATAAATACTGTCTCAGATCTTTATCTTAGCTCATTGCTGGGACAAAGCTGCCTGCTTCAAAAAGGTTTGGGGGAGACAAGGACGCACACCCCTGCACGCTGGACATCCTCCTGTCCCCTACCAAAGTTTGTTCTCTGTGCAAAGTCCCTTTCCAGGCCAGTGTAAACCACTGCCCTGTGGCAGGGCGTTTCAGCGGCCCCTACTCTAGAGAGGAGTGTCATCACCACCCTGTTTTGAAGCCTGTTGCTCTAGAAGTGACAGCTGAGACCTGCTGAGTTGAGAACTAATTTCCCATTAGAGTACTGGCACCTTGAACCTCAAGCAGGCTATCTTTCTGGGACACAAATTTCAAATTTGAATAATGATGGGAGTCATTTGTGATAGAGCTTTTCCTCTTTATGTTCTCTTGCTGAAATTATGGACTAAATTTAAAAAAATAGTTATAAACAACCAGCTTCATGATTCTTGAGTTAATGAAAAGAATCTTGCATAAGTTCCCGAAGAAAGTGGAAAGCCTTAATGATCTCAGGATTGGTGTCTCCCGTTCTGTTCCCTTGTGTCCCAGACCTTCCTTTGCTGCCCTGGGGGTATTAAACCATTTTATCAAGCCCCATTTCTGCCACTCAAGCAGAGGTGGCATTTTCCACCTTTCTCTATGTATCAGTGTCCCACTGGACTTGTCCAACCTGAGAAGAAATGCTGGGTAATGGGAACATTGCTCAGAGTAGTAGGTAAGTAAAGGTTCCATTTAATTAATGCTGTGCTTTTGGGATTTAAGAAGCTTGTGCATGAAAATGCAGACTCATCAGGGTCGACACTTAAGCCTAAAAGTTTTTGTCAGGATATTAAATTAAAAACATTTTTTTGTCTATAATTTGAACAAACATGGTCTATTGTGGGATTTGAACTATCTCCAGTTCTCATATTCTGAGTTTGGGCATTTCTCTCTTAGTATTTCACTATCTGGAATATTTGGATTTCGCTTAATGCTATAGTGATCATGAAGAACCTCTAAGAGATTCTTGCACCAAAATGAAATTAGAATCTGAAACTCAATACACATTTTGTGTTTTTTCTAACTGTTCTACATCTGCATCATCCTGGTAGCAACTGTTGGCACAAACAGGAATCCCCAACTTGGGTTGCAGTGAAGAAGGAAACTTTACTCATAGCAAAACAGCTCAATTGTGACACAGTAAGGCTGTCTGTGGAACAGTTTGCAGCCCGCTGTGAGGCAGCCCTGGAGCCAGACCCCTCTCTGGCTAGACATCTTGGCTCTGCACCTTGCTGGTCTAGTCTGCTTGCCCCCAGTCACCAAGATATCTTTGGTGCTTCAGCTCAGCCTCAACTAGTCCTAGGTGGGAAGGGACATGTGCTTGCAGATCCAGGTTGCAGCTGACTTATATAGACAGAAGTCGCTGTCGCTGGTCCTTGATTGGGTCCATTCTAATGAAAATGAGGACTCCAAATTCTCCATGTTTTGATTGGTACAAAAGGCACTGTCCTGATTGGTCAGAACAAAGCTGCTCTGATTGGTTGGTAAAGGAGCTGATGAAGATAGAGCTGCCTGGCTACCTAATGGTTGAAATAAAATTCCTGGAACTCCTTTATGAGGGTTGGCCTAGATGGAAGGAGTACAGTGCAGAGGCAGGTAGTTCAGTGCAAGCTTCTCTCTGAAGTGCAGTTTAAGTGAGAGGCTCCTGTGTAGGAATGGCTGCTGGACTCTTTAAAAAATATATATATTTAGAGAGGAGAAAGAGAAGGAGAGAAGATGATGTAAGAGAAACACCAATCTGTTGTCTCTTGTACTCACACCAGTTGGGAATGAACCAGTGACCCTGTGCTTTTCAAGACAGTGCCCAACCATCTGAGCCACACCGCTCAGGGCTGGGCTCTATTTTTTAAAAATTTGAGCCCAGCTAGCCACCAGAAACCCTTCGTAGTAGATATCTTCTTTCTCAGGGTCCACACAACTTACTGGCCCCATTCTACAAATAAAAAAAAATTAGGGGAATTTGTTGCAATAAACAGAAGGTCAACCTGTGCATTCAGTGTGGTGATCCAGGATTTAACAACTCGATTTTGAAAGGAAAATTCCTGACGGAGGAGGAGAGAATACAGAATCAGCAGGCATGGCTTCTGGTTTCAGAGATTGTTTCTGTCTAGCTGTGTGATGTTGGACCAATACCTTAGCTTTCTGAGCCTCATCTTCCTTATCTACAAAAGAAATGCATTGGATAGGAATCTCACTGAAAGATCTCCATGCTTCTACTGGGGGGAAAAATCGGTGATTTAACATATCTGTGCAGGCATGGCCAAGTGATTCCTCTTTTGGACTCATGTCTACAAAGTATAGTGAAAACACTACTCGCCTCAGTTAACGCTGGGTTGAGATGATATTTGTGAAATAGTGGGTTATAGTTCACTGTGCAGAAGTACTGTTATCATTCAATGACTTAAGCTCCACTTGGGGTCATGTATTCATTCCTGCTCTGGAAAAGGGGAGGCATAGAGAAGATTGAGGCATACACACATGTGGCCTTCACAGACACCCCAGTCATGGCATGGGCAGCATGCCCTTGAATACAAACCATAAAGGATATCTGACTGCGTTTGCTCTAATAATTCCTAGAAAGGCCTATTCCAAATAGCGGTCTGTACTGCAACGTTCCTGACAGGGTGAGCGAGTGGACCTCATCCACTAGTATGTGTGCTGTGGCTGGATGACTGCCGCCTCCTGGTAATGCAGAGGTAAAATAATCAGATCTGGCCTTCCGTCTTCCATCCCTCCTTACGCTGGGCCACTAGGCAGTGTTTCCTCTCTTTGTAAGACTGAAAATTTCCTGGGACAATTCATAAGGAAAAAAATGATCTTTTTGGTTAAAACAATTGTTGGCTGTGTTGCAGTTAGTGTAAACAAGGTGTTTATGGACAGGACGATGTAATGGAAATACGGGAATATAGTCCATTTAGAGCTTGCAGTATAACAAAGAATGTTGTATGATTTATATGAAGTTACCAAATAAAATTCTTAAGGATTGGCTTTGAATACCAGTTCAGCAGTGTTCTGATGGGAAGATACTGCCATCATACTCCCCATCTGGTTGGCTGGTAGTGAATTTCAGAGTGGTGCTAGTTCACCGTACATTGAGAGTTAGGGTCCTTCTTGTTATTGATAAGATGACGCTCGCTAATCAAAAAGTTTTACTTTCTTGTCACTTAGGTTTCCATTCTTGTGATAAGATAGATGTCTTTGACACTGATTAAAGAAAGAATCCATTATGCTTTTAGGTTTCATTCTTTTTGATTTTATTAAAAACAGAAATGACACATTTTGGTAGATACAGTGCTTGTTAAAGCATTTGGTGAATTCTGTAAAGTAGGGCAAGTGATGTCAGCAGTTGTGACTACGGAAGAGGGATTTGGAACTGGTGGGAGATGGGAACATGGAACAGATTTTTATCCTGTGATTTTTTTCCCCCTGAAGTTTTATTGGCCAAGAAGAGGTCTTATAAAGACTTATTCAAGTCTTTCTCTACTTATACCTTCTCTATTTTCTTCTAAATTTGGCAAATTGCTGCTGCCGTTGCTTTCCACTTTAGTCAGAACTGAAGTATGAACGGCAGCACTTTAAGGGATAATGCAAGAGTCTGAAATTCCGAGAGCAAGTTTCCACAGAGTTTCATTTTCAATGTAGTTGAAAGAGATGCTCGTTTAAAAGCAGGACCCTTGGATGAGTAGGTCTAGGGGTTAACAGTGAAAGGATTGTGGAATTAATTGGATTTGGAATTATCTGTTTACTGTGAATAATGTTAAAATTAAAAATAATTACTTATTTAAACATGTATTGTTTGCCAGTCATTCTTCTTGTTTTGTATTTCACTTACTTGATGAGAGCGTTATCACCCCCACTTTACAGATGAGGAGAATGAGACTTCAGAAAGCCTGATGTAATTAATGTCTAGTCTTATCTTTTTTGTTGTTTGCAGAGTTTTTTAAAAAAATTATTGTTGTTCAGGTCCAGTTGTCTGCATTTTCCCCCCACCGCAGCCAACGTTCCCCTTGGTTATATCATGTTAAAAGTGCCGTCACTGCCGTGTAGTGGTCATTCGCTGTGTGTGCAGCACGGCGCTGGCCGCTGGGAAGTGCGTTCTCTTACTGAATCTCTATAGGTGAGTGCTGTTACCTTTATTTTGTTGAAAAGGGGATTGAGTCTTTGGAGAGGTTACACCAGATCATACGTGTAGGAGTTTCCTTTGATTTGAAATAAAGACTAGAGTATTTTCTTTTTGTATTCAGTTCAGATGGCTATGGGACAAGAGGGCTTTTAAAGGCAGCTTAAATCACTGTTATTAAATGTGGAAATGAAAGTATTTAGTGTGCCAGGGTTGGGCTGGAAAGTTCTTCACTGTCATGTAAATTAACCATTAAAGATTTGGAAAGTGTCGAATATATGAATTTTCATCTTGATTAAAGAATAATTGGGAGTGCTGAGGAGAGGGGGACAAAGAGGGGACATTGGTACAACTGTAATAGCATAAACAATAAAATATAATTTAAATAAAAATAAATATTCTCAAGTTGTGGAAAGAAGTGGAGAGTGAGAATCTAAAAGACACTGTGGAAAGTGGGGGAGGAGAGCTAGGATTTTCCCTTCTAGGTAATTTTGGCCACTGAAGAACATAGTCTTTTAGATTTACCTTAAGATTTTGGTCTTTTATTAGATTATTTTCTTCTGTTGTAGAAAATCACAGACCACCCCCTTCCCAAAAGCTGCCCTTTATGGGACACCTAACTAGGCGCTATCTGTTTCTGGTGCCCACTTTGGGTTCGTGAACTCATTGCAGACTCCTCTGGTGAAGCTTGAAGCTGGCAAGTCAGATCTTTTTTACTCCATATGAGCAGAAATTAATCTCACTTCCTTTAAAGCACAGGAGAAAAAAGTTTTGCCAAATTGAAGTAGCTGACTTTTTATAGAAATTGGCTTTGGTATTATTTTAGAAAGTGCGCTGAATACGGGGTCGATAAGCTCTCGTCTGATGGTTAGAGTGAACCCACAGCGCAGAGTGTTTCAAGGGGCCTTGGCTGAGTCATTTTCCTTCAATCACCATCCTCTTGTTCTCGATATTCCCTCTGATGAATGGCAGGATAGAATCATCATTGGGTACAAATGTATCTTAAAAACCTGCTTTAAAAGGTAAAAGACATGTTTGCTATCTCTCACTTGTATAAGGTACTTGCTTACCAGTTGCAGAGAGTCATTTTTCTTTTTTCCCATCTCCACATTGGAAAGGATGTTTCCCTCTGGGTGTTTTATTTATTTATTTTTTGTTCTAATGTTATATACTCAGTAATAGTCACTTTGTCTATGTACGAAGCAAAAACACTCACCGGACATGCTTCAGAAAAGGCGATCTGTCATTTGATATAAATGGATGCTTCTTGGTGCGTGGCGTAGGTTGGAGTTTTTCAATTAAAAAAGACAGAGATTCATACAAGACTGTCCTAAACAGCTTTCCAGTTGGTGCTCTGTCTGAAAGAGATGCATTACTTCTCAAGCGTTGCGGAGAGCTTGGAGAGTGTTCCATGAAACTAGTGGAGACAGGGACAGGAAACATCAAGGGGGATGGAGGGAACAGCCTACTGCCGGAACTCAGGTTGGATTACTGGTGTCCGCATTCACTTCTCCAGGGAAGAAGCTGGATTTGCTTTTCTGAGGGCAGAGAAATGGGCAAGGGGCACTTTGGAATGGAGATGGCTGGGAGGAGAGGAGGAGAGTTTATCTGGAGAGAATAGTTCACCTGCACATGTGGGAACAGGAGGACAGAGGTCATGAGGACAATGACAAATCCTGAGGGCAAACTTTTACTTTTCTAGACAGTTTACTTGTTTTAAGAATTAAAATCATTGTTGATACTAACTTGTTCAGTTAAACTTCATCTGCTTTTGATCATATTTATTCTTCCGTTTACTTGTTTTAAGAATTAAAATCGTTGTTGATATTAACTTGTTCAGTTAAACTTCATCTGCTTTTGATCATATTTATTCTTCCGTCAATAGTCTTTTATTTGTCAATGAACAAACAGCAGATGTACAGTCATTACTCCAGCTATATGTTGAAGGCTGCAGGATGTACCCACTTTGCTCACTGGGGCTAAGGTTGATTTGCTAAGATTTCTGCCAACCTGCAACCTGATTGCGGTCCTTGAACACTGCAGTGCTCATCATCCTGCATGGTTTGTCCTGGTCCATCTTCTTTGCAGTTTACAGCCTTCATTTTTCATTTGGTCCAGTGAAGAGGTTTTTAAAGTTTCAAGTATGTAAAAATATATGTTTGAGAGGCTTCTCTCCCAGGTTTTTAAATTTTTTTGTTCTTGTCGGTGATTTTTCAGATACTTATTTGATGGCAGGTGAGATTCTGCAGGAATTGGTCTTTATTCATGCATTTCCTTGGCGAGGAGCTTTCCTAGCTGAGCAGAGGGCAGGGAGGAGGCTGTAAGTCAGGCCCACAGTGTCTCGAGAAGCATTTGCATCCGTGTACTAATTCAATAGGAAAAAAAAGGAGGCAGAATGCAGCTGGTGAGGGTTCTTAGTGAAGCCGACTTTTCTGAGATGTTTCAGGGCCTCACAACTGGTGTAACCAATCCCTACCAAGTGTGCTTTTCTGATTTTAGGTAAGGAGATGTCAACAGTTGAACACCAATGTTTAAATAGAAGCTGATGGACGTGGAGCAACTTCAGCGTTTCTCTGCTCGCCTCTCCCCTGGTCCATTCTCTGTAGCACTATTCCTGAAAAACAGCCAGCTCTGGAATCAGGCATCACAGTGGTGGTTCTCCAGCTGAAGTTCTGTGTTGCGGCAGGAGAACGGCTCCACTCCAGCGGGAGTAACAGAGTATTCGGAGCCTGGAGTTTTGGCCCTTGCCATTCATTATCTTGAAAACTAACTTAAATATCCTTTCTTCCTCCCAGCTAGCTGTGAAGTACAGGATGCCATCTTCCCTTTTTCCACCTCTGCTGTTCCGAACTAGAGTGGTTCTGTGTAGTTTATTTGATAAGTCTTTGAGTAGCCAGGAAAACATTTTCGGCCTAACGCACCTCTTTTGTGAAAGCTTTTAGGATGCAGCTCAGACCATGTGAACATTTTCTTTTTCAAGTCTCTTCCATGTGAGTGTATGCTGTATTATTCTCCCCTGCAATACACACTTAGTTTTAACAAAGAAGGTCAGTGAAAACCCGGTTCCCAGCAATGTTTGCGTGGGAGGTGCAACTTCAGGAGGCTTGCAGAGCAGCAGTTGCTGTGGTTTTCAGATGAGAACAGTGTTGCTTGCGGTGGTTAAAAGGCCAAGAGCAGATTCTGTAAGCAATAGCTATACTATAATATTGTATAAATGCTGGTCTTCAGCCATTCCCTGCTGGGTTGGTTACATGTCCTATGTTCCTCACTAGCCAGAGTAAATTAGGGTGTTTTTATTGAGTTTGCATGATTGGTGGTTGGACTCCAATGGAGTAGACTTCTTTTATGTAGTTAAATGATATGATTTGTAAAATTTGATTTATGCCCCATTTTATGGGTATATCTATGGCTTAAACACCTGAAAGGATTTAGTTGGGTATTTGGGGACCTCATCTTTCTTTATTGTAAATAAGTAGTTAATAAATACATAAATAATTTGTAGGTAAATGGTAAATACATAAATGAACTTCCAAGGTGGTACACAGCTAGTCTGCACTGGGATTGGGTTTTTTCTTTTTATTCACTTTTTTTTTTATGTTCACTTGAGACCATTTTTTCATTGCTTTTAGAGAGGGAGGAAAGGAGGGAGGGAGGAAGGGAGGAAGGGAGGGAGAGAGAGAGAGAAAGAGAAATAAACAGAGAAACGTCAACGTGAGAGAGAAACATTGACTGGTTGCCTTCTCCAACTGGGGATCCAACCTGCAACCTGGGTCCTTGCCCTGACAGGGAATTGAGTCCGTGCCCCTTTGGTTTATGGAACAATGCTCCAACCAACCGAGCCACACCGACCAGGGTGGGTTTTCTCTTTTGAGCACAGAACTTGGAAAGCTCTTATTTTTCTCATGCCCATATTGAACAACTGATTTAGCTCCTCTACTCTCCAGTAATATGTGCCATTTGATTGGGAGGTTAAGGGGTGACAGTTACAACCATAAATTAGAAGACACAGAACATTTTTGTGGGAACAGTAGGCTGTCGCCAGTGCTGGAATTTACTCCTTGACTGCCTATTATCCCCAGCATATCATATTTCCCAGTACTGAGGTATGGACCTGATTGTAAAAAATTAGCATTTCTTATGCTGGGGGCAGCAATTTGTGTCAGATTTCAATCTATTTGGAGTGAAAACCAATGAAGCCTGGCTGAAAAAATGGCTAGTAAATTGCTGTCCTAATCAAGGTAAATCAAGCTCGAGCATATGGGGGATGGCAAATTTCCATGAGCTTGCTGCCCCAAAGAATCTGTTCCTCTCTTGGTGATGGAATCAGGCAGGGGCTGTCTCTTAAGACAGTCTGTGAGTTGGCTGGTAAGAGTGGGGAGGAGATGGGCTTAGTCAGGCATTATTAGCAGAGTGATCGGGCTGACAGGGTGAATAGAAATAGAAGGAAGCTCTCCTTGATAATAGCGCTTGGCACTTGACACTGCTTTTCATCTTCAAAGCCATTTACAAATATGGTTCTTGCAGATACTCTTGTGATCCAAGGCTGCTGTTTGCATGTTGCTTTTTAGGAAGATGGGAGAAGTGATTTGTCAGAGATCAGGTGTTGGTAAAAAATTTAGTTGTGCATCCTTCAGGATGCTCTGAGATTTTCCATTTTCAGTGGAATATTTTGAAAGGTTTTAGCTTAGATTAGGTGTCCTGTGCTTATTTTGAAATTCCTGGAGTGTGAAATGAGGCAGTTTTCTCTGTGATTTAGGCAAGCTAGATTTCCAAGGGCAGCTAGAGCATGTCTGGAATTTCATAAGCTTTTAGTTTTGGACCATCACATTTTATCTTCTGTTGGAGAATATTCCCTTTTTTGAGTCATGTTAAAAAAAAAAAAACAAGAACAAACAACAGCAAACATTTTCTTATGTTAGAATAGCAAGCTTGAAGTTATGAGTATGTTATTAGTAAAATTTCAGGTTTTTTGAGCTCCTTTAAGGGAGAGCAGTTTGAAAGGTCTAGATAATTGGGTAACTTTAAAATAAATTCAGGATTTCTTTTATCATTATTACATAAGGGTTACTAGAGTGTGCCCTTCTAAGTAGTAAACATTTGGGAGTGTGCATTTTATTTTTTTTATTTTATTTTTTAAATTTTACTTTAATTGTTGTTCTTGTACAGTTTTGTCTTTTACTCCCATCCCAGCCCACCATCCCAGCCCTCCCCACCTCCCTCCCATTTCCACCCCGCCTAGTTTTTGTACCTGTGTTCTTTATAGTTGTTCCTGTAAACCCTTCCCCTTTTCCCTGCAATTCCCTCCCCTCTCCCCTCTGGTCACTGTCAGCCTGTTCTCAATTTCAGTGTCTTTGGTTATATTTTGCTTGTTTGTTTGTTTTGTTGATTAGGTTCCTGTTAAAGGTGAGATCATGTGGTATTTGTCTTTCACTGCCTGGCTTATTTCGCTTAGCATAATGCTCTCCAGTTCTATCCATGCTGTTGCAAAGGGTAGGAGCTCCTTTTTTCTTTCTGCTGCATAGAATTCCATGGTGTAAATGTACCATAGTTTTTTGAGCCATTCATTTACTGATGGGCACCTAGGTTGCTTCTAACACTTGGCTATTGTAAATTGTGCTGCTATGAACATGGGGGTGTATACGTTCTTTTGGATTGGTATTTCAGGGTTCTTAGGATATAATTCTAGCCGTGGAATTGCTGGGTCAAAAGGTAGATCCATGTTTAGTTTTCTTAGAAAATTCCATACTGCTTTCCAGTCTGTAAAGTGATTGTACCAGTCTGCAATCCCACCAATAGTGTACTAGGTCCCCTTTTCTCCACAACTTCTCCAACACTTGTTTGTTGCTTTGTTTATGATGGCCATTCTGACTGGTGTGAAGTGGTATCTCATGGTAGTTTTAATTTGCATCTCTCTGCTCGCTGGCGGTACTGAGCATCTTTTCATGTGTCTCTGGATCCTCTGTATGTCCTGTATGGAGAAGTGTCTGTTCAAGTCCCTTGCCCATTTTTTAATTGGGTTGCTTGTCTTCTTAGAGTGGAGTCATGTAAGTTCTTTATATATTTTGGAGATTAAACCCCTGTCTGAGGTATCACTGGCAAATATGTTTTCCCATACAGTTGGTTTTCTTTTTATTTTAATACTATTTTCTTTAGCTGTGCAGAAGCTTTTTATTTTGATGAGATCCCATTTGTTTATTCTTTCCTTTATGTCCCTTGCTTTAGGGGACATATCAGTAAAAATGTTACTGTGTGAAATATCTGAGATTTTCCTGCTTATGTTCTCTTCTAGGACTTTAACAGTGTTATGGCTTATATTTAAATCTTTTATCCACCTTGAATTTATTTTTGTGTATGGTGTAAGTTGGTGCTCAAGTTTCATTTTTTTGCATGTAGCTGTCCAGTTCTCCCAACACCACTTGTTGAGTTAAAAAAGGGAGATAAGAATGATTTCTAATGTTAAGGTAGCTTTGTTATTAGAGTACCAAGTTTTGCTTTTTCTCCTGAGTTTGGATAATTTGTTTCAAACTCTGGGTACACAATGAGAGTTTAACATTTATCATGCTTTAGTGAAACAAAATCAAGGTGAAAACATGGTGTATCAGCACTGGCATAAGGAAGGAAATAATGAACTGACTCATAACTGGAAATGTGAAGTTGGAGCTGGATGCATCTTTATGGCCTTGAGTGTAAGAGGGAGATCTGTCTTAGAGTCTACACTTGCCTAAACTCAGGGAAGAAATTGATTGTGTCTGCTTTGGACGCTCTGTTCTAAACCAGTGACAGTAGGAAGGTAACTCCTACCCTTCTATGTTGGAATATGGGAAAATTCTTTCCTGTGTAATTTGAGCAACTTCAGAGCACAGACTTAAAGACACTCATACTGGGGCTTCCTCTCAGAGTGACCCAGCAGGTCTTCCTCGCACGATCAGCAGCCTCCACCCTTGTCCTCAGAGATGCCAGCCATCGTTTTAATTCCCCGCTCTTATATGTGAGGAATCAGAGTACTGAGGAAGGCTGCTACTATAAAAAGTAGAGACCAAAGTTACGAAGAGGGAAAAATAACTTTTCTTATGAGGGAGAGGGAAAAATCTTTAAAAAAATGGTCAACTGTCTCCAGGATATAATAGGTTTCACATTCATGTAACAAGAATAGGATAGGACAGAAAGGGAATATTATGAGAATTAGAAAGAGCTTTTTAAAAAGAATTTTTAAAAATTAAAAAAATTTCATTTACATTTGACACTCAGTGTTTTTCAGGTGCACAGCACAGTGGTTAGACATTTCAACAATGTACTAAGTGATCTCCCTGATACTTCAGGCACCCACCTGGCACCATACATAGTTATTACACTATTATTGAAAATATTCTCAGTGCTGTATTTACATGCCCATGACTATTTTCTAACTGCCAATTTGTACTTTGTACTCCCTTCACCTTTTTCACCCAGCCTCTAAACCGCACCCCCCCACCGCCCATCTGGCAACCATCAGTTTGTTCTCTGTATCTATGAGTCTTTTTTTGTTTTGTTTGTTTCTTTATGCTGTTCTTTAGATTCCACATATAAGTGAAATCATGTGGTTTTTGTCTTTCTCTGTCTGACTTATTTTCCTTAGCATTATAGCCTCTAGGTCCATCCATGTTATAACAAATGGTAAAATTTCATTCTTCTTTTATGACTGAGTATATTCCATTGTACGCATGTACCACATGTTCTTTATCCAGTCATCCATTGATGGATACTTAAGTTATTTCTCTATCTTGGCTATTTGAAATAGTGTTGTCAACATTTGCTTTATATATTTAGGTGTGCTTAGGTTGAACATGTAAATGTTTATAAGGGTTATATCCTGTTGCTAGATTGATCCTTCATCATGGTGAAATGTCCACTTTTGACTCTTGGTAGAGCATTTGTCTTAAAGTCTGTTTTGCCTGATATAAGTATTGCTACCCCAGCTTATTTTTTGTTTCCATTTACATGAAATATCTTTTTCTATCCCTTTACTTTCGCTCTGTTTTTTGATCTGAAAACATATGTATGGATCTTGTTTTTTTGCCCATTTAGCCACTCTTTATCTTTTGATTGGAGGATTTAATCCATTTACATTTAAAGTAATTACTGTTAGGTATGTAGTTATAGCCATTTTATTCATATTTTTTATCCTTTTTTATTTCATTTTAAAAAGTCTCTTTAACATTTCTCATACTACTGGTTTAGTAGTGATGTAGTTATTACCTTTTTCTTTTCTGGGAAGCTCTTTATCTCTCCTTCGATTCTAAATGATAGCCTTGCTGGGTAGAGTAGTCTTGGTTACAACCAAGATTCCATTTTCCATCACTTTGAGTATTTTGTGCCAATCCCTTCTGGCCTGCAAAGTTTCTGTTGAGAAATCAGCTAACACTCTACTGAGAGATGCCTTGTTAGTAACTGTCTCCTTTTCTCTTGCTGCTTTTAAGATTCTTTGTCTTTAACCCTTGGCTTTTTAATTAATTGTGTGTCTTGGTGAGGACCTCTTGCTTCAGATTCTTTGGGCTTCCTGGTTTTGTATATCTTTCTTTCACCAGGTTAGCAAAGTTTTTTTTAATTTTTTTTTTAATTTTTATTTTCATTGTTGATCTTGTACAGTTTTCTGTCTTTTATTCTCACCCAAACCCGCCACCCCAACCCTCCCCACCTCCCTCCCATTTCCACCCCCCCCAATAGTTTTTGTCCATGTGTCCTTTATACTTGTTCCTGTAAATCCTTCCCCTTTTCCCCTGAAATTCCCTCCCCTCTCCCCTCTGGTGACTTTCAGCATGTTCCCAATTTCCATGTTTTTGGTTATATTATGCTTGTTTGTTTGTTTTGTTGATTAGGTTCCTGTTAAAGGTGAGATCATATGGTATTTATCTTTCACTGCCTGGCTTACTTCGCTTAGCATGATGCTCTCAAGTTCCATCCATGCTGTTGCATAGGGTATGAGCTCCTTCTTTCTTTCTGCTGCATAGAATTCCATTGTATAAATGTACCACAGTTTTTTGATCCATTCATTTACTGATGGGCATCTAGGTTGCTTCCAACACTTGGCTATTGTAAATTGTGCTGCTATAAACATAGGGATGCATAGTTTCTTTTGGATTGGTGTTTCAGGGTTCTTAGGATATAGTCCTAGCAATGGAATTGCTGGGTCAAAAGGTATATCCATTTTTAGTTTTTTTAGAAAATTCCATACTGTTTTCCATAGTGGTTGTACCAGTCTGCACTCCCACCAGCAGTGCACTAGTGTCCCCTTTTCTCCACAACCTCTCCAACACTTGCTGTTTGTTGCTTTGTTTATGAGGGCCATTCTGACTGGTGTCAAGTGGTATCTCATTGTGGTTTTAATTTGCATCTCTCTGATAGCTAGCGATATCGAGCATCTTTTCATGTGTCTCTGGATCCTCTGTATGTCCTCCTTGGAGAGGTGTCTGCCCAAGTCCTTTGCCCATTTTTTAATTGGGTTAGGTTAGCAAAGTTTTTTGTCATCATTTCTTCAAACAGGTTTTCAATACCTTGCTCTGTCTCATCTCCTTCTGGTCCCCCTGTGATGCAAATGTTACACTTGGTGTTGTCCCAGACATCCCTTAGACTATCCTCATTAAATTTTTTTTCCTTTTTGTTGTTTTTTGTTACCTTGTCTTCCTGATCACAGACTTGATCCTCCGCTTCATCAAATCTGGTATTGATTTCATCTAATATATTCTTCCTTCAATTATTATATTCTTATTTCTGACTGGTTATTTTTTTGTGGCTTTATCTTTTTGTGTAAGTTCTCAATGATTTCATCTATTCTTACCTTAAGTTTATTGAGCATCCTTATCACCAGTGTCTTGAACTGTGTATCTGGTAACTTGCTTCCTCCATTTTGTTTAGTTCTTTTTGTGGAGTTTCGTCCTGTTCTTTATTTGGGACAGGTTTGTCTCCTCATTTTGGCTGCCTCCCTCTGTTTGCTGCTGTATGTTAGGTAGTTGTGCTGTGTGTCACAGTCTTGGCAGGGCAGCCTTGTGTAGTAGTGTTGGTGGTAAGATAGTACCGGTGTTAGCCCAGTGGAGTCAGACTGGACCTTGGTTCAGCAACCTTGGTTCTTGACTTCTGACTAAGAAAGAATTCAGAGCCAAGACTCAGACTATAAGAGAAAGTTTATTTAGAAAGTCACAGAAGTAGAAGTGACCTGAAGAAGAAAAGAGCTCAGAATAAAAGTTACAGAAGCAAAAGAAGGGTCCTTGGAGCTTAGGACGAAAAGAGAGGCTAGGCAAATGTGCCTGGGGGAAAGAGGTGGGGAAAAGCAAGGGCGTGCTCCACAGAAAGAGCCCTTGGGTTCTCTGACCTAAGGGCTTTTAAGGATGGGGATTTTAGGGGAGGTTCGCAGGGGAGGATCTCAATAGAATATGCTTTCCAGCTACATCCTTTCAGGGTTGTGGTCTCCACTGATTGGTTGGCACCAGGGGTTATTAGTCAGCACACCTGGTCCAGATGTCAGCCACAGCATTGCTTGTGTGGTTCTGGGCCCAGAGCTGAGACACATCTGAGGCCTACGTGTGTTTGATGGATCAGAAACTTATCGTCCTGGAGCTTAATGTTTCAGGGCTCTTTTCCAACCCCCTTGGGTCTAACCTGCATGACTAGCAACAAGCTAGGGGAGGAAAGGTTAGGGGGTCTAAACCACTTGATCAGTGATATGGTAGGGGAGGAGAGGTTACCCTGGTGGTAAAATCCTTGTTTTCCTAGTTTTGCTCATTGCTGGGCACCCAGAACTTTCTGCCCTGTGACCTTCTGTACTTGCCCTGTCGTCCTAGCTCTGCTTATCTCTGTCTAAATACCTTCTACATTAAGCATCCTGTGGGACCCAGGGGTGCATTCTCCCTCATCACCTGAGCTGGGTGCTCCAGTGTGTCCCTGGGTTGCATGTGCCCTCCTGTTGCAGTTGGGCCTTGATTGTTGCCGGCACGTTATTGGGTGGGATTGACCCTCAGGCTCACTGAGGTGAGGACCGGCCCTGACCACATTAGACAGGTTGTTGCGTGGGGGCTGACCCCACTGAGTGGGATTTGCTTTAGCAGGGCTCTGTTGATGACCAAGTTCATCCTTTGGGTGTGTTGTTTGTGGAGCTAATTGGGTGGTGCTCTGACGTGGTCTGAATTCAGCCACCGGGTGTGTTGGTGCTGGAGTCTCTTGGTGGGTGTGGGGGGACTCTGGGGCAGGCCCAGGTCAGTTGCTGCCTCTTTGTGTCCCAGGGCCTCCTGGTAGGAGCTACAGAGTGGTCTGCAGTTGGTAGCTGCTTGTGCTGGGTTTGGAGGCACCTGGGAGAGGCTATGCTGCTGAGGCCGGTTTGCACTAGTGCCAGGCTTGAGGCCACTTAACAAGAGGTGCAGGGCATGTCAAGACCAGACGTTGTTTGTTTGGTGTTTGTGGACCTTTTAGGAAATTCTGTAGTGCAGGCAGAGGCTAGCTTCTCCTGTGGAATAGCTGCTGAAAGAAGATCAGGCTGGGCGGTGAGTCGGGTGGGGCAGTGTCTCAGAGTGGGGTGAGCTGTGATAGAGACTTGGGAGGGAGGAGGGCTCAGCAAAGGAACAGTGGCACTGGCCTGGCACTTCCAACTACTGTCACTTCCTGGCTGTAGTCGGGGCAGGCTCAACAACAATTTTGCAGTGCTATCTGGGACAGAGCTGTCCTTCTAGCCTTTGCCCTGAAACCAGACAATTCAATTCCTGCCAGTATATCCCTCTCAGGAACATAAGCTGTTGACCCTTTTTAAGCTGTTGGTCCTTCTCTGGAGCTTAGGGCAAGTGTTTGTCTGTGAATGAGTCTGCGTGTTGGCTCTTTAAGAGGGTGCCTGGGACTCCAGAAGCCCTCATTCCCACTGGGACTGAGTCCCTGCTGATTTTCACAGCCACCTGTTTGTTTTGGAGGGAGGTGTGGGGGTACTCTTCTTAGCTATGGTGCTCCAGGTTGGGGAGCCTGGTGTGGGGCTGGGGCCTTTTTCTTCATGGGGGACCCCTCTGCAGCCGAGATGCATCTCCCAGGTCTTAACCACTACAAGTGGGTGTGGGACCGGCCACCTTGGTTCTTGTCTCTGTCCTACCTGTGTCCATGTGGTGGCTTCTGTATTTCCTTCATTATAGGACTGCTGTTCAGCTAGATTTCAGGCAGTTCTCAGTGATGGTTGTTCTGTAGCTTAGTCGTAATTTTGATGTGGTTGTGGGAGGAAGTGAGCACAGCGCTTACCTATTCTGCCTTTTGACTGGAAGTCCTTAGAAAGAGACTTTTGAAATTAAGTTGTAAAACTATAAAAGAGTTAGAAGAAGTTGAGGAAATATCCTAGGAGGTAGATTTAAAAAAATAATGGAAGAAAGTAAAAGGTAATATTAAGGAAATTAAGGAGATCTAACATTTGAGTGACTATTAGAATAAAACAACAGAGAAAACAGAGATGAGGAAATTAGCAATAATTCAAGAAAATATCCTAGCCCTGGCTGGTAGCTCAGTTGGTTAGAGCATCCTTCCAACATGCCAAGGTTGCGAGTTTGATCCCTGGTCAGGGCACTTGTAAGAATCAACCAATGAATGCATAAATAAGTGGAACAACAAATCATTGTTTCTCTCTCTCTTTCTGAAAATGAATAAATTAAAAAGAAGAAGAAGAAGAAGAAGAAGAAGAAGAAGAAGAAGAAGAAGAAGAAGAAGAAAATTCCCTAGAACTGAAGAACAGTTTTCAATATTGAAACAATTTTAATCTTGAAAGAAGTCATTCAGGGCCCCGAAGCCACCAGCAGATTGCCACTAGACAAAGCACGGTGGCATTTCAGAATATCAAAACAAACACCCAGTAATTAGCGATGGCATCAGACCTCTCAGCAACGGAAGCCAGAAGACAGTGAAGGGAAACCATCAAAATTCTGAGAGAGGATGTTTTTCTAATTTAGAATATTTTTTTAACCTACCTAAACTGTTGGTTAAAATGTGAGAGTAGGTTACAGATATTTTCAACCAGGTGAGGTTTCACACATTTTCCACCTCAGGCTCCTCGTAGGAGCCTATTGGAGAAAGTGCTCCATCAAAAGGAGGAAGAAAACAAGATCTAGGCAGGCTGGGGACACGGAAGACTATTTAAAGAATGCTATTGAATACAAAACTATTTCTAGAAAAACCAGCCTTCCTCTCTCCACACTTAAAGGGCTTTGCAGAAGTACTGTGTTTTCTAGTACACCTAGGACAGATATCTTTTAATGAAGAACAAATTTTATCTTCCTATGCAAGCCACACAAAAACCTGTTTGGCATAAAGCAGTTGCTCTCAGAGTGCAGTCCGGACTTCCCACATGAAAGGGGACCTCTTTCATTTCCCCACAGGCCTCATTTTCCAGGGATAAGCACCTTGGTCTGCTTTAGTGTGCACAGTGATTTTTTGAAACAGACCAAAGACAGCATTTGGCATTATTGGCAGTCTTTTGATAAAACTTAGAGTCAAAGATAGTCTTTTGGATAAAAACTGAGTCGAGCAGTAACAATCTAAGCATTATAATTACATGCTTACTAAAAAGGAGCACAGTCCTTCTAGGGTGTATTTGTGGAGATTTGGGATTGAGTGTGTATCAGGGATCCCAAGTGGGTGGTATAAACAAGATAGAAGAAGCTAATTTCTCTCTTAAGTGTCATAGTGTGGAGCTGATGGCAGAACCAAGCTCCCTTCTTTTTTGTTTCAGTATTGGTGGGGCTTACGCGATCCCTGGTGGCTCTGCGGGTAAATGCAAGGCACGCCCCTTCCACTAAAGGCTGCGACCTTGTGGTTGAAACATTCATTCCGCAAACTTCCCACTGGACAGAACAGAACGTAGTGATGCAGCCACGTCTAACTTACAAGGACAGCCGAGCAGTGTTTATTTTGGTTAACCAGTACTCCTCATTGTAGACGAAGGAGAAACTGGATGTTGGGTTTGGGAGAGGGATATTTGTCAGTTTCTGATGCACAGTAATTTCTGCCTGTACTCACTTTCAGATACATTCTGCCCGCAGCGGAATGCCTCGCGAGGGTCCTGTCATCAGAGACTGGGTTACCAGGCCAGGCAAAATCACTGTTATCCCTTTATAGACCTACCTTAAGTGACCGCAAGGTTAATGATTGCTGAACTGAGTAAGGGATATGTGAACAGTAGTCCTAGTTTCCATTTCACTTTCTTCTCAAAATTAAGGTTTGGTGCCCCGAAACATAGTCTTGTACATGCGAGAATTTAATATCTGATAAAGACAGGATGTAACCGCAGTGGAGTAGGACTGGATTATTAACTGTGTGTGTGTGTAGGGGGGGTGATCAGCTCAGAGTGGCATGAATTCCCTCTGTGTTAAATGTAAAACTTGAAACCTATCCTTGGTTGGGGGAGGACATTTTAGGAATATAATTTTTAGAGAAAATAAAGAAATTGATTGATTGGACTAAGTTAAAAAAACAACTAGCATTCTGTTTATTAAAAGGAACCACTAAAGTACAAGTTCGGGAAAATATCTTTCAATAGTTTTGAATGGTAAAATATGAGAAGCTCTTTAAAAATTATACAAAATACCAGCAGAGTTAAGATGTAGGAAGGATGCAAGCTGAGGTGGTATTATCATGTGAAGATTGTGTTTTGCAATAGCAGGATACTATTTTCTTGAATATCAAGTTGAGAAAGGTGACAGAAAACATTATTTATGGCCGAGGAGGAGATTGGGTGCAGATGGATTGTATCATCCACTGCTGGTCACTCGATAAGTGGGGACAGCAGACTGGACAGCATTTTAGCAATATGTATCATGACACTTAAACTCCTACATTTGCCCCCTTACGTCTAACTTCTGGGTTTCTATACAAAAGAAACATCCCTGATGTAATAGAATTTATGGCTGAGGATTATTACTACAGCACTATTTATGATGGTGAAGGAAAAAAAACTTAATGGTCAGCAGTAGCAAAATGGTAAATAAATTACCTTATTCATGTTCTAATAAAAATCACCCAACCATTTCAAGTCATGTTTTCAAAGAATTTTAATGATGCAGGGAAACGCTTTCCATGTAATGTTAAATGAAAAATGAATTAAAATTCTAAATTCTGTATGAACTCAAAAAACTCTGCAGAGAAGCTATTAGGAGGAGTTACTATAAACATAAAAGTGGTTTTCCCTGGATGTCAGAATTACTAGTGATTTATATTTGTTCCTTTACACTTTTATTCCTTAAGAGTTTTACAGAGAGTGCATATACCTTTTATGGAAAGGAAAAAAGTAAACATCGTTGAAAAAGTGCAAGTGTGATGTGTCATTTGTCAAAATAAATTTTACAGCCACCTGGGACAATGCCTTGTCACTTGTCCTCATACTGAATAATGTGAGGCTTAACTCTGTCACTCATTCAGGTGGCTTTCTGTTTGCTCTTTGTATTGTTACCTTCGAGTTCTCTTTAAAATGATTGATTTGGTTCACTTAAATCGATGTCTTATTTTACAGTCCCCTGTTACCGTTGCCTCTCCAGTTAGAGGCACAGGGAGAGAGTTGAATCACTGAGAGTCATAAAAATTTTAGCAAACTTCCCCCCCTTTAATAGTGTCAGATAAGCCATTGGTACTTGACATTAATAACATTCATGGAGTTTTTTCCCATTACAGAAAGATATTTTGACTGATTACATTTGAGATGGAATGATTTTCTTGACTTTATTGTTGAATGAAAAAAGAAAATGATCTTAATATAATGCACATAATTTAGCTTCTGAGGTTGCTTCTTTGAAATTGTATTGATACAAAAAGGCAGCATGTTCAATACAAACCTACTACTTTAGGAAGTTTGCTGTGAAAGATTTGTGGAGTATTATTGGGAAACTGTGAAGTTCCTTAGGTTTAAAAATTCCTATATTCTTTTTAACTAGTTACTATTATTAACTTACAACTTCTAACAGAGCCAAGAATTGATGGTTATTTAGGACGTGCTCCAAATTCAGATACAGTAAACTCTGGCGTACCTGTGCAGTGGTCTAGTTGTGCTGCCCAACAGGCTACCACTATCTATGTAGGCCTTCTAAATTTAAATTAACTAAAATTAAAACTGAGATTCCCATTCACACTATCTACATCCCAAGGTCTCAGTAGCCATGAGTGGCTGGTGGTTACCTAATTGGACTGTGCAGGTATAGAAAGTTCTATTGGACTTTGCTGGCCTAGAGATAATTCAAAAGAGATAATAAGCCCCCAATAATTTTTGATTTGTTTTAGAATTATCTAATGAGTGTTCTTTCTGACACATTTCCTTCTTAACAAGGCCTTGTCTAGCCTATGCTAAAATAGTTTTCTTCTTGGAATACTCCTCAAATGATAGGAAGCAGGTGCTTATTTTATTTAGTTCAGATAAACAGGTAATCTGAATACAGAAAATATGCATGTAATACTAAAAAGCCTTGGTAGATTCATAGAACTTTAGATTTGAAAAAGGCCATTGATTGTATATAATTAAACCTTGTTATTGAACTAATGAGAAGTTTGAGGAACAGAGATTTTAAGTAGTTTGCCTAAGCCACACAGCTAGCGGCCTTGTTACTCCTTATTCTCCAAATTCACTGTTCTTGTCACTGGGCCAAGACCACTTTTTAGAGAGGGTCCAGTACTGTAATTCTTTTGTTCAACAACTTTAGAGACAAGAGGACCCAATTAATAGAGAATTAACTTTACACAAGGCCACAAAGTGTATTGTACGAAACAGAAAATGACCCTTTAAAAACCCAGTGTTCTGAGCCTCTCTTCATGTCTTTGGGAAAAACTTGCAGCTTTCATGAACAGACACTTTTACCTTCAGTCTTGAAATTACATGTATTTTTAAGAATCAAAAGGAAATTTGCTTCCTTTTAAAAATAGCTTTTTTGTGGGGCGGGGGCAGCTTAGGGTAGGTACCGTAGTTAGGAAAAGGATTTGCTTTTTAAAATCCTGTTTTTATTTGCAAAGCTTATGAGTCACTCGTAACCAAGTAAGATTTGCCTCCCCCACAATTCCATTGAAAGCAAATTTCTGTGAAATGGATTGTCATTCTTATATTTAATATACTTTCTCTCAGAATTATTTATTTCCCTAGTCACTGCATGGGATCTGTTAGTTGTTGAGAGCTAGCTATGGCAAGTGAAGTAATTTATTCTAGAAACTGACCACCTGCTTTGAAAAGATTGCATTTTGTTAATATTGGGAGACTGTTGGGCTGTTCCCACTGTGTTCTGTGGATTGTGCCTTCCAAATACATAATGGTCTGTTTCCTTCTTCCCTCTTTTACTGTTTAAATCTAGATCTTCACTGCATGTCGTTTTTAGTCTCTGTTCCCATTCATTCTTGCTGCTCTCTGTCACCTCTCTGGCATGCAGCTACTAGAGTGATTTGTCTGGGACAAATCTGATCATTTTACTTCATGGAATGAAAGCCTGCAGAATGAAATTTGGGTCAGGTCCTTGTTTTGGCAAACTGTTCTCACTTGGATTCTGCCTACCTCCCTATTTGCATCCGCAAGTGTTCAAATGTCACTTTCTCAGGCCTTACCTGGCCGCCATCTCAATGACCATAGCCCCTCTGCCTTGTTCATCTGCATCTTCTCTCCATCTTTAGTTTTTCCTACAGCACTTACTGCCTTCTAACACATTTTATAATTTACCAATTTTCTGACTCTTTGGTGCTTTCCCCAGTTAGGATGCACTCTCTGTTAGGGAGGTTTGTGGCATTTTGTTTGTGCCAAGTGTTCCACTTACGAGTGTTTTCTTCATTTGCCTCTCCTTCTTCCCTTCAAGTTCTCGGTAATTCCTGGGTTACCCCGAGGAGAGCGGTGCAAGGCAGAACTTTCCAGAGCGTGCCGCCTTCTTCCTCTTTCTTCGTCCAGGCCATCTTGTGGCCCCTGGGGTCAGCAGGCGTTGTTTCCCTGCCTCAGTGATGGAGTGATCCATAGACTCTCAGTCACACTTCTTGTTGTGGGGTGGGTTTTATTTACCGTTATGCTGTCCCCCTGAGTAGCCTCTCAGTGGACGCTTGTTGGTTGTTGGGTGTGCGGTTGGATGGCCACTTGCTCGTCATTGGGTGGTTTCCCTGCAGATTGCATCGGCCGTTGCTCCTGAGGTACCAGTGGCAGTCACAATAAAGTGGTGAGTGCCGCTTTCTTCTGTGAAATCCTGGCATAGGTCACGAGCTTTGCCGTCACCCTGGCAGCCTCTCCAGCTGCTGTGTGCAGTCCCATGTGGGGGAAATCTCCAAAAGCAAAGCTGTCCACAGATTCGTGTGTCTCTATCGTAATCAGAATGGTGGAGAAATGCTCTTAGGAGTCTGCAGTTCTGCCCCTTATCATGGGTGTACTTTGGCAGACTGATGTCCGTGTGGTAAAATTAGCCAGCCTCAACATTTGGTTGCTGGGTGTGCCAGTATCATCTATTTTAAATGATTTTAGAACCCGTTTGTCCATTAAATGGGTTCCTGTATTTGTTGTTGTTTCCATCAAAGCTTTCGGAAACTAAGCTTACCAAGTAATTCACTAGTGATAGGAGATAACTTTGAATTATTAAAAAAAAACCTGGTTTCTATTTAGGCTCGAATCATGCCTTTAATTTTGACAAAACCTCAAAATATTTTTCAGGGAAGTAATCCGAAGAGCACCAAAATGAGGTGTGTGTGTGTGTGTGTGTGTGTGTGTGTGTGTGTGTGTGTTTTACGAAGGGCATGATATTCTTAAAAGATATTTTACCAGTATGTAAGTGACAAAATATTCCATTTATGTAGCTATGATGTACTATTCTTTTCCTTCATATATCTTTGTCCTTTTCCTGATTCTAACTTGTATCTGTGTGTGAAATAAAAGCAAACATTGAATAAATGAAAGGTTAAAACATCCCACATATGACTGTGTCTAACCTCCAATACTGTAAATGGCTGACCCTCAGTAATGACTGCACCTGGGTGTCTTATGGTTTGTGAAATACTGAACTAGATGATAGGGTTCTGTGAACACTGAGCATACTTTTGCTTGTTTTACCACCAGTCATGTGAGAATGCAAGCATGGAATAGTCATGCTATTATAGCAAAAGTCTGATTCGTCACCCAGCCTCATATTTGCAAATGTTGGTACCTTACCTGGTTTCGGTAACCGTTGCCTGGGAGACACTGTACATCTTACCCGTGTGTGGGGAGGCTGAGGCTGAGGCAGGCTTGGTGCTTTGTGGCATCGAGTGAAAGAAGAGGGAACAGTTGGGGAAGGGTGGAGTGTCTTGCCAACATTACCAGGGAAGATTACGTATTGAAACATAGATTTTTTTTTTTCTTGAAAAATGTGTCCATTTTAGTATTGATCATAACTTGTAGAAAGTTGATGGCTTTGCTCTGCTGTGACCTTTGTTGCTGACCTTGTGTAGATACATATTCTTTAGTCTTGATTCTTGGTGTTTTCTGTTATTATTACATTGCATCCTCCACGGTATAATGAAATAGTAGCAGCCCCCTTAGGATTGTTATTTTTGGAGAGTTTGAAATTAGAATAAGTCTGATTCTTTTTTCTTTGTTGGTCGCCCTTAGGTAATTGTTCCTGCAGGATGAATTAAGGGAAGACCCTTGTTCTTTAGGAATGGAGAGCAGTTTGTCCGTCACCAACATGCCAGACCCCTCATCGTCCCCCTTGGAGAAGCACCCGAGCTCAGCAAATGGCAATGCAGATCTTGATTCAGGTACGATTTTGCTTTCTAGATCCATCTGACCTTTTGATGTGTTGACCAATATCTTTCTGAAAATGTTCAGGAAACAATGGGGCATCATTTCTAGATATCAAATGCTGCCTCTCCCTAGGATTTGCTATCATTTATAAGCTCATTATGACAGCTCGAAATTTGGGCAAAATTTGGTTCCAAATTAATATTACCTATATACTAGACAGAGCGGGCTAGGTGGTAGGTGACAGATCACTTCAAAATCTCAGTGGCTTACCAAATACATGTTTATAGTTGTTGTTCACACTGGGTGGTTCAGACGGAGTCAGTGGGCACTTCTTCCACTGCGTCCCTCCTCAGCGCCATACCCTGCCACACCTCAGCAGCCACCTCAGGCTCGTCGTTGCCTCAGGCTCATCTTTGCATGGGAAGGAGAGCTGCAAGGTCCTGGATCTGTATAAGTGGTCTTGTTCAGAAGAGACAGGTACCTTTTTTGCTTAGAACCTCTTTTTTAAAAATTTTGTTTTTAAGCCACATTTTGCATTCAATATCATTTTGTATTAGTTTCAGGTGTAGAGCACAGAGAGTGGACAATTGTATACTTTACAAAGTGTTCCCCCCAATATTTTTAAATACAGAGCTGGCACCTTACATAGTTGAATATTTTTGACTATGTTTCCTATGCTGCACCTTACATTCCCGTGAGTTTCTTTAGCGACCAATTTGTAGTTAATTCCTTCACCGTTCACCCAGCCCACCTCTCATGCCGCACTCCCTGCCCCTATGCTCAGAACTCCTTGACCTGAACAAGTCTAGGGAGGCACGGAAACTGAATTCTCTGGCATGTGCCCAGAAAACGAGGATGGCAGAATATGCCCAAGCACTAGATGCCACGTTCCAAGACTCTCTCTGAAACCTTCAGCACAACTTTCAGAAAGCTGCATGATGTGAAAGCTGCATGATTTAAGTCATGTGAATTTGTGGTAAAGTCCTTCTACCTTTAAGAAATCACAAAATGAACAAAATCAAACCAGTCTTTGAATTTTGATATTTAAACAATGAATTTGTAAATGTGTCTTTTTCTAAATACTTGCACAAGAAAGAGTTTATGTTAAAAAGTTTTTTTCAAAGGATTGCACTGTTGCCTAGCAGCAGGTTAGATGAGGACAGTTAAACTCGCAGGAACGTAAATGTTGCTGTGCTGAACTCAGATTTGACAGTCGCCGAAGGAGGTGTGGGGTTTGTTTTCACATTTTGGTGAGGCACGTCAGTGATGGAATTACAGACTGCTCGATGTCATTGAATTTACCAGATTATGTTTCTTGCATTATATCTTTACCTGAAAAAAATGTGGGAACCCCTGAAATAAGTGCCTGAAAGATGTTAGTATCTCTTTCAAAATCAGCTCATTCTCCCCCTGTCAGCTATTTTTCTATGTAAAGTAAGAGTGAGAAAAGTTCTGAAAGCAGAGTTGCTCTTTTTTTCCCAGGAGAAATATGGAAACTCTGTTTCTGAGAGAGCGTACTCCTATAGACTGAAAGTTCAGTCTAGTTATTCTACTTTTATTTAAATACAAATATACCTTTAAAAAGCTTTTGTTTTGTTTGCTGAATGAGGTCATGTTTTCACTTTGGAGACCCTGATTTTCACCATATTTTTATGTACGCACGTCTGACGTCTGCGACTGCATTATTTTCAATGGTATGTTTTCAAAACTGTCTAAACGGCAGCTGTGTTGTTGACTTTTCATTTTCAGGCAGCTGCAGTGTATCTCTTTAGCTGAAGCAGATTCTGAAACTTAGTAATAATACGGTATCAGGAAAATTATTTGTGCTGCATTTCCTTGTGGTTGACTCCAGGAATGGGGAGGTGTGGGTGCAGCCTCCTGTCCCTGGCTGGGCTGCGCTGCGCCCGGTGCCCATGGACAGCTCACCTCTTGGTTAGTTCTTGCTCTTGTGTGGTGGGAGGCCTGAATCACCTCAGAGGTAGAGGTCTTTAATAGAATAGCTCTAAATAGCTCTAAAGTATCTTAACATTTCTCAGATATTGGTCCTGATTTTTTTTTCTATATGGCTAATCTGTTCTTTCTCCTTGGAATTTCCATTTATACTTGTGTGTTGAGGAGACTTTTAGGTGGTGCCAGTTTAAAGCAGGATCTAAACCCTCGTAGAGGGCAGAGGCTGACTTCTGGTAACTCAGATCTAGTTTTGAACATTTAGATTGTTAAGAACATACCCAGGTAGGAGTTTTCAAGTAGCTTTCCCCCCCAAGTAGTTCCCATTTCACCTGTTAATACACAAAATGTCTTGTAAGACACCATCAGTTGTGTGGCTATTTGGTTCTGGGACCAGCTGTGACATGCTTAGGGATGGTGTCTTAGACATTTTCTTGGAAGCGTTCAGATGAGGTTTCCATGTCAGATGAGCAGGAGAAGGCAAACTGAGCTTTCTCCGCCTAGCAGTACACCGAACGCGTCTCAAATGAGGGACAGTAGGCACATGACCCTGTGTTCACGGCGGGCACTCTTAAGTACGTTCATGTGCTGCGTTGTTTACTCCTTCCACAACCCAGTGGAACAGCAGGTGACATTGGACAAGAAGGTGGATGGAGTCACTTGGCTCTTGTATTCAAGCCAGGATTTCATCTCAGGTGTCCAGAGGGCTTAGGACCTTGTGCCAGGAAACACTGAGCTGTGCCTGCCCTGCAGCACAGGGAGAAGTCTCTCTGGATGCATAAGTGCACAAACACGCACACACACACCATACATACTCCACACCCGCTCACTCTGTGAGATACAGCACCAATCGGATTCTTTCTGGTCCTCTCCTCCACTTGTCTCCCATCCCCTCTGCCCAAGACATATGACTGCACCTCCCTGACAGCTGACCACATGTAAGTGCCTACAGCTCTTCTGGGATCAAATCATGGGGCCAGAGAATGGAAGACCAACCTGGTTGCTTCCCATGTTTTGATTCCTGTGTCTTTGGTTCCTCTGTCCCCATGTTCAGCTGCTGAGATCCATCCCTCTGAAACAAAAGCTTCCACTTAAAACAAGGACTCTGAGTCTCATGAACAGTTTTCTCATGTGCAGTTTTGCCTCTTTTCTTAAGGAGAGCTCAAGTAGTTGGAATTAATAACTGACACTGAGTCCCAAGGATGAAATAGGCACGATGTGAAATGACTCCTCCTCCCGGGGCGCCACTGGGATGAGCAGGGACAGAGGAACTGAAGGCCTTTCCCCAGATGAAATGGGAGCACACAGAAGGACATGGACCAGAGCTGGATTTCTGCAGCTCTGGGCTTCCCCAGTCGCCCTGATACAAGCAAGCAAAACGTTATGCTGACACAGTGATGGATAGATTCCTGGGCATAATTTTTCCAGGATGGCTGAATGTAATTTCCTGATGAAGTCTGTAGGTGAAGCATTGTTGCATATTTACAGTGGGCAATCCTGAGTAAAAAGAATTATTCTGGAAATGTGGGCTTGATATTTTTGGTGGGGCGGCATTAGCATGTATCAACTGGAGTGCCACAGGCTTTTGTATTCAGGAAGGAAATGAATCAATGTTCTTCTTAGAGAAATTGGGATCTCTGATTGTTCATGTTGGGAAGGAACTAGTTTTATGTGACTCTGTTCTATTCCCTTATTTAAAAATCCTCTCTTTTAGATAGTTGTTGCCTCCCCTAGCTAAGAGATTGGGTCATTTTCTTTCTTTCTAGAAAGACTCTCTGGAAGTCTGTGGAGCAGAGATAGCTACGAGGACCTCTGCTCTGGTGACTGTCCCTCCTCCCTGTGTGGTCCTGCAGCCACAAACTCTGATCAGGGGTTGGTGGTGGCCAGTCCTGTCTGACTCTCATTCCAATGGGGTGTCTGTTTAACATACGCACAGTGCAACTTTTTTCTACACCTTATGATAGTATGAATGGACTATCAGCAGTGAAAATAACAAAGATTTATATTTTTCCTTTCTCTTTCCACATTAAGAAAATATTTAGCACACAGGAAGTGGCTCTGCAAGATTTTGTTCATTTCAAACCTGCCAATTCTCCATATTTTTATAATTGGGTAGTGATTCTGGGCTTTAATATTCAGCTTTGCAAAGTTAGCCTTATTTCATGTTGTGAAAGTGTACAACCCAAGATTTGATGACTTGAAATAAAAAGGTGTATGAATCATTTGTTCATTATATTTTTCGCTGTTAAGTAGCTTGCACTCCAACTTTTGTGAGGTATTCTTTTTCTACTCACTATGAAATATTCTGGTCCCATAAATAGCTTTCTGTTTTCTAAAAGTAGAGTGCCACTAATGAACAAGCCTGTTTTCTTTTAAATTGTGAAATTTTCTAGTAGCTTTTCATAGTCTGTTTTCATTACATCATGGGGCAATGCCTCCAACTGGTTCGTTTGCAGCAGAGGGAGATTGTCAGAATTTCCTTGATAAAATGTTTATGGGTTTAAGAGGTTTATGAATCAGTAGTAAATATTTGCTCTGGGTTTATGAGACCTCCACTCATAAACATCGTGTGTGTTTATCTATTGCTCATTGAAATGTCTTTAGAAAATCAGCTGCTTAGGGTGCATGCTGTGGAGGACGTGTTAATAAATTACAGATCTGAAAAGGCTGTATTGTGAGGAACCCGACATTTTGTATCGGATTTTGTTTTTAAGTCAGCACACTTCAAGTTACCAGCTGCTGGGCATAAAGGTTTTTAAATGTTTTTAATTGCATTCTAGGTCTGACTTTTGGGGTGCTTATTAAAGTTTTTTTTTTTTTTTTTTTTTTTTAAGAAAGGAGAGAGTAACAGCTTTCTTTCGAACTGTACTTAGTGACACACCCTCAGGAGTCACAATGGTACCTTTTCCTCCCTTGGTTAACTTGAACGAATAAATGAATGAATACCTGAGTGAATATGAAAGCATCTATTGCCTATTATATTGGGAGAAGAAATTGGAAACATAGCTTGTCATGGATTAAAATTTGGTGGAAACAAACATTTTGGGTAAATGCTAATAGCCTGGGTTAGAATTTTTTGAATAGTAAAGAGCTGCAAGGAACGGTCTCAGTTGAAGTTGAGGAAGTGAGGCTGTGGTCTTACCCTCACCACTGCTCAGGGAGCCCTTCTCTTGTGACTCTCCCAACATTCTGCTTCACCCAGGGACTGAATGCCCTTTATCAGAAACGTTTCCCTGAAAAGAGCCAGTGGCTTTTGCAGCCTCCTGCTAACAAGGATGCCAGGTAGTTTCCAGCCATGAAGACACACAGTAAGGCAAACACAAAAGAGAAAGTAGTCATGTCCTGCAAAACTCATCTGGGTGTTGCCCCTCAGCTCCATCCACAATTCTGTTGCCCCAAACAGCACAGGATATCGACCGCCACATTTGCTGTTTGATCCACTAGCCAGAGACCTCACAACAGTGCTATTAATTTGTCCAGGTGACCTGGCGCAGGATCTGTGGGTAGTTTTTTATTTTCTTGGACATTTGATTGTAAACCACTTGATGGGAGTAGAATTTGAGGAGATGGTTTTAAGCAACTTTGATTTAGAAGACAATATTGAAGATAACTGCCTTTCAACTTAGCATCTTCCAACTTTACAAAAATTAGTTTCTTCTGTCATTTTCATTTTCCAAGACTATGCAGAGTATCACAAGAAAATTACTTTTCCAACTTCTAATTTAAAAATCTTTAGTAGGAGCAAGTATCGATAGCCTCCAAGAACAAGGCTTTCTTTAGTAGAGCCTCCTGTCGAAAATCCCTCTGGCCCACCTGCCAGTATTTGTTCTTGGCTGGTGAGATAGACTCTTGCTAGCAGAATGTATGTGGTTGGACATTACTGCAAGAAAAGAGAATCTAAACTTTTGAAGCTATTACTTACCTTCATGTTTGGACAGCCCTTACTACTGTGTGTTCTTACTTTACAGTGGTCTTGCAAATCAGCTAAAGCAATGTTTACAGCTGATTAGTTCTTTCCATTTGAAATCATGACGTAACATTTATGTTGTGTGTACTGTACTTTTAAAAAGTGTCATTTGGTGTTTTCCAATTACACAGATTATATTTTACATATACAGTCTGTAATGTTTGGGGAATTACTCGATTTCTGATGTTTTTTTTCACCTTGTCCTCCAGTCTCCACAAAGGACAGAGTGTCCATAGTGGCCAATTCCAGATGGATAAACTAAAATGCAGCAAATGTGCCGTGAGATAAACTTGCTTCGTTTGCCTAAGAGCGCTCAATATTATCCTTGATTTTGTTAGGGTACCCCAGCAGAATTTCTTTAGTGTTTCCTTTCTTCAGTCTCCCGTCTCCAAAATCAGCAAACTAAAGCTATGACACAAATTTGACAGTGTTCTCCAAAACCATTGAATTCATTTATCTCTTGAGTTAAGGATATGCTGGTCTTCATTGGAGGCCAGTACCTTTCCATTCTTCACTCTGGTATTGATGTTCTTGTGTTTTTTGTTTCTTTGGCTTTGGTCTTTCAACAGAAGAAGGTTCGAGCGTGGAGGAAATCGGCTTTAACTGGGGGGAGTACTTGGAAGAAACCGGTGCCAGTGCGGCTCCTCACACATCGTTCAAACATGTACGTAATCTTCCTTCTCTTTCTGGTCCGCATTTGGGACTATAGCTGAGATTTCTTAGAGATAAAGAAGAGCTGGGGAAGTTTGTTTGCCTGTCACAGATAGCCGCAGGTCAGGCGGACTTGGCCCTTACCACTCATCTCACCGAACACGGGGCTGGGTCCAGGGTGGGTGCTCAGCGGGTGAGAAGCGGTGTGTGGTTTTAACCTTGTCCGTACTACCTCAGAAGTGCCCAGTTTGACAGATGTGGCCCTTGCACACGGCTTGAGACAGCTAAGGCTGACTAGAATAAAACAAAAGCCAGCCAGCTAGGTAAGTAGGTATAGTGTGTAATGTCTTCTTATGAGGTGTAATGGCTGTATATTTTTATTATGGATTGATGTTTTTATTTTGAAAGGACACAAAAATTTTACAGTCTTTTGTGGGTAGATGAGTCAAATTAGAGGAAATACCATAAATATTCAGAAAACATTTGGATCAAGCCAAAAAAAATCATTCTTAACAATAACAAAAAATCATTCCTAACAAAAATCATTCTATGAATAATGCAAATAGCTTGCCCAGCAGACTGAAAGTCCCAGGAAATTAAAAATTGAGCTTTTTTCAGGTTTTTGCTTCTTTTTGAGATTTTGGCAGTATATATTGTTAACAAGGAAAAGACTAAATTTCCAGGATCTAAGTTTTTTGGCATTACTATTGCTTTACTGGACAGAAACATTTAATTCTGAGAAACATTCTTTTTTCACTTTGCTACCCAGGGCAAAGATTCAGCCTGAGTGCCATTAACAAATTGGGGCATTTTCGCAACCTGTTCTTGTTTTTGGCTCTTTCGCTGAATTAGCGAGCCAAACTTTGATTCTTTATTTTAATGCTACATTTTATTTTTTTTGGAGATGAAGTGTTCTTTTGAAAAGAAATTTAAGGCCTTATTAAATTTGCATGACCTTGTAAAAGTCAATCACATTCCCAACCCTCTTTTTATACTAATGTTTGTAATACTATAATTACTAGTTTATTATGAATGTGGTTTTGGCCATTTAGTGAAACCAAGAGGTAAATATTAAAACATAACAGAACTACAGCTCACCTGGCAAAGAGCGAGGGTACGATCCCGCAAAGCTTCTCATGATTCGTAGTGACTCGTTTATGTTCCTTTAGGCAGTTTAGGAAAAAGATATTGAATGGCAACTTTTTCCTCTTCTATTTTACTGATAAAATTATTAGTACCTCTCCAAATGGAGTAACTCTAGTTCTTTTTAAGGCATTCAGTTCTCCCACCTCCCTTTTAATCACAATAGCTCAAGAAGCAGAGTGTCCCCAGGCCTGTGTGCCAATTGTCAAGGAAAAGCATCGTTGGCCCCATGAACGAGCCATTTGTAATTCCATCCTCTCTTTGAGCAGCTGCTATTCCTGGACATCAGTTGCTTTAGCATTGAAATGTCTGCTGGGATGGAAAATTTTCTTTTGGGGAGGAGGTCTGGGAAATATTAAGAGACTCTGATCCTTCATTAATACAAAGAAAACCCACTCAAGGCTGTACTGCTCACGAAGCTGCCATCAGCCACAGCACATGGGGAGACTGCCATCGTGTTGGGATGTGCTGTAAGTGTAGAGCGCACACCGGGTGTCGGATCGGAAAAGGAGAATGTAAAAGACCTCATTAATATATTTTATGCCAGTCGTATCTTGAAATGATGACGTTTGGGATATTTGAGTTAGAGAAAATATTAAAGTTAATTTTATCTGTTTTATCTATTTAATGTGGCTACTGGGAAATTCAGCGTCACATTTGTGGCTCTCATATTTCTCAGTGCTGTTTTAGAGCAACAGAGATTCTGTTTGCATGTGCTGTGTTTTTAAACAATTCTGGTAATTTTCTGGATGTGTATGTCTAGTACATAATGGGATTCCTATGTTTCTGGTTCCTTAAGGTCGAAATCAGCATTCAGAGCAACTTCCAGCCTGGGATGAAATTGGAAGTGGCCAATAAGAACAACCCAGACACGTACTGGGTGGCCACCGTTATCACTACCTGCGGGCAGCTGCTGCTTCTGCGCTACTGTGGTTATGGGGAGGACCGCAGGGCCGACTTCTGGTGTGATGTGGTGATAGCCGATCTGCACCCCGTGGGGTGGTGCACTCAGAACAACAAGGCCCTGATGCCCCCGGATGGTAAGCTCCCTGCTGGCCCACCTTTCGGAGACTTTGGGTTTACAGGCCGTCCTTATTCATGATGTTTGCAGGGAAAACCTTGCAGAGATTCTATAACCGATTTAGTGGGAAGGTCTAGCACCTTAAAAATTGTTTCGTGAGTTCCATTAGCTTAGTGGTGCCAGAGCGAGAGGGAACATGGGTGCATTTTTGGATGTCCAAACTTATCCTGACAACTGAACCAAGCATGGCCTTTAGGAGACAAAAGCTCTGGAGCCTGATATTGGATGTAGCAAAGGAGGCCAAAGGGAGGCTGAGACTGAGGTCTTGTTTTCCGTTACTGATTGATTATGTTGCTTTTCTTTCGCTTTGGAGACTTGACATTTTCTATAGTGCCGTAGGGCTTCAGAAATGGGTCTCTCTAGTTTTAATCTCTCTTGTTGTGGGGAGACTGTCAAGGTGAGATGCATGTAGAAAACGAGACAGATGAGGAGACATGACATTACTCTTGAGGGAATTGTCAAAGCCCGTATAGATAAAATTCATTCAGTGGCTAGAAAACCATGGCCATTTTACTTCCCAGGGCACATATGGTAACATCTGAAAGATTTTTGACTGTGAGAGGGAAAGAGGGGAGAAGCTCTTGGCATCTGGTGGGAGGAGGCCAGGATGCTGCTAAACACCCTACAATGCAGAGGACAATGCTTCCAACAAAGAATTATTAGGCTCAAGCTGTCGTAGTTGAGAAACCGTGCTGTAAAGAATGGGGCAGCCTATTACAAATGCATTAAAGGAACTCATTTGATCCTGTGAGTGAAAAAAACTGAGTCACCAAGTATTTCAAGCTCAACACCCTGTCCTCTGTGTTTCATTACATGATGATGGCAGCGGTTACACTTGAAGACTTTTGATGCTAATTCTCAAGCATGTGTAATGTCCTCTTAGCATCTGGCTGCCACTTTTAGCTTTGCATGGGTATTTTTATTTGGAAGAGACACATACAGTTTTAGAGCTGAAATCCAAGGTTCTGTGTGTCCACCATATTCACAATTGCTTTTGCCTTTCAGAACAATTGAATTTTATCTTCTTTTTAAAGTTTTGATATATGTTTTTTCTGACAGTTGGAAATGGTCCATAGTTTTTTTTTACCACCCTTTTTATAAATAATTGAGAGCCTGCTAAGTAGTGGGGTTATAATACATGCATGGAGTTTGAGTTACATTTGTGGGACATGTGTAAGGATTGAATTTGTTGCCTTGGCCTTAGCTAACATCTTGACCCTTAATTTGTCAGAAGAGAGAAAGGCCCTTCTTTCTTTTCTGCTTGCTTTGGGTCTTTGCACCTGCTCTCTCCTCTGCTTAGAAGCCCCCCCCCCCTGCACCTCTTCCTCCTCCAGCTGGCAGCTTATTTGATCACTTCCTCAAGCAACTGCGGTCAGACCCTATCTTTGCTCACAGGATCTTGTGTACCCTCAATGTTGATCATGTTTGCAATTGTGCCCTCAACTCACCAGGTTGTGCAGCTACTATCACTCTCTAATTCCAGAGCATTTCCATTGCCCATAAGTAAACCCTGTACCCGTTCATAGTCACTCTCCATTCTCCCTCCCCCCAGGCCCTGGCAGCAACCACTAAGGTACTTTCTGTTTTTATAGACTTCTGGACATTCCTCACACATGGAATCGTAGAGTGGTTTTTGTGTTTTGACTTCTTTTACTTGGCATATTTTATTCAAAGACACCCATGTTGTAGCATGTATCAGGACTTTATTTCTTTTTGTAGCTGGATCGTATTCCATCATATGGATAGATCACATTTTGTCTATCCCTTTGTCCGTGGTTGCACATCTGGGTGCAGCTGTACTTTGAATTGTGCAGTTATTTGAATATTTGTGTAGAGGACTTATCCCTTCACCCCACCTCCCATATTGGTTGTGTCTTTGTAGAGGTTGTGAGTCTTTATTTCTAACCTCTGTTG
Organism: Glossophaga mutica; assembly: GCA_039655065.1. Classification (NCBI taxonomy): domain Eukaryota; kingdom Metazoa; phylum Chordata; class Mammalia; order Chiroptera; family Phyllostomidae; genus Glossophaga; species Glossophaga mutica. Next base: position 158,273,149 of record CM077303.1, read on the forward strand.
AGGGGTACTTTTCAGGTAAGTGCTGAAGAATGGTCGTTATTGTGTTAGGCTTTATTTTATTTATTTATTTATTTGTTTGTCCTCACCTGCGGAGATTTTTTAAAAATTACTTTTAGAGAGAGAGAGACAGACAGACAGACGTTGATATAACATTGATGTGAGAGAGGAACATCGACTGGTTGCCTTCTCACGTACACCCCGACTGGGGTTCAGATGCACAACCTGGATACGTGCCCTGACCGGGAGGGGATGAAACCCACAGCTTGTGGTCTACGGGATGATGCTTCAACCAGCTGAGCCGCACCGGCCAGCCCCTGAGGCTTTATTTTTAACTCCTGTTCTCGTTCTGCAAGAGCCAGTAGATGGGTGAACATGGTACTGTGATGCCTGTGGTAAAGCTCGCTTCTCTTAGTCCCAGGCCCAGCCTAAGTTGTGCCTTAAGTGACATTTTAATTTATTTATGTTTACCCTTTTTACAATATTTTAAGTGTATAGTACATTATTGGTAAGTACAGTGCTGTACAGCAGATCTCTAGAACTTTTTTATCCTGCACAGCTGAAACTTTGTACCAACAGAACAATAACCCCATGGTGACCACCATTCTGCTCTTTGCTAAAATGTGTTTGACAGCTTCGGATGCCTCAAATGAGTAGAATCGTGCAGTGTTTGTCCTTTTGTGACTGGTTTATTTCACTTAACAAAATGTCCTCAAGGTTCATCTGTGTGGTAGCATGTGACAGGATTTCCTTCTTTTAATTTTTTTATTATTTATTTATTTATTTTTTAAAGGCTGAATACTATTCCGTTGGACTTTGATTTAAAACAGCCATTGAGGCGAGAAGATACAACATACAATTATTTAATTCACCTATGATTTCTGATCTGTCATAGAGTAAACCAGTCTTGATGGATGAGTTGTACTGATGGACCACTGTGAAAATAACAGTTCTAGTTAGAAAATTAGAGTAAGTCACATTTGCCCGGCTCTACACACGAAGGCCTCGTAGGTAGGACCACACTCACCCGAGAGGGTACAGGCAGACATGCGGTAATTCCAGGGAGCCGATGCACAGTGGGGGGCACTGTGAGAGGGGGACGCAGCAGGAGACCAAGAGGTAGGTCCCTGCTGCTGGCTGCAGCCTTGCCTTTCACTGTCCTTGCTTACCTCATTCATGCATGACTCACTCTTAAAGTTTGACACTAGTAGCTAAACACCCTTGGAAAGGATGTAAGATGGTTTTACTTTATAGATTATTTAGTTTTAGAGAAAGTTCCAGGGTACTGAATTTTAACACTGTTAAGAGCCATTTGGTTCACGTTGTAAAAATCCAACCTGTGGCTTGAGAAAGAGGGCGTAGTTTGTTCACCAGGTCTTTCTCACTTGGATGAAAAATGTGGCTGCAGTCACAGTTTCAGAAACACTGTCAAATTTGTTTCCTACTGACTTCATGCTATTAGGCAAGACACAGGCACACTTAAAATGACAAAGTCAAAGTGAAGACTTGGAAAACCCTATGTAGAGGGAAACCGCTAATGCGACTGGAAGATGGGAAGGCTCTTCACACAGTAACAAGCTATACTAATTTTGAGAATGTCTTTATTGTTCGTTTTAAAGAACTTTAAAAAAGTTAATAGGTAGTCAATATGATTTGGAATTCTTCAGTGCAGAGAACAAAGTCAGGAAATAGCAGGTTCACAGGGCAAAAGGTTTTATTGATTGCTGTAGTACAGGATAATTATTGCTTTGTAGCCAGACAGCACTTGTTCCACTGGGAATTGCAGAATCTATTTTTGAACAAGGATTCTTGTTTCTGTGGTTTTCTGTTTTAGAGAACTAATATGATTGTAAGTTCCACAAATGTACCTGCTTGATCTTTCTGGTGGTTAAACTTGAAAGGCATCGTGGAATATGCACACAAGTTAAAGCAATCCATGACACATAATGCTTTTGCTTGGAATGTTCCATGGTGGTAGAGAGATTTCTTACTGATCCCAGGACTCGGGGTGGGTGGGGGTTGTATAAAGGGAGGAGCCTTGCAGTTGGAGCCAGGACAGGGGGGTTCTTATCTTCCCTCTGCCATTAATTTAGCTGCATGGGTGAGGCCCCCTCAATTTTTGAATCTTGGAAATGAGGAGGTTATAGGGTACTATAATCTCTTAAGAGCTTTCCAATCTAACATGCACTGGTTTGTGATCCTTGTCAAGGAAAGGAGGAAGAAGGTGCTACTTTGTTATTGTATGCACTAGCAATGGAATTTGTTTTGGAATTTGGGTCTATGGAACCTAGTCCAGACATCTGTGCAGGCACAGAAGTAAAATTCCTAGGTTACTATCGGGGATGATGAAGTTTCAATGGGTCGAAGGACACATTAGGTGGGGAAGGGTCCATCATTACCGGCAATGAGTATAATTTAGGTCACTAAGAGTTGTGGACTCTGGTTTCCCTGTGGAACCTGGAGAACCAGCAGTAACCTCATCTGAGTGAGAAAGATCAGTGCAACTGGAATTGAGTCATTAGTTATGGATGTGACAGCTTCAAAATATGGTTGTGCCAAGCGAGACAATGGGAGCTTAGGGAGGTTTGGGCAGAAGGGAGAGCATTGCCCTGCGTGGTCAGACTGAGGTTGCAGTGCTCAAGATCTTTTTGGATGTTTGGGATGGTCCAGAGTGGTCTTATGTCTTCTGAAATCATCACATTGAAAGAGACTCATTTTATTATTTCCGTTGATAGTTTTACCAAGCCTGTAACATTCTTTAGTCACCTATTTTCCTCCCTCGCTTTTTTAAATGAACTTAATCTTTGAATTATTACAAACCATCATTGTTACTTTAAATGTTACAAGAAGGAAACAGCATGGCAGCAGACAGAACGCCACTAACAAGGACACGTTTGGAGAGACCTGGGTTTATTGGCCAGCTGGTCTTTCCAAGAGCAGTGTTCCTGCTCCTGAGCTAATCGGCATTAATCTTTCATATTAAAAGTATTAAGAAACATACTACATTAAAGCACCACTAAGTGCAGTGGAGGATTAGCTCTTATTAGAGTTGCAAAATGTAAAATGTTTTGGCTTAGTAAATCAATAAAGCTTGATTTATGCATAAGCACATGCAAAGCTCGCAAAGGGCAGCTGACAAATAATCATTGTTTATGGTGATAATGTAAGAAAGTCATTTAATCCAGTATCGTTGCGCTGCCATTTATTGAGAAGGAGCAGCAGTGCCTGTTGGTGTCTGGGGTTGGGGAGCTCTGGAGTTCCGGCAGGTATCTGCTGGGCCCCTGAAAGGCATGCCATCAGCTTGCAGGTGAACGTGTGTGGTGATGCCAGTCCGCAGAAGCTCCTTGGCTTACACACTGAGAAGTATTGGTGTGTGCTTTCTACTGTTGCAGTAAAAGTATTGGAATTAGGTGCCTTAGGAATCATGTCACTAATTTTTATTTTCCCCATTATGAAAATTCTGTAATTTGAATTGCAAACTCTGCAGTCTTGCCAGAATGACTCTATTTACCATTCAAAGTTGAATCAAAATTACTGGAGTTAGTTATTATATAACTTATTTGAATAAAGGGATGTTTATTCATGAAGCGTTAGGAAAAAGTGTGAATATGGCCTTATGTTATGGGAGTAGATCCTGCCAGGTTCTGAAGCCTGGTGCTGAGACTCTTTTGGGGACTGCTGTTTTTACTGTCACCAGTGGTAAAGTAAGCGATGCTGGCAGGTGGTGCATAGGACTGGAAAGTGATTGGATGGCAGCCCTTACTAGTCCATTACCATTGTTTAACTGCAGACTCTGAGCAGTAGACTTTGATTGCGCTATATGAGACTATCAGTGTTTACAATTCATTTTTTATTATTTAATGTGACATTTTAGTAATACTAACGAAACCTACACAAGCACATTGTTTTCATTTGTGTATTAATAAAAAACTAAGTATATATGCTAAAAACTCAAAGAGCAAAATTAATCCAAAGTGGAGTTGAGAGAAGCACAGGGATAAACTCTCTGGTCGGTAGGTCATTTAACATGGAGAGAAACAGCACACTGCTGTAAGAGGGGGTAGGATGTGTTGTGTTAGCCAAAAAGTTCGTTTTTTCTGGAAAATAAGAGACACATTCTTCATTTTCACCAGTAACTTTATTGATTTGGATATTTTGAGTATGTTGGCTATCTTCCATGTGGTATAATGTTGATTGTTCTCAGTCAGTGTCTCGATTTGGTTGCTGTCAACTTCAGTTGGTCTACCCGGCCATGAAGCATCGTCCAGTGAGAAATCTCCAGCACGAAACTTTGCAAACCACTTCTGACATATTCCATCAGTCACATTCTCCATACACTGTACAAATCTTTTCTTGTGTTTCAGTTGCGTTTTTACGTTTCTTGAAATAGTAAAGTGTAATATGCTGAAAATGTTGCTTATTTTCTTCCATCTTCAATATTAAAACAGCCATAGAAAAATTCATCAGTTTTGGTAAGTTTTTTTTAAATGCACGCTGATATGACAGCTGTCACAATACAGTCTAACAAAATTGTTTCAAATGAAGTTAAAGATAACTAAGTGCTACTAGAGCCATCTTACAGAAAAAAAAAAAATGAACTTTTTGGCCAACCCAGTATTTTGTAAGTATGACAGCAAATAAACTAAAAGTGATAGATATATATTTAAAAAACTAAGTTAGTATCCTATCATCAAAAAGCCGTTTTTGATAATGGTGTGTGAAAGAAGGAATATCCAGTTAGGAAATAGAGTGCTCCTTTTTCTCTAGGTACTTAATGGCCCTTTTAAAACAATACAGGTGGTTTTGAGTCCTATCCGATCAGGCGGGAGGCCTGTGTACAGATTCATTATGGTGTAGACCAGAGTCAACTTGGTTTGCAGATATGTGTGTTTGTCTGTATGGGTGATGAGCATAGATCTGTGTATGTGTGCACGAACATCTGTGAGCATGTATGTGCTTGCATGTACACATGGGTGTGTTTGTGAGCATGTGTATGTGCATTTGTATCTGAACATGTGTGTGCATTTGTGTGTGGGGGTGAGCATGTGTTTGTATGTTTACATGAGACTGTGTATATGGTTTGATCTAACCAGTGTTTTGAAATAATTTTGGTATTTGTCATTTACAAATCACTTCATTTAAAAGTCTGAGTTATCATTTCTTGAAAACTTAGATGATGCAGACACGTTGGACCCGCATTCCACAGGACAACCCTTAATGGAGCATCTGCCTCTTCAGATGGCCATTTGCTTGCTCTCCAGACCTTCTAGTCCCTGCCTAGGCCTTCTTATCTGCTCAGGCTGTGTAGGCATCTGGGCTAATACCTCGAATGTGGGGCATGGAGCAGGAGAGCCTCTGAGTGTGTGACCTCAAGTTTCTGAGGCTGTATCTTACAACACCAGTTGGCCAGATACTGTTAGTTTTCCTTCAGCTCAAAAATGTTCTGAATTACAGAATCCAAAGAGCAATGAATGAGACTTAGAAAGAGCTCTGTATAATGCACTTCATGAACGGAACCCTAAGAAAATGTGTTTTTGTTTAAGTCTGTGGAAGGAAAAACAAAACAAAGACTGAAAAAAAAAATGAAGGCAGATGAACTGGTCCTCTGTAAATCAAAAACCTTTGTACAGGTGGTGAGGTACAACTATTTGTTTAGGAGTAAAAAATTATAGTCTTTTTCTTATAGATCCTTGTTTGGTATTTGTATTTGTCTTTGAAACTCACCGTATACTGCATATCCTTTTATCATTTTCTTGCCCAGTGTATAAATGAATCATGAATTTTAGCATGTTTGTGCCATGGCTCTCCAATTAAAAACAGTTTCTCTCACCCACCAAATGGTTTTATTGTGTGTGTACCGTGTACCTGAGAACAACCTTGTAAAATGGCTGGTAATATTCTTGTTTTACCTTTGAAAAAAATGTGTGTTGGAAAGGGTAAATAACTTGTCTCCAGATCAGTAAGCTTGAAGTAGATTTTAAGCTAAGGGCACAAATTTTCCCCCAGTTTTGAAACCAGCACTTTGAAAATAGTAGGGGTCGGTAAATATATGTTTATTGACTTCATATTTCAATAAGATTTTAGAATGTTCAGACTTGAAATATTGGAAACATATTACTAAGAAAAGTTGTAGAATGTGGCTCCTTGTGATTTTTAAGAAGAGGGCGGAAAGTTACTTGTCCAGAATGTTTTCCATTTTGTCAGTTTTGGAGGCAAATAAATGGAAGAGATTAGGTCTGCAGCTTCCTTGACAAATGGTAATCATGAGATTATGTAAAGTTATGTAAATTGAATCAGATGCTATTTGGGTTTTTCTGCACTACATGAAAACTGTAAGCACAAAGCAGTACTATAAGATTTTCCTCTTTGGTGTTAGTCATAAACCAATTTATTTTCTCTTGCTTCTTAATCCAGCAGCATATGTACTTAAAATCAAGCATGTGTTCAATTCTGTGTGAAATGTGGGAGGGACTTGGTTCTGTGGGTTCTTGGTCTCTTGTCTAACTCTCTTCCTCATTGTTAGTCCTTCCTCTCCTCAACTGTCAGAGCCCCTTCTCATCTGTCTGCTCACCTCCCTCCCGCCTCTGCTCACCTCCCTCCCGCCTCCGCTTCCCTCACTGGAGATCTTGGCCCGGGCTGCTTCCCACTCAGCTTAAATGATGATGGCCTTGTGTGCACCGGGGCTCAGCTCACATCAGCCTCTGTTCTTGTCCTGGGTCATGGACCCATTTTTTCAAATTTAAAAAAATCGTTTATGCTATTACAGTTGTCCCAGTTTTTCCCCCCTTGTTCCCCTCCCCGCTTTTAAATCCTCACTGTAAGATATGTTTATTGAGAGAGAGAGAGAGAGAGAGAGAGAGAGAGAGAGAGAGAGAGAGAGAGAGAGACATTGATGTGAGAGAGAAACATTGATTGGTTGATTGGTTACCTCCTGCATGTGCCCTGGTCGGGGATTGAACCCCCAACTTTTGGTGCACAGGGCAACACTCCAACTGCCTGAGCCCACCCGGCCAGAGCTGGTTGGACACTTTAATATCCCAAATGGGTAAGTGGTGCAGAGCCTGTGAGAGCAGCCTGGAGTCACTTTTGCACAGGCATGTCTTCCTTGGCACAGCGTGCCCTCTCGGACCTCTGCTGTTTCCAGCCCTGACCCGGCCTCACTGACCCTCCCGTGTTTTCCTGCCCTGAGTCAGGAGCCCTTAGTGCCATCTGTCCACTCTCCATCATGCCTCTGACTGTCCTCTAGCCTGTTGGACTGATAAGCTTCTCTCAACGTCTCTTCCTGCTCTGGGCTCTTGAATAAACCTTGATTTCTTGCTGTCTTACTGTCTCCCACACAGCTCCAGTTTTCAGGGCCGTGCTGACCTGCCAGGCTCTGCCTCTATTCTAGGGCTATATCTTCAATCCCGAGGTGTGCCTTCATTCCAGGGCCATGCCAGCCTCTCAGGGCCAGGCCTTCAGTCAGGGTCATGCTTTCATTCCAGAGGCACGCTTCAATTCCCAGGGCTGTGCTTGCATTCCAGGCTTGCCTCTATTCCAGGGTCGTGCCTTCCTTTCAAGGCCATGCTGACTGTCCAGGGGTGAGCCTTCTGTCTACAGTCTAGTGACCTTCTAGCACAATGCTTCTGTTCTATGCAGAATTTTCAACAGTTATACACAGTGGCTGAGGAATATAGTACAATATTAAACAAATTTCTTTTTGTTTCACAAAATTAAACAATATCTTACAGTATAAATTCATGCTCTCAGACATATAGTTTTAGACATGACATATGAAGTGTGGCATTAACTTATCACATTGGCAACTGGATAGATACTGAATGTTAGAACTGTAGTTTTATTGCTATAAACACATTTAATAAGATTAAAATCTCAAGCCCCGGATGGGTGGTTCTGTTGGTTGGAATGTCATCCCAAGTACCAAAAGTTTGCAGGTTTGATTACTAAGGGCACAGGCCTAGATTTTGGGTTTGATCCCTGGTCAGGGCACCTACAGAGGCAACGGTTCAATGTTTCTCTCTCATATCAGTGTTTTTCTCTCACCTCCCTCTCCCCGCTCTAATATCAATATCAATATCAATATCCATATACTCAGGTGAGGATTTTTAAAAAAGATTAAAATCTCAAAAAATTTTATTTAATTTTATTTAAATATTTTAGATAAAAAATTTGATATTCATTAGTTATAATTTGTAATTTTAATATTAATTTTAGTAGCTAATTTAGAATATTTAGAGAGTAAGTAACTTTTTAAGACCTAAAAATTTAAAATTTTAATTTTTACACTTTATATTTTTGGTTAAAATTATCAAAATTATATAGACTGGGTATAATTATATTTTATGTTTTAATTTCTGATGATTTCTGTGAATAGAATATAGATTATGGGAAAATCTTGGATTTCTTAAAACTAGATAGTTAATTATTTCTCTGAAATGAAATCAAAGAAAGAAATTTTATGGAATGAATATGTAAAAAATTATGAATTATGCAAGTCTTTATTTCATTACTCATCCAGACATTGCTGGCCCATCAACAGGATACCTGGACATGGGTCATAATTAAGTTTAGTGATCTCTGGCATTTTACCAACATATAGTCATATGTAAACTATAGCTTCTTACATACTTTTTGATTCTGTCATTATGAAGCTGTATTTGTCAGTATAGGAGGATAGGACGTACTTTGCTCCACAACCTGTTAGCTTGATGAGTGACTTTAAAACATTTCCACATATGGTTTGAGGACCTGCATTTATACTCTTGCCTGGGTCCTGTACCTGCTATGGGTGGGCCTGTTCGAGGTTTTCACAGTGGATTTCTCACGTCCCCTGTGCACTGGATGTCTTTCCACAGGTCAGTGGCCTGTCTACTTAGGGACTCAGTTTCCAGGTCCCTCACATTCTGTCCTTCCCGCAAATGGACCGTTGGCGTCCTTTCCTGTCCACTTGAGAGAAGAATGTCACTGTGGCGCATTGCGTTTGTGACACTGAGCATGAAATATTGGTGCTTTAAGTGAAGCCTCATTTACTCAAGCCTCATACCATCCTTCTAACCATAATATTACAAAACAAATCACGGTAGTCCTCCCTTACCCACTGTCTCACTGTCTCCGGTTTCCGTTACCCACAATCAGCCCTGCTCTGAAAATGAGACATGGAAAAATCTCAGAAGTAAGAAAATGTGTAATTTTTACACTGTGCACTGTTCTGAGTAATGGGCTGAAGTCTCCCCCCTTCCACCTCTCCCCCACCTGGACGCGAATCACCCTTTTGTCCAGCGTCTTCTGGCTGTGGGCATGCCCTGCTGGTCAGTCCCTTAGTAGTTGTCTCGGCGATCAGATCGGCTACCACAGAGAGACAGCACTTCACCTGACTGATATTACAGTACTGTTACAGTTGTGCTGTTTTATTATTAGCCATTATTGTTCATCTTTTACTGTGCCTAATTTATAAGTTAAACTTTATCACAGGAATGTGTGTATAGGAAAACCCATAGTATGCAGAGTTTGGTACTACCTGTGGTTGCAGGTATTAACTGGGGGTCTTCAAACGCAGGCCCCTTGGATAGGGGGCTACTGTACCTTTTATGTTTGATCAGCAAACTTCATATTGTTATTTTAGTTGTTTCGATAAGGACTAAAATAATTTTAATAATCTAAGCAAAAAGAACATTTTTATTTAATAGAGATATTTTAAAAAGTTAACTACGTATTACATTATTTATTTACATGTAGTTGGTGTGCAATATTATAGTAGTTCCAAGTGTACAATACGGTTATTTGATGTTTATATACCTTACACTGCGGTCACCATACTGTGTCTAGTGATCGTCTGTCACTGTGCAGACTTGTTGCCACAGAGTAGGATGGGATGAGCAATGAAAGACTGATGGGAATGAAAAGGTTCTACCTTTGGGTATGAGTCTGAGGGGTGTGGAATGGATCTATGATTTTAAGGAGAAAAAGGAATGTTATACCAATGGACGGAGTAGTGCTTATTCATGCCTATATAAAAATGCATGGTGGAAGGGCACAGATCATTGTATTGAATATATTTATGGAAGTAATGTTGTCATTTTATTCAAAATGTCATATGTATAGTGCATGGGAAGTGACATTCTTTGCAATTATTTAAACAAATGGAGACTTTTATAATGCCAAATTGAAAATGTGAGGGGGAACATTAGTTTTTCAAAATTATTTGAAGGGGGTATGTGAGCCAAAAAAGTTAAACAATGGTGATGTAGACAGCCATGTTAGATGAAAAGCCATTCTGAAAGGCTGATTAATCCTTGTTACCTGGGCAAATACTTGGCCATGACAAGAATCTAGAAGTTGTACATTTGCCCAGAGCAGTTGTTACCTGAGCCTCGTGGTGTGTAAATATTTTGAATATGCCCCATGTCCATCCTGGATGGGATGAGCTGTGACTTGCCCTGTACCCATCTCTGGTCCCTTGCATTCCCTGACTCTGGACTTTTAAAGATGGTGCTCTTCCTACAGCCCTTGTTGTTCCTTCATTGAGACAGTTTTTCGTACACTTCTGGTATTTAGAAGTTCTCAGGGCTTTGAAAGGATTTATCGTAATTGGACTTTTACAGAGTTTCTCTTTAAGTTATTGGATTCCTTTGGTAAATTTAGAGCCGGCAGAAGGGAGATCTTGGGATAATGGGGAAGAGCCCATTCATGGGTACCAGCAGCTGGTTTGGTCCGTAAAGGACACTACTGTTGCCATAGAGATGGAAACATTTTTATTTCAATCTATGAAGGATTATTTATTGAGATTTTACTATGAGTCTGATGTTTTTCTGGTGGGATTATACAAGATGGTTAATACTAAGTATTTATATGAAGCACATTCATAATGTAGTCAGCTTTTGGCCCTTGGCATGCACTCAGAAGAAGAATTTATTTTTGGAAATGGATGTTTTATATGGAAACTGCCAGTATACTTACTTATTTGTTGGTCATTTCTGCTTTGGCTGTTACTCCTGAGGATTTTACTCTTGCCTTGCTAGGAAGTATCAGAAGTTAATTGAAATTCTAATATCTGGAAACTGGGTGATATCTCACTTGTCCTGGTGGGAACTTCTCTGAGACAGCACTTCTTTTGAATTTTTATAATTTGTCTTTTTTATGCTAAACGTTTTTCAAGGTTGGTTAAATGCCTGTAGTGGAAATTTACAAGAGCTGGAGGCTAACCTGACTGGTAATGGCAGGCTGAACCCGATACTTCTGTGGGGTCCACTGGCGGCTAAATGGAAAGCTTTCTCTGGTCTGTATTCTGCTGGTATTTAAATAAAGTGAATTGGAGTGTCTGGAGCTGACTGCTGCACAGTGAAAATGCTCTTCAGGCCCTAACAAAGGACTGGAGGGCATTGACCTGAGTCAGGTGGTCTGGTTAGTGGCTCATCTGTGCTTCTCCATTAATGGGACCTTGGAAAAAAGTCACTTAACCTCTTTGCATTTCACACTCTCCTCATCTTTAAAATGGCTAATTAATACCTGACCTTGCTCTCTCTCAGTGGTATTGTCAGTGCCAGCTTTGATGGCAGATGCAAAAGCTCTCTGTAACCTGTAGGGTGCTGCAAAGTGGGGAGAATGCTCACCATCACATTTTTCTTTCTTCTTTTTAACTGTAAGAGGCCCTACTGTTCCTTGCTTCATAGGCAGGGCGGGGGAGGTGTGAGTGAGGAAGTGCTTGCGTCTGGGAGGGGAGCCTAGAAATGCAGGTCCAAAGGGTCAGCAGAAGCTCACTTAGCTGGCAGCCCCTCACCCCACTGTGTTCAATGCTCTGGCACTTATGATTACTTTTTTACCCCCGTGATCAAAGAATTTTGGTTATATCTTTTTGCAGTTTTTTTGTCCTGTGTTATAATTGTTTATGGATACATAATTGCACCCATTTTATTAAAAAAGTAAAGCTTTTTGAGCCTGTGTAATCAGGAATAAGTATTTTGGATCCCAATGCCATCACATGTGTGAACTTGGACTAGCTACCTCATTTTTAAACTTTGTCGCCTTCAGTATTCCCATCTGTGACCTGGGGATAATGACAGCTGCCTTATTAGGGGTGTTTTGTGTATTAGATGGGGTTTGTATCAACTCCTCAGACTAGTGTTTAAAATGTATTAGGAGGAGCCCTGGCTGGTGTAGCTCAGTGGATTGAGCGCGGGCCTTCGAACCAAAGGAACGCGGTTCGATTCTTAGTCAGGGCACATGCCTGGGTTGCAGGCCAGTTCCCAGCAGGGGACGCATGAGAGGCAACCGTACATTGATATTTCTCTCCCTCTCCCTCTCTCCTACCATTCCCCTCTAAAGATAAATAAATAAAAATCTTTAAAAAATAATTAAAAAATAAAAATAAAATGTATTAGGAGGAAATGAAGAAATGCCGTTTATTCATTCTTCTAAGAACAGTTTTTACTCACTTTTAAATTTTACCTATTTATTTATTAATTACTTCACAGAGTATTTTTTAGAGCAGTTTTAGTCTCACAGCAAAATTGAGGGGGAAGTGCAGAGATTGCCCATAACCCTGCAGCCCCCACACTTGCACAGCCTCCCCTACTGTCAGCGTCCTCCGTAGACTGTGCATTTGTTACAGCTTAGGAACCCACACTGACACCTCATCACCTGGGGTCCGTGGTTTACGTTAGGGCTCACTCTTGGTGTCGTGCATGCTGTGGGTGTGGATCAATGTAAACCCAGTCCTATGGGTTTGGACACGCACCCACCAGTGTAGTGTCATACAGTGTAGTTTTCGTCCCCTAAAAATTCTAAGCTTCACTTTTCACTCCTCCCTTTCCCCTTAACAACCACTGATCTGTTTGCTCTTTCCATGGTTTTGCCTTTTTTGCAGGATGTTATATAGTTGTAATCACAACGCCCTTTTATTTTTTAAGCCTTGGAATTAGTTAAAGCTCGGTAGTTGTAGTTGTTAAGTGGTTAAGAATGAAGCTTTGAGCGAATTAAAAAAATAACAACAGCAAAAAATAATGGGTAGTAATGTATGCGTAGTTTTACTCAAGAGCCTTTAAAATCTGACCACACTCATCCATACTGGCCACACTCAGATTTTGAGGCCTGGGGCATGTTGGAAGCAGTGGTTAGGAGCAGGGGAAGTAGGCTGTCAGTCATACACACTTGTTTCCCAGATAAATGATGACCGGCAGCCCAACTGCAAGGGAGGAGATAGAGAAACTGGGAGAAGTGGATAGCAGCGTAAGAGCCATTTCATGCCATTTACTGGAGGAGCAGATAATCTTGTCACTAGGTCTGCAGGGTGTGGGGTTATCACACAGTGAGGTGTCAGCTGTGGTATGAGAAAGCCAGATAATTGATTTATACCATTCAGTCCTCAAAAAGGTTTTACCTTTATTTTGTATCTATTAAGTAGGTGGCAACAGAAAAGGTTAAGCTCAGAGGGATGTGGTGTGGAGAAATAAAGATTATAAAGAGCCAGGACTTTGACAGACAGGTAGTCTGTGGGTCGAATGTATTAATGAACTATTATTGTATCTGTGGTAAATCTCTTTTATATCAAGCCTTCCAGTATCAAACAGTTCTCATTCTGGCCTCTGAAACACAGTAAAACCGTAAGCCAACACAGCCTTGAAGCATTGGGTTGGTACATAAGTAATAGATTTGAATGATTTTTGTATTGTGAGATGTACGGAGCCACGTTGATCAGCCGAAGGACACTTGGGGTAGGCATGCAGCTGGCAAGGGAGCAGGACAGTGCCAAGGCGGAGTCTGTGATGGGGACCCGTGCTGGAGTAAGGGTCATGGCTGAGAATCGGGCTGTCCTGGGCCATACCTGGGTGGGTCCAAAGTGGAGGAAAACTCTGATTGTTTAAAAGCTGTCTGTTAAGATTGATTTTCTGAGATGATGTATTAAAGTCCTGTCAAGTGGAGGGTGTGTCCAGATGGCAAATCCAGGTCCCATGTTCCAGGGCTAGGGAGCCTGAAGGACTGGCCAGAACAAAGCAAGACCCCATGGGTGGGATGGGCCATATGGCAGGATTGGGCACTGGGCTGGGAAAGAGCAGTAAGGATCAGGGTATGACCTGACCTTCCCAACAGGGTAGACGGGGGCAGGAAGAGGAAGCTGGGAAATGGGGCCATGCACTGCCTCTGGAGTCTTGAACAGATGACCTGGATGAAACGAGTTTGGACAGGGGCAGGTGCATGTGTCCCAGGCATTACCCCTGGGCTCCCTGCATCCTGGGGCTGAGTGGCTGCTAAGTGATATGGTCTAATTACCTCTTTGAGAAGTGACTGCCTCAAAGAGGCATCTTAGGAACTGGGTGATTTCTGCTTGGTGGCAGCAGTCCTTAAAACACAGGTGTCCCAGATTGATGGTTGACAGAGAGTAGAAATCAGTGGACTCAGCTGGAGGGTCTGGGGAAAGCAGAAGGTGAGTGAAGAGGCAGAGACTGAAAGTAATGAGATTCTGAGCAGCGTTCTCTGGGGCAAGCGAGTCATTCTATCTGCTTTGGACCCTGGACGACGGTCCTGGAACCAAACCTGGGGCTGTTTCTGGGATTTAACTCTGGGGGAAACAGGGTCATATGATCACTTTAAGGGATGGTGCTGAGGTCTCCATCACACTTGCCACCCCATAACATTTGGAAATGGAGCAGCAATAGTGTTTATTGACTTAGTGTCACCTTGTTTTAGATGGTTTTCACTTTGATGATCTGTTAGGGAAGAGGTCTGTGATTCTGTTGGTTGTGACTTCATGGAGGGGATCTAGGGGTGGACAGAGAGGGTCATACATACAGATTCTTAATACTTTAGGGTCAGAGGCAAAGCTGCAAATCAAAAAAGTGGAGAACAAATGATTGACCACCCCTGGACCAGGGATCTCTAGTGTCCAGTGTTGGTTTTTAATAGACTACATTTTTTATTTTATTTTATTTTCAAATCCGCACCCGAGGATATTTTTATTGATTTTATATAGAGAAGGAGAAAGTGGTGGGGGGGAGAGAGAAACATTGATGTGAGAAAGAAACATAGATCTCTGTTTCTCATAACTGCCACCTAGGTTCTTATAACCACAACCTTTTGGTACAGAGGACAATACTCTAACCAACTGATCCACCTGCCAGAGTGATAGACTAAGTTCAAAGCAAAATTGAGAGGAAAGTTCCCGTATGTGCACATCCTCCTCTACGATCAACATTCCTCACTGGAGTAGTACGTTTGTTATAGGTGGTGAACCCGCATCGACACATCATAATCACCTGAAGTTCACAGTCTACATTAGGGCTCATTCTTAACGGTGTACGTTCAGTGGGTTTGACAAAGGTATAATGACACGTGTCCATCCTTACGGTATCATGCATAGTCATTTCACTGCCTCCTAAATCCTCTGTGCTCCACCTATTCATCTCTCCCTCCCCACTAACTCCTGGTGACCACTGGTCTGTTCACTGTCTTCGGAGTTTTCCTTTTTCCAGAGTGTCACATAGTTGGAACCATAGAGTTTGTAGCCTTTTCCAACTGGCTTCTGTAACTTAGTAACATGCACTTAAGTTTCCTGCATGTCTTTTTGTGACTGTCCAGTGCTTTCTTTCACTTCGCTTCGCTTCACCTCACTTCACCTCACTTCATCATCTTTGTGGGTGTCTCATCTTTATCATGGTGAATATCACTTCACACACTTGAAGACCCTGAGGTCCAGATGCTGGAGAAAGAACCTCCTCTGCTGTAGTGCTGTGCACGGGCACGGGAACGTACCGAGGAGCTCACAGGCAGAATGGGCCCAGAACAGCTTGTGGATGGTACAAGCTGCCTTTCCTTCAAAAAAATTCATGTCAAGTATTTTTTAGAAATTTGCCTGCTTTCCAAAGATTAGCACAAATCTAGTTACAAAAGCTTCGAGGATAGAATGGTTACACAAAATGAGGCCCAACTGTTTTTATTTTTAAATGTTCTTAGACTATGCTGTGAGGACTTACAGTCGCCAACTACTAAAAATTTTGTATTTCTAAAGAGGTTTAATCAGAAGGAGTTGTTACAGAAATACAATTTTCAGGGTTTTCGTAATTATTTTTCTGATTATCTCCTAATAATTGACAGGGAGGTTAAGCATAGTTGATTAAACAATGCAAAAATTTTAAAAAGCCCATAATGACATATTTACACAATGGTGACTAATAGCTCCCAAAAGCCTGTTGTGCATTATGAAAACAAGTTATAGCCATTAAAATCTGTAATTGTTTTTTCACACTAGGCAGTTATGTCAAGTCATTAGCATCTATTCAGCTTATTTCTTAGAAAATTATCTGATGAGTATCTTTCAAGACCATCATAAAACAATTTTCAGCCCCCACCAGCTCACACCCTACACCTCCGAACGTAAGCACAACAAACTCCTCAGTAATCTCGAAAGAAAATAAAATTTATTTAAGACTTAATTTCTGGTTTCAATGTTTTATTGTCCTATAGTGATCAAAGGATGATTTGCATGCCTTACATTTAGTGTTATTCGGAGTAATGTTTAATCATAGATTTGTTTTGTGAAATGAAGAAAACAACACTCTTTACATTCTTCATCTGTACATGTAATTTGTTAGCCCATCAAAATTAATTTTAGATCCATACCGTACACAGAGCTTTAGATTTATATGTCTGGTTAATGGTTCTTTCAGTTAAGTGTATGTATTTATGGATCTGCCCTTCCAGGCTGGATTTCTTCGAAGCATTTATGCAGGGAGGATGTTCACATAAATAACCAACCAGCAAATAAACGTCAATTACAAATTCTATTAACATAGTAAGCAGTAGTCCTTTAACAAATATTTAAGTACAGTATGTTTAGATTAAATTAAGTTTTTTCAAAATGCTTGTCTGCTTAGTTTCCCAATTTAACTAATCTTTCCCCTATCAAAAAAACCTTTTTTACATTTCAAAGAGTAGACCCACTCTGACTTCCTAGAAATATTGTATACTCAAGTATTATAGATTTTTAAAAAGATTTTATTTATTTATTTTTAGAGAGGGGGGAAGGGAAGGAGAGAGAGAATGAAATATCAATGTGTGGTTGCCTCTCAAGCCCCACTACTGGGGGGCCCGCAACCCAGGCATGTGCCCTGACTGGGAATTTAACCCGTGATGCTTTGGTTAGCAGGCCTATGCTCAATCCACTGAGTTACACCAGCCAGGGCTATTATAAAGATTTTTAAGTGGTTTGTAGAAGCAAAGAGATTTGGTTATTTTTGTGCCCACCCCCCCCCCCCCAAATTTCATAGTACCGTTTCTTCTTTTGTCCTGGACTCTCTTTTTATTTTTCCTTTTCAACATCCTTTTTCCCAAGGGTTTGTAGCCTACTGCTCATTTGAGGGCCTTGATTGTGTAGTTTATGTACTAGGATCCAACTTAAGCGTATTACAAAAAGACCCTAAGAGACTGTGGCTCCATTTAATTAGGAATTTATTGCTCATTCT
Source organism: Glossophaga mutica (assembly GCA_039655065.1). NCBI lineage: Eukaryota > Metazoa > Chordata > Mammalia > Chiroptera > Phyllostomidae > Glossophaga > Glossophaga mutica. The sequence goes on from CM077303.1 coordinate 158,290,599, forward strand.
TGCAACAGGCCAGAGATTTGTGATTCAGGGTGGTACCTCTGTTCCATCAGGACCTTTAGGCATACCTGGTTCTTTCCATTTTGCTCTGCTCCATTGGCTGTTTTTTTCATCTGCATGGTAGAACCTTTATTTTCCTTTTCATCCCCAGCAAGAAAGAGGGAAAGAGAGAGAGAGTCCAGGGCCAGCTGCTCAGTTTCCCTGGGTCAGAGCTGAACTGCAAGAGGGGTGGGGAACACACTCTGTGGCAGCAGGCCCCTCTTCAGAGCCAAAACTCCCAGGGCGAGGAGGCTTCTTTTACTGAAAGACAGAAGGGGAGGAAAGGCCCTTGGGGACAGTTAGCAGTGTCCACTGCAACTCATTTAGCTAAGAAAAAAATTTTTTTAGGATAACTGTTTTATCTTGGGGAGCATACCAAGGAAAATGTAAAAATGCTTGAAATATAAAACCAAACAAATGACTTATTTTCTTCACTTGGGAGTCAAAATGCATTTTCTGTAGTTGACAGAGTAACTTAGGTTTCTAACTTGCAGTTATTGCTATTGATTGAATAGAATATATACGTTTTCTTGTATTAACTTTTAAAGACATTAATGTCCATCAACGTGATTGCTTTTCTAGCAGTTGGGATTCTCCCGTCGTACTTGGCACTGTGCTTTTGGAGTTGTAGGAAACCCGGAACAGTATATAAAGTCACTTACTACTTCTGGGTTTCTACGTTTGTAAACATATTATATTTGGCCTAGGTGAATTTTTTTATTTTCAAATTCTTTTTTTAAAAAACATTAGTGTATAAGTTAGTATGTATAAAATACTTTCAAGAGACAAATAGTTCTAAGTTGCTTGTTTTAAAAATAAGCAGTGTTTTGCTTATACTCTGCAAAATACCCTCTTTCTGAAGGGAAGTGTTTTTAACTGTTTAAGATGAATATATGGGACCAAAAATGCCCCTCACCAAGACACAGCATTGTACAATTTTAGAATACTGGGGACAGAAAGATCCTATAAGTGTCTAGAAAGGAAAAAAAAAAACAAGACTACATACAAGGTTGTTGATTAAAATACTTTGATATAATTGCTTTGCACAAAGGGACGAAAGCAAAGTTACTGAAGATGTGTTTTGTGTGATGTGTGTAGTCAAACGTTATGCTCAAATGAAGCCGGCAGCTCTATCACTTTGGACATGAGTCTTGAAGTCGGTCAGAATGAGGGAAGTTGGGGATGTGAAGACAGCAGAGTTCAGGTGTTCAGTGTCTGCGTTTTGGCCTTAAACACAGCAGGAGTTTAGTGTTCAGGTAGACGGTGGAGATTCATTCAGTGTTTAACAGTATCCGGGCCATTTCTTGGCCAGAAGTAGAATGGTGAACTACGCAGATGAAGTCTCCACCCATAAGATTTATGTTCTAGTTATGATGCGTTCCTGTGAGACATGGATGAAGGGTGCATGCCATTTATGTAAATGATCGAACCCCATGTCAGATGGTAAATCTGGTGTGTGAGAGGATGGGGAAGCCCAGACGCCTCCTGTCTTTGGTTTCTTGTTGATATTCAAACTGTTTTGTAACTGTAGGCTTGGCCATGGAATGAAGGATGGAAAAACGATTTTTGGAATTTCTAGTTTATGTTAAACTTTTTTTTTGTAGGAGATAATTATCTATTTAGAGCGGTCGTGAAGGAACTTGAATGACTCTTAGAAAGGTCTTTTGAATCTACAAGCTCTACAGTTTGTCTTTGTAAGTCCGCCCAGTCTTCACGGGCAGTGGGAGTCTCAGCCTTTGGTTCTCACCTTGGCGGTCAGTGTCTGTGCCCCTCAGTCCCCTGGACCCACCTCTCTCTCTGATCAGCCCTCTGCCATGTTCCTTCACTTTCTCTGTGGGTCCTCTCTTTGCCTAACAGCACTTCGCAACTTTTACAAATCTTCTTTTATGTGCCATATCTCCTTAAAAATTATGAATTACAGATAAGACGCTGCAACGAAAACTTTCTTTGTTCTCTCTTTTCTTTCAAGATGGCACACTCGTAAATTGAATTCATGTTCCTAATCCATAAAACGCAAAAATTCCTAAGATGTGTGTATTAGGGAGGTAAGATCACAAACAAAACATTTTCCCTCCTCTAGTATGAGGCAGGCAGATCAATGCATACACAGATACTACAAGGGATTACACCAAAGAGGCATGAAAGAGCCCTTGACTAATTTAGTTAAATTAAAATACACAGTAACTGTGTATCAGAAGTATATGAATAATCGTGAATTGGTGAATGATGTTTGGGTCAGTGGATGAGTTTAATGTAGAGGATGCCCCTTTTCTTCTTGCACCTCACTGACCTCAGGACACTTCACCCAGCAAACCTGCCCAAGAACTTGCAGATGCTGTGGTGATAGAGTCATGTTTTCTACCCCCTTCACTGAAAGTCTTCATGGTGTCAATGGTATGTCTCTAAGTGGGATTTATGAGCTCTTTCTGCCTACATCAGTGTTGCTTTCCTTGTAGAGAAATGTTCCTGGCACAGTGTTTTTTATTTTTACTCCTGTGACGCGTATGTCTACTTTTTTCCACCCAAAAGGCTAGTCCAGTTGTTCAGATGACATTTTATTGTTAGTGATGTTTTTATTTTTATTGTTTTTATTGTTAGTGATGTTATTGTTAGCTTTTGTTTTTAATTTGTGTCAAAGTAAATTATGTTTTGGGTTTCTTAAGCAATCATTTCATGATAGTTTTAGGTAAAACAAAGGAAGTAGGGACATTAGTGATTACTTTTTAAAAATTAGAGTTATGTAAATAAACTACTTTTTTATTGAAAGATTCATTTTTATGTGATAAGATAATCTTGTACTCTCCTATTTTCATTCAGAATATTCTAGAAGGCTATCCTGCTCTCCCCACTCCATTTAATACAGGAGTGGAATTTGCTCGGGCGCACACGTGTGTGTGTGTGTGCCTGGCATGTCGATAGGAGGCTGATCCATGCGATCCGAATGTCCGCTATCACAGGCTCCTTGTATATCAGCTCATACGCATGGGAGTTCCTCTAAGTCAGAACCAGTTTGTCAGGGCCGCAGTTCTTTCCCTTGGAGTTCTGGAGACCATGGCACCTCCGCGGTGAACACACGGTGGATCCATTTTAATGAGGCAGCGAGCTGTTTAAGAAGACAGATTTAAGAACAAGAATTAATGCTCAAACTCTTCGACTTCTCACCTCTTCACTGGCATGTTTGAGTAAACCCTGGAGCTCCAGTAATTAAATTTGCTGTAGTTCGCAGTTTTCCGTTTTCCCAACCAATGGTAATAGGCTCCTCCCATTCTGCTCTTAAGACTTTTTTGTTGTGGGAAATTCAATCATATCTAAAAATAGACAGGATGTATAGAGAATCCACACATGCTCATTATCTAACTTTTAAATAGTAGATTTGAGTTGGACTGTTGCAGTGAAAGTGGCATTGTGGTACTGAACAGACATTGCATTTCCGTGTTTCTCATTTTCAAAAGTCCAGTAAGGTTGGCACTAATCTGTAGTGCATGCAGTGGGAACATCTTGGCCCTGATGCTGGAGAGACCTAGGGTATCAGTGAGCCCCGAAGTCCACTCATTGCCATGGGACGAGCTTCCAAATCCCAGAGCAAATTTATTATGGTTAGTATTGGGGTTACGGTTTGAATTGCTTCTCCTTTAGAGAACTCGGAGGCATGGAAAGCCTGGAGTTGCCTCATGGTGGTCAGAAGTTAGCCTTAAGAAGGTGAGTTGATTTCTTCATATGAAATGTAGAGGGCTGCAGGTATCTGCCTGAGTTTGTTTTTCTGCTAGAACAGTTGTCAAAGAATCCTTGCAGTTCTGTCCCAGTTACTTTGTTAAAATATTATTGTCATTCTTTTTAAATAACTCACTGTGTCATCCTACCTACCCTTTCTTTGCAAGGAACCCACTTGACTTGAACCTGTAACCACTGCGTCCTGTTCAGATGTGTGGTAAACTACAGGGCATAACTGCCATTGTCATCAGTGTCCAGGTCATCTGATGATGGGAGCCTTACCTTAGACACAACACTCATCACACCACTGGGTCTCCCTGGGTCGGTCCTGAGTGCTCTCACACTGAGGCCTTGTTATGGGAAAGGGGTGAGGTGGACCCAGACGGCATTATGAGAGGAACTCTGCAAGCACAGAGGATTCTTGAAGGCTTATTTCTGGCTGTGAATTGCTACGAAACATATTACATTAATGTAAGAGAATTATTCAGTGCTCGTTCTGAACGATGACGTTTTCCTGCTTAAGGGCAGCTTGGGTACTTTGGCAGGAAATTCCCTGACATCAGTTTCTATGAAATCTCTGCTATCTGATGGCTCCCGAGGATTCAGTCTAATTGGTGGGGAGTAGGAGATAAGGGGTAAGCATAACGAGCCTAACAACTTGAAACTAGAGCAGGTTTTGGAGCTGTAGAGAGAACCCTATCCTCTGTGTCTACCAAAAAGTAAATTTGGGGTTGGAAGAAATTTTATCCCAAACTCAAATTGTGGTTGCTTTGAAATAGGAGAAAATAAATGTCTTATTAAACTTTCAGAAATTTTTTTGAGGTTAACAACATAGCTGTTTCTTTCTTTACCCTGAAGAGATTTAACAAAGGATCAGACTCCTTTGCATGGAAATGATTTGAGTGAGTATGAAGCAAACAGTCAATTCAGTCTTTACAGAAAATTTAAAATTATGCAAATACCACTAAACTTGAACAGCATAAATCAAATGGTACCTTGCGTATCCTGTTGCCTGAGTGCTTGCGTGACTGAGCAACAAAGAACTGCTGAAGAGAACGGGTAAGAGGGGTGGAGCCAGGCTGTGTCAGTCGAGGAATCGGACAGAGTGGAAAGCTAGATATTAACGTATCACCAACAAGTAATTCCAGTACGGTTTCCACACGCCTCAGTGAGTTTCAAAGTATTGCAAAAATGATTCTCTTGGAGTAAATGACATCTTTGAGGTGAATTCATTTTCCCACTTGGTAGATTTCCTCACTGGTGAGCCCTGAGCCAGATAAGCCAGGTTTAAATTTTTTGATTTATTTTATTTTCATTACCATCATCGTTTATGAACTGCTGTCATTGCCGATCATGGGAGGCAATGAAAGAAATTGGTTTAGGACTGCGTATGTGTGGAGAACTCAGGTTAGTGTGCATAAGCGATCACGAAAGTATTAAACACTTGAGTCGATGGATGCATTGGAGTTTGCTGTGGTCTTAAACCTGTGAGATGAGAAAGAGCTGTGTTTAGAGGTCCAGGCTGACAAGGGTTTGTATTTCAGAAAGCGTTGCAAGGTAGAACTTGAAAGGAACTGAAAACAGGAGTTATTGTTATCCTTGACTGAAACCTGCCATCTTTGTCCTCCAGTGTTTCCAGGATAGAGGCACATAGGGACCCAAAATAGGGCTGAAAGGGGCAATGCAGCTCTGACGACCCTGGACGCTGGACCTTGAATGGAGTAAAGTGATGTCCTGGCAAAGAAACCTTTTCTCAGGAAAAAGAACAGCCTAGTAAAAGCAGTCGTAAACAGATACCCATGCAGTCGAGAGGACACATGTCTATTTGCATATGTACAAGCTTTGCTATGAACTGGAAATTTAATGAGAAATAGAGAAGCTTCATTTCTACATCAGTCTACTTATTACATCAATGCAATGTACTTATGAAGTAATGGCATGTTATCAATGAAAAGAAATGGACTATTTTATCTTTTTCATTGGGTTAAATCTAATTATACTGAGATCTGTCCAGAAGGTATCCAGCCATGTCATATGAAAAATAGACATGTATTGAAGAAGATACAAGATACAAGAAACATTGTACGTAGGACAATGATGCCTCAGTCCCCTTCAAAGTAGGCACCCTGGGACCTCACACAGTTATCCCAATCACCGTCAGCTGCCCTGTGGCATTTTCCTGAATCTCATCAATGGTCTGAAATCTCTTCCCTTTCAAAGGTGATTTTAGTTTTGGGAAAAGGCAGGGTGCCAAATCTGGGCTGTAGGGGGGCTGAGTCACCTGGGTGATTTGATGTTTCACCAAGAAACTCTGCACAGGATGTGATGTGACAAGTGGGTACGTTGTGATGAAGCTGCCAATCACCAGTTGCCCAAAGCTGCAGCCTTCTGAATCATCTGACTAGTTTTTGCGGAGGAATGTTCAAGCTTAACACAAAGTTTGATGCAGATTCGTTGCTCTACTCACTCAGTCATTTTGAATGCAATAGCCACACAGTACACATGCTCACTCAATGGCATCTGCTGCCCCCACTGACTAGTACAGTGAAGTCATTGTTCATACGTGTGCATTCCAGTCCTCTCTTCTTAGCTCCCAGGTTACATTAATGACATGCAAACCATTCTCATTATATTAACAATGGCTGAATTTTTGGACAGACCTTATATACAGGAAATACTCCAAAAATTAATATTGTAAACAATTGAATGTAACAGTTTTGTCTTTCTTTGTTCCCTGAATCTTTATCTAACACCCTCTGTTTCCATATCCTCTTCACTCACTTTTGTTTGCTAAAATTGTACTTATAAGTCACCAGCAACTCTCTTATTGCCAAATTCGGTGGTCTTTTCCATGAACCTTCTTGTAAATCTGTTGCGTTTGTCATTTGGTTTCCCTCTCCTTCTTTCATCTTAACTTTTCCAGTTCCCTGATCCTTAGTCTCCTGGTCATTCTTTATGTCTGATTTCCAAGTTGTTCCTCACCTTCCTGCCTAATGGCACCGCTATTTTAATTTGTTAATATAACACAAGACAAAATAAAATATAGTATTCTACAAAGTAGCTTTGAAGTGTGAGGACATGGCTCTTCCATTATCACCACAAGCATTAATTCTTTTTTCCTGGCAAAATTCTATGCTGGCCTGGTTGGTTGGTCATGCTTGTGTTCAGCTCTGGGCTTTTACTGATTTGTAAAACTCTTGTAATGAGCCAAGAATTGCTATTGTATTCAGATAGAATTCTAGCTAATTGTAAAGAGATTAGTGAGGAGAAAAGTAGAACATAATTACTATGCAGAAAAATAGGCTTTTATGACTCTGTGAATGTATTTAACACTGTTTTATGATTTTTGAGGCAAGACTTTATTCATAAATGATTTAGGATATTTTATAGTTGTTGGAATTGAGTGAGTTAAGATGGGTTGAATTATTACTTCAATTTGTATGTACGTGTTTGCCCGATATTTTATACTAGCAGATGAAACACTCTTTAAGAAGTGTTTGTCCTCCCTTTTAGGTTCGCGTGTGTGTGTATGTATGTGTGATTGAAAAACAGTTATCCAGTCTATTGCGAAAGCTTTGCACCATGCCATAAGGCATGATAGCCAAGAATTTTTTTATTTTTATTTTTTTATTATTGTTCAAGTACAGTTTTCTGCCTTTTCCCCATCCCTCCCCACCACCCCAGTCCTCCCCACCTCTCTTCCCTGTTTTTGCCCACCCCCCCTTGTTATTGTCCATATGTCCTTTGTAATTGTTCCTGTAAACTCTTCACCCTTTTCCCCCAATATCCCCTCCCCTCTTCTCTCTGGTCACTGTCAGCCTGTTCTCAATTTCAATGTCTTTGGCTATACTTTGATCGCTTGTTGATTAGGTTCCTGTTAGTGGTGAGATCATATGGTATTTGTCTTTCACTGTCTGGCTTATTTCACTTAACATAATGCTCTTCAGTTCCATCCATGCTGTTGCAAAGGGTAGGAGCTCCTCCTTTCTTTCTACTGTGTAGTATTCCATCGTGTAAATGTACCATAGTTTTTTGATCCATTCATTTACTGATGGGCACTTAGGTTGCTTCCAGCACTTGGCTATTGCATATTGTGCTGCTATGAACATTGAGGTGCATAGGTTCTTTTGGATTGATATTTCAGGGTTCTTAGGATATAATCCTAGCAGTGAAATTGCTAGATGAAAAGGCAGTTCCATTTTTAGTTTTCTGAGGAAATTCCATACAGTTTTCCATAGTGGCTGCACCAGTCTGCAATCCCACCAACAGTGCACTAGGGTTCCCTTTTCTCCACAACCTCTCTAACACTTGTTTGTTGCTTTGTTTATGATGGCCATTCTGACCATAAGCAGGAAAATCTCAGATATTCCATGCAGCAGTATTTTCACTGATAATGTCCCCTAGAGCAAGGGACATAAAGGAAAGAATAAACAAATGAGATCTCATTGAAATAAAAAGCTTTTGCATGGCTAAAGAAAACAGCATTAAAATGAAAAGAGAATTAATTGTATGGGAAAACATATTTGCCAATGATACCTCAGACAAGAGTTTGATCTCCAAAATATACAGAGAACTCACATGACTCCACTCCAGGAAGACAAGCAACCCAATTAAAAAATGGGCAAAGGACTTGAACAGACAGTTCTCCAAGGAGGACATACAGAGGGTCCAGAGACATATGAAAAGTATCACCAGCCATCAGATAGATGCAAATTAGAGCCACAATGAGTTACCACTTCACACAGGTCAGAATGGCCATCATAAACCAAGAATGTTTTGAATACAGAGAGAGTAACCTGAAAATCAGGTTAGAGGGTTGTGTCATACAACCCCTGCCCAGTTGCCTTCAGGTTTAACCCTTTAATGCTTTTAGTACAAACAATGTAGCATCTTTTGCATGGTATGCAAAAAGTGTCCTTTGCAATTTGGATTGGGTTTTAGCTCATTTATGAGCAGAAGTTCGGTACAACAGAGCTGGGTGATTCTTTTTCTAAGTTAATGTGAAATGCTCTACGCAGCGTGTGTATTCCTGAGTATGCTTTCAAGGCAGTTCCTTTTTTGAGAAACGGAAGATACGTATTTGATTCTTTAATTTTGGTGGGCTGCAGATTCTTCATAGCAACTAGGAAGTGGGGGCTTATGCAAAAGCTGGTGGCAGTTGAGGTCACCTGCAGTGATGTCCTATGGATTTTTACCACTGAGCTATGCTTGTCTTATGCCTCATAAGGCAGTGAGTCATCCTTGGATTACAAGACATTGGGTCACTATTATTTTCTGATTTTTTAAAATCGTAAAACCTACCTAATATAAAATTTACCATTTTAATTATTTTTAAATGCACAGTTCGTAGGCATTAACAACCACTGTCCATCACCAGAACTTGCTCATTTTTCCATGCTGCAGTTCTGTCCCCATTGTACATCAACTGCTCACTCTCTCCGGCCCTGCGGCCACTGCCGACTTTCAGTCTCTGTGAATTTGGTGACTTCAGGTAAGAATGACTTTCTTCTGCACTTTTCCTAAATCCCCAAATAGATTCTCTCTTCTTTTTCCCTTTTGTAGTAAAATAACTTGGTGGATTATGTTGCTTCCTCAATTCTTTCATAGCTTTGGCCTGGTTAGAGGGGCACTTCTATTCTAGTTCAGGTTTTTATCTGTGTTTATTTCCCTGGTAAACTCCCTGATGGTAGGTTCTAGGTTTTGCTTCTTGTATTCCTGACATTTCACAGAGGGTCTGAGATGCGGTGCAGGGCGCAGAGGGTGGTGAACAGAGCAAACTGAACTCCGCAAGGCAACCCAGAAGCACTTGAATTACAACTTCAGACGATGGAAAATGGTAAGGAGAGAACAGTACTTTTTAAGCTAAGTTGAATCAGTGTAATTGTATTTATGAAGAGCCGTGGAAATCCTTTTATCCTGCCACTGATAGAATAATGCTTTAACTTAAAGTCGGTATTGGTTATGGGTCATGCTTTTCATTAGTAGCTCAATTTTATGGTCTGCGAGTGACTTGGAACCCTCAGGAAGATGCTGTTCTAGTCCGGCTTACAGGATTTCAGTGGTGCTTCTGCGTTACTCTGCGATTTCATTTTGGTGCAGTGAAACCTGGGAAGTAATTCCAAACAGAAGTTTTATTAGCTGTGAGAAGGAGCTAATGAAAAAATGCAGCTACTTTGAAAATGTGAGGCAGCACAGAGCAAGGCTTACTGTGTGTCTAAGGGTCAGGTGTCTGGCTGTGGTTTGATCTTGTTACTGTGGAGGGTGGGAGGCAGCGAGGCCCCTGAGCTCTTTCAGCGAATGCCTGATCCTGCTTATCCTTGCCAGGTGTATGTGACAGTGCGTTCCGGGGACAGCTGTGAAATACACGTGTTTTTTTCCCCTCATTATACATCATTATGCTGATCCTATAGACATCAATTAAAAGTATTGTTGCCTGAAGTAAACCATATGCTTTCAGGATCTGCCGATAAAATGGTAGCAAAAGATGCTGAAAGTTTCTACTCTCCCCTTTGTCTGAACAGTTAAACAAAACACATTTTTAAATACGAGGTTTCCCCAAATAAGCCATGAAGTATAGAGTCCTGTAGATCAGTGCTGTTCCCAGATTATATTTAATTATTTGTTCCACACCTCATTTCTTTCCTCCTAGTCAGTCTTAAAGAAAGATGAGAAAGAAAAACAAAGGAAGGAAGGAGGGAGGGGGAGAAGGACGGAAGGTGGGGAGAGGGTGTATCTTTTTCTCCCATTGCACTGAAGGGGATATGAGTTACTGTGGAGAAGTTTGGAAGTGAACGGGGCTGTATGAGATGCTCCAACAGCATTCGGTTTGCCTTGTCCCTGTCGGCAGAGATGTTCAGAACAACAATGTACAGCAAGCCTCTGAGTACATTTTAATCCTAGGGATCTCCCAAACAACTCACTTTGGAAACATGCATTTAAAGATTGTTTTTCAAGATATTGTAATGGTCACAGTTTTCATCTGGTTTTCCTGTCCAAATGGATAGTGAGAATTCTCTTTCTATTTAAAAATGCCCACATGCAGATTCATGGTTAGACAGTGTTGTCAGATTTAATTACATGTGCTGCAGCGTGATGGAAGGTAGGGAGAAAACCTTAGCATATGGGGGATTTATTAGGTACGGCTCATAATACAGTTTTTATTTCTATACAGTAACATGGTTTATGATGAAGGTTTCATATCCTGGAGTACTTGTGTCAAAATATGAGAGCAGAAGAAGTCACAGGAGTGTTAACTGACAAGGACTTTAAGAAAAAAAGGTGTGCTGGGCAGAGCTGTGGTGAGGCAGGGACTGCTGTCCGGCTCCCTCCGCGGCCTCTGGCCTCTGGACCGGAGTTTGCACAGTAACGGGGTTCGATGCTGCGCTGCTGATAGTCGCCCTGCAACAGAGGGCTTTGCATGGAATCAGTCAGATGCAGGAAGAAGGCATAAGAACCCCTTTTTCCTGTTTCCTACAGCAGTAAAGAGATGTTTTTGCCACAGATTGGTTTTGTGGAAGTACCAAAATTAAACAAGTGCATCTGCATCTGACTGGGGAAAGGGCATGCCGTATGTGAAGACAGAGGGAGAAGAGGAGGGAGAGGTGGGGAGTGGGGCACACACACACTTTAGCTAAGGTGGCTGAGCTTGGTGGATTTTTTCTTCTTTTTTTTAAATTAAATTTTTGATTGACTTTGTTCTGGTGACACTGGTTAATAAAATTATATAGGTTGCAGGTATACGATTCTGTAATACATCATCTGTACATTGTATTGTGTGTTCACCACCCCAGGTTGTCTCCTTCCCTCACCATTTATCCCCCCTTTACCCTCTCTTACCTACCCCGCCCCTTTCCCTCTGACAATCACCATACTATCGACTGTCTGAGGCTTTTGTTTTGTTTTGTTTTGCTTTGTTTTGTTTAGCTTTGTTTTGTTTAATCTCTTCACCTTTTTCACACAGCTCTCTCCCCTCTGACAGCTGTCAGTCTGTTCTTTGTATCCATGAGTCTGTTTCTATTTTGTTTGTTATTTTATTTTGTTCATTAGATTCAACATATGAATGAAATCATGTGGTATTTTTCTTTCTCTGACTGGCTTATTTCACTTAGTATAATGCTCTCCAGATCCATCCGTACTGTCGCAGAAGGTAAGATTTCCTTCTTTTTTATGGCTGAGTAATATCCCATTGTGTAAATGAACCATAGCTTTTTTATCCACTCATCTGCTGATGGGCAGTTGAGCTGCTTCCAAGTCTTGGCTATTGTCAATGATGCAATGAACATAGGGGTGCAAATATTCTTTTGAATTAATGTTTTTTTTCAGATACATTCCCAGAAGTATAATTGTTGAGTCATAAGGCAATTCCATCTTTAATCTTTTGAGGAAACTCCATTCTGCTTTCCACAGTGGCTGCATTAACCTGCATTCTCACCAGCAGTGCACAAAGCTTTCCTTTTGTCCACATCCTCCGCAAGACTTGTTTGTTGATTTATTGGTGATAGCTGTTCTGACAGGTGTGAGGTGGTATCTCATTGTGGTTTCAATTTGCATTTCTCTGGTGATTCATTCATAACATTGAATATCTTTTCATGGGCCTGTTGGCTGTCTGTATGTCCTCTTTGGAGAAGTGTCTATTCAGGTCCTTTCCTCATTTTTTAATTGGATTTTTTTTGGTGTTGGGTTGTATAAGTTCTTTAATAATTTTGGGTATGTATTATGAGCAGATACGTTCTACCATTCATTGGGTTGTCTTTTATTTTGCTGATGGTTTCTTTTACTGTGCAAAAACTTTTTAGTTGGTTGTAGTCCCATTCATTTATTTTTTCTTTTATTTCCTTTGCTGAAGGAAATACATCAGAAAAAATATTGCTATGAGTAATGTCCAAGATTTTACTGCCTATGTTTTCTTCTAAGGTTTTTATGGTTTTGAGTCTAACATTTAAGTCTTTAATCCATTTGAGTTTATCCTTCTTGATGTAAGAAGGTGGTCTAGTTTAATTTTTTTGCAAGTATCTTTTCAATTTTCCCAACACCATTTATTGAATAGATTGTCTTTACCCCATTGTATGTTCTTGCTTCCTTTGTCAAATCTTAATTGACCATGAAGGCACGGGCTTATTTCTGGGCTCTTTATTCTGTTCCATTGATCTACATATCTATTTTCATGCCAGTACCATGCTGTTATGATTACTATGGCATTTGGTACATTATGATATCAGGTAGTGTGATTCCTCCAACTTTGTTCTTCTTTATCAAGATTGCTGTGGCTATTTGGGTTTTTTTTGTGGTTCCACATAAATTTTTGGAATATTCTAGTTATGTGAAATAAGTCATTGGTATCTTGGTAGGAATTGCATTGAATCTACAGGTTCCTTCAGGTGGTATGGACATTTTAATGATATTAATTCTTCCTATCAGTGAACACAGTATATATTTTAACTTATTTGTATTTTCTTCAGTTTCTCTTGTCAGTGTTTTATAATTTTCCAAGTAAAGGTCTTTTATATCTTTGGTTATATTTATTCCTAGGTACTTTTTTGTTGCAGTTGTAAATGGGATTGTTTTCTTTTCTGATAGTTTATTATTGGTATATTAAAATGGCACTAATTTCTGAATATTAATTTTGTATTCTGCTACTTTACCGAATTCATTTATCAGTTCCAGTAGTTTTATTGGAATCATTTGGGTTCTCTATGTACAGTATCATGTCATCTGCAGATAAAGACAGTTTTACTTCTTCCTTTCCAATTGGATGCCTTTTATTTCTTCTTCTTGTGTGATTGCTGTGGCTAGGAGTTTTAGTACTATATTGAATATGAGTGGTAAAAACAGACATCCCTGTCTTATTCCTGATCCTAAGGGAAACACTTGTAGCTTTTACCCATTGAATATTATGTTGGCTATGGGTTTGTCATATATGGCCTTTATTATGTTGAAACATGTTCCCTCTATTTCCACTTTGCTTAGTGTTTTTGTCATAAATGGGTGCTGGATTTGATAAAATGCTTTTTCTACATCCTATAGATATGATGTGATCTTTGTTTTTCATTTTTTATGTGGTATATCACATTGATTTGTGGATAGTGTATTAACTTTGCACCCGCAGAATTAATCCCACTTAATCATGGTGTATGATTTTTTTAATGTCTTGCTGGATCCAGTTTTCTTATATTTTGTTGAGGATTTTGTTTATCAAGAATATTGGCTTATAATTTTCTTTCTTTGTAGTGTCTGTCTGGTTGTAGAAATAGGATAATACTGGTTTCATAAACTGATTTTGGGAGTCTTCCCTCCTCTTGAATTTTGTAGAATAGTTTGATAAGGAGAGGTGTTAGTTCTTTGAATGTTTGATAAAATTCACTTGTGAAACAATCTGGTCCAGGGCTTTTGTTTGATGTGCTGCTGCTTCTTCTTTTTTTTAAATTACTGCTTCAATTTCATCAGTTGTAATCTGCCTATTCAGATTCTCTGATTCTTCCTGCTTCAGTTTTGGAAGATTGTGTATTTCTAGGAATTTGTCCATTTTTGTCCAGATTGTTCAATTTGTTGCCATAAAATTACTTGTGATATTTTCTTACAGTCCTTCGTATTTCTGTGGTGTGACTTGTTACTTCTCCTCTTTCATTTCTGATTTTATTTATTTGGGTGCTCTCTCTGTTTTTCTTGATAAGTTTGTCAATCTTGTTTATCTTTCCAGAGAACCAGCTCTTGGTTCCACTGATCTTCTGTATATTTTTTTAGACTCTGTTTTGGTTATTTTTACTTTGATCTTTATTATTTCCTTTCTCCTACTCTGGGCTTTGTTTGTTGTTTGTTTTCAAGTTCATTTAAGTATAAAGCTGGATTGTTTATCTGAGCTTTTTCTTATTTCTTGAGATAGGCCTGTAATGCTATGAATTTTCCTTTTAGGACTGCTTTTGCCATTTCCCATTGATTTGGGTTGTTGTGTTCTTATTTTCATTTGCTTCAGGGTATCTTTTGGTGTCTCCTTGGTCTTGTTGTTAACCCATTCATTGTTTAATAGCATGTCATTTAGCCTCCATGTCTTGGTGTGTTTTTCATTTTCTTTCTTGTGATTAATTTCTGGTTTCATACCATTGTGGTTTAAGATGCTTGATATGATTTTAATCTTCTTAGATTTATTGAGACTTGTTTTGTGTTCTAAGACATGGTGTATCCTAGAAAATATTCCATGTGCACTTGAAAAGAATGGATATTCTGGTATTCTGGGGTGCAGTGCTCTGAACATATCAGTAAAATCCATCTGATCAAGTGTGTCATTTAAGGCCACTGTTTCCATTTTGGTTTTCTGTCTGGATGATCTGTATGTTGTTGTTTAACAATGGGGTGTTAAAATCCTCTACTGTGACTATTACTGTCAGTCTCTTTATGGCCATCAAAGTTTGCTTTGTATTTTTGGGTGCTCCCATGTTGCAGGGTGCATATCCTCTTGTTTCCTTTATCATTATGTGGTGTCCTTCTTTGTGTCTTACTGTATATCCTTTGTTTTGAAGTTTACTTTATGAGATATAAGTATTACTACCCCAGCTTTTTAAAAAATTTCCATTTGCATGAAATATCTTTTTCCATCCCTTTGCTTTTAGTCTATATGTGACTCATTCTGACACGGGTCTTTTATAGAGAGCTTATCAATGGGTCTTTGTTTCTTATCCTTTCAGCTACCCTGTGTCTTTTGGTTGGAGTATTTAAGCATTTACATTGAAAGTGATTATTATAGGTGTGTATTTATTGTCATTTTATTTTTAAACTATGTTCTTCTTCTCTTTATCTGTTTTTACTTCTTAAAGCAACCCTTTAACATTTCTTGTAATACTGTTTTAGTGTTAACAGATTCCTTTAGCTTTTTTCTTTTTTTGTTTGGGAAGCTCTTTTATTTTTCTGGGTTTTTGTTTTGTTTTGTTTTTTCCTGATTTTAGGTCCTTGCTTTCATCACTTTGAGTATTTTATGCCAATTTCTTCTGGCCTGAAATGGTTCTGTTGAGAAATCAGTTGAAAATGTTATGGGTGCTCCCTTGTAGGAAACTCTCTTGCTGCTTTCAAGATTCTCTCTGTCTTTTAAGTTTTGCCATTTTAATTGTGATGTGTCTTCATGTGGGCCTCTTTGGGTTCATCTTATTTGGGATTCACTGTGCTTTCTGGACTTGTGTTTCTTTTTTCTTCCCTAGGGTAGGGAAGTTTTCAATCATTATTTCTTCAAGTATGTTTTTGATCCCTTGCTCTCTCTTTTTCTCCTGGTGTTCCTATGATGTGGATGTTTTCATGCTTTATGTTGTATTGAAGTAAACTATCCTCATTTTTTAAAACTCTTTTTCTGTTGCTTTGATTGAGTGTTTTCTGCTACCCTTTCTTCCAAACTGCTGATTCAATGCTTGCTTTGTGTAACCTATTATTTATTCCTTGTAGGGCGTTTTTTATTTCAGATGTTGTATTCTTCATTTCTGACTCGTTCTTTATTATGGTTTCTATGTTATTTTTTTTTTTCATGCTCTTGTAGTTCTCACCAAATTCCTTAAGCATTCTCATAACTATTTTTTTTAACTCTATATTGGATAAATTGCTTGCCTCCTTTTCTTTCTTTCTTTTTCTTTTTTTTTTTTTTTTTTTGAGATTTCTTCTGTACTTTCCTTTGGGGCAGGTGTCCTTGTCTCTTTATTTTGTGTTTGTTTCTGTGAATTAGGTAGATCTGCTATGACTCCCAGTCTTCGTAGGGTGAGCTTAGGTAGTAGATGCCCCGTGAGACCCAGTGGCACAGCCTCCTTGACCACCTGAGCTAGGTGCTCCAGGAGTGTCCCTTGAATGTATTATGTGACCCCTCCTGGTCTTGATTGCTATCAGATTGTTGAAGTGTGGTGTCCACCCTCAGGCTGGAGTTTTTCTTGCTTAGTTAATTGTAGTGATTATCAATTAACAAGTTCTACTTACAGAGTGAGGCGTCTCGCCGGGTAGCCCTGGGCTGTATTTGCATGACTAAATGGATGAAAGGATGTTTGTCATACATCCATCAGGCCACTGGGTGCTGATTTACTCAGCTTACATGCATGCTTTCTTCATGTGGGACAAATGGGATTAATTAATGTTTGATCATAAGAGGTCAGATAATTTTATGCAAATAACAGTGGGGTTGTTCTAAAGAGAGTTGGCCTTATATAAGGAGTCCCAAAATAGCATTCTTGGAAGTTGCTGTGCTAATTATTTTTAAAAAGTAATGAGAAATGTTATAAAGTTAACTGAAGGTATTGATTTATCTTTCATGTTGTTCAAAAGCAAAATCTTGAGAAATAGGCTGCTGCAGAGTTGTAAGAGGGATAACAGAGAGAGCTCCATTGGCTAAAAACCCTTCACAAAGCATTTCTGGCCAGAAAAGAAGAGATTTCTAGATGTGGCTGGCTGTACCTGGTGCCGTAGAAGATGTTGGGGAATCTGCCACTTTCTTGAAACCCTGAGAGGCATGTTTTCAGGGTCTTCTCAGTCTCTTAGCCAGTTGGCAGTTCCAGTGGTTCTTAAATATAACTCTAGATTTCTTGGACATTTCTCCTGAGAGTGGGGGATCTGGGTGGGTTTGTGACTGTTTGGGCCAGTAAAGTACAGACAAAGGGACAACACAGCACTTCTAAGACTGAGTGATTGAAACATCTAAGGCCAAGTGCTAACAGGCAATGCAGCTACCACCGCATTTACTGGAACACCAGCCCTTGGAACCCCAAGCCACCATGGAAGATGTGTGACTCTCATGTTGTGAGGACTCCGGGCCACATGGGGAAGCCACATCTAGGTGCTCTGGTCTGCACTCCTAGTATTCCATTTGTCCTAGCCGGGCACTGGGCTTGGGATTGAATGAAGTTCTAAATGACTCCTACCCTAGCCCCAGCCAGCCATGAGGTCAGCTCCAGCCTTAGAGTCTCCCAGCCAGGGTCCCAGTTACTGTGGAGCAGAGGTGAGCCAGCCCTCTGTGTCTGCCGGATTAACAGCAGTGGAGGTTAGGTGCCTGTTAGCCTAGTGTACGTTCAGGAGAAGTCTGAGTTTGGGCAGGAGTGAGAGAGGATGCAAGCTGTCAAGTTTTTCAAGGCTCATGATCATTTGTCTCTTTTTGTGGTAAATGTGTAGACATGGTTAAGCCCGGGTTCCAACCCTCAGAGAAGGCAGCCTTTTTCTCTTCATTAGAAGAAAATGATAGGAACTTCGAGGTAGCAAGTGTCAGCTCTATGTGGTCTCTTTGTTCTTATCAACAAGATTTTTTTTTAGAGATAGAATGTTTTTGTACACAGAAAAGCTTTTGTCTTTTAAGCTTAAAAGAAAGGACAACCTAGGAAAGTGGTTTTGTCCGGGACAATTAGGATTTTAGCCTTTACTTTATCAAATGGAAATTGTTTTGTTCAGAATCCTCCAATAGGAGAGACATATACATAGAATTGAAATTTAAATTTTAGTATAAACCACACACAAAAGTTATAGAAGAATTAACTCAAAACAAAAGGCTTAAATGTAAAAAGTACAACTATAAAACTGTTAGAAGAGAACGCAGGAGAAACTCTTCATGACCTGGGGTTTATATACATAGGACTAAAAACAGATGCACAGTGAACTTCAAACTTAAAAACTATTTGTGTGACCAGCACTCCCAAATGAGTAAAAAGACAAGCTACCGACCTGGAGAAATACTTAAAATTACTTACCTGACAGAGGACTGGTATCCAGAATGAAAAAGACTCTCAAAATTCAACAGGGAAAAAACCAAATAGTCCAATTAGAAAATGGGTCAAAGAATTATTTCACCAGTCATGAGATGGCAGCTAAGCACCTCAGAAGGTATTTGGCATTATATTAGCCATTAGAGAAATGCAGATTAAAACTACAGTGAGATATCACTGCACTACTATTAGGATTACTAAAATTAAAAAATTACTGACAATACAAAATGTTGGCTACAGAGGCTGTGGAGCAGCTGGAACTCTCATACGTTGCCGGCGGGTGTGCAAAATGAGGAAAACAGCGTGGTAGTTTCTTACACATTTAAACATGCACTTCATATGATCTAGCACTCGTACTCCTAAGTACTTACCCCAGAGAAATGAAAACTTATGCTCACATGAGATCTGTATACAAATGTTTGTAGTTCATAGTTGCCCCAAACTGCATACAACCCAGATGTCTTTGAAGACATGAATGGATAAACAAACTGCTACATCCATAGAATGGAATGTTGCTCAGAGATACAATAGAATAGACTACTGATTCGTATATGCAGTTACCTGGAAGAACCTCAGAGGCCTTTGGCTTGGTGAAAATACTAGTCTCAAAGATTTTGTACTGTTTGGTTGCATTGATATGCAGTTATTTACAAGACAAAACTATAGTGGTGGAGAACATCAGTATATGCCAGGGGTCTGGGTAGAGGGAGGGTGGGCCTATAAAGGGGTAAAGGAAGAACATTAGGGGGATGATGTAAGTGTTCTGTATCCTGCTTGTGGTTGGGGTAATGGGAATCTATACCTGTCTTAAAATTCATAGAACTATGTACCTCAGAAGGTCAGTTTTATAAAAGAAAGAAATTAAGGAAGCAATCCTCATAACTTCTTTGCTGATGTTAGAGAGGGGTAAGAACAGTTCTTTCAAGGAAACCTGGTTACGCCCCGGCAGCTGGCCGCCCAGATGAGAGAGGTGAAGAAGAGCACAGGTTGGCAAAACCTCCGGGTGTGATCAGTTGCAGGGAGGTGACGCTTCTCTTCGTGGTGGTTATAGGAACCTGGTGACATCTCTAAGACTGTCTTTTTTAAAATATGGACTTTCTAAAGTATTACCCAAAGAAATGCATGGAGAAATTAGAATGCCCCCACCTCTTTTCTCCATGCACACAAAAAGGGAATTTCATTTGGTTTTAAGGACAAACTTTGAGATTACTTTGGGATCAGGAAACAAAAGCTTGACTTCAAGTGATTCTGAAGAAGCAGGAATTTGAAATTTTTATTTTTCGGTGCACTCAGTAGAGATTTAAACAGCACAGTTCAAAACTGAGGCTAAGCAGTGTCATCCAATTAAATTACCATGCACTGCTTAGAAAATTAAAGGGTAAACTGGATAGGCTGTGGGATTTGAAGAAATATTTACTCTGAGACAATGCAATTGGTTATTATTGGTATTCATACTAATAACAATATTTATGTGAGATGTCAGAAGTGTTCTGGGTCTTCCAAACCATAGCTGCCTGAGCTGATTGCAGATATGAATTCAGAGCCGTAGCTATTGAACAAGAGTTCTCAGTCAGTGCTTCTGATGAGAGTCTGTTGGCAGCTTGGGAACATTTGGCCATCAGTGGGGGTTATTGATGGAGAAATGCCACTGGCACTTCATGGGCGGGAGCAAAGATACCATGGGTCCTGCGGTACGCAAGACAGTCCCGTACAATGAAGATTTGTCAGGCGATTTTGGAATGTCCTTCTAGACATGAAGGCGAGACATCTGTGTGTAATTAAAGGAGCCTGGAACCTAATTCCAACTGTAAGTTGTTTTTTGTAGTGTGTGTAGTTTTAAAATAGTCTGATCTTTTCAGGAATGTAACTGCCCTGTAAATTGAAAGAAGACTGTTTTGTTTGTTACACTGTAACCAGTAGCATATGCTTTTGTCAACATTTTTTGCCCCTTAGATGTGAAATGCTATCTTTTTGTGGTTTTTATCTGTATTTCCCCGATTGCTGTATGGTTCTGCTTCCCTTCCTTTATTCATTGGCCATTAGGGTTTCCTTTGAGCATTTCCCTCTCCACCTTTTGAATATAGCCTGTTTATCAGACCTTTCCTTTGCTGTTCATGCTTTTTGGTATCTTTATTCCAAATCATTCTCATATAGTTCTTTTATTTATTTATTTTTTCTTTTTCTTTTTAATTTAAAAAAAATTTTTAATTGTTTTTCAAGTACAGTTGTCTCCATTTTACCACCACCACTTCCCCTACCCCACCCACTCCCATGTCCCACCATCACTCCTACCCTCCTTTGACTTTGCCCATGGGTCCTTTATACATGTTCCTTGAAGACCTTCCTCTTCTTCCCCCATTACCCCCCGCCCCCCGTTTAGTCTCAGTTTCTTATTAATTTCAATGTCTCTGGTTATATTTTGCTTGCTTTTGTTTGTTTTGTTGATTAGGTTCAATTGTAGGTGAGATCATATGGCATTTGTCTTTCACCACCTGGCATATTTCACTTAGCATAATGCTCTCCAGTTCCATCTGTGCTGTCACGAAGGGTAGGAGCTCCTTTCTTTCTGCTGCATAGTATTCCATTGTGTAAATGAACAACAGGTTTTTGATCCACTCATTTACTGATGGGCACTTAGGCTGTTTCCAGTACTTGGCTGTTGTAAATAAAGCTGCCGCAAACATAGGGGTGCATAGATTCTTTTGAGTTGGTGTTTCAGGATTCTTCGGGTACAATCCCAGCAGTGGAATTGCCAGGTCAAAAAGCAGTTCCATTTTTAGTTTTTTGAGGAAATTCCAAACTTTTTTCCACAGTGGCTGCACCAGTCTGCATTCTCCTATATTTCTTTTAGAATTTCTAGCATTAAAGGTCTTTAGTCTATCTGGAATTGATGCCTGTGTAGGGTGCAAGGTTGTTCTGTCATTTCTGTGATGATAACCACTTTTCCCCAATGACATGCGGTTTCTTCTCTGTCATAAATAGTTTTTCTCTATGCAGGGGGTAGGGAGTGGCTTTAGGCTGCCTCTTCTGTTCCAGTGGTCTTTCTTCCTTTCCCTACACTGGTCACATGTCTCAGTACTGCTGCTTTATATACAGAGTCTTTCCTCAGGCTCCTGTCTCTTTCCTCTTCACAGCTGCCCCAGGCAGCATTGTGTTACACTGGGTTACAGGCTTGCTGGCCACCTGATTGTCTGCTTGGCTTTAGCACCACTGAGGGGATACAGGGCTGGCATGTTCAGGGCTGACGGTTTTCAGCTGGAAGCTTCCTCCTATAGTGGAAGCTTCCTCCTATAGTACAGCACGAGTGCAGATATAGTCATTTTTCACATGAGCCACAGTGTGAAAACATTTGGGAAGTACTGGTACTGGCTATCCATGATCCTTTGACATGCCACAGAAATTTAGAGGCCAGATTTGTCAGATTTTCTGAAATTATGCACTGGAATTTTGATTGGAGTTGCATAGAATTTATTATTTATTGCAGAGTTGAAGTCATTATGATACTGAATTCAGTTTGCATTTAAAAATGCATTGCAACCCTAGCCAGGTGGCTCAGCTGGTTGGAACATCATCCCAAACAACCAAAGGTTGTGGTTAGATTCCTGGTCAGGACACATACCTCGGTTGGGGTTTGATCCCTGGTCGGGGCATGTATGGGAGGCAACCAACCAATATTTCTCTCTCACATCAAGGTTTCTCTGTCTTTTCCTTCATCTTTCTCTAAAATCAATGAATATGTCCTCAGGTGAGGATTTAAAAAATGCATTGCAAATGTAATAATTTTTTTAATTGTCCATACTCAATCCCAAGTGTTACAAACATCCACATAAGTAATAAAGTCCTACCTTGGAATAGTTACTTCACATCTTTGGAAATGGACAGATCAGGTCACAAAATATTGAAGGTAGAATATTGTGATCACCTCAAGAAATGTACAGATTCTTGTGTTAAACAGAGAGCTCAGAGGGAGAAAAGACCGTGTCCTGTGTGTCAGGTAACTTAAAGACTTGGCGGATATCTCCATCGCGCGCCCTGAGATTGGACATTGTATCACTGATACTGTGTCACCCTCATCACTGTCACGATGTTCACAAATGCTTTAGTGAAACTTTGGGTCATCCCCTCCTTTTAGGAGGGGAGACGTGCGTGTTCTTTTGTGAATGAGAGCTTCCCTTCTCTTCCTTCCCAGAAGATAGTTAATTTGTTTTATATATGAATAATCCTGTAATAGAACTTGCCATATTATTAATTAAAAAGAACACATGCTTGGGTCCTCAGGGTAATCGGTTATGGAGAAGAGCATTCAATGAAATTTTGAATAAGAATGCCTTTTAGGCTATTTCTTTCATTTTTTGTTGTTGCCGTTGACAAGCAGTGGAGGAACTACATGCACGGCAGGTCTGCTGTGCTGCCGGTGGGAGTTGCCGACTTTAATAACAGGCAGTTCACATCTACAGAGTCTCATGTGTTATTGTCCAACCTAGGGAACCAGTGGCTGCAGCCTTCTGACCCATCAGTTTGTTTCGCTTAACACCATGGGGCAAGGTACTCCAGAATACTTATAAAAACTATTTGAGGTCCTTCAGGGAAGAACGAAAAAAAAGTGAGTCATTAATTAATTGTTAAGAGTCAGCAGCTGCACACGGAGGCATCTAGTGCGATGGGAAAGGAAAACAAGTTCAGTGAATTTAAATTGCCTGGCATGTGTGACAGCACGTTAAAGTAATGAGGGCAATTCATCTTGCCGACTTGGCGTTGTCAAGCTTTGATTTCTCTTTCTCTCTCCCTCTCTTTCTCTCTCCCTCTCTCCCTCTCTCTCTCTCTCTAAGCACCAGTTTAATTCCTGTAGTATGTATATTACACAAAAATAAAGCAACAACAGAAATAAAACAAAACTTCAAGGTGTGTATTATAACCAGATACTCATGACTCCTGGGATTTCTTGAGATATCCAGAAACAAGTTACCCTTCATGAAGAACATTTATTTTTCCCAAGTCACAGTCAAATACAGAACAGATTTGTTTCCTGTATGGTTTGAGTTCTATCCAAGGCCTTGTTAACAGCATTGTGTGATGGTCTTCAATTTTATACTGTGGATTTATCTCACCTGAATGAGAAAAAATAACGCTTTTGTAGACACAGACGAAATAATGGCTGCTAGATTTTGTACAGTTCCTAGCTCTGCATTCTTACCCGAGGACTGCTGTGAGTGAGCTTGATGGTTTTGGTTCAGTAAGATCTTCACAAGCAGACTTAGGTTTTTCATTCACGTTTTGATTGCTTTGCCTCAAAATTCTGTAGCACATGGTTTCTTGGATGCTTCAACACAGAGAAATCAACAAATGTGATATGCCACATTAATAGAATTAAAGATAAAAATCATGATCATCTCAATAGATTCAGGAAAAGCATTTGACACAATATATCCTTTCATGATAAAAAATGCCCAACAAGTCAGATATAGAAGGGACCTACCTCAACCTTATTAAAGGCTGTATTACAAACCCACAGCCAACATCATACTCAATGGTAAAAGGTTGAAAGCTTTTCCTCTAAGATCCAGAACAAGACAAGGGTGCCTACTCTTACCACTCCTTTTCAACCTGTACTGAAAGTCCTACCCAGAGCAGTCAGGAAAGAAAAAGAAATAAAAAGCATCCAAGTAGGAAAGGAAGAAGTTAAATTGTCTTTGTTTGCAGAGTACATGATCTTGTATAGAGAAAGTCTAAAGACTCCACCTGAAATCTGCTAGAACTAATCAACACATTTAGTAAAGTTGCAAGATACAAAGTCAACATACAAAAAATCAGGTGTGTTTTCTATACACTAGAAAAACATCTGAAAAAAGAAATAAAGAAAATAATCTCATTCATAATAGCATCAAAAACAATAAAATACTTAGGAATGAATTTAGCTAAGGAAGTAGAAGAGCTGCAATGAAAACTATTAGACTTTGATGAAAGAAATTGAAGAAGACACAAATAAGTGGAAAGATATCTCATGTTCATGGGTTGGAAAAATTAATATTTTTAAATGTCCATATTACCCAAAGCTATGTATAGATTCAACGAGACACATAATGTGAAAATGTTTTTCTCTGCGCCATGTTAAGGACTTCGCCATGGGTACTCTACCTCCCATCTCAGATTTGTCTTCTCGGATTCATCTGCATGACTCTGCTTCAGTCGGTTCAGCTTCTTTACCCTTCTAAAGACATGCCAAGTTCATTTACACTCCAGAGCCTTTGTACAGGTTGTCCCTTTTGCCTGAAACACCTTTCACCCAGATAGTGGCATTATTTGCTCTCACTTCCTTCAAGTCACTGTAACATGTCACCTTTTAAATGAGCTCTTCCTCCAGTGTCTGTAATTTGGCCCACTGTGACAGATTTATTTCTTCTTTTAGCATTTACATTATCCAGCGTTCAATCTATTTGCCAACTGACTCTTCCTCTCCCCCAACCTAAAATGTAAGCAGAGCATGAAGACAAGAGCTTTCACAGTTTTGGCTACGGTAGTTCCCTATGCTCCTGGGCTGTGTATTTACAGAAGGAAAGATCAACTGGGCATTCTTGGATCGATATGTCATATTAATGGCGCAAGACATATTTAACAGTCATTGTGTTAAACTTCTGCTAATAAAAAGTAAATGTTATTGAGCTCATTCAAGCCATAGCATTCATGGTGACTGCTTGACCATTGGCTGTCCTGAGAATTTAGGAATTTCTATGTGGGTGGAAAAAAATCATATTTTTTAAATGTGTAAAGAACAAATACACAAAGAATACATAAAGATACACACACACACACACTATACCTGTGGTTTTGAAGTACCATAAGGGAGTGATTTGGAAAAAAAAGTGTCTAAAATAGCTTTTCCAAGGGATGATAATGTTAAAAAAAACTGTTTTCAGTGGACCAATCATTGAGAACAGACCAGATATTTCTGACAGAATGCTGATACGTTGCCATGAATTTGCTGTAGTGGGTGTGTTTGCCCGGCGTTAGGCAGAATTTGATAGTCACAGCTACCTGTAACACAACCAGTGTACGCTTACGTTAAACTATTCTTATATATTCTATAATCATTGTAAATACTATAAAAACCTCTTTTCTGAAAATGGTGCATATTTTTGTAATATTACGCTAATCTTTTATATTTTCTTGTAGTTGCGGTTAGGCCAATACTGCATCATGGCATTCTTTGACTTAGTTGTTGAGCTTCAGGAATTAATTTAATTAATTAATTAATTAATTAATTAGTTTTTTGATGGTGGAATTGCTTTACTGAGGCAGGTGCTGCAGGCCCACTCATAGTTAGGTTAGTGTTCTGCCCTGAGCCTCAGGAATTTATACCAAAATCAAGTGTCTTCTTCATCCAGAGATTTTGTCTTCTCACCAGGAGCCTCCATAGTTTTTCTTGTTAATTTATTAGAATTTGAATCCTAAAATTTGATGTGATTTTGATATACCAATTAGTACTTTTCTTATACAGTTTGTTTCCACAGGGTTCTGACTCTGATCTTCCATATTCTCCTCTGTGGACAGTGTCAGCTTGGCCATGGAGATATGATAGTGCTTACAATGTGCATTTTTATTTTGGTGTCTAGCGATGGGGGCTCATGACTACCCACACACTCTTGTTTGTTTAAACTCTCCACGTATGTGTGCTCTGCTGGCAGCCCTGCCCTGAGCCTGCTTGGCCCCTTCAGCCACAGCTAAGCAGCTTGGCGCCACGGCTGTCAGGAGGCCATGGAATTTCTCGTGTTTCCAGATTATTGGTGAGTGAATGCTGCTTTTTCTGGGCTTTCCAGTGCAAGGCTGCTCTTCAGGGAGAAGGCTTCTAGTAACCACTGTTCCTTTGCATCAATTTCTCATCTCCTCTGATTTTGAAATGGTTAACTTTTGTTTTTGGAAAAGCAACATCTATATTCATGAGAATCGGCAGCACTCTGCTAAATGGCTATATAGTATGATGAAGACTGAAAAATGGTTTATCCTTCAGAATGTGTTAGGAATGATAGCTTCTGGAGTTGTAGTTTTCAAGGAAGGGATGGGAGGGTTTTAGAATCGTGTATGGGACTGACTCCCTTCCAGACAGCCAATCTTCAAATGTACCCAAAACAACTAACAAATACCTCCTCCCATAGAAATGCACATAACTAGGTCATAATCATCAGAATACATATGTTTAATAATAGGAGAATGGGTAACAGAAGAGGAGGGCATAATAACTTTTTTCGTTTCAAAGGAAAAGAAAAAGTCGTTTGATTTCAAAGGCTAGAATTTGAACTAATAGGTAGAAGTTACTGGGAGTTGGGAGTCAGATTTGGGGACAGTATAAAGGAGAACTCTTTAGTGGTTAACAGGGGTAAAAGGAGTAATCAGTTAACACTGATCGTTGAAGTGGAGGGTGGGTTATCAAATGTAGACATCCAAAGGTTGTTCAGTCTGGTAGACTGAATTGTAGACTGTTTGACTGTGACTCAGTACACACACACACACACACACACACACTTATGATACAAATATTTTACAAAACAATACTCACCCTTAGAAGGTACTTTACACCATATTCTGAGCCAATTTGTGTCTCTTCAAAATTTCTATGTTGAAGTCTAGAACTTCACACAGACACACCCAGAGTAATGTTTGATACATGTCTGGCCACCCTGGGCCCCAGTCCAGCTGGCACATAAAATGAACCGTCACAGTGTACCATGACATTTTATTTCTCTGTGCTGGTAAATTGGGTCTGATTCTTACACACTGTTAGGTAAAGAGCCCTTGCCTTTTCAGAGAGCTCTAGTCACAGAAAGGCTGGGGTAATAAACTCACATCTTACACCAAGAGTGCTGGAGATATAAATCTCAGAAATGCTATAATCATTATAGGTAGTGTTTGTTCATTCTTAAGAAGGGTCTCACCTTTGACCCAGTGATTCCACTGCTGGGATTATACCCTAAGAATCCCAAAAGATCAATTCAAAAGAACATATGCACCCTTATGTTCATAGTAGCACTATTTACAATAGCCAAGAGTTGCAAACATCCTTAGTGCCCAACAGTAAATGAGTGGATCAAAAAACTGTGGTACATTTATACACTGGAATACTACGCAGCAGAAAGAAAGAAGGAGCTCCTACCTTTTAGGACGGCATGGATGGAACTGGAGAGCATTATGCTAGGTGAAATAAGCCAGGCGGCTAAAGACAAATACCATACGATCTCACTTATAAGAGGCATCTAATGAGCAAAATAAACTAGTCAGCAAAATAGAACCAGAGGCATGGAAACATGGAGTAGACTGACCGTAGTAAGAGGGGAGGAAGGAGGGAAGGCTGTTTGGAAGAAAGTAAAGGGATTAGAGTCAAGGAACGCATGTGAAGGAACCAGGGACATGGATAATTAATAGGGTGGGGATTGACTAGGGAAGTGGGGCCAGGCTGGGTGGGTGGGGGCATAAGGGGACATCACTGGAACAACTAAATCATAAAAAATAAATTAATTAAAAAAAGAAGACTCTCTTATATGGTTTGTATAGTTTCCTAAAGGGTCAGCACTATGGGTTTGCCATTAAGTAACAATAATGCAAATGAAGCCTTGTTGCAACTAATCTTCTTTCGCCATAAATAAATATGCTAGTGGATAATGAAATTATTTTGCAACTGAGCAAGTGGAAACTACTAAAAGTGCTTAGTGTTATTATATTTTGATTAGTCCCCTGTGATCTGCCTTTCATTTAAGGACTTGTTCCCTCTTTTTTTTTTCTGTTGAAGGTTAATTAGTTTGGAATTAACAACAAAACTTAATGAACAGACTGATTTCACATTAGGCTTTTACTAAAGGTTCTGACACACGTATATTTGAATCTGTGTAGTAATTTCAGTTGGGTTCAACTGAATTTTTAATTACTTTTAACAGTGACAAAAGTAATAAAAATGAAAACAGTAGATAAGTATATAACGTAAAAAGTGAAAGTCGACCTTCCTCTTCTACATCAAACTTCTCAGAATGAGCTGCTGAAAGATGCACACTTTTTAGATGTTATCAATTTTATAAAGATATTCTCACAAAGATATTTTAAATTAGCAACTTAAATGAGGAGACCGTGGCCCTGAGACTATGTTTCACTTGAGTGAAGCATGGTCCTCTCAGCGCCCTAGACACCAGACTGAGCTCCTCCGGCGGGTTGGGCAGGTGGCTTGCATCCTTTTATTAGCCAACATTTAGTATTTGCTCTGTTTTTTTTTCCCTCTCATCCATGGTGTTGCAATGAGAATACTTGTGTCAAACTGCATTTAAAATTTATTTTCTTAATAAATTTTATTAAGCTGTTCAGTTCTGCACTTTGCAGGGAGGTGGTGTGAATGGTTCACATAAGGGCAGTTCTTTCAGGCAGACAGGCTTCCAGTCTGTTTGGGAGCAGAATTCAGTGTTTTATTTCCTTTAGTTCCCCAAATGTGGGCAGATGGCTCTGCATGCTCCTGTTTCAGCCACTGGACATGGCCACACTCGGGAACAGTCCCCCAATTTTGGTAAGTCTAGGCAGTTTTTCATTCTATCGTGTTAATGCTGTCTCTCTTCTTCTGAAATTAGGTTATATAGCACATTTACCTTATAATTAACCATGGGGGAAAACAACCCCAGCCTCATTTTCTACTCTGTGAGGTTCAGTAAATCTCATTGTGATATGTTGACAGCCTCTTATGGAAACGGTTACCAGCTATAAACTCAGCGGACCATTACACTGAGAACGGGAGAGTCAGAGCAGTTCCGGTCTACTCATTTACTAATTATCCATGGGTTTTATGTCTGTGTAGCTGAAGCCCCGGAGTCTGAGAGGCCAGGCTGTTTCTGGCTTGTTGTCCAGTATGTAGGATCTTGGGGCACAATTTTTGGGTCCCCACATTATTCTTTCCTTCTTTTAATCTTTTTACTTCCAGTTTCAACAGTTCTGTTCATCATGATCTTTGCCGCTCCATTGTCCTTTATATCTCGTGAAAATATGCACAGCAGTGGCCTCCTGGATCCCTCAAGTGCTTTTGTGCCCTTCTCCGGGAGTAGGCTGGACAGTGGCCGTGGCTCCTCTGGACCCCCAGCGCCCCATTTTTGTGGTTGCTACTTCAGTGGATGGAAGAAATAGTGTAGTTTGCTTATGGTTTATGCCTGAAGGATAGTCCAACTTCTGTAAGTGGTTTTAATAAACAAACCCTGGGCCAGGGGAATGAAAAGATGTTAGTTAATGATTTCTGCAGTGAAAAGAAGTAATTTGAATGGGTTACAAATGAGCCTTTCAAAGGTTGTTTTACAGCCTTTCTTCAACTGTCCGCTCACTCTAGCACCTACATAAATCCTTTTTTAGAGGCATTAAAAACTGCTGTGACAAGTGTAGTTACTGCGGACAAATTTAGCTCATGTATTTTATCTGCATAATCTGATTGTAATTTATATATCTTCAGCCTAGATAAAGCAAAGCCATTTCTTCTTACCAAATTTTTCTTGTTGTCAACATGATGTGAGTGGGATATTGACTTTAACTGAAGGGTGGTGATTAATCATAGCAGCTTTCAGGAAGATGTTTTATTGCTCTGTGTAGCTGAGTGACTGCTGGCAGAGCTGTGAGTCCATCAAGATATACCTAGGTGGGTTAGTCTCTCTTGGAGGACATGATGGATTTATTAGCCAAATTCTCTTTTAAAAATCACTTTACATTCTTAGCAGGTGGATTTACAAATGGAAGAATGAGTTGCCATTAATGGAAGAATCTGTTAGTTTGCAAAGTAGAGTCCAGCTAACTGGATGTCACAGTAAAAGATAAACTACCAAGAAATCGCCATGGAAGTGTTATTTCAAGATTCATTGAGTTAAATGGAAAGAAGACAATTATGTTCTTAGTAATTCGGGTGGTCGATGGACTGGGAAGAAGAGCCTCACCCAGTGTGTAATTGCACAGGTGGTGTCAGGAATCCCACTTTTTTAAAAGTGGACTGAAATACTGTTGTTCCCCCCACTGCCCCCAGAAAAACTCTGTCAGCTTTATAAGACCATGCGAGTGTTCGTTTATGATTTTTCATATTCCTACCACTTTATTTTTTTGTAAGTTGTTCTTACATCTTAGATCTTCCTTCTGGGATCACTTTCGTTTCGTATGAAGTACATCCTTTGGAGTTACCTGTAGTGGGGAACTGCTGTGGATAAGCTCAGTTTTTGTTTGTCTCAAATGTCTTCATTTATTTTATATGACTGAAAGGTATTTTTGCTGTGTGCATAATGCTGGGTTGACAGGTATTTTGTAGCAGCACGCTGGCAATATAATCCCATTCTCTTTGGCTTTCACTGTTGCTGAAAAATAGCTTGTCAGACTAATTGTCATTCCTTTGAAAGACCAGTCTGTTTCCCTCTGGCTGTTTATAAGATTCTCTTTGTTTGGGGTGTTCTGTAGTTTCACTATAATATTTCTAAACATAGGTTTATATTTATTTACTCTGATTGTGGTCTTTTTGGTTTATCAAGTTTGTGTGTTACTGGCTAGGACCATTTCTGAAAATTTTTGTCATCATGTCCTCTAACATCAGCTCTTCTGTGTTCTTCCGTCTTTTTTTAGCATTCCAGACAGACTTACCATAGACCTTATCCACCCTGTTTCTTAATTTTCCTTTCTGTTTTCATCTTCTATCTATGCTGCATTTTGTATAATTTTTTGGATCCATCTTCCAGTGTACATTTCTCTTCACGGTGTGCTGTTAACTTGGCATTGGATTTTTAAATAAAATCTTTATGTTTTTAACTTACAATTTCTATTTTTCTACTTTCCTTGATCATTTTGTTGTTACTGTTGTTCCTCGCACAATTTAAATTTCTTCTATTTCCATAAACATATTAAGTATATTTTACAACAATATCTGAAATCTGTAAGGTCTAATTTTTTTTGTTTGTTTATTCTGCCTTTTCCTATTGTTCCTTGCATATCTTGTGCCTTTCGTGTGTATTTTGCCTCTTTCCTGATCAGTCAGTAGAAGCAATATTGGTGGTGCCCTTAATATTGTGAGGGTTCACCAGGTGAGTTCCTGTCATACACTTTGAATGGTGAATGGTTCATAGTAAGCTCTTCATAAGCGTTACCTGTTGTAATAATGAAAATAATAACAGTGATCTCTGTTTTGTGATTATTGGTAGTGAATGAGTTTTTTTGAACTTTATCTGTGAGATTTCTTCAGATGCTGGGTTGAAGATAGAGTCTTCCAAAAAAGATTTGTGTTTGCTTCTGTTGGGAACCTGTGGGCAGGTAACTCAGCTTAATTAAATTTTCAATGTCTATGCTGCACACCTGAAACGAATACAAAATAACATTGAATGCCAACTATAATTGAAAAATAAAAAAAATAAATAAATTTCAAAATTTTTCACCTTGAATGGGTTTTGACATATGCGCTGGTTTGTGGTTAAGAGTTCTCAGGATGCCTCCTTACCCACCCACTTTCACATTCCATCACAGTCAGGGCCAAGGTTTTGCTAACAACGGCTTTCTTGCAGGCCCTGGGATGAGGTGATTATTTCTTGTTCTCCTTTCTACTTAGGATGTAGCCTTGGAAGTGTGTGTCTTGGGAGAGTCTTCTGTTAGACTCCACACCACGTGTGGGCCTTGGTCCTTCTCCCCTTTCACTGGATGCCTCCATGCTGTTGCCCCAGGCCCAGTTCCAGCGGGCAGGACCAGCACCCTCGGGGCAGTGGTGACTTCCGCCCTGGCCTCTGCCCACCTACAGTTGTGCTGGCAGTGAATTTTTGGGTTCTGAGTACTCTTTTTGTCAGCTCATTAAGACATTTAACTCATCCATGTGATATTAATGAGTAGAATCTTTCATTGTTTTCAGTATGACAGTAGGGTATCTTTTCCAAAGCTTCGTAAACACATGTTTGTAACTACTTTTTGAGTGTGCAAATGAGGCAGTGAAAGACAAATACCATATGATCTCACCTTTAACAGGAACCTAATCAACAAAACAAACAAACAAGCATAATATAAACAATGACACTGAATTTGAGAACAGGCTGACAGTGACCAGAGGGGGAGGGGAGGGAATTTCAGGGGAAAGGGGAAGGGTTTAGAGCAACAAGTATAAAGGACACATGGACAAAAACTAGGGGGGGTGGAAATGGGAGGGAGGTGGGGAGGGCTGGGGTGGTGGGCTGGGGGCGGGGTAAAAGACAGAAAACTGTACAAGATCAACAATTAAAAAAATAAATTAAAAAAAAATAAAGGGGAGCAGCCAGCTCCTAGATTGTTGAATCCTCCCACAGGACAAAGTTGGGGGGCAGTTGTGCTCAAAGAGATGCCCGAGTCACTGCAAGTCTCTCTGGAGCTTTGAAGGAGAGTAAATAATATGAAGCATTATTTTTATATTACATTCAACTGCATATAGTTGTGTAATGAAGTAGAAAGTGAGGTTTTCATGAATATTTTTAATATAAATTGTGAGATTTAAGGAAATTTTGCCGTAGGGTGTGCTATATTTACTACTCATTATTCATTAGAGGTACTTTAGAATGAGGAGGTAGGGCTGGCCATTTCAGGTGTTGCCCCCACCCCTTCCCCACTAAAAATTACATACTGCACTTTTACTTTAACCCAGGAAACAGCACTCTCGATGACAATCTAGCAGTTGAGAGCATCGCACAGTATGTCCTAAAGCAGTCACAGTGTTTTCTCTTTTCCTTCTTCGTCATTACTTTCTCTTCCTTTTCTGGGGCGGGGGGTGGCGGTTCACTTTCTAGATCTTTTGTTTGTTTTTTCTGTTTGTCACTACTGTTGACATGTGTTAGTAGAGGGCTATTATTAATTACAATAATACTTTAAAGCATTCCTTAATTGAATGAATCATAAGCTTTTTCTGACCCTCGCCTTCTTATCCCTCAAATACCTGCTTCTCCTGGGGCTCCGCAGCAGGAGTCAGCAGACAGCCGGGAAAGGCCAGGCAGTCACTAGAGCAGGTGGCGAGGGCCACCGGCCTCTGTGGTAGCCACGTGGTTAGTTCATTGTTGTACTGACCAAGAGCTGCCACAGGTGACGCCTAAAGAATGAGCAGGTTGTGTTCCAGTAAAACTCACTGACGGACACTAATATTTGAATTTATTGTAATTTTCATATGTCCTCAACTACTGACTTTTCCAGCATTTAAAAGTGTAAAATTCATTTTTGGTTTGTGGGTGGTGAAAACATGGGCGGTGGAAACATGGGTGGGGGAAGGGTTTGGCCCGTGGGCCCCAGGTGGCCCAGCCTCTCCGTAGCATCTTGTACATGCCTGTAACACTGGAATCAGTCCTTGGAATTGTCCAGGACTCATGTTTTTAGTGGCTTCTTGTTGACCCCAAATTGATTCTAATTTGCATCTTCATGACATTACGATATTGGTATGCTTTAATAAAAATTCCAGTGACCTTTATGAAAATACCAGTTTTTAATCTATTTACATAGACTTTCTAATTTAGCTTGGAAATGAATAAATTTTAAGTTGGTTTGTTGGACTTATCACTTAGTAAATACATGAAATATATCAAATGTATATATCATGCTGAAGGCTGATCTCTTTCAAACTCTACTTAGAATCATGTATTTCAATAATTGGGCAGCCCTTAGTGATTGTTCCCTGTAGCTTTTCTACACTTCCTCCTCTTCTGAATTCATTTTGGCATGAATTATGGAATTAAAATGTCCTTAGCAGCGAATGGCACTTGCATGATATTTAATCCCAGTTAAATAACTCTTCAGTGTATAATGTACATATGGACTCATGGGTTGGCCCAGCAAGCCATTCCTCACAGTTATGTGGCTGTTTCTCAGAATGTGTTACGGAGTTCTGAAATGGCATTTATTAATGGGCCTTCGGAACAAAACCAGCTTGTACATTGGGGATTTTAATGAGGGACTCATCAGGCTCTTCCTGCTCATTGGCCCTCCCTCCACCCCTCTGGCAGTTGAAGAGCCGTTTCTGGAGTCCCCATTCCTCCATGGAAAGAAGGCGGGACTGAGCGCGCCCTGGCTGCAGTTTCCCAGCGCTCCTTGTTAGGTGCGGCAGGACCCCCGTAGCATGCAGGCAGGAGCATGAGTTGAGAGGAGAATGTGCTAATTTTGCTTTTCTGCGTTCTCATGTAATCTCAACCCTCCTACTGAAGTCAGACCAGATAGGTTCCTATTCAGCTACTTCTGTCACTGTGTTTTTTTTTAACAGTTTATGAAACCACCCTGAGATAATGGCACTGAAAGTACTTCTTTTCCCTTTTTAATTCACACAGAAATAATCTTGAAGAAAGAATTTTTAACTCAGGATGGTTATAAAAAAGAGACATGTTTCCAAATTAATCCTATTCAGGTCTGATTGTAAATTTCAGCATTTTATTGCATTGCGGTTATTGAAATATTAGATAAGGTGACAAAAATTACCAAGAGCTTGTGATTTTTTGACAAGTCAATTCCAGGTTATGGTGAGAGTTAATGTCTAAATAAGTTACTGTTTTATTATATACTCCCCTATTTTAAAATCTCTGATTACCCTATCTTCCCCTATTGGAAAGAAAAATGGTTGCAAAATGAGCTGGAAATTTATTCCTTTCCACTTATCTGGCATAAATTGTTCGCCTCACATGAGTTGACGAATTGCTGCTTCCAAGGCTGACATAATAGTTTTTGTTTTATTAAACAACCATAAATCTCATCTAATATGGTCTTAGTGATAACAGAAAGAAAACTGTAAGTTAATATCTGTTCCATTGCATTGCTTAGAAATAATTGTTACTAGTAAAGTTTCATTTTTCCAAACATAATTTGATCTCACTTAATTGATAGAAGAAAATTCAGGAAATTTGTTCAGTCTCTGTTTACAGATGAGTTCTTAAAAGAGAACTGCCACATGTAACCATCCAAATGAGATCTGTTTAACGTAACAAAGCAGGCAGAATTTACAGTAAGCACTCAGAAGGAATTACAGCTACAGGAGCAGCATCTTCTTTTACATATTGTGATCCTTTTGCAAAATTTTTCTTGATAAATTTTGTGATACACTATTGCAGCATTTTTGGTTAGTTGGTTGGTTGGTTGGTTTTAAGAATCACAGAGGACAAACCCTTAGGGAATTTTTTTTTTGAAATTTCCTGTGCAGTTACTGAGGATCACAAGAGAAAGAGGCACTGTGACTGCTCAGCTTTTCCTGCACTGGGAAGGGAAAGGCATGCCTAATTTTTGTTCTTTCTGAATAGTCTTCCTTTATTTTTTAAAAAAATATTTTATTTCTTTATTTTGAGAGAGAGAGAAGGGAAGGAGAAAGGGAGGGAGAGAAACATCAATGTGTGGTTGCCTCTCGTGCATCCCCAACTGGGGACCTGGCCTGCAACCCAGGCATGTGCCCTGACTGGGAATCAAACCAGTGACCCTTTGGTTCACAGGCCTGCGCTCAATCCACTAAGCTACATCAGCCAGGGCTGAATAGTCTTCCTTTAATAATAAACTGAGTTATGGTTTTGAATCATGATTCTACCACTTTGGAATATTCCTTGTAATTGATCATTTTCCTTAGATTTTCTCACAACAATGAAAATGAAGCCAGCTAATTGCCTGTGTATCTCTGTATTTGGTACAGTCATTGAAACACCAGTTTGTCATGTTCAGGAACTTCACCTGGGTTACACCAAGGGTCAAGGTTCAATGTCCTGGTCAACTTCAGAGCTATGAGCTCCTAGTCAGCTACTTAGCCTGTGGTTAACTAATGGACCATAATTAATTCCCACAGCTTTCTTACCTATGGAAATACTGTGACTGGGATCATATTAAAAATTTGAAGATGGATTCAAACTATAAGAGCCAAGTTTATTACTGGAATATTTCAACTGCTTGAATAGAAGAGGGAGGGTGTCTGGAGTTCTTATTAGCAGACAAGTAACGTATCTGGATGGAGGTTATAAGGGCTTTGGAGAAGAGGGAAGTAGGCTGAATCTTCAGTCAGGAAGATTTAGGTTAGAAATAAGAGGGTTCTTCCTGACAGGGGAGAAATGGAAGCAAGTCACAGACCTGCACGAGATTACCTTGCCAGAAGTCTTGTTTTGTTTTGGGGTAGATCATGTATTCTCCTGCCTGAAGCTCTCTCTCTGGGACCGTGTCCCGTGAAACTCTTTACTGTTCCCTCACTCCGCCTCTCCTCAGGTCCTTGTGGTCAGTGGAGGTTCTCGACCAGATATCTATACTAGGTTAATTCTTGAAATTCCCTACTCTTGGCCTAATTCTTAAAATAATTCTAAACCAGTGAAATTTTCCCTTCGATACTGTAGGGCTACTTAGTTATTTTCCCATCTCCTTAGGCAGCCTCAGAAGGAAGCAGAGCGAGGATTCCTAACAGGAAAGAGGGAGGTATCGCTGAGATACTAGTTAGTTCTCGGGGGAACCTAGTTCCAGAAATACCGTAAAGCAAGGCTGGGTGTTTGAGATACAGCAGTGGAGGAAATTGAGTCACTGCTGTCCTGGACATGAAGCTCTGGTAGAAGGAAGAGGAGGATGACAATAAATGTGTGAGTATTCTGTTGGTCATGGAAATAAGTACTCTAGAAAAAAGAAGGAGACGCAAATTGGCTCAAGTGTGGTGTTGGTTGTTTGCACAGAGACATGTGGTTTTACATGGTGTGTGTGGGAGGGTGGGAGCTACTCCCCTAAGTGACATCTGAGCAGAGGTGTGAATGAAGGGAAGAGCCAAGCCTAGGTTATAACTGGGGGAAGACTGTCCTGAGCAGAGGAAACAATCAGTGCAAATGTCCTTGGGCGGGAGCATGCTTGATGTATCAGAGGGGCACGTGGAGGCTAGAGTTTGAGACCAGGAGCCCAGCGTGGTTGGGTTCTGGTGAAGGCTCTCCCCTGGGTTGCCAACTGCCAACTTCCCATTGTGTCCTTATTGGTTGGAAAGAGTGAGACAGCTCTCTGGGGCCTCTTTTAAAAGGGCACTCATCTCATCGTGAGGGCTTCACCTTCATGACCCAAGTACCTCCCAAGAGCCCGCTTCTATATACCAGCACACTATGGATTAGGATTTCAACATAAGAATTTTGGGGAGAAACACTTAATCCATAACACTAAGTGAAGAATGTTTCAAGGAGAGAGTGATCTATTTGAAGAAGGAGAGAATGATCTGACATATTGAATGCTGTTGTTATGCCAAATAAGTGTACAACTGGGAATTGACTCTGGGATTTGGCAATGTGGGACTCATTGGTGATCTTACTACTACCTGCTTAATCTTTTCCACTCTGTCTCGTCCTGCTCAGGTCGAGCCCCACTTGGTTCATAGTGCTTGCCCAGCTTGCTTCCAAATAATTGTGCCATGGCACCTGTTGTAGCCTTTGCCCCTGGATTTGACAGAGAAATTGATTTGTGAATTTTGCCATATAGAGTTCTCAGAGCAGAAATTTCCTAAGAGATGTGTGTGAAGGAGTGAGAGTATAGGTTTGGATTATTCTCCAGTTTGCAGACCTGTCAGTTAGATATCATTCCACCCCTGTAATTCTGAGTTGTTAGTGACTTCTGTAACTTAGACGTGCAAAACTGTTTTGGTTCTTTTTATTGATGTTTTGAGAGATAGAGATAGATAGATAGATAGATAGATAGATAAACTGTTCTGGTTCTTTTTATTGATGTTTTGAGAGATAGAGATAGATAGATAGATAGATAGATAGATAGATAGATAGATAGATAGATAGATAGAGAGGGAGAGAGAGAGAGAGGGAGAGAGAGGTCAGTTTGTTGTTCTACTCATTCATGCATCCATTGGTTGATTCTTGTATGTGTCCTGACTGGGGGTTGAACCTGCAACCTTAGCATATCAGGACGATGCTCTAACAAACTGAGCTATCTGGCCAAGGCTATTTTGATTTTTTTAAGGAAACTTACAGGTCACTAACAAATTTCCACTAAATGTTTAAAAAAATTAAAGGTCAGTAAAAATGTTGTAACGGAAAGTAATGTTGGAAAAGCTTTCAATCTACAACAACTGGATAATAAGTCCTATAGTCAGGAGAGTATTCTCTGGGGTCTCCATTTTGACACGAAGTTCCCTTTTTGGGTAATTCAGATACAGAATCGTAGTGTTTTTACAGAACTGTTTGGTAGAAGAGTTTGTGTTTCACTAGTCTTCACAAGCATGGCAGGCAGTGTGAAGACTTCCACCACATTTGCAGTCACGTGTCATGTTCAGACATGACTGTGCAGTCGGTGAGTTTGTCCATTACTTGCAGAATGCCTGTGAGATACAGGTGCTTCCAGCTGGACCTGACGGACTGTCTGAAAGAACGTGTTTTGGATCGATTCTCTTGGACTTCACTTTAATAAGAGGAATTTCATTGCATATCCTATATGTCCAATCTCAAGTGGAATGTTTACTGACAATCATTCCATTTCTTTCCTCATGTTATTGTTCATATTCAGTGTGAACCCCCTTCAGTTCAAAGTGTATTTAAAGATACCTTTAATTATTGTGATGACCATGTTAATCAAATTTGTATCTATTAAGAAAGTAACCTTCAATTATGTATTTTTGCAAAGTATTCTTAAAGTGTCATTCTGAGGGAAATAACATTTCATGACGTGTAGTTCTTGGGGCAAACAGGAGTTTTTATTTTAAATTATTTAAAATTTGCCCACCTAGCAATATAAGTCTTTACAAGTAGACAACAAGTAGATTTGAGAAAACTGACAGTCTAAGGTGTTATTGAGTAATTGTGTTTATGTCCTAGATTTCTGAAATAATTTGTGTTTTTTGTCTGATTTATCTCTTTAACTATACAATACATATGTTTGCACATACACTCTCTAGTATATTTGTTACAAACTGTCTTAAGTCTGTCTGTCTTTTTGGGTCATATTTGTTGAATGAGGATGAGGATAAACAGTTCATTGGGTTGTGGGAAGCACTAACGGAGATGCTGGGTTTGGAAGTGCTCAGTTCAATAGTCAGTACATCCTGAACATTCAGATTTTTTTTTTCCTAATCAGAATTGTGGTGTCTAAAATCTGTTGGGTTAGTGGGAGGATGATAAATTGCTTCACTTTTGAAAGCTATGAGGGAACATTTATTGGGACCCTCTGTGCTAGGCACCAGGATAAACAATGATGATAAGATAGAGCATGTTGTCCATAAAGAATTTACAGTCTGAGGTTTAGATTCACAGCAAGATTTAGAGGAAGGTACAGAAAGTTCCTGGACACACCCTTCCCCCACATGGGCAAGATCCCCATCATCAGCACCCTCCACCAGATGGTACATTTCTTGGAGTTGATGGCCCTGCATTGACACGTCATCATCACACATTGTCCCTAGTTTACATGAGGGCTCACTCTTGGTGGTGTGCATTCTGTGGGTTTGGACAGATGTATAATGACATGTATCCACCATTGTGTTATCATACAGAGTAGTTTCACTGCCCTAAAAATGCAATGTATTCCCCCTGCTCATCCCTCCTTCCCCACTAACCAACCCCTTGGCATTTTCTAGATCATCATATAGTTGTAATCATACAGCATGAAACCTTTTCAGATTGACTTTTTTCACTTGTAACATGCATTAATGCCCTTCTGTGTCTTTCTGTGCCTTGATAGCTCTTTTTTTTTTTTTAGTGCAGAATAATATTTCATTGTCTGGATGTGCCACAGTTTATTGATCCATTCTAGTGAAGGACATCTTGGTTGCTCAATTATGTGTAAAGTTACGCTGTAAACAATGTGTGCAGCTTTTTGTGTAGACATAAATCTTCAACTGCTTTGCGTAAATACCAAGGAGCACAATTGCTGATCATATGGTGAGAGTATGTTTAGTTTTGTAGGGAAGCTCCCAAACTGCCTCCCAAAGAGGCTGTCCCATGTCTCGTTCTCACCAGCCGTGATGGAGAAGTCTTACTGCTTCAGGGCGCTGCCCAGGTTTGGTGGTGTCCGTGTTCTGGATTTTGGCCCTTCTGATAGGTGTGAACTGGCATCTCATTATTGTTTTAATCTGCTTTTCCCTGATGGCATCTGATGCACCATGCGCTGTTGCTATCTGCGTATCTCTTCTTATGAGGAGGCTGTTAAGGTGTTTGGCCCTTTTTAAAATCAGGTTGTTTTTTTCCTTTTTGTTGAATTTTAAGAGGTTTGGGTTTTTTTTTTTAATATTTTAGATAAAGTCCTTTATCAGATGTGTCTTTTGCAGATATTTTTCTCATTCTGTTTTTTAAAGATTTTATTTATTTATTTTTAGAGAGAGGGTAATGGAGGGAGAGAAGGAGAGAAACATCACTGTGTGGTTGCCTCTCATGCACCCCCTACTGGGGACCTGGCCTGCCCTACTGGGGACCTGGCCTGCAACCCAGGCATGTGCCCTGACTGGGAATTGAACCAGTAACCCTTTGGTTCTCAGGCTGGCACTCAATCCACTGAGCCACACCAGCCAGGGCTTTTCTCATTCTTTTTACATTGTCTTTCACAGAGCAGAAGTGTTTCATTTTAATGAAGTTCAACTTACCAATTTTTTTCATAGATCATGCCTTTGGTGTTGTAGTTTAAAG
Organism: Glossophaga mutica; assembly: GCA_039655065.1. Lineage (NCBI taxonomy): Eukaryota > Metazoa > Chordata > Mammalia > Chiroptera > Phyllostomidae > Glossophaga > Glossophaga mutica. The sequence continues at coordinate 158,331,622 of CM077303.1, forward strand.
GGTGTCACCATACCAAGGTCATCGAGGTTTTCTCTTGTCTTTTCTTCTAGGAGTTTTTATATTTTTGCGTGTTATATTTAGGTCTGTGATTCATTTTGAGTTAATTTTTCAGAAGGGTAATTTTTGTGTACAATCCGTGTGTAGGTTCTTTTTTTTTTTGCTTATGGCTTTCCAGTCCCCAGAACCATTTGTTGAAAAGACTGCTGCTGCTTCATTGTATGGCCTTTGCTCCTTCATCAAAGGCCAGTGGACAGCACATATGGAGTCTGCTTCTTGGGTCTCTGTTCCGTTCCTCTGCTCTGTTTGTCTCTTCTTTTGCCGTCACCACAGTGACTTGATTACTGTAGTTTTATAGTAAATCTTGAGGTCAGGTAGTGTCACTCCTCTCACTCTGTTCTCCTCCTTCAGTATTGTATTGGCTGTTCTGGATCTTTTGTTTCTCCACGTAAACTTTAGAATCAGCTTGTCAATATCCACCACCTCACTTGCTGAGATTTTGACTGGGATTGAAGCGAATCTGTAGATCGAGACCGGAAGAAATTATCTCTTGATAATATTGAATCTCTCTATCCATGAACGTGGAATGTCGCTGTGTTTACTTAATTCTTTTTTGATTTGTCATAATTACCTCTTGCTCTGGGAAGGTCAGTCTTTTGTTCTTGTGTGTTTCAGCTCCTTGGGTGAGGCCCACCCAGGTCAGGAGGTGCTTTATCACAGTCTACCACTGTACATGTGAATCTCATCCAAAACACCCTCACAGAAGCATCCAGGGTAGTGTTTGACTAAACATTGGACACTGTGGCCCAGTTGAGCTGACATACAAACCATTGCAGACAGTAATGTGAAAATTTTTGAAACATAAGCCGATTCATGTAATTGGATATATACAAAGGACATGTTAATGTAAACTTTGGGCAAACTTGTTTTGTTCTTTTTAAAACATGCACCTAAGGGGATCATTGGGAAAAATTTGAATGTAAGTCATTTTGCAGCAGCAGTGAAAGTAACGCTATAGGAAGAAATAAGTCAAGTAAGTGTGTGTGTGTGTGTGAGAGAGAGAGAGAGACTTATGTGAATAAAATCTTTTAAAAAAAAGCAAGTGTCTTATTCCATGGAACGTGAGAGCGAGCCTTGGACCTTTGTGACATGTCAGTTCTGACTTGACGGTTCTGCTGCAGTGCCAGCTCATACAAGACCTGCAGGAAGTTTCTCCTGGTGGAGAATAAAAAATAGCATACTCGCTATTTTTTTAAAGCAGGAAAATATTTAAAGCAATAGTAGAAATGTCTATAAAGTGAGATATTAGTAGCTAGAGAAGAATTGGAGAGAATGTCAAGAATGAGAAATTCCATATTCTATTGGATAAAAATCTCTTAGGGAATAATGATAAAGTTTTGATTTCTTCTAATAGTTTTAGAGGCTGTTGATCTTCTAGGCTCTTAAAGATAGGTTGCAGAGTAATATGAGTTGTGCCTCAAATATGTCATAAATAGTTATAATTTGTATGGCTTTCGTTTTGTTACTCTTGTGTGTTTCCAGTGCTAAGAGGTTCTGGGAAGCTTCAGAGAAAGTAGATGGTCCTTTAGGGATACATGGATGTGTAGGGCCGTCCTTGTATTTCTGGATCTCTGGGTGATGCTCTAGTCTGAAATGAACAGTATCGATGTTGCCTAATGGGCTTATATTGCGTTCTCACTTAGAAGGAGAGCTCCAGAGAAATATTAAATATCTGTCCTACCACATAACACATTTGATGCCATCTCTGTTAAACGGGCAGGTCTCTGGCTCTCTAGATTATGTATGCTGAAACCAAAATCTTTAGTGATAACTTCTATCATACAGATACATAAAATAAAGCAAATAAGAGAAAAAAACAAAAAGAAATGACAATTCATTTGTGAATGCTGATAGTGTGCTATTGAGTGAAATTGTGTTTTATTGAAAGGGCTACGTGGTTTCTATAGTAACAGTGGTTCCTCATCTGAGTTCAGTAACTTTTATCTCAACAAAAGATTAGTGAAACAGTTATAATGTATAAATCCATGCTCATAAATCATTTCTCTCCCTTTCTTTCTCTCTCCCTTCCCCTCTCTAAAAGTAAATAAAATTAAAAATAAATCAATAAAGGCTCATGCTGAATGTCGTACATGACGTTAAGAGCATTGCTATGTTTAGCAAAGAAATAATATGTAATATATAAGGAGCTCCTATAAATCAGCATTTTTTAAAAAGGATATGTGCAAAGAAAAATGAACAACGGATATGAACAGTAAGTTCCCAGAAAAGAAATGTGAATTGTCACAATGTCACGATTCTAAATCTCACTGGTAACCAGGCGGTTGAAACTGTGATTCTGAGGGTCAGAAGGGAGGTCTGGTTTGTAGAGGGAAACTGGCCGTTGTTGGCATTGATGTGATTCAGGCCATGCGAATGGATAAAATTGTCCATGGAAAGACCGCAGGGTGAGGAGAAAGGAGAGCCAGCCCGGGACAGATTTCTAAGCAGCACTGGATCCTCGGGAGCTGAGGAGGGGAGGTCCACCGGGGACGGTGTGAAGAGAGGATGTGCTCAGTTGGGTCGAATATGGAAGTAAGGCTCGAGGAGGCATCGGTGTAGGGACGTGCAGGTCTTCGGAGTCCTGTGCAGTACAGTGGTTTGGCGGCTGTGGAGGAGGAAGTTGACTGGGTTGAATGGGGGCCATGGAGAGATGAGTTCTTTGCTTATTCTTGGTTTTGGAGGGGAGCAAAGAGATAGAGGAGTAACTTGTTAGAAAAGAGTGTTCAAGGGAGATTTTTTAAAAAGGAAAAGTGGTTCTACAATGTATGTGATGGTTTGGCCCAGGGTTGTTTTTTTTTGTTTGTTTGTTTGTTTGTTTTCATGCTGCAGGTATAAGTTGCTCTAGTTTCCCAGGGGCACAGATGGGAGGCCAAATGAGGCAGCTGTGGGGAAGGCGGGAGAGCCGAGGACAGGACGGGAAAGTCGCTGGGCCCGGGGGGCGGGTGGTTTTTAAGGAGGAGAACAGTCGTGGAGGCAGGAGCAGCACCTTCAGGCAAGTACCACTTCACCTCTTACGTGTCCCTGATGGGGACACTCCTTGCTGCTACTCCCCTAGATGGCACTGGATGACATTTGGAGGAGCCGACAAAGAAATACTATGTAATTTCTATAAGCCCTCTCAACAATACATTACTGCAAACAGATATTTACTGAGGTATTTGCCTTATTTAAACAGGCATAATAAAATACACTAAGAGCTTATTAGAATAAATTCATTTGTCTGTAAGATGTGACTTGTGTGAATTGTAGGAATAACTTAGAGATGAAAAGTAAAGTTGTAAAGCAACTGCTTAAGCCAGATTGGAATGTAAGTGTGATGAATCTGGCTTGAACTCTAAGTTTTACGATTACTGTCACAACAGCGCTGTTTTTCTTGTTTCTGTGTGTAACGTTAAGGACAGGAGTTTGATTTGGATGTGGAGGAAATGTAGATTACTGGAGCTATAGTATGCTCTGCAGTGTCGGTTACAAATTAAGTGTAAATAGCTGTGTGTGTAAACATTCGTATGGATGTAAGCGCTGTGTATGTCTCTTCCCTGTTGATCCTAATCTCATAAAAATCGTCAACAAGTGGCTGTGGAGTAATACTCTTTGTGCATTGTGCTAAGATATTATTACTAAGTTTAGCCAGAGAGATTGCATTGTAGTGTTCTATAATAATGGGGGATCAATTTTATAATAATCTGAAGAAACAGGAATAGAAGCTAAAAATGAATGGGATTCCCCAGCAGTTTACATTAAGAATTATTTTTCATAAGGTAGTTTTTTTTGTTTTTTTTTTTTTGTGGGGTACCGGTTTGTCAGTGTTTCACGATACCATAATGATGGCAAAATTAGCAAACTAGGGAAGGGAAATTAAGAGACGAGAAGACTGAAAGTGCCATCCATATGCTGGAACTTTTATTCTAATTATAGTTTTTCAAGTTAATAACATATTAATTGTGATTTTTTTATATCCATGGCCATCATTTTGTATCCATGATCTGATGTACAAGTTTATTAAATTTATTACTAAATTTGGGTTGCAAGGAGTTGTAGTTTATAATTACAACATCATTTTGGATATTTCATATATGTTCTTCTGTAAAGGAAAGTTAGCATGTAATATAAGTAGTTGAATGCATTAAAGAAGGAATGATTTGTTGCATTATCAAAGAACGCTTCACTTTTTACAAGGGTTGACTGATACTGTACACCCATGTTCTAGCTACTGGGAAGCTTATATCTATTTTCTCATTTAATCCTTGGGTGAAGGAGTCCCCATTAAGAGTCACATGCAACCCCATAATGATGTGCAGAATGTTAAATAGTGAAGGTCTTTCTTTGTAAGGGCTTGCATAAATCCTGCCCAAGGTTTTATTAAATGTTCTAATTATGGGGAATATTCTGAGGTTCTGACCACGTATTTTTCTTTTTTTAACCTAATGTTACCACTGAGAAAAGTCTGTCATTTGCTTCCAACAATTCTTAGATAATGTCTTTGTTAAATCTTATTCTTCAGAGCAAAATAATGATACTACATTTTGTAATTATACAAGTACACACACACACACACACACCTGAAAGAGTCCTAAAAAGCTGAAATGAAACTTCCCCTCTAATCTAGTTATGACAAGTGCTTAGGAATCTGTGTGTGTCTGTGTGTAATTTTTATAACATTCTTCAGAAGTTTCATCTTTACCTGGATTGTATTTATGATTAAGGACAGAACTACTTATGTCTGTGTGCTTGAATCCCAGTGGTTTGTAATGGGATCCACTGCGCGTAGTAGGAACTTATCAATCCTGTTGAATACTTTTATCATACATCCTTCTGTTTGTAGGGACAGTTTAATTTCAACCCTCTGGAAAACGAATGTGGATTCTTTTTTAAAAATCTCCAAGGGAAGGAACTCTGTAGTCTTTTGTTCTTAATAGTAAATGTAAGTGCTTCCATTTATAATTTAAGATTCACTCCTGCCTCTTTTCTTTCACAAAGTCAGCATTAAAAGTACTTTCCTGATAAGTCAAAGGCTGCTGCCTCACATCTTGTTGTGAGCCCAGTTCTCTGGTGCGTTAGGAGGCTCAGTGGACTGAGCACTCTCATCTCTGTCTTCTTCCTCCAGATACCCTCTTAGGGTGATAGTGAAGGAATAAAAAAATACATAACCAACAACCAGAAGGAATTGAAGAGGGACCAGCACAGAAATTTCAAAATATTTCTGGCAGCCTGGAACCGGAGGGAATCTCTGTGACTGCTAAAACGTTGTGGGGACTTCCGCTGAGGGGGGTCCCTCAGAGCCTCGGGACTTTGCATGCCAGGAGGGTGGGAATCCCTTGTGGGGCTGCAAATCCCAAGGCTTAACAGGATGCCTGTAGTCAGAACACTTCCTGGTTCTAGCCTCCCTGCACTGGATATATTTTATGGACATATGTGTCTTTTTAATTCCAATAGCATCCTATAAACAAAATGTTGTAAGCACCATTGTACTGATGAGTACAGAGCATACAAGAAATCTGAATGAATTGCTCAACACCATAAGGCCGGTGACAGCAGAGCCCACCCTGGAGCCCAGATCCTGCCCACACCATGACTTTGATTTTCTCACATCAATACCGTGGTGTCCTTTTGTAACAACTCTGGTCCTTTAGTTTTGACCTAGGAATCATGCCTTTGAAGCACCTAAACAGTCTACACACCACTTGAGTTTTGAACCTCTCAGAAATGCTAAGTATTGGATGTACCCAGGCAGTATCCAGGCAGTACCCAAGCCCACGGGCTCTTCATGTGATGTGAAGGTCAGGATTGTTGTGGGTGGGGGGTGGGGGTGGGAAGCGGGGAGTGCTAATCGCCTGTTGCTGGTTTTTGTGGTGCCCCTGGAAGGCTCAGAGCCTTCCTGGGTGTGAATGTAACCTGAGGAAGGCTTTGGAGATCTGTAGCTTGGGAGATTAGCCAGGAAGTTACATTTTGCTCAGGTCTTGGTTTCTAAGCACTTGTAGAATATTGGCCCTGAAGGTCTGATATTTCCTTTTTTTTAACATTTTATTTATTTATTTTTTAGAGGGGGAAGGGAGGGAGAAAGAGAGGGAGATAAATATCAATGTGTGGTTGCCTTTTGCGCTCCTGGGGACCCGGCCCACAACCCAGGCGTGTGTCCTGACTGGGAATCAAACTAGTGAGCCTTTGGTTCGCAGGACGGCACTCCATCCACTGAGCCACACCAGCCAGGGCTGATATTGCTTTTTTCAAAAGATGTCTTTGATACATTTCTTCTTTTCACTGAGCTGTCACCCCTGTTTTGGACCTTGTCACTTGTACTTAGTTTCTATCTGCAGTAGCTTCTCTCTTGGTTTTTCTGCCATTAGTTTGTTTCCATTCAAGCATTTTTTAAAAAAATTGGTCAGATTCACTTTAGGCAAAGATTTCCTGTTTATTGAACATACTTGCTGATATTTTTGGCTGTCCATAATTACACTCCACCACCTAACATTGTTTCCCAGGGTTCTGTGCTCAGACCGCCAGATCTGGCAGGGACCCCGCTGCCTTTCTCCCTTTCCTCCCTCACTTCGTCACTCTCACCGGCATGTGTTGTTCCTCGTAGTCTGAAAATCTCTTCTTCCTCTTCTCTGCCTTTATACACCTTTTATATAATTCAGAGCCTGGTTTTATTTTCTCACCTGGGAAAATTTCTCTGATTCTTCTAGCCCTCATTGATCTCTTTCTTCTTGGAACCAACTGAATTACATACTTTATGATAATCGTTGTTCACAGAAGTTTCTAAATAGGGTGTAAGACTTCAGTAGCACCTATTTAATCTCCTTCCTGCCCAGCAAAATAGAGGCACTTGGTAGGTATGAAGTCACCCATTGTTGACAGATTTATTCTTGTGATTTCAGTACTTAAGAATGGGGCTTAAAATTAAGAGAAAGATTGAAATAACACATCTGCAACAAAGTGCTGTGCTTTTAAGTTTATTTGATACTAGAGTGGTGTTGAAGAGTGTTTTTCCTCTTTGTCTCACCAGCAATCAAAGAAAAGTACACAGACTGGACAGAATTTCTGATTCGTGACTTGACTGGCTCCCGGACAGCCCCTGCCAACCTCCTGGAAGGCGTATGTATTATTGTTTACAGCTATTCTGTGTCTGAAGCTCCACAGTTACTTGAGCTCAAACCTAGCAGCACCTTTGCATATATCCTTCTGCAGGTACATGTGTACACACTCTATGTCCAAAGAGCCTAACTTCCTGGTTTTTTTAAGTTACTCAGGTTACTGATTCTAATGGCATTGAAAATTTTTATCTGTGGTACAATCAATGAATGGAAAAGTTGCTTCTATGTGAACACATTTTCAAATAATAGTGTTAGACTGTCTTCTCACTATCCTGTTTAAGCCTTGACCTTGTATTAATGAATATAAATCAAATCCTGTAGAATAACATTTTTTTGTGTAGGTGAAACTAAGCATATATAAGCTCTAGTATAGTCTCTGAGTATTATTGATTAATGGTACCATTAACTATTCCATTCTGGATGCATAACCCCAAGATTTAATTACATGTGTTAAGTAATGATGGAATTAACTTCTCTTATAAAAACAAGATAATTAATGGCTAACCATGTTTAAATGTGATTAAGATAACTTAAAATACTGAAAAAATAGTTTAATCTGATGTATTGATGGTTAATTTGAAAATAATTTTATGATGAAACATTTTACTTTTACTGTATATTATAGAACAGGAAGAGATGTATTGTGTTATAAATAATTATTGAGTTAACAAATCTGTTTGAAGAATGCTCCTGAAAAAAGGGGAAACACAATGAATAACAAGGAATATGGTGTGGATTTTGACAATGTCATTATTCTCTTAACCTTCCATAAATTTCCCTTCTCTCATAAAAGATGTTGATACTTTGGAACACCACTGTCTAATATATTGGGTTACAGGGTTTTTAGTTTTGTGAAGATTTTGCCTGTGTATTTGTTTGTCTTAATAGCCACTAATGTAATTGTTCGGTTAACAAATCATGATGATGGTTTTTCACCCTTTTAAAAGGACAAGTTATTGTACTCTTTTAGGTTTGCTTTTTTAAAACATGTTTGCCTACAAGCCTGGCTGAACAAACACCCTTTTCATATGCTAACACGTGCTAAGAAGCTTGCTTAGATAGAGCAGTAATTACATATATTCTCTAAGCCAACTATCAAGTTAAATGTTAAAATAACTTTACATAGTAATCTTAATTCTGTGTATGTCATTAATGTGTATTAAACATGCCCTCCACACATTCATGCTTTATGCACGTAATCAAAGTGTGAGAGAGGGGCTTGGTCGTCACAGCAGTGGCCATCGTAAGGCACGTGTCTGCTGAGCCCCAGTTTAAACTGGTAGCTCCGTGTTTGTTACATCCGTCTATTTGAAAAGCAGACGTTCTGCTACTACACCCTTTCCAGCTCAAGGCAAATTTGGGTATAACTCTTCTTAAAAGAAATCTTATTTCTAACAAAGGAAACTTTATCTGGGAAGGGTGATTTGTTTGGTGACAGGGAGCGCGAACTGTTATTTCCTATTGACTTGTGATTTTTGTTGTTGGATACAGAGTTGGGGATATGGAAGTGTGTGTGGGCGGAGAGGGAAGGGGAGGGGGCGAGTCTGTGGAAAGGATGGGGGTGGAGGGAAACACCAGATTGTTTGCCAATAGCTTGGATGATGGTGTGAAAAAATATTATCTTCTGCTGTCATCTGTTTCCATGAGAACCTTAAAATAAAGTTTAAAATAAGGAGTTTTGCTTCTGTTTAAACAGCCTCTGCGAGGGAAAGGCCCTATAGACCTCATTACAGTTGATTCCTTAATAGAACTTCAGGATTCTCAGAACCCTTTTCAGTACTGGATAGTTAGTGTGATTGAAAATGTTGGAGGAAGATTACGCCTTCGCTATGTGGGATTGGAGGACACTGAATCCTATGACCAGTGGTTGTTTTACTTGGATTACAGACTTCGACCAGTTGGTTGGTGTCAAGAGAATAAGTACAGAATGGACCCACCTTCAGGTAAGGGCTGAAGCTTTTGCTGCCATGAATTATTTGAGAAAAAGATATGTTTTTTTTTCCTGTATGTGTCTCTGGAAAATTTATGAGCTCTGTGGTATCTTGTACATCTGAGTATGCAAATACTAAGCATTTTAGCTTAAGAATACTTTCTATGGAGACTAAAACCCAAGACCTCATTAACAGTGTTCTAAAAGGAGAAGATTGTGTTGGAGGCTGTGGCAAAGTGGATCTAGTTCCTCTGGTATCACTGGTTCAAAGATAAAAGACAATGGATTAGAACTGGTTATAGTCTCCCCTTTTCTTTGGGATTTTGATAGTCTTGCAAGGAAGTTCCCAAATCGCCATTTGTCCATCCATTCATGCATGCATGCATGAATCCATCTATCCATCCATCCATCTGTCCATCCATCCACCATCCATTCATTCATCCATCCATCTATCCATCCATCCATCTATCCATCCATCCTTCATCTATCCATTCATCCCTTTGAATATCCAAACCAAATGCTTATCATTGTATAATTTGTTCTGACCTGGAAATAGAAAAGAGAAAAATCACCATGCTTTATCCCCTGATGTATCAAAGGTTTTAATTAGCAAATGCACTGCCAAGTGACTTTTCCTATCCTTAATTGGATAGAGAGTGCTTTATGCTGTCTGACATACCTAACTGGGCAGTAATTTTAGTGTTTACAAAATAATAATTCATAAATGTTTACTGTGTTCCAGGTGATTTTACATCTGCTATGTTGTTTATTTTGATTCCCCAAAAGTACGACATGTTTGGTGTGAATATTTCCTTTTACAGCACAGAAACTTGAGACTGGGTTTAATTTACTTATCCAGGATGACCCAGCTTATGAAGGGGGGGATGCACTATAATTAAATCCCAGGTCCTTTGCCCATTCGCTTCCCCCTGCTGCTCCTTACTAGCCCCACCAAACTTTGGATGGATAGCCTCGGAACAAAAAGGTCGGATTCTTATGGAATTAAGGATGCAAAGGAAGAAATATGCATTTCTTCTAGAAATGCTGATCTTCACACTGGTGAATTCTGCAGGTTTACTGGAAGCAAGGACTTGGCTCTTTGTTTTATTAAAATTGCCAGAGATTTCCTTCCTGCATTAGTTGTCACTGTGAGTCTCGAGTAAATGAAATGAAGCTGAGGAGTTGTATTTCCTTTTTCTGTCACTCAAGGGCTTTAATTGAAAAAACTTCCTGGTTCTGTGTCTCATGTGTTTGCGTTTGTGTTGAATTTGACAGGCATATAGACATGTAGCATGGAACTTTATTAGTATTATTGTTGTCAACGTTTTGAGAAGCAGCCAAGAAATCCATTTACACCCTGAGTAATTTTGGACTTTGATGACAAACAAAGGGCTTGTCGGCTTCTGAGGAGAGATCTAAGCTCATGTTTGCCTTGGGATTCATAACACTGCAGGAGAAATTTACTTTGTGTGGAAAGCCGGGTGTATAAATCTTAGCTTAGTATCTAATTGCTTTATAAATTTTAGGGGAAACATATATTTGCCAGTGTAAAAATTTATAGCAAAGCAAAGGATTACTAGTAGCTCCTTAGGTTCTCTGAAATGCTTCTTCCCTGTGAAATCATGGATGTAGTACTCAAAGCGTGAATGGAAAATGGAAAGTGTCGAGGTAGAAATCTGGGAATATTTGCATTTGAGACCTCTCCTCTTTCAAGATAATTTGATATCTTTGTAAGATAAGGATAAATTATGTTTATTTGTCTTAGTAATTTTCTGGATGTGAGTGTCTCTTTCATTGAAGAATTTGTGTGCACACGTCTTTAAAGACTTTGAGGCATTCCTCAATAAGAAGTTATTTTCCCAACATTTAAATTGTCAGCAAGAAAGGCTATGTATGTGAAGAAGAAAATAAAAGGTGAAACGACACTCAAAATGTGACTTTTAGGTTTTGAAATGCAGTAGTTACAAGACAAAAACTGGGTTTGGGTACCTTATTCAGCAGAGCAGCACCCCGGGAAGCAGCTGTTGCTGTGTCTCACACATGGGATCAGAACCCGGTGCTCTGGGTTTGTGGAAATTAATTTCAAGTCCCTGTGTGACTCGCAAAACTTGTATGGCAGTGCTGTTTCCTTGACCGAAATAGAGGTGGGAATAAAATTTCAGGCTTGCATGGAAAATATGAGGCTACTTAAAAAAAAAATCCCCAGCACCCTTAAATAAATGCAAAGTGTTCAGCATTAACTGGTGGTGAGGAGCAGAGTTGGAAGGGGTGGGGGAGGCTATACTTTGAGATAAGCTCTGTGTGTTCTCTCTGCTCTTGATGCCGTCTTTGCTGTGCAACCCAGTAACACTACCACTATTGCTAAAAATAATTGTAGCTCTTCCTTTAGTTTCACTTATTCTTTCTACTTTTTTAAAGGGCACCATAGTTCTCAACTGCTCAGTGCAAATGGAGGTAAGAGAAATAGGTAGTAGACAGTAGCTAGGAAGGTAGTCTTCAAAACTTGTGGAAGAGGGGCTGGCTTTTACTCTGTCCACCAGTGAGAACCCTGTAGTCACTCTGCCTTTTTTTCTCTGCTGCAAATCAGAGGAAATATTTTGGGGTGGGGAGGATAGAAAAGGGCAAAGAAACCACCCCATTTCACTCACACAGGGCTGTCAAGGCGTCATGCAGGTGTTTACGGAGTGGGCTGAATGCAGCCTCAGTGAGCAAAGTTGTAAGGGGAGAGAAGGTGGTAAAAGGCAGATAGTCACGGAAGGGGGCAGTGGCTTCATAGGGTCCAAAGTGAAGCCTTTATGAAGAGAGGACTGGCAGTCCCGGCAGTTCCCTCTCTTCTGTGCTGAATGGAAGGCTTTGCCAGCCTCATATCCCCAACAGGCTCCACTCATTTATTTTTCAGCAGTTGGTCTCCTCAGTTCTATGGGCTTACAAGCACGTCCCTTTTTGGAATGCTGTTGGTGTGGCCCACTCCTTCACTTCATTTGGACTACGAGAGGGTTTTACCACCCACTCTAACTGCAAGTCTGTACCTTCTGCACTGCTCTCTCCCCAGTAGCTGGCACAGTGCCTGGCACGTACTAGGTACCTGGCATATTTGATAGGAATTGACTGAATAAGATGTCAGGTATGTCTATAGGGAAAGAAAGAACCAGCCAAGTCCACCTTCTAGCCTAAAATAATTGGCAAGACTTTGGAAAGGAATTTGGAGGGGAGGACCCAGAGTGAAGACATTCACAAAGTGTGTCCTCTTTTCTCCTGATGTGTTAACGGAGCTTTTGAAAACAGGGTCAGAGCAAGGAGCGGTGCTCTTTGTTGGTGGGATCTCTTGTTTAGCTCCTAAGGTGGCTCTGGGGCATGGGCGATTCACAGGAATATAGTCTGTGAGGTCCATGAAAGTCTTTGCTCTTTTAAAGAAGTCTCAGTGTGACTCAAGCTGGAGAAACCTAGCAAAGTAGAAAGAACATGAACTGGGAATCAAGGTCCAAGTTAGCTTCGCCTTTTGCTTCTGTCACTAGCTACAGGGCCCTTGGGCAAGTGAATCTACTTCTTTGAACCTCAGTGTCCTCATCTGTAAAATGGGGATAATTGTATGTTTTCTGCCTTGCAGAAAGTGATAGGTACCCCAAGTGATGGTGTTTTCTAGGCATTGGATTTGTGGTCAGGGTATTATGGTTATATCTGGTTCTCTAAGAAATTTAAGTCATTGAGGCTGGGTCGTTTGGAGGCCCCACCAGATGTTTAGAAAGCAAGAGAGTGTCATGCATGTTCCTGCAGAAGCTAAGGAGATGAAACTTAATTTGAGTTTTTTAAGCTATCCCTAAACTTTTTTCCATATTTTTTTCCTTCAAAATCTTCGTCAACCTTAAAGAATTTTTTCTTTCTTATTTTAGATAGACCCTGGAGTCAGCAAGTTTCTGCATCTAACCTAAATGCTTCCTGTCTGAACATTTTCTTAGTCCAAAAAGAGCTGTTGCTTTCTGTATTAGCTCAGCTGCCATAACAAAATGCCACAGATTGCCATAACAAAATGCCATGTGGTGGCTGCAACAACACAAGTGGCTGAAACAACACAAATTATTTTCTCCCAGTTTTGGAGGATGGAAGTCAAAGATTAGGGTGTCAGCATGGTTGAGTCTGGTGAGGGTTCTTTTCCAGGCTTGTCGACGGCCTCCTTCTTGCTCTGTCCTCACATGGCCTCTTCTTTGTGTATGTGCATGAGGTTGTGGAGCGGTGCAGAAGAGAGAGAAGACTACGGGTCTTTTCTTTAAAAGGCCCTAATCCCCTTGTGGGGTGCCATGCTCATAACCTTATCTAACCCAGTCACCTCCCAAAGGCCCATCTCCAAACACTGTCACACTGGGGGTTAGGACTTTTGAGAAGACACAAACATTCAGTCCATAACATTTTCCAATGTCTGTTAACAACTCTAGCTTAAGTCTGGTCAGAATTTGGTGGAAAAGGAAGGAGTGGAGGTTTCAGGGTGTGTGAAAGGAAGGAATGGCCCCTTGGGGCCTTCCTTACTCTGAGGTCGTGATGTGATGATTTTGTGTGCTCCAGCATCCTGCAGCACTTAGTGCAAATCAGCCTGCCAAACACTTGACAAAGGGAGATCGCCTCCTTTTCACTTAGGCTTCTAGTTAAAGATGAATCAGTAGGGATTTTAATTGCTTATGGCTTCCCCGCAAACAGAAATTGTCACGATACACTCTGTTAAATTACCTGCAACACGATCATTTTAAGAAAATGTTTTATGTTCTTTTAATGGTGTTATTTATTGTCCATAAACTTGTCAATGTAACCACGTGCCTCTTGTCTAATGAAATGCACACATGGAATACTGTTCTTTGCTTATTGAAACCATGAGGTGTTTAGCTTTTGCAGATGGTTGAGCATACTGACAAAATGAAGTTGATTTTCACCTTTTAAGAGAAGAAGTGTGCCTTACCATGGGGTTAAATTCCATGTTAGGAATTAATATCCACTGAAAGAAGACAAAATGTAAGACTGTAGGACAGAGACAGAAATCATGTTGAACCTGGGTGTCTTAGTCTGTTCTGTGTGCTGTAACAGAATACCACAGATTAGGTGGCTTATAAACATTCATTTCTCGCAATCCTGGAGGCTGGAAGTCCCAGATCAAGGAACAGGCAGATTTGGTGTCTGGTGAGCTTTTCTCCCTAGTTCATAGATGGCTGTCCCCTCCCTGTGTCCTCACCTGGTGGAAGGGGTTAGGTAGCACTCTGGTTTGTTTTTGCGTTTGTTTTCGGGCACTAATCGCATCACGAGGGCTCCATCTGCACAAGCTGATAACCTCCCAAAGGCTCCATCTCTGAGTACCATCACATTGGGGGGTATTACATTCAACACAGGGATTTGGTGCGGGGTGGCAAACATTCAGTGCATTGCACTGGGCTTCTTGTTACATTTGTCTCTGGTTTGGTGGGAGAGAGGTGGCATCTGGTGACCAAGGGCTCCGCTTTCTGGATGACTTGGTGAGCATCTGGGATGACTTGGAGTCTGCACATCACTTCCTTCTGTTTTCGTAGTTTGGATCTAACCCTGGACATTTCGGGTTTTCGTTGTTCTGACACTGAGTTCTTTTTTTAACCACTCCTCTTTTACCCTCTTCTCCATCTCTTCCCCCTACATTAGAGACTTCATTGATAGACTGCAGGGGCTCAGGGCAACTCCACAGTGGACCTTTTCTTTCCTTTTTCTCAGCCTTTATGTCTGCGGACCCTTCCTTGGGTCTCGTCTTTGGAAATTGCCATCCTTTCTTGTGACTGGGCTCTCCTTTTATTACCATGCTGAGGTGGAACTCCCTATTGCCTGCTTCCAGACCCCAGGAGAAGAGAATCTGCTCTTGTCTCCTCAGGAGGTCCAGGCCCTTGCTTGTTGCTGACCTATTGAGTGGCTGCAGTTGGTGTCCTCTGGGCTTTGTCCTCTGCAGACTTCGCCCTCTGCACTAAAATTTTGATGTCATGCCCTTGAGCGGAACTGCTGGGTACTCCAACGGGTCCTTCAGCTTCTTATGGGACTACCGATGGGTCTCTGTGACGTTGTCCCTCTTTCTCCTTTGTGGAACCCTGCGATAAGGGATTTCTCACATAGCACCCCCCTTCTCACTTAGGAGGCTGGAGGAACAATTTATTCAGACCTGTTAATACCTATGCAGAGGTATTATGGGAGCCTCACTGTTTTCCCCAAAATATGTTAGATACTCCTCGGAAGAATCACATTCTATTTTTTTCTGACATAGAAATGTCAAATTGGGGGGAAATATCTCAAAGGTAGAAGAGTATAAATGAAATGCTAAAAAGGATTCTAGACAAGACACACAGTGGAACCTATTTAGTCGTTAATACCCCTTTCTGTGCCTTTGTGTAACTAACCGACAATGAATGAAATGGGCAGAGCCTTGATAACTCAGTTAGTTTGGGCAGCATCTTTTGCCTACCAAAATTATGGTAGTCTGGAAAGACTAAATAAATGGCTAAAACACAAGGGCTTCCGGCTCAAGGTGAGTTCGGAAAGGGTGAGAATCAAAATATATGGCTCCATGCTAAAAAGCAGACATGCAAGAAATTAAAAATATAGCCCCAAAGGTTTAATGTTGCCTTTTCACTGTGCTTAGATTCATATTCATACCCTAACTGTCTGTCTGAGGTAGCCAAGGTTGATATAGGGAAGGTATAAACATATCTACTTCAAGTGAGTGCTTCTGCAAATCCAGTTTTGATAAGGTCTTAAATCTGTTGAGATCAGGTCATAAAACTTCCCTGCAGTTTCAGCAATCGGTGAACAACAAACAGTGCTCGACCAATTTTTTCTTTTAATTTTGCATTCGGATGGTGAAACCTCCATCTGTAAATCCCTCTCTCACCACCGCCTGGGGAAAATGGTGGGCAACATGTGGTGTGTTAGCAACATTTCAAGTGTAAATATTAAACTTGGTTGGTAAATTTTAATTTACCTTTTAATAATGTTCTGACTTACATGGGCTATTTTTAGCATGTGAGAGCTTAGAGATTTAGTGAAAAATATGCCGTAATAACTGCAAATGCCAGGCAAGAGTCGTTTCTACTTTAGCCATTTATTGGATAATAAGTTCTTCATCACTGGATATTGCTTCCCAGGTAATATACGAAATTTGGGGCAGTGGATGACTGAAGATGTTGCTAATGTGATTTATACCATTAAATTACTTACAGAATGCCAACAGAATGCATGCAAATGTTCCCTGAAGAAGAGCCCTATTAAGTTTATTCTTCATTTCTGAAAGCAGAATCCCAAGTTGCTATTTAACTTCAGAAAATCCCTTTAGCAGGTGGCCTTTTACGGCGGGCAGGGTGTGAATTCTTACGGTTGCTGAGCGGACCGGCTTATTATGAAATCCTGGGAAGATTAAATTCAAGAAAAAAACCCTCTCATTTGAACATTTTAGTCCTTTAACTCTTGTGTGGTTTGCTGTTGATACAGAAATTTATCCTTTGAAGATGACCTCTGAATGGAAATATGCTCTGGAAAAATCCCTTATTGATGCCGCAAAGTTTCCTCTTCCGATGGAAGTTTTTAAGGTAAGATGTGGATTCACAGCAGTTCGTCCCCTCTTGTCAAGAATAACCTGGGTAAAAAAGCTTGCTGTGTCCAATTACTTCTCATTATTTAAAAAGCTACCATCTTGGCTACTTTTCATTTTAAATGTTTAAAATGTTATCTGGTCCATTTTGCTGTGTTTCCGTAATCTTCACAAAGATTCATATTACAAGATATAGATTAAATTTTTTCAGGTTTACTGTTTTTCTCCATAATGTTTTATTGTAGAAATCTCATTTTCACTTCCACACTCCTTACCAAGAAAAGAAAAGAAAATAGAGCAAGTGTATGTTAGACATTCGTTTAGTGAAAATAATAGGAAACGACGCTTGTCTTGGTGTCTCAGTTTCCTTGAGGTCTCAAAAAGCTCGCATGCCCGCCTGTTGGATGGCAGGCCCTCTCCGAGGCACTAAACAGAGTGTGGAAGGAAGATACGGCGACCGAAATGGATTGTCAGGTGCCCAACACTTTTAAAGTCATGCTTGAAGCTTATATGAAGTAGAATATTAAGTTCCGGGCAGGGATGATCTGATTAGCTCAGAGGAAGTCATAAGACGAGCTCTTCTTCTTTGGAACTTAAATGTGTGAGAAAGCTGCACCACAGCGCTCTGTTTCGGCACGAACTGCAGTTGTAGAAGCCTGACTTGGGCTGGGTTTTCCGTTCCAAAAGGGCACATTTCTGCAGTGCTGTGGAGTTCCTTATGGAAAGTGAAATTAAAATGGTGTTTAGGTACCACATGCAGCAGGAGTGAAGGCTTGGGCTGCGGCAGTGGCATCCTGAAGTCCTGCCTCAGAATTTTAACCCGTCATCGTAAATCATGAGCCTTCCTGGTAGCACTTGCGTTGTCAGTAACATTGGACTTCTAAGGCCTCTTTCAAAACTAGTTATATGATTTTTTTCCTGAAATTTAATTGAATGATGACCTTTACAGTATTTTGAGCCTACTGTGCTAGAGGAACAGTATAAATATAACATGTCGTTAGCAATAGTGATCACTGACCATTCACATTATTTTGGGCTTTTCTTTTTTTGGCTAACTGACCAAATACTTCTTATGTCTCTCCTTCTCACTTTCCTTTCTCTTTCTCTTCTGATAATATTCTCCCCCTGCAAATGATAATAATAACAATAGCAATAATAATAATAATAAAGAAGAAGAACAGCATTCTCTCTTCTGTAACCTGTCTGGCTCCACTGCCTCTTCTCAGTCCAGCCTGTCCTCCTCACCCCTCGACCCCCGCAGTTCATACCCACTCTCTTTACAGTGTTCTTAGTAACACTTTAAATGTACAGATCTGACCCTGCCCCTCATCCTTGGAGAAGTAAGTTTTATTTTGTAGCATATCATTCACACGTGAGGAGTTTAAAGAGTACGATAACGAAAGTGCGAAGACCGCCCTGCGGTGTGGGCACGGGAGGCCGCCTTCCGCTGCCTGGCCCCGATCCGCTCTCCCGACTCTGCCAGGGTTGCCATTTCCTCGCTTGTGTATGTTTTCCTAATTGTGGTATTATTTACCTTTGACAAAATAGGAAGCAGGCACAGTCCTAATTGCTTCAGAGAGGCTGCTTTCAGACCGTATAAGAACACTGAGGCGGTAAAGTCATGAGATAATCTTAAGAAAACTAGATACCATAGTCGGGTCATCTGCCAAAGTTGTAGCATGAGCTCCAGTTTACTAGACAAGAGTATGGACAGGAATCGCTGGTTAATATTTTCTGCTTCTGTGGATCACTGCAGTTCAGGGATAGACCCAAGCCCAACATTTCTGTGCAGTGAACCGAGTGTTCTCATCTGCTCCAGGAAGCTGGGCCTAGAGCAGGGACAGGGAGCTTGTTTCATTTGTGGTCAGAAGGGGCCAGATGTTAACAGTCTTGGTCTGGCATCCAATCCCCAGGTTATAAAGTCGATAAAATATGACAAGACACCTTAGTGATGTTGGCCCACAATATCTTTTCTTACTTCCACTGAAAGAAAATGTTTTTTTTCTGTCCTCACGCTTCACTGATGGTTTACTTGGATTCTGAATTGTAGGTTTGAATTTGGAGGCATTCCCCCCATTTTTTCCGTCCCTCCTCTGGAATCTTAAATTCTCCTTTTCTCACTGTTCGAGATTTCACAATGGCATGCTTTGGTGGGTGTCTAATTTCCTCTGTAATGCTAGTTTACTTCTGGTATCTACAATGCATGCCTTTCATTTTGGGATATATTTTTTAAAATGCTATCTTCTACCTCTCTTTCTTTTACATTTTTGATCTGTGCCTATATGGGTATGGTACTCGTACACTGGATTTATAATTTTTTTCCTCAGTTTTTTTTTTTAATATCCTTTTCTGTTCACACCTCCATCAGAAGTTTTCCCAACTTCTTTGCGCTGGCATGTGTTATGAGCTCTTGTTTGGCATTTTGTCTCTGAATGAACTGCTTATATAGCCTCCTGTTCTCATAACATGGCAGCATGAGTTTATGTTGTTGGAATTATTGGTTTAAGTTCTTCTCTCCCTGAATGATTTGTTTGCTCCACCTTGCTTTGGGTTTCTGTTGTTCTCATTAGAGGCTTTCCTCAGATACCTGAAAACCCCTGACTGTCTGTTCTTGGGTCAGAGGGAGGATAAGAGAACAGTGGGCAGGGCTGGTCACTGAAGGTCACATTGGAGGGCTACATCTTTGTGTGGTGGTTTTTTGCTTTAGCTGATTTTCCAGCGGGGGGGTGGGGTCAGCTTCTTGCCTAAGGTTCAGGGTCCAGCTGCCGGTGTTCTGAGTGGTGAGAAGAGGGCCCTGGGCTTGTGCACTGAGTGCTCATGTGCCAAACTCATGGCCAGGAACCGTCGGTTTCATCCTCTTTAGAGGAGGCTGGGGTAGGTAGTGACCTTGCAGAGTCGGGGAGGGGAGGATACCCAGGGGCCCAGCTGCTTTCCAAAGAGTTCCCAGACTTCTTATTGTATCCACTTCCATTCACTCTCGGTTGTAGACACGTTTGGAGTTACCGGTTTCTGAGCATTCTGTAGTCTTCACCAGGTGGGTTCTCAGCTTTTCTTCTGAGGGCCTGGGTTTTGACCATATTACAAATATGAAGTTAGTTACTTCTTGTTCATTTGAACTTTAGCTTCCATACCTTTTTTGTTTTTAAATCTCTTTACTGTAAGTTTGGTAAGAGTTTAGGAAAAGTTAAGTGAGTGTGGAGTTTTAGTCAGCCATCCTAATTTGGCACTCGCATTTTAAAAATCTTGTACATTCGACGAGAGGGCCGGGCTCCCACATCTGCCCAAGGCCATCGAGGCTGGTGTGGCTGCGCATGCTGCCCTCTGCAGTCTGCTGCTGTTAGATCGTTCTGCACCCTCTTGGTGGGCCGGGCTGCACGCACACTGGCCTTCTCTCTGTTCTTCAGATGCCCTTTGTACCTGTTTTGTACTTCCTACTTGAAGTACAAATTCCTACTCATCTCGCAGCTGCAAATATAAATACTCTGAAAGGGTTCCTTGCTGGCCCTCTGGCCTCAGTCCCTATCCAAGATGAGATTGGGCCTCACTGAGTGCCCTCAGCTCTGCCTCATCACCAGGTCACAGTTGTGTAACATCCATCTCCTTTTGCCTAACTTTGAAGCTCCAAGAAGGCAAGGATCATGTCTTTTTATTGTTCATTGTTGAATCATTCAATCAAATATAACTCCTTGGCTGTAGTAGTACTCAACAAATATTTGTCAAATAAATGTACTAAGTCTTGAATGGACATATGTACTTAACTCCTTGAAATAAGAAATTTTGAGCTAGTCCTGGTTGGTGTGGCTCAGTGGATTGAGTGCCAGCCTGTGAACCAACGGGTAACAGGTTTGATTCCCAGTCAGGGCACATGCCTGGGTTGCAGGCCAGGTCCCCAGTAGGGGGTGCTCAAGAGGCAACCACACATCGCTGTTTCTCCCCCTCTCTTCCTCTCTCCCTTCCCCCCTCTCTGAAAAAAATTTTTTGAGCTAATGTAGATTACTTGACTATGTAGACTTATTTAGAACTATAAATACAAAGACTTAAAAGGCATAAACATCAATAATCCTAATACATTTTTAATTAACAATGTATTTATTCATTAAACCTTGAGCAGCTACTCTGCACAAAAGACTGCAGACTGGATTCCATGATTTAATAATTTGTTTACATATTCCAAAATAGTTACTTTCCTTAGTTTAATGTTTTTCTGTTAGAACTTAGATCATTATTTTGATGGAGTATCTGCACATTATCATTGTAGCCAATATTTTGTTCATAACTGATGGTTGCCGTAAGAGTAGATGCTCAGTGTTTGTTTTTCACAGAACCTACCACCAGGAGGACATATGGAATAGGCACGTCACAAAAAATTGGTTGAGTTGAAAATTGTTTTCTTAAAGCTTTTTAGGTACTTTTATAAATGTTTTCTCTTGTTTTCATTTGATGAAAAAGAAATGGGCAGTTTTACTTTCTTAACCTTGCTTCGTATGGATAGGATATTTACACATTTAATTTTGGAATTATGAGAGCAATCATTGTATTAGTTTCTTAAGGCTGATGTAGTAATTCGCCACAAACCAGGTTGCTTAAAGCAATGGAGATTTCTTCTGTGATAGTTTTGGAAGTGAGATGTCAAAACGGAGGTTTCAGGAGGGCCCTGCTTCCTCTGAAGGCTGAGGGAGAAACCCTCCCCTGCGTCTGTCCTAGCTTCTGTGGTGGCCTGCAGTCCTTGGCTTCTCTGGGGGTGTGGCACATACTCTGATTTCTGCCTTTATGTTCACATGGCCTCTGTGTGTCTGTCCAAGTTTCCCTCCACTTTGTTGACACCGATCATTTGATTTGGGGCCGTGGCATTGCAGTAAGACCTCACTTTAACTTGACTGCATCGGCGAAGACCCATTACCAAGTCAGGCCACACGCCCTGGTTCTGGGTAGATGTGAGTTTTCAGGGGACACTATTTAACCCAATGCAACCACATTTCATATATGTACAGTAATTTAAGAAATCACATGATATTCTCTACTGAGTATTGTACTTACATAGAGCTAATAAAGTCCAAAGAAATTGCACAAGGGGGTCATGGGAGGTGGTTCAAACTATCTTAGCAGTTGCTTCACTTTATAAAAACTAGAGAAATTTTCCATCTCTCTCAAGTTTTTATTTTTTAAAAATGTTTATTGATTCTAAAGAGAGAGAGAGAAACATCAATGTGAGAGAGAAACATTGATTGGTTGCCTCCTGTATTCACCCCAACTGGGGATTGAACCTGCAACCTAAGTACGTGCCCTGACCAGGAATCAAACCCCAGCCTTTTGGTGTAGGGGATGACAGTCCAACCAACTGAGCCACACTGGCAAGCGCTCTCTCAAGTTTTTGGAAGTTTCTGTGAGCAGTATTATCCAGGATACAGAAACAGAACTTAAAATATATGTATATTTCCCTTTACCGCTATTTGATTATCACTGTATCTCAGCAAGCAAACTTACTTTTATCGCTTTCATTATGGTAAAAGGTGTGTATGTTTGAATTCATCCGAGAATCATCCTAGATGCATGTTGTTATAGAATATTGCCAGAGTGTGCAGCTGTTTTGAGACATAAGTCAAAGCTAATAAGCACATTTAATGGACAGAGATGAGCAGTATTTCAAAGTAGTTCTTCTTAAGTGTTTTTACACTTTAGATGAAATGGCGTTTAGGTGGAATGAATCTCATCATGCTGCAGTGTTTGTCATTTCCCTCGGTGTGTGCAGCTGCCTGCGTTGGGACCTGTGTGTCTATGTCTGTAAATGCAACCGATAGGGCTTGTGTCCTGAATATCCCTTCTGTCTAAGCACACACAGTCTCGGTGTAGAAGCAAGCTTACAGTTATTAGTATTTCTGCTGTTTTCACCCATGGCTTGAGAGAACAGTTGGAATAGCTCTTAGAAAACGTATTTTATCAGAGGTTCTGACTTCTCCTATTAAGAAAATGCTGATAATCTTTGAAATGTACATTTGAAAGATAAAATATGAATTTTATTGACAAATAAATAATGAAATAAAATGTTCTTACCTGAAACCCAGCTTCATTATTAAGAGATATAAAAGATTGCTGAAACAATTCATATATTAATATCAACTTACTCTTAAAAAATAATAAGTATGTAGAGGTTACTGCAGGTCAGCATGGTCTTTCCCTGGCTATCTTTTTTACTTATTATGTACCCTTTCCAAGACATCATTTGATTGACTTGTGACACATACGCCCCATTGTCAAAGTGAAAGGCCCTAGTTTCAACAAAAAAGCTTTTTACTTTTGTCTTTATAAAGAACTACTAGGATGGTTTTCTCAGAGTTTCTATCATCAAAAATGAAGTGATCACAGGGTTAATTCAGTTTTTTAGCCAGCAATTTCTATACTGGTTCAGGTTGCTAATTCACTAAGTATTCACTAAGATACAAAGCATGGGCTTTTGAGAATTTACTGAGGTTTTTAAAATAAGGCCAAGGGAAACTCAAAATTAAGAGTCTAACTAATTATAATTAATCTAATATTTCATGTTTCACACATTCATAAGCCTTCTGTAATTACTGTTTTCATTCTCTGCAGTTCTTGCAAATTGTAATCTGCATTTGTGACTCCACTTGTTTGCAAATGTTAAATGATAGACATTTCACTGACAATTCATGGACACATTTAAAAGATCTTCAAATACGAAACAGCAGTTCCAGTTTGCCAGTGGCCTGGAACAAAGTATTTTCCCTTTAGGAGGAACATACAGCCTAGGGGGGCATGCGCTTCAGCTCGCTTCATTCCAGACCACACCTTGCATTTCAAGGAAAGAGCATTGTTTGAAAGGTCGCTAAAATCCTTTATCCATTTTTTATTTATTGAAGAAGTGAAACTGTTTGAACTATTTAGAAAGTGCGAACTTTATTTTTAGAGCCATTTTAGGTTCGCAGAAAAATGGAGAGGAAGGTGCAGAGACTGCCCGTGTAGCCCTGCCCCTACAAGGTGCATAGCCCCCCTCACTCCCCTGCCGAGGCCGAACCTCGGCGAGAACTGATGACGCTGCACTGACACATCATTTTCACCGAGTCCGTAGTTACGTTTGGTCCGGTCTTGGTGTTGTGTATTCTGTGGTTTTGGACAACTGTACAGTGACAGGCGTCCCCCATTCACATCATACAGAGCAGTTTCACTTCCTTAAAATCCTCTGTGCTCCACCCATTCATCCTCTGTCCCATCTATTGTTTGAACTTTCATTTGTCATTTAAAAAAAGTTAAAAATCTCAGTGTGTTTGAAGTTACAAATAAGCTATTTAGAGACTTGCAGTAGAGTGAAAGGAAGTATAAAGGACTGAGACTGGTGGCCAGAAACCATGGCCTTGTCCTTGAAGCCTCTCACACCTCTGCATCAGGGGTCCCCAGATTTATTTACCCCAGGCTGGGTAGCTCACCAGGACTCACAGGATTCAGGTGTTGTTGCACTTACAGTTACTGTTTATCCCAGCACAAGGATATAAGGCAAACTCAGCAAAGGGGAAAGCTCCCTGTGGTGATCTCTGGAATCCACGCTCGCGCTTCTAAGAGCCCTCTCCTGGAGTGTCCCACAGGAGACTCCTCATTCCTTTCTTAATTTCCTTTGACAACACGTGTTCACTGTTGTCTGCCAGGGAAGCTCATCAGAGACTCAGTGCCCAGGGTGTTTACTGGGGTCTGGCCATGGAGGCACCCTCTGCCTGACATGTACCCACGTTCCACACTCCCAGAAGGAAACTAGGGGGTTTAGTATAAACCATATTGTTTGTGCAAACACTCTTGTTACAGTGAGCTACTCTTAGATGTAGGGTACTGTTTATCAGCCATATTCTCAGATGTCAGCCCCGGGGCTGCGTTAGCTAACGCAGTTTTCTAAGGGTTGCAGTCTCAAACTTGCTTTGTTAACCCTTTGTGCACACCTGCATTTGATCCATTGACAAAGCCCTCTCTACCCTCAAAATCTATCCCAAATTCGTCACTCCTCTCTTTGATCATCACAATGACCCTAGTCCAGGCTGCCCTCTCTTTCCTGTACTGTTGCATTTGTTTTAGAACTTTTTTTCCCAGCTTCTAATTATTGCCTGCCTACAGTGTGTTCTTCAGAGAGCAGCCATGGTGAACCTTTGGAGACAGAATTCACATCATGTCATTCTTTGATATGTAACTCTCCAGTGGCATCTCGTCCACTCAGGGGTTCTGCCAGCTCACTGCCTGCTCCCTGAGCCCATCTGCTGCTCCAGCCCCTCGTGTGCTTTGCTTTCCCCTGGCTCCCTGTTATCCCTCCAACACTGAGGTGTCTTCCTCAGGCCTGTACTCAGGCTGGCAGCTCTCAGCCTGAGCACTGCCTCTCCCTGATTCCTCCAGGTCTCTGCTTAACAAAAAAAATAACGCTCCACACCACCCTTCTGTCATCTCCTGCTCTATTTTTCACCAAACATACATAGTTTGTATCAATTTGCTTTTTAAAAAAAAATCAGATCTGTTTCCCCTAGCTGGAATGTAAGCTAAATACAGATTGTTTATTCTATGACTGCCTCATCCCCAGTGTGTTGGACACTGCCTGGCACACAGTAAGCACGCAATAAAAATTACTGAATGGATTAGTGAAGAGATAAGTAAAAAGATCAACTCAGAAGAATAAAGACTCTGGAGAAGTCACCAGTGTAACCTCAGTGAAGTAAATCTGTGCATAGTTGGATGACTGTGAGAGAGCAAAGAGATTGTTACAGTGCCATGAATTCACAGCTAAGCTGGTATTTTCATGATCAGCTAAAAGTGCCCCAGATCAGCTTGTGGCTAAGAAGGGAAAGTAGTTGAGAGCACTGAGAAGAATATTAGGGTGAACCAAAATTAAGAAAACACCTCAGCATTAAAAACACCCAAGTTCTCTGAAATCCCATTGCCTGTGAACTTGCCATGTCAGTGTTTGCTTCCTGCTGAAAATGATCACAGAGTAGACTGAATATTGTCTCACCTGTACTGTGTGTGGGACTGTTTTCAGCGTGTCTGGCCCCTGTCTGTGATCTCTCTGGGTCTTTACAATAATGTATTTTAAGATGCTATGGTGTTATGTGTTATTTTCTCATATATAATGGAGATACAGTGAGCTTGAGGAATGAGAACACTTCAGTTCAGCGATCGAGCTGGCACTAAGTGACTGTTTCTCTTTCTCGTTGGTCTGGTTTTCCACTCCACTGCATTGCTTTTCCCACTATCACACCCATGTTCCTGGGATGTGTATAACTGTGAGTAGATGCCATGTGGTTGGGCAATGACAACCCAACGTGTCCAGGTTATTTCTGTATGTCTGTTTTATTGGAAGCAAAGGAGAGAGGTATTTTTCGATGTGATGTGTACATCCAGGTTGCTTGCTTTCATCCATTCTGTTACTGCCTCCCTGACCAATTCCCAGTCAACATCGGTGGCTATCATGGATGTTAAAGAGAGCTGTCTCTCTCTCTCTCTCTCTCTCTCTCTTTCAACTTCATCAGGACTCAGGGTTACAAATGTTCCCAGTCTACAACTTGGTTTACACACCAGTTCTCTGCCCTTCCCATAGCTCAGTTTCTGTTGTCTGTGACATAGGTAACTATTAAACGATCCAGAATTATGTATGCATACCTGATACCAGTTAAAAGTCATGCTTGAAATCTGTAAATAAAGGGCTTTCAGTGATGTCAAAACAGTAAGTGAAACAGTAAGATTGGTGTGGTCCCAAGCTATGCCCATCATACTTTGTTCACTACATGTCCCTTCTCCCATAACTTAGTACTTCAGTAAACAAAGGAATGGGCAGGTGAGGGAAGGCTAACTGATAACTCAGAGGTGCTGCACAGGGCCATAATTGTTTTCTTTTTTGAACACAAGTAACTTAAATAAAGAAAGCCATTCCTTTCACGTATTTCTTCTCTGTTAAGTGTTCAGTCAGTGCTGGTAATATGCTGCAGATTCTACCTCTTGTTATTTCCTTGGTTCTTTTCAGCATTGAATTGTGTACCTGTCAGTGTGGTTGTACATTTAACCCTTAGGAGGGAATCTTTTCTGTACTGTAGCGTCTGAGACCTCGGTAAAAGGCCAGAGAGAGACTGTGAAGTGTGGCAAAGAGAGAAAAGCTTTCTTTTCTTTTTCCATCTGGTACAGCCAAAGGGGTAAGAAAGGATGCGAGCTGTTCTGTTAGGATAGATTGTGATGTTGTGGTTTCCATGGTGACCGATTTCCTTTTCTCTTGTTCAGCAGCTAAATACGGCAACAATAAAAAACTTGCCGCTAAGTTTGGCCTTCAGGTGGGATACTTAAATTCTCTCAGATTTGTGGGAATAGCACTTGATTTTTTTTGACACACCTGGCAGAGTGTCCGATACTACACAATTTAGCAAAAAATGTTTGTGAGGTGCAGGGTTGCTATTTCCTTCTCATCAAGTTAGACCCAAATGGTTCTTTCAAAGAAAGCCTGTCTTAGGCAGTGGTTCATGTTGTTCTCAGACTGATGGCTTGCCCCTGGAAACCTGCCAGCGTTGTTGACCTGACTTCTGCGGCCAGTCCCAGGCTGTCTTACTCAGGGTGCCTCTCCACACCTGGGCCTGAAAGCACAGGCTGTGCCGGGCTTGTGCCACATCCTCTCCTTCGCCGCCCTCATGTCTTTAAAGACCTGGAGAGGTTTGTTCAGCAGAGTCTCTCTGGGATGGTAAATCACAGAGAAGTGGAGTTTATGTAATGTCTGTCCTTCGCGATTTAGAGAAAGCCGAGGGAGAGCTTGTGTGTAGTTATTTTCCTGTATTCTGGGCTCTTGAATTGAAACCCATGAATTACATCACTCAAAAAGCACCGTGGGGCCATCTCGTTTTTATAAGTATTGAAGAAAATCTTATAAGAGACATATAAAGAGGGCACCTTTGGTCAATCAATAAATGTAACTATAAAAATCGCAACCCCCGGGTATGTAGAGTTCGCCCTAACAGTCACTTGGTCGCAGGGCCCCGAGCACTGCTGCCTGCAGTCTGCTAGATAGTGACTTGCTTTTAATGCTGAACATTAAGAATGTAAGAATATAGTCAACTTTTGCTTATCTACTCTGTGAGTTATCACTCCCCAGTGGCTTCTGTTTGCCTCTGATTATTCTGGCTCTCGCCAGTTCCTGCAGTTTCAGGGAAGGCAAGATAATATTAGCATGAACTTAAAGTAATTGGTGTTAGGATATGGGGAAGGGCTATAAATCTCTGATTTATAAAACAGAGTCATTTCAAAGTGGTTGTCATGTCATATTTTAATGTTTTTTCAGATTTTCCATGCTACTCTCTGTTAATGAGAATAATTAAAATTGATTATAGTTCCTTCTCTTCTGGAGCACATGGCAGTAAATATAAATTGTATGGAGGCACTTTTTTCCTTCAGGAACAGGCACAGATCCTCTGTGGGGTAGGTCATACTCTAATCTCCATGGTGCCTTTTGTGAACCAGCAGTTGCGAATCACAGTATCTTATGTAGGGAAACCGATATAAGGAGAACTTTAAGTCCTTTAGGTCTTCAGAGGTTTAAAGTCTAGTGGAAAATGAGGACCATGTGTGAGGGGGGCCCAGTACACCAGTGCTTCTCTTACTGAACCCCAACCTTCAGTACACTCCCTCTTCCCCTGAGGAAGGCAGCCTCGGGGGGCGGGGTGTGCACTGTGGACGGAAACGGAAGTGTGGGGATGCTTCAGTCCTGTGTCCTCTCTCTCCACGTCCTCAGACAGCCACTCTACTCTGAGGTTTCCTCGTTCTGATGACATTAAAGTTAAGGATAAGAATAAGATCGGCCTCCCGTTCCATCTGCAGCCCCATTTATAACCATAAACACGGACATAAACAAGTCATACAAACTTTTATGTGGCTGGATAATGTTCTGAGTTTAACATTGTAAGAAGGAATGAATATGTTTAGAATAGTAGAAACCTGACTTAAAACTAATTAATATCTAAAAAGATGTCACTCTTGCAGTTGTGGGCAAGATACTAGATCCTGACAGGATTCATTTTTTTCCCCTAGCATTTTGATTTCTCTTAAATGCATGCATACACAGCACACATGCAACCAGTTTGCAAAACAATTGGGCAAAGTTAGTCACTTCACTTGAGATTTTGTACAAATTAGGCCACTCAGTTGTTTCTGAGCTTCCAGTGATTCTGAGAAGCTGGCGGTTCATCAGTGAGGGGACAAGGAGCAAGGCATGGCCGATGTGTTATAAGTCCTTATTCTCCCGTAATAACTTACATATCTATGGAATGTTTGTTTGAATATATATTTACTCTTTCAGATCTTTCAGGGTAGTGTACAGGGGCAAAGAGTTAAAAAACTCAAAAAAGCCATGGACACTTTATGTGAACCCAAATGTCATTCTCCAGTGGACTGTGTTTCAGTAGTACAGATGGTAGATTCTGATTTTGGAGCACCAGCAGGATGAGAAATTGTAGCAGGCCCTCTCCATATGTAGTCTCATTATCCTCGCAAGAACCTGCGCAGTAGGTATTACTAGTCATACCACACCCTCGAAGGAACTCAAGGCTTCGAGGAGTTATCTGCTGCCCTACTTCAAAGAGAGCCTGTGGGGGAACCAGGGGCCAAATGCAAATCTGTCTGAATCCCAAGATCAAGGGTTTTTGCTTCCTGCTGTGTTTATACAGTTTTTAGAAGTAAACTTGAATATTTAAGCCAAGTATTATGTAACAGAGAACCAGAAAATGAATCCTGAGAGCATGTGTTGCCCACCAAGTGTCATATGGGGACTGGAATGTTCAGTGACTCACTCATTGTTCACTTGCCTTTGGTAGAGGTTCCGGTGGCGTTTTGAGTGTGAGGTTCTCAATGGGGTTGAATTTGCCCATTAGGGCACACTGGGCAATGTCTGGAGGCGTTTTGGTGGTCCCAGCTGGAGGTGTCACTGACATCTAGTGGGTAGAGGGCAGAGATATGGCTAAACATCCCACAGTGCACAGGTTGTATCCCAGCGGTCCAACAGTGCCAAGATGGAGACACCCGGGCCTAGAGCACAATACTTCTCTCACCTGGAAACAGACTGGTTGAAGCGAGGGCAGCCAGGATTTGAGGGAGATGCTTGAGACCTTACCTTAGATTTGGGCACTTTCCAGTTTGGAATCCCAGGGGGTGTTGGCTCCCTGTGTTCCACTAGCTGCCATCTGTGTCTAACAGGTGAAGACAGTCAGTCTGCTTTGTGGGGAAGTTTGCTCATCCCCGGCTCTGCCTTCTCTCCCTGAAGGGTGGTATCTACTTGAGTGGAGACAGTGTAGGGCCATTGGTTGGTCATATTTCCATGACAACAGTTTAGTTGCATAGTTGCATTTAGGGCTCTTAGTCAAAGGGGCGCCTAGTAATAATTTTGCCAACCACAATCTGTCAGTGGGGTGTGAGGCTGGGAGGGAGGCTGACCCTCGCAGTGTCCACCATGCTCCTCTTCAGCCAGCAGCTCTCAGACTCCCTAAAGTGTTGCTGTGGAAACATAACAAGATGCCCTCCCTTATTGGGAGAGAGTTAACTAAGTGTGAGAAAAGACAGAGTAATCACCATGTGACCTACACGTACAAAATCAGCCTTGTTTTTTCCATAGTGGTGCTGTAAATAAGGTGGAATTTCTTGCCATTTACAAATGCTTTTATTGTACTAAATGTTAATCAATGAGAAGCATTTTCATTGCCCCTATTTTTTAAAAACAACCTAGTGTATCAGTTTTTGTACTTCCTGTGAAATAGACCTACTATAATCACCTGTTACAAATCTTGTGGTTCAGGTCGAAGTATGTAATACTACATTTCCTCATTACTATTTTTTAACTTGATTTAAAGCATGACTAGTAGATCAAACTGCTATTTACAGCAGTAAGTAAAAAATGGAAATGCTTATGAGTGTTCAGCTTACAGAGCTTTTATTACATTCGTTATAAATATTTCATTGGCTAAATTTAATTCAGTGCAGTGGAATTGAAATGTAATAATGCTGTTGACTTAATAAATGTTGGCATCCTAATGTCCAGCTTTAGATGAAACGAACATAAGAGTAATCTAATGAACACAAGCACTAAATCATTGTTAAAACAAAAAGGAACAATATGATGAATTGCACTGGGTCTATTTTTAGCGTGACATGTTGATATAAGTAAATGAATTAAAGCATAGTTCATTATATATCAATTTGAATGTAATACTAATTAAAACCTTCCTTTAACTTCACTGAAGCCTATTCTTAGAAATTATGCAAATTAATTGAGGCCTAAAAGATGCATATGCAATGTTTGAGTTCCTTGTGGACCAAAAGCTGGTGTGCTGGAACAGAGAAAATTACATACTGTGCAGTATTTTTGCGTAAGTATGACACCGGGCTGAGCTGCATATCTGTTTGTTCATCTTACTCTGTAACAACATAAGCAGAAAGGAGGAACCAGGGAATTAAAGTTGACACTCAGACTGCCGCCACTGAAGGAAATTTCCTGTAGCCGTTGATTGTGGGACTCAGGTTCAGACTTTGGTTTCTGCACAGGGAATGATTCACTGCTCTTCTTAACATTAAAATCCTCAGCAAGTGCATTTGCATTGTGTGGTGCTAATTAGTTTGAACTCTTTCTCCCCTGTGCCACATTCTTCATATTTTTACATCATAAGAGGTGTATTTATCTAATGAAGCAAGGATGACAGGAAGCATCGGCTATTTGGGGAGTCTGCGAGAGCCACATACTCAATTATAAATAGCCTCCAGTTTTTCAAGCCCCAAAAGTGCTTGTAGAGAGGGGCGTTATGTTCAAGGCATATGGGACAGTACGCAACCTAAATAAAGTGATCGAATGTTCTTCTTTCTTCTGCTTGTCCATTAGCAGTACTCTTCATCTCCTTCCTTAGATTAATGTTCACAGTCCTAGCCTCTTTTATAAAGTGTTCACCCTGAAGATTTGTCACTCTGCCAGAGAAGTTTGGGTCGGTGCTTACTCACCGATGACTAATACTAAGGCAGCTCTGTGCGGTAGTGTTTCTTTAACGGCTATGTTTGATTCTTCCAGAGTCAGCTAGCGCCTTTTTCCAGGCATGGTAATCCCTTCAAAAGCTTCATCAGGGGCTAATGTGTTTAGAGCGGTAGGTCACCGGTGTGTACCCAGGGAATGCTCTGAGGGGGGGTCTCATCTACTTGACTCCTCTGTTTAATAGGTGAAATAAAGTGAGATGTGAGCCAAAACAACCAAATATATTGCATTTTGTCCAAATTTCTTTTCCAGAATTATACTTCGTATTTCTCACTCCTTAGTCATTTTCTAAATTTCAAGCTTCTCACGTCAGGAACCATATCATTCACTTTTCTCTTCAGTCACGTACATTAGTGCTTAACCCGTAGTATTTACAAAACCATGGACAGATACAGATTTGTGTGGACTTTGCAGCCAGGAATGTTTACTAGATTAACTACATTTATCCAGTTAACCTGTCTGGGTTAACACTGATAATGTTATGAGAAAGGGCAACTTAAAAATGCACCATAGGCATAATGCTGCATGAATTTCTCAACCTTCATTGCTTCAAGGGCATACAAAAGCAGTTAGCAAAAATTATTCATCCATTGTTGATGAAGACTGCGACTGACTGTAAACATTTTGGGGGCAATTTTTAGCATTAAAATAAATGATCTTTGACACATTTTTCATCAGCCATTGAAAAGTATTATGAATTAACAGTAACAATTGGAGGTTTTGGTAAGGAATCAATATTAATAGTCATCACTTTTAACTTGGCAATATCTGTCTTTGAAATAAAATTTTGGAGCCTGTAGGTTGTAAGGGTTTTATTTGTTTATTTACCAATTAGCAAGAAAAAAATAAAAGCTCCTTTTTGATCTTTGCTTTCCGGTGTGTTCTGTAACCTGCTAGCTAATCATGGACCGAGACCACTGGGATTTGAGTCCTGGCTCCTCTCGTTATCTCTGTGTTCTTGTGTAGGTAACTCTGTCTCTGTGTCTTGATTTCTTTCCTGCAAGATGTTCAGTCAGTTGTGAGAAGAAAATGATACTACAAGGAAAGAGCTTACGAGTAGTTACAACATGCCCATTGTTACTGTTTCTGTACACCCACCCGAGTTATTCTCGGTGCAGTCACTGGGTCTTAGGAGAACACGGGAACTGCTTGGGTTCAGGAGAGAACGAAGCTGATGAAACCTGAGTGGAAAACAGAAGTTGATGTACCCGTCAAAACTCCTTTACATTGTCATTCTACTCAAAATAAGGTTCTCTGAAGAGCAATTTTTAAAGGAGGCGGCTAAGACCTTCCTCCAATAAAATAAATGGTATTTTACTTCTGATCAATATAAAACTACTTTAGGGCAAAAATAAAATGTGTAGTGATGAATGTAGATGGGAATGACATTGGCAGCATTTCTTAAATGAAAGGAGTTTTTTGTATAAGCAGTTTAATTGGGCCCCAGAATATTTAAATAAGCAGTATTTCCTGAATGTGACAGGCATATTTGTAAATGTACAGAGGATTTAGTAATCCCTCCTGATTTCAAGAATAACATCATTCTTGATCCAGTCATTGTGAGGTGTGAATGATTCTCTAGAGCTTTTGCAAAGGCCAGAACGTATCTTTCAAACCACAGTGAATTTTCCATTATCTCTCAGTAGATAATTGGTTTTGTGAATCATCTTCAGGGGCCAGGAACTCTCTGTGCTTAACATAGAGAATGATGAGCTGGTGTTTGTGTAAATGAACGCATATTCTCTGACTGCATTCACAGCCTCATAGTAAATGGTCTGGAGGTGGTTAAATTTGTTTTTCACCGAGAATATCTGTACCTTTTCTCATGTACTAATTTGGATGTATATGCACACACAGTTCAGAAGGTCTGTGTACTGGCCTATTTGGAAATTCACTGGTGTGGAATTCTTTACTTATCATCAAAAACTATATTTTAGGAGTGTCTAAATGAGTTCATTTGCCTTTTAGATCAGATGCAAACTCATCGCTCAATATTTAAAACCCAGCCTCCCTAATAAAATGTACTCTGCCACCTTCCCAGAATCCTTATCATTCTAAATCACATGCTTTTCATAGTTCAAATTAAGATTCACTCCTGTAAATGCTTGGACTGACATCATCAGAGTGATAATTTTTATATGTGACAAGGAAAAAGATTTGTTCTGACATTTCTTCTCAGCCTGGATCTTCCGTAGCTGTTCTTTGTCTTTTCCTTCTTTCTTTGGCAAATGCTCTGTGTGTGTGTGTGTGTGTGTGTGTGTGTGTGCTGTGCTTCATCTCACAGCCTACTGTGTGGTACCCCAGTGGTTTTCTAATGAATACTTGTATGAATGATAGAACGTAGAACTGGAGTGGATGTCGGTCACCCAGTTCTTAAGTTTCTTCAGCTTAACTCCACAAATATTTACTGGGATCTTTCTTGGATAAACTGCATAATATCAATGAGAGAGTTTAGCATTGACCAGAAAGTTTTGCAGGTACTACCTGGCTCCCTGTAATGCTTTTTAAAAATCTTCAAAGGCCAGAGGATTCAATGGCAAGCCCTTTTAGAAAATACTATGTTGTCTCTGTAGTAAAAAGTTTCAGACATCATTGTTCATGAATAACATCAGCATTAAAATAGGGTAGTCATCATTATTATGTGTCTTTGCTCCTAAATTTTAAAAAAATTCCTTTATTTTGACTTTGAAACTGGTGAGATTTCTAAATAGGATTTTTCTTTCTTCATTTTTTTAAAAATGCATATTAAAAAGTGCTCTTAAGGAAGTGGATGTTAGTGCTGAGGATACAGGAATGTATTTTATAATTTCCAAGATCATTTCTGTTATTTGGAATTCAAATTTAATAAGAAGTTGTAGCTAGATATGAATATTAGAGGCTAGAATATAAGTACCTACGTTTGGATGTAGCTGCCTCTCAAAATGCCTGACTTCTTTTTCCAGTATATTAAACAAGCCAGGTTAAGAATTTTCACATACTTCGGAACTAAAACAGATGCATTTCCACAAGTAAGAAGTTTCTGTGCTTGCAACAGAAACCTAGTAGAAATAATTTAAGATCTTGGATTGAGCCATGATTTGACAGAAGAAGGTTCTTCCTAATCTTTGCTTGCTCAGCATTATTTTTAAATTGTTTAAAAATATTTTAATATCATCAGGACAAAATATTGTCAACAATATCTGTGCTGTTTATTTATTTAGTAAAGATTTTATTTATTTTTAGAGAGGAGAAGGGAGGGAGAAAGAGAAACATCAATGGGTGGTTGCTTCTTGTGCACCCCTTACTGGGGACCTGGCTCGCAACCCAGGCATGTGCCCTGACTGGGAATCGAACTGGTGACCCTTCGGTTTGTAGGCCAGCACTCAAACCACCGAGCCACACCAGCTGGGGCTATCTATACTGTTTAAAACTCTTAATGTCATTAATATTTTATTTTTATCCCATCTATGGCCATGTATTATTTTGATGTGAAAGGTATTTTTTATGAATCAGCAGAAAGGGAGAAACATTCATTGGTTGACAAAACAAGTGCACAGATACTCTAGGAAAGAAGGAAGATAGCGTGTGATATCTGCACAGAGTGGTCCTCACCTAACCTAGAGATACCGTTTGACGCAGAATATACTGAAATTGTTAATAAGAAGTGTTTATAATATAGTCTGCAGCCCTGAAATGATATTACCTAAGAAGTAAATTGCTATCCCAAGCCTTTATGCTTTATTTCAAAGGAAAGGCTATTACCTGGTCCCACTAGACAACTTAGAATAAAATAAGACAACAGTTAAAGGACAACTATTAGTGCAGGATTCCTGGGGGCCTCAGACTTTTCAGCACAGCATTGGGAGCTGCGATTGAGAGACCTTTCTGTGGAGCTCACAGCACAGATCTAATATAGTTGTAGATTTGGCTGAAGGCTTCAAGTCAGTGGTCAAGGTCAAACCGAAAACCTGAGATGTTGTAGAGAGTGTCTGGGGTTCATGGAGTCAACCCTACTACTGTCAGGACACCCTTACAAAAACACAAAGGAGAAGCCAACAGGAGAACAGGTGGGAGACGAAATTGCAAGGACAGCCCTGGTGATGGAGGCACGTACAAGTTTTGTTATTGGCGAACCACATCTCAAGAATGTGTGGCCTTGTAGCTGTGAGTAGTGAGAGGGAACTTCCACTGCAGCAGAGGAGGGAACAGAAGAACTTCTGCGACAATATTACATTCATCTGGGCAGTTTATTCGAGTTAGAAATGTATCATTAGTACATGAGGACATTTCTGTATTGTGAAAAAGTGTAATGACTACTCAAACGTGTTGAGTATATTCAGACAAAGTTTTATTACATTAGAATTGTACATAATTTGTCTTTTCAGAAGGTTAAAGGGTTTTTGTGCTTAAAAGAGAAACATATCTGCAAAATCCACTAATGTGCCTTAGTTTCCACTGATAGTGAGATATTGGGAGCACTGATGTCTGATAGGTATGTTAACTTTCAACTTTTTAATTCAGAAGTCAGTCAGTCATTTTCAGTATATTACTTTGGTCTCAACACCTGTGGTTTCTGGCTTTACTTTGCCATTAAGGTTGATGTGTATTAATATGCATTAAACTCTTTATACTGTTTCTTTTTTTAATTTGTTTTCTGGACCCAGCTTCCCCTTTAAAAATAAATGCTCTATTTTTCAATTAAAATCATCTCCTGCAGCTAAGACTAATATTTCCTTGTGTTTTTCCTTATGCATAAAATTTTTAGAGTGATAACTGTAAATTCTTAAGGACTTGATAAAGGTTTAGAGTGAGCCGGTTCTTTCAGTGAGTTTTTGTCATATGAGTCATTGCACTTCGACCACATCCTTTCTCATTCTGGATGTGGTGCTATTTGCTTCAGCCACACCCAACACTTTGGTGACGAGACCTTTGCAGACTGCTGTGGTGACATGAGAAATGAGAGGGTCCTTGTGGTTCTATAGGTGGTCACATTCTGCACTTTCTCTGGTAAAGCAGCGGAGTGGTGGAGAATTGTGTGAGCAGTTCCCTTTCTCCAGTCTTCTTGTGCACCTGCTGCATTGGCCAGCTTTTGCCAGGGGAGCAGGCACAGCCTGGTGGAGCTCTTAACAATCATCAGATGTAGAATGCATCATTGAATTAATTAAAGAGAGCCACTTTAGATTTGCAGATAAAAGACAGTGGTAGATCCCCAGGTATTTTGATACTTGTCACCCAATTAATGTACTTGGAAATAGAGGGATTTGTTTGCAGCTATTATTTCCTCAGGGACAGTCTTCAATACATTCATTTATTTGGCCACTACTGTTTATACAGACTGTGAGTTCTGAGGTGACCTCCATCTCAGCAAAATAAATCCTGGTATCCAGAGTCCAGCCAGCTTCATCTAATGCTGTATAGCTGAAGTGGGTATTGAAATTTGTTTTCTTGAGAAAGCAGGAAAGCTCCACCTCACACACCTAAGGTGGCTGAGAGTGAGTTAAAAAACTTCCAGACACCTATTCAGCTGGGGGCGTCGCTCATCTTTATTGAGCAAGAGTCAGGGTCTGATTGTCGGCAGGGCTGTTTTGGACCCTCGTGTGCACACATCTCCAAGATCATCAGCTCGCCACCAGTGACTGGTAAGCTGTGTGCTCTTACACACGGGACACAGAGACAAGCGGCATCACCCACGAGGTACTCACTGAAGCCCTGTGAAGTAAGCCCAGTGGCCAGAGGCCACATCTTCTGAAGACGCTCCTGCTGTGTTTCACATGACTGATTGCCTCTATTACTCTGCTGTGCTTCGTTTACAGTGCCGAGCGAGATCAAAGCAGTGCAACGTGAACTTTTTTTGCTTCTTGTAAATTTAAGCGTGACCACAAAGGCTTGTTTCCTCTCTCGGAAAAGCAATTTAGCTTGCAGAAAAATAATTAAATCCGCAGTATCTTGTAATGATTAGAAATTTGAAACGGGGAGGGTTAATTATTTCAATCCGATTTCAGTTGCCCAATTAAATGTTCAAGGGTAGCATTCAGACAGTCACTGAGTTAATTTACAATACCGGCACATTGAATATTTGTACCCTTTTCCCTGCAGGATCATGCAGATTTACGAAGCCATTTCTTCACAGTTGGGATGAAGCTAGAAACAGTGAATATGAGTGAGCCCTTTCATATCTGTCCTGCATCAGTGACCAAGGTGAGTTTCCTTCCCTTGCTCTTCATGTCAGCCTCCAGAGTGGACCAAATAAGTCTTTCTTCTCCAAGCCAACCAGATGAAATATGCTTGCAAAAGGATATGCCACTCCACCAAGTAAACCTAGGGTGGATTGCCTTCTCCCCTGTCCAGCGCTATTTGAAGCTCTTTCTTTGTCACGGGTAGCATAGAGTGGGTCTAATCAGATGTTCCCTCTTGTGATGGACGGGTAAGTTTCACTTGTCTTCCAACAGTACGCTCTGTGGACACTCGTGTCCGTGAGGGACTGCATGGCTGTGAATTTGCAGTGCACTTGTTCTTCCTGCCTGATAGTAGTTAATATGATCTATTTATATTTCAAAAATACCTGAAAATGGTGAAAAGCAAATTTCTAATGCCAGTATGTCAGCCTGTCTACTTCCTTGTAAACATCTGCTTTCACTGACTATAGGAAAAGTTGTGCTTCTGAGATATGTAGATTTAAAATGAAATTACTCTCTCATATAAAGTGATTTTTATTATGGTCTGATAGGCTTTTACAATTATAATTTCCCTTCTCCATCAAAGAAATCTCAATGAAGCCAGAGATGGTAATATCTGGAGTGTATGTTTTTACCTTAAATATGTCTTATAAATGGTGGAAGAAACCAACAAACTTAGCACTCTTAAACCAATGTCTGTTTTAGTTAATGGCCTTTGACGAATTTCATGGGAAATGTAGTTGATGGTTCAAAAGTCAATTCCATGGAGTCAAACCCAAGTCTCATGATTCCCAGCAAAGTAATGTTTAATGCTTTAATTCCTTGGGAACGTAATGGTTTAGTCTAAACAAATGACTTTGCAGATAAATCCCAACCAGTTTTGCTAGTTACTAGCTTAGTAAATTACTTATATTTTAAGAACCTTAGTTTTTATACCTATACAGTAGGTGCTATATTGTCCACTTCATGTCACTGAAAGAAGTGAGGGATCATGTATGAAGTGCCTGGCATAGTGCGTGGCACGTGAATGCTCAGTAAAATATTAACTATGTTCCCCCAAACCTTTGGTCCCATTTATGAGTACTACATTATCCCAGTTACCTTCCTGGGAAAAAAAGCATTCCACAGGCATCTAGGGGTCCAAGGGAACTATTGAGTTATCTTACCTTCTTAGCTGGTGAAACGTAATACCTGATTGTTGTAGAACTGAATTTTAAGTTTGTTTCTTACCGAGTACCGTGGCGATTAATGGAAGATACACATCACCCATTTTAGCAAGGGCCAATCCTCCAACTGGAATCAAAAGTCCAGTGAATTGTTCAACACACTATATTTTCAACGTAACCACGAAAGAGAGAAAGGAAGTGTGTTGTTTTCCCTTTAAAGCCATGCACGTTGATGAGTTTTCCATGGGCTTACTGTGCATATGCAACTTTCAAAATGAAAATACTATTGTGTGAAGAGGATGATGAAGGTAGACTGCAGTGATTCAGGATATCAGTCATTCTTAAGCTAAAAGGAACACTTTCCTGATCCAACAAGATACCTCTAATTGTACATTTATTGTCATCTTTTATCTACCTTTCTATTTTGGAAACATTTACCACCTGTGCTGGTCAGACTGCATTTGGTTCCTATGGAGAAATAAATCGTCTGTCTCGAAATCCGTGATCCAAAAGGAAGAGACAAGAAATTTTGATTTGGAATTATTTGAAAAACTTAATTGTTTATCTGCTATGGACTTCTGTATTTCATTATTGTGGGCAGCTCAAAGAAAGGACTACTTTGTGCATTTTTTTCTGAGAGTCTTGATCAATGAAGTACTTTTCCAAAGAAATAGTCACATAATTAATATAAAGAAATCAGTTAGGTCTGTTTGTTCTTTCTCTTCCTAACACAAGAGTATATTTGACCTTGGAAGTAAAAACAAAGATGTTTCTTTGATGTTACTTCACACGGCAGAGTGACTCAAACTGTGGTTGGGGTGTGAGCGTACGTGTCCTCAGTGACCTAGTAACCGTCACATGCCTGAGCCACCCCAGAACCAAGATGGAGCAAGACTTTTCAACCAGAGGACAGTGATGTGAAACGTGTGATCTCCAGATGTGTGGTCCTGGAATGGGATCCTTTTGGGTATCGCAGAATGATTTCTAAATTTTATACAGTTGAAGACATTTAAAAAAGTGAATTTCATTTTAATTTCCTCTTTCGTAAAGAGACTGGATTTGTTAATGAAGTGATGAGTGTTTTAAAGTTATTTGAGTTGTACTCTTTTAACATTTATGATTTGTTAAAATTTGACAAATATAGTAGTGACAGTGTATTACAGAATATGGCAAATGGTTATGATAATGATATGTCTTTTTTCCCTGAAATATTTTTCCTTTAATGAACATAAATTATTTCTGTAACTGTTACAGTAATTTATTTAAAGAATAACTACATATGAGAAAAATATTGATTTCCGCTTTGAGTGATCATCTCAGGGTTGAAATGCATGCTGTCATGTTCATACACCATCCATTAAAAACCTCTTTATTTGAAACGGCCTTCAGGGTTCTTTACCGTGCGTTCTGGTTGTTGCACATTTGTGGAAAACTAAAGAGTGAAATCTTATTGAAACCTGACCAGAATTTCCCTTCATTCAAGCAGCAGGTGATATAGTGATGCCAGCCGCCCATTTATCAGGATGTATATTGCGCCTTGTCCTCATTCTAAGAGGCTCTGGTGTCAGCTTGCACTTGGAATTATTTTTTTTTAAAGCCAGAGATGCAGATGTGCTTAGCCTTTCAGGGGTGCACTCTCACGTTTTTGTGCTTTTAAGTGGTTTTCTATATATCTATACACATACATATACATACATACATATACATATATACGCATATATACACACATATATAAATACACATATTTATATGTGTTTATATATATATAAATAACACTAGGATGTGACATACTAATTATAATTAGTTTGAGCCTGAATATCTTTGTCTTGTTGGGAGACTTCCAGTGGCAGTAGTTTGGTTTCCACAATAAAGCACTTTGCTCCCTAAATAAATTTTCTTGGAGCTTAGGGGTGGGAAGATATTTTTTCTGATTTTTAAGATACATTTTCATTTTTGTATTTCTCATTGTTCCAAAGATAAAACACTGAAATCATTCTTTATTACCCCCCTTCCCTATTGGCTGTGTGTTGTGTAATGCATGAACTTGAACAAGCACCTCCCCAGGTTCAGCACTCATCTACATGTAGCAAAGTATCAGAATAATCTTTGTGTAGAAGGTATTTATAAATAAATACGTTTCTCTGAACCCTGGAAAAATGTTTGAGAATATAATGCACCATGCTGTTATTACTCATCATAATGAAACTTTCATTTTTATTTTCCTTGGGGCTTTTTCTTGATGGTGTAACTGTTGAAGAAATAAATAACATTAAAGCAAATAGACAAGGAAACAGATACGCATGTAGCAAATCCAGTATTAAATGACCAGCCCTTCCACAGTGGGATTATGTTTTTGGTGTTCCAAAACAGTGACGTATTGACAGATGATGGTGCTGATGAAAATATCGTCTGTGTGGAATATATCGGGTTGTTTAGAGCAAAGTATACTAGAATTAGAAGTCTTGGGTTCTGTTTCTGTTTCTGTTAGCTCTGAGCTGCACAGTCTTGGGCAAGTTGGTAAAATGCTTTAGTTCAAGACCTGTGTGTTTTCCAGATGGACCAGTGTTTTTGAATCATTTAGCTTTTCTCTGAAGTAATAAGTAAATAAATACAGTATGTTACATGTAAAATGAAAAGGAGAAAGATGCATCAGGGAAGGGACTAATGGAGTGTTGGCGGAAGAAAGGAAGGTGTAATTTTACATAGGGTTGTCAGGGAAAGCCTCCCTGGGAGGGTGATGTTTGATCCTTTGCAAAGCTCAGGCAGCAGAATTCTAACTATTTACTGGAATTAACATCAAGAAGAACTGAAGTGAGTTTACTCCTCTGCTTATCTTTGAGCTAGATTGCTTTCAGAAAATATTTTGTAAATGAAGGAACCAGGAATCAGAGCTTAGGAAGAGTGTTAAGGTTTCCTGAGAAAGACTGGCTGAT
The DNA here is from genome assembly GCA_039655065.1 of Glossophaga mutica. Lineage (NCBI taxonomy): Eukaryota > Metazoa > Chordata > Mammalia > Chiroptera > Phyllostomidae > Glossophaga > Glossophaga mutica. Next base: position 158,373,555 of record CM077303.1, read on the forward strand.
TTCTGTTGGGCTGGGAAAGTGCTGCTCACCCTCTGCTCTCCCCGCAGCCCCATGCATTTTACATACTTGGTTCTTAAAGTCCTCCATGCTTTTCACCATTGGGGTTCCCCTGATTTTTGTATCCTGCTTTTTCCGTCAGCACACCTCATTCCTATTGCTTCATGGACTTCTTTTCCCCTCATATCCAGTGGATGATTATCCACTTTCTGTATACAAGGCATTTTCTCTGCATTGTGGGAATATCTTGATGAGGGACGAAGAGGCCACAGTCCCCAAAGCACTTGGGATCTGTTGGGGGAGACAGATGTGGTGTCAGTCCACAGCGGGGCAGATCAGAGGATTTTCAGTTCAGAGATATGAGCCTGATGATTTGGGGGCACAGAGCAAGGGCCCTGTGTCCCCTTGGAATGGTCGGGAAAACGTCCCAGCAGCAGTGACTTTCAGGATGGGCCTTAGATAATACACTGTGAGTGGACAGACTGACAATGGAGTGGGCTGTTAGACTGTGAGAGCGCCAGGTCTGGCGGGAATGATTTCCTCTTGGGCTGGAGGGTGGGGCAGTGGGGCAGTAATAAGATGAATGATACATGAGACTAGAGGAGATGAGGAATCTCCAGGCCAGACCTGGGAGGTTCTTGAATGACCTGGTGAGAGAGTTGCTGCTGTGGACGTGGAGAAAGCAGTCAGACCTTTCAGTGCCCATCCTGATTTTTCCTAGGCTAGGGTTTGTCCATCTTCAGCAGTATGTTTGTCCTTCAGCTGTGACTGTTGGTTTACATGTCACTCTCTCTCTACTGTATGTTCTTGTTTACTTTTCATTAATGTGGCCACAGTGATCAACTCTAACTTTCAGCAACTGGATCAGTGTAGTAACACACATTGGAATGCCGGTTTGTGGTCAAACGATTTTGATGAAATGTATTGATTGTGTTTGGAAGCTGTGCCAGTATTTCATTACTAGCCTTAAATGTAATCCCAGGGAACTTACCATTGCCTGTGTTGGTTTTCTCTTTCAGGTTTTTAATAATCATTTTTTTCAAGTGACTATTGACGACCTAAGACCAGAACCTAGTAAACTCTCAATGCTGTGCCATGCGGATTCTTTGGGAATTTTACCAGTACAGTGGTGCCTTAAAAATGGAGTCAATCTCACACCTCCCAAAGGTTTGTATTCTGTGAACATGTGCAGGGTTTGGGTGATCCGGGAGGGTGTCAAGTTGTCTCTAAAGAAAGTTACATTGTAAATGATTCAGAAGTAGTGGGAAAATAGTGTGTTTCATGGTTAGCTTCCTACAGGAGTCAGTTATAGCTCCCTTCCATGGTGGGGCGTGTGACCTTGAGCTTCTCAGTCCACTTCTGTAAAGCATAGTCCCTGTCGGTGATCGAACGATCAGCAGCTTTGCTGCTGCTGTGGAGTGATAGAGGGTGCAGTGTTGCTAAGCAACCGAGGTTAAACACTTGAGAGTGTCTGTGAAGTGGCTTTGAAAAATGCAATAAAGTTTTGATAAATCATTTCTTCATATTTTTATTTACAATAAATTAAAATTTCCTCAGAGCCCAGTTGCTCCAAGATATTCAACAGTTTGATGCTGTAATACATTAAAATAATTAAATTGGGAACCAGGTTACACTAAAAAATTTTTGCATTGAGATCCATGTACCGCACTGTAATTTTAATAACATGATTTGTTGTCCCTTAGGTTTAAGGTTTAGTCAGGAAAGAAAGCATCAAGGCAAAAGGAGAGAAGATAAAAGGGGAGAAAATAAAGGAAATAATAGAAGAGAAAATCGGAAGAGATTAGAAAAGTAAACTCATGGAGGGATTTTGACAGATAGGACAAATAGGACAGGAGTTTTGACAAATAGGACAGGAGTTTTGTGATAACTTTTCAGCTCACCAGGGTCCGATTTACTTGTCGTGTTAATCACACTGGGAGATCACTGACACCCACAGGATAAGTTCCAGTTTTCCCGGTGGCCGTCATGTGCTGTGTGCCAGCTTTACCTTGTGTTACTCCCAGCTCCTCCATGGCCTGCCTGCACTCCACTGACATGGGTGTCTCAAACGGTTATCCTCACTTTTCCTCTATACTCATCCCCATTGGAGGAGGTGCTTTTGGATATTTCTGTTTTGTCTGTTGATTCTTCATATGCAGGTTGTGCAGTAATGGAATGAGGTGTAATTAGAACATGGTGAACTTCTTACGTAACACTGTTTATATTGTTGTAAGTGCCTAACTCATTTAATCCTCAAAACAAGGAAGGCCCTATGAGGAAATGTAGTCACAGAGAGTTTATGTAACCGGCTCAGAGCCACTCATAAAGAGTCACGGGGCCGGAGGCCTGGCTCCTGATCCTGTTCTCCATGGTGGTGAGAGGACTCCAGGGTATGATGCCTAGGTTGTTGCCTCCGTTTTGGCACTCACGATGACTAGCCAAATCCCTGTGCTTCAGATTTCAGGGCCGTCAAAGGGGGACACCCATGGCATTCCACAGGTACTTCGCAGAATCAAAGAAATGGCAAACATCTAACGAAATACATGGTGACAGAACATGATTTGACTTTGGGTGGTGGGCACGTAATGCAATATACAGATCACATATCTTAGGAACACACACTTGAAACCTACATAATCTTGTTAACCAATGTCACCCCAATAAATTTAATTAAAAAAAGAAAAAAATGCATAAGTATTTTTATAATCCCTTAAAGTGACTCTACAGGTTTTACATGATAAAATCCATAGTGGTGGAAGATAAGAGAAGTCTGTTCCTATTGTAAATTTTAGCATTAGCTCACAGTAGAGTTTGAAAGCCTCTCGGGCCACCTGAGTTTCTTTTTTATGGCTATGATCAAACTGTGCACAGATGGGCTTCATGTCATTGAAGGAAGTCCTTTTCTAGGTATCTAAAATATTTTTTAATTGGAGTTTGCAAATTTGTAGTTAGTAATAAAATCTATTTAAGAATTTTTAAAAATTGGTTGGATATTTCCTTACATAATGAAAAAAGGAAAAGTATTAATACACGCATTTTGGCTGCTTGGTTATTTCATTATGGTAGAAGTTTAATGTTTACCAGCATTTATAGAATTTGTAAATATGCTCGTGAATTGAAACTCTTAAAAATATTTTTTAGAAAAGAGATTTTTGGCATTGCTTGAATACTTACTAGGAAAATGGGTACACTTGTTTAGACGATTGCATTCCATGATATTAAGAAAATTGTTGTACATTAGGGTACTGAACTCTTAAAATGTGCAATGAAGTGATTATACAATTGTATTTAGAATATTAAAGTTTTAATATATTAAGCTTTTTCATACCAAACATTTAGTGACAATTACTTTTTCTTCTCTGTCACTCAAGTGTTTATGATATTTGATGAAATAAAACTGTCTTCATGAGGTTTTCAAACTATTTCTTCTCCTACTGAAAATGAAGCATATCTGTTGCAAAATCACAGAAAATTTCTTCATAAATATTATATATTAGATCTAGAATATTGAGTATAGTGGTTAGTACCTTCCAATAAGAAAATGTGAGTGATAACCCCCCCCAACCCTTTTCTTCAACAAAGCATTCAAGACGTGATCAATATCATTAGTCAAGGATCAACTAGCAATCTGTAAGGGTTGTGTTTGGTCCTCAAGACTGTTATCTTGAAATAGTAGAGATTTTATTGATAAACCAGTAAGAAAAAGACCAGCACCTTACAGAAAAAGGTTTCCAAATATCAACAGATAGTTCACAGTTAAAGGTAACATAAGGATTCTTAGGCAGATTCATCATAATAAGAAAAATGTGAGTTAGAATCCTACTGAGACAGCATGTGTTCATAAGATGAAGTAGAAGTTCAAAAGAGAAGAAATTATGCTTTGATGAGCATGTGGAGGAACAGGAATTCTCAGATTTGCTGCTGAGAATGCAGGTAGGTGCAAACTGTATCCAAGGCATTCTGACAGATTTTACTAAAATTATAAATGGATTTTACCCATTGACTCAGCAGTTTTATTTCTGGAAATTTCTCCTAAAGATACACTATACAGATAATATGCCTAAAAGTTTGTTCTTTGCAGCAGGATGTATAATACCAAAACACTGGGGAGAATCCGAGCGCCTAACTGTGGGTGTTAAATAGATTTCAGACGCTGTGTAATGAAACCTGCGCAGTCGTTAAAAAGAATGGGGAAATCTCTGTGTGCTGATATGGGAAGCACTCAAGATGCGCTGTGACAAAGATCAGCAGGTTATAGTGTGATGCATTTTTGTTAGAAAAGAGTTAAGTGAGAATATGTGTTAGTGTTTGATCACATTTCTGTAAAGAAACTCAGAAAGGTTACATAAGAAACTAATAAAACAGTTTTCTGTGAGGGTTCAGAGTATGGAGGTGGCGAGCAGGACAGATGGAAGTGAGGACAGGAGTGAGATTTTGAACAGAATACTTTAAAAATATTTTTATTTTTTCTCTTTGATCTAAACTAATTTATTACCTATTAAAAATAAACATCTATTATTAAAAGTAGAGGGTTTTTATAACTGAAAGGAATCTTAAAGATTATCTCATCAGCTCTAATCGTTTTGGAGGTTCAGTTGTATTGAAGTTTTCAAATCCTGAAGTAGAAGTTGGCTTAAAACCCCCATCTTAAGATCCCAAGTCTAGTGCTTTTTGTTGTTGTTGTTGTTGTTCAAGTACAGTTGTCTCCATTCCCGCCCACCCCTGCCTCCACCCCAGCCATCCCCACCTCCTACCCTCGATTCTACCTCCCTTTGGTTTTGTCCATGTCTCCTTTATAGTTGTTTCTGAAAACCCTTCCCTCCTTTCCCCTCCATTATTCTCTCCCACCTCCCCTCTGGTTATTGTCAATTTGTTCTTAATTTCAATGTCTCTGGCTGTATTTTGCTTGCTTGTTTGTTTTGTTGATTAGGTTCCACTTATAGGTGGGATCATATGGTATTTGTCCCTCACTGCCTGGCTTATTTCACTTAACATAATGCCCTCCAGTTCCATCCATGCTGTTACAAAGGGTAGGAGCCTCTTCTTTCTGCTTCGTAGTATTCAATTGTGGAAATGTACCGTAGTTTTTTGATCCATTCATTTACTGATGGGCACTTAGTGCTTTAAAAAAAAAAATAACCAAATCCACACTTTACTGCTGTTGTTTCTCACTGGAGTCTTCACAAAAGCCATCCTCAGGAATTCTGGGGCATTTTGGTGGCCTTGCGGAGGGTTAGCTGATGTCAGTTGACCATGACTTTTCCATGACTGAAATGGTTAGATGTCAGAGCATTTGGAGAATTTCAGTTCTCGGGTATAATTTTCCAAGTGTTTGCAGATAAAACAAAGTCATGACTTCATTTATTGAGCTCCCTTACCATTTTGTGAGGGTGAAATATGTTTATTTTTGTAATTAAAATGCATTACAGTTTAGAGGAGGTGGCGGTGATTTCCCTAATGGTGATTTGATGGTTTTCTTTTGAGGTAATTTGTTACATGTCTTCCAGGTCACACCAGGGCTGGGAACCATGCTGTAGAGTTTCTTCAAACACCATCCTTTGCTTTATTACTGTAGGAAAGTATACACTATCTTCAAAATAAGTTTGTTATTTTTAACTTAAATTTTGAGCTTTATAAAGAGAGTATGTCAGATTTATTATACATGCTGAGAAGTGTTTCGTGTTTTCTTGTGTGTATGTTTTCCACACATGTAGTACATTATTGAGATATCTGTTAGAAGTATAAACACTGCTTTACAGTTACATGTTACCCAATGGCAGAACGACCCCCCATTCATTCTCTACTTAGTGGGAAGCAGCTGATGATGAAATAAAAGACAACAAGTGGTCTAGGAGATGTGCAGAAATATAGACCCTTACTTACATGGTTTGAACTCCTGTTTTTTAAAAAGTCTGTCCCCAGGCTTTGGGGACAAGCAGTGTAAGCTGGAATGGGGAGGAATTTTTCCAGTGCTGCCTCTGTGTGAGCAGATGCTCTTCTGGTAGGCCAGGGCCAGAGCTGCAGAGGTTTTACCCCATTAGTTTAAACCCAGTGAACAACAGTTCAATGTGCAAGGCACCAAAAGTCATGAAACAAATAAATAAATCAACTAGGCAAAAAAAGGGTATCAATGGTGACTTGCTATTTATAAACTATTTCACTAACATCTATGGCATGTAACATTCAAGATTAGTCATAGAGATAGTGCAGAAACATCCCACTCAGGGGGATCTTTGTAGAAAATGTGTAGCCTTTAATTTCTGTTGTAAGATATCTGAGTGAAGGCTGAAGTAAATCGCTTATTTTAGCTCTTTGTCTCTACTAGTTGGCCACCTTAATTGACACATAACCTGTTAACACAGTTTAGGAAGTAAGGGTGTATTTTAATTATTATCAAGATGCAAAGTAGTGGACCCTAATTAGTATTCCCTTTTCCTAGACACTGGCTGATGAAGTCAGCCCATTTTTTTTTTTTTTTTTTGATCTACTATATTTCCTACATACTGAAGCTGGCAGAAAATAAACACATACTCATGGACCTGCCACCTTGATAGACCAGCTGCTAACACTTTGCCATATTTGATTCAGATTTTTTTAAAATGAAATGAAGTATTATGGATATAATCAAAGACTGAGTCATCTTTGACCCTGTTCCTGACACTCCATATCTAATCCACCATGAATCCTGTCAACATTTTCGGGCTCTGACCACACCTCATCACAACCATCTGGGTCCAGGTCTCCTTTAAATCTCACTTGGGTTCTTTGTAGTGGCCTCCTGCTTTCCTCAGTTTACTCCCAACACAGCAGTCAGACTGATCTTGTTAAAATGTCAGTCACACTTGTCCCTCCTTTGTCTGCTCAGATCTCACTCAGTGGCCAAGGCCCTGTTATAATGACGGCCTGCAATACCCACTGGTACCCTGTCTGGCCTCGTCTACTAAGATGCCTCCAGTAAGCTCCATCACACCGGCCTCCTTGGCCTTCCTGCAACATGTCACAGGTCCCCTCTGTATGGCATTGGCCTTCACTGTTCCTTCTGCTTGGCACTCTTCCCCTTCCTCAGTCCTGACTCAGGCATCACATTTTGAGGTGTTCTATTTGGCTGTCCTATTTACCGTCAATCGCAAATTGCCACCCCCAGTGATTTTACCGCCTGCCTTACCTGGCTTTCCTCCACTGAACTTTCGTATCATGTAAAATGCAAATAAGTAATGTATATGTTATGTCTTTGTCTTTTTAAAAAAATCAGTCTCCACTGAAATGAAAGATCTGTGAGAGATATCCACTGAGTGTTGAATGGATGAAAGTCCTGCTCCCATTCCGTCCCCCTCCCTTCCTCTCTCCTCAACCCTTTGTACTCATCTCGCACCTTCCGAAGACTTTATGCTTTACTGTGTGGCTACTGTAGTTTCTGAATCTATCTCTGCATCAGCCTCTCATTTTTATTACAATCACCATACAATAGATTTTATTTTGATATATACAATAAATGATATCATGGTATGTGTCTTTATTTAACTTTTATTCATTAGCATGTCTTCGTATTTTTTGATGTTGGTGCATGTAGATTATTTTATCTGCTTTATGAATGTAGTATAATTTTTGAAATCCATATCTCATTTCTAGACATTTTAGGTATTTTCAATTTTCTTTTTCTGCAAACAACACTCAAATGTACATCTTTGTACATGTACCCAAGTGTGCGAGGTCCTTCTGGGGATTTACTTAAATGTGGAACTGCCGGCATTCCCTAGATGCTGCCAAATGCTCACCACGTTGTACTGGTTTATATTTTCGGCGGTAGAGTCTGAGCGTTCCCGGTCTGCATTGTCTTTCCCACTGTGTGGTACTCTCACGCTTGTTGGACATGGCCGCTCTGACGGGAGTGAAGTGGGCCTCGCCGTTTCACTTGGGAGCCCCGACTACTAGTGCAGCTGAGCAGGGCATTGCGTGCTTGTTAGCAACTTGCATTTCCTTTGAGTTCTCAGTTATATTTTTTTTGCCATTTTTTAAAGTTATAAAAGTATTTATATAGTCTAATGTGAATTCTCTCTTAGCAATGCACTTCACAAATACAGTAGTCTAGTCTGTGGCTTGTCTTTTTTCCTTTTGTAATGGTGTTTTATGTTCTGAATACATTATAATTTATAATTAAATTTATAAATTATAATGTAGTCAGAATCCATCCTTCTTTATAAGTTGTTTGCATGTCTTTAGATAACCTTCCCACTGATGTTCTTCAGTATTTTCTTTAACAGTCTTGCAGTTTTGTTTTTCATGTTTAGCTTTTAATACTTGGAATTTTTATATGTCCTGAGGACAGAAAATTTTAATTTTAATTTTTTTTGCTTGAATCGAATTGGATTTTCATATTTACCAGTTGTCTCAGTATCATTCAGCAGTCTACTGTGTCTTCTCGGGTTCACGATCCACAGTGGCCCACGTCCAGTCCCTTTACCTATGGGCACCTTGTCCTGTCCTTAGTCACTCTGCCTCATCAGTCTGTTTGTCCATCCCTGCACAAATACCTCACTTTCAAAAAATGATTTTACTTTATAATAAGTCTTGATATCTATTAGGTGAATCTCCCTCCACTTTTTCTTCCTTTCCCTAGTGTCTTGGTTATTACTGTGCATGAATTTTACAATTTGTTCGTATGGCTCTAAAAGAGGTCCATTGGACTTTAATTGACATTGGATTCATAGGTTGACTTAGGAAATATGATATTTTATTACTGTTTTCTAACTTGCAATCTTTTGCTAGAATTCTGCTTTTGCAGTTGGTGGTCCCTCTTCCTGGCACACCCTTCCCCTGGGGGGCCTCGCGGTTCACTGCCAGGACGCCTGCTGTCCACTGTCTCCTTAAGGCCGTCCTTGGTGCAGCCCTCCCGTCTCTCCTCATCCGCTTCTTCTCCATGGCATTTGTGATCCTCTGACGTTTTGTATTCGTGTTACTATCTGTCTCCACTCACTGAAATGTAAGCTCTGTGAAAGTTAGGATTTTTGTCGGTTTTGTTCACTTCTGTATCTCTAGTAGTAGGACCCTCCTCAGCATACAGCATGCACTTACTAAATATTTCTAAATGAACACGTAAAGGAACAAATGGCTAGGTTAGAGAAGCAGATACCTTCTTAAAAATTTTGACACATACTGCCAGATTGGCAACTGCAGTGGTTCTTTCACATACATGACAAGCAGCCATGGGTAAGAGTATGTGCTTCCCTGCAGTCATTACAGCGGCGGGGTCACATTGGTTTTCATTTTGCCAGTCAAGGAGATGGCAAGCATGGTATTCTGCTGTTTTTATGTTTTATTTAGACTGTACCTTTTTTTCATATCCTCCCAGCATTGAAGAGCAGCTCCTTAACTCCCGTGGTCGCTTTCATGAGAGAGGGAAATATTTTTTCCATCCCAAGTCACTGGCAAGGGTCCTGACCACCATGATTATCTCGGGGTCGTGGAGCTCACTTCCTGGCAGTGAGTGGAGAGCCGACTCACGGAGGAGCCGAGGCGATCAGGAATCCATGAGCACGCCAGGTCTGGGAGGAGAGCTGTGGGGAGGCAGTCCTGGTGTTGTCCCTGGGCTGAATCGACCCTTGATGGATTGACCAGTGCCTCGATTATCTTTTAAAATAGAGCAAAGATGCTATGCTTTCAAATAATTTTTATTATTGAAATAAATTATGATCATTAGTGAAGGCTTGCAAAATGCAAAAAGTAGAGGGAAAAGAGTATCTAGGAGTCCCACCTCCCAGATAATAATTTTGATATTTACTGTTAAGTTTTTGTTACATTGCCTTTGGCCTTTTTCTTTGCATATTTTCAATATAAAATTGATAATTCTGCACATACTTATACCAGTCTTTTCATCTAACAGGGCTGTCCAACCCACAGTCCACAGGCCACATGTGGCCCAGGATGGCTATGAGTGCAGCCCAACACAAAATCGTAATTTACTTAAAACCTTTTCTTTTGCTTGTCAGTTTTTGTTAGTGTTTGTATATTTAATGCATGGCCCAAGACAACTCTTCTTCCAGTGTGGCCCAGAGACACCAAAAGGTTGGTGACCCCTGAAAATAATAGCAATCATTTTTCATGATTTTCAGAAACTATATGCAATTTCATATCTGCATGACTTTTCATGGGCTTAAATAAGTTTTATATAATTTGATATATTTGGAGACACAGTGACCCCCCATATTATTAATAATAATGCCATAGTATCTTAATATATAACACTTTTTTGGTCTTCAGGGTTGTTTTTATGGGATAAATTCCTAGAAATGAAATTGTGTCAAAGTCCATGAACATTTTAACTGCCAAATTGTTTCTTAAAAGAATTGTCTACTAACACTGCCAACAACAATGTTTGGAAGTGGAGCTGTTTTATGTCAATTAATTTGTGTCACATGGATATGGGTCATCGACCTGTTCCTTTCTGGATCTGTAACAATTGGAACTTTATTCAGAATAAACACTAATAAAAGCTGAAATAAGTCTAGTGGTTGTGGCTCAACAGTCTCCGATGGCAGCTTGTTGCAAATTATAATAGCCCAAAGGGGTTTGATTTTCTTTTCCCCTCTGCTATTTCCCTCTCTTCCAGGTTTAAAACATGTTTTCCTGGCTGCAGTTAAGCCTCAGAACTTCTTGTTCTGTCTTTGTTGATTAATGAATATAATTGACCCCTGTTGTCTCTATTATACAAGGCACAGCAATTTGTTTTATGTAGCAGTTATTTTCTGAGCTGTCACAAAACTGCCTTACAAAGAGAGCTCATTATTAGCATGAAGGAAAAGAATTTTAAGTGAATAAAGGTCTCTAGGAGGAGGAAGAAGAAAAGTCTTGGCTGTTCAAATGTTCAGGGGAAGGAGAGAGTTCTAGGGGCAGAATAATTTTGTTGCCAACGTACTCAACAAGACTTGGTTATCTCTCAAAATCATTAGATTAAAAATGGCTTCCCATAGAGAGTCTTGAAGACTGGATAGAGAGGACTGAATGTTAGTCTAAGAAACTGTGGAGCATGACATTTTATGGAGCGGGTTCAAGCCCTTTGGAGGTTGGTGATTATGGACTTGAAAACTGCTGAATGCCTGTCTGTAGAAGTAGAGGGGACTTCTAAGTTGAAAATTTTATCTGAACAAACATTGACCATAAAGAACCTAAATTTCATATTAGAACATAGTTTACTATTCATTGGTCATTTCCCCTCTCCCCCATGATGTGGATGATATTTTCTCACAAAATTAGCTAAGGAAGTAGCAGAGGTCTAGGGAAGAGATATGGAACAGGAGGAGACCTTGACTAACTGTGGGCTGGCCACACCCCTAACCAAACAGGGTCCTTCTGTTGCAGCAAGCCATCTTGCCTTCAGCTGTTCAATTGAGAGCTTGACTAGGGAATGTCTTGTTACCTAACCTCTGTTGACCCTTGCACACTTTTCTCGAAGGAGGAGAAAAGGCCATTAACCCCAGGGGGGAGGGAAGAACACTAAGCAGCAACAGTAAACTATTACTGATGGCTGCTCTGAATCATGGAACACAGCAGCCAGAGGAGACTTTAAAGAACTTCTCCTTGTTTTGTGAGTTAGTAAATAAAGTCTGTTGCACAGAAGACTTTTACTTTGGCCCATATAGTTCCTAGTAGAACTGGGTCAAAAATCAGTCCTACCTTGTGGTTCAGTACTCTTTGTACTGTTAGATAAACTTCTCACCAGTTTGAGGTGTCTTTCAGTGAATTCTCCTATTCTTATACATTAATGTGAGTATTTGATCCCAAACAGTTTCAGACAGACTAATACTCTTAAAGTGGCAGGTTATAGTAATTGTACAGAAACTTGCATTACCTCATTTAAAACACATTTTGTTTTGCTTACGAATATTTGGGAGAAAGTTAGTTTGGTTCCTTCCAGAAACCTCAGATGCAAGAGCATCTGGCTGGAGGGACAGCTCCGGAGACAGTGGTGTTGCAGGGGTGGGTGGGTAGAAGGTGTGCAAGACCTTTTCAGAACTAGCTTGAAAGAGTACGTAGCAACTCAGAACTCTGAGACTTCTTATCCCCTTTCTGGAAAGAAATGAGGAACTGTCAGTCTTTATGGAATGAGGCGGGTGCTGTACGCAGAAGGGAGCACCCGTGCTGCTGATGGATGGCAGGGGATGGCAGGATCAAGGCTCAGTCCCTGGGCCGGACGAGGACAGCTGCTTTCTTGATTAATCCCCCGATATTAAGAAAAGTTGGTTAAATTGAGCTTACTTAATGAAAAGAATATTGTTTTATGCTTGTGAGTACAGATGGAGGTAGGAGGCAACCGGTATCTTGAGTTTCTTTAATAAAGAATTTCTGTAGTTACTCTGCAACTGTGGGATTTAGTGACTAGAGTCCCCATGTGGACTGAATTTGAGGGTGCAGGCTTATGGACAATGTGGAGGAAAAGAAATTTCCCCAGTTTCTTTGGCATCAAAAATATAGTTGCATGTATGTTATATAAACCCAAACAATAAATAGAGAGCACTAAGTGAAGAGTATAGTGACATTTGGTACAGTTTCAATGAGTCGTAAGTATTTTAGGATTTATTGAAAGCCACTGTATTTTTCATTTCCATCACCATCCTTTTTTCACAGAAAACACAAATACTCATGTAGTGTAGTTTCCTGTCTAGGTTAAGAACAACACCCTATGTTGTTCTTATAATTTAGAACTGTTTTCTTCTCTCACCTTCTCCCATGTCTTGTGGTAGTTATCATGGATATATATTGTATAATTGCACCTTCCCTCTCAAATGGAATGAATAAGTATAGAAAAAACCCATTTTGGTAAGATCTGTATTTAATTAAATTTAGTATACAAGATCTGCCCAGAAAGTATCCAGCCATGTGATAGGAAAAATAGAGACATTGACTGAAGAAGACACAAGATACAGGAAACATTGTGCATAAGATAATCAATGACGCCTCAGTCTGCCTCAAAGCAGGCACCTTGGGACCTCACACAGTTCTCCCAGCTGCCCCATCGTATTTTCCTGAATCTCATCAATAGTCTTGAATCTCTCCCTTTTTAAAGGTGATTTTAGTTTAGGGGAAAGCCAGAAATTGCAGGGCAACAAATCTGGGGTATATGGGGTCTGAGTCACCTGGGCGATTTGATGTTTCACCAAAAAACTCTGCAGGAGACGTAATGCATGAGTGTGAGTGTGTTGTTGTGATGAAGCTGCCAATCACCAATTGTCCATAGCTGTGGCCTTCTGAATCATCCAAACATTTTCCTCAGAGGAATGTTCAAGCTTAACACAAAATTTGATGCAGATTCATTGCTCTACTCTCTCAGTCATCTTGAATGTGATGGCCACACAGTACACATGCTCACTCAATGGTGTCTGTTGCCCCCACTGACTAGTACAGTGAAGTCATCATTGTTCACACATGCACATTCCAGTCCACTCTCCTTGGCTGCCAGGTTACACTGATGTCATGCAAACCATTCTCATTACATTAATGTTGGCTGGGCTTTTTCCAGAGAGACCTCATATATGAATAATTGTTTCTTAAACCCTTCCCTCAGTATCTTTTATTCTCCCCCAAAGCAGATCTACCCACCATTGTGCACTGATGTGGGTAAATTCCACCTTCTTCCCTGGTTTTGGGCACCATGTTATGATAGATAATAGTGGTGTACCTTACCTGTATGTAGTACTTCACATTTTTCAAAATATTTTATTTGACCCTCATAAAATCTGATGTGCTATCAGTCTTAAGAAAAGGCTCTGCCTTTTGGGGGCTTATCCTTGCACTCCTTATTATTTTCTTTAGTGACACACCATAAAACTGTTCGTTTCTCTGAGGTTTAGCTTGACTCATGCTCTCTGTCGGTGTTCTGTCCCACACAGGGTGCTCTGGCCAGGACTTTGACTGGGCAGATTATCACAAGCAGCATGGAACAGAAGAAGCCCCTCCTTTCTGCTTCAAAAATGTAAGATGCTTGTTTCTTGTTATTTCTTTTATCATAGATATTGCTAACTATAAATGTTACCAATTGTTTTCTATTTATTGAGCAAGATTAGAATGCTGTTGTGTTCCACAGAATCCTAAAACCTCATAGTTTTTGAAAAATTCTCCTTTCAAGCTTGTATATTAGAGTAATTCTGAGATGTAGTATAACAAATTGACTACTGAATGTATAATGGCTTGAACATGTTATAAATTTACTTCTCACTTAGGGAGGGAAGGGTCCAGGATGGTTCTGACTACCTGGTGGTTCTTCTCATTATGGTAAGCCTTAGGCTAGATATGTTTTGGTGAACAGATAGGGAACAAGATCCAGGGGAAGACAGTCTTAGTTCTAAGCACCGTAGCTGATATTGATGGACACATACTGTTCTGCTCACTTTTCGTTGGTGAGAACCAGTCACTCAGCTACCCCAGGCCATGAATGAGGCTTGGCTGTGCCCTGGCTGGCCTGCTGTTCCTCAGCATGATTTCATACTGTGGAAGAAGGAGGGTAAACTTTGGCGAACAGTTAGTCACCTGTGCCACCAATAGCTATGCACTTGCTACAGAGTGTGATATTGATAAAGCTGTCAATAGGAGATTCTTTGTACTTGGCAGAATAGTCTTAAAATATTTATTTTTAATTTTTTGTCTTGGATTATTTTAGTAGGATGCTAGTCCAATAATTTTGTACTTTGCTTTGATTATTTTAATCCCCTACCTTATTCAAATAGACCTTACTGACATAGTAATAGGATTTTTGTGACAAATAAAGTAGCAATGTGTGTGCGTGTTTGTACATGTGTGTATTTGTTTAGTTGTAGGAGATGGTTGTATTAAGTAGTTCATAAATTATTCATTTAAACTTTATCAACCCTAGGAGCTATGAAAAGGGACCTAGATTATTATCTGTGATTTAAGAATGAGGCATAAATGTATAGCCTAGTGTGTTAAACATGCATTTAGTGGTGATAGGTTGATAGGTAATCTTTATGCTAAGACAAAAGTCTTCCAGTTGGGGATTGCTAACACTACTGTTCAAAGCTCTCTCAAATCAAAGACTTGTTTTCTAGATATGGGTTCCTATTGCTGCTGATTCATTGCAACCCCGCCTATAATTTGTTCTGCAGGGTAACAGAATATGAGAACTGAGAGGAGGAAAGGGTTGCCTTCATAGAGAGAAACTCAATACTGAGCATAAGTTAAAAATGGATTTTGGAGAATTAAGTAGGTTGATTACTAGGTCAACTTGTACTCACTCCTAAATACAGACACAAATCAGTGGCAGAGTGGAAATCAAAGCTTTGTAACTGATGAAATGAACTTTCTGCTTGGATGGCATTGCCTTTGCACAAAGGGAGCTCTTCTGTAGCTTTGAAAGAACTGTATGGTGAGAGTTTAGGTGGAATGAAGGGGGAAGCTGTGTAACTATACCGTCATGGGATAGCAGCTGGTTAGCGCTGAAGGCATATAGAGTCCAGTGCAGTCTTATTAAACTTTTTACCCTGTTGAAATCATTTATGACAGAATCTCCCAGCCTTATGGCCTTCCATTTTGGATCATAGAAATACTTCATCGCTTCCTCAAACCCCTTTACTTTGTGTTTTCTATCTGACAAGAAGAAAAATCTTTCCCTGATTCTTTAACTTTGGAGAGAAAACTCTCATATCTCCCCTAGTTTTGTATTTAAGGACCTGTTTCCTCTGTGACAGCATAGTTCCACCAAAGCGTCTTTGTAATGGGCTGCTGCTCCCATTCAGCCAGCTATTGTCAAAATGGATTTTATTTTAACAGTGCAGTAAGTAGCCACATCCCCAGGTGACCTCTGAGCTTCTAGGATTTAACTACCTAGATTAAATCTGTTCTGATAAATACACTGGCGTATTCATTAGGGATGCACTTGTTACAGATGTGCCCCTCTTTGTTTCTGGCTTTTTGTTTATTTAATCAACAGGATTGTTATCTGCCTGTTGACGTATGCATTGCATCATTGGTACTTTGCTGAATTTTATTAGCTTGCTACAGTGTTCTTTAATGGAATGCTTATTATGAATTCTTTTTTAATCACCAATCTTGTGTGTACCGCAGGAGAGGTAGTTTGGAAGTGGATGCATGGAAGACATTTCCCTGAGGATGTTTAACAACCACAGGCAGTTCTGAAATAGATTGACACAGCCAAATGCTTAGTAAGATAAACTCACAGGTAACAGTGTTGCCATTGATCCTTTATAAATTACCCCCAAGCAGTGAGTTGAAACTAAAATAGGTCATGTGGTTGTAGCTTTCCCTTATTATAATAGGATAAAATGCATTATAACTTACTTAGAGGCTTTTCAGGCAGCCTGTTGAGCTGTATTATCAGAAAGAAGCTCAATACATAAAATACATAATATGTGTGGATATGTTTGGATAACGTGCAGGAAACTGACCCACCTGGAGTAGCTTTCATTCCTATTTCCAAAGACACGCAAAGGAACAGAGCAGATTGATTTCTCAGCATACATTGAATAATTCTGTTCTCTTACACAGAAATAGATTTTCATTTTAACTTAATGTATATAAAAAGACATGTAAGTGTGAATTACCTTGGTTTCCTTCCATGAGTAACAAAGAGATATAATCTGTTACTTATAGGCACTTATCTCTGTCCCTATATTTCAAAATAGATACATTTATATAGTATTGTAATGTCTGGTTAAAATTTACAGTAGTGGGTGATTTTGGAAATTTTTATATCATATTTATTTAGGAGGGAGTGTTGCTTTCAGTAATGGCTAAGCTCACAGTGAATTGGCCCTCCCACAGTGCAGGGGTCCCGTCCTGGGCTCCAGATGTGTGTGGGCGGGGGGTGGTTCCGCCTGCAGAGCCCCATCCCTCTGTCACCGATGAAAATAAAAACTACCAAGACATGATCTGCTTGGGGAGGAAAGGTGGTCAAATTCTCAGAGGAGAATGACCCAGAACCCTTTTCTCACTGGGCTTTTATTGGGTTCAAATACATGGGAATACAGGTATGTCAGGCAGCAAGGATCAAACAATGGTTAACATTTCAAAGCAATCTGAGGGCTTAATCTGAGTCAATGTCTGTCCAGAAAGGGGGTTGCCAAACTTTGGGAGACATACTCATTTCCTCCTTGGACACTTATCACCTAAGGGAGAGCACTCTTAGCAAAGCAGGTTTCACAGGACTTTAGGAATTCTTTCTTATGCCCGATCACCCAGGGAGCCATCCTGGCCGGTACAGGGCTGCACTGCTTGCCCTCACAGTTTCAGGCTTTAAGCCGATTAGGAAGCAGGAGACATCTCCCAGATAGAAATGAGGACTCAGACTATGTCAGAATAGCCGGGGGGCGAGGGTCTATCACATCCTCTTTGCTGCAGCCCCCCGAGCCCTTCCATGAGGCCTCCCAAGTGGTCGTGTCTGGCTTAGGTTGCCCCTCCCATGAGGAGTCTTACCCGTCATTGACTGCCACCCAAGCATTGGGGCCAGAGATGGATGAGGCAGAAGCAGTGCTCCTGCCAGGGAGATAAGCTTTGTCTCCTTAGTAGCTCACGTCCTTGTGACAGAACAGACCCAGATGAAGTGGGTCCCTTGGGCTCTTACACAGCCCACCATGGGGTGAGGGTTACAACCCGTGAAACCAGGCTGAACGGTCCACAACACCACAGATGGCAACCAAACACTGGACAGAATAAAAACACCTCCCTGAGGGATATGGAGAGTGAAATAAGCACGCAGATTCCAGAGAGGAGCAGGTGTTTAGAAGAAAGGAAGACCATGGGGGGGGGGATCATCCTCAAATTTTTAGACAAGTGGACTGAGGTTAGACACAATTGACAACTTACAGGATGACTAAAACATTGATATAAAATTTATAATCTTTCTGAGCTTATGTCCTGAAGGCCGAATTTGGGCAACCATAACTACTGGAAAGTGAGGGGAGTCACAGACAGGGAAGAGCCAGGAGGGGGAACCACGAGTTCTGTGCATAAACTCTGCTTAAATCTTTGGCTGATCCCTGGACCGTGTATTTGACAGGCAAATTCCAAGCAACCTAGTAGCTAAGGATGAAAGAACGGAACTAAGATTTGAGCTGCTTCTCAAGAGATAAGAGTGTATAGTTTGAGTCCAATGAAGTTCATTGCTTGCTAAAACAGAAAAATCAACACTCTTAGGAGGAATATAACACAATCTAGGTTTTCTATGACATAACATTTAAAATATCCAGATTTCAATCCATAGTTGCTCAGCACAGGAAGAAATAGGAAACTCTGACTTTTTCTCAGTGGAAGAGGTAATCAGCAGAGACCAAACCCAAGATGACCCAGATCTTGGTAGCAGACAAGTATTTTAAAGCCCCTGTTATAACTGAGCTCACTAGTGGAAAGCATTGGTCAGGCCAGCTCCTTCAGCATCACCAGAGAACTTGTTGGAAACACAGATTCTTTAGTCTCACTTTAAATAAACGGAATCACAAACTTTGGAATGCAGCCCAGCAGTCTGTGTTTTTAACAGGCTTTCCAAATGATTTCGATATACTCTAAAGTTTTAGAAACATTGATATAAAGGAAAATATTCTCCTAATGAATGAAAAGATAGGAAGTACCAGAACAGAAGTAGAAACATAAAAAAAGAGAAATTCTAAACCTGACAAATACAAATACAATATCTGAAATAAGTACATTTATTGGAAGGGCTTAATAGCAGAATAGAGATGAGAGAGGAAAGAATTTATAAAATTAAAGATAGAAATTGTCATATGTGAAGAACAAAGAAAAATTGGCAGGTGGTTGGGAGGAAGATGAAGAGAATCTTGGGGATCTGAGGGACAATCTCATGTGTCATCAGAGACTCAGAAGAAGTGGGCACAGAGTGTGTGTAAGGCAAAAGTACAGGAAGAAGTAATGGTCCCAATTAAACAAAGTACCTGAAAGATCTAAATTTACAGGTGCAGGAATCTCAGGGAGTCCCAGGCCACATAAATACAAAGAAACCCAACACAGTCAAATCACTGATATGTAGACTTAGAGAGAAAAATCTTGAAAACATTCAGAGAAAAACAGTACATTTCAAATAGAGGAATAACAGTTTGAATAATAACAAACTTTTCATTAGAATCAATTGGAGGCCAAAAAACAGTGAACCAACTTCTTTAAAGTGCTGAAAGAAAAAAAAAACTATAATTCTTTATTCAGTAAAAATATTCTTCAAGAATGAAGGTAAAAATAGACACACTAACAACAAATGTAAAAAAATTGCTTAATGTCGTTAGTCATAGGGAAAATGCAAGTTAAAACCACTTACCTGTAAGAATGACTAAAATTTGAAAAACTGGCAATATCAATTGGTGAGGATGTTTAGCAACTGGAACCCTATACACTGCTGATGGGAATGTGAAATGATATACTGGAAAATAATTTGGCTGTTGTTTTAGAAACATACATTTACCATGTGGTCCAGCAATTCTCTTTCTAGAGAAATGAAACAGTGTCATAGACTGAATTGTGTCCCTCCAAAAGTCATACTTTAAGGTCCTAACTTCCAGAACCTCAGAATGTGGCTGTATTTGGAGTTAGAGTCTATAAAGAGGTAATTAAGGTAAAATGAGGTCATGCAGGTGGGCCTTAGTCCAATGTGACTGGTGCCCCTGTAAGAAGAAGAGATGAAAATACACACCACATGCGTGGAGGAAGAAACGTGTAGAGACACGAGGAGAAGACGGCCGTGTACAAGCCAAGGAGAGAGGCCTCAGAAGACACTGGGTCTGCAGACACTCTCATCTCAGACTTCCAGCCTCCAGAGCTGTGAGACATTTCTGTTGTTTAAGCCACCTAGTCTGGCAGCTGGAGCTGACTGATGTGTTTATGTTCATACAAAAACTGGTGCTTAAATGTTTCTGGTGGCTTTATTCAGAGTCACCAAAAATTGGAAACAATTCAAATGTCCTTCAACTGGTAAACAGATGGACAGAACTGCAGTACATCTACATAAACTACTTAACAGTATAACAGAATGAACCACTGACTCGTCATGCACGAGAGTGGATGATGCTCAAATGCAGTTTGCTTAGGGAAAGAAGCCAAACTTGCAGGCTCCATAGTATATCATTCCTTCTCTGTGGCATATGGAAAAGGTGGGAGTATAGGCACAGAAAACAGATCAGTGGTCCAGGAACTGGGAGCCTTGGAGGAATTCATTACCGAGAGGCCAATGCAAGGGTGCTTTGGAGGTAAAGGGACCGCTCTGTGTCTTGACTGCGGTTATGACCGTAGGGCTGTAGGCATTCATCTAACAGCCTTACCCTCTGGACCAGTGTACCAAAGAGTGAATTTTCCTATATGTAAATTTTTAAAATGTGAATTTAGAAAGTAAACAAACATAAGCAAGAAGCAGAAAGATAAAATAAAGATCATTTCAGAGAAAGGAATCTCTGGGAATTCCTCACCAGTACACCTGTGCTAAAAGAAAGAAATACTAAAGGATATTCTTCAGGCTGAAGGAAGATGATCCCAGGCGGAGACTCGATCTCTCCTTTCACATCCCCAAATACACCCAGGCCTGATGTGGGTAAAGAATACAGAGAAGTAGAAGACATTACATGTATCTCAGTGATTCTGTAGAAGTGGGCATGCATATGGGACTGGAAACAGAGAGTGTGTTCATCTTCTCATTCAACACACGTTATTAAGCACCTTCTGTATGCCAAGCAGAGTTCTAATTTCTGGGATACAAATAAACTAGGCATGGTTCTTCCCTCATGAGTGGCGGGAAGGACAAACATGTGAACAACCTGTTTGTCTTATGAATAAGGTCTGTGTGTGCGGGTGTGCGCGCGCACTTCTGCTGCATCAGCTGGCTGGCCTGGCCGCTGCGCACTATCTCGTTGTGGGATCTCCTGGCTCAGTGTCGGTTCTCTCTTTCAGACATCATTCAGTCGGGGTTTCACAAAGAACATGAAGCTGGAAGCCGTAAACCCCAGGAATCCAAGAGAACTCTGTGTGGCCTCTGTTGTGAGGGTGAAGGGGAGGCTGATGTGGCTTCACCTGGAAGGCAAGTATAGTTTATAATGATTCTGGAGAATTTAGGGTCCATCCAGAAATGGCAGAGTGCTGAAGTCTCCAGCACTTCTTGGAAATGCTCTTTTTGTGTGTTTCTTTTATTTAAACAGATCTTAAATTATTCAGTTTTCTTAAATAAGTAAAACTAATCAAACACAAATCCGTACGGAGGCTCACATTTTAATTTAAGAATTTCATGAAATGAGATGCTGGAGTAATAATTATGTTTGAACACAGTGGTTTTTTTACATCTATGATTATAAAAGCTAATGTCACAAACTAGTATTTGAGGTCTTAGTTATTATGAGGATAGACCTGTGTATTTTAATGTGAATAATACCCTTCTTTGGTTTTTCCATAGATGTTTAATTTTTCCTTAAAAGAGTAACTGGAGATGATTTTTCTCCCCAAATATACAAGGGTGGGCCAAAGGAGTTTTAAAATTGTGATACAAATAAATAATACAATGATGAATAACTAATAATACAAGAATAAACTCAGTGTTGCACTTAGAACTGTAAACCTACTGTTGCCCACCCTTGTATAATCAGGATTTAGGTTTGTTTGTTTAATGGTGTTTAAACTGTTCTTTATAGCTACATTTTTACGTATAGTTGTACAGATAAGTCACAGAACAATGTGTTTGTAAATAAAATCTTGATCAGATTTTGGATTTAGATAGAAGACTATATTTTCTAGATGTTATATTTTCAGTGAAAAAGAGTTGAAATGGATCTGATCTCTAAGATTTTCCCATCTTTCTATGATTTAAAATACTTTGCTTCTTTTTTGTTTGCTTTTCAGTTTCATAGCACTCAATAGGTATTTCAAGTGTATGTGGAAAAAACAATAAGACTACGTATGAATAATAAGATTATGTTAGCTTTCCTGGTCTATATTTTCAGTCTTACAGCATGTTCATACTACCACTGGAATAGAAAGTTTGGGCAGTCATAGAATTGCTGCTAATAGCTTCATCTTTATTTCATCAGTAAGCAGGTCAAAGTGTTGGAAGTTTAGCTGCACCCACCATCTCACCAATATTATTGTTCAGGAGAGTGGGAAGGGTAGAGAGCAGTAATTGTAGCTGAACATCATTGTTAATTCCCAGAAAATAGTTTAAAACATTACTATGGTTTAGGATTTCCAATTTTAAATAAGAGGAAATTCTCAAAAAGTTGATTGATTAGTAGATTTTCAAGTAGAATGGCTCGTGTTGGAATCAGCCGAAATGTAGATGCAGGCATAATAGTGATGTTTCTGCAGCTACAGGAATAGAATGTGACTTATTTTCTTCACTACATGTGAAGGTGAGCCAACTGCTCCGGGGGAAACAGCAGCTCTAGGATGATTCTGAATCCCTTAATTGAACATGCTACCTAATACTAAAAGCCCAATTATAAGGTCGGAGTCTTATTTGCATTATTAATTTGAAAACAAAAATGGTAAAGTTCAGAACCCATGTGTCATCATTATTATTTAGCACATTCTGGTTAAAATTCTTTGGTAGTCATAATTTATTTAACAGTTTGTACTTCCATAGTGCCTCACAGGAGTTAATTACCTAATACAGACAGCAGTAAGATTATCCTGATTTCTATTGATAAAGAAACCATCTTAAGTCTCAAGATGTGCCTAGGGTTCGATTACATTGCTCTTGACATCTTTGTTGCTCAGTGCACTAGACCCCACAGCTTCCCAGTTTCTTAAAGAATGATGATTAACTTTGAGTGTTTATTTAGCATTTTTGACAGTCTTTTCTCCTTACTGCTTTTTTAAGAAGATTTTATTTATTTTTAGAGAGAGGGGAAGGAAAGGAGAAACAGGGAGAGAAACATCAATGTGTGGTTGCCTCTCCCACGTGCCTCCCCACCCCAATCAGGGACCCAGCCCATAACCCAGCCATGTGCCCTAGACTGGGAATCAAACCAGCGACCCTTTGGTTCGCAGGGTGGCACTCAGTCCACTGAGCCACATCAGCCAGAGCCTTATTGCTGTTTTTCTTTGGATATAAATTTCTGGATTTATAGCAAAGAAATATGTCAGCCCATGCCAGTTCTTCTGCTCATTCTCCAGAGTGCTTTCATTCTGTAGTAATGGCAGTGAGTTTAGCATTAGGAAGAAGGTCAGAGAGTAAATTGTTCATTTTTCCAAACCTTGCGCAGCTGAAGAAAAGAAAATTAAACAATCTGTTGAATATTGTCTCCCTGGAATTATTGGTCAAAATTATGCATTTGTCTCATTGAATAAAGGAAAATTCCACTGAGTCTCCTTGAACTGGCTTAAAAATTTTTTTTTGGTTTGTTTGTTTTGTTCTTGGCCCTTACTTGAACATTTACCATTTAACATAATGGCAGGTTTACTAGCACTTCCTTCTCGTTATTTCATTTCTATGCCTATAGTGTTGTCTTTCTTCAGTCCTGGGGATAAACTATTAGAGACTTGCTATGGTCAGTTTGTGGCTGTGAGAGTATTTTTATGATGATGGTGATTCTGATTATAGACCATTTATTTGACACTTAAATTTATAAAGTACTTCATAACAATTTATTGGTTATATTTGTGCATAAAATTGATTTGAAGTATTTTCAACTCATGGCTAATTGGCCACTTTAAGGTCATTAAATTGGTGATTTTTATTTAATATTTCACTTCTCTTGAAGTCAGATAGTTCTTGGAGTGTCTGAAGGAGCTGATGTTGAAAGGGGAGCAATGAATAAAATATATGAGATCAGTGTAATCTTATTTTAGGTACGTATTTGGATAGAATCTTGAGCTCTCTCAAGCTGCTGACAGCGAACAAGGGCAATTTATGAGGATGGGGCTTTGTGTTTTGGGAAGGACATTGTCATGTTTTTTCTTACGATAATATTCTCCTCTAGGTAATCTCTGTACAGTTATGAGCATTATCCATGTGATATAAATCACCTGAAGTTTTAATACCTCTAGCGTTGCGGCCACACAGTCTGCATTTTCACAAAACAAGTCACTTCACATGCATTTCAGATCATCTTCTTCAGGGGCAAATAGGGTGAAGGTGTTCTCTTCACCCGCACAGCGTGTGAACTCTCTGAGAGAGTTTACCTCTTTGCATTGCCTTCTTGGTTTCTCTTACCCTTATTATTAATAATATGATTTTCTCATTTAGAAGACATGTGATATGCTCCATATTCCTGAATATGAAGTATTTTTTCCTTGCATCTGAGGCAGAAGTGTCTGGTATGTGTCATAAAAGGTATGATGACTATCAGGCTTCATTTTTGCTAAGTTACGTAGTTCTTTTTGTTGTTGCCGCTACAGTAACCTTTGTAGAGAGCTTTAGAACATAAGCACCAAAACCTGGTTTTGAAGTTGGGATCACTGTTATGAATGAAAACAGAGGAGATTCCCAGCGAGTGTTTTTGCACTTGGAAAGTAGGGATAGAAGGACGTCCCATGGGGCTTGTTACCCGGTGCTTTCAGTTCCAGTCTGTGTACCACGGTGTATCCACGTCAGTCCATGTGACTCTGTGTGCTGCATAGCTTCGGACAGTAGCTTTCTAGAGTCCAGGAGTTTCATCCTCCCCCATGAACTTCACATTCCACATTGACCAGCTCAGAACATCCAGGGCCCAGTCGAATATGGTCCCTGGTTTCCGCAGGTGACAGCCATTGTCAGCAACACATGGACTCTTTAAGCCTGTGTGCCTCATGTAGAATTTCAGTGTAGGTATTTAGACATGGGGTGAGGTGACAATTCAAGGACCGATGTGCTCTCTCCTTTTTCCCCCACAAGAAATTCATGCCCTTTGGGATCATCCAGTGCCAGTTTTTTGATGTATCTGATTTTTTTCTCAGCTTCTTGGCTGCGGTGAAATAGACCTTGGCATGTGATCCTCTGCTGGTTCCCTTTTCTGCAGATAATTTAAGGTTGAAACGCTGCACAGCACCTTGTAGGACACTTCCCTGACCATGCCGGGCTGTCCTCACCCCCTTCACCTGCAACCAGTGGTGTCCTAACTCAGCTTACAACTACCTTGTTAGGAGTGATGGTGGAAGGGTTTGGGCCTTTTACCTTTGGTGCATGGCCTTTCACATCATCCTGTTTTATCCCTTGTCTTTTCCTTGTTCTCTTGGCTGTCTCCTAGCGTTTCCAACTCTAAGTTGCTCTGGTTCATCTTTCCTAGAATATAAACCTCTAGCCATCAGCCTGGGTGGAGGTGTGACCTGGCTGTACAGAGTCGTCAGGGGATTGAGAGGTCCCCCTGCTCCTTAGACTTTCAGCTGGTGTTTTCTCAATTCAGCACCCCCATCCTTCGCCCCAGTTCCACTTTCTAGGGTCCAGTAGCCTGAATTGGCTTGTTTCTTGCATTCCTTGTCTTCTGTACTTGGTGGACTCTCCGTTATTTAGTGAATGAATAAATGAGGTAATACCCTAAGTATAGTTAATGGAGTTTTTTGCCTGAGCCCATTGTGGCAAAAATTGATTCCATTTCAGACATAGGAATGCAGGCCAAAACCAGGGTGGATATGGAAAAGTATTTTGATAGAGGGCCTAGGTGGTTCCCATGTAGATTCCTGGAAAGCAAAGTCTACTTTGGACCAGTTTATCTTATTAGAGCTGATGAATGCCTGCATTCCTAGCATGGGCCGCAGTCTCAGAACATTTTTTTTTTCTACATTTTCTATAGGACATTTGAAATTCTGATGAAAGCTGTGAACACTCAGAAAAATGTATTTGCATGTATATACAATTTTTGGTGCAATTTCAGATGATTCATGAGCCCTCTCAGAACAGTTCTTGGATGGATCTCTGTGGAATTCATGGACCCCAGATCCAACACCCACAGGAGAGATTCTCAGGAGAGGTGAATAGACATTAGATCTGTGCTATGCACCATGTGGCTCCTAGTCACAAGTTGCTACATATCATTTTAAAGCAATTAAAATTCAGTTACAATTTCAGTTCCTCAGTTGTACTCTCTGAAGTGAAGTGCTCAGTAGTCACATGAGGCTCCTGGCTGCTATTTTGGACAGCCCAGACATGTAACATTTCCACCCATGCAGGAAGTTCTTTTGAACAGCATGCTCGAATAGGTGCTCGAATAGGTCAAAAGTAAATTCCTTAGGTCTGTCTAGGCCCAGACTCAGATTTTCTTGGAATGCAGGGACAGCAAAATGCAGTTTAGTCTGATAAGTAGATCAATGCCAGGCTGTAAGTTTCAGCATTTAATAGTAAGATGAAATGAGCTTGGAGGACCCGTAGAACTTAGAAA
Organism: Glossophaga mutica; assembly: GCA_039655065.1. Lineage (NCBI taxonomy): Eukaryota > Metazoa > Chordata > Mammalia > Chiroptera > Phyllostomidae > Glossophaga > Glossophaga mutica. Next base: position 158,399,849 of record CM077303.1, read on the forward strand.
CTTGAGGTATAGTCCATTCCGCCTGGTATCAGTCAAGAAAGCACAATAGATACTTCAAGCAGGAAACGAGGCACCCAGACCAAGATCATGAGGCTGACACAGACTCTATTTTAAGGCCCCTGTGGAACCCCATGGGCAGGAAGCTGCGATCCGCAGCCTGCCACTGGCTCCTGTCCCTCTCACAACTGCAAAGCTTGTGGGGAAACGTTGGAGGTGCTCCAGCAGCCTCAAAGACCCTTGAAGCTTGTGACTAGAAATGGACGTACCAAGTCCAGCTGCTGACCCTCCATGACCTTGCTTGCCAGTAGTAATAACAGCAGGAAGGTGGTCTGTGCCCCATTCTGTCCTTCAAAGCCCACAAGAGTAGACACCAGTGGTGGAACCTACTTTGAACTCTATTGTGGAAGGGAGTCTGGGAGTTTAATTTTCCAGATCTCCATCCCCTGCAGGCAGAGAGGAAGGCAGACTTGGATCTGAGAGCCAATCGTCCATAACCAGCATTCCCTCGTTCTACTTAACCTTAAAGAAAACTTTGTTTTGTGGAAATCATATCTACAAGATCTCGGATTATGTAATGAAATGATGGAGGCTTATTCTTATCGGCAAGTTAGCTGGTAAACATTAAGTTTCATTTTTAACATTAAGTACAAAACAAGACATGCCTTGTTAGCTCTGCTCATATATGGGGCGCAGCAGTGGGTAAACGGGAGGCAGTTTCCGTGATGACTTAACGCCCCTGATGATATGGCAGGCCGTTCCTATCCCCATTTTCCCTGCACATTCAGTTTTCTCTTCCCTTGTGAAGAAGGTTAATACACATTTTCTATCTCTTGTTTTGGTGGTTGTTGGGTTTTTTTGTTTGTTTGTTTTTTACTGAGGGTGTTTTTCTTTTTACGTACGTTTCTCTATAAGCATTTGTCATTCTCCTTCTCTAAGGTAGTTCTGTCCTGCTTCCTCTTTGCAGCATTTGACCTACAGTGGTCCCTCCTTCATAGTCCTCCTTTCATGGTTTCCAGAATACTGGGCGGACAGGTTTCTCTTCCCCTCTGACTTTTCCTTAGATGAGGCTCCTGGTTTCACCTTTGTTCTGCTTTCCTCACACATAAAGGTCAGAATTCTTCAAAGTCCTTTTCTTCCCTGGTGACCGTACCATCTTGTCTTTCTTTGTGACTTCAAATGGCAATTCTATGCTCACACATCCATGCACCTGCCAGTCACAGCAAACAGTCACACCTCCCATTTTCATCTCCCTGCAAAGCACATCTGTGTGCACATCAGCATCTTCCCACTGGACGTCTCTGTGTAACGCCTGCATCTGCTCTCCTCGAGGTTTTGGTCTGACCTGCTGGCCCCATTATGTTGCCTAAGTTAGAAACTACAAAGTTGGCCGAGTTAGTTCTAGAATAACTCTTGTCTGTTTGCACTGCACAGCTCCCATGACTAGGTAGTCACTTTGGTAGCTCAGTGCCCCTCTGCATCTCTTTCTCCTCTCACTGCCACACCCCAGTTTAGGTCTCCCTCCCTTGCCTTAGGATTTCAGTAGTCTCCTAACTGCTTTCCCTATCCTCTTCATGAGGCTCTAAGAGGTGGCTTTTCAAATACAGTCATTGCCTTCCTCCTAACAGGTGCGTGTGGAGTCTGTATTTCTTACAGAGCCAAGATTCAAGTTCTGCAACCGCCTTGCAGTCTATGCACCTGCTTCCTAGATGTTTGAGCATGAGTATTTTTGAGTCTAAAATCATTTTTTATTTGTAAAACTCTATACAATGCATATAATAATAAGTTCTACCTTGTAGGATGGTTGTGGAGATTGGCTGAGAGAAGTAGTGTCTGTAAAGTGCTCAGAGTAGTGTTTGGCACAGAATAGTCAGAACCCAGTAAGGGGAGGTGGTGATGAACAAAGAGAAGGGCAGCGTCTCTTCAGTGCAGCTTTACCTCCTCACACGGAGCCTGTGCTCCATCTGAATAAGCCACTCACGGTGTCTGAGAACATCCTGATATAGCCAGTGGCGCTGAGAGTCGTCACACAGGGCTGTGCTCTGTCCTGGCCTGTCGCACGGCATGGTATTTGTACACGAGTTCATGTGCATGTAGCTCACTCAGTGCTTGCTGGATGCACATGAGGAATAAATAAAATCTGTTCCTGAATCAGAAAGCAATTTAGGACACAACAGCCCCTTAACAACTGCTGTTTGAAATGGTGAGGTGTTTTATACTTGTAAGCTGAAATTTAAAAACCTTGTTCAGTTGCTTTATATGCTTGGTTCAGTACCTTCCATATTATAATCAACAAGAGTCCTACTAAAATTCAGATTCCTGGGGCAACCACAGACCCCAGTGCCTCTGATTCCTGGAAGCAGGGCCTGGGGATCTGCATTTTAAAGTCTCCCTCCCCAGGTGATTTGTGTGCATACTGGAGTTTGTAAAGGACTGAGAGATCAAATGGCCAGAGTGTGACGTGGTTCAAAGAAATGTGTGTGAGTCAACCTGTTCTGTTTAGGAGACCAGGTGCAGAAAACTGCCCCTTAATCCTTCCCATAATTTGTGGAAAAGTCAGGTGGTTAATAAGCATTTCTTTAAACCTGCAAAAATGAAACAAAGGAAAATGCAAATATGAAAATAATTACATTTTTAGTCAGTGTGGATGATTTTTAAATCTTTAAAAAGAGGTATGGCCCGCATGAGGTATTTGTGGGAGAAGCTGCTTCAGCAAATCAGGATACAGGAGCAGTGTGTCCTGCACAGGGAAGGTGGCCAAACTGTGGGAGCCATCTGTGGAGCAGGCCTAATTACTCCCGAATTTGTTTTGTCCCAAAAGCTGATGCTCAGTTAGCAGGTGCTTGGTGGCCAAGAACAGAATTGGCTCTCGCTGTCCAGCAAAATAGGAGTTTAGGAGGGAAGCTTTTTGATGGATGCTACAGGAGGCTTTGCAGCAGGAACCAAAGCAGAGTTTGAGCTTTCAAGCTGTCATTGTGCCGAATGTGACTTCTGACTGACCACGTTTCTGTTGAAGTCTGAGCCCAACTCTGCCTGCAGAGAGAGGGTAGACCTGGCTCCTTCCCCTTCTGCGGAAGGTGGCCATGGCTCCCTCTTAATGGAATTCTGCAGAAGGGACAGGGGGCCTTAAGAGAAATTAAAATTTGCTAGGTAGACCAGAAACATCAAACTGGAGAAAGAGAGAGACAGAGACACAGAGAGAGAACTGTCCATCTCACATGCTTTTTAGCATGGAGCTAGACTGCTGGGGTTCAAATCCTGGATCTGCCATTTGCTGGCTGTTTGGTCTTTTTCTGTGCCTTCATTTACTCATTGGTAAAATGGGGATGAAAATAGTCCCTGTCTCTGGGGATTAAACTCTTAGAAAAGTGACTGGCCTATAGTAAGTGCTGTAAGTATTTGCAATCCTGTGAGTGTGTATGTCTCTGTCTCCACACACGTAATCCCATTTCTGTGGTATTTTTTTAATTTGTCTGTTTTCTATCATATCTATATCCTGCTAGCCACAGTTTAGCTCCTCTCTTTATTTCTTAGGAAATTAGCTCTGGAGCTGACAAAAGTGTACTCTAAAATCTTATTCCTAGATGGGCATTTGGAGATGGAAGAAGTATGACAGGTGACCCACTAGATTCCCAGCATCCATTTCTCTACGTTTTTTTAAATCCTCACCCAAGGATATGTTTATTGATTTTAGAGAGAGAGCAAGGGAAAGAGAAAAGGAGAGAGAAACAGATTGGTTGCCTCCTATAAATGCCCAGATCGGGGATCTAACCTGCAACTCTTTGGTGTACGGGACAACGTTCCAACCAGCTGAGCAATCCAGACTGCGCTAGTGCTTTTCCTTTTAATCATACGCTGAGCCCATCAGAGTTAGGTGTGACCTTTAACTGTATTAATGAGGGTGCTGAACAAGGATAACTTGTTTCTTCTTTAAAAATATTTTATTGATTATGCTATTACAGTTGTCCCATTTCTCTCTCCCCTTTATTTCCCTCTGCCCTGTACCCCCTCTCCCACCATCATGCCCCCCTTAGCTCATGTCTGTGGGTCATACATATAAGTTCTTTGGCTTCTACATTTCCCATACTATTCTTAATCTCCCCCCATCTATTTTGTATGTACCATTTATGCTTCTTATTTCCTGTACCTTAACCCCTGTTCTCCCCCACTCCACCTCCACTGATAACCCTCCATGTGATCTCTATTTCTGTGAATCTGTACCTGTTCTATTGTTTGCTTAGTTCGTTTTTTGTTTTTAGGTTCAATTGTTGATAGTTGTGAGTTTGTTGTCATTTTATTATTTGTATTTTTGATCTTCTTTTCATAGATAAGTCCCCTTAACATTTCATATAATAAGGACTTGGTGATGATGAACTCCTTTAACTTGACCTTATCTGGAAAGCACTTTATCTGCCCTTCCATTCTAAATGATAGCTTTGCTGGATAGAGTAATCTTGGATATAGGTTCTTGCTTTTCAGGACTTTGAATATTTCTTTCCAGCCCCTTCTTACTTGCAAGGTTTCTTTTGAGAAATCAGCTGAGAGTCTTATGGAAACTCCTTTGTAGGTAACTGTCTCCTTTTCTCTTACTGCTGTTAAGATTCTCTCCTCTTTAATCTTGGGTAATATAAATGATGTGCCTTAGTGTGTGCTTCTTTGGGACTCTGAGTTTCCTGGACTTCCTGAAAGTCTATTTCCTTTGACAGATTAGGGAAGTTCTCCTTAATTATGTTTTCAAATAAGTTGTCAACTTCTTCCTCTTCCTCTTCTCTGGCACCCCTATGATTCAGATGTTGGAACATTTAAAGTTGTCCCGGAGGTTCCTGAGCCTCTCCTCATTTTTTTAGAATTCTCGTTTCTTCATTCTGTTCTAGCTGAATGTTTATTTCTTCCTTCTTCTCCAAACCATTGATTTGAGTTCTGGTTTTCTTCCCTTCACTGTTGGTTCCCTTTATTTTCCTTTATTTCACTTTTCATAGCCTTCACTTTTTCCTCTATTTTGCAACCATACTCAACCATTTCTGTGAGCATTCTGATTACCACTCTTTTGGACTCTGTATCTAATAGGTTGGCTATCTCTTCATTACTTAGTTGTATTTTTTCTGGAGCTTTGATCTGTTCTTTCATTTGGGCCATATTTTTTGTCTTGGTGTGCCTATTATGTAGTAAGGGGTGGAGCCTTAGGTTTCACCTGGGCGGGGCAACCCACATCGCTGTGTTGTGGTGCTATATGTGGGTGAGGCATCAGAGAGGGAACAGTGTCACTTGCTCAGCTCTTAGTAGGCTTTTAGTCACTTCCTCTGCTACCTACAAGCAAGTTGGGCCCTTCTGATGCTGATTCCCAGGTGGGTGGGTTTGTGTACATTCTAGGACCCTGTTGATCTCTCCAACAAACTCTTCCGTGAAACTGGGAGTTTCTCCCACCACCTCAACCCCCACAGGTTTTTGCAGTCAAAGGTTTTGAGGCTTTCTTTCCTTATACTGGAACCCTGGGTTGTGTGGTCTGTCTTCTCTCCCTAGTCGTTCCTCCTGGTTTATCTGCACACAAATGTGGGACTGCCTGCTCCACCAGCCACCACCTTGCCTCACGTCCTCTCCATCCGGCTTCCCATCTCCACCCTTACTACTGGCCTGGGTGAATGTTTCTTCTTCTTTTTTTAATATATTTTATTGATTATGCTATTACAGTTGTCCTATTTTTCCCCCTTTATTCCCTTCGCGCTGCACACCCCTTCCCACCCTCATTCCCCACTTTAGTTCATGTCCATGAATCACACGTATAAGTTCTTTGGCTTCTACATTTCCTATACTATTCTTAACCTCCCCCTGTCTATTTTCTACTGTTTCTTCTTTTTAACTCCTTGGTTGTTGAACTTCCATACAGTTTGATTTTTCTGGAAGTTCTGGTTATTTTTACTTTCTGAATTTGTTGTTGTCTTTCTTTTGGTTGTGCAAGGAGGCACAGTGTATCTACCTATGTATGCCTCCATCTTGGCCAGATTAACTTGTTTCCTTAAATACCTCTTGCCCTTCTTCTCTCCCCAGCTTTTAATGGAGATGGAGGGGTCATTCCAGTCCTCTTACTGGCCTTAATGAAAATCAATTACCTTCCTCACAGTTGGCCCTTAGCTTCTTCCCTCACATCCCTCTCACCTCCAGTCCCCCAGAAACATCTCCTGCTCCTGCGCTCACCCATGCTTGTTCTCTTCCATAATTGGCTGAGAATTAAGCAGTTACGTAGTGTTAGGAGTGTGATAGGGTTGTGTTTCTAATATATTTTAGTGTCATCACAAGCTATCTCATTCTGTCATCCTGATGTTCTGAATAGAACAGGTCACATTCTGTTGCAGTGCCCAGAGTTACCTGCTGGATTAGAATGTGACACAGTCTCTCTAATTAGGGTTAGTGAAACTTTGCAGAAGTGAATGGTATCTGCTGGTCTGAGGACACAGTCTCAGGATAGGGCAAATAGCAATATTATTTTAAGGTTCCAAAGTGATTCTTACAAATTGATACACCTGTATTTTTGCTTTGCAATTATGGAAAGTCTCCTCTTAGCAGTGAAATAATTCATGGTTTAGCTTTATTTTCTTTTAAGGTAGCTAATTTATCCTTCATTAATCTGACCTCTGTGGCCAGACTGTATTCATGTATGAGACTCCTCCTTTCTTCTCTGAATATTTTGTGTTGTGTTGTTCTTATTGTGATGATAATGAGGTTGTCGTTGTAAATAAGTAATTCATTCAGTAGGACCCAAAATACATGAAAACATCTTTGGTCAAATTCTCTCTCCCACTCCTGTCCCCTAAGCCTGCAGCCACTCAGTTCTTTTCCCAGAAGACACCCACTGTATTCATATTTTGCTTTCCTTTCAGATTTATTTCATGCACATATAAACATATGTTCTTTTCCCCTTTTTAAACAGATGGTAGCATGCTGTCTATACAGAGTGTTCTGCACCGTGCTGAACACTGTGTATTCAACTGTATGTACATGTTTTTATATATAAGTATATAAAGAGGTTTCTTATACTTTTTTATAGCAGCAGAATATTCTATCTTATGGATGTGCGATAACTTTTTCAAGTTTTCCCCCATAGATGTAGGTTTAGGCTTCCTGATGGTTTTTGAAATGAAGGTTCTGGATAAGAATGAATAACAAGAATCCATATTGACTTCATGCAGATGAAATAAAGTCAGAGATTGAGCCTGGTCTTGTAACATATATAAGAGATTTTTCCATGAAATGATAAAAATGCTGCAATGTTCCTTAGTGGAACATTTAGCTTTACAAAGCTACTTTTGGCAATCCTGGGATAATTAAGAAAAGAATATGGTATACATTTTTAATGGATTATTTTATAAGCTACTAGGCCTCAAATCTTGGAAAATAAGGGGTTATGTTCTAAAAGACTATTCTGAGTCCAGCCATATGTATCCAGATTCATGAGGGTTGATAAAAGGAAATTTAAAAAAATGGTACCCATCATTCAGAACAGGATGGGGAAAAACTTTCTTGAGTAATAACCCACTTTTTCATTGGTTCTTGTTTACTACATACATTAATGGGCTGGATTTGGGGGTGGAAGGAAGGCAGGATTATAACTTTCTTGAGGACATGGTCGCTGACACATTGTACCTCATAAATATGTGTTTAATTCAGTGGAAATCATGATCAAAGAATTTTAAAATACTGGAAAGACAATCTTAGAAATATATTAATGTATACATTGTTACATAGTGTATATATTAAAGTATTAATATGATATGATGTTTGAACTAGCAGAACATTGGAAGACAAAAGTCCTGATTCAGGAAGGAATAAACGATAAAGTTCAGTTTATGCTGCTTTTTGAAGTACTACTTTGATCTTGAAAATCTTACTTGTACCTAAACATAAATCTGGAAATACAAATATGTCTGGTAGATGAATTCAATGTGTTAGCAAAATTTTTGAGTAGCTCAGAAACAGACGCTATTTTTGTGAGCCTGAAGATGAGAGTGTCTTCATCCCCTCTGTATGGGGAACCAGCCCAGAGACTCTCTGCACTGCACCCTCTGGAGAACGGGGTGCCTTTGGGCACAAGGCCACTCACTTACTCCCTCATTGGAAGCTATTTGGGAAGTTTCTTTACCTTTTGTTTGTTTGGGGTGTCTTCTTACTTATTTGATGATTTCTTTGACAAATAGGTTAATCGTTGATCGTGTTGACCTTAAATGTGCAACCAGATATATCTTCATCTAAATGAGTTTATTCAGGACAACAAAAAAATTGCAATTTGGGATATGTGGTCTAGGCACACCACAGAAGCTCATAAACAAAGGCAACAGTCTTTTACAGAATTGGGAAGGGTTGTTGTAAGTGAAGAGTCCACTGGAGGCAAAAGTTCGAAGTATAGTGACTTCTCGTTGGTTGAAGTATTGTGGGGCAAGGAAGAATCTTCTCCTTCTGAGGTAGTAGAGTAGTACCACTTCCTGTCAGAGACACAAGGTATGCCTCTTCCTTTTGGATTTTCTTCCTGTTGGGGTCAGCAGTGCATCTTGAGTGACATACATGAGAGTTCTCTCTCCCAGTCTCCCTTTTAAATGATGTTTCTGTTTATCCTGGCTGGGTAGCTCAGTTGTTAAGAGCATCGTCCAGATACACGAAGGTTGTGGGTCCGGTCCCCGGTCAGGGCACATATAAGAGCCAACCAATTAATCCATAAACAAGTGGAACAACAAATCAATGTTTCTCTCTCTCACTCTCTCCCCCCTCCTTTCTTCTCTCTGTCTAAAATCAATTAAAATTGTATTTATTTTTAAAGAGAGGGAAAGGGAGGGAGAAAGAGAGGAAGAGAAACATCAACGTGTGAGAGAAACATCTATCGGTTGCCTCTCGCACACGCCCCAACTGGGGACCAACCAGCCCTCAACCTAAGCATGTGCCCTGATTGGGAATTGGACCTGTGACCTTTTGCTTTTTGGGACAATGTGCAATCCACTGAGCCATGCTGGTCAGAGCCAATAAAAATTTAAATGAGGTTTCTGTTTATTAATTTGCACAACTGAATTGTATGAGACAGAAATGATTTGTGTTCATTCAACCGTGTTGAAAAATAATCTCTATAAACATGGTTGCATTTATTTAGCTTATATATCTTTTAAATTATAAGAGAATTAAGTAAGCAGTACATTAAGATTGATAATCACAGTAATTGCTTTCTTTGAGAACAAATCAAAAGTTCAAAGTGACTAATGGCAATGATAATGTGTGTATCAGAATCTACATTCAGTGCTCGCCTTAGCAACACATATATTAGAATCTGCATTCAGAGTGTTCAGGGCACTTTATACACACCAGTATATTGGTTAACCACTAAATTGGGAATCTACATTTATCAAATAACATAATGTTTCCACAATATCTACTTTAGGATGAGAATTAAGAGGTGAGGAGCCAATATAGCTGTAGCTAACATGCGAGTTAAAATGGTTAGAACCCTTGTGTGTTTTCTGGTGTTCAGCTTTATGAAGTTAAGTGTTTTAAGGCGATGTGATAAAAATTCATCAGATGTTCTGTGATGATGCAGGTGTGTGAGGGGCTCTACTGTGTTGTTTTCATCTTGGTTCTCAGTGAAGAAACCAAAGCAAAGCCAGATTTAGTGGTCAGAGCCCATTGGTCACTCTCTACTGATAGAACCCTTATCTTTTGATTGAAGAGTATCTTCTCTCTCAAAGTGTTTCCTTAAAGACCTGTTGGTTCAGAGTAGAATTTTCTTCTTTCCCTAGTTTTCTGAGTTCCAAATTTATTCTGTCAGTAGTGGGGCTCCTTAAAACTTTAGCTAGTATTATATCCAGATCTCTTCTTTTCCAGAGTCTCAGCTGTGATGCTGATTTATCACAGAGCATTATTATAGTTCTAAAGCAGGAGGTAAGCAGCTCCCCACTAAAAGGTCAATGCTATAGAAACGACTTTGCGTGACATGCTGAAGTCTGCAGGCCACCAACTGAGTTCAAAAGAAGTAACTCCAATCCAACTTATAAGGGAACATGTTCCCTGGAGATACGGCGTCTTCTGTGTTCACCGCTTGTAATTGGTGTTATGGAGTCTTACTATTTCTTTTTAACAGTCTTGTTTAACTTTCATTAAAGGTTGATCTTTGCTTGGTGTTGGATGAAGAATGGCTTGGTGACTTAAGTGTGTGTCCTGTGGCCCTGACCCCAAGCTCAGCCACATTTCTTTAATTTCTAAGCTATTCTTGGGAAAGGAAGAGACTCGTTCCTAGGTTACTTCTTCCATTTTCAGTGGGAAGTACCTCTCTTTTTGAAAACCCCACTTTATTTGAACCCCTTTTACTCTTGCTGTTTCGTATTTTAGGCATTTGTATGTGTCCTAAGGCTTTTATGTTTAATATCCAGGAGATTGTTTTCCTAAATCTCAGGGATGCTCAGTATTTTCCTTCTTTCCTTGTCTTTTTTGGTTAAACCTATTTGTACCCATCATCTTGGCTTTTCAATGCAGGTCTGCAGACTCCTGCTCCAGAGTTTATTGTTGATGTTGAGTCCATGGATATCTTCCCAGTGGGCTGGTGTGAAGCGAATGCTTACCCTTTGACCACACCACACAAAACAATCTGTAAGTATCACCTAGGTTGGAGCCAAGAGGGATAACCTCTGGGGTTGGGTGAACAAATATGCAGTTTTGTAAAGATAGTATAGTCAAGCTGTAAAATGGAAAAGGTTTTAGATTTCCCACAGAGCACCAATTTTTTAAAGCCCACTTATCCTTTACCTGTTTGCATGAGATGAATATTTCACAGGTTGACAAACTAAATAATAATGATGAGACAATTAAATGTCATAGAGAGGCAAAGATAATGTCTGGAATTTTTACCCCATTTTGTATACAATTCATCTTGTAGATTTAAAAATTAAACTAATTATTGTATTATCACATCTGAGAAAGGACTAGTTTTTCTCATGAGGTTTACTCTAAGAGTCAGAATTGGTCCCAATAATTTAGTGACATAGATATAAACACTTACTCTTAACACTAACCAGTGAGATTTCAGCTGTACTTTGAAAAGAGCATTACATCACATCCTTCTGATGATAAAAATACCAACTTAAAACAATATGAGCAGGGGGAAATACTAGTGGTTAAACAAACCAACATCCCACACATGTAAATATATACAATAGTGTGTTCTAACATGTGTTTTATAGGTCACTATCTTGAAAAGGTACCATTTAAAAATCTTCAAACCTAATAAATCTTGGCATTAATTATCCCACCATAGGTGTATCAAAAATATTATTTAAAATTTTGGGTCCTTAAGGGGCTTTAAATTTTTATGAAATTATATTTCTCATGTAGTTTTAAATTTTTTTATCCTTACCTGAGGACAGATTTTGATTGCTTGGGGAGGGGGGAAAGAGAGAGAATCATTGATGTAAGAGAAGCATCAATTGGTTGACCTCTCATACGTGCCTTGACTGGGGATTCAACCCACCACCTGGGTACGTACCCTGACTGAGAATCAAACTTGGAACCATTCGGTCTACAGGATTACTCTCCAACCAACTGAGCCACACTGGCCAGGGATCTTTTTCATATTTTTAATGTAACTTATATGCTAGTTTTAATTCTTTCTAGCAGTATACCTGCTTTACTATGTGCATACTAAATGTCCTATATGATACTCTTACGTAAAATCTCAGAACATTGCTATAAAAAAAGTTCCATCTCACAGTTGGCCTTTCATTCCCTGCTGTATGCAGATTTTAAAGGGAACCTAGAGTCCTCCTATTCAATATTCCTGAAGAGCGGGGTGGGACATTGTGTGGAATAAAGAAGGTAGCTCTGATTGTAGACAAAGGTGGGTGGGATTGTTCTCTCACAAGCATCATGCTGCTCAATGAGTCTGATCCAGTGAGATTATTAGCTTCCCCTCACTTTAAAATATTTTTAAAATTTTGATCTCCAGATAATTATTTCAAGAATAATTCAAGGCTTTTTTTTTTCAATTTTTCCCTCTAACTCTAAACCCACCAAACTCTTGACAGCTTTAGAAGTTTTGTTGGGATTAATTTATGCTTATGTTGGAAGATGCAAGAATATCTGTGCCAAAATTAATAGATGCCAAAAGCTCCGGTCTGTCTTTGTTAACATGGTTCTAATAGGTTATAAATACGAACTGGAAATGTTCTTTTCCAAAAATTATCATTGGCTGGTTTATATTAACATTTGACAGACATATTTACCAGGCACCAGTTCTCCTTTCAGTACTAAAATGTTTTAGTTCAAAAACATGCCTCTACTCCTAATTTGGGAATAGCTAGTATGGTAATGTTATTTGACTTATCACACTTTCTTTGGGAAAAAAGTCATATGGGTAATTGTACTTGCAACAGTTTATCTTATCAGGCGTGTTCGTGTGAGGTATGATATGTGTGCTGTTTTTCTTTTGTATTAAAATCACATTTTAAAATGAAGTAGACAGTGTGTAGTGATAAGATTAAATACTAAATTCTATTTAGACCTCATTTCTGATAAGCTGAATTCTATTTTATGCTAGAAGAAATTAAGATAAAATTGAGGCATGAATGAAATAACTTCCCATATTTAAATTGTTACTTTAAAACTGACAGTTTTACACTAAGCCATTTTTAAAAATGCTTTTGCCCAACTAGCTAGCCACATTGATTTTCTTTTCCCTTTTTTTTTTTGCCTGTTTTACAGCACAAAAGAAGAGAAAGATTGCCGTTGTGCAACCAGAAAAACAGTAAGCTTTTCTTTTCTTTTTTTGTTGTTGTTCAGTTTTCAAAAACTACGTAATAACCTGTGGAGAGTCTTTACGCAGGAGCAGAAGCATGGCTTTTGTCAGAGAGTTAATGCACAACACAGTGCCGAAGATGACAGTAAATGTATCTACTGTGATTTGTTGCTCACGTATTTAGTGCAGGACACAGGGCCTTCTTCTGAAGGGACTTCTATTCCAGATCGTAACTTCTCACTTTGATTCCACATCAGCACACCTGAAGGACACCCAGTCTCACACATCACCCCTAATGGCTCTCCATGACAGCGGTCCTGCCTGAGAGGCCAGGCAGCCCCACCCATCACTGGTCATGGCCAGGCCTGCTGGGCAGAGACTGCTGGCTGGGAGAACTTGGACAAGCTGGCTTAGATTTTTGCATCTCAATGCCCTCATTTGTAAAATACCTATTTCTCAGGGGTGTTTAGGAAAGCTAAATTAGATTCCATGTGTAAAATTTGTATGCCCTACATTGTTGAATAAATATAGGTTATCCCATGTTTCAATTGTATTATAACTTTATGAGGACTGTATATATAGATGCCAGCAGTATGTTTTTGGAAACTTGCAACTGTGGGTAGTATTTTTATGTATTGGCAAATACCTGAAATATACCAAAATACATATCCCTTGCCAAGCCTTTCTGTTTTCTTAATATACTGATGGAAATGAAATTAAAAACAGCATTTTTTCATGTACCCAAATTTAAATAAAATGAAATTGAATAATAACTGCATTGCCATTGGAATGTGAGTAACAGTTTTGTGGTTATTTCTTGCACATTCATTTCTAAATAGTGTATCAGGTTAATAATCTGATTCCAGTTTTATCTGGATAACATTGAAATAAAGAATAAGTAATAAAGTAGTTTCATCATTGAATCCAAATTTGAATTCGTAACTCCTAAATTCGCAGTCTGTGGGTCAGTCACCTATACCACTCGTCAAGCACAGGCTGCTAGGCTCCTGTCCCCAGAACTTCTGACTCAGCGTGTCTGGAGTGGGGCCTGAGCCCCTGCATGTCTAACAAGTTCCCAGGCGACCTTGAGAACCAGTGTTGTAGGTGACCCAGCTATATCTCTCATACTGGTTTGCTTCAGTTTTATGTAGCTTTTCAATTGTGATTTCTACCCAACCAAACCTGGATACCCCTGTGAAACCCATTCTACTTTCCCCCCCTAAGATTATATTTTTTATATTTATTCAGCAACTTCGTACTGAACTATAAACTTTTGTCCTAGAATAAGCCTACTTCATGTTTTAAGAACCATCAGCTCATTGGTTTTCTTCAAAGGTCTTGTTTTTGGTGTGGCCATGACCTACACAGACACAGTCTCCAGAAGTCAAAGGTCACCAGAAAGTGGTTTTCATGTAGACATTAAAGAGAAAGCTGAATATAATTAAAGTCAATGTAAGTTGATGTTTCTTCATGCCCAAAATACTACTAAAGACATTATTATAATTCTATAACAAGAGACCAGCCCATGACCTACAAGAACCTCATTGATCAGTGATGACCGCGTGAGGGTCAGGTATTTGTGTGTTATTATGAGAACTGAGAACAGCCTAAGTGGTCTTTTTATGTGTTCCTACAGATGTGGCTCCTAAATGCACACATCCTGTCTTACTAGAGTCTTAGCTTAGACTCTATTTCTCTAACAGTCACTTTACATAAGACTTTGGAATGTACTGGCTTCTCCTACAGTGGATGACCCATGAAAGTTTTATTTTCTTTATCAACAGATTGCCATCCACAGTGCCTGTTGAGAAAATACCTCATGACCTTTGTTTATTCCCTTCCCTGGACACCACAGGTAAGTGAACTGCCGAGGGCTCTCTGTCACTTCCCAGTTTGTTGCCATGAGTGGAGATATGCACATAATTTTAGGTCAACATGAGAATATCTCAGCTTTGAGCCTATTCTCTTTTACTCTGTTGCTACTTATTAGTGGATACCTACACTTTAAAGAAAGGTTTTTTTTTTTTTTTTTTTTTTAAGCTAAATTCTTTGTGCTTCTTCTTTTCTGCTTCTTGGTCTGTAGCTCTAGGCAGTTCTCTTGGTCTGCAGGAAAAGAGCCCATGAGCTACTGAGAAATTCTGAGCCCAGTTAAGTCTGCGTGTCGTGGAAAATAACGTGGAAAAAGGAGTTGAAAATAATCATTTTTAGTCATTCCTTTTTTGATATTTTATGCCAGTTCCACTTGCATTTTTACAATAGTGGTTAATACTTAAGTCCCTGTGGGCTTTAGGATTGTTCCTTAAAACCTTCTGTGTTTAAATGGCTGGTTGTGAATAATATGTTTTTTAATATACAAAATCCTGCATCTTGCAGTGATCTTTGAAAACACAAAAGGGCATTACCCTTTGACCACAAGTCTGATCATAGACAAGTTGGTACATTAAGTATTATATTTGATTAACAATCGTATTTTCTAGTCAAAATGAAACTTGCTCTGGATTCGGGGTTAAAACCTATATGCTATGGAAAAATTCTATTAGTTGAAATTATCCTCGTTGTAAAGAGCAGTTTTATGAGTAGGTTTACTAAAATTGTTTTTCTAAACATCTGGGCAGAGTAATCCTTCCAAAAATTTCCATGTAAATGCAGTTGTGGACTTAATTTTTTTGCCTGTTGTATAGAATTGAAACTTCAAAATGCCTTTAAGAGAGCCATGTCTGCTATTCTTTCAGAGTCTATAATTATTTTACTCCTTTCATCTTATATGAAGAAAATTATGTTTCTCCCTTCTTACCTACTGGTTTTTAGTTGAGGTTCTATGAGAACAAAACTTCTTGGACTGTTAAATTGCCATCGTAATTACAGCAGCTTTTGTAAAGAAATTCCACAGTGAGTGCAGCTTAGCTTGGAGCAGTAGTGGGAGAGAGTGAGTCTCTTAGCTGAAAGTAAAGCCTCATTCTGTGTTTTTAGGCATCAAGGAGCTTTGGAGTGATATCATTTAGTTATTCTCCTTTTCCCCATGGCAGCTGTAGATACAGCTAGACCAACAACTTGCCCTGTTCACTTTCTAAGTTGAAAGAATAGTGAGGAAAATGCAAATTTAAGTCAGTGTCAGGATTCACATCCATCGGATCAGCAACATGAGGAAGCCCAATGCCTAGTGGGAGACCAGGAACTCTTACACAGTGCTTATTCAAGTGTCAATTTGGGCAGTCATTGGGAAAACAATCTGGCCAGGTCTAGTAAAACTAAAGCTATGTAGGCCCCATGGCTGCATATCTACTCCTTGTTATACACTTGGACATGTATACACACACACATATACATGTCCAAGTATATATATATACACCTTTGGTCCATAAGCAAGAGTGGATTTTTACAGTTGTATTCATTAAAACACTGTTGGTAACATTGAAAAGGTGGAAGCAACTTAATGTCCATCATAAAGTGAATGGAAAGCTCCATCGTAATCTATTCCTACAATGGAATAAATAATACACAGAAGTGAAAAAAATGAGTGGGGTAATTGTTTACCAACTTAGGTGGATCTCAGAAACTTCATGTTAAACAAACAGAATGTCACCAAAAACTATTTATGGAAGGTTTTAAAATATATATATATCTGTCTCATTAAACACATATATGTATGTGTGGTAGCATTTATAGAATGATAAATGCCAGTGCCAGGGAGTGGTTGCCTCTGGAAGGAGTTTCTGGGGCTGGACACATGGGGACTCAGCTCTGTGTGGTTTTTTTTTTCCCTTAAGCCTCATCCTGATACCTTAGTTATCATTGTCTTAAATTTTGCATTTTTTGTGTCTTAAATACTGCACAATAAACAAAATTTATTTTATATGGTAGAAAAAGACTCAAAATTTCTAAGATATTATTGTGTCTATAAAATGTTAAGATACTAAGACACCATGTGCCTCTGGGTAGTTTTGCCAACTAAGTGGATGAAGCAAGCTTTTTGTCAGTTCCTGAAGCATCAGCTGTGTTGCTCTTCCCTACAGGTACTGTCAATGGGAAATACTGCTGTCCTCAGCTTTTCATCAATCACAGGTGTTTCTCAGGCCCTTACCTAAACAAGGGGAGAATTGCCGAGCTACCTCAGTCCGTGGGACCAGGCAAATGTGTGCTGGTTCTTAAAGAGGTAAGCTGAAGTCAGAATTGCATTTGGCTTATTCCCACAGGGTATTTAAGGTATAGGTGTGATTTCTGAAGGAGAAAACAGAAATGTGAATCAATTCAGGTGACATTTACCAAGCACCTGCTGGCTCTCAATCCTGTGGGCTGAAGATGGTAATATGAAGCTCAAAAATGGTGTCTGTGCCCATGAAAGACCCGCAGTCAAGTGGGAGGGATGTACGTGCAGTCCTCTGAGTCCGAGGAGGTTTTGCACTAAACCGGAACAAAGAGCTTCAGGAAGACAGAGGAAGGATCAGTTGTGTGTGGAGTGAGGGTTGAGAGCTGGTGAGTGAAGGTTTTTCAGAATAGGTTAAGTAAGCCTGGAAGGGTCAAAGAAAGGGCTTCCTGAGATGGTGGAGTGTGTGGTTAAGAATGGACACTCCTCAGCTGGATGAGGAGCAGTATCTGGCACAGTGTCTGCCCACAGGAGGTGCATGAAGAGTGCCCCCATGGTCTCCAGGCACTGGGTGAAGTCTGCGTTCTGGCTGCATCCAGGCGAAGCCTAGGCTGCTCATCACTTTGATGCTGTTATTTCTCATTTCTCTTCCCGCCTTTGAGAAACAATTAGATAGGGGAAAATTCTAATCATGCTGGTGGAGGGTTTCCTCTGTTACATTTTTATAGCTTAGCCCCAGACAGTGTTGAGAGACAGGTTGGAATTTTGGAGCCATTTCCAGGCTGCTCTTGAACTGTCTGCTTTTTTCATACACATCAGTGCTTTCTCTTAAGTAAAAGGACAACACATGTATCTTCTCTATTGCTAGTGGACTATGATGAATGTGTTATAATTCCTTAGGTACCACAGTTCTTTTATCCATTGAACAATTGTTTGTTGGGCAATTTTGAGGAGCCAGGCACTGCATGCAGCAGTAGCTAAAAAAATCCTCTGCCCTCTGCTTATTTGGGTTTCGTGTTCCTGGTGGGCACATGGCATGATTCTGAGCTTGATGATGTACATTAGGGTGAATACACAGTAGACACAGGAGCAAAGGGCGGTGGGAGCTCAGGAGAGGAAGTGACAAATACGTGGCAAGTGACACTTGCTCTGGCTTAGGCAAAATGAGTATAGAATCTTGAACTACAGCATGGATAAGACCATACCGATGGAAGTTCAAGGTAGTGTCTGGGAGAAGTTGGTCATGTATGGCTGGAGAATAGGCTAGGTCTTTAGACTGGGGATGATTCATAGTTATAGAAGACTGTTATACTTAGAAAAGAAAAAAAAATCCCATTCTTCAGGGATACCTCTGAAAGGATGCCATGATGTGGGTAAGTGGTAGGGCCACTGGTTAACTCCAACTCTATAAACTGGCACAGACTTAGATCCCTACAGATGTTAAACTCGATCAAAGAACTCAAAGCAGGATTACCTCTAAGAATTTCTGTGACAATATAAATTAAGACCCCCTAGTCAGAGAGTGAGTTTTCAGTCTTCCAGTGCTTTCAGGCTGAGGGCATTTTTGCTACGGCGATGTTGTCTGCCTGAATTTGTACCTGTTTTTGTTGTAAGTGATCAGAACAGAACGCAGAAGCTGATAAAAATAGGGTGAACTGGCAGATTCTTTGAAGCTACCTGCAAGACCCTTTTACACTGCACATCCCAGTCACCTGCCAGCTCTGTTAACAGACACGATGACCTTAGGTTCCAACTCTCTTTAGAGTTGGTATTTTACTACATGATTTTTTTAGTCAAAAGTAGTTATCCCTGATCAGTTCTCTGATAGGTGCAAGCAGCCAGATTTAAAAGCCAGGCCAGAGCAGTTTTCTGATGACAAAACTAGTTTTTTGCTGATGTTCAGAAAATGCATGAGGCAGGAAGGAAGAAAAAAAAAAAAGCAAGCACTTCAGTTCTGGGAGCGCAAGAAAAATGTAAGTTCCGCCAAGCCAATATTTATGCTAATGCTCTCCCTTCAGCACCAGAACCTCTGTATGGTTTCAAATTTCATTTTGCTTCAAGAGAATGAGGTAATTGGAGCAAAGACAGAGTGTGTTTGCAGTTACAGGTTTTTATGTCTTTGGAAAATGTAAACTCCATCCAGTCTGCTAGAAACAGATAACGTCTGTGGGTTTGGGTGCAGAGCCAGCCTGCAGAGAGCTTAGTGCAGGTTGAGAAGAGGGGTCCTGAGCTCCAAGAGGGCAGTGGCGTTCCAGAGAGCAATTTCTGGCAAAAGTGATTTTTATGTTTTTTGGCAAAAGGGATTATTAATATGTGTGCTTATTCACTTTCTGGTCAGTGAGCGTGCTAAGCATTAGACTTGAGTGAGGTTTTGAGGGGCTAAGAGCTGTGACTGGCCTTGGTCCCAGCAAGGCTCCAGCCAAGGGAGGCAGGTGACCTCTGAGGACCTGGAGCCAGAGCCAGGAGATGGCCCAGTAAAGTCCACTCATCCCACATAAGGAAGCTCAGAGCAGGCAGCCTGGGGTCAGGGAGGGGCAGGGGTTGTCAGCCTGTTGATGCTCCCTTGGTGTCCGGGACATTGTTTTGGGACCTGGGGATCCTGTTGCATGGAGGGTAGGACCTGTAAGTGGTGGTGGTTGTCATCGCCTAAACCCATGTGCTCAGTATGATCATTGTCAACCAGGACTGTCCTTTTCTATCCCAAATACTTCCACCCACACACCTCCCCCAGTAACACCAAGTCTCCCAAATATATGCAGACTGCACATTTCCATGGGCCCCCAGCAAACGCATGAGGTTTTGGTATCACAAGCCTGTCATACCTCAGAAACTGTTAGCATCATTCTTCTTGGCCGTTCATAAAGGTGTCAGGAATTTCTGCTGTATGCTTTATGTGCAGTCTCCTTACTCACCAGATCTGTGATACTTATTTTATATACAGTGAAGTAAGGCAGGTGTTGTGTGCTTATTGTGTAAAAGAGACATTAAATGAGCGAGCCAGCCTGAGTACAATAGAAAAAGAGGGAGTAGAATATCTAATGCTATATTTACTCGGAATATTGTGTGCTGCCATGAAAAGTCCATCTTCTCATAGGCACATGATAAAATGGGAGGCACTGACCAAGACTTACGATCAGAAACGACTCATGAAAACACCAGCTCGGGAAGAATGGTGGAGTCCTTGCTCTTACTGAGATTCTACAGGCCGTGGATGTAAAGGCAGCACACCAGGATAAAGTACCTGGTGGATTGCAGAGATGGGGGAGCATCCATGGTTTTTCTTAAGCATTATTTGGTTTATTTGCCAATGTGTAACCTCTGTTTTAAGCAAAAAAGAGAAACGTGTCATTTCCAGGGGCAGGGGGAAATCTCTAGGAGTCCTTGTTCACATTTTGCCCATCACCTTTTGATGTGTGAAGCTGCTAGTTGCTGTGGAATATGCTGGCTCAGCAGCAGAAATGGCCTGTGTTTTACCTCCTGCTTTTTGGCATCATGGGTCGGTCATTTAAGGGATGAACTTTTATACAGGGAAAATCGACAGTTGTGTATTTCCTATGAAAAGATAAAACCATAGCAACTGATGTTCCGCTCCCTTTTTTCTTCTGTCTGATGCTTCATGGAAGCCTTCGGAGAAAGCAACATGAATCCTGAACACTCAGGAATCTTTCTGAAGTGCTAGGCTTCCATGCCTTATTCTTTCCTCCAACAGAACTCTCTGTCCTACTTAGCTGAGAGTGCCTGAGACACTGATCTGAGACCTGTGCGCTCAAGCTAACTTTGGGATCAGTCTGCATATGATACAGTAGAGCAATGAGGTAAAATAAGTAAGACTAGATGGAACTCCCACTTGCCAAGGCAGAAATGTTGTTACTGATGGGTAAAGTAAAATACAAATGCACCCACACAGTCCCACTCCACCCCACCCACCTCCCTACCTGTCTTCCATCTTTTTACCATCCATCCATCCATCCATCACATCTTTCGATCTGCCTTTCGTTCTGTCACTTCTTCATCCATTCATCATCTCTGTATCATTTATCCTATCTATATTTCATATCTAAAAGAGTCACTTTGGTATTCTTCCATTAAACATCAACCTGGCAGAAAGTGACTGCAGAAATGATTAGAGCCATGCACACAGGTCTGAGGATGAGGGCTCTGGGGTTGCCACCAGGGCGCACGTGAACCATAGAGGAGACTGGAGTGTTCACCTGGAACAAAATTTTTTATCCCCCTCAATCTGCTTCTGGGCCTTCAGAAAGTACAGAGGTAATGATGTGGGGACTGCACGTTGCAACTGTAGTCCATGTATACTTATTTTCATCTGACACAATCTTTGTAGGGTCTTTTGAATACCAAGGTGTTCAGTTATTCAACATTCAGGATATGTTTACTGAGCATCTGCCGCCTCACATACGCTTCTAGCCCTGGGTACACAGCAGTGAATGAGACATCATCCATCCATCCATTCCTTCGGGCCCTGAACAGTTCATGAATCATAACCATCTACCAGGTGGGCACTGTGGTAGAAGCTGGGGGCTTGTGGTGAGCAAGAGATGAGGGTCCCAGGAGTTGACAGAACCCCTGCAGACAGGAGGGAGTCTTCTCTTCTTGACTCTGGGCCTGCCTCAGTGTAACAAGCCCACACAAGTGCAATTACAGTGGCAGAATCTGTGCCCAGTTGTGTTAGAATAACACCCCAGTTCTGTGTTACTTGGGGTCAGTGGGGGCACTGGATGTGGTGACTTTTAAATCTGGAACCCTGTGCTGTTTGTTGCTTTGATAGGAAGAGAGAAGATGAAAAGATGACTCTTACAGAGGTCTCCCCTCCAGTCCCTCTTTCAGTGGCTTCATGTGCTCCGTATGGCCCCAGACCTTGCATCACAACCCTTTTTTTACTCGCCAGTAGGAAGGGAGGAAATTTGCCTAACACAAGCATCTGGTAATCCCTGACTTTGGGGTTCTTCCATGAAGTATGACAAATAGAGGCCAATCAGGTGAAGCATGATTTTAAACATTATAGCAGAAGGTTAGAATACTGAACATCGAGTCTGAAGCAGAAAGCGAGCGTGCAGATGTGCTGTTACTGAGGGTTTGGGGCCCTGCACTGACTCTGCTCTGTTCTACTGACCTGGAATCGGTTGTTGCAGCAGGAGGTTCCAGAGAAATCCTGAAGTTCCACAAGGCTGGAGCCCTGTTTGCTCTCTGAGCCTCAGAGTCCTTGGGAGTCACTGCCCTCCCCTCCCCTGCCCTCAGCCAGAAACAACTAACTACAAGTAGTGAGTGATGTGAGTGGCCCAGAGGCGGGGAGTGACCGCTGCAACCCCAGTCTCAGAAGTTTTTAGAGGGACCTGGCTGGCTGTTCAGAATTTGGCTTCAGCTATTGCTTGTAGTTCACATTTCTGCCACATGGTTGACCCATTAAGCTATTTCCTTCAATTTCTTGGTTTTGATTACAGTGTTTAGGTCCCCCATTTGGGAGTTTGCAATGACTTTTTGAATTTCTCCTTGTTATGTATCTGTGACCATTTGTTCTGGGCTACCTGTCGCAACTTTTAAAAATGAGAGAGCCTTCATGTGGAAACCCAGAAAGTAAGAAATCCAAAGCTGCCTTAACTATATACATAAATGATACTGAAAATGAGGATAGCTTTTATTTTTCAAAGCATCCATGGGTTTTTTAGTATAATTGAGAGAAGGTGGTGTTGAGACCATGGGAAATACTGCCTCAAAACAAGGACTTAGACTTTTCAGTTAATAATGGACAGAGGAAAAATATTGCCTGGGTGAAACCCAATTAAGTCAATCAACAAAACTGGAGATGTTTTCGTTGCTGCTGTTTTAAACTGATGCTGAACATTAACTCATTAAAAACAATGTGCCAGCTCGTGGGCGGGTGTAAACTCGAACACACACACACAGTCCATGATGCAGAAACTAACAGGATGCTACACAATGTCTGGGGAGGCTGGCAAAGCAAATGTGCAGATGTTTTCAGTTGTTAGATCTTTACGCTTTGTAAAGAGGATAAGCTACTTCTGTGGACTTTCTCATCATACCATAGGGTAAGTAAGATTTTGTAGCAGAGAAAAAAATCAATAGCAAATGCTATCTCCTAGGCCTCCATTCAGATTAATTATATGGGATCAAATAAATTCTTGGAATGAATTAAATTTTTTAAAAAATATATTTTATTGATTATGCTATCACAGTTGTCCCAATTTCCCCCTTTGCCTCCCTCCACCCAGTACCCACATTCCTTCCAGCATTCCTGCCTCCTTCGTTCATGTCAATGGGTCATGCATGTAAGTTCTTTGGCTTCTCCATTTCCTATACAGTTCTTAACATCCCCCATCCATTTTGTAACTACCAATTTGTACTTAATCCCTGTACCTTCCCCCTCATTCTCCCTCTTCTCCATACCTATAATTCTGTTCCTGTTCTGCTTGTTTGCTTAGTTTGTTTTTTAGATTCGGTTGTTGAATTCACAACCATGAACTTGTTGTCGTTTTAATGTTCATAGTTTTGATCTTCTTTTTCTTATATAGTTCCTGTTAATATTTCCTATAATAATGGTTTTATGATGATGAACTCCTTTAGCTTTACCTTGTCTGGGAAGCATTTTATCTGCCCTACCATTCTAAATGATGGTTTTGCTGTGTAGAGTAATCTTGCTTTTCATCACTTTGAATACTTCTTGCAAATCCTTCCAAGCCTGCAAAGTTTCTTTTGAATAATCAGCTGACAGTGTTATGGAAACTTCTTCCATAGGTAATTACCTGCTTTTCTCTTGCTGCTTTTAAAATTAAATCTTTTTTTAAATGAATAATTTTTATTATATTTTTCCATTACCATTTAGTCCTCTTTACCCACCTCTCCCCACGATTATCTTACTTTTGTCTGTGTCCATGAGTTCTTCTTTTTTCCTCAATCCCTCCCCATCTGCTTTCCATCTATGAGTCTGTCTCTGTTTTGCTTGTTAGTTCAGTTTGTTCATTAGAATCCATGTATGAGTGAAGTCATATGGTATTTATCTTTCTCTGACTGGCTTATTTCACTTAGCATAATGTTCTCCAGGTCCATCCACACTGTGGCAAAGGGTAAATTTTTCTTCTTTTTTACGGCCAAGTAGAATTCTGTTGTGTAAATGTCCCATAATTGTTTTATCCACTCATCTATTGATAGACACTTGGGCTGCTTCCATAACTTGGCATTTGTAAATAATGCTGCAGTGAACACAGAGATGCTTTTGTTCTTTTGAATTAGTGTTTTGGGTTCCTTCATATATATTCCCAGAAGAGGGATCACTGAGTCTGAAGGCACAGCCATTTTTAATTTCTTGAGGTAACTCCGTACTGCTTTCCACAGTGGCTGCACCAGTCTGCATTCCCACCAACAGTGCAAAAGAGTTTCCCTTTCTCCACATCCTTACTAGTACTTGTTATTTATTGATTTTTTGATGATAGCCATTCTGACAGGTGTGAGATGGTATCTCATTGTTTTTTATTTTCATTTCTCTGGTGATTTGAGACATTGAGCATCTTTTCACGTCTATTGGTCATCCGTATGTCCTTTGGAGAAGTGTATATTTAGGTCATTTGCCCGTTATTTAATTGGGTTGTTTTTTTGGCATTGAGTTTTATAAGTGCTTTATAATTTTTGGATCTTAACACCTTATCAGATGTATTGGCCAATATGTTCTCCCATTCTATGGGTTGTCTTTATTTATTTTGTTGATGATTTCCTTTGCTGTGCAAAAACTTTTTAGTTTGATGAATTCCCATTTGTTTATTTTTTCTTTTGTTTCCCTTGCCTGGGGAATATATCTGATAAAAAATTTCTATGAGCAGTGTTCAAGATTTTGCTGCCTATGTTCTTCTAGAATTTTTATGGTTTTGGGTCTAACATTTAATTTTTGATCCATTTTGAATTTATTCTTGTGTGTGGTGTAAGAAGGTGGTCTAGTTTCATTTTTCTGCACATGTATGTCCAATTTTCCCAATATCATTTGCTGAATAAACTATCTTTAGCCTATTGTATGTGCTTGTTTCCTCTGTCAAATATTAATTGAGTATAAAGTAGTGGGTTTATTTCTGGGCTTTGTATTCTATTCCATTTATCTCTGTGTCTGGTTTTATGCCAGTATCAAGATGTTTTGATTGCTATGGCCCTGTAGTATAGTTTGATATTAGGTAGTGTGAGTCTTCCAACTTTTTTCTTCTTTTTCAGGATCTCTATAGCCATGTGGGGCCGTCTGTGATTCCATATAAATTTTTGAAGTATTTGTTCTAGTTCTGTAAAATAAGTCATTGGAATCTTGATAGGAATTGCATTGAATCTATAGATTGCTTTAGGTAGGATATTTTCATGATGTGAATTGTTCCTATCCGTGAGCATGGTATGTGCTTCTACTTATTTGTATCTTCAGTTTCTTTCTTTGTGTCCTATAATTTTCCGAGTAAGGTCTTTTACATCTTTGGGTAGGTTTATTCCTAGGTATTTTATCTTTTTGAAGCAATTGTGAATGGGGTTGTTT
Source organism: Glossophaga mutica (assembly GCA_039655065.1). Lineage (NCBI taxonomy): Eukaryota > Metazoa > Chordata > Mammalia > Chiroptera > Phyllostomidae > Glossophaga > Glossophaga mutica. Next base: position 158,425,223 of record CM077303.1, read on the forward strand.
TCTTAATTTTCCTTTTTGTTAATTCATTATTGGCATATAAAAAATGCAACTGATTTCTGAATATTAATTTTGTATCCTGCTACTTTGCTGAATTCATTTGTCAGTTTTAGTAGTTTCTTGGTGGAATCTGCTCTATGTATAGTATCATGTCATCTGCAAATAAAGACAGTTTTACTTCTTCCTTTCCAATTTGGATGCCTTTATTTCTTCTTGTCTGATTGCTGTGGCTAGGACTTCCAGTACGATGTTGAATAAGAGAGGTGAAAGTGGACATCCCTGTCTTGTTCTCAATCTTGAGGTGAATGCTTGTCATTTTTGCCCATTGAGTATGATGCTGGCAATGGGTTTGTCATATACGGCCTTTGTTATGTTTAGGTATGTTCCCTCTATACCCACTTTGCTGAGAGTTTTTATCATAAACGGGTTGGATTTCAAAAAATGTTTTTTCTACATACTATAGATATGATCATGTGATATTTATCATTTTTATGCGGTGTATAACATTGATTTGCAAGTGTTGTACTGTACTTGCATTCCTGGAGTAAATCCCACTTTATCATGGTATATGATCTTTTTGATGCATCGCTATATTTGGTTGGTTGAGGATTTTAGCATCTATGTTCATTAGGGATATTGGCCTACAATTTTCTTTCTTTGTAATGTGTTTATCTGGTTTCGGAACTAGGATAATGCTAGCCTCAAAAAATGAGTTTCAGACCCTTCCTTCCTCTTGAATTTTATGAAATAGTTTGAGAAGGAGAGGTGTTAGTTTGCCTCAGATTGTTTGGTAAAGTCCATCTCTGAAGCCATCCAGTCTGCAGCTTTTGTTTGTTGTGAGTTTTTTTTATTATTGCTTGTTTCATTAGGTGTAATCTGTGTATTCAGTGTCTCTAATTCTTCCTGATTTATTTTTGAAAGATTGTATGTCTCTAGGATAATTCCATTTCATCCAGGTTGTCCAGTTTGTTGGCATATAGTCGTTCGTATTTTCTGACAATGCTTTGTATTTCTTTGCTGTCAGTTGTTATTTCTCCTCTTTCATTTCTGATTTTTATTTTTGGGTCTTTTGTCTTTTTTCTTGATGAGTCTGGTTAAAAGTTTGTGAATCTTGTCTGTCCTTTTAAAGAACCAGCTTTTGGATTCATTGATCTTTTGTATCAGCTTTTTAGACTCTATTTCATTTACTTCTGCTTTGATCTTAATTATTTCCTTCCTTCTACTCACATTGGGCTTTGTTTGTTGTTCCTTTTCAAGTGCCTTTAAGTATGAAGTTAGATTGTTTATTTGAGCTTTTTCTTATTTTTTGAGATAAGCCTGTAATTCTATGAATTTCCCTGTTAGGATTGCTCTCCCAGTGTGCCTCAGGTTTTGGATTGTTGTGTCCATTTTCATTTGTTTCAAGATACATTTTGATTTCTTCCTCGATTTTGTTGTTGACCCACCCATTCATTGTTTGATAACATTTTATTTAGCTTCCATGTCTTTGTATGTGTGTTTTTCAGCATTCTTTTTTTAAAGATTTTATTTATTTATTTATTTTTTAGAGAGAGGGGAAGGGAGGTAGAAAGAAAAGAAGAGAAGCATCAATGTGTGGTTGCCTCTTACACACCCCGCACTGGAGACCTGGCCCACAACCCTGGCATGTGTCTTAGACTGGGAATTAAACCAGCAACTCTGGTTCGCAGGCTGGCACTCAATCCACTGAGCCACACCAGCCAGCGCTTCAGTGTTCTCCTTATGGTTGATTTCTAGTTTTATAGCATTGTGGTCAGAGTTGATGCTTGATATGATTTCAGTCTTCTTAAATTTATTGAGACTTGTTTTGTGTCCTAACATGTAGTCTGTCCTAGAAAATGTTCCATGTGCACTTGAAAAATAAGTATATTCTTTGCTTTGGGGTGAAATGCTCTGAAGATATCAATTAAATCTTTTTGATCTAGTGTGTCCTTTAAGGCCACTATCTCCTTGTTGATTTTCTGTCTGGAAGATCTATCCATTGAAGTCAATGGGGTGTTAAAATCCTCAGCTATGACTTTATTTCTCTTGATCTCTCCCTTTACATCCATCAAAATTTGCTTCGCATATTTAGGTGCTCCTGTGTTGGGTATGTAAATGTTTACTAGGGCTATATCCTCTTGTTGGATTGTTCCCTTTATCATTAAGTAGTGTCCTTCTTTGTCTCTTATTATAGCCTTGGCTTTAAAGTCTACTTTGTCAGATATAAGTACCGCTGCCCCTGCTTTTTTCTTCTTTCCATTTGCATGAAATATCTTTTTCCATCCCATTACTTTTAGTCTGTGTGTATCTTTTTATCTGAGATGTGTCTCTTGGAGGCAGCATACATATGGGTCTTGTTTTCTTATCCATTCAGATACCCTCTCTGTCTTCTGGTTGGATCATTTAAGCCATTTACATTTAAGGTGATTACTGATAGATATGCATTTAATGCCATTTTACTGTTAGACTATTTTCCTCTGTATTTTTTTCTTTCTCTTCTTCTTCTTAAAGTAAGCCCCTTAACATTTGTTGCAGTTTTGGTTTGGTGTTAACAAACTCATTTAGCTTTTCTTGTCTGGGAAGTTCCTTATTTTCTCCTTTGATTTTTTTTTTTTAAATTAATCGTATAATTTTATTTTGTTTTATTTTTTTTTACATTAACCTATTTTATTTTATTTTTTTGTTTTGAAATTTGCTTTTTATTTATTTTTTTAATTTTTTTAATCAGTATTTTTTAATTGTTGATATTGTACAGTTTTCTGCCTTCTACCCCACCCCAGCTCACCACCCCAGCCCTCCCCACCTTCCTCCCATTTCCACCCCCCATAGTTTTTGTCCACGAGTCCTTTATACTTGTTGCTCTAAACCGTTCCCCTTTTCCCCTGAAATTCCCTCCCCTCCCCCTCTGGACACTGTCAGACTGTTCTCAAATTCAGTGTCTTTGTTTATATTATGCCCAGTCAGAATGGCCTTCATAAACAAAGCAACAAACAGCAAGTGTTGGAGAGGTTGTGGAGAAAAGGGGACCCTAGTGCACTGTTGGTGGGATTGCAGATTGGTACAACCACTATGGAAAACAGTATGGAATTTTCTAAGAAAACTAAAAATGGATATACCTTTTGACCCAGCAATTCCACTGCTTGGATTATATCCTAAGAATCCTGAAATCTCCTTTGATTTTAAACGATGGCCTTGTTGGGTAAAGAAGTTTTGGTTGTAAGTCCTTGCTTTTCATCACCTTAAATATTTCATGTCACTCCCTTCTGGCGTGAAATGTTTCTGTTGAGAAATCAGATGACAGTCTAATTGGTGCTCCCTTTTAGGTAACTACCTGCTTTCCTCTTATGGCTGGCTGTTAGGATTCTCTCTTTATCTTTAAACCTTTTCATTTTAATGATGATATGTCTTGGTGTAGGCCTCTTTGTGTCCAACTTGTTTGGGACTCTCTGAACTTCTTGGACTTGTGTGACTTTTTCCTTCTCTAGATTAGGGAAGTTTTCAGATATTATTTCTTCACATAGCTCCTCAATCCCTAGCTCACTCTCTTCACTTCTGGTATTCCTGTGATGCAGTTGTTGTTACAGTTCATGTTGTCTAAGGTGTTTCTTAAGTTCTCCTCATTTTTTAAAAGTCTTTTTTCTCTTTGCTGCTCTGCCTAGTTGTTTTTTTCTATTTTGTCTTCCAAGACACTGATTCAGTCCTCTGCTTCATCTAACCTACTGTTTAGTCCCTCTGGGGTATTTTTTATATCAGATATTACATTCTTTATTTGTGACTGATCCTTTTTATGGTTTCTGTGTCTTTTTTCATGCTGTTCAGTATCATTATAATCATTACTCTAAAATCTCTGTCTGATAAATTGCCTACTTCCATTCATCTAGTTCTTCTGGAAAATTCTCATGTTCTTTCATTTGGGTTCTATTTCTTTGTCTTGCCACTTTGGCTGCTTCTTTGTATTTTCCACCTTAGATTTTAAACTAATCAAGCACCAGTCAGATCAGTTGTTAATCTAGGCAATCTGTAATCAGCAGTCAGGCTTAAGCACCACAGGGTGGTCCAGAGGGTAGGGCTAATGCTCCCCCTCAGGGAGAGGCCACTCAGAGAGGAGTGCTCTACCTCAGAAAGATGGATCCTGCAGTATGGGGAATGTCTCAGCACGTGGAATTGGTGGCTTGTTCCCTCAGTTCTGTCCCCAGAGCCACCAGCCTCAGACTCTCCTCAAGGGTCTCTAGTCCACTCTGCCCTCCCTTTGCTAGCACCCAGGGTAAGTAGGTGCAAACAAAGTTTTGTGCTTTGGCCCTTTAAAAGTTCTCTGAATCTCCAGCCAACTCTCCCTGGGCAACAGAACCCCTGCTGCTCTTCATAGCAGCTTGTTATCTGGGTTCCTTTCCAGCTCTTGTGCTATAAGCTGGGTAGCCCAGCTTGGGGTTTAAACCCTACACTTCTCAGGGGGAACCCCTGGCTGCTGAAATGCCCCTCTGGAATTTCAGCTGCCACCCATGCAAGCCCAGCCAGCTCTCTCAAGTCTCCTTCACACTCCCTACCAGTCATGTTGTGCTGAAGTGTTTTCTTCTGTCTGGCCATGGTCATAAGGCTATTTTCCAGGAAGTGTTCAATTTGTTATTCAAGATGATTTCTCTATAATTTAATTGTAATTCCAGATTGGTCCTAGGAGGAGGTTAGTGTAGCTTTCACTTATTCCTCCATCATCTTGGATCTCTTCCACTAATTAATTTTTAAATATGTGGAGTAATTTGATCTAATCTCAGTGCCCATATTGACATTCATTAAACAAAATAAAAATTATATATTGAACACCTACTATTGCCAGGTATAGTTCCAGCTACTGTGAATATAGCACCAAATAAAATTAAGTCCCTGATTTCTTGTTGCTTATATTATAATGGAAATGGACTATGAACACATAAACCAATACATTTTAAATACAGGGAGGGTTTCCTGGTGAACTAGATATGAACCACAGAGTAACAGAATTCATGGAGGCCACCATAGTCTGGCCATGGCAGTTAGAAGAGAGAGCCTGTAGCCTGATTGGGACAGGCTAGGTTTGCCCAGTCAACATCCAAGTGGAAAGGGACATATGAGTTCAAGGAAAGGATGGAAGTATAGATTTGGTAACTAAGTTTGCTAGTTTGTGGGTAGTGCATAAAGTCAGATGTACTGTGGAATGAATTAAGATGGAAGATAACAGTCCTGAGGCTCACTGTCATTTGAAGTTGGGGGTTGGGGACACAGAAGGATCCCAGGATAGCATGCCATGATGGAGGAGACTCAGGAGAGACTGGAGTTGTGGCTGTGAGGATAAAAAGTGTGTGCAGGTTTCAGAGGAGGGAGTGGTGGATGTGACCCCCATTGGTGACAAGGTAGAATAAGAACAGAATTGACGAGTATTCATTCTTTGCTTATTTCAGGCATCACAGGTGATTTTGATGAGACCAGTTTTGGGCAGTTGTGGGCTTGGAAACCTTGTTGGATTGGGTTCCAGAGAGAACTGAAAGAGGGAACAAGGAGGCAATGAATGTGAACAATTCTTAAGGATTTTACTGTAAAAGAGAACAGAGAAATGTGGTGGCTGAAGGAAGATGAGAGATGAAGGGGGATGTCATTGTTTTTGTATTTTAAGATAGGCAACATTACCACAGTTTATGCACTAAGAGAAGTGATCCAGTAGAGAGGATGGTAAGTGGTGGCGTAGGGGAGGAAAGGTGTCAGTTGGCTCAGGCAGCAGACATTTGCTTCTCATACATAGTTCTGGAAGATGGAAGGCTGACATCAGGTGTCAGCGTGCATGGGTTCTGGGTTGAGCCCTCTTCCTGGGTTCATACACAGCTGCTGCCTTGCTGTGTCTTCACGTACAGAGGAAAGGGAGAGCAAGCTGTCTGGTCTCTTCTCATGAGGGTAAGTAATCCCATCATGGGTCTGCCCCTTATGACCTCATCTAACCCTAATCATCCTGAAAGGCCCCATCTCCTGATACCATCACATGGGACGTTAGTGGTCTCACAAATGATTTGGTGGGGGTGAGGGGCACGATTCAATTTATAGCAGAAGAGGAAACTGCAAGGTAAAAAAGAATGTTCTGAAAAGAGTTCCAGTGTATGGGTATTTTACTGATGATGGACAAATGAGTTCAGAGGGCATAGTGGGTGGGTTTAGGGAGCAGCGAAGGGCTTGAGATTGGATCAGACTAGGGGAAAATGCAGAGCTAAATGGGAATTGTTTTCTGGGTAGAAAGAATGTTCTAGAAGTGTTGGGTTTCTGGTGACTGAGGTGATTGAAGATACAGAGCATGATGGGGATCTCCTGTTGGTCTTCCAGGGGGAGGTAGAAAATTCCTGAAAATTATAGCCTCCTGTCAGGGGGAGAGAAGGGGGCCTGCCTCCCAGGGAAATAGTGGGAGGAGGGAGCACCTTCTCTCCAGGGCGTTGCCCAGGGGAGGTCAGCCTTGTGTTAAGAATCTAAATAAAGGTAGAGGTCAGTTTGAGCCAGAGCAATAGAGTTCTCTACCTGGTCAAATGTCTGATTATTATTTATTTATTAAAGCATTTGTAACTAATAACAAAAGGAGAGATGAACACTTATCATTAGATAATCTTTCATTGAGTGCACTAGATGTCATGGAGACAGAATGAAAACAACCACTTTCAAGGGTAAATAACTTGAAAAAGTTACTTGCCTTGTCTTCTTTTCAAAGCGTTTCCTGCTTTTCTCTGGATTCATTAGAAGGTTATGTTTGTACTAAAGAGAAGACTGTCGTGGTTCCTGTCTTCTCATACAAGCACATCTTCCTGATTTCCAGTTTTTGATGACTCTTGATCATGGTTGATGAAGTGCATACTTCTGGTATGGAGGCTAGGCTTGATAGAATTCTGGGAAAAGAAGTGCAACTGCTCTGTAATTCTTCCAAACCCCCAACTCCTTCAGCCAAGGAGGCAGGTCTTAATTAACATTCTCCATTGAACTCTGGTTCCAACACTTAAAGACTGGGCTTGTCTTGCTCTGCAATTCACTGGCCTCCTGTCATATCGACAAGGCCAAATACTGAAGTCTGAATCTTTCCTCATTTTATTCCTTTTGAAATTTTCCACGTAAGATCTCATTCATGAGCAAAACCCTATTGATAAAGTGCTAAGTAAAATTTTTTTGTCATTTTACTTTTTAAAAAAGTCGTCATAAAATTAGCTCCACTCCATCTGCTTTTGAAGTTGAAAAGAAGAAATCTTTTAGGCCATGAGGGCTTTTGATGGTCCTGGTTTTTGTAAAAAGGCAATTATTATAACCATGGTCCTTGGACAGACTGCAAAGCAGAAAGGTCTGTTGGAACAGCGAACTCATGAGGGAAGGCTCCTTTTCATCCATAGTCTTTTTCTGACCCTTCAAGAGAGAGAATATTTTCCTTCATGTATCCTTGTAGGCCAGTTTGTCCCTAAGAGTCTGCCCCAAAGAGGCCTCTTCCCCTAGTCACTAGAATTCGGCACACTATAAACCTTTAAAGTTGGGAATCCGTTGACGTTGCATTAAATCAGGATGCAGTTGAGGTTGGAAATTATCTAAATTACTTTTGTTTGGGGGGAGAAGTTTTCACAAGAGCAGGAAATTATGGAATAAGTTTTCACATATAACAGGAAATTTTGGAATAACATAATTTCATGAACTGAGCAGAAAAAAGTTCCCATTGGTTTCCAATATATTTTGAGTGTCAACGTTCATGGAGTAGCTCCTGTGTATCAAACACTATTGCAGCGTTTGCTCCTTTCCCTGATAATAGCACTTGCATTCTTTTCTCCTCTTCGTCTCTTCCTGCCTCTGATTATTCCTCTCCTCTTCCCCAAGCCCTGACCCACTCACCATTTTCCGAACAAACTCTTGTGCCTGGCGGAGCAGAGGTAGGAGAGCGAAGGAGCTCCGCAGGACTGGGCAGCAAAGAGCACCATCAGGTCGCTCCCTCAGAGGTCCAGGAAGACGGAGTCCTCGCTGGATTTGATTTTAGGTCCTTGGTGCCCTTTCCCACAGCATCTTTGTGTCGCAGCTAGAGAGGAAACTAGATTTGGATATGTTGAGAATTGAAGTGAAGATGAATAATTTGAAAGTATGAATTATTTTTACAAGATACTCGGTTCTAAAAAGGAAGCAGTAATAAGAAAGTCAAGGTGCTTCTAAGGAAAGTTATTTTGCAAAGGTGCAAGACAAATACAAACATGCACCAGTAGGCATAGAGAGGCCAAAGCACAGGAGACTTTGTTTTATGGGTTGAGGAGAGCTGCATTGATATTCATAAGAAGGCAGCCTTTAAATATTTTGTTATGCCAAATTATTACCTCCTTTATTTCTCATAATTTCCCTGTTATAGAAAAGGAAAATCTTTTCCACCACTCTCTCAAATTCAGTGGCTGGTGCCTACAAATTAAACTGACAAAAGACAGATTAACAGGAAAGTGTTTATTTTGAATATACACAGATCTCACAGAAAAGAAGTGAATGATTTTTACATACCATTTTAACAAAAGGCAATAAATTATGGAGAGGTGATAAGGCAAAGGAAAAGGGATTTGAGCTTCCAGGGCTGGTATTGCAGGAAGGTAAATATACAGGGAAAACTAATAGCAGATAAGGGTTCTTTTCCTAAGATTTGTTTGTGCAGAGTTGTTTCTGTGCCGTCTTTCTTTCTCCGGTGACAAGGGTTGCGCTCTGTGGTATGGGAGAGGGGATGGAAGGACACCTTTACGAAGGGAAATTTATGCCCTGCTTCTAGGCAGAAAGGGGGAGGATAGAGAGTTCTTCTCTGTCTGCTGTTTCTCACTTGCTTTCATTGCAAAGAAACCCAACATCAAAGTGGCATATTTTGAGGTGGCATGTTCTGATCCCCTTCATTATGAACCAGATAAATGGCAATGCCCCCATTATACAGAGGAGGAATCTAATCAAGTATCTTCCCTAAGGACTCGTAGCTTCTGCGAGATGGAACTGGGATTAGATCTGGTATCGGTACAATTCCGAAGGTTATTGCCCTTCTGCTGTAACACGTTGTGGGTGCTTCTGTATAGAAGAAGTATGTTCTCAACAAACATCTCGTGAACTCCCAAGAAACCGAGTGAGTCGTTGCTCTAGCATGAAGTATGTCCTGTTAATTGGAGTCAGGGCCCATGCTCCACTTTCTGACTGAGAGCATAATGAACTGAGTTCTGATGTTTTACAAGGTGCAGTCATTCAGTCTAACTCTGGATATTAATAACAGCTGTCAACTTAGTTATTATTGTGGATGTAACTACAATACACTAAGATGCCATGTACACAAAAATTAGCTCACGATCCCAAAGTTTTATGGGGAGCTTGTTGAATTCAGAGATGAATGATGTGACATTGAGAAAAGTCATGGGAAAATTATTCAATATTGTATGCTTTTTCACAATTTAATTGCTGCCTGCTTCCAGACTGAATTGAACTCTGGAAGGCATTTTCTTTTCACAGTCACAAAATGCGTTTCAATATACAGCAAATAACAGGTAGCTCTGGGGTTTTCTCAGTGAAACAATGAAAAGAATCAGTTGAATTTTTATTGTCTGTTGATAAATGCTTTGCACATTATTTCAGCCAGTTCTAATTGGATTTATTTTTAAACTCGGTCTCTCTAAATTGTCCTGACAGTAAACAATAAAATCAGATGATTATTGTAATGCAGAAAACATGGGTACACTGAAACTGCTTGTTCTGCCTTTTAGCACCTTGGCTGAACCAGGAACATAGCAAAATGCTACTCAAGGGAAGAAAAGGCAGCTGCCATGCTGACTGCATAGTATAAAATGTTTTCAGGTCAAACCCTCAGTTATAATATGAGAAAGCTGTTTTGTTTTTCAGAATTAAATCAGGGTACAAACTATGCCAGTTACATTCTGGTATACATCAGAAACATGAAAATTCTTCTAACATACTTGCATCTCCTTTGGTACTGTGCTGGTCTCCAAAAAACAGCAGGTGCTTCGGCAACGATGCCAGCGTCCCATCTCAGTAAGATACTCATATCACTCACTCTTTCAATGGTATTTTGCTCTGAAACATGAGACATGAGCTCAGTGCCTGGCTTCCTCCTCTTCTGGACTGGGAGAGACTTAAGGAGCAGCAGGTACTGTGTCACATCCTGCGAGTGCTCCTAGGGCCGGCACACGGCAGACCCCGACCCAGGGGCACTTTGTGATAGGTCTCACGTTCCTTTGTACACAGCGCTGCACCTTTGCATTCTTTCAGTTCTTTATCCAAATAACAGCAACTTGTGAACATGCCAGAACTTGTTAATAAGGCTCACTGTTAATGATGATTTGCTCATGGAAAGGTGAGGGCCCTAAATTCCTTGTTCGTTGTCATCTGAGAAGCTCATCAAGATTAACGGGGACATGCCATCTCTTCAGAGCACACAGTTGGTGCTTTCGAAGGAGTGTCTCGTCCTTCTGGGGTGTTGCAGTCAGCAAAGGCAGCATGCATATTTTCTTTGATTTGTGATTTGGGGATGAAGAGGGGATTTGAGGAAATAGGATGGCATTGGATGTTCCATACTTCCTTTTGAAACTGCCATCTCCAAGAGAATTGTCCTGGTATTAAATAGCCATAGATTGGGGCAGCATCAGGTGGCTTTTGCATAATTGTTACCCTCCTTACACGTATCTGAGGTCTATCCATGAACCTGTTTTCTCTGTCTTATTCATGCCTTTTGAAAATTGACTTTTAAGAATAAAATGAAATTCTCAGTAGTCCGTCCTACTGAAGAGTAACCCTGTTGAAGAATAATCAGCGGCTCTTTGGAAGCCATAGGCATGGGTCCAGAGGAGCCGAGCCAGGCTGTTGAGGACAGGGCATTGTGGATGTCACTCATTCATAAGGTTACCAGGTGTCAGACCCAACTCAATGACACATAACATACACACACACATTGGAAGAAATGGTTCAGTTTTCCACAACCGGAAATGTTAGTGAGAGTCCACCATCCCCACTCACCAGCAGGGGGATTGAATTGTACCACCTGCTTTCTCCCGTGGATGGTGAGCCTGCAGAACCCCTATCTAATGTCTTCACAGCCCTTTACCTAAAGGAATGTTGAGCCAATGCTTCTTGCATCATTGGGGTGGTTTTCAAAGTATCCTTGTGTTAGCAGGAATGGATGCAACACAAGTTCATTATGGTTCTTTTTTTCCCAACAGGTTCTTAGCATGATAATCAATGCAGCTTATAAGCCTGGAAGGGTATTGAGGGAATTACAACTGGTGGAAGATCCACACTGGAACTTTCAGGAGGAAACGCTGAAGGCAAAGTAAGTGTTTTCAATTCTGGGAAACAAGCGTTCTTCTAATAGTTGGTCTGCTCCTATGAAACTCCAATGTTGTTCCTCCTTTTGACAGAGAAATGGAAGCAAGAGGAAAGGCTGTCGTTCTGCAGTTCTGTGTGCTGCACACGGAATATTGGCGTTTTTCTCCAGAGTTGCCTGGAGCTTTAGGATTCCTAACTTCAACTAGAGGGTTGCTCAAATAATACTTAGTGTTAAACATTCAGAATTAAAACATACTGCGTTCAGGTCCAAGAGATTATTTTATCAAAAGGGGACATTGTTATAAAAAGAGGATATCACTTATCTACATTATACATTGTTCATTAGCAGCTCTTACTTAATACTTGATACCATAGAGGGTTTAATTAAGCCAGATCCAAGCATTCTTTACTCTGAGAGTTGATAGTTTTTAAAAGATAACAAGAACCAGTTACCCCTGGTTTTGGTGAATGGGCTGCAGGTTAACATGCAGTTGCTCATTTGTTCCTTTATTTGGAAATCGGCTAATTGGAAAGGTGCTGGTCTTGCTTTGTTTTAAGTTTCTTGAACTCTGAAACTGAGAGCACCAATTGGGTCAGTAGGCTTCAACTCTGTTGCTTAGGAAACAGGTAGAAAAAGATCCATTTTTCTAGATAAATTTATGTATAATAATTGCTTTGGTGTTCTAAGAGGGCTTTTAATATTTAGTTAGGCTTTTCAAATGGATTAGATCTTACTGGTCAGCTTCTTGTATAAGTGAACTAACATTGTTTAGATTTGACATTTGGGAAATGATGCTATTGGAAAGAGTGAACCACTTTTCAATAGCTAACACATGTATCTACAAGCTCTTCTTTAAAGAAAGCACTTATCTTATTCATAGTGAAAGTTGAGGAATATTAAGCAATTTGTATGAGAAATAATTACTGCGTAATTCACTTACACTGGTACTGAGTTGTTGAGATACTGCAGTTTTCTTCAGCCGACATTTCTGTCAGTTATCCAACCAGCGTTGTCCAGTGTCTTGTTTGAATATCTGTGTGATTTTAGATTCAGTAAAAGTCACTTACAGTCTATTGGTGTTCTACCAAACCACAGAAGTTAAAGGGCATATATGAGAAGGAACCCCCCCAAAAACAGAATTATCTTCTGGAGGGCAGGTTCCTCGTAGTACAGGCTTCCCTGACTAGGTAAGTGTTCTAGGAACCTATCTGTATCAGTGTACCAGTTGCTGGTGTTGTAAGAGATGACATTTGACTTCAGTGAATTATTTTTGAAGATTCTTTCAAAATGTTTGCCTATTTCATGATGGGTGATTTATGAGTGCACCTGCCAACACCGCACTGAGTGTTCAGTAATTTTTGACCAAAAAACCATGATCCTCATGCCCCACTGCTCCTATTCACCTGATCTCTCCCCAAGCTACTTTTTTTTTTTTGTTTCCCTGGATGAATGAAGTCCTCAAAGGGAAACATTTTGCCCGTGTGGAAGAGGCAAAAGAAGAAAAATGTCAGAAGCACTAAAAGGCATCAAAATCCATGAGCTCAGAAACTGTTTTGAGCAGTGGAAAAAACTCAATGGGTATGTTGCATTAAATGGAGAGTGCTTTGAAAATGTCTGAAATTTAAACATGTAAGAATAAATACACAATTTTTATACATAAATTCTGGTTTTTGGGTCCCCCCTTTTAAGCAAATAAGGAGAATATTCACTTGTAGAAATGGCATGCCAATGGAAGTGGGCACCATTTCTCATCCTTCATTTCTTTCCCAAGAAATATTTAAATGAGCTTCACATGTAGCCCAGAAAAATATAAAACAGGGTTTTTCCTATATAATATTCTATATATGTCTACTTTATTTAAGGGAGTGAACATCAGCAATAATAAAACACACTTTTATTATAAAGATCAGTTCATCATAGCAATGGTGGCAGAAAACCGGAGCAAGTATTTATACAGAAACCCTTGTTAATTCTTGTTTTAAAATTTTTCTCTATCATTCAATACATCTAAAATATTCCTAATGGATTTGGAAATAGTGAAACTAAACATAACTTAAATTCCATTTAAAATCTCCCATGCTCCGCAGCAACCCAGAACCTTGCTCCAGATCCCGAAACGTCGGGGAGCGCGCATCGTGCAGTGTTTGCGCTCATGCCCGCATTCCCAATCCAATCAGAACAGGCATGCTGCGGCCCAGCCCTGTTGTATCGTAAAGGCAGCGTAGCACCTGGTATATCACATGTGACAGTGAGTTCCTGAGCAACGGCTCACACAGCAACTTAGGCGAAAACGTCTGTCTGAACTGGCTTTCAGGTGGGCGGGATCACAGCGGCCTCTCACCGCACCTGCTAATGATGACAGATTTACAGTCAGCAAGAGCCTGCCTGTTCTGCTACTGCGTGTTGAGTCACCTCTTTCCTCCTGATGTAAAACTACAACTTTGCTGTGTCTTTGGTGCAAATGGGAGGAGAGAGAGCTCACTTCTGCCCATTGACCTGAAAGGCTGGCATGGTTTCTGTCATGAATAAATTAACTCACCAAGGGAAGACCTGCTGCATTTAGGGCATTCGGCTGTCTTAGCTGTGGTCGTGGATTTATAACAGTACGAAGAGTGTGTTCAGGAAGAAAGGGCATAAGAACCCCCACGGGGCTCTGTGAGTGCTGTCACTGAGCATCTGGAGGTTCTGATGGGTTTCTCTTCCAAGGAGTAAAGACCCATTTACTGGACAGGGTGAAGGTACCATTGAGAAGGTTTGACTTGTAAATAGAAGAAAAACTAACATTGTTACCTTCACTTGTTCAGTACTTTTTTTGTTTGTTTGTTTGTTTATCCAACAATTAGAGTTTTATGCTAAAGCAGTCTATGGTAATATTTGAGCGTCATGTAAGGAGTCTGTCCCAGGATGTCTTCAACGTGTATGAAAGGCCAAACTGTAGTGGCTGCAGCCCCAGAGGGGGGTGGGTTGTGCTGCAGTTCCCTTCAGCTGCTCTGGCAGAGAAAGTTCTTTCTCTCTGATTTTCTCTCTGATTAACTTAGGTGTACTAAATCGACCTGCATTATTTTGAATTTCAGGAGGAGGAATTTAGGCTCTACTTAGTAGAAATTAAAAGAAATTCCAACTCTGTACATCTAGGGACATTTAAATATGTTTTCCAACATGTTATAGAATATTCTTGAGAGGGGAAAGGGAACTTTCCTTTGAATGGCTTTTGTGATAATCTTTAAAACACCAGGTGACGGCCTAATAGATTTTCCCAGTCATTTCTTACAGTAATTCATAATATTTAAAGGGGATATATCCTGATACAATTTCAAGTGATTTAGACTTCATTATCAGCTAGGCAGAAGTGAGAACACAGTCAAACCTTTACTTTTAGGTGAGTCATTCTCACCTGTACAGAAAAAATATTTTGGTTTCTTGTTTTTCATAAGCAATGACTAATTTTGTTTGTGTTTTTACTTATTTTACTTTTTTAGGCCTTTTATTCATGCCCATATTCTATGAAGAGTAAGATGTAATATTTGGCTGTAAGGAGATTTACGTGTAAAAAATTCTGAAACTGAAAGACTTTTTGCTGAAAAAGATTTTGTTTCTTCATTCGTTAATTTTTACCTTGCTCAGATTTGTGCAGTTTGCCTTCCTGAAAATGTATACTGTACACATTACATGAAACAGGCAGGCGAACCAGTATGTGAACAGAAGACTGAATTTCTGTATGTGTACTCAAATTCATCAGGTTATGGGTGTGGTGTTTCTGGTTCAAACACAGACCAGCTTGGGATGTTCTGAGTTAGACATGGTCTTCCTAAAATAAACACACACCCCATGTATTGCACAGAGCTCTCATTACTTAAAATGCAGGGATCAAGGAAGAAGAGAAATTTCTGAGGAGTTGTGGATCATAAGACTGAAAACCAGTGAGTAAACCAACATATTGACCCTAGTTCAGATGATGTGACCAGTGCAATTTTGAAAGAAATCAGAAAAGACGATTGATTTTCTCACAACTTGTGAAGCTTCTCTATTTCTGCAGAGTCATCGAGGTTACCACCGTTTTCCCTTTTAATTCTTCCTATAATAAACAAGGATGTGAATTCCATTTGACAGCCTGGGACCTTCCTGCTCCCCATTCTCACACCCCTGTCACTACTATGAAGATTTTGTGAAAAGGTCCTGATGTGAGACATTTTGGAGATGAATGATAAAACTTGGGCCAAGTGGCGGTTATCCTACTCAGACTGCTGGTGCTTATGGATGGGCCGATAGGCTGGTGTCAGTCTTTTTACTCTGAATTTCTTTTAACTCAAAATCCATTTTGATTTTTCTCAACTCTTGACTGAAAGACAAGAGACCCTTTTTTCCAGCATTTTTGTTTCTCCATCTTCATCTGTCTTTCTCCATCCTGCCGTGTGTACTCACACGTAGAAATAAATCCCTGCTTTGGTTGGTCAAAAGATATTGGAAGGGCACTCACACTACCTTATTAATGTCAAGGAAGAAAAACGTTCTCTCTACCTCTTAGGTTTAGTATCTGGGAGTTTGCAAATTAAACTGCCAGAAGACAGATTGCAAGGGAAAAAGCAGTTTACTTACAGGTGCAGTGTTTACACATGCAGGAGAGCTCCCTGATGAGTAACTCAGAGGGGCAGTTAGACTTTGGAACTTACACTTAAGTTGTACCGAACTTAGTAGGGGGAAAGGAGGGTGCAGGAAAGGCCTCTAGTGGAAGAAAGAGATGGGTTTCTTTAGGAAAGACAAATGATTTTTTTAGGAGAACAAGTGAGCGATAAGGAAGTTTGCGATAATGTTTGTTTATGCGGTGCGAGCCTTCTTTCTGTCTTGGCCATCGAACTCCCCTGAGCAAGGATTTATGGTAGATTTACTCTCGGTCTCTTTCCTGTGATTAGAAGCTGCCTCAAAGAGGCAATTTATGGAAGTCTTCATTTCTCAGAAGTTTCTGCTTTACGTCAGATAGTGGTAGCTCCAGAAAAACCTTCTTTCTGCATCTGTTGAATCTCAAATGTCTTCATCTTAAAATAATCTTTATATTACCTCTGGGGTTCCGAGCTGGACCCCGCATTAACAGCCAGGGAGAATATCCCCACTCTGTCCGTCCGTTGGTCTGTGACTTCCTACACTGTTTCCGAGTGTGCGTCCGAGACTGGAGTCGTCTCCGCCTCTCCTGTTGTGCTCCAGCCCAGGGCCTTCCCCTGCTTGCTCCCTTCCTTCTTTCTGAGATTATTTACAGGGCCAAGGAGTTTTCTGCTGTGTAATAACCTGTTTGTCTCTTTCAACGTTTTTCTCTTTTTTCCACAAAACTTGTGAAAAAATCGTATCTTGTTTACAATAGCTTTGCTGGGCCATTTAATAAATTATATGGTTCAGTATTTTCCTCTCCAGGTTTGCAATGAGAGGATAAAGGGAAAGGCATTATCCCGTGCTTTTGAGCTCTTCTCCTCGCAGATCCTGCCTACAAGGTTATGTCATTGGAATACAGCCTCTAAGCCTTTTGTGGTAGGGAAAGCCACAGAACAGATTCTTCTTTCCTCTTGTGGTGAAGAAGCAAAGAGTAATGCGGTGACGAGGACTGGAGCTCCCCGCTCACCGGGTGCCTCGAGTGCCGCTGAAGGTGCCAGCCATCCTCCCACATCAGCGTGTCTGTTGGAGGGTGGGGGGAGCCCCGACACCTGGCCACTCCTTCTGTCTCGGGAGGTTACGTAATGATCACATGGGGTAGAGTCCTTAAGAAAATAGAAATGACAGCATTAATTCAGCCCCGCCTTTGGTCAGGACCTTAGAGTTGCCTTCTGCCTGTGCATCTTGGTAGGCCAGTATCTCTACGTGTTTCGTACATCTTCGTGAAAAACAGTTATTTGAACAATTGGCCTAATTTGCTGACCAACTCCAAAACAAGCCACATGATTGGTTCAGCCTGGAACTGGATGTTCCAAACAGTTTTTCTTCCACATTTGTGACAACTGGAAATGATTCCTGTACTAATAATAGTGCTAGAAAATAAGCATTTGTTAGAAAATATATATTAAGCTTAATGTAGTTTGAGTCATGTATATGATAACAAAATTTATTTTTTGTTATTTTTAAGTATTTTGAAGCAATCCAAGAATTGTAGAAATATTGCAAGTCCAGAATAAAAGGACTGTTCCTCCCCCAGACTGATTTGAGAGTGAGTTGTTGGCCCGAAGCCCCAGCGTCCCAGTGCGAACGGGAAACCTGACCCACTCTGCCTTCAGTGTGTTTGCGTGTTTGATCAGGACCTGGTGTGGCACCAGTGTCTTGTAACTTGTTTCTTCCCTCTCCCTGCTCGGGCGCCAACACTCAGCACCTGGCCCTGGCACGCAGCCCACGCTGGGCTCTCCCCAGCGCACTGACGCCCTCCTCGTCCTGGACAGCAAGGTCTTCAGGGAGGGGAGGTCCTGGCAGCACTCAGAGTGTCCGCACCCTGAGTCAGGGCACTGCGGGTCCCCTCTGCCTCCCTGGCCGCCACACCTGCCTGGCTCAGTGCCCCCACCTTACCACCTCTGCTGAGGCTTTTCAACAGAATTGTTCCAGAAGGGCAGGAAAGAGGAGAGGAGTCCATTACTTTTCAACCATACTATAATGTTATTTGCATGAAAGTAGATTGGCTGTTCCTGATTGCGAAGGGTTTTACCGAAACACTTTCTTCCACTGAATCATCCCACTGAAAAGGAGGAAGAAAAGGCTGTCGGTTTTTTATTTCCCATGGCATTTGTTCCCCTCTCCTTACCTCCCTCTCGTGTGTTTCTGGACGTGTCTGCTTGGGAATTGGAAGTCTGGGAACAGAATTATCTGTCTTTGGTCCCTACTTCCACAGTTTGAATTTTGACCTTATTTTCATGGTTCTCTTGCTTTTTTACCTTCTACTATTTTACTATTTTAAAAGGGCTTTGAGAACCTTGATAACGAGTTCTTCAGCCCCAGGAACACAAAATTGTGGTGAAAAAAAAAGCTGCAGGGGAAAATGGAGAGTAAAACCTCATTTTCATTCTCCACTTCCACCAGCATTAACAGTATGCAGCAAACGGTGTGTTTACTGTGAACACAACAGAAGCAGTAAGGAGGAACCACCCAAGGGCGTCAGGCCCGCCCCCACGCCGCAGGGGCAGGGGCGTTTCCACATCTCAGGTCGCTAGAGGTCCTAGAAAAGTCAACAGTTGTACAAGGTTCTGGGACTTAAAACACGATCTTATCTACAAAGAATTTCCTTTCAGTTCTTACTACGCAGAAAGTCAGGCTTGGCCTCCGGAGACAGAAGAATCAGGAGGACAGGGACTGGCACGAGAAAGGCCAGTGAAAAAACAGAAAGCCAGTTTTTCCAGCTTAAAATTTAGTGTTTTTGTGGTTGATACTTTAACAACGATTTTTAGGGGGAAAGTATTTTAGTACAGAACATAAACCAAGTTGGAATAAATTCAGGAGTAGTTTATCGTTCTATTTATTTCCATCATTGCATTTTTTTTAGTGAACTAGACGTAGGTTTTAAACTAAATGTTTTATTCTCAAAACACAAAAGTAATGATCTCTTCATGTAATGCTCTTGTTTCCACGAATTGCCAGCCGTCCCTGTTGTGGTGCGTGATGGGTCGTTGGGGGCGTGAATGCACACATGCGAGAACAACAAAGAGCCCTGGTTCAGATGCCAGTGTGACCGTCACGGCACACGCCCAGGGCACGGTTTGACGGGCCCCGCTGCTTCGCTGCGTTCTCATTGGAGTGGACTCTTAACTTCAGTGAGCGTGACTGAAAAAATACAGACCTGTGATCTGTTGCCCACTGAAAAGTTTATAATTATTTTATACCAATGATACTTTTAAAAAATATACTGAAAGGTGATTCAAACCTACTTCCAAATGCTCATCTTTTCAGCCAGGCATTATTTACGTCACTGTTGCCATAAATATTTGGACGAGGCCTGCAGGACTTATTTTTAAAAAAGAATTCAACCTGCTTTTCCAGAAGATCCTGTTTCCAGTTTTATGTTGGTGGCTTCACTGAAGATGTTTTTTCTTGGGCAGGAGAACTTTTTTTCCTCAAAAGTGATGAGCAACAAATGATAATATCTAGATTCCAGGAGCGTCTGGAATTGGTGTTCAGTCACGTATGCCGCCATGAGAATATGCTAAATGGAAATCTTTATTGTGCTGATTCTGTTTTAGCACTGCCATCACATACTTCTGAAAAATATTTTTGTGAGAACATAAAGAACTATAAAAAAAACAAATGACATGGAAATCATACCAAACCTGTTTTATTGTTAGAAAATAAAGGAGTACTTTGGGATACGCTGTACAGAATAGGCCTGAGTAATTCTGCGTTCCTGACATCATTTTTCCTTCCTTTCTTCCTCCTAGGTACAGAGGCAAAACGTACAGGGCTGTGGCCAAGATTGTACGAACTTCTGACCAAGTAGCGGACTTCTGCAGACGGGTTTGTGCCAAGCTGGAGTGCTGTCCAAATTTGTTCAGTCCTGTGCTGGTTTCTGAAAACTGCCCAGAAAACTGCTCTATTCATACCAAAACCAAATACAGTGAGTACTGATAATGAACAGAACATTGGCCCAAGCGCCTGCACTGCGGGGTCAGGCGGATGGTGTTTGTGGCTTTTAAAATAACCTTTGGAGTAGTTTTTCATAGGAATTAGTGTGGAAGTGAGATTTCCTGGGGCAGATAGTTCTGTTTTCCAGCTCGCTGTGCGGAACGGATGGGGTGACTAAACTCAGGACCAATTATCACTGGTAGGCGTTGGCCCGGGGAGGTGTGTGCTGTCACGAGTTCAGTGGGTTGGCTGATTCTGAACACTGTGTGGCTGAAAGAAGAGCACAATAAAGTGGATTATTGGAGATGGCTAGTAACCAGAATTACTTCTTGGTTTTCAACACTGAGGAATTATTTCATCGAACAACTCTTTCACTGCCCTTCTTTTTTTTAAGATTTTATTTATTTATTTTTAGACAGAGGGGAAGAGAGGGAGAGAAACATCAATGTGCGGTTGCCTCTCACGCGCGCCCTACTGGGGACCTGGCCCACAACCCAGGCATGTGCCCTGACTGGGAATTGAACTGGCAACCACCCTTTGGATTCAGTCCACTGAGCCACACCAGCCAGGGCTTGTTGCCATTCTTTACATGGGGCAACCTCCTTGTCACAATCAGTTTCTTTCCTGTTTATACCACTTAACTCAGACTCTCTCACAAGTAGCGTAGCTTGACGGTGCAAAGAACTCTTCACCTTCTTTGTTCTTGACTGTCTCTGTTTCTCCACGGTGAGAGTGGCTACCACCACCCACACCGCCTTTGCTTTGACCTCTTTGTGGCAGGATGTTTTCTCCTCCAGCACCTGCCTCTTCCATCTCCCCTGTCACATTGGTGACCTCTCCCTTCTTCTTGTTGGCCTCTCCGGGCCCTGTCCTGCCTTTGTTCTGGTCTCACCTCTGTGCATCAGCCACGTCCAGACACCTGCACTGCGGAGAGTGTGAGCTCTGAGAACTGGCATCTGCTCTTTCTGCGTCTCCCCTCGGTTTCTCTCAACCAAGGGGTGCCTGCACTCCTGCCCCAGTGACCTGGAAGTTTGCGCTGCCAGCCCATGCGCCAGCCAGTTGCCAGGGCATCGCCAGGCCCCACGAGCACAGTCGGTGTTCCGTGGGCCCTGGCCAGCTGGGATTTGTCACTTTGTGCATCAGACTGAGGAATCTGAACATACTTGAAACACTATTCAGAGTATGAATTTCCTTCTGTTTTATATGCACATTCCCATTTCGTTCTGCACACACAGTCACTTATGGAGGAATCACAGGAATCTCCTCCTCCTCTCTTCCTCTTGTCTCTGTGCTATATGTATGTCACATGAGTGTAACCTTTTTTAAAAAAGCTTTTAATTCTCTCTCTCCTTGTAGCCTATTATTATGGAAAGAGAAAGAAGATCATTAAGCCCCCAATTGGGGAAAGCAACATTGAAAGTGGACACTCTAAACCAGCCAGGCGTAGGAAACGGCGAAAATCCATTTTTGTGCAGAAGAAACGGAGGTCTTCTACTGTGGACTTTGCGGCAGGATCGGGGGAGGTACGCTCTACCAAAGCGCCTTCTGACACTCCACAGGGACGCAGCGCCCTGACTGGCTGGCGTGACAGTGAAGGCCGCAGGGAAAGTTTGATGCTTATTGGTTGCGTACATGAGATACCAGGAACCCTGCTCCTTATTTGTTGAAGACAGATTTAACATTTTCAGCTGCTCTCACAACAGAAAGGCTGCCATTGGGACCCTGGTTGGGACCTTCAGATCAGTCCTCAGAGGCTTCATCTAGTGGTTTTCACAGGGCCACCTGGGTGGGGAAAGATCCAGGATTAGAGGCCAGCCTCTGGTGTTCACAAAGGCCCCTTTCACGTAACTCCGTCCCACGCATGTCCCTCTTTCACAGGAAAGTGAGGAGGAGGACGCAGATGCCGTGGATGATGACACCGGCAGTGAGGAAACTGGCTCTGAGCTGCGAGATGACCAGACAGACACCTCTTCGGCTGAGGTCCCCTCTGCCAGGCCCCGAAGGGCCGTCACCCTGAGGAGCAGCTCTGAGCCTGAGCGTCGGCTGCCTGTGGAAAGGGCAAGGCGGGGCCGGAGAGTTCAGGCCGTCCCCTGTGCTGAGGCTGGTGACAAGGGCCCGGCAGCCAGCCAGGACAAGGACGCAGGACAGGTAAAGCTCACTGGCTTGTCAGGGCTCTGGCACTGGCGTGTCTACACAGAGTGTTGAAGAAGAAAATGCATTGTAGTTTGCAGACTACATTTTGGGATACCTGTTTAAAATGCTAAAGACTTAGCAGCTGCTCCAGCCTGATTCCAAGGCAAGGGCGAAGGCTTGCAATTTTACATTGACCAGGTAGGTCAGCAGACATCAGAATGGAGCTCTGAAGGAAGCAATAGCACCTCTTTTTGTGGAAGGCTTTAAAACCACAAAGGATTCTTTGAGGAGCACAGACTAAAGAAGTCCTCAAGGTCCCATTGAACACTAGACTCCCTTTCTAGGCTACTCTGTGATGTTGTGGAGTAGTAAATCGGCCTGTCAGGTCTCCCTTAACCCCACGGTGCTAGATAACCAGCTGGAAGGTCACTGGCACCATTGTCACAAAAACAAATGGGGGGATAGCTCACTCCCTTGTGTACATTTACAGATTCCCCTTATCATTCATTTCTCCTCTTCATTCAGGGATGCTTCATTAAGCAGGCCCAAGATTTCCGGAACTTGGGATTCAACAACTGCTATCAGTGTGCCTTTAAAGAATATTTTACCTCTAAAGGCACACAAATCATCAGAGGCCAAGTTGTAATCCAAATGAGCTGCTAAGAAAGTCCCGAGAGGCCAGAGACCCTGTGGTTTGTCCTGGCATCTTTTGAGAGACTTTAGGGGGGCATCCCTTCATGGTCCCAGTTTTAGCAAGGGTCCCGCCAACCATGCAGAGATAAAATGACCTCCTGCTTCCCTTATCTCTGCAGGAAGCGAAGCAAGAGGACGAGGAGAGACTCATTCTGGAGAGCAACCCATTGGAGTGGACAGTGACTGACGTGGTGAGGTTCATTAAACTGACAGACTGCGCCCCGTTGGCCAAAATATTTCAGGAACAGGTATGATGGTTCTGTGGTATACTTGCTGTTTTTATTATGAGACTCTGGATTTTACTTAAGCCTTCTGTTTTGGCTGATTTCCTGTGACACAGCTTTGGGAGGGGAAGGGGACATCTCCTCATCACATCTGTGGGTGGGGAGCAGAAGTCTGGGGCGCACATACGGTCTCCACCAACACCTTCTTGGGAGACTCTTTGTGGCCAAGTGGAGATGGAAGTCCCGGCCCTCTACTTGACCCTCTATCCACCTCTGTTGGCAGGGGTGGGAGGCCGCTTTGTCCTGTGGGAGAGCAGTCCTTGTCTAAAAGGTTTTGTCTCCCCGGGCTGCCCTTTTCCCAGTCCTTTGGCTAGAGAGCGCAGGCCACAGTTGGGCCTCCTGTCAGCTGTGCCCACTGGCATTTCTGGGCTCCCAGCTCCCTTAGCAGTGTCTTGCATAGACGAGGCAAACATAAACTCAGAGCACTCAGCACCGAGTCATATCTCGGGTCCCACAGTCCCAGCTGGTCTGCCTTCTCTCCACCTTCAAATTCTTTTTAAGTTTGTTTTATTTCTAACACCCAGGGCTTTTGCTCATACATGCTGGGCGATACAGGGAAAAGGATGCTGACTCAGTCTTCCTGGAAGTAGTTTTCTGTACGTTTTGTTCTATTTCATGCTGCTTTCATTACCATTTTTTTCTTTCTCCTTCAGAGTTTGTAAAATATTTTAAAGCCTCTAGTGGGTTAGGTAGGTCTTGTGCTAATGAGAGATAAATACAAAAACAGTTGATACAATCTGTACATTATAGCAATTTTAAATTTAGCAGAAGAAATGACTATAATCAGCTAAAAAGTAAGACATGACATGATGAACCATAGGAAAGGATGGTTTTTATTTACATTTTCCCTCAGGTTAACAAGCAAACAAATTGCTATTCTCTAAACACATGCCGCCTTGCAGGCCTCGCTAGTCTCACATAAAAAGTTCAAGGTTAAGCCTGTGAGGTGTGCTCTGCTGTTGGCTTAATTTGCTGAAATTTCTTGCATTGTGTCACAATGTTATAAATATCTGTCTCTCAAGACACTATACTTTTTTAAAAAGTTTCCCATATAATAAATTAAAAATATGTCTATCCAGTCTTTTTTTCGATTATACAAACCAATAATCTAGATAAAGAGTAATACAAGCATTAAATCAGGAAGAAAAAAGAAAGGCCTCTGATTTCCCAGGCTCCCAGTGAATTTCTCAGAATGATGCAGTAATGAATTGTGAAAAGCAAATTAATATGGTTCCCAGCTCCTCCCAGGGGAGAGTAGTTCTTAATATTCGGAGGACTGCAAATGGCCATTAGGATCTCTTGTAGACAACCAGTAAGTGCACCCAGAATGCACAAACGGTGGTGAGAAGGCTCCCTGACCGCCTGGCTTCTCTGGCCAACACTTAAAGCAGACAGTTAGGGAGAAGATTCGTTAGACATAAGGAACCTGGATAATTAACGTGTCTCTACATTTAAAGCGCACAAACAGAAAAGAAAGAGAATTACAAGAAATGTGAGGACTTGCGTGATTTGAGGCATGCTGTAAGCTACATCTCTGTCTTGAGAATGAAAATACAGCAGAACGTTGAAATCCTGCCAGGAGCGTTGCATCAAATACAGGGCAAGGCTGAGGACACCCTTTCGTGTGTGCACGTTCCCGTCCGTGCGTGTCCCGCACGCACTGATGATGCACCTGCACCAGCCTCGACTGTCAGAAGGCGCACGGGGAAGGCAGCCTTCCTTACTAGTCTAAAATCTTGTTTTGGTTTTGGTTTAGGCCTACAGGCCCACTTTTAACTGAGAAGTGTTTTTCAGTTGGCCCTGTCGCAGAACCGAGGACAGAGCCTCTCGCGCCCAGGCACCAGGTTATCTGCGGGGGCTCGAGACCATTTGTGCTGTGGAAGGTTCACACCTCCTGTGTTGGTTTCTTTCACAAGTTTCTAGTAATAAGCAAGCAAGTGAAACCAAAGCTTATTTGGGTAAAAGGCTAAAACACTGCTTATGCTGAGTCTTCCTCCATTTAGTTCTTCTAAGCCTGGTTTATATCAACACCTCAGAAAGTTTCATGCCTTCCCAAGCTCAGGCTTCCAAGAAGTGACGTGCTGCCAGCATGTTACCACTTCCAGAACCAAGCCGTGGGCAGGGCCCTCCCTTCAAATGATCTTCTGGCATCAGTTAAAAGCTTGGTCCTACTTACCCATTACGTACATGTAGAGAGAAGCGTAGGTGGACTTTAACTGATGATATCCTTATTCCTGTTTAATTTTAAATTTCACATCAGGCCGTTTCACCTGTCGCAATGAAAGGCTGTTGCCCGCTGTGCTGTCTGAAGTACTCGGGTACTTGAGTCTCTTTCTGTTCACTCAGACCTTTAATTACTAACTTTTACTAATTTGATCTATCATCTTTGAGCCCAGATGCCCCCGCCATGACCGGGTGAGGTCTCCAGTGGTTCAGCCCAGGTGCTGCATGAGTTTTTAGATGAACTGGAAGGAGCCCAGGGTCTTTACTCACCGGCGAGTAAACAAAATCCCAGGACAGGGAATGGTAATAGCTCCGTGAGTCTGCTCTTCCGGGTGTTGTAAATTCAGAGACTCCCATAATCACCAGAGTATTTATAAAAATTATAAACTTCCCATTACAGAAATACATGCCTTTTAATTCTGGAACATTATGGCAACTGCTTAAGCCAATCCGCACTCTCTAATTTCACGCCGTGCGCACGCACAGCGTGCAGCGAGACCCAGGCATGTACGACTAAACGGACCCAGAACTCTCACATGAAATCTGCCTGCTCGTTCGCCTCGCATGAACCAGAGACATATAATAAAGTCCCCAGATTAGCGACTTATTTTAATTTAAAGACTTCAAGATAAGTTACAGGTTTACCTCACATTTAGACTATTTCCTCCTCTTTCTACTTCTGTAGACCTGAACTGCCTTAAGGAACTGCCAAGTCCTATGCTGACCTCTCTATCACACAAAATAAATTTAATTTTGCCATGTGTTAAGCATAACTTTGATGTTGTATATTTTATTGTATTTCAATTACTAAAAATTAGTAGCCCATTTATGGTAATTCTATGTTGAACATGACAAGTGATTTGCCAGCAGTTCTGAATTATACAAAAGCATATTTGTAAAAATTAAATTAACTGTAGGGTCTGTTACTACAAAATCAATGAGAAAAAAAAAATAGCCTCTTTCAAACCAGAACAAAAACTGCATATGGGAGCAGCTGCGGAGTGAAATCCCTCCCTCGTTCCCTGACTCCGTGCACGTTAGGATTTTGCCCAGTGTTGCCTCCATTCGCCATCTCTCCCTCCCACTCCTCTGCGGGGATCTTGGTTATGCACTCTGCAGCGTGAGTGACAGTCGGGCGGTGGAAATGTCAGTCAACCACATTTGAGCTCACTGAGCCATCGCCGTAGCTCTTCCACACCAGCGACGATCTGATGGTCAGGTCGCTAAATCTTGTGCCTTTCGACAGGCAGTGTGGCACTCTGGTGTTTCAAAATCAGAGGTCTGGTTTTATTCTTGGCAGTGTATTCTTCTCAAAATAGGAACATGCTGGAGTTCTGTGTTAGCTCATCAGGAAAGGTGGAGAATGGGGTGAGAACCCAGAGAGGACAGTCAGAGGCCCTGAGGTGGCTCAGCACAGACGACATGCGTGTTAACCACTCCTCCACCTCAGATGCCAGGCCCAGCTGTGGCTGTGCTTCCCAGATTAAAAACTGGTGTGAAGGCTCCCTGTGGTGAATCAGATAGTTTAGCCCTAATCCACCCCCACCCTGTAATCTTCGACTTCCTACCATTAGGAAAGTCTCTGCAGGCAAAGTTCCGCTGTGTTTCTCCTCAGTTCTGTTAGTCCCAGATGTGCAGAGGCTCCCATGTGGGCACTGGGAGACCCACGAGACACGTTTAATCCGCCCTTACGAGGGAAATTCCAAGACGTGGGCTAAATTTTATCCATCCAGATTGCCTGCATTCAAAATTCAGGCCACGGGGGATGGACTTTAACCTATTCCCCCAACTGTGGCATCAAAACAAAGACCTCCTGTAAACCTTAACACATTCCCCTTGATTTCTACCAACCATAAATACTATGAATTTTGTGTTTTCTGTGCTCTTGGTTGATTTTCTCTTATATATTTTTACAAGGTAGTACATCAGTGTGCTTTTCTACTAGTAGTGTAGGGAGTTCCCTTTCAATACACTTCTTTGTCAACACAGTATTGTCAGACCTTAATTTTTATGAGTATAAATTATATTGTATTTTGGGCCTAATTTGCATTTCCCTGATTCTTGATGAGGGAGTTATTGCCTTAATAATTCCTGTTCCCCTAGGCCTCAGTTTAGGCATCACCTAATCTCTGTAGTTGTCCTTGACTCCTATAAATTTGGTTGACCATCATATTTGAACTTGTAGCTCTGTGCCCATACATTTATCCTTCTACATTGTAATGGTCTGTTTATTTGCCTGCCTCCCTTGAGATTTGTAGTCTCCTAGAAGGGTGGGGGAAAATCTTTGTTGTGTTCAATATGATATCCTCAGAGAGTATCAGAGTGTGCTGGTACTTAGTAGATGCTCAATAAATGCTTGTTGAGTGAGTAACATCCTCCGCTTAAATGCAGTGCCCGCATATGGCAGCTACCTTAACTGAAATTGTCTGGAAAGAGTTATATTTATATTTTAGGGCTGATTTTCCATTGTAATTGATTTTCTGTGTCCAAGGATGGCCATCATGACTAAGTGTAGATGTTAAAAGCGGAGCTATAATTTTCCTTCCCAAGTTTAATATCAGAAAACAGTGATTCGAGTTCCAGTGCTGTCTCTAACTAGCTAGCTTTTCTGGCATTAATTTCAATCTTTAAGAAAAGCTTCCATCTTCTAAAATAAGTTCAGGTCTCTTCTATCCTGTTCTGTTGATTTCATTGAAGCTAATGGTTCAGCCTCCTGCATATAGTGTTACACATTAGTCTTCTCAAGACTAACATTCATACGCATTTTGGGTTTTTGCTGTAGACATTTTCAAGACAGCCAAATAAAACATTAGTTTAAGAAAATGAGTACCTGTATGAAATCCACACTACTTGCCCAGGTAGTAGAACTGCTGGCGGGCTGGGTTGCATTGACGCTCTCATTCCCCCACTGATCTTTGTCACAACCTTGGGCCTGCAGCCTCCCAGAGCCTCAGTTACTTCCTCTGGGATATGAAGAGTGTCCTGGTGAATGGAAAGAGGGGTTGCAGTTACCCAGACAAACAATACTTACAGAAATAAACCCAACTTTTATAGAACAGGAGAGTAAAGGGGCAAAAATATCCAGGGGGGATCTTAAAGCTTTGGAGCGAGCCTTTGTACCCTTCTCCCTGAAGCCTGTGCAATTTCACGGTCATTTAATGAATATCGCCACGGTGGTGCCCCCATGTACAGATGGAGAAGGACGAAATAAGGCAGAATTACAGGTAGCACTTGCTTCTGAGCGATGTCGGTATGTGGATGCAGATGCGTGTGGTATGTGCATGCGTGTGTGTCTAAACACCCGAGCTTTCCTCTGTGGAAATTATGCTGTCATTGGCACGTTTTTCTAGCATCTTCTTACCCATTCTGATGGTGCAATGGTAGACCTTTGGTAGGGAAGCGAGATTTTTCTTTTACCAGAAAGCCCTTTTCTAGTACTCACATTAAGTCACAGCAGAGCATAGGAAAGACTGGGCCTGGTGGGGGTGGGGGCGGTGAGCTTGGGAAGGAATTCCTGCAGCAGCTCACCTGCTCCAGCTCTTCATCCCCACCAGCCCAGGCATGTACATTTCAGAGTAGCCAAAAAAAATTTTAGCAAAAAGAATGTGTTAACCAAAATAATGAGACAGCCCTCAAGCCAATTGCTCTGTCCAAGCTTAGGAGGAAAGGAGAGCAGCCCTCACGCCCTGGGCCCCAGGGCAGAGGCTGCTGGGGCAAGCATGTTGCCTTGGTGCGTACTGCCTGGCCTCTAACCTACTTTATTTTCCAACAGGACATTGACGGGCAGGCGCTCCTGCTGCTCACTCTTCCGACAGTGCAGGAGTGCATGGAGCTGAAGCTTGGGCCTGCCATCAAGCTATGCCATCAGATCGAGAGAGTTAAAGTGGCTTTCTACGCCCAGTATGCCAACTGACTCTACCCTTTTGGTGATACAGTGTCTTGGGAAGGTTTTTGGGACTGGACTTTCATTTTTCCCAGACACACGAGATGCTTCCTACACAGTCACCGGAAAGCAGGAAGCATGAAGGATCTGCTTCCTCCGCCAGCCTGTTTCATAGTTCCATGTTTTCAAAGCACACACCAGGACCACAGCAGTGGCCTCTGGGCAGTGTCAATTAAAGTTCTGTGACAGACCCTGTGGGATATGAAGAGCTTTTTTGTATGTCCACATCTCGCCTTTCTCCCATCCCACACCAGACAGCTTCCTCTGACCAAGGCCCACGTTTCTTTGAAAACACCTTAAAGTGCAGTTGATGTCCTTTTCCATGTGACCGAGGAGGTTGCCTGGCTGGTAGTTTTTGTTCTGCTCGTTCTCAGGCGCATTTATACGTGCTTCTTTCCCACCGATACACATGTAGCTGTGGCTGCGTGGTTGTCACCGCAGTTTTGATCTTGGTGACAACTCATTTCTCAAATGCAGCTGTAGGTGGTGCTTCAGGATACAGTTATAGAAAGATAGGTTAACCCTGCATCGCCTGTCAGAGGTGCCTTTTAGGAACTACGGGGGTGAAGGAAGGTGACATGTCACCGCAGTGAGACAGTTTTTCACTAGAGTAATGGACTAGACAGGACTTGGATTTGCAGGTTCTTTTATGGAACCTCAAATATCTCTAATGTTCTAATTTAATCATGACCACATCAGGGAGGGACTTCTGTAGTCTCTTGGGAAATGTTGATATTGTATATTGAAGGAAAAGTTTAATTTCAGACAGCAGGAGTGGGAAGAGATTTGAGACAAGCTTTTTACAAACCATCAACTTCCCCTCAGATTCCCTTTGAACGCCACTCACATTTGGTTCGACCGTGGAACGCTCATTTACAGTAGGCCGGTGGTGCAGCGGGTGAGCACTGGACCTGGAGTCAGCCCGGTCTTTTCCTGGCATGACGAATGACTAACTCTGTGATCCTGGGTGACTCGGAGTCCCTCTGCGCCTCCTTCCTACAAAGTGACAGGTTGGAACACTTAGAACGCGAGCAGTGTGCGCACGTTCCTGTCCCCACCCTGCTCCTGTGAAGGGAGAACCCAGATGGGTCAGCCAAAATGAGGGAAAGAGGGCAAACGAAAAAGAAGTGTGTCACCGCAGCCTTTAACTCTGTCATTCCTGCAGCTCACTCTGGCTTCGAGGTTCTTAGGACACTTCTTGGGTGGTGTTCATTAAATCAGTGAAGTCATTTGCAGGAAGATCTGTGGCTCGGAGAGTGGGCTGGTTTTTGTACCAAGCACTCCATGTGTGCATGCCCCTGAGTGACCCAACATGGGTATATATTCAAACCCAAATGGACTATTACATTCTGTTACTGTGGTGGCCCAAATACCTTTTTAAACTTATGCAAAGAAACCAGACCTTCAGACTGTTCAGGAATGAACACAAAGAGCAAAGGCTGTGCACCCGTCTATTACTTTTGTCCTGTAAGTACCTTGATCTTTTCACTGTGATCAGTCTCAATAATCCCAGTAATAAATACCGTGTGGGGTGGGGGTTTATTAACTTATCATGCTTCTGCTGCATTTCAAGGCAGGAATGTCAGATTTGGAAAAATTTGATTACTAATGCTAATCCATACTAACATTCTGTCACCGGTCCAGATGAAAATGGAAAACAAATACTATGTAGTTGAGACATTTTTTGTCTTCCTGTAGCTGATTTCTGCAGTCCAGTTTTAAACATTTGGCAAATGCATTTGCCTGGAGACTCCTGATGGAAGGACTGCTGTCCTAAACTGTGCTGGTGGACACCATCGTATAAGGAAGGAAATATCTATGGCGATTCATGCTTGGCTCGCAGTCCATTCTCTCTTCTAAGTGAAAGTTCCACCCCCTCTCAGTTTCACACCCCTGCCTTCTCAGCCATGTGCTTTTGGCCTTAAATGCTCCGTCTTGTGCAGTTAAACTCCATCCAAAAGTTGGAAAGGGTATTCATTTCAAGATCCTGGCATTCTCCCTGTGCTGACTCATTTATGGTCCTTCACTGTGGCCTTTTCAAACTCGGCTCCTTCTGCTGCATTCGAAATGGGAATGAAGGCATGTGGCAGATACAACACAACATCGTGCTTTTAGAATGAATGTCACTTTCTCGTGCCCTTTCAAAGAATAGCGTGGAGGAAGAGATGCTACACTGAAATAGATCTGGGGTAGGGGGGTTCTCTGGAGCCTCCCAGAGGAGCAAGAAGGCTCCCATCCTGAAGCCAGGACCAGACCTGGCCACCATTGCTGGTGAAGCTTCCTGCCCCTCTTGGCCTGGATGCCCGGGACTCTCCTCATCCTCGGCCTCTCTCTGTGCTTGCACTTTGTGTGCATGAGGAGGTGGCTGCCACCGGAAGTAGAAGGCGGCCAGCTCTGGGGGGGTCACCATGAAGGTTGTCTACTGCAGTCTCCCGGCCATTCTGAGAGCCAAGATACATATTAAGGCCAAGAAGATACTTTTACTCTGAGCATTGCCAGCATCCTCCTGAACTTGGTTTTCTTTGGGAATTTCCATGATGGTGGGTATAACTTCGCACCAGGAGCAGCTGGGCTACAGAATTGTAAGGTGGTGTTCATTTCTCTGCAGGAGTCACCTCTCACCAGCTTCTGTCTTAGAAATAGGGCCAATTTCCAAGGAACATTTTACTTTATTGTTACTGTGGCTCTTAGGGCAGGAAATACTGATTTTGTACCTGTAACCACCTCATCCCCCAAACCAGCGCAGTCCCCAAGTCAAGTGTTTCTTGGTAAAAATATTCCTGCAGGCGATGCCCCTCCCTCCCCCTCTCCACAAACTGTGGTCTCTCTGGCTCCCCGATAATACTTTGGGACCAAAGTCCTGTCCTCTCTGTTCCTGGGTCCTGCACGCACCGTGCTGCTCATTTATCTCCTGGAGCAGCCACACAGTGTGCTTTCCCTCTCCTGGCCAAGCAGGCAGCTTACAGTCTGGACGTGTGTATAACTTGGAAAGTAGAAATGCCTCCTCGTCTTCAATAATCAAAGTCCATCACTCGATCTCACTCAGAAACTAATGGAGCTTGTTTCAGTCCCTGACTTCTTGACTTCATTTGCACTGTGTTGGGAAAGTACTCCACAAAAATAGAAGCCTGAGAAACTAAAAAGGGCAGAGTATGACTGCCATGACAGAACTTCCGTGCTTTTCAAAAAAAATAAATAGATAAGACAAAGACCAGTCTCCTGTACCATGGAGTTAGGGGATGTGGAGAACTCATTCCTTACTTTTAAAATTAAGTTCATCCGATCAAAGTACGACTCGCACATGGTGTTCGAGCCGCACATCTATTAGTCACCTTCACCCTGTTGGATCATCTCTGAAAGATGATTTCCTGTGTTTGCTTTGATTTGTTCCTCAATAAATTAAAATGACTCAAAACTAACACTGCCACCTTACTGCGATCTTTGCCAGGTTGATTTTGGTCAAACCTTCAAGACTGGTCTCAGTTTCCTGATTTGTCTCATAGAACTTTGAGGGTTGCAATCAGGCAGGTTCTGAGATTTGCCTTTTACCTTACACCAGTCGCCTTTTCGAAGAGCATTCCTCCCTTCGTTGTGGACGCGCTATTGGTTTTCACACTTCTTTTGTAGAACACCCATTCACATGTATTTCTGTACATAGAACTATGAAAACGGTCGTGTTATAATCTTTCTTGTGGTCTGAATATCACTGTTGCTTTTGGTTAAGATGGTGAACGTAGGCTCCAAGTGCTCTGTTCTGTCTTTAGAAAGCTGTGATGGCGTGTGCAGTTATTTGAAGGGAAAAATTGTAAATTAAGGTATTGGTCATTTTTAAGAATGAACTTGTTGGAGAGTGAACATTCAGCCCATGTTGCTTTGGTGCAATAACTAAATAGCAATTATTACAGTCCAATGATTCTTTTATTTAGTCACTGTCCTTTTCTGCTCAAGGGATTTCTAGAAATCGCTGTACTCCCTTTAGCTTGGTCTAATTTTTAAGTTGATTGATTCTCGTAGCTTTTATCACTGGAGTTGGTTTACCAGTATCCAAAACATGATACGATAAAATCGAGTTGGGCTGTTTTGCCCCTGTTCATTTACCTAAAAGTTGTAATTGCTGACACCTGGTGCTGCCTTGGCTTTTGGCTGATAAATAACTCAACCAGTGTCCTGAGCTGCATGCAGGCTTCCCATCTTACTGCTTTTGTTTCAAATGGCCAGGATTCAGTACCAGTGAGTATGTCGGCCTTGTCACATAACCAAGCAGAGTGGGTGCTTCAGATGGGGAGAAGGAGGCATTGAAGAAAAAGTAAAGTTTTGGGACAAACTGAAAACCACCCTATGATGAGAAATTGGAGACAACATTTTTTAAATGACAGAAAAAATTATCATTTCATCTGTTCATAATGGGAGCTAGCATGATATCTGGAAGTGTAAACTGTCCCTAGTTGTGAATGTCAAAAGCCCTTTTACTGTTTTGCATTCCAGTTTGAATAGTTTGTATTGAAATTTGATTCATATATCTTGTGTATGTTTTGGTGCGTAAAAAGGAAAATTGGGGGTTTTTACTTTTGAGCTGTGCAGGACCGAGGGCATGTCATTGGTTTGTTGTAAGACTATCTTCTGTACATATGTTTTCATGTAAATAAATGAAAATCTATATCAGAGTTATATTTTAATTTTTATTCTAAATGAAAAATCCCTTTTTACTTGAAAAATTGTAAGCCACATTGTTAATAAAGTAAAAATAAATTCTATGGTGGTGGTGTTTTTGCCTTTGTGTTGAAGGTTATTAATTATTTTTAGAGTTTGCATTAGAATTGATTTTTTATTTTTTCCTTGCCATGCGCTAAAACATACATTACAGAGTTTTAATAACCATGATTCTCAAAGTCCTGTGTTACCTTTCAGGGTCACGTGTTACCCCTGGAACATTTTATTTAAGGAACTTGTGTTCACCCTTTTTATTAAAACATTACTCTGTATCCTCACATGATTACCTCTAGCTTCCCCATTTTCAATGACTTTAGTTATTCTATGATTACCTGGTGTGTTAGTAGAAATACTACTTTATGTCCATAAAAGCAATAAGTAAATAACCACATTTGCACTCATCATTGCCCTCCGAGTGCCACCAATGGGTCTTAGGTATCTCAGCTGGAAAAGGAAGAGGTCCCTTTGCCACTCTGCCCTGTTACGGGGGTCTCAGAGGCAGATCACGCCCCTTTCCCCTCTGCCATACAGACTCCGGTAAGTTGACCCAGAGCCAGAAGGTGAGGGAGGGGTGGCATTTAGGAAAAGGAGGTGGAGCTATGCTGCACATTTCTCCTAATCACATTCTCCAGCCTCTTGATACACTCTTGCCCTGCTGATAAGTTCTGCATATAGAAATTTTCATTTCACTTTTAGTGATGGAAGCTTTCTCTCTTAGTAAAACTTTCATAACAAAAGGAGAGCCCAAGAGGGCAGACAAAAAATGGGGAGCATATTGCTTACTTTCTCAAAATATACTAGAAGCAAATTGGTCAAGGATTACATGGCTGAGTAAGTAGAACAACTGTATTTCTATTTGTAATGAAGACCTTTGATGACAAAGAAATGCAGAGGATGGATGTATAATAAAGTAACTAAATGCTTTTGCAGCACTTTCCTCACCTGAACACCATAGAACAACTTCACCTGGTGCAGGTGCTTTGCAAAATGATGTTATTCTTCAGATGTGCCCACCCGTCACTGCTTCCACGATATTGAGACAGGTCTCAGCCCAGCCTGCGGATTAACAAACCCCAATCTTGAGAGGACAGTCCACATACCACGGGAATTACAGGATGTGACTAGTGTCCACTGGCAAAAGCGGGGGAACCTACGTGGTGGCGTATGAGGCTGTTGGACCAAGCAGGGCAGAAGACGAGATGTGGGAAATTCAGGACATCAGCGTGTACCTGTGGTGTGGGATTTAATGTTCCTGTTAGGACAATTTAGAGCCAGTCCGAGGATTGCCTGGGATGGTTCCCAGATGCTGGCCTACAGTGAACGAGATGGAAATTCCAGAATGTCCTTTGCCTACAGTTGAGAAAGCAGGCAGAAGGCCGGAAGTATAGTGGATATAAGTGTAAAACGGGACCGCTGTCTTTTAGAACACAGTTTACGGGGACATTGACTGATGCTTCCCCTCTTGGGAAAAAAAAACGAGGGCATCTTGTTCTCATCGCCCAAGGGTTGGGCGTCACAAGTAAGTGAGTGCATTTGAGTGGCACAGGGATTGGTGGTGTTGAGTCAGTGAATGCAGGTCCCCAGATTTGCTCAGCATCCACTGCCTCCCAGCCTCACACCTCCTTTAAGCACGGCCCCAGCCACCACACAGTCACCTCCTCTCCCACCACCCCAGCCATCCTTGCTGCCCCCAGGTGAGGGCTGGCTCCTGCACCCTCTCACGCCTGCTGTAGAGGTAGCCGCAAACACCCTGGGACTCAAAGCCTGTTGCACCTGGCCCATCAAACCTCTAATTCTTCCCACCATTCTGGACCCAGAGGAAGTGCTAGACTGGAATGTGGCTGCTTCAGGTGACAGAACGTGGAAGTGCTAGGAAGTTCATGGCCCACAGGCAAACTTTGATCAAGAATGTGACCTGCAAATAAACTCTTCTGCCATGCTCCCCTGGATGGGCTTCCCCACATACGGTGGTGTGTACGGTCCGTCCAGAGACATCCCAGTCCGAACCAGCGACCTGTGCTCTCTGCGAAATCACGGCCCGCTCTATGATGAACTGATTTGCGTGGAGTTTCCCCCCTTCCAGGCCTGACTTCCCTGAGCCTGGGATTCCACCACTGAAGAATCAGCTTGTAAACTTGTTTTCTGGGGAGCTAACCCAAGACGGGAGGCAACCATTATTACACTCCCATATGCAATGTGCAAACAACGACAAAATATTCTAGTGAAATCCAGTCATTATCCGGAGCCCAGAAGACCCACCAGCCTTCTGTCGTTGGGACTGTTTGTGGCAGGAATCCTCTTTGAATTTAAGGCATGGGTTGTAAATTCAAATTTAAAATATTCTTTCTGCTTATTGAATTAATGTGTGTTCATTTCAGAAAATTTGTAAAACAAAGGGCAGTTATTAAATTGCCTCATTATGTCATTATGTCTAACTACCTCTTTATCATATTTTCATGTATGTTTATAACATGGTATTAAAATCAAGCAGTTTATACCCTCTAAAATTTTTTCACTAACAGTTATTTTGTAATCGTGTTCTCTGGGGTGGAGTTAGTGTTTTTATATGTCTAATATTTTTGCTTTAAGTGTTTCCATAATTTTAAAAAATAATTCAACATAACAAATGTTACACCCAGTTTCTAAAAATAATGTTTTGCCATATTTACTTGGGATTTATATATTTTATAAAATCTTGCAAGTGTACCTTATTTTTCAGACAATAAGACACACCTAGGTTTTAGAGGAGGAAAATAGGAAAAAATATTTTGAAGCAAAAATATGGTAAAATATTCAATAACATAAATAACATAATATTTCACCAATGTAAATGTAAACAGAACTCAACAGCAGCATTAACAACCATTATTCTTCCCAGATTTAGGGGGTGCTTCTTATAGTCTGAAAAATATGGTAGTTGAAACCCCCTGTATTTACTCCTGATTCTATTTCCCAACCCCTCATCCCAGGGGTAACAATGATTGTGATTTGAGTGTTTTTCATTTCCAGGTGTGACATCACCATAGTAATGTGCACTGCTGCTTTGCAGGTCTTTAGCACGTTAGTGAAGTTAGCTACTTGCACCATATTGCAATTTGCTTTTTTACTCAATATTATTTTTATGAGATTTTTACATGTTAATATTTGTATCTCTCATTATTTTTACCTCTGCATAAAGTCCATGGAATATATTATGATTTACTTGCCCATTCTCTACTGTTGGACCTTTTTTAAATTGAATTTATTGGCGTGACATTGGTTTACAAAACCATGTAGGTTTCACGTGTACAGCCCGATGAAACATCATCTGCGTGCTGCATCGTGCACCCGTCGTCCCAACCATAATCTCTTTCCATCCTCATTCTCTCCCCTTTGCCCACCTCCCCCTCCCCCACCCCCTTTTCCTGGGGCTCTCACTGCATTGTTGTCTGTTATGTATATATGTTTTTAAAGTTAATCCCTTCACCTCTTTCATCCACTTCTCCAAACCCCAGGTCCATCCATGCTGTCTCAAAAGGTGAGGTTTCTCTTTTTCCGGCTGTGTAGTAGTCCATTGTATAAATGTACCACAGCTTCTTTATCCATTCACCTACTTGACATTTATGCCATACCAGCTGCTTGTGTTGCAAATTTGTTTCTCTACATTGGTTTTGTTCTCTTACTTTATGTTGTCCCTTTTAATTCAGAAAGGTCTTAATTTTAATTTACTTTAATATATCACTCTCTTTATGATTATTGCTTTTATTCTCTTGTTTGAGAGAACTCTTCCACTCTATGATCTCTTACATTTTCTTTTAAAAGTTAGTAAGTTTTACTTTTCTCAATCTCTCTAGAATATACATGTATTTTGGTGGGTATTTCCAGTCTTACATTCCTGCCATGTGAGAGTCATCCCTGCTTCACATTCCCCCTGGTGCTGGACGGTGGGTCTGATCACTGCCAGTCTGATGGGTATGGAAATGGTACGGTAATGGATGGAGTGGGGCAGTTAAATTGTCCTGTTCTGACCGCCCAGGAATCTACTGCTTCCCTGCTCATCTGTCAGTCCACCTGTGTCATGTTTTACTCTTACCTGTACGTGTAGGCTTGTCTGGCTCCATATTCTGTTTCACTGGTCTGTTTGTCTGTCCCTCTGCCATTACCACACTAAACTAAGTGTTGTGGCTTCATCATGACCCTTGATGCTTGCAAAGGGGAATCTCCCCATGTTATTCTTATTCAAAATTGTTTTGGCTCTATTTGACATATTGTTCTTCATTATGAATTTTAGGCACAGCTGTTGAATTCCACAGAAAACTCTGTTAGGATATTGGAAATGTATGAAATTTATGGGAAAATTTGGAGACCATGACTTCTTTTATCCTGTTGAATCTTTCCACTTAGAAGGTGGTGTAAGTCTTTCTTTATTCATGTCTTTTACAACTCCTTCAATAAGGCCTTCATGTCTTTCTGCATAGAAGCCTTATACATATTTTGTTAAATATATTCCCTATATATATTTTAGCTACCTGTTTTCTATAATGTTTTGTTCACTATTACTGGGAACTCTATTGATTTTTATGTATTAATATTCTATCCAGAATCTATAGTAAACTCAACAAAAAGGGATTTCCCTCCTGAATTTTTTGGTTTTTTTTTTTTTAGCATTAACTGATTTTTATGGTTTTGGAATTGTAGTTTGCTTTGAGTGGGAAGTATTTATTTGTTTATCTTCTCCTATTTATTTAATTAATGATTTTGCATGTTCTGTGCATCTCATAGACTGAACAGAGCCAGGTCTTACATCACTGGGGAGGGAGCACTCCTAGCCCACGGTGGCACTGGGGCTATTGCGTGTCCACTCACTGAGCCAACAGGCAGCTATTTCACTTTCCTGTGGTTAAGCTCTGTCTTCACCCTCCTGCTTTTT
Organism: Glossophaga mutica; assembly: GCA_039655065.1. Lineage (NCBI taxonomy): Eukaryota > Metazoa > Chordata > Mammalia > Chiroptera > Phyllostomidae > Glossophaga > Glossophaga mutica. The sequence goes on from CM077303.1 coordinate 158,464,009, forward strand.
CAAGTCCGTCCACTAGGATCAGTTTTGCTTTGCAGTTGGAGAAGGCATCCACAGACCTTGGCTTCAAGCCCTGAACCTAGTTCCCGTCCCATCTCTCATGGAGTACATCACTCCACAAGAGCAGGGCATCCAGTGACAACTGTTTGGGTCCTGTTTCAGAACCAGCAAGCCTGTGGCCCTGATCTTTCTCACCACTTTGTGTTTCTGCACTTTTCCTGGTCACTGGAAATATTCACCTTATTTTTGAGTTCAGCCATACCTCACTCATTTTCTTCTTTTATCTGTCATTGTTCTGTGTTTAGAAGAGATGTGTCAGATTTAAACTTACAGAGCCGTCTTGACTAAAAGTCTTCAGATATTACCTACCTTTAAAAATTTTTTTCCAAGCAGCAGGTGGTATTAGAGCATGTTCTGAAAATGAAGCTAACTTTTGCATTATTCAGGCTATTTAGAAATGAGATTTTTAGCACATATGAAAATGCATATTGGCATGGGGTTCATTTAAGTTACAATTCCCAAAATGCTCAGCTAGTTGACATTTCTAAATGTCTCTTCTGCATAGTTTAACTCTTACTAAAACCTCATGGTTTGAAAAAAAACTGCTTTGCATATTATCCCCTCTGACTTCTTGTCATAAATCCCTCGCTCAAGAGGTGTGGAGTTAGAGTGGTGTAAAGGTGGGGCTGGGCCTGTGTTGGTCCATACCACACACTAATGATGCTCATACCTCCCCTCCCACAGTTTGAGCAGAGCGATCCATTCTCTCCCCTCTGTTGGCATGGATGATTAAGTACTGACACTTCAAAATACAGACATTTGTGCAACATGCTACCTATCAACTGACTCACTTGAAAAAGGGTATCCTTAATATGTAAATAGGTTAATCTATGCCTTCCCAATAATCCATATGAATGCACTGAAATGGAAACATTTTATGAGACACTTAAGCTTATGTGAAGCTAATTCTTCTTATAAGAAACCTAAGACAACATTAATTCATCTAACAAAAATGTTTCAGACCTGCTGAGCAGATGCACGGTGCTAAGTCCATTAGGAAAAATACTAGCACTGTGCTAGCTGTGCTTGAAAGGGCAGAAGCCGCCTGGAAGGGAGGGAGACCACGCGCTGAAGTGGCTGTCCAGGAAAACTGGAGCTGACGTGTGTACAATGCGGGTTCAGACTGCGACTAAGGAGAGAAGCGATGTTTGTGCTCTTCAGATCGCTGTATAAGGCCCCCAGCCCTTGTTACTGGCCTTAAAGCGGGACCGGAAATTTAAAAGCTTCCTGAGGTCACCCAGGAAACGTACATGAGTGCAGTGAGCTGGTGGGGATGCTGAGCAGCAAGAGAGGACGCACCTTCCTGCCGAGGGGCTTGTCCTCCAGCTGGCTGTCGGTGAGACTGGGGCCCACGGTTGCCTCATCTTCTCATTTTCCAAGGGGAACCAGACATGTAAATGTTTATGTGAAATCTCCAAATTATTAACTGTTGGCAAGAAATTAAAACATTTTAAAGACGATGATGGCTAAGGAAAATATCCATAGCTTGATTCCATGCTGCGAGTTCTGGATCTCTGCCTTGCTCATTCTGCAAAGACTGTAACGGGGAGGCTGCCACCTGGGAACATGTTCGCTCATAAATGTGAGGCATGTACCAAAGGGATTTGTGATCACTTTCTCCAAGGCAGTCTAATTTTGATCTATTTGACAGTAGTTAATACACATCAGAATTAATTCCTACTCAATCAAAGGCTTACTCATAAGTGTTCAAAGTCAAATTGAAAGTGCTCACAATATTATTTTATTATGTCAGGATGTATATGCACACGTGTGTTTTGGTTTTGAGGCAAGGGTCCCTGGCACAGGTACAGGTTGGTATCACCATTTCAGTCCAGGAGAGAGAAGAGACTGGATGTAAGAATATAGTCTAACCTTCAGACTCAGTCTGCTTTTAATTTTACAATTTGCATCAGGTAAATTAACCTCTCTACTTTCCCATTTCTTCATCTGTCAAATGGGAAGTAGGATTCTTTTCTTTTCAGTATTTTTTATTGATTATGCTATTACAGTTTTCCCAATTTTCTCCCTTTATCCCCCCTCCCCTTACCCCTCACCCCTTCAGCGTTATCCCCCTTAGTTCATGTCCATGGGTTGTGCATATAAGTTCTTTGAGTCCTCTGTTTCCTATACCATTTTTATCTCTCCCCGTCTATTTTATGCCTGCTAATTATGCTTCTTCTTCCCTCTACCTTTTCCCCCTATTCTTCCCTTCCCCCTCCCCACTGAAATCCCTCCATGTGATCTCCATTTCTCTGATTCTGTTCCTGTTCTAGCTGTTTGCTTAGTTTTGTTCTCACTGTTTTTCTTTTCTTTTAGGTTCATTTGTTGGTTGTTGTGAGTTTGTAGTCATTTTGCTGTTCATATTTTTTATCATCTTCTTTTTCTTAGATGAGTCCCTTTAACATTTCATATAATAAAGGCTCGGTGACGATGAACTCCTTTAACTTGACCTTATTTGGGAAGCACTTTATCTGCCCTTCCATTCTAAATGACAGCTCCGCTGGATAGAGCAATCTTGGATGTAGGTCCTTGTCTTTCATGATTTCGAATACTTCTTTCCAGCCCCTTCTTGCCTGCAAGGTTCTTTTGAGAAATCAGCTGATAGCCTTATGGGCACTCCTTTGTAGGTGACTCTCTTCTTTCCTCTTGCTTCTTTTAGGATTCTCTTTTTATCTTTAACCTTGGGTAACTGAATGATGATGTGCCTTGGTGTGTTCCTCTGTGGGTCCAACTTCTTTGGGATTCTCTGGGCTTCTTGGACTTCCTGGAAGTTTATTTCCTTCACCACATTGGGGAAGTTTTCCATCATTATTTGTTCAAAAAGTTTTCAGTTTCTTGATGTAGTTCATCACCTTCTGGCACCCCTATGATTTGGGTATTGGAACATTTCAGGTTGTCCCAGAGGTTTGTAAGTCTCTCTTCACTTTTTTGAATTCTTGTTTCTTCATTCTGTTCTGGGTGGAAAAAATGTTTATTTTTTCCTTTTGTTCCAGATCATTGCTTTGAGTCCTGGTTTCCTTCCTGTCACTGTTGGTTCCCTGAATATTTTGCTTTATTTCATTTTGGGTATCTTTCACTTGTTCGTTTGTTTTTTTTTTTTTTTCCATTTTTCGACCTAGTTCAGTCAGTTCTGTGAGCATTTTAATTATCAGGGCTTTAAATTCTCCATCCTATAATGATTTACACCTAGGGTGTGCTAAGCTCTCTGCTAAGGACTTATGCAAATGACCTGATGTAAGCCTTCCAGTTTCACTATGACTAAGCATTATTAGATGATATTTGATATATGAGAAGAATAAGGCTCAAAGAGATTGAACATTTCACTTCTGGAAGAAAGATATTGTATTTAAAACTTCCACAAATTGAGTGTGGAACAAAATCTAAAATGCTGTTCCAAACTAAGTGGATATTATGTGCCAACTTATACAAAGGTACCAACACAAAAATGTAAGCTAGAGATGGGATTCACTTATTAATCGAACATCTACCATGTATTATGTATATTGAGAGATATAATAGAGTAATACATGGGCTTTGCTTGTGTTCAAGGAATTGACAATGAATTAGAAGAACTGAGAGTCCATGGTGAGTTTAAGAGAGCTTCACTTGGGGTCAGATCCTTGAAGAACTCAGATATTCGCTATAGGCTCCAGCATCCATTGGATAGTGATCGCATACGTTGTTTGTTCTCTTGTCTCTTAAGTGTTTTTCTGGTATTTAAAATGTTATATTTTTCTTAATGATAAGGTAGCTTGAACCACAGCATCTGGTAGTAAGTTGTAAAAACATGACATTTTTATTGTTCTGGGTTTAAAAATATCAAGTAATTTAGTTCTGTATTCTTTCATTCTCCTTAAAATGTGTGTTTTCTTTAAGGCTAAAGGACAAGAAAGTAGCCTTTAATACATTTTCTTGTAACATATATGAAACAACATTTACTCATTCAATTATCATGTTAAGCACTCCATGCATGTGCAATACTCTGTTCAAGGCTGTGTGCTAGTGCCCTAAGTAACAAGAGTCCTTCCACACAACCATTCTTTCTGAGACTCAGTCTAGTGGGGGATGGACATGTGACATGGGGGTATGCTACAAGCAAAGGGTGGGTACCCTGGAGTCAGGCTGACAAGATTTGAATCCCTATTCTGTGACTTGAGCAAGTAACTTAAATATCTGTGTGCTCCTGCTTCTTTATTTGCAAACTTGGGATAATAGCATCTAGGTTATTTGATTGCTGTAAAGAGTACATGAGATAATCCACTCTCAGAAATGTGCCCTCAGAAACGCATTGTAATGGACCCCAGTACACACATGCACTAATGTTCGTAGAAGCACTGTTTCTAATAGCCCCAGCTCGTTCATCATTAATGAGTAGAACAGATAAATCATTTGGGGCATATTCCTACAGTAGGATATCAAAGAACAATAAAAATTGATCTGTATGTAAAAGCATTTATGAACATTTTAAAAAATAACATTAAGTGAAAGAAGCTATACACAACAAAACAGATGCTTCATGTTCTGCTTCTATAAAATTCAGAAACAGGAAAAATCATGAAAATTGAACCATATATCCTTCCAGATGCATAATTAAGGGCAAAGATGAACAAGTAATCAATACCATAAAATCAGTATATGATGATCAGGAAGGGGTGGGAGTTACTGAGAAAGGAAGAGCCAAATTGTCGAGATAATTGGGGGAGATCTCTAAGCATTTGGATTGGCTCTGCACTGGAGGTTAGGGTTGGGTTAGAGAAAGCAGAGGAACCCCTGGGCCAGGTCCATACAGAGCCTTGCTGAGGTGCAAAGAAGTGCAAGGAACATGGGGAAAGTCAAGTGGAGCGGTGGGGCAGAGGGAGCAGCATGTTAAAGACCTTGCCCTGAACTGCAGAGAATATTAAACTATTCTATTGGAACTATTCATTCCTTAGCAACTGGTTATATCATGTTTTCTCTTCATCCGCCTGTTAGCATCATCTTTCCAGTCATATAAGAAGCCCCTTTGAGAACTGGTTCTTGGTGTCACTTTCATCACCAAGAATCTTTTGTCAGCTCCCAAAATCCTCCAATACAGAGTGCCATGTCTCATAAGGTTAGGAGTCCTCATTCCCGTTTCACAAGAGAAGCAACTGGGATCTGAGCATGTTGAAGGACTTACCCAAGATCACACAGCCTGGTCCCCCACCCTCAGCAGTGTCGCAGTGGGACCACACTGTGGACATCTAGCAGTTATTGACTAAAGCTGGAAGGGACATAATTAAAAGCTCAGAAAGTACTTTTTTTTTTGTTTAGGGAGAAAAGGATGCAAAGAAAGAGTGCTGAATGTTGCGTTAGAATCCAGGATTCTGTTGGGCTGGGAGACATGGGTGAGAACCCTTGCTGTCATCTCCCCCCAGAGCCACCACGGACAACAGACTCAACTGTGCCCGAAGCTCCTCAGATTGTGGTGTGGCGTTAACTCAGTCACCACATACGTTCATGCTGAATATTTCTATCTGGAATCTGTCATTTAGAATGTCATCTTCTATGACAAGATAACAGTCTCTCTTCAGAGCAAGCTGTGCAAATCCCATTAGCAACACTAATCACATTTGAGCAAGGGGCTCCTGTGTTTTACTTTGAACATTATACCCTCTTATGTCACTTAGCATCTGCCGAGAAACAATTATGAAAACAAAGTAGTCCTTTTATGGGGACAGGTCCTATGAAAGACGCAAAAGCAAATGCTTTAGTTGGTCCTCTGGTGGCAAGGTCACCCCAGAGGGGATAATGTTTGGTTTTTTGTTTTTGTTTTTGCTTTTTTGTTTGTTTGTTTTTGAAAAAAGAACCCTCTGATGTGATTTTCAGATGTGCATAAGGAAAGAGGGGGAGGCAGTAGCAACGGCCAGGAGCACATGCATTAATGACGGCGAAACAGTTCAATCTAATCACGAGAGCAGGGCATGACTGCTCCAAGTCCTCATCTCGAGTCAGTTTTCTCCCAGGTGTGTTGGCTGCAACATCCAGTTCCAGAGAAGTGGAGCAAAAATGAGTGCCGATAAAATATGAAAAATGTACCTGTGCCAGGCACTACCCCCTCAGGTCTTTGATAGGCGCCTTGCCTGGTTTCAACTCCTTCCCTAACTTTTCATTTTTCTCTTCCCTGCTTTCCTTCCGAGCTCTTATCACTGGCTAGTATACTATATATTGTATTTATTTATTTTCTGTCTCTCCCACTAGAATGTGCGAGTAGGTAATTTTGTTGTTTGTTTTTTTCTGCTATATCTTTAGAATCTGGTACAGAGTAGGTATTCAATTAGTACTTGTTGAATAAATAAATGAGGTGAGATCTTTACATGAATTATAGTATTGAATTACAAAAAATTCTTTGAGGTGGGGACTGTCTTTACCTTTATTTACAGATATAGAAAATGAGGTTTCAAAAAGAAGCTTGACCACAATCAGAAAGATTACATGTCAGAGTGTTAGGATTAGAACTTGAGTCTCTCCAAGTCCAGAGTATTCTTACTCCTCCAAGAGCTGTGAGCTAGGAGAACAAGAGCCTACGTTAGAATTAATAAACAGGCCCTTTTGTTAGCAAGATGTTTCCATCCCATTTTCAGGTTGATCCAACTGTGTTGGGAGGCATATGGTGAAGTTAATACAACATGAGCAATTTCTATCCTAAAATATTACAACAATCACATTTACCAGTGTTCTTAAAAACAAACAAACAAACAAACCAGCATCTCCTAAGAAAACAGCTTAATTCATGTTCTACCAGTAGAGTCCTTTGCAGCAAGGACTGGTGAAAATGAAGGGGGAGGTTACTGAGCTAACATTTATGGAGCAGGTACCAAGTGCCAGATTCTTTCTATTTATTGTATCATCCAGTCCTGACAACAACTCTCTAAAGCATGCAGCCTGAGGGATGTTTCCCTCCCCCGTGTTCACATAGAAGGCTCACAGTGTAGGTGACTCTTTAACCACGTGGGCATCAGGGGTGCCCACTCCCCTACAGTCCAAAGTTCCATATAACTTTCGACTCTACAGTGAGTTTCCACATCTGTGGACTCAACCACCTGTGGGTAGAAAACAGTATTTTTGATCCTCAGTTGAGAGTCTGTGTTTGGGGATGAAAAAAATACTGTTTTCCATCTGCAGTTGGTTGAATCTGCAAATATGAACCCTGTGAATACGAAAGCTGACTATATTGAAGAAAATCTACTTATATGTTTAATCATTTATTCAATATATTATAAGTGCTTACATTATATCATGAAACATTAACAAGCATAATCGTTGACCTCAAGGCATGCACACTCGAATGGAAAAATCACATAGATAATCGGAGGCCAGAACATAGTCTCCTGATTTCTCGGCCAATGTATTTTTAATAAAAACATAGGCAATCATTTTCACTTTATAAGATAAATACTGATAATTTGTTTTTCTAGAAGAAATTTATAATTTCATTTTTACCAATACGCAGCATAATTGAATATGCTTAAGTTTTCCAAGTGTGTTTAAATTTTACACATTTTATAGATGGCAGCTTAATCCCCTAACTCAGAACTAAGATATTACTACCCAGAATTCAAACATCATCATCATCATTATTGATATCATCAAAACATGTGACATACAGGCAAAGGAATTAGAGCTCACATGTCTCCTGAGTTCTTAACCCACACTTTGGATGGGGCATACATGGACTGCGTACACCAGTCAGTGTTTAAGCACGGAGGGATCCCTGCCCTGAGCATGACCCACACCTTTATAGTTCTGGGGCCCAGAGATCTATGTGACTGTGTAGCATTGGAAGCTTCCTGGATTAGGAGAATGACTTTTTTTTTAGGAAAGGGGAGCTTCTGGAGATGAACACCTGGATCAGCTCTCCCTCTGCTGGGCTAACTGAACCCCCCAGAGCCAGCTCTCTGCCTGACCACCAGCAAGTCTCTGGGGCACCCAGACCTGCTGTCTCACACTGAGGCACTACACGGAGTATAGCATTTAGTCCTCCAACAGCCTTAAGAGGCGTACTCTGTTATTATTTCCATTGTATAGATGAGTAAACTGAGACAGGGAAAGAAATTAAATAAACTAGTTGACAATCATTAACTACTAACTGACAGATCAAGGACTTAAGTCTAACTCTCAAGTTCTTGCGCTTGACCTATTTCTTAAAACATAGGTTGTCAGTAAATCATGCTATCAGTATGTAGATTCTCTCTAATAGGTTGCTTCTAAATTTGTATATACTATAATTTTTATTATATGACACATATGTACAGTGCCTAAGCAGAGTGTGGATCGCATGAAAATTACTCAGTGACAACCCTAATGGATGCCAAAAATAAAACTAACAAAAGCCCCGTCAATCTGTGCTCTCTGGTTCGAAGAACTGAGACTTTAAAAAAGGAGCCCGAAAAAAAAAGTCTTTAGAGGAGCCAGCAAACCAGCAGCTCAGAATATGGCAAAGAAAAAAAGTGTTTTCATCATTTGATTCCAAGTGGGCATTCAATAAAAACTTGCTGACTGGATGGAATTAAACCAGCAGATATCCGTGACTGACACAACATGGAGTAATTAGAAAATCTATTTGAGGAACAACTAGATGAAGCAAAGCACAATTAAATGGGCTGATGTAAGAGCAGTACAATGGTAACAGAGCATCTTGGTTTCAGACTGAGAAGCAGCTAGGAGAACACTGTTAACTGTGGAGAATGTATAGGCAAGGGCCAAATAGAATTTCTTCAACCTGATAATTTTTGAAGCTGTTTATACAGTTGCTGTATTAAATGCTGTGGAAATTGTTTTTGAATCTTCGCAAGAGAGTCACTGTATCTCATCACCATGTAAATCTGTGTGTATTTGTAATGCAATTGCGATCTATAGCAAACCTATAATAACTGAACCTCAGACATTCTTATTTCAACTTAAAAATAGTATTTAAGATTATATCCTTAGAAATGGTATTGTGGCAAGATGAAATCAAATAGTGGAGCTTCAAAGGAGGGGAGGGAGATGGAATGGGAAGGCAGTTGAACAAACGGTAACGCTGAGCTTGTGTTCCCGAGAAAGAAATGCGGGCTTTTCCATTGTCAATTGAAATGCAGCCCTCCGAGATTCTTCCAGTGTCTGGGAAGTCAAATTGCCTTATTAAATTGTGCAGAAATTGACAGATTCCAAACAAATAGAGAGAGTAATCATTGGAGAGTTCTCAATAATCTGGCAATATGGAAATTACAAATTATAATATTTCCCCTCGAGGAAATGAAATATGCAAAAGAACAACTGCATAATACAAGAGAGTGGGTGTACAAGTAATCCCTCAATAGCTACCCTTTGCAAGCTCCGTCATCACAGTTGCGTACTTCTCAGTTAATAACGAATGCACAAAATTAAGTTTAAAGTGAATTATAAAATTCCTTTAAAGTTCAGGTTTTACATAAAGCACCATCAGGAAATACCATAAAAATGCTCTGGCAACCAATGGTGTAAATCTTTTTAAATGTCTGTGCACTTTCCTGAACACTCCGTGTTTTTACTGTAACGCTAACACTTCTTTATGTCAAGGAATTTTTCTAATCTGTTTTCAGCTTATTACTATCCATAGTAATCTGGGTCCTAAAGAAATAGAAAAATGTAGCTCTGCCAGAAATATTTTTTACAATCTTGATGTTATCTTAATAAGATCGTGTCATGTAGTTATCTGTGGAATATGATATGGAAATCCAATACTGGTGGTGATGATAATATTAATTCATTCTTTATTCAACAATACTTTGGTGAATGAATGTTCTCTACTTATGAGACCCAGAGCTCAGTATTTTGAGGGGTGTGGGAAGCACAGCACACAGAGCTGCCTTTTGGGAGTTTATAGCTCTTCAAAGAATAGTTGAAATCACAATTTTTAACATTAGTTCTTACAAAACAACTTTCAGTGCAGGATCAAGGTCCTTAGCCAGCTCCTAATTATTCAAAAAGCTTACTCATCTTCCTGTCTTCTAAGACCTTGCCTTATCAATTTCACTGCTCATCAGTTTCGCCCACCATTCAAGTACACAAAGAAGGGAAAACTCACATCCATTTGAATGTGAGAAATCTGATTAGAGATCTGTAGGGAAATATCTGAGTTTTGTCTCAGTCACACAAGTAACCTAGAATCGCTGTGTTCAATGCAAGTATGTAGGTCCCAGGTTGATCAGTCATTTGGCATGGGCAAGCTTTCTTTGTTTATTTTTGTCTTGCAGTTGTCAACTCCAGCTTTATGGCTGTTTCCTATGAAGATTTGTGGAAGTCTTATTTTCCCCCATTTAAAGTTGGAAACTTTTCAGATACCCATTTTCTAGTGCAAATGAATCCCGTAATCTGTACAGAGATGGCATGTCAGCCCAAGGGAAGCTTCTAGCGCATGGAGATGAACAAGAAGCTGAGACTGAGAAGTGATGCATGAGAAGGCAACACGTACAGGACCAGGGCAAGCCCACACTGGCCCCATCCTCATCAAGCAAGTCCTGAGAGCTCAGGTGAGTACTACGTACCAGGGAAGGCACACGTGCTTAGGACTGCAGTGCTCTTCAAACACTTGTTCCAAAAGTGGTTGCAGGCAACAGTTACAAAGGCACCAGAATCACGAAGACTCCAGGTATGAAGTCAATACTTGGACTTAACCAAGAAGACTTCATGTGCCTTCTGATGAATGCAGAGCCGCTTACCAAGCAAAGATCAATTGAGAGCAGAATGATGGGAGTTTCATAGGAAAACTCAGCAAAACTAGAGCAGATTCTATCAGGATAGCCCATAGATGTCTACTTGTTTCTCAATCTTTGCAATGCTTAAAATGCATGAAAACAGGAATCTGCCTTTAAATGGATGCAAGGTATGTGAAAATGAATGTCCAATTAATTGGAAGGGGAGCCTTTGGTAAATTTTTGGTGGATTATTCAGAATGAAAGTTATAAAAAAGGATAGAAGGAACAAACTAAAATATAGTAAAGCATGCACTTCTGAAATGTTCTAAAGAATGTAATTCAGAAATTTATCAGGGACTAATTTTTTAAATTTAATTGTAACCATCTATTATCCCATGATGCTTTTTCACTGTACAGTGTGTAAAATATGAAAGATACCAGTTTTCAAAAACTAGCATGTTATAATGACAAATATCAATGAATAAGCAGAACAACTGACCCAGGTTAGAATGCTGAATGTGACCAACTTTAGGGTATCTGAGAGGCTGCTGGTCAGAGAAGTTCGAGTGGAGAAGGTGGACTCCAAACAGAAGGTTGGGATGTAAGGGATGGGTGGCTTGTGCTGAGAACAGATGGAGGCAGAGTAAGTGCGGGTGCCAGAAGCGAGGAGGCCAGGCCACCTGTTAGGCTTCAGCAAGACTGTGAATGGAGGATGATGTATGCACTCACAGAATAATACAACTGGGCAAGTACATTGATGACATCTCCACATAGATGCATATAGAGATGTGTGGGGTAGAACTGGGGCTGACCATGGGGACTGATTGATTATTAAAAAGAATTAAAAAATAGTTCCAGTGTGATCTGAGGAGGGTTGGCTACTACCTGCTTTATTAACCTCTCCTGACAACTTCAGACAGGGGACAAGATTGGAAATCCCCAGCAGAGCCCGGTGACAAACCTCAGACCTCTGGACTAGACAGATTCTGCAGTCTCTCTTGGCCATCAAAATGTCCGTGTCAGATTTTTTCTAATTAATACCACTTATAGCCAAGTATCCAGCATCATCCCTGTTGTGTGCATTGCCTGTTCAGTGTATCTTTGTTGTTGAATTGGTTTCCCTATTAATCCATAAACTCCCAGGGACCACGAAACACAACTGCTCTCTGTGATCCGCATCTCCAGCCAGGCATCAGAGCTGCATATGGACCCACTGGTGTTGCTTCAGTGCCTGCCCACTTTTTGGGTTGACATAGGAATCTCTAAACACATGTGTATTTTTTTAGTATACACAGAAGAAATGGTAAGTCTCCAGTCTTCTATGACCTCATTAAAAAACTCATACTTGCAGTATCCCAGGATTGCTCAGCAAAAACATGATCCCACATATTCATCACCCCGGTTCGAAGTCTTTAAAAAAATTTTTTTTTATTGTCACCCAAGGGCACTCTTTCCTTGCTTTTAGAGACAGAGGAATGGAGAGAGAGAGAGAAGCATCCATCTGTTGACTCCTGTACACCCGCAGACCTGGGATCTTATGTGCCTGTACTGAGGATGGAAGCTCAGCCTGGGTATGTGCCCTGGCTGGGAACTGAACCTTCAACTCTTTGGTTATGGGATGACACTCCAAACAACTGAGCCATACCACCCCGGGCTCCAGTTTGAAGTCTTGATGCAATTTAAATGGGGGAGCTGAGAACAGCTCATTTAATTACCCTGCCATTTTAACTGAATGCTCTTTGACTTAATTTTATCTCAATGAGTATAAAGCGTCAAGAGACTCTGCTATAAACATGGAATCGCTGCCTCTGACAGCTTCTGGGAAGGGGCCCCAAGGGGCAAAAATGGTGATTTACAGTACACTAACAGCACTGCAGAACAGCTTTGGCACCAGAAGTTTCTAGGGCTTAATTACTGACTTTAACATTTAAGCAAGAGTTAGGCAGTGAGCAGTAACCACCAGAGGAGAAAAAAAGAGAGAGAGAGAGGGAGACGGAAAGAGAGGCATCATTACACAGCAAATAAAATACTTTTAAGATGTTGGGTTATTTTTTGTCGTATGTTCTATAAAGGCACCAACCTAAATAATTCACTGTTCTTTCTATGACTGTTACTATCCATTCTTTCTATGGCCTGTATCATCCATCCAGAGAGACCTGACCCATTTGAGTCTAACTGAAGTCTTCTATCAAGAAAGTATGACAAAACTCTTACCTACTACCAGAAAGAAAGAAAGAAAGAAAGAAAGAAAGAAAGAAAGAAAGAAAGAAAGAAAGAAAGAAAGGAAGGAAGGAAGGAAGGAAGGAAGGAAGGAAGGAAGGAAGGAAGGAAAAGGAAAGGAAAGGAAAGAAAAAGAAAGAAAATCAGTATGCTTATGTTCCTTTTAGACAGTACCTGGCCAAAGACATAAAACTTCCAGTAGTCTCAGAAAAATATTCATGTATTTTTAATTCTGTGGATCACCCATTTCTAGCTCTTCCCTCATTGAACTGTTTAACATATGCTGTATTTTGAGGAGTTCAGAATTCCAAAAGCAAAACACATAAATGAGCACATAAATAATACTGACTTGCTTAGCTGTTTTAAGAAATAGCAATCTTAAAAAATAAACCTTTTCTTCCTTTCCCTTCTCTTTGATATGGAAAATTACTTTCCATTAAAAGACATTGTGGATAATACCCCCACAGCACTTCATTTAATGGGAAAAGTATGCCTCTCTTGTTCCCTTCTATGCTCAGTCGATTGTGTTTTAAGAATTTCATAGCTTTGAACTTGAGAGCCATATTCAGAAAACCAGCCACTGAATGTCCGAAGTCTTTAGGAGAGGCCAAACCCTATGTGAATGGGGGATGAATTGCACAGACGTATAGAAATTCTGAAATCTATGTCTAGCAACCAAACTGAACATATTGGGTGATCTCTGGCATATGGGAGCTAAGAGCACTGCGGACAAGAAATAACACAGGAGCAAGGGGTGGTTTACTCCTCACCTGCCACGCCTCTTTCCTGAGACTTCCAACCCTCACTCAGCCCCTGACACCATTAGAGCTACTTGTAAGCCACCAGGTTCAGAGCATCCCAGAGACTCTGAACTTGCTGTTGCCCTGCCTTCTCTCTCTGCCTGGCCATTGAACAACAGCTCCTACATGCCCTCCCTGGGTAAGATTCACCAACTCCGTCTGCTTCTCAAGTACTCCATTTTCTCCCTGGTCACACTGAAACTGCCCATTCAGCTTCCCTCCCAGTGAGGAGTGCATGCTGGAGATCAGGACAGACACCTTGGTTTCTGTGCCCACACCACCCAGCACACAGACTTACTGACCGACAGAGTTCCCAGTCGCAGGAACTCTTTTATAACTGACTTCAGTTCACACAGCACCCCTCCACATACCTGGTCAGAATACTTGCAAGTCACTTCAAAATATATTACTAGCAGGTGGAGGGATGGTGACCTGAGATATTCTGTCTTCCAGAAGGTAAAATAAGGAGAAACTGGGTGTGACTAAGAAAGACTCCCAGTATGTTAACATGACATGAAATGGCTAACAGCGAAATACTAATGTGGTTGGAAAAGTCACTGCCTGGGAAGGACTGTCACTGAGCGGAGACTTTGAAAGAGGAGAAGAAACTCATTTAACAGGGCAGACTGTGTGATGCTACAAGCCTCCTCAGCAGATTAAATGCAGGAGTCACATGCCCTTAGTGGGCTGGTTGTCCATTATCTCGCGAGTTCTCTGATCCCTGTAGCACACTGAGTCAATTACATGCTCTGGGATTTATGTCGGATGTGCCCGGAGCCAGAAATTGTTCTGAGGGATCATGAAATAGAAGAGTAAACTCCTGAGTATAATATAGCAGGAGATGCTATTTGCTTCTCTATAGTGTGTGTGTGTGTGTGTGTGTGTGTGTGTGTGTGTGTAGGAGTTTGACAAAATAGTTTTTCTAAAGCCCTGGTATCATTTTTTAAAATTCATTTAGTGAAAGAAAGCCTGAGGAACATAATTCAGATCACTTAAGCATATGTGCATAGCCTACCAGAAAGCTTGCTAGGGAGGGGAGCAGGGCACTGCAGTCACTTTGGCCCCTCCCTGGCTCGAGACCGTTATGGCGGTGGATCTTGGGAATGACTCTTCACCCCTCCGGACTTCAGTTCTCTCACCTGCAGAACGAGGAGTTTAAACTAGATGACCACTTTCCAGCTCTAAAATCCTGCAACACAGTGACTAATTTTAGTGTCCTTACCACTGTTATAGAGCATTTGGTTTTTAAGTTCTAAGAATTTTATTGTATATTATAAAAGTGTAGTCATGTGATAAACAGTAAGTTACTAACTTTTCACTCTGTTTTAGGAAGTGAGGTTTCTACCCTAGGTGTATTTACAAGAAATTTGTTCAATAAAGAAATAATGGAAGGAGAGTGGATTTTAAAGGAGGAACACCCAGGGCTCCTTGTGCTGTATCCTTTGTGACTTTAAAGACAATGGTTTAGCACAGGGAATAAATCTTCACGCTGAGCAAAATCTTCACTAGGAATTTTCAGGAAGTGTGGTCTGTAGGGCACTGGAACCACCTCCCCCACTACACCCCCATCCAGCCCTACTTATTTTCAAAAGGCTGTAAACAGGTTACCACTGATATGCAAATGGTTCTCAGTTTTTGTTTGTTTGTTTTTTAAAGCAGGGCTCTGTGGTCCTGGCAATCAGTGAAGATGTGGGCAGGGTGAAATCCCTGAGTTTTTTGCTGTCTTTCACGTGTTGGGACAAATTTGTGACCATAGAGTGGGCGTGGTCACGGTCAGCGAGAAGCAGAGAGGTTTATCTGTCAATATCAAAAGAATGTGAGAGAAGAAGTGGGGACAGCACACACCTGTGTTTTACTGATGAGCAAATGGATAGAAAGGACTTGTGTTTGATTACAAAGAGAATTAATCGGGTTGGAGGAGGGTTAGGATTTCTCTGCAATCTGGCCTGCAGCCCTAGAACAGCAAACCCCTCGTCTCGGATCTGGGCTGGTTGGGCTGTGGTTGATGTACCGGACTGAAAAGCTCTCTGCGCTGCAGGTCCTGGGATGTTGTACAGGGAAGATTTTTAGTTTAGTGGGAAAAGTGAACGATTGAAAATAAGTTTTTACGAACTTTGTTCTGTGGGTAAACAGAAACGATCGGTCTTCAAAGCTCTTTTTGCAAGCCCAGAGTTCAGAGTAGTGCAGCTTTAATTCCAGAACCCTCTGAAGTGCACCTACGTATTATTCTTGCACAGATCTTTAACTTTTACAGCGACTCATTAGTTCAAGAGACCTTTGCTTTTATATGAATCACAGTTTAGTGGATATAGAAAGAGGTATTCATGCTACACAGCTGGTGCTTTATTGGAACACTTCTATTCTTCCTGTAAATTATTCTCTGACCTTTGGAAAATGGGACAGAAATTTCAAAAGTTTTATTGGATATTCTCTGAAAAGCTGTTACTGTATTTTTGCTTCTTGATCTATAAAGTAGTCTTCATTATAGTATGTAGATACCTTTTTATTTTTTATATAAGTTTGAACATTTTTATTTTTTATTTACTCAAAAAAAATTTAAATTATTGTTCATGCTATTATAATTGTCCCTATATTTCCCTCTTTGCCTCCTCACCCACCGCTTCCACAGTCAATCCCCACACCGTTGTCCATGTCCATGGGTTCTTGTCATATGTTATTGGACTAATCACCTTCATCTTCTTTCGGTTAGTCCCTACCTCCCCCCATCCCCTCTTAACTGCTGTCAGTCTAATGATTCTATGCCTCTGGTTTTACTTTTCTCATCAATTTATTTTGTTCATTAGATGATTCCTCTTATAGGTGAGATCATATGTATTTGTCTTTCACCGATGGGCTTATTTCACTTAGCATAATAGTCTACAGTTCCGTCCATGCTGTCCCAAAAGGCAGGAATTCCTTTTTTCTTTCTGCTGTGTAGTGTGTGGTATTCCGTTGTGTCAATGTACCAGCTTTTTAATCTACTCATCTACTGGTGGGCACTTAGGCTGTTTCCAGCTCTTGGCTATTGTAAATAGTGCTGCTACAATACATTTTTAAAGGAGATTAGGTGTAAATAAACACTGCACACTTGATACCTTCACGGGAAGGGACAATGAAACCCTCTGTGATGGCATCATGCCAAGCAAAAGCCTGCAGAAGGACCAGAGTGTCTTTATTCATGGGGAGGACAGCATTAGCATGAGTGGCAAGCCATAGTGAGCCCTCCTCTACAGAAGGCTTTTGGCTGTGCTTTTAAGCACAAGAGTCATGATCCTTGGATCCCAGAGAGGGTGTGACAGAAAGAATATTATCATCAAATGCCAAATGTAGGGTACAGATGCAATGCCCCGAGAAAGGGTGATGTCAGCGTTGAGTGGAGTGCTTGAGGTGGGGGCAGGGGAACTGACGGTGACACTGAAGACCAGGTAAAAGAGGGACAGGACATGGAGAGAGTGGTGCAAGCAACACTATTGTCTTTCCCATGGGCACTCCAGGCTAATGGGAACCCATAGCACCCACAGCGCCCCTCATCTAAAAGACGTCGTTAGGTGCCATTTTGTTAGGCTCTTTAACTTAGATTTGCACCTGAAATTTCATCCATGAGCCAGCAGCTGCCCACAGGGCGCGGCTTACTGGCTCAGAGAGGCAGATGTGAAGAGGGGCACTCTCCCAGGGCAGCGGGCAGAAACGGAAGGACTGCACAAGAAAGTCAGCGCGCAGGAAGGAAATGTTTCTAATGCAACATGTATTAACTAGATATGAAATATACTAACCCTCAAATAATATTTTATGTTCAAATTTACACCTGATCTGTAAGTTAGATGGTCATGACATGATAGGTTCTGAGTTATGGCTTCTGAATTCCAAGCTCTACGGGCCCACCCCCTCCTTTGCTTGTTTTCTGTATACTGGGTAATAATTAGCTCATTTGTGCCCAAGTAAGTGGTTTTAAAGCCTTTCATCATTTGAAGTACTGGAATATTTAACATACTTTGTAAAAAGGTAAGGAGTGACCCTGAATATTTTTTCTACTATGCAGAGGTTTGCTACATATTTGGTGGCAAAGTGTAAAATAGCTGTGAATAGAAAGATGAATTGTACATCTTTTCCTTTGGCAAAATAACAAGAGCTCCAAATTGTTGACCTTTCCTACAATGAAAAGTGGCTGTCAGAGTATGCTACCTAGCAGTAATAAATGCACTTAATCTGTCCTTTTGTGCTAGATATAACTTAAAAGTAGAAAAATAATGACTTTTTGAAAGAATCACCTGCAATGGAGAGAGCATTTTGAAAACGGATCTTGGGAAATGTTTCTATCATTATGTGACTTTTTTGAGGAAAATGGTTTAAATGAATCACTTATAGAGACTTGTATATTTCATACTTAAAAAAACTTAGAAAAATTTTTAGCCAGTTCAAAATTTTAAACAGACGAATTTCAGGACATTTTGAATTCATTTGTTAAAAATACAAAAATGCAATTAGTAAATGAAAACATCTGGAACAAGAGAAATTTATTAGCTAAATTTCAGCAAACATTCGTGTGCTTGTGGGAAGGAACTGAAACCCCAACGTTTCCGGCACATCAGTGAGTGACTGCCCTCGGCTGGGCTGCAGCCGTGGTAAAGCCACCTCGAGAAAGTGGCTGGACTTACATGCATACCTAAGTCACACAGTGTCTCATCAGACTTTTCCAAAAAATGATATACATTCAGTCATGTTATGCTCCCTAAGATATTAGTAATAATTGCTTTTAGTAGGAGCACAATTTTGTGCCTTTGATAAAGAACTCATTGTTAGAATTTTAGTCCATCTCCTTCAAATTTCTATCTGTATATATTTTGGAATACATGTGGGATATTCACATGTCAATACATGTATTTGCATGGTATTGTATATGTATTTTTGTGAGAATAATGCTGCATGTATATACATATATTTTATGTGTTACTTTCATATATGTGTGCATGTGTAATGTACAAATAAAATATATGCACACTTTCAGAGTACTTGTTCAATCCATTTTTTTTTTATGTTTAGAGACAGTATGTGTAGAGGGAAAAATATTTATGGTGGGGTCAGATTCAAGACCTAGTCCAAGTTCTACAGTTAAGACATGGCACCTTATGCAAGTCAGATCGAGGAATTACAGAGTGAAGGGCAAGAGAGCAATGCCTTCTTGCAAAGTTTCTCTGAGGATCGGGGGAAATGTGATTATGCATGTTGATTGCCTGGCATGTAGCAAGGGGACCCTCAATAACTCATGGTGGCCATTAGTAGGGCCACTGGAGACCATGGGGCCCATCACTTCACTATCTAGGAAAGGAAATGGAGGGAAGAGGATAAAATCGGTCCATCTGTTAAGGTGAGTGATGGAAGAGTTGCTACTGAATTCTGCTTGGGAGCTCTTTTGAGATCTCATTAGTTTTGACAATTTCTGATGATTGTTTTCTTTAAAAAAACTTTTTTTAATCTTCACCTGAGTACATGCTTATTAATTTTAGAGAGAATGGAAGGAAGGGAGAAAGAGAGGGAGGAAAACATCGATGTGAGGGATGCCTCTTTCACACACCCCGACCAAGGACATAACAAGCAACCCAGGCTTGTGCCCTGACTGGAATTGAACCTGCAATCACCTGGTAAGGATGATGCTCCAACCAACTGAGCTGCACCAGTCGGGGCTGATGATTAGCTTCTTATAGTAACATTTCCTTCAAGCATCGCCCTCTAGTGTATTACAGAGCAGGGCTATGAAATCTGTGTGCAAGCTATCAATACAAGTTGCTCCAGTCTCAGTGCTTTTCATGTGAAAATACCACCAGGCTGATATTCCTTGATTTTATATATATTTTTCCCGTTGCCTTTGATTCTCCATGTTAGGAGCATCCTGGAAAGACCAGAAAAAAAAGGTAGGGCCCCCAAATTTTTGACAGGCTCTAGAGCATATTAGAAGCTGGAAAGAGAGTGATAGGTGAGTTACTAATTGGGAGAAACCAGGGCTAAAGGATAGGATTGGTCTAAACTGGTGATTCTGAATTTTTGGGTGTCTTTGTCCCTCTGAGAATCTGAAGAAGTATAAGGATACGGATCCTGTCTCTAGATGTGCATTTATGAATGCGCATAGGATATTTACACAGGATTCCAGGAAACCACGCAGTCCTTGGAGCCTACCCACTGATGCTTGATGCTCTAGCTCTAATACTTTGCGTGGGAAATTCAGCGTTGCCCATTTATACCTCTCTCTCCTTTAATTCAATCTGGAACATTTGGTGCAAAATCAAATGTGTTTTAATTATGTTCATGTTCTTATTTTCTGCTTGGATTGTGTAATCCCACCAACACCTCGCCAAGGACTCCTGAAAGTAAATATGTGGCACTCACATACACATTGTTTTTACTTTATTTCTCCTTTCTGCAATCTGGATCATGCCTATTTAACAGTGTTTCTTTCTTGAAATGTGACAGTTTGACTTCTTTTTCAAAGTTGTGCTCGAAGCAAACAGCATCACTTGAGTGTACCTATTCTGAGAGATGCATGGTATCAAATGTTATCTATCACTAACAGGAGGGATTTAACATTTACTCATTGCTTGCTGGGTACCAGACACTGTGCCAGGTCTTTTAATTGAATCACAGTATTATTTCTTGTAAATATTAGGTTCAATGTTACTGCTGTTGTATTAGAGATGAAAAAAATTAAGCTCAGAGAATTTAAACAAGTAAGGAGTGAACTACTGAACTTTCTCCTTGAGGTTCCCCACCTGCAAATTGTGTGTGACTGTCTGCCACCAACTTCTGTGTAATTACACAGCCAAGTGATCAGAGAGCAGAGGTTCTGACTGTGGCGATAGCATCTGTTACCCTGACACAGATCTAAATGTGACTTATTAGTCAACCAACTTTTCCCTCCGTCCCTCACCCTCCCACTGAAGTTTAGGTGTGAGGCACTTCACAGGAGTAAACTATTGTGATTCCGAGCAAGTCTAACAGCAGCCACCCACAAAGCAGCCCAGATCCAAAGAAAGAAATAGATGTGAGAAATCTACTTAGAGGAGGGTCCCCTAGTCTATTTGTAAACTTTGCATGGCTGTGTGGTCTGTCTGGGGGACTGTCAGCCAATAGCGTAAACCCCTCAAAACTGCTCTGTCATCAGCCAATGCAACTGAGTGAAAACAGGATGGTTTGAGCAGGAAAAAGTTAATCTCAAACTTATCCTCGTGATTATGAGTCATTTCCTTATTAATTGAAAAATTGTGTGTGTGCGTGCATTTGCTTCTCTGCTCGTGGCAAGACTGAGCCTCGAGAGCAGAGACTCCAAGTTAGTGTCACGTCTCGTCTTCTCTACACGCTGCGGACACCCACAGCGTTGGTAGAGATGGCATTCATAATGACGACACAGATGCTCTTAAAGGGAATTTTTGATGGCGCTCCCATGTTACAGACACATGATAGTCGTATGTAAAGACTGCTGCATGGTATCAGATGAAATAAAATCTGACCTAGCAAATAAAATTAATGTGCACTACTGTCAAGCGGTGCCATTCGGAGGCATATAAATGACAGAGCAATTAACATCCTGGAATAGCTACTTTGAAGGTTAAGGGGAGTGATTAACTTCCTCTATAAATACATTCTTGGAAAGGTCCAGTTGTTGGTGTTTGGAGGAAAGAACGAGATTATCTTCCTCTGTAACTATCCAACCTTTTTTAGATTGAATCATGGATCAGAGCAGGGGTGTGTTTGGAGTGAGGGAAGATTGGAAGTCTAATTTTAGATTAGGCCTCACTGAATTCCCAAGATCAAACTGGTAGCAGAGATTTTTCTCCTGTACTCTCACGGAGCTAAACGGATGCCTGCAAAGGACAGCAGGTGTGGGATTCCATTACAAATGTCAGCTCCTCACAGGGGCCCTGTTTTATACACTGTGCAATCCAACTGGGAAAAGGAAGGGCTAGAGTTCCGTTAGGTAACTGGTGAAGCCACCTGAATTGTGGCCTCATTCAAAAAGTTCTTTTAAATCCTTGCTTGTTTACAAAGCTACAGGAGGATGCAGGCTTACCTCCTCAATTTATTGGCTCACAGTGTTGATGGCCATGTTGAGAAAGTGTCACTACTGATTGAATGTTTCCATTGGAGATTATCAGTACAGCCCATTTTAAATAATAAATTCATTATTTCTTACAAAGTTGACTGACTTAGACTTTAAAACGTTTTTCCATCAGGAAAATTAATTACTGGTAAGTTACTTCTTGCCCTACTTAAAACTTTTCAATGGCTTCCGGTGAATGAAAGCCAAGAAGGCCAGCCCAGCCCCATTTCCCACTGTGTTTATTTCACTACAGCCATGCTGGCTTTATTTTCACCTCCCTGAAGGTACCAAGGTCTGGCTGCCACAGGGTCTTTGCATGTGCTATTCTTGCTGTGTGGGGCATTTGCCTTCAGCTTTTTGTCATAGTCTCTGTGCATCCGTCAGATCTTGGCTCATAGGGCCTTCTCCAGAGAGGCCTTCCTTGAGGCCACTTCCCAGCCCACCAAGACTAGATCAGATTCCTCTGTGGTATATTCTCATGGTTCACTGTTACTTTCTTTTAAAATGCTTAATTGGTAATTATACCTTGATTGAATAGTTGCACTAGACTCTAAGTTATGTAAGAGAAGGGGCTTGACTAGTACGCACAATTGCTTAATAAATATTTGTTAAAAAGAATAACTGAATGAATGAAGAAAGAACGAATGTGACTTGACCAAGTGAAACTTTTTCTAAGGAAGCTGAACAACAAGGATAAAGAAAAGATATGGTTTAGATCGAGTGAACAGATAATTTAGGACACAAAGATGTTGGAAACAGCTTCCCTTATTGGGAACAGCTTACCTCCTGACCTTCAAATGCCTGTTCTTAATAATCATGGCTTCAAGGTGACACCTCCTCCATCATCGTGTTTGGGGCTCTTGTTCATATGATCCAGATTAACCCCACTTCTTCCCAGGCCTACCTCATTTCTTCTTTACTTTAGTCTTTGGGCCTCTCGTTCTACATGAATAACGCACCTCATATCTTCAAGTCTCTTCCCACCTACCTATCTGAGAATACAGTGGTCTATTAAGAAAAACATAGCCCTGAGAAAAGGAAACCTAGGTTTGGGTGCTGAGCTTTGTTACACTTAGGCACACAGTTCTCTCGTTCTCTGTATTGCTTATCTTCACCTGTGAAACGGACCTCTATCAGATAGCTACTGGTGCAATAATGCTACATAGCAAACAACCCACAGAAATATTTCTCTCCCTCATGGTCTGTGGGTGGGCTGGAGTTAGGCAGACCTCAGCTGGGCGTGGCCCTGGGCTGCATGTTGAGTCCAGATCTTTCACATGTGTCTCACACTGGGGCCGTGGTTGAGTGGCAGGAGCTGTTTGGCATGCTTTCCTCTTGATGCATAACAGGACTATAAGATAGCAGAGGAAATATGTACTGCTTCTTGTGGCCTCGGCCTGGAAATGGCACAGGACCCTTTATGCCCACATTCCATCGGTCAAAGCAAGTCTCAGAGCCAAGGCCAACATCAAAGGAGGGAAGTTCGCACCTCCTGCCATGGGAGTTGCTACAGAGTCACAGGGAAAGGGCCACATACATTTGACAAGGAGGAAGTGAGGAAGTGAAAATAATCTAATCTATCACAGAACTCTACACATGTGTGGGAGGGTCGAACAGGAAGCCCGTGAAAGGCTTCAAACATGTGTTTTATTGCTATTGTGCCTAACACCTACATTTGTATTTCCTCTAAGTCAGGGATGTCCAGCTCATTCTCACTGGAGGCCACATCAGCCTCATGGTTGCCTTCAAAGGGCTGAATGTAATTTTAGGACTGTATAAATGTAACTACTCCTTAACTAAGGGCAAGGAGCTCGGCGCTGCCACCGAGTAGAAACAAGGTGCCGGGCCAGATAAGACAAGGTGGATTCAGCCACGGGCCTTGTGTTTGCACCTGTGCTCTAATGAAACATAGTTCCTTGAAATATGTCAAAGTGTGTCCTTGCTGTGCCCTTGTTACCTGAAATTACCTTTATTTGGAATTGCTACTTAGCTGTTTCTCACTGCCTGTTGAATAAACTGTGCCCTCCATGGCTTAGCATTGAGGGCTCTTTACAACATGAGTTCAGCATAAAGTTTCAAACTTTATCTAACTCTAGTATGCATGTTTTAAACATTAGATTGGGCTTCCCATTGTTCCTGAAAACTTAAAAAAAAATTTTTTTTTACTGTTCCTCAAGTTCAGTTGTCTCCATTTTCCTGCCACCACTTTCCCCCACCTCACCCACCCCCAGCCTCCACTCTCAATCCTTCCCCCAGCTTGGCTTTGTCCACGTGTCCTTCATGCATGTTCCTTGACGACCCTTCCCCTTCTTTCTCCCGTAATCCCCCTTCCCCCACCCCTTCGGTTACTGTCAGTTTGTTCTTTGCTTCAGTGCTTCTGTTTATATTTTGCTCACTGGTTTGCTTTGTTGATTAGGTTCCTGAAACTTTGCACCATCCTGAAGTTGTGTACACAGATCTTTCCTCCTGGAAGACCTTTGTGGTAGATGATATTATTTGTTAAAAATTCTCACTACTCTCTCTACTAGGCCCATCCCTGTGAGTCCTTCCATGATATGTCTCTCATCCATTGACATCAGGTTGTCCGTGTGACTTGCTTTGGCTAATAACATGTGATCATGACAGAATGGGAGCTTTAAAAGCCAATATGGGATTTCCTGGATGATATATTCTCTCTGCCACAAGAGTGGCGTGTTTCAGACAGTAACTACCCTTCCAACGGGGTCCTGGCATGGAGAGGACACAGAGCAGAGCTGCAGTCAACCCACAGCTGACACTTAACCAAAGTGGGGAATGAGCCTTTGTGATCTCAAGCCATCGAGATGTGAAGGTTGTTTGTTACTGCAGTGCAATTAACAAGAGATGACGGACGGATTCCCACCCATGTGGTAGGACAGAAAGAACACGACTTTCAAATTAGACACACCTGCTTTCAAATCTTGTTGGCATCGATAATGTTCTGATAAAAAAAATTCCTTAATCTCTGCGAATTTTTCCACATTTGTAAAATGAGGATTAGCATATCAATTTTGCAAGGTTATGGTGGGGACTAGTGATAGCATTGGTACAATACCTGCTGTAGGGAAGAACATTTTGTAGAGAAGGACTTCAATTACTAACAATTATCATTATTGTTAATGCTACATTGTTTGTTGAAATCCCAACTGTTTGGCATTAATTGTGTTACAAAGATCTATTTCTCTAGGTATCTCGAATAAAACAAATGACAAGTCCCCAAAAAATTTCCAAAATAGTGCTTCCTGAAGACCACCTTCGACTTGCAGCTCCCATTAGGAAGCTCCACAGGGCACTGCAGACCACTGTTGTCTTAGCGGTGTTGGGTGAGAAGACCCACCACAGAGATCAGAGAAGCCATAGATTTCTGCGAGAAGCCATTGTTGTACCATGAAAAATGGAAGGTATTTTAAATATAACAGTAATAAAAGCTACTATCTATTGAGTGTTTGTCATGTATTAGGTGCTGAACATAATTCATTGACTCTTCACAACAACTTAATGAACCAGGTTCTATGGCATACCAATTTTACAGTTCTGAAAAGGGAGGTACAGAATAGTCCAATCACTTGCCCTGCGAGATGCAACTGTTGAGGCAGAGTCTTCATTCAAGTCTAGGGCTGACTGGTTCCATAAAACCCCTGCCTTCACCACCACACTGTATCAGCTGTTACACGCATGCTCATGCTTGCAAAACCCCTAGAAAGATACTGAAAAAAAATTGTTTGCTTCCAACCTGTTCTTTCTCTTTGTAAACAAATAATTCTCCTAAAAACCAATGGGGATTTTATGTTACAGAAAGAAGGGAAAGCCACATTCCTTTGTCTTAACAGAACAAAAGTAACAAAAACTGGACTCTTCCCTGGTACAGAGTAAAGACTGTTTATTAGACGCCATCTCCTCTCATGGCCAAAGTGGCTGCTTCTGCAGCTACTTTCAAAGGTCAATACTCATGTAGTAGCTTCAGGAACTCAGAATGAGCTTGGGGTTGGAGTGCCCCTTGGCCATTTTGTTACCATAATGGTTTTAGCATTTATGGAAGCAGCTAATGACTGAAATTGCTATCAACATTTACAGCAAAAAGATTTCAAGTTGGAAATTGGATTTTCCTCTCTTCTTGCTAATGAGCTCTTTTCTGGAGGTGCGATGCCTGGCGTGGAAAGGGATGTTGGTAATCCTTTTTCTGCGCTTTACACCTACCGGTGCCTGTGCCAAAATTCCAGCAATTCCTCTGCAACAGGGGAAGGTTATGTGAAACCATAAAAATACTGTGAGAGGAAGTGGCTTAGCTGGGGGCAGGATAGCTTACCAATTTAAAAAGTGGGCTCTTTAACTGCACAAACTCCGAAGTGTTTTCAAGTGAGTCTACACGTATCAGGGTCTTCTACCTTAGCAGTTGCAGTGACCAGCGAGAAAGAATTCTTGTTTGGTTCATGGCCTCGATGGTGTTCTCAAGGAGAGGCCGCTGAGCAGTGTCAGATAGTCCTAGACGAGTTGTTTCCAGCAGTACCATTTCTGCTGCCTTTTCCAAGGTCTCTGTGGCAAGGCTCTACAGGCCCTATTTACATGTGGGAACTTGGTGGACAAAGGTACCTTCTGCCCAACTATGAATACAAATCCACAGTTGGAAAAGATCTGTGGAGTATGTGAACAAGAAGTAGGTGTAGCCAGAGAAGAATTCAGAATTCCTTCCAGCACTTTGTGAAAGTTTATCTCTAAGTCTGGGTGAGGCTACTGAGGTGAGCCATGAGTTATCATAACATTTCAACAGGGCTGATTCCTTGCGACAAAGAACGTGTGCCCTGGACGCCGGGCCAGTCTCCTCCAGCATTCCGTGCTAGGAATCCTTGGTAACACACCCCACCCTTTCAGCCCACACCTCGGTTGAAGGCAATATGGGACACTGGTGACAACTATGATAAGGTTCCAACCCAGAAATTTTTCAAACTCAACTGAGATAAATGTAGGCTCATTTCAGAAATGATAGTATCTGACAATCCAGGTATTAGAGATAATGGTGGAGAGCAGTAATTTTCACACTAGAGACCCCAAGGGTAAAACAAGGGGATTTCGAAGCTATTTTGGAGAGGCTACCAAGATCAGAGTCCAGCTAAATTGCTGGGAAATCCTCACAAAAACTTCGTGCCTCCCTGATAATAGCAGGGCTTCTTCATCAACCTGTGTGTGCGGCACGCATCCTGTCAGGAGACAGTTCTTATGAGGCATTCCTGTGCCACTTTGTAATTTATGACCGCACTACCCCTAATTCGTCAATGTGGTTTTTAATTTACTTAAATGCGTTAGTACAGTCTACATCAAGTTGGCCTTGAAGAAATAAAATAGCCCTGGCTATTATACAAAATGAAATTGTGTGTTCTATGAGAGGTATAATTTGTTAAATAGACACTAGGTGCTAGAGGCTGGTCTAACTACTTTACATATATACCTGGCAACACAGCTATTATTCTTCTCAATTTTTCACATAAGGAGTCTGAGACTCTGAAAGGCTGAATTACCTCTTCAAGGCTGGACAGCTAGAAGGGACGAGCCCAGTCTGCCTTACTGCAGAACCCAAATGCGTTCTGTGTACGTGTGCTGACTGCCCTGTGCAGAGACGATTTAGAGACGATTTTGAAGTTTGTTTGTTTTCAGGAGAAGAAAGATCACTCCTGGTCCCAGCATGTATCAGCAGCATTTTCTTCTGTTTCCTCCCCGCCTTTTTTTTTGCCCCATGCATATTGTCCTTTGTCGTCATTGTGGTGGCTTGGCTTTGGACACAGGCACTTCATGGGCCACACAGGCCTTACGCTGAGCAGAAGGACTGGCAGCTGCACCAATGAGGTGACCCAGGAATGTCCCCTGAAGCCCTGTGCAACTTTACTCACAGAAGAAAAACAACAAAATAATCTAAAAATATGCAGTTACGGGAAAGATGGAAACTGCAGATTGCTCAGATTATGTGCTGCTGGTTCTCTCCTCGTTCTTATCTCTTCTTATCTTTCTGAATTACTTTGAGCCTACTTTCTCAGCCTTATCAAATAGCAAAAATTTTGAAGTTAATGATCCTAGAATATAGCATTTCTTTATAATATGAAACTTTTTTTCAGGAAGAAACACAAATAGGCAACATTAGGCTTAATCTACATTTGTTTTTGAACCTGCCTCATTTGTGCCTTCTCAGAGCCCGTTGGTGTGGGATTCTAGTCTACAGGACCATGGTTCCTGGGTATTGGACTGTGAGTCTCTGGCAGTTTGCAAAAGATTTTCACTGGTCTATAGCAAAATGAGAAAAGGAAATATGAGTATTCCATAAAACTAAATTCATTCAACCTGACGCATTGATCTTTATACCCAGATTAAGTTCTCCTGTCCTGTTAGATTGCAAGGTTTTGTTTTTGATGTCTTCCTTTGACCAAAATACAAAGTGGTCAATCCTATGACACTATTCCAAATGTAAGCTTTTACTCCTCAGTGAAATCCTAAAGTTTGGGAACCTCTCTGGCTGTGATCTCACAAGCTTTCTGCAGACACAGGTCTGGAGGGTTAGAGAATACCAGTGAGGATGGAGACCACATGGTGACAAACAAACACCAGCCACACTGTTGAGGGTGCTCATTGTGTGTGTGATATCATTCCGAGTGCGGCACAGAGATCAGCTCACTGAACTCCAACAAGAATCCTCCAAGGTGAGTGCTAGTAAGCATTCTCATCTCCCAGAGGAGGACACTCAAGCACAGACCTCTACAACTCTGAAGTTCCTGTGTTCTAGTAACAATTTTCTGACCTACTTTAACTTTGAATCAAGTTCCACAGCTTATGACTGGAACTCAATTTATAGGATTAAACATGATAAAATGTTCTTTACTTCCTATCTACCACTTGGTTCTCCTTTAAGAAGCCTTCAGTGGCTAGTCCTTGCTATTATTTGCTTTTTATTCAGATTTTATTCCACTTGATTTAGGCTACAGAAGCTGTACGTATTCTTCGGAGATAGCTCTTTCTGTCATCACAATGCTAACAAGCAAGCCATGCAGTCCACACAGATTCATCTGGTAAGCCTGAGGATTTGTATGCATTGTGCTGACGTTGAGAAATGGGGCCCTTTCACTCCCTTTTCCATCCTGGTTACTTATTGCAAGTAGATTTCCCTGTGTGGCAATTAGTTTCAATATTTATTTAGCCTTGACACTCAATTATTGCATTCAGAAATCTGCAAAATATACTTTTCCTGTATATGGGCAAGGAGCTCAGCCTCCCCACATGTCATTGCAAAGAAATCCCTCAAACATACATTTTTAAAAACTTAAAATATTTTTAGAATAACATTAAACCCCAATGAAAACTTTGTACACCTGTGTGCTGTGGGTGGTTATTTTTCTCTTGACACACAGTCCCCATGTACTTCGAGTGTGTGAAGGTCAGAGCCATCGTCATCAGAGGTTGTGGGCAAGGTGCGGCAGGGGTCTGCCACCTCTCCAACATCAGCTGGGGCCTGGAATTCTGGGAATTGCCTTGTCATGGGCCACCCATTCTGCAGCAATTACAGTAGCGATCTTCATTATTGCTTGCATCACAATAAACTCCTGGCTGAAGTTATACCCCTGGGATCCTTGCGCTGTACTGAGCAGGTGACAGGAATAAAATACAAATCTGTCTGGTCAGAAGAGGATGACCCTGTTGGTTCAATTTAAGGCATTAATGATATTCAATGCAAGACAGTTCTCAGTGTACATATTTTCATGTGATTATGAGTAATTCATTTGCTGCCAAATCTTTAGAGCTTGATGTTCTTTACAGGGAGAGTTCAACGAGAATAAACATTATGGTGCCATATGTTCTGAATTGTTTGAGCAGTGCATTTTAAAATACTTTGTTCCATTGTCCCCAAAGCACTCCAAACTTCAGAAGCCAGTCATCCTGATACTTGGTTCTAAAAATTCAGTAATCACAGTCAGTAACTAAGAAAGTATATATAGTTTCCCACACAAAGAAAAGTTAGTTCTGTACTCTACCCCTTGACTGATTTATATAAAATATAATGCCTTACATTGATGGAGGATTTATGAGGGTCAGTAATTATGCTAAACGCTTTGACCATCTTTATCTCATTTGATCTTTAGGACATTCCTATGCAATTGGCACCATTATTTCCTTGCTTTACAGATAAGAAAATGCAGCCTGGAGATGCTAAGTTCCTCACCCGAGGTCAGGTAGCTAAACCATGATATGAACTTCAGAGCCCTGGATTTTAACCACTTCACCAAATTTCATTTCTACAGAAACTTGGGCAGTTTAACATCTCTTTAATTGTTTTCAGTTCCTGCATTTAAGAGATTCTTTTCTTCCTCTCCCTTGCAAATCATATCTTTCTCCTTCTAGAAACTGCTGTCTTGCTAACATGGCAACACCATCAATGCCTACTAGAATCTCTTGCCTATTTGTATCTCCATGTTTTGCCCCATTTTCCTCTATCTAGAGGATACCTTTCCACTCTGGGTTTGACACAGGCAGAGAGTAAGACACTTAAGTCAGCAGATTTGTGCTGGAAGAGTAGTGTGGCCCCAACCTGGCCTCACCATGCAGGTCTTCCCTCAACCTTTAGAAAGAATTAAGAGGTGGTGAACTTTGGACCAACACGCTCCACTGGTAGATCTTAGGAGGTTTCTCTGGGAATATACTCAGTAAAAGACTTTCACGGAGAATCCTTTGTTGATTTTTCTCCCCCACCGTGCTGCTGCTGAGAAAGAGTCCTGCTGACTACGTGGGGGGTGCCACACTCTGAGTCCACAGCCCAGAGGGTCCATCAGGAAGAGCAGGTGTAAAATCTACACACAGTGTTCTTCATTATAGGCTCTTCTCCTTTTAAGGCTGAGGTTTGTGTTGCTGGGTAAGGGGTTTTAATATACCTTTGCCTTCAGAGGCAGTTTCTTCTAAGTATCTTTTTGCAAGAATGGAGGTCATCTTCTGCATTTATGGGACGCCCAAACTATGTCTGATAATGCTTGTATCCTGAAAAGCCCCCAGTACCCTTAAAGAAGAGCTGTTCCCATTGTACTGATGTTAAGTAAGAACCAAAATCACTCCACATGGAAGAGAGGGAGACGAAATGATGGAGCTTAAAAGAATAGCAACTCTTCTAACTCCTATCTTTTCCATATAAAGGAATTGAGCCTAGATCTCGTAAATGACTTGTGCATGGCTAGAAAATGCATTGTCTATATCAGAGAAAGGTCTAGAATCTAGATATTCTAACTCTAGGTCAATAGCAACCTTTCTACCACCCTCCCTCCACCACAAAACTAAGCCTTACTATGAGGATTCATTCACTCATTCATTCATTCATTCATTCATTCAATTTTATCATCCACAAGCTAATCCCAGTCCATCAGTCCATATTTTCTGCTACTAAATATTGACAATTCTATATCCTAAACATCTTTCAAATCGATCCCTGACTATCATCTCTGCTATTATCATATTTCAGACCCTACTTACCTTCTAAACAGACTAGCCATAACCTACTCTAAAAATGACATTCTTTAATTATGCAACGAAATGCACTGGGGGGCTTCTCTGTGCTGGGCAGGTGCCAAGCATTGGAAACCCATAGTGAGCAGGATTCATGTTCTCCGGAGGGTTAAGAAGCTCTTTGGAACCAAACAGAGGATGCCGTGGGCTTACATAAATGGGAGACCTGACCAAGTATTGGGTGGTCAGAGCGGTCTCCATGGAAAAGGGGACAGCCAACTGAGATGTGTATGACAAACATTCCTTAACAAGATGGGGACAGGGAAGGGTGTAAAGAGTGTTCCAGAGGAGAGAAACAGCCTGCAAGACGGCCAGAAAGGTGGAGAGAAAATGGCACATAACACTGTAGCAGGGGTATCCAAACTTTTGGCATCTCTGAGCCATACTGGAAGAGGAAGGTTTGTCTTGGGCCACACATTAAATACACTGCAACACGTCATTACAAAAAAAAAAAAAAAAAAAAACTCATAATGTTTCAAGTAAATTTACAATTTTGTGTTGGACTGCCTTCATAGCCACCCAGAGCTGTATGTGGCCCATGGGCTGCAGGTTGGACACCCTTACGTGGGGAAAAGTGTGGGGTGTGGACAAAAAGAGCCGAGAATGAACCTGGAAAAGGAGGCAGGGGTTGTATGTCATCTAAAGGTATCTTAAGGCATCCACTAAGGCACAGGTGGCAAACACAAGGCCCGTGGGCTGAATCCGGCCCCCCACCTTGCTCCTACCCGGCAGCAGAGCCAACCTCTCACTTAACTGTTAAGGAGTAGTTACATTTATACAGTTCTAAAGTTACATGTGGCCCTTTGAAGGCAACTGTGAGGCTGCTGTGGCCCCTGGTGAAGATGAGTTTGACACCCCTGCACAAAGGAAAGGAGAATCCTTCCCAATTTCTTAGTAGGAAAGAATTAACTACCCTTTTAAGACAGAAGCCGATGCCAAAACCAGAGCTTCTTTGCTCCCTCAAACGGAACCACAACAAGGTTTTTATTTTTAAGTTTTATTGAAAACAATGATTAATACTTTAATATTTTAATCCACTTGCATTTAAAACAAAGTCTTCCATAGCTGATAACACTGTATTGCATAGTTGAAATTTGCTAAGAATGTAAAACACACAGAAATATCCAAAATAATGTTTGACCAAATATCTGGGCACTGTGGCCTAGCCTTACCATCCTAAGAAGGCAGATGGTTGGAAAGAAGTTTTTATTTATTTTGTTCATTTATTTGGTCAGTCTGTTTCTTGCCAATGCGCACACTGTCTTATCCTACCTACACATGGGAGGTGAGGAATTGTCTCAGTTTGGCTGCATGAAGGTTCGCTGGAACTCTAGGGCTGCCCATGGTAACCTGGAAAGGCTGCTGGTGAGAAGATCATGGTGGAGTGTAAGAAGACAGGCCTCTGGAAGCTGAGCCTTTTACTTTCCTCCTTAGAGTCAGGGTTTCCAATTGCTGGGAATGTAAGTTAGCATACTTAGCTCTGGAAGGGGCCAAGCTACCCTTTCTAACAGAGACATGGGCAGGAAGACCCCTCAGTCCACCAAGTAGAAGCAGTGTGGACTTCTCTGCACTGCTTTCTGGGGTTTCCACTATCAATCTGCATTTACTGTCTTATTCTAACCACAGAGACTCCTATGTATGACCAATCAGTACTCGGATGAACGAACTCTCCTCTCTGTTCCTTGTTTGGAGCTTGAGGATCTCTCCCCAGACTCCTGGAATGAAATTGCTAGAAAAGACCTGTTTACGGACCAGCTCTTAGTCTCACAGGGTCATTGGAAACAATGACACTCTGTACCAAGTAACGTGACCCCAGACCTGATTTAGAAGTAAGCAGCTGGGCAGCATCAATGGGCAGTTTGGGGGACTGGGGATGAAAGATTATTCCACACAATTGGAAGTTCAAAGGAAATTCAGGTGAGCGGAATGAGCTACGATTCTGCATTGGTCTGGACAGAAGAGATCTGATGTTGGGCATGCAATATTTCTGTAAACAGATCACTAAAGTAGGCTTCACATGCCTCTTGTGATGCAGTTATCTTCCTTTTAAACACATACATGTGGATATGTATGTGTATGTACATACATAGTTGTATATGTGTACATATGTAATTAATTTATTTTTCCCACATGCCCCTCCCTGCTCCCCCACCTGCCTCCCATGGCCCATGTGTGAGGTTTCATGGGCAGACAGAAAAGCAAGAGTCAGCACTTTTCCCCGGATGCTGGCAGTTTTAAAAAGCCTGGCATTGACTGAGGGCTAACCGCGTACTGTGCTTAGAGCTTCACACACGTGCTCTCCTGTTATCTTCACAAACAGAACTGTGGAGCAGGTATTATGATTATACATTCTCCTTCACTAATTCTTCAGAGAGTATCTCAATCTCCTAATTTTGACCTTGGGTCCAACAGCTTACTTTTTTCCTACTTTACTTAATTATGAAATAAAATCTGTTTCTACTTCCTTTTCTCCTTTACTCTTTAGATCTCATATCTTTTTAGTTCATTCCATATTTCAAATAATCATGGATTGAAACAGAAAGTAAGACCCCATGTTCTATATTTTTTCCTAGAAATTGGAGAAACACTGAACCTTTCAGGTTCCAATTTCATTAAAAAATATCCATCCAGCTTCATCAAATTAAAATTCCTTTGCAAATATTGTGTTTCAACTCTTTCTGATTGATTTCTTGTCAACTCTTTGGGTGACACTGAATAAATATCTTGGTTTCACCTGAAAATGAACATTAATTGTAATTCCTAGTGGCATCTTTTAGAGTAGATTTTCTGACACTTTGAAATTTGTTGCTCATCCTTAATTGCTGAGATCAGTTAATAACTTAAATTCCCTGAGCTGTTATGGAAGACCAAGATGAGCTAATCATGGACCAAGGACTCAGGAATTTCTACCACTCTATTGAATGAATCTATTTATAAAACTCAGGTGGAAACTTTGGCTTTACATGAGGCAAAGTCAGTGAGAAAATCTCTGAGAAGCTTCCTTTCAGATATAACCTATACCAATGAACTCGGGCAGGATTGAAATATTTGTAATTGTCTGGGACTGGGGCTGGGCTGGCTTTGGCATGGAGTGCAGTATACTCTCCAGACATTATCTCATCCTGTCATGGGCAGCGTTGGATATTATTTTCGTTTATCAAGGGGCCGAACAAGGTACACGAAGGCCAAGTGACCTGTTCTGAGACATTGCTGTCCAGGTTTCAGTAACAAAACTAGCCCTAGAACTGAGGTGATTCATTCAGTAATTCAGGTTAGACAGTGGCTCTATTTATACTATTATTATTTAAATGTATATTATTTACTATTTTACTTTTTCCTTTTCTTATTAACAAATCAAAACTATGAGTTAGTGGCAGTTCTATGAATGTGGTCTCCCTGAACATCAAGGGAATTTAAGGGAGCTTGAGGGCCCCAACTATAATTACATTGTAAAATAAACAAGTGTATCCACAATACCTTTTATTTTAAATACTTCTATACCTACAGCTACTAGTAACTACCATTTATGGTTTTCTATGATAATATTGATTAAGGCATTTATTCATTTAAACTAAGAAAATATACTATTACAGGCTCATAAAAAAAAAAAACAAAGTAATACCAAGAGGGATTCCAGCAATCTTTGGTGTCTTATGTTTGCTGGTTATTTTGCCATGAAGACCTGCCCCCATCTCTGTCTGTTGAAATATCACCCTTCTTTCAAAGCCATTTGCTCCCGTGAAAACTTCAAATGACCTCATTCTTCCCAGAATTCTCATTGCATTTTATCCTTGTCAGATCACACTGTGCTGTGTAATATCATTGTTTGTGTTTGTCTTGCTTGTCCTTCTAGAATGTAAGCTTCCAGGTAAATACACACACACACACACACACACACACACACATATATATATAAAGATATGTATAAAGATAGATAATACATATATATTATCTATCTTCTATGACTCCTTCTTGACACAGGAGTCATAAAGTACTTGTGGCATAGTAAGAAATATATATTTGGCCTCTGACCCTGGTTTCTGACAGAAAACTCTTATATCCCTTGGAATTGTCTAGGTAATAGGAGTGTCTTTTATTTTAATAAGAAGATTCTGGATGGGCTCCTGGATAGTACAGAATAGGCACAGGTCATCAGAAAGGCTAGAAGCTTGGAAAGTTCAGACCCACCCCTATCCTCCAGGGAAGATAAAGGGGCTGGAGACTGAGTTAATAATCGATCATGCCTACGGGGTGAAGCCTCCATAAAAATCCATAAATGATGAGCCCACAGAGCTTCCAGGCTGGTGAACACACAGAGGTGCGGGCACACCAGAGAGGGCAGGGAAACCCCACGCCCCTCCCCCATACTTTGCCCCAAGCCTCTCTTCCATTTGGCTTGTCCTGAGTTGTATCTTTTACAATAACCGGAAGACATTAGTGTTTCCCTGAGCTCTGTGAGCCCTTCTACCAAATTTTCAAGCACAAGAAAGGAGTCATGGGAACCTCCAACTTATTTGATCATAAGTACACAAGGCCAAGATTTATAATTGGCACCTGAAGTGAAGGGTATTCTTGTGGGACTGAGCCCTTACCTTGGGGGGCTGTACTAATGCTGGGTAGTTAGTGTCCTAATGAAATGGTAGGGTACCCAGTTGGTGTTTGGAGAGCTGGAGAACTGTTGGTGTGACATTTGGTGTCAGAAGGGTTCTGTGGGTAGAGAAAAGCAGTGTTTTCATTTGATACCGAATATCTATCTGTGAATTAGTGAAATTAAATCTCAGAGTTGGAAGGGAATGTAGCGTTCGTGTAGCTCGGCTTTATGCTCCATGTGGAAGTGACACCTGTAACATCTCTGAGGAGGCAGACATGGTGAGATATTCTTCTCCACCTTATGGAGTTGCCACTGGAAGGAGGTTTCCTGGCCAGGACTGTGTTTCACACTTTTTCGGGCCTCCCATACATCCAGGCATAGGTAGCATGTCATTAGCTCTAGTAAGTTGATATGCACAGAACTAATATGGGCCAGGATCTTTAAAAAACATTTGCATTTTCTCCACGTTTTCTTTCCTCTCCATTGGATGGAAGCAGAGGACCAGAGCTCTAGAGGACAGTGCAACAAGATGCAGAAGCCTGGCATCCCAAGTCACCATGTGGAAGAAAGGACTAGCTGACCAGCCACACTGGTATCAGGCCATTAGGTCAGCAAGAAAGAAACTTCCTTTGTGCCAAGCCATTGAAATGTATGAGGGTTATTTGTTGAAGCAATAGCATTATCTTAACTTTATTAATTACTCTCTTTGATTACTCTCCAGTTTACTGTTCCAACTCTAATTGTTATGAAAACCTTACTCACGTCTTAGTCAAGTCATGTGCTCTAACAAGTACTAGGGACTGGGTGGCTTAAAGAATAAACACTTATTTCTTATAGCTCTGGAGGCTGAGAAGTCTAAGACCAAAGTGCCAGTGGTCTCGGGTTCTTGGTGAAGGCTTTCTTCCTCATTTGCAAATGGCTATCTGTATGTCCTCACATGGTAGAGAGCAGAGCAAGAAGCCAGCTCTCTTGGGACTTTTCTTATAAGGGCACTAAGCCCATCATGAGGTCTTCACCCTCCTGGCCTGATCACCTCCCAAGGCCCCATGGGGAGACACAAACATGCAATCTGTGACAATTTTATGTGTCAATTTGACTGCCATATAGCTAGTAAGACACTGTTTCTGGGTGTGCCTTTGAGGACTTTTCCAGAAGAGATTAACATTTGAATCAGTGGACTGAATAAGGAAATCCACCCTCACCAGTATGAGTGGACTTCAGGCAATTCCTTGAGGGTGGATTTTCCCCCTCTTTTAGAGCTGGGACATCCATGGGGTCTTGCACTTGAACATTGGAGTGTCTGGTTCTTAGGCCCTCAGGCTCTGGGAGTTACACAGTCAGCCCCTGGTTCTGAGGCCTTCAGACAGGGACTGAATTAGACCACTGGCTTTCTTGGTTCTCCAGCATGTGGATGGTGGGACTTCTCAGTCTCCATAACCACGTGAGCCAATTCCTATCATAATATATATGCATGTGTCTCCTATTGGTTCTGTTTCTCTAGAGAAACCTGACGGTCTATAATGCTCACATTGAACTGAAAGCTGCCTTCCGTCACTCCAATCCATGGGTTATTGTTTTGACTTTTCAACCTTCACAAATTTATTCCCTCTCCACTGAGATACCTTTCCATATTTAACAGCAGATACCACATCAGCCATACATAATATTTCTCATTGCTTTATTGCTGGATCAGTAAACAGATCCTTCCAGAAACTCAGCAGTCATTTTAAAATTATGCCAAGAAATGCTGTGACCTTTGACTGAGAACATATGCTCCATGAGCCCGGCCTTCTTTGTCCAAAGAGTAACAGCCAAGATCTGCTCACTTGTTTGAATCCTAGGGGGAAAAAAAACCCCACCCAGGTGCTTTCAAAGGGAAACGAAAGGACTTGAAGGGCAGAATATCTCACAAACATACTACCACAAACCATTACTTATTCATTCAACAATCATTAACAGAGTTCCTAGGTTCTCTAGGAAAGATAAAGGTAAAGCTAGAACGTAGGGGCTGGTAGTGAAAAGGTGCCTTTGAAGCTAAAACATGATTTAAGGGAGGTGGTTACTTTTAGGCTGAAACAATCACTGTCTCTAGTTGAGAGAATGAACTACCTGTGAAGTGCTGCCCCGGTTCAATTTGCCATTCATACTTTTGGCAAGGTCCAGATGGTAGTAGTTGATAGCAAAGCCCACATGCAAACAATTTGCCTTTTTTTCTTGTGCAGCTGCTCTGTAGGCTCGTAGAGTACCTGCCTCAGATCAGGAGGTGTGTCTGGTGCTGGACAGTGTTAATCACTTTATCTAGCTCCTGTTGAACAACAACCTTCAGCCAAGGTTGTCTGCATGTCCCTTCACAATAACAAATTCTTTCTGCATGCTTTTCCTTATAGGCTACAGGATGTTATTTTAATCATCATCATTATCAACGTAAGTGACTAAAAATACCTAAAAAATGCAAATGCCATCAAACATCATTGTACTCATTGTCCAAAGCAGTTGTCTTTCCCCAGTCAACTGAGTGGTTTTTGATACAACCTCTGGTTAATATGAACTTGGTTACTTTGAAGTTCATCTTGTTCTCAATCTCTTGCATTTTAAATGATGAGGATTTACTGTTCAGTTTAGAGAATTGTGGAAACAAATAATAACATTAGTGTGCTATTCCCCTGGATACGTCCATGGCAGCTATGGGTAGGTTAT
Source organism: Glossophaga mutica (assembly GCA_039655065.1). NCBI lineage: Eukaryota > Metazoa > Chordata > Mammalia > Chiroptera > Phyllostomidae > Glossophaga > Glossophaga mutica. Next base: position 158,502,682 of record CM077303.1, read on the forward strand.
GAGGACAGCTGATCACCCAGAAAGCAATAGAAGAAACGGGTGGCTCAACAAGGTGCTGCCACTAATTGAATGTGAGGATGCTTTAGAATGTCCCAGAAACAACAACAAAAAGATCTTATTAAGTTGACTGTTTTTGCATCTCCTCTCAGGAACAAAGAGACTTCTATGCAAGAACAATAGCCTTAATTATTGCCATGATTTGTAATTTCTAAAGATTTCAGTACAGTTTAAAACTCTGTGGAATGTTTGCTTTCTCTTTGTCAAGGAGATTCTAAAAGTGTGAACTGGACAAAGGTCAAACTTCTATTCTGTCCTACATTTCCTTCTTAGACATATTCCACCCAGAGCTGCTAAGCAAAAGGTAAATCAGTTGATAATACTGTGGGTGGGAGTGTGCATTGATCTGGAGACCTATGAGCAATATGCTTCAGAAGGTAAAACATGCAAACCCTTAACCCAGGAATATAGAAATGTTGAAAGAATTTAACCCTAGAGAAAAATAGACAAGTATGCAATGGTGTATATCAAAAAAGCTCATAAAATTGAAGCAACTTTCAAATAATTTTCAATACAAATATATATTGAGTGCTTACTGAGAATTCAGTGGTGACAGAGACCAGTATGGTCTCTGCCCTCCATGTACCACAGTGCGGGACTTATAGCCAGCTCATTGACTAGGTAGAACACACTGGTAGTTGATCTCTTGAGCCAGGGTGCAAATCACCTAGCAAGAGGCTGGAGAAAGACATTGGAAGGTAGAAAGGGCCAGCCCCTGCCTGGAGTTGTGGGAAAGCACCATGGGGAGCCCTGAAACACTGGGGAGGAACAAGTGGGAAGGCAGGGAGAGGCAGAGATGGAACTTAAAGGACAGTGAAAGACTAAAATAAAATGTGACCATTTCACATTTTTGTTCATGCTAAGTCTCCAACCTAGATGCCATTTTGTTCTAACTACTTTTTTTGTGTTTTTTCTCTTAAAACCTTTGCTTTTTGTGTTTAGCTTGGAATTTACAATCGTTCAGCTCTATCCTTAATGATTCCGAAAGCATTCCACACATTCTTGTGAAGATTTTATGCTGGCTACTGTTTTATATATGCACGGAGGTTTAACAAATCTGATGTGAGCTAAGACATTACTATTGGCAACTTACTGAGTATTACCTCCTTAGTTTCCTTGGGGCTTGACAAGGCCGAGATGAAGGAAAGAGTTTCTTCTTAATGGGGCCTAGCACCTATCCTTAGTCCATTGTAGCTATGACCCTGTCGGCACCGGGGAAAGAAGCCCTGTGATGGGACTAGGTATTGAGCGCAAGCAGCCAACTGTCCCTTGAAAAGCCAAAAATACATTTGGCAAGTCTACATACAACAGCAGTTTGCGTGTGCATGTGCGTGTTTCTCAACTGAGAAAAGATGGTGAAGAGTGTAGATTCCTGTCTACAGCTTGGTGGGAAATTTCTGAGCACCAAATGGGTGACCAGAGGGCTTCTGGGTCAACCAGCCAAACCGTACCATCTCTATTAGTGTCTGGAAGGATAGTGCGAGGAATGCCTCTTCAAGAAGACAGATTCATTGAGACACCTTCAGCAGATTTTCACATCCCCTCATTTCTTTTTTGGGAAGATGGGGAATGACCTTGATTTCTGCCCTTTCTGCCAACAGACAGCTGCAGTAAATTTGCTAGCTTGGTTCAGTTTTCCATGGGCATGTCTAAATCATCCTCTCTTTACTATAACTCTCCCCTGCTGTCCTGAGGCTGACCTGCTATTGGGCACTTACAGCATATGAAATTGCTTCAGGTTAATTGAGGAGAAATGAGCAGTTTTGAAATGATTGCAGAAGCCAGCGAAAGATCAAAAGTCATTGGCTTTCAATGGCAGAATTGAAAGAGGTGTCTCAGTTTAACTACTTTATTTTACAAATTAGGAAACTGAGACTGGAAAGATAATTCAGCTTCCCAGAGAAGCAGAACTTGGACGGTCTGACTCCCTGTTTAGTAGTTTCTACACAAAGTGCTGACTGAGTCTATACAGGAGCCCATTGAGAACTATGAAAATGCACTAGGTTTTATGAATTGCCAATCAACTAGGAAATATTTATTGAATGCCTTCCACCTATGCTAGGTCCCAGGAATGGCGCGGTGACAAGGAATACTATGGCACCAAATGAATTTTACAGTCCACTGGGGAATATGAACATTAAGTAAATATTTACCAACTTCTTGAATGCTAAGGAGAAAAAGTGCACTATTAAGGGTCATATCGCACAGGAGCAAGCCTATATACTCCACGAGCCCTGTTTCATGTTTGACTCACAACTCCAAATCAGCTTTGGACAAGGAGCTGTGTTTATTTTTCAGAAAGATGCTGCCTTTTGCAGGCAGTGCATAGGAGACTGTATGTAATTTCTCTGATACATGGCCTTCTGAGATAGTATGGTTATGCTCATTTGGAAGAGGAACCTGAGGTTAAGAAATTTAAAATGATTTCTTTTAGGTCATGTGAATACGGAGGTGTAAGAAGAATCATATTGCATGGGAGGGAAATAGAGACAGAGTTTTCCGTGGCAGGAGTGGAGTGTTGGAAGCAGGGAATGGCAGAAATATGCCTCCCAGAACCTGGTATTCCCTCCTCTTTCAGAGATGTTGGACAGAGCCAGTCTCAGGCAAACAGTGGGCTACATAATTTTGTCTCCTGAACTCCCTGGCAGCAGGTCAAGCACCTTATGCCACAGCTCTCTTTAGGAGCAGGGACCTCAAGCTCCTTTCCTGACTGATCTACCCCTCACACTCTTCAGGTCCACTCGCAGGACAAGGGCCATGACCGAAGAGGGAATGTCTGCCATCAAGAATTGAGGAATGCAGGATGAGGAGGCACGGACACCATCTCAGCATCAGCTTTGGTCTAAGGTAATGTTTTTAAAAAATTATTAGTATTTCCCATCCTAATTGAGATACAGTTGACAATTAAAAATTGTATAGATTTAAGATGTACAAAGTGATGTTTGGATATAAGTACATGTGATAAAACATTTACCACTGTCAAGCTAATTAATATACCCATCACCTCACACAGTTACTATTTGTGTGTATATGTGCTGAGAACACTTAAGGTCTATTCTCTTGACAGATTTCAACTGCATAATACATTGTATAATGCTGGATATTAGATCTCTGGAGCTTATTTATCTCATGTAACTGAAACTTTGGATGTTAGTTTTTCTTCTCAATTTTTTGTGGCAAAATACACACAATATAAAATTCACCATGTTAACCATTTTCAAGGGTAGAGTTTAGTGGTATAAAAAAGCGTTGGTAATGTTGTGGAACCAAACCACCATCCATCTTGACAATGCTTTCATCTTGTAAAACCAACCATCTACACCCATTAAATAACAACTCTTGAGTACAGTTTTGAACATGAATACAAGATTCTTAACAAACAGGTGATGGTTTTTTGCATCCTTGCAAAGAAAATTTGCATATTTAAAAGGTACTAATGCATAATAAAAAGAAGCAAACATCTCTTTTTCTCCTATCTGGTCAAGAGACAAGTCAAGGTTTCTGCTCTCTTGTTTTTTCTTCACAGTTGTTCTTGACTGGTGACATTTGTTCCTGATTGGTGACATTTATTGAATACCCACCATGTGCTCTCCTCAATGCTTTTAATATAAGAATTATACTCAGGAAAAAATGGGAGCAAGATGATAGTGTCATTTTACCCCCAGCAATCCATGGGGCAGCATTGCAGAAATGACGAAGTAAATAAATGAGAAGGATCGGGACCCCTGCGGGGTAGTTCTTATTCCAGAAAGATGAGAGGCTAAAGCCAGAAGTATTTGAATGGCTGTCTGCTTAAGGCTGAGTCCCTTTGTGATTTAACTGAGACGGATATGAAGAGGATTTGGTGATAATGAGGCAGATCCTTCATTTTTTTCCATCCTCTTTATTGATATAAAATTACATAGTATAAAATTCACCATCTTAAAGTAGCGTTTAAACTTTTCACACTAGTAAGAGTACACTGAAGTGTTTTTAGTGTGTTTACCATGTTGTACAATCATCACTACCATCTAATTCCAGAAAATTTCCATCTTCGAAAAAAGCCCCATATCCATTACCAGTCACATCCCGTTCTTGCCTTCTCCCAGGCCCTGGCAACCACTGATCTACTGTCTAACTCTATGGATTTGCCTATTCTAGACACTTAATGTGAGTGTAACAATACAATGTGTGACCTTTATCATTGTTACTGGCAATAAACACTTCTCTTGTGCTTTAAATGCACTTGCCTAAAAACAAAATTAAACTCAAACTAATCACAACATTGCTTTCCTAAGGAATCCATTCCATCTCGTTCCTGCACCCAAGATCCCTTCTCCGGAGCCTCATCACTCCTGTTTTCATGTTGCTGATTGTTGCTGATTGTAACGCATGAGGCATTTCCATGATAACAAGCCCCTTCACAGGCATCTGGCTTATGGAGCAGGACATTAATTTGTATTGTTTATAGGAGCGCTTAGGTTAAAGGGAGACAAATTATATTGACTCCTGGACAGCCTTATTGCCCACTCTTGATGGACAGAGCCTACATAACGCCACCTTGCCAGCATGGAAAGGGACTTGAGTTTCTCTTGATTGGCTTCCAGGGATAAAGTGGAAATTGCTTCCAGCACTTTTTGGTTCCATTTAAAGAGTGTTGTTAAGCTTTTTCTAAAATAAAAGTAGTTATATTCTTGTTAGGGAGTGAAGAGGCAGTCACTATGCAAACTGGAAAATGGGGCTTGGTGACAGATCACCTGAGTCCTCAGCAGTTTGAGCCTCAGTTTTTTTAAATGTCTAAATTAGCAAAGTAATATTTTTTGCTTGCATTACAAGGTAATTCTGAGTGGAAAAATTTAAAAATGTATATATAATTTGTAATTTATAAATATCACATCAATATGTAATTACTATAGTCATTCCTGCAGTTCCTAGTGCATGACTCCTTTTAGCTCACGTAGCAGAGAATTAGGCCAAATAACTTTCCATATGTACATTCTTAGGCCAGCAAAAAGGACAATTGGTGTTATTCTTATTTCCCCACCTCCCCCAGGAGTTTGAAGAATGACCTGAATGACAGATATTACAGATGTGGGTATTTCTAGAAAATGTGTGCGTGTGCGTACACACTCGCTTGGGGGAGAAGGGGAGGGAGGAAACGACATCATTGAATGGCTACCAGAGAACTTTGCTCAATGATGTTTAGCACAGTGTGGGATTCGTCTGGCCTCTTTTGCTTCAGCATTTGCGGTCTGCCTGGTATAGCCCCAACAGCCTGAAGTGTGAGCTTCCACTGCCTGGGTCAGCGAGACAAGATGCAAAAACTAGAATTAATGAGTCATTTATCCTCACATCCTTAGCTTTCTCAAGTATAAAATGAGTTCTAAGCTCCATTCAGCTCTAAACTTTCATGCTCTAGTGATTCTATAATATCCAACTGTAGTTAGAAAAACTGGGACACAGTTTACTCCAATCTATAATCCCGAGTTTTACAAAAGCCACATCTATGTTATATATGTGTGTTAAGATCTTTTCAAATATTAAGTAAAGAAAAGCCTTCTAAAATGGCCTCAACAATTAGGATAGTGATTTTCTAACATGACATGAATTCCAGGCAGGAAGTTCTCAGTTTGGATCAGTGACTTGCTCATGTCTGCAGGACCCAGCCTCGCCCATCGTTCTGGGCCACTAACAGGAGATTTATCATAACTATGGAGGCTGAGAAGTCCCAATGCCTGCACATGGAGGCCTGGAAAAATCAGGTGGTACTGTTCAGTCTGAGTTCAAAAGATCCAATGGCGTAAGTCTTAGTCCAAGGGCCAGAGAAGATGTGATGAGCTGTCCCAGCTCAAATGGTGAAGTAGGAAAAAAAATGAACAAATTCCTCCTCCCTCTGCTTTTTCTTCTATTCAGGCCCTCCACTGATTGGATGAGGCCCACCCACATTGGTGAGAGTGCTCTACTGAGTCCAGCAATTCAAGTGCTAATCTTATCCATGAACACCTGGCAGGCACACCCAGCATAATGTTATATGTTATATCTGGGCATCCTGTAGCCAGTCAAGATGATACTAGGGTCAACCATCACACAGACCTGTGGTGGTTATCACTGTCACCATTGTCATCATTGTCATCATTTATGCTTAACTCAACTCTCTGTACTTCTTTCTGGACTTTTAAAACTGGTGGAGGGAAGCTCACCATTTAAAAATACTATTTTATTTTATGAACTTGAAGGAGACAAGCAGATCTATGTGAGTAGAGAATGGAAAGGGACCTATTCATAAATTTTTACCTTTCTTGGGAACTCTAATTATTTGTTTAAACTAACAGTTTTCTTCATTCTTTTGGAGCCCCCAATACTTCAGTGACTGATAATGTGCTTGAGTTTCTATAAATACATTTGGATCTACACCTTTGAGGCTCAGAGGATATTTTCATATGCTGATCGCTGTGTCAAAGCATGGGGATTACTTAAGCTAACAAGTGATGATCCATCACCATGGAAATGCAAACAGAACTTTAATTCATCACTTTGCTAATGGTTCTTCCCCAGTACATTTATCCACCTCCCTTCCTTCTTTTTCCCTAATAAATATGCTGCATTGTTTTATGACCTCTCATTCTGAGTGTTAATATAAGAAGAGAGTTATTATGGTCCCAATTATGGACTTGCTGAAGATTACATTCTCCCATCATTGTATAGCTCTTTTAGGTAGATTAATGCCAGTTCTTTCTCTTGTTCTCAGCCCAAATCCCTTCCTTCGGCACTCTCAATTTCCTTGTATGCTCAGAATCAATCCCATGTTCATATGTTTATGCCCTGAACTGGCAAGTCAGCATTCTCTTCCAAATGGGTGTCTTTCATGTCAACATAAGGAATAAGACAAAATGGCAGAGCAAGGTCCCTTATTTACACCATTGGTAGTCAAGATGAAAACTAAAAACTGGTAGCTTAGTCTGGACAGTAATCATATAAGCACAGATACTTGTCTATAGGTGAGTTTTACCCTGAAGCACAGTGAGGTTTAGGCTAACACCTGATTTAATATTTAGATTTTCCTTTCTCTGCAATCTGATATTGTTTTATTACATGCATGTATTGGCTTGGCTGCCAAAACAAAATACCCCAGACTGAGTGGCTTGAACAACAGCCATTTATTGTCTTATGCTTCTGGAGGCTAAATTAAGGTGTCAGCAGGGTCAGTTTTTTCTGAAACCTTTCTCCTTGGCCATCTTTATATCTGTGTCTTCATCTCTTTATAAGGACATCAGTCCTAGTAAATTAGGGTAGGGTTCACCCATTTTCTTCATTTTAACTTAATTACCTGTTTAAATTGTCTTCCTCCAAACAGTTACATTCTGAAGTCCAGGGGGTTAGGATTTCAACATATGAATTTTGAGGAGGACACAATTCAGCCCCTAAAAATGGATTTGGTGTTTACAAAGTCTGGGAAAGTTCTGAAAGGGGGGGAGAATGACATCAGCTATGTAGCAGAGTCAGATAAGTAGCAGCTTTGCTAGAGTTATGAAGTAACTACCTACAGCTGCCATAGTCTTAGAACTAAAGGCAGCTTTCATAGAGACGAATTCAACATAGACTTTTAAACTTCCTAGCGAGCTAACATAGGAAATGTATTAGATATACATGGTATAAAATTTAGAATGCAAGCGATTTGGAATCTTGCGCATATACTTTTCTTCAGTGGCACCGCCAGCTGGTAGCTGTTGAGTACTGTTCACCACAGAAAAGGAGAAGAGAGCTGGGTTCCGGGAGTTTCCTAGTGATTGCCCTGAGAGGCAGGCAGTCTCTGAGGTCCCCGAAACTGTGGAGCGTAGACATGAGCAAGAAAAATAAAGACCCCCCCCAAAAAAAGGAAAACAAAGAACAGGGGCTGTAGGCTTCTAGGTTATAGAACACTGCCCAACATTTCATTGGATTAACCAGCATCTTTCTGCACAAATGACTGGGTTCCAACTGACGGGGGTGGGGTTTACTTTCCTAACATCAATAGAAAAACAGATTTTTTAAAAGAATTATGGGTAGAATTCACTCCTCAGAAATTGATACTAGCATTGTCTTAGCCGGATTGCTGTACTCAATGCAGTAAAGGATCCTCAAGTCCCCATTTCTGCTGTGAGTTCCAAGTGCAAATGGAGAGGGCTGCAGTTATTGTCATCTCAGCACTGTGCCGGGCACACAGTAGGTGTTCACCGCACGTCTGGTGAACTGACACTGAACCTGCTTCAGTTTAGCAACAGTGCTGAGTGGAAGCACAGCTCGTTCCCAGGTTGGGGTGGAGGATCTGCTAGGGGTCCTGTGGTCCTGTCTCCTCTTTGCCTTCTCTTCCCACCGCAGGGGCCCCTTAGATAGATTAAACACGCTAGTTAGGGGCAGGGTCAGCACCCCACCCCCAGTGCCTCCACAAAATCACGTTAGCCTCATGAGCCCAACTGTTCCAAATCTGGCCTCAGAGAAATAGAAGTCAAATTATAAATGACTGTGCTCGTGGATCCTGGGTCTCTGGTTCTAGACACTGGGGCGAAAACAGCGCTGGGCGCACTTGCAGGCTGTGCGTTCGCACACAGTGTAGCCCCAGAAAACAGGGGAACAGGGAGAGGTCGGAGTTCAAACTAAATCACTGGAATTTTGCCTTGAGGTTGTTTGCCTTTGTTCAATTTTAAATATTCAGATTCTCTCAGCATGGTCTGTTAGGAGGTGAAACTGTAGGAGGTGAAAAAATCTCAGAGTACAAAACAATGCATCTCTTCATGGGCCGAATTACTCTCCCTTCCCCCATGCGAGCGCAGTATGCAGTAACCAGTTTTTCTGGGGAAAGATTTTTTTCTGTCTCTTTAAGGGAATGACAAATACTATTTACTAAAGAAAAAAAAAGGAGCTTGTGTCCTCACCACAAAATAACAACATTGTAGATCACACCAACTGAAGGCTCCACATCTTATAAACACAGGCACTGCATTACTCAGCGCTGAGTTATTACGTTTCATTGCAGAGAGCAGCCGACTCTGAATATATTAATGATTCATGCTTGCCTTGGCAGAACATAATGTATACTAATCACACGGAACCAGGGTACAAGAGCACTTTAAATGCATTTGTCCAGTTAATAGTTTGACTTAATCTGATATTTCATTGGGTCACCGACCTTTTCATTGTAGGTAATGTGCACAGGGAAATGTATGGTCGACACCCTAGAGAATCAACAGAGGGTTTTCTGGTTACTAAGCAACGTGCTACTTAAGCTTTACCTCTGCATAATTCTGCCAATACTGCTTCTTTCAGCTGACGAACTTAAGTGTGGCTGTGAGCTTGTGTGCAGGCGTGTGTGCGCGCATGCCTTCGTGTTTGGGGAGGGGCGACACCACAGGCACAGAGTGGCTCATTTATGCCGTTTTATAGGCATAAGCAATAAGCCCCCATAATAAACAACCATGCCAGAGTTAATACTCAATAAACAGTATGGTTTATATGCAATTAGGGACCCAGATCTCAAAATAAGACAGTTCAGCTGAATGAGAGCATCTACCCTAACAATGCCTAGTGAGATACATGGCTTGTTAAAAGTGTCATAATTCTCCTTTAAAAAGCAATTAACAGTTTGGGGTATTTGGGTCTGCCAAGCAGAGTTTCTTAATCAAATTTGAACACATCAAAGAGCCACTTCTCAGCTTTACATAATGGACAGCCGTTTACGGAGAAAGCACAGTTGAAAATAAAAGGATGAATTGATGTTCTCCCTGTTGGTTTTTCAACGTGAGAGTCCATTGAAGACATCAAGATGAGTCAGATAAATGCATTTTGTCAGGTTTTCAAAGAAAGCCAGTGAGCTATTCTATTTTGCCAATGTCTTTGTGTTTCTTAGTAATTTTGTAGGTTAGAAAAAGGAAAAAAAGCACACCTCTGTTTCCTAGCTCCCTCTTTAAATTGTGGTAGGTGACTGGAGAAACAACGCACGTTTGCCATGTCTCGTCTTTTATGACAGTAAATGCAAACACGCAGTTCTCATTCTCGGCGGGTGCTGGGTCGTTCTGAGGTATTTTGAGATATGGACAATAGCATTCAAAACTCAGTTACAGATTTCCTTCACCCATGGTGTCTGAGGCTAGTGAAGCGTAGTTTTAAATACACTTTAAACCATGTAGGCTTCCAACACCAAGCCCTGGTGCTGGGACACTGGGCAGAGAGACATGTTTCCTTCCTTCCCAGGACTCACCATCTAAAACTGATTTATAATCAACTACATGATTCCTTTTAAGGCAGCATAAAATGAGTGCATCCTAGATCAATACTATAGGCCTTCCAAAATCATTTATTTGACTCTCTTTTCCAAAAATTAAGTATGTTTTAATTAAGGATGGGAGGAAATGTGCAAAGAGAGAGAGAAAAATGTAGTATGCACTTAGGGTGGTTGGCAATGTCAAACTAAACTCCAAATTTAAAACCTGATTCATCTTTTGCATTAGCCACTTCAGGATGTTATGCTAGGAAGTTATCTGCTAAAATTCTGGCATTTTATGACTTGCTAGAGCCCATTCTATCCAGCTGAAGGTGTAGGTAGCAGAACATAAATGCACTCATACTTGTCGGCTTTAAAGCCTCCAATTTTACCTGTACAATGACCAAAATGAATGGATCATGATAGTGATTTTTCTCCAGCAGTCTATAATTTAGCAGGTCACTGAGCTCTGAAAAATTTTCATAATGTATGTGTAGTTTTAGGGAAGAGAAATCAATATAAGAGAAAGCAATAATTAAGAGAAAAAGTGAGATCTAGGGACTTCTTCCACAGACCCGTGTAAATATGCAGGCTGAAAATCAAACTTCAAATGAACCCCGTTTTAGAAAACCCCTCAAGCAAAACTTCTGGGACATAAATTATTTCTCATAGCCAGGATGGGATCACTATCAAGTACAGCTGGGAAAATTCTATCTACCTCCCAGGGGGCCATGTAGAAGACCACTATACCAACGTGACACCAATATCTATATGGAAAAGTGCAAATAGTGCCTAAGCCCACAATTGTTTGTGTATTTTATTCATTTCACAAGCACTTAAGAAGTCTGTTGCATGTTCCATGTCCCACACACCATTCTCTGGGGTGGTTCTAGTTGTCCTTCCCCTCACTTTGTCTACCTCTTCTGCCCCCATTTTCTAATTCTGAACATGGAAGATGAGGACCAACTGTGAAGGAGTGTCCTTAGCACCCTATGAGAAGATGTATATAGGATCCTCAAGATTCTTAAGATTCTACATGCAACTTGAAATTATTCAAGAATGAGAAATTTCCTTTCTCTTAAGAATTTAGAGGATGAGCTAGAGTTTAGTAAGAACTACCTGGTACTCTTTGGAGCTCAGCCTCTAGAATAGAGTATAGCATATATATTCTCAAAACAGCTCCTTGGGAAGGTGCCCATTTATACAAAATCCCACAGTTACAAATGCACGTGTTTGGCAGTAAGTTATGTCAAGAGTCAACCATTAGCTGTAATTAAGCAACCCGAGTCCTTTCCAGTGTACCAAGCCGGCAGATTCTTAGTCATTGATGATCAGAGGCATGGGGAGGGCCAGAGCAGAGATGGTTCTCTTTGATACAGGAGGGAATTCAGTTAAATGGACAATGTCTAGAAGAAGCAAGGACTAGAAAAGGCAGATGGGGCAATGGCCAATACAAACTACACTCACTGAACAAGTCTGTCTGGGATTTGTGTGCTGGCCAGTCCTCTTTCTATAAAAGGCAAAGTGTTGTTATTCAGTTCCTGTGCTCTCTCCTTCCCAACTTGTCTTTCCTTATAGCTTGTTTAGTCATAGCAGGTACTGAATTCTCATTTGGGTGGATCGCAAGATTTATTGAAGTGAAAAGCATAGTAAAAATTGACTGTGACAATGAGGAGATCAATGTTTATCTTAAGGGAAGATAAATCCTGACATTCGCTGAAACCCGAAGTTGCTACTTGCATCCTAGTGCCAGATGCATCCTAGATGTACTCCCCAGAAGGAGCTGGAAATATTTTTCTAACTAGTGTGCTTTAAAAAAAAAAAAGATTTTATTGCATTTTTTCCATTACCATTTAATCCCCTTATAACCCTCCTCCCCATAATCACCACACTGTTGTCCATGTCCATGAGTCCTTTGTCCTTTTTGCTGAATCCCTTCATCCCTTACTCTCCCTCACCCTTAGCTGTCATCCTGCTCTCTAAATATGAGTCTGCCTCTATTTTGTGTGTTAGTTCAGTTTGTTCATTAAATTCCACATGTGAGTGAAATCATATGGTATTTGTCTTTCTCTGACTGGTTCATTTCACTTAGCACAATGTTCTCTATGTCAATCCACAGTGTTGCAAAAGATAAAACTTTCTTCTTTTTTACAGCTGAGTAGAATTCCATTGCATAAATGTCCCATAGTCATTTTATCCATCTACTGTTGGACACTCAGGCTGCTTCTGTATTTTGGCAATTATAAATAATGCTGCGATGAATATAGGGGTGCTTATGTTCTTTCAAATTAGTGTTTTGGGTTTCTTCAGATATATTCCCAGCAGCGGGATAGCTGGATCTAAAGGCACATCCATTTTTAATTTTTGAGGTATTTCCATACTGCTTTCCACAGTGGCTGTGCCAGTCTGCATTCCTACCAACAGTGTAAAATGGTTCCCCTTTCTTCACATCCTCGCCAGCACTTGTTTGTTGATTTATTGATGATAGCCATTCTGACAGATATGAGATGATAGCTCATTGTGGTTTTAATTTGCATTTCTCTGATGGTACAGGTGTGTTTCTTTAGCTTTACTATTTCCCATTTACTTTAATGGTTTAAAGAGTAGAGGAATAAAGAGGTTAGGGAAAGAGCATTGCTACCTTTTTCTTTTTTTTTTTTTTTTTATCACTGTAGGCCCACATCCAAAACCTAAGTTCTTCGTCATGATTATTTACTGCACCATTAACTGAATCTTGAAAGGTTAACTTTGATTAATCATGCCCCTTGTGTACACCCATTTGTTCAACAGCTTCAGGGTCATCTATCCTGCTATCAGACAACATTCATTACCAAAGATATAACAAGAGACTTCCTGAGTGCCTCAAGGAAATAAAGATACTCCAGGCTTCTGACATTTCCCTGATTGGACTGATTCGTAACAAACTTGTATTAATTAGTGATATTCCAAATCATTTGTCGGAAGCTCTGTTCTGGAAGTTCTATAGAGCACATCAAATTTACCCATTTTCTGAAATTCACCTTGGCTTCTTTGGGAAATGCTGGGATAACATTTGTCTGCCAGCTGTCTTCTGTCCTGTCCCATTCCCTTCCAATTATGGCAAGACTCCTGAAATCAAATCTTAAGTTTATTTACTAACTTTAGCTCTTCACTATAGGAGCTGGGTGATTGGCATTCAGTGAAAGGACGTAGCATGCCCATCTCCCATATTGCCCTTCCCTTCCTTTATAACGATGCTTGACCATTTTTTGATGTGAAAACCAAGAAATTAGGAGTAGAGTAGTTCTTCCTTGTCTTTGCCGGTTTTTGACATTGCATTAATTTTACTAAGCACTGGACCTATTATTTCTGGTCAGTTTTATTCTTCATTGTTTTTTTATATGCTTTTTATTCTTTATTCTTGACATTTTTCATGAACCTGAGCTTCTTCTGGCTCATAGCCTCTTGGACGCTACACTTAGACTTTGATGTATCTAGTGTATTCTTTGTGTAGTGGTTATGTGTGAGCTAATACCACTTCCATTATATTCTGAGTGATTAAACTATTAGCAAAGTAGGTTAAGAGTTGTTAAACTCTAGAACTGGGAAACTAAATCCATGATGATGTTCTGATAGTGAGTTGGTGAGAAATTAAAAAATATCTGACTGTAAAACTTAGAGATTTTTAGAAAGTGACTACAGTACCACCATGTAGAAAGAAGGAAGTCAGAGGGGATAATAAATCTTTATCAACTGATAGTCATTCAGCCCCTGGTAAAACTCCTAAAACAGTAACCTTTCTATAAGCAGTGAAATCAATACGCTGTCAAATTTATCTGACACTTACCAAAATCTATGGAAGACAAACAAATAAGCAAATCAACAAATATTAGTGCTAGCAGAGGAACAAATGTGGAGACACAGAAATCCTAGGAAAACGTGTTGTTTGGCACAACTGGAGACTGCACAGGAACACTAGTCTGATGCTCGTGCCTCTCAGGTACTTGTTCAGAAGGCATCACTGCCAAGTCATGTGTATTTGGGGTTATTTTTAATTCCAGTAGTAGATTTTCATACTTGACTTATTAACTGAGTCTGTTAATGGTATAATAGATCTATTGCAAATTGACTTGGGTTATAAATAAATTAATTACTAATATTATAGGAGATGCAACTTGGCAAGATTGCAGAAGACAACTTGTGCTTACACTGAATTCCATTTTTATCTAGGTAATACATGTACATTGTTGCAGGAATCAAATACTTATAGTTCTGAAAGGCTCATGTTGAAAAATAGCTTGTGTTAGGGTGCACAAGCAGCCTAAAATACAGACTGGAGTGCAAGTGGTTTCACTGGGAGGTGATTCTAGGAAAAGAAAGGGAAGGGAAGGGAATGAGCTGAGGAAACATTAATGAGTGGGATAACGTTGCAACTGAGTGGGGCTTAATCTCACCAGGCAGCCCTGGGGGATGATGTAGGACACATCTCAGAGTTGACCCACCCAAAGGATAAAGGAGTTGAAATATTTGTCTTCCAATTCTCACCCATTGTTTTTCTGAGGTTCACAGGGAGTGGGGAGCCCCCTTGCCTTCTAACTGGGGGAGCCCTTAGGAAAAGAGTTGCAGGAACTCACAAAAGCAAGCCACCAGCATGTGCAGGAAATGTGAAGGTCAAGGGGATGATGGGTGCGTACTGAAGTCATCTACGGCACAGCTCTAGCCTTCCCTCATCTTCCTCACCTCATTTCCCCTCTAGGGAAAGCCACTTTCCATGTTTCAGTGTTTCTGCTATATGCCTCTATATTTTTGAGTTACACATCTATACCACTATTTATTAATTTATAGTTTTAGACAATATCTATTGACTTTTTTAGTACTTGAGGATTTAGCTGGTAACCATTACCAGCCCCACTTCCCTTCCCCTTTCTCTATCTACTCATTAGTGGTGTATGTCAAATTTTGGCTATGCCAATCTATTAAATAACACATTAAATCAGATCAAATTAAATGTAAGGGTTTTCACTAATGAGTCAAGCAGCATAATTTGATTACATTTCATCTTATACTACTTTTTTGTTATTTTTGGAATTATTGTCTCATTTTTCCACTTGCTTAGGGTTTTTTTTTTTTTTTATGTACTTATCACTAACTCTTTCCAGATGCTCTAACACATCTGGTACATGCCTAATAATAATCTTGCCAATTACTCAAGCACAGCTCCAAACAATCCATCAGTCCCATTCTGCCATCCACCCCTTCCACCTGACACACTCTTCCCCATGGGGTGTCTTCCAAGCTCCCCATTCTTCTGTTCCAGTTTGGTATTGAAGCCTGGCATAGAGCCGACTCCCTCAGACTGACCTGACTATGGGAAAATGCAAGCTTCGAATAAATGTAGTTATCCCTTCTAACCACTTACAACAAAATCTTGTCAATGGGTCTTGTTAATGCATGAACACCTCATTAGAACAGTTACATAGGTTTGCATTTTAAAAACAGAATTCCTAGATTCAGATATTGATGGGACTATAAAAAATACAGCTATCTCCCACTCTATTCTGAATTGTAACAGGACATAAACAATATCATTCTATGCTTCTTCCTATCTCTACTATGGAGTCTCTGGCATTTTATTGATTTGTTATTTTTGATCTGTCAACAGATGCTGTCATTTTGCCTGAGAAAAATCTGCCTTGGCCCTGACCAGCCCCCTTGACTCTGGCCACTATGTCCATTTCCCCAGTCCTCAGGCACCTGGGCATATTCTTGCCTCATGACCTTTGCATTCGCCATAGCCACTGCATATTTTATTTTAATTTTAGTGAACATTGGGCTTTCCCTTTTGTTCATTCATGTCTCTGCTCAGAGAAGCTTACTCTGCTCTCCTCCCATCGAAAATGATCTTCCCCCTCTTTCTGTCATATCCTGCTTGATTTTTCTTCATAGTACTCATCACCCTGATTTATTTTACACACACACACACGATTTACTTGTTTATCATCTGTTTCTCTCTACTAAAAAGTAGGCTTATGCAAAGAAGCAGTTTATCTGCACTGTTCACTACCATGCCCCCAGCATCCAGAACAGTACTGCACGCATGGCAAGCATGCAATATGCATTTGATAAATGAACTAATGAGCTGATCGTTTTTAGTATATTGCTTTTACCATGCTGTATCCTACCAAAGAACTGCTGTGGCTCAACAAATGCTTGCTGCACAGAATTTTTGTGTTTCTGCTGCTTGCTGGGGCTTCGTGAGTTTGCATCTTTGTACTTTCTCACCACTGTCAGAATCTTCTGACCCAGTCACTCAGGCCAGACCCCTCACTGGCCACCCACATACCTTGACTGACATGAACCATCCTGAATAATGAAGCCACCTTGGCAAAAGTTTTGCTCCTTTTTGAAGTTCCTCAAAAAATTAAAATTAGACCTACCATATGATTCAACAATCCCACTCTGGGTGTATATTGAGAAAAACTGAAGGCAAGATCTCGAAGAGCTGTTTGCATGCCTATGTTCATAGCAGCATTATTCACAACAGGCAAGAGGTAGAATAACCTAAATGTCTACTAGAGTTTGGATGGATAAAGAAAATGTATTCTATAATACAGTGGAATATTGCTGAACCCTAAAAAAGAAGGAAATCCTGTCACATGCTCCAACAAGGCTGAACTTCAAGGATACTATGCTAAGTGAAATAAGCCAGTCACAAAAGCACAAATATTGTCTGAGTCCATTTGTAGGAGGTGTTAAAAGTAGTTGTATTCATAGAGACAGAAAGTACAACAGAATGGTGGTTGCCAGGAGCTGGGACAAGGGAGGGCAGGGGAGTTGTTCAGTAGGTGTAGAGTTTTAGTTCTGTGAGATAAGAAGTTCTGGAGGTCCATCACACAGCAAAATGCATCACAGTTAACACTACCATACTGTATACTTAAAAATGGCCAACATGAGAAATGTTGTGCTATGTGTAGTTTTTTACCATAATTTAACAATCATTTGTTTGCTTTTTTCCTTTTCAAAAATAACCTATTCTTCCAATTCCAGCTCCAAGGCCAGCTACGTTCCTAGGTCACTCCTACCCACAATGTTCTCCCTCTTCTCTGCTCTTTCATTACACTTACCCTCCAGACCTCCAGAGAAGCACTGAATTTTGCCCCCAGTTGTTTTATGATATAGATGACTTTCTCAGGAGGACCTCAAGCTCTACTAGGGCAGGCATTGTACCCTGTGCTTGTCCTATGAGGAATGTATCCACTAATGGCACAATGCTGTCAATACATAATAATCTTTGATGGACTGAATCCATCTATGGTACTTATCCTTTTAGATCTTCAGAGATAGTAAATTTGCAACCAACCTTGATGCTATGTTGTTGCTTTGTAGCCTATGGAAGTTGTATTTAATATTTGGTTCTTGACTTTAGTAGCAAGTTTTTACAGAAACAAACTGTTCTCTTCTTCTATACATCTCTAAGTTTCCTTTGTACTTACTAATATTTTTTTATCCTTGCAAATATTGGGGTACTTCCTCACCAACATCCATTTAGAAACCAACCACTGAACTTTAGGAAACTTGACATTAACAAAGTTAGACGATGTTTCCCTAACTCTCACTGTTCCTCCTGCTGTCTTCTGACAACCCTTTTTCTAAACAGAAATAATGCCACTTCAGGAAAGAGGCATTGACATTTTCCTGACCAAAGCACCTTTAATAATTCATTATCACCAACCATCCCAATGTTGTTGAATTGAAAAATCAGAACACTTAGTGATATGTTTATAGCTGACTCCTCAGTGGAATGAATCATTTATTATTTTATGCTATTTTTGAGAGAAAGAAAAAATGGTCCGAAGTCCCAGCATGGGTATATGCATATTTAATATTTTTACT
Source organism: Glossophaga mutica (assembly GCA_039655065.1). Lineage (NCBI taxonomy): Eukaryota > Metazoa > Chordata > Mammalia > Chiroptera > Phyllostomidae > Glossophaga > Glossophaga mutica. The sequence continues at coordinate 158,520,827 of CM077303.1, forward strand.
GCACATGCATTAAAAATCTGTATTTATCCCTCAGAAAAATAGGATAATACTAAAGCTGATTGTTTTGTACAAAGAAAAATGACATGTTTTGGGGGAAGACAAAGCAACGACGAGTGGCAAACTCTGTGTGGTTTGGAAGGTGGTGAATGAGGGTTCCCTTTGCATGTTTGTGCTCCTCACTGAGGGCACTACCTCCTTGTAAGTTTTCTTGAACACTTCACATTACCTGAGGGATAAAAGCTGTGGTTGTACAATGTAACCACCATCAGATAATGGTGGAAAAACACTACAAGGGCAAGCCAGAAGTCCCATGAACAAAAATAGACAAAATATTTCAATATTTGGATATCATTTTCTATTATAAACATGCTTTCTGATTTATATTTTTGTGTAGTATGAGTTGAATTAGTCTGAATCATCCCAGGAGGACTTAAAGGTTTTTGTTGTTTTGTTTGGCCTTAAGGTTTGCTTTTAATATTTTACTTACTTATTTTTAGAGGGAGAGGGGGACAGGAAGGAGAGAAACATTGATGTGAGAGAGATAAACATCGACCAGTTGCATCTTGTATGTGCCCGGACCAGGGACCAAACCTGCAACCCAGGCGTGTGCCCTGACTGGGAACTGAACCAGCAACCTTTCCCTTTGCAGGACCACACCCAGTCAACTGAGCCACACTGGTCAGGGCTGTTTGGCCTTAAGGTTTTAAATCTCTAGTTCTAGCAATTGTCCCCGGGCACTGTTGCCCTTGTAGATTGCATCATGACACATCCTGAAGAAGCCAAGATCACAGGCTCAACGGTGAAGAGGCCATGTAAAAACGATGGACAACTAAAGCCCTAAATGAGAGACAACGCTTCCTGTCTAAGTCATGGTTAATATTTGGGCACAAGATGGCATGCATATTAGTGAGAACGTTTTCTTAGTTCTATTTGAGATTTAAGGGAATGGAAGCACCAAGTGCAGATCTGTTCATCAGTGGCAGGAGCAGTGGGTAGACAAGTAGATGAGGATCAGGACACAGAGCCTCTAAGCCAGAGTCTCCTATTTGTGTTGCCTTTGAGAAAATTCATTGGCGCTCTCGGCACATCTATATTCCTTCAGTCAGCTCCATATTTCTTCTGGCTGAGACTTCAGCTTACCAGAAATGTCATGAGACCTACAAGATAAATGCTCTGAATGGCTCCCAGAAGGAAAAACAGAACGCATCGATCTAAAGGGGGCTCACTTTTTAAAAGTTAATGCTATTGTCATGCACCACGAGTAACCAGCTGCATCTCCCCTGTCCTGTTAGGGCCTTCCCTGCAACTCCCCACCCACCCTCCCAGATGAGGCCTCCCTCATTCCATGGGCTGCAGCCCTTTCCTTTCAGAGAGATGCCGTATTGATGGTCTCAAGTAAACCACGAGGAGAAAAAATATCTAAGTTTATGACTCCTAGAAAGAGAAAAGGCTATTTAAAAATATATATGTTAAAACTCCTTGTGTTGTAGATGAAAACTCAACCAATCCAAACTGGATACTCAAGAAAGTGAGGTGGAGGTGAGAATTAGAAATGTCACTGACGTGGCTGGCATTTGTTGATCACAGCTGGCTTGTGGAATTTCTGGAGGCGGCATGATGAGGTGGTGAGAGCCGTTTCACCGAGGCTGGAGGCCTGTCCTGATTGCTGAGTCGCTTGTACTCCCTGGTCAAGAACAAGTGTCCCTGTCTGTAAGTGTGACTACTACTCATGGGGTGTATGTTTACGTGTGTGAGTGTGTGTATGTGTGTGTTTTTTAAATGCTTTTGTGTGCGTGGGTGTGTGTAGGGAGAGGCATTGGTGAAGACTGTCATTCAGGCACTCTCACAGAAATATTGTAGAGAGATGGTAAATGTCAGCAAAATTGACTCCAGCACCTGAGACAGTTTAAGCATCTCAAAAATATCCAACCTGCTATACAATGAGCTTCTAGTCCTTTAAGGATAAAACTGATTGTTTAGTGTTTTATACCTATGAGAAATCCTATAGCCTTGTATTATTTTGTTTTGACCAGTCCTAATTGTGCAGAAACATTTACTGGGATTGAATGGGTACCAAGCATGAGACTGGGTCCTGAGACCTCATTGTCTAGGGACAGAGTTTTTGCTCTCAGGGCGATGGGTAAGGAAATAGAATTATTGTGCCACATGTTCTACTTCCCTTTTCTGTCTGTGTTTCTAAAATCTTAAAACTTTCCTAAAGTAGAAGACCCAATCTCTTTCATCCATCTCTCCATCTGCATAAAACGTGAGATAGAAGATTTCGAAGCCAGTTATAACAGCTGAAATATTATAAATAAATAAAAATAAAATTATGGTTAAAGAATGGTTCCTTTTCCCTCAGACTTGTTTTCACTATGTAGTTCTGTCAAACTGAACTACATTCTTAAAACAATTCCCAAATTTTCATTAATATCTTTTTGACAAGTTGTTAATTCTCACTATGGTACGCATGAAGCAGCAGGAACTTATTTTGGGGTGACAGCTTTCTGTGCTTCTGAATGTGTTAAAAACCCAGAAGTAGATGGAGAAAAAAATCCTCAAGCCATTTGAAAAGTGAGTTCCATATATTCACTGGCAAAACGTCCTTTGAAATATAGAATTTATAGCTAATCTTATTGTTTAGACGAATGGCAATGTGCTCAATGGGACCATGTGTGAGTCTGTGTGATAGAGAAGAGTGTGATGAGTGTGTGTGTGTGTGTGTGTGTGTGTGTGTAAGAGTGTCATTACCACCCAGGAAATTTCTAGATTTTTATCGAGGTCCTTAGTAAACTGAGTGTGATCCACTTTGATGCCAGAATCTCTAGAGTAAAAGTAAGACATACAGACAATAATCTTTTTATCTTATGCAGGGCCACTGAGAGCCAGTGTTATTTTAAACTTGGCCTAATTTAGATCAATGATAGGAAAATTCAGATGTTATACCTGGTTTAACATGTAGAAGCTAAAGCTGAGACTTCAGGTGAGTGCTGGAATAAACCACAGAGCACTTTTGCTCTTGAAGTCCCAGCTCGTCTGGTCATGTTCTCCTGGCTGTAGGGTGTCTCCCTACATGTGGATTAGGAGGGTTGTTCAAATATATTCTAAGTACCCCAATACCATAAGATCTGATATTGTTAAGGAACCAAAGAAAGCCTGCCTGTGCAAGGTAACACACAATGAGTCTGAAAAAGCCTGAGTTTGAATTCAACCACTAAAATTCAATGGTTCTGTAAATTGGCTATAGAGCTTCATAAAACCTTGGAAACACAGATGTATCTTTATGTTAGCTTTGCAAACAGTCTGTTGTGCTTACAAGACTTTCTCCATTTTCTTTATTTGCCATTTGTGTTCATCCTATGTTTAGACTGCAACGACTTCAGCTTCTACTGATATTATCACAGCCGTAAAAACTTGTTCCTGGTCATGAAGAATGAAACACTAAACATCGTCCCCTAAACACGTTCTGCCTGGGGTTACTGCAGTCTGCTCTGGCACATTAAGTACCGTCCACTTCCGGCTCGCTCCTTGCTGGTGCTATCCCACAGGCACCGGCAGGAAGCAGCTCCGCTCTTGGAAGCACCTGAAACGTCTCCAAAGAGAAGGTCTTGATTTTAAAGTCGTACTTAACTTTGCTCTTTTCATCTGTCGGTGCTGAAATAAAGGACCATTGTGTAGGTTGTTCTTTCTCAAGACAGCACTGCAGATCTGTTCATCTTGGAGCAGAGGGGAACAGATGCTCCACTGGAGGGGACTAATGCATCTTAGTTTACTCGACATCTTTCCATGAGACATCACCCATCCCTGGACAGAAGAAAACTGTCCCCTGACCCAGTATTCAAATGCACAGACTGAGGAAAACCAAGTAAAGAAATGACTTATTCAAGGTTGTGTAATAGCTAAAAGGTGGCGCAAAGAATAGTGATCACTTTCATTCAAGAAGCAAGCAGAAAATGCACTCGAAAATGTACTTTTTTGTGAATGTTTGATGTTTTATTATTCATTACCTCATTAAGCTCAGTTTCCAACTGGAAAGAGAAAGAACAATCACATATCATTCAACTTACTGAATATTACCTATAGAATATGTATGTATTTGTATTTTACATTTAAAAAAGATTGTCAGTTTTCATATACCTGCTCCATGTAGGAATCACAGCAGTCAACATTAAGTACAACTTTGTTTTCATGTGCATCTTTAAATCAGATCTTTTTTCTTTTTAGCTCCTAAATACAGTTGAGCTCCTAAAACAAACCCAAGCATGTGCATCTCCTCAGCCTCTTCAGCTAAGTTTGGAGAAAACATTTTACCTTAGAAACAGGATATCAAGAACTAAAGCAAATACTGGATTTAGCATTCAGGCTGTTAGCAAAAAAAAAAAAATGACTTTCTTGTCAATTTTGCCATTTTAATTGGTATTACTGGTTGCTATGGAAATTCAGTTTGTGGCCACGGGTATTGGAGGTATTAGTTCTCACTGGCTCCCCTCTTTAAACACTGAAGGTAGTGTCATGCCTGTGTTTATATGGGGGTTTGGACAGACCTGCAGTTTTACTTAAGCGAACAGACAGGGATTTAAAGTCCTTTGACTCCAAAAAAAAAAGAGCACAGAAAGCAGGGACCTGTGGTTCTCTAGTGGACTTTGAGAATTGTGTGTGAGCAAAGTGGAGGTCCTGCAGGTCTGAGCAACTCTGTGGAGTGCCCTGCATCCCAGCCAGGTGCTTCACAACGAGTAATTCTGATTTGTAGCAGAAGCAAGCTATTTCTCATGACTCAGTAGTAAAAGCCAGCCAACCAACTAACCAACCAATCTATCGATAAACCCAAACTCTTCTGTTTTCTGCCACTGTTAGTCATCACGGATGATAACCATCATCAGTAGCATCATTTGAAACCAAAATACAATAACCTAACATTTAAGAGATGGATGAACAGCCAGACAGATGCTGTTGACTGAATCTACTGGAAACTCTGGGAGGTCAAACAGGGGGTCTGGTGATGTGTAGATCCACATGACTCTCAGAAGCTGGGGAAATGTTAAGGAATGGAGACAGGGCAATGCATTAACTTATGCTGTCCTGTTGTTATGAAGTTTGTGTAAAATACTTCATAGTACATTTTTGCATTCTTCCCTTTAAGAAGGGAAGTGTAAGGGAAAGAGAATTAAGTGTGATTGCTTAGCTGAGGTGAGGTGAGGGTTTCAGGAAACCGCAAAGCAGCGGGGGAGGCAGGAAGGGCTAACCACGAGTTGGAAACTAGGCCAAGAAAGAGGAAGGTGAGAGTCAGGAGATAAATGAAGTTGCAAAAGCTATTCACATTGAAAGTCCAGAATATCATTAGAGCGAATTTCACATCAAAGCCTCAGGTTGATAAGTCTTGGAAAGCAATGAGTAAATGGCATAGATTTATTCTAGCAAACATAAGCCTGAAAGGGGCATATGTGTACTTTAAGATGGATATATAGGGGAATGTGGAGATATCTGGATTGATTCTATGGGGACTAGGAAAAGAGTGAAATTACAGTCTTCCACGGGACTTATGTTCCTGAATTAGAGCACTGTCCAGTGAAAACTATACCCAAGGTCAAGCCGGATAAATGCCTTAGCTCCAGGATGCAGCAGAGACTCTCTGGTTCCTGCAGTCACACAACATGGGGCATATTCAGTGGGGCTATGCCTGTACCAAGGGCTCCTTTGAACCATTTCCCAATAGACAAGTTGGATTAAACATTCAACAGCAAGTTCCTTAGGACAGGATTGGGGTCTGAGAGACCTTAGTAGGTAATGTACTTCTTCCCCACTTGAGTTCTAAACTGAGCAAGATAAGTGTAATATAAATGCAAGTTCTAAATATTATCTAATAACTGAAAAGCTAATCATATTGGTTACTGTCTGTGGGTAAGTGGGTTTCCTAACTCACTTTCCAGACCATTACTCTCCTTCCCCAAGACGGAGTGAGGCATTAGAGCAGGGCAGGAAGCATCGCACGAATGATTCCCTCTCCACCTGGAATGGGGAAAGACCAAGGAGAAGCACTCCTCCCACCAACAGTCAGAAACCTGCCATCTTTTGAAATTGAGAAAAAAATAATCTAACTCTCCGTTACCAAGAGTGGGCTCCCTGAAAGCTTACCTCAATAGCATTTCACAGATACTTTCTGCATCTACTCTCTTTTCTCTTCCCAGCTCCTTAGGGAAGCCCTCCCTGACCTCCATGATTAAGTAAATGTCCCCAGAGTTCTGCAGTAAGCCTGGCTGTTCAGAATGCCAGAGTCCAGAGCTAGGCAGCTGCGGCTCCACACCTGCCTAGAGCTGTGCGAGTGTAAGTGCCTTAACTTCTGTGTGCTTCAGTTTTCTCATCTGGAAGATGGGATCAATATAATACTTCCCTACTAGTGTTGCTAGCAGCAATTACCTTAAAGGCATTCGTTGAATAAAGTAAAACATGCTTTGGTGTTGTCGTATATATCCTCTGTTTCATACCACTTGAAAGAGCTGTAATTGCACATTTCTTTATGAGGGTTTGATAATGCCAGCTCTCCTGTAAATTGATGGACAAAGACAGTGTTCATATTTCCTACAACTGTATTCCCAGCATGTAGGGCAGGACCTGGCACACAGTCATTATGTAGTAAATATTTGTAAATGAATAAATCAACCAATGAAGCAATAAATGAAGGCTTTTCTACTTCTAAGGTCACGGGACAATAAAACCTTAAAGGGAATGATCAGGGATGCGAATGATCAAGGACTTGGAGGAGAAAAGATAGTATAAAGAGAGTAAGGACATAGAAAGGGCGTGGGGACTGTTGGAAATGGTTCCCTGTCCCAGATTTGTGTCCAGGGTAAGTTCTTTAATACTCCTATTATGTGACTGTTGTTTATTTTATGAATGTGCCAGGCTGGGAGGACTTTCTGGTCAATCCGGATGTAGTGAAGAACCCAGAATTCCGATCTGAAAGATGCCTGAAAAGGATGAGGCTGCAATGGGGAACCTGAAAGTCCCCGTGCATTGCACCTTACACACGCTTGAGTGCTGACTCTTCGTGTCAAAACGTGGGGAGCATGACAGAGATGGCCAAGTCCCCTTTGGCTACTTCTTAGCACTGCCACCAAACCCAGAAATCCTGGTATGCAACTTCCTACTTGAGCTTTAGAATTGAGGGAGTCTCTTAGAAACTGTGTAGCAACGTAGCCTATGATGAAGGAATCACATTACTTAGAAATATACAGTGTGCCATGGCTTTGGGGGTAGGACACAAAGAGAACAAATGATTCATCAACAGATTTTAGACAATTTGGTCCCCATCAGAAAACCTGAAAAGAAAATATAACAAGCAAAAGAGGAAAATGAGAAGGAGAGTCTGCACAGGAAAACCGGGCCTTCTGTACCAGAAAGCTAAAGGTCTCCAGTAAGAAATGGGGAAAATGGATTGAAAATGGGGATGAATCATCTTAAATGGTATCCCAAGGAAATTGGTTTGCCGTTTCATGGAGGAAATGGGCCCCGTGAAATGACTACAATAAAGGCTTTGATATAATAAATGTGTTTTCTTTGTGTGTGTGCGCCTGTGTATTTTGAGCTTCAAATGCTGGTGGAAAACTGGCCATGGTTATATGATATCTGACACACCATATGACACTTGATACACAAGGTTACTAGCCCTCTGGGACTCATTATATTCAGAAAATTCTTTTAGGATCCAAAAAGACAAGGACTAGTGTCTTGAACGATTCTCTCCAAAGGTCCGTCCATAACTGGGCTGAGCTCTGCGTGAACCTGAGATAAAGAAGACTTTTCTGTGACCAGACCAATTAATTATCCTCCTGCACACTGACCTACTCAGGCCTCTCTCTCTGAATTTGCCCCCCTGTCGGGAAGGCATCCTACCCTTTCATCTGCAAGATTAGTTTAAGAGTAAGGTTCCTATGTCAGGAACATTTCAGCATCACTGACTCCAGCTTCTGAGAATTCCTAATGATCTTTGGTCGCTTATTGGGAGGATAGTGAATATCTTAGTCTCTACACGTAACAGCTCAGCCACGAGGAGGCACTCATCAAAGTGCTTCATCAAAGTAGCTTTCCATCCACCTTTAAAACAAAATAAACTTTGTTACACACATGCAGAACTGTCCATGGGAAGCTTGATGAATTTTCCGAGCCACCTGCACCCATGTAACTACCACCCAGGGAGGGGGAAGAGCACTAAGAGAGAGGCAGAGTCCCCTCTGCATGCCCTGGCACAAATGCCGCCCACTTTCCTTTTTTTATTCTAAGACTCCTGACTTTTATCACCATAAAATTAGGCAGTTTTGCCTAATTTTAAATGTTATATAGATGGAATTACAACATGTGTGTTCTTTCTTTCAACGTTATATTTGTGAGATTGTTTCCAAGTTGCTGCATTTATTGAGTTGGTGCACTTTTAAAATTTTATCAGTTCCTTTTATGACTATCCTATTTATGCATTCATCCTACTCTTGATGAACATTTGGGTTGTTTCCAGCTTGAGGCTATTGTGAATAGCATTTCTAAAAACATTCTTGCACACATCTTTTGGGGCACAAATATACATTTCCATGCCTAGGAGTGGGGCTGTTGGAGATTAAAGTATATTGAGATTTATTACATAGTGTCCAACAAATTTCCATGTTGCTCTGCCAACTTACATTCCTAGAACAGTGCATGAGGGTTCTGGTTGCTCCACATTTTCACCAAAACAGTTTTATTCTTTGTCATATTCATTTTCACAATTCTGGTGAATGTGTATCTCACTGTGGTTTTCATTTGCATTTCCCTGATGACTCATTATGTTAAGGACCCTTATTCTGCACTTATTGGCTATGTAGATAGCTTCTTTGTAAATTGTCTATTCAACTCTTTTGCCCCCCCCCCCGCCTTTTTTTTACTGGGATGACTGTCTTATTGATTTATTTGTAGAAATTACTTTATATTCTACAAATCTTTGGTTGGATATAGGTATTGCAAATATCGTTTCCCATGATGTAGCTTGATTATCTACAGTCTTAGATTCTTTGGATGAATAGATGTTCTTAATTTTGATTAGTCCAATGTATCAATCTTTTATTTATCTTTGGAGCTTTTGATTAATAAATAACAATTAATTTTCTTCCCCTCATTCCTCCCAAGTTCATCACTATGAAAAACATGAGGAAGTCTCTTCATCAAATTTTGAATTATATATGTGACCAGCTTTTCACTAAAAGGGAACCAGCAAATGCCATTGAGTGGAAATGAAGAGGAGCATCATTTTGCTACAATAAAGGATGCAACAGTATAGCCTCAGAGGAAAGCAGGGTCTAGAGACAAGTCCAATGGGGTCTATGCCTTTTAAAAACCATCTACATTTCACATAGGTGAGATGAAATTAAACTGGATGCAAAGGATTATGCAGAAGGCAAAATGAAAATAGTACCAGGGTGTGGAATGAGTTTGGGAAAGTGCCCTCTTTTGCCTTGATAGAGGACTTCCTATCTCTGTGAGTTCTGTCCTTCTACCTGCCCCCTGGGTCCCTGTGCACACAGCGTGGCTCAAGGGCCAGCCACAGCATGGTGGAGGGACCATTTCACAACCTCTAGGTCCAGCCCTTCTGAGGGTCATATCGCATTTGCCTGCATCTTCTTAGCTGTGTCCTTATTTTTCCTCTTTCTGCAATCTAATTTCCACTTTTCACATACATCATACCCCTTCCTACACACAAAACCCATCCCCAAATGAGCTTCTGTAAGCTGGATTTAGTCCTCCTTGTTTTACACACACAACAGGCACATGATATGTAAGTTGGCTGTTTTCTGTATTGCCCTGTCAGTGTTGATAAACTTTGGTGTTTCATTAAATAAAGTCAGTTCAATAAGAAGTTACCAAGTGCTTGCCATGTGGAAGGTACTGTGGGAGAATCAAATAATGAATAGATGAGATCCCTATGCTAAGGTAGTTAAGTCTGACATTTGAAATTTTTTCCATTGCATCGAATTTTTAAAGTATTTTGGTAGGTGTTACATTTTAGAGAAAAAAAAAAAACAAGTGAGGTAAAATGCCACACCACATAACTAATCAATGGCAGGGTTATGATCAGAAATTTTGGTTTCCTGCCCTACTTCCTTACTTCTGTTCTTATGCCTCCGATGGTCCAGAGCTACATCGTGTCAATGTTATCATGGCCATGCTTGGTACCAACATCATCTTCCCTTCTGGGACAGGAGATATGTTCTACAGCTTCTTTTTGTTTAACTTTGTGTGGCTATTCTTGGTTCATATCACCTTTTATGAATGAGAGTTCTATCTCATAAAATGCTACTGGATATAGTTGTCAGACTTTATGCTTTTATTATCTTTTCTGAGTTATGTGCTTTTCTTCAGACAGGACTAGCAGGGGGAGAAACCCACATTGTCAAACTTAGCTATCTCCAGAGCATCTGACAGGGGATGCAGACTCAATTTAATATTTTGTGTTTCAGTTTTGAAAGCCCAGTTTCTGCATAATGTGAGAATCTATCTATTTTTCACTTACATTTCCTTTTTTTAAAGATTTTCTTTTTGTTTACTCTTAGAGAGAGGAAAAGGGAGAGAGAAAAAGAGGGAGAGAAACATCAACCAGCTGCCTTTTGCATGCCCCCAACTGGGGACCTGGCCCGAAACCCAGGCAAATGCCCTGACCGGGAAGGGGACCAGTGACCTTTTGGTCTGTAGGTTGGCATTCAGTCCACTGCCAGGCTCACTTGCCAGTCCATCAGCCAGGGCTCACCTGCATTTTCAACATGTTTAAAGACCATCTCTATTTGTTCAGCGACACTGGTGACCTCCCAAGTGGAGTGTACACATCTCAAGAAATTCATAAGACTATGTGTAAGGTTGCAGGAAGAACTTACTAAAATTCTTACATTTACTATCTAACTCTTTAAAATGTCTATTTTTGCATATGTTCTATAACATATATATTAATTCAAGTATACATGTATACTTGAATACTTGAGTATACATGTATACATAAACCCTACATATACATTTTAAAATACATATTTTGGATAGTTTGTACTCAAATTATTTTAATTATTTAGTGCACAGTCAATAAAGTTTAGACACTACCATCAAAGACTATGATTGATTAGTTAAAATAATTAATCAATATAAAAAAAATGGGATGACTAATCTTGGCCATGGCATAATGGAAAGAGCCTGAGATTCCAAGCCAAATGAATCTTATTTATTAGCAAAGTCATATCTTTTATTTCAATCTATTCTCATTTGCAGCAAGATGACATCATCATAAATGCAACTGGGATATGAGCTCCATTAGGGACTTCTGGGTCCTCTGAGAGAGACACCCAGAGGGGTTTGGTATATTAGAAAATAAAAATTGCTAATAAGGAAGTGGCTGAATGACAAACTGCTAAGTTGTGCTGCTTTTGTATATAGAGATATTTGGAGGAAACTTTTACTAGTGTCCTCCAAATATTTTAACATGTTTTTAACCCTATCCAAACATCTAGATCTCTTTATTCAATAACTGTCAGGATTTAAGAATTGGGGCCTTTAAGGGGTAGGCGTAAACTACGTACATTTAATCCCTAGCTCCAAGCATAATTTGTTTTGAAGTGTATTCCATTTCTTTTCTTCCATCTACACATTCACTAGTGCGCTCTACACAGCTATAGCCTTCAGTTCCAATATCCCTAGAGTGTCAGATGCCTGATGAGAAACAGTGCACTGGTCAAAGAACCTAGCTATTCGTGACAGTGATAGGCATTGCCCAAATAAATCCCCCCATTCTCCAGGGGTCCTCAGAGATCCATACAAGTAACACAAATGAAAAGCTCCCATTGGTAAAATCAGGACGACTAACTTTCCTTTGCAATGACTAATTTGCCTGTTTTTAGCCATCAAGCTTTGATTCCTAATTCTCAGGTTTCCTTTTCCTTTATACTTCAAGCCCTATCTCTAAGCACTGATGTTGACAGATTAGATAAAATCAAGATGAGATAAATTGTTATACAGAATGAGTAATCTAGATGGAGTATAATCTACGAAGTGGTGGAGGTTTTGGAAATGCACTTGGGGCACAGAGCGATTTTGTGGATCTCACTCTCTAAACTGCAAAATAGTTATGGAGAAGGAACACAAATCTGGCCGCATGTTAGAGTCTCAGAGCCTTGGTTGCACAGTCCTGCTTATCACATACACATGACATGACTTTCTGATGTTCCGCTGCATGGTGGTGAATGACCAAAGGACTGTCGATTGGGAAGTAAAGCCCACTTTGGTCGCCTCAGAAAGGTTTCTGTATGGACTTACCATTTGCAACGGTCTTCTCGGTGTCTTTGTCACTCAGAACACACATACTCCCCAAAGATGCATATTTTGTCTGAAATTTTAAAGCAGAAAACAAGTGAAAAAGGCTTTTCTTTTAAATTAGGGTTTCTTTCAAAACTAGACAAGGATAAAAAGGACCTATACGTACACACCAGTATGCCACTGGAGAAACCAGAAAGAAAACACTGGCAACACACCCCAGGTAACACCCACCCGTCCAGAGTGGTGCTGGAGAGTGGATGCTGAAGTCAGACTGCTTGGGTTAATATCCCAACTCTGCCACTTGTTAGTTCTGTGACCCTGAGGAAGGATGAGAACTTTTCTGTGCCTCAGTTTCCTTATCTGTAAAGATGACACAGAACTCCTTGCCCTGTGGAGGTGTCATGAGGATTAAATCAGTCAATCCGTGCCAATGCTTAGATCATTCCCCAACGTTGTAAGCGCCGTCTGTGCTCATCCTGACAGCACCATTAGCTCTTAAACAGAGTTGAAAAGACTCTGTGAGAAGGAAGGCAGGAAACGGGATTTTGCCATAGTTGGTGACAGTGAAATATTGTTTGTTTGTTCCCATTACCTGAAAGGTAATCTACTAAAGCGAATAAATTCAAAGAGGGTCTTATGGCCCATGACATGTTTATGCTGAGGGAAGAGCAATGACTACATTCATAACATGCCGTTTTTCTTTTGACTTTTAATTCTAAGGTTAATTGTTTTTCTAATTTCATCTGGTGCTTTCATGATTTCCAGTAAAGGAAGGTGGTTGTCGAGTCACAGATTTTTTAATTTCACAAGCCTTGCCATTCACTCAAGGAAAAGGGGGTTCCAATGAACTTCATGTGTGTAGGTAGTTGGAATTCTCAAAGAACAAGAGTGACACAAGAAAACTGTACTTGCAATTTGTTAAGTGAGCAGTTAAGTGAGTACCTTGTGTCTCAGGAATCCTGGAGCTACTCTGGATTCTGTCCCTGCTAGTTACATAATCGAAAAAGGCATAGTAAGTTGAGGAGTACAAAAAAGCCCTTGGAGTTCACTGAATTTCATTTTTTTTTCCTTGTATAAAATGAAGAAGCTATTCCCAGCAAGAAAAATCACACAGTCTGAGGGACCTGTTCAACAGAACCCCTCACACACTTGGATGTGGGGTCTGAGTGTGGGCTATTGCAGCACAAGCCGGAGTATGGTTTTGTGTAGAGAGCCACAGAACAAAGCTCAGTGAGCCAGGGGTGTTTTGATGTTTTCCACATCCCAACCCCTTTATTAGCTTCTCCATCCTGTATCATCACCTGGAGTTTTCCCCTGAAGGATAAGACTGTGGTACTCTTACCCCTAAGGACATTTCCCCAAATCTTCCCCAGCAGAACCCAATGTCAAGGGAAAAGAATCCATGTTACACAGAACCTGATAGGCCAGCATCCATATTTCACATTCTAAGTGTCACATCTTGCTAACCTCTGATTGGGATCAATTCATGCAGCTTCTAAGCACTTTCCTTTTCGTCACAAGTCATTAACTCCCATAATGTGATTATTCCTAGTTGTCTTAAAATAACAATGATACTAATACTGTCATGTCATTTTTAATAGAGACGTCATCCGTGTTTGTGCAGCATTTCAGTTCAGAGCTCTATTGCCCTTAAACTGTTCCTTCTTTAATTCGCTCATTCATCGAAAGTTCCCCCTGACTATTTCTCATCTGTGCCACTGGTATCTGCCACAAGCAATTTAAGACTAGCTCTGGAGGATGACAAGAAAATGCTGCTATCTAAATACAGTAGAGCATTAGGATCTTGAGATGTGCACTATTTGGGTATACTATGTAATATGCTTTCTAAAATCAAAAAGAGAAATTATAGTTTGGGAGTTCATCAGATTAGCAAACAGCCAAAAATCATGGCTTCTGTACCTGGCTTTCCCACAGCTGGGCTGATTGACCCCAGGAACATTCAGCAGAAATCCAAGTGGACTGTTACCCCATCATGGGGGTTTATTGCAGAAGTGCCCTCCTCTCTCCCTTGTGGCCTCCCAAATCGGCAAAGAATGTGCCGGCTCCCCTGGAGGTAATATCACTCTGTTGATGAAGGAGTTTTGTCAAAAGTCTTGGCAAAATGGAGTCATGGATTATATAATTGTTACATTTTGATAGCCTATCTTGTAGGAAATACAGGATATCTGAGTGAGAAACTACACCCCAGAATGGTGACTAATTAAACGCTGTTACAAATTTCGGAGGTCAGTCACATTGTGGATGGGAGGCTGAGACCCATGAAGTCAGTGACCTTCCTAAGGTCATCCGGTACATTAGTGACAAAACCAGGAGGTAGAATTGAAATCTCTGGCTTGCAGTCCACTCCTCTAGGTTGCCTCTTTGATCAGCACAGTTATTCATTTTATAAACTTGGGAAAACTTTGATAAGCTTTTGTATATGTGCGTAACTCCGCCGGATAGTGTGGGACCTTGCACGGTGGTAGAGGTGAGGCCCTGTGGCTGGGGGAGCCGAGTTTTCACACTGGCCCCACTCCTTCATAGTTCTGTGATGCACAGCGACTTAAAATCTCCATGCTTAATTTATCTATAAAATGAGTGTTGTGAGTTCTAAGTGGTTTTATGCATGCCTAACATGGTGTCTGAGACACCTAATTTTTTTAGGCTAGAATTTATAGCAGCTATGAGACAAAGAAGAAAATTTCTCTTAAAAATATTTCTCTGAATAGATATGGCACTTTGTGATCTTTTTAATTCCCAGCTAGGATATGCAGGGTTGTTAAGTAATGATCCCTGACCTCAGATATCCCCTAAAAACCTCTAAAACCCAGATATTTCAAGTTCCAGTTCTTTATATGTCTGCAAGTACCAATGTTCTTACATGCTGCCTATTTCTGTCAACACCCCCATGTGATAGAATTCGAGACGTGGGTGGGGCCTCTGTGCCCCTCAGTGGGGAGAGGGGGTAAGAGAGCCTAATGCTTGAAGAAATCTATTTTGAAGTTAGAAGGTTGTTTCATGTCTCATCTCTGCTGATCACTCTCAGTGTGGTCTAGAACATGTCGTATCAACTCTAAGCCTGAGTTTCCCCCTATGAAAAAAGAAACTGATAATAGAATCTACTTTATGGAGGTATGATGATAAAGAAATGAGTTAGTAGATATAAAGCATATCACTTGGTACCTGGAATATACTAAGTCCTCCAAAAATGATAACCATCATTATTAATATCTATTCCAACTCCTTCATTCTTCAGATATTGTAACTACCACCCAGAGGTTTCGTCAACCTGCCAAGATCACACAATCAGTTCGTGGTAAAACCAGAGACATAACCCAGATTTCCTGTATATGAATAAGAGATTTATTATTGCCTCCGATCAGAAAAAAAGTCAGCTTAAAACTATGATATAGTTCTTTAACGCTGTGAAACAACAATGATCGCTCTTGATTCTAAAGAGTACTGCAGAGTGTGTGGGGAAATCCTGAGTAGGAATTTTTTCCCCAAACTTGAATAAGTCCTGAAGAACTTGCCTTGAAGGCTTTCAATGTCATGAATTAGGAAACTAGGCTAAAGGAGTCCCAAAGATATTAAATAATATTATAGTGTAATGGCCCTCTCAGGGGATCTTGGCTATAAAAAGAAATAAAACATCTCTTGTTGATACAAAGATGGAGCCTCAAGAGAGAAACATAAGTTGAAGTCTATACAGCCAAGGCTTATAAATTCATTGTTACAGAGCCTCTGAAGGGTGGAGGAGGAGAAACAGGTTTCATTTCTGTATGTCAGAGCAGTGCTTTATCCACCAGCCGTACGATTACATGATTCACAACACTGATGAGAGAAAGCTTTACAGAAAGAACAGAATTTGCTTGGTTAATGGGTCTGTTGATACTCTGACATTATTTGGCTCTTTATTGTCATAGGAAGGGGTCTGGACCAGTGGCGTACGGCAGCCACTTCGAACTGCCTTGCGAGAGCTGAAGGTGTCCATCTTTTCTCAAGTCCGTGCTCAGTGACATTGTGTTGGCCACTTGAAATCTCTCGCACTGGGAGAACTTACACCGTGGAAACTGGCCAGTGCTCCAAATCGGGGGCTTTCCCCACTCACAGGGCTGAGACTTACCTTCTTTACTCTCTTTCTGAAAACATTCATGTCTCATAGCAGAAAGGGAGAAAGAGCGGGTGGGGGAAAGCCCAACTCTGTTTTAATAGGTAGCCTCGCAGTATTCATGGGTTGTATTTTAGAGATGGTTTTTTAAAAATTGTGTTCCCTGAAATGAATTTTGAAAAATCTTTTCAAAGTTGAATCCTCCATGGTTTATTTATCTTATTAAAACAAAACAATAAAAGCAAATCACATTTGGGAAAAAAAAATCCTAGCCAGTAAGATGCAAAAGGCTCAGATAATAAAAGCTAGGAATGGAAAATGCCATGGCAGGGAAAATCTTTTGGATTTCTGCACTTTTGACCACTGAAGCCTGGTGAGCCAGGAGCTGGGAGAGACCACAGGGTCATCAGTTGAACTGCAGACTCTCAACTGCTGGGGCTTCAAAGAAGCTCAATAAATAATAAGTCATGCCCCACACTCACATAGAATGTATTAGACAGGGTGGTCACAGAGTCATGAAGATGGAGATTAAAATGTCCCCACGCCTTCCACAAAGGTGAGTCTGGTTCTGCTAACTGTCTGAGGGCACGTGCTCAGGTCCCCATGCTCTGGAACAGCTGAGGCCTCCCACCAGGCACAGGCGAGCAGGAAACAGTTGCTGCTTCCCGAGGTCCACTGGGTCCCCAAAGTGGAAAGAAACGAGCCAGCAGGCCTAGTGCCTTCTCCCCGGCTCTGATCTAACCTACCCACTATTAAGCTTTTCTCAGAAGGAAGGGACAGTACGAGGTGTTACTCTAATGGAAGATCCCTTTATATAAAATAAAACAAAACACAAGGAGTGAGCAATAAGTGTCTCTTCCATCCTCTTTGTCCACTGAGAGGAAACATATGGGTGTTATGAGCTGAGGTTCCAGAGGGAGAGAAACCCGGGTCCAAATCCAGATCCATGCCTTCCTCGTTATTGACCACACACGGGTAACACAATCTCTCTTGGCCTCTGCTTCCCCAGCTACACATGGGATTGTTCAGAAGGCTGCTCTGAGAGTCAATGACGTATTGTATGGACAGCATTCCACACATATGGCAAGTACCCAATATACGTTGGCTATTATGAGAATTACTGTATATTGCACAGTGCATACTGCCTTTGGATGAGACCAGGGCAGCACAGGCATCCAGCCTGCTTGTTCAGTGAAGGCCTCACCAATTTCCAAAGGAAAAGATGGAAACTATACTTCAAGTTTGAATCAAGGTTAACAAATTCCATGTTGACTTGTAAAGACTAACAACCAATATCTTTTTCTGTGGGGCCCACAGATTTAGAGTTAGAGACTATCACATTATCTCCAAGGTCAACGTGCCCTTCATGCCAGATTTCAGGAGATGGACATTCAGCAAGTTGGAATGGAGTTTAAAACCCTAAGAAATTCATCCTTTAACTTTCCACCTAACTCAGCCTGGCACGTAGGTAAACTGAACACAAGCCTAACAAGTGGAAAAAGAAACGTACTTTTGTACCTGATTCACCTTGAGGCTTACAGGTCAATACTTAAGAAGGGTGCTGTGTTGAGGCTAAAGGACTGAGCTCATCTAAAGAATCCCATGGTGCGTGTGTGCATGCAGGTATGTGTGTGTGTGCGTGCTTCCATTCTTAAATATTTTATTCCTCCTAGCTTAATAGTGTCAAACTTAATTATTTTAAAAAATCAATATTCTGTACCTGACTTACCCCACATCAATTGAAATTAAAGAAATATGGGCTCAAATTTCTACTTTAAAAATGTGTTACTGGCCCTGGCTGGAGTGGCTCAGTTGGTTGGAGTGTTGTACACCAAAAAGTTGGGGGTTCAATTCCTGGTCAGAGCACACACCTACATTGTGGGTTCAGTCCCTACTTAGGGTGCATGTGGGAGGCAACCATTCAATGTTTCTCTCTCTCTCTTTCTTCCCCTTTCTCTAAAATCAATAAATATTTAAAAAGTGTGCGACTCTTGGCAAGTTACCCATTCCAAGATCTGACTGTTCCCCTCTGTAAAATGGGATAACAGCATCTACCACACAGGGTTAAGGACTAAATGACATGTCATATATAAAAGCATTCGGCACTAACTAATCGTAGCATGTTTTTCCCTTCCTCTTTCCTTTTTGTCACATACAGGTCCCCCTTACATGTACAGTTGAACCTTGAACAATATGGGGGTAAGGGGTGCCAAACCCACGCAGTAGAAAATCTACATGTAACTTTTAGCTCCCCCCCAAAACTTAACTACCAATAGCCCACTGTTGACTAGAAGCCTTGCCGATAACACAAACATAGGCCTTGCTAATTAACACATTCTGTGTGTTTTATGTATTATATGCAGCATTCTTACAATAAAGTAAGCTAGGGAAAAGAAAATTTTATTAAGAAAATCATGAGGAAGAAAAAATACATTTATGCTATTAATCGAAAAAATCCATTTATAACTGGGCCCAGGAGTTCAAGTCCATGTTGTTCAAGAGCCAACTATAGTTGAAGACCTGCAGGGGTGTCCAACCTGTGTCCCACGGGCCACATGTGTTCCAGGATGCCTGTGAATGTTGCCTGACACAAAACTGTAAATACACTTAAAACATTATGAGAATTTTTTTTTTGTGATTACATGTCACAATATATTTAATGTGTGGCTCAAGACAACTCTTCTTCCAATGTGGCCCAGAGACACCAAAAGGTTAGACACCCCAGGGTGCTCGGCTTAGTTGATTGATACATCGTCCCATAACTGAAAGGTTGTGAGTTTGATTCCCAGTCAGGGCATGTGACTGGGCTGCAGGTTCAGACCCCAACCCCTGATCTGGGTCTGGGCAACACTTCTCTCTCACATCGATGTTTCTTTCTCTCCTTTCCTCCCTTCTTTCCTCTCTCCCTTCTTCTCTCTCTGAAAGCAATGAAAAAAAAATATTCTCAGTTGAGAATAACAATTTTTTAAAGAGTGTTTGTGTAACAAAATGCCATTGATTTCTGAATATTGATTTTGTATCCCACTGCTTCCCCAAGTTCACTTATTAGGTTGAGTAGTATTTTGGTGGAGACCATAGGGTTTTCTATGTACACTATCATGTTGTCTGCAAAATAATGACAATTTTACTTCCTCCTTTTTAATTTGGATGCCTTTTATTTCTTTTTGTTGTCTGATTGCTGTGGCTAGAACTTGCAGTACTATGTTGAATAGGAGTGGTGAAAGTGGACACCCTTGTCTTGTTCTTGATCTTAAGGGAAACACTTTTAGTTTTCGTCCATTGAGTACAATGTTAGCTGTAGATTCTCGTACATGGCCTTTCTTATGTCGAAAAAATGCTCCCTCTATTCCCACTTTGCTGAGTGTTTTTATTATAAATGGGTGCTGGATTTTATCAAATGCTTTCAGCATGTATTGATATGATCATGTGGTTTTTGTCATTCATTTTGTTTATGTGGTGTATTATGGTTACTGATTTGCAAATATTGTACTATCCTTGCATCCTGAAACAGCAATCCAAAAGAACCTATGCACCCCTATGTCATAGCAGCTCTAGTTACAATAGCCAAGTGCTGGAAACAGCTCAAGTGCCCATCAAGATACAGTATTTTGATAGATCAAAATACTGCAGTACATTTACACTATAGAATACTACACAGCAGAAGAAAGAAGGAACTCTCACCTTTTGTGACACCATGGATGGAACTGGAGAATATTATGCTAAGTGAAATAAGCAAGTCAGGGAAAGACAAATACCATAAATCTCACTTATAAGAGGAACCTAATGAACAAAATAAACTAATGAGTAAAATAGAACCAGAGACATGGAAACATGGAATGGACTGACAGTGACCAGAGGGGAGGAGGGAAGAGTGGGATAATGATGGAAAGAAGGGGAAGGGACTAGTCAAGGAACATGTATGAATGACCCATGGACAAGAGCAATGGTGGGGGATTGACTTTGGGAGTGGCAGGGTGGGGGGTGGTCTGGGTGGGGGAAAAATTAGGACAAGTGTAATAGAACAACAATAATAAATTAAATTAAATTAAATTAAATTAAAAATAAAATAAAATAATAAATAAAATAAAATAGTGTTTGAACATGGAGCCCTACCTTGGAGAGACCAGGTGTTAATTGTTTAACAACAGGCAAGACATTATTATGTTAAGTTTCATCAATTGGTGGAAGTGCATTGACTAAAGATATGGAATGCAAACAGCTGTACCTTGTATCCCTAGAAGGAAACATTTAGCTAAGTTTTTCACTGACCACTGACAAGATTAAGAATCGGGGTAATGAAGGATTTCAAGATAATTGTATATACAATAGTGGTAAATCCATGGTTGACTGTTTTTTTTTTTTTTAATGGAAGGGGGAAAAAAAGAAAAATTAGCGTCCAAAATGATGTTTTCAATTTAACCATTCCTTCCATTTTATTTGTGAATCCCCGGTCCCATTTTTTACACATTATGGAGTGTTGATTGTATAAGATGAGGATGATTTTATTATTAATTATTAATAAAACACCCCACCAGGATAATAAAAACAATTGTTACCACATCTGTCCTGAGATGAAGCAGATGAGTTAGTGAGCACGGAGCTACATTCTGTGGGATGTATCTAATACTATGTTTGCCGAGGAAAATGCTGTAAAGGAAGAATAAAACTGTTTTTTAGCCATTCGTATCATAATACACATCTGCAATAAAAAGCAATCCATCTTTTGATCATGAAGGTGATTTCCTGGGTATTATTTCCAGCCCTTTGTTGAAGCAAGTACTGTCTCTCTACATGAACCTTCTGAGAGAAAGTTCACCGCCCTGACGATTTAAGCCACATCTTAGAGCCTTCTGTGCAATTTACACATTTCAAGTTTGCTAATGGGTTTTTTAATATCAAAACTACCACAGACAGTAAATCTTTCTTTGAATCTTCATCTTGAAAGAGACATAGAAAGAAGCATGCACAATCCTCCATAGGTACTACTAAAGAGAAGGTTATGTTAAATTGTGACTGAATTAAATAGAGTGCACTTTTGAAGAGTCAGCTCTTTACTCAGAAACTTAATGACAAAAGCAAAGAGGCTATCACATTAAAATTCAAATTTCTTTTTCCTCCAGCCTTTTCAGATTAATGCCAAGAAAATATATTGTATGCAAAAGAGATACCCATGTATCTGAACAAGTGGTTCTAACATTATATACCAGGTAATGTAATTTCCCCTTTTACCGTTTGATAGTTCTATTCTGTAGTATGCTCGGAGAGACCTGGGAAACAGAGAGAGGTACTGGTGTCACAGACCTTTCCCAATAAGGCTACTTTATTTAACATTTACATGTGGCTATTCTTAATTTATTCTACAATAAAAGCAGCAGCAACAGCAACAATGTGTTCATTTTGCTTTTTCTCCATTGTGTGGTGCTCATTACATCAAAGGGTTATTATAGTATTGGAGTTGGCCCTCAAGGATGAACAGGTGACTAATGCTCAGAGGGACTGGTCTGGGCCTGAGGCAGAATCAGCACACTACAGGACTAAGACCCTCGTCTGATCTGTAGCACTTTTGTAAATAGTTTTAGAGAACTCAGCCACACCCATTCACTTACAGGTTGTCTCTGGATGCTTTCATCTGTAACAGTGGAGCAGGGTAGTTGCAACAGAGGCCGTATGGCCCACAAAGCCCAAAACATTTACAATCTGACACTTTCCAGAAAATGTTTGCTGAGATTGGGTCTATGCTATCAAAATCACTGCCAGAGAGGATATTTCCTTATCACCCATAAAGAAGAGAGCAAAGCAGTGAGTTGCTCTTTTAATAGCATATTCCCAGAGTTTTATTGCCCTTTATTGGTGTCAAAGAAGTGGGAAGCTTAGCAAAGGAGGTGTTAGATTTAAAACAGACTATATGCTCTAAATGTTTATCACAGAAAGGCCTCAGGCAGCAGCAGAAATGGGGATTAAGACATACTTGTCTGGGGGAAAAGTGACAATTTAGAGCTCCTTTAAGAAACAAGTCAATTCTGCTAAGAAAATAAAATTCATATAAATGAGTTAATTCTACTTGCTTTTTCAGGTAGATAACTGAATCTTTTATGATTTTATTTTCTTTCCTTTCTAAAGGGCAAGTGATATTTCTCTCCACGAGTCTTTAAATGCGCACCATTGCTTCTGGGTCAATGCCTTTCAGATTGAAACCATGACTGTTACTTTAGCAATGGATTTCCCTTTCACTGTTTCATGATTAAATGTGATGCTCTCTATTAAACATATAACTGAATTCTGATTTGTTATTGCTTCATTCACTATATGAATACTTGTTGCAGACTGTTCAGCCTGGTTTCAGGAGTTGTAACCCTCGCCCCATGGTGGGCTGTGTAAGAGCCAAGGGACCCGCTTCATCTGGGTCTGTTCTATCAAGAGGATGTGAGCTACTAAGGATACAAAGCTTATCTCCCTGGCAGGAGCGCTGCTTCTGCCTCACCCATCTCTGGCCCCAATGCTTGGTCAGTTAGCCAATGACGGGTAAGACTCCTCACGGGAGGGGCAACCTAAGCCAGACATGACCACTTGGGAGGCCCTCATGGAAGGACTCAGGGAGCTGCAGCAAAGAGGGGGTGATGGACCCTTGCCCCCCCACCCCCCACTATTCTGACATAGTCCGAGTCCCCATTTCCGTCTGGGAGATGTCTTCCTTATCTCTTGCTTCCTGGACCTAATCAGCTTAAAGCCTGAAGCTATGACGGCCAGAATGGTTCCCCAGGCAACCAGGCATAAGAAAGAATTGGTAAAGTCCTGTAAAACCTGCTTTGTTTGCTAAGAGTGCTCTCATTTAAATAAAAGTCCAAGGAGGAAGTGGGCGTGTCTCCCAAAGTTTTGCAACCCCCTTTCCTGACAGATACTGACTCAGATTAAGCCCTCAGATTTCTTTGAAATGTTAACCATTGTTTGATCCTTGCAGCCTGATGTACCTGTATTCCAGTGTATTTGAACCCAATAAAAGCCGAGTGAGGAAGAGGCTCTGGGTCATTCTCCTCTGAGAGTTTGTCCACCTCTCCTCCCCAAGCAGATCATGTCTTAGTAGTTTTATTTTCATCCGTGACGGAGAGATGGGGCTCTGCGGGTGGAGCTCCCCACAAATACCTATTGACTCACTATGTATTTGATGAATGCATACTCACTCATTATACCGTGTATGTAATTATTATATGTATTTATTCCTTTTCTCTCACTGGTTATTTCTTCTTGATCTACTTTGCTGGTTACTCCTCAACTTCCAATCTTCTGAATGTTGAAATACCCCAGACTAAGTTCTTGGACCTCTTCTCTGTCACTCATTCCTCTGATGATCTCATTCAGGTCTGGCTTTAAAAATCATTATTGATGACTCACACATTTGTATCTCCAGCCTGATCTTCTCTCTTGTTCTCAATTCTCCTTTAACCAACTTACTATTTAACATCTTCACTATATTTAGCACACATCTGCAATATCAATGACTGAGCTGTGGTGCCCGGATACATGGTCAAATATTCTGGATGCTCTGCGAAGGTGTTTTGGGGTGAGACTAACATTTAATCAGTAGACTTTGAGGAAAGCAGATTGCTCTTCATAATGCACGTGGTCCTCATTAAATCAGTTGAAAGCTGAAAAAGAATAAAAGACTGACTTCCTCGAGTAAGAGGAAATTCTGCAGCAGACAGACTTCACACTTGAATTCTGGGCTTTCCTTTGGGTCTCCAGGCTGCTGACACACGCTGCGGGTTTTGGACTTCTCAATGTCCAAAATCATGCAAGCTAGTTCCTTAAAATATTCCCGAGGGACTCCTTTGCAGTTTCTAGAATAGTCCAGACATGGATCTGCCTCAGAGTCTTCAAATTTGCAGTTCCCACAGCTGAGAATGCTGCTCCTCGAAAAGAGCCACAGGCCTCATTCCCTTATCTCCTTCCAGAAATTGCTCAGACAGTACTTTGTCAGAGCCTGATTTAAAATTGCTCTCTGGCCCTGCAACTTGTATTTTTTAAAAATCTTCCTTCCCTACTTTATGTTTTCCTATAGCATTTATCAACTTCTAACAGACTATATAATTAACTCTTGTGCTTATCTGTTACTTATGTATTTTGTATTATCTTATATGAATTACATAAAATAATACTACACTGTGAGCTATTTCATTCTTACCCACTTCATTGGAAAATTAACCCATGAATGAGAAGATTTGGTCTGTTTTGTTCATTGTATCCCATTACCTAGAATAGTGCCTAGGAAAAAAGTAGTTGCTCAATAAATTACTGTTAGAGAGACATCTTTAATTGCCTACTGTGTGCCTGGTTCTTTACCAGGCTCTTGAGGCCACAGGGACATTATAAGACATGAGTCCTATCTTTCAACCATTTATGATTTGGTTATGATACCTTAGAATTTTCTAGAACACAGAAGAAGCAGAAGAAATTCTTCCTCTATGACTGCAGGGAAGGCAACAAAAACATTCTCAACTGAAATAGTTAAATGTCAATGGCAGGCCATATTTGGTCACTTCATGGAAATGTTAAAGGAGTTCACAGAAGGGTCTAAATTAATAGGGAGATAACCCACAGAGGAGAATGAGAACTGACTTGAGTTTGAAAGTACTGATAGAGTCTCAATAGACCAAAAGAGCACTTTCAAGAAGAGAGGGCAGGATGGGCCATGGAGGCGGAACTCCCTGTTCTACCTGTTCCTGGTCTTGTATAATTACCCTGTCCATCTTTAGATCTTTTTTGCTTCAAACCATAGGATTTGCTCACGTCCTTCCCTTCCTTAAAAATGCTATTCACCATTAGCACTATCATTAGCAGCCCACCCACCTAATCCAGACAGCCTTTCTCAATTAGACATGCTATTTAAAGGGAGATTGTTTCAGGATGAATTATCTGACAAAAAGACAATGAAGAGGCTGAGTTAGTATTGGGAAGGAAGAGAATGGATGCCCAGAGCAGTGGGAAAATTCAATTAAGAATGGGCACTTTGATAGATTGCATAAAGAAGATGTGGGACGTGTCTACAATGGAATACTGCTCAGCCATAAGAAGAGATGAAATTCTGCCATTTGCGACAGTATAGATGAATCCTGAGAATATCATGCTAAGTGAAATAAATCAGATGGAAAAAGTCGAGAACCGTATGACTACACTCATATGTAGGATATAAAACTGAAAGCAACAAATGAAGAAACAGGACAAACAAAAACTCACAGACGCAGACAACAATATGGTGGTCACCAGAAAGGAAGGGGAGTCAGGGCAGGGGCAGTTAGTAAATGGCTAAGGGGGTCAAACATATGGTGACAGAAGATTTGACTTTAGCTGATGAACACAATGCAATATACAGATGATGTATTAAAGAACTGCATACTTGAAACCTGTATAATTTTATTGACCAATGTCACCTTAATAAATTTAATAAAATAAATAAAATAAAAATACTTGATACTTTAAAAAAGAAGTGGGCAGGGTTTGGTGATCTCTGGCTGCATGCGATTAGAAGAGGAAAGTTGATGTGATTATGCGGGAGAGCGAAGGAAGGGACAACCTGCTGGCAGTCTGGGGCTATCGGTGGGTTACGTATGAGACACTGAGTTTGGGACAACTGTGGAACATCTAATTGTACATATGATGAAGGCTTTCCGGTTAGAGGTGATAGAGCAATCGTAGGAGAAAGGGTATGAGTTTAGGGCAAGGAAATTAGAGGTCAAAGACAAAGCTTTTGAGGATACCTAAAGTCTGTGGTCAGAAAAAAACCCAGAGAACTGGGCAAACAGGTGGAGAGAAGTCAGGACAGGTAGGGAGAAACCAAGTGAAGAGCCTCAGAGCATCGCTGCTGAGTTTCCGGAGAATGAGAACCAGCAAACTGAATGGGCCAAGAGTTTTGTGAAGATCAAGTGAAGGATCCATGGAAGATGTGAAAGGGTTAATTTTAAAGAAGAGGGTTGATAGTTTTTCCTCAGGAAAGGAGATTATCTTCTTGGTGTTAAGGCTGGAGAACTGTGACAGCAAGAAAGGCAGCAATTTTGTCAAGGACATTTAGTCATGCAACAGTAGCGGGGGGAATTGAGCTGAGATTCTAATGTCCCATTTAGGGGGCCATTTAGTGCACAGGTGTGTGCTGCAAGACTTAGTGCCTGGAGGTGTGATTTTTATCCTCAGCTCTTAGAAAATTAGAGCTAGATCACCAGGCAGCCAAGGGAGGTCATTGATTTTTCTCTTAGAAGCGGGGCCCTTCCCTGCAGCTGGGAGGAAATGGAAACATGAGTCCTCTCATCACTTCCAATCACTGAAAATCTCTAGTGGATTTTCTTAGCAGATGGGGCATTAATGTGCATATTCTCACCAAAATGCAAGAGAAGATAATAAATTTTGCAGACAGATTCTCTACTCCCCTTTCCCTTCCTCTCTCCAACCAGCTTCCTTTCCCTTTTTCCTATCATCGTTAGCATGCTGAAGCAGGGAAAAATGGGCTTCAGTGCTTCTCCCCAGAAGGGGCTGTGACACAGGAACATTTGTTCAAAAATACTTCATGATGATCTCATGAAAAAAATAGAGAGATAGAGACATATATTCATTCATGATCTTGTTCTAGCTTCTCCTATCCGTGCTCCAGATGGACTGGAATTCTGTCTTCTTTTGTTCTTTTGTTTTTGAGTTTGGTTTGCTGTTTCCTACCCAAAGCCATTCTCTGTGGGGCCAAATGTGAAGGATCTTCCCTTGCACTCTGCCATCCCGAGATTAGACTCAGAGCTTTCCCATATCCCGCCCAAACTTCAGATTTGATCTTATGAATGGACGTAAGAAATGTTGATTGTACTGGTGCTTTGAAGAGAAATTAAAACAAAAGATTACATTGCACAGGAAAACTTCATAAAATTATCTGAAGAAATTCCCTGTCTTCTCTTGGAGTTCTTTGCCCCTCTTTTGAGGAATTTTTAGGGTCAGTTTTAGCTTTAACTCCCTCCCAGATCATACTTTCCCATATTGCTTTTTTTAGAACAACTTAGCTTTCTCTGCTTCTCCTATTTGCACCCTTATCCTTATTACCTCTCTCAGACAGCAAGGGCTATTCTTTTGTTGAATATTGTCTAGTAAGCAGAGGGTACCGTAAATATCAATGGCTATGCTTGCATGAGGTATTGACTCTCAAAATCCTTCTGGAAGGCTCATGCTGTGGTGACAAGTGTTTGTCATTGAACTCGTATCAGATTCCCATGCAGCAGTAGAACACAGAGAAGCGATAGGGAAGTTAGAGGAACACAATGGCCATTGTATTCAGGTAAAAATCATGTTTTTGAGAAAAGCAGTCAGAAACATGGAGGATCAAGATTTCCTGCAACCAACAGAAAAAAAGCCAGAGCATTTCACTCTTGAAATGACTGGGCAAGACAGATCCGGTGGGAAGGCATGGGTGTAAGGGTCAGTGTTTATGAAAATGGTCAAGATTATGGCATGAAGTAACCCAGGCAAATTCATTTTTAAAAAACAAAGCAGGCTAAATGACTTCTGTTAAACATTCTCTTGTTTACAATACAAGGGACTGAGGCATCCTGGGAAGCAGAGATTAGGAAACACAACTATATTGACCACATCCTCAAGTGACCACATCCGTAGCCCACACCTACCTGCTATGCAGACATCGGGCTCTGCGTGTGTACACACATACATGCTGCCGAATCAGGCACATCAGAGTTCACCTGTGGGTGCTTTGTCCTTTCCCTGTAGCTGTGCTTAGTCCTGCCAGGTCAGGATGCCACATTTTGATCAATCTGTGAAAGAAGTTTTCATTGCGACTAAGAGTACCTGTAATTATGAATGTGTCTCTCAGGTGGAAAATTACATGGATGGACTCTTCCACTAATGTTAGAGTAATATTTTTCAACTTGTGAATTATGACATAAGTTTACTGAATTCTAACCACTTAAAGATAAGATGTACTAAAGTAGCAAATGTCAGAGTGTAGCCCATGTTAGAGAGAGGTATGTGTATTCCCATGAAACTTTTATCTGTGCACAGTGGGTCACAGTATAACATATGTTTTCTTTACTGTAAGTGGTGGTTGAAAATATTTGGGAAACATGGAATAGAGAGGCAATCATGTATTTACATCATACGTAATAAATTTTGCCTCATAAGTATAAAGCATTTTTTCACACACACAAAATGACCCTAGCATGTCATGAAACCAGTTTAGTGGATCATGAACAGCATTATTGAAAACAATAATGTCAGAAAATGTCAGAGCGCTTTTAGGTAGCTGTTATAAGATTTTTATTTCTGTCACTCACACACATATAAACCTATATACATGAGTGTACTGAGACATGATGTAGAATATATTCCCTACTGTGGGTCATTGTCAAATAATTTTTAAAGCCACCATTACAGAATGTTCAGGGCAATAGAGAATTCTACTCAGGAAACAACGCAGAGCTGCCCACGAATACAATTCAATCCCTTCAAACACACTGCTAAAAGACTGGTATTCAAAAGGGTGTCAGGAACACAAAAAGGCTGAGAACCATTGTCATAGACAGAAAGGGAACTACTACTGCTTTTCTGTCTCCACCCTGTCCAGCTGAGTTGGTGGATATGAAGAAATTCTAATTGCTCTTACCACAGTTCTGGTAGATGTCGAATTAGCTGGTGCCAGTGTCCGGAAGCTGATGCTCAGACATAATTTGCAATGCAAGTTGCTTGTTACAATTTAGCACCTGTGAAGGGAGGGAGGCAGGGCCAGAGGAAGTCAACTGCAGTGCAGCCCAGCAAAGGCTCAGGAGTTCTGGGAGGAGTGGTCCCGGTCGGAGGAGCCTGCGTTGGGCAGAAACGGCAGGTTCATTCTACCCAGCGCCCCTGACTCAGCCATAGGATGCAGGCTGCCCCCAGAAGGGGGTGCCCTCAGGTTGACGTGCTCTCTGCAGCTGAGGCTAACTCTGAAGGAGCTGACCACACTCCACAGCCAGTCCCTCCTTGAAGGGGATCTGAGTGGCACACTTGCACAACTGAAGATCCATGTATTTGTCCATGGATTGAGGACAGATTGCATTTACAGTTGTAGGAGTTTACAAAGTACATGTTACCTTATTTATTCATCAGAACCCCATTAAAAGGGAGGCATCATCATCATCCCCATTTTGCAAATAAGGAAACTATCTTAGTCTGCTGATGCTGTTATAACAAAATCCCATAGACTGGGTTGAGACAATAGATGTATGTTTCTCACAGTTCTGGAAGCTGGGAAGTCCAAGGTCAAGGTGCTAAACAATTCGGTTCTTGATGAGGGTTCTCTTCCTAGCTTGTAGACAGCCACTTTCTCTGTGATCACATGGACTCAACGATCTCATGACAGACTTTGCCAATGACCTTTGGAACTCCAGGTACAGATGTCCTTAGCTCTAACCGGTTTGCAACCCCATTGGGAAATGAACTACCTTCAGTGTGGCAAGATTTGTCCTGCCTAACCTTGGTTTGCTTTGGAAATTGAGAATGAGTTTAATCAACCTGATTCCTGTTGCTTCCGTTTCTGCTTTCCTGGAACAGTCCTGTTCAGGGCAGGACATGAGCAGCAGGTAATTTCTGACTACTCTGTATTCCACGTTTGAATGGCTCTCACTCTGCATAGTGCACACTGACCAACTCATACAACTGAGAACAGAAATTTTGTTTTAGTAGCCTCAGATGCTTTGCCATACTGCCATTTTAAAGTGCATCCAGTTAAAATATTTTATAAATTTTTGAAAAAGTTTTTTATAAAAATGAATCAATGAAAACCCCAAAACTGGAAGTGCTGGTTAGAATATCTGATCTCATATCTTCAACCAAGCCACAATTATAAATCATGAAGTGCATCAAAAGTGGTAAGTCTTAAGATACAAATAGATACTTACTGGAATTAACTCAGGGAATTAATGTCAGGGAAATAAAAGTTTAAAAAAGACAAAATTCTGGAAGAACATTGATAAGGGATGTGTATCAAAGTGGTAAAATATAATTAAGAATTTTAATATTATTTAGTTTGGGGGAATTAAGCTCCTGTCTAATTCCCTCCAATTACTTTCAAATATGCTTTCAGAAACTCATAGAGTATGAAAGTAGAGTCTTTCTATAACCAAATGTATGGCAGTCTGGGTAAGTGATGTTGGAGGCATACACAAAGGTATCCAAGAGTCCAAAGGAGGGAGCTGTCACTGCCATGGTGACAGAGAGGATTAGAAATGGCTTCTTTGGGCTTTCAACATTTGGGCTTTCAACACTCCCATTAGTAGTATGGGGCCTCTTTGGCGTGGATGGTCAGAAAGGGAATGTATGAGTAAAGTCACGGAGCCAGGAAAGAGTAGATGTTGCTAGAGATGGTGAATGGTAAGGTTTGGCAGGCTTAGGGCACGGGAAAGGAAGTACAGTAGGAGAACAGAGGCTCAGAAAGTCCAATGGAATCTTCCTGGGCCCTTCAGGGCATTCGGGGAGCTTCGGCAGGACCAGAGTTATGCTGCCAGCAGAGAGCTGGGTAAATAGGTCCATTTGAATCATACTAGATGAATGACTTCTGGATCTTGGACAATCGAGTGTTGCATGAGAAGTCTGGGTTGGGAAGGAGTAACATGTTTTATTCTTCATGTGGTCCACCACCAGCAGCACCAGCATCACTTAGGACTGTGCTAGAATGCACATTCTTGGGCCCCATCTCATACCTGCTACTTCTACATTTTGGGGGTGGGTCCCAGAAATCTTTTTTGACAAACTTTCCAGGTATTCTGATGCATGTTAGAGATTGAAAAGCTGTGGTCTGTTAAGGGAATCAGAAAGGATCTAGGGCGGGGTGTCAAACTCATTTTCATTGGGGCCACATCAGCCTGTGGTGGCCTTCAAAGGGCCGAATGTAATTTCAACTCCTTAACAGTTAAGGAGTAGTTACATTTATACAGTCCTAAAATTATTTAGGCCCTTTGAAGGCAACTGCAAGGCTGATGTGGCCCCTGGTGAAAATTAGTTTGACACCCTTGATCAGGTGTAGAGAGACTAGTGCCACTCTGGCAAACTGTTCTGCTGGGCCATCCCTGAGATGAAATTTCTGGGTCATGGTGCATAATCTGGGACTGATCAAATGCAGGGCATGGGAATCCCCAAGGCGACAGGAGCAGAAGACTGGGTAGAAAACCAGTAACCAAGGAATCAAAGAGGTAGAGTGAAAGAGATAGACCAGCAGCAATTCAGAAAAAGGACAAGAAATATCAAATAAAATGAAAACACCTGTCAGTTCCAGGTGCTGGGAGCTTTAGTATTTCTGAGTGTTATTCTCTGAAGCTGTAGTATTTAAATTACTAAACAAAAGGACAGGCAGTGCAATAACTTTTTTCATGGTCCTTTGCTGTCCGCCATCTGAGTGTGTCAGAACCACCAGGGGAAGCGCATCATCCCCAGTCAGGATTAACTTCCCAGACTTCTCTGCACCATTGCTTATTAATCCTAACCTCCCTAGACCTGGTCTAGGACTGCAGAAGTATCCACCCCAGTACTCAGTGCCTTCAAAGGACAATATGTATGTTCCTCAAGAAACAGGCCCTCTGTGCAGGGTTGGAGAGGGGGTGGTTAGTTCCTTCCTCACCCTGCTTCAGGCTTCAACTTTCTGAATCTTCTGAAGGCTCATCCATGTGTCTGGCACATGGGCTGGAGAGACTCCAGAGACGGGGGCTGGTCTATGCGTGGTTACACGGGCATAGAGCTACTCTACGTTGTCTCTCCAGGACGCTGGCTTCACAGTGGCCACTTTCTAACGTGGTAGCTCAAGACTCCAAAGATAAGTGTCCCAAGAGAGAGCCAGGCATAAACCCAGCCATATCACCTCTACTGCAGCTTTTTTTTTCCCCTCACAAGCAATTCACTGAGGCTGATTCTTTATCAAGGAGATGGAAATGAGACTCCACTTCTTGTGGGGGGAGGGTCAAAGGATGTACAGATCATTCCCAAACCATCCCTCCTCTTGTATCAGCTGCTTTGTATTTACTTCCCTTTCTGGGAATTGGTGTATCCACTGATATGGTCTTGCTAGCTTCCAACCTACTGGCTGACCCCTGGCTCCTGGCTTCTCTTCCTCTCTGGTTTGATACTGTCCAGCCTGCCTACCCATCACTGTTTTATTTGTTTGGCTCAAGCACTTGTATCTCCTGTGATGAAGGGCAATTTTGACTGAAGTATCTGTGAGCAGGTGAAGGGATACAGCTTGTGACATTTTGTCCTTTCCAAGTTTTCAACAGGTGAGAAAGAGAGAACCTCAGCAGCCATCCCACACAAGGTTCTGGAATTATCTTGACCCCACAGATTTGGGCCCTGGGACAGAGGCCAGGAGCCTCTGACCTGCAGTAGCAGACAGGTGGAAGTCTGCTAGCACCCTCTGCCCTCCAATGGCATGTGCAGGCCCTGATCTTCCAGAAGGTGGGCAGTGATCCACAGAACCAACCGATCAATCTCTGCTTCAGATAATGGAGATGTCTGGGGCCAAATTCATCTCACAACAACACAAGCCCTTGTAACTTGCATTGTTGCTAGGAGTGGCCTGAGAACTCTTTAGTAGAAAGAAGGTAATTCATTGAGCCCAGTTTTCCTGTGCTCAGTAGACATCATTCCTAGGCTTGCCTCATGTAAACAGAACATAAACGGCCCATTAAAACCAAGAGCTTCTGGAGAAGCCACATGACTGTAACCAAGAGCCTCAGATAGGAAGTGAAGATTCTGTTATTTCTCTGGTATTCATAAAAGGGCCACTTTACAACTACAATTTCACCCAATTTACAAAGAGTTGTTAAAAGGAATACCTGCGTGTCCCGTGGTTCAAAAGCAGGGGATGCATTAAGACAGATCAAAATGAAGAAAGCAATCTTTAAAACAATGAGTTTTCTTTATTGGAAGGCCCAAGATGGGGACTGGCGATCCAAGAGGCATTTTCAATGGTCCGTTGTGGGGAGATGAGGGTGGGTCGAGATGGTGAAAATGTTGTGCTGTACCAGTCTGTCCTGGGCCCAGGGCTGTTTTGGTTTCCTACAGGGGCTGTAGACAGAAAAGTGCCTTATTCATTGGTAAACAAAGCCAAGTTTGTGAACAGGAGATGATTCTATTCAAAAAGCTAGAGAAGAGGTCAGAACCTACCAAATTTAAACTCACTAGAGACACAAGCAAAGGGGTTATTCAACTCTCCCCCAACCCCTCACATGTACGTTCTCTTCATGCCTGCCAAATGCCAAACACGTGAGCACCACATAGCTTAGGGAGGGGCTGCTGAGAGTGTGTTCGGGGAAGAAAGCAGCTAGAGACCACAGGGGGCCACGTGCCAAAATCAGCCACACAACCTCACTGGACAGCAAAGGACAGTAAACATGATCACATTAAACATTTTTTTTTTACTTTCAAGAAAAATTGGGGACCTCCTCCTCACAAAAAGTGAGTTAATTTCTCAGTACTGGAGAAGGAGAATTCTTTCCTTTCCTCATCTCCTTCATCTGAAACCATAGAGGACTCTTAATGCGGGTTCAGTGAGATTTTTCTAACCCATCCTGCTCAAAGTAGAGGCAGTTTTCCAGAATGGCACCCACAGTCTAATGGAACCCAGTATGGGACAGTGGTCCTCACACTGGTGGGAACCGCACGCAGCCTGTGGATGGCTCAGTGGGTGGCTCCCTGAGACATTTGCATGGTGCATGTTATGTCTTCAGGTTCAGAAGACTGGGCTTCTGCCTCATCCTATCCCATTCCTTTGCTCCCCCCTCCCCCCGCCCCGTTGGGAAGGGCATATCTCAGCCCATTTGGATGGAGCTCTGACAGCACTCCGTGTCTTCATCAGCATGCTCACCTGAGGAGCAACACCCTTACTAATGATGACGGAGAAGTGTCTTACACCAGTTTCCAAAACTTGCATTGGTCTGTATTCTTGACGCTGAGCTCCACACCATGGATTGGATCGCTTAGCGCACTGAACTCTGGACTCCCGGCCAATCCTACCCTTTGGAACCAGACCAAGTGTTGGATTCATCTAGCACCAACTCAGCACACAAACACTGGTTTCTTCCCTTCTCCCGTAAACAAACAAAGATAGTAAAAGAAAGTGGCACATGGGAATTTTGGTTCTTTTCTTGTCACTCTATTTATTGGGGAATTCCTCTTTTCCTGGGAGAGAATCTAAAGGGAAAGTCCAATTCCTGCTGCCACTGTTTGAAGCGCAAGCCACCCTCAGACCCGGCTAGGTTGTTCTGGGTTCTCTATGAAAGTTCTTATGCCACCCTAACAAGTTAATAGAAATGATCATAAAGTGGGTGTGATTGCAACAGCTGTGTGTGAACAACCACTCCTTTCGCATTTCCTTCACACCTTCTTCTTAGTCCTTGGCTATGAGTCAGAGATGCTTGTAAAAAAAAGTGGGGTATTCTCTTCTCCTGTGTGCTGGTCTTTCTCCCTGCTGTGAAGTTAATCGGGTTAAAAATAGTATCTCATGGAGTTCTTGAGCATCTTTTCCACAAGGTTAGAAGCTGGGCTGCTAGTTATTCTTCATGAGTTGGAAGTGGAGGCTTTAGTTGTTCCTTGAACACTCCTCTCATCATCTTATTTTTTTGTGTGACATTGCTCATTACCCACTCCTGCTCACACTGATTTTGCAGCCTCTCTACAGCTCCGTCAGCAGAGGGCCATAGTTCCCTCCACTGGGTTTAGCTTTCAGTTCGCATCTCTTCTCTTTCTAACTGTAAGCAATAGTTTACCAGCTCTACCCCCTTGCAGTTTCTCTGATCTCCTCACTGTTGTGGGTGATTCATCTTGGACCTCCTTGACTATGATTTCAAGTGGGTTGGCAGGAAAAGGAGAAGAGAGGCAAAAGGCTTGTGCTCAGTCTGCCATCTTGAACTGGAACCTGGAAAGGATCTTGAAAAATAAGTATTTCTGGGCCCCAATATCACACCTATTGAATTTGAATCACCAGATATGCTGCCCAGAAAAAACAAGGTCTTCCTTTTGTTTTTTCAATACTGCCCACCCTGTCCCCCAACTTGGTGCCTCTGCAGCAAGCGCTCCCTTGAACAGTGATTGGACCCCAGACCTGCTGGGTTAAGTCCCAGCTCCCAGGCAGCCCCAAACTTGCACCTTTCCTGCTTCCCAGCCATTCAAACAACTTACATATTTTTTTTTGGCCCACAATGATATTTTTTGTTCCTGTGCACCTTTGAACATGCTGATCGAATTGACTGTATTTTGTACCTCGTTTTTTCACTTAATAAAGTCCATTCATTCTTCATTCTGTCTTTGATAGAAAACCTTTCTAGTTGCTCTCCTGCCTCCAGAGCTGCCTGCCTATAGGACTTTGCACAGAATGGGCACTCGATAAAATGTTATTAAAATAACACTGAATTATATTAGAACTCAGCCAGGTTATGCTGATTAACATATTGGAATAAGAACAATTTTAGCAAATAGCTAACATTTATGGAGCCAAAGAACAACTGTGTTCTTCTGGGTTAATTAAAGATAAGAAATTGAATATTTCAAAAATGGTGCATAGGGATGCATGAATTTATTTTCTATAGTTGTCAGTTCAACCTCAAACACCCCTACATCATCTCCAGGTCTCATCTATGCCTTTAAATCCAGTGCAACTCCATAGCTCAGAAAAGAGCTGCTATTCTCTTTCCCGTGATAGCAGCCCGGCTGTGTATTAAGACAATTAACGTAAAGAAAAGTTTATGTGGGGAAATGTATGCCCATCCAGTAAGTTAAGGGTGTGGAACAGTGCACCAGGATTAGAGGTATTGATATAATCCTTTGGATTTGAAATGCGATAACAAAGACAGAAAGGATTCATGTGTCAGCAAGGACAAAGCCATGTTTGTTCAGACACGTTTCAAATGTGTCTCCTGGGAAAAGCTTACTTTCTGCAGCAAAATAAGGGAGGGCTTGAATGGGGGCTCAGGTGAGTGAGCCTATATGCTAATTTACTAATTAGCTTCAGAGACTTAAATTTTAGTCGCCTCAGCTGCAAAACTTGATGCTTCCCATTGTGCCAGATGCTTTCAAGAATCAAACCCTGCAGACAGGAATAATTTTTCTCTTGGGGGTGAATTTTATAAGCTGTTATATTCCCTTCTACGTTGCAACTCACATCTTGGGTTCTGTAGATGGTGCAACAGAGGACTTTCTTTTGCCATGGGAAGACTAGGACAGCCAATCAATTCAATTCAAACGTTTAGTGAATACTTTCCAGCTGGAATCTCAGGCCCCAGAGGAAGGAACTGTCTTACCCTGTTTTGTAACTGTGCCAGGCAGATAGTAAGCGATCAAGAAATATTTGTTAGATCATTGGTGAATCACAAATGATTGAATGGGGGAAGCTGGTTGACTAATATGCTGCCAGGTTTCTGTCTGCAAGGAACTCACAGTCTACAGCAGGGATCATGCACTGAGGTGTCTACAGGGCCTGGAAGGTGGAAATAAACAAGTGAAACGGATTGAGTATAAGAAAAATCAACCGCCAGAAATATAGTCAGTCTTTCTGTTTCACCAGATGTGTTGCTATAAGGTCATAACAGAAATACGTGTGATAGTAGAGTTTATATTATCAATTTGAAATTAAAATTAAAATAGATTATTTAATATGCAATTAATTATACCCTTCAATTTATACTTCATGTATTTTTACTTAGTAATTCATTATGCTTTGGATTATGACATAGCAACCTGACAGTTTTGGGGGTTTTTTTTTGTTTGTTTTACTAAGATGACAATGTCAAGTCTTATGTTCTGTGTTCAACTTTAAATCCTTCAACAGGCAGTGACATTTAGTTTTATCCAGTTTCATAACGAAAAACAGCTGTTCACAGATGTAGGGATTCTAAAT
Organism: Glossophaga mutica; assembly: GCA_039655065.1. Classification (NCBI taxonomy): domain Eukaryota; kingdom Metazoa; phylum Chordata; class Mammalia; order Chiroptera; family Phyllostomidae; genus Glossophaga; species Glossophaga mutica. Next base: position 158,558,140 of record CM077303.1, read on the forward strand.
GCGGATAAATTCTTGCACGGTAATTTTTTTTAAAGTAACCACTCTCGAGATGTGTGTAATGTTTTGCTTTTCTTTCATCATCATATTTACTCTTCATTGCAGTGTAGTCCAACTTCCATTCATAGCTTTTATTCAAATTATGAATATTACATCAGAGCATGAGCTGACCAATGCTAGTTTATTTCATGAAGTACGAAATTGATTATTTTTTTGCCATTCAGTCTTCAAATCTATCATTTTGAAAATGTTTCACTTTCATTTCAGGAAATGGATTTCGGGAAAGGGGGATATGGCTTCTCATGAATGTAATGTGAACAACTTTGTCAAATTCGAAATTCTTGGCAAGGCCTAATATCAACCTAAAAGGCTAAATCTGCACTCACTTTTTCCTGGTGAAATGTGGTGGTATTTTTCTTTGGATTGCATTAATTCCAAAAGTTAATAAACATCTCTTTGTCCCCATGGCCAAACCAATGCCCCTGACCTCCGTGTTGGGGTGCCCTAACCAATATCCACCATCTATGGCTTTAGGCCTAAGAATGGACAGGGTTGTTGGTGTTATGTTTTCTAAAGTTTTAGTATAAAATTCTTCCTGGGTGAGCAAGTTAACAAATGAGTAAAAACAACATCCTTGCAAACAGTTACCATCTTGCATTTGGGAGTGTGGCAAACCCAACACTGACTGTGAGCATTCCAGAAACCCTGTCTGTGCTGCAGCTTACTAACTGGGACCAGCCCACGTGAAAGTTTTAAAACTTTTGTCAATACGGCACAATATGCCACGTCCTGACATGTGTAGCCAACACAAAGACTACGTTCAAAAGTTTCTATCAAAAAGGTCATGTCAAAATTCCAATGAAAGCATAAGAAATATAGCTAACTGGGAGATACTATCTGTATTCTCATCAGCTATTATAGAAAAAATCATACTTTCAAGTAATTAATCTAATTCAGTTAATCTACTTTCAAGTAATTTGTCCTGCAAGTTCTCAGTCTTATCATCAGCATTCCGGGCACAAGTGTTTCTCGTTAGACTTACATTCCAAACACTTGTTTCTGTCCTATGCGCTGCTGCTCTCTGGAGATGCTGTTAAAAACCCACCATTTGAAAATGTTGCGATGCCTGGAAAATTTTTTCACTTAATATGTATAACTGTGTCTCACAGCAGTATTACTTATTTTACTCACATTACAAATAAACAAATGAAATTTATTTTGTTTTTCATTAGTTTTTTGTTAAATCATACAGTCTACATCATATTTTAATTCTGGCTTGACAAATCGTATTCACGCAGGTGAAACTTACCCTGCCTCGTGGAAACCACAATGAAGGCTGTAGCTCACTTTTCCCCCTCGCTCCCTCCTCGTCCGATGGCTCTGGTGCTTCCCCGGGCGGCCCTGCACGGCGTGGTGAGCCCCCTCCTCTTGGGATCTGTGCGTGTAACCAGCGCTCTTCCAATGGCAATTGTCTTCTGATCTGTTTGCCTCTCCATAAATAAACAATAACAAAACCTATACTTTAAACAGTGCAGGATTAGATGTACCATGAAAAGGGATATCAATTCACACATTAGCAACTGAGAGAGTAAGTCCATGTCTTGAATTACAAATAGTTTTATTTTATAAACATGTTTTCTAAGATTTATTTAAATTTCTTCAAGTCTGAATTTAAAATATTTATTTTAACTTAAATAATTTAAATATATATTTTAATATTGATGAATTATAACATACTTCAACTGAAAATTTACCTTTTGGAAAATATATGAAACAAATGTTAACTTGTAACTTCTTTTACATTGACTCTATGTGTTTAATAAAAATACATTTAATAGTGTATATCTTAAGTAAAAATACATTTTACTTTTTAATCCTTCAGATTATTACTGTCAAATTATGTGAATATTGATTATAGCAATATAATGATTTCATTGAAATGGAGCCAATAAAACTAGTGTAATGGAATAAACAGGAGATAATTGATGCACTACGTCTTTATTGTATTATACATCCAAGCACCACCGGCCATCCACGGCGCGCTCACATATGTGCAAGAACAATTAAACTCAGTTGTCACTGGCATTTTGATGACTTTCCATCAGATGGAGACCATAGATTTATCCATAGTTTTTGTTTGTTGTTATGATTGGTCAAGTAGCAATGTAGAACATATATCCTTTAATAGTTTGCTTGACTTACGACTTTTAAACATTCAGATGTAGGGCACAGGGCTCTGCGTTGGCACTCCTGCCCCAGCCCCACCTTGCTGCCAGCGGCTAGCCCACATACTTTGTTTTTCAAAACAATAAGCCCCCTCCAGCTATTTCCTCAACCAGGAGGACTTTCTCTGAAGTCTTCACGAGGTGACCCCTTGATCACTCTTCTCAGCTCAATGTCACCTCCATGGGACACTCTTCCCTGGATCCAGGCTCTGTGGGATTCCCGGTTTTATTGTCCTTCTATCTTGTACCACTACCAGATAGTTCATAATCTATAACTGTTTTCCATCTTCTGTCTCGAGACTACAGACTCTCACCAACTGAATCTGAATCTTTGAGGGAGGGCCCAGGTGGCAGGGTTTTGCTTGAAGCTGTTTAAAGCGCAGGCGGGGCCGAGACCACTGCCCTGGGGCTGCTCTAGCTATTCTGTAGGCCCGAGAACTCACAAACAGAGACACTCGGGGAGGCCTTGTCTGCGATAGCAAAGGATTAAGTAAATGAATGAAACGTGTCTGAAATAGACAGCACCAGGCAAATGGAGATGTAAATTATGGTATATTCCTAAAGGACAATAAATACTATATATCAGTTAAACTAAATTACCTTGAGCAACATAAATCAACATGGATAAATTCCCCAAACTCAAGTATGAAAAGCAAGTTAGGGAAAGAAAGGTACAGTGGTATTTCTCATAATGCTAAAGATGCAAAACTGTAAGTAATTGATAAATACATACATCTTCAAGTAAATTAAATTTTTAAAAAACTCCTAAGGAGGATTAACATCAATTTCATAAAAGTGGTTATTTCTCAAAAGGGAGAAGGTCAAGAGCCAGGGAGGGGAAAGCTGGAGCTTCGCTTCTTACCCTGAAGACTTCGTCCAAACGTTACCTTTAACAGAGCTCATTCTCTGTACTTTTCTGTGTCCTTGAAATATTTTATAATAAGATGATCATTTTATACTGTTTTTGGAGGTACTGTCAATAGAGCTTCATGACAATTTTTGTTAATCTTCCGGACTTTTCATGTTTTGTAGCAACTATTGTCTTAATTCACTGCTAACTCTCCCTCAGTAATGGAGACCAGGAGCACGGGTGCTCTTAGCACTTGAGTGAGAAATTTGGCTCTCACCATCTTGAACGCTGTTGAATCCTACTTAAATTCTTCCACACTCAGAAAAACTGTAAATACTGCTTTTATCCCCATGCTCAAGATTCATCCATTCCTTCATTTGCTTATTTATTCAGTGAGTAGATGTCGAACACACTGAGAAAGTGGGGACATAAGTAGAATTTTATTCTGGGACACAGTTTTCTTTTCCTGTTCCTCAGCCTCTCCTTTTGCTTTCAGGTCTAAAATTAAAATATAACTTTTGTGTGTTCATGCCAAGTTTATTTTAAATCACTTGAAGAATTTCATGGTTAGAATATCTTATTTTTATATTCTAACCCATTTCATAATACATGATTTAAGTTCCTCAAAGTTTCCCACGTGTCCTGAGCAGAGCCCTTGAAACAAAAAGATGCAGGGTGGACTTACAGGGGAGGGCGGGCGAGGGGGGCTGGCTGCCACTTGTAATTCCTCCTCTAAAGCCAAAGCTCTGGCAGTATCAAATCTCCAGAGATTCTTAGAGATTTTTTACGATTTATAACAGTTCAAATTTCTTGAAGACCCAGATTATGTCTTTCCCTCGTCCACACATCTGTCATACGCCCACGCCATTAACCAGGTTTTCACTTAACAATGACTCTCTGTTCCACATTGCTGGGTACTTGTTATCATTCCACTGATTTAAGACATTTAGATTATTGGGCGTTATTCTTCCCCTACCTGTTTTTCAGTCTGCTTAGCTTTCCACTAGCTGCTAGTATGCTGCTTTGATATATCTTTAGCTTTTGAAAATGTGTAGAAGAGAAAAGAAATATTAAAAAAAATCATTCAGATTCCAGTTATTCCCCAAATTCTTAATTAAATTCTCCCACCTACCCCGAAAAAGAAACTCCACATGGTAAGCCATAAAAGCCTTTATAAAGAGAGTTTATATTGTCTCCCCATGGCTTAGTAAAATATACGAGTACAAATTAGATAGAACCCGTGAAACTACAGTTTTATGAGGGGCGAGGGATGATTCAAGTCAAAGATTTACTTTTCATTCACATGTGAAAGAAACAGAACTTTTCTGGATTAAACTGGCTGGAGGGAAATGTCATGCCAGCATGTGTAAAATGGCGAGGGACAGCTGGCTAGAAAGGCGTAAATCAGAAATCAGCCTTACCTCCTCACTGGGGAAATTGCCACCAGAATGCTTATAAATAGTTCTCTCTGTTTCACAGTGCTGTAAGGAGTAGCAGTGGGGATTTAAATGAAAGCCACCACTGTGTACAGCTCAGGGGCGGACTCAATGGTTTCCTTACAGAAGGTCTAGAAGTGAAGGGCTGGTAGCAGGACTGGTTGTGACTCTGTCGGGTTTGCCTGGGCAAATGGGGCCCTTGGGGACCCGGGGGAGAGGGCTCAGGAGAGGTAACGGCTCAGCGTGTGAATTGTACAGGCTCCAGTTACCCAGCAGATGGAACTAAAGGTAACCCAGAGCTCACTAAAACCAGACTCTCAGACCAGCCTATGAGCCAGCCTGAGATTTCCTTAGATCCCTGAGCTATTTGTCTCCTCGGCTGGGAGATTTGGGGTAGGCAGTCCCAGATGGGTGCTCCTAAACTGTGCCATACTACACTTCTAACCATGACTTTTGAGTTCAGCGAAATTCCATAACCACTCCTCTAAGGCTTAGGAAACCTTTCGGTAAGCAATACAGAGTCCCCCAAAGTTTCCAGCCCATTGAACTTGCTTCTCTTTGATGAATGGAACAATGGCTCACCCATGCTCCATTCCCTATAACCCTCAGCAAAATCCATTTATAGTGAAGTCTTAAAGAATGCTCGTTAAATAAATAAATGGCCTTTTCACTTCTCTGCCCGGGACCCAGAGCATCAGCAATGTTCAGGAAGAGGGCGGCCCTCTCGTCTGGCTTTGGAAGTAGCTTCTGTCTTTGTTGCCAGGGTTGGCTCAATTTACAGCCATGTTGACTTCAGGGAAGGGAAATAAACTTCAGGAAAGAGGAGTTAGAGGAAGCAGAGAACATCATCATTTTGTGCAACTCCTTGATTAAAATGCAAGTCCAGCAAATCAAACACAAACAATACTGAATCTGGGGCTGATGAAAGCCGGAACTCATCCCAATGGACTGGAAGTCGTAGGGAAGCAAGTGTTCTTTTGATTTAAGACTGCTGCAGAACAAACCAGAGTTGTACAACTTCGCATGCACCTCTGGGGGCTAGCTTAGGGAACAGGGCTCTCTGGGTGAGCAGTTATTTTGAATCTGCGGTAATTCCTTTCCAGATCCCTCACCCACTGAGGGAAAGGAGGGTGGGACTGAAAGGGGCAAGGGCGCTGGTTTCTTCCCCCGTTAATGTTCTGTGGTTGTCGTTTCTCCTTCCTCTAAGTTCCCGTTAGACACTGCAGAAAGGTGACCCAAGGTCTGGTGTGCTCACCTCGGACCCTCTGTTCCTGCCTGTGGCCACACTGTTTCCCTCACATATCCATTTAATCTTGGTTTGGGCAACTGCTGAGCAAAAGCAGCTGTTTGCTTTGCTTATGTTACTTCCTTTGGGCTGTCGACATATGCACTGCTTGCCAGTGCTCTGGGGCAAAACGTTTATGTTTGATTAACTCGGTTTTAAAACACACCATCCACAGAGGCACTAATGCTACTGGATTTATCTGCCAAGTCAGTAGTTTCCTAGAGAGAGAGTACAAAGGCTGTCCCCACGTCTGGCCACAAGGGAGAAGGCAGTTCTAGTTGAGAGTTTTACTTGATAGGATCCAAACGACAGGTTGTCTCTTTAAAGCGTGAGAATCATTCTGCAGCAGTGTTTTTAAGTGATGTTATTCAAGGAAAAGAACTCATCTATATTCGGATTCCAACCAATTATGTTTTCACTCAGTTTATCTCCTTTGGTTTTAAATACTTTTCTATCTAAAAAAAACTTTAAAAATGTAGTTTTATGATGAGTCAAGGACTGCTGCTGTGCCTTAAGCTAGAATAAAACACACAGAATACATTTAAATGAATTGCAAAGTGTATTATACTCTGAAAATCAGCATTAAAATGCACATTAATTTTTGCAGCTCTTAAATACTTCGGTTGCTGAGGAACTGCCTCCATTCTATAATTGAAATAGCTCTTCAAATGCAATTTAGTTACTGATTGATTTTTAAGTATTTTTAAAAGCTAACAGCTCAGATGGAAAAAGGTGGTATACCCTTGAGTTTTAAATGGGAGCCCAGATGTCATCATGCTGTGGACTCATTAGGCCACTGGAAACCACGTTTATTTTCTTCAGAGAAGGGGTGCTCCACCCCGACGGCTGACACACCGTTAACTGCTCAGGAGACCACAGAGCTGGCTCGACATCAAATACAAGATGTTGGTTATGAGGAAGCTATTATCCTCTGAGTGAATTAACCAGGTCTCTTATTAACTCCACTTCCCAATCCACACATTCCGTACTTTCCTCTTGCTTTTTATTACCTGTGGTTTTTTTTGTAATTTTCAAAGAAGCTCCAAATTGGAAAAGAAGAGGCAAAACAAAAAAGCAAATCCATTTCGGCATTTACTGGCTAATGAATATCTACAGTTGTAACTGGGAACAGGTTTCAACCAAATGCCCAATCAGGCATCGAATGCTCTGTGGATTTATTTTTGGGGGCTGTGGCAGGCAGCAAAAGAATACTACAAGGTGACTGTGTGCCCGTAGCAACGCTCAATAACTTCAAGATTTAAAAAAAATCTAGGGATTCTTAGCTGTGGGCCTTCCTCCTTGATATTAATAAGGCAGTTTTGAACTCAATGATGGAAATTCCAGTATGAGTCAGAGATATCATCAGTTCTATTCCTAAAGTTCTCACTCACTGAGGGACAATGGCCAGGTCACCTAAATTCTTGGTTTCTTAACTTTCTTCTACGACAAATAGTATTAATGATATATGGTTCGAATATTATGAAGTTGACATGGAAATAATAATAATGCTTGCAAACCACAAATTGCTATGTGAATGCAAAGTGGAATTACTATCAGGGAATTCTGAAGATTAACATTTGGGGGGGGACTCTAGTGAGCTCGCCAGAAGGGAAACCACAAAAGTCTTCAGAATCCTTTGGTGGATCGTGTCAAATCAGACAGTGTGTAGGCAGGGAAAGATCCAGATTCAAAACAAGTTAACTGCACTCTGTGAGTTTTGTGCAGGATCCCTGACAGAGGTTGAGAAGATAAATTTTAGGTTAGGGGAAAATCTGTTTGTACTTTCTTCTTACATATGGAATGAGGGAGAAAAATGGCTGGTAATAGTTTACAATCAGTTTACAATAACAAAAGTAACAATAACAACAGCTACAGTTTTTTGTGTGCTTAACTGAATGCCAGTTAGTTCCATACTTTATATTCATTTTAATCTTTACAAAGCCCTATTAGAAATACCTTCTATTATAAATGAGGAAACTGAGGCCTAAAGACATAAAAAAATGGACTTGATTTCATACAGTAATTGGTAGCAACATACATATTCTAACATGACTTTTATAACTTAGAGAAATTATGTATAACTGTATAGATGGCTAAGAACTCATTGCAAACTACATATCACCATGTTTTGACATAGCAGTCAGCTAAACAGCCATGAGCAGAGTAGGAACGACAGGCCAGGTACAGCAGGTCACCAGGAAAGCTCTGGGTGCCTAGCAATGGGCAAAACTGAGAAAAAAAGGATTGTAGGGTGGGAGACCTCACCCCCAGGGTGACATTTCCTCCCCTAGCATATTGCTGGTCATGTGGTTTAGACCCCCTGACCTTTCATATCACTGGTCATGAGATTTGGACTCTCCCCTAACTTTTCCTCTCCTGGCACATTGCTAGTCATGTGCACCTTCTTATAGAAGGAACAAGTGGGCCAGGGAATAGCCTCATATGACTCCCACACAAGAGCTTGCACAACCACTCCATTTAGTATGAAGCCCTCAGGACAATGAGGTTCTCGTCCATATCACGTAATCTTAGGGACAAAGCCTCGGGTCTAGGGACCACAGGGACAGGATTTCCATCAAACAAAAGATAACATCTAGGCCTGGGTTGTATTTCAGCTCCTGACCTAGAAAAGCAGCAAAACCAGATGGAGGCACGCCATGGCTGACATCAGGACCAGCTGCAATGACTAATGACTCTCTACCATAGTGCTGACCAATCAGTTAGAGACCACAACCCTGAAAGGACACACTTGAAAAAATTGATGAGGAGTCTATTAATATCCTCCCCTGAGACCTCTCCTAAAATCCCTGCCTTTGGAAAGCAAAGAAAAACCCACAAAAGACCCAGAGTACGTTCTCTCTCTCTCTCTCTCTCTCACACACACACTCACTCTCTCTCTCTCTCTCTCTCTCGCATGTGTGCACGCGCCTTTCTCCCTCACTTTCCTCCAGGTGCGTTTTCTTTGCCTTTCTTTCTCACAAGCTCCAAATGCCCTTCTTTTGCCTCTGTAACCTGTGTCCTGAGTCCATGCAGCCCAGCTGGCTCACTTCTTCTACAGCTAGGAGAAAGTCACTTCTACTGCTGTAACTTTCTAAACAAACTTTTGCTTGTATTTGAGTCTTGACTTTGAATTCTTTCTTAGCCAAACTCAAGGTCTGAGGTCTAACATCTGGTGCCGTTTACTGTCAACAATTTCACTCACATGAACTACAGCCTCTACTGGAAGCCAAGAGTTGGTAAGAAAATTCTTCAAGTGTGAAGAAGGGTACCGAGAAGAGTTTCCAGGTAATATATTTTTCTTTCTTCTGTTTGGGATAGGTACTACAATGTCTAATTGGTTTGTCTTATGAAAAGAAAGTTACATGAAGGAAAACATATGCTAAGTCTACTGAAAGAAAACTCACCGCTGACCAAGGATCTCATGAAGAGAGGCAGAAATGATTCCCTTCAAGTGATGTGATTATTTAATTCTCTTAAATAAAACATATTTACATTATACCATCAAAATCTGAATAAAATATGCAGACACCAAGATCATCTTCTCCATAAAAGTCTCAATGGAAGTTTGAAAAACAGAGCACACTATAATTTATTTTATTTGAAAATATAGTGATGACCCTTAGAGAATAAATTTAAACAATTCTTCTGATATCTAGGTTTGAGCTCCTCCCTCCTAGCTGAAATTTTCCAATCATACCTCTCTCTCTCCTAATTATGCAGAGTCTGTCAACTCAAAAACAACAAAAATTCAGAGACAAAAGTGTAGTGTGAAGAAAGGGTGAGGATAAGGAGGGTGTGGGATCTTTATAAAAAGCAGATCTTTCTTTTTGTGATGGAAAACCAAAAGCTTTTGATAGGCAAATGCCAATATTTACACGATGTGAGGTAATGTACCCCCAGGAAGTCACTGCAAAAAACTGCAAGGGGTTTCTCTGAACTGTTCTTGACGCTGAACACAGGAACCCTCCCTTTTTGATCTCTGCCCTATGTTGTCTGCAGCTATCAAGAGATTCACTAAATGAGCAGCTGGAATCCTGCATAAACCCAGGAGCTGCTGGTGGTGTCCCTAGCACTCCATGCAGTCAGCTGAGGGAAGCTGGGCAGGGAGAAGTCAGAGGCAAAACTGACTAGCCCAACCAAGGGAGGGGACAAGGAGGGGTCAGGGGAGATGCCAAAATGACTGCAGTCAGGACTTGAGTTCAAAGAATCCTGGAAAGTCTGTGGCCTATGCATGATAGGGCATACATGGTTTTGACTAACACAGTTTGAAATGTTTAAAAGGTCCGTGTGTAGCTGCGCTAAAACAGATCCTTGCAGCAAGATTGTCAAGCTGATATTAAGAGTAGATGGGGGAAAAACAAAAGAAAGAGGAGGAGCAAAAAAAGGTGCCCACACTAAGTATGCCCGATTGAAATAAACCTTAGGCCCACCTGCTGCTGCTTCCAGATGTTTCTAACGTGCTCTATTACTCTGAACTGCACAGGGTGCACTGGGAAAGTGCCTTTCTGGAAACCCAATGTATTTCCTGCCTTCCTACCAGTGGTTCCCTAAGTACACTGTACACTAGCACCTCCTAAAGGTCTTTTCAAAATTACCTGATGCCTGGGCTCCACCTCTCGAGATTCTGATTTAATTTGTTTAGGGTAGCACTGGTTGTTCTTTTCTTTTTCAATTTGTCTCTTCTGTCTAATGTGCGGCAAATGTTGAGAGATGCTGCTAAAACTGACTTGCAAACATCTCTTTAAAAACGGACTCGATTACCTCTTCTTTGGCAGTTGTTTTAGGCACTTTTGTAATTTCAAGGAAAATTTCAAATCCCATTTTGATGAGCTGGAACAACAGACTTCCCTAGGAAATACCCTGGCACAGGCTAATACTAGTTCTGTGTTCTTTAGTATCCGAGGTGCGCATTTCCCCCCACATCTGAGCACAGCAGAAATCAGGACGCATCTTACAATCAGTGAGACTGTGCAGCTCCATTTTTGGAACAAGCAGCAGTCCTGCTGAAGCTCTCATCGTTTTGACACATGCAGACTCAGTCATAATGTTACCAAACGAAAATGGAGGTTCAGGTCCCCACTGTCACAGAAGGCAAACTCTAGGGCAGAGGCTGGTGAGATAGGAAAGAAGTTTTAATTTGGATGCTGAATGATCTCATGCTTTGGGTAGGTCCACCTCCCAACTAATCCCTTCTCTCCCCAGGCTAGACTGACAGATCTCTTTGTCCTAGAACCTCCCCCTGCCACCATTCTGACCTCTATGGCCCATGTGCCTGCATTCCCCCGCTCTCACTCTCAATCTGGTACCAGAAGGGGCTTAGAGAGCTTTTTCCTCTTCCAATTATCTTGCTAGCCTTGTGTGTTCAGTGTAAGAGCCTCCCCTGCCGCCATGTTGGCTGGGGGCAGGTGGAACTCCCCTGGAACTTCGTCAGCTCCATCCCCCTACACCCTAGTCCCTGCATGCACTGAGTTGCCCACACTCAGGGCCCACCGACAGAGAGTGACCGAACCTGGAAACGGGCAGTGCTGAGGGCCACCTCAGCAGGAGGGGTGGGGCATCAGCAGCCAGGAGCAGGACCTCCTCACTGGGGACAGAGCAACTGCAAGGCACATGCTCAGTTGCCTGGAAAATGCCTCACACTTCCAGGACCTGGTGCTGTGCTGCACAACTCAATGTCCTCGCCGTCGCCCAGAGGGGTCACCAGGGCATCACTCGAACCTCCGACCTATGTCCCTAGGGAACATGACTCGGTGCACAAGTGGCACCCAGGTTTCATTCCCATGGCATAGCTCTGTGTCCCCTGGGGGCCCCTCCTGTTTCCCGCCCTCAGCCTACTCCTGGTGGTCTGGATAGGCTGTCTCTTGGTATCAGTGACGCTTGGTGTATCAGCCACTCCAATTGTGTTCTGTGAATTGCTGGAACCATATGTGTTTAAGGCTTTACTGGGTGCTTAAATAGTCTCTAAGACTATCCTTCCATGACTTGGCATTAAAACACAAACTTACTGAGTACAAAGAGAGACAGTAAAGCAGAGAAGTGGGCTACATGTCTAGCGTTAGCAAAACAATGATCTGTTCTTGAAGAAATGACTGCAATCCCTTATGAACTTGCAGAACCACAAGCAAGTGCTCTCTGGGATCTAAAGGGAGACACCTACTTATGTCCCGAGAGCACAGTTCTCTCCCGAGACAGTGCAAAGGGATTTTTTCAGCCCACCAGCCAAGCAAGAAAGAACTGTCAAAACTCACAGAAATGTGAACAGTGGTTTGAACAAAAATCTGAGACAATAGTGGAGAAGCTCTTTGGTTTAAAGACATGCTTTGCCATTAATGTTTTTCATGGCACAAATGACAGCATCATGGAAAATGCTGCCTAGTAGTGACAGAGTTAAAAAGTCACATAAAAGTATCATTTCCTGACTGCGGAGAAGTTTCAGAAATACCATAAGCAATTTTCTTTGCTTACATTTTCCTTTTTAAGGTATGAACAAACCAATACATTTTTAATGCATAATAAATCCAGAAAAGTTCTTTTAATAAGTGTACTATGAAACTTCCAAGTAGAAAGAAACTGTGTTTGCGGTATGTTTTTACGTAGTAGTGCGTAAAGTAATTGCGTGTCTTACAATCAACTGGTATCTAAGATTTGATGAAACTACAGTATATAAATTCTTGATTAGCCAACATGGAGAGTATTGTTTTCTGATAACTCAGATGTTCTGGTTACTAAAGACAAGCTAGAGTATATGGCAGGACTTTATGCTTTCACAAAAACCAATTGATAAAGATTTCTAATGTTATAAAATACCAAGAAAACAGACTATGTGTTTTCCTGAACATATAACTTTACCTCTTTAGGTATCAGATTTCAAATACATGAAATAATAGGGTGGAAAAAGTGGTTTCCAAGGACTTAGCCACAACTAGAGGTAAGATAAGAATGAACTGGGAGCAGTGAGGCCAAAATCAAGGTGGGCAGACAATTTAAAAATGTTTTATTTGGAAGAACCAATCGTGTTCCAGTCATCCTACCACCATCTACCTCCTCTGTGCACTATCACGCCCAGGAAACGATCATCGGCTCCTTCGTTCGCTCATTCCACAGGCACCATGCCCGTGCCAGCTGGGCACTGGGGGTAAGAGATCAGAGGTGAGGACTCTGCCTTCTTGGAACTAGTGGGGCGGCAGTGGATTTTATTAAGACTATTTTTGTGGGGACATGCAGCAGATAGCTCCTTCAGAATCAGAACCTTGCTCTGCACAGAAATTAGTTTCTCATATATAACAACAAGCCAGCAAAAAATCCTGTGCTCCACACAGATGTCACCCTCCACCCCCAGGGGTCACAAAGTGTGTCTGGTAGATCAGAGAAATCCTGGGGACACTCTGATATTTATTCTTGTTTAATCCACTGGGGACAGTGTCCTCTTGGTTTTCCTAGTAAGTAAGATCTGATGCTGGAGCCCGTGAGTAGATGTGAAGTCAGGAATGCTAAGAAAAGCTCAGGTCTCAGTGTTTCATGCCTGCAATTGACCAGCTCTGACAAATCCAATTCATTCCTGCTAGCAAGAATGTGTAGTCACCATATTAGATGAGAGTATGCTAATAAATTGCTTCTGATTTGCATTGTGTTTGAACAAAGAGTCAAACAATGAGAAATCTTTATTCAAGGAGGGGCTCCAGCTAAACTAATGGTAAATTTAGGTGTTAATTGAAACCTTTCGCTAGCAACAAGTAGAACAATTTGTATTTAATGACCTTTAATAGGGATATTTTCCCCCTTCAGTTTAGTATTCATTCATTTTGAAAAGGCGAAAGATTTATACGATCTGAAGAGAAACCAGAGTATAGTATTCATTCATTTTGATGATGCCAAAGTCTCCTGTTCAAAGGAATAGAAAGAAGGTGTTTGTTTGTTTGTTTGTTTGTTTGTTTGTTTGTTTTTTTAAAGCCCTGCTCAGAGAAAGGCTGGCTGACCTGAATTCATGGGCACCACTGGCACCCAGCGGGATTCAGGCTGTCAGCGTCCATGCCTTCCGGATTTCTCCTTGAGGACCAGGGCCCAGAAAAATGCTCTTGGCTGAGTATGTAGCAAGCATCACTATGACTCAAGAAATGAGCCAACACAGACAAAGCATTTAGACCTTTTCTTCCTGGATGATGACAGATCTGATCAGCTGTGACACAAGCCCTTTCTTGGTTGTCTTCTGTACTCTTGCCTCAAAACTACTTGCTCTTGAATCAGCAATGAATATGTTGATCTTCCTGGATATCTTATTATAAAACATATTCTCACCAATGAAAATGAGAATAACTGTGGGGAGATGTTATACTAATATTTGTTTCTAAGAACATCTTCTAGGGCCTTAAGACAGGACACCAGCAATGGCAGCACCACCTGCATTTTGTCACATGACGGCACCCTTGAATCCTGTACTGCTTTCTCCTGTCCAGGGGAAAAAGCAATTACAGGAGCCGTAACAATTCACGTACGAGCTTTGTTTAGCATGACGTGTTGTTCTGTGTGTGCCTGTGTACGAGTCTGTGTGCACGTGCGAATGTGTGTCTGTAAGTTTATGTGTGTGCACATGGGCACATGCATATTGGAAAGCCTTAAAGAATACTTGCCAAAGAAGGAGTGGGGTACTGGGGGATGATTATTTGCTGTTTCTTCACACTACTACGTGTTTGAAGTTTCTACTATGAAACATCTTTTAATACTTAAAATTAATACAAAAAAGATATTGCAGGGCCCAGACCAATTTCAGAGAACGCGTGCCCTTGTGGATTGTGGACTAGATAACCAGCAGGGACAGTGCCTTCCAGAAGCCTCCATCCCATGTAGGGCCACCTGAGTGGAGTAGTGGGAGAGCTGACAGCTGAGACAGAGCCCCACTCTGTGCTTACTCTGCAAGCATCCCATCGTCCTCATCTTGCAGCCAGCACTCACTGGGTTCACTGTTTAGATGGGGACATCAATGTTCAGAGGTATGACGTGAATTGCCTTAAGAGTGGCTGTTGGGGATGGGATGTACTGAGCCCTGCCTGACTGCAGAGCCTAAGGTCCTGCCCACCGGGCAGGACTGCTTCTCCATCCGGCAGTAGTTATGCCAAGGAAAAGGAGCTGAGTGAGCATGCTCTCTCAGGGTTTTCTGCAAGGAGTCAGTTTTGCTTCGTAACGGACAAGCAGGGTGTGTGTATGTGTTTGCATGCCTGTGTGTGCACATGTGAGTGTGCATATGAGTGTGTATCTGTGTGTGGGTAAGTGCATATAAGCATGTGCATGTGTGTGTGTATTTGAGGGAGTGTGGAAAGAGGAGACATCTCTTTATTGTCTGCCCTGGGGTGCAACATTGAGAAGGTAGGGAGGCCTGTATACTGCCCTTTGTTTTGTATACGATGTAATGCCGCTCTGAGTTAGATCCGGGCTGATACAGCCACCATGGCAGGCCTGAGCTTGTTTGTGTTAGCTCTGTTGGCCCTGGCTTCCCTTCACAGGGCTGTGTGTCACATGCTCGTTGTGTTGACAAAAAGAAGTGAGAGCGTGAAGGAATGCAATTCTCCAGGACAATCCCTCACCACAGCTGCACAGTCACTGCCTGTGCCCTATCCTCTGTGGGAGTGGCCAGGGGCTTCATTTCCATACACCGAGACCAAACACTAGCATTCTGATGGACAGCTAAAGATCCTGATACAACTCTTCCATTCTGCACCCTGTTTTCAGAAAGGAACCCAAATCGAAATAACTCTTTGAAGTAGAGGCCATGTGAAGCTGGCACCTGAGCTTGCTTCTATGTTTCCCTTCTGTAACTGATGTTCACGAGATCCTATTATCCACCATGTGCTTCAAGGTCTTCGGCTGGGACAGCAGAGGGGATTGTTACTGCGGTGGGCGGCATTTTGAAGAGAATCTCTGAATGCAATGATTTCCTTTATTACCAGCCTTAGTTGTGGAAGATGCTAGACCCTGAAATGCTTCCACGCCTAGAACCATAAAATGTTAGAGCCGAAGCAAACTTTAGACATTGCTTCGGACACCTTTTGCCTTTACAGACAGCAAACTCCTTGAAGGAAGTGACTGTGTATCCTTCGCAGTCTGCGCCCCCAGAGTTTATTCCAGCATAGTGCCTGGTGTGGAAACTGAGATTTCAAAATGTGCAGTGCTTGCCCATAAATCCAAGGCGAAGTCGTTGGCAAATAAATGTGTGTTGGTGGGTACAGGGGCTAAAATAATTGCTTATTTGAAAGCCACTTTCAGATAATTGCCTTAGGGAATTCTCAGACTTTCTCAACCTACACATTGGTACACTGAAGCTCAGAGAGGCTAAGAGGCGCTTGTCCCAGATTGTACACCTCGCCTGCTACAGACCTAGTACTGAAATCCAAGGCTTCAATTTTTGTTACGTATTCTATTAAAAGTACCACCTCTTACAAGAAGGATTATTTTTTCTTTTCTTGCACATTTTACTAGTGCAGAGGAATCCTAGCTGAAGGAATTAGATAGGAGGCAACTTACTTCCCTCCTTCTTATAGAGTGGAGAAGGGCAGGTGGAGGCAAATAAAATCCCAGACACAATTTGATCAACATAGTGGTCACCGACTGCCACACTCTGCTAGAGCTCATGTATTTCCAACTTAGATTTTTCTTCCTTTTTATACCTTTCTCAAGAAGTCTACCTCATTCAGGTAATAAAAGCAAAGGTTCTTACTGCTGTTAAGAAAGCCTTCTAATGCCTGATAACTAGGAAAGTGCTGAGGAGTAGGGGAGGCATGGAATATTGTATTTGAGAATGTGTTTGTGGTAACGGAGGGGACTACAGCTGGTACTCACATGGTGATTGAGATCCAACACAGCCATGGCTCCCCATTTGGATGAGTGGTGACAAAGCCGTCTCTTAGGGCACCTCTGGTCTCAGGCATGTCCACCTGAAGACGGTGTCCAGAAGGTGACAGACTCTTGTTTTAAGAATGGGACAGAGGTTAGAGGTAGGTGATGGATACCACTATTTCTTCCCTTGTCCACTTCATCCAAATAAACAGGTTTCTGACTTTGTATTAAGAGCATGGTGTTTCACATGCTAATGATACTGACCCATGGGGATGGGTCAGAGCATTTTGCAGGGAAAGAGCACAACTTTGGGCAAGGTCTTACCCAGGCTTCTATGGAGGCTTTGCATCTGGGGTAAAGGCCTTCAAATACCTAGATGTAAGAGCCACAGATCTTTCGTTAAGAAAGAGAGAGAGAGGGTGTGCCCAAAGCTCTGGAATTTTCAAATGCAGTTCATCTGTTTGTTCATATCTGATGTGGTATGAAGTTACTTTAAATCTCTGTTCAAATAACTTTCTGTAAATTATTTTGTAAAGCTATAATCTGTGTAAGGGAATACCAAAAAAAGCCTTTCTAAGAAACAGATTCACTCTGAATTTGTATCAAAGACAAATGTAATCAGAGATTGCGGCTTGGAGTCCTTGGAGCAACTGGAGATAAGAACTGGAAAATTGTTTATAAATAAGATATTGATCTGAAAAGTGAGCACAAACTTCGGTATCTCTGGAACAGAAGGAAAAAAAAAAAAAGAAAGGAAGGAAGGAAGAATCCCCACACAGAAAAACGCAGTCAAGATAGGGCTTCCTTTGCAGCATGGAGCCAGGCACGAGGACAGAACACTCAGAGGGGACGCGCCTGTCCAAGCCTTCCTGTTCCTGCTCGCACCCCGTGAGAGGACTTAGCACTGGGATCTGGGAAGACAGGAGGCAGCCTTTGGACTCTTCTCCAACCAACCAAGGCACACACCTACTGAGGGACTCCTCAGGGATTGAACTGCTACGACATTTTCTGACTTGGGAAACAGGTGGCAACTAGTGATCTCTGAAGGACAAAAGAAAATCCGATTTAAGAATTTCTTTCTTTTTTTAATTTTTTTTAATTTTTATTTTAATTGTTGTTCTTTTTTTTAAATATATTTTATTGATTATGCTATTACAGTTGTCCCATTTCTCCCCCATCATTCCCCTCCACCCTGCACACACCCTCCCACCCACATTCCCCCCTTTAGTTCATGTCTATGTGTCAAGAGTTCTTTAGCTTCTACATTTCCCACACTATTCTTGCCCTCTCCCTTTTTTGTACCCACCGTCTATGCTACTTATTCTCTGTACCTTTTCCCCCTCTCGATTTAAGAAGTTCTTTAGGGCACTGTCAAGGGTTAAAAGAGATTAAAAAAAAAAAAACACAACTGGGAACAGAACCAGCTACATGATGTGTGGAACCCAGGGCAGAATGAAAACCCAGGGCCTCTTGTTCAAAAAGCAGAAAAAAGTATCATTAAAAGCAATAAAATGTAAAACCTTTTTTTCTCCCTAGTCTCTCTCAATTTCTCATGCTATTTTTTGAATTTGCCATTTAATGCTAATCTAAGTAACAAAAAATTTAAATTATTAGCTTGAATTTCAGTGATCGCTTCATGTTATTTGATGACAGTTTTAAATGCAAGTATCAGTGGATTTCATGTGCTTGCAGAATTAGTAAGACTACACGATTCGAATTTCAGAGCTAATACCTTCATATGGGTCTTTTCTTTGTTTGTTTCTTGGGTTTGGGTTTTTTTTCTTTATTTTTTCTTTGTTTTTGTTTTTGTTTTTGTTTTGTTTTGTTTTTTTACAGAACAGTGTGAGAAAAAGAAAAAGCAGTCTTTGATGTCTGGGAACGGAATTTGACATTCACAGCCTGGGCTAAGTGTTATTGCACATGGACCCAACACTTCCAGTTAAGCCATGTGTTCTCCTGGTGGACTTCATCTCACAGACTGTCCCTTCCACCAGGTCACTGTGCAGCCCTCAAAATGCCCAACACTGCCCTCTCTTGCCGAATGAGTGATGGCTATGTCTTTACCAGTCATAGCTATAGCTTCGTTCTATGCTGCCCTTCCTACAGATAAGATTTATTGACCACGTCCATTCTAGAACATCTGCTTCCTTAGGCCCTCCCCAACATCACCCAGCCAAAGCCCAAATCCTACAATAGGTTCCAAGAGCCTCTCACTGAGACTGCCCATGATTCTTGTGGGTAAGGGGAATTCCACACTGCAATGAGGAATAAACCCACTTTGTTAAACTACATGTGTGCTCCTGGAGGGGAGTCTTACTAACTCAACTGTTTTTATTTCACTTCTTGATAATTGCACATTCTACCAACACTCTGTCTACCTTTAGCTTAGAGATGAGTAAGGAAGGATGAAAGGGAAAGGGACTCTGGGGTGCCCTATCTTTCCCTTCCTTCTAGCTCATCACTTTTAGTGTAAGTGGTTACTAATACAAGGAAATAGCATGAGCAAGAAGGGGTTCCTTGGTTGTTCCTATTTCTTAGAATAACACTGCTTTCATTCTGCAGAAGTAAGTTCTTTTTCAAGCAAAAAGAATGGCCTCTTGGGGCATCAGCAACCCTGCTTACTCAGTCACAGACATAATGCATTTACCTTGCACTCACTTAGCATCTCATTGAACCCCCGCAAATTATGGGTCAAATGGAATTCTATGCTGCGGGGCATAATGAAAGCTGCATGTCAATGGGTGACTATGAATGGCCTACAGAGTGAATCTTTTCTGTTCATGTGCATGTCCCACTGTCCCATCAGACCTCATTTACCAAACACAAGTTCAAAGACAACAGTATTAAGAATTTCAAGACAGTGATAGCAGATCATCAACTGAAGCGCAAGGCCCTGGTGAGCATGATTCCCTGTTCAAAGGCCCAAGCTATGTGCCCACGAAGATGACCCTGCCTGGGAATGAGTTAAGAGTAGTGAGAGCCCTGGCTGGTGTAGCTCAGTGAATTGAGCACGGGCCTGCGAAGCAAAGGATCTCGGTTCGATTCCCAGTCAGGGCATATGCCTGGGTTGCAGGCCAGTTCCCAGCATGGGACACACAAGAGGCAACCGTACATTGATATTTCTCTCCCTCTCACCCTCTCCTGCCCTTCCCCTCTAAAGATAAATAAATAAAAATCTAAAAAAAAAAAAAGAGTAGTGAGAAAGATCCTCCATAGTACTTAAGGAGTTGAATTCAAATACCTATTTCTAATCTTTTATTGAACTTTTTATAGCTAAGGGCTGTAGCAATTCCTTAAGAAGGAACAGTGGTCCATGGGGCAGCCTGTCTTGTTTGGAAAGACTCCTTCTCCTCCTACCTCATCTCATCACGGGGATGTAGTATATAGCATGAGAATACAGTCAACGACATTCTATTAGCTTTACGGGGTGGCAGCTGGTAACTAGACTTATTATGGGGATCATTTTTCAATGAATACAAATGTCAAATCACTCTGTTGTACACATGAAACTAATATATTATGTGTCAATTATACTTCAATTAAAATGCTTTTTTTTTTTAAGTTCAGCTGAGATTGCATTTTATTTTCTATTTTTTTAACTGGAGAAATTATGTGTGGTCTAGTTCTGATGCTATAACCAATGAATCCACTGACACCCTATAACAGCAAACTTCAATTCAGTTAACACTTAATATGTAACATTTAATGAGTATTTACTCAAAAGTCCAAAGGGACAGGCACTGTTTCGAGAGCCATGAATTCAGGGCTGAAGCTCCCAAAGGCCCTGCCTTCACAGCTTTCACCCTCCGGGGGGAGGAGGCTGCTGGATCTAAGAAGGAGAAAATCCCTCTTACAGACAGGAATGGCGAAACCACTTCATAAATAAATGACAACAAGTGTCATACAACTAATTCAAAAAATAATTCCATTTTTACCTAGGACAGAAAAGAAGGCAATTTAGAAAACAATTTATGAATTCTCTTTGCCTTAACTGAAGAATACCTGAATATCTTCCTTAGAGCATGTTCTTGTTGCGTTGCAAATACGCCAGAGCTTGCTCCCTTGGTCAGCTCTTTCTCCTCAGAAGTATAACAGGAGTTGCACATGTAACCAGAAATTTTCTAGGAGTCCCATTGATAGAATTAAAGGAAACAAGCAACTCCGCAGAAATGTTGTATTTAAACCTGTGTATCCTAAATACTATCTTTTCAGCACATGATCATTATAAAGTTATGAATGAGCTAGGTGCCTTCTTTTACATTCTCTATCTGTACTGTGTTTTTGAAATCTGGTGCGTGTTTTTACACTGTTAGCACACCTCAGTTCGGACTGGCGTGTTTCCAGTGCTCAGAAACCCCACAGGGCTAGCAGCTGCAGTAACTGCTAGCTCGGAGGGCAGAGCTGCTCTGGGTTCAGTGTCATAGCTAAAGAGTTGAGCAAATTGAAAGCCGTCATTGTGGCTCCTAGACAGAGAGAAATGGTTGTTGAGATTCTGGGACAATAGTCTGGAAGTTCACTTCTGATACAATTACATATGCAGCTGTAAGGAGACTAAGTTAAGATTCTAAGGTTAAATCTGATTGAGAAAGACAATGGGATTTGAGAGCAAGATGCTGGCAGAAGACAAATACCTCAGTTACAGCTCAGGGCCAAGGTGAGGGAACCCACAGTGGGTCTGAACATAAGAGGAGATAGCGTAAACCCAGGGAGGCACACCATCTCTGCCTCATTGACTCGATAGCTGAATCAATCATATTTTCTTGGGTGGGGGGGAGTCTGTACTCTTTCCTATACAATTATTTTCATCACCTGTTTGGCCCAACTTCGCCAAGATATTAGTTTGGATCTCCCAACCCAGTCATTTTTGAGCTGAGGATGGGCATTATTTGCTGCCCCCAGAGCCGTCCACCCCTTTCTTGATACTCCCACAGCAGAAATTCATCACTGTAAGTCCACTGGGCATCAGAAAGGTGTTTGCATTGCATGGAGCTGGGGATTTGGAGCCTGCTAAGTCCGGCGCTTCAAGCAGAGGCAAGTTAAGCCTCATCATACAACTGCATCCAATTTTCATTTGAAAATTACTTTGCAGGAAAATGGCACTGCGCCTGCTCTCCTTTTTGCCAGCTGATTCTCTAGGCTTTCAGGCCCTGGCTTATGATGACGCCAGAGAGCACTGGGTTATGTAGTGTGAGAGGGGCTTGAGATAAAACCATGTCCTGTTTTACAATTCAGAGTGGAAATTGGAGCTGAGATGGAAGAGCAGGGGACAGACTGGGGAAATGAATTGGATTATTGCATTAACCCACAGAACATTTCAAATAAAAACTTTCATAAGCTAATCAATAATTCAGTCTTATCAGTTTGTTAGTCTGGGCAGATGACATTTATTTTAATAGGAACTGCCTGTGTGTGGAGTATGAAGTTTTACTTATAATGTGCTTTTTTATTAAGCACACCAGTGCCTTTACTTATTTATATATAGTTGTATGGTGCTTCTTGAGTGTCCTCATTTCTTTTATGTCATGTACATTTCAGACATCTAGGTTGAGCTGCAATCTTCTCTACTCTGTTCCTGTTCACGCCCTACCTTGCCTCTCAAACCAACTTCGTACTCCCTTTGTCTAAGACACTTCGGCTAATTCAACTACCCACTCCTTTTTGCTCTTAGAAATTACTTTCATAATTTGCATTACATTTATTTTATATTCCTCTATGTTCTCTCTCTCTCTCTCTCTCTCTCTCTCTCTCTCTCTCATGGGTTTGCCTAACATTCCTTGCTAAAGTTTAAAATATCTGAAGTTAGCAAAAGGGCCTTTAATTTGTTATTGCAACATTCTTCCAAGTCCTGCAACCACTTCTCCCATCCACTGTTCCTGCAGACCAGGGGGGAATAACCATGGCCCAAGGGCCAAACCGGTCCTCCATCTGCTTTTATAAATAAAGCTTTATTGGAACAGCCATGCTCATTCGTTTCTGCATTGTCTCAGGTTTTTTCATGCTACAATGCAGAACTGAACAGCTGCAACTGTCTAAGCCACAGATTCTAAAATATTTAATCTGTGGCCATTAGGGAAAACTTTTGCTGATCTCTGCTGCAGACTAATGCTCTTCAGTCTTCTACACCTCCCTCAGAACTGGGATGCAACCGGAACATTAGGGCAGCAAAGGGGACGAGGCACACGTGTCAGACAGATGTGGCTTTGACTCCTGTTGGCTCTGCCACTCCTTGGAGAATTCCCTAGACCTCTCAGAATCTTCATTCCCTCATTTATACACTGGGAACAATGATATCAACCTCAGAAAGCTATTAAGATAATTACCTGGATAAGCTCTAAAAGTGTGCAGCATCGCGCTGGATGGCACAATAAAATAATCACAGCAAAATAAATGGCATAATAATAACAAGGATCATCATCATTGTTACCAATTGTAGCTTCCTATATGAAAGGTAACCCTCAGATAGAATTTTTTCCAGAATGACTCTCCAGGGAAGGCCAGGAGCAAAGAGGAAATGTTGCTATTCAGGAGCTTTCTAAGAAAACACATTCCCCAGACACCAGGTTCATCCCCTTTCCCCTCTCCTGATCTCTACGGAGTGCCAGCACACATCACACATCAGCTACCACGGTGAGGGGCACCCAAAATACGTAGGATCTAAATATACACTATGAACATACAGCGAAGGTTACTGCAGCTCTCCACTCTGACATCACTCAGTTAGGCTCTCTTCAGTGTCACTGTTTTTACATTAGGTTCAATAGAGTGGAGAGCCGTCAAAACGCTGGGGTGTGAGCCAAGTGTAGTGATGGGGGATACCTGACAAGGCCTGTTCCTCCATATTCTAGCACCTGTCCTCTTGAAGAGAACGACACCCCTCTCATGAGGGTCTCGTGATCTGCATCAGGGGAGAGGGTCCAGGCAGATTGACCTTCCTGCTTCTGCCATTGCTTCAAATTCCTTCAGCTTAAAATGTTCAGTATGCAAGGTGTCAGATTTGGGGATGGCGTGTCTCAATCCTGTCAAAAGCAAGTTGCCAAACATAGTATATTTTCACGTAGTATAATTGCATTTGGGATGGCCGTGCCCCACGCATGGGAGTATACCCCTGCTCAGCGCTTTGATGCCGCGTGCCTTCCTGGAAGTCACAGGGCCACGCAACAGCACTGAAACCACAGGGCTCCTGGCAATAATAAGGTTGGAACTAACACTCAAACATTCATCAGTGATACATTCAAAACAAGAATCAGACTTAATACAAACAGGTGACACAGCTTTACACAGCTTAAATGGGTAAGAAACACAGGGTCCGGCAGAAGTAACACCTGCTGGAGTGTGGTTGCTAGGGTAATAGTATGGGTGTAATAATTGATAGTTTTAGTTTGGCTATTTCACCTAAAATATTGTATGGTGGGCTTAAGTGTGGTATTGTTAAGTTACAGAATCACATGCTTGTGATTTTGTAATAAAAAATTTTGTAATAAAAAAGGGGCATTTTTTTTTTTGGTGCTGGATCTTGAACATAAAGAGTGTGCTAAGTGTGGCACTTGCTTTTGGGGAAGCCCTGAGCTTCATTCCTGTGAGGAGATGGGACGATGGGGATGGGAAGGAGGGTTGCAACACTGGGTGTGGATGGTGTGGCTCTGACTTGGTCCAAGGAGGCAGCTGGCTGTGGTTTGGGATGGGTGAGTTTTATAGCTCCTTACAAGGCTGAGCTCAGCTGCATTTAACTTGTGTTTTTGCAGATGAAATCACATATAACAGGAAATCTGGGTTGATTTAAGATTGTTCCCTAATATCTCAATTCCATTGGAATAAATTTGCATTTGGAAAAGAAAAGGTATAGCAGAACTGACCGTATATTAATATGATTTTATATACATGGGAGGGAGGGGAAGGGGGGCTACTAACTCCAAAATCTATGGATCTTGACTCCATCCATCCACTGCTCTCCATCTCCAAATATTGGGGTGTACTATCACCAAAATCTGAAGCTGAAGCATCATAGCTTCCCTACAGAGGCCAGGTGGCTTTCAGCTAGGAACTTGCCATGAGCTATAGCCAGGTGCTTAAAGAATATGCCAAGTAATTCTAGCAGCCAGAGCAGGGTAGGAGGGAAGCAGGGTGGGGGTGCTTCTGGGAGGAGGGGGCGGTGTTCCTTGTGAAGTGAAGTGATGAGGATACTGGGCCAACATTGCATGGCTGGAGTGGGTGGAAGAATGTTGGGGTCCTCTCTTGCAGCTCTGCTCATGGGGCTGCCTGGATTAGCTTCTGGAAAGTGGGCATCCTAGGGGTCTTTGAGTGTTAACTGAAACCTTATTGCTTAGTGACAGATGTGTGCCCTGGAGCTGCAGAAGCAAGCACTTGGTTATAGAAATGATTGTACAGTTTTATAGCCAAGACAAGGTAAGTGCTTTAAACCAAAAGTTATATTATCCAAGCAGAAACATTCCCTGCAAATATGGAAAAGGACTCTCCAGTCCACGATTCAAATGATTTCTTCTAACAGTTTGTTTACAACCCCTTTCATGCTCCCCCATTCTCAGGGTCACAGAGTCTCTGGTCAGGGGCCTGTCCTTTTCTCTAGGGGCACCATCCTTTTCTCCTTAGAAATAGCAATTTATTAAATACGCATCTTTAAATTCTTTTTAAATCCTCATCTGAGGGTATGTTTATTGGTTTAGAGAGAAAGGAAGAGAGAGAGAAACATCAGTTGTTTGCTTCCCATATGTGCCCTGACTTGGGATTGAACCTGCAACCTTGGTATGTGCCCTGACCAGGAATCAAATCCACAACATTTGGGTGTATGGGACATCTCTCCAACCAACTCAGTCACCTGGTGAGGGCTTAAGTAAGCTTCTTAATTCCACTCTTGTTTTCCTAACGTCCATTCTCAGCAGATGCAGCCAGTATGCACTCTTAAAAGTAGATGTATAATCAAGCTCCCTATTTTAGCAGTTTCCTTTTGTCCCTGGAACAATATCTATACTCCTTAAAGAGGCTCCCAAACTGAGCAGTCTGGTGCTGCCAGCCTCTCTAGTCCCATTTGCCATCACTCTGTTTTTCGCTTACTGCGTTTCCAGGCACACTGATAGCGTTTCTGACACTCGAACGCCATATACTTTCCCCACTTCTGGCCTGCCCTCTCTTAGAATGTTCCTCCTGAGTCCTTCACTGGCCAAGACCCATAGCCAAATACTAACTTATACTGTATAACACCTCCTCCGGGAGGCCTTCTCCACCTCTGCCAATCTACCAAGAATGGTCTCCTTTATTTATTTGCCTCCTCTCCTTCATTGTTTGCCTCCCCCTTCTCCCCACTGCACTGAACATTCCAGGGGAATAAAGGTTTTATCTGCTTTTCCCACTCCTGCATCACTAGCTTCTAGCCCAGAGCCCAGCACATGGCAGGTATTCGGAAAATATTTGTGAAGTCAATGTGTTGCTGGTGGAAACATGATTCTTTAGTGATATCACAGGAAAAGCATTTTGGGGCTACACACATAGGAGGGGGCATACTGTGGCAAGATTTTTTGTAGTGAAAACAGTGGGCTGTCCCCAGGTGCCCGATTCCATACCCAGGACCAGGTGGTTCAGTTCCATCTCTCAGTGGAAAAGTCCGGCTTCTGAGGCCTCAGCCCCACACTTGCCCTTACCAGACCCAGAAGAAGGGCCAAGGCCCAGAGATGCTGTGCCATTAGTTTGGCATCAGCAGGTCATCAGAAGCTCCCTTAGTTCAGTGCAGTCCATGCCAACGCTAATGTAGTCCAGCTAAGCATCTGCCACCCTCCAGCTAGCTCAGTCTCTGTTCCTCACTGTGCTCTGGTCTGTGCTGTGCTGCCACGCTTGGAGCCATGCTTGGACTCACACTTGGACCCAGGCAGCTGCTACAGAGAGAGAACATGCATGAATGAACCAGCCTTGGGCCTTTGTTGAGCTTTGATTACATTCTTTTGGGTTTGGGAAGGGGTAAGCTTTCTTTCAAACTAACCAATCTCTTTCCTGGCTCTTCATAGGTTTGTGCTGGGCCCTTTCCTGGAACATCCAGGGTTTCATGCTGTTATCCAATCTTATCCTTTTCCCACATTTTCCCAGACTAGACTCCTCCCCTTTGCAGTTGCCATTTTGGCTCCTACTGCACTTGCCCCACAGTAGAAGGACCTCCCACTGTGCCATCTTGGCTTCTACTGAGCCTGCTTCAGCAGAGGAATTTCCCCTTTAGTGATTCTCCCTTCCCAGAGGAATCTTGGGGAATGGGGCTGGTTGGAAAGCCAGTCCTTCCTCCCTACTGGGGATTAGTGTTTGTTTGTGGAGGATGTGGCTGTCCCTTTGGGTGTCTGGAATTTCTAGCTTCCCAGTTAATCAGACAATTAGATGTCTGGCTCCCTTCTCTTTCATTACTATCTAACTAGCTGCCTACACTAAAAACATGGTTAAACAAAAACAATAGTAAGGATGCACATTGAATGTTAACAGTGGTAAACTTTGAGGATGGAGAATCTTTGGTTTGAATCTTTACTTGATATGCTTCTGCATTTTTTATTGGGCAACAAGAACATGATGCTTCTGTAATTCAAAGGAAAAACATCTCTAAGTATTGAGTGGATGATATCACATGGAAGAAGGGCACACAGGACACGTCAGGGGAGCATCCATGCACATCCAGACCTGCTAGAGTCACCCACTCTGAGTTTGCTGTCTGTCTTCCCCAGGCAGGTGGGGCGGTCTGTTGGAAAGTCTAAATGATATGAAGATGGCACATGCCTGCCTTCCTGCCTTCCTTCCTTCCTTCCTGTACACTTTTGATATTTTTATTTCAAGACATCAACCCCAAGTCAATTTAAGATGCCAATCCTGGGAAAGGGATGGAAGAGTAGCACATGGCAGCAGAAACCAAAGCAAAATGGTGCGAAAATGGTGAATCCAGGCAACTGATGGAGACGAGAGGGACAAAGCCAGAAGGCAGTGGTGGCCCCGTGTGGCTGAGTCCGACCAGGAGGGGGGCTGTGAGTGGGCCCTGGGGAGGATTTGGTGTTACTGTCTCTCCTGACAGCAGTGGGGATGGCCCGGAACATGGAGCTGTAGTATTGAACGTGCCAGCACTAGGACCGACCAAATCAGACAGCATGAAGTGAGGTGGAGGGAGCCAACAAAGGCCTCTCATTTGGAACATTCTCATGTTTTCTTTAGAGTGGCCAAAACATTAAACAGATGGATATCTTTACCTCTTTGAATGCAAATAAATAGTGCTGAATTTGGGAGACTTCAGCATGGATCACTGAAATGTAGTTCCTTGACCCACTGCAATCAGCTTCTATGGTAACTTGCCATGATGAATAATTGAAAGCAATGTTGCCAAGCTTGTTTAGAGGGAAGCCAGAATATTTGTACAACTATTAATATGTGTTCTTCTGTCTTTGAAAAATTTTATTTGAATATTGTACTCACTTTAGTGAAATCAAACTAATACTACAAATTATTACTTTTTTAAAAGATTTTATTTATTTATTTTTAGAAAGAGAGGAAGGGAAGGAGAAAGAGAGGAAGAGAAACATTGATGTGTGAGAGGTACATCAATTGGTTGCCTCTCGTATGCCCCCTACTGGGGACCTGGCTGGCAACCCAGGCATGTGCCCTGACTGGGAATCAAACCAGTGACCTTCTGGTTCTCAAGCTGGCCCTCAATCCACTGTGTCACACCAGCCAGGGCATATAAATTGTTATTTTTTTAAATTTACTGCTTCTTCTATAAAATAGTAATGATAGTAATATAAACATAATTAACATTCACTGCGTGCTTCTCTCAGCCCCTATGCTAAGTGCTGTATAGAATATCTCATTGGCTCTCACAGTGACTTCATGAGGTAAAAGGTACTATACTTTGTTGTCTCATTTTTCAGTGAGGAAACTGGGGCCAAGAAAGATTTAGACACTCACTTGACCTCACAAGGCCTGTGAATGGTGTACATAATGTTCTGACTAAGAAGCTGATCACATCTGATATGGGTGTCAGCCAGACAAGATAAACACTGACCTTGTTGTTGAGTTAGTCAGTTCAGAATTATGATGATGATGGCACTGCTTCTAGTGCAATCGGTACAAAATACCCCATCTTCTTTACAAAACTTAGCAACCTAAGATCAGACCCCGATTACTAAAAGTTTAATCTCTGTGCTCCATTTCCTTTACCAACCTAAATTTTCAGATGGAATTGTAGGCAGAAGATCTACATACATAATTTTAAGTCCTAATTCATTTGGAAACTCTGACATTTTCTCAATTTCTGGATATTAAAAAACAGATAGCTTTGAAAGGCACAAACGACATAGCAAAAATGCTTATTGGTCCATAATGCAACTGATTTGAGGTTTTTGTCTTGGTTTGACTTGGACATAATTTTCTTCATAATTATAATAAAAGTAATAAGACTCTTCATAAAAATGCCTAACAGACATAAAAGTAAAAGAGCTCTGCCAACCTCATTTCCAAGATGTGACCACCATTAGCAGTTTCTTGGCCAACCTCCAGAAATATATTACTCCTTTACAAACATATACATATATGAATATATATATATCTCTGAAAATAGAACAGCAATGGACTTATGGTATAGCTTTCTACAACTTGCTTTTTGCTTTAAAAACATGCACATAACTTTTGACTCATCAATAAAAATATATGCAGGTATATATGGAAAAAAACCTTTGCCATCCATTGACTCTCAAAAGCAAAAGACTAGAAACAACCCAAATATTTATCAATTGGTTAAATTAATTATATTACACAAAATATATTACCACGCAGCATTAAAAGAATTATATATGTGCTGAAATTGGAAGATGCCTGTTATTGTTTCTTATTCTTTATTTAAATTTCCAAAGTCAGTTAATGGAATATACACATTTCTTCTACTGCTATCTTGCCAAAAAAAGACTTCACACTTGAAGTTGAGGCCATGTACAGGGTTGTTGCTAGAAATTTGTCTTAAGCAATAATTCAGAAAAGTTCCTTTGCCCAGCTGCAAAACAACACAAAGATCTCTCTAGATGCCTGTAACACACAAAGTACTTGTTTCTCTATGTGCTTCCATAAGAAGGAAAAAAAGGAAGCAACTGGTGGGAATATACTTTCTTGTTCCAACTGTAGCTCCTTTTCAAATGTCTTTCATACTAACCCATAACATAAATTTAAAAGAAAAATAAAACAGAATGCAACAATAAAACACCCAACTAAACTCAGGCTTTAAAACTTGGTAAATAACCCAGCAAGCAGGTGTTTTCCCAAAGTTTTGAAGAGGTTGTCAAATTTTATTTATATCAATGTGGTACTTTAGGGAGATTTAAAAATTTTGACAATATTCTCAAGGTATCCTTAGTAGACAAAAACTGAACCAGCATCGAAGGCTCCTTCCTTTGCCTTGCCCCCCAAATTGTGCCTTCTTTCTTTTCGGGTTCCTCGATATTCTAAGCATTTGTCCTAAAGTCAACTATTGATTCTGGTATAATGAATGAAAGGTAGGAACTTTTGATAACACCTGTGGTTTATTATTTAAATTTATCTGAGTGAAGTGTTATTCTTAATCACCAATGATTTTAAAATCATTGAAACCAGGAATCTACTTAAAATACTGCCAAAACCAGATCAATGAAAGGTGCTAAGCATTGATGGACTCATCAGGGTCCTGGAAGCCCCATACCACAGCTGGTGTTAACTCTCTAGTTGCTGGATTGTGGGAAGTTCTGGAAGGTCCAGAGAGCCCTGAATGACAAGTCAGGGTGATAAGAATACATGGGGTGAGCGCACTGTGGAGACCAGGAAGAGTTTCTCTATTTTAACAGCCATCATGGCTGTACAGGTCAGTAACCTTGATTACGCAAAGGATAAACAACAATGATGAGTTCATAAAAGAACAATACCAATTATTAGAGAACTGAAAATATTTAATTTTGCAAAATGTACATTGAGCGGTTACTGTGTGCTAGACATTGTACTAGGCAAAGGTTTACAGCAATGACTGACCCAGCCTTCCTGAGGCTTGTGGTCTAGAGAGGGAGAAAAGCTATGTTGAAGAGGAGGGCTTCATTCCATCGAGACTACTTCACCCGAAAAAGGGAAACTTTGAAGAAGTTTTTAATTGCAAGATGTGGTGTGAAAGGACCACCTATTATCCATAATGATCACAGAAATAATGTGCCTTGAAAGAAATTTCTATTAATCATGAGGAAAACACTTTCTGTCTCTGACCATAATTAGGGCCTGAGTTACCTTGAGTGGAGGCCTCTGCAATGAGCTGGGTGCCCATGTGCCCAAGGTGGCACAGGCAAGCCTGCCTCAAGGCAAAGGGGAGTGCATGACGTCAACCATCCTGTGCAATTCTGCACATTCTTGTTTGGTACAACATGAGACCAATCTTTGAGGGGTCTTTTTTCAGAACCACAGGCAGAGCTGAACATTTCTTTCCCCAAAACAGATTCTGTGATTAGAGATGAATGAAACAGTAGGATTGTCTCAAAGGGGTTTTGAAAGGCCCTGTCTGCATGCTGGCCCACGAGCACCAGGAGATGGAGACTCATTCAGGTTTCCCAGGCCTCGATGAGGAACGTTCTTGGTCTCAGTCCAGAGAGAATATAGAGAGAGCAATTGAGTCAACAGGCCCTGTTGCAGAGAAAATATCAGACTATCTTACTCCTGGTGGCTGCTCCCCCATGTGTCACTTTGCAAAAGCTGTTTGTTTTGTGGAAACAAACACATTTTGGCTCCTTCTTGGCTCTGTGCATCCAGAGAAAAAGCCAAGTTGAATCCCATTCTATCTTATGATTCATCCTCCAATCTGCCAGCTAAATTCTGGCTGAGGACACTTTGTTGTAGGAGAATGAGGTACAGAGCTAAAGGGAAGCATGTTGGTTCTCAGATCTCGGGCCATTTGTAGTGTAATTAGAAACATAATGTTTTGTCTTAGAAGCTGATCACATCTGATAGGGGTGTCAGCAAGACAAGATAAACACTGACCTTCCTGGTGTAAATTAACCAGTTCATAATTACGATGATGATGATGACACTGCTTCCAAAGTGATTGGTATGAAATCTCCCCTTCTTTACAAAACTTAAATATGAGATCAGTCTAGAAATTTCCACAGCTTAATAATGAAGATGTATGAAATATCCACTTCATATGCAAATGATTTTCGACTAAATATAACACAGCAGCAACACACATATTTATCTCGGCTCCCTCTCAAACTTCACTATAAGGACATAATTGTGCACACACATGGACATATTAAGCAGCAGAAGAGAAGACAGCAATACAATTTTGGAAAGCAGTCAAGGAAGATTAACTGACTTGGCAAAATAAAAAATAAAGGCTTCAACTAAGCAAGCTTATTCATACCACAGAACCGCAGAAAAACGTAGGAATGGAGTGCACCAGGTACACCTGAAAATAATCGGGCTGAGGACAGAAGAACTGAATGAAATTCTGAGTAAAAAGTGAAACATATCTGACCCTCTGTCCCATTGTTCGCAGTTGAGTGACTGTGCTTCCCCCATCCGGACAGAATATTAGTGATTCATTGGGTGATTTTGACCAGAGGGACTTTGGACTTAGGGATACCAGGGAGACCATACTGAGAATAGAAGGTTTAAGGAAAAGTCTAAATACTGAATGTTGAACCCACCATCCCCAGGCCTTCTTTCCCCACTCATTTTCTGGAAATTGATTGGTCAGAATTATACCCCTCAGGCAAGAGACTGGTGGGATCTCATCTGGAAAAATTCAGGCTAAGAGATATGACATAGTTGTGATGTCTCAATGGAATTTCTGGTAAAATTACCCTGCAGTGACATCTACCATTTGACAAGCACCACCCCCACACACATAGCTGCCAATGAACTTTTTAGCACTTTCCTCTTCAATTTAACAGTCATCCACGAATCACCATTATATGAAAGTATTTAACATAAAAGTACAAACAAATACAAAGGATAAAACAAAAATATCCTAAAGAAGACTTCACACATATATGCATGAGAAAAAATATATCCATAAAAAAGAGAAGTATGGTCAATTTAGACTAATGGAACATTTAGAGAGAGAGCCAATGGAAATTAGAAATAAGAATGCAGTATTACAATTTAAACAAAAAGTTGGAAAAGATAAAATTGAGGTTTCTAAAGACAAAAAACATCACTATCAGGAATAGAAAAGAGTGTAGAAAAATTCAAGAAATAATGAAAGGAAAATTTTCAGAACTAAAGGACATGAGTTTCTAGATTGGAAGGACCTGCCAATTGTCCAAGGTAACGAATGTAAAAGATCTACACTAAGTCACATCAATGTGAAATTTCCGAACAGGAGTAGAGGGAGGGAGGGAGAGAGACAGAGAGACAGAGAGAGAGAGAGAGACAGAGAGAGAGAAAAAGCACTAGGAAACAAAATGGCTCTAAAGACAATTCAGAAAAGCCCTCAGAATTCTGAGGAAATGCGATTTCCTACTTCATATTCTATATATAACTAAAATGTCTATCAAGTATTAAGGTAAACAAAATCATAGATATTCAAGACTTCAAATAATTATCTCACATATCCTTTCTCAGGAAGCTACTGGAGGATGTATTCTAACCAAACTGTAGAGTAAACAAAAAAAAGTCATAGGGACCAGGATGAGAACATCTAAGAGAGAATGCTAGCTCTGTGACAGGCCTCCAGAACAGCCATCACAGACTGAAGCATGAGGACAGAGAAGGCCAGGAGGAAATGTCCTTGAAAAAAAAAGAAAAAGGAAGAAGAAAAAGATAACTAATTTGGTGTATTTGATGTAGAAGATGAGATTCACAAAGTGTGACCTACAGATTTTTACAAATGAGTTAGTGGAATTACATAAGAAGCCAAGTAAATTTAAAATGTGAAATAACTATTAAGTTTAGGGAAACTAAAAAGCTTTTGAAGGAATAGATTATCTTTATACATTCAACTCTGAACAGTATTAATACATTAATAATATTTCTCTACCCCAAACCATGTATCACTGTATTGGGATAATGATGACAGGCAGAGAGAGAGAGAGAGAGAGAGAGAGAGAGAGAGAGGCAGATGATGGTGCTTAGGAGAGCTAAGCCTTATCATTCATAGGAGAAAGGCTACATCAAAATCTGAAAAATAGCAGTATGTAAAAATTTGTAGGGAAATACCAAAATAAATTGCTAAAAGCTTAAAGGTATTACCCTATGGCAAACAAGGATTAGGAAAAAGAATAAAATAGGCAGGGGACTTATTTTATTAGAAACCTACAGATCCATTTGATTGTACCTATGTAAAACTTTGACAAAAGATTAAAATTACATTAAACAATGGAAACATAAGCCCTCAGATTTCTTTTTTTTTAATTAACTAAACATACTTGCTCATCCACACTGGTTCCAGGAACAAGTTTAGTATGGAACTGATTACTAAGCATTTGTTCTTCTGGCTCTTTTTAAGTCTAGGTCAGCAATTTTTAACCAGCGTGCTGCAAGAATTTTTAAAACATGCAATACTTGACTATTTAGTCAGGGGCACCGACCTCTTTTCCCTTAGACTGTCAAATAAAAAATGACAATAGCCAACACAATAATAGCTGTCCAATATAAATGAATCAAAATTATACCTATTTTTGTCAGATCAGCAAAAAATATAATATATATTTGGGTGTGCTGAAGAATATTAGTAATTAGTTTATGTCTGCCATGAGATGAAAAAGGTTGAAAAATCACTGGTATAGATTAAGGAATGGAGGGGTGCGAAACTCGTAACCATTTACCTTACAGCGAAATGACGAAGGCGATTGTATGAAGGTCTAACTGACGTGTCATTGTCGAAATAACATGAGTGTAAATTTTCTGCTGGACATTGAATTTAGTCTTTCTCTTTAGGAATTATCTTATCATAACTGGACAGGAGATCCTTTCAGATTATTTCGGCTTTTGATATAACTTGAGATCCTTACTGTTTTCTTGGCCTGCTAGATAAGACTTCCAAGTTTACAGTTATTCTTGTGACAGCTCAGCTCTCTCAGGCACAACGTCTTCTGCTCATAAATCCCTAGGCTTTGGATATGGGCTTAAAGCTTTCTCTCCTCTTTCATTTCCTGGCTTTTTTCTAACTCTCCTTTCTTGTTGTCATATCTCCTTGTTTTCTTTTTTTACCTGTGACTCCTTTTTTTCCATAGAATTTAGTGTATAAAATTACGTTTAAAACTATTTTGATCACTGACTACCACATTCATAAATAACTTACCCAAACAGAAACTGTTATTGTATAACATGCTATAAAACATGAACTTCATATTTTCTGTTATTCAAAGTAAAAATCCACTTACAGTAATGACAGCAGCAGTGTATGTTGCTCTCCTTTTCCCGTGTGTGTATACATTTTTATTTCTTTTTTCCTTAGGTGAGAAATGGGCTGGCTGAGTGGTCATTTAACAGAATATAGCCCTAATTTAAGAGTATAAGCACATTTCGTTTAGATATCAGAAAAGGTGACAAGTTACCTGTGGTTTCCTTTCAATTAAGTAGCTAAGCAAGCCTCATGTGAATTCTCTAGATTTTAATCAATATTTTTTAAAGAAAAAAAATTTCTAGAAATGTTTCATTTTTTAGGGAGTCAGGTTAAACCTATGACATTGCCCAAAGATTCCAAAGTTCTTTTGGACAGTATTAGAATTGATTCAGGCCAAGTCCAAGGCTAAGTCAAGATGGAGCTCAATCACTACCTCCCTTTTGAGCCAGCCCAGCTAGGCAGGGGAGGAGGGAGTGGGATCCATTCTGGGAGGGGATGGGGAAGATCTATGGCTGGGCTGAGCGAGGGCTGCTGCTTGGCGGTGCCAGAAGCCAGGCCCCAGAGCCTTTCTATGGAGGAGGTGGCCTGAGGAGTCGGACCCTTTGATGAGCAAGGCAGTGAGACGGCAGACTGTTACACAGAGCTGGAGACGGCACTCATGGGCCTGATATGAAACTGCTACAGATACATGTCTAAGCATAGCCTGGTCAAGAACAAGATCAGCAAGAGCAGCTCCAGAATGATGCTTCAGAAAGAGCTCAACCACATGCTGACAGACATGGGAACCAACAAAAAGGCTGCTGACAAGTCAACCATGGTGGGCACATCAGTTTTGTCAAGTATCCAGCCTTGATAGGCAGCATCACCATCCCACTGCCAACCTCATCCACCTGCAGGAACAGCAGAGCAGCAGCTAGAGGACACCGCACTGTCCCCTCATGGCACTGCCTTGATGACGGGCACCTCAGGCTCTTCCTAGTCTCCCCTCTCAGCCTCCTGCTCACCCAGGCCCCAACCTCACTTCTCCCTCCAGACCTTCTCCTCATTTTTGCTGAACAGGGGCAGGGGGTGATGTCAGGGCCCTTTTGTGAGCATCTCAGTCTTGGGGTGCCTCCCTGAGGATCTTTGTCCTTAGAGCTAGCAGGACCTGGGTGCCCCTCTGTGAGAGCTCAGTGCTGTTTGGAACCCCAAGAGTTTTCTCAGTCCATCCATCCTTCCTATGTCTAATGTTCCTGCCTGATTCTGGGTCTCTTGTGACTTCTGGAGGTCAGCTTGCTGCTCCAGGTCTTCTTGCTCCTGGCAGTGGCAGCAACAGATGCCTCTCTTCTTCCTCTCAGTTCCTCTGCTGGGTAGAGAAGACTTCCAGGCTGCCCTCCAGCTGCCTCTGGGTCTGGGAACCGCTAAGCAGGGTTGAACCTCCTCCCTGCTGCTCAGCCCCTGAAGCATGGCAATAAAGGTGGGATTTGGAATATTTATCTCCTTCAACCCCTGCCCCCCCCCCAAAAAAAAAAGAGAATTGAATCAGGCCACTACAGATACACAAAGTAGCAGGTAAAATGATTATGGGAGGCAGAGAAAGGCCAATGAAAGCAGCAGCATACAAATGTGTTGCCTCAGTGAGTCAGGAGGGTAGCGTGGTGTATTAATTAGAGGAGCCCCATAAGCTCAATAGGGGTGACAAATGAACATGGCCTTGGATATTAAAAAGTGAAATGGAATTCCACTTCAGTGAGTGGCACATTCTCAGAGCAACTCATGTTGTCGTTTGGAACTCACACCTGAGATACAGTGGTCCATTTTGGAGAATTTAGAAAGGAAGAATGAGTCAAGATGGCTTGGCTGGAGAGATCAGAAGAAACAGCCAGCACTGGGGCAGGGGGAACGGGAGCACAGAGGGGAAAGTAGGGAAGAGAAAGCATTGGGCAGACCATTGGACACAGAACTGAGGCAGCCGTGGCTACAAGAAAGATGTTGTGAGTCGTAAAAACCATATTAGGCGGCTGCACTCCAGGTCAAACTTGAGTCCTGGGTAGGGTCACTAGCCCATCACCATTAGGGCAGAGGGCCTCTTGCCTTCTAGACTTACGAAGTGGCCAATTAAAGTTCATTTTAGAGCACCTGGGGGCCAGCATGGAAGTTTCAGGAGCCTGGTCCTGATTTGGGTTAGAAAAAGGATTTCCACTTGTAGAGGAGGGTGGTGTGGAGGCTACAGAGGAACTTCCTTCTAAGTTAGGTTTGCCTGAGGATCCTGAGCAGGACCAAGACTGCATTCGGGGTGAAGAGGTGTGCGGGAGGGGGAGCAGAAGTGGAAACACCACCTTATTCCATTTCAGGGCCTCAGAGACAGCAGAGACAGAGAAAAGTGGTGGAAGCCAAGGTTGAGGATTTAAAGAAGTAATTATCCCTGTTTCTATCACTGCCATTGGAAGGTTCCAGATATGCTTTTAAAGTAAATCATTCCTTTGGACTGAGGTCCAGCTGGGCTGTCCTGCGCTTGGTGTTCGAAGTTATGACTGTTAGAGCTACTCTGGTAGGGACCGAACAGGCCTGAGGGTTTCTGGGAGCATTTAAGAGACATAACAATTACATCTTTGTTTAGGTAAAATGAAGAGCAGTGTGTCCGCCATGCATGCATCCTTGTACAAAGACCACCTGGACTATCACGGTAATGGCATCACTCCCTCAGCTGCAGCCTCCTGAACTCTGGTGCCTGCTGAGGCTGCCGCAATGGCTGGTCCTGACGACTCCTGGCGCAATCTCGCTGGACTTAAGGTTTTGGTATTCTGGCCAAGGTTCAGCAAGCCATGCCAGGGGAATCCCAAAGGCTAGCCTTCTAGGCCACGTTCACTAGATGCAGATCCCTTATTTTCCCCTCCCTGCTGATCTGAGCATGTGTGTGACTCTTCTCTGCAGTGAGCCTGACACCAATCAGAGGAAAGGTGCCGCAGCCCGCTGCGGCAAGGGTGGTCGTGAGGCTGGGCGAGGGACTGAATATAGGAGAGGACCAAATGCTCTGCTGGCATAAGGCAAGTTTATTGCGCGGTCTTCAGGCTTAAGTACAATCTTGAGTGCATAGAGAACAAAGGAGAAGGCTTCTGGCACATAGCTCATTTCCTTGACCTATAAAGATTATCTACTCCCTCAAGGTCGGGAAGTTCTCAGGCTAACATTGCTACCGGGTACGTGATGCGCAGGCCAATGTTATGAGAACAGTCAGAGCCCAAGATAGCCCCAAGGCTGGAAACCAGGCCCAGTCACCACACCTGCGGTGCAGGACCCTATCCTTGACCCCTCACAGGCCTCTTGGTCTCCAACAGAAAGGCGTTCATGATCTCATAGACAATTTCAGTGGCACACAGATATTTCCCATAAAAAATACGTATAATATTTACTATGTACCTACAAGTTAGATTTCCCCAAATTTTAACTCTCTGGAACACGGCTCCAAACCTAAATTTGGGAAAGAAAGCCAATGCACTAAGTTCATCCTATTTGGTACCCAAGTTCCTCACACAGAACTATCAACTAGAATGTCACAACACATTCTTAACAAACCAGCTCTCCTACCCACACAAAAAGTAAACCCTTCCCTTTACTAGACACAAACTTTGGGAAACACAAAGAAATATTTGAATTAATGTGTAATCACATATTATGTAATGCATATGTATGTATTTAAGAAAAAATTTAAAAGTTTTCAAGATGCCTTATTTTGAGGGTAGAAAGAGAATTTACATGTTTATTATGTTTATCCTTCCATCAAAAATGCTTATGATTTTTTCAGGCTTGTGTGCTAGAATGGATGAACTTCTCTTAACTGGAAAATGTCATTGTGTGTGTGTAACATTTCATTTCCCAAGATGCCAAATGAAGTGTCATGGGGTATATTCTGATTATTTTTCTTTCAGCCGCTTCTTATATTCCTGCTTGTTCTAAGTCTTTACACTACACACAATTTTCCTCTACTTCATCCTTTTTCTTGGTTAAAAAGCAAAAGCATCAATAACTTGAGACGCAAACTGTTCACGGTGGTGTGCTGGGATAATCTGGTTTGAAGGCTCTGATCAACGTGCATCTAAGGAGAAATGCAAAGGGCACCGGCAGATCTCCGCCCTCTTCAGAGCCAAGCGTCCAGATGCCGCCTCATTAGAGCCTCTGGCTTCTCTGCTGGCACCTGTTGCTTCACACCATTTTAGAAGCTGTCTGCTTCTAATAAATGAAATTATGTTTCTGCAGTGTTCTCACAAGCAGTCAAAGAAACACTGCCTCACTGTCTCGGAGCCTGGCATCACCACCTATTGAGTAGGATGAAGCAGGGCGTCTTGACTCTTCCTTCTCCTTTGTCCTAAATGGCTCCTTGGGAGAGCTCCGCAAATCTCTAGGGCGCAGTTTGAAACCCACAGCTCAGTATCTTCATTTCGCAATCAAGGAGATGAGGCTTGGGATGGGCAAGGGCGCAGGGGTTGGAGTTCTTTTTCTAAGACTGCCAAACTAGCAAGGGCAAGCTTGAGCTAGAACACACATTTCCCGAGATTCTTCCCTACCTAACAACTCAGTCAGTCCTCTCACATTACATAACGCTACCTAACCTGTAGTCATCCTTGCTTTTAGCTGAATCTTTAAGAAAGGAAAATGTCCCTCGCTAAGCTATTAATTGATACTCTTATGGTAAAAACTCTATTTCTCAGAGAACCTGGTTTCACACCGTTATAAATCTCTGATAAACAGAGGGGCATTGCATATTCTTAAGAGTTTAAAAGGAACTGGGTTTTTTTCAGAGTTAATAATGATTCTGTGTGTAAACTTAAGAGAGATACAGAAACAGCAACAGAAAAACAACAGGAAATACCTCCCTATCACTCTGTAACTGCATCTGGAATTGAGCGAACTCAAGTTCTCTTGAGCTCCATTGTGGAATCAGCAAGAAGACACCATGTCTGAATTTCTCAACATGCAATTTATCCTCCCAGTTCCTATGTCTTCCTCTGGCATGTGAAGATGTGATGCCTTCATATGATGCTTCCACCTGAGGTACTTCTCTAAGAGGTACTGGGAACTGGAGGTTAGTCAATCTGTTTGGAAAGAGTATCATTCTATTAGTTTGTCCATCTTGATTTGTCAGATCATGGTCATTGCTCAAGTTAGAATGATGACCTCAGTAGAATTCTGAAAGTTGCTTGTAATTAAATCTTTCTAAAGCTCACAGGTACCAGTACATTAAAGTGTATTAACAATAAGAGGTCTCTGTGACTTCCTTTTTAGTGGAAACCAAAGTGTTCTCTTCATTGAAATGATAAAAACAAATATTGTCCTGATGTGTAGGATTAGAGTTAGGGCAGTATTCTGTCTATAGGGTGCCTACTACACAACACACGAGGCTTTCCCCCAAAGTCAGCAACACAAGCAATAAATCGGTTCTCATAGTTAATGGTCATGCCCATCAACCCATTACTTTATCTACTTTATCTAAGGGCTTACAACAAAGCCTTAGGTTGAGGAAGGACTCTTTCTTTCTCTGTGGCCTTTTATTTTATTTTTTTTAAGGGGGTAAAAGGCTTTCGGTCCTAACTGACTCAGTGGAACTTACTTCCTCCTTTCCTCTCTCTCCATTCTCCCACCAACTGGAGACCGAAGAAGATGACTAAGGGCAGAGACTTAACGAAGAGAATCATCCTAATTCCTTAAACTCCTTCACCTTAGCCTAAGAACAAAGACATCAATAACTGCTTTATTTAAAGATGTTCAACACATTCCTTAGAGTCATTGGAGGTGTGAACAAAATCAGTAGTGTTTACAAGTGATATCTTCCTGGATGCAAAATATCACAGATGTGGTAGGAATGGAAGGGCCACAGTCTTTATCTGTTGCTTCTTATCCCTGTGGCTTACAGCACTGCTTACACTCAATGGAGCAGGAAAACAAAACAGTGCAAAACAACTGAACAAATAATTAGCAAGTGTCTGCTATGGTCCAGGTACTGTGTCAGCTGCTGGAGAGACCGTGATAAACAGTATAAACTTAGAACCTGCCCTCATAGAGCTTATATCTACCAAGGAAACAAATACTGAAAGAAGTGATTGCATGGGACATTAGGAATAATTTAGGAGAAGAGGAAAATTGTGGAAGTGAGTGATCCTTGGTTTTTGTGAGCCAATCAGAATACTTTTAAAATCTGAAGTACAAAAACATCAAAAACCTTTATACAAAAATACAGATGATGAGGAATCCAGGTGGAAGCTTGGTCTGATCATTGGTTATAATCTTCCTAAATTAAATACAATGTAAGAACACATGTTGGGATCAGAAAAAAAATCACCTTGGCAATGCGTGATGTAAAAGAACACGCTTTAAAGAAACCATGCTGCTCTCTTGAAAGAGAAATGCTTAATACCACAGGTGCTTTGAGAGTTCTTGCTGAAAAGCATGCATGCTGGGAAATTAAAAGTGCTTCAGGAACTGCAGTTTTTCAAGTGGGTGAGATTTTCCAATGCTGTTGTTCTGTCAAAATTCAACCAATGGTGAAGTGAAGCGATTTTGTCCTTTTATTTTCTTTAAATCATACATTACCGAGCTTTACAATTGAAAAAAAATTTGCAGTCTCGGTCTTGGAGTATCTGACCCTGCTATGCTACCTTCCCCTGTTTGTCTGACAATAAGATTGCTGAAACAAATAATAATTATAGCTAAAATAAAAATAGTATTCTATGTGCCAGATACTGTGCTAAGCATGCCTTATCTTAACTAATGCACAACAAACCTTTTTCCTTACTTCTGTTGTATAGATAAAGTGTCAGACTCAAAGGTTTCCTAACTTGCAGGGAAGTGATGTCCAATTCCAGAGCCTGTACCTGAACTATTTCATGATATGCCCCCTCATATCTAATTATTTATTTTGAATGTGTCTATTAAACAATTTCAACATACTTGACAAATCTAACAGAGAGGGGGAAAACATAGGAATTAAACCCAAGAGTCTTCAAAGCCCAAGTGAACTTTAAAAGGTGGTGCTAAACCCCACCGATAAAGAAGATTGGTGAAACACGGCAGCTTTGCCCAACACCTGCCTGCATTACCTTCCCAGGAAAGAGTCTTTAAATCTAGCTTAAGCCTAATGATATGTGTCATTTTTTTCCTGACTGATGTAAGGTCAAGAAAGGAAAAGGAGGCTCTGAGCAAAGGTGCTTGGAAGAGGAAATAGATAAAGAATCAGGGTAACAGAGACTTAGCAGAAGCTGGGTAGTTATGTGAAAAAGACCTCTAAATGGATGCTTTTTTTCTTCAGCTTTACTGAGATGTAATTGACAAATATATACAAAGTATACAAAGTGATGATTTGATATCCGTAAACATTGAAAAAGTGTTCTCACCATCAAGTTAATTAACGCATCCATCATATCATATATTCACTGTTTTACATTTTAATTTAATTTGAGGGAGGGGGCCAAGATGGAGGTGTAGGCAGAAATGCTTCGCTTCCTCACACAACCAAAAGAAGGAAAACAACCAATTTAAAAACAAAGAACCAGAACTTTCAGAGAAACACTTGCATAGAAGTCCAACAACCAAGGACTTGAAGAAACATTTAACCAGAGGTAGGAGGGGCACAGATGGGCAGCGGGGCAGAGAGGACGGGATAAGGCAGCAGCTGGAAGACCACACAGGCAATCCCACACTGGTGGGCAAACAAGTCTTGGGGGGAGGCAGGGGAGCAAGATGGACCCTGAAACCCTGGGTTTCAGCACGAGCAACTAAGGACTCAAAACCACAGTTTGAGGAAAAGATCTGTGGGGATTGTGGTGGCAGGGGAACTCCCAACCTCACTGGAGAGTACACTGGAGAGACCCACAGGGTCCTAAAATGAGCACACACCCATCCTCCTGCAAATCAAC
This sequence comes from Glossophaga mutica, assembly GCA_039655065.1. Classification (NCBI taxonomy): domain Eukaryota; kingdom Metazoa; phylum Chordata; class Mammalia; order Chiroptera; family Phyllostomidae; genus Glossophaga; species Glossophaga mutica. Next base: position 158,600,965 of record CM077303.1, read on the forward strand.
AACTAAAGGGCACAAACCGCTTGTGGGAAGTGAGGAAAGTGACCGGAAGTGGGATGAGAACAGAGCAGGTGACATTGTTCCTTCTCTCACCCCTCCTTCATAGACAGTACCACATCCCAGCAAAGAAGGTTGCCCTGCCCTGGCGAATATCTAAGATTCCACCCCTTAACACATAACAGGTGCACTAAGACAAAGAAATATGGTCCAAATGAAAAAAAACAGATCAAAACTCCAGAAAAAGAACTAAGTGATGAGGAGATAGCCAACCTATCTGATGCATAGTTCAAAGCACTGGTAATCAGGATGCTCACAGAATTGGTTGACCTCAGTCACAAAATGAGGGAAGAAATGAAGCCTACACAAAGTGAAATAAAGGAAAATATACAGGGAACCAATGGTGAAGGGAAGAAAATGGGGACTAAGATCAGTGATTTGGAACAAAAGGAAAAATAAGCATCCAACTGGAACAGAATGAAGAAACAAGAATGCACAAAATGATGAGATGCTTAGGAGCCTCTGGGACAACTTTAAATGTTCCAGCGTCTGAATCATGGGAGTACCAGAAGGAGAAGAGGAAGAGCAAGAAATAGAAAACTTATTTGAAAAAATAATGAAGGAGAACTTCCCTAATCTGGCAAAGAAAATAGACTTCCAGGAAGTCCAGGAAGCCCAGAGAGTCCCAAAGAAGTTGAATTCCAGGAGGAGCACACCAAGGCACATCATCATTCAGTTATGCAAGAGTAAAGATAAGGAGAGAATCTTAAAAGCAGCAAGAGAAAAAGAGACAGTGACCTACAAAGGAGTACCCCTAAGACTATCAGCTGATTTCTCAAAAGAAACCTTATAAGCAAGAAGGGGCTGGAAAGAAGTATTCAAGGTCATGAAAGGCAAGGACCTGCATCCAAGATTGCTCTATCCAGCAAAGCTATCATTTAGAATTGAAGGGCAGATAAAGTACTTCCCAGATCAGGTCAAGTTAAAGGAGTTCACCACCACCAAGCCCTTATATGAAATGACAAAAGGACTTATCTAAGAAATAGTAAATAAAAAGCTATGAACAGTAAAATGACAACAAACCTACAACTATCAACAACTGAACCTAAACAAAACCAAAACAAAACTAAACAAAGATAGAATAGGAACAGAATCACAGAAATGGAGATCACATGGAGGGCTATCAGCAGGGACAGGCAAGAGGGAGAATGGGGGAGAGAGGTTCAGGGAATAAGAAGCATAATACGCAGGTAACAGAATAGACGGGGGGAGGTTAAGAATAGTTTGGGAAATGGAGAAATCAGAGAACTTATATGTACAACCCATGGACATGAACTGTGGTGGAGGTTGCGGGGAGTGCTGGAGGGTGAGGGGGATGGTACAGGGAGGAGGGAGATAAAGGGAAGAAAAAATTTGGGACAACTGTAATAGCATGATCAATAAAATATACTTAAAATTTAATTTAATAAAATTTAATTTAATTTAATTTTTTGGTGAGAAACTTTAAGCTCTACTCAGCAAATTTCAATTATACAGTGCAGTGTTCTCACCTACACTGACCGTGTTATTCATTAGATACTCAGATTTCATAACTGGAAGTTTGTATGCTTTTACCTACATCTCTTTCCCCCTAACCCTTGGACCCTGCAACCACTTTTCTTTTTCTTTTTTTAGTTTCCACATCTAAGTGACACCATGTAGTCTTTTGCTGCCTACCGTATTTCACTTAGCATACTGGCTTTCAGCTTCCTTTATGTTGTTGCAAATGGCAGGATTTCCTTCTTTTTAAAAGCTGAATGATACCTCATTGTGTACTCGTATATGTGTATCACGTTTTGTTTATCCATTAATCTGTCAGTGGACGCTGGAGTTGTTTCCACACCTTGGCTATTGTGGATAATGCTGCCCCGAACACGGGGGTGCACATGTCTCTTTGAGATAATGATTTTGTTTCTTTTGGATGTATACACAGAACTAGGATAGCTGGATTATATGGTAGTTTTATTTTTAATTTCTTGAGAAAACTTCGTATTTTTAAATTAGTGGTTCACCAGCAATATTGGCCTATATTTTTCCTTTTTTACATTGTCTTCATTGGGCTTTGGTGTCAGAGTAATGCTGGACTTGACTTGTAAATAAGTTTGTGAGTGCTGCTTCTTCTTTTATTTTTTGGAAGTGTTTGAGGAGGGTTGATATTAATTCTTCTTTAAATGTTTGGTAGAATTCACCAGTGCAACCACCTGGTATTAGCCTTTTCTTTTTGAGGAGGTTTTTGATTACTTATTCAATCTTCTTACTTCTTATTAGTCAGTTCTTATTGGTCTTCTCTGTGTCTTCATGATTCAGTCTTGGTAGAGTGTATATTTCTAGGAATTTATTAATTTCTTCTATGTTATCAAATTTATTGGCATATGATTGTTCATAGTTATTATGATTCTTAGTATTTCTGTGTTATCAGTTATAACATCTCTTTGATTTCTGATATTATTTGGGCTTTTCTCTATTTTTCCTTGTCTAGTGTGAGTTTGTCAGTTTCATCTTTTCAGAAAAACCAGCTCTTAGTTTCATTGATCTTTTCCATTGTCTTTTCTAGTCTCCATTTCATTTATTTCCATTTGATCTTTATTTTCTTCCTTATCTTAACTTTGGGCTTGCTTCATTCTTCTTTTTCTAGTATCTTTAGGCATCAGTTAGGTTGTATATTGGAGATCTTTTTCTTTCCTTAATGTGGGAATTTGTACATGTACAGACTATAAATTTCCTTCTTAGAAGTGGTTTTACTGAATCCCCTAAGTTTTGAGGTGTTGTTAACATTTTCATTTGTCTCAAGATATTTTTCACTTCCCTTTTGATTTCTCCTTTGACTATCGATTGTTCAGGAGTGTGTTATTTAATCTCCACATATTTTAGATGGATTTTTTTTTACAGGAATATTTAAAGAGAAGAAATTAGTAATAGGCTTAACAAAATAATGATAATATTACTAGTTCACCTTATACAGAAGTTAAAAAGCTAGAAAATTGTCTCATTTGTCAATCTTATTTCAACCTAAGAAAGTTGTAGAGCAAGCTCTGGACAGAAGTAACACTGACAGACAATAAAGGTGTGTTGAACTGTGTCTCCCCTCACCAACACCCCAATATTCTTAATCCTCACCTGAGGATATGTTTATTGATTCTGGAGAGAGACGAAGGGAGGGAGGGATGGGGGAGAAACTGGGAGGGGGGGGAGAGAGAGAGAGAGAGAGAGAGAGAGAGAGAGAGAGAGAGAGAGAGAGAGAGATGGAACCCACAACCTGGGTATGTGCCCTGACCGGTGATCGAACCTGCAAACTTTTGGTATATGAGACAATGCTCAACCAACTAAGCCACCCACCCAGGGCCTCAAATGCCATTTTATATTGAAGTCTTAATCCCCAGTGCCTCAAACATGACCCTATTCGGAGATAGGTCTTACAGAGGTAATTAAGTTAAAGTGAGGTCATTAGGCTGGGCCCTAGTCCAATATGACTGGTGTCCTTATCAGAAGAGGAAACTAGGACACATACACGTACAGAAGGAAATAGATAAGAACACAGGGAGAAGACAAAGATCTATAAGTCAAGAAGAAAGGCTTGGAACTTAATGTTCTCTCATATCCTTCAGGAAGAACCAATCCTGGCAACACCTCAATCTCAGACTTCTAGCTTTTAAATCTTTGAGAAAGTAAATTTCTATTGTTTAAGCCACCCAGTTTGTGGTACTTTGTTATGGCAGCTTCAGCAGGCTAATAAAGGTGCCAACTCACAAATTTTGTCTTTTGAATTCCTTTTTGTACTTGTTTATCAACAGCCAATCTGTCCAAGGTGGTAGCCATCAGCTGCATATATCTATATAAATTAATATTAAGTAAAATTAAAATACAGTTGTACTAGTCATATTTTATGTACTTACTAATGATGACTGCATTGGACAACACAGATTTAGAATACTCTGTCACCACAGAAAGTTCTGCTTTAGATAATACCTAATTTAATTTCACAGTATACCACAAAGAGGGAGAAGATACAGAATCTAGGACCAAATTGAATATTCAGTAAATGCTAAAACTTAGACTGGAGGATTATGTACCAGGTTTTAGTTTAACTTGCCTCAACATGAGAAACTACAAGAAGACATGGCTCTGTGTGTGTGTGTGTGTGTGTGTGTGTGTGTGTGTGTGTGTGTGTGTAAGGGGGTCATCTCTTTCTGAAGTCCTATTTTACCTTGAACTGAATTCCTAAGTCTCTGCGTCTTCCAGCTGTTGTTCCTGCTTCTCCACCCACAAGGCCCTAATTAAATTCCAGTGTGATTCATTCCTTTAGGTGAGTCAATTCCTACAATATACTGCAAACATTGTAACATCCCTTAAGAATGCAACTGAATCCTAAATTCAAATGTCAGGGGAACAACTGAACCTCTGTTTTAAATGAACAGTGAAAAAATGGATATGAAAGAGTCAGAGATTTCCCAAACAGTGGTTTCCTGAACAATGTATGTGTGTTCCTGCTCTTAAGTGAATTATGGGTCAGAAAGGAAGAAATATTAAGCAAATTAGAATGAAACTTAAAGAGGATTGGGCAGTGGGGAAGGAAAAAGTTACAGGAGGGAATTGTACTGGTGGACTAATTATCTCAGAAATCTCATAACATTTAAGTGAATTTCCTTATGTCTTTTCTGAGTTCCCCGAAAGGGATTTGAGTCAAACTGAGGCTAAGCTGTGAACAGGACCCATCCACTTCTAAAAGATCTACAACAAATTAATTCGAAAGGAAAAAGAAGGAAGCATGAGAAGTTAACAGGAATATGTGATGCTGGCTTCTCTCTGATTTGTCACACAGCAGCATTGTCTTCTTAAGCAGAATTCTGCCCACTGATCGAAGGTTAATGTAACAAACAGATTGAGTACGACTCCCATAGAAGTGAGGCTCTGTGGAGGGATTTGCGAAAGGAGTCGTTGATCGTCATCCATGTGCATGAATGTGAAATGGGTTTTTTTCAATATGTTCAGACTCTGCCCTCCTAAGCTCTATCCAGCATTTCTTAATAAGCATCTAATTATTTAGGCTACTGGTTCTAAACAGTGGTGTGCTGATAAAGGTTTAACGACCGATTCTCAGAGGCAGAGGAAGGATGAGCCCTGATTTGTAGCATTTGCCAATTTCCACATGTAAATACTCTCACTGAGGCTGATTTTAAGCTGCCAACACGAAATCACTGAACACAGAGTTGGGAAGTGTCTTCTGACACCAAGTCTCTGATAACAATTTGGAGGTCCTGAAATTCAACTCAATTATTACATTAACTATCCAGACCTTGTGCAGACCCTACAAATTAAGGGCAATTTTTTCACAAGACTGTCCCCCTTTCAGGTCAGACACAAACTTCAGGCATTCCCATGCCACCTGCACTTATGCCCAGCTGACTACAAATTTGGGGCTTTCCACAATCCCCTCAGGTTCAATTTTGTTAGAATGATGCACAGAATTCAGAAAAATGCTATGCTGATGAATGCTATTTTGTTATAAAGGATACAAACAAACCGCCAGGTGAACAGGTACATAGGGCAAGGTCTAATGGGGTCCTAAACACAGGAGCATCTGTCTCTGTAGAGTCAGAGAGGCCACCTTCCCGTACATCAATATGGTCACCAACCAGGAAGCTCCCCTGACTCTTTGTGTCTAGCATTTTTTATAAGTTTCGTTATGGAAACATGATTAAGTCCTTGGCCACAAAACTCAATTCAATCTCCAGTCCCTGTTTCATCCCCAGAGGTCGGAGGTGTGGCTAAAAGTTCCAACCTTCTCCCGCTGGTATAGTTCAGTAGACTGAGCGCAGACCTGCGAGATTCCCAGTGGGGGCACATGCCTGGGTTGCAGGCCAGGTCCCCAGTAGGGGGTGTATGAAAAGCAAGCACACACTGACATTTCTCTCCCTTTCTTTCTCCCTCCCTTCTCCTCTCTCTATAAATAAATAAATAGTGTGTGTGTGTGTGTGTGTGTGTAAATCTTTTAAAATAAATAAAAGTTCCAACCTTCTAATCACATGCGTGGCCTTTCTGGTGTGGCTAGCTCTTCCCTTAAAGCTATCTAAAAGCCCACCTTGAGTCATCTCGTGAACATAAACGCAAGTATGGTTTGTTCAAATAACAAAAAACACTCTGATCATTCAAGAAATTCCAAGCTTTTTTCAAGCTCTGAGCCAGGAACCCAGGACAAAGACCAGATGTAGCTCCTCTTATATCACAGGAAGATATGCAAATGATCTGCTCTTGTGTGAGTAGACTCCACCTCACCAATGATATTTGCCTCTCCTAGAGGGGTTCTCCTAGAGGGGTTGAAAAAATACTGATATCTGGGTCCCACTCCCCTGAGGTTCTGCCTTAATTAGTATGTGGATCGACCTAAACGTCAGAATTTTTAAAGGTCCCCAGGGAGCTTTTCTAATATTCAGCCAAGTCTGAATATTCCTAGACTGGCTTTCTTATCTCTTAGAGACAATGAGATGAGCTTCTCTCCACCGTCTACAAGATATCAATCCAAAGGCTAAGGAAGTAGAATTGACCTTTTTTGTCTTCTGTAAGATAAGGCAGAGTTGCAAGGGATGCCTTCAGCATTATTTCTGGCCAATCATCTTATTCCCTCTAGCACTCTTTCAAGGATACAAGCCTGTAATCTTTGAAATCTGGCATTGCTTTGTGGCCCCACGCACCCTTACAGGCCCCAAGAGAGAAAAGGGGACCACTTGCAAAGCCTTCATAAGGTTTCCAAGTTAGGCACTTGCCTCTAGGGGTACATAACCAAATGATTACCATTAAAATACGCCACTTAATAGTTTATCTTTTAATTAAGTATTTTCATGGCTTCTTCCAGCTTCTTTAAATCTTTGTCTGTTTTGTCACCTTATCAGTAAGGCTTCCCCTGACCACCCTTGTTTCTCTCCATTACATCGGTTACCTTGTGAAATATTTCACACACACACATACGCACACTCTTCCTTGTTTGTTGTTTGTCTCTCTGTGCCAAGAGGTAAATGGGGTAAGAATAGGGACTTTATTTTATTCACTGAAGCATAAGTAGAAAGTGTCTGGAATGTGGTAACCTTAGCGCCCGTGAGTAGGAGTGCTCACAAGAAGCCCCAAAGTGTGGTATTGTTGCTGTCGTTATTATTATTTGCATTCTGTATAATCAGAACCTAGGCTCCCTGATTAGAAAGCTAGGATCTGACTGAGATGAGACTTTGGGGTCCATGTTTGTCATTTTAGGTCAAGAAAGCCAAGCCAGTTGAGTCAGTGATATTATTTCTAAGGAGCTTAAAGCACTTGCAAAGTGCATTAGGTTCTACCAGAGTTTAGCTGGCTTAGAAGGCAGGATATGATGTTCAAAATATGGTGTGGAAAGGAAGAATTCCTCAGGCCCCATCATGTTCCCTTGTAAGTCTCTTCTGGGAAGAGAGAGCAAGGTTTGTGGAGTTTTTCAACTGATGGAACTGGAAGTTCAAAACTCTTCATTCTAAGTAAGAACTACAGAAATGAGAAGGGTTTACAGATAAATTATCCATATATCTCCCTCTGAGGTGGAATCAGTCATCTTCCCCAAACGACTATCCAGATGTGATTCTGAAAATTCTACGATTGATCTGTCATTACCATTTGTTCATCCGTTCATTCATGGGTGCCTGTGTGCATTCAACCAGGACCGAAAATAGACCTGCGAGGGCCCCTCGGTCAGGCACTGGTGAGCAAGCCCATGCTTATGTGGAGTTTGCCATCTGGAAGCGAAATGGGCATTAGACAAGTGAATACTTGAATTGTTTAATTAAAATTGCAATTATGTCACAAAGGAGAAGGATGGGGTTTTGTAGGATCACAATTAAAGGCACAACCTCTAACCTAGGGCACGGGGAAGTTTTGTTGAGAAAGTGACACTGCAAGGTGAAATTTGAAAGCTGAATGAAAGTTGGCATTAATTAAAATCTTTAAAAAACATTAAGCTTGATTCTCTAGCTGATGGGCATGTTCATGATAGTACAGAATTCAAGTGTTTCTGCTTCAGAAGGGAAAAATAACATTAATTTTCTTACATTTGCTGTCCTATTAAGCCAGAAAGGAAGAATTGAGAAGAATAATACTTATCTGCTATTAGATCTTCTTGTATACTAAGACTTGTTATCTAACCCCAAATAAAAGAGGTGTCCAGAGTTATTACCTGAAAGTGATATTAAAATAGAAGTGTTATTAGTAGTTTTATAGTTTTTCAAAATTGTTATGTCTTTATTAACTTTAATTAATATTTCAGAGCCCATTTCTTTGTCAATATAAACTGAGGATGTAGAGTGACTCCATTTAAAAAAATACAGCTCTTAAGAAAAGTATACAACATGACAAAGGATAAGACAATTCTCTCCTGGTAACCCCAGGCACAGGTTAAGTGTGGCAAAGGGCACGAGGCCTTGAAGTTCCATGATTCAGCAGAGACTCACATGAGAAAGTACTATTTGATGTGAAAGCTACAGAGATTGGGGCAGGGGTGAGTACTATGAAGACGTAGCTTAAAAAGCAGGAGGAAATTCACTTCAGAGTAAAAAGCCTGAGAGCACTAAATGTGCTTTCTCTGAACTGGTCAGTGTGCAGCTCTGGCAATTGCACCTCTGTTTTAATGTAGTCCATGATTCTCTACTGAAAAAGAGAGAAGGAAAGGAAAGAAAGGAAAAGAAGAGAGAGAGAGACAGAAAGAGAGAAAGGAAGAGAAAGAAAGAAAGAAGAAGGAAGGAAGGAAGGAAGGAAGGAAGGAAGGAAGGAAGGAAGGAAGGAAGGAAGGGGGAGGGAACCTTCAGGTTGCTAGAGGCTCAGCTTGTGTGAACTCAGAGAACCACAGATGAACAAAGATCCAGATCAGCTATTTAACCGAAGTAGAGTGACCCCTGGCAAACGAGATTTAATTTTGACAATTTCCACATTACATATTACTATTGTAGTCAGGGAGTGGAGCAGCACAAAGGAAGAGAGCAGCAAGTACCTCATGAATGAAACTGGAGGAAGTCAGAGTCTAGGAAGGGGACCCTGGTGTAATGCAGCCGTCTTCTGTGAAAATACTTAGCAGTGAGGGAGGCCATTTGGGGGCCTGACAGATGCCAGACATCTGCTGCTGCTGAACACGAGCAAAGAGGAGCACCTAGCTCAGAGTGTTGCACTTACAGAATCCCAGCCAAGGAAATTCACACAACGGTATATCATTCTAGGGTTAGGAACTCCTCAGGCTATTTGACCACTTTATAGGCAAAATTACTTCTAGCCCTAAATTATTTCAGACTAGGGGGTTAAATACCCCCTATATACCCCCTATACTTGCATCTCACCACACAAAATTTGCTTGACAGTTCAGCCAGCAGATAAGAATACTTTCAGCTTTGATGCAAACATAGTGGGGGAAAGAACTATTAAGAGTTAACATTTACGTGGTACTCATCATGTGCCAGAGATGGTTCTTGGTGACTTACATTATTTTTACTTCCCACCACCTTCTGATATGAAGAGAGAACGGCTTTGTCCTCTATTTTATAATTGGAAAGAATGGTACATAAAGAGACTGTCATTTGCCAAGGCCACACCAGTCTAATGTATATAAATCTGGACAATCTGGTTCTAGTGTCCAACACATACCCACTACACATGTTACCATTTCAATACCGAGGAAGCTATTCTGCCATGTTAATAATATTTTCCTCAGAATATTAATGGATAGGTCTATAAACACAGTGACTCAGTGAAAGAATTGGAGCTTCTTAGAAGCTGGAACCCATTACAGTAATCATGAGAACTGATATAGATTTATGTATGTTTTTGTGTCTTGGATGTCCACATAGAATTGGGTTGATAACTTGGCACCACTCAAAATTCTAAACATTCTAGAACATTCTAATTCTGGTGCATTATATCTCATCCACCAGATGAGGAAAATAAAAATCTAAACCTTTAGGATGACAAATTCCTTTACGATCTTGTCCCTGCATTTCTATCTTGCCTCACATCCATCAATGACCCTCCTCTGCACTCTATCTACTAAAAGCCAGTTCTGTGAAGGAACCATGTTCTCTTGACACTCAACTTCTTGAACGTAAAAGTACCCTAAAACTGATCCACTTGCATCTACACGGTTGTCTTCCAGTAATTTGTTGAGGTTTCTGGCTAAGATTGCTGTGCTGGGTGGCAAAGGGGTAGATCTTCAGGTATATATTTCATTTTTCAACTCAAATGGTGTTTTGCCTAGAATTCTGGGTCTACCTGTAGCTTTGAGTGACCTCCATGCCATCTCTTTGACTCTACATGTTTACCTGGCTGTACTTGAACATCCCACACGCAGAGGTGAGCACTCCCCTTAAAAGACTGCTGTCCTGATATTTTCTTTCCCAGAATATTAAGTGAGATGCAGCAATCACCCCAATTATTCTACCAGTTTTTCTTTATTATGCTTGAGTACTTGCTGAGAAATGAATTTCTCCTCTGTGAAGGCAGCACCCAGCAGCAGTTGCTTCTCTGAGAGTACAAGTTATTTCACTAGTAACTAGCTAAATGGATCAGTCTATCTCTGGCACTGTAGCAGGGCTTTGCCATCGACAGTGCAAGAGAGCCCTAACTGAGAGACTACTGCATGCCTCCCTCTCTTTTGGGAACCAATGAAGTAAAAATGCCAACAGCCAGCCACAGCCAGACACTCTAATGAGCAAAAGATCAAGAAGAAGATGAAGACTTTGAACACTTCCTACGTGGTTAGCCCTGTTAAGCAATTGCTCGCACCTGATGTAATGTATCCTCTCAGCAGTTCTTAAGGTACATGTGAAGAAATTCAAACATGAGGAAGTTAAGAAATTAAACTATTAAGTCACATAGTAAATGAAAAGCTAACTTTTAAACAAAGTAACCAACTTTTTGAAACACCGATGGCTGACATTGTAGAGGCAGTCCAACCTCCAAACTAAAGGAGCCCGTCCTCATGCTTGTCCAGTAAATGACTACTTGTGAGATGTTGGGATACATACTTTTAACTTTGATTAGCATGTGAAGTTAAAAAAGAAAAAGAAAAAAAAATCAGCTCCTCTGGTTGTCATGGAAATAAACTATTAGCACTGCAAAGCTTTTCATGGGGGAACAAGGTCATTGAAATTTTTAACTCCCAAGAATTGTATTAAAGGAGGGTTTTAACTTCCACTTGTTCACAATCTGTTTCTTAAAAAAACTGGGTGGGGGGTAGATATTTACACTCATCCTGGCACAGAAAATCTAGTGGCAAAAGTATATCCCCTGGCTTATACCTCAGATCTTTGTTTCAGGGCTCCAGATGGAGGCTAGTTTCCATTTCCTGTGGGGTGTGTGCACTGTATGTGTAAGAGAGGGTGGGGGAGAATAGAAGTAAACACAAAACATAGGCAAAAAAAAAAAACTAAAGAGAAAAAAATTGCTTGTCTCTAGAAGAAAACAGTCTTCAAATTAATTTGAATCAGAACAAAAACTCGATCTTCATCCCTGTCAGTATCACCTGGGCCACTCGTGAAGTGCTGGTTGAAAGCTGAGTCACAGTTGGTGAGCTTGTGTACATTTCGCAGACTCTAGAGAGCTGCTATGTAAGCAGGGCAACAGCGAGCTGAGCACCTCCCTAGACTCCTGCCTGTTCTGGGAGCTGGGCCTTGACAGGACTTAGGGTAGCCGCAGCAAGTAGTCATGCAAGATCCAGGAAACAGGGCCAGGCGTAAAGTTACACTGGAAAGAGAGAACACCAATTACAAGGATGGAAAAAAGAGGGTAAAAGGAGCCAGCTAATACAGAGAGGAGCCCAGAGAAGATGTTAGAGAGAATGAGTAGAAGATGGAGTTGCATACGTTCCCTGAAGTTCTGGAATGTGAGCCTGGAGTTTTTAGTACAGGGCCTAAGTGTTAGGCCGTGGGTACAGGGACTTTTTCAGTACAGTAGAGGACTTGGAGACCACCAAACCCTTCCTTTCATAGAAGTGGAGGCAGGAAGTCAGAGAAGCAGACAGTTCATGTGAGTGCACACAGGAAATGAGAGAGCTGAAACCACAATTTAAGTAGCTGCTGTCTTCTTGGCTATTTTGATTAAAAGAGCTACTGGTACACTGTTTTTAAGAAACTTCAAGGCTGCCTGTTATAATGTTTTAATTTCACTGTTTGATTAAATTAATTGATAATAGAAAAAAGTAGGTGATCTCAGCAGATCATAAACTTCCTTGAAATCAAGGAACCACTATTTATGCATTTACCATTGTTATATGAGTATCTATTGAACATTTAAAAATAATGATAAGTGAACTGTATTAGGTACTCTTGATGGACATAAAAACAGTCATAATTAAATTAATGTTTATTCCATATACTATGTATTTCCAGACTTTTTAATAAACTAAGGAGGAGAATGGGAAAAATACATTTTCAATTTGAAAATAAATTACTGTGCAAAAATGACAGCAGGACATGCGGTTTCCAGAAGGAAAAGGTACACAGGCCAAAAGTTTATCCGTGACAGTCAAATGGCAGTACAGAATTTGCACGTACATGAGTAGACATAGCATACAAGGGAACAGAAGATGGAATGATGGAATCAGCGATTGCATTAAAAACTGGGAACAGATTTACTTAGGAATATGACTGGGTAAATTGGTGCTTTCCTCCTCTTCTCCTGAAAAAGAATATAAAACTAACTAGGAGAATTTTTTAAATCCTGCAAATTCAACTGTCTGTGAAATTTAGAAGTCAGAAAATCTGCAGGCTTCAAACACCTGCAGGGACTTGCAAAGTCAAAGATTAGGCAGCAGCTGGGAGGAAATGAAAATAAGAAGTCCAGAGAATGCTGAGTGGAACCCTAAGAAGCAAATTTTGGAAAGATAGTGCAAGAGATATATGTCTTGTTTTCAATGATGGATGTGTTGTACCAGAATGAGAACGGCTGACGGCAGAAGACGTGATGAACTCAGTCTGGCTCAGATATGCAGAGGGGAAATAGACATATAAACTCACACAGAAAAACAATAGGTAGCAGTGTTTTCTATAGCAGTGGAGAAGCAGAACCTTTGTTGTGAAGCCTGGAAGATTATCTCGTTTCACACCCATTTATAGGAATATTCTGCTAATAGCTGGATCATGAAATGTCAACTCTTCAATGATAGTTAGTAAAAATAAATAAATAAATAATTAAATAAAACTGTGAAAAAGACCTGCAAAGCTTCCCAACTGATGTAGAATATTCATCATAGAAATGTTGCCACTGAGCTAAGTTAAAGTGTGACCTAACATTTTGTTGTGATTGTTAAAGACCTTAATGAAGCAACAGCTTGTAAGAAAAAAGTCTACGAAGCAAAAATTTAAGACCTTAAGGAGAATATAGTGAAGCCACAGCAGATTATAAAACGTGAGCAGGTATAACTCAGAAAATAAATAGAAGAAAAACAAAACCATTGTTGAAATGTAAAGGAAATCCAGAGATTACAAAGGAAAATCAACACTGTGCAAAAAAGTAAGGCCCCTGAAGGGCCTAATGAAATTCCTAAAGAAATGAGAAAGATATAATTTAAATAGTAATTAGTATTTTAAAAGCATTATGGAAAAAGGACAGATATAAGAAATAAACAGAGTAGATTTTACATAAATATCATTGGAATGCCCAAAGAGAGACTGAATAGAATAAACATGCAAAGGTTTAATTTAAGTAAAAGACATGTCTTCATACTGAACAAACATATCATAAGCCAGAAAATATTGATTCAAAACAGTCAACATTAAAATATAATTTAGTAAAATTATTAAACTTTAAAAATAACAAAAAAAAAAACCCCTTCGGATAGCCAGGTAAAAATATTGTCACTTTAAAAAAGCAATATTCAATACCAGAAGCCTATGGAGTAACACCTATGAGATATGTAAGAAAAATTGTGAGCCAAAGATTTACCTTGGACCAAGCCCTTTTTCTTCTATAATAAATACAGAAAATGAGGTTCGGACATACAAAAACTCAGAGAATGTTGTTCTCATAAGCCTGTGTTGACATAGTGGAAGGAAAACTTTATTCAGCTGAGAGATTACAGAGAAAACTACAGCAAAAGAACCCATGGTAATGCATGAATGTATTTAACTGTATAAATAAGATTAAAATGGTAAATCAGAGGGACAGGATCAAATGTAAATATTATATGCCTAGACAACATATAAATGTTATGACTACCAAAAATGGTAGAGGAAGAGGAAAAGAATATGAGAAATAGAGAAGGTTTCCTGATTGCCTCATCTATATTAGCTGGGAATCAAAGATATAATTTAAAGCTCACAAACCAAGAAATAGAAGCATTAGCATATTTAATAGTACTAAATTAAATGCTAAGAAAGGTAACATGATTAACTAAAATTGGGTCATGATGAGTGAGGAGGAGATAATAGTCATGGACTAAACTAAATAGAGTTCTCCTGATAATATGTAAAGTTGCAATTATAAAGGTAACCAGCCATTAAAACAAAAGAAATTAATTTCTGTACATATTAGACATGCTACTCACTACACAGGAAAAGAGCGTTAAAAATCATAAACATATAAACATGAAATAACAGGTAGAACTAAGGCCAAATGGCCCTATCATATTAATAAAAATAAATTAGTTCAACTAGTATATTAATATAAGTGATTCAGATTAGATCATAAAATGGACTCAACACTGTGCTAGATAAGTGACACTCTTTAAAAAGGTGCTTCAGAAAGCATGAAAATAAAGGTATAGTTGTGACAGATTAATCAAATACAACTGGAAAAGGAGAAAGATTATAAACTTTAATATCAGACCAGTGGCATTTAGGCCAGAATAAGACAAAGAAGGACACTTACAATGCTAACTTGTAAAATCACAATGAAAATATATCACTCTTGCACTAAATTTTCAATAGCAGCTACATTCATGAAACAAATGAAAGGAGACATAAAGAGAAATAAACAGAAAAAAAATAGTAATGAGAAATCTTAATTGATCCCTTTCAATTGTGGCAAGTAAGTACAAAAGTATGAATATAGTTTTAAGTAATATTATATATATATCTAAATATATATATATATATTTATATATATATATATTCTGTCTGGAAAAAGTCCAGTCATTGTTAATAAAATGAGAGTGGTTTGTGCAACATGGATGTAACCTGGCAGCCAAGGAGAGTGCGCAATGGAATGTGCATGTGTGAACAATGACGACTTCACTGTACTAGTCAGCGGGGGTAGTAGACTCTGTTAAGTAAGCATGTAAGCATGTGTACTGTGTGGCCATTGCACTCAAAATGACTGAATGAGAAGAGCAATGAATCTGTATCAGATTTTGTGTTAAGCTTGAACATTCCTTCGAGGAAACCTCAGATGATTCAGAAGGCCATAGCTATAGGCAATTGGTGACTGGCAGCTCCGTCACCACAATGCACCTGCTCATGCATCACGTTTTCTCCAGAGCTTTTAGCAAAACATCAAATCATCCAGGTGACTCAGCCCCACTACAGCCCAGATTTGGTGCCCTGGGACTTCTGGCTTTTCCCAAAACTAAAATCACCTTTGAAAGGAAAGAGATTTCAGATCAACAGTGAGATTCAGGAAAATATGAGGGGGCAGCTGATGGTGATTGGGAGAACTGTGTAAGGCCCTAAGATGCCTACTTTGAGGGGACTGAGGTGTTTTTGTCCTATGTACGACATTCTTGCATCTTGTATCTTTAATAAATGTTGCTATTTTTCATATTACATGGCTGGATATCTTTTGGACAGACCTTGTATATAACATTCCAGCCTGAAAATAGAGAATTGATTAACTTTTTAAAATGGCTCCAGCACTCTATGAAAATAGACTACATTGGGTCATTTTAAAATCCTAAATAAATCCCCTAAACTACCAAGAATAAAAGCAATATTTTCATTTTATTTTTATTTATTTTTAGAGAGAGGAGAAGGGAGGAAAAGAGAGGGAGGGAAACATCAACATGCAAGAGAAACATTGATCAGTTGCCTCTCACATTCCCCTAAATGGGGACCTGGTCCACAACCCAGGCATATGCTCTGACTGGGAATTGAACCAACAACCTGTTGATTCACAGGCCAGCATTCAATTCACTGAGCCACACCAGCCAGGGCATAAAATATTTCCTAATTACAGTGCAGTAAAACTAGTAGTAAATAAAATTGGGTACCCAAAGTTCTTTAAAACTGAAAATATATTTTTAAACATTTTATTTATTTCTAGAGAGAGGGAAAAGGAGGGAGAAGGAGAGGGAGAGAAACATTCATGTGCAAGAGATACATCCATCAGTTGCCTCTTGCACACCCGCAACTGGGCACCTGGCCCACAACCCATGCACGTGCTCTGTCTGGGAATCAAACTGGCAACCCTTCAGTTCACAACCCAGCACTCAATCCACTTAGCCACACCAGCCAGGGCTGAAAATAATTTTTAAAAGCTCTATCTCTTGAATGATTATTGGATAAAAAAGGAAATACAAATGAAAGTTATAAAATGTCTAGATAGACTCTATCTAATATGGTTGACAGTAGCTATGTGTGACTATTTGAAGTTAAAAGTAAATTAAACATTGAGTTCCTCACTCAAACAGAAAGTTCTACTGGACAGTACTGGTCTAAAATGTAATTATAATGAAAACACTACATATGAGAATGTCGGGGTATAGAAAAGCAGTGCACAATAAAATCTTCCAAGCATAGAACAGAAAACAAATCTAGTAAATTTCAGAATACTGAATTCATATTAAGCATCTTCTCTAACCATAATGGTATGAAACTAGAAATCAGTCACAAGAAGAAAACTGAAAAACAAACAAAGATATGTTTTTAGCCCAAAATCCATGGGACACAATCAAAGGCTAAATAACATGTTTTTTAGCCCCAAATCCATGGGATACAATCAAAACAGTCCTAAGAGGGAAATTCATAGCATTACAGGCTTACCTCAAGAAATAAGAAAAAGCTCAAATAAACAATCTAACTTTACTCTTAAATGAACTAGAAAAAAATAAATAAACAAAGCCAAAAGTGAGCAGAAAAAAGGAAATAATAAAGATCTGAGCAGAAATAAATGAAACAGAGTAGAAAAAATACAAAAAAAATCAATGTAACCGAGCTGATTCTTTAAAAAGATAAATGAGATTGACAAACTTTTAACCAGATTCATCAAGAAAAAAGAAGAGAGAGGACCCATATAAACAAAATCAACAATGAAAGAGGAGAATGAACAATTGAATCCAAAGAAATACAAGAGGTTGTAAGAAAATATTTTGAACAACTATATGCCAATAAACAGACAGTATGAATAAAATGGATAAATTTCTACAAACATGCAATCTTCCAGTACTGAATCAAGAATAATCATAGAATCTGAATAGACAGATTACAACTAATATAATTGAAGCAGTAATAAAAAAAAAAAAACTCCCAACAAACAAAAGTTCTGGAAAGGATGGCTTCACAGGCAAATTTTATCAAACATTGAAAGAAGAACCAATACCGGTCCTTCTCAAACTATTCCAAAAAATTAAAGAGGAGAGAAGACTTCCAAGCTCATATTACAAGACCAGCATTGCCCTAATTCTGAAAGGAGATAAAGACACTAAAATAAAAGAAAATTATAGGCCAATATTTCTAATGAACACAGATGCAGAAATCCTCAACAAAATATTATAGCAAACTGGATCCAGAAATACATTAAGAAGATCATACACCCTGATTAAGTAGGATTTATTCCATGGATGCAAGGTTGATATAATATCCATAAATCAATTAATGTGATATACCACATAAACAAAATGAAGGGTAAAAATCACAATCATAACAGATACAGCAAAAGCATTTGATAAAAGCTAGCATCCATTTAGGACAAAAACTCTCAGCAAAGTGAGAGTAGAGGAAATGTATCTCAATGCAATAAAATGGGCACAAATTGAAAGTGTTTCACTTAAGATTGGGAATAAAACAGAGACATTCACCTTTACCACTCTATTCAACACAGCTCTAGCCACAGCAATCAGACAAGAAGAAGAAATAAAAGACATCCAAATTGGAGAGGAAGAAGTGAAATTGTATTATTTGCAGATGACATGATACTGTCAATAGAGAATCCTAAAATATCCACCAAAAAAGTATTAGAGCTGACAAATGAATTCAGTAAAGTAGCAGGATACAAAATCCAGGATGTGGATAAAGCTTACACGCACAAGGTAGAGCTGGAGTCCTGCCTGAAAGGTGACTGATGAAGTCAACTTCTACAGGCAGCTGTATGAAAAGGAGATTCATGAGCTACAACCCTAGATCTCTGACATGTCCATGGTGCTGTCCACAGACAACAATCACTCCCTGGACCTGGAAAACATCATCGCTGAGGTTAAGGCCCAGGATGAGGAAACTGCAGCTGGGCTGAGGCAGACACCATGTACCAGATCAAGCATGAGCAGCTGCAGACATCAGCTGGGAAGCAGAGGGATGACCTGTGTCTCACAAAGATGGAGATTTCTGAGATTAACTGGAACACCAGCCAAATCCAGGTTGAGATTATTGTCTTCAAAGGCCTGAGGGCTTCCCTGGAGGATGCCATCATTGATGCTGAGCAGCAAGGAGAGCTGGCTGTCAAGGATGCTCAAGCCAAAGTGGCTGAGCTGGAAGCCACACTGAGAACTACCAAGCAGGACATGGCCCGGCAGCTGAGTGGGTACCAGGAGCTCATGAACATTAAGCTGGCCCTGGACCTGTTGATTGCCACCTACCACAAGCTGCAGCAGGGTGAGGAGAACCAGCTGGGGTCTGGGATGCAGAACATGAATATCCATACCAAGACCACTAGTGGTGACTCAGGTGGGCTGAGCCCAGCCTATTGGAACCTCAATGACGACCTGGGCTTCCAGGCCAGTGTGGGCTCTGGTGGGGCCTCTGGATCATTCAGCTGCACCAGCACCAGCTCCTCCGAGATGGTGGCTGTGAGGAAGATTCAGACCTGTGATGGGAAGCTGGTGTCTGAGTCATCTGATGTCCTGCCCAAGTGAATGATCACTGTGGTCCCTACTGTCCTCTGAGCCAGCAGGAAAGGAGCTGTGCAGGGGACAAGAGGGCACAGGTGACCCACCTGAGGCTCAGCCCCAGTCCTCAGCTCACCCTTGGGTAGGGCAGTTTACTGTCTGGGGACCCCTTCTTACCTACGCTCCAGACTAAAACCCAAATCAAATGTTTTTTACCCAAATAAAGTCTCAGCTGGCTCTGCCAAAAAAAAAAAAAAAAAAAAAAAAACCTTGAAGAAAGCACAGGCAGTAAAATCTTGGACATTTCTCATAGCAGTATTTTTCTGCTATAATTCATTTGGCAAGGGAAACAAAAGAAAATAAGCAAATGGAAAAATATCAAACTAAAAAGTTTTTGCATGGCAAAAGAAACCATCAACACAATGAAAAGATATCCCATTGAATTGGAGGACATATTTGCTAATATATCTGACAAAGGGTTAATAGTCCACATTTATAAAGAACTTATAAAACTCAACACACACACACAAAATATCCAATTAAAAAATGAGCAAAGGGCCAGAATAGACACTTCTCCAAAGAGGACTTACAGATGGCCCATAGACATATCAAAAGATGCTCAATATCACTAACCTTAATTATCAGATGAATGCAAATTAAAATAGGAGTAAAATATCACACACCTGTCAGAATGGTTATCATCAATAAATCAACAAATAATAAGAGTCGTAAAGGATGCGGAGGAAGGGAACTCTCGTTTACTGTTGGGAATGCAGATTGGTGCAGCCACTGTGAAAAACAGCATGGACGTACCTCAAAAAATTAAAAATGAAACTGCCTTATAAGTCAGCATATATTTGGGGAATATATCCAAAGAAACCCAAAGCACTAATTTGAAAGAGTATATGCACCCTGATGTTCATTGCAGCATTATTCACAATAGTCAGAATTTGGAAGCAGCCCAAGTGCCCATCAGTAGATGAGTGAATAAAAATGCTGTGGTACATTTACACAATGGAATACTATTTGGCTGTAGGAAAAGAAGGAAATCTTACTCTTTGCAACAGCATGGATGGACCTGGAGAGTATTATGCTAAGTGAAATTAAGCCAGTCAGAGAAAGACAAGTACCATATAATTTCACCTATATGCGGAATCTAATGAACAAAAAAACTAACAAACAAAATAGCAACAGACTCATAGATACAGAGAACAGACTGACAGCTGACAGATGGGTGGGAGTTTGGGTGAAAAGGTAAATGATTCAGCAAAAAACCCCAAATGAATAAACAAAAAAACAAAAACAAGAAAACAGAAACCTCCCAGACACATACACAATGGTATGGTGATTACCGGACAGAAGGAGGCAGGGGGAGGGAGAAGAGGGTAGAGGGTGGATATATGGTGCTGGAAGGAGACTTGACTTGGGGTGGGGACCACACAGTACAATATTCAGTTGATGCATTATAGAATTGTACACATTACACCTATATAATTTTATCAACCAATGTCATTCAATACATTCAATGAAAAAGAATCTTCATAACAAAAAAAGTCAAAGTTTATGGAAAACACATTTTGTATCTTTCTCAAAAAAATTAGAAAAAGACCTACCAAGTACTAGAAACAGCCTAAGTGCCTATCAGTAGATGAGTAGATAAAAAAACTGGTACATTTACACAATGGAATACTATGCAGCAGAAAAAAAGAGTGAATTCCTACCTTTTGAGACAGTGTGGATGGAACTGGAGAGCATTATGTTAAGTGAAATAAGCCAGGCGGTGAAAGACAAATAGCATGTGATCTCACCTTTAACAGGAACCTAAACAACAAAACAAACAAGCATGCAAAATAGAACCAGAGACATGGAATAACAAACTGACAGTGATCAGAGGGGAGGGGTAGGGGGATAAATGAAGAAAGAAGGGGAAAGGGCAAGTCAAAGAACATGTACAAAAGATCCCTGGACAAAGACAATGCGGGGAGGACTGAATGTGGGAGGTGGGGGCTGAGTAGGGCAGGGGAGAGTAATGGGGGGTGGGAATGGGGACAGCTGAAACTAAACAATTAAAAAAATAAAATAAAACAAGATAAGATAAGATAAAATAAAACAAGATAAGATAAGATAAAATAAAATAAAGACCTACAAGACTAGCCTTCTCAAAGATAAAAGCAGAACTTTGCAGAAAAGAGGAAAATAGTAGCAGTAATAAATTTAAAAAACTGTTAATGATAAAAATATATAAACTAGGAACCTATTTTTTACAATGATAAAATTTCAGTATAAAACTAAGAAATTAAAAAGGGAATAAATATATCAAAGGAAAAGAGAAAATTAAAAGTTTACTATTTTACAAAGTAAAATATGAGTTTACTTTGTTTAATTCTCTGGAAATGATCGGAGTACTTAGAAGAAATGAATAATTTTCTAGGAAAATGTAATTTACCAAAGTTAAAACCAGGGGAATTAGAGAAAGAAAAACAAATTGATTTATTTTCATAGAAAGATCAGAGAGATGACAAAGAACTAGACAGCTACACAGAGAAATTCTACTCAAACTAAAGAACAGATAATTTCAATATTATGGAAACTATTGCAAAGAGGAAAAAAAGGAAAGAAAAAAACCCTCCAACTTATTTTTAGAGCAAATATATGAATATCAACATGATGAATTTTAAAAAATCTATCAAGAAACATTACTTATAAATGGTAATTCCAAAACCCTAAAAAAAATTAACAAACAGAATTCAGTGACACTAAAAGAATTATAATCAAGTGAAGCTTAGGCTATAAATTTAATGATATTCAATATTAGGAAATCTAATAGAAATACCATATTAATAGAAAACCACATGATTATCTACATAGTCTTTCAAAGGGCATTTAAAAATTCAATAACCATTCTTGATGAAAATACTCAATATAGTAAGAGTACACCGACACTACTTTAACTAGATAAAATATCTGTATGTATCTCAGTTCAAAAGCCAGCACTAAAGATATCTCCATTAAATATCAGAATCAAATCAAGATGCCCACCAATATCATGATTATCCAATGTTTCACTGTGGAATTAAATATGAAATTTGAGTAAGAAAGAATTCATATTTTAAAATGGAACAGAAAATGGAAAACCATCACTATATGCAGAGGACAATAAAATTAAATATTGGGAAAGTTAAAGGAACCAATTAATCAATTTTAAAAACTGCCAGAACACTTACCAAAGTCATACAATACAAAATTATTACATAGAAATCAGTAACTTTCATATACATATATTAACAGTAGCCAGTTAGAAGAAACAGTGAAAGCAAAGACCCCTTTTTCAATAACAACCCAAAGATGAAATGGAAGTAAACTTAATGCAAAATGTGCAAGACTAAGAGAAAGAAAGCTTTAAAACATGTGTTAGTCTGTTTGGGCTGCTATGGCACAATAGATAGACGGGATGGCGAAATTTATTTCTCACACTTCTGGAGGCTAGAAGTCCAAGATCATGACACTGGCAGATTCAGTGCCAGGTGAGAGCCAATTCTCAGGTTCATAGGTGGTGTCTTCTTACTGTGTCCCCCTCCTGACATGGTGCAAGGGGCAAGAGAGCTCTCTGGGGTCTCTTTTATAAGGGCACTAATCCCATTCTGTAGGGCTTGCCCTCATGACCTAATCAACTCTCAAAGGCCCTACCTCCTAATAGCATCACATTGGGGGTTAAGATTTTAACAGATAAAGTTTGGGAGAACACAATCAGTCAATGTATAGGAAGTATACAAAAGGAGACTTCTGGCCATTTATCCCACAGGTGTTGTGGCAGATAATAAAAAGATGTATTACAAGATTATTAATGACAGCACTGTCTGTAATTGTAGAAGATTGGCAATAACTAAAATATCTATTAATGGAGAAATGGTTATTAAAAATATGGTATATACTTTGATTTATGCAAGAAGCTTTATGCAGCTGTAAACCAGAGTAAGGGCGCTTTCTATGTATTGGTATGGAATGATCTCCAAGCTATAGTGTTATTTAAGATAGAAAGAGGCAGAATAGAGTAGAAAGCAATAGAGTTTTCCTTTTTGTGTTAAAAAAGGGAGGAAATAAAGATACATACATTTGCCTTTATTTATATGCATTCCTACTCTGGAAGGATACATCAAAAATTCACCACAGCAGTAAGCTATAGATGGGTAGCAGGCATTTGAAGGTGTCTTTTCACTGTTTCCTCTTAACATATTTTTCATTTCTTAAACTATGTGTGTGAATAACCCACTCAAAAATAAACATAATATATTTAGGAGTACTACCCACACGAAGAGTCTGGAGAACAGTGTCTGTCAGCCCGAACTAGTTTTCCTGTCACTGTGCACCCAGAGCTTGACGGTGCAGGTCGCTGGGTGAAGGAACTTGGAAGGCTGCAGATCTTGCACCAGGATTCTATATAAAGTTCTTTTTCTGAAACCTGCAGGGTGAACTGAGTGTTCCTCAATGCTCTATTCGCTCCTGCAGCCTGCAGAGCTGTTCAGAGACAGCAACATTCAATGTGGACAAAACTCAATAGCACTAGGTTCAGCTCTTTTTCTTGTAAAGGAGTGAATTTTGATGTGACGTTATTGAACCTTCACATTGAATGACCTCTAACACACTTCTATCAGTCAAAGCCATCTGTATTTGGGCAAACGTGCTCACTGATCTGTTTACTCAGCATAAATTATCTTTATTTAACGTGTAGGAGGAGATATACCTATTTGCACATCTGAACTTAACTGATTACAGACCACAGTGAACTGCCTAGTTCTGTCCTTGTTCTTACAGCTGCTGAGAAGTGATAAGAGTGTCACATATGTTGGAAGCAGCAATCACAGACAAGGGGTACAACTCCCTTTTTATTAGATGTGAATCAGAAGTTTTTAAACTTCTTAAGAATAGGAGTTGCTACTGTCTTTCCTTCCACCCTGTTAGTTTTATTTACAATAACAAATATTTTAACACATACCAAGATGGTGCCACTTCTTTGTTTTGTAACAGAAAATACAGTTTGTCTGAATATTTACCCACCACTTGATCCACACCAATTCAGGGCCCCTAAGAAAGAGTGTGCAAGATTGAAATCCATCTTACCTGTCTGCCACTGTTTCAGAAAGTTGCTGCCACCTATAGGCACCTGTTAGCATCTGCACATATGTAATATGTAGGGGTGGAGGGAGACCAACAGAGGAGAGAAGAAAGAGGCAGGAAAGGTGAATATAGGAAATTTAGGGGTCAGAGAGCAGAGGGAGCCTTCTCTCTGTGTCAAAGCTATTTCCAACCTTTGCCATTACGTTCACTCACCTCTGTCATTTAAAATACTGAGGACACCCAAGGACCTTCGGGTGAAATAAAGTGATCCGCTCCAACAGACCTGTGTTGGAGAGAAGAGAAAACCCAAATCTTAAAAAGCAATCTCATAACCAGTTAGAAACCTAGGACTTCAACAATTCTGACTTTACAAAAGGGAATACTGAGATACGCCTGGGCTTGCTTGACCTCTTAGCCTCTCTGACTGAGCTGCATTTATATTCCATGATAATACGGCAATGAAGAACTTGCTACTTTCAATTCGTCCGTGTTCATTTCACTTGCTTATATCCTATAAATCCCAGCGTCATGAATTCTTCTGGATGAAAAAGACTTTTTTAAGCAATCCAACCTACACTTTAACCCCAAAAATCTATTTTGCAAAATCTTGAACAGAGTGTTGTTATCAAGTCTGCAAGTGGTGATTAATTTTGTGTCAGCTTCACTGGGTCGCCGGGTGCCTAGAAATTTGAGCTAATATTTATTCTGGATGTTTCTGTGAGGATGTTTTGGGATGAGATGAATACTGAATCAACAGACCAAGTTAAGCAGATTGCCCTCCCTAATGTGGAAGGGTTTCAGCCAATCAGGTGAAGGTCTAAACTGAACAAAAGGACTGACCCCACCCCAAGTCTGAGAGTATTCTTCCTCCCTAATGGCTTTCAAACTGGGATATTGGCTTTTTTCCTGCCTTTGGACTCAAATTAAAACATTGGCTCTTCCAGAGTCATGAATCTGCCAGTTTTTGGGTGGGAACTATGCCATCAATTTTCTTGGGTTTCCAGCTTTTTGACTTACCCTGCAGATCCTGGGACTTGCAGGACTCCATAGTCACAGGAGTCAATTCGTTATAATAAATCCCTATATGCATATATACTTGTATATTGGTTCTGTTTCTCTGAAGGGCCCAGACCCATATTCTCTGTTACAGAACGCCAGCAATAAAGAGTTCACATCTTAAGTGAACCAAGTGGTTAGTCAATGACAGAAAAAAGAATTGGATCCATAATTTTTGCCTTTTCTGTATTCATCCATCCATCCTTCTATTCACCCATTCAATAAACAAACATTTATTGAGCATAGCCACCAATCATTTTGAGGTACTTTAACATATTACTTAAAAGAAGTATTTTGAAAATCCAATCATACTAAAAATGTCAGCAGCCCACAATGCAGTTGCTTCTGCCTTCTAGGAGCTGCAGCTGCTCTTACTGTGTTAACTACCTTCTCCATTCTCTTTGTTAGATGACACAGATGTTCATGGAATGCAAGGTTCTGGTTTCACTGTCTTCATTTTCCTACCTGCACCCTCACCCTAAGTGTGTTCCTCCAGGCTTCTGGCTAGAAATGTTTTTCATACGTTGAATTTCAGACTTATATTTTGGACCCTAAACTCACCTCCATGCTCCATATTCATATAGTCAACTCCCTACTGTCCATATATTGACAAAGTGACTTAAACTGAACATGTTCAAAACAGAGATCTTAATTCTCTGCCTCCACCCCCGAATCTGGTCCTTGTTCACATGCTCTGTCTCAGCATGGCACCACCATCCTCTTTGTGGATTAAACCACATTATTAGGTGCCATCCTTCATTTCTGCCTTTCTCTCATCTTCAAAATGAATCCCCAAATAGAGACTTTCCTCCACAATTCTGTACCAATTCCATTGCACTAAGCCCCTCATCTCCCACCTGAACTATTGTTGTGGCAGTTTAACATTAAACTTTCATTCTTGCTGCTAATTCAATCTCCATACAGCCAGCAGGGTTTATTTAAAATGTAAATCAGATCCTGTTTCTCCCTTGCTTAATCAACCCTCCTGCCCTGTTCCAGCCATTTCCCATTGTATTTAAAATAAAATCCATATCCCAAAAATGCCCTGCCCATTTTCCCAAATTTGTTTTGAACTCTATTCTGCCTCTCTCCCCACACTCCAGCCACACGGGCCCTTGATATTCTTCAAACGTGCTCGGTGTTCCTTCCTTGGAGTTTTTGCCCCTCTGTTTTCTCTACTTAGAATGCTCTTGCCCCAGGTCTTCCTGTGGCTGGCTCCGCATCCTTCAGGCCTCACTTCCGTCATTATTCCAGAGAAATACCCTTCCGGTTTACTTGTAATTGTCAATCAAACTGTCCTTCCAATTTCCTTCATTTTTCACTTTCTGAAAGTTTTTTCTTTTTTACTTATTTACTAGCACACCCTCTAAAATATAAGCCCATCTTGTTCTCAATTATTTCATAAAACAAAATAGATGCTCAATAAGTATTCACTGAATGAATAACAAATGGCTCCATCCCAAAAGCTATTGAAAACACTGACACACTGCTTTTCAACGTCCTCGGGAACAGATGGCCAAGGAAGGAGAATCTGGTACTGTGACTCCGCTGAACTCTGCCTGTCACTGAGCTCATGCGATGCCCTTCACTTTCTAGGAGCCTTGGCTCCATGCCGCCACATTGCCCCTTCATTTGGTTTACTGTAGGTCCCATGATGAAAGAAAGAAATTTGTCTTTGAGTACAGAGTAGCCCTTCCAGTTAAATTAGGGTGAAATTACAAGCACAGTCTATTTAATAACATTTCACTCCAAGGGACAATAAATACCAAATCTAATCACATGGCTGGAGTGGTTTGTTGGCAACACAAGTCATGTTTATTCTTTAAATGAACTTATAAAACATCAGTGCTTCTAACCTAAGTTGGCACCCACTTGTGACTTCAATTCCTTCACATTTTTTTTCTTCTAAAAACCAACAAAGTCTCAGTTTTCTCCTTCTGACCCAGAAATCTTGCTTAGTTGTGTTGCTTTGGTGTCTGGTTATTAACACATGTTATGAAGCTACTATTGTTTTCTACTCCCTTTGTGAAAATTGTAGATCTTTGCAATATAGTATGATCAGTGGAAAAAGAACCTTACATATCATTTGTCATTTCCTGAACATGTTATCTTGCATACTTGAACTTGATTTTTCTTGCTGGTGACAGTGTATGGGTCATGATATCTTTCCTTCACATTGTAAAGGACAAAATGAAATAATATGTGGAAATACATTTTGGAACCTGTAAAAACCAAATGGAAATGGCTTATTGCAGCTATGTCTTACCTGTATTAGGGTATATTTTTTAATGATTCTATGGTACAATTAAGAAGTTACTGGACCAGGAAACTATGTGCATGGTGAAAGTCTTGAAGCCTCACTGAGACATAGTGTCTTGACCTTGAAAACAAGGAACTGGGATGAAATCCTGTTTCAGGTGTTCCCAACTCTAATATGTAAAGCTTTGTTACTATAAATAAGGCTTCAGATATTAAAATGTCTCTATTAAAATGTAACAGTGTCTCTCCTCTTAAATCTATCTACATTTTATTTATAGGAGAGAAACTTCATTTTATGAAAGCCCACAGAATTGAAATGCTGAATAATTTTATATTTACTGTTGAATATTTATTTAGAATCTACAGTATACCAGACACAGTAATAATGGTTCAGACTTTTATAATCCAATACAGCTTAAAAGGCACTCTTACTTTATATCACCACATGTGATTCTCTCAAATGCCTCTGATGGAAGGCAGGAAAAAACATTAGCACACCCATTTTCAAGGACAGAAATGGAAGGTGAGAGAAATTAAGTGACCTGCTTCGATTCTGAAACTGTGAGAATACAAGTTCGATCGCAGACTCCTGGACTTATAAACCTGTGTTCTTTCAAAGTGGATGGACAATTGTGTGACATGGTCCCTCTTTTCAAGATGGCAATCTTCTAAGACAGCATTAAAGGCTTGTGGCTCTGGCTGCTAGATCCAGTTTTAACTGAAGAAATCACCTGATGCTCAGCTCACTAAAGCCCTCCTTACCAGAAGATCCATTTCCCCCAGCCACAGCCTGCCAGAAGGCACATGGCCCATGGACAGCCGGTGGTGACCCATCAGACTCTCATTCTCAGATCCATTCTCTCTCTCTCCCTCTCTCTCACCAAAATTGAACAAAAGACACAGAACCTATAGTCAGCACAGACCAGGGTTTTAGGCTGAAAGATCCTTTGTCGGGACTGGTACCATGGCAAGTCAAAGCCATATGCAAGCTTAAGTCACATGAGAGCAGGAAAATCATAAATCATCATAACAGTAATGTCTATTATTTATTGAGAATCTATCATGGCAGGTACTATGGGAAGTGTTTTACATGTGTTATTTTGTTTAATGTTTACAACCCCCACTGAAATATGGAGAGATAGACAGATATCCAAACCTATAGAGAATTTGTATGAGTTTATCTGAGTCAAACTGATGACAATTGCGAGGAAGCAAAATCTTGATGGTTTGAGAAAATGCCCTGGAGAATGGCAGATTTGCAGTTTATTTTATACATTACAATAAAAGGAGGGGGCATAAAGAAAGTCACAGTACATGAAACTCATTGGCGATAGATTAGGAAGGCAGGAGAAAGCAAAGCAGGGAAATCTCTGCGACTGGATAAAGAGTAAAACGGAAAGGCACATATTTATTTTACATTGGTGGGTCTAGATACTCAATCAACATGCACAGCACACAGAGATGGTATTTGGGCAACAAGAAAACAATGAAGGGTGCCACGGTCTCATGCTCTGGTGGGAGATTGTGCCCTGAGGGGTCTGGACAAAGGAGGGTTACTCTGACAATCCAAAGGTGTGTTATCATGGGTGCAGAAAGACAACAGACAGGCTTAATTAAAGTAAAGATTGATCTCTGTCCAGGAAGATACTGGGCTAGGACATGACTACCTGCCATGACTCACTTTTAGTTAGAAAGTTTTAATTTCAGACCATCCTATGTGGTTACTTCTGTGTGTGAGTTTGTAAAGCCACCATGCAGGCCTCCCCTGAGCTTGTCAGATTTAATATGTGGCTCATTTTTTATCCACAAAGAGGGAGAGGGAGAGAGAGGGAAATGGATATCTACCTACATATGTGTGTATCTCTAAATCTATCTATCTACTTAAAAATTTATCTTAGTAGCTTTCAACTGGGGGCAATTTTGTCCCCCAAGGGTATTTGGGAATAGCTATTTGGAAACATTTTTGATTGTCACCCTTCTCAGGGGGAGGAGTGTGCTACTGGCATCTAGTGGGTAGAGGACAGGGATGCTGCTAAAGATGTTATAATGCACAGGAAAGCACCACGGCGCAGAACTGTCTAGCCCCAAATGTCAATAGTGCCAAGACTGAGAAACCCTGACCTACTCGCATGCAGAAACTTGCTCTGGTGTGATCTTGAGCAAAATAAACTAAGCAAACCCTTGAAAGTATAATCATCCCTCTCAGTCTTTCTCTATCTTTCAAAATCCTGAAAGCCAAAATAGCTCCAAAGCAGGATGACTTGAATTTACTTTTGTTTTTATGCTGCTTCATTTAAGCCAAGAGCAGCTTGGTATTTGTCTTATTGGTTGACATAAACATTCTTCCTAGGGACGTTGAGTATGCGGAGCTGATTTTATAAGTGGATGGGTTTCTAGATGTAATGATAATAGCTAACATTCAGAGAGTACTATTTCCATGCACTCCTTTATGATTGTCCCCATTTTACAATGAGGAAACTGAGGCTTAGAGTACAATGTACTCAACTGGCATATTGGTAAGTAGCACAGCTGGACCTGAAATGCAGGCCAATCCAAAAACTTAGTCTAGATCTCTAACCATCATGCTATATAGGTTTTTAAAATACTGTTCTAGCTTTATTACATATTTTTCCATGGTGTTGGTTTGATAAGCCTAATCTTTTTTTTTTTTTTTTTTTTTTTTTTTTGACTTAAGAAAGCCTGGGTGGCTGAAGGGAGAGGCACAGCTATGCTGTGCCAAGCAGAACTTCTTGCAAGTAAAATGAAAATGATTTTGCAACTGGAGAAAAAGAGATTATAAACAGATAAAAGTGCCTGGACCACTCCAGTGCCCTGATTTATGACCACTAGCATAGTCCCTTTGAGAGAGAAAACTACAGGATGATTCATATTTGGCATAAAATATGCTGCCTCTAGCTGAGGAAACTGGCAGGTTCTCACCTACTCATATAAATATTTAAGAGCACCACACAATCATTTCTTAGATTTTCTGAAGACTACAAATGTGAGCCTCTGGTCCAGAATGCTGACTTTCTAGGTATGCTTTATCTAATCATCTGTAATTTTAAAAAGGTTATTTTTTTGTAAGCCACGTGAGGGTTTCAGGGCCACTTTTGGGGACCATTTCTCTCTGCGGGATTGAAACCAGCCCAGCTACTTGTGACTGGTTTGCTCTGTGCGGCAACTGGTATTGAGGTGCCTCTCCCGGTCCATGGGAAATGTGTGCTCTTCCTTTTTACACGTGTGGAACACAAGGCCCAGGGTCACCATGAGCACAAAATGAAGTTAAACCCTCTTAGTTTCCCATTCAGGACCACAATCCCAGACCTGAGTGTCCTCAAGGGGAGAGAGGAAGTCTAGATATGGGTAATGTCAGCCAGAAGGGAGGACTCCCGGTGAAAAATACCATTAATGGGCCTCCTGGAGACCACAGAAAATGTCACATTAGGACTTTGAAAGAGAGAAAATGACCCCAGAAACTGATTCCTGGATCTTAGATGGTCCTTGCAAATGACTTGGACTGGGTCCCTGGGCACAAATGGAACTGTGATAAGGGTTGAAAAAAATCTGTGAGTGTGTGTATGAGGGGAGAGGGAGGAGCTGGGGGGTCAGGTGGAATCTGGAGAGAAGATCATAATAAAGAACTGAAAATAAATACTTAAAATTACATATCATTCCTTACTAAACTTTTTGGACAGCAGGAATAAGATTCACCATTTTCTCTTTCTCTTAAAACAACAACAACAGCAGCAAAATCATTACCTTCCAAGCTTAGAGAGAGGGGAGGGACAATTCTCTACTCCAAGGGAAACCAGTGCAATTTATTGCTGTTTCATGGAAGCAGCTTGATCCACCAGGGACAACTGAAGAGAGGCTTTTGTTTAAAATTAATGGCTGAGGTCCACCCCTTAAAAGCCTGTCATTTAAATGAACAAAGGAGCAATTGCTTCCTGACAGCAGTGGTGGGAAAATGGAAACATTGGCGTTGATGTTTCACCCACAAATCTCCACTCATCTACTTACTCCATTTTATCCCTTGACCTGTCTTTTTAATCATTTCACCTCCTCTCTGCAAAGAATTACTGCTGTCTCTAGCACATGCGGTGACCTTCCTGCCTGGTGATTTTAAGTACCCCTTTGACAAGAGGGGGTCACTTACTGTGGCTCATCTATCCTTTCAGCAGTAAATCATATGGGGTCTTCCCTTGGGCGTGGACTAATGGGTGAATGGGGAATGGGGCCAAGGGTTGGGTGGGTCGCTGTTGGGATGAGGGAAGCCTGTGGACTTCAGCACCTCAAGGGCAAGTCCAAAACCCCAGTCATCCAGCTCTCACGGGGCTTGGATAAAAGCGTAATCATCACATTATATTGAAGAGTGAATGTGCTCTGAAAATATTAAGGACCATCTTGGCTGTAGAATATATCATCACTGCAGAGTATCCCTTTGTTTCATTATGTTTGAAGGGAGAAAGGACTTTTTTTGTTTTCCCAGTTGTCCCAATTTTGAGAGCAACAATAGAAAAGTGAGGTATCCACACTGCTGTTGGCCTTCTGACTTCTTTGGAGCCTCCTTAAGCCAGGAACTGACTGTGTCTCCTCCCAGACCTGGGAAATCACAGCACAAGTTGGGGTAGTCCTGGTCTGAAATCTCTAAAAAGAGATTCTCTATTTTCCTGGCCTTTCTCCCTAGGATTTGCTTCACTTTAGTTTTTCTCCAATAAGTATATTTTGAGGCTTAAGAGGCAATACAGCGCAGGGGGTTAGAATATGGACACTGCTGTCAGAATAAAGGGATTTGTGTCCTATTTCTGACACATGCTAGTACTGGGAACTTGAGAAAACTTAAGCTTCAGTTTTCTTATTTGTAAAATGGTGACAATAATGGTAACATAATAGTGTTGTTCTGAGGGCTAGAGTAGCCCATGGACTCAGCACAGTGCCTGGTACATAATAAATATTTGATAAATATTAGCTTTATGAGTATTATTGGTTTGGCCAAAAACATCCATCTAGTTTCATCCATAAAAGACACATTTTTCATTTTCACCAATAACTGCATTGATTTGGATATTTTGAGTGTGTTGGCTATCTCCCACATGGTATAACATCCCTTGTTCTCAGTTAACATCTTGATTTGATCACTATCAACTTCAACTGGTCCATGTGACCTTGAAGCATTGTCCAACAAGAAATCTCCAGCATAAAACTTCGCAAACCACTTTTGACATATTCAATCAGTCACAGTACCTTCTACATACACTGCACATTTTTTGTCTTACAGTTGCATTTTTACTTTTCTTGAAATAATAAAGCATAATACACTGAAAATGTTGTGTATTTTCTTCCATCTTCAATATTAAAATGGCCACACAAAAATGCACTATTTTTGATAAGTTCCTTTTAATGCAGGCTGATATAACAGCTGTCACAATACAAACTAACAAAATTGTTTCAAATTAAGTTAAAGACAACTAGGCACTACTAGAGCCATCTTATGGAAGAAAACAAATGAACTTTTTGACCAACCCAATATTATTGTTTCTAACTACTACTATTAGCAGCATGTGCTCTATGGGATTCAAGTCAGTTGGTTACCAATGCCATCCTATATTGAAAAATAGCTAACCATGGCCTTCCAAAAATAATTAGCAAACACCCTGAAAATGGAAGGAAGGATGGGAGAGAAAGGGACAGAAAGGACAGGAAACATTCAATTAATATTGATTAAGTGGCTGGTAAAGCAGGGACTTGCATGTAAAAGAATGTGCCAACCCCCGTTGTTCTCTGCCACTTCCTGAGAGCCTAACAGCTGGCACTCCTGGAGGCACAGCCAAAGGCCGGCGATGGGAGAGACCACGGAACATGCAGAGGATAGATGGGAACTAAGAGGCTGGTGCATGCAGACTAAGGATGGGCAGCAGGCTGGGGTCACAGGCAGGCCAAGGCCGTAAGGGATGTTTAGGTCATGATAAGGACTTTGGACTTTATCCTAAGAGCAATAAAACCAGAAAATGGTGTTAAGCAAGGAGATTTTATGATTAAATTTGTATTATGAAAGGACTATTCCTGCTACTCTTGAGAACAAGTTGCGTAGGACCTAAGTAAAAGATTATTCGGTAGACTACTGCAGCAGTCTACGCAAATGTACTAGCGAGGGCTAGGAGTAGGGTGGGGGAAATGGAAAGAAGTAACTGGAGTCAAGTCAGGAGGAAATGTCTATGAATCAGTGGAGGAAGGGGATGAAGAAGAGGGTACTATCAACAACAATTCCTAGTTTTGACTAGTGTGATGGAATAGTTAGGAGGGCCATATGCTGAGTTCATTCTGAGATGCTTTTGAGATATCCAAAACAGAAAAGTTGACTAGAATGTTAGATATGCAAATGTGGAGCCCAAAGGAAAGGTTGGGGCTGAACTTGGAAGTCATTAGATGATAATAAAAGGTTTTGCAATGATGGAGAGAGGTATAGTAGCAGTAGCTGCAGTAGATGAGGAATTAAAAGTATATTAAGGTCACAGATTCCTAACTGTGTACAAATGTTGATGGGAAAGAGACAAAACACTTGAAAATCTGGTGGAAGAAGGAATAATTGTGTAAGAAATTATGTCAATTTGTCTGTTTGTAAAGAATTTATAACATTTATATTTCAAAAATGATTCAAAATAACATTATATTTCAAAATAACAACAAAACAAAGCAGCGATTAATTTTTTAAATATTTGAAATCACTGCAAGAAGATAGTAATGGAGCCAAGTGTCTGGGGTTAGTTGATATAACATTTATATTTCAAAAATGATTCAAAATAACATTATATTTCAAAATAACAACAAAACAAAGCAGCGATTAATTTTTTAAATATTTGAAATCACTGCAAGAAGATAGTAATGGAGCCAAGTGTCTGGGGTTAGTTGATCTGTCAGAATGACTAAAATTAACAAAAATCCTCAAAGGGGCCAAATCCAGCCTAGCACCTGATTTTGTAAATGAAATTTTATTGGGACACAAACATACTAACTCACCTACATATTGTCAATGGCTGCTTTCCCACTACAATGACAGAACTGAACTAAGATTTTATGGCCTGCAGAACCTAAAATATTTACTATCTGCCCTTTCATAGAAAAGTATGTCCATTCCTGCTGGAGGACTGGATTGTCTCACCAAACAAAAAGCCTGGAGGGAAGGCAAACTCTAGGATTGTTTTGTCCAGAGATCAACGATGTTTCTTCCCATCTCCTGGGTCTACTATTCTCACTGTATGTGTGTTGTCCTAAGGCTGGGTCCAGTCATGACGGCAAGACAGCTGGGGCAGCATGTTTTATGTAGTGTAGGAAAGACAGTGAAACCTCATCACCAACCATGGAATCTACTTGTTCCCTGTAGTCTGATTGGACCCACTTAGGCGGCATGCTCAGCTGGGTGGACAAAGGAAATGGCAAATACATATGGGTAGAGCAGTTGGGCGGTGTGGAGGGGTTAGAAGTTGAAGGGATTGCTTGTCACTGGGGGTAAAGTCACCTTCCTCTGAAGAACAAAGCTATGCAAGGCGGATGGCACACCTAAAGAAAGTTGAGATTCTCTTAGGAATCAAAATGGAGGAAATGGACGCCAGGCAGAAAACTGGCAAACAGAAGTTACTACCGTTGGTTCCTGCATTTGAGCAGTAGATTTTTTCAGAGCTGCAATAGTAGCCAAGACATTATCATTATAATCATCATTGTCATTAGAGCCATTTGTTGATTATATACAAGAGAAAGCATCTGATTCTGTCTATATAATTTCTTCTGCAAAAACAAGCCTTATTCCAGAAGTTCCAATAGAATGTTTTAGGGACCCAGATTGAAATGGGGTGAGTTGGGCAATGACAGAGAGAAGATCCACTAAACAACAATTTTGAGACCTGCGATGAGCAAGGACAAAAGCAAGATGGAACAGAACCTTAGGGGGAGAGAGAAAGAGGAAAAGCAGTGGTCAGGGGAAGAAATTTGCAGATGTAAGATATTCAAAGATGCTTGGAAGGGAAGAAGAAACCAAGAAAAGGAAACACCGAAGATGTGACAGAAGCAGAAACTGTTGGCCTTGGAACAGCAGAGAGGGAAGATAATAGTACAGGGGTGATGCGCGATCCTCTGCAGGACACACAAGTGAGCTGCAGACCTAAGTTAGACAAGGCGAGCCCACCACGTTTGGAGTCAGGAGCGGGGAGGGGACACCGACATCAGCCTGTTTTCCTTTTCTCAGGTTACACCCATGCTGTGCTCACTCATCCCTTCCTTAAGATGACTCTTTAGAAGTTTTTCTAGTATTTCTTTGGAAATACAAAAATCACCTTCTCAAACTTGGACATTTATAAATACATTTATAAATCTTCATTTCCACAAGGGTGGGATATTTCTCCCCATGGGCATGCTTGCTGGAGAAGTTTCCTGGGTCTTGCAGATTTTGTACCATCATGCTTCCTTGGGGGCTTGAAATAATGTCATCGTTTTATCTTTGAAAAACTCCTTTTCTTTCTTATTTTCTCATTTTAATTCATAACAAAAAGATGACCAAATCCCCACCCAGTAGAGTTCTATCGATGCCTCTGTGAGAAAAAGAGGGATTTAGAGAGACTTACAACCTGTGCCCTGAGCATGGTTCCAGCTCAGGGACCTGGAATCTGCTCGGTGGGTAGCTTGAATGAGGGAGTTCCCTCTTAGACCCCCCAATGCTGTCACTCCTTAGAGTCTGTTTTGAGATACATGTGAAATACTAATTGAATACTTCCTGTACACCTTGCATTTTACATACTTTTGTCCTCATGATAATCTTGCACATATAGCTTATTTGCCCTTTTTATAGATGAGAAATGAAATTCTCAGAAATAAATTTCCCACACTCGTAGCATTTGAATTTAGGTCTGTTTAGAGTACAAAACCTGCCCTCTTTACACTGCCCTCTCTGCAATTTCCTTAAGTTAACTGTATATCAACACGACAGCTGACAACACCAAGGGGAGTTTATTATTTTAAGGATTTCCAGTGGAGTTCTTTTTTGTAAAAGCGCTTTTATTTTAAATTTGTCTTTTACACATATCTAGATTTTTACATATTGATTTTACAAGTACACAACCAATCTATTTGTAGCTGTTCTGTTTGATATTTTTTTCTGGCTGAATGCTTACTTTCTAAAGTTTTCTCTTTTCATCAGTAAAACAAAAATATTAGGAGAGTCTGCCCAATATCATCCTTAATTAGCTTAAATAGTCACGGTGGAAACTGCTTACTGCTCACCTTCTGCCAGAACTAACCAGAAAAACAGAAAGGTATTATTCTCTCTGCTTTTCAAAGACATTCATAAATCATGCAGAAATATATTACTAAGCTTCTTATTGAGCAGTTTTTCAAATTATAATTAATAATATTGCCTAACAATAAGCCTTTGGTAACAAAGGTTTACAAGCACAAAGGTCTTTGCAAAATGCAAAAAGATGTTATTGAAGTCTTCGTTATGGAAAAAGAGTGATGGATTCATCACTGGCTAATCTTTTAGCCAGGCCTACATGTACAGCATTGCAGCTTAAGATATAGAATATTAAAATCTATCACAGATACATTATTACTACATGAGAAAAACTCTTTTAACTGCTGTATGGCCTTTTATTGTTATGCTAGCCTTACCAGTGTGACATTAATAAAATCGATGCCATAATACAGCCCTAAATTGGTTGTTACTGGTAATGAGGGAGTAATTTGGAAGTAAATAGTCTCTGGCAAAACTGAAGATGGCTATTTATTTCAGAGTTGACTAATTAATAATTGTTCATTAACTAATGCTAAACGCCTCATGTGTTGTGTTTGCCTCTTTGCCAAAAGATATTGGTGCTTTATTTTGAGGCTAAAGCTAATTGTTAATTACTGCTCTGGGACCCTGGAACCTGACTGGGGCACAAAAGTTTGCTAGCAGCTTGTTTTCCTAAAGGCTTTGTGGAAGAAAATACAAACCTCCAGACCCTTGAGCCTCACTGCCAAGCTCTTGTGCTTTATGCAGAATGTTTGGGGCCCCGAGGCAAAGGTTTGGAAAGCGGCAGGAAAACTGCACAAGAAAACTATTCATAGCTGAAGCTTTGGGGAACATTTTCTTGAGCTGAGTCTTAAATAAACTGAAGTCATTTTAATTGAATGCACTACCAGCCTGTTTCGATGAGGAATTTCACCAGGGTGTGTTTAATACCCCATTCGGCTGGTTTTGTTGTTTTTGAATATTTTGACTACTGGGACCAACTGCACCTTAGGTGTTGGAACAGTTCCAAACAAAAGTGTCATTTTCAAATGGTTCGGGAAAATCAATGAATTTCCTTAGCTCTTTCATTGTTTGTGGCTAGAACTGGAGAAGAATGATTTCTACAGAAGGGCACCCAAACTCCCTTGACTTATTGCTTGACAGTTGACAAAAGTTTAGACATTTGTGTGGTTGGTGCTGGACGACAGCATGTTTCAGAACTGTATTCCAGGATGCAAAGTCCACATGTTATTTTTAAATTTCTTTGCATTAGAAAGTGTTTTTGATTGGCTGCATTTTTAAGCCTACTCAACTGCTGCAATATAGAGAGCTCTAAATGTATTCAGTATCATTCTCACACGTACTATTTAGAAAAATTAACATGAAGCACTTTGGGGCCATTTCAGCGCTTCCTTCTGCACTCTTCTGACAGACTGACTGGAAGGAAACACAACCACCATTTGTTTAATTCTTGGAGCCAGAACTAGATGCAGGTAATTCAACAGTGGGTGTCTATTCTATTCTGAAAGGTTTCCAAGAACGAATATTCCATCCTCTGGTAGCCTGTTTCAGCACTCAGTCAGAAAGTTCTTTCTTTCTTTTTTTTTTTAATATATTTTATTGATTATGCTATTACAGTTGTCCCATTTTTCCCCCATCATTCCCCTCCACCTTAAACACCCCCTCCCACCCACATTCCCCCCTTTAGTTCATGTCCATGTGTCATAAATTCTTTAGCTTCTACATTTCCCATACTATTCTTGCCCTCCCCCTGTCTATTTTCTACCCACTATCTATGCTACTCATTCTCTGTACCTTTTCCCCCTCTCTCCTCCTCCCACACCCCTGTTGCTAACCCTCCATATGATCTCCATTTCTGTGGTTCTGTTTCTGTTCCAGCTGTTTGCTTAGTTTGCTTTTGTTTTAGGTGTGGTTCTTAATAGCTGTGAGTTTGATGTCTTTTCACTGTCCTATTTTTGATCTTCTTTTTCTTAGATAAGTCCCTTTAACATTTCATATAATAAGGGCTTGGTGATGATGAACTCCTTGAACTTGACCTTATCTGAGAAGCGCTTTATCTGTCCTTCCATTCTAAATGACAGCTTTGCTGGATAGAGCAATTTGGGATGTAGGTCCCTGCTTTTCAAGATTTCAAATATTTCTTTCCAGCCCCTTCTTGCCTGTAAGGTCTCTTTTGAGAAATCAGCTGACAGTCTGATGGGAACTCCTTTGTAGGTGACTGTCCCCTTATCCCTTGCTGCTTCTAGAATTCTCTCCTTCATTTTCATCTTGGCTAATGTAATTACCATGTGCCTTGGTGTGTTCCTCCTTGGGTCCAACTTCTTTGGGACTCTCTGAGCTTCCTGGACATCCTGGTAGTCTATTTCCTTTGCCAGATTGGGGAAGTTCTTTACTATTTGTTCAAATAAGTTTTCCACTTGTTGCTGTTCTTCTTCCCCTTCTGGGACCCCTATAATTCGGATGTTGGGACGTTTAAAGATGTCCCGGAGGTTCCTAAGCCTCTCCTCATTTTTTTGAATTCTTGTTTCTTCCTCGTTTTCTGTTTGGTTGTTAGTTTCTTCCTTCTGGTCCACTCCATTGATTCGAGTCCCAGTTTTCCTTCCATCTCTATCAGTTCCCCATGCATCTTCCTTCATTTCACGTATTGTAGCCTGCATTTTTTCATCTAATTTGTGAGCAAAATCAACCAATTCTGTGAGCATTCTGATGATCAGTGCTTTGAACTGTGCATCTGATAGGTTGGCTATCTCTTGGTCACTTAGAAGAATTGGCTCTGGGGCTTTTATTTGTTCTCTGGTTTGAGCCATTTTTGGTGTTTTTTTTTTTTGTTTGTTTGTTTTGTTTTGGTTTGGTTTGGTTTTAGTCTGGTCAAGGCTATTACGTAGTGAGGGGTGGAGACTCAGGCACTCCCCAGTGCAGGGCAGCCCAGTCGCTGGGTTGTGACGCTATAGGTGGGGGCGGGGTCTGAGAGGGAACAATGGCGCCTGCTCCGCTCTCTCCTGGATTCAGTCCCTGCCACCACTTCCCCTTTGCCTGGACCGTCTGCACGCGCGAATGTGGGACCACCTGGTCAGCCAGCCGACCCGTGTGGCCTCACTGGGTCTGCACAGTTGTCCCCCTGTGCCCGGGGACCCCCAGCTGCCGCCTGTGCACCTGGGAACTGCCAGCCGCTGCTGCTTGCGTTCCCGGGTCTGCACCTCTTTTTTCTGCCGCGAC
Source organism: Glossophaga mutica (assembly GCA_039655065.1). Classification (NCBI taxonomy): domain Eukaryota; kingdom Metazoa; phylum Chordata; class Mammalia; order Chiroptera; family Phyllostomidae; genus Glossophaga; species Glossophaga mutica. The sequence goes on from CM077303.1 coordinate 158,640,948, forward strand.
CCCACCCCTCTTACCGGTCTGGATGAATGGTTGTTGGACTTCCGTACAGTTCAATTTTCTATCAGTTCTGGTTGTTTACTTGTTTCTAAATATTTGTTGTCCTTAATTTTGGTTGTAAGAGGAGGCACAGTGTGTCCGCCTACGCCTCCAACTTGGCCGGAAGTCAGTCAGAAAGTTCTTAACTATGTCTTATTCGCTTCCTTCCTTCTGAGTCAAAAGTTTGCTTTCTGTATATTGAGAACAGTTGGGAAACAGCCTGCGTGTAATAATCTTTTATATTCTTCAGGATAGTTATTACATTTTCTTCAACTTTCTTCTCACCAAGTTAATTAACCCAATGCTTTGAACCTTTCCTTGTAAGATATCATATAGCTGCCATGCCTCATTTACGTAGCCATTCTCGGTTCCAGTGCTCAAAATATTTCAAGAATACTTACTGAGTTTTTGGCCATGAGACATTTGAAAGGTTCTCAAGGAATTCCAACTAAAAGTATTCTATTGCGATGACTTTATGAATCTGTATTATCCACTACATGTAAAATGAATCATGTTAGTGAATCTGTTAGGTGTTTAGATTTTATGGCAGACAGCTCTTCATGGGGCTTAAATATTGTGGAGGAGTTTACACTGTCAAGTAACGAAGTCATTTTAGCCTAAATTCACTGTACTGTCATCGTTAATGTTGGTTTCTGTTCCAAAAGCAGCTTTCTTTCAAAATTGATTTATCAGGAAGAGCCCATTGGTTGAGGGAACTGACAAAATAACTCATGTCAGGAAGACCAGATGAAGGAAGAGGTCAGATGGCAATGGGAGAACGTAGGAAGGGCTCCCCCCTCTGGGTTTAGTGCCTTTCCCAGACACAGACTTCAAAAAGCGAGGCCTCTGTCACATCCACAGCGCTTACCCTAATAATGTTCCACATAGCACCTGGCTCTCCATGCTGCTCATTATTTTACTTTTTACAACAATACAGCGATTGCAATACCATCATAACTATCATCCAGGTAAAACTTCTGGTAATAACTTATTATGTTTCCCACCTTTTTATTTTAGGCTTTTGTATACAAAGTAGGATCATATGAGAGTCTTATAAGCATTTTTTTAATTTAGTAGGATATTATGAATGTATTTTGATATCAACAAATATAATTTCCCATCCTTTTTAGTGAATGAATGGCATTTTATTGTATTATAATTTGTTTAACCTCTTTCCTATTGTTGAATAGTTTGTTTTCAATATTTCCTATAAGAAACAACACTTAGATGAGTATTGTTGTAGCCAAACCTTTGTACATTTAAGTTATTTACTTAGAATAAACTAGAAACAAATGAGAAAATAACAGAGTATATACATTTTTAAGGCTTTGGCTAAGTATTGCAGCATTACCCAACAGCAGGGATTCATCTATTCATTTTAGCTATTTCAATGGGAGTGTAGTATCTCAGTGTGGTTTAAATTTGCAGTTGTTGCCCTGGCTGCTGTGGCTCAGTGGATTGAGCACCAGACTGTGAACCAACAGGTCACTGGTTCAATTCCCACTCAGGGCACATGCCTGGGTTGCAGGCCAGGTACCCAGTGGGTGGTGCATGAGAGGCAACCACACACTGATATTTCCTTTTCTTTACTTCCCCCTCCCTTCCCCTCTCTAAAGATAAATAAAATATTTTTAAAAAGTAAATAAATAAATATGCAGTTGCTGATGGCTAATGATAGTTGCATCTTTTCATATGCTTATTGGCCAATCGTATACCTTCTTTTATGAAAAATCAGTTTAAATGTTGACCACTTTTTAATTGGGTTACTGAGTTGATAGAATTCTTTATATGCAGTGGATACAAATCCATGTCATATACAATTTTCTTCTAGTCTGTGGTTTGCTTTTTCATTTTCTTAATGGTATATTCCAAAGAGCAGAGAGTTTTAATTTTGATGAAGTCCAAAGTATCATTTTTTTCTATGAAGATTCATGCTTTTTGTGTTTTACTAAAGAGTTTTGTCTACTACAAAGTTGTAAAGCTCATCAAGATTTTGTTTGAAATTTTCTAATATTAGCAAATACATTTAGGTGCATGATCCATTTTGAAATAGTTTTGTGAATGGTGAAAGATAAGAATTGAGATTCATTTTATTTGTTTCAGCACCATTTATTGAAAAGTTATCCTTTCCCTCATTAATTCCTTTGTAAAAAAAATAATAAATCCATATATACGTGGTTCTGTTTCTGGACTCTGTGTTTAAAAACAATTCCATAGATCTCTATGCCTATTTTATGCTAACGCCACCTCTTCTTGATTATTATAGGATTTTTTTTGAAATTTTTTTATTTTTTATTATATTTTATAATTACACTATTATAGTTGTCCTGATTTTTGCCCCTTTGCCCCCCTCCACCCCACAGGATTTTTGATATTACTTAAAATCAGGCAATAGGAGTTCTTCCTTTTCAAAATTATTTTGAGCATCCTACATTCTTTGTATCTCAGTGAAAATGTTAGAATTAGCTTGTCAATCTCCATCAGGAAACATGGAAGAATTATATGAGAGTGGCCTCGAATATATAGGCACATTTAGAGATAATTGATATTTTTATTAAAATATTGAGTCTTCCAATCCACAAAGATGGTTTATTTCTTCTTTAATTTCTCTCAGCAATGTTTTGTGGTTTTCAGCACTCAGGTATTATACATATTTTATTAAATTATTTTTTTATGCTATTGGAATTAGTATTATTTAAAAAATTTCATCTTCCAGTTGTACATTGCTGGTATATAGAAATACAACTAAATTTAGTATAATGACATTACATTTTGTATACATATTTAGTAACTTTTTTTGTAGACTCCTTAGGCTTAACTACATATACAATCATACCATCTGCAAATAAAAACGGTATGAGTTCTTTCCAATCTGTATTTCTTTCATTGTTTTTCCTTACCTTGTTGGTCCAAACCTCCTCCCCTATCCTCCAGCACAATGTTGACTAGAAATGAAAAAAGAAAATATTCTTCCTTTATTCTTGATCTCAAGACAGAAGCATTTAGTTTTACATGATATTAGTTGTAGGTTTTTCCATACATGTCCTTTATTAGATTAGAGAAGTGCCCCCTTTTTCCTAGTTTTGTAGAACTTCTTATTATACATAGGTGTTAATATTTTATCACATAGTTTTCTGTATCTTTTGGGGTGATCATATAATTCCCCCCTCTATCCTATGAACGTGCTAAATACAAACAGGGATAAACAATGAGAGATGCAAGTATAACTCTTTAAGACTCTTACGTTTTACAGGAAGTGATGTAATATTATTTGGAGGCGGCCTATCATAAGAATGCATAGCAAAAAACCCCAGAACAACCACCAAAGCAAAGCAAAGCAAGTGATATAGCTAAAACTCTCAATTGTAGATATTTTTTAAAAACCCATTAAAATAACCACAGCCAATCCAAAGGAAGGCATAACATGAGGGGGTGAAAGGGAAAAACCTCCAAAGAACAGATGAGGCAACTGGGGAGCAAAGAGCAGTCCAGGGAACTCAAACACAGCGCTGACAACGGTGCCAGCTGCGCATGGTCTAAACACTCCCATGCAGATGCAGAGATTTTTCAAAATAAATAAAATAACGGGATCCAAATAGGCCGTCTGTGGGAAATGTGCCTGAGTATAAAGATATCTATACAAGTAAAAGTATAAAAAAGATATACCAGGCCATTGGTAATCTTAACAAAGATGGAATTGCTATATGAAACCAGGTGACATGGGTTTAAAGGTGAGGAATGTTACTAGGACTAAAAAGTATATTTTATTATGACAAAAGAGTCAATCAAGAGGTTTTCTCTTTATATTTTCACCTTTTTTGATTTACAAGAGCTTTTTACTTTAATTTTCATATGAAAGTTAAAAACCCTCTGTCTGTTATATATAATGAATATTTTAAACCAGATGGTGAAAGACAAATACCATATGATCTCACCTTTAAGTGTAACCTAATCAACAAAACAAGCAAGCAAGCAAAATATAACCAGAGACATTGAAATTAAGAACAGTCTAACAGTAAACAGAGGGGAGGTGGGAGAGGATAATGGGGGAAAGGGCAGAAGTGATTTTGGGAGCAACTATAAAGGACACATGAACAAAACCCACAAAACCATGGGGGATGGAATGCGGGGGGAGGTGGGGTGCCTGGGGTGGAGGAGAGTGGTGGGGAGAAAATGCACACAACTGAACTTGAACAACAATAAAATAAAAAAATTTACAGAAAAAAACTTAATAATTCCAGTTTGTTACATGTTGCTTTAATTTGTGAGTTCTGTAGTCATTACTAATCTTTTCCTTTATGATTTTTGGTTTCGGTATCATGCTTAGAACATACTTTCTTATCCTGATATTACATATGTAATTACCATCACAGTGTTGTTTTCTTTCAGAGATGTGTTGATTCCATTTAATTTTTCTCTTAAATACTTAAGCTTTTTGAAATTTAAATGCTTTTTAATTCTATGTAAGTTTTGCTGTTAAATATTTCATTACTTTGGAATTTTTCCTTCAAAATATAGTGTGTCATCGCAATCTAACTTTACTTTTTCCTACTCATTAGTTTCTCTAGTATCGTTGGAAATACATCTTTCCCCAGCTTTCTTTGCAAGTTTAGAGAATGAATTTCCTTTTTCTGCCTGCCTTCCCTGTTAAACACTTAGGTTGGTATTAAATATGAGGTGATATGTTTGACACTGGGGATTAAAAACAAGAGGTGTAAAAACCAAATAAGTTTTATTTGAGCTTTTGGTGTTTAAGAAAGTAGAGGAACAAATACTAGTTCCATGAACAAAACGCTGTACAATCAGAAATGAAGAAATGATACTCTGCCTGGGAGCAGTTGCAAGTGACATTTGATTGACTTACAAAGGAGGAAGGGGAAAGATCACGGTTGCTACCGAAACAGCTCAGGACCTAGAGAATGAGTGTGCAGACGATGGGGTTGGGGAGGCTGAAATCCACCCCAACTCAGCCAGCCATATATGTGCCTTGGCACACAGGTGCATCCTGCTGGTGGAAGAGGCCTTTTTCTGATTTGCATACATGCTCTCTGTGTACTATCAATAGCCCTAGAAGAACCTGTGTAAATTTGAGAACTTGCAAATGACCTCAAATGATATTTGAGGAAGGCTGAGCTGTCTAGTGAAGTTTAAGCATGGACTTCAGAGCGAACCATGCTTGGGGAGATGGCTTCAAAATCTTTTAGAGAGTATTAGAGATTTTGGAGTTTATCCTATAGGATCAGTTTTTCATGTAAGAAAATTATGACTGAACCTGCACACTAGGTCTTGCATTTTAGAAAATCTGACCCTGGCAGCAGCATGGAGAGTCAGGATGAGAATGGGGGAAGATACAGAGAACAGAGGCAGTGACACTATTTAGAGGTTCTGAGTAGCCATGGCAAGAGAGGCTGAAGAGTTATATAAATGGTGAGAAGCACCAAGTTTTGAGAGAGATTTCTGACACTGAATAAACCGTGCTTAAATTTTCCCTACAAAGGTAGGGGCTTCAAAGAAACCAAATGTTTTCCCTAACCATCCATTTAATCTACAGGCATCAAAAAGATCACACTGTAATTGGAGGTTGAAGTTAAGACAAGCTCAGATTTCCTTGGGACCTGTGTCCAACGGTCTCCATGTTTCGTCACAACCTACAACCTCCATTCATCTTATAAACACGACCAGGCCCAGACCTGCCTTTTTAGGACTTTACAATCCAGGGGAAGATTTTAAACGCTTACATTTTAAAGCAATGTTTTGTGTCCGAGAAAATGCTTCTTTTCTTTAGCAAAGATCTCTTTTGGTGCAGTCGTGGTCCTTGGGTTTTAGTGCCTCCTGGACTCACAACCCAATTTCAATGTCATCTGAAAACCTGTGTCTCTAGTGGCCTCAGCTTTCCTTCCCCATACCACTCTAACTGGCCTCATAATTGAAGACTGTAATTTATTCACCACACAATGTCTCTGCCCTCCTGCCATCTGTAATTTATGCCTTACACATTCTGCTGCCTGGTATTATTTAATTCTGCTTTAAAAATTGACAAGAGTTTTGTGAACCAGTTGGTAGGAATTACCCCATTAAAAATATTGTTATGCATAATAGTGTTCAAAAAATTCCCAGCAGTGAATTTCAGTTTTGTAAGATAATGCTTTTTTTTTACCACTGCCAAGCTGGTGGTTATAGTTGCCATTAATATTACAAAATAAAGATAACAGGAGCCCCAGGGAAAGAAAAATGACCTCCCAAGAGAATGCTAGAATTTCTAATCCAGGTCTGAACAATCCAGTCAGACAAACAAAAGGAAGCAAAACTATGTCAGGGTCCAACATGGGTTTTCACCTCAGAAAAGATCTCTGAAGTGCTAAAACATGGAGGCTGTATTGGACAATAGTTGATCTCTCTTTCCTTCAATATTAATTTTTGACAGAGCACACATTGGTAATTAACATCCTGAGAGTTCCCTAAGAACTCCACACAGATGGTATCTTTTATATTTTCTTCTCTTTGAAGAACTTGCAACCAACATTCTAATTTTAATTTTCTGACTGCAATGTCTTTTTTGGGTAATGCGGACTAGAGAAGGATGTGGAGGCGCTACCTAGCTGATTATCAATGGCAATTCCTCTCCTTTCTGGACACACATTTAGTCCACATCCTCCATCTCTCTGCTACGCTGCTGAGTCCTGGCCAACAGAATGCAAGTGCTATGCTTGTTTCTAGGCTGGACCCACAAAACCTGTCAGTGTTTTATATTCTCTGTTCTTTTTCCTTTCACCAGCTTGACCCAAACACAGAAACCTTAGAAGTTCTTACTGAAGATGATCTAGCCACAAGACTGAAGGATTCTGGGTCTCTGAATGAATACTTGGAAGAGAGCCCTTGTTATGAGCTGAATCGTGTTCCCTCCACAATTATATGTTGAAGTCTCACCCCCAGTACCTCAGAATGTGACTCTATTTGGATACAGTATCTTTATAGTGACAATAAGTTACAATTGAGATCATTAGTTTGGGCCTAACCCAGTATGGTGGGGTCCTTACCAAATGGGGAAGCTGGACACAGACACAAAGAGAAGGCCGTGTGAAAACACACAGGGAGAAGACAGCCATCCCCAAGGCAAGAAGAGAGCCTTGGAGCAGATCCTTCCTTCACAGCCGTCAGAAGGACTCAACTCTGCCAGCACCTCAATTTTGGTCTTCCAACCTCCAGAACTGTCAGACAATACATTTCTGTTGTGGATCTCACCCAACTGGTGGTGCTTTGTTACAGCACGTCTAGCCAGTTCATATAGCCATCCACCTACTGTGAACACCCATTTTCAAATTCACAGAAGGAAGAAATAAATACTCCATTTTGTGTGATCTAGGATACATTTTGGGGTTGTTTACTACAGAAACCAGTTTTATCTTAACCAATAGATGGGAAGAGAACACTGAACATCACTATCAGCCTCTTACACTCGTTTATGTCTGGATCTTCCCCAAAGAGCCAGTGTGAGCCCTATGGGGAAGGTCCTAAGGGACAAGGGGGAAAGGAAGAGTGTGATAGAGGTAGGTAGCTTGGTATGCAAGTGAACTCCTGCCAAGACCGGGGTTGGGAGAGCAGCTACGAGCACAGATTTGAGAGCTAATCCCAAAGCTGGATGTGAAGGAGTTCAAAGCTGAGCCCTGAGGCCAACAGTGAAGGGTGTGCACTGACACTCCCATATCCAGAGAGCCATCCCTATGGGTGTTCTGTAACTACCAGTTTGTACTTCCTAATCCCTTCGCCTTTCTCGCCCATCCCCTTGAGCCCCCTCCCACCTTTCATCCAGTCCCCCAACCCCTACCACCTCTGACAACCACCAGTCAGGCCTTTCTGTGTATCTATGAGTCTTTCAATTTTGTTTGTTCATTTATTTTGTTCTTTAAATTGATATGGAGTACAACAGGGAATATAATCAATAATATTATAATAACTATGCCTGCTGTCAAATGGGTACTAAATATATTGGGGTGATCACTTACTAAGTTATATAATGTCCAATCACTGGGTTATACACCTGAAACTAATATAATATTGTATATCAACTGTAATTGAAAAATAAAAAATCTATATTTAAAAAGAAAGAGAGCCAGCATGGTGCTTGACAGCCTTGGTGATTTAAAGGAGTTCTCTAGCCCTGGCTGGTGTAGCTCAGTGGATTGAGCGCGGGCCTGCGAACCAAAGGATCGAGGTTTGATTCCCAGTCAGGGCACATGCCTGGGTTGCCAGGCCAGTTCCCGGCAGGGGACATACAAGAGGCAACCACACATTGATGTTTCTCTCCCTCTCTCCTTCCCTTCCCCTCTAAAGATAGAAAAATAAATAAATAAAAAATATTAAAAAAAAAAAAAAAGGAGTTCTCTAGCCAGGACACTAACCCCGAGATAGTTTGCAAAGTGTTCCGTGATGGAACCCCTTGTTTCATCAAACATTTATAGCTATCTTGGGAAGGAGGCAAGACCAAAAAATTATTAAACAAATTCAGTCCAAATGCCTTTAGGTCACAGAGCGAGGAGTCTGTGTAGGGGTGGGGGAAGGTGCCGTGACCCAGAGCGGACTGTTGAAGTCCAAGTTGGGTGATGAGGACTGGAGTCCACGTGGGGTCTTGGAACCTGAGCAGAATGAGGAGGGTGCCTGCAAGCATCAGAATTGGAGTGGAATGAGGAGGGAATCCATGTAAGAGAGAGCCCCAAGGAGCAGGTAGGGTCTTGTGTAGGGATAGGAAGGCATCTCTACAGGGGAGGGGCCAGCCTCACAGGAGACCTGTTATATATGGGGCCACTGATCACACAAATAAGCACATTAAAATAATGGAAACCAGCTTTCTCCTTACCAGAGGAGGGAGTTGTAAATATGGGTTTAAAAATAACTAAAAGTACCCTAGTGGTATAGAGTAGATTTGGAGGTATTGGTGTGAACATGTGGTTTTCATATTATCCAGAGATAGCTATAGAAATAAATATAGATGTAAATGTGGGTATGTGTGTATAATGAGCCCACTTAGTCCCCAGATATCATTTCTGAATATGATTATCAACTAACAGGGTCCAAAGTTCCTTGGAAAAATTGCTGATTCCAGATTTGAGACTGGGAAAGCACAGGATAGGTTTGGAATACCTTTTTGTGCCAAAAAGTAATGAAGTTTTCACAGAATGATGGGTACCTGTTAAAAGGACACAGCAAGCAGCTTGAAGGGGCTCTCACTGGGAACATCAAAATATCGAAAACAATGGGAACATCAAAATAAATAATGATTGTAAAGACTTTGATTCCTTTGACTAAAATAGAAAACCATGAGTTCATATTGATATGAACAGATGAATACATTAGAAAGTTTGGTAAGGAACAAGATATTTACATAATCTCAAAGGATCTGTCCACAAGATACTCAGTAACGATGAAGGATAAATGTCATTAGAGTGGAGAATCCAAGGAGAAACCACCTTAATCATGTCAACATATGAATGACACTTGTAATGGGACAATCAATCCCATGCCATCTGATAAGATGTAGTCAGAAAAGCACATCACTTCTGTGACATTGCTGTTAGAGGCCAGAATCTAGTTGTGAGGAAACAACAGAAAAACCCAGCCCGAGGGCCCTTCTGGGAAATAAGTGACCTACAATGTTCAGTCAGTCTGGGTCAGAAGGACCAAGGGAAGACCTAGAAACTGTTCCAGATGGAAGGAAATGAGTGACATGACCATTCAAGTGATAAGACAAGCAACCTGAGATTTGGAACTGGTTTCTCGTGCTCAAAAAAAGACATATTGAAAGAAACATGACTGTATCTTAATTTAGGTGACTGTGTTGTAGGTTTTGACTTTGTTTGTATGAAACACACACTGAAGTGTGCAGGCTGATGGAATACCGGACTGCGCCATGTAGTCAACTTTCTCTCAGATGGTTCAGGAAGAAAAAGTCGTCTGTCCTGGAGTTACGACTTTTCTCTAAGTTTGAGATTGTTTCAAAATAAAGTTTTTTAAACTTATCAGACCCATTTGGAAAAAACAGAGCTCTGAGATCCTTGAAGTTACCAAGCCGACCGAGTGTGATACCTCCAGGCCACGACCCTTGCCCCATCGACTTTTATTATGCCACATTTCCATTAAAATGATAGGGGTGATAATTTCATCAGAAGATAAATCTAGATCTAAAACTTTATTTAGAAGATATGTGCTCTGACCACAGTGGTGAATTAATCTAAGCTTCATTTCTCTCTTTTGTAGTTGTCTAAGGAAACATTCAGTACTAATATTCTATGATTCTGTGTTAGAAAAAGTGAGTAACAAACAACAAACAATAATTTCAGAATGGAAAGTTTGGGAACATTTTCACTTTCATTACATTTTCTGCTAGATCTACAAAATAGAGAGGCTGTTATGTCAGAGTCTCCTTTTATTGAAAGCTAGGAGGGGTCTGAGGGTGGGCATTGGGAATGCTGGTTAAATTATTCATCGTGACAGAAATAATTATCTTCATACAGGAGACAGAAGCCCAAATGCCTTTTAGGAAGTCAACTTGAGAAATGCTCCCAAGGGTAATGAAAGTAATAAGATGTGTCCCAGGCCCTATTCATGAGCTGATTTTTTTTTCAACACTTGCAAAAAGTGCCCTGTGCTGACAAATGTCTGATTAACAAAATTAAGGAGAGATTTGGCTGCAGCCTGAATCCCTCCCGTGGGCCCTTTAGTTTCTGGATTTCTAGGTTGATTATCTTTTCAGGTCAGATTTCTCTTCTCCCCTCTCATTCTTTATCAACTGTGGTCGAGCCAACATTAAGGTTTTCTGCCATGACTGGCTTAGAGCCAAATAACTGTTTCCTTCCTAAGAGGTTCTGCTACCCTAACAGTTATGACCCCAGTATGTCTCAAACACAAAATAAAAAGCACTGTTGATGTGTTGTCATTTTTCTTTTCAAAAGTTTATACCTTGCTTCAAAACAAATATAAGCAGCAGATTGAAACAAGTGGCACAAATGTTTTAATTCAAACCTGTATATAACTTGCATAGATTCTGTTAGGGGCGGGGGGTATTCATTGCTTTTGATTAACTGGTGCCTATTTTGGTGGTGCAGGCAACAGAGGTGAATGGGGTATCTCAGGGGACAGCCCTTCCACATGGATCTGAAGCTAGAGCAGTGGGACTGAACCCTGTGAGATAGGTAAGAAGATTATTATTGTTATTATTGTTTTTGTTCTTTTATAGTTGAGCAAACAGAGGCTTAATTCCTAAATGACTTTCCCTAAGCCAGGGAACTAGGAAGGAGTGGAGTTAAGAATTAAAGTTGGGTACTTGGACCCCAAAATGCCAATCACTGATCTGAGCATTTACTAAGAGCTGAACTGATTCATTAAGTGTAAATGTTGGGCTATAAATGATGTGGCTCTTAGGTATGACTCAGCTGTTCAATCTACAAACCATTATTACATTGCATTCAGCCATTATCATGGATGAGATACACACACACACACACACACACACACACAGATATATATATTTAAGGCTAAATTTTATGTATGTATGGCTTCTAACAGTTAATTCAGAAAAGCAAAATACATTTATTTTTCTGACCAGGTGGGCAAACATCTAGTATAGCCCCAAATGATATTTTGACTTTGACATATTATAAAACAAGGGGAACAGGAGAAAAATAATAAATGAGTTCATATATATATATACATATAAAATAATAATTTCAATTTTAAAAATTCCTATCAAAAAGAAAACATAAAAAATTAAGTATTCAAGATCTAGAGAAATTAAGTGGAGCCAACACAATGTCAAGCAAAAAATGGGTCCTACGCTTATTTTTAGTTTAACATTTAAATAAATTTGCATTAATAGCAATGCCAGAAACATAAGAAGAATCAGAAAGGACCTGAAGGTGTCTGCTGACTTGAACATGAAAAGCTTTCTTTTGAGAGAAAATGTGCACGAAGCCATTTCTGTGTTTTAGCCACAGCTCTGCAGTGTGGCCCTGGGCAAGCGCTCTCATCATTCTGGCCTTCAAGTCCCCTAGAACTCCCTGTCCTGGCTCCATGGTTTTATAAGTGAACAAAATAAATCTTATGGAAAAAGAAGAAGTAGCCCTGGGCAGTGTTGCTCATTTGGTTGGAGCACTGTCCTGTAGACCAAAACGTCATGGGTTCGATCCCCGTTCAGGGCATATATCCAGTTTGCAGGTTTGGTCCCTAGTGAGTACGAGGTGAGTACAGGAGGGAACCAACCAATGTTTGTCTCACTTAGATATTTCTCTCTCTCTTTCTCTCTTTCCCTCTCTTTCTCTCCCTCTGTCCCCCTTCCTCTCTCTCTAAAAGCAATGAAAAATGTCCTTGGTGAGGATAAAAAAAGAAAGAAAGAAAAAGGAAAAGGAGAAAGTAGAGATGGACAAGGAAAGAGCTACCATTTCCAAGCCACCAGTAGTAAGAAAGAATGACCACCACCATGCATTCCTGTCAGGCCCAGTGAATTTCAAGCAGCAAACAATCCAGTCAAAAGTTTCCCACAATGATACTCACTTCAATGTCTGCCACCTTTCTAAACTTTGGGCTCCACCCTTCACAGCGTTTCTCATTTTCCTACTTCAGGGGACAGATCCTTCTCTCAGCAATTTCTGTGTTCTTGTGAATATTACAGAGATATTCCTAGGTGTGCCATTTGAAAAAGAAATATGAATATTTAGGTATTATAGAAGTGATTGAAGTGTGGCGGTACAGAAAAATTTTCAGGGTTGGGTTGTCATTATTTATCTTATAGGAATAAAAAATAAAAAAAATTCTCCAATGGTAGATTACATTAAGTGAAAAATGATATTTAGGCAGTATTGTTCAGTGGATTTTTTACTGCCAACTTTGTCCTTTGGGATTAAGAAAGCAGGCAAATAGAGAAATCACAGAAGTATTTTTACTGTGAAGGAAAAAAGAATGCAGAGAGTATTACACTTTTACATCCGGCACATTGTGTGAAATATGGATTTCTCCTTTGCATTCCGCAGCCAGGATCCCACTGCCTCTTCCAAACCCTTGAACTGTTGAAACGTAACTGTATTAACGAGGCCAGAATGAGGGGGAAGCAGGCACTTCATCTTCCTCTGATCCAGTGATCTCCAGATCACTGAATCCATAAGACCTGCAATTTCATTGAAGTTTCTGTGGCATTGACCCAGATATTCTGGTTCATAAAATACTAAATCCTTTAATGAAACACAGAATTAAGTTAATATGATTTATGTCACCCTTCACCCAGTGGGCTGATGCTTTGCAGTGATCTTGATTAAAGGAAGATTATAAAATAGCTGCAACCCTCACTCATTTGCATTTGGTTCTAAGGAAATGGCCCAAACTGAACTAAATGGGCATTTAAGTACAATAAAAAAGATTTCTTTTTATTAAGCATGAATATAAAGCAACTTGTCCATAATTTTCAGGAGATTATATTAGGAACAGAAAGTGAATTTGACATGAAAAAAACCTCAAACTGATCACGTTAATTACGTTTCCTCTGAACAAGAACATTGAATAATCTCCATCCCCTAAAACATCAATCTCAAACTTGATACTTTATTCCTTATGGTGTTGACTAGTGCATATTTTAAACATGTTTGTTTGTTTTTGCCTTGAAGGACGGAAAAGAATACAAACTAGCATTCCTGTAGTCTCTTATATATTTTTTATTATTATCCTCATTTTACAGGTAAAGAAGTTGAAGCTGAGTTAGTCAAGTCTCAACACTAGGAAGCAGTGAAACGAGTTTAAATCCATAGCTGTTTGCAGAGCCTGCCTCCCTCCACTTCACTGCCTTCCCTTCTTCTCTTTCGATCTTGTGCTAAGAATATTTCACTTGACTAATATGCTCTGCAAATCCAAAAATGGTGTTTTGAACAGAAAATGTCAATCTAGTTAACATTCTATACACTGCTTCCTTGGACATGATTATGGGTTTACCAGTATCTCTCCCTATAAAACAGTGATATGTGTTTTCCTCAGGTCAAGCTAAGTACGGTTTTCACATGATTACATAATTCCATGTGCTCAGTGAGAGCATCAGTGAGAGCTAGCACCCAGGCAGTAGGTGAAAATCGCCCCATGTTGCTTGCAAGTTGCTGTCATGAACAGGTGACTGGTTGATAGTAACCGTTTACAAGAAGCTTATAGGTCTTCATGCATTTATTCACTTAAGCAAGTTTTCAGATGCATGAAAAACAGTTTATGTAAGAACTCTGAGAAATTATAGAAGAAATGCTAATAAAATATTAGAGCAAAGATCACACAGTTTACTGGACTCAAGTAAGACACTACGGTGATTAAGAAGACAAGGAATGTAGAGAAAAGAGAAGAGTGGCTTGGCATGAGGACAAATCATACAAAAGTTCCAGGTAACAAGCTGTAATCAAAACAGAGCAGCAACCCATAAGAAATGTAAGTCAAAGCTATGAATGCGTATTATTGAAGTTGGGTATTATTTTCATATTTTGTATACCTCTTATTCTATCCAATACAAATGTGTATTTTTCATTTGTTCAAAAGAAAACAGTTTACTAAAAAGAAGTGTAAGTCTTCTGAATAATAATCAACACATTTCAGGGACAGACACTGACACAATCTTCTGGCATCTCTGAAAGCCTCTGTTTAATTCCAGATATTTATATATATCCTTTCAACAATTCAGTAATTGAACTTTTAGACTATTTTATCTAAGAAAGATGATATTGCTAATTTTGCTTATAATGAACTAATAAAACATGAATAGCCCTGGCTGGTTTGACTCAGTGGATTGAGCATAGGCCTGCGAACCAAATGGCCACTGGTTCAATTCCCAGTCAGGGCACATGCCTGGGTTGCAGGCCAGGTCCCCAGTAGGGGGTGTGCAAGAGGCAACCACACATTGATGTTTCTCTCCCTCTCTTTCTCCTTCCCTTCTTTAAAAATAAATAAATTCTTTTAAAAAACATTAATAAATATACTAATGCTAATATTGTATTAATAATGATTAAAGTCTGCTGTGATAGTGTATATTATGATGAATTATGCCAGTATTGTAAAAAATGTACTTTTAAAACACAGTGTTCCTGAGTGCACCTCACAAATGAAATATCGATTGTTCAGTGTGGTCCATCTGGAGCCAGTTTAGTGCTTAGAACATGGGAGGTACTCAGTGATCATTTGCTGGATGAATGAAAAATCAGAGGAAAAGAGACATGATGAAGTCTAACATTGTAGCTCATGATAAAGAAAAAAGAGAAAAATATTCAGAAGTCATTCTCAATATCAGTATTTATGCATGTTTCCTGAACTTTGAACAATGAAACTACCACTTACTTTAAGAAGTAGGTAAGTGCAGGGAAAGAACCAAGGGAAGGTCAATGGCGTAAGACTCTGGGCTTGTACCAACTCCCGCTGTAGGAGACAACTGTGGAAACTGGTGCGACTCCTCTCATATATAGAAAGGGTTCCATCACAACAGTTTGCTTTTAATTCCTCAAATATTTGTTAAAATTGCAAATAGCTTTCTATAAAATTATATTTTGGTGATCATAACTGGCATACGAGTGTAACCAAATTAAAGGTTTTATATTCAATGAATTCTAGGTCCAATAATATAATAGCACATGCTCTAAATAAAATGCTCTTATGAAGGGAATAGTTGCTTTAAATGACTTAATACCAATTTCAAAAGACTCCTGAAATTTCAATATGTAATTAACATTAGCCTGTCATTTTCCTACTGACAGCCAAATGCTAATAGATAAATATTGTGTCCTACAAACATGGTGTTAAAATATAATGGCACATCTCAAAATGTTTCAAGAAATAGGAAATGTGTGTTTGATTATGTGGACAACACATAATTGTTGACTACAGACGCAGTGTTGTAAGCAGATCTCTGAAACATTCATCTTGCGTGACTGAAACTTTACACTCAGTGAATGGCAACTTCCCATTTCCTCCTCCCTTACAACCACCATTTCACTCCTTAATTCTGTGACTTTGACTATTTTAGATACCTCATACAAGAGGGATCATGCAGCATTTGTCCTTCTATGACTGGCTTATTTCACTTAGCATAATGTCTTCAAGGTCCAGCCATGTTGCCATATATTGCAGAACTTCCTTCATTTTTAAGACCAAGTAGTAATCTACTGAGCATATAGATTACTTACAACACGTCTTTACCCATTTATACAATGATGAGCACTCAGGTTGTTTTTACATCATGGCCCTTGTGTGCAGTGCTGCAATGAGCATGAGAGTGCTAACAGCCCTTTGAGATCCTGATTTTAGTTCTTTGGGAAGAATATCTAAAAGTAGAATGGCTTGGTCATGGGGTAGAACTATTTTACTCTTTTTGAGGAACTTCCACACTGTTTTTCATAGCGGCTGGACCATTTTGCATTTCCACCAATAGTATGCAAGGACTCCCTTTGAATTTCTTCTTTATTAGTTATGATGACTGTAGGAAAATCTAACACAGATTGTCTCCCATGAATGATGACTTGAGAACATTTCCCAGAAAGTGCTACTCCTAACCTTGGAATCCCACTCAGGGATGATTTTTTTCCCCAAGTCAGCTAAAAGTGACCAGTGGTAGAGGAAGTAAATGCAAGCTCTACCCCATTCACACATGAAAAGGGTACAACTGCCAATCAAAGATCGCTCACTGCATCAACAACAAGCCACCTAAGGTTTTTTTCTGCGGGGGAGAGGGTGAAGGAAGAACAATGTGGGGGGAGAAAATAAGGAGTTAAAGCTATGTCCTGAGAAATATATAATCTGGAATCATCGTGAACTCAGAGGTTGGGTCTAGTGCTGGGGGCAGAGTGAGCAACACCAGAGGAAGCCTGTGATAAAGAAAACCCTGCCCCCACCTGCAGAGAGAGATAGGCAGTGTTCCTTAATACCTGCTAGTCAATCAATTCAAGCTTTGTGGACCTGTCAGGGCTGGGCTTGCAAACATCTTGTTTCTTTCTAATTAGCAATGTACTCATGAGAAAGGGAACTCGGCATTTTTTCTTTTCTCCATTGGTGGCATTTTTAAAAGTAGAGTCTTTTGTTCCACCTTAAGGGATGTAGGATTCCCCAAAAGTATCTCTAAACATACTATTCCCCTTATCAATGGGCAAGAACAAAAACAGGGAAGTCCTGATGACCATCCCTAAAACTGTTCTGCATTCACTTAACACATAACTCTGGTCTCTATAGCAGGAAACTGTGTGATAAACTTTCAGTGACAGAAAGGAAGATGTAAGCACTGAAGATTAATCAAAATAAGCCTTTTCTGCAGGGAATACTAGTTTATAATAAAACATTGTGTCACTTAGCACTTCCACGACTGGTTTTACAACATGAAAGGACTTATTTTTTGGACTAATATTACCAAACCCCATAAAACACATAATGTTAAAACTCTCCTGTTGGTGAAACACACACACATCATATGCATCCTTGTGGCAACAAGGGAAACCTAGGATTAGGAAACCCGGTCCTCATCCTGACAGAGCCCTGACCTCAGGTCCGGAGATTTTCTCCCCAGTGGTGTGACCTAGGTGACTTACTTCACCTCTCTCAGCCTCTTTTTTTGAAACTATTGAGTGAAAATATTTGAGTTGCTGTACTCTAAGTTCCTTTCCAGCTCTGGAGGTCCTCCCATTTGAGCAGAATCAAGCAAGCAGCTAATCTGGATCCTAGAGTGTTGCGCATCTGGAAGCACTGGTAATCTGCATGTTTCAGATTTATTTCATTTATGTGCTGAGCAAAGTTTCCATGCAGATTTATTATTCATTTAGTGAGGACCCCAAATGGATCCTCTCTGTAAACCAGTGATTTAAACAGCATCAGCTGGTGGAAAAGAGGATATGAGAGGGAGTGTTCTGGGCCCCACAGGCAGGCACAGAAAGGCCTGCAGGAGCTTGGAGGCCGGTGTCACGCTGTGCCTCCACAGTCACCTCCCAGCTACCCTGAGGAGGGAAGATGCACAGAGAGTGGCGACATGCACCAGTCTCCATTTCCACCCCATGTTCTTCTAACAAGTGGTCCAGATGGGATTGAGGCAAACACTGAGGAAATTGACAAATGGTTCCTTGGGGGAGATGGAATCTAAAGAAACAGTTTTTCTTCCTTTTCCTTGTATCTTGGGAGTAAGGGTTGAATTACTTTTCCGACTTGATTCACTGCTGCTGAGAAGCTGGTTAAAGAGCCCTCTGTCTAAATGTTTGTTTGATGTCCTTATAGCCACAAAAGGACCGTAAGAAAGGACCCAGAGCTACAGACACATCCAACCGCACATACTTTATTAAAGATTAATTGACACCATGCCCATTTGCTAGTGGAGCACGCTGTCTTGTCTGTCAAAACCTATAACATTCTCTGGGGCTGCCCCATTGGTATTTGATGTGTAATATATGGGCCCCCTTTCTAATTATGTGCTTCAAGAAAAAACTCACACATCTGACCCACAACACTGGGGGAATATTCTTCTCCTGTTCTGAAGAGCAGAGAGCTCACTCCTGTTTCCCCACAGATCATAGCACAAGCCATCACCTGCTACCTCGTGGGAGACAAAAATGGTCATGTTTTGTAAACTGCACCCACCAAGCCCAAACTTGTCAGAGGAAGAAGCAAAGCTCCTGGCTACTGAATGGGCACAGGCAGAGCTGGCACCTGGAGTGAGAGGATCGAATTTCAAATCCTTACTTCCCTGCAAGGAAACGACATCACTTTCCCTCCTTCAGCCAGGGTGTCTGTCTCTACGGAGGATGATATTAGTGGGGACCTAACAGACTTTCTAGGAAGATTAAAAGAAATAACAATCTGAAAACCATGTATGAACAGGAAACATCTAGTCAAAAGCTCTTACTATTATTTTGTCCTCCTGATCCTTCTTTAGCACTGTGGCCACTGCAATACTATATTAATCATGTCTTTAAATTTTTCTGTATTTTATGATCATTTGACATCCTGGGGTCTGTGGATTTGGGAACAGACCACCCCCACCCCCTTTTTAGCTGATTCCTGGAGAGAGTAAGAACCTTACCTGTGAGTGTGTCTTTGAAATGCAGACCAACCAAACCAATCGCAAGTCCCCACTTCCTCCCGCCTCCTTTTATCAGGTTTCTGCAGCTGGGGACACTGTTTCCTGGCCCTAAATCACCCAGGACCAGTTACTGGATAAGTAGAGGCCACTCCTACACCCCAGAGCCTACTGAAATTATCAAACAATCCCACCCTAAGCCTGCTCAGCATTGCTGTTCTCATTCCTTCCTGTGGGATAAACCCTTTTGTCCACGTGCTTCTCACTCCCCTGCGTCCCGACTGGCCCTGGTGCTTCCCCAGGTGGCCCTGTGTGTGGTGCCGTGCTTCCTGTTCCTAGGAATCTGTGCATATAAGCGTTTTTCTTCATGACGGTCATTTCCTTTTTTGTGTGTCTTCACATATCTGATTAAAACAATCCAGGTGCATTTTAAAACAGGTGTCCAAACGAATTCATTTTTGGAATGAATGGATCCATGGAACAGAAAGGGCGATAGCTGTGAGCGTGGTGAAGCCACTTCATCTCTCTGGGCAACAGGGTTGGCACAGGATTAGGTTGAAGCTTGCTCTCTGCTGCCCACTGGAATCGCCAGAGAGCTTTGAGAAACTGTGGATGCCTGGGTGCCTTCTCGGAGCAGGCACATCAGCACCTCAGTGTGGTCTTTTTTCATTAAAACCCTCCCATGAGTTTAATGCTCAGCCCTGACTGAGAACCACTGGTGGTCCACCTGGAGTTTTTCTCATACTTTAAAATATTATACTAAATAAACACTGGGGGATTGTGCAGGAAAAGAAATATTTGAGAAAGATGAATTGAATATAGAAAGCTCCAAAAATATTAAACCCTATAGACAAGTCCCCCTTGGTTCCAAAAAGGATACATTCACCATACTTTTGAAATGAAGTGGGAGGGGCAAGAGGTTTTCCCACGTCTGAGCCGATTAGGAAACTACCAAGCCCATTACGTTAGGGTCTGACAGGCGATAATATGGCCTTTTGGGTTTTCCTTTTGGCCTTGAGCTGTTTGATGGAAACATCAGCTTCAGTGGTACATAATTTGGTGTCTTGTGTCTGGCCCTGGAGGCTGCTGAGATAGTTTATATAATGATTTCACTCATGAGGGAAAAATTAATTGCATCTTCCTCACCAGTTGCTCAGTGCTACAGCTTCATTGGAAAAAGCCAGAATTCCCCCTAGGAGACCCAGTTTCAAGTTAATATATAGTAATGCTGAACATGGCTTTATTAATCTAGAGGCAGGTGATCTGGAAGTAGAAATGAGCAGGCTGGAGAGGTTCACTTTGTCTGGCTGGACCACCAGCCAGCTGTGCGATCTTGGGCTCCACCCCCTTCACCTCTCTGTTCTTCAGGTTCCTTCCCTGAATGTGGAACTCAAATATCGCATATGCTTCCTGGGCACAAATAATAGAAATGAATGAGATAATGTCTTTGAAGGGATTTGGGTTCCTTGGGGAGTATTACCATAAAACAGACACACACACACACACTCACACGCACACTCATATACTTTGTCCCTCCATGTACATTATCAGTTTAACAAGCAGGAAACTATAATTCCCCCTCCTGAAAATCACAATTCTACCCTGCTTGTTATCTTTAAGAGAAAAGCCATCTCCCTCTACTATTTCTGCTAGGAGAGTTACTGCTAATGTCCCCGACAGGTTGCAATTGCAAAAGGACATTTTGTTTCCTGTTGCCAGAGCCGCTGGAACTGCATGTGTTCTATGGGAATGACCCCATCTGGGGCTCAGAGAAGACATCAGACATGTTTTCAAATGTTTGGACTCCATCAAATCCCTGTTGTGTATTCTCTTCCCTACTAATCGCTGTGGTGTTTAATTGTTAAAACCATGTGTGTTTCAAGGGAAATTGAATCCATATGTTTCTGATTCATTTGCACTGAGCTCATCAAATTGTTGTTTTATAAGAGCTGTTTGCTGTCCAGGAAGAATCCCCAAGTGCCTCTTCATACACCATTCATTGCTTTTCAACATATTTAAAACAGGAAACACAGCCCGCTGTCAATACAAGTATACACATCTCCCCCTCCATCATATTCTTTTAATGATAAAAGTTTCCTCCTTGCTTGGTCAGACAAGATATCTTATAAAAGGGCTCCCCAAAGTAGGTTTCACAGAAATGACAGAGTGAAGACGTGAATTAAACAAATTGAGGCAAATTTCTTTCACTGATTTTTTTAAGACCCTAAATAGCAAAATACACAATGGGGAAAAGTTTTCCTAGATTCATTCGTTCAACAAATATTTAGTAAGTACCTACCACATACCAGGGCATGCTTTTAGATGGTATTTGTAGCAAAAAAAAAAAAAAAAGAGAGAGAGAGAGAGAGAGCCTGTTCTTAGGAAACATATACTCCATGATGCATTTCCCAAACACATTTAGATCATGAAACCAGTGCTCTGAAAGTTACTCCCTAGGAAATACTAGTTCACAGGGGTACAAAATATAAGTCCAGCTAACCTGAGTACCCTAGAGCATGTGCTCAGATTGAAAAATATAATGCCAATCAGCAATTCTGTCTTAAGATATATTCTGTGGGACAGAGAAAAATAAACAATCAGACAAGGTCAGGTTATTATAACTGTTATGAGGAAACTAAAGCAGTAGAATTATGGATGAGATGAAGGCTTATTTTTTTATTTCAGTAAAGAAAGTGATATCTGAGTAGTGTAATTAGTTTACATGATTGTGGAAGCCAAGAGTCCCATAATCTGCCTTCTGCAAACTGGAGAACCATGGTATCATTCAGTCTTGAGTCTGAAGGCTTGAGAACCAAGGTTGCCAATGTACAAGGGCAGGAAAAAAAGTGGATGTCCCAGCTCAAAAAGAGAGAGAACTTGCTCTTCCTTTGCCTTTTTGTTCCATCTGGGCCCCAGTGGAGTGGATAGTGCCTGCTCATATTGCTAAAAGTGGACTCCTACTCAGTCTACTAATTAAAATGCTAATCTCTTCCAGAAGCTCCCTCACAGACATACCCGGAAATCATGTTCTACCAGCTTTTTGGGCATCGTTTAGCCCAGAAATGTAAAATTAACTATCCTGGCCATGTAGCTCAGTTGGTTAGACCATCATCCCAATATACCAAGTTTGCAGGTTCAATCCCTGGTTAGGGCACATTCAAGAATCAACCAATATATGCATAAATGAGTGGAACAAAAGATCAATGTTTTTTTCTCTCTCTCTTCCTCTTCTCTGAAATCAATAAATTTTAAAAAGTAATTTAAAAACAAGTACAGATAACTGAGTAAATGAGAGAGGGGAACTCATGGGAAGATCTAGGGGAAGAGGTGAGAATGCAATTGCATTGGCAAATTTGATTTTGCGTTAAAATCCCAGTAAAAGTTGTTCTGTACTTAAAACAACTAAATGGCAGCAGAGAAACTGAAAAGCAGCTCTGACTGGTGTCAGCCCAGACTTGGGGGAGTGATCATTTTAATCTGTTCTAGTGCACATGGGTCAGGAGGAGGAGGAGCAGAGGAAGAGTGTGATGATAAAGACAATCTGGGCATTCACTTGGTCACTTCTGATTAAGGGTTTTCTTAATTCCTAATGAAGAAGTTAAGACTTGTGTGGGTGTGTTTTTGCACACAGTATATTAGAGGAATTCTTTTTTTTTCCTATCCAGAACTCTTTCCAATCAGGAAGTGCCTCTTCCTGGCCTGGTGGTCTTGTTTTGTCATTGTAAATCTAGACTGTCCTGTCAGAGTGTACTAATCCCCTGGGCCCAGCGATTGGTCAAGGGAGGCAAACAAGATCCAAGCTGGACCAGTCAGAGCTTTGATAAAGCTGTGCAACCTTTGCAAAAACCAGGTGATAATTTAATCTCTGGAATCCAGCCTTGCTTAAAGCCAATGCTGCTTCTGGACTATTAATTATAAAACCCATATATTCACTTTTTGAGCTTAAGCTACTTGATATCTTTTCCTTATAATCTCCAAAACATAAGAGCCCTAGCAAACTATTATTATTTAATTTGATTATATGTTCTATGCATATAATTCACTTCATAGGGTGAACAAATTCTATTTTTTGTTTCCTTTGTCAAGTTCCAGGTAGGGTGCTCCTTTGGTATTGCTAAAGTTAGGTACCTATAATGAGATACTGTCAAGAACCCAGACTGGAGCCATCTGGTAAAGCAGCAATCCTTACAGAAAGTTCCCTGAATGCAACCTATCTCCATGTGAGAATGCCCTATTGGCATCCCAATAATAGTAATGAAAGAGCTCATAAATAGACAATGACTTACTTATTTGTGCACAGGATCCTCGGTATGCTGCAAGAGAGTACTCTTCCTACTAATGATAAAACCTAGGGTACCTTTATACATAAGTGTTACTGAGCTGAAATCAGTTGGAGGCTGGGAAAGGGAAATCTTTTATGCTCAAAAGTTATGTTAAGCCTGGGAAACACAAGAGCTCAAAAGCTTCCCACTGATTATGAATTCTAATCTCAACTTTATCACGGGCTTTTTATATTACCTTGGGTCACTTACATTCTCTCCTTTCAGTCCTACTTTATCCCACTTTTGCACAAAGACGTGTTTTTGTCCAACCTTAAAATTATGGGTATTCTGCCAAAAGGCTGCACAGGCTATTACATGAAAGAGCCAATAAAAGGATTGAAATATATTTTGAAGTTATAAAAAAAGCATCCTAAAATTGTTTAGCAGCACTCTCTCGGGCTATTTCTTATCAATTGGCTGAAGGTGTGCTGGTATCATCCAGAACAATGCAGCCCAAGCCAGCTCTCATGACTTCAATGCCAGCCTACCTTATGATCCTAGACAAGACTATCTTTCTCAGCCTCAATTAACTCAACATCCAAACCACTTAACTTTGTTAAAAGTAATTAGAATAAAGATACATTTTTGATTAAAGTTGTATCTTGTAAATAGACATAGCATCGACCCAAGTGTTTAACTGTGAGGGAAAGGGGGTTTTGTCTTGAATCATCATTTTATACTCAGTGGAGGCACACGGTAGGCTTGCAGTACATATTTGTTGACTAATGGTTGATTGATAGATTTAATAAATGGATAACCAATCCCCTATTTTAAGTTTTCCAAATCCTAGCAGTAAAATTTAGAGCAAGAATCTCTGTTACACACTGATTAATTCCAAACAAACTGAGGTCCTTCCTCCTGTCGACTGAGAATAATAGCCAACTTTGCTGCATCTCTTCATTTGCAATGGTCAGTTTCATGTGTCACCCTGACTGGCCACAGGGTGCCCAGATATTTGAGCTGACATTAGACTAGGTAGGTCTATGAGGATGTTTTTGGATGAGATTAACATTTGAATTGGTAGACTAAGTAAAGCAGATTGTTCTCCTTAACGTAGATGGACCTCAGTGCAATCAGTTGAAAGTCTAATTGAATAGAAAAGCTGACCTTGCCCCCAAGTAGGGGAAATTCTTCCTGCCTATGACCTTTAAATGAGACGTCAACTTTTTCCTGCTTTTGGACTCAAACTGAAACAGTCACATTCCCTTTTGACTTATGCTTGCTGGCCTTTGACTGGACAGTTGGTTCTCCTGGTTATCAGTCCTTCAGACTAGGACTAGAACTAGACAGCGTTGGCTCTCCCAGGTCTCCAGCTTGCCAACTCACCTTGCAGATCATGGGTCTTGTCAGCCTCCATAATCACATGAGCCAATTCTTTATAATAAATCATATATGTATCTCTTATTGGTTCCATTCTTCTGGAGAACCTTGACTAATACATCTTAGAAAGACAACTGGACAAATGTCTCATTAGTATTGAGTATGCACAGTGTATCTATTAAAATACTAGTTTCTGTCAGGTTATAAAATAACAGATGTAGTCTCTATACTTTGAGAATCTTACAACAAAAAATAACCAAAGGATCCTACAACAAAAAATAATAAATGCTTCTGTAGAACACAGATGGTAAAAAGAAAGTCACAAGAATACAGGTTCATTTGTTCAAGTAGTCAGTCGGTGAATAGTGATAGGCATTGTGCTAAACACCAGGAATACAAAGCTAAAGTACAATCACTTCCTCCACAGCAGATGTGGGACTTCTGTTACACGGGCAAACCCTGCATCAGCAAGGGTGCCCCATGGGCACCCTAGCCAAGGCAGATGGTCAGGGAAGGCTTAACAGGAGTGAGAGTTGACATTTTGTATGTGAAAAAAAATACAATAAATAACATAAAATTCACCCTTGTAACCATTGTGTGTGTACAGTTCAGAAGTATTAAGTACATTCACATTGTTAAGCAACCATCCATCTCCAGAACAATTTTCATCTTCCCAGACAGCTACTCCATACCACAAAACACTAACCCTACTTCTCCCTTTCCCCAGCCTCGGACAACCACTGTCACATTCTGTCTCAGAATTTGAGTACTTTAGGTACTTCATATACATGGAATCATACAATGCTTGTTCTTTTGTGTCTAGCTTATTTTGTTTAATATTATGTCTTCAAGGCTCATCCATGTGGTAGCATATGTCAGGATATTCTTCCCTTTTTTCCCTTTTTAAGACTGAATAATATTCCTTGTATAAATATACCACATTTTGTTTATCTCTACTTCCTTCAATAGACACTTGAGTTGGCTCTACTTTTTAACTATTGTGAATAATGTTGCAATGAATAGGTGTAAACGTATTTGTTCAAGTAGAACATTGAAATTGAGCCCATGGATAAAAAGAACTCCAAAAGTAACGTAAGATGGAGAAGGGCTTTCCAAAGAAATGTGATCATTCATAACACATTTCAGGAACTTCCAGTGGTCCACTGTGGCTATTCCTGGGGGGAATGATAGGAGATGAGAGATATATAGGCAGGAACTAGATCATAAAGAGAACTTAGAAGTTTATACAAATGCCCATGGGGGGAAACATGTAGATATTTAAGAGGCTAGAATGAATACCTTACTCCATAACTAAGCTTAAAACCAAGTCTCTGATAGAAGGTGATAAGGATATAAATGGTGTGGTAGATAATCTCCCAAGATGATCCCCAGTGATGTCTGCCTCTGATGTTAATGTGCTTCCTGCACTAAATAGAGCTGACTTATACAACCAATAGGATATTGTGAAAATGTCAATGCGTGACTTCCAAAGCTAGGCCGTAAAAGACATGTGGCAGCCCCCTTGCTCTCTGTTGGATTACTTACTCCAGAGAAAGCCAGCTGTTATGTGGTAAGGACACACACCTTGTCCTTTGGGGAGGTCTCCATGGCAAGGAACTGAGGCCTTCCACCAGCAGCCAGCACTAATGCAAGAGGCATATGAATGAGCCACCTTAGAAGTGGGTCTACCAGCACTAGTCAAGACCATGATCAGACATACTAAGTCAGAACCACCTGACTAAGCTTCTCCAGCTCTCCTGACTCACAGAAACTGTGGGATATGATAAATGTTTACTATTTTAAGTCACTAAGTATTGGGGTAATCTGTCAATGAACAGCAATTAACAACTACATGTGGTCACAGCATTGCCTATGCCCCAACAAACTTGTCCATTTTTGTCCTCTAGAAATGGCCTGGGATTTCTCTCCTCTTTCCCATCCTTTCCCATGCTTTTCTCTCCACTTGCAATGCCCATCCCCTATGTGCGCCTAGGGAAACCCTGCTTTCATTTCCAGGAACTGGTGAAGTCATTCCTAATTCTCCCTAACTGAACGTAGTCTACCACACTTCCGATGGGCCTTTGGTATTCTAAAAGTCACATCAATAATAAAATCAGAGGTGGTGTAAAGCAAGTTGCTGAAAGGATGCAAAATCAAATCAACATTGTGGAATGGGCCAATTCCTGACAAGCAATACATATCAGCACATCAGACAGTGTGGCACCCTTTCCTTGATCTATTCTCCACCCAGTGAATAGTACCTGCCAATCAATGTCACAGAGATTTCGAGATTCTACTGTGAACAGTACTTTGACATGGCCTTGACAACTCAGAACTCTCCTGAAACAGGTATTTTTGCTTCTTCTTCCTAATTCCAACATGAGTAACAACAAATCAAGCAAGCTAATACCCAGCTCTTAGTGCAGAGAAGCCTGTTAATTTGGAGCTGTGGCAAGAGAAGGAAGCAGGAGCCTCCATCCCTCATTCTCCAGCTTCAGTTCCTTGGTGGAATATTTTTTCTGCGGAAGCAATGTCCAAAATGAACATGGCTGCTGGTAGACAGGTGGCAAGGCTCACCCACTCTGGGTGGACTGAGCCAAGTGTCCTGTTGAGGGGGAAGAGGTGTGATGATTACAATGAGTCTGCGGGCATTATTCAGGAAGAAGGCGAAGAAAGGCAGACTGTAGCAACCTCAGGGAACATCCATGGCTCAACCATTTTATTGACCTTTTATCCTTTCTCTGCTTTCTAAAGCAATGGATCTGTTCCTCAACTGATCCATTTTCCCAAGTTTATACTACTATAAAGGTCAGATGATTTCTACTTACTTAATTTACTCGTAACACCCAATTCCTAACTGTTTCAACTCCTTTGCCTCAAGAAAGCACAACTCTGAAAGTCTTCCACCCCACATTAGCAGCACCAATATCTCCAATGTAATTACTCGAAACCACCCCTAATAAATATTTTAAACTTAACTTGTATTGTGCGGAGGCAACACAGTCATGGCAGCACCCTACAATAATATCCCTCTCCACAGAATTTTTCCCTTCTTGTCTGACTGGGCATATTCTGCTTCATTATTATTTGTGTGTTTATCGTGTTTTTAATATTAATTGAAGCATTTTTAAATACTGAAAATTCACATTCCATCCTATTTTCATTCCTGCCAGCACCTTGCCCTGTTTCTGGTCAGTAATAATATTGGTTAAGATTTACTGGACTTTTTTATGTACTAGACATTGTTTTAGGCACTCTACCTGTATTAACACATTTATACTTCACTACAACCCTTAAAGAGATATACGGTTATCATCCTCAGTTCACAGAGGAGAAAACTGAAGAACAGAGAAGGGGTATCTTGCCCACTTAACATTTATTTAAAAAGTAGTTTCAACTCAATTCTATTTCACAACCAATTTTCTAAGGTAATATGCAATATTGCCTCTCTGGTAGGTTCTCCTTTAAAAAGTTTTTGTTGAATAAATGTTATTGAATGGACTAAATTAAATTAAGGGAGGAGGGCTTCTTCAATAGATACCAGTAATCTGTCAAGGAGGAATTTCTGCCTGGTAGATACAGAGAATAAATCAGCACTATTTAAAACATGGCCTTCACACCTTATCTGTGCTGGTTAATACAGTGAGTCATTTTCCCCCAAAGCTTGCATATTTATCTTATTTACTTTAAGACCAATTGCCAAACATTTCCTCTGCAGTAAATATCACACACTACTCATTTTTACCTTTGCCTATTTTAGTCTATTTTATGATATTTCATTCCATTGGTATATATAGTCTCCCTTAAGGGATCTAAAAATGTTTCACCAGGAAAGAGTTAAAAAAGCCCCTGACTAGAGTTACTGGTTCATAAAAGAGCTATTCCATCCTGAGAAACCTACTCTAAACTGAGTCTTAATAATTGATTTAATAACGGGTGATAGAGATGTGGATACAAAGAGTGTGCATATGCTTTTGTTGATTTTTCCACTTTCTCTGATGTTCTGTTTGATAGCCAGTATGACAAATTACATAGATGTAGTCATAATGGTAAAGGAAAAAGAAGTGCCATTTTGACAATACTAACAATTACTAAATCCCATCATGCGGGGCCTGTTGAAAGGACTATAATCCCATGAAAATACAAATTTTATCTGTGCACTGTTTGAACTCCAGGATTTCACCCCATCATTAAACCAACTCAACTGCACCAACTGAGCCATTTGCAATTGTGATACGAACCAGAGCAGAAGTGTTTCTGGACCAAAGGGACAGTCCCTGCCTCGGTGTGCTCCATGTGTGTTGGCCTGCATGAGACCTCTGCTCCTTTGTCTTGCCAGCAACTGAGTTAGGAGAGCCCAGTTCATAGTTCATCTGCCCTGAGCAGACCCTGAAAGGAACCAGTGGACCACAAAGCCCTTGTTCAGGAGCTATGGGGAAGGCCAGCAGTGAGGTTATTTGTCTGCTTCCCCACCCACAGGAAAAGGAAAGTGTCTTTGCAAGGAAGCAACGCACTCTCCTCATAACAGGCACGCATCTTCCAGTTTAAGCAGGTTTAAAATGTCCACCTGTGTTTGTAAATCCTCTAAAAGAAGGTGATTTTAAAAACACTCCAAATTCTTAAAACATCATTTATAAATGGGCATCTGTGTTTCAAAAGCTATCTTTACAAAAATACTCAGAGTGCACTTTCCCATAACTGGCACTTTCAGTACAGAATTTGATTTGCAAACTCTAATTCACTATCTAAATTTAAAAATTACACAGAATGCATACACTTGAGAAGAAATAAATACTTACTTTAAACACATTTTGTGAATAAAGCAGAGTTTTCCATATCTTAATTAAGTGGGAACTTCTGATTCCAGGCTTGCTTATCTCCATAATGAAAGTGATTGTCAGAGATCAGTGACAATTCAGAAGGCAAGGCAACTCACCGCCTGGAATTTAAGAGATCCATTTTTAATCTCAACATAATATGGACAGCACTAAAATCTGCATGATATTAGATTTATTTGAATAATAAAATAATGAGTGATTATAATGAACAATAAATAAGTTATTCATAATTGCAGTTACTGCTAAATTGGTCTTATCACTGACCACCTCACATTTACACCTAATAAAATATAATGTCAGATTTCAAGAAGCAAGTAATAATGATAACATCATAGCAAAATCCTTGCAGGATCTTATTATACCATATAGTCGATATTTTGCTGCTCAGATAATAACTGGCATACTACTATGTGTATTAACATAGAATGCACCATTTCTACAGTCTAGAGATAGTCTAATATGAAGGTGGTAGCTCTGTCCCCTCCTACCAAAATTCTAAAGGTATTTCCCTGTTTTAAAAATAATAATTAAACTTCCTGCCAAGATGGAGGAAGGGATGCATAGGTAGAGGTGCTTTACCTCCTCACAAAACCAAAAGAAGGACAACAACAAATTTGAAAACAAAAAATAATCAGAACTTTCAGTAAATGGAACTACGTGAAAGTCTGACCACTACGGAATTAAAGAAGAAACATTCATCCAGACCAGTAGAAGGGGAGGACTCGAGGCAAGGTGGCAGCTGGAGGACCATGAGGGTGAAGTGGTGGCTGGCAGACTCTGTGGTCCCACATTCCCATGCAGATAAACCGGAGGAACAACTGGGGAGCAAGACAGACTGCACAACCCAGGGTTCCAGTGCAGGAAAAATAAAGCCTCGAAACCTCTAACTGAAAAAACCTGTGGGGGTTGAGGTCTCAGGAGAAACTTTCAGCCTCACAGGAGAGTTCATTGGAGAGGCCCACCCATCTTGGAACCAGCACCAGAAGGGCCCAATTTGATTGTGGGTAGCAGGGGAAGTGACTGAAAGCAAGGCCAGAGCTGAGCAAGCGGCATTGTTCCCTCTCGGACCCCTCCCCCACAAACAGCCCACATCTCAGTGACAACATTGCCCTGCCCTGGAAAATACCTAAGGTTTCACCCCTTACACAATAACAGGTGTGTGAAGACAAAAATAAAATATAGCCCAAATGCAAAAACAGATCAAAGCTCCAGAAAAAAATACAACTAAGTGATAAAGAGATAACCAGCCTATCAGATGCAAAGTTCAAAACACCAGTAATCAGGATACTTGTAGAAATCCTTGAATATGGTTGCAAAATGGAGGAAAAGTAAAGGCTGTGAAAAGTGAAATAAAGAAAAATGTATGGGAACCAACAGTGAAGGGAAGAAAACTGGGACTCAAATCAACAGTTTGGAGCAGAAGGAAGAGATAAACATTCAGCCAGAACAGAATGAAGAAACAAGAATTCTAAAAAATGAGGAGAGGCTTAGGAACCCCCGGGACAACTTTAAACATTCCAACATCCGAATTGTAGGGGTACCAGAAAAAGAAGAGGAAGAGCAAGGAATTGAAAACTTATTTGAAAACATAATAAAGGAGAACTTCCCCATTCTGGCAAAAGAAATAGACTTCCAAGAAGTCCAGGAAGCTCAGACAGTCCCAAAGAAGTTGGACCCAAGGAAGCACACACCAAGGCACATCAGAATTACATTACCCAAGGTTAAAGATAAGGAGAGAATCTGGGGTGGTGGGTTCGAGTGAGAATAAAAGACAGAAAACTGTACAAGATCAACAATTAAAATAAAAATAAAAAAAGATAAGGAGAGAATCTTAAAAGCAGCAAGAGAAAAGGAGACAGTTACCTACAAAGGTGTTCTCATAAGACTATCAGCTGATTTCTCAAAAGAAACCTTACAGGCAAGAAAGGGCTGGAAAAAAAGTATTCAAAGTTATGAAAGGCAAGGCCCTATACCCAAGATTACTCTATCCAGCAAAACTATCATTTAGAATGAAAGAGCAAATAAAGTGCTTCCCAGATGAGGTCAAGTTAAAGGCGTTCATCACTGAGCCCTTACTATATGAAATGTTAAAGGGACTTATTGAAGAAAAAGAGGAAGATAAAAAATATGAACAATGAACAGTACAATGACAACATACAACTATCAACAAGCAAACCTGGACTTCCGGCCAAGATGGAGGCGTAGGCGGACACACTGTGCCTCCTCTCACAACCAAAATTAAGGACAACAAATATTTAGAAACAAGAAAACAACCAGAACTGATAGAAAACTGAACTGTACGGAAGTCCAACAACCATTCATCCAGACCGGTAAGAGGGGCGGAGTCGCGGCAGGAGAAAGTGGAGGTGCGGACCCAGGAACGCGAGCAGCAGCGGCTGGCAGTTCCCAGGTGCACAGGCGGCGGCTGGCGGTCCCCGGGCCTACAGGCAGCAGCTGGCGGACCCCGGGCACTGAGGGGGCAACTGTGCAGACCCAGTGAGGCCGCACAAGGCGGCTGGCTGACTGACCAGGTGGTCTCACATTCGAGTGCGCAGACGGTCCAGGCGGAGGGGAAGTGGCAGAGGGGACTGAATCCAGGAGAGAGCGGAGCAGGCGCCATTGCTCCCTCTCAGGCCCCACCCCCACATACAGCGTCACAACCCAGCGACTGGGCTGCCCCGCACTGGGGAGCGCCAGAGGCTCCACTCTTCACTACGTAACAGCACGCGCATGTGCGCAGATAATCCAGGTGAAGGGGAAGCAGCGGAAAGGGCCGGAGTCCAGGAGAGAGCGGAGCAGGCGCCATTGCTCCTTCTCAGACCCCGCCCCCACCTATAGCCTATAGCGTCACAACCCAGCGACTGGGCTGCCCCGCCCTGAGGAACACCTAAAGCTCCACCCCCTCACTACGTAATAGCCGCGACCAGACTAAAACCAAAACAACAACAACAACAACAAAAAAAACCTACCAAAAATGGCTCAAACCGGAAAACAAATAAAAGCCCCAGAGCCAATTCCTCCAAGCAGTGAAGAGATAGCCAACCTGTCAGATGCACAGTTCAAAGCACTGGTCATCAAAATGCTCACAGAATTGGTTGATTTTGCTCACAAATTAGATGAAAAAATGCAGGCTACAATCCGTGAAATGAAGGAAGACACATGGGGAACTGATAGAGATGGAAGGAAAACTGGGACTCAAATCAATGGAGTGGACCATAAGGAAGAAACTAACAACCAAACAGAAGACGAGGAAGAAACAAGAATTCAAAAAAATGAGGAGAGGCTTAGAAACCTCTGGGACATCTTTAAACGTCCCAACATCCGAATTATAGGGGTCCCAGAAGGGGAAGAAGAACAGCAACGAGTGGAAAACTTATTTGAACAAATAATAAAGGAGAACTTCCCCAATCTGGCAAAGGAAATAGACTACCAGGACGTCCAGGAAGCTCAGAGAGTCCCAAAGAAGTTGGACCCAAGGAGGAACACACCAAGGCACATTGTAATTACATTAGCCAAGATTACAATGAAGGAGAGAATTCTAGAAGCAGCAAGGGATAAGGGGACAGTCACCTACAAGGGAGTTCCCATCAGACTGTCAGCTGATTTCTCAAAAGAGACCTTACAGGCAAGAAGGGGCTGGAAAGAAATATTTGAAATCTTGAAAAGCAGGGACCTACATCCAAAATTGCTCTATCCAGCAAAGCTGTCATTTAGAATGGAAGGGAAGATAAAGTGCTTCTCAGATAAGGTGAAGTTCAAGGAGTTCACCATCACCAAGCCCTTATTATATGAAATGTTAAAGGGACTTATCTAAGAAAAAGAAGATAAAACTATGACAGTGAAAAGACAACAAACTCATAGCTATCAAGAACCACACCTAAAACAAAAGCAAAGTAAGCAAACAGCTAGAACAGGAACAGAACCACAGAAATGGAGACCATATGGAGGGTTAGCAACAGGGGCGTGGGAGGAGGAGAGAGGGGGAAAAGGTACAGAGAATGAGTAGCATAGATAATGGGAAAAAAATAGACAGGGGGAGGGCAAGAATAGTATGGGAAATGTAGAAGCTAGAGAATTTATGACCCATGGACATGAACTAAAGGGGGGAATGTGGGTGGGAGAGGGTGGTAGGGTGGAGGGGAATGATGGGGGAAAAATGGGACAACTGTAATAGCATAATCAATAAAATATATTTAAAAAAATAAAAATAAAAATAAAAATAAATTTAAAAAAAGCAAACCTAAAAAAACAAAAACAAAAATGAACTAAGTAAACAACCAGAACAGGAACAGAATCACAGAAATGGAGATCGCATGGAGGGTTATCAGCAGGGAGGGGGCGGGGGGTGAATGAGGGAAAGGATACAGGGAATAAGAAGCAAAATTGGTAGGTACAAAACAGACAGGAGGAGGTTAAGAATAGTATAGGAAATGGAGAAGTCAAAGAACATATATGTACAACCCATGGACATGAACTAAGGTGAGGGAATGATGGCAGGGGGTGGGGGTACAGGGCAGAGAGGAGTAAAGGGGAGAAAAAATGGGACAACTGTAGTAGCATAATCTATAAATTATATATTAAAAAATCAAAAAAATAAATAGAATAATAATATCATTGGGGGGACCTAGATTACATAGCTATACATACAAACAAGGGAATTTACAGCAACAGAATTGTAACAAGCCCTTCTCCCCTCCCCCCCAAAAAAAAAAACAATAAAGAAAGAGAAAAAGGAAAAATCAAGAAAAGAAAGCAAGCACGAATATTTATGAATAGATTACAGGTTGAATAAATGACATTGTGTTTCAATATATAATGTGAAAAAGATGCATTTATATATTTAAGTAAAAATAGAAGTGAGTTCCACAGTGAGTAGTGTATATGTCATCTTTTGAAAGCGAAGAAAATGAAGGATAAAACGAAATGGAGAGAGGGAGAGAACAGAGGAGGAGGAAGGAGTACGGCAAGATGGAATGAAGAAGGGAGGGAGGAAAGGAAGGAGGAAAGAGAGGATAACCTAAACGTCCACGTGAGCTCGGAGAATACATGGAAGCACACTGAGTAAACACTTAACATTATTCTGAATTTGAGAAGGGAAAAGCATTAACCCACCATTTCTCTGTAAACCTGTTTCGTTTTACTCTCTACAGAAAGTTTTTATTATTTTTGTAATGTTTAAGAATTAAAAAGGAACACAAAGTCAAAAGCAAACAATAAAAACTTTCATCTGAGCTCTGACCAGTGTGGCTAAGTTGGCTGGAGCATTGTCTCATAACCTAAAGTTTGAGGGTTTGAGTCCCAGTCAGGGCACATACTTAGGTTGTGGGTTTGATATCCAGTCTGGACACATATGTCCCCGGTCCACGCATGTACAGGAAGCAACCAATCAATGCTTCTCTGTTGCATTGATGTTTCTCTCTCTCCCTCTCTCTCTAAAAAAGCGATGAAAAAATGTTCTCGGGTGAGGATAAAATTTCACCTGAGTTTCCTTGACTCCAACTTCTCAAGTATGAGAAACGATATAACTATTTTATATTTATGTGTATCCTTCACAGGTACACATTAAAGTAAAACAACAACAACCAAACAGGCTATTGAGTTGGAACATCAGGAAAAAAATATTTCCTTTACAGGCAATTAGTTTCTATTCATTGAATATCTAGTTTTAAATAAGGGGGTTATATAATGTTTGATATTTATATCATTCTTCACTATTGACAAAGAGCTTTCACATGCACCATTTAATTTAATCCTCAGAGCATAAACCTCAGGATTACTCAGACAAAGAAGTTAAGTGCCTACGAACATCCCCCAGTTCTACCATCAATAAAAATTAAACTTTGATTTGAATTGATTAGATGGAGAAGAATGCAGTGCTGTTTCTACTGGGGTGCTGATATATTTCTTATGGGAATTCTGTGTGAAGAATGCATTTGTGCAATATACAAAGCCACTATAAGTATTAAATTCTATAAATAACACAAGTAATAATAGCACATGATTCATGCTTGGTATAAGTAACCTACTAAAAACAAGTGGTTTCAGTTCTGTAAGCTTTATAAATGATGGTAATTAAAGTCTTGGGCTTATATGGCAAATGTCATCAGTTGACTGAGTTATAACTATTCTCTTTGGTATAAAGGCCATTTCTGGATTCAGGGCTCCAGAGTTAATAGATTGCTCTAGGCTGTTGTAGTTTACGTTTCCAATTATGGTAGACTCAGGAAAAACAAAACATTTCAGATAGGAAAATGGCAATAGAATGGTTGGTTCTGTTAGGAAATACATCGTTTTACTTCTTATTTTTTTAGTAAAGAGAGAAATGTGTATTATTAGGCTTTCCACTGCTATTGATAAGTCTTGCCTCATGCTTGCAATAATTGAAATGTGTTGATGGGTAGCCTGGGTGACTGTTACAATCTTATTTTGTTGCTGGCGAAAGAGAAGCCAAAAGGAACCTTAGGTGCTAGTTATTCAGAAGTGATGGTGGGAGGAAAACTCCATCTTCCTGACTCAACTCACACTTCCCTGTGTTTCCTCTAATTAAAACATTCAACTTGGTTTTGTTCATGACTTTATTTCCAGTGTGCAGCACAGAGCCTGACTCAAACCAGACATTCCATAAACACGTGCTGAATAAAGAGTAAACTGAACACTAGAATGCCCTGGCCAGAAACATTTGTCCAGTCACCTCTCCTGAGCTCCGATGTCACTTGTAGAACACTGTGATGTTGAGAGGTGACTCCCATGTTGTACAAACAGTAACTCAGGTAGGTCTTGTCAAAGTTTACTGACATTCCAAACCATGGTATCTTTGTTTTCTTAATTATATGTACATGTCAAATATCTTTAAGTAGAAATTATGTAACTTAGGGAATTGGAGGTTAGAAAAATCCTCTTGGTGTTCCCTCCTTTCAATTTAAATCATTTCCAAATCACATTCATTGCTGTTTGATTGTCAGAAGGAAAGCTGATGAATCTCTGTGGTTGAATTTTCAAGTAGAGTGTTCTGGTGACATAGATCAGGAAGATAGGGCTAAACTTTTAACTGTGCTTCTGACTCATTCATTGACTTATAGCAGCAGTTCTCAAAGTGTGGTCCACAGACCAGCAGCATCAGCACCACCTGCAAACTTGACAGGAATGCACATGGTCATGTCCTACTCCCGACTTACTGAATCATAAATTTGTAAGAAAATATAAGTCAAGGTACCTAAAGTTTGGTAACCTCTGGCTTAGAGTATGCCACCAGTCATCTCTTTACATTGTCTCATCAGCAAGGTATGTTTCCTGCTGTCCCAATCTACCCAGCTGTCATGCACTGCATGTTTGTATATCCCTAGAATTCACATATGTTGAAGCCATAAGCTCTAATGTGGCGGTATTCAGAGGTGTGGTTTCAGAGGGTAGTGAGATTTGGTGAAGTTATGAAAGTGGTGCTCCCATGATGGAATAAATGCCCTTATCAGATGAGGAAGAGACCAGAGCTCTCTCTCTCTGCTGTGTGAGGACACAGCAAGAAGGGGCCCTTTGGCAAGCAAGGAAGCAGGTTTTCACCAGGAACCAAACTGGGCAGCACTTTCATCTTGGACTTTCAGCCTCAAGACGTGTGAGAAATTTCTGTCTTTTAGGCAGCCCAGTCTATGCTTTGTTGTTATGGCAACCTGACCTAAGACATTATCTTAAAAACCAACTTAGGTATGTTTACAAGATTCTGATGGCAACTTATCAAAAAGTATCTTTAATATACACACAAAGTTGGCTCTACTGGTTCTACTGTACCATTTCCATGTGGCATATGTTTTAGGCTTCCTCCCCTCTTGCCCCTGCCCTCCCAGCCAGAGCATTGATGGGTTATCTGCATTGGGTTTAACTATCTTTATTTTCTTAGTCATTTAAACCAATGACCAACAGCATATATCTTCAGATCCACTGAGCAAGTAGAGAGAGGAAGTCTGGAATTAAGCAAAAACACTTCCAGGATGGCATGAAACCCTAGACCATGGTTTCAGCAGCTCTCTCTCTCTCAATATGCAGGGCCAAAGAGTCTCTGATGTACACTGTACTCAGACTTACACAAGCACTTCAGATAAAAAAAGAGCTCTCTCCTTCAAGTTATTTATGCTTTAATGGCATTTAGATGGAGCTAGGAGCAAGCCTGGAAATGACCATTATTTGGGGTGTATACTATGATACAGCAATATTTATAGACTTGCTATAATTGTGGGCAAGAAATACTTTTAAAAAGATGTAAAACAACAGTGAGAGTTGACACACCCTTAGAAAGGCCAAAACCTGGAACACCGACAACATCAAATGCTGATGAGAATACGGAGCAACATGGAATCTCATTCATTGCTGGTGAATGTGAAATGGTACAGCCATGTGGGAAGACAATTTGGTGGTGTCTTGCAAAACTAAATGCACTCTTACCATACGTTCCAGAGATCTTACTCCTTTATATTTACCCAAAGGAGTTAAAAACTTATGTCCACACATAGCAGCTTTATTCATAATTACCAAAACTCAGAAACAACCAAGACATCCTTCAGTGGATGAATGGATAAATAAACTGTGATACATCAAACAATGAAATATTATTCAGTGCTTTAAAAAATGAGCTATGAAAAGACAGGGAATAACCTCGAATGCATATTAGTAAGTGAAAGAAAGCAATCTGGAAAGTGTTCATGAGATAATAGAAAAAATATATATATTTGTTTCTGCCCCAAGTTTCTGGAAAAGAGCTCCTGATATTTTCATAATTTCCTTAGTGATCAGAGCACTACAAACATCTTTTTTTTTAAATAAGGCAACTAGGGATGGGCTCCTGGATGGGAGCTAGTTCCCAGAAAGACCACACCATGGTCAGAAGCTTGGCATTTTCATCCTCACCCCAGAGTGGAAAAGGGCTAGAAAGGCAGTTTGTAACTGATTATGTCCACATGAGGAAGCCTCCATAAAATCCCAACAGGATGGGATTCAGAGGGCTTTCAGCTGGCAAACACATCTATTTCCTGATCATCCCAGCTCCATGAGGACAGAAGCTCCTGGGCTCAGGACCCTTCAGACCTCACCCTACGTGTCTCTTTTTTTAGATTATTGTCTGTATCTTTTATCATATACTTCAGTAGACAGTTAAATACAAGTAACAGTCTGTGAGACATGACAGCAAATTAATCAAACCTGAGGAGGAACTCATTGGAACCTTCGATCTACAGCCATTAGTCAGAAGCATAGGTGCTAACCTGAGCTTGCAACTGGTGTCTGAGGTGGGGGACGGGGCATTCTTGTGGGACTGAGCCCTTACCTGTGAGATCTGATGCAATCTCCCAGCAGAATTAAGTTGTAGGACACCCAGATGGTGTCAAAGATTTGCTTGTTGTGGGGGGTGGTGGGGGTGGGGAACCTTCACACATTTGGTGGCCAGCAGTGTCAGAAAGGAAGTGGTCTGTGTGAAGTAGTGAGGAAGACACACCAGGAAAAAATATATCGTAGGGATCAACTAGGTTTTTTCCTACGTGAGAAATAAAAAGCTGAGTTTTTCTATTATAGCTACATACTGTATGACTCCAAGTCTACGATATTCCAGAAAATGCAAAGCTGTGAAGACCATAACCAGATCAGTGGCTGCCAGGGGTTAGAGGGAAGGAATGAACAGCTGGAGCACAGAGGATGTTTAGGGAAGGAGAACTCTGTATGACACTACGATGGTGGATACATGTCATTATATACTTGTCTGAACAGGAAAGTGAACCCTGATGTAAACTGTGGACTTTGGATGATGATGCTTTGTCAATGTAGGTTCATTATCATTATGAATGTACCTCTGTTTGGGGATGTTGATAATGGGGGAGGATATGGGGGGCAAAGGTATATTAAGACCCCTGTACCTTCCTTTCATTGTTGTGGTGAACCTATAACTGCTCTAAGAAAATAAAGTCCTAATAAACTTTTTTTAAAAATGCATCTTATAGTTTAGAAAGTAATAACTGCTCAAAAAGCAAAAGGAATCCCATCTGAGCAACAAGAGAAATGAAGTAGCATTAGATTACAACCCAAAGTATAATAAAATCTATGAGTCCATACTGATAAAAATATATTACCAAATAAATAAAGGAGCACAAGAAACAAATCCTCCATACAAAAGAATTCCAAATTATTAATGGAGCTGCTCCTCCCTATGAGAGGCAGACTGCTCTAGGTGACTTGCTTCTTGGAAAAGGAGCAGACTATTGAAAAAAGAAAAAAGGAAATTTACAGTGGATCAAGCTGGCAAACACTGCCTTGGCAGGTAGGTGAAGTCAATATCATCGGTGATAAGTTTTTTTAATAGCATGTACCTTGATATGATGTAATGAGAACGGTTATCTATAGCCCCAGTCTAATCATAAGAAAAATATCAAACAAATCCAAACTAAGGGACATTCTACAAAACACTTGACCAATAAATACACTGGGAACAAGAGAAGTCTGAGAACTGGTGACTGACCAGAAGAGACTAAGGAGACATGATAACTCAGTGCAACATGGTATTCTGGGTGGAATCCTGGCACAGAAGAATCACATTAAGGAAAACTGGTGAAAGCCAAAAAAAGTGTGGCAGACGGTTAGCAACAATGTGCCCATGTTGGTTCTTTAGTTGTGCCAAATATACCACAGTAATGGAAGACGTTAACAATAGAGGAAACTGGGTGAAGGGTATGTGGGAGGTCTCTGTACCATCTCTGAATTTTTTATAAATCTGAACATATTCCAAAATTTTAAAAATCTTATTAAAAGACAAAGATGTTCACATTAACACCCAATCTAATCCCACTCCCTCAGTGGTGAAAATGAGGAAAGTGGGACCCAGAGACCTCGCCGAGTTTGCACGTTCGTGATTAACTGTGCGTACATTTTGTTCTACACACGGGTCTGCTTCCCCAAACTGTCTGCTGCACAGAATAAATAACATAAAGCATGTTAAAGAGTTTTCAGATCTTAAGAATATAGCTTATTATTGTTAGTTTTATACACTTCAAGAAAAACTGATGTGCAAAATCATTATACGGATATGTCAGGGAATACTAATCCACTTGTTAAATGTTTTTTGTCTGTTTCATAAAAGAATTCATCCAAGTTCCTATAATAGCAAACTTCTGTACTGAACTAGTACATTATTTACCCATTTTTCCAGACACAGTTCCTTTTTACAAGTAATTTATGCCTAGAATATTGTTCTAACAACAAGTTATTTCTAGATTTAGATTTTCAACTCTATTTCTCTTTTTAAATATTTGTTACTTATAGTAAGCAAGGTATCTGAAATATTTTACTGTATTAAAACTTCAAACAAATAGACATTCTTAATGGGGAAATGTCTTCATATTTTACTCACTAATCTTTTGTTTTCTGCATAATGAAAATCTCCAAGATTTACACTTTTTAGTGAAACATCATCTCTACACCAAATCCTTAGTCTATGCTATAGAAAATTAGACTACAGAGAATTATTGTGTAAACATTATTAATCAAGACCTTTAATTATATGTGTTGGTAAAATCCAGGATCTAAACTCATCTGAGAAATAGCGAATTTAAATTGATTCCCTGCAGAAAAAGAATAAAATGTGGTACTCATAGGGTCATTTTATATAAGACAATCAACGTATTTAGCTGATATCAATTTTTAAATCACTTCACCTTCCCTCTGCTGGTTGGAAAGGAACTTATACCATTGCAGTCATTAAGCAATTCCATTCGACTTTAGTGTTTGTGGCAAAATGTAACCCAGGACAGCAGATTTCCTAGTCAGCTGTTGGGTTGTTTTTAGCATTCTACTTCTTCCCGGGGATCCTCCTGTAAAAAGCACAATTCATCTACCGCTCACATCAGCACCACCTGTTCACACAGCTTTTACAAGTGCATGCGATCTTTTCTTGAACTCCGTGAATCAGGTCAGTGAAAAGGCACATGTAAGAGAGAAGACGTCCTGCAAACATGTTCAGACAAGAGCTTCAACACACCTCTGACTAAGCCCCGCCACGTGGGGATGCCCATTCTGTTTTCATCAGATGCTTATTTTAAAGAAAGTTTTCTTTGCATCGAAACAAAATGTTTTTTTATTTATTATTATTTTTATTTATGTTTTCTACCTCTACCCACCTCTCCTTCCTTACCCCAACAATCATCACACTGTTGTCAATGTCCACGAGTCCTTTTAATTTTTTGCTCAAGTCCTTTTAATCCTTCCACCCCTTAACCTCCACCCAGAGCTGTCAGCCTGCTCTCTGTTTATGAGTCTGTCTCTATTTTGCTTGTTAGTTCAGTTCGTTCATTAGATCCCACATATGAATGAAATACACGTATATTTGTCTTTCTCTGTTTGGCTTATTTCATTTAACATAACATTCTTCAGGTACACCCATTCTGTTGCAAAAGGTAAAATGTTCTTTTTTTTACAGCCAAGTAGTACTCCATTGTGTAAATGTACCATAGTGCTTTATCCACTCATCTACTGATGAACGCTTGGGCTGCTTCCAAATCTTGGCTATTGTAAGTAACCTGCGATAAACATAGGGGTGCTTATATTCTTTCAAATTAGTGTTCTGGGTTTCTTCTGATAAATTCTCAGAAGAGGAATCACTGGGAAATAAGGCAGTTCCATTTTTAATTTTTTGAGGTATCTCCATACTGCTTTCCACAGTGACTGCACCAATCTACATTCTCACTAATGAGGCAAAAGATTTCCTCTTTCTCCACATCCTCACCAGCACTGGTTGTTTGTTCATGTAT
The DNA here is from genome assembly GCA_039655065.1 of Glossophaga mutica. Classification (NCBI taxonomy): domain Eukaryota; kingdom Metazoa; phylum Chordata; class Mammalia; order Chiroptera; family Phyllostomidae; genus Glossophaga; species Glossophaga mutica. Next base: position 158,683,291 of record CM077303.1, read on the forward strand.
TGACAATAGCCATTCTGACCAGTATGAGGTGATATTTCATTGTGGTTTTAATTTGCATTTCTCTGATAATTAGTGACATTGAGCATCTTTTCATATGTCTACTGGTCATTTGTATGTCATCTTTGGAGAGGTGTCTATTCGGGTCCTTCGCCATTTTTTAATTAGGTTGCTTGTTTTATTGGTGTTGAGCTTTATAAGTTCTTTTTACATTTTGGATATTAACCCCTTATCAGATGCATCAGTGAACATGTTTTCTCATTCAGTGTGTTGTCTTATTATTTTGTTGATGGTTTCTTTTGCTGTGCAAAAACTTTTTAGTTTGATGTAATCCCATTTGTTTTTCTTGTGTTTCCCTTGCCCGAGGAGATATATCAGATAAAATATTGCTACAAACAATGTCTGAGATTTTACTGCCTATGTATTCTTCTAGGATTTTTATGGTTGTGGTCTAATATTTAAATCTGTAATCCGTTTTAAATTTATTCTTGTCTGTGGTGTAAGCAGTGATCTAGTTTTATTTTTCTTCACACATCTGTCCAGTTTTCCCAACACCATTTATTGAATAAACTCTCTTTAGCCCATTGTATGTGCTTGCTTTCTCTGTTGAATATTAATTGACGATAAAAGTGTGGATTTATTTCTGGGCTCTCTATTCTGTTCCATTGATTTATGTGTCTGTTTTTATGCCAGTACCATGCTGTTTTGATTACTATGGTCTTATAATATAGTTTGCTATTAGGTATCTGACTCCTCTGACTTTGTTCTTCTTTCCAGGATCACTTACTAAGCAGGGCCTTTTGCGGATCCATGTAAATTTTGAAATGTTAGTTCTTGTTCTGTAAAATAAGACATTGGTGTTTTGAGAGGAATTACATTAAATCTGTAGATTGCTTTGGATAGTATGGTTATTTTAATAATAATAATTCTTCTAACCCATAAACATGGTATGTGCTTCCACTTATTTGTATCTTCTTCACTTTCTTTCTTCACTGTCTTACAATTTTCTGAGTACAGGTCTTTTACATCCTTGGTTAGATTTATTCCTAGGTATATTATTCTTTCTGAAGCAATTGTGAATGCAATTGTTTTCTTAACTTCCCTTCTTGATAGTTCATTATTGGAATATAAAAATGCCACTGATTTCTGGATATTAATTTTGTAGCCTGCTACTTTGCTGAATTCATTTATCAGTTCTAGTAGTTTCTTGATGGAACCTTTGGGGTTTTCGATGTACAGTATCATGTCATCTGCAAATAATGACAGTTTTGCTTCTTCCTTTCCAATTTAGATGCCTTTTATTTCTTCTTCTTCTCTGACTTTATGTCTAGGATTTCCAGGACCATGTTGAACAAGAGAGATGAAAGTGGCCATCCCTGTTTTCTCCTGATCTTAAGGCAAATGCTTGTAGTTTTTGCCCATTGAGGATGATGCTGGCAGTGAGTTTGTCATATAAGGCCTTAATCATGTTTAGATATGTTCCCTCCATTTTCACTTTGCTGAAAGTTTTTATCATAAATAGGTGCTGGATTTTATCAAATGCTTTTCCTGCATCTATTGATTGTTATCATGTCTTTTTGTCCTTCATTTTGTTTATGTGATATATCACATTTATTGATTGTGAATATTGTACCAACCTTGAATTCCCAAAATAAATTCCACTTGAAAATGGTCTATAATCTTTTTGATGTATTTCTGTATTCAGTTTGCTGATATGTTGCTGAAGATTTTAGTATCTATGTTCATCAGGAATATTGGCCTATATTTTCTTTCTTTGTATCATTTTTATCTGGTTTTTGTGTTAGGATAATGCTAGCCTCATAAAATAAGTCTGGGAGTCCTTCCTCCTCTTGTATTTTTTGGAATAGTTTGAGAAGGAGAGGTGTTAGTTCTTCTTGGAATGTTTGGTAAAACTCACCTGTGAAGCCATCCAGTCCAGAGCTTTTGTTTGTTGGGAGTTTTTTGATTACTGCTTCAATTTCACTAGGTGTAATCTGTCTATTCAGATTTCTGATCCTTCCTGATTTAGTTTTGGATCATTGTATGTTTCTAGGAATTTATCCATTTCATCCAGGTTGTCCAATTTGTTGGCCTATAGGTTTTTGTATTATTTTTTTAATTTAATTTTATTTTTTAATCAGTATTTTTTTAATTATTGATCTTGTACAGTTTTTGTATTATTTTCTTACAATCCTTTATATTTCTTTGGTGTCAGTTGCTATCTCTCCTTTTTCATCTCTGATTTTATTTATTTGTGTACTCCCTCTTTTTTTCTTGGTGAGTCTAGTTAAAGGTTTCTCAATCTTGTTTATCTTTTCAAAGAATCAGTTCTTGGATTCATTGATCTTTTGCATTGTTTTCTTAGACTGTATTTTGTCTTTTTCTGCTCTGATCTTATTATTTCCTTCCTTTTACTTACTTTGGGCTTTGTTGTTGTTGTTGTTGTTGTTGTTGTTGTTGTTGTTTTAAATTCCTTTAAGTGTAAAGTTATTGCTTATTTGAGCTTTTTCTTATTTTGAGATAGGCCTATAATGCTGTGAATTTCCACCTTAGGATTGCTTTCCTAGTGTTCCACAGATTTAGAGCTGTCATGTTCCCATTCTCATTTGTTTCAAAATGTCTTTAGATTTGTTCCTTAATCTCATTGTTGATCCATTCATTGTTTAATTTCATATTTTTTAGCATCCATGTCTTTGTGTATTTTTCAGTGTTCTTTTTGTGATTGATTTCTAGTTTTAGAGCATTATGGTCAGAGAAGATGCTTGATATGACTTCAACCTTCATAAATTTATCAGGACTTGTTTTGTGTCCTAACATGTGGTCTATCCTAGAAAACATTCCATGTGCACTTGAAAAGAATGTATATTCTACTGCTCTGGGATGAAATGCCCTGAAGATATCAATTAAATCCATTTGATCTAGTGTGCCATTTAAGGCTGCTGTTCCCTTGTTGATTTTCTATCTGGAAGATCTATCTATTGATGTCAATGGGGTGTTAAAAATCCCCAACTATGACTGTATTTCTGTCAGTCTCTCCCTTCATGCTCATCAAGATTTGCTTTACATTTTTAGGTGCTCCTTTGTTGGGTACATAAATGTTCACTAGGATTATACCCTCTTGGTGGGTTGTTCCCTTTATCATTACGTAGCGTCCATCTTTATCTCTTACTATAGACTTAGTTTTAAAGTCTATTTTGTCAGATATAAGTATTTCTACCACAGTATTTTTCCTTTCATTCACATGGAATATCTTTTTCCATGTCTATACTTTTAGTCTGCGTGCCTTTCATTCTGAGGTGGGTCCCTTGGAGATGACATTTATATGGGTTTTGTTTTCTTATCCATTCAGCTACCCTATGTCTTTTGATTGGAGCATTTAAGCTATTTACATTTGAAGTGATTATTGATAGATATGTATTTATTGCCATTTTATTCTTTAATTTCCTCTGTTTTTTTTTCCTTCTCTTTCGTCTTCCTTTCTCCTTCTTTTCTTCTCCTCCTCCTTCTTGAAAGCTAAATGGTAAAGCTTCCTTTACCATTTGTTGCAATACTGCTTTGATATTAGCAAACTCATTTAACTTTTTCCTGTCTGGAAAGCTCTTTATTTCTTCTTCAATTTTAAATGATAGCCTTGCTGGATAAAGTAGCCTTGGTTGTAGGTCTTTGCTTTGCATTATCTGAAAATTTCATTCCAATACCTTCTGGCCTGAAATGTTTCTAGGGAGAAATCAGATGACAGTCTAGTGGGAGCTTCCTAGTAGGTATATAACTGTTTTTCTTTTTCGCTTTTGAGGTTCTTTCCCTGTCTTTAATTATTATGTGTCTTCGTGTGGGCCTCTCTGGGTCCATCTTTTGGGGGACTCTCTGTGCTTCCTGGACTTTCATGTCTTTTTCCTTCACCAGGGTAGGGCAGTTTTTGTTCAATATTTCTTGAAAGAGGCTCTTGATCCCTTGCTCATTCTCTTCCCCTACCGGAATCTCCATTATGTGGATGTTGTTATGCTTCATGTTGTCCCAAAGGTTTCTTAAACTCTCATTTTTTTTTTTACATTCTTTTTTCTTTGTGTGGCTCTGCTTGGTGTTTTTGCAACCTTGTTCAAAGCACTGATTCAATCATCTGCTTTATCTAACCTATTCTTTATCTGTGTAGTGTATTATTCATTTCAGATATTATATTCTTTATTCTGACTGGTCCTTTTTTATGGTTTCTATTCTATGTCTTTCTTCATGCTGTTGAGCATCTTTATGATCATTACTCTAAACTCTCTATCTGATAAAGTACCTGCCTCCATTTCATCTAGTCTTCTTCTGAAGAATACTCTTGTTCTTTCATTTGGGGCCTGTTTCTTTGTCTTCTCATCTTGCCTGTCTCTTTGTGTTTGTTTTCATGTGTTAGGTAGATCTGCAAAGACCCTGGTGGAGACTTATGTCAGATGCTGTCTGTGACTGGCTCTGAGCAATCTGTGTGGAGCTATCAACAATCTACAGTTTGAGGCTTCCTCTGGTGGGCTAGGTGTGTACAGAAAGTACCAAGCTATGCACTAAGGCTGGCTTTTAGCAGCACTGGGTCTAGGGGAGGGTTAGCTAAAGTCTCCAACCTCCCATAGATTTGTCTTCACCTGCAATCTTTATGTTAGGCTTAATCAATGAATGTGCTTCCAGCTATTCTCTTCAGCAGCCCAACTTAAGCTCCACAGTGTGGGGTGAGAAGCATTCCTGTGGGTGGGGCTACTGCTTCTCCCCAGGCTTATGCCACATAAAGGAGAGTGCTTTGCCAGAGAAAGATGGCTTCTGCAGTATGGGGAATGGCTGAGCCCAGGGATCCTTGTGACTGACCCTTCAGCTCTCTCCCCAAAGCTACCAACCCTAGACTCTCTCCTCATGTGGCTCTGGTGTGCTCTGCCATCCTCTTCTGGAACCCAGGGTAAGTGGCTGCAAACAAAATTTTGTGTGTTGTCCCTTTAAGAGACTTTTTGTGTTTCTAGTTGTCTCTCCCTGGAGGACAGAAATTCTACTGCTCTTCACAGCTAGATGTTATTTGGGTTCCATTCCCAGTTCTGTTGTTCTAAGCTGGGGAGTCCAGCTTGGGGTTTAGACCCATACTTCTCTGGGGAAACCCCCATGGCCACTGAAATATCCCTCCAGAACCTCAGGTGCCATCTATAGTGCCCCGCCAGCCCTTTCATGCCTCTGTACTTCCTATCAATCTCGATGTGGTAATGTGGTTTCTTCCATAAGTTGTTGATTATAAGACTTCTCTCCAGCTAGTGGTCGGTTGGTTATTCTGGATGATTTTTCTATAATTCAGTTGTAATTCCAGTTTGGTCCTTGGAAGAGGTTAGTGTAGCTTCTACTTACTCCTCCACCACCTTGGAATACCTGAATCAAAATCTTGTTTATTGGAGCTTTTACCCTAGTGTTCTAGCTCTTTTTTTTTCTTTTCAAATTAAGAAAGGCAAGGATGACAACATTATTACATCAATTTTACAAAAGAGAAAATATCTTAGGGAAGTCACAAAGCTGGTAATGGGTAGATATGGAATCAATTCAAGCTTGTTTACTCCAAAGGTCTTAATTGTAGATGCTACACCATTCTAGTTTAACATGACTGTGCCTCACTCTAAAAAAGTGCATCTGCCCGAGAGAATCAGTGAGTGCTGAAATCCAACTGGTGCTTCTGATAAGCACAACTTCTGTCAAAAGAAAGGGGAACATTTTTCTAATTTATTCTTCCTGCTCAGGCATAGACCTGCAGTACTGTTAGCTTGGAAGCGAAACTATCTGATACACACTGAGGTACCAAATAGGGAGGTGGTAGCCCCTTTAGCCTGACCCATTTCTCATGATCTTTGAAATCACTTATTTCACTCAGGAATGCCTAAGAATTATCCTTTTAATGATCTGCCTTTTTCCCTGGAGCAATGACAAGGTCACACATCTATAGTATCATGATTTCCAATCTCCCAACACCTTTTTTTGAATATTTACTCAAAATATATCCTTATCAACATTTCCAGTGCTTCTACTATCTAGATTATTTCTTAAAAGACTGTCAATGGTATTTATTTACACTCATCCAAAAGTTTTTCTACTATCCTGGGAAACAACAGCTGAGCTTAAAAACTAAAACTCATCTGAAATAGCCAGATGTCCTCCTGCAGTATCTTTACTCTGTTCCATTTATAGATCAATTGTTATAACTGGGAGGAGGGGAGAGAGAGAGCGCATACATGAATACTTTTGCTTTTTCTCTGTATGTGTATTTCATGACAGCTGCCAACAAATGGGCTCTCCTCCCTACATGGAATTGACTTGTAAACTTTTTTGTGGTTATTTTTGCCTTTCACATTTTTCACCAAACTCTGTTCATTCTAACACTTTATATTATACCATTCTTCTCCAAGAGTACCTGATTGGGTATATTACCTTTCATGTTTTATATCTCTCACTTCTAGGCATTCCGTGAAACTCATTGTGGTCCTTCTGTAACTCTCCCAGTTCTTCCTCAGCAGGATTGTTTGGATCTTAAGTATGGTGTATATAGGATAAACTATGGAATTTGGAGTCCATTCTATTTTTTCTTTGCCATTCCTCCTAATAGTTCATATTCTAACACTGTTAAAGTGACATATTGTGGTACAAATACAAAAATATATAAAGATTTGGAAATTTTTAATGCTTTTCACTTACCAGTGTATTTATAGGAATTCATCTTGAGGAAATATTCATAGATTAGTGCATTGATACTTAGATGCCAAGATGTTTATCCTAATAATACTTAAATTAGCCAAAACTTAAAAATAATTTATGTGTTTAGCAACTGAATATTAGTTGAATGCATCATGGTAGATACACCCAATAGTATATTGGACATCCAGCATTTAAAAATAATGCTGTAAATATAAAGCTTCTAGAAGAAAACATAAAGAAAAATCTTCATAACATTGACTATGGCAGTGATTTCTTAGATTTGACACCAAAAATATAGGCAACAATAGGAAAAATAAGTATGTGGGACTACGTCAGACTAAAAGGCTTATGTACAGGAAAAGAAACAATGAATAGAGTGAAAAGGCAACCTACAGAATGGGAGAAAATATTTGCAAACTAATATCTGATAAGAGATTAATATCCAAAATATATAATGAACTTCTACAACTTAAAAGAAAACAAATAAGAAACCCCAAATAACCTGATTAAAAAAATGGGCAAAGAATTTGAATAGACATTTTTCAAAGATATAAAATGACCAACAGATAAATGAAAAGATGTTCAACATCATTAATCATCAAGAAAATGCAAATCAAAAGCACAATGAAATATCACCTTATACCTGCTGGATGGCCATTTAAAAAAAAATACCCAAAACATAAAATAACAAATGTTGACAAGGATGTGGAAAAACTGCAATTTTTGTGTGCTTCTGATGAGAATGTAAACTGGTGCAACTGCTATGGAAACCAGTATGGTGTCCCCTCAAAACATTGAAAATGGAACTATCATATGACCTAAGAATCTCACTTCTGGGAACTTACCTAAAAATTGAAATCGGGATCTTGGAGAGACATCTGCACTCCCATGTTCACTGCAGCATGATCCGCAATAGCCCAGAGGTGAAAGCAACCAAAGTGTCCACTGAAGGATGAATGCATAAAGAAAAGAGAATAGTATTCAGCCTTTAAAAGGAAGGAAATCTTGTCATATGCTACAACATGCATGAACCTTGAGGACATTATGTTAGATGAAAAAAATCAGTTATAGAAAAACAAATGCTGCATAATTCCACTTAAACAAGGTATCTGAGTAACCAACCTCTTAGAGGCAGTAAGTGGAACGGTGGTTGCCATGGAGGTGGGAGAGTGGGCGGTGGTAGAAATGGGGAGTTGTCATTCAAGAGGTATAAAGTTTTATTTTTTTATTTTTTTTAAGAGGTATAAAGTTTTAGTCATGAAGGGTGAAAAAATTGTAGAGATCTGTCATACAATAGTATGCATTAGTTAATATTTATTTTATTCTTTTGAATTACTCCACTTTCCAAAATTTGAGGACCTATTTTGTTTTGTTTTTTAGTTACTTGTTTATTTTAGAAATTAAGACATATTAGTTTGGAATAACAAAAATGTTTTCTGAAGCTATATCAAAGTTCCCTTGAATAATGAGAATCTAAAAATCTTTAATGTAGAATTTCATTCATTCATGTCATCCTACAAATATTTAGTGAGCAGTTACTTGCTGCTGGCTTAGATATTTCATGAGATGTATACCATCACTTATTATGACTTTGAATAAGTCACTCAACCAGCCATGAGCTTCACTTTCTGATATTGAAGATGGAGATAATAATATATTCAACCTATCTAATTATATTTTAAGTTTATAATATTAACAAATACAAAATAAGTATATTAACTATAAAATGTTACCTTTTTATGACTATTATCTTTACTATTATGATTAATTGATTGTGTTTTTCCAGATCCTCCAATGTGTAAAAGTGAGCCTGATTTCACAAAATCATACCCAGCCTTTCTAGGGTCTCTCCAATTTTTCAACAAATTCCTAAGTTAGTTTCTATATTCTCTGTATTTCCAGCTCCAGCACAGCAACCATGAGCTAATGTTGCTCTAAATCTTCTCACACAGAATTATTCAGTAAACCATGATGAGCATTAAACCTTGTTTTCCTTTTTATTTTCTCAACTCATGCATTTTTTAAATTAACATTTTTCCTTATAATTTTTAAAACTTCTTAACATTCATATCTCCCTCCCTATTCTCTGTTCATTCCTGCGACTCACCTTGGCATTTCCATGCTGCATGGACTTTTCAGATAAACAGTAGCACTGGATATACATAAGCAGCAAAAGGGTTATAGTCTGATATCTAAAAGTTACCTACAAGGAAAAGGGGAGTTAGGTGACAGTGGGGTTGTGTGGGAAATACCAGAACATGACATGTATAGTAAACGAATACATTCTTAATGGTTGTTACTTTGCTTATTTATATTTCCTCTTTATAAACACTTTATTTTTTGTGCATGCATGTTTTGTACCTACTCAAATCTTAATGTTATAGGGTTAATTTCATAGGTTGTAGGCTACACACACACACACACACACACACACACACACATACAGTTTTTTATATATATAGTTTTATATATATATAATATTTTTTCTCTTTTAAGTCTTTTTGTCTCCTCTCCTCTGGCTAATATTGGGTTTTATTCTTTGTATTGTCATTGAAGGAGAAGTAAAAGGGTTCCTATGTTTTTACTTGTCTGTCAATATATTAATGGCATCTTGCCTTCTTCAAAAAGGAATTGGTAGGTAATTCTTACCCAAAAAAAGAAGAGTTGATTTATAGTTTATACTCTGAGTAGTTAAAGATAAATGAGAGATCAGAAATTGTATGGACAGACAGGGAGAAGAAGAAACAAGTACTTAGGGAAGAATTACTATGAATAAACTGAAAGTTTTCTGCTTCTTGTAACTAAGTAAAACAAACATAAGGTGATACTGTACATAGTTTTTCCTCTGATAAAAGAAATTGTACTGACTTGTCAGAGAGACCATTTTTCCTGGTTTTATATTCTGTGAAGAAGTTGTATAGACTCCTATATTAAGGACATAAAATAACATAAACAATGTCCTCAGAACCATTTTTCTAGAAAATGTATACTTTGCAAACTATGTTTGTTATCTTGTCATAACATTGTAAAAACAATCCCATAGAACAAAGGAAGACAATGGGAATAAGCCACGCTGTTTGGAAAATGAGACCATGTGTATATAGTTGTTTTTACATTTCTGCACCAATGAATATGACTTACTTATATAAGGAAAAGATAAACTTTATTTAACAATAATATATGCACTTTACGAAGGCATTTTTTTTATAGCAACTCTTGATGAAAGCTGGAAGCATGGTCACAAATCCCAGTTCAGGGAAAGCATTTCTATGACAGCTAAATTAATACAATCAAGAAATTTACATTCCAATGACCTGCTTGGCACATGCATAGTATATAATGAGGATGCTGAACTTGTTCCTTAGACTCTCTCAAATACCATTTATCTCACCTGGATTTTTGACATGAGTTATGTAGCATTCTGAGGTTTAATACTCAGGTTACTATCAAAAAGCAGAAATTTTCTCTTAGTAAAAAAGGTGATCAACATATTCTAGATCTTAGATGGTCAAGAAGCAGTGTCAACATGATGCTGTGAAACCTAAGAGCTGCTCATGTATCTGGTCTGCCTAAAGGTCTGCTTTATCTCCATCAAGCAGCGGGCAACAGGAAAGGAAGCTTGCTTCAGAGCTAAAAGTTTTTTTAATTGTCCCCAAACCCTAGAAAAGTACTTAGTTGAGACTCCAAAGTTCTGCACTAGGAAGCTTGGGAAAAATATTTTTTGGGCCAGGACACTTTAAAGGATGACATGCCCTTTAAATCAAATGCCTGCCCACCTGCTAACAATTCTGGAAAAATGCTTCCGTCTCAAGAAAAACAGATGTTATTGGTTACCTGTAAATTTCAATTAGCTTGTTCTATTAGGAATCATTGATTTTCACCCATTGATCATACCTAGTTATAGAAAAGCCTTTAACAGTATGTACTGATATGATATTACATCAGCATTTAATATACACTTTTAAAACTGCTCTTGATATAAACAACACTTGATGGATCTGAAGGGAATTATGCTGAGTCTAAAAGCCAATCTCAAAAGGTTACAGGTTGGATGACTGTATTATCTGATATTCTCAAAAGGATAAAATTATAGAGATGGAGAACACATTAGTGGTGGCCAGGGGTTAGAAATGGTGGGGGTCAGGGATGTGGGGGATGTTTGTGGTGATGGAACAATTCTGCACCTTGACTGTGGTGGTGGTTACAAGAATCTACTCATATGATAAAATTTCATGGAACTACACACACACATGAGAACTTGCAATCTCGGTAAAATTTGAATAAAATCTATGGATTATACCAATGTAAATTTCTTGCTTTTGATATTGTGCTATAGTTATGTAAGATATAAGCACTGAGGAAAACCAAGAGCAGGGTATCTGGGACCCTCATACTATTTTGCAAATTACCATGAATCCATAATTATTTCAAAACAAGTATTTTAAAAAACAATAAAATTTCCATTAGAAGCCCAGAAAAGCTCAGTAAAGTTTAGATTTTTTTACTGTCTTTCATTGAGAATGTTTTCCAGGTGCTCAAATGCTAACCTCTAAGTACACAGCTTCTTTGGGAGACCCTAGTTCTCACATATGAGAGACAAGTATTGATTGAGCACCAGGAAAGACAGCGGTGCTTCAGCCACAGGCTACAACCAGGAAGTCCTCTGCAGTACCCTTCTAGCTGATATTTCTGTCTCTGGTATCTTCTAATTCCTACTTATTGTATGCAAACCTATGAAATAGTCTTTCTTGTAGCCTTTCTCTTCTGGATCAAGTACAATTCTTCTAGAGATCCAGCTTGTTTTCAGGGTCTTAATCAGAGATTGCTCATTTGATAAGGAAGTAGCCTTGCTCTTCCATTTGTACAGCAATCATGTCTATTTGGTATGATTCTGAGGTCAATGGTCTTGCTTGCTTGTTTGTTTGTTTGTTTTCCTAATGTATCTTCATCAGACTTGGCACATAATAACATCATTAAAAATTCCTCTTGGAATAATGACTGAGTTAGTTATATCTGTATAATTGGCATTCAGGTGTTTGTGGAATTGAATTGGTAAGTGTGACAGGGACGGAATTCATTAATATGTTAGTCTTCAGAGCATTTTTTCCCTGTCTTTCACCCTTCCTCTCTAAAGAGGATTCTATCTTTAGCTGTTCATTTTCTCCAATAGGTGAATCTCATTTTGGTCAGGCTTGCTCCAAAGTTTTTTGTGATGAGAAGGGAGGGGATGGAGAGAGAAAAGATGAGAAGAGAGGAGAGGGGAAGAGAAGGAAGAAGAGGAAGGAAGTGGGGGGGAGAGGAAAGACAAGAAGCAGGAAGGACCAGGAGAAAGAAGAGTATTGGTGTATTCTAGAAGCAGGAGCCAGAGGAGTGAGGGCTGAAAAGAAGCTGAGCTGGACTTTTTTGGAAGGAAGCTTGGCAAGTGAAAGGGTTCAGAGTAGCTTTTACTAGACTTTTTTCTGCCTGTATGATTGCAGGATATTTTTCTTAATCCTTGAAATGTAAAAATTGTGTCAAGCTCTAAGAGAAAACTTATTTTATATTTCTAAATCATAGAACCATTCAGAATTTCAAACTCAGTTTTATAGTTGTTTCAATCTTTGGGGAAGATTCTTTTATGGAACATACTAAATATTTATTGAATGAATAATTTTATTCCTGCTCCAATTATTCCGAGGCAGAAACGATGCTTAGGTACAAATGTAGCTTATTCTCTACTCTACGTAGCCATTGTATTTTCTCATTGTTCAACTCTTTTCCTTTCCTTTGTATTGTTTGGGAGCAGCCAGTTTGTTCTCTATAACCCTGGTAAAATTTTATGCTTTTGTTTACTCTTCACTGCTTTCAGAGCAGATTTTAGCTGTTATTGTATTTTTAGTCTAAATGCTTGAAAAAAAATCCCATTTTTCATCTAAAAGCATTTTCATCAAAAGCACCTAAAATGTAAACTTCATCTAAAATTTTCCTTTTAATCAGATCAATTTTCCTCTCATCCTTCATCTTTTGTTTCGTGGACTTATGTTTTAAACACAATTAGAAGTCTTCTAAGATAGTTTTCTATTTTCTGCAGTAATATGTGGATGCATATATGCACCTCTTTATTTATAAATGATTTAAAAGACTGAGAAAAAAAGTGACCCATGTTGATCCAGTCCTGCTGACCAGTGACCTGCTGACCAGTGACCCCCTGACCAGTGTGAGGTGAGACATAAGTGTAAGGTAGGGTGGTTTCATAAAACAGGTTATCCAACATTTTGCTCTTAGAACTCCTCTAGGCCCTCATAAACTTTGGGGGTGGGGGTCCCCAAAGAGCTTTTGTTTATGTGAGTTATTATTCACATTTATCATAAAATGTTTTAAATATTCATTTTAGATATAATAATAAACTAATAAATTTTATCTAACATTTTATTTTTAAAACTCTACTTTAAAAATTGATGAAAAGAGTGGTACTATCTTATATTTTTTTCACATCTCTTTGATATCTGGCTTCTCATATCTGATTTTGCATTCAATCTGTTGTGATAAGTTGCTTTGGTTGAAGTATGAAGAACTCAAACTCAGATAAACTCAAATAGATATATAATTGGAAAAGAGAGTTTTTTACCAAACTTTTCAGTTAATTGTGGATATTCTTCTCTGATACTAACAGCATCGAAACTCAACCAGTGGTATCTTCTTTTTAAAGGTTAGTTGCAATATGGAATCTGAAAACCTATCAGTGCATTTTACATACTTTTTTGTATCAAAATCTATTTGTTCACTTTGCACTTTGAATGGGCCTTTTAACCATATATGGTTTTGTAACATCATGCATTTGGTCTTCTGAATTCACACATTTAATTATACAGTACCACAAAATCACATTCCTTGATATCACCACCAAACTTAACAGAAAAGTGTTCAAGTATTTGGAAGCCATCGAGTGCATGATAGTGAAATTTAAGTTTTTCAAAACTCGAATTTCATCTAGAGATTCAAATTTTATTATTAATCACAAATATTGTCAGTTGTTTTCCTTGACATGACATGCTCACTTCATTTATTTCAATAAAAGTTTGCCAAATGCTCAAGTCTGAGTACACATAGTTTGTTAGTAGTTCTTTCAAACCAAAATGCTGTTCATGCAAAAGTGGCCAATGGAACTTGCAACTCAGACAATGTACGACTGGTTTTCCCTGAGGTAACTGCTACAGTTTGCTGTGCAGTAGCATGTTTTACTTCCCATTTTGTCATACAAAATTTATAAAAGATATGTCTTCAAGGGTCAAGATTTGACAAAATAAATGCTACTGCTTCATCAGGACATTGTAAAAAGATATTGTAGACTTTTGTCTCTGTATTCACTCACCTGCGTATGTGGTGGTAAAGAATCAAGTGACGACCAGATAGTTTGGAGCCACTGCTTGGTACGTGTGAGGGCCAGCCATTCTACCCACCATCACTCTGCACCATCAATGGAAATGTCAGAGCAGTGAGAATGCCAAATAATGTTTCAGTATTATGAAGAAAGCAGTGTTGACTTTGTGAATTGCCAGTGGCCCATGGATCACACTTTAAGAATCACTACCATAAAATAAGCTTTGGATAACTTCTGTATTAGTTCAAGACTTGAATGTTACCTCATTGCTACCTCAATCTTCTGAAAGATTAAACCGTCAATAAGACATACAATGAATTTATTAGATGCTCTGTTTCCCGCAGAATGAGACTTGGAGCCAACGTCCAGAAAGTTGGCATTCCTCTCTACTACTGGATCTTTTTCTTCTCTCCATCAGGTTTGGGATTCAGTGTCTGGGCACTCTGAAAGCATCACCTGTAACCTTAATTCTAAAGCTGTGTCAGTAACTACATCAGTTCTGCTTCTCTCTCCACTTATCCTCAGCCAAAGGCTCCTCACACTATTTATGGCTTCAGGCTGGTGAATTTCCCCTCAGTCGTACATTTTCTTGATTGATTTATAGTTGTTCTTCTCTGCATTTTATATTAGGTTTTTGGTTGTTACTTTTTAATAAAAATACATTTTACACTGCTGTATCTTAGTCACGTCTGTGTTATCAATTTTTTGGTTAAACTAAAATGATCTTTGTGGTGGGGCTCCACCCACAGAGCCCCATCCGTCTGCCACGGACGAAAATAAAACTACCAAGACATGATCTGCTTGGGGAGGAGAGGCGGCCAATCTCTCAAAGGAGAAGGGCCAAGAGCCCTTTCCTCAGTGGTTTTTATTAGGTTCTTAATACACAGGAATACAGGTGAAGCTCATCAATCAATGCCAGGCGGCAAGGATCAAACCATAGATAATATTTCAAAGAACTCTGAGGGTTTAATTGAGTCAGGGTCTGTCAGCTAAGGGGTTACAAAACTTTGGGACACAAACTCATTTCCTCCTCAGACCCTTATCATTTAAATGAGAGCACTCTTAGCAAAGCAGGTTTCACAGGACTTTACGAATTCTTCCTTATGCCTGATTACCCAGGGAGCTGCTCTAGCCAGCACAGGGCTGCACCACCCTTGACCATAGTTTCAGGTTTAAGCGGATTAAGATGAGGAAGCAGGATATAAGGAAGACTTCTCCCAGATGGAATGGGGACTCAGGCTATGTCAGGATAGCTGGGGGGTGATGGTCCATCACCCCCTCTTTGCTGCAGCCCCCTAGTCCTTCCATGAGGGCCTCCCAAGTGGTCGTGTCTGGCTTAGGTTGCCCCTCCCATGAGGAGTCTTACCCATCATTGGCTAACCGACAAAGCATTGGGGGCCAGTTATGGATGAAGCAGAAGCAGCGCTCCTGCCAGGGAGATAAGCTTTGTCTCCTTAGTGGCTCAGGTCCTCTTGACAGAACAGACCTAGATGAAACGGGGCCCCTGGGCTCTTACTCAGCCCAGCTATGGGGTGAGGGTTACAACTCCTGAAACCAGGCTGACCGGTTCCCAACTGCTGTATCTTAATCACATGTCTGTTATCAATTTTTTGGTTAAACTAAAATGATCTTTTCTAACTAATTGAGTTAAATTCCAAAATTCTCTCATTTTTTAAAAATTATTTTTACCTATAGTTAATATATCTAAAATCTTAGCTTCATTCCTTCTCCTTTTATGTTTTCTAGAAAACTAGTGAAAACCTTATTCATTGATGGCCCTCCTTCGACGTTGTCCTTCCAAGAAGTGACGACCTTGACAGGAAGTCAACACTAGTGTTCTAGTCCTGGCATGGTGATGCATTAATGGCAAAAACGTCTCTTTTATTTCCACATTTGTAAAGTACAAAGATTGAGCCAGGTGATATCTGGAGTCCTTTCCACCTGTGTGATTGCTTGTTTTCTAGAAGTATTTTCTCTTCTCCAACTCTTTTATGAACCAAGCATGGAGCGTGAGTGAGAAAGAGATGGTTAAGATGATTTTCCAGTGTATTCTTTAGTATCTTACCTCACCAGACAGAAAAGTACTCCCCTGGAAATGCTAGTAGAAATTTGGCCTTAAATTAGAATGAGTCATTTGCCTTATAAAATGCTATAGGACTAGATGAGTTTGCTACCCCTATGCTCCTGGATAATAACTCAAGTGGAAGATTATAGCTACTTTCTTGCTAGGGCCTTTGCATGAATTCTTTCTTGATTAAAAGTATATATTAAATGATATATATTAAAGTTACCAACTTGAAACACTTCCCATTGATGGAAAAATTGCACAATGCACAACCCAAACTCCACTTCAAAGTGACCACCCAGCTGGTCCCTCTTTGGGATCTGACAACCAGCCTGTGAGTTCATATTCCTTTGACTCACATGTATCTCAATTCCTCCTGTCCTCCCTGATCTTCTTTCTTCTTATTCCTGGCTGAATAGCCTTTCACTGACCTTGTTACAAGTCTCAATCTTCATTTCAGGTGAAGGCTAAAGTGGATAATCAACTTCCCATCCAGGACACCCACTACATTTTTAGCAGACTGCTGCTTAGGAGCAGCCCCACCTTGGCTGTGACTGTCCTGTTCTGAACAGCAGTCCTCTGAACTCTGCTGCCTCCACCTGGCAAAGTTGGTCTTGGCCTTGTCATGTTAGTTTAGAGCAGTGATTTTCAACCCCTTTCACCCCACTGCACACATGAACTAATCACTAAAGTTCTGTGGCACACCAAAAAAGGTATTTTGGGCTGATCTGACAAAAAAATAAGATAATTTTGATTCATTCACACCCAACAGCTATTGTTGGCTGTTTGATTGTTGTTGTTGTTGTTTTATTTGACAATCTAAAAGAAAAGAGGTTAGTGCCCCTGACTAAATAGTCAGCTACTGCATGTTTTAAAAATCTTGCAGCACACTGGTTGAAAATCACTGGCTTAGAAGATCCATGTTTCCTGGAATGCACGTGTCCTGAGTAGACAATTCAGTTGGTTATTGCCTCCAGAGATACAAAATCTTTGGCTTTTAATTGTTCTTCCTTTGAGAGACAGATCGAGTTTATAGTGGTCATGACATAGCTTAGGAGAAATAGGACCTATACGTATATTATCTTCTTTTTTATTACTTTATTATTATTCAATTATAGTTGTCTGCGTTTTCTCCCCACCACTCCCTCCCACCCCAGCCAAACCCACCTCCCTCTCTTGCTTCCACCCTCCCCTTTGGTTTTGTCCATGTGTCCTTTATAGTAGTTCCTGAAAACCCTTCCCCACTCTGACTCCTCCCCCCTCCCTTCTGGCCATTGTTAGATTGTTCTTAATTTCAATGTCGCTGGTTATATATCTTCTTAAAAATCTCTATGTACAACATGGTGTAAAGCATCTCATTTGGGATCAAATTGGCCTGCATCAGTTATAAGTTCCATCACTGACTAGCTGGATGACTTAGAGAAGTTGATTTAATCTCACTGACGTTCAATTTCTGTATCTGCAAAACACAGCTAATAAAAGTTGATAGTTTTAGAGGATGATAAGATACAAATATAATGTTTTATACATGAGAAATTTCAGTTTCCAATAATTATTATTACTTTTACAATTGATAAAGGTTTTAGTTTTGAAAAGTCTAGGTAACTCATTTGTATATCAACATACTAATAATCAAGTGCCATAACCATGTGTTAGTACATATGCATACTCTTTATTCTCTGGAAAGCTTAAACACTAAGTCTTGTGTAAATTTATTTTAAGATTAATGGAAACAAAATAGAATTATGATATTATATTGGAATGTTCTCATTTCTCTGGGTTTCTCCACTCACATGATTAAAGGAGCAACTTTCGGGCTGTTGACTTTCTCCTAAGTCATACATGCACTTGATTAACATTGAGACAAGCTGCAAATGCAGCGTGGGGCCATCATGAGTAGGAACGAATACTGCCCACTCTCACGAGTAGGAACAAATATTGCTTTTAAGTCTGATTCTTAGAACTCGGTCAATGGCTAGAGTAAAATTGATGTGTGTGGACTCAAGTCAAATACTGTTCATTTCATTTATTTTCCTGCCATTGAGCCTTCTCTAGAATTATACCAGTATTGCCTCTTAAAATTGGACTCAGTACCAGGCAATTGCTCTGCACCAAGAAAGTTGAAGGCATTATCAGATATTGCAATCAGGACAGAGGAAGGAAGGATACCACTTAATTTCAACTTCACCTTCCTTTTCGCTGTGAACATTAGAAGAAGGCTTCTAATAAAATGGTCAAATTTGTGATCTCATTTGTTATAACTAGTACTATCTTCCCAGATGTGAGGACTGGTTTCCAGCAGCTGAAGGGAAGTCTATTGGATTAACTCCAGTGTTGTGATTGATTTGCTCTGGGTTCCATCAGTATGCAAAGCAGATGTAATGGTAGGAAATATAGAGTGTGTATCTTGGCTGATGACAAACTGGTTCTCTTCCAGAAAGCAAGATATTGTCAAGACTTGGGGCAACAGCTCATCATTCCAGAAACTTTAGACTTCTTCCACAATGTGAATATACATCTGTTCTCATTTAAATTTTTAAAAAATTCACCCTGGCAAGGTAGTTCAGTTGGTTAGAGCTTTGTCCCAATACACCAAGATTAGGTGCTCAATCTCCAGTCAGGGAACTTACAACAAGCAATCAATGACTGCATAAATAAGTGGAATAACAATGTTTTTCTCTCCCTCAAATCAATTAAATAAATAAATAAATGAAATTTCAAAATTTCATTATTAATCTATAGCACCAGTAATCAATTATTCACTTATGGACTTTTCTCATGTAAAGTTTTTCATCTTCTGTGGTCAAGTATAACTCCTGCCTTTATAACTTTCTCATCAGTGAGTGTGTATTCAAAAAATACTCACTAATTTTACAATAACCCAAAGAAAGGTAGGAAGGTAAATTAGATTCTGGGGGAAAATGACATAATAATACATCTGCAAATAAAACAGAATTGACTTTTTGATTAGACTTTCTTTTACTTTCTAACATAACAAGGTTTTGATGAAAGTTGATTAAAGCCAGTTAATTCCAAAGAACTCAACAAATTTATATTTAATGACCCTTTTTATACATTAATGTGTAAGTCCAGGTAAGCTACACTGTCATTAGTGGATGCCTGGGCAAAATGAGACAAGGGGAGCGAAGGTGACTTAACATCCTACTAAGGGACAGGGAAGAGCTGAGACTCCTCCTTGAAATGAGGCCTCCTGGCTCTACCCCTTTCACAAAGCTGCCTTCCTCAACACTATCTTTAATACTCTCCTTAGTAAGCAATGTAGATTTATAATTTGGTTGGGGGGGATTTATGTATTTAGACTTACTTTGAACCATCAGTTCAGTGTTAATCTTATAAACTTATTTAAATCATTAGCTGGTTCATTATTAAACCCCTAATTGGAATTGATCCAGCACTACAAATGAGGAAAATATGAACAAAGTGATTTACAAGTGGGCAGCTAGCCAGATGTCTGTGGAGCACACCAGGCAGCTCGACTGCAAGTCATCATTTTGTGTCCCTAGTAAGTTTCCAAGTTATGACTAAGGTGCACTGGCTCTAAAATTTTTTAAACTATATATCACATACATTTAAGATGAATATTAATATGTTAGGACCAGCACCGAACACACTTGAGAAATGTGATCATGGGTCACAGGCAGCCAGGATTTCAATAGAAGAGAGACATGGTAAGATTTAGAAGATTAAAGGAAGCTACTTAAGATGAAAGGAAGCAATTAGAGAGTTATGGAGGATATCTAGACAAGAAATAAGAATCATTGTAGCGGCATTGTGGGTAGGGAAGGGGTATGTATTTGAGAAAAGCCAAGGACTCCTTGGGAGAGGCTGGTTAATGGGAAATGGATTGAGGATGAAAGCAGATTCTGGACCATTTCCAGCTTCCTGGCACTGAAGACCAGATAGAGGAAAGTGGCTTCATAAGGGGAGCAACTAATGGGAAAGGAGGAGGGGAGCAGGAAGAGTACATGGTCTCAGGACTGGGGTTTAGTCTGACTTGTCCAGACAGGTTATTAAGACTCCTTTCAGGTTTCTATGTTCATATGTACAGCAAGTCATCACATCTAGGTGTGTGGGAATCCAAAAGTGAAGAGAGAGAGAGAGAGAGAGAGAGAGAGAGAGAGATTTAGTTTAGGAAAATGGATTTGGAAGTCATTAGTATCTAGATGGAAGTCAAAGTGGTAAGTCTAGATAAAATACTTTTGGCAAGAAACAGAAAAAGGAACACTTCTGGCCAAGGTGAAGGTGTAGGTACATACACTTTATCTCCTCAAACAACCAGAAGAACAGCAACAAATTTAAAAACAAAAAATAACCAAAACTTCTAGAAAATTAAACTGTATGGAAGTCCAACAACCAAGGAGTTAAAGAAGAAACATTCATTCAGAGTGGTAGGAGGGGCAGAGAGGACACAGGGCAAGGTGGTGGGTTGAGGACCAGGAGAGCAAGGTAGCAGCTGGCTGACCAGGCAGTCCCACATTTATGTCCAGGTAAACCAAGAGAAACAACTGGGGAGTGAGACAGACTATACAACCCAGGGTTCCAGCATGAGGAAACAAAGCCTCAAAACCTTGGCTGCAAAAACCTATGGGAATTGCAGTGGTGGGAGGAACTCCCAGCCTCATAGGAGAGTTCATTGGAAAGATCCACAGGGTCTTCGAACATGCACAAGCCCACCCACCCAGGAATCAGCACCAGAAGGGCCCAACTTTGTGGGTAGCAGGGGAAGTAACTGAAAGCCAACAGAGAGTCAAGCAAGCAGTATTGATCCTTCTTGGCCCCTTTCCCACACACAGCACCACAACTCAGAGACCTGGATTGCCCCACCCTGGCAAATACCTAAGGCTCTGCCCCTTACACAGTAACAGGCATACCAAGATAAAGAAATATGGCCCAAATGAAAGAATAGATTAAAGCTCGAAAAATAGAACTAAGCAATGAAGAGATAGTCAACCTATGAGATGTAGAGTTCAAAACATTGGTAATCAGATTTCTCACAAAAATGGTTGAATATGGTCACAAAATGGAGGAAAAAGTGTAGGCTATGCAAAGTGAAATAAAGAAAAATATACAGGGAACCAACAGTGAAGGGAAGAAAACTGGGACTCAAATCAACAGTTTGGAGTAGAAGAAATAAATAAACATTCAACCAGAACAGAATGAAGAAACAAGAATTCTAAAAAATGACGAGAGGCTTAGGAACCTCCAGGACAACTTTAAATATTCCAACATCTGAACTGTAGGGGTGCCAGAAGGACAAGAGGAAGAGCAAGACATTGAAAACTTATTTGAAAAAGTAATGAAGGAGAGCTTCCCCAATCTGGCAAAGGAAATAGACTTCCAGGAAGTCCAGTAAACTCAGAGAGTGCCAAAGAAGTTGGACCCAAGGAAGCATACACCAAGGCACATCATAATTACATTACCCAAGATTAAAGATAAGGAGAGAATCTTAAAAGCAGCAAGAGAAAAGGAGACAGTTACCTACAAAGGAGTTCCTATAAGGCTATCAGCTGATTTCTCAAAGGAAACCTTCTAGGCAAGAAGGAGCTGGAAAGAAGCATTCCAAGTCATGAAAGGCAAGGCCCTACATCCAAGATTATTCTATCCAGCAAAGTTATGATTCAGAATGGAAGGGCAGATAAAGTGCTTCCCAGATAAGGTCAAGTTAAAGGAGTTCCTCATCACCAAGCCCTCATTATATGAAATGTTAAAGGGACTTACCTAAGAAAAAGAAGATAAAAAATATGACAGTGAAAAGACAGTGAACTCACAGCTCTTAAGAACCACACCTAAAACAAAAGCAAACTAAGGAAACAACTAGAACAGAAACAGAAACACAGAAATGGAGATCATATGGAGGGTTAGCAACAGGGGAGTGGAAGGAGGAGAGAGAGGGAAAAGGTACAGAGAATGAGTAGCATAGATGGTGGGTAGAAAATAGACAGGGGGAGGGCAAGAATAGTATGGGAAATGTAGAAGCTAAAGAACTTATGACATGGACATGAACTAAGGGGGGAATGTGGGTGGGAGGGCGTGTGCAGGGTGGAGGGGAATGATGGGGGAGAAATGGGACAACCGTAATAGCATAATCAATAAAATATATTTTAAAAAAAGAAAGAAACAGAAAAGGAACAGAGCAGAGGATGAACTTCTGTAGAAGCAGCACTTCAGGCCTGGGTAGAAGAACAGTTTTCAAAGGGACTGAAAGAATGCTGTGGGAGGTAGGAGGTAAAGCAGCAGGGGAAGCATTGGGGAAAATCTGAGAGGTGAATGGGAGATGAATGTCAAGGGCCAAGTGAAATAGGACCCAGTGTTCTTTGCTTGCTGAGGACCATGAAGCAATAGGATATATAGCCAGTGGAATAAGGGGGTGTGAGAAGGTGGAAGGAGGCTTGTATTGACTTGGGGTTTTGTATGCACAATATACAGATGATGTATTATAGAATTGTAGACCTAAAACATATAATTTTATTAACCAGTGTTACCCTAATAAATTTTAAAAAGAAGCAAATAACAAATAAGAAATTAAATAAATTCAATTTCTTAAACTGAGGTCTACAAGCCTTGGAAATTCAAGGTTATTTCATTCAATTATTAAACTAATATTTACTCAGCACTTAGTATGTTCCATATGCTGTTCTAGGGCCAGGCAATTCTGCATTTCTCCCAGATAGGATGAATACAGTAAACAACTATGCCAACTAATAACACAATAATGTAAACTAATAAGTGAATGAAGGAACTAAAGAGAATAATGTGACTGAGGGTGGTGTGGCTATTTTCAAATATTTGGATCATTCACAGAAGGAAAACCTCAACATTGTGCAGGTGTCAAACCTGTTCTAAGTCAATCTATAAATTATGTTCAAAATCCCAACATAATTTTAGGGAGAACTTGACTAACTGAAATAACTGTGCCACACAAAGAAGGTAAAATAGTTCTCCCAGGTATCAGAACTACAGTAAAGCCAAAAAGCTGTGTTGTAACCATAGAAGATTAAATCATGGAACAGAAATGAAAATTCATAAACAGATTCCTTTGTGTAAGAGAAACTAGGCAATGAAAAAGGTGGCATTTGGAGAAAGGACGGATTATTCTATAAATCATTTTAAACCATCCATTCAAAAGAACAAAAGTTAAAGGAAAATCTATCCTATTGGTACCTATCATTCATGAAAATAAATTCCAGTTGGAATAAAGTTAAAATTGTAAAAATAAAAATACAAGAAAATATGTTTACAATATAGGACAGAGAAGGAGTTCTTAAATGGGTCACACACACAAAAAAAGAAACATGAAAACTGAATGAGTGAGCAACACTGAAGTCCACTGTGGGTAGCGAAGGCCAGGAACATCATGTAAGCAATTTGCACAAATTTACATCATTTTTAAATGCCAGAAATGAACCTGTGTGTTTCACTGTTCTTTCCATTGTACCATGCCAGAACTTCAAAATGGAAAAAGAACTAAAGTGGAGTTTTGGACATTATAATTTTTATCCTGGATATCTCTAAATGGATGACCTCCAGTCAGGATGGTGGTATAGGTAAATGTGGTACTTGAATCCTCCCATAACCACATCAAAATTACAACTAAACTATAGAACAACCATAATTCAGAACCACCTGAAATCTAGCTGAACAGAAATTCTATAGTTAAAGATATAAAAAAGTCACAAGGAGGCCTGGTAGGAGGGGTGGAGATGTGGAATGGGCTGGACCCATACCATGTGTGGTAGATAGTAATCAGAAAGAATATCTTGAATGCAGAGATGCCCCGCAAGGAGCAAGGGGTCTCAGTTCCACACCAGGCCACCCAGCCCAGGGTTCCAGGACCAGGAAGTGAAGTCCCCATAACTTCTGGCTGTAAAACCAGCAGCAATTGTGGTTGAGTGAGACAGAGACCTTCTGGATTCCCAAGCATTTCTGTTAAAGGGCCTGAGCATGAACTTACTCAGACTCACTCCCTTAGGAGCTCCAGTGCTGGGGCAGTAGCTCAAAAGGCACCAGGCACATTTAGGAAGGAACTGAATTGTCTGGCATCAGGACAATAGCTGGAGGAGCAAATTTCTCCCAGATAAAAGGGCTGACAGAGGCCATTGTTCCTTTTCTGATCCCTTCCCCTACATAGAGCCAGCATGTAGGCACCATATTTGAGTCTCCATCACCTGGATAACACAGTTTGCCCTACCCTGGTGATTCCCTAAGATCCAGCCCCACTCAACTTCAGGCCCACCCAAGCTATTTCCAGTGGCTTTTTCATAAAAATGGCATCTGTTGGCTCCTGCTTTGGACCTTCCTAAAATCTCTCAAACAAGAAGCATCTGGCCTTGATATGCTGCGTGCCTTTTGCTAAATGACCCCAGGCCCAGCACTAGCAGCAGTTGGCTTTGGTTTGCAGCTTGGCCTCTCCTGGGCACCTCCAAACCCAGCACAAGTAGCAGCCATCTGCAGATTACTTTGTAGCTCAAGCAGGGCACACGTGGCAGCTGACATTGGCCTATACCTCCTGGTAGGCCCCAGAGCTAGAGAACCTGGTAGACAGCTTTAGACCACATAGAAGCACCACCCAACCACCTTAGGAGTGACACACTCAAGGAAGGGACTCAGTAGTACCAGAGCCCCACCGAAGCAAGTTCTGCTCCATGAGGTCAGCCTCTAGACAGCTAATCTTCCACGGTGGTTGCAGCCAGTCCTTGCAGCCAATTGGCTTGGGGGTAAATCCCTTCTGTTGAGATATCAACAGCAATTAAGGCTCAACTACAATGGTAGGGTGTTACACAGCCCATGCTGGATGTGTGGTGTAGGCACACCTAGAGTGCCCAGCTCAAGTGACTGGGGAGGTTGTGCGCTGGAGCCAACAGGATACCTACAACATAAGCTCACTCTACCAAGCCTAGGAAATATAGTAGCTCTACCTAATACACAGAAACTAACTCATGGAAGCTGCCAAAATGAGTAGATAAAGAAACATGTCCCAAGTAAAAGAACAAAACAAAACTTCAGAAAAGGAACTAAACAAAATAGGGACATGCAATCTACCCGATGCAGAGTTCAAAACACTGGTTATAAGGATGCTCGATGAACTTAGGGGAAGAGTAGATGACCTTAGTATGACCTTCAACAAAGACATAAGAAACATAAAAACAGAGATCAAAAACATAAAAGAGCCAGTGAGAAATGGAGAATACATTAACTGAAATGAAGAATACATTACAGGGAATCAACAGTGGAGTAGATGAAGCAGAGGATCAAATCAGAGATTTGGAAGATAAGGAAGCAGAAAACACCCAATCATAGTAGCAAAAAGAAAAAAGAATCCCCCAAAATGAGGTTAGCGTAAGAAGCCTCTGAGACAACAACATGGGGTGCCAGAAGGAGAAGTGAGAACACAAGAAATTGAAAACCTATGTGAAAAGTAACAACAGAAAACTTCCCTAACCTGGCTAAGGAAATAGACATATTGTACAAGTCCAGTAAGTGCAAAGAGTCCCAAACAAGATGAATGCAGAGAATCCCACACCAAGACACATCATAATTAAAATGCCAAAGGTTGAAGAAAAAGAGAGAATCTCAAAAGCAACAAGAGAAAGACAGTTGTTTACCTACAAGGGAGCACCCATAAGACTGTCAGCTAATTTCTCAACAGAAACTTTGCAGGACAGAAGGACTTGGCATTAAATATTCAAAGTGATGAAAAGCAAGGACCTACAACCAATATTACTCTGTACAGCAAACCTATCATTTAGAATCAAAGGACAGATAAAGAGCTTCCCAGACAAGAAAAGTCTAAAGGAGTTCATCACCACTAAACCAGTATAACAAGAAATGTTAAAGGGTCATCTTTAAGAAGAAATATAAAAGATAAAAAATGTGAATAATAAAATGGCAATACATACACATCTATCAACAATTACTTTAAATGCAAATGGAATAAGTGCTGCAATCAATAGACATATGGATAACAAAGCAAGACTCTTACATATGCTGTCTACAAAGACATTCACTTCAGATCAAAAGACACTCACAGACTGAAAGTAAAGGGATGGAAAAAGGTATTTCATGTCTGGATATGTATCAGAAGAAACCCAAAACACTAAATCAAAAAGTCATATACATCCATATATTCATTACAGCAATATTTACAATAGCCAAGATATGGAAGCAATTTAAGTGTCCACTAATAAATGAATGGATATAGAAAAAGTGGTGCATATATACAATGGAATATCACTCAGCCATAAAAAAGAATAAAATCTTGCCATCTGCAACAACATAGATGAACCTACAGGTATTGTGCTGAGTGAAATAAGTCAGTCAGGGGAAGATAAATACTGTACAATTTCACTTATATCCACAACATGTAAAATCTAAAAACCAAAATAAATAAACAAGCAGAACAGAATCAGACTAATCAGAGAACATTTTGATGGTTGCCAGAATGGAAAGGGGGTTAGAGGAATGGACAAAAAATGTGAAGGGATGGAGAAATACAAATTGGTAGTTACAAAGATATACAAAATAAATATAGAATAGGGAATATAGTAAATAATATTGTGACAACTAGGTGTGGTGTAATATGGGTGCTAGACTTATTGGGGTGATCACTTAGTAAGTTGTATAATATCTAATCACTGGGTTTACACCTGAAACTAATGTAATATTGTATGTCAACTATAATTAAGAAAATAGAAAAATTATTTAAAGTAAAAATAAAGAAAATATCCAAACCTCTAGCAAGACTGAGAAAAAGAAGAAAGACATAACACAAATTACCAATATCAGGCATGAAACAGGTGATGTCACTACAGGTGCACTAGGGGTATAAAGGGTGTATTACCCTTGCAACTGGAGTCAACTCCACTTGGTCATGGTAATTATATGTTGCTGAATTCTATTTGCTAAAATTTTGTTGGAGGTTTTTATGTCTGTATTTTTGAGACACGTTGACCTGTAGTTTTCTATCTCTCACTCTGTTTTCTCTACTACAACCAAAATCTTACCCTGGTTGGCTATAACTACTGTGGGAGTTAAGGAAGGATGGGTAGATGCTGGGTGAAGGGACCTGCATTTTTTTACACTGGTGGAAGTGTGGCAATATGGTAGGATCACTGAAGGAGATCACATGGTAGTGAAACACAGTCGATGTGACTTAGGGCCAATCACACTTATACCCATAGAGATGCACTGCCCAATACCATAGTTACAAATTTTTATTTAAATTTTGTTAATTAAATTTAAATAAAATTCTAAAATTCAGTAAGGACTTGCACTAAATCTTTTGGCACATGTCAAGTGCTCAAAAGTCACATGCAGATAGGCCACTGTTCAGATGCGGAAGGGTAGAAATGTAAATAGACAGATCATCTAAGCCTTAACTTTTCTTGGGCTGTAATATTTTCACTTGTCCGATAGAGAAATACAACAACTCTCAGTGTTTTTCAAACATGTTTGACAGTCAGAAACTTATTTCACACTGTGACACCCACATGTAACTGCATAAAAAACAGTGCTTATTAGCCCTACTATGTGGATAAACTCTAATGCTTTCTGAACCGGTCTGTTTTCTAAATGATGGTCCCAACTCATTAAATAGATTCCATGACCCACTAATTCATTGCAATTTTGGACAGATGGAGGAGCTCTTCTCCAATTCTCTTACCATGTTGTCCTACATGACTGGAGTGAATTCACAGGATCAGAATAAATCTAGTAGGTAGAAAAAAACGAGCTGTCTAAATGGAGAAACTGTCACCCCACTGAGTCTCTGTAATTAATATGAAAAATCAGAGGCACTTCTGAGAGAAAACAAGATCACAGCAGGAGAAAACCAGCTGTGCTGCCACCAAAATGTTCCTCCCTCCCCGCAAGTAATCAGGTGATTTCGTCAGGGTCAAGTTCAAAGCTTTCAGTTTGAAATAAGAAAATGCAATAATATAATGGTGCTTTACATATAGATACTAACAATTTGATTTTTTAGACGTTTTTATAGCACTCTAAAACATTCTTACGAGATGAGCCAAACACGTGGTGTTACACCTTTTGCACTAAGGTGCCTTAAAGTTAAATGACCTACTAAACATAATACTCTGCACAATATGTGCACAATTTGCTTTTAATACATACCTGTAAAATGTTAGTGAATTATGCTGCACAAATATAAAAACACAGAGCAAGGTAAAATAATAGTGAGAACTGATTTCCTGACTTTGGCTCAATTTCTTCATCTCTACTATGCTGAGTTACACTGAAAAGAGTACTCTCAAAAATGCCTGTAAGCAAGCCCCATTTCTATATCTGCTTAAAAAGAACCTTCAAGAGAGAAACAATATTCATTTAATTTTTGACTTGCATATAAAAATGACTATATATACATATATACGTATATCCTCACATATGTACCTCATTTTCCTCAAGTTTAATTTTTATTTTATACTTATGTTTGACAGCCACTAACCATTTAAAAGGTGAGAGCCAAATATTGCTGTTCCACTTCTTGTAAATGTGATTCTGCTTGAGGGGAATTTGATATGATCCTACCAATTCCTGAAGTTCTGTGATTTAAATAAAGCTTTAAACATTTCTCTAATGATTCTTTTACAATTACAAAAATATGTATATTTTTAAAAGACAGTTCTTTGGAGCATTTATTCTTCTGTCGATTTATTCAACCAACATTTGAGTGCTCTTACAGGTGGGCGTGTGCAGGTTTCCGAGGGTACAGAGGTGAATAAAACATCACCCTTGCCATCCACAGGGGGTTCATCGTCTGGCCATACACAGAGATGTATGCACGTTGATGAGCTAATGGCAGGGAAAGGGAACAGTGCTAAGAACATGGGGATATTTCTCTGAGGAAGAAAAGGTACATCTTTTGCCCTCAAAGACTATGAGTAGAATAAACACCAAAACTGTATTTTAAAATAAGCATAATAGTTTCACTCAGGGACCTAATCTGTCCTGAAAAACAATAAATACACTAGCAAACCCAAAATACACAGGTTAAGATAAAAAAAACAAACAAACAGGTTCTGTAAGTACTTATTGATTGAGTTTTTGAGACTAATACTTCCTAGTGAATCTTGAGTACGAAGCTAAATTAATGATCACAATTCTGTTTGTTTTCAGTCCAAGTCCATTGAGTTGTCTTTTATTACCTCCTAAATACTCATTGTTACTTTTCCAGGAATCTGCTCCTTTCATATTTACATTCTGTCTTTTGTTCATTTGCTTTCTGAGTAGGCAAGTCAAACCACCCTGCTGCGTGGTTACATGAATGAATATGCAACCCAGTGATGACAAATTCATTTCACCATCTCTTGAGTAATGGAAAATTGAACTAGGTATAAAGCTGAGAGAAATGTAGTAGCAAATAATTCTGCACTATCCGCAAGGAGCTGACCTAGTTAGCCTGGAATTTCTATGCTTCATAAATTTTGTTTCAAATAATCATACCTCCCTTAGAAGAGAGTTGACTCAGAAATGAATACCCATGATCTCCGAGAACAATCCTACAGGGAGGTCAGGCAGGCAGGCTATGGCTTTGATTGGATTATTTCCCAATCCCCAAGTAACTCAGTGTTTAGTTGCAGATAAACAGCAAAGGATCACATACCACCAGGAGTTAAAGCCACAAGCAGGGTTTCCTTAGTCCATCACGGGGGGCTAAGCCAACAAAGCTGGCCTGAGGGGCAGGTAAGCTGGGTGGCGGTCCACTTACTGCTTCCAGCTGCTGTGCTGTGGCTGGGAGGGGTGTGTCCACAGAGAGAAGCAGCCAGGTGGCTCTGGGGCAGTCTGAGTCCCCAGATAGTTGTCTCCACAGAGAGAATTCTGTTACTGATGCCACAGTGCCTGAAAAACTTTCCCATTTCCAGTGGGCTCTACAGTGAAAGAAAGGCTGGAAAGCACTGGCTGCACACCCTGATTTTGAGGAGCTGTTGAGATCCCCACAGACACTGCACCAACTCCCACCCTCTTTCGGTCTGTCAACGATGCCTGAAAAAGTGCCATTAGAGCTTCATTTTAAAAATAAAAAATATTCCTGTTTTAAATTATTAATATGAGGTTATGATTTAGTAGCTCAGATTATTTTTGACATGAAAAATTACGAGGTGCACATTTTAATAAGTAGTAGGATGAAGATTTTGGAAGGGTACTGGGTACCAATAAATGACTAAGGACACGGTTTTGATTCTCTTGGCCTCAGTTTCCCTATCCATTAAATGAAAGTGTTGAGCAGACAGTTTATAAGGCCTTTTCCAGGAGTTTTCAAAGCTAAAATACCAAAAATAAGTTTTGTTTACATCTCAGGTTTGCCACGTGCCCTGAGAGCAAAAACAGTCATGAAGGCTTTAGGCTGGCGTGGGAAGACATCTAATATTTGGTCCTCTTCGTTAACTCAGTCTAGGCTGCCCTGACAATATCCTCCTGGATCACCTGCAATGTCATTAAACTGGCTTCCCTGGCTCAGGTCTCTCCTCCCTCCTAACCATTGCCCTCCCAGCACCACATCGTTGTCATCACCTTACTCAACAACCTGCAAGCATTCCCTGCAAAACACGGGATCGAGAGTCAAGCTCTCCATCCTAGAGTTCATGACCTCCTATTAACCTTCAGCACCAGTCCTCCCAAACAGTCAGGCCTCTTTTCCTCTCCGTTCTCAGCTCACTGTGTGCTGAACTCTGCTCACTGGGTAGCCCTCCTCCTTGTAACTATACTCACGGTGCCAACATATTTTGGAGCTGAAATTGAACTTACATTTTGCAACCTAATTTTCCTGCATCCTTCATGATCCACTTTGAACCCTCACTTTTTTGTGAATTGTTTCCTAGCTCTTCTCATTCTTCACTGCCCCAATAATGAACTTCACCTTCTAGGAATTCCCTTAACCTAATGTTCTATACTACAAAACTGAAAAGTTGATTACACTCTGTTTCCTTTATATCATGTCTGCTTCACTGAAGATTCTCATGAGATCCATGTAAGCGCAGATTCTATCTTAAACTTTTTGATCGCAGGTTCGATTCCCAGTCAGGGCACATGCCTGGGTTGCAGGCCAGGTCCCCAGTGGGGGCCACATGAGAGGCAACCACACATTGATGTTTCTCTCCCTCTCTTTCTCCCTCCCTTCCCCTCTCTAAAAATAAATAAATAAAATCTTTAAAAAAAAAAATTAAACTTTTTGGTATTTATTATAGTACCTAACATTGTGCTAGAAGTACTAGATTTTTCCAAATATACTTTTTATTTATTTAATATTAATATTCATATTTCCTGTTTCATAATTTCTCTTGCTTTCCTCACAGAAACAATTGACAATGGGAAGAAACCGCCTCAGGTGACTCTTGACAAGAACTAAAACGCTTCAGAGCTGGCCGTAGAAGGAGCCATTAAGAAGGTATGAGCTGCTTACTGGAGTTCCACAGCAGCTGGTGAATGTGTTGGTCCAAAGCAGTGAAATTGTAAGAAGCCAAAAGCACAAAGTAACATTGCTTTGTGGCCTCTTGTTGGCATGCAGTACAAGTAATGGTAGAACACAATTCTCACACTTCAATGCAATGACCATGTAAGTCTGTGAAAGGGGCAGAGGACATCCCACCATGGTCAGCGTAGCCTGGACTCTAGAATGACAGAGAAGTGCAGACAGAACGGCATCGTGTATGCGCTCCTGGTGCTGTGTGCGCCAAAGGACCTTGCACTCAGTTAATGCTCTGCTGTTGCCACCTTAAAAGACTTACTAGTTTTGTTTGTTTTTTTTTAACAAGATGTCTACATTTTCATTCTGCTTGTAGCCCCACACTTACAGAGTGGGTCCTGACCACAGATACATGTGCAGAACCAAATGGCCCCATAGAAGCCCCAGGGCCCTCTTGGCAGCAATGATGGGAGCACCACTGGGAGCACAGGACAGAAACATGCAGCAGAGAAGCCAGGGAGTCAACCCCTGGGAGCGCAGAGGGCACTAGCGCTGAGAGCGGGAAGGGACGGGACTGAGACCAGGCCTCCTGCACGTTAGCAGGAGGATGATATTATTCGGCTATTATTATATCATTATTTCGGCTATTATTACTGTGAACCCATGTTAATCTCAGGGCAGTGGTTGCCTGAAGAAAAACAGGACTCATTTTAAAAGAAAAATCAAACGGGCTTGAGAGATGAAAACCATAACATTAAAAAATAAAATCAGTTTGAAAGTATTTAATTTCTCAGATATTCAGAAAGACAGTTTGAGAGAGAGCTTATACCAGACTTAGAATCTCCCATATACATTTTAAAAATGTATGTGTATTCCTTTGAAAAGTAAAAGGAAAATTCAAGTATTTATCCAGGAAACATAATGTGGCTTTTGTGATTGGTCTCCTATAAACACAGAAACACAGAGGAATTATCACACACTCCTTCCGCAGATCAATACATGTTTGTTGCTGAGGGGGTTTTTTAAAGATTTTTTTATTATTTACTTAGAGAGATGGAAAGAAAGGGAGAAAAACATCAATGTGTGGTTGCCTCTTTCACGCTCCCTACTGGGGACCCACAACCCAGGCATGTGCCCTGACTGGGAATCCAACCAGCGACATTTTGGTTCACAGGCCGGCACTCAATCCACTGAGCTACACCAGCCAGGCCACATATTGGACGTTCTAGCACATAATAGACTCTCAGTGTGTATCTGCTGCATGCATGGATGAACTCTGGCCATCTGATTAACAAGATTCCAGAAGTTAGGAAGTAGGCAAGGAGTAAGAATAGAGACTAGACACAGCAGAGGAAAAAAACAAACAAAAAAAAATAAGTAAACAGGCCCCAAACCTCTATTTGCTCATTAAATCTAAAAAGAAATGAAGAAAACATGGAGGAACAAAAATGCCCATGTTAACATTATAACACCACTGAGATGACCATTGCTAATAGCCAGATTTTATCATATGTTTTCTACAAACACCTGTAAAAGCACTTTCCATGAATTAACTGATTTCATATTTGCAACAACCTATAAAGTAATGAATACTATCCATAATTTAAAGAATGAGGATTTGCCCCAAATCACACAGCTTCCAAATGAGGTTGAAGAGTCCAGTTCTAGGGCAAAATCCTATGCGATTTTGTAAGCCCAACCACAGGCTTTACCCGGCCGACTCCATCGGGGGAAAGCCGTCCTGGCCACAACAGACTGCACAACAGTACAGTGCAGGCCCGGGGGAGCTGCTGCCGCAGGGCCAGCCGTGCTCCTATGGCCATTTGCATTCCTAGCCCAGGTGACTTCATTCCCAGGTCTCTTTTCCTAGGGCCTTTGGCCAAGATCTTCCATAACACCTCTGTGCCATTTCAAGCCCTCACCCTCCTCCTCCCCTGACATCAGGGTCCAGGAAACAACTGAGCCTTTGGTTCAGGGTTCCACTACAGCAAGAAGACCCCCATGTCTGCCCTGACCCTTCTCAGGCAGGCCACCCCGGGGGGAGGGAGGGGATGTGGAAATGGGACCAGGGGGAGCTGGCATCGCTTCCTGTTTCCGCCTCTTGCTTCTATTATTAC
Organism: Glossophaga mutica; assembly: GCA_039655065.1. Lineage (NCBI taxonomy): Eukaryota > Metazoa > Chordata > Mammalia > Chiroptera > Phyllostomidae > Glossophaga > Glossophaga mutica. The sequence continues at coordinate 158,716,953 of CM077303.1, forward strand.
AGTACATAAAAGCGGACCTCTTTCATCTAGGCTGGTTTTCAATGCCCTGCTCCAACACCTGGCAGCTCAGATCCCTCCACCTCAGCCCAGCCCAGCTCCTGACAGAGGTCTGCTTCATTTTGGTTCCTTGTTCTCCACCTGTCGTGACTGTACCTCTCCAGATGAAATAAGTACACTTTACATGCCAGAGGAAGGATACTGGGGGGCGGTTCCATCTTTTCTGAAGAAGCCCCACATCCGGCCTACAGCACTGGTGTTGGTCTTTTGGTGGCGCAAAAGTTTCTGGAGAGTTATGTGCAGGAATTTCCAGGCCCAAGGGTTGTCAGTGCACAGGTGCTGTGTACCTCAAAACTCATTTGCTAGAGAAATACTTCTTGGCAGCTGAGGCTGGTTTCCCTCAGCTTTTATGCATATATGAGATGCAATTTCATAAAAACGTCATCTTTGTGATTTAGATGCTCTTCATCTGTCTGTCCCTCAGTATCACTGGGGAGCCTGCTGCTTCCCCATCCTTTGACTTGGGGACTTGGCATTGGCGAATGTGACAGGGAGATTTTAGTGGAGCTGAAACGTCTTTTCTGAGGATTCAGTAGTCTGTCCATTGGCTAAAGATAAAAAAAAAAATCAGTGGAAGACTAACAATTTATAGAGCTTCTCTTTACAATTCTATTATAAAGGGTTATTTTCCTTAATTTAAATTAGATCCCTTGCTTTGTGTATTAGTTAGGGTTGTTTTTGTTTTTTTGAGAAATAGAACCAACAGAATATAGAGAAAGATGCATAAAAGGAGATTTATTATACATGTAATACATATTAATTTTAGAAAAATGAAAAATACTACTTAGGTACCTACCAACTGTCCTGATAAATCTAATAGATAGATAGAGATTTTTAACACCCATGTTGTGAACTTCTCCTATTATTTACAAATCTTTATATATGAAAATCACCCAGGCTTCAATTTTTAATTAATTTTAAGTAGGAGATACAAATTTTGAAATTCAGTCACATCAATAAGTCAGGAACCCGCAACTAGAAGAAATTAGAAAAAGACGAACTCATACCACTCAGTGATTCTCATTTTCAGCTGGAGGCAGATGAGAACCCCGTGCCCGGGAGCACCGACCTACCGTCCCTGCTCGCTGAGGCCGCCGGTCCTGTAAGACGGACGGTCCCTGCTCCTCCGCCCACGCCGCCCTGACCGTCCCAGTCTGGCTGAAAGAGGCTTTTTCCATCAACTGAGGGACAACGTTCAGGGCTGCGTTACCTATATTCTTGCTGATGGAAGCGTTTTGTGTTAATTGAAGAAAATGAACCTAAGCTAAATTTCTCTAAGTGAAGTCCACCATGTTTTTAAAGGCATGGTTTTCAGAGACGATTCTGGTTTCTGTAAAAATCAGTCTGCCACTTCCCTAACATCAAATGTGTGATAGGGGTCAGCTCCCCAGCAAGTGAGAGAGAAAACAAGTAACAGCTACCACTTATCAAACTGTTTTCCATAGCAGACCCTACACGCTGTGCTAGTGGCTTTAATAGCTGTTATATGATGTAATCATTAACTCAGCAAAAGAGGCATTATTCCCACAATTTTATAAGTGAGGTGGTTATGACCCAAAAGGGTAATAACTTATGAAATGCTACACAACCTTAGGAGAGAGGAGGAACTTAAACCCTGCCACGAGGCCAACTGACTTTCCATACACCTAACCCGACCACCCTGTGGATTTAACAGGCTCACCCTGTAAGGACTGATGGCTGTTTACAAAGTGAAGCCAGTGGCAACTCTACTTAACAGCAGTAATTCAGCATGTGGGCGTCCTCTGTTCCACTAGCCTGAAAATGTTAAAGAAAAGAGTGGTCTGAGGCTTAGACCACTGAGCATCTTTGATGAAAATGGACTCTGTCAGGAACCCCAATAATTAAACCAATTAGCAGCCTCTTCCTGCACCCCCACAAGTCCAGGAAATTAAGAGTTCAAATGCTTCTTTAAAAATGTACTTTATTTCAAGGAATATTATTATTAGAAAAGATATTACTATCAAAACTTTAGATATATTCATATCCTAGGAATTTATGCTTGTGAAATAATAAAAAAGTTTAAATACATTTTCATTAAAGGATGATTTATAATTATAACAAAAAGGGACTATACATTTTTAACAATGAATTGGTGCACTCATATGGCAGGATGCAGGCAAATGTCAACACTTTGTTAAAATACAGAAAATATTTATACCATTCAATGAAAAAAAGTAAAACTGTATTTTTAGGCTGAGCTCAGCATGTAAAATAAAATGCATAACAACAGCCTGTAAGAGAAATTACCAGAATTGGAACAGGTGTCCTCTCAGAGTGGTAAGAGTACATTCTTACCTTACAGTATTATACACATGTGTTTTTTTCTTTACTGAGCATATGTTGCATTTAAAAACAGACAAAAATTAAAATTTCAATTTGCAACCGCAAGCTGGTCATTTATACCCGTGCTTCTCAAATTGCCCTGTGCATATGTTCACCTGGAGAACTCGTTTAAAGTGCAGATTCTGATTAAGCCTGAGATTCTGAATCTTGAAGAAGCTCCCAGGTTCTGCCGATGCTGCTGGTCTGGAGACCACACTCTGCGTTAGGTGTCATGTGGAATAAGCAGGAAATAGTCATCGTAGGTCCACTTAAATCTGAGAGTTAGAGCCTAGAAAGCATCCCTTAAAAAGCTTTCCTTGAAAATCCAAGTCAGGAAGCTTGGTTAATGGCTACCTAAATCTCTCCTGTTGCGACGTGAGCCTGTTCCTTTTCCCGCTGTACTCTGCTCTGCACCAATTTAAAAGCCCACAGTCCAGCTCATGAGATTTTCTTCTCCAGGGTAACCTTCCTTTGCCCCTGTTTTGAAATTAAATTCCATTTGTTCTGCTCATGTTGGCACAAAAATTGTCTCAAGTTAGTTTAATAAAACCATCACTAAAACAATTTTCTTAAGTAGTGTAATTATAGAGCTAGTAATTAGACTCCTCACTAAATGAATAACGTAGTTAGATTACATTTAGACAAGTACCACATACCCCATTCCATTTTAATCACCCTTTAAATGCAATCCTGTTTGTTTGCATGAAAGGGCTTTTAAAATGGTAATCGTAAAACCATATAGACACTGTTGGAAGATTATGCTACCTATAAAATTAGGGAAATTTGGCATAAACCACATTACTCATTATATCTACCTGTGGTGGCAGGGCTGGGGAGTGGCAGGGGATTGCCAAGCATTTTGTCAATATGGGCAACCCTATCATCTCTGCAAGTGAAGTCAGAATTCACTGAAATCTGAGTCATCCATGACACCTGCTGGAAACATGGTCACACTGTAAAGGCGCATCTTGGAAGTTCTGCTGCAGCTTCTCATATTATGGCTTTCATAGGGGCTTCTATGATTCAGCAGCTTCCTCAGGGGCCCTTGATACTCTCTGCTGTTGGTTTCAGTGCTCAGTTTTGTACTTCATTCTGTAACCTATGTATATTCTCTAACCCCCTGAAGTCACCTGCGTTTTTCTCTAAGCACAAACGATGCAGACTGCAGGCACCAGGCTGCCCTTGGAGCTTCCCACTCTAACACCGCTCTCACGGGAACCTGCAAGCACCGTCAGCCCACAGTGTTGTGTACATGGACAGACTCATTTTATGGAAAGTTCCACTGTATATCCAAGAACACCCACGTTTCCATAAAAGATAATATGGCATTGCCCTGTTCCATCATTTCCAAAGAATGGGGCATTCCTAATAACCTGTAGTTGTTGGGTGTTTACTTCTGTGCTCCATGCTTTAGACACATCACTGCACTTGATGTCCAACAATCCCCATTTCCCAGATGAAGAGCTGAGGCTCAGAGAAGTTATGTAATTTGCCCAAGTTCAAACTAAGAAATGGCAGAGCAAAGAGTGGAAACCATGTTGTTCTAACTTCAGGGCCCAAATTCTTAACCACTATGCTCAATAAGTGAAGCTAAGGCCTCGAAGCCAAAGAAGCAGCTAAATCCTACACAGAGTATCTATCACCTTTTCTCTTCTCCTGCGGGGTGGCGGGACAAGTGCACTGCCCCGGGGCAGCCCTGGGTTCTCCAGGTGCCTCTCACTGGCTATTCAATTTGGGATCTTCATTTCCTTGTCTATAAAAGGAAAATAATTGTATCTTTGCACTTACATCTTAGCAGTGTGTGTGTGCATGTGTATAGAATGAGACAAGGTCTGTAAAAGCATTTTTTAAAATGGGACAACATGTTATGGCATGAAAATTATTATTATAACAACTTAATCAGATGCAGGATATGAATTGCTTATTAAACTGAGTTCATCTGTGCAGTAGTTTAAATGTCTTATGTCATATCAAGGAAAAATATTATATATGAATATTATTTGTCTTTCAATCAAAATGTCACAATCATGCAAGTAAGATGCTTCTGCGGATGTTGTAAGCCTTGTTTAACATTTTACTCTTTATCCCAGTTTCATTTGCACACTTCCCACTCCCTCTTCAGTAACAGAACTACTTTGTTCTTGGCCAACTGATTCTAGGAATTTGCTGAATGCAGCCAAACTATGACATATTTGCATTTTTAAGGCTTGAAATGTTCTTTCAGTTTTTAAAATGAGTTTATTTTGAGGAAATGTATGACTTCTTGAACTAATGGCAAATTAAGTTAATAAAATTCATACCTGCTGTGGGCAATGATGATTGTATATCAAAGGGAAAAATAAATCAAAGGCTAAATTCCACACTCTTTAATTGGTCACATTTCCCATTCATTTCAGTAGGAATATTCTCTGTTTGGGATTATAACATAGAAGCATAGAACAAACGATTCTCCCTTTCAAGTTGCTTTTCTCTTTAGCCTTTCCTCTCAGAAGCTACTACTGTTGACATTGGTTTCCTCCTCCCACCAAAACACACAGCCATCAAAGTTTTCTCACCACATCTGCTCACTATGCCACATATACTCACAACATCACAATTTTCATCTTCCTTAGGAAGTGTGTTTAGTTTGTTTGAGATTGTGTTGGCTGATGACTTGTTAACATGAATCACATTTTTAAAATGAACTTCAGAAAAGCCATTGCAGAGGAAGACCTGAAGCTGGAACTTGGGCATATTTCCTATCAGGCCCTGCTCTATCTGCACTCCGGCACTATCTAGCCAAGTGACCTCTCACCCACACCCTCGGTCATTGCCCTTGAAGCAAGGCCAATTCAACAGGATTTCAAAATGTCATGGTCTCTGATAATACTAATGAAGCTAAAAAGCTTTGAGTGAGTGCACATTTTATGGAGCCCATAAATGTGGGTCCATCTGAGGCTGGATCAATTAGGAATCATGGGACAAATTAACAAATATTTATATTAATAGATGTGTATCCTAAATATGTACTTTTCTTGAGCCCAAACTAGAATCTCTTATATTATAAATTTGCTCCAAAAGAAACAGTCTTCTAGTTTTACAAACAATCCTATTGCCAATCCTAGAAGTGTGATAGTAATGTTCCTGCTGTTACTTACACCATATATCATATTAGAAGTTGCTTAAGTCAGTGTTTCCATGAGGATTCAACATTGATGGGTAACAAAGTGTATAAAGTAATTAAGCACAAAAAAGAGCCTGTTTAGAGGGCCAAAAAAAAGTCTCAAAGAGTAAGTCTAGTCAGAGATACCAAACAAATTACCAAATAGAGAAAGACATTTGGACAATCCAACCCGAAGGGTAAAAATATTTTGTAAAAATATTTTTGGCAAGTATACAGACAACAGATGATAGGAAGGAAGGACATCATGACTAGAGTTTAAAAAAACATATTATCAAAAATGGGTAGTGTCCAGAATTGAAATCAAATCATTACAACTCGATGCAGTGCAACAAGCATTTGCTTAGTAAATATACTATGTAGGGGTTCTAATACTTAATATTTCACTTGACCTCAAAGAATTGACACCTAGAAGGAGTAATCTGGAAAAGTCATAAACATATACAAAAACAACTTACAATAAGATAATAGAAAAAAGTAATTGACTGTTAGAGAACTGGATTTGAATTCTACCAAGTCGCTTAATTCTCCTTGTCTGTTTCTTCAATGATGTAAGGGGATAATAAGGCAACTTAGCTCACTGCACCATTCAGAAATGTTGTAGGCGAAAGTACTTTTCAATCTTACTCTCTGAAAATAAAGTCATAGACAAGAATTGAGATGCTCAGTGAACAAATGACTGAACAAATGAACATAAAGAAGGTGCTACCAGGGTTTTTAATGGGGTGCTTGGTAGGAGAGATGGCCCCTAATAAGATAGAGTTTAAAATTTCTGTGAAGGATGGTGAGTGGAAGAATTCCAGAGGTGTGGGAACAGAAAGTGAGGAGTACATTCTGGAACTTTGGTTGGAGTGCAGAATACATAAAATTAGTGAGAGGAAAGAAGGGAAAGAAAATTTGTCCTCAATTAGGTAATGCAGGACCACTGTTTTTGAGCAAGGCAGTGACATAATCAGAGCCATGTTTGGAGGAAAAAAGGAAACTGGAAGTAATGTAAAGTGGGTTGAAAGGGTGGTGATAAAAAAGACAGAAAAAGTATCAGGAAGCGTTAGTCTATAGCAGGAACAGCAGGCTCTTGAGTTCCTGAGGTGGAAGTAGCAGTGGGCATTACAGGAAAGGAAGAATTTGGAAAAGAGTCCTAAATTTTGCTTGAATTATACCTGAGGAAAGGTGAAGTAGGACTGTGATAAGGATAATGGCAACAGCGACCCATATCTGTATAGCCTTTTATACTTTACAAAAGTAGGGAGGGGTCATCTGAAGAGCCTTGCTGACTAGGATGAGTCTCTACTTCTGAGTAGATATTTGAGGCATCAAAGCTACACATTAAAGCAGATGAATCTGGCTGCAGTGGGTAAGCACATTATGAAGAAACTAATCTCAGAGAGAAGAACTGGCATATGATTGAAGTAGTTCAGGTGGTAGCCATAATTCAGCATAACTCAACTAACATGTATGGTAGGTAGCACGGAAAACACAACTAGGGCATGGTCTGGGTGCATTTATCCATGCAATTTTAATTTTTACACTGGGCAATAAAAAATATAATTGCCTATGTCCATACAACTCACATCTCCGTCCTTCACTTTTTGTCCAGCTAAGTGGTTACAACCCAAATTGATATGTTGACAGTGGCCACTGAAAAGAAAAGATGAATGTGATGTCTTCTTATAGAACATTGTAGTTCACTGAATGTAGGAGTTAGAATGGTGAACTAATCAAAGATGACATCAGGTTTTTTAGTTTGGGTAACTGGAAGAATATTAGTCCTGCTAAGAGAAATCAAGAAATTGGTTTGTGAATATTATACCATCCTTGCATCCCTGGAAGTGGTGTTCGGTTTTGGACAGGCTGAGTTTGAAGTGATGGTAGATGGACATCTAGGTAGAGAAATGCAATAGAAAGCTAAAAATTTTAGAGCCCAAGGGGAGGAGCTGAGCAGGGTGTAAAAACTCAAAGATATAGCATGAAAATTATAGTTGAAGTCAGAGCAGTGAATTAATAAAGCAATTCCCATGGTGGTCAGTGAAGAAGCAATACTCATCAGTCCATCCTAGTTCCAATGGTCCCACTGGGAGCTGGGAGATTTCTCAAAGTGGAAGGAACCTAGGCCTGTTTCTTTGTATTTAGAAGTAAAGGGAGAATAGACAATGATTTAGTCGATTTAATCAACCAAGCCTGCTAAAGCAGATAATTAAGCCTCCTTTGCCACACTTCTACTCTCATCCAGGTTGTACCTAAATTACCCAATTTGTATAGCCCTATTGATTAGATGTGCAACTCCTCCACTTTGGATGGGATACAATCATTTATAAGACTTAAAGGAATTTTTCAAAGAATTTAACCTGATTTAAGATTCTAATAGCATGTGAAATGAGCCTACATTATCAAAGCTCTATTTTGGAAAGATCATTTTGCACATTTCTCATTCTGTCCTCAGTGCTATTGGTCAATATTTTATTTTTATTTATTTTTATTTTTAACAATGTAAAATACAATTTTATTTTGAGAGAATTTCAAACATGTGTAAGTAAGGTTTGCAAGTACAGAACAAATAACATTTTTCACCCTGAATCATTTCAAAATGAGTAGCTGATCTGATGTCCTATTACCACCAAATACTTAGGTGTATATTTGGTGCAAATAAAGATATTCTCTTATATAAGCAAAATATAATTGTCAAAATTAGAAAGTTAACCTTGACATATGACCACTATCTAATCCTCCAACCCAACATTTACCAGTTAACTCAACAATATCCTTTATGGATTTGGTTCAGAATCATTTAGATATCATGTCTCATTAATTTCCTTCATTCTGGAACAGTTCTTCAGTCTATGCTTAATTTCCAAGACTTTAAAAAAATTATAGGCCAGCTCTTTTGTAGAGTATCTCTCACTTTCCTTTTTTCCCATTGATTAATTCAAGTTATGTATCTTTGTATTGGTCAATCTTTTAAAAGTAGAATATATTTTTAAAAAAAAACACTACAGAAGTTGAATCATCAAGACTTCTCTCACCCTGGCTGGGGTGGCTCAGTGGATTGAGTGCCGGTCTGTGAACCGAAAGGGCGCCAGTTTGATTTGTTCAGAGCACATGCCTGGGTTGTGGGCCAGGTCCCTGATTGGGGGATGTACTAGAGACAACCAACTGATGTTTCTCTTCCTCTCTTTTCTCCCTCCCTTTCTCTCTAAAAATAAATAAATGAATAAAGTATTATTTTAAGAAAAAAAAAAACTTCTCTCAATCATTTACTACTACCAGAAGGATGTTGCATCAGATTGAAATGGAAAGAATTAATCTTTATACTGAAATGAAAATTCTTTATTTTGTAAATGATCAAAAAACTAAGAAAAATGCAAATCATAAAGCTGTAAACAATATACTGCACTGCAAAATTTCAGAACTTTTGAGACTGAGTGTGGAAGCACTTATAAGGAAGACTATTGTTTCCAATTCCACAATTTACATATATTTTAATGTGAGGGGGTAACATTTTTTTGACAGAAGGAGACTGAGTTATGATCGTGTGCCCTTGGAGAAGGCATCTGACCTATTTGTGTGTATGGGTATCATTCTTCCACAGACAGTTGTGCTAAGACTAGATCCATGCCTTTCAAGTGCTGCAAGGAGGGCCTTCAGCATTTGACTTGGGGAGAGATGACTCAGCTTTACCCAGGATGGCCTCATTTGCTTTATTTATGTTTCCCTTTAGGGTTTACTTCTTTTAAATAAGAAAGCTTTAAACAAACACACACATTTGCAAACCATTAGACTAGATGCTCTCTACTTTCTCTAACACTTGTGGTGTCTAAATTATTGTATCACAATAGCCTATCCCTGGCCCAGTTCATCTTCCAACCTGTCAACAATTTTACCTTCTTCAAAAATGTCAGATGTCTAAAGACTAAAGCCTAAACTATACAAGCCTAGCATTCAGGCACAATATTGTTCTAATTTAAATTTCAAGCTTCCATTCCTAATATCTCACACACAAGCTTAAGACATACTTGACTACTCACTGTAATGTATATTCCTATTTCTTTGCCTTGCTTCTGCTGTCTTTTTAAAGTGCAAGGCTCTTTTTAAAGAAGATCTTACTTATTTATGTTTAGAGAAAAGGGAAGGAGGGAGAGGAACATTGATGTGCAATAGAAACATCAATTGGTTGCCTCTCGCATGCCCCTAAACAGGGCCAAGCCCACAACCCAGGCACATGTCCTTATCAGGAATTGAACTAGCGACCTTTAGGTCCCCAACCTAAGATCGACACCCAACCCTCTGAGCCACACTAGCCAGGGCTTAATCTGCTCAAGCATCCATCCATCCACCCATCTACCCATTCATTTATATGTATATTTAACAAATACTTATTGAGTATTTGCTATGCATCAGGCAGAGACATTGTGATAGGCATTAAGATTATCCCAATAAAGCAGATATGGTTCCAGCCCCTAATGAAATTTTACTTATCACCCCTCCCCCAAAGACTTAGCTCAAAAACCTCTCCATAAAGCATCCTCTGTCCTCTATACTTCTTCCCAGGATTTCCCTGATTATTGTTGGCCCTTGGCATTTTCACATACATTTTATAATCAGCTAATCAATTTACAAGTACACACATATGTAACCTGACATTGCATGAACTATACAGATGAATTTAGGGAGAGTTCCCCTATTTATAATGTGAGTCTTTCAGTTTATGAATGTCATATGTCCCTCCACTTATTTAGGTCTTTTTTTTCTCCCAAAATGCTTCATAGTTTTAGTATACAAATCTCACTTTTTTTTTTTTAGATTATTCCTTTTTTAATTTTGGGGGGGGTAACTCCGTATACTTTCCACAGTGGCTGCACCAGTCTGCATTCCCACCAACAGTGCAAAAGGGTTTCCCTTTCTCCACAGCCTTACCGGCACTTGTTTGTGATTTATTGATGATAGGCATTCTGACAGGTATAAGGTGTGGTTTTATTTTGCATTTCTCTGATAATTAGTGCTGTTTGTATGTCTTTTTATATGTCTATTGGCCATCTGTATGTCCTTTTTGGAGAAGAGTCTAATCAGGTCTTTTGCCCATTTTTAAATAGGATTGTTTGGGGTTTTTCGGTGTCGAGTTTTATAAGTTCTTCATAAATTTTGGATATTAACCCCTTATCACATATATCAGCAAATATATTCTCCCCCTCAGTGTGTTGTCTTTCTATTTTGTTGATGATTTCCTTTGGTGTGCAAAAACTTTTTAGTTTGATGCAGTCCCATTTGTTTATTTATTTATTTTTGTTTCCTTTGCCTGAGGAGATATATCAGAACTAGCAATTCCACTTCTGGGAATTTAAACAAAGAAACCCAGTACACTAATTTGAAAGAATATAAGCGCCCTTCTGTTCACTGCAGCATTATTTACAATAACCAAAACTGGAAGTGGCCCCAGTGCCCATCAATAGATGAGTAGATCAAACAATTATGGGACATTTAATCAATGGAATACTACTTGGCTATAAAAAAGAAAAAATAAGAAAATTTCACCCTTTGCGACAGCATGGATGGACCTGGAGAACATTATGCTAAGTGAAATAAACTATAAAAAACAAATACCATATGATTTCACTCATATATGGAATCTAATGAACATACTGAACGAACACGCAAAATAGAGACAGACTCTTAAATAGAGAGCAGGCGGACAGCTCTGGGGTTGGGGGATTGAGCAAAAAAGAAAAAGGACTCATGGACAACAATGTGGTGATTGCGGGGGTGGGGAAGGAGGGTGGGTAGGAGGTAGGAGAGGGTATAAGGGGAATAAATAGTAATGGAAAAAACATAATAAAATGATTTTTAATAATTTATTCCTAAGTACTTAATGTTTCTAGATGGTATTACAAATGATACAACTAAGATTTCATTGTCTCTTTGCTGAAGGTCTATAAAAATAGAGTTGGTTTTCTACATTGACCTTAAGTCCAGAGGTTATATTAAATAGATTTATCAAATTTAAGTTCTCTGTAGATTTCTTTTGATTTTCTCCATACAGAATCAATTCATCTATGTAGAATGACTGTTTTATACCTTCTTTTCCCATTATTTTGACTTCCATGTGTTTTCTTGCATTATTGCCACTGGCTTGGACTTCCAGGACAATGTTGGATAGAAGTGGTAAGAGCAGGCATCCTTACTTCTTCCCACCTCTCTAAGGGGAAAACTGTTTACTTCCTCTTTAATTTTCACTTGGGTAAGCTCCTATGGTCTGCCCTCTTCCTGGGATGTATCCCTCTACGCTTCCACTGAGAGCCTGGTGTGTCAAAGATCCCACCTTTGGTGAGTGCTGAACTCCAACCTTTGTCCCCATAACATCTCCAGACTGCAGAAAACTCCACCAGTTTTTCAGATGTTTGCAGCTTAACTTCTCTATTTCCTCCCACATGCAGTTTCAGAATTTAGCAAATGTCTTTGGGAGAAACCAGTCCTGTGATGCAGGTTCTCTCATTTCTGTAACTCCTCCCAGGAACAGCTCAGACTCTGAGTCCCTTGCCTTCACCCAGCATCCACAGGGCCCCAGGATAAAAAGCTGCTGTAGTCTTCCTCTCCCAAATCCCTCCTAATCCCTCTGCTTGGCATTGCTTACCTAACTCTCCAGTGCCTTTAAAACAGGTGACTTTCGGATTCCATCTGGTTTACCTACTTGTTCTTAGGGAAAGGTGCTCTTCCCCAAATGTCTCCATCTGACACAGAAGCAGAAGGCACATGGTAGGTTTTTAATAAATACTTTCAATTTTTTCTTGGATCTCAGCCTTTGGAGATAGAATCAGAAATGAAGGAAATACTAGAGGTCTTCTGTAGTCTCCCTCTGAAACGCAACCCAAAATTCATTCCCAGAACTGCAGAAATAAAGGGCCAGCGAAGAAACATGTTAACTCTGGGTATATCTGAAGGGAGAAGGCAGACTAAGAGACTGGTGTTTATTTGAGCTCTTGTGAGAACCAAACACTACCTGCCCTTGAATGTTCTATTGACCATTTCCTCAGTCTGTTCAAATCCCACAGGGATAATTGGCAGAGGAAACCAGCTCATCACCCTGGAAATTACCTAGTGTGCTGGCTTCATGGAAAAATTCCCTGCCTGTTCTGTACCATAAACAAGGCATCTGAGCTTGGGAATAGGCATCGAGAGGTTGATCCAAAGTGGATCTGAGGGTAATCTGCCCCTGCATTACCGCTAGAAGTAATTTTCCTGATCTGATAGGCATGCAAGATCCCTCTCTCAAAATTCTATGTACATGATTTCTAGTCTTGAACACCCTTCCCAAGTAGAAGAAGATGATTACTGGCTGACACATTTCTTTTTAGAGTAGACAGGTTATCTGGCTTTAAACTGCCGTGGCCTATTTGGGCTACATTCCAGCAGCAATATATCACTCCATGCAGTGTCGTAACTCTCTGCTTTTATTTGGCAAGTATTTTTAATCATAAGCTGAGTCCCTGCATAAGCGGTAAAGTGGTTTTTCTTAGAATGTGTTAACTCTGCTATGAATTTTCAGTGCTTTCTACAGGGTGGGGAAGGATCCAAGCTGTGATTTCTGGACAACATGCAGCAACTGCTCTTCACTCACTAGTCCCTTGGATGTCCCAGCGTCAACAGGCATCTTTTAATCACTGTAAACACAACTGAGGAAAGAAACCCCATGGAGGCTCAGGAGTGGTCACTCACTCATTTGGGACTTAATTTGGAGAGGCTCTCAAAGGACATCAGATTGTGGACTGGTCACTTTGTGGTGAGGATGACAAGGGAAAGAAAGGAGAAGCTATGAAATGCTCATTGGCTTTTTATTTTTTTATTTTTTTTTGGAAATATTTGTTCTTCACCTTTATTCCAGTGCCCTTTCATATTTTCCTAAATTCTGCTACTAGTCTCCATGTTAAATTTTGTGTAAGATTTACTTCTTAGTAAAAAAAAAAAAAAAAAGGCCAGCATGACAAATAATTCATATTCATGGAGTCGACTCTGATGAAGATAATCCCCAGGGCTTCGGCACACTGCATCCTGAATTAAAATGCTTTAGACGTTCAGGGTTTGGGCTCAGCTGTCTCCTGGGATGTCATTAATGGCTTATGCATATCAGGCTATTTTCCAAATTCTGCTCTTTTGCTCTGATAAATAAATGAAGAAATCCAGTTGAGATACATCTGGAAGGCTTTAAAAACTGGAAAGATTCTCATCTGGATGGATGGTTTAAGTGTGATGCTGCTTAAATTTGGGGCCTAAGGCTGTAGGACCTCTCCAGGCTGTTTCCAATATTTGAATTTTACAATGCTATGAAAATCTAACCAACTATCCCCTCGAGGATAAATTTAAAAATTGGACATGATGTGAAAAAATTCAATTAATTTTTTTTTTTTGATGTACTAGAAAAGCCTTGAGCTGGGATTTTTAAAATGTGGCTTCTTGTCCCAGCCTTCCCCTAATTAGATGAGTGACTTTGGGAAGTCACATAACCTTTCCAGGCCTCAGTTTCATTACCTGTAAATGAGAGTTCACTTGATAATAGCCAATGTCTCTTTGAATTACCTCTCCACCCCCATAAGACCCCCATAAGACTTTAATTCTTTTCTTATCCATCTGTCCACTCCCCTCCACACTCCCTTCTTATGGTCCTAATTCTAATTAATGCCTTGATCTGGCTTCTTTTCTGACTATCTGTGTGACCTTAGACAAGTTACTTAACCTTTCTGTGCTCTGAAAAAAAAGTGTAGTACTGTTGCCCGCTTCACAGAGTCTTGGTGAGAAGTCAATGATTAATACATGGTAAGTAAGCACTTGGCCCAGACTACCGAGTAACTAAATGTTAGCCAATAGTCATCATTTTCCACAGACTGACTTTGTTTAGTCATAAGTATAGTTGGTGCACTTTATTCCTGGATGAAAAGAAATAGAGTTGAAGTCATTCTTAGCAAGAACAGTCCATACTTATTGAAAAAATAAATAAACCTATTGGATTATTGACCCCACTTCTCTTGCCTCATCTCATACTGTTTATTCAAGAGCTCTGTACAGTTATTCAAACTTAATACTTCTCTCCATTTATAACTCTTCTACCATCCTTGTGCAAAAGCATGGAGTGAATCATAAGGGCTCACATTTGTTCTGAGAACCTGACAACAAGATCCAAGCTTGCACCTGACTTTGGCTCTCGTAGGTCCACACTACAAGAATTCCAACTACAGGCTGGAATTATCAACATTCAAATATAGTCAGAAAAAATTAATTATATATATAATTATGTACATATGATTATATATGTGTGTATATGTATACACACATATGTGTATATATATGTGGAACACTGGAAAGACTGGATAATATGGGTTTAGACAAGTAAACTGAAACAATGTTTATGGTCCAATTGCAGACTGTAAAATGCCCAGCTTATAGTCGTATGAGTTTTGACAAATGTATGCTCTTATGTGCTTGATTCTAATCAAGATATAAAACAGCAACCCTAGAAAATTCTTCCATGTGCCTTTCTAGACAATGGCCTTCCTTAGTCAGCAGCAACTATTAATTTGATTCCTCACATATTAGTTTTTCTTGTTCTTGAACTTCACACAAATACACATTTTTGTGTCTGGTTTCCTTCATTCAGCATCCTGCATTTGAGATGAATGCCTGTCATTGCAAGTAGCAGCAGCTCCTCCCTTTTAGAGCTCAGAAGTTAGTGTGCCATTGTTGTGAATATACTATTAATTTGTTTATTCCTTTTCCTGTGGATGGTCATTTGGACTCCTTTTCTTTTCCCTATTATGAATAAAACTGCAATTAATGTAGGACATGACTATTAAAGTGAAGTGATATTTTTCTGAACTAGGATTTTCTGTTACATGATTATACAAAAATGGAAAATTTAAAAATGTATCTCATGATCTGCTCAAGTCTTCCATTTTGTAAGAACTCTGTCTTTCTCCCCATTACCACTCACTCTCTTTTTTGAACTGCTTTGCATGTGCCATGTGCAAATACAAGTGTTTCGCACAGTACCCTCAGTTGGCCTCCCTGTTTTAATATTCCAATTTATTTCTTGTGAATCAGGCTTATCTCCTTATTAGGTGACATAATTTCTGATATTTTGATTATTTTCCACAGGGCAAAGCATAATTTTGGATATCTAAACATATTCTGTGGTAATTGCTTTGGTCAGTCTTGGCCATTGACATTGGAAGTAGTTAACTTTGTAGAAAGAGGAAACAAAGACACAAAGGGATTAGATGATGCAGTTTCCCATTCAGTGCTTCTGGGACCCCAAACCCAGAGTCAACTGTGCAACATGTTCACTCAGAATCTTTGTTGCACATCGCTTCTTTCTCAGTTCAGAGAACAGGCCTGCTGGAATCTGCTTCAGGTATGCATCCTAAGTATTCCCCTTTGCCCAACTGGAGTGTGTAATTCTGGAAACATCTGTAAAATCACCATTCAGATGATGTTCTCTGCATAGGGCATATGAAGCCTAGAGCCCAGATCACGCTCATTGTCACAGGCTAGTCATGGGATGTTTTGAGGTGTGTGTATGTGGTTTGTGTTTGTGCACACACATCACACTCACATCTTTCTGCAGTTCCAAAAGCAGTGATGAAAAGACAGAATTGCTGGAACTGGTAATAGGACTAAATGAGTGATTTGTTTAGTTCTTTGATAATATATCAGCTCTGGATGTTGAAGACTGAAAATCAGAAAGCTTAACCACTAAGAGTTCTAAGAGTCTGTCTAAAATGCCCAGAATGATCACGCTCCCCTACTCTTCCAGCCTATTTTGTATGTCCATCTTCCCTTCCGAACTGCTGACTTAGATAGCCTGGACCTATACATTAATATCATATTTTCTTTTACATTTGTTCTTCATTCATATATTTGATTTCAATTAAAGCATGTAGAAGAAAGTCAACAAACATTTGAATAGCAAATATTTAACAAGTAAATGGTGGTGAATAGTTAAATACATTATCATGTAAAAAGGAAACATTATTTTCAAAATATTAGAAGCCTAATAGTAATTGATCACAGCTTTATTAATTATTGGAGTGTTTAATTTTTGAGTGTTTTATTTTAGGAAAACTTTTTATAAATTTATGCAAAATATCAAGTAAGCATAAAACTAAAAATTAGAATTTTATTCTTGATTCTCATTAAACATATGTACTAATGTAGTTTTACTAAGTATCAACTAACAGCAAATGTAGAATGATGTGTATATGTTTTATTATAAAATAATATCATTTATTCTGAAAAATTGAAAAATAAAGATTAGCAAAAAATTATTAACTCTAGAGAGCATTATGGTATACACACACACACACACACCCCAATATATGATTTTATATGGACATATGTAGGTATCTGTAATATATGACATATCTGTATGTCTGTATATATATATTATGTGTGTGTGTATATAATCAAATTATGCATACACTTGCATCTTTTTCATTTAACAGAAGATTAAGACATATTTATATATCAATACATATAACTTATAGGATCTCTGATAATGACTGAATGAAATTTTATTTTAATAATATCCTATATATACACAACCCTCTTTGATAGAATAATTTGATTGTTTTTTTTTTTTCATTATAAAAAACACATTGTGGGATTTTGCTTCTAAACAAGGCAAAATAATAGGGACCAAGGTTACTTTCCTATCTAAAATAATTAAAAACCAGACAAAATATATGGAACAATGATTTGTAAGACACTGGACATCAGGCAGAGAAGGAAAGTGAAGAGGATTTCATGTCTGGCATACAAGAACTTAAAGGACCTAGAGAGATCCTGGCAGACTCGCAGAGCTGAGAAGAGTGAGGATTGAGGTCCAGAGAGACAAAAGTAGCTGAAGTTCACAGGGCAGTGAACTGGAAAGTGGAGAGCTGCACAGAGAGATGACTCTGGAGATGTGCAGAGCCCTCCTCAAGTATTCAGCAGAGCGCTAATCAGAGCATGCACAGGAGTATATAGTCCAAGTTCACATGAAATAATTAGGGGAAACGGTCTCTGGAGCTCACACAAGGCCAAGAATAGTATCTGTCCCTTCTAGCCATGCTAGAAAAACTCATAATTCATGGGGCACTAGGTCTTGTCTGAGCAGTGGGGAACAATTAGCCCTATACTAGAGCAATTGCTAGGTGGAACTAGAGTAGTATTTAGTCTAGGGCTAAAGGATCAACTTGTTTTCAATGAACTTGACTGCAACCGAAAACAAAATCCAAGACAGTCACAGAAATATAAAGATATCTGTAACCTATGTAAATTACAATGTCTAACATCTTATCAAAAATTGCCAGACATGCAGAGAAGCAGGAAAAACATGTTGTATGAGTAATTTTTCAATATCATTGAGTAAAATTCCAATATCATTGGAATTTTCAGGATCTCTATATTCTCCCAGTCACAACTGAGTGGATCAGAGGTGGACACCTGACCATACTTCAGCAGCCAGTGACATAAGGCATCTTTGGCCTGACTTTTCACAATAACCTGAATGAATCGACTATTTATTTTCTTCACTTAAACGAAGAAACAGAAAGAAGTTACCAGTCAATAGTGGATAATTGAACTGAAAGGTCACACAAAGTTAGATGTGGGATGTCTATTATTGCCCTACATAAATGTCGTTACGAAGGAGAACAGACCCGGAGAGAGGGTGGAGCAGATCTACAGTACAAATGGGAGGTCAGGAGAGGGAGAGATGGGAATAAAGAGAGTTGGTTGCCCCAAAGATGCCCGGGCTCTTATACCTCTGAGTCCTGTTTACTCAGG
Organism: Glossophaga mutica; assembly: GCA_039655065.1. NCBI lineage: Eukaryota > Metazoa > Chordata > Mammalia > Chiroptera > Phyllostomidae > Glossophaga > Glossophaga mutica. The sequence goes on from CM077303.1 coordinate 158,735,317, forward strand.
TTTTTCCTTGATTCCCATGAGCTTTCTTTATACTCTACACCAGTGATTCTTAACTGGGGGTGATTTTTGTGCCCCAGGGGACACTTAGCAATGTCTGAAGACATTTTTGGCTGTCACAACTAGTGGCTACTGCTATAATCTAATGGATAGAGGCCAAGAATGTTACTAAGCTTCCTACAATAAACAGGACCACCCCCACAAGAAAGGATTAGCTAGCTCATAATGTCAATTCTGCTCAAGTAAGAAAACCTGCTTCATGCTAACCACTTTTTAAATGTGAATTAGTATCTATAGATTTCTGTTCTTTGCAACTAAGAAATCCTTCTGTAAAATACCACTGTGGCTAAGTCTTTGTACACATCCTAAATTATTCCTTTTGGTTAAATATCTCTAACTAGATTTGTGGAGTCAATGGACATGAAATATTTTGAAAGTTCAAATGCACATCACCAAATTAAGATAGCATCCTTTAACAGACTACTCTTGAGTCCTGAAGTCTGAGGTCTGGAGAGATTTCATCTCTTAGGAGAATAAATTCACCAGCTTTAACACCCATCTTTGTTTTGAGACAAAGAAGGAACACATATTTTGGCTTACCTGAGATGAATCACATCATTCCTCTTCACTAACAGGCAACTACAATACCACATAGTAAATATTAGACATCATCCCTAACTTCCTCTCCCTTAGCATATCTTCATTGGGATCATCTTGCAGCAACTAGACAACACTGGCACATGCGATGCCATTCCCTTCCCCTATACCCAGGACAGACATTCATTCAACACTCGTCAAATATTTGAGTGCTTACTATGTGACTCATAATTCTTCTTCATATAGTGCTATAAGGAACCATTACCAATCAACCAGAATTGGCACGTGAGATTTAAATAAACAACAATGACAAAAATCAAAATCACTATTGGCCATTCCTGACCTCTGGAGGAGTTGTGACAGGGGCATGGCTTTGTTCTTTCTCAATATTTCTTCCCTTTCTGTGGAAAGAGCTGAGGGGTTATTGTGAAAACCAGAGCTGACACAAGCTCCCCTACATTTGAGTCACCCCACAAGAAAAGCCTATTGTCATTGAAGATAATCAGGCAAAAATATGAGAGTGAAACAAAAATTCAAAGGAGACAATATTCTTTGATATTTGACGAAGCCACTGCTTATCTTGAACTCGATGGGTTCTAAGGCCATTTCTTTCATGATTTTTCTCCTCCAGAGCCCTTTTTAAATCAAGGGGAGTACTTGAAGATTTTCCCCTACTACAACACTTTATAGATACCCTCTCTTTTAAGGAAACTTTAAAAAAATATTGTCTTGGAAACCTGACAGCTAGCCAGCAGGGAAGTTCAGCCATTACACTGGTAGCCATAAGCCCCTTGCACAGGACAGAACATCACAGTTTTCTTTCCCAGGTTTCAGCCCCCACTGCTTGCACCAGAATTATTTATGTGTCCACGGACTGTTCATTCAGGGAAGCGAGGCATCCCTCTTGAACTTTATAACTTATGCATCTTAGTGTCCGCAGTGTTTCATAACACTTGATACAGACAAATACTGCTTAAATAAACTTTGTTGAAAGAATGTCACAGAATGAATATGGAGATCATTTAAGTACTTCCTGCACTGGACATACTGGTAGCTGATTTAAAAAGGCAGGAAAAGGTGGGAGAAAAAAAACAGCAGGTAATTAGGTAACCACTCTATTTATCTGGCCTTGTCTCTTTGTCCCTATCTATAATCTACCTTTCAGTCCATCTTTCTTTATATCAATCTGTCTTGTTCCTTTTCTTTTTACCTACCCATCTATCTTTCTACCTGCTTATCTATCTGTCTGTCACATTTCTAAGCAATATGATTAAGAACACTAGGTGTCTAAACGTGCTACTTCCTCTATCAAAGCCTAGAATGAAAAACTTACTTCTCCATCATTTATTTTTACAACACCTTGGTTTATCCATTCCATATCTAAGTGAGGGGTTAGCAATGGTCCAGAAATAAAATGTGAAAATCTTTGTTGACTCTTTGCTCTTAGAGGAGGCCCTGTAGCTGGGAACGTTCTCCCTCACTCTTTCTCTCCATCATGGACTGTTTGAGCTAAAGAATCTCTCTGCCTTGCCACTTGGAGCCCTGGCCCTCTCGGGCATCCCACACTAGTGTGAGTTCTTTAATCTAATAATTCCTAGACTTTCCTACCACCCGGGGACAGAGGCTGGCTTTCTAAATAAAGGTGGACTTTAGTATGGTAACATGACACTGGGAGAGCTTTGGAGAACCAGAGATCATCTTTGGGGAGGCACACCAGAAACTAGGGGACCACCCGTGACAAATTAATGTGTTCTGAAGTTTTCCAAGGGCCCTGGGGTGGCATCTGGCTCAACTCCCTTTAGTGGGCACCTGACCAGTGGTACGAGGCCTCACAGGTGCCTAAGCTTCACTTTAAAGGTTTTCAAACCTGGTCAGGCTGATGCAATCTCTGTGGGGACTACATGTGAAATGATAGAGAATGAAAACAACATTGCATTGCCACAACAACCAAAGGGAGGCACAAGAACATGCAACCCAGGCGAATGCTATGGGGAAACAGACAAGGGCCAGTGGAATTTTCTTTAAAATGGAATTGCCATAATCAGCACTTCCACTCACTGGCACTAATGTGACTGTTCCTTCAGTGGACTTTTGAAAATGTCCAATAGAATCTTAAGTATATATACATGTAAACTGAGGCAAGAGAGGTACCTAAGTAGATTCAGAATTAGTCTATACACATCGTAAATCTGCTGTGTGTTTATCTACCATCCTGTAAACTACCAAGTTAAAAAAATTAAGAGCATTAAAAACTGCTATGTTAGATAAAAATCCAGTCGGTTATGGGTGTGTCAGTTTCCTAGGGCTGCTGTACTGAAATACCACAAATGGGATGGCTTAAACAACAGACATTTGCTGTGTCACCATTCTGGAGGCTGGAAGTCAAACGCAAGGTGTCAGCAGTATTAGCTCCTGATGGCTGTGAAGGAGAATCTGCCTCGCCTCTCCCCAGCTTTTTGGGATTTGCTGACAATCTTTGGCATCCCCTGACTTGTGGTAGCATCGCCCCAATCTCTGGCCTCATTTCCGCATGTTGTTCTCATGTGTGTGTGTCCAAACTTCTCTCTTTACAAGGACACTGTTGTGTTGGAGCAGGAACCTACCCTACTCCAGTATGACCTCATCTTAACTGATATATTTCAATGACCCCCAGTTCCAATTAAAATGGTTTTCTAAGGTACTGGGGGTGAGGACTTCAAGGTATAAACCTGGGAAAACAATTCAACCCATAACGGTGGGAAAGCAGATGTTTTAGAAATTGTTATTTTGTGATGAATTCTGACCCCGTCCCACTTCCCCCACTTGAGCTTCTTCTGGTAGAACTTCTGCTCTGACTCCCAGATGTACTATTTTCACATTCATAGAGCAAGCCAGGTACCCAAACTTGTCACTAACAGACACTTATATGTACATGTGAAATACTCTATAATTTATCATTGGTATCACAGTCACAAAGTAAGCAAAGTACAGGACTAATACATATTTTCTAAGGATTCTGGAAAATTATAAACATTTTACCTGTTTAAAATTAAATTTTGTGTATAAATGTTATATAATGATGATTCAAAAGCTTTCCTCGAAAGCAGATAGCTTGATAATTTGGGCTCTGTATTTATAAAGACAAATAGAAATCTTTTAAAATTTGTAAATAACAAGTGACTGCAAGAGCCAAATGAGGGACTCCAAATGTCCTTATAATCAGAGTGACATTTTCTTTCCAGACACAATTATGTAAAAAATAGATAGGTCATCCTATTTCTTTGAACTGTTATTGCAGTAAAGGAGAACTATTAGGATTAAAGCTGCTTAAGCCTAAACTGTTGTTTTTTTCACATTTGTTTTCTATTTTTCAGTGTTAAAAATTAAACTTATTTGTATCAAAATTTATAGCAAAATCTTGCTATAAAACAAAACCCACAAGCATTGGATGATGAGCCTGTCTAGAGCCCCGAGAAGACCCTGGCACAGCCGAACAAGCCGAAACTGAAACTGCCTGGGTGAAAGGTTTGGTGGGTGACATGAACAGCGTAGCCCGCTACGTCAGGTCAGAGCACTCAGATGAGCAGATATTAATGAACTGAAACCAGAAATGGCCGAAACTAGGACTAGAGTCCAACAGAAATCATGTCATTTCCTCTCAGGGATATCCATGGAAGAAATTAGTTTGTCCAATTTGAAGTACTCCAAGTAAAGACTTGAGATAAAGAGACCTCATGATTTTGTTGCAACAAAAGCTAAAGGCACTTATGAACTGTTTTATTAAAACACAGAAAATACAGACTTCTGGCCAAGATGGAGGCGTAGGTGGACACACTGTGCCTCCTCTCACAACCAAAATTAAGGACAACAAATATTTAGAAACAAGAAAACAACCAGAACTGATAGAAAATTGAACTGTACTGAAGTCCAACAACCATTCATCCAGACCGGTAAGAGGGGCAGAGTCGCTGCAGGAAAAACTGGAGGTGCAGACCCAGGAACGCAGGCAGCAGTGGCTGGCAGTTGCCAGGTGCACAGGGTGGCAACTGCAAACAAAGTGAAGCCGCACAAGGCAGCTGGCTGTCCAGGTGGTCCCACATTCCCGCGCACAGACAACCCAGGTGAAGGGGAAGTGGCGGAAGGACCAGGAGAGAGCAGAGCAGACACCATTGTTCCCTCTTGGACCCCACCCCCACAAACAGCATCACAACTCAGCGACTGGGCTGCCCCCAACAGGGGAACACCTAAGTCTCCACCCCCATACGTAACAGCCGAGACCAGACCAAAACCAAACCAAAACAAACAACCAAACAAAAAAACACCAAAAATGGCTCAAACTGGAGAACAAATGAAGCCCCAGAGCCAATTCTTCTAAGCCGTGAAGAGATAGCCAACCTATCAGATGCACAGTTCAAAGCCCTGGTGATCAGGATGCTCACAGAATTGGTTGATTTTGCTCACAAATTAGATGAAAAAATGCAGGCTACAATACGTGAAATGAAGGAAAATGCATGGGGAACCAATAGAGATGGGAGGCAAACTGGGACTCAAATCAATGGAATGGACCAGAAGGAAGAAACTAACAACCAAACAGAAAACAAGGAAGAAACAAGAATTCAAAAAAATGAGGAGAGGCTTAGGAACCTCAGGGACACCGTTAAGCATCCCAACATCCGAATTATAGGGGTACCAGAAGGGGAAGAAGAAGAGCAACAAGTGGAAACCTTATTTGAACAAATAATAAAGAACTTCCCCAATCTGGCAAAGGAAATGGACTACCAGGATGTCCAGGAAGCTCAGAGAGTCCCAAAGAAGTTGGACCCAAGGAGGAACACACCAAGGCACATGGTAATTACATTAGCCAAGATGAAAATGAAGGAGAGAATTCTAGAAACAGCAAGGGATAAGGGGACAGTCACCTACAAAGGAGTTCCCATCAGACTGTCAGCTGATTTCTCAAAAGAGACCTTCCAGGCAAGAAGGGGCTGGAAGGAATATTTGAAGTCTTTAAAGGCAGGGACCTACATCCAAAACTGCTCTACCCAGCAAAGCTGTCATTTAGAATGGAAGGGCTAGAATCTAAAGTGCTTTAGAATCTAAAGTGCTTCTCAGATAAGGTCACGTTCAAAGAGTTCATCACCACCAAGCCCTTATTATATAAAATGTTAAAGGGACTTATCTAAGAAAAAGAACATAAAAATATGACTGTGAAAAGACAGCAAACTCACAGCTATTAACAACCACACCTAAAACAAAAGCAAACTAAGCAAACAGCTAGTACAGGAACAGAACCACAGAAATGGAGATCATATGGAGGTTTAGCAACAGGGGAGTGGGAGGAGGAGAGAGGGGGAAAAGGTACAGAGAATGAGTAGCATAGATAGTGGGTAGAAAATAGACAGGGGGAGGGCAAGAATAGTGTGGGAAATGTAGAAGCTAAAGAACTTATGACCCATGGACATGAACTAAAGGGGGGTAATGTGGGTGGGAGAGGGTGTGCAGGGTAGAGGGGAATGATGGGGGAGAAATGGGACAACTGTAATAGCATAATCAATAAAATATATTTAAAAAACATAGAAAATATGTAATCTAAGTACTTCTACCTCATAAATAAAATGGAGTTTAGAAAAACGTATTTGTAACACATCATCTCCTCAGATATTTATTCTAATTCCTTCTAAGTCCAAAAGTATCAGTAATTTATTGCCACATTAAAAAACAAGTAAACAAAAAACATAATTGCCCTGGATGGGTAGTTCAGTTGGTTGGAGCATCATCCTGTGCACCAAAAGGTTGAGAGTTTGATTCCCAATTAGGGCACATACTCAGGTTGTGAGTTCGATCCCTGGTCAGGACATCAGGGCATGTGTGGGGGACAATTAATCAATGGTTTTCTTCTCTCTCTCTCTCTCTCTCTCTCCCCCCCCGCCCTCCCCCACCCTCTCTTTCTCTCTATCTCCATCTCTCTTTCTCTCTCCCCCTTCCTCTTTGTCTTCTCTAAAATAATAAATATTTGCTTGGGTGAGGATTTATAAAAAAACATCAGAGTTAAAAAAATCAGTTGTATTATGCTCATGGATTCTGTTGGACAGTAATTTAAACAATGCTAGAACAAGGACAGATTCTTTCTGCTTCTAGCTGACTGAGGCCTCAGTTGAGAAGACTCAAATGCTGGGGTCACTCAATCAGCTAGGGACAGAATCCTCTGGGGAATGGTGGGGGGGTCGTCACTGCCCTGTCTGTTCACCTAAACTGGGATGACTTCAAGACTGGGCTCAGGTGGGACCACTGGCAGGACTACATCCATGTGACTTAGACTTCCACACAGCATGGTGGCCTCAGGGTAGCTGGGATTCTCATACAGTGGTTCAAGGCTCTAAGAGCACATATTTTGGCCAACAAAGTGAAACTGCACAATATCCTCTGATCTAGCCTTGGAAGTCACCCAAGGTCACTTCTGCCACATTCTGGGGGCTATGAATGGGTGATGAGGCTAGCCCGGGTTCACTGTGCAGAGAGTCTCCCATCTCACAATGAGAAGAAAATCAAAGAATTTGCAAACATCTTTGAACCACATGATTAGTTTCCTAAAATAATTTCCTTTCCTCACTCCTGTACTGCTTCTTTATCAGTAGATAAAATAGACAGATATTGAGAGCACTGAGTACTCTCCTGGGGTGATGCCTACTCTGCACCATTCCTATAGCAACTGAACAGCGTTTCTGAGAAGATAGTACTGGGAGTGGCAGGGGTGGTGGGGGCATGATAAATTCATTAAATCATGTTTTCCCCCAAGGATGTTTTTCCCTCTCCAAATTAATAAAATATTTTCCTGAAGGTTCTCTTTCAATCTCCAAACATAATAAACATGCACATTTTATGAGCAAGACAATTTTCAAACAAGAGTTGCATGCTTCAAATAAAGCAAAATGAGTTTCTCTCTGAAGCAACTGCATAAAAGCTATTCAATATGCTTAAACTTTTCCTAAATTTTTCATATTCTTTCTCTAATACTTTTTCACAATGTTCCAAATTTTTCTAGACACTTTTATTTCCCTTTTCTTTGAAAAATAACTCCCGAACTTCCTACAATGAATATCAATAAGAGTTTTTTACTAAAACAAAAATAAATTAAAAGATACATTTATGAAATACAAAAATTCTATTCTTTCTCAGCTGTGAAACATCAAAGTCATTTATGACCAGTAATTAACTAATTTTTGAAATGGTGACCAGTTCTTTAACAGCCTACTTTAAGGGAACAGTATTTTTTTAATCAACTTCTGGAATAAAAACTTTGATTTTGTTTTAAAATTTTTGAGATTATTTTCAAATGCAGGTTTGTTTTTCAAGAAAATTTTATAACTCTAAGTATAAATTTTATAAATTTAGGTCTAAGTCTTAATTTCTCTTAAATTAAATTAACTATCATTTCAAAAAATAGAAAAATTTGGGTGAAAAAATAACAAAAACAAAGACAGGATTGTTTTGATTTGTAAATTAGTTATTCTTTTTTAATAAGTGCCAGAAGGTTGTGTTTAGAGCTATAGCATACATGTAATTATTCTACCTATTTTTCTTCAATTAAAAAAAGCAACTTAAAAATTTTCAATTGGAGTTAAGGTATGAGTGGCAAACATGCAGGGGCTGTGAGCACCCACGCTTAGCCCTGGGAGGAGTGCAGGCCCAAGCCCCTGAGACCAGTGGCGGCCCTGCGACTGGAGGTGGCCCTGGGACGGGAGGAGGGGGCTTTGTGGAATACCTGGAGCTCACACCTGTGATCCTAGGGTGAATGCTCGCAACACAGGAAAACTGCGGAGCCCACACCCATAAACTCAGGTAGGCGCATGCACCCTGTAGAAGACCTGGAGTTCACAACCATAAACGTGGGGAGTGGTGGATCTGTAGGAGATCCCAGCTCACACCCATAAACTTGGGAAAGCGCATTCTGCAGGAGGCTCAGAAACCACGCCCAAGGCCCCGCACAGAGAGGCACCCTGCTAGCCTGGGGAGAGTGTGCAGCTGGCACTGAGGAGAGTAGCCCAAGGCTGACTGAGTGCAGAACAGGGAGAAAAGCAATACCAGTGGCCCCTCAGCCTGTTGCAGCCAGCAAGACCAGGAAAACCAGTTTGGCCAGTTTGAAAACAGCAAGAGTGAGACAAAAAAAAACCTGGAACTGTGAAAAAACCAGAGTTGGACCCAAAGACAGGGCATCCCAACAGCTGAGACAGTGGAAGCTGTGAACACCAGGATACCCGAAGGAGACTGCACCACTGAATCTCACAGGTATTCTACCACAGAAGGTCACACCATAAACCCAGGGAGCCAGAACAGATCAATTTAAGAAGCTGAGGCTAACAAGAAGAGTCTCACAAACAATGGGAAGAAGAAGAAACAATCCCCAAATGAAAGGAAAGGAGGAAGCCTCAGAAAGAATCTTAAATGAAATAGACGCTACTCAACTATCAGATATTGAGTTCAAAGCAATGGTTATCAGGAAGCTCAATGAGCTCACAATGAGCTACCAAAAACTACAGGGAAGCTACAATGAACTCACTGCAAACTATATCAACATGAAAAAGGATATCCTAAGAACCCTGAAACACCAATCCAAAAGAACCTATGCACCCCAATGTTCATAGCAGCACAATTTACAATAGCCAAGTGTTGGAAGCAAACTAGGTGCCCATCAGTAAATGAATGGCTCAAAAAACTATGGTACATTTACACAATGGAATTCTATGCAGCAGAAAGAAAGAAGGAGCTCCTACCCTTTGTGACAGCATGGATGGAACTGGAAGCATTATGCTAAGCAAAATAAGCCAGGCAGTGAAAGACAAATACCATATGATCTCACCTTTAACAGGAACCTAATCAACAAACAAACAAACAAGCAAAATATAACCAAAGACACTGAAATTGAGAACAGACTGACAGTCACCAGAGGGGAGAGGGGAGGGAATTTCAGGGGAAAAAGGGAAGGGTTTACAGGAACAAGTATAAAGGACACAGGGACAAAAACTAGGTGGGGGGTGGAAATGGGAGGGAGGTGGGGAGGGCTGGGCTGGTGGGCTGGGATGGGAGTAAAAGACAGAAAACTGTACAAAAACAACAATTAAAATAAATTTTAAAATAATACTTCAGATGATGAATCAATTGGTTGCCAGAAAAATGAAAAAAAAAAAAAAAAAACTTCAATTGTATGGTGGAGATACTAATATATGACTAAGATGCAGAGGGATGAAAAGGTACCTAAAGGAAGTCAATAGAGTTAAGAATCACTTTTCATGTATTTTCAAGGGTTCTGAGAGAACTCTACAAGTTTAGTTCTGAAGGAAGTTAAAAGCTTGGAGGAAGTAACCACAGATTCAGAATTTCTGTTCTGAGCAAGTGTATTATTTCATCAGAGCTCATAAATTCAAAAGAAATGTGGCCCCAAGCAGTAGCACCAAGTAAGAAAGCATGGTCTGCTTTCACTGTATAGTGGCTCTTCGATTGGTAGATCCCACCCACCCACTTCCCCTGTAGGGTCAGAAATGTTCCCTCTTTTACTAACTGACTCCAGGATGATGTCTTTTGCCATGCATCTACACATATAAAACTTATCTCTAAAATGCAAATGGAATTTTTTACACTAATTTTTATTTCATAAAAGTAAATAATAAAAATCAACCAATTTATTTAGAAACAATTTAATTATTATTGTTATAATAACAAGAATAACAAGAGCTAGAAATTATTGAGTGCTCACCATGGGTAGATACAGATATACCTTGGTTTTTGAAAGTTTACTTTCTACCATTTTGCTTTTATGAAAGACCTATGTTAGTACCGGTTTTTGCTAACTGGGAGAAATCCAAAGAAAATATATACACTGCTATGAAAAAAAGGCAAATAGCAAACACAGCATTCAGCATTCGTTTTCAGGGAGCCATAATAGAGGCAGCGCTCACTCTTGCGCACTGAGAGTGGTCTCACCAAGTTCCTTCCCTGGGAACCACTCTCAGCATCACAGGATCCAACCCCACAGCTTTGAGCTGTGTCTATAAGCATCTGTGCTTTATCTAGAATTGTTCTGTGCATCTCTTAGCAAGATGTGTCCTAAGGTATCAGAAAAGCATAAGAGAGCTCAAAGGGTTTTGCTTAGCCCAAAAATGGACATAATTAAGTGTACTTGGTATGTTTCAGTAGGTAACTTTAGGGGTATGAAAATGCTCAAAATTTTTTCCATATAAATTAATGGTCATTGTTTCTTTGCTTTATGTCATTTTGGGTTACAAAATATTTCAGAGGAAGGTTCTATTTCAGGATAAAGGAGGAAACCAATATACGTTGTGATTTCATTTGAAGACAATTTAGGATATACAGGATGAGGCAAAATAGGTTTATATATAGTTATTTGTATAGAAAATAATACAATAATAAATAAATATAGGCCAATATCCCTAATGAACATAGATGATAAAATCCTCAAAAAACATATTAGCAAACCAGACAAGGGATGTCTGCTTTCACCATTCTTATTCAACATAATACTGGAAGTCCTATCCACAGCAATCACATGTGATGAAGAAATAAAAGGCAACCAAATTGGAAAAGAATAAGTAAAATGTCTTTATTTCCAAGTAACATAATAATGTACATAAAGAACCCTAAAGATTCCACCAAAACACTACTAGAACTGATAAATGAATTTAGTAAAGTAGCAGGATACAAATAAATATCCAAAAATCAGTTGCATTTCTATACAGCAATAATAAACTATCGGAAAGGAAAACAAAGAAAAAATCTTATGTAAATTGCATTAAAAAATACCTAGGAATAAATGTAATCAAAGATGTAAAATACCTGTCTCAAAAAAAATTATAAGATACTGAAGAAAGAAACTGAAGAAGATACAAATAAGTGGAAACACATACAGTGTTCATGGATGGGAAGGTTTAATATCATTAAAATGTCCATACTACTCAAAGCAATATGTAGATTTAACATATAACTTCTATCAAGACAACAGTGGCATGTTTCACAAAACTAGAAAAATATTCTAAAAATTCATACAGAAACACAAAAGACCCTTGATAGCCACAGAAATCTTGACAAAGAACAAATTTGGGGAAATAATGCTACCTCTTATCAAACTATACTACAAGACCAAAGTAATCAAAACAGTGTGGTTCAGGCATAAAAACTGACATATCGATCAATGAAACAGAATAGAGAGCCAGAAATAAACCCAAGCTTTTACGGCCAATTAATATTTGACAAAAGAAGCAAGAACATACAAGGGGATAAAGAAAATCTATTCAATAAATGGTAGGGAAATTGAACAGAGAACACACACATATAAAAAAGAAAGAAACTAGACTACCTGCTTACACCATACACAATAATAAACTCAAAATGGATTAAAGACTTAAATGCTAGACGAAAACCGTAAAAATCCTAGAAATATGGTGATTACCAGAGGGAAAGTGGTGTGGGGGAAAGTAGGAGAGGGTAAAGAAGAGATAAATAGTGATGGAAGGAGACTTGACTTGGGGTGGTGAACACACAGCACAATACACAGATGATGTGTTGTAGAATTGTACACTTGAAATCTATGTAATTTTATTAGCCACTGTCACCCTGATAAATGCAATAAAAATAAAAAGAGAAATAGTTATAGAATGAATAAATAAATAAAAAATACAAGAGTAAACTCTGTTTCGTATATTCACAACTATAAACCTACTTTTGCCTCACACTGTATATCTATAAAAATAAGACCACTGAAAGTATCCATAGCAGCATCACCTAAAGATAACCACTAGTAACCTGTTGGTATGTATCATTTTTTGCTGTTTGCAATAGTAAATTAAAAAGTGAAATCATATTTTACAGGTTTTCTATAACCTGCCCTGTTCACTGTGCACAGTGTTAATATTTCTTTGGTATATAAAAATCCTTTCTTAAAATTATTTTCAGTGGCTACATATCATGCTATCTATATGGAAATAGTCTTATTCATTTAACTGATGCCCTGTGATGCCCTGTGGCTAGGGCATTAGGTGATTCTCAGTTATTTGCTATGACTTACAGAGCCACAAAAACATTCCTAGAGCTATATATTCTTTCACATAACAATGATTTCATCACTATACTGTCCTAGTTATTCTAAGTTTGAAAAGCAGAGAAGACATTAAAGAATCACATTTTGAGGAATGTTTTTCTATAACAAGAACCAAAGTCCTTAAAATAAGGATGAGAGGGTTTTAGACATTAGCTGTAAAGTTAGTAGAATTTGTTGGTTTGTTTTATTGGCACTAAGTTACCCCAGCCCTCCAGAAAAGCACATTGAATCATGAAACCCATCTATTCCAGCTACTCAGAAGGTCAGCTTTGGCAGGAAAAACACATCCTTGGAGGAAAGTGCATTTGAGAAATGCAATGATCTGGAAGAGACAATGCAGAAGTTAAGTTCTCTTTTCCTTTCTTTGACAATAAAGTCAAATTCTTGCTGCTGCCATCACTTAAATCACACCTGATATTTCTTCTATATCCGATTCATGTGAACATCTGTCAGGATATTCCTTTTTACACCCTAAAGGATAAGTCATATTTGAATATATACCCATATGTTTCAGATTTATGTTGAGAATTCTGTAATTAGGTCAAAAATGCTTAAATCTTTCTGAACCAAACAAAACACATTTATCTGATTATCATAATTGCAAAATTATGTTTCATTCGCAGAAATGTTTATGAATACTGCCAAACAAGTGTGGGTTTTTTTCTCCATTGATGTTATCTTTTTAACAAAAAAATGATGTTCATGAGAGCAGAAGGCAGATTTGGCAAATACACATTAATTCTTCTATCAGAAACTAAATACATTCTAGGAATTCTCTGAGAATTATGGGTTTTCTGAAACTGGCACCCGCCATACCTGGAACACTGTCTGATTCCCATTTCTGGTGATACAATAGTGGTGGTTTCACACCATGGTTGGTCATATTCACAACTGGCAAAACCCTACAATCTTTCAGTGCCTCCAAAAGGTCATTAACTGGAAAACCTACAAACCCAAACTCTAGTAACCTCTGAATCCTGAATCCCCCCACGAATTTTACTGTCAGTAAAAATACAGAGACACTTGTACAATGGACCCATTTTGATTTCAAAATTCTTTAACATGGCAGTACTTCCTTATTTCTGTCTTCTCTTTTTCTTTTTAATGTCAATAAAGAATGCTGAATAAGCCCTGGCCAGGTGCGTCATCTGGTTGGAGCACTGTCCCACGCACCAGAAAAAAACCCCAAAAAACAAAAAACCCCAAAACAAAAAATGCTGTGGGTTCCAATCCAGGTCAGGTCATGTACCACGGTTGTGGATTTGCTCCCCAGTGAGGGCACGTACAGGAGGCAACTAATCAATGTTTCTCTCTCATGTCAATCTCTCTCTCTCTCTCTCTCTCTCTCTCTCTCTCTCTCTCTCTATCCCCCCTCCCTCGTACCCCCTCTCTCTTCCTCTCTCTCTAAAATCAATAAATATATCCTCAGGTGAAGGTAAAAATAATACTGAATAATATGATGGTTCTTTAAAAACTATCTAAATAAATAGTGTTCTTAGAGAGGTTGTAATAGTGTCTTTCCTGAAAATTCTTTAAATATGAAGATGGTATTCTGATTTAAGAAACTGTTCTCAATTGAAAGATAGGCAATATGCACTATTTGAGTGCTTTGAAAATTTATTATTGCATCTACTTAAAAATAAAAGGAAAATGTATTTCTAAATAAGGTATTCACCTATATTTTAAATATATCAGTATATGTATCTGTACTAATATCTATACCAAAATTAACAGTAGCATAATTCATCTTACTTGTACAACATGTTTCTCAAAAACAGTTTTTTATTTTGGAGATTTCTCCCTTTCCTCCAAACTACTGCTCACTACCTTCTACTGTCTTCATTAACCCAACACACAGACACACACATCCAACCACAGTTAAAAATAAAAAATGAAAACTATTGGATATTTATTTTAAATGCTGACATTGAAGAAAGAGAACAGGGGTAGTCTGTGTTATTTCATTTCCCTAGACTAAGTAAAACACTAAAGTCTCAAGTATTAATTCATTTAGTAAGTATCTTGAAACTCTTATGTTAGTTGGCTTTTTCTGTGTAAAAAAAAATGCATTAGTGTGCATTTATTTCCTGTACACATGTTTTTGGGTGAACTCAGGCCTGATTTCAGATGAATTTCAGCTTTGCTTTAAACCATCTGCTGGGTGCAGGTAGGCCCCCCATGTCTCTCAGCCTCCTAATGTCAGCAAAAACCTGAGTCATGTTCTTCTCATGGCAAAGACAGGTTCGAGAAGGCAAGAACAGTTGGAGTCTCTACTTGTTTATATCCATTAATATTCAATAAACCAAAGAAAGTCTTATGGTCAAAACCAAGTCAATAGGAAAATATTCTCCATACACCACAAGGTTGAAGCAAATTGCATAGCCAAATGAACATCATCAGGGCAGAGTGGTATTCTGAAGGCAGGGGAGGAAATAAATATTTGCCTGATCTGTCTCTGCCCCATCAATGTATTTTGCTTCATATCAGAAATACAATGGTGAACAAAACTAACTGTGCCATCATGGGATCTACATTTTAAAGGGTGGGGCAGAAAGTAAAATAAATACAAAGTTAGGCTATAGTCACTCTAATGGAATGAGGGAGGTCTCATTTAGTAAGTGGTCAAGAAAGTTTTCTTAGGATGAGATATAAATTAATTGAGAGGACTAGTCAGCCATCTATTAAAAGAGTTTTTCAGCTAGAGGGAAGAGTCAGGAAAGGGACCTTGAGCAGGCAACCAGCTTGACATGTTTAAGAAATAGCAAATCAGCCAAGTACATCTAGAGTAGAATGAGCTCATACAGAGTCTAGATAACACAATCTTGTTTGGGATGAGATGAGAAACCAATAGAGACTTGAGATCAGGTGAATTATGAATGGAGAGAGGGAGAGAACATGGGAATCTATATCAGCATTCCCAGCTCAGTTTAGCTAGCCCTTTGGAGATATGGAGGCACTTAGCTAATACGAATTGTTTTTTAAATTCAGTCATTAATCTCTAAGATCCAAGCAAAACACTGTTTTGCTGAAAAACAGTCCTGATTTACTGTTTGATTTCCATTTTCATAACACAATCAGATTCATTCTATTCATAGATTTTTTTTCAACTCACAATCTGAGAATGGATCCAAATGCTAAACTGGCTACATTTTTAGGAATCTCATGAACTTTCCAGCAACCAAATGACCTTGCAGGATGCCCTATGCAAATGACTTCACAGAACTCATCTCCCATTGTCCGATCTTCCTAACCAGTTGTAAATCTGCTCGGTGCCCCTCCCAGGTGAAGGACCACAGGGGTAGAGTAGGCTTTAACACCAAGTGAGATTCAAAAAGCCCTGCATTTTTAAACATGTGGAGCAGGCACAGTTCTGATTCCTTAATGGCTGTGCCCACAATTCTGATTCAAGCCTGCTATCCTATGTCCCTCCTTTATTCCTTTGCCTTTTAAAAGGAAGTTTAATCATGTTTTACCAAATTTGTTTTCCATAGCCAGAGATAGGAAACAATTTCATAATAGGAAACAATAAATCCCTAGTAACACAGACTTCTAACAGATGGTGGTAAACAGGTTTGAAAATATTTCAAAACCTGCCCTAATTTCCATTCCCCAAATGTCTTTCCCTCTCAGCTTTTTTTTTTAATAGCAGTTTCCTTCATTGTCTTCCAATGGTCCCATTTTGGTTGTAATTTATGCTCTCTTATGTTCTGAAACTGTATCCAAATTACCCACAAAACATAGATAACTCCAAAAAAGAAAGCTTGCAGAATTTTGAAAGTTGCCATTCATCTTATTAGTTGAATATTCCATTGAAGACAAAGAAAATGGACATTTTTTTAAATGTAAATTTTTCAGTAGAAGAGAAAATGCTTGCATCAGGTTTATGCCTAGAAGAGTGAAAGTCTACCTCATTCAAAAAGAAGGTATTTTGGTTTTGTCTGGGACACAAAACAAATTTATAGCTTATCATTGAGAAGAGACATTATATAGCAATATAATATTACATGTGTGTGCACGCACACTTTAACGTTCGCCAAACTTCTTTGCCTTTACTTCTCCTTTAAGCCTGACAACACCCTATGATGACAGATGGGCCCGTGTTTTTGTTTTCATTTTACAGAAGAGGCAACTGATGGGGGACAGAGGCATCGAGCGGCCGGTCCAAGACTACACATCTAGAGCTGACAGTCAGAACCAAAACTCCCAAGCCTAACAAGGTTTGTCTTTTTTCATTTATAACCACCTTTGTTTTCTTTTGGATTACAAATTAATATATATTTTCAGTAAAAATGTTTTGGCAATATGGAAACACACATGGAAGAAATTAAAAGCTTTACATAGTTCACCACTCAGAAAAGTGTTAACATTTTGCCTGTTTAAGCATACATCTACTATTTCTTCTTACAAGCCTGGAATCATTCTTGGCATGCTGGTTTGTAACCTGTCTTTTTCACTTAATGGCAATTTAGTAATCCATCAAAATAACTGAGCCATAATTAATTTACCCAATCGCTTTTAGCGGATTGTCTCCCATTTTTTCCTTAGAGAAACATCCTTGCCATAAATTAGCACAAGGAACCCTAGGGAGTATAGAGCCCTCATTATTTCCATAAGACAAATTTCAAGGAGTGACTTTGCTAGATTTAAGAGTATCAACCATTCTAAGACTTTAAAAGTCCATGTTGGCAGATCAACCCATCGCTAAGGTTACTGCTATATACACTGCAATCATTAGGATCTCAAACCCATTTTCTGGACCCTGCACCTACCCAAATGCTCTTTCTCCTGGACTAGACACCCCTTTCAATAACATAAGATACTTTAAGCTGAAGACATAATGAGATAATAGATGTGGGGCTCTCTGAGAATAACACTGCTCATAGTAATGACCAAAGCTAAAATAAATCAGTTGCTCTGGTCACTGGAATGGTCCAGATTGGAGGTGACTGATGGTGTGTTCTGATATTCCTATGCAAACCCCATTATACTGTACACATCATGGAGGGAAGTCACTGCTTCACCCGTCCATCATGTAAGGATACAGAGAGAAGATAGCTGTCTTTGAACTAGGAAGAGAATTCCTACCAGACAGCAATATTGTGTTTGATCTAGAATACCAGCCTTCAGAACTGTGAGAAAACAAGTTTCTTTTGTTTACAAGCCACTCGCTCTATAGTATTTTTTTATAGACTCCCCAAATTGACTAGGACAACTGTCCTTGTACATAATTCTTTGGAGCTCCATTTTCTTTTTCATTTTATTATTTTGTTCGGCCATAATGGCCATTAAAGATGAGAAAAATAAGAGCAACCTCTCCTTCAAATTTCTCTTACCTGTTGCATTATTTATTCTTTCATTCATTCAATTATTTCTTCATTCATTTATCTCTTCATTCACTCAACAACTATTAGGTATTTACTGTGCAGGCACAGTTTTAGGTTCTAGGGACACAATGATGGATGGAACCCTTCTGGAACTTTGCAGTAAGGAAGACACAATCAACAAATTAGTAAATAAAATATGATATACTAAATGTCATAGTGTGAAAATTCCAATGGAGAAAAATAAAGCAGGGGAAAAGGAGAGAGTGTCATGGTTTGGGGGGTTGTAGCAACTAGTTATGTAGGTGCTCAAGGAAGACCCTCTGATGAAGTAACATCTGAGTTGACACCTGATAAGAGTAATGAGGAAAACCACATAGCACTCTAGGGGCAGGATCCTTATTCACCCCAGTACACTTACTGAGAGTGGCTCTTTACTGTTTATGACTTGAAATAAAGTCCCTGATCAAAATTTCACTTAGTCCTCACAAACTCAATTATTGGAAAGATAGGTAAAAGAAAAAATGTCGTACATGGGGATACAGAAATATTCTTTCTCAGTAGCTTTGCAAAAAGTGACTCCAACACAATAAGCCTTCCCCACGCTGGACCACTCTAAGGGGATTTGCATTAAGTCAGTGTTGGCCACCCTGTCTTTCCTCATACAAACGTCCAAACCCACCCGTTACACACAGATTTGTTAATGCATGTGAAAATCTCTGAAAGTCCACCTGGAGGCAGAGTTGAGGGGGAAGTGTAGGGAAAGAAATCACCAAGAAACAGTATGCATTTTCACTGACCTAAGAACACATCTTGAAGGTAGGAATAATGCAGAAGCAAGTGTGGCCTATATTTGTTGATTTATTAATTCATTCACGAGCTACATTTTGTGCTTGAGACTATGCTATGTACTAGAACTGCAAGGACAAAAAGGCACAGTCCCTGGATTTTCATAAATCATGAACTTGGAAGCAACTTACATGTCCTTCAGTAGGTGAATGGATTAGCAAATTGTGGTTCATTCAGACAATAGAATATTATTCAGAGTTAAAAAGAAATGAGCTATCAAGCCATGAAAAAACATGGAGGAACCTTATGCACATTACCAAGAGAAAGAAGCCAATCTGAAAAGGCTACCTACTGTATGCTTCCAACTCTATGACATTCTGGAAAAGGCAAAACTATGCAGACAATAAAAAGATCAGTGATTGGGAGGAGTTAGTGAGAACGAAGAGAATAAATAGAGCAAGAGCACAGAGGATTTTGAGGGCAGTGAAACTGTTTTGTATGATACTATAAAGGTAGGTGCATTTCATCATATATTTGCCCAAACCCACAGAAGGGACACCGCCAAGAGTGAATCCAAATGTAAATTACAAACATTGGGCAACATAGATTTATTCTTGGGGAAAAAAGTGCTATTCTCATGACTGCTATAGATCATGTGGGAAGCTGTGCACGTGTGGCGACACAGGATACCTGGGAAATCTCTGTACCTTCAACTCAATTTTGTTGTAAACCTAAAACTGTTCTAAAAATAATGACGCTTTATAATAATAATAATAATAATAATAATAATAATAATTACAGTCAGTCTCATCCTGTCCTTATTTTGGTTGTTAAATCAAGCTGTGTGTATGTGAGTGTGTCTGTCCCAATCAATTTCTATCAACAAGGGACAGTGCCATACTTTCTCTTCATCCTGCTTGTTGCCTTACTGATTCACTTAAAACTCACGCCTGTTTCTAGAGCAACTAAAGGCCTTAACTGATTGTCTTAATTTCTATGTTCTAGGGAACATGGGCTTATTAGGCTGTTCTAAGGAACTGAAGGGACTTTGTGTAAACAAACTGGTTTAGCGATTCTTCTTCCACTTACTCTTACCACTCATCTCCAAGCAAGTTTAAGTTTATCCTAAAAGCCAGCACCTTGGGATATTCAGCTGATGCTCATCATACTTGCACAGGGAGGTTGACAGGGAGCATTTCAGCCTAGAGCACCTGATCTTGAAGAAGCAGGAGAGATCACTTGGCCCAATTCATTGATATCAGAAATGGGAGACCAAGGTCTAAAGAGCTGAAATTGGTCCCAGTGCCTTGGCTGGGCTGAGAGCATCTAACACTCTGTTCATCTTTTCATGAAGCTTCCACAGTACAATGCCAGGCCATCTGTCCCCAGTACCTCCTGCCCTGTCTTTCATGCATGTTTACCATTCAGAATAGGCCTGGAATTTCTGAATCCTTGTTTCTTCAATATTGCCAGTGCTCTGAATAACCTGGCACCAATCCTGATATCATAATCATTTATAATGTGCCTGGAAGACCTTTGTCTGAAATTCTTTTGCCACCATGGTCTAAATGCCTACTATTAATACATTAACTCCTGGGAATCAGCAAATGTCTTATTTACTAAGTGGCTGTTTCTAGGACGGATAGGACACTAAGCTGTTGTAAGCCATTAATAATTTAGTATGAGTTATTTTACTCTGTTGTTTTCCTATTGATATCCTGGTGCTTGGAGAATGAGAATTTCAAGGGAGGAGAGGGAGGAAATAGTGTATTTTGGAGTATAATAACATAACTTCAATGCCCATAAACCCAATGCCATGGTGTGTGCTATGGAATAACCATGGGTCAGAATTTGAACCTGAATGGCTGAAGGGGTAGGGACTTGAAAGGAAGGGATGCCAGCTCCACTTTGCACCTGGACCACAAGACCAAGTTCATCAGTGGTTTGATTTGCGTTGTTTGTTTGTTTCAAAGTAATTAGCACATCCCTTGGTACATTCTATGTGCCCACAAAGTGTTAGCCACTACTCTTGTGATTTTAATTTTTTTTTTCTGCCACTCACACTGACCATGTTTCTTCTGGATATAAGAAACAGGGTTTGAGAAAAAGCAACTAGAGAACTGGAACTAAAGCAGAGATGTGGATGTGGGTGCATGGTCCTGGGAGTAAAAAGCATGCTGTGGAGATGAGCACAGCTTCCTGCCCTGTCATCCTGATGAGTCTTAGGGCTGGAAAGGACAGGAACTCACCTCCCCCAGCCCCGTGTTCAGGTGGGGAAGCTTTCTCCAATTTACAACTCAACAGTGAGATCCAGAGAGGTCAAAAGTTTCCCAAGGCCACAATGCTGGACCATGGGGGAAGGTGGCAGGGGCTGGAGCTCCGAACGGAAGGTTTCCACCACCACGTGCAGGACCTGGTTAGATATACATGAGTTAACCCTCATATATGCCACAGGTACCTCTGAGTCCATTTGATATGTGAGGTGATGCAGGGGCAGTGTAACTCTGCATGATGACTGAGAACATGAGTTCTAGAGTGGAAGAGATCAGAATATAAATTCCAGCTCTGCCACTTTCTAGCTGTGTGACTTTGGGCAAGTCCCTTCGATGCTCTGAGCTTTCATTTCCTATCTAGTAAATAGAGATCATAATGTCTACTTAGAGGGTTGCCATGAGGACTAAATTAATGGAAAGTAACATAAAATGATCCATAAATGTGACCTTTTATTATAATTTAATGAGACAATTGGGCAAAGAATGTTTCTGTGACATTTTCAAGGTCATATAATCAGAGAATGGCAAGAGGCTGACTTAAAAATAGTTCTCCCAATCCTGGAACAATGCCTGCATGTGTAGAGAGGTATTAATTCTTTTCCAGTACAGCCTCTAGCCAAGTTCAGATGTCCTTATTAAATACAATTAATTCTTCCTTATGAAAACTTGATTAATTCTTCTGAGCCTAGATCAAATCACTGTTCTGAAGCCACATACGTTGGGTGATATATTAACTGCTCATTTTTTGTTTTCAATAGAAGGGTTTGGGGAATTTCCCTAAATTACATGTGTCACCTCAGGAAAAAGGTTCGTTGTGGTCCCGCTGCCCTCAACTGCACCTGGTTCTTCAGCAGTTCTCTACAGCTGGTGGTTTTGACCTACGAAATAAAAAGAGAGCAGTGCACTCTCTACATCTGAAAAGCCGTTCCTTTTCTTGCCTGGGTTCCAGTGCTACGTGCACAAGACTGAGGCAGGATACTGCTTATTTGTCACACCACCTCATCCCCTGTCACCGTGGTCTCTTTAAAGACCGGGCACTGTGGCCTGTTGGTTCACACTGCCCTCTGTGTGTTTGATTTGTCCCAACTTCAACACAATGCAGTCTGAATGTGCCAGAGTTTCTCCACCCAATAATCTCGAGTTTTCCATGAAGGTTCCTGATTCCCACATTGTGCCATCCAAAACAGATGAGAGTCATTCAGGCAGGTGGCCTCAGGAGTCAGAGTCATCCAGAGTCACTGTAACAGTGTCACCTGCACTGGGTCATTTGAGGTGGATTATCTCTATTTGGTGCCAGTGGAGAACAAAGACATCACACTGCTCATTTTATGGTGAGGAGACTGAACTCCAAAGGGGAGGGAAAGTGACATCTGAGTTCATACATGTCAAGTTGTTAGTGACAAAATGGGACAGGAATGTGTCTGATCTCCACTTGGGCCATCCCAATACCCTGAACAATTTTCCTCCAGAGCCATTTTGCATCATTTGAAATGAGAGGTTGTGACATGAGATTGGCCAAAAACGACTTACATCCAGTCTTACCTCATTTGGGAAAATGTTCAGGACTCACAAAGGAAAGTGTGTTTCTCCGGGGCTGCTTCCACGAACTTCCCCCGCGCATTTGCTGATCATACACTTTAATTGCAGGTAAAGGATTTTTATTTGACATCCGACTTGGGAAAGGGTGGGAACCCCAGAGGCTTTACAGGCTAGTAGCAAAGCCAGACAATTCGTTCTGGAACCTCTTGCATTTTGTTAGTTCCACAGAACATGTTCCTCCCTTGTTCCTCCACACTCCACCCCTCCCCAAGCTTGTCTTTCCCATGAATGTCTACTGCCACATGTGGACTCCGAGGAGAATGCATTCCATGTGTTTCTGATTAATTTATACTTAACTCCCCTGAAAATGATTATGTACATCCCATCGAAGCCCAAACAGGCTTTTGAACTGTCCCCCACCTCCCCTCAACCCCACCGGTTCCAACAAGAGGTTTAATCATTGCCAAGGCCACACGAGAAAACCAGCGGACAGTTTCCAAGAGGGCTTCAAGGCTGGCCAGCACATTTCGCCTTCTCACTCCCATGGGACTCTCTGCTCCCACTCGGGGTGGGAATTAGGAAGATGGCACAAAGCAGCCCTGGCATCTGTTCATTCAAAGCACCCCCCAAGTGGGGTTCCATTAATCCAGGAGACTCCCGGGAGGAATCAGGGGCCTGCATTGTCTGCTCCCTCTCCCTCCCCACCTCTCCGGCAGGGCTGTACAGCTGTGTTTCTGTGAAAACAAGGGCACCAGAAAAGGAGAAAAACACTGTTTATGGAGCTGCCTAGATTCGAGAGCCACATCTTTTCAATAGCCTTGAGATATACACAGCTGACTACTTATGCAAATTCCAGACATCGTGTTTGAACAAAAGGTTACGCAGTAACATAACCTGGAGCTTTTATTACTAATGAGGCACTTATTTCCATTTGACTACAGAAGTGTGTATTTTTTTTCCTTTTTATGGTTTCTCATAATTGTGTCTAATAACATAAAAATAACATGGGGTCTTTATCTCCACGTGGCTTAGACATCCAATGTGGACTTGGTGTCATCCAGTCATTAGGAGAATGTGACGGAGGGCCCAGCTCTCCCTCTTTTTTAGCGCAGTGTAAAGACACTCAGTCCCAAGTGCCTCTTTGGAATGAAGAAGTCCATCAACTTTGTTCGCTTCTGAGTGCTGCCTGTTCTTTAGACAAAATTTATAGTAATAATAATAGTAAAGGATGATGATAAAAAATGGTCCTGTTTGGGTTTTATTATCAATTAGGTAAGGCATACCTGCACAGATTAATAGCAGCTTTCTTTCTAACAGAGTGATTTGTATTTTGGTGTGATACAGAAAATCAGAAGTGACAGAAAGGGGAACTTCCTGACCTGATATATATTTCTGCAGGTGGGCTATTGTGCCTTAGTGCACTTTATTTTAATGAATAAAATAAACGAGAGGTAAGTGAACATGCAAATAAAAAGATAAATGGCTTGAAAATCCATAAGAATCATTTTACAATTCCAAGCTTGGATCAGTATACATTCACACACACATGCACACACCCATACGTACACATTTGACTCGAATTAGCCACTGCCACGGATTTTGTTGTTAAATATGTAATTTAGGATGGCACATGGCATCCTATGCTGAAGAATCTATGTCGTGAATATTACTTCGGTCTTATATATTCTCTCCTTTGAAATGTGAAGACTTGGAGCATTTAAAAATCAATCTTTCAGGGTGGGGAAAATGGGGAGATATTGGTCAAAGGGATAAGGTTTCAGTTATTCAGGATGAATAAATTCTAGAGCTCTAACTCACAGCCTGGTGTATACTTGAAATTTGCTAAGAGAACAGATCCTAAATGTTTTTACTACACATACCAAAAATGCTAATTATGTCAGGTGATGGAAAGGTCTATTAGCTTGATTGGGGTAGTCATTTTACCATGGATGCATATATCAAACCATCACATTGTATACCTTAAGCATATACAATTTTTTTCTTTTCTTAAAATCGATTCTAGAGAGAGGGGAAGGGAGAGAGAAAGAGAAGGAGAGCAACATCGACGTGAGAGAGAAACATCAGTCAACAGCCTCTTGCATGCCACCACCTGAGGACTGAACCTGCAACCCAGGCCTGTGCCCCAACAGGAAATGGAACCTTCAAACTTTCGGTTTGCAGGATGACACCCAATCAACTGAGCCACAACTGGGGCCATATAAAATTTCATTTGTCAATTATACCTCAATGAATCTGGAAAAAGAATTTTTTAATAAGTCAATCTTTCAGATGCAGTACTTCTGGGAGGGAGGCAGATTTTAAAGAGTATCACCCAAAGAGTGAGTGATAAGTTGACCCCTGGGGGATGGGCTGACCCCACCTGAGGGCAACAAGAGACCTGGAGGTCAGACTGAAGCCAGAGGCGCTGGTCAGGGAAGTAGGGAAAGAGAGGAGTTAGACAGAGACGGGTTGCAGGAAGGACCAGGATCCAGGGGTGGGTTTGGACACAACGAGAAAAGTTTCAGGACCCCTTCCTCCCAAATAAAGAGCAGATGGGCAGGGGGCTGGCGGCGGCGGGGGGGGGGTGGGGATCTTGACAGTGCTTTGCCTGGAACCTCCACCTGCATAATGATAACCCCAGAAATCTAGATACACCTCAGCAACCCCCGCCTCCACAGCTCTGAGAAAGGCTCTGGCTTAGAGTTTATGAATATTCTAATACCCCTCACTCCTACCCTGGACCCCCACAGGCCCAAGACCATCTGCCTAGAAGGAGATGAGATAGAGAAGGTATGTAATCAAGCTCTGATTGACTTAAACATCAGTGTTGTGATGGTGGCTTGTATGTGCCCACTTAAGTGGATCACGTAATCCAAATATCTGGTTAAATGTTATTCTGGGTGTGACTATGAGGCTGTTTCTCGATGAGATTAACATTTAAATGGGTAGACAGTAAAGCAGATTGCTCTCCCTCCTGTCAGAGGAAGGCCTGAAAGAACAACAGTCTGAGGGAGAGACTCTCTCTCCCCCCACCTCCTTCCTTTCCTCTCTCTCCCTCTTTTGCTCCTTCCCTCTCTCCCTCTCTCCCTCTCTCACTGTCTTTGTCTCTGATTTCTTCCAACTGGAACATTAGTTTTTCCTCACTTCAAACTCAGACGGGAACATCAGCTCTTCCTGGTCCCAAGCCTGCCATCCTCTGACCTAGAGTGCACACTGTCAGCTCCCAGCTTGCCGACTGCAGATCTTGGGACTTGGCAGTCTCCCTAACTGTGTGAGCTAACTCCTTATA
Organism: Glossophaga mutica; assembly: GCA_039655065.1. Classification (NCBI taxonomy): domain Eukaryota; kingdom Metazoa; phylum Chordata; class Mammalia; order Chiroptera; family Phyllostomidae; genus Glossophaga; species Glossophaga mutica. Next base: position 158,761,210 of record CM077303.1, read on the forward strand.
ATAAATCTCTTCTATGTATATAAACATCCTATTTGGTTCTGTTTCTCTGGAGTTTTCCAATTCTTTCAGGTGCCCAAAGACAAAAGGGAAAAGCGTGTGGTATTTCCCAGTGGAAAAAAATGTGAACTCATCTGTTACAGAAAACTAGCGTTTAGAATTAGCTAGTCAGCTCCAGCATGAACGGTAAGAAACAAAGCTACAGAAACCTGATACATTGGAAGAGATACAGAGAATAACATTATAATTTCCCTCCCGGAACACCCTCCACAGAGAAGCCTCTGCTCTATACTGTTTGCATGTTACTGAGCTTGCAGAAGAGTGAGAATGAAAACAAGTAGCCAGCTTCCTCAGCATAGAGGCATCTGAACACCCTCACTGTCTGTGGCTGAAATCCAACCCTGGGCCCAGCCACAAGATCCATTTCCATGGGGCAGCCTGATCCTCGGACTGGCTGTGTGGGCACTAGGACTCACCCCCTTGCATCGATTTTATTGGGAGAAGACACACTCGTCTTTCCCACCAGGCAATTTCCAGAGGAGATGCTGACAGAGACATCAATTAGTTATCATGGAATGAGCTGACTCCCTTGAGACTTCAGCTATGGCAAAGTGCACTGTCTCCAAGGCTCTTAAACCATTTGTATTTCACACAACTAGCCCCAGGTTGAGCTCCAGAAAAATCAAGCAAAGAGCCAAAAATGACATGGCCTTCTATGATATTCTCTCTCAATCCTTTATTTTAGAGCTGGAGAGACTGAGACTCAGAGAGATCATGGGATTTCCTCAGATATCCACAGTGGGGTGAGCGGCAAAGCTAGGACTAGAAGCCCTAGCTACGAGCTCTCAGCCCTGTGCTTCTTCTGCAACACCCAATGTCCTTGTGTCCCTGTGCCTAGGATACACACACCTAAGGGAACCAGCCATGCCCAGGGGTGTGAATGCGTAGAGGATTAGTGTGAGGCTGGGGCTTTTAAAACTCCTAGTAAGAGATTTTAGAGGTGTAAGAGCCCTCTTTACAAGCCAATTGAAGTTGCCTCAGTTTTCAGAGTGAGGATGAAGGGCTGGGAATGGAGGACTTAAACGTCACCGGGAAGTCAGCCGTACCTCCTTGCAGGGGCTTCGGGCACCCAGTGCCCGGCCTGGGGAAACCAGAAAAATGTGCTGACTCCAAGCCAAGGGCGGCGGGCTGAACAACTGTTCCACCCCCTGCATTCAACACACTGCATCGTTTCCAAGAAATTAAATGGGCTTAAAAGAAATGAGCTTGTGAGCTTAGGGGAAATTTAATAACCACCTCTCCTCTCTGTTCCTTTTTTATTGGGCTTGCATAGAGATTTGCGCTGGTGAGAAAACCAAGCTGTTTCCCTCCTCGTCAGAGAGCAGGCAAAGAAAGGAATGTCGAGTCAGGGTAAACAGTGCCTATTAGTAAAATGCTGTCAAATCCAGAGATTGTTTTTAATCTGTTTTTCCTGCTCCTTTGAGCTCCAGGTATTTGGGCAAACACTTCTTCTTTATTCCTTTACATTGGTTGAAACAATTCAGGGAACCAGGCGCTGTACACATTCAAATGATCCACTTCTCCCTCCTCCAACCATACAAATACCCAAATACCCTTGTACAATCACACATTTGCACAAATGCCATGCATGCATGCACGTGCACACGTACATCTTGTATTTAGAGTTGGGAGAGAAGTGAGTTGCTTCCATCTGGCCCAGAGGACAGGTGAGCCTGGAAGGCAGCTCATGGACCAGCAGAAGCATCCTTTGCCTGCCTGGTCTTCCTGGGCAAACCCACACTGATTTGCGGACACCTCTGATCATTGGTTTGGCCTTGGAGGGCAACCCATGCCCTGAGCTTTTCTTTTTGTCTGTTTGTGTCATTTTATTTGTTTGGTTGTTTGTCGTGTCCTTAAACCAGAGAAGCTACAAAATTATGTTGGGGCTTAGGGTGAATTCACCCACCATGGATGGTGTGTCGCTTGAGTCAAGAGGCAGCACTGCCCCAGATCTCCCACCTCTCAGACAGAAATAATAGCTGTCGTGGCTAAATTCATTGAAAACTTCCTATGTATGTGCTACATATGGCACCACATGCTGTATGGCTACTGTTTCAGTTCATCCTTTCAACAACTGTCTGTGGGATGTGCCCACTTTACACATCAACAAAGCACAGAGAGTTCACATAATACGCCTAAGACTGTTGTCAGCACCTGGGGCACTCCAGACTCTCTTCCCCGAAATCCTCTGACCTATTTTAATTACTGATTTAATTTCTATAATCAGTTGGACACCCCATTTCACTGGATTCACATGCAAAACCCCCCACAATAAATCCCAATGATATTCCAGCTACCACTTGCAGCAAACCTGAAAGCTGTTAATGCAATGACTACATGCATCTAGAAGAAGTGTAAATACTCATACCTATTTGCATCCCATTTGTTACAATCTGGTCACCAGAAAATGGAAACTTCCAGGTGACAGAAGACCTACATACAAGTTAGAGAGATGATTCCTCAAAACCGCAAGGCCATGAGTAATTGAAACCTCCAGCCAGAGCAGAGGCAGGTCAGAGCAGAGCAGAGCTTATTTAGTTCCGATTTAGTACAGAGATTTTCAACCTTTTAATCTCATGGCACACATAAATTAATGACAAAAAGTCTGCAGCACACCCAAAAATATATTATATTTTTTGCCAATCCGACAAAAAAAAAATAGGTCTCATTTTGATTCATTCACACTGAATGGCTATTGCAGTGCTGGGTGTTGCCATTTTTTTATTTGACAGTCTAAGGGAAAAGAGGTCAGTGCCCCCGACCAAGTAGTCAGGTATGGCACATTTTTAAAATTCTTGCAGCGCACCAACTGAAAATCGCTGATTTAGTACATGAATTAAACCATGGGAACTGCATGGAAAACCTATTCCCTGTGCTTTCTATTGCTGCTGCTTTTTTTAAAAGAATTTTAATTGCAAGAGCATGGTACTTTCCTCAGACAGAGGCTATGGTAAAATTATTATTTTATAGATACAAACATACATATATTTGGTCTTTGTCCCTGGTTCCTGCACAGAGGTTAAAAAAACCTGGGATTTCCTGAGTGACAGGAGTGTCTTTTGTCATTCAGAAAGAGCCCCTCTGACCAGACCACATCTGAGTTTGTGCCCACAAGGTGACTCATGGTGGGCTCTTAGGTGGTTTCAAGGGAGGGTCTGGCCCCTCCAGAAGAACGAGCACGTGATCAGAGGATTGGAACTCTCAACCCCACGCCCCAATCTTCAGCAGACAGAGGGGCCAGAGGTTGAGCCCAATAACCAGTGAACAATGATTTAATCAATGTACCCAGGTAATAAAAACCTCTATAAAAAAATCCTGAACAATGAAGTTTGAAGAGCTTCCTGGTTGGTGAACAGATCCATGCACCAGCCAGGTCTTGTACCCTGACTGCATGGGACAGGAGTTCCTATGTCCCTCCACCCAGACCTCACCCTCGGGTCTCTTCCATTTGTTTGTTCCTGAGGTGTATCCTTTATAATAAACTCTAATTGTAAGTACAGCACTTTCAGTAAGATCTGTGTATCGTTCCAGCAAATTACTGAACCCAAGGGGAGGGAGTCATGGGAACCCCTGAATTTGTAGTTGGCCTGGCAGAAGTGTAGGTAGCTTGAGGATACCCAACACTTGCCACTGGAATCTGAAGAGCGAACAGTCTCGTGGAGGGAGCCCTTAACTTGTGGGGTTTGCACTAACTCTGGACAGTTGGTATCAGAATTGAATTGAACTGCAGCACACCCAGCAGACATCAGAGAACTGGTCTGCATCGGAGAAACTAAAGTGAAACGGAAGGTGAATATGTACTGAAACACAGCTCAGCACACGGTGAAAGCACAAACATGAACGGCAGATTATTTAAACTTATTTTACACTGTTTTCTGTTTGTCTGATAGGAGTCAACTACTTAAGACACTGCCTTTTCTGGGGCTTTTTCCAGTAGCCTTTGATGCCCAGCATGCGCTAACTTAGACACAACGTCTCTGCATCTGGCGCATACCTCCCACCTTACACATATCACAGGGAATATCATAGCTGACTTATTTATTAGTACCCTGCACTTGCTGGTCCTCAGTTGGAGGACACTTTGCCTGTCAGGGGGTACGCAGCAATGTCTGAAGACATTTTTGATCCTCACAACTGGCTGGGGGATGTGGGTAAGAGTCCAGGTGCCATTGAACATCTACAGGACACAGGGCAGCCCCCACAACAAAGAACTCTCCATCCCACAATGTCAATGGTGCTTTGACTGAGAAACTTGGGGTTTCCACTGGGCTGTGAGCTACTCAGGGATGCAGATCATATCTTATTTTTTCCTGTAGCCTTAGTGTGTAAGCAACACTACATAACCTTAGATGATGAGCAACACTTGCTGAATGGATGAATAAATGAGATAGAAAACTAGGACACTTTCCTCTGACAGCTATAAGTGAAAGAAACGCTGGTCTATCTTCAAATGTGCACAAGCAAAATTTACACTGGAAAAATTAACACTTAACACGCTTTGATGAAGTGGGCTAGGTTTAGGGCCTCAAGTACCACGCAGGGTCCCCAGAGAATAGGCACCAAGTGGGGTCTGCAGTGGGGCTGAGTGAGGAAGTGCAGTGCGGAGGGGAGAGGCTGGCTCTGGCACCAAATGGGGACCTATTTAATGTCTGGCAGTAACGGCACAATCCTGAGTAAGTGCTTCTTCTCTTCTGACTCTGTTTTGTCATCTACAATAATCATACCTATGGTTTTAAGAGCTAAATTCACATCAGCCAAAAGGTAGAAGCAATCCAAGTGTCTACTAAGGGGTGGATAGATAAACAAAATGTGTCATATACAGACAATGGAATATATCCTTTCCCTCTAAAAACAAAGGAAATTCCAATGCATTTTGCAACATGGATGAACTTTAAGACATTATGCTAAGTGAAATAAGCCAGTTTCAAAAGCACAAATACTGTTGGTTTCCACTTCTGGGAGGTACCTAGAGTAGTCAAACCACAGAGACAGAAAGCAGAGTGGTGGCTGCCAGGGGCTGGGAGTAGGACGAGACAGGGAGTCCTTGGCTAGTGGGGACTGAGTTTCAATTTGGAATCATGCAAAAGTTCTGGAGATGGACGGTGAGGGTGGCTATACAACAATAGGAATGTGACTAATATCACTGAATTGTACATCTTCATACGGCCAAAATGTTAAATTTTATATTATGTATATTTTACCACAATAAAAAAAGAAAAACATATTTAGGAAAATTCCTGGCACGTGGTAAGAATTAATTAGTTGTCTTCTCTTTCCAATAACAACATATTAAAATAGTCTATTTTGCAGTAGGGAACCAACAAAGAATAAACTGAAAATAAGAAATAGGTGCATATACACATAGATTTAATAATGAAAAACAATTCAGATTCATTCTTCTTAAAGTGCTAATCCAGTGTCCAACTCCCCCAAAAGCACTCCAGATCTATCGGGAGCCCATAGCATTTTGTCCCAAGGTGATTAGGTCTGCAGCCCTAACACAGACTAAAGCAGCCATGTAACTACAAGCAAAAGTGTTGCTAGTCTGAAAATTATTCTTCACTGATCTACTCTACCAAAGTTTTATTCGGGGAAAAGCTCAATCAATCAATCTCTTTTCCTGGGCACTGGTGATAAATTACATTGGACAAAAGGCAAATGACTAAAAGCAAAAAGCAGGGAAGCAAATATATACAGATCAATGAATTAAATTTGCAGATAATTCCTTTTATCAAGAGTGAGCATTTATTAATGTTTATGGTATGCCAGACACTGCTCTCTGTATAGTATTTCATTTAATTACCACAGTAACTCCACCCGGAGGGGCTGCTACGTGAATAAAAAGATAAGGTAACAGAGGAACTTGCCTCAGGGTGTGTACGTGAGGGAGGCAGCAGAGCCAGAATCTTAACCCAGGCACCCCTACCCTGGACTGCCTCCCACTGTTGTTAAGACATTCACTTTCTGTCTGGAACGATGTCTGTCTACCCTGCAGGCCTTAAGCTCCATTAGGGTACTTAGTGAGGTCTCCAAAGGTATTACCGAATCGGTGAACATTATTGTTGCACTTGTGCTTTGGACCTAGTCTTTAGTTTTCACAGGCATACAAATACCAAGCCGAGTGACATAACCTGGAACAGGAGTCTTTAACCATTGAATAGGCTCCCATCAGTGCCCTGAAGCCTAACCCAGATCTCTGGGTGATCCCTTCTGTGCATCTGGCTCTCACCCCTCCTACAAAATCCTCACCTTAGAACTCTGTTGGGTTTATATGCGGGAGCATCAACTACCCCTTCCACCTCTGTGGTAAGGACATTTCTTACCAGGTTGACCCAACTCCAAAGCCTCCCCCCTCCAACCTTGAAACTACATGTGGTTATCCTCCTTTTCCTCCCCATGTGTGCTCGGATAAAACCCAAAGCTCAGGAACCACTAATTCAGTTCAGATAATGAGGCCTAAATTCATGTTTCACCTGCCAGTCCTGATGATTTACACAAACTCAGAGGACTCTTGTCCCATTGGTATCTCATCTTCCACTTTGAAAACTGGAATTTTAGCATAAACTGCTATTAATTCAGAATCTAACCAACCAGAAAATTCATTACCAATATTTTTTAATCAGCTGTTGGGAAGAGCAATCAGCCGTAAGAAGATGGAAAAGCAGGCCAAGTGCTGAGTGCAAAGAAATATGATGATAGCCTGTTTTCCTGTTTGTTTGTGTTTTTTTAAACAAAGCTATTACTTTTATTCAAAAGGGAGGAAGATGGAGGCAGGAAGTTGATGTGGAAAGAACACAGAAAAAAGGAAGCTAGTCTAAAATAAAGAAAAATGTTAACAGGAGAGGAGAGAAAAAGTCAAGAAGGAAAGTTAGGTGTACAGAGAAGCACCTGTAAGAAGATGGAGTGGGGGTGAAGAAAGGGCAGACGGAAGAGAGTGGTCACTGATGTAACTGCAACAGGCAGATGAGAGCTGCCTGGTGTGTGGTAATACAAAGTAACTACTTCAAGGTACGGACTGTGAAAAGCCAGAAAGAGAAGCTTCAACAAGGAGCATGGACTCTACAATAGAGTGTCAGTATCCATGTGTATTCTAGAAACATGAGACTAGGAGAGTTTTGACTCTGCTGAGGTCCTGTGCGTATTCACTGGCACCAAGGCTCACACAGCACGTTCCTCAGCTGGGGCTCTCGTTCCATGGTGCTATCAGATAATGCACTGGACTTGAAGTTCAAGAACTGGGCTTCCAGCTCTTACTAGCTGTGTGGACTTAGCAAGTTACTGAACTTCAAATTCTGTTTCTTTGTCTTCAAAATAAATGTATCAATACTTACTTTATGGAGGGGTGGTGAAAGTCAAATTACACAAAATATACAACATCATAGGTGGCACAGAGGGAATTTGGAAAATGTCAGCTCCATTGGACTAAGGGTTTGCGTGTGCTTAAATTAACTGTGTTCCATATACGTGGCTTTCAGCTAACAATCAGAGTGCCCCTGGTCTCTAACACAAGCAAAAGCTTTATATTACAGAATACAGTTGACTGGTTGGTCATGTGTACTTTCTGAAGGATGATTATTTTAAAACTGGGACAAGTGTATGAACACAAGCTACATGTGATGGAAAATATTTAGATTATGAAACTGCAGAAAAATTTCGTTATTCTTAGACGAGTCATTGCAAGACATGGTCTAACTCCAGAATAATTTCAAATGCAGATAAAAACAGTATATTTTGGTGATGCCTGCTGAAATCCAGTCATTAAAGTTTGTTTGAATGCAGTGCCTTGTCTTAGTGTTACAAGCTCGAAAAAATAAAATTACTGGGGTGTGGAAAGTATAATGACCCTGGAGCTGTTGTAGTATACATTAACTTGTTTCTTACAAAAGCCAAGTAGGCTACAAATAGGTGAAAACACTTTTTAAAAAAATTTTTTTCTGAACTGTCTTATAATGTATTTACAATTCCCACGACTTCCAATGAAATTACAATTTCAAGGCACAGGTTTGCCCGAAGTGGAACAGCAGCATGTTAAGCTCACGAGAAAGTTGGGTTAGCGCCTGCAAGCAATTTTCTCATCCCCCTACTCGCCATTAATATACATCATTGAGTCAGCCCTGTACCCAGACATTACCCAAATATAAGATTTAAGATTATGGGAAGATGAGCAGTCACGAGAGGTGCGGTCTTGCTTTGCTGGAATAAAAACAAAACCAATTGGGTACTGTTTTGTAGAAATGAATTCTAATAAAGAATGTGAAGACTTTCACCATTTTTCAGATCTCTAAAATAAATTCAATTAATGCAGTAATCAATTTCAAGTGATAGAATTTTTAAATACAGCATTTCAGAGAATTGTTTGGTTTGAAGCAATTAGCACAACCACAGCCACCAGCCAATTTCCTATGGTAATATGTTTGCTTGAAAATAGATTTTTTAATAACATAAAAGAAAGCAAGGGCAAGTAGGACTATGCATTTTACCCAGTTGGGTTAAATAATCACAAGTCAGCTTACCAGTTACTCCCAGTTGGCAGCTAACATTAATATAACTTTCAACCTGCTCTTTCAAAGTTCAAAGCTGAATATAAACTTATATACTTGCATATTTCTCACATGTAAAACATATTTACTTGTAACTATGGTAACACATGGACTTTATTAAACAGCACCATGTAACTTCAGAGGGGATAAAGCAATAAGTTCTTTTTTAAATGATATTGAATTTCATGTTTTTAGGATATAGCCTTATTCCCCTGACACAAAATGTACTATAATTAAAAGTGAAACTTCATAGTAAAGAGGTAAAAATAATCCTTTGATCATGTATAACTATAATATTCTTTGTTAAACAACAAGGAAATACTGGCCAAGATGGAGGCATAGGTGGACACACTGTGCCTCCTCTCACAACCAAAATTAAGGACAACAAAGATTTAAAAACAAGAAAACAACCGGGACTGATCAAAAATTGAACTGTACGGAAGTCGAACAACCATTCATCCAGACCAATAAGAGGGGCGGAGTTGCAGTAGGAAAAAGTAAAGGTGCAAACCTGGGCACGCAGGCAGCAGCAGCTGGCAGTTCTCAGGCATGCAGGCGGCGGCTAGCAGACCCTGGGTATGGGGTGGCAACTGTGCAGAGCCAGTGAGGCTACACAAGGCAGCTGGCTGACCAGGTGGTCCCACATTTGTGCGCAGATAATCCAGGAGAAGGGGAAGCGGCGGAAGGGACTGTAATCCAAGAGAGAGCGGAGCAGGCACCATTGTTCCCTCTCGGACCCCGCCCCCACATACAGCGTCACAACTCAGCGACTGGGCTGCCCCACCGTGGGGAACACGTAAGGCTCCACCACTCACTATGTAACAGTAACAGCCTTGACCAGACCCCCTCCCAAAAAAAAATGGCTCAAATGGGAAAACACATCAAAGCTCCAGAGCAAATTCCTCTAAGCGACGAAGAGATAGCCAACCTATCAGATGCACAGTTCAAAGCACTGATCATCAGAATGCTCACAGAATTGGTTGATTTTGCTCACAAATTAGATGAAAAAATGCAGGCTACAATACGTGAAATGAAGGAAGATGCATGGGGAACTGATAGAGATGGAAGGAAAACTGGGACTCAAATCAATGGAATGGACCAGAAGGAAGAAACTAACAACCAAACAGAAAACAAGGAAGAAACAAGAATTCAAAAAAATGAGGAGAGGTTTAGGAAACTCCAGGACATCTTTAAACATCACAACATCCGAATTATAGGGGTCCCAGAAGGGGAAGAAGAAGAGCAATAAGTGGAAACCTTATTTGAACAAATAATAAAGGAGAACTTCCCCAATCTGGCAAAGGAAATAGACTTCCAGGAAGTCCGGGAAGCTCAGAGAGTCCCAAAGAAGTTGGACCCAAGGAGGAACACACCAAGGCACATGGTAATTACATTAGCCAAGATGAAAATGAAGGAGAGAATTCTAGAAGCAGCAAGGGATAAGGGGACAGTCACCTACAAAGGAGTTCCCATCAGACTGTCAGCTGATTTCTCAAAAGAGACCTTCCAGGCAAGAAGGGGCTGGAAAGAAATATTTGAAGTCTTGAAAGGCAAGGACCTACATCCAAGATTGCTCTATCCAGCAAAGCTGTCATTTAGAATGGAAAGGCAGACAAAGTGCTTCTTAGATAAGGTCAAGTTCAACAAGTTCATCATCACCAAGCCCTTATTATATGAAATGTTCAAGGGACCTATCTAAGAAAAAGAAGATCAAAAATATGACAGTGAAAAGACAGCAAACTCACAGCTATTAACAACCACACCTAAAACAAAAGCAAACTAAGCAAACAGCTAGAACAGGAGCAGAAACACAGAAATGGAGATCATATGGAGGGTTAGCAACAGGGGAGTGGGAGGAGGAGAGAGGGGGAAAAGGTACAGAGAATAAGTAGCATAGACGGTGGGTAGAAAATAGACAGGGGGAGGGCAAGAATAGTGTGGGAAATGTAGAAGCTAAAGAACTTATGACACATGGGTATGAACTAAAGGGGGGAATGTGGGTGGGAGGGGGTGTGCAAGGTGGAGGGGAATGATGGGGGAGAAATGGGACAACTGTAATAGCATAATCAATAAAATATATTTTAAAAATATAAATAAATAAATAAAAATTCTTACCCCCCCAAAAAAACAAAAACAAACAAACAAAAAAACACAAGGAAATATGCACTGAACTTATAAATGCTCTAGAATAATTATATTTTCTAACTACAAGAGTTTTAATTTTTTGAGTCTATGGCATTCAAATATTTAAGAATAATTCTTTTGTTTAGAACCAAGGTTGTTGTATTCTATTCACAGTGTATTGGATTATTTTGTATTTGTTTTTTGTTGCTTTTAAGGATTTCTAAGTAATTTTTACACATGTATCATATTTTTTTGTTGTTATTCCTTCATGGTGTCTGTCTTACCTCCCCCACTCCACCCCCATCCCCATCACCCTGTCCTTGTCTGAAAAATGGCTCTAAAAGGTACAGGTGTCCTGCTTTATATCCATATTACCTTTGAAAGAATAGGAAGAAAATGTTAGAAATCATGTCCTATAGGGGGTCAAGGTCACCATCAGCTTCACTCAGAAAGCTAAGTAAACAATGCAAACTGTCTTATCTCAAGCTGCTGAAACAAAATACCACAGGTGGGGTGGCTTAAACAACAGACATTTATTTCTCATAGCTCTAGAGGCTGGAAGGTCAGAGATGAATGTGCTGGCAGATTCTGTTCTTGATGAGAATTTTCATCCTGACTTGCAGATGTCCACCTTCTTTCTGTGTCCTCACCTAGTGGAGAGAGAGCTCTCTCTTTCTCTTTCTTCTTATCAAGCCACTAATCCCAATACGAGAGCCCTCATGACCTCACCTGACCCTAATTATCTGCCCAAAGGCAGATCTCCAAAACCATCACTTTGGGGTCAGGGCTCCAACATATGAATTTGGAGAGTGAACGGAAACACCATTCAATCCAAAGCAGAAACTAAAGCAGGAGGAACCAAAGGAAACCACGGTAAGATCCCATTTGAACAAATTAGTTGCAGAGCATTGGTCTGAATTAGTTCTAGAGACAAAATGTCAATGTACCTTGCAGGAGCTCCTTACACATTTCACGGTGCATCTCTGAGGTTGCCATTCAAAGGGATCACGTTGGCATACAGCCTGTACTAGATTTAGGACTCTCCACACGTGCCTGTTCACCTGCTCCACCAACAAGCAGGCACTCAGAGACTGTGAGCATGGACTTGCCCTGTTACCGAGTCCTATCTGTGGTTTTCCTTACACGTGTGTTAGATTGCTGGCCTGCGTGCATCGTGACTGAATACTTACAAGACGTTAAACCAGAGCGGCAGGCCCTGAGCCAGCGCAGGACGTGGCAGTGCCTCCCCAATGCTGTCCCCTCTCCAGCTCCATCGTCCCCGTAAGGGGGAACTTGGCCGTCCTTCCTCCTTCATTTCTCCCAGCTCCGCCCGCTGCCCCTGTGGGTGAGGGGACCTTCCCTCTTTAGTTCTGCCAGGCTTGAAACTGGGACACAGTTAGGAGGCAAGGAGGACAGCTGCTGGCTGACGTCTTGGCTACCTTATGGTTAAAATAAAAGGAATTAAGGTGTTTTTGAGAACAACAATGTAGCCTTATTTCAGGCCAGCAAACAGCTTAGGTTTAAAAAAAGAAATGGGCTTTTTAGGATTGACCAAAGATCAAAGGGATTATTAGATTTGTAAGTCAAATGTTGAATCTGGTTAGAGGAACTGAAAAAAGAACAGAAACTATAATTGAAAAATAACAGTGTTAAGAGAAGAAAGGTGGGGAGAAAGGGAGGGAAAGAGAGAAAGAAAGAGAGGAAAAAAAGCCTAAAAGTGAATTAGGTTTCTAAATACTTTGGTCATTTGGCTAACAATTGCTAAGGATCAATTATATACTTGACATAATCAATACAGGATTTAGAAATCATCTAGAAAAATTCAAACCAAACCAAGCCCAGTGGGTCTGTCCCTTTTTCCTGGATTTATATCCTAGTCCTGACAGACTTCCCTTGTCCCCTTGGCCCTCTTCCCCCACAACCCCCCACACCCCTCACTATCCCTCCACCCCCACCCCCACCTCTGCAGGATTCCATGAGATTATTTACGCAGCTGAATCAAGATGCTGACCTCAGCGCTGTAAAACACGGCACAGCACCCGGGAGTCCCGGGCAGCAGGGCCTGCCTTGCTGACAGTTTTACAAGCCTCAGTAAATGCCCACAGGTCCCTCCTCCTGCCTTTGTGCCCCTTGCATTTCAGTCACTAGCAGGCTGGAATGTGGCCGCTCTGCTGTCTGCTCCGCTCCATGAGCTCACACTGACCAAACTGCCCAATGAATAAAAAAGTGGCCTCATCCTGGAAAGCAGCTACTACCGTTCACTGGATCACAGCAAGGCACCCGGCACACAGGGGACATGCTACAGTGAGTTCTGGCTGCCCTTTCAGGCTGGGAAGGCTGTTCGCTGCCCTGCCACAAACACGGAGCTGCCCAGGAAAGGTGTTTACCAACTAAATAAAAGCTGGAGGCTATGCTAGTGCTTCCCAGTAACTTCTTTTTCTGTTAAAAGTCATTAACTCCAAGAAATGAAATGCCCAACTTCGCACAGTTGTGGGAACATAGATAAAGACGTGTGGAATCTTGGAGAGGCAGAAATAGTCTCCGTCTCAGCTCACGTTCCAGTCAGAATAAACACCCGCCCCCCACCCCTCAGGCTGAGAATGTTCAGCCTGTGCAAGCTGGTTCTGCCGAACAGGCACAACCACACCTGAACACAGAATGGACCATACACACAGATCTTCCATTTACATGTCAGCATCCAATACAGAGCCCTTCCGCCTGGAGGGCCCTTCACTAGGCATGTGGTCACCACACCAGCTGACACAATATGACTCCTGCAAGGTTCCATGTGAAGCTTTTTACCAGTGTTGTCTCATTTATTCAACACACAGAAATACTAAAACTTTCTATGGGTTGAAATGTCTATTTTCCTATCTTTTGAGACAGACATTGCAGTTTAGAAAGTTCAAACAATGACAAAGCTAATAAGTGACAGAAGCTGCTCTGAACCCAGATCCCACAATTCAAACCTAGTTTGTATCAGTTAGCTCTTGCCACAAAGATGAAGCATAACAAATTATCTCCAAACCAAAATGACTTAAAGCAGCATGAACCTATTCTCAGGTATTTGTGGGGGGTGGGGGGTTGTTGTATGATCTAGCAGGGGTGTCCAACCCATGGCCCATGGACCGCATGCAGACCAGAATGGCTATAAATGTGGCCCAACACAAAATTGTAAATTTATTTAAAACCCTTTTTTGGCTCATCAGTTTTCATTAGTGTTTGTGAATTTAACATGTGACCCAAGACAACTCTTCTTCCAGTGTGGCCCAGAGACGCCAAAAGGTTGGACACCCCGGTAGGGCAAGTGTGGTTGGAGGTACTCTGCTACATGTGACTCTCAGCCTTTTCCTGGGGCCCATGAACTGGCCGGAGCACTTACTTGGCCAACATGCACATGGACATACATAGGTCCTTGGTCCAGTCTTGGAACTGGCACACCCTCATGGTTTTCTCATTCTACAGGGCAAAAAAAGTCACATGACCAAAACCAAAGTCGAGGAGTGGGGAAACACACGGCACATTTTTGTGGGAGGAACTGCACAGTTAAGAGGCACAGAGCACAGACAGGCAGAGCAAAGAGTTGAGGCCAGAAGGTGGCATGCCTCCCCCGGCTCCTGGCCTCCACGCTCTCTCCCTAGAACTGCTCCTTTAAGGCTGACCTTCCTGGAAACTTGATAACTTCATTCTAATGTACATTCTTCAATATTAGGGGACAAAATTGCTTCCACCAGCTTTGGCATTAACCTCAGAAGACTATCTTCCTGAGTGCCAGCTGTCACCCATTAACTAGGGAACCTTGACCAATTTATTTAAACTCTCAAAGCCTCGTTCTCCTAGTAAATAATAAATGCCATGTGCTCAACCTGGTGGTGTCAATGTTTCCTGCCATTTTAGAATTTACAGCTCCTCGGGAGTTCATGTCTTAGATAATCTTCAGCAAGTACCCATGATACAGCAATGGGTAACTTTTGTCCCAAAGGACAAGTTAACAATCAGCTCCTTTACTCAAAAGACCTCTTGCCCTCCACAATCCAGAGATAAGAATGAAGGGGGTCTGCTCCCACTCCTGACTACAGAGCTATGGCAGACTCCGCTGGCCTCCAGGTCCTGGGCCTTGGAACCTGGCTCAGTGTTCTAATGCATGAGGAAAGGGAAGGGAGCTCCACACCACTGTGACAATGGGGGATGACTGGGCTGCACCTGGCCCCTCTCCTGCTCTGCAGAAGTAAGCCCTGTACCTGTGTCTGGTCAGGACGGCTGAAACAAGAACTGGAAATGAGCTGGTCAGTTCACCATTTACTCCTCCATCTTTTCAGGGCCTTAGTCTAGAAAGGGAAGTGGCTGACAGCATTGCATAGGGGTTAGGTATACTGGCTGTATAGCCAGGAGGCCTGGGTTCAACTCTAACCTCTGCTGTTTATTAACAGTGTGACCTACGGCAAGTTACTGAGCCTTTGTGCCTCCATTTTCTCATCAATGATGTGAGCATTATAGTTCCTAACTCATAAAGCTGCTATGAATTTAACACATAGATCCATCCTTTGGAAGACTAAATAGCAAGTGCTCAGTAAGCCTTTAGACATCACTCCCTTATCCCCTCTCACAGCAGCTCTCCACCGCGCTCATTCCCCGTGAAGTGTCAGCGCATTCACGCAGTACCCCTTCAGAAGAATGGTTCATAGGTATTCCGCAGCTCCCCATTCTCTGGATAATTAGACTGTCCTGGTGTGAGTCTGGATACAAACCACCTAATTCTATCCCTTAGCACTTTCTTAACTCAAACCTTCCCTTGGACCGCATACACTCTCTATTTCCATCTGATAAGGTCAGAGCATTTGCTTCTCCACCTGAAATCTCCTCCTCCCGTCTCCACATGGACGTCTAACCATCCCGCTTGGTCCATCAGCCCCACCTTTCCATAAAGCTTCCCATCACTAGCAGATTCAGTTCAACAAATGTTAACTGAATACCTATTATGTGCTGAGTCAGAGAGTAAAAAAAGGAGGCAGACACAATCTCCTGCTTTAAAGAACTGACAGTGAGGGAAGAAGGCAAGAAAGACATAGAAAAGTACTGGTGGCTGGATGATCTACTGAGCTAGGAATTTGTGCCAAGTCTTCACATTTCCCTCCCATTCCCCTGACCTCCAGCACCCTCACAGCTCCCTGGGGAGTTGGCGAGAACACCTGAGGGCAATGGCGGTGAGGCTGGTCCTGGTGGGCTTGGACACTAAGAGGATCTGCACTCCCCACAGTGGGTGGAAAGCAAAGGACCTGACGCAGCAGTCTGCTGTTTGGAAGATCTCAGGACTATTGCGGGGCTGTGGAGGAGACAACCCCGATCATGGCTAAGGTTGACTTCCCACTGACACTGAGATGGGGGTTCCAAGTCAAAACAAATTTGATTTTA
This sequence comes from Glossophaga mutica, assembly GCA_039655065.1. Lineage (NCBI taxonomy): Eukaryota > Metazoa > Chordata > Mammalia > Chiroptera > Phyllostomidae > Glossophaga > Glossophaga mutica. The sequence continues at coordinate 158,777,343 of CM077303.1, forward strand.
GAAAAGTTATATAGCATAATAGTTCTTATAAATCTAAGCTTGTGGAGCATACATCAGGTGTGCTCTCTAAAACAACCCAAGTGGCAGGCATCAAAGTCTGTGTATATTTCAGGGCTGCTGGATGAGGGAGAGGGCATTTCTGCTTTCCAGGGTCAGTGGAGTCAGGTAAAGGCAATTTTCAGAGAGGACAGAACATTTGAGCTGTTTATTGAAAGATAAGTGACGATCGATCTGGTGGCTGCAGAAGGCCATGAGCATCCCTACACAGGGGAACAGTGCGTGCCCAAGGTGGGGCGGAGACCCAGGCTCAGAGAGCCCTAAGCTCCCCCCACCCCCGGAAGTCTGAAGGTGGAGGTCAGCAAGCCGCCCGCTCTCTCTGCTGCCAGCTACTCTTCTGAGAATGGCTCCACCCCCCTGGGGCTGATGGAGGGAGGGGCGGAGGGAATGCCCTCACTCTTCCCCCGCCACCCCCATTTAGCATTTACATCAGTCATTTGTCCAGCATTTCCATGGGACACCTGTCTAGGTGTGTCCCCTCATCTGGCATGCATCCTCCAGGGTCAGGTAGACTGCCACGCACTGGAGGGAAGAAACAGTGACACAGTGCACCTCTCTCTCGTCCCACATCAGCAGGGTGCTCTGCCCATAGGAAACACACCACGCTTATTAACTGACTGCAGGAATGACCAAAGGGAGCAATCAATCCATCAGAAATGACTCTGCATTTTAAGAAAAGATGGCACAAACAAGAAAATGTGTAACTAAAGGGGATACGTTATGGTAGGAAAATGTCAGGTGCACTGGAAATGAGGTTGGATGAGGAAGTGCTCCTTTTGGGCACTTTTCAAACCATTCCAAAGACCTTAGTGATCGCCCAATGAGAAAGACCATCAGAATTATGTGCGGAGCTCTTAAAAACGCTGATCCCTGGGGCCCAGGCCTGCCTCGCTGATGGGACTTCTGGGGCTCCGGATTCTCGGGTGAGTCCAGTGATGGCTCAGGGGAAAAAGCCAGGAACGTGGAGCAGAAGTCCTCACACTTGAGTGAGGTCAGGGGCATCTGGAGGCTGCTTTCAAACAGACTTCTTGGTCCCACCCCCCAGGTGTCTGATCTAATAGGTCTAAGGTGGGACCTTAGAATTTCTTCTAACAAGTTCCAGGGGAGGCTGCTGCTGGCTGAGGCTCCTCACCTTGGGGCCAGGGATGGAATGACCCCTGCCTCCTCTGGCCAGGGCAAGTCCTCTTGAGCTGCCTGGCCGTGACCTTCCTCCAGCAGGCATCTCAGGATGACCCTCCCTACCTAAACAGCCACTCACCTTCCAGCTATTGCCCATGCCTTTCTCTCTCAGGCACCCCCAGCTTATTTTTGTCCTGACTTTCAAGTTACCAGCGTTAATGACTTAAAGCTGTGGAAAGAAGATGGGAGGATTTCAGAGCTGTCTTGTTTCTGAGCATGTAGTTTACTAGTAATCGATTACATTCCCAGTCTCCAATGCTGGCAGAGCTGTGACAAACAGCACCACGGTGTACACCGCTACAAGCAGCCCGCCCCATCCTCACAGAAATGCATTAGCAGAAGAATTTTTGTCAGTTCACCGGATTTGACAGAGATTAAAGTCAAATCCTTCTGAGTTCCCTTCGGTAGTTTATGTGGGTGTTTTATTCACAAAATTTTATTTTTCATTAGAAATCTCTCTGAAGTAAAACCTCTTCTTGTATATTAATTAGCTTGGATGGTTTCGTTGAAATTTCTTCCCCTGGCCACATTTTCTAATGACTATACAATGATGCTCTTATTTTCCGCAGTCTCCCTTATAATCACTGTCTCCCTGGTGTGGCCTCTTCCTTTTGTCTTTATAAATGGAGCTTGATTAATATCTGGCCACAAAGGGTGCTTGCTGGGGACTGGCTCCTTGAAGGAGTCCTCATGAGCAGTGGCAATTATAAAGACAGGACAGAATGGGGACTGGAGTGAGGTGAGTGGAAGGGACAGCAAGCCCCAAGAGGACCTTATTCCCCCTGAATGGCTCAGCTTGAAGCCATTGAGAGAATACATCTAATCTTCTACCTGCTTCATACGGGGACACCAAGTCAGGGAAACAGTGCTGCTGAGAAACCCACTTCTGATCAATGCTGAGCATCCTAGAACTTAGAGCAAATGACAGTCCATCCAGGCAATGGAGTCAGAACAGCCACAAAAAGTCCTACCTGGTCACTCCTGGAAGGTGGGATTCTGTACTATTATCTTTCCTCCTTCAGATCTTCATTTTCTAAATTGACAACTAAAAACTTCTCAGAAAATGCCCCCACTCCTACCCTGCCCCATCTCACCACCGCATCCCCATCGGAGGGTCCTCCTTGTTCTCACAATGCCCTATGTCTACAACTATCATTGCACTCACCAAATCGTGCATTAATTACCTCCTTAATGAACTTGTCTTGTCCATGAAGCCACGAGATTCTTGAGGTCAATGACTGTGTCTTATTATTCTGCGTTTCCCCAGTCACTACAGCTACTATATGTTAATTCCTAACTAAGTACCTGTTGAACGAATGAAAAACCCAAACCACTACCAGCAGTCGTCTCTGGGTGGCATTTTATTTACTTCTCTCTGCCTGTCCAAGCACTGTTACATTGAGAATGGATTGCTTCCACAATCAGATCACAAAGGGTTTCTAGCCATTGAGCCACTCCTTTTTCTCATTGTTGATCTAAGTGGAAAAAACACGTTGATTAATTAAATCAATGGACACAGTTTGAGTCAGTGCCTATTACACACTCTACATGTGCAGATCTATGCCGTATTTAAAGAGTGTTCCATTCAAAGCACTTGAAAACGTTTAACCAGATATATTCCCATCTGGACCTTCTTTAGCTGTACCTCGAGCCTGGAGTTCAAATGCGTGTGTGGAGTGAACTGCTGTGTGAGCCATTTGGCACCCAACAGTTGAAGATACACAGATGGGTGGCCGTTTTGGAAACAGGCTTTTTGTCTCAATAAATCATTATGAGTGGGATGTATTTTCAGAACACATGCATCTACTTGCCTAAGTCATTACATCCTTTTATGTCTAGCTCATGTAAACCCATTGAGAAAAGTGATGTTTTTGTCTCTTATCAAAGGACAGTCCTCGGTCCAAGCCCTGTAGTGAGAGGAGAGGAACGGCTCCTACACTGTCCTGGCTCGAGGCCCATCGGCTTCACAGGTAGGAGAGGCGGAGGGGACACTAATGGGAGTCTGAGTTTGGGGCAGTTTGCATTAAGTCACTCCCTAGCCTAGAGAGCAATAAGGCAAAGGCAAAGCAGTGAGCTGGGGAGTCAGGAGTCTCTACTGTTTTCTTCACTTCTTCAACCACATCTAAAAAAGAAAATATGCTTCCCAATCTCTGGGAACTATGTGACCTCACATCTAGGCCTCAATGTTATCACAAGCTGGCCTGATGCTTTCAGCTGAGCCATGTGTTTTCCTGTTACTCATAAGCAATTCGAAAGACCCGCCAAGATCAGGTCACAGAAAATACAAAAATCCCCCAATCTTGCAATATAAGTGCCTGCTACATCTTTACTGACTCTAGCTTTATCCTGGCTCTAGTCTGTCTTCCCTGTACATAAGATTTATTGAGATGCTCATTCATAGAATTGTCTGTTTTTCGACAATATCCAACCTAGACCAAATCTCTGGTTTCATAGATCCTCCCCAAAATTACCCAGCCGAAGCCCAAATCCTATAATAGTTTCTTTTGAACACCCTCTTCTACTGAGACACCGCATTTCCCCATGGTGTGTGTCCTCTCTCGCTGCAGCTAATAATAAACCCACCTGTTCACTTGAGGTGTGTTTCAGGGGGCCTTGGGATGCACAGCACTGACACATCCGCAGTACGAAGCTGAGTGCTTATTCAGAGCGAAGCACAGTTCTGAGGCCTTACTTACTTTTTGCTTACTGACTACCAAACATGTTAAATAGGACAAGTTCTTATGGTCTGAGACATTCTTATTAAATGCTATTCTAACTAAAGTGTTATGTTAAATGTTAAAGTGCAGCATGGTATTTTGCAGACCAGCTATAAAGAGGAAAAGCCTGATAGGAACTCGAGGGATAAATGTAGACAACTTCAAAGAAGAAATTAACATGTAATTGACTAAATTATATATATATTTATATATTATATAAATTGACTAAATTATATATATTTATATATTATATAAATTGACTAAGTTATATATATATATATGTATATATGTATATAATTTATATATAAATGGCTGGAAATAGTCCAGCCATTATCAATATAATGAGAACAGTTTGCACGACATCAATGTAACCTGGTAGCCAAGGAGAGTGGACTGCAACGCACATTCGTGAACAATGATGCCTTCACAGTGGGGGTGGTAGCCACCATTGCAGAGCGTGTGTACTGTGTGGCCATCACATTCAAAATGACTGAGTGAGTAGAGCAATGGATCTGTATCAGATTTTGCATTAGCTTTAACATTCCTCCATGGAAACTATTTAGATGATTCAAAGCTGCTGCTATAGGCAACTGGTGATTGGCAGATTCATCATGACAACACGCCTGCTCATGCATCATATCTTGTGCAGAGTTTGTTAGCCGAACATCAAATCACCCAGGTGACTCAGCCCCCTACAGCCCAGATTTGGTGCCCTATGACTTCTGGCTTTTCCCAAAACTAAAATCACCTTTGAAAGGGAAGAGATATCAGACTATCAATGAGATTCAGGAAAATATGATGGGGTAGCTGATGGTGATTGGGAGAACTGTGTGAGGTCCCAAGGTGCCTACTTCGAAGAGGATCAAGGCATCATTTTCCTATGTACAATGTTTCTTGTATCTCTTCAATAAATGTCTCATTTTCATATTACGTGACTGATACCTATTGGACAGAGTGTGTGTGTGTGTGTGTGTGTGTGTGTGTGTGTGTGTGTGGAGAGAGAGAATACATATGTATTGGGTTGGCCAAAAGGTCCGTTTAGTTCTTTTCCATAAAATAAGACACACTTTTCATGTTCACCAATAACTTTATTGATTTGAATATTTCGAGTATGTCAATTATGTTTCACTATCAGCCAGAGATTCTGCTAAACATTTTACGGTGAATAAGACAGCCCCACAGCAAAGAATTATTTGGCCAAAATGTCAATAGTACCAAGAAACTTCCCAAACTACTTTTGACATGTTTGATTAGTAACAGTACCTTCTCCATATGCTGCACAAACCTTCTTTTGCATTACAGTTGTGTTTTTACCTTTCTCAAAATAATAAAGCATAACACGCCAAAAAATGTTCTATATTTTCTTCCATCTTCAATATTAAAATGGCTGCACAAAAATTTACCCCTTCTGATTTTTTTTTTATTGCCTGCTGCTATGACAGCTGTCAGAGTACAATCTAACAAAATCATTTTGGACGAAGTTAAAGACAACTAAGCACTACTAGAGCCATCATATGGAAAAAAAACTAAACAAACTTTTTGGCCAACCCAATACAAGCAATGGCCAAGCCTCCCTTGGGGAGGCAGAGCTTCTGATAGAATCCCTTGTCTCTGTCACTTGCTACGAGTAAATAAAACTCCCTTGTGATGACCATGTTTCCTTCTTCAAGGAAACATCCCAAGTGTCCAAACCCTTGAGCTCAGGAACACACACTTTCTCTAGGACCCCTGGTGCCTCAGACCACACTTGTAATCGGTACCACGAAGAAACTCCTCTCCTTGTGCTATCTCTTGTGGTTCCTCACTCACTTGCATCAAACGTGACCACCAGTCAGAAACACCAAATCAGGGGCCAAAAATTTACTGAGTCCTGACAGACTAAGCTTTGGGCGAAACCTTATGGGGAAAAGCTTTGCCCCTATATTTTTTAACTATCCACTGAATTACTTCCTATCGTGTGGAGCCAGTACCGGAAGCTTACACCTGTGGGGAATATGAAGCACAGTCTAACCAACCTGAAGCTATGAACCAGATATGCCATCAGTCAACTCTTTCTTATCCCTGAATTGGCAGGAAGCGGTAACAAAAAGGTAGTTATTTATTAGTAGGTTCCGAGTAACCTTAATAAGTTCCCAATCATTTGCTAATCTAGGTTCCAAGTAACCTTAATAACTTTACTTAATAAGGGAACCTAAAGTTTTCCCCCATAACTGCAAAACACACAGGGCCATTCATTTTAAGTGGTTTCCAGGCTTCAAGAGAGTGACTATTCTCTGATGCTGGCAAAGGTATAAATGCAGTGATGCTAACCAGAGAAACTGTAGAAATGAGCCTTTCCTGGTACAGTCTCAGAACATTTCTGAACAATCATCCACGTGAAGGAAACATCAAGGGGACAGAAAAACCATCTGGTCTCTATAGCTAGAACACTTGAACAGCTTGTAAAAGAGAAAAAATTAAACCTCACAACAAAAATCTGGCACATAATAAAACACAAGATTTTCACATTTATCAGCCAGTTGCTGTAGACCAAGAACAATATACAAAGAAAGAGCAGTGTCAGAATCCAGCACCTCTGGCTGGAATGAAAGACGAGCAGAAGAAACTCGAAATTGAAGCTGATTCTAGTTACACTGCCCTAAACACAGTACTCACCAGAAAAGCTATTTATTTTCTTTTCAGATGATGGGAAATTCAAACAGAATAAAATTATACAGAATGTTGCAAAGCAAAGCATTTCTATGGGTGTTTCCTGCTCAGACGAGGCAAGTGTAACTACATCCCCGTGAAGAAAGTCTGTTCTACCGAGAGGTCTGAGACAATTTTTCAGATCTGAAGATAATGGCCAATCCAAAAATGGTCACAACCTAAGCCTTTCGCTGGAATAAGCAAAATTTCCAAGTAACCCCCAGCTAGTGGGCACAGATAAGGTCCTTCCTCTACGTTTCTGCTCATTTGTCCTTCTTGGCTCACCTCCTGTTAGCTGCAGGCAGTTTTCAGCTCAAAGTTTGACTTTGACAAACTCAACATCATAACGAGCCAAACTGGGCTCAAGATTCCGTAACGGAGCGGCTTTGCGCGGGTATGTCAAACAGATGTGCACAGTCACCCGGGTCACTGGGCTTCTCTGCAAATGGAGCTCAAACTGCACTTGGGCTTGGCCCACTGTCGCTCCCCCCTCAACACAGCCAAGTGGTTTTTCCCGTGACCTCCATCTGCTCCGTACAGCAGCAATCTGAAGAGCTGGCAACGTACGATAATGAAGACGCTATTTACTGAACAGGGCGTTTTCATTTTTTCAAAGTCTTTCTAAAGCCAGTTAGTGTATATTTCTGTGTGAGCATGTGTGGGGGTAATTATCTCACCAGAAAGTCAACGTCCTCTAAATGGAGAAACTCAAACACGGAGACCGGCTCCCTCCGGTTCCCTTTGCTCCCGACTCCCACCACCTGGGGGAGACCACTGCTGATAGTTTTGAATCAGTCTTTTTATGGACACCGCTTATTTTTTAAAACAAAAATTGTATCACATTTTACATCATTTTCTGCAACTTGCTATTGTTAGGAGTTGCTATTGCAATTGTTAGGAATGTCCTTGTAACTCATCAGTGGCAGATATGGCTTCTAAGTAAAGGCTATACAGTGTTCCTCCACAGGAAGGGATGCTCATTTTTCCAGCATTCCCCTGATTTCTTCCAATGACAGACAATGTTGCAATGAACGTCTTTGAACAAGCTTGTGACTGTTTTCTACCTCTCTGCTGTTAAGATAAATGTGGTGGTTTCATGAGTCTGAGGCTCTAGCCTTCTCCCAGGCATAACCCCGTAAGCATCCCCTAGTTAGGAAGCTGGGGCTGGGAACAAGTTCTCATGAGAGGACATCTCTATCCTCCAACTCTCAAATGCAAGAATTATAGACATTTCTAAAAACTCCTTCCTTTTATTGATGCTATGTTTGGCCACCATAGGTAGAGACGCCACAAAACTCATTGAGTTTATGCTTCTGGGCCCTTCATTTACTCTGTTCACTTTCAAGGTCCCATATCTAATTTTAACGAGTAAGTTTTGTCTTCTTCTTAAAGAGGATTCTCCAAATTCTATAGAGGCCAGACCCCACAAACCTAGGTTCTCCCATGTCGGCCACTGAACAGTTTTGTTACGTTATACCTAATTTGTTGTTTCCTTGCCTCCTGGGCCTTTCTCTACCATGGTATTACTTCTGCTGTCTCCTTCACGCAATTCCAAAACCTAATCTTCTGCAGATCAGCCCACTGAGATTTCCCCAGGTGAATCTGATTTTGGTCCTTCCTTCCTCCTCCTATACTTCAAACCTCTGTTTACCCCTCTGCATAGGACTTGATCTTCTGTGCTTTCTCTAACACTTGCCAACTTAGTATTCCTGGCAGAATTCATACACATCCCGTTGACTGGTTCTTCCAACTCACTGATAAACATTTTTAATAAACTCGGTCCTCACAGTAACCCCTGGGGCATTCTGCTAAGCACCTTCCAGCAACCAGATTTGCTGCCATTTATTTATCAGTTCCATTACCTTTGGTTTATGGTTTGGGGGCCAGTGTTCGAACTGCATCGGAATTCTCCTCTTCCAGCCAATTTGAACTTGTTTTGCAAGTAAAATTTCATGAGACATTTTTATCAAGTGCTTTAGTAAAGTCCAAATAAGTAACATCTGCTGTGTTGTTTTTAACCATTCATTTGGGTGATGCGTGTGCGTTGCATGCACATGCACGCACATATTTCTTTTTGAGAAGCACACTAGTAAGATTGCCTGGCACTCTTAGTCTCTAAGAAACCCATGCTGCTATTACTCCTGGATTTCATTATTATTCTCTGGTTCAGTGCTAGTCTCCATTGCTTAGGATTTTTCCCTCCTCTTAATATTTGTCTTATATATAAACAACTTATCTCACAAGATTGCCTTTTCCTACATTTGAGGTCCTCAGGGGTTTGCTCTGTGCTCCCAGCTGCTTCCAATCAAAGTGAATTCCCTCCCACAGCCTTCGCCCCACTCCCAGAGCTGGCACCACCCTCCCCATTGAGCAAGATGACTCCGGGTGCTTGGGAAGCAGATTCTTGCTTCCTCTGCTTTCCCACAGCTTGCCGCTGGCCCACCTATAATAAATGTACCTGTTTTACATGCAGTTCAGAATCTCCCCCGTCATCTCTCTTTGTATCCCCGTATGTCTGCATTTTCTGGAGTAGGACTGGTTCGCTACCTAACAAAGACTCCCCTTAATGAAACTTTAGTCAGGCTCCTCTGGCCCTTTTCTCCGATGCCCTACCCTCGCCAGACCTGCGCAGCCCAGGCTTAGCAGCAAGCCGGCTAAATCATTTTAGAAACAACCCTCCACCCACTCTCCGTATCTGGCCACCCTCAGACATCTGATCAAGAATTTGATCAGATGTCTAATTACCGTGGGCTGCCTTCAGCAAGAATCTGTTGTCTGTTTGGCTAGAATCCCTCCTTACCCCTTGATGTGTTTGTCCTCTTAATAGTTTTCCATCCACTGACCCACACTCTGCTCCTTGGCAATAAATCCCTACTTGTCCTTATTGTGCTTGGAATTGAGCCCAGTTTTATACTGAGGTCTCTTTTCCCCCATTGTCAGAGTTCCCATGTAAAATCTGTTTTTACCACCTTAACTACTGACCAACTGTCCAGCTCCGGTTTCCTTTACCATACCTCTTTCCCAGCCCTCTGCACGGAGACCTGCAGGTGGAGTTAATTTGTGTAATAGTCCCCAGGTTCTTGAGATGCTGCCAGGAAGGGTTCACACTGGTCCAGAAGCTTCATGGAGGGCTGGCCATGGGGGAGGACAAGAGAAAGAGGATGGAGGCTGAAAAAAATATTTTAAAGAGGTAATTTACAAGTAGTGACTTATGGAAAATGGAGAAAAATTGGAAAAATAGAGATGGCACCAGGTGAACACATAAAGGTCAAGGGCTTCAGAGAAATGGCAATCTGCTAAGAACAGTCAGTGTGGGCGGCAAGACCCTTCTGAAGTGAAAGGGAGGCACTCTGAACACTGAAAGCTTTTAAGCTATTTTCTCTCCACTAATCCTACCTTCCGGGCTTACAGGGGACACGGGCGTGCCCCAACCGTCACTTACAGAGAATGAAAGTCTCGGAGCTGGGAGATGATGCCGCTGCCACTCCCAGCTTTGCCTCCTGACTTTCCACAACGGTAACACGAGGGGGAAAGAGCATCACGGAGGTGACATGTTTGACATCTGCTTCATTTTGATTCCTAGAGTCCTAGGGTTCATTTCCCGGCCCATTTCTAATGCAACAGAACATCCTACCCTTCACACACTCAGCAGGAAAGAAAGCTTGCCCCTCTAGAAATTGAGTCCTTCTTAGGTTCTAACTTGGGAGAGACTGTCCTTCCTCAGAACCATGGTTTCTGACTGACAGTCATACTGTAAAGAACAACCCTGATGGTTTTCTGTGAGCGTCTAAGGAAAAAAATCCTAACACATCTGATGGTTGGCTGTTGGCACTTCCATTGCATTTTTTCTGGTTAAATGTTAAAACGAGCATCATGAAATTCTCTGTGAAAGTGTTACTAATAATATCAGAGTCATTATAATATTACCATTCCTTTAGGCTTGAGATTCTTCACAGCCACTGAAATATTATCTATTCCTTCATTCAGTACATGTTTATCAAGTTGGGTACTATTCACCCATCAGGCATTATATTAGGCTGTAGGAAGCTCCCTTCATTCTATTATCTGCCTTGAATTTACCTTTTGTCTGTCTTTGTTCTGCCCATCTTCCACTTTCCGAACCTGCCATCATCACCTTCTGTATTAAAAAAAAAAAATTCACTCCCACTGAGAAAGTAAAACCCTGCCTGGCCATTCGTCAGGCTAGAATACAGATACCGGCAGCTGCAAAGCTAACAGGAAACAATATTTCTCCCAAGAACACACTGCAACTCTAACATGTCATAACAACCCTTCCTCTGAGTCAACTACTGCTTTTTTACTCACTGAGAAACTTTGCTCTCTAAAATCATAAACTGCGGAACTTCTGTTTGAAACTATCAGTCAGAGTGGAACCTTCCACTTCTGCCCAGAAGACCTAGGCACTTAGGACACAGAGAAGCAGCTGCAATTAGCACTTCAGAGAGGTGTTCGTGAGCACAACAGTCCATTTCTACCTTAACTTTATTGTTTGCACAGAAACAGGACCCTGGGTCTACTTCTCAGTCTAGAGTTGATATTGATCTGTACACTAAGCTGCTTTGCTTTGATCCCATCAAAACACTGTTTCATTCAAATTTCATAGAGCCTCCCTGTCACAGAATGCCTCTATTCGCTTCTTCGTTTGGAGAGACGCCCTCTAGAGGGTCTTTTTCTCATTGCATTGCATTAGTCAACTGAAGCGTTGACATGCTACGCTTTGGCTTGTTCCTTAGTGGCACTGCTTGGTAGGCATTTCAATGCCCATTTTATTTTTAGGGAAATCAGAGGCAAACCAAGTCTATCTCACTCTAAAGCTGGTCTGTCTCAAATGTGTCCTTTAATAATTTAAGCAAGACCCCTCTCCTTGGCCATCTATCTCTTTTTGTAACAGCCAGGCACTAACTTCCCCCTCAAAGAGCTTTCTGACAGCATTTTTCCAGGAACCAATGAGAACGAACTGGAATCTATTAAAAACACAACTCGGAACCGGTCAGCAGAGCTCTATCAGCTGAGCCAGCCAACGGGAAATAAACAACAAGAGCCCCAGCTAACCATCAGGACACAAAGATAGAAAAGGTCTCACACGTTGGTACATGACTGAGGGGATTCTGGTGCTAAAGATATTGGGATTAATACCTCTAAAGCCCCTGGCTATGAACTGAACTGTGTCCTCCCGAAAATGCATGCATTGAATTGCTAACCCCCAATGAGATGCTACCTGGAGATGGAGCCGCTGGGAGGCAATTAGGGCTTGGGAGGTAATTACACGCGAAGGAAAGGGCATGTGACAGCACAGTGAGAAGGCAGCTGCCTACGGCCCAAGGAGAAAACTCCCACCAGACATGGAGACGTGGCCCCTGCTGACACCTTCGCCCTGCACTTCCAGTCTCCAGAACTGTGAGAAATGAATTCTTGTGGTTGAAGCCTCCCAATCTGTGGTATTTTACTATGGCAGCCCATGCTGACTAGAAATGCCCTCAAGGGAAAATCGTGTATAAACAAAAATCCTTGAAATGATGTGGTCTCTTCAAAAAGTTCCATTTGGAGAAAATTATAGAATGCTAAGGAAACCACAACTTTTACTCACTTTTGAGACCTGAATAAAGCAAGTTGTTTTGCCAGAAAGATCGCAGGTTTTTCCCTGTGCGTGTTCAAACAAAATTCGATTTGCTCTCTAGACTAGAAGAGGATGTGCCTTTTTTGACTGTCATAGGGTATACCTGACTGCCCCTCAGCAGCAAACAGTTAGCAGCCTGCCTTTGTAAACTACAGAGATGACTTAAATACCTATTTTAGGAAATCTTAAAAACCTAGCTTCTTTAAAGAATAATGCATTGGTACTAATTACCATCTCATCATAATACATCTTAATGCCATTTTACTTTCTTTGAAAGGGGATAGGTAGGGTAACTGAGTTTCAGGTTACAGTTCATCAAACTCTGGAAACAAGTCCCCCTACAGTATGTTACAAATCACTGTGTGTGGCTAAGATGGGACAGCCAGGTTTTGCAAGTCGACTGCCTTTGGACCAGGCATTCAAGGAACACTTCATGTCAGGCAAGCCTCATCACGACCGACTTATCTTAGTACACCTGTTTATGGTGCACCACCTTGCTTACACACTCAGTCTTCCAGAGGTGTCCAACCTTCATGCAGCCTGCGGGCCGCACGCAGCCCGGGATGGCTGTGAATGTGGCCCAACACAAAATCATAACCTTAATTAAAACATTAGGAGACTTTTTTTGTGATTATGTGTCGCAATGTATTTAATGTGTGGCCCAAGACAACTCTTGTTCTTCCAGTGTGGCTTGGAGATGCCAAAAGTTTGGACACCCCTGGAAGGAGCTGTAGCATTGCAGAAAGGCTAAGCAAGTTGCCACAGAATTTCCAGTAGCTGACTCAGTTCAAACTCTCATAGCTGGGCTACTAGTCAGCCTTCGGTTGCCAGATAAATCTTTGAATTTTCTGGAAAAATTCTAACAGAACTTGGTAAATGTCCACTTTGTTCAAAAGATAAACTAGACCTATTTTTTTTTGTTTGTTTTGCTTATTACATGCTAGAAACCAGCTTTAATGAAGAGAGGCAGATTGTACTGTAGCTAACTAAGCAGAGGAGGCAGAGTAAGGTGCCATCTTCGTTTCCACACGGTGGCTTATCAGAGAGCAGAGCAGCAGATTCAGGGTATTCACATCTTTTAGAAGAACACTACACTGAAGTCTTTCATTCCCTAGCTCTTTAAGTATGGGTAGTACTTACCCTGATGCAGGGCTGACTTTTCACATCAGCAACATGGAGATTATAGTATTTACAGCAGAGCTGTCATGAGAACAAAATGTGGAAACTGTGGAATATTATATGCAACTCAGGTATCAGTAAAATCCTTCCTCTTCCTGGTCAAAATCTCTTCCTACAGATACACACATCCTGTTGGTTTTGTTTCTCTAGAGAGCCCTGACTGGCACAGAGGGTAATACCTGTCTTGAGTGTTGCTGTGAGAAGCAAATGAAGGTCCTCGGTGCACCCCAGGCACTTGGTAAGTGTTCTACTTTTGTTGTTAAAAGGAAGATGAAAAGGAGAGGGCAAATATCCTGCCATAGATTCTACTTTGGTAAAAAAAAAAAATCATCCCATATCTTATTATTTTTGTGTGTAAAGGGGATGCATTCGAGAGCCAGAGACCCTCTCATAGACCCAATGGGAAAAACTTCCAACAAAGTTGGAAGAAAGTCACTGCTTGCATTGGGTTGGCCAAAATGATCATTTGATTTTTTTTCTGTAAAATTTCTGTTTCATTTGACTCTAGTAGTGCTTAGCTGCCTTTAAATTCATTAATAACAATTTTGTTAGATTGTATTGTGACAGCTGTCATATTGGTGTGCCTTAAAAAAAACTGATCAAAATTGGTGAATTTTTGTGTAGACATTTTAATACTGAAGGTGGAAAAATGCACATTTTGGCCTATTATGCTTTATTATATCAAGAAAGGTAAAAATGTAACTGAAAGACAAAAAAAGATTTGTGCAGTGTATGGAGATGGTGCTGTGACTGACCAAACATGTCAAAAGTGGTTTGTATGGTTTCATGCTGGGGATTTCTCACTGGACGATGCGCCACAGTCATGCGGACCAGCTGAAGTTGACAGTGATCACACTGAGACATTGAGAACAATCAATGTTATACCACATGGAAGATAGCTGACATACTCAAAATACTCAAATCAGTGAAGTTATTGGTGAAAATGAAAACTGAGTCTTTTATTTTAGAGGGAAAAAAACCAGACTTTTTGGCCAACTCAATATTTGTCTTCCCACATGCATTTCCCAATTCATCGGAACTCAGAGGGTATTTCTGAGATCTGACTCTCTGTACTGTGTGCTGACTCATAGGTCAGAGCCATAGAGGTGGCCTCATACATGTATGCTCACAAGGAATCAGGACAGAAGCCCACTTAGGGGTTGTCTATCTAGAATAAAAGGAGGAGGGTCTGCACACTTGAGAAGAACAACATTTGCAGGACAGCAGACACAGGGGTTAGCTGTAGATGTTGACTACATCCCAGTTACAATCCCTTATGTATTCCATAAGCACACCTTATAGCTCTTCTATACTAACTTTCTTGGAGCGGGGTAGCAAAGAACCACCGAAGATGAATTAAAATATTAAAGTCCATAGTAAATGAACATCTTCAGATTAGAAGGAACCTCTAAAGCTCCTGTAATTAAAAAATTCAGCCTGTGGGGAAAAGTACACCTGAGCTATTAGGAGTAAAGGCATGCAGAAGGGAGGTGCATGAGACAAGAGCAGAATTCAGCTCTCCTAGCTCTCGGCTCTCTCTTTCGACTATGGAAATGAATTTCCTCTTCCACCACAGAATAAAAAATAATTGGATTTCTCCAAGCCTTATGAAGGTGTAACTTGCAATTCAGAAGAATCTGTATGTTTAACTGCATCTTCATCTGACCCAAGAGAGTAAAACGAAATAAAACCAAAACAATGCTGGAAATGGGGGCTCGGATGGTCCCCAGTGCAGCCTGCTTCCTCTAAGCACTGTAATTGCACTGCTGCTTCAGATAAAGGGACTAGAGAGCTGCGGAGCCCGGCTGAATACAAAACTGAAGCTTCCCTCCGCCTCCCCTCCCATAATTAATCTTTTCTGCTTTCCGCAGGAACCATCCTCTGCAGCGCTCATCATTTGGCTGGGCCTTTCCCTTTTGTTATCGCCATGGCTGTCTTTGTTTTGGAAAAAGAAGAAAAAACACCCACATGGACCCTGCATGTGAAGGCAGCTAAGCTTCGAATTTTCCACGTCACATGTAACATTCACGTCGCTCTTACGCTCTATCAATCTGAACATCATCTCTCTCCCTAAAGAACTTAGGAAATGCAAAGCCAACATTTTTATTTATCCATAACTCTGAGAAGTGCAGTACTTTTTAAAAGACACCAAAAACATCATGTGATGCAGATACTCCATTTATGCTCTGAAAGAAACCAATATTTCTGAACTCCTTTACTAGTCACTGATGCGGTTGCCATGGAAACCATACCATTAAGCCAGGCAGTTACTTCCACATTACATAATATTATCTAATGCTTAGTTACTCCTGAACAAACGTGTTTATTCAGTAGCTTTTGGTCCATGTAATCAACCACATGTACTTTGATTTGATTAAACAAGGAACACAGCATAAAATGATCTGTTGCACAGCTCTCGGCGTCTGCTACTCATCCAGAAAACGACGTGCCACACCGTGCGCGTGAACTGATGGGCAGAGGTTCCGCTGGCACTGCTGGGGCAACACGTGTTTATGGGTCAAAGGAATTAACGTTAAAATGAGGTGACGTTAGAAATTAGACTAGAAATATTTCAGATGAAATAGTAATAGTTTTAAATATCTCTCTTTTTAACAAAAAGCAGAGGAGACAGCTCTCACCCTCAGGAAGTCCGTGTGTATTGATAAGGTACTTGAGAGAAAAAAAGCTTGTATTAAAATTCTTGTCCCAGGTAGGGATATTTTTCCCCATGTTAGTAGTGAGCTTTTGCATGATTATTATTGATTTACATGATACTGAGAGATCATAGCTGACAACCAAATTTCAATAACCTGTTAGTTACATCATGAGACAGTTCCTTTATTCCTCTTCCATCCATTTGAACACACGCTGTGGGTATTTCTCAATGAATGCCAATGATGGATAGAGCACCAAGACATACATCAGGGTGTCAAACTCATCTTCACCAGGGGCCACATCAGCCCCGTGGTTACCTTCAAAGGGCCAAATGTGATTTTAGGACCGTGTAATTGTAACTACTCCTTAACAGGTAAGCGAGAGCTGGGCACTACCCCTGGGTAGAAACAAGGTGCAGGGTGGGATGAAACAAGGTGGAGGGCTGAATTCGGCCCACGGGCCTTGTGTTTGCCACCTGTGACATAAATAATGCCTGTAAGAAAAGTCCTTTAAGGAAATCGAAGCTTTCTTTTTCCCACAGGTGGGGTCTACTGTCTATACAGTGCAAGATCTGGAGAAATTTATACTCCCCTCACTATGTCTTTCCCTCCCTCTCCTAGTCATTCCCCCCCTTTCTTTCTTCTTACTTCTCTGTCTACCTGTCTCGTGTTTTGTTTTGTTTTTTAATTTTAAATAGATGTAAATTTATTGAGAAATGAATTGAAATTCCTAGATTGGCTCTTAAAAAAACACTTTACTAAATATTTGTGTAAGTATATAACCTATTTAGTGAGTTTTCTAATATCTTGTTTAAATATATTCTTATTAAAGATAATGATAATGTGCATAATCATTTTAGAAAAAAGAAAGACAAGATAAAAGTACATTAAAATCACTCAAAACTCCCACCATCCAAAAATAATGGCTGTGCCATTTTTATGCAAATGAAATGGCACTTAATTAGAGTTTCTAAAGGAATGCTCTTCTTCTGACTGGGTCTGTAACTCATTTCTTCCTATATTTACTTGTTCCGTAGATTTTCTCCTGTTCTACATTGGCACAGCACTTTATTTCAATGTACTAATTTTTTTTTCAGTCCTTAGTCTTTGCATCTGCAAAAACTCAAAGTTGACTTTTCTTACTATTCTGGACATTTCATTTCCCTTCAATACCCCTCTCTCTTTTTCTTTTTGGCTATTCCTAAGGACTGTGAGCTGGCCAGCACCATGCTGTTTCCATGGGTTTCCTTGGTCCTCTTCCTCCCTCACCCCCTGGGCATCATGACCTCCTACGCCTCTCCTATCTATATAAGACTCAGTTCAGGCATCAAATCCTGAATAAAGTCACCCCTTCACAACATTCCAGCTGAATCTTCCCCTTCCAG
The DNA here is from genome assembly GCA_039655065.1 of Glossophaga mutica. Classification (NCBI taxonomy): domain Eukaryota; kingdom Metazoa; phylum Chordata; class Mammalia; order Chiroptera; family Phyllostomidae; genus Glossophaga; species Glossophaga mutica. The sequence continues at coordinate 158,794,840 of CM077303.1, forward strand.
CTTCTGTCTGGGCACTCCAGCCTGTGTCTATTTCTGTAATATATTAATTTCTGAGTTGTTGATCAGTCCATCTTCAATCATTTACCAAACAGGATTATGGGGCCCTACTCTGTGTCAGTCCAGACCAGTGGCTCAGCAGAGGTGAAGACCAATGGGGCTGGCTCCTGAGAGGGCCTCCTTGCGGCCTGTATTTCCTATACGCTCAGTGCTTAGCAAAATGTCTGATTTATAGTCGACACTCAACATTCATTTGTTGAATTGTTTTTAAAATGTCCAATTTTATTATATGCTGTTACTTAAGTTTTAGCAAACTAGAAAATATAAATTAACAGGAAAAAAAAACACAATTTACCCATACTCTCACTAATCGGAAATCAACACTGTCACATCGTATGCACACATTTTTCAAATAAAATTTTCTTAGATAGTAATGCAAATCTAACAATGGGGCCGTGACACGTGTTTTTGTACTCGAAAATTCCACACACGGCAACAGCATTTGGAGTGGCTTCAGGTAGGAATATTTTTAAATGAGGGGACATGCCAAAGGATCAGGTGATTCCTTAGCCATTTCTGCTTTGGGTCTGGCTCGCTCTCTGTTTTTTTTTTTTTTTTTTTACAACTGCACTGCAGTGAAGTCTTCGCTGACTTTTTCCACTCATCCGGAAACGAGAGTAAGAAAGGGCACAGGAACTTGAGTCCCTAAAGACAAAGAACTTTATTCCAAGAAAACAGACCAGGATTAGTCAGGCTTTGTCTGTGGTTTCTAATCCAAAGTTTCCATTTGCAGTACCTCTGAGACATCTTGAGGGGCTAGTACATAAGCCCCTGTATGTGCGTACCTGGTTTTTTACTCAGAAGATGTGCGTACAAACAAATCTCAGAATGTAGAATCTGGAGTCAAACTACCCTGGTTTTCAAATGCTAGCTAGCCCTGTGTTGCAGAAGCTGCCGACAATTGATCAAATCTCTCTTTTAAGTCTCAGTTTCGTTTTCTATAAATCAGAGCAATAATAGATTAATTGAAGTACATACATATATAAAACCTTTAGCCTAGTCCCTGGCATAGAAAGCATTTAACAAATATTAATGCTCTCTCTCCACACCCTCAACACACACACACAGACTCAAATACACAAAGATCACATACTTAACTTTTGGAAAATTTGTAGGTCTTTTTCCCCTAAAGTAATGTAATATTAATTATATTTCTACTTCACATATCCCACCTTCTAATAAAATGTTTCCTGCTGGCTTGATCTAATCAGCTTATTCTTTTTGATTCAATAATTTACTTGTCCTCTAGTATAAGTGATTTCCTTCCTTTTAAGCCTCAATATTCACTGCACTTAGAATTTTCATAGTATGCATTTTGCTGTTGTTCAGCCATACAATTTCATAAGGAAAAATTTTGATCTGTAATAGTTCTAAATGATTCTCTTTCTTTAACACATCCATGATAAATTTTATTAGTGAAGTTGAATCGAAACTATTTCATAAAATGGAATTTCATGCAGAGAACTGCAAAGTAAAGATATAAAAATAATGGACATTATTACTACTACCCTAATTCCCTTTGATTATCCAGAATTTTACAATTTAGTTCAGTTGGGAAACATTATAGAGACTGCCTTATTTGATATTCCCAAAACACAGGGTGGGATGATCTAGTCCTCATATGCTCCAATAGGAAACCCAGAAATTAGACAAGAAAAAAAAAAGCTGATCCTAAAAAATGTGGGGGTTCTCAGTTAAGAGCCTGAGGCAACCAATCCACTCAGGTCCAATGGATGAGACAATGAAAAGTGTGAGGAAGGCAGAGCAAAGAGACCGCCAGTTAAATGCCCCTTTTGTCTTCCCATGGCTCTAATTACCACGAATCCAGTAGCCTCTACACTGTCTCCATAAAAGGAAGGATGTGGGTTTATTCTGCTATTAATAAGTTGGGAGGCCTTGCTGAAGTGTTTTCTTTAGCCTAAGAACCACTGTGGCTGCCAGATAATGTCAGTCCAGCCCAGTACACTTTCTATTGTGACGATAGTAGTGGGGTTTTGAAGGAGAGAATATATATGTCCATATCTTATTTCCTGCAATTGGAAAAACATTACTTTCCTGCAATTGGATGCCTTAATTCATCTAAATATTTGTTGAACATTTTCATAAATCTGTAAGATTTTATTGCCCACTATATTTATTTATTCTCAAAACATCTCTTTCCGTCCATATATACTTACAATTGACTTTTTATAACTTGAGACCACATCTAGTCTTTGATGTAATTAGGGCTTATTATCCACACTGTACAGAGAAAGCTCTGAAAACTAAAGTTATACACCCAAAACTCAATAATGAGTAAATCAGTGATACTTCAGTTTTTAATTTTTTTCTAAATTTTTTTAAATATATTTTATTGATTATGCTATTACAGTTGTCCCATTTCTCCCCCATCATTCCTCTCCACCCTGCACACTCCCTCCTACCCACATCCCCCCTTTCACGTCCATGTGTCATACATATAAATTCTTTGACTTCTACATTTCCTATACTATTCTTACCCTCCCCCTGTCTATTTTCTACCCACCGTCTATGCTACTTATTCTCTGTAGCTTTTCCCCCTCTCTCCTCCTCCCACTCCCCTGTTGATAATCCTCCATGTGATCTCCATTTCTGTGGTTCTGTTTCTGTTCCAGTTCTTTGCTTAGTTTGCTTTTGTTTTAGGTGTGGTTGTTAATAGCTGTGAGTTGCTGTCTTTTTACTGTCATATTTTTGATCTTCTTTTTCTTAGATAAGTCCCCCCTTTAACATTTCCTATAATAAGGACTTGGTGGTGATGAACTCCTTTAACTTGACCTTATCTGAGAAGCACTTCATCTGCCCTTCCATTCTAAATGACAGCTTTGCTGGATAGAGCAATTTTGGATGTAGGTCCTTGACTTTCATGACTTGGAATACTTCTTTCCAGCCCCTTCTTGCCTGCAAGATTTCTTTTGAGAAATCAGCTGATAGTCTTATGGGTACTCCTTTGTAGGTAACTGTCTTCTTTTCTCTTGCTGCTTTTAAGAGTCTCTTCTTATCTTTAACCTTAGGTAATGTAATTATGATGTGCCTTGGTGTGTTCCTCCTTGGGTCCAACTTCTTTGGGACTCTCTGAGCTTCCTGGACTTCCTGGTAGTCTATTTCCTTTGCCAGATTGGGGAAGTTCTCCTTTATTATTTATTCAAATAACTTTTCCACTTGTTGCTCTTCCTCTTCCCCTTCTGGTACCCCTATAATTCAGATGTTGGAATGTTTAACGATGTCCTGGAGGTTCGTAAGCCTCTCCTCATTTTTTTGAATTCTCGTTTCTTCATTCTTTTCTGGTTGGATGTTTCTTTCTTCCTTCTGGTTCACACCGTTGATCTGAGTCTCAGTTTCCTTCCCATCACTATTGGTTCCGTGTACATTTTCCTTTATTTCACTTAGTGTAACCTCCATTTTTTCATCTAATTTGTGACCAAATTCAACCAATTCTGTGAGCATCCTGATTACCAGTGTTTTGAACTGTATATCTGATAGGTTGGCTAGCTCTTCATAACTTAGTTGTATTTTTTTTCTGGAGCTTTGATCTGTTCTTTCATTTGGGCCATTTTTTACCTTGACACACCTGTTATGTGATGAGGGGCAGAGCCTTAGGTGTTCCCCTGGGCAGGGTAACCCACATTGCAGTGTTATGATGCTATATGTTGGGGAGGGGTCCAAGAGGGAACAATGGCGCTTGCTCCACTCTCTGCCGGATTTCAGTCACTTCCTCTGCTTCCCACAAGCAATTTGGGTCCTTCTGATGCTGATTCCTGTGTGGGTGGGTTTTTGTACATTCTAGGACCCTGTGGGTCTCTCCAGCGAACTCTCTGTGAGGCTGGGAATTTCTCCTGCTGCCGCTTCAACCCCCATAGGTGTTTTCAATCGGTGGTTTGAGGCTTTATTTTCCCAAGCTGGGGCCCTGGGTTGTGCGGTTCATCCCGCTCCCCAGTTGTTTCTTCCAATTTCTCTGTGAGCAAACGTGGAACCACCCAGTCTGCAATCCATCACCTCGCTGGGTCCACCCGCTGCTTCCTGGCCTGCCAGCCACCACCTTGATGTGAGTCCTCTCCGCCCGGCTGCCCATCTCCGCCCCTCCTACTGGTCTGGATGAATGTGTCTTCTTTAACTTCTTGGTTGTTGGACTTCCATACAGTTCGATTTTCTGTCAGTTCTGTTTGTTTTTTGTTTTTAAATTGTTGTCCTTCTTTTGGTTGTGCAAGGAGGCACAGCGTGTCTACCTACGCCTCCATCTTGGCCAGAAGTCCTTTTTTCTCCAGTTTTTTAATGAAAGCTATAGAGTCTGACCCCAGAAGAACATGAAGACATATAAATTTCCCATTTATTTCTGGAACTGTAGTCACCCCTGAAGCCCATTTATGAAACTTCAGCTCAAAAGTCCCTATGATTAGTGAAAGACCTAGGATTTGAACACAGTTCTTCCAGATCTAAGGCCAGCGTATCTGCCCCACCCCACAATGTTTGAATACCTAAGTCCATGTTCACTTGGTTCCTGTCTCTTTATTGATTTTTTTATGACATTCTCACTCATCTTTTAAAAAATATTTTCAGGCTGAAATATGACCTTTCGTCTGCCTCATAGGGGAGTTCTGTCATCATCCCCAAATTGTTTTGGATCTTCTCAGGGGCTGACCTGCAGCAACTTGCACAGGGGATTCTGTGAAGATTTATGTCAAAAGGAGAACAATGCTTAGGCCCAAGATGCCCAGATGCCTCGTGACGATTCTAAACAACAGTACATCAAGCCTATGTCTTCCGAGCATGAGAAATTCATTTGTCACTAATTCATCCAAATACTTTGGGTATTTCCTTTTTGTACCCATTAATTAACCTTTTGGTATACTGATTACCAAATAATCACCACCTATGTGCTACCACCCAACCTGTCTTTGGTATCAGTAAGGGGCCTCTTATTTCAATGTAGATACTAAAATACTAACTAAACTGTTCATTGATTAAATCTAATCATATATTTTAAAAAAACTACCAAGTCACTCCTCTGTGATCGAGTTCATCCTAGCAATGCAAGTGCTGTGCAATAGTAACAATGTAACTGACTCAAGTTAACAAATTAAAGGAGAAAGAAAATTCACATGATCTTTTCAAATAATGCTGAAAAAGCATTCAATTAAATTCAGTACCCATCCATGATGAAATGCTCAGCAAGCTAGGAATGAATGGAATCTTCCTTATGTAATACTTCAAAGTGAAATACTTGGTATACATATTCCCATTAAAATTTAAAAAGGCAGGATTAGCTATTGCCATAGCTATTGCTGTTCATCATTGGCCCATGAACCTTAGCCAATGCAATGGAATCAAAATAAATAGGAAGCCTAAATTCTATAAAGGGTGAGACCAAGCAAATTTAATTTTTTTTTACTCACAATCAAATTGTCTACCCTAAAAAATGCACTGACATTTCTGCCTTCCCACCCTCACCCAATCCTGCATGCTGATATTAGTTTCCCTTGCCCAAGGTCACAGAGCTGGTAAGATGTGGGGCCACCATTTGACCTCCATCAGCCCAATTCCAAAGCCGCAGGCTTCATCACCATCTCACTCCTTCCTTGTACGGTTTGAAGATGAAAAATCAAAACAAAGGACAAGTACGCACCCTCCCCCAAATGATCAGGGCCAGCAAAAGCAGTTACCAAAATTTCATAGTCATCTCTCCTGTATCTCTTTTAAAAAAAGAGAGAGAGAGAGAGAGAGAGAGAGAGAGAGTGTGTGTGTGTGTGTGTGTGTGTGTGTGTGTGAGAGAGAGAGGTGGGGGGAAAGAGAGAGACTGGGTGGTTTGTTTTAAAAGTCAGAGCTCTTGCCCTAATTTAAAAAAATTGTTAAAATAAAAGTAGTAAAGAAGAGGAGAATGCCAATGAGCAGCATGTCCTCACTGCGCTTCGAATGCACGCGGCTCAGACAAAGGCGGTGCCATTATTATTTTTCATAGTGCCGCCTGGGTCAGCGGAACGCTCGTTTTTCTCATACAAAATAAACAGTGGCTTTATTTAACAGAGGCTTTAGTAAACAGTCCTCTCTCAAAGGGTGCTGGAAAGCCAACAAGGACACTTTCCTGGAGCCTTCACATAATCAAATGCCTAGTAAGGTCTGGGCCGGAACAGGAGGAACTCTGGAGCCTACTTACTGCCTTTGCTTTAGGATTGTGTCTGACCTGCTTGTCGACATCTGTTCTCAAGCTCTGAATAGAAACTACATCAGATGAAGAGAAGGAAAAACATAAACATTTGGTCTGCTAAGTCTTAATTTTTCAAATATAGCTGGTTTCATTGTCCCAAGTTAACTTCATGGGGCTTCGTTAAAGCATTGCCGAGTTTTTCCCTTTGAGTGTGGTTAATTGTATTTCCTTTTCCACCGCTGGTAAAAAATCCATGTTTATGTTAAAGTCTCTTGCTGAGTCTTTTAAAAAAAATGCATCCTGGCTGGTGTGGCTTGGCTGGTTGGAGCAAAGTCCCATAAACCGAAAGTTTCGATTCCTGGTTCAATTCCCTGTCAGGGCACATGCCTAGGTTGCAGGTTTGGTCTTCAGTCGGGGAGTGTATGAGAGGCAACTGACTGGTGTTTTGCTCTCACATCAAAGTTTCTCTCCCTCTTTCTCCCTCCTTTCTTCTCTATTAGCATGTCCTCAGGTGAGGATAATAAAAATTTTAAAAAATAAAAGAAAAAATAAAATGCATCACCAAAACCCAATATCTATAAACTAAACTTCAAAGCAGGTAGAGGACTCCAGAGCTATATTTCAAAGGAAAAAATGTTTCCTGTAGTATATGTTATGTAAATAACCTTAATGTTAAGTGAATTTTATGGGGCTCTATGAATAGTGTGTGGTGTAGACCTCTGGCTTCAGCGTGGTTCCCATGGTCTGGTTTATTAATAATAACCACTATAGATAACCATTATAATGTCCCATCAACATGTGGACTTTTCTATTTCCTTTAAAACAGGTGATAATTTCATGCTAGACTATCACATTGAGATGAATCATGTCTAAGTGCCTTCTGAGGCTAAATAAGAGATTTGGAATTGTTTCCAGAGCATTTTGCTTCTTCAGAACACATTGGTCAGGTGAGAGATGCCGGGCGCAGAACATGGCACACTTGCCTCCCTTAGTCTAGGGAATCTGCTGAGCTTTGCTGAGAGCAGAAGGCTGCCTGCCTGGTTCCTGTTGTTACTACACCTGTAATTCCTGCCACTGACAATTTCTCAACCTACTCTCCTTTTAATAAAACAATGCAGATCATGTAAAGAGCCCACATGAGGTTAGGGTGAGGTACAGAGTTACGAAAACCTTCTCCAGCTTCATGGTTTTATCACACCAGCTGAATGCAGGTTTTCTTAATCATAACTGATTTCTTAAAACTCAAGATTAAAGTGAATTGGGTAGAGAATTTAAGAATATATGTGGCATTCACTGCCTCTTCTCAGCCTGATCTGCTCAGTCTGAGCCGAACTCACTCAGAGAAAGACAGCATCTTCTCCGAATATATTTATAAATATGATGGCTGCTTCGTCAGGGAAAATGAATTCCAATGTGTTCGGAGCTCTCCCAGGAATACATGTTCCTCTCAGGAAATATTTGTTGCCTGACCTAACTGCTGGATGTGGCCCTCTGACACGAGTATAAAACAGAGCTTCAGAGACACTCATGTTATGCATCAACCTCGATATTTGTAAGTTCCCATGAACAGATGTCTCACTGTCATCTGCCTGTGGATGCAGGCAGCTGTGGCACTTCAGGGCTGCTGAGCCATGTCACACTTTCATGCGTGTTGTCTTGGCGCATACCTCAGATGGAAGTCCACTTTTGCAGAGGGAGTGGTTGCAGCATCATTATCAGGGTCAATGTCACAATATCTGTTAATATTCATCAGACACCTGACATGAGTCAAACGCCCTAGAATAAACAAAATAAGGTGCTTGGATGTGCATCACACAGAACATGACATGATCCCTACCAGCCGAAAGAGAGCCAAGAGGAGGAGAACAAGCCATCCTGCAGGTTCTTCCTACGAGCTGCACCCTGGGCTGGGTACTTGGAGGCACCCGTGCTGTTGGGCCTTGTGAGGACTTTAATCAGCAAATGTCTTGAGATTTACACAAGAAAATCTTGGCACCAATGTTCACTCCAAATGGAGGATCTGTTTTCAATTCAGACTTTATAAAGGAAGTTACTTGTCCGACAGAAAGATCTAGCATGTGACCCTTTCCGTGACCACAGTATAGAAGCCAGTGCAGTAAGAGAATGCAATCCAAAAGGCAGGCATCCTTGCCAGGCAGTCAGCGTTACAACCCCCGCTCCGCCAGGGGCCTCTCACTTTCCTCTCTGTATCTCCAGAGCCTATCTGAAGACCGGAGCAATGGTAGCCACTCCATAGGGTTGTTAGGAGACATGAATGAGAATCCAAGTAAGCACCCAGCGTATGAATCCACCACACACAACGGCCAGCGCCTGTTCTCATAAACCAGACACAGGACCCGGACTGCTCAGAGCAGCACATGAGGCGGAGAATCACAGTGCCGTGCAACTCGGAGCACGGCTGTCTCTGAAACAAGTAATCAGCAGCAGGTGTTGTTTTGCAGAGCATATTGGAAGAAGCAAACCTACTTAAAAATACAATTGATACAGATTATATCCGATGTTCACTTCAGTGGAAACTTTGATATTACCACATGGTGCCCGAGCACAGACAGGAAGGGCTGAGAATAGCATGGGCAGACACCAAAGAATCGGCACAGCTCCGTCAACACAAAGAGAGCAGAACACCAGACCAGAATAGAGATTGTTCTTAGCTACATCCTGCTAAGGGTTTTCCTTTCTTCTTTTCTTGCCTTTTCTCTTCTTTAAGAATTCTTTTAAGCCAGTTGCTTAATGAAGTGCTAATGGAAATAGATAACAGCACCCCACAGAGCAATATTCATTTCTGCTTGAGTAAATTGCAAAGGAAAACAAATATAGTTTACATTCCACTTCTTTTATATCCGCTAATTGTTAACAACTCTTTCTTGTCATCTTTAATCCCTGGGGGCACCTTATCACATTATTATAATCAAAATGCCAGGGCCCAAAATAGTGACTGAAGGATGTCTTCTGCCTGGAAGTGCACCACACGATACTATTCACGTATTTCCCTCCCTTCAGCTCCTCTACAACACAGCAAGGAAACTGTCTCGATGTCTCTGAGAGGAAACCTGGTCATAGACCCTGGACTCCAACCTAACACGGCCTTCACTACTCCAACAGTCTCTGTATTACACAGCTAGTACTTCTACCATCTCTGCAACTAGAATAGTCCCTCACTCCATTTGAGCCTTTTTACCTCTATCCTCTACCTTCAGACCTGTGTAGACTGAGAAGGCAATCGCAGGTAACATCATTGTATTTCCTCCACACACGAACTCATCACCTCTAAGATGCGTTCCAATTATATGTCTACTTTTAAATCCTGATACTTCAAATCTATTCACTTCAGGCCACTGTGTAATATCAACATTTTGCCGCTTGTTTTTGCACATTTTATCACTGTGTGTTTTGGTTTGGATTGTCAGCTTATTGTGGGCAGGGAAAGAATAATAAAAGCAGGTAGCTTAGATATGGATTATAGGATGCTTTCTGATCATATAAATGATAGGGATGTGCTTTTGGCTTAATACACATGGAAACTTTAGAAGAAACTCCAAGATTAAATGAGGGTGTTATTTCTGGACCAATATGTGTTTGATGTTGGCAGCATGACATACATTCTACTCACCAGAGAGCATGAGATGCCTCTCATTGGGTGTAACTCTAAGTGATCTTTCCTCCTTTCTCATTACAGACTAAGAGGCAAGCAAGTAAACGTCCCCACAACTGCGCTTAGGAAAAGCTAGATCAGTCCAGCAATTACAGAAGTAATTTTCTGACATGGTAATCTCTTTACAGGAGCAAAGTGGGAATGGCCTTTGATTCCCGGCATCTCCATGAGGGACAAACATAGGCAAGAGACATGGGAGGACTGTCTCAGCAAAAAGGGCTCCAGGCATCCTTTAGAAATGTATCCGAATGAATGAAAACAGAATTATCCAAGTTGGATGATGTGTCAGAACACATACACCGGCGCCATTTTATATTTAGGACTCTCTCCCGGATGTTTGCATTTTATTTAGTTTCAAAAGGAAAGCCATAGGGGAAGAAAAGACTCATAGGTGGGCATTTCTGAGTCATGTTTGAAATTATTTGGATCCATGGTCTTGGAAAACTCCTAGACTGTGAAAGATAAGTGTGTCCCATTTAGGAACAGAATGGACCTCTGGGAGAGACTGTCTTCTCCTACAGCACCCATGAATGGTTGTGCAGGTTGTGCAACGAACAACTCTAGGGGGCGCCATTCACATTGTGGTCACATTGTAGTCTATCTAAATGACATTAGAATTATGCAGTGAACAACTTGAAAAGATGCACAGATTATACTGCTCTTTAGTCACAGTGTTGACATGTCTTAAAAATTTCAGAACAGGAACTTGAGACACAGGGGTCCCAATTAAAAGGACGAATTGGGTGTATTGGTGAAGAGTAGAAAAGAAATGGGAATAAAAGAGCTTTCACTATGATATCATGAGTTTGAAACTCCATTCCACCACTTATAAGCATAGCCTTGGGCAAGTTACCTAATCTCTCTAAACTCCTGTTTTTCATTTGTAAGCATTGGCTAAATTATACCTTGCAGGAGTGCTGTGAGGGAAAGAGTTAACTCCCTGTCAGTCGGGCACATGGTTCACAGTGGATACTAAGCAATTACAGTCATTGTTATTATTTGTGTTCAGTTGGCCCTCTTAGGGAAATCGTAAGATGCAAGAGAGTGAGGCAGACCTAGGATAGCACAGAAAAAGTTCCCTTGTTGTTAAGCCCGCTGAGATATTATTCATCTAGAAGCAAAAAGAAATGCTTATTAATTCACAGGTCCAACAGTCATCCAAGGGGAAGGGAGAGGTTGGGCAGAACACAGAGGATGTTCAGGGGAGTGACACTACTCTATACGATAGCACAGTGACAGATGTACGCCATTACACGTCTGTCCGAGCCCACAGAACGCACACACCAAGGGCGGGCCCTCATGTAAGCTGTAAGCTCTGGGTGACGGTGAGGCGGCACTCCAGGTTCCTCGACTGTGATGCAGGACTGTGGCGGGAGATGTCTTCAACGGCGTGGCCGCGTGTGTGTGGCAGCACAGGGCCATGGGAAATCTGCACTTTTCTCTCAACTTTGCTGTGAAACTAAAGTTGTTGAAAAAAAGTCTTAAAAAAGATAGTCATCAAGCACACTCACAGTGTGTTCCATTTATAGAGAAAAAGCCCAAAGGAAACCTATGGACCTTTATGTGTTTATATGTGTATGTAGGACTGACTGCAAATGCAAACCCTGTTCATAGGAACAGGAACTGGAGCAGCTTACTAACCACAAATCCAAATTTGGGTGGTCCAAGGACTCTCTTCTCAGTTGACCTACCATTATGACAGAATTTTTAAAATATAGGTGAAAAAATTTCCATGGGAAGTGAAATAGGGTAGGAAAACAGGATTTAGCTAATTATAAATTTGTATGAAATTTATACACCATTGCTATGATTTGGACACAAATTTTTCTTGAAGCTCCTTAAAAGACAAAGCAGTGGGGAAAGTATGATCAAGTTTCAGAACAGCGGTGTACATAAAATTAAAACAAACCAGTCATTGACACACAGTTCCCTCCCCTAAGACCTGAGAGAAATTTCTCTGAAGGTGCTCAGAAAGGAACGGCTGAATAATAACAAATCATAAAAACTATGCATTTGAATGCATTTGCCACATTGAAGAACTAGGACAAATGAATGTCCTTTAGAATTCCTTTCTTGTCCTGATTCAGAACTGGACAACTTCAGAGCACTTGACATTCGCCTTTTTTCCTTGGTCAGGGAGTTTGGAAGTCGAGGAGAAAAAGAGGTCTATTTCTGTTCTGACCTTGGCCTGCCCACCTCAAGACACCACTTTCTAGAAGCTCAAGCCCAGGCACCTTCCCTCTTAGGGACTGTCCAGACTCTTAAATGAACTCAAACCGATTCTACAAAGAGCAAAAAATGATGGCATTTGGGAGCTTTTTATATGTGACCCAAAACCTCTTTCGCCATTCACCTCCCCTAACAGGACCTCTACTGCTTAGATCCTGTGTTCTGTGAATTCAGGAACTGCTGACCAACATCAATTCATGTTGCTTGTTCTATGAACCTATACCCCCAAAAAAGGCACGGTTTAGAAAAGTCCAGAAGGGATTGATAAATATAGACCCAGGAGTGTGTTAAAACAGGCTTATTTGAATCCATTTTCTCCCACTGAGCTACAGCACTTAGGTGGGAAGGCTAGAATCAGCATAGAAACATTCCCAGATTAAAATCAGAAAATTCAAAACGTCCCTTCACAGGATGAAAAAAGTGATGAGTTGAGGAAACTCCATCTCCAAAATACAGATACAGAGAAAGTGGCCTACAGCATCCAGGTTGGCTCTTTAACTATATCCCTGGAATTAAAAGGGCAAGAGTGTAACTTCCAGCTTTGTTTTTCCCACAGAAGTATTGCCCATTGCTCTTAATTTTCCTCACCCAAGCTTTATTCTAAGTCTGGATCTGCACTACCAAGAATAAGCCAGATACGAGGCCTCCACATCTTTTGTATAGATCCACAGTATGACCTCATTAAGTAGGACTTCACAAATTTGAAGTCAGTGATAATTAAGACAGGGGATCACTCGAGTTTTCCTTGGCACTGCTCAGGGATAAAATGGTTTGCTAAGCAAATTAATAGTGTCAATGAGATTCCAAGGGAAATGTTTGCCTACTTTAGAAGACAAACTGCTGTCAAGTACATGAGAACCTCAAGCTATCAATTAGGTGTGTGCCAGACACTGTTTAATGGGCTGTGTAGCACTGACTCAGATAGAAGCAGGCAGTCATTTCAGTTCCACTGTGTATGATCTGGGTGACCTCAGACAAGTCACTTCATCTCTCCAAGCCCTGCCCTCCTTCTTGGAAACTAAAGTGAAAATATCTCAGTGAGCTAATGTATCTAAAGCACCAGGGATATACTGTTTCAATATACGTCAATTGCTTTTCCCCTTTTCTCTCTTTCATTTATTCCAAAATTGCCCCTCCAGCCAGGAGAGAGATAGACACCTAGTTATTCCAATGTAAGGGCCTCTACTTGAAAGTAATAAAAACTATTTCTTTTCAAACATTCCATTTCACAGAGTGGCCTTTACACTGAATTTGTGAGATGTGATTGTGTTTTCAAAATAAAATGAGAATATCTACAAATATAACAAGATTATGTTTTGTCCTCCTAAAACAAGTTATCCATGAGCACTTTGATGATGGGCCTAAATAGCTTTAAAAAAATAATTACAAACTGATTGCCACTATTGAAAATGCATGTCCAAATGTATATCCCTTGGAAAGCAGCAGAGAAATTATCTTCATCTATAAAGAGTGATCTCTGCATAGAGCACCTAGGCATGTAGCTGACCCCAAATGGAGCAAGTGAACTCTCCAGCAAGGGTGCGGCCTAGGAAGCAGAGACCGTATGTAGCTCTAGATACTATTTACTGAGCTGTGAAGAGCGGAGTTAACCATGCCCTGGAGGCCTGCCTCAGACACCACATTAATGATTCCTGCATACACAAATTCATTAGTTGTTTAATTAAGTTAAATCATGAATTGAATTTGTTTAATCATTAATTAAGGAACAAGCAGTGCTGTGCTAAAATTTAGCACCTCAGGAAGAAAAAACGCAGAAGGAAATAGCAATCCCAAGTTCCTGGTGCCCCACACCCACCAATGGTTCCCAATTCTGCTTTCCAGCTCCCTGCACGCACACACACGCACGCACACACACACACAGAGATCATTTCAGAAGTATTTTTTACCTTTCCATTTCAAACTTGGTATTGTTTTCAAACTAAAAGTGAAAGTCACTTGTTTGCAGACCACCATATACTTGACTTTTGTTCTTCCTGCAGGTGGCATTTTCCTTACTTCAGAGGGGAAAAAAAGTATTTGCCTAGTTTCATAAAATGAAATACTGACTCTTTTTTACCCATGAAGGACCAGTGGGGGGATTAAATTTCAACCCCAGAAAGATTCTCCAGAGAATTCTATCAACAACTTCAAGACCTCCAATCACTGTTTTAAGAATTACAATTCAGCTCAAAATATTTTTAAATTTATACATTTATTATTTAACCCATGGGTTATTTAGAAGTAGATTCTTGAGTTTCAAAATATTTGAGCTACAAAACCCCAAAATATTTGAGCTTTTTAAAATGATGTTTATATTTTTAGTATTGATTTCTAGCTTAATCTTCTTACTGTAACACAACCTCTCTCTATTGATCTAATCATTTAAATTGGAAAAGATTTGCTTTGTTGCTTAGCATACTGTCAATTCTGGTAAATGTTTTACGTACACTTAAAATGATATATATTCTGAAATTTGGAGTGTAGTATTCTACAGGTATCAATTAGATCAATTTAGGTAATTTTGTCATTCAAGTTGTCTATGTCCTCCTCATTGTGTGTGTATTTGGTTGTTCTGTCAATTGCTGGGAGAAGTGTGTTAAAATCTTTCATTTTGATTATGAATTCTGTTTCTCGTCATTTTTATCAAATTTTGCTTTATATACTTTGAGGCTATGTTACTCTGCACACAAATTTGAATTTTACATCTTTCTGGTGGATTTACATTTCTACCATAATAAAATATCTCCATTTCTAGTAAAAAAAAAAAAAAAAAAGAATTCAGATAATGACCACACAATTAAAATCACAAATAGAGGTATGCTCAGGCTTCCAGCTCGTAAAATGGAGACTTGCGTTCATTCAACACCTGAAATTAAACTCTCTCACAACCACACTGGAATATTGGATGCTACCTAGAGCTCTAGGTTTGTGAGAAAGTGAGAAAACAGTCACTTTCTCTGTGACTGTAAGCAGCTCCCCAAGCACAGTCTTGGGCACAACCTGTGAATCACACAGCCCCTCCAGATGGGTTGTGCCATAATAATGCACCAAGCAAATTTGTTCTGGTTTCCAGCATGAGTCAGGGAGCCATCTACGGCATCTTGCACAGGTCCTTCTCCAGAGCAGGATGGGAATTCTGGTGCAGTTGATTTAGTTTCTTGTGTTGCTAAGGGGGGACTTGGAGGGATTACTTGGCAGTGTGTGTGGGGGGTGGGGGGGGAGACTGGAGGCTGAAAATCCCTGCTTTGGCATAATTGTCCACATCTTCACTGAAGTGGCTGGGTTAGTTGTCATAGCAACAGACCAAAATTATCCACCTGATTTTTCCTTCTGGCTCTTCGGGGTATAGCACCGTGAAGTGTGAAAAACCCTCTCTCCAATGTGCTTACAACAAAGGTAGGTGAGTTTTCTCACTTATTACCCCTAAAAGCTGATTTTCAAAAATCCCATCTCTCAAGTTGTAGCCTGGTGGATGAGTCAGAACACAGACATATTTGAATAACATTAACTAGACAGAGCACTGCATGTACCATGTCACATAAATGGGGCCACCTGGATCTGCTAATGGAGGGTCAGGCCTCTGTGGGGTACAGTGAGAGCAAGGCCTTCACTTAGGAGGAAGTTATGGCTAGAACAAGAAAAGAATTAGCTGTCCTCCAAGCTTACTCAATGGAAACATGGACAGTACCGGCTCCGTAAACCGTCTCTCTGCAGAACAATGATGTTGCTGAAAGATCCAGAAAAACATGGACATCTCTGGTGCCTTAAAATTCATAAACATAAGACATGTTACTATGAGTATTTACATGTATATATATATATAGATATGTAAATTTTTAAATCCATATCTGTTTCAACAAATGAGATATTAGTTCAGTTTTTGCCTAATACCTCAGATGCATTATAAATCTACAATATGTATTTAGTATCTATAAGTTAGAAGGCATAAGGTACCAAGTTGAATAAAACAACAGAGAGACCATTTGTCCTACAGAGAGCAATGGAGTGCTAGTGACCACAATACAGAGCATGACAGCAGTAACTTTGAAAAGAAGTGCAAAATTCAGGGAAATGCCACAGAAGACTTGGTTCCATAACTGAAGAATCAGGAAGAGGTTCATCAGACAAAGAGTAGTTAGAATGCTTGGTAGGAAATGAAAGAAACGCTGGCATAGAGGATAGGGAGAACCCTAGGCAGAGAGATGGAATGAATGAAGGATCAGAGGAGGGACTTCACAGTGTTTCTTTGGGATTGGGGTAAGAGAGTCAGAGATACAACTAGAAGGCAGGTTAAAACAATACCTGGGAAGGACTTAAATGCCAACGTCAAAGGTTTATTTTTAATTTGGTAAGTCGCTGACAATTTCTCAGACAGGTAAGGCCATGACTGCAGGTTCACTGAAGACAGGTTAATAGGCACTGCTCATATGAACACTGAAACAGGGAGGATGGAGGACAAGAGGTGAAGAGAATGGAATACCAGTGTGTGCCTAACCAGTGCCACGGTAGCTGGCAAGGAAAAAGAGTAGACTCATTGTCTCCGAGGTTTCTATGGCTAAATACACGAAGATGGGACGGTATGAACACCAAGAAAAATAATAGCTGCAATGGAGTCACACGCACACACATGCTCCACTAGTTACCTTTGGAGGTAATCAACTTACTCTTTTACAAAACTGGTAAATAAAGCAAAAGAAACAAACACTTGCAGTGCCTTTCTTATACATTCTACCTTAAGGTAACCAAATGGCTAATTTGGAAAATTTCCCTTTATGTAAGTATTCCAACTAATGAATCAAGAAGGAAAGATAGAATAGAATATATTATTTTACAACCCTAGCGAAATAATAGCTCCAGGTCAGTGGTTCCCAAAGTATGACCCCTGGACCAGCAGCATCAGTACCACCTGGAAGCGTATTACGAATGCAGATCCTTGGGTCTAACTCAGACCCCGTGAGTCAGAAACTCAGGTTGAGGCTCACCAGTCTGTATTTTAACTAGCTCTCCAGATGATTCTGGCACACACTCCAGACTGAGAAGTGCTGACCTAGATAATAACCATCCATGGCTGCTAACATCACAGAAAGAGACAATGATACGTCATGAGCCTGCTGACAGAAGTAGACATGTAGCAGTGCCAAACGATGCATATCATGCCTCTCTATGAAACTATCAATGTATAGGAAACACAGGGGGCTACAGACTATGCTGGACGAACTTTCATGGGGATGCAATCAACAAATCCTGACCATGGAAGACCTGACAGGACAAACACATTTAGTTCTCCAACAAATGAATTGTAAGGAAAAGAGGAGAGAGAGAGAAAATCTATAGACCGAAGAAACACATCAACTAATTGCAGCGTATGGACCTTATTTCATCTGACTCACATAGATGAAAACCACAACAAAAAAGTTATGAGCCCTGGAGGGTGGCTCAGTGGGTTGGAGCATCAAAGCTGCAAGACGCACATGGGAGGCAACCAACTGATGTTTCTCTCTCATGTCAATGTTCCTCTCTCTCATCCGTGTTTCTCTCTCCTTCCCTCCCTCTCTTTTCTCTCTCTTGAAAATCAATAAACATATCTGTGGGCGAGAGTATTAAAAAAAAGAAGTGGCATACATACAATGGAATACTGCTCAGGTGTGAGAAAAAAACTGACTACTGCTCATGAATACTGCCATTTGTGACAACACGAGTGGACCTTGATGACATTATGCCAAGTGAGGTAAGTCAGACAAGGCAAGACCAATACTGTATTGCATCACTTACACGTTAAATCTAGAAAAAGTCAAACTTATAGAAACAGAGTAGACAGTGGTTGCCAGAGGCTAGGGGGTAGGGGAACTGAGGAGAGCTTGGCAAAAGGGCACAAATTTTCAGCTGTAAGAGGAATAAGATCTGAGGATCAAATGTCTAACATGGTGACTATAGTTGATAACACAGTGTCGTATGATTTAAATTAGCTAGGAACTTAAATGTTCCTATACACACAAAAAATAAATATGTGAGGTGATGGGTGTATTAATTAACTAGATGGGAGCAATTCTCTCACAATGAATATATATATATATAATTATCACAATGTGCACTTTAAATATCTTACAATTTTCTCAACTTTCACCTCAGTAAAGCTAAAAAAATGGACCAGAAAGCTATAGTAGCTGTCTGTTAACACAGAACAAGAACGGGCCCACACTTGGATTTGAAGGACAGTGAGGGAAAGAACATAGGTGGCTTTATGATTGTATCCCAAAGAATTTGCCTCAATGAAAAAATGGATTATGTTCGCCAAAAACTGGGAAATCATAGAAAAACTTTGATGATCCCTCTTAGAAAAAAAAGTTCAGCTTCCAGAATTAGGTGTAGTTTTGAACCCTGGATCTCTTGCTGATAAGCTGTATGGCCTGTTACTTAATGACTCAGCCTCAGTGTCTGAATCTGTAAAACAGTGTTAAATTAGTTAATCCCCAGGGTTCTCAGGAGAAAGGTCTGATAGTTATCGACACTTTGCTGATGAGGAGAGCAAGCACAGAGAGGTTAAGTACAGTTGACCTCTTCACCTGCACAGCTAGTAAGCAGTAGTGCGGGGAGCCACACCAGGCGGTTCTGCCCTCTGGAAGCCTCCTGAACCGCTGTGATATGGCAACCCTCCGAATTGTGCAGCAAGAGGAACAGGACTTAAAATCAGAGCACTGAGGCCAATATCCTATTCCAACCTTTGTCAGATGTTTCATTAGGTGAAATTAACCAAAGCTCAAGTGTCCTCATCCATTAAAGATGGCTGATAATACCTGTCCTGTCTACTTTTTAGGACTTAACAGTATTCAAATTAGAGAATTTATATGAAAATATTTTACAGATTACAAATTGATTTAAATAGTAAGTAGACACATTATGGACTGAACATTTGTGACCCCCAAATTCATAGGTTGAAACCTAACCCACAATATGATGATGTTAGGAAACAGGGGTCTCTGGATGGACATGAGGTCATGAAGATAAGTCCCTCACAAATGGGATCAGTGCCATTATAAAAAGAATCCAGAAGACTTCCAGTCAAGATGAAGGTATAGGTAAACACAGCTCACCTCCTCACACAACCACATAAAAATTACAACTAAACTGTAGAACAATCACCACTTAGAACTGTAAGAAATTGAGTTGAATGGAAGTCTGACAACCGTGGAATTAAAGAAACCACATCGATCCAGACTGGTAGGAGGGGCAGATATATGGAATGGGTTGGTCCCACATCCACGTGTGATGGATAAAAATATAGGAGGAATATCTCAGGAGGGAGGAGTCCCATACCCACACCAGCCTCAACCAGCCTCGGGTCCCAGTGCCAGGAAGATAAGTCCCCAAAACTTCTGGCTACAAAAACCAGTGGGGACTGAGTCAGTAGAAGAAAATTCTGGAGTCCCAAGCAGTTCCCCTTAAAGAACCCACACATAAACTTACTCAGACTCACTCTCTCTGAACTCTAGGACTAGTGTAGCAGTTTGAAAGGCACCAGTGGCATATGGGGAGGAACCAAAGTGTCTGGCATCAAGACAAGAGCTGAGGGACCACTTTCTCCCACACAGAAAGGGAGGAAGAGGCCATTATTCCTTTTCTGAGCCCTCCCCCAATACAGCCACAGAGCCAGCAGGTGGATGCCGTATCTGAGACTTCATCAACTTGGCTAACCCTGTTTGCCCCACTCTGGAGATCCCAATTCTCCATCCCACCCAACTTACAGACCCACCCAAGCTGTTAACAATGGCTTTTCCATATGAATGGCTGATCTTGGCTCATGTTTCACAACTTCCTAAATCCTTTCATGCAAGCAATAGCAGGCCTCACTAAGTCCCCAGCCAATGTACCTCTTGCTAAGTGGCCCCAGGCCTGACACTACAAGTTGTCAGCCTAGTTTCATGACTTGGATTTGCCTGGGAAGCTCCAAGCCCAACAAGTAGCAGCCATCTGCAGATTGCTTTATAACTCATGTAGGGTGGCCCCAAGCAGAACACTGGTGGGGGCTGACCTTGGCCTGCACCACCTGAGAAACTCCAGAGTCTGCATACCCAGTGGACAGCTACAGACCATGACAGAGCACCAGCACCCTGCCCAGGCACAGCTGATCCTACAAGGAGCGTGGAGGTTAGTGATCAGTGGTCACAGACAGTCCTTGCAGCTGACTGGCCTGGATAAATCCCTCCAATTGATCTGCCAACAGCAACCAAGGCTCAAATACAAGAGGAGGGTGTACTCAGCCCACATGAAGGATGCACCTTGAGTACCTAGCTTGGGTGAGAGGGGAGACTGTGCCACTGGGTCCTGTAGGACACCTACTACATTAGGCTATACTACCAAGACAGGGGATCATAACAGCTCTACCTAATACATAGAAACAAACACAGGGAGGCCGAAAAAATGAGGAGACAAAGAAACATGGCCCATATGAAAGAACAGGTCAAAACTCAAGAAAAAGAACTAAATAAAATGAAGATAAACAATCTATCAGATTTAGAGTTCAAAACGCTGATTATAAGCATGTTCAAGGAACTTAGTGAGGACCTCGATAGCATAAAAAAGATCCAGTCAGAAATGAAGGATACACTAATCGAAATAAAGAACAATTTACAGGGAAACAACAGTAGAGTGGATGAAGCTGAGAATCAAATCAATGATATGGAACACAAGGAAGCAAAAAACAATCAGAACAAGAAGAAAAAAGAACCCCCCAAAATGAGGATAGTCCAAACAGCCTCTGGGACAACTTCAAGCATTCCAACATTTATATAATAGGAGTGCCGAAAGAAGAACAGAAAGAGGAAGAATATGGAAATCTATTTGAAAAAATCATGAAAGAAAAGTTTCCTAATTTGGTGAAGGAAATACACATGCAAGTCCAGGAAACACAGAGAATCCTAAACAAAATGAATGCAAAAAGGCCCACTCCAAGACATGTCATGATTAAAATGACAAAGGTCAAACATAAAGAGAGAATCTTAGAAGCAGCAAGAGAAAAGAAGTTAGTTACCTACAGGGGTGTTCCCATAAGACTGCCAGCTGATTTCTCAAAAGAAACTTTGCAGGCTAGAAGGGACTGGCAAGAAGTATTCAAAGTCATGAAAAGCAGGGACCTACAGACAAGATTACTCTACCCAGCAAAGCTATCATTTAGAATCAAAGGGCAGATAAAGAGTTTCCCAGACAAGAAAAGAACTAAAGGATTTCATTATCACCAAACCATTATTACATGAAATGCTCAAGGGCCTTATTTAAGAGAAAGAATATCAAAACTATGGACAATAAAATAGCAATAAATACGTATCTATCAACAATTGAATCTAAAAAGCAAACAAGAAGAACAGAGACCGGAGAGCGTTTTGATGGTTGCCAGATAAGGGGCAGGTGTGGAGGAATGGGTGAAGAGGTGAGGGGATTAAGAAGTACAAATTGGTAGTTACAGAATGGCCATGGGGATATAAAGTACAGTATAGGAAATGGAGTAAAGTACAGTACAGGAAAAAATGTTCCAAAGAACTTACATGCATGATCCATGGACATGAACAATGGTGTGGGGATTGCCTGAGGGAATGGGAAGTGCTGGATAGAGGGGAGCAAAGGGGGAAAAATAGGAACAATAATAACATAAGCAATAAATTATAATTAAGAAATATGCATAGGTTTTCATGATTGAACAAGCTCTGAAAATAAAAATACTTTGAAATGAAATTAAATTAAATAAGTAAGTAAGTAAGTAAATAAATAAATAATAAAATTTTTAAAAAGAGGCCAGAGAGCTATCTCACTTTCTCTCCACCATGTGAGGACACAGTGGGAAGTCAGCCATCTATAACCTAGAAAAAGGCCTCAGAAGAACTTGACCATGCTGCCACACTGATCTTGGTGATCTTGGACTTCTAGCCTAGAGAACTGTGAGAAATAAAGCCACCCAGACTATGGCACTTTGTTATAGTGACTTGCATGAACTAAGAAAACACCTACTGAATACATTTGAGCTCTCACAATGAATTTTATCAGAGGAAAAATATGATGAAAGAAAGATGATTAAAGAATCTCTGATGACACATAAAATTTTTCCTTCTTGCTGACTCAGCAGTAGGCATTGGATTCAGTAACAATTTCATGATATTTAGCATCATCAGTATCAGGTTTATTTAACCTCACCAGTACCAAATTTATTCCAACGATTATATAATATTTGAGCCTCATTCCTTAGGGCATTAAATCTATTGCATGAATTGAAGGCCACATCTCAAGCCAAAATGCCTTCAGCCAAAAAACATTGTTTTTAAATGACTAGAGTTGTTTAAAACATAAATATGTTCATGTGGTACTGCTGTGAGGAGCTGAGTTTTGGGCTTGGAGAAATGGAAGAGGCATATTTCTTCAGACCAGATAATTACTGTTTCATCACTGGTCTTCTATCTGACACATATTTCCAAATGATGACAGAATCTCCCACAGCCTCTTGGCTCTAGCCCTGGGCATTTTTAAGATCACAGGCTGGAACCCGAACACGGCCACGGGCCTTTTAAAAAAAGTAATAGTAAGGCCTTTCTCCTATCTCAGAGTTATCCAATAGAAATATAATGCAAGCCAGGAATGCCAGCCACAGATGAAATTTTCAGTCTTCTAATAACCACATTCAATTAAGCCACATGCATTAAAGCCACATTTCTCAGAAAACAAACAGGTGGAATGAGTTTTAACAATATATTTTATGTAATCCAGTATATCCAATGTATCACCCTTTCAACATGAAACCAATATAAAAAACTATGGAAATGTTTTACTTTTTTTTCATACTAAGTCTTCAAACTCTGGCTTGTGTTTTACACTGTGAGTGTTTTACACTCACAGCACACCCTAACACAGGCTGGCCACACTTCAAGTGCTCGGTAGCCACCTACAGCCAATGCTGTGATAGTAAATGGTCCCTGGTTTACGTGCACTGGGGCTCTTCCCAGCACGAGGGAGCCTCTTCTAAAGAGAGGTCAAAACTTGAAGCAACAAAACTCACTCTAGAGTTATGGAACCCACTGTGGCACATGGCAACTAAGAATATCACCACCTAGGTCATCTGCAGCCTGTATAGGGTACAGTTGGCAATGCCCATTATTTTTCACTGATAAGCAGAGAGTGTTATGTTGACTCATCTGTTCTGTTCTCCCACAGAAGGACACTGAGTTTAGAGTACAGCCTGTTTAATTACTCAGCTGTCCAACCCCAGAACAATGGTATTAACAGGTTTTCTCTGAATTCAACTTCTCACGGCCAGAATCTTTATTACAAGAAAAAGCTTTCCTAATTTATAGGGATCTGGTAAAGGTCAGTGTTTTGGTTACTTCCTTTGACTGACAGGAGCAATGAAACTTTGTTCTCTGTACCAAGTGATCAACATTTTATTGAAACACTGAGAAGAAATCTATGGAGTATGTTCAGGCTCCGCAGGGGTTTTTTCTTGCTATTGCACTTAGCAGTTTTTATTATTTTTATTAGATTTCATTTTAGATCTCCATGATGGAGATCTTCCTTTATTATCTAAAAAGGTGTCAGTCTTTCTTTTACGCCAGGTTACACAATCTGAGTAACTTATTTCTCTTGATGACTGGAAGATGACCAGGAACTGCACCTTTTTCACTCACATGAAGGCTTACTTTCCTTGTGTGCCAGCTATGTTTCCTGCAGTTCATTTTTAGAGACTCAAAAGTTTACTCGTGAAGATGCCTAGGCAGTCCACTGGTTTTCCGTATCCTTTTCTCTTCTCCAGCTCTCTCTGGAAAGGTGCCATTTGGGTAACCCCTGATTATGCTATTGATGTTGGTAGGTCAGAACCACCTGTACCAACCGAATGCAAGCAGTGCTGTGAAAGAGTTTGTATCTGCTTGAGTCCCAAGATGATTGTTCCCTGCCCCTGCCACACCCAGACATCACAGTCAGCTCCCACTCCTCCATGCTCATAGGAAGATCGGGCAATAAGTCATCCCAAACAGAGCATGACATCTAAATCAGCTATATTCCATGTTGGACCAAAATGTGTGTTTGGATTTGCCATTTGTCATCTTGCCTAAGATTTACTGCGCTGCTTGTTTTTGTTTTTGTTTTTGTTTTTGTTTTGCTCAGGTTTTTATGAATATTAAATCATGTTCCTCGAGTGTCTACCAATTGAAAATAAATGAACAAAAGGTTCTCCAAAGGTAATCAATGGTGGTTATTCCATCCAAGAACTGTCACTGTACGGTCTCCTCCATTTCAGTCTTCGGTGAAATATTTACTGAGGACAGCTTTGGGCAAGGCACTGGGCAGGTCTCTGTGACTCTGTCTTCCCGAGCTGCCACCTTCGTAGATGATGTAAGTCATGTAGGGAAGTGACAGGTACATATGGTAGAGAGTGATCGTTTTGTAAGAGAGACATAGACAAAATTGTCTGCCACGGCAGTTCTGAGAGGGGTGTTAAACATCACAGGACGTTTTGGGCAAGGTAGCACTTGAAATAGGCCTGAAGCAGTGGGCTGGACGGGGCATGTGGAGATAGAAGTAACAAGATGCCAGGCACAGGAAGCAGGGTTCGCAGAAAGGAAGTTACCTGCAATTGAAGAAACTGCATAACAGGTGTTAATTTAGAGCACTCCTGTTACATGCCATTGACTCTAGAACATTAAAAAAAAGATATACTGCTCACAAAAAAATGCAAATCATTACCTATTTAATAATTAATTAATTATTGAGGTTATTCAGGCCATGTCCATGAAAAACTGTTTTTTCTCTATATAACTTAAATAACAATAAACCAGCAAAGTAATTGCCTACCTTTCCCATAGACCAAGAACAAGGCTTTCTTATTGCGATGTTATACTTTTTAAGAATAAAACACAATATACCCTTTAGACAGAAAGCATAATATCCATCTCAAACATTTGTTTTAGTTCATATACTTGGTGGCAGACACACACATGAACACATACTCATTATGACAATTATCTCTGACACAGTCAACTTTTCTACTGAATGTATTTCTGAAGGAATAAATTCCTAATAAGCATACATGCTTGAGCTGGCATTATCTCTGAAAAATCAGTGCCTTTCTCTGATACTTTAAATGCAAAAAAAAATCTGCTTTTTTTAATGTAACATTTATTTGGTGAATTTATATGTGAGGTCATTTACAAAAGTAAAGATACAGGCAGATGCAGCTGCATTTACAATTAATGCTCTTAATTAATAAGTAATGGATCAATAAGTTAATCTATAGAAGGAGTGCCAGAAAAAAAATCCAGCTAATGAAGGAGATGAGAATACACCACCCCAAAATATGCCACTTTGGTATAAGGTATTTTGAGCCGAGGGCAACTGAGAAACAGCAAATGCAGGAGAAATGCTCTGCCCTCCTTTCTGCCTAAAAAATGGGGCGTGCATTTCCATTCGTGATGGTGTCTCCTTCCCCCCACACCCCGCACCCCAGGCCAAGGGGAATGCCTCTCAATCACCAGAGATGGCTCTTACCACTGGAGACACACACTGACTTGAGTCCGCATCACAAACACTATGAAATAACCTTAATCTTTCATTAGTTTCCCCCATACATTTATCTTCCCAAAATCTATTACCCCTAGAAATCAAACCCCTTTTCCTTTCACTTTTCCCTAGTTTATTACCCTTTGTTAAAATGGTATATAAGCTCTCAAGCCTAAATGCTTCTTTCAGTTTTCACTTCTTTTCTGTGAAGTTCCCATGTGCTAACAAAACAAACATTTTCTTCTATCATTCTGTCTTTTGTCAGTTTCATTCACAGGCCCCAGGTACAGAACCTAAGAATGTAAAGGAAGAGTTTTACCACCCCTACATTAGTGACATCCTCAGGGCTCAGTAAAGATCTATTGAAAGACACTGACCAGCAGCTTTAAGACAGAATCTCACAGGCCCAGGAAATTATCAGATCTAGGTTGGGGGTGGGGAGATGGTGTCCTGGAAACCAGACCAGCCCTCCCTTTTACCCACGGAGGCACTGAGATGGGGAAGTTTATTTACGACACAGCCCAAGTTCACACCATCAGTTAAAATGTACGTTACCAGTAGAGGTACATTCTGAAAATGAGTTTTCTGACTGCATTGCAGCATGCTTTCTGCTGCTCCCTGATGCTTCACAACTCACATGACCAGAGAACAGTTTAACCTTTTTTGTTTCTGTTTTTAACATTTGCATGTTCAATTTGACTAGCAGTGTGATAGAAAGTATCTGTGGTATGCTGAGGTGGGTTGGGTAGATAATAAACCTTGCCTTCTTGGGGCCTTTAGACTTGAGGACTTCCTTTCAACACAGAAGCACGTCCTGCCATTTGAAGATTTGAAGATGCATGCAAAAATGAGATTTTTTTTTAGGTTTTGTTTCCCAGGCAACTGCTCTCAATTCAAGATTGAATGCAAACACAAGAATACCCCAGAGGCACTCCCTCTCACCACCTCCCCTTATCCTCTTACTGCAATAAAGCTGTAAACTCTGAGGACCCAGGATCCTACCTGCCTTCGGAGAATGAAAGGAGATGCAGGCATGGTTCAGAGTGATCCTAAATTCACAAGCACAAAATGCCTGCCAGCCACCAACACATTCTGGAAACATTCTGTGTAATATCAACAGAGTAGAGGTCCAAGTTGACCAACATATTGCTGGGCCAGAAAAGATTGAAAAAAAGCTATTCCGTCATTTGTCATAACCTTTAAATAGCAGTTGATCTCAGGTGATAAGGGGACAGGGAAAGCTGGCCTTTCAGACTCATAAGTACAGCCTTAATTCCTAAGGACAACTAATGTCTGCCGGGGTGACTTGGCACAGCACAAGCCACAGGTGTCTGCTGTTAAAGCAGCTCCCCGAATCTGCATTCGAGGACCCTAAAATCACCAGAGATTTAGAAATCACCTTGGCAGTCAGTACCAATTGGAGATTTTCCAATACTTTCATTATTATTCAATGTATATAATATATACATATCAACTGCAAAAATATGCTTTGTACTCATGGTTAAAGCGTAAGCGGAACTTCTCCCCAGAACATCATGTCCTTTTTTTTCCCCAACCTGAATCCCTCTCAGATTTCTAAAGCAGTGTTGAGTATCTCAGGGGCAGAGGGTGACAAGACAGGGACATCTTAAATATATTATTACAAAAACATTGTTTCTTTCTCCATACAGTCATGGCACTAGTCCTGTGACACTAATCACAAGAAGCACATGCCGAACTTGATGTTGGAAAACAAATGTAACTGTTTAGTTGCTAGACATTAGAACACTTTCTTAGAGGTCAAAGGTAAAACTGCTCTTTAAAAGGAAGATCAGATGAATATATTTTTATTTAGCTTTCACCATTACTGCCCCCATCACTCTATTGCTACTTCTACCAAGTGTATTTCTGAGAAATTTTTCTAAGAATTTCTGGTTGAGATATTCCTTCCAGTGAGGAGGCCTGTATAAGGAGAAGAGAGGTAAATAAACATAAATTCTAGATTATTCTAGAAGACTACTTATGATTTTTTCTATTAAGATTTTTTGTTATCTTATCATGATAAAGTTAATCTCTGTGTGTATTCTGACCCTATACTTACTCTTGAACTACAAAAATAAAATGGTCATCAAATCAATCACTTTCCAGTCATTTTTCTGTGCTTGTTACCTTCTGATGGATGGCCTGTTCCATTAGATTGACAGAATTAGTTACTAAATTCTTCGCTCAGAGAGCATCACATTTTTTGTAGCCTCCAGCTCTTTTCCCCAGAGTTGCCTAGAAGACATTCAGGCTCTCCCTTCCCCTCAGTGTGTCCACATTTCTGACACTGCATACAGGTAGGTATTCAGGAAATGCAAACCCGTTCTCATGGCCTAATAATCCTTTAGATGTGTGGGGGTGGGGAGCATGGTAGGGAAAGGGTCATGGCTCCCAAACCCAGGGCTATCGGTGCTACTCCTTCTTGTGTTATCTTCATGTGACTATGTAAATAATAAAATAATTTTAAAATCCAGGAAGCTTTTCTCCGAGCAGCAGTTTGGTAGTGTAAATATTAGGCCTCAAGTAGAATGAATGCTCACAAAATGTCAGACCTCTTTGTGAGAAGAGGTTTTTAAGAGAAAATAACAGTAAAATGAGCCTGCAGATGAGCAGGAAGGAAAGAAAGCATGGCGACCTAGCACAATTAGGGCTGCACTTTCATGGAATGAGCAGGCGATGGTACCGATTCACCCAACACTTAAGTGGTTATAATTTAGTGCTGTGAGAAAATAATGTTCTTTTTGGAACTGAAAAATACCAGTGTTTCATGGTGTTTATTTCACCCAAAGGACAACTAATTTCACAAAATCTCAAGCAGGAGACAAGAAAGGAAAAAAACAGAAAGAAAAAAAAAAACAAAAAATGAAAAAATAAGATAAAAAGTATAAACCATGAATAAATAAAAAGGAAGAAATACAAGAATTATAGACAGTGAGTACAAAGGTGCCTCAGAAATCTATAAGAGCTCGGGCCTCTGTCTGCAGAAAGAAAGAGACAGAGACAGAACATTAGTAGTAGCAGTCACGTTAAAAATGTCAAAGATAAAACCAACATCATTTCAAATACTCCAGCTTTCTGTTCCAGAGTTTTGCTGAAAATTCCTAGGCAAGTGTGTCTGTAAGAATTTTATATCTGGTAGAGGTCTTGAAAAGGATTTAGTTCAAACTCCTCATGACGCAGATAACAAAACTAAGAAAAACTTTCCCAGATCCAGAAATCTGTTTTCCATTCACTGCAACTCAGATAGAATAAATGAGAATATGACTTTGACCTGAGACACACGGTAGGCTATTGATGACCACTGACCACAGGCGAGGCCCTCGCTGGCTCTGAAGGCTGGAAATTGGGGTGGTCCGTATGCGGTGTTGCTCTATACAGCATCCGCCACAAACTTAAAATCCTGTACATTTTATGGTAAGCCTTTCACTTTTGGAAATTCAGAGTCAGGTAGGACAACTCCATGAGTTTCTGGAACAAGCTTTCTTCTCAAAGCTTAAAGTTTCCCCTTTACAGAGCAAACTAATCTAAGATGCTTTGGAAATTATTTGAATCTGGATTCAAAACTATTTCAGACTTTTTACTTACAAAGAAACTATTTTAAGGTAGGAATCAAATATTTTCTCATAAGTCTGTCTGTACTGTTTTTGAGACCACTACCTAGGTTTCAAAGAACGTGCTGTTTAGCAAAGGGAAGGTTTGAAATATCTTCAAAACTGGTGTTAAATTTTTTCAGAAATGTTTCCTCTGACAGCTCTTTTTTGTAGTTTTTCTATGTACTTGCATATGTTATATTAGATTTTATCACATATACCAGACTAAAGATAAATGCATAAAAAAGTCATTATAATTTCAAATTAAATAATTTTCCATTATAAAAATAACATACTGAAAAAGGAAAGTTTAAAAATATACAAATATGAAAATTAGAAAAATGTAACTCATAACTTATGAAATTATTGTCAATAGTTGTATTTTCTTTAAGGTAATTCTCCAGCAACCATTTTTTCTAAGGAAATTCTCTGACACCCATTTTTTTGGTGTAAAATTGCCATAAAATAGATTTCAAAACAGAACTGTAGGTGAAGAGATGTCAGTAGGTGTCAGATATTTGAATTATCTGGAAGAACACCTCAAATTTCTCCTGCCTTAAAGTGTCTTTAAGTCCTACCACTGGTTTACCTAATATTTTTGGTGTTTCAGTATACTTTGTCTTAAGATGCTTACAGTAGACTTTTAAAACATGTTCTGTTAATAAAATCTCAGCCTTTTATCTTGTCTCTTCTTATTTTCTTTAATATTAACTTTAATTCAATGGAATTGTTGAATTACCAGTGGTCCACTTCAGGAACTCATCCCTCTTTCAAAGGAAGGGTAATAACTAGCAAGGCAGGAGTGCATTTGGACAGAAATGAGAATTAGAAAGCAGAATGGTTTTAGCACAGATTAATAAAGCATTTCTTCACCAGAAAGTTCTTAGAATGTTAATCATTATGTAAGAAGGATGTGGTCAATTCAATGTGAATTAAAGGTGGTCCTGCAGAAAGGATAACTGTTACAAATCAGGTCACACCCAGCAGTTGTGCAGACCCAGGCAAGTTACTTTAGAGAGAACTCCGATCAGTCAGTCTGTGGCTGACCCAGAAGAGCCATCCGGCATGGTGGCAAAGGTAATATGGGAATGGTGGGTAAATGAACAAAAGTGTTTTACTTGGAAACAGAGAAACTCTAAGGAGCGATAACAGTGGCCTTCAGCTCTCTGAAAGGTGGCGTGCCAAAGGGACATCTCCAGGGCCCATATGTGGACCCATCAAGGGGCTAGAAATCAGCTTTCAAAAAATAATTTGTTTCTAAACATTGAGATTTCCCAAATGTAATGGTATGTCTTGTCCACATTTCCCTCTTGGAAAGTTTAGTAAGAATTTGTTATGTGTCCATCTATCTGGAATACTCTGAAGAGAATTTCTACACTAAGTCGTAGATTGTAGAGGGTCTGTACTGTTATCTAACATCTCTTCAACCCCTGAACTCGAGGGCTACGCGATGTTGTTAGAGAGATTTCCATATAGTGGGGAGAAGAGCGAACTATACAACAGACGACTCTCGATTCCTACCTCCCTCTAAATTCTTAGCGTTTTGACAGTTAACTCAGAAATCATACCCCAGATTCTCAGCTGTTTTTTCTTTGTCACACAAATGCATCTCTTAATTAATTAAACAGATCTATACAAAAGGATCCATTTCTTAGTAATAATGTCCATAAGCCAATGAGTAGAATGCCCACAAGGAGACCTCTACTAAAAAATATAAAGCATACTGCTGCGTTTTCATGCTAATAAGCACCACAAAGCAGTGAGATTTTTTAATTTTCTAGTTCTTGTTTTTTTGTGACTACATCTGTTGACCTAAAACTGGCATTCAACAAAGCACATATGTGCCAGGGATTGCAAAGGTAGAAAAGAATAGAAAAGAAGGCAGGTGTTGTTCAGGAAGTATGAAAAAAGGAAGGCAAAGAATTTCTTTGTTTTTTTTCTCTAAATCACTTTTGAAAACCGAAACAAAATAAAAATGCACATATCGGATCCAGTTGACACTGAGCTGGAATGGGCAGGTAGAGGCTCTGTCAGGACTGACCAGGTAACTGCTCGGTTGATGGCACTGTGTTCTCAAGGTCATGACTGCCCCAAACAAATGGCTTTCTAAAGATTTTATCTTTCCCTTTCAAAACGTCCTGCCAAATATTTACAGTTTTGCTTGCTTTGTTTCATGTTAAACCTACTTCGAGGTCAGGAACACCCAATCCTACCATTCCTCTAACTCTATGCTGTTTCTTCTTCTGCAGCACGAAGTTCCTGACTGTTCCCAGCCATCCAAACTCAGGGAATCATGAGTGTGGACAGTACTCACAGAAGAGGAGGGACTCTCAAAGTGTCTGGTATTTTTGGAACGAACTTTTAAAAGGTGCAAGAATCAGGCACGAGGTCATTTGAGGTTTGACTCCACTGTCCCTCTGGACCGCACATCCAGTTTTGCCTCAAAAGAGCTTATGTCAACTAAGTAAAATGGATAAAGACAAAAAATCTCAGTACAGAAATTTTGATCTGCCCACCATTTTTTTGCTTCAGAACTGTGTTTTTAGTTCTATTGACACAATATTTAGAAAGAGAAAACATGAATTGAATAAAAAATAAGTGTGTTCACTAAAAGAGAGAGTTTCCTACTCCACTGGTACGGACGGTTTTTATTGACCTACTAGTTACTATAACTAATGATTACCTCTGGCCTCAGTTAGACATGATCTACTGTGCAATTACAGTTTTTGAGAATACTTCCCTTCTCGTTTTTAGAGCAGAGGCAGCAGCAGTAACAGGTAATTGGCAAGAACTGCAGGGACAGCATATTTTCTGCACTGGGTGACACACTGAGTTTGACTGAGTGACAGAAATGTGGCTTTATTTTCTTTCTTTGATGGAAAATTTTTTATTGAAATTTATGGGAGTGACATTGGTTAATACAATGATATAGGTTTCAAGTGTACAATTCTATAATACATCATCTGTATAATACATCAGTTCTGTTTACCACCCCGAGTGAAGTCTCCTTCCATCACCATTTATACGCCCTTTACCCTCTTCTACCTCCTCCCACACCCCTTCTCTCTGGTAATCACTGTACTGTTGTCTATGTCTATGAGTTTTTTTCTTTCTTTTTTTCCTAGGGGGAAAAAAAAAACTTATTTATTCATCTGTCCTTTCATTCATTCCATAAACAAATAGAAGGTTCTATTTTTTTACTTGAAAGTATTTTTTTAATTTTAATTGTTGTTCTTGTACAGTTTTCTGTCTTTTACTCCCAGCCCAGCCCACCGCCCCGTCTATGAGTTTTTTTCTTAATCCCTTCACCTTTTCCACTCAGCCTCTCAACAGCCATCCCTTCAGACAGCTGTCAGTCTGTTCCATGTATCCATGTCTCTATTTCTATTTTGTTTGTCAGTTTATTTTGTTCATTAGATTCCACATATAATTGAAATCATTTAGTACTTGTCTTTCTCTGACTGGATTATTTCACTTAGGATAATACTCTCCAGGTCCATCCATGCTGTCCCAAAAGGTAAGCTTTTCTTATTTTTTATGGCCAAGTAGTATTCCATTGCATAAATGTACTACCTGTTTTTTTACCCACCCATCTACAGCTGAGCACTTGGGCTGCCTCCAAATCTTGGCTCTTGTGAATACATTGCAATGGTAGGGGTGCATATATTGTTTCAAATCGGTATTTCAGGCTTCTTTGGATATAGTCCCAGAAGTGGGTTCACTGGCTCATGTGGCGGATTCATTGTTAATTTTTTGAGGTAACTCCATACTGCTTTCCACAGTGGCTGCACCAGACTGCATTCCCACCAACAGTGCTCAATGGTTCTTTTTTCTCCACATCCTCGACAACACTGGTTGGTTGTTGATTTACTGATGATAGCCATTCTACAATTGTAAGGTGATATCTCATTCTGGCTTTACCTTAACATTTCTCTGATAATTCATAACATTGAGCATCTTTTCATATGTACAGAGGCCATCTGTATGTCCTCTTTTGAGAAGTGTGTCTATTCAGGTCTTCTGACCATTTCTTACTTGTTTTGTTTTTTTGGTGTTCAGTTGTATAAGATTTCTATAAATTTTGGGTATTGACCCCTTGTCAGATGCATCATTGGTGAATATGTTCTCCCATTCAGTGGGTTGTCTTTGCTTCCATTTCATTTAGCTCTTTTTCTGGAGATTTCTCCTGTTCTTTCATTTGGGTCATGTTTCTTTGTCTCCCCATTCTGGCCATCTCTTTATGTTTGTTTCTATTTATTAGATTGATCTGCTCTGACTCCCAGTCTTTGTAGGGTGGCCTTATGTAGTAGGTGTCCTGTAAAGTCCTGTAAAGTAGGTGTGGCACAGTCTCCTCGATCACCTGAGCTGAGTGCTTCAGGATTGACCCCTGTGTGAGTTATTGTGGTCCTCCTGTTGTAACTGAGTCGATTGCTACTGGATCATTCGTGCATGGGGTCAACCCTCAGGCTGGGTGACTATGAGGATCAATACTAATCACTGTGTACGAGCTCCTGTGCAGGTGCTGATGACACAAAGTGGAATTTGCCTCAGCAGGGACTGGTACCTTCTGAGATCTCCCTTTTGATATGTTGCTTATGAAGCTAATTGGATTCTGCTCTGATGTTGTATAAAGCTGACCGCTGAGTGTGTTGGTTCTGGGCCTTTTGGGGAAGACTCTGATGTAGCTCAATGTCAGACACTGCCTGTGACTGGCTACGGGCACACTTTCTGGAGCAAAAAAGCATTCCATGGTTGCGGCTGCCTCTGCTGGGCCCAGGTATGTGTGGGAACAACCAAGCTGTGTACCAACACTGACTTTTACCAGCACCGGGCCCAGGAGAAAGTTCAGCTGAAGTCCCAAGGCACTCCAAAATCCACCTCTGCCTGCCTCCACCTGCCAGCTGCCTTCTAGGCTCAGTCACTGAAAGAGCCTCTGGTGGTACTTGAGTTGCATGAAGTAGGTTCTTAGTAAGACAGCAGGTAGGGGTGAGTGGTGTTCCAGATTGATACAGGTTCAATCTCAGTGTGAGTGCTGCGTCTGAGGCCACTCAGCAAATGCTGCAAATGTTTGGGTGTATACCAAGTCTAGCTGCCACTTGCTAGGTGCTCGCACACTAGTGTGGTAGAGCAGGGTATCAGAGAGTCTCAGTGTAAAGCCAGCAGAGTTTATCAGGCTCAGACAAACCAAGATTTGTCCATGTGAAGGGAAGGCCCTGCACTCCCAATGAGAGAAAAATGTTAATCACCCTGCCCTAAAGCCATAAAACTCAATCTGTCCCCAATTCCACCAGAAGTGCAATCTCAGAAGGGTGTGGCCGCCAGAGTAGGCAGGATGGGGACAGTAGATCTCTCATGATGGGGAGGTGCTGGTCAGGCTTGGGGGAACATGGAGAGGGTGGCTTCCGCCCCAGAGCCACATAATTTAGTGTGTCCCAGATTATGCCCAGACCTCGAGAGGGTGGAGCCACCATGAGTCAGAGGTGTGGGACTGCCAGGAGCCCAGGGATTGGGGCTAGAAGATCTCCTTCGAGGTGAAGGTGCCAGTCAGGTTCTTGGGAAAGTGGGAGAAATGCCTCCCACCCCAGTGCCATGCCACTCGGTCACAGATACCCCTTGAGTCCGTCTGGACCTCTACACCTGAGTCCAGGCAGCTGACTCCATACCAGGCACAAGCTACACAGGATAGGGTGACAAGGGGTTCAGCGTGTGGGGCTATTGCTTTCCCCCAGGCTGATGTCTTACAAAGGGGAGTGCTCCACCCAAGAAAGACAGCATCTGAGGTGTGGGAGAGGGACTTGGCACAGGGATTCTGGTGGTATCCTTTAGACTCTCCCCCTGGAACCACAAACCCAGTCTCTACTCACCTGACCCTCACTTGGTCTTTCCTCTCTCTGTGGGAGCCCAAGGTAAGTGGCTAGAAATGAGATTTTGTGCATTGGCCCTTTAAGAGGGAGCCTGTGTTTCTAGCTGCCTCCTCTCTTTCACTGGCAGACAGAATCTCCACTGATGTTCACAACCAGATGTTATATGGATGTTTCTTCTTGGTGCTGGTGCCCTGGGCTGTGCATCACAGCTTGGGGTTGAGACTCAACTCTTCTCAGTGTGAACCTATACAGCTGAAATACCCGCCAGAATCTGAGGCACTGCCTGTAGCAATAGGGCCAGCCCTTCTCGTGTCTCTGCCCTTCTTACCAGAAGACTCGGTGTGTGATGTAAATTTTGACTGTTAATGTTCCCATATATTGGAAGTGTTCTGACACTGTAAAACCACCCTCAAAGAGGAGGGTCAGTGAAAATGACTGAGAACCAAGGTAATTGATGGTGGTGGCCAAAGCCAGTGAAGTCTTATTTGTCTTTCGGATTCTGGAAATGTCTATGTCTTTGCTTTGCCAATAAACTGAGAACTACATGGGACATAGACTACAAATAGAAATTCATAGAGAGGACCAAGAGGATGCATAATTATTTTTGAAAGGAAAAATGTACTGGAAATACAAATAGAAAGCTGATATAAGGCAAATAGGCTCCCCGTGTAATGATTTGATAATATCCACCATTGTTTTCATATGACTACCACGAACAAACAGTATAGTTTTCATTCATTTTTTAGTGTGTTATACATCTTCAGGGATGTGAAGTCAAGAGGCTCAAAGCACAGTGAAGAGTAGGGGGACCAGAAGAGGGAAGGCAGTAGAAACAGCTGAAGAGGAAGAATTTCTAGGACTGGTAGACTAACCCTAGCTACTAGTTTGTAAACATGCCTGAAAAACCAGAGGGAAAGAAAAAGAGAGAGAGAAAAGTGTTAAATTTCCAAGGGCTGAGGCCAAAAATCTTCTAACTTGGCATAAAATGCCCTAAAGCCCAGAGGAGAGATAAGAGAACTCCCTGCTCATTTCAGCTTTGTGCCCAGAAATCCAGGAATCAGGATCGAAAAGGATTTGAGATCCCCTCCAGACTTGGCATCTACATTACATCCATTTGGGGGCCCTGGGAATGGAATTTTCATATATTCATACAAAGCTGCCCTGATTTTATTTGAATTCTTCTACTCTGACACCCTACTGTATGTTTCCTTTATACTCCCAATACATCTGCATCAGCCATTTCTTAAAATAGCCAAGAGAGGTAAGTGCTGCTATTATTTCACAAATAGGCAAAATGAGGTACCAAAATCTAGGTTTAGCCCTCTGAGAGTGGCCAAGGGCTCTGAAGATCTGGGTTCTGAAAACAATTTTCCCTCCAGCATCTCAAAGTCCTCAAGGGAAATTATTAATTCCTCTATAGCTTGCTTTCAGAAAAAAGATATTAACATTGACAGAAAACCCCTTACTCTATAGATAGTACCATGAATGGGAAAACTATGGTTTATAATTCACATGACTTCAGTCAGAATTTTCCATAACAAAGAGAACTTGAGCTACCTACAGAGAAATAGTGGGTAAGTACATTAACAGGGCATGGGTTGGATCTGCTCCACTTAAAACTAATTGTCCCCACTCAGAGCCCTTTATAAATGAGTGAATCTATAAATGTTAATCCATACTATGAATGCTGACATCTTTAACTTCTTCATCACTTACGACAGCGGTGACATTTTGAGTTCTACTTTAGGCCCCTGCGCACTTTCTGAAACCTGCAACTTGAGCTTATCTTGAATCAAGAGCAAGAACCAAGTTAACTTTCCTACTCTTTCATCTAGATTCAAGGCCTGGGAAACCCTTTCCATCCTAGATTGAAACTGTGAAGACTGACTTTGTTTATTTTCCCCTTTGACCACTAATGAAAGGAATAATATTCTTTATACTTTTACAAGTAAAAAAATAAGAGCTTCATCAATTCCCCTGCAAGGCAACCAAGTAGGCAAACTGATCTTTGTGGCAGCAGTAACTTCCGTGACACATTGGTTGGCCCCTTTCACATCTCCCCGCTTTGTTTTCCCCAACTGCTGGCTGCTGGATCTGCCTGTGCTTTCCCGGGCCAGTCCCCACAGAGGCAAGAAGCAGAAGTGCATCCTCATCTTGCTGTCTACAGATTTAGTAACCAGTGGACCCAAGAGAAACTCAGTGCCCACAGAGTGTACATCCTTTCTTCTTATTTTAACCCAGTCCATAAGACTGGTCTTTTGGCTCAGTTTCCCTAGGTAGCATTTGCATGCATGCTCAGGAGCAGAGCAGTGCCCTAAATGCTAGCCCACTTGGCTAGAAATTCCAAACTGTTGGCTGCCCAGGGGTTGTGGTCCCTTTATGCCAGGCCTTTCAGCAGACACTGTGCCACTGGCCCAGGCATCTTCCATGTTTCAGGCTGAGCCTCTCTGGTGCAAACACCTGCACAAAAGGGGCCTGAGCAAGTCTTCTCACAGCCTAGAGCTAGGTCAGTTTCCAGGTTCCTGTCCTGTCTGGCCTCAGTTCCCCTCCCTCCTCATTTGGTTACCTCAAAAGCAATGTGGTTTCCAGTTAAAGCACCCAAAAGCACAGGCACTCCTTGGGGTTGGAGCACCCAGTGAGCTCCAGTTTCTCCTCTCCCTGGATAAAGTACCAGAGAAGGTCCAGAGAACACCGCCCTCATTCCCCCCAAAGACAACCAACCCCCAAAGTTTCATTCCACCTCATTTGCCTTCTGGATCCAGACTGACTTCCCCTCTGTTTGAAGTATAGATTCTCAGTGTCCTGAGACTGTGACACAGTCTGTTTTCTAAGGAAGAGACTAACTGTCAACGGTCCCCCCTGGCCTTCCCTCACACCACTCCAGCAGAAACCACCGGGTGCCTGAGTACCCCTTCCAGGATGGAAGTCTCAGCTCCCTACTCAGCCTTTGCGGGCAGGCATAGCAGGGGGACCACGGTTCTCATAAAGATACAGAGAAACAAGAAGGGCAGCCCCGGGAGCCTGCGAGTGTTCCCTGTGGCATTTGGCTTGGGTACAGTGGTTGTTGTTGGAAGAGTTTTCTGTCTTGTTAGGCCGCCCCTGCCCTGGTCCATTGGCTAGGGAGAGCACATGTTTGGGGGGCTCGTTTTGCCTGTGCTCATTAGTGTTTCCACGTTGCTGGCCTATCCAGGGCCCAGGTTGGGGTATGAGAAGCAAAAGGAAAACACGGAATTCACCCCTGTGCCGTTCTCGGTATCCTGGGGTCTCCAGAACGGGTCTGCCTCTCTCCACCTTCTTATTTTGTTTTGTACATAATGCTCAGGATTTTTAGCTGTACTTAGCAGCAGGAATAAGGACAAGTGTATCCATACCATCTCGTCTGTGGTTTTTATACCATCTTAAACTTTAAAATTAAGACAAGCTGGTTTATAAAAATTATGAAGATATTCTACCGTAATTAACATAGGCAAGGCAAGAAAGGAGTCTTTAGGAAAATAAAAAGCCATTAATTGTGAGCGACACATTTGAGTATGGAATACAACATAGATTTGTACAGCAATATAACAATGGTCTGAAAAGATAGAGAAGATGCTTAAAGAAGAAAAACAGTAGAAAAGGTAGTACTGAACCAGTCTCTGGATGGCCCTGAATGACAAGTAGAAGTGTAACTGATGTGCGTGTCACCATGAGATGGAGAGTACCTGAGGAAGAAGTGGGCTTTGGAGTAAGCCCTGATGTTCATATACCACTCGCATGTTGTTACTTAACCTCCCCAAGCATTTCATCTCCGAAATGTACATAATCCTTTAAAGACTTCTCATAGGATTAGACACAGTAGGTGGAAACCTCCTAGCTAGGCACTGTGCTTTGCTCAAGAAATGACACTATTAAAATAGGAAATAGGTTATAAAGATTTTAAAGACAAGGAATAATGAAAATGGGTTTAGGAACTTGATCTGACAAAATATTGATGAAAATCTGAAAAGTCAAGAGCCTGCAACTTGATGCCTTAGCGAGGTGGCTGCCGCACCTTAGCTGGGGGCGGTGATACAAATTAGGAGCCCGGGGAAGCTGGGGCTGGGGAGAACTGAAAAATACCAAAGCATTCTTAAGGGAGAAAAATAATACATATGATTTATGACTAAATGTGAGAAATGAGAACAAATAAAAGCTCACTAATTCTTGGTGAATGTGGGGAAACCTGGTAGAGTTTTAAAGAAATTCAGTGTAACTTACGGTGACTACATAAAGTAACCAGTGCTTCTTCGCAGGCATGCACTGTCCCCTCTTGCCAGCTACAGGCTCTCTCTGGAATCTCTTCTGATGATTAGAAAAACCATTACTCATAGTTATCACCCTTTGTGTGAACAATGCTCTAATGCACCCTTAAATAATTTCTGTTCTTAGTATGTTAAACATTCCCTCTGGAGGTTTGTTTGTCCTTTTGATTAAATTCAAAATGTTTACTACATAGTAAACAGGGAACTTTCTAAAAAGAAGGAATCATCATAAATAATTTTAATAGGCCTGACTGAATTTTATTTTAGCACCAAGTTTTACACATTTACAATTTATATGAAAATTTTTATGGATGGGTCATTTTGTTTAATTGTAAAATGTATTTGCAACTTGGTGAAACTACACATAGTTCAATTCTCCTCCTTTAACACCAAGTGACTCTAAGTGAGCAGCTCCAGATTTGCCCAGCTCCCTCACTGGGATGTGAACCACAGCTTACATTTTTAAGTGACACGTGCCCCAAACTCCCCTCCCCAGAGTTCTCATGAACAACCACAGCTGAGACTGAAAGGAGATTTCTCCTGGCTTACCAGAAGTTGAGGAGAGAGGGAGACAAAAGAGAACATGGCAGTGGCATCATGAAGTGAGAGTCCTCCCACACGCACACCAAGTCACCAGACCCTGCACACAGCGCACCAGAGTTCTTTCTAGAAAAGTGCTCTTATTGAATTCTCACAAGGCTGACAAATGGCACAACACTTGTGTCAAGATGTTTTAAAAAGAAATTATAGCAGCTACCATGTATTAGGGACATGGCTGTAGTTGGGAATGTATGTGGTTGGAAATACATTGTCTCATATATTTTTCAACAGTTCTGGGATATGGGAAGATATGATTATTCCAGTTTTACCAACGGGAAAAAATGGGTTTCAAAGTCTAAGGGATATGTCTAAGGTCACTCAGTATGAACTTGAGCCACACCTGACTTGAAATTCATCTGACTGCTGAGCTGAATCTCTCCAGTGCTGTGGGCATGGCTTTCTGTGACTTTCCCCTGGCAGCTGCAACAGGTATTGGGTGTCGTCTCTCCAGTGTTAAAGCAATAATAAACTCTTTCATAATGGGGACATTAAGCCGGTTTATTTAAATGTTTATCCATTTTACCATACAAAGATTACCTATTTGTGGGTAATTGGGTAATAGATAGGGAGGAATCTTGAGTTAATTTCTGCTTCCCTCTTGTGTCCGAGGCCAGTAATGACAACCGCAAGAGCTACACGTTGCCTCCTCTCTCCTCCATCTCGCCTCTCATTCATTTGTAAATTATTCCACATCTTCCCCATCTGAGTGAAGGAAAAGTCTGAATTTAAAAACTTGATTTGTTCACAAGTATTCCTCAGCTGCCTTGAAACTCTCAGTAAAAGGTATCTATTTCCTTACAAGCAACAATTTCAGTGTGTGATAGAATAAGATTAAATCAATACAACATAATGCAATAAACCTTTTTGTCTCATGCCTTCAGTACAAACTGTCTCAAAAACAATTTTCAATATTATGTAATGCTGTTACCAAGTTATAAGTACCTCTCCGAAGGAACCTGAAGGAATACTGGGCCATGATGGGGTTTGGGTTTAGAATATTAGTCACTGATTTATAAACTACAGGTGTAGGCTTACTTTCCATGTTATTGTGTCTGTGAAAATCATGCTATTTATTGCATCATTAAATGCTTTATAAGGACTTTCCATTTTTTAAAAAAACCTTTAATGAGTCATTTTTCTAAAGCAAACCATGACTCCTCAACATCAGCTGCTTTACAAATCCAGTTTTACGCAGATCAGGTTTACCAGAGAAAGCTCTAGAACTTTCATATTAAGAGACCTTACGGGTAAAAGTCTAGTTGGGAGTAGAGGCTGAAGACTTAGCCACTGTTTTTTTTTTTCCTTAAATGTGTGTTTCTTCAGAGTGTTTTGGGGGGCAGCTACAGATGCTGTTGGCAGGGATACTCAAGGACCTTCCCATCTCCAGTCACCTTTGAACTGCTGAAACTCTCATGAAATATCTCCCATTCCCACTACAAAACTTGGTAAGACTATAGTAAAGTCAAAATGCCCTCCTTTTCACATTCTGCTTTTCCTTTGCTCTGTATCTTACTCTGACTAAATGTGTCTCCCAAACCAGCATCAGCAGCTATCTACGGATTACTGCTGTAGGTGCCACCCAGCCATGGCCTGAAATCCAAAGGAGCGGCACTGTGAAGTCACAGAGGCCAGAGGATAAAGGGTGCTTTGCACAGCGTGGCGCAACTACCCTTCCCTGCTCTCGGTCAGGGAAGTTGGTAAGTTTGATTAAAGGAGCAACACTCCAGCCAAGCAGAGGCATTTCTAGAGAGAAGTTATTAGTGTCTGAACTGTACTGTCTAACATGGTAGTCGCTAACCACATATGGCTAATTAAACTTAAATTAATTACAATTAAATAAAACTAAAGATTCAGTTCCTCAGTTGCATTAGCCACGTGTTAAGTGCTCACTAGTTACTGGTTACTCTACTGGACAGCACAAATACAGAACACTTCTTTCATCACAGAAATTTCTGAAAGACAACACACCTGGAAGAGCACACTTCACATGCAATTTCTTGACTGTGATGAGTTGATAATCAATCAGAATACCTGGAGAGTTTTCCCTTATGATTACAAGGGGCTAAGTCTAATGCAGGAAAGGAGAGAATAGGGAAAAAGCAAGATTTAAAAATCACGGAGGGCCAGGAGGGGGAGCTACGATCTTCTGACACTGAGGCTGACTTTTCCCCTAGTGGAAATGGGACCCTGCGCCGCGATGGCAGTATTTGGACACCGAAACAGAAACCTAGTTTTGCTGTAAGTATAGAATATTTCACAACTCAAACTCTTTGGCAATACCCTTAACCTCAAAACTTTAAGAGAAAAAAATAGTGGAATATTGGTAGCAACATGTACGCAAAATTGCACTGAATAATTTTAAAGGCTATACACAAAATATTACACGAAATCACACTATACAGTTTTCAAGGTTATGCGCATCTCTCAGTAAATCTATGGGATAGTTTAGAAGGTCACACATTCAATACACAGAAGAGACTTTAGACTAGTTACGAAAGTGAATTCCAGAAGATGAATTCTTCGCTGACTCCCAAAATGTAAAAGTAGAAGGGATACCAGTTACATACTGATGAATAAAAATGTCACAGGAGGTGTACAAGTACAAAGCCCATCATGAAGCAGACTTCCCACACATCCCATTCAGCAAATTTCTCAGCAGTTCTCTAAGGGGTTCCCTGGTGCCCTGATAGGACTAATGGCCCTCCCCAATGTAGCCGACACCCACTCTCAAAGAGAAATCTGGGTCAGGCTCATGTGACCTGTGTGCATTAGGCCCCACACACGGGAAGCAGTCCACTCAGAACCATGACCCAGCACCAGTGTGCCAGCACCCCGCATTTGGAAAACACAGCAAGCCCTTCTAAATTCTAAATTCACAGGGTCGATTTTAAGTTATGGAGTTAATGGTCATACTTCAGCTATTTGTGAGCCATACGTGGAAGAAATTTTGATTGTTGTTTTGCAAAAATTTTCAAATTTGGATGGTTCTTTTTTGATCCAAGGGCAGGAGACCCTTGGGACTCCAGAGGTCCTGGCCTCCTTGGCCACATCAGCACGCAGTTTACTAAATTCTCACTCTGCCCACACAGTAAATCCAGGGGGTAATATCAGCAACCCTATTATACTGACAAAGAAGCTGAGAAGACTGTATGTTAGAGTAGTGTTTCAGGAATGGAGCATTTGAAGGGTTTCTAGATGCATCTCTTGTGAATTTTCCCTCCCAAATGTCAGGCATCTACTTTTGGGGTTTTATTTGAAAATACCACACGGTAGAAAATCCCTAAACCATCTGAGAGCTATTTTAACTACCTCTGTACGTCTACTGTCTTCTTTTTCAAAACCAAGCTCTCACAAGGGCCTCTAACGTATTTTACTATTTACGGGGCTTTTCAAAAACAGGGTAACTTCAGATTTGCATTCCAATTTATTGCCTAGAAAATGAGCTGGCATTCCATTTGTTTCCAGCTCTTCCCAGCTGGAGCAGGTATTTTTGTATGTACTA
Source organism: Glossophaga mutica (assembly GCA_039655065.1). NCBI lineage: Eukaryota > Metazoa > Chordata > Mammalia > Chiroptera > Phyllostomidae > Glossophaga > Glossophaga mutica. The sequence goes on from CM077303.1 coordinate 158,838,346, forward strand.
ACATATATCCAAATACATACTAACATTTTTGCAAAAAGTTTTGTCTTATAAAAATAAACCCTCAGACTTACTTAAGGAAAAACAGAGTATTGTGAGAATGTCAACACATGTATCAGAACCTGAAGATGGAAATGCAACCAGACCTCAGGATACAGTACAACCAGGAATGTGAATAAGGTCAGACCTCTTTCTCTGACTAGTTCTTGGCTCATACCTAAACATCTGGTTTGTTTTTCTCTCATTCTGCAGAAACACATAACAGGAAACATAGCTAACAACATCTCTTGAGTTTTCTCTCTTACAGTTTCAGGCCCAAGACAGACAGCAAGCTTACCCTCTCTCAGTGTCAAACTGAGTATCTCAAGGAAGAGACGCATCTACCCAGCTTGGAACAGACTCTATCTTGGCAGCAGTCACCACTGGATGTGAATCAGGATCATGTTATTTAGAATAATGAGTGGATACTTGTGGGGAGTATGTCCATGTTAGCTCACTTACAAGAAATTATTACCACTAACTTTCTCAGTCTGTCTTTTCCCTTTAGAGTCAAGATCTCAAAATGTCACTAATAAATTTTTCTATTTACCTGGAAGACTAGGAATAAAATAACTTCATATTTAAACATGGTTTTAAATTATGCCAACACCTTTTTCCTTTTTAACAAAATATTTACCAGTACCAAGGCTATAATTTTCCACAAGCTGTTTCATTAATTAAGCTGTTAGTTTGATTATGATGATAATATCAAATGGATACAATATATTTTGATTTGTCTAAAATATTTAAATTAAATTGAAGTTGATCTCCCTTTTCAAAGATTTTTCTAATACGAAAGCATAGTTTAGAATTCTAAATAAGATATTATGGATTCATAATAGTTACATCACCTACAAAAATAATGATTAGGGAATATGCCTTGAGCATTACAAAAATGAAAATATTAGCTACATCCTTACTTGCTAATTTAACTAAACTTTCTTTAACTGTCTACTCAGAGACACTGTGTCCCTGTTTATATTTTTATTCTAAACATGATCACTTGTTATCTTAAGAAGGATTTATCAACTTGACAATAAGAGTAAAATAATCAATGTTTTCAACAGTCCTCTATAGCAGTAGGCAAGACTGAAAGGTAAACGTGGCAATATAGGCATATTACAATTAAAATAAGCAAAAAATATATAAAAAATGAAAATAAGAAACTATCTCTAAACAAATAAATATTAAAATGATGTATGATGCACACATATGGCCGTAATAAATTGATTTGCCAAATGTTCTTCAGGGCTATTAACATTAACTATTATCAATCTGTAACCTAAACATATTTATAACCATACTGACTTTTCTCCTCTCAAACTGCCAATACTCTTATTCATCAGGTAGTTAGGTAATCACTTCAAACAATAAGGAGAGAGAGTTGATTTGGTAGATGGTTGGACAGAACTATTTTCAATTTCATCGAAAACAAGTTCCACGATATAATTTGGGAAATAAGAGCCATGCAATAGGAGTCCAAAGACCTCATTTCTATTATGGATATAACACAAACATACTGTATAATTCTAAAGTCATTTCAGCATCCGAGTTTTCACAAGTGACAAATATCTCAAAGAGGTACAATGAAAGATATTTGTATTATTTGAAGAAAATTCGTATACAATGAGATGCATTGGTCTTAAAGGTACAATTTGGTAAGTTTTGACAAATGTAAATCCTTACACAACCAACACCCGAATCACAAACAGTAAACTTCATATCATTTTAACTTCCCCTATTCCCATCCCCCTCTCCCTAGCTCCACAGAGTCTTAAAACCCAGCAGCCTATGGTAATATACCAGATTAACAAAATAGAAGATAAAAAGAACGTGGTCATCACAATAAACGTAAAACTCCAACACCCTTTCTGGGTAAAAACACTAAACTAACTAGGAATAGAAAGGAACTCCCTCAACTTAATAAAGGGCAACTATAAACATAGATAATATCTTATTTGTTGGTGAAAGACTGGATGCTTTCCTGTAAATACTAGGACCCAAACCTGGATGCCTGGTCTCACCTGTTCTATTGAATGTCGTACTGGAGTTCTGTGGGGGCCCCTGTCCTGGGTGCCAGATGTGGGGGGGCTCCGCCCGCAGAGCCCCATCCCTCCATCACGGATAAAAATAAAAACTACCAAGACATCTTCTGCTTGGGAAGGAAAGGGGTCAAACTCTCAGAGGAGAATGACCCAGAGCCCTTTCCTCACTAGGCTTTTATTGGGTTCCAATACACCGGAATACAGGTTTAACATGTCAAAGAAATCCGAGGGTTTAATCTGAGTCAGTGTCTGTCAAGAAAGGGGGTTGCCAAAGTTTGGGAGACATACTCATTTCCTCCTGGGACACTTATCACCTAAGGAAGAGCACTCTTAGCAAAGCAGGTTTCACAGGACTTTAGGAATTCTTTCTTATGCCCAATCACCCAGGGAGCCGTCCTAGCCCATACAGGGCTGCACCGCTCACCCCCACAGTTTCAGGCTTTAAGCTGATTAGGAAGCAGGAGACATCTCCCAGATGGAAATGAGGACTCGGGCTATGTCAGAATAGCCAGGGGGCGAGGGTCCATCACATCCTCTTTACTGCAACCCCCCGAGTCCTTCCATGAGGCCTCCCAGGTGGTTGCATCTGGCTTAGGTTGCCCCTCCCATGAGGTGTCTTACCCATCATTGACTGCCAACCAGGCATTGGGGCCAGAGATGGGTGAGGCAGAAGCAGTGCTCCTGCCAGGGAAATAAGCTTTGTCTCTTTCATAGGTCACGTCCTTGTGACAGAACAGACCCAGATGAAGTGGGTCCCTTGGGCTCTTACACAGGCCACCATGGGGTGAGGGTTACAACTCCTGAAACCAGGCTGAACGGTCCACAACAGAGTTCTACAGAGGGCAATTAAACAAGAAAATGAAGCAAGGGGCATCCAGATTGGAAGGAAGATGCAACACTGTTTCTATTTGCAGGAGGCATGATCTTAGAAACTGGAGTACAGAAAATCTCAAAAACAAATCCACAAAATAAACCTATTGGCACTTATAAGCAAGTTCAGCAAGGCTGCAGAATACAAGATCAATATGCAAAATCAACTGTATTTCAATACACTATGAACAATCAACTGTATTTCAATACCATGAACAATCTAAAAATGAAATTAAGAAAATAATTTCATTTATAATACCATAAAAGTAACAAAATTCTTAAAAAATAAATTTAACAAAAAAAATGCAAGACTTGTACATCAGAACAGCCAACACATACGGAAGAACAGTAACGAAGTGGGCGGAGAGACACCACCAACCTTCAATACGTACTACAAAGCTACAGATGATGGTGTGGTGTTGGAAAAGACCAGGCAGATGTGTACGTGGAAAAGAACAGAGAGCTCAGAAACAGACTCACAAAAATTTGGTGAACTGATTTTTGACAAAGGAGTAAATCCAATACAGGGGAGTGCAGAGAGCCTTTTCAACACACAGTGGTGGAACAACTGGATATCTACATGCAGGGAAAGAAATGTCTAGACACAGACATTACACCCTTCATGAAAATTAACTCAAAATTGATCACAATTGATCATACATCTAAATTAAAATACTAAACTGTGAAACCCTTAGAAGATAATATAGGAAAAACCTAGATAACCATCAGTAGGGTGAGGAGGTTTCACATACAATAGAAGACGTGTGATCAGTGAGAGGAAGTATTGACAACATGGACTGCATTAAAATTAAAAACCTCTGCTCTGTAAAATATAATGTCAAGAGAATGAGAACATAGGCCATCGACTGGGAGAAAAATAATTCAAAATACACATCTGATAAAGGACCGTTATCCAATACACTTGTATACCAAGAACCATTAAAACTGACAAATAAGAAAACAAACAACCTGATTAAAGAATGGGCCAAAGATCTGAACATACATCTCCTCAAATAAGATATACAGAAGGCAAGTAAGCAGATGAAATGTTGAATATTATAGGTCCTTGGGAAATTATACATTAAAACAACATTGAGAGACCACTATAACCTATTAGAATGGCCAAAATCAAAAACTCTTGTCAACACTGAATGAGAACTCTGATTGCTGGTGGAAATGCAAAATGGTATAGCCACTTTGCAAGGCAGTCTGGTGGATTCTTATACAGCTGAACATACTCTTACCATAGACATCAGCAATCATGCTCCTTGGTATTTACTCAAAGGACTTGAAAAGTTATATCCATGCAAAAACTTCCACATGGATGTTTCCAGCAGTTTCAGTTACAATTGCCAAAACTTAGAAGCAACCGATATATCATAAGTTTTAATGAAGATATGCTACCGTAGAACAATCAGGTGGGATTCTGCTGCCAACTGCCCACAAATTCCTGAGGCAGAGGTTTTCGTGAAAAAGAAAGGGAGTCTTTTATTTAAAGGCTATACAATTTTGGAAGAATAATGGCTTCTGCCTCAAAGCCCATTCCCTTTAAAATACCCAAAGACAAATAACCCTCTACCCTTTGCCAGATCAGTTTAAGGATGCACCTAGAATTCCTTCTGCCATTTAAAAATACCATCCTTTGGGATATGCAGTGGATTTAGCATGATTACCCAGGTGGCTTACCTGCTTCCCAGTCACAGTCTGGCTCCAGGCCTCTTTTGGAGTTTGTGCGCTCCTGTGTCCTATTCACTGTGCACTACCCTTTCCTCTGGCAGCTGCACCCCTCCCTCTGGCCATTGGCTCACCGATGCATCTGTGCACAGCGCCACGCCAGTTACCGGTGCTGCTGCTGCTTCCCATGTGGGGAGGGGTGTGAGGCTTGACACCTGGACATGCAGCTTCCAGTGCCCACCGGCCAGGAACACTCAGAACCCCGACCACCAAACAAGGGGAAGGAAAGAGCACAACTTTCCAGGCACCTTCGATTTAAAAATTCTGTCCCAAAATCCTGCGCAGTGTGGACGTGTCCAACTTGCCAGCCAATCCAAGCTAATGTCCATCACGAATGTCAGCCCATATAGCATCTCTGCCGCTCCTCCTGCTGCCATGATCCGGAAGCAGGTAGGCGCGTGTCTAGCTGCCCAAAGGAGCACAGTGTCTCTGCCAGCTTCCTTCAGCTGTGTCTCGCTGTGCTGGGTGGTTGCTGTGGCAGTGTATGCCGGACACACTGGGCTGGTTCACATGCTGCAATAGCTTGTTTATCCTTCCCGGGGGGCATGGAAGTGTGTCACGTGGTTTCAGTTGCGATTTCAATCCTGCCACCTTTGGCACTTCTTGACCCCTCTCTTCTCAGGGGCCTGGGCTCTTGCGCACCACCTTGGGGGCTCCCTCCTCTCTACCCGGCAATCTGGCAAGATCCCTGCTGTTACAGATAGACTTTCAAAATACACTTGCCCTGAGCGAAATCTTAGAACATTATGGTTTTTAGTTATGATTTTAAATATTTAATTGTGAAATAGGATATTTCTTTCACTTCTTATATTCTATGTTTTCAAATTATCTTTATTATAATAACATAATAATTATCATCCAAAAAAGACTTGTACATTCAAAACTACAAAATGATGACTAAAGAAATGAAAGGATACCTAAATAAATACAGATATCCTCTATTTATAGATTGGAAGAGTTAATATTGTAAAAATAGTAATCCCTCCTAAACTGACCTACAGATTCAATGCAATCTCTATGAAAAAAAAATCCCAGCTGCCATTTTTTCCACAGGAATTAACAAAAAAAGACCCAGAATAGCAAAAACAATTTTGGAAAATAATAACAAAGTTGTAAGATTCATAGCCACCTATGTTAAAACTTACTATGTGGCTACAGCAATCATGACAATGTGGCACTGGCATAAAGATAAGTATGTAGATCCAATGGAACAGAACCAAGAGTCTAGAAACGAGCCATTGAATTTATGGCCAGTTGGTTTTCAACAAGGGTGCCAAAACATTTCAGTAGTGATAGAACATTCTCTTCAACAAACTGTGCTGGGGCAGCTGGTTATGCACATGCAAAAGAATGAAGTTGGATGCATAAGCATACCATGAATGAAACCAACCCAAAGACAAAGGCCTAAATGTAAGTTCTAAAGCTATAAAACTTCTACAGAAAACAGGGAAATCTTCATGACCTTGGATTAAGTGATGGTTTCCTAGATATGACACTGAAAGCACAAGCAACAAAAGATAACTAAATAAATTTGGCTTAATCAAAATAAAAAACTATTGTGCTTCAAAGAAAAGCATCAAGAAAGTATAAAGACAGACCACAGAATGAGAGCAGATTTCAAATCACAGATTGATAAGGGTCTGGTATTCAGAATATATAAAGAGCTTTTACAAATCAATAATAAAAAGACATAACTCATTTAAAAACAGGCAAAAGGTCTGAATAGACATTTCTCAAAAGAAAATATATGCATGTTCAATAGGTACATGAAAATACACTCTCATAATTGGTCATTAGGAAAATGCAAATCAGAACCACATTAATACGCCACTTCATGTTAACTAAGATAGATAGTTATAATCAAAAAGACAGAAAATAACATGTATTGACAAAGATGGGAGAAATTGGATCTCTCATATGTTACTGGTAGGAATGTAAAATGGTGTGTCTGCTTTGAAAAACACTCTTGAAGTTTCTCAAGAAGTTAACCATAAAGATGAATCCATAATTTCATACCTAGACATATATCCAAGAGAATTGAAAACAAATGTCCACAGAAAAACTTGTACACAATGTTCATAGCAGAATTATCAATAATAGCCAGATAGTGAAAACAACCCAAATGTCTATCACTTGATGAATGTATAAATAAAATGTGATATGTCCACACAGTGGAATATGATTCACACTACAACATGGATAAGACTTGAAAACATTATGCTAAGTGAATAAAGCCAGACACAAAGGGTCACATATTGTATGATTCTATATGAAATCTCCAGAACAGGCAAATCTATAGATACAGAAAGTATACCAGTGTTGCCAGGATCTGGGGAAGAAGTGGGATATGGAATGAGTGCTAATGGTCATGGAGTTTCTTTTTGGGATGATGATCCTGTTCTGAATTACAGAATGGTGAAATTTTACACTTGTGTGAATATACTAAAGGATAGGAGAAAAAAGGGTAGGGATATAAATCCTGTTATCACATCCCTATTTTACAGATGATAAAAAAAGATTAAAATATACCCCAGGTCACACAGTTAGGGGGTGGTAGAATTGGGATTCAGTTCTACACATTCTGGCTCTGGAGTCCAAACTTTAACCATTGTGTCACGTGGGACTCTCCTTGCTAGTAACAGTTCAACTAACAGAGTGGATGGCATTGTTTCCTTTTCAGCTGGAGACAATGATATAAAATAGGAATATTTGTGCCATTTTAGCAATTAGATGGTATACCCAGATATCCTGTAGAATTCCAATGACATGTAATGAAACCTATAGGTATCTTTACAGAAATTGCCTCTCATTGGATCAACTGTAAACCTGTTCCATTTTTGCCACATATAGAAGCTTCTCCTGTAATGGGATAGGAATTAGGCTTTTGCCTAGAGAATCATTACCAGTATGGACTCATCAATTCCTTTTACACAATATTACTTAACTGCTTATTATTTAGTTTCCTTATATATCATATAGGGAGAATAGTAGTACATCCTTGGAGGATTAATATGAGGATTTTGCACTCACTTAATATGCTTAGGTCAATGCCATTAACATAGTGATTATTCACAAATGTTAGCTATAGTAATCATTAATACTATGCTCACACTGATATCATCAACAAACTATCACTTTTTCCCAGAATTATTATTAATACAGTCAACTGCAGAAAAGAATTCACTTTTCACTTACATGAGAATACGGCCAGTGCTCATAAACCACTACATCTGATGCACGATGGGTAATAACTCAGGGACATGGGGATGGTGACTAGTGAACTAGCAAAATGATTCAAGGAGAGCTGAGGAGAAATGTATTCTGCTGAATTAGTGGAAATTGATGAAAACTGTAGCCAGTTGGATGTTCAGAGTGGGATTGCCAAGCTGAGTAATGGATTGCTGTCGCATCCATTAAGGCACAAACACACATACCCATTTAGGAACATTTTGTGTTCACCAGTGTACGTGGAATCACCCTCATTTCCCTCCTTTTTCACCCACAATCCATTCAAGGGCTTTTGATCTCTTTTCTTGGCTCCTCTCAGAAAGCCACTTGCCAGATCCTCTACAGCAACACAGAAGAATCGAGAGGACAGCAGCACTGGGTGAGAGCTTGAAAGCCTGCAGAGCCCAACACCACTTGTCTCCCCTTTTGCTAACGTCCAACTCTCAATTACACCAACACATCTCCCCTCACGTGACTGACAGGTGGTTGAGGTTGTTAAGCCCCCCTCCCCATTTTTAGTGAATGCATAAAAAGGTGCAAAGAAGTAGGTCAAAACCTAAAATTCCTATCTAAGCTCTTTTTTAAAGCTGATCATTAGCTTAAAGGTCTTACATGTTAAAGAGACATAGAGAACCATGAATCAATACATAATTGCTTGGCATTGTGTTTGAACTATATTTAAACTACTGCAGGACTGCAGACTATATTTGCTTAAAATTACTTAAGATAAACTAACAAACTCCCAACACTAAAAGTTCAATGTTAATTCTTATAACCTAAAAGTTATGCCTAATATATACACAAATTCATCTTCCTGAGATCTAGAATTTTTAAGAAATCATAAAGGAAGAGATGTTTTTAAATTACTTAGTCCCAGATATAAATTTAACAGAAGAAAAAATAAAGGCACATAAAAAGTTATATGTTATTTTTTAAAATGTTATAATGTTCAGTGACTTGCTCAAGTTCAGAGCTAGTTAATACACTATTTCTTTCAGGCCTCTACCTAAAACAAATTCTAAATGATAAAGCTGTCATAGATATGTGACTCTTATTTATTTAAATATATTGTTCAAAATAGTATTTATTTACTTAGCTGGTATTTATAAAAATCAACAATACTCCTTTGGAAAAAATGAAACATGTATAAATCTATTAGGAATGAAATGCAGCCCTGACCAGCACGGCTCAGTTGGTTGGGGGTCATCCTGTGAAGCAAAATGTCGCTAGTTTGCTTCTCAGTCAGGGCACGCCCCTGGGTGGTGAGTTTGGTCCCCCGTTGGGGCACATAGGGAAGGCAGCCAACTGATGTTTCTCTCTGACATCCATGTTTCTCTCCTTCTCTATCTCCTTCCCCTTCTCTCAAAAAACAAATAAATAAAAAAGTTGAAGAAAAGAGTAAAATGCAGGACATATTGTTCATACCCCATCACCTTTCTCTCCCTAAATAAATTATCCCTCTCACTCAAAATATAGAATTATCTTAATTCTCTATTTTTTATCATTCATTGAGCACCCACCCTGTAGCTCTGAGCTAACACCTGGGTAGGTATTGCCATAAGACATCATAGGGTGATTCAGTCAACAGCCCATATTTCTGATTCAGTTTCTTATAGCCTATCAGGGATTATAGTGACCAGAATTTGATATATTAGCCATAGATCTTCTAAGATCTTTTCACTTAACACATTGTTTGGAGACAATTTTCCATGAATCTCTCATTTCTGCACATTTGGGAAGCAAGGAATTGACTATCCTTTCTTATAATCTATCTTTTCCAGTATCTTATTATAGCAAACAGGCTAGGAAAATAGTGATAGCACCTCCCTCCAAGCAAAAGGAGACACACCTCTTACCCATTATAAAAGATTCAGTTCCCTAAAGTCAGGGGTCCTCTTTCCTAATGCAACCCTCTTCATCTCCAAGTGCCACCTGGCCCTCTTTGAGTTGACATTTGGGAGTGGGATTTTGGTAACTGGCACCTAAAATGCTCACACTTGTTTACCACTAGTGCACAGCTATTGGTGAGTTAGGGGATTCAGGCCTTCTACGAACATCAGTGAAATTGTAGCAGACTACTTTGTTAGCTGGTGTATAGGGTAAAATCTTAGACTCTTCATATTTGTTGAACTCTTAGTACACAAAGGGTTAAATGCCAGGAATAAAAGATTAAAGTCTAAATTCTGTATGTCCTACAAGGTTCTGCATAATCTCAACTCTGCTTTACCTCTCACTTCCCATTCACTGGCCCCTTTCCCTCTTTTTCTCATTACACCCCTTTTCATTTTTAAAAACTTTTTAATGTGTTCATTTCATTTTTATTATTTTTAAATTTTATTGTTTATGCAATTACAGTGGTCCCAATTTTCCCCCCTTTACCTCCCTCCACTGAGACCCCCTTCCCTTAGGCAATCCCCAACACCATTGTTCATGCCTATGGGTCATGCACATATATTCTTTGGCTACTAAATTCCCTATGCTGTACTTTACATCCCCATGACTACTTCATAACTACCAATTTGTACTTAATCCCTTCACCTTTTTCACCTATCCTCCAACACCCTTCCCATATGTCAACCATTAAAACCTTCTCTGTATCTATGATTCTCTTTCTGTTTTGCTTGTTCATTGGTTTTTCAGATTTGATTATTGATAAATATATATTTATTGTCATTTTATTGTTCATAGTTTTGATCTTCTTTTTCTTAAGACTCTTTAACATTTCACATAATACTGGTTTGATGATGATGAACTCCTTTAGTTTCTTCTTGTCTGGGAAGCTCTTTATCTGCTCCTCCATTCTAAATAGTACCTTTGCTGGGTAGAGTAATCTTGGTTGTGGGCTCTTGCTTTTCATGACTTTCAATATTTCTTGCCAATCCCTTCTAGTCAGCAAAGTTTCTTTTGAGAAATCAGCTGACAGTCTTATGGGAGTTTCCTTGTAGGAAACTAACTGCTTTCTTCTTGCTGCTTTTAATATTCTATCTTTCACATTACTCCCCTTTTTTAGATTAGCCCCTACAGGTTCCCATTCAGCACCATTGAATTGCTTTCACTTTCTTGAAGATAACATTATACTGTACCACTCTACACTTTTGCTTTGGCTTATTTAATATCTTTATCTCTGTGGGACTTGGGTTCTTTACCTGTATCATAAAGGTCTTGGAAAGTCTCAGAGTCTCTGCTATATCTTCTTTGTACTGAATATTTGTGTTCCATCAAAATTCATGTTGAAACCTAACCCCCAAGGTGACGCTATTAGAAGGTGGCCTGGTGGAGGTCATTAGGTCATAAGGGTGGAGTCCTCTCCAATGGCATTAGTGCCCTTGTTAGAAGAGAGATGAGAAGGCTTGCTTTCTCTCTGTCTCTGCTCTCTGCTATGTGAGGATACAATCAGAAGGTGGCCGTTTGCAAGCCAGGAAGCTGGCCCTCACCAGACATTGGGTCTGCCAAAATTATAGACATGACAGTGTGTTTGGACTGGAGCCTTCACCTTACCATTCAATCAAAACTAGAAGATTCAGGAAGTTACCAGAACTTCATTAACATCAGAGAAAAGAGCATAAAATAACCCTGAAAAAGAATTTATCCTAAGGGAAGAGACACCGATGTAACATGTTTGATCAAAGATAGTGAACAAGAATGGGAGGTACTGCAGTGGGGATTGGAGACCAACAGGGAGTCATTTCTGGCCTAGCCTCTATTCTTTCTCAACTTGGAGTCTGTGTGGTGGGCAGACTATAATAAAAATCAATATTTAGGACTTCCAGCCAAGTTGGAGGCGTAGGTAGATACATTGTGCCTCCTCACACAACCAAAAGAAGGACAACAACAAATATAAAAATAAAAAATAAGCAGAACTTTCAGAAAATTGAACTGTATGAAAGTTTGACAACCAAGGAATTAAAGAAGACACAGTCATCCAGACTGGCAGGAGGGGCAGAGACCAGCAGCCAGGCAGAAAGGACTTGGCAAGGTGTGAGCTGCAAGGCACTGGAAGGCAGAGTGGGCAGTCCCACATTTGCACACAGATAAACCAGGAGAAACAACTAGGGAGTGAGACATGCAACCCCATGCAAGCCAGGGTTCCAGTATGGGAAAATAAAGCTTCAAAACCTCTGACTAAAAAATTCTGCAGGGATGGAGGCAGCAAGATAAACTCCAAGCCTCACAGGAGAGTTCGTTGCAGAGACCCACCGGGTCCCGAAACCACCCATCCAGAAATCAGCACCAGAAGGGCCCAATTTGTTTGTGGGTAGCAGCGAAAGTGACTGAAAGCCAGCAGAGAGTTGAACAAGCAGCATTGTACCCTCTCAGACACCTCCCCCACATACAGAACCACAACACAGTGACCTGGATTGCCCCACTGTGGTGAATACCTAAGGAGCTGCCCCTTACTATATAACAAGGTGTGCTGAGTCAAAAAAAAAAAAAAAAAAAAAAAAGCCCAAATGAAAGAACAGACTAAAGCTTCAGAAAAAAAATGCAACTACGCAACAAAGAGATAGTCAACCTCTCAGATGCAAAGTGCAAAACACTGCTAATCAGGATGCTCACAGAAATGGTTGAGTATGGTCACGAAATAGAGGAAAAAGTGAAGGTTATGAAAAGTAAAAGAAAAGGTACAGGGAACCAGCAGTGACAGTAAGAAAACAGGGACTCAAATCAACAGTTCACACCAGAAGGAAGAAATAAAGTCAACCAGAACAGAATGAAAAAACAAGAATTCGAAAAATGAGGAGAGGCTAAGGAACCTCCAGTACAACTTTAAACACTCCAACATCCGTATCATAGGGGTGCCAGAAGGACAAGAAAAAGAGCAACACGTTGAAAACTTATTTGAAAAGTAATGAAGGAGAACTTCCCTAATATGGCCAAGGAAATAGACTTCCAAGAAGTCCAGGAAGCCCAGAGAGTCCCAAAGAAGTTGAACCCAAGGAAGCACACACCAAGGCACATCATGATTACATTACCCAAGATTAAAGATAAGGAGAGAATCTTAAAAGCAGCAAGAGAAAAGGAGATAGGTACCAACAAAGGAGTTCCCATCAGACAATCAGCTGATTTCTCAAAAGAAACCTTACAGGTAGGAAGGGGATGGAAAGAAGTATTCCAAGTAATGAAAGGCAAGGGCCTACATCCAAGATTGCTCTATCCAACAAAGCTGTCATTTGGAATGGAAGGACAGATGAAGTGCTTCCCAAATAACGTCAAGTCAAAGGAGTTCATCATCACCAAACCCGTATATGAAATATTAAAGGAACTTACCTAAGAAAAAGAAAAATGTCAAAAATATGAACAGTAAAATGACAACAAACTCACAACTATCAACAACCAAACCTAAAAAAAAAAAAGAACTAAGCAAACAACTGGAACAGAAACAGAATTACAGAAATGGAGATCACATGGAGGGTTATCAGCAGGGAAGGGGAGGGAGGAAATGGGAGAAAAAGTAGAGGGAACAAGTAGCATAATTAGTAGGTACAAAATAGACAGGGGGAGGTTAAGAATAGTATACGTCTTCTGGCCAAGATGGAGGCGTAGGTGGACACACTGTGCCTCCTCCCACAACCAAAATTAAAGACAACAAGGATTTAGAAACAAGAAAACAACCAGAACTGAGAGAAAAATTGAACTGTACAGAGGTCCAACAACCATTCATCCAGACCGGTAAGAGGGGAGGAGTTGCAGCAGGAGGAAGCAGGGGTTGGCAGACCTTGGTGTGAAAGCAGCTGCTGGCCCACCAGGGCCTGCAAGCAGCAGCTAGTGGATCCCAGGCACAAGATGGCTAGCTGACCAGACGGTCCCACATTCATGTGCAGATAATCCAGGTGGAAATGGGGAACGAGACAGAACTCCCAACCCAGGGCCCCAGCTTCGGGAAATAAAACCTAAAAACACCGAGACCCTGCCCGCACATACAGCTTCACAACCCAGCAACTGGGCTGCCCCCCTCCACAACACCTAAGGCTCCGCCCTTCACTACATAACAGCCTCGACCAGACCAAAACAAACAAACAAACAACAACAACAAAAAAAACTAAAAATGGCTCAAATGAGAGAACAGATCAAGGCCCCAGAGACAACTCATCTAAGTGACCAAGAAATCGCCAACCTATCAGATGCACAGTTCAAAGCACTGGTGATCAGGATGCTCACAGAATTGGTCGATTTTGGTCGCAAATTAGATGAACAAATGAAGGCTACAATAAGTGAAATGAAGCAAAATGCACAGGGAACCAATAGAGATGGGAGGAAAACTGGGACTCACATCAACAGAGTGGACCAGAAGGAAGAAAGAAACAACCAATCAGAAAAGAATGAAGAAACAAGAATTCAAAAAAATGAGGAGAGGCTTAGGAACCTCCAGGACATCTTTAAACGTCCCAACATCTGAATTATAGGAGTACCAGACGGGGAAGAAGCAGAGCAACAAGTGGAAAAGTTATTTGAATAAATAATAAAGGAGAACTTCCCCAATCTGGCAAAGGAAATAGACTTCCAGGAAGTTCAGGAAGCTCAGAGAGTCCCAAAAAAGTTGGACCCAAGGAGGAACACACCAAGGCACATCGTCATTACATTAGCCAAGATGAAAATAAAGGAGAGAATTCTAGAATCAGCAAGGGATAAAGGGACAGTCACCTACAAAGGAGTTCCCATCAGACTGTCAGCTGATTTCTCAAAAGAGACCTTCCAGGCAAGAGGGGCTGGAAAGAAGTATTCCAAGTTATGAAAGGCAAGGACCTACATCCAAGATTGCTCTATCCAGCAAAGCTGTCATTTAGAATGGAAGGGAAGATAAAGTGCTTCTCAGATAAGGTCAAGTTAAAGGAGTTCATCATCACCAAGCCCTTATTATATGAAATGTTAAAGGGACTATCTAAGAAAAAGAAGATAAAAAATAGGACAGTAAAAACACAGCAAACTCACTGTTATTAAAAACCACACCTGAAACAAAAGCAAACTAAGCAAACAGCTAGAACAGGAACAGAAACACAGAAATGGAGATCACATGGAGGGTTAGCAACAGGGGAGTGGGAGGAGGAGAGAGGGGGAAAAGGAACAGAGAATAAGTAGCATAGACAGTGGGTAGAAAATAGACAGGGGGAGGGCAAAAATAGTATGGGAAATGTAGAAGCTAAAGAACTTATGACACATGGACATGAACTAAAGGAGGGAATGTGGGTGGGAGGGGATGTGCAGGGTGGAGGGGAATAAAGGGGGTGAAATGGGACAACTGTAATAGCATAACAAGTACATACACTTTGAAAAATATCAACATTCAGGTATAGGGCAACAGGGCCTGGTTCCCATGACTTCAGGGCTGTCAGGCACTTGGGGCCTCGGCGCCTGGAGTTCCCTCTGGCACACGTGGGTGGTCAGGGCATAACAGAAACATCTGTCATTGGAACTCACTCATCCACTCACTTGTTTGTCCAGCAGACGTTTATTGGGCCCCTCAGTGTACCAGGCACCAGGTCAGATTTGTACAAATACAAAATTAAATAAAACACTGACTTAAGGGACTTCTAAAGGGAGGTTCCCACAGCAAACAGAGAAAAAAGGGGGAAAAAAAGAAAAATGTCATTTGGCAACAAGAACTCTATTTCACAGAACACATGTAAGATGCCTCCTGGAAAAACCCAGCACAATTTGGGAATAATCTGGGCAGAGGTAGACTTCCTCTGCCCAGAGGAATTCTGAGGAATATGACTCTGAGAATCATACTTGGTGATATTGTCTGAAAATGTAGGTTTCATAAATTTTGAAATCTATTACTATGTATGTTTCCTTTGTCTTAATACACTCCCTCAGGAGAAGAACCCTGCCTAACAGTTTATTTCCTTCCCTTGATCACAGTCTAGAGTACACAGTAACACCCAGGAAACACTTATGATCTTAAATTCATTCAGTCATAGAATTTATTTATTCTACGTATGTTTATTGAGTACCTTGTATGTGCATTAATCTAGACACTAGATTATTCACCTAGAATTCTAGGTGAGGAAGACACAGGGCTCTTGTCTTCATGGAGTGTAGATGCTGCTGGAGTATGACAAGCCAAAAAATAAAGTAAGTGAATATATATGCAAAATAATTTCAGCTAATTATAAGTACTTTGAAAAATAAAAGAGGCTAACATGAACAATATAAATTTGGGTGACCCAGACCTACCCTGAGGCACCATCAAAACTGACATCTATGTGTGTGATTTGGGGAAAGACTGTTCCAGGTAGAGAAGACAGCAAGAGCAAAGGCAAGGCAGCCAGGATGGCTGCTTGGAAGGAGGTAAGGTCTGAGCAGAGGAGGGAGGCAGATCACACAGAGCCCCCCTGGTCACAATTAAGAAAGACAATTAGTGGGTTTTCATAGGGAAGTAGCATGACTGATTTCCTACTTCTAATGGCATTTCTGGCTAGTATGTAAAGAAAAATCTGCTGAGATGCATGAGTAGATACAAAAATAATAGGTAAGTGACTATTTCTCTATACCAGACAAAAGATGATAGTGGATTGGACCAAAGTGGTAATAATGGGAACTAAGAGAAGTGATTGGTTAGGGACATATTTTGTAAATGGGGTTGAAAGGACTAGCTGGCAGACTAGTCCTTTATGGGGAATGAAGAAAGGAGAAGACTAAGTCAAAACCCCTAGATAATAGAGTCAGCTTCTTCACTACTCTTCAGCCACAAATTAGTCATTGTCCAGAATGCCATCAATTTTAAATGTCTCTCTGTAAGATTGTTCTGGTTGGGTTAACAACAGATAATGGAGAACCTAACACTAAATAAAACCATGCAGATTCTACAAATATGCGCTAAGCACCATTTTTCTTCTGGAAAAATTAATGGATGGCATAAAACAAATTCCTCACAGGAATTTCTCATAGGTTACCTTATTTGAAACTGGGAGGGACCCCTATAAAATGAACGAATGGTAGCAGTTTGGACACTTAGGATCTCACTTCCGAAACTCTGACCAGAGGAGCCCTGACAATGGATCTGAGAATAGGAGCTTACACTGTCCCTGTATCGATGCCAAAGCGAATTTCCTAGCCTTGGTAAAGCATTAGGTCATTTCAGAAGAAAAAGGAAGGAAGGAGAGTGGGACAGAGGGAAGGAAAGATAGAAGGACAGAGAAGGGAGGAAAAGAAGGAAAGGAAGAAAAAAGAAAAGCAGTAACACTAGGTGGCAGTGACTTCAAGACTTACAAGATTTCAAACTGGGCAGACTTCAGTGTCATTGCCAGTGGAGATTCCAGGCTGAGATGAAAAGCCCAGGAATCCTGGAGAGACTTTTCTCCACTTCTCCCTTCAAAGTTGCTCTG
This sequence comes from Glossophaga mutica, assembly GCA_039655065.1. NCBI lineage: Eukaryota > Metazoa > Chordata > Mammalia > Chiroptera > Phyllostomidae > Glossophaga > Glossophaga mutica. Next base: position 158,855,585 of record CM077303.1, read on the forward strand.
CATATTAGTGCTGGGACCTGTCCCTTGGACCTCAGAGCAGATATATAATTTCAGAGTTCCTCAATATCTTTAACAACTGCTGCATTCTCTGAGACTCTTGTAAAGGTTACAAACTTAATTTACATAATTAAAGTGGTTTTATACAAGACACATTGGTACTTTCATCGATTAAAATTCTAAGACTCACCTTAGCTTGTGTGGCTCAGTGGATTGAGTGCCAGCCTGCAATCCTGGGCAGCCTGGGTTGCCAATTTTATTCCCTCCCTCCCTTTTCCTCTCTCTAAAAGTAAATAAATAAAATCTTTTTTTAAAAAATTTCTGAGACTCAGAAGAGCCTGGAACAGGGTTCTCAGCCTTGGCTGCACTTTGGAATCATCTGAAGAGTCCGTAAATGGTACTGATGTTTGAGTTCCAGTGAAACGGATTAAACCAGACATGCTCGCTGTAGACCATGCAACAAAAACTTTTGAAAACTCCCTAAGTGGCTCTACTTCTCAGCCAGATTTAAGACACACAGTCCGAAGAACCAGAAGTGGACCAGCCACCATGGTTTGCTACTAAACTAGTGCTGTCATGCTCTCCTGCAGGGGAACCTGTAGTAAATTAGCCACCGCAGACTTGTTTCTCTGGTTGGCCGTCTGGGAGGCTGGTGGCTCCTCTGGTTCAGCATGCCAGTAACTTGACCTGTGAGCCCATCCACGCAGCAGCAGCAGGACCTGCGACATAGCACAATGGCTAAGGTCAGAGGCTCAGACGCAGACAGATGCAAGCGTAACTTACCAGCTGTGACATTGGCCAGTAACTTATTCTCTCTGAGCCTCAGTTTTCCTTTCTGTAAAACAGGAATAATTATCAGTGTCTCACAGACTGTTGGTAGTACTAATCTAATATATGTAAAATGTCTATGGCCATTCCTGGCACAATAATTTGCAGCTATTGGTAATCAAAGTTCCTGCCACGAGCTCAACACAGATGGTGGGAGGGGCTTCTGAAATTTTAGAGGCAATGATGAATTGGAATTCTGTTGCAAAAAAAAAAAAAAGCAGACAAATAAAACTTGAGGTAGGGAGTGTTACAGCTTTCTGTCTGTTGCCGCTGCTCTGAGCTGTGATATTCTTTCCTACCATCCTCACACCTGTCATGTTTCAAACCTGCATAGGCAAGTCCCATGACGGGGACAATGGTTATGTGTTATGTGTTTCAACATTACTAGTTAAATGCCATGAAAATCGTATTATGAATTACTTTATTAAAATTTAGATGATTTTAGATACAATACTGCAATCCATTATTCATGCATTAACTAAACATCTGGCATACTCCCTTTTAAGTTGTAAAAGGTCTCCTGGGTTGGGTCCCTTCCAATGAGGAGGATCGCTTCTTCACCCCGTGGCACAGCCGACTCCACCACTCTGAGGTAACAAGGGATCTGACACCAGCTGCATGGACACTGGATCCTGTAACTGCAGAGTCCTTCATCCTCTGCTGCCCAGAGAGCCCAGGACAAGAGCTCCTCTCCCCACAACCTTCCATTCCCCTGATTGTCTCAAAGGAAATCTGAGGGCAACATTTTCTCAGGTCTCCTGGCCTGACCCAAAGCACAGTGTAATTTGTTTCAGACTCTGAAGCAAGGGAAGCAAAGGTCCTAAGGCCTCAACAAGCAGAATCTGGAGGTTGAGAATCTCCACAGATAAGCTAAGAAAAGTGGGAAGTCCTTTAAGGATAAAGAAGGCATCATGAAGAAGATATCAAACTCAAACACATACTGAGTTTCACAAAAATCACATTTCCTAACAGTATTACTTCATACTCATCTTCTCAGTTTACGTTTCCAATGATCTCTAGAAGGAAAGCTGGTCAGGAGCAGATTGTCTTCTAAGAGAGTTGCTATGACTTGAATTACATTCCCCCCAAATTTGTATGTTGAAGCTCTAATGCCCAATATGTCTGTATTTGGAGTAAGGAAATAATAAAGGTTAGATGAGGTCATAAGAGTGGGGCCCTGATATGATAGGATTAATGTTCTTATAAAAAGAGACGCCAGAGAGCTCACTTGCCCTCTCTCTACCATGTGAGGACATGGAGAGAAGGTGCCTGTCTGCAAGACGAAAAAGAGCTCTCACCAGAAATCGACCCTGCTGGCACTTGATCTTGGACTTCCAGACTCCAGAACTGTGAGAAAATAAATGTCTGTTGTTTCAGCCCCCAGTCTGTGGTATTTTGTTATGACAACCAGAGCAGACTGACAATGGCCACACCCTCCTTGTGCACTAGCTAATTTCTGGAGTCCAAACATTTATAAACCTTTCCAGTAAGCTTCAAAATCAATAGTGGAAATACATTCAAATTAACTAGGACAATGCAATTCCTCCTCAAGCTTATCAGTTTGGTTTGGGTTCTTGGAGGACCCACCCCTTACCCTTTCCTTCCAGCTTCTCTGTTGTGCGGTTCAAATCCAATCTTCTTCGTTACATAGTGATTCCAGGGTGGAGTTTTCTCCCAATAGAGGAGGGTGGGGCCTGAAGTTCACCGATCACACTGTGCAGAGGAGGCAACTAGTGAGGTGGCAGGCAGCCATCTCCATCCTACCGTCCTATACTCAAAGCTGTCCCCATACTCTGGTCATATACATGGATCTTCCTCCATGCCTCTCTAACCCCCAACCCACTAGGAACTCTTCCAAGATTACTATTTGCATTTACTTAGCACTTTTCCTTTACTTTCTCCGAACCTTTGCTACTCAAAGTCAGGTGCAAAGCATAGCAGCATTGGCATCTCTTGGGCGCTGCTTAGAAAGGCGGAATGCCAGGCCCCAACCCCGATCGACTGAATCGGAATCTGCGTGTTAGCAGATCCCAGTGCTTCACAGGCGCAGCAGAGTGTGAGAAGCCCTATTCCGAACAACCCATACATTATGATGAAAAGAAGACAGCACTGGGAGACAACACGACGTGAATAGGGTATCGGATCTGGCAGGCCACAGCTTCTCTGAGCCTTAATTTCTCTACATTTACAAATTGGGAAATTGAACTAGAAGAACTCTAATATGCCATCCAACTTAATGCTTCCATATTCAGTCCCCTAAATAATATCCTCAAAGACACAGTCCTCTCTTTCATATCCTTCTATCAGTAGAATCTGGCAGAAATCCCAAAATAAGAGCTGCTCAATGATTGCTTGCTAACTGACTGACTAGAAATAAGCTTAAACTATGTTCACCCTGGGACTGTGACACAGCTGGCCTGAAGAGGTAGCTGGTAGTTCCAGTGGTTAAAGCAGTGACCCAGAAAGGCCTATACATCATAAAGAAGAAGTCTCTGGTGAGCTTTGTGGGGGCAGACTCTATTTTTTTTGGCCTCGGTGGGAATTGCTTTCACAGCAATCTATATAGGTCCCTCCAACATCCAAGGTCAAGCAAACTGTCTCGAAGGCCCTGGCACTCTCCGTTGTCTAGAAATTGCTGGAGCAGATGGTAAATGGCAACTAAAATAACTCCATTCCTGTGTTAGTGCATGAGTGTGGTGGTGTGCAATACTGACCCAGTGCCTCATACGTGATAGATGTTTATTGCTCTTACTTTGCAAAATCCTAGCTGATACAGTGGCTATACTCTGTGGAAGCCTCCAAATCTCTGACCCCTCCTCTCCAGTTGTTTTTTACTCTTATCCTCATCACCACTAACCACCTGCTCCCTCACCCACCCACCCAACTTACCACCACATCTGCATTCCAGCCCCTAGGGAAGAGGAAAGGAGAAAGTGGGTTGGAAGCATAATCCTTCCCCCCTTATGGCCCCAGATGTTACATATATCATTTCCACACTTAACCTTCTGGCCAGAGCTAAATCACACGGCTGCACCCAGCTGAAAGCAAGACTGGGAAATGCAGACCTGTTCTGACAGCCATGTGCCTGTCTAAAAGTCCTAACACCAGTGCAAATGGGGAGAACGACCACTGAAAGGCAGCTAACAATCTCTCCCACAGTGAGCATATATGGAAAACCCCAAGGAAGAGCTTACAGGAACTTTGAAGGTGGATTCATGTTCAGAAAATACTGTCCTGGGACCCTTATTTCTCATGCAGACTAAATCTAAGTTGCAAATAATTCAAAACAAGTAAAAAGAATACTAGTGGTGTCACTAGGTTGGCTTATTTTCTGGAAATATAAGATCTTTCCAGAACTTCTTTATTAATTGATGTGAGTAAAATTTCCCCCTTTCCTGTCCTTCAGACAGAAATAGTCACACCTCAGAATGACTAAGTGTTTTTGCAGTCAACCTCAGAAGAGAATAGTTTCAAGGAAATGATTGCACCATAAATGTCTGAAGTGGATTTGGATGTTTCAAATATCGGGTCCAATGTTTATTTCCAGTCCCTGTAAACTTCTCAGAAGTAAAGAGCAATAAGCAAAGAGTCAACTGAGACTTTGGGAAATGGTATTTATGCTCAACCTTCTACTGATATGCTGTCTTCCCAAACACCCATAATGAAAACGAGAAGCTAGCTACTGAAGACTCACCAGGGAAGGTTGTTAAAAGCACAGATTCCTGGTCCCCCTTCTCCAATGAGTCTCTAATGAATCTTGATTAGGTTTCAGGAACCTCTGTTTTTCAAAGGCTTTAACATCTCTTAATTCTACTTTTTAAATTTAAACTTAATGCATGGTCACACTTGAAGTTTACAGGCTAATCAGGGAGATATTATCATTATCCCATGTTATAAATAATTATATGTATAAGTCAATATAGGCAAACCACTATGAATTAGTGTTTACAATATTTAGAAATATTTTCACCAATGTTATGAAAGGCATTTCTTTTATTTATATTAAATGACTGCAACCTTTAATAATCCAATAACTAGATTGCTAGTAAGTAGCTCTTATTATACATAAAAATTAGTCTATGGAGTCTCATTTCATTTTCTGTAAGAACTAAAAGAAAACCTTGAATTTTTGTATCGGTCAGTGGCCCACTATTGAGAATTGTGATTATGATACTAGATACTGTAAGGCTATTTGTGATCGCAGCTATTAGTGTTCAACCAGGAAAACAAAGTTCTTCAAACATTTACAACAATGGGAATTTACTGCAGAAAAGTGGAGAGCTGAGAAGCCAAACTGAGGCAGCAGATAAGCCCGAAGTTAGCGATAGCAGGAAGCCACTGCTGAATCTGGAGACCAAAGGAAGAAGCAGTGCCCTCTGAGACCTGGGACCAGCACGACCTAATGAAAGCTAAAACTACCTCAGGTCTGTCTGGTAGGAGCTGAAGTCTCACAGGCGTAGCTGCTACCAGACAGGTTACCTAAGACTATGGAGGAGTAAAGAAAGGTCCTGTCTTCTCCCCTCCCTCACCCTGTAATCCCTCATCCATAGGTGTACCTAATGGAAAGTTAGTTGATAGGGGAACCTGAGAAACACATTGCAGAGGTCAAATACTACACAGAGAAAGGGCAGGGTGAGGAATGGACCTTCGGGCAGCAGGTGGAGGACCGGCAGACTTAGAGATGCTGTGAGGATAAGTACATTGGTGGTACATTAGGGATGTGAAAGGAAAGGAAAGATGATCCAAAAAAAAAAAACAAAAACCAAAAAACAAAAAAAAACACTTGCCTAATATTAATTATAGACCAGGAAAAAATGCTTAGTTGTTTCACAGCAATGTATAGGTCCCTCCTATACAAGAATGTTTGATTAAATTCAAAATGGAAACACAGGTACTGATCAGGCTTTCTGCTTCTGCTATAAATTAGACTCCCACATCTAAAACATTGCACTGAGAAAGTACAATACATTATGTAAGGGTACAGTATTTACCAAAAGTCAAATTGATGTCATCTTTACTACAAATGTTCCTTGTTCATAAATGCCTCCTAACTGTCAGGTTTCAGAAATATGAATTAATCTGAGGTAAATTAAACAGACTAGAGAAAAGGAAACTGAGAAAGACATCTGATTTTGTGGGACTCACATTTTAAAAGAACTTGATTTAATATGAATAATTTTTCTAAGTATAAAAACATTTTTCTTATTAATATCAATATTTTATCTCTTATCTTTACAGTACATTTTAATGACCAATATCTCTGATTTATAATCAATTTTATTTTATACTTTGAGCTTTTTAATATGCAAAAGATCACTTCCATAAATTCTATGTTTTACGAAACTCAATTTGGAGTTAACGTATGCTAGTTTTAATTCCCAAGCTTCATTTAAATGTTCAGTATTAGAACCTGCATTTTTACTGTACTTTCCAAATCAATAGCTATGATACGTTAGAAGTGCCAGGTTCTGGATGGCCCGTAGGTGAAGAAAAGAAAGGAGAGAAAGAGAAAGAAAAAAGAAGAGAATAGACCAGAATAGAAAAGAAGAGAAGCGGGGAAAGTCAGAGCAAGAATCTGAATCATCTCACAATCCATTGAATGGAATGCATGTATATAATAGCTACACTAAGAATAAATTTATAATTCATTTCAAACCCTTTTATTTTTAAAGGTCATTGGCTTACCCTTTTCTATATTGACATATTTTACTTTATAAATTATAGTCTTCATCAGATACATTATATTGTCTTTTTCCCAATATTTCTACTTGCAATAATATCTTAGTACTACATTGTTCTGTTCACAGACTTAGTTCTAAAATTTTTCCCCATAAACACCTTTAAATGCTCTAAAAACCACTTAATCATTACTTTCTTCAATAGTTTAGGCTTAGTGAAAACACAATCTTATAGAGTCAACAAATTCGTTGATCCCTAGCTGGATAAAAACAAAAACAAACTTGGCTGAAACACATCATAGGAAAATTAGTAAAAAAAACAAGAATAAAAAAATCTGGAAAGCAGACAGAGAGAAATGACACATTATATACAAAATGCAAGAACTATGGCTAACTTTTTTATTGTGTAAAATTTTTAGATGTTTTAAAGCAGTTTTAAGTTCATAGCAACATAGAGAAAGTGCAAAGATTTCAAATATGTCCTCCCCATACGCACAGCCCCTCCCCGCCCCGCCCAGTTATCACAGTTTGATGAATTTGCATCAACACATCATTATCACCCAGAGTCTTTGGTTTATATTAAAGACACTCTCGGTGTAGTATGTTCTCTAAGTTAGGACAAATGCATAATGACATGTATCCATCATTACAGTATCACACAGAGTGTTTTCACTGCCCTAAAAATGCCCTATGCTGCACTTATCATCCCCCCACCATGACCAATTTTCAAAAGAAGCAATGAAGGCCAAAAGACAATGAAAGTTTGCATTTAAAGTTCTGAAAAAAATAGCTGTCAAACAGCATATTATATCCAGTAAAAAGTGGATTTCTTTTCAAAATGAAGGCACAATAAAGATATTGCAAGAAAAGAAATAGGACAGAATTGGCACCAGCTGACCTGCACTAAAAGAAATGCTGAGGGAAGTTACATGGGCTGAAAAGAGCTGATGCCAGATGGAACCACAGACCTGCAAGAAGGAAAGAAAAGCACCAGAAATGTTAAATATGTGGGTAAATATAAATAACTTTTAAAACAACATATGATTTTTTTAAAAAAGTTAACAATATTGACAAATCCTTAGCTTGACTAACCAAGAAAAAAGACAGAGGGAAAATCAAAATAAATAAAATTATAAATTGAAAAGAAGACCTTATATTTGATACCAAAGAAATACAAAAGATCATGAAAGACTATTATGAATAATTATATGCCAACAAATTAGATAATCTAGGAGATTATCTAATCATAAAGAAATGGAATATATGAACAGATCAATTATTAGTAAAAAGATTGAACCAATAATTAAAAATCTCTAAACAAAGAAAAGCTCAGCCCAGGGTAAGATGGTTTCACAGGTGAAATCTACCAAACATTTAAAAAATTAATACCTATCTTTCTCAAACTCTTCCAGAGAAATTGAAGAGGAGGAAACACCCAAAATGCATTTTACAAGGCAAACTTTGTGCTGATATGCAAGCCAGATAAGTATACTATAAGAATAGAAAACTGCGGGCCAATATCCCTGGTGAACACAGATCTAAAAAGGTCTCAGCTAAATACTAGCAAACAAGTTCCAGCACAAATGGGATTCACCCTTGGGATACAAGATTGGTTCAATGTATGCAGAGCAATAATTATGATGCCTCACGTTAATAGAATAAATGATAAAAACCATATGATCATCTCAGTAGGTACAGGAAAAGAATATGACAAAATTCAAAATCTGTTCATGATAAAAACTCCCAACACATTGAGTATAGGAAGGATACACCTCAAAATAATAAAGGCCCTATATGACAAGCCTACAGCCAACATCATACTTGATAGCGAAAGGATGAAAGTTTTCCCTCTAAGATCAGGAATAACACAAGGTACCCACTCTCACCATTCCTATTCAATGGAGTACTGAAAGTCATAGCCAGAGAAAGACTGCAAGAAAAAATCATCCAAATTGGAAAGGAAGAAGTTAAAAACATTTCTGTTTGCAGATGACACAATCATATCTAGAAAATCCTGCGGACCACCAACAATCTATTGGAACTGATGCGGACACCAGCTAGCAGTGTCCGCATCATTATGGGTGAAATAAAAACATACACACGGACTACCGCGTCCAGTGGAGGAAAAAGGACAACAGCAGGGCTTTTCTCTCAGGGGGAGCAAAAGCCGCGGCCTCCACCATGACAGGACTTTATTCTATCTCCTCACCTTACAAGATGGTCCTCCCTCACTATCCCCAGTTACAACAAAAGGAGCCAATGCCTAATTACATCACAGAAGAAGGATATTAGCAAATGAAAAGACAAAAGTGGTCGAGCCGGTTACACTGGTCCCTAAAAGGTTTAGCATGGATTTTAGGAAGTTACAGTAAAAGCAAGGTTCAAAGTAGCCTAGGTATATTGCAAATCTGATTCCTCATGAGAGAATCTATCTGTGCGCGTGGGTCCTATGCATCTCCGAGTGGGAGCTGGGCCCATGCCACGCAGAAGGATCTCCCACAAGAACTAATAAACAAATTCAGTAAGGTTGAATGACATACAATCAACATACAAAAATCAGTTGTATTTCTATACTCTAATGATGACCTGTCTGAAAGAATAATAAAATAATTCCATTTAAAATAGCATCAAAAGCAATAAAGTACTTAGAAGTAAATTTAACCAAGGAAGTGAAAGATTTGTACATGGAAACTGTAAGACATTGGTGAAAGAAATTGAAGTAATATGAATGAAAGAAAAAATATCCTCCATTCATGGATTGGAAGAATTCATATTTTTAAATGTCCATAATACCCAAAGTGATTTTCAGATTCAATACAATTCTAATCAAAATTCCGATGGCATTGTTCATAGAAATAGAAAAATTAATAATCCTAAAATTTGTGTGGAACCACAAGAACCTGAATAGCCAAAGCCATCTTTAGAAAGAAGAACAAAGGTGGAAGAATTACATTTCTTGATTACAAAGTATATTACAAAGCTAGAGTAATCAAAAAATGATGATACTGGCATAAAAACAGATGCACAAAACAGAAATTGAGAGTCCAGAAATAAACCCATACATATGCGATCAACTAAAATGAAACAAGGGAGCCAAGAACACTCAATGAGAAAGAGTTTTTCTTCAATAATGGTGTTGATAAAACTGGATATTCACATACAAAAGAATAAAACTATCCTTATCTTATACCATACACGAAAATTAACTCAAAATAGAATAAAGAATTTTACATAAAACCTGAAAGCGTAATTCTCCTAGAAGAAAATATAGAGAAAAAGCTCCCTGACATAGGCCAAGACCAATGTCAGGGAGCTTTTTCTCTATCTTTTTTGAATATGACATTGAAGCACAAGCAACACGAGCAAAATTAAACAATTAGGACTCTGTCCAACCTGAAAGCTTCTGCATAGCAAAGAGAAACACCAACAAAATGAAAAGGCATTCTATGGAATGGAAGAAAATATATACAAAGCACATGTCTGACAAAGAGCTATAGAGTTATTAGAAAAAAATAAGCCGATTAAAAATTGGACAGAGAAACCAAATAGACATTTTTCCAAAGAATACATGATAATGTCCATCAGGTACATGAAAAGTTGTTCAGTGGCATCAGGTAAAGGCAAATCAAAAACACATGGAAATAGCACCACACACCAGTAAGAATGGTTATGATCAAAAAGACAAGAAATAAGTGTTAGTGAGGATGTAAAGAAAGGGAAACTCGTATACACTGTAAGAGGGATATAAATTGACACAGTATCATGAAAAACAGTATGGAGCTCCCCTCCAAAATAAAAATAGAACCACCATATTACCCAGATATTTTGCTCCTTGGTATTTCTTCATCCCTACGCTCATTGCAGCACTGTTTACAATAGTCAAGACATGGAAACAACCTAAGTGTGCATCAACAGACAAATGGGTAAGGAAGCTGTGGTACACACAGATGGTTTCTAACTTAGAATGGTTTGACTTAGAACTTTTCGACTTTCAGATGGTATTAAACCAACATGCATTTGGGAGAAACCATACTTTGCGTTTTGAATTTTGATATTTTCCTGAGGTAGTGGTATGTGGTATGATACTCTCGTGTGATGCTAGGCATTGGCCGCAGCCCCCCGTCAGCCCTGCAATCACAGTGGTAAACAACCATTAGCCTACAGTGTGTACATTGTGTTAGATAATTTGGCCCAACTGGAGGCTAATGCAACTTTTCTGAGTACACTTAAGGTAGACTAGACTAAGCTATGATGTTTGGCATAGATGCATTCAATACATTTTTGATTTAACAATATTTTCAGCTTATGATGGGTCTATTGGGACATTGCCCATCATAAATTGAGGAACATCTGTATGGACAGTGAAATATTTTTCAGCTACTAAAAAGAAAGAAATCCCTCCATTTGTAACAACATGGATGACCTTTGTGAGCATTATGCAAAATAAACAAAGTCAGACAGCAGAAGACAAATACTGTACGATTTCACTTATATATAGAATCTTAAAAAAAAAAAATAAACTGAACTCAGAAGCAGAGTAGAATGGTGGTTGTCAAGGGCAAGGCGGTGGGGGAAACAGGTGAAGGTGGTCACAAGGACGAACTTCCACTTCCAAAGTGAGCAAGTTCTGAGAACGCAATGGATAGCATGGTGACTACAGTTATCAACAGTGTATTATATACTTAAAAGTTGCTAAGAGAATAAATCTCAAAATATCATCACATTGCATACTTAAACTTACACAATGTTATACGTCAATGATATGTCATAAAGCTGGGGACAAAAAGAAGATATTAGATACCAAATAAGCATAGGAAAAGATGCTCTACATCACATGTCATCAGGCAAATACAAAGTAAAACAAAGTAATACGAAGTAAAGAAAATGACTCTGCCCATTTGTTAGAATGCCCGAAATCCAGAACACTGGTAGTATCGAATGCTGTGGATGTGGAGCAGCAGGAACTTTCATTCATTGCTGGTGGGAATGTAAAATGGCACAGGCATTCTGGAAGCTAATTTGGCAACTTCTTACAAAACTCAACATATTCTTACCATACAATCCAGCAATTTCCTTCCCTGGTATTTGTTCAAATGAACTGAAAACTGATATACATGCAAAAATCTACCCACAGATGTTTACAGCAGTTCTATTCTTAATTGCCAACACTTGGAAGCAACCAAGATGTTCTTCAGTAGATGAATGGATAAACTGTCATACATCTAGGCAGTGAAATATTGTTCAGTGAAGCCATAAAAAGATATGAAGGGGCCCTAGACGCATACTACTAAGTGAAAGAAGCCGCTCTGTAAAGGCCTCAAATTATGTGGTTCCAGCTGTATCACATCCTTGAAAAGGCAAAATGAGGGAGACAGTAGAAAGATCAGCAGTTGTCAGGGGGTGGAAAAAGGGAGATATGAATACCATATTTTTTGGATTATAAGATGCACTTTTTTACCACATTTTTGCTTCAAAACTTTTTTTCCTATTTCCCTCCTCTAAAACCTAGGTGCGTCTTATGGTGTGAACCTAGGATGCACCTAAATTTTAGAAGAGGAAAATAGGAAAAAAATTTTGAAGCAAAAAATGTGGTAAAAAAGTGTGTTTTATAGTCTGAAAAATACAGTAGGTGAAACAGAGGATTTGTAGGACAATGAAAATACTCTGTAAAATACTATATGATAGATGCATGGCATTACACATATATCCAAACCCATAAAATGTGCAATGCCAAGAGTGAACCATAATGTGAATTATTATCTTTGGGTGATAGTGCTATATCAGCGTAGGTTCATCAATTGTAACAAATGGACCACTTCGGTTAAGGGATGGATATTGACAATGGGGTAGGCCATGTGTGTTGGGGCAGGGGCTATGATGGGAAATCTCTGTGCCTTCTGCTCAATTTTGTAGTGAACCTAAAACTGCTTTAAAAAAACAAATCAATTTTAAAAAACATCTTAAGGAAACTTCAGTGCAATTACTAGAATAAGTGAATTTATCAAGGTTATAGGAAGAATGGTCAATAAACAAAAAATAGTTGTTTCTTTATATCATCAGAAATGGAAATTTTTGAAACATTTCTGCTTATACTAGTGTTCCTTCCTGCACCTTAATTCCCACTCTTATGCTTTAAATTAGCCAATAAAGGATAAACCACAAAACCCTAGACACCCTACCATTGGATCCTAATAAAGACAGAGCCTCAGGTCCTCTCTCTCTCTCTCTCTCTCTCTCTCTCTCTCTCTCTCTCTCTCTCTCTCTCTCTCTCTCTCTCTCTCTCCAAACCTCCTGTCCAGCACCTTGCTGAGTAATCTCTCACATGTACCCTATAACCTCCAGGAGCTGTGAGTGGTAAAGTTTGTTCCTCAAAGTACCCAAATGACTTCTGGCTGAAATGTGTCCTTTGATTATACTAGGTCTGTCTGGGAAAAGTACAGCCATTGTTAATATAAGAACTGTTTGTGTGACATCGATGTGTCCTGGCAGCCAAGGAGAGTAGACAGGAATGAATATGTTAACAGTGACTTCACTGTACTTGTCAGTGGGGGTGGTGGATGCGATTGAGTGAGCATGTGTACTGTGTGGCTGTCACATTCAAAATGACTGAGGGAGTAGAGCAAAAAATCTGCATCTAATTTTGCATTAAGCTTGAACATTCATCCATGGAAACTATTCAGATGATTCAGAAGACTGCAGTATGGGCACCTGGTGATTGGCAGCTTCATCATGACAATGCACCAGCTCATGCATCACGTCTCATTCACACTTTTTGGCAAAACATCAAATCACCCAGGTGACTCAATCTCCCTACAGCCCGGATTCAGTGCCCTGTGACTTCCAGCTTTTCCCAAAACCAAAATCACCTTTGAAAGGGAAGAGATTTCAGACCATCAATGAGATTCAGGAAAATATGATGGTACAGCTGACAGTGATTGGGAGAACTATGTGAGGTCCCAGGGTGCCTACATGGCAGTGGACTGAAGTGTCATTGCCCTATGTACACTGTTTCTTGTGTCTTGTATCTTCTTCATTAAATGTCTCTATTTTTCATATTACATGGCTAGATACCTTCTGGAAAGACCTCATATGTAATTAAAAAAAAAAAAAAAAAAACATAAGAGCTCGCCCAGCATAAGTAGTGGAGAAAAAGTCTGTGGAGATCCTTATGTCTGGCGTGTGCCCAGGTGAGCACCACAGGAATCCTAACTGAGGACACTACACTGATAGCCTCGGAACTGATGGAACAAAGTTATTTGACAAATGGTGATGGAATAATTGGATATCCATATGGAATAAAATGTACTTCGATGCACATACTTCACTCTGCAGGCAAAAATTAATCCAAGGTGGATTAGAGACCTAAGTATAAACTAAAACTATAAAAATTCTAGCAGGATCATAGGAGAATGTCTTTGTGATGTACTTATTAGATAGTACCCAGAAATTACTAACTATAAAACAAAATGTTAATTATATTTCGTCAAAATAAAAACTGCTCATCAAAAACATGTTAAGAAAATGAAGGGGCAAGCCACAAACTGGGAGAAAGTATTTGTAATACCTATATCTGGGGGGAAAAACATGTATCCAGAGCATATTTTTAGAAATCCCTTCAATGCAATAATAAAAATACAAACTATTAAAAACATGGACAAAGCAACACAAGTGGACACTCCACAAAGGAATGCATTTTAATAGCCAATAAGGATATGATATGAAAAATGGTCAATACATTTTCAATGAGAAATGCAAATAAAAATCACTAAGAGATATCACTACACACCCACTAAAATGGCTAAAATTCAAAATACTGAGCAATCGGAAATTGCATGTACTGCTGGTAGGAGTGTAAAATGCTACACCTGCTTTGGAAAAAGTTGAGCAGTTTCTTATCATGTTTTTTTTTCCCTATTACCCAGCAATTCCACTCCTAAGTAGGTACTCGAGAGAAATGAAAACATGCCCACATGAGTAATCAAGTATTTATTCATAATAGCCCCAAACTGAAGATAGACCAACCAACTGATGAATGAATAAATCCCAGAATGATGAAAAGTTAGGGTTTTCAGTCACACAGAGGGCCCTTTCGAGAGACTAAAGTCATGCTTCAATCAAAGCAGGAGGCCTCTGGGAAGCTTAGGGGGTCCTCCTTCAGTCATCTCACCAGTGCCTAAGATTCGAAAATGGTTACCTTGGAACATTGGAGGTATGGTTTTCATCAAATGAAGTGAAATCAGTAAAATTCCCTGAAGATCCACAAACTTCTTAAGAAAATTGTTTCAGCTCAAACACTGTCAGCTTGGGCTAAAAGGGCCAAAGATAACAGAGAATAAAAGACTATGGGACTCCCAAAATTCTCTAGCAAGAAGTAAGCTGATGAAATTACTAAACTGCAAACATGAGCTACACTTCATGGGGAAAAAAAAAAACAATGCATGATGGAACCAAGAACCCAGAAGGAGGATCCATAAGCCAGAGAGAATTACTTACAGCCCTTAAAATCTAATCCAGAAATTCTCATTTGTCAGTTGGATATGGGAACTGCCTTTAACAGGTAGGTAGGATTTTTCCTTCCCTTTTCCCATTTTTTTTGAACTATAATATCTACAACTGTTATCCTAAGCCTGTTCTGTCACTGTGTGCTGGGAGCAAATATATATATATATATATATATATATTTATTCTTCAGTTTCCCATAACCACAAATGGTGAGCTGAGATATTGTGTCCCAGCAGCTGTACTCAATGGATTACATCCAGTAGCCTCATTATTCCCTGGTACTGACTTCAGATTTGGTTTGAGCTGGTGAAATTCAGGTGAATTGATGCTGTAGTGAGATGAGACTCTTGGGAACCTTTGGAGGGTGGATATATTTTGTACTTGGGAGGGACATAAATGATCGAGAGCCAATGAGTGAAGTGTGGTAGCAGAATTCTGACATGGTCCCCAAGATTCCTTGGTGAACCCACCTTGTATGATCCCCTCTCCTTAACTGTGGGTTTGAACTATGAGTTCGAGCAGATACACTCTCACGGTGGGGTTGCAAATCAGTTGACTTTGAATTCAGCCAAAAGGAGAACATCTTGGGTGGGTCTCCTCTAATCAGGTAGATCCTCACAGAGAAAGGAAGCAGTAGGAGCTGCTGGCCTGGAAGGAAGAAAACAAATAGCCAAGTAGCTGGGAATTACCTGTGGTGGCCACACACAAGGACATGTGGATGGCCTCTGGGACCCATGAGTGGTCCCTGGAACAGGCAGCTAGCAAATGGAACCTCAGACATACAACTGTAAGGAAAGGCATTTTTCCAACAACCAGTGAGCTGGGAAGAGGTCTCTGAACTTCAGATGAGAGCAGCAGCTCCTACCCACACCTTCATTTCAGCCTGTGACCCACAGCAAAGAACTCAGGCTGTTCCCAGATTCTTGGACCATAAACACTGTTAAGATAATAAATTTGGGTTGTTTTAAGCTACTAAGTTTATAGTAATTTGTTACGCAGCATAGAAAATTAATATATTTTTTCTTAAAAAGGTGATTTTTAGGGGAAAATTGAACTGTTTCCTTCTTCCTTGAAATCATGCAAAATATGCAACTGAGACTTGGAATGAGACAGGGATGAATGAAGTTATTTACTAGCATCTACTCCTTAATGAAAATGGTGAATATGCAGGAGGGGAAAGTCCTAATATTTTAAGATAGACAGGTGGATGAAGAGACAGATACGGAGGCACAGAGCTCTGGTAAGGGTTTTCCCCCTGAATGAACTGAAGTGCTGCTACCTGAAGTATTTTTACGGCAATGCTCTGCTTCAGGCTTACTGAATTCCCTGCTTCATTCTTTTTGGACTTTCCATCAGAAGTGAGGCATTATTTGACAACACTCATGGAGTAGAAAAAATGAGGCTACAGCAATTTTAAAAAGCATCATCACTGTGGCAACCCCATTTTCTATGACCTACCTGGGTTCAGAATATCCTTCAGGTCAAAATACCCTTGTTCTAATGCCATGCTTCACCCACAGAGACTACTCCCATGAGTTCATTGGTGACTCCAGACATCAATATTAATTAATTAATTAATTAATTAATTTTAGAGAGAGAGGGAGAAAGAGAGGGAAAGATATGAGAGAGAAACATCGATCAGTTGCCTCTTGTATGCACCTCAAATGGGGACCAAGCTCACAACCTAGGCATGTGCCCTTTCTGGGAATCAAACTCTTGACCTTTTTGGTTTGCGGGTCAATGTCCAACCAACTGAGCCACACTGGCCAGGGCAGCAATATTTTTAATTGGCCATTGGACTGAAGGCACAGAAGTTTTGGGACCCCAGGGCAACACATCCCAGATGGATGAGAAGCCTGCTTTTCTATGATAAAGCAAGAGAAGCATAATTGTGAAGGCGGAAAGGCCAAGGGAAACAGCATAAAATGTTCTCCCAACTGCATTCTCAGACTGTAGAATTCCCATTTTTTAGAAAAAAGGATACATGGCAGTCAAGAATCTGACAATGGTTGCGTTGAAAACTACCTGCTCCATACACCACCTTTGAAGTCTTCATGCAGCCTGCATTCCCAAGTCCGGAAATTACAAATTGAAATATTCCTGAATAAAAAGTCCAGAGATGTAACTTCTAAAAATGTGGATCAAAGAAAATCACCTCTTCCTCAGTTCCCTTGACTTGATGGAGACATTAAAAAACAAAATTACTGGAAATTACTATGAGAGAACTTGATTCAAAACAACCAAAGTTTTTTTACTTTCATTTTAGCTACACAGCAGAAAGCCATGTGTTGTGTATGTGTGTGTGTGTGTATTTTCCGTGTGTCTTTATACACATATTCTGAATGTGAAAGAAAACTAACCACTGAGTTGATAATGCAACTTTGAGTATTTTTGCATTAGCCAGGTCTTGTCTAATATAGCAGCTCCACTGATGCTTCTGGATACAAAAGCCCAGCTCAGGGATGGCGTTCAGTCAAAATATCCCATTGCTTCGCAGTAAGAATCTAAGCATCAAGTTTGATATTATTTTATGCTTCAAACTATCATAATTCAAAAAGACAAATGAATCCAAGGAGATGCCTCTATTTTGATGAGATCTTTAAATGTAACAATATCTTTGTCCATTTCATTGTGTTCTTTGACTTATGTGATTAAAGTTAAGTTCTGGTGGATAAAAGTAGGGAGTAATATCTTTATAGGACCCAAAGTGAAGTTATAAATCAATTCTTTGAGGTAGTATAAGTGGAAAGAACTGTCTGTACAATTTCACTGCTAAAATTCTGTGAGTGGTTCATTAAACCTTCAGGGAGCTGCCACTTAATACATACAAAGACAAAGAAAGAAAATCTCAACTTAATTCATCCTAGGGCCAGACAAGGTAATGAAGACAAGTCAATAACATTATCTTAATTCTGAACATAACATTTCAATTCTGTGGTAGAAGTAACGTGGCTGGCTGAGTGAAGTGTGGCAAGGACTATCTTTTATATGTTGTTATGACCCTCCCCTGCTTGCATGAGATGACCTACTTTCTAGTAAACAAGTGGCAAGCCTGCTTCCTTTAGAAAAGAGTCATGACCAGGAATTTCTGAGAAAATTTCAAAAGCCATATCCGAGAGTGGAATCTAGCCTTAAACTTACAAGATGTTTATTAACCAGGTTTTATTATGTTTCACTCAAACCTGTAAATGGTTATTACACACTAGTCTATAGTTAGTACCAGCAATAATTATAGTAATAGCTGCCATTTTTGACTATTTATTCTGCACCAAGAACTGTTCTTAACATACATGATTTTGTGAAATTTTCACAATAACCCTATGAGGCAGATTTCCTTTCTGTATTCCTCATGTTATATATAGAAGTGAAAAGAGAACTGGGTATCACAAGACAGCAAGGTATATACATAGGTTGAACTCAAAGGAATTTGCATCATAGCAGCATTATCTTTACATTGAAAATAATTTGGGACTTCCGGCCAAGATGGAGGCATAGGCGGACACACTGTGCCTCCTCTCACAACCAAAATTAAGGACAACAAATATTTAGAAACAAGAAAAACAACCAGAACTAATAGAAAATTGAACTGTACTGAAGTCCAACAACCATTCATCCAGACCGG
The DNA here is from genome assembly GCA_039655065.1 of Glossophaga mutica. NCBI lineage: Eukaryota > Metazoa > Chordata > Mammalia > Chiroptera > Phyllostomidae > Glossophaga > Glossophaga mutica. Next base: position 158,874,212 of record CM077303.1, read on the forward strand.
TAAGAGGGGCGGAGTCGAGGCAGGAGAAAGTGGAGGTGCAGACCCAGGAACGCAAGCAGCAGCGGCTTGCAGTTCCCAGGTGCACCGCCGGCGGCTGGCAGTCCCTGGGCCCACAGGCAGCGGCTGGCGGACCCCGGGCACAGGGGGGCAACTGTGCAGAACCAGTGAGGCCACACAAGGCGGCTGGCTGACCAGGTGGTCCCACATTCGCGCACGAAGACGGTCCAGGTGAAGGGGAAGCGGCGGAAAGGGCTGGAGTCCAGGACAGAGCGGAGCAGGCGCCATTGTTCCCTCTCAGACCCCGCCCCCACATACAGCGTCACAACCCAGCAACTGGGCTGCCCCGCCCTGAGGAACACCTAAGGCTCCACCCCTCACTACGTAATAACCGTGACCAGACTAAAACCAAACCAAAACAAAACAAAAAAAAAAAAAAAAAAACCACCAAAAATGGCTCAAACCAGCGGAAAACAAATAAAAGCCCCAGAGCCAATTCCTCTAAGCATAGCCAACCTATCAGATGCACAGTTCAAAGTATTGGTCATCAAGATGCTCACAGAATTGGTTGACTTTGCTCACAAACTAGATGAAAAAATGCAGGCTACAATATGTGAAATGAAGGAAGATGCATGGGGAACCGATAGAGATGGAAGGAAAACTGGGACTCAAGTCAATGGAGTGGACCAGAAGGAAGAAACTAATAACCAAACAGAAAACTAGGAAGAAACAAGAATTCAAAAAAATGAGGAGAGGCTTAGGAACCTCCGAGACATCTTTAAACGTCCCAACATCCGAATGATAGGGGTCCCAGAAGGGAAAGAAGAAGAGCAACAAGTGGAAAACTTATTGGAACAAATAATAAAGGAGAACTTCCCCAATATGGCAAAGGAAATAGACTACCAGGATGTCCAGGAAGCTCAGAGAGTCCCAAAGAAGTTGGACCCAAGGAGGAACACACCAAGGCACATCGTAATTCCATTAGCCAAGATGAAAATGAAGGAGAGAATTCTAGAAGCAGCAAGGGATAAGGGGACAGTCACCTACAAGGGAGTTCCCATCAGACTGTCAGCTGATTTCTCAAAAGAGACCTTACAGGCAAGAAGGGGCTGGAAAGAGGTATTCCAAGTCATGAAAGTCAAGGACCTACATCCAAGATTGCTCTATCCAGCAAAGCTGTCATTTAGAATGGATGGACAGATAAAGTGCTTCTCAGATAAGGTCAAGTTCAAGGAGTTCATCATCACCAAGCCCTTATTATATGAATGTTAAAGGGACTTATCTAAGAAAAAGAAGATAAAAAATATGACAGTGAAAAGACAGCAAACTCACAGCTATTAAGAACCACACCTAAAACAAAAGCAAACGAAGCAAACAGCTAGAACAGGAACAGAACCACAGAAATGAAGATAATATGGAGGGTTAGCAACAGGGGTGTGGGAGTAGGAGAGAGGGGGAAAAGGTGCAGAGAATGAGTAGCATAGATAGTGGGTAGAAAATAGATGGGGGAGGGTAAGAATAGTATGGGAAATGTAGAAGCTAAAGAACTTATGACACATGGACATGAACTAAAGGCGGGAATGTGGGTGGGAGAGGGTGTGTAGGGTGGAGGGGAATGATGGGGGATAAATGGGACAACTGTAATAGCATAATCAATAAAATATATTTAAAAAAAGAAAATAATTTAGTTTAAAAAAATAAGTTTAATATATCACCTTATATTAATGCTGCTAATTTTAACAGTTTTGCACTTTTCCTTATCGTTAAATCTAAGTTGCACATTTAAGAACCATAAATATGAGAAATTCATATTCCATTTATATTTACATAGGTTTAAATAATGATAACTAATTTATGCCAATAATATATAAAGTATTAATTTTTCTTTTATAGGATCTGCATTGTCACAAGTTTATGAAGCACTGAAATCCATTTGATACTGTAAGAAGATAAAAGCAAGAACTAATGATGCTTATCTTGGTGGAAAGAAAATTGAAGGTAAACAAATAAGAAAACACATCAGAAGAGTCTTCAATTATCTAAAATGCTGTTGCCCAAAAGAGTTGATGTATTTTTCTTCATGACCCCAAGTGCTAGTGTTTAAATTAATAGGTAGAAGCTACAACACACACAATCAAAGTTGTGACAAGATGGAGTGGGAAATGTAGAAATTAATTTTCTTTTTTTGTAGCCGTTTCAACATAGAATTCCATGACTAGTTTGGGTCTTGGGTATAGATAGGAACGGTAGACCAGAAGACCTTTAAGGCCCCTTCTTGAGATCAGATCCTCTGTCTCTTAAGAAAAAAGCATTAAAGTTAGGATGACAGAAGATAGACTCATCTAGTCACTATTTCCACTATTTCTCATTCACAGGATTTGTCACTAAATCTGAAAAATATTCTGTATCTCAAAAACACAAGAGGCAAAAAAAAAAAAAAAAAACCAACACACACACACAAGAGGCACCAACGAGCATAGAGGAAAAAAAAACAAGTATTTGGTGTCCCCAAGAAAGCTCCTTAACAACTGAAATGGGAGAAGGGAAGAAAGGATTGAGCTGATAACATGTCAATGAACAAGCAAAAAGCCTGTCTACTTAACTCAAGGAACATGGTCTCTCTCGTTACTTCTCTCCTTACTACACATTTTGATTGAGAATCTGGCTCCCCAGACTTCTCTTCCATGACCCACTATTCCCTAAGACATACATAAAACTGTCTCATTCCTCATTCCAGAGAAGCCCCAATAAAAGAAAAAGTCTTGACGGACAGACAGAAAATGAGTGAAAAGGAAACACAACACTCCATTGTTTTAAGAGAACTGATAGAAATGGGAATCTCAGAGAAGTAAATGAGCCCAGCCCACTGAAGCTGACAGAGAACAAGACAAGTTTGGTGATGGTGGGAATATTCACCTTTGCTTCATAGTCCAACATCCATGACTGAAAAAAATGGTCAACAACATTTACAGTAACAAATATGAACTAATTGAGCTTCTTCCTCCTCTTCTGCAGTTTCAAAATATTGTAAAATGTATGTAAATAAGAAAACATACTCAAAATTATTTTCCATTGCCAAAGAATATACATATTTCTTATAAAGCCATATTGATCCAGCATATCCAACTTGACTTCTAGTATAAAATTTAAAAAACAACTCAAATCTTATTTTTCCCTGGTTCATACATTGTCAAAAAAATGAGTAAAACATCCTGAAATTATGCCTAAAAGGTCATATATTTCCCTCATCTGATGGTCCCATATACATCTGATAGCATGTCCTCCTTCTCACCCAATTTAATACTACAAACCAGCTCTCCCCCTCAGAGTTCTCATTCTCTAACTCTGTCTATTTCTATTTTCCATAATTAATATTGAAAAAATTGATAACATACTTCTTTACATAGTTTATTGTTCATTGCCTCCTCCTGCTAAAATGAGGGTATCAAAAGGGCAGGAATCTCTGCTCTTTCTGCACTAATGTAAGCCATGTCCAAAACAGAGCCTGACACAAGGCAGGCACACAGTCTAAATTTGCTGACTGAATAAATGCCAATTGTCTATTTTTTTATCTGTTTTATCCCCACTGTATGATCTGGCCTCCTTTGTCAAATATTAACTGACATCAAAATGTGGGCTTATTTCAGGGCTCTCCATTCTGTTTCATTGATCTATATGCCTGCTCTTGTGCCAATGCATGGTGTTTTGATTACAATAGCCTTGTAGTATAATTTGATATCAAGTAGTGTGATATCTCCATCTTTGTTCTTCTTTCTCAAGATTGCCAAGACTATTTGGGGGTCTTTTATGGTTCCATATAAATTTTTGGAATATTTTTCCAGATTTGTGTGTAATGCCATTGATAATTTTTTATGTCTTATTGTTTACGCTGTTACAGTTTTTCCAATTATTTCCCTCTTCACCCCCTTCCACCCATCTCACCCTCCACTTCTATAGTCAGTCCCCACCCTGTTGTCCATGTCCATGGGTCCTTCATATATGTTCCTTGACTAATCTCTTCACCTTCTTTCAAACAGCCTCCACCCCCTCCTCCCCTCTTACTGCTGCCAGTCTATTCCATGGTTTTGTGTTTCTGGTTCTATTTTGCTCATCAGTTTATTTTGTTCATTAGATTCCCCTGATAATTGAAATCATATGTTATTTGTCTTTTATCAAGTGACTTATTTCACTTAGCTTGATAGTCTCCAGTCCATCCATGCTGTCACAAAAAACTAAAAATTCCTTCTTTTTTTCCTGCTGTGTAGAATTCCATTTTGTAAATGTACCACAGTTTTTTAATCTACTCATCTACTGATGGGCACTTAGGCTGTTTCCAATTCTTGGCGATTTTAATAGGAATTGCATTGAATCTGCAGATTGTTTGGGATAGAATAGACATTTTAATTATGCTACTTTTTCCTATCCATGAACATAGTATATGCTTCACTTATTTGTATCTTCCTTAATTTTTTCCCTCAGTATATTATAATTTTCCCAGTTCAGGTCTTTTATCTCCATGGTTAAATTTATTCATAGGTAGCTTATTTTTTTATTGTTGTTGCAATAGTAAATGGGATTGTTTTCTTAATTTCTATTTCTGAGAGTTCATTTTTGGTGTATAAAAATACCACTGATTTCTGAATGTTAATTTTGTATACTGCTACTTTGCCAAATTCACTTATTAGATCTAGTAGTCTTTTGGTGGAGTCTTTAGGGTTTTCTATATACAATATCATTTCATCTGTGAATGAGAGTTTTACTTCCTCCTTTCCAATTTGGATGCCTTTTATTTCTTCTTCTTGTCTGATTGCTGTGGCTAGTATTCCATTACTATATTTGTTTGTTTTTTTATTGAGTGTATTGGGGTGACATTGGTTAATAAAACCATACAGTTTTCAAGTGTATAACTCAATAAAACATCATCTATATACTGTACCATGTGCCCATCATTCAAAGTAACATTTCTTTCCATCCCCATTTATCCCCCCTTTGCCCAGTGCCACCTATGCCCACCCTCCTTTCCCTCTGGCTATCACCATACTGTTGTCCATGTCTATGTGTTCTAGGTATATAGTTTTTGCTTAATCTCCTCGTCTTTTTTCAACCAGCCCCCAACCCCTCTCCCCTCTGACAGCTCAGCCTTTTCTATGTATTTATGCCTCTGTTTCTATTTTGTTGGAATAAGAGTGGTGAAAGTGGACATCTCTGTTTTGTTCCTGATCTTAATGGGAAACACTTTTAGTTTTTGCCCATTGAGTATGATGTTGGCTTTGGGTTTATCATATTTGGCCTTTACTATGTTGAGGTATGATCACTCTATTCCCACTTTGCAAAGAGTTTTTATAATAAATGGTGCTGGATTTTATGAAATGCCTTTTCTGCATCTATTGAAACTAAAAAGTTTTTGGAAAGCAAAAGAAACCATCAACAAAATGAAAAGGGAATCTACTTAATTGTTGGGAGAACATATTTTCCAACAATACATATGATAAGAGCTTAATTTCTAAAGCATATAAAGAACTTATACAACTCAACACACACACATACACACACACACAATTAAAAAATGGGCAAAGAACCTGAATAGATACTTCTCCAAAGAGGACATACAGATGGCCAATAGACATAGGAAAAAATATCACTACCACTAATCATCAGAGAGATGCAAATTAAAACCACAATGAGATGTCACATCACACCTGTCAAAATGGCTTTCATCAATAAAACAACAAGTGCTGGCAAGGATGTGAAGAAAAAGGATCCCTCATGCACTCTTGGTGGGAATGCAGACCAGTGCAACCACTGTGGAAACCGATATGGAGTTCCCTCAAAAAAATAAAAAAGGAAACTTCTTTTTGACCCAGCAATTCCACTTATAGGAATATACCCAAAGAAACCCAAAACACTAATTTGATAAAATACATGCACCCCTATGTTCACTGCAGCATCATTTACAGTAACCAAGATCTGGAAACAATCTAAGTGTTCACAAGTAGATGAGTGGATAAAAATGCTGTGGTACATTTACATAATGAAATACTACTCAGCTATTAAAAACACACACACACACACACACACACACACACACACACACAAACAAGGAAATCCTACCATTTGCAACAGCATGGACGGACCTGGAGAGAATTATGCTATGTGAAATAAGCCAGTCAGAGAAAGACAAGTATCATGTGGTCTCACTTATATGTGGAATCTAATGAACAAAATAAACTGACAAAGTACAAACAGAGGCAGGTATACATCGACCAGCCTGATAGCTGTCAGAGGTAAGGGAGCTTGGGGTACTAGAAAGTAAAAGATGAAGGGATTAAGAAAAAACATATATATAGCACATAGACACAGACAACAGTGTGGTGATGGCCAGAGGGAAAGGGCAGTGGAGGTAAGTGGAGATGGGCAAACGGAGGATAAATGGTGATGGAAAGAGACTTTGCTTTGGGAGATGGGCACATAATGCAGTGTGCAGGTGATGTTTTGTTGAGTAGTACACTTGGAGTACACCTGTAAGATTTTTTGAACCAATGTCACCCCAGTAAATTCAATAAAAATAAACAAATAAGTTCAACTTGTTTAATTACTTGTGTGTTTCTTGGTGGCAATTGGCTGAAGGGCATTGAAAGAATAAATAAATTACTTAATTGATGGAAGCATTTCATAAATTATCTGCCTAGGGATTTCTTAATATCTTGAACTTGACAACTTCCCAAGGCTATTAAAAGGAAAACAATTTCATCTCCATGCTTCTCCAGCAAGGGAAATATTCTGCCATCTCCACGCAAACCTCAGGAAACTTATTTTAGTGGAATTCAGTTTTCCAAAAGTAAACCCATAAAGCAGAAATGAGGGATATGAAAGCCTTATGAATGATTTTTAAATTATAAAACCAGCTACATTATATATATGTTATATATTTATTCACAATCATGTGTCATCACTTATGACAACAAATAATTCAGATTACATGTCTGATCTGCAGCCAGTTACTTTTTAAAGATATTAATACATCATAGGTTTCAGCAGTTTTTTAAAGTACAAAGCAGTAAGTGTTACTATAAAATGTACATTAGATGTACTCAGAGAAATTACAATAAAGCATGGGCAGGGAAGAAATAGAGGTTTGGAAGTCATTCTTGAAGAGCCTAGTGTCCAAGATAAACAAGGCCTGGATACTACTTACAGGTAATGAAAACAGATCTTATTGCAATAGGGAGGGAAATCCAGCAGAAACCAACATAATCTTCCATCTGTGCACCGCTGACTGGATGTTTTCAAGGGAGAATGCAGGAGTTAGGACGGGGAACAAGTGGGGGCTGAAGCAGAGTCAAGGAAATAGAAATGTACAAAAAGAGAGGGAAAGGTTGGTCAGTGTGAATATGTCATGTGGGTTTGTTAACTGGTACTCATCCAAGTTAAGCTCCTGACCTCCCACAAAGACTAGGAGACAAGGGTCCTATGTTCAGGTTTTGAATAGAGCAAACAGTAAATCCATTTGTCAGCCTTGAGCTTTCCCAGAACTTGAAGTGGGCTATGGTCATCCTAGGAACCTTGAAATATTAGAAACTATGTTAGTATTTGTTCAAGTTTCCTAGTGTGGGGGTTTGGATGAAATTCTTTATGCTGAGGATCTTCAGCCTTTATTGGCCAAGATAGAAGCCTAATCAAGAAGAGGTCTCAGAGGATCCTGAGTCTGATCAAGAATAGGGTCTATGTCAATAGTAGGATTGATGGAGCAGTCCTGGAGCTCAGCTACCCAACACAACTATCATATATGGCTTCTGTTAATAGGGTAACTAGGTTACTGGTATAAACTGTAGTAGACTTTAAAGTTGTCTCTAAAACATTCACACTTCCCTCCTTCTGTGTGTAGCATCCATACAATTTGTGTCTGACCCCATTCTCAGCTTGTGCAGGCAGGGGGTGATGGGAAGGCTGATGAGTCTGAGCCAATCAGGATAGTCCCTTCCTTCTTGGTTGAGGTGCCTCAGGTCTTAAGTAGTTGGCATATATCATTTCTGTAGCCACATGGGTCCACAGGTGTGCACCAGTTTGTGAGAAACTCAGTATTTATGGTAGATAACCATGAGAAATCACCCACTGTCTTTTCAGGAGTCACGCTGCCCAGCTATAAGAGTTAGCCATCCCCCTACAGTGAGAGAAAGCAACTGAGGATGAACAGACATACAGAGGAAGGCAAAGAGGAGAGAAACATGTGGGGCTAGAACCAGATCTCTGATCAAACAGTTAGCCTGCTCTGCCCTTAGCCAATAAATCTCCCTTCTTTGTTTTAAGATAGTTTGGGGTTGTTTTTCTATTGCTTGCAATTAAAAGCATCCAAACTAAAATGTAAATTTTAATACAGCCTTTTGAAAAAGAAACAATACTAACACAATCAGACAAGAAATGATTAACATAGAATTGTTTTGCGATTTAATGGTTTGGTGTTTCATGTATAAGAAGAGGGAAATTTCTAAACCTGTTATTCCATAGGGAAGGACAGCAGGTAAGTGGAGGCCTAGGAGTGATTTGAGACATCATCCTCTGTACTCAACGCTTTTGTTCACTGAGCACTGTTTATTATCCCCAGCAAAAATTGGTTGCTCTTAAGTATATGTTAAAATAAAATTAGTTAGTGAATAATGTCCCGTTTTAAATTCATGCACCATAATGATGTCAATTTATTTGAATAGTTGGCTTAGAAAGCCATTGTACTGAACTTGGCATAAGCTCGTTGGCTGCAAGAGCCTTTTATAGCCCTGTGCTCCCTACGCTCTCATCCATTATCTCCTAATAAAACAACAAAGGTTCCCTAGAAATGTCCCAGTTAGACATTATTACAAAGCATTTTACTATCATTTGCTAGATTAATGTGACTTATACAACCTAAAGCAGTGAGTCAAGACCTTGGTTGACAGTTGAAATGAGGTGTATGAATCCCTTTGTAAATTGCTTTAAAATAAAAGCAAGTTCATCTCTTCTTGATAGACTTAAGTACTTTAAATGTCAGTACCTCTTCCTCATTGCAGGCTCCAAAATAAGAATGGATGGTTTATAACTCTTGGGAATTAACTTTCTGAAACTACATCGTTTCCATTTTTAGCTTTAGAGCAGCAAGCATTTGGACTGGGTCAGGATACTACATATTACATTGGATCTTCTGGTACAGATTAGAAAAGCAATAGAGAGAAAAGACTACAAAATATACCTCTCATGGCTGATAACAATTCATGTCTAAAAGGATTGGAAGGGAGTCGTAGTGGTTAAATGGTGCACTTGGAATAAATCACCAAGGTTCAGATCTTAGTCCTTCTCCTTTCTAGTTGTATAACCTTCGAGAAACTATTTGATCCTATTAAGACTTATTTTCCCATTCTGTAAAATATAATATAATAAGAGTAGTACCTATAATAATAGTACCTATCACATAGTGCTGTTTTGAGAACTCAGTGCTTATGAAGTGCTCATCCACAATGCTTACTAATAGTCAATAAAAGTTGGCTTACAATTTTACAAAGAACAAATGTAATGTAATGTAAAATGAATATTAATATAAATGTTTAAATTTCATTTATTTTTACTGCAATCTCAGTAGCATTTTAGAAGAGAAACTCAGAATATTTCTGATATTTTGAAATCTGATTTAAGGTATATTTTCAATGTGAGACTTGATTAGAAGTGGATAAAGACACAGATACAGCCCTGGCTGGTGTAGCTCAGTGGATTGAGCGCAGGCCTGTGAACCAAAGGATTGCAGTTCGATTCCCAGTCAGGGCACATGCCTGGGTTGCAGGACAGTTCCCAGCGACAGTTCCCAGCAGGGGACTCACGAGAGGCAACCATATATTGATATCTCTCTCCATCTCTCCTTCCCTTCCCCTCTAAAGATAAATAAATAAAATCTTTAAAAAAAAAAAAAAAGACACAGATACAATACTTCAGGACTGGTGATTACAGCAATGCCAGGATTTCCAGGCAAGGGGTAAAAATAGTCTTGGGATATAAACTATTGTTTGATATTTTTTAAGGACAGTCAATATGTCTCTCATGAAATTTTTGAAATGAGCAATAAGGATATTTCAACTTTTATTTTCCTGAGGGAGATAAATTATTTTGAAGAATTGATTAGAATAATAAAGTCACACTAATATGGACAATAAGCTGTTTCAATTTCTGTTTTCTATGTAAAATAAAATAGTGGTTAACCCAAAATTCATTTCCATAGCAAATTTTCTATGATAGATTTTTACAGCAAATATCAACTCCAAAGTTTATTTTGTAAAAAGTGCTGCTAAGCATCTCTGCACTTCCTTTAGTACTTCCTATCTCTGCATAGATGAAAAGAAACCATGAAGGATAAAAGTTGGCCTTAATTACAATTTCTCTTCAGAGAATCCATATTTGCAGAATTAAGAAGCAAGTTACCATAATGAACAATAAAGCACTGCATCCTTCCTAAAGGGTCCAGTCTCTTTATTTAAGAGGTTCTTCAAGTTTAATTTGCTCTTACATTATTGAAACCTGTTTTCTTTTGGGGGGAATGAGGTGAAGGAAAAAAATGTTAAACAGCATGTTTTCTTAGCATGTAAGCTCCCTCTCAGTTTCACAACCCTCCTTATTCATTTTATATTGTGTTGATCAATCTCTCACAATACTAATACTTCAAATTTCTTGCCCCTTTCTTTCTAGGTCCCACTTACCTTGCAAAATTTCATCCATTGATGAACCTGGCTATTGCAGGTCTGGATCCATGTCCACTTACACTTGACCATACAAAGTTTTTGATTACTTTAGATAACAATAGTATAAAATATCTGAAGAGTGTAAAGGTTGGCTACATCCTCGCAAATCCACCACTTGGTTACCATGAAATCAAGTCATAAATCAAATATTGCCACATATATAGACATTTTGTATACAATCATTTAATAGCCAGCAGGTAGGAAATATTCTATAAGTTCAGCTCTCTGCCCTTTTAGAGATCTGTCCAGACCTTGCATGAAACTAACTTGAAGCACAACGGAAACTGAAGAAACAGGATTCTTTTACCCTTTGCCATCAGACAACCAGAAAACCTTTGACCAATGTTTAGACACAGGTCCATTTAGTGACATACTTCACTCCTGTAAGTATTAACAGTGTCTCCAAAATATTTTAGGCCACCCATATATCTTGAATGCCACCGATTTCACCATTGACAGCCTGTTTCCAACAGTTGTGCTAATTTATGAGCTTGTAATTTCACAAATAAAAATGCAGTCTTAACATTGATTATGTTAATTAGAGAAAGAGCCTGATATTGATCAAGGATTAAAAAGAGCTAATTTTTTGTAGTAAATAACTATGAAGAGTGGCCTCTGTGACACCCCTTAAAGGTAAATTTCTAAAATGACAACTGACTGCTCCCCAGATCAAACTTTCTCAATCTCTTTAATCTAAAGGAACCCTTTATATGATTTTCAGGGTACAAGAGTTTAGGACTTTTGGTCAAGATGGAGGTGTAAGTAGATACACTTTGCCTTGTCACACAACCAAAAGAAGGACAATGACAAATCTGAACACAAAAAAAATAACCAGAACTGACAGAAAATTGAACTGTATGGAAGTCTGAGAACCAAGAAGTTAAAGAAGAAATATTCATTCAGACTGGGAGGAGGGTAGAGATGGGCAGCCAGGGCAGAGAGGATGAGGGGCAAGGTGGTGGCTGAAAGACAAAGCAGTCTCACATTTGCATGTGGATAAACTGGGAGGAACAACTGGGGAGCCAGACAGACCACACAACCCAGGGTCCAGTGCAGGGAAATAAAGCGTTAAAATCTCTGGTGGTAAAAACCTGCAGGGGTTGTGGCGGTGGGAGGAGCTCCCAGCCACACAGGGTCCCTACAGCGTCCTAGAATGTACAAAAACCCATCCATTGGGAAATCATCACTGGAAGGGCCCAATTTGCTTTGGGTAGTGGGAGAAGTGACTGAAAGCCAGCAGAGAGAGGAGCAGGTGGCATTGTTCCCTCTCAGACCCCTCCCCTACAGACAGCACCACAACGCAGTGATGTGGGTTGCCCTGACCTGGTGAGTACCTAAGGCTCCACTCCTTACAATGTAACAGGTGTGCCAAGACAAAAAAATATATATGCTTTAATGAAAAAACAGATCAGAGATAGAACTAAGTGATTAAGAGATAGCCAACCTACCAGATAAAGAATTCAAAACACTGATAATCAGTATGCTTACAGAAGTGGTTGAGTATGGTTGCAAAATAGGGGGAAAAGTGAAGGTTATGCAAAGTGAAATGAAGAGAATTGTACAGGGAACCAACAGTGAAGGGAAGAAAATCGGGACTTGAATTATCGGTTTGGAGCAAGAGGAAGAAATAAAAAGTCAACAAGAACAGAATGAAGAAACAAGAATTCTAAAATATAAGGAGAGGCTTAGGAACTTCCCAGACAACTTTAAATATTCCAACATCTGAATCATAGGGGTGCCAGAAAGAAAAGAGGAAGAGAAAAACATTGAAAATTTATTTGAAAAAATAATGAAAGAGAACTTCCCCAATCTGGCAAAGGAAATAGACTTCCAGGAAGTCCAGAAAGCTCAGAGAGTCCCTAAGAAGTTGGACCCAAGGAAGCACACCAAGACATATCACGATTACATTACCCAAGATGAAAGATATGGAGACAATCTTAAAAGCAGCAAGAGAAAAGAAAAGAGTTACCTACAAAGGAGTTCTCATAAGACTGTCAGCTGGTTTCTCAAACAAACCTTGCAAGCAAGAAGGGGCTGGGAAGAAGTATTCCAAGTCATGAAAGGCAAGGACCTACATCCAAGATTACTCCATCCAGCAAGTTATCATTTAGAATGAAAGGGCAGATAAAGTGCTTCCCAGATAAGGTCAAGTTAAAGGAGTTCATCATCATCAAGCCCTTATTATATAAAATGTTAAAGGGACTTACCTAAGGAAAAGATGATCAAAACTATGAAATGACAACAAACTCACAACTATCAATAACCAAACCTAAAAAAACAAAAACAAAATTAAACTAAGCAAACAACTGGAACAGGAACAGAATCACAGAAATGAAGATCACATGGAGGGTTATCAGTGGCGAGGGGACAGGGGAGAAAAGGGGAAAAGGTACAGAGAATAAGAAGCATAAATGGTAGATACAAAAATAGACATGGGGAGGTTAAGAACAGTTTCAGAAATGGAGAAGCCAAAGAACTTATGTGTATCACCCAAGGACATGAACCAAGGGGTGAGGTAATACATGTGGGAGGTGGGTTGCACGGTAGAGGGGTACAAATGGGACAATTGTAATAGCATAATCAATAAAATATTTTTAAAAATAAAACAGCTAAGGAAACCATCCCCAAATTTAAAAAAGTTTAAAGAACAATGCGGCATGTGGTATATTCATGTGGAAATTTGATTTCCTTGTTTAAAACAATGACTTTCTAACAAACCTTTTCTGAAAAAAAAAGGAAAATGAGATAGTTAATATTAGCTTACCATTCTTAAAATTAAGCTCTTCCCTTACATTAAAATTTTTTAAACATTCATGAAGCAAATATAATAAATTCCTGCTAAGTAACTAGGTTAAGCCAAAAGAGAATTTCATTTTTCTAAAATTTGGCTCAATAGAGTTACTTCAAAGAAAGGTTATAAATTTACTTTTATTAATATTAGTTACAGCATGAAACTTTATTGACAATAAATACCAAAACTTCTAAAATCAGTACACTAAATTAGAGTTACACTACATAAGAATTTATGAAATAGAGCTATTCAATTGGGGATGAGATACCCTAGAAAATGAATATTTGGAAGAATTGGAAAATAGGTGAGGTAAATTCAGATTATGGACACTTTGCAAGAGAAGCACAGAAAGCATAAACTGATTTCCCCTGAGAATGAGGCGAAAAGAATTAGCTTTTGTTGCTGTTTAGGCATTACAAAGATATCCAATAAAAGCTATGTGTCATTGACATATGAAAAGATGCTCAGCATCACTAGCCATCAGAGAGATGCAAATTGAAACCACAATGAGTTACCACTTCACATGGGTCAGAATGGCAATCATAAACAAATCAACAAACAATAAGTACCAGTGAGGTTGTAGAGAAAAGGGAATCACAGTACCTGTTGATGGGATTGCAGACTGGTGCAGCCACTGTGGAAAACAGTATGGAATTTCCTCAAAAAACTAAAAATGGACCTGCCTTTTGACCTTTTGACCCAGCAATCCCACTGCTGGGATTATACCCTAGAATCCTGAAACATCAACTAAAAAGAACATTTGCACCCCAATGTTCATAGCAGCATTATTTACAATAGCCAAGTGCTGGAAACAGCCTAAGTACACATCAGTAAATTAGTGGATCAAAAAAATGTGATACATTTACACAATAGAAGAAACAGAAAAGAAAGAAGGAGTCCTACCATTTGCAACAGCATGGATAGAACTGGAGAGGATTATGCTAAGTGAAATGAGCCAGGTGGTGAGGGACAAATACCATATGATCTCACCTTTAACTGGGACCTAATCAACAAAACAAACAAGTAGGCCAAATAGGACCAGAGATCATGGAAACAAAGAATAAACAAAGAACAAACTGACAGTGACCAGAGGGGAAGGGTGGGGTATAACGGAGGATAGAAAGGGAAGGGTCAAGTCAAGGAACATGTATAAAGGACCCATGGACAAGGACAATGGGGTGGGGTGGATTAAATGTGGGAGGTGGGATATAGGCAGGGCAGAGGAGAGCAATGGGGGGAATAAGGACAACTTTAACTGAACAACATTTTTTTAAAAAGCTATGCGTCATTGAAATAGATTAACAAAGAGGCTGGTAACATACCAACTCAGGAAAGGGAAACAGAAGTTTGGCACCTGAAAGTAGAAGAGAGAAATAAGAAAATGTAGTCTTCCAAATTGACTTATACTGTGTCCCCTTTATTTTTGTTTTGTTTTTCTCTGGCCCAAAATAAATCATTTTCACTACAAGCTTCAGTCACCACCAATATCCTTCACTAGATTACTTTGGAAATTCAAAACTTATAGTTGAGGTCAGCTTCAAGGGCTTGTTACCTGCAGTTGCACAGGACTCCATACTCAGAAGGGAAACTCTCATGTTCTCCTGTGGCTGTTGTGAAATACAACTGTAATTTTTTTAAACCAACCACAATACATTTAATAGCAACCTGACTCACACAAACCAAAGATTAAAAAATAAATTATGAGACAATTGGAGATATTTAAAAACCAAGTGTATCTTGAGCGACATTAAAAAATTACTGTTTGACTAATTTGACTTTGGGTGATGGGCAGATGGTGCAATATACAGATCATGTATCATAGAAATGTACATTTGAGAACTATATGATTTTATTTACCAATATCATCCCAAAATTTTTAATAAAAAAGGAAAAAAGCAATAAAATAAAATAGAATGAAATTTTAAAAAGAGATTTCTGTTTTATTTTTCTTTAGGTATAGTGTGGTATTTTGGTATATTCTTAAGTCTGTATCATTTAGAATTCAAGTGATCCTGCATCTTTATTTTGTACTAGACCCCCAAAATTATGAAGCCAGTCTTGCTTACAGTTTAAGTTCTAGGCCATATCATGTTAAAAGAATAGTCATGTGTGTGTTTTTCCCAGCCTTGGGTTCCATTTGAAAACCTTATTTTATTAATATGAATTTAGATGGTGCTGTGCCCAATCACCCTTCCCAACTCCTGGGATAGCTTCCCTTGCCCTTGGCTACCACGTCAGTACTGCTACATAATAGCACCGATGAGAATTCACCCTAGCCTGAGTCCCCAAGGTAACGCTTACGACTAATAGATTCTCTAAAGATGACCTTGCACGTAAGTATATGAGGGCAGGGGCACATTGTCTGCTTGGGAACATTAAAGTACGTGTACTTTAGTGCAAGCTGCACCCCCGCTACCTCGACTCCCTCAAATCCCTGGCCTCCCACTAGCTGGAAATATAGTAGAAGTTATCAGCACATTATTACAGAACCTAGTTCTCTAGTTTTCCTCTTAAAGCTTTGTCTTATAAAAATAGGTCTTCACATAGAAAGCATTTTCTAGTTCTCTAAGTGTTTTCACCTATTTTGTACTATTTGACCACCACAATAACTGTGCGGTAGGCAGAGTGGATCTTATAAGCAAGCCCACACAACAACAGTGCAAAGAGCGGATATTAGAAGGCAGACAAATCAGGGTCAGATCTTGTCTAGACCACTTCCTTGTCTGTATGATGGAGTTCTATAGAGACTAAATGTAAATGTGTATAAAACTCCAATTACAACATCTAGCATGTAATAGTTACTCCTTATACAGGAGCTTTTGTTGTCAGGGGCATGCTTTCTGGGGATGAGGACTAGCACCGTCCTAATTAGAACCCACATCCTCATATCATCACTGCTGAGACACCTGGCCCTGGCATTTCCCAAAATGCATTATGTTCTCTCACGGCCCTTTGGCCTTTTCCACCTGCTGCTCTATCCAAAATTGCTGCTGTCCATTTTCCATCTGGCAAACTCCACTTAATCCTTGAAGACTTATCTCATTTGTCCTGTTTTCTGAAGCCTTCTCCCCAAAGCCCTCCTTCGTTCTGTTAGATAACCCTCTTGCAGGCTCCCATCTCGCTATCTTTTCTCTGTGGTTCCACAATGTTGTACTGTAGCTGTCAGTTTCTTAGTTGCCCTTCTTTGTTGTCTGTGCTTACCAATAGGGCAGGACCTGTGTCTTTACTCTGTTTTTGTAGTCCTTGAGTAAATAACTATTCACTCCTCAAATGAATGAACATACAACTGAACAAAAGGAGGTAAAAAGGAATTAATTTGCTTTTTGCGTATGTGCCCCCTGGTAACAGAGCTGAGATGCAAACCAGCATTTCTACCATCCTGAAGCTAAGCCAGCGCTGTCTTTTGCACCTAAAAGGAGCAGAACGTGACTTCTCTATATAAAAGGGTTTCTTGAGTTTCTAGGAGTCTGGCCTGTATCCACAGGCATAGAAGTGGTAGCCTGCTGGATCCAGGTTGGGGAAGGAGTATCACTTGATTACAAAGATCATTTTTCTTGGCACTAGTCAAAGAAGAGGACAGAGACATCTGCATGTCCCGATGACATCACTTGGCCCTGCCTTGCACAATAGAGAAAAAAAATGTCAGGGCAAATTTCCAGTTTATCTAGACATAGCTGGGTCAAGGCCAAGATCTTCCACCCCTCCCCACACCCCTACTGATCCCAACACCAGAAAATGGCTCTTAGAGAACTAAATAACATTGCTGGAAAGAGTGAAACTCCATCGGATTCACAGCCGTGAATTCAAGGCACTGTCATCATACCCTTCCTGTCCCTTTATGCTTCCATTTCTCTACCCAACTCCCACTCAGGGGAACCACTCCCTCCAATTTGGGGGTTACTATCCCTCAGCATCTCTTCACACTCAGACTACACAGGCATATATTCTTAAAGCTACATACATTGCTTTACATTTTCTAAACTTTCTATGTTATGTCATTTTGTATGAATTCTTTCATCTTTAATTTACTTCAACTTAAAGGGTCTTCTTAATATGACACTGTAAAGTTTATGCACATGGATATTTGTAGCTCTCTTCATTCATGATGGGTCGTGGCATTCCTCTGGGTGGCATCAAATTCAACAGCTGCCAGCTCAAGAAGTGTGTTATATGAGACTGATGGATGGGGAAGCAGAAGACACATACACACAGCTCTCGGCCTCTTCTCATCTTGGGGTAAGCTGTATCCGGCATGCCACAGAGCTGGGGGGTATCTGTGGTCTGTTTTATCACATGTAGACGAGGCTGATCTCATTTCCTGAGCTTTGTTTGCTCCTGAATGAGCCTATAATCAGACAGTATATCATTGCCAGAGAAACACTAGGCTGGAAGACAGAAACCTAGATTCTTGTCCCAGTTCTATAATAAGAGCCCACACGTCCTCTGGCTAGTTACTTCACCTTCTCAAACCTCAGTATGGACTTAGAGTGTAGTTTGCTTTCCACATGCTGCACAGTCATAGGGAAATGTGGGACACACTTAGTGAGTCGAATGTGGTAAAATTGTTGAACTATGTACAGAAGGACCCAGTGGTAGTCTCTACTCCCCCACTGCCCAGCTGGGAGTAATCAGGCATATTACTTAAGCTTCCTAAGTCTCACTTACCTTCGTCCCACAAATTGAAAACATAATGATTAAATTACGTAATGTATGTAAAGTGCTTAGTACAAGGCTGCCACATGAAAAGTGATCGATGTTACTAGTAGTAAATAGTACTATTTCTCTGGAGAGAACATTTTCCCATTCTTTCGTGTAATCTTGGTCCTCCTAAAAGTCTGCCCCATACCTAGTTCTCCGAGTTTTTAGAGGGCATTTTGCCCACCCTTGCTATAAATTAAGCTCCTACTACCAACAATGCCACGTGACGGCACTGAGACACCCACCAGCCACAGACAGCTTCCGGGGCCCAGCCTGCCGCCCCTGCATGCACTACCTTCCCCATCACATTTCCCAGAACTGAAAAATACCTCTCTCAGTCTCACTGCTTTATTTTGGTTTTTCATTTTAATTGTCGATGTTTATTTTCAACCCTTTTCTTCCAAGGACTCATGGAAGTTAGGCTGAAAAACAAACTGGAGTGGTAGAACTTTGCCTCTGAGTCTCCCAACAACTAAGGTCAGCTTGGTTGCTAGATCATATTTATGTTCCAGGGTTCCTGGGAGCCCCTTTCACAGCCCTTCAAGCCTCAGAGTCCTCTCCTTCAGTGCCTTTTAAAGACTCTGACTTTTCCCTCCTTAACATACTTCTCAATGGCTTGATGGAGGGCAAACTCTCTGGCCCCTCACAGAGGACATAGTTAGGGGTGTGGTAGACGGAATAACTGCCCCCAAAGATGTCCACATCCTAATCCCCAGACTTGTGAATAAGTCACCTTCCTTGGCAAAAGGGACTTTGCAGAACACATTAAGGGTCTTGAGATGGGAGATAATCCTGTATTAGAAATTGGGCCCAATGAAATCACGAGGGTCCTTATAAGAGGGAAGCAAGACGGTCAGAGTTACAAAAGGAGATGTGAGACCGAAAGCACATTTATGTGTGTGAGAGCGATTTGAAGACGCTACTCTACTGGCTTTTGACATGAAGGAAGGTGACATGAGTCCAGGAATGCAGTGGCCTCTAGTCGCTGGAAAAGGCAAGGAACAGATTGTCCGTGGAGCTTCCAGAAGGAATGCAGCCATGCCAACACCTTGATTTAGGAACTCCTGATTTCCAGAACCTAAGCATGATGTATTTGTGTCATTTTCATCTATTGAGTTTGTGGCAGTTTGTTACAGCAGCAATAAGTCACTAACACAGGTTAATGTGCAAGTTGGACATGATAAATCCACTCCAGCATTTCTATCTCCTCAAGTCTTTTAATTCTTTCTTCTGCCTTAAGCTAAGGCATTTCTGCCACCTTAGGGTCCTTGAGTATGGGGTACAACCTCCTGAGCCCATGTTTCATTCAGTCAACCCTCCAAGCAAATGCTGAAAACCATTCTCAGTTATCCAAACCCAGAATATCCAGTACATGCCCCTAATTGATTAATTAAGCCTAATCTAAAATCACGTTCTTTTCTTCCTGGTCTAGGGTCTTTAAAATCCACTCCCACCTATTCTTCCCTGGTTTCTGCTAATATTAAATCCTGCAATCCATTAAGTGTGTGAGCCTTCTCCTCCTGGTAAGACATGTGTCTTACTGGGGAGCCCAACTCAGTAGCTGTCAGGAATAGAAAAATTGAGAATCTGAAGGTGGAGAGTGAGTAGTCCTGGGAGGAGAACAGGCATCCCCTCTGTTAGGTCATCGTCCCAGGTGAGATCTTCACATGAAGCAATGAGAGAGATGGGTCTGCTCCTACTGGGGAGGGAGCTTCATTAGCGTTTGAATCTTCTCAACATCTTTCTTCCAATTCTCTCTTTCCCAGAATCATCTTATTTTCACACACACAGCGTGCGCGCGCGCACACACACACACACACAAGACAGTGTGATGCTAGAAATATACAACTTCTGCTGCCATTCAGCAACCCCCGAAGGCCAACCAACCATGCCTGATTTGCAGTTGCTTCAGCCTGTGGCTACAAAACATAGATGTTTGGGAGGGCACCCACAGACACCTTGCTTCTCTGACTGTTTCTTAAAAATGAAATTTAAACCCTGAGCTTATCATGTATTTTTTTATTAGGCTGCTGGCACAAATAAAAACAGGTAACCCATATTCTGAAGGCAGCACAACCTTTCTGCTTTCACATCCGAACAGATAAGGCTGCCATCCCCAGAAGCACCCCCGCCCCGCCACCAACACGCATACAACTTTCATGGGAATATTGATACCAATAGGGTAACAATTCCATTGCCAAGAACAGACTCCATGCTGGCTGCTTTAAGAAAATAATCTTATCACAGGCTATTAAACACATTCCTGAATCATTAGGAAGGCTGCAGAAACAAACTCTGGGCTGTGCTTCTAAGAACAACTTTGAAATTACATCGCAGTGCCTGGGAGTCTCCAGAGCTGTGCTTCTGCCATTTGCCAACATCAGAAGGCTGCCATCTGAGGGGTGAAAGCTGTTTGCACGCTTGCTGGTTTCAGAACCGCCCTGGCTCTGCTGGGACCCATACAAACGGAAAGAAGGCTCATTGCCCAACTCAGATTCAAGTCCCAAGCAAATGTTTCTGATCAGCAGAACCTGAATCATATCCAAAAACCTAATGGCAATGGAGTTCTAGGTATAATTTTGAACACTGCAGCCTCTGCTCTAGGCAGGCAGTGAAGAAACCAATCCACAGTGCTGGCTGACTCACCCTGAGGATTCCTGAATGAGGGACCATTGAGGCACTGCCTGGAAAACAGTGCAGTCCCAGCAATCTGAGTTAACTGGCTGCATTGGTGAGTCAGGATCTGCCAAGCATCTCTTCTTTGCAGATGAGCTGAGAGTCAGAGCGAATGCGGAGAGAAAGGCAGAACCAGTCTCCTGCAAGTGAGGAAGTCAATTCAGCCTCAGCGCATGTATCACTTGGCTCAGAAATTGGAGCTCTGAATGGTGTTCCATTGTTATCTTTTTGTGTTTTGAATTTCTCTTCATAGTTACTTTCTCTTGTTTTCAAGTTCTCCAATTTTATTTCAGAAAGGGAAATATTTCTCTCCTATATTCAAGACATTCAAGTTGAAGCAATGCTGAGAGAGAAATGGGTCCTACCAGAGTGGAATCCCCTCTGACAATCTTCTGAATTTAAAATTTCTCAGTTTATGTTGAATTTGGCAAATGGGAGCCAAATATGCATTGTTTTGATTTTGAAATTTGGATCTATACAATTAACGAAGTAAAAGCTAGCATGTTATATGAATGCTAATTAATTACTCCTCATTTAAATAACAACAATTAAGCCATTGTTCAAGCTGTACTGGTTTGCATATGCAAATCGTGTTTTTCTTTGCTACTGGAAACTCATGGATCACAGCTGCATGAAAAACTGTCTGGCTTAAGAAATTTCCATCAATCTTCACATGATAAAGCTTAGTTATGCAGAATTAATTAGCATTTGCAAATTAAAAGATTTGACTTCCATTTACATCTACCTTTAACTCCTAGCATTGTACAATTAATCTCCAAGAGGACTTGTGGAGAATAATCATTTAATATTAAATCAAATAATGAAACATTTAAAATGGGATGTACGTATGTGAATGAGCTTTAGATTAGTGTGCTTCTGACAAATCCAACGCATGGACCGTTTTGGTTCATTTCAGAGCCATGATCCCAAGAACTCCCAAAGCAGTTCTCCAGTGACTAAGCTTGGACTTGTTTTCTCTACACCCTTTCCCACCTTCCCAGAAGCATTTTTAAAATGTGTGCTGTTTTCTACACTGAGATCATCAAATTACCTCACAATTTTACAATAAAGCAAGAGAAAGACCATGAACTAATCACAGCAGTAATAGGTGCTCAGGCTGTTTTAACAGCCCCCCACACTCCCTGCAACCAGAAACTTTTGCTCCCTCTGCACTCACACGTTTTTTCTCAACTCACACCAAGAAAGACTGGCTTGGTCTCATTTATTCAGGTGTGTGCTGGAGGTTTGTATATGTTAAAAGAGGCTACTTCTAAACTCCCAAACTGAACCATGGTAAGAAATCATTCCCTTTGCCCCCAATTATTTGGTCTAGAAACCAAGTGCAGCCTACAAGTAAACTTGAGAATTTGTACAACTTCAGTATGAATAATTTAATAAAGGAAAACCATCTAGCTTTTCTCACTACTATGCGGGTCCAACCATAAATCACATGGATCCTCTGGGTCTTAAGCCTTGGGTGATTGACATTGGACTTTTCCCAGAAAAAAAAAAAGTGCAGCATGGGAATGTACATGGCATGGTCAAGAAATAATTAGTCAAGTAGTTTAGAAAAGAGGGCATTCATGGAGATAAATTGGAGGAGTCAGGGTGGTACTAGACCATGGAGAAAGACAAAGATCAGAATACAAAATCTGGATGTCTATTCCACAAGCAGTAGGATCTTATTGACTATTTGTTGACTCAAATTACTAACAACCCTTGAACCCTGTGGACCAGAAGTAATAAGAAAATACCTCAGGTCATACAGGGAAACACAAAGAAGGGGAGCGCAGTCTGCTCCTGAATCATACGACTGCCCCCCCCCACCTCAAATCTTGGGAAGAGTAAGACTCTTCCCAAGTGGGAAGTCTCCCAAGTCTCCACGTGGAGACTTTAATAAGGCTTGAACACAGAGGAGGCAAAAGATAAGACCCTATAGTTTGAGCCTGAAGCCTCTCACTTGGATACCAGCGTTTTTTCCAAAGTCACTGATGTTTCAGAAATCATGACCCTTAGATTCCAAGACTTACAAGATGTTTCTAGATATTTACAAAGTCTTAAAGTCTTAACCACCTAACATGTCAAAGAGTTTAAATGATAAAATAATTAGGTGAGTGGAAAAAAGCTTTAAAATCTGTAGTAGAAGAATGGCCTCAGAGAACTCTTGTTAATTTTATGTATTTTATTTTATTACTTCTTCTTTTTTACTTTATATCTTTAATTCCATTAAAATATTCACTTACTCAACAAATATTCTCTGAACGCTTACTGTGGGCCATGGGAAGGCTACCAGAACACAGGGTGAGTGACAGCTGCCTCTGTGCTCACACACTGCATTTTCTGGCCATGGAATTTTGGCATATTGTAAGAGCTCTGTGGCCCTCAGTTGCTTTTTCTGTAAAATGGCAGAAATGATACCCATATCATAGCCTGTTATAAGAATTTGGTTTATAAATCAGTCCTGGAAAAGACAAGTACCATGTGATTTCACTCATGTGGAATCTAATGAACAAATCAAACTAACAAGCAAAATAGTGACAGACTCATAGATTGAGAGCTTGAGGTGGGGGCGGTGCTGGGTAGGGGGGTTGAGCTAAAAGGACAAAAAAGAGGAATAACCATGGACACAGAGAACAGTGCGGTGATTGCAGGTGGGGGCAGGTGGGTGGAAGTGGAAGAAGATATAGGGGGCACAAATGGTGATGGGAAAAAATGCCTATAACCAGTGACCAATTAAAGGAGGCTTAAAATTTTCAAAGTTTCATTTTCTACATCATCAAAAAATATTAGAAGATTTACCGCTGTGTGATAGGTCATTAGCTAATTTCCTAGTTATAATTTCTGCAATTACAATAGGTTCTGCCTATAGAAATAGTTTTAGTTAGAATTTAAATACCTCCATTTAATTTTTACATTTCTGTAAGAAATATAAATTATAACTTATTTGTCATCTAGGGATGGTCAAGTCAATTTCCATGGATTTGGTTTCCCTGCTTCTTCTCTGACTTGAAAAGAAAATAACAAACTGAAAGTTATTTATTTGTTTCACATGATTCTATTCAATTGCTTGGGATGTCTGCCTTCTACCTTCTCAAGTATTTAAAAATTCTTTCAAGCAATCATGCAATATATAATAACTTTTATCTTGACCTTCCCATTCTGCTTTGAGTTTAATTATTTGAGATTCAGTTATTTATGCTTTTATAAATGGTTTTTATGATTCTATTACATCAGCAACTCAACCTAAAATTTTCTACAACACTGAAAAAAAAACATTTTAATACTTAGATTTCTCTAGACAGATATAATACAATTGATAAAACTTCCAAAATTGGCTAAATCCCTAATACTCATTAATAAGTCTATTGTCTTTGATAGTATTGTGTTAATGTTTCTACTGAGTAAAAAGCTTTGTGCAAGTTGGAAAAATATTTAATACTGACATTATCAGGTGTCATATTTTATCTACAGAAAAAGAACAAAAAAGCACATCAGAGACGTAATAGTCTAGTTTCAAAAGCTGTTTTTGTCTGGAAATGGAAGAAAATCTACCATATTTACCCATCATTGACACGTCTCCATCAGTTAGAAGGGAGGGCAAAGGTACTAGCAAAATGTGATTTCAATCAGTAGCTTGAGGCATCCAACAAAAATGTTTGACCTTATAATGACTCCTTCCAAGGATGCTGTGCAAGCAAGTTTTTTTTTTTCCACAAAAGACAAAAACAGTCACTGTTCAAAACCAACATGGCTGGGTTTAAAATATCAGCAACATCTGTGAATTTCTCTACAAACCCATCAGCAGGAACAGTCGGCAATTTAACAACCAAGTAAGCAAAGTAAATGACTCTACAGAGAACTCTTTTATACAGGATGGGCTATGGCAGTTGATGCAATCAAATTACCCAGGCTCTCCCGCTGAGTTTGCAGTTCTCAAAATACAGAGCCAACTACTGTCACTGCCGATAGCACCAACTAAGTCTCAATGTCCGCTACTTCTGAACACCCGTTGGCTACTGCATTCAGATAAGATGTCTCCATGTTTTCCAAATACATTAGGAACTTTCTCAGATTCTTATCTTTGCTCATGCTGTTACCTCTCCCAGAAACAACTTGTGTTTACTATCCCCCCGTGGAGAAAGCCTGCCCATTCTTCCAGATCCTTTTCACATTATCTCCCCTTGGAAGGCTTTCTAGACACCCTGCCTTCCGGAGACACCTATGGAACAGTTAGTCATTTATCTTCTTCTCCTACTATTTATTGTCATTAAAACTAATTCACTCCCATAATTCTCCTCTTGACCTTGTCATTACAAATCACTAAAGCTTTCCATTCCTTGACCATAACCTTCTGTCTTTCTGGATCACATTTGCTAGTATTCTTGCTCCAACAATCTTTTAAACGCCCTTCAACACAGGACCTTCAGCCCATCTCTTACACCACCATCTCCACTTTTCCTCTTCTCTTCTTCTACTACTTGCTACTTCTTTCTTTGCCACACTTAAATTCCTCAGTAAATTTCACTATATGTACTTTCTTACATAAATTCTTAGCCCCTTCATGCATCTTTTGCTATATGGAATTCATTTTGGCTAAACTTCCCACAACCCTGGATATATTTTGAAGGACTATGAGATGCAAGAAAGTGAGTCAAGGATGATTCTATGATTTTGGGCTGAGGAATGCAAGAACAGAGGTGATAGTTTCAGTATTGGAGAAGTCTGGGAAAAGAGCAAATATGGGGAAGCAGCGCATGAAATTTAGTTTTGAATAGGTGTATTTTAGATGTCTAGTTGACATGTTAGTGGATGTGTTGACTATTTGATTATTTCACTCTGCAGTTCAAAGGAAGATCTTAGATGGAAAAATAAATTTAGGGTTCATTGGCATATAGATGGTTTTTTAAAAACACAAGAATAGAAGAAATCCCTCAGAGATGAATGAGTAGAAGTTATCCAGAGACTCCAGGGAGTAAGCCTAGGGCATCCCAACATTTTGGGGCTGGTGGAGTGGAAAAAGATACTTAGAATCAAGTAGTTAGAGGAAAGGAGAGGTTTGGTGTCCTAATATCCAAGTGAAGAAATATTACAAGAATAAGGGAGTGATCAGGTGTGTCAAAGACTGATGATGCATCAAACTTTCATTAGGTTATTTTATGGTAACAAGAAATCTCAAAATTTCAGGGGCTTACATCAGCAAAAGTTTTCTTTTTTATATTACATACTGGCTGTAAGTCAGCTACAGCTCTGCTCTACTCTGAGTATTCATTTAATTCCAGTACCTGTACTAAAGGAACATCCCCTATCTACAAAATACCATTCTAATGGCAAAGGGTAAAAAATGACATGATACACTTAAACTTGTGCTTGGAACTGAATTCCTGATACTGCTCCTCTCTGTTCACTTAGTCAAGTAGCCAAACCTAACTTTAAAAGAGTCCAGGAAAGGTAGCTTAGCTATGTGCCCCAAAAGAGAGGAAGATTTTGGTTAATAATTTTCAGCTTCTGGAGAATGATGGCAACAAGATGGCAGAACTGAAATTTTCTACCGTTTTCCCCTACTCCCTTCCCCGAGAGCACCAATTTTGACAATCACCCATTGAAAAGAGTAGAAGTTTGCAAATCCAACAGAAAAGTTAAGATGCACTCTTGGAGCAAAACAATCTAAGATTGGACACACTGAAGAGGATAAGAAGAACAGTTTCACTTTGCCTCTGTCACCTCTCCCCTAGTTGACAGAGCTCAGTGTCAAAAGAGATCTTCACGGTGCAAGATTTCTTCCATGAGAGAAAGCAACAACCTGTGAGTGAGCACCTAGCTTCCCCGTAGTGGGTATGCTGCCAAAGGGACCCAATTCTTTCTCACCCCATCCAGAATACTGAGGTGAGCTGTATGACTGTATGGTGGAGAGAAGCAGAAAAAAAGCAGCAGCCAGGGCTCCAAACATAAAAAAAGAATGCAGATCCTACTAACTACTTCATGCCCCAAATAGCTAAAGTAATCTTGAGCAAGAAGAGCAAAGCTGGAGACATCATTCTTCCTAATTCCAAACTATATTACAAAGCTTTAGTAATCAAAACACTATGGTACTGATGAAAAAACAGACACACAGACATATGGGACAGAATAGAGAGCTCAAGATTAAAACTATGCATACCTGGTCAACTAATTTTCAACAAAGGCACCAAGAATGAGAACATATAGTCTCATAAATAAATGGTGGTGAGAAAACTGGATATCCCCATGGAAAAGAATGAAACTGGGCTCTTAGCTCACACTATTCATAAAAATCAATTCAAAATGGAATAAAGAGTTAAATGTAAGACCTATGATAAAACTCATAGAAGAATATATGGGGTTAAGTTCCTTGACATTCATCTTAGCTATGATTTTTTTAGATTTGATACCAAAAGCAAAAGCAAAAATGTAAAAGTAAAGAGGTGGGGCTATATTAAACTAAAAGTTTCTGCATAGCAAAGGAAACCACCAACAAAATGAAAAGGCAACCTATGGAATGGGAGAAAATATTTGCAAGCTACACATATAATAGGGGATTAATATCCAAAATATATAAAAAATTCTTACAACTCAGTATCAAAAAAGTAAAATAAAATAGGCAAAGGACTTTAATAGACATTTTTCCAAAGAAAACATACAAGTGTCCAATTAATACATGAAAAGATGCTAAACATTACTAATTAGCAGTGATAAAAATCAAAACCACAACGAGATATCACCTTACACCTGGTAAGATATCTATTATCAAAAGGATAAGAGATAACAAATGTTGACAAAGATGTGGAGAAAAGGAACTCTTGTACACTGTTGATGGCGATATGAATTGATAGAGCCATTATAAAAAACATTATGGAGGGGTCTCAAGAAATTAAAAATAGAACTACTGTATGATCCAGGAATTTCATTTCTGACTATATAGGAAGGGGCGAAAGTAAGTTTACAGTTTTGAGTTTATGAAACACAGAGTTTATTCTTGAATTACTTACTAATTATTGTATTATTTTCCATATGAACAACTGTAAACCTACTTTTGCTTCCCCCTGTATATATCCAAAGGAAACAAAATCACTAATTAGAAAAGATATCTGTTCTCCCACATTCATTGCAACATTACACAGAATAGCCAAGATATGGGAACAACCTGAGTGTTTGTTGATGAATGAATGAATTTTTCAAATGTGGTATATATAGATAGTGAAATACTATTCAGCTTTAGAAAAGGAAACCCTACCATCTGTGACAACATAGATGAAACTGGAGGGCTTTATGCTAAGTGAAATAAGCCAGACAAAGAAAGACAAACATGATATGATCTCACTTATTGTAGGAGACCATTCTGCATGGTGTGGGCCCAGCTCCCACTTGGAGATGCACAGGACCCACGCCCATGGATAGGTTCTCCTGTGGGGAATCGGACCTGCAATGTGCCTAGGCCATTTTGAGTCTTGCTTTTGCTAAAATCTCCCCATACGGAGTGTAACCAGTTCAACCACTTTTCTCTTTTCATTTGCTAATATTGTTTTTCGGTGATGTGATTAGCAACAGCAGCTCCTTTGTTGTCTGTGAATGGTAACCCCCTAAAGAGAACCTGTGCATAGTAAATGAGGACCATCATGTAATGTGGGGGGAAACCCGATAAAGGCCTGTCATGGTGGAGACTGTGGGCTTTTGCTCCCCTTGAGAGAAAAGCCATGCTGTCCCTGTTCCTCCACCGGACTCGGTAGTCCATGTGAATGTCTCATTTCATCCATAATGACATGGACACTGCAGGCTGTTGTCTGCATCAACTTATATGTGGAATCTATATAATAATAATAATAATAAAAGAAAGTCAAACTCATAGAAACAGAGAGCAGAAAATTGCTTTTCAGGTGCTGGGGTCAGGGAGGGGCAAGAAGTTGGTCAAAGGATACAGGTGCTCAGCTATAAGTTCTGAGGTTCTGATGTGCAGCATAGTAACTACAGTTAAAAATACTGTATTGTACAGTTGAAATTGTTAAGAGAAAAATCTTAAGCATTTTCAGAAAAAAAAAACAATTATGTGAGGTGACAGATGTATTAATTAACTCCATTATGGGAATCATTTTACAATGTATATGTATTCAATACATCAAATACATACATTGTATACTCTATATGACAATTTTATTTTTCAGTAGTACCTAAATAAACCTGAGAAAAGTAATTATTATTTTCTGCCCCATAACACTCTTAACTATTTTAATAACTTTTTAAGGTATAATTTACTTATTGCTATTTTAAAATCCATTAGCTTTTATATATGAATTTGTGTATAATAATCTTCTAAACTCTCAATCTTATAATTTACTTATACATTCTTTTTAGTTTTCTAAGTACACAATCATCTCATCTACAAATAATAACAGGCATTTTTTCTGCATCTAATCCTCTCTGGTTTATTTCTTTCCTAATTTTAGTCTGTTGGCTAGAAATAATGTTGAAATGTGGTGAAAGCTAACATTCTTCCTTGTTCCTCACATCAAAGGAGAAAGTTTGCAGACTTCCAGTCAAGATGGCATAGGCAGACACGGCTTGCCTCTTCTCACAAACACATCAATATTACAACTAAAATATAGAACCACCATCACTCAGAACTGACAGAAATCAAGTTCAATGGAAGTCTGACAACCATGGAATTAAAGAAACCACATCCATTCAGACTGAGCCACAGAGCCAGCAAGCTAATGCCACATCTGAGACTCCATCAGCCTGGCTAATACTGCTTGACCTGCCTTGGAGATCCCCAGAGACTCCATCCCACACAACTTACAGGCCCACACAAGCAGCTTTTCCATATGAATGGCTGGCCTTGGCTCATACTGCACAGCTTCCTAAATCCTCTCAAACAAAAAACAGCTGGCCTCAGTGAGCCCCAGGCCCAGCACTAGCAACAGCCAGCCTAGATTCACATCTTGGCTTCACCTGGGAAACTCCAAGCCCAGCACAAGTAGCAGCCATCTCAGATTGCTTTGTAGCTCAGGAAGGGTGGCCCTAGGCAATACACAGGTGGGAGCTGACCTTGGCCTGCACCACCCAGGAAACCCTAGGGCCAGTGGTCCCAGTACTGTAGCTACAGACCACATTGGAGCACCACCACCCTGCCCCTGCACAGCTGATCCTCCACAGAGGGTGGAGGTTGGTGGTCAGTGGTCAGTGGTCATAGCTGGTCCTTGCAGCTGACTGACTTGGGTAAATCCCTCCCATTGACCTGCCAACAGCAACCAAGTCTCAACTACAAGTGGAGGTTGTACTCAGCCCAGGCAAAGGGTGCACCTTGAGTACCCAGCTTGGGTGATAGGGGAGGCTGTGTACTGAATTCTACAGGACACCTACTATAGTCATGAAAAGCAGGAACCTACAGCCAAGATTGTTCTACCCAACAAAGATATCATTTAGAATTGAAGAGCAGATAAAGAGCTTCCCAGACAAGGAAAAACTAAAGGAGTTTATCATCACCAAACCATTATTACATGAAATGTTAAAGGGACCTATTTTAAAAAAAGATCAACATGGCAAACAATAAAATGGCAAAAATACATATGTATCAACAGTTGAATCTAAAAACCAAACTAATCTAAGTTGGGATCTAAGCAAACAAGAAGAACAAAGACAGAATCATGGATATGCAGAGCATTTTGATGGCTGCCAGATGGGAGGGGGGTATAGAGGAATGGGTGAAGACATGAGGGGATTAAGAAGTATAAATAGGTAGTTACCAATTAGCCATGGAGCTTTAAAGTACCGTATAGGAAATGGAGTAGCCAAAGAACTTAAATGCATTACCCACGGCCATGAACAAGGTGTGGGGTTTGCCTGCGTGAGTGAGGGGTGCTGGGTGGAGGGGGACAGAGGAGGAAAATCAGGGCAAATGCAATAGCATAATCAATAAAATATAATTTTTTAAAAAACAGAGGAAGTTTTCAATGTTTGGCCATTAAGTTGACTGTAGTTTGTATGGTTTTTTTTTTTTAGATACTCTATCAACTTAAAGACATATTCTTCCATAACTAAGAGTTTTATGAAGAATGGATGTCAAATTACATCAAATGTTTTTTCTGCATTTCTTAAAATGAGGGTCATTTTTCTCTTCTAATCAGCTATTGTAGTGAATCACATTGATTGACTTTCCAATGTTAAACTAATCTTGCCATCCCAAATAAAATCAATAAATTGTGATAGATTATCACTTTAAATATTACTGGAATTTTTGCTCATAATTTGCACCTATGAGTATGGTTACACTTCAATTTTCCATAGTCTTCTCAAAATGACAGGTGAATTGATAAAGGAAGTATGGCATATATACAAAAGAGCTTTATAAATCCTGACATATATGACAACATGAATAAACCTGGAGGACATCGTGTTAAGTGAAAAAAAGCCAGTTGCAGAACAAATACTTCTTTATATAAGGAATCTAAAATAGTCAGTCATAGAAACAGAGCAAAATGGTTGTTGCGAGGAATTGGTGGTAGGGGAAGGGGAAATGGAATTTCTGCTCAACATGCTACTTTAATTATACAAGATGAATAAGTTCTAGATATGTGCTGTCCAACATTGTGCCTATAGTTAACAATATTGTATTCGTACTTCAAAATTTGTTATGAGAATAGATTTCATGTTAGGTGTTCCTACCACAAAAAAAAATGTTTAAAAATAAAAAGTGGTACTAGCTTCTTAAAATATGTTGGGATAATGTCTTCCACTTCTTTTCCTGGTTAAGAATAAGTATAAGACAAATTATTTCATTAATTTTTTAAATAAATGCATTAAGGTACAATTTACTTACAGTAAAATTCTATATTTTCATTGTATGAGTCAATGACTTTTGCCCAATGTATATCACATAACTATCACCCATTCAAGATATGGAGGTTTTCCATCTCTCCAGAAAGGTCTCTTCCATCTCTTTACAGTCAATCTCCATCCCCAGGCCCTGCTCCAGAAAATCACTAATTTCTACCATCACAGACAAGGTTTGCCTGCTCTAGCACTTCAAGTAAATGGAGTCACTGAACTCTTCTTCAGTGTTCCGCTTCTTCCATTTAGGGCAGTAATAAAGGGGTTCTTCCTTGGACTAGCCATACACAGGAGGCATTTGTGGTGGCAGCACCAAAGCCAAGCTCTAAGCTAGCAGGAAATACCCATACCATAAAAGTCCTGTGCGAGTCAGTCCTTTATTTTTTATTTTATTTTTCATTGAATTTATTAGGGTGCTATTGGTTGATAAAATAATATAGGTTTCAGGTGTACCATTCCCTAAGCTATCATCTGTATTTTGGATTGTTTGTTCACCCTTCCAAGTCATCTCCTTCCATCACCATTCACCCACTCTTTATCCTATTCTACTTCCCTCCTCTCCCTTTCTCTTTGGTAATCACCATGCTGTTGTCTGTGTTCATGAGTTTTGGGGGGTTTTTTTGCTTAATCCCTTCACCTTCTTCACCCAACCTCCCAAAGCCTGTCCCTTCTGACAACTGTCAGTCTGTTATCAGTATCTATAACTCTGTTTCTATTTTGTTTCCTAGTTTATTTTGTTAATTATATTCCACATATGAGTGATATTATATGATAGTTGTCTTTCTCTGTCTTATTTCACTGAGCATAATACTCTCCAGGTCCATCCATGCTGTCACTAAAGATAAGATTTCCATTTTTTTTTTTTTTTTAACAACAGAGTAGCAATCCAAATGTACCACAGCTTCTTTATGCACTCATCTACTGATAGACACTTGGCTGCTTCCAAATCTTGGTTATTGTAAATAACACTGTAAGGAGCATAAAGATGCATATATTCTTTTGTTAATTAGTGTTTCAGGTTTCTCCAGGTATATTTACAGAAGTGTAATCACTGGGTCATAGGCAGTTTCATTTTCAATTTTTTGAGATAACTCCATACTGTTTTCCACAGTGGCTGCACCAGTCTGCATTCCTACCAACAGGGCATGAGGGTTCCCTTTTCTCCACATCCTCAGCAACACTTGTTTGTGACATTTTTTCTTATCTTTATTGTATTTTTTGCATTACCATGTTGTCCCCTTATACTCCCTCCCTCCAGTGATCACCACACTGTTGTCCATGTCCACGAGTCCTTTTTCCTTTTGCTTAATCCCTCCCGCCCCTCACTTTCCCTGCAACTAGCTGTCATCTGCCCTCCATCTATGAGTCTGTATCTGTTTTGCTTGTTAGTTTAGTTACTGATGATGGCCATTGTGACAGGTGTGAGATAATAACTCACTGTGGTTCTAATTTGTGTTTCTCTGATAATTAGTGAATTTGAGCATCTTTTTTATGTCTATTGGCCATCTGCATGTCCTTTTTGAAGAAGTGTCTATTTGGGTCCTCTGATCAGTTTTAATTGGATTGTTTGGGGTTGTTGTTTTTTTCTTTGGTGTCGAATTTTATAAATTCTTTATAAATTTTGGATATTAACCCCTTGTCAGATGTATTAGTGAATGTATTCTACCATTCAGTGTGTTGTTTTTTCCTTTTACTGATGGTTTCCTTCACTGTACAAAACCTTTTTAGTTTGATGTAGTCTCATTTGTTTGTTTTTTCTTTTGCTTCCTTTGTCAGAGTAAATATATCATTAAAATATTGCTAAAAGAAATGTCCAAGATTTTATTGCCTATGTTTTCTCATAAGATTTTTATGGATTTGAAGCTAACATTTTAGTCTTTAATTAATTTTTAATTTATTATTGTTTATAGTTTAAGAAAGCTGTATATTTTCATTTTTCGCATGTACCTGTCCAATTTCTCCAATACCATTTATTAAATAGACTATCTTTACCCCATGATATGTTCTTGCCTCCTAAGTCAAATACTAATTGACTATAAAGGCTTGGGTATTTCCAGGCTCTCTATTCTGTTCCATTGCTCTATATGTCTGTTTTCATGCCAGTACCATGCTATTTTGATTATTATAACCTTGTAGAATAGTTTGATATTAAGTATCGAGATTCCTCCAACTTGTTCTTCTTTTTCAAGATTGCCATGGCTATTCAGGATATTTGTGGTCCCATATAAACTTTTGGAATATTTGTTTTAATTCTGGGAAACAAATCATTGCTACCTTAATTGTAATAGCATTAAATCTACAAATTGATTTGGGTAGTATTGGACATTTTAGCGATGTTAATTCTTCCTAACCATGAACACAGTACATACTTCCACTGATTTGTATTATCTTTAATTTCCTTCTTCAGTGTATTCTAATTTTCCAAGTAAATGTCTTTTACATCCTTTGTTAAATTTGTTCCTAGGTATTTTATTTTTTTCCTAATGGAATTGTAAATGGGATTATTTTCTTAATTTCCCTTTCTGATAGTTCATTTGTGGTATATAAATACAACTTACTTCTATATATTTATTTTGTATCCTGCTAATTTACTGATTTCATTTATCAATTCTAGTAGTTTTTGGTGGAATCTTTAGGGTCCTCTAAATGCTGTGTCAGGTCATCTGCAATATGCAGAAAAGTTTTACTTCTTCCTTTCCAACAGGGATGACTTTTATTTCTTCTTCTCGTCTGATTGCTGTGGCTAAGACTTTAAGAACTATGTTAAATAACAACGGTGAAAGCAGACATCCTGTCTTGCTCCTGATCTTATGGAAAATGCTTTTATTAATAGCTTTCACCCATTGAGTATTATGTTGACTGGGAGTCTGTCATATATGGCTTTTATTACATTGAGATACGTTCCCTCTACTACCAGTTTGCTGAGTTTTATTCAATGGGTGCGCGATTTCATCAAATTCTTTTTCTGCATCTATTGATATGGCCATTTGATTTTTATCCTCCATTTTATGTGGTGTATCACATTTATTGATTGTAGATATTGTACCAACCTTGTACCTCAGGAATAAATCCTACATGATCATGGTGTACGATCTTTTTGATGCACTGCTGGATTTCGTTTGCTAATATTTAAGGATTTTTGCATATATGTTCATCAGCGATATTGGCCCATAATTTTCTTTCTTTAGAAAATCCAGATCCTAATTTATCTGGAATTAGGATAAGGCTGACCTTGTAAAATGAGCTTTGGAGTATTCCATCCTCTTGAATGTTTTGGAATAGTTTGAGAAGAATAGGTGTTAGCTCTTCTTTGAAAGTCTGGTAAAATTTACCTGTGAAACCATCCAGTCCAGGACTTTTTGTTGTTGTTGTTGAGATTTTATTTATCACTGCTTCAGTTTCATTAGTTTTAATTTGTCTATTCAGATTTCCTGATTCTTCCTGATTCAGTTTTGAAACATTTTATGTTTCTAGGAATTAATCTATTTCCTTGACATCCCCTGAGTCTGTCAAGACCTCTACACCCCAGCCCAGGCAGCTGACTCCTCAGCAGGGAGAAGCTCCACAGTGTTGGGTGAACATATGGAGGGGGGTGCTCCACCCAAGAATGATAGTGTCTGCAGAGTGAAAGAGGGACTCAGCACAAGGATCCTAGTGGCTGTCCCTTTAGCTCTCTCCCCAGAGCTACAAACCCAAGTCTCTCCTCATGCGACTCTAGTTCCCTTCACCCTCCCTCCATGGGAACCCAAGATGAGTGGATGGCATCAAGATTCTGTGTATTGGCCCTTTAGGAGAATGTGTGTATCTTGCTGGCAGACAGAATCCCTGCTTATTTTCACAGTCAGATGTCATGTAATTCCCTCTTCTGGCTCTGGTTTGCTGAGCTGGGGAGCCTGGCTTGGTGTTGAGACCCCATGCTTCTCAGGGGTAAGCCACCCAGCTGAGATATCCCTCCAGAATTCCAGCTGCTGCCCATGGGAGTAGGGCCAGCTTTTTTGCTTCTCTGCCCTTCCTACCAGTCTCACTATGTCTTCTTCTGTTAATCCTTGTTTGTAAGACTTCTCTCCAGCTAGTCTTCCTTTGGTTATTCAGGTTGTTTTCTCTATATTTTAGTTATAATTCCAGTTTGGTCCTGGGAGAAGGTGAGCATAATATCCACCTTTGCCACCACCATCTTGGATCCTACAAACCCAGAATCGACAGTTCTTTAAGTGTTACTTCTGCCAGTGAAAGTCCACACACAGGCATTCCATCTGCTTCAAACAAGTCTTTGACAGTGCTTCTTTATATGCCATGGTGTAGATGTAGGTAAGGGTTCATTGTTATTGTTGCTTTTAGGTAATTTTGATAGGAAAGAAAACCACACTACTTTCACTCTGCCATTTTAACACTGGAAGTCTAAACCTTCATATCTGCAGTTAGAGTTTGTCATTCTCTCTGTCTGGAATGCTCTGCAGCTCCATTCTTTCTCACCAGCTATCCCAAAGGTCGACACACTCCTCATTCAGGTCTTATTTAAATTTCACTCCCTCACTGAAGCTTTCCTGTAGAACTCTGACACCCTATCTCTATCACATCTCTCTGTAACATCTTTTTCATAGCATTCATCAGTATATGAAATAATCTTGTTCCCCTTAGTTGTTTACTTGATTGCAATCTCTTTCCTTACTAGACTGTAAATAAGCAGTACAGGAAATAGTTTCTGACACCAAAAGGCTTTAATAAATATTTGTGAATGAATATGCTAAAAACATTATTAATTGAATTTCTCATTTATAAATCAATCTCTAATAAGCTTCTTTAACATAAATTGGTCTCTCAGCTATATCTCCTCAAGGAAGGAAAACAAAAGAAAAAAATAAACAAATGGAACTTTGCCAAACTAAAAAGTTTTTGCACAACAAAGGAAACCATCAATAAAATGAAAAGAAAACCTACTGAATGGGAGAACATATTTGCCAATAATAAATCTGAGAAAGGGTTAATATCTAAAGTTTATAAAGAACTCACACAACTCACCAAAAAAAATCAAATAAAAAAATGACTAGAGAACCTGAAAATAGATACTTCTCCAAAAAGGACATATAGGTAACCAATAGACATATAAAAAGATGCTCAATGTCACTAATTATCCGAGAAATGCACATCAAAACCAACATGAGAGCCCTGACCGGTGTGGCTCAGTGGTTTAGGTGTCATTCTATAGACTGAAAGGTCACCAGTTTGATTCTCAGTCAGGCTACATGCCTGGGTTGCAGGCCAGGTCCCCAGTGGGGGGCTTGTGAGAGAAAAAATATCACTGTTTCTCTTGCACATCAATGTTTCACTCCCTCTCTCTCCCTCCCTCTCCCTCCCTTCCCCTCTCTTTGAAAATAAAAACAATCTCTAAAAAAATAGAACCACCATGAGATATCACCTCATACCTGTTAGAATGGCTATCATCAATAAATCAACAAACAACAAGTGTTGTCAAGGATGTGGAGAAAAGGGGACCCTTGTGTACACTTGGTGAGATTGCAGATTGGTGGAGCCACTGTGGAAAGCAGCATGGAATTACCTCAAAAAAGTAAAAATGGAACTGTCTTATGACTCAATGATTCCACTTCTGGGTACATATATGAAGAAACCCAAAACACTAATTTGAAAAGATATATGCACCCCTATGTTTATTACAGCATTATATTCAATAGCCAATGGCATATTACCCAGTCAGAAAAAAAATACAAAATACAGTCTCATCACTTGCAACAACATGGATGGATCTGGAGGGTATTATGCTGAGTATTATAAGTTAAACAGAGAAAGACAAGTACCATCTGATTTCACTTATATGTGGAATCTAAAGAAAAAATAAAGGAACAAACAAAACAGATACAGGCCCATAAATACTGAGAACAAACTGATGATTGTTAGAGGAAAGGGAGATTGGGAGGATAGGTGAAAAAGGTGAAGGGGTTAAGATGTACAAAGTGGTAGTTACTAAACAGTCATAGGGATGTAAAGTACAGCATAAGGAATAGAGTCAATAATGTTGTGATAACTATGTGTAGTGCCAGGCGGATGCTTGAACTATTGGGGGTTCATTTTGTAAGTTACGTAATCATTTAACCTCTATGCTGAACACCTGAAACTAAAATAATATCAAATGTCAACTGTAATTGAAAAAAAATTTTAAAGATTCACAATTAATAGATCTAAAGTTGACCAGAGGTCAGGTAGAATAAGGCTGCTGATACCTTTAAGACAGCCAGGTGAGGACTGAGAAAGATTGGGGTCACGTGCCTTTATAAAACACTCCAGGCCAGCAGAATTCAACCTTCTGGAATTCATTTGGACATTGCCCTCATTTGTGTCTTCATATTCCTAAGCTTGGTGCATGTTTCAAAATCCAACTTTGGTATACACTCCCCTAAGCTACTGATGTTTCCAGACCTGATGCTGTGACCTGGTACTTTTGCTTCCTGGACAGGTGTGATATTTACCAGGTTGGGGGGGAAGACAATTGGTTCCTTAGGGACTGGTCTTTGTTGATAGATTTTTATTCAGTCAAAACCATGAATGTGTGGAGTCAAGGGGACCTTGGTACAGGGCAGTATCTTGTCTAAAAAACCACCAGTTTGTCTCTCTGACTCTCTCTTTCAACCCAGAGTGTAGCCCAATGAAGACCAAGAAGCACTCTATTCTCAGTAGCACCCTATTTTTAAGATTCTTCCTTGGTGGTTACTTTTCTTGGTAATTAAACCTTTAATTCTAGGTGGTAATATTTTTCTGAACCTATCTCTTAATTAAAATCGTGCACCTGTAGCAGGCAGAATAGCTCCTCCCAAGATGTCCATTCCCTATTCCAAGATGTAACTAAGTTTGTAGACCTTAAAATGGGGATATGACCCTGGATTATCTGAGTGGGCCCAATCTGCCCAAAAGAGCCACGAAGACAGAGCACTTCTTCTGACTGTGAGTAGATGTGGCAGAAGTGGAGCCAGAGAGATTCCAAGAGTGGGAAGGACTGGACATGCCTTTGCTGGATCTATGGAGGGGGGGGTGGACACATGCAAGGACTAGAGAAAGGCTTCAAGGAGCTGGGGTAGCTCCCATCTGGCAGCCAGTATTAAATGAGGACATCAGTTCTATGGCTTCAAAGAACTGGACTCTGCCCCCAACCTGAATGAGCCTGAAAGTAGATTCTCCCAGAGATACCCAGTAGGAGCCCAGTGAGCCAACATTCCGATCTCAGCCTCATGAAAGCGCACGCAGAAAAACCAGCCAAGTCAACTCAACGCCTGGGCTACTAACTGTGATATAATGAATTTGTTTTATTTCAAGCTGCTAAATTTTTAGTAATTTGTTACAGCAGCAATGGAAAATGAATACAACACTTTATTTGAAATTAGTGATGCTTTGGCTCAACACTATTGTTAATGAATGAATACTTTCATTGACTTATTACTGATTTTAATTGAAATCATTGGATTCCAATTTCCTACAAAAAAGATATTCCATTTAAAGTAAAGAATTTGTTCCTTGTTTTTATTTGCAAACATATTAAATACTTCTTATGATGTGAAAGGACTAATTAAATCCAGTTATTCAAGATCTAGTATACAACAATTTGACTACAGTTAACAATATTGTATTATCTAATATATCAAATCATTATTTTGTATATCTTAAATATATAGAATTTTTAATTGTCAACTATACCTCTATAAAGTTGGAGAAAAGTAAATAAATAAAACATAAAGCATTTGCTCTTGTTTTTACTTGTAAATGTATTAGCTACTTCATATGATATGTAGACATTAAATCTGCAGTTATTCAATGCATTTACATAAATAATAAGTGAATGTATGTCTCATGTATATGTAAACATATTGTGATTACCTACCTTTAATTAATTCATCCATTTAACAAATATTGTTTGAAGACTACTATGTGCCAGGTTGTTGGGGATCCGTTAGAAAATAAAGCAGAAAACACATGGAGCTTCCGTTCCAAAGGAGAAACAAACTGGGAGGGCGAGTGAGGAGGGATGCCGAGAGGGGAGACACATAGGGAAGTGTATGGATGGGATCCAGGTAGGTGCAGTTTTAAATGGAGTGACCAGGGATGAGAAACTGACATTCAGGCCAAGAGCAGAAGGCGGTCTCGTGCAGCTGTGGAGCTGAGGGTTGTTGGGTGTGTTCAGGAGAATGAGAAGGCCAGTGTGGCTGGATCAGGTGAGGAAGATGAGTCAGTGGGGTGTCTTGGGAGTGGGGAAAGAACACGTCTTCAGTGAGAAGGGAGCCCCTGGAGGGCTGGGGCAGGGACGTGGCACAAGTGGCATGAGGGCAAGCTGCGGTAGAGCAAGAGCGGAAGTGGGAGCACCAGCTACAAGGATACAAGCGCATATTTTACCATACACATCTGCGCTTGTGTATAAACATGGAGACATTGATAACATCTCTGTGGCAGATAAGAGCTTGACAGAGGTGGAACCATTCACTCTGCTTTCTTGTCATATGTATGCTGCTGTTCCCTCTAAAACCAAATGTGAAAAGCACTAGTATCTGTTCTTGATGCAGTAAAAAGAACACTTATTTACCATGTTCTTATTTGATGGTGATCAGTAAGGCAACCAGAAGAAAAATTTAAACTACTGTGTGGTTATTCCTTCACTTGTGCATTTGCTTCTGTCAGCTTGAGCAGTTGGCTTCCTGCACCAATGCAAGAAATTTAGTCAAGTGGTTTTCCCTAGGTAACCCAACCATCTGAAAGAGGACCTCCAAAGTTAAAAAAAATAATGTTTTGTGAAAAGAGAACTTATATAAAACTTACTCCATATCTCTAATAGTTTTAGATGGTTACCTTTCAGAAAATTCAAAAGATTTTTTTTTTGTTTTTTGCATTTCCTTCTGATTCACTGTAAAATTCAGATGTGCTCACATCATGAATTCAGTGGGTGCTCTCTAAATTCTTACTGAAAAATTAATTAATTTCAGATAGGTGTAAACTCAACTGATCACAGAACCTTGAAGATAACTGTGAAGTGAAATGCTAGCGGAACAGCTGTTTTTAGCAGGCCAGTTGCTTCAGGATGGGACCTGACAAGGGACACTTAGAGCTACTTGGGAAATGGGAAGGATCACCCAGAAAGACACTTTCTCCAAATTTTCCAGAATTTGAATTAAAAGAAGAAAAGAGTAGCTGCTTGAAAACATACCAGAGGACTGAAAATGTCCAAGCCACTGAAGCCTCCGTGGTTGTGTGACCACAGCTCCATCCTAATTGTCACAACAGATGCAGTTAGGGCCTATTTTCCAACACCTTTTGAAACTTGCAACACTTAACAGTATTCTTCTCAAGAAAAACTCTTGGGTTTTTCTAACATGGGTTTTCATGTTTAAAGGAACTCCCCACAAATGATCTTTCTGAGCTACACTTTTTCTATTTTCTAGTGGAAATTATAACCACAGGTTACCTTGTTTTCTTTCCTGTGTTTGAAAACCACATGTGTTTTAGTGAAAACATTAAAGTGAATAATGAAATGGAAGACTTTAAAATACTAGGTACCTGTCACTGGCAATGGAAATGTCTTACTTACCACTCTCTCATTAGCAATAAATTCTAGTAAGTTGAAAATATAACTTTTAGTTGTCAATCTCAGCTGAAAACAAATCACATTTCATTTTCCAAAGTATAAAAAGAAGAGTACAAGTGTATGTCAGAGTTAGGTTATTTTGTGCCTTGTGGATTTCTTACACTGAAAGGAGCATTATCTAGCCCATCACTTCATTTTATAGCTGAGGAAACTTGGGCCCAGAGAAATGATGCTTCTCCCCACATGCACGAGGCTTGTCAGTGGGGAAGCTCAGGCATGAATTTGGAGTTCCATTACTCTGAGTCCATAAGTTTCCACCACACCACCAAGCCTCTACTCTTCCCACAGCAGATAATGTAGAAGAGGTTGCGGGGAGATACCTTGAGTGCTTACTTAGAAACCTCCACATGTTTTATTTAAACTGATTCTTACCTGTTAGGTAGGTAAATGGAAGGAGGAAAGTGTGGCAAAATGCACTGAGCACCTATTATGTAAGCAGGCACTTTAAATGTCATAGGGACGCTCATAATCAGGATTTCACTACTATTGAAGGTAAAGAAGGTGATGGTATTTCTTTAAAGCTGAAAATCAGAAACAAAATAAATTAACATTTACACTTTTCTAAAAACATAGCTTGAAATTTTTCTCTATTTCTCTGACTTCCTCAGCAACACCAGAAAACCCCCCAGGACCACAGTGTGATTGAACGGCCGACCCACAGCAGCAGAACACGCAACATGCCCAGGCGTGCATGAGGTGTGAGGGCTCAGGGAGAGGTGGAAAGGGATCGGGCAGTAGCCACAGTCCATCTGAACCTGGGCCATCGGGACCTTCCTCTGTCCAGTCCACTTTCAGCACAGCTGGCCCCTTGGGGTGGCTACTTCTTGAGAGATTCCTCTCCCAGCACCTGAGCCTGGTTTGGCAGTTTGAGGAACTCAGTTTTTTCTGGTGGACCATAGGTGATGAGAGAGGGTGCAGTCTCCATCATGCAGGGCCCACCTCATGAGATAACTAGCATTGTTCCAGTCACTCAGCACACTAAACCCCAAATGGAATCGGTTCTTCATAGGCAAAGAAATTTTTGAAATACCA
The DNA here is from genome assembly GCA_039655065.1 of Glossophaga mutica. Lineage (NCBI taxonomy): Eukaryota > Metazoa > Chordata > Mammalia > Chiroptera > Phyllostomidae > Glossophaga > Glossophaga mutica. The sequence continues at coordinate 158,916,636 of CM077303.1, forward strand.
ATCAATAATAAAGCAAAGTGGTGTTTTCAAAAGGGTAATTATATCAAGCTAATACAGGTTTAATTTTTTGTAGTTTAGCAACATATCTTTTGAAAGAAACATTTTGAGTTTTTTAAGCAAAAAAAAAAAAACAAAAAAAACAAATGCAATTAAGTACAACCGAACAATTCAGAAGGCAAGCAAATTTGTATCATCCAGCTCTCCTTTTTAATATCCTTTATCAATCCTCAAAATCTCTATCAGTAAAACCTTATCTTTAATTGCCTAATGCAATTAAGTTTTTCAGATGATTCTTTATTGTCTTTATTTATATTCTACAGCAGTTACTTCGTGACCCTTTAATCTCAGAGACATGCTACCACCGAAAACACATGAGTGGGTCACAGCTACTCCCACTTGTACTTGGTGCATTCTTTCTCGGATTCTGTTTGGAAATTGGCATGAAGTGTCTTGTGCCCAAGTTGGAAAATATCCTATTTTTTTTTAATTTTTGAGGCATTTACCTGCAGACTATAATGCGGGATTTGAGCTCTTCTCTACTGAACTTTTGTCTGTAGAGCGGATATGTTTGTTGTATTATCTGCTGTGACGAGGCACGACACTAGGGACACAGGGAGAGGCAGGAAAACAGCGCCAGCACGGATTCCAGCTGAGGAGGGGTGTCCTCAGGGTGCGTCCTGCAGACAAGCCACAAATGCACACAAGCCACATAGGTGCAGCAAGATGAATTTTTACAAAGCGGACACATCTGCGTAACCACCTCCTCCGTCAAGCGATAAAGTATCACCAACTCAACATAAACGATCCAAATGCCCTGTCCCGGACACTATGCCACCCACCTCCAATAATGTAATAACTACTGTCCTGGCTTTTCACAGCATAAACTCATTCATTATACATGTTTTGAACTTTACGGCAATGAAATCAAACAGTTTGTATTATATTAAACCTGCTTTATTCACGAGGTATCACAATAGTGAGGTTTGTTCATGCACTAGCAATCCTTTGCTCACTTTTGTTGCCGCATCAGGTCCACGGATGATGGACCACAGTTTAATCCCACATCTACAGTGGATGGACACTCAGGCTATTTCCAGTGTGGGGTGCTTCTGAGGATGTGGCGTGTGTCTTTTAGTGCATGTATGCATGTGTGTCTGTGGATTAGGTACTTACAGAATACCTGGCTCACAGGGTATTCACATGCTCAGCTTTCGTAAATATTATCAATCATTTTCCCAAAGTCATACTGATTTGTGTGAGAATTCCACTTTCTCCACATCTTCCCCATAATATGCAGAATGGACTCACTATGTCCAGAGAGTTACAAAGGAGATCATGGAATTTTTGGAATTTTCTTTCTAAATTAAGAATTAAAAGGAAAAATGTAGAAACATAGAAGAGATCTCATTTCATTCTATTCAAATGAAATTGCAAGGTAAAGAGAAAGTGTGAATCTGCAAAAAGTAGGTAAATACACGTACAATTGTTTTTTTAAATTTTCTTTGAAGTGCTTTGCCACTGTGGAACATGTAAAGGCCGTAATAACCTCAAGAACCTATGTTTAAAGACTTTTGGTTGATTTATTGTTTGGTTTCTTTAGCTCTGGTTCTTGCTGCTTTCCTAGGAAAAGTGAAAGTGTGGCAATAGAGTTATTGCCCCTCGCTGGGTTCTACCCAGAAGCCTTTTTTAAGTTCTAAGTTTTGAAGTCTTTTTAAGCTCCCCAGGCAGGGCAGGTCACGTGATGTCAAGGTTCTCAAGCAACAGCTTTGTTCTCTTGTGCTTGGAGATAAACTTTCTTAGTGCAATTAAAACTTAATCCACAGTTCAGGAGCTCTCCCAAATTCTTGTAACACCCAAACCAGTTTACTGAATCTGACAAGTCGGTATCAATCACTTTAGTCTTAACAAAGGCTTTTCTCCTCTAGTAAAAAGTCTGTGATCCAATTAGTGGGAGTTGGTGGTTTTCTTCCACTGCAATGGGGAAACGACGTAAAACAAGTTACATTTGAAGAAAAAAAAATGAAGCCATTCTGTGAGGTTATAAGGGCAGGTTTAAACAGTACTCATTTTTAAGGTTTTGTGTGTGTGTGCAAGTAATTTTTGTCCTTTAGTGAAAAAGCAAAGTAGCTAGTCCTATTTAGAGCAATCAGAACAGTCCAAAAGTCATATATGTGATTCCTTAAAAAATGAAACATCAGCAAATCGAGTAAAAATCAAACAATTTTTTTAAAAAATAAATGATGCTGTGGACTATAAAGTACAAATTGAGTGACTAGGTCATCTCAGTTTCAGGCTCAAAGTGTGTGTTTTCTGCCATGACTAAGGTTCAAAAGCAAAGTGGCAACAGGTGTCTCTGCATTTCGAGATTATGAGAGATTTAAAATTTCTTTTACATACATTTATGCTTTTCAAATTTTCTATGATGACTACTCACTACTTTACAGTCAGGCAACAAGTAAACATTTATTTTTAAAATAAAATAATTGTGAAAATAATGTACAGATCAAAGAATGTAAGGAAATATACCACATGTTGCTTGTCTTTGGGTTATGGAGTTATGGTTCATCTTTCTCCTCCTTTCACTTTAATTTCTAGATGTGTAAGTGTGTGTGTGTGTGTGTGTGTGTGTGTGTGTGTAAGCCTGGATGCCACCCACCTGAGCTTTGGTTCTGGCTCCCCAACTCATTGCTGTGTCATCTTCTGTAAGTTGCTTACCCTCTCTGGACCTCCACGCTGTTATCTGTAAAGCATGAACACCACCACCCACATTACAGGAGGGTAACGAGGTTAAATAAGAGCATATAAAAAAAAGAACATGATACAAGTGTTTCATAAAGGGCAGCCGATCATTCCAAACACAGCATTCTCTTCTTAAGGTTTACAGAAATCAGAGCACTTCAGAGGTTTTATCTGTTCAGTCTTCACTGTGAAATTATCAAGATGTAATAGGAACATCTCCTCTTTTATTAACTTTAAAATAAACACTTAGAGGAAAAGATTTGTGAAACAATGCATGACATTTGTGATCTACTTCGAAAAATGAGCATACCTTCCAATTTCAAAGACCCCACATATCTTTGAGTTTGTGAGCATGCCATCTCCATCATGTTCTCATATGAGGTGTAAAAGGATGAACTTGTTTGTTTTTCATTGCTGTTAATGTTGCATAAAGGTACAAATATACAAACCATGATTACTCCAATGTCACGTACTTTTCTATAATCATCAGAGCACATTTTATTTATGTACTGGACAATTCAAGTGTGTGTGTGTGCAGGCATGCAAATGCGTAAGATGTGGATAAAACATCTGCTCTCCAAATGACATGCTGAATCCCAAATATAGAGCTTTACTTCTTTTGTTTATGACTCTGCCTAGTGACAGCAGGAAGAAAAAAAAAAAGAAAGAATCGAAAACATCAGCTTGAATCTGCTTACAACATATAAGCTAATATAAGTTTAAAGAAAAAAAAACAGTCTTGAGGAGTGCCACTTGGAGCTAAAAATAAACATTTCAGGAGTCATATGTTTGGTTGAGGGATGAAAGCTGACCATGCGCTAGAGTCCACAACAGCCCAGTATGGTCAGCCTAGCCTCACTAAAGCCACTGTTCTAGCCACTGAGAAAGAAATCCCTTATATTTTTGTTCCACAATTTTTTTTTTTACTTTAAAGTGAATGGCCGATGCTATGATGCAGCCAGGAAAGCTGTGCACAAACAAGAGAGTGATGATTTGCATCGTCTTCCTGAATCACCAGTGTATGGCTTCCCAGAGAGTGTTTGAGGTTTCCATACCAGTGATATAAAATCAGCAATGAGTACAACTAGAAGAAAATTATGTTACATTCCTCATTACTGACAGTTAGAACTTTCTTTTAGTTAACATTTATCCTTAGAGTTTTATAGCTGGAAGAATATCCCATGTAGTCCAACATACTTTGGTAAAATGAAAAAAATCTCCTCCTTCCTTCAATTGTGTGTGTGTGTGTGTGTGTGTGTGTGTGTGTGTGTGTGTGTGTGAATGGCAGAATAAAACCACAAAGAGCATACGCTTGAAGGGCACGGGCTGAAGGAGAAGGGAGTAATGAGAAGCAGGCATGGCATTTGCATTTTCATAAAAGAGATTGAGATATATAGTAGTTTACCCTAACGTAATGCACCTTCATTGGTAGATTTTCAAATCCACCAGCAGTTGCATTGTCATATTATAGAACTGCAAATACTAAATTTATAAACATGACAGGTTTTATCTTGATTTCTTCCTCCTGGATCCTCAGATTAAATCTCAGACTTCTTAATCCTTCCTGAGGAGAATTTCTCATCAAAATGTTCAGTCTTTCGAACTCAGGTTGCTCTTGCCTTTTCCCCGGTAGAAGAGACTCACTAAAAAGTGATCTGTATAAATCATCTATTTTATCAATAGCTCTTTAATTTCAGACAATATTTTATGTCCATTTGAGCCATACTCATTGATATCACTGAACTCACCAAACTCAGCATTCTTTCTGCCGATCCTTAGAAATACCAGGCCTTCCTCTTTTGTTCTGATTTTATCTACCCTTAAAACTTACAAACACACCAGAAGTTTGTGTTAACTTGTATCTATGTTAAAACAACTTTGAAAATGTTATTCACTATCTGATTCAGATGCTTAATGTTATAATTAGTGTCTCTTTATTGACAGTGATGACTTAAAAAATAATTAGCATCTTTAGGATTGCAGAAGCCACAAAGCAACAATATTATGTTTTGATAACTCTTTTATCTTTTAAAAAATAATAAAAGTAAGGCTTTCATGCTTAATTTTACTCTTTAATAAATGTAATAACAATTGATACTCAGGAAAAAATTATCTACTCTAAGTGCCCTGCACCATTAAAGATTAAATTTTGTTTTATTTTCTATTGCTGTATTATTGAGCATTCTGATACATCATAACTTACAAATTGGCCATCTATAAATGTGTTAACCCAGAATACCTTATTAGTCAGGCCATTCACAAGCATAGAATTCTTTTACTGTTTCAAAAGTCAGGTTATAATTTCAGCTCTTATCTTTTTTCTGTGTGTATGATGACAAAAAGTGGTGGATTTGGGGGTCAGCAGACCAGGAGTCAAGCCATACTCACCACTTACTGGTTCGATGAACCTGGCAAAGTCATTTGTTTGACCTCTACTACTCCGCTACTGCATTCACAGAGTGAAGAGGATATCACTTGTCTCAAGGATTTGTTTAAGAATTAAATGAGATAATTGAAGTAAAGTGTTAACCCTGTGCCCTGACACACATCCTAAATGCACAATAAATACAGCTAGTATCAGTTTCACTCATTATCTCTCTCTTAAATAGAAACATAATATTTACCTCCCTTTCCTCATCTAGATTTTTAAATGGGCTTAATGTTACTAAGCATGTATAATAAAAATGGAATTTTAAAAAATATTGCATGATGACCATTATTCCTTTTTCACCTCAGGGTGAGGTTTGCATTGACCTTTTACCACTCCCCTTCATGGTTTGCAAGAGCTGATATCTTATTATCAATAGTAATCAAGGTTTATTTACACCCTAAGGGGAAGGCCAATTTCTGCTTCAAGTTTAGAGCTCTCTCCTGGCAATAACAATTTCTAGCTTTTAATTATGCTTTTTTTTCCCACTTGAAAGTCTAAATTGGATTGAAGAGGGGGGAAAAAAAGGTCCCTTTCCCTTATCCAAGCTGCAGATTTAAAATACCTGGGTTTTTTCTGCACCTGTCACTCTGACCCATAGCTCCTAGAATAATTTTGACCATTTCTGAATAATTTTATACTAGATTCCACATGTTTCTTGAGTCTGCATTTCAATAGATCAATGCTGATTCTTCTGAGGATTCAGGCGACCCACTTTAAAAACAGTCTCTGCCAGGCCTTTGGAAAAGCCAGAGAGCCAAACTTTTCACGAAATAGTCCAATCTGATTTTCTCCAAGTGGTGACTTTCTGCAGGGAGTGAAGTGTCCATACGTATTCTTTAATCCAGCACTTAAAAGATCTTTGTCATATTCTATTTCTCCCCCAACACCATCTTTCTCCAAACTGAGGCTCATTTTCTCTTTAATTTCTGTCCTAAATACTTCATGAAAGGTCAATCCACAGATGGGTGCAGGAGATGGTCTCTTTGGGAGCTAGAGCATAATCGTCCACTAGGTCCAAAATAAAAGCCAAGTGGTGTCCCATGCTCCCTTTTGCAAATTCCAAGTTGAAGGAAGATAGATTGTGGTATCTCCAGGGATCAGATTCCTGGGAGTCACTTACTCCTCTGCTCTGGATCCAAAGCAGGAATCGGGTCTTCCCTGCTGCAGTGAACTGATGCAGCTGCCCCATGGTCTGTGCTCAGACGATTCCAGGAAACTATGGGGCAGAAACCGAAGGAGGCAAAGAAGCACCCAGCTGAAGGTGCGGGTGAGTTTAACGTAATGAGTAGAATCTCACCACCCACAAGCAGTGCCCTCCAGGAAATGCCATTTTCTCTTCCAGGAAACAAAGGTGTGGAGAACTACTGAGCAGCAGCCGTGTTTGTAAGCAACAAGACAATGCTTTGTAGCCTTGGGAAGGAGAAGGCTGGCCAGACAGGACACTGGGGCCAAAAGGGTCCAGAGGTAACCCTAACACCTAGCATGCATCAAGAACAGATTTGGGGTTTTCCTTTTAGATGGGATTTGAGGGGAAAAAAACTTTGTAGATATATGATGAATATTGCTTTAAAAGGTCCATGGGTTTCCAATTGCAGAACTATATGGTTATAAAGTACGAGAGTAACATGGTCTCCGAGACCAGCTAACTCGAAAAGAGAGAAGCGGAAAGCAGAGGGCAAGGCTGTGGAATGGATGAGGTGTTGAACGGTGCTTGCGGGGCCACTTCACACTGGCCTGAGTTGAATCCTGTCTCTGGGACATTATCAACTGTGGCATCTTAAGCAAGCTGCATAATCCTTCTAAGCCTCATTATTCTCATCTCTAAAACAGAGATGATGATGATGATTATGTAACATCTACCTCATAAGATTGTTATGAGGATTAATTTAATAATGCATCAGAAGTGCTCACCACAATGACTGGTATAAAGGTACTCAATACATAATCATCATTATTTGAAACTATTTAAAAAAAGCCACTGACTAGTATTGATTAAACTAAAAGGACATGTGAATTTCCCTTGAGCCTCTATATGTACTGAGCCTCCTCCTCAAATAGTCAGTGAAAACCCCTGCAATGAGGAATGAGTGGGTTTACTATGTCCTGGCCTATAGGTGGCAAACACAAGGCCCACGGGCCAAATCCGGCCCTCCACCTTGTTTTATCTGGCCTGGAACCTTGTTTCTAGGCACCTTATTTCTACCCAGCAGCAGCACTGAGTTCTTGCCCTTAGTTAAGGAGTAGCTACGTTCGTACAATCCTAAAATTACATTCGACCCTTTGATGGCAACCTCGAGGCTGACGTGGCCCCCAGTGAAAAGGAGCATGACACCCCTGTCTAGGCACTGCAGCCTTTGGCGGAGCTGCCATCTCTTCTTCTCCATGTGGTAGGCGCCCTGTAAAGACAGCTGAAGAAGAGCCAGGAGGAAGGCATCTTGAACTAGGAGGTTACTCTTTCGCAGTCTGCAGAGAGGAGCTGATGGGTTTGTGGGATGGTCATTGATCCAGCTCTGCCAGCTTGTTCCCAGCCATAAATATGTTTTTCCACCAAATTTCAGTAGCAAACATACAGCGAGCTCCTGTTACGCGCCAAGTCCTGGTGCTGTCAGCGTGAGCTAGCACATCTGAGGCCCCATCCACCCTTACAGCTCTGGCTAGAATCTTCCAAGAGGTGGCAGCATTTCTGTTGGGTGATCCTGGTGATCAGTTCAATACTGTTAGATATTAACAATGGGGGGAGGACTGATATTAGTGAAATACATTTTTATCCTTAAAAGGTGTGTGTGTTTGTTTTTCTGAGTTCATATAGATTAAGGGATAGTCACCATATCTGGCTTCCCAGCACAGGCAGCAGTGTGAATTAATCAAGTCACCAAACCCCGCTGGGCCTCGGTTTTTCATCTTTAAATTAAAAGTTTGAAACTAGCAGCACTCTATCCTCCCACGATCAGAAGCCTGCTGATCCAAGGCTTAGCTTTTTTCCCCCTACCTTTTTCATCTCTCTCTCTCTCGCTCTCTCTCAAAAATATTTTTAAAAGGATTTCTGTTTTATTTCTCAGATTAATCTGGTTTTAGTGTGTTAAAGCAACAAAAGACTTAACAAAGCATATTTTAATCATTTAGTGTCATAATTGAGAGGAAATAAATAGCTCTGTAATAGTTTGTAACCACACATATAATTTCTAGTTTGAATTTTAAAAAAAGAATTCTATAAGTACAGGAAAACCCATTCCACTTATCCTCATCACAATCGTCATTAGTATCACTGAGGCACAAAAGTCTTAAAATGACATTGCAACTTCAAGGGCTGTCAGATTTGAGAAGGCACCTTTGGACATTATAAATACAACAGTGTGCAGATAGGAAATCAAAGTCCTAGGCCAGACACAACCTAGGAACGACTACCCAAGGCACAGAATTGTACGCAAACCTCAAGCAAGTAACTGTAAAATAGCAACGTTCACAAGTCCTTTCTAGCGTAAAAACAGACAAAACAGATGGAGTTCTTTTCACCAGGTGACCTTGATCTTTCCCACTGAAGGATTATTTTCGCTTTTCAGTTTGGCTAGCCCTCCCACCCCTTTCCTTGCACTCAGCCTGTGGCGGTGCTCAGCGGCCCTACCTTAGCCCTCCCAGAGCATCGCACCCGAAGGGTGTCCCATCCCCGTCCCCTGCTCGCCGCAGTGAGGCGGTGAGGCGGTGAGGCGAGAAGCACCAGTAAGGAGCGAGGCTGGAGGGAGGGGCGAGCAGAGTGAGAGGAGAGGCGGCGCCGGCAGTGGTGTGCTGTGGGCGCTGGTTCCTGGGCGGGAGGGCGTCTGGGGCGCTCGGGTGGTCCGGGTCCGGGTGCGGGGTGACGAGCGCCCCCTGGCAGGCTCCACCTGCGGGCGCACTCACCGCCCGGGTCCTGCCAGTGCCCGCGCCACCGCGAACAACAGCCGTGCTTGGATCCGGCAACCCATCCAGCAGGTAAGTCCCTGCGTGCCGCTGGTCGCTGGCTGGGGAGGGAAAGGGGTCCGTCTATGCAGGTCCTAGACCAAGGTCCACCAGGACCGTCGTCGACCCAGCTCCCGCAGTGACATGTTCCAGGAAGCAGGGAGCAGGGTGACAGAGAAATCAAAGAGAGACACGAGTGCAGCAAACTTTGGGTCACTTGTTTCCCCGGGGTTTCTTGCGTGCGGGTTGCACAGGATGCTGCGGACCTTGGCCACCAGGAGGCCACCGGGGCTGGGGGCGCCTCTTCCTTCTTTCTTGGGTTTTGTTTTTTGTTTTTAACTCACCTGAACTAAGGAAGGTAGGAGGAAGGAAGGGAAGAAGGTGGAAAGTTTTATATTCTTGGCAAATATTTGTAAGGAAAGATGTTTGATACAGATTAGCTATCTGTCACAGAGAACTTGTTTTCTTGGAATGTATTTGCTGGAGCAGCAGGAAGGGCTACCAACACTCTTCCAAATGAACCAAGTTCCTTTCCAAGGGCCCGGGGTAGAGTGAGGTGGGTTTCTGAGAGATCCAAAAAACAAAAAACCCTCTGGTGCTTAATCCTGTAACATTGAGGGACAGTTGTTTGTTTTTCAGCTTTGAGGGTCACATGTATAGAAAGTAGAGTTAAATGTCTTTGTTTTACCGGATTTTTAAGAGTCCCAGTTATCATCATGAGATGGTCTGTTTACGCTAAAGGTGTGGGCACTCCCATGGGCATGAATAGGGACCCAAAGTCTGGCTTAGCTGGGAGATTCTGGTTGTTTCTGCAAGGTGAGTGTCACCGAGCTGCCTTGTCCTTGGGGGTTCTCCTGCTCAAAGCTGGTAACAAAAGATGACTCAGTAACGGCTTGGGGAGAAGGCGGGGTGGGGACGTGGAGAAGAGAATGAGCACTCACCGCTCCTCCCTGTCGGTGGTGAGAGCCACCATCCCTGGGGAGTGTGAGGGTCCTGCGAGGGCCAGTGCCCTTTTTGGACAGGAGTCTGGCCGCTCTGCTGGGTGTTGCCCCCCTCGCATTGTTTTCTGGAGCTGTGACCACCGCGGGTCCTTTCCTGACCGGGATGTTTCACAGACAAGCCCTATTTAGGAGGTCCTGGGTGCCCCCCACTCCCAGCACACACCCTGACCTTGGAAATCACTGTCCTCATTTTCCCCCTAACTTATCTTTGGCAACTCATAAAATGGCAGGCTTACCCGCAGATGCTTGATGTCTTTTTAAAATGCTGGGTCTCTGCAAAGGAGGGTGACATTTACTAATTTGGTTGCAAATTACTTTTGAAGTTTATGCACAGCTGTTTAAAATCCCTCCCAGATCAGGGCCATTGTTGAGGCAGGTGTCTGCCTCAGAGTGATCTTTTTCTCTCTTTCTTCTGCTGATTGAATGTATGTATATTTATTTTGTTTTGTTTTGTTTTGTTCAAAAATATGAACATACGTATACTTAAAAAACACAGCCTTCGGAGAGCCTCTAAAACCTTCAAAGCCTCAGGTGTGAAACTCATCCAGCTTAATGATTAAATCTAAATTAAGTTTTGTTTTGTTTTGTTTTGTTTGCACTCATCAACTTTTATTTCTGATTTCAAGAGCAACCTGTTCCACATCACTAGCCTTTGTTTTGGCCTTCTGTGATTTTTTTTGTAAACTTCCAGGGAGGAGTCTTGTCACCATCCTCCACTTTGTCATATTCACTTCCGCCACTGTCTAGCACTATGGTGGCTCAGAATGGCGAGGGGCTCTCGGGCCCACTTCTCTACCTCCTTTCCTACAGCTCCACCTCGCTACAACCTTTTGTTGCGTCTGCTTGGAAGATACGCAGGTCAGCTACTGGAACTTCGATTCCTTTTGCCGATGTCTCTCTTCTCTTTCAGGTATGCAGGGACATTGCTCAATTATTCACAGCTCAGTCTTGCTTGTAACCTCAGTGACCCCCTTCAACACTAATATTTAATTTCTCGTGTTCTTGGCAGGTACTGGAGACTCCCTTAACTAGCCTTTGTCTTTGGCCATTTCTATAAAGACCTTCATTAAATTGTAACATATTCCCTCTGTTTTGTGGAAAAGATGGAATTCTTTTCTATAATGAATTTGGTGTTTCATCTAAAATTTCCTGTGCAGTGCGTCCAGGATTTTCTTTTGAGAGGGTGGGTTTACGGTACAAATCTGTGACTGGCGTTCAGAGTAAAGCTCCACAAATCTCCTTATAATGCAGTACTTCATGATAGGACATCTGCCAACCATTAAAATAGGAATTAGAATTAGTACTTTCTTTTTTAATGCATTTCATGTTTTATAGTTACCGATTATGTGTTTGGCCTTGAAACTATTGCTGTTATATTACTCTAATGCAACTGCTAATAAGGGCAATATTTGATTTCAGGTGATTTCCTTTTCATAAGGTTCAATCTTTTATTTCTTTTTTCAAATAATTTCCACAAATAGTTTAAAATAAAAAGTTGTAATGTAATGAAAAACCCCAGAGAGCACAGATGTACCATGTGATTCCATATTGTGTGATTTTATTGCCCCAAGTCAAATCTGTCATTTAAAGTGGAGAGATCAGTGTGGTGATGACATGCACACCATTTAACTCCTTCTTCCTGTCTGTGTCCATTACTCTGAAACTTTAATCACCTGATTTGCAAGCAGCAATGTATCTCACTTTGCTTTTTCATATGTGTTCTAGCTGTGAAGGTAGAAATAATGAAAAGCTCATAGAAAAACATGGTGTTGAGGCAGAAAGATACATTAAAAGGCCCTTCTTTCAGGAACGGAAATATCTTTCTTCATTTTAATATGTCAGGCATTTACATACAAATTCACATTCTCCTGATATCTGAAAATATCCCTGGGGCAAAATGAGAATCAGAGGGTTCAGGAATTGGGGATAGCTCACCCCAAGCCCAGGCTGCAGATTTCTTCTCTGGGATTGAACTAGCGGGTATTCAAAGGCCCTCATTTTGGCGGCACACCCTTCCACAGGCTGGCAGAGGTTGACGCTCACTTTCAATTAAGCTACTAATACTGATGATAGTGATAGAGTCAACAAAAGCAACAAAACATAATTTTATTGAGTCATTATTTATCATTTATGTGCTAGATATACTCCCAACTTTACTTATGTTTGACAAACATTACTATCTCATTTAATGTTTGCGAAGCTTTTACAGCAGTTTTTTTTTAAGTTTTTATTTATTTATTTATTTTTAGAGAGAGGGGAAGGGAGGGAGACAGATAGGGAGAGAAACATCAGTGTGTGTGGTTGTATTTCGCGTGCCCCCTACTGAAGACTTGGCCTGCAACCCAGGCATATGGACCAGCAACCCTTTGGTTCACAGGCTGGCTCTCAATCCACACCAGCCAGGGCTGCAAAGCTTTTTAAAAATAGATGTTATTACTATCATCATCTTCCTCATTTTACAGGTGAGGAAATTGAGGCTCAGGCAGGTTAAGTCACTTGTCCAGCTCTTATAGCTGATAAGTGGTTGCGTCAGGTTTATCTGACTACAAGCACTTGCTATAAACCACAGAGCTGGAGAACCTACCAATTAACTTTTTTAAAATTGTGGCGAAATAGACATTACATTTTAGTGTACAGTTCATAGTCATTAAATACAAGGTGGGCCAAAATAAGTTTACAGTTGTTTGAATGGAAAATAGTACCACAAATAATAATGCAAGAATAAACTCTGTTTTGCGTGCTCGCAACTGTAAACCTACTTTGCCCTGTGCACATTGCTGTCCAACCAGCACCACCGTCCATCCACGCAAAACTGAAACTCTGTTCCCACGAACAGTAACTCCCAACTCCCCACTCCCCCCGGCTCCTGGAAACCACCATTCTACTTTCCGTCTCTATGAATTTGACTACTTTTGATGCTTCATGTAAGTGGAATCATACACTATTTGTCTTTTTGTGACTGGGTTATTTCAGTTAGCATAATATCTTCAAGGTTCCTCAAGGTTCATATTGTAGCAAAAGTCACAATTTCCTTCCTTTTTAAGGCTGAATAATAATCCATTGTGTGTATAGACCACATTTTGTTTATCCATTCATCTGTTGGTGGACACTTGGGTTGCTTCCACATTTGGGCTATTGTGAATAATGCTGCCATGAACACGTGTGTACAGATACCTCTTCACATCTTGTTTAAATTCTTTTGGCTATATACCCAGAAATGGAACTGCTGGGTTAAGTGGTAATTCTATGTTTAATTTTTTGAGGAACCATCATACTATTTTCCACAGCAGCTATACCATTTTACATGCCTATAAACTGTGCACAGGGTTTTAGTTTCATCCTTACCAACACTTGTTATTTTCCATTTTTGTAATAGTGGTCATCCTGATGGGTGTGACATGGTAACCAATGAACTCTTTACCAAATCATTTGATGCCTGATGTCAGGGGTCCTCGAGGCTGATGATACTCCATTGCTTTCTCCTATCTCACCTTGTGCTTACATACCTTTCTCTAGTACAGAATCACTGGAGTAATTACTACTCATGCATTCCCTAAAGGGCTCAGGAAACCATGGGCAGGAGGGCTCCTAAAAGATAAACAAAAGGTCCCTGTAGGTAGGGTGGCCCCTACCTACGTGGTTTAGAAATGATTGGTTAAGAAGAAATAGTACTGATTATACAGACCAGGGATGATTTAACCAGAAGTTGACAAAGATGAAAAGGGCCACTCCTTCCTCCCCCAAAACTTTCCCCACGCTGCAGGCGGGGGAGGGGGGGGAAATACAAACATTGGGAGATGATGTGCTTTCCTTTCTGAAGCTGGGGTCCGAGGGACCAGAGCTGAATCCAACAGCCTACTCTTTTCAGTGTCTATGCAGGGACTGATGAGTTCTACCACAAAAACATATTTGGAACTAGGCGAATTCACAACGCTCTAGTTCCACGATTTCCAGCTCCAGCCAGGCTCTCACACTCTCCCAGGTCAGCCCTCCTGCACTTTCCGCAGCAGCTATTGCAGACCTTCTCCTGCCACCACCATCCCCTTCACTCACGGCACTTTGCCTTGCTTCCTGCTTCTCTGAAAATGGAAGCTCTCCAGATGAGAACAACCTAACCATTGAGTAAATGATCACAGGGCTACAAATCTTAGCTTAATCTGAGTCCACCTTCCCTTCTTTTACAGTAAAAAAAAAAAAGCCTCACTTCCTGTCTAATGTTCATCTTTCAGTGGTGCTCTGGAATCCATTTCTTCTTCATTCTTGGGAATCTCTCTTGATTATCTCCTCTCTCACCTACCATATTTTGCCGTGTATAACACGTGCCCACGCTTTTGTGCACATTATACACGGATTATGCCCATTATTACACCCATGGTATGTAATCATTATACCCAGGTATAACATGCATCCTTATGTGTCCCTCAAAAATTTGGGCAAAAAAAGTTAATTTTATGTGACAAAATACAGTATATTTTCCTTTTCTCCCTCATTACTGGCTTCATTCTCACTGCATTAAACATGCTTAATCCTTTAATCCTTCATCCTTTGAAGAAAAAGACCATCTTTCTATGCCTCCGTCTAGCTACTTCCTTCTCTCTTTCCACCTCTTCACAGCCAAACTCCTTCAGTTTTCCTCTCTACCTGCTGCTCTGTTCTTTCACTCCACATGTCTTGGCCACAGACATCTGGCTTTGCCTCTGCTGCCTCTAGTTATCGTTCTCACACTCTTTTTAGCTAATTCTTGCTAAATTCTGCTTCTCTCTTACTTGACATCTCTGCAGCCCACTTGGTACTGAGCACACCTGCATTCTTGGAGCAATGTTTCCATTTGTTCTCCCTTCCTGTTCTCCTTCCTTTCTCTCTTCTCCTTTGCAAGTTCCTCCTCTCCTTTCTGTCCCCTGGAAGGTTAACATTCCTCAGTTTTTCTCATGTCATGGGCAACCTCATTCCTCATGGACCTCAACAGCCATGTCCTCGCTGACCATAACCAAAACATTACCTATCCAAAGTCCTACTTATCCTCTTCCACAGATAGTTGATGGGCACGTCCAATAGCACAACATCCCAAACTGAATGTATCACCTTCCTCCTTCCTCTTTCCATAAATTTGCCTTCTCACTTTTCCCGGTTTCTGGCACTGGTATTATCTGTTCTTGCGTAACCAGAAATCTGAATGTTCTTCCCTGAATGTCTCATCTCCAGGCTTACCCCAAACCAAGTTCTATTGGTTTCACCCACTGAATATCTCCCTATTCCATCCACCCTTACCTGCCCCTGCTGCCTCTGTTGTTTACAGGCCACCACTGGTTCTATCCTAGATCACTGCCAGAACCCCCTAACTGGTCTCTGTTACAATGGATTGTTCTCCGTGCTGCAGCTGAAAGGATCTTTCTAGATCTCAGATCTAAGCATGTCACTTCCTGGCTTTAAGTTCTCCAATGGCTACCCAATACACTTGGAATGAAACCCAGACTCTGTAACATGAATTAGGAGGTTCTTAGTTAATCTCCACTCCCCCGTCTTCTCCAGCCTCATCTCTGCGGCACCACACACATCACACTCCTCCAAGTCTGGCCTCTTTGGGTTCCTTAGCAGCTCCTTGTATCCCCTGCCTCATCAACTTTTGGCCTAACCTCTAAACTTCTCCTTCCTTTGGCTATTTCCTAAAATCATCAGTCCCCAGCTTAGATGTCTTCCTCTGGAAAGCATTTCCTGATCCTCCAAATTAGGATTTTGTTTCCTCCCACATGTTCTTAAAGCACATATGAGATCATCTATTTACAGTGCTTCGTACCATGTGTGGCATATAGTAACCAATCAATAACTGTTAGCTACCTCTACACTTAGAATATACTGCCATCATTTGTTTACTTTTAGACTTCCCCAGTAGATTATAAACTTCATGAGAGCAGAGGCCACATTCTCCTTTATTCTCTGTTCAGTCCCTAGCATCTCGCACCATAGCTGACATACAGTAGTTGCTCAATATGTATTAGTAGAGTAAATAAATAAGCCATAAATTTTAGAACCTGTAATATCTAAAAAACTGGGTGCTACAGGAGAAAAGAATCCCAATTGAACATATTTAAATATCTGTACAAGTAGAATCATTATCATCCTGGGCAGTTTTTGCCTGTGGTTCTAGGTAGAATTATCTAAATAAGCTCTACTAGAAAGTCAAAACTGAAGGAAATGGGAAACATTTTTAAATGCTAACATGCGACTTGCTACAAGGGAAAAACTCTTTCTCCCCCTGCCTATGGCATGATTTTCTCCCTCTATTATCCTTAATTTCTCACTTTATAAAGCTTACCATTATAAATCCAGGAATAAAAGGAAAAAAGACTAAGCTAAGAATAATCAGAAAATAAAATATAATATTCAAGTAATTTGAAGGATCCTACAAGCAAAAAGATGAAGTAAAAGGTACACAATAAATGTAGATATATTGAGAAATTAATTATATACTTTTATTAAAATTAGTTATTTTAATAAAAAAATAAAGCATAAAAGAGGTAAAAAAAGTTTTAACAAAATGTCTAAAGACTTCAAGAACAAATTCTTTAGAACAAAACTATAATTATCTTAAAACTCGTTAAAGCATGTAAGAGTAGAAAAGGTAAAAAGTAGAAGACTAAATTCAAGAATTTGGATGATAAAAGCCTGCCAGAGATAAAATAATTAAAAGCATTCAAAGAAAAAATGTTTTAATCTAAGGAATAATAAGTTATTTACAGACTCATGAAGGTAGAATAACCAAAAATATTGAATGAAAGGGGGGAAAACATTATCTTTTAAAGCAGATTAAAAATAAATCCCAGCAATAATAAAGTAAAATGAACACAAGTGTGGTGTCCTAACAAGAAAACCAGAGCTAAACTGAGAGCTTGGGTTTCTGGCTTGTACCACAAAAACCCACATAACCCAGTGGGATTTCAGAGAGTTTTCCGAGTGCACTTTACTTCATGAATGGCGTTGTGTTTTGGAGGAAATGAACTGTGAGTTCCACTGTGACCTGTCCCTCCAGGAGAGTGTCAACATAGGCTCAGGTAAGGGCCACCGAATCATTCTGCTCACCTTTGCCTGCAAATTACGTCCTCTGCATTCCAGCTCCTAATGGGTTCTCCGTCCAAAGCATCCTGCTTTCCTTTAGCAAATAAGAAAACTAGGTGCCCCCCTAAATCCTAAGTGTACTTGTCCCTTTGTTCACGAAGACCTCTTCTCAACCAGAGTCCTTTTTAGCAATTAGCCAAGAACGAAAGGTGTCCTTTGTGTTATATGTGTTCCATGTAGCTTGTCATATGATTACTTCCCTTTTTTGCTTTTATATGTCTCTGAGGACCTGAGGTTTCTCTCCAGCTCATAGCTGAAGTTTAATGATGATATTTTAATTCAATTATGTCCTAAATAAGCTACCCTAAGGACACGGGCCAGGTGTTCTACTTCCTCCCCTTTCTTTAACTCTTGGTGCAGAGCTCAGACTGCAGACTTAACGAAGCTCATGAAGCCTCCTAGAGTCAAGGAATATATATTTGACTTTCCTCCAGTCACCAACATGATGGATTCTGAGTACGATGTCCATTTTTCAGGCCTGATCATTGGTATTAAGGACCCTAAGCACTCCAATTTTTGGCCATATTCTCAAGGTGAGTTTTAGGAATCTGAGAGTGGTTCATAGAGCCAAGTATACAGTTACTCTCTGGTGTGTTGACTTCGGTTTAGCCAGCCTCTACCCTTTCTCACCTGACGTTTCTTCCCCTCCCAGGTTCTAAGGTGCCAGTCTCTCCACCTCACTGCTCTATAATTTCCCCTATAGTAAACAAGGAAATACAGGAGTTGGCCCACAAAGGTATTAGGGATCCAAAATAGATTGTCCCTTTCAGTAGAAGAGACTGGAGAGAGGCTGTAGAATCGTGTGGCATCATTCCCCCTGCTTGCGCCCTGCCCTTGGATGGCCATGCCAGGCTTTCAGAGCCAAACAACAGTGAAGGGGGAAAGAAAGGTCGCTGAAATTGGAGCCAGGAGACCAAGGTTCTCACTCCAGATTTGCCATATTGACCACAGTATGAGTGAGTTGGATGAGGGGAAACTCCTGATCCTACCATTTTGTAGCTGTTCTTCAGGTGTTCTTTTGGTACCCACATGTCCCTGGGTACTGGGGCTGCTTCAGTACTGCATAAATTTTAAGGATTCCAGGCAATACCTTCATAAGTGTTGGTGAACAGCCTATACAGAGTAGCAAATATAATTAATACTGGAATGGGTAACTCCTTACCGATAAACTGAACCATAGTCACCCAAACACTGAAATCATTCAACTACAATGTCTTGATTTTGCAAAAACAAAATTTCATGCGATAACAACAAGTTATGTTTCCTCTGCTGTGTTGTTGGTGATGGTAATACAAGGAATGCTGTAACAACCAAGTTTTCTTAAAATGCTGGTTCTCCAAAGCAATAACTTGATTTCCTCAGTGAACTTTGTCTCTGAAAGATATGATAATGGAGAATAACAGCCAGATGGAATCTTCTCTCTTGTGGGATTGGGAACTGTCTCAATTCTTCTGCATTAGTCATTCAAAAAGAAAAAGAAATTGGCTTTTTTTTTTTCAGGATATATTCAGGCTGTACAGAAAGGGTGATATTAAGAATAGCCATATAAACTCTTTCTTAAGAAGAACTTGAATTACTCTGCCCCTTACATACAACTGAGCTAATCCTAGAGTTTTATAAAATCCTTTAAATGTTGAGGAAAATAATCCAGTCAGAAATAACTTGCATAATTCCAGGTTGTGGGGCAGAGGCATCTTAAGTATTTGCCGAAGGCACAGCACAAGGTTCTTTAACCTTCATTCCTCCATTCCAATAAAAAGTAGGATTTTGCTACTGGGACTCTTTCCTAGGTCTGAGCATGGAGATTTGTTAATATTTATAGTACACTTGAGATCTGTGACGAAAGGCACTTAGCAATAGGCAAATGGCATCTGAGCAATAGGCAAATGCTTTTCATTACTTATTAAAATCAAGTAAATACCACTTACTTGACAAAAAATGCCAATATTGCGAAACATAAATTAGCACATAATTTTAGAAATTAATGAAGTAAAACTCACCTGTTAAAAGTTTCCCAGTGGTGGAGCTGGTAGAGAGAAATGCCAACACACAACATATTTGAAAGGTATTACTTCAATAGAAATGAAAGGGAGAAAAGCCCCTTCTCTCTAGAGAACAGACTAGAAGTATTCAGAACAGAGAGAATATATGTTTAGTTAAATATGTGAAAAATGAATTTTCTCCTGAACAATATTGTAGGTACTTTCTCATGAAAAAATAGCCTAGACTTTGGGTTACAAAAGCTAGACCTACAGAAAAATCACACCATTCAAATACTGTTCTATCTGGAGACACTTAGCCCTACAGCAAAGAAAACAAAACAAAAGAATCAGGAAACATTCTGCAGCTCCAAAAAGTGAAACATGCATTTGCGTGGATATTTGTCTTAAAACCGCCAACAGGAAAGTTCTCACTGAACTCCATGGAATTTTAATCCACACACCACATTTTCTTAGCCTTTTGCCAGACAGAATCACAGGATTATGTTTTCTAAGAACCCCTTTCTTAAAAACTTAAGTGCTAATCAGTGAGGTGTGACATAGGTTCAAAATGAGATTTGCTAGTAAATAATTAAGGATGACGTACAACCGGACACATATTGACAGTGAAGCAATGCTATTGCCCTGAAACTGTCAAGGCTGCATTTTATTATTTATTTGACATGCATTTATTTGACTCAGAGTATTGCTTTGCATATGAATCACTGCGTAACAAACCAACCCAAAGCTTAGGGACTTAAAAATGACAACAATTTATTTCGTCATGACTCTGCGGATCAGGAAGTTGGGTTGACTTTGTTCCTCATGGCGTCACCTTGGGTCTCTCAAGGTTGTGGTCAGATCTGAGATGGGACCACCCATGTATATGGTGCTCAGCGGGTACAGCTAGAAGATTGGGACCACCTCAAGTCCCCTCTGTCCATGTAGCTACCTCAGGCATCTTTCTGAGTGTTCCAAACACACAAAGGCAAAAGCCCAGATCTCTTAAGGCCAAAACTAGGAAGTCGCAGAGCATCACTGCTGTCATGTTCTACTGGCCAAAACACATCACAGGCCAGCTAAGCCCACGAGGAGGGTAGTAGATGGCACCCTTCAGAGGGGCACGGCCGAGTGGCCTTGAAGAAGAGTAGGGAATGGCAGATGCTGCTGTGGCCACCTTGGAAACACAGTCTAGCACAAATATTCAGGCTGTTGATACGACAGCAGGTCATAAAAGTGACCTCAAGTATATTTTCTGCAGAAACAAAGCCTCTGGTTTCACCCTTTTCATCCGCTCTTCACTCTGCTAACATAAGGTTCTGGCTAAGACAAAAATCTGACTGCCACTCTCTACTTTGAGAACTCTTTGGTTGTTCCATACCATCTGCAAAATAAAACCCAGACACTTCACATGGCTTGCTGGGTCCTCCCAGCCAGTGCCCTGACTGCCTCTCCAGCCTCCCATCTCAGGAGGCCCTGAGGCCCTCGTAGTTCCTCCCTTCTCTTGGTTAGCAAGCTCCATGTGGGACCAGGGGCTTGAGATCCACTTTTTCCCATCCTCACTTTGCTGACCCCACAGGCATCACCCCCTTTGCGAAGCCCACCCCTCCATCCCCCAATGTATTAAGACATCCTCCCCCATGAGCCGTGGCATCCTGTACAGGAAGCCATCTCAGTAGTGCTAACACTCCCCTTTGTCATCAGGACCACATCACGAGCTCCTCAAGCGCAAGGACCTGCGTCTCATTCTCTCTAATCTGTCCTTCCCTGGAGCAGAATCCCACACACAAGGGCTCGTAAATATTTCTTAAAGGTCAGTTGAGTACAGGCAGATGACAGAGTGGTGGAGTGCCTGGGAGAAAGACCAGAGAACTCCAAACAAGAATAAGGCTAGTGTGAGGAAGAGGAGGGTCAGGGCCCAGGAGTTCAAATAGTGTGAGGGAACTAAAGCGGTAGGTGCAAAGTTGCAAAAATGCATAAAGGGGATGCACTAGATAAACACATGACAAGAAACAAGCACAGCAAGTCAAACAGAAAATTCAATTAGATGAGAGAGAAAGTGTGTGTCGTGGTTAAGGAAAAAGAATCAGTGAGAAGATATGACTGCCTCAGATCAGACCCTGCCACAGAGACAGGGCGCCCCTGACCAGAAATTACAAGGTGGGACCCCCAGAATCCTACCAAGACAGAACCTCTCTCCCCCAGACACTGGGTGGCTCTCCACAGGTGACTGACTGCCCCACCTAGGAGGGCAGGAGAGAAGCTGGGCAAAGTGAAGGGAACCTGATGCTCCTGGGGAAACCATGGAACATCATCCCTAAACCCAAGATGTTGCTCTTTACTCCTGATCCAAACTGACTGAATAACATGAAAGCGAAACTGGCTGTGATGCACTTGACTCTAGTGACAAGGTACAGGGGAAATGGTGTGACTGGGGAGAGGGGTGGCGGCTGAGCACCCGCAAGGAACACCCACCTTAAAAAAGCCCATAGCCTTCTTTTCACAACAAAACTAAAAAGGGAGTGATCTTCATGAGAAAATATTTTTTTCTGCTAAATAGTAGAAGAAAACATGACTCTAGTGAGTGTATAAAAAAAGTACTACTAATTATAACTGATACTGTTTTTTTTCTGTATACCAGCTACTGTTCTGATAACTTTACATCCATTAACTCATTTTAGGTAGCTCCTGTTATTGTCCTCATTTTACAAATGAGGTGGAGTCGCTTCGGTAAAGCTACTTTGCTGAGGTACCTTGTTCAAAGTCATGTTGACATGGCTGCTAAACAAAGCGACGGGGCTGGAGTGTCAACACCAGCAGGGTGATGCCACAGCCCATGTTCTCAACACTCTCTACTAAGCTTGAATTTGGCTATACACTGTATCTACTGACTCATTTTAAAAAAAAATACTACCTGACATTGGTATTAATTCTAAGAAGTGAGTTTTGACACTTCCTTCCCTCTTTATATCTCAATTATTGTTTGGGGTATATTTCCTTGTTTTGCTGTGCAATATATTACTCATTTTAGTAACAGAGAAAATACTCACTTGGGTTTAGCTTCATACCTCAAGCTTATCTTTTCTAGACCCTTTCCAGGCACTTGCCACTGGCCCTAGAGGGTGGATCTCTGTAGTCAGGCAGCTTGTAAATTCTTCCAGGCATTTAGAGAGATGTTTTTAAAAGGCTAGAAAGCTGCATGGAACTCTCAAAGCTTCTGCCTTCAGGCTAAACTGATGAGGGACAGGGAGACTGCCAGAGCTTCCCTCTGGCTCCCATCACTGACTGCTCACTCCCAAGTCCCAATGGGGCAGAAATACACAGATGAGGCCCACAGTCAGCCACGCCCATTTGCCTGCTCTTCCTTTCTTACTCAACCGTGAACATCTACTGGATCCCCGCTTCTCCCCTGCCTGCATTTTTCCTTTCCAGGAAAGTCAGACACCAGGTTCATTGTGCTGTATTTTCTTTCTGCCAGCTATCTTCCCAACCTACAATACTGTAAAAGAAAAATACATTTTAAGTAAACTTGAAAAACATATTTTAGAATCCTAATTTATTCTCCTGATTTTTTTATTAATCTCAATCGTAAACTCCCATGATACCCTCCTTAAACTTTCCTCTTACATGGTTATTCTTTTTTCTCCTCAGTTCTTTTATGCGTTTAATACTCTATTTGACAATACACTAAACAGATTAAAAATGACAAAGTCTATCATATATGGACACACACATATACAGACTGCTGTAAGTTGCAAAGAGCTGCTAAAGAAGAAAGTTCACTTAATTAAAAATGAGTGAGAAATGCAGCCAGATTAACATTCTTTAGTAATAACTTTGAAGTTTGAAATTCAATTTTACCGGGTAGTTCTGTAAATTAGAAAAGTTGTATATTGTTACACTGTGAGATAAATTGTTTTTCAGTGTATGCCTGATGTTACTTTATAATTTGCTTTTTAGTTAGTATTTTCTCATATCTGTGAATCACTAACAAGGTTCACATTAAGTTTCCGATCCTTTTTATGTCTATTATTTATTCATGATTATTATTTGACAAGCTTCTGGAGCACAAGATTCCAAAAAGTTCAAGGAGATATCCTTAGATAAGAAAACACCTCTTTTACCAATTTTTTGCAAAGGTATTTTTTTTAAATCTTAAGAAACTTGTACTTTATTATTTTTGGTTGGTTTGTAATATAACACCAGAAATACAACAGATGCCTAATATTTGAGCAAATGGACAATTTTCAGAGATTGACCAATTTATTGAATATATAAACATTATCCCTGAAAATGAATAAATAAGGCACAGAACATCCATGATTCATTGACTCAGGGGCAGAAACCAAGTTTCCACACTTGTGTAACTTCCATTTTAACTGTACCCTTCTGTTCCTCATGGACCGCTGATGGGAGCTGCCCCATGGCCAGCATTTATACAGGATGTATGGACTCAGCCATAGAGGAAGGAAAGAAGCTAGGAAAACCCAGAGCATTACAGGGGCATTTTCTTGTCTTGGAGTAGACGTCCCAGCAAATCAAAGGGTAGCTGCCTTTGGAATGCTACTTCCCACCTGATCTCAAAATACCCTCCATAACACTGCCCAAAAGTTCTTACTGCACTTTATTCTAGTGCCTGAAATTCTGCCAACCAGAAGTTTAAGAAACACAGATCCTCTTAAAAATGCAAGGACTACTAAGATTTCCTTCATGAGTTAGAGTGGCTTAATCAGTAACTTACAAAAAAAATAGAAAATTTTATGGAGAAAGGAAAGGCTGAGATTGATTCAGTCAGCAAATATTTATTGGTCAAGCACTTCATTGGTCACTGGCAATGACTGATCTGAGGGTTACAAGGACAGGAGAGAAAAGAAGGCCAGGGCCCCAGCCTGCATGAAACCTATTTTCTTTTGGAGGATAAAGACAATAAAAAAAGTAGAGAGCAAATAAATAAGATGCTTTAGATTATGGCAACTACTATGAAACAGCAGCAAGGGAAGTGAAGAACTAAAAAGACAGATTTCTGGTACCTAGTTGTGTTTACATTACTATTTTCTCTCTTTTTATAGAGAGTGAAGAAGAGGGAAAATATCTGATATGTACTCACTGCCACGAAATCATGGTTACCAAAAAAAGGGGGTGCAGACAAGTCATGGGGAGATACAGAAGAGGCGTGTTCTCTCCTTCCATGATCTTCTCCAGTCCTCCCTGAGAATGAGGCCTGGGGCCACAGTTCCTTTTTCACCATTGTGTTCCTTTGCTAGTGTGTACCTGGTGCTTAGTGGGTGGTCAGGAAATATCTGTTGCCAGATATATGGAATCTGATTATTGACTATGATGGTTCCTACTGGTAATAAGAACCTATACCTTTTTTAAAAAAAATTCTTAATGTTGTATTGCCTGTTGCTGAAATGTGTCGAAGGAATCTGGGGCTCAGAGTTGCTGAGCTGGGTGTTCAGGGAATCACAGCTGATTACTGGTAGAGTCAAAACCGTACTGAAAGCCTCTTGGCATCCATTACTGGACCCTGGCTCCAAAATAACCTTAATAAACTCCAGTGTTCTTCCATAGCAACCTCAAAAATTCAACTTCAACCTAAAAATCTTATTTCTCCTCCTATATTAAGGTGACCCTATCCTCCCAAGTGAAAGGAACATGGTCCAATATGGGACACTATTCCAGCAGGCAGGGATTTCCCTCAGAACATTATGCTCCCAGGAACTCTATGGAGTCAATCCATCAGTTTCTGAGTCCAAGGCAATTTCCTAGACCTTAATACTATACCCATAATGTTTGTTTGCTAAACCATCAGCTTCAGTTATTTACCCTATATCTGTTATCTAAGTTTTCTGGTTGTATTTTATCTAAGTCATCTTTACTTTAGTCAAGCTAAAGCTGTGGTTTTGCAATTAAATCAGTTGTGGGTTTCTGCATATATATCTCCTCCATGTGTTTATGAAGCTATTTTTTTTCATTAGCATTAGACATCTGTGTTCATCTTTACAGTTGTGAGGGAAGATTTGTTTTGCTTACGGTTCTTTTAAACAAATTTAAGACTACTGAGAAGAACACATTTAAAGAAATCAAACACTTTTTTTAATGCCTTGATTAAGCTGTATCATCAGCCACAGTTGAGTTCCCTTAAAGTTTTGAAGTTTGTCCATAACAAAGAGATCATGTGGCTTTTGAGTCTGGACTTTACACTTATGCAAAAAGAAAGTGTTTCATCTTTATTCAACATGGAAGAGGTATAAGAGGGCAGCTCTTATGGGTAATACAGAAGAGAAATAGGCAGCATGCAAAGGCAAGGGGATCTATACCAATTAGAAATTCATTGTAATGATCTAGAGAAGATATCTGAAGTTCCCAGGCTAAAAGACTGAAGATTAGGGATCAATACAAAAGAAATAACCAGATAGAATCCACAGGACTTTTTGCATAACTGGATGTAAGGGATGGAAATAAAGGAGTACTCTCAGTTGATTCCAATATTTGTAGCTCAGAAGACTCCATAGCTGGTAACTCCATTGATCAAGACAGGAAAAAGAAGAGAGGCACGGGCATTGAGGAAAAGGTAGAATTCACATTTGTTCTGGTTGGGCTTGAGGAGCTGGTGGAACACCACTTGGAGAGGTCTGATGTGTAGTTGGAAATATAGGACTAATGGAAGTGCAACGTATGGGTCAAAAAATGTACTTGTTGAGACTGTCACAAGTAGCGGACAGCTGAAGCCATCAGCGTGGGTGAGACTGGCCAGAAAGGAGTCAGGTCAAAACCTGGACATATCCCATATTTATTTAGGTGAAGGAAGCTGAACTAAAAGACAAGACTGAAGAGTGACTAAAGAGATGGAAGGACAGAAGAGGGAAGAAGGGGAGTCAGCAAGGAAGAAGACCAAGAATGGGCCGGTGGATCTGGAAACTGGCATCATCAGTGCCCTCTGAGAGAGCCAGACCCGCAGAGTGGTAGGCTGCAGACACGGAAAGGCAGGGGAGGGGGGAGGGGGGAGGTGGAAGGAAAGGTGATAGAGCCACATCTGCAGGAGAAGCAACAAAGACGGTGTCATCGGTACATTTGGCTCTCCTAGATACCTCTTATCATTTGTTCCTTTGAAAACGTGACCCGTTAGATAAGAACAAAGGGAATAATGAGAAGGTAATAATACTTAGTATAATGTTCTATGGATGAAGAGATCATTCTTAACCATACCCTATTTTTTAATCCACCCTATGGTATCTACTTATAAAACATGAATATAATGTTCTAAAATTGGTATATTGCATTATTACCCTTAAAGTAATTCAAATTAGTGGCAGCCTTTGAAACCCCTTATGTTCTATTTTGATGCTTATTTAAAATATCTATACATAGCCCTGGCTTGTGTGGCTCAGTGGATTGAGTGCTGGCCTGCAAACCAAGGGGTGGCCAGTTCAATTCCCAGTCAGGGCATGTGCCTGGGTTGCAGGCCAGGTCCCCAGTAGGGAGTACACGAGAGGCAACCACACATTGATGTTTCTCTCCCTCTCTTTCTCCTTCCCTTCCCCTCTAAAAATAAGCAAATAAAATCTTTTTAAAAAAATAAATAAAATATATACATATGTAACAATGGATGTCTTTCCCCATTCTGTGATAGCACAGAATTACAGTTTGGTAAATATTTTTCTGTCTAGCTTCTGTTTCAAAGGATTGCTTTATTCATCTGAATTCATATTGTCTGAAATAGAAATTCCTAAAAACATCTCGCATGTGCACCATTTAGAAAGATGAGAGGTTTTAAAACTAAACTATGCAAACAAATAACCACTTTGCTTTCATGTCAATTAAAGGTGGCATGAACAGATCCTTTCTTCTCGTGAGGAGATTCAAATGAGTCCTTATAGAATTGGACTCAATTACTTTTAATGGAAATAATTTTTCCCAATAAGAGTAAACTACAGTAAGAGATTTACTGGAAGAAATGTCTGACACTACAGTCAGCTTCTAAATACAACTTCCCTTTTCATTTCCTGTGACTAAACACAACTTTCATTTTCATTTTCTGGGGAAAGAGCTGACAAAATTCCTGGAGATGAGTGAGATATGCCTCTTCCTAGAGCAATATACAGCAGCCTTACCAGCTGCCTTCTAAGCGGAGAACTCTAGCTAGAAATGTCAGCAGCCACGGCATTTCCCACTGCCCTCTACATATTGCAGACCAAGCTATCAAAATGGTACTACTTTCCATACTGTTCCCTTACCCAACCTTATCCCCCTCATCCATTCCAGTGCCCATTAATTCCCAGCTCCAAGCCCCCTGCTTTCCTAAAGCAACTGCTACAGAGTTTTCTCTCTTCAGAATAGCGATTCCTTCAGAAATCAGTGTGGACTTCAGCACCGACTGACTTTGTTGCTTTGTGTGTGAGTCTTGTATGCTGAATAGACTATATCTTTTTTAAGATAGTGTGTTTTAATCCACATAATCATGAGATGTTAACATTTTACAGAGGAGGATATTGGACCAGAAAGGTGAAGTAATTGCCTAAGCTCACACAGCAGAACAGGTGGTTGAACAGGCACATAAGAGGATGGGGAGGGAGATGGGTGTGTTCTTTCCCTAGAAATACTTGAATGAGCTTGGCCAGATTCTGTCACTGGGCCTCTGTTTTTTGCCACTTCCATGACTAATCGCATCATCTTTTTGTCTGAGAGACCTTTCTCCACACAAGATGCAATTCCATACTGTTAGTTATAGTTCAGTTTTAAAAATTAGAATCACATTTCCTGTCTCCCAGAGATAACCTTGAGTTAAGTTTTAGGTTCTCAAAAAAATATTTGTTGACACTTTTACAGATTTTAAATTTTAGAGAGTAATTTGGCAATAAGTACAAAAGTGAAGACAAGTATACACCAAAACCCACTTTACGCTGATTCTAAAGAAACTCGCAAACATGTGCCCAAGGAGAAATATACAAGAATGTTCTCAACAGCATGGTTCATAAAAGGAAAAATAAGAACAGCAACAAAAGAACAGATAAAGATTGTAATGTATTTGTTTCTATGGAATACCAAGGAGCAGTTCTCAAACTGGAGTCCAAGGAACCCTAGAGATCCTCAAGACTAAGAGAGTTCTCAGGTCAAAACTAATCTCATGGTACTATGAAGTCCTTCTTTATCTTTTCACTCTCATTCTGTACACTGCAGTTTCCCAGAGGCCGCATATTAGAATAGCAACAGACTGAGAGCAGAAAGAGATAATGAGAAGCCAGCTGCCTTCTGTTAAACCAGGTATTAAAAAGATTTGCAAAAATATAAAACAGTACACTTTTCTCATTATTCCTTTTGCTTTGAAAAATATTGTTTATTAGAAAATATGCTATTACATACAATGAGTTTTTACTAACTTCTAGTTAATAAATAATCATTTTTAAATTTTTATGTGTTTTTTCTGATATGGCCAATGTTGATAGATTTAATCCATATAAACCAAAGCCCTTTTCCTCAATAATTTTTAAGAAAGGAAAGGAATCCTGAAACCAAAAAGTTTGAGAACCACTGCCATAGAGCAATGAATGAATAAATTGAGACTACATGTATGAAAAAGAATGAATCTCACAAACATGATAAACACAGTTGTGGAAGAATATAAGCAATTTTTATATTGAGTTTTAAAACCACTGAAGTGTGTGTGTGTGTGTGTGTGTGTGCGCGCGCGTGCGCGCGCGCACGTATTACAAAAATGGTGGAAATAATAACTCCAAAGTCTGGACAGTAATTCTGTTGGTGGTACTGGGTGTCTGAAAGGGAATGAACTCGGTGGGGGGACAGTGGCAACTTCAAATATATGGGTTAAGTGTTTTTTTGTTTTAGGTTGGACTACTGGTATAAATGTGTCTATTAAGTTATTTATATTTTTGTACACCTAAAATGTTTTGTAATACAATTTAAAAACTAATATCCATATATAACTCAACAATAAACAAAAAAATTTAAGTTCTCAAAGGACTTAAATAGACATTTCTCCAAAGATAATATACAGGTGACCAAGAAATATATAAAAAGATGTTCAACATCACTAACCATTAGAAAAATGCAAACTAATATCACATGAAACTTTACCTCAAACCCATTAGGATGACTCCCATCAAAAATCAAAATAACTTTTGTTGAGGATGTGGAGAAATTGGAACCCTTGTACACCAATGCTGGGAAGGTAAAATGATACAGCCACTGTGGCAAACAATATGGAAATTCCTCAAAAGAAAAGTAAAAATAGAATTATGGTCTGATCTAACAGTCCCACTAGTGGATATACATCCAAAAGAATTGAAAACAGTGTCTTACAACAGGACGGTGACTACCAGGGGGAATGGAGGGGCAGGTGGGAGAAAGTAAATAGGAGACAAATGGTGATGGAAGGAGGCTAGACTGTGGATGGTGAGTCCACAGGCAATGTGCAGATGATGTACTGTAGAACTGTACACTTGAAAATTATACAGCTTTATTGACAAATATAACCCTAATAAATTCAATAAAATAGGAAAGAAAGCAGTATCTCAAAGAGGTATTTCATATCTATCCTCATAGCAGCATTATCCCCAATAGCCAATAGGTGAAAACAACCCAAATAACCATTGATGGATGAATAGATAAACAAAATGTGGAATAAACATACAATAGAATATTAGTCAGCTTTAAAAATAGAATTCTGACACATGCTATAACATGAACGAATCTTGAGGACATTATGCTAAGTGAAATAAGCCAGTCACACACACACACACACACACACACACACACATACATACACACAATGACAAATAGATGCCAGTTACATGAGATATCAAAAGGAGTCAAACACATAGAAAGAGAAAATAGAACAGTGGTTACCAGAGGCTGCAGGGAGGCAAAAAATGGGAAATTGTTGTTTAACGGATATAGAGTTTCAGTCTTGCATAATGCAAAGTTCTGAAAGTCTGCACAACAATGTGAATATACTTAACAACACAGGACTCTACATTTAAAAATGGTTACGAAGGTAAATTTTATGGTTTTTTTCATAAGTAAAAAAACTAATAGCTAGAACAAGATATTTTCTCACCCAGAGATTTTCAAATTCCCTGCTGTCAGTCCAGTTACCGTAAAAATAATAGGTTAACCATATCTGAATTACCTATTTGAATTTCTTGCTCAGACTCCTTGCTTCAGTACAGTCTTTGACATTGGCTCACACTGGGCATTCTGCCCTTCCAGAATCCGCTCTATTTCCTCACCTACTAAAGTCCTACCTGAAGGAATCCTGATGACTCCCATGGAGGATGCTCAACCAAGTTGTGCTTTCTCCCTGATACAGCCCCAAACCATCCTAAGCCACTTGGATCCCTCCTGCCTTGAGGACCCGGCACACTAATTTTGTATACAACCTATTGTCCATTACTCATTAGTCCTAGTCCTGTGTATTGCTTCTTAATTTTTCAGAGGTATTTGATCACCCCAACTGCAATTTAGGCCCCTGGGAGACAGGATCAATACAGATGGCTGCTTACGCGTGCCTACAAGTAAGCTATGCGAATAGCTGGCATGCAGTAAATGTTAGTGAATGAATGAATGAACAGAAAAATGGATGGATCAGTACAATGTTCAAGATGTAGCTAAAGTGAATGTGGTAGGAATGCCTTCTCAGAGCCACTGTTCCACTGGTTTCCCAATGCTTTACTTAGATTACTTGCATCAAGCCCCATATTCCCTCCCAACAGCCCCATTTTGCTTTATCTGAAGAGGCACCCCTTCCCCAGTGGAGAGAGGGTGAGGCAGTTCTTACTCCCCTACCTTGTTCACACTGCTACCCCATTTCTACTGTCCTTTTATTTTTAATGGGTTTACTATTAATTGATACATAAAAACAGACAGCAGGTAACAAAAATAATAAACACCAGGACTTGTACAACAGCATAATAGTAATGCCTAGTATTTGATGTTAGACATCTCTGAGCTCAATTCCTCACTCCACTCACTAGCAGTACACCCTTGGACAATTTACTTTAACCCTTTTTTAAATTGTGGTAAAATATGCATAGCATAAAATGTACCATCTTAACCATTTTTAAGTGTACAGTTCAGTGTCATTAAGTACATTCACACCATTTTGCTACGATCACCACCCTCCATCTCCAGAACTCTTTCATCTTCCCAAACAGAAACTCTGTCCACTAAACAATAACTCCCCTTCCCCCTCAACAACCCTCAGTAACCACTGTATATTCTACTTTCCATCTCTATGAAGTTGAGTATCCTCGGACTCGCACATAAATGGAATCATATAGTATTTGTCCTTTTGTGACTGGCTTATTTCACTCAGTATAAGGTCCACGAGGTACGTCCATGCTATAGTATGTGTCAGAATTTTGTTCCTTTTAGGGTGCTGAATACCACTCTACTTGAACCTTTTAGCCCTCAGGTGCCTCCTCTGTAAGCTGCTGTGAGGACTTTAGACCTTGAAAAATGATGCCATGTTAGATACAAATTCAGGTTCCTTCACTTCCCTGTCTAAATCCTAACTTTCATGAAGACCACATGCAAGAAATATGCCTTTCTCATTTCCCTAGTTCCTGATTTGCATATTAGTGAGTTTGCCATAAGTATTATGGTTAACTGAACTGAAAAATATCTTTAGTAAATTAGAGATCTGCTCCCAGGGTCCCAGCATTATAAAAGCAATCAATCATCTGTTTCACAATTCCTGATACTCTCTCCCTCCATAGATTAATAACATAAGAGAAATAATAGCAGATGCCTGTCACTTAGGAAAACAAAGTTGATATAATCCATTAAGCAGATGGATCTCTAATAGCTTAGGTAAGAGAGGAGGCTAAACAGTTGCCTAATAAATTCAGATACTGGGGGCTGAATCAAACCACAAGTAAAGTCCAAGTTTTCATTTAATTTGTAATTGTCCTTTGGCCTAAATTAATTAGAGATAATTGGGGCTAAATTAATTAATGAGGAGTTAATTATAGTCATGCTCCTTGCCATTACCAATACATTCTGTGGTCACTGCAGTGATAAAATGGGCAAATAGGTACTTCAGTTGACAGTGTGACTTGGTCCTTAAAGAGGCAAATCTGATGAAGAATCTTGAGTGATGTTGATTTTAGTGGAAACATAAAGCCATCCATGAACTTGCCAGAATGGAGGTAAAGTGGCAGGAATTAAATTCAAAACTGACTCTGTGACAAACAGTTCAACTTCTGTCAGATTGGTTTTCCCCATTGGTAAAATTTCTGTAAAAAAATCTACTTCACATTCTTTTTAATTCTTAAAACATTGTTTTTCCCAACCTCTCTCTCTATAGCTACCCCAAAGTAGCTATAAGTAGCTATAGTATATAGTAATTTAATTCATACATTATTTAGCTTGAGAATTTCTTTTTTTCTTTGATATGAAAGAGTGTAGTTAAGAGTAGCCTCGGGGAGAAAAGTCAAGTTATTTTTGAAATCCTACATTCTATGAAATGAATCTTGCCTATCTAAATTGAGAAAGTACTGAGCTGAAGTTCATTATATAGAAAATAATGTCAAGTCTATTTATTTTATTATCTCTTAGGAAAAATTAGACTGGTGGAATTCTTTGAATATTTATTAGGCACCGAAAACAATACAGCTTTCCCAAACTGCTAAAAGTAAATGTGTCATCTTCCATAAAAATAGACTTCTGAATGTTTTAGAAACATGCTACAAATCTCAGGGAGGCCAACCCCACCATAACTAAAGGAATATTTAGGAATATTTTATTTGTGGGATACTAAACCCAAAAGCAAAATAATGTGTAGGTCTTACACAGTTGGGGGTTTGTTGAAAAATACAGGAAAAGCAAAACATAATATTATACAAAGAAATATCATACCATCCTTTTCTTACCAGGATCTCACCTGTGAGAATTACACAGGGCTTTCCCAAAGGACAGAATGGCTTAGCAATTAGGCACCAGTTGCTTTGCAGACAAATACAACAAGCTAGACCCCCTGGTAGGGGAAGTGTGGGATCCGAAAGTACCTCAGATCTTTCCATTGCTCCTGCACAAAACAATACAGTAAAACTTAATGGAGCACTGATATTTTTACTGTCTTGCCTTTGTCCCAAAACATACAGATTATTGTGACTTCTTTGTATTTCAAACAAATTATAAGAAAAGTTAGTGAAATTCTAGGATAGTTACATTGCTTAATTATTTTTTTTACATGAAACACAGTTTATTCTTTTTTGGGGGGGTATTGATTTTTTTTACTTTCTTTTTTTAAATTTTTATTTTAATTGTTGATCTTGTACAGTTTTCTGTCTTTTAGTCCCACCCCAGCCCACCACGGTATGTGAAGTAATTTAAATAGTTAAACATAGGTTATATAGGAACACCCACCTTTAAAAATAGAAACTGGCTGTCTTGTAGTGGAAAGGATCTCAGATGCGGAGTCCTTCCCTTTTTAGCAATGAATCCTTGTATAAGATGTGTAACCTTTTTGCCTAGGTTCTTCATCTGTAAAGTGAGGATGACAATTTCTACCTTGCAAGAGCTACTGTGGGCATTTTTATTTTAAAAATGGGTATAAAGCAATGCAGTGTTCAATCAGTAGTAGCTAATCATATTTCTAACTTGCATTTCCATGTTAAGTATCTGCAACCTACACATTTAAACACATCCCCTTAAGACTTGAAATAGTCATGGTATAGAACTTCACAAAACCCTCACCAAAATGTTTCCCAAAGATAAATTTCAATCTATCACTTCCTTGTGAAATTCAACAGATATTCCAAATTAATCAGGGATGAGCAGTAGACTGAATTAATGAGGTTTCCAATTTACCACAGTAAGATAAATGATATAATCAATTTTACTTACCTGAGGGGAAAATGGCAAACTCCTTTGAAGCTACATGCAAACTATCTGAAAAATGTGTAACCCTCTGCGTATTAAGGGGGCTAGAGATGACTCCTTCCCTTCCCATAACGCTCTGTGGTTTCCAGTCCTGACAACTGCCTACACAAAGCATAAGTCAAACAAGATCACTGTTAGGGGTGAGTTTATTTCATCATCAATGACAGTGTTTAAGTGTCTGGAGGTGTGTGTTTGCTTTTCTAATGTAACCACAAAATAGCGGTTAGTTTCTCTCTAATAGCTAAGGGTGGCAGAAGTTGCTGTTGGCTTTAAGATGATATATGAACTCTTATTCTGAGAATGAACTTGGTAAGTTTAGTCATGACAGACCTAGTGCTTACTTTTTCCTCTCACCTTTTCCCACCAGCATCCTTCCCCTTTTCATTTTTTCTCCTCCACTTGGAGACAGAAAGAAACCAGAGCAGGCTCAACAGAAAGTGTGAGGAAGCATGTGCCACGCTGACTGTATTTCAGATGCGTGGGCTCCACCCATGTGACTTTTTCTTCTTTTCTTTTTAAAAGTAAACACAGCAGGATGTGCACATACCAAGTACTGAGCACACAGAAATAGGGGAACTGCTGGGCTAAGGAACAACTTCAAAGGAAGGTGACAGGAGCTGGCTGCCTCCCTGCCAGGCATTTAAAGGGCTGCTCTCTCCCTGGGAGGGAGAGTTGACTTCCTAGCACCTGACTTCTCTCAGAGGCCTGCAGAAGGAACTCTAGGTAGGGAAAGGACACGTCGGTAGTGTGGTTTCACTCTAGCTTTGAGACTTTCTGAACCCAAGCAGAAAAAAGAAAGCTTTATTTTTAAAAAGTAGAAAAAGAAACCTTTGTTTTAGTTTGTTCAGTGGAAACAATGAAAAGAATATGAACTTAACTTTGAAATACCTTACACCTTATGAATTCATATATATGAATGAATGATGTAGGTAGCCTTTATGGCCTCCATTCTTTTTAGATAAGGAATGTGAAGCACAAATCAGGTGAGTGACCTTTACCATCATATTCAACGTTAAGCTGATCTCCTGACTTCCTAGTACGTGCCCCATATGCTACAACCTAACAACACGAGGTGGGTGGCAAAGTGCACTGCCAATGCAGATGCTGAACTCTGCTCTAGTCTCAGAATGAGAATAGTTAGCTCTGAAACTGTACATGCCGGATTATTCACATCTCATGGCTTCGATCAGTGCTGCTGTAGTCACGTTTCACTG
This sequence comes from Glossophaga mutica, assembly GCA_039655065.1. Taxonomy (NCBI): domain Eukaryota; kingdom Metazoa; phylum Chordata; class Mammalia; order Chiroptera; family Phyllostomidae; genus Glossophaga; species Glossophaga mutica. Next base: position 158,951,950 of record CM077303.1, read on the forward strand.
CTTCCGCTAAAATGCAAGTGTCCGAGAGTAAAATATCAATAACGAATACTCCGTGCTCAGTGAGTGTTCGTTGTGTGAATGTTATTATTGAACAGACCAGTGCTATGTTATTCCCCTGATATCAGAAGGCATGGCTATTTCTTTAAGATGGCAGCTTTCTGTCTGCAAATGCATTCTTGTCAGCAAAGTGGTGACCACGGCTAGCAAGGCTGGAAGCCATCACGCACCATATGGGTTCGGGACTAAAACAGACAGTAGGGATTAACCTCTACCCCCTCATTGTATAGGCAACGAAGATGAGACCCACAGAGATGAAATAATTTGCCCAAATTTTCCTAAGTTTACCCAGTGCCTCCTTGAACTTCATGTGGCCTCCTCTTTCTTAGTGAGAACACAAAAACAGGCCACAGTTAGAACCGTGCACAGCCCAGGCCCCTGCCTCTGCCAGAGGATCAAGGGGCATGTCGAACAGGTGTGGCTGCTTTCCGGGACCTTAAAGTTAGCAGGGCAGAAATGTCCATGGGCTCAGCATTTTAATGAGTTCACGCAGAAGTCAGAGACTATCTAGAGAGTTTGGGGAAATCATTTGAATTTTGAATATGAATTAATTTTGGAGAAAAGAGCTAATAGTAATATCTACATATTACTTCACACGGAAAAGAGAAGGGTTAGAGGTAAGTTTACTATGTAGCATCAATATAAGAAGGATAATTAAAAAGAGCCCAAAGTAGCAGTTTTCTAGTCTTCACTTAAAAGAGAGAAGTAGACTTGTAATATAGCAGGAAATTTTTTGTATAGTTGTTTAAAAAAAGATAAAAAGTAATCATCAGCAGGATTCGGCATAAGCTTACTAGGCTTCATACCAAACTCACCTAATTTCCATGTTTTTTATAGTTACCAAACTAATGAAATACTAGTGAGAGAGCATTTTGATTTCAATAAAATACTTAGAACAACACTTCTGTTAAAAACATAAAAAATGGCCCTGGCTCATGTGGCTCAGTGGATTGAGCACCAGACTGCAAACCAAAGGGTCACTGGTTCAATTCCCAGTCAGGGCACATGCCTGGGTTGCAGGCCAGGTCCCCAGTAGGGGGCACGTGAGAGGCAACCACACATTGATGTTTCCCTTTCTCCCTCCCTTCCCTTCTCTCTAAAAATAAATAAATAAAATATGTTTTAAAAAAGATAAAAAATAACTAGCTGGTGAAGTGAATAATTAATTCACTTCAAATTCAAGCAAGAGGGGTCTTTACTGGAAGGTCATAGGAGGCTGTACTCGATTCTGCCCTAGTCATCAGCATTCGTAGAAATAAATATCCTGAGTGAAGACTCAGAAGTCAGGCCAAACTGACAGCTGACCACATAAAACTAGAAGGGTCCAGAAAAGGCAGAGTCAAAATGATCACATGACAGGAAAAGTAGGCCAACACCAATCTGAGAACTAACTTTGTTAAAAGCCTTCATTTAGATCCAACAACCTAACTGGTCAAGGGCAGGGAAATATGACTTTAGAACATTCTAATGAAGAGGATTCAGGAGTTTTAGCTAAGACTTCCTTATGAGGTAACAAGAGAATGTAGCTTCCACAAAAGTCAGTTTATTCATAGCCTGCATTGATGGGTCTTCAGAGGATCACAGAACACTATCCTCTGTTGATCTGACAATACCTAGAGATTATTGATCATTCCAGACATATTTTAAAAGCACATCCTAACTCACAAAAAGATGCTCGTCATCACCAGTCATTAAGAAAATGCAACTCAAAACAATAATGAGATACACTTCACACCCATTAGGATGGCTACTAGCAGAAAGACAGAAAATAAGAGTTATGGAGAAATTGGGCCCCTCGTGCATTACTGGTAGGAAGGAAAAACGGTTGCTATGGAAAACAGTATGATGGCCCCTCAAAAAGTTAAACAGAATTACCATATAATCCAGCAATTCTACTCCTTGGTATACACCCAAAAGAACTGAGAGCAGAGACTCAGATATTGGTACACCAGTGTTCATAGCAGCGTCATTCGGAATAGCCAAAAGATGGAAACACCTAAGCACCCATCAACTGATGGATGGTAAACAAAATATGGGCCATACATACAATGGAAAGTTATTTGGCCATAAAAAGGAATGTAATCCTGATAGATGCTACAGTATGGATGAACTTTGACAACATTAGGTAAAAATAAGCCATACACCAAACAGCAAATGCGTGATTCCACTTACATGAGATACCTAGACTGGTAAACTTCTTAGAGACAAAAAGTTGAATGGTGGCTGCCAAGGGCTAGGAAGAGGATGGGAGGGAGACATTGCTTGGGAGACATGGACACGGAGTTTCTTTGCAAAGACAAAAGGTTCTGGAGATGGGTGATGGTGATATTTGCACGTTATGAATGTATTTAGAATGGTAAATTGTATATATATTTTACCGTAATAAAAGCTTCATTAAATGTTAGTTAATTATCCCGGCAACAACAACAAAAGCATAGGTGGTGGGCATGTGAAATGGTGCAGTTGCTGCGGAAAACAGCATTGTGGCCCCTCAGAAACTTAAACATAGAATTACCGTGTAACCCAGCAGTTCCACTCCTAGGTATATACCCAAATGAATGGAAAGCAGAGATTCGAATACTTTTTTTTAAATCCTCATCCAAGGATATGTTTATTGATTTTTAGAAAGAGAGGAAGGGGAGAGAGAGAGAAACATTGATGTGAGAGAGAAACATCAGTTTCCCCCCATATGCACCCCTTAAATAGGTCAACCCCACAAACCTATTGGTGTATGGGATGATGCTCTGACCAACTGACCCACCTGGCCAGGGCAAGAGATTCAGATGCTTTGAAAAACTTCATTGTGTCCCTACAAAGGTGATCAAGACCAGGTACCTAGAAAGTCTGACAAAGAAAAGATAACTAAAGGAACTGAGAGTATTTACTCCCAAGAAGAAAAGGCAGAGAAGCATGTCAGCTGCCCTTGAAAAGGCTCTCCTGTGGCAGAGGCTGTACACTGATTCAATTTATTGAGGGTAACCTTGGGGACAGAACCAGGATCAATGTGGGGAATGATATCTAGGGAGATAAATTTCAGTACAGGAAAAGTGTCTCTAAACAATTAGAGCTATATTTAGCATTTTCCAATGGAACAACTTCTATAACATGTTTCTTCTCTCTCTGCTAAGAGGTCACTCCAGTTAGAATGCTTCTACCTCCAATCAGAAACCAGCTCTGCTTCCCTAGCTTACCAGAGGCCCAGCAAGAAAAGAACTGGAATTAGTTGCAGTTGGGCCAGACTTGCATACCGTTTCCTGCTGCCCGCAAAGTGACCCACCTCCAGACCCCTGTCACAGCAGCCCCAGCAGTTGGACACATGGGCCTTCAGTGTAGAGGAGCTACTCCTTCAGAACCTCAGATGAGAGGTGTTTCAGCCAGATCCTGGGGGAAGCTGGCAGAAGCCTCAGTCCCATTCTCACTGCTCCTGGAGACCATGTTCCTCCTGGAGAGCAATGGGGCTGGGAAGCAAAACCCCTGCCTTCCTCTCTTCCTTCCTACTTGCCTGAAGGCCAGATGTTCTGTTTCTGTCCCTTGTCTTTTTATTCCCATTCCATCACCAGGGCAGAAGCACTGAGTGCAGAGGGTCCAGAGGAGAAAGTGTGGGGGAGAGGTGGCACCCACTGTGGAGGAGGAAGCAGAAAAAGGCAGTACTGATGCTGCCCTCCCTGACCCCGGTTTGCCCAGACAAGAAGCATGGCTTCAATTATTATGGGGAGCAGCTAAGGTGAAAGTGTCCTTTGAGAGCCCTAGAGAAATGTTAGATGAATAATACCTTTTAATCATCATCTCTGCAGTCAAGACCAGCTGCAGAGAACTCAGTGGGAACCCAAAGGTTTCTTGACAAAGATGTCAACATAACTCACTCAGTCAGATATAATTAAAAACAATTACTAACAGAACAGAACTTAGCTTATAGGAGATGAAAGACCTGTGTGTGCTTTCTGAATGATTCTGAGAAAGGAAAAGAACTCATTTATAGCTGAGAACTGCCAGGTTAGCATTTGTGGCACTTGAGTTCCAGTCCCTACTCCACTGCAATTAGTTGTGTGACCTTGGACAAATATCCTCTCCTCCCTGAAACTGTTTCTCTATCTGTAAAGTACAGTAAGAGTATCGACTTGGAAATGTCACAAGACTGTGGCATTAAAATGAAGGAAACATATGTGGAAGCACCTTGAATAAATGTCAGATTTTGTTATTCCTCATTCTAATTTATTTCCCTAAGAGGTAAAATGAAGTACAGATTAACAAACTAGATTATTGCTTTCAATTCTTTTTTGAACAAGATGAAATATTAGTTTTAAAAAACACACAAAAGTAAGAAAGAAAAAGAATGTCCACCTTCCCAACAGCCATTCACAAATGCCCACAGAGAAGACCAGTTCTCACTTATCAATGGGCCTCTAGGTTGGGAGAAATTGAGTATGAGGGGCAGGTGTTTCTAAGGCATTGCAGGTTTGGTTTTGTTTCAGGAGGAAGACATTATATCCCCATAGTTCAGTTTCTTTGTTCTTGCAGCCCAAGTGCAGGACAGAGGTGCTAGGTACACTATGCATTTCCTTCTGCTTTCTCTCCCGAAGTTCTTACTCTGGGCAAACAAATTTAAATTTCAAATTCTTAAACCTCAGGAAAATATCTGTGCCCAGAAGATGGTTCAAGTTTGTTTTGTGCTCTCAGTTGTTGGGAGGGAACGGGACACTGAGAATGCCCCTTTGGTTGCCATTGTCATGTTCTCCTTTTTACCCCGCTATGAGCAGGATGAGGAGAGTTGGCTGGTCAGTCTGTAGGGGGGAGGAGAGGGAGAGTAATGAGAAGGAGGGAGAGAAGAACTTTTTGTAGTAAAATAGTGAAATTCTATTTTGTTATGAAGATAATTATCACTCAGAAAACTCATAAAATAATCTTAATAACTCACTAAAAACTCACTAAGGAAAATCAAAACTTGGCATTTGCAACAGACAGATCCCATTACCAATTTTTTTGTTTTTTTGTGGGGTTTTTTGGTTTTTACCATGCTTTTCTTTGAAGAAGCAAAAAGTGTTAAATCTCTTCACATTTTATGAGTATATGTGGAATACAGAAAAGCCCACTTTGGTACATGAATAATGAGCATTTGGTTAGGTTCTTTCACTAAATAAATACCTGGCTACTGCATTTGAGGTTGTTACACTCCTCAAAATAAACAAAAATAGTATACCTCATGAATATTAAGTCTGAGTGGGGCAAGGGTCTAACATCTGGTGGTTTAAAAAGTCTTTCAGAGCAAGCAGTACTGATATTCTGTGCATTTGTTCAAATCACACAACTCACTGAGTGAAAGCCACAATGGTAACATTTAGGCACAGTGGAGAGATGAATGAATAAGGACCTAGAAGACCTGGGCCCTAATAATATTCTGCCACTAATTGGATAGATAACTTTGACCACCTGCCTTAACTTCTCTGAGCCTCAATTTGCTTATGTGCTATGTGAGAGTACAAACCACTTATTCACTATGAGTCCTTTCTGCTTTCAAAAACAAAAGAAAGAAAGATCAACTAACTGGTTCACTAATTTATTCATTCATTATTGATTATCCATTTACTTATTAAAAAACACATATTGTGAACTAAAACAGAGAGCAAGCAACTTGAATAACTAGCTGAAGACTAGCTGAAGAGAAATCACATAACCAAAGATTTATACAAGAAGCCACATAAAGACTGGTAGAAAGTGTGAAGATGCAAAAAGGGCTGGCCCTGCTGCTACAGGCAGCAGCTGGGAATCCGGAGGGATATCTCAGCTGCAAAGGACTGAGGAGCATGATTTCTCAACCCTAAGCCAAGCTCCTCAGCCCAGAGCACCAGAGCAGGAGACAGGCACCAATATAACATCTGGCTATGAAAATCAGTGAGGATTATGTCTGCTAAAGAGGTAGCAGTCAGCTAGACACGCATGCTCCCTCTTAAAGGGCCAATGCACAAAATCTCATTCGCAGTCACTCACCCTAGGATCTGATGGAGAGAGGACAGAGCAGATTAGAGTCATGTGAAAAGAGACTGGGATTTGTGGCTCTGGGGAGAAAGCTGAAGGGACAGCTACCAGGATCCCGGGGCTGAGTCCCTCTCCCACAATGCATATGCCATCCTTCTTGGGTGGAGCACTCCCCTCCGTATGGCATCAGCCTGGGAGAAAACAATAGCCCCACCCTTTGGACTCTCTCTTGCCCCAACCTGCGAAGTTTGCTCTCTGCTGAGGAGTCAGCTGCCTGGGCTGGGGAGTAGAGGTCTGGACAGACTCATGAGATGTCAATGGCTAAGTTGCGTGGCTTTGGGGCAGGGACCATTCCCCCCACTTGCCCACGAAATTGGCACCTCCACCTCACCGGAGATCTCTAGCCCCACTCTCTGAGCTCCTGGTGACCCCACCCTCCCGAATCCTGGTGGTTCTGCCATCCTGTGGTCTGGGAAGAATTTGGGACTCACTGAGTTGTGTGGCTCTGGGGTGGGGGATTCCATCCACCTTTTCTCCAGCCTGATTAGCACCTCCATATCACACAAGGTCCTCTATCCCCATCCCCCTGACTCCCAGGGACCCCACCCTGCTAAGATTGGCCTCCTAGCAGAATACAGGAGAGACTGAGCTGTGTGGCAACAGGACAGGTGTCATTTTCCCGTTGCACTGTAGACCGTTGCATAGCCCTTCCTTCACAATGACAGTTTTTTATCTGTTTGGGCCTGATAAACTCTGCTCACCGCATCCTGATGATTTCCTGAGACCTGCCCCACCACAAGTGTGCAAGCACCCAGCAGGTGGCAGTTAGATTTGGTATACCCTGGGACATTTGCTGAGTGGTCTCAGACCCAGCACTGGCACTGAGTTTGAACCTATATCTATCTGGTGACTGCTCACCCCTACCTGGTGATTCACTGAGAACCTGCCTCATGCAACTTGAGTTTTGCCAGAGGCTCTTTCAGGGACTAAGCCTAACAGGCAGCTGTCACATGAAGACAGGCAGAGGTGGACCCCAGGGTGCCTTAGGTGCTGATAAACACCAGCCTTGGTGCACAGCTTGGTCCTTCCCATGTACACCCAAGCCCAGGAGAGGCAACCACAAACCGTGGATCACTTTGTAGCTTCGAACAGGTTGTCCAGGAAAAGTCACAGGCAGTGTCTGACATTGGCCTAAACCAGAATCCCTCCAAAGATGCCGCAGAACCAACACACCTGGTGATCAGCTTCAGACAACATCAGAGCAGGATCCAATGAGCTTCACAAGCAGCATATCCAAAGGAAGATCTCAGCAGGCACCAGACCCTGCTGAGCCAAATTCAACTCCCTGTGGTAAGCACTTGAACAGCAATTCGTACCTATGGTAGGGGATGATCCTCACAGTCAGCCATTCTTCCCCGCCCCCCCAACACGAATGAGCGATAGCAGTTAAGACTCAATTACAACAGCAAGGCCCACCTAACCCACATGAGGGACATTCCTGGAGCTCCCAGCTCACTTGATTAATGAGATCGCATAACTGGAACCCACGGAATACCTACTACATAAGGCCCACTATCAAGACTGGGAAGTCAAGCAGATCGTCCTAATACATAGAAATGAACACAAAAGGAAGCCAGAATGGGGAGGAGACGAAGAAATATATCCCAAATGAAAGAATAAGAGCAATCTCCAGAAAAAGAGCGAAATGAAATGGGGGCAAGCAATTTATCAGATACAGAGCTCAAAAAAAAAAAAAAAAAAAAAAAAAAAAAAAGAGGGTTATAAGGATGTTGAAAGAACTTAGTGAGAATTACAAGAGCATAAAAAAATAGCACATAAATCATAAAAAAGAATCAGTCAGAAACGAAGAATAAAATATCTGAAATGCAGAATATACTAGAATGAATAAACACTAGGTTGGATAAAGCAGAGGACTGAATCAGTAATTTGGAAGACAAGGTAGCAGAAAACACCCAAACAGAGCATCAAAAAGAAAAAAGAATTTAAAAAATGAGGATAATTTAAAGGACCTTTGAGATAACATAAAGCATAACAACATGCATATCATTGTGGTACCAGAAGGAAAAGAGAGTGAGCAAGAAATCGAGAACTTATTTGAAGAAATAATGACTGAAAACTTCCCTAACCTGGTGAAGAAAAAGACACACAAGTCCAGGAAGTACTGAGAGTCCAAAGCAAGATGAACCCAAAGAGGCCCACACCAAGACACATCATAATTAAAATGGCAAAGGTTAAATAAAAGAGAGAATGTTAAAAGCAGCAAGAGAAAGAAAATTATTTTCCTACAGGAGCTCCCATAGACTGTCAGCTGATTTCTTAACAGAACCATTTCTTTCCAGAAGTAATTGGCATGAAAATGTCAATATTCAAAGTGATGAAAAGCAAGGACCTATGATCAAGTAAAGACTACTTTACCCAGAAAGGCTATCATTTAAAATTGAGGGAGAAATAAAGAGCTTCCCAGACAAGAAAATACTAAAGGAGTTTGTTACCACCAAACCAGTATTATAAGAAATGTTCATGGGAGGAGGAGGCAGCGGAGGAGGAGGAGGCAAAGAAGAAGAAATTTCAAAAATAAAATGGTGATAAATAAGTACCTAATAATAATCACTTTAAATGTAAATAGCTTAAATGCTCCAAATCAAAAGACAAAGGTAGCTGAATGAATAAGAAAATCAGACCCATATGTATGATAACTACAAGAGACCTGCTTCAGAACAAAAGATACACACAAATTAAAGGTAAAAGAATGAAAAATGATACTTAATGCAAATGGAAATTTTTAAAAAGGTGAGGTACTAATACTTATATCAGACAAAATAGATTTTAAAACTAAGGCTATAGTAAGAGACAAGGAAGGACACTCTGTAATGATAAAGGGAACAATCCAAAAAAGAATATGACCCTTGCAAACATTTATGCACCCAATGTTGGAGCACCTAGATATATAGAGCAAATCTGATGGACATAAAAGGAAAGATTGATGCTGAAACAGTCATAGTAGAAGATTTTAACATCCCATTAACATCAATGGATATATCTTCCAGACAGAAAATGAACGAGGAAACAAAAACCTTAAATGAAACACTGGATCAAATGGATTTAATTGATAGCTTCAGAGCATTTCCTCCCAAAGCAGTAGAATATACATTCTTTTCAAGCACACAAGGAACATTTTCTAGGATAGACCACATGTTAGGACACAAAACAAGTCTCAATGAATTTAAGAATATTAAAATCATATCAAACATCTTCTCTTACCATAGTGGTATAAAACAGGAGTCAATCACAGAAAAAACTGAAAAGCACAAAAAGACATGGAGGCTAAATAACATGTTATTTAACAGTGAATGTGTTAACAATGAGATCAAGGAAGAAATAAAAAAATACGTTGAAACAAATGAATATAAGAACACAACAGCCCAAAAATATACGGGACACAGTGAAAGCAGTCCTAAGAAGGAAGTTCATAGCATTACAGGCCTACTTTAAGAAACAAGAAAAATCTCAAATAAACAATCTAATTTTACACATAAAGGAACTAGAAAAGGAAAACAGACAAAACCCAAAGTGAATAGAAGGAAGGAAATAATAAAGTTCAGAGCAGAAATAAATGAAAGAGTCTAAAAAAAATACAAAAGATTGGTGAAACCAAGACCCTGTTCTTTGAAAAGGTTGATAAGATTGACAAACCTTTAACCAGACTCATCATGAAAAAGAGAGAGAACCCAAATAAATAAAGTCAGAAATGAAAGAGAAGCAATAACTGACACCAAAGAAATACAAAGGATTATAAGACAGTATTATGAATAAACTATATGCCAACAAATTGGACAACCTGGGTAAAATGGATAAATTCCTAGAAACATACAATCTTCCAAAACTGAATCAGGAAGACTCAGAAAATCTGAATAGACAGATTATACCTAATGAAATTGAAGCAGTAATCAAAAAAATCCCAACAAACAAAATCTTCGGCCACATGGCTTCACAGTTGCATTTTACCAAACATTCAAAGAGAAATAACACCGTTCTCAAACTATTTAAAAATATCCAAGTGGAGGGAAGATTCTCAAGCTCATTTAACAAGGCCAGAATTATCCTAATTCCAAAACCAGATAAGGCACTACAAAGAAAGAAAATTATAGGCAAATATCCTTGATGAACATAGATGCTAAAATCCTCAACAAAATGTTCGCAAACCGGATCCAGCAATACATTGAAAAAATCAGCCCCAGCCAGTGTGGGTCACTTAGTTGGGTGGTGTCCCGCACACCAAAAGGTGAATTTGATTCCCAGTCAGAGTACCTGCCAAGGTTGCAGGTTCAGTCTCCAGTCAGGGCATGTACAAAAGGCAAACAATCAACACTTCTCTCCCTCTCTTTTCCCTCTCTAAAATCAATAAGCATGTCCTTGGGTGAGGGTTTAAAGAAAAATTCATACACCATGATCAAGTGGGATTTAGTCCAGGGATGCAATGTTGGTAAGGTTGGTAGAATATCAATAAATCAGTAAATGTGATACCCTAAATAAACAAAATGAAGGATAAAAAAAATCACATGATCATATCAATAGAAGCAGAAAAAGTATTTGATAAAATCCAGCACCTACTCATTCATGATAAAAATTCTCAGTAAAGTGGGAATAGAAAGAACATACTTGTGTGTGTGGGGGGGGGGGGCTCTGCCCACAGAGCCCCATCCCTCCATCACGGATGAAAATAAAACTACCAAGACATGACTGCTTGGGGAAGAGAGGTGGCCAAACTCTCAAAGGAGAGTGACCCAGAGCCCCTTCTCACTAGGCTTTTATTGGGTTCCAATACACAGGAATACAGGTATGTCAGGTGGTGAGGATCAAACAATGGTTAACATTTCAAAGAAATCTGAGGGCTTAATCTGAGTCAGTGTCTGTCAGGAAAGGGGGTTGCAAAACTTTGGGAGACACACCCATTTCCTCCTTGGACCCTTATCATTTAAATGAGAGCACTCTTAGCAAACAAAGCAGGTTTCACAGGACTTTACAAATTCTTTCTTATGCCTGATTGCCTGGGGAACCATTCTGGCCTGCACAGGGCTGCACCACTGGCCCTCATAGTTTCAGGCTTTAAGCTGATTAGGCCCAGGAAGCAAGAGATAAGGAAGACTTCTCCCAGATGGAATGGGGACTCAGGCTATGTCAGGATAGCTGGGGGGTGATGGTCCATCACCCCCTCTTTGCTGCAGCCCCCGCCCCCAGTCCTTCCATGAGGGCCTCCCAAGTGGTCGTGTCTGGCTTAGGTTGCCCCTCCCTTTGAGGAGTCTTACCCGTCATTGACTAACCAACCAAGCATTAGGGCCAGAGATGGATGAGGCAGAAGCGGCACTCCTGCCAGGGAGGTAAGCTTTGTCTCCTTAGTAGCTCACGTCCTCTTGACAGAACAGACCCAGAGGAAGCGGGTCCCTTGGCTCTTACACAGCCCACCATGGGGTGAGGCTTACAACTCCTGAGCCAGGCTGAATGGTCCACAACACATACTTCAATATAATAAAGGCCATATATGACAAACCTACAGCCAACATCATACTCAATGGGCAAAAACTAAAAGCATTTTCCAAATTGGAAATGAAGAAGTAAAATTGTCATTATTTTCAGATGTCATGATACTGTATATAGAGAACCCAAAGATTCCACACAAAAAAAAACTGCTAGAACTGATCAATTAACTCAGTAAAATAGCAGATACAAAATAAATATCCAGAAATCAATTGCATTCGTATACACCAATAATGAACTATCAGAAAAAGAAACTATAAAAACAAACCCATTTATACTTGCCTCAGAAAATTAAATAAAATACCCAGGAATAAATTTAACCTCAGATATAAAAGACCTGTACTGGGAAAATTAGAAGACATTGAAGAAAGAAACTGAAGAATATATAAATAAGTGGAAGCATATACCGTGTTCATGGATAGGAAGAATTAATATCATTAAAATATCCATACTACCCAAAGCAATCTATTGATTTAATGAAATTCCTACAAGATACCAATGGTGTATTTCACAGAACTAGAACAAAAATTTATATGGAATCACAAAAGCCCCCAGATAGCCACAGCAATCTTGAGAAAGAAAAACAAAGTTGGATGAATCTCAGTACCAGATATCAAAATATACTTCAAGTCCACAATAAACAAAACAGCATGGTACTGGCATAAAAATAGACATATAGAGCAATAAGCAAAACAGACACCCCAGAAATAAACCCATGCCTTTATGGTCAATTAATATTCGACAAAGGAGGAAAGAACATACAAGGGTAAATATACTCTATCTGAAAAATGTTGTTGGGAAAATTGGACAGATACATGCCAAAAAAAGAAAAATGAAACTAGACCACCTTCTTACACCATACACAATAGTAAACTCAAAATGGATTCAAGACTTATATGTTAGACATGAAACCACAAAAATCCTGGAAATAAAACACAGGCAGCAAAATCTTGAACACTTCTTGTAGCAATATTTTTTCTGATATATCTTCTTGGGCAAGGGAAACAAAAGAAGAAATAGACAAATGGTGCTACATCAACAAAATGAGAAGACAACCCACAGAATGGGTGACCATATTCACAGATACATCTGATAAGGGGTTAATATCCAAAATTTATAAAGAACTTACAAAACTCAACACCAAAAAACAATCTAATTAAAAAATGGTCAAAGGAGCTGAATAGACATTTCTCCAAAGACATACAGATGGCCAATAGATGAAAAGATACTCGATATCACTAATTATCAGAGAAATGCCAATTAAAACCACAATAAGATGTTACCTCACACCTGTCTGAATGGCTATCACCAATAAATCAACAAACAAGTTGGTGAGGATGTGGAGAAAAGGGAACACTTGTGCACTGTTGATGGGATTGCAGATTGCTGCAGCCACTGTGGAAAGCAGTATGGAGTTACCTCAAAAAATTAAAGATTCAACTGCCTTATGACCCAGTAATTCTAGCTCTGGGAATATATCCAAAGTAATCCTAAACACTAATTCAAGCAAATATATACACCCCTATGTTCATTGCAGCATTATTTATAATAGCCAAGATCAAGATATGGATGCAGCCCAAGTGCCCATCCATAGATGAATAGATTAAAAAGCCATGGTACATTTACACAATGGAATACTACTCAGCTGTAAAAGAAAAAAAAAAAAAAAAAGGAAATCTTACCTTTTGCAACAGCATGGGTGGACCTGGAGAGTATTACATTAAGTGAAATAAGCCAGTCTGAGAAAGACAAGTACCATATGATTTCATGTATATGTGGAATCTAATGAGCAACATAAACTAACAAATGAGATAGAAACAGACTCATAGATACAGAGAACAGACTGACAACTGTCAGAGGGGAGGGTGGTTGTGGGCCTGGGTGAAAAAGGTGAAGGGATTAAGCAAAAACAACTTTCTGAAAGATGTTACTACTCTCTCCTGAATGTACAACTGAGAAAACTAAGGCACAAGCAAGGTGCACAATTTGCTCAATATCACACAGCTAGTGAATAATAGCTGCACTTGAACCCAGGCTATCTCATTTCAGACCATGTGCATAACCATTCACAACATGTGTCATTTGCGAAGCAGGATTTACAAGTTATAGCCTAAAAATGGCTCTTTGGTTTTTCATTTAGAGATAAAAATATAAAAATTATTCAGGACAATTAGTTTTGTAAGAATAACATAAAAAAATTTCAAACAGGTAATAAATGTTTTTGACAATATAAAATAAAATTAAATTTCAATTTACATGTTAATATGTGTTTGTGGATCAAATGTTTTCTTGTATATTCAAGCTTCAATTGAAATATGAGAAAGTAAAGTTAAATAAGAGTAAAAATGTATACAGATGATTATTAAACTGGCTTAAAATAAACATTGTCACAGAAATTTTCATATTCTATTTCTACCAATTAAAAATTATATGCATTGCACAGAAGAAAACCTCACAGACACAGACAACAGTATGGTGATTACAGAGGGAAGGGTTAGTAGCGGGAGGCAGAAGAGGGTGGAGGGCGATAAATGGTGGTGGGAGGACTGAGGCATCGAGAGGTGATGTGACTTAGCCGAGGTCACACTGATTGGTGGGTGAAGTGATGCAGCTGGGATTGCAATTTGGGCCTTTTTAAGTCCAGAATAAATTTAGAAATTAGAGAAAATAGTGACTCAATCCCGTGCCCTAAAACAATTTAAAATATCTGTATTTCTACCTGTACAACTAGATATTATAACATAAGGTTTTTTATGTTATTGGTTTCATAATTATTTTTGAGTGTATAATGTTCTAGTAATTTTTCCATAAATTAATTAACTATTCCCTGTTCTGAAAAGTGGATTGCTTTTCTTTCATTATTTGCTTGTTTTTTGCTATTATAAATAATATTTCAGCAACTGTCTTATTCATATAATTTTTTCATGTTTTTGGATTATGTCTATAGAATAGATTCTCAGACATGGGATTACTGGGTAAAGGGGCATGAATATTTTAATGGTGCTTGGTATATGTTGGTAAATTGCTTTCTATCAACACTCTATGTAAGAATACCAGCTTAATTTTGTCCATTCCACTGATGAGAGTATCATAAAGAAAAAGAATAAGTAAAAGAGATGCTTTTTTTGTAATTTTGCATTCTTTTTTTTATTGTTGTTCTATTACAGTTGTCCCAATTTTCCTCCGTTGCTCTCCCCTGCCCTACCCACCCCCACTCCCACAGACAATCCTCACCCTGTTGTCCATGTCTGTGGGTCATTTATACATGTTCCTTGACTAGACCTTCTTTCCTGCCTTCTCCCCTTCTCCCCTCCCCCCTCCCCTCTGGTCACTGTCGGTCTGGTCATTTTTTTCCATACCCCTGCTTTTATTTTGCTCGGTTGTTTGTTTCATTCATTAGGTCCCTCTTATAGGTGAGATTATATAGTATTTGTCTTTCACTGCCTGACGTATTTCACTTAGCCTAATGCTTTCCAGTTCCATCCATGCTGTTGCAAACGGCAGGAACTCCTTCTTTCTTTCTGCTGCATAGAATTTCATTGTGTAATAGTTTTTTGATCCACTCATTTACTGATGGGCACTTAGGCTGTTTCCAGCACTTGGCTATTGTAAATAACACTGCTATGAGCATTGGGATGCATAGGTTCTTTTGGATTGGTGTTTCAGGGTTCTTAGGGTATAATGCCAACAGTGGAATTGCTGGATCAAAAGACAGTTCCATTTTTAGTTTTTTGAGGAAATTCCATACCGTTTTCCATAGTGGTTATACCAGTCTGCAATCCCACCAACAGTGTACTAGGGTTCTCTTTTCTCTACAACCTCACCAGCATTTGTTGTTTGTTCATTTATTAATGATGGCCATTCTGACCTGTGTGAAGTGGTATCTCACTGTGGTTTTAATTTGCATCTCTCTGATGGCTAGTAATGCTGAGCATCCTTTCATATGTCTCTGGGCCTTCTGTGTCCTCCATTTCTTTTAATATAGTTAGACTGAACATTTATTTCAGGAATTTGTTTACAAGTTGTACTTTCTCTTTTGCTCATTTCTCTGTTAGGAACTTAATGTCTTTTTAAATTTTTGCTAATTTATATGGGTTTTTAATAAGATTTATCAGCCATATTTTGACCATTTTTCCCAGACTATTGTATACCTTTTTAAAATGAGTTTTTAAAAACATGCAGCCATTTAACATTTTTACATATCCAAATCTGTGCATTTTTTTCTAATTCTTCTTATTCCTCTTTTAAGGGCTTTTTCCTTCTAGTTTTTACCCTGGTGGGTATTGTAAAACTGGATTTAAACCAACTTTTAAAATAATGCTGAATAAGTTTTCTAATATCATTTATGAGAAATCTTTGTTTTCTAATATTTTATAATTTTACCCTTTATGTAGTTTCAGCTTTTCTATGCTAAAAGATATTGCTGGATTATCTGTTTTATTTGTAGGAACTAACTATTCCTGCGCCATTATCACCTTGTATTAATTTTTGTTGTTTCTTTGACATGTAGCGAGAATGAGTTATATGGAGTAATATTGACTCAGAATAAAGTTTTGGTTAATAGCATGGGCTCTGGAAGCAGAAAAAAAATGGTGATGGAAGGAAACTTGACTTGGGATGGTGAACACACAGCATGAGTATAATATACTCGTATTATAGAATTGTATACCTGAAACCTGTCTAATTTTATTAACCAATGTCACCCCAATAGATTCAGTAATAAATAAATAAATAAACGAACGAACAAACACTTACTTTGAGCATATTTTATATCACTCACTGCGCCACTCATGGCCCCAAATAAGAAGAGAGTATGGAAGAGAGACACATTTTCCCAAGTCACCCTGTTCCCTTCTCATTGCGGGGCTAGAATTCTCTAACTGGGGGCAAGTCATGACAGCAAGAAATGGATAAGGGAATTCTCTTGGCATCGCTGCATTTCATGGATTTATTCAAAACAAGGTTTTTCAGCCTCAGCACTATTGGCATGTTTGTTGCAGGGAGCCATCCTGTGCATTGCAGGTTGTGTGGCAGTACTGCTGGCTCCGACCTACTATGTGCCAGTGGCACCCTCTCTTTCCATTTGCGACAACCACAAATGCCTCCAGACATTGCCACATGTCCCCTGGAGGCAAGGTCGCCCTGGATGAGAAGCAAGTGCTGGGCACTTTACTAGATGCTGAGCAAATAAAGGTGAAAAAGACACAGGCCTGGCCTTGTGCACTTGACTTGAGCACTGCCGTGCTTCTCAAACTTTAGGGTGTAGCGAGTCTTGGGGAGAGTCTGTTAAAACTCAGGCTGCTAACTGTATGCAGCATAGGATATACAGTCAATAATATGGTGATAACTATGAATGGTGTCAGATGGCCTCTGGAGTTAGCGGGGGGATCACTTCATAAGGTATATAAATGTTTAATCACTATGCTGTATACCTAAAATTAATATTATATGGCAACTGTAATTGAAAAATAAAAATAAATAAATAAATAGAAACTCAGATTCCTACGCCCACCCCTTGGTTTCTCACTCAGTGGGTCTGGGTGGGGATGGAGAATTTGCCTTCCTAAAGAGATCCCAGCTGATGCTGGTACTACTGGCCCTCCAGGAGCTAGTAGGTTCCCGTCTCGCTGGTGATGGTGGTCTCCACTGCAGCTGTGGCCGAGAATACAGATGTTCTCCTCTCGTGCAGTAAAACTAGTTTTCCTGAGGATCACAATCATTTGTGGTTTTTAAATTGAGAAATTAGACTTAAAATTGGCTATTAAACCCACAGTACATCTAAACTGTCTCAGGAAGAAAAACAGAGGCTCTCATAAGCTAGAATAGCCATGTTCAACCTTTTTCATCTCATAGCTCACATAAAATAATTACTAAAATTCTGCAGCACAGCAAAAAGTATATTTCTTGCCAATCTGACAAAAAGTAGGTGTAATTTTGATTCATTCACACTGAACAGCTGTTGTTGTGTTGGCTGTTGTCATTTTTTTAATTTGACAATCTAAGAGAAAAGAAAGAGGTCAGTGCCTTGACCAAATAGTCAGGTATTACATGTTTTAAAAATTCTGGCGGCACACAGGTTGAAAATCACTGAGCTAGAACAACAAAAGGTGCTCAGTTTTATAAATTCATTCTAAATTAACAGAATAGTAATTAGTGGGCTAATCTTGGAACCTAAATAGTATCTAATATCACAGTTCCCATGGATTCTAAGATCCAATTACAGACACACTTTTACAACTACTTATTTTTAAGTTGGGGATATTTCTGTGTGCAAAAAGAAGATGTGGGCAACTCATCTTCACCTACACTCACTTGTCTACCCTAGATTGGCGGACCCTCACTCTGCCTCTTCCTTTTCCTTCTCCTGGTCCTCATCCCTGGTCCCCCATTCCCGCATCTGTGGCACTCCTCATGTGATGAGCAGTACCCAGACCAGCACTGGCTGTTGTGGCAAACACAGGGAGGATTCTGTGTGTGTTATTTTGTACAAAATTATTAGTTCATCTATGGACTGAACATTGCTATTTCCGCTTGCTGTGGTGATACTAGTAAATACTGTATTTTCTTTGAAAAGTGTCACACGCCCTCAGGAGGAAGTGGGGTGTGGTATCAGAGTGGTGCTGGGAGGACAGGGGTGTTTTGTTACTGGTGTACCCAGGGGTGACAGCCCACTTCACCATCTCTTGTTTTCTCTGACTCTATTACGAAGTCCATCTGCCGTACTGGCCACATCACTTTATTCACAGGATAAGAGGGCAAGAAAGTGAGATCTAGGTTCCCCAACCCTCCCTCCTTCTCTGAACACTTGTAGACAGGACTGATCTACCCCATTCTGAGGCCCTCGTGTTTGCAGAGGACAGGGACCATATCACCTTTGTGTATCCAGTACGGTGCTCTATACATAGTAGGTAGGTTTAGAAATGCTTATGGAACAATGGCAAAAAACAGGTGTGTGTGTTGCTTCATATACTTAGCCAGTACTTTCCATGTATTCTAGGCCACGTCATATAATCCATTAAGTTACCATCATCAATAACTAATTTTCATCATGGAAAATCTCTAAGGATACTTTCAGAAAGTCCTATGTGATAACAATAGCTACCTTTTCACCAAACACTGTTGTAAGCATTTCCCATAAATTAATTTATTTAATCCTCATGACAACTCTATGAAATGGGTCTATTATTTTCCCCAGGTTGCAGATATAGATGCACAGTCACAGAGAGATTAAGTCATTTGTCTAAGACTATGCAGTTGGTAAAATCTGGCTTTCATACCTAGTAGTCTCGTTTACCTACCTGTGAGCTCGTCCACGTGTCCTCCACCTCCTGTGTCCCCATGCCTCTTTGGATACTGCCATGTAAAGGCCAGAGGATAATGGACCAAGCGCCCAGGTATGTCAGCTTCACCTTCTCAGTGAAAGTACCCTGTGACCAGGGCACTCTGGACCCTGGCTCTGATTTGGCATCCCTGGTTCAGGTGGTGTGCTTCTCTCTGAGCCCCTAACTGGCAGGACGAGAACTCTTCCTCTGGTGTATTAGAAAGATTACAATGCATACTGTGTCTGATTAGACCTACTGGGTTGATAAGACGGTAAAGTCACAGAGAAAACTGTCTCTTTTTCCCCTGACTTTATTGAGATATAATTGCCAATTAAAAACTGAGTATGTTTAAGGTATACAACTTGATGATTTGATATACGTCTACATTGTGAAATAATCATGACAACCAAGCTAATTAACACATCCTTCACCTCATATAGTTATTTTTCTTTTCCTTTTTTTTTTTTT
Organism: Glossophaga mutica; assembly: GCA_039655065.1. Lineage (NCBI taxonomy): Eukaryota > Metazoa > Chordata > Mammalia > Chiroptera > Phyllostomidae > Glossophaga > Glossophaga mutica. The sequence goes on from CM077303.1 coordinate 158,971,326, forward strand.
TTTCTGTATCTGTGTATGGTAAAGATTGTCTTTTAAGAGTAAGCCATACTCTTAAAAAACAACTGGTATGGCTCAGTGGGTTGGGCATTGTCCCACAAACTAAGGGGTCACCAGTTCTATTCTTGATCAGGGCACATGCCTGGGTTGCAGGCCAGGACCCCCATTTGGGGTGTGCAAGAAGCAACTGATCCATGTTTCTCTCCTTCTTTCTCCCTCTCTTCCCCACTCTCTAAAGATAAATAAAATCTTTTCAAAAAAGAGTAAATTTTGATGCAACAAACAGAACCAGAAATTAAATTTTCTATCTATGTGAGGCAGCATCTTTCAACTCAGTGATTACTATAACTATGGTTAGAAAACGGTTGCAAAGAGACTGATTTGCTCCAACCTTGTATGAAGCAGTTAGTTTTATTCTAAACCCTGCTCACAGAAATCCTCACAGATACCATTCAGCCACCAGTAATGGTATGAATGGAAAGGGCATGGAGGTGAGAGAGCACACACTGATGGCATCCTGGGAAAACTACCAAGGTCAGCAGTGTTGACCTCACTTCCGAAAGAGAGCTTGAGTTATTCCAAGAAACTTCAACTCTGTTTATAGTACCCTGTTTATAGTACTCTCTTTTGAACTCTTCAGATTACAGCCATGGGGGAGAAAGACAGATCATTAAACCACATGTACTGACAAAGAGAAACGTCAAGTTAGTACCTCAGGTAATTAAGCAAGTACATAGTCAGCAGGGAGGGTGCTGAGACAGCTTGTGCCGAGAATTGTAACAGGCCCTTTCTAGTTAGTAACTGTTAGAGCAGATGGAAATAATCTTTGGGGAAATCTCCATGCTTTCACTTCCCCTCTGACCTAACCTTAAAAGGCCTTTTCTAACAAGAAATAGTTGACTAGTTTGGGTGGGACACTTAGCAACCAAGGCTGGAACCCAGGTGCTGCCAGTCTCAGCTGTGTGACCTTCAGCGAGCTGCTTACCCACTCAAGCCTCAGTGTCTTATCTGTGGGATGGAGCCTATTATACATACCTTGTGGGCTTGGTGAGAAGATTGAATGCTATCAGCTTCCTAAAGCTCTTTGCAAAGTGTTGTGAATTGTAGAGGACCTAATAAATAACCACTCTGGGCTATGCTTGTGCTTAAAACCAATGGTGAGACAGCTCAGGAATCAGGAAGACAGAGAAGAAAATGTTAACTTGACAAGTAATAAAGGCTAGATTGGTGGCTATGGCCAAAGTGTTTAAGCAAATAGGTTGGTCACTGTTCACAGTGTCCTAGGCAGTTCTAGACAATGGCCAGGACTGAGGCACATGCGCCCCACCGTGCTTATGGCCTAGCAGAGAGGAGTGGAAAAACATCAGCTGAGCCCCCAGAAGAGAGGAGGGGGCTGGGCTGAGCAGGTACCGTTTATTTTTCCAAAACGCCCCCATCAGATAAATTGCCCCTCTTACCAGGGGGAGCAGGAAGGAATTTCTGGATGAGGCAGCACATGAGTGAGGTCCCTGTAAGATGAGAAAGACTGCGGGACTGCAGTTGCGCACGTGTGGAGATGGACAGAGCGTTCCCAGCAGGAGGAATGGTGTGAAAACAGAGCCACTGAGATGGGGGGCTGGGTGTAGTCAGCAAACAGAGAAGTTGAGATAGGCTATCAGTCAGTAGTGCTGTGTGGGGAGGACAAGATGAAGCCACCGCATGGAGGCTTTTAAATTACAGGTTGAGAAGTCATGATTTAATTCAGTGAGGACTGGGGCAGTTGTCTTGAGTATTTGTACACTTCGATCAGAGCTATGCTTCAGTGGGACTAGTATCATGTCACATTAAAATTAATGTCATAATATTAATAATGTCATCCCAGCTGCTTTAGTGTCTATATTTCAATATTTGTTTTATTTCTACACTGTTTTTCAGGTGGGATGGAGGTGTATTATATTAGTTGGCTCGAGCTACCTTAACACAATACCAAAATATCTTATTTTATTTTAGCTGAAATGATGCCCTTAGAAGCCACTGAATGCTTTTTTTTCTCATTTCCAAGGTTACTATTGATTCTTTTGTGTTTTCCCTGCTTCATCTTAGAGGGTTTTGGTATTTCTGTGTGACTCTCCTTCTGTCACCAAGATGTCTCCAGCTAAATTACAGCAATACAAGTGCTGTCTAGATTTTTTTTAAATAAAAAAGTACACTCATTCTTATTTCATTTGCTGCAGGGGAAGAGATGCCTGGACCTCTTTTAGCTGATGAGAGTACATGGCAGCTCTACTGCTTTCTATTTCTATGGGATCTTCCCCCATCACCTATTGTTACGTGATGGAGATCCTAAACCTCACTGTGAAAGCGGTTGGCAGGTTTGAATTGTGGCAGATGAGTCAGTCTAGGTAAATAGGTGAGTCAGCGCCCAGGGAATCAATTGACCAGAGTTCTCAGTTCAGTACTTAATCTTGCATGACCTTAAACATGCCTCTGAGCAATTACACTCGAACATCTACCTGAATCATAGCTACTTGTTACAGATGGATGAGATCACACTTAAAGGTGAAAACGTTAAGTAAAGATTCTCTACAAATTTAAAGGATATATTGTAATGATATTTCACAGCTGGGCTAGCAAAAGCACAGAAGATTGCATGGACATACCGACAGTTCATCATTGTAAGTGCCAGCATGAGACGACTCTATGAGAGGGTAATACGTGCCATAGGAGAGATACATGGGGGTTTGCGGGAGCTCAGTGGCAGAGTACAGAGGGTGGTCCCATCATTCAGGCCAGATACGCTTTACTTCCTTCCTGCCCTTTTTTGGTACAACTAGTAAAGTCAATAGAGTCCATTAGAAAATATGTCAGAGTTGCAATAATAATAATAATAATAATAACAACAATAACAACTACTACTAACGTTTTTTGAGAGTTTACAATACGCCAGTCTCATTCTAAGCACTTCCATGTATTTATGCATTTCATCCTCATAGCCCTTTGAGATGACTAATACTATTATCACCATTTCCCAAATGAGAACACAGGCTTAGAGTGGTTAAATAACTCCTGCAGCTGAGCTGGTAATGGCATCGATTCTCTGCCTGTAACAATGCAGGGGACTCTTCCTTCATATTGACTTCCTCTGTAATTGTCTGCCACCTAACTGGACCATACTGTACCCCTGCAGGTAAAAGAAATGCATAAAGATTAAGAGATTATATAAAATGTCGCTTTTGAAAATTAAGTTCCTTAACAAAAATGCATTGAGCATATAGGCTACAGATCAGACAGAGGGATCAGCCCTGGAGGGTTCATACATGATTAAGACATGGTCCCTGATTTTAGAGCTCACAAACTTATGTGTGTGTTTGAGGGGGACAGGGGGGGATGGCCAACATGACCCAACAAATATAGTAAAGTGTTACAGGGAAATATGGCCAAGTGAACACCACACCCCACAAAGCTGATGAAAATGTCCAAAGAAGTCCGATAACAAAGAAAACCCTTTATCACAGCGAGGGTCTAGGGAAGTAGGGCACCCACATGCACTCTGTGGGGAGGCAGTTTGCTAGACAGAATGCAGATAAAACTAGAGGGACTTCTGTAGTTTGAGCAACAGCTCTCTTCTAAGTACATGTGGCACCCAAGGATTAAATAGGAGAAATCCCAGTGGGGCTATGCTATGTCCCACAGATTTGGGGACTGAGGGGAGACAAAGATGGAGAATGGGAGTGACAGGATTTATCACACTCAAACTTTTGAAATGGTAGAGGTGAGGTAAATAAATTTGACAGGTGCTGTCTCACAGTGTACCCAGGCACCCATGGGAGCCCAGAAGGCCAAGTAAATTCCACCAAGATGTGTTGGAGGGATGATGATGGAGGCAGAAGGAAGAAAGACCTCAAAGAGGAGGTAGAAATGGAGCAGGAACTTAAAAGGTGAGGAAGTGGCGGGGGGGGAGGATAGAGGATGGAGTGAAATAGGAGGGTGCTCCAGGAAGAGGGAGCAGTGTCACAGTACTAAAAGCCTAGAGCTATGGAACAGCATGGCAGTTGGAGAAATGGCAGTAGTTCTGCCCAGTCCAGAGGAAGTCCCTCGGGCTGCAGCGTGGAGGTCTGACTGGGAATGAGAGGCGCCCGGGCCTGCATAGGGAGACCCAGGGTAAGCTGCTAGGATGAGTCAAACCAGAGAGGATGTAGAATTGAGCTAAGGCAACAGTGAAGCAGGGGAAGGAGGTGGGGAAGGAGACAAGCAATTTGCTTGTGGTACATGAGGGAAAGGGTGACATCTGAACAGAGTGCTAGGCTGAAGGTCTTGGTACTAGTCACTAAGCTGAGAAAAAAAAGGCGGGGGGGCAGATTTGAAAGGAGGGACAATGAGTTCCCTTGGGAGGGTCCCCAGGAGCTGTCCAGGAGAAAACTGAATGTGTGGTTTTAGTGCTCAGAGAAGAGGTCTGCAGAGCAACCCATCCCTTGGGCTCAGGTACAGCCTAGCCAGTCTTATACACACACTGTTGTAAAGGGTGAAACCACCCTGAATGGCAAGTAATGAGGTGATTTATGAAATTTACACTCACAGAAAAACTGGAGGAGGACAGCCTGATAGATCCTATTCCCCTGCATGTATTTTTGTACACAAACAATTCTCCTTTCTATTTTAGCACCCAGGGAAATCCCCTTCCTCTCTTACCATCAGCTCTGAGCACAAGAAGCTGGTTTACAAAAGCTTTCATGTTAGTTTCTTCCTTTTGGGCTTATTGCACATCTTCCTGGCTCTTGAGGTATACATATACACACACATGTGGTATGTGCTCAAAAGGATGGTGGAAATTTACACTCCAAACTCCCCTGTATGAAAGTGTATGATTCATGTTGTCCTTGCCAGCATTAGATGAGAACATTTCCAAAATACTTTCTAATTATGTAGGTAAAGAAAAAATATTATTATTTTTTTCCTGGCCAGATGGCTCAGTTGGTTGGAGCATTGTTTATGTACCAAGTGGTTGTGGGCTCAGTACCCAGTCAGGGCACATATCTAGGTTGTAGGTTCGATCCTTGGTCAGGGACACATACAGGAGGCAACTGGTCCATGTTTCTCACATCTCTGTCTCTCTCTCTCTCTCTCTCTCTCTCTCTGTCTGATCAATAAACATATCCTCAGGTAAGGATTTCTTCACTTATTTTTTATATTTTAAATATTTTAATTTTCATTATTGCAATTTAAATTAAGACTTGAATATTAGTAGATCTTTAAGGAAATGCATTATCAAATTCTAATGTTATTTTATTCTTAGGTATTTGCACTGAAATGTAAATTTTCAAAAGAGCTAAAATACTGCCGAGTAAAAGTTGGCTTATCCATCTTTAAGGCTCTATTTCCCTTTAGTAAATTGAGGAGGCTACTCTTGATTACTTTAGGTTTTGAAATTAATATTTTATTATGTAAATTTGCAGTTTCCTAATGTATATTCTTTGTATTTTATCTATATGATCTTTGGATTTATAATCCATGCCTTGAAATGCCAAAAGCATATTTTTTATTTGGTTCTTAAATTGTCGTATGGCAAAAACAAAACTTTTGTTTTTGGTGTGTAATTCTGTGAACTTCAGTTTAGACTTCTGTGAGCACTACCACAATCAGGCTCCAGAACAGTTCCCTCTTCCCTAAAATCTTGCCCATGCTATCCCTTCAGAGCCAAGCCCAGTCCCCTAACCATATGATAACCACTGATATTTTTTCTCCATATCATTTTGCCTTTTCAAGAACATCATACAGCCCTGGCTGGTGTAGCTCAGTGGATTGAGCGCGGGCCTGCGAACCGAAAGATCGCGGTTCGATTCCCAGTCAGGGCACATGCCTGGGTTGCCAGGCCAGTTCCCGGCAGGGGACATACAAGAGGCAACCACACATTGATGTTTCTCTCCCTCTCTCCTTCCCTTCCCCTCTGAAGATAAATAAATAAAATCTTTAAAAAAAAAAAAAAAAAAGAACATCATACAAATGTAATTATGTAGTATCTTGTTTTAGTTTTCATTTCTTAAATCGGTCACAAGGCTGAACACTTTTCCATACAATTAGTCAAAACTATGTCCTCTGTATTTTGTACAGTTTGTATTATTACCACTTACTCACTTGGGTCATAGGTAGCATTTATACAAATTTGCATATGCTCGTTATGTTAGAATGATGCTAACTCATTTTCTGTTGTACTTATGATCGATATTGCCTCTGTTAGGTCTTTCGCTTTATGTTTCATTATTTTCTTTAAATGTACAAGGCCTTACAAATAGTAATATCATTCGACCTAGTAATATTACAATACTCTAGTGATCTAGTCTGATGCAATATTCCTAATCTTTTTAAGTTGTAAAAAATGCTTAGCACAGCATATTTCTAGTATGGAAAAGTTAGAAACAGTCCAAATGCGCTGTCCCTCCATGGAATGTCATGCAAGAATTAAAAGGATGCTAACAAAAATAATGTAGTAACACAGACAATTTTTATGGTGAAATGTTAAGTTAAAAAGCCAAATATAACTCCATACATACATATGAACACAGCATGCAAAATAAAAAACACAAAGCCTGTTAATTTAAAAAGACTATAAAAATACCTCAAAACAGTATCAGCAGTTTGCTTTTATTGGTGGAACTGTGAGGAGATGTTCCAATTTTGTGTGTTTTCTTCATTTTTCATAAAATCACTTTGTTGTTACAGGAGGGGAAAAATTTCTAAGTAGCTCAAAAATAAAATGCAAACTCTGGCCTTAAAAAACACACCCCTGAGCTTGGGGCTTTATTAAACGATGTGTGAGGTTAAGCACACAGATGTCGATTCTGTCTTATAGATGTCAAAATGTCAGATCAGGTCCCTGGGACTAGACCTTTAGAAAGAGGCAGTGGCCTGGCCCTCAAACATGTGCATGCGTTAGGTAAACTGTCAGCTGCTGGCGGCTGAGTGGACAGGGCAAGTGAATCTGGTAAATGGCAAATGAATCCGATTAAACAGGGGGCCAACTGATGCCTCAGAAGCCCTGTGGGAGGGTCTCACTACATCTCTCTTCCATACACAGGAACTCTGTTTACCCTAGAGGTTTCTTTCTATTCCCAGACAGATTTTTCCCAGGTGCACACTGAGCTGCTGTCATCTAAGTCTGAACCTAGCCTGAAAATAGCAGAATGACACATCCCTCACTAAAGGTCAGAGTGCTTGCAACACAGGCTTCATAAGTCAATGATCCCTCCAGACGCGAATAAGAATTACTTCCTTATCTTTACTTGTATTGAGGAAATCTTCAAAGAGTTCACACATGGTAAATATTCTCTAATGAGAACAGTTTCTAGTGATTTTCCTGCTTACTAAGAAATACTAATTTGTCCAAAAAAATCTATGTGGCCCAGGAAAAGGGAGTCCCTAAGAAATTTTCTCCAGAGAATTCTTAGTTATTAGCCCAGCTCCTGCCCAAGAATTCTAAATTCAGAGAGTGAAGAGGGCCCCTAAATACAAATCTGGAAGTTATCCTGTTGGCCAGGTGGCTCAGTTGGTTAGAGCATCATCCCTACACCAAAAGGTTATGGGTTCAAATCCAGATCAGGGCACATACTTAGGTTGTGGGTTGAGTCCCTGGTCCAGGCACATACAGGAGGTGACCGATCAATGTTTTTCTCTCCCACAGATATCTTTCTCTCCTCTCTCTCTCTCTCTCTCTCCCTGCCACCACGCTTCCTCTTTCTCTATAATCAATGAACATAGCCTCGAGCATTAAAATATATATATAAAAAAATCCCTGAAATTAACAGCAGTTGTCAAGAGCCCTTTATTTGTCTCTCCCTAGGTTCAGAACACTCAAAAGATCCAAAGACAGCCAGCATTGCAGAGGCTGAGGAACTTTTACAAATCTGCCAGATTCAGGATTCTGGACCCAAGATTTCCAGTGACGTCATTGATTCTCACATCTGGATTCTTATTACTCTGAGTAGTTTTCTTCCTTTATAAAAGGTAGAAAAGACAGCTCAGGCTTTGATCTTGTTAACTTTGACTTACTTAAGAAAGTTTGGAAAAATTCAGGAGGAGAAAACAATTCAAGAATCCAGAAGAAGCAAAGAAGTAACTTTTTCCCTGAATACCAGATGATAGTTTCAAAGTAATGGAACCTCATGGAAAAGTAGGTTTATTTAAAAACAAAGAAAACAAAAACAAAAGCAAAACAGGATGTTTAGTTGAGAAAAGTGTGGCCAGAGCAAGCAAGGAAAGGAACACAGCCCATGTAGATTCAGACTAAAATGTGTGGCCAAGACTATGATTTTTCACCTATATCTCTAGGCAAGCATAATTATTAGTTCATTGGCTTTTGTGAAGTACTTGTTTATCCTTACACAATAAAGCACTCTTTTATGGTGGTCAATGATTTGGGGTTTTTTTTAAGTAGTTCATGATGTTCAAAGACTTATTTTATATGTATGTATATATACATGTTCACGCATATATTTGACTGTGAAGAAAGCAACCTTTTTGAAATGTCTGAAGTAAATAGGGATCAGCTGCTAAATACCCAGAGCCAGTTCTACCACACACATAAATAGCCCACGTAAGAATTTGTGGTGTCATATTTAACTGGTGTGACTAAAATAGACTCACTCTTTATAAACTCATTTTCTTATTATTGTTAGTTGTTTCCTGAGTACCTACTTGAATAATAGAAGAAATAAAACACTGGGAAATGTTTGCCTCTCTCTGCAACTCTTAAACATAAATACATTAAATTAAGAGTGGAATTACAATTCTAACTGAAGAAGTCGAATAAACGCAGACTTCCAGAAGCCTCCTTCCTCGGCAAGTCCATCTGTGGTTTGGGGCGAGCCCAATAATGTACTTTGCAGAAGGGGAAGTGAAAGCATTTGTTCGAATGGATAGTTAAACCATTTGAAGCTGTGTCTGGCGGCGATAAAGCACTGGTTAAGTGGAGATGGGACACCAGAAACAATATATTTTATAGCCCCTCAGACAGAATTTGTCTTTTGTCACTTTTGCAGGGAGCCACCATGTCACCATTTCTTCGAATTGGTTTGTCCAACTTTGACTGTGGGTCCTGCCAGCCTTGTCAAGGAGAAGCCGTTAACCCTTACTGTGCTGTGCTGGTCAAAGAATATGTTGAATCAGGTAAGCTTGAATGGGTCCTCCAGGAGGGGGCGGTGGAGGGAGATCCTGCTGTGAACTACAAAACAAGGACTCCTGGGAGTCTTCAAGGTCTTCTGGTTCACCCGAATTTTACAGTCCAGTAAAGTGTCCAGGGAAGCCAAGACTTCCGCAAGAGCATATGGGCCTGGTGATCACTTCTGAATTAGACCCGGGTCTCCTGCCTTGTGTTCTAGTTCACTGGACCATTTTTCCACAAAAACAAAAGGAGCAAAGGAAAGGAGAAATGGGTTTGAGGACTTTATGTGAGGAGTTAATGGGAAAAAAATCTAGGGAGCTAAAGTAGAATATGGGACCTATATTGTCAAGCCTGGTTGCTCTCAGTGATTATAGATTAAGTCTGCATAGTCTCAGAATTAGCTCTAAAGCTTGGTCACTGTTTTTTTGGGTAAGCTTTGATGAATGTTACAAAGAATATATAATTAGCCATTATAATCTAAATTTCAGAAAACTTGAAATTTTGTGTTTACTGAGCCCTAGATCAGTAAAATAATAGTCAATGCTTTGTCAAAGTCAATTGTGTGCAGGCAGTTCACGGTGAGGAAGTGTGACGGTCTTCCAAAATTCCTTTTTGTGGGTTTAGATCATTCAATTAAAATAATCCCATTCTGCCTGGAATCTCTCCACGGTCACTTCAGCTGACTTCCATTCTCCTCACTGCCTCAAGGTTTTCTCAGTCCTACCACCTTCCCTCTTTCCCTCCATCTACTTCTTGTTTCAGCAGACACTTTGTAGAGCAGTATGATTACCTTGTGCAGATCTGCAGTGACAATAGGAGCAATTTACATAAAAAGTATTCATGGGGCTCCGACTGTGCGCTGGGACCAAAAAGGTGCTTTTCTTTCAGCAGATGACAATAAGAAGTAAACAAAAATATACTATGGTAAGTGATGTGAAGTGAAGAAAAACAAAGCAGAGGAAAGGGGAGAGAGAAGGATTGGGGGCAGAGAGGTATACTATTCTGTACAGGGTAATCCTACAAAGGCCTCTAAGGGGGCGACATTTACAGATGCCAGGAGAACCTGATTTTGCAGGTGAGAACCTCAGCTAGCTAGATGTTCCCCGCTCAGGATCCTGGACTTCCCAGCACTCCTGTCTTAACTTTTCCCTCCCTTAAAAGACTCGGTGTCCTGTCTGACTTTGTGCTTCCTGCCACTGTGAGCACGTCAAAGCTGAGACCTTCTGAGTCATCCTGATTTCCCTTCTGACCAGATTTCTTTCCTGTTAAGTTAAAAGTGAGACCGACACTTGCTCCCAATCTAAAACCTTTCAAATGTCACAGAAATCTTTGAAGTGTAAAATGTCTGAGTTTTTCAAAGCTGCTTTGGACTTAATGGGTCTCCTGGATCCCAGTTCTCTTTGCAACCACAGGTCTCCCTGACATTTGCCTCTAGAGAGCTTTTCTTTTATTTCTTTTCCTTTTGGACTTTGAACTTGGTCTAATCAGCCCTGTGGATCAAGACTTTGACAGAAAAGAAGATGACTTTATTTTTCCAAAAGGTTAGCCTGTGGAATGTGGAGGTTTTTGTTTTTTATTTTGTTTTGGTTTTGTTCTGAAAAGAAATCTCTTTGAACATTATCATTCAAGTATTACTTCTATAGAATGTAAACACACTTCCACCGTGGAGATGTGAGGCTGCCTTTTCCGTGATGAGTCAACAGAACAGAATGGGGACAGATGGGTCTGGGAGCCTTTGGAAAAAATGATGAAACTCACTGTAAATAGACAAGATCCTGAGTTCTGGTCCTTTTTTTAGGTGATTAAAAACCTAGTGAACAAAATTATGAAAAATGCCTTGCCATTGGAACTTCTGCTCTTTGTCAAGTGTGGAGAAAGGTTATGGTCAAAAAGAATTATGAGAAGGAGGGGCTCCAGGTTCATGGAAGTAAAATGTTACTGCGATCGTTACTATTGCCATTGCTTGTGTTTAAGTCCAACCTCCGCTTCACTTTCTTGTAAACAAGCAATAAAACATCTTCCCCTTCCTGTTCTACTCTTATCATCATTATCATTTTATACCTCTAATAGCCAGGTTTATCTAAAATTTGAAGTTTCCATTTATTCAAATCTTTATATTCCTCTCAAATAATAATTTAGCAAATGCTACATTCCTGTTCTGTTTCAGCATTGTGCATTGGAGAGAAAGGGCCATCAGGAGTCAGAACTGCTTTGTTTCCAGGCTTTAAGTGGTTTTACCTTTTGTTTAATCAACATCTCTGAATTGCTAAATCTGCCACTTCCTGTATTTATTATCACAAGAAACAAACACTGAAATACAGCTGCGGGTTTCTGCTTCTGACATGATTAAAGAACAACTACTACCAAAATTCAATCTGGATGAAATATATGACAACACTACTTAAACTCCCACCGGGAAACTGTCCCAATCACTTGGTGGCCCTGGGGAGGTTTCTCTTCAGCTTCATCATCCTGACCATGGTCCTTGTTACAACCACCTCCAGGACTCCCACTGGCCTGCCCTGCCTCACTGCGGGTCTACAGCCTGCTGCACAGACTCACTCCGTGGTGCAGGAAAGCCACCACCTCCCTGAGTTACTTGTCAGTTTTTGCTCAGGTTGCATGATGCACAGTTCACGTAAAATGTATCCTCATTTGAGAATTAGAGAAGGAAATCATGGTTCTCTGCCCTACAAAATATACTAGGCTTAATCCCTGAGTTCTTTTTATTTGCTTAGGTATTCATACTCACAGTGAAGCAAAGCACATAGTCAGTGAGGAAAAGCACATAGTCAGTCCAAGGCATTGTCAGATTTTTGTTGCCTAAATCATCCAGATTGATGTTCACATTTCAATACATTACCTTGCATGTAGAACTTGAAAGTGTCTCATTCTGTCCTGTATTGTCTCTAATTGTCTTATGTGTTATTTTTGTCTCCCCAACAGAATTATATATCCCAGAGAGCAGATAGAATGAGTGTCACTGCTGAGTTGAACTGAATTTTTTCCCAGAGCTGGCTAAAGGAGTAATGAAACCATACCTTTCTGTTCCTAGAGAATGGGCAGATGTACATCCAGAAAAAGCCAACCATGTACCCACCCTGGGACAGCACTTTTGATGCCCACATCAACAAGGGAAGAGTAATGCAGATCATTGTGAAGGGCAAAAATGTGGACCTAATATCTGAAACTACTGTTGAGCTCTACTCCCTGGCTGAGAGGTGCAGAAAGAACAATGGGAAGACAGAAATATGGGTAAATATCTGAGCTGTGAGCTCTATTTAAAGTATATATGCCTTTAAGTGATAAGTACCATATTAGCTAAAGACTAGCTCAAAATTTCAATGTCATCCTAAAATAATGATACACCAGCCTTGGGTGGACAGACACTCTACCATTTACTCATTGGTGACTTGATAATGACCATGATTATTCATTGTGGACTATGGAACATATTGACATATTCAAATCCCTTTGATTCCTGTGTAAGGTAAAGAAGGTCTCAGGCTATGAACAAGTGTTATTGATTTATAACTAAAAGTAAGCTCAGAAAGATCACAAATGTCCCCTACCTGGGGAACATAACTGTTGTCTATTTATCGAGATAATACATAGATATCTTGATATCTTATAAGATAGATGACAGATAGAAGTAAGAGGATTAAGCAAAGATCTATTTAATATTTAGTCTTCTCCATGCTTTGCCACTCCCTATAAATTTTTTTAGCTAAATGTTTTCATTTAGCTTACTTTCCTCTAAAAGGTACATCACACACAATCCATGCTACTACATCAAGTTTTTGAAAACTTAGGGTTATAACTGTTTTGGTAGCAAATGTCTAGAAATGTTAAAGGGAAGAATAAAATATGAAAGCATAAACATTCTAATGAAAATTTCTGGAGCCCACAAAATAAAAGTATTTATATACCAGTAAAAACTGTTTTTAAATAATCTGAAACCCAGAGAATATTCTCAAATGTTCATATCATTTACACAAAAGGAGAGAATCTTACCTTTCTGCTTATTTCCTATAACTCAGATTTTTAATAACTCTACCCAAAAGGTTTTCAAGTCACAGTTTTCAAAATAGAAAGAAATCATAAAATTCCAATAATAATGATGTTATGTGGTTAAGTATCCTATATCAGTTTTTCAAAGATCTTTGAAGCTTCAGTGACTTGCGCAAGGTCACACAGCCAGTAAATTATTCAGCCATGATTAATATTCCATCCTGAGTTCAACTAAACACTTCTTACTATTTCTCAGTTATTCTGGTTAGCTCCTGGATCAATAATGATCTTCACTTCACTCTCATATTCTTTCCGGCACATTGACAATATAGTGTTACGATTTGGTATATTAGCAATAGTGGTCAGGTTATCTTGGATTTGACATTTTTTCCATTATGTCACATCTCGAGATATCCTGCATCACCCCTTTAAAATGTCACTTTGTTCTGATCCCTTCTACATAATGGCACTGAAATATATTATTTTAATCCTTTCTCGGACCAATTGAATTAAAATTTCCCTTAGATTATCCAGTACTTTCCCAAGGAAGAAAAAAAACCTCTCCTGTGGAAGAAAAAGACCACGCGCAAAGTACCTAGTCCCTTTGGTAAAGGATTTGTCTTTCCTTCCAAAGGTCTACTTGTTGCCATGTGAGCTAGTCCCAGTGTCTGTGACTCTATTGTCATGTACAAGGTCTGACTCAGTCCCTTTACAGCTCTTCAGATAAGCAGCAATGCAGGCAAGAAAGTCAAATAGAATTTGTTTGGAAATTTTGTTTCTTCCTTATAGAAGTTTTCCTCTCCAGGTAAGATTAATGAGTTGCTGAGGCATCTTAATAAAAGAAAGGCTATACGCACAGATGCTGAGCTATTATGATAACATGTAATTGTAAAATGAGACGGGAGCAATGCTTGGATTCTACTCTGGGAATCCGCCATCACCGAACTCACCAGTTATGAAGTCATTAACCTCAGCACTTGTTTCACATTCTGATTGGTATTCTTTTCTTTCTCTCAACCAGTTAGAGCTGAAACCCCAAGGCCGAATGCTAATGAATGCAAGATACTTCCTGGAAATGAGTGGCAAGTGACATTTCTTCTTCCTTTTGGGGAGTGAAGAGGGCATGTCCCTTCTCCTCTTGTTGAATTTATTGGACTTTTGCAAAGCATAGAAAAGAATCAGGAGAAAATGGAAGCCCAAGGAATTTTCTTAAAATTTCCAGTGGTGCTCAAACAGTAGTTGACAGTACACTATCAACTACTGTACTGGGTATGGAGGGTTAGAGAATCATAAAAATATAAACCATTTATAGCAGTAGTTTTTTTAATTGTGTGGACTCATATGCCCAGTGCTTTTATAGTCCATCTTTATTTTAGTTTGGAAATATAATATAAATTCAAAAGGCTCTGTTTATGTGTTGCAATGTATATACACACTATGTATAAATGATGTGATATAACAAGCTATCACATTATCAGTAGAATACAAAATCAATATAAGAAAACAATAAATATTTTCCATAACCCTAGTGGCAAAATGTTAATGGCTTCAAGTCAGTCCTCAAATCTTTTTAGGAACAAGGAAAGAAAATGCATTGCTAAAGAGTTTCAGTTCCATGTAACACAGACATTGGTCACGGAAGTTACAGCTGAGTGTTGCTTGGGGCCTGTGACAGCTCGTCAGTTCCTTCTGTTGCATTTATATTCTGTGGTCAAAGTGCTATTTAAACAAATCAAATGCTACTACTCATAAAATCCTAAGCTTCAGAATGGATATGTAAGCTGACTGATAATAAGCTGATTTAATTATTTTCTAAATTTGTTTTACTACCAAGAAACAAGTTTTAGTTTACAGTTTACAGTTTAGTTTAGTTTAGTTTAGTTTATGGTGCTGGGGTTTTGCTTTATATGTACAATTCCTTTGGGCCCAGATTCAAACAATACCTTGGAAAATAAAAACCTGGAGAACATTATGCTAAGTGAATAAGCCAGTCAGAGAAAGACAAATGCCATATGATTTCAGTCACATGTGGAATCTAATGAACAAACTGAACTAACAAGCAAAACAGAGACAGACTCATAGATGGAGAGCAGATGACAGCTAGTGGTGGGGGCTGTCGAGGGGGGAGAGACTGAGCAAAAAGGAAAAAGGATTCATGGACATGGATAGCGGTGTGGGGGTTGCTGGGGGGAGTAGGGCATTACGGGACTAAATGGTAATGGGAAATATATATAATAAAGATTATATGTTTAAGAAACTAAAAAAGATAAGCATGTAAAATTGAACGCTCACCATATATTTGATGATATTGAGACATTGTTAATTTTTTAAGTGTGATGATATTTGTGGTTATATTTTTAAAGCGTTCTTATCTTTAAGATACATGCTAAAATGTTTATAAGTAAAATAACACTAGGGATTTGTTTGAAATAACCCATTGGTGCAGGTGGCAGGCAGGGGATGGGGTGAGTTAGAAGAGTGGCCATGGACTGGAAATTGCTGAAGCTGGATGATAACTTTTGGGAAATTGGTTTGCTCAACTTTGTATATATTTAGAATTTTCCATAGTAAACCTTTCTTTAAAAAAAGTTCTAAAGAGATCTGAACTTTTCTTCTTTTATGTCTGGAGGCTTAGGTATATAGCAAAAGTCATTGTACTATTTTTGAGTCAGTGAAACGAGTGATGGTAAGGCAGCTAAATAACTGGGCTTGCACGAAAAGTGGAAGTACTGGACTAAATGATACTACCAGTACTATTTAACTCCTTGAGTAAAATGAAGTATACTTCTCCCATTAGTTCAAAACATGGCCCAATGTAAATTGAAGAAAGGCCTCCATCAGAATGCAAGTATTTTTGGTAAATGGCTCAAAGAACACTGCTTTTGAAAAATAATTCCATGGATATTTATCCTATTACTGTGGAGCTTAAATTTTGTCTTAGAATGAAAAAGCAAATTCAATGGATCAAAAGCAATATATTTCACAAACAATAATTACACAAACCCAGGAAGCATTTTTTAAGAATAAAACTTTGAGACTTCTGGCCAAGATGGAGGCATAGGTAGACACACTGTGCCTCCTTGCACAACCAAAAGAAGGACAACAACAATTTAAAAACAAAAAAACAATCAGAATGTACAGAAAATTGAACCGTATGGAAGTCTGACAACCAAGAAGTTAAAGAAGACACATTCATCCAGACCAGTAGGAGGAGCAGAGAGTACTCACAGCAAGGTGGTGACTGGTGGACCCAAAAAGGCAGCGGATTGTGGAATGGGGCACACAAGGCTCTAGCTGGCCAGCAAGGCAGCAGCTGGTGGACCAGGCAGTCCCACATTCTCACACAGATAAACCAGGCAAAATGGAGGAGCAGGATGGACCACACAACCCAGGGTCCCAGTGTGGGGAAATAAAGCCTCAAACCACTGATTGAAAACACCTGTGGGAGTTGAGGCAGCAATGGGAGAAACTCCCAGCCTCACAGAAGAGTTTGTTGGAGAGACCCGCAGGGTCCTAGAATGTATACAAACCCACCCACAAAGAAATCAGCACCAGAAGGGCCCAATTTGCTTGTGGGAAGTGGGGGAAGTGACTGAAATCTGGCAGAGAACAGAGCAAGCACCATTGTTCCCTCTCAGACTCCTTCCCCACATATAGCATCACAACACAGCAACATGGGTTGCCCCGCCCTGGTGAACACCTAAGACTCTCTCTCCTCACTATGTAACAGGTGCATCAAGACCAAAAAATAAAAAAAATGGCCCAAATGAAAGAACAGATCAAAGCTCCAGAAAATATACAACTAATCGATGAAGAGGTTGCCAACCTATCAGTTGCACAGTTCAAAGCACTGGTGATCAGGATGCTCACAGAACTGGTTGAATTTGATGAAAAAAATGAAGGCTATGCTACGTGAAATAAAGGAAAATGTACAGGGAATCAATAGTGATGGAAAGAAAACTAGAACTCAAATCAACGGTGTGGTCCAGAAGGAAGCAAGAAACATCCAAACAGAAAACAAGGAAGAAACAAGAATGCAAAAAAATGAGAGGCTTAGGAACTTCCAGGATATCTTTAAACATTCCAACATCTGAATTATAGGGTTATCAGAAGGGAAGAGGAAGAGCAACAAGTGGAAAACTTATTTGAACAAATAATAAAGGAGAACTTCCCCAATCTGGCAAAGGAAATAGACTTCCAGGAAGTCCAGGAAGCTCAGAGAGTCCCAAAGAAGTTGGACCCAAGGAGGAACACACCAAGGCACATCATAATTACACTAGCCAAGATTAAAATGAAGGAGAGAATTCTAGAAGCAGCAAGGGATAAGGGCACAGTGACCTACAAAGGAGTTGCCATCAGACTGTCAGCTGATTTCTCAAAAGAGACCTTACAGGCAAGAAGGGGCTGGAAAGAAGTATTCCAAGTCATGAAAGTCAAGGACCTACATCCAAGATTGCTCTAGCCAGCAAAGCTTTCATTTAGAATGGAAGGGCAGATAAAGTGCTTCTCAGATAAGGTCAAGTTCAAGGAGTTCATCATCACCAAGCCCTTATTATATGAAATGTTAAAGGGATTTATCAAAGAAGAAGAAGATAAAAAATATAAACAGTAAAATAACAGCAAACTCACAATCATTAACAACCACACCTAAAACAAAAACAAAAGCAAACTAAGCAAACAGCTAGAACAGGAACAGGACCACAGAAATGGAGATCACATGGAGGGTTATCAACAAGGGAGTGGGAGGGAGAGAGAGGGAGTAAAGGTACAGAGAGTAAATAGCATAGATGGTAGGTAGAAAATAGACAGGGGGAGGGTAAGAATAGTGCGGGAAATGTAGAAGCCAAAGAACTTATATGTATGACCCATGGACATGAACTAAAGAAGGGGAATGTGGGTGGGAGGGAGTGTGCAGGGTGGAAGGGAGAGAAGGGGAAAATGGGACAACTGTAATAGCATAATCAATAAAATGTATTTAAAAAAAGAATAAAACTTTGTAGTATTTAAAATTTTTTATACTAGCCACAAATTGAAACTCCATCTCTAAATTTTTATATATCAAAAACCTTAATTTTTAACAAGCAATATTATGGAATAACTCAAATATAAAATTCCTTATTGATGATGAGAAGTATAGGATCTCATTCAATTTTAAGAATGTTTGTTTTCTGAAGGATTCAGAAAACCCAAACATGAGTTCTTACTCAGGGATCTTACACCTAAATTGGAGCGGTGGTACAGATTAAACAGTTAGAGAATTAAATCCTAAACCATATAAATACTGATTAACTAATGGGTTACCTTCATTCCATAAAATTCAGAAGGATAGGCTGAGTTGAGTTGCAAGGAAAAAAGATAGCCTCTGGGAGGGGAAAAAAATGGAGGCTTGAGCAAAAATACAAATGGACAAAGGACTATGAGAAGATTGGTCTACCCTGCTAAAATCAGGATGAAGAATCAAAGACAGATCTTAGTGGGCTTGGAAACCAGGCAAGAGAAGTATGTACATTTTGAGCAGTCACCAACAAAGAGTCACAGTCACATTCTTGAGCAGGACATGATATGATGAAAGTAGTGTTTTGAGGAAATTGCTTGTGACAGAATGTGTGATGATTTTGGGAAAGAAAATAGACTGGATATAGAAAGAGGCTATAAAATTTCATTTTTGCAATGGAGAGGTGGTGAGATGGTGGTTCAGGCATGTGGTTATAGGAATGAATTAAAAGAAAGAGTCCAAAAGAAAATAAGAGTTCTTGGCAGTGTAGATGGAAGGGTATGCCCATTATAAGTACTTAGTTAAGGTGATTTTATAAGTCTTTAAAAATTCAAGTTGAATGAAGGAAAAACTACTAGTGACATCTCTTAAAACAGACTAGGAAAATGATCATAGGAGTGGTAGAAGTGGGGGGTATGGGAAAAGCAGACACATGAGATGGGGTAAAGAATTTAATCTTGGATAACAATTAAGATAACATCAGGTCTCCTGCAACCCTCTTTAATGGAAGCCTCGATTCTTTTTTACTCTGTAGGCAATTGAATGGCTCATCGTTCCCCACATACAGCTATTCTTTATCTTTTAAAATTCCTATTCCTTTAAAAAGCGCTGGAATCACTTTTTCTCTTCTTCCTCTGTTCTCCTATCATCACTCTTGGTAGCTTCAGTGTTCACCATCACCATCTGATATGCTCACTTCATATTTTTACACCTTCCTACACTTTTCATTATCCATTCAATGACCTGCAGTCACCCCATAGGTCTTCACATGGAATTCTCCACACCAGTAGGGACTCAGAGTCAGACTTCTTTCTCTTGGAGCTCATCCTCCTCTTCTGTCAATTCTGTCCTCTCTCCCACTATCTTAATCTCATTTCTTTTTCACACTCATTTGTTAGCTACTTGTAACATTAACTCCTAGCCTAGCCTGGAGTCCTTCATAAGCCCTTGCCACTAAGTACTCTGCTCTTATGAGTACCCTCTTCTTCCAAAGATGGCCTGATCTCCAAACTGTGCATTCCCCCTCTCCTGCTGTGTGCCTTTGCACCATTTTTATCAGTTACATATTTATTTTGTCCTCATTATCTTGGTTAATTATTGCTTTATCTACCATGAAACCTGGAAGTAATGTGTATAGCCTCTTCATCTTTTAACCTCCCAGATTAATCCATCAACAGTTTCTGCCCATGTTGTCTATTAGTATTTTTCAATTATATCCCCTGCTTACATCATCATTATTTCTTGCCAAATCCCACTCATTCTATGTGGTTGCCAGAATAAACCATGTAAAAGTCCATTCTGAACATGCCATGCCTCTGTTCCTCTCTGCCCCTGTCCCTGCCTACTGCCTTTCATTGTTGTAAATTAACCTACAGGAAAAATGTTCAAACTGATGTGATACTTCCACATCTTCTGGATGTGACCACTAATGTTTTCTGCTTCCTACTGCACACTGGCAAGATGTCCATTCCAAGATACACAATCTCTGTACCCTTGCTCATTCCTTTCCATCTAGAGAGAACACTTTTTGCTTTTCCCCACCATACCTCTCCCACACGTTAATAGGAGTTATTTATCCCTCAGAACTCAACTCAGAAGTCATTTCTGCTAGTACCTTCCTTGTCCCAATTTTCCTGTCTTTCTCACCTCCACCTACTCTACCTGGCTTAGCTGATGTAGTTTCTTCACCTTCGTGGTCCATAGCATATTGTGAATATTTCTGTCCTGACATTTACTGCTTTCCTTCTTGACTCTAAATTCCTTGCAGGAAAGCAATGTTTGAACTAATCTTACTTGTTTCTTTAACTCCAGTACCAAGTTGCATGCTCGGTACATAGGAGACACTTAATGAATGTTTGTTGAACTGTTCAGTTGGACTCACCCTGGCATTTAAAAGTTCCTTTTATTTTCTCTTAATTCCCATACAATGGCTATTCCAAACATTCCCATATTCCTTGGTTTCTGAGGGTATCTTATTCTTCTCTCTCTTGGAGGTTGGTCAACCCCCCGCCATATAACTGGAAGAGACTTTGTCTTCTGTCTATCTCTGCACCTAGAATACAGTTGCTTCTTCTTGCATTCTCTTTCTGCTTTTCTGCCTCAGAGAAAGACATTCCTATTCTTGGTCTCCTGCATCTAATTCTTAGCAGCTCTGTACCATCAATCATGCTTCCTCTCTAGCATCTTCAACCTTTCCTTCTCTCTTTGGTTTCTAACTCATTGCAAAGACATAAACCATCTTCTATTTTCAAAAAGATCTCTTTTTTAATATATTTTATTGATTATGCTATTATAGTTGTCCCATTTCTCCCCCATCATTCCCCTCCCCACTACACACCCCCTCCCACCCACATTCTCCCCCTTTAGTTTATGTCCATGTGTCATAAGTTCTTTAGCTTCTACATTTCCCACACTGTTCTTGCCCTCCCCCTGTCTATTTTCTACCCACCGTCTATGCTACTTATTCTCTGTACCTTTTCCCCCTCTCTCCTCCTCCCATGCCCCTGTTGCTAACCCTCCATGTGATCTCCATTTCTGTGTTTCTGTTCCTGTTCTAGCTGTTTGCTTTTGTTTTAGG
Source organism: Glossophaga mutica (assembly GCA_039655065.1). Classification (NCBI taxonomy): domain Eukaryota; kingdom Metazoa; phylum Chordata; class Mammalia; order Chiroptera; family Phyllostomidae; genus Glossophaga; species Glossophaga mutica. The sequence continues at coordinate 158,992,539 of CM077303.1, forward strand.
TGTGGTTGTTAATAGCTGTGAGTTTGCTGTCTTTTCACTGTCATATTTTTTATCTTCTTTTTCTTAGATAAGTCCCCCCTTTAACATTTCATATAATAAGGGCTTGGTGATGATGAACTCCTTGAACTTGACCTTATCTGAGAAGCACTTTATCTGCCCTTCCATTCTAAATGAAAGCTTTGCTGCATAGAGCAATCTTGGATGTAGGTCCTTGACTTTCATGACTTGGAATACTTTTTTCCAGCCCCTTCTTGCCTGTAAGGTCTCTTTTGAGAAATCAGCTGACAGTCTGATGGCAACTCCTTTGTAGGTCACTGTGCCCTTATCCCTTGCTGCTTCTAGAATTCTCTCCTTCATTTTAATCTTGGCTAATGTGATGATGATGTGCCTTGGTGTGTTCCTCCTTGGGTCCAACTTCTTTGGGACTCTCTGAGCTTCCTGGACTTCCTGGAAGTCTATTTCCTTTGCCAGATTGGGGAAGTATTCCTTTATTATTTGTTCAAATAAGTTTTCCACTTCTTGCTCTTCTTCTTCCCCTTCTGGGACCCCTATAATTTGGATGTTGGGATGTTTAACAATGTCCTGGAGGTTCCTAAGCCTCTCCTCATTATTTTGAATTTTTGTTTCTTCCTCGTTTTCTGTTTGGTTGTTAGTTTCTTCCTTCTGGTCCACTCCATTGATTTGAGTCCCAGTTTTCCTCCCATCTCTATTGGTTCCCCATGCATCTTCCTTCATTTCACATATTGTAGCCTGCATTTTTTTCATCTAAATTGTGAGCAAAATCAACCAATTCTGTGAGCATCTTGATGACCAGTGCTTTGAACTGTGCATCTGATAGGTTGGCTATCTCTTCACGGCTTAGAGGAATTGGCTCTGAGGCTTTCATTTGTTCTCCGGTTTGAGCCATTTTTGGTGGGGGTTTTTTGTTTGTTTGTTTGTTTTGGTTTTAGTCTGGTCACGGCTATTACATATGAGGGGTGGAGCCTTAGGTGTTCCTCAGGGCGGGGCAGCCCAGTTGCTGGGTTGTGACACTATAGGTGGGGGTGGGGTCTGAGAGGGAAGAATGGCGCCTGCTCCGCTCTCTCCTGGACTCCAGTCCCCCTTCGCCTAGATTATTTGCGAGCACGGAAGAGCGTGCTGTTACGTAGTAAGGGGTGGAGCCTCAGGCACTCCCCAGTGTGGGGCAGCCCAGTCGCTGGGTTGTGACGCTGTATGTGGGGGCGGGGTCTGAGAGGGAACAATGGCGCCTGTTCCGCTCTCTCCTGGATTCAGTCCCCTCCACCCCTTCCCCTTTGCCTGGACCGTCTGTGTACATGAACGTGGGACCACCTGGTCAGCCAGCCACCTTGTGCATTCTCACTGGGTCTACACAGTTGCCCCCCTGTGCCCGGGGTCCGCCAGCTGCTGCCTGTGGGCCCGGGGACTGCCAGCCGCTGTGGCTTGTGTTCCTGGGTCCGCACCTCCACTTTTTCCTGCCTCGACTCCGCCCCTCTTACCGGTCTGGATGAATGGTTGTTGGACTTCTGTACAGTTCAATTTTGTATAAGTTCTGGTTGTTTTCTTGTTTCTAAATATTTGTTGTCCTTAATTTTGGTTGTGAGAGGAGGCACAGTGTGTCCACCTACGCCTCCATCTTGGCTGGAAGTCTAGATCTCTTTTTTTTTTTTTTTTTTTTTTACCTTTTTTACCTCCATGAGTTTTTCTTTCCTCTCCTTACCTGACACATTTCTTGAAAAAGTAGTTTATATTTATTAGTTCCTGTTTCTTCACTACTTTGTCAATTCTTGAACCCTAAGAGACCAGCTTATATTTCAACCAATCTGCTAAATGGCTTTCTCCAAGAGTATGAATCCTCAAAATAAATTCCTGTTTCTAAGCATTTGTTCCCTTGACATGTCTATATAACTCAATGCTGAAGAAACCATTCTTTCTTGGCTAGCCAATGTGATCTTATTGCAGTTTTCCTTTTAATTTTTTAAGCGTCTCTTTGTGGTCTTTTTTTGTAATTCCTTTTCCTACCACTTAAAAAATATGGATGTACGTATCTCCATGTCCATTTCACACCATCATATATACTGTTCTTTGTGTGAGTGCCTGTCTCCCAGACTTGACTGCTAGCCATTTTCAAAGGTTATGAATAATATTTTATATTTCTTTAGGATATTCAGCATAGCAATTTTCTCAGAGCTGCCCAGGAAACATTTGTGGTTGGACTGACTACAAACAAGTGATAGATTAAAGTAAATAATATAAAACAAATAACCAAAGATATAAAAATCAATGAGCTTCTCCAAGCCAATAAATAAATGGAAGAGCAAATTGCTTCAAAAATAAACACAGTAAATACCAGAAGCATTCAAGAAATTCTGAGTTTTTATAAATTTACTCTCTTGTAATGACTGAAATAGAGAATAAATGATATCACAAGAAGGAACAAGGTAATAAATTCATTTCTAGCACTTTCTGACTTTTAAAAAATTTACAGTATTATAATCTGATGAACAGAATATATCTATATACATATAATTTTTATAGTAATACAGTGAAGGTTCCCAAAATAATTCATGTCATGAATTTAAAAGTAACTTTATATTATTTCATATCAATTCATCTGGACCAAAATAGAAATGAGTCAGATCTTAATGACAAATGTCCTACTACACCAGTCATAAGTTGTAAATAGAGCTCCACACTTACACCAGAACTCATGGAAGAAGGCAGTTGCCTCAGTGATCCTGAATTTAACCCCCTCATTCACCAAGCCTAGTGTATTTCCAGCCCAGTTCCAAATGAAAAGACATGAATTGCCTAACCTTAAAGTATTAGGCAGTATCATACCCCCATCCGTGGAACTCTTTACATGGTTATTGGGGATGCTATTTATCTGGAAGTCTGGAGTTGCTATAAAACAAACCTGTGGACCATTGTAGAGAAGTCCTTAGTCCTAAAGTGTGTCCTGGGACTTGGCTGGATTCCTGAGGGAGAAGTCTCCATCTACACAGCCCCACTGTTGTCTATTCATTGTGTTTCCGGCCTGGCCACTACGAGAGATGTGGAAAATAAAGTGCCTGAAAGGCACATTTGCCCCGAGTGTGCTGTCAAATCTCTGCTGCTGCTTAGCCAGAATAGAAGTAATTAATTTAAATATTGTTAACTCTTCATATTTGTGAAATATGAGTCCCTTACTCTAGATAAACATCAATTTTTATATTTATAAAAATAAAAGTGATAGAATATCTAATCCAAGAATCTTCAAGCTATTTAAAATTATAATTCTAGAAGTTATAATCATTAAATTCATTGTTTTTATTTTGGTGATGATGATTATTTTTGTTATATCTTTCTTGTTTACTGTATTTTTCTCTCTTGCGTGTTGTAGTTTTTATCAAGCTGTTTAACCATGATAGCCTTGCTATTGTGTTTTCTTTGGGCCTGGGCTTTAGCTGGGGAATTACTGGTATTCTCAAAATTCTACCAGCCTTTTGGGAAGATGTCATCGGGGCATAGGGCACTGTGGACAGTGACCACATAAAATACCCTCACCAATACCCAGAGCCCAGGGTAAACTGAAGAATTGTGAATGTGATGATTTGATATAGATGACTAATTAACATCCAGGATTACCTAGACATTTAAAAAACTATAGTGATCTGTTAATTTCTGACCCTTTCCACATTGACCAGTATAGTCTGTAGCTGGTGTGTTTGATTACTGTGGGCATCAGGAACCAGAACAAAAATAATTCTCCAAGTTCTTTTGCCCTCACAGAGAAGTCTGTCCAGTTCCCTCCAGTCTACTGTACTCTATAACCAGATGTAAAGCATCTTGGGACCTAAAAAAAAATGCCACTTACAAGTTGCTGTCAATAACCACATTATTCTCTAGAATTACAGGCAGAAAAGTATTTACCACTTCCTGACTTCTCTGGCTGACTCATCATTGACAGTGAATAAGAAAGGTTGATAAATACCTTGCAAGTTCTGACCTCTGGTTTTAAAAATTGAAAGCCTGTAACTCAGCACAGTCAAAGAATAGTGAAGGATTGAGCCAATAATTCAAGCTGTTTCAATCCTGTAAAAATATATCCTATGATAAATATGTATTAAAGAATTAAAGAAAAAAGGCTTAGCCTGCACCAGCCTTAACAAGCACTTGGGATTTTACTGGTCTCAACACTTGTCTAATTCCTAGTTCATCTCTGTTCCTTCCCCACCTCCTCACCTTCCCCATCCAGCTGTGACAACCATATCACAAAACTTCACTTTGTCCCCTATCCTCTTCTGCAGATGCAAAGGACATGAGTGAATTTGAGACTGAAGGTTTCTTTGCTTTGCATCACCGTCGAGGAGCCATCAAACAGGCCAAAGTCCATCATGTCAAGTGCCATGAGTTCACCGCCACCTTTTTTCCACAACCCACATTTTGCTCCGTCTGCCATGAGTTTGTCTGGTATGGTAACTTGGCATTTCACTCCAAGCTTTAGGTTATGCATTTTGTTGCATCCCATCAACCCACCAGGCCCAGCATGTCCCACCTTAGGGGAACATGCCAAAATGAATACTACATGAGAGTTTTCAGTGACCTCACCTGGATCGAGAAGACTTAAAGTGTGTGATTCTATGAAAGATTTCATAACGTGGCTCTTGTAGTTCCAAGGATTTTGGTTTCTGATTAAATGGAAGACTGCTGGGGTGAGAGGGGAGGGACAGAGGAGGTAGATATCTTTATTGCAAGCACAGTTTTACAGCTGAAACTCCCACCACCTCGACAGCTTAACTGTGCTGGCACTAATGTCTACAAACAGGCAACAACTTTCCCATTGGAGCTAATGAGTTTAGATGGTTACAGTGCTCTTGGGTGTTTTAACAGCCCTTGAACAGAGATTGGTTCAATCCTCAGTAGCCGCATAGCAAAGGCTATGATAGAGTGGAGACTTGAAACGACTCCTATCTCCAGTCTCAGGCTGCTTTCCTCTTAATGGGGTGTTCTTCCCTTTGAACAACTGCAGAGTCCGTTAATGCGCAACCCCAGCTTAACCAGGGTATCCAAGGGCAAAGAAACTTTTGGTGGATTTTTATCAACCTGTTTTAACCTGATGACCTGAAGCTCCTCCTCCCTTTCTCATAGTGAATGTTACTCAGGAATGATACTCAGAAAGTGGAAATGAAATGTTCAGATGTCTTTGCTGATCTATGTTGAACTTAGCGAAACAATGAATTTTTAAGTGCAGGACATGGAAATTTGCTACTAGGAGGTAGTAATGCATTTTCAATCAGGCATTTTAATCTCTATGTGTTTCTTTGGAAAATACACCAATGAGAAGGCAATTAATGATAGCTCATTTATTTTATCATCAGACTCTTAACAAAGCAGTGTTTTAAAAAAACACACACACATTAACACTTGGCAAATGATAGACCAGGGCTGCTAATGAGAAAAAGTTCTGTGATAGTAGGAAACCATGAGATATCATCATGTTTCAGATGTTTGTGGTGCTGCTGTTGATTTGAATATCCATGTAAATCAAACCTGTACTTTATTGCAGGGGCCTGAACAAACAGGGCTACCAGTGTCGACGTAAGTAAGAAAGATTTCTGTTGTATTAGTGTCATTCCTTTTTACTGGTTCCTTAACTTCTGAAAATCTTAAGTTGCAATCATTTCTTTTCAGAATGTAATGCAGCAATTCACAAGAAGTGTATCGATAAGGTCATAGCCAAGTGCACAGGATCAGCTGTCAATAGCCGAGAAACCATGGTAAGTATTTAGATTCTGCTCTTTGTCTGAAATATGACAATTGTATCCTGACATTAGATTTCACAGCCCACTAATTCTTTTTAATAATGCCTGAACTTGAATCCTTAAGCTTATTGGTGATCTCCCTAAATCCCCTTCCTCCTCACTAATTGTTACTGAGATCTATGACTCGGGTGTGAATTTTAAAAAGCACAATAAGAATTTTAGTGGCTGTGCCTCTTCTAGAGAAACATAATAGAAAGTGGCCAGAAAGTATAGTTTCGATCAATTATATGAGAACAACTCTTGTGGTGTCTATAGCTAGAAGTGTCAGTTAAAGAGTAGAGGCAAATGATAATAAAATGCAGATATAATCATTTGCAAGGTTAGAAAAAGATGATGATACATGTATAATTCTTATATTAAGGGCAAATATTTCTTTCAGAATGGACTTTGAGGTATATAGTTTGAGGACAAGTTAGATTTTACTCCATGCAGAAGGAAGCTGAGCTAGAAAGTCAGGCAGCTTTCCTTCTCCCACCCTTCCCTTTCTCATTCAACGAGTACTACTAATTTGGTGTACAAAATGGAGGTGGACCTGCCTTTATCGACTTTACCATAAAGCTGGGGAAATAGACATCAACGAATGATTATGTATAGTTTCCATTTATATTAATTAGATAGTATAAAAATAGCCAACAAGGTATGATGATAGAGAATAACAGAGTGGCTCACTTAGACTGAAGGTCAAGGACTCTCCTGAGGGAGGGGGCACTTAAGCTAAGAGCTGAAGGATGAAAGGAGCCAGCTGCGTGGACAGCAGGAGGAAGGAGCCCCTAGACAGAATGACAGGCTCCATGGGAGGAAAGTATCGGCATGTTCTAGGAACTGAAATGAGACCATGTGGCTGGAACAGCCAGGGCAAGAATGGAAACACAAAGCTGGGGAACTTGGCAGGACCTAGACTGGGAGTAGGTCTTTAGATCCTGGAAAAGAGGTTGGATTTTATTTGACTTGCGATGTAAAGTCCACTTTGTGACTGCTGGTAGGGAAAATGGTGGGTTGAGATGTGAAAGTGACAATCAGAGGATGGAGTCCCACCAGGGCAGTAGTGTGGTGATAGTAGAGATGGAGCAAAATAAGAAGATTTTTAGGTGATTTAGATGTTCCAAGTGACTCTTTACCAATGGATAAGATGTGGAGATCGAGAGAGAGCAGTGACAGCTGAGTTTCTGTCTTGAGTGGTGGGGTAGATAGCAGAACCTTAAGAATGTGAGTAAGACTGGAAGGAGAGATCTGGAGAGAGAAATTAATATTTCAGTTTTGGACAAGGCCAGTCTGAGGTACCTAAAGACATCCAAGTGGAAATATCAAATAGGCAATTTTATATGAGCTTGGAATGCAAAGAGCCAATGGACTGAATCTATATATTTGAGAGTAACTATCATTGGGGTAGAATTTAGAGCTGCCAGAGAGATTACCTAGTGAGTATAGGGAGAAAGGAGTACAGGGTCAAAATACTGATCCCAAAAGAATCTAAAATTAGATGTTAGGTAGAAGAGAAGGAGCTTGTGAAAGAGACTGAGAACAAGGGTTCAGACAGGGCTCTTCATATACTAAGAGTGTGAGAAAGGGAAGGGCTTAGTTCAGTGCAGCTGAGATGCTGAGAAAAATGAGGGCCACATGGAGATCTTTGGAGGCCTCAATCAGAGAAATTTCAGAGGATTTAAAAAGGTGGTACCCTCATTGGCCAGCACTGGAAGATGATAACCTGGAAACAACCTATGTGTTAATATTATCATGAAGATTAACTGTGAAGGAGATCATTGAAGTAAAACAGTAGCTGGAAGGAGGGAAAACACGAGGGGTGGAAATAGTCCCATAGCTACGAAGCAATGAGGGGTGGATGAAGCTGGAGAGAGGAATAACCAGAGCAGTCAGTCTTGGCAAGAGGGGAAAAGAGTCACATGTTCTAAGTATGTGGAGATGGGTCTCTGATGGACAGATGAACATTTCATCAATCGTATCAGGAAGGGAGGTGAAGATGGCCGTAGATTAAAGTAGGTTTGTAGATTTGGACGTGGATAGATAAGAGAGTTTCTCTTAGACAACTTACACCCTCAGTGGAGTCTGAGGATTGCAAGAATGAAGAAGAGAAGACAATGACTTGCTTTCGGGGGAGGATCTTGAAATGATTGTCCTTAGAGATGGGAAAGCAAGGGAGTAGGAAGAAGCAGTAGGATTGCCAAGCATGGTTGGAAGTCCCTTTGAATTTGAGGGTGTCAACCTGCACAGGTATGTGATTTTATGCAGCAAAGGGACAGGTACAGAGAAAGCAAACTGACTGAGCTTTTCCAAAGTAGAATTTATTTTAAAATTTACAGCCAGAAAAGGATAATCTTTTATTAAATTCACTCTGCTAAGGCTCAAAGAGGTTAAAGTAGTTTGTCTATGCTCAACCACCTATAAGTAGCAAAGTTGGGACTAAAATTCAGATCTCAGTCTCCAAAATCAATGTTGCTGTTTGCTTAAATCAAACTGCCCCCTCCCAACCTACCCTCCTGCTCTCTTTACTTGATGACTCAGCTTCTGTAGAGAATCACATGTTGTAAGCATAACTGTTAACCCCAAAGGCTAATGTCTAATTGAAATAGGACCACAGTATATTTGAGGGCCACAGTATAATTTTAAATTTCCAAGTAGCTGCATTAAATAAAGTAAAAAGCAACAGGCAAGATTACTCTTAACGTTATATTTCATTTAACCCAGTTGGCCCATGATCATTTTAATATGTAATCATTATAGAAAATTAATGCGATACTTTATTCTTTTTTCATAGAAACTGTTCAAATTGAGTGTGCATTTTACACTTCCAGTACACCTTCTCCCCACTTTGCACATATTCACTTGACTCTGGTGGGGAGGACAGATGTTCGGTCTTCCCCAGATATATCTTGACCTATTTGGGCAGATTGTGATTTAAAGTGGAAGGCTTCTAGTCTGGATTTGGACATTAATTGTTCATATTTACATGGAAATGATTATACAAAATGAGTTTTGAAGGTTATTTTTTCTTGGTTGAAAATGGCTATCGTAAGTGCTGGGCAACTTTTAAGCATGTCTAAACAGCTGTGGGAAAGACCCAATGCTGACCAGTAGCCACAGCGGGAACATTAGCTGCATTGCTTTAATGAATAAGCCTTCATTACTGTGTATGTTCCCAAATGAATTGTTTAATTAAAAACTTAGGCAGACATGATAAGTCTTAAGTACATAAAACTTTTTATACTGTACAAGGATGCCAGTATTCTTGTCAAGATTCAAACTGCCTGATTTTTTTGTTGTTGCTCATGAGATAAGTTTGACTAAAGGAGAGGAAATAAACTCTAGAAAACTGTAAAAAAAAAAAGAAAGAAAGAAAGAAAGAACAGAAAATCTGCCATATGAATATCTACCACCAGCATCCCTCTCTTGTCTTCCCTCTCCCCATCCCCTAAATCATACACTCATTTTGAAGGAGAGAAGAGTAATAGTGCAAGAGGACAGGCTCTGATTCTAACAGCCAGGCCACAGATATCGCAACTCGCTGGCTGCGTGACCTAGACCAGTGTCTTGCCCTCTCTGTGCTTAATCACCTCATCTGTCAAATGAGAATGCTAATAGGGGCTACTTCAGATGGGATATTTTGAAGATTACAGGAAATATCCCATGTGTAAAAGAGAATACACATGCCATGTGTGTCCACAGCACCTGGCAGAACCACCACCCATGCCCGGCCTCCCCAGCTCATGTACAACAGGTGTGAAGTGCTTCACAGTTCACGCTCTAATACGCATTCCCCTGTGGCCTCACGTCCTCTGGAGGAGTTGTTACGTAACACTTTCCAAAGGTTAAAGCACAAGTTCTGGGTTGCAAGAGTAAAGAAAATATTTATATTAAAATAGGAAGGGAAGTACAAGGTTTACTTGACTCCCATTTAAATAAATATTCCTCATCCCCTCTTCCTGAAATGTTAGCCCCACTGTGGGAATGCCTCAGACTTCAGTGGGCTACTTGATATGTGTAGATCACGCTCTTGCCCCTTACCCTGAAAGAGCTAATGACTGTCTGAGTTCTTTGGACGTGACTATAAAGTTTGACAAGTAAAAATAGTGGTTTAAAATGCACATTGTGCCAATGTTGTTATTATTCTGCTCGTTGTGCTAAAGTATCTGTTAAGACATATAAAGCTGTCTCTTCTTTCAGTTCCACAAGGAGAGGTTCAAGATTGACATGCCACATAGATTTAAAGTGTACAATTACAAAAGCCCCACCTTCTGTGAGCACTGCGGGACCCTGCTGTGGGGCCTGGCCAGGCAAGGACTGAAGTGTGACGGTGAGTGGTGGGAAGTGAGTGCGGACCCTGGCAGAACACCTGCAGGAGGCGGATTCACAGCTTTAACAGAGAGCGTGAGGGAGGGCGGCAGGGTGTGGAGGGCTGACCTCTCCCAGCAGCCTGGAGGAGCCCCAGGATAGGGCCTGAGAAATGCACGAAACAATAAGCCACTGCTGTTCTTTCTTACGCACACACACACCACACAAACACCCTAATCTTGAACACAGATAAGTACAAAGTCACTCAGGTTATATGTCAAGGCTCCTGGCCCAGTTGCCTTCTGTTGTTGTGCCTGGTCCTGGGGAGAAACGAAGGCAGCATTTTTCCTCTGACTGACCACTTCCTTCGACCTGACCTGCTGTGTCCCTGGGCCTGGCCCCCGACTCTGCCAGTGTCAGCTGTGCCCCTGCCCCCTCCTTTGTATCAGCTAGTGAGAAACTTGCTGTGGCCCCATCAAGGAGCAAGCCTGGTGCAACTGCTTGGCTGATGGCAGGTCCCACACAGAAGAGTTCCGTGATTTAAGCTGGACAGAGTCTATCACCAAAGTGTGCTGCAAACTCAAAATGCCCGGGGAGAGGCCAAGTTCAGCTCTGAGTCTGATGTTTCCTTAAAGGCCGCCAGAGCCGGCAGCCTTCGCTGGTCAAGTTTTTCAGACCGACCCTAAGAAAATGCCAAAAAGGCTTTTTTGCCGTAAAACACCAAGTTGCCAAAGCAATAATAACCATTAGAAACTGAGATGCTATTACACCAAGTTGAGAGGGTAGGAAGGAAAACATCCCAGTAACAATGACAAAGCACTTCTGCCTTTTGAGTAGGGGAGCAGGTGGGGACGGGGCCCAGATGTCTTCATAAAGGAGGGTTCCTGCTGCAGCAGACACCCTTCTATTTTGAATTAATAAGTATAGAAGCCACTTTTCTTGGCAGCCCTATTTTATGTCACTGGCAAATGCACATCTCGTCTTCTAAGTGACAGCAGTGCTGACTTTAGGTGAAAGATCACAGTCAGCATCACCCCCGCCCCCCCTGCCCCCCCCATCCCAACTGTGCTCACGTGTTTGGGGAGCCTGGAACGACCTCTTAATGGACGCAGTGGGGTGCAGGTTTTTAATCATTACTGAAGACGAGACCCACGTGTAGTCAAAATTCACCTGAACAGTCCTCCATCGCCCACAAGTCCTGCTGTATACTTTCTTCTCCACGCCAGTTCGAGGTGCATGGAAGGGCCTGGCATTGATCAGAACTAGATTTACACGTTCACAGGCAAGAAGTAACTTCAGATATTCTAATTGTACAAACCAGACATGAATATTGAAAGCCCCATCTTATGGCCTCCTGCTCCCGTGAGGCCTCATAGTTCAGTTTCCTTTCCCCGGAGCCTGGACACCCCACCCCCCAGGACACCCCACCCCCCAGGCCAAGCCGGTCCCAGCCGTGTGATTACACTCTGAGCTTAGAACTTCCACGAGGATTCTTGGCATTATTTCACGGCTCACATGCCTGCTTTGTTCTGTCCTTTTCCAGCGTTCTTTCTCCTCCATTCCATTCCTGACCCCACTGCCCCACCTCCTGCACTTCAAGTAGCCCACCTCCCTCTTTTCTCTCTCCCCTCTCCCCTCCCCCTTCCTCCCTTCCCTCTTCTCCCCCCCAGGTGTGTCATTCTCTGTTCTAGCTGCCAACACCCCAAAGTCCCTGCTGTCACTCCTCCTCATGCCCTTGCCTTCGTCACCTCCTACTCCCTTCCCCACATCTCTTTCTCCCTCCTCTTCACTGCATACTCTCTTCATCTTGCTTTCTTAAAAGCCACCTTCCTAAGGAGGGCCTCCCTTCATTCTTTCCTGCCTACATTCTCTCTCCATTATAATTCCCATGAAAATAGTCACCAAAAGAAGCTATTTGCACTCACAGAGATCGAGTTATCACCTAAGAGGTTAGTAACAAAGACTCATGACATTGTCATAGTGGGAGTGGGGCCTTTCTTCACAATCCTGTGTCAGAGACAAGCTTACATCTGGCTACAATTTTAAGGAACAAAGTAAAACCCCCTGTGCTAAGGTTGCAGAATTCAGAAGGGCAGCAGCCTTTGCAAACAGCATCTTTATTAAACATTGCACTGCAAGTGGATTTTTATGACTACATCTGTGCATTTATACTGGGACAAGTAATAGCTGTATACTCGTTTACACAGAAAATCCTTTTTATTGTGTTTTGTTATAAATTACCTGAGGAAGCCCTGGCTGGTGTAGCTCAGTGGATTGAGCGCGGGCCTGCGAGCCAGAGGATCGCGGTTCGATTCCCAGTCAGGGCACATGCCTGGGTTGCAGGCCAGTTCCCAGCAGGGGACACACAAGAGGCAACCGTACATTGATATTTCTCTCCCTCTCCCTCTCCCCTACCCCTCTAAAGACAAATTTTAAAAAAATCTTAAAAAAATAAATAAATAAATAAATAAATTACCTGAGGAAGAGTGGGCTAGTTAAAACTAAAGAGGAAGGCTGCTAAAATTTTGTCTAGATATTTCAATACATATTTCATTATAAAATATAATGAAGATGAAGGAGAAGCTGTAATTAGTGAACACCTATTTGATGCCAATCACTGTGCTAAGTTTTTTTGCATACAAATGGGCTAATAATAGGATTAAAACTGCATGATTTGATAGGTTCTCCTGCCTAATTCCATTTTAATAACCCCTATCGATATACCTTTATAGAATCAAGAAGGACTTGAGATCAGAGTTTTTTTAGCTAGGATTTGGAAATCTTTTTGAACCTTCTTTTAATTGTACTGGTGATGTTTTACAAGCAGAACTTTAATTTTTTAAAACCAATAACATGATACAATAGTTGTCTTCACACAGACACACAGGCGTGCACACCCTGCAACCAAGGAGGCTCCCATGGTCATAGCAAGTGGAGGGCAGATCTTCAGGACTAATGAATCAGAAAACTCCTGCAAGATCACGGCTGTCAGAGCTAGACACCTATGTAGGTGGTTTAGCTCAGCTAGCCCAACCCTCCCATGTGCTGGGAATGTAATCTCCAGCCACTTTCCCTCTTCCCACCACAAGTCATAAGGACACACAGACCACGCCCCACCATCTCACTTTCAGTTCTGCAGACTGAGGTGGAACCCTGGGCTTCAGCCTAAAGGGCAGAGAAGTTCTTTGCAGCCTGTGTGAGGAAGGGGATGCGCGGGTTCTGATCTAGGGTGAGCACAAGCAGTCTTCAGTTCCAGCATTGCACGTTACCATCAGTGAGAGCCAGCGTCAGTCTTTCTCTCTCAGTAGTGGCACAATCTAAAGGCATCCTGACAGCAGACTTCCTCCCCTATCAACACAGCTCTGGCTGCATCTTTAGTGGGGATCACTTCCCAGCATCACATGAGGAACACCTGGTCTGTGACTGTCTGTTTCAGGAAGGGGAAGTGGATGCCCAGCAGCATCATGAAAGCACTGCCCTAATTTATTTGTATTCAGTGTCTCCTTCCACTGAGAAGATGGCAATGGTTTGACAATTGTTCCTTCAATATGCACATACCTAAAGAGGATCATGTGCAAAGTCCATGGCAGTAGGTTCTGTTGCTCTGGTTTATGGTGTCACTGTCCTCCTTTCAGCATGTGGCATGAACGTACATCACCGATGCCAGACAAAGGTGGCCAACCTATGTGGCATAAACCAGAAGCTAATGGCTGAAGCACTGGCAATGATTGAAAGCACTCAACAGGTAGGTGACAAGTTCCTGGGGCGAACCTTTGTATGCTAGAATCATCCCTGGAATGCCCTCAGAGCACTGAGTCCCGGGCAGCTTGTGCCTTTCCATTGACTAGCATGCCAAATTTGCATATCCCAGAACAAACCCTTTTTAGGACTTGACCTTCCATTCTTATTTGCAACAGAATGCTACGCATAGCATGAGAGAAACCAGTTAGCCCCCAGAAAAATATAAGGAAAGTGAATAGATTCTGCTGGTGCATAAAATCCAATAGACAGACTCTCCTGGAATGTAGAATCCAAAGAGTGCTGAGGGAAAGAGCTTTGGTTACCTTACACATTTAGTAATCTTAAATGTTTTTCATCCCTAAGGACATCAAAGGCCGAGCTGCCACACATCAGTGATGGATGATCTGACTCTTTGTTTGTAATCTAGGCTCGCTGCTTAAGAGATACTGAACAGATCTTCAGAGAAGGTCCAGTTGAAATTGGTCCCCCATGCTCCATAAAAGGTGAAGCGAGGCTGCCATATGTACTGGCATCAGGGAAACGAGGTAGCTATCCTGATCCCCATAGAATCAATGTCAGTAGTTTATCTTGATTAACCTTAACCTGAGTCTTCTGTATATAACTTCTCCATTTACCTGGTCTGATAGATGATTCTTTTCTATTTAAAAATAACAGGCCTAAAATAAGCTGAGGAACAAAATAGAAATAGAGACGCGGATATAGGGAACAGACTAACAGCTGTTGGGGGTGGGGGGGCTGGATAAAAGAAGCTGAAGGGATGTATATAAAACACATAGACACACACGGACAACAGTGGGGTGATAGCCAGAGGGAAGGTGGAATGGGGGGGTTGGTGGAGACGGGCAAAGGCCCGGTGGGAAATGGGGATGGAAAGAGACATTGTTTGGGGTGATAGGTGCACATTGCAGTGCGCACATGATGTTGAGTTGCACACTTGAACCCTGTATGGTTTTGTGAACCCATGTCGCCTCAATAATTTCAATTAAAAAAGATTACAGCTCTAACCACCACCTGTTAGGCTCCTACTTCTTAGAAGTGAAACCAAAACACGCCCCATTAGGAAACCTTTTTAAGAGGGTGGGAGATTTGGAGGTGGGGGAGAAAATGGGATAGGTCTGGAAAAAACAACTGTAAAGTTTTCCTTAGAATTTTAGACTGTTTCTTCCTGTTACTGTTAAATGGCTTTACAGAAATAAATCCACCATAAAGCTCAATGGTGGGAATACTACAGAATCATCATATTCTGCACCTTTGAGACCGTTCTGGGCAGTGTAAGAGGAGAAGGGACAAGAATAGCAGTGTCCAAAGTCATTAACATTTATGACATGATGCAAGTTTATCCAGCCTTCTACTTGAAGGTTGGTCATGAGATGCTAGGCCACTTGACTCTGAAACCTGAATAGTTTCAGTATACATTATAAAATACTTATTTTCCTTGGATTTAGGGGAAATATGAAAGATAAACCTAGAGACAGAAAAATAAATATCATTATTCCAACCACAAACACAAGAAATAATAATTATGTGACACACTAGTGGTACCATCATTAAAATGGCAATCATATCACAATATGTATCAAATCAACACACTGTACATCTTAAAGTAACACAATGTGACATGTCACATATTCATAATAAAAAAAGAAAAGAAAAATGATATACAAGGGAGGAGGAAAGACTCCAAAAATGTTTTTCTATACCACCTCTGACATGGGGTGAGAAATAAATCAACTTAAAATTTTTTCAAGAAAGGTTTGGATTAGATTTGGGAAGGGTGTCCAGGCAGAGACGCAGACCGTGACTTAGAGAAGACCCAAATAGGCAATGGAGAAGGTGAACCATTTTTCCTCGAATTTGGTTAAAAAGCCCTATTTGTCCTTGATTTGACATGAACTAAAAGTGCTCATCTGTGTTGCATATATGGGGTTTTGCTGATTGGATTGTTTCTCAACTTAAAATTTCCCCCAGTCTGTCAGATAAAGAGGCCCAGTTGTGTTCTGACATGAGGCTCACAGGCAGGAGGGGCCGCTCATGCGCAGCAGGAAACCCTCTCGGCATTGCTGCAGACGGATCTGGAATGGGGAAGCGGGAAAGAAAGGGTGTTCTCCAAGGAGCTAGAATGACCCTCCATTGTTACCTGTTTCCTTTTAACCACTGGTTGCCCTTTTCAGAGCCCCAGGGAATCTCCTGGGAGTCTCCCTTGGATGAGATGGAGAAAGTGTGCCATCGTCCAGAACCTGAACTGAATGTAGAAAGACCATCTCTGCACATGAAACTAAAAATCGAGGATTTTATCTTGCACAAAATGTTGGGGAAAGGAAGTTTTGGCAAGGTATGATACCATATAGAATCCTACACCAACTTCCAAAAATTGAAGAGCAAAGCTCCTGGAGAGCAGAACTAAACTCTTGGGATTAGAACTGTGGGTGTCTGCGCAGAGAGTGCGTTCCTGAGCATTTTATGACAGGATTCAGATGTCTGAATAGGCAGAGAGCTGGGGCCTCTAAGGAACAGCAGCCTCTGCTTCCTGGGAATCATTGTTCCCAAGCCATTTTGCTTCAAATGTGTCCATCCCTCAAGCTCATGAGTTTGATATCTTTGGACACCTCAGAAATAAGGAAGTGCTTCAGCCAGTTCCTATTTCACACTGCATTTTTGTTTGGTTAGTATTTCGCTGTTGTTGTTGTTGTTTTGCCCCCCTTTTCAAACCTGGAGTGTTGTTTGACTTCTTACGTGATTCTTTTTCTTTTGCAAATATCCCCAGCCTCATAGTAGTTGGCGAGGACCATGTAACAAAATACCACTCACTGGACTGCTTCAACAGTTTCTCACAGTTCTGGAGGCTGAAATCCCAGATCAAGGGGTCAGCAGGGTAGTTTGTCAGAAGGTCTCTCTCCTTGGCCCATAGGTGCCTCTTCTCCTTGTGTCCTCTGTGGTCATTCCTGTTTAATCCCCTCTTCTTATAAGGACACCCATCCTACTGGATTAGGGCCCAATTCAGCAACCTCCTTTTAAATTAATCATCTCTGCAATGACCCTGTCTCCAAATACAGTGACATTCTGAGGTCATGGGGGTTAGGACATCATAGGACATCAACATAGGAGTTTTTGGAAGGGACACAATTCAGCCCATAACATGGCTGTAGCTTGAGAGTCCTGGGAAATGCTTCGTGGAGAAAGTCGTTCCTCTAAAATCTTCCTGCTGCACACTCCGGCTGTGGGCTGTCTCTGCCAGTCACAGTGGGCAGGAAGATGAAGAAGGCATAATTTAAGAAGTTACCATCAGTTATCAGTGATGTGAGAACATTTGCAAACCAGCGATTGTAAAGAGGAATAAAAGAGAATATAGGATTTTAGGTTATTTCCAGTATTAAGGATATCTAATATATGAATGGCACTCTCAGTTGTTTATATTCTTGAATGCAACACCTGTGAAAATTTTAACCAGAGACTACTATTCCATGAACATGCGTGTCCAAAGCCAGCATTATGTTCAGCACCGCTCACCAGACTTTGGCTAGAAAGCTTACCCAGTTTATTTAATAATAAACAAACTAAAATGCAACTGATTATTGTCACAGCTGAATGCCATCGTGCTGTAATTGGGGTTTGGACTTAAACAGCAGCGCTTCACCTTTAACGACATTTACTCTGCCCTGCAAACTGTGGCTGAAATCCATTAATTCATTTAGTCCATTTCCACAATAATATGAACCACAGCAGGCCCATTTGGCATTAATCTGAGTGTAATAGGGAATTTTATAGCCAGGCTTCACTGTAATTTAACATCAATTAATGTGCAATCATAACCTGTTACCAAAAATTGAAAGCACATTATAGAGATGGAAATTACTTTTTCAGCTCCTTACTTTATGGCTGGGTTTGGGATGTTTTAGTGAAAGAAGCAGTTACCAAAAGAGTAATTTTAATTGTTAATGAAATGTTTACCTTTCTTTATTCCTGTGTGTATTGCTTCACTGGAACATGGTTAATAAGAAAGACATTAAGTTAAACCTATAAGCCTTAGTAAATATCTGGGACAAATGAGAGCTTCGGGTGTCCTCTGCTGTGTGCCTGGCCATCGGCACCCTGGGTCCCTATGCTCTGAGAGGACAGCACTGTGGGGCCCATGGAGAGGAGGACAAACCACCAAAGCCACAGGACAACCACTTCCTTTGCTCACAAAACAGAATACTCCCAAACTTCCTCTTCCTTTTTGCTCTCCATAGGGAGTATGGCTCCTCACCAAAATGGTAACCTCTAGATTCTTGTTCTGTATCTACCTTTAGGCCCAAAAGAACAAATGGCATGTTTTCTGAGGCTATGCACCTTATTCATTTGCCTGAATTTGCATCTAAGCTCTTTACTCTCTATCAAGCCAACGACCTCATAGCTATGGATCTGCGCTGTATTATTTTATACACAGACATGCACTCTCACTACTGGTTTAGCATCATTGACTTCAAGAATCTCTAAAAAGCCTGTAAATGAAGCAAATGACAAGTATTCTTAGTAACTGGCATTTAGAGAGCATTTAGAGAGGCAAGTTCCCAAATCACTTTCCCCTGTGGTGTCCCACTGGATTTTCACAGTGGCCCTGTAAGCGAGAGAATGTGATGGCAGTTCTCTTTTTTACATGTTATGAAACCAAAGCCCAGAGAGGTTAACCGGTTTGCCCACATTCCCACAGCTAGGAAATGTCTGTAAAATGAGAGCTGGAGTTTTCTGTCTCCAAATGCCACGTCCTCGCAACTGTCATCTGTTGCTACATCATTTGCAAAGACGAAAGTTGTAGAAATTCTCTGTTAGGTGCCATCTGGTGTCCTTTCATGTGAGATTCACGAAATCAAGAGAAAAAAGTTAGATTTTCCACTGCGTAGCTCCATTTTGAATTTGAGAAACTTAAGTTTCTCTTTGATCCTACTTTTTTTAATGATTCCTGTCTTGAAGAATGTTCTCAGCGAAGAATCAAAAGACAATAAAATGACATTACACATGGAAAGTACAAAGCAGAATGCCTGACACATAGTAGGTCTTGAAACTGTGATTAGTGTCTGTGCCATTAGATAAGATGGTGCGTTTTCTTTTTTTTCCCTTTTTTTTAATCCTTACCCAAGGATATGTTTATTGATTTTAAAGAGACAGGAAGCAAGGGCGAGAGACAGAAAAATACCAATGAGAAAGAAATATTGATCAGTTGCCTCCCATACACGCCCTGACCAGGGGTCAAACCCACAACCTTTTGATATACAGGATGACTCTCCAACCAACTGAGCCACCCAGCCAGGGCCGATGCTGTGCGTTCTGTAAGCAAGTCAGGAGAGCTCTATTCCTCATGGTTCTTTTTTTTTTTTTTTTTTTTTTTTTTGCCTTGCAAAACTGGGTAAAATTTGGAAAAGGTTTTCTGCTCATCTGCAGTGAGGTTTCAATTACAATCAGGTCCACCTCTCTGCTACTTGCTGCCGCTTCTGTCAATACACTCAGGACCCTGGGCAGACAGGGCATACTTTTTTAAATAGAATCTTTCAAGGACTGAGAATAACCTATCCAATTGCACACTAGTTTTGGGAAACCCTTGGAAAAATACAAAGGAAGTACGAAACTGTTAGGGGGCACCCTAAACCATGAAGTACGCTATTTTGCCTGTATAAAGGGGGCAAAGAGGGTTGAGAAGGAAGCTTTCACATCCCTCTCAGATTTGTCCCTTCTTTAATGACTGCAAATCCAAATGACGTCCTCCCCTTCCTTCTAGGTCTTCCTAGCAGAGTTCAAGAAAACAAATCAATTTTTTGCAATAAAAGCCCTGAAGAAAGACGTGGTTTTGATGGACGACGATGTTGAGTGCACGATGGTGGAGAAGAGAGTTCTCTCCTTGGCCTGGGAGCACCCGTTCCTAACACACATGTTCTGTACGTTCCAGACCAAGGTATGGCTTCTGTGCAGACAACCCTGGTCTGCCTGCCCCTAATAAATGCGCCTGTCCCCGCACAGTGCCCCTGGTGGCACCCTCATTGTGAGGTGTGGGGTACAGTCTTTATATGTTTCCTCTTTACCTTTCAGTCCACCTTTCATTCATCCACACAAGTTTCTTCTCCTCGAAATACCACTGAAATATTACTTAGAATTTTTTAATGTAGTCAGTTGGGAAAGGGCTTTACTTCTGGATTTGTCTATTTGCTTGCATTTTTAGAATTTGGTTTAACGTATATAACAACTAGGATTTGTAATGATTTTGTGACTTGTTTGACGAAGCAGTGCCTTGTGAGGGGAAAAAATATGACACCTGTCTGTTCACCTACATACATCTGTTTGAAGAGACAAAAGTTGGAAAAGAGATGGAAAAGTATGTGCGCTGCTGTCTTCCCTTTAAGGCCAGCAGAGGGGCCATCTGTACTGGGCGCTGCACCACGGAGCCCAGACCAGCGCACTGAGGGAGGGGCTGTTTGGTCAGGACTCTCTCCTGCTCTGGGAATGTTCTCATCCTGGTCTCGTTTTTCCTTGAAAAAAATTTTTTACTTTTTTCCTGACTCAAAAGTTATCCAGGATCATTTTTAGAAAATCTGGAAAATACTTACACACTTAAAGAAGAAAATCACTTATAATCCTACCCTTTGGGCATATTCTCCATTCATACTTTGAGGCTTATCATTCTAGAGTTTTGCCCCCAGGGAATTTTTAAAAATAAAAATAGCAACCTGTTGTCAATATCAACTGTTCTGTAACTCATATTTTTAACACTCTATTTATACATCTCCTCACATCTGTGGATATTCTTCTAGAGCATGATTTACCTAATTAGAATATTCCTAGCTTTTTGTTCTGATTTAAATAACACCAAAGGGAACATCCTTGTCTTTCCTGATCTCATGCACAAGCTCTATTTTTCTCTTCACTTTTCTACTCTCCTTCTGCCATCCCCATCACACCTACTCTACTTACTCGGCCCCATCATACATAGCCTAGAATAATGGACAGACCCATGTGGGGCCACGTGGTTAAGGTCCAAAGAACATGAAGTTTTTCTCTCCTTCTATTTCAAGTCTTAACGATAATTTACTGCCTTACAGTAACCATGAGGATAGAGGGCCTCTCAGATGCCTCCAGCCATGAAAGTATTAGCTGGGAAACTGGGAATCGATCAGAAAATGTGGACGACAGCTAGGGCTTTTATCCCCACTTCTCCAGCCCCCAGTAGGTACTCAACCAATGCTTAGTGAAAGAATAAATTAATAAATACACATAGCTAAAATAAAGAAAAACTAGACCATGAAGGAGCGCTCATGAAAATATACTGTATTCAAAGCACTGTGGAGAATATGGAAATGTTTAATACGGTTTCTGGCCTTGAGAAATTGGAGAATTTCACCAAAGAAAGCAAGCGGCAAGAGTGCTACTTCTGACGGTGTGACCAATGTTACACGGCAGAGTGCAGACTCTAAGCACCAGAGCTGGAACCTTAGAAACTGGAACTTGAATAGGCAGAAAGACTTTGGGGCAGTAGATGTGTGGGGGGCTACGGGAGGGAAAGCATAAAAGAGAGAAGGGAGCACGAGAAGCTGCTTAACAGAAAGCAGGCTTATTTTCTGGAGCAGGAAGGAGTTTGGAATTTATGAGAATGAGTGAGATCGATGTCCCGCTAGAAATTTCCTCCTGGAGATCATAAATATCCATTGGTCTGGGATGGTGTAGACATGTTACTGAAAGGCAAAGTGAGGAACTCAGCTGCACTCTCCCAGTCTCTGTTCTGGGTTTGCTGGGCACCCTGGCACTGTTTACAATCTCACTTTTCCTCTTTTGAGGCTTGTATAAATGCTAAATACACTTCAGACCAGGCTTCTAGGGCATTATGTAATCAGTGGAGCTTGGCACCTTTTCCCCTCCGGGATGTTTTTTGTTTGTATGATTATCTTCATACCATGTGGGGAAGGCTGTTACCAGTCTCATCTTGTGAGAACGTAGCTATCGATATTCCCTTCTCTGCTCATCTCTCAGGGCTAAGGCTTGCTGACTTCTTTCCCCACCACAGGAGGTGCTTGTGGGTTCCACACGGTCGTAGTGCTTTTCCAGAGCGGGGAAGTCAGTGCAGGAGAAAAAGTGGCAGAGAATGTGCACAAATGTCAACCATGACTGACTCATGACTTAGATGTCAAGGCATTGAGTCATTTTAGAAGGATGGGGGTGGGAAGCTTGCATCACACTTTCTGAAGGACCTTGAGTTGCTTTTAAGATGTGCTGATTTATTATTCGGATCTTGCATGCCCAACAAAATAGCCAATTAAATACCACAGGCGAGTGTGTAAAGCAACAACTGCTATGAATGATGATTTGCTCCGGGAGCATTTTGAAAATGGCCTCTTTGAGGGGATAGTCAGCTTTGCATACCAGTGAAGACATTAGGTAAGACAAATGACTATTTACTTTTCTAGGGAACTGTGGTTTGGGAAAAAAATATTCATTTGTTTTCCACCTCCACAGAGCCCACCTGTTGAGTGCCAGATTATTCAGGAGATTCTGAGGACAAGATTGCCTTGTAATTTGTCAGGATCTGTGGGTTAGATCATTAAAGGCTTTTAAAGTTCATATGTGAGGGACATCTGACCTGTTGAAGTGTGAAAATATGGTAAAGTCACCTAGGAAGCTACGAAGAGTGAAACTAGCTGTGCGCTGGGCTTCTGAAGAAGGTTAGTGTCAGCTCAGCCCTCTGTCAGCAGGACTCAGGGCTCTTCCTCCCCAACACGGGGCGGAGGGCAGGGATCACCACATAGAAGAGCTGAGGGGTTGGAAGCCACAAACCATGTGTGAAGGCACAGTGCTTAAATTGGGATGTAGGAGTACAAGACAGTGTCAGTTGAATCTGAACCTGAATGAGGCTCAAAAGGAAAGAATCTTTGAAATTAATTAATTTTCTCAGTGCCAGATCAAGATAACTTTGTGCTTCACTCAGGCTGCGACACGAATCGCTGGCATCAGAGTCTAGTACAGATCACCATGATGAGAGGCTGCTGTCTGAGCGGGAGGAGGAATGACTTTTTATTCTTTTCTTTATTTTATACTAACATTTATTGTTTTTTAACATTTTATTCTCTGTGTCTCACATGAAAGCCCGTATGTCTTGAATTGCACAGTCCCTCTAAATACTATATTCAGTACGTATGCCAATGAAGTCTCACATGCATACTGGATTTTAAAACTATGTGCTCAGTACCTATTTTCCATTATTTACATTTTTTAAAAAGTAGAAATAGGGAAAGTCCACAAAAAGAGTAATTGTCATACATTCTCAACTGTACTTACAAGTAAAAATCATTAGAAACAAAGTCATCATAAAACCTTGAAAATATATTTCACAAATTATTTTAGAATGTCACTTTTAAATGAGTTTAACAAATTCTTCCTGGGGACCTTTCTAAGCTCTGTGTGTTTCCCCAAAAGAGGCAAGTCTAGAAGACTGTACAGGGATTAAATTGCAAAACTATTTCCTTTTCCTAATTCTAATTAGTAAATAAATTTTGAAAGTTCTACCTAACTTAGAAAAACAATACTGATTTATTTATTTTTAAGATAGCACTAATAATTAGATGCACTATTGATTTTCTCCACAAAATTACTTTAAAAACTATATTAGAAGCTATCTCCCAGTTTCAGAATTGTCTAAATGGGAAATAACGTGTGTCAGTTAGAAGTTGCATTGGCTGCTAGTAATTAGGACAGAATATAACAATGACTTAAATGAGATGGAAGTGTTTGTCTCTTCATATAGAGAGAGTGAGACATGTGGTTTAGAGCAGGTGTGACAGTTCCATGGTGCCACTCATCAGAGACCCAGGCACAGTCTGCTCCCTGTTCCATCATCCCCAGCACTGGGCTTCCATCCTCAAGGGGACTCCTCAGTCCACTATGGCTGCTGGAGCCCAGCCCTCATAGCCACATTCTAGTCAGGAAGCAGGAGGAAGAGGGAGAGAATAAAACAAGACCGTGCCAACTCTCTTTCTTTTATTAAATCACTTTTCCGTAAGGCCCACAAAAAACTTCTGCTCACATATCTCTGACTCTTCTGTAGCTCCAAAGAAAGCTAGAACACTTTGTTTTTCAGCTGGGCACTTTGCATCCAGAATAAAATTTTTTACTAAGAAGGAAAGGTAGGCAACCAGCTATCTCTGCTCCAACATATATTTTAAAATACAGAAAAATATGACTTTAAAAGCCTACATTTATTGAGGGACCTACTTTGTACCAGATAGTTTACTAAGAACTTTAAATATATTAGCTAATTTAATTCTTTTAACTCCAACGAAGTTGATATGATTATTCCTATTTTACCCATGAGAAAACCGGGGCTAAGAATAATGAACTTTGCCTAAAACCATTCACTTGATAACTGGGAACAATGTTCCAATTTTACCGTGTGTCTCTGTGTCCAGCTATTGGCCTCCTATGCATTCAGAGCATGTAAGTATTGCAGTGACATGTCATCACTGCAGTAACTAAATGCTAGCCTACAGGAAAGACAAAACACTGAGAAAAAGAATTTTCCTCTCTTTTTAACTATGCTAGAGTAAAAGAAAGATCAATAATTGAAATATCTTGCCCTGTCCGGTGTGGCTCATTCGGTTGGGTGTCATCCAGCAAAGTAAAAGGTCACTGGTTCAATTCTCAGTCAGGGCACCTGCCTGGGTTGTGCATTCAGTTCTCCACCCTCACCCTATCGGGGCACATATGAGAGGCAACCAATCAATGTTTCTCTCCCTCTCTTTCTCCCTGCCTTCTTCTCTCTAAACAAATAAATACAAGTTTTAAAATAATAATTCAAGTATTAAATTAATTAAAGTATTAGAATAATTAAATCACGTATCAATTAATTAAAGTTTCTCTGATTTATCTCTGATAACACTATGAAAAAATAAGAGGGTTTGGTTCCAAAATTAGTTTGGAAAGGAGAGAAGCCTCTAACACTGTGAGAACACTGTTTTGTGTTGTCTCATTTTGTTTTGAAATAATTTCCTTAGAAATTAAAAGTGAACTATGGCCAGCCTTTGTGTCTCCTTTGAATTCTGAAAGGTCTATCTGTACTACAGTCTGTCTACAAGTAGGTTAAGAAGTGTTAGAGTTTCACACCTAAAAGAAGTTTTAGGTGATGGGAACACCTCCGAGTCCTTCCTCAGGCTGTGGTTTTGTGAGTCTCCACTAGCAGATTGCCCAGCGCCGCATCAGGAGTCAGGAATTCAGTGTTAATTCACATTGATACCACTGCCCTTGACTTCCACACTCCCATTGTGAAGCAGCTGAACCTTCTTAGTATTACTTTGAAATTCTCTAATATGACAAAGAAGACTGAGTTTCACTTTCTATGTATAGAACACACAAAGCTTCACTCTGGGCCGACCTCCCCATGGGCTCCCTCTGTTTATGGTTTCAGGTTATGAATTTATGACTGACACTTTGTATGACTTTCAACAAGTTACCTAACATTTCTTTGTAACCTTGTCCTCTTCGGGCCTCCAAAAATAGCACTTGCAGAGAACTTCAAATCCTTCATGAAGAAAGTGCCATACTAACTGCAAGATTTTTATTATTATTTGAAATAAAAGAAAAACTCCTCAACATAGCAGTTTTAAAAAGCATGTCATTCTGATATTTCCATGACTTGAAAGCAAAAAGCCATCTAAGATTGCCAGGAGAGTCTCCCTTTCAAGCATTTTATTCAGACACTGCCTCATCTCAAGCTCTCAGCAACATTTTTTTAATCCATAAATCCTCTGATGGCTGAGTTAGGAGTGCTGGCAATTATCACAATTTTAGAAAGAAAAAAAAAAAGAAGGAAAGAAAGAAAAGAAAGAAAAACCCGCACAAACCACATCCTCCAAAACACTTATCCA
Source organism: Glossophaga mutica (assembly GCA_039655065.1). Classification (NCBI taxonomy): domain Eukaryota; kingdom Metazoa; phylum Chordata; class Mammalia; order Chiroptera; family Phyllostomidae; genus Glossophaga; species Glossophaga mutica. Next base: position 159,018,265 of record CM077303.1, read on the forward strand.
CAAACCAAGACAAGAATTAATGTTTTGTGTCATCCCCATTTGTAGTGCCTGACAGGCCGGCCTTCTTTAAAGCACTCCTGCAGTTTCCCATAGTGAGAATGCTTGGAAACGCTTGTTTCATCTCTTCCGTGTGCTTCGGATACCCTCCCTGTGCAATTCAAGTGTGATCTGACAGATGTGCGATTTACAGTAAATGTACAAAAATTAGCAGATTTACGGTAAATTTACGTTGCACCACCCCCTCCCCAACATACTGGAGATAATCAGCAAATTGATGAGCAAATACTCGGGTACCCTTTGACCATAAGCACTAACTAGTGAGTCTGAAATGCCGCACTCTTAAATATCTGTGAGCACCCGTAAGCTCACAGATATTTTCTCACCTTTATGTGACTTATATAATGCTTCTTCAGGGCTCACGGAACCACACTGTGAGTTCATTTCTCTGTCAGCTGTTCTCTCAAAGTCCCAAAAGTACTATCACCAGCTCCCCTCATGACAAGAGCATTTTACATCTACTTTGAGAGTGTAATTGTAGGGAAGTGCCTGCTGTCGTCAGTGAATCTGCTCACTCCTGTGAAAACTCGCTCAGAGACTCCCTCCTCCATAACTGTTCAGATTCACAAAATCCTGTTTAATGACCATTATCTCTCCCCACCTCAGGCTTCTCAGCTTGCAAGTGCCAGAAAGCTGGTTTTGTTCCAGCACTGCTTGGCCTTCTCTGTGACTACTTTCAGGGGCACCTACTTGGTTTCTCCATGTAAATAATACTCTCCTTGATACCAAAAAGCATGTTTTGTTCTTTTCCTTTTATTCATTTCCTCCCAGAATGCTAGATAATGTTTGAGGGGGAGGGTGGAATGCAAGAAAAAGAAATCATCCTGTAGTGAATTGTATTGGCTGACTATAACACAGCTGCCAGAATCCTCAGGTGCCAGGAAGGCTGAGGAGAGGATGTCTACCGTCGGCATGCCCGCTTCAGCCTTTGCGTGTCCTTCAGCCCACTGGTTTCCCTTCACCCCCAGTTCCCAGGCTCTGTGCCCACTGCGGCTTCTGAACTCTCTGCCTTGACCCCCGCATCATTCTTATCTCCTCGTCTCTCCACAATATAACTTCTGTCACGTCAGTGTCCTTTCCTCAGCCAGCAGTCTGAGAGAAAACATAAGATAAGTGGTACGTGGCTGCTTAATACTTTTTGTTCCCAGCAGTAACTTCTCCTAAAATGGGGCCCTCTCAAAGAAGTTCCATATTAAACCATGGCCACACAGCATCTGAGGGGCCATGGCGCACACCCGGAGGACAGGACAAATGTGGGACTCTGGGAACAGAGGAGAGTCGGAATAAAGAGGCTCGAGCACTGAACCCAAGAAAAGCCTCCTCTTCAGAAGCAGGAGGAAGAAGAGGGGGGGGAAGCAACAGAAAGATCCCTTGGGTAGATAAGGGGAGGACCATCAGAATAGGGTCAGTGGAGAGGAAAGAATTTCAAAAAAGAGGGAATGGAGTGTTCAGAGCAGTGAGGAGGCCAACTGTTCACATTTAAGAGGAACAGAAAGAAGTATCTTAGTAGAAGGTCAAGGGCATATGTCAGGTGACAGAGGCATAAGGAGTGGCAGGTGGGCAGACTCAGTGTTATACAGACATCTTTCAGAAAGTGTGTTTCAGAAGATGGAAGCATGCTATGATCGCAAGGTCGACGAGTTAAAAGTGATAGAGAAGGCTTGAGACAGGAAGAAATCAGACAACAGGGAGGAATTCAGGGAGGAAGGTTCTGGAAGAGGAAGGGGTTAGCATAAAGACTACAGCAAACTCTGATAAGGACGGTTGTCACTTCTGACACAGAGGAGGAAGGAGGAGACTAAGTTAGAAGATGGAGAGGAAGTCTGAGGCTGCTCACAGAGATGACAATCACTCCAATAAAGTAGGGCGCTGCCTCGGGCTGGAAATGAGAGGGGCAGGAATGGGACTAAGAACCTGGAGGCACCAAAGAGGCTTGAAATGTCAGCAACAGGGGCTCCAGAAAAGATTCAGTAAGAGACAGAAGCAGAAATTTCAAGGTACCACCTAAGGGCCAAAGTTTGAAGAGAAAGTGTGTGATGGGAATTTCCCAGGCATGGAAACTGGCAGGGTGAAACCAGCCTTCGAGACAAAGAAAGAAAACCTACTGTGTGGCTTCTAAACCACCTCATCATTTGTATTTGTCCAGAATGGGAGTACGCTCTTAAATCCTTAAAAAAATAATGAGCAGCAATTCTCTACATGAAACTATTTTAAAAAAATAAAAACTATTTCTAAAAGAACAGTTTTAAGGATCCACTTAAATATTTTAAGTGGACACTGTCAACCAAGATAATTAAAAACATGTTTCTAGAAGTCATCATTTCAAGAAAGATTTTAAATAAAACCTGCAATGCTACCTTCTTTGTGTAAATTTCTACCTTTACAGGCCAAATAAACATAAGAATTTAGTAAAACTTTATTAGTCTGCATATTCTTTAATCATTATTTTATTGATATTTGTATAAATTCCATATGAAGGAAAAATCTAAAGATGTTTTTCTTCCAGTCAAGCATTACCTGGAATGTATTGGCTATCCTATTGCCAATAGTTTTTTTAAATTAATAGACAATTTTTTAGAGCAGATTCAGACTGTAGAAAAATTGAGTGGAAAGTACAGAGTTCCCACATACCCTTCCTCCCCCAGGCCCCATACTTTCCCCCTTTTTAACGTCTTGCTTTAGTGTGGTACATTTATTATAACTGATTAGTCAATGTTGATACACTATTATTCACTAAAGTCCATGGTTTACATTACCGTTCATTTTTTATATTGAATATTCTATAGGTTCTAACAAAAGTATTACATGTAGCCACCATTACAGCATCCCACGCAATTGCTTCTCAGTGCCCTAAAAATCCTCTGCGTTCTGCCTCTTCATCCTTCCCGCCCTCAGCCCCCTGGGCAACGGTGGATCCTTTCACTTCTCCGTAAGTTTGCCTTTTGCAGAATGTCATATAGTTGGACTCGCAATTTGTAGCCTTTGCAGATTGACTTCTGTCACTTAGTAATGAGCATTTAAGTTTCCTCCTTGTCTTATCATGGCTTCAGAGCTCTCTTCTTTTAATTGCCAAATAATATTCCGTTGTCTGGATGTACCAAAGTTTGTTTATCCATTCACCTGTTGGGGGACATCTTGGTTGCTCATAACTTCTAATTTGATTTGTTACAATCATTTGTTTTTCTTACGACAGACTCAATAGATGTAGAATTTTTTAAACCTAAGAAGAAATCTGATCCCCTCATTGTGACCCTAAGGAAACTGAGGTCCGGAGAAGATCAGCCTAGCCGACCACAGCACAGTGCTCTTCTCTAGATCGCACTGTCCATCCAAAACTATTAGTAAAGCTCAGACTTCAAGGAGCGTAAACACCAATTCCAACTCACAACTCATTTAACTGGAAAATTTATTGCATGTCGTAAATCTTAGACCCAAGTAAAAGAGGTTCTGCCCAGCCCCTTACTTTAGAACCCTCCCTATGGCCTTCCTCCAGCCACACGGAACAAGGAGTCCCACCCCCCCACCCCCTACCCAGCCACTATCCCCATCCCTAAGCCATGCTCAGGGACCCCAGAATTCCATACCCAAATAGCATGAAGCATGTGCAGACATCTTCCTAGGGCTGGGGACAGGGGGACAGGACTTTCCGAGAGTAGCCACTTAACTGGTGCAAGATTTGGAGGAATTCTAAATTTATTCCTGGCCTTTTTGATTATTATTAAGGTATATTCCTCAATATATACATGAAACACACATAACACTTACACGTACATATATAGAGAAAAATATGAAAATATAGAACATATTTTAATTTACATTTGATGAGGTTGATTTATAACACTTAAAATGTTAGACATATGGTGTGGGGCATGCATTAGTGTTCTTGCTCCAGATCTTGTACATGTGGGGGTGATCCTTGAGGTCTGACTATAATACAACTAAATGCTCCCCTTCCCTGCGTGATAGAATAGCAATGCAGGTAACAAAAGTCAACATGGACTAGCGAGTTCTTACTATGTGTAGGTCTGGGCTAAATACTCTATGTGGGTTATTTCATTTAATTTTGGAATATTTAGATATGGACCAGCTCCCCTTTGTTCTTCAGGGTACACTTTCCACTGGGTGTAATAGAATATGTCCCAAAGTAGAGATGAATTCTACCCTCCAATTTTCATATTATTATACTATAATCTTGGATGCTACAGCATTTTTTATACATGCTTAATACATGATACTCTTAAAGGGGTACTGGTATATTTAGATATTTTGTAATATGTAATAAATACTTTGATTCTAATTTTATTTCTTCTTCAGGCATTGCAAATCTTCCCTCGAGTAAAATTTACCACATTAATTTACTAGTCTTAGAAGAAAAAATAGTAGCAAAAATATGACTATAATTATTCTTTTCCTCCTTTCCCACTTTACTTTTCCTGGAGAAAGAGTATGTATTCCTGACCTCGTTTGCATAAAATTTGCAAAGCTCTCTGTGTGTTTTCAAAATTAATTGTTAGCAGACTAGCAGAGCTAGAATCTAAAAAAATAATTGTTATTGTTTTGGTTATTGTTATAGCTAATTGTCATTAGTTAATTTCTTTAATGCTATAAAGTTCTCATTTATCCAATAATCCACGCACATTGGCAATCGTTAGCTATACTGAATAAATATTGTCACCAAATAATTTCCCAAGCTTTTTCTTTTCATTCTCTTATTTAAAAGAAATGTAATCATTTTAAGGGGACACTAGTGTAGAAGTTAAATCATATAACTTCTAAAAAATAATAATAAGTTGAGTCCACCTTTACATTTTCCCTTTTACTAATTCCAGAATATTCATTCACAAAATGGTCTTTTAAAGAACTAGCTTGTGTTTTAAATGTTGATATATTTTGTCAGCCTTAAGACTTAACTTCTCTAATGATATGTGTGTATGCGGACACAGCCCTGTGAGAACTATACAACCAATTCTGTTAAATCTATCACTTTAATCTTGCATTTAATCATCTTTCTTTCATATCGTAAACATAGATTTTTATTTTAATGACACTTCCTTTTTTAGATCTTCTTGTTATTTTGATTCATTTTTGAGATAATTATTCCAGTTGCATTACTTCAATTAAAAGTCATTTTAAAAGTGCATAACCAGCTGACTTTTCTACCCTGGTTCTACTTTCTTCATGATTAAGCCTGCCAATTTCAACTTAGGAGAGCTGAAAAAGATAGCACCTGACTTGACATCAAACACTTAATGGAAATCTCCGTACCAGCACTACAAATAGCAATGCTCATTTGAATCTATCAGTGAATCAGACTTATTCCAGGCCTCTTTGAAATCACTATACTGACAGAGTGCAAGGCCTGAGCTCTTCCTTGTACTTTGGAGAATGTGCTCTTCAGTAGCCTAAATCTGAACAAGATTAACCTATTCCCTTGGCAAATATTGAGCATATATACCACATAAACATAAGGTTGTAGAAAAATCACTTAAAATTTTTAAGTAAAATTCCTTATTTTCCTTCATTATAAAAGTAATCATATCAAAATATCCTTTAAAAATTGGAAAATACACAATAGTATTATTAAAAAAAGAAAGTTTTTCCTAATTGCAAAGTGTTTAAAGATACCCATTTAGTATTTCCTTTCCTTCTTTTTTTTTTTTTTTTGCATCTTTTTTTCTCTGTAGCAGTGATAATTTAGTAACTCTAAAATCTTCAATAGAGTAGGTCATTTTCACCTCAAAATCATATTCCTTAAAAGTCATCTTTTATGTTAAAACTTAATCTGTACCTGAGACTCCTCTGTGCTTATGAATATATATTTCTCAACATGTATGGTATGTATATCACATGTAATAACTATAGTCATAAAATAACAACAGCTGACATTTATAGAGCATTTACTGTGTGCTAATCCACACTCTAGATATATTACACATTTTAGGGCATTCAATCTTCACAGCAACCTTATGAAGTAGACACTATTTTATTCCCATTCTATAGATCAGAAAAATGAGGTGGCCCCTTTAAGGGGGTAAGCAACACATCAAAGGTCAAACGACTATTAGGTAGGGGATCCAGGATTCAAACTCCAGCAGCTAGGTGGCAAAGTCCATAGGCCTCACTGCTTTATTGCCTCTCGTTACAGACCTAATCACATCAGGGCAAACAGTTTTGAAATTCACGGAATGGAGTCCTGTTTGTATTTCTGTGATGAAGGGAAATAATCTGTTAATGCAGGAAGACCCTGTGGGACAATTAAGCCAGTAAAGATCAACTGAACCTCCGTTCCTGTTGCGAAGTGCAAACCTCTAGAAACTCGGGCACATTATTTCTGATATGTACTAATGAATTGATTGAAAGCAGTGAATTTTACTAATTAGAGTTTATAGTAGAAATGTAAATAGGCCCTAATGAATGAGTTTGCTGGTCTATAGAGAGCCATCTCTCTCTCTCTGTCTCTCTGTCTCTCTCTCTCACACAAGATTTAGATATAAAAAAGTACATACATCATTATCTGATAATTTTATTTGATGGTATATTCCCCATGAAAAAGGTCATAAACCTGTTTTCTAGGATGTTTTAACTTATAGCTCAACATAGAAGAAAGAAATAAAGCACTCCAGATTCAGAACTGCTCCAGCCTTCTCAATTACAAATATACCTAAGAAACTGAGTGCTGGCGTGGCTGAACCGATGCAGGTGCCTAAGTGCACCAGTGGGACTGTGGTGAGCCCGGCATCCAGCATGCCCACCAGGCACGCTGGCCAGATGCGAGCTCCCCGCCACCCGGGTGCCCCTTCCCAGCACACCACTTGGGTAGCCTGGACCCCAGCGCTGTATCTATGTCAAGACAGGAAGCCCCTCCATCTCCTCATGACCATAGTGCTAAGGATGTCAAAAAGGCAACTCTTACAGATTGTAATTATCAACCAAAAGCTTGTTTTGGGGGGAACAATAGGTAGAAGTAAAGACGTAAACCTTGATGAAGGGGACTCCACCTCTACTTCTGACACTAGTTCAAACTCAGTGCATCAGCTGTGTAAATACATAGACTGAGAGTCATGAAGGTAGAGAATCCAAGGCAATGTCTTGGTTCAATTCAGACCAGAATTATTTGGCCTTGAAAACCACTGAAATTAGTACATATCTTATGTGAGAATTTTTTTTTTCAGTTTTTAGGTTAGCAAACTATTAAAATAACCTACTCTTATATATATCACTACATATAGTGATTACCTTCATTTCTTCACTTTACCAGCATAAATCACTTTTACAGTAAAATTTCATGTAACTATTTCCCAAAGAAAATGAATACAAAAGAATTTAGACTCTCCTTAAAGTGATCTCATATTTTTATAAGAACATAGAAGAGCCAGTTACGTAGTTTTTTCAATCAAGCAATGGAAGATATTTGTGGAAACGGGAAAATTCAGTGCTTTGTATACAGAATTCTTTGCAAGAACACTAGGCTATTTTGAATTCTTGAAAGTTCTCTCTCTGTACACACACACACACACACACACATATATATGCATGTACATTTATGTATATATAAATGATTTTGCAAGACTATACTACATATCATTTTTAAAAGTTCCCAAAAATATTGCCACAAAGCTTTAGATACCCATTTATCTACAGAACCTCAGTATTTATTATTGCCTTCAGCTGTCAGAAAATCACAGCAAAGCTGTTACTCTTGTTTTTATAGTCCCCAAACAAAGCAGCATGCATGCCATACGTATGTTTGTAAGCTGGAGAGCTGATAGACAGATTTATCTGTTAATAACTTAACATCTATGTTATTCAGTGGTATACCAAATGCATTCTCGTTAGCCAGAGGTTCTTCAGCGCTATTGAATGAATCACTTCTTCCAGTGGCCCTGATGTACCTGTACTATCAAACCCCAACTAAAACTCACTTCACCAGCAGGACGGAAATGTGCTCAGTGTTTGCTGTTTCATTAATAAGCTCAGTGGATGAAGAAGAGCACTCACAGAACTCACTCTGAAACCATGAATAGTATGAACATGAAGCTTTACAGGAACGCTCGCTTTACAGACAGTCCGTTTGCGTTGACAGCAGAGGTTGCAACAACCCTAGTGTGTTTCCTCCTACAGGAAACTGGCTAAGTAAGGAAACCCTCCTATTTTAAAATTCCCTTTTCCAAGGAACTGCTAGGTAGGCAAAATGAAAAAACTCACCAGATGCTTGGACCGGAGCCAGGATCCTAAAGGTTGAGCTCTACTCCTGTGTTTGAATTCTTATCCAAAACCAGAGATGATAGGCCTCTTCAGCAGGCCTGCTGGCAGTTCTTTCTAAAAGAGTAAGATGCAAGATTCAGGAACAAAATACAGACCAATCAAAAAGTCATTCTCCTGCCACTCCTGTTGTCTACTCAAAAGAGTGCTGAGCCACAGTTTGTTCTAACCCATTCTGCTTTTCAGCTCTGGGCCCACAGGGGATTAACTCAAATGTTAAAGCAGTCGGGATCCTTGGGGACACAGAGGAATTTGCCCCCAACCAATAGCTAAGCTCTGTCAGCATAACCAGGGGACTACTAAATGGGAGGAGGCCCTCTGACCCTCGGGTGTTGCGGTGGGCCATGAGCCCAGACATAACGCTTACCTCCTGTGAGGAAAGTTCACAGGAAGACTCATCACTATTTCTTTAATTTTACTTCAAATAACATCTTCCTACCAACATTTATTTTATCATTTGGGAAGCACTACATAATCTTATAACGTGCTCAATAGTCAGAGTGTAATTTCATCTCTTCCCCCAAGAAAAAAGGGAAAAAATATGAAAAACAAATGTCGAAAATCAGGGAGTCTTTAGGTGAGGAAAGCGGAATGTGGCTGAGGACCTTGCTGATACCTTTCACTTTGCCGAGGGTAAGACTGAGGCCCAGGGGTGGTGTGACTCAGCTGGCCACCCACTAGTTAGTGACACAACAGATGAGAATCTCCACACCAATGCTGTGCCCGCACTGTCCACAAATTCCACATCTAGGGCATCCCTTCCCCCAACACCACACAAGGTCAATTCTCACTCCCTCAAAAGAACCATTTGCATCAGTTAAAGGATCACTGGGCCTAAAGGAGAGCCAGCTGCACCAGTGAGACAGTCACGAGCTCAGGAGGCCACGCACCCCCTTGCTAGCCTGCTTGCTTTTTCTCTCTGCACGGGATCAGAACCGAAAGAATAGACAAGCAGATCCAAGTCCCTGGACTGTGCAGTTCCTTTGTTTTGGAAGGAGCGGCTGTATGTTTATGTTTTTATTTTTATTTTATTTTTGACTGGCTTTTAAGTTGTTTCCTACGGTTACAGCAGCTACCAGCTATCAATATGCATGCTGAGCGCCAACCCTGAGCCGGTGCTGCACGCACACCAGCTCCTGTAATACTAGCAACAACCCAGGAGGTGGGAATGTTACTGCCTCCGTTTCACAAGTGAAGAATCTGAGGCTCAGGAGAGGCTAAGTAACTTCTCCAAGGCCACATGTAGAGGAGCTCTGAATTTGGGTCCGAGTAGGGCAAAGACCATGGCCTTCACAATTACCCTGAGTGGAGTTCTTCTGGGCTGGGTCCTACTCCACCCAACTCGGAGGTTCCCCGGTGGGCAGACTTTTGTTTTTGATGGTGGTCCTGCAGGGTTCCAGGTCAGCAGCAGGTCACCTTCAGCTCTGAGCACTCCCTTCCCAGCCATTTGTGAAAGTTTGAGGCTGCTGTGATCATATTTACTTTTTATGACTGGGATTTGGGACTCAACTTTGAAAAGGTTTACCCACCCTTCAAAATGCAGTTCTCAGAACCCAACCCCCAGGACTGCATGGTTGGTTCCTACATTCGTTTGTGCTCATTTCATCACAGAGCCATCTCATTGGGCCCAGAGTGGACCCAACAGTTCCTGGATGAATGGGTCCTTGAGACTTCCAAATAGCTGTCAGAACCCCTAGAAGAAGGCAAAGGTCCTCAAAACAGTACCCTCTGGAGGGATAACAAGTCCCCTCACCCCGCTCACCCAAGCTGGACTTCCAGGCAGGGACTGCCCTTATCCACCTTTAAAAAGCCCATATGTTAGTTGGTATTCACCCAAACCAAAGCTTAAACTGAAGCAAAATGTCATCATAAACAACCAAAGATAACCAATGGGCTTTTTTCAGTGCCCCCAGTGTAATATAAAGATAAGAACTAGAACAGATTATTTTTAAAGATTTATTGTAGAGCCATAATATCTTCTAGTAGGATTGAGTGTGGCACTCAACAGACTACAAATCTCCATTACTATTTCATCAATAATCACTACATCAGTGTGGCCTTCTTGGAAAGCCCACGGTGGTAAACACTGACTGAGCACTGTGATGTCTTAGGCTCTTTAACAGCACAAATTTGGTCCCCCACCTCCCACCATGGGTGACAGTCCTCTCTGGACAAGGGAACTGATAGGACCACTGTGCAGGGCTGGCCCTTGGTCTCGAGTTGCCTTCCCCACGTTCTCCAAGTCCAAGCTGACAACTTGTAAATCCTGACATCTCAGGCTTGATAGGAATTTGTAAACATCCTAACAGGTACAGGGAATTTTCCGTAGGCGCACTGTTTTAAGTGGTCTCACTCCGAGCTTTCATACTTTTCATTCTCCTGAGTACTTAGGAGACCCCAGCACTGTGTGCACAGGCCATCACAGTTGGGGGTGTAAGGGTAAAGGTTAGAAGCTGTTCGTATGCTACTCATGACAGCAAGAACTTGGGGGACAATATACTAATGAGAAAGCAGGTGTGTGTTTGAGATATCAATGTTTGACTTTGGTCAGCAGAGAATTTCGGCCTGTCCACAAGAGGAAGAGTGGGCTCCAGTGACCTCCCATCGAAGGTCAACCTTGGACAAAGCAGAATGACGCTTGCCTTTACCTGAATTCTTGAGCTAATCCTCACAGTGCTGGGTTTCCTTCATTTTGTGGCATGTGTAACAGGCAGTGTTTGTCGATGTCAGACCAGAATGCTGAGTCTGCCAGCAGCTGGTGTGCCCCAAGGCCACAGCCAGTTTCACATCAAGACTTAAAGGTTAATTCTGTTAAAAAGTCACCCAGGTGAGATTTGCAGGTGTAAATTTATGCACAGACATGCCACACTTTATGGATTACTAATTCTGTGGTTCATGGGGACCCTAAAAAATCAGGGCTCTTGAAGTGCTATGAATATTCTCATTGAGGACAGAGCATCACACGTAATAGGAAGAGCTCAGACTTACTGGAATCGCAGCCACCTCTGAAACTCTGACCACACCCTGCCGACCTCAGCCTTGCCTTTGACGGCCGCCAGTCCAGGGCCCCAGCTCTGGTGGCACACACGGAGCCCTCTGCTAGGGGCAACACACTTTCCAGCTGTGGCTTGCCACAGGCAGAGCCTGCACTGGAGAAAAATAAGGCTACACTAGACTGCAAGCTCCCTGAATGCAGGACTGTGTCTCTTCATCTTTGGAGGGTGAGGCGGCAATGAGCATCTCCACGCTCACTTCTCCCACAGGGCCCCGCCTGTAACTGATGTTCAGAACTACTTACTGAGTGTTGAGTGAAAGGATGCTTTCGCCCTGCCCCTGGAGTCGAGCCTCTGTTTGTATTTATTCTACCATCCTACACACTGTCAATTTCAGAGGTACACAACCAGCACCCACAAAGTGCCCAACACCATCCCAGTCAGGCGGGCAAGTCCAGTTGGATCCTCCCTCGTATAGTGCCCAGTCTGCTGAATCCTGGCCCCCGGGCATCCTAGCGAGCATTCTACAGGCTCCTGGGCTTCTGGGGGGTCAGAAATACTGCAGATCAGTGAAATGACTTTAACAATTTTTTTGTACGTGATCTCAAGACAGAATTCATTCCTGTGAAATCACCTAAATCCATTTAAAAAGTAATGCTGCTCATGTTTTTTTGTTTTTTAAGGAAGCTGAAGGTTGGTACTGTTTTTGTTTTCCCCAGGAAAACCTCTTTTTTGTGATGGAATATCTCAACGGAGGAGACTTAATGTACCACATCCAAAGCTGCCACAAGTTTGACCTTTCCAGAGCAACGTAAGAGCCCTTTGAAGGGTGTGGGGGTTTCCATCGCTCTCGGCAGTTACCGCGTCCCCACTGTGCCCGCAGAATATGCTTTCCCTGCGCTGCTTTTGTTTCCGCACCCAGCTCGCCTCACTCCCAGGGCAAGGGAACCCTGCGAATGATCGAATGATCCATCACACAGGGCAACTGTGTTCCCAGTTTGTGAATCTTACGTTCTTGTCAGTTTCATTTAATTTCTCTGTGTTTTGAAATCAACTCTTTAGTTTCTCAAAGAGATGCCTCAGGCTTCTAAACAACCTGAGCGTGGAAGAAAACGTTTACCCTTTGAAAAGAGACCAGTTAAGTGGGGCACAGATATTAAAGGTGGTCACCAGATGAAGCTTCGGCTGAGGCCTTTAGTGGGAAGGTCAGTGTGAAGCCATGAAGCATGTGGCTCCGGAGCATGAGAATCAGGAAACCGGGAGGGGTGCTTAGTCTGAGAATACATCTTCACCTTCTTGGGCATGTAAACACGGGCGAAATCGACCAGGTGGCGTTCTCAGGCAGGACTGCAGCTGAGGACCTGCAGCCACTTTTGCCCCACCACCCTGGCCCTCGTGGCCCCTCTTTCCTCAGTGGTAAAATCACTGTGACAGTCAGCAACAACCAAAAATATGGTGCCAGCAGGCCCATTTAAACATGCTGGGTGCACGTGGGCTTTATTTCTTCAATAGCCTTTCACTCACCCCCAGTGACCACTTGGAGTGATTGAGTTTGAGCTGGGCGGAAAAGACAGCTGGTTCCCCAGCTCCTGCAGAAACCCTGCTGCAGGGGCTGTTCTGTGAGATCCAGTGGGTCACACACTGCTGATCTTGTGACCTCCAGGAACCATCAGCAAACTGCCCAGAGATAAAGCTATGGGGTAGCCACAGCCAAGAAACCATCAGGCATTTTTCTGCTAGAAAAGTTTCCCTTTGTCCAACCCCCTTTCCAGCTGCACAAGGCATGCAGGCCATCAGACAGAGGCCTCCCAGGGGATGCAGCAAACCTCACTTCAGGGAGTTCTCCCTCATCCCTAGCTTTAACCCCCCAGTGCTAGTGCACATTCATTTCCTTTCTGTCTGTCCTGCAAGATGGAGAGCCCTGTAGCACCTCCCATCTTCTTGCATCCTTTCCCCACCCCTTTTTAGGCTATGTTTCTTCACATGAACAAGTCAATTCTATTTGGAATGACCCTGAGCACAGGTCTAAGGGCTGCAAAGCAGAGCTTAAAATAAAAGGGAAAACTATTTACTGCTAAACTATTATACTATATATATTATACTATGACATTACATTTAATGTTTGCATATGTTTTACTAGGGAAAAAGTGACAATTTGAGCATTGCAGTTTAAAATATAAAAATGAGCACTAGCTGCAGGCAGGACTAACTCCGGACACCAGCTCTGCTTCATTCTCATCTTCTTTCTGTTAGGCTGAAAGAAAGCTGCACGTGCGCACAGAGGGATTGTGCAAGTACAAAGTCGAGTGTGCACATTTAGCATTGGACTGCGCAGAGCACTCACGAGACAAAATGGGTTTAATTTTGCTCTGTCCATGCACTCACGGTGAACCCTGCCTTTCCTTCCCTCAGGTTTTATGCCGCTGAAATCATTCTTGGTCTGCAGTTCCTTCATTCCAAAGGCATTGTCTACAGGTACAGTTTCCCTTTGACACCGGTGTCCCCTGGTCCAGGTAACATGACCCTTGCACTTCAGTGCTGTGGAAAGGCCAGAGTGTCTTTGCGTCTCACCCAGGCTTCCTGCCCATAGTGATAACGCAGACGATGATTTCATCATAAACAAGTAAGGAATTCCCATCTCAAAAGCAACAAGGTTCTGATCTTACTCTGTTCTGCATTCCAGTCCTTACTCTTACTCATCCTCTCACCTCCATGTTCCTGATTCCCTCCCAACACTGTTCTCTCTTTGATGTGTTGTTGTTTCCTCAGTTATGTCTCTCACATCTCTTGTCTTTGCCTGTATTTCCTTTGGACCACCTAGAAATGTTGGTTGAATGTTCTCCTTTGCGGGGTGGGGGAGTAGTTATGGAGGGGAGCTCCCCTGAACACCCAAACACACCGATGGAAGCCTGCGAGCCCACACCCTGTAGACGTGCACGGAACACCACGTGTGGCCTCTTTTGTGAATGGGTGTCCATCCAAAACCTCTCCGTTGTACACCATTGTTTCACTCCTTCTCAGATGAAAGCTATTGTACCTCAATCGCCTTACTTCTTTTCTCAAAACATGGTTACTGACACTTATTTAACACACAAATCTTCAAGAGCTCAGTTGTCTGGTTTCCGACTCACTGCAGAATGAGGGGGGCAAGTACACATAGAAAAAGAAAGGAGCTAGACAGGAGGCTGGCCAACCCGCGCTGGAGGCCAGGACAGAGACGGCAGAGAGAAGGGACCATTGAGAGCCTGCCATAAAGGGAGGCGGCAAGACAACTGAGGGGAGGTAGGGAGGGGGGCCCCGTGCTCTCCTGGGGTGGCTCACAGCCCTGACCTGGAGTCACTAACAAGGTGAAGTGATGTCCCGCACCGGCTGAAGCCAGCAATTCTGCGCAACTCAGCCCCGAAACTGTCGGCCCAGATGGATACTACTGGGCTGCGGTGCTCACGGAGGAGGCTGACAATTCACTTAGGGACAGCTCCCCGGTTCCCTGGGGTGCAGCCAGGCGAGGGCCGCCCTATTCAGAGTGATGAGACCACCCCTCGGATGGCAATTCCACGTTAGCAAAACTGGAATTATTAAAGTGACATTTTGCTTTGCTTTTGTTTTTCAGGGACCTGAAGCTAGATAATATCCTGTTAGACAAAGACGGACATATCAAGATCGCGGACTTTGGAATGTGCAAGGAGAACATGTTAGGAGATGCCAAGACAAACACTTTCTGCGGGACCCCTGACTACATCGCCCCCGAGGTAGGGATGCGCAGCGCCCCTTCCCAGCCCAGCACGCCCCGGGGCAAGCACGGCTGCTCCTTCTTCCTGAAAATTAGAAGATTTTAAGTATTTTGGAACAGGATTTGAATCTGTTTTTCTGAGTATTTCATAAGTGGGGCTGCACATAGGGGCTGCTGCTATTGTTTTTCAGGGGATGGTACTCATGCTAATTAGGGTCTCTCTCTAAGTGGTGAGTGGCCTTTCTGTCATGGCTCCTCCCCTCTCCCCGCCCTCCCCCCAGACTTAAGATATCTTCACTCAGCTCAGACCCAGCAGGGAAAACAACAGGGAAGAGCCAGGTGGACACTGAACAAGACCAGAAGTACGCACCTGAGTAAGTCCGGCAGGGTCATTTGGGGACCAGAAACACCTGCCCTGTGGTTTCTAAGCTGCCACTGTGCAAGTGTGGAGAGGCTGCCGAGCGAGCTGATGTAGTCCCTCTTCCGTGAACTGAGGACAGTACTTGTATCACATGTTACTACAAGCCTGAGATGAGAGAACCTAGGAAAGTTTAAAAGGGGGGGACATTGCTCTCATGTTCTGAGCCCCGAGAACAGCATTTGCTCAGGAGGCATCCATCCATCCACCTGCCCCCGACCCCGTGTTACAGAGTTACCCCAGCTGCCACCGAGGCAGATCAGACGCCCCGACCAGGCACCCTTCCCGTGTCATAACAGTTGTCATCATTGCTACTGTGTCTTTGAAACTCCCTGCTCTACTAGGTGATTGTTCTAAAATCAGGGGCTGTTTCTTATCCCCTTTTTAATAACTTTGTATTTTGAAATAATTATTGATTCACAAGAAGTTGCAGAAATCGTACAGAAATGTCACTCACATACACCCTCCACCTAGTTTATTTCAATGATTACATCTGTGGCACAATCAAAACCAGGAAATGGTTATTGGTACGAGGTGTGTTTAGTTCTATGCCATTTTGTCACATATACAGATTAGTGTAATCTTATTCACTTTCTATCCAAGTGCAGGGCTCGGCACACTTAAGGCCTGGTTCCTAACAGGTCACGGATGGGTACTGGTCCATGGACCCAGGGCTGGGGGTCCCTGCTCAAAAGGTATCCCTTTGCTTCAGTCCCCCAGACTTCAATTCCTTCCCATCCTCTTTGGTGACACCTCTCCCCAGGCCCCCAGCCTCTCTTATCTGGACCCCAGTGACACTCTTTAACCCGCTTTCCCCTCCATCACCATCCGCCAGTCCATCTTTATATATTTTCAAGCATTTGTGTGTGTATGTGTGATTCTGACCTAATTACAGTCCTGATGTGGTGGTGTGGTTCCTTCTGTAGGTCCTTGGTTAAAGGCTTCTCTCCAGCTAGTGTTCAGTTGGTTGTTCAGGATGATTTTTCTGTAAATTTAGCTGTAACTCCAGTTTGGTCCTAGGAGGAGGTTAGTATAGCTTCTACCTACTCTGCTACCATCTTGGATCTCCTTATATTTTCAAACATTTTGAGCTGCTCCCTTATCTGTTAAAAAAGCATCCCCAGTATATATACACCTGTTTTATATATGAACCTCATCTGTTTTTGCCAATATAGTATGTGTTATAAAACATGCATAAAGAGGAGAATAATCAGATTGAACTGAAGATGAAATAGTGTTAAATAACTAAATGTTGTTATGTTTATTAGTAGTACGTATTTATGATTCATTAAAACAATGACATTAAATAACCAAAGATCAGGCTTCAGAACGTAATTTTTAACACACTAACCACAAGACCTTAAATAAGACAAGTAACCTCCCTAAGTCCAACCATTTCCCTTGTTGGGGACAACAGAACCTACCTCAGAGGTTCTTGTAAATAAAACACAAGCTGCCTGGAAAAACCCTATCAGCAAGCATTTGCAGACACTCTATTTTAGCAGTATGTAATTGAGTGTAAATCTACTTTTTTCTTCCTCCTAACTTAAGGCTAAAATTCTTTATTAACATCACCTAGGCTTAGATGACTTAATTACCGCCACAGCTGTCCTCCAAATTCCTTTTCATTTTCCTGCCAAAAGAAGTTGTTTACAGGTAAAGAGGTGGTGCACCAGCAGTTTCTGGTTGCTTTGGGCTCCCCCTTGTGGCATATCCTGGGAATTGCGTGCGAAACAGGCCCCACTCGAGGCAAATT
Organism: Glossophaga mutica; assembly: GCA_039655065.1. Classification (NCBI taxonomy): domain Eukaryota; kingdom Metazoa; phylum Chordata; class Mammalia; order Chiroptera; family Phyllostomidae; genus Glossophaga; species Glossophaga mutica. The sequence goes on from CM077303.1 coordinate 159,035,481, forward strand.
TCTGAACTGATTGTGCATGTGTGCACATCTTTATTTTCTTTATCGTTCTCCCTGGGTCTTTCAGATTATTCCTTAAGGCAAACTTTATTTCTCTTCTAAACTATAAGGTGAACTTTAGCTTTCAAATATTGAGTTAGGCTCGTAGATAGCATTTTCATCCCAGAAGTCAGCAGCAGATTGAAAAATTCTGTTTGCAACTTGATCTTTATTTTAACAAATGGGCACTAGTTAATCAAGACATATTTATCATATAACATGAAGTCATTTCCATACGGCAAAGGACTTCATCTTTCCTACTTTTTACTTGATCCTTACAACACAATAAGGGACTGAGGCAGAAGCAGAACCTGCAGTTTTTATGGCCTTCACAACTGTTTTGTTGTTGCTTGTTTAGCAAGTCTTATGTTGGAGACACTTTCACAGTAAGCCTGAGCCTCACTCCAAGCCTGGCTCCTCTCCCAAGGACAGGCCTGGGGTGAGGCAGGGGCCAGAGATGGCTGCTGTGCTTACTATTCTACTGCATCAAAACCTTCGCCAGCGCCAGGACGTATGACTTCCCTGGAAAATACTGAAATGTGTAGAACTGTCACGTCACTTTTTTCTACTAAGGCCATCGGTGCTGCAGTTCTACTGTTCATGCCAAAGGCCCATTCCAAAGGGAAATTCCATTTCAGATGAGGAATGGCACAGCCACATAACTTCTGTGCGTTTGTGTGTATGCTCCCTCAGGCGAGCTAAGCGGGAAGAGGCAGGGTGAAAGGGACCCCAAGAGGGTCAAGTCTGGCTTTTTAAATTTAGTACTTTGATATTATTAGTCCATCTCCATTTTGTTTTGGGTAATAAAGCAGCTTGCTCTCAAATCATCCTGGCAGCAGCAGTCATGAAAGACAAGGATATTCTCTTCTCCGTTTAAAAAATGGTGTTTCTACTATGTACTGATTTGAGCTGTGGTAAAATACACATACTGTAAAACACACCAGCTTAACTGTTTTTAAGAGTACAACCAATAGTGGTAAGTACCTTCATATTGCTGTGCAACCAACCTCCTGGACTTTCTCTTCTTGCCCAACTGAAACTCTATACTCATTCAACAACAGCTCCTGATTTCCCCAGCCCCTAGAAACCATCATTCCGTTTTCCTTCTCTATGAAATTCACTCCTCTAGGTACTGCAGGTAAATGGAATCATATGGCATTTGTGTTTTTGTTACAGGCTTATTTCACTTAGCGCAGTGTCCTCAAGGTTCACCCATGCTGTATCATGTCAGGATCTCTTTTCTTTTTAAAGTTGAATAATATTCTACTTTATGTGCAGACCACACTGTTTATCCATTCATACACTGATGGATCCTATATATAGGGTTTTTTAAAGATTTTATTTATGTCTTTTTGGAGAGAGGGGAAGGAAGGAAAAAGAGATGAGGGAGAGAAATATCAATTGGTTACCTCTCGCAGGCCACCAACCAGGGGAGCTGGCCCACAACCCAGGCATGTGCCCTGACCAGCAACCTTTTGGTTTGTGAGCCAATGCCCAACCCACTGAGCCACACTGGTCAGGACCCTATGTACTGTTTAGAGAACAATACAGCACAGTTTGCTGGGATGAAAGCACTGAGCTTAGTGACATGTACACTTTCTGTGATCCAGCATTTGAAAGGAAGTCACTGAATGGCCCAAGTACAAAGCCTGTTATGCCAGAAAGTGGATGGGTAAAAGGGTAGAAATCTTTCTAAAAATTAGGTGGAATTCCAGACTTTAAAATAAATCCACCTTCCTTAAGAATAGACCACACTGGTTCTACTCAAAACATTGGTGTGTTAGCCTGTCTCATGGCACAGTCACAAGGTTTGACTATCTGCGAGTTGTAAACTAGTGAGGGTTTAAGGAATGGACTTGTTCAGATGACCTCTCTGGATGCTTGACTACCTGCACAAAGACTCGGGACAGTAGAAGTACAGCATCGGGTTTGGTTTCATTGGTCACCTCAGAGGCACTGGGGAGCCAGGATAGACACCACCTTGCTTAGGGTCTGAACCTACTGCCCAACCCCTCACATCACAGATGGGACATGAAGGCTAATGGTACACACAGTTATGTTGTTTCGTTTAAGGCACAGGTGGCAAACACAAGGCCCACAGGCCAAATCCGGCCCTCCACCTTGTTTCTACCCCACAGCAGCACCGGGCTCTTGCTTAACAGTTAAGGAGGAGTTACATTTATCCAGTCCTAAAATTATATTCGGCCCTTTGAAAATAACTGCAAGGTTGATGTGGCTCCAGGTGAAAATGAGTTTGACACCCCTGGTTTAAGGCCAGAGGAAAAGTAGAAATAGAAACTCAAAAATGTTTCCTCAATTTTAACATTGCCCACTTGTGTGTAGCCAATCTTTAGCTTCCAAAAGTTCCGTTTTCAGTGCGATCTTTGTTAAAACCACGTGCTGCTATCATTGCCATCAATTATTTACTGAGTGGCCTTGGAAAAGCCCATGCAAGATTTTCACTCATTGACCTCATTTTTATTAATTACGTCTCTGCCTTTTGGTCACACAGATCTTGCTGGGTCAGAAATACAACCATTCTGTCGACTGGTGGTCCTTTGGCGTTCTCCTCTATGAAATGCTAATTGGTCAGTCACCTTTTCACGGGCAAGATGAAGAAGAGCTCTTCCACTCCATCCGCATGGACAGCCCCTTCTACCCCAGATGGCTTGAGAAGGAGGCCAAGGACCTTTTAGTGAAGGTAAGAAGTGAAGTCAAGGAGACTTCATCAGGTTAGCATTAGGTTTTTCTGATCAGTGTTGCCATTCACTTCTGAGCTTGGATTTATACATGGTAAAGTAAGTGATAATTGTATTGAACTGAATTGAAATGGAATGCTCACCTTCTCTGCCTTAACTGAGGCACCAATGTGATGAACATTAGTAGCAAAAACCCCTCATGTGCATAATTTACAAAAGAACCAGTTCCATGACTCTTGGATAGTCCACTTTGAGATATAATTAATCCATTGAACAAGCACAATTTGTGGCTTAAAACTCAACTTTTTGTTTCCCCATAGTCCCTATTAAATCTGTTCAGTCCGGTTCATCTCCCCCGCTCCTGGCTGAAAACTTGGACAGGATGCATGACTTTTCTGCTCATTCTTAGGTAAAAGACAAACCACTTGTCACTCTTAAGTAATAAAACACCACCTCAGTTGATAAATTAAAACTATTCAGTCCAAGATATAAGTCATATCACTGTTAACTCTGAAGCAAAGACTCCTTCCCTCTTGGCCAAGTTCATGGCTGACTATGCTAACCTTTGGAGAAGGGAATATGGTCATACTGTGTGTATCTTTGTTCTCTTCCTCTCCATACCAGGAGTTTCTATTTCAGACCATACCAGGTTAAAAGCAGGGAGAGGGTGGAGGGATAATAAGGAGAAAGAATTGTTTTTATATGGCTGGGTGGCTTCATGCTCTTTCAATTTGGTAGGTTATTAAAGCCAAGATTTTGGCGTGGCATTTTAGTAGGGCTTTTGAAAATCCCTATCACTGGGGCCATTTTTGGCTGAAGCCCTTGAGATACAGGCTACTCGATGCATTCCCCAGCCCACTCCCACACCAGCCCCTAATCCAGCAGCACTCCATCCTGCTGGGACTCGGGGTCTCTCCCTGCTCGCTGCCTGCTAGGCAGAGTCTCCCTGGAACACCAGCGCTCCTGCCACCTCCGCTGCCTGTGTCGGCTGGAGTATTCACGCATTTTTCACCCTAAAACTCAAAAAGTGCAGGCCATCACCATCTTAACAGCAATCTCCAGAATGTACCACCAACACAGGAGTCAGACACCTGTCTGAGATAGCCCAGGATCGAATAAGAATCAGTGTGTGGTGCTACAGATGTACACTTGGCTCTGAGAACCACTGGCCATGAACCAGGAGCTCCCAGGGCAAACCGATGTGGAGACAGAGGAGGCACTGAAAGCCATCATTAAAGACTTGGACTGTAGACAGAGTCCCAGTTTACCTTTTGTGAGGACGCAAGATTCCATCTACAGCACAGGTGGCAAACACTCCCTCCACCTTGCTTCTACCTGGCGGCAGCGCCAAGCTCTTGCTTAACTGTTCGGGAATAGTTGCATTTACACAGTCCTAAAATTACATTCGGCCCTTTGAAGGCAACCATGAGGCTGATATGGCCCCCAGTGAAAATGAGTTTGACACCCCTGATCTACAGTGTCTGACTAACAATTTGTAAAAACTGAAAATAAATCATGGTAATATGACATACTAATTACATGTGATAATAATAACCACTCACATTTACTGAGCCATCCCAGCAGCTGTCTGGATCAGATGGCCCTTCCAGTGTGAGGCTAACAAATCTAAAAGAAGTGGACCAAGCTCTGGCTGGTATGGTTTGATGAATTGAGCTCTGGCCTGTGAACTGAAAGGTCCCAGGTTCGATTCCCGGTCAGGGCACACGCCTGGGTTTCGAGCCACGTCCCCAGCTGGGGACTTGCATGAGGCAGCTGATCGATGTTTCTGTCCTTCTGTTTCTCCCTCCCTTCCCCACTCTCTAAAAATGAAGAAATAAAAATCTTTAAAAAAAGAAGAAGAAGAAGTAGACCAAGAATATAGGTGTTTTGAACAAAATAGTGTTTTGATTTCTGGCATCCTAGATCTCAGCTAGCTAAAAAAATTTTAAAAAAACAAGTCATTTAGGGAAATAAATTTTAGCCTTCCTCTTCCTATATTGAAAAGGGAAATAAGATAAACTCTTTCAACTTTAGAAGCTACTGGTGAATTTTAAGTGTAAACTTGCAGGAAGATTACCAGGCCCACCTTTGTTCACTGGTCTACTTTTTCTCACGAGGAACTGCCAGGAATTAAATTTAAAGGGCAAACACTTCTACCTCTCTCCCACGACCGACAGCTTGTCTGGGTTATTTGAAATGTTGGGGCCGCCCAAGGGCTCTCTGTCCCTGAGGAACAGGACGTGGAACCTGAAGTGCCGACAAAGCTCCCAGGACACACCCCCGACCAGGTGCTGGGTTTAGGAGTCTGAGCCAGCCCAGCTCGGCCTTCCCTTTTCCTGACTGCGATTCCCACAGCAATAAACTTAGAAAGCTCCCCAAATGATCAATTAAATTCACTTTTAATGACTAAACAAAACACATATAAAATGAAAGCTACTTTTAAAATTAACCAATTTAAAGAGGATAATAGTAAAAATAGAAGCAGGATGACAGTGTAAACAATTTTCCTTACCTAAAGGCAAGTTCGAGCATTATTACAGTTGCCACATTTATTTTACACTCGACTTTTTGAAGCACTTAACATGAGGTATGTTAGTCGGCTCGGCTGACATAACGAAACACTGCAGACTGGGCACTTGAATGACAAAACATTACGTATTCACTTACAGTGCTGGGGGTTGCAAGGCCAAGATCAAGGTCCCGAAGGGTTGGTTTCTAGGGAAGACTTTCTTCCCGGCTTGCAGTCTGCACTTTCACTGAGTCCTGAAATAGTGGAGCGCTCTCTGCTGTTTTCTCTTAAAAGAACACTAATCCTATCAGAGTGAGCCCCACCCTGATGACCCCATTTAACTTCAATTACTTGCTTATTCTAAGTACTCACACTGGTGGTTAGGGGCTTCAACGAACAAAATTTGAGTGTACGCAATTTAATCCACAACACAAGGGCCACACTGAGAAGGCCTGAGCCTAAATAAATAAATAAGTAAATAATAACACCAGAAAAGGGAAGTAAGAAAAAGGCTTGTGAGCTGTCTCGAGACCCCGGAGCTACAGCTGCAGCCCACTGTCACCCACTGATGCTGCACAAAGCTGAACAGCTGTGCTTCCCAAAGCCGGCTCCACCTGGGGTCCAGAGAGCTCTCGGCAAGCAATGAGGATGAAGGAGTAATTGGGGCCAGGTGGAGCTAAGCAGAAGTTAAGCCCTTGGAAAGATGCCAAGAGCAATGGTTTCAAAGGAAAGACTAGGTAGAGGAAAGAATTACTTCCGGCTGGAGGAGAAAAGATGAAAAGTCACGTATATGAAATATTGCTTGGCGATAAAAAGGAACGAACTATTATTGATATACAGAATAACTTGCATGAGTCTCAAGGGCATCGTGCCGACTGCATGAGTCCATGCCTGTAACATCCTTGAAAGGATGACACTACGGAGATGGAATCAGATTCCTGTTGCCAGGGGCTAGTGATGATGGGGGCAGGGGACTGACTATGAAGGGCTATCCCAAGGGAAATCTTTGACAGAACGATTCTGTGTCTTGTTTGTTGTGGTGGTTGCCCAGTTCGACACATGAAATAAAATGACCTAGAACTAGACATCCTGTACCATATTGTGCCAATGCCACTTTCCCGGTGCTGATATTGTACTGTGATCATGTCAGATGTAAGCGTTAGGGGAAACCAGGTGAAGGGTGTGCAGACATCTCTGTGGGATATTTTAACATCCTGTGAACCTATATGTATATGTGTGTCCCACAGAATTTATAGGTTGAAGCCCTACTCCTTCAGTATGATGGTTATCAGCCCTGGCTGGTGTGGCTCAGTGGATTGAGTGCCAGCCTATGAACCAAAGGATCACCAGTTCGATTCCCAATCAGGGCACATGCCTGGGTTGTGGGCTGGGTCCCCAGTAGGGGGCACATGAGAGGCAACCACACTCTTTCTTCCTCCCTTCCCCTCTCTCTAAAAATAAATAAAAATTTAAAAATCTAAAAAAATGGTAAAGATAGTAAATTTTTAAATAAATTAATTAAAAATAAGATGGTTATCAGAGGTAAGAAGGCCTCTGGTAGGTACTCAGGTATAGATGATGTAATGGGGGTGGGGCCTGCAGGATGGTATCAATGCCCTTATAGAAGGAGGAAAAGCGATCTCTCCCTCCAAGTGCATGCACGGAGGAAAGGCCATGTGATCACACAGCAAGAAGGTGGCCATCTACAAGCCAAGAAGAGAGTCCTGACCATAAAATGACTATGCTGGCACCTTGATCTTGAGCTTCCAGCTTCCAGCTTCCTGGACTGTGAGAAATAAATGTCCATTGTTTAAGCCAGTCCATCTGTAGCATTTTGTTATAGCAGCCCAAACATACTAATACATTACAATTACTTCAAAATAGAAGTTTATAAACAAAAGAAAATGTAAGGTTAAATGCCAGCAAATACCAAAAAACAAATCTTCTGCAGAGTTTTAATAGCAGGAAAAAGATTTGCTGCTGAAGTAGAAAATAAATGTGGTTAAAGAGCAGAAACCAAGACAATTAAGGATAAAGAAGGGGAGAAAAAGGAGTAGTTGATGCAAGAGGTCTTAAATTGTGGGGTGTCCAACCCGCGGCCCACGGGCCACACGCAGCCCAGGATGGCTATGAATGCGGCCCAACGCAAAACTATAAATTTACTTAAAACAGTATGAGGTTATTTTGTGATTACATGTTGCAATGTATTTAATGTGTCACCCAAGACAACTCTTCTTCTTCCAGTGTGGCCCAGAGACGCCCAAAGGTCGGACACCCCGTAAGAGTTCGGTGTCCCGCATGACTTAATGAAAACCCCAGGCCTTTGCTCCCTGGAGGGAGAGTGGCTCTCACCGTGCTGTACAGCCAGGCTGACAAAAGTTAGTTTCCATCATGCAATTTTCTGACCGTAACTCTGGCTTCTAGTTTCATCTCTGCTCCTCATTTGTTCTATAACTTTTATCCAACAGCCTCTACATCCTTGAGCTCCTTTTTTGTAAAAATCAAAAGTAACATTTCTGAGAAACTTCCTCTAGGGAATCATACCTAATGTTGTGAAACCCAGGAGTAACAGGTCTTCTGGAAAAGCTGAACCAAGCAGCATGTAGTGGCATCTGTCACAGCAGCAGTGTCCGTACCAGACTCTCCCCTTTTGCCCTCACAGCACATGGGTGCATGTAGCACACTGAACCGTCCGCCCATCCCGAGAGGCTGCTCTCCGTCAAGAGCTACAGCTGGGACGCTGCAGTGCAGCTGTTACCTGAGAAGTGTCTCTTTCTTCCCCATTTATTCATCCAGGATGCTGACCATTTGTTTGGAGAATAATGGAAAACTAATGATCTCAAACAAAATGCCTCTCCCTTTTGCAGAAAGATCTATCTGCAGAGGGGATGAGGAGAAAGAGAGGATTTCAGTGACAGGTGCTAAGCCCTGGGGGCCATCCTCAGAAGGCCAGCACTGCTTTCTTGCCTAGGCAATTGAATAAATTTAAACAAATTCCAGCTACATCCTGGCCATTTATGTAAGCAGTGTGCTGTTTCCTATAAATGTAAACCACCCTTCTGACAGCTTGTACGAACAAAAGCAAGTCTGTCTTCATAAACGTTTGTTGCCTCGATGCGAATTCCCTCCACAGACCCAACGACCTTCCACGAGGTCACCAGTCAACTTCAGGACCAGAGAGGGAGAGGGAGTCTCAAAACTGGATGTCGTATTAGATTCTCATTACACATTTTATCTTTTAAAATATTTATTTTTTTTAATTTCATGGGTATATATAACAGGCTCAGAAGGTTCTTTGTCATGATCCTCTGAATACAAAGGCCACATGTTACTAGAAAAATCTAATGGAAAACCTAGTATGGACACACTTGGCCTCCAGCAGTTACTTCTAACTTAATTCACTGAAGCATTTAATTATAACAACATGAGCTAGTTTGGGGTGGGGGGCTATTCTTGAGGCACTTACATCTTCTCTCTAGTCTTGTTTCATCAAAATGTCCTTAAGAAGTAGAGTTCAATAATTTATTATGATCATTTCAAGGCAAGAGATGTGGGGCAAGTCACTTATTCCCTGTGCTTCTAAAAAATCAATCTGCTTTTCCATCTGGTGACTCATACTGGTGTTTGAGTCTGGAGAAGAAAGTGTCTGACTGTGAACTTTGTGCCTTTTGTACATGCTGTTCTATATGCTGCAAAAAGAGGCTAACAGAAGATGAGGACTGAAGGCATGTAATCTGCAAACGTACAAATGGAAAGACAGCTCATTCAGTTACTCAATAAGCATTTATTGACCATCTACTTTGTGCGTGGCACTATGCTGGATTCTGTAAGAAACAGAAACGTAAATGGTGTCTGCCCTCCAGAGCTTACCCTCTCGTGGGAAAAAGTCGTATTTATGTATGTGTGTGTATACATACAGATAACCCCACATTCTATGGAACGCAGAGGACTATCCAATACCAGGAGTAAGAATGGGCTGTTTATAATTCAGGCTCTATCACTAGCTGGACCTGTGACCCTGAGCAAGTTTCTTAGCTATTGTGAGCTTCAGTTTCCACAACTGACAGCTGAGAAAATGTCTGGTTTTCGAATCTTATTTTTAAAATCAGGATGATATAGCTAAAGCCTCTAGCCAATGTTTGACTCTAAGCAACCTAATGACAATGAGCATGACTCGAAAAGAAGGGATAGCTCACTTGGAGTCGAGGTGATTGAAGAAAGCTTCACAAAGGAGACAGGTGGTAGCCAAACCCTGGAAGGTAGTCAGGATCTAACGGTGAAGAGAAGGAAATGGGAACAGAATGCGAAGAAAGGCACCTTCTTGCAAGATAGAAATGTCACTAGTAAAGGACAGAGGTACAAAAGGCAGGCGGCTTATTCCAAGAGTAGACATGTCTGGACAAGAGCAGAGAGGGTTACAATGAGAACTGAAGGGCATGTGCTGGCATTTGGCTACAGAGAGCCGGAAACGCCCGCCCAGGGGGCTCAGAGGCCGGCAGACTCACAGGAGGTAGATCACCCTGCCTCGCCCTGCATTTTACAAGTAAGGAAACAGACTCAGAAAGCTTGCCTGAGGCCATGTGGGTGGTAAGCCTCTTAGATGACAGACTCACGTTATTTCCACTGTGCAGTGGTTTTCTAATGAGATTCTTTGGAACTCCAAGTTCCCACTGCGAGGGCTCAGCGGCCACCCTATGGCAAGGGGAGCGGAAGTTAGGACCATGACGATGACTGACCACTTGCATATACTGGGGTGTTTGCGTGAAGTGTTTCGCTTAGGCTTCTAAAAAGATTCTCCTAATTAAAAAGAAAGAAAGAGATCTCCACTTTGTTACAGCATATTGTTTATCTTGTTTTTTCTTTTTGGTAAAGTAGAGCCTTTGAAGATTTTCAAATAGTAAGACACCTTAAGTAGAGCCATGTTTGAAAACACACACACTGGCTATTCTTATAAGAGGTAAAAGCAAGAGAGCCCTGCAATTTAGGTGAGAATGGAGGCCAAGTTCCGCCAGAACCTCCTGGAAAATACTGAGTTTCACCATGGGTTCTGTCCAAGACCCACAGCCTCCTTATGTTACCCTCCAACTAGCAGTTACTTTATAAATAAACGCCTAGCTGATGTAAGAGAGAGGGATGACTATTCCAGACCCTCAGGGACCTGTGACTTTTCTAGATTTCAAGTTTGGACTCTCTTGTTCCTTAATGCCCTTGACATGTTTTATTTAAGTTTGATGAGTTTCCAGGTTTCTTTCCTGTCCTGGCCAATGTTTGTTTTGACCTCCTGGGGGAAAGTAACAGGAAAGGGGACAGAGAGGAAATTATCTGTGTGACAGGTCAGAAATGGCGAAAGATGAATGAGTGCTCATCCAGCAGAACTGCAGGATTCGAGAGTGATTCTCAATAATCATTCACCTTCCCCACAGCTGACTGTCAGGAACGAGTTTACATGACGCCTGTACCGTGAGACTGTAACCCTAAGAGGACAGCCTTGTAAGAAATCTAACTCCATCAGTGGGCAATCAGCCAAACAAAAAAAAAAAATCACTTACTCTATGTCTGTGGGGTTTTACAGACCAGGAATCATGCACATGTGTGTGCATGTCTGTGTATGTATGTGCTGTTATTTCATTTCACCCTCAGAACGGCCCCATGAAGAGGACACTTCACTCACTTTGCAGGTAAGGAAACTAACCTACCTGTCACTTGCCAGAGGTCCAATAAATAACCCAGGGCCAAGCCGATTTCAAACCAGGTGTATGGGACTCAGAAAATAGAATTTCTAGGAAGTAATGAAGCAAAATCTCAGACTCCAGAACATTCAGAAGGCTTGTTGGAGGGAGAGTGTAGCCACCAGTTTGACTTGAGTCAGCAGTTGATAATGGTAAGTAAAAAACTAAGGTTAGAAAGGCAAGTGGCAAAAAGCCACTTTCTCTGCGGAGTCAAATTCATGAGACTCGCACGCTGAGAAAACACAGCCTCCATCTGAGGCCAACTGACATCCCCGGAGAAGTGACTGCTGCCTTTCTGCTCCTTTTCAGCTCTTTGTGAGGGAACCTGAAAAGAGGCTGGGAGTGAGGGGAGATATCCGCCAGCACCCTTTGTTTCGGGAGATCAATTGGGAAGAGCTTGAAAGAAAGGAGATTGACCCACCGTTCAGGCCTAAAGTGGTAAGGAGACAGCCTGGACGGGGACGTTTGCTTCCAGCCATTCTCCTCCTATTCCCACGCCGCCTGCCTGTCCCCTTGAGGAAGGGAAGGGTCTGACTCTCAGTTGCGCTGCTATGTATGCAAGGATGACTTTTGGTAATCTTAAAAAGCTGAATGGTACACCGTACTGAACAGGACTTATGAATAAGTGTTTGTTTTTACATTCTTTCTCTTTGTCATGGGCACCAAATGGACCAGGTGGCTTGAGGAGAATTTGTCCCAACCTGTGTTGTCCTGGAAGTCAGTCCAAGATGTTTAACAATAAAATTAATGTGGGTGGAGGAGCCAATGGCAATGAAGGATGTTGATAAAAGAACAGGAATATATATAATCTGCAAAACCCCACCCTTCTGCTCCCACCTGGCACTGACATCCCCCCACCCCATGCCCACCACCTACCCATCATTCCCTGGAGACTGAAAGAATAGTGGTTGAATTTGGGCTCACCACTTTTCCAAATGTGGATCAGTCCTGCTTCGTGTAAATTATTAGCCAGAAACCTTAGATCCTATTTGCATGTTTACAATAAAATTCCTTCGTATGAATTTAATTATACTATTGATAAATGTATGAGTAAGGATCTTAGAGATGTTCAACAAAAACCACACGTGATCACTCGTAAGTATTCAGTTTATCTGCAAACACCAACTCTGTCATACACAGATTATAGCCTCAATAACAAAAGTAAAGATAATTAATTAATTCAGTGGCTGATTTTCTTCCCTTTTTTCACCCCCTTAAACTCTAATCAAGAAATCACCATATGACTGCAGCAATTTCGACAAGGAATTCTTAAACGAGAAACCCCGGCTGTCGTTCGCTGACAGAGCACTGATCAACAGTATGGACCAGAACATGTTCAGAAACTTTTCCTTCATTAACCCAGGGATGGAGAAGCTGATATCCTGAATCCCCTCTCCAGACACTCGAAGGAATTTGCCTTCTCTCTGTGAACTGGCTCGGGTGACACAACTTGGGTTCCTTTTCAACTTGGAAAAGAAAGAAACACTCAACGATAAAGGCTGAGGCCTTTCAGCTCCTCGCTGACTGTATCTGTAGCAGGAACCAACGCAACTTCACTACTGACGGCACCTTTGGTTTCTCTCCTCATCTTTCACAGCCACTCTTGAAGTTAGGTCATTACTAACCACAGTTATTTACTTGAAAGATGGTTCTTCGCACTGTGAAAGATTTGAAAACTTAATTGTGCTCTAAATTATGGCCCTACACTTGTGCTCCAACTGCTGATCAATGAAATATTTGACTAGAGGAGCGAAGTGAGAACAAACTTCTCAAGACTGAAACAGCATGTTGCCTGGTATAGTAATGGATTTCATTCAGCTACGGATGGACGGATGAGTAACCACTAACCCCTTTTATTCTGTGTATATCTGTGGAAGTGTAAATGGTGGTGGGGGCGGGGGGGAGCCCTGAATAAGTTTTTGTGGGAATCCTTCAAATAAACATAGCTTGTAACTGGAGATTTACAAACCCATTCATTCTGATTAGCCATGGAATTCACAGGAAAGAGGGAAATGGAAAGTGGGACGAGCTCCTGCCACTGATACAGATGGTTTTAATACTCTACTTTATAGAGTAGGTTTTAATACCCACCTACTCTGTGGATCTTGTCAACATAGGTAATAAATTTAGAGTCCAACAAAGATATATTCATGGTACTTCTGCCAATAAAACCTTTCCATCAATCCATTTTCAGATGATTTCAGTACAGTGGCAGCCACTCATTACCATCCTCACACTTATTATAACAAGAAAAGAAATTAAGTGTGTAATTCTTCTAAGAGAAAAAAAAAAACAATCCCTTGTACCTTACCGGTAAATCTATGACCCATAAGTCTCTCTTTAAGCATCATTAAAGGTAAAAGACCCATGCATGCTAATTGTAGCAGTCAATCTTGTTTAATTAGAATTCTAGCTATACATTTTTAAGTATCTGTGCTGTTTGTATATTTTGATAAAGTGTTGTGACTTAATGACAAAGAAGTGGGCATGTAAACATGGAATAAAAGAAAGAAAGAAAGATGCCTCTTAGTAGTTTAATTCCCTACTTGTCCACCTAAAAACTTGGTTCTGTCATAGTTATCAAAATGTACCTAGCATTGAATTCATGTTTTAAATTTTGGGAATCAATAAAAATCCCCAAGTGGATGAAAAACTCGGATAACCCTTAAGTCATTGGTATCCTATTTCTCTTTCCCTTCACCACAAGATTCCTTGAAGGAGTGGTCAACGCATACTGCCTCTACTTCTCCTACACCCAAATTCAGCTCTGCCTTCCAGCCTCTGTCTCCTGCCACGGCTTCCTTGAAGAATTACCTTCTTGCCAGCCCTTGTGGAATGTTCTAGGTTCTCATCTACCTTTCTACAGCTTTTTATATCATGAAAGACCCTGTCTTTGATCTCAGCCCCTAGGACACTCTGACCCAACACCTTCCTCTTTCAACCCTGCCACCTCTGATTACTCTCTTGGCAGGCCCCCTTTTCTCCTTCTGCCCCAAATCGCTTCCAACACCCCCTCCCCTCCTTGCCTTCACTTACCCTTGGTTCTCTCCTTCCACCTCCTGTCTTAAGGCTCACTCAGTCCAGTTCATCTCAAATCCACATCTCCAGTTCTAACCTCTCTGCCAGGCTTCCAGCGGGCTCCATGAACTATTATTCTATGTTCTTATGATCTTTACCTCTTGTGTATTTCCTATTCCTGTTAGTGACACCATCACAGGCCCTGTCATCCAGGCTCAGAACCTCAGAGTCATCACTGACTAGGGGACTATCCCCTCTCTCATTTTTTTTAACACAATTGTTATGATTCTGCTTCTGCAATCTCTCCAAAACACATACTTATCTCTACTTTCCTTCCTGCTAATCACACCTGGATCAATCTTTACATCTGAAGTCTCTCTCTCTATTTTAATTAATATGTACAACCTATATTGTAAACTTTTAGGTAAAAATAACTTTTCCTCTACCCTCTTACATCAAGTGCCTGCAGGCCTGCAAATTAAACTGACAGAAGACAGACCAGCGAGAGAAGAGTGATTTATTCACACCCGCAGTGCACACACGCCTGGGAGTGCGCAGTGATGGCCACTCGAAGGGCTGGATAGAGCTGGGGGCGAAAATACCCAACCGAGGATGGAAAAGGGAAAGGAGAGAAAAGGCTTCTATGAGAAGAACAAATAGGTTTCTTAAGGAAAGATGAATGAGTTTCAGGAGAACAAACAGGAGGAAAAGTTTGTGATGATGTTTGAGTGATCCTTCCATCTTGTCTTCTTTGGGGCCGTAAAACACCCCCAGAGACGGGATTTACAGGAAGTGGGTTTACTCCAGGTCTCACTCCTGGGAACAGACCCACACCAAAGAAGGCATCTGTGGTGCTCCTCATTTCGCTGAAGACTTTGCTTTTAGTCAGATAAGAAAAGCTCCAAGAATCTTAAATGTCTTTAGCTTAAAATAATATTTATTATTTTAATATAAAAATATTATCTTCACAGACCAAAGGTTTTATCCCATCACACTTGTGTTCAAAACCCTGTGTCATCTTCACTGGCTAAAACCCATTCAGGACCACCCGTTCTGTCCCAGACAACCTCTCTCCCTTTTCCTCATGTCTCCCTTTCACTCACCTGTGCTCCTAGCAATCTGCTTGCCTTAGCGTTGCCTATCCCCACCCATCGTTTCCCACCTCCAGGCCTCCCTGGTACTAGTCAGTCTGCCTTGAATGCCCCCCTCACCCCATGTTCAATGTCTTCCTGTCTCTCAGATCCAGTTCAGTTGATGGGTCTGCCTTAATTTTCCCCTCTCCCTACTGTTCTCCCTCCCAAGCTGGTTTGTCTGTCTCTCATGTCTCTAAGCTCCCATCATATTGTATTTCTCTGGGCTTCTCTCATGACCCCCACTATTGCCTATCAAACCATAAAAAGGTATACTCCATCTTCCTTTCTAGGCTGTAAACCCTTAAAGGCAGGATCTCTGCCCAGTTTATCTTCATGCTTCCCACACTTCCTTTGAATATTAGTGCTTAAAAGAGTTTTGGGGGGAAAGAATCAATAAATGAACGCCCTGTGTAGTGTTTGAATGGTGGCCCCTGACAAGATATGTCCACCTGGTATCTATGAATATGACCTTATTTGGAAAAATAAGGTCACCAGGTTATCAGGTTAAAGCTGTCATCAGGTTAGAGCTGATCCTAAAGATAGCCTGAATAAAAACAATACTACTACTCTATGCAACGGCACACCCTGTGCTTTTTTTGAAAACGTTGTAACAGGAGGTCAGAAAACTATTCAGTCAGCCTATTACTCATTAGACAGTGTTTTTTTGCTCTCCAATCAGAAAATCACTCAACAAATGTTTGCTGTGCCCCTACTATGTACTAGAAGTACCTGGCTTGTCTTCAGCATCCCCCAAAGAACTCTGTAAATTTTCCTTTCTCCTCCCTAGTCCGCCTAAGACGTGTGCTGCTCAAAACACTGGCCAAAGTTTGGTAACTGCAATCAAGAGAAACATGATGATTTTATCCACATATTTTTCTCCTACAGACTAAAAACTTATTTCTTAAGTGGTGACAGTGTTCCTTGAGCAGGTCCCTGAAGCTAGCTTTGGGGTTAATCTTGCAGTCTTCTTCTGCTGAGTTCTAACTAAGGCAGATGCATTTCTATCTTCAAGAGAAGATGGGGAATTCATCTGTAGTCAGAATCAGCTGTTCTTGTCCTGCCGCCCTGGAGAGGGTGACAACTGCCCACACTACTGCAAAAGCTGCACGCACAAGGGGCTTGGCTTGGCTTTCAGGAGACTGTGAGCAAACCAATGGGCTAGGGGATGCACAGAAGGTTAAAGACACAAAAGCCTGTTGGAGCCAGATTTCCAGTGCTGCGAATATCTGGATTAAGAGTTTGAATGTCATTCCACAAGCACAGTAGAGCCACTAAAATTATGCCAATGAAGCACAGCAAAATACTCAAAGCTTAAGCACCAGAGGCATAAATGGAAAAAAATTAATAAAAGTTTCCTGCCAACCTGAAAGTGGATTTTCTATAGTGAAGATCCACTCAGAGTTTTCTGCATGTAAGACCATTCATCTGAGGAGGGCATCAGCAATGAGCTGTCACCTCGTACTCATTAGAGTATCAAAAAGTCAAGAAATAAGTGCTGGTGAGGAGGATATAAAGAAAAGGAAACCCTGGGCACTTGTAGGTGGGAGCATTAACTGGTTCGGGTATTATGAAAAACAGTTCGGAGGTTCCTCAAAAAAATTAAAAATAGAACTACCATATAATCCAACAATCCCATTTCAGGGTACTTATCCAAAGAAATCCAAAACACTAATTTGGAATGATCCCTATACATCCCTATGTTCATAACGCATAATGGTTTAGATATGGAAACAACCTAACTGCCCATAAATGGATAAAGAAAGAAAGAATGGTGTGTGTGTGTGTATGTGTGTGTGTGTACACGCTCGCACGTGTATGAATATTATTCTCCCTAATAAAAAGAAATTCTACCCTTTCCAACAACATGGATAAATCTGGAGGACATTATGCTAAGTGAAATAAGCCAAAGAAAGACGAGTACTGCATGATCTCACTTATACGTGGAATCTAAAATAACCGCTCTCCTAGAAGCAGAGAGCAGAATGGTAGTTGCCAGGGGCTTAGAAGAGAGGAAGTGGGAAGATACTGATCAAGGGGTTCAATGCTGAAATTATGCAAGATAAATAAGTTATGGGGATTTAATGTACAGCATGGTAACTACAATTAACAATGCTGCATTTTATTCTTGAAATTTGCTGAAAGTATATCTCAAGTGTTCTGTCTGCAGAAGAAAAGGATATGTATGTGAGAGAATGGATTCATTAGTTTGATTGTGGTGAAAATCTCAATGTATACATAGATCAAAACATCAAGTTGTATACCTTAAATATATACAATTTTTAATTATACTTCAATGAAACTAGATAATTTTTTAATTTAAAAAATGAAAATACAAATACAATAAGGTAAATAATCCTTAACATATTAAACTTGCCACATGCACATTTCATAGGGCTGCTTCTTTTGTGTGTGTTTCTATTTAATGAATAAAGGAACACAGGCCTCTCCTAAGCCCTGTGCACCAGGAGTTCCCTGAGGCGTCAATACCAGAAAGGCTGACTCAGCTTTTACAGATGGAAGAGTCTAAGAACAGAAAAGCACTGACCAAGAAGATGGAGTGACAGAGTAGCTGAGCCAAATTAAAGTTCAAGCACTTGGCTCCCCCTGTCCCCTGGCCTCTACTGCCCATGTCCGAGCTGAAGCCCTCTGGTCCAAGCAAACTGTTCACAAAGAGCTCCCTGCTGTTCCTTGAGGGGAAGACCCCAGCGGCCAGACCTCTGCATGAGGAGAATCCAGAAACCTCTCTGCCCCAGCAGGAGCCCCCACTCGCACTGCTAAGGGAAATGAAAAAGAAAGTACCCACTCCTCCCAGCAGAACAAAGATAAGTGACTGCCCCATTTCTCTCCCCGGGCTGGCCCATCAACCAAACGAGGACCTCCTACTAGTTTTCAACATTTGCCTGTATTTGTTACACTGATTTTTAGGATGGACTTGAGGCCAGTTTTATTTTTGGTCAACATAGTACTCTTGGCCTTTTCAGGAAAGCTGAGATTTCTCCTGAAGCAGGGAGGTAGCTTACTACCTTAAAACCTCTAATGAGCAAGAGATTAGAGGTGCCTTAAAACCTCTAATCTCTTGCTCAAAAGCTCAGCCTCTGGGTCACAGTCCCACCATTTCTTTAATAGTAAGCTCTACTTTTCCTGACATCCACATCTTATGTCACTGTAAATCTTACATACCTTCCCTTCAGACACATGTGGGAACCCTGAGAATAAATTTGTGTCCATACTGGTTTGTACATTCATGTCACAGCTTTTGTGACAAAAGCATATTTAAAACACTCATATATACTTATAGAGTCTATTTATAGCTGTGTATGATGGTCTGATTTTTTAAATGGGCTGAAGGTATTGTGTTAATTTTATGCAGATTCTAATTTCCAGAGGTGGAACTCACCAGCTTGGATCACTGGGCCTCACTTCCTTCTCTTGATCTTTAACATCTTCCCAGAAAGGAGCCGTGAAGGCAAATAGCCATAGCCTCCTAATTACAATCAACAATACTGCATTTTGTTCTTGAAATTTGCTGAGAGTATATCTTCAGACACTCATCGAATTTCAGAATTGGAGGATACTCAACTATATACGTTCATCAGTTTGTATTCGGAGGAAATAGAAGATTCTGGAAGATAAGAGACAACCCTGCAGTCACAGCTGGAGAGTAAATGAGGGAGCGGCCCATTTTTGAACTCCTTGTATGAGGTCGTCATGACCCATTTTATGACTTCCTCAACAAATCAGGGCAAGATAAGGGTTCCAAACTTCCCACAGTAGAACTTCGGTCTAGAAAAGGAAGTTGGGAAAAAACCAACACTTTGAAGCATCTTGTGTGCTGGAGGAAAGTAGATAGGTTATTTTTTTTCAATAACCCCATGAGTTAAACATTATAATTATAATGATATCCCCATTTCGCTGCCCTGTTTTACAGCTCAGAGTCACACAGCTAGTGATTAGCCAAGGCGGATCTGAACCCAGAACTCCCTAACTACGAAGCTTCAGCTTTCATCCCAATAGCATGCTTTTCCCAATTTGCTCCCTTTTGAAACTAAACTGTACATACTCTTTTCACATGGGGCCATTGCCCCTCTGCCTCCAAGTTACGCTAATCCACATTCCTTTACTGAACCTACATGACACCTTCTCAGCCCATCCCACCTTCACTCCACACAAAAAGCCATCATCACTGCCCTCACGGGACTTCAAATGCCATAACCTCTCTCTTTCCAACACCTCCTTTCATTTTTCATCACTGCGCAGTGGTCGAGGCAGGACAGGCAGGCACGTGTCCAGCTGCAATGCTGCTCCCCCTCCTCCTCAGAGCTGCTTTCCCTGCATCTCCACAAGTCAGTCTACTTACAGAGGCCGCAGCCGTGAGAAAACATCTAGACCTCCTTGCCTTCCCATTCCATCTGAGCCACACAAGGAGAGCACAAGCAATTCCTTTGAGAGCAGGGCAGAGCAAGTTACACAATGCAGGTGATATAGCATCTTATTATGGCTTCCACTCACTGTGTCACAGAAGGAATGACAGCACCGACACCCCTGCTGCTGGTGAGTAACCTCGCCTTGTTTAAAATAAGGTCCAGAACATTGAACTTCTAAATTGGACTAGCCTTGAATAGGAGAAATCAAAGAGGGAAATAATTAAAGGTGAAACAATTTGCCAAGACCAAGTAACAGACCCTCAACCTGGAGGAAACAGGCAAGTCTGTACGGGACAGATTATTTACCTGTAGCCTAATTTCAGAACAGTAAAAAGGACATTAGAGTACGTTTGTTTATCCCTGGCTTAGTGACCGCTGCTCCCTCCTGGGCCAGGAAGTGAGTTGGGAAGCTGTGTGCAATCCGTCTGAGCTCAGACTAGGAAAAGACCAAGTGGAGAAAGCCATGTTAATCTTACTGTGGGGGCGTCAAAACATGAAAAGGTGATTAGAACGAAAGAACAGTCAGGTACAGTCACCACCTCAAACTTCAAATTAAACATGAGTATAAAGCTACACTTATGGTAGACTGTTCTGTCCAGTTGCTTTATATTTTGTTCGCTTTCGGCACCACGCTGGCCTATATGAAGAGTAATCTACAAATGCTGTGAACTGAGCTCTTCTAGACATGAGCAGCCTGACAAGGAAAACAAAATATGGCAGTGGGCCAAAGGGCTAAGGATTCATGCTACCTGAAGGCAATTATAAAGGGAAGTTGACGGCCTGATAGACGTGTCGTGATTTATGATGACTAGATTGAGGCTATGGTGATTTTTTTTAAAGAGATGCTGCTGAAATGATCACTAAGAGCCTCATCAAATGCAGTGGAAATAGGTGCCTGTCTTCAGAAGCACCGATTCAGATGTTAGGGTACCTTGTCCTGAAAATAATATCAAGTCTATGGATCTCCAGTGACATGGAAGGCAATGCTTCCCCTTCCCTTGCTCCAGAGAAAAATGCATGCAGATGTCCACCAAATGCACCCACTTGAAGGAAGAAGAAGATGGACAAGGGTCCGAGGGAATAGCTGAGGGAAGAGAAAGGCTAGGGTAGAGGAACACAAATCATCTGGTCCTTTGTTCTGAAATGGCTCTGCTTCTCGTTCACCATGAAACCTTGAACAAGTGATTTAATCTTTGGGGGACTCCAAATAAGGGGGCCAGGAAAGATAATATCTAAGGTCCCTTCTTAGCATGAATGTTTTCTCATTCTAATCTGAGAAGCTGCAAAGGTCGGTGAGCAATACTTTCCACGTACACAGACACTCACTGATTCCACCCTTAGCAGGCCTGCACCAGCCCCCTCTCTCCCTCCTGCACTCCAATCCCTCTTTCTGGGTCCCTACTCACCGCATTCCCAGGAATCTAGTATTCTCGTGCTGCCCGGGAACCCCCACCAGCACCCCCAGCAGGAGACGTTTCTAAGAGTTGGCTCTTAGAAATAAGAACATCCAAATTTGTATGCCCCCAACAATGGCCAAAATTATGTTTAATTTATAGCTGGTTTTCAGCAAATATTTGCCTGTGTAAACTTGTTGGTGACTAACAATATTAATGTTTGCTTCATATATTAGAGTAAACAAAAAACTTATACATATCACTCTATCCTTACAAGAGCCCTCTGAAATTGCTTATTAATATGCCTACTTAATAAATGAGGAGGTTGAGGCTCAGGGAGATGGTGACTAATCTAAGAGCACACTAGAAAGTTGCCCAGTGGAGATTTGCCCAGATCCTGCCTCTTTCCAGACTGCAGTATTCCTGCTGCCTCTCTCCAGCACTGTTCTATCCTGTAATTTACAGAGTTTTAAACTGACCCATCCGGTTCAGGTTCCCACCTGGCCTTAACTGCGCCATTTCTAAAGAAATCAGTACAGGTAGACAGTCTCATGGAAGCCTGGCCATCTCATCACCACCCCCGACTCTCTCCCATGGTGTACTTCTGCCTAGACTCAGTCTTGCCCGCAGAAATGAGAGCTTTTCCTTGGGGCCCAGTCAAAGGTGCAGGAAAAAGAAAGATTAGTGTTTTTCAGGAAGATGTGGACTGAGAGTTTGACTGCTGTAATGCACCTTTCACTGAACATGCAGACAAAGGAAGAGGCATGAATACTTCCCGTTTACAAGATGTAGGCCACCGAGAGAGGCGACCAGGGTTTTCTCAGAGCCTGTTAGCAAGACCACCCAATGAAGATGCTCTGCTAGGGTTTTTCCCACAAATGCTTAAGTGCAGAGGAAGAAGTCATACACCATCAACCAGAAGAGAGATGCCTTTCAGCATGTATAAAAGTGCAAACTGAGATCTTAGTATTCAGAACATCTGCCTGGGGAGGACCCAGCAAAGACCTCTGTAAGAGAAAGCACCACTTTAATCACCCTACCAGGCCTAGAAAATGCCAAAATCCACCCACAATAGTGCAAATCCAAGAAGACTTCTCCCACCATCCCTTACTCTTTACCTCTCCTCTACCAACTTGGGAGAAAGGGCAGGAGAGTAGACACCATGGTTTCTAAACCAGAAAAGAGGACTAACACATGAAGTGAGAAGTCACAAAGAAGCTGACCACAAAATGCAGCCTACCTGAACAGGAGGGAGAAGACTTACTCTACATGGATTTTAAATTATTCCATCACGACAAACATTTAAGTTGCTGAAATGAGATGTGAGGGGAAAGTAGAAGCAAGGAGATTTTCAATCACCTGGAAATAACCAAAAAAGTCTTGAAAGCTATGAGATTCCAAGGTTGGAAGAAGTAACCCCACAGAACAGGTTTGAAGGGAGACTGACAAAATAAAGACTTTTTATTTTATTTTGTTTTACCCTAAGAATTCTGCTTATTTACACACATAAACATGTATTGGAGCCAAGACAATGTTGTTCTTGGTGCCACAGTACTCAATAGAGATTTCAGATGCACCTGCCTTTTTATCACCAATCCTACTTCCCTGGCAAGTGCTCAATAAATTCTGTTGAATAAATGAATTCAACTATAGGTAAGCACCTAATTATGATCATCTATCAACATACGAGTCTAGTTGATGAGAAGGCCTGGTGGTAAGTGCTTTGTTCAACAGTGATTAACTGAACTTTGGTATCACATTCTTTTCTCGGGGGATTTTAGGAAAAGGCAGAAATCAGTTGACAAAGAGAGAAGACATCCAAGCAGAGGCCACAGGCAGCCAAAGAGAAGAATAGCAGAGGCCAGGAGGCAGACGCCATCATAGAAGCAGTAGTAGTGCAGTCTGCCACCACATTGGGGAGCCACTAGAACAGTGACCAAGAGCTAACCAATTCTGAGTGGAGTTACAATTCAAGGGCCCACAGAGCAGCTGGCAGGTGGTGCTGTAGGCGACCACCAAGTCTGTCCTGTCTTGGTCCTCTGACTCACTCAAGGAGCCACTCTGACAGAGATGGGAGCACTCCCCAGCCAGAAAGCTGGCCAGGGGACTGAAGTTGCTGGATGCATTTATTTCCTCAGAGACATGTCCACTCCCCATGAGGGTCCGCAGTGCGGCCGAGTGCTGACTGCCTTGTTTCTCCATGTATCCTCAGAAGCCCTGAGACCCAGGAGTCCTGAGTGTGTCGTGTGTGTGTGTGTGTGTGTGTGTGTGTGTGTGTGTGTAGACACACAGAGAGAGAAATAACTCAACTATTACAAAACGTACCATGCAGCTATTAGCATCAGACTGGTTGACTCATTGTTCCCTACAAACCTGTTGTATATTCTTATCCCAGAACTTTGACTCATTTTCTCCTACCAGCCTGAGAGCTCCTCCTGCATCTTTTGGGGTAAACAACCCAAACCAACCCAACCCCAAGGACCCGCTGATGCTCCAAGCTCCTGCATAAGGCTTTTGCTGACTATGCCAGTCGCTGGTGGTCAGAAATGCTTCCCTCCTCATTTTGTCTTTTAAAGCAACAGTAGTTAAGAGCAGGCCCAAACAACCAAAGCCCACTTGGGGATGGAGTAGGCAAACCCCAAGATTGTTTCTGTATAGCTCTCAACTCACTGTCAGGAAAGCACCTCAGAGGGGTGGAAACAACTCCCACATGGGGGACTTGCCTGGGAGGTGGGGTGATATCCCACCAAGGAGACAGGAAACAAATGCCCCCAGCAGGAAACCTATTTCCTGCCTCTCGGTTCTCTGCTTTCTATATTACTTCTACTGCTGATGAAGTTTTGGCAATAAAATACATCATTGTATACAGAATGATTTGGTAGGGAAGTGCGCCATCAGCCTGGCAGCAGAGACACTGTTAGCTCCAATAATACTCCCAATAAGTCTACACTGTTGTGTGCCTACCGATAGCCATCATCCCCCCGGTTCTGTTAACAGAACCCTGATTGTGTTCCAGAATCATGCAGGCAGTATTATGTCCAGGGAAAGTGGACCCTTCCCCACGGGATGAAGAGAGTCATCTACACCAGGGTGAGTAAACTTTTTCTGTAAATGGCTAGAGGGTAAATATTTTAGGCTTTGTGGGCTAGGTGGTTTCAGTCACAACTTCTCAACTCTGCTGCTGTAACAGGAAAGAAGTGATAGACAATATGTAAATGCATGACTGTAACTGTGTCCCAATAAAACTTTATTTAACTTTACTTATGGACACTGTAAAAGAAAACATGATTAGAATGTGTTCACTTCATTAACTGAAGTGGTTATTGGGACAGCCCCTAGCTGGCAAGTACAGAATGAAAGATTTCCTTATGGAAAAATGTTGCCAAGAACCAGGCACTGTAAGTAAGGTGTTTTGTGTGGATTATTTCACTTATTCATCAGAACAACCCTGTGAGGACAGCCTAGTTGCCCCATCTTATAACACAGAAAGATTAGAGTAATCTTGCACAGAGTCTTAAAAAAGAGGCCTTTCATTCCAATGCCTGTGCTCTTTATCACTATACAATATATATTCAAAAGAGCATCATGTCTGAGCAAGTGGGTTCCGGAGTCAGATGGGCTGGTTCACATCCCAGCTGCACCACTACATGATGTATAACCCTGGATAAGTCACTTAAACACTCTGTGCCTCAGTCTCCTCATTTCTAGAATAAGGACAATAACAGTGCCAGTCTCATAGGGGAGTTATGAAAAGTGAATGAGATAATACAGGCAAAGCACTTAGAAGACCACCTAATGTATAGCAGGCACCCACTAACATATCAGTACTGTTATTAATAAATTAGTGTTATAGGAAAAATAACTCCATCTGATCACCAAAGGAAGGGATTAACTTTCTAACTTAAAAATAAGTGTGTATGTATGTGTGTGTGTGTGTATGCATATAGATTCACATATATGTATGTATGTATGTATATACCTTATTGCTCTTATTCTCATACAGCTATAAAACCAAAGAGTGTGACCTGTAAAAGTTAGTGCAAATTAAACTATAAAAATAATAAACTTAAAGTTAACAGTATTGATTTTATGTGATGATAACACTGGGAGACTGAAACCAAACCACCACTCTGATATAAACATGTCCTGCCACAGTGCAAACCCTTCGGACTTTAATCATGGTTAGACGATCACATATGCTGTGAGAACTCAGTCCCTCCATTGCTTTTCTCTACTGAAACTACCAAAGAAGAATCAGTTACGTGTCTTGATGCATTTGACCTTCATTTGTCATAAAAGCTTACACGCACCTCAGCTCCTTCCTTACAGCACGTGACAAATCAATTCCATTGGTGCTGACACAGTTGTGAACAAGCTGCCCCTCGAACTCTGGACTTCAACAATATCTAATAGAACTTTCCTCAATAATGAACATTTTTCTATGCTGTACAAAGTGGTAGCCAATAGCTACTTATGGCTATTGCACACTGGAAATGTGACCAAGATTGAGAAACTAAATTTAATTCCTTACTTTAAATTTAAAGTCACACGTGTCTAGTAGCTACCATGTTGTACAGTGCAGCTCTGAGATCCCATAGTAGTATTTGATTACAAGGCAGTCATCTGTATGACTATTTATCATGAATATGCACACACATCCATGTTATTTTGGTCAATAACATGCATACATATGTGTGTATACACATAAAACTTTCAAATATGTAGCGAGAACCTTCATAACACTGCTCCTCTCCCAATTTGCCGAATGCTATATTGTAGTACACTGTGTTGTTTCCATTGGTAAGATGTATTCAGTTCCAGACTTGCACACTAAGGCCTCTTCCCCGAGGGAAGACCTGATAGTAGGCTAAGGGTAAAGGAGAGAATCTAGGAATGGCAATAATACCATATTCTGAAATTATCAGGCCATGAAAAGCAGTTAAATGCTGCATTTTAAGAGGGACCTCAAAGAACTGAAGCTAGTTGAAAGGCAGTTTATCAAAAAGATGGAGGGAAAGCAAATTATGCCACATTAGAATGGTCAAAAGAACTGGAGTTGTCTGGCTCAGCGAAGAAAAGACATGCCTGGCAGAGCAGAGAGAGAGAAGCTCCGGCCCCATGGACAGATACACAAAGGCTGTGATCATGTGAAAGAGGAATTATGCTGCTTTCATTTAGCTTGAAGCTGGAGAAAACAACACTAGCACAAGTAAAAATGATAGTGACTGTAATTAATATAAGAAAGACAGGTGAACTATATCTCACCTAAAACAAGAAAGACTCTTCCTAGCTGTTGTGTTGTCTGAAGGAGTAAAGGAACACAGTGTATTGAACACAGCATTTCAACAACTTCATTCCCAGCCTCACTTAATTTTTTAAAGATATGTTACCTGAAAGGGCAAAATGAACAAGAAAAGAGATAACAGAAATGAGAGATGTTAACAAAATTTGGGTTGGAAGCAGTTGAAGGAGACTTGGCCCAGTGAAGAGAGAGATTGTTAACCTGATGCTTATTTATTCCATAGAATTTCAGAAATAAACAGGTGTCAGTTGTGCAAAATATCCTAGAAGGCAATGGTGGAAAGTGGAACTGACGACGGGAGTAAAGGCTGCAACTTTTTAGAAGCAGCAGTCAGACCTTCTGGAGTTACCTTCCCCATTCAGCCAAGATGCTGCTGAATCTAGCAGCCAACTGCAAAGAAGAGATTTACTCCATTGAAATCTGGACTTGGAGACTTCCGGCCAAGATGGAGGCGTAGGCAGACACACTGTGCCTCCTCTCACAACCAAAATTAAGGACAACAAATATTTAGAAACAAGAAAACAACCAGAACTTATAGAAAATTGAACTGTACGGAAGTCCAACAACCATTCATCCAGACCGGTAAGGGGGTGGAGTCGCGGCAGGAGAAAGTGGAGGTGTGGACCTGGAACGCAAGCAGCAGCGGCTTGCAGTTCCCAGGTGCACAGGCAGCAGCTGGTGGACCCCGGGCACAGTGGGGCAAACTGTGCAGACCCAGTGAGGCCGCACAAGGCAGCTGGCTGACCGGGTGGTCCCACATTCGCAAGCACAGACGGTCCAGGCAGAGGGGAAGTGGCGGAAGGGACCGAATCCAGGAGAGAGCGGAGCAGGCACCATTGTTCCCTCTCAGACCCCGCCCCCACCTACAGCGTCACAACCCCGCAACTGGGCTGCCCCGCCCTGAGGAACACCTAAGGCTCCACCCCTCGCTACGTAATAGCCGCGACCAGACTGAAACCAAAACAAAACAAAACAAACAAACAAAAAAAAAACCAGCAAAAATGGCTCAAACTGGAAAACAAATAAAAGCCCCAGAGCCAATTCCTCTAAGCAGTGAAGAGATAGCCAACCTATCAAATGCACAGTTCAAAGCACTGGTCATCAAGATGCTCACAAAATTGGTTGATTTTGCTCACAAACTAGATGAAAAAATGCAGGCTACAATACGTGAAATGAAGGAAGATGCATGGGGAACTGATAGAGATGGAAGGAAAACTGGGACTCAAATCAATGGAGTGGACCAGAAGGAAGAAACTAACAACCAAACAGAAAAGAAGGAAGAAACAAGAATTCAAAAAAATGAGGAGAGGCTTAGGAACCTCCGGGACATCGTTAAACGTCCCAACATCCGACTTATAGGGGTCCCAGAAGGGGAAGAAGAAGAGCAACAGGTGGAAAACTTATTGGAACAAATAATAAAGGAGAACTTCCCCAATCTGGCAAAGGAAATAGACTACCAGGATGTGCAGGAAGCTCAGAGAGTCCCAAAGAAGTTGGACCCAAGGAGGAACACACCAAGGCACATCGTAATTACATTAACCAAGGTTAAAATGCAACAGAGAATTCTAGAAGCAGCAAGGGATAAGGGGACAGTCACCTACAAGGGAGTTCCCATCAGACTGTCAGCTGATTTCTCAAAAAAGACCTTACAGGCAAGAAGGGGCTGGAAAGAAATATTTGAAATCTTGAAAAGCAGGGACCTACATCCAAAATTGCTCTATCCAGCAAAGCTGTCATTTAGAATGGATGGACAGATAAAGTGCTTCTCAGATAAGGTCAAGTTGAAGGAGGTCATCATCACCAAGCCCTTATTATATGAAATGTTAAAGGGACTTATCTAAGAAAAAGAAGATAAAAATATGGCAGTGAAAAGACAGCAAACTCACAGCTATTAAGAACCACACCTAAAACAAAAGCAAACTAAGCAAACAGCTAGAACAGGAACAGAACCACAGAAATGGAGATCATATGGAGGGTTAAGAACAGGGGTGTGGGAGGAGCAGAGAGGGGGAAAAGGTACAGAGAATGAGTAGCATATGTAGTGGGTAGAAAATAGACAGGGAGAGGGCAAGAATAGTATGGGAAATGTAGAAGCTAAAGAACTTATGACACATGGACATGAACTAAAGGGGGGAATGTGGGTGGGAGAGGGTGTGTAGGGTGGAGGGGAATGATAGGGGAGAAATGGGACAACTGTAATAGCATAATCAATAAAATATATTTAAAAAAGAAAAAAAGAAAAAAAAGAAATCTGGACTTGAAGACCCTCAATGGAAAGTGGAGTGAAGTCGTTGTATCAAAAGGTGAGAGATTAAGTCAAAGTCCATATAATGAATGAGCAGACCTCCCCGCACCCCAGTTACCTCCCCTTACTTCATTTCCAGAATAAGTATTTCTCCCATAGCTGTAGATCATAGGGTTTCTTTCTGAGGAAACTGATCAGCCTGAGAAAAGGCCAATAGACCCAGCCATTTAGGGAAGTTCATGGAAAAGGCTGGGTTCCAGTCTCTTTACCCTTAAGTGAGTTCCAATCATGTGCAAGTCCATCCAAGCACTGAAAATTCCCAGTCATAATTTCAGTGTCTTTCTCCAAAATGTACACAGACAACTAAGAATCATCAAGCACTTGAAGAAAACCTCTATCTAACCTAAAAGACAGAAACCAAAATAACGGGGGGGGGGGACTGAGAGAAAACAAAGATGACAGAGAATATATGGGGATAGGAGAAAGCTAAATAAAAATAAGAATTACTATAATCTTCAGAGATACAAAAGAAATATTGCTTCCATATTACACTTGTGAAAAAGGCCTGGATGCTTTAAAAAAATCAGAAAAAAAAATCATTTAGAAAATTTTGATAAGAGAATTTATCAAAATTGATAAAAGAATTTAAAAAAACAAACAGTTTAGAAAATAATAGTAAAGAAATCTCTCAGAAAATACATACACAAGAGAGTAGAAAATGTTAGGGAAAAAAGATAAGCAAATTAAAGGCTCAGTCCTAAGATTCAATGTCCACATAATAGGAGTTTTAAAAAGACTTAATAGGAGTTTCAGCAGATTATTTTGATGCCCAGTAAAATTAATGGGGAAAATAATAAAATTCCCATCAAAGCATATAACAAAGTAATTTTAGAATACTGATAACTTGAAATGAGAGAGAGGGAAAAATTGATCCAAAAACCTTTCCATAGAGATAAAAGAGGCCTCATACAGTCGATTAGGGGACAGAAGGACACACGCTACTCACAGCAACAATACAAGCTGTAAGACAACGAGCAATGTCCTCAAGACGCTGAGAGAAAACAAGTGAACACAAATTCCATCACTAAACAAAACTATTATTCAGGTGCTAGGATATTATACAGACATGACCACAAAGAGCAGTCTCGAGGGAAGGGGGCTGACACCGGGGGCGGGAACTTAAGTTAGAAAGACAAAGATACAGGAACTTGGAAACAGAGGGCCCCATTGAAGAGTGAATGAAGCAAAAGGAATTCCCAGAATAATTATAAAAGAAGTTGCAAGACAGTAGCTACGCTGTACTGTAGCCTAGAGAGCAACCAGTTCCGCCTACAGCAGGATGATAGAGAATGGTCTCTCTAGGGAAAACAAAAAACGAATAAAAACAGACAGACGAGAATATCTGCTGTATATAAATGCATTACAAGAGATTTCAGTTCTGACAGAGATTTGAGGGTGAACTAGTGATAGATACACAGAAAACCAAGCTGATTACTAAATGAGGTAATGTTTAATTCTAGATACAATAAAAATTTGTTCAAAAAGGCAAAGATAATAGTCAATAATATTGTAATAACTACATATGGTGTCAGGTGGGTACTAGACTTATCATGGGACCACTGTGGAAATTACATAAAAGTCTAACCACCAAGCTCTATACCTGACACTAATACAAAATGATACTGAATGTCAATTGTAATTTTTAAAAATTCTTAATAAATCTTTAAAAAGCAAAGATAATCATAATATATTAAATAGATCCGCTATCAGTAAAAATCAAATGCCATGATTATGTAAATGTAAAATTAATCAAATTGAGATTTGTAACCTAATTGGGAGAATATGGGGAAAGCAGAAGGAATGTGTATAGCAGAGGAGTTAAAATAAATTCTCATATGTATCAGTAGAAAAGCAAAAAATAATCTCAAAATAAAGAGCAGTACACAACTCTACTTGAGATATATTAAGTCAAAACAGCTAATAACATTTAAAACTATGTGCATTTGTCACTTTAAACACATTTACTGTACAAGGGGGGACCCCCAAAAACCTGGAATCATCCTCAGGAGGACAGGCCCCTTGTGGTACAGGACTCCCCACTAGGGGAGTGCTCTGGGAGCCGTCTGTACCAGTGTCCCAGCTGGCTTTGCTGTGAGAGGCCGTGCTCAGCCTCAGTGAGTTTCTTTTTTGAAGACTCTTCCAACACATTTGCCCATTTCATGATGGGTGACTTGTGAGCGCACCTGCCCACACCACGCTGAGTGTTCAGCAGTTTTCGACAAAAACGGCATGACCCTTGTGCCCCACCCTCACCCTGAGCAATCTCTTTTTCGTTTCCCCAGATGAAAAAAGTCCTCAAAAGGAAACGGTGAAAAAAAAAAAAAAAAAACAGCAGAAGCATTGAAAGGCAACAAAATCAACACATTCAAAACTCTTTTGAGCAGTGGAAAAAACGTCTCAATAGGTACATTGCATCAAATGGAGAGTGCTTTGAAAGTGGCTGAAGTTTAAACATGTAAGAATAAATACACAATTTTTAATAAATAAGTTCCAGGTTTTGGGGGTCCTCCCTCATATACACACACATATACATAAGTAAAGAGAGAGAGAAAGAGATGATAGATTAGATAGATGATAGATAGATAGATAGATAGATAGATAGATAGACAGATAGAATAATAGAATAATAGAAGCCCTGGGAGGTAGGAAGTCCCCAGGAGCTGGAGCTAATCAAGCACAGAATATATAATCACTTTGTCAAAGGCATTTAGAGCTCTGAATTCTAATTACAATGGAATCTGTCACCAACACTCCCTCAAACCTCTGTGGTTCTGTAAGTAGCCATCAGAGTTTGGATGGGACAGGCACTGATGGCTCCTGAATCAAGTGCCAAGAATGGGGTGAGGGTTGGGGAGCATCCTGCAAGGAGGAGCAGGCAGGTTTTCCTTCCCCCTTGCTGTAGTGGCCCACCAGCACGAGAGAGAAGGGAGGGAAGAGATGGCAACAAGCAGGAAGAACCAGGCTGAGCTTTGCTTCCTGTCTCCTTGAGGAATCAGACGCACCTGACTGATCTCTGATAGGAAGGAGTGTGTGTGGATTTACACAGGACGGCAGTCCAAGTGTTCCTGTCCGTTCTCACTAGTTCATCAGCTGCCTCTGGCAAGGAACACGTATCGAGAACTTTTGTTGATCTAAAAATTGCTCATACTCAAAGTCAGATTCTGCCTCACAGATTTTAGAGGCACATCCTTTCTTCTTTGAAAAACCCAAAGGTTCTTCGAATGCAAACAGTGGCTCATAATTAATTTAAAAACAGGAATGTCGTTCTTTGGGAAAAGTCAGTTTAAAATCCAAAGAGAAAGAGAATCTCTCTGCAAGTACTTGTAGTAATGATCACGTATTTATTGGGGTTTTTTCCAGTGTTGTAGGCCTTAAGAAGCTTGAAGTGTCTGACCAAAGATGTAAATCTAAAAAACAAGTGGAAAATCTAAGTCCAGCAAAGCCTACTCAAGTTTAGTCAGTATTTCAAAACACCAACAGATGACATCTATTCGAGAGAGTAGAAACTACCCACTGAACTAACTACCCCCACTGTCATACGGAGCACCCTCTCCTGCACCCCCTCCCCTCCTAGTCACCGCCACAAGACACCCACTGATAATTACAATGGAAAGTGTTCTTTTAAGCTTTTCCAGAGATGTCATTTGCTGTATGGTGGAGCCCTCTAGTGCCCCAAAATTGTCTTTCCTCCAAGAATAAATTATACCATTGGTGTTCATAGTAGTGAATTTACCAAGAGGAAAGTTGATTCTACTAGCAGAGTTTGGAACTAAAGTAGCTGAATGAAAATAACAATCTTGTATTTTTGAGCTCATTATATATCCAGTCAACCATATCTACAATTCAAATTGTTTTATCATAGTGAATGTTTGACTCCCCAAGGAGTTATATTTGCCAAGTAGCTTATAAACTCATATGATCTTTTTTATTTCTGTGCTGGGAGTGGTGGGGAGTGGAGGGGGCAGTGGGAAAGGTGTGGGTGCACTCCAGGGAGGGGAAGCACCCAATCCTCCCTTAAACAAGAAAAATGCTAGACAATCGCCAGCCAAGGAGCTCCACCCACACCGTGACCTCGCAGTCCCAGACGACACATAGAAACACCTGGTCTCGGACTCTCACCATAGACGGACTGCTATGGATGGCAGTAATCAAACTTTGACCTCGAGTTTACAGTATGATTTGTTCCCTCTCCTTCATGAGCTTGTCCCCATGCCTTCACTGTCTTGATCTAAATTATGGCATGCTTAACCTGGGGTTCGAACATAAATGAGCCAAGCACTCTTTAAAATGTTGAGTATGTCGTCTATATGTATTTTCTTGGGTTTAAGATTTCTCTGTCTCGCTGGTTTTAAGAAATTTGGTTATAAGATGTCCTGGTACAGTTTTCTTCATGTTTCCTGTGCATGGGATTCACTGAGTCTGTTGAATCTGTGGGTTTGAAGTTTTCATCATATCTGGCAAATTGGGGGCTGTTACGTCTTTAAATATGTTTTCCTCACTCTTCCCCTGCTTTGGGAACTCCGACTGCTTGCCTATTTGGCCAGTTACAGTCATCCAGCAGGTCACACTGGCGTCCTGCCGCTATTTTTCCCCGGCCAGTCTTCTCTCAGGGTTTTACCTGGGATAGTTTCTACTGCTGCATCTTCATGTTCATTCATCTTTTTTCTGCCACACGTAATCTGCCCAGTCGACGTAGTGTTCATCTCAGACTTTGTAGTTTCCACCTCTGGAGGTTTAATTTGATTTTTTAAAACACCTTCCATGTCTACACTTAACATGTTCAATATTTTTTCTAGCTTGCTGAACTTATGGAATACAGTTATAATAATACATTTAATGTCCTTTCCTATTAACTTCACTTAATTCATTTAAATCAGTTTTGATTAAGTGACTTTTTTTTCTCCTCACTATGGGATTTATCTTCTGGTTTCTTTGTATGCCTGGTAGGTTTTTATTGGGTGTCAGACACTGAAATTTTTCTTTTAGGGTGTGCCAGATATTTTTGTACTCCTAAAAATATCTGAGCTTTGTTCTCTGCTGTGATCAAGTTACATGGAAACTGTTTGATCCTTTCAAATCTCACTTGAAGCTCTGATAGACAAGACTAGAAAAATGTTTAGCCTAAGACTAGTTTTCCGCACTACTGAGACGAGAGCCTTCTCTGTACTTTGCCACTGCCTTGTGGAGTCTGAGGCTTTGCGCCCTGGCTTTTGTAAATAGGCACTACCTCAGGCTCTCCGGGAGCTCTGGGCACTGTTCTCCCTGTCCCTTCTGGTGTTCTCCCCCACCATGAGCCGTTTCCCTGTGCACATACACTGCACAGTACTTAAACAAACACTTAGGGGGGAATCTTCTCCCGATCTCAGGAGACCTCTCTCTGTGCTCTGGTACACGGCTCTGTGAAATCCAGCTGCCTTGGATTCTCAGGGCTCTTGGGTCCATCCATTCAACTCAAGGAAACTGCCAGAGTTGGCTTAGTTGGGTTCCCCCTCCATCCACCATGACCTTGAAACATTCTCCAGGCAGTAGCTGGTACACTCCTGAGGTTCACCTCATTTGCTTCCCATTCGTACCTGATGTGCAATGTCTTGAGAACTGTTGTTTCGTTTATTTTGTTGGTTTTAGGTTGTTTCATTCAGGAGGGTAAATCTAGTTCCTGTGACTCTATCTTGATCCAAGTAGAATACCAAACATTTAAAATATATTTTCATTTAGACATTTAATCCAATGCTTTCTAACTATGTATGTGTGCACGTGTCATAATTTTTGTCTCCCCGGGTGCCTATCTACTGAGGATTAAAAATACTTAGGTTTAAGAACAGACTGTTACAGAAGGGCCCAAGGAAGGCAGGGTATGTGGTTTCCTTATTCTTGACACTGATAAGAAGTTTTAATATTTATAGTTCACTTGTTTATATTTTTTTAAGGTAAGCCTAACCTCTTTAAAATTGTTAAAACATAAAAAATTATCATTGTTTTACAGCAAACTAAGCTACATGAGCAATTGGGCTCATGAATGATTTTGAAAGACAGCGATACACGTAGGAATTCCGACAACACCCAGTTGTGCCTGGCTGGCCTAGCTGTTGAAGGGATCAATAACCCAAGCCACTTGTAACCCACTTGTACTCCGCCAGTGCAGAAGCACACTGGTCAGAAGCACCGATCCAACCACTCAAGAATTTCTTTAATACACAGTGTGCAGTAGGGATCTAACCTTACTGATTTTTCAAATGGTAACCAAGTGACTCAATACTGCTTACCGAATGAATAAATTTAAATTTATTTAAAATTCTGTCTTTGTTATGTCTTTGTCATATTTTACCATACATATCTTTCAGTATTCTATACTATGATCTATCAAGCTATTTATCTATCCTTCCACCAAGAACCAACCATTTTGATTATTATCATTTTATAAGACAATTTGATATCTTGCAAAGCAATTGCTCTTTTTCAAAAACTTCTTGTCCATTCTCACACATTTACTTTTACAAATAAATTTTAAATTAGCTTAAATTTCACTTTTAAAACTCCCATTGATATTTTTTATTGAAATTGCATTGAATTTATAAACAGACTTAAGGATAATGAATTTCTTTTACATATTAAAGTAAATTCCAAGACAACTAAATTCTCCTTTGCCCAATTGCAGTTTCCTACATCTTCTTACCAAGCACTAAATGCCAATAAAGCCCATTACCACCACCCCAGGGCCATTTAAAAAAAACTAAAAATGCCCCTGTGCATTTCCAAACACTACAGCTACCTAGAGCCCTGTTCATGAAGCTGTGTGGGGTCAATCGTGGCAGCTGCTGACCTAGAAATAAAACTCCACCCTCTGCCCTAGATTTCCTCCCAAGAAGGTAGCAGGTGTTGAAGGTTTCGAAAGGTATTTTCACGTTAGCCTCATTCAGCCAGTGTGGTGAAAAGTCCCAAACAGCAAACCAGCCGTGATCTCTGGTGCTTGGAATTCCAACTTAGGAGCTTTATTCATTCACTTAAGGATTTATGTCAGTTGAAAAGTGTATATCCTGCCAAACTAGCAACACGTTAAATAATCCCATAAATACTCCTCCATAAGAACCAATTGCAAATCATCTCAAATTCAACCCATCAATAAATGAAGACATTTATTGAGGAGTAAGTACCCAAAGAGTGTTAAAGGGCTGGCTTGCTTTCTGTCCCCGCAACCCCCTCCTACAGTTAATGCGCTACTGCCAGACTTCTTCAGATGGAGGACAGTCCAAATTAAACTCGGTCTCTTCAATTCTGGGTTATCCTGGTATCAACCAGGCTTTTAATACATTTCACCAAAGGTGTAATGAACTAACCCTTCCACATTACAAGGTTTGTAATTTTGCCATTGAAGTAATTGCATGAACCAAGGAAGTTCATCTTGGTTTGCTACCTTAATCTTGTTTTTCCCATTTCATGAAAATGATAGCTTTTCAGTATATCAACATTCTTGCTATAATATCTCCTCCATGCTACCTTCTGTAGGTTTACTCACTTTAACCTAAATGGAGGAAAATCTATTACTGTTACCAAAACTGTTTTATTTGAAAGTTCTTTCAGGAAGAGTTGAAGTGGATTTCCAATTAGAAATTCCAGAAAGCATATATCAAATGAAAAAGAAATACCTACTCTAACTTTAGGGATAGGGAGGGAGCAACCACATTAAGTCCTGTTATATGAAGTTACAAAGAGCAACAAACACCTGGACGTAATTCTCTCTTCCATATATCCTCTTTAAACCAGCTCCAATTGGATGATGAGAAATGTCCTTCGTCACATAAAGCTTTTACGCTAAGTTTCCTTTTACCCCTCTTCGTTACTGTGAAAATAAAAACCACAGTGAAATACCACTTCACATCCAGCCAGCAGAGATGTTAACAAGGAAGCGAAGCTGCAAGCACTCTCCCCAACTGCTGGTGCCCACTTACAATAGCACAACTGACTTGGAAAAGAGTTAGATGCTGACTAATAGAGATAAACATAGCTATGCCCTACAATTCAGACGGTCGCTTTCTGGAGAAATTCTTGTTCAGCATGTGCCCTGACAAGTGCCCTGCCCAGCATGCCACAGTTGGTTGAGTGTCATCCCACAAAGGAAAAAGTTGCCAGTTCGATTCATGGTCAAGGCACATGCCTGGGCTGCAGGCCCAATCCCCCATGGAGGGTGTGCAACCAATCAAAATTTCTCTCACACACTGATGCTTCTTTTCCTCTCTCCTCCCCTTTCACCTCTCTCTAAAAATAAAATCTTTTAAAAAATATATGTCAAAGTACATTCTAGTGATGTAATAAGTAAGACCCAAAGTGAGACAAAGGTTTTCTGCAATAAATAAATTGCAAGGAAAAAGAGGGGAGAGGTAAAACTATAGATTTAAGAAGCTTATTAAGGATCAATTAATCACAGTGTATAGACCTTACATGGATCCTGATTTTTTTTTTAAAGTAAAAAGCACAAACAAAAACGATATATGCAATTGGGAATTTGAACACTAAAGATTTGGTGGTATTAAGAATTACTGTTAAGACCCTGAGACACTGCCGCAGCAGAACCTGGAGCCCCCCCCCCCCCCCCACTGCCTGAGACGTACATGGCCTGAATCGGTCCCCTCTCCTCCATTCCTAGAGATGAACTGGAGGCATTGGGAGAGCCTGAAGTCTCCTGAATCATCAAAATAAGGTCACAATGGCTTGTAACCAAGAACAGACAGAAGAATTGTCTTCATCGCAATGTAACTGATAGGGAGTACAGAGACACGACAGGGCTGACTGGGCTCCCCCAGGTGGCAGCTGAAATTTCGGAGGGATGTTTCAGTGGCCATGGGGTCCTCCTGAGAAGTATGGGGTCTAAACCCCAAGCTGGACTCCCCAGCCTACAGCACCAGAGCCAGGAAAGGAACCCAGATAACATCCAGCTGTAAAAAGCAGCAGGTTTCTGCCTGACAGGGACAGAAGGCTGGAGACATGAGAACCTCTGAAAGGGCTAACCCACAACATTTTGTTTACAGCCACTTACCCTGGGCTCCAGCAGAGAGAGGACAGAGTGGACTAGAGACAGGTGAGGGGAGTCTAGAGTTGGTGGCTCTGGGGAGACAGCTGAAGGAAGAGCCACCAGGATCTCCATGCTGAGTCATTCCCCATACTGCATGAGCTATCTTTCTCAACTGGCATCAGCCCAAGGGAAAGCAATAGCCCTTCCCGCAGGAATTACTCTGTCCAGCCCTATGGCGCTTAAGTTAGAATGCTAAGTAGAGCCCGAGACTATATCATTGATTAGTCTAACAACTCAGGCAGATCTCTGGGAGCTCTGAGATTTTAGCTCACCCTCCCCTGAGTCTGGTGTTGATAAAAGTAGACCTTGGTGTGCAGCCTGGTTCTTTCTGTAGACACCCAGGCCTAGGAGAGGGAGCCATAGGCTGTGGATCCCTGATAAGCACAAAACAGGATGCCAGGGACCAGTCACAAGCAGCATCTGACAAAGGCCTACACCAGAGTTTTTGCACATCTACCTAATACATAGAAACAAATACAAAGAAACAGCCAAATGGAAAGACAAAGAAACAGACCCCAAAGGAAAGAACAAGATAATTCTCCAGACAAAGAACTAGATGAAATGGAGGCAAGCAATTTATCAGAATTTAGAGTACCAATTATAAGGATATTCAACAGCATGAAAAAAAGACATAGAAATCAAAAAAGAAAAAAAACACATAGAAACCATAAAAAGGACCGGTCAGAAATAAAGAATACAATATCTAAAATAAATAATATACTGGAAGGAATAAACAGTAGGTTAGATGAAGCAGAGGGTAAAATCAGTGATTTGGAAGACAAGGCAGGAAAATACTCCCAGGCAGAGCAGCAAAAAAATAAAATAAAATAAAAATAAAAATAAATGAGGAGATCTTCAGAAACATTTTAGACAAGATGCAGAGTTATGGCCAAGATGGAGGCATAGGTAGAAACACCTTGCTTCCTCGCACAAATAAAAGAAGGATAACAACCAATTTAAAAACAAAAAACAATCAGAACAGCCAAAAAAAAATCAAACTGCATGGAGCTCCAACAGCCAAGGAAATAAAGAATCATTCATCTAGACTGGCAGGAAGGGCAGAGATGGGCAGCTGGCAGAGAGGACACATGGCGAGGCAGCGGACCATGTGGGCAAGGGAAAGGCTGGCGGATCAGGCACTCCCATATGCACGCATGGGTAAGCTAGGAGGAACAACAGGGGAGTGAGACAGATCACGAAACCCAGGGTTTCAGTGTAGGTAAATAAAGCCCCAAAACCTCTGGCTGTAAAATCTATGGGGATTGCAAAGGCAGGAGAAGCTCTCAGTATCACAGGAGAGTCCGCTGGAGAGACCCCACAAGGTCCCAGAACGTACACAAACCCACCCACCTGGGAATCAGCACCTGAAAGGGTACAGTTCACTCATGAGAAGCAAGGGAAGTGATGGAAAGTGGATCAACCCTGAGCAAGCAGTATTGTTCTCTCTCTGACCCCTCCCACACAGACAGCACCACAATGCAGCAAAGAAGGTTACGTGACCCTGGTGAATACCTAAGGCTCCCCACCTTATAACATAACAGGTACTCTGAGACAAAGAAATATGGCCCAAATGAAAGAACAGATCAAAACTCCAGAAGAAGAACTAAGTGAAGAGGAGATAGACAACTTATTAGATGCAGAATTCAAAAAACTGGTAATCAGGATGCTCACAGAAATTATTGAGTTTGGTCAAAAAAATGAAGGAGGAAATGAAGGCTAAACAAAGTAAAATAAAGGAAAATATACAGGGAACCAACAGTGAAGGGAAGGAAACTAGGACACAGATCAATGATTTGAAATAAAAGTAAGGAATAAACATCCAACTGGAACAGAATGAAGAAACAAGAATTCAAAAAAATGAGGAGAGGCTGAGAAA
Organism: Glossophaga mutica; assembly: GCA_039655065.1. Lineage (NCBI taxonomy): Eukaryota > Metazoa > Chordata > Mammalia > Chiroptera > Phyllostomidae > Glossophaga > Glossophaga mutica. The sequence goes on from CM077303.1 coordinate 159,074,973, forward strand.
CCTCTGGGACAACTTTAAATGTTCCAACATTCCAATCACAGGGGTGCCAGAAGGAGAAGAGGAAGAGTGAGAAACTGAAAACTTACTTGAACAAATAATAAAGGAAAACTTCCCAAATCTGGAAAAGGAAATAGACTTCCAGGAAGTCCAGGAAGCTCAGAGACTTCCAAAGAAGTTGGACCCAAGGAAGCACACACCAAGGCACATCAAAATTACACTACCTAGGATTAAAGATAAGGGGGGAGTATCTTAAAAGCAGCAAGAGAAAAGGAGAGAGTTGCCTGCAAAGAAGTTCCCATAAGACTATCAGATGATTTGTCAAAAGAAACCTTAGAGGCAAGAAGGGGCTGGGAAGAAGTATTCCAAGTCATGAAAGGCAAGAACCTCCATCCAAGATTGCTCTATCTAGCAAAGCTATCATTTAGAATGGAAGGGCAGATGAAGTGCTTCCCAGATAAGGTCAAGTTCAAGGAGTTCATCATCACCAAGCCCTTATTATATGAAATGTTAAAAGGACTTATCTAAGAAATAGAAGATCAAAAACTATGAATAATAAAATGACAACAAAGTTACAACTATCAACAACCAAACCTAAAAAACAAAAAGTGAGGAGGAGAAGGGGAAAAAGAAAGAGAAGAAGAAAAAGAAAAAAAAGGAAAATAATCTAACAATAATCATCTTAAATGTAAATGGCTTAAATGATCTAACCCAAAGACATAGGGTAGCTTAATGAATAAGGAAATAAGACCTGTATATATGCTGCCTCCAAGAGACTCACCTCAGATTGAAATATATACACAAACTATAAGTAAAGGGATGAAAAAAGATATTTCATGCAAATGGAAAGAGGAGAAAAGTGGGGGTAGCAGTATTTATATCTGACAAAATAGACTTTTAAAGCAAGGTTATGGTAAAAGACAAAGACACTACATAATGATAAAGAGAACATTCCAACAAGAGGATGTAGCCCTAGTAAATATTTATGCACCCAACAGAGGAGCACCTAAATATGTGAAACAAATCTTGATGGACATAAAAGGAGACATTGACAGAAACACAATCATAGTCAGGGATTTTAACACTGCATTGACTTCAATGGATAGATCTTTCAGACAGAAAATCAACAAGGAGACTGCAGCCTTAAAGGACACACTAGATTAAATGGATTTAATAGATATCTTCAGAGCATTTCACCCAAAGCAGCAGAATATACACACTTTTCAAGTGCAGATGGAATGCTTCTAAAATAGACCACATGTTAGGGCACAAAAGAAGTCTCAATAAATTTAAGAAGATTGAAATCATCAAGCATCTTCTCTGAGCACAATGCTATAAAACTAGAAATCAATCACATAAAGAACACTGAAAAACACACAGACATGGAAGCTAAATAACATGTTTTTAAACAATGAATGGGTCAACAAGATCAAGGAAGAAATCAAAAGATACCTTGAAACAAATGAAAATGAGGACACAGCAATCCACCATCTGTGGGACACAGTGAAAGCAACCCTAAGAGGGAAATTCATATGTTACTGATCTATCTCAAAAAATAAGAAAAAGCTCAAATAAACAATCTAACTCACACTTAAAGAAACTAGAAAACACCAACAAAGAAAGCACAAAGTGAGTAGAAGGAAGGAAATAATAAAGATCAGTGCAGAAATAGAGTCTAAAAAAATAGTACAAAAGATCAATGAATCCAAGAGCTGGTTCTTTGAAAAGATAAACAAGACTGACAAACCTTAACCAGACTCATCAGGAAAAGGAGAGAGGACCCAAATAAATAAAACCAGAAATGAAAGAGGAGAAATAACAGCTGACACCAAAGAAATACAAAGAATTCTAAGAAAATATTGCGAGCAACAATAATGCAACAAACTGGACAACCTGGATGAAATGGATAAATTCCTAGAAACATACAATCTTCCAAAACTAAATCAGGAAGAATCAGAGAATCTAAAGAGACAGTTTACACCTAGTGAAATTGAAGCAGTAATCAAAAAACTCTCAACAATCAAAAGCCCTGGACTGGATGGCTTCACAGATGAATTTTCCAAATATCCTGAGAACTAACACCTCTCCTTCACAAACTATTTCAAAAAACTGAAGGTGAGGGAAGGTTCCCAAACTCATTTACGAGGCCAGAATTATTCTAATTCCAAAACTAGGTAAAGATACTAAAAAGAAAGAAAATTATAAACCAGTATCCCTGATAAACATAGATGCTAAAATCCTCAGCTAAACATTATCAAACCGAATACAGCAATGCACCAAAAAGATCATACACCATGATCAAGTAGGATTTATTCCAGGAACGCAAGGATAGTAAAACATTTGAAAATCAATAAATGTGATACACCACATGAAAACATGAAAAACAAAAATCACATGATCATATCTATAGGATGTAGAAAAACCATTTTTATTCAATAGGCAAAAACTACAAGCATTCCCCTTAACATCAGGAAGAAGACAGGGATGTCTGCTTTCACCTCTCTGATTCAACATAGTACTGGAAGTCCTAGCCACAGCAATCAGACAAGAAGAGATAAAAGGCATCCAAATTGGAAAGCAAGAAGTAAAACTGTATTCGCAAATGACATGATACTGTACATAGAGAACCCCAAATATTCCACCACAAAACAACTAGAACTGATAAATGAATTCAGCATAGTAGCAGGATACAAAATTAACAATCAGAAATCAATTGCATTTTTATATGTCAAAAACTAACAAAGGAAAATTTTAAAAAAAACACCACAATTGCTTCAAAAAGATAAAATACCTAGGAATAAACCTAACCAAGGATGTCAAAGACCTGTACTTGGAAAATTATAAGACACTGAAGAAAGAAATTGAACAAAATACAAATAAGTGGAAGCACATACCACGCTCACAGATAGGAACAATTCACATCATTAAAATGTCTATACTACCCAAAGCAACCTATAGATTCAATGCAATTCCTATCAAGATTCCAATGATGTACCTCACAGAACTAGAACAAATATTCAAAAATTTATATGGAACCACAAAAGGCCCCACATAGCAACAGCAATACTGAGAAAGAAAAAATTGAGAGGAATTATGCTGCCTAATACGAACCTATACTATAAGGCCATAGTAATAAAAACGGCATGGTACAGGCATAAAAACAGAAACATAGATCAATGGTATAGAATAGACAGTCTAGAAATAAACCCACAACTTTACAGTCAATTAATATTTGACAGAGGAAGCAAGCACGTGGGAATTGTTTATTCAATAAAGGGTGTTGGAAAATTGGACAGATACCTGGAGAAAAATGAAACTATACCACGTTCTTACACCACACACAAGTATCAGTTCAAAATGGATCAAAGACTTAAATGTTAGACCTGAAGTCATAAATCAATAAATCAAATATTAGATGTTAGATATTAGATATTAGATAACTTACTAAGTGATCATCCTGATAAATCTAATACCCATCTGGCACCATACATAGTTATTAGATTATTGACTATATTCCTTATGCTATACTTTACATCCCCATGACTATTCTGTAATAACCAATTTGTACTTCTTAATCCTTGCGCCTTTTTCATTCATCCCCCAAAGCCCCCTCCCATCTGACAGCCATCCAAATGTTCTCTGTATCTATGAGTCTATTTCCATTCTTCTTCTTTAATTACTTTGTTTTTTAGATTTATTTGTTGATACATATGTATTTATTACCATTTTATCATTCATACTTTCTATCTTTTTTTCTTCTTAAAGAAGACCCTCTCTCACTTCTTGTGATAGTGGTTTGGTGGTGATGAACTTCTTTAGCATTTTATCTGTCCTTTGATTCTAAATGATAGCTTTGCTGCATAGAATAATCTTGGCTATAGGTCCTTGCTTTTCATTACTTTGAATATTTCTTGTCAATCTCTCTGGCCTGCAAAATTTCTCTTAAGGAATTGGCTGACAGTCTTATGGGAGCTCCTTTGTCAGTAACTTTGTCAGTGATTTTTTTCTTGGTGCTTCTAAGATTCTCTCTTTGTCCTTAACCTTTTCTTTGTAATTATGATGTGTCTTGATGTGGGCTTCTTTGGGTTCATCTTGTTAGGGACTCTATGCACCTCCTGGACTTGTGTATTTATTTTCTTCACCAGGTTAGAAAAGTTTCTGTCATTTTTTCAAATAGATTTTCAATTTCCTGCTCTCTCTTTTCTCCTTCTGGCACCCCCATGACGCTAATATTGGTGCACTTGAAGTTGTCCTAGAGGCTCCTTATATTATCCTCATTTTTTTTCTATTATTGTTGTTTTGGTTGGGTGTTTTTGGTTTCCTTATATTCCAAATCGCTGATTTGATTCTCAGTTTCATCTACTGTACTGTTGATTCACTGTAAATTATTCCTCATTTCAGTTAGTGTATCCTTCATTTCTGACTGGTTCTTTTTTATGATTTCCATAGTTTTTTTTTTTCATGGTTTCCATGTCCTTTTTTCTGCTATTAAAGTTCTTCTCTCTATGTTCAACTACTCTCCTTTAAGTTCATTGAGCATCCTTATAACCCGTGTTTTGAACTCTGCATCTAATAGGTTGTTTGTCTCTGTTTTGTTTAGTTCTTTTTCTAGAGTTTTGATATACTCTTTCATTTGGGGTATGTTTCTTTATCTCCTCATCTCAGCAGCCTGCCTGTGTTTGTTTTTATATATTTAGGTAGAGTTGCTATATCTCCTGGGCTCACTAGAGTGGCCTAATGTAGTAGATGTCCTAAAGCAGGGGTGTCAAACTCATTTTCATCAAGGGCCACATTAAGCCTCGAGGTTGCCTTCAAAGGGCCGAATGTAATTTCAACTCCTTAATAGTTAAGGACTAGTTACATTTATACAGTCCTAAAATTATTTCAGCCCTTTGAAGGCAACCACGAGGCTGATGTGGCCTCCGGGAAAAATGAGTTTGACACCCCTGTCCTATAAGGTCCAGTGGCACAAACTCTCCAATCACCTAAGCCAGGCACTCCAGTGGAACCCCACCCTAGTGTGGGCTGTGTACACCCTCCTACTATAGTTGAGCCTGGATTGCTATCCACACATTAATGGGAAGGATGTACCCCCAGGCCAATCTGCTGCAAGGAGATTGTGACCACTGACAATCATGGAGGATCAGCTGTGCAAGGACCCACCCACCCCACAGAGCCAGACTTACTTCAGCAGGGCTCTGTTGCCTGCTGAGTCCGCCCCTTGTGTGTCATTGTAGAGGTAGTTGGGTAGCATTTTGACATAGTCTGAAGTTCTCCACTAGATGTGCTGGCTATGCAGCCTCCCAGGAGATGAAGGCCAAGATCTGCCATCATTTGTGTTCTTCCCAGGGCCGCCAGCTTGAGTTACAAAGTGATCGGCATTTGCCTACTATTAGCACTGGGCTTAGAGATGCCCAGCAGAAGCCAATCGGCAAAACACAGCTGGCTGCTGCTAGCGTTGGGCCCTGGCCACTTAGTGAGTGGTACAGAGCACACTGAGACCAGACGCTGATTTTTTGAGAGATTTTAGGAAAGTCTGATGCATGAGCCAATACAGGCCATTCATATGGGAAAAACACTGGAAACAGCTTGGGTGGGGCAGGGTCTCAGGGAATTGCTGGGAGGAAATGGGGGACAACAGTGACAGCCAGGTTCATGGACACTCAGATATGGTACCCGACTGCCATATTTGTACATCAGCATGTTCGAATTGCAAAGACATAAAGTTGAGTAAAAGAACTACGTCACAGATGAATATATACATTGTGACTCCATATATGTAAAATTCATGAACAAAAGTAAAAGAAGCAAAAATTGATTTAAAAATAAAGGAAATTAAAACAAACTCAGAGAGTGGTCAACTCTGGGAGATCAGGGAGGGACATAAGAGAAATGATTCCTGAAGTATAGTTATATTCTGCTTATTAGACTTTTGGGCAGATATATGGATATTTATTTTGTTATTTTTCTTTAAACTGCACATTTGCCTTTTCCTATACTTTTTGTTATGTGTAGTATATATATTTTTTAATTTTTAAAGAAACCAAAATATGTTACCACCAACACAACACCAACCCTAAGAACTTTATAACCTCTTATATCAAATAAAAACTAAATGTATAGCTTGCTCAATTTAAATAAGGCCACCTAAAGACTACCATGTTTAGGGTATTTTTAATGTTTTACTACTCAGAACCTTCAGGAAATTACTCCAGGAAAGAGTCTACTGATTCTTGAGAGTTAATTGCTGAAGTACCAGAAGGTATTATAATTGTTTTTGACAGAAATATCTGTAAGTTGTACTGTGCAGTTTCCTGAGTTAAAGTTTGATTAGTCTTACTGTCTCAGAGTAAGCATCAGAGTAGAGATATTTCCAAAAGAATTGTAAGTTACATCTACACTGAGGATCTCAATTTCATTTAAAAAAACAAAAGAAGAAAAGAAATCCCATGTTTGTATGTGAAACTTTGATTACTAATGTATTCAACAAAAATGCAGTGAATGCCATTGCAGACACTGGCTGTTTTCCAAGCTCACTTTCCCTCTTACGCCCAGTCGTGAGCACACAACTAGGCTAGATTCTACAATCTCCGTTGCAGTTAGAAGACGCCATGTGCCTAACTTCTTCAAGCCAATAAAATGCGGGAGAAAATAAGACAAGCTATTTCCAGGCCTGGCTCACAAAAACCTTTCATAACCCTCTTCACTCATTCTTTTTCTGTCTACCAACAAGAGTATTCACATCTAGGGAACTAGGGAATACGGTAATGCCTTTTTCAGCCTAGTTCCTTGGAGACTGCTGGGAGGAGAATCCTCTCTCTACCCAACTACCCATCAAGAACATTCATTTTGAACTTAACATGAGAAAAAAAAAAGAAGAAGAAAAAGAAGAAGTTCTATTGTGTGTGGCAGGAGCTTGAGTTAGAGATATAAACTGGGCATGGCATGCAGACACTTTTAGGTGATATTAAGCTCATATTGTTTCTCATTGTGATGGGAAGCTACTGGAAGTTTTAAACATGGAAGTAACATTAGGAGATTTACATATACAAATATAAAAAGAGCACTCAGTGCAAGACATGGAAACCAGTTTGGAGTCAAAAGAGGTAACACTGGGGAATCAGATGGGAAGCTCCCGTAACTATAGAGGAAGAGAGAAAAAAACAAATTTGGATTACATTTTAGAGGTAGAATCTATAGAATTTTGCTATAGACTACATGTGAAAGCAGAAGAGAGAAGTGTCAAGAACAATTCCCAAGTTTCTGGCATGAGCAACTGTGTGGGTGGTGTTTACTTAAATTGGGAAGAAACAGGTTTGAGAAGAAAAGCAGAAAGACCAGGTGGTAACATTAATAGACTGTTAGCACATGATCCTGGAAATTAAAGGTTTGGGTGGAAATTTAAAAATTGGGAGTCACAGGATGTGGGAACTGTTTAAAGTCTCAGGAAGGAGAGTATTACCTATGAAGAAGGTGGTGTAGAGAGGAGGACCCAAGCCGAAGCCCAAGAGTTACTGAACTTGGCGATCAAGAAAACGGAGCAGGACCGAGCAGAGAGGGCAGAGGAGAGCCAGGATCATGGGAGGTCAGCAAAGTGAAATGAAAGAAAAGCTTCCAGGAGCCAGGTATGGTTGATTGTGCCCCGTGCTGCTGAGAGATCCAGGAAATGAGCATGACAAAGTGACAGTTTGGGCGCCTTTGAGATCACTGGAGACCGGCAGGAGCAGTTTTCATGGAGGATGGAGCTGAAAACCAGATAGGACTAGGTAGAAGAATAACTAGGGACTCGGGAGAACCATAGTCTCAAGATGCTTGCGGTTGTCTCTGTTTTGTAAAAACAAAATCATTCTACACACTTTTAACGTGTTTCTCACTCAGTGGTTCCTCACAGAAATCCCTCTGGGTCATCTGGCAAATTTCTAATTCACTTATTTGAATGGCTGTCGCCCATTCTGTGGTAAGTATTCATAACTTTGTCAACCATTTCCCCATTAATGGGCATCGGTTTGTTTCCAGTTAGTAGCCGCTACCAACAAGGTAGTAATAAATTGCCTTCTATGTTTGCTATTATTTCCATGAGACAGATGTTCAGGGGAGGAGGTGCCGGGTTGAATGTCTATTGCCACTTTGCTTTCCAAAAAGGCACTCAGCAGTCGCAGCAATAATGACTGAGAACATGTCCCCACAAACAGCACAGCTCTCTTCAATTCTGCCAGTCTGATGGGTGCCCGGCGACATTGCACTGCTGCTGGCACAGTCTGCGTTTCCGATCGCACATCAAGTGCTCCCAATTCATCCACTTCTTGCTGATTTAGATTTCATCATCTATGATGTTTTCTATTCGCATCATTTGTCCATTTTTCTACTGGGTCATATTATCTGTTCTGTTTTGTTATTCTCAATTTATAAAAAGCTTTTTATTTATGCTTTCCTTTGCCAAACTAAAGTTTTAATTTTATGTATCAGATATGTCTCCCTTTTTTTAAGTTCTATGTTTCCAGTTTTGGTTAGAAAAACTACAATGTACGTACATTCATGTACAGGTTTGTTTAGGATGATGAGTATGTAAAATATGAGAGAATACATATTAAATTGTTAACACAGGGAACGAGGGGTCCTGATATGAGGAGAAAAGGATAACCACAAAAATAAAGTTCTACACTAAAAAATAATAAAATAAAATGTATATGACCACTTTGATACATTCATACATATTTTACTCATATATGTATATGTGTATATGTATATATACCTATGCATATATAGGAAGAGAAATTAAAATAATTATAAAAATGAGCAAAATAGCCCTGACCAGTTTGGTTCAGTTGGTTGGGCATCATCCTGCAAAACAAAAGGTCACCAGTTAGATTCCCAGTAGGGCACCTGCCTGGGTTGCGGGTTCAACTGATTGGTATTTCTCTGTCAAATTAGTGCTTCCCTCCCTCTCTTTCTCCCACCCTCCCCACTCTCTAAAATAAATAAATAAAATCTTTTAAAAAAATAAAATACATAAAAAATGCAAGAATCAGAGTTTTGGTAATACGTTTATTTGTCAGGCAGGTTCTATCAAAACTAGAATAGAATCCTGCTTTTAGCACATGATGCATTTTTGTCCCAGTACTGGTGATGTTAACTTTGGTCCATTGGTTAAGTTGGTGATCTGCCAGGCTTTTCCACTATAAATTTACTTCCCTTTCTCTTTTATTTGCTATATTTCTTTGAGTGCTCATCGATGTATTCATGTATATCAATCTATACTTCCTGGATTCTTATTTTATTTTATGGACCATAATCCTTCATTGTAATTTTTTACACAAATGTTCACATTGCTCCAGACTTGGTCAGTGGGAGTTCCTGTACACTGGCTTCTCTTTTCTTTAGAAATGTCTTCATCATTCTTTGAACACTTCCTTACTTTCTGAAAGGCACGATGTTCCAGGTTCTCCCTGCTCCAAGAAACAGCCATTTCTCCAAAAGGCTCTTGTTCCTTTTAGCAGAGAATGCCATTTGGAAACCAAGATCTGGGAAGTCCATACATTGGTACCGGGGTGTCACTGCTTTTAGAATTTCTCAGAGGACAGAGCTAGAAAATATGTAGTATAACATAAAGGTATGTGGAAATAAATATTCAGTATCTACCTATCTACGTATTTACATCTTCATCTACATATTAAAAACCACTAGTTGATAAGTAATAGTTCCAATTCTGGCCCAACACCATAGTGACACATGAAAAGAAGCAGCTTCTAGTTACAGACAAAGAAGGTTCTGTGTCACACCATACTCAAAGGTCCACTGTAGTTGAACAAAACACTTAGATGAAAAAAATTTTTTAACTTTTGAAAGAGCACAGTAGATTATTTTCGTGTCTTAAGCCTGGAAAAGGACCGCTTCAATACGATGTACACAAGGTGAAATGAGCCATAAAGAAAGAATGCAAATTTGACTGCATTAAAATACAAAACTTCTGAATGAAAAGAAGTCCATTTTAAAAGTGAAAAGACAAGCCATACGCTGGAATAAGGTGTATATCCACTGAAAATTTATTATCCGCCTGTAAAAAAACTCATACAAATCAATAAGAAAATGACTCTCAAATCAGTAGAAAAGTATAAGCAGGATTTGAACAGGCTATTCACAAAGAGGAAGGTCAAATGGCAAAAGTGTAAAAAATGCTTAACTTCTCTAGAGATGAGGAGAAAACTTATTGTGAAAAACAAAATAGATCACATCAAAGAAAAGAAAGAAAATGAAGTCAGACAACTCCAAGTATTGCTGAGTATCTGAGGAAATGAGAACCCTTACACACTGCCAGAAAGAATGTAAATGGGTAAAATTATTTGGGAAGGTAACTTGCCCTAAAGAGATGCACTTGGACTGTGACCTACAGTTCCACTCCTAGGCTGAAGGGTGTAACTCTAAATTGTTAACTTTCACTGTTGTGTAGCATTTCATTGGGCAAACAGGCTACTCTTCTATTGAGAAGCACTTGGGCTGCTTCTAATATTGTGCTATTTCAATACTTCAGCCAATACACTTCTCAAGGTCTCTTTTAATGCTTATGTGACGTGCCTCTGGAGTACAGTGAGGACAAGCTGTGCGTTGAGCTAATTCCCACCACTCACTGGAGGTTTGTGTGGCAATTGTTGCACCTTCATCACTTCGTTTTAAAGGGTGATCACTGTGTTACTGTGGAATTTAGGTTTCTTGTTCCAACTAGAAATTCCATATTAGTATAATATGCAATTATAATTTAGCCACTGGAGGACATCTGAAGTCAACATTATTTTACAGTTAAATTCTGGAAGCACAGTGTAGAGCTCAAAAGAACATGGGCCCCATTGTGCAAACTTATCCTTTTAGAGATGCAAAAAATAATAGTAATAACCTGGTTAGTGGGCATCGGAGATTGGTCTAGAATACAATTCTGAGTTTTAAAAGAATAACTGTAGAATGATATTTGAAACAGCATGCTCTCAGGCATCTCCAGTTCTAACATGAATCACTTCTAAACCAGGGGTGTCAAGCTCATTTTCACTGGGGGCCACATCAGCCTCGTGGCTGCCTTCTGAGGGCCAAATGTAATTTTAGGACTGTATGAATGTAACTACTCCTTAACTAGGGGCAAGGAGCTTGGTGCTGCTGCCAGGTAGAAACAAGGTGCCGGGCTGGATAAAACAAGGTGGAGGGCTGGATTCAGCCCATGGGCCTTGTGTTTGCACCTGTGTTCTAAACTAAGGATTATCTAAAATATACATTTGAAATCCCTACCATGCTCTAGACTTTGCTCTTTTACATATCCATCTTAAAGGGCATAGCTATCCTCATGCATTTTCTTTACTTTCATAGAATATAAAAACTGTTGGTTACTACAAAGGCCCCAAACCAACGACCAAACTGCCCTTGAAGATGGACACTGGCTGTGTGAGCACTAGGTAGACAACACGTCTAACCTGACACTCCACCATGCTGAAATCATCATTCAGCCCAAGGTTCTCCTTGGCAACAGATAGATGCCTTAGGTTTTGGAGCCGTCGTGGTTCCCATGGGCAGGTTCATGAAGTAGCCAGCACACCTGCCCTCTCAGTTCTAAGCCTAGCGCATCTAGTAGCAGCGTTAGCCTCTCTGATGTCCGGAATCATGTGAATGCCCTCTTGGAAAGAGGGACAAACAACTGACTCACCTACTGGGAATGATTTGGAAGACACTAGGCAAGTTCCTTCTTCCACACTTTATGCCTTCCCACCAACCTGACTTAACATTTTTCTATTAAAATCTTTTTTAACCAATATATAATTGACATACATCATTGTATTAGTTTTAGTTGTATAACATAATGATTTAATATATGTATATATTGCAAAATGATTACCACAATGAATTTAGTTAACATCCTAGATCAGAAAGATGTTCAGGCCAGCGAATTCCCTGGTTAAAATGTCCATTGCACTGGGTAACTAACACCAACTGCCAGAAAGGAAGCAAGCAGAGCTTTGAGTTGGGGTTGGGGTGGGAGGCCAGGACACAAACTAGGAGAACGGCTCAGGAAAGGGGAAGTGATAAAAGGTCTAAAGCACAGATTTGCCAGAAGGAAAAGTACTGCCCTGAACAAGTAGGTCCGCCCTCTGTTCACCTCTCATAGGGAAAATAGAATCCGCTGTCAAAGAGTTTGGTGTTGAAGAAAAATTTTTATCTCAACTTCATGTGCGAATTTGAGTAAGTCCTCTAGCTATTGCCTGCCTCAGTTTCTTCACAATATCATACACTCTCTCCTTAATGACATTAAAAGATTTTGCCTTTAACTCACATTAACAAGGAAAGAGTAGAGTTTTGTAGCTTTTCAGTCTTCCTTCTAAAACTGTGACTGTCACGGCAGAAACTGTCTCTCCGTTATCAGAATCTGAGTACTTTTTACCAGACAGTTTGGCTTTATGTTTTGTTTTATTTTGCTTTGTTTGTTCATTTTGCATTTATAGAACCTCTCCCTCCTTTGCTGGTTTCCAAAAGGGGCGGGGCACTCAGAAAGCAATCTTGCCTTGTTTTGACCAAGTGACCGATTGCAAATTCCTTAGTGTTTGTTTGATCACAGCGTCCCTGAGAAGTCTGACTCCCCCGCACTCTGCCTCTGAGTGTTTACCACTGCAAACTGCTGGACAGCAACCCTCAGGGTGGGGACCCGCTTCCTGGCCTAGAAATTTGATCCCCAGGAGGAGATAAAGCACAAAGGGGTGGCAGAGTAGGAAGATAGGGCAAGGGAAGGGACTGAAGGGGAGGAGAGTGGAGGGGAGGAAAGAAAAACCAAGTGGCCAGTTTATAGTGTGCAGATACCAGACAAAAAAGAAAGCGGTCCTGTTTCCTTAATGCAAGTCTCAAGTGCAACGCAGTGTTTCACCTTGTATAAGAAATACTGGAAACAAAAAGAGTAGTTATTTCCACTCTTCTTTGAAATATTAAATCCTCCTTGTTTCTTTTGGTACAAAGAAGGGTTGGCCAAAGTTTCCAAAGTGGGGAAATGCTGGGTCAGGCTTTTCTCTTTGTGTCCTTGGTATTTAGTACAGTGTTTCACATGCCACAGTGTTTCATACGCATGAGGCTTGAGGGATGGAAGGAGGGAAGGAATAGATAAGGCTTGGCTTTTTTGTAGCTTCTGTGTTCTTGCAACAATAATTCCCTGCTGCAAAATATATATATATGTATGTGTGTGTGTGTGTATATATATACATATATATATGTATATATGTGTGATATAGTATATAGTTATATAAATATAATATAAATTATAAATATATTACTATTATACTACATATCACTACTATACATAATAACAGTAATTGTGTGCTTGAGCCACTAGAGGGAGGCAGAGGAACATGAGAAAAAGCTGCCATTCCAGACCAGACCTGGAGAATGGAGGTACTTCACTGACCAGGAAGGATTAGAAATTTAAAAAAAACAAAAAACAAAAAACCCACACATTATTCTGCCTTCCTTTAATTCAAAATCTGTGCCCTACCTTTAATCAGTGTAATCCATACATTTTTAAAAGAATTACTAGGGCCCTGGCTGGTGTGGCTCAGTGGGTTGAGTGTCATTCTGCAAACCAACAGGTCAGCAGTCCATTCCCAGTCAGGGCACAAGCCTGGGTTGCAGGCCCAGCTGATGCTTCATTCACCGATGTTTCTCTCCCTCTCTTCCTCCCTCCCTTACCCTCTCTCTAAAAATAAATAATTAATTGATTAATTTTAAGAATTAATAAAAGCTACTTATCCTAAAGCAATGTAGAATTATTGAGTCCAGGTCACACAGGGGCTGTCAGGCCATTGGCCAGAGCTCTCAGCAGACCGTGTTCCCCAGCAGAAAAACACGGAGGAATCAGAGCTTTGGGACCAGTGCTCTCTAGCTTGCACCTTCACCAAGTTATTTGTCCTGCTAGAACCTGTTCTTCAGCACTAAAAGGGAGAGAGCAATCATTTCCACCTTGTCGGATTGCTGTATAAACTGATAAAGAACTTTCCAACAGCAAAGAACCACATGGGTATAAATCCAATTATCCTTTTAAACGATGTGTCCAAGTCATGAGGTTGTCTACTTAATCATGTGTTTGAAGTGCTCCAATGAGAAGGTCCACAGATCATAAGTCCGCAAGGGAAGGAGCTACGGCCGCTGCTCTTAGCATCTAACACAGTGAATAGTAGCAATTATTTTTTTAAGTTTCTTAAATCAATGGGTAAAAACACTTAAATGTAGGAAACCCACATAGTTTAACATTTAAAATGAGTCTTGTTCTTTTCTGAAAGGGAATACTATCAGCCATTACTCCAGGAAACGGGTCTGAGACAGGACGGTCCCAGCCAGCAGGACAGGGGACGCATGCTCACTCTACTCATGCAGCACTTACCCTGTGAGGGGCACTGCCCTCAATGCTGTCCGGTGTTAACTCATTTAGTCCTCACAACAGTCCACTTGACGCTGCTACTATCAACCATATTCAACAATTACTGAGTACCTACTACAAGTCCCACGTCTTTCAAATTCTTAGGATGAATTTAAAAATACAACAGCCACAGATGCAAAGATTTCTGTTCTTTAAAGGTAGACAAAGAGAAAGACAAAGACAGAGAGTAAATACTAAAAAGAATTAAATAAATAAATAAATAAATAAACAAACAAACAAACAAATAAATAAAAACCGAGTGAGAGAAATTGGACACAGAAATAACACGTAAGTTGTCCAGCATCTATAGCTGATAGTAGCAGAGCCCCAATTCCAACTAAGGCAATCGGCCTCCAGTTCCTGCTTTTACCCAAGAAGCCATCTTCTTTTTCACTTCTGTGGTGCACCTAACCTTGCTCCATATTCAAATTCATTTTCTCCATGAATGACAGAGGTGCACACAGAATCTGGTCATCCTTTTGCTATCAACTCAGTATCCTCCATCTGTGCCAGACAGCTGCCACAACTGATGACTTAATTTGGGTTACAGCTGACTTCACCCCGGACTTTGGGCACCCTGAAATTGCTCATTTTCCCAGCACAAATGAAGCCCCAGGGTTCATGAGTTCAGGGAAATGGCGAGAGGCCCACCAGACTGAAGTAAACAAACCACTCTGAAAGGAAGGGCCAGGTTTTCAGAAAGTATAAATTGCTTGAACTAAGACTGGCGCCTAAGCATATTTGAGCCATTGAAACCACATGATGCTGAACTTCCTCTGTACTCCCCCACCCCCACATCCCCACCCTGCTCTTCGTCTTCTTGCCCTTCCTCATCTTGTGACTCTGGCAGAACTCCAGGGTGGTTATTCAACCTGTCTCAAGACACCCCGGGCCAAAAGAGAAAGAAAGGGCAAAGGCAGGCTCCAGGGCAAAGCTGACTGCCAAAAGCAATGTCAATCGCCTGAGGCTGGGCAGTGAGCACAAAGGAGCCTTTAAGCATAAAAGTCAGCCTGCAGAAAGATATTGAGCACATTCTCAGCCCTCTGAACCTGTCCTTCCATGGCTAGATGGCCCAGCCACTAGTCTTCACACCATCATCTAATAAGCAATCATGGCAAATATATTCTGATGGTCTATTATATGTAAGGCACTGCGCTCACAATTATTTACCTATGTGGACACATAGCTTTCACTCAGTCTCCTTTTTCATATCTATAAACTGAAGGAGTTTAAGTTGGCAACCTCCAAAAGTCAGCAAATTCCGACTGGTTCTTACTACACTGTGAGCATTCCAAATGAAGAGACTGCCCATTTGCCTTTCTCTCCCAGGCTCCCAGCACAGGCCATGACATGTAGGAGATGCTAGGTAAATGCTGAACACATTGAACTTTTGCAATAAGGCTCTTCAACGAGATCTCCACAACCAGCCAAAGGCTGACTCCCATGTCTATCACAAACGTCTGAGAAAATGTTCTATGATTTTACTGTTGGACAGTTGGGCATGTAAAAGCTTTGACCTTCATAAAAGAATATCAACTGATTTCTTCAAACCTTTCAAAAGCTAAGTGTCTACAAATACCTAGTCAAACCGTATGACAAACAACTCTTTATTTAAAAATAAGAATTTGTTTCTGAAGAGCTGCTAAGTTAGAGGACTTAACATTCCCTGATTTCAAAACTTACTACAAAACTACAATAATCAAATAATGTAGTACTAGCATAAAAATAGACATATAAATCAATAAAATAGAGAATTCGGAAATAAGCCCTTACATTAGTGGTCACTGATTTTCAACAAAGATGTCAAAGTAATTCAATGGAGAAAGAATAATCTTTTTAACAAATTCTGTTGTAAAAAAAACAGGATATTCCACATGTAGAAGGATGAATCTGGACCCCTACCCCACACCATATAAGAAAAAAATAACTCAAAATAGATCATAGACCTAAATGAAAGAAATAAAACTATAAAATTCAGAAAAAAAACTATGGGAATGACCATGAGTTAGACAATAATTTCTTAGTCATAACACCAAAAATACAAATGATAAAACAAAAAATTGATAAATTGGACTTCATTAAAATTAAAATGTGCTTCAAACATCTTCAAGCAAGTGAAAGACAACCCATAGACTTGGAAAATATGTTTGCAAATCATATGTTCAATAAGAATTTAGTATCCAGAATATATAAACAACTCTTATGTCTCAAGAAAAAAAACACAAATAACCCAATTTTAACAGGGGCAAAGGATTTGAATTGACAGATCGCTAAAGAATATACACAAATTAAAAAAAAAAGAATATACACAAATGCTCAGTAAGTACATGAAAAGACAATCACTAGGTAAATGGAAATAAAACCACAATATGATGCCACTTCACACACACTGGTATGGTTGAAATTAAAAGATGAAAAATGAAAATTGTTGACAAGGATGTGGAGAATTTAGAATCACCATATATTGCTGATAAGAATTTAAGATAGTGCGATGACTTTGAAAAACATTTGGCAGTTAAATGTGAAATATATAATTACCATATTACTCAATATCTCTCATGGGGATCTGCCTAAGAGAAATGAAAACAGATGTCCACACAATGATTTGTACACAAAGTTTTATTTCAACATTATTTATAATAGCCAAAAACTGTAAATAATCCAAATGTTCATCAACTGATGAATGTATATACAAATGTGGTCTATCCATACAATGGAATACTGTTCTGCAATAAAAAGGAAAGAAGTGCTGAAACACACTACGATGTGGAAGAAACTCAAAAATACTATGTTAAGTGGAAGAAACCAGTCACAAAAGACCACTTACTATATGATTCTATTCTTAGGAAATGTCCAGCCTCAGAAAATCTGAAGAAACAAATAGATTAGTGATTTCCTAGGGCTAGGATTGGGAGGGTGGGGAGAGATTATAGATGGACACAGAGAGTCCTTTGAGGGTGATAAAAATGTTCTAAATTCAGATTATGGTGGTAGTTGCAATTCTGTAAATATACAAAAAAAAACCATTGAATTGCATACTTTAAAGGGTAAATTTTAAGGTATGTGAATTACATAGCTCAATAAAGCTTGTTGATAAAATGTCAACTACTGAGGGAAAACAGACTTGTTCTTAGCTAAAGTGTTAAAGTCTAGCAAATGATAAGGGGAATTACTTTGGGGCTGCAGTACTTAGAGGTGATTTTTTTAAATGTATTACTCAAGTGTGATAATCTTAGCATTCACATTCCCAGGGCAGAAATGATATCATCATAAGTAGCTATTTGATATTAGGCAGTTTTAATATCTACTAATATTTTTGTTCCTTGAGCTGGAAGGTCTTACTACTTGTAGAGTCCATTAAGCATGCATATATCTTATTGATAAAGAAAATTAAGAAAATATAACAGTGGTTTATGTAGAACTGTCATGATAGCTTAAAAAAAAAAAGTGATAGCCCTGGCTGGATGGCTGGGCTGAGTTGTTTGGAGCATTGTCCCATACACCAATAGGTTGTGGGTTCAATTCCTGGTCGGGGCACAGATCAGAAGCAACCGATCAATGTTTCTCTCTCATATCAATGTTTTCTTTCTTTCTTTCTCTCTTTCTTTTTCTCTTTCTTTCTTTCTTTCTTTCTTTCTTTCTTTCTTTCTCTCTTCCTCTCTTTTTCTTCCTTTTTTCCTTCCTCCCTCTCTCACTCTCTTCATCCTCACCCCCTTTCTCTCTCAAATAAATAAACATATCCTTGGGTGAAGGTTTTTTAAAAAGAAGTAGGAGCAAGGGAAACAAAATGGCAACTTCCGAAAAACATGCTCAGCACAGTGCAGACTGGCAGGGGCTCAGTGATGTTGATAATAATGGCAGCAACATTGTCCTGGCACATGGGAGATCTTCAGAAAACAGTCATGAAAAGAAGGAATGAAAGATGTATTTCTGGAGAAAAAAATTTTTGAACTATTGACCATTCTTATTCTAACATACTCATCGTTTGTTTTTGAGAAAATAGATTATAAAATTGCCCATATTCTTAGAAGAGATATGGATTTTTCCTCCTCCTTTTGGGTTTTCAGCTGTAACTTTCTCTTCTCTCAATCAGTTATAGATCTAAATTCATTTAATTCAACAGACCATTGTGGTGACAATCTGGTGCATATATTTACCAGTGTCTGACAAAGCAGGTTCCCCTGGCACATAATACTACCAGTCCCACACTGTGCTCATACTCAGGACCAGTAATGGTGCTGCTCACTGAAGCTGACATCCAGAATGCTGATTATTTGGTAGGTCTGTACTGCGTTTGTAGATATTTGTTTTATAATTTTTCCTCACTCTACTACAGGAGGTAAGTGGCAAATTACATAAATGACTAATCTAGTTCAAGGCCCCATGCCATCAGTGGTATGTTGTTTGCCCAATGAGTCAACAAGCAGACCGTGGAGACACAATACATCTTATCTGGAGACCAGGCCTCCAAACATAAGCAATGAGGCAATAGGGGAAGGCTTAGAGCATGTCAAAGTCAAAACTCACTCAGATCTGTGCTACATGCCAACTAGCACCAAAGATAAGGATAGACTGAAAGGCACCTTCACAGATAAACTAAGCAGACTTTACTCACACCATATTAAAAAATAATAATAACTCAAAATAAATCATAGACCTAAATGAAAGAAATAAAACTATAAAATTCAGGGAACAATCTGGAAGTAAATGTCCTATGTAAATGGCAGGAGCACCTGCCTTTTCGCATGTATTCTGAGATATCAGTTCTCCTTGCATGTTAGTATCTGGGGAATACTAGAGAGATAGATGAAAGAGGTAAGTGGATCTATACATCTGCTGAGACCTCTCCCCACATTTCCCTATTTGGCTCTCAGAACTCAGAATCAGGCCTGCACCCCCGCACAGGAGATGGGTTGAGTTTCCTGTGGACTCTGCACCAAGCCAAGAAGGCAGGTGAGCAGGATAATCAAGGGAATTCCCCAACTCAACAATTGAGCCACAGTGCCCTTTTCTAAAGCTCAATTACCATGCTCCATCCTCATGCACATGATCTCTATCAGCGTTACAGCCTTCCACTCCAAAACATCAGGAAACAATCATAGGTTACCAGACAACCAAAGAAAATCTCTGGTAAGAAAAATAGAAGCCAAATCAAAAAAATGGGAGAAAAGCAATAACAAAGCCTATGTATGAAGGTGGAAATAAAGTTCCAAAAGAGAACTATCACTCATAGCTTCAGAGAGCTCAGACAAGAAACAAACAGAAAAATGTACTATATACAAATAACACTCAAAGAAAATAATTCTTTATTTTATTTTATTTTATTTCATTTTATTGTAATTGTTGTTCAAGTACAGTTTTCCTTTACTCCCATCCCAGCCTATCCCCTCCCAGCCCTCCCCACCTCCCTCTCATTTCCACCCACCTAGTTTTTGTCCATGTGTCCTTTATACTTGTTCCTGTAAACCCTTCCCCTTTTCCCCTGAAATTCCCTCCTCTCTCCCCTCTGGTCACTGTCAGCCTGCTCTCTATTTCAGTGTCTTTGGTTATATTTTGCTTGTTTGTTTGTTTTGTTGATTAGGTTCCTGTTAAAGGTAAGATCATATGGTATTTGTCTTTCACCGCCTGGCTTATTTCATTTAACATAATGCCTTCCAATTCCATCCATGCTATTGCGAAGGGTAGGAGCTCCTTGTTTCTTTCTGCTGCATAGAATTCCATTGTGTAAATGTACCATAGTTTCTTGATCCATTCGTTTACTGATGGACACCTAGGTTGCTTCCAACACTTGGCTATTGTAAATTGTGCTGCTATGAACATTGGGGTGCATAGGTTCTTTTGGACTGGTGTTCCAGGGTCTTTAGGATATAATCCTAGCAGTGGAATTGCTGGGTCAAAAGGCAGATCCATTTTTAGTTTTCTTAGAAAATTCCATACTGCTTTCCACAGAGGTTGTACCAGTCTGCAACCCCACCAACAGTGCCTTAGAGTCCCCTTTTCTCCACAACCTCTCCAACACTTGCTGTTTGTTGCTTTGTTTATGATGGCCATTCTGACTGGTGTCAAGTGGTATCTCATTGTGGTTTTAATTTGCATCTCTCTGATGGCTAGCAATACTGAGCATCTTTTCATGTGTCTCTGGATCCTCTATATGTCCTCCTTGGAGAAGTGTCTGTTCAAGTCCTTTGCCCACTTTTTAATTGGGTTGCTTGTCTTCTTAAAGTGGAATCATGTGAGTTCTTTATATATTTTGAAGATTAAACCCTTGTCTGAGGTATCATTGGCAAATATGTTTTCCCATACGGTTGGTTCTCTTTTTATTTTAATACTGTTTTCTTTAGCTGTACAGAAGCTTTTTATTTTGATGAGATCCCATTTGTTTATTCTTCCCTTTATGTCCCTTGCCCTAGGGGACATATCAGTAAAAATGTTGCTGTGCGAAATATCTGAGATTTTCCTGCCTATGTTCTCCTCTAGGACTTTGATGGTGTCACAGCTTATATTTAAATCTTTTATCCACCTTGAATTTATTTTTGTGTATGGTGTAAGTTGGTGCTTGAGTTTCATTTTTTTGCATGTAGCTGTCCAGTTCTCCCAATACCATTTGTTGAAGAGGCTATTTCTACTCCATTTTATGTTGCTGACCCCTTTGTCGAATATTAATTGACTGTAGAGACTTGGATTTATTTCCGGGCTCTCTGTTCTGTTCCACTGGTCCATGTGTCTGTTTTTATGCCAGTACCAGGCTGTTTTGATTACAGCGGCCTTGTAATACAGTTTGGTATCAGGTACTGTGATCCCTCCTACTTTGCTCTTCTTTCTCAATATTGCAGCAGCTATCTGGGGTCATGTATGGTTCCATATAAATTTTTGAAGTGTTTGTTCTATGTCTGTGAAATATGCCATTGGTACTTTAATAGGTATTGCATTCAATCTGTAAATTGCTTTGGGTAGTATGGACATTTCGATGATGTTAATTCTTCTGATCCATGAACACAGTATATGTTTCCATTTGTTTGTGTCTTCCTTGATTTCTTTCTTCAGTGTTGTGTAGTTTTCTGAGTACAGGTCTTTTACCTTCTTGGTCAGGTTTTTTCCTAGGTATTTTACTTTTCTTTTTGCTATATCAAGTGGGATTTTTTTCTTGATTTCTGCTTCTGCTGTTTTGTTGTTGGTATACAAAAATGCCTTTGATTTCTGGATATTGACTTTGTAGCCTGCTGTTTTGCCAAATTCATTTATCAGGTTGAGCAGTTTTTTGTTGGAGTCTATAGGATTTTCTATGTACATTATCATGTTATCTGCAAGCAATGACAGTTTTGTTTCCTCCTTTCCAATTTGGACGGCTTTTATTTCCTTTTCTTGTCTAATCACTGTATTAAAACTTCCAACACTATATTGAATAGAAGTGGTGAAAGTGGACAATCTTGTCTTGTTCGTGATCTTTCTACTTTAACTCCTTGGTTGTTGGACTTCCATACAGTTCAACTTTCTATCAGTACCAGTTGTTTTCTTGTTTTTAAATTGTTGTCCTTATTTTGGTTGTGCGAGGAGGCACAGTGTGTCTACCTACTGAAAATAATTCTTAAAAATTAAAAAATAGAATTGCAGAAATGAAAAGCAATAGAAGAATCAGAATACAAAGCTGAAAAAAAATACCTTATAAAGTAAATAAAACAAAGAGATGGGTAATAGGAATAAGAATTATAGAGGATGAAAGCCCCGGCTGGCGTAGCTCAGTGGATTGAGCGCGGGCTGCGAACCAAAGTGTCGCAGGTTCGATTCCCAGTCAGGGCACATGCCTGGGTTGTGGGCCAGGTCTCCAGTGGGGGGCCATGCAAGAGGCAACCACACATTGATGTTTCTCTCTCTTTCTCCCTCCCTTCCCCTCTCTAAAAATAAATAAATAAAATCTTAAAAAAAAAAAAAAAAGAATTATAGAGGATGAGCCCAGTGGGTCCAATAGCTGAATAACAGGAATAGAGAAAGCAACAAGAGAAAATGAAGAAGGGGGGCTCATTGGTAAAGTAATTCCAGGGACTTATCTTAATGTGACCACAGCCCTGGCCAGCTGCCTTCAGGGCTGCCGGTGAGAGACCCTGAGCCAAAGTTCCCAGCTAAGCCATATCAGAACCTCAGCAACTATAAGACAAATGTTGATTGTTTTAAGCTGCTGAGTTTGGGGGTAGTGCTTGGTCGTGCAGAAATTGATAACTAATACAGCATACAGCTGTCTCAGCATGTGCATAGACTGAGGAAACACTAAAAATTAATCTGATCAAAATTTGAGAGGACATGGGATGAGAAAGTTGTGGGGCACTAGAGCTAAAGCCTTAGCTTCCATGGAGGGAAGTCGAATTGGTGTTGAAGACTAAAAAACAAAGAAGTAGAAATAAACAGTAAAAGTGACTGCCTCTGTGAAGAAGGTAAGAGAAGGGTGCAATTGGGAAATACTGTTTTATTATGAACTTTGACTAACCATGCAACTCTATGAACTTTGTGCATGTACGTATAACCTGTGTAAAAATTAAAGTTTAAAAAGATTTGCTTACAACACAATTCAGATGTGATTCTTTTTGAAAACTCCTCTAAATTCCTTCTTCTGTCTTTCACAGAGTAGAAAGACTTGGGAAGCTTTCCTCTAATAAATGTCCCTTAATGTTGTTTTGATCCTGAGTCTTCATTCAATCTTTTCTAGTTTTTATTCTCTCAAGCTTTTTCACTCTGTATCAAACTTCTATTTCCCTAAATCCCTAAGCCTTTCATCCTCCCCCACCCCTTCTCTTTGGCTTTGTGTGGGTATGTGTGCACTCCACACTGGGACCTTTCCTCTTCTGCCTTCTTCCTAATGAAATCGAAGTCCCACAGTCAAGTTTATGGAGTGTCCACATCTAGCCAGTGCCTGGAACAAAGAGGGCTCTTAATACCTGTTATGTATATGAAAAAGCCTCCAAATTAAGTCTACAATCCACCAAAAAGGCCTGGAAAGTTCACGAATTTATGAAGCTGAAAGAGAAGGGGTGACAAAAGGCCCTTGTCTAAGAAACCCACTTAAGCCATTGTGAGTGGCTGTTGGGCTTAGTGGCAAGCTCCAAGAGGCAGCACCAGGTTACAACAAGCTGATGGCCAAAAAGAGCAGAAAAGGAGCCAGAATTTCAGCCAAAGAGATGTCACATTCAACACAGGCCAGTCATCAGCTCTGCAGTGTCATGGAAGAAGAAATACTCATCACTAAACATGGAATCCACTCCCCCAAAACAAACAAATAACAAACCAGGGCAAGGAAGGGAGGCCAATGAGGTGGAGCAAGGACAGTTCCTGACTTTTGCTTAGGGTGGTACAATTGACCAAAGGAAACTTCGGTGAGAAAACTCTCCCCAGCGAGGCAAATTCCTGTTAATGTAGGCCCTTGTGCTGCCAGGAATTGGTGACTATCTTCTTTATGAGTTGTGGATTCAGAGACTGAAGAGAACTATTTAATTTTAGAGAGCTGCCACGGGACCTTAGAAATCATGTATCTGGTCTAGAGCCTGTCAGATTATATGATTAGTGTCTCCCTCTAAACCATCAGCTGAAGGGATACAGAGGCTTTGTCTGGTTTTGCTCCTCATTGATTCTCCAGAATCACACTCACTACCTGAAACATTCTAGATGTCCAATAAATATTGGATGGATGAATGAATGAATGAATGAGATACCTAAGAGCTTGTGATGGCTAATTTTCTGTATCAACTTGACTGACCATGAGTGCCCAGGTTAAACATTATTTCTGGGTAAGTCTTTGAGGGTGTTTCTGAACAGGATTAGCATTTGAATCAGTGGACTCAATAAAGTAAATGGCCCACCCTAATGTGGATGGGCCTCATCCAATCTGTTGAGGACCTGAATAAGGGGAGGAAAGAGGAATTTACCCTTTTTTCTTGCCTCATTGTTTGAGCTGGGACATCTCATCTTCTCCTGCCCTTGGACTGGGGTTTATACCGCTGGCTTCCCTGGTTGTCAGATCTTCAGACTTACTGAATTTCACACTGGTGTTCCTGGGTCTCCTGCTCATAGATAGGCTGGTTTTGGAACTTCTCAGCCTCCCTAGTTGTATGAGCCAATACCCACAGTAAATCAATATCTATCTATCTGTCTCTGCCTCCCCATGTGCATCTGTGTATGTGTATGTATTTATTGGTTCTGTTTCTCTGGAAAACCCAGAGAAATTACAAACACAGAAGCAAACTGTGTTTGCTGATAGGAATCCTGGCTGGACATTTTAAGTTTTGAGTGTGGGGGCGGGGGGGTTGTTTTCTTTCTTTCTTTTTTTTTTTTTTTTATCCTTACCCAAGGATATGTTTATTGATTTTTTTAGAGAGAGGAAGGCAGAGGAAGAAAGAAACATTGATGCGAGAGAGAAACATTGATCAGTTGCATCCCATGTGCGCCCCAAGTTGGGGATTGAAACAGCAACCTAGGTACGTACCCTGGCCAGGAATTAAACCCACAAACTTTTAGTGCATGGGACGGTGCTCCAACCAAATGAGGCACCCAGCCAGGTTGGACTTCTGAGTTTTGGAGAAGATTGCCTTCTTAAGAATTTTTGACAGAAATAGTGTAACATTTCACTAGTTTCCCTTGCTCAGGCATTCCACCACTCCACCTCCATGAGGTCAGATGCTGTGGCCACCCGTCGCACTCGGGTACCTCCAGTACAAGCCTCAGTGTGTCCTGGGCGGGAGCCTCGTCGTGCCTCCAAGCCCATGGGAGGAATCTCTCCATTTGTCCTCAGTTGACCTAAACTGCTCTCAGTTGTTATGAAATCAATTGTTTGTTACCAGCTCGAGATGACCTTCCCAAAGAAAACTGATCCAATTCCTATGATGCCAGGCCCCACAGAGAATTTTCAGGAGAGAAAAATCCAGCAAACAAACAGCTGGTCGTACTGTGAGACAGTCCAACAGGTTCACACTCGGGACACACTTGGGGCTGAAGAGGAGGCAGATGTGTCCCCTCATTTCAATGTTGTGACCTGACCCTCTGTGTTGTCTAGTTAGTTGTTAACCACACTCAGTGCAGCTACTCACTAATTAGTCTGGGTTTTACACAAATACGACATTTTAATGCAACAACTTACTCTAACAAGAGCCTCTAAATAGAACAAATAATACAATTTGCTGAGCACATACTAAGAGCTAGGTACAGTGTGTTTATCACATATGGGTTATCTCCAAGTCTTAATGCAAGAAAAGTGAAGAGGAACAGAGTTTCCCACCCCCAAAATAAGCCTCTTCAGGATATTATCTTAAGCTAATTACTTTTAAGGAACAAAAGACTCTAACTTCCTAAAAATGTTTAGATAGACAACCTGCTCCAGGAATGGAGTTATCATCATAGATAACTATAGTTTAATGTGAACTAAGTGTGATAGAGAGAGAAGAACCTAGCAAGGCCTGCTTGATCAAAGGTCCCTGTGTCCTACAGTTAAAGATGGCCCAGAAAATACCTGCTTCTCAAACATTTGCTTTCCTATCCCTATGTGAATTTCCTTCCTGCCCTGTGAGCTCCCAAACCAGTACCCTCTTCTCCTTATCTCAAGATGGCATATAAGCCTCAACTGCCCAATTTGTCCTCAGGGCCAGATCTTTATGAAACCCCTATATGTACATATATAGTTAAATTTGGATATTTTCTCCTGTTAAGCTGTCTTTGTCATTTTAGTTATTTGACCAGCCAGAAGAGCTAACTGGGGAAAAGGGGAGTTTTCTCCTACAAAAGTATCCCTCTCATTTCATAAAGGATGGAGCTGAGGGTCAGTGGAGTTGAGTATTTTACTCAAATCTCAGTCAGTTAATGTGGCAGAACTGAAATTCAAACCTGGGGGAGAGATGTGACATGCTAAAGACAGGTTACCTGGGTATGAATCCTGGATTGGCCAAAGACTGGTAATAGCAACAAAGCAAGGTACTCAACCTCCCCCACTCCTAGTCTGAATGTGGAAGGAGGGGATAATAAAGATACCACTTCAGAGAGTTACTCCTGGGATGAGGTGAGATAATACTTCCATAGCGCTTCAAAAAATGTCTCAGGTACAAAGCAAATTCTCCGTAAATGTTAACTCTCATTATTAAAACACAGCACTGCCCCTTTAATGCACACCACACACACATGCACACACACAGTTAACACCATTTATAGCGTGTCCTAAAAACGCAGTCAGGCCTTCATTAACGCAGGGCTGAGCTCATCTAATCCTTATCTGTGACCAAGTCTAGCAGTTAAACTGCTAGACTACTGAACGCTCTATACCTTAACATAGCTGCACTGTTAAGACTGTTACTCTTAGAAACCTCACTAAATATAACTCAACCATTTATTGGAGACACAGGCTTCTTTGGACACACCCTCTCTTAACTGCCTAGACTACGTTACGTGGCCCTGTCTCCAGCCTCAGTAAGCACATTTCAGTGCCCCCTGGCAGTGCTCAAAACTTGTCTGATCATTTGCTCAGCATCTAGTTTGCTCTCCGCACCAACCACTGTTCAACAAAAATACAACGCAAGCCACACGTGCAATCTTAAATTTTCAAGTAGCCACATTTTAAAAAGTAAAAGGAACAAGAGCTATTAATTTCAATAATACAATGTATTTAACCATTACGTCCAATATACTATTGGTCTAAATATAATCAATAAAAGAGTATTAGTGAGATATTTAACCATTTTTATACTCAGTCTTTAAAACTGGTGTATATTTTATACTTTTACTACATCTCAATAGGGACTAACCACATAGCAAGCATTCAATCGCCAGCAGTGGCTAGGCACACCTCCACGGGCCCATAATGGTGTGGGTCTTGTCCATCCTGGTCACGGTCGTAACCTCAGGGCCCAGTACAAAGTCACTAGAGAACATAATACACGGAAGGAGTTCAATCCGTATGTGTTGGATAATTGGGTAGATGAACAAATGAGTGGGATTCTAAATCTATAGTTGATATAAAACATAATCAAATCTGATGGGTTGGCAGCCCCACCAGGCTCTAGTAAGTGGCAATATCATTCTGTTGTCACTGTGCCTTATGCTTCTAAACAGAAACGTCGCAGTCTTCGGCAGATAGTAAATGATAAAAATGTTTACAGAAAACATGTTCCATGGTGAGCTGGGAGCTCTTCACAACACATGTCGAAGTTTCCCAAGTTTGAAGGTTTGGAGTGGAGCGGGTGGCACAACATGAGAAAGTTGGAAGCCTAACCCTCTCTTCCCGCAGCTGTGTGACCTTAGGCAAATTACTTCGTATTTTTCTGTCAGTGTCCTCATCTGTAAAACCTCATGAGGTTGCTGTGAAGGCTAAGTAAGGAAACCAAATAAAAAGCCGCTAGAGCAAGGTCTGAAAGAAGCAAGTTCTCAGTAAGTGTAAGCAAGCAGCTTTCATTCTCCTTCCACATCCTCCCAGGCCCCCATCGCTCTTCCTTTTCCGCTGCTGTGAAGGGGAGCTTAGGTCAGCGCAGCCACCGGGCCTCTCTCTTAAGCAGTCTCCTTGGCATTCGCTTCCTCCCCGCTTCGTCCTCCTTTGGTTCCTAGTTCCAGGACAACTGCTCATCCAGGGGCCAGGTAATCCCCATCCCCCCAAGCTACCCCCGTATCACCATCTTCCTTAAGCTCTCTTGATTAATCTTTCCGAGAGGATAAGTTTTCCCTTGATCTGCTACCATATTCTTGAGGAACAGGACAGATGAAATTCTCACCTGCGTAATAGCACATCTTAGCTATCACATTATGCATAATAAATCACTGTCCAAGGGCCTAAATGATCCCTGATAATGGAGGTGGAACTACTTACAGAACAACAGCCAAGAGGGAGCTACGTGAGAGGCCAGGGAGTTAAGGACAAACCGCATCGGCCTGTGAAAGACACCCAGATAGCCTGTTAGTGATCGCTGAAAATCCACCCCCTTGGTTTCACTGCAATTTCTACTGAACAAGTCATACTCAACTTCTCCCTCCAACTAATGCTACCTTTCCAATAGACTGCAATTTAAGGAAGTAGGACTAGTGTTCTTCGTGCCTGAGAGGGCCACAAATCCAAGAACCTCCCATCCACACACTGGTCAGCAACCCAGTAAGTGACATGACTCTCTTTTTGTGCATGACTTGACTTTATATTTGCTCCCAAATTGTCAGAGCCACTGGTCAAACCAATCAGTTTGGCTCCTGGAGAGATTTGGTGAAAATAATGGAAATAACTGGTTAATCAGGAAGAAGAAGACACTCCGTGACAGAGAAAGCCAGGGTATCCACTCCCTACAGTCACCTCAGACATCCATAGGCAAATTGAGTTAGAAAGAGCAATTGAGTGTGGCATGTTCATAGTTTCCTGGGTACACTCACAAAACTTGTACAACTTTACAACAACCCCCCACACAGTCTGTGCTCCACAGGAAACAAAACCTGAAGCAAATCATGCTGATGCTTTATGGAGAGGTGGGTGCAATGCCAGGACAGCAAGAGTGAGGAGAAAAAGGAAGGAAAGTGAGAACTTAGGAAATGTAAATTCAAGGTGTATGCCACCCAGCTGTCGTGGCCTCAAAAAACAAACAAACGAAAAAAATACCACACCTAGCTATTCAGTCATGTGGGACATTTCCAGGAAGATCAAAGATGTCACTGCCCCAGAACAGCGATCACAGCCACCGTTCCCGTCTCCTGACTCACTGGTCAGAGCTCATGGAGTGGGGGCATGAAGCCTCCCTGCCCTGCCCCATACCTTCGCTCACCTACACTTCCCGGTCGAGTCTCTCCAGTCAGCACCTGGGAACCCAGATCCACATCCCACAATGCATCATCTCCTCTGAGTCTGGATGTGGTGGGAGCGGCCAGGGCCACCATGAGACCACCAGGTTGGGCCTAGCAATTAGGAGCCAGACCTTCTGCGGCTCCCACACTGAGCAAGTGGCTGAGGGTCCAAGGTGGAAGGCTGGTGGAACCAGGTGAAACTGGGGAGGTGCATGCATACATTCAGTCCAATAGCCCTTTTAAGTAAGGTGAGGTGAGTTTTACTTCCTTCCAGTTAAAAAAGACCAACTCAAAATTACACTGTTATTATCACCTTCATCTTGTCTCCTCACCTCAATGCCAGCTGTAATCACTTCCAAAATCAGCTCAAGTCAAAATCTGTTATAGCTTCACACATTCCAGAGTCAAGTGTCATATTATAGCACCTGCCCCATAAACCATCAAAACTTCCCTTAATCCAAAATTTCCATATTCAGAGATTGTACATTCTATTCAGTTATGGCCAGACTGTGTGCCCCAATTTTATTCTGAAAATATGATGGCTATCAACATAACACTCTGGTATGCCAAAGACAGAGAATTCCCCCATCCCAAAGCCTTCCCATTCTTGTTAGGGGATGTTTATAAAAACCTTACAATAATGCTGTTTTTAAACACTTCAAAGTATACAACCTGGTGCAATTTAATTTGCTTCATAACACTGAGTTGCATGAAGACATAGCTATCAGGGAGTCTGTGTGGTGTCATAGGGACATTTTTACAAGAAGTCAGGATGACTGGGTTCAGGCTTTGCTCATGCACTGACAGTCTGTGACATAGGATGTACCAGTCAACCTCTAGGAGGCCTTGGGGTCCTCCTCCCTAAAGGTGGGGGGGAGGTGAGTAGGACAGGTGCCCTTAGTACCGGCACCCTGTGATTCTGTTTTACAAAGACTGAGCAAAAGAAAACTCTTTAATTTCAAAGGTTATTATTCCAACTTTCAAAAACCCAGAATTCCTTGGATTCATCTTTGAGAGGCATAGTGCTTACCACTTCTTTCTGATGAAATAAAAACCATTCTAACCAGGCCACAGATGGCTTGGTGGTTACAATGATTAACTGAGTTCCCTTTGATTCCAGTGACTTATCTAGATACATGATTAGAGTCTGAAAGTATGGTAATTGGACTGGCTTTTCCCACAGTAACATGGGAAGCCTCCCTTCTGGGTGCCAAGTTGTCTGTCCATAAAATGGACCAAGCGGTAACTACTAAAACCCTACGGGAGGACTCTGGTGCTTGGGGAGGCTAACCCTCATAGGTATATACACAAATGGTTCACCTTAAAATACTTAGAACTCTGCTAGTGCCAACCATCACCATTAGAAAATGGCTTGGGACTTCCAGCCAAGATGGAGGCATAGGCGGACACACTGTGCCTCCTCTAACAACCAAAATTAAGGACAACAAATATTTAGAAACAAGAAAACAACCAGAACTTATAGAAAATTGAACTGTACGGAAGTCCAACAACCATTCATCCAGACCGGTAAAAGGGGCAGAGTCGCGGCAGGAGAAAGTGGAGGTTCGGACCTGGAACGAAAGCAGCAGCAGCGTGCAGTTCCCAGGTGCACAGGCAGCAGCTGGCGGACCCCGGGCACGGGGGGCAACTGTGCAGAACCAGTGAGGCCACACAAGGCGGCTGGCTGACCAGGTGGTCCCACATTCGCGCGCACAGACGGTCCAGGCAGAGGGAAAGTGGCGGAAGGGACTGAATCCAGGAGAGAAGGGAGCAGGCGCCATTGTTCCCTCTCAGACCCCGCCCCCACCTATAGCGTCACAACCCAGCGACTGGGCTGCCCCGCACTGGGGAGCGCCAGAGGCTCCACTCCTCACTACACAACAGCACTCGAGCGTGCGCAGATAATCCAGGTGAAGGGGAAGCGGTGGAAAGGGCCAGAGTCCAGGAGAGCGGAACAGGCGCCATTGTTACCTCTCGGACCCCGCCCCCACCTATAGCGTCACAAACCAGCGACTGGGCTGCCCCGCCCTGAGGCTCCACCCCTCAGTACGTAATAGCTGCGACCAGACTAAAACCAAACCAAAACAAAACAAAACAAAACCCCACCGAAAAATGGCTCAAACCGGAAAACAAATAAAAGCTCCAGAGCCAATTCCTCTAAGCAGTGAAGAGATAGCCAACCTATCAGATGCACAGTTCAAAGCACTGGTCATCAAAATGCTCACAGAATTGGTTGATTTTGCTCACAAACTAGATGAAAAAATGCAGGCTACAATACGTGAAATGAAGGAAGATGCATGGGGAACCGATAGAGATGGAAGGAAAACTGGGACTCAAATCAATGGAGTGGACCAGAAGGAAGAAACTAACAACCAAACAGAAAACGAGGAAGAAACAAGAATTCAAAAAAATGAGGACAGGCTTAGGAACCTCCGGGACATCGTTAAACGTCCCAACATCCGAATTATAGGGGTCCCAGAAGGGGAAGAAGAAGAGCAACAAGTGGAAAACTTATGTGAACAAATAATAAAGGAGAACTTCCCCAATCTGGCAAAGGAAATAGACTACCAGGAAGCTCAGAGAGTCCCAAAGAAGTTGGACCCAAGGAGGAACACACCAAGGCACATTGTAATTACATTAGCCAAGATTAAAATGAAGCAGAGAATTCTAGAAGCAGCAAGGGATAAGGGGACAGTCACCTACAAAGGAGTTCCCATCAGACTGTCAGCTGATTTCTCAAAAGAGACCTTACAGGCAAGAAGGGGCTGGAAAGAAATATTTGAA
This sequence comes from Glossophaga mutica, assembly GCA_039655065.1. Taxonomy (NCBI): domain Eukaryota; kingdom Metazoa; phylum Chordata; class Mammalia; order Chiroptera; family Phyllostomidae; genus Glossophaga; species Glossophaga mutica. The sequence goes on from CM077303.1 coordinate 159,106,963, forward strand.
GTCTTGAAAGGCAGGGACCTACATCCAAAATTGCTCTATCCAGCAAAGCTGTCATTTAGAATGGATGGACAGATAAAGTGCTTCTTAGATAAGGTCAAGTTGAAGGAGTTCATCATCACCAAGCCCTTATTATATGAAATGTTAAAGGGACTTATCTAAGAAAAAAAAGATAAAACTATGACAGTGAAAAGACAGCAAACTCACAGCTATTAAGAACCACACCTAAAACAAAAGCAAACTAAGCAAACAGCTAGAACAGGAACAGAACCACAGAAATGGAGATCATATGGAGGGTTAGCAACAGGGGCGTGGGAGGAGGAGAGAGGGGGAAAAGGTACAGAGAATGAGTAGCATAGATAGTGGGTAGAAAATAGACAGGGGGAGGGCAAGAATAGTATGGGAAATGTAGAAGCTAAAGAACTTATGACACATGGACATGAACTAAAGGGGGGAATGTGGGTGGGAGAGGGTGTGTAGGGTGGAGGGGAATGATGGGGGAGAAATGGGACAACTGTAATAGCATAATCAATAAAATATATTAAAAAAATAATAAATAAATAAATAAAAGAAAATGGTGTTAGCCCATCATTAGGAAAATGTAACAACCAAAAAGGAACAATCAAAGATCAAATAAAACAAGAAAGAGAAGATTAGGCTACGTGGACCAGAGGCACAAAAGCGGCCTTGCGAGCCATATGGAAAGTGCAGGGTAGCATGTGATGAACGCTCTACAAAGAGGATGCAAATGAATCTCACCCCAGCTCTCAGATTCAGGAGTTGTCTGTGAGGATCAGAGTGCTAAATCTGAGAGCTTCAAGTTTATCAACATCTTTCTGAAATCCCATTAGGGAAATGTAGACGTGGAGGGTGGGTCATAATGTTATGGGTCACTCACTTCCATGTCAACCACAGTTATATCAACTTTTACAAGTATAAATATGGTACTAGTTATGAATGGCTTACCCGAACCTGAAGAAAAGAGATGTTAAGCTTGGATATAGCTTGAATTCTCTTACAAGTAAGACTAGAAAGCTTTCTTACTGCTCTCTAAAGCTCTTCAAGTCAAAAGAACATTCATCAGTCTCTACAGATGACATAAAGCTTAAGAATCTGTGTTATAAAGTAAGTGACACATGGTAAGGTTTTGGATCTCATTAAATAATATTAGATTTTCAATGATACATAGATATGTTGTATGTGTATATGTGTGTGATTGTATGATTCTGATTTTCTTAACTATAGCACATGTTCTATTCAGAACTTTAAGGTGGATGAATAATTGCTCAATTGTGTTCATGTCTTAAGGTCTTCCGTACATTTCATTTTCAATGGGTGGAATTCTGGGTGAGAAATATTTCTTAAATCCTTCACTCACAAGCCTGCAGTTACTACTGCAAGCAAAGAGAACAACAGAAGCTAAAGCCTGGAGATGATGGATAGCTTTGGGCCAGGAATCACATGTGGATTGGCCAAGTGTCAACTTGGCAGTGTGGCTAAGGTGGTTCAGAGGACCATGGTTAACCACTGAAAAGCACTATGGTACTTATTATCACTGGGAACATCACCGGACTAGAAGTCAAAAGACCAGTCCTCTAGTCTTTACTCTAGAGTCTAGACTCTAGTCTTGTGTCTACCAGTTACCTGTGGGTGACCTTAGTCCTTGACTCCCTTCTCTAGACCTCAGTTTCCTTCTATGTAAATAAGGAGATTAGACCATATGACTTCTATGCTCTCTTCCAGCTTTGAAATTCTGTGGACTTCCTTGGACAAAACTGACATCTTTTCAGACAGTAAAAAATTAGTCATAGGGCACAATGCAACCCTAGAAGAGAGACAATGGGCCTTCTAGAATATGTACTAACTCAGCCAACCCATTAATCAATAGGCTCCGTAAATATCATTTTCCAAACTTTTTTACAGATTAGTGATGTCATAAAAAACTGGGTGTGTGGCTCAATGAAAAACAAGTTACTATCTGCCAATATTTCAGGGGGGAAGGCCTAAATTCAGGTGCGGAAAACTTTTGCTAGACTCACCAATGGACAGCCTCCTGAGCGGCTCTGTCTCCTTCTTTTTCCCACAACCAAGACGGGCGTGGAGAGCTGGGGGCCCAGAGGACTATGGCACACAGCCAGCCATGGCAAGGAGGCCTGAAATGAATAGCAACTCTGAGGAGGGAGAAGCTGGTGCGTCCCTCAATAACAGTCTCTGAAAAGTTAGCACTCAGACCGCCGCCCTGCTGCTCTCCTGTCTACAAAACAGGAGCAGCTGCTGTGGCCCCCCGAGGCCCCCCATGCTTTCCACAGAGGAGGCCAGAGCTCTGGTCCCACATGGCAATCTCCGGGAGAGCTTTTAAACGCTGATACCTGGACCCTAGAAACTCTGACTCAGTCAGCCTTATCAGGTGACAGCCTTGAGGATGAGGAACTGGCTGTGGTTGGTCAGTCAGGGTGCTTGGCCCTAGTTTCCCATTCATGAGACTTAAAACGTGTGTGAGACTGGTTCCGTGTCCTGAAAGACAAAGGCTTCCCAATGATCTGAAGAACTGAGAGGCCCTCAGGGCAGCTCCCAGAGCGAAGAAGACGCTCATGTCATTGTTGAGAGGCTGGACACCCATAGTCCTAAGAAACTGTTGGCAGGAGATCTAACTTCTTTTTCCTTTTTTTTTTTCTTGGCTCTCTTCCTTGTCTTCCTGTCTCAGGCAAGCCCATGTTTCAGAGATTTTTACCAACTCCCTTATAGATTGGGAGCTCCTAGCATGGCAAAACTGTTTCCTTCCTCCAGCTGTGTGTCTAGCACAGTGACAGCCAGGCTCCAAGCTGAAAATGCATCTTCCCTCCCAGCATTCTCCTGAGGCCAGGCCCCATGCATCCCCCACCCCATATACCCGATAGTAGAGTAACCACTGCACACTGTCTTTTAAAGCCTCCATCGGACCCCACCAGAGTCCCGCAGGCTCTCTGCACTCTAGCCAATCCTTAGTTCGTCCTGTAATGGAGCAGCTATACAATAAACTATTTCCTTCAAAGGCACCGTTTAGAAGTCCAAGGGCTTGGAGAAAGGGGCAGAGCTGTGCCAAAGGCTCCCACACATAAATCTCTTAGCTAAGGCAGCCACGTAGCTACTCGTGTGGCATGTAACTGGAGGGAACCCCAAAAGGCTCCACGGAGCTGAAAACACCTCCTACCCACCAGGTTCATCATTCCTGATATGAGAGCCACTGTTCTCACTGCGTAACTGCTATGCATTGATTTGAACTAAAACATCGTAATTTTTTTAAAGGTGCTCTAATTAGTTAGCTGAAACAATGGCAAGGATCCATTTGGCTGAAATTAATGACAATACCCTGCAAGTGCTACCCAAAGCAGGGTCTGAGGCCGCAGGACAGAGAAGAGGCAAGTGTTGAGGGGGAAAGCTAGCGAGTGGTGGCTGTCAGGGGAGGTCTGCCCGCAAGGGGTGGGGAACCATAGATACGGCAGGATGGCACTGGGCATCTGAAGGGGAACAGAAGGCCCTGGGAGCAGGCCTCGAGGGCCACAAGAAAAATCACAGCCATACTCTGGAGGGCTCTGTCCCATGGTGACAGTCCGACTCCCTCCAATGAATGTGAAGCCCTGGAGAATGAATGGGTTTTGTTTGGCTTTTCTGAGATGCTCTGAATACAAGTGCTCTTTCCTGAGTGACTCAGACGCAGGAAAGTCTCCAACTTCACTCCAGCTGGTACTTTTCCATCCCTTTCCCTGGATTATATAACATGGCACATTTTTAGAAACTTGGTTCTAGCTGCAGAGACTTCTGTGCTAAAATTTCAGCTTCCCAGTCCTCATATTCTCAAATTTCCAAGAAAGGAGATGCTGGTGTTTTTTAAGCTATAAAGAGTAGGAGTTAGAGAATAATATATTCTCCCTACATGTAAAACAAAAAACCAAAAACCCAAGACTCATGCAGTCATCTCAAAATAGCTTCTTCCTATCCTTGCGTTTAGGGACAGAATAAGAAAACCTGCAAATGGTTGGGTTTTATATTGTTTTTCCTAGGGAAGCACCTGGGAAAGTACCCAGCTTGGAGATTTTAAATGTAGTGTCACATGTGGGGGTAGAACATTAGCTTAAATTCATATTAACGTGTAGAAAATTCCTAGAGCAAGGAATTTTCATGGGGACCTCTTGGGAGAATGGGGATCCTAAAATAAAGAGAGAATGAAGTCAGAGGAGAAATCCGTGTTGACAGAGACGGAGGGAAAGGGGCTCAGGGTAAAAGGAAAACTGAGGCAGGGGCTGCTTCACTGACAGTCAAGTTCATAGTTCAAGGTGGCGAATTACAAGAACCAGATTCCAGGTCTCTCATTTCTCACCTTACTCATTAGAATGTCCAACCTCATCCCCTTTGAGTCGTTTTTCCAAAGCAACCCCCGTCCCAAGAGACCAGAAAGAAAAAACAACAGTCCAATGCCAACATACTCTCCCCTACAGAGCTTCGGGCAAAGCCATGTGCACAGGGAGATGTATCTTCTTGTTTGGTGTCTGCTGAGCTGCCAGAGTCATGGAACCTTAGTCACAGCCCAAAACAGCCAAAGCCAAACACACATGGAAAGGAGCAAAGGAGAGGGCAGAGCGAAATGGGTTGCAGCTGTGCAGACTGGCCCCGTCTGCTCTCCTTCCTTCTTGTGCCCTCATGCTGACATCTGGTATACGTGCCATTCCCCAGGGGCCTTCAAATTTTAAAAACCATGGTTTTCAGCTGCACTGCAGAGTAATCCTGCCATGTAAACTAAGCAGAGCGCTAATGCCTCGTTCTGGCCTAAAACACGTATAGGCAACCCAATTGTGCAGCAGGTGGCCGCTGCGTCCCTCCCTCTCATACAGCCCTTCACGGTGCCAGTGGGACATGCCTGCGCCCAGGGTTTCATCCATAGCTACACCAAGATCCAAGTTAATCTTAGATCCTGAGAAGCAACTAGTGGAGAAGTGGAAGGGTCTTGGTATAGAAGTCTTCTGTGGCCAGCCTAAGGACAGTTGTGTGTCTAACACTTGTTCTACATCTCACTGGGTAAAGTGGCTTTCTTTAGGGTGCCCTCTCTAATGATTGCTACAGGACAGTCACAGTTATCCCTTCCAAAGAGTCATCATCCAGTGGGTCCATGGAGACACGTGGTAGCCTCTTAGCTATTCACATAAATATTGACAGCAGATATACACTGAGTGCTTGCTGCATGCCAAACACAGAACTGGGCACTAATCAGCAAAGATAGTAAGACATGCTCCCTGTCTCCATGTCCTCGATACTTTGACAGTCCACGTGAAAACTGGAGAAAAAAGGGATGTGAAAACATCTCTTTGAAACTCCACACTCAGAAATGTCACAGTGGTAGTTTGAAATCAGCCATGGTAGGTGTGTCTACACTATAGAAATTGGCAGCCACTACATGTTAGAGTTTTGTTATTGTTGTTTTGCTCTTAGGGGTGTGTGAGTGTGTGTGAGTGTGTGTTTTGAAGTGGTTTACCAGCATATCACTGTCTGTAATAAGGGTGTGATTGAAGTGCTATTGCAGTGACCACGTTTTTCTGCTTTTAAGGGATGGGGTAAGGTTTTACATGTGAGATGACATACTAGTCATGCATTTAAAGCTGAGTAAAATTTCCCAAGGCAACAAAAGAGAAACAAAGAAGTCCAGAAGGAATAACCTAAGTAAAGGCACAAAAACTTCTAATTTAAAAAATTCTAGGAATTCAGAGATAGAAACCGATACAATCTGTTGTGCTGACCAGGGAAGACTATGGCAGCTTAAAGAATAAACAGGTCTTTGGCAGATGGATTTGGGGAGGGGGAAGCAAGGGAGGAAGGACATGACAGGGTAGGACAGACATTGCCATCAGCATGAACAGCACAGACCTCAGCTGTTCAACTTAGCCGGAGCAGAAAAGACATAACAAAGGCAGCTTTCTCCCTCTTCTCTTCCAATCCTAGGAATGTTCAGCCCTGGGATGAAGTGAAGCCCCCATGGTAGATTTTACAAGTAAAAATAGACATTGAATGAAGTTGAACATAAAAGTCACAGCCCTGGCTGGTGTAGCTCAGTGGAGTGAGCCCTGGCCTGCCAACCAAAGGGTCGCTGGTTCGATTCCCAGTCAGAACACATGCCTGGTTTGCAGGCCAGGTCTCCCATGGGAGGCACACAAGAGGCAACTACACAGTGATGTTTCTCTCCCTCTCTTTCTCCTTCCCGTCCCCTCTCTCTAAAAATAAATAAATAAATATCTTTAAAAAAAATCCCTAGCTTCCATGTATCTGTAAATTACAAGTATAGAGAGGAGGAATCTGTCTTCAGATTCTGAGCAGTATTTCAATTTCCCCAAGTTTAGCATGAGGTGCCAGTATCTCTCACAGGTGAGAAACTCCTTCTTTTAAAAGCACTTGTTTATTCCCTTCCTTCTCCCCAATAACATAATGAGAGGAGAACTCCCATATTTTCATGGAGAAATTCCGTATTTATACACCTACCAGAATGACCAAACTCCAGAACACTGACAACACCAAAGCTGGTGAAAATGGGAAGCAACTCTCTCTCCTTGCCGGTGGGCATGCAAAAGGCAGAGCCACTTTGGAAGGCAATCCGATAGTGTCTTACAAAAACCCTGCCTTGTGACCTAGTAATTACACTCCTTGTGATTTACCCAAACAAGCTAAAAACTTACGTCTACACAAAAACCTGCACATGGATGTTTGTAACTGTCAAAACTTGGAAGCAACCAAGATGTCCTTCAGCAGGTGAATGGATAAACAAACTGTGGTCCATTCAGACAACAGAATATTATTCAGCACTAGAAAGAAATGAGCTATCAGGCCCTAAAAAGGCAAGGAGTAGACTCAAATGCATATTGCTAAGAGAGAAACGTCACTCTGTTTGATTCCAACTATGTGAGATTCTGGAAAAGGCACAACCATGGAGACAGTAAACACCAGGGGTTGGAGGAGGGAAGTGATGAATAGGCAGAGCATATAGGATTTTTGAGTGAGTGAAACTACTCCGTATGACACTGTAATGGTGGATACATGTCATTAGACATTTGTTCAAAGTCATATGATGGATAACACCAACAGTGAACCCTAACGTAGACTGTGGACTTCGGGTGATAGTGACATGTCAGTGTCAGTTCACCAATGGTAGCAAATGCACCATCTGGTATGGTAGGTGGTGCTGAGAGTGGGGAAAACTACGCATGTGTGAGGACAGGGGACATGCAAGAAGTCTCAGTACTTTTCCCTCAATTTTGCTGTGAAACGAAAACTTCTCTGAAAAAAATAGTTTATTTTTGAAAGACCAAAAAAAAAAAAAAAAAAAAATAGCACCAGGGAAGAGAAGCCTGATTTTAAGAGGTCCTTGCTCCTCCAGAACATCTGTTCCACCTCCCTGAAGAGGGTGTGGTCCCTCTGTGTTGCCTGGAAACCACCAGATGGCGCTGTTGCATCCATAGCTTGTCCGTGGCTTGGAGGCCAAATTGATGATGAGCCTGGGATCCAGCAGCAGTATGTCTCAAGCATTTTTGTCAACAGGGATAGACAGATTCCTCAGGAGTGCAGAGATGTAAAGCTAGGAGAGTGAGAGGGGAATGGAGAAAGGAGAAAAGAGAAGTCTGATGTGAGAAGAGTGGTGATCACCTGTGACCGCTAACATTTAGCTCAAAATGAATCAAGCTATTTCATCACGAAGAGTTCCCTGCAGACATTTGTATTTAAAAGGACAGAAAAGACCTGCCTGGTGTGGCTCAGTGGACTGAGTGCTGGCCTGCAAACCAAAGGGTCACTGGTTCAATTCCCAGCCAGGGCACATGCCTGGGTTGCAGGCCAGGTCCCCAGTTGGGGGTGTGTGAGAGGCAACCACACATTGATGTTTCTCTCCCTCTCTTTCTCCTTCCATCTCCTCTCTCTAAAAATTAAAAAAAAAAAAATCTTTTAAAAATAAATAAATAAACAAATAAACAGACGGAAAAGAACAGCAAAGTGGAGGGATGCATTTCCATCCGTTTCGTGCATGACTTTCAAGGACAGTTTAAGAATCCTCACTGGACTGTGAGGAAGAGATGAATACACCTGGTTCAGCTCTAGAGAAATGGCTTGGTGGGGTGACCAGAGCACATAGTAAAATATAACATAAAATTTACTACTTGTTATGTACTGAATGTTTATGCCACCCCCAAATTTATATGCTGAAGTCCTAACCCATAGTGCGGCTGTATTTGAAGATGGGACCTCAAAGGAAGTAATTAAGCTTAAGTGAGGTCTTTAGGGTGGGACTCTGTCCAATAGGGTCACATTGGTATAAGAAGAGACACCTGCAGAGATCACACCCCCTCTCCCCCCAAGCATTCACAGAGTAAAGGTCATAGGAGGACACAGCAAGGAGGTGCTGTCCACAAGCCAGGAAAGGGGCCTTCGCCAAAAAACCAAATTCGCCTTGATCAGGGACTACCAGCCTCCAGAACCGTAAAAAAATACTGTTTAAACCACCCAAACTCAGGCTCATTATGGCAACCCAAGCAGACAAACACACCGTCTTAACCACTCTGAAGTGTATGTTTCAATGGCATTAAGTACATTTGCATTGCTGTGCAAAAATTGATTTTTTTTTGATGCTGTATAATTAGGAGTAAGAAAGACAATTATAAAAAGTTGGGGATGAAATCATAAAAATCTAGTAGAACTCTGCATTCAGATTGCTCTTCAAGTACCTATAAATTCTTACCTTTATAAGAACCCACACTGGAAAATAAAACTTTTTGACCTTGTTCATGAAGAAAGTCAATAGAGAATTTTAATCAATAAAACCATAATCAAAAAGCCTTATGTCAAAGAGTCAATAAATGAATGTTCTTGATATGTTTAAGTAGGTTGGTTTTATTTTTTAATTTCCTTCTTTAACTGACTGTTTCAGTTGATCAGCCATGGCTGGTGTCAGTCACATTAGATAAGGAGAGTTTGTGCAGATTCCATTCCTTTGCCTGTGCCTTAAAGGGTGAGTGGTTTCCACAAGGCAAAGGAGGAAGAGAACAGTAATCTGGATGGAGGGAACAGGCTGAACAAAGCCACGGAAGCATGAACGCACGTGATATATCAGGGAATTGGTGAGATATCAAGGGCAACTGGGACACTGGATCATGAGAGCATTCCAAGAGGAAAAGCCGGAAAGGTACACTGGTCCCAGATTGGTTAAGACTTTGAAAATCATGCTAAGACATTTGGACTTGATCTTGGGCAGCCTCTGAAGGTTTTCCTTGGGGCTGTGTTAAGGTGCAAGTTATGGTTAAATACAGCACATGAACTAAAAATGAAGGGATGGCTGGTATCAGGCATTTTCTACCAAAGTCCATATAAGAGATTTTTTTTTAAGTTTGAAATAATGGTAACAGCAAAAATGGAAATATGCAAACAGACAGAGCAGGCATTTTTTTAAAAAATAAAATTGACGCTTCATAAAGAAAAAGATAGAAGACATTTTCAAGGCTGATGAGGAGACTTCTAGTTTGTTTCAATAATGGTTAAGATTAAATTGGCAGGAAATTGGCCTGTGGCTTTCTCCCAAGCAAATACCTTTTTACTGTGAATAAATTGATTTTAACTGACTGCTGCATATTCCTCTGATACTGTCACTATGAGCAGAAAGTGAGAACAAAGCTCAAAGTGGGAGAATCCTACTCCCATCTGGTTCACAGTGACCTCAGACATCAGGCAGAATAACGGCAAGATGCTGAAATGTCCTGGAATCAGCAGCACAGCCAGAGGGGAGTTGAGGTTCTGCCTTTGTTGTGGTGCTTATAGCATGATTTATTGAGAATGGAGAATGTGTACCAAAAAAATGTGTACCAAAAAAATGTGTACCAAAACTGTTCGTCCTCAAAAACTCTCTCCCAATAGAGTTGGACAAAAATATCACCTTTTTTGCACAAAATAAAGTTGAAATCAATTGCAGTTTTGGTCATATACTCCAAAATAAACCTCAACCACTTCAATTCCTTTTCCATACAGGGGTCCTTGGAGACATTTCCATGAGAGTTTGAGTCTTAACCCTTTCTCATGACTCCGAGTATTCAACAGTTGTCTGACCATGAATAGTTAACAACTATACCTGGCTACGTCTTTTGGGTGTGCTTAATAAATAGCAGCATGAATGGCCACATGAATTTGCATTAACACTATAATTATGTTGATCTTGCCTATGAGGAGCTTAGAATCTAATAAGAGAGATAGACTGATATATACATCATTATAATATAAATAAAAGGTAGAAAACAGTGTAAAGTGCTCCTGTAATTAAGAAAAGCTGAAATTTTATCACCTTAACCTTGCCCTGCCTTTTTATTTCTAACTCACCTGATTCTATTCACTGGCCACTGCAAATGCTATTTCCTCAAATGACCTCCGTATCTTGTATAAAGTTCTTCCATCCTCTCTTAACCCACTACACAATCTGACACAGGCGGTCTCTGAAGGTCTGGATGTGCATGCTAGGACTCGTTTGGCCCAGTAAGGGAGATCAAGATTTATTCACATCATGGTCCACACTGGATTTCATTGCAACAGCCTAATTCTCTTGGGTGCTAACTTCCTGCTGGTCACTGGAAAGGGTACATGCTATGGGAAAATCCAAGGATGTCTAGACGTGGTAAAAGTACTAGCGTTTCTCTGGTATGCACATCCAGACTCTAGTCCTGGAATATGATGTTGATTTGTTTACCCTGAAGGCAATAGGGACCTGAGTGCCTCTGGAACATCAATTTCACATTCCTTATGTCCTTCCTGGAAGTTTCCATTAGAAGTATCTTTGTGGACTTTTCATGGTAGCTTCTCAGCTTGTCAGCAATAAAGTGAACTAAGGAGAAGTTAAATTAAGTTCTAGATCATAATGCTAAAAGTCTTATAAAATTAGGTCTACAAACTAAATGCTCAGGTTAGTTTAGATCCAGCTTTTGCCTGAGACCAATGATCTATTCTAATCCTAGAAATCTGTAATCTTAAACTTATTGGGAAAAATTTAAAGATCCATGAAAATGCTACCATCATTAAATACTTAATATATGCCAGTATTTTATTTAATCGCCACAACCCCACTATGAGTAGATATGAATAGCACTATTGCAGGAACAGAGAATCTTGTTTCCTACCATAAACACTCCAAAGATAAAATTGTGTCTCATGCACCTACAGGTTTATGCTACTCAGAATATCATCTGGAATGAAGAGTTGATTGTACCTTTCCAATGCTCACAATCACCCTGTGAAGTAGGTTGTTCTTTCTTATCCCCATTTTGCTGATGAGGAAACCAAAGCTGAGAAATAAGCAACCTGCCCAAGGTCACACTGGTTGTTGCCAAAATTCTGACTCTTCTCAGTCTGACACATTACCCCACCACCGTCACCACCAATTTCCTGTGTCTTTATAAGGTCTCCCAAGAGAAGTTTCACTGAATTTGCTCCCCAAATGGAGTAGTTTTACCTGCCCTGCTCCATAGATAATGACTTGGTCCCACATGGAAGTGCCACAGTTGACCCAAGCCCCCAAAGCTAGCCGCTGTCAGACAGCAAATTGAATCCTAGTCCAAGTTCCATGCATCACCAGCATTCATTTTGCATATCCACCTTTATTGGGGACCAGTTTCTACGCAGAGTCAAGTCCTGGGTACAGTTGTAGTGCTTAACCCTCGTGATGACTATCCAGGGTCAACTGTCAACTTTAGAATTGGATTTTCCAAAAGTGACTGTTCCTAGCTTTCAAGTGGTTTGAGCTTAGCAGAAAAACACTTAAAAATATGTACTGTGCAGTATTTTGCCCATCTTTGGCATGTTAAATTTCCATGTATTTAAGTGAAATTTAATATGTGGATAAATACAAGTTAACTCATCAAAATGAAAGCAATAAGAGATGCCAGTTATTTCGGAGACTTTTGCCAAAGCCCCCATTTTATTCCCCCCAGAGAGGCAGGATCAGGCTGTCTATTGATATTGAGCATTCACATGACCCTTTACCACCCCCATACCCATTTTTAATGAATTACTGCACACAAAAGCCCAAAAAAGGAAGTTGTGGGACATAGCTCTAACCTCCCTGCAAAAGACACATGATAAAGACACGATACAGCTAATTAGTAGGAATAGGAGCTGGGCTGGTGAGATATTTTATATTCCTCTTTATTATTTAATTTTTGTCTAAAACATGTATTAATTTTTTTAAAACTCAAGTAAATAAAAGAGATTTAAAAATAAAGTTTATGGTTAACATACCAAATGACCTGAATCAATTCAGTCATTCAAAATTCTCAGACTCTGCACATCTAATAACTGAATGTGAGGAATAACTACAGGTCCATCATCCATTCTTCCTGTGCTATTCGGAGAAGTGTGATTCAGATAGCAAATCACAGACCAAATTCTTCCACACACAGAAGTATTTCTCAATGAGTAGGCACTGAAACAGCCATTCCTGTAAACTCATGAAGTACCAGGACTCGGACCTTCTGGTGAAATGTTCACTCAAAACAGATGTACCAACAGTCTAGCATCCATATTCAGCTACCATGGCTAGTTGGATCAAGCTATTAGAACCCTCTGTTAATCTTTGGACACAGGACAAATTGGTGTACCTGGCTTAGATATCACTTAAAGGTTTATAATTTGCTAACACTACTGGATTGCTAAACCCTCTTCACGAAAGGGCAAGGGTGTCTTTAAGTAGTTCTAGCCAACTCACATCTTGAACAGCACTCAACTCTCCAATGAAAAATAGCTTCATATATTTATTAGGCTCATTAGGAAACCTTCATGAGACTGACCAGAGATATAGATCACTAAAGCCTTACAGTAGGCCATTGATACCACCAACCACTCCTAAGGGATAGTCCAGTTAAACAATACCAACCTTTGGGCCACTACCTGGTACTTGACCAGGCCACACAGCAGGGGGCGAGCTTGAACATAATGTGCTTGAATCATCCCCCGACTCCAGTCCATGGAAAAAATGTCTTCTGCAAAACTGGTCCCTGATACCAAAAAGTTTGTGGACAACTGTCATAAAGGACCAAGCAAACACATAAACACACACAGAGATACCACTGTATATATTGAAATATTTAAAATAAATCTTAAAAAGTAAAAATTTTTTAATTAATGTGTGGTTGCCCCTCAAGCACCCCATACTAGGAACCTGGCCCGCAACCCAGGCATGTGCCCTGACTAGGAACCGAACCAGCGACCCTTTGGTTTGCAGACTGGTGCTCAATCCACTGAGCCACACCAACCAGGGCTAAAAAAAGTAAAAATTTTTAAAGTAAATTTTATGGACAATATAACAGCTAGATAAGTAAAAAAAAAAAAAGAACCCCAGCAATAGATAGATTTCATAAAGACATACCAACATATAATGATGAGGTCTCTAGGCTCGCTCCATAAAAATAAGCATACTTTTTTTAACCTTAGTTTGGTTCTTAATTACACACAAAAAGTCACAGCTTAGTCTCTTCATTTTAAAACCAAACAAACTGAGGCCCAGAGAAGTGACATGGCTTGCTCAGGGTTGTCCTGAGAAATAACAATGGAGCCCAAACTGGCACCAGTCTTTAGTATTTCCATGGCTGCGGTGAAGCTTCTGAAAGAGCACTTTTCCAAATATAAAAATAATCTATAACTTTCTGTAGGAAATATGTAAGAAAAAATAAATATATAGAGATTTAATATAAAGTTATCCATAATTCATCACTTAGACATAGCCACAGCTGGTGCATCTCCTTCTAGATATCAACACAACGTACATGTATACCCACACCTTCTCACTTTAATTTATAAAATTTACATGCAATGTGCATGGTTTTGTGGACTGGTTTTATTTAATTTTATTTTAAATTGGAAACAATCCCCCATGACATGCAATAACCTACAAAACTGTGACTTCTATAATGGTTGCATAAAAGGTAATAATATATTCATCTATTTATCCATTCCTCTATTGCTGGACATAAAAGTTATCTCTAAGGGTTTGTTATAATCACTCTACAATGAACATTTTGCCATTAGAATATATACACTACGAATCTAGGAAGTTTGTCTGTCTTATTGATCACAATACCCTGAGCCCCCCAAAAAGCGTCCAGCTCAGAACAGAAGCTCAATAAAAATCAGTGGATGGATGGATGGATGGATGGGAAGATGGACATGGATGGATCAATATCTATGGATGGGTATTTGTGTGCATCTCTGAGAACTTCTCAAAACTCATTTTAGTTTGAGCACTAACACTGATATTCTGGTTAAGGTCACCACGTGAAATACAGGACACCCATTTATCTGATTGATTCATTACTTCATACTGTATTAGAAACATATTCATTTTATATCTCACATTTATCTGAAATTCAAACTTGACATATCATATTTAGATCTGCTAAATCTGACATACATTAATTCTTGATGTACCACCTTCACAAAACAGGCTGCCCAGAATACCCCACTGGTCCCGGAGCAAAAATTCACTCCCCTTAAAAAATCTAAACCCAATGGCCTATGGCAGCCAAACAGTGAGCACCATAAACAGCCATTATCTCTGAGCCCCGATCATCTTCGTTAGTCAAGACAAATGAGAAAAACAATAGTAAAGAGAACACCCAATAACGACAATGCAAAGAGCGAGAGCAAGATCTTTCCAAACACAAATCACAGCACCTAAATGTCTTTCAGCTCTGCTCTCTCCTCTGTCTCCGCTTCTCCTCCTCTACCTCTGACCAGAGTCATTCCTATGCTTTCCCATTGCTCTTGGCATGCCTATCAGAATTGTGTGATCTAGTCCCTGCTTCTCTCTTGCACCATTTGCCTCTCCCTGCCCCCTTACTCTGTGCACTACAACCACGCTGGACTCGAGTTCCTCCATGCACCAGGCTACTTCCTACCACAGGATCTTTGCACAGGCTCTTGCTTCTGCCTCAAAAGCCTTCCCTGCCGCCTCCTCCCTCCTCCCACTATTTACTTAACTCTTAGTCACCCTTCATCTCAGATGCAAAGTCACTTCAGGAAGGAAGCTGTCCCTAAATAACTTTGCAGATTAGATCAGGTCCCCTTATTCTAAACTATTAAAAGTATTGTGTACTTTTCCTTCCCTGAACTTATAATATTGGGTTGTACCAAAAGTCTGTATGGTTTTTTCATAAGATGGCACTAGTAGCACTGAGTTCTTTAACTTCATTTCAAAACAATTTTGTTAGATTGTACTGTCACAGCTGTCATATTATCATGCATTTAAAAAAAAACTAACCAAAATTGGTGAATTTTTGTGTAGTTACTTTAATATTGAAGATGGAAGAAAGCACACAACATTTTCAGCATATTATGCTTTATTATTTCAAGAAAGGTAAAAACACAACTGAAATGCAAAATAAAAGATTTGTGCAGTGTATGGAGAAGGTGCTGTGAATGATCGAATGTGTCGAAAATGATTTTCAAAGTTTTGTGGGAAGATTTGTCGTTGGACAGTGCTCCATGGTCAGGCAGACCAGTTGAAGTTGAAAGCAATCAAATCAAGACATTAATTGAGAACAATCAATGGTATAACACATGAGAGATAGCCGACATACTCGAAATATCCAAATCAATAAAATTATCGGTGAAAATGAAAAATGTGTCTTCTATTTTACAGAAAAAAACCACATGAACTTTTTGGCCAAGCCAATAGTTGACATTTTATTTTGTATTTGTTTAATGCGTGTATCTACTGCAATGAAAGCGCCATGAGGGCCAGATACCATGTGTCTTTTTGTTATCAGTCTGTTCCCAGCACCTAGAAAAGTTTCTGCCAAAAGAAAAACAACTGGACACGCAATAAATATTCACTGAATGGTAATGAAAGCCTCCAGGCTAGCTAACAACTCACCCCCGAAGGAGACAGAGAGCCACTCCTGACTTGGAAGACTGACTCACTCCAGGTGGGCAAAAGGAGGCAGATCAGAGTCCAATTTCCTTTCCGCTAAATATCCAAGTAAGGTATGTGTCACCCTCACATTACCCACATATGACATGACTAGAATCATAATGTTTGTGTGGTACAATGTGCACGTTTTAGAGGCATGCCAGTGGTGTACACTACAGGAAGTGTAGGCAAACCTGTAGTGAAAGTTAAGGTCTCTGTCCGGTCATTTAACCTAAATTTTCTTCCAGCTGCAAGTTTCCAAACTTACAGGTCCGCAGGGATGGTCACTCCTCCATGGGCCTCCAAGGCACCCCTTTCTCCCAGGTTTTCTCCTAGTTTACCCCCTTCACTGGGTCCTCTTCTCTATCAGGCCTAAGCTGCTTTTCTCCTCAATTTAAATTATTACAGAAATGTTACAACATATGCAAAAGTGAAATGACCAACACCCATCGTCCACCTCCAACAAATGTCAACACGTGGCTAATTTTGTTTCATTTTTATGCCCTGGCCCTGCTTTCCTTCCCAATATGATTAGATTATTTTTAAGCAAATCCCAAATACCATATTTCATCCATAAATGCTTCAGTATAGATTGAAAAAATATGGAAATTTCCCTGTGTGTCTTAAATTTTTTTTTAAAGAATTGGCTTGTTCAAAGTAGGGTCCAAATAAAGGCTACAAATCAGTTTAATTGTTGCATCTCTTAAGTCTCTAAACTACAGGTTCATTCCACCTATTCTTCTTGTATCTTGTTCATTGAAGAGAGAAGGTCATCTGTCCTACAGACTTTCCCGCATGATTGTATTAATCACATCCCCCAATGTGTCATTTAACATGTTCCCCTGCCCCCAGGTGGTCCTGCCCAGAAACTGGCAGTTAGGGTAACAGGCCTGACTGGATTTGGGTATTACTTTTTGTTTGGCAAGTATATTTCAAAGGTAGTTCTAGGTATTTCCTATTACATCAGGAAGTTCATGGTATCTTGCTTTTTTTTTAATGTTAACAATTAACCAGCAGTTTCAGGGGGTGCCAGCTTGATCCGCACATGACAAAGTGTCCCACCAGCCTTTTCACCAACCACAGGAGGGGGCACAGTGGGTTTGCCACTGCAAGTGCACCGAATGTAGAGTTTATTCTTTAATTGTCTGTGTATTAATTACTTTATTATTATTTATTTTTGTTAACCTGCTTTTGCCCACCCTGTAGTTTTAGAATTACACCACTGATAATTACCCAGCTTTACTATTTCATTAAAGGTTTCAAAATTGTGATGTTCTACTTCTGTCATTCCTTCTGAAGTTATTAGTTGGATTTCTCCATAAAGAAGACATTTCCCTAATCAACTCCTTGGTTACTCTGAGTATACTTCATATAGGAAAACAGAATAAATGCTTGATTTCACCCCCTTTATTTTACTAGTTTTCAAAATAATCATAGGTAACAGACTCCTCCAAAAGGAAACACATGAATTTTGTTGTTTTGAAAATCATTATGAATTCTTGGATTAATACACATGTATGTGTTTCAACCTGCTGAAGTCATTATTCTTTGTGATGCTCAATTTGTCCCATTTTTAGCCAGTGGGACCTCCTCGGGCCTTTTGATAGGATCCAGTAGTGTTTAATGGCTTCCTTGCTAATCTGACAAGATGTTCTTCGCTCCTCTGGTACAGCTCCTGACCCAAATCTGGACCAGCTGTTCCTCCAAGGATGCGTGGTCACTCGCACGTTCTCATCCACCCACGGTTTCAGTGTCCCTGTTCGGTGATCAGAAGCACTCCAAATGGAACATTTCCGCGAAGGGGCCCGGAATAAGCCACAGTACCATAAAAGTTATTTTTAGCTGAAGGCACTTGAGTTCCTGAAATCCATTATCTAAAAAGCTTAGCATCCTAAAAGGACTAAATTGTCACAAAGCTCCTCCAGGAGGGCAACTCTAATCCTCTGAGAGACCAGTTGGAGACAAGTCAGCACCACACTCAGACATTGTCACAAAATTATCATGTCTCCCACCCATGCTCTTCCAGGACCATTTACCTTCCCAAGAAAAAGGTAGCTGTTTTATGTTTCAGTGTTTAAACTGTTTCCCCATAAGTGCCCTTCACCTATTAAGGTGGTATGTGAGCCCCAAATGCTAACTGCCCTTTGAGTCACATTGCTTTGTAAACTCCCATTCATTCAGAAGGGATTAAAATCTGTTTTTGTTTTTGCTTTTTGTCAGTTTGAGTTTAATTTGCAAGCCCCCAGATACTGAACCTAGAGTTTTTGCTCTCCAATACTGTTCTGATTTTCCTCCTATACTACAGATCTGTACACAGAGTCAGTGACTGGACATCGCCATCTTTACAGCCACCAGGCACATTTCAAACTCAGCTTGTTCAGATATGAACTCACCCCACATCTACTCTTTCTGCTCTTTATTATGCTCTTCATCAATACTTGGGTATCAGTACTTAGAGTCAGGTCAGAGCAAGACTCTGTTAGAAACACGGATTCGCCCACACCCTCATGAAGTGGTCTTCTGCAAGTTCTGGCTAGACCAACCTTCTAACAGTACAGCATAACCTTGGGCTTTGCAACATTCATGAAATGTTTGAGGACTCTGAAACCTGCTAAGGGTCCTCAGCCAGTCACAGCCCTTAATTTGCATGAGGCTGTGAGAAAAAACTTTGAAGAAGTCAGGCTGTCTGAGCAGGCCAGTGTAGAGGATGGAGAGAACAGTTTCTGCATCATAAAGGTGTATTTGATCTTATTTCGACACCAGCCCAAAAAGAAGAGGCGAGGTAGACAAGCCCGATCAGCTCTGAGAAGCCCCTCTGCAAAGGATGGTGTAGAAAGGAGAAAGGCACATGGAGGTACGGGGCTTTGCAGGTGGGCACAGCATGCACAGCAGCCCAGACATTATCCTGGGGCAGAAGGACGCAGCAGCTATGAGGTGAAAGAGAAATCAAGGGGAATGACCGAGCAGGGGGGTTCCAGGAAAAGACTGGACACCCTGCCAGGCAATCAGATGGGGTCTTGGAGCACTGAGATTTTGATAAATGTGACCTTATATTCCCTCAAGGCTGAGTCCTGGGAAAAACCGGGTACAAAAGCAACACCATTCCCTCATCGCCTGAGCTAAAGCCCCTGTGCTCATCACCCCAACTTTCCATACCCACACTGAGTCAGCGACCAGCTCTGACAACTCTCACTTCTCTGTAACGACGGTCTCTCCATTAGCTCCTTCCTTAGTCTCCCTCCTGGATTATTGCATTGCCTCCTAGCTGAACTTGTGGAATTTAGTTTCACTCCCTTTCAAGTCCTGTCTTTTGCAGAGTACTCCAAACATTTTTTTTTATTTTGCCCCCCAAATATATTTATATTTATGCACAACTTGAAAATGCCCTACTGAACCAAAATTTAGGTGCATTTTAAAATGTGTACAAAAGAAATTAAAAGAGAATGAGAAAATAAATGAATAGATGTGCAAACATGTCCTTTCATTTCTGCCCATTAACTCTTACCAACTTCACCTTGCACTCTCGAAGTTACTGAAGGGGCTCTGGATTGGGCATGCCGTCGACATCTTAATTAGACTGGACCGCATTACTGGACCTAGCAAGTGACTCTTAATTACCTAAAAAGAGACTATTCTTAGGACTGAAAGAGATGGGGAAGGGATGAATTAAGGAATCTGTCCAAGATGTCATCTGTGATGGCAGAGACTGAAGATGAATAAATTAATATCCTGGTCCTCCTCCATTTAAGTTCAGTCTGTTTAATATATTCTGCCCACAGCCAAACAAAATCTTTCTGGATGGATTTTTCACTTCTTACCTGGCCCAGGGATAAAAGACAGAATTGGGTGGCAACCTAATCCTCTAGGTTAGCTCAGGTGCTGATGCTTCAAGTCAGACATGGGTATTAGAGATACAGAAGCAAAGGACAGGGGTATTCTCGTGTCAGGCCCCTACTGCCTGGCAGCGGTCCCACCAGACAATAAATAGCTTTTAAAAGGCAAATATGGGTCTTGCAGGACCAAAAACCAAATCAGCCGACCTCAGGCCTGGCTCTAAAACAGATTTACAGGCGTCATTTAAGATGTAGGCTTGCTTTTCCTGTTTTCCCATCAAAGCAAATTAGCCTTAAAAAAAATAGCATTCCAAGTGACCAAAGGTTAGAAAAATTGTCTGCAAGTACTTTGAATTCTTTGCCACCCCCGATTTCTTCCACAACAGAGTACAGTTCATCAAGGAGGTTACTCATATGGGGGTTGACAGTTTAAATGGCAAACAGGATGTACCCCCACTGAAGGCCCCTGCTTTGCTGCAATCTACTGGAACTAATTGGTCTTGGGGTTTTTTGGTGTGTTTTTTTTTCTTCTCCTTCTTTCTTTTTCACTTACAGGCCTCAGATGGGCAGACGTGGAAAGAGCTTCTCATTTGCTTCTCATTTGCATAGAGCGTGGCCACGAGGGTGAACTGAGGACACACTGAACCGCCTTCCTGGCAAAGGCAGGAAGTCAGCTGTGAGAAGCCACCACTTTTCAGCCCTGGGTGGCTTCTTTTTTCTCTCTCTGTCATTCATTTTGGAAGAAATTGAAGTATAATTTCAAACAGAGCACAAAAACTTGGAAGAAAGAGAAAAAAGAAGGCAGCCAACTATTCAAAACTGACCCGATAATTCTTGCCCCAGTTTTTTTCTTTTTTCTCTTTTTTAATTGGATTTATTGGGGTGACACCGGTTAATAAAATTATATAGGTTTCAGGTGTACAATTCTATAATAATCATCTGTATATTGGATTGTGTGTTCACCCCAGGTCATGTCTCCTTCCATCACCATTTATTTCCCTTTATCCTCTCCACCCTCCCCACCCCCATTTCCCTCTGGTGATAAACATGCTATGGTCTGTCTATGGGGTTCGGTGTGTTGTTTTTTTTTCTTAATGCCTTCACATTTGTCATCCAGCCCCTCTACCCCCTCCCCTCCGACAGCTATGAGTCTGTTTCTATTTCATTTGTTCATTACATTCCGCACATGAGTGTAATCACATGGTGTTTGTGTTTTCTGACTGGCTTATTCCACTTAGCATAGTGCTCTGCAGGTCCATCCAGGCTGTCTCAGTGCCATTTTTTTTCTTGATTAGATATGCGAAGCCATCAAATGGAAAGGGGCTAGCAGTCCTTGGCCATGCCAGAGGAGGACTGGCAAGGATTGACAGTGACAGATGGTGCCCCAAGCAGTCCCTTTTCACATGGAGGCAAACTGCCATCAAGGTGCTTAGCACCCTCTCCAGTTACCTGGGCACATTCAAATTTGAGTTTCTTTGTCATTCCATCTGAGGGAAGCCCCCGTTTTAAGGAACACTGCAGGTATGGGTGAGAGGTCCGAGCAGAATGAGCCAACACAGACAAATGGCTACATCATTTCAAAGCAAACTGGTTCTTTCTCGCTGATTTTCAAATGTAGTTCAACTCTCCCTAATTTTTTCTCCTATTTGAATCTCCTTCACATATAATAACACTTACTTCCTGCTAATTGTGTAACACGCAGCTCTGCTGTCTGCTACCAGAGACACCAGTGAGCAATGCTGCTCTGATATGGGTGCCAAAAAGGGAGGCAGGAAGATACTGAAGGAAACTATAGGGGTGGCCAAAAAGAGGTTTACACTTGTGAGTATGTGAAACACAGTTAATAAAGCTACTGTAATAATTGCAACCTGCATGTCTTTTTCTATATGAACAAGTATAAACCTACTTTTGCCCACCCCTGTATATTTCTGTGGGTGGTGTCTGGCCAAGATTCATGTAATTTCTCTCAGATAAAAAACAAAGAATTCTTCCCTAACAGAAGCATCAAAAATGCATGACCGTATTTACTTACTTGTTTGTTTGTTTATTTATTTATTGACGATTTTATTTATATATTTATTTTTTAGAGAGGGGAAGGGTGGGAGAAAGAAAGGGAGAGAAACATCAATGTGTGATTGGTTGCCTCTCACATGGCCCCCAACTGGGGACCTGGCCTGCAATCCAGGCATGTGCCCTGACTGGGAATCAAACCAGCAACCCTTTGATTCACAGGCCGGCACTCAGTTTACTGAGCCACACAAGCCAGGGCTGCATGACTGTATTTATATGCTGACTGGTTACAAGGAACAAAAAAATAATGGAAATTACAACACTAAGTTGTAATGAGATATGTGGTAATATTTAGACATTCACATAAAGTTGTATGAGTGTCTCATCATTTTTATAACAATCCTGAGTTATCTTGTTCCTGTGTCAGACTGCAACAGGCCTCGTACATTGGTACGAGGTGTCCCAGGTGTCTAGAGAGCTCCAAATTATTAAATCAAAATGTTTCCACAAGTTCCTGACTTTCTTGACAATCATATGCCCACTGAGTCACAGTTCTAGAAATATCCTCATCCCACAAGTTGCTGTCTCCACTTTCATTAGTATTTTCTCCCATATACCAAATTGCTATTTATATTTCTAGCAAAGAAGTATTTTATCGCCTGAAAAGCATTCACAGTCAATACCCTCTTCATCGTCCGTGTCCATGAGTCATTCATACATGTTCTTTGACTAATCCCTTCCCCTTCCTTCCTCCACTCCCCGCCTTCTCCCCTCCTATATCTATCAGTCTGTTCCATGTTTCCATGTCTCCGCTTCTATTTTTCTTGTTAGTTTATTTTGTTCATTAGATTCTAGTTATAAGTGAGGCCATGTGGTATGTCTTTCACCAACTGGCTTATTTCATTTAGCATAATGCTTTCCAGTTCCATCCATGCTGTCACAAAGGGTAGGAGTTCCTTCTTTCTTTGTCCTGCGTAGAATTCCATTGTGTAAATGTACCATAGTATTTTTAATCCACTCATCTACTGATGGGCACTGGGGCTATTTCCAGCACTTGGCTATTGTAAACAGTGCTGCTATAAACATAGGGGTGCCTAAGTTCTTTTGAGTTGGTGTTTCAGGATTCTCAGGGCACATTCCCAGCAGTGGAATCACTGGGTCATAAGGCAGTTCCATTTTTAGTTTTCTGAGGAAATTCCATACTGTTTCCACAGTGGCTGCACCAGTCTGCATTCTCACCAACAGTGTGCACAAGGGTTCCCTTTTCTCCACATCCTCTCCAGTACTTAGTGTTTGTTGATTTATTAATGATGGCCATTCTGACAGGAGTGAAGTGATATCTCATTGTGGTTTTAATTTGCATTTCTCTGATGGCTAGTGATGCGGAGCATTTTTTCATGTATCTGTGGACTATCTGCATGTCCTCCTTGGAGAAGTGTCTATTCAGGTTCTTTGCCCATTTTTTAATTGGATTGTCTTTCTGGTGTCGAGTTGTATGAGTTCTTTATATATTTTGGAGATTAAACCCTCATCCAATGTATCATTGACAACTATGTTCTCCCATGCAGTCGGTTCCCTTTTCATTTTCATGATGGATTCTTTAGCTGCACAGAACTTTTTAACTTGATGTAGTCCCATTTGTTTGTTTTTTCCTTTATTTCTCTTACCCTAGGAGATATATCAACAAAAATACTGCTATGTGGGATGTCTGAAATTTTAGTGCCTATGTTTTCCACTAGGACTTTTATGATATCACAACTTAAACTTAAGTCCTTTATCCATCTTGAGTTTATTCTGGTGTGTAGTGTAGGTTGGTGGTCTAGTTTTAGTTTTGTGCATACACCAGTCCAGTTGTCCCAACACTATTAACTGAAGAGATTCCATTGTATGCCTGTGCCTCCTTTGTCAAATATCAATTGACCATAGAGACATGGGTTTATCTCTTATTCTGCATTTAGCTCTTTGACCTTAGGCAAATTACTTAACTATTTTTAATGTCATTTCCTAATTTGTGGAATGGAGACAAAATACTTACCTCATGGGGTTCTTATGAGGATTATACATATAAAGTGTCTACCACAATGCCTGAAACACCTGATTAGTAGATAGATAGACAGATATATAGATAGATATTCAAATATCTATCTATTTGGAGAGAGGTGAGTTTATTTTTCAAAAACTCTTCCTTGGGTAAATCTTCCAGTTACCCAAATAAAAAAAAATAAACAGTTCTCAGTGTTTCACACTGTGAAGTATTAGTCATCTTTAGCTCCAACTTGATAATCTCTATTTCCTTGTAAGAATTCCCCTCAAAATTTTTCTCATTATTCTTGATCAAACTCTTCCCTGTCCATATTTCAATTCTGTTTAGGGAAATAGCACTCAGAGGATACAACAGGAAGGCTGCATTTTTATTCCTCTCTTTGCTACCCAATTTCACAGTGTGGTGAGGTATAGTTATCCAACCTCTTCTAGCCACTATTTATGAAAAAGACATTATTATTTTTTAATTTGTTGCGACAGTCATAAAGATAAATCCGATCACTTTTGCACAGAGCCAATGGTTCCTTAAAATAAAAGAATATGGTGATTTTATGGCATAGTTATCAACTAGCCTTCATATCATTATACTGCCTGCACAAGTTTGTCCTCTGCTGGCCTTCACCCAGCCCCCAAACCTCCCTTGCGTTGATGGTTAAACCAGACTTGACCTGCTTTTGCTCTCATCAGCAATTCCACTTCTGGGATCTGAATCTGAATGATTCAGGACAAAGCCCTTGATCCCCTGCCAAGTTCACAGGATCGTAAGGTGATGAATAAGGTAAAGAGGGGACTGGAGGCACCAATATGCTCTACCAGTCCCTCGCCTCCCTGCCACTTTCATTGCCCTTGTTTCTCCTCTCTGGTAGGCAGATGCTACCTGTTTGGAGGTAGCCCTCTAGCGAGCTTCTGTTTCTAAAGCTTGACTGTAGATTTACCTAAGCTTTACTGAAAGAGGCATTATCTCCTAACTCCCTAAACTTGCCTTCCCACTCTCATGAGGGCAAACACATGGAATGGGAGATGGGAACCATCGCAAGGAAAGGGAAAGGGGCAATCTTTGCTCTCGCTCCAGGCTGGCCTTTCTACCATCAGATTTTAATCCAAACAGACTTCTAGTAGCAACGTCCTTTCCTTTGACCGACCTCAGAGCATGGCATGCCGTTAGTGTCCTTTTACAACTAGGAGGAAAAGACAGTATTACCACAAGTGAATAAGAAAGTCATCCTCCACCCCCATTTCCCCCCTATTTGTCTAGCCAGGAGATCACGAGATAAAGCAGACGCAATGCTGCCCAGCAACCAGTCAGATTGGTCTCCTGTGTTTTTCACTTAATCAAAAATTCGAAGGCGCAAACTCCCCTGCTGCAGTGCTCCTCCTCCCCGCTGGCCTGGAGCCCAACGCGGACCTGACAGAACCAGCTGGGTGGGAACAGAGCCAAGAGTGTGCTAGGCTGACCTGGTGACTCCATGTCCGAGAGGCGCGGCTCCTTCATACTTCAGACTGCACTTCGCCCCCAGAACGTCCTCTGCAGAATCGCAGTCACAGAGTCATGTTATAATGAACCAGCGTGGCACCCACACATCACCGGATTCATCTCCTGCCTCCATCAGCACCATGTGCAGGCACGCTCACGCGCGCGTGCACACCTGTCCTTGGCTGCTCCAGGTGGATCCTGTTCATCCTACCTTTGTCCTACCTATACTTCAAGCACAGGTCCAGTGCCAGGCAGAAAGCAGAGTGCTACGGGGCCCTCATTGGGCCAGTCTGCTGCCTCACATGTTTCTCATGCCCAGGACCTCTCAAGATGCAGCACCCCAGTATCTAGCACCTCTCCGTATCACTCAACTCCCAGTGCTCTTGGCGTAGTTTCAGGGACCTACATAGGGTGTTCTTGGCTCCTCCACCTGCCCCCCTCCTCACCCACAGGGCAGGTCTTCTTCTTCCTACTCCGTTCCTTGGGGCTCGGGAATTAGCACCCTCTCCACCCTCCAGGCTGCACCAAAGCTGAGCTCCACAACCTGGCCTGGATCTCTAGGCTTTACCACCTGTGCACCCGTCGCATCCTCCCAAGCCTCACAGCACCTTCAGCTGGGCTCCTTCTCCACCTAGTGTCTCCGCTACCCTCATTCTCACCAGCAGACACCCACTTCTCAGGTTACACACCGGTATGGATTATTATAGCCACTTTCCTAGTCCAGGTTTGGAAACGTAAATTCTCCTCAACTGAAACACCAGTTTTTAGTAACTCTTGCTGTCAGAAAGTTCTTACATATTCAGAAAAATCATGATTATTCCCTAACTAGCTCCTCACTGATACATGTCCAGGAAATGCAAAGTAATTGTAAGCTCCAAAACAAGACTGATGAGAGAGAGGGAAGAAATTCCCCTTAACTATACATACATGGTAAAGTAGCTGACATTTTTTATGACCATTCTAGTGTGAGACTAGCATTGTATCTCACTTCGAGATGAGAGTGCTTGCCATCTGGGTTGGTTCACTCTTTTGCCTGCTAATATCTAAGCTCAGTCAGACTAGATGAACAAAAGGAGGGGAGGGTACATTCAAACACAGGCAGGTTAGAACACGAAGACACGTCATACTCTGAGATAGAGCATGGATTTTGCTACCCTATACCCTTCTTCTCACCATCATAGTTTATCTTTTTTTCTCTTTCTTTCTCATGTTCAGCCTCTCCAAGGAAAGAGGAATTGCTAAATTTGATTTAGAAACACATGGTACTTGGAGCCTACTCGGGCTCCAGCCCCGACCCCTTCTCCAGTCACTCAGCCCACAGATTCCATTTTGCAACTGAGAGACTCAGAGGACCGTGTGACTGGCAGGCACTAGGGCTTCAAAGCCTTCCCTGTGTACTTGATTCCTTTTTATTTATTTATTTTTTTAACTATCTAAGCACTGGTGATTCTCGTTCAAGTGCGTGCAACTCTTAAAGAGAAAAGCAAGCTGATTCACTGGAATTTGAGTTTAACCTGTCGGATCTGGTGTAGGCTCATTGCATTTCTTGGACTGCATTTTCTTCTCACTGGTCTAAACTCTTGGCTTTGGCAATCTCATCTGACCCTGTGGTTTTCAATAGCATCTACCTTCTATCATCTCCCATGTCCTACCTATCACATCCCTCTGAGCTCCAGACCTGTATATCCAATCCCTAAGTGACAGCTGCACTTGGATCTTTCCTAATCATCTCAAACAGTGTATCTAAACCCGAACATTTGAACCCCCCAACTCCTCACCTCCCTCCACTTGCACTATGTACCACCTCATGTGTTTACCATTTCAAAACGGTATTTTGAACCTCTCATTTCTCAAACCAGACACAAGGGCAGCACTATCCCTGACACTTCCCTCCCTGTCTCTCTCTCACCAGCAACCCCATCTAGTACATCACCTAGTCCAGTGGAGTCAATCTTGAAAGTGAATTGAGAATCCATCCACTTCTCCTTGTCTCCACTGCTCCATCCTGATTCAAGCCATCCTTCTCTCTCACCAGGGCTATGCGAGGGTGGGGGGTCAGTCTCTTCTGCCCCTATTTGGCTTCCCATCTCCAACTCCCTATGCAGCAACCGTAACAAATGTTTTTATTGCAGTAAAATATATGTAACAAAAATTTACCATTTTAACCATTTTTAAGTGCACAGTTCAGTGGCATAAGTACGCAGTTGTACAACCATCACCACCATGCATCTCCATCACTTTTTCACTTTCCCAGCTGAAACTCTGCACCTGCTAAATACTAATAACACCCCATTCTCCTTCCCACCCACCCCAGCCACTGGTAACCACCATTCTACTTTCTGTGTCCATGAATCTGACTATTCTAGAAACTTCAGATAAGTGTAATCATACAGTCTTTGTCCTGTTATATCTGGCTTGGTTTATTTAGTATAATGTTTTCAAGGTTCATCCATGTTATAGCATATATCAGAATTTCATTGATTTTTAAGGCTGAAAAATACTGCATTAGACACATAGACCACATTTTGTTCGTCCTTCATCTGCTGATGAACATGTGAGTTGTTTCCACCGTTTGGCTTTTGAGAATAATGCTGCTATGAACATGATTCGTTTGGGTATAATCTGTCCAGGAGTGGAACTGCTGGGTCAGTGGTGATTTTATGTTTAATTTTTTGAGGAACAATAGCAGGCTTAAAAACATTAGTTGGATTATGTTTTTCCTTAAAGTTTTTTGATGACTTCCCGATGCACCTGGTCAGCACTAAACGGATATTCAGATTTGGCCTGTCTGCCCTGGCCTTTCCCACCTTACCCCCCTTCACTCAGCACCTTCCTTTCTCTCCCTGCCCCAGCCTCCCTGATCTTCTCCCTGCCACTCAAGGACATGAAGCTCATCGCTGATTCCCCGCCCTCACACAGCCTTTCCAATGCCTGCAACTGACTTTCTCTACTCTTCTACTCTCCTCCAGGTCTCAGTTTAAATATCACGTACTCAGGAAAGCCTTCCTGGAGCTAGTCCTCGGTCTCTCCCCCACCACCCCACCACCCACCCCACTGTCTAATCCTGTACCTCTCAGTTGACTGGTGCAGGGGTCGTCAGATCAAGGATCCTGACTCTCACATTCTCACTCTTCTCCACAGCATTTAGCACGTGGTTGAATGAATGAAGACCCTGTTACGTTATGAGATTTTTGTTGTTGTTATTGTTGTTATTTTTCTTGCTGTTGCTTTGGAGCAGAACTGAAGCTTATCACAGTAATACCAAGGCAGGACATGTCTTCACAAAATGATGGTTGAGCTTCTCCTATTGGTGTTTGTGTGTGGCAGGCCATCTGTTATGGACTGAATGTTGAATCCCCCAAAAATTCATTTGTTGAAGCCTTTGTCCTCAATGTGATGGTATTTGGAGGGGCGCCTTTGGGAGGTGATTTGGTGTGAGGGTGGGACCCTGATTTGATGGGACCAGTGTGCCCTTATAAGAAAAGACACCAAAGAGCTCGCTTTCGCTCTCGCTCTCTCTCTCTCTCTCTCTCTCTCTCTCCCTGCTCTCCACTAGAGAGAGGTTATGTGAGGACACAACAAAAAGATAAGCCAGGACGAGGGCTCTCATCAGAAACTGACCATGCTGGACTCTGATCTCAAACTTCCAGTCTCCAGATCTGTGAGAAAATAAATGTCTGTTGTTTAAACCATCTATTCTATGGCATTTTTTATAGCAGTGAGAGCAGACGAATATACCCTCTACCTCCAGCCCATCATGTTACATTCAACTGGTATAGCGTGAGCATGTCTCTTAGGCTTCCCTTCAGCCCTACTGTCATTCCCACTCATAATAGAATTGGTTGTCTATATGCCTGTTTCTATCACCAGACTTAAACTACCAGTTAGGATAGGAGCCACATGTGATTTTTTTTTCTCTCTGCTTTTGTTTACCCAATCCAGAGCCATACACTTACGAGGCATGTTTTTTTAAAGTTAGAGGAAATGATTTGGTGGCTTGCTTTAAATACATCTCTAGCAATTTTGCATTTATGAATATAGTAGTCTCTTCCCCAAAACAGTTTTAAATCAATTTGGCTTCTCATATGTTAGTAATTATTGAACATTTAAAATTGCTATCTAGCCATATTGCAATTAGAGCAAAATATGCTGCATAGTTATGCTAACTAGTGAATGATTTAAGTTATTACATTTCTATGTTTGTGAATGGTTTATCAGCATTCAGACTGAGTACCTAAGTCATTTAAATGTCTCTCTGTGTGTATACACAAATGTTAATAATAACTACGCTTTGCTCAGCTCTTACATCCTGTAAACCCATAGTGGCGGGCTCTTATGCTATGCTAAGTGATATATATAATCTTCACACAATCTTGTAGTGTAAGTATTTCTATTCAAGGTTTATGGAAGGGAAAAATGGACTTTCACAAAGATTGCATAAATTCCTAAGGCTATCCAACAGGTGAGTGGTAGTGCTAGGATTTGAACTCAGGCTAAGTTCAAAACCTTATACCCTTACATATTTTCTGTGAATAATCTCACTTGGCCTTTTCTTCCCTGAAATCTGGGTTAAGGCCATTTCCTTTTCTGATGTATCCTCAGTGCAATGGAAAGCAAATATATCCTTTGAATTGATCTTATTTCTCAAGCTGGGGAGGCCTCCCTGAGAACAGAAATTAGTCTAGGGAAAATTTCAGGTCACCTAGTGGTCAGGGCAAACTAGGTCATGCTATAGTGATAACAACCTCAAAATCCCAATGGCCTACGACAACAAACAGTTTGTTTCTACCCCGCATTATGTCTGTGGCAGGCTCAGCTCCATGTCCAGAACCCAAGTTGGTGGCAGCCTTGATCGGAAACATAGCCTATCTTCAGACAGAAGTAAAAAGGGGACAGTGAAAACCCACAGTGACCTCGTGGGCCAAAGTCACATGGCCAAGCCTGATATCATGGGGTGGGGATTAAAATCCTTGTCCAGAAAGGAGCATCTACTACTTTCAACAATATTGCAGTCTATCATAGAATTCTTTTTCACTGTGGAAGATACAGATTATTTCACTCTGGCAAGAACATTTTTATTCTTTAATCCATAAATTCATAGCACTGTGCTACTTTTGCCAGAACACTATGGTAATTACTTGTTTTTAATTTAAAAAGATAACATTTATAACATTTCATCTAAGAACTCAGAACTCAGAGAATACATATTTTAAGGTGCATAAACAGAGGTCTTTTGATAAACCACATGAATATAATAAAACTAATTGTTCAAAATTCAAATATAGACTCTTCTGCATATGTGTACATTATATCTCCTGAATAACAGTCATCAATTCAAAAATTAGAAATATTTTCATCACTAAATTTTGGCCTTGTATCTTCAGGACAGCTGTGTAATTCAGCATTCAGAATATCTGTTTGTTTCTCACAGTTCTGGAGGCTAGAAATCCGAGGTCAGGGCACCAGTATTGTCAGTGTCTAGTGAGGGCCTGCTTTCTGGCTCTTAAATAGCTGTCTTTTCGACTTAACCTCACAGGGCAGAAGGGGCTCAGTAGAGCCCTCTAGAGTCTCTTTTTTATAAGGACACTAATCTCATTCATGAGGGCTCCACCCTCCTGACCTAATCACCTCCCAAAGTCCCCACCCCCTAATACCGTTACATTGGGCGTTAGGTTTCAGCAAGAGAATTTGGGCGAGACAAATACTTAGTCAATAGCAGTAGACGAAATCAGCTTAAATGGATACACTGAGTAAAGCAGATTATTTAGTCTCCCATCTGTTTGTATCCAGCTGGGACATGGATTTTCTCCTGGTTTAGGACTTGGACTCATATTGGAGCCACACCACTGGCTCTCCTGAGTCTCCACCTTGCCAATCGCAGATCTTGAAACCTCTCAGCCTTCATATTTGGCACGAGCCAAACCTTATAATAAGTATATAAAATATTCCTTGTAATTAATACATATGCCTTATAGTTTGTGTATATTTACGTATGTGTGTATATAGATACATATTGGCTCTGTTTCTTTAGAGAACCCTGACTTCCACGAACAGATTAGAAAAACTTCCTGCTATTCAGTTGGCAAAACAGTGATTTAAAGCAGGGGTCCCCAACACCTGGGGCCGCGGACCCATACCAGTCCATGGCCTGTTAGGAACCAGGCCAGGAGGGAAGCTTGCCTGAGTTCCACCTCCTGTCTCCGACCCCGCCTCCTGCCCCCTGCCCCCTGCCCCCATCCCCACGCAGTCCACAGCAAGAAATGAGCGCAGCGAACAAGTGAATCAACCCACCCTTCCGTCTGTGTTAAAACCATTCCCTGTTGCCAAAAAGGTTGGGGATCGCTGGTGTAAAGAGATAAGACTTTCCTTGAGTCATACAGCAAGCAAGGTTTCTGGATTCCAGCCTCTGGATTTACAGCTTGCACTGAACCAGCAGTCAGGCAGCTTTGCTCTGCATCCTAAATTTGGCCAGCATCCCCTGTGGCCGCAAGCCCAGCATGGCACAGGCCAGTGTGGGCTTTGTTGCCTGTGGTTGCTTCCATGAACCTGGCTCCGGGGAATCTATTGGAGGCCAGCTTTGCCCACACCAAGTGCAGAGAAGGGGCTTCTGCCTTCCAATTAGGTTGTGGCAGGCGCAAGGCATGGAGCTTTCAGACGGCTTGGCTCCTAGTAGTGGATTTTCAAGGACAAGGTCAGAGATTAGTCCAGTTGGCTTTCTCTGTGCCAGCCAAAATATTCTCAACTATAATTAAAACAAAAATGAAAAGAGCCAAATAAAATGTGCAGAGGCCAAAATTTCCATGCCTTAAACCTCATAACATGTTTTAAGACCAAGTAATCAAACTAGATCAAGAAAATAATGATCAACTGAAGTGACCCCATAAACTTTCTGCCCCATGGAGGGTGTCTAATCTAGGCAGAAGCACATGGTAGACTGCCTGGCCCCCTCACCACAAGGGTTCTGCATGTCGCTGGTCTGCAGTTGCACAGGCTTAGATGACAGAGGTCCAACGGGTCCATGAAAAGGCTCTCAACACCACTCGTCCTTAGAAAAATGCAAATCAAACCATTATGATTGGTCATATTTTTCAAACGTGAAGAATTTATGTGTCCATATAAACATCGTAGTTCATGTCTATTTGTTTCTGAAAGTAATGTGTATTCATATATCAGCCAATTTATGTGGAATGAATTATTTGTATACATTTACCTTTAAATTTACACCTGTCTGCCCTTGGAAATCTGTGTGTGTGTGTGTGTGTGTGTGTGTGTGAGAGAGAGAGATGGGACATCACCTCACTTCTGTTAGGGTGGCTTTCATCAAAGGCAAGAGACAACTAGCACTGGTAAAGAGGTGGGGAACAGAAAATGCTGCGCACTGCTCCTAGGACTGGAAATTGGTACAGCCACTATAGAAACCAGTATAAAGTTTCCTCAAACGATTAAAAATATAGCTATCTTATGATCCAGCAGTCCCGCCTCTGTGTATTTATCCAAAGGAAAGGAAATCAGTATCTCAACAAGATGTTGCACCCGCATGTTCGCTGCAGCATCACTATTCACAATAGTCAAGACATGGAAGCAACCCCAGTGCCCCTTGATGGATAAATGGATGAAAAAAAATGGGATATATATACATACAATGGAATATTATCTAACCATAAAAAAGAAAATACTGCCATTTGTAACAACACAAATGAATCTGAAGGACATTATGCTAATTGAAATAAACCAGACACAGAAGGACAAATACTCTATGATCTCCCTTACATATAGAATCTAAAACAGTCAAACTCATAGAAACAGGGAGGAGCACGGTGGTTGCCAGGGGCTGGAGGGAAGAGGAAATGGGAGATGTTGCTCAGAGAATACAAAGTTTCAGCTCTACAAGATGAAAAATTTCTGGAGATCTAATGTACAGTAGGGTGACTATAGTTAACAATATTCTTCATATACTTGAAAGTGATCACACGCAAAAATATAAAAGAAGATAATTATGTGAGGCGATAGATGTGTTAATTAGCTTGATTTTGGTAACCATTTCAGAATATATATGTATTTCAAACATCATCTGGCACACTCTATATACCTACAATTTCTATTTGTCAACTATACATCAACAAACCTGGGGGTTAACAAACAAACAAAACAACAAGTTTTAGACTGAGATGCCTAGCTTTGTCATTTATGATCTTGAATGAGGAGCTCATCACCCCTGGCCCTCTGGATCTTTTATTGGTAAAAAAATTTTAATAATATGTAATTCATGCCATCATTGCAAAAATTTAAATGAGATCACATATATCAGGGTTTCTCAGCCTCAGCATTATTGACAGTTAGGCCAGATAATCCTTCATTAGGGGCTGTTCTGTGCACTGTGGGATGTTTACCAGCATCCCTAGCCCCTACCCATTAGAGTAACACTCTCCCCAGTTTGTATGACCAAAAATGACTCCAGACAATGCCAAATGTCCCCTGGTGGGGAGGGGAAGGTTGTCCTTGATTGAAAACCACTGCAATATATGAAGGTATTTTGTAAACTCATAAAGCATTGCCCAGTTGTTAATTATTAAATTAAATCTCATTCTTGATTTTTTTCAACTACAGTTTATATTTATCATTTTGTATTAGTTTCAGGTGTACAGCATAATGGCTAAACAATCATTTCCTCACAAAGTGTTTCCCTTATATTTCCATTACCCAGTTGGCACCATACATAGTTATTACAATACTACGAACTATACAATTATCCTATGCTGTACTTTACATCCCCATGACTATTTTGTAAGTATCAAACTGTGCTTCTCAATCCCTTCACCTTTCACACCCAGTCCCCCAGCAAAAAATATGGAACACTTTACAAATTCGCACGTCATCCTTGCTCAGGGGCCCCACTAATCCTCTCTGTGTTGTTACATTTTTAGTGTATGTGCTGCTGAAGTGAGCACCAGTTGTTGGTTATTATTAACATGCAATGATTTTAAAGCAACCACTTCCAACTTTTTAAGTATATTTTATTGATTATGCTATTACAGTTGTCCCATTCTTTTTTTCTCCCCTTTATTCCCCTCCTTCCAGTACCCCCATTCCCTTCCCTTAGTTCACGTCCATGGGTCATACATATAAGTTCTTCGGCCTCTCCATTTCCTATACTTTTCTTAACCTCCTCCCATCTATTTTGTTCCTACCAACTATGGTTCTTATTCCCTGTTCCTTTTCCCTCATTCTCCCCCTCCCCTAACCCTAACTGATAACCCTCTCTGTATGATCTCCATTTCTGTGATTCTGTTCCTGTTTTACTTCTTTGTTAAGTTTGCTTTTGTTTTTGTTTTAATGGGTTCAATTGTTGATACTTGTGAGTTTGTTTTCATTTTACTGTTCATAATTTTGATCATATTCTTTTTCTTAGATAAGTCCCTTTAACATTTCATATAATAAGGGCTTGGTAATGATGAACTCCTTTAACTTGACCTTATCTGGGAAGCACTTTATCTGTCCTTCCATTCTAAAAATGATAGCTTTGCTGGATAGAGTACCTTGGATGTAGGTCCTTGACTTTCATGACTTTGAATACTTCTTTCCAGCCCCTTCTTGTATGTAAGGTTTGTTTGTTTGTTTGTTTGTTTGTTTGTTTGTTTTTTGAGAAATCAGCTGGTAGTCTTATGGGAACTCTGTAGTTAATTCTCTTCTTTTCTCTTGCTGCTTTTAAAATTCTCTCCTTATCTTTAATCTTGGGTAATTTAACTATGACATATCTTGCTGTGTTCCTACTTTGGGTCCAACTCTTTTGGGACTCTCTGAGTTTCCTGGACTTGTATGTCTATTTCCTTCTCCAGATTGGAATGAGTTTTCCTTTATCATTTTTTCAACTAAGTTTTAAATTTCTTGCTCTTCTTCTTCTCCTTCTGTCACTCCTATGATTCAGATGTTGGAGAGTTTAAAGTTGTCCCAGATGTTCCTAAGCCTCTTCTTTCTCTCTCTCTCTCTTTTTTTCGTTTTGAATTCTTGTTTCTTCATTCTGTTCTGGGTGAACGTTTATTTCTTCCCTTTGTTTCAAATTGTTGATTTGAGCCCTGGTTTCTTCCCTTTACTGTTGGTTCCCTGTATATTTTGCTTTATTTCAGTTTGTATTACCTTCACTTCTTCCTTTATTTAGCAACCATACTCAATCATTTCTGTGAGCATCCTGATCACCAGTGTTTTGAACTCTGCATCTGATATGTTGGCTATCTCCTCATTGCTTAGTTCTTTTTCTGGCGTTTTCATCTATTCTTTCATTTGGGCTATATTTTATTGTCTTAGAATGTCTGTTATAGTACAAGGAATGGAGACTTAGGTATTCACCAGGGTGGGACAACCCACTTTGTTGCATTGTGGCACTGTATGTGGAGGAGGAGTCAGGGAGGGAATGGTGCTGGTTGCTCGGCTCTCACTCTGCTTTCAAGAGACTGGCAGTTTCTCCTGCCACCACAACCTCCACAGGTTTTTACAGCCAGAGGTTCTGAGGCCTTATCTTGCATATGCTGAAACCTTGGGTTGCATGGTCTGTCTCACTCCCAAGTTGTTCCTCCAAGTTTATCTGCATGTGAATGTGGGACCACCTGGTCCACCCGCCGCTGCTTTGCCACACGTCTTCTCTGCCCCAGCTGCCTGTCTCCTCTACTCCTACCAGTCTGAATGAATGTTTCCTCTTTAACTCCTTAGTTGTCAGACTTCCACACAGTTCGATTTTCTGGAAGTTCTGGTTATTTTTTGTTTTAAAATTGATTGTTTCCTTCTTTTGGTTGTGCAAGGAGGTAAAGCATCCTCCATCTTGGACAGAACCCACTTCCAAATCTTGACTGGTTATGTTAATTTATACAAAAGAGTAATGGCACCAAAAATGTAAAAACCACTGAGATTCTCTATGGAAATGTTTTTCCATAGAGAAAACAACCATGGTTGTTGTGTGGCAGGCTGAAGTCCTGGCTGTTTTATGTTTCTAACAAAGTTTGAATGCATGGCAACTGTTTTTAGAGAAGGCAGCCAAGTAGTCCCCAAGCAAATGAGAAACAGAAGGAGCCAGTGACCAAATGCACAAGGCTCTTCCATCTTTGATTATATAGCCCCCAGACTGTGTCCCCTTCAAGTACTGGGATAGTTGCTTCATCTTTGTGTGCTCTGTATCTGTCATAGTCCATTTGGGCCACTGTAACATAGACTGGGTGGCTTAAACAACAGACATTTATTTCTCATAGTCTGTAGGCCCGAAGTCCAAAAGCAAGGTGCCACCAGATTGGGTGTCTGGTGAGAAATACTTCCTGGTTCATAGATGACCATGTTTTTGCTGTGTCCTCACATGGTGGAGGGGTTGAAGGAGCTCTCTGGGATCTCTTTTATAAGGGCACTGATCCCATTCATGAGGTCTCAACCTCATGACCTAATCACATCCCAAAGGCCCCACTTCCTAACACCATCACATTGGGTGTTAGGATTTCAGCATATGAATTTGGGATGGGCAGTTGGGCACACACATTCAGTCCATAACAATCTGACGATACCTGACACATGAAAGCTATTTAATAAATTATAATTGGCATCAAAGAGTAGTTCTCAGCCTTGCTGGCATATTGGAATTACCTAGACAACTTGAAATATACTCACCGATACATGAGCCTTACCTCTCCCCCACCCCCAAGATTCTGGTGTGGGGCATGTTCTGGACATTTTAAGCATCACTGATGAGACCTAACACAGTCTATTGTGTGAGAACCGCTGACATAGAAAGAACACAATACAGGTGTTGCTCTGGTGCACAGATGAACATAATCCATGGGCTGGTTCCTGTCTAGGAAGCTGGTTTTCACTTGTCCAGTGTTCAAGCCATCAGCGGCTAGTTCCAACCTGTCCTATCTCATCTCATCAGCTTTTGGCAGGTACAGTCTCCAGCACACACTTCCTTCCCCCTCTGTTTAAAATTCTCTTGAATGCTTTTCTGCATCTCTGGCCCTCTCTCAAGAGTCAAGGACCATTCAGCCTCACATCAAATGTACTTCCTGGGCAAGTTCTGAAACTTTCATATAAAGATTTGTGATAAAGAGGAAAACGGAAGGCCAGTGTGGTAAAAATGAGGGTGATGGGGAAGTATTCTTAACTGAGAGGCTTCTAAAGGGTTAAATTATCAATTATCTCCCAAGTGTTGCTATAGTTAACAGTTACACGTGTGGCTCTTCTAGAGAACAGTGCTCGAAGGAATTTGGCATATCAGGAAAAAGGAATGTGGGCCTTCAAGAATGTTCTCACATCTTTCAGAGCACATCAGTAATCAGCTCTCTCCTCTTCCTGTGTGTAGAGCTCTCTCTAACTGTCTTGCAGGTGGTGGGAGGAGTAGAAGACAGAAATTACAAAATTGCAGAAGTAAAAGCAGAAGAAAAGAAAGGGTTTGACTCCCTGGCTTTGATTCTGCTGGGATACCACGTGCAGGACCGAGTGAAGGTCTCAGAAGGCAGTTGGCCAGAGTGCCCGGCACCCTTCAGGAGCACGTGCACAGGCTGGCTCTGGGACAGTCGAGACACCAGTTGTGTGCATGCTTCCTTTCCTGTTGACTTTTTGTGGCACTAAGGAACCCAGAGAAGAGTAACTGTCCACTATGCCCTTGAAGAAAAAGTTGAAAGCAAAACTAAGATCTTCCTAGTGTCTTATATGCTACTCTGCAGACAAGGAGCAATTAATATTTATGCTCTTCATTTTGTGAAAGTTCTCAGCACATATAAGTTATTAACTGAGTTTTTCAAACTGCAGGTTATTTAACATGGGGTGATAAATAACCTGAATAGAGGAATTCATTTATCTTTTCACATATGTAGATATAGGGCCTGCTTTGCATGTGTCTATCTGAATTAGTGCATTCCAGGAAAACCAGAAGCAAAATAGAAATAATTTAATCAAATTATGTCAAATTGTTTCTCAATTGCTTGGGGAAGAATTTTTTCATCCCTTATACATTCATGAGTATGTTGCTGCCTTTAGTCAAATTTGAGAAGAGCAGGCATGTGTGAGCGGGTTTGTAAAAATTTTACCCAGCATGGAAATCTTTGTTTAACCCATTGGCAAGATAGCAATCAGACACCACATTCTTGGTGAAAAGCCTCTTTTCCAGAGAGCGTGCATTCAAGAAGAAAATAAAACTTGAATTGCTATTCATAAGGCAGAATTTGAGAGACAGATGGAAGAAGTAGGTTCCATGGGAAAGGAAAGAGGGAAAGAAAGGGAAGGAATGACTTGCCAAAGTAAAGTTGGCTGTGGCTTAGAGTTCTTTCAAAAATGCCAGGAACCTTGGGAGTCAAACACTTTCCTCTCCTAGGAGGAGACGCAGGGCAAAATGACAGTTCAATAACGGAAAATGCACTTCTCCAAGGCAGAGCCCCACTTGGAAAGCATTAAAAGAGTTAGCTAAAGGCCTTCTCTCCTTTAGTGAATCAATTACGGGATCAGTGAGAAGCACATAAAAATATTAAGTAGGGGGATTCTTAACTCAGGCTGCATGAACCTCTCAGATGTTCATGAATGCATTCTAGGGGAGCTGTGAAAGTCCCCAAATTTAGGTTACAGCTGAATTGAGAGCTCAAGAAGGGTTCTATGCCAGATTGGTCATACTTAGAAGATATTTTCATATTACAACTATTATTCTGGGTAGACATTTCACTCTTCACTAATGCAATATTTAGTTGACCACAGCAAGTACTTTTTTGAGATATCTAATCTTTCTTCATGTTCTAAAGTACCTGATAAATGTTACAATATACGTGGTAAAGTACCATGTTTGTAAATGTCTTTTTGTTCAAATCCATAAAAAATATTGCCTTTTATAAATGGGATGGGCAAACAGCCTTTTTAAAAGAGCAGGTTGCATTGTGCCCTGGTTTGAGGGCAGATGGATGAGAGGGTCGTGCAAAGGGCGCCATGCCAATGTGCCCAAAGTGAGGCAGGATTAACCACTGTCCCGCAGGCCTGCGCTGTTTTTCTTTGCTGTGAATACAGTGTATATCATGGACAAATGGGTTCTAATTTTACAGTATCTAATCTTTCTAGATGTTAAAGAGGTTGCCAGCACTTGAAAAGGAGAGTTAGTATGCTATTTTATACATTCTGTGTTAAAATTCATAGGAAAGACTCCTCAAAAACAACTTGCGGAAATTGTTGAAATCCGTTCTGGGCACTGCTGATGCGTGCAGTTGCCCGCTGGGTTGATAACCGACAGAAGGGGAAGGGATCTAGGCCAGAATGGTCCTATCTAGAGGACACTTTCAGAATGCAGTCTTTGTCGTGTTACAGGTGTGCAGTCTGTTCCATGCTACTGTGTCTTTGTCTTAGGTCTTTATCTGAAATATCTAATCTTTTTTTAAGTATTTAGAATTGCACAATCCATGTTAAAATTAGGGAATGTAAAATAATACACTTTAGGAATTTTTCCTGCTAATTCATTAGCCATGATGATCTTTTCCACTTAATGACTTAGAACAGTATACTAGGTGTCACAAGTTGGGGGTGGGGATGGATCTGTGCCCCAGAGTTTTTAGACAAATTCAGACTATCTGACCACTGTTCTGCATGTGCATTTAGTTAACATTGGTGTCCATTTAAAAAACAAGTTTTAAGGGCCCATAGTATATTTAAAGCAGAGGTGGTAAAATAACCCTTTTATAAAATGTCTTTTTGTTAGTTTATATGAAGGACCATCATTAATACACCTTTCAGATGGAGTCTTTTTGCCCTGGCTGGTGTGGCTCAGTGGATTGACCACTGGCCTGCAAACCAAAGGGTCACTGGTTCAATTCCCAGGCAGGGGCACATGCCTGGGTTGTGGGCCAGATCCCTGGATGAGGGCACACGAGAGGCATCCACACATTGATGCTTCCTCTTCCTCTCTTTCTCCCTCCTTTCCCCTTTCTCTAAAAATAAATAAATGAAATCTTTTTTAAAACTCAAATGGAGGCTTTTTATTATAAGTAATTGAAAAAAAAGCACCTTAGACATGGAATTGTTAAGCCACTTCTGAGCAGGATCCATCAGGACTTGTTCACTGAGTTGGTGACAGGGGCAGCAGGAAGGTCAGGGAAGCAACTATACAGATGTGTTCATCTCCACAACTTGATGACAAGCACTGATGCATGTATGCTTCTCTCTTGGCTGTGTTATACAAATACATGGTTAAATACGTCAATGGTAACATACTTCCTTGCTAATGTTTTAATAGAATGATTTGATCATTCCCTTAGAAGCATTATACTTATTGTACTCTATTGCTTTATATCTCATTTTAAATTGATCATTAAGGAGAGGCAGTATTTTATTTTATTTTTTAAATATATTTTATTGGGGGAGGGGACAGTGAGAAGAGTTTTCAGGAACTACTACAAAGGACACATGGACAAAACCAAGGGGGAGAGTGGAAGCAAGGGAGAGAGGTGGGTTTGGCTGGGTGGGGAGGAGGGGTGGAGAGAAAATGCAGACAACTGTAACTGAACAATAAAGTAATTTAAATATATATATATATATTTTTGATTATGCTATTACAGTTGTCCCATTTTTTTCTCTCCTTTATTCCCCTCTGCCCTGTACACTCCCTCCCACCAGCATTACCCCCCTTAGTTGATGTCCCTGGGTCATACATATACGTTCTTTGGCTTCTCCATTTCCTATACTATTCTTAACCTCCCCATGTCTATTTGGTACCTACCATGTATGCTTCTAATTCCCTGTAACTTTTCCCCAATTCTCTCTGCTCCCCATCCCCACTAACTCTCCATGTGATATTCATTTCTGTGATTCTGTTATTTTCTGCTTGTTTGCTCACTTTGTTTTTGGTTTTGGTTTTGGTTCAGTTGTTGATAGTTGTGAGTTTGTTGTCATTTTACTGTTCATAGTTTTGATCATCTTCTTTTTCTTAGGTAAGTCCCTTTAACATCTCATATAATAAGGGCTTGGTGATGATAAACTCCTTTAACTTGACTTTATCTGGGAAGCACTTTATCTGCCCTTCCATTCTCAATGATAGCTTTGCTGGATAGAGCAATCTTGGATGTAGGTTCTTGCCTTTCACGACCTTGAATATTTCTTTCCAGCGCCTTCCTGCTTCTTTTGGTATAAGGTTTCTTCTGAGAAATCAGCTGGTAGTCTTATGGAAACTCCTTTGTAGGTAACTGTCTCCTTTCCTCTTGCTGCTTTTAAGATTCAGAAGAGGAAGTATTTTAATTTAATTCTGTCAATATTTTTATTCAGGGTCCTGCTGCCATTTTTGTCTTTTAAAAAATTGTTCTCTCCATGAAACAAAGCATTCCATTTCTTTCTCACTGAGTTGTTGGAGTGTAATCTTGGTTATCAGAACACTCATGGCTTTGCCTGGGTTCACACTCTTCTTTTCGGGAGATCTACGCCCAGGGTGCCCCTGCTCATCACTGTGCTACCCTCGCACAAGGTTTCTTCCCTGCTCTGGTATATCAAACCTCTCCCTGGATTTTCTGGAAGGATTTATCATCCTGCAGGTCAGACAGTAACTGGAAACCTTATTTAATGTGCTCCTGATAGGTGACTTGCAGGTGAGTCACACTGAGGTCCCTGGTGTCACACCCTGAAGTACTGGAAATCCAGGTGTCTCTCTCTCACACACACACACACACACACACACACACACACACACACAGCTTTGCGACTTCGGTACATATTCATGGTGTGTGAAAAAGCATGATACATACTATGAGATCTTAACTGCATGACAATATGTGTTCAATTGTGTGTATACACACACATAATAACTCAGAAGAAGAAGGTCAAATGTCTGTGATTATGGATGACACCTGTGTTCTTTGTGTTCTCAATTTTTAATAATATATATTTACTCACTTTTAAAACTTTAAAAATAATATTTTAAAGTTACATGCTAAAGCTCTTATGAATATGTATATTTGCGTATTTGTAGGAAGAAGATTCATTTTTTTACAGACTCAAAGAAGTTGTGAACCTGCAAAATTAAGATCAACTATGCTTTCTCAGTGTTCTTTTTTTCCCCTCTTCTTTTTTGTGGTAAAATATATAAGGTAAAATTTATCATTTTGACAACTTTTAAGGGTACAGTTTAGTGGCATTAAATACAATCCCATGGTTGTGCAAGTCTCACCACATCCGTCATCAGAACTTTTTCATCTTTCCCAACTGAAACTTTTTACCCAGCACACAATACTCCCCACTTCACCCCATCCATGAGTCACAACTTCATTTCTTTTTAAATCTAAACAATATTCCATTACATGGACATACCACATCTTGTTTATCCACTCCTCTATCAACGGGCACTGAGTTTGGACTTATTGTAAATAATGCTGCTATGGACATGAATGTACATTGCTTTAGATTCTTTTGGGTATACTCATATACCCAGAAGTGAAATTTCAGAATAGTTGTATGGTGAATTTCTTGAGGAACCACCATACTGTTTTCCACAGCACCTGTACCATTTTACATTCACATCAGCAATGCACAAGAGTTCCAATTTCACCACATCTTCACCACCACCTGTTGTTTTCTGTTTGTTTGTTTTATAATAGCCATCCAAATAGGTGTGAAGTAGTACTAATGCTCTGTCCTCTCCTGTTGGGAACCTCCCTGCCTTGTTTCAGGAGCTGTAACCATCCCCACGACTAAGGCTGAGTGAGCGACCTTCGGACCATAGGCCACTGAGGAGACAAAGCTTATCTCTCTGGCACGGGCACCGCCTCTTCTCCTTTTACTTCATCCATACTGGCCCCCAATGCTTGATCGGTTAGCCAATGATGGGTAAGATTCCTCAAGGAAGGGATGACCTAAAACAGGCATGATCATGGAGCCTCCAG
The DNA here is from genome assembly GCA_039655065.1 of Glossophaga mutica. NCBI lineage: Eukaryota > Metazoa > Chordata > Mammalia > Chiroptera > Phyllostomidae > Glossophaga > Glossophaga mutica. The sequence continues at coordinate 159,150,133 of CM077303.1, forward strand.
GGAAAGCCTTGGGGGGCTATAGAAAAAGGGGGTGATGGACCCTCACCCCTCAGCTTTGACATAGCCTCAGTCCTCATTCTGTCTGTAATAAATCTCCTAATCTCAGCTACCTTACTTCCCCTGCCTGACTTAAGCCTGAAACTATGCCTTAAGCCTGAAACTATGCTAGAGGTGGGTGCCGCCCTGTGCTGGAAAGGGCGGGTTCCCTAGGGCGATCGGGCCTAAGAAAGAACGCATAAAATCCCGTGAAACCTACTTTGCTAATACCCTCAATTTAAATAATAAGAGACCAAGCAGGAAGTAAGCTTGTTCCCCAAAGTTTTATGGCCCTTTAGCTATCTGACCCTGACTCAAAAATAGGCCCTCAGAGTTCTTTGAATGTTGTATATTGTTTAATCATTTCTGCCTGACAATGACTGATGAACTTTATTCCTGTGCAAATTGAACCCAATAAAAGCCTGTCAAGGCAAGAGTCTGGGCGCTCTCCCCTGAGAGAGTGGCCGAGGTGCTCTGAGGCTTTTTCTCCTCTTGAGAGAGAAGCCGTGCCATCCCTTTTCCTCCACAGGACTCGGTAGTCTGTATGAATTTCTCGTATCCCATCCACAACCTGGCAGGCCCCATGAGCCGGGTCCGCATCACTGTCCATTGCTATGGAGAGTCATGGGGTTGCCTCAAATCCTCACCTGTCCTAATGTGAAACTTGAAGCAAGTTTCTTTATCTGCATGTGAAATTATTTTCTCATTTCTAAAATAAGAAGTTTAAACTACTTATATCGTAACTCTGTATAGCAAGCAAAACATTAGGCTAAAGTCCTGCGAGATTAGAAGTGGAAAAAAAAGATGTCAGCATGGACAAGACAGAACACCACGGAGTTCACAATCTGCAGAGGAAAGTAGCCTGGAGTCAAGTTAGATGAGGACGAGATGAGGCAAGAGGATCAAGAAAGTGCTGAACTGGGCTTGTTCTGAAAATTCCAAACTGGAGCATTGGTGTTACAGTGTCATTCTAACTACCAGCACCATGGGTGTCAACAAGCCTTCTCCAGGTCCAGGTCAGAGAACAAATACCTGCCCATCACTGGGGAATGACATCTACACTGGCTGTTGCCCTTCACCTCAGCACTCTGCATAATCCCCTTGACATCATGTGCTCTGCACCCAGCATCACAAGCTGCTTTTAGTTCTGGAAGACGACAAATGTAAAGAAACTTGGGTTCTGGTGTCACAAAAATGCACCACAAAAGTTTTAGATGACTCCCAAATGGTGACTTTTTCTCCCATCACCATTTATGCCCCCATACACTCTTTCACCTCCACTAACCCCTTCTCCCCTAGAATCACTGATTTTTTTAAAGATTTTTAAAAATCCTCACCTGAGGATATGTTTGTTCTTTTTAAATTGATTTGAGAGAGAGAGAAGAATGGAGGGAGAGCGAGAGAGAAATATCAATTAGTTGCCTCGTGTAAACGACCTGACCAGGGATCAAACCCACCACCTAGGTATGTGCCCTGACTGGGAATCAGACCCACAGCAGTTTGGCATATGAGACAACACTCCAACCACCTGGGTGAGCCAGTGACTTTTTGAAGTTACTATTTTTCAGTCAACAGAAGAGTTGAAGTCATAGTGCCTAATCCACAAGAATATCAAAGTGGATTTGAAGAAAAGTCATAACGCCAAATTATTTCTTGAATTTACCTGTCTCTATTTTTCTCAGATGTCATTGTGAGAAGCCTCTGAATAATCCCTGAACAGACATCTCAGTCACAGTGCCATCTGCATCTTTTGTCACTCATATAGTTAATTCTCTCCACAGGCTTGCTCTTTATTTCTTTCTTCCTTCCATTATTCCTTTCTTTTTCTTTCTTTCTTTCTTTCTTTCTTTCTTTCTTTCTTTCTTTCTTTCTTTCTTTCTTTCTTTTTTTCTTTCTTCTTCCTTTCTTTTTTTCTCCTTTCTTATTAGTCACTAGGTTTATATGTGTTCATAAACGTCCCCTTATGTAATCCTTGCAACAATGAAATATGAGTATTATTGTAATTATTTTTATAATTTAAGAAACTGAGACATTAAATAACTTGCCCAGGATCACACAGTAGAACTAGAATTCAAACACAGGACTGAAAGAGTCTAAGGTCCATGATCACTCCATTTTATCAGTTTGTTTCCAATTTCTTTTTAAAAGATATTGTTGAAAAACAGTAATGCCTTTGAGGGGTTATTAAAAGTTAACTTTAGCCCTGGTTGGTGTGGCTCAGTGGTTGAGTGCTGACCTGCAAATCAAAAAGTTGCCAGTTCACTTCCCCATCAGGGCACATGCCTGCATTGCAGGCCATGTTCCCAGTTGGGGGTGTGTGAGAGGCGATTGATCAATGTACCTCTCAAGCATTAATGTTTCTCTCCCTCTCTCTATCTCCCTTCCCCTCTCTCTAAAATCAAATAAATAAAATCTTTTTAAAATTGTTTTAAAACGTCAACTTTAAAGCTAATGAAAAAGAAGAAAACTTGAAATTATAAGATAATCAAGAAGACATCATGTTTTTATAGCCCTAAGCAGAGCGCAGAGGAAAATATAATTGAATAAGGATTAAATGTTAGTTTCTTTAAGACTCCTTTTAATGTATTATAAAAATTGATCATGTGTCCCTAAAAGTCATAGTATAATTATCTGGCGGAAAAGTCAGGGAGAGGAGGCGTAGTCAGCAAATAGAATGAAATGGAGCAGGGTAGATGTCTTGGATGATGAGAAGTCTAGTAGGGATGCAAAATACAATTTCTACGTGGAGCTTAGATATGCAATATATTGTGAAGCCAGTCAGTATAGGATGTGAGTTTCTCCAGCAATATTCAGTAGTTCAGTTCAAGTACAAGGGAAGTAAATCATTGGATTCAACCAGGTTGGAATTTTGCCAGATAAGGACAAAGAACAGTAGACTTTTAACATACAATTATTGACCTGAGCAATAATGGCCATTACAGGGTGTTCTGGTTTGTTTGTTTTTTTTTTCCTTGAAGGAAAGAAAACCAAATTAACTGATATAAATACAAAAAGATTATAGAATAGACCCAAGAGGAAGAAAGTGGGTCAGGGAGGTCATTTACCAGGGGTCATCAGAATGAAACATTTTTGTCCATTTCGTTCACTAGATCTTTAGCATCTAGAACATATAAGGGGCTCAATAAATATTTGTTGAAAGACTTCCTTCTGTGAGTATCTATCAAGCATCTACTGTGCTAGATAGACACTGTGCTAGGAAATGCGGGTCCCAAATGGCAAAAGACCGGGCTATGGACAACGCCAGCAGCACATGGAAGCAGCCTTGGAAGATCTCCCTGGGCCTCCAAACCTTTGCCAGTCAGCTAGTGTTTGTGTATGACATGTTCCCATTTCACCGCAGAGCTGGAACTCTGAGAAGTGGCCCGAGTCCACAGCCCCAGGGAGGGATTGCCTGCTGGGAATAATATTTTCCTCCTTTTCACAAATTGTCAGTGGCCTCCCACATGCTTTTCTTCAGGCCTCTGATCTGTGAGGCTCCTGGGATTTTCCACAGTGGAGTAAATGACATCAATCACTACAGAGCCACAGCAGACACATCATAGTGGTCAGGCATGAGCACAGAATGCGTGTCTCTGTCTCAGGTCAAAACATCACAGTGATCGTTGGCAGGAATGTGGCTGGCCAGGGGCTGCTAGTAGAAGCTGAAGCACAACTTTGGAGATGGGCAGGAGACCTCATGACTTTCTGACTTGCTGTTCATGGCTGAGCATCCAAGAGAATAAATTGTTAGACAATCAGAGTAACAGCAAACATCAAATGAGACACAACTATTTACTTTTATTATTTTTTTTAAATTATTGATTTTGCTGTTACAGCTGTCCTGATTTTTTCCCCTTTGCTCCCTCCACCCAATGCCCCCTACTCCTTCAGGCAATCCCCAAACCTTTGTTCGTGTCCGTGGTCATGTGTATAAGTTCTTTGGCTATTCCATTTCCTATACTGTACTTTACATCCCCATGGATATTCTGTAACTACCTATACATACTTGTTAATCCCCTCACCTCTTCACCCATTCTCTCCCTCCTCCTTCCCATCTGGCAATCATCTGGTAACCAACTTCTTTTGCTACTTTAAGAGTATCTCTTTATTTTTCACTTTTGGCCTTTTAATTATGATGTGTCTTGGAGTGGGCCTCTTTGCATCCATACTTGGGACTTTCTTGCTTCCTGGACTTGTATGTCTATTTCCTTCACCAAATTAGGGAACTTTTTTCACTATCTTTTTTTAAAGGTAGATTTCCAATTTCTTGCTCTTTCTCTTCTTCTCTGGCACCCCTGTGAAGCCAATGTTGGGCTTCCTAAAATTGTCCCAGAGGCTGTTTATACTATCCTCATTTTTTTAATTCTTTTTTCTTCTTGTTGTTCTGATTATTGTTTTTTGCTTCCTTATGTACCAAATCATTGATTTGATTCCTGGCTTCATTCACTCTACTGTTGTTTCCCTGTAAATTGTTCTTTATTTCCATTAGGGTATCTTTTGTTTCTGACAGGATCTTTTTTATGCTGTTGAGGTCCTCACTAAGTCCCTCGAGCATCATTATAATCAGTGTTTTGAACTCTGCATCTGGTAGATTGCTTATCTCCATTTCATTTAGTGCTTGTTCTAGAGTTTTGATCTGTTCTTTCACTTGGGCCATGTTTCTTTGTCTCCTCATTTTGGCAGCCTCCCAGTGTTTGTTTCTATGTATAATTTACAGCTGCTTTGACTCCATGTCTTGGTAGTGTGGCCTAATGTAGTAGGTGTCCTATAGGGTTCAGTGGCACAGTCTCCCCTATCACCCAAGCTGGGTACTTGAGGTGTGCCCTTTGTGTGAATTGAGCACACCCTCCTCTTGGAGTTGAGCCTTGGTTGCTGTTTCCAGACGAATGGGAGGGATTTACCCAGGCCAGTCAGCTGCAAGGACTGGCTGTGACCAAGGACCACCAACCTCCACCCTCTGTGGAGGATCAGCTGTGCAGGGGTAGGGTGGGTGGTGCTCTGATGTGGTCTATAGCAATCTTCTGGTTGCACTGGCCCTGGGGTTTCTTGGGTGGTGCAAGCAAAGGTCAACCCCCACTTTTATTTTGCCCTGGGCACACTGCCTGACCTATAAAGCAATCTGAGACTTCTGCTACTTGTGTGGGACTTGGAGATTCCCAGGCAAAACCAAGGTGTGACTCTAATCTGGCTGCTGCTAGGGCTCACTGAAGCCAGCTGTTGCTTGTTTGATAGGATTTAGGAGCCAAGACCAACCATTCTTATGGAAAAGCAATTTGGGAGGTCCCATAATTTGGGTGGGGCAGAGCCTCCAGTGATCACCAAGGTGGGTCAAACAGTGTTAGCCAGGTTGATGGAGTCTCAGATATGGCACCAGTTTACAGGCTCTGTGTGGGGAGGGCTTAGCAATGGGACAATGGCCTCTGCTTGCCTTGATTCCAGACACTTCATTTTCTCCCTGTATACCACTGGTGCTTTTCAAGCTGCTACCCAGGTGTTGGAGTTTAGAGGGAGTGAGTCTGAGTAGGTGAGTCCATGTGTGGGTTCTTTAAGAGGAACTGCTTGTAGCTCCAGAAGTTTCTTCCACTGACTCAATCCCCATTGGTTTTTTCAGCCAGAAGTTGTGCAGACTTGTCTTCCTGGCACCAGAACCCTGGGCTGGGGGCCTTATGTGGATCTGGGACTTCTCGCTCCCGAGATATTCCTCCTGAATTTTTATCCACATGAGTGTTGGACAAGCCCATTCTAGGTCTGCACCCCTCCTACCAATATCAATAGATGTGGTTTCCTTAATTCCATAGCTATCAGACTTCCATTCAACTCAATTTCATAGTTGTCAGGCTTCCATTCTGATGTTCCTGAGTGATGGTTGTTCTATATGTTAGTTGTAATTCTGATGTGGCTTTGCAAAGAGGTGAGCCATGTCTGCCCACACTGCCATCTTCCCCGTTGCACTTATCAAGACAGAACTATTCAATCATTTGCCAGACATTGCCCCTCCTGGTGCAATAGAAAAACAATTTTATGTCCACGCAAAAATGGTATACAAACGTTCACAGGAATACTCAGGTACTCTTGGACCATTAAATAGTTGTGCTACATGAAGTCCTGCAAGAACAAAAGGCAAACCCATACCTGGAGCACATGTTGTAATGGCAGTAGTGCCATTAGAATAAATCTCTGGCCCTTCCATGATAGAAGGGGCCCAATGTAGTAAATTGGCCACCAAGTGGTATAATCCTAATAAAGGGTGCAGCATTGGTATCTGTTGCTGGCAGGTTGAACATTTGGTGGTTGCCAAGGCTACCTGAGCCTTGGTAAGAGGGAATCCATAATTATGGGGCCATCATAGCCTTCATCTCTCCCACCCTCATCATGTGCCAATTGTGGCAGCACGGTTGTGTCAGCTGGCTAAACCAGTAATGTGTCTTCCATGGTGGATGTGTCCCTAGTGGGTGTTAACATGTAAGAAAACTATCTTCACATGCCATTCCACTCCTTTATGTCCACCTGCCTTTCTCTACCCCAAATTTCCTGGTCTGTAGTCTTCTAATCTCTTTCCTTCCAGGGCCCTGACTAGTGAGCTGAGCCATTTGCCACTTTGAGTCAGCAAATATTTTAACCACCAGCCATTTCTCCTCCGGCACAAAGTGGGCAACTAGGTTCAACACCCAAAGTTTTTCCCATTGGGTTGTTTTGCTTCACCACTTACAATCTAAGGCCACTGTAACCGGCTGTCAAACAGCTGCAGGTCACTTTTGGTTTGCACCTACATCCTGAGCTGATATGTCGGTAAACCAAGCTCAAAAACTTTCCTCCTCCATGTTGCTATTAATTCCATTGACTTCTGTCAAATCCTTTTAATCAGCCCATGAGACCATCTTTTCTGTTCTGGTAACAAACTATAGAAATGATCCCTGAAAGTGTAGTCTTATCTTTTCTGTTCTAAAAGGCCAAATTTCTGTCAGTATCCCATCTTCATCATCAAAACTGTCAAAATCTGTGACAGAGCTGAGATTCTTTTTCCCATGAATGCTAACAGGTTAGCCTAACACAGTTGCACAGATGCTAGCACAAAATCCTGGGTCAACGACAAGTGACAGTTTATTACTCACAGCAACAGCGAGCAGCTGCCAGAGTATCAGCATTTCCTCTCACTCCCTAAACCCTGGTTCCCACGAGGCTACAAAATGACTGCCAAGTGGTGTGTGCATGTGCACTGGGTTGCATTACAGGAGACGAATCCTGAACGAAGGGAACACGATTCTTCGGTAATAGACAGTAAGACTACCTTACCATCATGCCAGAGGAAGACACCATCTTTATGATACTGGACGGTAAAAAACTTGGCCTTTGCCCCAGAAGGAGATACTGTCTCTGTCTCAAGTCTGTTTGCTACACAAATATCCTTGAAAAGGTCGTCTGAAACAAAAGCTTAATGCCACTGTTCACAAGACATGTAGAGACAGGAGAGACCCATGCAAAACTGTCCCCAACACAAGATAGCAATTACATTTTTAGGGTTTATCCTACTATAATTTCACTTGTGTGGAAAAAAATATATACAGGGATATTCACTAAAACACTCTTTGTGACAATAAAGATCACAGCCCTGCCCACGAGGCATGGCTGGGCGGAGCGTGGTTCTGATGTGCCTGGGTTACCTGTTCAGTCCCTGGACAGGGTATGCACAGAAGTCAACCGATGAATGCATGAATAAGGTGGAACAACATAAACCACAACAAAAATCGCAAACCACGTAAATGACAATCAATAGAGAACTCATTAGATAAATTACAGTACACTGAAACAATGGAATGGAATACTACAAAGTCACTAAAAAGAAAATAGCTCTATTTGTATACATATGGAAGACTTTGTAATACCTAAAACAAATAACAAGATATAGAGAAGGATGTATAGTAAACTACATTTATATACAAAATTAAGAAAGCATTTTGTAGATTTTGCATGTACATAAAATATCTCTGAAAAGATACGTGAAAAATTAATAACTATAGTTGCACCTGGGGAAAGAAACTCAGAGACAGGATTTGGAGGGAGGCTTATTTTATATTAGAAGCTCTTATGTACATTCAAATTTTTAAAACATATACCAATGTAATTATTCAAAATGATTATATTTTTTAAAAAACTGTAATTTTAAATCTTTTGAAAGCTCTTCATGTTGCTATGGATGGAATATTGGAATGAATGACTTTTTGTTTAGGGCAACACCTTGATGGGCTGTTTTGATTGAAAAGAGTAAAATCCTCTGATGATGGCCCAGAAGGAGAAGAGGGCTCTCCACAGTAAAGCAACAGGGATTTTTCATTTTTCTAGTGAGAATTTCAAGCTTTCAGGGAGAGTTCTTGAACTGAGAAAAATAGAGTTCATAGTCACACAAGCAGCCATTAACAGCATCTAAGTGAAAAGATCACCAGTGGGTAATATCCCTGTGGTGGGCTGAAGCTCTCTGATATTGAGTCTTAAGTCACTTCGTTTTCTGTGTTTTGCTATAATCCATTCTCTTTTTCCCAAATATTAGCATTATAGTCTAGCATTAGAGTCCATTATTTATAAACATGTAAAGTCTATTATTTATACACAAATTTGTATTGATGGTTCTTTGTAGAACGGACTCTATTCTTGAAGTATCAAATTTACCAAATCTATCATTACTAATACTAGGACAACCTGATATGTTAATATAACACAATGGGAACACAGTATCACCTATTCTTTTTTTTTAATTTTATTTATTTTTAGAGAGAGGGGAAGGGAAGGAGAAAGAAGGAGAGAAACATCAATCTGATGTTGCCCTTCAAGGGCCCCCCATTGGAGACCTAGCCCACAACCCAGGCATGTGCCCTGACTGGGAATCAAACCAGCAACCCTTTGGTTCGAAGGCCAGCACTCAATCTACTAAGCCACACCAGCCAGGGCATATCACCTATTCTTGTCAAAAATATTTTACCTGAATCTAATCAGTTTACAGAAAATACTGGGAACAGAGAAACAAGTTTCTCAGGAAATAATCAGACAGATCTAGAATGTAGAATATTCTATGAGACAACTGGCCTGGCATCTTCAAAAGGTCACTACTATGGGAACAAAATAGTGGGGAGACTGTTCTGACACAAAGATTAGAGAGAAACAAAAACACAGTTCAATGCCATATATATACACATATGTGTGTGTGTTTATGTGTGTATGTATTTATATGTATATATATGAAATGAGTGGAGAAATTTGAATATAGTTGAATCTTAGAAGATATTGAGGAATTCTTAGTTGTCTTGAATGCCATCATGGTTTTGCAGTTCTGTAGGACAATGTCACTGCTTTAAGACACATATGTAAAGTATAGTTAGGAAGGAAGTGTCATGTGTGTAAATATTCTATACGTTTGTAGACAAAGCAGGTACGGCAAATGTTAACATTTATTGAATGGGAAGTGATTGTATTATCCTTCCAACTTTTAGCATGTTTGAAAATGTTCACAATCACCAGTTGGGGACCAGGTGTGAGCAGGACTTCAGTGCAGGGGGCTGCCGAGGACGCTAAGCACTACTTCAAGAGCACTACTCTTAAGATGTTCTTTTGGATATTTTTCAAATGGGTGCCCCAAGAGGGACTTCATTCAATTAATGCTCTGTTTGCAGTGGTAAATAGGGAAGTCGACACTGAACACTGATAAAGTTTCCGGTTGGGGACCATCTGGGTGTTACATGCATCACCCAAGGGCACGCACTGTTGGAGGCTAGCAGCTTATCCTCTGGCTCCTGCTGTTTGGGAATCTGAGGTGGTTGGGGCAGTTTGTGCCATGCCCACAGAGATTGGTCTTCCTCAAAATCAGTCAGTCAGGGCACGTCATTTCCCACTTACCGCTGACTAGCCTGGGGATGGGCAGGTAAGCCAGGTCTGGCTAATGCAATGTAAGACAAAGTCTGTTGGGACTTTCTTGGTTGGTTTTTCTACCTCAATAACAGAGAGGACAATGTAAGGGAAAATCCCTCGCCCTGGGCCCTCTCCTTTCTGCTTGGGCTCTGCCATGTGAGTACACAATGCTTCAAGCTGTGGCATGTGCTATTATTACCTGTGACAGGAGACATGGCCAACACCTGAAAGATGGTGGAGTAGAACGAAGGAAGAGCCCGGTCCTTCATGACTTCATTGGGGCAGGAACCAACCCCAGAGCCCCCCCTGCCTCCATGTCAGGCTTCTTCTAATGTGAGAGTAACAAGACCATGTGAGGCTTTTAGTCAGGTGGCCTGTTACTTGCAGCTTATCAACTCTGAACCTTTGATCTAGCAATTTCACTTTCAAGACTCTATCTTAAGGTTATGATTAGCATTTGTTCAATGATTCATCTATGATTAGAAACAGGATAGGTGGTATTCTTCACAGGAAAATAACATTAAAACAAACTTAAATATCCATTAATAAAATGTGGATTAAATAAATTATAATGTAATCCTCGCAGAGCAATACTAGTCAGCTGTTAAAGATAATGATGTAAAGAGCATATAATACCATGGAAAGATGCTGATGATGAATTATCATGTTGGGAAAAATTAGGTCACACAACAGAACGTATATTATATTTTCCTTTGTGTAGAATACATGCATATGCCCAGAAACAGAGAGAGAGAGACGAATAAAAGATAGAAACCTAAGTCCTAATGGCAATTTTCTGTGGATGATGGGACTATGAACTTTTTTTCTTAACTTATTTCCATCTTTTTATTAAAATTTTTTCTACAGTGAACACGTGCTTCTTTTCCTACATTTCTCTACAGCCTAAAATGGTGTTAGACCACAGTAAGTATTCAACTAACACAAACCACAGTAAGTATTCCAACTAAAGTTAGTGGAAAGGGGTTGCTAGGGGAGGTCATTCTGCCCTTTTTCATTTTACATTCTTTTTATCACTCCACTAACAAACTACTTAAACTCATCCTAAGTTTAAGTTCTCAAAAAAGAGTGACTGTGCCTCAACTGGAGTTTTTAGGTCCTCTATTCAATTTCTGGAAGCCTGGATAGTGGAAACCCACTCTTCTCTACCCTCACCCATACCTGTCTCCCACCTGTTACACCTGCCCATCCATCACATAGGGAAGGGCTGTGTTTGGCTGAGGTGGGAAAGGAACTAGATGGGGCAGGGGGAGTGGAGATTGAGCTGCTGTGCTCATGGGACAAAAAAAAAAAAAAAAAAAAAAATTGCATGGAGAAGACAGTCTCCAAGCCAAGTCCAGTTTAATAGCTACCAAGAGCCACCTTCTTCCTTCTCTTCCTCCTTTCCTCATTCTAACAGGGATTATTTAGCATTTACCATACACTGGGGATCAGGCTAGGACCTGGGGGTATTAAGATGCACAAACTTCAATCCCTGCTCTTAATTATCTCACCATCTAGTAGCAGAGACATTTACAAATAAATCGTTACAAATCAAGACCTTCAAGCAAGGATAAACTAGTGTACAGAGAATAGTAAAGGCAAACAAGGGAGAATGACTGATCATTTGAGTGCAATTGAATCAGAAAAGTTTCACAAAGAAGATGATACAGGAACTGGGTCTGGAGTTTGCAAGACGGAAGAGGCATTCCTGCAAGGAATAGCAAGAAAGCATGAGTATGCCGTCGCACTGGCGAGTCGCAAACGGTGGAGATCTCAAATATTTGGTGTCTGGAACATTTTTAACAACCCCCTATGGGTTTATTTTTAGTGATAATCATGAAATTAAGTGAATAATAATAAAGGCCAGAGTAAAAATGCAAAACCCAACATTTTCCCTGTATTGAACTTTCTGTATATAATCATACAGTTATAAAAACAATCAGCAAATTTTAACAAAATCAGAACATTTGCAAAAGGTATAATTTGGGCAACTACTAAATCAGACCACTAACATTTAATTTCATTCATTCTTTAGTTTTAAAAAAATAATTAACAATCAAAAAAGTTTTCATTTTAAGTGTATTATCAAATTCAGTAAAATATTTCACATGAGTTAAAATTTGCCCTTGCCAAACAAAAATATTACACATCCCAGTTGACACAGTCTCACTGGTTTAAATTTTAAACACTAATTAAAATGTCAGGAGGTCACACAGAATGACACAGAGTTCTGTTTCTCTGCCTTTGCGATCAATAGCAATCATTCTTTATTTGAAGGTTCGACAGCAATATAGGAATATATTGTGCTATAGGGGTTGGAATCAGTAACTGTGTCCAAAGTGAGCCAGAATGACTCCGAATTATTACAAATTTACTCTTGAAACAAAGGCATGTAGCCCTAAGTACCCAAGTGCTGAATGCTGACTGAATGCCTGGGAGTTCTCCACATTACCTTTCATGTGTAAAACCGTATTTACTATCAATGAACTACTCAGATGAAAGTTGCATTGTTAAAACCCAACCATAACCACAGCAATTGTTTAGAAGTTATATCAACAAAAGGTTTTTCTCTGGGAGGTACATTTTGTCATTGACATTGTTTAGAGTGGCCATTACATGGTGATAATAAATAGCAGGTGCAATATTCGTCCATTTAGTATTGTTTTTTAAAGTCTATAGGCAATGTACCCATCATTGCTAGTGCCCAGGGCTGATGGCCCCCACTGCGCCATCCTATCTATGTATCATCACGTGACAGATGACGACAGGTGGATAGAGGCCAACCAAAAAGTAGCTTTGAAAGAATTTGTGTTTGTGCCAAGACATCAATTATCATGACAGACAGAGAAGAGGGATCTTTCCACCTCACTCCATGTTCTCTTTGGAAAAGTTTAGCTAATGCTTCCCAGTCTGCAGAAGTCTTTAAAGCCTTTCCCCACATCGCCAGGATCCCTCCCATCGCCAGGGTATGACAAGAGACAAGTGTTAAGAGAACAGAGTAAAACAAATCCCAACTCATTGCACTCAGGATCCAGCCACACAGCACTTTTCTACAACTTGGTAATTTGTCCAATTTGTCATTTTCTTTCCCTGCTTGGGATTTTTTTCCTGCCACCTTTTCTTAGACAAGGCCTTGCTTAAAGGTAGTCCTTGCCTCTACTTGCACGGACATGTGATTCTGGGAGTTATACAGGAGCACAGAGGCCCTCACCCTTTAGAAAGACAATGCAGAGAGAGGTCATGTTTCCCAGCCCCAGAGCCTACGATCAGGTGAACGCTGCACACTGCCGTGTGCGCATACGACACAGCATTCCCATGTATCTGTAGCAGCTCCCCGGTGGAGCCTCCTTAGAGAATTGTCGTGTGACAGTGAGGGACCAAAGAACATGTCCTGTGTTAGGGAAAAGCAAAAGGACAGGAGCAGGACACGGGGGCGCTCCACACCATGAGAGGTAGATGGCCTTTTATGGTGGCGGGTTCAGGGAGAGAAGTGAATGTGGACAACTGAAAACGCTGTCCATTGATAGGGTGTCTCCGTATCTGAAAAAGAGATGTGTGTTCTCCTTCTCTACCAAGGGCAGTGCAAAGGCTTCATGATATAACTGCAGAGGCTGGGACGTCACCGCTCACATTCATACCACCATCTACCAGCCGGGTAGCCTTAGGCAGAGAGCTTAACGTGTTTTGAATCTTAATTTCAACATCTGTTTTCAAGAAGATGAAATTTAATGAAAAAACATAGTGCCTAGCACTGTGAAATTGTTCAAAATATGTTAGTTTACTTTTACTAAAGTGAAGTAGCTCATATAGAATAATTCATTTTATGCATTAGTAGATTATAAGAATTGGTTATGAACATTTTAAAAATCTCTTATTAAGCCAAGTTTTTTGAAACACTTGTAAAAACAGAACAGTACAATGAATGCGCATGTACCCATCACTCAGTTCCAACAATTATCATCTCCTAAATTTGTTTCATCTACACCTTAACCTCTTCCCTCTTCCAGATCATTCTGAAGCAAATGATCTCAGACATCCTATCATTTAACGCATATCTATTTTAATGTATCTCTTAAAAATAGTTTTTATAGAACAGTCATATGATCTCAGACATCCTATCATTTAACGCATATCTATTTTAATGTATCTCTTAAAAATAGTTTTTATAGAACAGTCATAAAACCCTTATTATGCCTTTAAAATCTCTAAAAATGTCTTTATGTCATCAACAATCCAACTGGTGTTCAAATTTCTCTTTGTCTTACATATGTCATAAATGCTTGGGGGTTCTTTTGTTACTGTTTGTTGAAGTCAGTCTCCAAATGAGTTTCTTGCGCCATGATTGAGGAGCTGTGTCCTAAGTCTCTCTCGAGAATGTATACCCCATCCTCACCCACATCTTTTATTTTCACTTGCAATATTTTGTTGCAGAAATTAGGTGGTCTGTCCTGTAGTTTCCCAGAGTCTGCATTTTGCCGACGTGTTTCCCTATGTCTTTAACATGTTCCTCTGTTTCTGTAGGTCTTGTAAATAGGGCTTTTTAAAATGATGTTTATAAAATCAGAGTCAAGGAGAGTTCAGGAACAAGAAAAATTTATGTTTATCAGGGAGGCAAAGACATAGTCCTGACTGGATGTTCAGTGATGATTAAGTGATACATCTGACTCATGGGTAACTATTGACAGATGTACTTACAACACAATAAAGAGGAAGTTTAGAACTAAATCAACTTGTAGGTAGCAAGTTTTTTAAAAGGTGATCACACCTTTAGGACTTGTTTTTACTACCTAAATAAATTTAAAAGAGTATAAATTATACTGCCTGACTTTTTCTTAATTACAATTCACAAAATTGGGCTCTTTTCTGAAGTTTTCAGGGAGATGAGCACAAAGGATGTTGAGCAGGGTCTAAGTGAAGTCAGTGGTACCCAAAACAAAATGTAATGCCATCTCCTCAGTAGCTGTTCCACTGAAAAGCTATTGCAAGAATGTTATCACCTGTCAAGCTACGGCCACCAGCCTGTGGACTCTCAGCTTTCCAGCCTGGATGATGCAGGCTTCTGTCATGACCCAGGCAGTACTGGTACGTAATTGTGGCAGAAGGAAGGAGGGACAGGAAAGAGAGAGGGAGAAAGAGAGGGAGGGAGGGAA
This sequence comes from Glossophaga mutica, assembly GCA_039655065.1. Taxonomy (NCBI): domain Eukaryota; kingdom Metazoa; phylum Chordata; class Mammalia; order Chiroptera; family Phyllostomidae; genus Glossophaga; species Glossophaga mutica. The sequence goes on from CM077303.1 coordinate 159,165,216, forward strand.
AGAAGAGAAGAAGGAAGGCGGGGAGAGAGACATCCTGGGTGTGTTAGTCAGGATTCTCCAGAGAATAGAAGAAATAAGATGCAGCTAGATTAGAGAGAAAGAATAAGAAATTGACAAAGGCAACTATTGTTACATAATTGGGCTGCTAGAACAGAGGCCTAAAGAAGTGATGTGGGATGAAGCAAAGGAGTAGGCTAAGCCGACCCAAAATGCATAACATCTAGCCCTGGCTGGGTAGCTCATTTGGTTAGAGCATTGTCCCAATACCTGAAGGTTGTGAGTTCAATCCCTGGTCAAGGCACATACAAGAATGAACCAATGAATGCATAACTAAGTGGAACAACAAATCAATCTTGCCCTTCCTCCTCTTCTTCCTTCTCCTCCCCCCTCCTCCCCCCTTCCTCTCTAAAGTCAATTAAAAATGCATAATGTCTTAAATGTAACACAGGTATACTTTTTTGTTTACAAACCTGATCAAAGCAAGTGCTCTTTGTTCTTAGCTTCTCTGTGAGGTAATTCAGGGACCCAAAATCCTTCATCCTGTGGCTCTGCCATCCTCTGGGGCCTTGTTTCCATTGGAATCAGCCAGCAGCAGGGAAACAGAACATGAAGTGCACTTGTGTCTTACAAGCCTCAGCCCAGAGACTTCTGTTCCCACTCCCTTGGCTGGAACACGCTGTAAACACTTCCTTCAATTTTCTTTATTTCTAAATTTTAATCAAGAGCTCTTTGTATGGATACATCTACGTTATATTTCAATTAATAAAATTTTAAATATTAAACCACCGGTGCACAGTGGAATATTGCCATATTGTACCATTTGCTCACATTTTTATTAGAATTTTTACTTCTCTACTTATAAAGGAAACCAATCTATACTTTGGCTTTCCTCCTCGTCCTTCTCAACGTCTTCCTTGTGCTCCTTCTTTTTTTGCATTAGGTGTCTGCTAGGCTTGAAAATGAGTGTATTGCCCACACAACATATAACATGATTACTCTTATAAGATTAAAGTGGTCCATAAATTCTTACAGACATTCAATTGGATTTTTTTTAAAAGAGATAACGAGTAAATAGTTGTTTAAAAAATAAAACAGGATATTTATGATTTACAAGCCCATTCATATACTTGATTTTATCAACACATGCGGGACCAGCCATTAGGAGAACCATTCTAGTCTCTGCTCTGTTCTGGGGCATATGGCAAATCCCCATTAGCTTGAACTTCCTTTTTATCCATAAAGAAGGATAGATGTGATACCTAAAATTCCTTCTAACAGTCCAAGGTTTTTTCCAAATTCCATAGATGACTTCTTCAGCTCAGAAGCCAAGAAAGAACACTTGAAAACCAAGATTTGTTGTTGTTTGTCTGAATTCTTACCTGACAGGAAGCTAAGTGTAGAAAAATCACAAATATGTTAGGTTTATATAAATAATATAATTAACCCACTTCTCTGTCCCTCTCTCCCACAAGGAAGTAGAGAAAGCAAAGTGATAATCCAGTCATGAAACTACCTCATGAGGATCTTGTGAGATTGATCAGTCACTAACCATTTATCAGAGCAGATAGCAAAGCAAGTGACCCTCAGACCAGCTCTTTGCACTGGAATAATGTGATTTCTTATTTCCTGGTATTGAATCATAGCAAAAGGACCAATTTGCAGTGTGGCTGCCCTTACTTGCAGTGCAGACCAATAGCGTGAATAGTGAATCAGAACACTCTTTCCTCTGTGTCTTGCCCTCATTACTCATTACAATTCCCACACAACACCTTTGAGCAGAGCTGCTCTTTCAGGCAGATTCCACGCCCCCTGGGGCAGGTGGTCCTCACATATTAATCGTGCTTTTCAAAAAAATTAAAAGTCAACAAAAAAGGGAACTTCCTTTAATCTATTACTTATTGCATTAAATAAATGATCCAAAAATCCAGATTAGCATAATTTTGTTTCAGTAAGAATTCTTCACTTTAAAAAATGGCATGTTTCCCTAATGCATTTAAAATAAATCAATTTCCACCCACCCAAAAAAATGTGGTCAACACTCAATATTTTTTAAGGGTGTATCTCAAATGATCAAAGGGTCAATGATCATTGGCCATTACCCACAAGTAAAGGTGAAGGAAAATAATCTTTATCAAGTCCCTTAAGCATCTAAGACCCATGCTAGATGTCTTACATATGTGCTAGGAATAAATCTTTATTTTGCAATCTAGGTGTGTGTGAATCATCACATTATTTTATTGCTTTAAATCAAAGTCAACTCCAAATCACCATCCACTGAGATAGTGAAAAGTCCAATTGCAGATGCTTCTTCCAGATCAACACTTCTCCAAAGTTATAAAAAGTCACACAGGGCAAAACATTCATCTCCAGTGTATACTCACTGACCCACTGAAGTCTGACAGCCTGTGACTTCCATGCCAAACTTGGACAGAAGAATCTGTGACAAGATGGTTGCTTCAGTTGCGCGGGCCCAGCCTCCATGGTGCACCACATGGCCATTCTCCTCAACGGTCTTTCCACCTTTTGGATGAGCATAGTAGTCTCTCCCTATTCACAGGACCCACAAATTCGTGTCCCCTTGCTAATCCTAAATGATTACCCTTCTTCTCTCAATGGCAATAGCTTCTCTCTACCACCTATGGCATAATACACTCAAGAAGACAAGGCTTCCAGAACTCAAATCCAGAAATGAATCTGGAAGGAATCCAGAAGCCAAGTCCAGGAAGAAATCATATCTAATAGCCAGAACTTCCAACTTCCACTTTGCATCACAAGACTGGTTTGCTGATGTGTATACTTCTGGGTGGCAGTTAATAATATAATAATATTGTAAAGGAGCATAAGATGTGATGCTTAGTTTCCATCTAGTGTCAGAGCTATCCTGACCGTGAGACCAGAAAAGACACTGGAGTTCGGGCTGCCAGTCACTACCAAACCCAATAAACAGAGACAGGGATTAAATCTTTATGGGCGCTTTATTCAGATGGCCAGTGATCTGAGAAGATGGTGGGTTCACACCTTAACAGACCATCTTAAATTCCATTTTAAAATGGCCCTTTTTATAAGGAGAACAAAGTGTAGGTAAGGGGGTTGGAATTCAGGGAAAAGTTAATTGGATTAAAAAAAAAACAACTTCAGCATTCTCACCCTGGGCGGTGATCATCAGCTGTGTCCTGGGCGGTAGTCATCTCACCCTGGAGTACAATGGCTCCGATATCACTTGAGTTGCTTGCAGTCTTCCTGAGGAACAAAGGTGGAACTGCTTATGGTCTCCTGGAGTCAGGGTGGGTCATACCTTCAGTTCCTGGAACAAAAGCTTTCACATGCATTGATTACTAAGCTTATTAGCTATTACTTAAACCAAAATTTTCTAACTCTTAAGTCCCCTATCAACCCCTGGAGAATATTGGGGAATTCCCTTCTGGAAATGTCATTTCAAATTAGCACATGCTAATATACATTTCATGTGGACAGACAAAGCAGCATTGGACAAGACTTCACTGCTAAGACTGATCTTGTGAGCTCATCATGTCTCTATAATCTACTGCTTATTTAGTAAACACAAATATTTATTGAGCACCTATTGTATGCCAGCCACCATGTCAAATGATGGGGGAAGTAGGGTGAATAAGATGCAGTATCACCTGTGAATTGAGGAATTCAGAGTCTTGAAGACAAAGACAGATTAATTGTGTAGTTTTTGTGGAGGTCCCTCAAAAAAATTAAAAAAGAGACTTCGGCCAAGATGGAGGCATAGGTAGATACACTTCGCCTCCTCACACACCAAAAGAAGGAGAACAAATTTAAAAACAAAACAAAACAAAAAAACAACCAGAACTGAAAGAAAAATCAAATTGTATGGAAGTCTGACAACCAAAGAGTTAAAGAAGAAACATTCATCCAGACCAGTAGAAGGGGTGGAGACTGGCAGCCAGGATTGAGAGGATGCACGGCAAGGTGGCAGCTGGCAGACCAGGCAGTCCTGCATTTGTGTGTGGATAAAGTAGGAGAAACAACTAGGGAGCGAGACAGATCATACAACCCAGAGTCCAGCATGGGGAAATAAAGCCCCCCAAAACCTCTGGCTGTAAAAATCTGTGGGGGTTGTGGCAGCAGTAGAAACTTCCTGACACACAGGAGAGTTTGCTGGAGAGAACCACAGGGTCCTAAAATGTACACAAATTTACCTACCCAGGAATCAGCACCAGAAGGGTTCAATTTGCTCGTGGGTAGCAGGGAAAGAGACTGAAAGCCAGCCAGGAGCTGAGTGAGCAGCATTGTTCCCTCTCAGACCCCTCCCCCACGTACAGAGCCACAACGCAGTGATGTGGATTGCCCCACTCTGGCGAATACCTAAGACCCTGCCCCTTACTACATAAGAACTGCGCTACAACAAAAGAAATATGGCCCAAATGAAAGAACATATCAAAATTCCAAAAATAGAACTAAGTGATGAAGAGATAGCCAACCTATCAGATGCAGAGTTCACAACACTGGTAATCAGGATGCTCACAGAAATGGTTGAGTATGGTTGCAAAATGGAGGAAAAAGTGAACACTACGCAAAATGAAGTGAAGAGAAATGTACAGGGAACTAACAGTGATGGGAAGGAAACCAGGACTCAAATCAATGATTTGGAACAAAAGAAAGAAAGAAACATCCAACCAGAACAGAATGGAGAAACAAGAATTCAAAAACATGAGGAGAAGCTTAGGAACCTCTTGAACAACTTAAACATTCCAACATCTGAATCATAGGAGTGCCAGAAGGAAAAGAGGAAGAACAAGAAATTGAGAACCTATTTGAAAAAATAATGAAGGAGAACTTCCCCAAACTGGCAAAGGAAATAAACTTCCAGGAAGCCCAGAGGGTCCCAAAGAAGTTGGACCCAAGGAAGCACACACCAAGGCACATCATAATTAAGTTACCCAAGATTAAAGATAAGGAGAGAATCTTAAAATCAGCAAGAGAAAAGGAGACAGTTACCTACAAGGTAAGTTCTCATAAGACTGTCAGCTGATTTCTCAAAAGAAACCTGGCAGGCAAGAAGGGGCTGGAAAGAAGTATCCCAAGTCATGAAAGGCAAGGACCTACATCCAAGATTGCTCTATCCAGCAAAGCTGTCATTTAGAATGAAAGGCAGATAAAGTGCTTCCCAGATAAGGTCAAGTTAAAGGAGTTCATTATCACCAAGCCCTTATTATATGAAATGTTAAAAGGACTTATCTAAGAAAAAGAAGATGATCAAAATTATGAACAGTAAAATGAAAACAAACTCACAAGTATCAACAATTGAACCCAATAAAACAAAAACAAAAGCAAATTTAACAAAGAAGTAAAACAGGAACAGAATCACAGAAATGAAGATCACGTGGAGGGTTATAGTGGGGAGGGGGAGGGAGGAGAAAGGTACAGGAAATAAGTAGAAGAAATGGTAGGTACAAAATAGACAGGGGAAGGTTAAGAATAGTACAGGAAATGGAGAAGCCAAAGAACTTATATGTACGACCCATGGACATAACTAAGAGGAGTGGGGGGAGTGCCTGTGGTAGAGGGGGTGCAGAGCAGAGGGGGAAAAGAGGGAGAAAAAAATGGGACAACTGTAATAGCATAATCAATAAAATATACTTAAAAAATTAAAAATATATTTAAAAATTTTTAAATCATCTCTTTGCCTCAGGTTCCTATATACAAGGTCTGAGGGTTCTTTTTATAAATTATATTGCTGCCAAGGAGTTCCCAACACTACTTGCAGAAATCAGTCTATAGTGGGTGCAAATCTCAGTCCATAAGCTAAGACAGACTGAAAACACACCAACTTGCGGTTCCAAATGTGTAAACAGCTTGGAAGTCATTACCGATTTTCCCATCAATAAAAAGGCTGAACAAACTGAAGATCAACTTCAGCTATTGTTGGATCCATCAGAAAACAGATCACAAGGCAAACTACAGCCTCAGAACTGGAGAGACAGGCAGGCAAATACAGACAATCACAGATTACCAGGAGAAGGTGCCACTGGAGCCAGTACCTGCAGGAACAGAGTAAGGCATAATTGACCAGTTGCTGGAGGTTCACTGTGGACCAGCTTGAGAATTAACCCCCTAAGAAGACCCAGTGTTGGGGGTCGAGGTCCTCACATTTTTTTGTGAGTTTTACTGCCAGGTTCTCAAGGTGAAGGCCAGAGAAAAATCCCCTCTTATTGCCAGGAAGGGAAATCATGCTGTTCTCCTTAACAAGGCCTGCCCTCAACTGGAGATATTTACCAGAATCCAACCAGCTGGGCCTTTAGGAAAGTTTACCTGACCTGGGGGAAGAGAAATATTGGATTCGGATTTACTGAACGACTGAGAGCTAATGGTAGGACTATAGATGCTTCCCCTCCCCACACCTCACCACCTCATCAATAGGATTCCTGTGTAATAATGGGATTACAACTGAAAAAAAAAAATCTCTGCAAGCCTCAGTCCCTGTTTAAGGAGTCTCTAGGAACATTTAAGATAACAGGGGAGACAAAAAGTAGAAGATTGGAGGAAATTTTACAGCTACAGCAAAGCGTAAACACAGAATACCTTCCAGCCAGATAAGCCTAAAACCTCACACCAAAGTCTTATCTACCACAGTTTCTTTTCCCTGAGACGTCATATGTGACTTTCAACAGAGAATTAAGAGGCATGATGGAAGGAAAACATCACCACAGGAAGAGACAAAGCCCATTATCAGAACCAGACAGAGATAGGGCAGAGATTTTGGAATTATCTGGAATTTAAAATAACTAGGATTATTATGCTAAGGGTATATTAACAAACTTCCAAAACAGAAAGCACCCGGCCCACATAGTTTCACTGATGAATTTTACCAAACTTTTAAGGAGCTAATCAGACCAATTATCTGCTATCTGTCCTACAAAACAGAAGCAGAAGAATACTTTCTAACCCATTCTATCAACATTCCCCTAGTACCGAAACCAAAGACATTCTGAGAAAAGAAGTATATAGACCAATATCTCTTATGAACATAAATGCAAAATTCCTCAACAAAATAATAGCGAATTGAATCCAACAATGTACAAAAAGAATGTTATACCACAACCAAGTGGAATTCATGCCAGGTATGCAAGGCTGGTTCAACATTCAAAAATCAATTCATATATTCCATCTCATCAAGAGGCTGAAAAAATATACAGGTAGATATATCTTTATATAGTTTATAATCTTATGTATAAATATCTTATAATATACAGGCATACCTCACTTTGTTGCGCTTCACAGATATTGCATTCTCGACAAATTGAAAGTCTGTGGCAACTCTGCATCCAGTAAATCTATCAGTGCCATTTTTGCAACAGGCTTAGATGATGTATTTTTTTTTTTTTTTTTAGCAACAGAGTATTCTTAATTCAGGTATGTATTTTTTTAGGCGTACTGCTATTGTACACTTAATAGACTATAGTGCAAATACAGCTCTTATTGGCTCTGGGAAACCCAAAACTTCTTGTGACTTGCTTTATTGCAATACTTGATTTATTGAGATGCTCTGGAACTAAACCTGCAATATCTCTGGGGTATGTGTCTATATTTTAATATTACATATGTTTCACATATATTTTAATATTATAAATTATGATATGCATATTTTAATATTGTAAGTATTGTGTTATATAATATATACATATTATAATATGTATATTTCAATATTATATATTTTAACATTTCTATATATCTCATATATTATAATAAACATCTGTCACCATAGAAGAAAAATACCAAATAATTCTGTCTGGTAGAGGGAAGGAAGGCATCATAGCGGAAGTGACACCAGAAGTGGATCTTGAGAGATGAGTAGAATTTCTTTAAGAAAGGTGTTTTAGGTTCAGGAGGCAGCTGAGCAAAGACACCACAGCAGGCAGGTGACCAGTCAAATGTGGCTAATGTGTGATGGGGACAGTGTGGACAAGCTCTGGAATTCTTTGTTGTTGCGGACCGTTCAGCCTGGTTTCAGGAGTTGTAACCCTCACCCCATGGTGGGCTGTGTAAGAGCCCAAGGGACCCACTTCATCTGGGTCTGTTCTGTCACAAGGATGTGACCTATTAAGGAGACAAAGCTTATCTCCCTGGCAGGAGCACTACTTCTGCCTTACCTATCTCTGGCCTATAGCTTGGTTGGCAGTCAATGACGGGTAAGACTCCTCATGGGAGGGGCAACCTAAGCCAGACGCGACCACTTGGAAGGCCTCATGGAAGGACTCGGGGGGTTGCAGCAAAGAGGATGTGATGGACCCTCGCCCCCCGGCTATTCTGACATAGCCCGAGTCCTCATTTCCATCTGGGAGATGTCTCCTGCTTCCTAATTGCCTTAAAGCCTGAAACTGTGGGGGTGAGCAGTGCAGCCCTGTCCTGGCCAGGATGGCTCCTTGGGTGATTGGCATAAGAAAGAATTCCTAAAGTCCTGTGAAACCTGCTTTGCTAAGAGTGCTCTTCCTGAGGTGACAAGTGTCCCAGGAGGAAATGAGCATGTCTCCCAAAGTCTGGCAACCCCCCTTCCTGACAAACACTGGCTCCGATTAAGCCCTCAGATTTCTTTGACATGTTAAACTTGTATTCCGGTGTATTGGAGCCCAATAAAAGCCTAGTGAGGAAGGGGCTCTGGGTCATTCTCCTCAGAGAGTTTGACCCCTTTCCTCCCCAAGCACAAGATGTCTTGGTAGTTTTTATTTTCATCCGTGACGAACGGGGGGTTCTACGGGTGAAGCCCCCCGCACTTTGTCTCCCATATCTGTCCATGCTATCCACCTGCAAAGCCCGGATTCCTCCAAGAAACATTTCTAAATAACCTTCCCTACACACACCACATCCCGCCAATCTTTATAAACCCAACATCACCAGCATGACCCCTCCCCCACAGGAGGGCCTTCATATGTCAAGGCCAATTGACTCTAGCTTATTTATGCAATGGGAAGCATCACTGGTGTTTATTTGTCAAACAGCTGGAAATTTAACTTACCTCTCCCTGCCCTGGTAGGTAGTTAATGGTTAGTTTCTAATTGCTGCCTCATGCTGTGCGGTGGGAGGCTCTGTATGATTCGGGGCTTTACTGGCATTCCAGGAGGTCACTGGAGAGACACTCCCCTCAAACGTGACACACAGACACCCAGGCACGCAGGATGCTCTCCCCTCAAGGTGCTCAGACAGCATCCAGGCTTCTGAAAAGGAGAAGAAAGGAAACAAGACACTTGCTTACTCAAATGAATATATAACAGCAATTTTCAACCTGTGCACCACGAGAATTTCTATAACATTCCGTACCTGACTGTTCAGTCAGATGGTCCCTCAGATGGTCGAATAAAAACAGGACAACAGCCAGCACAACAATAACCATCTGGTATAAGTAAGTCAAAATTATATCTGTTATTTTTGTCAGATCAGGAAAAAATATATTTTTTGGTGTGCCGCAGATTTTTTGTATTTAGTTTACATGTGCTGTGAAAGGAAAAAGTTTGAAAATCTTGGTTTATAGTATTATGAAGAGAAAAAAGTGAAATCTGTTCAGCCCACTTCTCTAAGAACGGCTACCAAACCCCTGACCAGCTACACAGAACATTCCAGTCCTTCCTAATGTCTACAAACATGACATGCATGTTAACATGCTTGACTATTAATGTTCATAAGATGACATTATAATGTTAAGCAAATATACCATTTAAAAAAGAAAGTCCTTAGTTGTTTTAAATGTTTGCCTACACATGAATACCAAATTTAAATGGACCATATAATGGTACAGCTTCATTTAAAGGATAAAGCATTTTACAATAAAAGCAATAAAAAGTTACTAGTTATTGCATTATCATGATCTTGGGTAGATTCATGCTCTACTAATGAATAGTAGTCACAGCTGCAACTTATTACACACTTACCGTGTAACAGAGATGGCTAGGAGCTCCAAGCATTTCCTCACTTAATTCTCACAGCAGCCTTACAAGAGCAGCGCTGTGATTACAGGTGAGGAGCAGAGATCCACACCAGGTCAGCCAGGAGGTGACACGCACAGGCCTCAAATCCCTGTCTGAGTCTGAATCTTTGGCTTTAACCACTCCGCCGTACCGTCACCTTGAAATGGTGCTATACGGCTTTCCATTCACGAAACAAGCATTTACTGAACATCTGTGCGCAACACTATGCTAAGTACCAGGGATACAAATGTGTACAAAATGCAGTCTGCCCTCAGCAAACCTTGGGTCTAGCAGTATCATTTTTCTACCTTTAAAATGACCATATTTTGCCATGTGTAACGTGCACCCACGTTTTTGGCCCAAACTTTCAGGAAAAAAAATATTTCATTTTAATTTTTAATTCAATTATCTGTTTGTTTATATTTAGATACTTGGTTTTTGTATTATAAAGGAAGTTTAGCATATATTTTTTACTATATGGATATCGTTATTGCTTTCTTTCTAGAGTTACACTTCTAACGCATAAGCATAAATAAAAGAATTAAAAACATTTATATAGATATGGAATTTAGTACTACCCATGTATGATGCACATCCTTATTTTTTCTTCCAAAGTTTGGGTAAAAAGGTGTGCACTACAGTACACAGCAAAATACTGTACTATGCAGATAGCAGTTTTATTCATAATGGCTAAAAAACAGGAAACACTGCAAATGTTTTTCAGTGGATAAATGGTTAAAAAAAAAAAACGGTGACACCCCCATGTCATGAACACCATTCTTTGATTTAAAAGAAATGAATTATTAACACACCCAACATCTTGGATGGACCTCAGAGGAATTATGCCAAGTGAAAAAAGTCAACCAAAATGTTACACACTATATAATGCCATTTATGTCACATTCTTGAAATAACAAAACTATAGAGATGGAGGACAGGCTAGTGGTTGCCAGGGATTAAGGATGGGAGGGAGAGGGGGTATTTGGCTGTGAATGGGGTACCGTGAGGGGGGCTTGCGATGATGGAACTGTTCTGTATATTGATTTTGGTGGCAGTTCTAAGAATCCATACACGTGATGATATTGCATAGAACTGTTCACACACTCACGAATGCATACAAAACAGGGAAATCTGAATAAGCTCTGTGGGCCCTGTCAGCACCCTGGTGGGTACTGTATTAGAGTTCTGTCAGGTGGTAGCACTGGGGGGCACTGGGGGGAGCTGGGGAGGAGCACACGAGCCTCCTTAGGCACCTTTTTTGGCAAATTCCTTGAATCTATCATTTGTGTTTCAAAACTTTTTTTACATTATAACTACTACGCAAGTATTCTCCTTTTCGGATATTATGTAATCCCACCAGCAGCTGCAACATCCCAGCTGTTGCCCTGAGGCCACCGCCTCAGAGAGCAAAGATCCCACGGTCCTTGGCAGCATTCCAATGGAGCTCCTCACAGCTGATGGCTAAGCAAAGTCAGCAGTCAATGTGCCGCTGCCAGACCAGCAGTCAAACGGCGGGTGCCCTGCACAGAGTTGCCTTCTTGTTTTTGTTTTTTCAGGGCTTGTTCTTTCTGAAGCATGTGTTTTTTTTTAATTAAATAGGTCCACAAACATACATTTTGCACTTTTACACGTTTTCTAAATTATGATCTAACATATATTCAATGCAACAGGCAGTTAGGCAGGCACAGGCAACGCAGGAATGACAAACCAGGTACGGAGGGTCGCCAGGGTGGAAAGCCCCTGCGCCTGGCAATGGGCCACCCTGGGAGCGCAAGTATGGTAGGGTGGGACCTCGCCCCCAGGGTGACCTTTCCTCCCCTAGCATATTGCCGGTCCTGCGGTTTAGACCCCTTGTCCTTTCGTATATCTGGTCACATGGTTCGGACCCTCCCCTGACTTTTCCTTCCCCAGCATGTCCCCAGTCATGAAGCAGACCCCCTCAAAGGAGGAACAAAGGAGCCAGAGAATAGCCTCCTATGACCACTCCCTGAGCATAAAGCCCTTAAGACCATGAGGCTCTGACCCACATCAAATAATCTCAGGAACAAAGCCCCAGATGTGCTGACCACAGACAGACAGGTGGTCAAACTAGAGGTAGCATGTAGGTCTCAGCTGTGTTTCAGCTGCTGGCCCACATCCTCTAATTCCCTAGAAGGCTCTCTTTATGCATCCTATTTTGTCAAATACAAGACACACAGATCGTAAGACAGGTATCCAGAGGTATTCAAGCATGAAAAAAAGCATGTTTTAAAATAAATGGAATACTGTAATATTCTATCCAAAGAGCTCCCAATTGAGATAATGTAACCTCTGCATTTATTTGAAAAACAGGATCTTCCCTTGTGCCATAAAGAGAACATTTCAATTATGGTTTAATTCCTCTGTTCAAAACACAAGATCTGGCCCTGGCTGGTGTGGCTCGGTGGATTGAGGCCAGCCTGTGAACCAAAGGGTCACCGGTTCTATTCCCAGTCAGGGCACATGCCTGGGTTGTGGGCCAGGTCCCCAGTAGGAGGCACTCAAGAGGTAACCACACATTAATGTTTCTCTCCCTCTCTTTCTGCCTCCCTTCCCCTCTCTAAAAATAAATAAATAAAATCTTTTTTAAAAAAATGTAAGATCTGAATAAAGGTTTGCTTTCTGTGACATAAGATGATGTGTGAGGAGGGTAGGGTGGTATGTGGTTATTTACATTAGCTGAATGAGCTCATGTGAGTCTTTCTGGAGAGAACAAAGCTGGGAGATGGTCATATATGAGTGGACACCAGCTGACTGGAGGTCCATGATTCATGGACAGCTGGCTCCTTCACAAGGGTAGGTAGGGACGGAGCGGGATAAATAGTCAGCTACTTCCTGCCTGCGTGGGACCCCAGGAAGGGCTCGGCTGAGTCACACTGCAGTGATGGAGGTGGCTCTTCTGGAGAAACTGACTTGTGACTCCCTCTCAACACACCTCCTTGGCTGAGTCACAGACCAACTACGCAGAGAAATCTTCCAGAGCAGTGACATCGCTCTGGTGCCTTTAACTGAGAAGGGAGCAACTTCCAGAAACCAAGTCAGCCTGTACCAGGACAACAGAGGCCCAGAGGAGGGTGTGGCCATGACCACCAGCCCCAGGCACCAAGTGCCCAAGGTACAAACTGGTGGATTAGGGAGACCCAGGCAAGCAGCCACAGAGTCACCTAATCTCAGGTCTCAGAAGGCCTCTAGACATCATGCAGTCTAGGAGTGAACAGAATTCAGGAAGATGTACACTTAATGGGAAAAAAAATCTTTGCTTCTGTGAGCCAATAACAGATATTTAGCATTTTAACTAGAAATGTAGGCAACACACCACATTAGTGGCAGATGTGTCTGCCACCAATAAAAATCGTATGTTCATCTCACATTATGGCTGTTGCAGGTACTTGGAATATAATTCACCCTTCATCTGTATTTGGAATTTTTAGTTGTATTTAGACTTTCACTACATCTTGCTGTGTAACCCATTATTAAAGTGCACATGTGTGCTATATCAAAATGTTTCTGTTTGGTATTTGGATAACTGCATTCCAATAAACATTCATTCTTTTGTAATCCAGTGCACTTTATTTTTTACATTTAAGTGTTATTCTGAGAAGCAGCACAGAGTCCGTCTTCGACCACCAAAGGGGTCCGTGGCGGAGAAAAAGTTTAAGGACATCATATTAGTTTGCTAGGGTTGCCGTGACAAACGACCACAGACCAGGCAGCTGAAACAACAGAAATGCACTGTCTCACAGTTCTGGAGGCTGGGAGTCCAAAGTCAAGGTGTTCAGCAGGGTTGGTTTCTCCTGAGGCCAATCTCCTTGGCCTGTAGACGGCTGCCTTCTCCTTGGTTCTGTTCACGTGGTTTACCCTCTGTGCAGGTCTCTTTGTCCAAATTTTTCCTTTTTATAAGGGCACCAGTCACATAGAATAGAGCCCACTCTACTGGCCTCATTTTTACTTTATTGCCTCTGCAAAGACACAATCTCCACATAAGGTCACATTCCGAGATGCTGGTATTAGGACTCCAACATATTGGTGAGGGAGGCACAATTCAGCCCACAACACACGCATACTCTAGTCCAGTCTCCGTGTTTTCCCCATGAGGCCCCGAGCAATGGAGTGACTGACAGAACGGCTAACAGAACACCGGTTTCCCTGGTGCCTCCTTCAGGATTTGAAGAGCATGGTTCACACAATTGTAGGTTAAATGGTGGCCGAAACCCCTTGGAAAGTGGGGAGCAATCTTTCCACGTGCACACACTCTCAGAAGCTGAGAAGCCTGATCAGAATGCAAAGCTTTTCACTCAGTGGGCAGCTAGTTCTTAGGCCCCCAGAGGGAAGTAGAGAACACTTTCAGCATCATTTTTTACTTTCAGGTGGTCGCTGCTGCCAGTCTCGTCTTTAACTTTGATAGCGGTCATGGTCATCTGCACCACACCTGTGAGGGGATGTTGATAGGGCACAGGGAGTCCCCGTGTGGTCACCAAGTAAACACCCTCAACGGCACCCACTAGTACACAGCATACCTGAACACTTCAGGAGAGCGGGAAAGATTTTCTCACCATTTTTCTCTGAGAGTCTCTAAGTCCTCTGGCCTGTTACCCAAATCTGAAATCCTGTCTCTTCCACCTGACCCTGTTACCAAGAGAGCTGAAATGAAATCTGTCCGAATAGCAGTTGGCCCGCACAATTCTAGGATACGGAACACGTCCATGTTAGAGTTGTCAGGGCCCTGGCAGGCCTGTGTCAGTACATTGGCCATAAATCCGATGCATCATTCAGGCTTTAGTTAAGAAACCCAGTACCCTATGCCCTAATGGAGCAATCAGAATGATCACCTGTTATAGACAGCATGCTGTCAAGGGAGGGAACAGGGAAACTACTACCTTCAAGTCCTGAAGTGCCGTCAGGGACATTTTTCATCTCTGAGCAGCCACCCTCCCCACTGGCCATTCGCCAAAGCCAACCAGCCTCGTTACAGCCTGTGCTACGTGACCTCAGGGTAATTTGCCCTTCACTGTAGTGTACTGAGTGCACACACAGTGGCAGTGAAGCACATACTTACTGTCTGCCTCTGTCTGCCCTGCTGGATCACAAGCAGTACGAGGGCAGGAGCCATGGTGTATCTTGCGCAACGCGGTATTCCCAGTGCTGAGCACGGACCCCCACAGGTGGCGGACACCGGTCAATATTTCCTCCACAAACAGACAAAAGCCTCTCCCACTTCCACACCCACCTCTCTGATAACCTATCACCCTGTTGTGACACTTCCTCCCCTCCAAGGTTGCCGAAGTTCATCTAAATTTAAAAATGTTAAAGCACGCCCAAAGTGCAGAAGTAGAAAGCACACTGCCACCTGTCCCACAGACGCATGCACCCCCTTCTTTCCCCTACCTCTCTGCCCCCAGGCCCTGTGGCTGTTCAGGGTAGTAGTGTCCCAACTGCCTCTATCGAACATTCACTTTCCATTAAGGGTCATACGGACACTGCCTCATTCATTCCACACAATGACCTTGTTTGGAGACTCGTATGCTAAGGGGTTGAAGATCTTGTTTGAAGTCACAGGGTATTTGTGGAACAATAGAAATTATATTCGGTCTTTGTCTCCATTCCTGGGACAAAGCTCCTAAAACCCCTGGGAATTCCTCAGTAACAGGAGTGTCTCATTCTTCACAAGGAACCCCTTTTGATCACACCAGATTTGTGCTAACGGTGACCCAGGTGGGGCCCCTAGATAGCCTCAGAATGGAGCTGGTCCCCAGAAACGCCAGGTGATTGGAGGGTTGGACCTGCAGCTAGGAAGCTGGGAGTGACAGAGTGTGGAGGGATGAACAAATGCACTCACCCCACTCCCTGACCTCTGAGAAGGGGAGTAGGAGTGTCAGCTGAGCTCTATGAAAACTCTTAAACAAGGAGTTTGCTGAGCTCCCGGGTTGGTGAAGGTGTGGAGCGGGGAGGGTGGTGCACCCAGAGAGAGTGCATGGGAGCCCCACACCCCTTCCAACAAACCTCACCCTATTCATCTCTTCCAGCTGGGTGTTCCTGAGATGTGCCCTTGACCATAAACCCATAACAGCAAGTAAACTGTTTTCTTCCCTGAGTTCTGTGAGCTATTTTAGCAAATTATCAAACCTGAGGAGACGACTCCCCAGCTTTACAGCCAGTGGGTGAGAAGTACAGCACAACCTGGACTTGCCACTGGTGTCTGAAGTGGGGACATCTTCTGGGACTGAGTCCTCAATCTGTGGGGCCTGTGTTAATCTCAGGCCGATAGGGTCAGAAATGAATTGAATCGTTGGACACCAGCTGGTGTCAAAGAATGGACTGGTGTGGGGAAAACCCTTGGACATTTGATGCCAGAAGTATTCTGTGGGTAGAAACAGGTCAGTATTGAACTTGGGTTGGAGCCCAGATATGGCTGATTCAAACTTCATCAGCTGGTTGTGCAACCTGCCTGGAAGTGGCTTTATTACTGTCAAAGAATTTCTGCGTTCACAGCCCCTCCCTGAACATTATTATTTCATGGTCATGTTTGAAGTTTGACTCCTGGCCTCTTGGCTTCCAGGCTCCAGCAGACTTCCTTTAGAGTCCTTCAGTGGCTTAAAGGGCTTCCCAGCTGCTACACATGCTCCAGAAAATAAACTAAAAGGCAGAACTTTTTTTCAGTTCTCAACCCTACCTTATCTGAGGTGTCAGAGACAATGCTGACACTTGAGTGCACCAGCACCAAAGGCGGCAGCCACCAGAGCTGGTCTGTCTTTTCCCTCAGCTGATTAGCAAGTGACAGAAGAGGTCTCCTCATTTCCTGAAAATACCAGTGTCCCTTCCCCTACCTGGTAAATACTCACTACAGTGCCTGCAGTTAAAAAAAAAAAGGCGGAGGGTGGGGCGCGGTGAGCAAATGAAGAACAGAGATATTCACACAGCCTAGTTTGGATATTTTAGCTATTGCATTGCCACTGGTGTTTGCAGAAGAATCAGTTTAAATTCTAAGCATGTTTTCTCTTGGCACTTGAAACCAGGTTCCAGATGGTGGAAGTGGCTGAATACTAATTACTTGTAGCCAAGGACATCTGAAGACAGTCTTTCAATTTTGTCACAGTTTAAATCATCTGTTGCTAATGCTTCTTGCCCCAACCCACTTTTCAGAAATCAAGTTAATAAGCTGGCAAAATCTATAGTTACAATGAAGTTAACAACAAGATTTCTTTCCTTCATTTATATATTTATTTGACCAATACTTATTTGGTGTTTACTATCCCCAGACAGGGGACTAGAAGCTGAGGAAAGAGTGGTGAGCAGAAACCAGCATGGTTCCTATCCCCTGGTGTGTAAGTCTAGTTAGAGAGCAGGCAGGAAGCAAATAATTACACCAGCAAATGGAAAATCACAACTGGGAATCCTACAGAAGAGAGGCATGTGGTCCGATGAGCACGTTTCACAGGGATTTGAGCTGGTCCACGGTTGGGAAGACTCCCCTGAGGACATGACACTAGATGAATCAGGAACTAACTGGGCTAGGAGGGGGACACTTGCAGCCAGAAGCAACTGCAAATGCTAAGGCCTTGCACGGGAAGGGAGCATAGCAAGGACAAGGGAGGTACAGAAAGTCAGTACGACTGGAGGAGGGTGGTCTATGGTGAAGCTGGGGAGGTGAGTAAGGGCCAGGCCACCCAGTTCATGGTGAGCTGTGATGGCAGAGTTTGTCATTAAGCCCCCAAAACAATAGGAAACCACTGAGGGGCTTTAATCATTGGGATGGCACAATCAAAAACACTGCTCTAGTTTTACAGTAGAGTAATAAGTCATACCAGCCATACTGCACTTTTCTCGTGGCATGGGAAAAAGAAGGACATCATCTCCTCTAGAGATGACAATATTGACACATAAAGAAGGGGAGCAACTTGCCTGAGAAAACACGGATTCTCATGTTCCCATGTCTTTCACCGTCCATGTTTTTTTAAGTAAACTAAAAATTTGTGAGTAGTCACTTTAGGTGCCCCTCCTCACTTAATGCATTTGACAGGCTCACTTCCGAAGTTCTCTGGGTATAAATAACTCAGCTGGTGGCCAGAAATACAAACCACCTAATGTGTGCCCCTACAAATGGCCAAGGCTTACTACCTCCCCTCTCCACACGCTGAACCTGTTTCTCCTCTCTCCCTCCACACGCAGTCACTCCCAACTTCCCAGCTGCAGTGCTCTGCCTCTGGCCAAGGCTATGTTACCTGCACTTTCAGCAGGACCCCATCACCACAGATAAAACAAACCCTTGATTGTTGAAAAGGAAAAGAAAATGTTGTGTGCTACTTTCTAAAACAAGTCTAAATTACCCTAGACCACTGAGTCTATAATTCAGCCTTAACTTTATTTGAAGAAAGTTATTTATGCTCTCTCAGTATCTTCATCTGTAAAAGGAAATAATAAGACTTCCACTCCTACTAACGGAGAACAGGTCATTCCAAACAAAGGTCCTCATCAGAACAATTAGTTCAGCTGAAAAAAAAAATGTGAAAAAACAAAACGAAAAAACAAAAAACCCCGAACATCTACTTGGAGCTCAAAATATAGTGAAGAAATGTCATCCGGGGAAGATGAAGGCCTGGGGAGAGGAGCCTGTGCGTGTTGAGAGCTGCCTTCCTCCAGCAGCTGTTTGTTCATTTGAGAGGGGCTGGCCCAGAAGCTGAGCAGTGATTCTGAGAGGCTCACCTGAGGAGGAAGCAGTGGATTGGAGCCCAAGGGCGGACGTAAGAGTGGGACATGGTGAGTGGCCCTCACTTTGGATTGGAACCTCACAGGACCACACAATAAAAGTAAGGGTGGCCCTATGGAAATGCTGCTCAGCTTCAAATGAGCTCGACAATTGCAGATTACTAGTTCCCTCCGAACCCAGCAGGAAAAATTGTCAGTCTCTGAAGATAGATAGCATCGTACGACCTATTTTTAACAATAATTTTATAAGAATAATGTTCTGCACACAACCCAAACTAACAAGGCACACGAGGACACAAAACAACATGATTGAAAACCTGCAGAAACAATACACAGTAGAAATAGACTCAGGAGTACAATTAACAAATACAAACTGTTAAATGCTTACTATGTCCCAGAAGATAAAAGACAAGACTAAAAAGGTCAGTGGAAAAGTGGAAATTACCTCTTCAAAAAAGAATGAATGGAAACTTTAGAACTGAAAATACGATAACCAAAATTAAGAATTCAATGAATAGGTTTAAGAAAAAAATCAGCAAACTAAAAATAGAAGGAAACACAAAGCATAAAAAGATGGAAAACACAACAGAGCAGGAAACACAGAGTATACATCGAGACTGTCTAGTGTACAGGCAAATGAAATTCCTGTAGGAGAGGGGAGGGAATGGGGAAAATGCAATATTTAAGGAAATAATAACGGATAAGTTTTCCAAAATGATGAAGAATCTCAAATTCAAAAAACCTTAAGAACTCCAGCATGATGAACAAAAAATGAAACCACCCCTAGTGACATCATAATAAAACCACTGAAAGTTAAAGACAAAAGAATATCTCAAATGTAGCAACAGGGAAAAAAACCACATTACCTTAAAAAGACCTGAAATAAAATGACAGTTGACTTCTCAAGAGGAGACAATAGAATGATATCTTTAAAGTGCTTTGAAAATCCCATTTACTAGAGCAACAAGAAAAATAAAGTACTGAGGAATAAATTTAACCAAGAATGTAAAAGACTTGTGCTCAGAAAATCATAGAACACTAAAGAAAAGAAACTGAGGAAGGTACAAATAAATATACCTGTTCATGGAGTAGAATTAACACAATTAAACTGTCCATACTACCCAAGGCAATCTATAGATTCAATGCAATTCTTATTAAAATACCAATGGCATATTTCACAGATATAGAACAAATATTCCAGAAATTTATATGGAACAAAAAAAGACCCTAAATAGCCTGAGCAATCCTGAGAAAGAAGAATGAAGTTGAAGAGATCATAATACCTGATATTAAACTATACTACAAGGCCCCTATAATCAAAACAGTCTGGTACTCCCATGAGAACAGACATAGAGATCAATGGAACAGAACAGAGAGCCCAGAAATAAACCCATGTCCCTATGGTCAATTAATATTCAACAAAGAGGGCACAGGCATACAACTGAATAAAAACAGTCTCTTCAATAAATGGTGTTGGGACAACTGGACAGATACAAGCAAAAAAAATAAATAAATAAAACCAGACCACCACCTTACATCATACACAAAAATAAACTCAAAATGGATAAAGGACTTCTATATAAGTTGTGATACTATAAAAGTCCCGGTGGAAAACATAGGCAGTAAAGTTTCAGACATCCCACACAGAAATATTTTTGCCAATATATCTCTGAGGGCAAGGGAAATATGGAAAAAAATAAACAAATGAGGCTATGTCAACTTTAAAAGTTTCTGCACAGTAAAGAATCCATCATGAAAATGAAAAGGGAACAAACTATATGAGAGAACATACTTGCCAATGATACATCAGACAAGGGTTTAATCTCCAAAACATATAAAGAACACATGACTCAACAGCAAAAAGATAAACAACCCAATTAAAAGATGGGCAAGGACCTGAATAGATACTTCTCCAAGGAGGACATACAAATGGCCTAGAGACATATGAAACAATGCTCAACATCACTAGCCTTCAGAGAAATGCAAATTAAAACTACAATGAGATACCACCTCATACCTGTCGGAAAGGTTATCATTAATAAGTCAACAAATAACAAGTGCTGGCAAGGTCATGGAGAAAAGTAAACCATAGTACACTGTTGTTGGGAATGCAAACTGGTGCAGCCACTGTGGAAAACAGTATGGAATTTCCTCAAAAAATTGAAAATGAAACTGCTGTATGACTCGGAGATTCCCCTGCTGGGAATACACCCTAAGAATCCTGAAACACCAATTCAAAAGAACCTATGCACCCCTATGTTCACAGCAGCACTATTTACAATAACCAAGTGCTGGAAACAGCCTAAGTGCCCATCAGTAGGTGAATGCATTAAAAAATTGTAGTACATTTACACAATGGAATACTATGCAGCACAAAAAAGAAGGAACTCCTACCTTTTGCAACAGTATGAATGGAGCTGGAGAAAATTATGCTAAGTGAAATAAGCCAGTCAGTAAAAGACAAATACCATATGACTTCACTTATAACTGGAGTCTAATGAACAAAATAAACCAAGGAGAAAAACAGAACCAGAGACAAGGAAACATGGCTGTAGGAGGGGAGCGGGGGCAGCGGGGAGAATAGTGGAAGGAAGGGGAAGGGATTAGTCAAAGAACATGTATGAATGACTCATGGACTTGGGCAACGGAAAGGGGATTGACTGTGGGGGAGAGGGGTGGGCTGGGCAGAGGGGAGCAAAAGGGAAAAATTGGGACGACTGTAATATAATAAATAAAAATTAAAAAATTAAAAAAGTATAATGAGAGAAAATTCTATAGACATTAAAAATATACTAAGAAGATATTATGAACAAGTCTATGAAAATTTGGATGTATGGTCAAATTACCAGGGAAATAAAACTTACCAAACCTGGCATGATAAAGTAGAAAATATGAATACTGATTTAAATCCATAATTTAAAACCTGCCCCCAAAAAAGTGCCTGGTCCAGATAGATTCACTGGGAATTCTACAGAACACTTAGAGAACTAATGCTACTCTTGCATAAACTCTTTCCAAGAAGAGAAAAAAAGCAATCTCCAACTTCTGGATCATATTTGAAGCCAGTCTAACTATGATCCAAAACCTCTGAAGAATATTATAAAAATGGAAAATTTCAGACCCATCTCACTCATGAACACACAATAACACACAGAGAGAAAGAGAGAGGGACATGCACAAAAGCAAAGTAAAGTAAGCATAAACCAAATACAACAATATATAAAGAATTTAATACATCCCAGCCAAATTAGGCTCATTCCAGGAATGCCAAGTTGGCTTAACACTCAAAAAGCAATCAGTCAGAATCACATGACATCTCAACAGATGCAGAAAGGGCATTTGATAAAATTTAGCATATATTCATTATTTTTTAAAAACTTACAGAAAATTAAAAATAAAAGAGAATTCCTTTTTTTATGAAGCATTTACAAAATCACCATGTTATTGGTGAAAAGTTAAAAGCTTTCCTTCTGAAATGAGGAATGAGACGAGGATACCCACCATCACCACTTCTACTCAACATTTCACTGGAGGGCCTCACAACAATAAAACCAGAGTGATGGATAAAAGGTAAGAATTGGAAACGAAGAAACAAAACTGTCATAGTTCTCTGATCACATAATTAATTTAAGTAAAATAATACTTAAGTATTACTAAAGTAAATATTTAATAATACTTAAGTAAAGTAATATTTAAGTAATACTGAAGATAATTAATTAGAGCTAGTTCAATGAAGTTAACAAGATCCCAAAATATAAAGATAATTTTTAAAAAGCAATTATTATTTCTACATAACAGCAATAAAAAATTAAAAATAAAAAGGTTCAATAATACCTTTAACCTCTTTACACTTGACAGTTGTGAATGTATTATCCAGCCCAAACATATATTTTTGACTAAAGTCTTTTGTTGTGGAAAAAAAAGATAATTTTTTACAATGGCATTAAAAAAAACAAAAGAAAAGTTTTTTAGTCTGAGGAATAACAGCAGCTACTAGAATTTAAAACTCTCTGTACAACCTCCAAAAAGCCTAAGATCATAAAGGAGTGAAAAGAAACCAGACATGTCTTCAGCATTTCCAGGATACAAAAAAACTTCAAATTATGCAGAGAACTGTTCACCTAAACACAGCAAAGCTACCCCCAGACCTCAGCTGTGGCTTCAAGACCTTGGGAGTAAAGAGTAGAAGAGGGAAGTCTTAAGAAAATCCTTGAAAACCAGAAGACCTGTGAACTATACAGTCCACAAAGAGGACCCTGTGCTCAAAAGGGCACTGCACTTGGTTCAACACTCTGTCGACACCATCTTGAAATTCACAATAATTGTATGTTTAAACTAATATTTTGGAAGGGAAGTCTGATTCCATGATGCATGGAAATTCTGTGAGGCTCAAAGACAGTGCAAAGAAAATGTGTTATGTCTACAACTGGGTAGCTTAGCACATGCTTTGACCCTGAACTTGGCTGTGATTGAAGACAGAAGGCAATGGCATTCTAAGAAACACTAACTACCAAGGAGCCCTATTACAACCTTTGTTACCCAGACCCTACTAGCCAACCACATATGCTGAAAATGATGACACAGAAGGACGGAAAAAGATAGGTCAAACCAGAGTTTCTGTTCATTTTGGTCCTTCCTTACTAATCAGTAAGAGAGTGCTGGTAAACGTGAGCACATCGAGAAGTAAAATTAAAACAGTTGATTTAAAGCAGTATTATGATTGCATTATTTTGGTAAAAACAAAATACATATGCATGTACAACCTAGGAAAAACTAATTGTGTGACTTTGGTGATTCTGTTTATAACTTAAATGCTCTTATATTTGCATTTTAAATTGGCATTCCACAATATAAAGAGGATCAGTAGAATTTACACTAATAATTTAAACTTTAAGTTTTCTTTATTTAGAATGATATAAAATACCAAATTAAAAAATATCATGTCAAGAGACTGTAGAAGAAAAAACTTTATATTTTAGTATTTTTAATGACATGTTTTGCTTTGTGACCAAATGGTTTTGTATTTCCATTTTGCACGTGGCCCGCAAATGAGGCAATGCCTCTAGTAAATTATATAAAGCCCTGGGTAAAGCTTTGAGTCAATATGACCAGTGAGCATTCTCACAACGCAAGAAGATACAAATGTGGAATGATAAAGGCAGAGCCCACTTCACCTGTGTGAGACCTAAGCACTCACACAGGGTCCCATACTCAGAAGAGCCCCTTGCTTGTTTAATGCTCTCTTTTGCTGCTTTGACATTCTGGGTACATTTTGAATAAGCAATCCCATATTTCATTTTGCACTGAACTCCACAAATCCTATAGACAGTCCTGGGAGATGGCAAGGTAGAATCCTATCGGTTCAATTGGAATTGAGGATATCAATATAAACTTTCTTTAAGTATATTATATTGATATGCTATTACACTTGTCCCATTTTTTTCCTCCCTTTTATTTCCCTCTGCCCTACACCCCCCTCCCACCAGCATTACCCCACCTTAGTTTATGTCCATGGATCATACATATAAGTTCTTTGGCTTCTACATTTTCTGTACTATTCTTAACCTCCCCCCTGTCTAATTTGTACCTACCATTTATGCTACTTATTTCCTGTACCTTTTCCCCACATTCTCCCCTTGCCCCACCCCCCTGCTAATAATCCTCCATGTGATCTCCATTTCTGTGATTCTGTTCCTGTTCTAGTTGTCTGCTTAGTTTGTTTTTGTTTTTGTTTTTGTTTTTTTAGGTTAAGTTGTTAATAGTTGTGAGTTTGTTGTCATTTTAATGTTCATAGTTTTTTACCTTTTTCTATTTTTTAGATAAGTTTCTTTAACATTTCATATAATAAGGGCTCAGTAACGATGAACTCTTAACTTGACCTTATCTGGGAAGTACTTTATCTGCCCTTCCATTCTAATGATAGCTTTGCTGGATAGAGTAATCTTGGATGTAAGTCCTTGCCTTTCATGACTTGGAATACTTCTTCTCAGCCCCTTCTTGTCTGCCAGGTTTCTTTTGAGAAATCATCTGATAGTCTTACAGGAACTCCTTTGTGGGTAACTTTCTCCTTTTTTCTTGCTACTTTTAAGATTCTCTCCTTATCTTTAATCTTGGGTAACATAATTCTGATGGGCCTTGGTGAGTGTTTCCTTGGGTTCAACTTGTTTGGCACTCTCTGGGCATCCTGGACTTCCCAGAAGTCTATTTCCTTTACCGGATTGGAGAAGTTTTCCTTCATTATTTTTCCAAATAAGTTTTAAATTTCTTGCCCTTCTTCTTCACCTTCTGCACTCCTATGATTCAGATGTTAAAGAGTTTAAAGTTGTCCCAGAGGTTCCTAAGCCTCTTCTCGCTTTTTCTTTAATTCTTATTTCTTCATTCTGTTATGGTTGGATGTTTATTTCTTCCTTTCGGTCCAAATCATTGATTTGAGTCTCGGTATCCTTCTCTTCACTGTTGGTTCCTCGTATATTTTCCTTTATTTCACTTTGTATAGCCTTCATTTCTTCCTTTGTTTTGCAACTGAACTCAATCATTTCTGTGAGCATCCTGATTACCAATATTTTGAACTCTGCATCTGACAGGTTGTCTGTCTCCTTGTTGCTTAGTTCTTTTTCCGGAGTTTTGATTTGTTCTTTCATTTGGGCCATATTTCTTTGTCTCAGTGCACCTGTTACATTGTAAGGGGTGAAGCCTTAGGTATTCGGCCCAGTGGGGCAACCCTCTTTGCTTTGTTGGTTCACTCTCTGTGGGGAAGGGGTCAGAGAGGGAACAATGCCACTCACTGGTTCCACTCTAGCCCAACTTCCCATCACTTCCCTCACTTCCCACAAATGGTTTGTGCCCTTTCAGGTGCTTATTCCCAGGTGGGTGGATTTGTATACATTCCAGGATCCCATGG
The DNA here is from genome assembly GCA_039655065.1 of Glossophaga mutica. Taxonomy (NCBI): domain Eukaryota; kingdom Metazoa; phylum Chordata; class Mammalia; order Chiroptera; family Phyllostomidae; genus Glossophaga; species Glossophaga mutica. The sequence continues at coordinate 159,190,785 of CM077303.1, forward strand.
GCCTCGCCAATGAACTCTCCTGTGAGACTAGGAGTTTTGATAATGTTCCCACTACCCAAATCTGGAACAACTTAATCATAAAAATAAATAAATTAATAATAATGATGATGATGATGATGATGATGATGATGATGATGATGATGATGACAGTGCCCTGGCCAGTATGGTTCAGTTGGTTGAGTGTCATCTCGAAAAGCAAAAGGTCACTGGTTCAATTCCTGGTCAGGGCATATGCCTGGGTTGTGGGTTGTGAGACAAATCCAAATTGAGAAACATTCAATAAAATAACTAGCTTGTAGTCTTCAAAATTGTCAATATTATGAAACACAAAGAAAATCAAGGAACTATGCCAAACTAAAGAAGATTCATACAAAATGACAGCTAAATGCAATATGTATTCCTGAACTAGAACCTATATGGGAAGGATGTTCATAGGACAACTGATAAAATTGGAAGATGGACTCAATTATATAAAAGTATTATATCAAGTCTAAGTTTTCTGAATTTGATAACTCTACTATGGTTATATAAGAGTCTCTCCTTGTTTTTAGAAATACATGTGGAAATATTAAGGGATAATTTACTCTCAAATGGCTTAGAAAATGAAAAATAATACATACCCCTAAAGAGAATGAGGAAAAAAAGAGAAAAGATGATGATGCAAATGTGGCAAAATATTTTTCAGATGTTGAATCTGGTTATAGGAAATAAGAGATTCTTCTGTACTATCCTTGTAGCTCTTCTCTGAGTTTAAAATTACTTCAAAATTAAAAGTTAAAAATCAAATAATAAAGAATAAATGTGATAAAAATGTGACAAAAGACCTCTAACAAAAGAGTGTCAAAAGTTAAGAGAAAAGAAAGAAAACCTAAATAAGTGAAGAAATAAACCATATTCATGGATTCAATATTGTAAACATGCCGATTCTTCCCTATAGAGCCAATGCAGTATAAATAAAAATCCGAGCAAGGTATTTATGGCAACTAAAACGCATATTCTAGGAACAAGTAGAAGAAATTCAATGAACCAGGACTAGCCAAGACAATCCTCAATAAGAACAAAGTACAATCATTTGCTCTATCACTTCAAACTTTACTCTAAAGCTACATTTAAAGCACCAAAAGCTACACTAAGGTGATAGTAGTGCAAGCTTAGAAAAATAAATCAATAAATTATAATAGAGAATCTAGAAACTAACTATGTTTGTGACGAAATACCACTGGAGAGCAAAAGTGAAAAGTCAATCTTCCAATAAGTTGTACTGACTGAGTAAGACGTGTGTGGGGTGTGGGGCAGGGGATGATGCCAGACCCCTTACTCTTACCATTCACAAAACTCAATTCCAGGTATACTGTAGATTAATGTAGAAAGCAAGTAATAAAACTTCTAGAAGATAGCTGTACCAGTTGTTGAGCTCCTGTCTGTCAGCTTCCAATCCACCCTCCTGTTTTCTGCTTTGTGATTCAGAAGCTGGGACTCTACATTTTTTTTTGTTACTTGGCTTCATGCTGGATTTCACAGCAGGGAATGAGAGAGGGAGACAGAGAGGTCAGAGGAACAAGGAGAAACTTCCTCCTCCCTGCTTTCCATGTTGTTCTCTGAGCATCTCTCCAGCTACAATCTCACCTTCACCTCCCCCCACCCCACCCCTGCAACCCCACCCTCACAACCCTACCCGCAGTGTGTGGTCCAAGCCTCCAGCCTCTTTCCACACTCGTAGAAGCAGTCTCATCACCTGCACTGTGAGCCATCAGCTGCAGCTGGAGCGCCTAGGTTCTAACACCACAAGTTTATTCCTTTTGTTCCCTAAGCTTTGAGGCCTTACCTCTTCTCTGAAGCTATTACTGTCCAGCCTAAGATTTCTTTTTTGATTTTCAGCCTCTGACACCCGTGTGACCATTTCTCCATAATAAATTCTCTCTGCTGCAAGACATAGTGTGATTTCTAGTCTCCTAACTGGATACAACAACACACGAGAATATTCTTAGGACCTCAAGGTTGGGAAAGATTTTCTAAGCAGGCCACAAAAAGTGCTAACTATTAAGGAAAAGTGTGGTAAGATAGACTACACTGAAAATATCAAAAGATAGCCCTTAAAGGATTAAATGTCAAGTTATAGAATAGGAGAAGATATTTGCTATTCATTTAACAAAAAAAGGGCGGGGGGGGATGCACCTTGTATTCAGACAGAAAGAGCTAGGCAGAAAACTCAATGGATAACTGTACACCTTAAATATATAAATTTTTTATGTCAGTTATACCCCAATAAAGCTGAAGAAATGAGCAAAGACTTCAAAATGTATTCTATAACACATAATATCCAAATGTCCAAGAAATATGTGAAAAGGCATTCAACTTCATTTGTCATAAATGGAATGCAAATTAAAATCAAGATCACTACACACCATCATAAAAGGTGATATTTAAAAGACTGGTAATGCCAAGTGGTTTTTAAAAATATTTTATTTATTTATTTTTAGAGAGAGGGGAAGGGAAGGAGAAAGAAAAGGAAAGAAACATCAATGTGTGTAGCTCAGTGGATGGAGCACAGGCCTGTGAACCAAAGGGTCACTGGTTCTATTCCCAGTCAGGGCACATGCCTGGGTTGCAGGCCAGGTTCCCTGGTGTGCAGGGTGTGCGAGAGGCAACCACACATTGATGTTTCCCTCCATCTCTTTCTACCTCCCTCCCCCTCTGTCTACAAATAAATAAGTAAAATCTTGAAAAAAATTAAATTGTAGATAATACTACACATTTCTTAGGATTATTGTAAGGATTAAATGAAATGAGGTGTATAGAAGTTTTTGCAAATATATAATACAATAAGCATTCGATACATGGTAGTTATTATCTGATATAATACTACTGAGAGATGAAAGTAACTATGAAGCCTGGGCTAAGGGAAAACAAAAACAACTAACAAGAAGCAGTCAGAGGGCCACAGTGGTTTCTAACAAATACTAAAGTCTGACGGTGACTTTTAAGTATGTTTGCTCCAGATAAATACCAGGAGATAAGGAAGCATGCCTGCCACAATGCCTGGCTCGTAACAGTCTCTCGATAATTATTAGAAATTGGATGGATGGATGGATGGATGGATGGATGGATGGATGGATGGATGGATGGGTGAATTGAAACAAAAGTTAGCCTGATGCAAATCTTGTAGCTCCAAGAGTATAGAGACATTCTCCACGCAGTTCTCTTTGCTGAGAACTTAATACAACACCATATACAATAAGGTTTCAGGCTTTGTGACAACAGGGAAGACGGTTTTTGCAGAACTTTTCATCATCCTTCCTGACTATTTATAGGCCAGGGGAAGGGATTATATCAACCTGGATCTATTGTATCTACCACAGTTGGTAATTTATTTTACCTACAAATTAAGTGTTCTGCCAGGCTCCCAATAGGCTGAAAGCAGAGTATGAGAGTAGTTTCTCCACCCAGACCATCTCCCACTGGGAGCAGAGGCTAAACTAATGCACATCCGATGGACAGGGATTCAAGCATGAATAAGAGGCAGTTGGCTAAAAACATGTTTTCCTAAGACATCCTAAAATGACAACCAGGCATCCAGAATGGAAACCACTGAAGCCACAATTTCCAGTCCAGTACTGAACGTAATTGTAGACTTGAAAGTTTTGTTCATTGCAGGGAAACGTCACAATCTCACCAAGTAGCCACTATGCTCCTGTCCCTGAGTGTGGCCAGTCTGGTTCCCAGAACTGCAGACTGAAGAGCCCATTGACTACAGAGGCGCATGCTCTCGTCACAGGGCAGAGGTCGTGTACATTGTGTTATTTTTTTTATTCCTATTATAAAGTATAATATGCTTGCTCATAAACTCCGCACACCTCTACCTACCCCTCCACCCTTCTTCCCCACCCCCGCTCCCTCCTGTGGTAACACGATTAACAGTTAGGTCTGTTTCCTTCCAGACTCTTTTCTTTACAGGCACATGTTTCTTTTTACTTAAAAAAAAAAAAAATGATATCAAACTATATGTGTATGGTATAATAAGCAATATGGTTGCTCTTTGTCCTGATTCCTGGCCCAGAGCTCCTAAAACCCTTGGAAATTCCTGAGTAGTAGGAATATCTTTTTGTACTCATAAGGATCCCCTTTGTTACCACCCCTGACTTTATATTAATGAGGTCACACAGGCCAGGCCCCTCGATAGCTGATCATCAGAAAGAAAGGGGCTGATCATCAGAAAGACCAAGTGATTAGAGAATGGAACTTACAGCTGCACCCACAGACCTGGGGGGAGAAGAGTTGACATGAAGCTCTATAAAAACTCTTGGACAGTGAGATTTGGTGAGCTTCTAGGTTGGTGAACATGTGGAGGCGTAGGGAGGGCAGTACACCCAGAGAGGTGCACTCCTTCCCACAGACCATGGCCTATGCGTCTCTTCCATTTGGCTGCTCCTGAACTGTATTCTGTACCAAAAACCTTTAAATGTAAATAAAATACCTTCCTGAGCACTGTGAGCCATTCTAGCAAGTTATCAAATCTGAAGAAAGGATCTTGGGAACACCCAATTTGTAGCTAGTCCACTGGAGTACAAGGGGCAACCGGGGCTTGTGTCTGGCGTCTGACGTGGGGGCGATATGGTGGAACTGAGCCTTTGACTCCTGAGGCCTGACACTAACTCCAGGTAGCTAGTGTCAGAGTTGAGTTGAACCACTGGATACCCAGCTGGCATTGAAGAATTAATTGATGTTGGGAGATACCCCAGAAAATATTATTCAGTAACTTGCTTTTTTTTTTTAGCTCAATGTCTCTCATAAACAACCTCCAAAGGCAGGACTTTGCACCGTACATCATTCTTGCTGACAGCTGCATAACGAAGCGGACACTCTAACCAGAGCCCCTCCAACGCTCTTACCATTTCAGCGTGTGTCGGCCCCTCGCTCATGTGTGCTTTTCTTTAGCTACCTGCACCTGCACGCCTCTTCTGAGGCCTGACTTTGGGCTTCGGGAGCCATTGACCTGAAAGCACTGAGAACTAGCAGGGCCTTCAGGATTGTCAAAGCCCAGATCCTGGACCCCAGTTGGTACAATTTATACTCCAGACTTGCCCAGAGAGACCAGGCAGGTACTAGAATTTTATCTGAAAATTATTCCCTGACTTGATTTCTTTCTCTTCACCCCTGCCTCCCCCTTGTTTATCAGGTTCTCCTGGGAACACTTCTATAATAAACCACGTGCAGACTACTCCTCATTACAGGTGTGTCCGGAGAAGATGGCTTATGACATATAATGTTCCATGGTGTATAATGCGCCATAACCTACCTAACCAGTCTCCTAATAATGGATTTTTTAAAAAATATATTTTATTGATTATGCTATTACAGTTGTCCCGTTTCTCCCCCATCATTTCCCCCACCCTGCACACCCTCTCCCACCCACATTCCCCCCTTTAGTTCATGTCCTTGTGTCATAAGTTCTTTAGCTTCTACTTTTCCCATACTATTCTTACCCTGCCCCTGTCTATTTTCTACCCACTATCTATGCTACTCATTCTCTGTACCTTCCCCCCCCTCCTCCCACGCCCCTGTTGCTAACCCTCCATATGATCTCCATTTCTGTGGTTCTGTTCCTGTTCTAGCTGTTTGCTTAGTTTGCTTTTGTTTTAGGTGTGGTTCTTAATAGCTGTGAGTTTGCTGTCAAATTTTTTATCTTCTTTTTCTTAGGTAAGTCCCTTTAACATTTCATATAATAAGAGCTTGGTGATGATGAACTCCTTGAACTTGACCTTATCTGAGAAGCGCTTTATCTGTCCTTCCTTTCTAAATGACAGCTTTGCTGGGAAGAGCAATTTTGGATGTAGGCCCCTGCTTTTCAAGATTTCAAATATTTCTTTCCAGCCCCTTCTTGCCTGTAAGGTCTTTGTTGAGAAATCAGCTGACAGTCTGATGGGAACTCCTTTGTAGGTGACTGTCCCCTTATTCCTTGCTGCTTCTAGAATTCTCTGCTTCATTTTAATCTTGGCTAATGTAATTACGATGTGCCTTGATGTGTTCCTCCTTGGGCCCAACTTCTTTGGGACTCTCTGAGCTTCCTGCACTTCCTGGTAGTCTATTTCCTTTGCCAGATTGGGGAAGTTCTCCTTTATTATTTATTCAAATAAGTTTTCTACTTGTTGCTCTTCTTCCCCTTCTGGTACCCCTATAATTCAGATGTTGGGACGTTTAACGATGTCCCAGAGGTTCCTAAGCCTCTCCTCATGTTTTTGAATTCTTGTTTCTTCCTCATTTTCTGTTTGGTTGTTAATTTCTTTCTTCTGGTCCACTCCATTGATTTTAGTCCCAGTTTTCCTTCCATCTCTATCGGTTCCCCATGCATCTTCCTTCATTTCACGGATTGTAGCCTGCATTTGTTCATCTAATTTGTGAGCAAAATCAACCAATTCTGTGAGCATTTTGATGACCAGTGCTTTGAACTGTGCATCTGATAGGTTGGCTATCTCTTCGTTGCTTAGAGGAATTGACTCTGGGGTTTTCATTTTTTCTCCAGTTTGAGCCATTTTTGGTGGGTTTTTTTGTTTTGTTTTGTTTTGGTTTTAGTCTGGTCTTGGCTATTACGTATGAGGGGTGGAGCCTTAGGTGTTCCTCAGGGCGGGGCAGCCCAGTCGCTGGGTTGTGACACTGTATGTGGGGGCGGGGTCTGAGAGGGAACAATGGCGCCTGCTCCCCTCTCTCCTGGATTCAGTCCCCTCTGCCACTTCCCCTCTGCCTGGACCATCTGCGCGCGTGAATGTGGGACCCCCTGGTCAGCCAGCCACCTTGTGCATCCTCACTGGGTCTGCACAGCTGCCCCCCTGTGCCCGGGGTCCGCCAGCTGCCGCCTGTGGGCCCGAGGACCGCCAGCCACTGCCCGTGCACCTGGGAACTTCGAGCCGCTGCTACTTGTGTTCCTGGGTCCGCACCTCCACTTTTTCCTACCACGACTCCACCCCTCTTACCGATCTGGATGAATGGTTGCTGGACTTCCGTACAGTTCAATTTTCTATAAGTTCTGGTTGTTTTCTTGTTTCTAAATATTTGTTGTCCTTAATTTTGGTTGTGAGAGGAGGCACAGTGTGTCCGCCTATGCCTCCATCTTGGCCGGAAGTCCTAATAATGGATTTTTATGCTAGTTTTGACTTTTCCTGTCCCAGACCATGCTGCATACAGACTTACACACGAGTTTTACAACAGTGTCATTAATGGCCCCACCCAGTTATTCTGATGAGTTGCTTTGGTGGTCAAGTCAGTTGTTCTACCTCTTACCATTATAGTTTAAAATAAGAACAAAAACATGACTGCAAGGATACCACTATCTTTATTAGTGACCATGGAGGTAAATGACTGGGCATGCTTGTTTATTTTTCCTGGAGTTAGGTTAGGATCAAAAAGTTCAGCCCACACATCTTCCGAACTGCCTGCTCTCAGACTCCTAAGTAATCAATGGTTATCATCACACAGCTTCCCTGGAGGTGGGGTCCAACAGACGTATTTTCAGATCAATGACTCAGAGAGAGTCCTTTGTCTGAGAAATTACAGGGTCTTACATCTCAGTATCTAACCTCTTCCCAATGCCTTGGATGGCCCTGAATAAAAAAGGTGAAATCTTCATGTTGGAGAGACTTCATTCACTGTGAAGTTTTCCGGGAATTTCTGAAATGAAAGGACTCCAGCTGCATTGAATATTTCTTTCAGAAATGAGCAGCCAGGACATATGGAAATCTATTTGGAACCCTTTTGTTTAAGAAACCTCTAAAAATAAGCTAAACTATCTTACTCTGTGGGGGAACCACCAGAATAGAGACCCCATAATTCTCTTTGCACAGTACCTAACATAGCAATAATTTGGTTTCTTTGTTTTTCCCTGCTCTTGGGTGAATTTGATTTACCAATGTTCAAAAGACCCCTCTCATCTCTGACTACAAATTTCCACTCACTGAATAGTTCCAAATGAAATGCGAGCAGAACAAATCTTCATCACATTAACTATGCCTGGGAGGGGCCCCACCTCATTCTTGAAGCTTTCTGGGGCAGCTAATGAAGTCAGCTCACTTACAACATACAGCCAGGGTGTGAAAAAAAAGAGGTGTGGTGGTTGCAGCCTCTGAGACACCCGTCTGAGATAGGGAATCTGAGAAGGAGTTGCAGCCACACTCGAATTATCTCAACCCTGGGACCAGGTAGGTAGACAAAGCCTACTCCACCCTGTGTTATCAGCCTTATCTCTTGTTCTTATCATGGATGACAAACTTAAAACAGGTTGATTCGCCTGGGCCTCTGGCAGTTTCCTATTGTCTCATCTCTTATTGTACTGAAAAAAAAAAACAAAAAACGAAACAAACAAACAAAAAACCCTTCAACTCCTGTCCTCTGGTTTGAAGAATAGTGGATCAAACCATCTGGGAAGAGAATGAAATCTTCTCCAGGAAAGCTTCTCACTTCAGATGCTGAGAGCAGGAGACACAGAAAATTCCAAGAACATTCGCCCTAAAATCTTAGAGCTAAAGGGAACCCAGAGATTAGACTACAGTGGGGCAGCAGAAAGAATAACAATTCTCCAGAGTTTAAGTGGCAAACCAGCTCTGTAGTGGCCAGTCAGACCGCAGAGACTGCAGCCTGCTTAACCAAGTCCTGGCCTGGGGCTCTTTCCACTCACAGACACTGCTAACGTTATTAGGAACACAAAGAGCACAGGAGAGAACAGAAGGTAAATGCCAAGACCTCACGATTACCTGCCAACACTTCCTCCTTATTATTATTATTGCCATTATTATTTGATTGTTACAGAATGCTGTGGTCGCATTTTTCATAGATGGGAAGCTGGGGAAGCAGCAGGGCTACTCTTCCATCCGAGTTAGCATTGTGCCTACGCCAGCCACCCCTCTGGGCCTAGGACTTGGAGCACTGCCAGTCAAACTGACGTCGCTCAGAACGCCAGCCTTCCTCTCAGAAAACTTACACAGCCGACTGGCTCGCCACAAAGCCTGACCATCAAGCACCTTTGTTTGCATGACCTGGCAAAGTCCTGCATACTAAACAAAACTAAATTTTTAAAAAATGACTATTTCTTTCAAGTTTACACAGTGAGATAAGGGAGACAGCTGTTGAAATAATCTTATCTTGCATTTTCACATTAAAACTGATTGCTTTTTTTAAAGTTGGTTAAATTTTATTTCATTCACATGGAGATTAGACAGAAATAGAAACCGTAATGCTATAAATGCTATAAGAGCCAAGAGCGCTAACAGAGAAATGTGCTGGGTTAATGAAAAATACCAGTTTTACTTGGTCTATACTGACATAGAACCACAAAAGTACAGACACAAACACTTACATTTTATACAACCAACACTGATCTGAGAAAGTGCCAAATAGAACAAAAAAAACCTTTTTGAGAACTGTGTTTGTCTCAGGTTAATGCGGTCTCTTTTAGCCAAGTGTCGTTGGGAGCTGCTCTCAAAGGAACCGGAGAGGTGAAGCAGCAGCGCAAGTAGCTCTCTGGGCCCCGGGACGCTGGGGATGAGCGCCAGTGCCGCGTTTGGGCACTGGTCACCTCTCCGGGCATCTGTGCACTGCCTGCCAGTCAGTGGGTTGGGCTGGGTGACCCAGGGTCCCTTCTGGCAATTCCATGTTTTACTCCTAAGTAAGAAGGAGTGCATTTAGATTGATTTGCTTGTGTGGATAAACAAAAGGGGACGAAGAGGAAAAACTCACCATCCGAAAGTACATGAATGAAAAGACACTATTCCTGTCCCAAGCAGAAAGTACTCTTTCTCTTGTCTTGATGCAGCACTCACTGCCCTCTGCTCACCCCCACCCTCACTTCCAGGCATCAGCTTTTCTTCCCCTCCCTAGCCCATCGACTAAGGTGGAAGAACACTGGGACCAAGGATAGGGAAGCTGGTTCTGAGCTAACAATTCACATCACCTGGCTTCTGGAACATACCTCACCCACGTGGCTGTTGGATGATGACACTGTCACTCTTGTTAGAGCAAATGCAGCTGCATTAGGGGACTATGTCCTGCCACCCACAGCCATCAACCTCAGCACAACTTACTGGGTAGCCAGTTCAGCTCAGAGCCATTGCCCAACTACTTAAATTTTATGACACCACTTTACATTTCTAGAAGAGAGTAATTTTTTTCACCTTTCAGTTGGCAGCTAAATTTTAATAGAAGATGCATAGGAAGAAAACTAAAAGTCAAGATGTTTTTAAAGGAGAATTTAAGATTGTATTATTTTTAGTTATATATGTAATAGATGTAAATGCTTTCATCGTAAAAGACACAAATGTAGAAGTTTACAAACAAAAACATAAAGGTCCTGTTTTATCATCCCCACCCACTTCCCCTCCAAAACTAAATTACCACTATTAAGAGTCCTTCTAGCCTTTTTTCTGTGCATTGGCCCATAATATATATAAACGGTATGTATACATTTAAACAGGGACATACCATGCTATACAATACAGCCACATACTGCATAACAATATTCAGGTCAATGGCAGACCACATGGACAAAGGTGGTCCCATGAGATTCTAACAGAGCTAAAAAATTCCTATCGCCTAACATCATAACGTGGTGGCCAGTGTAAATTGTAGCACAAGGCACTAGTGTTTTTAGCTTAGTCTACTGAGAGTCATGCTCTTCACTAGAAATGCCTGGGGTACTCAGCTACTCCCCAGGGAGCTTCCCACAGACCTCCCCTGCTTCTAAACCAAGGTCAAAACTCAACGCACCCTTGTGTTTGTTATCACAATTGTAAGATGCCCTTCAGCAATAACTACAAGGGAGCTTTGAAGAAAAAAAGTTTATTACAATGCCTACAGGTGCTGGGGCGTATAAGGAAGGCCAAGAGGTACACACCCAGGTCTTGGGTAGGGAGAGAGTACCCACAGACCTGGGGTTCTGCTTGTACTGGGGTGGAGCATGGAGGCTCAGGATTTCATAGGCTCACTCTTTACTGGTGAATTTAAAACATAAGAGCAGAAATTTAAAGCATCCAACACAAAGCTTTCTGTGCAGTAGGTATTCAATGAATGTTCCTGAGGTGACTGATTAAACCCACTCCCACGAACATCGTTCTTTAGGAACTCAACACCAGGTACAAAATGCAAATTTAAAACTACAAATTTAATACTTCAAATAAACGAGAGAGAATGGCATTTCCAAGCCAGATAAAGTCACACCTTATACTTTTACACTGGCCCAGGAAAATGAAAGTGAACATATTTCCAGGGAAATCACATCAATAAAAATGAGATGGTCAGTTTTCTCATCTCAAAAAAAAATTGGTCCCACAGGGTTTCTCCTCTTTCTGGAAACTCACTGACTTTTCTCTAATCATGTTGGACCAGAAAACAGCAATGATAATGGCTCTCTGGCCAGCTGGTAATGACGACTACCTGGTTTAGTTCCCCCTCTACTCATGGCAGTCTGTGTGATTGAGGGCAAGTTGTTTAACTTCTCAAAGTAATTAACCTGTGAGATGGAATTTTCTCATATATAGTGTTGAAAGATAAGCATATTAACCATTTTAAGACTTCAGGGCAAAAACTGATTCAAACTGGTCAGCAGCATCCAATGTAGCAGACAGAGAGAAGCTCCAAGGAGCTGTACAAAATGGAAGACTTCACAGGCAGAAGAAAGTGGGAATAATGAAGTTATACTAGGTGAAAAAGCATTAGGGGACGGCAGGGGTCTGCCAGGCAGACGATCCAACTACTGCCAGTTGGGCGATTCTTGATTGACAAGTTTAAGGTTCTACTTCTGGGAGAAACCAAACTGTAATTAAGTTAAGTCTTGATTTAGTGACGTGGGACTTAACATAAGTGACTCTATTTTGGGGCTGCTGCCTAGTTTTTAACAACATGAATGGAAAAAAAAATATGTAACTACCTCATAAACTTGTGGGGAAGATTCAAGGCAGTATTCTAAGAGTTACTATCTAGCCCATACTAGGCACTCGAAAATTACTTTTGTTTATTTTGGGAGGCCATTTCTTCCTATGTACCCTGGTAAGAAAATCAAGTTAAGTTTTTGCTTCTAGTACCGATTTCCAGAACCTCTCTTACACCCTTGACCACTGAAGAGGTACAACATTCCCCATCAAAACTAAAAAGGGTTGCTCTGGCTGGTGTGCATCAGTGGGCTGAACACTGGCCCACAAACCGAAAGGTCACCAGTTCAATTCCCAGTCAGGGCACATGCCTGGATTGCAGGCCAGATTGCAGGCCCAGTTGGGGGCTTGTGAGAAGAAACCAATTGATGTTTCTCTCCCTCTCATTCTCCCTCCCTCCCCTCTAAAAATAGGTTTTTAAAGAATCTTTAAAAAAAAAACAAAAACTAGAAAGGGTTCGGTTAGGAGGGGTCTGGAAGATAAAACACCACAGCATTGGAATGAGAACAGGGATCTGGACTAGCCAGGGGAAAGGTGGATTTTTCTCTTACTGAAGGGAGAGCTGAACTCTTGAACCAACGGGATGTTTCCCTTTGTTTTGCCTTCCCCAGGATTAGCCAAAAGCAGTGGGCGGATGGATGTCACTGCCTACTTCCTCCCAATTGTTTTTACAGACCTACATTTTGAGAGGGCTAATTGTTGGAGTCCTCTTCTTTCTTCTCCACAAGAAGAGAGCTTTGTTCAGCAATTAAATCAGGCTATCTGAGATACAAAGCCTTTCCATTTCAAAACAAAGTTTGGCCCCCCAAATAGAAGAAATATTGCTTCTTTTTTTATTCAGCTGACAATGTTTTCTCTTCAGAGACTGAACTGGAGTTTTCCATCTGACAGAGATACTGGCCCAACCACGATGCAAAGCAGAACATGAAGACAGCTATTTAGATACCTTGCAGTGAATGAACGCAAGCAAAGATCGCCTTTGGTTTATCTACATAACAGCCCCAGCCCTCTCTCTGCCTTTGTTTGGCACTTACTGCATTTCGGACTCATTAAAAAAAGGTAACCCCACCAGCTTCTGGGTGACATGTGCTAGTTGTTTCCATCTCAGGAGGTTTCTTTGGCATCCAGCTTTGCAACACTGATGTATTTTTTTTTTTCTGATGTTCTAGAGAGCCCCTGAGGACTTCTCATTGCCACTGTCGAAAGAGGTGCCTGTTCTGAGATTAAAGGACTGTGTTCTGTGATTTAATCTGCATGTAAACTACTTCAGTCCTGTCTTTGGAAAATACTGACCAAGTTTCCTGGTGCAAGTCACTTGGCAAAGTCACCCTCTAAACAGGGACTCTAGCAGGGTAGACAGCCAGCGCCACAAAGCAACCCCGGAGAACCCTGGAGCTCTGGGAAGAAGCAGAAGGCTGAGCCATCCTGGGGAGTCTTTGAGAAGGGGGAAGAGAGGAGTCAGCTTTCAGGAGGGGAAGGAAATGTGTTCTTAGCAGTTAGTAGTAGTGGTTGCATCTGGAAACTCAGAGCTTTTTTCTTAATGGCACACAGAGCTTCCACACATCCCGTGGCACTGTTTTCTCACTCTCTTTGTAGGGAAGTAACTCTCACCGAAACAAACAAACAAACAAACAAACAAAGTAGATTAGGAGTTAAGTCAGTTTAGTCCCAGCTGCTATTATGCCTGAAATCCCCTCTGTGAGCCTCAGTTTCCTCATCTGTAAAGTGGTAGAGTTGAACTAAAAGACCTAGAAGATTGCAACTTCAGCGATCTAGGCTTCTAAGACTAAAAAGCTCATATTATTGTTACTGTAGGTAGCTAGATACTAATAACGGAAGGGAGCAAAGAGAACCAGACATTATTAAGCATAATCAATTAGGGAGCATGAGCCTACTTTTCTAGGAAGTTGCAGCATTCCTAGGGACCCCAGGAGATGGCATCATTGCCCCATCAAAGGGATTAACACCCTCAGTCCCCCCTTTGCAGGGAGGAAGGACCACTTTTCAATCTCCCCAGGGTACATCTGGTCCATTCACCCAGACTATAGAGGGGAAGGAATAAACAATAAAGTGGAAATTTCTCAGTTGGGTACATGCTCAGGAGAAGCTAAAACGGCATAGGGGGAGGTGCTTCCACTTTGAGACATGCACAGTAGAAGCCAAGATGGCAATCACAGAGTCCTATCAATCTAGCCTGAAAAAAAAGATCAGATTGGATAAAGGACACAGAATCCTGGAAGATCTAGAAAATGGATTAGTTTAGGGGTCAATCTAACACCAGCACACAAAAGCTTGAGAAGCTGATTGGTTAGTTTGAAGAAGCACCTGGTCCTTCCCAAGCCTGAGATAATATAATGAACCTAACAAAGCGCTCCCCCCCACCCCCCACCACCCCTGTCTCTTGGTAACACACACTCACCCTGCTTGCTTGTGTGTTCTCTGTCCAAGCAGCCATGTGGGTCCACAGCTGCCCAGACCCCAAGCATGGGCCTGGGCACAGCCCACTGCAGCACAGCCAGGAATACAGACTAAGGTAGCCAGATGGTGACAAAGACTGGACTGGGCTGAATCAGTGGCACAGAATTTTTTGACCTTGGCCTTTCTACTGGGCTTGATAAAGACTAGACTGGACTTTTTCCACGGCGGGACAGACAGAAGTGAGACACTGGAGCTGAATCCGGGAAAGTCCTTTGTGCTTGCGCCAGCTTTTTCAATGTATCTTACCACATCCTCCCATAGGCATGTCCCCAGAATGCTTTCCTTGAGACCCCATGAAAGAGCCCCATTTCCACCAGCAGCATTATGCATGCATTTATGCTTCTCTTTGACAGAAATTAATGTTTTTCTCATTACCCGTAAAATTTCTCCTAGCATTTAGAAAAATCTTGGAGCATAAAAGGAACTCCATAAATTCTGAATGAATGAATGAATGAATGAATGAACAAAAAATGGAAGAACCTGATTTAACCCAGCTCATCTCATTTCTGCACAACAGCGTCTTGGTGTGGTGAGAGCCCCCGATTTGCTTTTGTCCTTAACTGCTCTTTTTAGCTCCTCAATCCATCCTAATCTTTTGTGAGCTCTGGATTTAAAAGGCGAAGAATTCTTTGTCCAGATATAATCTGCTTGTCACAGAACAGATTTATTTTTGTGGAAGAAAGCCTAGATGCTTGACTGGGCTAAGGTGTGCTTTAGGGTCCAACTGACCCAGAGTGCCTGCTGAGCACAACTCTTCCTGGGCACTGTGCCCACACTCTCAGGCCCGGCCAGGACTAGAATACAGTTAGTGTCTTTCTAAAACAGAGTGAGCAACCTGATCTCTCCAGACGTTCCCTTCCACTTTGACCAAACACATCTTCCTGTGGCCAGTGGTGGGTAGGCTACTTTGCAGGACTGAAAGCTTGATCTTCACTAAATGGGTTTCACTTAATCTCCCTATGCATGGTGTGTTCTTATTATTCTCTAAGTGATTTGGTGTCATGCTCTTTATTTGCCATCTGAGGCTCAGAAAGGCCCAAACAGCTGAGTCAAGGCCACACTGCCCCCTCTATGGGCCGAGGAAACAAAGCTAACGCATTTAACTCAAATGCCCTAAAGTTATAAAATGATGAATAACAATTTGTCTCACACATTCTTCCCACTACAGCTGAGGAGATGCAAAGTGAATTAGAAAAAGAACAGGCCCCAAGAGGAAATTATCCCAGCTCCCAGGAGAACCAGCTGCCTTCCCCTTCTGCTGATGGCTCAAATGTGCAAATGAGATCAGCATGACAGCACCCAAAGGCCAGCCTGTCCAGAGTGGCCAGTCCTTGCTCCGTTTCAGAGGGAAGAAAGGTTTCTCTGCAGCGGCCACAGTGCATTTACTTCCCCTTCCTGCTCTTCTCTCTATGCTTGTCATCCCTCACTAACTTCATCTATTGGTGCAGTTTGGAATTTAAAAACAAAATAAAAAAGTCTTGGATTGAGTTTTCTGAAATGGTGGAGCTGGACAAAAAGTGCTACATTCATTGTCCTGGGACCAGCAGCAGCTCATTTCCAGTCACTACAATGTGGTATTTAAAGGGATCTCTCTCTCTTTTTCTTTAACGAGACTCTCTGAAGCTCTTGCTTTCTTCTCCACATGGCTACCTTGGCCGTCTTGGAAATTTAAGAACCTGAGCATCCCTACTGAATCTATTATATTGCTGGCTATGAAAGGATGCTCCAAGTCTTAAAATGTCTTCTATCTCTAATATTTAGAATTATGGCCTTGGCTGGTGTGGCTCAGTGGACTGAGTGCCGGCTTGTGAACCAAAGGGTTGCCGGTTCATTCTCAGTCAGGGCACAGGCCTGGGTTGCAGCCAGGTCCCCAGTGGGGGGTGCATGAGAGGCAAGCAAGCACATATTGCTATTTCTTTCCCTCTCTTTCTTCCTCTCTTCCCCTCTCTCTAAAAATAAATAAATAAAATCTTTAGAAAACAACAGAAAGAAAGAAAATATGTAGAATAATGACCTGCATATAATAGGCATTCAACAGAATGTTTTTGGTGGAGATAACCCCCTTCCAAGTCATACTGTAAAGGCCTCACTGGAATAACTAAAATGAAGCCCTCTAGGCTGGACAGCAACTGAACCTACTGTTTTAAAAAAACATGTTTTTCAGGGCATTGCCATGAGAGTACTTCATCTTGCAGGCTTCACCGAAACACCTGAGAGAAATATTCCATAATTATTTTTTCACTTTTTATTTTTGTCAGAAACACTGAATGGAGTTCTGTCTTTTCTTATCCTTGTTACACTACTGAGTTAAAGTAAGCAAAGGAAAATAAAAGCCAACTATGTAGACACCTTTTGAGTTTAGTTTTATAATAAAAACTGTTTAATAGTTAAACCTGCTCTTCTCAGTCTATCAATTTAAATATTAATACCACACAGAAGTACCCAGAATATTTGACCTAATATCTGGGCACCCTGAGGACCAATCAAGGTAACACATACAATTCACCATCACAAGGATGAAGGGAAGACAGTCCAAAAGACTGACACCAAAATCGAGTCTTAAAAGGTTAGTGGGGATTTCCAGCCAAGATGGAGGTGTAGGTAGACACACTGTGCCTCCTCTCACAACCAAAATAAGAACAACAAATTTAAAAATAAAAAACAATTAGAACTTACAGAAAAAAATCAAACTGTATGGAAATCTGACAACCAAAGAGTTAAAGAAGAAACATTCATCCAGACCGGTAGGAGGGGTGGAGATGCGCAGCCAGGAGGAGAGGACTCTCAGCAAGGTGGCGGCTGGCGGACCAAGCGAGGTGGTGGCTTGCAGACAGGGCAGTACCACCTTTGCATACAGATAAACTGGGAGTAACAACTGGGGAGCAAGACCGTGCAATCCAAGGCTCCAGCATGGGGAAACAAAGCCTCAAACCACTGACTGAAAACACCTGTGGGGGTTGAAGTGGCAGCGGAAGAAACTCCCAGCCTCACAAGAGTTCGTTGGAGAGACCCACAGGGTCCTAGAACATACACAAGCCCACCCACACAGGAATCAGTACCAGAAAGACCCAATTTGTTGGTGGGTAGCGGGGGAAGTGACTGAAAGCCAGCAGAGAGCAGAGCAAGCAGCACTGTTCCGTCTCGGACCCCTCCCCCACATACAGCGTCATAACACAGCGATGTGGGTTGCCCCACCCTGGTGAACACCTAAGGCTCTGCCCCTTACTACATAACAGGTGCGCTGAGACCAAAAAAAAAAAGACCCAAATGAAAGAACAGTTCAAAGCTCCAGAAAAAAAAACACAGCTAAGCAACGAAGAGACAGCCAATCTATCAGATGCACAGTTCAAAACACTGGTAATCAAGATGCTACAGGAACTCACTGGGTACTTCGACAGCATAAAAAAGACCCAGGTAGCAATGAAAGTCGTATTATGTGAAATAAAGAAAAATCTACAGGGAACCACCAGTGACAGGAAAGAAAGCAGGACTCAAATCAACAGTTTGGAGCAGAAAGAAGAAAGAAACATTCAACCAGAACAGAATGAAGAAACAAGAATTCAAATAAATGAGGAGAGGCTTAGGAACTTCCAGGACATCTTTAAATGTTCCAACATCCCAATTATTGGGGTGCCAGAAGGAGAAGAGTAAGAGCAAGAAATTGAAAACTTATTTGAAAAAATAATGAGGAGAACTGCCCCAATCTGGCAAAGGAAATAGACTTCCAGGAAGTCCAGGAAGCTCAGAGAGTCCCAGAGAAGTTGGACCCAAGAAGGAACACACCAAGGCACATCATAATTACATTAGCCAAGATTAAATATGAGAGAATCTTCAAAGCAGCAAGAGAAAACAAGTTAGTTACCTACAGGGGAGTTCCCATAAGACTGTTAGTTGATTTCTCAAAAGAAATTTTGCAGGCAAGAAGGACTGGCAAGAAGTATTCAAAGTGATGAAAGGCAAGGACCTACAACCAAGATTGCTCTATTCAGCAAAGCTATCATTTAGAATGGAAGGGCAGATAAAGTGCTTCCCAGATAAGGTCAAGTGAAAGGAGTTCATCATCACCATGCCCTTATTATATAAAATGTTAAAGGGACTTATCTAAGAAAAAGAAGATCAAAAATATGAATAGTAAAATGACAACGAACACAGCTATTAACAACCAAACCTAAACAAACAAACAAACAAAAAACAAACTAAGCAAACAATTAGAACAGGAACAGAATCACAGAAATGGAGATCACACGGAGGGTTATCAGTGGAGGAGTGGGCAGGGAGAGAGGGGGAAAAGGTACAGAGAATAAGTAGCATAAATGGTAGGTAGAAGATTGACAGGGAGAGGGTAAGAATAGTGTGGGAAATGTAGAAGCCAAAGACCTTATAAGTATGACACATCAGGGGGATATGAGTGGGAGGGGGTGTGCAGGGTGGAGGGGAATAAAGGGGGTGGAAATGGGACAACTGTAATAGCATAAACAATAAAATATATTCACAAAAAAAGGTTAGTGGGACCTGGTAGAATTTAGAGGGAAAGACCTGTGATCCAGTCAGAGAGGAGAGAGTGTAGAGTCTCAAGAACAGGGAATGGGGCTCACTCAGAAAACCACAGAGGTCTGGATGGCAGGAGTTGGGGTGGAAAAGCCTGAAGGTCATGAGTGAAGGATTGGAAGGAAGCAGAAGGGCCCTGGTTTGGAGGCTTTGCCTGCTGTGCCAATGTCGTGCGTGTGTGTGTGTGTGTGTGTGTGTGTGTGTGTGTGTGTGTGTAATGAATGACCATTGAAAGGGCTTATCATGGGGCTTATCAGGTTACCACTTTTTTTTTAAAAAAAGGCTTTAAGTGTGTGTTCCCTGGTACCTTTCTTGCCTTTCAAGCACACATCTTCTAAACTTTAAGGCCCTCCCAAGATTTGCAACCAGGGGAGCAATAGGCAATGGCAGCTTGTCCTGGCCTGACCCCCTAAACCCATCTCCAAGGCCCCCTTTCCTCTGACTTTCCAGTGAGTCAGAGAAGCCCCGCCTAAGCTCTCTACTGTTGCTTCTGCTATCCTAAACTCTTCCTTGTTTCACTGTCCCCAGCTTTAATAAAGGTACTCTCAAAATAAAAATAAGTAAATAGAGTAAAAGACTTTAAATTGTAAAAACAATACCTGTAGACAATGTCTCAAAAATCAATTAAGTGAGTCTATCACTTTAATGAAAACAACCAATAGTATTTGTTGGCAATTTCAAGCTTCCACTTAAAAATTAGAATTGTAGACCCTCACCTGGTAGCTCAGTTGGTTAAAGCACCATCCTGATATACCAATGAGGTTGTGGGTTCAGTCCCCAGTGAGGGTGCAAACCGAGGCAATCAATGAACACATACATAAAGTAGAATGCACGAATAAGCGAATGTTTTTCTCTCTCTAAAAATTAATAAATAAAAATGTTTAAAAACCAATTAAAAAAATTAGAATTGTAGAAAACTTACAGCTGCCACTATAAGATTGACAGCTCTTCAAAACTTTAAGAATCTTTGGATGATATCAGAGGGATATTAATCAATATTTTAAAATATTGTATTATGAAATGCATATATTTGGAAGATCTTCATAACTCAGTGAACTAATATTTTCCAAATGACCTATGTTAGATGTTCCAAAATGATGCCCATGTAAAAAAGTCAATTCAAAAAGCAAGATTGACCACATGCACTTTCATGTAAAAAAGTACAAAAATTGTATGGATATGGTTTCAGATTTGACACCACAACTAATCTTTAAGAAACTACATTTTCCTGGCTGGCATAGCTCAATGGATTGAGCACGGACTGCGAACCAAAGGGTCGCAGGTTCGATTCCCAGTCAGGGCACATGCCTGGGTT
Organism: Glossophaga mutica; assembly: GCA_039655065.1. Taxonomy (NCBI): domain Eukaryota; kingdom Metazoa; phylum Chordata; class Mammalia; order Chiroptera; family Phyllostomidae; genus Glossophaga; species Glossophaga mutica. The sequence goes on from CM077303.1 coordinate 159,211,035, forward strand.
GTGGGCCAGGTCCTCAGTGGGGGCCACACAAGAGGCAACCACACATTGATGTTTCTCTCTCTCTCTCTCTCTTCCCCGCTGTCTAAAATTAAATAAATAAAATCTAAAAAAAAAGATGAATAAAAACAAGTAAAAAAAAAAAAAGAAACTACATTTTGTCCAGTTTGGGTAGAGAATCAAAGAAAAATATTCACAATTATTTGAAAAAGATATTGACATACCCCATCTTCTCAGCTACAGGTCTGTGTGAGACTGAACTTTTTTCATATACTTCAGCCAAAGCAGTATATTGCAACAGGCTGAAGAAAGAATCAGATAAGAGAATCTGCCACTAGAGAGACTTACAAAAAATATAAATGCTATTCTTCTCACTAAACATTTTCAATTTTGAAAAGTTTAACTATTTGCCATGGCTGGTGTGGCTCAGTGGTTGAGTGCCTGCCTGAGAACCAAAGGGTCGCTGGTTCGATTCCGTCTGGAGGACATGCCTGGGTTGCAGGCCAGGTCCTCAGTAGGGGGCGCGAGAGAGGCAACCACACATTGATGTTTGTTTCCCTCTTTCTCCCTCCCTTCTCCTCTCTAAAAAATAAATAAATAAAATCTTTTAAAAAAAGAAAAGTTGTTATTTTTCATTAAATGTTTGTTTATAACATGTCATGAGTTTATTTTAAAATAAAGTGTTAAACAATGTGGGCTTTTTGCAGTTTCCATTTCAAATCCATTAAATATGGAGAGTTAGATAGAGCACGCATAAGCAAAGACTCTTAGAGTCCTTAATAATTTTTAAGAGCCTAACAGTCTTATTTACAAATATGAAGTTATCATGCCGTACGGCTGAAGCTAATATAATGTGATGTGTCAATTATACCTCAATTTTAAAAAAAGAATCTAAATTTCTAGGTTCTTATTTGATTTAGGGGAAAGAAGAAGTGTAAGAGTTTTGAAATCAAAAAGTCCGAAGGGCAGCACTAACTTATATTGCTTCAATTGTTCTAAATGTAAAACATTACAGCCTTTCACAGAAAGAGGGGAGGAAAGAAATCCCTGGGGTTATAGAGCCTGGGTTAATCATTAAAGCAGCTGCTCTTTGTGGGGCGCCCTGGAGGAGTTTCCACCGTGGGGTCAGTGCAGTGTAAGTGCCCTGGCATTGGTGAGGGTGTTGCCTTCTGTTTACAAAGCAGAGAAACTATTTATTGTACCTATAAGCAAACTTCCCAGGCTGTTTTAGAAAGGGTGAGTGTAGAAGCTGAGTATCTGGAAACCTATTCCTCTAAAACTATCTACTCAGATGCACCCATGGGAAAGTCTTTAATGTACTCCAGGAAAAGATCTCCTAGAAGTTGCTGGTCTCCAGGCCCTGTGTGGAAACAGTGGGAAAACACAGAACCTTAGAGACTGGACATGTGGTAGAGAAACTCTGTTATTCATTGGAACTCGGCGAGCTAACCCCATAGCCCCAGGGACACAAAAACCTACTTGCTAATTAACAATGTGACTCAGTCCCATTCCTGTGGTTGATGATCCATCCAGCATGGTCTTGCTCAGCTGTGTGGCTCTCAGGCTGTGTGACTGCCGGTCTGACAGACCTGGGACTTTGCCCCAGTTATGGTTGAGCAAAATCAAGCACGATTCTTAAGTTCTAGTCTCCGCATCTGCAAAGTAAGGATAACAATACCTACTTTTCATTTAAAGCACCTGGAACACATTTTTTTTTAAGATTTTATTTATTTATTTTTAGAGAGAGGGGAAGGGAGGGAGAAAGGGAGAGAAACATCAATGTGTGGTTGCTTCTCACACACCCCCTACCAGGCACCTGGCCCACAACCCAGGCATGTGCCTGGGAATCAAACCAGCAACCCTTTGGTTCACAGCCCGTGCTCAATCCACTGAGCTACACAAGCCAGGGTCATTATTAGATTAATGACAACCATTTTAGTGTTTATTCTGCCAGGAACTGACAAGGAATCTTCATTTATAAGATTTAGTCCCCACAAAAAGCCTGAAAATTATGGTATTTCTTTACTTTTAAGGAGAATTTTTGTCTACATTTAACACATCCAAAATTGAATTTTGTCTTGCATTCAATGTTCATATGGTTTGCCCTGTTTTGTACAAAAGTTAATAAACTGATGGTGCATCTTACAATAAAAAGTACAATATGGAGGCCATGACCAAGTAGCTCAGTTGGTTAGAGTGTTGTCCTGATACGCCAAGGTCGTGGGTTCCATCCCCAGTCAGGGCACATACAAGAATCAACCAATGAATGCATAACTAAGTGAAACAACAAATCAGTGTCTCTCTCTCTCTAAAAAACAAAGAAACAAATAAATACAGTATGGATTTTTTATGTTTTATAAATGGAGATCAGGTTAAAAAATACTAAGTACCATGCCTAAACCCACACATTTGGAATGCGGTGGGACAGAGAGGTGAACTGTGGACTGTCCATCTCCAAAGCCCAGGGTTGTCTCACAAATCCTTCATAACAGGCTGGTGCTGCCCCTCTCCCAGCCCCTGCATTCTACCACACAGCCAGGAATTATGGAAAAGCAGCTAGTCCCAGCCAGGCCTTGAGTGCCTGCTCTTTCTGCTCCTTGGTTCACTAAATGTAGTTGTCAGAATATCCCAGTGAGACATCCTTTGCTCAATTAATCCAGCATATCTGAGGCAGGGTTCCTCTGATGCCTGCAGCGTAAGTTTAGGCCTCCAAGAACTGAACACGGGCAACTTGCATTGAGCATTTATGGGCAATGCAACGTTATAAAATGTTTCATATGTGACAGGCACTTCTCCACTACGCCCACCCTCATCCCCACCATCAGGTTCCTTTCTAACAGTCCTCCAAACCCAGCTTGCCGCTAATCTTCGTTTTATCCTACACACGGAATCATGTGGCCAACAATCCCTGTGTGTGCAAAGGAGGTGAGGCTTCTGCCACTGACAGCCACACTATTAAACATGCCCAGACCTCTCTCAGAGGGTGAGCAAAGGGTTCTCTTTAGTCCCAAGTGGCCAAAGTACCATGTTTTGAGGGGGTTCTTTCAGAATCATCTTAAAAGTATGTCAGAACCTGTAGGGTGAAACCAGTGTCCTTACAGATTCCCTGGGCCGTCAACACACTGACCACGAAGGCTGCTCACGCTCCGAGGGAAACAACGCCAAAGCAACTCACGGTGTGTCGAACAACGTGAGCTCAAAACGAAGTTCTGTACAGGACCACCTTTTGAACTTAACCCCACCAAACCTGTTTTCTGTTTATTCTTTAAAGCATCAAAAAATGTTTGTGGTAAGGATGAAATAAAAGCCTTTGATCCAGTATCTAGAAAAATTTGTGTTTTTCTTATTGCTTTAGATGTGTCCCCAATATATATTTTAGGATAATGGGGGGATGCATGTCAAAATTGTTGCAAATATTTTAGCATTTTTTCCCTTTTGCTTATGATTTTTTTATGACATTGAACTTAAAATATTTACATTGTGGAATCTCAGTATTTCCTCTGTAGTTTCTTTCATTGCTTTTAAGCTTGGTCTCTGTCCATCAAAAAATTAGATATTCACCAATATTTTCTTTTTAATTAATAGTATTAACACACACACACACACACACACACACACGTCAAGATAGATGGTGCAATGCTATGATCTCATTAGCTTTCTCTTCCCAAACAGTTAACTAATTCCTATAGTGGTGATAGGGGACTTAGGAGTTAGAAAATTTTAGTTTAAGTAACAGCTAATAGGCTTAGTAATCAATGCAAGTAAAAGCTTTTGTTCCAGAAACTACAGGTATGACCCACCCTGATTCCGGGAAACCATAAGCAGTTCCACCTTTGTTCCTCAGGAGGACTGCAAGCAACTGAAGATGATATCTGAGCCATTCATTGTGCTCCTGTGTTCAATGACCACCACCCAGAACACAGTTGATGACCACCACCCAGGACAAGAATGCCCAAGTCATTTTTTTAATCCAACTAACTTTTCCCTGAATTTCAAGACCCATCATTACACCTTGTTTATTCCCTGCCATAACCTTGACCTGGAAAGAAAAGGGAAGATGGTCTGTTAGGGTGTGAACCCGCCATCTTCTCAGATCACTGGCCATCTGAATAAAGCACTCATAAACATTCAATTCCTGGACTTCCAGCCAAGATGGAGGCGTACGTGGATACACTGTGACTCATTGCACAAACGAAATTAAGGAAAACAAAGATTTAGAAACAAGAAAACAACCGGAACTGATAGAAAATTGAACTGTACAGAAGTCCAACAACTATCTGTCCAGACTGGTAAGAGGGGAGGAGTCACAGCAGGAAAAAGTGGAGGTTGGTGGACCAGCCACACAGGCAGCAGCGAATGGCAGATCCCAGGCGCACAGGCGGTGGCTAGCGGACCCTGGGCATGGGTTGGCAACGGTGCAGACTCAGTGAAGCCGAGCAAGGCAGCTGGCTGACCAGGTGGTCCCACATTCACACACAGATAATCCAGGAGAAGGGGAAGCGGTGGAAGGAACTGGAATATGAGAGAGAGTGGGGCAAGCACCACTGTTACCTCGCAGACCCCACCCCCACAGCAGCAACCAGACCAAAAAAAAAAAAAAAAAAAAAAAAAGAACCCCAAATGGCTCAAACAGGAGAACAAATCAAAGACCCAGAGCCAATTCCCTTAAGTGACCAAGAGATAGCCAACCTATCAGATGCACAGTTCAAAGCCCTGGTGATCAGGATGCTCACAGAATTGGTTGATTTTGCTCACAAATTAGATGAACAAATGAAGGCTACAACAAGTGAAATGAAGCAAAATGCACAGGGAACCAATAGAGATGGGAGGAAAACTGGGACTCAAATCAATGGAGTGGACCAGAAGGAAGAAACAAACAACCAAACAGAAAAGAAGGAAGAAACGAGAATTCAAAAAAATGAGGAGAGGCATAGGAACCACCAGGACATCTTTAAATGTCCCAATATCCGAATTATAGGGGTACCGGAAGGGGAAGAAGAAGAGCAACAAGTGGAAAACTTATTGGAACAAATAATGAAGGAGAATTTCCCCAATCTGGCAAAGGAAATAGAGTTCCAGGAAGTCCAGGAAGCTCAGAGAGTCCCAAAGAAGTTGGACCCAAGGAGGAACAAACCAAGGCACATCATAATTACATTAGCCAAGATTAAAATGAAGGAGAGAATTCTAGAAGCAGCAAGGGATAAGGGGACAGTCACCTACAAAGGAGTTCCTATCAGACTGTCAGCTGATTTCTCAAAAGAGACCTTACAGGCAAGAAGGGGATGGAAAGAAGTATTCCAAGTCATGAAAGTCAAAGACCTACATCCAAGATTGCTCTATCCAGCAAAGCTGTCATTTAGAATGGAAGGGAAGATAAAGTGCTTCCCAGATAAGGTCAAGTTAAAGGAGTTCATCATCACCAAGTCCTTATTATATGAACTGTTAAAGGGACTTATCTAAGAAAAAGAAGATAAAAAATGACAGTAAAAAGATAGCAAGTAAACTCACAGCTATTAAGAACCACACCTAAAACAAAAGCAAACTAAGCAAACAGCTAGAACAGGAAGAGAACCACAGAAATGGAGATCACATGGAGGGTTAGCAACAGGAGTGAGAGGAGGAGAGGGGGGAAAAGGTACAGAGAATAAGTAGCATAGACGGTGGGTAGAAAATAGATAGGGGGAGGGCGAGAATAGTGTGGGAAATGTAGAAGCTAAAAAATTTATGACACATGGACATGAACTAAAGGGGGGCAATGTGGGTGGGAGGGGGTGTGCAGGGTGGAGGGGAATGATGGGGGAGAGATGGGACAACTGTAATAGCATAATCAATAAAGTTAAAAAAAAAAAGATTCAATTCCTGTCTCTGCTTATTGGGTTTAGTAGTGACAGGCAGCCCGAACTCTAGTGTCTTTTCCAGTTTCAGTGGTACTGTTTTTTAAATAATTCCAAGTTAAAATATTGTTGCCTTTGCTGGTTTGTCCAGTGGGTTGAGCGCAGGCCCCAAACCAAAAAGTTTCTGGTTCCATCCCAGTCAGGGCACATGCCTGGGTTGCAGGCCAGGTCCCCAGTTGACGGCATCCAAGAGGCAACTGATTGATGTTTCTCTCGCACATTGATGTTTCTCCTCTTTCTCCCTCCTTTCCCTTCTAAAAAATTTTAAACATCTTAACTGTGCTGTGAGAAAAGGAGAGTGAGCCCAGGGCACAGATGAGGGAAATCAGTGGGATGGAGGCTCCTACCAGCCACCCTGGCCTGCAGGTGGGACCACCTGGGTGGAGCCCAGGCTGGCCCAGCCCCACTGCTTGTGTCAGAACTGCTGCTGAGGGAAGAGACTGGGGGAAGGGACAAGCAACGGAGGGAGTGAGAATTGATGGGCACACTGCACGCTGTAATGGTGGACACATGTGAGCATGCACTTGCCAAAACCCACGCAACCGTGCAACAGAGTCACCCCTAGTGAAAACCATGGGTTCCAATGAACAATCATGGATCCAAGTTGGCTCATCAGCTGTTAACAAATGCACCACACGAGTGAAATTTGTTCCTAATAGAGGAGACTTAGTATACGGACAAGAGAAGGGCACGTGGGAACTCCATACTAGCTGCTATTTCCCATCCACCTAAAACTGCTATAAAAAATAAAGTCTATTAATTTTTTTCTTAACAATGACACATTTTATTGCTTCCCCAATGCTGACACTAGGCAATCGGTGTCTGCAGGTCCTGTCTAAAGGAAGCGGGTGGAGAGGCAGGTAACAGCCAAGGAGTAACGCTGGGTGCGCTGACCACAAGTGTCAAAGATTCTCCCACCCAGAAAGGACCAGAGGTGCACTTCGGTGTATTTCAATCAGGTATTTTATTGTTCTGGCAACTGCAAAATATACAAATTTCTGAAAGGCAGCCCCTGTTTGAAGGCTGGCACAGCTTCATCCCAGGTAATTAATCCAGATATACAGAATGCAGAGAAGTTGTAGGTCACACACAGAAGGCCCCAAACCAACCAAGGAACAATAAATCCAATCTAAAAAGCTTTCTGTTTTCAGGCTCCCTTATACACATTAAATAAATAAATAGCACATATGCTATCAAAATAATAAAAAAATAAATTTCAAGTATTACAAACGAAATCATCATTGGTGTGGTTCAAACAGTTTTTCTCCTCCCCCTAAATGAACAGTTTCATCCATGGTCTCATGACAGAACAAGGAGAGAGAGGGGTACACCTACCCCAAAACGAATATGCAAAGTTAAAAACATTGGTCCCAGATATTTTTCAGGGGCAGAGGGCGAGAGGCAAAACATTGGTCCATGACTGCAGCTCCATCCAACGCCTCCTCAGGTCAGATCACCGGCTTTCACCTCAGCAGCCTCCTGCTCTCTCCAAGGTCCCCCCTCCCCGTCCATTGATGTCTACCTCCCCACCTCAGCCCTTGCGAACCATGTCCTGTGGTAGGCAAGGCTCCCTGTAAGTCTGTACAGACTTCAGGCTGCCAGAGGCAAGGGAAGCACCTTCACACAGCCCCACTCAAATCGTCCATTAAGAGTCAAGAATCAGAGTTAGCGCTGACACCCAGAGAGAGGTCCAGAAGGTGGGACACAATCAAGTCATTTTCAAGAGCAGAACTGCAGGCCCCTGTGTCTAAATATATGACCAACCTACACACATACACGAGTCCACTAGACTCAAGACACTGGGAAACAGGGAAAGTAACCCAAGTCTTCGGTGGCACAGAATGTACATACAGACCTCCTCTCAGGCAGACTGCCAAGTAGAGGGGATAGGGGTTGAGTGATTTGGTGTGAAAACTTCAAACTTGATCGTAGGGTATCCGAAGCGTGTTCCATTTCCCATGTAATCCCAACCAGAGAAATGTACATTCTCGAGGAGTTCCTCTCAAACAACACAAAAACAAAAATAGCTGTTCTCTCCACTTCCAGCCCTAGTTGTCCAAGCCTGCCCACCCCCACACTCAGCTGTTTCATGGGCTGAGAAGGGCAAGGATGCGAGGCTCAAAAGTAGAGGGTGGAGAGGAGAGAGACCTTTGGCGCCAGCTTTTAGAAAGATTCTCAAAGGGTTATTTGAACAAATGCTGAATCTCCAAACTGTTTCTTCTGGGCCTCAGGACACTCCCTTCCTCCCCCAGAACCTGGAGGCAATAAGGAGAAACCAGCAGGTAGAAACTACAGGTGCTGAGCATCATCACGTGTCTCCAAACCCCTGCTTGGAATGGGGAGGACATTCCCCAAGAAACCTAACACCACGCCAGGCACACAGCAGGCACTCCGCGAAAGTATGCGACAGCTCAGTCTGGGACACCACGAACAGCGTCTTGGAGGAAGTGGCCTAGAGTGAGAGCTACTGTCCCCATCTGGCAAATAAGGGAGATGAAGGACGCCCTGAAGGAAGGGGGGCAGATCTTCGTTCTCCTCCACGCTGTCTCCCAGGATCCTCACTGTCTCCCAGGATCCTCGCTGTCTCCCAGGATCCTCGTTCTCCTGCACGCTGTCTCCCAGGGTCGTCTCCCACTAATCTGAGAGCAGGCTCCAGCCAGCACCCCCGGATCCCTTTGAGCTCCTCATCTTGGCATGGTCCAACTCCCCACATTCTTTCACAGTTCCAGCCCCCAGAACACAAAACCCAAACATCTAAGTTCCTGAAGAGAAGGTGTGACTTCCAGGTCACATGTTCTGACAGAAAAAAAGGTGCAAAAGCAAGCAGCCCCAGGAGAGCCACCTCTCAGGGGCCTCTGATCCAGGCCTGAGAGTGGAGGGACCGCATGGCTCCCCTGGAGGGTGAGGCGCTGGTGCTATTCCTCTTGCTGACACAGTCAGATGGTCCTTCAACATCTTCAGAGGCCAAGCACAGACCTGGGAAGGTGCGTGGACATGCGGAGGGCCACTGTTTAGCTGACCAGCAAGTCAGTTCAGGAGCTTCTGTCTGCACCTCCAGACTGGCTCTCGCGGCCGGCCTGATCCCAGCAGGTGTCCTTTCTTCCCAAGTCAACGTTCCAGGCCAAGATGCACAAACAAGCCTTGTGAAAGTTTTCAACCTCCCTGAACCTTCAGCAGCTGGAATCTAGGCCCCTTTAATTTTAGGATTTTGGGACCAGTGTCACCTCCCCAGCTGGGAACATTCCAGGCCAAGATCACACAAGTGAAACAAAATAAAACAGCACGGAGGTGTCCAACATCCCTTCCTCAGGGCTTTGTCTCACCTCCTCCACTGCTCACCGTCCTCACCCAGCTTTGTGGAGAGCCAGTGAGACCACTCAGCCCTGGACAGTGCGGAGAGCTGGGGTGGGGGTGGCCGCAGCTGGATGTGGAAGCCTGGACTCTGTGCACACGCAGAAAAGGCATGCTGGGGTCTCGGCCACCCCAGTGCTGTGAGGGGGCATGGGTTCACTCTGACTGGCAGACCCCTCTTCTATGCCACCCTGCCCCATTCCAGGAAAAGTCCTTGGAACCACTGGCCTCAGGCAGATGCAAGAGCCCCTACCTAAGCTGCAGGAAAGGAAATGGAACGGAACCGACGGGTCTGCCTCAGTGTGTCCCGGAGGAATCGACGCTGCTCTGCGAGCCATTCATGTTCTGTGTTCAGGAGAAAAGAGGGTGGAGAAGGGCCATTATTATTACTGTTGCCTAGGTTTCTAAAGCAAGACTAAAGCCATGCAGCTGAGATTTCACCTTCCCTATCCCCAGACAAAAAAAAAAAAACAAAAAACAAAACAACACACAACCCGAAAGAGCTTATTAACCAAACTGTTGGCAGTTGCCCAGGGTGGCCCCAGGAACACTTGGAGGTTAAGGCCAGAGCCGCATGGGAGAAGGGCCTTGGGGCAGAGGCCTGGCATCTGCCTGCAGGAGGCAGGAAGGAGGGTGGGGACAGCAGGCAGCTCTGTAGGTCAGAGCTGTTCTGGGGAGCAATGGGGTCAGCACCTAAGAGACCCTCAGCTCACAGCCCTTGAGAGTCCCGGGAAGTCTTGCTGGCCACGCCAGGCACAAGTCGCGCCAGGGGCCCCTAAAGAAGCATAAGGACTCTCCCCTCCCAATGTGGCTCAAGCAGAGCTGCACACCTCGCCCCTCAGGATCCAGGTCCTAGGAACGTGGGCTCAGCGCTGGAACATAGGTGCTGCGAGCTGGCCGGACGTGGTGGTGGGGGGACCCAGGCAAGAGGGCACTGTCACTAAAGTTCTTTCCTGTTCTAGTCAGAGCAATCCTAGCCAGAGCCTCACCCACTTAAAAAAATGTTTTTTTCAGCCGGCTGGGGACAGAGGATGGCTGCCACCACACAGCCACAGTCCCTTTACCTAACCTCCTTAATTTATCTGCAAAAAAGGGAAACACTTTTCAAAAAGTGTTCTCTTCCATCTTAAGAGTCTACAGTAAGACTGTCTCAAATGGGTCCAGGGAACGAATGGGACCCAGGAAGACAGATATGCAAAGATCACCTTGGCCCTCTCCTCTCCTCCCCTCCCCATGCAGAACCAAGGGCCCTGGTGCAGAAATCTCTACAGGTGAGAACCCCAGGTGGTGGCACCGAAGCCCACATCTGAGCCTGCTTGCAGCCAGACTCAGAAGTCCAGGACCTGACCCTCCAACCACAAGTATGTCAGCCTCTGGGGCTGGGGGCGTCTGCTGGGGAAGGCCCTGTCACCTTGCAACCAGAGAGGACTCGGCCAACTTATGGGATTAGAGAGTGAGGTCCCCCTGCCCGGCTAGCTCCAACCCCCCCTTGTACATGACAAGCCCAAGGCTCCAAGCACCCACAAAGGACAGCAATGAGACAATGACACTGGGGGTTACAGGCACAGGCTATGTCAAACCATTCGCTCATGGTGTCCCTGGCTCAGGATGCATGGAGGGAAAGGAGGAAGCAAGAGAGGGGACCTCGAGACAATGGTGCTGCTCTTAAAAATCACGAGTTCTCTGGCACGGGGTGTATGAGTCACGTACTTTACAATGGGCAGTCTTCACACAGAACGAGATGCCCTGCCGGGCAGAGATGCCATGACTCAGAGATGCGGAGGGCACAGAGAGGGGCATGCACCGAGCCATTTACCTTTCCAAGATTAATAAGGAGAAAACTTTGAGAAAATGTGACAGACAGTTCGTCTTTCAAGCATAGAGGGGACAAAGGAAGAAACATGTTGGAAAAGAAAAACAAAACATCTTTAGTAGTATTTTGTTCTTAGTGTACATTTGAAATTTCAAAATCAAGGATGCATGGTGAATGGTTGGCCCCAAGCACTGACAGAGCCCTTGGGAAGGGACCGCAGGGCATCACGTCTGGCTAGGCTGTCTCGCCCGCTTCACCGGGAAACCACCCTCACAGGCATCCTCAAGCCACAATCCCAGGGGCTACCCCACTACCCATTCTCTTGATGCTCCTGCTGCTCATGAGAAGAAGCCCACTGGCTTGTGTGGAAGGAACAGGAGGGCATCGAAATGCAGAGTGGAGTGCGAACCAGAGCGCAGGACATACCCACCGAAGCGCAGGGCACCGCCTCTCCCTCGAGAACAGCTACCAGCCACCGGACACTGACTCGAGCCAGAGATTCTGGCAGTGCTACATTATCAAAACACCTAGTAACATTCCTATGTCCACGTTACGGATGAGGAAGTTGGCATCCTAGAATTGCACTACCTTGCCCAGAGTTCCAAGGAGAGAGGATATTAGAGCCAAGATCCAAACCCAGCTTGGTGTGACTTTAATAATACATTTTGGGATCTGCAGCCCGACATGGGTTCATTCTCCCAGGCTGCATTGGGCGCTGAGACCACAGAGAATGCCCCCCTCCCCAGCAGGAAGATTTCTTCCATGGCAACAGCAGACCGTGGGTCGAAAGGAACAAGAAATACACAGATCCATAGGGCTGCTACTACGCTCACATTAAGTAAACACACCTCAGCCTCGGGACGCTGCTGCAAGGAGAGGCTGCAAGAGGCAAACTAAATCAAGCAGCTCTGGGCAGCCCCACAGGCTGCAAACGAGGGTGCCCAGGACAGGGTCAGGTGAACAGTAGTATCTAGGCTGTCCCCAAAAACCAGCCCAGAGAAAGCAGCCAACCTTCAGGACTGGGGGGCCTGGTTAAGTCGGGGTCCTGCCACTTGACTGGCAGAATGTCATGGCAAGTGACTAAAACTCAGCCCTCATCTGGGAACAGCCTCTGCCCTACAAACGTCCTGGGGTTATTTTAAGGATCAAAGATAGGAGACGTGAGCAAGCACGTTTTCCGTGAGCTGTAGAGAATGACAAAATACATTTCACTATAGGTGCAGCCACCTAATCTAAGCTCAATGCCAACCAACTGTTTTCCCAGAACAAGCCAGGCTTTTAAGGCTTATCAGGCTGAACTCTCAAGCCCTCTCCTCATCTGTGAGATTTGAGTGGCTGGGGAGGGTGATATTTCATGGTGGCTGTTACTGTGACTGCAATACAGAACCACCAGGGCAACAGAAACGCTCTGGCTGAAACTTAACCAGAACTTTCTGCACAGAGCTCTGGCTGTAGGAAAAGGGAAACCAAGCGGGTACGATTCAAAAGCTGCTCCCAATCCTGAACATGGCCACAGGGGCCGAGCAGGTTCCCATGCAGGACAACCTGATCCAGAGCAAGTTTCCAGAGTGGGGGTCCCTGCCAGGACAAGTGGGAGAGACTGCAGGGTCTCTCTATTTGTTTTGCAGATTAGGCTCTGGGTCAATTTTCCTCTCGAAACAAAAGGGCTCCCCAGGGGAGACACAGAACTTGAAACACAATGGTAGCCAGGGTAACACCCAGCTTACCACCAAAATCTGAGGCTAGAGGGACAAATGAGATTAATACTAACAGCAACCCAGGACCCTAAGAGGGAGCGAGGAGGAGCAGCCAGCTATAGCAGTGGCAGCATCAGGACACAGAGAAAACAGATGGGCCATAATTACTTCTTGTGTCCTTTGCTAATAATTCATGAATCCTCTTCTCCCTCCTCCTGAGCCCATCTTCCTCTTTCGGATCCCACAAAAAACTGCCATTATCCTCCACACGTTAACAGGCAGGAGGGCAAACTGGCAAGCAAGGAGAAAGAGGTGCTAGCAGCAAAATTATTCGGAGAAAAATACTTACAAACAGGCTTTCCCTAGCAAAGGCTGCAGAGAGAAAAGGTGGAGAGAGAGAGGTCAGTAGAGGGACGGGCTGTGAGGTCCGAGTCACACGGAATCAGGACATCCTCTGCTGGGACCCTCCCGGCCTGGCCCAGCTTCCAGGCCCCCTGAGGATTCAGCTCGCAACCCCAGAGGGCCGTGCTGTCCGTCCGAGTGCTGGGGAGGCCCCGCCACGTGTCTTCTGTGACCCAGGACAGCGCAGCTCCACATCCCCCTGAACCCAGCCCAGGCTGGAACCCCCAACTGTCGCTCTTGGTGGCCTCTAAACTTACAACTAGGACCCCACAGTTTACACCAAAACAGTGTCATAGACACACCATGCAGAACTTCAGTTCTGTTTTCTTAAAAACACCTCTAATTTTAGACCTGAAGTGAGTACTAAGTAGGTATCTCCAAATCCTACCCCCTCATTTTAAAAGATAAGGAGACTGAAGGCTCGGGAGGGAGGGAGCCTGACAATGAAATCCTACAGCTGGTGCCGGGGGCAGACACCACTGTGCTCAGGCTCAGCGCTCACTCCCTCTTTCAATCTGCTCTGGCAGCAGGTGCCCCTCCTCCTCCATCCCACAGATGAGAAGACTGAGGCCCGAAGAGGTTCGGTGGCCTGCCCGAGGCTGCACAGCACCTGCCCCCACATCACATTTCCAGACACCACAGAGTTTAAATGAGCTCCAGGAGAAATGTGGAAAGAGTTTGTGGACCTCAGCGTGGAGCTCATAAACAAATCCAATTCAAAACTTAGCTGTGACTTATTTGTAAGAGACCAGGCCTGGTGGGTGGAGGTTGGGGGACATGTCTCGGTGGGACCCAAACTTGTGCCCAGAGTTTTCTATGTCCCACAGATTCTTGGCTGTCATTGAAGGAAAAAAAATGGTTTTTTAAAAACAAATCTTAATGCCCAATAGCCAAGATCTTTCAGCCTTTAATCTTCATATTGAATAAACTGAAATTTAGTTGGTTTTTGCATTTTTGAGGGTTTTTTTTTCTATCTGCTAAATGAACTACATTACATGAGGAAGTGGCTATTTCCAGACCACCCAGCTCTGCGAGGTGGGCCGCCCGAGCTCTCCCCAGGCCATACAGGCTCCAGGTGAGGACACTCTTAATGGGCCCCCTTCAACTACAGCTTTTCTGCAATGGGGAGCCACAGCAAGAAAGGAAGGAAAACTACGCAGCCAAGGGTCTGGGACAGAAAAGACACCCTCAGGCCACACAGAAGCCAACTAACGGCCCAGAGCTGCATGAAGACTGACTTCCCAGCTAGGGGCTGCCTTCAACTTCTCTTGAGAAAAACCTATTCATGAATGTGGATGGGACACAGACACTTCGCCATTTCTTCTGCTCTGCCCGGTTCTGCCCAGTGAAGGTCGCCTCCTCGGAAAGCAGTTGTGCACACTCAGCCATGGTCAGGGAGCACCCGCCTGCGGCCTTCCGGGATGTCACAAACTTCCGAGGCTATCCCCGAGCTCTCTCCCTCCACCACCCACCCGGACAGGAGACACACTGCAAGGAAGGAATGGGGGGTAACGCACTTGTCCGGGTAGCTGTGCGGGCACCTCCGGGGGCAGGCAGTTGGGCAGGGCAGCGGAGGTAGAGGCCACATGCTCCTCAAAGCTGTTGATGCGAGGCTTTTTGGTGGGCTCGGGGCTGGCTAGTGGGGTGACACTATTGCGTCTCATGAGTGGGTTAGGTCCCTTCTTTGCGTCCTAAGCAAGACAAAGACAAAAGAGAGAAGGCGACAGTTATGTGGAGAGGGAAAGTAAATAAGCCAAAAAAGGGAAAAAATCAAAACCAAGTACAACACATTGCTCTGCTTCTGGATTTTACTGATACGACGAGACCGACCAAGGTGAACGGCCCTGGGGTCACGGGGCTCCCTATTTGTCTCGCATCCCCCAGTCGGCAAATGACGGGACGATCTCCTCCCAAGCCCCTTTTCCGGATCATTCCGAGACACCCACCCAGATAAACACGACATTCACAAAGCAGGTGAAGGAAGAACAGCAGGACCAGTTCTGCACAGTCACTCAATTACAGCAGGTACCAAGGCAGGAGAAAAGAACCTTGATGCCGCCCTCCAAGAAGGAGAGCAGAGCAGGGAGAGGCCTGGGCATGAGGCGCAGGTAGCCACTAAGGGGACAGGATGGCAGGAGGGCAGGGGGAGGTGTCCGTTCTGGACCCCTGCGAGCTGCCCACGAGCCAGGATCTGCAGAGCAGATGTGGAATGGCTCCTTCGTCCCGTAACTACGCCCCGGCTCTGGACCAGGAAGGCAGGTTTCAAAGCCAGCCAGGAGACTGAAGGCACAGAAGACCCAAGGGAGGCAGAAATGGCCAAACACTAGTCTTTTGACCAAGTGCCAAAGCGATTGTAGTGATCCCCATGGCCTGTCACTGTAGCTCATGACCCAGGAGCCTGAGTTGGAATCTGTCTCCACCAGGACCCTGTCCCAGTTCTGCACAATACAGTGTTCGGGGACTATCAGAGCCCAGTTCAGCCGAACCCCGCTGCTGGGGGTCAGGCTGGGAGGCTGCTCCTCCCAGAACCAGAGGAAATGCAGCATCCTCCAACCACCCACACTCAGAAGGGGGTGTCACAGAGCCAACGGATGCCATCCTCTTGCGTTTCAGTCAACCAGTCAGGCAATTGCTGGTGGAAGCCAAGTTTTAATGCCAAAATCTTCTGGTCAAGCTCCCAGGAAACAGGAAAGTCCCCTGCACTAATGGGAATGTCGTACTCGATGTATGCGGAAGCGTCAGACTGCTGCTGGCACAAAGCACTGCATTTCCAGTTGGTACAAAGCAAATTTCAACTTTCTTCCACAATATCCACCTGGGTGGCAATCGGCTCTGCCCTCAGGAGAGCCCACCAGGCTGACCGCCCAAGTCTCAGACCTCCAGGGGTTAATACAATGCCGCCAGGCACTGGGGTCTCCTGAAAAACTTTCCACCCACCAACCCTCATGCCTCTAATTTCCAAATCATATGTTTCTCCAGTTCCACTTCCTTTTGCACAATTATCATTTCTTGGTAATTCTGTACTTAAGTGCATAGAGATGACTGAGCAGATTTGCTGATCCTGTTTCAACCCGTAACTCTGGAACTTGAAAGTAGTTTTAGGCGCCCCAAAGGAAAAGGCAACAATATTTGTGCTGTGGATCCAGTTAACGGCAGAATGTGTCTTCCTCTTTAATGCGCACTTCTCAGTAGAAGTGGGGGAAAAAAGCACGGAAAGAGAAAAAAGAAGACACCAAGAAGCCCCAAGAAAGACAGGGCAGGAGCACAGAGATGCTGAGAAGGGAGGGGAGAAAGTCATCCAGGCCCTCAGAGTCCCAGCAAACTACCTCAAGGAGAACCCACTGGAAGACATATGTCAGCATTTATAGTCAACACCATACTGGGTGCTTCCCAAGAGTTCACACGCATTGGTCCCACCACTCGAGGGTCCTCGGGGTGGAGAACAGGATGGAGGTGCTGAAGGGCCAGAGGCACGAAACTTCCACTCACCTCTGACCTCTCCCGGTGTGTGTTCACTGACTCCACATTCAGGTAGATGGATTCTACACGGCAACCTGGGCAGGGGAGAGAGAGCAGCTCCTGGTTAAAGGGGACAGGCCGCTTACAGCCCCACAGCCACCGGAGCCACTGTGCCAGGGAGGTCTCACGTGGCCTGGGCCGTGTCACCACACTCACCGTAAGCGACTGGGGTCAGTTTCAGGACGGTGTGAAGGGGGCATTTCAGGTAAGGCATCTCCTCTGAAAAAAAGAGAAAGAGCCCCACGATTCGATATGAGACTCGAGGATGGACATTCCCAGGCCCCCAGAGAGATCTCCCAGGTCAGAACCTCGGTGGCCTGGCCGGGCAGGGGCGTCTCCCCTGGCCCCCGCCCCTCACTGGAGGCAGATGGCCCTGGAGAAAACACCTAGCCTGAAGAACAAAATCAAAACAAACCCCAAACCCTCTCACACAATGAGTTATGGTTAGAAAAGAAAAGAAAAGAAAAGAAAAGAAAAGAAAAGAAAAGGAAAAGAAAGAATCGTTCCCCAAATAACTTAGGTACATTGAGATTCAGCTGAACCTCATGCAGACTCAGGCTCAAATTTTAGGTTTGAGGTTTCTTGGCCGTTGTGTTCCCAGAGGTGGGCTGAAGAGAAGAGCTGTCCCTCCCAAAGCCCCTGAGGTGCGAGTGGACGAGGGCTTTCAGGAGGCTGTTTCAGGGAGCTGCTGGCCCACCGTGCCTCGTGCTGTGCTGTGGGATTGACAAGGAAGGGCGGGGCCTAAGGGCCTGCGGCAGCACAACGGACAACCTGTGTGGATTGGGTAAGGACGGATGGGATCTGAAGCTACCCCAAACTCAGAGGCTGGCTTCCCTCCCTCCTCTCAGGGATTGCAACTAGCTCCCAATCCCGCCCCACCCAGCGAGTTTTGGGGGAGGGAGGCACCTGCACTCTTATCCAGGAAGTAGGCCAAAAGGCAACGCAGGACGGCCTGGTGGCAGATGACCAGCACGTTCTCCTGCCGCTCCAGCTCCATAATCACGGGCTCCAGGCGCTGCACCAGGTCCTGGTAGGACTGCAAGACAGAGGGACGGCGCTGTGTCGTGGCAGCACACCTAGGAAGGTGGCAGCCTGCCACCCAGGCCACCCCTCGTTAGAGAACACACAACCAATCACTCAGATAAGGCCCAGGGGCGCTGTAGAGCCACAGCCCCGTGGTCACTGGGGAAGCCACCTCAACTGGCTCCCTCAGAAAGGGGTCGTCAGTGTTGATAAGGATGTGGAGAAGTAATCCCAAGAGGACACAACCTGCGTCCTCCCTCTCTCACTGCTCCCTCCCTCTCCTCACCTTCTACAAGAGCCCGAGGAAAGGAAGTCCTGATACGGGTGACGTGATGAACCACGACAACGTTAAACTAAATGACAAGCAAGACCCAGCAGTCCCCGTGCTGTACAATTCCATTTATATAAAACATCCAAAACAGGCAATTCCACAGAAAGTAGATTTGTGGTTGGCGGATGAGGGAAAATTAGGACTGAGAGAGTTAACAGGTTGGGGTTTCTTTCTGGATTGATGGAATGTTCTAGAATTAGTGGTGATGGTTGCACGGTATTGCAACCATTAGTGGCAATGGTTGCATACTAAAAACCATTGGATTATATATTTTTAAAATGGTTAAAACAGTAAATTTTGTATTATGTAACTTTTATGTCAATAAAAATAAGTTGAAAAAGAAGGAGTAGGCCTACGATTTTTAAGAGCACCAAGCTCCCATTTACAATGGTCTCTTTGCTGTCCCCTTCCTTCTTTTACTGACCAGGTCCCAGGGAACAAGGGCCAGGGTGATATAAAATGACATGACCTTGGGCTACGGGGGAACGGGGACGTGACAGGCCACAGACAGGAAGGATTCCCATGCAGTGTCACCGCGCCGAGGCCTGCAGGGGACCCCAGTGTACCATCTGCACTCCAGACTCTCTGTGCAGGGCTCTAAGCAGCTGCTTGCTCAGCCAAAGTGAGCTGTAAACGGCCTCTGAGATTGCCCTCCACCAGTGTCAATTCAGTCAGCACGACTGGCTTGAGATGACATGTTGGCCATCTCCCACGCTGCCAAGGGGAGAACCCTCGCATCAGGTGAATAACCACCCACGACTGTTGTTCTCTCTCACGTTGTTCTGTATGTTGTTAGAGAAACACAGCTCTCACTGTTGCTCATAGAAAAATACAACTGTACCGCTCTCGGAGGTGGTCGTAAGGTTCAGCATAGGAAGACCCAATTCAAAGGGGAAAGTGCCAGGAACAAGCATCAGAACAAGTGCAGGGCTCGCTATGCGCAATCCGTTGCTAGTACCTGTCCACCTGGGTGCCCAGCAGCCCTCTCCTGGCCTAGCTCGACACCCCAGCCGCTGAAGGACCATCGTGCGCTCCCCACACACAGCAGCCACGGCTGACCATACCCCACCAAACGGACAACGGACCCTAGGTGGAAGCGGGCACAGCACCAGCACACGTACCTCCCCGGTGGGGTACCGGTAGTAGTACTTGTCCTGCTCGCGCAGAGCATACTCCTCGGGGTAGGTGTCCTTTATCTCCTCATAGGTCATCTCCTCACAGACACCCTGGAGAAAACACCAAAGGTCACTTAAGGGAACATGCCCCCAGGGCCCGCTTGAATTGGTCAACACAGCACAGGTCGGGAAGGGCTCTCAGGATTTCCAGCAGGTATGGCTGGAAGAGGCTTCCCTGCTCTCCTGCTCCCGCCCCGCACGGCCACAGTTGAGCCCAAACTCACAGCATCAATTTCGTTGAGCGCCTTCCACTGTTCGTAGGGAAGCTGGAGGGCTTCTGCCGTCTGGATGGTACTCTTCAGCTGGCTGGTCCACACCTTGAGGTCCTTCAGGTTCTGCTCCTCCACGAATTTGCTCAGGGCATTGGCAAACTGTGAGGGCATGGGACAAAAGGGACACACACTGGACACCAGGCTCCCGGGCGGGCCTGCTGGAGAAGCAGTGCAGGGCTCATTCCCGCTCCCCACTGGGGACAGTTGCCCTGCTGTCATTCAAATGGTGAACAACTGAACAACTGAAAAGCTACTCCCACACCCCCTACTCACAGCCCCGGAGACACTCCCTTCCCGTCCACACAAACACAGGCCCACCCACAGGGACACATACAGATGCACACAGAGACACACAGACATGTACGTAGACACATAACAGGGACCGACACACAGAAACACACACACACACAGGGTTACACAGACACAGACATACACATAGGGACAGGAACACACAAATATACAGAGATACACACAGCCACACAGACATACACAGATGGACAAGAACATACACAGAGACACATACATAGACACATACACAGAGGGACAGGAACACACACATACATACACAGGGTTACACAGACACAGACATACAGAAACAGTAACACAATGTAGACAGGTGCATACACAGACACATATAGACACACATGTACAGAGACACATGCATATACATAGGGACATACACACACCCCGTCCTTAGTCCCCTGCCTTCCCCTCCTGCTCCCCTCCTACCTTCCTGCCCCTGCTGGACAGGCCTGAGTCCCCGCCAATCTTCCCCTGGAGGTTGTGCTCACTCTCGCCGTGACGGCACAGGTAGATAGTGCGGGGCTGCACGTGGATGTTCATCAGATAGTACACGATTCGGCTCTGGATGTGGTCCTGAACTCTGTTCACCAAGAACCGCCGACCCACATCGATCACCTTGATCAGGGACAGGTCCCTGCACAGAAAGGGGACGGATGATCAGAAGCCCCTCCTCCCGCCAGCACAGCACTGCCAGCAGGGGTCAGGTCACCCAGGTGTGCCAACAGCAGAGCTCAGCCCCAACAGAGCCACAGCGGCTGGCGTACGCTCCTTGAGGGCACAGACTGAATCTCTTTGATCTGAGAGTCAGAGTGTGAATATGAGTGTGTAACTCACGCAGCAGTGTGTGTGGTCAAGAGGCTGACTCGCCTCCCAGAAGAGGGGGAGAGAAAAGCAAGAGAATGGAAGAAAATAAAGGCGATACCAAGCAGACCACAGGAAGACTGGGCTCAAATACCCACTTTCCACATTTCTACATGGTGTCTGAAATAGTGACGATGAAAGTGTAATCAAGGATTTTTTTTTAAGTTTTATTTTAATTATTGATAAGGATTTTTTTAAAGATAAACATATATATACTTTTTATCTTCACCCAAGGACATACAGGCTTATTGGTTTTAGAGGAGAAGGAAGGGAGAGAGGGAGTGGGGGAGAGAAACAGTGACATAAGAGAGAAACACTCATCAGTGGCCTCTCACATGCACCCTGACTGGGGACTGAACCCGAAACCTGGGCATGTGCCCTGGTCAGGAATCAAACAAGCAGCCTTTTGGGTTTACAGGACGACACTCCAACCAACTGAGCCACACTGCCCAGGGCTAAAAGATACTTTAGAAGAGAGTATCTGAAAATGTCCAGGAGCAACTGCATTGTGAACTTTAGGAAACATTAAAAGCCCCAAAGTAAGTGATTCAGAGACAACGACCCCTTAAGAATTACCTATCACATTTGTCAGGGTCAAGGGGCTGATAGCTGGCTTCATAGCAACTAATTCTCTTCATGAAGTCGTCCATCGCCTCTGCTGAGTTGCAGTCTTTGTAATCCGGGCTGGAGATTTTCACTTCCTGCAACACCACAAAGAGGCAGCTGATGAATCATGCTGGAGGATTTCTGCTTAGCTGAAGCAGGATTTGGGGCTGACAAACGGGAAAGCACAAACAGACTCAGAATGATGATCCGACCCAGTGTTTAAGAGAAAAGAGATATGCTGGTGTCGAGTCAGGACCCAGTGATTACACGGGCAGAGCGGCACGGCAGACAAAGGATCACTGTCTGGGTGGACAGAGACAGGAGACCCACGAGACGTCTAATGAACGCCTCTGAATGGGCCAGGATTTGGGATCGATCCAGTAGCCATGTCACCCCCAGACTTCCCAGCCCTCAACCCCGCTGCATTCCGTGTAAGCATCTGCAACGTTTCCCACACCGAGAGCAGAGGAGGTTGTCCGTCAGCAGAGCTGCACTAGGGAGTTGCTGGCGATGGCCCAGGCCTGGCGTGTCACACAGGCTTCTTCCTCCACTACCCACAGACGGGGCAGAATACACAGCAACTGGTCCTTGATGAACACTTTTCTACCTGGATCCCTTCCAAGATTTGCTCTTATGGGAGGAAGACAGAGAATCGACTCTTGGGCTTGTCATCTCCTCTAAATGAACAACAACAGGTCTGGGCAACCTGGCAGACTTCAGGGAAACTCTGAATTTCTTAATGCACGTGTCCTTTTCCTCCTCAACAACTAGCACGGACGTAAAAGAGAGGCAGCTACTCTTTCAAAATCCAAATGCAAGGGGGAGTTGGTGATTCATGGTGCAGAGCTTCAGTCTGGGAAGAGAAAAAGTTCTAGAGTTGGATGGCGTTGGTGGCTGCACAGTCACGAGACTGTGCTGAAGAACAATGGAACTGAACACTTACAAGCATATCTTTTCTCCCTAGCACAGCCACCCACATGGAGAGCACAGCGGAAAGGCCTGAGCTGCAAAGTCGCTCTGCAGCTTAATCAGAGAAAGAGGCTTCTGAACTCGGAGGGGCGGGGAAAGGGACTCCTGGCCCCGTCCATGGTGACCGCTCACTGGGGAAAAGTGACTCTGCAGCTGCTCTGTCTTTTACCACCAAGTGGAGCTAGTAGAACCAAACCAAAGAAAAACAGCAGAGCCCTTTGTTTAGATTACAATGACTTGTTTCCTCATCCTTTGAGCCTCTTCCGCTGAACCCAATCCGGACTGGTTTTCCACAATTTGAATAGCCTTTCCTGAAATATGAACTCATTTCTTAGAAATGCTTGCAAATATTCCCACTGCCTTGGAAAAGAGGCCCAATATCAGAAGCTAATGAGCACTCAGCATCCTTTTAAAGATGCACACTTAGATGCAGCAACACCACAGCATTTCCTATAGAAATATCAGACCTGCTTCTCTTCATAGCTACGTCTTATTCTAATATACTGAAGCGGGATAGGAAAATATCTACAACACGAGAAGGTGGCCTGTGGTAAAGTCTTCGCAGTAACTGTTTCTATTTGTGATATACTGCTATCAAGTGATACAATTTAAGAATTAATCAAATTAAGCTGCCAATTACCCTCAGTCTCTTCAGGCAACCTCCCCGGGGCACAGGAAGAGGAGGGTGTGCTGTAGACACACCAGCAGGAAGACAGCTGACCACCCCTGTGCTTGTCAGACTTGGGAATTCTGCCTTTAGTCCGCCGAGTCCTATTCTGATCTGCTAGGGCTCTCAATAGTAAAGAGCCTGCTGCCTCCTTTCCCATGTGGAGCGGAAGCTGCCCCTTGCCCCGAGCAACCCATCAGAAACTGTGCCACCCACAGAAACTCTGCCCGAACCCTGCCTTTCCTCTCCTGTCCCACAAGGAATGCTTTCTGCTGACTGTCTGAAAGGACCTGGATACAGCTGGGCCAGCGCACAGAACATGCTTCTAAGCTAAATACCACTCTGCACTTCTGACATCCTCAAACCCCACCCCTCCCGCAGGACTCAATGACAGGTGGGGAGAGCCAGCTTGTTCTCAGAGTCTAGTTCCTCCCCCTGGGCCGGGCCTGGTTTCTGCATCCTGCTTTTCTCAGACGGTGCTACCAGAGCAGCGGTCCCGCTCTGTCTTACCATAATGTTAGAGGCCACAACTGTAGGGTCATCGCACACCGACTCGATGAAAAACACCTGGGGAGAAAAAAGACAGGAGCCTTAGGAAACAATACCTGTGCTAACACAAAGGGCCAACTTTGGTGTCACTGTGATGTCACCACCACATCTGAGGAGGAATGACACGGCTCACAAATCCTCAAAACATAAAAAATGAACCACTTGCTCCATCCCAGTCCTTCCCCAGCAGACAGAGAGGCCTTCCCCTCCCCAGTCCCAGTAACCCCAAGAGCCAGCCCCAGGAAGGCCCTATCCGTACGCAGCAAAACCAGGGCAGCAGGAACTGAAGGACCAAGTGTCAATCAGCTGATTCCTGAGGGCCTTCCTTCCTCCTGAGCACTCGTGGGCAAGACAAGAAGTTTGGCTCACCTTGAAATCATTTTCTTTGGCAAAGTGAAGGATCATGTGTCTCCTCTCTCTAGTAGTATTGGTGGCATCAAAAACCTGAGAAGGAGAAACAAGGATAGTGAAGAGAACCCAAGTCTGAGTTTAACAGTATTTACCAAGTCACCAAGTAGGTCAGGCCTGTCAATTCTAGGCAGAAGCCAAAAAACGTGGTTCCAGAAGAAACTGCTCCCGGCCCACAGCCCTCACCACCCTGTCCTCTCCCACCACCTCCAGCTTTCAGGGAGGGACAGAGATGGGTGGGAACAGTCCTTAAAGCAAACGAGCAACAGTGACATGCAGGGGAAGGGACATGGGCTCTGTGGCTGCGGCCACCCCAGGTCCAGCCTGCCTTGCAGGGTGGTGCTGAGCCCACTAAGGAGAGCTGAGCAGAGCCCACCAGCTGCTGTGCCCGAGTCCATCCCGCCGACTACCTTCTTGGGTTCCTGTGCTGCTCTAGCTACCTGCTTCCCTCAGCTCTCAGGGCAGAGGCATCTGTCCCCATCTGAGGTGTCCCCACAGTGGCCCTCAGTACTGCTCTGGCCAGTGTCTACATTTCACTCTCTCCAAGGCACCCCCCACTATAGGACTGGAGACAGACCCAGAGGGTTCCCCGGACTTACTGAAATTTGGCCCCCTTCCTTCGTCAGGTAACTTTTGACATCTCTCAAGGCAGCAAGAGCACACTGCCTGCAACACACGGAGAGAGAGCTCGCATCAGAGCCAGCCCAGCAGAGAACGATGACGAGATTCTGCAGCGAACCTGCGCAGGCTGGCCTGGCCCAGACCCCGAGGGCCAAGGGCTCCCCCTCGGAGCCTGCACAGAGGGCTGCCTTTTGCCTCTGGCAGGGGTGGCGCACATGCTGGCTGCACAGTGAGATCCCCCTGGGAGCTTTTAAGAACCCTTGACCAGAGATTCTCACTAAACTGGTCTGGGGTAGGCCTGGCATCGGGATCTTTCCAAACTCCCAGGAGAATCTCAAATGTAGCCAGTGAAGCCACTGCACCTAGGCTTCATGGGCTTATTACACTTGGGCTTAAAAAAATCCTTTTCAGTGTAAATAGCTGATTTTCCATGAAAACAATTTTGTTCATTCTTAATAGTGAAACATTGTTGTTGATCTGTATCGCAACAGCCAAACTGGACCATCTGGAGCAGATAAAAGCACCAAGCCTCAGAGAGGCCAGGAAACTCATCCTAACGCCCACGCAGGTGGGGCTGGATCAGATGGCCACCTGCGAGGAGACACACCACCTCGGGTCTCCTTCCTCCTTTCTCTTACAGAACCTGGCTTTCCAAAGCAAAGCAAGCAAACCGAAGCGCAAGGCCTCCTGCAGCATCCCGGGCCTTACTTCCGGACTCTCATGGCCTCCTCGTTGTCAGGGCGAAAGAAGTTGTAGGAGCTGTACTGCTTCACAGCCTCCCGGCGGTACTCCCCGACGTTGAACACTGTGGGCAGCAAAGAGGACTCTTAGCCGACCCCCAGGAAGAACGGGCTGCTCTCTGCTAGGAACATTCTCCAAACAAAGGAAACCAAGACAGTACACACATGCGCGCCACCTTGAATGAGATCAGTAAGGCATGGAAGCCAGAAAGTGGACCCCCTGGCCCACTGCTTCCATTGACCCACAAGGCAGCCCAGCTTCCCACAGACCAAACGTGGCTCGGGGCCACCTGTTTTTCTGCAGGTCGTTTCCTACTGCCCAGTGTCCAGTCCAGCCTCACAAGGTCAGGGACTGGAGGCCAAGACTGAGAGAACAGGTGGCAGTCACATAGCTAGTGAAAACGGGGCGGGGGGGGACGGGGGGGGACGGGGTGATGTCTGTCCACGATGCTGAGGAGCGCGGCCAGCTCCAAATGAGCCACTCTTCTGCTGATGTAGCAGCCGGCACCCATGGGAAAGTAAACACCCACTGAGTGTTTACCGGGTACTTGTGGGTAAGGCGCCGTGCTGCGCCCAGTGGAGGACAACAGCAAATGTAAAAATAAATCCCTGTCCTTCCAACATTTTCCGTAGCCGAGAACAGCAGGCAAAGACTCATCAAAATATAGTCACCTGGCATGCGGCACTTTATGACAGTCAGTGGAGGAATGTCACAACTAAGTACCTTGGGAGTTTAAAGGAAAAGGTCAGCATGGATTGCAGCGGCTAGAGGCTTCTGAAGGAGGCAAGGGCTGAGCTACACAGGACCCGGGGCAGCGGGACTAACGGCAGCCAGGGAAGAAGAGATCCCAACACAAAGTAAACAGTGTGGTGTGTGACACAGCAAAAAGAGCCCCCAGCCCTACTGCAGGGTCAGACCAGGCCCAGAGTGGCCCAGCATGGTGAGTCCCAGCAGCTGGACATGGGGAAGGAGGTGAGTGAGCAGGACTGCAGCGCGCAGTGTGACTACCAGTCTCAGGACACAGCCTTACCTTTCGTGGGGACGCCAATCCAGTTGAGGTAGCGAGTCAGCTTCTTGGAGATGTAGGTCTTACCCCGGGCTGGGAGGCCCACCATGACAATCACTGTCGGGGAGTTGGTCAGCTTCGGCCCACAGGCTGGAAGAGCAACAAAGAAAGGTGCCACGGATGAAGCAGTGCTGGAGACAGACAAAGTCCTGTACCCCACAACACACTTAGAAATTCCAGAGGAATTCCTATTTCATTCCAACGGTAAGGCCCTGGGCATACACAATGAGACAGGACTAGTGCCTGATGGTGGCCAGGGCCCTTTAATCACACCTTGCAACTCCATCTATCTTGCTTTCAGGTGATGAATGACAGGGACCTCAATTTGCAGCCGGATACTACAGGGCCCTAAAGCCAGGCAGGAACCCCGTTATTAACCCCAGAGTGGAAGACATTCTGGGCATGTAAGGAAGGGACCCCTCCAAAAACCAAGTAGGATGAGGTTCATAGCAGGAGAAGCATTCCCAAATGCAATATGTAAATTGAGGTGACAGGTAAGAGCATGGGGTGGGGGGGTGGGGGGGTAGTCCACAGCCAAAAAAGAGAAGCCAACCATCAATTTCCCAACCTCCACACAGTAGATCTGGGTGGCCTTCCTAAATATTTTTGTTTAAAGACAATTTTAAAAAGTAAGAGTTCATCAAATGAAAATAGGTCAGGGACCCAGAACGCACCCCTGCCCCCATAAAGGGTGACAGATAAATCCCTCTGTCTCCAAAACTCTCCTGCCCTTTTCTGCTAAGTTCTGATTGATGCCAGGGTCCTGCTGAAGAAATGACAGACCACAGAGTCCCAGATGCTCCAGGTCACCAAGCCCCACCCAGGCAGAGCCCCAGGAAACCCAGAAGGTCCTGCCCTGTGAATCTCCTGGCTTTGCTGCTTGACTATTACCGTCACATGGTCTTCAGAATTTCAATCAAACAAAACACCAGGGAAAGAGGTTATTCACTGTTTTAAGCAAGCAGCCCGAAGAGCCCTATTCTGGACATTTAACGCACAGTATTTCTTTGACGGGCATCTTGTCCCTGAGACTCAGGCATCTCCAGCATCCTGGTGACAATGAGTGCACGTGGGCCAGGAGCTGCCCATTGGGAGCAGGAAGCCGGCTGTCTGACCACTCCCAGCCCAGCAGCGCTGCCCGGTGCCCACTGGCTTCCACCATCAGCCAAGCGCTCCTCATAGCCACGCAGCATTGCTTTCCAAGCACTGGCCGCAAGGGTGCAGGCAAAGCTATTCAGGGTGCATCCCAAATCTAGGCAACCACCAGACTTAGACAGGTGCTCTGTCTCTCTCTAAAAGGCCAATGCCACGTGAGGGAGGAGGGGAAACCAGCAGGCCACTGACAGGCATAGGCTTGAAGGAAGACACCTCCTCCTAAGTTGGATGTGCCCCCAAACAGTCCCATTCTCAGCCTGGTGACCAAACTGAGGTCAGGTGTCCAAACGCCCACCATGCTATTATAGGACCTGCCCCCGGACCTGTAGGCTAGGTAGGGGCAAGGAGGAAACAAGCACAATGCACAGGGGCTATTTCTTTCATGGTCTTGGGCCACCAGTGACCTCCAGGCAGAGCGAGGAGGAGGAGGAAGAGGAGGAGGAGGAAGAGGAAGGGCCATCAAGAGGCCAGGGCACTTTCAGGAGCCACAAAAGCTCTCAGCTAGGATTCCTCAGATTCCAACGGCCAGGAACAAACAAGTGCCTAGTGTGAGCACAAGAGTGCAGCAAAGACGTGTCAGTGGGCTTCCTGGAGCCCCGAGGGGCAAGCGGAGAAAGATGATGGGATCCCCGAAAACCAGTGGGGACATAGACACACACTGCTGCATGCACTGTGGCAGCTGCCGGTGACACATGAGGAAAGTGTTCTCACGTGTGCTCCAGAACAATACTTACTCTACTAGTTCTTCCCCCAAGCCACTGGTTTTTCCCTGGTCCTATCTTATGTCCCCACCATGCTGCTGCTCCCAAGAGCACCCAAACACGCACAGGGACAGAGGGACACGCACACGCTCTAGCTGAGCTGTACACATGCAGGGGATGCTTCTGTTGGACTCATGCCAAGGAAGTGGAGACAGAGACTGACTGGTTTATCAAATTGGGGATTAATTATATTATCTGCTAATCATACGCAAACACCTCCTAATCTTCTCTGGCAGTAGATGCTTTGGCAAGAAAATAAAATACACACAGCAAAAGACATGGCAGGGTAAATATCTTAAGCCGAAAAATCAGGTCGAATGGCAAACCCAAATAAACCATCAGTCCCTTATTTGGCAAAGCAGGAATCATTCCTCCTACTCCTTGGGCTTCTTGCATAAGATCCAAAGGAGCTGCAGAAGGAACTGCCAAAGGCGGCTGCAGCTGTCCCTGGGCCCAGCCTCTCCTGGGTCTCAAAATGAGCAGGGAAATGGCAAAACCTTTTGACTAAACCTTTGGGGCTTGGTCTCCTTCATCCCTTCCCACTCTTTTAAAGTCATAGCACATCTCAAGCACCTTCGTGGGCCTATAGGCATCTCCCAGACTCTCAGTTTCTTCTCCTCCGCAACACCCCCCTTTTTTTAACTTGTGGGAAAGAGAGCCCCTTCCCACCCCTCACACCAGCCTCCCGGGAGCTCGGCCTTTCCTTCTTCCCCTGTTGGGGAACAACAGACTAGGGAACAGACTAGAGACTAGGGAACAGCAATACGGGATCTTAACACAGGATTTTCCAAAAAGTACTTGTGTTTCATTTCCTCTTACACAAATGCTTGATATTTTAATTTCTTCTTGACAAAAAAGTCTTTATACATAGATGTACTGAGACGTCCACTGAGGCGTCAACATAAATGTACATGTGGGGACCATGGGTATTCACTGGGTGAAGGGCTGGAGAAGCAAGAGTGTAGAGACCACTGGGGGGACAGGCTACAAACACCTTGATTGCAGCTGGGGGGCTGGTGCTCAGGCGCACAGTGTCACTGTGGTTAAGGCCATCACTTGAGTAAGCGCTCACAGAAAGTCACGAAGTTCTGGGCGCTCACCCTCAACTCTCTAATATCACCACATTCACTCAAGGACACACGTACTGGGTGCCTTGTGAGCACAAGGCATATGTGGGCACCCTCCCTGTGCTGAGAAGCACCTAGTCTGCAGTGGGGGACAGATGCTACACAAACAAACAAAAGCCGAAAGGCATTTCAGAGAGTACCAAATGCTAAGAGAGCACAGCAGACATCCCTTTAGAGAGTGCTGGCACTGGGACGAGCCACGGCTGCGGGATGAATTAGAACTGGGTAGGCAGGGCCAGGGTCCTCGAATGGCACCTGGGCTGAGACCTGATTGTCCAAAGCCAGGCGCACCATTTTCTTAGTATGTCACGCACCCTGGCTGCATGGGCTAGTTCCCTACACGTACATGGATACAGGAAGCAAAGGATAACCAGGAGGCCAGTTGGTGAGTTCAGGGAACAGCACCTATGGTGACCTGGACAGCAAATCCTGAAAAAGGTTAGCCAGAAGGGCAGAGGCTGCAGTTTCAATCCCAGCCCCCCAGCCCAGGTCGGGCCGCTGACCTCTCGGACAGCGTGCGCCGCACTGACACGAGTGGGCACTCAGCAGCTGTCCTCCCCCACCGTGCTGACACCCCCAACCCAGGCTCAGAAAACAAGCCCTTGGAAGACACTTGACTGTTGCTCCCATCCCTCCCACAAGCTTTCTTCTACCCAGCAATGCTAACCTCAAAAAGATGCCGAGTCATTTGTGTTCTTTTCTACAAGCAAGTAAGTTATTGCTTCAATGAGAAGTCCCAGGAGAACAAACGGAGGACGATGTTTAAGACAGACATGCGCAGATGGGCTCAGCCCCAGCGCTGCCTAATGACATTTTGATTGCCGCATGTCTACAGTAACCACTGAAACCTACTCCCACCTGGCAAGGGCACACTGAACTCTACAAAAAGACCTGCTGTGACCCTGCAGTTACACCTAAGAAGGACCCCCTGGGTAACAGGCTGCATGCCCTTGGACCTGGGAGAATGAAATCCAGGCTCAGAAAGTGATAGCGAACACTTAACTATCGTCTACTGGACGTAAACCCTCTCTTGGAATCGCATCAGCTCAAAGAGTCCGCTTAGCTGCTATTAAGAACAGATATCTAAGTGAGCTTGCCCTAGGGGGGGTGTGCCTGAGGCTTTAAAGGGGTGGGGAGAACCCAGCCAAGCCAGTACTTGGTTCTTCAGTACTATTTGGTGAATACCATACTCATGTATTACTTTGCCAGCGTGCTTAACTGATCTTTATCCAATGAATGGGCTTCCCAGCCAGACATGGTCTCTGCCAGGACAGCGTGGGACAGGGCTTTTTAGTGAATCATTTGACAACCTTGAGAGACAATACCATAGCACAGTGGCTGAGAGGGCAGGGCCTGGAGTCAATAAACAGAGTTCAAAGCCAGTTCCCAAGGCTTCCTTGGACCTTGGACAAGTGACTTGATCTCTCACTGCCTTAGTTTATTTTTCAGTGAAATGGAGGGATGCTTCAAACAGTTTTTTTGGAAGGATTAACTACACCATAATACATTCAAAATACTTTCTGCAGCAGCCTACATCAGCACCAGCCTTTATGGCTTTCAGCACTCCAGGTGAGGAAACAAACACCCCCAAGTGAGGTGAGGGCCCCAGGAACCAGTGCTAAGGGACAGGGTCGGTGCTCAGCCAAGTCTATCTCACCTGAAATCCTTCCGGGGCCCTTTCTCCACCAGTGGCTGAACCTATGAAGTTCTTAAAAAATAGGATGCCCAGGCTTCCTCTGCGGCAATTCTAATTTGGTTTGGAGTACCCGTATGGATTTTCCCCCCACAAAATGATTCTAACGTACAGCCAGAGCCAAGAATCAACTGTATTGGCCACCCGTGGATAGGTGGGGATTTCTCTTAAACAGCGTCCCCCACCTTCTTCCTTCTTTAAGTTGGAATACCACCAGTGGTTTTTAGTCCCTACTGAGATGAAAACCCTCTGTTAGTAGATGGTATTCACCTACTTTACAGATGAGAAAACTGAGGCTCTGAGTGGGTAAATGAATGGGGACTCATATGCAGAGGCCCTCCACCGTAACTGATGTAACAGAAAGGATAGGCAGTCCTTACCAGTCAGTAATTGCTATTCCCTGTCGATGAAGATGATTCACTAATTCAGTAAGTTGCCCTGAGTTATGGTTTGCATTTGATAGACGCCGCACGTTTTATAAGAATCATTTAGTACCACGATACAGCTATACAAACAGGGCATCCAACCGATCTGCTTCAGAAGCAGAAATATCACCAAACCAATCCATCTAAGTCTCTCTGTTGTTTTATTGTTCCCTGCCTATGAAGAGTAATGTTCCCTATGCCCTCAGAGGAATGTGCTGTAGACCCCCAGTTAGGACACCACTTAGAAAGATGGTAATAGGTTTGGGAGGAAGAAAATCCATCCAGTGCTCCAAATGCCATTAAAGAACGAGGTGGAGGGGTGGGGAGTGATCAGGAAAGATGTCAAGAAAGAATACCCTGTTTTCTCTATTACAATGAGAGATAAATGTAGCTACATGAACCCAGAAAGTCACCGCTACTTGAGTTAAAGGCATATACCATAATAACTATTTTGGCTGCAGACATTTTTTAAAGAAAGAACATGTCTGAGAATATACCTCAGAACCACACTCAGAATTCCAGAAGTAGGCGGGGACAGGGAGTTAATCCATCAGCTTTAGCACTCCCCCCCCACCCCAAGCTCTGAATGGTTGTGACAAGGGTTTTTAGGCAAAAATCTCTCATCTGCGTGTGAGACGTGCAGACTGACAGAGTCTAATGGATGGGTCTCCAATGCCTGGAGGAAGGAAGCTTCACTGCACACTTGTGTCTCTCAGAATCACACGACTAAGTAAACACAGCCAATCTCAGTGCCCTCTGCACAGAACCTCAGCGTTATTACTCCCAAACCTCAGCCTACCACCATGAACCTCAGGGGACTGCCAAATATGCATGTGTGTACACATACATACAAATGCATTCATTTACATATGTACATAACCAATCTATATTTGTATGACCAATTACAGCTTACAAAGTGCTCCATAAATATGTTTTATTCCAAGTCACAAAGGGCAAGATTGTTTCTGCATCTTGCCGTGGCCAACCTCCCTTGGGATTTGAGGCAATGCATTCCTCACTACCAATAGGTTTTATAGAAATGAAAGCGTGCTTCGGTCAGCCCAGTTTATAAGCTCTTTAAAACAGCTTATCTAAAAGAAACAGACCTGCCAAGCCCCAGACTACCTTGCAAAGAAAGATAGTTTTCCATAAGGTTTCTGTGACCCCCCGCAGAGCCCAGGTCCAGCAGAGGCAACAAGGTGGTGGAGGAGTGGCCCCCAGTGTCAGGAGTGCCTTGTCAGCTCCCTATCACCAGTGTGACCAAGGAGCACCACAGGGCCAGCTCTCCCCACCTCCTGGGGCACATTGGGTGGAGACAGTGATTCATACCTGGGCAAAGCCCAAGGTGTTGAGTTGTGTGAGCTGTCACCATGGCCATGATGACCCTTCGAAACCTGACGGCAGGGAAGGTCAGCAGGCCACCTCCTGCTCAACCAGAGCCACTGATGTCTGGAAACCACCCTAGGGTTTTCACCTGGGATCCCATGTTTACCACTCAGGCAATCAAACTAGCCTGGGGCAAAATACCCACCACCAGGTTCTACTCTATCTGATGGGCTCCAGGGCATGTTACTTGCAAGTTACTAGGAGGAACGGTGTTGCCTTCAAACCACTGGAACTACCCTATGAAGAGGTGACTCTCTCTGTAGCTAGGGACAAAAACAAACGTAAATCTTTCCAAAGCATTTATGGCCAACGACAGACAGACGAGGCGGGTTGGTGAACTGCCAGCAAATTCCAAGCACGGTGTGTGCACGCGAGTGAAACGCTGCCAGGTTCCAGAGCAGGATCGCTTGTGGCCCCCAGCACAGGAACTGGAAGAGGGAGCAGAGAGGAAAGAAATACAGAGAAAAGAAGAGAGATTAAACGAGAAAAGATAGAAATATGAAGTGAAGTAGTAGAGAGATTAGAAATAAAAGAGAGGAGACGCGGGAAACGGAATATAGAGAGATGAAAGAAGGCAGAAATAACGAGAGGCTGGGAGAGAAGACAGAAATATATAGAGAGGTTAAGGAAGGCGATGGAAATAGAGGTAGAGAGGGGCCTAGAGAGGAGGGGAGGCAGAGATGGAGTGACCCAAAATGACGACGAGCGGACGAGCGGCCGTGTCCCCTGGCTGGATTCAACCCAGAGGGCACCCAGGAAGGTAGCCGAGACTGGGGAACACGCAGGCAGCCCTTCCCTAGCGCCCCTAAGCAAAGGCTCTCTGCAGTACCCTGCGCTTCCCGCCCCAGGCGCTCCGGAGGCGAAGCCCAGGCACGCGCCGCGCAGCACGAGAGTGCAGCTGGCCGAGCCACCGCGCTGCCGACGCCGACCAGGGGAGGCGCAGGGACAACTCAGGAGCCCGCGCCGTCCCCGCCCCGCGCCACTCCGCCGACCCCGCCCAGCGCGCCGGGGAGGAGCGGAGGGCGCCTGGCCCCAGCCGACGGAGACAGCTCTGGAGGGAGGCTCCGGGCCCCGCATCAGCACGCGGGAGGAGCGGAGTCGGCACAAAAGCGCCCCACCGGCGCCTGCCTCACAAAGGCTTTGCTCTCCAGGCGGCGCGCCGCTCCCCTGCAGCCCGGCCCCCGCACACATCTTCACTCACATCTAGGCAACGAAGGACGGTGGTCGACCGGGATCCAGATCTTCTGTACCCGGCTCTGAGTCAGCTCCAGGGGCATCTTCACAGCCTGGACTCCGCGGCCCTCTCCTTGCGAAGAATTCAGACTTGGGAAAGCGAGCAGCGTGTCGACCCCCCGAAACAAAGGAAAAGAGGGGTTGTGCGAGGGAGCGCGGCCCCGGCGCTTTCCCTAGCGCGGCTTTTTAGAAACGTGCTTTGTGCTAAATGATGAACGCTCGCCCGGGATGTGAGGTTCCACGAGCGCTTTGAAAGGGACGAGGGTCTGGGGCTGCACCTGCAGCTTCTGCAAGGCTAGGCTCGTCCACTTGGGAAATCTCTGGGATGCTCGGAGAGCAGTGACAGCCGCGGTCTCCGTGTGCCAGCTCGAGTCCTCCACGTTCTCCACCCGCTCGCCTTCTCTTCAGCTCTGCTAGGATACCCAGAGCTCCGCCTGGGCTTTTAAGAGTCCGGCCGGCTGCGACGCACGCGTCAGCCTCGGGGCGGGGACGCATTCTTTGGGTTCCAGCCCCCCCGCCCCCCCCCCCCGCCGCCTTCACGTGGGGAGGTGGCTAGGAGAAGCAGAGAGCTAGCAAAGAGGCGGCCTGCTGGTGCCCCCTGCAGGCCAGTGTCAGTAATGTGCCCTGCTCCTGCAGATAACGCCAACCCAGCCTTGGCTGAAGGTCCTTTACTCCACGAGCCTCCTCTTACCATCCCCTAAAGACTACAGGCACAACTTCCCAGACTAATCGCCTCAATTATGCTGTGAGGAGAGGAGCGGAGATGTTCAGTGGTCCATGGACCCGCGCAGCCGAATCACCTGGGAAGCTGGTTAAAATGCATCCTACTGATGGCTTTTCTGGACGTGGGACGCTAATATTCTGTATTCTTAACACACAATCTGTGTCAGGCACAGTCAGGTTGAGGACTCTGAGGGAGGATGCTGAGAGCGCCCGTGGGGCACAGTTCTCTGGTTCTCTCCTTTGCCAGAGCTTTCTGATAACACTTGTGAGCCTCACCCACCATGACTCCCGCCACCTGCAAGGAGGGACCTCCCGCGGTACTTCGTCCTCACCCCGCCCACTCTCCTGAATCCCGTTGAAACCTTAACTTACACTGAACAATGCTCTCCCAACAAACACCCAGTCCCGAGACCTGGAACCTGAGCAGCGCATGAGGAGGGGGTGGGAACTCCCCGGAGGCAGTACCCAAATGGACCCAAGTATCTTGGTACCATTTACAATGTTTTCAACATGCCTTTACCTCTCCTAGTAGAAGAGTAAATAAAAATAGATCGTAATAGACCTGTAAATGATTACTTGACTATAAGCCCCAAAATAACTGTTGGGAGGCAGCAGCACCTTGATTATGCAAACCCCTAAAATTCATGACACGTATCCCGCACAGCCCTACTGCAGCTCTTCCTCATCAATTTTGGGTGTTTATTGTGTCCTTTTTGCCTCCCTGGTCCTTGCAATTCTGCAGCCCGCGACATACGACAGTCGTGTAGTCAGGCCTGTAGCTGCTTGTGAAGATCTGGAGCGCTTTTCTCGGAGACAGCCACCAGCACGAGGGCATTACATGGCTGTTGCGTGATGCATCAGTAGAGAAGGGCTACCCTGCTTTGCATAGGTGCATACCTCACTCTCGGGTTGGGCTGTGATCGCAAGGATGTAGGCGGCGCTCCCTGAAACCCATACTGCAGCGGAGTAGTCTGCGCAGAGGCTGCCACACGTCGCTCACGTCCCGCATGGTTCTGCTGGGACTGTGCCCGATCTCCTGCGGCCAGCACAGCTGCGGCCTGCACAGCTGCTCCTGCCCCGCCCCATCCGGGCCTCCCTTCTTCCCAGCTCTCCCGCCTGTCCACAGAGGCTGGGAGCGCCCAGTAATACCACCGGGCGGGGGCCCTCGGCTTCCCCCGCTCTACCACCGCTTCGCGCCCAGCCCTGCCCTGAGTCGCTGCTCGCTCTCCAACAGTTTTGCTGACTGTAGGGTTTCGGCCCTCGGCAACTGTTCAGAAACTCGAGTGTATTTCATCGGACTTGTTTTTCTGCGATGGGAGCAAATGCCAGATGACACCCTATAACGCCCCAGGGCGAGTTCCGCTCCACTCTTGAAATAAAAGAGTGCGCAGATTCAAAGAGAAAAGCATTCATTCGCAAGCGAGCGCCCGCGCCTCCGCGAGAAGTTGCTGCCCCGGGTTTCGCTGGAGTCAGGAAGGGGGGCCAGCTGTGTGTGTGACAGTGGCTGCGCCCCGAGATGTCTGCGCACTTGCCTCCCCGGGAAGAACCAGTGTACCTACATGCTTGCTACTTCCCCACTGGATATTATTTTCACATGCACTTAGAAACGGGGCAAGGGAAAGAGGCGGCATTCTTCCACCCTCTAAGTGTGCAGACAACTGTGCTGGGTGTCTGCTTGTGGCGTGCAAAGACCAAAAACTGGAAGGCAAATCTTTAATCTCCTGTCGTAATAACGCGTCTGCCCGGTGTCCAGCTCTGAGGGCACGAGGCAGGAGACTTAACTCTCAGATCCCAGCTTAGAGCATTCGCATCTCCACGTAGAGCCCGCACTTTATCTGACGGTGTCAGTTACGCCTCAGGCGGCCATTGCTGCCCCCCAAAGACTGCGTTCTGCCTCATCACTTCCTGCACCTGATGGGGGGCAGGCAAACGGAAGTTCACTTAATCCGAGTCCCACTTCTGCTATCGGGGAATGCATGGGGGCGGGGGAGAGGCAAGGATGAATTCAGACTTTAAAATAACTTTAAAATAAGCAAGGCAGCAAGAGTTGGTGCTATGCTTTCAGCCCTCAAGTAAATTTAGGGTAGCACCCTACCGAAGATAAAATTACTTCACGGCAAAACCGTTTATAAACAACCCAAATGCAACTAAATATTTTGGTTCAGAATTGATGTTTAGACATCCGTGTAACTCTTCCCCTAGTTTGCTAATGGCTGCACCTTCACCCAGCTGTCTAGGGCTTTTCATCAACTTTCTGGTGCCCAAGCTGGTGATCAGCAACTCACTCCTTCAGAAAAGGCTGTGGAAAAAACAAAAAACAAAAACCCTCCAATAAAAAGATATTTTTTAAGCCAGGACAGCTCTAAGTATTAGGGGAGATTCTACTATCCATGGCACTATTAAGGCTAGATAATCCCATCATGTTTTAAGTGAGTAAAGGGGAGTTTAGAGATTACAGGGTTTAAGGAACTAGGTCAAAGGCCAAGAAACACAGCAAATTAGGAACTTTTTTCCCCTACTTGAGGCAGACAAGCTTCCCCAAGGGGTTGCTGAGTGGAGTCCTGAAGCTGGTGACCACACTGATTCAGCCCCTCTCACCCAGAACAGTTGAGCTGTTTGGCAGGAAAGCAGAGGGAAGGAGCTTCTTGCGCACTAGGTAGTGCCTCATGGAGGTACTGATAGAGGAGAATTCATTCCCCCACACACCACCCCCCAACAAGGACATGCTTATTGATTTTAGAGAGAGGAGAAGGCAGGGAGAGAAACATCAATCAGTTTGCCTCTTGTACGCTCCCCAAGCTAGGCATGTGCCTTGACTGGGAATTGCACCCTCGACCTTTCCGTTTACGGGACAACGCTCCAACCCACCGAGCTGCACCGGAGCAGAGAGAATTCCTTAGCAAGGTCTAGAGGCAGAGAATGGATGTTGGAAGTGGTTTTTCTCCATGACCTCTCTCTGCCCAGTTCCCTCTGCTGACCAATCCATGACTCTTACCCTTGCTCCCTGATGCTGCCATAACAACAGCAAAAATCAACCCCATTTCCATGATTGGGTGCCAGCTAGCCAGACTGAAACCATTAAACCATGCTAGTACCCACCTCCTCAGTGAGAGAATCAGAGAAAGAACAAGATATGGCAGGCTGTGAGCAAACAGAGTTGCTAATTAGACACAAAGTGTCATCATTTGCTCTGGTGAACCATCCCATGTATAACACAGTGCAGTGAGACATCAAATAAAAGACCAAAAATAAACCTTCACTTCACCACCCATCAGGGAAGAAGGCAGCTTTTTAAAAGAAAAATGTTTGCCCCTCATACGTGAATGGAACACAGACACAGACATCCACACGATGCTACGTTGGCAGATTAAAAACCCACTCGAAACGTGCACACCAAGGTTTACATTAGCTTTACTCACAATCAACAAAATGTGAAACCGGCAAGATGCCCTTCAGTAGTAGGTGAATGGATGAATAAATTGTGGTGCATTCAGACAATGAAGTATTATCATGGCCATGAATCAAGCCATGAAAATACAGAAGGAAACTTAAATGCATATTACCGAATGAAAAGTCAATCTGAAAAGGTTCCATACTGTATGGTTCCAACTGAAGACATTCTGGGAAAGGGGAAACTATAGAGATAGTAAAATATCAGTGGTTGCCAGGGACTGGGGAGGAAGTAGGGATTGATAAGTGGAGCATGGAGGCAGTGAAACTACTCTGTATGATACTATAATGGTGGACACATGTCATTATACATTTATCCAAGCCCACAGAATGCACAATGCGAAGAGGGAACCTAATGTAAACTATGGCCTTTGGGTGATGATGATGGGTATCAGTGTAGGTTCATCCTTTTAAAAAAATGCATCCTTAAAAAAATGATGTTGAGAGTGGGGAAGGCTGTGCATGTGTGTGAGCAGAAGGGTGCATGAAAACTATATTTTCCTCTCAATTTTGCTATGAGTCTAAAATGGCTCCAAAAAATAGTCTATTTTTAAAAAATCATTATTTTTTCTTCAGGTGTCACATATACTCTTCTCCAGTCAAGTAGACTTACATGCTGTGTCATGGGGGTGTGAGGACAGTTTCTTGGTGGCCACAGCTGGCTCTGGATGAACAAACACTGTGCAACTGAAGCCCCACTGAACCGTCCAGCAAGTCGCACCTTCCTCTGCCCAGTCCATGCTGCTCCACTCCCTGCCTCTCCTTTCCTTAGGGCACACCCCAGGGCTTGGGAGCATGATCTTAAAACTGCCTCTTGGTGTTTCATATCCAGCATTGCGCCTGGCTACTGCTTTCAGAGTATGTACACTTCTGTCAACCCTCTCACTCAATATCAAGACATACATTATTGTGTTTAAAAGTATTATTTTATGACTTTAAAATATGTCTGCT
Source organism: Glossophaga mutica (assembly GCA_039655065.1). Taxonomy (NCBI): domain Eukaryota; kingdom Metazoa; phylum Chordata; class Mammalia; order Chiroptera; family Phyllostomidae; genus Glossophaga; species Glossophaga mutica. The sequence goes on from CM077303.1 coordinate 159,250,204, forward strand.
CTTTAAGAAACAGATATTCTATAGTCCGGTTAACGGTATTGTACCGATGTCAGTTTCCTGGTTCTGATATTTCACTCCAGTCACGTAAGATGTCTACTTTAGAGGAAGCTAGGTGACAGGTTCATGGGACTCCTATGTTCTATTTTGTAACTTCTTGTATTTCAAAATAAAAAGTGTAAAAAGATTAAAATCAGTGACAGCTCATTTTGCTCTGATCTTGGGGAGAGAATACATGATTGTACAGGCACTGAGGGTGAGGGGAGCTGGCAGAAAGGTAGTCAAGATTTGCATGTTTTTTTTAATACCTTTGCTTCTTGCAAATGACAAATGATACAAACAGAATTTGCACAAATCCTGCATCTGAGAAAAAAATGGAATCAAATTCAAGCTATGTTTTAATTTGTGGGGATGATTCTATTTCTGGGCTTTGCATAGATTTTGGAAGACTATCAATGGGTTTGTAATCTTTGTCACCAATTTGCACACTTCAAACCAACTGAAGAAGAGAAAATCGTGCAGAGTTCAACTGAGGATTCCAACAGGTCAAAGCTGAGACTTTTTCTCTGATGGGAAAGGAGGCACAAAGAAAAATAACACCCGAGAAGCTCTCTGTTCATCTTCTTCTGGTACCTAGCATTTACTAGATGCTCACGAGCAATAGCTGTGTGTCAGACACTGCTACCCTGGCGAGTCCAAGCAAACTGGAATCTCAGTCATCTTGGGTCCAGCCAGGGAAGAGAAGCAGGTGATCGAATAGCTGTCATCATGGTGCTCTGTGCTCAGCCTCATGCTGAGTATGACAAAGAAATAGTTTTCAGGGCCAAGAGCTTGTAATTTAAGATGAGAGCAAGGAAACATACACATACTGGAATAAAACTAGGGAACTAAAATAGAGGTATTCGGGGAGGCAAGAGTATGCCAAATGCAGGCTACAGATAAATCCATATGTCTGCCCATAAGTGGGGCTAGATCAGTTGGGAATTTCATATCTACCTCATCATTCTTCGTTTTATCTCTGCATGCGTCCAAGAGAACAAAAGGAACTAAAGGTCAAGTTCTTTCTACATTCAACAAGCATTCACTGAGAGCCAGCTATACCAGGGACTATAAGTCAAGTAAGATGTGGTCCCTGTCAAAATTATGTATTCACTTTTGAATTTTATAGAGTTCCCCCACAGCTCTCTCCCTACTCTCTCTGTCTCATGTGCACACTTGACCTTTTTCCTTAGAGTTAATGACGCTGAGACACAGAAATGTTTATTATTTGCCTGTGATCACATAGTGAATAAGCCAAGGAATAAAAATCAAGATCTTCAACTAGCCTGGCAGCCCTTCAACTTTCTCCCAATTGAGTTATTTTCTAACTAGAATGTTCAGTGCCCTCCCAAACAGCAATGCCAACAACAAAATTTTGTATCCAAGTAGTTTTGATGAGGATCTCTAAATTACTTAGTATTTGGTCATAGTATTGGAATAAGAATAAGGATAATCTTAAGAAACTATTACAAAGATTAATAACTAAAAACTTTCGAATGACCCTACAATAAAAAATCCGACTTAACATATTAAAACAAAGAGGTAGGCTCTCAAATATTCACAGACCTTTACATTTCAGCAGTCAACCCTGGAGAGTCTCTGCCTATGGTGTAGGAAAGGCACATGGTCACTACCACAGTAGAGTGAATTTTAAAAGAACTAACAGTTTTATGAGATGAAACTGAATCAACCTTAAAAAAAAAAGTGGAGGAGGTCTTGGGCCCTTTGTGCACTTCTGAAAGGTTTTAAGATGTTCTCATTTATTAGTAAGAGAAAGAAGAAAAAGAGGACATATCCTACATCTCCATCATTCAAATTATTAGATAAATCTCAAATTGATATTGTTGATAATACACTTTTACAGAATGGTGGCCTTCCCCAAGTTTTCGATAGGACACCGTCTTCCCACGCTCTGGGGCAGCGCAGTCCCATAGGACCTACAGTCATGGCTGAAAATTTTCCAGTAGTGAAAACAACAGGCAAAGCAATATCAATGAGAAGTAGAACGGACGATCCGCAGGGCAGGGAGGGACCCTCTTTGCATTCATTGATGTATCCATCCTGAGTTCGGGCTGGACCCGCTGTATTGGAGTAGTTTGCCCAACTCTAAAACAGGGACAATACCTACCTATAAAATTGAGTTCTCATGTGAGAAGCACATAGCAGAGTACCTGGCATGTAGTATGCTCAAGGTTTGGTAGCCAGGAATTCTGTGCAAATCAAGACTTCATATTTCTATAGAATTCATGTCTGTCCCTGAACTCTAAACCAGATGGTGGCATCTAAGCTAGAAAATGGAGGGTTTCCCTGATTTTTCCTACTCTCCCACTCCATCCAACTCTGTGAAATCAATCACGTATTGGGAGGTTCCATTTCTTTTTGTAGTAGTCAGTGTTCTCCAGAGAAACATATGTGTACGTATATACATATAAGAGAAGACTTATTGGTGACACTCTCCCTTCCAGGAACGTACCTCCTAAACTCTAAGGGTCCCCACAAGACTTGCAGCCAGGGGAACAATGGGATGGCAACAGCTTGTCCAGGGCTACCCTCATGAAGCTGTCTCCAAGGCCCCCTTTTCTCTGACTTTTCAGTGAGCTGACAGCAGCCCCGCCTAGGTCTCTCCTATCCTATGAATCCTGACCTGAGTCTGAGACCCAGGAGCTCTGACGTCTAAGGACAGGAGGAGATGGAGTCTCCACTTAAGCAGAGAAAGTGAACTCAGTCTCTGACTGTTTGTTCTGTTTGGACCCTCAACAGATGGGATGATGACCATCACCTTGGGGAGAACCATCTGCTTTTCTTAGTCCACTGAATCAAATGCTAATCTCTTCTAAAAATATCCTCACAGACATACCCAGAAATAATGTTTTACCAGCTAGTTCTCCAGGCATCACTTGGCCCAGTCAAGTGCACGCAGAAAATCAACCATCACATTTTCCACTAGCCACTCTCCCCATCTTCCTTGGCAGCAGAACTTCAGTTTTTAGCTTCCCAGCTACATGATATTTTTCAGACTTGCAGGTTAGACATGGCTGAGTGACTAAGGTGGGGCTACAGAAAAAGGCTCGTTCTTTTTCATAAGACAGTGTTACTAACCAGACAGACATTTCTTACACTGAGCCAAATGTACGTATCTTCCTGTACCTTCTCCCGCCAGTTCTCATTCTGCTGTTGAGTACACAGTAAGCCAGTGCACTCTTCCAGCCCCCAAGCATCTGTGAGCAGCTAGCATGTTCCCATTAAAACATGCAAACATCAGGCTGAGAGGCCCACTCCTGGGCTTTAAAACAGGGTAAACATAATTTTCACACAAAACAGAGCAAAGCCAACCAAAAGCGTGAATTTGCTTCATGACATTAGAAAAATCAGGTTCTAGGAAGAACTTAATGTTGAGTGACACCATTGGGCCTATGACAAATACTGAAATGAGCCAGAACTCAAAATTACTAAGACAAAAAGCAATTCTAGTGAACCTATGGATAATCTAGGTTTAGATTCTCAACTACTGAGAACCAGACTTGTCTGGGCTCCAGAGCTAATCCAGTGGGCGTGGGGGGGGCATGGACGAGGACAGTGTGAGGAAGGGGCTTTGGGAAGGGAGCTAGAGGCCTGGACCCTACAACTGACCTTGTCTATACCAGGTGGAAGAACTCTCTCTCTGGACCCTACATCCTTCATCTGCTGATGAGCCATCTAGATGCTCTCTAAGCACTGTGTCCACTTCTCCAGTGATTCTAATTGTTCTCAATAAAACGTCAGTGTAAACTTGACACTAATTACTAAAGTATAAGCAACTTAAAACAGGACACCTGTTCATCTTTGTATCACCAGAGCCTACTGCAGTGCCAGGCACATAGGAGGTGTTCAGTATATGTTTGTTTGATGAAGAATGATTATATTTGTGATGACTCAGTGTGGCTCACATCACAGGCTGGAAAGTAGCTTCCATAACTGCTCCAGGAAACACGGGGCTTACAGTCACTCACTGTTGCGATCAGTTGGTTCATCTGTAAAATGAGGATAATAGCTGCCCTGCCTACTTGAAGAGGTAGTTATGAGGACCAAGTCAGATATGATTAAAAATGCTCTTGGAAACACTGTGAAGTACACAACAAATATATGAAGATCAGCATTTTGAAATTGTCCAGGTCCTCCCCAAGATGGGTGACTGAAATAACTGAGCAGTTCTCTCACTTGACTGCTCTGTGATCTGGTCTCCAACCCCTGGTTTCCTGAACAGATCAACTACCTCCCCACAAAACACACACAAGGGTTAAGGGAAGAGCTGAGGAGAGCTGAGGAAAGCTGAGGTCCACGACCCAGGGCTTCAGTGAAATAGAAACTGATGGATGGATGGATGGAAGGAAGGAAGGAAGGAAGGAAGGAAGGAAGGAAGGAAGGAAGGAAGGAAGGAAAGAAGGAAGGAAGGAAGGAAGGAAGGAGACAAGGAAAGGAAAGGAAAGGAAAGGAAAGGAAAGGAAAGGAAAGGAAAGGAAAGGAAAGGAAAGGAAAGGAAAGGAACTGGCACCCAAACCCCCTTCTGCTGAGCATGGAAAGTGCCTCACGCGCTGTGCAGGGCCAGCTGGGGTTGAGAAAGTGGGGAATGGGCACTGTGTTGCAAGGCCCGCTTACGTGGTGCGGTGCTGCGGTGCACGCCAGTCTGTAGGGTGGTGCAACTCTGAGATTGGCACATCAGAGCTGGCATTCTTTCCCTTCTGTTTCCCCTCATACTGCTTCTTCTCCCAGTGGAACACATTCTAAAAATAAAGCCCAATCAAGGAAAAGCATTTGTTTTAGTTCAGGTTTTAGAAAACATTGCCAGCTAGATGTTGAAAAACCTACCACAGCAGAGCTGTACTAATACTGCGTAGTGTTCAAGTTAGAGTGGAGTGGACTGTAATCACCTGTGTTGAGACCACACTGCAAGATTGTGTTCATTTCGGGTGACATCTTTTAAGAGAACATTAACAAACTCATATTCCTCCAGAGGAAAAAAATCTGGATGTTCAAGCCATCTGGAAGCCATGCTCTGTGAGAAATAGCTAAGGAGCCAGATATGTGAGATAGAGAACAAATATGAGAGATAAAATGATAACCACTGACAAATACAGGAGCAGCTGACTTGCCCTGTGTTGCTCCCAGGAGCAGAAACCAGTTTGCCCGAAGACACGAGGCAGATAGCTTCAACTGTACCACAGCAAACAGCAGTGGGGTAGAAAAATAGGAACTGCCTCTCCCCTTAGGATTCCCCGCAGCAACTACATGACCTGTGGTCAAAAACTTTGTAGAGGGTTCTCACAAGAGCTGGTAATCAAACAACTGGCCTCTGGCTAGCCCTGCAGATGGGGGATCCTATGATTTTGTGGGGGTCTGAGCCCCGATCCCAGCTCACCAGTTTGATGACTCTGAACAGGACACTTTTCTGCACATCAATTCGGGAATGATCTCATGACCTCATGACCTCAGTGGTCCTTTTCTATGGTAAAGTCTTTAAGTCTAGAACTGCAATAATAAGTGAACCTGGGTATGAAGCTGCTGATCTAGTATTTAGTTATACATTTAATCAACCTGGGTGGTCAAGGGGCTCAGGGCCATGGATTGGGTGGGGCATTCCTTTGACAAGCCCTTTGGAGTGCAACCTGCTGGCATCACAATGTGAACTGGGCTACAGTTTCTCTCCACTCATAGCTTGGGGCAATGGAGATTATTATGGTACCTCTCAAGCAAATCAAAGATTCTAGCTTAAAACTCCAGACTAGAAGTTTGACTTCTATCCCAGTATTCCCTATCTAGTGATCACTGAAACCTCAGGGAGTCACAAAAGTGTGAAAAGGGGGTCCACATTCCAAGTAGAAACAGTGTTGTTTCAATATTTAATTTTTTAATCAATAAATACAATCTTTAAATATTTTTTCTGTGGCAGCTTAAAGGCCCTTTAAAAAAAATGCTTATCAGCTGCAAAGAGTACAGATAAATGAGTCAGTCTCCTGGGGAATCTGAGGCAGCATCTGCCCTGAGGCCATGCTCCTCCTGGCAGCTCCCAGGCAGTGACTAAGCTCAGCAGTGAACCAGGGCCTGGCCATTTCCATCCAGGGAGGGGCTCCTCTGCAAGGAGCTTTGCACTGAGCTCCACGCAGGGCCAGCTGAGAATTCTCAGAGCGACCCTGTAGTGTGAGGCGCTCTCGTCACTCCCACTTCCCTCCCCCTCACCTTCCACAGGTATCAGACCGGCAACCCACCCCCTTTCTTTTTAAAAAGCATTACCCCAATAAATCTGTTGTACTTCCAACTCCATCTTAATGTCTGCTTGGCAGAGAACCCAACCAATACATTTTACATTAAAATAAAATAGCTTGAGAGCATCTGAGTGTGTATCAAGTGTGCAGAACTTAAGGTGCAAGATGAGTGTGCTCCTGGCATTTGGCTCACTTATCACTCAGATGAGTTACCACTGGCCACTGTGATGGGTTTGGCCATTGTACAGATTCAGATGAATTTAATCTCAGTTACTTAGTATTTAATGTATATCCATAATGGGTCACTGTTGAAAGGTGGGAAGCATAGGAAATGCTAATGTTGAAATATGAGTCATGAGCAAATGATAAAGATGTCAAAAAAGACACAAGAGCCTACTTTAAAGGGTTCCATTGGCCAAAGCCGGCACATTCTGAGCAACAAAATGAATAATACTAGTAGATTATAACGCTAAGAAAAATTAGAATCCTCAAATCCATTCAACTGTAAATAAAATGAATGAATGAATGAATGAATGAATGAATGAATGAGTGCAAGAGATGAGCTAGCTTTTCCTTACAATAGGATGTCAACAAATAAATGGAGAAGGAATGATGGAATTTTTAAGTCGCCATTTGGTAATCACCATAGTAATAATTACTTCAGACAAAAATCATCAAGTGTGTGTAAGTTTGACAAGAAATGGGATACAAGTTGTCTCAAAATATCTCCCCCTAAAATAGTTATTAATTACAAATAAAATAGTAACCTGACAGCAGAGAAACCTGGCAGACACCATCCTACAAGAGGGATCCAAGTTAACACCACCAGGAACAGGACAGAGCTATCATGTGTCTCCTAATTGATGGACACTTCACTGCTTCTCAAGTGCTCCTGCCAAAAATGCAGAACCTGTATCTAATCATAAAGAAGCAACAAAGAAACCCAAATTCAGGGAGATTCTAAGAAAGAAATTGCCTGGATACCGAGGAAATATTTGCACACCCATCCATGTTCATAATAGCATTATTCCCAGTAGCTGAGAAGTAGAAGCAACCCAAATGTCCAGCCACAGATGAATGGATAAGCCAAATGCAGTCTCTACATATAATGGAATATTATTCAGCCTTTAAAAAGGAAGAAAAATAAAGCAGTCACAAAAAAAAAAAAAAAACACACAGATACTGTTATGATTCCACTTATATGAGGTACCTAGGGTGCGTGAGAGGACAGATGGATGGATAGATAGATGGATAATAAGTAGGCAGAGGAATGAGGAAAAGATTGAAAGAAATAGTAAAGCAAATAGAGTAAAATGTTAGCATTTGCACAGTCTGGGTGAAGGCTATCCTGGAACACCTTGTGCTACTTTTACAACTTTCCTGTAAGTCTGAAATTATTTCAAAATGGAAAATAAGTACTAGCTTCAGCAGTACATATACAAGAAAAAGAGAGAACTTTAAAACTCAAGCATTGTAAGGTCATGAGGACCATAAAATAGGAAAAATTCTGCACAGTCACCTAAAAAGGATCTTCCTCAGATTTGGAAGTTGCATGCATCTGATCAAAGTTCTTATATAACAAATCAGTGGCATCTCTAAAATTTCGAACCTAATATTGAAAGGTAAAGTATAATGACAATTTTCAACACATGCCTTTCAAGAGATACAGTCTTTTATTATAAAGAGTAAGAAAAGATATTAGGCTTTGCACTCAGACAAGACCAATGCTTAAACTTCAGTCTCCAACCCTGAAATGTACAATGTCGTTCTTGAATTTATGTCATATTTTCCTTCCATAACTAAATTAAAGAGCATGAGTTAACTGTAAAATACAAAAAGTTGAAGATTCATTTATATTTATGTGGAGACACTGTTCACCGTGGCCTTTCAGCCACCTCCACATTTCTTCCTGGCTGACTGAACCTTGATGTGGCAGACCGGGGAGGCAGAGACCCCCAATTTCAAGATAAGTTGCCCCGCATCCCATCTGCAGTGGTGAGTTCTGATTGGGCTCATCCACCCCTGCCCCTTGCTGGTGACTTGTCTGGATGTGATCATGTGACCAGTTCTTTCCAGTAAGTGATAAACATCCTTTTGGTTTAACCTACTTTTGGTCAGGTATTCTGTTACCTAGAGCCAAAAGCAACTTCCAACTAGTAAATATATCATGAGTGTCATCAAAATCTACTCATACCAATCAAGTCTTGTGCTAAAGCTTTACATATATTTTCTCAACAACTCAATCAGGTAACTAACAGTGTCACCATTTCTCAGATGAGGAAATCGATGTTGAGAGGTAAAAATCTTTTACCAGGTCACACAACAGAGATTCTAATCCAGATGCATCAGATTGTAAAACTGAAATTAATCATGATATTAACTGTTGTGCCCCACTGGTCTCCTGAAATAAAACCTATTTTAAGGAATATATTTATATGAATCTGGTTAAAGGGGGAAAGAAAAGAGGAAGAACGGCAGGGCTGGGGTAGAGAAGGTCTGCTAGGGAACCTTGGGCAGGAGGGGCCACTGGGCACCCCCCATGTCACCCAGAGGAAGAGGCTATCTGGGAGCCCCCACCCCACGCTTCCGAAGTTTAACTTCCCAGCCAGTGAGCCTGAGGTCAGCAGCTTTCTCTTCTCCTCACTTATTTGCTGATGCTGAAACAATTGCCTGGTGGGAAGACACAGGCTGTCATTTCTCTATTTGACTTCCAATGCAAATTTAGATTAAGTAACACTTTAACAAAAACAATAGAATACAGTAAACATATCACAGGCCCATTAACAATTACCAAGTGTAAAAGAGGGTGTCCTCTAAGTCCTTCCTTTTTTTTTTTTTTTTTTTTTTGAGGGGGGAGGTAGCAGTTGTGCCAGAGAACTCAGGAGCGCCTCATTGGAAGTTGGAGAAAAAAGAAGAAATGCCTGGGTCCCAGCAGCTTAGCTTTGGGTCAGCAGGAGACAGACCAGGCTATACCTAGATGGAGGTAATTCTGTCACTTCCTGCAATGTGTTCAAATGCATTGACACATTACATCATACTAAAAGGAGCTCTCTTCCTGAGGATTCCATAAGGGAGAGGTCCCTGTGTGTTGTCTGGGAGATGAGGCACCCTCGCTGGAAGAACACATGGGCCAGTTTGGCACTTTCTACAAGAAATAGAGAAGGAAACTGCTTGGACCCTATACCATCAGGACCTCTGGGGACACCATTTGGAGGGTTCTGCCTAAAATGATGACACAAAACTGGGTATCACACACGTAATGTAGTAAACAGAGGCCACAGGCTCCCAACAGTGTGCACCCCAGAACTTGGGCCCAGGTCAGACATGTTGGCCACTGGACACTAAAGCATCTGTGTAAAGTGAATGAGTTAAGCCATCTGCAAAAACAGCCCATCCTGGGATGCTTTGTAAATGAGTTAAACCCACCAGTTGTTTCTACAACAATGAGGGAGCCAGTGAGGATGTATGGGAAGAACTGGAAGGCCTTCTGAGCAGGTAAGAGACTCACCAGGAAGCCACCTGGGACATGATCTGTTCACCTTAGTATTTTTTCCATGAGAGTCCTCATGTAAAGAGAAAACCTGGCCTCCTGGCTACTTGAAAGGGGGGGAAAAGAGTGAACTCACAAATCTGAGCATTTAACCTAAACCATAATATAGATACCAGTTTTTAAAATCAGTGTCACAAAGAATCATCCAGAGAACTTTTAGAAAATATAGTTGACCCTTGGACAATGTGGGGGTTAGGGGCACTGACTCCCATGTAGTCAAAAATCCATGTGTAGCTCCAGCTGGTGTGGCTCAGTGGATTGAGTGCCGGCCTACAAACCAAAGGGTCGCCAGTTCAATTCCCAGTCAGGGCACATGCCTGGGCTGCAGGCCAGATTCCCAGTTAGGGGCACGCAAGAGGCAACCACATATTGATGTCCCTCTCCTTGCCCGCCCCTTTCTCCCTCCCTTCCACTCTCTGTAAAAATAAATAAATAAAATCTTTAAAAAAAAAAAATCCACGAGTAACTTTGGACTCCTCAAAAACTTAACTACTAATAGCCTGCCATCAACTGGAAGCCTTACCAATAACATAGTGGATTAACGTGTATATTGTATACTACAGAATGTGTACTTTATACTGTATTCTTATAATAAAGTAAGCTAGAAAGAAGAAAATATTAATAGGAAAACCATATGGAAGATAAAATAACATTTATTTATTGAAAAACAGTCCACCTGCAAGTGTATCCATGCAGCTCAGACCCATGCTGTTCAAGGCCAACTGTGCCCAGTGCGGAAACCCCACGCTAGAGCAACTAGACCAGAACCTCAGTCGGGGCTTCGGCTTTGCAACCTTTTTAAAAACTTCTCAAGTGCTTCCAGCGTTTAGCCAACAGATTCCAACTGACTGTGACCACGCCTCGCCACAGGCCAGCCGTGTGCTGAGCTTCAGTGGGCCTGTGGGAACAGGGAGACATATATGGCACCTGACTACAAATATTTTATATCTTGTTGGGGAAACAAGAGATACGTGCGTGGGAAACTGTTAGTAAACCAAATTGTTGCAGAATTTGGAAGTGTTTTGGAGAGATCTGTGAACACAAAAATCAAGAGTCTAGAGTAAGTGAGCCCCTCAGAACTGGTGTTTCTGCTGCACCTGCAGCCTGCTTTCCAGGCAGCTGTAATGAGCCACTTAGCAGCCGTGAAACTTTCTTATGGTTTTGTTTTGTTTTTGAGAGTGAAGAACTGGTTGGCCTTCTGAAGGATGACCAGATAAATTTTTAGGACAATAAACTACTAGGTAGTTTCCAGAGAACATTCCCATCACCTGCTATCATTGGATGGAAAAGTCCCCTGAAACCTTATTTATCCCACCCAGTCCCTTCACCCATCAGAGAGTAAAGTCCTCAGATGACAGCAGCAGGTGCAATGTGTAAGGACTACGTCACCTGGGGGTGAGACCGGGCTCCTGTGTGAGTACATGTGCGCATTCTCAGCCCTGGTGCTCCAGACCCTGCAGGGCTCAGCCATGTCCACTTTCTGAGCCTGAGACCAAGAGGGTGGGGCCATGTGGGCAGACAGCCACTCTGGCTGACCCTGCTATGGAGCAAGTGGGGACCTCGGGGTGTAGACAAAAGATTGCACTGTCTGGCAGAGATTCAACCCTCCCCAACCTCGCCCTGGCCCCAGCCCCAGGACGGGACCACAAACTTCACCCACATTTGGGCACCATCCAGCAGAGACAGCGAGTATGAGGCAGTCTCACCTTCCTTTTCCACTGGCTCCCACTGGCCTCAGAACCAAGGCTCCATTCCTCAGCCTGGTGTGGCAGAACCTGGAAGAGGCCCAAAGCCTGGGAGTGCCGGGCAGGGACACGCTACATTGCCATTTGTAGCCCCCAGGCGGGAGCTTGCAGCTCTGCCAGTCCTGTTGCACTTTAGACTGAAACACGAAGCCTGGCATGCAGAGCTGGCCCAGGAGATCCTCGGGAAAGGGTCAGGCCTATGGTTCAGGGGGTTCTGCTTCCCCCGGAAGTAGCATTAAGACTCAAGGTGCCCTACTTGTGCACAGGACTCCTTCCCATCGGCTGCTTTTCCTTCCCACTCCCCTCTTCTTGTTTGTGATGCACTCTCACGCTTGCCCAGTCTCACCCCCTCACATATCTGATGTAACATTGGCAGAGTTTGTGAAGCCTTGTGCATTGTGGAAGAAAAAGAGTTCTATGGAAAGAAACCTTACAGACTGATCTGATCATAAATTCCTAACAGGGCAAATCATGATGGGTAGTCATGTCCCAGGCATATGACACCTTTAATAAAGGGGCTTATCTTTGCAATAACAAGCCCTATCCACCATCTCTGTGCATCTAAGTTAACACACCTTTGAAATAATCACCCTAAAAAGCACATAATCTTGTTGACTATCCTATAATCCAATCTCTGCCTTGCTTTTTCCCACCTCCATGTAATCTTTGCTCTTTAATTTCAAATTCATAAAAGGAGCTGCAAAACTGTTATTCTCCAGAGCATTTTAGATCTTGCTCCCCGTCATATATCAACTTGGCTTCCAATACATTCTTATAAAAAATTCTCTACCAAAAAAAGAGAGAGAAGGAAAAAAAATCCCTACAGGTTTAGGGTTTTTTAACCCTACAGGTTTAATCTTTTTCAAGGATGCCTTCAAAGGGCCAAGTGTATTTTCAACTCCTTAACAGTTAAGAAGTAGTTACATTTATACAGTCTTAAAATTATTTCAGTCCTTTGAAGGCAACCAGGAGGCTGATGTGGCCCCCGGTGAAAATGAGTTTGACACCCCTGCTCTAGAGGTTCCTGGCCAAGAAACAAGAGCAGAATTGGCCCAATCCCCAGTGGATTTGGATGAAACTGGTAATAAAATCGGGTACAACTCCAAGAGGAGACAATGGAGAAGAACCAAGCTGGGTCTGTAAGGAATCGCACACAAGATGGTACACTTACGATGTATCCAGTTTGCTTACATTTTAGCATATCACTGAAAAGGTCACTGCTATCTAGACAGCTTGGTGTGTGGTGTTCTATTGGGAAATTATTGGAAGAATGATTTTATGTTACTATGTTTCTGCACTAGTAGGCTAGACCAGTAATAAACATGTGAGACCTTAAAAAAAAAGCGCCCAAGAATTATTAGCCATTTTTACTCTTAGGTGATAAATTCGTAACAGCTACCTCTTACTGAAAGTACCAGGCATTGTATTAGGTACTTTAAATAGATTATCTCTAATCTTGTAACTTACCCTACCAGATAGGTACTATTGCTATTCTAGATATAAGCGAACAATCCCAGGGAGATTGAATAACTTGCTCTAGGACCCTGAGTGTGGAAGTGATGCAGGCCTTTTATAGAGGTTACCCAAAGTAAGGAGGAAGAAACTGGGACCAGAAAGCACTTCCCAAGACATTTCAAAGGTGGTGACTGATGGTAACCCCAGTCCAGAGTATGTGCGCCATACATCTGTTGAGTGAATGAATTTGTTGAGGAATTAATGATGGCTGTACAAGTCAGTGCATACCCACAGGTTCACAGACAGGCCTAAAGCAATTGGACCAAAGGAAAACCAGGACCTGACTGAACATGGCTCTTCCCCACAGTCTGGGAATCACTGACTTTGGATTCCTTAAATTCCCCATTATGACCAAGGCTGAAACCAAATCAGTCTGCAGCCTTAAGAGCTTCATTAGGTACCTTACCACTTCCCTAACTCGTTTTCACATTGGCCCCCAACACAGCACCCACCCTCATACATACATCCTCCCAGAGGCCCAAAGCTCTCAGCCTCACAGTAGTTTTCCGTGCCACTCAAATAATCCCACCCCATCCCTGCCTCAGCAACTTCCCATTAACTCCATTTTATTGCACTCTATTATGTGTAGGGGGAAAAATCTGGTAAGAGGAATTTATACTAAGATGTGAATGGCTGCATTTCAGTTGTCAGGTAGCTTCTGAATTTTTGTTCCATCCCCTGGGAGGAAAACCAGTCAAATTGAAACTGGAAAAGTTGGCGCTCGTGCTGCCCATCACTACCAGAACCATTAAGTAGAGACCAGGATTGAATCTTTACATGTGCTTTACTCAGATGCTGTCTATCAGAGAAGACTACAGGTTATGTACCCTCAAAAACCATCATCTCAAGCGGACCTTTTTATAAGATGAAATGGTAGGTAAGTGGTTTGGAAAAAAGGTTAATTGGATAAGTGTTACAGTCTGGTGGCAATTTTCCTAGTACTTCTTTACCTGTTGGTCAACAATTCTTTATCCGCATCACTGGTGTTCCCTCCCTGGAACGCAGTGACTCGGATACCACCTTCCTAGCTTGCAGACCCCCTGGGGTACAAGGTTGAATTGTGTGGAGACTTCCTGGATCACTGGTCATGCATTCCAGTTCCCGGAATAACAGCTTTCCACCTGCATTAAACACTTAAGCCTATCAACTATGACGGAGTTAAAATCTTTAATTCTTGAGTCCCCATCAAAATCAGTCAAGCCCTACTCTGTTATAGTTTATTGTAGAGCTAAGAAATTTGTCACATAAGAAGCCATTACAGAACAATTACGTGCTGAAATAGCTCTGTGTAGGCTGAGACAGAGTGCCAGAGTCTGCCTCAGAGTGACAGGACCCCCACGTCGGCCAGACCATGGCTCCTGGAACCCTGGCTGGACGGCAGTCTGCGTCTCCCACCCTAATTTCATTCCCAGGGTCGTCACAGCCCACTTGATCTGTTTCATAAACTTAGATTTCAGGTGAGGTTTTGGTTTTTAAATGTTATTTATTTTTAGAGAGAGCAGAAGAAAGGGAGAAAGGAAGGGAAAGAAACATCGATGTGAAAGAGAAACATTGATCGGTTGCCTCTAGTTTGCCCCCCAGCTGGGGACCAAACACACAACCCAGGCACATGCCCTGATTGGGAATGGAACCGGCAACCTTCCATTTAGCCAGACGACGCCCAACCAACTCAGCCACACCAGCCAGGGCCCAGGTAAGGTTTTGTTTGAAGAGATGGTTCTATGGTTACGAAGGATTTGCAAAGCACTATCTGATCCAAGCCACTGATCTTACAGAAAAGTGAATCTGGAGAGAGGTTACTTGCTTGAGGCACTCAGGAGTTAGTGGCAGCTAAGACTGGAACCCAGGTCATGTTTTTAAAAGGACTTTATTTTTAGAGAGAGGGGAAGGGAGGGAGAAAGAGAGAGAGAAACATCAATGTGCAGTTGCCTCTCACTCACCAGCAACTGAGAAACCTGGCCCGCAACCCAGGCATGTACCCTCACTGGGAATCAAACTGCGACCTTTTAATTTGTAGGCTGGCACTCAACCCACTGAGCCACACTGGCCAAAGCTGGAACCCAAGTCATTTGTTTTAAAAAACTTATTTTATTTATTGATTAGAGAGAGGGAGAGAAACATCAATTTATTGTTCCACTTATTTATGCATTCATTGGTTGCTTTTTAAATGAGCCCTGACTCGAGATGAAATCCACAGCCTTATTATATTGGGACGATGCACTAACCAACTGAGCTACCCAAACAGGGCCCCAAGTCATTTTAAAAAGTAAACATATTATTGAAGTGTAGCATTCATACAAAAATGGATAGCCGGATAAATGCTCAAAGTTAACACATCTGCATAGCCATCACCCAGCTCTAGAACTAGGTCACTACCAGGACCCCAGGAGGCCCCTGTGCTCCCAGTCACCACCCCCGAAGTGAACGGAATCTTGACTCAGTTGGTATGGTTTGAACTTTATATCAGTGGAATTGCACACATGAATTCTAATGGGTCTAGCTTTACTCACTTAACATGTTGCTCACAGATTTGTCCATGTTGCCTCTAATAGCTGTGGTTCCTTTCTTATCATTGTTCTACAGTATTTCATTGTACAAATATACCACAATTTATTTATTCATGTTGATGGAACACTGAATTAGTTCTACTCTGGGCCTATCACCAGTAATGCTGCTGGGAATATTCCCTTTTTTTTCTTTAAAATTGTATTTATTTCTTTTTAGAGAGAGGGGAAAGAAGAAAGAGAAGAAGAGAAACATGATGTGTGAGAGAAACAGGTTGCCTCTCTCACACCCCCAGCTGGGGGCCTGGCCCAAAACCCAGGCATGTGCCCTGACTGGGAATCGAACTGACAACCTTCGGGCCCACAGGCCAGTGCTCAATCCATTGCACCACACCAGCCAGGGCTGGGAACATTCTTGTATATATCTTAAGGCCATGTAACAGACATTTTTTTCAGGGTCTAAGCCAAGGAGTGGAATTTTTGGATCACAGAGCATGTATATATTCAGTAAACATAGCCAAATAGTTTTTCAAAGTGATTATATTAAGTTTTACTACTACATGAGTATTCCTGTTATTCAAAGCCTTGCTAATACTTGGTCTTTTTCTTTTAAGCCATTCTGGCTAAAATGCATATATAATAGTATTTGATTGTGGCTTTAACTTGAATTTCTTAGATGATTAAGGAAGTAGAGAAGCTTGTCATTACTTATTGTCCATTTGGATATTTTCTTTTATGAACACTGTAAGATATATGACTGTGTTTTCATGTAAAGCTATTTTTGGTTTGCTTGGTTTTTGTTTTTGTTTCTCCATAGTGACTTTTGTGGCTCTATACATACAGAAACAGAACCACCTCCTGGATAAAGGCTCTGGAGCCAGGCTGCCTTGCTCATGTTCTAGCTGTCACTCTGAGCTGGTCCATCCCTCTCCATGCCCCAGCTATGCCATCTGCAGAATGGGGATGAGGATACAGGACCTCATTCCATAAGCTTGAATGAGTGAACGTGTGGACACATCTAGAATAATGCTTGGCACATTGTTAAGTGCTCAGTATTTGGGATTTATAGTTACTATTCTGTACCTGGAAGCACCCAAAACTGCCCAGAAAGAAGAGAGGACACGGAGCAAGAATGAGGTGAAATTTCACAATTTGTTGTTAATTTATCACCACTTATGCAGCAACGTCATATTTCTCCTGACTAAAAAGAGGTATTCCCCTTGCACGTGGGAATCAAAGAAGGGTGAAACTGGTGTTTGAGTAGAGTAGCTAGGGGGGTTCACCTCCGCTGGAAAGAAACAAAAGAGAAGCTGCCCATGAGGCACACAGGGACCACACCCGGGCTGCAGGAGAGCAGCACTGAACCACACGGCCTAGGAGAGTTTTCCTCTGGCCTCATGAAGCTCACCACTAAAGGAGACATGAAATGAGGAAGTACTGCATTCCGGGCTCACCCCTGCCAGCCAGGTCTCTGCAGTCCAGTGTCAACCAGACTGGCTTCCCAGAGACAAAAATCCACCTGACTGCTGGGCCTCTGGTCTCGGCTGCCTTGGCCAGGGTCCTGAAGGCAGCTGCGGGCAGCAGGCCCAGGTCAGCCCGGGCTGTGGAAGCCCTCACTCGGCAGAACTTGAGCTGCGCACCAGGGTGTTTTGCCTGAACGCTGTGTGATATAGCCACACCAGGTGCTGGGGGCATGGTGACTTTCCTAAGAACCCCGACAATGGACTGAGAAAATAGGTCCGCTGCCAGATAGGAAGAGGTAAGGGAGGTCTTGACTTCTGCTGGTAAACAGGCCTGCGTCAGTGAAATGATATAAACAGCTGGTCTGTGCTATGTAGACCACGGTGAGTCACAGAAATCCAAGTCCCTGGTTTTACAGATAAGGAAGCTGAGGCTCAGAGAGGTTAACAGACGACGTATGGGCTTTGGAGCAAGACCCACTTCACAATTACTAATTCCTCCTTTCACTGTAACTTGCTACTCCAAGTGCCTCCAATCCCATAGCTAATTAGGAGTCCCCAGCTCCTAAGTGTTTCTCATATAAGTAATCTGTGTGCTCCCATTCCTGCTGTTTCCACTCAGACTTAAGCCCTAAAAACCTAACTAGGCTGTAAGTTGTCATTTCCCATCTCCTTCCCTCCCACCTCTTCTATCCCAGACCATCATGCACAGCACCAACAGAGTTGTTTTCTACAACAATACTCTGGTTCTGTTCTTCCCCTGCTCAGAAACTACCACTGGCTCCCTACTTCCTCTGAGACCACTTTCGACCTCCTCAGTCCCCACTAAAGGTCCTCTGCAGTGGGCTCTCAGGCAGCCTTTCTCCCTCATTGTCCTTCCATTCTGACTGTTTGATCTGCTTTGTCCCCCCGCAAATTCCCTGCCCATCTCTGCTGTTCTACAGAGCGCTCCACCAGAAACCCCTCCTTTCTCCTTTTTGTTTAATTCCTACCCATCCTCCATGTCTATCAGCATCTTTCCCCTGCTGTGGCCATAAGCTTTTATTTCCCATACTACACCGAAGACTGGTGTCTCATCTGCACCTTTTCAGGTGAGTGGATGTATACTGTGCGTGCATTCCCACCCACCTCTACGCTTCTTCAGAGCCTGAATACTCTCTGTATCCAACTTAGCACATGGCACAATCCCTACGGAGTGCAGGTGCTGAAAACATGTGTTGACTGACTAATACACAAAAGAAATCAACGATATGGACAGCCTTCCTGCTAAGCTTTCCCTCCGTGAAGTGTGTGGTCAGCACTAGGAACACAAAGATTACAGAAGGTCACTTCCACCCATCATAGGCTGCTAGTGGACATGGGCATGAACACAAGCAACGAGTGCAATGATAAAGTGTGTAAGGGCCTGGCAGAAGTACTGAGAATAACATTCCAATTCAGTCAAAAGAAGTCAGGGAAGGCTTCATGAAGGAAGTGAGTTCTGAAGCGACTGAATGGGGGGCGGATGCAGAGCACAGGGTTGAGAGAGACGAGGACATCCCAGGTAGGAGGAAGTGGGTGGGCAAAGGCATAAGAGTGGCAGCAGAGATCATGTGTAAGGAGAGCACCGGGAAGACCTGAATAACTGCAGTGGGTGGTGGCTAACGGGGCTTAATGACGCTGAAAGGGTGGTGGAGACACACAGGATTATTACAGAGGGGCCTTCTTTCTGGGAGAGACAGGGTTGATGTGTTTCAACGTTGAGTGGAGGTAGAAGATCTAGGTCCGTTCGGTTCTGCTCCTTCTTCCCCAAGTTGTCTGGCCTCAGGCAAGCTTGTAAATTGCTCTGGTCCTCAGTGCCCCCTGTAAGACGGATACAGGTGTCCCTTACTTTCCAAAAGTTCGCCTTACACCACTTCATTTTTACGAAGACCTACCCTAGTATAGCAATGGCTTCTTTCATAAAAACAAAAATCCTCTTCAGATTTCTTTCAGTTAACAAAAACAGGCACTGATACTCTTCACTTCAGGCCATTTTGGCTTACAAAAAATTTCACAGGAAAGCTCTACGTTTGGATGGGGGCTGGGGAAAACCTATATTTTTATCCTGCTTCCTACTATCCATCAGGGTGACTTCGAAAGAATCCACCTTTGCCTTAGGAAAACCACGTCTGCAGAAGCGACCCATCACCCTGCCAGGTGTCCCTGGTCCTCGGAACCCTGGGTCATCAGCTCCAACTTAAGGCATTCAAAACCATGTCTCTCATGGTTCCTGACAAGGAAGAAGCCCCTTCCCATTGACCACTGGGTCTCCTTAGAGATCTGAGAACTTAGTGGTTCAACTGCAAGGTCACTGAGCAAGAACACATCCACAGGGTATTGGGAAATTTACCTGGAGGATTGCCTTCCATTCGAACGGTACAGACACGGAAGCAGATGTTCACCTTCCCCATGCCCAGAGCCAACCCCTTCTGCTGTGAGACGTCCAAACCTGGCCTGGCCATCACATTTTAGGTAAAGGGTTGCCTTGAGGTAAAGGGTTAAAACTTCTGTTTTCAAAGAGATTTTTCTCAAACTGGGTCAGAGCTACTCACCACACCCCCAAACCACCATAAGATTTACATTGTGGTAGTGTGTCTTCCATAGGTACATTGTACATTGTTTAGCTCTTCATTCTTCTGTACACTAATCAGCTCTTTATCAGCCTGGGATGTCATCGTGAGGCCAGTGGGCTTTTCAGGCCAGAAAGGGGAAAGGTTGGAGGCCCCCAATGATGGGACGTGGGTGAGAGCATGGGGGAAAGCGTTCCTAAACGGACTGCTCACTGGCTAGTCCTTTCTCACACCAGCTCTCCAAACCTAAAGACTTGAGCTCCATGCCCAGGTTACTGATTCTCAGGCCGACTACTGAGGAAATCTTTTGAGCAAGCAGGCCAAATCCAAATCCAGACTCTGGCTCAGAACAGACTAGAAGAACAACCTTTGTGCACCACCATCTTTGTCTCCTGAGGGGAATGAGAGACAGTGAGCTTCTCGTTCTTGTGCTTGAAAACAGTTTGTAATCACATTAAACATAAATGGTCTAAAAACTAATTGAAAGACATAATCACACTGAATAAAAAGAAAAAGCAAGCTCACCATAAGAAATCCACTTAAATATGAACACATGGATAGTTAAAAGGATGAGGGAAACATTCCATGTAAGCACCCATCCATGGAAAAGGGAGTAGCTATAATAATAGCAAAGTAAACTTCAGAACAAAGACTATTAGCAGCATTCAAGAGGGACATTTCATAGTAATTGAATGGGCCAATCCAGCAAGAAGACATAACAACTGATGAGCACAAGTGATTAGGATCATCTTTATTCGGTTTCAAACCAATTAATCGCCATCAAGTCTGTTTTGGTGATATTGAGGAGAAACTCCTGATGTCTGCACATTCACTCCCCTACTGGTACTGCCCCCCCCCCCTCTTATTTACTCTTCAGCTCTCAGCCTAGATACTTCTGCCTGTTAACCTTCTCTGCTGTTGCTTCTGTGGACCCAGGGGCCCTCCCATAGCACAGTGACCCTCCCATAAAGCAGTGACCCAACCCCATGATGACACTCAACAAAGTCTGGTAAATGCATCTTTGCTTCTCACTCTCTCTCATTAAGGCAAGGACTGCATTGTTCATTTCTGAATTCAGAACACTGAGTACTGGACACACTGCAGATATTTACATGAATGAATGAGTGGGAACTGAAATCCTCAAAAGTTCAAGTCTCTGAACTTCCACTGGCTCCCAGAATAAAAGCAATTTTTATTCAAATAAAAGAAGCACTGTGCAAGCAGTCAAAAGAATTTGCCCTCTACTATTTACAAGATCTGAGATCTTTGATAAGGCACTTAAACATACTGGACCTCGGTTTCCTCATGCTAAGTGGTAAAAAGAATACTGGCCTCACAGGACTGAGGCAAGAAAGGTAATTGAAGACTGAGTCCACCTAGCAGAGATGGCAGTAGTGCACCTGCTCACCCTCCTCCGACTCCCACTTCAGAGGTATCAGCTTTTCTGCTTTTTGCTGGCTATACCCCCCACCTTTCCTTCTTGTCAAGTGGGCTGCCAGAGCCAAGTGACCAGGAAGCAAATTGACATCATGTTAACAATGACACACCCCTTATGGAACAGATGCCTGCAACTCCTCTGATGATTCACCACATGCACAGGGACTTCCTCACAGCGTCAGGGTAAGTTCTGGGTGTTCCACTTAGGAGACACCAAGGCATCTGATCCTGCCCCGCTGCTGGCTTTGGGGTTTCCCTCTCTGACTAAGACACCAGATGGAATACTGCACCAAAAGGGAATAACACCATCTTGCTTTTCCTGAGTCAGCCTTCCACTGAGGAATTTTGGGCTCCAGTCCAGACCTACTGAATAGAAATTTGCATTTTAATATCTTCAATGAGTCACAGGCAGTCGGATTTAAGAAACACTGGTTATTTGGCTCTGCCATCATTCCTTTGAGCAGTGGCACTCAACATTTTTGATCACAAACTACTAACTCCCAATCTGACATTCCTTTGGTTGTAACTTATACCCTTGCACTGCTACAATGATCTATTATGTACATTATGAAACTTAGACAAAAATTAGAAAGTAAAAACAATGTGCTAAAAAAATAGAGAGCAAAGTTATAATGTTTTCTTCCTGTACCCAAAGCAATCCTTTGGTGACCAAGGAAAAACATGAGGTGAGCCCTGCCCTTCCCACCTGCTAGAGTAAAGGGAGAATTCTCAGTGCAGAGTTCTGGGGTTGTGGGATTGGTAATTTTCTCTGATTTTTCAGAAACCTCTCACGCTTCTGTACCTCCACCCATCCTGTCCTGAGGTCATCTCCTTACACTCCTCCATGGGTCCCCTGCTTGAGAGCAAATCCACCTGTCTCCTCATCAAAGAACCAAAGGGTCAGTCCCCAAAGCACGTCCCCCTAGTCCCACCACTTCAAAACAACCCCAAACAGAAGTCCAGGAAATTACAAAAAGGATTCCCAAAATGTTACTAATTTATGGTTTCTGCAAATAGGAAAAGTCTTCCCAGAGAGCAAGCCACACATACTACCAATAAGTATTTCAATGTTCTTGGTATCTAGACCCAGAAGCTGGGAAGGTTTAAGGTAGCACACATCCACAAAGTGAAACTCTATAAAAATGACATTGGGAGTCAGGCAAGGGTGCCTCATCTCTCAGGTCTTTGTACACAGTGCTCAGTGATTGGGATTTTGTGTAAGGGCACAAGATTTAGAGGGTGTCAAGTTTTTTTTAGGGTTTTTAAAGACCCTGCTCACTTGTAAGCCTCCCTCTAGACCTCAGCAACAGCCCCCTTTCTCCCTGTTCCTCTGCCACCTCCCCCTCCACCAGTCAGCAGAGTACCCAAGGCAACCTGGGGACGCGACCACACACCCAAGGTTAACATCAAAACTACCAAGGGAAGATGGGTCTGCTTCTGTATCTACCTATGACCCCTGTCGCCTACCCTCTTCCAACAACTCCAACAACTGTGGCCCAATTTTAAAGCACATTCATTCCTCCTTTTATTAAAATTAAGACTCAGCTCTGCTTTGTAGCCACCAGATACCCCATTACAATCCCACAGGTAAGACCGTAAGAACGGAGAACCTTTTCCCCGGCTGTACTGACACCAAGCAGCTGCATCTTGGCAAGAAAGTATGAGGAGGCACTCTGTTAGAGAACACTGGAGAGGACAGGAAGGAGAAGTGTTTGGCTAAGGACCACTTCAGGAGGTGCTGTCTTGGGTGGGTGGATCACTGCGGGCAGCCTGGTTTGGGTCAGGGAAGGCCTAGAAGACCAGATAGCACTTGGGGCACTTTTTGTGCTGCCACCTGTCCTTGAACCTTCCAGCCCATTTAAGCTCACACAGAAGCACGTGGTAGTAACAACTGCAGAACTTTCATCGCTGGACTGAGGTCTTCTTCAAGACAGAAATGAACAGCTACCACTTATGGAGCACCAAGCATGTGCCAGGCCATGTATGGAATGTTTTGAACACAATCCTCACAACCACAAGAGAGGAAACTGATGCATGGAGAGATTAAGGAACTTCTCGAACATTACACAGCTACTAAGTGGTAGAGCTGGTGTTTGAACCCAGAAAGCCTAATCCCAGACCCCATGCAAAATGTCCTACCTCTTTGGCTTGCACTCCCAGACTCCAGTTTAGAGCCTGGGAGAAATGAGAGTTTGAACTTATTAAATGAATCCCTGCCCCTTTGTAATTGAACTCAAAGATGGTTAGGGTGGGTGACCAGGGCCTTGGTTCATTAAGCAGGAACAAAGCAGAGATCTCATGACTGTCTCCCAAGGCGCTCATTACCTCCACCTTCACAGCGGCCCCACAGGAGCTATTCTAGGAAGAGAATGTTGGCATTGGGAGGATGGGGGAGGATAAGAACAAAAGAACAGTGTGCTTTAACCTTTGCCCCTACTCCAACCCTAAGTTTTTTATGCCCTAAAATCTATCACTAGGATAGGGTTCTCCTGTGTTAAAGATCTTTGAGGTCAGTTACAATGCAAACTGAGCTACTAGCTATCACTTAAAGACGATGACAACGAGGGATCTGAGGAATTTGCAGGAGACACAGGAAAGTACCTGAGACCTAGAAACTAACCCAGGAAGAAAGGGACCAGAAGGAAGCAGCCAAACAGAAACAAATGACCTTCTCTAAGCTCTGCTTAGGACTGGGCAGGGCTGAGGGAGCTCCAATGACTTCATACCCTGGAGGCAGAGGAGAGAATTAAGATCTAGGAGGTTAAGGATGAATAACCAGGTGACTTACTGAAATGTAGGAAAGTGGACTTTCAGAGAGAGATAGTTTCTAGAGCTCCATAAATTGTGTTCAGGCAAATTCCAGCTGTGTTTCTGGTAAGAAATTGTAACCAGGTTTGCTAGAGGTCCAAGAAAAAACAGATACTGCTTCTTTAGACCCATTCCATACCCCTACCTTCCTCTCAGGGATGCTAAAATGGGTTTTATCTGACAAATTAATACATGTAGCAGAGACAAAAACAGACTCCTAAAGTGCCCTTGCCTTTTCAGAAAGTATGAAACTGTTCATTCATAAAATGAACCCAAGACCTCTGATCTTCATGCATCTTCCCTACAAACTTCCAGTGTGAAATATCAGGCATTGAGGGTCACAGCGAGAATCAGACAAGCCCAGGTGTTTCCCTCTCGACATTTCAGGGCACTGTACCTGGTGTTGCCAGGGAGTGAAACTCACTCAAGTCAGTTATTCACTCCCCCAGCCCTCACTCTTACTGTGTTGGTCCCACTTCAGGCCTGGTCTAGGTACAGGGGGTGGACAAGAGGAAGGAGTGTCCGATTTGAAAAAAGGAAGGGCTAGGAGATAGTAAGAAAAAATAGATGACAGCAGGATAGTGTGATCATACTTGTTAATGTCAAAATTATTAACAGGTGTGACAGCACTTATAGGAACAATGGGCCAGAGATATGCCCTGTTGGAAAGTCTGACTTCCTGGTAAGATAGGAGGCCTCCTCCACCTCATGTAGCTCTGGTATCCTCCCTAGCCCAGTTCAACCTCCCTCTGCATTGCAGGTAGTGACATAGCTAAAACAAGGCTGAACGAACCCTCTAGACTAGTCCAATGAGTTCAAACAGTGCAGAAACCCTTATGGACAATGATTATTCCCAAAATAACCTATTCCATTAAAACAGATGCGTCATGAAAAGGCAAGATCTTTGCATTCTAGCAAATGAGAATTTTAATCTTAGCTCCACCATTTTCTTACTGATATATGTAAATACTTAGCTGTACCTAGTTCCTGGATGGAACTCCAGAAACTTCATTCCTCTGTAATTGACCTGAAATTCATCCCTGGTGAATAGATCCCGTCCCCTCAGGCAAATTGACCAGTCTAATCTCTTGTTAACAGTCTTAAACACCTATTGCATAAAAGCTCAGGTGCACTCTGGGTCTGTCTAGTCTGGGCCAAACATCCCCACTCCTCATGGTTTCTTGACCCTTCACTAGCTGAATCACTCTCCTCAAGGAAGAGTCTGATGTAGTCAGGATCCCAATGCATTCTAGGCCCTGGGGGTGGTCTGGGTACTGGCCCCAAACCAGAGGCTGGAAGTGCTACATCCAACAGGTGGCTTCGGTGTCAGGGGACCACTGTGGCCCTCAACCCTCCGAAGGCGTCCTCCCACAACAGCTGCCTGGGCTGTTTACAAAGTTACACAGAACGTCGCGTACACTTTCAACGAGTTAGCGTACATCTTTCTGCCAAACAGAAAAACGCAGCGTAGGGGACCTAAAGACTGTTTACTCCCCAAAGATAAAAACACTGCATGCTCTTATGCAAGCTCTCACGTTCATAACTTTTATTTAATGCCTCTCTGTATCGCTTTCCTCTCCGGCGGCCAGGGGCTGCCTGCCCTAGCCCCACCCAACCCAGGATTCAGCAAACCACCTGCCGACCTAGTTCCTCCGGCGAATTTACAAAGCAGAGCCGCTCCCAGGGCTTCTGGTGTCAGGGCGGGGTGGGGGAGGGAGGCTTGGCCAAGAAAACGAAAACAGTTCACAGGAACGGTAAACACTAAACTTCCACCGGGAGCCAGCGGGAGCTAGGCGCGCACCACACCCACGTGCGGAACTCAGCGGCGCGGGGCAGGCTGGGGCGGCGACGCTTGAACGCGGCGTGCAGCGCGGCGTGACGGGGTGGGGCATGCTCTGATTGGCTCGTGCACTGCGCCTGCAGCCAATCCGCGTGCCCATCCATCGCAGGCCCCGCCCCGCTCGGTCAGGACTTTTCCCTTCCTGCCCCTCGCAACCCGTTCGCGAGTCCCCGGCTGACCTCTACGTCGTCAGCCAAGCTTAGCTGGGTTGCACACCCGATATCAGTCTGAGGAAGAGACGGGCAGTCTGGCCGGTTCCCATCCCCTTTCCCCCTTACCCTCTCCCCCAGTCCCCGGCTGCGAGGTGGCTCCAGCCCTACGCCCCCGTCCCGACGGGCGACCTCTGGTACCAAGACCGCCTGAAGATTGGCGCGGGCAGGGGGTAAGCAGGGCATCTTGAGGCAGGGCTTGAATAGCAGAGCTGGCCCCTCCCTGCCCTCCCAACCTAGAGTGAGACCCGCATAGCACTTTCCTCTGCCTGTCCCCCTCATCTCTGGGTCCTCCGTCATCCTGTCCCCACAATGCCTGGCTCCCAGAAGTCCACGGAAGGGTACCAGAATATGCCACCCCCAAATATGCCTCGTTGACCTAAGGATTATTTTAGCCTTATTTTTGAGAAACTAGACATAGTAGAAGCTCTGAAAACAGAAGTTACC
The DNA here is from genome assembly GCA_039655065.1 of Glossophaga mutica. Lineage (NCBI taxonomy): Eukaryota > Metazoa > Chordata > Mammalia > Chiroptera > Phyllostomidae > Glossophaga > Glossophaga mutica. The sequence goes on from CM077303.1 coordinate 159,276,585, forward strand.
GTTTTGCAAGGGAAATTGACATTAGAAAGGGGGCCTGTACCAGCAAGGAAGTATTACCAATGACCAGAGATCACGGCACCGGGCACCTGAGAGACCTGTGCGCATGGCACAGCAAACTTTGTTTACATACATTTCCTATTCTTACCTTCCTATGAATTTTCCCCTTCCCTTTTGAAGCCCCAGACACCTGTCCCTTTCGTGGTACCATAGCCTTATTACCTGACAGTCAAATTTTGAGTCTCATCTTTGTGGGACTCCTGAATGTACGTACATCCATAATTAAAATTGGGGTCTTTTTCCTCCTGTTAATTTTTTTAATGGAGGTGGGGGTGTCTCAGTCAACAACCTAGATGGATACAAGAACAATTATTTTTCCTGTCCCACAATACATAACATATACATGGTGTTATACAACGTACACCAAAATGTTCACATCCAATCTGTATGCAGGGTTTTTGCCTTAAAATGTTATATGTGTTATTTAAAAAGTAATATACATTCATTGTGAAATGATAGGAATAGATGGACAGAACACAGAATATTCCAGACTGTCTGGTCTGTGCAGATTTTTTTTAAAAGCCCCCTGAGATTTGATCCTAGCCCTCACCTCTGTGCTGAATTTAGGGTCTCCTCAATGTCATCACTCGTGAGGAATTAGATATTAATCTTGAGGATTTTTTTAAATTAATAATACCAGGAATAAAGGAAATTCAAGATTTAAAAAAAATTCCTGGAGAAAATATAAAAAGCAAATGGAAGATACAACTATGGAATGGGAGAGGAAGAACTTTCTGGTATTGGACTAGATTAAGATAGCAGCAAGCATTTATGATTTTTAAAAAACCTGTTTCCTAACTCTCTCCATTGAAAAGGCCCTAGAAACAATGATACCGCAGTAGCAAGAAGCACACTGGAGCCCAGATCTTGGTTTCTGTCATTCTTCACTAAAAGTAACTAGGGCTCCTGGGGGAAGTGGCTGATCCCAAGGCTGAATGAACCTTGATCATCTGGTTGTGGCAGAATATAAGGAAGAGTTCAAAAATGGATGATGATGTGTCAAAAGGACATGGCAGCCAGCTGGAAAGTACTCTCAGCCAAAATTGGAACAATTTGAGCAGCAAAATGAATGTCAGCAATGGATTATAACACATGCAATAATAATTTTTTAAAGATTTATTTATTTTTAGAAAGAGAGGAAGGGAAGGAGAAAGAGTAAGAGAAACATCAATGTGTAGGTGCCTCTTGAGCACCCCCAACTGGGTTCCTGGCTGACAACCCAGGCATATGCCCTGACTGGGAATCGAACCGGTGACCCTTTGGTTCTCAGGCTTGCACACAATCCATTCAGCTACACCAGCCAGGGTTGCAATAATAATTTCTTAAATCCCTGAATCCATACTAATACTCTTGCTACCGTTACTAATAATAAAATTTCAGGACTTCTGGCCAAGATGGAGGCGTAGATGGATACACTGTGCCTCGTCACACAACCAAAATAAGGACAACAAAGATTTAGAAACAAGAAAACTGCAAATGATAGAAAATTGAACTGTACGGAAGTTCACCAGCCATTCATCCAGACTGGTAAGAGGGGCAGAGTTGCGGCAGCAAAAAGTGGAGGTTGGCAGACCCAGGTGTGCAGGCAGCTGCTAGCAGACCCCGGGCATGGGGTGGCAACAGTGCAGACCCAGTGAGGCCGAGCAAGGCAGCTGGCTGACCAGGTGGTCCCACATTCACGCGCAGATAATCCAGGCGAAGGGGAAGCGGTGGATGGGCCTGGAATCCAAGAGAGCGAGTGGAGCAAGCGCCATTGTTCCCTCTCGACCCTGCCCCCGCATACAGTGTCACTGCCCAGCGACTGCACTGCCCCACCCTGGGGAAACACCTAAGGCTCCACTCCTCACTACATAATAGCAGTGACCAGACCAAAACCAAAACAAACAACAACAACAACAACAACAAAAACCAAAATGGCTCAAACAGGAGAACAAATCAAAGACCCAGAGCCAATGCATCTAAGTGACCAAGAGATAGCCAACCTATCAGATGCACAGTTCAAAGCCCTGGTGATCAGGATGCTCACAGAATTGGTTGATTTTGCTCACAAATTAGATGAACAAATGAAGGCTACAATAAGTGAAATGAAGCAAAATGCACAGGGAACCAATAGAGATGGGAGGAAAACTGGGACTCAAATCAATGGAGTGGACCAGAAGGAAGAAACTAACAACCAAACAGAAAAGAAGGAAGAAACGAGAATTCAAAAAAATGAGGAGAGGCATAGGAACCACCAGGACATCTTTAAATGTCCCAATATCCGAATTATAGGGGTACCGGAAGGGGAAGAAGAAGAGCAATAAGTGGAAAACTTATTGGAATAAATAATAAAGGAGAACTTCCCCAATCTGGCAAAGGAAATAGACTTTCAGGAAGTCCAGGAAGCTCAGAGAGTCCCAAAGAACTTGGACCCAAGGAGGAACAAACCAAGGCACATCAGAATTACATTAGCCAAGATTAAAATGAAGGAGAGAATTCTAGAAGCAGCAAGGGTTAAGAGGACAGTCACCTACAAAGGAGTTCCCATCAGACTGTCAGCTGATTTCTCAAAAGAGACCTTACAGGCAAGAAGGGGCTGGAAAGAAGTATTCCAAGTCATGAAAGTCAAGGACCTACATCCAAGATTGCTCTATCCAGCAAAGTTTTCATTTAGAATAGAAGGGAAGATAAAGCGCTTCTCAAATAAGGTCAAGTTCAAGGAGTTCATCATCACCAAGCCCTTATTATATGAAATGTTAAAGGGACTTACCTAAGAAAAAGAAGATAAAAAATGGCAGTAAAAAGACAGCACACTCACAGATATTAACCATACCCAAAACAAAAGCAAACTAAGCAAACAAGTAGAACAGGAACAGAACCACAGAAATGGAGATCATATGGAGGGTTAGCAACAGGGGAGTGGGAGGAGGAGAGAGGGGGAAAAGGTACAGAGAATAAGTAGCATAGATGGTAGGTAGAAAATAGACGGGGAGGGCAAGAATAGTGTGGGAAATGTAGAAGCTAAAGAACTTATGACACATGGACATGAACTAAAGGTGGGGAATGTGGGTGGGAGGGGGTGTGCAGGGTGGAAGGGAATGATGGGGGAGAAATGGGACAACTGTAATAGCATAATCAATAAAATATATTTAAAAAATAAAATTTCAAAAGTAAGTAAATAAAACTATTTAAAAGGGGAAGTTAGGTATGAAATTCACTTTCTTACAAAAGAATGTCAACAAATAAATGTTAAAAGAACGTCAGGATTAGTAAATGGCCGTTTTTTAGCCACTGTAACAGTGTTTCAGTCACGAATCAAAATTACATGCTAAAACCATTATTGGGAACAGAATATTTTACTCACATGTTGTGAGTGATCGCAAAAGATCCACTACAGGGAAGTTTTTAATTACAAAGGGGAAAAGTTATCTTTACAAATGATACAAACGACCAGTTATTTACATCACGATTAAAAGGATGAACTGACACTAGTCCAGCGGTTTTCAACTGGTGTGCCATGGGACACTGGTGTGCCCTAAGAATTTTTAAAACCTGCAGTACCTGACTATTTAGTCAGGGGCATTGACCTCTTTTCCCTTAAAATGACAACAGCCAACACAAAAATAGCCATTTGGTGCGAATGAATAAAAATGACACCTATTTTTTGTCAGATTGGCAAAAATATATTTTTTGGTGTGCACAGAAGTTTAGTAATTAGTTTATGTGTGTGATGAGATGAAAAAGGTTGAAAATCAGTGCCCTAGTCTGTTGACATAATGGCAGTAAGAGGGACACATCATCTATGCAAATTTTTCCTGCCAAAAATGTTTGACCTGAATCTAATAGGGTAACAATCAGGCAATTCAAAATTGAGGGGCTTTCTCTGGGGGGAGAGGAGTGGCCTGGCTCTTCAAAAATGTCAACATATTAGAGTAAGATTAAGACTACTAGCCCTGGCCAAGTAGCTCAGTTTGTTAGCGCATCCTCCTGATCAGCCAAGGTTGCAGGCTTGATCTCTGGTCAGGCCACTTTCAAGAATCAACCAATAAATGCATAAGTAGAATAACAACTAACTCTCCCCCACACACAACCCCCTCCTCCCACCCTCCCTCCCTTCCTCTCTCTCTCTAACATCAATTTTTTAAAAAGCCCTGGCCAGGTAGCTCAGTTGGTTAGAGCAGCCTCCTGCTACACCAAGGTTGCAGGTTCCATCCCCAGTCAAGGCACATACGAGGAGCAACCAATGAATGCGTAAATGAGTGGAACAACAGATCAATGTTTTCTTCTCTCTCAGATCAATACATAAAAAAATTTTAAAGAGATTAAACATCTTCAAAAAACAAAAAAGACACACTAAATAAGGCTGGGAGTGACACTTGATTGGATCTTGGACATACAAAGGAAAAAAAATCTTAAAAAAGACATTGTTGAGATAATAGAAGAGAAGAAATTCAATTATGGACTGGTATCTAGATAACAGTCTTATATCCATGTTAAATTCCAACCAGGGTGAGAACTGTATGTTGATCATGTATGGGAATGTTCTTGTTCTTGGGAGAAATGTGCTGAAATATTTAGGGATAAAGCGTTCATGATGTCTGCAACTAATTCAATATCAACAAACCAGTTGAGAAAATAACCTGGTAAAATGCATCAACAAACAAACAAACAAACAGATAATGCAACAACTGGTGAATTGAGGCTATACAGATTGTCCCCTGTGCCATTCTTGCAACTTTTCTGAAGACTTGACGTTAGTGATTGACGGGGTTGGAGGGGGTTATAAAGAGACTAAATGGTAATGGAAAAAATACAATAAAAAAAAAGAAAGTGTCAGAAAAAATTTTAAGACAGAGAGAGAGAAACAGAAATGGAAAACCCCCAGGCAATAGTCCCTCATTGCCTTTGCACATAAAATGACTTTCCGAACATACAATTAATGCCCAGTGGATCAAAAGACTGTAATTTTTTTTATTTTCATTGAATTTATTGTGATAACATTGGCCAATAAAATTATATAGGTTTCAAGTGTACAATTCTAGAATATATCATCCGTATATTGCATTGTGTGTTCACTACCCCAGAACACTGTAATTCCGAGTCCTCAAACATACCTAAGTCAAAGGTGGTGTGTTTGTGTAGATACACAAATAATATACATATGAAATTAAAGGGACAAGTCTGAATATTTATAAAAGAAATACCATTTCATTATCTATATATTCCTTAAAAGCATATTGTTTAGTTTTAGCTGTATTAATTTTATAAAAAGTATTTTACCATATCTGATGTTTTAAAATAGTCATTAGCAAAATTGAATGTCATTAGCTATCAGAGTGTAACTCCTTCAGGCTGCTGTATAACGTTCCATCATTGACTACAGCAAGAATCCATTCATTCTTCTCCTCTCTCTGTGCATTTGGTTGCTTGAAAGTGTTCCTATTAGTGTGCTGCTGTGAACTTCACCTGAGCATGAGCTTCTCTCAGTGACAAACCTCAGAATAACATAGGGTATGTGAATTTCAACTTTACCAGATCATTCCAAACTGTTTCCAAGGCACTTATACCAATTTACACGCCCACCACAATGTACCAGAGACCCTTCCAATCCATATGCTCTCCAACACTTAAAGTTGTCAAACTTCTTCACTTCTGCCCACCAAAGAAGGGTAAAATTGTGTCTCCTATTGCAGTTGCCATCTGCATGTTCCTGGTCACACAATGAACAGGTTAAATTTCTTTATTTCCTTATGTTACGCACCGCCTGCTTTTTAAAAGGCTTTACCATTCATTCAGTTATTTCTAACAGAAGCCAGCGAAAAGAACACAGCCAAAGAGGCCCTGGCTGGTGTGGCTCAGTGGATCTCAGCACCAGCCTGGGAGCCGAAAGGTCACTGGTTTCAATCCCTGTCAAGGCACATGCCTGGGTCATGGGCTGGGTCCCCAGTTAGGGGTGTGCAAGACGCAACCAATTGATGTTTCTCTCCCTCTCTTTCTTTCTCCCGTCCCCTTGCTCTGAAAACAAATAAATAAAATTTTTAAAAAGTATTTTAGAAAAAAAGAAAGGACTGTCTTCTTGCTTAGTGCAGTTGGTTCTTCTGTAGAATGGATTATGGTTTTACTGTCATGCTGTACATTACTTATTGGTATGCATTTCAAAATGATTTTTTAAAAATTCTGTGGGGTTAAGAAATCAATTTCCTATAAAGTAGTTGTGACAACATAACCTTCTGCTTCATTCAAACAGCTTTTGAATGAAGCAAAAGCTTTTATACAATCCAGGATTTGCACAAAAGATGATTTCAGCTTTAAGTAGATTGCATTTTTTGTTCTCTATTTTTATCTGGGAAATGATGTAACAACAGCAAACATGATTCATGGTGAAATGGATGCTAACCAACTCATTTTTATTATAAAGGGATGACATCCAAGTTTTAGATTTTTCACACAGAAATCAGGCAATTTGCAGATTCAGATTCCTTTGTTGTTATTACGAGGCAGTACATTGATGGTAAAATAATTCTTGTTTTGATTTTCTAATACATCTGTTGACAGAATTGCTTTGAAACATATCATCATAGTTTCAAGTCTGTAGCCCACGGCCATAAAGTTAAATTGGATTCTTTCTGTTATTCAAACATTAATGAGGTTTTTAAATCCATTTCTCTAAAACGAGGTCATCTAGCCTATGGCTCGGAGCTTGGTTGGAGGTAAATACGGTGACCGACCATCCTGGTTTGCCTGGGCCAGAGGAGGTTGCTGGGTCTTCTGACTTTGCAAACGAAAATGGGGGAATTCCAGGCAAACCAGGTTGAGCTGCTTGCCCTGTTTGGAGGCTAACTTGGTCAGCTGGTGGCTGGGCTGAGTTTGTTCAGGAAGCCTTCCTGGAGCAGGTTTTTCCCCTTCCCCTACAATTGAGCCTTTCACAGTTTAAGGAAACTGAGGAACAGAAAGAAATTTAACTGCTAATTGGGCACTACTAACATGGAAACACTGGTAACCTGGAAAATCTACCAAATGCTTTCCTACCAACTTGGAAAATATCTGTGCTCAGTACCCATATGTAAACCACATCAAAACTTTCCAAATCCCTTACGGGTGATAATAATAATTACTGATAATAATAATCATCAATCCTGATTGTGAAAGCCAGTTCCTACCTAAAAGAAGGGTCTGTCAGGCAAATGGCCCAGAGCATAATGGATCTTTCTAGAAGGCTGCTTACCGAGTCCCAATCCTTTTGACCCATGGATGGAAACTGAACCTCAGGAGTGTCCTTAGCTTCTACTCTTGTAGTTACTCAACACAGCTGCAGAGCTGCACTGAACTCACAGTAACCCCCACCTCTGCTGGTGGTATGGCTGGGAAAAAAGTCAATGCTCCCAGTAGCATCTCTATGTGTCACCCAGAATGCAGTTCCTCACTCTTTCTCTCACCCCGCATCCAATCCATTGACAAATCATGCTTTCTCTATCTCCTAAATATATTCAGAGTCCAATCACTTACAACCACCTGCCCTCCACCACCCTGACGGAGGCCACAATCACTGCTCCTCAACAGACCTGGTCTCCCCACTTTGCCCTCATCACCCTACAAGCTACTCTCAGGAGGCAGCCACATGCTGTGTATGTATGTGTAATTATATCTATGTATATAAAATCATATAAATATATAAACATTATATATCTATAAATATATAAATATTATATAAATATATATATAATTAATTCCACACCTCCACTAAAACCCACTAAGGGCTTCCCTTCCCACTCTGAGTAAGAAACCAAGGCCTCACAGTGGCCTTGATCTCCAGGACCTGTCCCTGCCTTTCTGAACCTCGCCCCACACTCAGGCCGCTCCAGCCTCACTGGCTTCCAGCATTCAACACAAGGAGGCTCCGTCTCTGCGTCTGCACTGCTCCCTGCTGGAGAGCTTGCCTAACAGGTCACATGGAGAAAAAACAAAAAAGATGTCACAGAGCCCACTCCTCGCTCCCTTCTGCGGTGGGTCACCCCTCAGTGACCACCCTATTTCAAAGGCCCCTGCCTCGGCCCTGGCCGGGGAGCTCAGTCTGTTAGAGCATTGTCCTGATACGCCAAGGTCGAGAGCACATACAAGAACCAACCAATGACTGCATAAATGAGTAGGAACACCGAATCGATGTTTTTCTCTTACTTGTCCTTCTCTCTCTCTCTCTCTCTATACAAATCAATTTTTAAAGTGCCCCTGCCTTCACTCCCACTCTGTCTCCTCCTCCTTGCTTTTCTTCATAGCATTCATACCCATCAGACACATCTGTGTTTTCTCATTATCTGTTTATTGCCCATCTGCCCCCATGGAAGCTCCTCGAAGGCAGGCATTTCTGTCTGTTTTTCTTGAGGCTGTGCCCTCAGCACTTCACCCACACCTGGTTTACTAGGCACTGAGCAGCTGTTTGCCACTAACTCAAGGGCTTATGGAAGTGACTAATATCATATCACGGGCCAGGGCAGGTACCAGCAGGCAGTGCAGCCAGCTGGCTTCCAATTAATTGTGTGTACCAAATTCCTTTTCTACCAAATTTCCTCAGCTACCAAGTCTGTAACCCTCCTTTTCTTAGTTTTCCCAAAATAGTTATTTTGCGAATGCCCCAAGAAAAATGTGGCACTTGCAGATGGTCGGTTGTCGCGGGGCCTCCATCCTTCGTCCTGATTCACTGCTTCCTTCCATAGCCGCCTGGCTCAGGAAGTCCCCACAGAGAGGCTGTCCACCTCCAGTGCCTGACCGCAGAAGCCTGAAGCAGGACTACCCACATCTTGCTGGAGATCTAACTCATACCTGAAACCCTAACTGCAAGGAAGTCTGGGAAATGCAGCTGACAGCTTCCCAGCATCTGCAGTACAAGCTGTTGCCCTAGAACAGCATTTTCAAGATTGTTGCTTAGTCCCCATTAGTGGCCTAGAAGTCAGTTTATTGGAACCAGACCAGAATTTTTTAAGCGAAAGTGAGATTCTTAGTGAAGCAGTGAGACACAAAATGGTCTGCTCCACAGACAGAGCAGCTCAGAAATTGTACTAATGAAATGGAATAGATTAAAAATGTCAGAATGTACCTTATATTCTAAGGATAAGTACTGTTTCTTGAATACTTCTGTCTAGTCCTCAACCCAGAACTATTAAGTCAGACTTTCTGGCACATCAGACTTTAAAAAAAAAACTGCCCGGTTAACTAGAAAGTGTGGTCAGGAATAAAAGCCACAGGTGTCTGGTTTTGTTCTTTTGTTCTTGGAGAATGGATGGTTCTATGCCCTTCGTTCCAGGCCAGCATCTGGCCACCTTAAGAATCAAGTGGCTGTGGTGCTGATGGCCAAGCTTTCCCTGGAGTCCATTTGCATCAAAATGCATCTTTCCATTGGCCAGGATCTTTCTCTCTTCCTGCTTCAAAGCCCACACTTCCTTGGGGGCACCTCTCAAAACCCCTGCTCACCACCAATTGACATGAAACCGTGCTCTGCCTGTGCCTGGACTGGTCCACGTCCCCAGCTTCTTGACTTCAGCCATGGGAAGGGCTTCCTGAATATGATCACTGGGGTTCACTACGTCAAGCAGATAGGCAAAGTACCAAAGTAATTCAGGCCTAAGAAAGAACATAGTTGTTTCCTCAAAGAGCCAGCACACCTCTGCACCCTGCACATCAGGAGAGGAAAGCAACGGCCTGGTCCACACCTCCGTAAGACCTGCTTGTTTTCTGTCTGGCTGAGGACACGGGGAGGAGGAAGTCTCTCTTTCTGACAAACGGATGGTTAACACCAGGCAGGGGAAGTACACTTGCTGAACTGTTCTATCAGATGCCTCCCGGAACCACATCTGAAGGCGCTGCTTTTGAATGAGGCAGGAGAGCCACAAAACCGTTTGCTCCTCAGAGAGCCACGCTGGCTTCCAACTGGGACATCAGACATCCCTGAGGCCAGGCACCCCTCGCTCAAGTCCCTGGACACAGGAGAAGCAGCCAGGAGCCATAGGTGCTGTTTGGAGCCAATGAGGGTGGCCACTCTTCTTCTCTTACTGTTGTCCCCTCCACGGGCCTAATCACTGTGAGCAAACAGTAAAACTGTCCCTCTGCAGGTCATGAAATGAGCAATTTTTGTGTTTTTTATAGTTTTCTGCATTTTCTAAGTTGCTTACAATTGAACATATATGGAAAACACTAGGGCTTCTGTTTGTGAAATAAATGAATTAGATCTCTGCCTCTGACCCTCTGTGAATGTGTACAACAGCCACTCTTTCTTGAGGTTCTGCATGGGAGGACCTGCTACTAATGACTACTTTAGACCCTGGGACTCTACAGTGGCAGAGTTCTTAGTCCTGGAGCTACCTAAAGGAAATGCAGACCTGATTACGGCAGCCTAACATCAGAGACAGAGACTTCCAGGCTGGCTTAAATAGGACGGCAAGGTATCATGTGCGTCCACTGAAGGTGGACCCCAACACCAACTTCCTTTTGGCACAAATTTCAGTCCTGAAATCAGAGCTGCAGGAGCAGAGACCAGAGAAGGTAGGACCATGACCTCTTCATTTGCTACTTGCCTGAAACTCAGCCTCTCACCTGGAGACACTGGGAGAGAGCAGGCCGGTGTCCCAGGACAAGGCACAGAGGGAATTCCTTCTTCCTCCTGCAGCCAGCTTAGCCCAGAAGCTTGGGGCACTCTGTGTTGCAACAAGCATTTGGGAAGCATAGATCTCTGAGTCACGGCTGAATGGAATTTTAGTTCACCCCCTTCTTTTACAGACAGCCAAGGCCAAGTGTCCTGAAATGGCTTATTTGAGATCACCCTGCCAATTACCAACACGGGTGGACCTGTCACTACCTAGATTCTGTGCCCCCAGGCTAGTGTCTTCTACACACTTCATTCCTAATGAGAGGTGTGTGCTGCCACACCTCACAGGCTTCACCCTGCGTCCTTGTCACCACTTTTACTGCCTGTGGGTATCTGCCAGGGCCCCTCTCAGAACTGTGCTGGCAAAGGAATAATAGTACTTAGAGACTGACTGATCGGTAAACATGGCCACATTCCTGCAGAATGAGTTAGTGGTCTCACATGTAGTCACCTGGGAGCCACCGCATTGGGGGACGGGTGAAGTTATAAAAGACCTGGACTCTTCCGTTATGTCAGACCACAACTCTCCTACAGAACAGCAGGCAGGATAAGGGCTGGGGGCACTCCTCCCTTCCCCTCCCCTCTCTGCCTTCCTCTGCCCCCCTGCCTCTGCACCCTCCAACCGCCCTTTTGTGACCCTCTTAGTCCCCCTTGTTCATTTTACCCGGCTTTCACCACAAATACAACAATTGGGAAGGACAGAAAGAGTGGCCTTCCTTACACCCCCAAGGTGCTGTTTCCCATACCTCCTGGGGTTCGGCTGCAGTATGGAGGGAAGAGAAAGGCCAGGTGCTGGGACAAAGATGAAGGCCCAGACCCCACCCTCGGGAAGGTCCCAGTGGCCTGTGAAGTTAGAGGAGAGACTCACAATTCACTGCAGAGGAGATAAGAATGTGATGGATGCTTGAGCACGTCAAAGATCTACTGGTGCTTTTGGCTCTTGTCTGCATGAGACACCCCCATATCTGAACTAACCAATATGCAGACTACACCTTATGCTCACAGCACCTGTTGATATTGTTAATGTTGTTCAGAACTTGATAGTTACCCAAAGGTAGCAAAATGGTGACCAAAGTAAAAATCAGAAATCAGACCAAGTAAAATGGTGTCCACCTTGCTTACATTTAAGGCTTGCTATTGTCTTTATTTTAAATTTACAAGTGGGGAGAGGACCATAATCTTTCCATGATTATGGTTTCTGATTATCTCAATCTGGTTCGGCAACTACCCATTCCAGAGGAAACTGGAGTTTTTGAGAAATCAACCAAGCACAAGTGTTTAATGAAGCACTTGCTACCACCTGGCCCTATAGAAGTATTATATAGAGACCCTCCCCCAAATATCTGACATATGAACATCCAGGAAGCATTTTTGAGGACAAGTTTAAATCTCTGGTTATGGGACAGGACACACCTGCAGAAGTCCCATCTGCATAGAATAGATGGAAAAGGGGGCAGAGGAGACTTGAACTCGAGCAGGGAGGGCCATAAGGAACGAGAGACACAGGCACGTGTATATGTGCATGGGCATGTGCACCCCCACATGTAAATGCAGCACAAAGGATGGTCAGTGTTTGGGAGGGTGCAGCTGGGTCCGAGAAAAGGAGAGGATGTTAGAGGGAGGCAACCGGTTAGAAAAGCACAGGGTGGCCGCAGGCTGGCCACTATTGGCTGCTGAGGAACACACGTGACCACACAAAGAATGCACTGTAAGGAGCAATAGAAAAAGTTAGAAGGGTGCAGCTCAATGATAAAAGGCCTGCAAAGACACTGTCAGCTGAGAGTTCACAAGGTGAACCGCAGAGGAGAAACCTGGAGATGAAGGCCCCAGTCGGGCACCGAGCCCAAGCTGATGTCCCTTGGGGAGACATCCTTGGGGAGCATGCTGCAGTTGTGTCAGGGACAGAGATCTGAAAAGGCCTGTTCTCATCCAGAAAGCTGGTGGGTTCCAGGAGAAAAGTGAGCACCCCAGAACATAGCCTGCCCAGAGCAGAGGGTGGTGCCCTGCATAGCATAAGCACTCAGGAAAGAAAGGAAAGAACTGAGGACCAGCCCAGGTCCTCCCAGACAGTGTCTCTGCACTCCTACTGGACAGAGAAAAGAGAGGTTTTGGTTTAGGGTCCAAAAATGCTGATCTATCTGTGATTGAGTTCCTCTTGCAAGAAGCTGATCTGCAAGAATTCCAAAGGTTTCCCTTCCTCCGAGATGGCATAACTTGTTTTTTCCTATGTTCTCTGGGCAACCTTGGAACCTTGTGACCAGCAGGGGGCTTATCAGCTCACGGTTCAGCTGTGGTCTGACATCTGGCAGTCCTATCACCTCCACAACACCCAACAGGAGCTATGCTCTAAGCACCTGACCGCAGTGTCCTGAGTCACCTCAAGAGAGGCAGAGGCCAGCTGTTTTCATGAGCAAGCCCATCTCGGTCTGTCTGCACACTTCTCTCCAAGATTCAGATGAGTCCGGCTTCTAAGTCTGTCTCTCTATGTGATGCTAATATGAAAGAAGTTGCTGGTTCATAATGATACATCATATTATATGGTTTCTGCCTAATATACAGCATATCATATCATATCATACCAAACCATATATCAATAGCATGTGGTCTGTGCTGGAACAGCAGAATACAGACATCAAAGTCCCAGCTCCATTTAGCACCGAGTTTGATGAGGGAACTTAGACAAGTTATGCAACTTTTCTAAACCTTGCTCCCTTTACCTTTACAATGGAAGTAATGGCACCAGGTACCCCAGAGGGTAGTTGTGAGAATAAATAATACATATATGGCACTTAGCACAGCACCACGGATTTGGAAGGTGCTCAGTGTTAGTTTGGTATCTATTGTTATTTATTATTAGAACCTCGACCTGCTAGTCCCCTGTCCCTGCTGAAGGTGAGGATGTGCAAGATTACTTGGGGCACAGCTGTCTGAAGACATGCTTATTAGGTTTCCCGACCTGAAAGAGACATTAAGAATTTAGTCAAGACCCCAATCTCTGAGCAGAGCCACACCTACATCACCTGAAAAAAAGCACCATTTATCCTATTTTTAAAGAACCGCCTCCCTTCATAGTTAGGTTCTAGCTCTAACCACCCCGCTCACGACCTTCCTCACAGAGTCTCATGACTTCTGCCCCTCCTGTTCTCACAAATTTCCTTCATGTTTCACACAGGGACGTTTCCTTCTCCTTACTCAAACCATTCTGAAAACTTACTTCTTCCAGTACCTTGGCCGAAGACCCAACTCTGTTCCCCAACTATGGCCACCCACACCCTGGAACCGGCCAAGAAGAGACACAACTGTGAGCGCAGTGCTTATATTTCATTCCTACCTGCCAGCTGCTGCCCTGACCAATTTCAGCCATTCCATTCATGCTACACAGTTTCTGCCTGACGTTATCATAGCACTGCGGACCACGTTGAAGGGGCAGGAAGGTCTAACTGTGGGGAGGGAATTGCCAAGTCTGTCTTATTAACCCAGCGCCTCACACGTGCCTGGTGCATAGCAAGCCACTCAATGTAGAGAATGAACAAAGGAACGAATGAATGAATGAGCTGCTCCCAAAGTCTTACTTGTCAAGACACAGAAACACAGCATGGGAAGGGAACTGGCAATTAATTAACTCTCTAGAAGGTTAGCTAGAAGAAAGTTCTTCATCTGGCTTCTCTTTGTCTTGGGGAGGAAAAGCAAAGTCTTTTCATTTCCTATTTTTTAAATTACTTTTTAAAATAGTTAATACATTCATATAGTTCAAAATTCAAAAAAACATAATTTTCAACCCTTGTTAGTCATTTAACCACCTGGAGCTCAGTTTCTTCGTTGGCAAAATAGGCGCTGGAATGGGGGACGGTGAGAGGTGGACAGAAAAGCAAGCCCATGAGCACAGTGAGATCTGCCTGGAGGTGGCGGGTGGAGCCTGAAAGCCTCACCCACCGTCTGCCAGTTGCAGGAACACAGTGCTGCGCTCAGCCTCAAAGGCAGACCTTCCACCTCCAGGTAGCTCCAGGTGATGTCTCATCCTGACATTGCACAGACCCTGTTTCCCTGTAATTTCCACTTGTGCTTGCTCCTAAATAGGAGATCACAACTCAGTGGAGTGGGAAGTTCTGTCTTAGACTCGAAGTCCTCCAGAGTCCCCACCCTAGTGTACACCAAAGCTTCCAGGAAACCTAACCACTGTTGCTCACACGCTGGGAGATTCACAAATCAGCATCCACAGAATGAAGAGACAGTATGTTCCTCTTCACAAAGCAAAGTTCTGTTCAGATTTAAAAAAAAAATCCAAAAAGTTTAACATGGTTGCCAACATGTAAATGTCTTGTCCTGAGCATTGTGTTAATACACTAAAATATGCTGTCATAAAGTGAAATCTTCATATATAAAAATCATTTAGCTGCTCAGGTGTTTGATTCTTGCTGCATAAGGGTCCCTGAAGTGCCGTGACAAGTAAGCAGACATTTTTGCCTTTTAGGAGTTTGCCACCAAAAACCTCAAGGACACAGTGGTTAGGGGAAGTGGCCAACTGGGCGGAGAAATGACCACCCATATTGCAATTAAGTGAGGTCAGGGGAGGACTCAGAGAGAACCTCCTGAGAGAAGGTGGCCATGTTATATATGGAATAATGGAGGCATTGAGGACAGTAACCAGGGGACTAAACGTCATTAGCTGACTGAGGACCTAAGAGAATGCATTGTCCCTTTTCTTAGCTGTTTCCTTTCTTCTTACCACCCCCAACAGCACAGGGAGTGCCAACAATTCCCCTTCATAATCTGGAGCTCGCAATGGCACCTTAGCAAACTCTGTTTAAGGGACAAAAGGCCAACATGGTGTCAGAGCAACTATAGCATTAACCGGACAGTCTGAATTATGAGAGAAGTTGAGAGAGGTCAAGAAAGGTGGAGTGGGGCAGGAAGGAAGCTCACAGCGTGGTCTCAGGTACCAGGTCTCAGGTACCCCAGAGTCAATGCTTCCTCCCAGTTCTCACTCTCAGTTGTGCCCAGGTGGGGGTGGGGAAGCCTCAGGTCATGAGTGACAATAAGTCACCAGAGTCCAAGTGTCTCTCAACACAAATAGAAAAGGCAGAGGAGTCAGATAGTTCTGACTGGAAAGTAAATTTGAGTCTCCCTCCCTATCCTAGGCTCCCACCTGAGGGGGCCCTAGGGTCCCAGGCCAGCTCTACAGTGCCTTGGGAGCAGCAGGGACTCCATCACTCTGCCCATAGAATGGGGTCAAATCCATCAGCGACCCCCTTCAGGCAGGGACCGCAGGAGCATCTGAGACTTTCCGGCAGACCCTGCACACACACCCACCATCCCATGCAGAAGAGAAAGTGAAATGCCTAAATTTGAGGAGGCATCATCGCCTAGAGAGGGCATGCGGGTTGCCCAGCACACGGAGAAAGATGTTGTCAGAGGGCATCTTTCTAGTCCAGGCCGATCTAAGCTCGCTAAGAGATGGCTTTTGCGTGCACCGTCTTACCAGTCCCCACACAGCCGTCCCTATTCAAGCGCCCATTTTGCCAGTGAAGAAACTGAGGTTCCGGGTGATTAAATGACTTCCCACGGAGAGGAGGCGGGAAAGGAAGAAGGCGGTGCTCACACTCTAATTTGCCATCTTCACAAGCCTTGTTCCCGGCCCATCCCCGACCCCCAGCCCCCTGGTAAATTCAGACTGCAATCAGCGCGCGCAGCCCGGAGCCAGCGCTGCAGAGATCCCGGTACCGTCAAACTCCGATTGTCCGTCCGAAGAACCCTATTCCACCTGCATCTCGAAACTTGAACTGGGAGCGATTGTGGGGACGGTGGGCGGGGGCTGGGGGGCGGTCGCTGGGAGTGCGGACACTCTCACCCAGCGCTCTGCACACAGGCTGCGGCGCACGGCCCCGAGTGGCCCGAGGGGCGGCGCTGGCCCAAAGCGGCGAAGAGGTGTCGGAGCCTGGAATGCGGGGCCGGGGCGGGGTAGTCAGGGGCAAGGAACAGCAGCGCTAACCCGGAGGAGACAATGCGGCGCCGAGTCTCCGCATTGCCCGAAGCCCAGGGCGCGGGCTCCGCGCCTGGCCCGCGCAGGTCTCCGGGCCCCGCACCGAGCTTGTTGCTGTGGGGACCTCACCTACCTTTGCTGAAAGGCATCGCGGAGAAGCGCTCCCTGCAGGGCTGGCCCAGGACCCTAAGGCCAGGTGATGTCCAAGTGCCAGCCCCTGGACTTAGGGGTGCCGCTACTGGCCGGGCGCAAGGCGAGGGAGGGGGAAAGGGACATATTTGGGCAAAGCCCGAGCGCGTCACCCACGGAGGAGGAACCCAGAGAGGCGGGAAGCGAGGTGGCGGGGCGGGGCGGGGCGGGCCCGGCCGGGCCCTCGCGGAACCCGCTTAACCCCTGTGCTCCCCACCAGGCCGCGCCAGCAGCGACCTGTCCCTGCCCCCCGGAGCTGCTCGCTGCTCCTCCTGATGCCACTGAATCGAAAGCGAGCTCATCCCGTTCAGGAGGAAAATCAACGCACTGGTCAACTCCTTCGGGCTTTTCAGGGACATCACCCCTGGAAAGATTTGGGGAACTTTATTCCATTTTTATCTTTAGGTCATCAGGAGCATAGGACAGGCACAGGGGACTGCCCAAATGGTGGGTGGCTTAAATTGAAATTACATCAGGGCTGGAGGGAGTCCCGGCCCACCCCACCCCCACCCCGAAAGTATTCAAAATCCTTCCTACTCCCTCTTCTCCTGTCCGGGTTTCTTTTTCTCCCCAGCATTCATCACCTCTGACAAAATTTTTATTTTTCTCTTTTGTTCACTGCTGTTTCTCAAGAACTTTGAGCATTACCTCACACACAGGTCAACAGATATGTTAATAATAATAATAATAATAATAAATATAGGACTTAAGGAACTTTAACCTAGAAAAATAGGGGATGGAGATCATCCTTCACATTCCTTCTTATTTTGCCTCTGTAAAGACTAGTACCTGAGAAAATGCTGTATTATTTGGTGTGCTCAAATGTCTCAAATTCAGGTCACCTTTCTAGTCAGGTAAGTGTTAATTCCTGTGAAAAGTGCTGCTTTATATTGCAATTTAAAGAAATGATGTTAGAAGCAGTTTTCTGCTCTATATTTAAAGCACCCATGGCCGCCTTTCAGTGTAGTGAAAAAACCATCCAGGTGAGGTGAAAAGTCAGAACTAGTGGGCTTAAAATATATATATAAATATATAAAATTTCTTAACCAGAATCAGTTTCTTAGCCTGCTAACTTTTATGGGTAATAGTTCAAACTCCTTCCTTGCTTTTGAAGGCAGAAGATCCCTGGGGAGAAGGAAATAATTGTTACTACTTCTTGTTAGACAGTATATTGTCCTTGGCCTGGGGAATCAGCCCTAGCAGAACCTTCTGGAAAGATGCTGCTGCCTGGGCCTGGCTAGAGATCAAGATGGTGAGCGATCAGGCTTCAGCTCCTGTGCGCCAGGGCCCTTGTGAGCGTGGGTGTCAGTCTGCGTGACAGAGGCAGGAAGTAAAGAGTGTCGGAGGAGTCCCAGATTTCTTTGCAGTAAGAGGTGGTCCCCTCCCTCTGCCCTTTTCCCTGCCATAATCATAGCACCAGGTGGACATGCACTTTGCTCCTTGGACTTAGTTGCCATGGAAGGCAGATTTCATCTAAGGCCAGAGAAAGTGCTCAAGGCTGCAGGTCTCAGACTCAGCTGCAAGTCTTAGTGAAGCCTGAGGACGTGCCCTTTGAGGTGAGCCTTTCTTTCTTCTAGTTGACATCTTTCCTGCTCTGTGGACTCACCTAGCTGATTGTGATATAGTATGTGATCTCTGCTGCTAACCCTTAAAATCTCTGAAGTGAAGAGAGCTTTTTGTATGCTAATGAGATGACTGGTGGCTGAGGGAGGGGACGGGGCCCTAGATAACTTCAGGATGGGCGGGGGGGGGGGGGGGGGGGGGGTGGCCAGAAAGACCAAGCATGATTAAAGGGTTGGAACTTTCAGACCCATGCATGAGGAGGTGAGAGGGACTGGAGATAGCCAATGATTTAATTGGTCGTGCCTGTGTAATGAAACCCCTGAATGACAGAGTGTGGGAAGCACCGGGGTGGTGCTTTCAGGGAGGGTGTGGAAGCTCTGTGCACCTCTACCCTCTTGTCTTGCCCTATGTACCTCTTCCATTTGGCTATTTCTGAGTTGTATCCTCTATAATAAACTGATCATTGCAAGTAAAGCCCTTTTCTAAGTTCTTTGAAACCTTTTTCTAGCAAATTACCGAACCTGAAAGGGAGGGAGTTGTGAGAACACCTGATTTTGTAGCCATGTTGGATGAAAGAGTGGGTACTCTGGGCATCCAATACCGACAACTGGCACCTGAAGTGGGGGCAGCCTTTTGGGACTGAGTCCTTGACCTGTAGGATCTGAGGTTAACTCTGTTAGTTAGTGTCAGTATTGAATTGAATCGTTGGACACCCAAGTGGCATCAGAGAGCTAGAGAACTCACTGGTTGCTGGCATGGAAAAACCCCACACATTTGCTATTAGAAGTCTTGTGAGTAAAAATATTTCAGACTCATGTAACCTGACTGCTCCATTTTCAGACTAATCCTGGGTAGGGACAGGAACAAGGGACTCATAACTGTCCTTGATTCCATTCCGTGTTCAGTGGGAAACCTCTCAGACTGTTGTCGTTTAATAACCTGGGGAACATCTGTTCTCTTGCCACCCATCAAATTAGCTGACAAGGATTGATGCCGATGTTTAATAACTCCAAGTATTTCTGCTTGTCCTTGCAGAAGGGAGGAAACATCCATAGCCAGTTCACACAAAAGACAAGAGAGTGGCCGGGAGGACTAGATTCGCTGAAGTGGCAGCCAGTGCCTGCTGGGGAAGGGGCTGGAGCGGTGGGACATGGCCTCTCGGATTTTGACTTGGAGAGAAGATACGGAGCAATTTTAAACTGAGAATGTACTCCCAGGCTCTGTCAACAATACAGTATGCCATAGAACCAAGTCATTTCATCATTATTCGCCAAACTTTCAACTGTGCCTGCTAACAGTTGTGTTCTGACTCTAATGAACTTTTTTTAAACTTTAAAATGAACTTTTAATTTTATTTTTTAATTGAATTTGTTGGGGTGACAGTGGTTCACAAAACCATACAGGTTTTAAGCGTACAACAGAACACCATCTGCGCACTGCATCGTGCGCCCATCACCCCAAGCAAAGTCTCTCCGTCCCCATCTCGCGCCTTTGCCCACCTCCACTTTCCCCACTCCCTTTTCCCTCTGGCTCTCACACTGTTGTCTGTGTCTATATGCTTTTTGTATATGTATATATTTTGCTTATGTATCTTTAAATATGTATATAAAATATATATATATTTACTTAATCTCTTCTTCACCTTCTTTTCATCCAGCCCCCAACCCCCCTCCCCTCTAACAGCTGTCAGTCTGTTCCATGTGTCCATGCCTCTGTTTCTGTTTTCTTCTTCCGTTTATTTTGTTCATCTAGTGGACTATTGACTTAACACCCCTTCTGTCCTAAGGGGAGCTCTTAGCACATCAATGTGTTGTTTTTTAAATCTAGCCTAATTACCCGAATCACATTGAGGGCTGCCTAGCCAGGCCAAAGTCTTCCTCCCACTGTCTCCGGCTCCAGTTCCTCATTATTTTAGGATGGTCACCATCCATGGCATAATCTGGTCATCTGAGGTCCTGAGAATGGAGGTGTTCAAACTTGTGGGCAGGAGAGCAAGCTGGAAGACTGGTTAAACAGATGGCTGGGCCTCAGCCCCATTTTTCTGATTCAGTGAGTCAGGTGTGGGGCCCAAGAATTTGCATTTCTCGCAAGGATGTTGCTAGTTCTAGTTCCAGAGGGCACTTTGAGAACCAACAAGAAAAGGGGAACTCAGCTGTGAAGTGAGGGCAATGGAGGAACTAGATCAGAATCTGGAGCTCCTTTGATCCAGGGCAGGAGCCACCCTTCCTGTCGGTCACTGGTGCCTGGCTGAGTGCTTACCCACCCAGGATCTTGGGGCAGGAAGTGCTCCAAGGGCCACAGTCTCTGGTTTTCTTACTGCAGGAAGGAAGGAAAGGGCCTTCTTCCCAGATTTCTTTTCCAGTTCATAGACTGAAGGCTTTCATGCTCTCTCCAAAGGAAGGGTAACACTCAAGTAGGAAGAGATCTGATGCTCTATCCTCAGAAACTGGTCCTAGCACAGCCTTTCCTTAGCCAGATATTTGGGTATTTTTTGTATTTTCCAGCCTTCCCGAAGAAGGGGTCTGAGACTATTTTGCTGGGAGTCAGGGAACAGAGGTAGGAAAGAGTGTGTGTGAAGAAGGAAGGAGGAGGGTTCCCTGGGGGCAGGGCCCATTATGGCACATCAAGAACTTGACATGTTCAACCCCTACCTCTGCTAGACTCCTTTGGTGGAGAGTCCAGGAGCTGTCTCCACTGCGCTGGCCCCCCCTGCCTCCCTACCCTGTGCCCCTCAGCACGGCATGGTCCAGTGGTCTAAAGGTCCTGCTGCCTTAAGCTGCTCAGCTCCTGAGGGTTTGCCCGAAGGCAGACCCACCGCCAGCCTTAGGGGAGGGTGCACCCAAAGAGCAGGGGAGGACAGAACTGGATGAGAATCCCTGCCTTGTCATTTACTGTGCTGTGTGACATACCCTCTGGAGCCTCAACATTTTGTCTATAAAATGGGGATAATGCCTTCTTCCTGGATTGCTATAGGGATCTGATGAAATCATGTTTACCTAAACACAGGTGCTCAGTAAAAGATGGCTGCCATTGTTAGTAGTATTAGTATTATTAGAGCAGAAAGCAGGGGGAGGCTACCTTCAGGGACCCCAGGTAATGAACAGGAAGGGTCCCAGGAGAGGAGAGAAGTGATGGGAGCCCCTGGGAGGGTGCTGGGTGGGATCATGTGGGTGGTACCAAGTGAACATTGGGGCTAAGGTTCAGTGGGGTCAAGTGAACAAGGAGAAATCCATCTCCTTGACTCTGTCTTTCACCAAAATGTGATTCCGTGTGTGCACTCACTCAGCGTGTGACTAAAGGATTAATGGCCCACAGTGTCCAAAGGAGAAAAACAACTACGAATATTTATAGTAGTTATATGGACATGGCAACTCGTAGATCTTTCTGAATATCTAAATATTTCAATATCTAAAATCACTCTAAATACCATTCTTTGATTAGAGGACACAGGAGACATTGCAGGCTGGGAGATGACTCCAGAACATCCTGTGGTGCCAGAAAATAGTCATTTTGCTGAGGTGCCAACAAATGAAGGGAGCATGTCCAGAAGACATGGGCCAAGCGGAGAGGACTCCCCTGGGACCATCACAGAAGTGATGCGCTGTGACCCACGAGTAGAGTAAGAACTCATGAGCCCACACTGACATCAATACGTAAATGAGTAATTAGTGAAGGAGGGACAGCTCTTCTTCACAAATTCTGGAATTTATAGAATTATTAGAATTCTAGCTAAGAAATGTAGAAGAAAAGTCACCCTTCGGCAAATGCCACAGTAATAATTGTTTTACAGGAGAATCATCAGTGTATGCTGAAATTAGTGAGTAAAATATAATACGAAACAGGATATTAACAGCCTCAAAGTATCTCCCACAAGGTAATGATTAATTACAAAGGGGAAATGGTAACTTTACAGTGAAGAATCCTGGCAGCCACCTTAACGAAGTGATCAGTTAATGTCACCAGTAGTGGACCAAGTCAGCATCATGTGCCTCTTGATATAAAACTCTGAGATAGACAAGTCGTATCTGTAATATTCTTGTCAAAAAAATGCACAATCTGAATATAGTCCTGTGAAAACATGAGACACCTGAAATAAGGGACACTCTATGAAATAACTGAGCAAGTACTTCTTCAAAAATGTCAAACACATGAAAGACGAAGGCGGAGATAGCGTTCCAAGTTAAAGGAGACTAAAGAGACATGATGCCGAATGGAGCCTGTGATTCCGGGCTGCAGCCTGCACCACCAAAGGGAGATTAGCAGGACAGCCGGTGAAATTTGAATAGTATGGCACCATATTAATTTCCAAATGTTTATAATTGTGCTGTGATTATGTAACCTGGCTCATCTAGGGAAGATTCTTAGAGAGGGCCTCCTTTCCCTCCTAACAGCCCTCCTGTTTAATTCTATGTGCAGCCTTGACTGTATTGGAAGGTAATTATCCTCTTCCT
This sequence comes from Glossophaga mutica, assembly GCA_039655065.1. Lineage (NCBI taxonomy): Eukaryota > Metazoa > Chordata > Mammalia > Chiroptera > Phyllostomidae > Glossophaga > Glossophaga mutica. Next base: position 159,299,440 of record CM077303.1, read on the forward strand.
TCCTGTGGAAGTTTCAGAAATCAGGATTTTACCGTATTTTGTCATGTATAATGCGCACTCTTTTGCCTGAATTTTTGAGGAAAAAATAAGCATGGGCAATGCTAAAATGTGGGCATGCGTTATATGGTAGTATCTAGAAGACAATTTTTTTTCGTCTTTTTTAAGATTTTATTTATTTAGTCCCAGCTGGTGTAGCTCAGTGGATTGGGTACCGGCCTGTGAACCAAAGGGTTGCCGGTTTGATTCCCAGTCAGGGCACATGCCTGGGTTGTGGGCCAGGTCCCCAGTTGGGGGTACTCTAGAAGCAACCACACATGGATGTTTCTCTCCTTCTCTTTCTCCCCTCCTTCCCTTCTCTCTAAAACTAAATAAATACAATCTTTTAAAAAAGGATCCTTTTTTAAAAGATTGTATTTATTTAGTTTTAGAGAGAGGGGGAGGAAGGGAGAGAAACATCTATAGGTTGCCTCTCCCCCACACCCTCAACTGGGGACCTGGCCCACAACTCAGGTATGTGCCCTGACTGGAAATTGAACCAGCAACCTTTCAGTTTTCAGGTGATCTATCCACTGAGCCATACCAGCCAGGGCTCTAGGTGGTAATTCTTTTCAAGTCCTTGATTAATGTTTTTGATGGAAGGAGAGTACCATGTTCAACTGTCCTTGCAACTCTGCACGCACCAAGCAACTAGAGCCAGGGCACTTGGGAGTGTGTGCCCTGAGCCAGACCAGCTCCCTGCCAGTCGGCGACAGTTATTCCTTTCTTCAGAAGGAAAGAGGAGCTCAAGTGAGGTTACAAAGTCAGCAGTAGGACTTTGCAAGCTGTTCACGTGGTCTATGAAGCTCCCAGAACCCAAGGATGGAGCTGGATTGTGGACAGAGCCATTGGAAACTTCAGAGCCTTAAATGACTCCAAATGTAAATAGCCTACTCTTAACAAAGCCCATTCCCATCAATATATAACCAGGCCATTTTTTAAATCCTCACCCAAGGACATTTTTTTCATTGTGTTTAGATAAAGAGGGAAAGAGAAAAACATTATGTGAGAAAGGAGCATCGATTGGTTGTCTCTCCTACTCACCGGAACAGGGGATCATATGCACCCGACCAGCGATCAAACCTATAGCCAGGTATGTGCCCTGACCAGGAATCCAACTTAAAACCTTTCAGTTATGGGACGACACTCCCACCAACTGAGCCACTTTGGCCAAGTCCTGGCCATTTTTAAAAATGTTAGAAAGAGTTTTCATATTTCTTTCTATAGCACCCTGACCATATTTTTACACAAGCAGGGGCAAGCATTCACCCCACTTCACTGATGACAAAGCTAGCCTCAGCTAGGGGAAGTGGTTTGCCCTGGCGGCTCCGCCAGACAAAGGCAGAGCAGAGACCTAAATCCAGGCCTCTTGACCAATGCCACTGTTCTCACTGTGCAGCACTGCCCTTCTCCAGGGAGCTGTGTTCTCTCCTCCTGTCATTGTCCTGTGAGCAGACGTCACGGTCCTCAGAAGCTTAGCTCATCTGGGACTGAGGGCCATTTAATCCCAGTGCATGTAGTCTTACTGACCCACTTACGGCTAAGGAGCCAGGCAGCCTCTTTCCCAGAAATCAGACTCAACTTCTCAGGCCAAGTGGTAGATTTCCACCCCCGTTTTGGTCCTAGAACTGATGCTGAAGAGGAAAACAGAGAGTCACAGAAATTTAAAATTAGTCATATAATCACTTCTGGAGATAAAGGATATTGTTCATGGTGTGGTTTCACTTCTCCTATAAGAGGGCACTTTAGAGGCCAATGAAACAGTAGACGAGCCAGGCCGGCAGGGGCGAGCTGGGGACATGTGACCAAGTCCAGCGCTGGCTCTTGTTCTGCATGTGGGTGCTTCCACTCTGGCCACTGATTCCTTCCTTTGCCTCTGTTTCCTCATCTGTAAAATGCAAAGAATATTAGTTGTTGCCAGAATTAAGGACCAAATGACTGCTTAAAAAAAAGTAATACCGAATTTCTAATATTAGACTTATACAAGGGGCCACCCCCTGAAACCAGACTTATCTTCTGGAGGGCAAGTCTTTTGTAGGACAAGCTTCCCCTACTAGGTGAGTGTTCTAGGAACACATCTGTATCACTGTATCAGCTGGCATTGTTGTGAGAGTCTGTGTTAGGTTTCAGTAAATTTTTTTTAAGACTCAATGCATTTGCCCATTTCATGATGGGTGATTTATGAATGCGCCTGCCTGTATTGTGCTGAGTGTTCAGCAGTTTTTGACAAAAAACATCATGACCCCCATGCCCCACCCTGCCTGTTTATCCAATCGCACTCCGAGCAACTTTATTTTGTTTTCCCTGATGAAAAGAAGTCCTTAAAGGGAAACATTTTGCTGATGTGGAAGAGGTGAAACAAAAAACAGCAGAAGCTCTAAAAGGCATCAAAATCGACAAGTTCAAAACCTATTTTGAGCAGTGGAAAAAACATTTCAATAGGTGTATTGCATCAAATGGAAAGTACTTTGAAGGTGACTAAAGTTTAAACATGTGAGAATAATACACAATTTTTGATAAATAAAGTCCACATTCATTTTTGTTTTTGCCCCAGCTTGTGTTTTTACTGTAATTGAGGGTGGCCTTTATTTGTACAAAAGACTTCTTGGAATCATTTTTATTTTCAGTTAATATTCACTTTATTCAAATTCAAAACTTTAGGTTTTCAAAATTTTAGCTTTTAGATTTAACTTAAAACTGCTTTAGTCTACTTATAACTTTATTTTATAAAAAAATAGTAAAATTGAACAGTGTTAAGGGAAATTGGGCCCAATTCAGAAATTTAGTTATTTATACTGTCTTAACAATTTTAAAACACATTTATGAAGTTAATACTTTATGTTTTAGAATACTTCAGTTTGCTCACAAGCCTTCCCATGTTCTTAACCAACTACTTGGGTGAATCTTAAGTGTCCCTGTACCACTTACAATCTTAATAGAATTATGTTGCACCTTTCAGCTTAAATCACAAGTTTACATCAATTACATTTTTTAAAACTGGAATCACAAGGTCAATCCACTGGATACTTAAATTTGTCACATTCTCTTAAAATTGCAAGTTCTTAAAATACCAAATATAAACTTAACATCAAAATATCAAAAGCCTGAGTTGAATTTGCTTCACATTCCTCTGTTTATATAAACTTTTCCAGGCTTAAAAAAAATTCATAAAGAAACAATTATATCATTACCAGCAAGCTGGGAGTCCTGTCCCACGGCACTGAGGTTACTTACAGACCAGAAAGACCCAGATTCGAATGGAAAAAAACACACAACATAATAATGGTTTCCAGGCCTCCTAAACTGTAGGTTATAGTAGTTTTGTAATAAAATGTTTAAAATCAAAAAGAAAGCTAAAATATAGATCTGCCAATGGGAAGTTTCAAGATGGGATTTGATACAAGCTTTTAAGCTATCACAAAGCCTGTGTTGCTTGTTTAGAGTTGGCTTCAAGAATTAGCCAGGGAATTAATTTGTAAGTGGCGTCATGTTCTGGAGGCATCAGTGGTTGTGTCCAGGGCTTCAGCCTGGCCACTGTGCTGTTTTCTCAGGCCCAGGGCTGCACGGATGGAAGGACGGCTAATGACTGGAGAAGGGGGACAGGCCTGTGGGCAATTAAAAAGCAAGAGTCGAAATCAGTCCCATGGAGTAAGGGTGCTTCACTAGCGCCTCAGAGGTCATCAGAACTCTGGGTTCTAAAAGGCAGATATCAAGCTGAAAAGAACTTAGGCGAAAGGGCAATTTTCTGGAAGAAGACTGAGATCACACAGGATAAAAGGCAGAACACCCAAACGACAGAATAAGAACAGTCTGCTGTAGGAACAACGGGCACCACCATCCGGGAGGTCCGAAGGAACAAGGCAGCTCCCACTGGAACGGTGATTTCCGAACTGGGGGAGAGTGGTTCCCACAGGAAGGGGGATGGGCTGGACACAAGGGTCAAACTTGGTTCAGAAGGGCAGCTTGTTCCCTGGGCTTCACTAAGGCAGAACTAGTGCATTTTACCAGAAGCAGCAGGAATCGGAGACCTGCATCTAGTGCCAGCTCCTTTCATCAAAAAACTTGCTGGCCTTGGGCAAGCCCCTTCCCTTCTCTGGGCCTCAATAACCTCGACTCCAAAGTGACTGAGAGTCCTTAAGGCGTACGTCCCAGCCTGACATTACAGTTCTCTGAATAGAGGACAGAAAGGCAGATTGGGAAGCAAAAGAGAGGGAATAAGGCTAATTAATGGGCAGACTAACAAGAGGCATTTCTTACACAGTAAACACCCTAAAGAAAATAGAGCTTTAAACAGAAAAACACTGCCTCCTGGGAAATGGCTTAGCCAGACAGGAAATAAGGAAGAGGGGGAGAAGCTGGTAGCCCAGGTTGCACTGGAGTGCCCGGTCACCCCACGTCATAGGGACAGAGCCAGGCCATTCTTGCAGGCAAACCCACTGAAGTACCTCAGGCCAGGTCCCCCACCCCATAATTTATTTCTCCCTGAATCCAACCTCTGGCACCGTGATAGTGTCCAAAAGCAGAGTGACTATATATTATTCTGTTTATGAATGTTTCCCCTCAAGACATGAGCTCTGAACCTGTCTGTTCATAGCAGGTCAATCAACATTTATTGGATGGATGAAGGATAGATGTTTGGAAGATTGTGCTCCTCAAAGCTTAGAGCCGTGACATTCATCTCTGTATCTTCAGCTCCAAGAGCCTGGTTCACTGTAGATGCCTAATACTTGTTAAATGAATGAGTCAGTCCATCACAAAGCTACCTTTGCTCCTGAATATGGATTCATCTTTCTGTGTGGCTTGGACTCCAAATATGTTTGGTCCCTCTTTGTGCTACTGGTTTTGCCAATGCACAGAGAATATTCAGTAAACATTTGTTAAATTGCAATGAAATAAACAATACCTCCTAAGAGCTGCGTTAAATTCAAAAATTGATCCTGGGAGGCACTTCTTTTCAGTTACCAAATCCTGTGTCAGTTAGGGACCTGAATCTACTTCAACAAGAAAGGGCTTCTTTCTGGACTCAGAGGTCCAGAGGTATGCAGTCCAGGCCTGGTGCAGTGAATCTGTAGCGCTCTGTTCCGCCGAATGCAGCGAGTGGCCTTCTTGCCCACAGTCTGACCACTGCTGCCTCTCCAGGCCTCCTGTCCACGTCGTTGAAGGTTGAACTGGGACAGAGGAGTAGCACTAGGTCATCTTTAAAAGAGTTTACAGGAAAGTAAACTCTTTCTCTGAAAGACCTCAGATATTTCTACTTCCATCTCATTAGACAGAATTATAACTTTGGTGCTAGGAAACAACAACAACAAAAAAGCATTTCCCAGAATAGGGGCAAGTGGGAAAAGAAGGGGTAAATGAAGTCCTGTGCCCCACTGCTCCTGTACAGTCAGGAGGGGGGTTAAAGATCTTTTAGTCCTATTATTTCTGGTACAGTTAAGGTTCTTCATATCCCAGTCCTTAAAAGCAAATGTTTTAGACAAGCACCAGTCTTAGAGTAAGGATTTTAAAACATTTTACTAAAATGAACTGTTTCAGATTCCCAAGGTGAATTTGAAGTTCCCAACTGGCATGCTGTCTGGTAGGTAAGTCTGATGTCATCACTTTGCTATCTGACTGAGGATGCTTAGTGGTCCATCCCAGGCTGGCTGGACTGAAAACTGAAAACTGATGAAGGCTTAGAGCCAAAAGTTTGGTCCGTCTCTGGCTGGACAGGATGAGTCTGCTTGCCTTTCAAGGAGAACCGTGTGAGCTGGTCAAACACTTGAAGTTTTGGTATGGATGAGAGTAGCTTCAGTTACAGCTTCACGCTTTGGAATTTTTTGTTTTAATATGTATCTAAGAGCCAGAAAAGGAGAAAAAAGAAACTTTTCTCTGAGCTCTGAATACGTTTATCAGGCCAATTATACCTTTCACTTTTTGCTAGCATTACCATTTTAGATGTTTTAGAACCATATCTGGGCGCATATTTTCAACATGATATATATTTTTACTCAATCATAATGCCTAGCAGAATGGTAAGCATTTAACAAACACTTCTTTAGTGGCTAACTGGTATAAAGATATATATATATTGATAATGTCCCTGAATAATTTTAGGCCTGACTCAGTCAACAAATTATGTGATTTGGCTTAAATTATTACTCTGTAGATAATCTGAAAGATGGTATTTTTAACACTGTACAAAGCAACTTATATGACTACTTCCTCATCCCAATATTTCCAAATTGCCTTGTTTGAAAAAGTTTAACATCTTAATCCCTGGAAAGATGAAATATGTCAACACAAATAAGTTCACTAAGGGCCATCAAATAGCACAGTGGATCTGATGGCACCACCAAGTCGGAAATGTTATTTCGGTCTTTCTTTTTTACATGGATTCAATTTATTTATTTTTAAATTATATTGTATTAATTCTGCTATTACAGTTGTCCTGATTTCCCCCCTTTACCCCCTCCACGCAGCAACCCCCTCTCCCTCAGGCAATCCCCACACCATTCTTCATGTCCATGGGTCGGTCATACATGTAAGTTCTTTGGCTATTCCATTTCCTATACTGTACTTTACATCCCCATGGGTATTCTGTAACTACCTATTTGTACTTCCTAATCCCCTCACCTCTTCACCCATTTTCCCACACCCCTTCTCATATGGCAACCATCAGAACATTCTCTGGGCCCTGGCTGGCGTAGCTCAGTAGATTGAGTGCGGGCTGCAAACCAAAGGGATGCCGGTTTGATTCCCAGTCAGGGCACATGCCTGGGTTGCAGGCCAGGTCCCCAGTGTGGGCCACATGTGAGGCAACCCACATTGATGTTTTCCTCCCTCTCTTTCTCCCTCCTTTCCTCTCTCTCTAAATAAATAAATAAAATCTAACAACAGCAACAACAACACTCTCTATATCCATGATTCTGTCTTTCTTCTTCTTGTTTGCTTTTTTACATTCAATTGTTGATAGATTTGTATTTTTTGCCATTTTAATGTTCATACTTTTGATCTTTTTAAAAAATAAGTCCCTTTAATATTTCATACAATAATGGTTTGGTGATGATGAACTCCTTTAGCTTCCTTGGGAAGCTCTTTATCTGCCCTTTGATTCTAAATGATATCTTTGCTGAGTAGAGCAATCTTGGCTATAGGTCCCACTTTTCATGACCTTGAATATTTCTTCCTAATCCTTTCTGCCTGCAAAGTTTCTTTTGAGACATCAGCTGACAGTTTTATGGGAACTCACCTGAAGGTAACTAATTTCTTTTCTCTTGCTGCTTTTAAGATTCTTTCTTTCTCTTTAAGCTTTGGCATTTTAATTATGATGTGTCTTGGAGGGGGTGTCTTTGTGCCAGTCTTGTTTGGGACTCTGTGCTTCCTGGACTTGCATGTCTATTTCCTTCACCAAAGTAGGCGAATTTTCTGCCATTATTTTTTCAAACAGATTTCCAATTTCTTCCTCTTTCTCTTCTCCTTCTGGTCCCCTATGAGGTGAATGTTGGACCTCTTGAAATTGTCCCTGAGGCTATTTATACTATCATCATTTTTCTGAATTCTTTTTTCTTCTTGTTGTCCTGCATGATTATTTTTTGCTTCCTTATGTACCAAATCATTGATTTGATTCCTGGCCTCATTCATTCTACTGTTGTTGCTCTGTAAATTGTTCATTTCCATTAGTGTATCCTTTGTTTCTGACAGGATCTTTTTTATGCTGTTGAGGTCCTCACTAAGTTCCTTGAGCATCATTATAAGCACTGTTTTGAATTTTGCCTCTGATAGATTGCTTATCTCCATTTTATTTAGCTCCATTTCATGTAGTTTCAAGGGGTGAGTCCATGTGTGGGTTCTTTAAGAAGAACTGCTTAGGGCTCCAGCAGTTTCTTCCACTGACTCAGTCCCTGCTGGATTTTGCAGCCAGTTGTGGGGACTCATCTTCCGGACACTGGAACCCTGGGCTGGGGGGCCTGGTGTTGGGCTGGGAATCCTCATTCCCAAGATATCCCTGCTGAATTTTTATCCACCACACATGGGTGAGGGACCAGCCCATTCCACGTCTATGCCTCTCCTACCAGTTGGGATGGATGTGGATTCTTTAATGCCACAGTTGTCAGACTTCCATTCAGCTTGATTTCTGATGGTTCTGAGTGATGGTTGTTCTATATTTTAGTTATAATTTTGATGTGGTTGTTCAAAGAAGCAAGCCATGTCTGCCCACACCACCATCTTGACTGAAGGTCTTATTTCAGTCTTTTGAAACAACTTCTAGGTCTGCTTGAAAGTTCTGTCATCAGTTGGAGGGACCAGCTGTTCGGAATGAGGGAACGTGTGGGTGATCAGTGGGAAACATTAAATGACATGTGAGGAGGGACGTTTGCTTTTGTTAGAAAATATGCATTTGTCTAATCACCTGGAGGAAGAAGTGTTGCCATTTTCTTGCATAGTCATTGTTATAAAAATAATAAGTGATGAGATGTAGCAAAATGTGGAAACTTAAACCACCTTTATTGCTGAGGTGAATACATTCATGAGTTTTATAAGCAACTGTCCATTATGAATTGTCTGGAGAATCTGAGTCTTTATTAAAGTGAGAATTATTAATTTTTATTTCATCAAGGAAAAGGATGAATTCTTTGCTTAGAAGCTCTGAAGCAACAGCCCCACCTATATCATGCCCCGCCATTCAGAGTGTATTATATTACAAGACAAGGACTATATAAGACAGAGAGAGATACAAGGAGAAATTCAGGTGAAAGAGCATAGCAATCACAGGTAACCTATATACCTCAGGCCCTTTCCATTTCCTTGTCCCAAGTCCAATTCCTCCAGTACCCACCTCCCCAGTTCTGAACTTGACCTGAGAAATGACGAAGATATTCTTATTGGGAACTCTCCTTGAGAAGGCACCTGAAATACATTAATTTGTGGGGCAATGACAGCTGTTTGTACTACTAAGGCTAAAGAGAAGACAGAAATATGAAGAACTTGAGAGAGAAACATGTTTGTAGGTAGAAAGCTCATCTCAGCAAAAACATTAAAAGGTGCACAACCCTAAAAAAGAAAGAAATCTCATGTTGTGCAACAGCATGGATGGACCTGGAGAGCATTATGCTAAGTGAAATAAGCCAGTCAGAGAAAGACAAATATTATATGATTTCACTTATACGTGGAATTCAATGAACAAAATAAAACAACAAACAAAATAGAAATGGACTCATAGATACCGAGAACAGGCTGACAGCTGTTAGAGGGGAGGAGGGTTGGGGGACTGTATGAAGAAAGGTGAAAGGATTAAGTAAAACAAAACAAAACTAAAAAATCATAGAAACAGACAACAGTATGGTGATTACCAAAGGGAAAGGCTGGGGGAGGAGCTAGAAGAGGGTAAAGGAGGGATAGATGGTGAGGGAAGGAGACTTGACTTTGGGTGGTGGGCACACAGTACAATATACAGATGATGTACTATAGAATTGTACACCTGAAACCTATATAATTTTATTAACTAGTGTCACCCCAATAAATTCAATAAGTAAATTTTTTTAATTAAAAAAAAGAACATGTGGACAGAGAAATAAGCACAGTGAATCAGAGGCCATGAGTAAATGTGAAGATGATGCCTCATTGGACCAAAGGTGATATGAGGTGACTGGGAAGTGAGAAAAATTTTCCTCCTCCTTCCTTGTCCCAGTCTCCTTAAGACTTCCTACGGTGCTAAAGGTTTGACTTTCGGTAAATATGTCTTCACCAATACAGATCTTCCCTTTTGTTTACTCTGATAACAACCAGACTTACTAGATTGTTGCAGAAACCTAACTCTTTTCATACTTTTGGGTGCTTCATAAACATCTCGAGGGAGGGGCATGAGAAAATGCAGTTGGAAGAGTAGCACAGAGAGGACTGTGACACCCAGTCACACTGATTCCTACGCGCTCAGGGAGTCTGACGGCAGGACTTGGGAGGCTGGAACTTAGATGTATAGTTATGCTTGCAAGTAGACATCAAGGGCCATAATTTCCCTTGAGATTCTAAAGTCATGCAGGAGCTCTGAATTTCAATTAAAAAAAAAAAGTCAGTTCAGGAGTTCTTCAGCCATCTCTCTCTCTCTCTCTCTCTCTCTCTCTCTCTCTCTCTCTTAAAGTAGGACTTCTACTTTTTAATTAATAGACTATTTTTAGAGCAGTTTAGGTTTATAGAAATGTTAACCAAAATGTACAAAGTTCCCATATACTTTCTCCCCTTCTTGCACATTTCCCTATTACTTTTAAAAAATTTTATCCTTACCCAAAGATATGTTTTATTTGTTTTAGAGAGGGATCGAGAGAGAGAGAAACTGTGAGAGAGAGAAACTTCTATCAGTTGCCTCTTATATGGGCCCTGACCAAGGTATTGAACTTGCAACCTTTTGGTGTAGAGGAAAATGCTTCAACCACCTGAGCCACCTGGCCAGGGTATATATTTCCCTATTATTAACATCTTTCATTGGTGTGGCACATTTATTACATAAATGGACCACAATGATACATATTACTAACTAAAGTCCATAGTTTACATTAGAGCTCACTCTTTGTGTTTTACATCCTAGGGTTTGAACAAATGTATGGCATGTATCCATCAGTATAGTGAAATACAGTGTATTTTCACTGCTCCAAAAATGCCCAATGTTCCACCTACTCATCCTTCTCTTCCTCCTCTCCCCAAACCCCCCTTTTAAAGTATATTTTATTGATTACACTATTAGAGTTGTCCCATTTTTCTCTCCCCTTTATCTCCCTCCTCCCTACAAACCCCTCCCATCAGCATTCCCCGCATCCTCCCCTTAGTCCATGTCCATGGGTCGTATATTTAAGTTCTTTGGCTTCTCCATTTAAGTTCTTTGGCTTCTCCACTTTTCATACTATTCTTAACCTCCCCCTGTCTATTTTGTACCTACCATTTATGCTTCTTATTCCCTGTACCTCCCCCCCCCCGTTTTCCCCCTTCATGTGATCTCCATTTCTGGGATTCCATTCTTGTTCTAGTTGTTTTGCCTAATTTGTTTTTGTTTTTTAGGTTCAGTTGTTGATAGTTATGAGTTTGTTGCCATTTTACTGTTCATAGATTTGATCTTCTTTTTGTCAGCTAAAGCCCCTTTAACATTTCATATAACAAGGGCTTGGGAATGATGAAATTTTTTAACTTGATCTTATCTGGGAAGCACTTTATCTGCCCTCCCATTCTAAATGAAAGCTTTGCTGGATAGAGTAATCTTGGATGTAGGTCCTTGTCTTTCATGACTTGGAATACTTCTTTCCAGCCCCTTTTTGCCTGCAAGGTTTCTTTTGAGGAATCAGCTGATAGCCTTATGGGAACTCCTTTGTAGGTAACTCTCTCCTTCTTTCTTGCTGCTTTTAAGATTCTCTCCTTATCTTTAACCTTAGGTAATGTAATTATGATGTGCCTTGATGTGTTTCTCATTGGGCCCACTTCCTTTGGGACTTTCTGAGCTTCTAGGAAATCTTATTTCCTTCACCAGATTGGGGACGTTTTCTTTATTTGTTCCAGTAAGTTTTCAATTTCTTGCTCCTCCTCTTCTCCTTCTGGCACCCCTCTGATTTGGATGTCGCAACAGTTGTTAAAGTTGTCCCTGAGGTTCCCAAGCCTCTTCTCATTTTTTTTAAAAATTCTTGTTTTTTCATTCTGTTTTGGGTGAATGTTTATTTCTTTCTTTTGTTCCAAATCATTGATTTGAGTCCTGGTTTCCTTCCCATCACTGTTAGTTCCCTGTACATTTCTCTTCACTTCATTTTGCATAGTGTTCACTTTTTCCTCCATTTTGCAACCATATTCAACCATTTCTGTGAGCATCCTGATTACCAGTGTTTTGAACTCTGCGCTGATAGGTTGGCTATCTCCTTGTTGCTTAGTTCTTTTTCTGGAGTTTTGATATGTTCTTTCATTTGGGCCATAGTTCTTTTTGTCTCATTGTAGCTGTTACCTTGTAAGGGGTAGAGCCTTAGGTGTTCACCAGGGCAGGGCAACCCACATCACTGTGTTGTGGTGCTGTCTGTGGGGGAGGGGTCTGAGAGGAAACAATGACAATTGCTCGGCTCTCCTTTAGCTATCTCTAATTCCTACAACATAGATCACTTTTTAAGAGAAAATATTATCAAGCCATTAGAAAATCACTTCACAAGCTTGGCAACTTTTGGAAACTTATTTAAGAAACTACTTTCATTATATGTTGTGGGGAAAACTAAGACAAGCCACCCTGACTCTGGAACATTTCTGGTTGCCTACCAAAAATCCATTCACTCTCTTTTTCACAGGAAAATAAATTCCAAGTTTTAACAAGACACAAAACTATCTGGAAAAGACTACAAACCCAGCTAGCTACGCATTTGACAAAGTTCTGTACAATGCAATGTAAGTAGAAATACTATACTGCAGCATTAAATAATAAACACTTCTCCCACTCTTCTTTCCCCTTCTTGCAGGTGGAAGGCAGGTGGTAGATATGACGGATGGAAATTAAGCAGCCTTCACAGACCATGAAGTGGAAGCCTCTGCTAAGGATGGCAGAGCAGTTGGACAGCATCCACATTCCTGGTATCTCTCCCTGCCACCTCTGGACTGCTCATCTTGGAACTTTTATGTGAGAGACGAAAACACTCTCTTATTTAAGCTACTATGTGAGGTTGAATATTGTACCCCCTGTATTTTTTACCTTTCTGGAACTTCAGAATGTGACCTTATTGGGAAATAGTGTCTTTGCAGATGTAATTAGTCAGGGTGAGGTCACACTGGGTTTAGTGTAGGCCCTAAATCCAATATGACTGGTGTCCTTATTTAAAAAAAAAAAAAGGCAGGGGAGAGAGAGGACACTGAGACAGAACACCAAGTGACAACTGGAGTGATATATCTATAAGCCAGATAATGCCAACGATGGCCAGCAACCACCAGAAGCTTAGGAAGAGGCAAGAAAGCACCACCTCCTAGATTGAGCCTTTGTAGAGCATGGCCCTGCCAACACCTTAATTTCAGACTTGTAACTTCCAGAACGGTGAGAGAATTCATTTTTTCATTTTAAGGATCCCGATTTGTGGTAATTTGCCATGGCAACCTCAGGAAACAGTTACTGCTACTGTTATGTTTTGTTGTCTTTGTTGTAAGAGGCCTAACCTAACCCTTATATATTAACGGTGCAGAATGCACTGTTTTTCCCACTTGACTCTGATGCCATTGCTCACTCAGGCACTGGAAATTTTGCTGGCAAATGGATGATTTTCCCCACTGATTTATAGGAGATAATGAGTTTTATTACCAGTTCTACTCTAACTCTTCCCAGAACCTTCTTCTCTTCACCTGCCATCGAGAATCAGCAGTATTCTCTGTGATCACCTTTCTCCACAACTTGATAAAAATGCAATGCAAGGTAAGGAGGGCAGAGCAGGAAAACTGATTAATAAAATTACTCAGAGCTTACTTTCTAATACATAGGTTCCCTTTCATTCTTGTTCTGTCTTCCCTCACCACCCTCCTCCGCTAACTACCCCCTGACCCATCCATTCCTAGGAAGGAACCTTTGGGCCATCCCAGAAACAAATCTCCAAGTACTAACCGAGGAGTATATTTTAGACCTGGATAAAGTAGCTATGATACTATACTACAACAATTACAACCAGTTTTAGCTGGGTAATTGCCATGTCAAGTTAACTAGGTAAGAGGTGCTTTCAATGCAACTAACAAGACCCTTGCCCTTTACTTCTCACGATGTGAAAGCCAAGTGCCAACCTGAAGAGCAAGCACAAGCTTTGCTGACAGCCTGATCCATCAATGCCTCTTGGACGTAGCAACAATGAACTAGTGAGAATGTGTGGTTAAGTTTCTCCTTTTCCAACACTGTATGACTCCACTCATCTCTCAGTTTTCATTTACATGAATGCCTCAGATGAACCACTGCCACACTTCAAATGTCCTCTCAGGTACAGAAATCCTTTTTTAGCAATGGCAGAGGTTGTAAGAGAGGCTGAAAAAAATTTTTTTAATAAAATCAAAAGTTTCCTTTGAGTTCACTGATACATATTCATTCTCTTAAAACATCACAAGCCTTGTCCTGGCTGTTGTGGATTGAGTGCCGGCCTACAAACAAAAAGGTTGCTGGTTCGATTCCCAATCAGGGCACATGTCTGGGTTGCAGGCCAGGTCCCCAACTGAGGGTGTGTTGAACATAGATGTTTCTTTCCCTCTTTCTCCCTCCCTTCCCCTCTCTCTAGGAAAAAAAAATCTCTTTCAAAAGTCTTTTAAAAGTCACAAGGCTTAACTTACTGGTTTAAAAGAAGGTCAAGAATGGAGGGGTGTTGGGGTGATGGTATTGAGCAAAACAAGAAAAGGGACTCATGGACACAGACAACAGTGTGGTGGTTGTGGTGAGGAGTAGTGGGTGGGAGGTCCAGGTGAAAGAAAGTATAAGGAGGATAAATGGTAATGGAAAAAATACAATTTAAAAAGGTCCAAAGTAATTATTTGTCCAAAAGCCACACCAAAACCATTTAGAGCTCACAGAAGTTGTCATTCATTCATTTAACAGATATTTGAGAGCCTACTATGCGCCAGCTGATACTGGGCATATTGGTAGCGTAAGCTTTCCGCACCTCCAAATGTTAAAGTCTAGTGGGATACAGACTTGCAACCACACAATTTCCACAGAGTGGCAAATGCTATGATGTGGGCTGACAAAGGGTCTGATGGGAACAGAGCCCACACCTAGAGTGGAATATACTTACATGTATATGTGTATACATATGTTGGTATATATACAGGCAGACAGACACAGGTGTTAGTAGGCGTTAATAACCTAAGCACGAAAAACCTGAAGAATAAGCAGAAGTTACCTACGGTGAGGTGGAACAAGTGCCTTGAAGCCACATGAGAAAGAACTACAAGAAGTTCTGTGTGACTCCCCTGAAACAGGCATGTGGGGCTAATGGTGAGAGGTAAGAGTGGAAAAGTACCCAGGCATGAGATCAGGGGCTTTGGAGGACAGATGAAGGAAAATCAGGGCAGCTCCAAGTTTGAGGACACCTTCTCACCTAAGGGGTAAAGTCTAGGCCTCAGTCTGAAATCAGGGAGTTAAAAAAGTTTGCTGAATTAAATTGGTGGAGGAACCCAAGCTCACCTCCCAAACACCAGCTGAGGAATGTAGCCTTTCTTTGGACAGCTTGTGTCCAGCTAAAACCTGTGAGTCTGCTTCCAAGGAAAGAGGCTGTGAGTGGATAGCAGGGTAAGCAACCAGCAATCTTCCATAGTCAGTGTGGTTTCTCTTATTATTTTGTTGTTGTTGGCCACATACAGTCATACCTCAGTACTCACCAGCTTTGGAACTTGTCAAAACCTATAATCATCACATTTTTAAAATTTTTTTTTTAAATTTTATTTATTTTATTTTTAGAGAGGGGAAGGGAGGGAGGAGAAGGAGAGAAACATCAATGTGTGCTTGTCTCTCTCGCTCCCTACTGGGGACCTGGCCCACAACCCATGCATATGCCCTCACTGGCAATCGAACCAGAAACCCTTTGGTTCGCAGGCCAGCACTCAATCCATTGAGCCACACCAGCCAGGGCTGTAATCATCGCATTTTGACAAGAAAAAAATGTTTCATCCTTGTTCAGTACTTGTCAGTTTCAGCACTCCTCACAAGTTGCAGAATGAATTAACGATGAGTATCAATGTACCACTGTATATATTTCAAGTGCTTAGATAACTGCTTGTACACAGTAGCTACTTGATAAATATTTGTTGAAATTAAAAAAAAAAAATACCTCATTAATATCCTCAAAGAGATAAGTATAGGAACAAAAAGACCAGGATGCCATGTTAAAAAAAAGACCGGAAGGAAGGGAGGAAGGAAGGAAGGAAGGAAGGAAGGAAGGAAGGAAAGAAGGAAGGAAGGAAGGAAGGAAGGAAGAGGGGGAAAGAGAGGGAGAAAGGAAGGAAGGAAGGGGACCGTTCAATAAGAGTTTAAGATACAATATTTGATTAATTGGAGTTTCAGAAAAGGAAAACAAAAAACTAAATGATGAAACAACAATAATACTCAATAAAACATAATACAAGATTAATTTCCCAGATTTTAAAGACACAAGTCTCTAGACTTCCGGCCAAGATGGAGGCGTAGGCAGACACACTGTGCCTCCTCTAACAACCAAAATTAAGGACAACAAATATTTAGAAACAAGAAAACAACCAGAACTCATAGAAAATTGAACTGTACGGAAGTCCAACAACCATTCATCCAGACCGGTAAGAGGGGCGGAGTCGCGGCAGGAGAAAGTGGAGGTGCGGACCCAGGAACGCAAGCAGCAGCAGCTGGCAGTTCCCAGGTGCACGGGCAGCGGCTGGCGGTCCCCGGGCCCACAGGCAGCAGCTGGCGGACCCCGAGCACAGGGGGGCAACTGTGCAGACCCAGTGAGGCCGCGCAAGGTGGCTGGCTGACCAGGTGGTCCCACATTCGCGCACGGAGACGGTCCAGGCAGAGGGGAAGTGGCGGAAGGGACTGAATCCAGGAGAGAGCGGAGCAGGCGCCATTCTTCCCTCTCAGACCCCACCCCCACCTAAAGCATCACAACCCAGCGACTGGGCTGCCCCGCACTGGGGAGCGTCAGAGGCTCCACTCTTCACTAGGAACAGCAAGAGCACGTGCGCAGATAACCCAGGTGAAGGGGAAGCAGCGGAAAGGGCCGGAGTCCAGGAGAGAGCGGAACAGGCACCATTGTTCCCTCTCAGACCCCACCCCCACCTATAGCATCACAACCCGGCGACTGGGCTGCCCCACCCTGAGGAACACCTAAGGCTCCACCCCTCATACATAATAGCTGCGACCAGACTAAAACCAAAACAACAACAACAAAAAACCCACCAAAAATGGCTCAAACCGGAAAACAAATAAAAGCCCCAGAGCCAATTCCTCTAAGCAGTGAAGAGATAGCTAACCTATCAGATGCACAGTTCAAAGCACTGGTCATCAAAATGCTCACAGAATTGGTTGATTTTGCTCACAAACTAGACGAAAAAATGCAGGCTACAATACGTGAGATGAAGGAAGATGCATGGGGCACTGATAGAGATGGAAGGAAAACTGGGACTCAAATCAATGGAGTGGACCAGAAAGAAGAAACTAACAACCAAACAGAAAACGAGGAAGAAACAAGAATTCAGAAAAATGAGGAGAAGCTTAGGAACCTCCGGGACATCGTTAAACGTCCCAACATCCAAATTATAGGGGTCCCAGAAGGGGAAGAAGAAGAGCAACAAGTGGAAAACTTATTTGAACAAATAATAAAGAACTTCCCCAATCTGGCAAAGGAAATAGACTACCAGGATGTCCAGGAAGCTCAGAGAGTCCCAAAGAAGTTGGACCCAAGGAGGAACACACCAAGGTACATCGTAATTACATTACCCAAGATTAAAATGAAGGAGAAAATTCTAGAAACAGCAAGGAATAAGGGGACAGTCACCTACAAAGGAGTTCCCATCAGACTGTCAGCCGATTTCTCAAAAGAGACCTTCCAGGCAAGAAGGGGCTGGAAAGAAATATTTGAAATCTTGAAAAGCAGGGACCTACATCCAAAATTGCTCTATCCAGCAAAGCTGTCATTTAGAATGGATGGACAGATAAAGTGCTTCTCAGATAAGGTCAAGTTGAAGGAGTTCATCATCACCCAGCTTTTATTATATGAAATGTTAAAGGGACTTATCTAAGAAAAAGAAGATAAAAATATGACAGTGAAAAGACAGCAAACTCACAGCTATTAAGAACCACACCTAAAACAAAAGCAAACTAAGCAAACAGCTAGAACAGGAACAGAACCACAGAAATGGAGATCATATGGAGGGTTAGCAACAGGGGCAGGGGAGGAGGAGAGAGGGGGAAAGGTAAAGAGAATAAGTAGCATAGATGGTGGGTAGAAAATAGACAGGGGGAGGGCAAGAATAGTGTGGGAAATGTAGAAGCTAAAGAACTTACAACACGTGGACATGAACTAAAGGGGGGAATGTGGGTGGGAGAGGGTGTGCAGGGCGGGGGGGAATGATGGGGGAGAAATGGGACAACTGTAATAGCATAATCAATAAAATATATTAAAAAAATAAATAAATAAAGACACAAGTCTCTAGACTGAAAGGGCCAACTATATCATGACATTTTTGAATACTGGGAATAAAGAAATGATCCTAAATGTTTCCAGAGAAAAAAGAACTAAACTAAAATGGAGTTAATAACTCAGAAGTCTGATGGAACACAGTTTAAAATCCAGCCTCATATATAGAAATCAAAGATGAGGATAGAATAAAAACATTTTCAGACATACAAAAAATAACCGAATTCTCATGACGTTCCTAGAGGGATGGATGTATTTTTTTAATGCAAGAACACAGAAGATAGGAGACTCTAAAATAATGGACCCAACACTGAAACACAGTCAAGTCTCAGGACGGCAATGTGCAGCAGACCTAAAAAGTGACCAGTGCGGACTAGGACGGAAGGCCGAGCACTCTGCCGGGAGAGGTCTGCAGGGGAAGCAAAGCTGGCAGACTCACTGATATACCTGACCTGGGGAGAAAACAGTGAATGAAAGACACACACCAGTGGGAGAATGAGGAAACAACTTAAAATTTTAAGTATATACTGTAAGCATTTTTTAAAAACTGGGCAATTATCAACTTTAGGAAGACCCAAAAGTTATATAATAATTATAACGTATTACCTGGATCATAAGAGAATCATACTTATGTACTAGTAAGTTAGCAGTGACTACTGCTTTACCAAAAAAATTTGACATAAACATTATTAAAACTGAGAAGGAATGGGACATGAGGAATTGGGTTTAGAGAGTTGGAAGGCTGTTATAATTTGCTACGACTCTCTGAGCACTTAGTTGACTTTATGATTACTTTGCATATATTACTTTGGCAAAAACTAAAACCTTAAAATAGGAATTATAGCCCTGGAGTTACTTTCAACCCAAATTTTGGTAACGATTATGCAAAAATCATCTTAGGACGCCACAGAGCGGGTCCCTCGTAAAATACCTACACCCACACTCATCTAGGACAGCTTAGTGACTCGCCGCCAGTTTATTCCTGAAGTGATGTAGCATCAGTACGGTTTTGTTCTCTCTTAATCATGACCCTATAAACAGTACTGCAAACAACTGCAAAGTGTCCTCACTAGCTTAAGATTTTTTTTTTTGCCAAATTATCAGACTTTGACTCTGTTTGTTCCTTCTGTTTTTCCAAGATAAATCAGTATAAAATTCACTTACGAACTCCATTATTTTGGATCCATTTCCTCCCCCCATGTAAGTTCTGGAGTCAAAAGGTGCACACCTGGCCCACATGCTCTGTTACAAACCCTTCCATGGCGGGCAGTGCTTTAGCTTATCAGAACATTTGAAAATTTCAGGTGCTCCCTGCTTAATCAGGACACCTAAGCAATGGGAGAAAAGTACAGCAGGCAGAAGGTAACGGTAGGGAGGAAGAGGTATTTTTAATATCATGTAAGAGTGCAGAGGAGGGGAAAAGGTGGTTGCTAAAGAAAAAACCCAGCTCTTACCAAATCCGGAAGTAGCTAGTATCCTGAACCATATTTAAAAATATCTTCAGGCCATATAACTTTTAAAGGGACAATAATGTAACAACGCTGTTTTTCTATGTAATCATACTTTTATAAACCCAAGGCATTCTACATGTAAAATATTTCCTTAACCTTTCCCTTTTTCACACTTAAAAAAAAGTTTTAGGTTACTTTTAAAACATTAAATCTATTTTGTGACTGTCTATTTTGTGACTGATAACAGAAACAAAGGAAACTTACTAAATAGCATTTCACAGAAAGATAAAATGAAGGAAGATATTATGAAAAGAGAGGAAATTCTCAAGGAGATATTATGAAAAATTTCTGGAATGCAAATTCAAAGAACATGAATTTCCAGACTGAAAAAGTCCATCCCCAGTGCCTGGCATCATAAATGAACAATTCACCAAGACACAGAATCATGAAACTTGAGAACGGTGGCTCTAAAACCCCGCAGAAAGAAGAGAAACAGCTCATAAAGGAGGGTATTGATTTTCTAAACAGCAGTATTATAGGAAGAGGACAATGTAGCAATACCTTCAAAATTCTGAGGGAAAACAGGTTTTAACCAAGAATTCCATATTTAGTCCAATTGTCAATTAACTATAATGACAGAATTAAGGTACTTTCAGATGTACGGTTTCAAAAAAAAAAAGTATTTCTCATGTGTCTTTTTTCAGGAAACTACCAGAGGATAAGCTTCACCAAAAATAGAGAAGAAAATTTAAAAAAAATGAAGACATAGGATGCAGTGCACGGGATCCAACACAGGAGAATTTTAATAATCCACTGACTTCTAGAAAATGGGAAGTTTAGCCTTTGAACACCCCTTTCTACCCCTCTCTATTCATTCTTTCAAGTTAGTCAGAAATCAACATTAGAAAACGAATTAGTATTTATATTATTACATTTTGTATATTATTCTCAGCTGAACCAGTTGTATATCGTTTTCATTATACAACTTTTCCTGGAATTAAGTTTTTTTTTAAAAAGCCCTCGCCCAAGGATATGTTTATTGATTCGAGAGAGAGGAAGGGAGGAAGAGAGAGGGAGGGAGGGACACCCATCGGTTATCCCCTGTACACACCCTGACGGGACATTTCGGTGTATGGGATGATGCCCCAACCAAATGAACCATCCAGCTAGGGCTCCTGAAATTAAGTCAAGCTTTTACTGGAATTGAGTCAAAGTATGTAATAAATTCTTTCTCCCTGTGGAGTCATCCTTCTAAGGGCCCTCGTCTTCCTGCTTCCATATGGACCGAGTTCTTTAGGTCTTTTGCACAGCTACTGGACCACAACTTCTTTTCACCATCTATCTTGGGAATTACTTTTCCCTCATTCCTGTATTGGGTGCTCTATTTGCCCCAGTTGATGTCATCTTTTACTGGATTTACTCCTTGAGTTGTAGTGGTTGAAGAATGAATGGAAATTAAGGTGGCAGATGTGACCAAATTCAGAGTATTCTTGGACACCTGTTTAGGGAGGATGACGATTGGGGGCAGTGGAGGGAGGGCGAAAGTAGTCTTAGGGAGCCATGTTTAGAACACCATGGACTTTAGAGACTGTAGGCAATCCAGCTAAAACAGTTAAAGGAAGTTACTGTGAGAGAAGTAGAGCAGAGGACTGTTGTTTTCCACTACAAGGCTTGTGGTGCCAACAAGCCTTGCATGAGTAGCAGTTCACTAGGTACAACATAACTGTTGGAAGAATAGGGGGAAAGAACTAATTTTCCGGGCATAGGGCAGAACACGAGAAAAAAAAATAATCACCTGCCAACACTTCTACCTGCTGGAACATAGGGTGAAGGTGTGGTGGGACAAGAGTGATCACAGGGAAGGCGACAGCTCCCCAGCCTATTAGCGTACGAAGTCTGGACTTGGCTACGGAGAACAACTGAATGGTTCTTTTTGATGGGAGTAACCTGAACAGCTGAGGCATTAATTAGCAGATTAGAGGAGTGCTAGATTAGAGCAGGAGACTAATTGGAGATCACAGTCTATTCTAGGCAAGAGATGATGAGGGTCAGAGATCAAGGAACTTTTGGTTAATATGAAAGATAAAAAACAAAAACAAAAACAAGAATGAACAGGTCTTAATTCAGATTTGGTTGGGTTATAAGGGAGAGGAATCAACGATGATGCCTAGGTTTCTCACTTAGGTGATTGTTTCCAAGTTAGAGAACTTAGCAGGTGTGAGTGGGGAAGAGCAAGTGCAGTTTGGGATGTTTGAGGTAGGACGGGAATACCTAATAGGCATTTGCATACAGACATGAAGTTTTTTAATGAGGCTGTGAGAAAGATATGTGTTAGTCACAGCAGAAACTAAGGGCCAAAAGAGTACGTCAACTCACCTAGGAAGGAGGTGAAAGGTGAGACAAAGGGAAACACTGACAGGAAGAGTGGTGGCAGGCCTCAGGAAAGGAGTGGTTACCAGTGTCGAATGCCATAAAAAGTGAAGGAAGAGACTGAATAGGTTCTGGTAGATGTGGGTCATGATGACCTCTAACAATTGAGGAGGCCTGGTGAAAGCAGAGGTCTAACTTGTACCATGACAATCCCCATTCCTTCAGTGTGGGATGAATCTGAAGGGATGATCAAAAGTGAGCAGCTGGCAGTGTAGTACAGGTGATTCTTTGAGAAGCCTGGTGGTGAAAGGATAGAGCAGGGGCACTGGGAAGTAGGAGATGGAGCTAAAAATTCAAGGGTTTGACTTTTCTCCCCTAAAGAAGGAAAAAGTTTGAGTGTTTAAATGCTTCTGAAGACAGCAAACTCACAGCTATTAACAACTATACCTAAAACAAAAGCAAACAACTAGAACAGGAACAGAACCACAGAAATGGAGATCATATGGAGGGTTAGCAACAGGGGAGTGGGAGGAGGAGAGAGGGGGAAAAGGTACAGAGAATAAGTAGCATAGATGGTGGGTAGAAAATAGACAGGGGAAGGGCAAGAATAGTGTGGGAAATGTAGAAGCTAAAAAACTTATGACACATGCACATGAACTAAAGGGGGGGATGTGGGTGGGAGGGGGTGTGCAGGGTGGAGGGGAATGATGGGGGAGAAATGGGGCAATTATAATAGCATAATCAATATATTTATTTAAAAAATAAATATATTTTTTAAAAGTGTACAACTTTAAAAAAATAAATGCTTCTGAAAAGTAGCAGTACAGGGAGAGTTTGAAAATATGGGAGAGGTAAAACTGAACAGTTTTACCATACAATCCAGCAATCATACTTCTATATATTTACCCAACTAATATACAAATTCATGTCCACAAAAAACCTACACACACACATTTATAGCAGCTTTGTTCATAATTGCCCCAAACTAGAAGTGACCAAGATGTCTTTCAATAGGGAAGTGAATAAACAAACTGTGGTACGTACATCCAGAAAACAGAATATTAGTCATCAATAAAAACAAGCTAGCAAGCCACAAAAAGATATGGATGACTCTAAAAAGCACAAGGATAAGTGAAGGAAGCCAGTTTGAAAAGGCTGCATACTGCATGATACCAATTATACGACATTCTGGAAAAGGCAAAACTGTAGAGACAGTGAACAGAGAAGTAGTTACCAGGCATGAAGAAGGGGAAATTTGGATACAGCACAGGGGATGTTTTTTAGGACAGTGAAACCATTATGAATGATACAGTAATGGTGAATACAAGACATTAAAGCATTGGTCAAACCCCATAAAACCTTACAGCTAAAAGAGTAAACCTTAATGTATACACAATTTTAAAAACTCATTTAGAAAGTTGGGGGTCCCAAGTGGAAATGCAGAATGTGACAAATAATTCTAAATGGTACAACACATAACCCTACTGAAGGCTGAGATGGGGAATAAAGAGTTGACTAAGGAGCTCTGGAAACAAGTGAAGTCTGGTAGACTGTAACAGCGTGATAAACTGTACATGAGCACTGTACTCGGGTTGTTTCCCACAAAGATATGGATCAACAACTCTGAAAATGCTATGTAAGTGTGTACGTATGTATGTATTGGAATTGAATAAAGGTGGGAGATGGGTTTCTCTGTTGCAGTGGGAGATTACACATGAGCAAGGGGGGGGGCGAGATCATTCATGTAGTAAGGGATCAAGGTTGGAAACATCTGTATGAACTCATGTTTACCTTAATATATAGTTGGTTACATATACAAGGGTTATTCTACTCATATGTATTTCTTTGCTGTATTAGCTGAGTCTAGAAGCAACAATACTCAAATAGCAATGGGCACACCTAATCCCAGATGTGGTTCCTAATACCATTCTTCAGCCTCAAAGAAAGTCTCATTCTAGGACTGGGGCAGGAAATAGACAAGATGAGCCTGGCGCATCTTATAGTGCCAGACAGTAAGGAAGAGCTAAGAACAAAGCAACCACTACCAAACACCACACAGCAAGGGGGAATGTTAAAAGCCAAAGGGATCCAGGTGCCTACTTAAAAAGGCTTTCAGTACCTAGAGCTGAAACAATTATTTTAAGTATACCTTATTGATTATGCTATTAAAAGGTGGGAAAAAAAAGTCCCAATTTTTTCCCCCTTTATTCCCCCTCCGCCCTGCTCCTCCCACCGTCTGGTATCCCTCCCACCTTAGTTCAGGTCCATGAGTTTTATGTTCTTTGGCTTCTCTATTTCCTACACTATTCTTTACCTCCCCATCTATTTTATGCCTACCAATTATGCTTCTTATTCCCTGTACCTTTCTCCCCCATTTCTTCCCCTCCCCCAATAATCCTTCATGTGATCTCCATTTCTGTGATTGTTTCTGTTCTTGTTGTTTCCTTAGTTTTGTTTTTTAGGTTCCATTGTTGATAGTTATGAGTTTGTTGTCATCGTACTGTTCATAGTTTTTGATCTTCTATTTCTTAGATAAGTTCCTCTGGTGCACTGTCTGGCGGGAGGGGTCAGCGAGGGAACAATGTGGCTTGTTGGTTCTGCTCTAGCCCCACTTTCCAAGCAACTGTCCCACGAGACTGGGAGTTTCTCCTGCCTTTGCAGCCCCCACAGTATTTTACGGCTGAAGTTTTGAGTCTTTAGTTCCCTGGTCAGCCGGCCCCACCCGGCCTGCATAGCCCTGCCACATTGCAGTGGGTCCTCTCTGCCCAGCTACCCATCTCGGGCACTCCTACTGGTCTGGATGAATGTTTCTTTAACTCCTTGGTTGTCGGAGTTCCATGCAGTTTGAATTTCTGGCGGTTCTGGTTTATTGTTTTTAAATTGGTTGTTATCCCTCTTTTGGTTGTGCAAGGAGGTGATACATTCCTACCTATGCCTCCCATCTTGGCTGAAACTCCAAAGCTGGAACAACTTGAGCCATAAAATAAAGTAATATTGGATTATAACCTGGAGTGTAAGACAAATATCCATAAATTCACACTGATAGAAATAAATGGTTGAATAAAAAAAACAAATGGGGGAAAAACAGACAAATCTTCCATGGAGAGTTCCAGATGATTTATGTAGCTACTCCATCTTAAGGAGGTATAACAAAGCACCCATTCCTTAAGTGTGAGTTGTACACAGTAACATTCTTCCAAAGAGTGGAGAATGTAAAGAAAAAGAGTAACCTCACAGTAAAGAAACTCAACAAATACTGCTTCAGTCAGCTGACCAATGCCACATCCACAGTGGTAAGTCATGTTCATAGTGTGTACCCTTGATATTATGTGAGAACGGCACTTCTCTCAAAACAAACAAACAAACAAACAAACAAACAAACAAACGAGCAATACACCAAAACATCATCCTGGCCTAACCATGAGAAAAACCTCCAACAGATAAACCCCAGTTGAGGGGCATTTTATTTGCTCAGTTACCAAAAACAAGGGAAGTATAAGAAACCATCAGAGCCAAGAAGAGCCTAAGAAAGTAAGACTAAATGGAATGTAGCATCTTGAATGGAATCTTAACACAGAAAAAGAACTCAAGGTAGGAACTAAAATATGTAATATATATACTCTATATGAGTATGTAATATACCAATATTGGTTCATTAATTGTAGCAGATGTACCATACTAATATAAGACATTAGTAGTAGGGGAAATTTGATATAAGGGAACTGTACTATTGTCACAATTCTTTATAGCTAAAATTGTTTATTTAAAGGAATATGGTAGAAGAGTGATAGAGCTGGGACCAAATCAGAACTAGCCCAATGTTCAAAGGCCACAAGGCAGCCATCAATCCTTTGTCCTTCCCTTGCACTTCCGTCTGAAAAGCCCTTCTCTTGCCTGTCTAGCTGGTAATCCCCTTCTTCCTTCAAGACCTAGCACAGCGCTTGCTGGTATGGCTCAGTGGTCTGAGTGCCAGCCTTGGAACCAAAGGGTTGCTGGTTTGATTCCCAGTCAGGGCACATGCCTGGGGTGCAGGCCAGGTCCCCAGTAGGGGGCTTGGGAGAGGCGAGCACACATTGATGTGTCTCTCCCTCTTTCTCCTTCCCTTCCCCTCTCTAAAAATAAATAAATACAATCTTAAAAAAAAAAAATAATACCTGGCACAAATCACCTCTTCTTTATTGCCATCTCAGACTTTGCCAGTCCTGACAAATGTGCTGAGTCATATGTGAACTCTCAGTACTTTACACATAATCATCAAATTTACTGCCAATTTTTTGTGTACCAGATGTGGGACCAGAGACAAAAACTACGTCATTAACCCCAAACAGCCCAGTCACGCACGTTGTCTTGTTTTAGCAGGATTTACCTTGCACTGTTTTGCTTTTGTTTCTGAAATGAACTACACTCTGAAACCAAGGACAACTACCTTACTCATTTTCATTCCCAGTACTAAAAATAATACCTATACATAGCACATGACAAAGGAATGCTTGTTGAATCCACTGAAAAACTGAATTCTCTTCAGTTTATGTAGGGACTACTTATAGGAAAAGCAAACTATGAGAAAATAGTCTGCAAGGTTTTACACTAATAGGTGATTTTTAATTATGTGTGAAAAAAACATTGCCCCTGCCCCCAGCTTCTGAATATATTATACACGTTTTGGACGTAGGCCGACTGTACCAGCAAGAGGTAAATTTGCCTTCAAGCCAAAGAAACCACCAGACAGTGGCAGTTTCTCCACCCAGAGGAGTCATGCCTTGGGCACAGCAGCACCTCGCTGATGTGACCAGGCCTTCCTTCCTACCATCCTTGGCATGTTGGCTAATCACCTGAAGGTCACTAAAGGGCTGCCATGGCTTGGCTGGGCAAGTAAAAAGCATCTGTAAAACTAGGTAAATGTGAACTACATTGCCACTTATAGCTCATTGATCGGAAATGACACATGGCCACCCTATCTCCACATTAAGAATTTCACCCTTTAAAACAAGAGGCATATGATAGAAAGGAGTTTGGGAATAGGTGTTGAGATATGAGGTATCTGCCACACAATCAACCTCTCTGGCTCTCCCCAAAGTAGTCTTTGTTCTTCTCATACATACACTTTAAGAGCACTGACCCCCAGCCTAAGGAAGATGACTTTTCAAGTCTCTTCCAGTAATTGATCCCAGTCCAAAATCTCTGGGTGAAATGCAGTTTTCTTTGAGGTCCACACGTGGCCCTACCTGGTACCGACCTACAGCTAAGAAGCCAAGTTATCTGCCTTTAACGTGTGAGGGCAGAAAACAATCAAGATGCTGCACATTCCATGCTCCAAGTCAATACAAACATCTCAACAACATGGTCTTTGAGCTGAACACTGTCTTGTAGAAGCTGGTCTCTGGGCCTGTCTCCAGTCCCATCTCCCTACCTTACTGGCCACTGTTGTCTTAGGGCAATCCACAGCCATCATATGAAGTGGGAAAGCAACATCTTTAATTCCATTTTTACAAGACTACAATCTCTAATCTCAACTCCCACTGAGGCCACTGGTGGGCCCCTCAGTTGAGTTTCAGCGAAGGTAGGTTTTCCCAAATCAGCAGGACTAAGCCTTGCAACTTTCCACCCACTCAGACTACAGGTTGCAAGCAGAGAAAGCTTCTCTTAGCAAGGCCATTTTCTTCCCTTTCAAACCAGCTTCCTTTAGTCTGACTTAATTGCTCTTTTATAGGACTTGGCAGCTTGCATTTTTTCAACACTTCTGTGATACTTACTGCTTTCCGTGTATGAGTTGTTTAATCCTCCTCATATTCCTAAAAAGTATGATTAGCACTTGTATTTTTAACTGAGGCACCTGGCCACACAGCATGTAAATAGAACCAGGGTTTGAAACCGTGCAGTCTGACACGAACACGCCTGAGAAGTGGCCAAACACATGCTATTGCCCTGCGGTTCCCCGATCATTTCCCTTAACACCAGTCTGGTCTGCACCCTGAAGTACAGTAACAATTTTGCAAAATGTTTTGCTAACAATTAACTAGCTTCACCAACTAACCTAGGGTAGTGGGTTCTCTTGTTCTACCTCTCCATCTTCTAGGATTTGTTGTTTGCAATTCCAGTATCAACTTGTTTACCAGTCCATTGTTTTTAGCTGCAAATGAGAGAACTCATTCTGGCCTATTTAAACTAAAAAGGAATTTATCACGCCCCCACCCAAAACAAACAAACGAACAAGTCAACACAATCTCCAGACAGGCCCCAGTCATATCTGGAGGTTCTATATAAAGCAAGAAAGCTCCCAAATCACATCCAGAAACTGCTCCAAAACCTGCCCTGCCACACAAGTGACCCCATCACAACGTTATGGAATGACAAGGTCTCTGCTACCACCACCCGAAGGCTAGACAACACTGTGCCTTGCCCTGACCAGTGCGGGCACGGATCCTGTATGAGCTCCGCTCCAAGCTAAAGCCTTGGGGTGGCACATCTTATGTAAAGAGACAGGGCTGGGATGCCGGCCTTAGCTGCAAGACAGACTGGGAAACCAGTTTCTACTCTCTGCTTTAGGCGGAGGGGTGAATGCAGGAAACGCCCCCAAAACAGGAAGGGCTTTCAGAAGATCACAGGAAGGCCAGGAAGGCCAAATGTCTACTGAACCTTTAATTTTTTATTTATATCGGAATTTTTACATTGAAGTTAAATTTGAATTTTAGTTAAAAATTAATTTAAAATTTCTCAAGCACTACCTTGCAGGAGGTTAAAAAGTAATAACTAAAGACTGGGGAGAAAGCTATTCATCAAGTTGTGTCCATACTACTAAAAGCTAAAGTAGTGTAAGTAACTTGCATTTCTCTGGTTGTTGATCATGAGAATGTAGGGAAAAGCCACCTAAATGCAAATAAATGATGTTATTATGCAGCAAAATAATAGTAAGGCAGACATCACAGGCTGTTTGGAACTTATACTTTAAGAATATTAGAGGTTATAATACAAACTAAACTAAGCCAGCATAATACCCAGAATAAGCACATTTAGTCAGCAGCTAAGCCATAGGTAGACCTATGCAAGTTTCAGGGCTGTGGATGACTCAGTCCTGCAAAATGTTCAGTTATGTCATTCTTCTACATTAAAATCTTTAACCCAAACTGACTTTAAAAAATAATCTTTAACCTAAACTTATTTTACAAAATACGTGTACTTTAATCACAAAAAACAAGTCTCAATTAAATTTTACTCAGTAAAGTAATACCACAAAAGAGAAAATATATTCTTTTATTTGTTTAATAAAAGCATGAGGAAACCCTTTTTTAAAGAGAGTCAAAATATTCCATGGGCCTCCAAACCAAGTCCATGGATGTGAAGAAATGTTGAGTGCTTTCCTTTCCTGAAGGGTCACAATACACTTTCCAGTCACAACAACCTAAGGAGACAACACAGTTGCATGTCTTTCGGTTGCCACCTCAGGAAAATCAAATGCAATATTCCCGCAAGCAAGGAACGGAACACAGACACAAGTATGTTCTGGAAACACTTCCTGCTCTGGCAATGAATCCCAGTTGCGAGTTTTTAAGCCACAGACACCACTGGTAAATTTTTAAGCCACAGACACCACTGTGCTTCAATGGTACAATTTTTCATAATTCTGGAAATATATTAGTTGGCAGTACAGTTTAAATAGCTAATGCAGCTGAATTCTATAAATTTTAGAATTACATATAAGAATTAACACTCTTGCCCTGGCTGCTATGGATCAGCAGATTGAGTGCTGGCCTGAGAACTGAAAGGTTGCAGGTTCAATTCCCAGCCAGGGCACATGGCTGGGTTGTGGGCCAGGTCCCCAGTTGGCGCCATGCTAGAGGCAACTGACAGATGTTTCCTTTCCTTTCTTTCTCCCTCCCTTCCCCTCACTCTACATAAAAAATCTTAAAAAGGGTTAAAAAAAAAGAACTAACACTCTTGCAAATTTTGCCAGTAGAAATGTGACCCCAAAGAACCACCATTCCCAAAACATTATGGGCATACATTTCCAATGTACCTGTGAGGTTTTGAATTAAATTGTCATTTCTGATCTATGCCAAAGGCTATATTTGAATATCTAAAAACAGGATAGATAGATTCATGACTTCTATACCCTAAATCCACCACAAATCCTAGATAGAGTCTTACTTAGCTTAACTGAAATGATTCATCCAAACAGGTCATGGTAAGTTCAGAATTCTTCAACCACTGCTCAGATTGTAAAGATTTTTTTCTATAACTAACATCAATAGGCAGAATTTCTCTGTTAGAGAAAGCAGACATTTTCACCCTTGGCAGACTGCCAAGATGATACTTTATTATAGAATTAATGAAGCTACAGCTACTTGCAGGTTTTATTAAAATGATCAAAAAAAGGAAAAGAAAAAGACAACTTAATACAGTCCCTTACCCCAAAACTTTCTAGATTTTTTTGTTTAGTGCAAGAAATACTGTATCTCTGAAGACTTGAAAATTACCATGAAATCCTAGCAAAACAAAGTTAATTACCTCAGAAGTGGTAATAAAAAAAGAGAAACAGCCTTGGCTGGTGTGGCTCCGTGGACTGAGCGCCAGCCTGCAAACTGAAGGGCTGCTGGTTCCATTCCCAGTCATGGCATGCGCCTGGGTTCTGGGCCAGGTCCCCAGTATGGGGCACGTGAGAGACAACCAAATCAATCACACACCAGTGTTTCCCTCCCTCTCTCTGTCCCTCCCTTCCCCTCTCTCTAATGATAAATAAATAAAATCTTTAAAAGAAAATAAAGAGAAACAACCAGAGAGGCACACAGATTTGTTTTTTAAAAGGATTTTTATACTATATTAAAAAAACCACAAAATAAAAAAGGGATTAATCAACATATATCTTAGCAGTCCTTCCAAGAATCTCTGCACCCAACAGCCATGCAAGCTGGCTATCACCTTTTTCTTGTCTGCTCAGCGTGCAGCTTGTGCTCTGGTTCTTAAAATCAAACTTGTTCTGCCAAATCCAAGACCCTGAATTTATCCAAATTGTAGAAACAAGCTTTTACCACCCGTCCACCAAAATACCTCCCATTCAGATCAACGACAGCTAAAAGGCAAACAAAAAGACAGTCAGTTAATAAAGGTTCCTGTAAAACATTATAAAAATATTTTAATTATAACAAGATAACAAATTCAACTTTTTATTTTTTATATTTAGTTGTACAACTCACCTTTAATTGCTGATTCAACCCGCTCAAATTCCAAAAATATTCGTACTGCTTCATCATCAGGGGCACCAGGAATCTGGGGGGAAAAATAGTATAATAGGTAAAGTTATCATTTGAGATGTCACTTAAGTGATTTCTGTAAGACTAACTGTTCCAATTATCATCATATACAGAAAGGTAGTAGTCAAATACCAAGGAAATTGTCATCAAACATTTGCTAAACAGCTGTTTACAATAGGCAGGGTGTTAGGTGCTGGGAATGCACAGCTAAGCAAAGCAGTGTAGGGAACTGCTTCACAAGGCGTGGACATGTAGCTCAGCACCCACACGGAAAACCTGTAAACCTGTGGGGAGCCAGCCGGCATGCAGGACCACAACCACGAATCGGTTCTCCTGTGGGAAATCAGGCCTGCATTATACCTAGGCTGCTTTGTGACTTGCTCTTGCTAAAACTCCCTCACCCTGAGTTCAGGCAGCAAATGCTTACTGCATATCTTTAAAGTAACTTCCTGAAGTCTGTGCTAATTCTCCCAAGGACTGAAGTATAACCAGACCTGTTACTCTTATCGTTGCATTGCATTTGCAACATTTTTTCCTAGTTAATCTGCAAGAAGTAATCACTAACATCCCTTCTGTTGCTATCTGTAAAAACTAATTACCTAAAGCAAACATAAGTATACTGAATGAAAACCTTCTTTGATGTATGCTATTAGAAAGCCAATAAAAGCCTGTCAAGGCAAGGGTCCGCGTGCTCTCCTCTTGAGAGAGTGGCCAGGCCACTCTGAGGCGCTTTCCCCTTGAGAGAGCAGCCGTGCCGTCCCTTTTCCTCCACAGGACTCAGTAGTCTGTGTGAATTTAATCTCATCTCATCTATAACGCCACAGACACTGCAGGCCAGTGTAGGCACCAAAGCGGTTTGACCTTGTGGAGGTCCTGACAGCTGACACAAAAATAACTATCTGGTCAATAAACAGCAACATGATACAGAAGAAAAGCACAAGTGAGAGCAGAAATTTAAGATAAAAAGTGTTGTATTCTTTTTGTCTCTCGTAATAGGTTGAATTCCTTTGTTGCGCTTTCTATGCCATGAATAATATGGTCCTATTCCATCTACGTAAACATGTCTCCGGTTAATCCCAAACATGCCTAACCATCCCATTTCTGTACCCTTTGTCGGTCTTTCAGAAGCTACAACCCTAATCTGGGTATTTTCCCCTCCTATACAGATGCTACCCAGTCATTTCAAAGCTTAGCTCCATCTGAAGTCACAAAGCCTTCTCTTTTTTTGTTGACCTAATCCTTCTTCAACTCCAATGCTTAGAGTCAATACTACTGAGTCTAGCAAGGAAATAGTCTCTGTTTTCACATGTATTTGTTTTGTTATGTCAACTGAACACATCACTGAGAACACAGAACATCCCAAATGTTCTCGACACACTACTGGATATGTGGAAGGCACTAAATATGTACTTGCTAAATGAATGAAACCAAAGGCATGTCCAAGTAACTAAATTATTGAGCGTATTATTTATTATCAAAGTTTTTAATCACCAAACTAAACCTTAACAATATAAATTTTTATTTCTTTTCCAAATAAAATTTGAAGTCTTTGTCTTTGTTTAAAATTATTATAACCAAGGAAGAGAAATACAACTAACACCTGCCACCTTCTATAGTAAGACACTGTTATTTCAGCACAGCATACCTGTCTCTTTCTGTAGAAAATGTTTTATAAGCTGTCAATAGCAAGATGTTATAAATATCAAAAGAAAACCCTCTTACTTCAAATATCACACATTTTCCAACTTTGCCATATTTTTCACATTCTTCCTTGGTTTCAACTTCCAAGTCTTCATCTACCTCTCCTGCACCAACCATGTTCTATAAACAAAAATAAATAAATTCAAGTATCAAATATAATTTATAAATACATAGATGAGATGTATAAATAACTTTATGATAGCAAATGTTCTGCATCCCAAATAAAACAATGTTTATCCTTGTAGTCCCCTCAAATGCTATTTCTTAAAAAGAAAACAAATAAAAATATACACTAAACTTCATAGTTACAAGACCAATTATGCAAGCATCAAAATGCATAAACTAAACTAAGCGTCTAACAATTTCAAATATTTTAAAGTAATTACCGTAACTAAACATTAGCAAAAATATCAGTCTTATATGGAGTTTATCCAAAAGTATTGTTTGCAAAAGTACTGTTTTCCATCTTCTTTACCCATTATGGTCTCAGTGGTACTGAATACACACAGGGATAGGTTAGGGCGGAGTGACACATAAATCAAGATGGGCAAACAGATTTCTTCCTTCTGCTTCTTACCCTTAGTAGGACCACTTTAGTAGGACACTTAAGTATTTCGGTTAATGGATTTGAGTCTGACTTCTTGGCTGCGTCTGTTGGCAAGCAAATCATCAGATGTAGATGTGTTAGAGCACTGAGTCCAAGTTACAATGAAGAATTTAATTTCAGTAGCAACCCCCGATGTCCTAGAGTTATCTACAAGCACCTACAGCTGAGCGAAAATGTAGCCTTATCCGTAATGAAAGCATTCGCTTTGCTTTGGCATACTGTATTTTTCGGGCTATAAGACGACGCACGCCCCCCCCCCCCCCCCCCCCCGTATGTGTCTTATAGTCCAAATGCAGCTTACCTGGTTAGTAAATGTAGTTTACGGTTACATTGGTGAAATATTATGCTATTTATGTTATTAAATATTTTACCACATTTCTTGCTTCCAAATTTTTTTTTCCTATTTTCCTCCTCTAAAACCTAGGTGGGTCTTATGGTCCAGTGGGTCTTATAGTCCCAAAAATATGGTACGTTTTCACTATAATTTTTGGGAGTTTTTAGCTCCCCAGTGACCTACAATTTTCGCTTAGCTCACTCCCTGAAGGGTTGACAGACACATCCGCCCCATTAGCCAGCTACAGGCTGGCTGACTGCAGGGACTCCCACATTCAGGGGGACTCTAGGCTGACCAGCTGCTTCCTAAAGCTGTGTATTGACAGAACAAAAATAAAACCAACTACCAATAAGAACCCTTACTGGAAAGAAATATAGCAGATATTATCACTGATATACTGTATGTGGTTCTGTCTTTCATGCTATAAAAACAACTGATTTATCAATGCAGTAAGATTCTTTGCCTAGTAGAATTAAACATGAACTTATTTTCTTAAGTACTGTTTATTTTTTGGGAAAGTCACTGTCTTTTTTTCCTGTGGGCCTTCCTATCTCTACATCTGTTCTGAATAAAGATGAGGCACAACAAAGAACTGAAATGTATCCAATGAGGAATTCTATTCTATTCAAGACAGAGCCATTCCTCTTCCTCTGGACTGCATTTCCCCCTGTGCCTGGGGAAGACCCACCTTTCTCTGTGGCTTCGCCCACGATGATCTTGCCTCCTCGCTTGCTCGTCTTCTCCACTGACAGTGCTGTGCTCAGCCCTTGTTCATGCTTTCCAAGACCCTGGCCTTCCCGGAAGCCGTACTTCTGCATGATTTTATGTGCTACTGTGCCACTGGCAGAAAGAAAAAGAGGAAGTCCTTTACATTTGAAGTCATCAGCTAAAGCATAAATTGGATTTTAGATCATAACAGTCTCCTTTTGGGAGAAGAGAAATTCTATAAGGACTTCAATGAGATTACATATAATTAACAAGGAGCCTTTAGATGGAAGTTATGGGGATGTTCAGGATGAAAGAAATATAAAAAACTAATGCTGAAACCCTGAACATCTTGAGATTATCTCTTAGGCAAGGAAAATATTAAGTTTCCCTAACAAAATTTCCCTAGTACCCCTGTTAGAAAACAGTAGAGATTTTCTAACAGTAGACCAGTGTGTTCTAGTATCTGAATTACAACACATTTTTTTTTTCAATTACAGTTTACATTTAATATTATTTCATATTAGTTTCAGGTGCACAGCACAGTGGTTAGACAATCACGTACTTTACTGAGTGTCCCCTTGGAAATTTCCAGGACCCACCTGGCAATACACAGTTATTACAATATTATTGACTATACTTCCTGTGCTGCACTTTACACCCCCATGGCTGTTTTGTAACTACCAATCCATATTTCTCAATCCCTTTACCTTTCTTACCCAATCCCCTAGACCTTCTCCCCTCTGGCAACCACCAATCTGTCCCCTGTTGAGTCTGTTTGGTTTCTTTGTTTCTATTGTTCTTTAGACTCCATGTGTTGGTATACCTTACAACCACTGCTTGTTTTAAAACATGCCTGTCAAGGAAGTGCAGAGTCCCAAACAAGTTTAACCCGAAGAGGCCCATACCAAGACATACCATCATTAAAACACCAAAGGTTAAAGACAGAGAATCTCAAAAGTAGCAAGAGAAAAGCAGTTATGTACAAGGGAGCTTCCATAAGACTGTCAGCTGATTTTTCAACAGAAACTACATAGGCCAGAAGCAATTGGCAAGAAATACTCAAAGTGATAAAAAACAATGGCCCACAATCAAGACTGCTCTACCCAACAAAGCCATCATTTAGGACCAAAGGACAAAGAAAGGGCTTCCCAGACAAGAAAAAGCTAAGGGAGTCATCACCACCAAACCAGTATTACAAGAAATGTTAAAGGGCCTTTTTTAAGAAGAAAAAATAAAAAGTATGAATAATAAAATGGCAATAAATACACATCCATCAACAATTACTTTAAACGATGAAATCTTGCTATTTGCAATAACGTACATGGATCTATGGGGAATTGTGCTGAGTGAAATAAGTCAGAGAGAGAAAGACAAATGCTGTATCATTTCACTTGGATGTAGAATAAAAAAAATAAATACATACATAAATGAACAAGCAGAACAGAAACTGACTCATAGATAGAGAACATTTTGATGGTTGCCAGATGGCAGGGGGACTGGGGAGATGGGCAAAAAAGCGAAGGGATGAAGTACCACCAAATGGTAGTTACAGAATAGTCATGGGGATGTAATGCACAGCATAGGGAATATGGTCAACAATACCGTAATAACTATGTGTGGTGCCAGATGGGTATCAGATTTAACAGGGTGATCACTTAGTAAGTTATATAATGTGTAATCACTGGGGTATACACCTGCAACTAATGTAATATTGTATGTCAACTGTACTGGAAAAATAAAAATTTAATAAAGATTGTCTTTTCCTAAATGGTACAGTAGTTTCCAATGACAGCCTTTATAAATAAAGAGCTCCTAGAGTTCATTGTTTAACTGATGGGAAAACAAAGAAACTGAGGCCCGGATTGGCTGACTAGCTTAAAGCTGATTAGAAACAAAAGCAAATACAACAACTAGGAATTTTTCTATGGGTGTTAATGGGAGAATCAAAACTGGAACCCACAACGAATTCTCAGTCTACTGCTTTCTCTAATACCATAACTCTCTTCTTTTAAGCAAATTAAATTTTTATTTATTATTTTTAGAGAGAGAGATACATCAATTTGTTGTTCCATTTATTCATGCATTCATTGGTTGCTTCTTGTATGTGCCCTGACCAGGGATTGAACACACAACCATGGTTCATGGGGACAATGCTCTAGCCAGCTGAGCTACCCAGCCAGGCCTGGGACGTGCCTCACAAGTCTCAAGGGTGACCCCTAGCAACCACTGCTACCAAGTCTTGAGCCACAAAACCCTGCTTCAACTAGAACGGTACCCACTTTACTTCATGTTTTGTGATTTCCTTAAAAATTTCATTTGAAGCTGTTCTAGGGCTAAAAGGCTGAAAACTGCTGAAAGGCACCACAATGCATCTTCCTCAAGCATAAGTTAAAGACTGAATTCCTATTCAAAAGGGGATTCAGCAAAAAAGTCCATTTTTATCATGAGCAAGAAAAAAAACAGCCACCCAGTTTCATGTCTGTTCACCCTCCAGCATACACTGTAGGGTGGTCCAGCAAACCTTTCTACAATGACGGGGTGTTCTCTCTACTGCCCAGTACTGTAGCTGTTAGCCTTGTGTGGTTATCAAGCCCTTGAGATGAGACTAGTATAATTGAGGAACTACATTTTAAATTTTACTCATTTTAAATTAACAGCTATTAGTGGCTAGTAGCTATGGTAGAGAACAATGCAGGTCTAGGGGATGGGTACCAAGGTCAGACACTCAAAATCCTCTCACAGTGCAGGAACCCCAGCCACCTACTCCGACTCCTGATGAGTCCCTTCTTGAGGGCTCTAAGAATCAAAGCGTATAAACACAGGTGAGGGCAGATGGGTGTGATTACTATGGATATAGCATTTGTCATAGGCAGTGTCCTTTTAAAGGACACAGAGCAAAGGCCTAACTATAATGCTTCATTTGATAGTACCTCACTGCATGAAAGAAACGTAGAAACAACATAAAACATTCTTTTAACCAAAATGCATGGCAAATCCAATGGTGTTTAAAAAGAAATTCCACCAGCCCCACCCGAAAGTCAACGTTAAAAAAGATTTTTACATGTAGGCAAATAAATACTCTAATTTAGTTTGAATGACTGTTTTTAAACTAAAGGTGCAGAACCATGACCTTAAAGCAAATGGCTCATTTTATCAAGAAATGAAGTCATTCACCCTTTGGACACAGTATAAGTCAGCTGTAAGTCACATGAGCTATTTTACTTGCAAATATCATGAAAATAAATGTAAATAATTATCAGAAATGGTTCCTACCTAGGGAATATAATGTTCAACAATGAAATCATCTAAAACTCACACTAGAAGGCTTTGTTTTGTACAAAGTACAAATATATGGTGCTGCAATATCCTCCATGTGACTCAAGCACCAATTCTCAAGAATGACGTACGTGACTGAACATACCAAGCATCTCCCTAGAAACCAGAGAATGCCCTCACTACCCAAACATCTAACGAGAGTGCTGTCTGTCAACACTTCACGCTGAGTCTCACCCTTCTTATACCTGCTGAGACAATAGCACTTGGAACCATTACCCCATGTTGGCGAGGAAGGAGTTGCCAGGGCCCGGTGGAGATCTGGGTCTGTCCTGTTCCTCATACATGGGGGGAGGGATGGCAGCTTTGGAAGACTGTGAGCGAGGCCTTGAATCCTCTTCATAAGGAAATTCTCGGGGTACTGTTGGATAAAAATAAAGGCTTATTGAAATACTACAAAAAAATTCCATATTGCACTGCATAAAATCAGTTCTTTTAATTAATTTAATTAACATTTTTAGTTTACTACATGGAGTAAGAAAAAAACAATCCATTTTACAGCTTCTACGTGACTTTTTAAAATCACAGAGGTATGACACGATTTTTAAGATTTTAGCTTTGTTACAGCTGTTTATTATCTTCTCAAATATCCCTTTGTATCTTACTGAAATGTTATCCTTAAAAAGTGCTCTTAAATGACAATTTTTTGTCTGAATCCTTAAGATTTCTGTATGTTCCAGATAGATCCAATCAAACTCCCTTTCGATTCCCATAGCCTCTTGTATACCTGTTTTAGAACTCTAAACTTACTACTTCATTAGCCTAGCACAGAATAAAGGTCTTTGAGGTTACGGACCATATACCAGAGCAGTGATTTTCAGCCCTAGCTACATGCAGAATCAACAAGGACACTTTAAACAAAAATCTAGATGCCCTAGCCAGGCAGCTCAGTTGGTTAGCGCATCTTCCTGATATACCAAGATTGCTGGTTCAATCTCCAGTCAGGGCATATACAAGAATCAACCAATGAATGCATAAATAACTGGAACAACAGCAACAACAACAACAACAAAAAAAGGATGTTTCTCTCTACAAAACAATTATATATTAATTTAAAAATCTAGATGCTTGGGTCCCACTCCTAGAAATTGGTTTCAATTGGGTCAATTGGGTTTATGGTTTTCCAGGCGTTTTCACACAAAGTGTACTTGACAATACTTTTTGAATTATCTTTTTTAAAAAGATAAAATAAATACTGCAACAGCTATTAAAAAGCACTAGGCATAATTGTATTTTCTTCGGATAGTTTAGGTATGGTCCAACCCAGAGGACAGGAAAATGACCTAGAATGATATATTAAAGTTCAATTCCAACCCCCAAATTATAGATCACTGGGAGGAGAAACAGTAGGTGGGTGTGTTCTAGCAATGAAAGTGAAGGCACACAATCTGTGCACTGAAATCAAAACAAATGGCACAAAAATCTAATCAAGAAGGCACTGCCACCTTGTGGAAGGTCATGAATTTTACAGCCTCTAAACTACCAAGTACGTAAATTGAAAATCGAGGAGCTATTGTCTGTTTTAACCTAACTCCAAATATGAAATGTTGAAGACAAAATAAATTTTAAAATTTTACAAAAGAATCTCACTGTATAAAAATCCGAGTCTCAGAGACTGGCATTAAAACTTCTAAAGTATAAGGGGTGGAAGGAAGGGAGCAGCAGCCTCAAAGACCCATGCGGGACCTCAGGGTTAGGGCCAGAGGATGTGCTTTGCTCATTGCGGGTAACAGGTAACATGGCCAATGGAAGCTAAGACTGTCCAGGCAAGACTTTCACCAACATAAAAGAGGGGAAGTAGCAGATACATACACTCTTTGTCCTTCTCTACAAGAGAAGTGGGTGGTGCGATGGCAGCTCCGCCCATACCTGCAAAAACAGAAATTCCAGTGTTAAAGGAACATTGTAGTTGCCAGACTCTCCAGGACTGTGACACTACCCCCTCTCCAGAAAGAAGGAAGGAAGGAAGGAGGGAAGAAAAGAAGGAAGGAAGGAAGGACAGACCAACCTGCTACTTCATCCCTCCAGCTAACATCTAAAGATTTTAGTATCTGAATTCAAGATTAAAAATGTAGAAAACTGGGAAAAGCAGACATACATACATAATTACGTGAAATGCATAATTATGTTTTTCACAGCAGGAATTCAAGATCTGCAGAATGTAGTAAATAAACGAATTTTAAGATGAAATAACTTAAGCCAGAAAATTAGCAGTTACTTAAAAAATAGTAACATAATTGTTTACTAAGAGCATGTTAACCACCGGGTTCTTTCACATCTCAGTCTCAATGAACCTTTGAGGTAGTTATTTCTATGTCCATTTTTCAGAGGAGTTAGTGGGCAGACAGAAAAACATGGAGCGCCCAGTGATGCCAAGCTTTACCCCACAATATTCCACACTCCTTTCCAGGATGCAAACTGCTGGGACTAAACACCTATTTGAAAATGTGGGCACTTCTAGTTTCTATACAGCCTGTTTTGTGTTGTCACCATTCCTGCTCGTGTTTCCTGGACAGAGAATGGTGAGCACAAACAAACCAAAGTGACTCCATTCACTATCCCACACGGATGGAGAACATGGATGGAGAACACGGATGGAAAATATAAGGAAATTTTCATTAGGTATAACTTAATCACCCCAAAAATAGTCAAAAAAAAAAGAATACAATGTAAATAAACAAATAACAACAAAACACTGACTACAAAGCCAGCGCTGCACCAGCATGAAATGTTTCACAAAAGAAATTCCTCCATAGCCAGTGTACACGCATCATGATTAACAGGTCTGGAACAGACAAATACTTAAGGAGAAATAGGAAAAAAGCTTATATTTCTTTTGAAATACCTATTAACATTTTTCGATCTTATCACTAAGACCTAAGTGATTACTGACTGATTCTGAGATTAGCTCTAATGAGTTCAATATAAAAAATTCAGGATGGGCCTTGGCTGGTGTGGCTCAGTGCACTGAGGACCGGCCTGTGAAACAAAGGGTCACAGGTTCGATTCCCAGTCAGAGCACATGCCTGGGTTGCAGGCCAGGTCCCTAGTAGGGGGCGCACAAGAGGCAACCACACACACGTTGATATTTCTCTCCCTCTCTTTCTCCCTTCCTTCCTCTCGCTCTAAAAATAAAGTATTTAAAAAAAATTCAGAGTGATTACTTAAAATTTGCTACTGATCAGGTTAAGGTATAAGCATCATCCGTTGTCAGCAGTATACATAATGGGCATAATGCCATTACTTCCCTAATATTCAATGTATAGTTCCTGTTAATGTTCAAGAAAATAAATGGCCTTCATAGAGAAGGCATACCTCCTTAAGAAAAGGGCAGCCAATCTGTAAGCTGAAAAGATTAGACCAATATTATTCAACATATATACTGAATTCCAAAAAGTTAACAAAAACCAAACATTTGTTGATTAATGACACAATGGATATAAAAGGTTTAACATTATTAGTACCTTACACGTTGAGCACACTCAAATGGTAACTTTCCTCCCATTGGAGAAACAATGTGGTACACAACTATATTAAGCATGTGCCAAGTATTCTTTTGTTGTTGTTGCTGAGGTATAACTGACATCTGATACCAATTTCAGGTGTACAAGGTAATGATTCAATACTTGTATATATTGCGGAATGATTATCGCACTCAGTCCAGTTAACATTTGTCACCATACTTAATCACATTTTTTTTTCTTGTGATGAGAACAACTAGGATTTACTCAGAAACTTTCAAATATGCAACACAGTACTATAAACTATAGGCACCATGCTGGACATTACATCCTCATGACTTATTTATTTTATAACTGGAAGCTTGTACCTTTTGACCCCCTTCACCTTTTTCTCCCACTCCCCACCCCTGGCAACCAACAAGCTGTTCTCTGTATACAGGGGCTTGATTTTCTTTGCTGTTGTTGAATATTAAGTATTCTACAAATACATTTAATGCATACCTTCATTGAAAGATAAAGAATTCTAAATTATTAAAGACTCACTCCTTTCCAACTCAATTAGTATTTTAAAATTTAAAATTAAACCCTAAGACTCATTACAATGAGGATTTCAGGCAGATGAAGGTCCTGGGTAAGATGAACAGGGTACCTGTATCTCATGAAGTACTTCTTCCCTCTGTGCCTCAGATTTCCCACCATTACAATGGGCGTAACCACAGAGCCCACTCTGCATTGTTGTGTGGCGTAAAGGACATAATCTACAAAAGTGCTTAGAACAGAGCCTGGTACAAGCAAACAAGTAGAAGACTTAAATTTCTCACTTAAATCTCAATCTGTCAGCCAAATTTTTCAATAAATCAAGGAAATCCCAGCAATCAAAACATGATGAAGCTAAAATAAGAAGCACTCAACAAACACCACTTAACTGTCTAGTGATCACTACGGATTTGGCTCTTACACAATTATAACTCTGCTTGTAAAATTTTAGGGCTAAAAGGAGCCTTATGAACTAGTTCAAATTCTTGTCTTCCTGCTCTCCAGATGACACCGAGAGAAACCAACGTCCAGGGGAGCTAAGTGAGGCCCTCAATTTTATGCATGTCAGTGGCAAATGGAAACAAGTGCCCTGACTCTCCATTCAGTGTTTAACAGAAATGAAGCTGCACAGAGAATCGGTCCCTGTGATTACGCTACAAGTAAAAAAAAAGTGTGTGTATGTATTTTAAGATATGCTCAAAGTGTCCATTTAATAAATGTTAGAAAGTGGTTGGGAAGCTGGAAGAAGAATATATGTGAAAACTCAAAATAAATTAAGGATGTATGCAAATGTGGATTGCTAGGACTCCTGAAAGAAAATTACCTAAATCAATGTCAACTGACCTATTTATCATATTGAGTATGAAAAGCAAATAGTGGAATTGCACCATATTGGAAATATAATATTTACGTTTATGCCTTACTTCTTTTTCTCCTCTCTCGCTCATAGTCTTCATCTTCATCAGAATCTGGATCTGGTCGTCTTGAAAATCCACTAGCTTCATGTCGGTCCTTACGCCTCCTGTGATAATAACAGAATCCATGTTCATCACAGACAAGCCAATCTAGAGATGTGAAATCAAAAGATGTTGCCTTGACTTTTTCTTGGCTACAAATACCCAGATCCTCCCCTTCACACTAAACTATTAATACAAGGAGGGGTGTGCACAATCAACTGGTTGATGTCTAAAGTAGCAAAAGTATGAGAAGTGAGAAAAATTCAGAAGATAAACTGAACACATTTAATAGGTATACAAGTGTAAGTACCAAGAAAAACTCTTTCTTGACATTTACCTATTTCAATTTTAAAGCATATCAACATAGGTAATAGTTTAACAATTTCAATTTTCTAGAACAGTGATTTTCAACCAGAGTCCCCAAAGAGGTGCCCTGTTGTGCTGCAAGAATGTTTAAAACATGCAGAACCTGACTATTTTAGTCAGGGCACTGACCTCTTTCCCCTCAGATTGTCAAATTAAAAAAAAAAATTACGATAACCAACACAACAATAGCTGTCCGGTGTGAATAAATCAAAGCTATACTTATTTTTTTTGTCACATCAGCAAAAAATATATTTTTGCTGTGCTGTAGAATTTCAGTAATTAGTTTATATGTACCATGAGATTAAAAAGGCTGAAAATTGCTGCTCTAGACTATGCCTTCACTTCATGATAAAGTAATGAGAAATATTGCATTAGTATTTTCTAAAAAATTTAACTAATATTTGATATTTGTATTTGATTTTTTAAAAATTTTTTTAATTATTTATTTTTAGAGAAAGGGAGGAACAGAAACATCATTGTGTGGTTGCCTCTCACGTGCCCCACCTGGGGACCAGTTCCACAACCCAGGCATGTGCCCTGACTGGGAATCAAACTAGCGACCCTTTGGTTCACAGGGTGGTGCTCAATGCACTGAGTTACACCCGCCAGGGCTGATTTTTTTTTTTTTTTTTTTTAAGAGAGCGAGGGAGAGGGAGAGGGAGAGAAGGACAGAGACATCTACCCACTGCTCCATTCATCCATGCATTTACCAGCTGATTCCTGCATGTGTCCTAACCAAGGACCGAACCCATAATCTTGGAGCATCAGGACAAGGCTCCAACCAAGCTACCAAGCCAGGGCAATATTCAATATTTTTAAAAGAAAAAATACAAACAAATGCTTGTTACCCATCTTTTTAAAAAACACAAATAAAAGATGCATACGTTTTTAAAAATTCCATCTTGCTTAAAAATAGTTAAAGAAAAATTAAGTATTTTGAAGTTATGATTATAGAAGAGTCATAGCATAGGAAAGAAACTATTGTTCAACACTAGGATTCTAAGGTACTTTTCTAACAACTCACCCAAAGTATATACTTTAAATTTTCTGTACCTATACATGAAATTTGCTTGAGAGTTTGTTTTCATGCTGGGATATAACAACTAAAAACTTTTTAAAAGTTTGATTCTTTCTGATGAGTACTCAGATCAACCATGAAAACTACCTTCAGCCTTATGGACAGCACTGAAGTTCATTCATTAACATTCTCATAAATATAGGGTCTGGCACCAATGATGCCCCCTTTTTATTACAAAATCTTAAGCATGTAACTCTGTAACATAATAATACTCAAGCACACCATATGACATTTTAGGTGAAATGTTCAAATTAAAACTATGAATTATTACACCCATATTACTATCCTACCAATCACACTCAAGCAGGCCTTACTTCTGCTGGATCTGTATTTCAAATATAAAATATCCCCAAATCCACATGAAGCCTTACTTTTCTCTCTCTTCTATTTCTTT
Organism: Glossophaga mutica; assembly: GCA_039655065.1. Lineage (NCBI taxonomy): Eukaryota > Metazoa > Chordata > Mammalia > Chiroptera > Phyllostomidae > Glossophaga > Glossophaga mutica. The sequence continues at coordinate 159,344,136 of CM077303.1, forward strand.
TTGTCGTTCCAGCTCCCGCTGTCTCTGTCGTTCCTCTCTTTGGCGCTTTACCACTTTCTCATAATCATTAGGGAACATAGGATCATATTCATCAGCTAAGGGAATCAAAACTTCTCCTGCAGAAAATCCACTGGGTACAGGATCCTGAGAAAGATAAAAATGCCACGGTACCATCCTCATGTCTTAAAATTCTATTCACAGAATTAAGGGAAAAGAATATGAGGGTTGGAGTGAGCCTGATGGCCATTTTTTGCCTCCTTTGTTTACAGATGAGGGAACAAATGTCTAACCAGGTTTAGTGACTTAACACTGTCATGCATCTCACTAACTAGCAGCAAAACCATGACACAGAATTTAGTTCAGTGTTAATTTCATAAATACCCTATGGCATTTTCTTGAAATTCCTAAACAAACTGCCACCACCAAAAATTCTAAGCAACAAATTTGATTATTTATATAGTAAACAACGAATACCTTGGTTTCTTATAGCTCCATGAAAACCAAGCCACCCACAGACAACACAATCATCCTTGTGATCATTTAATAGAGTAACTTTAAATTTTGATTTCATGGACAGACATAATATATTAAGACTTAAAAAAGCAAAAAGCATCCCCTTGGGCTTTTTGAAATCCTCTGGAATGCACCCCTTCCCAGGTCGGCTGCCCTTCATGCGCTGAGTCTGGCACAGCATGGATGCAATTCCCTTCACAGTGTCATTAATTTTTTTAAGGTCCACTAAGATCAAGTTCAGATGATAACATTTTGCATTTCACTTCTAATCATTCAGAAACTGGTGCTGCTTATTCTTTGAGAGAAAAGAGTTAGGCTTAACAGAGAAATGAGAAAAACAAAAGGCAGGCAGAGCACGGCCAACTAGAAAATGCATGATTAGAAATGGGGCTTTACCCTAGGTTGGGGGTCTTGATTTCTACACGGCTCAGGGAAGCCCCAGTATAATGCATGGTCTAAGTTTCCTAAACCTCCATACTTTCTTCCTTCATGTTTTCTTAGCATTTAACTCTTCCTTATTATCTGTAAAAATAAGAGGCCTTAACTGGTCTCCACAGACATCTTAAACAAGCATAACTTAGGACTAGTCACCTCTTTCAAGAGGTACACTGCCCAATACTATCAAATGCAGAAAGGTTGTAAAATATATTTTGTTTTGAACAGAAAATTGACATGATATGAGCTTATGTTCAATATTAATGAATTTAAATTCAACAATTCTTAAGTTTGACATTTTATAATATTAGATTGTTTCACCTGACCTTATGCATTCTAAAACAAATACTTTGTCTTTTCCTTAGAAAATCCCGATTTTTAGTTCTAAGGAACACTATAATTCAATGAATAAAAGAAATTAGAAAAATAATTGCAGTCACCTCCCAGGTCCTAACACTGGAAAATTTACGCAAATCTATTAAAACATAGGGCCCCCAAAGGGCAGGTAATGAATTTGCATTAATATTAAAGGCATTTAAAAAATGCAAAGGCACATAAACAAGATTTCCGTTCGGTTAGTATTAAGACAGGAGAGAAACTAGTAATCAGCCTCTCAATTTATGTAGTACTATTATCACAAAGTTTCTACTGAAAGAACAGTCCATATGAAATTTCAAATCAAATTATGTTTACGGTATAAACCCTACTAAGTTTAACAATGAGCCATTCTTCTCTAAATGCCATAAATAAAGCAATTTGCTGATTTAAAAAAATTAAAATGCTAATACCCCCATGATGGGGAAGGTGGGTAAAACTAAAATACTCATATACTGTAGGTGATATTGTATACTAACACAACTCCGCTGAAAACAAGCCAGCACTAAAAAAAAATTGGTAATAAAAATGACTGATCTCTTAATGCCACCTCAGGAAATCTATCCTAAGAAAATAATTTCACATGCATAGAGCACTCTCTATGGAGATGTTCATTAGAGTGTTATTTATAATGACAACACAAAAGCAGATTTAAATGGTTCTACAGTTAGGAAACTCTTGTATAAATCACAATACACTCACTTGATGGGAATACTTCACAAGTAAAAACTGATTGTCAGGGACTTATGGCCATGACAGAGGCATAGGTAGACACGCTTTGCCTCCTCGCACAACCATAAGAAGGGTAACAACCAATCTAAAAACAAAAAAACAATAACTGCCAGAAAACTGAAATGTATGGAAGTCCAACAAGCAAGGACTTTAAGAAAATTCATTCACCCACAGGGGTAGGAGGGGAGGAAACTGGGAAGCAGGGTGGAGAGGACGCAGTGTGGCACAGGGAGGCAGTGGAAGCCGGCAGAATGGGCAGTCCCACGTTCACAAGCAGCTGATAAAAACTGGGAGGGACAACCGGGAAGCAAGCAACCCAGCCCCAGCCCAGCCCTCGAAGTCCGTGGTTCCAGCGCTAGGCAATAAAGCCTCATAACCTCTGGCTGTAAAAACCAGTAGGGGTTGCATCACTGCAAGAAACTGCCGATCTCACAGGATAGTCCATTTGAGGGGCCCACAGGGTCCTAGAACATACACAAGCCTACCCACTGGGGTAACCAGCACCAGCGCAGCAGCTAGAAGGGTGTTTGCTGCTTGCTTAAGGGAAGTGGGAGAAGTGACTGGAAACAGTGCTAGAGCCAGCAAGTGGAATTGTTCTCTCTCTGACCCTTCGCTCACATAAAGGGTCACAAGAGGCAAAGCTGGTTGCCCAACCTTGGCAAGTACCTAAGGCTCTGCCCCTTATAACAGGTGCACCAACATGGGGAATAAACGCAGCTTTACCTCATACACAGAAACAGAGTGAGGCTGCCAAACTGAGGAGACAAAGAAATATGGCCCAAATGAAAGAACAGATCAAAATTCCAGAAAAAGAACTAAGCAACAAGGAGATAGACAACCTATCAGATGCAGAGTTCAAAATACTGGTGATCAGGATGCTCACAGAAATCATGAGTATGGCCATAAAATAAAGAAAAACGTGAAGGTAGTACAAAGTGAAATAAAAATACACAGGGAACCAACAGTGACAGGAAGAAAACCAGGACTCAGATCAACAATTTGGAACAAAAGGAAGAAATAAACAATCACTGGATCAGAAAGAAGAAACAAGAAATCAAAGAAATGAGGAGAGGCTTAGGAATCTCTAGAATACCTTTAAACTTACCAGCATCCAAATCATAGGGGTGCCAGAAGGACAAGAGGAAGAGCAAGAAACTGACAATTTATTTGAAAAATTAATGAAAGAAAACTTCCCCAACTTGGTGAAGGAAAGAGACATACAAGTCCAGAAAGCCCAGACTCCCAAAAAAGTAGTACTCAAAGAGGGCCACACCAAGACATATCATAATGAAAATGCCAAAGGTGAAAGATAAAGAGAGAATCTTAAGAGCAGCAAGAGAAAAGAAGAGAGTTACCTAAAGAGGAGTTCCCATAAGACTGTCAGTTGATTCCTCAAAAGAAACCTCGCAGGCAAGAAGGGGCTGGAAAGGAGTATTCAAAGTCATGAAAGATAAGGACCTACATCCAAGTTTATTCAGCAAAGCTATCATTTAGAATGTGAAGGCAGGTAAGTGCTTCCCAGACAAGGTAAAGCTAAAGGAGATCATCATCACCAAGCCCTTATTATATGAAATGTTAAAGGGTCTTATCTGAGAAAATGATGATTGAAACTATGAACAGTAAAATGACAATAAACTCACAACTATCAACAAATCAACCTAAAAAAATAAAATAAAATAAAATAAAATAAAATAAAATAAAATAAAATAAAATAAGCAAACAACTAGAAAATGAACAGAATCACAGAAATGGATATCACATGGAGGCTTATCAGTGGGGAGGCGGAAGAGGGAGAATCTGGGAAAAGGTACAGAGAATAAGAAGCATAATTGGTAGGCACAATATAGACAGAGGGATGTTAAAAATAGTATAGAAATGGAAAAGCCAAACAACTTACATGTATAACCCATGGACATGAACTAAGGGAGGTATTGCTTGAGAAAATGGGGGAACTAGGCGGAGGGGGGCAAAGGGGAGAAAATGTGACAACTGTAACAGCATAATCAATAAAATGCACTTAATAAAAATTTGATTATGAAACTTGTAACGAGAAAAAAATGCTTGATTAAATTTTGGGGTGGGCAATACTCTAGGTTCTAGAATCAATACATAATAACAGAAAATGATAAACCTAGCTTTTCAGTAGATGTAGTGAGAAAAAGTTATGTGGTGAGTATGTGGTAAAAATGTTAAATGACTAAGAATTCCCCCACAACACCTCCTCTGTGGGGTGCTCTTTCCTCTACACAGACTATTAGCCTGCAGTAGTACCAGGTCTCGCAGCCAAGAAAAAGCAAGGTCGAGGAGCAATTGGAATCCAAACCAGAACAGTCAAAACTGTGAGGATGAGAAAATAAAGAAGGGAGCGGGTACGCAGCTGAAACTGTGCCTCAGCTTGATTGGGGTCCTTTCTAATAGTTGGTGGTCAGGGGTGCGACTAGGAAGAGTGCCTTGCTAAGAAACAGTCAGCAATAATAGCATCTCCAATCTTTAACCTATGGGTCATTTCTCATCAAGCAACTTGTATGCCTATACAGTGCTGTTTAAACTACCTCTGTGGTATTATTTGAATGACATCTACAGAGAATAAACATATACCTAGAGTGGGTGTAATTTTAAACATAAAACCTGTTTAAGTTCTTTGTCCCTCATTAACTATTTGCATTATCCTTTTCCAGATTTTCCTCATCCTCACTAACCTGTTTACAGAGTTGTCTATGTCTACTTCTTAGTTTTAAGCTTATGTAGAATCACTGGGTTGATAAAGGGTAGGTGGTAGACTTGTCTTTATTTTTAACACTTTTCTTTATTTTAACCCATGACAAAACAATGTATACTATTATTATATTTTTTAATTTTTTTATTTTAATTGTTGATCTTGTACAGTTTTCTGTCTTTTACTCCCACCCCAGCCCACCACCCCAGCCCTCCCCACCTCCTTCCCATTTCCACCCCCCATAGTTTTTGTCCATGAGTCCTTTATACTTGTTCATATAAACCCTTCCCCTTTCCCCCCTGAAATTCCCTCCCCTCTCCCCTCTGGTCACTGTCAGCCTGTTCCCAATTTCAGTGTCTTTGGTTATATTTTGCTTGCTTGTTTGTTTTGTTGATTAGGTTCCTGTTAAAGGTGAGATCATATGGTATTTGTCTTTCACTGCCTGGCTTATTTCGCTTAGCATGATGTTCTCCAGTTCCATCCATGCTGTTGCAAAGGGTAGGAGCTCCTTCTCTCTTTCTGAAACTGTGGTACATTTACACAATGGAATTCTATGCAGCAGAATGGATACTATTATTTTTTACAATAAATAACCTATATATCCAGCACTGAGCAAATCAAGTAAACTACAGTACACCCACATGAGGGAATACAGTGAAGCCATTAAAATACTTTTTGACACAGACTGACAGTCAGTACGTACTAAGCAAGCAGGCAGGTAGAGAACAGTAGGCAGAGGAGGCACAGGATGGGAGGCTATTCTAAAATATAAAGTCTTTAACTTCTGGGTAGAATTGAAGTCAACTATTCTCTTTTTGTGTATGTCTGATTTTGGGTTTTTCTATAATGAACTATTTTATTTTAAATAGCTAAATGATTTAAACTTGGTAAACAAAAGTAAAACTTAAGTTGAAAATGATACTGACTAGACTGCAAAGGCCTACTGAGGGGACTGTGTTCAGAGACTCATACATAAAATGAGACACGCAGTAAGCAGGAAAGCTATCAAGGTCAGAGGTGGGCTTACCTTTAGGCCGGCTGCTACATGAGGTGGGGTGTCCACAATCTGCCGGTCGTCTGAAGAGCCGCCACGCTTTAGGTCAATTACTGGAGCAAGGACTGTACTTTGTTTTGTTCTCTGGCTCTAAAATCATTGAAAAACAAGAAGAGTGTACTGAGCCTTCAAATTAAAATCCATACTATTTGTAACAAAGTTTTTTTTTGGGGGGTCTCTGTAACGAACCTTTCAGATTCTGCAACAAGAAAACCATAATCTTAAAAGACTTTTACAAGGAGGGACCCCAAAAAACCCCAGAATTATCTTCTAGAGGGCAGGCCCCTTGTAGTACAGGCTTCCCCCACTATGTGAACCCATCTGTACCAGTGTACCAACTGGCTTTGTTGTGAGAGGCTGCATTCCACTTCAGTGAAAGTTTTCTGAAGACTGTTTCAACGTGTTTGCCCATTTCATGATGGGGGATTTACAAGTGCACCTGCCCACACCAATCTGAGTGTTCAGCAGTTTTGACCAAACCAGCATGACCCCTGTGCCCCATCCTTCCTATTCACCCTATTTCATCCCTAGAAATTTTTTTGTTTCCTCGGATGAAAAAAGTCCTCAAAGGGAAACATTTCGCCCATGTGGAAAACGTGAAACAAAAAACGGCAGGAGCATTAAAAGGCATCAAAACTGACAAGCTCAAAAACCATTTGGAGAAGTGGGAAGAATGTCTCCATAGCTGTACTACATCAAAGGGAGAGCGCTTTGATGGCGACTTAAGTTTAAACATGTAAGCATAAATACAACACATCTTTTATAAATAAATGTTGGTTTTGGGGGATCCCCCTCATAATCCAATTATTACTATAACCACATACTAGTTCCATTAGCCCATTTTCTTTTTCAACACAAATCTCCTCCATTGTAAAAGATTTATAGTAAACTGGTCAGTTTAACTTTGCATGTAGTATCAGCTCTACAGTGGATTTTCCTTTGACCAAGAGGGCAAATCTGTAATAGCACGTTACGCTTTTTGACTAGCATGGATCTTTCCTGTGAGGTGGGTATTTTTTTATACGCTGAGCAAAAGTTACTTGTAGATTAGTGTTTTTCCTCCCAGAGAATATAAAATCCTGTATTATGTCTTTTATTATGAACCTACAGAAAAATATTTTTTAAGATAACATGATCATCCAGATATCTTCAGCCATGGTTAACATCTTACCATATCTGTTTTATTCTATACCTGTATTTATGCTAAACCATTCCAAAGACATTTGAAAACAGTAAGACACTTTATACTCGATCTCCTAAAATTATGGACATTCTCTTACATAACCATGACAAAATCAATTATAATTCCTAACAAAATCAATTATAATTCCTTGTGTCATTTCCTATCCAGTCCATACTCAGATTTTCCAAGCTGTCCCCAAAATGTCTTTTAAATACTTTATTTTATTTTGAACCAAGGATCCTACCAAAATTCTGCAATGCATTTGGTTTTTAAGACTCTTGATTTAGGAAGATCCTCCCTCTTTGTTGTCATCAACATCATCATCATTTTTCTCTCCACTGTTCTCCTCTGACACTGTCTTCTAAAATGTTGTACACTCTACATCTGTCTGATAAATTCCTGGTGGTCTAGTTTCACTTATTCCTCTATGCCGTACAGTTTCTGAAAACTGAGTTAAATCTTAATTAGGTTAGAGTAGTGCTTTTTGGCAAGAACACACCATAGGTGAGGTGGCGTGCTTCATTTTGCATCATCCCAGCAGGCACACAAGGCTGGGCTGTCTGTTAGTAATGCTAAGTGTGATCAGATAGGTATAGTGGTAATCACTTGATCTCTCAGTTATCGAGGTTTAATTCCTCCCTCCCTTTGCAATTTAAAGTGTTACATATTTGCACTGTTATCACTACAAAAGGGTCAAAATTAAGCAAACAATTTAATCCGATCATTTGGTATTCACCAAGTGAATACCAAAGCTGGAAGGACAATGGAGGGGGCATTATCAGAGTTATAAATTTTTCTATTCGATATTATATTTTACAGTAGAGATACAGATGAAACCATAATTCCATCTTTCTGTTTGTAGGCAACATTTTCTCAACCAAATAACTTTACAAATCTCGTTAGGCCAAATTTGTGCTGAGTAATTAAGTGGTAAATTAAATAGCCTAAAAGAACTAATGAAATGTATCTTCACTCCCTTCAAGAAAAACACAACATTAACTTCACATGGCAATCTCAAAAAGATGTTAGAAAGTTAGCAGCAATGACTTCATAAGCAACTTTTTATTTTGACTAATTACAAAAATATCTATTTGAAATCTCAATAGATCTCCTGAAAGTAATCTATTTTTGGACAAGTGAAAAGTTGATAAGCATAAATTACACAGACTGAAGTAGGTAATAGAGAGGATGTCTAAGAGTCTAGATTTCATATAAAAACATAATTCCTTGCTTATCAGCATCCAACTCTTTACTTTTCATGTGAGTAAAATAATGGCACAGAAAAATCACCGTGCAATCTGTCAATTGTATTAGACTTTTTAATATTTATTTTTTAGAAGAATCTATTTTGTCAATTGTATTTAATACAAGCTGCTTTTAACCTGTAGCTTATAATTATGCACTAGCTGGATAGAGAAAGTGATCCTGAAGTATTTGGCAGGAAGAAACAAATTATCTAAAATTTTAAAAGACTGGCTGCAAATATTACACAAAACTGACAATTTTTAAACTGGCAATAAAAAATTATCCCAAGCAGCTTTGTTTTTTTAAAAGAAGGATTTTATTTATTTATTAGTCTTTCAGAGACAAGGAGGGAGAGAAGGAGAGAAACATCAATGTGTGTTTGCTTCTCCTGCATCCCCCACTAGGAACCTGGGCCGCAACCCAGGCATGTGCCCTGACTGGGAATCAAACAGGCAACCCTTCGGTTTGCAGCCTGCACTCAATCCACTTAGCCACACCAGCCAGGGCCCAGGTAGTTTTTCATTTGTGTATCTCTAGAATATTTTGGCTTCTGCTTTTCTATTTTCTGTTTTGTTATCTTCCATTGAACTAAGATTGCACACACATCTGAGTTTATGTTACTAAGATGAGACTTGCTCCTTGGAGCCATTTTACAAAAGAGAAGATTAGGCCTTCAAAAATAAAATACATGAAACATAAAACCTTATTTATACACCTAATGTACACATCAAAAATTACATGAAACTGCCCTGGCTGGTGTGGCTCAGTGGATTGAGTGCCAGGCTGCGAACCAAAGAGTCTGTGGTTTGATTTCCAGCCAGGGCACATGCTTGGGTTGTGAGCCAGGTCCCCAGTTGGGGGTGCAGAAAAGGCAACTGCATATTGATGTTTCTCTCCCTCTCTTTCTTCCTCCCTTTCTCTAAAACTAAAAAAAAAAAAAAAAAAAAAAAAAAAAAATTAAGAAAAGGGAAAAAGAAAATACCTTCTAATTGATATCCTCAAATGGTAAGATAAAACAGAGTATCCATAAAACAAGTACAAGATAATAAGAAATGAATGAGTCAAGGAACAAGAAGAAAAAAATTACACGAAACTTACAAAAAAATTAAAAATTAAGTCAATTTTAAACAATTTCCTTGTTTAAGGAAGAACAAGCTTTGTCAATAATCTTCCTTTCACATAGGATAAAAGCTTGTTTTAAAAAGACGAAATTCCATCTCTTTAAAAAGAAACACAGCACAAAAATTTAAACCTTGTAATGATGAATCTGAAGAAGACAAAAACTAATCAATTGATAAAAAGAAAATTAACTTTTAAGACCATGCTGCTTTACGCCTGTGGATATGCTAATTCTAAAAACCTTTTATAATATGTAGCAATAGGATGTTAGAACTTCAATATAAGTATCTATTAATATAGTGACGGAAAAGAAAAACAATTCCAACTTTAAATAACTATTTATTATGGAAAATTTCAAACATAAAATTAAAGAGTATGTTAAAGAATTCTTAGGTCTCTATCATCCAGCTTAAACAACTATCAACTCATGGCCAATATTTTTTCCCGTACATCCTTATCTCCCCTGCCCCAGACTAGATTATTTTGAAGTAAAGCTCAGAAATTACATCATTTTATCAGTAAATATCCCAATATATCTCTAAAGCAGTTTTTAAGCGTTTTTCATTATAGCCTCCCCCTCAAGGAAACTTTTAATAATTTTGCCCTCCCCATAAAATTTTAATACCACAATATACTGTGTATCTGTTTATGTACTTTATTATGTATAACTGCACTTTATACATAAAAAGAGCAAGCTTATTTTCACCCGCTTCGATCAGTATTTGCCCCACTTGGGAGCATATGGTTTCCACTGGGGGATGCATACTCTAAAACCTAAGGGCCCTTAGAACAGTAAGCGATCCATAATACCATTCTCATTCCTAAAAGTATTTCACAGCAACATTTTAATATCAAATACCCAGTGGGCAACTATGGTTTTCATATTTTATATGTTAAGTAAATTCAAGGATGTTGACAATGCCCAACATGTGTACAACAGGAGCAGAAACAATGATGTCCAGGCTACATTCGGAACTGATCTGAGCCCTCAATAGCACATACACCTTATTACAGCTTCATAATTACTACACAGCTTCCTTTCTCAAAGTGCTGATTCCAAACTACCTAAAACTAACAGCAGGAATGCTACCAAAAATAGATACCTGAGGCCCTAACCCAGAACCAGAATTTACCAGAGTATCAGGCACATGGCTACTGAAGCAATATTTTAACCAAATTCTCAGTAATTGTAGAATACTGAAGCTTGAAACCCTGTATCAGTGCTGGAAATCGAGAGTACTGCCTTTCTCCACAGGAATCCCTGCAACAGTTCTTGTATTCCTAGGAGCTGGGAGAAGCAAAATGACCTTAAACTCCTTAATCCTCTCTCTCCCCGCAGCAAGCTAAAACCATTATTATTCTTAATCTAAGGAGGAACCTGTTCTGTATACTTTTGCTTTCAGCTGTGGGCTTATCTTACCTTTGCTTGAGTGAGAGCTGCCTTCTTCACCTGAAGCTGAGACTGCAGAAGTTTGAAGTTTTTGGACCAGCCCTCCGTTTTGGAGTCACTGGTCTCCACTCCCAGGTCATCATACAGGGACATCTTTTCAGTTTAATGCTGAAAGACAAGGCAGGGGACGCATGGGATTTTAAAAATGCAAAATACGGTACAGATTTAAAATCTTTTCGAGTTAAAAATAACTCACTTTTAAGGAATTTTAAAGGTAAAATATGTTTAAAGTGATTCCCCTAGTCCAGGAACCTTTGCTGACAGAAGCCAAAACACCTCGTATCACTAGTCAGTGCCCTTTCTAATACTCATGTATTATTTTGCAAATACACTTCTAGAATAAGATCATGTGGCCAGGAATTCATGAGTGAAACCAGTCTGTTCTACGGCATATAATGAGCTAAAGATGGAAGCTCTAGATTCAGGACATTGTTATTTACATACATACAATTTAAAAAATTCCATTTGTTCTCAACAGCAAAGAGTTGAAGCCTTACAAAAACACCAGATTCATTCAGCACAATTAGCTACCCTTTTGTAGAGAAAAAGTTTAAACATATGCCTAGAAGTTTTTAAAAACCAGAAACGATCTCACAGAAATAGGTTAACCAAATGCTTCTTGAGGGGAGAGTTCAAGGTTAGATCTTAAATATCCTGACTTCCTCATGACACTGAGAAATAGTACAGAGAGAGAACCATTCTACAGTGAATAATCAATACACAATATCCCTGCAGAACAGAGGAAGACAAGATAACAATGAAAACAAAGTTGGCAGTAGTTAACATTCACTAAAACTTACCTGGCCGGGGTGGAGGTAAATGCAGCATCTACTGTAGGAGCTGAGCGCTAGGTTGCAGATGGGGATCTGGGTGAGACTTGAGCAGATAAACCTGCCCTAGGTTTCTGTGGGAAGACCCACCTCAAACCCAGTCAGGTCAACTCCACAGCCCTTGCTCCTGAATCCCTCCTGCTACCTTTAAAAAACCTCAACATTCTGAAAATTACAACATGACTCACTTCGCAAAATAAAAAAAAATAAAAAAGTAAATCAATCTTTCTCACAGATGGGGGGAAAAACTATTTTTTGATTGAAATCTCTGAACTGCAAATAAATGCTTAGCACAGGTAGCTTCCCATTTATGGATGTATTCCAAAAGACTGTCAGTGCCCAGGTCCAGACAGCATTTTCCCATGGAAACCATGTTATACAAAACCTGTCCCACCTTCGTCTGTGTCTCAGGAATACGTGATACAGACAAGAAGGAAAATATTTAATCCCCCCCGCCCCCAGGTTTACAACTGACCGAGGGCAAAAGTGACTCTGTGGTACATGCTTACTTCTCTACCCTTCTCTGACTGGTATTCTAAGACCCTGCTGCCCTAGTACCTTGGCTGACCTTGGCTCCACTTTGTGTGGGGTTGGGGTGGCAGAGATGGGTGTCATCTTTGCTCCCTCCAAATAGCTGTTCTGGTTTTAAGCAGTGTACCTCTCTTTGCCTAGAAGTCAGAGCCCCACTAAACTGTGGCTGCTTCTTAATATCTGAACCCTCAGATTACCTAAAAGCCTTGTTTTGATCTCTTAATGAAAGGCCCCCAAGGTAGCACAGAAGCAGGGTTGAATAAAAGCAGAGTCCAGGGTACTGGGGGCTGATTGCTCCAATGAATCACCTAAAAATCCAGGGATGCCTAAATGTTCTCCTCCTCATTAAGGCTTCTGGGGCAACTCACCAGCTTAGCTGACAGCATCTGGGACAATTTCCTGGACAGCATATCCAACAGGAAATGCCCACTGCCTTCAGTGCAAGACAAAGTGAACATTTTACTCAGGAACTTGGCAAGGCCTTGTCACGTTAAGCTTGAGTCACTGAAGCTAATGAAGAAAGACCAATGAACTGCACTTCTTAATAAAATATGGCTGAAATACAACCTTGTCTTCCAAGCTATAGAGGGAATCCCCCTGGAATCTACTTCCTCCTAGTCTGGCATTTGAAACTAATCATTTTTTTAAAAGATTTTGTTTATTTACTTATTTTTAGAGAGGAGATAGGAGCAAGGAAGTGAGAGACAGAAACATCAATGTGTGGTTGCCTCTTGTGCATCCCCCACTGAGGACCTGGCCTGCAACCCAGGTGCGTGCCTTCACTGGGAATCACACCAGCCACCTTTTGGTTCACAGGCTGGCGCTCAATCCACTGCGCCACACTAGCCAGGGCCAAAATTAATCATTCTTATCTAAATTAAAATTTAGACAGGAGAACCCAATAATATCAACAGCCATGAGCTTCCTGTAACATGGCCTGATAAATAACAGTAAGCCCGGTCAAGATGGCGGTGTAGGCAGATATGGTTTGCCTCTTTGCAAAACCACATCAAAATTGCAACTACAGTGTAGAATAACGAAGAACAACCATCACTCAGAACCATCAGAAATTGAGTTAATGGACATCTGACAACTACGGAATTAAAAAACCACATCCATCCCAACTGGCTGGAGGGGCACAGACATGTAACGGGCTGGTCCCACATCCATGTATGGTGTATAAAAATTCAGAAGGCATATCTCAGGAGCAAGGAGTCCCAGCCCCACACCAGGACCCCCAGCCCAGGGTTCCAGTACCAGGAAGACAAGTCCCCACAAGTCTGGCTTCATAAATCAGCAGGGATTGAGTTGGCGGAAAAAACTTCTGGAGCCCCAAGCAGTTCCTCTTAAAGACCCACACATGGACTCACCTACTCAGACTCACTCCCTCTGAGCTCCAACCCTGGGTAATAGCTTGAAAAGCACCAGTGACATACTGGGAGAAACTGAAGTGACTGGCATCAAAGAGCCAGAGGCCATTGACCTTTTTCTAAACCCTCCCCCACACAGAGCCATGGAGTGCTGAAGCTCGTGTTAGATCTGAGAATCCATCAACCTGGCTAATACTGTTTGACCACCCCTGAAGATCCCCAGAGACTCTGCCCCACCCAACTTACTGGCCTACCACAGCTGCTTCTCCATATGAATGGCTGGTCTCAGCTCATACTGCACAACTTCCTAAATTCTCTCAAACAGCAGCTGGCCTCAGTGAGCCCCAGGCCCGGTACTAACAGCCAGCAGTCAGCCTAGATTCACAGCTTGGTTTTGCCTGGGAATATCCTGGCTGCACAAGTAGCAGCCATCTCTGATTGCTTTATTGCTCAGGTGGGGTGGCCCCCAGAAAAACACAGGTGAGGGCTGACCTTGGCTGCACCACCTGGGAAAACCCAGGGCCAGTGCACCCAGTGGACAGCCACTGACCATGCTGGAGCACCATCACCCTGACCCTGCACTGCTGATCCTCCAATAAGAATAGAGGTTGCTGGTCAGTGGTCACAGCAAATCTTGCAGCTGAATGGCCTGGGTAAATCCCTCCCATTGATCTGCCAACAGCAACCAAGGATCAACTACAAGAGGAGGGTGTACTCAGTCCACATAGGAGTACACCTCGAGTACCCAGCTTGGGTGATAGGGGAGGCAGTGCCACTGAACCCTACAGGACACCTACTATAGTAGGATTCACTAACAGGACACGGAGTCAAAGCAGCTCTACTTAATAATGGAAAGGGAGGCTGCCAAAATGAGGAGAAAGGAACATGGCCCAAATGAAGAACAGATCAAAACTGCAGAAGAGCTAAACAAAATGGAGATAAGCAATCTATCAGATGCAGAATTCAAAACACTGGTTATAAGGATGCCCAAGGAACTTAGTGAGGACCTCAGCAGCATGAAAAAGATCCAGTCAGAAACGAAGGATACACTAATGGAAATAATGAACTATTTACAGGGAAACAGGAGAGTGGGTGAACCTAAGAATCAAATTCATGATTTGGAACATAAGGAGGAAAAAAACACAACCAATCAGAATAAGAAAAAACAAAGACTCTAAAAAAAATGAGGATAGTATAAACAGTCTCTGGAACAACTTTTGCACCATAGGGGACTAGTGGGAGAAGAGAAAGAGCAAGAAACTGGATATCTATTTAAAAAAAAAAAAAAAAAAGAATGAAAGAAAACTTCCCTAATTTGGTGAAGGAAATAGACATGCAAGTCCCTGAAGCACAGACTCCAAAACAAGATGGATGCAGAGGCCCACTCTAAGACACATCATAATTAAAATTCCAAAGCTTAAAGATAAAGAGAGAATCTTAAAAGCAGCAAAAGAAGTTAGTTACTTACAGTGGAGTTCCCATAAGACTGTCAGCTGATTTATCAAAAGAAACTTTGCAAGCTAGAAGGGATTCACAAGAAATATTCAAAGTCATGAAAAGCAGGGACCTCAAGACTGCTCTACCCAGTAAAGCTATTATTCAGTTTGAAGGGCAGATAAAGAACTTCCCAGACAAGGAAAAACTAAAGTAGTTCATCATCACCAAACCATTATTATATGAAATGTTAAATGGGACTAATTTAAAAAAAAGAAGATCAAAACTATGAACAGTAAAATAACAAAGTATACAAATCTATCAACAATTGAATCTAAAAAACAAACTAAGCAAACAAGAACAGAGACAGAATCATGGATAGAGAGTGTTTTGATGGTTGCCAGAGGGGAATGGGATGTAGGGGCATGAGTGAAGAGGAGAGGGGACTAAGAAGTACAAGTAGGTAGCTACAGAATAGCCAGGGGGGTATAAAGCACAGCATAGGAAATGGAGCAGCCAAAGAACTTATATCCATGACTCATAGTCATGAACAATGTGGTGGGCGGGGGGGGGGGGGGGGGGGAATTGCCCAAGGGAGTGATGGGTGCTGGGTAGAAGGGGGCAAAGAGGGTAAAATCAGGACAACTGCATTAGCATAATTAATAAAATATAATTAAATAAAATTTAGATAAGATCTCCTTAAATTTTAAATTTAATCTGAGAAACTCAAACAGAGCAACAGCAAGAAAAACAATTCTGAATGTCCAGCTTAGTATTGTGGTTCTCAAAAAAAGTACTTCAGAAATGACCATGCATCTTTCATCTACCCTAGTTTAATTTTTTGAGCCCTCTTCATCCAGTTAGTCACCAAATCAAAACCTAGTAAAAACTATGGATTCATTTGTTCTGTCTTTCTTTATTCTTAGAAAGGCAATCGAAGACTAGCACATACTGGGAAGCAAATATAAATGAAGCTTTCTGGGAAATTACAAACATAAGATAAATGATCAAAATGTGCTTGCAACCCAAATTCCACTTTATTTCTTCCAATATCTCTTCATAAAAAACTTGAGAACCTCATTGAAGAAGGTATTTAGAAATGTTAGTGCCAATGGAAACAGGTTAACCAAATGCCCGCTAAATTACGAAGGGAAAAGATTGGCGTATTCATTTTTGCATCTCCAATTTCTGGCACAGAGTAGATATTTAATAAACATATGTTGAAATATTAATAGTCAGATAAAATCTATTTAGCCATATGAATTAGCAGTGAAACTCCATAATGCCCACAGCTTCCCCTAGAAAAATTAGGCAAAAGGTTCTGCAGGCAGAACCACCATAGCTGACTGATGTCATCTTAGCATCATCTGCTAGTTTCTGCAACAAAGTCCTTCTAAATCAGATCTCTGCATCACACTAAACGCAGAAGAGCTTTCTTGTTTTTACGAACTTCAAACCCACAGGACTGCATTAGTTACAGCAACAGCGCATTCATTATCCATCCTCATATGTATGGCCTGCTTTGAATTAATTACTACAGTGCTACAAGCATCAGTGACTTCGCCCAAAGCAAGAGTCAGGATTCAGCCAAGAACCTACATGCAATCTACATGCAATCTATGTGAATCGCCCCCTCCTCCCCACCCTCATCCCATTTGAGTGATTTCCCTGGCCCAAGGTGAGCAGCAACCTGAAACCCATTCATGTGAATTTCTTACTTTTCTCCTTTTGTATAATTTTCTTTACATAGCTTTACAGCATCTATTCATTAAAAGGTGTGTATACTTTTTATTTTAGCTGTTTAAAGCACTTATAAAAATACCATAGTTGATTCATTCATTCTCCCCATTGCTACCACTAAATGTAACAAATGCACTGACAGCCAGGACCTGAACTTCATCCATGCTGAGACGTTAGTTAGATGATGTAACACATTTTTGTCATGAAGACTTGTGCCATAAAAAGTAGCACTAACATTTGGATATACCTCGAGAAGCCAGGATCAAATGCAAGTATAAACAGCTGACTTTTATAACTTAAAATACCTGCTAGCTATTTACTTCTTTTTTTATTGTAACACCACCTTTTTGGTCAACACATCTTTCATATATGCTCCATTTAAGAAGAAACACAGTAAACATGGTTAGCTGGAAGAACGATGATTTTTCAAGATTCTATCTAAGCTGGCAAAATATGTTTTTTAAACATGTCCACTGGCAGAAAAAAAAATGTGGAAGCAGTCGTCTCAGATGTGTCCCATCTACTTGTCTTTCAAGTGCATCTCTGAAGCCTTTGGTGACTACTACTCACACATGAAACTATCACCAATTTGTTTCCCCTGAACACAGCTGAACCAGGGCAACTTTTACTGGTTATGCCTCCTGTAGGTTGTACACATCGGTCTCTTTCTATACCATAAGCTCCTTCAATGTAAGGGCTGCTTCTGCCTTCGTCCTTGTATTTCTTGCTTAGCACCATGCTTTGAACATTGTAAATGCTTTCTAAATATTTTCTAAATATATCAGTGAATGGATAGAAGATTAACATGCACCTATTTAAATCACATTATTATAAACCAGTAAGATCTGTAGATCTGCCTTCTAAAGATACCAACTTATGGTAACTGGGATTTGATACGCCTATGGTAAATTTTAAATAGCATACTATAATTAAAGGAACAAAAAGTACTACAACCATACAACTAATGTCAATGTCTGAGGTCTGAGCACCTCAAGAAACAAGCTTGGTAGGAGGCTTTCCTATTACTAAATAGGTATTCATGTGCCATGAGGTGAAATGAAGCCTAAAGAACATGGGAAGTATGTACTGATGGAAAGGAACAGGAGAAAGGAACAGGACGGATACTACGAGGGGCAGTGCACACTGACGCCCACAAAAAATATAGGTAACACAAGGCATGCTGCATGGATAAGATTTACAATGACTTTTTAAAGGAAAATTTTAAATTTCCCCATACCTCAACTCTGACACGCTTGTCACAGTTTAGTATTTTCCTCAATTCTCACAGACTCAATTATTACCAAGATACCATAGGCTGGAGTGTATTCCAAATGAAGTCCATGAGAGTCACCTGTAATTTAGATGCATTAACAGAAAGTCCTTCACGATTTACTATCACAAAGACTTGAGGGATGACTAGCCCTTGATCTATTCCATGAGGACAATTTAAAACAAAACAGGTAAAAAGAAATCCACTTTATAAAGTTACATTTGGGAACTCACAATAATTCTCCCCCATTTCTTATTTTCCATAAAGGCTATCCTTAGTCATTCCAGAATTCCACAATCAGAACAGCTCTTCACTGTTAACACTTCTATTTACACCAGGTTATATTTTTGTCTGACAACCTATTTTAAACAGTACAGCACATTTCTTAATAAAATTCTAAAAATAAAACGCCCTCGGTTTAAGTTCCTAACTTACTACTCCATATTGCTGAATATTCTTATTAGAGTCCAAAGCCTTGTCTGCAGCCTTTACCCCATAAAAATGTGGAAACTGAGTTTCATCCTGTAAAAACGCCACCTGCTGCTGGGAGACACAGTCCTCCTCCAACCCTTATCCAGAATATATTTTTCATCCATTCCCCTTGTTCTAGCAATAAGTCTCCTGAACTGACTGCTCAAAGAACCTTTGGATGTGACCTACCTCCCCTCACACCTCTCTCTGCCTTACCTGCAGTTCCCAGAATGCACTACGGTGTTCTTGGCCTCCGAGGCTACTTTTACACTTCTTTCCCCTTTGGGGAACCTTTTCCCACCGTCTGGCACATCTAACAAAACACCTCTACAACTCCGTCGCAAGCGCCACTCCCTCTTGGCAGCCTTTCCAGACCCCACCCTAGTCCTTGGATCAACCCAGGCACGGGGTTTTAAGATTGTTCCCTAGAGACCAAACTCTGAGAAGGGGTAGAATCTTACTCATCTCGCACCTGCCGTTCATTACATACGGTCTGGGCCATAGGTGACTGTCAAAAAAAATGCTTGAAGACTGAATACCAGAGCTAAAGCGCCGCTTCAAAAGGACAAGGAGCAAGCTAACATCGGAGTCAGGACTTCCTTCACCTGCCCAGGTAACCCCCTCGTCTTTGGGAAACGACCACTTCTCGTGTTCTGCGGCCCACGAAGGAACTAGCTTCTCTCCTCTCCACTCCCTGGGTCTCGCAGGAGTGCAAGTGCGCTGGGCCACAGGTGACAGGGGCCTGCCCACCGGGGTCCAGGGACGAGCAACTTTTCGATACAAGACCAATGGAGGAGGGGAAAGAAAAACGTCCACGGGTCCAAGAGACGGTAAGAGACGAACGGGAAAAGGAAGAACGAAGAGTGGAAGAGTTCGCGGCCCTGGTGACCCGAGGCAAATAAAGGAAAGTGTAGGCGGGGCGCGAAGGGAAACACAGATCGCCGGGGCCGGACCCGAGGCCCGCCTGTTGCCCGAGGACGCCGGCGGCTCGAGGGACCGGCCCGGGATCTCCCGCCCCATGGCCCTGCGGCCTAAAGCCATGGCCTCGCGTCCAAAGCCCCCCCGTGGACCCGCTCCCGCCCGGGACGCCACTTACCCGGTCCGCCGGGCCGACTGTACCCATGGGCCGCGGCGGCGCACCAAGGCCAAGACGCCGCGGGAGGGAAGGCCGGGTCCACTCAGCGTTAAGTCTGTGACCGCGCAGCCCACTACCGGCGCCAACCACTACGCCGAAGCTGCAGGGTCCGAGCCGCCGCGGAATAAGAGAAAGCGTGCGGCTGGGAGAGAAAGGCTCACCTGCGCCGCAGTCGCCTGCCCGCGACGCCCCTTGCCGGCGGGAGGACCTCACTGCACTCGCCTCCGCCAGCGTGCTTCTCTACTGCCAAGAGGTGTCGCAGTGGCTCAAGTTTGTGAAATTTCACACTGAGGGAAGTTCCCAGTGACCACAGATGGTGAGAAGGACAAATGGTCCAAAGCTGCAAAGATGGTTTTTGGTAGCCAACTGTGTGTGTACTGTCAAGTGTCTACTAATAGGAGAGAAGGGGAGAATTCCTCTGAGCCCTTCGCTGTCATCCATTCAAAACCATTCATGTACAGGCACAACGCTGAACATTAATCACCATAGGCGAGATGAGTGCAAAAATGCTGCAAAAGAAATGACAACAAGCACGAAAGTAAAGGTAAGACTAAGGAAACAATACATATGGAATTAAGGTTACATACATGTTATAAACCTCACAATTTAAAAACAACATAACAAAAATTGGGAGGAAAAGAGAAAATCGGATTCTGTGTAAATACGATTTTCATATATATAATTTGAGGTAAAATATTTCAAACTTATAAATCAAATAGTAGATATTTAAGTAAGTATATATTTCAGGACAAAGGAACATAGAAAGAATTATAACCAACTAAAACCTGGTGATTAAGAAAAAGAGAAAAGATAGTAAGGAGTCAACGGAGAATCTAAAATAATACATGATTAAGGACAACAGATAACATAATTAGTATGCTAACCCAAAACAAAAATACAAAGCTTTCAAATTATCAAAACACATACATACTACTGTAACAAATCAAACAAAATCATGTGCTGAACTATTTGAAAAAAATGACAACACAGAAAGCATAACAAAACAATGTGACAGAACCAAGATCAAACATCATAATAAATAAACATGAATGAGCTAAATAAACCTATTTAAAATACACAGTTTCAGACTGGATCACAAACCATAACACCACTCTGTGTTGTGTACAAGAAAACATATAAAATAGAATGATTTTGAAAAGATATACCAGGAATATGCAAACATAAAGAAATCAAGGATCACAAAATTCCTGTTACACAGGGTTAATTTCATGGCAGAAAGTGTCAAGAGAGATTAAGAAGGGCATTTTATAATCACCAGAGTTACAATTCACAGTGAAGAAGACATAGGCATACCTATGCACCGAAGAACATAATTTCATTATCCATAGCAAGATTATAGGAGATATAAAGAGACTACATAGACAGAAATAATTGATACAGTCCTTGCCAGGTTAAGAACACAAGAGGTAAAGGAGGGTAGAGAAGACCTACAAATATAATTAAAATGGTAGATCTGATATATCAAGCTCTGTACCCTGACGCAGAGATTACATCTACCTTTTCAAGTGTCCTCGGAACACTCACAACTATTTGCATATCTTAGGCCACAGAGAAAATCTTAATATATTCCAATAAGTAGAACCATATGAGCAACATTTGATAACAAATTTTTAAAAACTAGAAATTAATGACGAAACAGAAAATAAATGTACTATAGGATACTTGATTAGAAAATAAATGACTATATTCCTGGTTTATATATTTACTCTACTGTACTTTTTATTAGTTTACAGTGTACTCCTTGTTCTCATAAGAAAATTTGCTATAGAGCACCAGCCTCGTACATCTTGCATTTACCCTATCTCTTGATTGCTTCATTTTTTAGTTGTGTTTGATTGAGTCTCATTTTCTTTTTCTTCTTTTTTATTAAGTATATTTTATTAATTATGCTATTACAGTTGTCCCATTTGTTCCTCTTTGCTGACTTCCACCTGATACCCCAGTTCCCTCCAGCAATCCAACCTGCTTAGTTCACGCCCATGGATCCTACATATACGTTCATTGGCTTCTCCATTTGCTATCCTATTCTTAACCTCCCTCTGTCTTTCCCCCCATTCACTCCCCCTTTATTCCCTTCTTTATTCCCCTCCACTTTGCACCTCTCCTCCCACCCACATTCCCCCCCTTTAGTTCATGTCCATGGGTCATACACATAAGTTGTTTGGCTTCTCCATTTCCTATACTATTCTTAACCTCCCCCTGTCTATTTTGTACCTACTCTTTATGCTTCTTATTCCCTGTACATTTTCCCCCATTCTCCCTCCAGCCCCTCCTCACTGATAACCCTCCATGTGATCTCCATTTCTGTGATTCTGTTCCTGTTCTAGTTCTCTGCTTAGTTTGTTTTTGGTTTTTAGGTTTGGTAGTTGATGGTTGTGAGTTTGTTGTTATTTTACTGTTCATAGTTTCTTATCTTATTCTTTTCCTTAGATAAGTCCCTTTAACATTTCATATAATAAGGACTTGGTGATGATGAACTTCTTTAACTTTACCTTATCTGGGAAGCATTCTGCCCTTCCATCCTAAATGATAGAATATCATTTCTCCTTATCTTTCTCCTTGTCTTTCATCCTGGATAATGTAATTATGATGTATCTTGGTGTGTGCTTCCTTGGGTCCAACTTCTTTGGGACTCTCTGAGCTTCCTTAACTTCCTAGAAGTCTACTTCCTTTGTCAGATTGGGGAAGTTCTCCTTCATTATTTTTTCAAATAAGTTTTCCTTGCTCTTTCTCTTCTCCTTCTGGCACCCCTATGATTCAGATGTTGTAACGTTCAAAGTCGTCCCAGAGGTTCCTAAGCCTCTCCTCGTATTTCTGAATTCTTATTTCTTCATTCTGTTCTAGTTGAATGTTTATCTCTTCCTTATGGTCCAAACCATTGATCTGAGTCCCAGTTTCCTTCCCATCACTGTTGGTTTCTTGTGCATTTTCTTTTATTCCACTTTTCATAGCCTTTCCCTTTTCCTCTGTTTTGCAACCATACTCAACCATTTCTGTGAGCAATATTCTGATTAACAGTATTTTGAACTGGGCATCTGATAGGTTAGCTATCTCTTCATTGTTTAGTTGTATTTTTTCTGGAGCTTTGATCTGTTCTTTTATTTGGGCCATTTTTTTTTATCTTGCATGTCTGTTCCCTCTGTCTTTTTTGTACCTATCAATTATGCCTTTTATTCCCTGTACTTTTTCCTCCATTCTCTCCCCTCCCCTCCCTACTGAAAACCCTCCATGTGACCTCCATTTCTATGATTCTGTTCTTATTCTAGTTGTTTGCTTAGTTTGTTTTTGTTTTTTTTTAGGTTGAGTTATTGATTGTTGTCAGTTTGTTGTCATTTTACTATTAATAGTTTTGATCTTCTTTTTCTTAGATAAGTCCCTTTAATATTTCATGTAATAAAGGCTTGATGATGATGAACTCCTTTAACTTGACCTTATCTTGGGAGCACTTTATCTACCCTTCCATTCTAAATGATAGCTTTGCTGGATAGAGTAATCTAGGTTGTAGGTTCCTGCTTTTCATGCCTTTAAATACTTCTTTCCAGTCCCTTCTAGCTTGCAAGATTTCTTTTGGGAAATCAACTGATAGTCTTAGGGGAACTCTTTTGTAGGTAACTCTCTTCTTTTCTCTTGCTGCTTTTAAGATTCTCTCTTTATCTTTCATGTTTGGCATTTTCATTATGATCTGTCTTGGTGTGGCCCTCTTTGGGTCCAACTTTTTGGGGATTCTCTGAGCTCCTGGACTTGTATGTCACTTTCCTCCATCAGACTGGGGAAGTTTTCTTTCATTATTTTTTCAAATAAGCTTTCAATTTCTTGCTCTTCCTCTTCTTCTGGCACCCCTATCATTTAGAACATTTAAAGTTGTCCCAGAAGTTCCTAAGCCTTGCCTCACTTTTCTGAATTCTTGTTTCTTCTTTCTGTTCCAGTGAATGAGTATTTCTTCCTTTTGTTCCAGATCATTGATGTGAATCCCAGCGTCTTTCCCTTTGCTATTGGTTCCCTGTATAGTTTTCTTTATTTCACTTTGTACACTTTTCACTGCCTTATTTTGTGGCCGTACTCAGTCATTTCTGTGAGCATCCTGATCAGCAGTGTTTTGAACTCTGCATCTCATAGGTTGGGTATCTTTGTGTTGCTTGGTTCTTTTTCTGGAATTTTGGAATGTTCTTTTATTTGGGCCATGTTTCTTTGTATCCCCAATTTGTCAGCACACCTGTCATGTAATAAGTGGTGGAACCTTAGGTATTCACTAGGGTGGGACAATCCACTTTGCTGCCTTGTGGCACTGTATGTGGGGTAGGCATAGAGAGGGAACAATTTCACTTGATCGGATCTGTCCCCATTCTCAGTCACTTCCTCTACATCCCTAAAGTGGTTGGTGCCCTTCTAGCTGCTGCCCTGGTGCTGATTCTCCAAGTGGGTGGACTTCTGTATGTTCTAGATCCCTGTGGGCCCCCGAAATGGACTCTCCTGAGAGACCAGCAGTTTCTTCCACTGCTGCATACCTTACCGATTTTTACAGCCAGAGCTTATGAGGCATTATCGTCCTGCAGCTGGAACCCTGGGCTGCGGGATCTGATCTGAGTCTAGGATTGCTCACTCCCTAGTTGTCCATCCCAGGCAAATGTGTGACCACACATTCTGTGGGCTGCTGCCACCTTGCCATATGACCTGTGTATTCCTGGCTTCCCACTCTGCTCCTCCTAACCATCTGGGTAGGAGGGGCAGAAGAAAATGAATGTTTCTTCTTTAACTTCTTGGTTGTCAGACTTCCATACAGTTCAATTTTCCTGGAAGTTCTTGTTTTTGTTTTTAGATTGGTTGTTGTCCTACTTATAGTTGTGCGAGGAGGTGAAACATATCTACCTATGCCTCCATCATGGCTGGAAGTCCGAAGCTCATGATCTTTTATACAGTAACATGCTCTATAGGCTTGTAGCCTAGAAACAATAGACTATACCATAAGTCCTGGTCCTGGGTGTGTGGTAGGCCATACCATTGAGATTTTTGTAAGCACAGTCTGTGAAATTGACAGCATTATATTTCTCAGAATGTATCCTTGTCATTATGTGGTACACAATTGTTTATGTATTTTTTCCACTGATTTCCTCTTTAATTTTGTTAACAGTTTTTTTAAAAGATTTTATTTATTCATTTTTAGAGAGCGGGGAAGACAAGGAGAAAGAGAGGGAGAGAAATGTCAATGTGTGGTTGCCTCTCGTGTGCACCATACTGGAGACCTGGCCCACAACCCAGGCATGTGCCCTGACTGGGAATTGAACTGGTGACCCTTTGGTTTGCAGCCTGCACTCAATCCAGTGCTCTACATCAGTCAGGGCTATTTACAGTTTTTTATATTCAGATATTATAACTCTTACGTGTCAGTGCTATTGTTTTCCAACTTTATGTAATGCTTAGAAAGTTTTTCCATCCTAAGACTATACAAGTCACTTAGAACTTTCACTACTACAATGTAAAATTCTTCCCAGTTTTATTGATATAATTGACATATTAACATTTTATTAGTCCAAAGTGTACAACATAATGATTTGATAAATGTATATACTGTGAAGTGATTACCACAAGTCAGTTAACATCCATTATGCCAGAGTTACAGTACTTTTTTTGTAATGAGAACTTCTATGATTTGCGGTCTTAGCAATTTTCTTTCTTGTTTTCTTTTTTCAGCTATTTTCAAATAAAGCAAGCCCTCACTTATAATTGATCAGTTCTGCAACTTTAAGCAAAGTGACATATAATGAAACCAATTTTACCATAGGCTAATTAACATAAGTAAGAGTTAAGTTCCTATGGCAACTCATAGACATTGTAATGGAATGGTGAATAAAAGGATGTTATATGAGAACCTGCTGTATGCCGTACAGTAGGGTTAACTACAGTCACCATGCTGTACATTACATCCCCAGGACTTGCTTATCTTTTTTTTTTAATTTAAGATTTTATTCATTTATTTTTAGATAAAAGTGGAAGGAAGAGAAAGAAAGAGGGAGAGTGAGATCAGTGTGTGGTGGGACTTGCTTATCTGATAGCTGGAAGTCTGGACCTCTTGATCACCTTCTCCCTCACACCCCCTGTCTGGCAACCACTGATCTGTTCTCTGTATCTGTGAGCTCAGTGTGTCATTTCACACCCCACAGATAAGGGAGATGACGCAGTATTTGTCCTTCTCTGTCTGACAGGCCTCACTTAGCAAAATGCCCTCGAGATCCATCCATGTTGTGGCAAAAGGCAGAATTTCCTCCTTTTTATGGCTTAATAATATTCCATATATTATGTGTGCGTGTGTGTGTGTATCCCATGTTCTTTATCAACTCATTCAATGACCACAGTTTATCTCCCATGTCTTGGCTCTTGTAAATAAAGCGCTAAAGTCAAAAAAGGTAAAGTGGTTACAAGTCATGACAGATTTCACTGAAGTAATTCCAAATGAGAGGAGCATGACAATGTGTTCTTTAGTACTAATATTTTACATTTTGGAACAATCCACTTGTTACTGGGAATACACTGACATTTGTACAACTACCCAAACTAAATATAAACTTATAGCACTTGTTTGCCTGATGTCATATTTTTAAAAAATTCCTACTATAAGCATACCTTGGCAAAAATACAATGAGGTGAGTTTCAATGCCAATGATACAGAGAGGGAATTTTGGAGATTTCAAGTACTATTTATAACAGCTAAAAGGTGAAAACACCTATTAACTGGTACATATATGAATTCTATTGAATTATACACCTGGACATAGTAACTTTCACGGTTTTTAGTTCCATATCCATTTTTTAAAAGGGCAGAGTCAAAGGTACTGAGCCACCTTCTTTGTTCGCCTGTTTTGCACATATATACACAGTGGGGGAAAGGAGAAATAGAGAAATATCATTTTGTTTGCATTCATTAACACGTATGGTCAGAATAATAGGAAAATGTAAATTTCATTGCTAAAGGGTAGTTTGCTAAACTACCAAATAGACAATGCTTAGATCCGCAAAACTAATGCAAACATGAGTATTTCTGTAATGCCATTTCTCTAAATATTTGGTACAAAGTAAACGTATATGGATTTTGATAATGACACCTACAGTATATGCACATGAAGAGCACAGTGAAATAAACATTTTCCTTTAAATGCTGCCGAGACTCAGTTTTGAGGCCCTGGCTTGAGGCCGGCCAGTTCCCTTAAAAAAGACTGCCGAGGAAGTCTGCACCCCAGCCCCTTTCCTCAGAGGTCTCTCCCACTCCAGGCCACTAGGCACTGCCCTCATGGCCCTGGAGCTGGTACCACATGACTAGGGACAACTCCTGAGCCCCCAGCTCAAGGAAATATATTCACATCAGCTCTACCTGCCCTGATCCATGTGGTTCAGTTGGTTTAGTGTCATCCCTCAAAGTGGTAAGGTGCCCCTTAGGGTTGCAGCTTGCTGGTGGCCTGGTACCAGGTGTAACCCTGAGTGGCCCTGCCTGGAGGCCCTCTCTGGTTGGGAGCCATCAGTAAGCTGCTCTGCCTTTCCTCCAGCCAAGCATCAGTGTGTTGTGTCTGCTACTAAAGGAATCTTCAAATCTTTTCCAACAGCACAGTTGCTGCTAGAATCTAGAGCAACATGTTAGCAGAGGAACACACAGCAGCTGTGACTTTCTACTAAGCTCCTGGGGGGAAACAGACACTCCTCTGTTGTACCTCACAGTTAGAGAAAAGCAAAAGTGCACATTTAGAAAAGCTTACGATTGTGGTGAAATTTTCCACTCATTCATGCAACAAATATTTATTGAGCACCTGCTGTGTACCCAGAAACAATGTGCCTGATTGCTTTCAAAGAGTCTATATTCCATTAAGGATGATATCAGAAAAAAATTCCACATTATAAAAAAAGTAAGTGAACAAAAGAGATCATTACAGAGTGATATTCCTATGAAGTAAGGCTGAAAACAGTCACTGAGGGCATGGTCAAGGAAAGAGTCTTTGAGGCACCGTTTGAAGGAGGACCTGAAGGGAAGAGTGGACTATTCCAGGCAGAAATGATAGCAAGTAGGGAGGCCTATCCGGCAGGAAAGGGTGTGGCGTGTTTAAGAAGCCACAGGAGACCTGGCTGGAGTGCAGCAATAGAGAGAGCAGTGCCACTCTGGAAGGACAGCAGGACCCAGATCACCAGGGCCCTACAGGCCACATGGTGAAAATGTCATAGTAAACATGGCCATACCCTCACCTCCTGCAATACACACACTTGTTTTTAAAAAGAGCTTTATTAAACATCACTGACATATAAAAATTGCATATACTTAAGGTACAGAACTTAATATTTTGATATATGTATACACTGTGTTAAGATCACTACAATTAACCTAATTAACATGTATAACTCACCTCTGTAGAGTTAGCACCTTTTCTGTGTGCGCGCACACACACTTTTACAATTTGTAAGTGTCAGTGTGTGTGTTAGGAGAAATGATTGCAGCTCAATTCCTTGAATGCCAAGCTGACTCAGAATAGTTTTAGGTATAATTAAGGTCAGTAAAAGGAAGAATTGCTACAGTTTAACATTATGATCACTACCAATGAATAAGGGCAGGACGAAATCTGTTTGATTTTCCTACCATATCACCCCGTCCAAGTGTTGTCATGAAAGAGGAATGCTGTTTAAAAAAAGGAAGGAAGGAAGGAAGGAAGGAAGGAAGGAAGGAAGGAAGGAAGGAAGGAAGGAAGGAAAGAAGGAAGGTAGACACTATTATCGTTACTAAAACTAATCACAACTACCAGAACCACTGCCATGGGACTACCATTCTGTCAAAAAAATGGAGAAGAAAAGTAGGTCTTTCTTCCTCCAAAATGAGGACTTCTTAAGTGCAAATCATTCATAACTTAAAAACCCATTTAATACTAATTAGAAACTATTTTGAATATCCATTAGCTATTATAGATTATCTAGGAAAGCAATTAAATATATACCAATAAATGAGTTTCATGGCAGTTCCTAAAGTTAGCAACTGCATGAAAGAGTTTAATGCTGTTGAATTCCTCTCTTTTAGCATTAAATTATTTTTCAGATTCTAATATGTCATTATATTTTAGGATTTCCTGTTCAATTTTTTTCTTAGCCTAGCATTTAAGATTGATCACTATTGGTCCCTATCAACCCTTATTTACTTCAATCAGTGAGACTGGATATAAATGCAGAATTTTATAGTCCTGAGTTTCAGTTTTTATAGTCTTCCCCTCCATTCTCAGCTATCACTTCTCACTGCTGTCATAGGGTGTCTACAGAAGTTCCTCTAGGGCCTTTCAAATTTCATGTGTTAATTTAACAAACACACCCGGAATGCCAAATATTGAAAAGAACAATGCTAAGCATAGTCTAGGAATATGTAGCAGCGATTTTCAGCTGGTGCATCACAGCACACTGGTGTGCCACAAGAATTTTTAAAACATGCAGTACCTGTTTAGTCAGGCCACTGACCTCTCTTATCTTAGACTGTCAAATAATAATAAAAAAAAAACAACAACAAGAGCCAACACAATAGCGTTTGGTGTGAATGAATCAAAATTATACCTATTTTTTGTCAGATGGGCAAAAAGCATAATATATTTTTTGGTTTGTGCACAATTTTAGTAATTAGTTTATGCGTGCTATGAGATAAAAAAGGTTGAAAATCGCCGACATGGAAACGAGAAGACAAATACAGGCAGTGCGCAAAAGCAGAGTTGGAAGGAAGGACCCAGTTCAGGGTCTGGTGGAGAGCTCTGGAGAGGCTGGACCTTGAACTAGGGAAAGATTTGGATATACAGGGGGCAGTTGGAGGAGACTGCAGGTGGGAAGGGTGGTGAGAGCCACAGCAGCAGATAAGAGGGTCGTTATAATCAGACTTTACGTGAGGGGTGCACCTTGTAGTTTAGAAGAAGCTTTCACATCTGACATCTCAAGATTAATTTTACAGTATTCCTGTGATGTAGTTAAGGGTGGGAATGCTATACTTACTTCCAAAACAACTTAAATGGATGTAGTTGCTTAACTTTACAGGGAATTTAATAGGCTAGGAATGAACACTACCCTTTTTTCTTTATATTAATGAGCTGGTAGTATTGTTCATGTCTCTCACTCTATCTATTACCTTAATTTTGGCAAGCAGACAACTTAAGAAAGTCTGATATGAACTTCTGGTACAAAAAGAAGGGATGTGGCACTTCTAAAAATAATTGAGTTGTTCTCCGGGGAAGTTTTTGGACCTGAACTAGTAGGTACAAACAGGTACAAAACATCGTTACAAATGAAGCATGTCGACCTCCACAACATTCAGAAAACTCGCCTTTCAGTCCACGTGCAGTAGTGGGAGGCACAGGCGCACTTCCGGAGGGCGCCACCAGGGGCCGCTAATCCACAACTCCTTTGTCCACAACAGGTACACTGGGCGCTCTGTTTCTCCTGCCGCTCACCTCAGCTTCCGCCGGAAGCGCCTATGTCATTGTGGTCCGCCAGTATTTGTGCTCGCAGCCTATGTGGCTCAGCTGCGCCCGCTGGGTGAGGGTTCGCCGGAGGAGCCTGCGAGGGAAACTAGTTTAAAGGCGGGCGACATGGACGTTCTGAAGTCGGAAATCCTCCGGAAGCGGCAGCTGGTGGAGGACCGGAACCTTTTGGTGGTGAGGAGTCTATGGTCGTGGGCGCCGGGTTGTCCAGTGGTCGGCGAGAGGGGAGGCTGGGAGCGAGTGGAGTGGTACTGACAGGACTCCGGCGGGGGTGGGGCTTAACCAGAGGGGCCCTCGCCTGCCCTGGAGCGGACCTTCCAGGTCCACCAATGATCCTTTTTACTCCGGAGCTTTAGGGAGCGGGAAGGGGAGGTCCAGAAAAAGCCAATATTTTGGCAAAATTTCGCTTAGCCGCCCTTTAAATTCTCTCGCAGTTTCCGTAACTGCCCCTTATACTCACCCTCATTTGTCGGTAGTCGTCGGAATTCTGCCCCAATTCTTGTGGTCGTTACGTCTGTGGTTTTACTAAGAGTTTGTACCCAGCTGAAGCATAGAGGAAGGGCCGATTCAGAATTAGTTATTAATTTTGATTTCTTCCTACTGGCAAAAAATTTTTTAAAATTACATTCCATCCTTCCTCCTCAATACACATAGAAAAGTCTGTTGGTCAGCTCTTCACTGATAGGAAGGCTAAAACTGTGTTGGAAAAACGGAGGAAAGGAGAAATAATTGCGTGCTTTAGGAGCTTCCCTAAGTTGATCTCCATTACTTTATTGCATAACAATAATAGACGACCGGTTCTCAAAGCTTTTGCTGTGAGGACCCCAGTAACGCTTCCAAGTTCCTGAGGATCCCAAAGGCCTTTGTTTATGTGTTTATCGATATTTACTGTGTTACCAGTTAAAGCTGAGAATCTTTAAAAAATACTTCTATATTGTATTAATTCATTGATTACTTTATGGTATTAGCTCACTGAATTATGCCCATCTTCCAAATGTGGATATATTTCAGTCCACCATCTTTTAAAAATCTTATTTAATGTCACGAGTGACTGTATGGGAAGTATCTTTAAGTATCAAGACACCATCAGGCTTGTGAGGAGAGATCTAAGATTGCCACAATTTAATTTTCACTTGAAAGCTGACATTTTATCATAGACAGCAAGTACTATCAATTGTTCCTGGAAGTGGCAAGTTCACCTTGTTCACTTTCGGGAAGTCTAAGCCTTAATAACTATAGTGTGTAAGTATTCTTTGATGTAAAAATAATATTCTATAATAAAAGCAGCCAGTTTAGCTTGTAACTTAATCGCACAAGTGCTTTCCTTCCAGACAATCATCTTACTTTGGTATAAATGAGAAGTGCTGTGTGGATACTTGCCAAGGCTCAGGAGACTTACCCTTGCTTGTCACCCTTAGTACTAATGTCCAAGAGCGTACAGGCACATAGTACCTTAGTGCCGAAAAGATGTTTGATCTTACAGACCTCACAAAGGATCTTAAGGATCCCAGGTGTCTTGGGACCACACTTGGAGAACATTTGCTCAGGTCTTTGGATATAATGTAAGATTACTGTCTGTGATGTAGTGTGAGTGACTTGGGATTATTTGGTGGATGGTTGATTTCATAATCAATGAAACTGTAAAAGTAATTAGCAAATTAGAGCTCATTACATAGAATATTATTTAGCTGATAAAGGTGGAAAGCATGTCCATATCTGTAGCTTAATATTTTATCTCTGCTTCAGGGATCCTTTTCCTTCAGGTGAGCGGTTTGAGAGTATTTGAAAAGGTAATGTAGATACTGGTATGTGTAGTTGATGTTAGGAGGGCCAGGATGTAG
This sequence comes from Glossophaga mutica, assembly GCA_039655065.1. Classification (NCBI taxonomy): domain Eukaryota; kingdom Metazoa; phylum Chordata; class Mammalia; order Chiroptera; family Phyllostomidae; genus Glossophaga; species Glossophaga mutica. The sequence continues at coordinate 159,376,076 of CM077303.1, forward strand.
AAATCTAAATACCATAGATGGCAAATTGAGTCATGGAAAGCTGAGAAAACGGGGAAAGCTGAGCTCCCTCTCCAAGTCCATAATGTGTGACTTTGCATAATCATGTAGGTGAGTGCTCTTGAATAATAGAGGCATACCTCACTTTAATGTGTTTCACATTATCGTGCTTCACAGATAATCACATTTTTTACAAATTTAAGGCAAGACCCTCCACCAGCAAAAAAGTTATAACTTGCTTTATTGCGACACTCACTCTTTTGCGATGGTCTGGAGCAAACAGGCAATATTTCCAAGGCATGCGTGTATAGGAGAATACAAGTCACTGGACATCTTTTGTTTTTGTATGTGTGAGGATGCAGTGTTTTGATTTATAGTGGTTGCTTTATAGGCTTTTACTTTCTGTCTCATAGTGTCAATAACTCAATAACTTTCATACTTTTTCACTGCTGTAGCCACAGGAAGAAATAAATTTTAATATTTTGTCCTGACATTTATATAAAAATAGTTTCATGAAACAATTCTTCCTTACCTACATGTTATTTTACTATTTGTTTTATTATTTTAATCAATTTTGTTTCAATGCTGGTTGCAGATCCCTGAATTGTTTTCATTGTCGTATCTTTAGCTGGGAAACCCCCATCTCTGTTGTATATTGTTCTTCCAGAAGAGCCTCCTCATCTTGGCAATTTCAAGTGGTTTCCCAGCTTTTAATTATTGGCCTGATAGTTGAAATAGCAAATACCTTGTGAATGCCCCTTTGTGAAACTGGAGAAGCTGCTAAGAGAAGCCTCCTAATACCTGTACTGAAATGTTCTGCCTGGCATGAACATGAGGTTCTGAAATGCCAATGCAAATGCTGTCGCAAATGGCGATATTTCATTTCTTCTTATGGCTAAGGAGTATCCCATTGTATACATGTCTGTTAAAATTGCTTGCATATTTTTCAATTTGGTTGTTTTTTTCTTTTTGATTTGGAGGAATTCTTTTTATATTATGGATACCAGTCCTTTGCCAGGTATATGTTTTATGAATATTTTTTCCAGACTGTAGGTTTTCTGTGCATTTTCTTAGAGGAAATGCTTTTAATTTTGACAAAGCTAAGTTTAGTAATTTTTTTATGGTTAGTATAGTCTGTGTTCTCTCTGGGAATATAAAAAAGTATAACCTATTGGAAAACAGATTGGTAGTTTCTTAAAATATAAACATCACCTGCTTTATGGATCAAGCCATTCTGCTTCTTAGCATTCACTCAAGAGAGTATATTCTCTTATATTGTCTTCTAAAATCTTTATGGTTTTATATGAAGAGTTTTTAAAATTTGTAATCAATATTTTTTCATGAGACGAGGTAGGCGTGTGGCTTACTGTTTTCTATGTGGATACCCAGTTGTTTGAACACCTTTTACAGAACATACTTTTTTCCCTTTGGCTACTTTTGGTGCCATCAAAAACAACACAGGTGATCTTTGAACAGTGTGAAGGGTAGGGGTGCTGACCTTCCATGCATTCACAAATTATTGTATCACTTTTGACTCCCCCAGAAGTTGAATACTAATAGGCCACTGTTGACTGGAAGCCTTGCCAATAATATAAGCTGTCCATCAATACATATTTTATATGTTATATATATGATATACTGTATTCTTACTATAGAGTAAGCTACAGAACAGAAAATGTTATTAAGAAAATTACAAGGAAGAGAAAATACATTTACAGTATTTATTGGAAAAAAATCCAAATAAGTGGACCCACACAATTCAAACCCATGTTATTCAAGAATCAGCTGTAATTGCTTGTGTGGCTGCATTCTGGGTGCTTTAGCCCATTCCTGTAACCTACTCGGTGGTCATTCTGCCAGTGCCACCCAGCTTGATTGCTGTAGTGTTATGGTGAGTCAGGCAGCATCAGTGCTACCACCACAACTAGTTTTTCTTTTTTTATTGTTTTTTTCCTCCTCCTCCTCCTCCTAATTCCCCTATTCTTCTTTGTGATGCTTTATAGTGGCTTTACTAAGGTATAATTGACATTCAGTAAACTGCACATATTTAAAGTGCGATTTGGTGAGTTTTGATGCAGGTATACACCTGTGCAAGTGTTTCCACAATAGAGTGAGTGAGCATGTCCACCTCACTCGAGTTTTGTTTTGCCCCTTTGTCATCCATCTTCTTACTGGTTTCTGCACCCCAGCTCCACCCTGTTCACAGGCAATCACTGATCTGCTTCCTGTCACCTCAAATTAGTTTTCATGTCCTTGACTTGACTTTTATGTAAACATACTGGTTCAGTGTGTTCTTTTTTTCATTCAGCCTGATAATTCTGAGATTCATTCATGTGGTTGTATGTCTCAAAAAAATCGCTATTTTTGTTACTGAGCAGTCTTCTACCCTTGTGTGGGTTTGGGCTATTACAATAAAGCTGCTATGAACACCGGTGTGCAGGTTTTTGTTTAGACATATCCTTCATTTCTCTTGTGTCAGTGCTTAGGAGTGGAATGAATGGTTGGATCTTACAGTAAGTTCATGTCTGACTTTATTTTCTGAAAGAGTTTTTGTAAGATTGGTGTTATTTCTTTTTATGTGATCTAATACTATGTATTTTATATTGCATGTAATTATGTAAATACTATTTATGATAAAGTAAATGGCATTTACATAATTACATGATAAAATAAATAGCATTCACCTATGCTGGTGAATGCATTCTACCTATGTAGGGTAGATTTTCATGTAGTTTTCTACTTTGGATGATATTACTGAAAAAACATATTGTCTAGCTAATAGACACTATGTTTGACACTTTACAATTTTTTTACTTTGAAAAGCATTGTGTCTTTTTAAATTTTGTTTGTGTGTGCTGCCATTTGGCTTACTAATTCAGACTCTTTAAGACTTATTTTTATTCTTCAGCAGATATTGACCCTTCCACATGGTTTGCGATATTGCAGGTGCTGCCTTGCTCTGTGTGTCTAGGTCATGTATTTGTTAGCTCTTCAGTGACTTTCTGTAGAGCTCTGATGATGTTTGCATTCTATTTATGTACACAAAAACCTTAACATTATAGAAGAAATTATTTTAAATAGTGAAATGTTGACAGTTATGGTTGATTTATTTTTAAATTTTGATTTTCCTCTACATTATTGTTGGCAGACATTTTAGGTCATATGGTAGAAAGGTTTCTGTACTTTTAGTACAGAAGTTAGTGACCTTACCTTTTATAATGCAGAAAGCACATCTTGGGCAGAGTCCGAGAATAACATATGTAAAGAACCATGTAGAAATTAGGTTCAGTCTTTAAAAGGGGAAGCACTGTTTATGTATACCCTTTGCACATTGTTTTTAAAATATGCCAGATGAAAGGCCCATTGGAAATGGTACGTACTTTAGGAGAGAATCCAGAGAAATTTAACCTTCAGTTAATGTGCTGTCACAAAATTCATACCAGCCACTTTTAGACTTTGTTTGTAGGACTGTATTATATATTCTGTAGTTAATTCTACTAACTTAGAGTTCAAAAATTTTGAATATAGTTAGAAAGGAAACTAAATTTGTAAACTGAGCAAACAAGTCCTAAAGTCTAATGGTGGCTCATTTCCTAGATTGCTCTTTAACTTTGGGCCAGTGATCTAACCTGCCTGAGTTACCTATAATGGGGATACATTGTGATACCTTGTTTTAAATTCCTACAATTTTAATTCTGTCATAAATGCATCTACAGCACATATACTGCAAAGTATATTTTCAGTGTACTTTATAAAATTATGCTTTTTTAAAATTGTTTAATTACAGGTGTCCTCATCCCCACCCCATTACTTTCCCCTGCCTTACCAACCCTCCACCTTCCATATTCAATCTTCCCTCCATCTCCTGCTGTAGTCTGTCCTTGGGTCCTTTATACATGTTCCTTGACTTAACCCTCCCCCTTCTTTGCCCTGTTATGCCCATCCTGCCTCCCCTCTGGCCACTGTTGGTTCTTTATTTCCAAGTCTCTCATTTTCTTCTCATTTGTTTGTTGATTAGGTTTCACTTACAGGTGAGGTCATATTGTATTAGTCTTTTACCACCTGGCTTATTTCACTTAGCATAATGCTTTCCAGTTCCATCCATGTTGTTGCAAGGGGTATGAGTTCCTTCTTTCTTTCTGCTGCATAGTATTCCATTGTGTAAATGTACCACAGTTTTTGATCCACTCATTTACTGATGGGCACTTAGGCTGTTTCCAGCACTTGGCTATTGTAAATAATGCTGCTATGAACATTGGGGTGCATAGGTTCTTTTGAATTGGTGTTTCAGGATTCTTTAGGTATAGTCTTAGCAGTGAGATCGTTGGATCTAAAGGCAGTTTCATCTTTAATATTTTGAGTAAATTCGTTACTGTTTTTCACAGTGGCTGCACCATTTTGCATTCCCACCAACGGTGTACTGGGGTTCCCTTTTCTCCACAACCTCTCCATCACTAGTTGTTTGTTCATTTATTAATGTTGGCCATTCTGACCAGTGTGAAGTGGTATCTCATTGTGGTTTTAATTTGTGTTTCTCTAATGACTAGTGATGTTGAGCATTTTTTCTTGTGTCTCTGAGCCCTCTGTATGTCCTCCCTGGAGAAGTGTCTGTTCAGGTCTTTTGCCCATTTTTTAATTGGATTGCTTGTTTTCCTGGTGTGGAGTTGTGTGAGTTCTTTATATATTTTGGAGATCAAACCCTATTCTAGGTATCATTGGCAAATATTTTTCCCATATGGTTGGTTCCCTTTCCATTTTGCTGATGTTTTCTTTGTGCAGAAGCAGAAGCTTTTTAGTTTGATGTGGTCCCATTTGTTTGTTCTTTCCTTTATGTCCTTTGCTCTAGGGGACATATTGGTGAAAATACTGCTGCGTGGGATATCTGAAATTTTCCTGCCTGTGTTCTCTTCTAGGGTTTTTCTGGTGTCATGCCTTATATTTAAGTCTTAGAACCATCTTAACTTTATTTTTGTGTATGGTGTAAGTTGGTGGTCTAGTTTCATTTTTTTTGCATGTATTTTTCCAGATCTCCCACCACCATTTATTGAAGAGGCCATTTTTGCTCCATTTTATGTTCCTGTCCCATTTGTCAGATATTAACTGACTGTATTGACATGGGTTTATTTCTGGGCTCCCTGTTCTGTTCCATTAGTCTTTGTGTCTATTCTAATGTGAGTACCAGACTGTTTTGATAACAGTGACCTTGTAATATAGTTTGATATCAGCTATTGTGATCCCTCCTATTTTGTTCTTTCTCAAAATTGCTGGGGCTTGGGGTCGTTTATGGTTCCATATAAATTTTTGAAGTATTTCCTCTGTATCTGTGAAAAATGTCAGTGGTGTTTCGATAGGGATTGTGTTGAATGTGTAGATGTGTTGGATAGTATGAACATTTTGATGGTGTTATTTCTTCCAATCAGTGAACACAGTATGTGCTTCCATTTATTTGTGTCTTTCTTAATTTCTTCTTTCAGTGTTGTATAGTTTTTTGAGTACAGGTCTTTTACCTCCTTGGTTAAGTTTATGCCTTAGTATTTTATTTTTCTTGTTGCTCTAGTAAATGGGATTTCCCCCCCTAATTTCTGTTTCTGATATTTTATTGTTGGTGTACCAAAATGCCTTTGATTTCTGAATATTGACTTTGTACCCTGTTGTTTCACCAAATTCATTTATTAGGTCGAGTAGTTTTTTGATGGAGTCTGTAGGGTTTTCTATACACTATCATGTCATCTACAAATAGTGATAGCTTTACTTTCTCCTTTCCCAGTAGGATGACTTTTATTTCTTTTTCTTGTCTGATCGCTGTGGCTAGGACTGCCAATACTATGTTGAATAGAATTGTTGAAAGTGGACATCCTTGTCCTGTGCCTAATCTTAGGGGGAAAGCTTTTAGTTTTTGCCTGTTGAATATGATGTAGGTTTCTCGTATGTGGCTTTTATTATGCTTAGGTATGCTTCCTCTGTTCCCACTTTGCTGAGTGTTTTTATTGTAGTTGGGTGTTGTACTTTATCAAATACTTTTTCCACATCTGTTGATATGATCATGTGATTTTTGTTTTTTGTATTGTTTATGTGGTATATTGCATTTATTGATTTGTGTATATTGTACCATCCTTGCATCCCTGGGATGAGTCCCACTTGATTATGGTGTTTGATCTTCTTAATGTATTGCTGGATCCGGTTTTCCCATATTTCGTTGAGGATTTTAACATCTATGTTCATCAGCAATATTGGCCTGTAGTTTTCTTTCTTTGTTGTGTGTTGATATGGTTTTGTAATTAGCATAATTTTGGTCTCATAAAAAAGAGTTTGGGAGTCTTTCCTCTTCTTGGATTTTTTGGAATAGTTTGAGAGGAATTGGGGTTAGCTCTTCCCTAAATGTTTGGTAAAAGTCTTCTGTGAAGTCATCCGGCCCAAGGCTTTTATGTACCAGGAATGTTTTGATTACTGCTTCAATGTCACTAGCAGTTACCAGTCTATTCAGGCTTTCTGCTGCTTTTTGACTAAGTTTTAGAGGATTACATGTTTCTAGATATTTGTCCATTTCACCCAGGTTTTCAATTTTTTTGGCATATAGTTCATAGTAATTTCTTACAATCATTTTTATTTCTGTGGCATTGGTTGTAATTTTGCCTCTTTTCATTTCTGATTTTATATATTTGGGTCCTCTCCTTTTTCTTCATGTGTCTGGTTAAAGCCTCGTCAATTTTGTTTATCTTTTCAAAGAACCAGTTCCTGGATTTATTGTTTCTTTGAATTGTTCTTTTAGTCTCTATGTCATTTACTTCTGTATTGATCTTATTTCCTTCCTTATACTGGCTCTGGGCTTTGTTATTGTTTCTCTAGTTTTTGTAGATGTAGGGTTAGGTTGTTCATTTGAAATTTTTCTGTGTTGTTTAGGTACACCTATATTGCTATGAACCTCCTGCTCAGGGCTGCCTTCTCTGTGTCTCATAGGTTTTGTGTTGCAGTGTGTTTATTTTCATTTGTTTCTAGAAACTTTTTGATTTCTTCCTTGATCTCATTGTTTACCTATTCTCATTGTTTACCTGTATTAACAGGTCATTCAATCTCCATGAATTTGAGTGTTTTCGAGTTTTTTCCTTGAGGCTGGTTTCTAGTTTCACACCATTGTGATCCAAGAAAATCCTTGATATGATTTCAGTTTTCTTGAATTTGTTGAGACTTGTTTTGTGTCATATCATGTGGACTGTCTTTGAAAATATTCCATGTGCATTTGAAAAGAATGTGTATATTTGCTTCTTTGGAGTGAAAGTTTCCATATATATCAGTTGAGCCCATTTGAACTAGTGTGTCATTCAGTACCTTAGTGTCCTTGTTGATTATTTGTTTGGAAGATGTGTCCATTGTTGACAGTGGGGTGTTAAAATCCCCTACTCTAGGTGTGCTGCTGTTGATATCTTTTTTGATGTCCTCCAAGATTTCCCTTGTATATTTGGATTGCTCCTATGTTGGGTACATGTATGTTTCCAACGTTTATAACTTCCTCATGGATTCTTCCCTTCAGAATTATGAAGTGACCTTCTTTGTCTCTTCTTATGGGCTTTGTTTTGAAATCTATTTTGTCTAAGTATTGCTACCCTAGCTTTTTTGCCGTGTCCATTTGCTTGGAATATTTTTTTCCAGCCTTTCACTTTCAGTCTGTATAGGTCTTTGTTCTGAGGTGGGTCTTTTGTAGACAGCATGTATGCGGGTCATGTTTTTTTATCCATTCAGCTACCCTGTGTCTTTTGATTGCAGCATTTATCCATTTAAATATAGGGTTATTATTGATAGGTTCTTATTTGTTACTATTTTTCCTCTCTTTACTGTGTTCCTCTCTCTCTCTCTCACTCTATTCCTTCATCTTAAAGCATTCCCTTTAGTATGTATTGTAGTGCTGGTATGGTGGAGGTGTACTATTTTAACCTTTTGTCTGGGAAACTCCTTATTTCGCCTTCCATTTTAAACAACAGCATTGCTGGATAGAGTAGCCTTGGTTATAGGCCTTTGCTTATCATTACTTGGAATATTTCTTGCCATTCCCTTGTGGCTTGTGTTTCTGTGGACAAATCAGCTGCTAGCCTTATCAGAGCTCCCTTATGTGTTACTATCTGTTTCTCCCTTGCTGCCATTAAGATTCCCTCTTTCTATTTAAAATTTGGCATTTTAATTATGATGTGTCTTGGAGTGGGCCTCTTTGGGTTCATCTTGATTAGGACCCTCTTTGCTTGCTGAACTTGCATGGCTTTTCCCCTTTCCATGTTAGGGTAGTTTTCTCTCTTTATTTTTTGGTTTTCTACCCCTTGTTCCATTTTCTTCTCCTTCTGGTATTCCTATGATGTGAATATTGTTATGTTTAATGTTGCTGAAGTTTCCTTAAACTATCTTTCTACTTTTTGAGTCTCTCTTTGTTTTATTGCTCTACCTGGGTATTTCTTTCTACCATATCTTCCAGTTCACTGATTTGGTGCTCTGCTGCATCCATCCTGTTTGTAATTCCTTCTAGTGCATATTTTTATTTCAGATATTGTATTCATTTTTTCCTGGTTCTTGTTTATAGTTACTATTTCCTTTTTTGTGCTGTTGTAGTTCTCTGTCAGTTCCTTGAGCATCCTTATAACCGGTTTTTTTTTTTTTTTTTTTGAATCCTATGTTGGATAGATTGCTTGCTTCAATTTCATTTAGCTCTTACTGTGGATTCTTCCACTCCTTTTGATTGGGGGTTCTTTCATTATCTCCCGATTGTAGGTTACTCTTTTTGTTTGTTTTTGTATCTCAGGGTACTCTGCTTTGCCAGCCTGTCTTTGTGGGGTAGGCTTCTGTGGTAGGAGTTTTGTGGGACTCAGGTACAGTTCTTTGATCTCCTTGTCTGGATGCTCTATGGTTGCCCTTTCTTCCATTTATGTGTGCTGTCTGGTTGTGCTACGGCTTTACTTGTTGGTGGCTTCTTTGCTGGTGGGTTCTCCCCTCCAGAAGGCTTACTGGTAGTTACAACTCGCACCTCGTCTTATATGCTGTTGTACAGGTGTTGGTTAATGAAGCGGTATTACCAGACACCCAAACCTATGCTAGCAAAAACAACCCCGCTACCATATTAGCAATCTCAACCACAATTGAGCAAAGATTAATAAAGGTGAAGAGAGATTAAGACTATTATAAAATATGACAAAGGGAATATGAGATGTGACTACAGGAGGGGAAAATATTTTTGGATAGGAAGAGGGAGGAGACTTCATAAGAGTAGGTATAGAATTGAGGTGAAGAAAGGGAGAGAAAAAAATTCAAAACATAAGTAAAACATGGAAGGGTGGTGGGAACTATGGGATAAGAAAAGGGAAGAGTATACTATGAGGTTTGAAGTAAAATGAAAGAGATGTTGGCCCAACGGGAGCAAAAGTGTAGAAAAACCATAGCAGGGTCGATAGCAACGACAGCTGAATGCAGTTTAATAAAGGTGGTACAGGAATAAGAGTGTTGTATAAAAGAGAAAAATGAATATGAGATGTCTACAGCAAAGAAAAACATTTTCGAGAGGTTGGGGGAAGCAAACTAATAAGAGTAAGGAGTATAGCCCAGGCTGAGAGAGGGGAAAGGAAAAATAAATAAATAAAATTTTGCACTCAACTGATCAGGGGGAAGGGGAAGGCAAAATGGAGTAAGACAGGGAGAGAGTATCATCTGGGATTCAAAGTATAAACAAATCGTGAGTAAATAAGAATTCTGTTGAAGAAGTACAGCAATAACTGTGGTATTTCACCTAACTAGCCACTCTTTATAAAAGTTGAAAGGAAATAAGACTCTTGAAAGAGGGGAAAAAGAGTATGAGCTGACCTAAGAAAGAGGAGCGCCTCTGAGATTAGATGGAGTAGAAATAGACTAAGGGATAGGAATATGGCATAGTGTGAGAGAAAATAAAGTTTACAACAACAGTAGGAAAGGTCAGGAAGATGGCAAAATAGATTAAGACCAGAGAAGGGTGCTGTGGGGGCTTTGGAATAAGAATAATGTGAAAATATATATATATTTATTTATATATATATTTATATATATATATATAATCTGAATAAAAAGACCAAAAATAGAGAGTTATTTGGACTACAAGTGAAGTGGAAGAAGAAAAAATGCTATATGAAAGGGAGAACCCCCCCAAATTAGGAAAAGAGTAAAGAGAAATAAGAAAATATGCAAATTCTGATGAAGAGCAAGGTGAAATTTGTCTCAGCTGTTGGTGTTTGCCTTCTAACTTCTTTCTGGATCAATCTCTGGTTGTCTCTCAGCCCCAAGTCTGGGATTGGTCCTCCAACTTCTCACAACACTGCCTGCATTTCCTTCCCCAGCCTCTGGAGGGTGCTTCTGTTGTGGTGGAGAGGGTGAGGTCTCTGTCTCACCTGGGAGGCACTGTTCAGTTTTCTGGGAAAATTGTGGGTGCATTCCTCCTGCCCCAGTCCTCCCATCTTATTCTGTCCCAGTTTATTTCCAATAAGATAAAGTTTCTGCTTAAATAGCTATTTCACATGGGGCAGGGGGCAATCTGTGTTAGAGTGTCAGCTCCCTCCTGCTTGGCGTAGTCTGCAGCTGTGTGTGCAAGCCAAGTCTGGGCACAGCCCTTAATCCCCCTTTTTGTACCCTTTCTTAATTTCCTGTTTTGATGGCCTCAGTGAAATAGGACCCCAGGACCCAGTGTACTTTGTCTCCCTGCAGGAAGTTCAAAATGGGGGGGGAAGGCCCCTGCTGGTCGTTAAGCTTGCCCAGCGGTGGGGGGATTGGGCTCAATTTTCCCTTTTTGGTGGTTCCACTAAGGAAGGGGGCTCAGTTTGTCCTACAGTAATCACAGGCGTACAGTCTCCAGCCCGCTGCCCTCAGAGCACATTGTGGCCTACACTCTGCACTGTGTGCCCTTGCGCCTGGCTGCCTCCCAGAAACCACCTCCTTTGCACCCCTTCGATCAGTCTGCCAGGTGCACTGAGTGGGAACAAATCACGCTCACAATCCTCCCTCTTTGTCGGCCAGGCAGCAGCGTGTGCACACACACCTGCACACCAACCCAACATGCCTCAGTTCCCCTTTTGAAAAAAGTCTCTGTGGGCACCGCTGCCACTCCTAGCCACTGCCCAACTTTCCACACTCTGGCAAGTCTTTTCTGTTTCAGGCACGGCCAGTTGCAGCCCTCTTCTTTCCCCACCTACAAGTGCCACCAGAATCCCACCACTCTCTGGCACTGTCCCAGCCAGCAATCATGCCCCAGGTTGGGTGCACCGCCAGCCCAAGAGGTGGCAACTCTATACAGGTGATGCATGATAATTAGGTTGATTGTAGTGATCTTGACACAGTGTATACATACATAAAAATATTAAGTTCTGTACCTTAAGTATATGCAATTTTTATATGTCAGTGATGTTTAATAAAGCTCTTTTAAAAAACAAGTGTGTGTATTGCAGGAGGTGAGGGTATGGCCATGTTTACTATGACATTTTCACCACATGGCCTGTAGGGCCCTGGTGATCTGGGTCCTGCTGTCCTTCCAGAGTGGCACTGCTCTCTCTATTGCTGCACTCCAGCCAGGTCTCCTGTGGCTTCTTAAACAAGCCACACCCTTTCCTGCTGGATAGGCCTCCCTACTTGCTATCATTTCTGCCTGGAATAGTCCACTCTCCCCTTCAGGTCCTCCTTCAAATGGTGCCTCAAGGACCCTTTCCTTGACCATGCCCTCAGTGACTGTTTTCAGCCTTACTTCATAGGAATATCACTCTGTAATGATCTCTTTTGTTCACTTACTTTTTTTATAATGTGGAATTTTTTTCTGATGTCATCCTTAATGGAATATAGACTCTTTGAAAGCAATCAGGCACATTGTTTCTGGGTACACAGCAGGTGCTCAATAAATATTTGTTGCATGAATGAGTGGAAAATTTCACCACAATCGTAAGCTTTTCTAAATGTGCGCTTTTGCTTTTCTCTAACTGTGAGGTACAACAGAGGAGTGTCTGTTTCCCCCCAGGAGCTTAGTAGAAAGTCACAGCTGCTGTGTGTTCCTCTGCTAACATGTTGCTCTAGATTCTAGCAGCAACTGTGCTATTGGAAAAGATTTGAAGATTCCTTTAGTAGCAGACACAACACACTGATGCTTGGCTGGAGGAAAGGCAGAGCAGCTTACTGATGGCTCCCAACCAGAGAGGGCCTCCAGGCAGGGCCACTCAGGGTTACACCTGGCACCAGGCCACCAGCAAGCTGCAACCCTAAGGGGCACCTTACCACTTTGGGGGATAACACTAAACCAACTGAGCCACATGGATCAGAGCAGGTAGGGCTGATGTGAATATATTTCCTTGAGCTGGGGGCTCAGGAGTTGTCCCTAGTCATGTGGTACCAGCTCCAGGGCCATGAGGGCAGTGCCTAGTGGCCTGGAGTGGGAGAGACCTCTGAGGAAAGGGGCTGGGGTGCAGACTTCCTCGGCAGTCTTTTTTAAGGGAACTGGCCGGCCTCAAGCCAGGGCCTCAAAACTGAGTCTCGGCAGCATTTAAAGGAAAATGTTTATTTCACTGTGCTCTTCATGTGCATATACTGTAGGTGTCATTATCAAAATCCATATACGTTTACTTTGTACCAAATATTTAGAGAAATGGCATTACAGAAATACTCATGTTTGCATTAGTTTTGCGGATCTAAGCATTGTCTATTTGGTAGTTTAGCAAACTACCCTTTAGCAATGAAATTTACATTTTCCTATTATTCTGACCATACGTGTTAATGAATGCAAACAAAATGATATTTCTCTATTTCTCCTTTCCCCCACTGTGTATATATGTGCAAAACAGGCGAACAAAGAAGGTGGCTCAGTACCTTTGACTCTGCCCTTTTAAAAAATGGATATGGAACTAAAAACCGTGAAAGTTACTATGTCCAGGTGTATAATTCAATAGAATTCATATATGTACCAGTTAATAGGTGTTTTCACCTTTTAGCTGTTATAAATAGTACTTGAAATCTCCAAAATTCCCTCTCTGTATCATTGGCATTGAAACTCACCTCATTGTATTTTTGCCAAGGTATGCTTATAGTAGGAATTTTTTAAAAATATGACATCAGGCAAACAAGTGCTATAAGTTTATATTTAGTTTGGGTAGTTGTGCAAATGTCAGTGTATTCCCAGTAACAAGTGGATTGTTCCAAAATGTAAAATATTAGTACTAAAGAACACATTGTCATGCTCCTCTCATTTGGAATTATTTCAGTGAAATCTGTCATGACTTATAACCACTTTACCTTTTTTGACTTTAGCGCTTTATTTACAAGAGCCAAGACATGGGAGATAAACTGTGGTCATTGAATGAGTTGATAAAGAACATGGGATACACACACACACACACACACACACACACACAATATATGGAATATTACTAAGCCATAAAAAGGAGGAAATTCTGCCTTTTGCCATGACATGGATGGATCTCGAGGGCATTTTGCTAAGTGAGGCCTGTCAGACAGAGAAGGACAAATACTGCGTCATCTCCCTTATCTGTGGGGTGTGAAATGACACACTGAGCTCACAGATACAGAGAACAGATCAGTGGTTGCCAGACAGGGGGTGTGAGGGAGAAGGTGATCAAGAGGTCCAGACTTCCAGCTATCAGATAAGCAAGTCCCACCACACACTGATGTTTCTCTCCCTCTTTCTTTCTCTTCCTTCCACTTTTATCTAAAAATAAATGAATAAAATCTTAAATTAAAAAAAAAAAAAAGATAAGCAAGTCCTGGGGATGTAATGTACAGCATGGTGACTGTAGTTAACCCTACTGTACAGCATACAGTAGGTTCTCATATAACATCCTTTTATTCACCATTCCATTACAATGTCTATGAGTTGCCATAGGAACTTAACTCTTACTTATGTTAATTAGCCTATGGTAAAATTGGTTTCATTATATGTCACTTTGCTTAAAGTTGCAGAACTGATCAATTATAAGTGAGGGCTTGCTTTATTTGAAAATAGCTGAAAAAAGAAAACAAGAAAGAAAATTGCTAAGACCGCAAATCATAGAAGTTCTCATTACAAAAAAAGTACTGTAATTCTGGCATAATGGATGTTAACTGACTTGTGGTAATCACTTCACAGTATATACATTTATCAAATCATTATGTTGTACACTTTGGACTAATACAGTGTTAATACGTCAATTATATCAATAAAACTGGGAAGAATTTTACATTGTAGTGAAAGTTCTAAGTGACTTGTATAGTCTTAGGATGGAAAAACTTTCTAAGCATTACATAAAGTTGGAAAACAATAGCACTGAGACAGAAAAGTTATAATTTCTGTGTATGAAAAATGTAAGTACAATTAAAAAGGAAGTTACTAAAAAAAAATACATGTACAGATATGCACCGCTTAATGACAAGGATACATTCTGAGAAATGAATTGTTGGCAATTTTGTCATGAGAACATCACAGAGTATACTCACAAAAATCTAGGTGGTAGAGCCTAGTACACACACACCCAGATTACATGGTGTAGTGTATTGCTCCTAGGCTACAAACCTCTAGAGCAGGTGTCCCCAACCCCCATTACCAGTCTGAGGCTTGTTAGGTACGAGGCCATGGGTGAAGTTTGAATGAGTTCCCCCTCACCGCCCCACCCAGTCCACAGCAGGAAGTGAGTGGCTGGCAAGCAAGAGAAGCTTGCATGAGCTCCACCTTCGGTCTCCCCACAGACTCCTGTCTCCCCATGCCACCCTGTCTCTCCATGCCCTCTGCTTCATGGGAAAATTGTTTTCCATGAAACTAGTCCCAGGTGCCAAAAAGGTTGGGATTGCTGCTGTAGATCATGTTACTGTACAAAACATCATGAGGTTAAATCAAGTATAACAAAACAGAATGCAATCAAGAGACACCATAAATGGGAGATGTATGATGCTGCTGCTTTACACTCAACTTTTTTGTAAGTAGAAGGAGTGCACTCTAAAGTAACAATAAAAAGTATAGTAGAGTAAATACATCAGCCAGTATTATAGTCATTTATTATCATTATCAAGTATTGATATTATGTACTTGAAGTAATATTATATGCTCAACTTAATTTCTAAAATTTTCGATTCTAGTAGACAATATTATTTTGTATTAGTTCCAGGTGTACAGCTTAGTGGTTAGACAACTATGTAATCTACAAAATGATCCCTTTATAATTCAAGACCCGCCTGGCACCCTTCGTAGTTGTGAAAATATTATTGGCTATTTTTTTATACAACCGGCAGCGCAGTAGGTTTGCTTACACTGGCATCACCTCACACACCTGAGTAGTGCATTGGGCTACTGTGGAAGGGAGGTCACGCTGTCACTAGACAACAGGACTTTGTCAGCCTTGTTATAATCTTACAGGACCACCGAGGTTGTATAGTCGGTACACCTTGACTGGAATGTTGTGATGGAGCACGTGATTCTGTGGCTGACTAAGAGTTTATATCACTACCCTGTCTCAGTGGGAAAATGGACAACAGACCTCGACTGTAACAGGAACAGCTCTCTGCGCCATAGTTTACTTTCTGGAAATTGAGGATGAGGAAAATGCGTGTAAAGAGCTCAGTGTGACTCTGCACTTGAAGTTTCCAGTAAAAGTGGTTTTACTCACTACTGTGTGTGTGTGTGTGTGTGCACACGCACAAGTGCATCTGCACAGACCAACTCTCCCAGTTTGCCCAGCATCCCAGGAAACTGCTCTGTTGGCAAATCAGGATGGCTGGTCACGTCCCGTACACGCGCATAGCAACGGACCTGAAAGAATGGGCACCAGGGCTTCAACAGGACTTAGTTCTCAGAAGGAGTTGTGACAGAGTCTTTTTATTTAATCTGTTATGCTTCGTTGTATACTCTAATATTTTTCCATAAGCGTATGTGTTGGTTTTAGGATCAGAAGAAAACCACATTTCTCCCAAACTGACATTTTTAAACACTTGAATACAGCCTCTAGAGCTATTAATAGCTGTGAAACTGTGAAATGATTTCCAAGTATACACTGAGTCAAATGTTAGCATGGAAAACACAGTATCAGGGGTTTAATGAAAGGCATGTTATGCAGTATATTAGTATGCAGTGTTTTCAGTGCTGATTGTCTGAGTGTCACTTTCGTGTTCACAGTAACACCTGTCTTGTTGGGCACTCAGGGATCAATGGGATGATCTGTGTTAGCATCCCCAGCACTGGGTCAGCACCAGTTCTCCTCTGCTGTTCTATGAAAGTGCGACCTCTGTGCTCAACTGTCACCACCACTCTCTGCAACGCTTTTGATCCACGGAGGGAGAGTGTAACTTGAAAGGGTTATTAATCCCTCAAAACCCACTGATCACAGGTAAAGTCATTTCCCGATCCTGCCGTGTAAGCCACTGATTTGGCTTTGATGACCTGATCACACATTGAGGACCACATTAAGGTTGTCACTCAAAGCCGTACTTAACATCAGAGTTCTGAAGTAAAACTTGCTTTGCCCACCCAAGCTGCTTTTCCTTACTGAATGGCTGGTCTTGGCTCATGCTTCACAACTTCCTAAATCTTGTCAAACAAGCAATAGTGGCCTTAGGGAGCCCCAGGCCCAGAACTAGCAGCAGCCAGCCTAGATTCACAGCTTGGCTCTGGCTAGAAATCTCCAAGCCCAGCACAAGTAGCAGCCATCTCAGATTGCTTTATACCTCAGGCAGAGTGGCCCCAGGCTTAACATGTGGGGGCTGACCTTGGCCTGCACCACCCTGGAAACCCTAGGGCCAGCACATCCATTGGACAGCTACAGACCATGTCTGAGTACCAGCACCCTGCTCCTGCACAGCTGATCCTCCACTGGGGGCAGCGTTGGTGGTAAGTGGTCACAACCAATCCTTGCAGCTGACTACCGTAGGTAATTCCCTCCTGTTCATCTGGAAACAGCAACCAAGGTTCAACTGTAAGAGGAGGGTGTACTTAGCCAACAGAAAGGGCACACCTCTAGTACCCAGCGTTGGTGATAGGGGAGGCTGTGCCACTGGGACCTACAGGACACCTGCTACATTAGGCCACACTACCAATACACGAAGTCAAAGCAGCTCTACCTAATACATAGAAACACACACAGGGAGGCTGCTGTAGTGAGGAGACAAAGAAACATGGCCCAAGTGAAGAACAAATCAACTCTCCAGAAGAAAAGCTAAACAGTATGGAGATAAGCAATCTATCAGATGCAGAGTTTAAAACGCTGGTTATAAGGATGCTCAGGGATCTTAGTGAAGAACTCAACAGCATAAAAAAGATCTGGTTCACAGTGATAGATACATTTTTCCCACCGTTCTGATCTTCATTTGAAAGATGGAATTTTATCCTAAGTGATACATACTGTCATTGTTTTCCTTGAAGTGACAGGCTTGCTTTGTTTAGTTTCAACAGTCTGTTTGGTATGCAAACCTGAGGAATCAATTGCACAAGAGCTTTTTTCCCAAGATAACGATCCCACTTCAATATGTAGTGGAAGTGCTTTGTATGTTTCATTTTTTATTTTATCATACCAAATATTTAAAGACTCTGTACTCAGTGGACGAGATTTGGTAAAATTGTACTCTATCAAGACGAGAGAAACTGGCCTGTGTATTTTCCTGCAAGTGCATGGTGCTGAGGAGCACAGTGACCACTGCTACACAAATAATGAACTGAGTCTTCATTCATGCTCAGATGCCAGTAGTTTTCCTCACCATTGCTTTAGTGCCATTAGTGCAATCGTGTGCCAGTTGAAAAGAAGCACATAACATGTTATTAGCGTTACTATGAAAGTGAATTCGACCTTGGCAGAATCCCTGAAAAGGTCTAAGAACCCTCAGAAGTCCATGAACCTCATTTTGAGAATTGTTATTCCAGGCTTAAGATTTTGTCGGGTGTGTTCAATGAAATGAGACTTGAATGTAAAAGATATCATAGTTATAGATCACACCATGGACTGTGGCCTGGACAGTCCTTTTACTTACTTTCCATCTATCTGCTCTTTCTGAGAGGGCACCATATGTGTTTGTCAACTTATTTATTTGAGACATGAAAACTATCTGCTACATATGCAAAAGGAGCAATTTATGATGCTGAAATAACATTTTGGGAGTGAAGAACTGTAGCTTGGAATGCTGGACAGTACAAAGGATTTAAGGACCAGAGTTCTAGTCCTGCCTCTGTTACTCACAAGGCTTACTAAGTTCTGGGCATGTCACCTGATCTTTCTAATCCTCAGGCTTCTCACCTCTACGATGGGGTGAATATTATGTGCTCCCACCTTTCTCAGGGTAGTTTTGATATTCAGGCGATACCATCAGTTCCTTACCCCAGGTAACAGCTTCTTCATCTTTACGTCTCTTAAGCTGTGCTTGGTGTGTGGTGGATGTTTATCAAGTTACTGAATTAACTTAAAAAAACTTAATTAGGAAAGTTTTAAACATACACAAAAACCTGAATTGTATACGGAGCCCGTCTACCCCTAATAACTCTAGAAAATCAGAATGTTCTCATGTAAACAAAATGACACCCAACAAAATTAAAATTAGGTTCTTAATGTCATGACACAGTCCTTTCACATTCAGTTATGTCCAATCGAATTGAAATATGGACATATATATGTGTCTACAGTTTCTTTGCTCAGATCAGATCCACACAAAGTGCAGTCATTGCATTCGTTTATTATGACTCTGGGTTTCTTTTAATTGAGAACATTTTTATTCCCCCAGCTTCACCCCTTTTTGATGCCATTGCCTTGTTGGAGAAACTGGGGCTAGTTTTGTAAAATTTTCCAGTGTTCGTTTCCATGTGGCGTTATTTAGCTTATCCCTCTATTTCCTGCATTTCCGGTAAACTGGAAGTTAGACCTAAGTGTTTGATTCAATTCATAATTACCTTTTGGCAAGTATGCTGTATCGATGGTGCTATGTACTCCCTACAAGTCACATAGGAGGTACATGATGTTTTCTCAATGCCTGGCTTGATCAGTGGGTTCAAGTACAGGAAGTGTGGTCTTCCCATTGCTCACCATGAACCTCTTCAGTAACGGTCCTAGCATCCATTGGCAGTCATTGCCCGAGTGAACAAACTTTGGACCCTGAGGTGCTAAATACCTGAGTAGGGGTGGTATTGATGTACTATTATAATTACTACTAATAAGGTAGGGCACTCTCTTTATTTGAGTAAAGTCATCAATGAAGTAAGAGCTGTACGTAGTAACAAGCCTCCAAATTAGGGACTGTAGATTTAATAGCGAGGAGAATTTTATTTATGCTATAGAAACAACTAACCTTTTCCCCCCCCATCGCAGTAGACTTAGAGCTTGTCTCTTAACATTAAGTCACGTTAAAACAAATGCCTTTAAACTGTTTTTAGTTTGTTTTGTTTATCTTCACCTGAAGACATATTTTATTGCTTTTAGAGAGAGAAAGGAAGGGAGAGAGGGTTTAGAGGGAGGGGAAGGGAGGGAGAAAGAGAGAGAGAGGAACATTGATGTGAGAGAGAAACATTGATTGGTTGCCTCTTGTACAACTCAACCGGGAATCGAACCTGTGGTCTTTCGGTTTTGGGAAGTACACTCAACCAACTGAGCCACACCTCTTTTTAATAAAAAGACTCTCTGAAACCATTCTATGTCTACATTACTTTGAGACTTGACTGATACAATTTTCAGAATGAATAAAATACAGTTAATTGATATAGTAAGATTCCAGACGATGGACAGAACAAGGTGCACTCTTGGAGACTTCTTGATGTTGAGATTTAAGATGTTAGCTGCAGATACCATAATTTTTGTTTCATCACTTCTGTTCGAAATAAATAATTAAAGCATTCCATTTTATGTGGTTCATAATAAATCCATTTTTACAGATTATCATTAAACTCAAATGTTGGGAAATTAAATCAAAACAGTGTGCACATTTGAAAAATATTGTTGGTTACTTTTCTTTGCTGTTGGATTTGCCTGTTAAAATGATACTGCAAGAAGAAGATGTACAATACTTCAAATTCAGACTAGGGATCCAGGACAGGGGGGCGTGCTCAAGAAATCAGTATACTCTCTAAAGAACCAAAAATGCTTTGCCAATTTCTTGAAAAAATAAAAGATTGTTTTCAAGTTCTTGACTAAGGGACATGAAATTTTATTCAAGGATATATTATTAACTTCTTTCATTCTTCAATAGGAAAATAAAAAATATTTCAAGCGTAGTGAACTTGCAAAAAAAGAAGAGGAAGCGTATTTTGAAAGATGTGGCTATAAGGTATGAATTCCTGCTTTTATGTTAAGTTGTCTATTTCTGAGTTTAAATTTGTACAGATGTTGTTAAAGTGACAAAATTATTGATCTCTGTTCAATTTATCAATGTTATACATTAGCCTATAAGTGAGAAGCCATCTGGAGAGGTACGAGTTCTGGTTTTCTTTTTTTTTTTTCTTTTTTTTTTCTTTTTTAACTTGAATTCAGGAAAATGCATGCATGACTTTTGGCTTGGAATGGTTTGGCCTTCTGTGGACAGCATGAATTGGCTTGAGATCAAAGCTTGATTTTTTTTTTTTTTGATTAAATATTAGATCTGATGCTCCCTCATTTTTGTTTCCCCACCGCTCCTCTCCTCACCTCTCCCAATAAAAGTCTGTTTTTAAAGGGCTAAAAACATTTTGTTCCTTCAACAACAATGGTATTAGCAGTGGTATTTTCCCTGATTCCTCTTGAATATTTAAGCCAATGCCTTTATGTTTGCATTGTTAACACTTCCTTTTGGCTCTAAGTACCCCTGCCTGAAGTATAGCACCATATAACATTTATATGCTTTTTCATAATAAGAAACTGCATTTCAAATATTGTCCAGTCTCTTGGATAGAAAATGTAATATTGAAATATTTGTTAGAAACCAATGAGTTGTCTGGAAGACTGTATTTTAGAAGCATGACTGAAAGTATCTTTGACATTACCTAGTTGAATAACGTATTGGGTTTTTTATTGGGAGGGGTTAATGGTTATGAGGTGAAGTTATAGTTAAATTATTTTAAAAAGACTGTTTTAGTATTTTCTTTAATCAAGTTTCAGAGACTCTCTGAAATACTTTTGCCAAATCATAAATGTGAAGTCAACTTTTTGCTTGTGAACCACCAATTTAAAACAACCCTCTTGTGCATGTCATGTTGAAAGTTCTGGCAATAAATTTATCTGGCGTAGCATTTCTAGAGGGAAGCATGTGTGATGCAGATGGTTTGTGTATGCATTTGGTTTTATTTTGTAGTGTTGGGCAAGGGCAAGTTTGAAAAATGTCATCATATTTCTGGTAGGTTTCTAAAATATGAAAGTTTATGTTGGTATTTTGATACTTTCCATGAATATATTGATTTCATTTACTTCTAATTTAGGAGATTAGAATATGTTTTGTGTAATATAACCATCAAATAGATATTCAGAAAGAAGAATTCTCATGTTTTGCTTGCCCAATATTGTCTAACTTCCAACTCAATTTGGAATAAGAATTACCCTGGGTTTAGTCTGCTTACTTGTTGCTTTCCCAAATCTTTAAATTTGAGCCTTCTAACTTTTTCATAAGGTAGGAAAATACTTTTTTAAAATGGTGGCATTTTTGCTTTGTGTAGGTTGCTTCAGTGATGTGGCAGTACTTTCTTGCTTATGTATTGGAAAGCACTGGAACAAAACAATTACTGTAAAGGTATTGCTTGTCATGTTGAATCAAGCTGCCAGTCAATAACTAAGACTACTTTTCATCCTAAGATTTTTGGAGGAATAACCTGTTTTTATGCTTAAAAGGAAAGCAGAGGTTACTCTTTCTAAAACATTTTTAATAGTTCCTTCTTCGTAGTAATGGAAATAGAGTCTGTATTGCTTTTTATTCCTTTCTGGAAACAAGTTGCCATTTTTTTAAGGCTTGATACTGATATGGATTGTAAAAATAGGAAAGAGTTGTTTTTTTTAATCTTGGTTTTCTTTTACACTATTAATACTGATAACCCTATTAAAATATAGTGTCCTAAGTTACGTTATTTTAACCACATAGTCTTTCTTAGTTGAATGTGAGTTTTTCCTTAAGGTTGATCTTTTATATTTTTTTGATCTTATTTCTTTTGGCATTTTAGATTTGTCTTTTGGTCACTTGGGAAACCATGTTTCAATATCGTTTTACAGAGCACACAGTGGGGCTTATAAATTGCTGAACTCGATGTTCCCAAACTGTGATTTGGGTGGAGAGTCAAAGAAATGTGTGAAGAGATACTTTTCTCTGCTGGTTCATATCAACAATTATGTCCACACTTTTCTTTGTGTGGTATTAGTAGAGAGGCACTGTTTTTCATTATTTTCTCACCAGGATTGTAGCTCCATTTGTGGGTAAGGTCCACATAACATTGGAAATTCTTCTACACATCCAACAGTGATTTCTGTGCACTTGGAATGTACCTTTCAAATATTAGGGGAGGGAAAAGCTGGAGGTTGAGGCTTCACTGGTTTCTGTTGGAAAGCAGTTCTGTTCTTTGACCTTCATTTTGAATCCAGAGCAAGGAGCAGAGAATCCTGTAAGATGATTTTCTGAAAGAGGAGAAGCGGGTTGATTATTTTTCGAGAAAAGAGTAAAATTCCTTAGAGTTGAGGGAGAAAGTGAGTCTAAATTTCAGCTCTTGTAAGGTTCTGATTTTGGAGAATATTATACTTAGGTCACTCTTCTGTAGTGAGAATGCCGTCTCCAATGTGCATGCTTTCTATTTATGCTGAATTGATTGGACAAGTTTGCTAAGCTCTTAAAAGCTGCTCATTTATTATGAGCTCTTTCCTTGACAGAATGTTTAGAAGACCTTGAATATTTAAAACATATTTAACTTTCATGAACAGCTAAGCTAGTAGAGTGATAAATATTAACTGTTTTAAAAACTGAATTTCATTTCTTTTTTTTGCCATTATAGATACAACCAAAAGAGGAGGACCAGAAACCATCAACTTCATCGAATCCAGTATTAGAACTTGAACTGGCAGAGGAAAAGTTACCCATGACTCTTTCTAGGCAAGAGGTAAGCTTATGTAGAGTATTTTGTGAAAAAAAGAAAACTCTGCACAGCCTTTGCATTTATCTCTATTTCTATCCAGTAGTTTTGAGTGATTATGTCTCACAGAAGGTGACTTACGGAACTCAGTTATTGTGCAGCTAACCAGCTTTCTTCATGAAATTCTGAAGTACCTCTTTTTCTTGATACTGTTATATTACACTTTTAAAAGTATCTGTCATTCTAAACTTTAAAAACTAAGCACATTGATTTAAATGTACATTCTAAATATAATATTTGTCTACATTATTTTAAATAATGTACTATTTTGTAACTCACTTTCTCTTAACATATCTTTCTAAGGCAAAATGCAGAGCATTTTATTTTATTTTATTTTATTTTATTTTTTTTTCAATTCTTTTTTTTTAAAGATTTTTTTTTTTTCCTTTTAGATTTTATTTATTTATCTTTAGAGGGGAAGGGAAGGAGAGAGGGAGAGAAACATCAATGTGCGGTTGCCTCTTGTATGTCCCCTGACGGGAACTGGCCTGGCAACCCAGGCATGTGCCCTGACTGGGAATCGAACCGCGATCCTTCGGTTCGCAGGCCCGCGCTCAATCCACTGAGCTACACCAGCCAGGGCCAAAATGCAGAGCATTTTAAAAACGAATTCTTTATTGATGGTCATTCAGATTGCTTCAGCCTTTCCCTATTCCTATTATAAATCATACTAAAAGAAGTATCTATCTGTAGATGTGATTCATGCATAATAATGTTAATGTATGATTATTTCCATTGGAAATTTTTCTACAAGTATGATTTCTGGAGGGTATGTATGAAAGATTTAAGTCTCTGTACATTTTTAAGACTTTTTTTTTTCTGTCTTTTACTCCCATCCCAGCCCACTCCCCACAGCCCTCCTCACCTCCCTCCCATTTCCACCCCCCTAGTTTTTGTCCATGTGTCCTTCATACTTGTTCCTGTAAACCCTTCCTCTTTTCCCCTGAAATTCTCTTCCCTCTCCCCTCTGGTGACTGTCAGCCTGTTCTCAATTTCAGTGTCTTTGGTTATATTTTGCTTATTTGTTTGTTTTGTTGATTAGGTTCCTGTTAAAGGTGAGATCATATGGCATTTGTCTTTCACTGCCTGGCTTATTTCTCTTAGCATGATGCTTTCCAGTTCCATCCATGCTTTTGCAAAGGATAGGAGCTCCTTCTTTCTTTCTGCTGCATAGAATTCCATTGTGTAAATGTACCATAGGTTTTTGATCCGTTCATTTACTGATGGGCACCGAGGTTGCTTCTGACACTTGGCTATTGTAAATTGTGCTGCTATGAACAGTGGGGTGCATAGGTTCTTTTGGATTGGTGTTTCAGGGTTCTTAGGATATAATCCTAGCAGTGGACTTGCTAAAAGGTAGATCCATTTTTAGTTTTCTTAGAAAATTCCATACTGTTTTCCATAGTGGTTGTACCAGTCTGCAATCTCACCAACAGTGCACTAGGGTCCCCTTTTTCCACAACCTCCCCAACACTTACTGCTTGTTGTTTTGTTTATGATGGCCGTTCTCACCGGTGTGAAGTGGTATCTCTTTGTGGCTTTAATTTCCATCTCTCTGATAGCTAGCCATACTGAGCATCTTTTCATGTGTCTCTGGATCCTCTGTATGTCCTCCTTGGAGAAGTGTCTGTTCAAGTCCTTTGCCCATTTTTTAATTAGGTTACTTGTCTTCTTAGAGTGGAGTCATGTGAGTTCTTTATATATTTTGGAGATTAAACCCTTGTCTGAGGTATCATTGGCAAATATGTTTTCCCGTACGGTTGGTTCTCTTTTTATTTTAATACTGTTTTCTTTAGCTGTGCAGAAGCTTTTTATTTTGATGAGATCCCATTTGTTTATTCTTTCCTTTATGTCCCTTGCTTTAGGGGACATATCAGTAAAAATGTTGCTGCGTGAAATATCTGAGATTTTCCCGCCTATGTTCTCCTCTAGGACTTTAAAGGTGTCACGGCTTATATTTAAACCTTTTATCCACCTTGAATTTATTTTTGTGTATGGTGTAAGTTGGTGCTCAAGTTTCTTTTTTTTGCACATAGCTGTCCAGTTCTCCCAACACCACTTGTTGAAGAGGCTATTTCTACTCCATTTTATGTTGCTGCCCCCTTTGTCGAATATTAATTGACTGTAGAGACTTGGGTTTATTTCTGGGCTCTCTGTTCTGTTCCACTGGTCTATGTGCCTGTTTTTATGTCAGTACCAGGCGGTTTTGATTACAGTGGCCTTGTAATACATTTTGGTATCAGGTATGGTGATCCCTCCTACTTTGCTCTTCTTTCTCAAAATTGCAGCAGGTATTCGGGGTCGTTTATGGTTCCATATAAATTTTTGAAATGTTTGTTCTATGTCTGTGAAATATGCCATTGGTAGTTTAATAGGTATTGCATTGAATCTGTAAATTACTTTGGGAAGTATGGACATTTTGATGATGTTAATTCTTCCAATCCATGAACACGGTATATGCTTCCATTTGTTTGTGTCTTCCTTGATTTCTTTCTTCAGTGTTGTGTAGTTTTCTGCATACAGGTCTTTTACCTCCTTGGTTAGGTTTATTCCTTATTTCTAGGTTTTATTTTTCTTTTTTCTATATGGAATGGGATTTTTTTTCTTGAGTTCTACTTCTGCTGTTTCATTGTTGGTATACAAAAAAGCCTTTGATTTCTGGATATTGACTTTGTATATCCGGCTGTTTGGCCAAATTCATTTATTAGGTCCAGCAGCTTTTTGGCTGAGTCTATAGGATTTTGTATGTACACTATCATGTTGTCTGCAACCAATGATAGTTTTGTTTCCTCCTTTCCGAGTTTGATGCCTTTTATTTCTCTTGTCTAATTGCTGTGGCTAAGAATTCCAATACTATATTGAGTAGAAGTGGTGAAAGTGGACAACCTTGTCTTGTTCCTGATCTTAGTGGAAAAGATTTTAGTTTTTGCCCGTTGAGTATGATGTTGGCTGTAGGTCTCTCTTATATGGCCTTTATTATGTTGAGGAATGCTCCCTCTATTCCCACTTTCTGAGTGTTTTTATCAGAAATGGGTGCTGTACCTTATCAAATGCTTTTTCCACATCTATTGATATGATCATGTAATTTTTGTCTTTGCTTTTGTTTATGTGATATATTACATTTACTGATTTGCAGATATTGTACCATCCTTTCATCCCTGGGATGAATCCCACTTGGTCATGGTGTATGATCTTTTTAATGTATTGTTGGATGTGGTTTGCCAATATTTTGTTGAGGATTTTAGCATCTATGTTCATCAGTGATATTGGCCTGAAGTTTTCTCTCTTTGTTGTGTCTTTATCTGGTTTTGGGATTAAGATGATGCTGGCTTCATAAAAAGAGTTTGGGAGTCTTCCATCATTTTGGATTTTTTTGAATAGTCTGGAGGATAGAGGTTAGCTCTTCCTTAAATGCTTTGTAGACTTCTCCTGTGAAACCCTCTGGTCCAGGGCTTTTGTGTGGGGGGACTTTTTTGATTACTGCTTCAATTTCATCTGCTGTTAGTTGGTCTGTTCAGGCTTTCTGCTTCTTCATTGTGCTTTGGAAGATCATATTTTTCTAGAAACTTGTCCATTTTACCTAGGTTTTCAAATTTCTTCTGTTCAGGCTTTCTGCTTCTTCATTGTGCTTTGGAAGATCATATTTTTCTAGAAACTTGTCCATTTTACCTAGGTTTTCAAATTTCTTCACATACAATTCTTTGTAGTAATTTCTTACAGTCCTTTGTATTTCTGTGGTGTCAGTTGTAATCTCTCCTCTTTCATTTCTGATTATGTTTATTTGGGTCCTCTCTCTCTTTTTCTTGATGAGACTGCTTAAAGACTTGTCGATTTTGTTTATCTTTTCAAAAAACCAGCTCCTGGATTCATTGATCTTTAGAATTGTACTTTTAGTCTCTATGTCATTTAATTCTGCTCTGATCTTGGTTATTTCCTTCATTCTACTTCTTCTGGGCTGTCTTTGTTGTTGTTCCTTGAGTTCTTGTAGGCATAGGGTTAGGTTGTTTATTTGAAATGTTTCTATCTTTTTAAGGTAGGCTTGTATTGCTACGAACTTTCCTCTCAGGACTGCTGTTGGCTATGTTCCATAAGTTTGGACTGTTGTGAATTCATTTTGTTTCCAGAAACTTTTTGATTTCTTCTTTGATCTCATTCTTAACTCATTCAGTGTTTAATAACATGCTATTCAATCTCCATGATTTTGAGTGTTTTGGGTTTTTCCCCTTGGGGGGGGGTTGGTTTCTAGTTTCAGTCCCTTGTGGTCAGAGAAGATACTTGGTATTATTTCAATTTTCTTGAATTTGTTGAGGCTTGTTTTGTGTCCTATCATGTGGTCTATCTTTGAAAATATTCCATGTACATTTGAAAAGAATGTGTATTTAGGTTCTTTGGGATGAAGGTCTCTATATATATCAGTTAAGTCCATTTCATCTAGGGTATTGTTCAATGCCACAATATCTTTATTAATATTCTGTTTGGAAGATCTGTCATTTTTGACAGTGGGGTGTTGAAATACCCTACTGTAATTGTGTTTCTGTCAGTATCTTTCTTGAAGTCCTCTAAGATTTTCTTTATGTATTTGGGTGCTCCTATGTTGGGTGCATATATATTTACAATGTTGATGTCTTCTTGGTGGATTCTTCCCTTGAGTATTATGAAGTGACCTTCTGGGTCTCTCTTTATGGCCCTTCTTTTGAAGTCTATTTTGTCTGATAAGAGTATTGCTACCCCGGCTTTTTTTTCCTGTCCATTTGCTTTGAAAATTTGTTTCCAGCCCTTCACTTTGAGTCTGTGTAGGTCTTTTGTCCTAAGGTGGGTCTCTTGTAGGCAGCATATGTGTGGGTCATGCTTTCTTATCCATTCACCTATTCTGTGTCTTTTGATTGGAGCATTTAATCAATTTACATTTAAGGTTATTATTGATAGGTACTTATTAATTCATTGCCATTTTCATACCTGTGTTCCTCTCTCTCTCTTTTCTATACTTTCCTTAAAACTGTCCCTTTAGCATCTCTTGCAGAACTGGTTTGGTGGAAGTGTATTTTTTTAGACTTCTTTTGTCTGGGAAGCTCCTTATTTGGCCTTCTATCTTGATCGAAAGCCTTGCTGGGTAAAGTAGTCTTGGTTGCAAGCTTTGGTTCTCATTGCTTGGACTATTTCTTGCCATTCTCTTCTGGCTTGGAGCGTTTCCATTGAGAAGTCAGATGCTAACCTGATTGCGGCCCCCTTGTATGTTACTTCCTTTTTCTCCCTTGCTGCGTTTAAGATTCTTTCCTTGTCTTGGAATTTTGCCATTTTAATGATGATGTGTCTTGAAGTGGGCCTCTTTGGGTTCCTCTTGATTGGGACTCTCTTTGTTTCCTGTATTTGTGTGACTTTTTCTCTCATCAGATTAGGGAAGTTTTCTATCATTACTTTTTCAAATAGGTTTTCTATCCCTTGCTCTTCTTCTCTTTCTGGCATCCCTATTATATGGATATTATTACATTTCATATTGTCTTGCATTTCTCTTAATCCTTCTTCATTCTTTCTGAGCCTCTTTTCCTTTTCTTGCTCTTTCTGGATGTTTTTTTCTATTTTGTCCTCCAACTCGCTGATCCGATCTTCTGCTTCATCAATTCTGCTTTTCATTCCTTCTACTATGTTCTTCAGTTCAGAAATTGTATTGTTCATTTCCTCTTGGCCCTTGTTGATAGTTTCTATTTCCTTTTTCATGTTAATATAGTTTGCAGTGAGTTCATTGTAGCTTCCCTGTAGTTTCTGGTAGCTCATTGAGAGCTCATGGAGCTTCCTGACAACCATTGCTTTGAACTCAATATCTGATAGTTGAGTTGCCTTTTTATCACTTAGCATTCTTTGTGGGGCTTCCTCCTTTCCTTTCATTTGGGTATTGTTTCTTTGTCTTCCCATTGTTTGTGAGACTTTTCTTGTTAGCCTCAGCTTCTTAAATTGATCTGTTCTGGCTCCCTGGATTTATGGTGTGAACTTCTGTGGTAGAATACCTGTGACATTCAGTGGTGCAGTCTCCTTAGGGTATCCTGGTGTTCACAGCTTCCACCTATTCTGGAGTTTGAGACTGATTTGAGATTTCTTTCCCCTGGTACTTTATGGAGATTGTGTTTACTGCTGTTGTTCAGAATGTATTTCGGTTCTGTCTGTCCAGGAGCAGAGGTCTGTCAGGTATGTGCCATTGGACCCTTCAGAGAATGCTCCTCAGAGATTGTGAGGGCTATGCTCTTTAGCAAGATGCAGCTGAAGGACTGGGGTGGGCAAGGTGGTGGCTGATGGAGCAGGTGGTCCCACATTTATCCAGAAATAAGCACCAGAAGGGCCTAATTTGTTTGTGGGTAGCAGAGACAGTGACTAAAAGGTGGCTGAGAGCCAAGCAAGCAGCATTGCTCCCTCTTGGACCCCTGCCGCACAGACAGTGCTACAAATAGTGACCTCTAAGACTTTTTATATATATGTACTGGAGGGCTCTGTAGCAGTTACACTGGTTTATATCCCCATCTGTAGTGTTGCCTATGTCCTGGTCAACATCAGCTATTACTTTCTTAAAAAATTTTTTTTTATATTTATGTGAGTCCTGACTGGAAGACTGTTGGTTGGAGCATCATCCTGTACACCAGAAAGGTTTGCAGGTTCAATTCCCAGTCAGGGTTAGATCCCTGGTTGGGGTGTGTATGGGAGGGAACCGATTGATGTCTGTCTGTCTCTTTGTCTCAGTCTTTCTCTGTCTTTCAAATCAATAAAAACCAATCAATTAGTATAAAAGAAAGTCAATAAACATATCCTCATCTGAGGATACTTATGTGATACAAAGGATTCAAACTATTCAGAAGTTACAAAACAAAAATGAGCTTTGGACAAAAGAAAACTCAGAGGAAAGGATGGTGGGCTCTGGAAGTTGTCTTGTGAAATTAGAGGAAGATATTTTGAATTCTTAGCCTGAAGAGAGGAACATTAGAGACTTTTAAAGCATCCATTGACAGCAGCTCTAGTTTAAAAAAAATTTTTTTTAAATATATTTTATTGATTATGCTATTAGAGTAGTCACATTTTTCCCCTCCTCTTTATTACCCTCTGCCCTGCACCCCCATTCTTACCAGCATTCCCCTTTCTTAGTTTATGTCCATGGCTCATATATATACATTCTTTGATTTCTCTATTTCCTATACTATTCTTAACCTCCCCGTCTGTTTTGTACCTACCATTTGTGCTTCTTATTCCCTGTGCTTTTTACCCCATTCTCCCCGCTCCCATCCCCACTCATAACCCTCCGTGTGTTCTCTATTCGTGTGAATCTGTCCATGTTCTAGATGTTTGCTTAGTTTGTTTTGTTCTTTTAGGTTCAGTTGTTGATAGTTGTGAGTTTGTTGTTATTTTACTGTTTGTATTTTTGATCTTCTTTTTCTTAGCTAAGTCCCTTTAACATTTTATATAATAAGGGCTTGGTGATGATGAACTCCTTTAACTTGACCTTATCTGGGAAGCACTTTATCTGCCCTTCCATTCTAAGTGATAATTTTGCTGGATAGAGTAATCTTGGATGCAGGTCCTTGCCTTTCATGCCTTTGAATACTTCTTTCCAGCCCCTTCCTGCCTGCAGGACTTCTTTTGAGAAATCATCAAAGTGTCTTATGGGAACTCCTTTGTAGGTAACTGTCTCCTTTTTTCTTGCTGCTTTTAATATTCTCTCCTTATCTTTAATCTTGGGTAATGTAATTATGATGTGCCTTGGTGTCTGCTTCCTGGGTCCAACTTGTTTGGGACTCTCTGGGCTTCCTGGAAGTCTTATTTCCTTCACCCGATTGGGGAAGTTTTCCTTCGTTATTTTTTCAAATAAGGTTTCAATTTCTCGTTCTTCCTCTTCTCCTTCTGGCACCCCTGTGATTTGGATATTGGAACATTTAAAGTTTTCCCAGGGGTTCCTAAGCCTCTCCTCATTTTTTTTTTTTTTTTTTTGAATTCTTGTTTTTTTATTCTGTTCTGGTCAGATGTTTATTTCTTTCTTCTGCTCCAAACCGTTGTTTTGAGTCCTGATTTCCTTCCCTTCAGAGTTGGTTCCTTGTATATTTTTCTTTATTCACTTTGCATAGTCTTCACTTTTTCTCTAATTTGGGATCATACACAACCATTTCTGTGATTATCCTGATTACTAGTGTTTTGAACTGTGCATCTGATAGGTTGGCTCTCCTCACCATTTAGTTCTTTTTCTGGAACTTTGACCTGTTCTTTCATTCAGGCCATATTTCTTTGTCTTGGTGCACCTGTTACGTTGTAAGGGGCAGAACCTTAGGTGTTCGCCAGGGCAGGGCAACCCACATTGCTGCATTATGGTGCTGTCTGTAGGGGAGGTGTCCAAGAGGGAACAATGCCACTTGCTTGGCTCTCGGCCCACTTTCAGTCACTTCCTTTGCTACCCACAAAGAAATTGGGCCCTTTTGGTGCTGATTCTCAGGTGGGTGGGTTTGTGCACATTCTAGGACCCTGTGGGTTTCTCCAGCAAATTCTCCTGTGAAGCTGGGAGTTTCTCCTGCGCCTCAACCCCCACAGGTTTTTACAGCCAGAGCTTTTGTGGCTTTATTTCCCTGTGCTGGAACCCTGGGTTGTACAGTCTGTCTCACTCCCCAGTTGTTCCTCCCAGTTTATCTGTGCAAATTTGGGACTGCGCTGGTTCACCAGCCACCGATTTGCCTGCCTGGGTCAAACATCTCCTGCCTCCCCCATCTGGTCCTCCAGCCACTGCCTTGCCTTGAGTCCTCTCCATCCTGGCTGCCCACCTCCACCCCTCCTGCCAGTCTGGATGAATGTTTCTTTGTTAACTCCTTGGTTGTCTGGCTTCCACAGAGTTGGGTTTTTTGGGAGTTCTGGTTATTTTTTTGTTTTTAAATTTGTTGTTTTCCTTCTTTTGATTGTGCGAGGAGGCATAGTGTATCTTATTATGTTTTTAAATTTGTTATTGTCCTTCTTTTGGTTATGCGAAGAAGGTAAATGTATCTACCTATTGCTTCCATCTTGGCCAGAAGTCTTCCAGCTCTAGTTTCAAAAAGGAATTGAATATTCTCTATGCTTTCATAAAGTGGAGCTAAGATAATGGGGTAGAAATTTAAGAGAGATAGATTTTAATTTATTTCAAGAAGTAAAACGTATCCAAAATCATGTGTGCTGTTTCAGAAATGTGTAATTTCTGTCTCTTGTCAGATGGGGACCTGACAGAGGTGTTTTTGAGGTCATTTCTGCATTGATTAGAGAAAGCAATAGACCCCTTAAGTTTCTTTTTCATACAAGCCTCAGTTAATCCATTGTGAGCCCTATTTATAGTTTCTTAAGTGTGTTCCCAGCTAAAGCTCTTGGTACCTAGAAAAAAAATTTGGACCAACTTTTAATTATAATTTTTGTATCTCCTTTTCATGAAATATAGTGTATACATGGTGTATAAAATACATATGTTCAATATAATGGATAATTTTAAAACAAACACTCAACCATCATCCAAGTCAAGAAATAGAGTCTTGTCAGTACCTCAGAAGCCTTGCATGTGCTGCACCTTGATGGCGCTCACTTTCTCTTCTGAGGGACAAGTGTTTGGTTTGAATGTAGTGCTGCAGCTGACCTTGGCCATGGCCATTGAGTCATCAGCTGGCTCCAAACTGTATTTTCCTTCTCTATATAAATATCATCACTTGCTCCCATCTTAGTATTTTTCTTATGTATTCTACTACATAGATTGGTACCTTCCTGAAACATCCAAGGACCTGAAACCATTCAGACCATTGAAGGTGTGACAATGAGTTAGTATGTTTGTTGATGGAAAATTAAAGGAAAAACCAACACAGCTTTTTTACTGACGTTCAAAATAAGTGTTTGGTCACCTAAAATAGGAGTTACTATTACTGATAACATAAGGAATTACTACTGTGTGTGTTGTTTTTTAAATAGGTTATCAGAAGACTGAGAGAAAGAGGAGAACCAATCAGACTGTTTGGAGAAACTGATTATGATGCTTTTCAACGTTTAAGAAAAATAGAGATCCTCACACCAGAAGTTAACAAGGTAAGAGGATAGAACAGAGCTGGAAGAATATCACTGTGGCACATAAACTAGAATAGTATGAAGTTTGATGGAGTTTGACCAATTGCATCATTGTAGGGAAAAATGGAAAAAGTTCCCAGATTACTTAGTGCTGGTGGTGTAATTTTTAAAAATTTTTTAAAAGCCCATATCTTAAGCATACTGTTCTGTGCATTTTGACAACTGTGTGTAGTTTGTAACCATTACCTTTGTGAAGATACAGAGTATTCTCATCATCCAAGAAAGTTCCCCAGCACCCGTTCTTGTCCCATCCTGTATTCCTCCTTTTCCACTCCCAAGCAACCACCTTTTTAAATTCTGTTGCCATAGTTTAATTTTATTTGTTCTACTTTTTCTTACAGATGAAGTCATAGTGTCTGGCTTGTTTTGATTGGCATAATGTTTTTTAGATTCACCCTTGTCATTACAGATATCAGTAACTGATGATATTCAGTCATATGAATATACCACAATATGTTTTCAGCTTTCTGCCATTGTGAACAAAACTGCCGTGAACATTCTTATACAAAATTTTGTTTGAACTTATGTTATTTCTCTTGGGTAAATACCTGAGAGTGGACTTGCTGAACAGTAAGAATGAATGTATGCTTAACTTTTTAAGAAATACCAAATATTTCCAGATGGCATCAGCTTTTGTTATTGTTAGTCATTTAAATTTTAACTGTTTTCTTGTATGTGTAATAGTGTGTCATTGTGCTTCTATTTGCATTTTCTGGATAACAAAAGATCGTAAGCATTTTTATTGTTGGCTTATTGGCTATACTTTGTGTAGTGTGTGTTTAAGACTTCATGTTTTAATTGGGTTGTTTGTCTTTTTATTTTTGAATTGTAGAAGTTCATATATTCTAAATATAAGTCCTTTGTGAGATATGCACAAATATATTTTGTGACTATTTTCTCCTGGTCTGTCTGTGCCTTACCTATTCTCTCATTGGCATCTTTTGAGGGGGTAGGGTGGTGGTGAATTTTAAATTTAATGAAGTCCACTTTATCAGGATTTGGTTTTATCGTTCTTGCTTTCAGTGTTTTGCCCAAGAAATCTTTTCATATCCTTAGTGAGGTCTTGAAGAGATATTCTTGTATATTTTCTTCTAAAAGCTAGTAAGTTAGCTTTTACATTTAGGACTCTGATATCGTTCTATGGCTCAGTTTATGGTTTGTTTTGGTGACTATTCGTCAGGCTCTTGAAAAAAGTATGTTTTATGCTTTGGACAAATGTCATTTACAGTAGTGTTGTTTGGATATCCTGTGGCCTTACTCAGCCCCTTGTTCTGTCATTTGCTTGGACACAGGTGTGGGTATCTGTGGCTATGTAACAAACCACCCAAAACTTAGTAGCCTAAAACAATGTATTATTATAAAATCTTTCCGGTCATCTATGACTGTAACAGATCATTCTGAAACCTAGTAAGATAATTTATTATTATCTCTCATAGCTCTGTGGTTTCATTGAGCTAAGCTGGGCAGTGTTTGGCTTGGGATCTTGCAGTCAGGTGAATGGCTAAGGTCATCTGAAAGCTTCACTGGACCAGTCTTCGAGTTCAGTGTGATACCTTGAAGGTTCATTTGTGTTGTAGCATGTGTCAGATTTTCCTTTTTTTTAAGGCTGAAATATGGTCCATTGTATGTACGAACCCCAGTTTGTTTATCCCTTCATCCTAGATGGATGTTTGAGTTATTTCTACCCTTTGTCTATTGTGAATAAAGTTGATGAACTTGGGTGTACAAATACCTGTTTTAGTCCCTCCTTTTAATTCTTTTGCGTGTATATCCAGAAGTGGAATTGCTGAATCATTTGTTTATTCTATGTTTAACTTCTTTCCCCAAAGCATAAATGAATTTTAAAAAATTTTCTTCATTTATGTAACAAATATAACATATTAATATATGTTATATATTAATCATAACATTAATATATATTATATATTAATATATAACATATAATTAACAGTTTATTTTTCTCTATTTTTAGTCCTTTGCAATACTTTCTTAACCTAAATTCTTGGGAAGAGCTAGAGATTTTTATAATGCTTCATTTTACCAACATTTTATTTCTCTTCTATATCCTAAGTTACTTTCTTTATTAAAAGATAGAATAAGCCCTGGCTGGTGTAGCTCAGTGGATTGAGCGCGGGCCTGCGAACCAGAGGATCGCGGTTCGATTCCCAGTCAGGGTACATGCCTGGGTTGCAGGCCAGTTCCCAGCAGGGGACACACGAGAGACAACCCTACATTGATATTTCTCTCCCTCTCCCTTTCTCCTACCCTTCCCCTCTAAAGATAAATAAATAAAAACCTTTAAAAAAATAAAAAATATTAAAAAAAAAAAGATAGAATAAAATGCTGCTGTTAACTACTAAGTTTTTATCTTATTTAATTTTTTACTATTCATGCTTTATTATGTTAAAAACCTTCTACATTCTAATATTAACTGACTGTAGCCTGCTCTATTCTAATCTTGTTCAAGCCGGTGTCAGATAATACATGCTTTCTTATTTGAACGTTTTTAAAAATTCAGGTATAATTGACATGTAACATTATATTAGTTTCAGGTGTACATCATAATTCATTATTTGTATATATTGCAAAATGATCACCACTGAAAATACAATTAACACCCTTCTCCATATATAGTTATAAAATGTTTTTCTTGTGGTGAGAACTTTTATGTGTTGCTCTCTTAGCACTTTTTGAATATGCAATACAAAAGTATAGTCAGCATGATGGGCTTCACATCCTCATGTGTTATTTTTTATAACTGGGAGAGTCTATTTTAAGTTGATAGCAACTTAAGTTTGAACACATTCTTAAGTTCTACATTTTTACTTTACCCATCCAGGTTTTATGTTTTTTAAAAAATATATTTTCTTGATTATGCTATTACAGTTAACTGAATTTTTCCCCTTTGCACTCTTCTTCCCAGTACCCCCCATTCCCTCAGGCAATCTCCCCCAAATACACATCCATGGGTCATGCATATAAGTTCTTTAGCTTCTCTATTTCCTGTACTGCACTTTACATCCCCATGGCTATTCTGTAGCTACCAGTTTGTACTTCTTAATCCCTGCACCTTCCCTGCCTCCCCTTCGTTGTCTCTCTTCCCCCCTCAAATGATAACACTCTTAATGATCTCCATATCTGTGATTCTGTTTATTTTCTGCTTGTGTGTTTTGTTGTTTTTTAGATTCAGTTGATAGTTGTGAATTTATTGCCATTTTAATGTTCATGGTTTTGATCTTCTTCTTTTTGTTAGATAAGTGCCTTTATTGTTTGCAGGCTGGCACTCAATCCACTGAGTCACACCAGCCAGGGCTAGATAAGTCCTTTTAACATTTCATGTAATAGTGACTTGGTGATGATGAACTCCTTTAACTTGACCTTATCTGAGAAGCACTTTATCTGCACTTTCATTCTAAATGATAGCTTTTCTGGATAGGGTAATCTTGGATGTAGTCCTTGATATTCATCAGCGTGAATACTACTTGCAGTCCTTTCTAGCCTACAAAGTTTCTTTTGAGAAATCAGATGACAGTTATGGGAACTGCTTTGTAGGTAACCCTCTGCTTTCTCTTGCTGCTTTGAAGATTCTCTCTTTATCTTTAACCTTTGGCATTTTCATTATGATGTGTCTTGGTGTGGTCCTCTTTGGGCCCAACTTCTTTGGGACTCTCTGTGCTTCCTGGACTTGTATGTCTATTTCCTTCACCAAATCAGGAAAGTTTTCTTTCATTATTTTTTCAAATAAGTTTTCAGTTTCTTGCTCTTTCTTATCTCCTTTCAGCACCCTTACGATTTGAATATTGATGTGTTTGAAGTTGTACAAGAGGCTCCTCAGCCTATCATTTTTTAGATTCTTTTTTCTTCCTGCTGTTCTGATTGTATGTTTTTTTCTTCCTTGTTCCAAGTCATTGATTTTTTTTGTTGGATTCATCCCCTCCACTGTTAGTTCCCTGTCAGTTTTTTTTTTTATTTCACTTAGTGTAACCTTCATTTCTGTCTGGGTCTTTTTTACACTGTTGAAGTACACAATGAATTCCTTCAGCATCCTAATAACCAGTGTTTTGAACTCTGCACCTGATAGATTATTTATCTCCATTTTGTTTAGTTCTTTTTCTGGAGTTTTGTTCCATTTTTTTCATTTGGACCATATTTCTTTGTTTCCTCATTTTGGCAGCCTCCCTGTTTTTGTTGCTATGTATTACATAGAACTGCTTTGATTTCCTGTCTTAATAGCATGGACTATTGTAGAAAAGCACACCAGTAAGGTGGGTTAGGTGGAACCCTAGGTAAACGCCAGGGTGGGGCACTCCATATGAACCAGGTTGATGGAGTCTCAGATACAGTGTCGTGCTCTTGGCTCTGTGTCGGGGAGGGGGCTAGGAGCAGTGACAGTGCCGCTCCCTGGCCTCTAGTGGTTTGTCTGGGAGGATGCTATCTCCCGGCACTCATCCTGATGCCAGACACTTCAGTTTCTCCCTCTATGCCATTGGTGCCCTTCCAGCTATTGACCTGGTGCTGAAGGTCAGGGGGAGCGAGTCTGCATAAGTTTTAAGTACTTTGTGGGTCCTTTAAAAAGAGACTGCTGCCATGGCTGGTGTGGCTCACTGGATTGAGCGCTGGACAGTGAACCAAAGATTCCTAGTTAGAGCACATGCCTGGGTTACAGAACAGGTCCCCAGTAGGGGGCACTTGAGAGGCAACCACACATTGAAAAACACATTGATGTTTTTCTCCCTCTGTTTCTCACTCCCTTCTCTCTAAAAACAAATAAATAAAATCACTTTTTAAAAAAAGGGACTCCTAAGAATCCCACAGTTTCTTCTGCTACCCCAACCATCACTGTTTTTTATAGCCAGAAGTTATGGGGGACATATCTTCCTGGCTCTGGAACCCTGAGCTGGGTGGTCTGGTGTTGAGCTGCGATCCTCCTGAGGTATCCCTTTTGATTTTTATCCACCACATGGGTGTGGGACCGCCCATTCCATGTCTGTTATCCTCTCCACACATCTGTGCATCTTCACCCCTCCTACCTGTCTTGATGAATGTAGCTTCTTGGTTGTCCGACTTCCATACAGATTGATTTTCTGATGATTTTGGGTGATACTTGTTTTGTAATCTAGTAGTAATTATTGCTGTGGTTGTGCGAGGAGGCAAGCCATGTCCACCTGTGCCAACATCTTGACCAGAAGTCGTTGTATGTTTTTGATGTCGCATTTTACATCTTTTTCTCTTCTGTATCCCTTAACTAATTATTGTAGTTATAATTGTTTTTACTGCTTTTGTCTTAACCTCCATACTAGCTCTATGCATGATTAATTCACTACCTTTACTCTATACGTACCTTTAACAGTGAGATTTCTACTTTTGTATAGTTTTCTTCCTTTAACATTTCTTTAGTGGTGGTGAACTCCTTTAGCTTTTGCTTGTCTGGAAAACTATCTTTCCTTCAATTCTGAATTATAATGTTGCCAGGTAGAGTATTGTTGGTTGGAAGTTTTCTTCGTTTAGTACTTTGAATACATCGTGCCACTCCCTTCTGGCCTGCAACATTCCTACATGTGGTTTCATTGTACAATATGTAACAAGTTGTTTTTTTCTTGCTTCTTTAAAGAATTTCTCCTTGTCTTTAACTTTTCACATTTTAATTATAACGTGTCTTGGACTGGTGTATTTAACTTACTGAGGTATTGCCAACAGTTTTCCAGAGCAGCTCCACATTTTACATTCCCAGCAATGCACAAGGGTTCTGTTTCTCCATATCCTATCCACCAGTTGGTATTTTCTGGGTTTTTGTTTCGTTTTGTTTTTTTGCAAATAGCCATCCTTGTGTGTGAACTGATATTTCATTGTGGATTGGATTTCTTGTATATACTTACTAGTGATGTTGAGCATCTTTTCATTTGCTTATTGGCAATTTGCATGTCTCATTCTGTTTGAGTCCTTTGTCCATTTTGAATGATGTGGGTGGATTTTTATGTATTCTGGATATCAGTCTTTATCAGCTATGTGATTTGTAATCATTTCTCCCTTTCCATGGCTTATCTTTTCACTCTGTTGATAGTGTCTTTGATGCATAAGTTTTTCATTTTGATGAAGTTCAACTTACCTGTTTTTGTTGTTGTTGCCTGTGCTTGTGGTATTCTATGCAAGAAATCATTCCCAAATCCAATGTCATGAAGCTTTTCCCGTATGTTTTCTTCTAAGAGTTTTATCATTTTAGTCTTATGTTTAGGTCTTTGATCCCTTTGGAGTTAATTTTTGTATATGGTGTAAGGTAAGGATCCAGCTTAAGGCTTCCATTTTTATTGCTCACAAACTGGATGTGAATGCAGTGTGGAATTTGCTGGTGTTAAAACTTATTGATAGCCTGGGATACAGAGAGACACTGATTTTATACAATGGACAATGCTGAATGTTTGGGAATTCAGAATAGTCTTCAGGTGGTTCTCTATGGCAAGTACAGCTGGGAGGCGGCAAGTACAGTGTTTACCTACTCTGCCATCTTGACTGGTCATTTGAGATGAATGATATGTATGATTCGTGAAAAATCAAGTGTAACATGAGTGACATTTTATACTAGGTGTAACTTTTCACCTTTCTCAGGGATTGAGAAATGATCTGAAAGCAGCGTTGGATAAGATTGATCAGCAATACCTCAATGAACTTGTGGGTGGTCAGGAACCTGGAGAGGAAGACACGCAGAATGATTTGAAAGTTCATGAAGAAAACACCACAATAGAAGAGTTAGAGGTAATCTCTACACCCACCTCACCTCATCCCCTGTCACACCTCTCATTCCCTGCAGCAAATGGTTGAGTTCATGAGATCGCTCAGTGCAGAGCACACTGCTATCTTTGGTCATTACTAAGGCCCTTCTATCATTTCATGCTTTTGTTTATTACCTCCCTTCTTTCTCATTGTCCACTCACATTCATTCCCCTACTTCCTGCCTTCAAAAGTAGTCATTCCAATATATTTGATATGCATTGTTTTGTTGGTTTAGAAGACCTCCAACCAGGTCTTCTAAAACTAGTAGTGTTTTGGGAGTCTGCGTTGTTGATTTTCATGAATGGTGTTCTGTGAAATTCTTTCTGCTTTTGACTTTTCCTTTTTATACTTTGAACTGTGTGTTTAATATCCATCTGCGATGCCTATGTACGTCTAAACCTTTGCTTTTAACTGCTAAGTAATACTGCATACCCTGTGGTATTCACTGCCGTTTACTTTTGTTCTCCCATAATGATGGGCGACTAGGTGGCTCCCTGCTCCCTATCACTGCAAACCGCTCTGTGGACTCAGAAGTGGGATTGCTACATTTACATATATTTAACTTGTCTAAGTACAGTCAAACCTCAGTTCTCGAACATGCTGGTTCTTGAAAATTTTGGTTCTTAAACAAGTCGTTTACAAAACAAATGTCTTAGTTGTCTAATAAAACCTCGGTTGTCTAACAAAATTTGGGTCTCAGTTCTCTACCTGATGACCCTTTCATGCTGATACCTGTATGATTGATCAGTCATGCTTCTCTTAGGCGACAGAGAAAGGAGATTGGCTTGTCAGGCAGATCACTTCTCAAACAGTTTTATAGAGGGAATTAAGTTTGAGAACCATGTTCAACTGTACCACTAAGCTGCTCTCCAGATGACTGCCAATCTGCACCCCACCAGCAGGGTGTGTCTCACAGCCCTGCTCTCTGTCAGCACTGGGCAGTCCTGTGCTTTCTAATTGTTGTCAATGTGTTGAATGTGAAGTGATACATGTAATCTCAGTTAAAGAACAATGCTGTATTATCCAAATGTCTAGCTCAAGCAAATGATACCACTTGGTTTAAAGCTCTTAATATTAATACAATGTAAACTGTTAGTTTTTCTTTTTCTTTCAATCCTTGCTCTTGCACATGCTGACATCGTCGTTGAGGAGGGTGTCCTCTTAATTGTACCCCCCCACCCCAACACCTGTCTGCGGGCTGTAACTTATATTGGAATAATTGGTGTGTGCAACCATCTCTAGGTTTTCTTTTATCCTCTAACAGCTTTATTGAGAAATCCACCTGTCCTACAATTTTCCACTTTAAAGTATACAATTCAGTCGTCTTTATATAATCACGGGGTGGTACAATTATCATCTCACTCCAATTGTAGAACAACTGTTCCCTGAGACAAAACCTCCCGTGCATTAACAGTCACTCCCCTTTACCCTCTCTTGATTCATAAAAGATAACATGCTTTCACAATTTAAATGGCAAGTTAGTGTTTTTTAAAAAAACTTACCTAGAGATTCCATCAGGTTTTTAAATAACAATTGGACAGTCTGTGTAATAAAGAGCCACATTTAGACTGGTGTTGATAATGCATCTACTCAGTTGTTGCTTTTCACTAATGAGCAGGAGCATTATTTTTCCTCAGGCTTTGGGAGAATCTTTAGGAAAAGGTGATGATCATAAAGACATGGACATCATTACCAAATTCCTTAAGGTATGTGCTTTTAAGTTTAGAAAGAAGGGCATTTTCATTGGTTAATAACTGTTTTTATAGTTTTGCATTGTCAAGGGTTAAATAAAGACTAGGAAGGGAAAGCTCAATAAACATTTCTGATGTGCACTGTTTATGATTTTGCTATGCACTTGGATATAGAGGTTAATCAAAGACAGTGTATATTTATGTTTCTCTGGCACTTTTTAAAAAGCTGGCTTATTAATGTAAACAAAGAATAGAATACAGCAGTGGATAGAACAAGAAGTATGGGGAGTTCTACATTTTTTTTTTGAAGCACTTGAGGAAGGACTACAATGAAGAGAGAGTTCTAGAAGCTTTTATGGGAGGTGATGACAGTAAGGAAAGGAAGGAGGGAAGAAGACATTGGCAGTGAAAAATGCAGACACATCAGTAACCTTTTAGAGACAGTTCATTTTCTCAGTTCTTCAGACAGCTCTTTATTCTTGTTGTAATATGCTCATTCCATCTTCCTTCTCAGCATTTTGTCTTTAGTAGTTTAGCATTTATTCAAAAATATCTTGTGTTCAGTCCTACAAAGTGAAAGGTTACCGGTTTGATTCCGGTCAGGGCACATATCCGGGTCCCTGGTTTGGGTGTGTCTTACAGGCACATGATTGATGTTTCTCTCTTACATCAGTGTTTCTCTCCTCTTTCTGCCTTCTTTCTGTCTCACTAAATATAAATAAGTAAGATTTAAAAAAAAATTCTGAATCTGTTGAGGAAGTGATACAGAACTAGATAGGGTGTGAAACTATTTATTATGAACTGGGATTTTAGAATGGCAGTGCCACCTTCTATAGGATTGCACAGGAAGGCCAGTAGTTGGGTGTGTTCTCCTCAGCCTGTGCTTTTACCTGCCTCTAGAAGGGCACTTGTCGTACAGGTCAACCCAGTGGGCACTGCGGTTGTTTTCTGGGGTGGGTTAGGGGGAGAGTATGGGTCATAGGTTCTTTTTTTTTCTGTTCTGTTCTCTTTTATGGGAATTTTTAATTAAATCATTGTCTCTACTGCAAAAGTAGAAAGTCCACATAGTACAACATCATACCTGGGGGATTTATTAACTATCTCACAGCCTATATGGTGCTATGCTGATAATCTAGGTGGGGCAAATTTGATGTGATAGAAACATAAGTAAAAGTTTATTTCTGTCAAATACTTATTCATGTAATTGGGTAATTCTTTTGGGGGGAAATGGATTATCTTTGAACTAGGAATATAAATATAGAACAGGGAGGTTTGTGAATTGCCAAAGGTGCTACTTTAAAACATATGTGACAGAATCAGCGGATATAGTTCATTATTAGTGGACGATAATGTAATCAGTCAAGAAATTTTCTCTAAGGATGGTACTATACTGCTTTGTGCGTTAGCGAACTTTTAAACTTGTTCAGCCACTGGGTGGCACTGCAGTCTAAATTTACCCGTTCTTTCTACAGTTCCTTCTTGGTGTTTGGGCTAAAGAATTGAATGCCAGAGAAGACTATGTGAAGCGCAGTGTGCAGGGTAAACTGAACAGTGCTACGCAGAAACAGACTGAGTCCTATCTCAGACCCCTTTTCAGAAAGCTACGGAAAAGGGTAAGGAATCTCAAAAAATGCTTTTCTTAACTTATTTTTAAAAAATAGCATATAGCCCCGACCGGTGTGGCTCTGTTGTTTGGGCATCATCCTGCACAATGAAGCTCAGTTTGATTCCAGATCAGGGCATGTGCCTGGCTTGCAGGTTCAGTCCCTGGTCGGGGTATATATGAGAGGCAACCAGTCAATATTCTTACCCCTCCCTTTCTCCTTCCCTTCCCTTCTCTAAGAAGAAATGAAGTCTTTATTTTTTAAATCTTTATTATTGTATTTTTTTACTTTACCTTTTAGTCCCTGTATACCCCTTTTCCCCCAGCAGTCACCACACTGTTGTCCATGTCCACAAGTCCTTTTTCTTTTTTTGTTCAATCTCACCACCCCCTAAAATCTTCCTCAAATAGCTGTCATCCTGCCTTCCATCTGTGAGTCCGTTTGCATTCCTTGTTCAGTTTGTTGACTAGATTCCTCATATGAGTGAAATCATATGGCATTTGTCTTTCTCTGACTGGCTCATTTCACTTAGCACAATGTTCTCCAGGTCCATCCATGCTGTCACAAAGGGCAGCGTTTTCTTTTTTACACCCAAATAGTATTCCATTGTGTAAATATCCCACAGTTGTTTTATCATCTATTAATAGATTTTATGTCCATTAATGGGCTGATTCCATATCTTGGTGATTATAAATAATGCTGCAATAAACAAGGGGTGATTATGTTCTTTTGAATTAGTGTTGTGGGTTCCTTTGGATATATTCCCAGAAGTGGGATTGCTGGGTCAAAAGGCAGATCCATTTTTAATTTTTGAGGTATCTCCATACTGCTTTCTACTGTGGCTGAACCAGTCTGCATTCCTAGC
Organism: Glossophaga mutica; assembly: GCA_039655065.1. Taxonomy (NCBI): domain Eukaryota; kingdom Metazoa; phylum Chordata; class Mammalia; order Chiroptera; family Phyllostomidae; genus Glossophaga; species Glossophaga mutica. Next base: position 159,420,161 of record CM077303.1, read on the forward strand.
AACAGTGCAAAAGTATTCCCCTTTCTCCACATCCTTACCAGCACTTGTTTGTTGATTTATTGATGATAGCCATTCTAACAGGTGTGAGGTGCTATCTCATTGTGGTTTTAATTTGCATTTCTCTCATGAGTGACATTGAGCATCTTTTCATTATGTCTATTGGCTGTCCGTATGTCCTCTTTGGAGAAGTGTCTATTTAGATCCTTTGCCTGTTTTTTAACTGGGTTGTTTAATCGAACAGATACATAGAAAAAAATGAAACTAGACCACCTTCTCACACTACACACAAGAATAAATTCAAAATGAATCAAAGACTTAAATGTTAGACCTGAAACCATAGAAATCCTGGAAGAAAACATAGGCAACCGAATCTCAGACATGGCTCACAGCAATTTTTTATTGGATATACCTTCCAGGCAAGGGAGACAGAAGAAAAAGTAAACAAATGAGTCTACATCAAACTAACTAAAAAGTTTTTGCACCGCAACAGAATAAAAAGATAACCCACAGAATGGGAGAACATATTTGCTGAGACATCTGATAAGGAATTAATATTCAAAATTTACAAAGTACTTAAAAAATTCAACACCAAAAAAACAAACAACCTAATTAAGAAATAAAATTAAAAAAACATGAAATTAGAATAAATCCACTCTAACTACACACAATAGCTTCCAAAATTAATTTTGCTCTTTTTTCTTTTCCAGAATCTTCCTGCTGATATTAAAGAATCTATAACAGATATTATTAAATTCATGTTGCAAAGAGAATATGTGAAGGTACGTTGCCATGGTGTGTGTTGGAATTGTGGTTATGAGCATATCTAGGTTGTGCACATAGTATGTTCATTTCGTGAGGGAATATGTATCACATAGGAGATCTAAGAATAAATATAAAATTCATTAATTTTTTTTAAAAAACACCTTTTATTTTTCTAATGTATTGCCACCTTAATTTTGGGTATTTTATATTAAACTTTCAGACCACACTGTATTTTATAGACATTTTTAAGGCAGATATAAAGATTCTTCAGATCACGTACTAGATATGGGCAAGGTGCATTTCGTGCCTGGGAATGAGTTTCAAAATTTGCAGATTGTTGCTCACAGCTCAGGACAGATTTTCCCACAGACACAAATACATACTACTCATAGCTAAAGGGTTGTACTAATGATACAGTGGAATCTGGCCGCCCTTTATACTTGTTTCTGTGAGAATTTGTTTCATGCCAGCCTGCCAGCGCTCATCTCTCCCATTTCGGGACCGCAGCAGTAGCAGACCCCTTGTTGGGGAAGACTTGCCCCTTGCTCCCTCCCGAATGGGCCCTGGGAGGTGGTGGCGTGGGGAGAGAGCGCTGGTGCCCAGGCAGGGCTGGGGTAAGGTTCCGAAAGGGGAGAGTGGAGGGCTGTCAGTGGTGGGGCGGAATGAGAAGAGAAGGGCCTGGTGCACCAGTGGTGGAGACTGGGAAATGGGACGCTGCTGGGTGGGCCGTAAGCTGAGGGTGAGGGGCGGGGCTTCTGGTGGCTGAGCCTCCCAAGAGAGTGGCAGTGGAGAGTCCCGTGCAGCAGTCCCCCGTGCAGCAGTCCCAGGTCAGCAGACAGGGCTCCGACAGACGGCAACGCCATCGCTTCTTCCTGTGCTCTGCGTGTCTGTGCTCCGAAGGGGCTGCTGGCCAATCTGGGTGACTGGGTGGTCTCCTTGATCAGAGCCTCATGCTCATGAGGTTATAGTATTGTTTTTACTCCCTCTGTATGGAAGCCAGTTAGTTTTATCAAAGAAAATGCTTCTGTTTTATGGCTATTAATTATATTCTCGGACAGTTTCTGTTAGTTGCCTTCTGCTTACAAGGACAGCATTGTAATGGATGGATAAGGCCACCATCACTGCAAAAGAAGTCAGGTCACCCGCCTTTCCTCTTGTGACATTTCTCATTCTCATTTATGAGAATCAGGTGAAGGTTTATGATGTATAAACTACACAAAGAACCAAGAAACTTCAATAACCTATTTGACAGTTTTCTTTGGAAATCTAGGAATCTAAACGTTGGAAACTTTATCAGTTAATATTCAGTGTTCAAGTTACACACATGGGGATCAGTGGTAAAAATGTGTATATGGCCCTGGCTGGTGCGGCTCAGTGAATTGAGTGCTGGCTAGTGAACCAGTTTGATTCCCAGTCAGGGCATATGCCTGGGTTTCAGGCCAGGTCCCCAATAGGGGGCGCTAGAGAGGTAAGCACATATTGATGTTTCTCTCTTTCTCCTTCCCTTCCCCTTTTTAAAAATAAAATAAATAAAAAAAATTTTTAAAAGTGTATAAGCCCTTTTAAAATTAAGCTTTAAAAAAACTCAGTACAGCAAATTCAAATTTATCTTTAGGGACAGAATGATCTTTCAGTTAACCAATCTGATATTTTTATTTTTTATTTTTATTTTTTTTTTTAAAGATTTATTTATTTATTTATTTATCTTTAGAGGGGAAGGGTAGGAGAGAGGGAGAGGGAGAGAAACATCAATGTGCGGTTGCCTCTTGTATGTCCCCTGCCGGGAACTGGCCTGCAACCCAGGCATGTGCCCTGACTGGGAATCGAACCGCGATTCTCTGGTTCGCAGGCCCGCGCTCAATCCACTGAGCTACACCAGCCAGGGCTCAATCTGATATTTTTAAAGTCAATTCTACATATCAAACACATTGGTGTTTGATTTTTATTTTTAAAAATTTTTTAAAAAGATTGATTTATTTCTAGAGAGAGGAGAAGGGAGGGAGAAAGAAAAGGAGAGAAACATCAGTGTGTGATTGCGTCTCACCTGCCCCTAACTGGGGTCCTGGCCCACAACCCAGGCATGTGCCCTCACTGGGAATCACACCAGTGACCCTTTTGTTTGCAGGCCTGTGCTCAATGTACTGAGCCACACCAGCCAGGGCAGGTGTTTGACTTTTTAAATGAAAATCTATTTCAGGCTTGGGTATATAGGTTTCTCTGAAACTCTCAAGGTCTTTTAGAATTTCCTTGCTATTCTGTTTTCCTTGCAAGTCACCAGGCTTACTTTAGAAAAAGAGCCATCTGTCTTCATTGGTTTCTGTCTCTACATTTAACAGCTTTTACAATAATTTAAGGTTTGAGGCAGGTGGGAGGTTTGTGGGGCAGGGGGAAGTGATCCCATGCTCGAGCTGATTCGAGAGCCAGTATTTCTTCTCTGTTCACACCCCCGCCGTGGGCCCTATGTGATAGCCCCAGCACGCAGAGCCCTGCTGCTGCCAGAGGTCTGACTGCTGTGCAGGGAGTGGGCACCGTTCAAGCCTCTGTGTTCTGTGTGACCCCCTGTGGGGAAGACCAGGTAGAAGGGAGATCCAAACTCAAGTGTTCTGGCAGTACATCAGATTACCTGCCTGGTAATTCCAGATCAAAATGCAGTAGTATTCAGTGCACAAAGGCTGCCGAGGAATGTTTGTCTTTCACTCACAAGGTTGACTTTGGTTTCTGTTTTTCCATGGACATTTGTGGTCTGGGCAGGACAGTCAGCCATCCCATATTTTAACTCTTTCTTTGAATAAGGGGGAATGGTAATATTTTCAGCATGCTTAAGAGATGGCCGAAAAGCTCTGAAATATTTGAAATAAAAATTTGGACCAACACAATATTTTCTGCTCTTCTGATCTCTACTTGATCTTTCTTTTTAGGCTAATGATGCTTATCTTCAGATGGCCATTGGAAATGCCCCTTGGCCCATTGGTGTCACTATGGTTGGTATTCATGCCAGAACTGGTAGAGAAAAGATTTTTTCCAAGCATGTTGCACATGTTTTAAACGATGAAACACAGAGGAAGTATATTCAGGTAAGCAGTTTGGAGGGAAAGGCATTTCTCTGGAGTTTAATGTTCTCCAATTCCAAAACTATATATTTTGAGAGCAAAAGAACTATAGCAAAAAGGACATATCATGATAGGATATAAGTCCAGTTCTTTAAGACATCTTCACCGAATAAAATAAAAACTTTTTAAGTTTCACATATCAGCGATCCCCAACATCTTTGTACCAGGGCCAGTTTGGTGGAAGACAGTTTTTCTACGGGGCAGGGCAGGATGGGGCGGGGAGGCAGGTGTAGGAGGAGACAAGAGGGAGCTCAGGCTGTAATGCAGCTGGAAGCTTAGCTCTCTGGCCTGCTTATCTTTGGCTGTGTCGCAGTTCCTAACAGGCCATGGATCATTACCAGCCTTGGGGGCTGGGGACCACTTCCAGATGCAAGCCAGGTTGAAGGGTTTACCTTGGCATTAAAATAAGACTGTTATAGTTTGTTTTGGGTGTTTACTGAAGAGTAGCAAATTCAGAATTTTTGCAATAAATCTTGTTTTGTTGCTTTTACGGTAGATTTAACATGTACTAGAATAAAAGGTATGAATAGTAAACATTTGGCTTTAATGAAGATAATTTTTAAATTTAATTTAAAAATTTAAAAAAACCATTTTTTCCATCACCATTTATCCCCCACACCCTGTGGCCATCACCACACTATTGTCCTTGTCCATGAGTCTTTTCCTTTTTGCTCAGTCCCTTCGCCCGCCACCCCGCCAGTATCACCCCAGAGCTGTCCAGTTGCTCTCTGAGTCTGTCTCTGTTTGGCTTGTTAGTTCACTTTGAACATAATTTTTAAGTAACAAGACTTCTCTACATGAATAGCTGAAAAGTGTTTATAGTTTATTTTTTGAGTTGTATACACATCACATGAAATCGCATGCAGTATTTGGTTAAATTTTTATCCTTAGTGGGAAAAATCAGTTCTCTTCTTAGCTTTTGCCAAACTGTCAAGAATTTCAGGTTGTATCCGTGTCATGACTTTTGCTGGATGCTAATTCTAAAGGTAGAAGATGATATCCTGAAAGTTTACTTAAAATTTAAAATTCATTTAAGATGTATGAAGTACCTACAGATTTTCTGCAAGAGAGCAACCATTACCATAATCACGAATTACCTTTTGGTTTGTATTTCAGTTCCGAGTGATAAATGTTCATTTGTGTTATGCTTTATTCACACGTATTGGCAATTTAAAAAATTATTTCACCTGGATTCCCTGATATAAACTGTAGAATTTATAGAGTTCAGGTATACTTGTGGAAATTTAAAGACATTCCTGTTTTTTTAAATAACCACCAGTGACTGTGTGAAAGGCCAAAAGCTTTTAGTTGGGGGCGGGGGCAGGTGGGAAATATTTGGCTTTAACAATAGGAAACAATTTCCAGTGATTGAATTTGCTTGGTGTGTTCGGCGAAGCCTTAGTCAAAGATGTAGTGTGTATAGGAGTCATGTAATTAGATAAAATATCTTAAAGAACATTTCTTTTTTAAATAATGATAGCTTCCCATTAACTGTTTTTTTTTTTTTTTTTTTAAAGCACACCAGTGCTTATTTTTAAAGCTTTCTGGTTTATATTGGAAGCTACAAAGTCACCTATCTCTCCTCAGTAGTTCATCTCTTTTAACTGTTACCCTCTCATTTAAAAAGAAAATCTTTTTTATTCCACCGAGATGATGAGGGAAAATTGGGGAGCATGCTCTGTCTGAGCTTTGGGAAGGGGTCTGGCCCCAACCCAGTCACAGTTCTGTGGACGGTGTGGGCCTGACAGCACGATCGGGTGACTCTCAGCTTGTGAGTGAGGGAAGCAGTGGAGCGCTGAGCAGGAGTCCATGTCTGCTCTGGTGCCCGCTGGTGACATGCGCCTTAGGCTCTTAGAGTCCACAGTGCTGCCCTGCTGAACGTTTTAGTGACCGATTCAGATGGTCACACAGAGAGGTGCGGTGATCAGACTTAGACACCAAGAAACCAGAAGGGGGACAGAGTGCGAGTTAAGGTAGAAAAGAGACTGGCATTGTAGAAGTTCTTGGCAGACTGTAGAAGGCACAGATGCTTTTTTTTTTTTAAGGTTTCATTTATTTATTTTTAGAGAGAGAGAAAGGGAGGGAGAAAAACATCGCTTGGTAGCCTCTCGCATGCACCCGTACCAGGTACAAAACCCACAACCCAGGCACGTGCCCTGACTGGGAATCAAACCTGTGACCTTTGGCTTTGCTGGATGACGGCCAACCAACTGAGCCTGACTGGTCAGGGGAAGGAAAGACAGATTCTTCAAATAGAACATTTAGCTAGGATGACCATAAAGGAATTTGGATCCAACAACCTAGTTGCTTGAGCATACCTCTGAGTAAAGTGTAAGAGAACAAGGTGAGGGAATGTAGTGGACTGTGAGGGTAATAAAACTATAGTGACATGATACAGTCACTGGAAAGTCACATGATAGCTTACACTATTAGACATGATAATCTTGTGTTGGTTGCACAAGGCAAGTTCATCATTAGACCCCTAGTGTCCAGAAGGTACTGCGCTTAGAGTGGGCACTCAGTGAATATTTGCTGATTGAATTGAATGAACACTGTATAGGACAAGAGAGTCCTTGAGAAAGGAAACTCTTCGTGGAGATGTGGGCAAAAGAGGTATAGATTATGGAAGAGCTTTTTGGTGGAGGAGGGAGTAAACTTGTCCTATATGGTTGTGGGCCGAGTAACGTACAGGAAGACAGACTTCTGGTCAGTGTCAGGAGATGCTTTTTGTAAAACATTTAATTTTGAAATATAGGCTCACAGAGGTTGCAGAGGTAGTATAAAGAATCTCTTTACCAGGCTGAATTACCTGAGGTAGGAACAGGGCCACTCTGGAAGACATGGGGGAGGTCCCTGCCCCTTGATGTTGGCAGGCTTCGAGGTCCCTATGCCCTTCCTGGTCCTTCTGGCCCTTCGATCGCTCTGGTTCTTTTCTGCCATTGTCCTAGAGGCCACTGCGTACCCCTGAGGTTGTGGACTTGCATGCCCCGGACAGTCAGGTAACGAGTGAGCTGCGTGTGGAGGAGCGCCTGACTTTCGTGTCCCCACTTTCCCCGCGGGCACTCCCAGCAGCAGTCCTCACTTCCACGCCGCTGTGAGAAGAGCGGGTGGTGCCTGCAGAGTGACTGACGCGCCAGCCCTGCCGAGGCTGGTGTTGTCGGAGACACTGCAGCTCACTGTTTCCTTGTAGGAATGTGGTTCCGGTGTTGCTCCATCTCTATTTATTTATTTGGTTATTATTTTGGTATGAGCAGCCAAAATTGTTATTTCTTTTAAATGTAGACACTCCCATTTTAAAAATATCAGAGCCAAATATTAAAAAATTATCATTGTTTAAGGCCGGATCAATTTGTGATTTGTGTCATTAAAACTCAAAGCAAAACAATGTTGCCGCCACCCCCAAGTTAGAGTTTCATCAAATTCTTAGTTACTTTAACTGAATAATTTCCTAAGCTATCCTATGAATCTCCTTGTCACTTTGGTATTTAGGTGCAGTTGGTTTGCATTATCCTAAAAAGAGGGACAGTTTAAAGATGTCACTTGAAGTTTAAGTCTGGTGTTGGAGAACCTTACATTAAAGATCATAGGCCTCTGTCACAACTACTCACCCCTGCAGCTGTCATGTGGACACTGCCTGTGGCTGTGTTCCCCAACACCTTGTGACAGAGGCTGTGGCCTATGGCCATAGTTTGCTGACCCCTGGTAAATGCATAAACCCGAATCTTTTCTATGTTAAGATATTTGCTGTGGAGGTAAGTGCAAGTCATTTAATGGGGTAGTTGTTTCTTTTAAAATTGACATACAACATACCAACGAACAGTGTAGTGTATGGAGTGTGCTGATCTTAATTGTAGAGCTCAGTGGTAGAGAGAGACGGGGGGACACATCAGTGTGAGAGAGAAACATCGATCGGTTGCCTCTTGCGCACTCCCTGTCTGGAGCAGAACCTACAGTCCAGGTACGGGCCCAAACTGGGAATCGAACCTGTGACCTTTTGGTTTACAGGACAACACTCCAACCAACTGAGCCACACTGGGCAGGGCACAATGATTCCTAGTGTTTGTAATATGTATCAAGATGTAAAACAAGATCTAGACATAGAACATTTCTAGCAGCACCACAGAAGTTTCCTGGATACCGTTTCCCAGTGTGAATCCTCCCTGCCAGCAGAGGTAACCACTGTTCTGATTCATGTCATTTTTAGTTAATTTTATTTGTTAGTGGCAATTATTTCAATGGAATCTTACAACGTATGGAGTGATTATTTGTTTTATTTAGAAATACTGGTGAGAAATACCTGTTTTATGAAGTACGGTAGACAGTTCAAGGGGTTATTTCGCTCTAATATGATTTCATCCTTTGGTTTTACGCAAACCTCTGTAGAATTTAAACCGTGGAAAGTTGTTTGAAAATTTCTCCCCAAAATGAAACACACCTCATGGAGAATTTTCACACTGTGCAGATCAAATAAAAGTTGTGTAGCCCATTAGGTAGCCTCCAATCTAAGGGTGAGCCTTAGATTTGGCTGGTTTAGCTCAGTGTATTGAGCACCATTCTGTGAACCAAAATGTTGCCGGTTTGATTCCTGGTCGGGACACATGCCTGGGTTGCAGGCCAGTTCCATGGTTGGGCGTGTGTGAGGGGCATCCTAACGATGTGTCCCTCACACATCTATGTTTCTCTCCCTGTCTTCCTTTCTTCCTCCCCTCTCTAAAAAATAAAAACAAAAAATAAAAAACATCTAAGGGTGAGATTTAAATTGATGGTAGTAAGTTCAAGGACTTTGTTCTGTGAAATACAGTTGTAGCTTTTGGCCCATATTTGGGGATAAAGCTTCTTTTATACAGGTTATAGGAAGCTGTTGATTATTTACAGACTTTATAATTCTTGGAAAGGTTCACATCTCGGGTGTCTTTATCTGTCGGTAAAGAAGAGAAGGATGAAATGATGAAATTAAAATGAAATGGCCATTTGACTCTCCAGACGACCCTCTCTGCCCTTCTTTCCTTTGTCCTGTGTCCCAGAAATCCAGCTTTATGACTGGATTTCTCTTATTCTTCAGCTTCTCAGGCTGTACTGCTAAATGGGCCTGTGCTTTCATCTTCGAGCCTTTGTTCTTACGATGTACACTTGTGACAGGTACAGAAATGATGGCTTTAATAAAGTGTCTCTTTTATACTTCAATAAAAGTTTCCTTAAAAACAAACAAAAATCTTTTCCAAGTTCTATTAACTAATGATTGTTCAGGAAAGAAAAGGGAGAGCACATGCCCCTGCCGTTCCAGCCTGTTCTGTTGGTGGGACGTAGCTCCCGCCTGTGGTCGCCTTTAAAAGAAAAGCGTTCCCGAAAGAAAATATTCCATGTGGAGATATTGTCCATGAGCACAAAAAAGGATGGGTGAAGGAAGAAGGCATGAAAATCTGGTTTAACAAAGTCTGGTCACAAGGGCCTGGAGGATTACTTAAAAAACGAGCTTTGCTTGTTTTTGATCACTTCAAAGCCCATGTTACACAAATTGCAAAAGCAATCACAGCGGACTTGAAACCCAACCTGCTGTGATACCTGGTGGGCTACCCAGCCAGTTGCAGCCTCTTGGTGTGTCCGTAAACAAGCCCTTTAAGGCCCTAATGAAGCAAGAGAGGACGTCGTGGATGCAGTCAGCTGGTAGTAATGTAACACCTACAGGCAGGGGCAAGGAAGCACCCACCGCCCAGGTCCATGATTGGGTCCTAAGATCGTGGAACAGTGTCAGGAAGAAAGTGGTTGTGAGATTGTTTAAAAAATGCGGCGCTAGCAATGCTGTGGATGGACTGAGGACAATGATGGAAGTTACTGGAGTGAGGACAGTCACTCTTCAGAAGACACTGGTAATGTAGAAATTGAAGAAGATGATACTTCTGAATTGACAGTGACTAAGAGTTCTTGGCCTTCTATGATGCACAAATATTGTAAATTCGTTACCAGTACATAAAATTTCTTCTACTTGGTATCCTTTGTTGTGTTTTGTAATTATTTGTCATATTAAATTTCTTGAGCTACAATATGCTCAAAAATAAATACTAAAATTTGTATATAATACAAAAAAAGTATCTGAATATAAATAAATAGTTGAATTAAAAAATTAAAACAAAAGATGTTTTTCCTGAAAGTTTGGGCCAAAAACATGGGCATGTATTTTCACAGGAGTGCATTATACATGGCAAAATATGCTACTTTCTGAGGTATGCACATCGCTCAGGAAGGGGCAGTGTCATAGCAGAGCAGGAGGCTTCAGTGCAAGTCTATGTGCCGGCCAGTGAGGCTTCCAGTTCCTGTTCTCCACGGGCTGCCCTGATGCAGACAGCCAGGCTTTTAACCCTAGTCGGGAAATTGGAGCTCAGTCTCTGTAAACTGATCCAGGAGAAAAGACCTATAGTCACTAACACTTAGTATTATCCAGTGACAAAGCTGGCTTGCTGCCCCTACTGTCCGAAGATGAAGTTCCACTGATGAGGCCTCCTCATTCAGGGGGTTTCCTTTAGCTGTTTAGTGTCCTGCTCAGCAAAATGAATGTTCACCTAGGACCCTCAGAAATTTAGAGAAAGTTTCCAACATAAAAGACAGAGGCCAAAACAAACGCAGGGAAAAGAAGGAGCTCAGGGAGAAAGTTATAGAATAGGGAAGAGAAAACAAAAACCCTCAGTTAAAAACGAAACAGCCTTAGATGAAGTCACAGCCATGAAATAAGAACAATACACTATGAAGAGAAAGGGCAGAGAGTGAAAATGAGCTCTTAGAACTTAAATATTGTGGCAGAAATATAAAGATTAAATAAAACAGAAGATAAAGTTGAAATCTTGGCTGTGTGAAAGATAAAAGAATGAGGGAGTCAACCTGCAAGGTCTGCAACTGTCCAAACTTCGGGAAAAGGAGAACAGAGAAATTAATTGGAGGGTAAGGACGTAAACAATGAATGTGGCAAAACTTCCCAGAGCTGAAGGACAGGAGAGTCCAAAATGAAAATGAGAGTTCACTGGGTACGTAGGGAAACGGATAGGAAAGGACTCACATCAAAGCAAAATATAATGAAATATTGGAGGGTAAGGATAAAGAGAAGACTTTAAATGCTTCTGGGAGAAAGAAACAGGGCACTTACAAAGGCTCGGGGACTGAAATGCCGTTGCACTTACCGGAAGCCAGAAGACAGTGGAGCAGGGCCTCTGCAATAGTAAGGGTGATAATTTTCAACGGACTCCCTTTCCATCTGAACTAACAGTCAGGCGTGAATACAGGCTCAAGGCATCTCCAGACAATGAAGTCTCAAAGTGTGCCTTCTCACGTAGCCATCTTGGGCATTTCCACAGTGACAGCTAGCACTTCTGTGATGCCATCTGTGTGCTTCATGTCACCAGTTTAGAGCAACAGCGTGAGGATATTATGATATCTCTGTTTGACAAGTGGGGAAACCGAGGCACAGAGAATTAGGTTCCTAAGGCCACCCAGCTAGGAAGTGGCGAGGTTGGGATTTGAACCTGGGTTGTCTTAACTCCACTATGTGATACTGCCTCTACTTCAGGATATGTTCCCCCAAGTGAGGGAAACAAACAAAAAAGCTGCCGGAAGTGAGATCCAGCCCAGGAGCAGGGAAAAGGAGCTCCCAGGTTGAAGGATTAGGGATGCTCTCAGATGGTAGCAGTACACAAGGAGGTTTGGAATCCAGCTGCCCTGGATTGGCACAGGCAGGCAGAGGGCTCCAGGAAGAAAAAGGGGGGACAGACACAGTACCGATGTGTTTGGTCACACTGAGAGTTGTCTCACAATGAGAGCAAAAGGTGATATCTGCATGGAAGGGCAAAAAGATGGGGAAGAACACCTGTGCAAAGAGAGGTCGGCGACATACACTGCATGGTTCTGTTTGAAGAGTATCTGTGTGGACATCACAAGGTACATCCTGAATACTGCGTTCCCTAAGCATTGCGATTGGGGAGGGGAGGGCGGTAAGTGTGTTCAGGTGTGTGCGTGCTTATGTGCAGCCAGTGGGTGTGATGTAGAGAATTAAATCCTCAGCTTTCACGGTAGGAAGTCAGTAGGTTAAAAAATCAGTCAATCACAATAAAACAAGCATATCAACATAGTGTTTGGAAATAGGGCAGTAAATACCAGAAGAAACACTTAAGAAATTTGAAAGGTTGCCTCTGAGGCACTGGAATGAGGGATGCTCAGATGCTTTCATTATGTAGCATTTTGTGCATCCAAAAGGACATGTGTGAGTTATGAAGTAAATGAAACAGGTATCTAAAGGCCTTAATTGTGTTTTAAGAACTAGAGCATTTTGAAAAGCATGCATCTGTAGTTTCCTTCTCTACCCCAGAAGTAACCATCATTTTGAATCTGTCACTTCCTTTTTCGAAAATAATTCTGTCATGTTATGTGTGTTTCTGAGCGATATATTATTTTTGAACTTGTTTCTGAGTTTTATTAAAATGCTGTTATATTGTTGTGCAACCTTTGCCACTTGCGTTTTACATTCAGCATTGATTCTGAGATTCAGATACATTAGCTGTTCTCAACCAGAGTCCCCACCTGGGCCATAGAACACACAAAGTGACCCGAGTGCCTGTTCTGTCATGTTTCCCTAGGACGTGCACAGGAGAGGAGCTGTCTTGTTACATCCAGTTGATGCTCGAGACTAGGTGGTGGGGCCTAACTCTCTGCTGGACCCTGAGTTGTTAGATGTCGCTCTGCCTAGTTAATCGTTGTGACTGCTGTGAAGTGTTCCATGTGTGAGCATACAGGTGCTTGTTCACAGTCCTCCTGTGATGCTCATTTGGGTTGTTTCCCATTCTCTTGCTGCTGCTGCTGCTGCTCCTGTTTCTGTGACCGGTTGTGCTGTGACCACTTCGTTATGTCTCTGGGTGCACATGAAGAAACATTTCACTAGGTGTACATCTGAGTGGTATTGCTGGGGACTGCCACATGTTAGTGGGGACATTGGTAAACTGCAGTGAATACAGAGGAGGGCAAGTAAGAAAAGTCCAAAGGCATCACAACCAACCTTTATTTTCCTTATTTTCTAGGGATTGAAGAGGTTAATGACTATTTGCCAGAAGCACTTTCCTACAGATCCCTCAAAATGCGTGGAGTACAATGCACTCTGAGACCTGTGTACGGTGTGTGGATACAGTGAGAAACTTCAGGGAGCATGGTGCAGACTTCTGGAACTTCCAGCAGGAACCAGGGAAGAAGAAAAATGGATTTTCTAGACTTTGGCTTCTACCTAATGCAACTCTTGGTTTTAAGAAATGTCTTGGCACTCATATCACATCTGACTGCAGACTGACTTCTGTCTTGCTGGTATTTTAAGTAGTTGAAAAACTAAGTTCAGAAAGACTCTCCCTAGTTTAAATGTGCAGACAGCGGTCACAGAAGGGGTTTAAAATGAATCTTTCCCTCGAGATCTCAAAGTTGCAGTTTGATGATTGAAAGGTCATTTGAGGGTGGACTTCATTGTTTTTGTAAAATATGGTGCTTTTCACATTGTCCTGTATGTCATATTTTCAGAAAGTATTTTTATATATCTCCACAAAAATATGGAACCATTGAATGAAACTTTATAGTCCTTAAATGTTGCTGAGCGTTTGCCCTCCTGATAGAGAATTTGAATGTAAATGTTGTTACTGTTGACTCAAGTGTTATTTTTCTTGTATTTCAAAACTTGCTTTTATCGTCTAAGGAGTGTAAAGTTTTGTCTTTGTTATCTCCTGGGACAGAGAACTAACAGGAAATATGAGTCTGAGAAACAAAGATGGTATGTTATAGCAACAGAGGTTCGAATTCAGTAGTCTCAGCCCATCCAGGTCCAGGTGGGGAAGTGGAGTGTCAAGCCAGCCAAGAGTGGGGGCATTCTGATGCTGCTGGTCCTTCCTGGACAAGGACTGCCTGCAAGTTTCATCTTCATCAGACCTGCCACAGGCCGCTGTTCCCAGCTCCATCCCTCCAAGCAGAAAAGAGGTGCCGTTACTCTCATCACTGCTCAACACCGTACGTAGGCCCTGGGTCTGTTTTCCACAGATCGGGACTTCTGCATCTTGTTTTGTCACACCCGGGGAATTGTGATCAATCACTGCACTTTAGGAGGTGAGAGGACTTGGTTAATAAGCGAAGCAGGTAAACAGTGTTTGTTATTGATCCATGTACCAGGGGCGGTACCGGATGGTGGTAAGAGCGGGGCTCTGTTCGAAGTCAGAACCTCCAGCCTCGAATCTCAGCTCTTCACCTCCTGACCATATGGTCATGACTAACTTAATCTTTCTGAGCCTCAGTTTCCTTGTCAGTAGCCAGTCACAGCAGTCCATTCCTGCCAGTGACATTGTTGTGTTTAAGTGAAATGCTAGCGTGCTGCCTGCTATGTAAGAGCTCAGTGGCTAGGGTTGCTGTGTCCTTGTTGTTATCCGAGTGTCACCAGAGTAGCTGTCAGGAGCCCCGTGGTCAGGGGCAGTGTGTACTTATGGAATGATGACAATAATGGTGGCGTCCACAGCAGTGGTAACAGTGAGACACTGAGCATTTACTGCATGCAGGTCCTGCGGGGTTCCCACTTTCTGAGTTTATGAGGGTAGAGGATATGGGAGCTGAGTCAGCTGATGAGGCAGGTAAGTGTAGAGTCACATCCCCTATTCTGGCCCTTTTGGGGAAGACGTGAAAGCTGGTTTTGGCTACTCATGGTCTGTGTCCATGCCCTACTTTCTGCCGGATATTTGCATGGGTGGTGGCTAGGCCCCCTGTCTTAGATTGAGTCAGGTTCCTCGTCCCCCAACCCTCCCCACTTCTTGCTCTGGAAACCGTGTCTTAGACTTTGCGAGGTTGAGACAACAATCTAGACCAGCGATTTTCTTGCATGCTGCAAGACTTTTTAAAGCATGCAGTACCTGAGTATTTAGGCAGGGGTCATGACCTCATTTCCCTTAGGTTGTCATATTTAAAAATGACAACGGTCAACACAGTAGCCATCTGGTACAAATGAATTAAAATAATACCTATGGCTTTTTGTTTTTGTTTTTTTGTTTTTTGTCAGATTGGCAAAAGACACATTTTATGGTGCGCTGCAGAATTTTAGTAATTTATATGTGCCATGAGATGAAAAAGGTTGAAAATTACTGATCTGGAGCTCTTGCTATGTAGTCTTATTGCACAGGATTCGTTCATACGTCCTGCTGACTGAAGACTGCCCACGTGACTTCTGTGTACTCACCAGGCCACCGCATGGCAGTCAGTCGTTTTCACACTGCCTCCTGTTTGCTGTTAGTTAACATGCTACGTTGAGAAGAGACGGTATCATGTGACAGCAGGGCCTTCTAAAATTGATCAGTATGGACAGGTAGTTTAAAAAGTACATGTAGCCCTGGCTGGTGTAGCTCAGTGGATTGAGCGCGGGCCTGCGAACCAGAGGATCGCGGTTCGATTCCCAGTCAGGGCACATGCCTGGGTTGCAGGCCAGTTCCCAGCAGGGGACACAAGAGAGGCAACCGTACATTGATATTTCTCTCCCTCTCCCTCTCTCCTACCCCTCTAAAGACAAATAAAAAAAAATCTTAAAAAAAAATTAAAAAAAAAAAAAAAAAAAAAAAGTACATGTAGCCTTGGCAGGTGTGCATCAGTGGATTGAGTGCCAGCCTGTGAACCCAAAGGTCGCCAGTTCAATTCCCAGTCAGGGTACCTGCCTGGGTTGCGGGCCGGGTCCCCAGTTGGGGGCATATGAGAGGCAGCTGGTCACTGTATCTCTGCCACACTGATGTTTCTCTCCCTCTCTTTGTCCCTACCTTCCCCTCTCAAAGTAAATAAATAAAATCTTTTTTAAAAAAAGTAATTGTAACACTCTATAGTGCCGTGATTACTAACCGTTTTGGGCTTGGGTGGAAGGAGGCACGTTCAGAGATGTAGATCCCTCATAGAAAGTTTTACATTGCCCTGAAGCTAAGATTTCAGATGACTACAAATATCAAGTGGGTAGATAATAAAGAACAAGAATTTTTGCATTCTCTGAATCATGAAAATTTTCATTTAGAAGATAACTACATATTGTTTTTAGCTCATGCTAAAACAATGATGGCATTCTTTTAAAACCAGTCACAGTCCCACCCTGGCCAGTGTGGCTCCGTTGGAGCGCAGTCCAGTAACCTGAAAGGTCGCGTGTATGATTTCTGGTCAGGGCTGGTACAAGAGGCAACAGATGGGTATCTCTCTCTCACGTCAATGTTTCTCTCCCTTTCTCCCTACCCCTCTCTCTAAAATCAATAAGCATGTCCTTCGGTGAGGATAAAAATAAAATCAGTCACCACCCTGAAGTACTTATATTCTTCTCTTTCTTCTTCCTCACCCCCGCAGACTCCTATGCAAAGGAGTTGTGTCTTAATTCACATTTAGTAAAACACTGGTTTTCCCTCAGAAGTTAATACTACACTTCTGAGGAAGGAGTATTTTTGCCATTTGCAAAGACAGAGCAGCATTTTTCAGCATAGAGCCTGTGGCAATTGGTAAGTCCTGGCAGTGATGAGAGTCTTAGGAGAAAATAAAGCTGAGGTCAAAGGCAATGACCTGGGGGGGGGGGGTCGGGTGAGGAGACACCATCTAATTCTTGTAGGAAAAGTGGGGAGGTCCTGAGAGACCAGAGTGAGGAAGGCAGCTGTCACTAATAGACCTTAGGGATTTGCTGTGGGCTCCGAATCCTCAGACGTAGGAGGAATAGGAAATGGGATTGATAGCAATCCACCTCTTTATGTCAATTTCTCCTTTCTGGTGACTTGCTGACCTACTCTAGCACTTTAGATTGCCCTCACATTCGACCCCAGTGAATACTTCAGAAATACAACTCTTTATTCTGAAAGTAAGCTGCTTGGAAAAGACTGAATTATACTGAACTATTATTTTAGCTCATGGCCTACGAACAGTCTCCCTCCCAGAGCATCATGATGACCATTAGCAAGTCTTGCCAGCCCAGCTCCCTGCCTCCCACGACCAGTTTGACTGGAGGTGTTATAGTTATATCAGCAACCTCCTGATCCCACCTATCCATCATTCTTGGAGTTAATGTAGTCATTACTGCTTCATGTTCCTTTTACATGCTAACTGTGCCCCAATAGGCAACCACACATTATCACATTAACAATATTAAACCATCCTTCCCATGAGAAAACACGTTCATAATGATGCAACGAATGCCCCACTACTCTTAACCATTAACCCCAGGATTATTTTTGGGACTTTGTATTATAAATGTAGTTTAACCAAAACATTAGGTTGAGAATCTAATAATAGAATCTAAAAATCCTTTAAAATAAATTTTTTAAAAGATTTTATTTATTTATGTTTAGACAGAGGGGAAGGCAGGGAGAAAGAAAGGGAGAGAAAGCCTGTTGTGTGCCCCTTACTGGGGACCTGGCCTGCAACCCAGGCATGTGCACTGACTGGGAATCGAACCAGCAATCCTTTGGTTCCCAGGCCTGCACTCAGTCCACTGAGCCATACTAGCCAGGGCTAAAAAGCCTTATTTATTGAAAAGTATGCTAGAACTGCTAACTCATGCCCCCACACCTAAGAGTGTGGCTTTTTCAAACTTTGAAAGTTGTCCCTTGGTCTTAGGAACCGAAAAGTCGGTGCAAGTTCAAATAAAAGTAAGAAAGCTAATTACCTCCTCAGTAGTAATTTCACTACTTATACTAATTACTGTCTCTAATATTCAGAAATACATTGTACAGTAAACTGCAGAAACTATAATCTCCTGCACCTTTATCACCAGGCCAATCACCATGGTAATGTTTACCTCCTCCAGGAAATAGTCATTTCTGACTGACACTGAATAACAATTCAAACTACGAAACGATCACTCAGCTTCAGATGGGACTGGTTCTCAGAGGTATTGACTCGCACACCGGTAGCCCTGCACCACTCGTCACGTGACCTGTTATGGAATTATCACCGTGATATATGCACCCAGACCCAAACATCAATGTGTTCTTCAAGTGCCTCTAGTATTTCTCATCCCAGTACTGATCCTAGTTACCACCCACAGTCTTTTTCAATTTATTGGGTGAGAAAGAGTAGGAATTACATCATTCCTGGTAACTGGCAGATGATATGGCTGAGCAGATACTGTCGCCCTGCGAGCAATCTTATATAACCGTATTGGAGACACCGGATTTATTACACCGATAACATGGTGCCTGTGTACCCCTAACACATGAGGAGGGTTACAGCAGATCTTACTCAGTTTTGACAACTCCAGCTTCCCGCTAACCAGACTCCTCCTCGCTGCTACCAGTCAGTCAGCCCAATTCGGATTACCACGACTAGCCTCTGCCACGGAAGGCCCTACACCTGTCTCAGCGCTACTCCACTCAGGCAGGCATTGCTCTACTAACCTGACTCTACCTACTGACAGGAAACAACCTAATTCAAACAGTGATATGATGCCTCGGAGCAGTCACCACACTGTCTAGCAATTGGGGTCCTCACCCAGAAGGGCATTAAAAATGTATAGCTTTCCCCACCTCAGGCCAACCAGGCCTGATAACAGTCACCACGAGCCTTGACAAACCCTCCCTAAGCCTTTCGCTGTGTGTGTACACACACATTTTTAAAGCCATACTGTTCTTACGTTCAGGGCCTGTTATTCACAGCCTATGTGATGAACGAGCTATTTGGACGATTCAGAGTACTGCCCTTCCCTCTCACCGCACTCGTTATGGAAGCCTGGCATTACCAGGAATACCTTTCCTAACAGGATTTCATGCCAAAGACCTAATTATCAAAACTGCTAACTCACCATATACCACCACCTGACCCCTACTAATCACTGTCATCGCTACCTCCCTAATAGGAAAGTTATATTTAAAACTTTACATTAGTGAGTGAGGTCGACAATCTGGGCAGCAAACTGCTGTTACCATTCCTTTCCTGGTATAAAATTTTCTTGACAGAGGACACTGTCACTGAGAAGCCAATTTTTATTCTTACTGCAATCTGATAAATTACGGAGGACAGATATCAGTCCCTCCAATTCCGTGTTACCCTCACAGCAGGTAATAATCCTGCCGAAGTTTTACAGCCAGGATTAGATGTGGGGCTGGGTATAGAACCCAGTTTTCTTGATTTTTTTCCTTGTGCCACTATGTACCTAAGATGCTGTAAGACTGGGCTCTCTGACCTGCACCCAAAGGACTCCAAGTGAATTTTATAAAAATACCATTTTAGCCGTGGCAGCTGTGGCTCTCTTGGTTGGAGCATCGTCCCATAGCCGAAAGGTTACGGGTTGATTCCCGGTCGCGGCACATACCTGGGTTGCCTGCAGATTCTTGAAGTTCCCTTATCATTACAAAATAAACCACATTCGTTTGGCTAAGGTGTTCATAGGAATACGGGCGGCAGAGTTTGAGAGAGTAAAATATGTAAAGGAATTATTTTGTCAGTGGCTGGTTTAAATTGAATGTGGGCAACTACATTTCTAAATTATTTCTTAAACATCATTTTCGTGGTGGTGACACGGCCAAGGTGGCAGATGGGGTCAGGGTTCCTCAGTGGGGTGGGGCCTGGTCCAGAGCCCGGAGAAGAGCTGGAGATCCTGCAGCAGAGCCAGAAGCCAGGTCAGGGGACCCGCAGAGTGCAGCCAGGTGGCAGCACGGTGGTGGCGGAGGGCCGGTCCACGCCTATCCGGACCCGGGCTCACAGGCCTCGGGCAGCCTCTCTGCAGGCTGCAGGAACGTGCAGGGGAAATGAAGGTGACGATGCAGGATTTTGGGTCATGTCTTTCACAAAAGCCATGACCCAAAATAATTGGCATCATGGAAGATAAGACATGCAAATACTTTGCCAAGCCAGACCCGCAAATTCACAAGTGCAATGAGCAGCCAGGTCAAACTAGATGGATAATGACGAATGGACCCCGAGTTTAAGAACCTGTGGAAAAGGGGTGCAGGGCAGATAAGCGGTGTGTTCACAACAGCTGAGCAATGGAACCAAGATGAGGGTCCCAAGAGGGACTGTGCTGGGCCCTGACCTGCCTCTGGCCAGTGCTGCAAGGGCCAGGACTGCACGGCCATGTGGGAGGCGGGAGTGTGGTCAGAGTGATTGGGCAAGTGTGGCAAAGGCGTCTGTCTCTGGACCTTGAGGTGTGTTAACTCTAGATCAAAATGAGTCCTCTCCAGCGGACCCAGTGTGGCTGGGGACTGTGAGGTTCACTGGAAATGCTACCTGTGGTCAGTGGGTGACTGGGCTCAGCTCACCATAGGTACTTCACATTTTTTTTGTTTAAAAAAATGTTGCCAATGCATACACACTGGGGTCAAAGCCCCGCCTTATGAGCTCACTGGCTCCGCCCCTTCTCCTGGTTACCACGGACACTTGGCTAGAAAGATTCTAACATTCCACATTTTGAATTGTTGGAGTTTGAAGGGTGAGAAGGAAAGAGAGGAGAGTTGCGTGAGCTGTTGGAGAGGAAAGAGTGAAGGGATTCAGGAGCATCTTTCTTAGTTGGTGCGTGAGTGCACCTGAGAGACTGGTGAAGACCAGGTACCACAGTACCACCACCAGGACCGCAGGGTCACTGAGATCTGGAGAGACCACAACCACAACCATGGTACCACTGCAATCCCGAGCGCCCACCAATGGGACCACTATGCTGCTGAGGTCCGGAGTGTCCACCACCGTGACCATGGTAACACTGAGGTGCGGAGCACCGACCAGAACCTCGGTGCCACTCACGGCGGAAACTACAACCAGGAGGAAGTCCATGCCACTGGACAACCACCAGGCCAGTATCCTGGTTAGCTGGGACCCATGAGGCTTCTGGACTGTGGATACTAATGCTAGGCTCAGACCCTGGGAACTAGGAATACTTCCCCTAAGGGAGGACTGTAGAAGCCCCCCCTAGATTGCATTTTCCTTTAATAAATACTGCTTTAGAGCAAAAAATGCAAACAACAGAAGTGATGGGGCTCATAAAAAAGACAATGGAAGTGATGAAGCTGGACCACCAAATGAGAGAAACTCAAATCCAACAAGACATCGTGATGTCTGCTACTCAATGAAAAGTTCCGATTCCAGGCTGACACTAAGGTCGTGATAGCAAACTTCTCCAACAAAGCTGAGAAGTATCAAAGGGAAATGGAAAATCAGTGGACAAATATGCCCAGCAAAGTGGTGAGATGTTTCCAATGAGACAAGAATCAGCCTCCAAATATGCGAAACAAACTTCAGGGCCTCAAACAATACTGCTCTTGGAGAAGAAAAGCTGGTCTCCAATTTCCAGCAACAGCCGGGGGCAGTGAGGGACATTTCACTGGGAGGGGAGAAAGAGTACAGGGAGCTGCAGACAGTGCAGGAGGAGCTAAGGAAAGCCTGAGCTGTTCTGAGACAGCTGCAAAGGCCCAGGCCCGGTTCCTGCAAGAAAAAGCATTACTGGAGAGGCAACTGAGTGAGCCAGCTGTGAGCATGCTGGGGGAGAGAGAAGAAAAGGAGCTGGAAAGGAAGGCCCAGGCCTTGGAGGTGACAGCAGAGAGGCATGCTGCTCAGCTGTGCCGCCTCCAAACAAGAAAGCTTGGAATCACACAGAGAGTCCTACCAGCAGTCCCAGCAGCAGTCCAGCAGCACTGGGCGCAAAAGACCCTCCATCCCTGGTTAAAAATTACGAAGCAGCAGCTGGAGCAGGAAAAGTGGTGGTCTTCAAAGAGCTCGTATGAGAACAGGCAAGAACAGGAGGACGAGAAGAGCTCACTGCCTGATGTGGCAGAAAACCAGCCTGAAAGACTGGGATCCCGGAGGAGCTCACAGCCTGAGGTACCAGAACACCTGCAGAACAGGCGGGGGATCCCGGAGGAGCTCACAGCCTGAGGTGCCAGAACACCTGCAGAACAGGCGGGGATCCCGGAGGAGCTCACAGCCTGAGGTGCCAGAACACCTGCAGAACAGGCGGGGATCCCGGAGGAGCTCTCAGAAGGATGCTCCATGTTCTCAAAGAAGTTCCCAATAGGGAATTAAATCACAGCTGAACTGCTAGATATTCGTGTGACCAGCTTCCCTTAATTAGGTTTTTCTTTAATTAGCTCCTGTTAATAAACCAGATTTTCCTCACATCTCCAGATCACATACCACCACCTGCCAAACACTGATACATGAAACCAGGTGGAGAGTTTGATCCCCTGGAGAAGAGGGACTGAGTTTTCCCTGTTGCTAGGAATTCCTCTGCACACCTGCTGGAGGCGTGGGCTGATTAAACACTCCTGGCAAGTGGAAAGGAAATGGGTCTGGGAAGGAATAGATTCTAAGGATGAGCAAGGGTCACCTGAGTCTGGGCCTGTGCACTGTGGCCTGGGTGAGGAATGGCCAGGGAAGGCCAAGTGGCTAGGATTGGCTAAGGAGCACCCGTGGTTTGGAGGCTACAATTTGCAGCATCGGTTTGCAGGAGACAGGACCCCAAAACCTGCTTATGAGAAGGAGCTGTGGGTTCAAGTTTTGTTAATATATTCACAGGTTGCCTGCACTCTTTCAGTCTTAGTTTTCGGCCTGTATGTTTGGTCCAGTAAGGGTAGGTCTGTGCTGGCTCCAGGAGGGAGCCTGCTGGGTCGGATATGGGCAGACTGGAGCATGTGGTGCCATTATCCAGTGCCCAAGGGGGACTTGTAATTGTAATGCTGCGCCCTACATACATTTTGGATCGTGGGGAAAGGCAGCCTGTGGCCGGTTCCCTAGATTCCTGAACCATTATGCACCTGGAACAGAACCAACAGCTGCACAAGTGGGATGAAGCCTGTTACGCCGAGGCTCTCAGGTCACTGCATAGTAGGGTTTCAGCAGAGACCGAGGTCTGCTGGATGGTGCAGAGAAGGGAAGGGGCCTGGAAACCTCTTCCTGGTAGTAAGACCCAGGAAGGAAAGGAGAATGAGTAAATAAACCTCATCAACACCCTGAACCCGGGGGACTCAGGGTTGGTGGCAGCAGAACCTCCCCCATCACCAGCCCCTCCACTGCCTACTCCTGAAATGGGGCCACAGACCCAGCAGGGGCAATTCCCTTGACAGAGCCTGGCTGGAACCGAAACGGCGGGGGCCTAGCCTTCCTGGAACATTACGGAAAGTGCACACTGGAAGAGTTTAAGAAAGGGGGTGCTCAAGCAAAAGAGCCCGAGCATGATACAAGCTCTTCAACACAAACCAGATGAAGACCCTTCTGAGTTTTCAGAAAGGACCTACCAGGCCTGTAGGAAGCAGAGTCGTGCTGACCCGCAGCCACCAGGAAACATGCGGGGTGAACATGACCTTTATTGGACAAAGTGCCCTGGGTATTAGAGGGAAGCTCTAGAAGTTTGATGGGGAACCGGGAATGAATCCCTCTCGGCTGGTAGACATAGCCTTAGAAGTCTACAACGCCCACGGAGCAAGGAAGATAAAGCAGGTCGTGGTGTTCTTAGAAAGAGGGTGGTGAGACCGGAAGAAGAGGAGAGACCCTAAAGGGAAAAAGGGAGGCCCACTAGGCACCCATCAATGTGCCTGCTTCAAGGGGGACGGCCACTGCAGAAAGGAGTGCCCGAAACTCCAGAGGGAAAGTACAGATGAAAAACCTCACCGACAAACGCTGAAAAGACGAGGGGAGTCTGATGACAAATGAGGAGGCCCAGGGGCTCCCTTGGACATCTCCCGACCTATTACCATGTCCCCACAGGAGCCCCAGGGACAGTTAACGGTGGGGAACAAGCCAGCTGATTGCCTTTCAGATATTGGGATCTACATGTTCAGGGTGGAATATGAAAGTAACTAAGAAAAGTTGGGATGCAGTAAGGGTTACTGGACAACTACAAAAACAGGCATCCCTTCAAGCCCTGGAATGCCAGCCTGCGGACCAGAGCATTGTACACAGTTTTCTCTACTTGCCGGACGGTCCCAGTCCATTTCTGGGCCAAGGCTTACTTTGCCAATTAAACGCACAAATAACTTTTTCTCCTGAAATGCAGCAATTATGTGTAGAGGTCCCACTGGAAAATGCTCTCTTGCTTCAGGTACTCCTGGCTTGCCTCGAGGGTCCCAGAGGTGAACTCTTCCCACCTCAGATCCATGAACAGGTTGGTCAAATCATTTGGGCTGATGGAACCGCAGGTAAAGCAGTTCAAGTCCAACCCATAAAAGTTAGCTTAAAGGGGGGGGGGGGTGAATTCCACAGACAATATAGTACCCTCTCACAAAGGAGGCTTTAGAGGGCATTCGGCCAGTAATGCAGAAATTCTTAAAATCGGGACTAATCTGGTCACACCTGTCTCCCTATAACACTCCTACTTTGCCAGTCAAAGAGCTTCATTCTGATGAATCTTGATTGGTACAGGATCTTCGAACCGTAAATGACATTGTGCAAGACATTCATCCTACGGTGCCCAACCCCTGTCCTCTGTGGACCGTGGTGCCTGGAGATAGCCAGTGGTTTTCAGTCCTAGGCTTGAAGGATGCCTTTCTCTGCATCCCAATAGATGAACAGGCTCAGCTACTGCCTGCCTTTGAATGGCAGGACCCATAAACAAAAGCCACACTCCAACACTGCTGGACTGTGCTGCCACAAGGATTGAAGAACTCTCCGACTATATTGGGGGATGTATTAGCCAAGGACCTAAGGGGTACTCATTTGAGATCAGGAGTTCTGTATTACGTAGATGACATACTGATAACTAGCAATACGTACGAGGTCTGTCTGCTCAACACCATCACAGTCCTAAATCTTTAGGCAAAAAGAGCATGTAAGGTGCAGCTGCATGGGGCCCAGATCTGCAGCAGCGAGACCAGCAGCAGGAGGGCTGCCACGTCTAGGGGCTTTGAACCCCCGCTTGGATCTGTCAAAAGTTTGACCTCATTACACAGTTCGAGACGAGGGACAGGCCTGTGAATGAGGACTCACTAAAACTGATCTCAATTCCACATGGTAGATCTCACCTTCAGTGTGATCATACTCCCTAAGGCTCTAAACTCTAGTTATCTCCTCAACAAACACCTACATAAAGGGATATGTTACAGAAGGGATGCTTTGATAGACCTCATTCAGCCTCACACAAAAGGCCCTCATTTGCAAAGGGGCGCTCAGAGGATCGCCCAGCCTGCCAGTTACGTGCCGAAACCTGTCCTGAGACAGCAGGCGCCCAGTGCAAGAGGCAGAACAGTAGAAAGGGTTGTGCCCTTTGAGGACTGGCAAGTGGGTTTTACACAAATGTCTAAACCAAAGGGAATTTCCCATTTCTACTTGTGGATGCTCTTCCTAGATGGATATGGCGATACCCCTCTAGAACTGAGGTGGCTGGAGCAGGGGGACTTTTACTGGAAGACATGGTTCCCAGGTTTGGCCTCCCTCACAGCATCCAGAGCAACAGAGGGCCGTCATCTGCTTCAGAGACCCCCCAGAACAACGGGGCCATCGTCCGCTTTGGAGATCCCTCGGGACAGCAGTGGACCATCGTCTGCTTAGGAGATCCCCCGGGAGGCTAGGCGGGCACTGCAGATACGAAAGGAAGTACATGCATCTTGGAGACACCAGTCCACGGGCAAGACTTGGAGAAAATGAATCACGTAATAAAAAAGGCCATGGCAAAAGTATGCCAGGAAACACATTTGAATTGCGACTAGGCACTCGCCATCACTTTGCTCTGGATTAGGGTGATGCCCAGAGGTGGGCTTAAGTTAAGCCCTTTGGAAGTAGTTTATGGAAGACCCCTCCAAATTCCTGTTTTAGGAATGCCCCCCCTTAGATTTGGAGCACAAGTTAAAGATTAAACAAAATGTGCAACATTTAGGGCAAACTCACCGCTTTGCACAAGTTTGTGCGTTGCAGGTTCACATATCCCTCTGAGAAGCCCCTGCTCCCACTCCAGCTGGGAGGCCGAGTCTTACTAAAGACTTGGAGGACTCAAGGCCCTGAACAGCAGCTCACCAAACAAGACCCCGGTGCCTACTGTCGATGACAGAGACCTGGTTCTTCTTACTGATGTGTGTGAAGAATTACAGATCAGCAAATCTATTAGTGTGCAATCAGAGTTCATCAGTGATCTGTTCCCGTGGAAGACAATGGGCCTACCTAGGGGGTGGGTGGGTGGGGGGTGAAAGGCATAGGTTCAGGGCAAAGCAGGGCAGCTGAAGGCCAGGGGTGTGGCAACCCCCAGGTGGCCAGAAACCAGGTGACCTGAGGCCAGGTGGCCAGAGAGCCAAGAGAGCCAAGAGCAGGAGTCCTTTGTTCTGAGGACTCTTACAGTTGGCTGGATGGGAGTAAAAAAGTTACATATTGATTGACAGGTAAAGGTGGTACCAGATTTCCTGGGGGGGCGTGACTACCTAAACTTAGGTATGTGTGGGGGTCTGTTAGCCCGAATCCTTATCTTGCTCCAGACCCCATTTGTTCATCTTGTTGTAAAACAGACATGAGACAGGAGGCAGTTAATTAAAGTTGGGGCAGGTACCCAAAGTCACTTATGGGCTCTTTCTTTGGGCCCTGTGGACCCTCTCCCGCATTCCAGGCCCTGGGATGAAAGCACAGTTTCAAGGCTTTCTTTCCCAGAGAGTGGAAATGCTGTATACAATTTCAAGAACTTCCCCCCTTCCTTGCTAACACAGTGTTTTTTGTGATGTTGGAGCACCTGGGGATATTACTGGATCAGACTCAGGACTGCTGAATTAGTGGGTGAGACATGTCTCCCTCCTCCTATGTGACACAAGGCATTTCCTGGCAACCAGGATGCTAGATGCTGGCGGTAAGAACAGCGCAGTCTCAGAGTTCTTCCTCTCTCCTGCCTCATTTCCCCCTGAGAGACATGGTTCTCAAAAATTCCTTTTTGGGTTGCTGAGGGGTGACAGTCCATCTTCTGTAGCTGCTTCAGGCGTGGATGAGACAGTAGATCCTGTCTATTGAGAATCACGAAACTCTCACCCTGTTCTATCTGGGAGTGGGTGAAGAATTTCGGAGACTGTCAGGCATGCTGCATGTCAGTCACAGGAAGTGAAGGGAAGGGTTTGTCCACCCATCGGCCATGGTAGGTGTCCGGAACTGAGGTCACAGGCGTTGATAGTGATTGCTGCATCCTAGAGGGGACAAATTTGACAAGAAGATTAGTAGAGTGGAGGACTTAGGATCTTCTCTGATAAGAGTTAAATTCAACAGAAATGGAGAAATTCCTTTCTGGGGAGGAGGCTGAGCATACTGACAGGCAGGTAGAAGGAGCCTTAGAAATACTAGAAAGACAATTACACTAGGGTTCAGTTACTACCTTATCTGTAACAGGTTCTTGTTTCTTGAAGAGGAGTTCGAGGTCCCTGATGGGTTCAAATAGTAATATCACCAGCATAATTCATAGCGGGGCTGTGTGGTGGATCCAGGGCTGCACTCCCCTCAGCTTTAGGGAAGAATGCATTGTCACCAGGACGTCAGAGGGAGCAGTTCATCATTCGGCCAGCTGCTGTTCAGGGCTTTGCATCTTCCAGGCCTTCAATAAGACCCAGTCCCCTGGCCGGAACGGATGCAGAGCCTTGTCCGGTGGGTAGACGACGAATCTGAAGTGAGTAAACTTGTGCAACATGGTTAACGCATACAACAACCCACACACCAGTCTGTGAGTCTGGATGACTGTTTTTGGGAAGACATCCAGTTGCAAAGCCTTTGTGGGCATGACATTTCACAGTGGCAATTGACAGATCCTTCTTGCCTGTAAATCAAGCATCTTTGGTGATGTCATAAACCCAGTTTATATCTTCCAAATGGAAACGAACTTTGAAGATAGTTAGCTGTACTAGTCTAATGTCTACCACTGAGAATTGTGATTGTCCTTCAAACCCTAAGACCACCCTCATTGTCATCAAAGGGACTGCATTAAGTCTGTTTTTAATTTTGCCCGTGTGTTTGCATAAACACAGCAAGAGCAGTGACTGATCACATGACCTTCAAGTCTGCTTTGCTGGAACTCACACAAGGAACCTGTAGACTGTCTCATCAGTCCAACCTTCGGGGCACAGAAGCTGAGCCACACACCTGCTTCTCTCAAGTCCTTGAGGTTCCATTGTGTCTTAAGCTTCCTCCTAGCCACCTTTAGGAAAGCAACCTTCGCTCCTTCCCTGGAAAGACTGCCATGAACCACACAACCGAACAAGGCACCACGCTTTTTCCAGTGGGCTTTTACTAGCTTTCAAGGTCAATCCTGTTCCTCCAGGCTTTTTAGTGACAACCGGAGCCCAGTGTTGTAATTGCTACTCCCATTTTCGGGCCATGTGTCCCTTTCTCCCAACTTTTTCTGAGGCCAAGCTGTATTACAGAAGAAAATCAGTCTCTTCCTTTTGAGATGCTTAGGGTCAAACTTATCCCAGTTTCTAAGGATGCATCCCAATGGGGATCCTGTGGGGATAGAGGGTGTGTTTCCTATTTGGTCTATGGCACACCTAGGACAAGAAAACAAAGACTAGAACTCCTGGACTCAGAGAGGTGTCCCCTGTCTTTGCCCAGGAGCTGACGAGTGGTTTACAGAGCTGTTGTGGACCGTTCAGCCTGGTTTCAGGAGTTGTAACCCTCACCCCATGGTGGGCTGTGTAAGAGCCCAAGGGACCCACTTCATCTGGGTCTGTTCTGTCACAAGGATGTGACCTATTAAGGAGACAAAGCTTATCTCCCTGGCAGGAGCACTGCTTCTGCCTTACCCATCTCTGGCCCCATAGCTTGGTTGGCAGTCAATGACGGGTAAAACTCCTCATGGGAGGGGCAACCTAAGCCAGACGCGACCACTTGGGAGGCCTCATGGAAGGACTCAGGGGGTTGCAGCAAAGAGGATGTGATGGACCCTCGCCCCCCGGCTATTCTGACATAGCCCGAGTCCTCATTTCCATCTGGGAGATGTCTCCTGCTTCCTAATTGCCTTAAAGCCTGAAACTGTGGGGGTGAGCGGTGTAGCCCTGTCCTGGCCAGGACGGCTCCTTGGGTGATCCGGACATAAGAAAGAATTCCTAAAGTCCTGTGAAACCTGCTTTGCTAAGAGTGCTCTTCCTGAGGTGACAAGTGTCCCAGGAGGAAATGAGCATGTCTCCCAAAGTCTGGCAACCCCCCTTCCTGACAAACACTGGCTCCAATTAAGCCCTCAGATTTCTTTGACATGTTAAACTTGTATTCCGGTGTATTGGAGCCCAATAAAAGCCTAGTGAGGATGGGGCTCTGGGTCATTCTCCTCTGAGAGTTTGACCCCTTTCCTCCCCAAGCACAAGATGTCTTGGTAGTTTTTACTTTCATCCGTGATGGAGGGATGGGGCTCTGCGGGCGGAGCCCCCCCACATCTGGCACCCAGGCCAGGGTCCCCAGCACATATGATCTCCATTTCTGTTGATCTGTTCCTGTTCTAGTTGTTTGCTTTTGTTTTAGGTGTGGTTGTTAATACCTGTGAGTTTGCTGTCTTTTCACTGTCATATTTTTTATCTTCTTTTTCTTAGAAAAGTCCCTTTAACATTTCATATAACAAGGGCTTGGTGATGATGAACTCCTTAAACTTGACCTTATCTGAGAAGCACTTTATCTGTCCATCCATTCTAAATGACAGCTTTGCTGGATAGAGCAATCTTGGATGGAGGTCCCTGCCTTTCAAGACTTCAAATATTTCTTTCCAGCCCGTTCTTGCCTGGAAGGTCTCTTTTGAGAAAGCAGCTGACAGTCTGATGGGAACTCCTTTGTAGGTGACTGTCCCCTTATCCCTTGCTGCTTCTAGAATTCTCTCCATTTGAATCTTGGCTAATGTAATTACGATGTGCCTTGGTGTGTTCCTCCTTGGGTCCAGCTTCTTTGGGACTCTCTGAGCTTCCTGGACTTCCTGATAGTCTATTTCCTTTGCCAGATTGGGGAAGTTCTCCTTTATTATTTGTTCAAATAAGTTTTCCACTTGGTGCTCTGCTTCTTCCCCTTCTGGTACTCCTATAATTCAGATGTTGGGATATTTAAAGATGTCCCGGAGGTTCCTAAGCCTCTCCTCATTGTTTTGAATTCTTGTTTCTTCCTCGTTTTCTGTTTGGTTGGTTGTTTCTTCCTTCTGGTCCACTCCATTGATTTGAGTCCCAGTTTTCCTCCCATGTGTTTTTATTCATTTCATGTATTGTAGCCTGAATTTTTTCATCTAATTTGTGAGCAAAACCAACCAATTCTGTGAGCATCCGGATCACCAGTGCTTTGAACTGTGCATCTGATAGGTTGGCTATCTCTTCGTTGCTTAGAGGAACTGGCTCTGGGTATTTGATTTGTTCTCTGGTTTGAGCCATATTTGGAGGGGTTTTTTTTGGAGGGAGGGGTCTGGTTGCGGCTGTTACGTAGTGAGGAGCAGAGCCTTAGGTGTTCTCCAGGGCGGGGCAGCCCAGTTGCTGAGTTGTGGCGCTGTATGTGGGGGCGGGGTCTGAGAGGGAACAATGGCGCTTGCTCCGCTCTCTCCTGGACTCCAGTCCCTTCCACCGCCTCCCCCTCTCCTGGACCATCTGCGAGCGAATGCGGGACCACCCAGTCAGCCAGCCGCCCTGCGCAGCCCCACCGGGTCCGCACAATTGCCACCCTGTGCCTGGGGTCCAGCAGCCGCCGCCTGCATACTTGGGAACCACCAGCCGCAGCCCATGCTCCCAGGTCCGCACCTCCACCCACTCCTGCTGTGACTCCGCCCCTCCCACCTGTCTGGCTGAATGGTTGTTAGACTTCCATACAGTTCAATTTTCTATCAGTTCCGGTTCTTTTCTTGTTTCTAAATCTTTTTGTCCTTAATTTTGGTTGTGAGAGGAGGCACAGCATGTCCACCTATACCTCCATCTTGGCCGAAAGTTAGAAAGTTGTGAAAGTTTTAAACTGGAAGAGAAACTTCAGTTCTTGGTTATAGTTATCCTTTGCTGACATTCTGATCTTGGAGGAACTTGCTATTTTGTGTACATCGAGAATCCTCTGTTAGTACTGTTAGAGTGGTGGGCATGAGAATGCCTCTGCCATCTGGACCTAGGAAAGGTCATGTGGTACCAGTTACTGCCCTGCTGAGGCAAAGGAATGTCTCTACCACCGGCGCTTCGTGCCATCTGGATCCCATGAAGGTCATTTGCGGTGCTGGTTGGGGTGAGAGAATGTCTCTGCCATCTGAGTTTCGTGCCACTTGGACCTAGGAGAGGTCATCTGTGTGGTTAGTAAGCCCCATTGGTGTGAGACAGGGTTCTAAAGCTACTTCTAGTTCCCTCCTTTTTTTCTTTCTGCTGTTTTCTCTCTGTTTTGAAAAGAAATTGAGGTTTAAAGCATAGAGATAACAGATACTGGAAGAACAGGGATTTTCCCTTTTGCTTTGTATTTTCTCCCTACCCGATCTCTCCAGAATTTGGATAATAATGAGAGTAATTGTAGGGAGAGGAATCATGTTTTAAGTGAAATAACAACACTCAATCATGAATATCGGAATTTAGTGCATCTAACTGTCCTCAAAATTTGTTTTCATTAGAAGTTGGACTAGTTTACATGAAGGATTTGTCCAATTGTCACTGCTTGATATTCTACCAAAGGTCTTGTAGCTGAGTATCTTTCCCATTTAAGAAGCCCATCTGCACTGCTGCCTGCTAAGACTCACTGGTTTGGCTAGAGCAGATAGTTGAGTTGGTGAAGTATGGGGTGGCTTATCACCTTTGTTTTGAAACTGGTTTTCTTTTCTGCCTTCATGGTTTAGACAGGAAACTCCCAGAAGTGTTAAAAAGGAGGAATTGTAACAGGTCCTACCTTGGTTATTTAGTTGTTTGGTTTGATTGTGCCTTCTAGCCCTCTTGCCAAATTTGTCACCTCCAGAGTACAACAAGATTGCCAGCCCGTCCATCAGTGCAATCCTCTGGACATTGTGCACACCACTTTCCAGGGACAGTCAACTAACCTGGACCTTGCAAGATCCTGCCCCCTCACATGTAGACTCCCTTCCACTCCATTCTGGAACTCCTTTCTCTTATGGATCTCTGGACTTAGGGAATAGGTAGGACTATGTCCATGGACAGCAGGAATTAATCCCAGAAGGCCAAGACCTTTGCCCATTGTCTTTGTAAAATTACAAAGTCCAAGAGAATTAAAAAGGGGGAGTTGTATCAGAGGCGTCACGCTGAATTGCAGAGAGAAGGCAGCGGGCAGGGAGAAAACCCCAAAGCAAAATTAAAGGTTAGAAGTGACTTGCCCTCCCTGTGAAGAGAGGGCCCCTGGAGAAGGGAGCTTGTACAGAGCACATGGGACTGGAGACTTTGCGTCTTTGCTAAACGTAAAGGTTGGAAGAGGGGCAAAGGCAAATATGGCCAATGCTGGCCCTCATTGGTTGGAAAGATGGACATTCCCATTGCTTTTCGTGCAATTGGGATTCAGGGAGAGGACTTTAAAGTGGAGCATGCCAGGAAGCAAAAAGTCAGTTGGTTCTTTCTCCTCCCGGGCTGGGGGGCATGTCTACAGTCACCAGCAGGCCAATCAGAGGAGGCCTGGGGACAGAGACTCCCAAGGGTGCCTGGAGCTAGACAGTGATGGAGACCAGCTGAGCTGCCTACGTTTCTGATACTTTTGGGTGGGAAAGGGGGAGCAACCTGGAACTGAGCCAGCAGAGGGTGACAGGGTGATTTTTCTTTGGAAGTCTTAGAGGAGATGGGCTTTCAGGCAGAAATAATTACCATTATTTCCAAAGACATTGTGATAATAGCATTGTAAAGAGATTTTTGTTCTTGAGTTATTTTCTGTTCTTGAACCTATGTAGTAGTTGTAATGACAAATATTTAAATTGCTATTTTTGTTGTCATACTCTGATTTTTTCTTTCTCCTTACTTTTGTTCCTCAGATATTTTAGGCAGAAACTTGCCCTTATTTCAAATTATATGTTTGTTAAATGAAAGATTCCTTTCTTTTCCACTGAAGTCCATCTTTGGACATTTGCCTGGTAGGCAGTGAGTGGTGGGACCTCCTGACTTGTTGGGTTTGGTAACCTGCACTGTAAATCACCCATGTCAGTTTATCCTCATGCCTTTTGGCCAACTCAGAGCTTACAGGCAAAGTGTTTTTAAGGGTTTTTTAAAAAATATATTTTATTGATTATGTTATTACAGTTGTCCCATTCCCCCCCTTCATTCCTGTCCACCATGCACACCCCCTCCCACCAACATTCCCCCGCTTTAGTTTATGTCCATGTGTCATAAGTTCTTTAGCTTCTACATTTCCCATACTATTCTTGCCCTCCCCCTGTCTATTTTCTACCCACCATCTATGCTACTTATTCTCTATACCTTTTCCTCCTCTCTCCTCCTTCCACTCCCCTATTGCTAACCCTCCATGTGATCCCCACTTCTGTGGTTGTGTTCCTGTTCTAGCTGTTTGCTTAGTTTGCTTTTGTTTTAGGTGTGGTGGTTAATATCTGTGAGTTTGCTGTCTTTTTACTGTCCTATTGTTTTATCTTCTTTTTTTAGAAAAGTCCCTTTAACATTTTATATAACAAGGGCTTGGTGGTGATGAACTCCTTGAATTTGACTTTATCTGAGAAGCACTTTATCTGTCCATCCATTCTAAATGACAGCTTTGCTGGATAGAGCAATCTTGGATGGAGGTCCCTGCCTTTCAAGACTTCAAATATTTCTTTCCAGCCCGTTCTTGCCTGGAAGGTCTCTTTTGAGAAAGCAGCTGACAGTCTGATGGGAACTCCTTTGTAGGTGACTGTCCCCTTATCCCTTGCTGCTTCTAGAATTCTCTCCATTTGAATCTTGGCTAATGTAATTACGATGTGCCTTGGTGTGTTCCTCCTTGGGTCCAGCTTCTTTGGGACTCTCTGAGCTTCCTGGACTTCCTGATAGTCTATTTCCTTTGCCAGATTGGGGAAGTTCTCCTTTATTATTTGTTCAAATAAGTTTTCCACTTGGTGCTCTGCTTCTTCCCCTTCTGGTACTCCTATAATTCGGATGTTGGGATATTTAAAGATGTCCCAGAGGTTCCTAAGCCTCTCCTCATTTTTTTGAATTCTTGTTTCTTCATTCTTTTCTGATTGGTTGTTTCTTTCTTCCTTCTGGTCCACTCCATTGATATGAGTCCTGGTTTTCTTCCCATCACTATTGGTTCCCTGTGCATTTTCCTTCATTTTACTTAGCATAGCTTTCATTTGTTCATCTAATTTTTGACCAAAATCAACCAATTCTGTGAGTGTCCTGATCACCAGTGCTTTGAACTGTGCATCTGATCAGTTGGCTATCTCTTGGATGCTTAAAAGTATTGGCTCTAATGGTTTGATTTGTTCTTTCATTTGAGCTTTTTTTTTGTTTTCTTTTTCTTTTTTTTTGGTCTGGTCATGCTTGTTACGTATGGGGGCAGAGCCTTAGGTGTTCACCAGGGTGGGGCAACTGAGTCGCAGAGTTGTGATGCTGTATGTGGGGGCGGGGTCCGAGAGAGAACAATGGCGCTTGCTCAGCTCTCTCTCGGATTTCAGTCCCCTCTGTGAGGCTGGGAGTCTCTCTCCGCACTTCAACCCCCAGAAGTGTATTCAATCGGTGCTTTTAGGCTTTATTTCCTGGCGCTGGGGCCCTGGGTTACGCAGTCTTTCTGGCTGCCTGTTTTTGCCTGGTTTATCTGCGCATGAATGTGTGATTGCAGTCAGCCACCTTGTGCACTTCGCTGGGTCTGCTCATTGCCTCCCCACACCTGGTAACTACTGCCTGTGCTCCTGGGACCACTAACCACTGCTTTTTCCTGCCGAGATCCCTCTCCACCAGCTGCCAACTCCACCCCTCTTACTGGTCTGGGTGAATTGTTGTTGGACTTCCGTACAATTCAATTTCCATCTGTTCTGGTTGGGTTTTCTTGTTCTAAATTTTTGTTGTCCTTAATTTTGTTTGTGAGAGGAGGCACAGTGTGTTCACCTATGCCTCCATCTTGGCTGGAAGTTTAAGGGTTTTTTTAAAGCTTGTACTAGTGCCAGGTCACTGTTTCTATAGTTTGCTCATGAGTGAGAAGGTACTCCAATAACAGCAAGATAATAAACTCTAGGCAGAGTGATTTCTTGTCTGATGCAGCCCTTACAGTTTTAGCTTTCAGTAAATTGTGATGGAAAAGTAGAGAGGGCATATATTATGTGAAGTCTTTTAAACTTTTTTTCTGTGAAGAAATAATTTTAGAATTAATAAGATGGCCACGTGCCTCTGCTTGTTTTTTTTTTTTTCTCTCTAATGTGTCAAAAGTCTGGGTAAGGCTGTGGTTGGTGGACTGGGTGGTCCTGCATTTGTATATGGATAAACCAGGAGGAACAACTGGGGAGCAAGACAGGCCGCACAACCGAGGGTTCCGGTGTGGGGAAATAAAGCCTCAAAACCACTGGTGGTAAAAACCTGTGGGGGTTTCAGTGGCTGGGAAAAACTCAGAGATTCACAAAAGTTCATTGGAGAGACCCACATGGTCCCAGAATGTACACAAACCCATCCACCTGGGAATCAGCACCAGAAGGGCCCAATTTGCTTGTGGGTAGTGGGGGAAGTGACTGAAAGTCAGCCAAGAGCTGAGCAAGTGGCATTGTTTCCTCTCAGACCCCTCCCCCACAGACAGACCCACAACACAGAGATATGGGTTGCCCTGCCCTGGCGAACACCTAAGGCTCCACTCCTTAAAACATAACAGGTGAGCTGAGATAAAGAAATATAGCCCAAATGAAAGAACAGATTAAAGCTCCAGAAAAAGAACTAAGTGATGAGGAGAGCCAACCTATCAGATGCCAAGTTCAAAACACTGGTAATTAGGATGCTTACAGAAATGGTTGAGTATGGTCAAAAAATGGAGGAAGAAGTGAAGACTATGCAAAATGAAATGAAGGGAAATGTATAGAGAATCAACAGTGACAGGAGGAAACTGGGACTCAAATCAATGGTTTGGAGCAGAAGGGAAAAATAAACATTTAACCAGAACAGAATGAAGAAACAAGAATTCAAAAAAATGGGGGAGAGACTTAGGCACCTCCAGGACAACTTTAAACATTCCAACATTCAAATCATAGGGGTGCCAGAAGGAGAATTGGAAGAGCAAGAAGTTGAAAACTTATTTGAAAACATAATGAAGGAAAACTTCCCTAATTTGGCAAAAGAAATAGACTTCCAGGAAGTCCAGGAGGCTCAGAGAGCCCAAAAAATGTTGGACCCAAGGAAGCACACACCAAGGCACATCATAAATATACTAGGTAAGATTAAAGATAAGGAGAGAATATTAACAACAGCAAGAGAAAAGGAAAGAGTTACCTACAAAGGAGTTCCCATAAGACAATCTGATGATTTCTCCAAAGAAATCCTGCAGGCAAGAAGGGGCTAGAAAGAAGTATTCCAAGTCATGAAAGTCAAAAACCTACATCCAAGATTGCTCTATCCAGCAAAACTGTCATTTAGAATGGAAGGGCAGGTAAAGTGCTTCCCAGATAAAGTCAAGTTAAAGGAGTTCATCATCACCAAGCACTTATCATACGAAATGTTAAAGGGGCTCATCTAAGAAAAAGAAGATGATAAAAAATATGAACAGTTGTGGGGGATATGCAGAAAACTGTACTTGAACAATAATTTAAAAAGTTAAAATAAAAAATAAAAATATGAACCGTAAAATGACAACAAACTCACAACTATCAAAAACCAAACCTAAAAACACAAAAACAAACTAAGCAAACAGCTAGAGCAAGAACAGAATCACAGAAATGGAGATCACATGGAGGGTTATCAGTGGGGAGGGGCAGGGGGAGAATGGAGGGAAATGTACAGGGAATAAGAAGCATGAATGATAGGTACAAAATAGGAGAGGTTAAGAATAGTATAGGAAATAGAGAAGCCAAAGAACTTATATGTATGACCCATGGACATGAACTAAAAGTGGGGAATGTGGGTGGGACAGGAGTGCAGAGTAGAAGGGAATAAACGGTGAACAATGGGACAGCTGTAATAGCATAATCAATAAAATAAAAAACCTAAATTACACTCAATCTAAAAAAAATTAAACAGCAATAAGAATAAAACAGAAACTATTAAAGTCTCTGTACCAAATATAAGAGTATTTATCGGGCCAGCCAAAAAGTTTGTTTTTTTCCATAAAATAAGAGACGAGTTTTCATTTTCACCAATAACGTTATTGATTTGGCTATTTTCAGTATGTCAGCTATATCTGCATGGTATAAATTTGCTTGTTTTAAATGAATGTTTTGATTGCTATCAACTTCAACTGGTCTACATGACCATGGAGCATTGACCAGTGAGAAATCGCTAGGATGGAACTTTGCAAACACTTTTGACATGTTCAATGAGCCACAGTGCCTTCTCCATAAACTGTACAAATCTTTTTTATGTGTGTTTCAGTTGCATTTTTACCTTTCTTGAAATGATAAAGCATAATATGCTGAAAATGTTGCTTAATTTCTTCCATTTCAATAATTAATGGCTATAAAAAAGTTCATCAATTTTGGTGAGAATTTTGATGCAAGCTGATATGACAGCTATCACAATACAATCTAACAAAATTGTTTCAAATGAAGTTAAGGACATCCAAGCACTATTAGAGCCATCAAGTGGACCTTTTGGCCAACCCTATAAAATACATCCATATTTTAGGGACACAGTCAAAACACTAATAGATAAGTAGGCAAGGGAACTGAAAAGCAGTGCCTTTGAGGATGGGTACTTATAGTCATCCCATGGAAAACTGGTCACATCTAAGTTACCCTAAGGACTATGAGAAAATTATTTCAAAGTTATACTATTCACTATCTAGTTACTTGAGCGCTAATTTAAACTAACCTGACTTTTAGAATCTTTAACACAAAGCTAAGATGGAGGTTCTAGTGTTCCTGCTTTCAGAGTAGAAAATGAAGGCTTAGTGTGGCTAAAACTGACCCAGATCCTAGAGCTAAACCTGAGTGGGGGCTGACTAGGTTCTGACGTGGGCCCAGCTGCCAGCCCCGCACCTGTGAGGATGCACACGGGGTCTGGTCATGATTGTGGAGACCACAAGGATGTGCGTGTGAAGCATGGTGGGAAACAGAACAGCGTGCGCACCGTAGTTTCCTGCACAATGTGTCCACGTGGAAGACAGGTGCCAAAAGCAAGGGCAGTTGTATTCTGGTGCGGTGTTATAGACGGCTTGGTAATGTGCTTGCCTTTCACATGAATTAAAAGTATATGACACCTGGTAAAATATGTCTTCCAAAAGAGCATTTTTAAGTAGGGCACCTAATTTTTGTTCCAGCGTTCTTTCTTACTGGGAGTGTGAACCCCACTGTTGGTGGCAGGTTGCTTCCTTTCATGGTGTTTTAAAAGCGGTGTTAACAGTAAATCCACCTCCCCAGTGTCTATCCAGGGAACTCTGGTGTTTCTCATCAGCGACCCTGTGTGTCCATGGTGGCCTCTCCGGCTGCCTGCTGGCCAATGTCGTTCCTGTGCCCAGAGAAGTACCACTCACAAGAAAGGTAAAGAATGTGTTGTTTTGTTAGAGCCTGTTAACAGGAATGACCGGTCGACTGCACTGGAACTTTCTCTGGTGAGGTCAGAATGTGCGGATGGCCACTTTGAAAATGGCTTTTCATCTCAGCAGGAGGTGGATCAAGAGGTACAGAGAGGCTCTCTTGTTTCTGAGGCTCTCAGGTTTCCAGCTGTTATCTCAGTAAAGGGCACAGTAACCACACTCAGCTCAGCTGCGTGGTTTGGTAGGAGGAGCATATCAGAGGCAGAGCATCTATGCATTGTAACAGAGTTGGGCCAAGTAATCTGTCAATAAAGCAAGTGTTTGTGTGTCTTGTTCCTCTGCATCATTATACTGGAAGCCTGGGTAAATGAGAGATTTTTAATTTTGGGGAGAGGTGGTCACTGCTTTCATTCAGGTGTTTGGTCATTATCAAGTCCCAGGACCACCTACAATTTGTCAGATCTTATTTTGTAATTAGAGTAGTGCTTCAACTTGCTCTTATATTGATACCGTAGTGCAGTATCAGAAGGAACGTTGTACTGTCCTGCACATCGGTGTATGTCTCTTCATCCATGCCCACGACTTGCTCTCTGTACTCCACAGCTACAGCATCTGTAGGGAGAAAGACAAAGGGAGGACGCCCTACAGGGCTGACACTGGTGGCCACCAAACGCAGATGGTCTGATGTTGTCCAAGGAGATAGAGCTGACAGCCATGGAGCGGTCCCCTCTGTCACTCAGGCTCTGTGACCGCAGAGCATAACATTTGTTGTCTTAGAGAATTTCTCCTATTTTTAAATAAAAGAACCATTGGTTGGGTACAGTGGAGAATGGGACAGTTTGTGCACATGAGCATAGGTGGTGATGTGTGGGACTATTTCTTCCATCTACCAGTTCTGTTTCCACTGGACTCGTCTTAGAATAATGGGCCATCCCTGGCCAGGTGGCTCAGTTGGCTGGAGCATCGTCCCATAAGCCAAAAAGGCTGCAGGCTCAATTCCCGGTGAGGTCACATATCTAGGTTGCAGGTTCAATTCCCCAGTGGGGGCATGTAAAGAAGGCAGCCAATTGGTGTTTCTCTTTCACATCTTTCTCTGTCTGTCTCTCTGTCTCTCTGTCTCTCTCAAATTAGTATCCTCAGTTGAGGATTAAAGAAAATGGGCCTTCTGAGAACCAAATTTTCTGAATCCTGAATTTTGCTTAATTTGCCTGACTAACAGTTTACCCCATGTACATTTATTTATTCTCTTCTACTTATTGGGGTGAGAGAAGCTCATTTTTCCCTTGAAGATGTCACAGCAGAAAAAGTCAGTGTCCCTGCGATGCTGGGCATGGGGAGGAGTGAGAGGGTGTCCACAGTTCTGTGCCAGGACAGGCTTTGAGGAGTCACAGCAGATGGAAACGCCTGTCCCCAGCACCCTCTTGAGGTGGCTGAGCTGGTCTGTGAAGGCCAGCTGTCAGCAGAGCCTGTCTGTCGGCTGGTGAAATTAGGATGAACCAGAACTTCTCCTTCTGGACACAGGCTCTGCCGCGGGCATCCGAGTCTCACAGGAAGGTAGCAAGGCCACCAGGATGGGGGTCAAACGCCCATATTCTGAGTAGGAGAGGGCCAGAGACAAGGCGGGCCTGTGGGCCGCCGGGGTTAGCGACAGGGCCGGCGTGCCAGCACTCAGTTCCTCTCCTTAGAATCTCACACAGCAGCCATTTGTTTGCTTTAGCAAAGGCTTTCAGATGCCACGTAAAAATGAAATATCTCTGGAGGTGGTAACATCAATGTCTCATCACATTTTTACAACGTCCTACAATCAGTCACAGAATCTCTCCCTCAGGCAATCAGAGGTACTGAGGAGACCATGGGATCCAGGCATTGTGGTCGGGGGACACTGGCAGCCTGGGGCGACCCTCACAGCCAAAATATTTGTGCATGAAAGGATGCGCCCCAGGTGTGGGATTCATTTTAAAATACTCCCGTCTGTGTGTGCATGTGTGTGTGTGTTTGGGGAGAGACCAAATATGCCAAATGCTGATAGCTGTTGAACTTGGAAAATAGGTTTGTGGGATTTCTTTCTCCTTTGTTCTAGATACTCGTGTGTGCCAGGGCATCATCTGTCCCTGTGCCAGCTCACCAGAGGCACGCACTGGCCATTTGGAGGTACAGCCACATAATTTTCGAGGATAGCTTGGGGACGGCTGTAATTAAGCCGTTGAGGGAGACTTAGGAATCATAGCAGTAAATCTCAGTGAGGGAGTAAGACAGGGCCCGCCTATTCGAGATGCTGAAAGGAGTTTTATAATAGGCTAGATTCACTGCAGAGGGAAACAGCCCTCACTCTGGCGATTCCCTGTAATTCCTGCGCAAGTGGAAACCCACTGGGGTGGGGCTGACACTGACATCCTGTGCTTGCAGGTGACCCACTTTCCTGTTTGCTTGTGTCAGGCCCTGTTTAACGAGGAGTGACATAGGGTCAGTGCTGGGTCGGGGGAATTTTTGTTGCCTGTGACCTTTGACATGCAGGTTCTATGTCATTTTCACTTTCTGCCCCCAGAAACCTTACACACACTGCACTTTAAAAGCGCTGATTTTCGGAGGTTTGGAGCCATTTGGCAGCTCATTTGGGGCTCGCTGGTCTGTGGTGAGTGTGGGTGGTAGATGCTCTCGTTTGGTACCCTGGTCGTGGGTCAGGTCACCAAAGCAGCACCTCCACCTCTGAGCAGCGCTGGGGTGCATGGGTGTGCGCCTGTGAGAGCTTTCCCTCCCCAGGATGAGCGCTACTGGGAAGGCACATGACCCTCAACTCTCGGTCATCCACACTGGTGTGAGCAGGGTGGGGGTGCACCATCTAGGTATTTGCATCAACATGAACCCTTAGCACTGGATTTCACGAAAAACTGCGTAGGTGGGGATACTTAGCATTAACTAAATGACAGGCAGTGATTTGGCAGATGCTTTGAAAATTTTTAGGGAAGATATTTATGAATATTGTGTAATTTTCCTCCTTTCCCAATATAATTCTTAATCATACCTTTGGGCCCTCCTTATAATAAAGTATATCAAGTTTCCTTACTACCTTGTACCAACAAAAGCTAATTAATGAGAACTTTTCAAACCATTTGTCATAGTTATTTCATCCCCAACTTTGATACTTTCTTTACAGATCAATTTCTGCATACTCTTTACTAATATTCTGATAGTAAATGTAAACGCAATACTTTGAAATGTTGCTCTCTCTATATCAAATTTATGCTATGTGTTAAAGATCTGAGTCAAAAACTCTTTTCATGGGTCATTGTTTTATATCTGTCTGTAGGACTTTGAAGTTTATCAGTATTAAAAGCTGATAAAATGTAATGATATTTTGCAAAGTGATAAAACATTAAATATATTACCTAAATGATTACAAATATGATCAGAATAATTTTGAGAAAAAAGGTCTAAGGGAAAAAAACTATAAGGATCTCTGTTTTCCTAGGTCATGTAAAATTCTCATGGAAAAAATAAAAAAAAATCCAGGAACAAAATCCATTCCTCTACTTCAGTATAGCGTATCTTTTAGCACTATCTTTTCTGTATTCATATGGCATTTCCTGTTGAATGGGACTATAGTATTTGTGTGTGTGTGTGTGTGTGTGTGTGCACATTTACCTAGGCAAGAAGAATATTCTTTTCTTGGGTATATTCCAAGGAACTGTGATAGTGACTAAAACATAAAAAGCAGAAGAAATATTCCAATAAAAAATTCTGACTGTATGAATTTGACATTTTCAAAGAAATTGGGATTAAAGTAACTAATTTGTATTCTCCTGAAACAGTAAAAGTAGTAAGCTTTTCAAAATATGCCTGTTATCCTGCTATTCAGACTGGAATGCAGTCTCCTACATCAGAAGAGAGGGGAAGAGAAATAAAGTAGAAAACAGGAGGTAAAATACTGGATTCTAAGTAATACTATCAGATTTTGAAAAGTAAATCACAACACCGTGTGTTCTGAGATGCATTTTTGTCTGTGTAAGAACCGTATTTCCCTATAAAATGAGAATAGACATGAAAATTTCTAAGATGTCTTTCAGCTATAAT
Organism: Glossophaga mutica; assembly: GCA_039655065.1. Classification (NCBI taxonomy): domain Eukaryota; kingdom Metazoa; phylum Chordata; class Mammalia; order Chiroptera; family Phyllostomidae; genus Glossophaga; species Glossophaga mutica. The sequence continues at coordinate 159,462,544 of CM077303.1, forward strand.
ATTGTTGGTTGATTATACTAAATGTCGTATTATTTCATACCATCACCCTAAATCATTGTACATAGGACTTAAAAAAAACCTCACAAGTTTTACTTTAAACACAGATTGTATCAAGTTTTAAAAAATACAAAATAATTTATGCTTTGTATCACCTGAGTTATACCTATGCTACTAAAGTACTTAAAGACAGAAAGGTATAATATACATATATATTTTATTTTTTATTGTTGTTCAAGTACAGTTGTCTCCATTTTCACCTCACCAATGCCCCCTGCCTCTCACCCCTGAACCTACCCCCATTGGTTTTGTCCATATGTCCTTTATACATGTTCCTTGATGGCCCTTCCCCTATTATCCCCTATTATCCTTCGCCCCTCTCCTCTCCAGTTACTGTCAATTTGTTCTTTATTTTATTGTCTTTGGTTGTATTTTGCTTGCTTGTTTGTTTTGTTGATTAGGTTGTACTTATAGGTGAGATCCTGTGGTATTTGTCTTTCACTGCCTGGCTTATTTCACTTAGCAAAATGCTCTCCAGATCCACCTATGCCATTGCAAAGGGTAGGGACTCCTTTCTTTCTGCTGGGTAGTAAATGTATCATAGTTTTTTGAGCCATTTATTTATTGATGAGCACTTAGGTTGCTTCCAGCATTTGGCTATTGTGAATTGTGCTATTACGAACATTGGGTTGCATAGGTTCTTTCAAATTGGGTTTCAGGGCTCTTAGGGTGTAATCCCAGCAGTGGATTTGCTGGGTCAAAAGGCAGTTCCATTTTTAGTTTTCTGAGGAAATTCCATACTGCTTTCCACAGTGGCTGCACCAGTCTGCATTCCCACCAACAGTGCACTAGGGTTCCCTTTCCTCCACATCCTCTCCAACACTTGCTGTTTATTGATTTGTTTATGATGGTCATTCTGACTGGTGTGAAGTGGTATCTCATTGTGGTTTTAATTTGCATCTCTCTGATGGCTAGCGATGCTGAGCATCTTTTCATATGTCTCTGGGCCCTCTGTCTGTCCTCCTTGGAGAAATATCTGTTCATGTCCTTTGTCCATTTTTTTAATTGGATTGTTTGTCTTCTTGGAGTGGAGTCATGTGAGTTCTTTATGTATTTTGGAGATCACACCCTTGTCCAAGGTATCATTGGCAAACATGTTTTCCCATATGGTTTGTTCTCTTTTCATTTTAATGCTATTTTCTTTAGCCATCCAGAAGCTTTTTAGTTTGATGTAGTCCCATTTGTTTATTCTTTCCTTTATGTGCTTTGTTCTAGGGGACATATCAGTGAAAATATTGCTTCATGGAATATCAAGATTTTCCTGCCTATGGTCTCCTTTAGGACTTTTATGGTGTCACGGCTGATATTTAAGTCTTTTATCCACCTTGAGTTTATTTTTGTGGATGGTGTAAGTTGGTGGTCAGGTTTCATTTTTTTTGCATGTAGCTGTCTAGATCTCCCAACACCATTTGTTGAAGAGACTATTTTTACTCCATTTTATGCTTCTGCTCCCTTTGTCAAATATTAATTTTCTGTAGAGACTTGGGTTTGCTTCTGGGCTCTCTATGCTGTTCTAGTCATCTGTGTGTCTATTCTTATGCCAGCACCATACTGTTTTGATTACAGTGGCCTTGTAATATAGTTTGTTTGTTTTTTTTAAATCAGGTATTGTGATCCCTCCTACTTTCGTCTTCTTTCTCAACATTGCTGCAGCTATTCAGGGACATTTATAGTTCCATATAAATTTTTGAAATGTTTGTTTTATATCTGTGAAATATGCCATTAGTACTTTAACAGGGATTGCATTGAATCCATAAATTTGCTTTGGGTAGTATGGACATTTTGATGATGTTAATTCTTCCAATCCATGAACATGGTACATGCCTCCATTTGTTTGTGTTTTCCTTAATTTCTTTCTTCAGTGTTGTGCAGTTTTTTGAGTATAGGTCTTTTACTTCCTTGGTTAGGTTTATTCCTAGGTACTTTATTTTTCTTGTTGCTATATCAAATGGGATTTTTTTCCTGATTTCTGTTTCTGATATTTCATTATTGGTGTACCAAAATGCCTTCAATTTCTGAATATTGACTTTGTAGCCTACTATTTTGCCACATTCACTTATTAGGTTGAGTAGATTTTTGGTGGAGTCTAGAGGATTTTCTATGTATACTATCATGTCATCTGAAAACAATGACAGTTTTGCTTCCTCTTTTCCAATTTGGATGCCTTTTATTTCTTTTTCTTATCTGATCACTGTGACTAGAACTTCCAATACTATGTCAGATAGGAGTGGTGAAAACGGACATCCTTGTCTTGTTCCTGATATTGGGGGAAAAGCTTTTAGTTTTTTCCCATTGAGTATGATGTTGGCTGTAGGTCTCTCTTATATGGCCTTTATCATGTTGAAGAATGCCTCCCTCTATTCTCACTTTGCTGAGTGTTTTTATCATAAATGGGTGCTGTACCTTATCAGATGCTTTTTCCGCATCTATTGATATGATCATGAGATTTTTGTCTTTCCTTTTGTTTATGTGATGTATTGTGTTTATTGATTTGCAGATATTGTACCATCCTTTCATCCCTGGGATGACTCCCACTTGGTCATGGTGTATTGTCTTTTTAATGTATCGTTGGATGTGGTTTGCCAATATTTTGTTGAGGATTTTAGCATCTATGTTCATCAGCGATATTGGCCTGAAGTTTTCTTTCTTTGTTGTGTCTTTATCTGGTTTTGGGATTAGGATGATGCTGGCTTCATAAAAAGAATTTGGGAGTCTTCTATCTTCTCGGATTTTTTGGAATAGTCTGTGAACAATAGGGTTAGCTCTTTCTCAAATGTTTTGGAAAATTCTCCTGTGAAACCCTCTGGTCCAGGGCTTTTGTGTGTCAGGGGCTTTTTGATTACTGCTTTGATTTCATTAGCTGTTATTGGTCTGTTCAGGCTCTCTGCTTCTTCTTCATTCAGTTTTGGAAGATTACATTTTTGTAGAAATTTGTCCATTTCACATAAGTTTTCAAATTTCTTTGCATATAATTCTTTGTAGTATTTCTTACAATCCTTTGTATTTCTGTGATATTGGCTGTAATCTCTCCTCTTTCATTTATGTTTGTCTTTATTTGGGTCCTCTCTCTTTTTTTTCTTGATGAGTCTGCTTAAAGGCTGTCAATTTTGTTTATCTTTTTTTTTCAAAAAATCAGGTCCTGGATTTATTGATCCTTAGAATTGTTCTTTTAGTTTCTATGTCATTTAATTCTGTTCTGATCTTGGTTATTTTGTTCCTTCTACTTGCTCTGGGCTATCTTTGTTGTTGTTCCTCTAGTTCTTGTAGATGAAAGGTTAGGTTTTTTATTTGAAATGTTTTTATCTTTTTAAGGTAGGCTTTATTGCTATGGACTTCCCTCTCAGGACCACCTTCATTGTGTCCCATAAATTTTGGACTGTTGTGAATTCATTTTCATTTGTTTCCAGAAACTTTTTGACTTCTTCCTTGATCTCATTCTTAACCCACTGATTGTTTAGTAGCATGCTAGTCAGTCTTCATGAATTTTAGTGTTTTTGAGTTTTTCCCCTGAGGTTGGTTTCTAGTTTGATATGCTTGATATGATTTCAATTTTCTTGAATGTGTTGAAGCTTGTTTTGTGTCCTATCATGTGGTCTATCTTTGAAAATGTTCCACGTGCATTTGAAAAGAATGTATACTTTGCTTCTTTGGGATGAAAGGTTCTATATATATCAATTAAGTCCATTTGATCTAGGATATTGTTCAATGCTGCAATATCTTTGTTAGAGCTTTCCTCAATTCTTGCTCATCATAATTAGAAGAGCTAAATCCATTTATTAGTAACAAAGTAATAAAATATTAGCAAAATACATTAAATATCATATTTTAAATTTTTATTACTTAAAATGACATGCAAATTATCAAAATAAAAATAATTATTTGGGGAGCTTTTTTAATCAAATAATGATGTCTTATGAGTAGTGTTGCTAAGTTAGAGCCTCATTTCACAGGCCACATTTGACAATTTTCACATTCTACCCTGCACTGATATGTTGGGGGAAATAGAATATAGAAATTGCTCATTGCTCCAAAAAATTACCTGTTGATTTGCCTTGGGAAACTCACTTTTCCATGTGTAAGAAATTTCAGGCTGGATTTTTAAGTTTTTACCTTGAAATGTTAGGACTTGTTGCTTGCTTCCGCCAGTCCCTGTTGGAGAGCCATGTAAAAGTCTTTTAGTCACAAAGCCAAGTGAATATAATTGTGTGATTAAAATCTTGGATGTTCATTAAACTGAATAGTATCATAAACACATGGTGAAAATAAAACTCAAGCTTTGTGACAGAGACCAATAAATCATCAACATGACAGTTAGTATGATGGGGAGTGCCAGCAGTTCACCAGTCATTCTTTCTTTCTTCTTGCGCAACTGAACAGGACGCATTCCTCGGCCTCCCTCAGTGAAGTGTGGTTATGCAATGAAATTCTCACCGAGCAATATTAGCATATGAGTGATGTGTAGCACTTCCGAGTCATTTGTGTAACTGGAAATCCTGGCATTTCTTTTTCCCTGCTGGCTGGAATGCTGTGACCAGAGTAACCTCTGAAGCTGGGTGTTGAAAATGGCAGCACTGTGCTCCACCTGGGTCCTTGAATGTCTGGAGCATTGCTACCTGTGACCCAAAACATGTACCTCAAATTGTTATGTAAGAAAGCCATGGACTTTTTTGTACATTAAACCACATAGCCCTGGCCAGGTAGCTCAGTTGGTTAGAGCATCATCCTGATATGCCAAGATTGTGAGTTCAGTCCCTGATCAGGGCATAGACAAGAATCAACTAATGAATGCATAAATAAATGGAACAGCAAATCAATGACTCTCTGTCTCTCTCAAAATTCAATCAATAATAAAAAATTAAATCACATTAATGTTGCATCTTTTATTATGACAGCTTAGCTCACCCTAACTAATATAATTGGTCTCAATGGGCAGATCAAGGATCTTGTGTTCCTATTATCAGTGATTTACTATGGGGCAGCAGGCTTGCTTAGGAATGTCTTGACAAGTCTCAAATTACAAAAGAATATCATAGTAACGAAATAGCTCATGTCTGACTCACCATCAATGGGGAAAAGCAGCATTTTGTGAGCTAATAAAAAAAGCTTATCTTTTCAAAATATGGAGACTCTGCCATTTTGCTTTGAACAACAAATCTAACTAAATGATTCAATTGTTTTTCACATGTTGTTATTAATATAATTTTATGGTTCATATAAACATTGCCTTGATATTCGAACCAACAAATTGCCTCGAGCTCAAGTAGCAAAGCAACTAGTAAAGCAGCAGAACAAATATCTTCAAGTATTTAACTGACTATAATTATAAAGTATTTAAATTCATATTAATGAAAAATCTAAAATACCATATCAGAAAGCCCCCACATTTTTTTTGACAGAATAAGAGGGCCAACTCTTGGTGCTAAGATGGACTAAGCAAAACAAATAACCTAGTTGACTTTTATAGTTTGCACTGAGCTGAACTTTCAGTCTGAGCTCTCGATCATTAATGATCTTGAGTTTTCTAGGTGATGTTCACTGCACTGTGCAGAGAAAAGATGGAGAGAGAGGAGGAGAAGAAAGTAGATCCTTTTTGTCATGAGTTGTGTATAATCTCATACAGAGACTGTGTATATCAAAGCTGCCACCCCTAACGAAAGGAGATGGAAAGACACTTGTGTATCACTTCCTCCAGGAGGCCTTTCCTTATCCTTTACATTCACTCTTTCATAGGATTTGCCATGCTGCATTGTAATCTACTCTTTACATGTCTTTTCTTCCTTCGGTCTGGTGGTTAATCTTTAGGGGAATTAAGAACACTCTTGAGAATCTGATGTAATCTATCGTTTCTTCCCTTGGGAAAAAAAAGTTCATCAGCATGTACTCAGTGAGTTGGCAGGCTGTTTCAGAAAAGTCACGAGCTCTTTGAACTTCAAGAGCCTGAGGGTCACAGATTAAAGTTCTCCATGCCAAACTGTGGGCCTCTAGAAGATGGGCCTGACCCAATTTATCTTTGAACTCATGTCACCTAACAGGTTGGATCACACATGTAGTGTACAACTGCTATTTATTAAGATGCATCTGCATTAAAATATCACTTATATCAAAGCAATTTCAGACAAATTCTCTGTGAGCATGACAGGGCAAAATTGTATTTGAAGCCTGCTGCAAGGTGGTACTTTCCAGTAAGTCCATTCAAACATTTCTTTCCTTGTAGATCTATACCTGTATCTATATATAGATATATACAGATATAGATATATAGATAGATAGATAGATTCCTAGTAGATTTATATTTTTTCTTAGAAACAAAGTGTAGCTAGATAACATTTATAGATTAGATTCAAGAAAGGAACATTTGGTTAAAGGTAACTAAGTTTCTCACAGGACAGATGGTCTATGCAAGTTGATTCTACGTTTATCAGAAAATTGCTCAACTCTATTATCAGAAATGTTTAGTAATTCCCAGGATAACTGTTCTTTTCATCAGACTACAAGTTTCTGACCCTGGCTGCTTTATCTTTGGCTTGAGACAATTTTCTGACAGTAAAAATTGACCAACACTTGTGTTCATTATAACACGAGAAATAGAGATTCAGGAAGGGGGCCCTGGCTGGTGTGGCTCAGTGGATTGAGCACCAGCCTGTGAACCAAAGGGTCGCTGGTTCAATTCCCAGTTGGGGCACATGCCTGGGTTGCGGGCCAGAGCTCCAGAAGGGGGCTCATGAGACACAACCACACACTGATGTTTCTCTCCCTCTCTTTCTGTATTCCTTCCCTTCTCTCTAAAAATAAATAAATAAAATCTAAATTAGAAAAAGAAATTCAGGAAGGGAAAAGTTACCAGGTTGATATGACTCAGAAAGGCCTAAAAATTATTCTTGAAGGATGCGAGTAGCCTTGTTAGGTAGACACTGAGGTAACAAGGCATGGTCTGTGGTTCACCAGAATAGGAGTTCCACAGTCAGGTAGTGGAAGCTAAGGGTAGAAACACGAGTTGGATTTAGATTGGGGTGAACTTTGAAGGATGGCATAAGACGTTTGGACATCAGCCACTGAAGATATCTAAATAGGGCAGAACATAATCCAAGTGACATCATAATTAGCCTGAGCTGGTGCAGTGTGCAGAAGAGAGTAAAGTTACAGGGGAGATTGGATACACAGTGATGCTAAGATGCTCTCCAGGCATGAAACAACAAGGGTCTGAATGAGGTGATGCAAATTGGAATAGCGAGGTGAGATGATGTCAGAATATGTTGCAAAGGAATAATGCAGCTTTAATACCCAGTATGTAGAGAATGGAATCTGCAAGCTTTGGCTTCTTTCAAGTCTCATTTCACCTTCTGTGACTGACTTAACTTAGGGGTGGGCCCATCCCACAATATTCTGTCACTTCACCTTGCTCATTTTCTTCATTGCACTTCTCACATGCTCTCCAATGGCATTCGTTTCTTGTTCACTTGACTGTTACGGTTATCCTTTCTAGGATTTTAGCTCCATGAGGAGATCATGTCTCTTATTTATTTTTCTATGCTCAGGGTCAAGAAAAATGCCTGAACCTATGGCAGCTGCTCAGCAAATATCTGGTGAAGGAATGAGAGGGTGTCCTGAGCAGATCGCCTAGCCTCGATGGGCTAATCTGGTCTCTTTAAAGTATTAATAGAATTCAATGGGACATAACATAACATACTTGGAAGAGCCTTGTCTGCAACCTGGCACAGAGCAGGTGTTTATTAACTGTTAGCAAGTTTAAGTTAAATATCAGTGCATCCACAAGCTCTTAACCAATCTGGTGTGAGGCGCATCACATAGTCAATAGTTCTACACCGAGTGTGCCACCTATAGAGCTTATTGTACACACAGACGCCCTGGGCTGTGCTTCCAGAGACAGGGATTCCACAGGTGCTCATCTTGATGTGTGTTCGAGTCTAAGATCCTGTGATCTCACATTAAAGTGCAGGACAGGGTGTATTAGCAAGGGTTCTCCAAGATGAAGAAGATGACAGAAGATTTTCTTTCTGTCTATCTGAAATCTGCAGGGTAGGCCGGCAGTCTGGAAATTCAGCTAAGACTTGATGTTGCATTCTTGAGTCTGAATTCCACAGGGCAGCAAGCTGGAAAAACACAGGTTTTTTTTTTTTTTTAAATCCTCACCCAGGGATATGTTTATTGATTATATATAGAGAGGAAGAGGCAGAGAGATAGAGATAGAAATAGAGAGAGAGAGAGAGAGAGAGAGAGAGAGAGAGAGAGAGAGAGAGAGAGACAGACATTGATGTGAGAAGAAAACATCGATCTGTCCCCCCACCCCCCATGGTCCCCTACTGGGGATTGAACCAACAACCTAGGTATGCGTCCTGACTGGGATTGAGCCCACAGCCTTTTGCTGTACAGGATGATGCTCCAACCATCTGAGCTACCCAGCTAGGGCCAGACAGAGTTTGTATGCTTCAGTTCTGAAGAGAATTCCTTCCACTTGGGGCAACTTTAGTCTTTGTTCTTAAGTCCTTCAACTGATTGGATGAGGCCCACCCCACTATGGAGGATAATCAGCTTTACTCAAAGTTACCCATTTGAGTAGTAATCACACCTAAAATATATCTTCACAGAAACATCTACACTGGTGTTTGACCAAATCACCGGGCATTCTGTCCCAGCCCATCTGACACATAAAATTAACCATCACATTGGGCAAATATTTCAATGATCAATTTTAAGAAGATTGAAATATTCTAATCGTTCTTCAATTCTAGGCTAGGTTTCATGGAAAGCCTATGATACAAAATCTTCATTCCCTCCTGCCACCTGCTGGAGTTTGCTATTGATTTGTTTTCTTTTCAGTGTCCCCTCTCCTTATTCTTAACAGATTTAATACTTCAGAGTTGGGAGGGGTTGCTAGTTAGGAGTTTAGTAATCACCTCCCACCCAGACTGGGAAGTCTAGAAAAATCTCTCTCCTTAACGGAAAGACATCTGTGTGTCATAAATCCTCTATCTCAGATATTAATTGCTTATTATTTCATTCGAAAAGCCACAAAAACAAAACAAACAAAAACAGACCAATTCAGAGCTCTGATCACTATGTTAGGTGCTAGTTGCAATGACAAAGAAAATGTGGCCTCTGCTTTCTAATTTTTTTTTTCTGGTTGTTACAAGGCCCCTTAATTCTCATGATTTGCTAAACCAAATAAAACAAAAGCATGGAAAGGAAGCAGCAGGAAAGACCCCTTGGCTTCTGAGATATTTATTAGAACTTGGAGAGATTTGTTATAAAAGGATACAAAGCATTGTTCCAGCAGGAAACGGTTTGGTCAGAATAGTTACCCGTGTGCAGTGATGCTCCTCGTCAAATCTGGTTTTCCCAGCCTGTTACTGTTTGCGTCCACTAGATGGCACCAAAGGACTCGCTGTAGCTAAATGCACTGGCTCCTATTCCTTAAAGAGAAAACGTTTTTAAGGCCAGCGTCTTAAGCAAAGCACTCATATTGTCTGAAACCCCTTCTTTTTCTCCGTTGTACTGTGATGTGTGGATCAAAGTAAGTGGACAAGGAAATGATGGCCTCCCCTGGACCCAGAGCCGGCCGGGGGAACTCCCTGCGTGAGTGTGTACGCATGCTTCTGAGATTACAAAGTGAAGAAGGGAAGTGATGAAAAATACTTTAAAAGGGTAAAAGTATTGTAGAATAACACATAAAGAGAATAAAAAAGTTGGAGGAGATGAAAGAGAGATTCTCAGTGGAGCATGGGGCTGGGAACTTGGTTTAAAAGTATGAGTAGGGGAAGTCCAGCAGAAAGGATCCCATTCCTCTCCTTCTTGTAGTCCCCGTAACAGGCGACTCGGATTTCAATGAATATCATGCAAGTGGAGGCTAACAAAAAAGACACCAAACCTTCTAGAACCAATTCAATGGAATTTCTTCGTGTCAAGGGACTCTAACTTAGTGTTCACGAAGACGCAGTACCTGTTGGGGAAGGTGACGTCAAAGCTTTGGGGACTGAAAGAGGCAGAGCCCTAGAAAAGAGAAAAAGAGAAGAGAAAACGGCAAAGTTGAGTGGGAAAGGTAGACCTATTGGGTACACTTTCTCTTTGTTAAGCCTTTAAAATCGCCCGTTAAAAGAACAAGTCTGCATTGATAAGGTGGAGGATGGGAAGGCGGGGCTGGTTCCTGCTGCAGTTGAGGGTTTATGGCTCGGTTTAGAAGCTGCTTCTGGAGCAGGACCATGGACTAGTTCAGAAAATGACTCTCAGCCTGTGTTCTAGGGTTACCTACCCGGTGACATTTCAAAAAGGAAGACAAAGGAGAGCATCCATGAGATAGTCCCAGGAGTGCACATGGGTGACAACCGAGGACAAGACTGAGAAGCTACCATAGCTTTCTCCCAGGAACACTGTTTCCCTCGGTGTTTCTGCAAATTAAAAAACTCCTAAGTGAAATGACGCTACCGGAATAATATGTATTATACATATTATTACATAATAGTATACAAATATTATGGGTTTTGCAGTTTACCACAATTCCAATTAATTTAGAACATTGGGAGCCCCAAAACTAAGAATCCCTCTCCTCCAGGAGAGTTGATTTCTTACAAGAAGAGTATGATACCCAGGCTGTTACGTTTGAGCTGAATTACAAAATCTATGGAGGAGAGTGGTGTTTAATACAGATTATTCCAGTTAGTCACTCAAAAATATCTTCTAAGCATATTCTGATAAGCCAGTGGATCCTAAATTTGTGTTTTCAAGAATCACAGGAGGTGCTTGTTAAGATGCAAATTCCTGGGCCCAGCTCCAGGCATTCAGGTTAAAGGGATTGGGGGTGGGGCCTAGGAACTTGCATTTTAAACAACCATTTCACGTGATTCTGATGCAGAAGATTGAAAGAGCGCTTTTTTAAAATATATTTTATTGATTATGCTATTACAGTTGTCCCATTTCTCCCCCATCATTCCCCTCTACCCTGCACACCCTCTCCCACCCACATTCCCCCTTTTAGTTCATGTCCATGTGTTATAAATTCTTTAGCTTCTGCATTTCCCACACTATTCTTGACCTCCCCCTGTCTATTTTCTACCCACTATCTATGCTACTTATTCTCTGTACCTTTTCCCCCCTCTCTCCTCCTCCCACACCCCTGTTGCTAACCCTCCATATGATCTCCATTTCTGTCGTTCCATTCCCGTTCTAGCTATTTGCTTAGTTTGCTTTTGTTTTAGGTGTGGTTCTTAATAGCTGTGAGTTTGCTGTCTTTTCACTGTCATATTTTTTATCTTCTTTTTCTTAGATAAGTCCCTTTAACATTTCATATAATAAGGGCTTGGTGATGATGAACTCCTTGAACTTGACCTTATCTGAGAAGCGCTTTATCTGTCCATCCATTCTAAATGACAGCTTTGCTGGATAGAGCAATTTTGGATGGAGGTCCTTGCTTTTCAAGATTTCAAATATTTCTTTCCAGCCCCTTCTTGCCTGGAAGGTCTCTTTTGAGAAATCAGCTGACAGTCTGATGGGAACAGCTGACAGTCTGATGGGGACTGTCTCCTTATCCCTTGCTGCTTCTAGAATTCTCTCCTTCATTTGAATCTTGGCTAATGTAATTACGATGTGCCTTGGTGTGTTCCTCCTTGGGTCCAACTTCTTTGGGACTCTCTGAGCTTCCTGGGCGTCCTGGTAGTCTATTTTCTTTGCCAGATTGGAGAAGTTCTCCTTCATTATTTGTTCAAATAAGTTTTCCACTTGTTGCTCTTCCTCTTTCCCTTCTGGTACACCTATAATTCAGATGTTGGAACGTTTAAAGATGTCCTGGAGGTTCCTAAGCCTCTCCTCATTTTTTTGAATTCTTGTTTTTTCCTTGTTTTCTGTTTGGTTGTTAGTTTCTTCCTTCTGGTCCACTCCATTGATTTGAGTCCCAGTTTTCCTTCCATCTCTATCAGTTCGCCATGCATCTTTCTTCATTTCACATATTGTAGCCTTCATTTGTTCATCTAATTTGTGAGCAAAATCAACCAATTCTGTGAGCATTTTGATGACCAGTGCTTTGAACTGTGCATCTGATAGGTTGGCTATCTCTTCATGGCTTAGAGGAATTGGCTCTGGGGCCTTCATTTCCTCACTGGTTTGAGCCATTTTTGGTGTTTTTTTTTTTGTTTGTTTGTTTGTTTTGTTTTGGTTTTAGTCTGGTCGCAGCTATTACGTATGAGGAGTGGAGCCTTAGGTGTTCCTCAGGGCGGGGCATCCCAGTCGCTGGGTTGTGACGCTGTATGTGGGGGCGGGGTCTGAGAGGGAACAATGGCGCCTGCTCCGCTCTCTCCTGGATTCAGTCCCTTCCGCCACTTCCCCTCTGCCTGGACCGTCTGCACGCGTGAACGTGGGACCACCTGGTCAGCCAGCTGCCTTGTGCGGCCTCCCTGGGTCTGCACAGTTGCACTCCTGTGCCCGGGGTCCGCCAGCTGCCGCCTGTGCACCTGGGAACTGCCAGCCGCTGCTGCTTGCGTTCTCGGGTTCGTACCTCCACTTTTTCCTGCTGCGATTCCGCCCCTCTTACCGGTCTGGATGAATGGTTGTTGGACTTCCGTACAGTTCAATTTTCTATCAGTTCTGATTGTTTTCTTGTTTCTAAATATTTGTTGATCTTAATTTTGGTTGTGAGAGGAGGCACAGTGTGTCTGCCTACGCCTCCATCTTGGCTGGAAGTGTAAGAGCGCTTTTAAAGAAACATTGTCCTGAGCAAAGGCAGAACTGATCAGTCAGAAAGGCCTACAAAATCCCTTCCTTCCTTCCTTCCTTCCTTCCTTCCTTCCCTCCTTCCTTCGTTCCTCACTCTCTTCCCTCTCTCCTGAAGACATTAATTCAACAAACATCTCTGGTACCCTGATGTTGTATTTGGCGGTGTGGGACATAGTAAATATGAAGAGACTCAGTTCCTGCCTGAAAGGAACTTGTATCTAATGCCTGAGATATATATCTACCACAGGCATTGGATTTATTGTATATATAAGTATTAGATATATATGCACATATATATTAGGCATTATATATATTACATATGCGTATATACACCATTAGCATAGTATATCTAAGGCCTGATATAGATACATGTACATATACGAATGACAATGTCAGGTGGTATTGAATTTGTAGACGTGATATTAAAAAGAGTGTTGCAGGAATTTGGAAGGAAGTCCTATCAACATGAGCTAGAGTAACTGGGAAAGGAGGAGGGATTAGGGTAGGGGTGGGGCATTGCCTAGGCTGTGAATGATGAGGAGTGAGCAAGATATTTGAGAGGAAAGAAGAGGACGAACTTCCTATTATACTTACTAAGCAAGAACGTTATTAATATCCCTAAGCCTGTACTAAAGATAGCAGGGTGGCAAAGCATGACCAGAGATTAAAACTATAATCTTGTTATCTATTCTCAGAGGAGAAATAAAGGATGAGAAGCCAAAAGTCCTTGAAACAGCAACACATCTTCTTGTTTTTTTCTAATATTCTGATGCAAATTGGACCATTAAAAAATACTTTATTGTTGTTCAATTACAGTTGTCTGCATTTCTCCCCACCCCCCGCCAAACCCACCTCCCTCCCTTGCTTCCACCCTCCCCCTTGGTTTCGTCCATGTGTCCTATATAGTAATTCCTGAAAACCCTTCTCCCCTCTGTCCCCTCCCCTCTCCCCTTGGCTATTGTTAGATTGTTCTTAATTTCAATGTCTCTGGTTATATTTTGTTTGCATTTTTCTTTTGTTGATTATATTCCAGTTAAAGGTGAGATCGTATGGTATTTGTCCCTCACTGCCTGGCTTATTTCACTTAGCATAATGCTCTCCAGTGCCATCCATGCTGTTGCAAGGGTAGGAGCTCCTTCTTTCTCTTTGCTGCATAGTATTCCATTGTGTGAATGTACCACAGTTTTTGATCCACCCATTTACTGATGGGCACTTAGGTTGCTTCCAGCACTTGACTATTTTAAATTGTGCTGCTATGAACATTGAGGTGCATAGGTTCTTTTGGATTGGTTTTTCAGGGCTCTTAGGATATAATCCCAGCAGTGGAATTGCTGGGTCAAAAGGCAGTTTTATTTTTAGTTTTCGGAGGAAATCCAATTGGACCATTTTTACTTCAATAAGTTGGTAAACAATAGGAACACTTGATGCGACATGTTTATTATACATATTCTGCTTTTCCATAGATCCATATTTATTTCATGCAGCTGCTTTCAAAGTTAAAGTTATGATTATAAAACACATGCAGTAGATACAATTAGCACCCTAAGAAGAGGATTCAGACTGTTTGAGACCAAGAGAGGAAGATTCATCTAAACTGAAAATCTCTTTTTATTTAACACAGAGAACTGTACTTTTCTTTCTTTTTCTTTTCTAAGTATATTTTATTGATTATGCTATTACAGTTGCCCCATGTTTTTCTCCCTTTTATCCCCCTCTGCCCTGCACCATTCCCAGCATCCCCATCCCCACCCCTTAGTTCACATCCATGGGTTGTACATTTAAGTCTTTGGCTTCTCCATTTCCTACACTATTTTTAACCTCCCCCTGTCTATGTTGTACCTCCATTTATGCTTCTTATTCCCTGTACCTTTTCCCATGTTCTCCCCCTTCCCCACTGATAACCCTCCATATGATCTCCATTTCTGTGGTTCTGTTCCTGTTCTAGATGTTTGCTTAGTTTGTTTTTGTTTTTGTTTTTTAGGTTTGGTAGTTGATAGTTGTGAGTTTGTTGTCATTTTACTGTTCACAGTTTTTGATCTTCTATTTCTTAGATAAGTTCCTTTAACATTTCATATAATAAGGGCTTGATGATGATGAACTCCTTTAGCTTTACCTTATCTGGGAAGCATTTTATCTGTCTTTCCATTCTAAATGAAAGCTTTGCTGGATAGAGTAATCTTGGATGTAGGTCCTTGACTTTCATAACTTGGAATATTTCTTTCCAGCCCCTTCCTGCTTTCAAAGTATCTTTTGAGAAATCATCTGATTGTCTTATGGGAACTCCTTTGTAGGTAACTGTCTTCTTTTCTCTTGCTGCTTTTAAGATTCTCCCCTTATCTTTAATCTTGGGCAATGTAATTATGATGTGCCTTGGTGTGTGCTTTCTTGGGCCCAACTTTGGGATTCTCTGAGCTTTCTGGACTTCATGGAAGTCTATTTCCTTTGCCAATTTAGGGAAGTTTTCCTTCATTATGTTTTCAAATAAGTTTTCAATTTCTTGCTCTTCCTCTTTTCCTTCTGGTACCCCTATGATTCAGATGTTGGAATGTTTAAAGTTGTCTTGGAGGTTCCTAAGCCTGTCTTCATTTTGGGGATTTCTTGTTTCTTCATTCTGTTCTGGTTGAGTGTTTATTTCTTCCTTCTGCTCCAAACCATTGATTTGAGTCCTAGTTTCCCTCCTGCAACTGTTGGTTCCCTGTACATTACTCTTCATTTCACTTTGCATAGCCTTCACTTCTTCCTCCATTTTGCAACCATACTCAACCATTCCTGTGAGCATCCTGATTACCAGTGTTTTGAACTCTACATCTGATAAGTTGGCTATCTCCTCGTCACTTAGTTCTTTTTCTGGAACTTTGACCTATTCTTTCATTTGGGCCATATTACTTTGTCTCAGCGAACCTGTTATGTAGTAAGGGGTGGAAACTTAGGTATTCGACAGGGCAGGGCAACCCACATCACTGGGTTGTGGTGCTGTCTGTGGGGGAGGGGTCAGAGAGGGAACAATGCCACTTGCTTGGCTCTCAGCCCACTTTCAGTCACTTCCCCCACTACTCACAAGCAAAGTGGGCCTTCTGGTCTGATTCCCGGGTGGGTGGTTTTGTGTACTTTCTGGAACCCTGTGGGTCTTTCCAATGAACTGTCCTGTGAGACTGGGAGTTTTTACCACTACTACAACCCCCACCGGTTTTTATAGTCAGAGGTTTTGCAGCTCTATTTCCCTGCACTGGAACCCTGGCTTGTGAGGTCTGTCTTGCTCCCCAGTTGTTCTTCCTGGTTTATCCACACAGGAATGTGGGACTGCCCGGTCCTTTAGCTGCCACTGGTCCACCACCTCCCCTCACATACTCTCTGCCTCAGCTGCCTGTCTCCACCCCTCCTACCTTTCTGGATAATTGTTTCTTCCTTAAGTACTTGCTTGTCAGACTTCCATACAGTTGGATTTTCTGGAAGTTCTGGTTTTCTTTTTTATATATGTCATTGTCCTTTTTTGATTGTGCAAAGACTATCTACCTATGCCTCCATCTTGGCAGGAAGTTGATAACTGTATTTCTTAAATTTATATTTAGATATTTTAAGCTATATTTTGCCTGTCTCATTACATGAAAGAGAGTTTGATCTAGCTACCTTGTTCTCTGTCTCCAGCTCTTCTTGGCATCATCCTACAAAGCATCAAAAACAAAACATCTAAGCAAATTTGTCTGGGATTTCTCTGAGCATTTAGAGAGGCGGGATTAGTACACCACTGGGATTAGATGGAAAAGGGCCAGACTCTCGCGCCAGACAATTGGGTTTTTAATCTTGGATACATCACTTACTCTCTGTATGGCTTTGGTGAAGTTACTTAATCTTTATGTGCCCCAGTTTCCTGATCTGTAAAGTGGGCATAAAAAGAACTTGTTTTGATGACTAAATGAATCCATACATAGGAAGCACTTGAAACAGCCAAGCCCCATAGTAAGGGCTCAACTTATGCCAGCTGTCGTCGTGAGCTCTGGTGTCGAGAAAGGTGCACAAGAGCAGGTTCCATGGGCACAGAGGTGCGTGGAGGGGTATTATATTAAAGTGTAATTATAATTCATTTACGTATTTTACTATACAAATTACCAACTCACTGACAATGTTTTATATGAGTTTATATCGATATGGCATTAATATGTGCAGTTAATTTATGTTAACAAAATTTACATTAATAAATTACACATTATGGTTTATAAATAAATAATACTTATATTAGTATAAAAATTATTCTCCCTGACTGGTGTGGCTCAGTTTATTGGGCGCATCCTACAAAGTGAAAGGCTGCCGGTTGGATTCCCTGTCAGGGCACCTGCCTGGGTCGCGTGTTTGGTCCTGGTCTGGGTGCATATGAGGAGAAGCAGATCAATGTTTCTCTCCCTCTCTTCCCCCCCACTTCCCCTCTCTCTAAAAATAAATAAATCAAACCTTAAAAAAGAAATTCATAATTCTTTCTTTTTTCTTTTTTTAAATATATTTTATTTATTATGCTATTACAGTTGTCCCATTTCCCCCCTTCACTCCCCTCTAACCTGCACAACCTCTCCCACCCACATTCCCCACCTTTAGTTCATGTCCATGGGTCATACTTACAAGTTCTTGGCTTCTACATTTCCCATACTATTCTTAACCTCTCCTGTCTATTTTCTAGCTACCATCTGTGCTACTTATTCTCTGTGCCTTTTCCCCTTTCTCCTCCTCCCACTCCCCTGTTGCTAACTCTCCATGTATTCTCCATTTCTGTGGTTCTGTTCCTGTTCTAGCTGTTTGCTTAGTTTGCTTTTGTTTTTGTTTTAGGTGTAGTTGTTAATAATTGTGAGTTTGCTGTCATTTTACTGTACATGTTTTTTATTTTCTTTTTCTTAGATAAGTCCCTTTAACAGTTCATATAATAAGGGCTTGGTGACGATGAACTCCTTCAACTTGACCTTATGTGAAAAGCACTTAATCTGCCCTTCCATTCTGAATGATAACTTTGCTGGATAGAGCAATCTTGGATGTAGGCCCTTGCCTTTTATGACTTGGAATACTTCTTTCCAGCCCCTTCCTGCTTGTAAGGTCTCTTTTGAGAAATCAGCTGACAGTCTGATGGGAACTCCTTTGTAGGTGACTGTCCCCTTATCCCTTGCTGCTTCTAGAATTCTCTCCTTCATTTGAATCTTGGCTAATGTAAATATGATGTGCCATGGTGTGTTCCTCCTTGGGTCCAACTTTTTTGGGACTCTCTGAGCTTCCTGGACTTTCTGGAGGTCTATTTCCTTTGCCAGAATTGGGGAAGTTCTCCTTTATTATTTGTTCAAATAAGCTTTCAGTTTCTTGCTCTTCCTCTTCTCCTTCTTGGACCCCGATGATTGGGATGTTGGAACATTTAAGGATGTCCTGGAGGTTCCTAAGCCTCTCCTCATTTTTTTGAATTCTTGTTTCTTCATTCTTTTCTGATTGGTTGTTTCTTTCTTCCTTCTGGTCTACTCCATTGGTTTGAGTCCAAGTTTCCTTCCCATCACTATTGGTTCCCTGTGCATTTTCCTTCATTTCACTTAGTGTAACCTTCATTTTTTCATCTAATTTGCAACCAAATTCAACCAATTCTGTGAGCCTCCTGATTACCAGTGTTTTGAACTGTGCATCTGATAGGTTGGCTATCTCTTCATCACTTAGCTGTATTTTTTCCGGGGATTTGATCTGTTCTTTTGGGCCATTTTTTTTTTTTTTTGTCTTGTTGCACCTGTTACGCAGTGAGGGGCGGAGCCTTGCCTTAGTGTTCACCAGGGCAACATATGCCACGTTGCTGTGCTATGATGCTGTATGTGGGGGAGGGGTCCGAGAGGGAACAATGGTGCTTGCTTCACTCTCTGCTGGGTTTCAGTCACTTCATTCACTTCCCCCAAGCAAACTGGGCCCTTCTGGTGCTGATTCCCATGTGGGTGGGTTTGTGTACATCCTGGGACCCTGTGGGTCTCTCCAATGAACTCTCCTGTGAGGCTGGGAGTTTCTCCCAGCACTTCAACCCCCATGGGTGTTTTCAATTGGTGTTTTGAGGCTTTATTTCCCCAAGCTGGAACCCTGGGTTGTGTGGTCCTTCTTGCTCCCCAGTTTTGCCTGGTTTATTTGTGCACAAATGTGGGACCAGACATGCAGTGCCCCTCCACAATCCACTGCCTCACTGGGTCCACCTGCTGCTGCCTTGTGCACCCGGGTCTGCCAGCTGCCCTGCCTAGTGCCCTCTCTGTCCCGGCTCCCTGATTCCGCCCCTCCTACTGGTCAGGAAGAATGTGTCTGCTTTACCTCTTGGTTGTCAGACTTCCATACTGTTCAATTTTCTGTCAGTACAGGTTGTTTTTTGTTTTTAAATTGTTGTTGTCCTTATTTTGATTATGCGAGGAGGCACAATGTGCTTACCTATGTCTCCATCTTGGCCGGAAGTCTCAGTAATTATTTCTTAAGAGAGTGTCGAATACTATTTTTAAAGACACGCCTTCATTCCCAGACTTCTTAGAGCCCTATTCCCTCTGCATTATCTTTAATTTGTTTTTATAATCCATTAAAATCAGATTTTTATGTCTGCAAGTCCATTGAAATTGTTCTGACAAAAGTTGAAAGTGACGTTTTTATTGTCAAATCTGGTGATCCTTTCCTCAGCTTTTTGTTTGTTTGGTTTAGTTTGAAACAGTCCAGTCTTTGGCATTCTGTTCTCCTGTGGCTTTGGGGGCACTCGTTACTCCTGGTCCCCCTCCAACTTCCCCCGCTACTTCCACTATGGTCCTGTGAGCAACTTCTTGTCCCCACCCACCTCCCAAAGGTTGGGGTTCCCCAGGGTGCCACCTTGGGTCCTCTCCTCATCGCACACTATGCGTTTTCCCTCGGAGACCCACATCTCTCATGAAATCAGCTGCCATCTTGAGAACACTAATTCCCAAACTTACATAGTAGGGTTACACTTGCATGGGATTGAGTCTAAGGTCAGGGTTGGAGGTACGAATGGCATTTCGTCCACAGAAGACTTGTTCTTTATTTTTTTCAGTTGAATAAGAGACAAGGCAGCAGGCTCAAATTGAGAGTGATTAGGAAGAAAGCTTGCTTTAAAGACTAGAATCATGTTGAGTAGTGACATGTTTGTATTGTGAGGACACACAAGGGAAACGAGACCCTTGGAGAAGAAGCAGGCTCACACGTCCCATTTCACAGTTGTGTAGAGCTTACAGCCATAGGGTGAGTGGGCAGAAAGAGAAAATTTAGGTGATTCATCCTCTCTCCATTTAATTATTTATTTAAGACCAAGCAATGCACAGGTGAATTTGCATATGCGAATCATGACTCCAGGCGTCCCTGAAAGCTCTTACTGTGTGCCTAGTGTCCATTTTCATCTGGTTGTCCACAATATTTCAAACTTAACATGTACAAGATTTAATTTACTGTGTTTATGTCCCACTGTTTTAATTAGCTAAAGCAAGAGATCCACTCTGTTATTCCTGTAACAAAGGTGTTCCCAAATTTTAGTGGCTTAACCAATAAAAATGTTTCTCACCTGTGTAACAGTCTAAGGTAGGTGTTCTAGGTCAGGATGTGGGGTTGAAACTGGGCACAGAAGGTCCACTCCACAAGGTCATTCAAGCCCTCCTTTCCTCCCCATTTCTAATTTGTACCTCCACTGAGGTGTCTCTGTTTCCTCCTTTGAAAAATGGGCCAACACTAGTATTCTCTGCAGTGGCTGTTATGAAAATTGAGATAATCTATACAAAGTGATTAGAATGTGCGTGACTTAGAGTTGATGCTCAAAAGTTTGTTAACTATTATTGGTATTAATTAGTTGCAGGATTTCATCAGCCAGCACGTTGTACCAAGCTAGAAACTCTCTTCTGTCATCCCTGACTCCCAAACAGTCAGGAAGTCCTACTTACCTAACTAAAAATACATATGAGGTCTATCCAGGAGGTATCCAGCCATGTACTATGAAAAATAGAAACATTTATTGAAGAAGATACAAGATACAAGAAACCTTGTACATAGGACAATGATGCCTCAGTCCCCTTCAAAGTAGGTACCTTGGGAGCTCACACAGTTCTCCCAATTGCCATCAGCTGCCCCATTGTATTTTCCTGAATCTCATCAACAATCCTGAAATCTCTTCCCTTTCAAAGGTGATTTTAGTTTTGGGAAAAGCCAGAAGTCGAAGGGTGCCAATTTGGGGTGTAGCGGGGCTGAGTTACCTGGGTGATTTGATGTTTCACCAAAAAACTGCCCAAGATGTGACGCTGAGTAGGTGCGTTGTCATGATAAAGCTGTCAAACTCCAGGTGCCCATAGCTGAGGCCTTCAGAATCATCTGAATAGTTTCTGCAGAGGAATGCTCAAGCTTAACGCAAAATTTGATTCAGATTTGTTGCCCTACTTGCTCAGTCATTTTGAATGAGATGGCCACACAATACACATGCTCACTCAGTGGCGTCTACCACCCCCACTGACTAGCACAGTGAAGTCATCACTGTTCACACATGCGCATTCCAGTCCACTCTCCTTGGCTGCTAGGTTACATTGATGTTATGCAAATTATTCTCATTATATTAACAATGGCTGGACTTTGTGGACTGGACAGACCTTGTACATATTTATGTTTCTTTAAATATAAGGAATAGGTGTTTCTTATATGAAAATCAAAACAGGTGGATCAGGGCCCTGATGAGCACTGCTCAGTCAGTTGGGCATCGTCCTGCAAAGTGAAAGGTCGCCAGTTGGATTCCCAGTCAGGGAAACCACACATCTGGGTTTCAGGTTCGGTCCCCAGTCGGGGTGTGTGCAACTGATCCATGGTTCTGTTTCACATCGATGTTTCTCTCCCTTTTTTCCTTGGTCCCTTCCTCTCTCTCTGAAAATAAATAAATAAAATCTTTTTAAAAAGCTGATGGATTTGGATTTTTAAAAAGAGAAAGCGAAAGCCACTCTCCCTGGGGATCTGATGCATTCATATGGCTTCAACTGCCTTTTTTAAATGGGTCATAGAAGAGACTGGATTAGAACTTTCAGCTTAAAGGGATCTAGACAAGTCTTCTTGTTCTCTTATTCTAAAACAGAGAAAACTGTAGCCCAGGTAATGACAAAGCTGAAGCTCAGTTGTAGGTTTTTTGACTCCAATCAAGTGCTCTGTTGTACTCAGCTGCCTTCCTATGGAAACACCTACACACAGTCCTCTTGATTCTCATTCCTGTGTTTACCTCCTTGTTTAATTTCACAGATAAGTAAACCAAGCCAAAACCAACCAACAACTCCTCTCCCTCATCCTCACAGTTTCTGGTCACTGTCTATGAAATGAAGACAACTGCTATATGAATTTCCCCTAATCTCCTGTGGTTAGCAAACCACTTAAGTTTCCACAGCTGTGCTCAGTTCTGGTCCTTCTAGCCTTCTTACTGGGATCCCCAACTCAGGGCAGTTTCCTTTCCCTCCTTTTATTCTGAGCAGCAGATGGTGCTGTGCACATGTCTGGAAAGATGCTTTCCTGCTCAGGGAAAGTGGAGGGAAAATGTGCTCACCCCTTCCTTAATTTTATAGGCTTGCTCACCCTCCTCATCCTGGGTCTGAGTGTTCACAGTGAGTGTGATCTGTGCACTAACAGGAATAAGTGATACTGTGTGCGTAGTGCATATGGTCCTGGACACTGTGGCTGCCGAACTTGCTTCCTCTTCTTCCCAGGCACACAGCTAGACTGCATTTCTTGATTTTTGTTGCAGCTGAATTTGGCCATGTGACTGAGATATGGCCAATGGAATTGATGATATGAGAGGAAGTGAGCTGTGCCGTTTCCAGGTCTGGCTTATAAAAATCTCTTGTGCTTTTTTTTCTTTTCTAGCTGTACGTCAGTGGCCAGGATGACCTTGGAAGTCACGGGTCAATGTGGCAGCGTTGCCACCACCTCAGGTTCTTGAATGACTGTGTGGAGCCCAGTGCCCCATTGATTGGGACCCATTTTGAGGTGTTACTGATAGGGGACTCAAGAGTTGGAAAATTTTAGTTTAAGTAACAGCTAATAGGTTTAGTAATCAATGCACGTGAAAGCTTTTGTCCAGGAATTGAAGGTATGACCCACCCTGACTCCAGGAGACCATGAACAGTTCCACCTTTGTTCCTCAGGAGGACTGCAAGCAACTCAAGAGGATGTCGGAGCCACTGTACTCCAGAGTGAGATGACCACCGCCTAGGGTGAGAATGCTGCAGTTTTTTAATCCAATTAATTTTCACTGAATTCCAACCCCCTTGCCTACACTTTGTGCTCCTTATAAAAAGGGCCATCTTAAAATGGAATTTAAGATTGTCTGTTAAGGGTATGAACCCACCATCTTCTCAGATCGCTGGCCATTTGAATAAAGTGCCCATAAAGATTCAATCTCTTTTCTGCTTACTGGGTTCAGTATGTGACAGTCAGCATGAACGCTGGTCTTTTCTGGTTTCATTATGAATAAAATTAAACTCTGATGTGTTTAGTCACTGAAATTGTGGCGTTTGTTGTTGCATTGATTAGCCTGCCTTTACTAATACAAAACTTAACTAATGAAACCCTACTGCTCCGTGTGGTATTCCTGGGGAAAATAGTCAATGATATTTTGTAGGAAGCATCCAAGTTTCTGCATAATAGGGTGTCTTTTTTCCACATTAGACTCCAAAGAGGAAGTGATTGCTCCCGGTCAAAGAGGGTTTCAAAGGCCTCCCACCCTAATTGTTTCAGCAAAACAAAGGACTTGATGTGGAGACCAGAGGGCAGGCATCTAGCAGGGAGAATGCAAATTAGCTCAGGATACGGAGAGAGAGTCCTTGTCAAGTGGTCGAGTCTGTGCACGAGTAAATCGAGTCAATCGGGCAGCTAGCAAGGTGCCAAGCACAGTGGAGTGAAGTAAATCCTTCAGAAGAACTGAAGGCTCCGTAATAAGGACCACTCAGGGAGGAAAGATGGTCTTTAAAGCTGGCCGCCAACAATTTCTCCTCTCCCTGTGTCCACGAGCTTCCCCTGCATCAAGGGGTGGGTTCTGCCTCCCCTCCTGTTGAATCTGGCTGGCTTTGTGACTCAGTCTGGCCAACAGAATGCGGGGAAGCGATGTGGTGCGGAGGTGGCTTCTGCTGTTTTTAAACTTGGCGGCCACATGGCAAGGAAACACATCTGGGCTGTGGAGGAAGAGGGGCCACATCGGGGAGAACTCACAGGCCCCAGACATCATCCAGCACCAACTGGCTGTCACCTGAGTGAAGCCTGCTTAGCTGTTCTGGCTCAGCTAAGCCCCCAAGCTGAACGCAGCCACACACATGACCTCAATGTCTACTGGGGGAACTGAACAATTGATGAAAGTATAGCCAACCCACTGAACCATGAGAAATACTAAATCACGTTATCGGGCACTAAATTTTGGGGTGGTTTATCATGTGGCAATGGACAACCAGGGTACAGCATAAGAGATAAATGCTTTTAGCAAGAGGCAAACACTCCAGGCAAGGCAGGAGATAAAACACAACGGGGCGGAGAAGACAATCATGCACCAGCAGATGCTGGAGCCTCCTAAGACAGGGTCTGTTGGGCCAGGGCTCAGGCCCTCAAAGACACTGAGATGCTATCACTGTCCTCACAGAGCTTGGAGCAAAGCTGAGAGAGGCAGAAATGCAAACAGCTGGTTTGCAAATAGGGAAATGGTATTGAGTGGGGGGGCAATGGAAGCAATCCATTTTAAAAAGTGGAGTTTGTAAGGTGAGTAGGATGTGGTGAGTAGCTGAAGGGGATCACAGGCAGGAGAGGAACAAAAACACTTGCAGACAGTGGGGGTGGGGGTGGGGGGCCCTGGGAGGAGCCCCTGCGGGCTGAGGGCGGGCCAGCCAGGTGGGGCCCACTGGCAGAGCTCCCTTGCTCTTACCGCGCTGCCTGGCCGGACATGGTGCCACAGGGTGCCAGAGGGCACCCTGAGTTGTGTGACCTTCACGCCTGCCCACGGGGCTTCTGGGGGCAAATGAGGCAGCTCTCATTTTGGTCTGAGTGGTGCACAAATAAAGTGTCAGGTTCAGGTCTGTAAGCGGCAAGTGGATCAGAGATCAGCATTCCTACTTGGAGAAGCGATAATCCTTCTGTTTCTATCACCTCCGGTTTTTCTCAGAAGCGTCAGTTTGGGCTCTGTGTGCTTTTAGTTCATAAATCAATTGTCATCAGACAATTTTCTCTCTCTGATTTTAACCCTCTGACCTACAAAACAAAAGAAAAAAGTAATTCTACCTGCACTCTTTTGAGACTGTTGACAGTAGAGAAAGAAAAATGAGCTATCTTTGTGAGGGTGGAGGGGAAAACCTCCGTCCTGTGACCAGCCTCCTGTTTTGGGGGCCGGGAGTGTCAAACCTGGGTGCACGAGCAGACCCGCCGAGGGACAGGAAAAGAACATTGAAACTTCTATTTTATTTTTTTTATTGTGGTGAGAACAGTGAATGTGGATCTGCCCTCCTGACCAATGTCCAAGTGCATAATGCAGCGTTGTTAACTGCGGGTACAACACTACACACAGATCTCTTTGAGTTTGTTTTTCATCTAAGCCATACTTTATACATTATCAATACAGATAAATCACTTACAAATAAAAATATGCATATGGAAAGTATCTGATCAAATCGGGTGGCCGTCAAGACAGTTCGAAGGGCATACCGTCCCAGTGGTCCGCACCTCCTGGGCCACCTCTGAAGCCCCATGCTTGGGGCCCTCCTCGCCTTAGCCTTGAGCCGGCAGCTCGCACCTTCCTCTGGAGGAGCCTGCCATGATGACCCCTCTCCTGTGTGTCCCTGGCAGCCCATTCCTGGGCTCCAGTCCGTTTCTGCTTGGTCTTGTCTGGGCAGAACGTTTCAGTCCTGAAGTCTGCCCCGCCCCAGGTGAGAACTTTCTGTCTAGTCTGAGGATGTTACTATTTCCCTATCCTTTCTGCTCCTCCCTCCCCCCTGGGTTTGGGGCATGATGCCCACCTGTCCCAGGTACACCACTTCCTCTAGCAGTCAGCATCCCCCGGGACCTCAGCTTGGCCTTGCAAATATGCACAATTTATCCTTAATAGACCAGTGTTACCCTTAGTGACAGTGTTTCCAGGACTGGGAGGAACAGCGATAACGTGATAAGACCAGTAGTGGCCGCCGCCACTTGCAGGGCTGCTGCGTGCCTGTGTTCGCATGGTGACCGGCAGTGCCCACAGCAATGGTGTAAGGGGAGGCCGTCACCCGCACTTCAGGGGCGTGATGGTTAAGGCTGAGAGTTCAAGGTGAACATCTGAGCTGTGATTTGCACTCAGATGGCCTGCCCGCCACCAAGGCCCGAATCTTTCTGCCACAGCCCATGGCTTTTCTCACTTCGGTAGGGACTCGTTTATGTTGATGCCATATCAGCACTGGAGCGGCCTCGCTATGAGAGAAGTACAGAGACATGTCCCTCCCCAGACAAACAATCAAATGTGCAGTTGGTTTGCACGTAGACAAAAAAACATAGAAAAAGTAAGTTGATTATAAGTACTTGAGGATCATTCGGGGAAGAGTCAGAATAATAGTTTAAAGGAACTCCAACATCTAGAGCTTTGTCTAACCCCATATTACTAAAATCTCTCTCCGCAAAGCCCAGGGGCCCAGGAATGACCCACGAATTCCGTCCTCCTACAGATATTGCTTATTCATGGATTTAAACACCAGCGCTGGCCTCCACCGTCAGATTTCCTGTATTTTGATAGCTTCACAGACTGAACCATGTGGACGCAGGGCTGCACCATCCAGCCTGCTGCCCCGCTTACCCTGCGTAAATAAGACTTCCACCACACGGCCACATTCACAGGCGGAGCCCCCTCCAGTTCCTGACCACAACCAAGAACGTTTCCCTCCACCCTGCCTCACAGCCAGGTAACACCTGGACCCATTTTGTTTTTCCACCTTTCAGGTATGCGGTGGCTTCTGCAGTGGAATCAAAATGACAGATTTATGCAAGGCTGTGGGTTTGGATCAGAGAATGCCCTTGAGCCACACCTTTACTCTCTGCTTCTCCCTCCCCTTAGCTGCTGCCTGGAAGAGCTGATGGAGAGGAAAACATCGTTTCTCTTTCAAATCTGCTGCAGCTGTTCTCCACACCTGATACATTGAAGCAGAAGGTAATGCATCAACCCCCAAAAGGGCTCCCAGCCCTTGACGGCATATTCTTCCCTCACCCATGCCCTGCCCCCCCCCCCAAGGACGGGGACAGATTGGTGAGTGTGGGTGTAGAAAACTCTTTTTCCCCTTGAGATAGCCACCCAACTGATGGTCTGGCTTCATGCCATTTGTTCCTGGGCTCTTCAGGGGTGGTGTTCTCTGAGCCTTAGCGCCTAGCAGCAGAGCCCCACGGTGCCAAGGGTGCTCCTGAGTCCTGCCTTGGCTGGGCACCCCCCTTACACTGCAAGTGAACCACTTGGCTTCTGCTGCCTTTGTCTACCCAGAAAAGGGGATTTGGGGGGAAATTCTCCAAGAAATCTCAAGTGATTTTAAGATCAAAGGCTCATTTTCATTCTTTATATCATTTCTTCCAGCTTTTCAGAGTTTTGTTCTCTTGCATTTGTGGAAGCTCATAAAAATGCATTAGTTATTTTCCAGCTTCACAGGTGAGAGCAGAGGTTTTCAGGGGACAAAGCGGATTCCGGCTGAGATGGGATCAGTAATCCGTGTCGTTGGTTCTGCCAGACTCGCTTGTTCCAAGCAGGTGCATAGAGTGAATGACAAGCAGAAATGCTCCAAGGTGCCTCTTTCCCAGAAACAAGGAGCTTGGAAGGCTCACTCTTCAAGCATTTTTTTCCCAGTAGGTACTGACTTATTTGTTTGAATTTTGAGCTCCATTTGTTTGAATGGAGAGTGTAATTGTGTCTCCACTCTAACCAAATTGTTCAGGACGTGTGCATAAAATATTGACTCATTTCTAACTTGTAGTCTTCTTGGTGAATGAAGGGAAAGGACAGCAGGGGCTTAATTTTGCGTATTAGAGAGATAAGATGTCTCAACGCACCACCCAAGTCAGGCCACCTGACCCTCATTCGTACGCAATAAATGTCCCAGGAGGCTTCTCTCCCAGCTGTGACACTGGACATTTGTATGTTCACCCTATTATGGTTGTATAGCTTACTCTGCATTTTTTTGCCATGAAAAGATGGAAAATGCAAACCAGATGGGTAAAATCCACGTGGCTGTGTGTGTGATGAAAGACAGTTATACACTCACACGATCTTTCTCTTACATACTCACACCCACACACACAACCCATGTTTGGAGTTTTACTTCACTCTGCAGCTGGTCATGTTTCTGTCTTGGCTTGGTCCACGTTATCGATGACCAGGGGACCCAGAAAGACAGCTGACCGTCCACTCAGGGTTATGTGAGAGGGGCTCACAGTGCTTAGGAGGCACCTGCAAGTACATGGCTGCAGTGGGTGCTGCCCACGTCAACTGCACAGGAACCTTCCTGTCCTACAAAACCCCACCTAAAAACGGCACCAACAGGAAACCAGAGCAGAGATAATGTTGCCTGAGCAGGGAACAGGGCCTGTGGAAACAAACCAGTCTCGGTCTAGGTCCCCAGGAGTGTCTGAGAGCGGTCCCTGTGGGGAGGTTGGAGTTCAGGACCACACACATTTCTAAGGCCCCTTTATGTGTAACTACAGATTCTTTGGAGAGGGGGGAAGGTTGGAGGGTAGGGAAGCTGAATCCAGCTGGGGAAACTCTACATTAAACCAAGTGAAACAGGTTCTTTAGCCTTTAATATTCAGGTTTCATTGCAAATCTCTAAGAGGTAGAAATATAATAGGGAACTTATCCCAAACTTTTAAAATTATCCTAAGCCTTATGATCACATGATTTACACTTTCGTGTTGATGATCTATTCTCCTCTACTTGAATCTTTCTAGTGAGCTGGCAAAAGCACCATTACCAATCACACACACACATAGTAATTCTACAGTCATTTTTGAATAGCTATTGAAGACAATCTTGAATTATAATTTAGTCTCACTTAAAGAATTCACAGTTTGCTATGTCTCGTCACGCTGAATTTTAACAGCATCTGACCTTACAGAGCATCCATAAAATGTGAGAAGTGTTAGATACTCTTCATTTGATATTATACACAAATCGCATTAAAATGCCTTTCATTAAGTAAAGGCAACAGGTTAGATACAGGGCATTTTAATTAAATTGGCATAGTTAGGACCAAAAAGATAAAGTGACAGGCCAGGTTATCTCCGGCCCCTGCCTTTTAACAGGCTAATGACCACATTGTGAAGCACAAGCGAGACTCGATTTCCTAATGAACAGCGAAGAAATTTCCTCAGTGTTTAAACACCTTAATATGCCAGTTACATAAACCTAAATATAAAACCCATCTCCTACAGGTTTTGAGGCGGCATGCACTCTGTCTGTGAAGAGCTGAGTATTACAAATCAAGCCCAGTCATATTTTTAGAAGGGAGAACTGATAGCAGTTGCTGAACTGAAATCACCAATCAAAGCTCAAAACGCTGATCATATCCATTTAATCACAGGCCAATCTTATTTAAATCAGAATTGCCCCAGAGAAATGTTCTATCAGCCACCCATGTCCTGAATTCTGGTGTGCGAGGTCCATTTCTGTACAGTACACTTAAAAAAAGCCATGCAACCTTTGTAATAAATAAGGCTGTGGCCAACATTTACTCATTAATAGCTTTTTTGAGATAAGCTATCAAATCTGCCCTTTCTAAACTCTTCTTACTGCCAGCAAAGATCATTTTTGTTTCAGGGATGTACTTCTTGGGATTCTCCAAATACCCCTCAGTGTAGTCTCTCCCCAGGTGATGCTTTTGTTCTTGTTGGCGTCTGCGTAAGAAAATCCAGGGGCCTGACTTGTCTTTTGCCCGAAAAGACCCTGGAGATTTGGTACAGTACAGTATTGGGCACCCTTCTGAGCAACAATCTTCTTGTCCTCCTCAACATCACCCATTTAAAAAATCACTCTTTTGTCACATGAATTACAGAGGTACCCATTCTCACACTGGACATCCTGCTTTCCAATAACCTCCCAAACTGTTTTTGACCTGGGAGTCTTCATTAGGAATCACTAACATGTCCAAGGGCACTGATGTCCCACAAAACCCAGTTTGGAGAATGTCATTCGGAGAAGTCCCAAATGACATTCCCAGGGAAGCCCTAGCTGTTACCAGCTAGTGGAGGGTCACCAGCTCCACTGAGACTCAGCTTCCAACCCAGTGGGAACCCAGTGGGAACCCACATCCCTGGTGGGCACATGGGGGCTCGCTAAGGGTACATCATACATGGATTTGAAAAAGAAAATTGCAGGCCTGCCCCCACAGGTGCACCCTCCCCTAAAAGAGCTCTGCCAAGAGCTGAAAGGCAGTGAGCCCTGCCTGCCCGTGGCAAGGAGGGTCTCCCCCTTGTCCCCCTTTCACAGCAGCCATTTCACAGAAGCAAGAGGTTCCCCTCACTCCCCGCTTCTTCGTTTGTGCATCGCCGGGGGAGGCCGATCTCCCGGATACCAGACAAATGCTGTTTTGTGAGAACGTGGGTGAATGAGTCTATTGACTGAGTAATAAATCTCTTTGTAACTCAGATTTCTAATTTTCTGCTTTCATGAAAATTGAGGGAAGACCTAATTGAGTTGTCAGAGAATTGGATCATCAAAAATAATTTTCATGATAGAACATCGAATCAGAAGGAGCTCTGTAATTGATGTTGCCATGATAAAATTCCTTTCAATCTCACCTAGTTGTTTTTATGAAAAAGGTTTCATAGTGTATACAGTAATTGTTAACAACAATAATTGTAAAATTGGAATACTATTGAAGAGGAATGCCATCTATGGTAGTTTTATTTTGCAATAAAATTTTATTCTGTATCCCCTGGTTGGTGTGGCTCAGTGGATTGAGTGCTGGCCTGAGAATCAAAAGGTTACTTGTTTGATTCCTGGTCAGAGCACACACCTGGGTTGTGGGCCAGGTCCCCATTTGGGGGCATGTGGAGGCAACCAATTGATGTTTCCCTCCCTCTCTTTCTCCCTCCTTTCTCCTCTCTCTAAAAATAAATAAAAATGAAACTTAAATGTTTACTTTTTATATCTAATAATAATTTATGAAAATTATATTTGTTTTGGTAAATTACAAATGAGTGGTGCCTACATCGGTAACTCATTCCAGAAATATTTAGTACCTAGAGTTGTATGGTCACAGGAAAGTTTTTTTTTTTTTAATATATTTCATTGATTATGCTATTACAATTGTCCCATTTCTCCCCCATCATTCCCCTCCACCTTGCACACCCCCTCCCACCCACATTCCCCCCTTTAGTTCATGTCCATGGGTTATAAGTTCTTTAGCTTCTACATTTCCCACACTATTCTTGCCCTTCCCCTGTCTATTTTCTACCCACCATCTATACTACTTATTCTCTGTACCTTTTCCCCCCTCTCTCCTCCTCCCACTCCCCTGTTGCTAACCCTCCATATGATCTCCATTTCTGTGATTCTGTTCCTGTTTTAGTTGTGTGCTTTTGTTTTAGGTGTGGTTGTTAATACCTGTGAGTTTGCTGTCTTTTCACTGTCATATTTTTTATCTTCTTTTCCTTAGATAAGTCCCTTTAACATTTCATATAATAAGGGCTTGGTGATGATGAACTCCTTGAACTTGACCTTATCTGAGAAGTGCTTTGTCTTCTCTTCCATTCCAAATAACAGCTTTGCTGGATAGAGCAATCTTGGATGTAGGTCCTTGACTTTCATGACTTGGAATACTTCTTTCCAGCCCCTTCTTGCCTGGAAGGTCTCTTTTGAGAAATCAGCTGACAGTCTGATGGGAACTCCTTTGTAGGTGACTGTCCGTTTATCCCTTGCTGCTTCTAGAATTCTCTCCATTTTAATCTTGGCTAATGTAATTATGATGTGCCTTGGTGTGTTCCTCCTTGGGTCCAACTTCTTTGGGACTCTCTGAGCTTCCTGGACGTCCTGGTAGTCTATTTCCTTTGCCAGATTGGGGAAGTTATCCTTTATTATTTGTTCAAAAAAGTTTTCCACTTGTTGCTCTTCTTCTTCCCCTTCTGGTACACCTATAATTCAGATGTTGGGACATTTAAAGATGTCCCGAAGGTTCCTAAGCCTCTCCTCATTTTTTTTGAATTCTTGTTTCTCCTTGTTTTCTGTTTGGTTGTTCATTTCTTCCTTCTGGTCCTGTCCATTGATTTGAGTCCCAGTTTTCCTCCCATCTCTATTGGTTCCCCATGTGTTTTCCTTCATTTCACGTATTGTAGCCTGCATTTTTTCATCTAATTTGTGAGCAAAGTCAACCAATTCTGTGAGCATCCTGATCACCAGGGCTTTGAACTGTGCATCTGATAGGTTGGATATCTCTTCATTGCTTAGAGGAATTTGCTCTAGGGATTTCATTTGTTCTCTAGTTTGAGCCATTTTTGGTGGGTTTTTTTGTTTGTTTGTTTTGGTCGCAGCTGTTACGTAGTGAGGGGTGGAGCCTTAGCTGTTCCCCAGTGTGGGGCAGCCCAGTCGCTGAGTTGTGACACTGTATGTGGGGGTGGGGTCCGAGAGGGAACAATGGTGCTTGCTCCGCTCTCTCTTGGATTTCAGTCCCTTCTGCTGCTTCCCCTTCATCTGGATTATCTGTGCGTGAATGTGGGACCACCTGGCCAGCCAGCCGCCTTGCACAGCCTCACTGGGTCTGCACAGTTGCCACCCCATGCCCAGGGTCCACTAGCCATCGCCTGTGCTCCTGGGGTCTGCTAGCAGTTGCCTGCACACCTGGGAACTGCCAGCCACTGCTACCTGCATGCCTGGGTCCACACCTCCACTTTTTCCTGCCGTGACTCCGCCCCTCTTACTGGTCTGGATGAATGGTTGTTGGACTTCCGTACAGTTCAATTTTCTATTCGTTCTGGTTGTTTTCTTGTTTCTAGATATTTATTGTCCTTAATTTTGGTTGTGAGAAGAGGCACAGTGTGTCTGCCTACACCTCCATCTTGGCCAGAAGTAGGAAAGTTTTTATATTAATTTCAAATTAATTAAAGTGCAAGGTTAATTTCATAGTATATAGATATTTTTGCTGGGCGATCAATAAAAAGATTTCAGACATAAAATATATTATTATAGGATTACTTGAGGAGAGTGAAATGGAAATATCACTTTAAAGTAGTAAATGAAATAATGTTTTGCCTATTGAACACAAGCTTTTTGTTGTATATTAGAGTGAATTATGATGGAAACCAAATTGCTATGGTATTGGATTATACTGGAAACATTTTGAAAAGTCATATGAATTTAATTTTTAAATGTTCAGTGTTTCCAATGCACCAGAAATTATATCTTTTGCAACTATTTAAACTTTTAAAGATATGTTTTAGACGTTAACTTTGAAGTCTGTGAGAAGACATGCAGTTTTTAAAAGTTATTTTAAAGGCTAATCAAGAAAGAAGTTGAAGGTCTCACATCTGACAGCATGTAGGGAAAAGGAACAGCTGCAGATCCAGAGGTTGGCGATATTTGGCCCAATCGGGCTCGCGGCTGCTCTGCCTTGTGTTCGTCACACTTCCGCTTCTGCCCTCCTGTAGTCTGGCATCCTTGTCTCTCCAGGTCTAGGTCCCCTCAACTTCCACCTTAGTGTCCCACAGCAGGGCTAGCCTCCCGCTCCCAGATGTGGTGTTCACTTCTGCTGTGCTTGACAACCAACCCTGGGGACTTGGCCCTGAAACCACCTCCCGGACTGTCCCAGGGGCGTGGCCCCATCCCACGCTCACTGCCTCACTCCCGCCCCAAGTTCCACAAACCCTCCCAAAGCCAATGTCAGTCCTGGTCCCTGAGGCCTCGTGCCGCATCACCATCTCATGGATTAGCATTAATGTGTAGGCTGCAGTTTTCAAAGGGCTTCCCTCTCTACCTTATGTAATTTAGGTCCTGCCACAACCTGCTGTGATAGATGAAGAAACTGGGGCTCAGAGGACTGACGTGGTTTGCCAGTGATTTATCCATGACATCTCATTGTTCCTGGGGAGTCTATTTTGGTAGAAGGCCAGAGCACACCACTTGGGATCTCCTGAGTCTAGGGTGGCTTACTTCTCAGCTCCCTCAGCGATCCCCACCCCTGGGGATGCGGATGGGTGTTAGCACAGTCTCCTTGTGTCACTGGGGTCTCCTCTGGGGTCTCCTTCAAGATTCTCCACCAGACACTTGGAATGGGTGAGCAGACAGCAAGATGGAAATCAACACATTCGAATACAAAACTCAGAACAAGATGTTACGGTGCGGAGCCAAGATGAGATGAGTACAGACAAATGTTCACACAAAAATGTGCAAGATTTGCCGTGAGTTGTGTTGTAGTCTGTGT
This sequence comes from Glossophaga mutica, assembly GCA_039655065.1. Classification (NCBI taxonomy): domain Eukaryota; kingdom Metazoa; phylum Chordata; class Mammalia; order Chiroptera; family Phyllostomidae; genus Glossophaga; species Glossophaga mutica. The sequence goes on from CM077303.1 coordinate 159,496,713, forward strand.
AACAGCTGTACCAGAAATGAAACTTGGTCAGATGTCAAAATGCCCGTTATCTCGCTTTAGTTTTGATTTTTAATTAAAGACAAAGACATTCTGAAGCCAGAAGTACGAAATCTGTTTCAACTTATCTCACAGGGTCCAAATTAATAGGTGTTTCTGGCTGAATAAGTCAACTTTATGCTTTGTGTGTTATTTTTGAAAACATTTGGAGTGGTGTGTGTGTGTGTTTTACTGCATCCAGGTTGCTAGACATGCATATTGGAAAAAACATACCCCATTTTGAGACATGATTTATTTGTTTTATTCCTCAGAGTGAGGTATTTCATTGAGGCTGAACCCTCAAGAACATTATAATGTTAATAGGAATTTCTAAACATGATTGATTCTTTAGGTCTTAAAAGAGTAGATCATAGGTAAGATACACAGTAAAAAATGTTAGGCCACTTAGTGCATGCAGGACATCAGTTACTAAACAGAGGACAACAGTACTGTGAGCAGCCCAAGGTCACCTTCAAAGAGCACAGGACCGCCTGGAAGTGCAGGTGTGCAGGTAGCCAGGACTCGAGCAACTGGGAACTTACTATACCTGCCCTTGTTCGTCAGCCTCAGCTGTTACTTCTGAGTCCAGTCTGGCTCCACTGGTAGCTGGGGCCCCATTACCTTCGTCAGAGTCATTCTTGAGCTGGCGAGCATGTTGATATAGGTTGGCCAGGCTACAAATATTAAATTCTCGAAGGGGACTTAACAGCCAATCTGGGTGGAGCAGTGGGGCCTTTCCCAAGCCAAATCTGGGAATCCTGAAAACCTTGCAAATGAGAGCCTCCATGCCAGTTCTCTGCCAGTTCCTAGTTCTAAAGTGTCCTCATCATCCTCGTGAGCAGGGGACAGATCTGGGGAACAGAGAACCTCCATACTTTGTGACCCAACTTTCAGAGCCACATGCATAGACTGTCACACTGGGAAGGAAGTGAGAGGTCACTGAGCAGTGTAAATGGTCGCTCGGGGTGCTACTGGCATTTGGGGCAGGACAATCTTTTTCTGTGAAACTTTCCTGTGCAGGAAAAACAGTATCCTGGCCCTTGGTTATCAATAATGCATCCGCCAGTTGTTATGACAACTGGAAATCGCCTCTCCCACAGTTCTACATACTGGGGAAGTGGAGAAAAACAATCGCACTACTTTCAGCTGACACTGCTTTTTACAGGGAGGACACCTGGGTCCCTGAAGGGGGAGTGAATTGCCTGAGGTAAGAATGCAAATTAGTAATGAAGTCAGAATTTTACTCTGAAGCAAAGAGAGTGCTGGTTGCCAAGGAAGCGGGCTTGTGGGGATGGGTGATAAAGGTGAAGGGACTGAGAGGTACACATTGGTAGTTATAGAATAGTTGCTGGGATATAAAGTACAGCATTGGGAATACAGTGAATAATATTGTAATAACTATGTTTGGTGGCCATTGGGTACTAGATATATAAGCGGGAACACTTTATAAATATATGATTATCTGACCACTGCGCTGTACACCTGAAACTGATATAAAATAATATTGAATACAAACTGTAATTGAAAAAAAATTGTTAATCTTCACCCAAGGATATGCTTATTGATTTTAGAGAGAGGAATGGAGAGACAACGATGTGAGGGAGAAACATTGATTTGTTGCCTCTCACATGCGCCCTGATAGGGGATTGAACCCACAGGCATTTGGTGTATGGCACTGTGATTCAACTAACCAAGCCACCAAGCCACCCAGCCAGGACTGCAAGTAAAAACTTAACAAAAATTAAAAAAATTGAAAATTAAAAAAGAATTTTACTCTGAAGTTCCTTGAATCGTCCTCCTGCTGCTGTTCACCTATGAAATAGTAATTACTTTATTAATTACTAAAGTAGTAATTTAGAAGTTGCTAATTGGACTTCCAGTCAAGGTGGTGGCATAGGTAAACACAGTTTGCCTCCTTGCACAACCACATCAAAATTGCAACTAAATTATAAAACCACCATCACTCAGAACTGGCAGAAACTGAGTTGACTGGAAGTCTGACACCTAGAGAATGAAAGAGACCACATCCATCCAGACTGGTAGGAGGGGCGGAGATGTGGAACAGGCTGGTCCCATATCCACGTCTGGTGGATAAAATATCGGGAGGAATATCTCTGGAGTCAGGAGTCCCAGCCCCACACCATGTTCCCCCAGCCCTGGGCTCCAGTGCCAGGAAGATAAGTCCCCATGACTTCTGGCTGCAAAAACCAGTAGAGATTGAGTCAGTGTAAGAAATTACTGGAGTCTCAAGCAGTTCCTCTTAAAGAACCAACACACGAAGTTACTAAGACTTACTCCCTCTGAGCTCCAGCACCGGGGTAGCAACTTCAAAGGCACCAGTGGCATACAAGGAGGAACTGAAGTGGCTGGCATCAAGGTGAGAACTGGGGGGCAGCTTTCTCCCAGACAGAAAGGTGGGCAGAGCTACAGAGCTGGCAGGCGGTTGCCATATCTGAGACTCCATTAGCCAAGCTAACACTGTTTGTCCACCCTGGAGATCCCCCTGAGGATCTGACCCACCCAATTTACAGCTGTTAAGAGTAGCTTTTCCATATGAATGGCTGGTCTTGACTCATGCTTCACAACTTCCTAAATCTTTTTAAACAAGCAACAGCTGGCCTCAGTGAGCCCCAAGGCTCCCAGTACCTCTTTTTAACTGGCCCTAGGGCTGGCACTAGCAGCAGCCAGCCAGGATTCATAATTTGGCTTTGCCTGGTAGTCTCCAAGCCCAGCACAAATAGCGGCCTTCTCAGATTGCTCTATAGCTTTGGCAGGGTGACCCCAGGCAAAACACAGGTCGGGGCTGACCTTGGCCTGCACCACTTGGGAAATCCCAGGACCTGTGCACCCAATGGACAGCTACAGACCACATCAGAACACCACCACCTTGCTTCTGCACAGCTGATCCTCCATGGAGGGTGGAGATTGGTGGTCAGTGATCATAGCCAATCCTTGCAATTGATTGGCCTGGGTAAATCCCTTCCATTGAGCTGCCCAAAGCAATTGGCTCAATTATAAGAGGAGGTGTACTCAGCCCACACGAAGGGCACACCTCAAGTTTTACCCAGTTTAGGTTATAGGTGAGGCTGTGCCACTGAACCCTACAGGACACCTACTACAGTAGGTCATGATACCAACACAGGGGATCATGGAAGCTTTACCTAATACATAGAAATAAACACAGGGAGGCTGACAAAGTGAGGAGACAAAGAAACGTGGATCAAATGAAAGAACAGATCAAAGCTCCAAAAAAAGAACTAAACAAAATGGAGATAAGGAATCTAACAGATGCAGGGTTCTAAACAGTGGTTTTAAGGATGCTCAGGGAACTTAGTGAGGCCTTGAACAGCATAAAAAAGATCCAGTCAGAAATGAAGTATACACTAATTGAAATAAAGAACAGTTTACAGGGAAACAACAATAGGTTGAATAAAGCCAAGAATCAAATCAATGATTTGGAACATAAGGAGGCAATAAACAACCAATCAGAACAACAAGAAGAAAAAAGAATCCAAAAAAAAAAAAAAAAAAAAACAAGGACAGTATAAGCAACCAATGGGACAACTTCAAGAGGACCAACATTCACAGAAGAGAAAGAGCAAGAAATTGGAAATCTATTTGAAAAATTAATTAAAGAAAAATTCCCTGATTTGGTGAAGGAAATAGATATGCAAGTCCAGGAAGCACAGAGAATCCCAATCAAGTTGGACTCAAAGAGTACCATGTCAAGACACATCATAATTAAAATGCCACAGGTTAAAGATAAAGAGAGAATCTTAAAAGCAGCAGGAGAAAAGAAGTTAGTTACCAACAGTGGAGTTCCCATAAGACTGTCAGCTGATTTCTCAAAAGAAACTTTGCAGGCTAGAATGGACTGGCAAGAAGTATTCAAAGTGATGAAGAGCAGGGACCTACAGCTAAGATTGCTCTACCCAGCAAAGCTATCATTTTAGAACAGAAGGGCAGATAAAGTGCTTCCCAGACAAGGTAAAGCTAAAGGATTTCATCATCACCAAACCATTATTATATGAAATGTTAAAGGGACTTAAGAAAAAGAAGAATATCAAAACTATGAACAATAAAAGGGCAAAAACACATATATATCAACAATTGAATCTAAAAAACAAATTAAGCAAACAAGAAGAACAGACACAGAATCATGGATATGGAGAGCATTTGATGGTGCCAAATGGGAGGGGGTGTTTAGGGGAATGGGTGAAGAGGTGAGGGAATTAAGAATTACAAATAGTTACAGAATAGCCATGGGGATATAAAGTACAGTATAGGAAATGGAGCAGCCAAAGAACTTAAATGTATGACCCATGAACATGAACAAAGGTGTGGGGATTGCCTGAGGGAGTGGGGGGTGCTGGGTGGAGGGAAAAAAAGGGGGGAAAATTGGGACAACTGTAATAGCATAATCAATAAAATATAATAAAAATAAATAAAAGTCAAAATAAAAAAGAAATCACTGATTACTACTCATGGTCAGTACTTAGGAACTGTTTGAAAGTTCTAGGCAAAAATACTAAACAACTACCCAATTACATATCTATTTATAGCCTAAGGCACTATTAGTAGGAGTATAAATTACAAAATAATAAATTAAATTGTACTCCATTCTGGAAATGCTTTCTGTAAAGAGGTAGATCAGGGATGCACAGGAGAATGCAGCTGAGTTCAGACTGACAGTCCAGAGGGCAGGTCTGGAATAGTCTCCTGACACGCCAGCGCTGAGGGCCAAGCCTGGCACGCAGCTGACAGTCGGCCGGTGTTTGTCCATCCGAACTGAAGCAGACGGCTGTTCGGATTTAAGCTGCTCTCCCAGACAGTTTCTCAAAAGGTATCTCCTGGAGTTTCATTTCTAATGACTGCACGGGCTCCTATTCAGGCTCCCTGGATTGTGTTGAGGAAAATGGACCCTTAAAAGTAGCCCAGATTGAATGGGAACATGTGCAGGATGTGGCCCAAACACGCCACCAGTGCTGCTGGGTGGGGTGCAGAGAATAGGTCCCGTTGCCAGCTCGTAAATCCCTCCCTCCCAGAAGCTTTAGCAGCGTGAGCAAGATACTGCCTGCCAAGTGCTTCGAGCTGCCTGGAACAAGGTGCGGAACAAATAGCCTTATTATTGTTTCTAATCTGCAGATCCCAAGCTCTGTGTCTGGAAATACAAAGAAAGGAATGGGGCTGGGTAGACAGAAGCCAACATTTGTGAGCCCCTCAGGCTGCTGTTTGCTACATGCCTTTCCAACAAGAGACACTAAACCTCTGCTTCTAAGGCTCAGCAAGTCCTATATTTTTGTCTGTGAGAGGCACTTCCTCTTCTGGAACATATATGCTAATTTTTTTCTTATTAAACAATCAACTTTTGTTTCTTCCCAGCAGAGCTCCTACAAATCCCCAGGCTGCTTTTCCTAACTGAATTGTGGTTAAACTATTCTCTCCTCCAGCTCTAGTCTCAAATCTATTAGAGGCCTCCCCTGGAGAAAAGCTGTTTCTGAGGGTTCTAAGTGGTTAGTTTCATCCTTCCAGCTGGATCCAGGGGATAAATAGCGTAGTATAGACACTCAGGTTATACGCCAGCCAGTTTTACTAAATTCGGTGATGCAGCATTCCCTGCTCCAATCTCCCCACCCCTGCCCCAGGATCCAAGGATGCTCCTTTGGAAGTCTTAGCTTCCAAGGTGTTCAAAGCTTAACAAACAGCTTTGCAACCTCTTTGTAAGCTCATCCCTGATAACTGGCGCTACCTTCCAGCTTGCTGATAGACCAACACATTGGCCTTGGCAGGTTTGTTTTCAAGTCTGACAGAAGAACTAATCTTGAAGTAGCATTTATAGGTCTTTTAAAAATGACCAAGATTGCCATGGAAACTGAAGACAAGATGACAAAACTGCAAGGGAAGCATCCTTTGCTTAATTGCTTATCAAGATGTGTGGAAGGAACAGAAAGTTGCAGCCTGGTAAGATGATAGATCTGTTCACGAGGAAGAGATGGAAGAACAGGTAACACCCTTGGGGAGGCCTGGACCAGCACTGCTGAAATCATTGGCTCTGTGGAAGCATTTTGATTATAGAGTTTTAGTTACATTGCCTCCCAGATTTATGTAACAATAACAACAAAAAAGGTTATGGTACACTGACTATTGTGTGATTAAACAGAATTGCTGAGGAGAGAAAAAATGATGAGCATGTTTGCTTCTTGGCTGGATTTTAAATACTGTTTAAAGAATTACCTGTAGTTTCATCAAGGATTAAATAAGAATGTAGACTTTTTTCCTAAGTTTCAGTGAATTCAGGCATTTCAGATTTTTTTTCTGTCACTATGTAGGGAAGACATACACCAGGCGTTTGAAGGGTAGACTACACAGTGTTATAAAACATGAAGTCCTCTTATCCTTTAAAGTTTCATTTAAAACTTAAACATGTAGCAGAGAACAAAATTAAGCCTCTCTTTAAAAAGTGCACCTTTGTTCCAAATTGTTCTTTTCGAAGACTGAAGGCCTTTCAGAACTAATTTCTGTAGAACTCTCATAAGGAAGCAGTTTGAAAAAAGCTGTAGGTTGTTAAGGCTTGATGGGGAAAGTACTGTTGCATATAATTTCAAGCCACACTTAGTTATCAGCATCTAGTTAGAATTCTGGTGGAAGAGTGACCGTTTAATTCTTCTTTATGAGTAAAGTAAAAAAAGGTATATCAAGATGAGGAGTGATATTTTGGTGCTATTAAGATGATGCTATTTCCGGGGACTAGCAATGTCCAAATTCTGTTTTATGCTCACTCCTCCTCTACAAAGAATTCTTGACCCGAGAGTAACACTCTAGGTGCAAAGGCAAGTGGAGAACAAAATCTCAGACCTCTTTATATCTCAGGGTACTTAATGCTAGGAAAAGGCCACTCCAGTGGAATCCATTTACCAAAATGTTATATTAGACAATGTACACCAGATTTGATTGGTATGATTTTTGAAAGAAAAAAATTATAAAAATGAGTTTATTTTGTCATACAATTAACAAAATAATTTTCTAATGACAATTGTACATTAAATCACTTGCTCAACCAAATGATTCAAGTGTTGATTTGAAAGCTGTGATAGACCATTGCTTTGGTGGCCTTCGGTGAACTATACTTCTCTCTATTTGTGCTTGTAAGTCTCCTCACACCTTCACTCTGGGCTTGGCCATGTGACAAGCTTTGGCTAAAGAAACGTTAGCAAAGGTGATGCAGGTGAAGGCCTGGTAATTCCTTGCAAATCAGATCTTGTCTTCTTAGAAGGCGTAGTGTTGCCACTCATCTGCCTGCCACACTATGGGGAAGCATAAGCCACAATGTGGAGAAGCCTACATGGAGGAGAATGAAGTTGAGCTAAAGGATAAACTATTTAGATTTAAAGCAGAATTCGGAAGAATTAAAAATGATCTAGAACTTGTGGGTTGATAATGAAATTGTTTTTCTTCTCTAATCTCTTCAAGAAAGTCATTCTAAAAGTAAAAAACCTTCTCAAAGCCTTGGTTTGAAGATCAAAGCCAGGGTGCTGGAAGTAAAATATGGCCTCAGGGTCAAGGTCTCTGTTAAGGTATCAGAATATTTTTTAAAAATATTTTATTTATTTATTTTTAGAGAGAGGAAAGAGAGAAGAAAGAGAGGGGGAGAAACATTATATGTGAGAGAAACATTGATCAGTTGCCTCTCACATGCCCTCCACCAGGGACCTGGCCTGCAACCCAGGCATGTGCCCTGACAGGGAATTGAACAGCAATCTTTTACTTCGTGGGATGATGCCCAACCCACTGAACCATGCTGGTAAGGGCATCCAAAATATTTAAGGGGTATCTCAAAGATCCTCTCTGCTAATCAAGAAGACCTCCAAGAATATTAAGGTTATGTTTCTCATAGTACTCTGACTGGCAGCCCCAAGCACAGAGAGGACTGTTTTAAAGAGATTTGTGAATCTTTTCTTTTGTAGTAGAGTGGATAATAATTTGATACATAGAGAACTACAATATTTGTAATAATATTATACTAACCTAGATTTAAAAGATAGAGACAATTCAAAATGAAAAGATGCCTCAGGACCCCCAAACTTTTATGGAGAGGAAGCCAAGCTGAGAAAAAAAAAACTCAGCTACAAATCTGGGTCATTTCTTTTAGGAAAGAAAAAAGGATATTACAGAAAAAAGAACCTGAAGCACAGAGAGTAGAGGTAAAAGGCACAGAGAATCTCTAGGGTACTGAACTGAACCATAGTCAAGAAAATGCCTCCATGTGCCTGGGTGTATTTCAAAATAGCTATGGACCAAGAACTGCTATGTTCCTTCCACTTTTCAACATTTGAAAATGGTAGTTGGTATTGCAGTTCCCCTGTTGTTGCCCCTTATAGTATGTGTGGTGTGGGAGGGCTAGAACACTTGTCTCTTTCATTCACACTGCTTCAACATAAGAGCAGCTGCACCCAAGAGATGTTGGTTGCATTTGGACTTGATTTGGATGATGAGATTCTATACCTGATGCCATAATAGGATAAGACCTTGGGAACTTTGAAGAGGGTAAGTACATTTTGCATGTGAGAAGGACATGATTCATTGGAGGCCAGAGGGTGCTCTGTAGTAGACAGTACTTTGGTGGCTTTCAGTGAACCTCATCTCCTGGTGTTCATACCTTTGTATGGTTCCCCCGCTCATTGATTCGGGCTCGGCAATGCGACTAGCTTTTGACAGTGGGACTTTAGCAAGTGTAATGCAACTGGAGGCTTGAAAGGCACATGCACATTGGGGCTTGTTCTCTTGGAACCTGGACACTGAGCTATGTGAAAGCCAAAGCAATCAGGTGGGGAAAAACTGAAGCCCCAGAAAACACTTCAAGCTAAGCTCCTAGTCAATGGCCAGCACCAACTCTCAGTCATGTGAATAGGGCCATGTTGAACTTTTTGTCATTCCAGCATCCTCGCCAGTAACATGTGGAGCAGAAGAACTACCAGATCAATCAGTAGAATTGTGCAAAATGTTATTGTTTTTGTTTAAAGTCATTAACGGTATGGGTGGTTTGTTATGCTGAAATAGATAAGTCAGATAGGAGGATAATAATTTCTAGATAAAGTTATGTAATGATAGGATAAAATATCTTGTACTTCACATTTGACTTCTGCCAGACAGTCACAGGAGGGCTGTTTTTGCAAAAATATTCAAGGGTTTATTTAATTTTTCCCAAGTGCTTTGTTAATCCTTTGATATTTGAGTCTCTTTATTTTTCAGTATCTTTTGTCATCATTGTTGTTTATTTTCTCTTCAATTGTTAACTGGTCAAATTGTGCTATATTTACATTTATTATTGGCTTGACACCTATTTCAAGCAATTCTGCAATATTTTTCAACTTCATGAAATCCTGAATCCTTTGCAGTATCTATAATTTCTTTTCACAGTAGACTTTTGCTATATTTGAATTTATTATCTGCTATAATGGTGATGGGATAGATACTAATATCTTGAGAGGAAGGGCATTTGGGGATTAATTTTATAAATGGTCAGTTTATTCACAACTAGTTTTGCTTCATGATGACTTTGCTTCACTTAAACAACTCAGATAATGGATACTCAGAGAGTGAGGGGGCCTCCTGTAACTCTCTACTTAGAGCTGAGCAGTCCCCAGTAACAGACCATACAGGGCTTTCTGGTAAAACTTGAGTTGAAGCATGTGATTTAGACTTATGGTCTAAGACAAGCTTCCTACTCTTCACCCTGAATCTAAATCTTGGCCTGACCCACTCAGGTATGACTTGGAGGGAGGGAAAGAACTAGGGAGAAATTTGGACCTCAGGCCTGTTCTAGCATGCCATTATAAATGCAGAAGAGGGAGAAAACAGAGATGAGTGCTCTGAGAATTCAGCTTTTGCATACTCTGCAGGAGGAGGCTGAAGAGAGAGGTCTGTCCCCCTGTGTTGTCCGTAAAGGCACCCTGAGTCTGCTCACTGGTAGATGTGACCTAGTGACTGTCCTGGGCTCTCATCAATTATAAGATTAGTGAATTTTAATCTCTTATGGGAGGGAGAACAGAGAAATGAGGAGGTAGAAAAATCAAGGAGTAGGAAAAGAGCACTAAAGAATTCTGTTTGTGTATGACATCCATCTTATTAGGGAGAATCTATTGGGTGGTCGGCAGTTGGGAAGTCACAAAGCAGAAAAGATGTAGGTGTTACACTCTGAGGGTAACTCACTCTGTATTTCTTCATTCTGCCCAGTGGGAAGGAAACAAGAGAACTGAGTAAAGGAACCTCACCTCTGGGCAGAATTGCTTTAGCAACAAACCATGAGAACTTGATCACAGGATGAGCTCTTGTCCAAGTTGAAGTTCTCAGGACTTACTGATGAAAAAAACCTGCCAGATTTTTTAAAGCCAAGTTTTGCTAAAGTCCAAAGTAGGAGGGAGCTAACTCCAAGGGAAGATTGAAGTGGAGCGAGAAGCTCTTGATGGACAATCTGGAGATCAGTACAAGTTGAAGTTGTGATTGAGAAAAGCAAAAAGGTGGATATGAATTGATTGTGCCTCAAATTAATTTATTTTAAAAAGTGATTCCAGAAAAGTTATCTACTTTTATTAGCAAATGTTCTTCTTAGTTATTTTCACAAATAGAACTTTTATAGCTGTATTATATTAAAGCTATACTCTACCTCTCAAAGCCCATGCTTTTGATTTTGGACACATGAATTAAATATATGATGAGAACATTCAACTTGAATAAACAGTTTTAGTGTGGCATAACTGAAAAAAAAAAAAAGCCCTGAAAGCTGAAGTTGTACGTTTTTAGGTATAAGGTATATAAATTCATGTATTCCCTGGTTCAACAAATATCGAGTGCCTACTCAATGCCAGTCATATCTAGTGTTCATACTACTAATGCAGGTTTGGAAAAGTTATGTTTAAAATGTGTAAAGTGGAATCACTGGCACTAAGTCATAATATTTTTAAATGGAGCAAGGTCAGTAATAGAAAATTTGGGAAAAGCAAATATTCTTCTACAAAGTACTTTACCTTGGGGTGGAAGTTGCTGAAACACTGACCACATTATACCTTTGTGATGACAGCACAGATAGAAAGATTAATAAATGCAGAAAGTGAGTGAAAAATCACTTAGAGAAAAAAATACTCTAATTGCGATACCTTTGGGGTTTTGTTAAAAATGAACCAGTTGGATTTTTCCTTGATGCCAAAAAAAAAAAAAAAGGCTGCAATCAGCACTAGTTATATTTACATTTCAGAGCCGTCTTTATTAACCCTTTCGATGCAATGCTTTCATTATAAATATGAGAATATCTAAACTTCTTCCACACGTTTTGTTCATTTCTCAACAGTCATCACCAAGCTGAAAACCCTGTGAGATCCTTGCTCGGGAATAAGAGGCCGTTCCTCTAATGTGCTTTTCAACAGGGTTTGAACTCTTCCATGCAGCTGGCAAGAACATTGAACCAGCAAATTGAAAACACACAGTGGTATGTATGTTTGGAGTGTTTATAAACTTTCCCATGCGTGATATTCTATCAGCTTCACACACTCCCTGAGTAGATTCTGATGAGCTGAGCTATCAGGCAAGTGCTCAGAGGTGAAAATTGGTCTGGTGTGCTCAGTTGTGAATTTCCAGTCTATTGAATGGGCCCAGCTGTGGGTCCCCTTAGGCTGGAGGGGTCTTGCCTTTTAAGAACTGTGCTCCACTCCACTTGCTATGGCTTCTCTCACCTCCCCAGCAGACTTCATTTCCTATGAGAAAGAGCCGCTTACTGACAACATGTCAGGGACACTCAGAGCAGCTTCATGGTAATCACACGTATTTCCTCTCTCCACTCCTCCCCACTGTGGCTTATTTCTTTGTTCTTTCATTTCATTCCAAGGAAACTGATGTAAGAAGAAGGTCAATGAAACCCACCTCATCTCAGGCTGAGGGTTGGTTATGTTCTAACATGTAAAGTGAGCCTTGGCTTCTTAGAGACCTGAGACCATGAGCTTAATCTTAACCTCGTCAGTTGAACAGACATTTAAATAAAGGTGTTCAGAGGTTATTGAACAAGATTTTCAAGCCACTCTTTCTCAGGCATAGGTTCCATCTCCGAAGGCAAGTTCTTCTTTTTCCAGTTTGTTAACGGTACCAACCTGGGTGTTGATGGATGTGCACTCCAAGATGGCAGGCTCTCTGCTTTAATCATCGCAGCGTACCCGGGGCCTAGAACAGTTCTCAACACTCAGCAGTGGAAGGGCAAATATTGAAAGTTATTTGCTGAAATGTAAATGTTGAATGATGACTACAAAAGATCAAAATGTTCAATTCATGCCTAGTATTTCCATTTAGTATCTAGAAAATTACACAAGAAGATGTTGGGATTTGGTTTGATGGGCTTAAAAGTACAGTAGGAATTCTTAGAGCCTCACCTTGGTTACTTGAATAGATCAACTAGTCTACCTGTTTCCATTTTGCCAGCTGCGCCCGGGGCTGTTGGCGGTGTCCTCGTCATGACAGCAGAGTGAGGAAGTAAGCACAGTGCTTCACCGAAGTGCTCCTGACACCTTCCGAAGACTGATGCATTTCACTGGGGAGCTGTCAATCCCAAACTTAGCTCACTCTTTTGCTGAAATGCAGATACTTAAAACGGCACAGATTAAGGTGTGTATCAAGAGTTCAGGCCCCTGATTTCTGCCCTGTTCTGACAGGAAAAAATTATCATGGACTCACAGTCATTGGAAGGGTTATTTGAACTAAATTTCAGTCCCCAAATTGGGTGAATTTGGAACAATTATAGACAAAGGCTCCATGCCCTAAATCTGACTTCTGAAAATGTAGCATGTATGAATGTGCAGGGGGAGAAAAATGCCGTTGTCTCTCAGCAGTCCCAGAGTGTTCCTTTTATAGAACAAGACTCCAACAGAGTTTGAACATACAAAGCTATCTCATAAGAAGGAGGCCCCATTTGGGAGCCAGAGGACCCCAGGCGGGGATTCCTAACCCCAAGCCCCATTCCCAGCACCCCCAACTGCCTTCAGTTATGTGACCCTGGACAAGGCATTTAACCTCCTGGGACTCTAGCTTCTTTATCTATGAAATAACATTGGCTTCCTGCCTCCCAAGGATACCAGAAGGAAGAATAAGTTAACATTTAGATAGCACATTGGGAGCCTCCAAGAAAGGCCCCACATGAGTTAGAAATATGATAGAATAAGAAAAATGTCTTTAATTTTTCATTTGTTCGTCTCTGGTCAGCATTTCTGGACTTATTCCCTATATCTATCCAGCATTAAAATGGCAGATAAGCATAAAAGAAAGTTCTAAACCTAATTCAGGTAGAATAACCGAATCATAGCTGCTGGACTTTTTTGGTTCACTTGCTTATTTGTTCATTATTTAACTTTGTGGGAAGGAGGTATATGGGGGAGATAACTTGGTTGTTCCTGGGAGAGAGGTACCTGACCTTGGACTGTATTTAGACAACAACAGACAGGCAGTCCTAGCGGAGAACAGCAGCAGGTACAGATGGAGGGGCCAAAATTCCGAGTCCATCGGGAAGGTCAGCTTCTGTGCAGTAGGAATTGTCTTGTATCTCCAGTACCTTTCCAATGCCTGACATACGGCTACTACTTAGTTTGTGTTTCTCTAGTGCAATGATTTTCAACCAGTCACAGGAGGCACACTGGTGTGCCAAAAGAATTTTTCAAACATGCATTGACCTCTTTTCCCTTAGGTTGTCAAATAAAAGACTAACAATAGCCACTACAACAATAGCCATTGGTGTGAATGAATCAAAATTATACCTACTTTTTGTCATATTGGCATAAAATAAATTTTTTGGTTTGCCACAGAATTTAAGTAACTGGCTTATGTGTGCATGAGATGAAAAAGGTTACCTTATCAAATTAAAAACCTTCTGCATGGCTAAAGAGAACAGCATTAAAATGAAAAGAGAACCAACCATATGGAAAAACATATTTGCCAATGATACCTCAGACAAGGGTTTGATCTCCAAAATATATAAAGAACTCACATGACTCCACTCCAGGAAGACCAAAAACCCAATTAAAAAATGGGCAAAAGACTTGAACAAACGTTTCTCCAAGAAGGACATACAGAGGGCCCAGAGACATACGGAAGAATGCTCAGCATCACTAACCATCAGAGAGATGTAAATTAAAACCACAATGAGATACCACTTCACAGCAGTCAGAATGGCCATCATAAACAAATCAAGAAACAACAAGTGTTGGAGAGGATGTGGAGTAAAGGGAATCCTAGTGCACTGTTGATGGAAATGCAGACTGGTGCAGCCACTGTAGAAAACAGTATGGAATTTCCTCAGAAATCTAAAAATGGAACTGCCTTTTGACTCAGCAATTCCACTGCTGGGATTATATACTAAAAGCCCTGAAACATCAATTCAAAAGAACCTATGCACCTCAATGTTCTTAGCAGCACAATTTCCAATAGCCAAGTGCTGGAAGCAACCTAAGTGCCCATCAGTAAATGAGTGGATCAAAAACTGTGTGGATCAAAAAAACTGTGGTACATTTATACAATGGAATTCTATGCAGCAGAGAGAAAGAAGGACCTCCTACCCTTTGTGACAGCATGGATGGAACTGGAGAGCATTATGCTAAGTGAAATAAGCCAGGTGGTGAGGGACAAATACCATATGATCTCACCTTTAACTGGAACATAATCAACAAAAGAAAAATGCAGACAAAATATAACCAGAGACATTGAAATTAAGAACAACCGGAAAGTAACCAGAGGGGAGGGGGAGGGGCAATGGGGGGAAGGGTTTTTGGGAATTACTATAAAGGACACATGGACAAAACCAAGGGGGAGGGTGGAAGCAAGGGAGGGAGGTGGGTTGGGCAGGGGTGGGGGAAATGCAGACAACTGTAATTGAACAACAATAAAATGATTTAAGAAAAAGAAAAAAGAAAAGGGTTGAAGATGGCTGATCTAATACATGAAGTCACTAGCATCTGAATGCAGCTTCATTCTTCACCAGCCATGTGCCCGTTTCCTTAAGTAACTGGGAGTAATAACATCATCTTTGCCAGGCTGTTCTGAGGGCTAGATGAGTGCAGAGGTCTGGCCCACTCTGGGGCACACAATCCCAGTAACTGTTGTGATGACTGTTGGCTCTCTGAGCACCAGTGCTGGGGACACAGGGCAGTGTAGCAGCCAGTGTGGATAGATCTGTATCCCGGCCTTGGTACTTCTCAGCTGAAGAGCAAAGATTTAACCACTCTGGAACTTGGTCCCTCATTTGGTGATAAAAGTGTGATAAAATTGCTGCTCAACGTCTAGAATATAGTCCAGGATGGTGAAGGATCAGTGATGTCCTCTAAAAATCTTTTATTGTAACATACGTAAGGAAAAAACAGAAAAGAGTTATGAAACAAAGGGAGTGACCATAAAACTACAACCGAGGTCAAGACAGGGACCATTGGCAGCACCCCTAGAGCCCAGGATGTGCCCACAGATAATTTATACTCTTCTGTCACTTAACATTGTATCATAAGCATGTCATTTAGAATGTGTAAATATATGTTTAATTGTGATACATTATTGGAATATATGAATGTGCTACAATCTATAAGCCACTCCGTGATAGTTGGCAATTTGGATTGTTCATACACTGTAGTTCAAGTTCTTACAAACACATATCCGTTTTGTTTTTCTGTCATGCCTGTTGCTTCTTGTACCATCACCACACCATTTTAAGCATGGTAGCTGCACAACGCCCTTTAATATCTGAGAGGGCAATTATTCCTGCCAATCTTCTTTTGAAAACTTCTTAGCTATTCTATTTATTAATTTTTCCTCTTTTTAAAAATACTTTATTTATTTATTTTTAGAGGGAGGGGAAGTGGGGGAGAAGGACAGAAACATCAATGTGTGGTTGCCTCTTACGTAACCCCCACTGGGGACCTGGTCTGCAACCCAGGCATGTGCTCTGACTGGGAATTGAACTAACGACCCTTCGGTTTGCAGGCCCGTGCTCAACCCACTGAGCCACACCAGCCAGGGCCCTCTTTTTTATTTTGGAATATTTTCAAACTTACAGAAAAGTTGCAGGCTCGGTTCCAGTGAATTTTCTTCCAGAACCACTTGAGAACCACAGTGCCCTGCCACCTGCAAACACATTCATGCATATTTATTACTATCAAGGGCATAGAAATTGAAAATTAGCACTCATATATTATCCTCATGAAACTTCAGACCCCATTCAAACTTCACCACTTCTCCCAGTAAATGTCCTTTACAGGAAAAGGGTCCCGTTCGGAGTCGTGCATTAACCTTAGTCTTTTGCAGGTTGTCTTTCATCTCTTTCAAATGGAAAAGCTACTGGGTCTTTTATCGATTTTTGTGAGCTTCACACAAAGATTATAGGCCAGTTTTAGAATATTCCTCAATTTGCATTTATCTTATGTTTTTTCATGATTATATTTATGTTATACATCTTCAGCAGGAATATCATAGAAATGACACTCTGTTCTCATTGCATTTTCTCAGGTGACACATGATTACAATTTGTCCAGTTATTCAGAATGTTTCCTTTGATTAAGGTAGTATCTTCCAGGCTTCTCCAACTGTACAGTTGTTCTTTTCCCCTTTGTTATATATAAATACTTTGTTGTGAGCTGTTCATAACTATGTAAATATCCTCAAGTCTTCTATTTATTCATGTATTTATTCATTCATGTATTGACTAGTGTGGATTTATGCCTTCCTATTTTATTTTTATGGCTTTTAAGCAATCACCATCATTATTAAGTGTAATTGATCACTGGGGCCTCCTTCAGGGTTGCACGTGTGTGTGTTGGCAGGTCCCAGTTGTTCGTTGAGTGCTCTCTTACTTTTTGGTGCAGCGATATTGCTGGTTCATCTGAGAATTTTCATGTCCACCCCGCAAATAGTCTCTGGTGTCAGCTATTTCTCCAAAGAGCCCTGGTTCCTTTCAGAAAAGAATGCTGTGTGGAATGAGTGCTAGGTGCTCACTGCTACTGACCCATTGCCACACAGGCCCTGTCAGTGTGCAGAGCGAGGGGTGTGCGTGTGTGTGGCTACGTCAGGGTGTCTCAAAGGCCTCAGGGCAGTTTTCAGCTTTAAGAACTTCAGAAGTACAAATGTTATAAATTCACACAAGCATCATTGGGAAGTTTAGTTATTTATACTTCTTTACACTTAGGTTTGTGAATTTTGAATGGTGATTTTTTAAATTTTAAGGTGTTTGTGTGCAGCAGTTTTATGGAGAAGAATTCCAGAGACCACTGACCTAGCAGGGGCTCCCTTGCTTGGCCGCCTCCGCCACCTGATCTGTCTTCGTTAGACCTTTTCGTTGTGGGATCACATCAGAACTGTCATGTATGCATCATAGCATCATTCTTTCAACAAATTAGATGATCTAGATGAAATGGTCAAATTCCTACAGCGCAAATACCAAAACTGACTCAAAAAGAAATGGAAAGTATGAATGGATCTACAACAAGTAAAGAGATTGAGTCAGTAGTCCAAAACTTCCCACAAAGGAAAGTTCAGGGACACAGGTGTTTACTGATTAGTCTACCAAACATTTAAAGAAGAATTAACACCGATAAGTCACAGATTCTTCCAAAAATAAGAGAGGATATTCCCTTATTCATTCTATGAGCTTAGTATTACCCTAATACCAAAATAAAGCAAAACAAAACAAAAAACCAGACATCACAAGAAATGAAACTACAGACCAATATCTCTTATGAATACAGATACAAAAAATATAAAAAAATACCATCAACTGAATTCAGCAGCACATGAAAAGAATTATTCACTGAGACCAGGTGGGATTAATCCCATGATTGCAAGGTTGGTTCAACACATGAGAATTAATAGACCATATTACTAGAAATAAAGATCACATGGTTGTGTCAATAGAAAAAGAAAAACATTTTACAAAATCCAACACCCTTCATGAAAAAACAATCAACAAATTAGAAATTAGAAATGGGAGGGAACATCCTACTTGTGATCAAAGGTATCTATGGAAACCATAGGTAACATCACAGGTCACGGAGAAAGACTGAAAGCTTTCTCCCTGAGAGCAGAAGAGTTGTGGATTTTGCTCTTGCCAGTTTTAGTCAACATTGAATTGGAAACTATAGGCGGGGTACCTAGGCAAGAAAAAGAGATAAAAGGCATCAAGACTGGAAAAGGAGTAAAACTCTCTTTATCTGCTGGTGACATGATATTTTATGGAGAAAACCGGAAGGGACAAAGTGGCCATGCCGGTAGGGATAGAGGCTATGCACTGACTCGGCAACAAGGAGTCACCCTCACCGAGCCAGCCTTGCTAACACCTCTGCTGAGGGCCTCTTATCTCAGCAACCGAGACCAGTGTTGATCTCCTAATATGGTCCCATTCACTGGGGGAACCAGTCAGTCACCTGGTGGCTGGTTAATGATAACTGGACCTCTTCCATCATGGAGGGGGCAGATATTTGTCTTCACTGGAATAGATCCAATCTAGACACAGACATGCCTTCTCTGCCCCACCATGCTTCTGACAGCAGTACTATCTACGAACTCACAGAACACCTTACCCACCATCATGGTACTTCCCCCGACATTGCCTCTGATCAGTGCTTTCTACGGCATTGCTTCTTTTACAGCCAAGGGAACGCGGCAATGGACTCTGGGCCATAGACTTAGTTGCTTTCAGCACCTCCATCACCTAGAAGCAACAGGGCACATTCTGAAAGCTTGCTAATGTGATGTGAGGGCTTACTGAAGACTCAGTTTTCATATCCGTTGGGAGTCAACATTCTAAAAGGATGAGGTACTGTCCTAAAGGAGATGGTATATGCTTTGAAACAGAACAATATATGGTGCTGGCGCCCAATAGTCAGATCCTACGAGTCTTGAAATCAGGGGGTGGAAGCAGCTAGTCTCACTGTTAAGCCCAAAAATTCACTCGTAGAATTTTTCCTTCTTATCCTGGCTACTTTGAGCTCTGCTTGTTTGGTGTTCTCAGTCCCCAGAAAGGAGCTGCTCCCCAGGAGACACCCCATGACTCCAGGTAAAGAACCCCAGTCAGCGAGGCACTCCGCCAGAACTTACAACAAGGAGAAGAAAAGCACGACCGCTGTGTCTGTGAAGAATCCAGGCACAGGACAGCCTCTCAGAGGGCTCGCTTCTGGAAAACACATTCTGGGTAGTTATTGGAAAATTATGATTCTAAGTTTATATAAAAAGAGAAAACAGGCATGCATACAGATTTTTATTTATTTGCTCATCTAAATGGAAAGAAAAGTCCGTGTTTTAAGGTCTATATTAAGAGGACAAATCTTTTCCAGGTCTCTGAGGCACTTGAAGATGCAGTTAAAAAGAAAAACTTTCTTACTACCTTGTCTGCATAAGTTATAGCATAGGATTAGCGTAGAGCAGGGCTGCTGCTTTGGACAAAAGTGTTAGTCCTATCACACTCCCATTCAGCCATCACTAGTGATTGTGCTAAGGTTATTACTATTCATATACTCCATTTATTTCTAGATAAAGGGCCAGCCTGTGCCTTTAAAACATTGCCTGTTTTGTGCACATTCTAGTATTGTAGTTCAGTTCAGTGCTCTGGAACCTGAGGCTGAGGTTTGAATGCTATCGCAGTCACCTTCTAGCTCTGTGATCTTGGGTGAGTCAATTAACCTATGTCTGAATTTCCCTCTCTCTAAAATGAGATGACAATGGTTTCTACTTTGGACTGTTGTGTGCAGAATTCAGTGCCACAACATATGCAAAGTTCTTAACAACAGTGCTTGGCCCATAGTAAGCAATGAATACTTGTTAGCAACTGTTAATATTATAATTTAGCTATGCTTGCTCTAATTCTCTTTGCCAGGAATATAAACCATTTTATATCCTCTCTCTCTCTTTCTCTAGCTAAATAACTGCTGTGGAACTGAATTGCGTCTCCTTCCACCCCCTCAAATTTGTATGTTGAAGCCTTAAGACCTGATGAGACAGTATTGGATAGAGGGCCTTTAGGGACGTGATTAGGGTTTTATGAGGTCACAAGAGTGCAGCCCTAATTCAACTGGGCCGTGGACTTAGGAGGAAGAGACGCAAGAGCTCTCTGTAGAGAGGAAAGGTCATGTGAGGACAGACAGGGAAGGTGACCATCTAAAGGCCTGGAAGAGTGACCACACCAGAAACCAACCCCGATAGCACTTTGATCTTGGGCTTCCAGCCTCCAGAACTGTGAGAAAATAAATGTCCGTTGTTTAGACCTTGAGTCTGTGGTATTTTGTTATGGCGCTCTAGCAAACTAAGACAATGACATTGAAGTCTCTGAATTCACCTGTTTAGTGAGAGGCACAAGAGCAGTGCTGACACTGTGTCCGATGTTGTCCTAGGACACATTAACCCACTGGACTGAAGTCTGGTGTCTACGATGTGGGGGCTGTCACCACAGGGAGTCACATGCCGCTGCAACTGCCGTCCACTTGATTCCCTCTAGTGCTCACGTTTTCAACAAACTTTACTGAGGCCCTAGACTGACTCAAAGATGTGCAGGAATTAGCTCCTGTGAAGAGCTCTCACTCATTTCTTTCTTCTTTTAGGCCCATCCCAGAGGATTTTGTAAGAATAATAATTTGGGCAACCGAGTCACCAGATTCTAGACTGATGTGAGCTAATGTCAGCTGTGGCCTCCCATTCCCTCGCTAGCTGGGCAGCGCTGGCTGGAGTCCTGACCATTCCACTTCAGGGGATGCCCAGAGCCCTCCCTCCAAGTCTTCTGAGTCCCCTTCCCATGTCCTCTTCCCTCTGAGTCCTTGTCTCCATGGGCTGGATGTACCCCAGAGCTGCCTTTCAAAACCTTGCCTCACAGCGAGCATGCGCACACTTAGTCGCCGCAGCTGAAGGCTGAGCGATCTCAGGAAGGCAGCTGGGGGTCATGGAGGGCAAGGCCCAGCTAGGAACCTTTTCTCCCACCTCTGCAGCCTCTTTTCTGTTTATCTTTTCTTCCAGAATTTCCCAGGAATTCTTTTCCCTTCAGTGCGTGGAACAATGCCACTGGGTTACAAAGCTCAGACTTGCAGAAACCCTAGTTCATGAGGTACTTGCAGAACAAAGAGCCTTCCCTTTTCAGGCAATTTTGCTGACACATTTATTATAAATAAATATTGCAAATAAATATTGCATAATATGTATGATATATGTGCAATGATGTATTATATATGCATATTATCTGTATGATATAATGAGTATTATAAATACATTTATAAATAACAAGCATCTCGTTTTTCTTCTCACTACACGAGGAACAGTTAAGGCAATTTGGAGATCACTCATTGGCATGTGGAAAGCTGTTTGGAATTGCCCGCAGAATTTACTTCTCAGGTGTAGGGTGTTTAGAATCTGGAAGTAGGAATTCTGTAAATTATGTGTCTTTAGAATATAAATCAGGGCAAAATGGCTTTTCCAATCTTTTATTAAGGCTTTTCTAAGATCATGATTAAATATTAAGCAGAGAGAGAGGGAGAGATCCAAAAAGTTTATTAGCTCACACTGACTTCCCTAGTTAACCTTTGTGGAGGTAAGGTCAAATTTGATTCCTTTGTATTTTGCCTGTAAATGAATTACATAGAAAATGTAAAAATGCACTCTGAGTAATCAACCCAGCGTTTGTATTTTAAGGATGCAATTATTTTAAGGAAGCCACACGTTTGAAACACGCTTTACTCCTGGAAAGCTCTGCCCCAGCGCCTCAGTGGCGAGCAGCAAGAGGGCTGGGCGGTCCCTCTCAGCAGTGACCTTCTCGGGGAGCTCCTCGTGCCCTAAACACCGAGTCCGGCGGGAGCCGCAGCCCCCGCGGTTCCTCAGCGTCCCGCTAGTCCCTGGCTTCCATCCTACTCCCGCCCGGCCGCCTCCCCGCCCTCTCCCGCCGCCCACGCCCCCGTCGCGGGGGGCAGGGCAGGAGGCGGTGGTCGGCCCGCCCCACGACCCTATTAAAGAGTCCCCGGCGAGGGCCGGGCAAGGTGAGCCGGGCGGCGCGGAAAGTGGTGTGCCGCACTTCGGGAGCTGCGCGCAGGGTCCAGCGCCCAGGACAGCCCTTTCCGGGCTTGGGAGGGCGCTACGAGTCGCCCCCCAACCCCGCCCCACGCCCCGTGTGCCCCTCGGCCGCGCTCCCCTGCTCAGCCCTGCGGGCCCGGGGAGGCCGGGCCATGCGCCCAGGGTAGTGCGCCTGGGGCGCAGCGCCGACCGGGCTGCCCTGCCGCCCGCTCCCGCCGCCGGCATGCTGCGCCTGCTGCTGCTCGCCGCGCTCTGCCTGGCCGGCCGCCTCGGACTCAGCTACGGCTGCCAGCTGCCGTCCGAGTGGAGACCCCTGAGCGAGAGCTGTCGCGCCGAGCTGGCCGAGATCATCGTGTACGCCAAAGTGCTGGCGCTGCACCAGGAGGTGCAGGGGCTCTACAACTACCTGCCCTGGCAATATGAGGCTGGCGAGGCGGGGCTCTTCTACTCCGCGGAGATCGAGATGCTGTGCGACCAGGCGTGGGGCAGCATGCTGGAGGTCCCCGCCGGCTCCAGGCTCAACCTCACCGGCCTGGGCTACTTCTCGTGCCACTCCCACACCGTGGTCCAGGACTACTCCTATTTCTTCTTTCTCAGGTGAGCCGGGCGCGCTAACAGCACCCTCTCTGTCCGTCTGCGTGACCTCTCACAGAACCCTGTCCGTGCTATATGAGAGTATGCCTTGGGGTCCTCCTCTTACTTTCTAACCTACCTCTCTCCAAAGATCCCAGGTATCTCTGGCTACGGAGTTTAAAAAACAGGAATGATTTCTGGGTTTCATGAAAAGAAATTTCAGGCAACTGCTCGAGGTGGTTTCCAATACTCCATTCGAGTCAACTTTTTTTTTTCCCCAAACTGGATTCAGTGGGAGTAGCCTGGGCTAGTGAGAAAGAAAAAGAATAACCTTTGAAGTTGGACTGTTGTTGGAATTCTGGTTCTGCTTCTCCTGATTTTGTACAAGTTGCTGACCTTCTCAAGAGCCGCAATATCCTCGCCTTAGTCATGTGAAAAGCAAGGTTGCCTGAAACTAGAACACAGTAACTCATGCAAACACCTGGTGCAGGTTAGACGCAGGAATAGCCACGCTCTCCTCTCCCCACCTGCTCGAGCGCCTGGACGTAAATGATGTGGAATGCAGCTCAGCTGTCCTCTCTTTTCACTCATATCCGTTGATATCAGTCTCACATCAGCTGCCAGCAGACCTCAATGCCAAGCTGTTCAAAATAGCCAAGGTTTAGGGGGGTGGGCTTCTGGGATACCGCCATGAGTCACAGTGCTTCGAAGAGGATAGAGGTGAGTCAGACAGGAGATTGTCGCTGGTTGGAGACTCCTGGAATCTTGCGATGTGCCATGAAAGTTGGCCTGGGGTTCAGATGGAACGTGGATGCATAAAGAGTTCGGTCAGTGGTTCCACCCAAGTCTGAAACAGAGAGCAGCAGGTGAAACCCTAAATGCCGCTGTTTTCAACAGGCTGTTTCCAATTGAAACAGGACAGAGCAACTGAGGGAAACCTCGAAATGGAATCTAACATCTATATCCAGATAGCGAACTAACCAAAGTTGGGATTGGTACTGGTTGCAGTCTGCCCAGTGTGTGTGCCCAGCGATAAGGATATTTGAATGCGTGTGACCTGGGTGTGCAGAGTCACTTTGAGCTCTTGAGATTTCACATTTCTCGGAGAAGGAAACCAGTAAATTACACAGAGGGCGTTCAGGAGCCCATGGCAACACATGTTTCCCATATCGAAGCCAGCACAGCTAAGTTTAGAATCCATGGGGCGTGCTTGGTGTTGGCTTGAGTGGTTCAGCTAGGTTCAGTTGAATTTTTTTTCATTCCTAGGGAAGTATAGTTTCTAAATAAGTCGTCAAGGACTGAGAGTGTACCTATCTTATACAGAGAGGCTTAACTAAGATTTTTCATGTTTTTATTTAGGAAAAGCACTGAGAACCCAGCTATAAAACTATACGGCACTGAAATTTCATTTTCCAAAGCAAAAAGAGCCAGAGTACTTGAGTAGACATCGTTTCCCCCGACTTCCTGACTTTGTAATGAAATACAGTTTCACCCACTGGCTCTGTGTTAGCCAGCCACCTCTTTCATCTTTTGCTCCGACATACTTACAAAAAGTTAGGACAGAAATACAGAGTCAAACAGTAGTCTGATACACTTCCATGTCACAGGGCTGTGTTGTCCTGAAGTGTATTAACAGCTGCATACAAATCATTCCTCCTCTGTTATTTGGGGACCCACTGAGACAGATTCTGGTCAGTGTCACAGGGAAAAGTGGCAGTGGAGACCCACTGGCGAGCTGAAGTGTAACTTCTCTCTCTCGTTGCTTTTTATGACTTACTCTTTTCAGCAGGCTATTTAGGCTCTATAAAAATGTTAACTAACATTTATACCGCACTCACTTCATGCCAAGTACTTGATTTACTTACATTTTCTAATGCAGTCCTCACACTGCCACCAAGAACTAGGTGCTATTATATTGTTTTTACAGATTGGAATCCTAAAGCTTAGAATTTTAAAAATATGTTTCATGTCAGACAGAAGAGAAGTAGTAAGGGTAGGATTTGAACCTGGATCATTTCAACTGGCTTTCCTCTCACCAAGAAACAAGGAACACCCTCTAGGAGAAGGAAGGCCTCTTGGGAGATATACGAATAGGTAAACATACATGCAAGCAAGCACTTTCCCTCCTGCTTTACCCAAAGTCATCTTTTTTTTTTGTTTGTTTGTTTGTTTTAAAGTCATCTATTTGAAAAGCTTCAGAATAGATGCGTGTATCCGAGGCAGAGAAATAATTAGAAACAGTAACTCCTCTGACGAGAGCCCTGTGAGACGTGGTTGTGTAGTTGGCGGGACTGTCTCAGTCTTCTCTGACTCTTGATTAAAGCTAGTACACCCCATAGATGTCCAATCTACATCTGCTTTTCCCCCCTCTTTTCCACTAGGATGGATGACAATTATAACCTCTTGCCTCATGGAGTCAACTTCCAAGATGCCATCTTTCCAGATACTCAAGAGAACAGAAGGATGTTTTCCAGTCTTTTCCAGTTTTCAAACTGTTCCCAAGGGCAGCAGCTGGCTACTTTCTCCAGTGACTGGGAGATCCAGGAAGACAATAGGGTAAGAATTGGCTGTGTCCTGTGCAGCAGCGACATGATAGAATAGTTACATCTTGTATGAGTTTTTTTAAGGTTTTATTTATTTATTTTTAGAGAGAAGGTCAGGGAGGGAGAAAGAAAGGAAGAGGAACATCAATGTAAGAGAGGAACATCAATGTAAGAGAAACATTTGTCAGTTGCCACTCCTGAGAACCCTGACCAGGGACTGAACCTGCAACCTGGCATGTGCCTTGACCAGGAATCAAACCACTGACCTTTTGCTTTATGGGATGGCACCCAGCCAGCCAAGCCACACTGGTTAGGCCTTTATGAGTTTCGTGACCAAAGGAGTCAAGAATACTCTTTAAAAGCCCAGACCAAAGAATATTATCCTCCTTTCTCCCTCCCACCAGCAGTTAGAAAGCATTGCTCATGAACTGCAGATTTCTGAGGCTTTGCCATTTGGCACGGGGTCCCTCATAAAGTGAGGGAACAAGACGGGAAGAAGGCTGGCACGCCGCACCTCAGTTCCTTCTTCCGTAATGTGGAGTCAGTAATAGCACCCACACCGCGGGGCCGATGCCATGTGGTCTCACTGTGTGCATGTATGAAGGTCTGAGTCCTTCACACGGTGCTTGACAGAATCAGCACCCTGCACACGTGGGCCCTTGTGACTGCCATCATCGTCATCATTGTTATTGTTCTGGTGGTGTTCTTGATCCTGTAGGACTCTAAGAAATTTTCTAAGAGGAAACAGAATGTCCTTGAGGAAGTAAAGTGGAATTTTACCACAGCTAACCCTTCTATGATGTTTAACTACAGTTGTTAAGACCCAGAGGTACAGGGTGGCCACGGTGGTTGTGGTGTGTAAGGGCCAGGGTGGTTTGGGGGATGAAGACATAAAAAGGGGAATTTTAAGGATCGTTACTTTCGCAAAGCAGTGGCCACGGTGGTGGTGGGATGCCTGTGGAACCAGCCCAGTGCCCAGTCTGAGACTTTTTTAGGCAAGGTGACAGACTGCTGGAGAGTTCTGGTGTGGGCATGTGAGGGCCCCAAGGAACAAGGACTGTTTTATGGGTTAATGAACCGCCGTGCATATTTGGGGGCTTTGTCCTTCCACCCTTAAGTGATGAGTTTGTGCGAAGTGCTTGTCTCTTGTCTGGTGGGTTGGCCTGGGGACGCTGCCTCGTTCTTCCAAACTTCCGTACCTTCTGCCCAGGGCTCCCTGGCACCTGGGGGCCTTCTTCATCCTCCTGCCCAGAAACTGCTAGCATGATAGGCAGGTACATCCAACTAAGGAAAACTGTTTATTTTTACTTCCTGGGTATTGTGAAGAGGGTCTTCCCTTAGACCTACTTTGTCAGTAGCAGTCTAGAATCCTCTAACCCCCCTCCCTGGTGTGTCAGGATTTCTTGGACACTTGTCCTGTATTTTGCTCCCACCATGGTCCCAAGCACCCGTTCCTGACCCTTCCTAACCTGTACCGGCCCCACTCCTTTTGCCCTGGGCCTGCCAAGTATAAGCCTGAGTATCCCAAGCCTGAGTCATGTCCTAGCACGTTCCAGATGAAGCCCTTCTCGGCACAGCCATTGGGTTCTCCATTTCGTGGGAGCTTTGCTGATACTCCTAGATCCTTGATAACAACACATTTATATGAAGAGATCAGATAATATTCCAAAAATATTTTAGTAGCTTAGCCCCAAACTCTTTTGTTACATAACTTATTAGTCCAATGGTCACATAATGAAACTATTAACATTTCCTGGAATTGGATTTTCCATCATTTGAAAAAAACCCAGAACAATAGGACCAGTGGAGAATCGTTTCAGTTCGCAGTGGCCCAGTTTCTGGTGGTCAGATGTTGCTCTCGGGCAGAGGTCCTCCTCGTTTGCCCTCTAATCGCCCCGTCCACTCAGATGACGAAGTGAGGGTGGCCACCTGACCCTGAGGAAGAGTCAGAAGCTTTGGGGGAGGAAAGTAATTGTTCCGGGTTGCTGAGCTCCTGTGCAGCTGAATTTAGAAGTTAGATCTGATGTACCTTGCACTTTTTAACACCTTTGGAACCCCTTCCATTTTTATCTCAGCCCACTTTGAAAGGTAGCACATCTGAGCTAAGTTAAATTAGCTAGCTAGTTTAGAATTTAATTTCCTCTTTTGTCAATATTAGGACTTATATTTTGTGATATTCCTTGAGAAATTTTTTTGTATTCTGAAGTGATTAAAATAGTTGTTAATTGATGATCTCAGAGTTGGGTGAAGAATTATAGACAATTTCTTTCAGAAATTGTTCCTTTCTTCAGAAAAAGATGTTAAACGTTTTCTGCCTTTCCTGTGTGAAAGTGAGTATCACATTGTCTCTCCTACCCGGGATGACTGTCTTCCTGTTCTGTCAGAAGGAATCTGTACTTTTCCTGTGGGGGCCCTCACTCTAGGGAGGGGTCAGAAGAGCTGTTCAAGTCACATTTTTATTCCAGTGGGAGTAGGTCTGAGGATACTTTTGAAAATCGGAGCCCATGAACGCTTCACATGTTTTGAGCCCATTTTAAGTGGCCCTGGATATTGCATGTTACACGCCTTTCCCTTGCATCGAATGCTGTATCATCCCTCACGAGGTCGGCGAGTCCTTGGGCTTCCTACTGCTCGAGCTGTTGCCCTCGGCTTCCAGTCAGCTCAGACAGTGACCTAGGCTGTGGTCGGGACAGGTGGCTTTCAGTCTCTTCACTGATAGTTCACCCTTCCTCTGTGTTGGAGGGTCAGTGAATCTGGGACTCTGGAGTCCATCCAGAGGCTAAGAAATGGAAGAGGAGGAAGATCACACATAGGGAACCTTTGTAATACACACCCAAGGCCTCGTTCACCTCATTCCGCAGCAGCACAGCCTCCCTCTCCCCAGTTCCATTTTCGGCCGTCCCACCCAGCCTCGGCAAGCAGAAACACAATCTTTCCAAAGTTGCCAGAGAGTCAGCAGTGTTACTGAGTGTTCAGTGCTGCTCTGCTTCAGTGTCATGGTGTTAATGGGACCTTGGGGGGTGCCTTTGGCAAGCTGGAGCATCCAGCAGACTTACTGGCAGGATTCTCTCCACACCAGCCAAGGACATTTTTCTTTCTTCTTTTCTATCCTGCTGGGTAAGTATAACTGTCAAAACAGAAGTTGGATATTTTCCTTTCTCTGTAAGTACTGTCCCGCAGGACCAAGACCCAGACAGACCCATACTTGTGAAGGTCTCTCACAGAATGTCATGGGGTTGAAATATAATTTGTGAAAGACCTCTGGCATTGCTGTTCTGAGTTGGGAAGGGTGGGGGAGCTGTTCTTCAAGCTGCATTAGAAGGAATATACATGCAATCTGAAGATCTCAATTGGCTCTGCCATTTTCAGAGGAATGAGCTTGGGAAGGGCCCTTCGTTTCTCATGACCTCAGTTTTCTCATCTCTAAAATAGGGCTACAATATACTGTGTTGGCCAAAAGTCCGTTACATTTTTTCCGTGCAATGACTCTAGTAGTAATGCTTACTTGTCTTTAACTTCATTTGAAACAATTTTATTAAATCATATTGTGACAGCTGTCATATAGCACGCATTTTTAAAAAAAAACATCAAAATTGATGAATTTTTGTGCAGCCATTTAAATATTGAAGATGGAAGAAAATATGCAACTTTTTTGGCATATTATGTTCTATTGTTTCAAGAACGGTAAAACCACAACTAAAATGCAAAAAGAGATTTGTCCAGTGTATGGAGAAGGTGCTTTGACTGATCAAATGTGTCAAAAATGGTTGGTGCAGTTTCTTGGTACTTGACATTTTGGCGAAATAATTCAGCAGCAGATGTTCAGCACCCCTGGCTTCAATTCACTAGAAACCAACAGCAAGAGATAGCTGACTTTCTCAGAATATCTGAATTATTAAAGTTATTAGTGAACATGAACAATGTGTCTTTTATTTGATGGAAAGAAACAGAACAGACTTTTTGGCTAACCCAAGATAAACTCTCAGGTTGTCGTAAGGACCTCTAACTAGAGCATATTTGAAAGTATTTATACTTTATAAACTGTAAAGAGTGATGCAAGAGTTTATTACTGTAAATTGATCATTTCAAAGTATGCCTTTAAAAATGACATTTTAAAATTTAAAAAGCTTCCTGCTGCTTCCCAGGGGAGTGGCGGAGTGGTGGCAGCGTAGGGAGGGGGCAGTGTGTCGCAGATGGGGACGCATACAGGGACAGGCAGGCCACCACGCATGCTTTCATGCATTCAACAGAATGTATTGGATTCCATGCAGGGGCACTTAACTCATGTGCTGAGTTGTAAACACACACTCATATGGGCTCCCAAATCGAAGTATAAAAGGCGGACTTAGTAGTTTCTCTCCCACCTCTGACACCCATCTGTCCAGTTCTCACCCACCCTCGAAACATGTAGCTGCTGTTACTAGTTTCTTATACATGCTCAGTGAGTGTTTTCATCCATCAATAATGCAACTGTGCATTGTTTGCAGCCTTTGACACAGGTGGCAGTGCACCGTGCATACTTTGCTTTATTCATGAGGATGTAGTGATCTTCCCATATCGATGCATACACCGTTGCTTTACATAGCTGCATAGTATTCCATCATATGGATGTGGCCCAATATATTTAATCAAGTCCCCTATTGACAGGGAATTAGGTTGTTTCCAATGCGTTCCTGTTACAAAGAGTATGGATATGTGTGATATTATACATACCTCATTTTGTGGGATTGTTGAGTTTAGTCTTTAGCAAACACTGAGTACCCACTGTGAGGCAGTTACTGTGATAATTTAATGTTGAGTGAACTACGAATTCCTTAATCCATAAGGTTTATAGTCCTCATGTTGGTGGTTGACACAATCAAAAGATCACATAAATGACTTTCTAATTTCAGATGGAAATTAATGCTCCAAAGGAAAGAAAGGAAATAATCAGGGAGTCTGGCCTAGACTTAGAGATAAAGTCTATGTTGCATTGATTTTGGAGCTTAGATATGCTGGATAAAGAGGCATCAGGGGAGATGAGAGCAATCCAGAGCAGGGCAGTATATGCAAAGGCCCTGTGGTAGGTAGCAGGGTACATGGTACCTTTAAGGAAATGAAAGGAAGCCCCTATGATTGGAGCAAAGGGGATGAGGGAGAAGGATGAGGAAAGAGTGTTAATTAGGACCAGACCAGGCAGGGACTGATAGATCCTGGTGAGGATTTGGGCTTTGTTCTAACAGTAATGGGAAACCTTTTGTTCTGAAAGCAAAGTGTGTTAGAATCAATTTACATTTTGAAAACACCAACTGGATTGGAGGGGATCCAGGTGCTGTGGTGAAACAGGTAGTGGTTGTTATAAAGCTACCAGATGGGTGCTGAACTATGTGGGAGGTGGGGGAATGGAGTAAGGTAAATAAATTTGGGAGCGATTTAGGGAATAAAATTACAGGTTTCTCTCCTCTTCCCCATCTTCCCTCTCCTCCCCATCTCTCTTCCTTCAACCGTTCTCCACCCCCCTCTTATTTTCCAAATTAATATTTAAAGTGCACATAACCATAAAATTCACTTTTTATGATGAGTTTTGACAAATACACATGGTTGTATAATCACAAGTACAACTGTGATACAGAAATCTCCCATCACAGAAAACCTCCCGTGCGCCTCCCTTCACAGCCAGACCCGCGCCCAGCCCAGCTCCCGGGGACCGCCGCTCTGCTCTCCACACTGCTGCGTGTTTTCCAGACTGCCGTGTGAGTGGAATCGTGCAGTGCGTTGCATTTTTTAGTTTGGCTTTTAAAAATTTTTAATTTAGCAGAATGCATTGGAGATTCATCCATATCGTGTGTGTCAGTAGTTCACTCCTTTTTTATTGCTGAGAAGTATCCTATTTTAGGGATCTACCCGGGTTTTATTTATCTATTTACCAGATGAGAGATACTTAGATTGTTTCTAGTGTTAGGCTACTGGAGCTCCTATAGACGTACAGGCTTTTGTGTCAACATGGATTTCAGTTTCTCTTGGGTAAATATCTAGGATAGGTTTGCTGAATTGTAGGTAAATGTGTGTTTAATTTTATAAGAAGCTGAAAAACTGTTTTGAAAGGGGCTCTACCATTCTGCATTCACAGTAGCAGTATGAGAGCTCAGCTCTGCATCCTCATCCGTGTTTGGTGTTGGGAAAGGAAAAGAAAAAAAAAGTAGGTATTCTAGTGTGTGGTCGTGTCTCATTTTTTTAAAAAAGATTCTACACAGAAGTGAGATCATATGGTATTTGTCTTTGTCTCTCTATTTCACTTAGCATAATGCTCTTAAGGTCCATTCATGTTGTCCCAAATGGCAGAATCTCCTTATTTTTAAAGACTGAATAATATTTCATTGCTTCTACATTACAATTTCTTTATCTATTCATCCGCCAACAGAAACAGGCTATTTCCATATCTTGTCTGTTGTGGATAACACTGCAGTGAACAGGGGAGGGAAGATGTCCCTTCACCTACTGATTTCTTTTTCTTTTCCTTTTCTTGGGTATATACCCAGAAGAGGGATTGCTAGCTATTATGGTTGTTCCTTTTTTAATTTTCTGAGGAATCTTGATAGTGTTCTCCTTAGTGTTTTCCATAGTGGCTATACCAATTTACACTTTCACCAATGGTGCATAAAGGGTCCCTCTTCCCCACATCCTGTCATCATGTGTTGTCTTTTATTTTTTGGGTAATTGCCATCCTCACAGGTGTGAGGTGATCTCTCATTGTGATTGTGGCTTGTGTTTCCCTGATGACTAGTTGGCTCTCTGTATGTTTTCAGATCTTCTGCCCATTTTTAAATTGGGTTATTTGTTTTTTCTTTTCTTTTGCTATTGAACTTATATATTTTGGATATTAAACCATTACCAGATATATGACTTGTAAATATTTTTTTCATTCTGTAGGTTCACTTTTCATTTTTTGATGGTTTCTTTTGCTGCCCGGAGGCATTTTTGTTTGATTTAGCCATTATGTTCACTTTGCTTTTATTGCCCTTTTGTTGGTGTCAAATCCAAAAAAAATCGTTGCTAAGACCACGTCAGGGAGCTCACTGCCTATGTTTTCTTTGTGGAGTTTTATGGTTTCAGGTCTTATTTTCAAGTCTTTAATCTATTTTGAGTAAATTTTTGTGTAATTTTTGTGTATGGTGTATTTTGTGTATAGTG
This sequence comes from Glossophaga mutica, assembly GCA_039655065.1. Classification (NCBI taxonomy): domain Eukaryota; kingdom Metazoa; phylum Chordata; class Mammalia; order Chiroptera; family Phyllostomidae; genus Glossophaga; species Glossophaga mutica. Next base: position 159,529,085 of record CM077303.1, read on the forward strand.
CTTCCATTTCATTCTTTTGTATGTGGCTATTTAGTTTTCTTACCATTTATTGAAGTTTCTTCCCCATTATATATTCTTGCCTACTTTGTTGTAAATTAATTGGCCACATGTGTGTGGGTTTAATTCTGGGCATTCAGTTCTGTTCCATTGGTCTATGTGCCTGTTTTTATGCCAGTACCATACTGTGTTGATTATTATACCTTTGTAATATAGTTTAAAATCAGGAAGCATGATGCCTCCAACTCTGTTCTTCTTTTTGAAGATTGCTTTAGCTATTCAGGGTATTTTGGTAGTTCTATATGAAATTTAGAGTTGTTTTTTAAAAATTTTGTGAGGAATGCCATTAGAATTTTGATAGGGATTGCATTGAATTTCTATCACATTTTAAATCTTTTATTTCCTTGGTTAAATCTACTCCCAAGCACTTTATTCCTTTTGATGCTAACATAAGTGATATTGTTTTCTTTTTATTTTTTTTAAATTGATTTTGAGTGAGACATTGGCTTGTTCTACTTATTTGTGCATTCATCGTTTGCTTCTTATACATGCTGACCAGGGATCAAACCTGCAGCCTTGTTGTATCGGGACCATGCTCTAAACAACTGAGCTATCTGGCCAGAGCAGGATCGTTTTATTTTTATTTTTTTTAATTTCCTTCAAATAGGTCATTGTTGGTGTGAAGAAATGCAACTTATTTTTGTATATTGATTTTGTATCCTGAAACTTAATTGGATTTATTAGTTGTAGTGTTTGTGTGTGTGTGTGTGTGTGTGTGTGTGTGTAGCCTTTAGGATTTTATACAATGCATATAGAATCATGTCACATGCAAACAAGTCAATTTCTTTGATAGATAGGCGTGATCAGGTTATCTATTTCTTTTGGCCTGTTCCACTGTGGCAGTGCAGATCTGGGATTGGCCTTAGGGCAAGGCTAGCTGAGAGAAAAAGGGAAGAAAACCAGGGACTTTTTTTCAGGTTTTAAACTTTTTATTTGCATTTTTTAAAAATGTGCATTACAGTAATTAAAATCATATTAACAAAAAAATGGCACTGTGATTACGCTGCATTTTACAGCCTGCAGGACACTTTGGACCAACCAGCTTGGTTTTTACTCTAGATTTCACTTTTGTCCCACCCAGCTTCTCCCTTCACCAACGTGCAAGCTCTTTTCCTGCCCGCCAGCCAGAGAGGCAGATGGGAGCGGCAGGTGCAGCCTTCGTTGTCAGTAGTCCTGATGTGAAAAGGGGCAGCACAGTCGTTTAGACTGATCCAACCTCTTTGCAGCTTACAAAGTTAAACAGCTAAAAGAAGTAAAATAAGACAGCGATGCTTGTGGAATCTATAGTGTTTAGTGGCCATGCGGGTCTCATTACGATTCTCCTGCTTGCTTCTCCTGTTCATTCATTTCTTTGAAAGGCAGTGGATTTTTCTCTTGAATTCCTGTCTTCAATTTCGACATCGAATTACTCAATCTTGGCCATATCGGTTTTATCAGACGTGGTTATGAGGAAGCCGAGGGAGGCGCATGAATGAGAGAAGAGTCCGATCTGCTCAGTGACCACTGTTGAATCCAGGGACTTTTTTTATACTCTCCAGTACGTTGGGGCCCTCTCACTGGGTCTTCTGGATAGGAATAGGGAATTTCTCCTAGAGATGTTGCTGTATAGTTCCATGATTCATTCCCCTTTGGTTCAGGTCCCATTGCTGCTAATTGTTTAGTTTTCAGAGTCCATAGGTATTATGCCTTTTGTATTATGTGCAGAGAATTTTTAACTATATTCAGTAGGAATCATACACATGCAGCTTACTTCATCTTGACTGGCACTAGAAGTTGGTGTTTCTTCTTGACTATGCCCAATAAGAACATTTAGGCCATGGCTAGGTAGCTTAGTTCCTTAGAGTGTCATCCCAATAAGCCAAGGGTGTGAGTTTGATCCATGGTCAGGGAATAGACAAGAATCAACCAAAGAATGAATAAATAAGTGGGACAACAGATTAGTGTCTCTCTCTCTCTCTCTCTCTCTCTCTCAAATCAATCAATAAATAAAATTTGAAAAAGAACATTTGGTCAAACTTGGGTAGAACATACTGCAGGGAGGGAAAGAACAGTATTTAATTTCAGATATCAGAAGCAAATAGGAATGGGAAAGATGGTCTGTAGTTTTTAAAGTGAGATTTGAGCCCTAAATGGATCAGGAAAATCAGAACTCACTTCATCCAGATCATCCATAACACCCTAGAAATATTTGATTTAAAATATTCCTGGAAGTTTGCTGAGACAGGCAAGTTCACCAAATTATTTGTTCAAGACAAAGAGACCCCTTAGGCATAGAGGAGTATAACTTTAGTTTAATAGGTACCTGAGAACCTGTTAAGTATCGCTTTTTCTGTATTCTTCTTTGATACCATATCAAAACTCCCAAAAGTGATAATTTCTTAAAAGTTAGCTTCAGTGCAGAATCTGAAACTTTATCAATGACCTTTTTGTATTCTTACATGAAAATCCATTAGTCTTTCTTGCACTGCAAATAAATGTTTTTCCTGTGCATGATTTTGTAACATGATGAATTAGCCATTTAGAAAATTCAGTTATACAGATCTTAAATATGTCAGGGCTTTTAATTATACAATATTAAAAAATCCTACTCATTAATATACCACCAGTCTCATCAAGAAAGTCTTTAAAGATTGGGAATGTCAAGCACACAGGGACAAATTTTCTAAAATTCTAATTTTTGCTTGAAAGCTTGAATTTTATCACTGACAACAAATAGTTGTTTTCTTTGAAGTGGCAGGCTTACTTCACCCATTTTTAAGAAAATGTCTATCACAGAGTCAAATCTGAATACCTGTAGTTTGTCATTCATTCTTTCCAGTAGAAGTAGTGTCTCATGAAGAAAGCCACTAGTTCAGCTCAGAACTCCGTCACTCAGTGCCCCTCCTTGACACAGCCACTGCACTTCGATGAGCCACTGAGGCGCTCCATGCGCGCTTCGGATTTCTTTACACAGAGACCGCAAACATGTGCCCAAGGCCGGTAATAGTGAGTGTTACTGTTTCATCAATGATATTCTTCAGTTCGCTTTTCTTTTCTTCCCACCTGAGGCTCGGAAGAATACAATGACTATGGGTGTAATTTGACGCCACTGCCTTGGCTTGCTCTGGGTGCCAGCACTTGTACTCACCTTTGCTTTTGCATCAATAGTGCAAATGTCAGCACAGTAAAAAAGACATCTTAGTGTTATTCTGGAAATAGGTGTGATGTCATGAACCCCCTGAAAGGACCTTGGGATCCCCCAGCAATCTGAGACCTTAGGTACCACTGCCGTGGACCGGCTTGGCAGTGAGAGAATGGCACGAGAGGAGATGTTATTTGAGATGAATGCTCAAGGATGGGGACCCTTTCACAGTCTGAGCTACGAATGGGGGATGTGTGACCTCACAATGGGGCCCAGAATTCCAGAAGACCTGCAGAGAACACTTATTGAAATGATTTCAGTCAGTGGGCTTCCAGCATCAAGAATAGTGGGAAGTTGCATAGGTAGGGCTGGGTCAGACTGTAGGGGCTGTGGGTACCTTCGGAAAGAATCCAGTGCTGGGATTCAGGAGATTTGGATTCTGATCTGGACTGTCCCTAATAACTAATATTAATCCCTATAGGACAAATCCATTCATCTTATGTGTCTTTGTGTTTGGTACATAGTACATGCTCAATAAGTACTTTGTTCATTGAAATTGTTATTTCATCTGGGGAAAACTAAGTGGTTATATTTTATTTTCCTGAGGATTCTGTAGACACTGGAATTATTTCTGTTGTTATTTCTCAGTCAACAGTTGAGTTGACTGAGACGTGATAAGGGAAATGCAAGGCGCGTAGACAGTGACAGAACTAGAAGTTGAGGCCATGGTCTCCTGACTTCCAGTCTAGGCTCTATTTTGTTCTCCATTGTGCCTGCTCACTGGTCTTCTGCCTCCCGTACCTGAGACACTTTCTGCTTACACAGTAACTGTCGCTCCCCTGACCCACTTCTACCTGCTTTCCTTATCCAGCGGGTATGGTTTTGTCCTCCAAGAATGCTGTTAGCACACACTTATTTTCTTTGAGGCGCTTATCACAAATACAGTTAAGCAGTCAGCAGGACAAAGTTCTCATTCTGGTTTGTTGAACAGACTTCACTGAGTGTCCTCATTTCTTATTTCTTTTCTTACATGATAACGGTCTGTCTCAAAGCCTTTCCAGAGTACCTCTATACTTATATACTAAGATGGAGGGGGAAGAAATAAAAATGAAGTCTGGTCTTCCATCATCCCCAAAGGTGAGGGTCCTCCATCTCCCACCTGGCCTCATGAAGACTTCCCAGTTCCTGGAGTTACTATGGAAATGAGCTCCAGTACCAAAAGGGAATTAAAGCATCCTGAGAGTCTTGCAGACGAGCAAATAGAAGTTCTGACTTTTGTTCTCGAAGTCTGTGGTTGCTTTCTTCATTAAATTCTTTCTCAGTGTCTCATTGTCCCCATGTGGACATGGAAGCTGAATGTGTCGACTCTCCTTGCAGAAGCTTTGCCAAGAGGCATGAGAGGTTTGTAAGCTCTCTGGCCATCAAGCTGTGGTTTTAAATAAGAAATGATGATCATTTATCTCCTTTCTGCCTTGGAAGCAGAAAATCTGCCACCATCTGAGCTCCCCCTGTGGACATCTTAGCTCATGCAGACTTCTCTTGGGAAGGGGAAAAGTGCCTTTGCCTTTATGCTTTCTTCTCCCCCACACTCCTCCCCGAAAGCCTTTCACTTCTGTGTCATCTCGTCCTGTTGCCCAACAGCTTCAGCTCTCCTTTCTCAACCTGCACTGTGGTTTTGCAGACAGGAGGGGACATATCTGGGCATTGATCACAGTGGTTTGAACAAGCACTGCCCGTGAGTCTTGGGCAGAGGTCTCCTGTCTCCCCACACAGCTCTGGCTCTCACTGGACAGACCCTCTGGGGTGCCATCAAGCTTCAGTTCCCCTGGCTGGATTTCATTTTTCTTTTATTTAAATCAGCTGTGACACCAGGCAGAACCATGCTCCTCCCCCCGAGGGCCTAGGCAACTCCAGATGCCACCAGCATGTTCCAGGGTCATTGTCTTCAGAGTGCACGCAGGCCACTCCATTTACTTTGTACAGACACAGGATGAAGAATGCCAGGGTTAGAAGGGAGCTAAGAAGTCATGTAGTTCAGCCCCTTAGTGCAACATCACCAAATAATTTTATAGGAAAACGAAGACTCACTCCACAGCTACAACTGTTAGCATGTGGCCTAGTGATGCTGTTTTGACTTTAAATAAAATCCTAATTTCAATGCTAAAAATATTTTTTAAATGTTAGTAGAAACTAGCACAGGGTTCTAAAAGTGTGCAAACCTTTGTCATAGCTTTGTAGTAAAGCAAAACTGTCATACCGGAAGTCAAAGGCAGCGAACCAGCCCATACCTGCAATTATGTGTGCGTGCATACACAAAAAGCGGGGGAAGGGCGTTCTTGCACAGTATCGGGTGGTAACTCCGTGGGTGCTTTCTTTGTTACTTCTATTTATTTGTCCTGAGGACAGGGTCCTTTTGCCATTTCCTTGCTCTGTGGCTGGAGAGACGCGTCGATTCCTGTTTCCTGGGAAATGGTCGTAGTTGTGTCTGGAGACCAGCGTGGTCTCTCAGTGCTGTCTGTCCATCTTTCTGTCTTGTTTTCCGCTCTGGGTTCTCTCCCAGGAGGCCTCAGGCTGTCCACCTGCCTGATGCCTCCTGCCTGGCCCCTTCTCAGGGCTGCGTTCACCAGGCTGCACAGACTCCTGCTGATCTGTGCATGTCACCCACCCCAAGGCTCTGTGGGACAGTCGAAACTGATCCCAGGGAATAATTCAAGTTAAAGTGGTAGGGCGTAGTAGTGGCATTATTTATAAACATGTGCATTTTAAAACTTTTGATCCCTTACTTCTAAAAAATGTGAGTGCAACGGACCACTCAAGCAAGAGGTAGAAAATAGCTTTTCTTCTCTGGATGATGCATTGAATCACTCAAGCTATATAGCTGACACCATCCATGCACCAGTCACACGGAGCCCAGGCCGAGTCCCTTCCCTGGTTCTGCTGCCTAAGGCAGATTATACCCACAGGTACTCCAGGTGTGTCTTTCACGAGTATTTATCTGTCTATAGCTAGGTCACAAGATACTAATGAAAAGGCTTCCTATCTTTTAAATCCAGTTCTTCTGTATAAACAATAGGAACTTCATATGTGTTTGTCAAAGATGAAATATTACTAAGGCTGAAGGAGTCAGCAATAAGTCTTTCACAGTGTTTGGAAACTGCTTATAGAGCCTTATTGGAAAAGCCTTGTGGAGGCTTGGATTTTGTGCTGCTTATAAACACCAGCGGGCTGAAACCCTCCAGTGAAGGTGGTTTCTTCTCCCTCCAGCCAATTCCCGTTGCAGGTAGGTTTCTCTCATGGCTGGAATTTCTGCTTCCTGCAGAGACCTGCTCGGGAAATGAGCCTTAGGTGCTCATGGTCTGTACCACCGTCATCTACTGACTCGAGGGGGTGGCGGATTTGCTCTCTTCCCTTGAGAAGTGTTATCAACGCTGATTTGGACAGGCGTTTAGGATTACCCTGAAAAAACAGAGAAGGCACTGCTAACCCTCCTGTGGACGCTTAGAAGTGGTGGATGCCATTGGATTGGAGCAGGCCCTGTGGCTGTGTCCTACCTAGTGCCACTGCAGACGGGCTCTGTGACAGTAGGCAAGTCATTCAGCTTGGCTGAGCCGCCACTTTTTCTGTAAAACTGGGATATTTTCACAAGGTTATTTTGAGATTTAAATGAGATATTCATGCAAAGAGCTTGGCACAGAGTAAGAAGGGGCCAGCTGGTGAATGGGAGCTCTGTAATTTGGTAGATTCCCAAATGCGTTTGGCATGTGCATTTTGGCCCATTAAATTGCCATCTCGGAATGGTGTGTAGGGTGTAGAGCTTGCAGATCAAGAAATTTGGGTCCCAGGCGGATACTTCTTTATTTTTTTAACAGAAAATCTACTTTGTTTATTTATAGTGCTTTATAACCAATCACACTGTGCAATTTTAGCTTAATAACAATTTTTTCTATGAATTTATAGCAAACCCCATATCAAGTCAATGAGTTAATGCAAGAATAAAGATGAATAGGGTAGAATAATTTCTGGAAAATGTTAAGTTACAACACTCGATTCAAAGGCAGATAACTATCTGTACCATAAAAATTTACATGCCAGAAAACATTAATTTATAATTTTAAAGATGGTGTAAAACACATTTATTTAAAAAGCATCAACAGTAATTCTATTATAAACCAATGAATTACTCAGAGGGATATTTATGAAAGCTTACTAAAAACCAGTAAATATTCCAACTACAACTGAGCTAAAAAATTGTAAGTAAACAAAACAATTGTTGGTAAAGGCCAAAAAGTAAACGGAAGGGCAGACAGCACTTTCTGAAGACTGGCGACTGCTCGGTATTTTGAAGCACCTTCGATAACGCGACCCGACAACCTACTGAACACTTGCACAGCGCAGGGCTGCAGCTAAATCTATAGCATTCTATTGAGTCGGCTTCAGTGGTTGGGGTCAGCTCCATTTTCTAAAAGCATTTTTATACATTTCATATGATTTCCACGTGCAGTGTAGAGCCAAGTTGTGCCTCTGTTCCAATCATATGCATTGACAACAACGCCCCAGTCACGCAGCATTTTGACAATATCTGCGTAGCCTTTCCTACCGGCCAGAGGCCGTGCTGTCTCTGCACCTTTTCCCGAAAGCTGGGCATCAGCCCTGTTCCGCAGTGAAAACTCTATCACAGCAATTTGTGTGCGCAGCCCACAGCAGAGGAGAAAATCCTTCTTCATCCATGTGTGATTGACAACATTGTCTTACAGTTTCTTGTTCCATATGAGTAGCCAGGTAGAGCACCTCTTGCTGAGCAGCCAACTGGTGAACAGATAACGAATTGGCTAAGAGAGGTGTGGTTGAGACCTCATTTCCTCTGTGCTTATTGCTTAAGGGAGCTGACTGTTTTGTGGGTGGGAAGTGCCTAGTTGCTGAGGGATTCCTCACTTGGACTCCCGGAGAGGAGATGCATGGTTATTGCGTTCAGCTTTAAGTAGGACAGATGCCACCTCCAGGTCAGAGACAACCTGATCTTGAATATTTTCACTACCCTTTTCTTTTAAGGACTTTGCCAATTGAGAACACATACTCATATCAAATCGATTAGGCACTTTGAATTTTATTCCCATGGCAACATCCTGAGCTGATCTTTCCGCACTGAGTCCAGCTGATGTTCTATGTTAGCGTCTGGCGTGCCAGTTAGACTGTCGCGGCTGGGACACTCTTCCGCCCTCCGCTACGATCCACGATCCGGATGTGCTGATGTAGCCAAGATTTCAACTGTACTTTCAATAATTAAAACATTTCTTCATCATTTCCCCTGGGTTTTCTAAGAGTGGTATCTAGTGTATTCTCAAAATTAAAAAAATCCATGGCAGGTGGCCCCGAGGACAGCAGTGGGAGGCTGAGCCGTGGGAGTGCCGGCCTTGTGACCACTGTCTCAGCCAACAGCGCATCGGGCCTGTCCATCTGTGGCCAGAGATTCACTACAGGCCCCCGAGTCCCAGCTCGTTCAGTCTTGTGTCTTCACTTCTGATTTCTTCTCTCACTTTCTGGACAAAAAACATTTCGCATCATTGCCTCCAAGAGGCTTTCCAGGTCCTTTCTCGCCACCACGCTTTGCTGTGCTTACTGCCTGAGTACGACAGAGACATGGTCATTTCAGGAGGCCACTGAGTTGCCAGAGCAAGGCCCCAGGTTACGTCTCCTCCTTCCCATCCACCCACCCTCCTGGCCAGCCTGGACATCTCTTTAAATCTTGAACCCCAAAGGGTTGGCATGGAGGGTCAAATGCCTGGTGTGCTACAAAATGTCCCATTTTGGGGTGTGGGTCTCCCTCCAGGCAAGAGCGTGGGCTCCACTGCTGCCGTGGAGAGAGCACTGTGCAGAGAGAACTGTCAGGGCAAATAGGCTGACTGGATGCCAAGGCCTCCTGCTGCCACAGACCGAATGTCTGTGTCCCCCCAAACATTTACCTGGCAGCAGTTAGGTCTTGCTTTCCATGAGGTTGGTTCCTACCATTGCAGGAGCTGACAGGAGAGTGTCCTTGTCTGACTTTGAGGCCTTGGGGCAAGGGGGAAGTGAGCAGAAGTGAGTCCTGGGTCGGGCATGCGTGGGGTTTCTCTGGGCAGCGGGGCGACCTGCATAAAGCACTCTGCTAATTCCTTTTACGTGGGATTCAGGGTGGAGATCCTACCACTAGGAAAAGCTGGACCTTTTGACCCTCTCATCCACCCTTCCTTTCTCCTAGAAAGACGGGGGTGGTCCCATTGGCCTGGAGGCACAGCTCAGCGTTGGTATACCTGACTATGAGCTCAGCTCACAGCTCCTCCATGACTCATAACTGGAGCTCACTGTCCTGCTCCACGCCCTCTGCTTCCAGTAGCTCAAGTTCTGGCCAGGTCATAATTCCCTGTCCATTCACCCCTCCCTTCTCTGTAGCAGCTAGAGGATATTATGAGGTGGCAGTTAGGTGGATAAAATGGCCACATGTAGGGTTTCCCAATTCCCTCTAGTTGAAATCACTGAAATATAGCAGTCTACCATCAGTCAGCTCCATCCCCTCTGCCAATGGAGATAACAGCGGTAAACAGACACTTTGAGAGCAAAACAGGAGGAGGGGAATATGGCCAGTCCCTGCCAGTGGGACAGTCATTTTGGCGGCTGTGGAAACAGACCTCTGGCCTGCACTGAAGTGTTCTATTCTTGTTCTCTGTTGGTGACACCACTCGTGGAACATGCCAGCCACCAGCCAGCTCAGCCACGCCCAGAGGGCAGCCCGTCTCACAGATGGAAACTCCAGACAGGAAGTTTGGAAGCCTTGCCCTGTTTTCTGCCTGTGATGATAGTTTGCTCATTGTACTCAGCAGGCCTTTCCTATCCAGCATATTTCAGCAGATTTGAGATTTGTGATGCTCTGTTCATCGCCCCTTATCTCCCACTGTTAGAGGGGCTATTAATCATGCCTTTGACCATCTATGAACTTTCTAGAATGCTGCCTAGTTCTTGGGGTGCTCGTATTTCTGTTCTCATTTGACCTTCGTAACCATAGATGTTGTGACAGATGAGAACACGGAAGTAAGTGACTAACTCAAGGTCACAGAAGTTGTTAACAGCTAAAGACAAATAATTCAAATCCCCAAATGTCTGGTTTGGTGCCATTGTACTCCTTGGGGGAAAGTGGGGGTCATGTGCGAGAGGCCTTGGGCTATGAGACCTGAGTCACGTGTGCCTGGAAGCCCACAGTCCAGGCCCACCTTGATTTTTTGCTCTCTGTAGATACTACATTTTTACAGATTGAAGGCAAGACCCTCCACCAGCAAAAACATGATGATTTGCTTCATTGCAATGCTTGCTTTGTTGCTGTGGTCTGGAACTGAACCCACGATGGCGCCGAGGATCCGCATGTACAGTAGAAGTTGGGTAACATGCAGTGAGTGGGAGGGGAGCTCAACACCTCACTGACATGGAGGCAGCAACACCTTTCTGGTGGCACTAGGAGCCCACCAAATGATTGCTGACTTTGACCTTGTGGAGGAGACTTCCATATTGCAAGGGCATGGTTGGATCCCCTTACCTTTTCCTGAGCAGACAGTGCTGGGCGAGACAGGCCAGAATCGGTGGCATCCCCCAGGGCTCTGGAAAGAGGCTGGGCCTTGTGCTGCTTCCTGCTTCCGTGCCCTTTTCTGTTTCTCAGAAATTGCTCAGAAATGGACTTGGTCGGTCCCTGTGGAGCCTCCTCCCTGCAGCTGTGTGACTTACCCTGGGGGCGGGCGGGCTGCTGCCACTCGCTCCGTACCAAGACTCAGGGCTGGGGCAGGGGCTTGCGCTGTGTTATGATATTTTGTCTCTTGTTTCCCCAAGGGCAGGTCTCATCTGTTCTCCTTTCCCTGATGATCCTCAGACTTAGCAAAAGCACCCTCATGTCTCCTCCCGGTCCCTAGCAAAGCACATGGCACATAGTAAGGACTCACTACCTGGTAGCTTCTGCCCTTGTTCTTATGACCTCCTTTATTTCCCTCAACTCCGTAAGCAAGGTGGTGATGTCCCCATTGTGCAGATGAGGAACCAGGCTTGGAGAAGCCTACCTGGTCCCACAGTCAGTGAGTTGCGGTGATGGGATTTGAACCCAGGCCTGACCACATCCACAGTCGGGTTCTTTCTGCTCTATCAGCCTACTTCCCCTGCTGTCCTGCTCACAGCAAGCCAAGTTGATTTCTGGGATTCCTCATTTTAAAAGCATCTGGAATGTGACCTGGGGGCTAAGTGCTATGGGACAGCTTTCTCACCCATCCTGACAGAAGGGGACTTGGAAAGAGCTAGGAAGGTGTCAGGCCTCCAGCCTAGAATGGGATGTGGCTTCAGGTCCAGCAGGAAACCCGGAAAGCCAGGTTGGGAAACAAGGCAGAAGTCAAATGCGTGGTCCGTACCTGTGGCAGAAGCTGGAGGGACTTGTCTCTGGCCAGCTTTAGAAATTGGAGGTGAGGTATCAATGAAGCCCAAGTGTGCTGTGTACCCATAGAGTTTAGGCCTGGATGGCCATGAGTACTATGTCGAAAGCAAAATAACAAAAGCAAAACAAAATCACAAGTGAGGTTGGAGAGAGGGGTTGCATTCGAGGCTTTGGGGAGGAACAGTGAGCGTGCTCTGGGTTTGTGGATGGCGTGAGGTGACAGTTTGACAGTGAGGGTTATGGGCCTGCAGGCAGTGGGGGTGAGAGATGGGGAGAAGATAACACTCCTGGCCTGGGAGCTGATGGTTGCAGCTGGGAGCCAGAATGAGTCCATCTGAGGACCAGCCGTAAGAGTTTTGTGGCAGGTGGGGGTGGGAGTAGGGACAATACTCAGGTGACAGAGAGGGGGGCGTGGGAAATGGTGGTGGGACCCACATGAAGAGAGAGCCAAAAGGAAGAGGGCAGTAGTGCCAAGAAATTCAGAGTGTGGAAAGGACACTGGATTTGGCCAGGAAGAAGTCATTGAGGACGCCTGGGCTCTCTCTCCTCCCTTTGCACATCTCTGCCCACCGGGGGTCTACAAAAGAAGCTGTGCTCTGAGCCAGCGATCTGGGGGCCTTGGGACGTAAGTTGTATTCAGTGCATGGCCAGTTAAGGCAAGAAAATGTTCACATTCATTTTAGAAAAGACATCAGCCAGTTTTGTTCCCGGCCCAAACATTGGTTCAGCTGAACAGAGTAACCCCTTTCCTGCCCATCTCGGTGACTTGAGCCCTGCTCCATGATGCAAACCAGTCCACAAGGCCCCAGGGGCAGGGAGGGCCGCAGACAGCTTGGGGTCTGATTCCACTTGGTGACATTCAAGGACTCTTCTTCCCTTCAAAATACGATAAGTTGGTAGGTTTATGTGTTGGAGTAATTAGCCTTGATCCTATGCTTCTAAATAGACAGATTCCCTATTACAACTGTAGACACTGAGAAGTTGAGAAGTAGAAGGGTTTAATGAATTGTCTAACTTTGCAAAATGCTTTATAATTGCTTAGTTTATTAGTTTGTTGAGTGACTTTTAAAGAGCTTTTAACAGTCTCAAATTTGGGTAGAGATGTAGTGCTTAAGAATGAAAAAGAAGTCATTACAATAATGAAAGAATATAATTATCTTCTTTGCCTGGCAGAAGCCTTGGAAGCTCAGAAAATTAAAGTTGGGGCTTCCAGTAAATTAGGCTGTTTGTTAAATGGCAGCAAAGTATGTAAGTTGTGTAATGTATGAGAAGCAGCCTTTTCTTTTTTAAAAAAAATTTATTTATTTTTTTATTGTTGTTCAAGTACAGTTGTCTCCATTCCTCCCCAAACTACTCCCCCCACCCTATCCATCCCCACCTCCCCACTCCATCCTGCCCACTTTGGTTTTGGTTTTGTCCATGTGTCCTTTATAGATGTTCCTGAAAACCCTTCCCTCTCCCCCACTCCCATTATCCCCCCACCTCCCCTCTGGTTACTGTCACTTTGTTCTTAATTTCAATGTCCCTGGTTATATTTTGCTTGCTTATTTGTTTTGTTGATTAGGTTCTACTTATAGGTGAGATCTTATGGTATTTATCTTTCACTACCTGGCTTAATTCACTTAGCATAATGCTCTCCAGTTCCATCCATGCTGTTGCAAAGGGTAGGCGCTCCTTCTTTCTTTCTGCTGTGTAATATTCCATCTTGTAAATGTACCATAGTTTTGTGATCCATTCATTTACTGATGGGCACTTAGGTTACTTCCAGCACTTGGCTGTTGTGAATTGTGCTGCTACGAACATTGGGGTGCATACATTCTTTTGAATTGGTATTTCAGCATTCTTAGGGTATATTCCCAGCAGTGGAATTGCCAGGTCAAAAGGCAGTTCCAATTTTAGTTTTCTGAGGAAATTCCATCCTGTTTTCCACAGTGGCTGCACCAGTCTGCATTCCCACCAACAGTGCACTAGGGTTCCCTTTTCTCCACAACCTCTCCGACACTTGTTGTTTGTTGCTTTGTTTATGATGGGCATTCTGACTGGTGTGAAGTGGTATCTCATCGTGGTTTTAATTTACATCTCCCTGATGGCTAGTAATGCTGAGCATCTTTTCATATGTCTCTGGGCCCTCTGTATGTCCTCTTTGGAGAAGTGTCTGTTCAGGTCCTTTGCCCATTTTTTAGTTGTTTTTTTTTTTGTCTTCTTTGAGTGGAGTCATGTGAGTTCTTTCTATATTTTAAAGATCAAACCCTTGTCTGAGGGATCATTGGCAAACATGTTTTCTCATACGGTTGGTTCTTTTTATTTTAATACTGTTTTCTTTAGACGTGCAGAAGCTTTTTATTTTTATGAGATCCCATTTGTTTAATCTCTGTGTCCCTTTTTCTATGGGACATATCAGTGAAAATATTGCTGTGTGGAGTGTCTGAGATTTCATGGCCTGTGTTCTGCTCTAGGACTTCTATGGTGTCATGACTCATATGTAAGTCTTTTATCCACGTTGAATTTATTTTTGGGTATGGTGTAAGTTGGAGATTGAGTGTCACTGTTTTGCCTGTAGCTGTCCAGCTGAAAGCAGCCTTTTCAGGGCAGAACTGCTGTGTCGTGGGAGGTGGAGAGAGGGTGGATCCACATCGTGCCCCGCCGTGGGTGAGGCGCTCAGGTCATTGGACTCAGAGCATTGGAGGCACTTGGGAGGGAAAGAGTGAACAGAAGCACAGCAGCTAGAGCTCTGGGACGTTTTACGGGTTTGTATATTGTGGACAGATCACTTAACATTTCTGGGTCTCGGTTCCCATGCCAGAGTTCATTTGGGATAGCCAATCCTGCCTTCCCCCTAGGTTTGTTGAAAAGGCTCAAAGAGATAAGATACAGGTTAGTGCTCCCTATGCCACCAAGCATTATACACATAAAAGTATGGTGAAGTCTTTCCATTTTTAGAAACTGCTGGCATTTCAGCAAGCTCAGTAAGTAGCCACCAACTTCTTCTCCCATGTTCTGATTTAATTGCATGTAAGAGTACTTTTTTTTTTTTTTTAACCGATCAAGATGGTATTTGGAAACGTGGTTCCTATCTGCAGGTGAGAGGGCTGTTTCCAACTCAGGATCTTATGGACTTTCCCATCCAGGCAGGTGGCCCCGGAAAACCACAGCCTATGTCCTTGGGCTCTGACACTCGAACATTTTCAGTTTTGTTGAGAAGACTCGGCAGGGAACTCCCTGTGCTCACTTAACTCCCAAGAGGATAAGGAGAGAGAGTGAGAATAAGCAAGTTCCTGTTCCCAATCCACCAATCTGGATTCATTCCCCATTCCTGGGGGCGTAAGCGAGGGACCTGGAGGGACCAGAAACAGACCTCCAGTGAAGACCTCTAGTGAAGAGTCCACCATCCAGAAATGAGATGGCAAGGGAGGCAGTTTCTCCCCACAGATTCTGCTGCTTAGAAAGAACTCAGCCCCTAAGAGCTGAGGCTGTGGCCTCTGAATTGATTAAAACCCATTTGCATCACTTCCAGATGTTTCCTGTCCATAGACTGTGACAGATATATTGAGACACGGCCTTAGGAACATCTGGGGAAAGGTTGGCAAAGAGGACATATAAGTAAGATGCTTGGATAGATTTCCTTTCTATACTGGAAACTTAACAATGTGTGGTCACAAAAAAAATGAACTCTTGGTTTTGCTTTCATAGAATTCAATGATTTCTCATCCAAAGTGAATTATATTTCAAGTCTCATTTGGGTGGAGTGTACCTTCTCCATGTATCATTTTATAGCTCATGTAGAGTAATGAAGACTTCTTTTTGAGGGTGAGACATCTCTGGGTTCTGTTTTGCATTATATCTCCTTATAGCTGAAACCCCCACACTGCTAGTGTCCACAGGTTAATGAACTAGTGGTCACATGAGAAAAGAAACTAGCAGTTAACAACAGTATTTATGTACTTTGACTCTCATGGCTACTCACTCGATTTTACCAAGATGAACTAATGTCAAAACCATTAGAGTTTGATAAAAAATAGTTATTTGCCTTTCCAAGTACCTGTGACACTTTTAGTGACACCTGTAATCTTTCACATACAAGCAAAATCAAAATCTAACAATTTTCTCACCTTGGCTGGTGTAGCTCAATTGGTTGGAGCATCACCCCATATACCAAAAGTTTGGGGGTTTGATTCCCAATCAGGGTACGTACATACCTATGGTTATGGGTTATGGGTTCAGTCCCTGGCCAGTGTGAATATGGGTGGCAACCAATCAATGTTTCTTCTCTTGCACCAATATTTTTCTGTCTCTCTCCCCCTCTCTTTCTCAGCCCCTCTTTAGAAATCAATAAACATTTTTTAAAATCTAACTCCCAAAGATTTTTGGGAGTAGAAATCAGAAATACGTAATGAGCTATAGTTGATAAACTTGCTAACCATTATTTCAAGATTAGTTGTGATGTGAGAGTGTGTGTGATTATAAAAGTGTATGAACATATAATACACTATAAAATGTTTGGTGTTTGGAAGTCCTCTTAGCATTTCTTTTAAGTTTTATATGTAAGCTTTAGACCTTAATGCCTACATGTTCTTCGTACATTTGCTAAGTGTGATTGTAGGTAAGTCACTTGCCCTCTTAGTCTCTTTCTTCATCTGCGAAGTAGAGTTAATTATATCATTAGTGATGCCTTTGGCTGCAAGTAAGAGAAAAACCTGGACTCACCTAATTTAAAACATTTAATACATTTCCTAGTGAGGACTATATTATCACGTGAGGTAAGCCAAAGCTCTAGCAGTTCCAGACACAGAATCAGGGCTCAGGTCCCCTCTGGGCAACTCTCTTGGCTTGGCATTCTCTCTGTGGTGCCTCTTTCCTCAGGCCAGATTACCTCATGGTTGCAAGAAGACTGCAGCATTTCTAGGCATCAACTCCAGACCCAACAAGATTCAAAAGAGGGAGATAGTCTCTTTTCTTTTGTGGCTTTTTAAAACAGCAACAAAAAGAGCATTCTCCTGAAGAACTTCTCCCTCCTCACAACCAGCAGACTTTCTCTCACCTGTCATTGGCCAAAAGTGTGTAACATGCCTGTACCTAGCAGGTCTCCTTGATTAGTTTAGACCCAATAAGGACATGCCTCCTGGGTCAGCCCCTCCTGAAGTAATGGCCATGGAGAAAAGGGTGAAACTTTAATAAAATTATGGTTTATTAGGAATGGAAGAAAAATTTAAACAACCAACAAAATAAACCCTATGGGGCTATTGTAAGGAATAGATGATATAACATATGGTTCAATGAGTGAACACATACAAAACTCTTCAAACAGTGCTTAGGACATGGGAAGTACTATATATGTATTTGTTTATCGTGATGAATAAATGGCTCATTGGCAAGTCTCAGAGTGTCATACCAATCTGAAATAGTCATATGACTGGTGTTGTTTTATTAGAGGTAAAAGGAAACAGATGGACACCAAAGATAAACAAGAGGGGAAATCTAGCTGATGCTCAGAGGCAAAGAGGAGACAGTGAGCAGTTGGCCCATATTTGGTCATAGTTTTTACACTGGGAGGAGTTAGGGCAGCTTTCTAAATAAAGAAAAACTACTATTGCCCAATGTGTTAATGAATTCCAGTCCCAAAGTCTCCTCTTTCCCACAGCTATTTTTTTTTCACTATTTGAAAGTGGTATTTATTTGCTGAAGGATTTTTAAAACAGCCAGAGGTCTCTTAAATAAAAAGTTTAGGTTTTATTACTTTAAAAAAAGATTTTATTTATTTATTTTTAAAGAGAGGGGAAGGGAGGGAGAAAGAGAGAAAAATATTGATCAGTTGCCTCTCGCACATGCCCAACCAGGGACCTTGACTGCACCCCGGGCCTGTGCCATGACTAGGAATAGAACCGGTGACCTTTTGGTTTGCAGAATGATGCCAAGCCCACTGACCCACACCATCAGGGCAGGTTTTATTGCTTTTGACAGGGGGAAAATGGAGGTGAAAGACTGTGTGTTGTGTGTCTCTGTATGTAAATTTAAATATCTCTTTATGAAAAATGCACATACTTATAAGAAACTGTATAAGAGCTATAGCAATCCTAGCCAAGAAAAAGGAAAAGAAAAAAAAAGGCTTCTTGAAGCTTTTAGCTATAACTAAAAATAATCTTCCTAGTCCATGTTTGAAACATTACTCCAGAAAAAATTCACTCTGTGTATCCTGAATGATTTTAGAGTTCATTGTCATTCTATGTGACTTCAAGAGGATCTCTGTTATATCTGGCAGCATATTACACCATTTGGGACAGGCTTTGTTCTAGCCACTTGACATGGCATTTTAAACATAATGAGGGACAATTGTAGCTACTGTTTGTGTCTTTAAAAGAAAAAAGGAAGATGCAATTCTAAAGGTAAAAGCTCATTTGGGGTTGATGCATCAAGTTTTGTTTTTATAGCCTTGAAGAGATTTGTAGAGTTTATTGATTGTTATGGACTTTTCTTAAATACAAAGCAAATTACTTTAAAGACTGGATGTCTGTTGGACAGGAGAATTTGTCTTATCAATTCCCTTATCTTCAGGGCAACAAAAGAAGACGCGGAGAAGTCTTGGAGGTCTTAATTCTAGCATGAAAACAGTAGTTTCTGTTTTCACCCTTCTTGGCCTTATATCAAATTTTACTTCCAGCCTTCTCAGAAAGCAGTGTTCCAGTATTTATAATCAATCTCATAAAGCTGATGTTTGCCAATTCTGTCTGCTTTAGCACTGAGCATCCACAAGTCCAAATTATAATTTCCTCCTTTATCAGAGGTTTACAGTTTTTTCCCATGCATACCCACTCAAGGAAGGGTCAGAGGGGTATTCCTCTACATTTGTAGAGTATTGTCTGTGAAGCTGACTGTGGCTGGCTCTGGATCCCCAAGGAGAGGATTGAAATGGAACCTTTACTGATTTCGGCCGATTACTTTGGATGGGAGGTCCTTTCTGCTTCCCTGGTGCTATGAGCTTAAGTTCCATTGACTTCCTAATGCTAAGCCCTCCCTTGGATGTCAATCTAATGGACGTCACCAGCTGTCCCAAGTTGTTCCACGCTTGAGAGCCAATACTGAGCAGTGCTAGGATATATCTGTACAGTGACCACAGGGCCTTTGGGAAGAAACAACAGCATAAATACCCAAAATTTTGGATGCCAACATCTTTTCAAAGGCTCACAATGACCATTTCTGTTCATAGATTTGTTCCATGGACTGTAGCTAGGATAATTTAGGACTGACAAGTTTTCTCCGTTCTCCACTTTTCGTGTTACTTGACTCTGTTCTTCTTTCAAGGAAATACTCGTCTTCAGTGAGGACTCGACACACCTGCTGTTTCCTTTCCTGATGCATTCTTGGGAACAGGTTTAGCGGGAAGCAGTCACTTGGGCGGGCTGTTGTGGCTCTAGGTTTTCACAAAAGCCCTGTGGTGTGTATACTGTTACTGCTCTCGTGTGAAAGATGTGGAAACTGAGACGAGATGGGACTAAGCCACTTGCCCAAGCCACTGGGCTCACGAGGGCAGAGCCTGGGCTGGGCTTGAGTCTGTGGGATTCCAAACCCATGCTTGTGTGTAGCACCGCACAGAGCTGTTCCTGGATGGTGCTAAGTGGAGGGTGTATTTCTAGGTTCCTCCTCCACTGTTAGGCACGTCTGTTCTTCCTTCTGCCTACTTTTTCCCCATTGAGATGTCATATTCTAAGAATACCACCCCAAACTGCAAAAGTAAGGAAGCCAGAAGGTTACCCCAAACTCCCTCTGTGTAGGTGCAGAGCGGTTTATACTCTATGGAGTGCTTCCCTGTGTACTGCCCTCCTTGGTTTGGTCAATAGGGCTCCTTCTGGGTGTCAGGTCAGAGGTCCCAAGCTTGTGATCTGTGGGTGGAGCCTGGGCAGCAGCTACTCTGGATCTGTGTTGGCCTTTCCAAACCCTTGGCTGTAGGGGAGGGTTGTGCAGCCTTGACCCTTTCAGGAGCCTGCTGGCCATTTCCCACGTTTCTCGCCCCTCCCCACTGCCCCCATCACACCTTGTGTTTTGAGTCTGCATGGTTTGTCATTGCAGTGGGAAGCTTTGTGAGCCTGTTACAGAAGCACTCGCCATACATGGAGTAGCATGGGCTTCGGTCTGTTGGTTTCACACTGATCAGGGCCGGAATGTCACAATATAAACCTCCATGCCTGGCAGTGCCTTCTCTGGGCCAATAAGCAGATGAGCCTTGAACCCAGGGATGGGGAATTTCCATCCTCTGAAGCACCAGGATACAGACACTTCTTTCTGGCTCCAGGGATCTCCCATGTCTCCATTCTGGCTCCTCTCCTTCCCTCTTCCCAAACACACAAAGGAAACACGAAAGAAAACAGTGCAATCATACAAAGGTCTGTAGGGCTGAGGGACAAAGACAATGGATATTCAAAACACACGTCTGTTGTTTTCATTACTTCCCCCCTCAAGGACAGTGCAATTATATTGAGAAAATCCTTAAGAAAGGAGAGGAAATTTTAATTTTCCTTGGGTCTCACATGGAGGCATTCTGGGTACCACATGACACAGTGGCAAACTTCGGCTGGGGAGAGGCTCCAGCCATGGCTATGACCCTGAGCAGCCCTGAGGTCCAGGCCGTGTCATTAACCCTCTCTGAGGTGCGAGTTTTTTGCCTGTAGCCTGAAGGGTTTGGACTAGATGATTTATAAGGTACCTTTTTAGGTCTGACATTCTGTTGTTTGAACTGAGGAGATACTGTGTCCATAAGGATCGTTTCCCACGGGCTGATCCTTGACTCACCCTGACCCTTGACTTACTCTGACTCTGTATATTCAAATGGTAGAACACTTGGCTAGTTAGTATTTGGGTGTCTGTTACAAGCCAGGTACTATGAGAGGAAATTGTAAAGCATATTTCTATTCTTTGTAGCTTGTAATGTGGGTGGATGAGGTGGGACTGGTGGCCATCTCTAGTGTCCAGTGCAGTAGGCTGGCTGTAGTAGTCTGTTGATTAGAGTCTAAAATTTAATTCATCATCCCCTCCATGAGTGGGTATCTGCTGTTTCTGCCTGCCTCTTGCTTTTGGCAATGGTACCCTGACTTTCCTGTGGTTTCCCTTCCCTGTTGGGTTGGTCACATTCCTGTGACTGAGGCCTGGCCAAGCAGAACTCAGATCCCCTCACTATGGTCAGTGGTTAGAGAAATGGGCAGAAACCTAAGCCAGGCAGGTTAGACTTCTGTTGGAACTGGGCACACAGAGGCCCTCTGTTCCCACTGGGGTTGCCAGGCTGGAGAGGTATCTGCCTGATGCTGCTGGCCCATCACCACGACATGGGCTGGACTAGAGAGGATGCGGGTGTCTCTGGGGAGAGCAGAGACGAGTGGGGCTTCCGATGGCATTGCCAGCACACCCGAGTGCAGCTCGGCTGGCATCTAAAATGAGGCCAGGACTTGTCAGTTATTTAGGTTGGTATACCATTCTTTTTCTCTACTAAAGTTTTGGATTGAGTTTTCGTCCCCTACAATTGAATCACAGTCAGTACTGCTCTTAAGGTACCACTGCATTTCTGCCACATTCTCTGGGCAGCCCTTTACCCAGCTAGGATGCATTTGACTTCAAGACCCACACGCAAAGCAGCTTCAGTGGTAGGGTGTTTATTAGTCTCATAACAAGCCTCGGGCAGCGTGGGTCCAGGGTGGGTATTTACTGGCACCAGATGCTCAGGATGTCAGGGTCCTGGCACCTGCTGGCTTGCTTCTTAAGTTTGTTCCCACATGGTACAAAATTGCAGCTCTAGAAATCACTTTCTTACATGGGTCCTTTATCCAAAATGGTAACTTCTCCCAAAATTCCTTCATAGAGTTGGATCATTGGGTTTCTTTGGTTTGTTTGCTTTTTTTACTTCTCTTTATTTTAGATTAGGAAAAAAATTCTACTAGCAGCCCTTTAGCAGAATTTCCTTTACGTTTCTGTTAAATCAAAACAAAGCCTGGCACCAGTTGAAGGGGGTAAAGGCAGATTTCACTGAGCACTGCTGCCGGAGGGAGAAGAGCTGAGGTATCTGTGGAACAGCTCAACTTGGATCCATGTAGAGGTGGCTGGGGGTTTTAAAGGGAGAATTCAGAGGAAAGAGTAGTCAGGGAAGTGGGAAATTACAAAAAGCAGGTATGCCGGTCAGTGTTACTAGGCCATCTCGGTTTGCTAACTGTTGCTTACTGGAGTTAGGCTCCTCCCCCGCGACAGAGACTGGGAGACAGGGCTTCTGTTCTTCCTGGTGACGGCATTTCGGGGAACAGCCTTCAGGGCCTTGAGAAAGACACTCCTCGGTTGTAGGAAATACGTGTACATCTCAAAGGGGCAGCGGGATGATTCACAATCGTGTCTTTAATGTAAGTGCTTTAAGAAAAGGGAAGGCAAACAACAAAGACACTGAAATAGAAAACAGGTTGACAGTCACTAGAGGGGGAGGGGAGGGAATTTCAGGGGAAAAGGGGAATGGTTTAGAGCAACAAGTATAAAGGACACATGGACAAAAACTATGGGGGGTGGAAATGGGAGGAAGGTAGGGAGGGCTGGGGTGGTGGGCTGGGGCGGGGTAAAAGACAGAAAACTGTACAATATCAACAATTAAAAAATACTGATTACAAAAAAAAGATCCATGATGTGAAAAATAATAATAATAAAAAATAAAAATAAATAAAACGTAAGAAAAAAAAAGAAAAGGGAAGGCAGGGGCCTCTCAGGTAACTGTTGGCTGGAACAAGCGGTGAATTTGATTGGCAGCCTTGAGTTTTTTCTGACAAGAACTCAAGGGGGCTGGGTGGTCTAGGGACATGGCCTTAGGCTGCTGGAAGCCATGTTAGAGTTTGTTCAAATCACTTAGTGTGGTGGGGTGGACAGAACTGTTTGTGCTGAAAGCTGCAGTTCTTATGGGCCCATGTTGAAGCCTAGTGGGGAAGAGGCTCAGGGGAGTGTGGCTAAAGTATGGTCAGGGAAAGAGTCCATTATTTCCTTGGCCAGAATTGCATTATCAGTCCCTGATCAACCAAGCCACCAAAAGCTCCAGGCATATACTGTGGCAAAAGATTTGTAATTTTCATAATTAGTGTCGAGTGTAACCTTGGACTCACCAAGATCCATCTTCTGGAGCTGGGAAGGGCCTCTTCTCTGAGTCCAAGGCCAGGAGGAAGGTGACAAAAATGAGGGTTCTAATAGAAGGGGGTGAGGAGTGGGTCGGGGTCCACTGCTGGGTTCCTGGGCCGACTCCCCAGCTGTGATGGGTAGAGGGGCTGTTACCGTTCATCTTAATAATAGCCTTGCTCCAAGGATATGCCAGATGGAGGAAAATTGGTCTGAAGAGTGTAATGTGTTCAGCTCCCTCAAGGACAACCCATCATATACCTCAGAAGGCATGGAAGGATGGGATAAGAAAGTTTCTCTTTTTATTTTTGACCATGGAAATGGTGGCTTGGCAGAATGGCAACATAGTCACAAGTCATTGGAACAAGGACAGATTTCCTGAATCTGGTCTTGGTTACAAAGCAGATAATCCACAGGGCTCACTTTGAACTAACTTTCCTCGTTCCCAATATCCTGCCATAATAACTAGGGACAGACCTAGAAATAACTTGGTTTTGCCTCAGAAAGGTGGTATGTTCAGACAGGAATCAGAATCTAAGTGATGGAGTGGAAAGAGGAGTAGAATAATAATCAGAGAGTGAGTACTAGGGTTTTCTTAAGTGAAAGAGTACAGGTTGCATGGCAGCTATTTCTTTAAAAAGTTAATTATATTTCATTTTCATTAGAAGAGCATGGTATTTAAAGGTGTCTTTTAGTGACCCTTTATGAAAATGGAAGTAAACAATTTTGGCGACTCATAACTCCATGTGGTATACCAAGGAATCTAAACACCAGACACATCTGAACAATCACAGAATTACTCTAAGCATTTTAAAAATAATAAAACAATCAAAGTACGGTTTGCTGTTGTGGGTGGTGTGTGGTGACTGACCGTGGGGAGCTCTGCTCTGTGAGTGACCCGTGGTGAGATGTGGGCGGGCCAGTCCTCTTGCTGAAAACAGAGAGGCAGGTGGCGGAGGACGCTGGCGGGGCTGTTGCGCAGCCTCGGGGCGGCACGTGCGTCAGGACTGCCTGCTCTCTCACGGGCTTTCATTTGCAACAGTCGGTTTGGAGTGTTGGATCCTACTCAGGCAGATATATATTGTATACCCCTTTCGATAATCTGTGTCCTGGAAAGAAACATAAGATCATTCAAAATAAAAAACATTTGGGTTGGATGAAGTGTTTCCTGAACATTGTAATTGTTTGGATTCAAAATATCCCAACTCTGCAAATTCTGAATAATTTAGAATAAGTCGAGAAACGGGCATTCTGGGCAAACTACTGCAGTGTTTGTTTTCTAAGTGCAGGTTTTCAGACGTGATTACGTAGCATGATTTCTCCACACTAGACCAGAGGCTGGTGAACTGGGGCCCGCAGGCCACATCTTCTCAGCTGGCCACATCCAGCCCACTGCCTGTTTTTGTATGGCTTGTAGCTAAGTATGTTTTTACATTGAAAAGATTTTTCTTTGTTTGATACTCACGAGAATTGTGTGAAATTCAAATTTCAGTGCGCGTAAATAAGGCTTTTCGGCTCGCAGCCTTGGTCATGGCATTTTGTGTGTGCGGCTTCTGTGCCGCAGTGGCCCTAGGTGAGTTCTCACAGGCTGTGTGGCCTGCAAAGCTGGACGTATTTACTAACTGGCTCTTTACCAAAACCACGTGTCCACCCCTGCGCCAGACCCTTTCGGTGGCTTCTGTTACTCTCCTCGTCCTGCACATGAGGTCCGTTCTCTTGGGGGCAGGCCATCTGAGCAGTCCCTCAGGCTGAGTGGCCGTGAGCTCCCCAGGCTCTTCCTAAGTCACAGTCCCACAGGGTTAAACCTGAGGGACCGTCAGCTCAGCTTGTTATCAGCTCTTACCTGTGAGCAAGGCACCCGTGCGGCTCAGGGGAGTCTCCCCTCCCACGTGCAAACAGCTGGTGCTGGAGGAGCAGACTAATCCTGTCCCTGGAATACCTGTGAGGTGATCAACCACTTCCTATTTTCCTTTCACTCCAGGCCATATTAGTATTTTATTTGCCTGTGTACATTTTAATCTTTTTATTTCATTGCTTCGATATTCCTCACACATGTAATTTTTGGGGACATGATGAGATGGGCTCTGGGTAGGCAGAGGGATCCAGCAGGCCTCACTGGGTTACTCCTTCTGGTGGAGGTGCACCGTGTGCACAGCAGGGCAGCGTGGATGAGAGCTCGCTCAGCTCTGTGGAGGTTGGGGGGAGGGGCACGTGATGAGGGACAGCTTTGAGGAGGTCACACCTGACCCAGGGTTTAATGGTATTATTTGGCTGGGCTCTCAAAGAAGACAAAGGACACTGAATATACAATGGTGCCAAGGCATACAACGCTCTCAAGCATTTGGAGAATTTAAATAGGTTCATTAGTGCTAAATAGTACATTTCAAGACGGGGTGAAAGGGAATAAAAAGGTATAACTAGAAAGGTAGGCAGGATCTTGGGTATTAAGAGACGGCCTGGGCCAGCTGAGTGTTTCATCTAGCTGATGCCATCAAAACATTTCAAGCTGGAGATGAATAATCTTGGTTCTCCTTCTAACTAGTTCTGTAAGTCCAGTGGAGGGTATTTACTGCACCTCAGTGGAACGTGGTTTCTGTGTAGGGTCAGCTAAAAGTCTGTGTCAGTAAATAATTGTTTTTGAGTTTGGGGATTGTCCTAATACATTATTTCATTAAATTATTCCTTCCACCAATATTTATTGAGGGCCCACTTTGTGCTGGGGCCTGTTCTAGAAACTGAGGTTATAGCGGTGAGCTAACAGAGCCTGTGCCTCCAGAGCTCACATTCTAACTAGCTTCTTGTGGCCGTTCATTGCTCGGCTACACAGGAGCTTTGAGAACTGTACAGGCCTGGTTTTTGGTCTTGCTGGATTTTAGCACAATTGTTTTTGGCTCTGTTCTCGTGTGGCTACAAGAAGTCATTTCCTATGTTACACCTGTGTTTTCTTACCTGTCAAATGGGCATCATTGTGGCCACCTTTGGTGAAAACAGCTGGAGAACAAATCAGATGTTGTGCCAGTAGAGGTTGTATTAAAAGGAGGGGTTCCCAGGAGAACACAGGGGCTCCATCCTTTATTCAGTTAGTGGCTTCCAAATGTTTTAGGTTGTGGCTCACACAAAGAAGCACATTTTGGAACCAAACAGAAGTTTCACAAAATTATGGAAGCTATGTCCTGATATTTCATCTTTTCTACCTGCCGCACTCACAAATGCTGGCAGGGAGCTGCCACCTTGATTTCACAGCCTGCTGTGCCTGGACCCCAGCCTTCAGGCTAAGAACAACTGCCTTAAGGTGAGCATTCCTTGCCAGCAGGGTTTTAAACTTGATTTCTCCCGTTTCTACTTGTTGATGGATTGTTTCAGTTTGTACTTGGCCTTTTATAACCCAAGCAACTGTTTACAAGCTGAGCTAGAGATCACTGATAGTCGGTATTACCAGGGAAATGAGTCTGCACGCCCACTGCACACTCTGCCCGCCCCGAGGTGACCCAGGCTGCCCTGGCATAATCAGATGTGGTGGGTGAGAAGCCTTCCTTCCTCCCCTCCCCTCCCTTCCAGAGGGTCTTGCTGTCAGCTCAGAACAAATGATCATGATGTGACACCCTTCCCCAGAGAGAACCACGGGTCTGAGCTTGTGCAGCCGGTTCTGGTTGCGGCTCGAGGGCTCCTCTAAGGGTTTTTGATGTGGGTGAGGTGGTGGTAAGTTCAGGACTGTTTATCTTCCCTAGTCTAACGTTGCACAGAAAACCCAGGGTAAGGGGGGAAAATGACAATCAAATACACATTTTTCTGGGGTTCACCAACTCCAACATGTTAAAGCACTTCACACTGTTTGTTTGGATAGAGAACACCTCATTTCATTCTGCTGGTTGCCCTGGAGCTGATCTCAGGCACAATGGCTTGAATCCGAGAGGGTGGTGGAGGAATTCCTTCCTTTTAGAGTTAGCTTAGCATTTCAGCAGAGCCATATCCTTTATTGTCAGTTTAAACAACCTGGTGACTCCTTAGGCTGATTCTTTCTATTAAATATATGCGTATATGCTATATTTTCATCATCCAGTTGTCTGTTGATGGACATTCAGGTTGCTTCCATATCTTGACTATTTTAATTAATTCTACAGTGAATATAGGGCTACATATATCTTTTTGAATTAGTGTTTTGGTTATCTTTAGACAAACACACAGAAGTAGAATTGCTGTCATATGGTAGTTCTATTTTTAAATTCTTGAGGAAACCCCAGACTATTTTCCATAGTGGCTACACTGATTTATAATCCCAACAGCAGTGCATGAGCGTCCCCTTTTATTTTTTAGGATTTTATTTATTTTTTAGAGAGAGGGGGAGGGAGGGAGAAAGAGAGAGGGAGAAACATCAATGTGTGGTTGCCTCTTGAGTGCCCCCACTGCAGACCTGGCCCTCAACCCAGGCTTGTGCCCTGACTGAGAATTGATCCAGCAAAACTTCGGTTCCCAGGCCAGCACTCAATCCACTGAGCCCACCAGCCAGGGCTATTTAGTTATTTTTCAGAGGGAGGGGAAGGGAGAGAGAAACAGAGGGAGAGAAACATCGATGTGTGAGAGAAACATTGATTGGCTGCCTTTTGCAGGCTCCAGAGTGGAGACCTGGCCTGCAAGCCAGGCATGTGCCCTGACCAGGAATCGCACCAGTGACCTTTCAGTTTACAGGCTGGGTGCTTAATTCACAGCCATACCAGCCAGGGCTGGGAGAGTTCCCTTTTTTCCATATCCTCACCAACACTTGTTTGTAGGTTTTTTGATGATAGCTGTTCTGACAGGTGTGAGGTGATACCTCATTGTGTTTTTTATTGTTAATCTATTACAGTTTTCCCAATGTTTCCCCTTTGCCCTCCTCTGCATAGCCTACCCCCCAATTCATAGTCAATCCCCACACTGTTGCCCCTGTCCATGAGTCATTCATATATGTTCTTTGACTAACCCCTTTCCCTTCTTTCCACCTTTATTCCCCTTCCCCTCTCCCCTCTGGGAGTCTGTTCCATGTTTCCATGCTTCTGGCTCTATTTTGCTTATTAGACTACTCTTATAAGTGAGATCATATGGTATTTGTCTTTTACCACCTGGCTTATTTTACTTAGCATAATGCTCTCAGGTCCATCCATGCTGCCACAAAAGGTAGGAGCTCTTTCTTTCTTTCTTTCTTCTGTGTAGAATTCCATTGTGTAAATGTACCACAGTTTTTTGATCCATTCATTTACTGATGGGCACTTAGGCTGTTTCCAGCACTTGGCTATTGTAAATAATGCTGCTATGAACATTAAGGTGCATAAGTTTTTTGAATTGGTGTTTCAGGATTCTTAGGATATATTCCCAGCAATGGAACTGCTGGGTCAAAAGGCTGTTCCATTTTTAATTATTTGAGGAAATTCCATCCTGTTTTCCACAGTGGCTGCACCAGTCAGCATTCCCACCAACGGTGTTCTAGGGTTCCCTTTTCCCTACAACCTCACCAGGATTTGTTCTTTGTTGATTTATTAATGATAGCTCTTCTGACAGGTGTGAGGTGATATCTCATTGTGGTTTTAATTTGCAATTCACCGACG
Organism: Glossophaga mutica; assembly: GCA_039655065.1. Lineage (NCBI taxonomy): Eukaryota > Metazoa > Chordata > Mammalia > Chiroptera > Phyllostomidae > Glossophaga > Glossophaga mutica. Next base: position 159,557,400 of record CM077303.1, read on the forward strand.
ATTAGTAACATTGAACATCTTTTCATATGTCTATTGACCATCTGTATGTCCTCAACAGAGAAGTGTCTATTCAGGTCCTCTGACCGTTTTTAAATCAGTTGTTTGTGGATTTTTTTTTTTTTTTTTTGAGTGTGTGTTAACATACATGAGTTCTTCAGAAATTTTGGATATTGACCCCCTTATCAAATATATCATTGGCAAATATCTTCTTCTATTCAGTAGGTTGTCTTTTGTTTTGTTGGTTTCCTTTGTGTGTAAAAACTTTTTAGTTTGATGTAGTCCCATTTATTTATTTTTTCTTTTGTTTCTCTTGCCCAAGGAGACATATCAAAAAAATGTTACTAAGAACGATATCAAAGAATTTACTGCCTGTGTAGTCTCTTAGTTTTATGGTTTCAGGTCTCACATTAGGTTTTTATTTTTTTAATTTTTTAAATATATTTTATTGATTATGCTATTACAGTTGTCCCATTTCTCCCCCATTATTCCCCCCACCCTGCACACCCTCTCCCACCCACATTCCCTCCCTTTAGTTCATGTCCATGTGTCATAAGTTCTTTAGCTTCTACATTTCCCATACTATTCTTGCACTCCCCCTGTCTATTTTCTACCCACCATCTATGCTACTTATTCTCTGTACCTTTTCCCCCTCTCTCCTCCTCCTACTCCCCTGTTGATAACCATCCATCACGTGATCTCCATTTCTGTGGTTCTATTCTTGTTCTAGCTGTTTGCTTTTGTTTTAGGTGTAGTTCTTAATAGCTGTGAGTTTGCTGTCTTTTTACTGTCATATTTTATCTTCTTTTTTTTTTTAGATAAGTCCCTTTAACATTTCATATACTAAGGGTTTGGTGATGATGAACTCCTTGAACTTGACCTTATCTGAGAAGCACTTTATCTTCCCTTCCATGCTAAATGACAGCTTTGCTGGATAGAGCAATTTTGGATGTAGGTCCCTGCTTTTCAAGACTTCAGATACTTCTTTCCAGCCCCTTCTTGCCTGTAAGGTCTCTTTTGAGAAATTAGCTGACAATCTGATGGGAACTCCTTTGTAGGTGACTGTCCCCTTATCCCTTGCTGCTTCTAGAATTCTCTCCTTCATTTGAATCTTGGCTAAAGTAATTATGATGTGCCTTGGCATGTTCCTCCTTGGGTCCAACTTCTTTGGGACTCTCTGAGCTTCTTGGACGTCCTGGAAGTCTATTTCCTTTGCCAGATTGGGGAAGTTCTCCTTCATTATTTGTTCAAATAAGTTTTCCACTGTTGCTCTTCCTCTTCCCCTTCTGGTACCCCTATAATTCAGATGTGGGGACGTTTAAAGCTGTCCTGGAGGTTCCTAAGCCTCTCCTCATTTTTTTTGAATTCTTGTTTCTTCCTTGTTTTCTGTTTGGTTGTTGGTTTCTTCCTTCTGGTCCACTCCATTGATTTGAGTCCCAGTTTTCTTTCCATCTCTGTTGGTTCCCCATGCATCTTCCTTCATTTCATGTATTCTAGCCTGCATTTTTTCATCTAATTTGTGAGCAAAATCAACCAATTCTGTGAGCCTCCTGATCACCAGGGCTTTGAACTGTGCATCTGATAGATTAGCTATCTCTTTGTCACTTAGAGGAATTGGCTCTGGAGCTTTCATTTGTTCTCCGGTTTGAGCCATTTTTGGTGGTTTTTTTTTTGTTTGTTTGTTTTGGTTTTAGTCTGGTCACAGCTATTATGTAGTTAGAGGTGGAACCTTAGGTGTTCCTCAGGGCAGGGCAGCCCAGTCGCTTAGTTGTGACGCTGTATGTGGGGGCGGGGTCCGAGAGGGAACAATGGCGTCTGTTCCTCTCTCTCTCGGATTCCAGTCCCTTCTGCCACTTCCCCTTCGCCTGGACTATCTGCGCACACAAATGTGGGACCACCTGGTCAGCCAGCTGCCCTGCTCGGCCTCACTGGGTCTGCACAGTTGCCACCCCGCGCCCAGGATCCTCCAGCCGCTGCCTGTGGGCCTGCCAGCCACCTGTACAGTTGGGAACCACCAGCCACTGCCACCTGTGTTTCCTGGTCGGCACCTCTACTTTTTCCTGCTGCGACTCTGCCCCTTTCACCGGTCTGGATGTATGGTTGTTGGACTTCCGTACAGTTCAATCTTCTATTAGCTCTGGTTGTTTTCTTGTTTCTAAATATTTGTTGTCCTTAACTTTGGTTGTGAGAGGAGGCACAGTGTGTCCACCTATGCTTCCATCTTGGCTGGAAGTCCTATTGGCAGTGTTTTTAATTACTGGTTTGATTTCATTAGTATTTCAGATTTTCTGTTTGGTTTTTTTTTTTTTTTTTTTTCCCAATTCAGCCTTGGGAGGTTGTATGTTTCTAGGAATTTAACCACTTCTTCCAAGGTTTTCAATTTGGTGGCAGATAATTGTTCATAGTATTTCCTTATCATTCTTTGCCTTTCTGTGGTGTCAATTGTTATTTCTCTTCTTTCATTTTTTATTTTGTTTATTTGGGTCCTCTTTCTTCTTGATGAGTCTGACTAAAGATTTATCAATTTTGTTTATCTTTTTCAAGAACCAGCTCTTGGTTTTATTGATCTTTCTATTTTTTTACTCTTTTGCTTATTTCCATGTGCTTTTTTAATTTCCTTCCTTCTCACTTTGGGCTTTGCTTGTTCTTTTTCCTCTAACTGCTTTAGCTATAAGGTTAGATTATTTGAGATTTTTATTTTTTCTTGAATTAGGCCTGTATGCTGTAACTTCCCTCTTACAACTGCTTTGGCTTTGTTCATAGATTTTTGGGTCATTGTGTTTCAATTCATTTGTCTTGAGATATCTTTTGATTTCTTCGTTGATCTCATTGTTGACTCACTCATTGCTTAGTAGCATGTTATGCAGCCTTCGTGTGTTTTTTAATTTTCTCCTTATAATTGATTTCAAGTTTTATACCACTGTGATCATAGAAGATGCTTGATATGATTTCAATCTTAAATTTATTGAGACTTGTTTTGTGGCCTAACATGTGGTCTGTCCTGGAAAAGATTTCATGTGCACGTGAAAAAAATTTGTATTCTGCTGCTTTGGGGTGAACTGTCCTAAAAACATCAACTAAGCCTATCTGCTCTAATGTGTCATTTAAGGACACTGTTTCATTGTTGATTTTCTGATTGAGCAATCCATTGATAGCTGTTACTGTACTACTGTCAATATTTATATTGATGTTGGTCAATATTTTCTTTATATATTTAGGTGCTCCTACATTAGGCGTACAGATGCTTATAAAAGTTGTATTCTCATGTTGGATTGATCCCTTTATCATTATGAAATGCCCTTCTTTGTCTCTTTTTTATCCCTTTCAAAGTTTTGTCTGATAGAAGTATTGGCACCCCAGCTTTCTTTCATTTCCATATGTGTGAAATATCTTTTTCCATTCCTTTACTTTCAATCTCTGTGTGTCTTTTGACCTGAAGTGGGTCTCTTGTAGGCAGCATAGGTACAGGTCTTGTTTTTTTATCCATTCAGCCACCCAATGTCTTTTGATTGGAGCATTTAGTCTATTTACACTTAATGTAATTATTGAGAGGTATGTAGTTATTGCCATTTTATTGTTTTCTGATTGTTTTTATAGTTTTTCTTTGTTCCTGTATTCTTTTGCTCTCTTATTTTCTTATTTCGATGACTTTCTATAGTATTGTATTTGGGCCCCTTTCTCTTTATTTCTTGTATATCTCCTGCAAAGTTTTGGTTTGTGGTTACTTCATATATACCAAGCTATGTTTATAGCAGTCTATTTTAAGTTGATGGTTGCTTAAGTTCAAAATTCTAAAATCACTACAGTTTTTACTGAACTCCTCCACATCTATGTTTTTGTCATCATTTTTTACTTCTTTTGTATGTGTGCTTTTTGTATCCCTGAACTTGTTTTTGTAATTTCACATGACCTTCTCCTTTGCCTTTTAACCTTTTTTTAAAATATTTTATTTATTTATCTTTAGAGGGGAAGGGAAGGAGAGAGGGAGAGGAATATCAATGTATGGTTGCTTCTCATGTGTCCCCTATTGGGAACTGTCCTGCAACCCAGGCATGTGCTCCGACTGGGAATCGAACCGTGATCCTTTGGTTCGCAGGCCCATGCTCAATCCACTGAGCTACACCAGCCAGGGCCCGCCTTTTAACCTTTTATCTGGCTTTATAGTTGTTTGAACTACTTCTTTTACTAGGTGTTTGCTCACAGATTCTTTTGGGAATGGGGTACAAACAATGAACTTTCTCCCAGAAAAATACATTTAGGTACACACTACACTTTCATTCATTTTCTGAAGCCTACCCACAGAACACCAGGGGTCAGAGATGAATAATTCCTACTCAGGGATCAGAGACCAATGCTCTGTAATTTCAGCATCTTCCTGTCCTCTTACTGGATAGTGCTAGATAATCCTGTCATGTTCACAGATTCCCACTTCCAGACTCGCATCAGCTGCTACCTTTTGTTGATCACATCTTTCTTCAGAACCAGTAATGCCAAAGGTTAGACTAAAGGCTCTTTGTCCTTTAATTCAGCCACGTTTGATTTAGGGCCAGGAGACAAGGGAGAAGACTGAATTGTTCACCTCTTATGTAACTTGACTTATAGTCTTTTTTTTAAAGTATATTCTATGATTATTCTGTTATAGTTGTCCCAATTTTTTCCCTTTGCTGCCTCTGCCTGGTATCCCCCTTCCCTCCAGCATTCCCCTACCCACCATTAGTTCATGTCCATGGGTTGTGTGTGTAAGTTCTTTGACTTCTTCCTTTTCTATACTACTGTTAACATCCCACTGTCTATTTTGTTCCTACCAGTTATGTTTCCTGATCACTGCACTATTTCCCCTTTTCTCCCCCTTCCCCCTCCCAGTGATAAACCTCCAAATGATCCCTACACCTATGCTTCTGTTCCTGTTCTGGTTGTTTGCTTAGTTTATTTTTGTTTTTATTTGTATTTTTTAGATTCAGTTCATAATTGTGAGTTTGTTGTCATTTTAATGTTCATAGTTTTGATATTCTTTTTCTTAAATAAATCCCTTTAACATTTCATGTAATAATGATTTGGTGATGATGAACTCCTTTAACTTGACCTCATCTGGGAAGCACTTTATCTGCCTTTCCGTTCTAAGTGATAGCTTCACTGGATAGAGTAATCTTGGTTGTAGGTCTTGCTTTTCATCACTTTGAATACTTCTTTCCAGCTCTTCTGGCCTGCAAGGTTTCTTTTGAGAAATCAGCTGACAGTCTTATGGGAACTCCTTTGTAGGTAACGCTCTGCTTTTCTCTTGCTGCTTGTATGATTCTCTCTTTATCTTTAACCCTTAGCATTTTTATTATGATGTGTCTTGGTGTGATACTTTTTGGGTCCAACTTGATTGGGACTCTCTGTGCTGCTTGGACTTACATGTCTATTTCCTTTATGAAATTAGGGAAGTTTTCTTTATTTTTTCAAATAGATTTCCAATTTTTTGCTCTTCTTCTGGCACACCTCTGAGGTGAATGTTGGACCTCTTGTAATTGTCGCAGAGACTGCTTATACTGTCCTTGTTTTTCTGGATTCTTTTTTCTTCTTGTTCTGATTGGTTGTTTTTTGCTTCCTTATGTTCCAAATCATTGATTTGATTCTCAGCTTCATTCACTCTGCTGTTGTTTCCCTGTAAATTGTTCTTTATTTAAATTAGTGAATCCTTCATTTCTGACCGGATCTTTTTTTATGTTGTTGAGGTCCTCACTAAGTTCCTTGAGCATCCTTATAACCAGTATTTTGAACTCTGCATCTGACAGATCGCTTATCTCTATTTTGTTTAGCTCTTTTTCTGGAGTTTTGATCTGTCCTTTCATTTGGGCCATGTTTCTTTGTCTCCTCGTTTGGCAACCTCCCTGTGTTTGTTTCTGTGCATTAGGTAGAGCTGCTTTGACTCTGTTTCTTGGTAGTGTGTCCTACTGTAGTAGGCATCCTGTAGGGTCCAGTGGCACTGCCTCCGTTATTGCCCAAGCTGGGTACTTGAGGTTTGCCCTTCATGTGGGCTGAGTACACCTTCCTCTTGTAGTTGAGCCTTGGTTTCTGATGGCAGATTAATGGGAGGGATTTACCCAGGCCAATCAGTTGCAAGGATTGGCTGTGACCACTGACCACCAACCTCATCCCCCGAGGAGGATCATCTGTGCAGGAGCAGGGTAGCTGTGTTCCAGAGTGGTCTGTAGCCACTGGGTGTGCTGGACTGGGATTTCCTGGGTGGTGCAATCCAAAGTCAGGCCCCTCCTCCTTGTTTCACATGGGGCTGTCCTTTTTCAGCTATAAATCAATCTGAGAAGGCTGCTACTTGTGCTGGGCTTGGAGATTCCCAGGTGAAGCCAAGCTATGAAAGTAATCTGCTGCTGCTAGTGCCAGGCATGGACCTCACTGAAGCCTGCAGTTGCTTGTGTGATAGGATTTAGGAAGTTGTGAAGTGTGAGCCAAGACCAGTCATTCATATGAAAAAGCAGCTTGGGTGGGCCTATAAATTGAGTGGGGGGAGTCTCTGGAGATATTAAAGGCAGGTCAGTGTTAACCAGCTTGATGGAGTCTCAAATAGGCACCAGCCTGCTGGCTCCGTAGCTCTGCAGGGGGAGGGCTTAGAAAGGGGACAGTGGCCTCTGCTCTCCCCAATGCCAGACACTTCAGCCTCTCCAGTATGCCACTGGTGCCCTTGAAACTACCACCCTGGTGCTAGAGCTCAGAGAGAGTCCATCTGAGTAGGTGAGTCTGTGTGTTCTTTAAGAGTAACTGCTTGGGGCTCCAGAAGTTTCTTCCACTGACTCAATTCTTGCTGGTTTTTGCAGCAAGAAGTTGTGGTAACTTATCTCCTGGCACTGGAACCCTGGGCTGGGGTACCTGGTGCGGGGCTGGGACTGCTTGCTCCTGTGATATTCCTCGTGAATTTTTATCTACCATACATGGGTGAGAGACCAGCTTGTTCCACATTTTTGCCCCTCCTACCAGTCTGCATGGATGTGGTTTCTTTAATTCCGTAGTTGTCAGACTTCCATTCAACTCTATTTCTGGTGGTTCTGAGTAATGGTTTCTCTATATTTTAGTTGTAATTTTGTTGTGGTTGTGCAAAGAGGCGAACCATGTCTGCCTATGCCACCATCTTGACCAGAAGCCTCTTGACTCATATTCTTTGTTAACATAATCCTTACCACCAATATAGGTAGTAAATGTGATTAGGTATCGAGGATCTAAGAGTTTATGTGATTGGATTGTCATGCAGTTAGTGGTTGAGTAGCATTCAAACTCAAATCAGTCCAACATAAGACCATCTGTTGATTTTACTATACCAACAGCCTGACACTGTTTTCCCCCCTCTTTGACTAGCGAACCACCTGACCCTAAAGTCACTTCTGGAGACATCTAAGCTCATCCATTTTGTGGATTTTATTAGCGTAACTCTCAAAGGTCATGTGATTTTGAAGTCCTTGCTGACCATTTCACTGTGGTCTCCTGAGTACCAGTCATGTATTTGAAATGCAACCATTATCTTCCAATTACATTTCCCAACCATAAAATCTCATTCCCAGGAGAAACAGTGAACTGGAGTTTGGCTTAGGGGAAAAAACTATTTCGATTACTTTTTTTTCCAGATGCCTTATGTTTTTTCTTACGTTGTTGCTTCTGTGACTGAAATAGTCTGATGTATTTTGAGCTATTTCCTTTTCCATGTAAAGCATCTGCCAACAGGGTCCTGTACGTTGTCAGAAAAATCAGCATGTGTTCAGACATTTAGGTCTGAGGTATTTACTCAGAAGTAAAATTAGAGATGGTGGAGGCCCTGGAATGGGCATTTAATCCATCCTGGCCAGGTTTATTTTATTTTTAAAGGCTTCCAATCTCCTTTGATGAACTGTGCTGTTATTTAACAATCTCTGTGTTAAGTAAATTGTTACTTAACAATTATCATAGTTAATATTTTTAAAGTATATTTTATTGATTATGCTATTATAGTTGTCCCATTTTTTTCTCCCCTTTATTCCCATCCACCCTGCACCACCTGCCACGAGCATTCCCACCCCCCTCACCCAGTTTATGTCCATGGGTTGTACATATAAGTTCTTTGGCTTCTCCATTTCCTATACTATTCTTAACCTCTCCTTTCCCCAGCTATTTTGTACCTACCATTTATACTTCCTATTCCCTGTACCTTTTCCCCTGTTCTCCCCCTTCCCACTGATAACCCTCCATGTGATCTCTGTTTCTGTGAATCTGTTCCTGTTCTGGTTTTTGATTAGTTTATTTTTGGTTTTGGTTTTCTTAGGTTCATTTGTTGATAATTCTGAGTTTGTTGTTATTTTACTGTTCATATTTTTGGTCATCTTCTTTTTCTTAGATAAGTTTATTTAACATTTCATAGAATAAGGGCTTGGTGACAATGAACTCCTTTAACTTGACCTTATTTGGGAAACACTTTATCTGCCTTTCCATTCTAAATGAAAGCTTTGCTGGACAGAGCAATCTTGGATGGAGGTCCTTGCCTTTCATGACTTCAAATGCTTCTTTCCAGCCCTTCTTGCCTGTAAGATTTCTTTTGAGAAAGCAGCTGATAGTCTTATGGGAACTCCTTTGTAGGTAACTCTCTCCTTTTACTGCTTTTAAGATTCTCTCTTTAACCTTTGGCATTTTAATTATGATGTGCCTTGGTATGGCCCTCTTTGGGTCCAACTTCTTTGAGACTCCCTGTGCTTCCTGGATGTCCTGGAAGTCTATTTCCTTTGCCAGATTGGGGAAGTTCTCCATTATTTTTTCAAATAAGCTTTCAATTTCTTCTCCTCCTCTTCTTCTGGCACCGCTATGATTTGGCTGTTGGAATGTTTAAAGTTGTCCCAGAGGTTCCTAAACCTCTCCTCATTTCTTTGAATTCTCATTTCTTCATTCTGTTCTGATTGAATGTTTATTTCTTCCTTCTGCTCCAAATTACTGATCTGAGTCCCGGTTTCCTTCCCTTCTCTGTTGGTTCCCTTCCCTTCTCTGTTGGTTCCCTGTATATTTTTCTTTATTCAGTTTGCATAGCCTTCACTTTTCCCTCTATTTTGCAACTATACTCAACCATTTCTGTGAGCATCCTAATTACCAGCGTTTTGAACTCTGCATCTGATAGGTTGGCTGTCTCTTCATCACTTAGTTCTATTTTTGGAGTTTTAATCTGTTCTTTCATTTGGGCCCTATTTCTTTGTCTTGGTGCATCTATTACATTGTAAGGGGCAGAGCCTTAGGTATTCTCCAGGGTGGGGCAACCAACCCACTTCGATGGATTGTGGTGCTGTATGTATGGGAGGGGTCTGAGAGGGGACTGTGCCACCTGCTCGGCTGTCAGCTGGCTTTCAGTCACTTTCCCCACTAACCACAAGCACATTGGGCCCTGGTGCTGATTCCTGGGTGGGTGGGTGGGCTTGTGTACAATCTAGTATCCTGTGGGTTTCTCTAATGAGCTTTCCTGTGAGGCTGGGAGTTTCTCCTGCTGCTGCAACCCCTGCAGGTTTTTATAGCCAAAGGTTTTGAGGCTTTCTTTTCCTGTGCTGGAACCCTGGGTTGCGTGGTCTGTCTTACTCCCCAGTTGTTTCCAGTCCATCTGCATGCAAATGTGTGACTGGCCTGTCCTGCAGCTGCCACCTGGCCACATGTCCTCTCTGCCCCACCTGCCCATCTCCATCCCTCCTACCAGTCTGAGTGAATGTTTCTTCTGTAACTCCTTGGATGTTGGACTCCCATAAAATTCAGTTTGCTGGTAGTTCTGGTTATTTTTTGTTTTTAAAATTGTTGTTGTCCTTCTTTTAGTTGTGCAAGGAGGCAAAGTATACCTACCTATGTCTTCATCTTGGCTGGTTGTAGTTAATATTTTTATTAAACCACTGGCAGTATGTAGTTATTTTTTGGTCATTCTTAACAGGATTGACTAGGCTTTGATTTCATCACCCTTTTAGGTAAATATTATGATTTTCTCAGACTCTGTATTATGTCATGCAATAATTTTTTTTCTGCACAGCTTCAGTGTGAGTGAGACCGACCTCCCCAGAGTGTCTTATTTATTCTTAATGACCAGCTGATACCTGGACAGAACTGATTGACTTCTACCATTTATTATGAACTAACCTTCATTATAAAATATAAAGCTTCTTTCTCATGCAGCTTAGAAGCACTACTGGTTGGATAAGCTGGACAGAAGTTGAGCCCTGGTGTAGGAATTTGCCTTACTGGAGAGGAGGACATCTGTTCTGTTGGAATGGGGGAGATTAGAGGATGCTGACGCATTTAAGGAAAGGGGAAGGAAGTTGTGAAGTCTTTCTCTCTCTACGTAGATGTGTGGAGGCCTTCATTTCTCTATATAGCAGGAAACAACCATCTTCCAAGAGCGCAAGAAGAGGTAATAGGAGAAGAGGAAACTTGAAGAGAGTGTTTAAGGCTAGAAGTCACTGTTGTAAGGACTAGAGAGTTGACTTGTGACACATAAAAGAATGACCCAGCAGAGTTGAATTTGGAGGTGCTGAACCTCTAGTGGAAATATTCTCAGGGGTAGGAGGTGAGAAGACAGATTTCTGCTTAGGTCTGGGGCTGGCGTATCATTGGGTGTGTTTATTGAAAAGACAAGAGGGCAGAGGGATTAAGGGGATGGATGAGAACATAGTTGAAGTTATGAATCATTGATTGTCTCATCCATTAAACAAACATTTATTAAGCAACCATGGGAAAAAGAGTGGCTGGATAAGGAAAGAGATGAATATAGAAGTGAATACTTTCAGAGAAAATGGACAATCAGGAGATCAGAAGCCTCAGGTGGTAAAAGGTCAGGAAAGGAAGTGAGGGCATGAGAAATCTGGAAGGCTTATAAGAGAAGCCAGTATTTAAATAGCTCTGTGTATATGCCATACATTATTCTAGATTGCTTGCACACATTAACTCACTTAACTCTTATAATAACCCTATGAGAAAGGACTATTATTACTCATGTTGTAAGTATGGAAATGTTCAGTAACTTGTATAAGGTCTCCCTGCTAGGGTGGGCAGAGCTGGGATTTGAACCCAGGCAGACTGGCATTGAAGCCTAAGCTTTCTACACTGTACCATCCTGCCTATAGTGGGTTGTGGTCAGGATGGGATGCAGAATGCTGAAGGTGGAGTGGTTCCAGGTGATGCCACAGTATTGGATATATCCAGAGGAGAAAGTAGCTGCAGCTGGGTGTGGGTAGGTGTCACTGGAGGCAAGACTGGTGGGTGCATTATCCATGTAATTACTGATGTCACATCTGGAATGACAGCAGAACTGAAGGGAGAGAGGACTGTGTGGCTGGGAGTGAAAAGCAGGCATGTGTGTAGGCTGGTGATTAAAGGCCAGTAGATGGCAAAATGGAGAGGTGGAGATGGCGATGCAGTCAGATGGCATGAGTCCCAAAGCTCCAGGGTTTTTATATGTGAGTGGAGGAGAAACAGCATGGACATGCTGTTGTTTGGGGCAGAAAATGCTAACCCCTCTTTCCAACCCTGAAGCTTAAGGGACTGGGAAGCTGTGTTTGGGGGAAGGAGCCATGCTTCAGCTAAGTAGGCAGATGGAGAATGCTCCATGTGAGCTGAAGATGTTTGGGAATTTAGTTTCCATATTGCAGAGTTTGAGGGGTTTCGGAGGGAGATGTGGGGAGCCTGGATCAAAGGCATAGGAACACAGAGGAAGTTGGGTTGAGGGTAGGACAAAGGATGGGAGATTGAAGGGACCAACCCTTTGGGTGATGACTGAGGCACGGGCAGACTGTCTGCCTTCAAGCTTCCACGTAGGGCCCTAGTATAAAGTTGCACAGCCCTTCGTGTGGGCCAAGGTCCCAGGTAGTGGCCGTTGTCCAAGGGGACCAGGTGGGCCTTCTGTCCGAGCCAGGCCAGTGAACGTGCTTTCCACGAGACTGTCTACATTCCCGTAGCCACTGCAGCAAGCTATGAGTGGACTTGTTCTGAGTCACACACTGTCCCCACCCAATAGGGTTTTTTAACCTTTTCTGTGCCATAAAGCTCTTTGACAGTCTGCTGAAGTTATGGACCACTTTTCACAACAGTATTTTTAAATGTATTAAATAAAATGCTCAGGATTACAAAGGTAACCAGTTATATTTAATAGGTTATCAGAATATTAAAAACTTGTGATGTAGAAATATACTGCATTAACACTTTACAGTATAATGGAAGAGCTGGCAGCAGATCCAATACCTGCTTTAATTTCGAAGCAGTGATGAGCGTACATAATACATGAAGCTATAATGTGGGGTGAAGATATCTGTGATACCTCCTGGTGACAACACGTCAGGTGCTGCTGTGCTGCTGCGGCTTCTTGATCCCACAAGTAATGGAGGGAGATGCTATTTTTCAGTTAGAGATTAGTGGAAATAAACATATAATATCCCCCCCCCCCGCCCCAATCCACATGGTCTCTGAATTCTCCTCGCAGCCCTTTGGGCAGTGGGGACCCCAGATTAAGATCCTCCACATAGAGGAAACAGATGCAGGACTAAATTCTTGACGTATGGTAGGTTTAGAATTTCTGGCTTTTTCCCATTTCACCATATCTGCCATGCATTATAAATAATTAGTTAGAAACTAATGAAGTTATTAATTGCTGCATTTGGGGTGGCCTCATTTTCAAAGGTGTGTGAACACAGTATACTTGTCAGGGCTTTAAATCAATTTGTGCCTCTCGCTGTGGAGTCTGAGTGGGGGCAGACACGTGCCATTGGAGGTCTCCCTGAAGCTTCCTTCTCCCAGGCTCCCCCTGGCTCTGTGCTCTAGAGCCCCTCTTCAGATGGTGCTTCTCAACATGGGCACTGTTGACATAGGGGGCTGGAAAAGTCCTTGTGGGGGGCTGTCCTGTGCATTGTGGGGTGTACAGCAGCATCCCTGCCTTCTGTCCACCAGTGGCGTTAGCAAAACCCGTAAATTGTGTCAGACAAAAATGCTTCCAAACACTGTCAGATGTCCCCTGTGGGGGTAGAATTGCCCCCGCTGTGAGGACCATGGCTCTAGGACATGGTTTCAGCTGTTAACCCAGTAACAGCAGCCGCTGTCTGCTCTGGCAGTTGTCGGTGGCACGGGAAGACCTCCCATCTCCTTAATGTCGTAGTGACCTCTCACAAATAAAAGGGGACTCTCCTCATGCTTTCCCTTGAAATAGTATCTGGTTATGCTCCCTGCTAAATGTCAGCATGTTGCTTTTGCGACAACCAAACTTTCAGAGTGTGCATTGCAAATAGGGGACCTATTATCGCTGAATAGAAAAGAAACTGAAACAAGTTAAACCATTTGGTAGAGAAACTTTACAAACTCTTCTCCTGGAAAGCCTTTTAAAGGGATTGGAGACCTATGTGATGAAAAAGATTTGGCTGAAGTTCTGCCTAAAGCAGGAGCTTGATGACGTCAGGAAATCTACTCTGTGTGCAGTTATGGCAAACTCAGGAAACCATCCTCGTGGCTCGCTCCCAAGTTAGCGTCGCTCATATAATACGTAGATGTGCGAACAGTAGTTTTATTTGACAATGAAACGTAACTATTAAACATTATTTCCCATCTTCTATTCAAAGACTGCTTTCTAACACTATTCACCTTCCATCTAATCATTACAGAAAGAAATTTCAGTGGTCAGATCAAAAACAGAAAATTCTTTCTCAGTCTAGCTTTTCCCTGACTGCATCCTACAGAACATAACTTTGCTTCCTCCCACTTTGGTCATTTAGCTTGGCTTTGTACAGCATTTTACAGTTTTCAAAGACCTTCCACATACATTTTCCATGTTTGATATTCCCTCCAAATTCTCTCAGACTGGCATCATTAGTCCCATTTTAAACATTAAAAAATAGCCTCAAGAGGGGAAGGCTACCAGCTCAGGATCCAATGATGTTGGGTTCTCTGGATGGGGTCAGTCTTGAGGCATGCTGTTCTTAGGGACCAGTGGGGAAGGGGCGAAAACCTCTGCTGGAGTGCCAGGAAGGGCAAGGGGGGGTCACTGTGTTTAATGCCACGTGGTTGACAGTGATAGAATCTGTGGCAGCAAGGGGTCGAGTGGGCTTGAATCCCTTGGATGCTAACCAGCACTGGGTATGTAGGTGCCGTCCATCAGTGCCAGGACCCAGGCCTCCCAGGGAAAGTGATAGAAAACGATGGAGCCACTAGAGCAGCGGCAGCTGTGTTACCTCGTGCTCACGAGCTCTGTTTCCATGGAAGTCATTCGTCAGAGCCCCTCATAGCTCTTGCATCCTGTTGGTGACCTTGAGAATAGGCAGAGGCAGGCTGAGTAGCTAGTCTAACAGGACAGGGTGCTGTCATGTTAATAAAATGTTTAGGCAACATTCTCCTGTTGAACTTCTCATCCTTTAGTTGGATTGTCCCAGTTGGCCTGGATCCCAGCTGTATCCGTCAGGGTTCTCTGTATGGGTTCTCCAGAGAAACAGAGATATTTCTAAATTCTGTATGTCTAAAGGTTTCTATACTTCTAAAGAAAGACTCTAATGAGAGAATGATTCAGTTGGTGAAGTTGGATCTGAGCCTGAAGATCCGAGCACTGCGGGGACCGATGGTGTTAAGTCCTGCTCCGAGTCCAAAGGCCAAGAACCCGGAGAGCTGGCCTCTGAGGGCAGGAGAAGATGGGTGTCCCAGCTCCAGCAGAGAGCTAGAACTTCCCCTCCCTCCGCCTTTCTGATCTATTCGGGCCCTCGAAGGATTGGATGGGGCTCCCCCACTTTAGTGAGAGTAGATCTTTACTCAGTCTGCTGATTCAAATGCTAATCTTTTCCAGAAACACCCTCACAGGCACACCCAGAAATGTTTTATTAGCACTCGGTGTCTCTTAGCCCAGGCAAGTTGACATAGAAAACTACCCATCACACTCATCTCCAGCTGAGGTCAGCCAGGTGCTTGCAAAGCTGTTCTTGTTTTCTCTGGAGCATGTGTCAAAGAGGCTCCTTTAACAATGGTTGCCTGGGTGATAGGACCCTGTCTGTCCCCTCACTTTGGATGTGGGCATGTTTTCAATGTAAGGTCTTCAGTGAAACAAGCGCTTTTTGTTACGTCACCGCTGGCCACGTTCGGGGAGGACTGAACTCGGATGGAGTGGGGATCAGAGGCCAGGACACCTGGGTGCTTCCCACTGCTCTGCACCGGGCCCCTGTGTGCCCAGAGTCCCTTTTGCAGAGAGGCAGAGCAGGTGACTTGGCTGAATGTTAAGACTCCGTTGTCCGTATAAATTTGTATACACTGAAAAGGCTTTCCAGAGGGAGGTTACTGAGATTATTCAGCCTCTTCGTGAAGAGGCAACTTTCTTTATGGTGGCCAAGTGCAGTCCTGCAGAAGGGCAGGAAGACAGATGGCTAATGACAAGCTGGTATTGGTTCATTTGAACTCACTGATGTGTCCGACTGAGGATGTCAAATGTGGTCATTCCTGAAAGGACTGGAGGGAAATGGAGCCAAAAGCTGCTGGGGAACGGTGGTCATGTCACTCTTTCTTTCCTTTTGTTTTCTTCTCTTCTGTGCCTGGAGCTTTTTGAACTTTTTTTTTTCCCAAGATTTTGGCTTTCCAAGCTCTTTAAGAGAGAACAAAGTTTGGGTTTGCTGTGGGCAAGGGTAGAGATGGTACCCTGGCTGATTCACCTCCTGTGCCTTTGCCACACTCCTTGTAAGCACCCTCTCCAAGCTCTCCATCGTCTTTGCATTGTTGCATTTGAACAGTGTGGTGGGTTCCTCTGCTTGGCTGGTTTGAACATGGGGAGACCCTGGGTGTGCACCCTGTGGGAGACCCTTCTGTGTGGTGTGGGCCCAGCTCCCACTCGGAGATGCACAGGACCCACGCCCACAAATAGGTTCTCTCATGGGAAATCAGGTTTGCAATATACCTAAGCCACTTTGAATCTTGCTTTTGCTAAAACTCCCTCACCCTGGATTGGGATGGCAAGTGCTTATTGTAACTTCCTAAAATCCATGCTAAACTTTGCAAGGACCAATGTAACCAGTTCAACCGCTTTTCTCTTTTCATTTGCTAATATCCTTCTGTGATGTGATTAGTGGCATTGGCCCCTTTGTTGTCTGTAAAAGGGAACCACCTATAGCGAACCTGTGCATAGTAAATAAGGACCATCATGTAATGTGACCAGAAACAAAATAAAAGCCTGTCACAGCGGAGGCCGAGGCTTTTGCTCCCCTTGAGAGACAAGCCATGCTGTCCTTTTTCCTCTACCGGGCTCGGTAGTGTGTGTGAATGTTTTATTTCATCCATACTGATGCGGACACTGCGGGCCGGGGTCTGCATCACACCCCTGTGCTCCTTGATGGCTCCCGTGTGCCCCAGCAGGCCTTCAGGTTAGGGAGACAGTTACTTATGGCTTGGCAAAGTTCTCCTTCAGCCCTTCAGAGCCCTATTTTTTCTGTTTTAGTTACTTTTTTGGATTTACCTGTCATTTGAAATCAATAGAATCTGTGTGTCTTTTTTCTTAAAGAGCCACTCTTTATTATTTTTAATATATTTATGGATTCCAGAGAGAGAGAGAGAGAGAGAGGAAGGGAGAGAAAGAAACACTGATGGGTCACCTCCCACATGCACCCCAACTGGGGACTGAAGGTATGTGCCCTGACTAGGACTCAAACTGGTGACCTTTCAGTCTACAGGGCAATGCTCCAACCAACTGAGCCACACTGGCTGGGCAAACCTATGTGTCTTGTTAGTGCTTTTGAAATGGTGATGGAATTTCACTTGAAGTTGAATTGGAGTAAGTCTTTGCTCCTGATGATTCCAATGAGGTTCCTGTACTCTAATGGGGTTCAAATAGGCTTACACAGAGGCTCATTGGTCTTGTTGGGCAATAAGAAGCAATCTCTGTGGAGCGCTTTGGAACAGAGTACGTATTAGAGAGACCACTCCTAAACTTCCACATTATTGTTCTTTATGTGGTGATAATAATCATCTCTGGAAGAGGTCTTTAAGTCAGAAAGAGCTCTCTTTTTGGTCATTTTGTAGCATAAATGGCCCAGCTTCTCTTAAGAAATCAATGGCTTAGACAATAAGAAAAGAAGATTATTATAGCATAAAAGAGACTTGGGAGTTATAACACCCAAAAGGCAAAATGTGGGGCTTATTTGGATCATGATTTGAACAAACCAAATTTAAAAGAAAAAATCTGTGAGGGAAATATACTGGGTATTACCTGATATTAAGCAATTATGATTAACATTTTTGAATGAGATCAAGGTATGATGGTTATGCTTTTTTAAAAGTGCCCTCACAGCTAGAGAAGCCTACAAAAGTATTTACAGTTTAGGTGATGCGATATCTGGGATTCCCTCTGAAAAGTGCTTTTAAAAACTGGTTGCGGATGAGCCACTGGGTAGATGAAAGAGGAGAGGCAAAATGCTGGGAATTGTTGAAGGTGGGTGGTGATGAGCGTATGGAGGTTCACTGTACTAATCTCACTCCTTCCATGTGTGTTTGGAAATTTACCTAATAAAAAAGGGATCTTTTACAAAAAAGATTCCTTTTCTGGGTGGAGATGGAAAACGGGATGTGGGAAACATCACATCAGCTGACATGAAGAAGACCAGGACGGTGGGTTGTCTTTCCTTGCTGCCAATACTCTACTCTGAAAATCTCTAAATACTTGTTTTTCTTTACAAAACAGAAGTTGTCTGGGGAAAGTGACTTTCTTATTTATCTTTCTAATGCCTTGAATGCTAAATACAGGTTTCCTGGGTTTACTACATGTATTTTCTGATTTTAGGGGCAAAAACCATTCATGATTATAATGTCATCATGATGAGTTGGCCCTTGCCGAAATGTCCTGTTTTCTTGAGTAATAATACTCCATGTCCTGAAGTCTACTTTGCCTGCTATCAATATAGCTATACCCACTTTCTCATGCTGAGTGTTTCCACAATATGTTTATATATTTTTCCTATCCTTTTACTTTCAAACTGTTTGGCTGTAGTTACAGTTTGTTTCTTGTAGATAGTGTATAGTTGGGTCTTAGTTTTATATTCAGGTTGATCAGTTCTGTCTTTTTTAAAAAAATCCTCATCTGAGGATATACTTATTGATTTTAGAGGGGAAAGGAGGGAGAAGGGTCGGGGGGAGAAAGACAGAGAGAGAGAAACGTTGGTGTGAGAAACATCGATTGGTTGCCTCCACCAGGGATTGAACCTGCAACTCAGGTTATGTGCCCTGACTGGGGAATCAAACCCTCAACTTTTTGGTGCATGGGATGACGTTCCAAAAACGGAGCCACCTGGCCAGGACTCATCTCTGCCTTTTTAGTTAGTGTTTAGTTTATTCATATTTAATGGTTCAGTTTAAGTATACCATTTGCTATTTGTTTTCTATTTCTATCCGTTATGTAACTTTTGTTCCTGCCTTAGTAAAATGACAGTATGCAGTGAAGAAAGGAGTCTCTTTCCCTGTGGGTAGATGCAGAATTCCAGGACACATTATTCATACCCCGTTGTTCGAGAAGCGTGCTCCTGGAGCACAGTTGCAGTACACCATGCCTGAGCCACCCTAGAGTGGGGCCTCATCAGCCTACTTGCCTTTCATTGGACCTTGTAGTGAAGGCTGCTATTGCCTGCCATCCTCAGGTTTTATTCAGCGAGAGTTCTCTTTTTTTTCTTTAATTTTATTTTAATTGTTGTTCCTGTAAAGTTTTCTGTCTTTTACACCCATCCCAGCCCACCGCCCCAGCCCTCCCCACCTCCCTCCCATTTCCACCCCCCTAGTTTCTGTCCATGTGTCCTTTATACTTGTTGCTCTAAACCCTTCCCCCTTTCCCCTGAAATTCCCTCTCCTCTCCCCTCTGGTGACTGTCAGCCTGTTCTCAATTTCAGTGTCTTTGGTTATATTTTGCTTGTTTGTTTGTTTTGTTGATTAGTTTCCTGTTAAAGGTGAGATCATATGGTATTTGTCTTTCACCACCTGGCTTACTTCACTTAGCATAATGCTCTCCAGTTCCATCCATGCTGTCGCAAAGGGTAGGAGCTCCTTCTTTCTTTCTGCTGCATAGAATTCCATTGTGTAAATATACCATAGTTTCTTGATCCATTCATTTACTGATGGGCACCTAGGTTGCTTCCAACACTTGGCTATTGTAAATTGTGCTGCTATGAACATTGGGGTGCATAGGTTCTTTTGGATTAGTGTTTCAGGGTTCTTAGGATATAATCCTACCAATGGAATTGCTGGGTCGAAAGGTAGATCCATTTTTAGTTTTCTTAGAAAATTCCATACTGTTTTCCATAGTGGTTGTACCGGTCTGCAATCCCACCAACAGTGCCCTAGGGTCCCCTTTTCTCCACAACCTCTCCAACACTTGTTGCTTTGTTTATGATGGCCTTTCTGACTGGTGTCAAGTGGTATCTCATTGTGGTTTTAATTTGCATCTGTCTGATAGCTAGCAATACTGAGCATCTTTTTGTGTGTCTCTGGATCCTCTGTATGTCCTCTTTGGAGAAGTGTCTGTTCAAGTCCTTTGCCCATTTTTTAATTGGGTTGCTTGTCTTCTTAGAGTGGAGTTGTGTAAGTTCCTTATATATTTTAGAGACTAAACCCTTGTCTGAGGTATCATTGGCAAATAAGTTTTCCCATACAGTCAGTTCTCTTTTTATTTTAATACTGTTTTCTTTAGCCATGAAGAAGCTTTTTATTTTGATGAGATCCCATTTGTTTATTCTTTATGTCCCTTGCTTTAGGGGACATATCAGTAAAAATGCTGCTGCATGAAATATCTGAGATTTTCCCGCCTATGTTCTCCTCTAGGACTTTAAAGGTGTCATGGCTTATATTTAAATCTTTTATCCACCTTGAATTTATTTTTGTGTGTGGTGTAAGTTGGTGCTCGAGTTTCATGTATTTGCACGTAGCTGTCCAGTTCTCCCAACACCACTTGTTGAAGAGGCTATTTTTACTCCACTTTATGTTGCTGCCCCCTTTGTCGAATATTAATTGACCATAGAGACTTGGGTTTATTTCTGGGCTCTCTGTTCTATTCCACTGATCCATGACCCTGTTTTTATGTCAGTACCAGGTTGTTTTGATTACAGTGGCCTTGTAATACAGTTTGGTATCAGGTATTTTGATCCCTGATACTTTGCTCTTCTTTCTCAAAATTGCTGCAGGTTTTCAGGGTCGTTTATGGTTCCATATAAATTTTTAAAGTGTTTGTTCTATGTCTGTGAAATATGCCATTGGTACTTTAATAGGTATTGCATTGAATCTGTAAATTGCTTTGGGTAGTATGGACATTTTGATGATGTTAATTCTTCCAATCCATGAACACAGTATATGTTTCCATTTGTTTGTGTCTTCCTTGATTTCTTTTTTTAGTGTTGTATAGTTTTCTGCATACAGGTCTTTTACCTCCTTGGTTAGGTTTATTCCTAGGTATTTTATTTTTCTTTTTGGAATGGGATTTTTTTTTTTGATTTCTGCTTCTGCTGTTTCATTGTTGGTATACAAAAATGCCTTTGATTTCTGGATATTGACTTTGTATCCTGCTGTTTTGCCAAATTCATTTATTAGGTTGAGGAGTTTTTTGGCCAAGTCTATAGGATTTTCTATGTATACTATCATGTCATCTGCAAACAATGATAGTTTTGTTTCCTCCTTTCCAATTTGGATGCTTTTTATTTACTTTTCTTGTTTAATCGCTGTGGCTAAGACTTCCAATACTATATTGAATAGAAGTGGTGAAAGTGGACAACCTTGTCTTGTTCCCGATCTTAGTGGAAAAGATTTTAGTTTTTGCCCATTGAGTATAATGTTGGCTGTAGGTCTCTCATATATGGCCTTTATTATGTTGAGGAATGCTCCCTCTATTCCCACTTTGCTGAGTGTTTTTATCATAAATGGGTGTTGTACCTTATCAAATGCTTTTTCCGCATCTATTGATATGATCATGTGATTTTTGTCTTTGCTTTTGTTATGTGATGTATTACATTTACTGATTTGTGAATATTGAACCATCCTTTCATCCCTGGGATGAATCCCACTTGGTCATGGTGTATGATCTTTTTAATGTATTGTTGGATGTGGTTTGCCAATATTTTGTTGAGGATTTTAGCATCTATGTTCATCAGTGATATTGGCCTGAAGTTTTCTTTCTTTGTTGTGTCTTTATCTGGTTTTGGGTTTAAGATGATGCTGGCTTCATAAAAAGAGTTTGGGAGTCTTTCATCATTTTGGATTTTTTGGAATAGTCTTGGAAGGATAAGGGTTAGCTCTTCCTTAAATGCTTTGTAGAATTCTGTGAAACCCTCTGGTCCAGGGCTTTTGTGTGTTGGGAGTTTTTTGATTACTGCTTCAATTTCATCTGCTGTTATTGGTCTGTTCAGGCTTTCTGCTGCTTCTTCATTGAGTTTTGGAACATTATATTTTTCTAGAAACTTGTCCATTTCACCTAGGTTTTCAAATTTCTTGGCATACAATACAGTTCTTCATAGTAATTTCTTACAATCATTTGTATTTCTGTGGTGTCAGTTGTAATCTCTCCTCTTTCATTTCTGATTGTGTTTGTTTGTGTCCTCTCTCTTTTTGTCTTGATGAGCCTGCTTAAAGGCTTGTCAATTTTGTTTATCTTTTCAAAGAACCAGCTCCTGGATTCATTGATTCTTAGAATTGTGCTTTTAGTCTCTGTGTCATTTAATTCTGCTCTGATCTTGATTATTTCCTTTATTCTACTTGCTCTGGGCTGTCTTTGTTGTTGTTCCTCGAGTTCTTGTAGGCATAGGGTTAAGTTACTGGTTTGAAATGTTTCTATCTTCTTTAGGTAGGCCTGTATTGCTATGAACTTCCCTCTGAGGACTGCCTTCACTGTGTCCCATAAGTTTTGGGTTGTTGTGAGTTCATTTTCATTTGTTTCCAGAAACTTTTTGATTTCTTCCCTAATTTCATTCTTGATCCATTCATTGTTTAATAGCATGCTATTCAATCTCCATGATTTTGAGTGTTTTGGGTTTTTCCCCTTGTGGTTGGTTTCTAGTTTCAGTCCCTTGTGGTCAGAGAAAATGCTTGGTATGATTTCAATTTTCTTGAATTTGTTGAGGCTTCTTTTGTGTCCTATCATGTGGTCTGTCTTTGAAAATGTTCCATGTGCATTTGAAAAGAATGTGTATTTAGTTTCTTTGTGGTGAAGGTCTCTCTCTATATATATCAGTTAAGTCTGTTTCATCTAGAGTATTGTTCAATGCCAAAATATATTTGTTGATATTTTTTTGGAAGATCTGTCCAATTTTGACAGTGGAGTCTTGAAAGCCCCTACTGTAATTGTGTTGCTGTCAATATCTTTCTTGAAGTCCTCTAAGATTTTCTTTGTGTATTTAGGTGCTCCTATGTTGGGCACATATATATTTACAATGTTTATGTCTTCTTCGTGGATTCTTCCCTTGAGTATTATGAAGTGACCTCCTGGGTCTCTCGTTAAGGCCCTTCTTTTGAAGTCTATTTTGTCTGATATGAGTATTGCTACCCCAGCTTTTTTTCCCTGTCCATTTGCTTGGAAATTTTGTTTCCAGCCCTTTACTTTGAGTCTGTGTAGGCCTTTTGTCCTGAGGTGGGTCTCTTGTAGGCAGCATATGTGTGGGTCATGCTTTCTTATCCATTCAACTATTCTATGTCTTTTGATTGGAGTACATTTTGATTTAAATGTAAATGTTAATCCATTTACATTTAAGGTTATTATTGATAGGTACTGATTCATTGCCATTTTTGTACCTGTGTTCCTCTCTCTCTCTTTTCTATACTTTCCTTAAAACTGTCCCTTTAGCATCTCTTGCAGAGCTGGTTTGGTGGAGGTGTATTCTTTTAGACTTCTTTTGTCTGGGAAGCTCCTTATTTGGCCTTCTATCTTGATTGAGAGCCTTGCTGGGTAAAGTAGTTTTGGTTGCAGGCCTTTGGTTCTCATTACTTGGAATATTTCTTGCCATTCTCTTCTGGCTTGGAGTGTTTCCATTGAGAAGTCAGTTGCTAACCTTATTGGGACTCCCTTGTATGTTACTTCCTGTTTCTTCCTTGCTGCCTTTAAGATTCTCTCTTTGTCTTGGAATTTTGCCATTTTAATCATGATGTGTCTTGAAGTGGGCTTCTTTGGGTTCCTCTTGATTGGGACTCTCTGTGTTTCCTGTATTTGCGTGACTTTTTCTCTCATCAGATTAGGGAAGTTTTCCATCATTACTTTTTCAAATAGGTTTTCTATCCCTTGCTCTTCTTCTTCTCTTTCTGGCATCCCTATTATATGGATATTATTACATTTCATATTGTCTTGCATTTCTCTTAATCCTTCTTCATTCTTTCTGAGCCTCTTTTCCTTTTCTTGCTCTTTCTGCGTGTTTTTTTCTACTTTGTCCTCCAACTCGCTGATCCGATCTTCTGCTTCATCAATTCTGCTTTTCATTCCTTCTACTGTGTTCTTCAGTTCAGAAATTGTATTGTTCATTTCTTCTTGGCCCTTGTTGATAGGTTCTATTTCCTTTTTCATGTTGATATAGTTTGCAGTGAGTTCATTGTAGCTTTCCTGTAGTTTCTGGTAGCTCATTGAGAGCTCATGGAGCTTCCTGACAACCATTGCTTTGAACTCAATATCTGATAGTTGAGTTGCCTTTTTATCACTTAGCATTCTTTGTGGGGCTTCCTCCTTTCCTTTCATTTGGGTATTGTTTCTTTGTCTTCCCATTGTTTGTGAGATTCTTCTTGTTAACCTCAGTTTCTTAAATTGATCTGTTCTGGCTCCCTAGGTTTATGGTGTGAATTTCTGTGGTAGAATACCTGTGAGATTCAGTGGTGCAGTCTCCTTCGAGTTTCCTGGTGTTCACAGCTTCCACTGTCTCAGCTCTTGGGATGCCCCCTCTTTGGGTCCAACTTTAGTTTTTTCACAGTTCCTGGTTTTTTTGTCATCTGGTTTTTCAATGTCCACTACAATTTTTGATCTCCTATTTTCAAATATGCTGTGTTACTGTTGGTTGTTTACTCTGTTCCTCCATAGATTGACCAGGTTTTTCTCCTGTGTGTAAGGGGACGTGGAATTTGCTTCCTCCTACTGCACTGCCATCTTCCTTCCAAATTTTTTTTAATAGTCCTTTGTAGCTAATTTCCTCATGTGTCTTTGGTCTCCCTGAATCTGGAACAGTTCCTTAGCCTTTCTTTGTCTTTAATGACCTTGACATTTTGGAAGAGGATAGGCAGGTTAGTTAGATAATTTGCAGGGATCTTTGTTAAAATATTGAGAATTTTAGGATGTCGAGAGCAGAGTGTGTCCATTCAGCCAGAGTTCTTGGTCTGCTTGAGAATATATGAATGGCTTTAAATACATCACTCCAGCTGAAGAGCTTAGGGTTATGCCAGTTTCTTAATTTGATGATCACTACCATTACACACAGTCTGATGCATGGAGTAGGGACCAGCTTGTTATCGCTAATTCACAGCTCTTCACTCCACCTGTGTTCCCTAGTCCATAGCATGGATTGATGTTTTTGTTTGAGTTTCTCCTCCTGACTGTCCACCTGTGTCCATGCTACTCAGTATCCTAATCCCCACCTGGGACTGGAGCACTGTCCTGTTCTCCCAGTGTGTCACCTCTTTCTTGGGCATAGCACCTCAAATACACCTGCGGATGTTCCCTCTGCAGCCCACTAAGGCCTCCTGAGGCCTGCTCTACCCTAGTAAGAGCTGGCCTTAGAGGACTCTCTTCCCTTCTCCTTCTTGCCTCATACATAAGGTTTGAGCTTTAACAGTCATGATTGGACCAACCCTAGAGCACAGCGCTCAGCTCCAGGAACTACATGAGAATGCTGGATTAGCAGATTCCAGATCTTGAAGATGGGAGAGGTCAGATCATGGAGGGTCTTGAAAAATGTGACGTGAGAAATGATCTGGGGAACTGAAACGCTGACCCTGGGATAGAGTGGGTTTGGAGGAGAGATGACGCTGTGCACAGTGCTTTGGCATGCTGCCCCGGGAAAGAGGAGATGGCTTCATTCTGAGTGATTCCATAAGGAGAGTTAAAACCATTATTTTATATTTTGTTATAAGGTACATAGTTATACTTACCTTTGGAATAGGTAGTTGTCACAGGAGAGAACAAAACAAAAGCTGGGTTGTGTGCCAGGCACAGGCAGAGTATCTTGCCCTGGAGGCTGACTGGCCAGTTGTCAGAGGAGTCGTGTCGTAAGCCACACTGCATGGCAAGGTAGTTTAAAGACACAGTTAAAAATATGGGATGTCCAGCTCTTTGAATTCCTGGCAGCTTTTCGGGAGATGGAGAAGGGCTCTAAAAACTCAGAGCTTCATCTGAAGGTTGCACAGGCAGAACTAATGACACCAGATGCCTCAAGCAGAAACTGATGCTGTAGCGATCTGTAGCCTCTGAGACTAGTCTCCTTCAAGGCACAACACTGAGCACACAAATGAATCCTACCCCAGACTTAGCGTTTCTTCAGTGTCTCAAAGGGAGGACATTCCACTCTCCCTGCAAAGGGCAGCTGTTCCAGGTCGGTGTTTGCATCGTTGAGTCCAGGCACCCTCACCACTGTTTGCAAAGACACACATGGCAGAGGAGGTGGTGTTCACAGACTGTGTGCACAGAGTAGGGTTACTGACTTGTAAAGCTTAACAGGCAAGTGCTTACTGAGTACCTGGCAAATTCTAGGCATAGAGAGAGGGTGGTGAGTGATGGAGACCAGGGCAGACACACCTGTGGCCTTCAAACAGCTCATCATGGAGCACAGAGGTGAAGACAAGTATGTACATGACCGTGATGTATAACCCAAAGGCATATGAACTTTATAACAAAATATAACATAATTGGTTTTCATTTTTTGTCTCTGTGAGATAAATGCAGAAAGGGAGGTTCCAAGAACCGTGGAAGTCCAGAGAGAGGGTAGATTCCATGCAGGTGAGGGATCCAGGACAGACTCAGTGAAGGTGGCATCAAAATTGGCCTTGGAGATCGTGCTGTTTAGGGTGTGATGGTGGGAGACACGCCAGGTGGAGGAAGCATTAGGAGCAAAGACGCAGATGTGATGCTCGGGGTATGTTTCGGGAACAGTGAGACTAGTTCAGGGCGCCTGTAATTTAGTGCTTCTGAAAGAGTAATGATGTCACATCAGGAAGTGAAGTGAGGACTGTCCCCTGGGGCTCTGGTTGCCTTTGAAGGTTTCTGAGCAGAGAAATACAAAATTCGAGTGTGCTGGCTGGCATGTATTCCCCAAGTAAGGGATCGTCACCCAGAGAGACCTTTCCCTTCTAGAAAATTAAACTTACAGATGGGGGGCCCATGGGATGTCCGTTGAAGGCCACTCTAATGTGGCTTTGTCTGCTCAGTTTCTTTCCTGCGTTCTCAGGTTTTCAAAGCCTCCATCCAGATGGTCTCCTTCCCCCGACTGACTTTTAAAAATAAGTGATTTATTCTTCAAAGCCTGTCAAGGGATTGCCTCTCTTATCTCACCAAGGGGGAAGGCCAGGCAAGGATATCATACATTTGTCTGTCGAACATTTGGCAAGTATCGGAACAAGAGCATGTTTTCCAGACTCTGGGCTCCCCTGTGAGGCTGTAAACTGGCTTTTGGCGAATCATCCTCCTTACACTCCACACTCTGAGACATGACACCCAAGTGGGCATTTTCTGTCAGATTCAGCCAAAGGGGAGAAGGGAAAAACGCAAGCTCGCTGGGGCTCAGACAACAGAGTCAGACTGCTAGTTCCTACCACCTCCTGGGATAACATAAACTTTCTGGGTTCCCATGGAAGGCAGAGAATGAGGTGGGGGTGGAGGAGGATGTTGTGGGAAGAAGGAAATGAGGGAGAAGGAAAGTGATGGAGAGAGGGGATACTGGAGAGGGATCAGCAGGTCAGGACAGACTTAATAGGCAGAGTGTGACAGCATATGACATGGACTTTCAGGTGCCAGGTGCTTGGTGAGTCTCACTTCCAGTCCTCACAACCACCCCAGCGGTTTGATTCCATGGCCCGATTTTGGGGAGGGTGAATAGGCTCCCCGAAGTTTGGTCAACTGCTCAGGGCCACGTAGCTGCTGAGGAGGTGCCATGGGGTGACCCAGGGCCTGTGGCTCCAAAGCGTCTCCGGGCATGGAGGAGCCTGAGCAGGGGAGAGGTTGGAGGAGGGGCCTGGCTAGGAGGAGGCTTCAGAATTAGCCCCTGCCGCGGATCCTGAGCCCTCTGGACAGGAGGTCCAGCCGGACCTGTAAGGAGGCCCCGGGAAGCCATCAGAGCCTGAGCAGGGTGGTCACGCTGCAGGCTTTATTCACAAACACCGCAGCTGTGGAGAGAGCAGAGGACCATCTGGAGAGCGGACATCAGTTTGTAAGGGCAGAGATGGAACAGAGGGTAGAGGTTAGGGTGGGGAGGAGGCATTTCGGGAGTCCAAAGGTGAGGCCTGGTGGTGGGCGGGGCAGTGATGGCTGCGCAATGGCGTGAATGTGCTGAGTGCCGCAGAACTATGCACATAAAAATGGTTAATTTTATGTTCAGTGTATTTTACCACAATAAAAAGATCATTAAAAAAAAAAGGGGGGGCCTGGCTTTTCTACCCATCGGTGAAGTCTATTCTTGGGCAGGGCTTCTTGGCTGTAAGTTCAGTCAATCAGAGGACCCCGTTGGTGCCAACGGGGAGCCGGCCCCCCTCTCTGGGCCACCCTCACAAGCAGACATGCACAGCCCTAAGATGGGATCGCGGCACAGAGGCGGCTCTGGCCGCGGAGGATGTATGAAGTTCATGAGTCCAAAGGTCGCCTTCTCAGGGACTAGAGTGGAATTCGATGTTCATTAACTGTGAGTTTTTAAAGTCTGGGGCTGCCATTCTTCCTCACTTAAGTTGCTTCTTTAATTCATTTTAAATTGAATATCCAGATTGCTCACAAGTGGGATTATGGAAGAGGATGAGAAGGCGGTCATCTGGAATGGTGGTTTCAAGTTTTATTTTTTGGTAACTGAAACCACCGTGTCCCAGACAAATAGTATCATGTGCGGTTCGCCCCGGGTTTTCTCGAGAGCTGGAAGGCGGCTGTGCTGTGGGGAGCTCACCCTGCGTGTGCTGCCAGGGGTCAGGGAGAGCCCAGAGGAGGGCAGAGGCTCCAGAAACCACCACTGGAGCTTCTGGTTTGCAATTGAAAGCTAATTCGAAGACATCAAAGAGTCTGTCACAGAGCTTAAAAGCATGGGGGCACAACCTTTTAAGGTAGATGGTCTGATTTCTAGTTCAAGCTCTATCACAGACCATGGGGCCTTAGGCAAGTGACTTCAGCAATCTAAGCTTTATTTAAATCTAAAATGGGGAAAGTAGTACAACCTACTGTGTGGGCTGAATGTCAGAATTTAATAAGAGAATGTGTCCAAAATGCCTAGTGCAGGGCCTGGCACATAGTAAGTGCTTAGTTAATGGTGGTTACTGTTGTTCTTTCTCTGATGCCAGAATTTAGTGACGATCAAGC
Source organism: Glossophaga mutica (assembly GCA_039655065.1). Classification (NCBI taxonomy): domain Eukaryota; kingdom Metazoa; phylum Chordata; class Mammalia; order Chiroptera; family Phyllostomidae; genus Glossophaga; species Glossophaga mutica. Next base: position 159,585,862 of record CM077303.1, read on the forward strand.
CCCAAGCCTGAGGATCTTAGTTTCCTGGGTAAATGGCTACTCCCTCCCACAGCTGTGAACCAGCTCCTACATTTGATGTCCCCAGGCAGTTAGTTAGCAGGCTTAGCAGCTGCTCCTTCGGGAGGCTCGGTGGGGAAGCCTAGCTTCTGCTTGCGTCTTCAGTTAAGTTGGTTTCAGTTCCTGGCCAAGCCCCTACTCTTTCCCAAGCTGGGCTTTTTTTTTTAACCTAAAATGGCATCTGCATGTCCTTGTAGCTCCTGCAGGGCTAGGACTTAGTCATTGCACATCACCTGAGGGGCTGAGCACCCCTTTCTGCTGCAGTGTGCTGACCACGCGTGTGCTCTGTGGGGCTGAGTCTGCGCTGAGCGCCTGCAGCAGGGACCATGTGACCTGTGGCACCAAGGTGCACGCGAGAGAAATGCAACCCCTGATAATCCCTTTAAAGAGAATGGCTGTTAAACTGTTTACTAATTTCTAATTGCATGAGAAAGACAGGTGTGGAAATATTATCTGTGCAAAATGTCACCATTACAGACAAAAACACAGCTTCCTTCACATTCAGTCTCAGGCCCTCCCCAGACATGACCACGTTGAAGGTAAAGATGCTTCCAAGTTCTGACCGGGGCTTTACATGCCATATGCGGGCCCTTAGAAAATGGTTTTCTTTGACTGTAAACTATGGTTTAAAAAAGCTGACATGCAAGGAAGATTAGTACAAAAAGACTGTCATTTATTTTCAAATCCAATGGCTCATTTTAAATGGAGCTCAGAAGTATTAGCTTTACAGTATTTTAATTAGGCAATAGAATACTTATCTTTAATTCTAAAAAATAGTGTTGTGGCATTTTTTTTCTTAAATGGTATCGTACTGTAGGAATGGCTCTAAAATTTGGTGGTTCTGTTTTTTCCACTTGATATATTTATAAGACATCTCTTCCCTCATCTTTTAATTCTGCATGGTATTTCATAGGGTGGGTGGGTTGTAGTTTATTTAACATTCCCTTTTAAAATTTTTTATCTTTTTATTTTTCAATTACAGTTTATATTCAATTATTTTATATTAGTTCCAGCTGTACAGCAGAGTGGTTATGTAATCATATACTTTACAAAGTGTTCCCCCCAATATTTCCAGCACCCACCTGGCACGAGACAGTACTATGGACTGTATCCCTACACTGTAACTTCTTGTCCCTGTGACTGTCATATAACTACCAACTGGACTTCTCACTCCCTCTACCTTTTCCACCCAGTCCCCCCATCCTGCCCTCCGCTCCAGCAACCAGTGGTCTGTTCTCTGTCTCTATGAGTCTTGCTGTTCCATTTGTTCATTGTTCTTTAGATTCCACATACAAGTGAAATCACATGGTATTTGTGTTTCTCTGTCTGATTTATTTCACTCAGCATAATACTCTCTAGGTCTATTCATGCTGTCACAAAAGGTAAGATTTCCTTCTTCTTTGTTAGCCATTCCCTTCTTGACAGGAATGAAAGTTGTTTCTACTTTTTCAATCTTATAAACAAGTCTGCAATTCTGCAGGGGCCATAATTCTTTGTCCCCATTAGGAACATCTGTGCATATTTTCATAGATGGGTAATGAGAAGAGCGGAAAATACAACTTTTATAGGTTAAATGAAGAATGAAACATAAAATTTTATGGCTTTATTCCCTGACTAGGAATAAGACATAGGTAGAATCAAGAGTGTATCTAAGGAAAAGTAATGGGCAGGAAGACAAATCAGGAAAGCATATACTCTAATTTTTAATACTGTCATTATCAAATATTAGCCTGTAGTTTTTGATTCATTCAAAATATGTGGAGAGCTTCATAGTTTCCATACATATAATTTTAATATTATAAAATCCTGGTTTTAAAAAGTTTGGCCAAAAATTTTTGAAAAAGAGGAATATCCTATTGCATATTCAAACTAACTTAATAAAAGACATATGGGATTGATATATGAACCCACAGCTACACAGGATGAAGGAGGTCCAGTCGGACCTCAGACAGTTTAAGTCAGAAGTCTAAGGAGGAGGTGATCTGTGGATAAGGGAGGGGTACTCAGTAAAATGTGGGGGACTTAATTTATTTGTTCTTTAGAAAAAATTTATATACTATTATCATACCATGTACACAAATTCTAGCAAATTAAAGAAATAAACATGAAAATTAAACCTTAAATTAGTATAATACTTGTAGAAAACAATTTGGTAACATAAAGCAAAATTCTTAGAAATGTTTAGTACTTCTAATAATCTAATAATTTCACTTCCAGGTGTCAATCCTAGAGAATTAATCCAGATAAGGAGTAAACACAGTGTCTTCGTTTCTTGAACGCTATTTAAAATAGTACAACACTTAGGTACAGCCTGTGTGCCCAACCAAAGCTGTAGCTAAGTAAATGAAAGAGTAAAATAGTTGCAGCCATTAGAATAATGAAACCCTTGGACTATAAGGTTTTTGTGAAATGTAAGTTTAAAAAAAGCAAAATTGAAAATAGCGTGTTTATCGCCAGGGTAAAACAATCATGCCGGGAAAAAGGAAATGAAGCTGGTCGGTCAGCGGTGAGATGCTAAGGGACCTTTTTTACTGTCTGCTTCTCAGGAGTCCAATGTTACAAACAGCCAGTGTGTGATGGTTCTAGAACCCGCCGCTTCATTCCACAGTCACGCCTTTGAGCACTCACCGCGTGCCAGGCACTGTGTCAGGCAGCCGGGCTGTCGTCACGGTTTTATAAGGTAGAAGAAAGAGACTGTTTACCATCACTGGGTAAACCTGATCATCCGAGGCCATTCGGGCCACAAGCAGGATGCTGAGACAGTCACCGGGGGAAGCCACGTACAGGGCAGTGGGGAAAGATGTCTGAGGAGGTGACAGGGAACAGGATGAAAATAAGTCTGCCATGCAGCCTCACAAAACAGCACCCCTGAAAGATGGAACAGCAAATGGTTGAAGAGGTTGCTAGGAATAATTTAGACCTGTTTGCAGAGTGGAACAACAGTTGAGGCATGCTTATAACTTCTCACGGCTGATATCCATTTTTCATTTGTCACTGAGTCTGGTCATAACTTTGCGCTGGGTAGGATTCTGAAATCTAATGCCCTTCACATGGCAATTGTGCCCTGATCATGTTACTGAAACTTTCGCGTTTGCAAGGACTTGTGCCAGATACCAAGCCAGAGAGGAAGCCTTTGAAAGTCAGCAGAAGCATGCCACTTAAGTGCTTTAGTATCCGCTTGTCATCTGTTGTGTTAAGGTTTTCCAATAATATTGTCCCTAATAAAATATTAACTGAGAATAATTTTGGACAGGAGGTTATTGATAGCCCAGCAGTCTGTAAGACTAACAGTTAACACTGAGTGGCTTTAAGGTCTACTGAATGAATCTGTGCACATTCTGAACAATTTATCAGTATCTCTACTTTGTGAAAGAAGGAAAACACCTGCCAAGCCAGCAAGTGGCAGAGCCAGGTTTGAAGTGAGGTCCCACTAAATCCCTCCCCCAGCTCTTTTTTAAAAATTAAGTTTATTGGGGTAACATTGGTTAACAGCAGCATGTACATTCCAGGTGTGCAGTTCTGTAACACAACATCTACATTCTGTAGTGTGTACTCACCACCCAGAGCCTGGTCTTCTTCTGTCACCATATACTTGGCCCCCTTGACCCTTGTCTTCCCCCCACCCCTTCCCCTCTGGTAACCACCATACTGTTGTCTGTGTCTATGAGTTTGTTTTGTGTGTTTATTTGTTGCTTTCTGTTTTTTATCCCACATATGAGCAAAATCATACGGTTCTTGTCCTTTTTTGTCTGACTTATTTTGCTTAGCATGATATTCTCAAGATTCATCCATGGTGTCCCGGATGGCAGCATTCCATCCTTTCTTATGGCTGAGCGGTGTCCCGCTGTCCACACGGCCCACATCTGCTTTCTCCTCTCCTCCGTTGGAGGACACTCAGGTTGTTTCCATGTCTTGGCTGCTGTGAATAACACTGCAGTGAACATAAGGGTGAACATACAAGTATTTTTGAAATTTTCAGGTAGACACCCAGAAGAGGGGTTGCTGGGTTCTATGGTAGTGCTGGTCTTAATTTTTTGAGGAACCTCTAGCTGTTTTCCATCGTGTCGGCAGCAGTCTGCATTCCCACCAGCAGTGAATGAGGGTTCCTTTTTCTCCACAGCCTCACCAACACTTTTATTACCTGTCTTGTTGAGAATAGCCATTCTGACAGGTGTGAGGTGGTATCTCATTGTGGTTTTGATTTGCGTTTCCCGTATATCTAGTGAAGTTGAGCATCTTTTCTTATGTCTCTTGTCCATTTGTATATCTTTTTGGGAAAAGTATCTGTTCAGCCTCTGCCCATTTTTTAATGGGATTTTTCTTGTTGTTGAGTTGTATGCATTCTTTGCATATCTTAGATGTTGGCGCTTTATCAGCGGTATTGTTCACAGATATCTTCTCCTGTCCTATTGGCTGCCTTTGTTTTGTTGATGGTTTCTTTTGCCATGCAGCTTTTTAGTGAGATGTAGTTCCATTCATTTATTTTTGCCTTTACTTCCCTTGCTTTTGGGGTCAAGTTCACAAAAGCTTCTCTGGAGATCATAGTACACAAGTTTAGTACCTGTGTTTTCTTCTATGTATTTATTGTTTCAGGTCTTATATTTAAGCTTTCAGTGCATTTGGAGGCAGTTTTTGTGCATGGTGTTAAACAGCAGTCTTGGTTCATTCTTTTGCATGTGCAGGGCCACCTGTCCTAATTCAGTAGCAGAAAAGCCAGTTTCTGGGTTTGAAACACTCTCCCAAACAGACTTTCAGCTGAGTCAGGCCCTGGATGTGGCCACATGGACAAGTTGTCAGTCTGTCAGTCCCTGAGAAGTAAATAGGACTCTGCGCTCACAGCTCGTAAATCTTCATCACATTCCCCGGCAGGGCGGGTGGCAGGAGCCCTGTAGGGTTTTCAGCCAGTGGTGAGGATGCCAGGAAAACACACCAGCCATCGAGAGAAAAAGTAGGGCCTGGTCCTTAGTTGCCCTTTGCAGGAGGATGGCTGGAGCCACTGAACCCAAATAGTTGGAACCCAGGACTGTGAAAGTCCCCAGTGAAATGGACATGAGATCAGGGAGGGGTCAAGCCAGCCGTTCTGTTGGAGAGAGAGCAGGGGTGGAGCAGGCTAGCGTTTGCTCTGGGCCAGTTTTCCCCTAGGCTTCCCCACCTTGGTGGGCCTCAGCAGTCCACATCCAACTTTCCCAGTCTCAGCAGCCTCACTAGCAGGCACTGAGATCAGCGGGGACTGCCCTGTGTACGTAGACCAAGTTCAGAGGTCCACAGGGGGACGTGGAAGCTTTGACTTGGTTAGTGACCTGCTGCTGTTTCCTGGGGCAACAGCAATGACCAGAGGCATGATGCTTAAAAAGCTAGTCAGCGGCTCAGTGCACTTCACTGAGGAGTGACACACACTCAGGGCAGGGGCAGGAGTGAACTTCGCTCCCATCCCTGGTGGTGGCACATCTGTCGACCTCTGGGTTTGGAGGAGGTGGCTACATCCTCAGCCCTTTCATACTTCCTCTCCCATAGCTCACGATGCCCTGGAGACTGAGCACGCACACATCAGAAGGCCAGCAGGCAAATCTTCATAAAACCCCGAGATTCCAGTGAGCATGGACAGCTCGCATCGCTCCCAAGGGAAAGCAAGTCTGCAGTGGGCCTGTTTCCTGCCTGCTGTTTTCATGGGAAGGAATCCCAGCCCTGGCCGTGACTGGCCAGCTGGGGACTGAGATGCCCATGGAAGCTTTGAGCACACCTGCGGGGGTATCAGAGGTGGGGAAGATGTCTTTCAGAGGCTGTGACTGAGGTTCAGGAAGGACCATGCATGACTCAGCAAGGTCACTAATTCATTGGTGACAGAATCGGGACCGGATGGAGGCACCCCTCTGTAGTGATGCTGACTTTCTGGGGTCCTAAAAAAGTAAAATGCTCTCCTTCTCACTTTACCTGGAAGCTTTTTCTTCAGTGCACCCCAGAAAGTGCTGGGTGCTGCATGAGCCCTAGCAGCCTCCTTACCCAGGGATCTGTGTTTCCTCCCCTTGGTAGGTCCAGAAAAGCATTGTGGGTTGGAATCAGTATTCCATAGCCAGGCACTTCCTAGTCTTATTTACATCATAAATAATGGAAAATTATGTTTACAGAATTCCCTGGGTGAGACACTGATTCCCCACAAGAAGCTTAGAACTTCGGACTGAAGTGCTGCAGAATGGGACAAGCTCAGCTCCCGTCAGTGAGGCCCACATGTGCACAGCTGAGTGATACTATCTAGAGCGTGAGTGAGCAGTAGAATGCAACGAGAAAGTCATTCATTTTTTTTTTTTTTGGACCAGTGGTAATTAAAATCTCTTCAAATTAACTTATTTTAAAAGTTACCAAACTCCTAGACTCATTATGCCATTTTCAACGATAACAGGAAAATTTTTGTTATGGACATTGAAAAAAATCCTCTGGGGAAAATGTAGCAGGCTGCCCATAGCTAAATGGATTTGGCAGGAGGCTCGGGCCCCTTCAGGACCAAGAAGATCGAAATCTCTGCAGCTTGTGATCCATTCTCCCTGTCTGTTGGAGGGCTCTGCCTGGGGCAGACACGATCTGGGATCGCATGGAGTCACAGAGGTTGACGTGATCGGGACCAGTGTGCAGGGGCTGACGTGTTAGTGAGCAGCGCCTCAGAGGGAGACGCAGCACGCAGCGTTTCTCAGCTTCGTTTGACCTGGAAAACCCCCTCGCTCCCATGCAAGTGTCTCATGGGCTGAGCGCCCTGTGGACCACACTTTGGGCAGCACTTTGGAGGGAATTTATCTAAAGGGACAAATGTATTTCTCTGTAGCTGAACTTTACCGATAAACTTTATTTCCACGATGGCAGGAATGGACCCAAGGCAGTGAAGTCATTCCAGGGTTTAATCAGCATTAATTCACGATTTCAGCTTGGGCTGTCTAAGACCCATCCCCTTCCCCTCCCCTCTGCAGCCAGCCTCTCAACTGTGACCCTGTCCCCTAAGTTACCCAAGTTTTCTGCAATCTGGCATCTCCCCTCCAAAATTCACTGTCTCTTCTCCTCTCCACCATGACCTGCAACTTTTGTGGGATTTGGCATAGATACATAAACTAGCCCAGTCAGGGGTGTGAGGAGAACATGGTGTGTGTGTGTGGGAGGGGGAGGGGAAGCATGCACTAATTTCAACCATCTTTAAGGCCAGCTCATAATCTTCCCAGAACAGGCAGTCAAAACTGGCTTTCTTCTTGGGAAACAGGGCTTCACAAGGATCATGGTGAGCTCAGCACCCACTTTCCAAAGGTAGCTCCTGCTTCTCCATTTGTTGCCCATTTTTAAGTCATTGGACTTATTTCTGTTTCAATCTGCATTCCTCCCTTCATTTATGAAGTGCTTGCTGTGTGCTGGGTGCTGGATGCCAAGATGGAAAGATGAAACCCTTGTAAAGATGGGCTCATGATCTGAGAGAGAGTGAGACTTGCTAACAGCACGTGATGCAGTAAACTTGGCGGTGGGTCAGGGAACTGTTAACAATGGCTCCGCCTGGAGGAATCAGGGAAGGCTTCACAGAGGAGGTGGCCCTTGAACTGAGACTCAGAGAATAAGTAGAATTTCATGAGTTGGGTAAAGGTGTGAGGAGTGTGGATTGGCGGAGATTTTCTAAGCAGGACCTAACCACGTGTGAACATGCAGCCACTTGAGAGAGCCCAGTAGTGTGGTCAGGGAGTAACAATGTGATAAAAAATGCTCCAACTCAGGACGAATAATAATGAAAGCTCTGCTTATTGTTCACTCCATGCCAGGTGCTAGGTCAAATGCATTACATATATTATCTGATTTAATCTTCAAAGCAAATCTTTGACAGAGGCTTATTATCCCTGTTGTATAGAAGATTGAGCAGAGGCAGCTTCATTGACTTAAGCAAGGCCCCACTTGCCAGGTGATGGGGGAGCCAGGCTAGAATCTCACTGCCTGATTCTGAACAGTGTTGCATGTTCCCACCCAGGATACTAGCTAGTCACCTGCTTGCCAGGGCGAGTGGTGAGAGGGGGAGCTCTGGAGTCAGTGCTGCAGTGGGGAGGGCAGCTCCCTCCTGCCTTCCTGCCTGACCCAGGCCCGCATGCGTCACTGTTCTTACCCCTGTCATCTTCCCAGTCACAGCCTGCCTGGGGCCCTTGCTTCCTGGCTCCTGGCACAGGGTGACACCTCTTTCAGACTTTGGGTGGAGCAGAGAATTAGCTGCCAAGTCAAATACAGTCTTAGGAATCTCAGGTTGTGCCTCCAGAGTCCTCAGAACTGCCCCTTTGTCACCTCTGTGGTCAGGAAGCTTTTGCAGTAGCTCCGGGTGTCATCCAGCTTGTTAGTGTTGAACCAGTAGGAAACCATTCCGCACTAACTTGACTCTGCCTCCCCCTCTTCACACGTCTCTGTGCCTGAGGGGGTGAAGACAACGGTGCAATGATGAGGACCACAGAGCACCTGGGCTGAGACCTGTGCACTCTCCATCAACCCCGTGTGCCCGAAGCATGCGGACAAGATGAATCTTGGCTTCCGCCCTTAGCTGGGTCAGAAAACACAGCGCAGTGCAAACGTTTCAGATCTGACAAATTGCTTGTCTAGAGTCCCCTGATCTCCACTTTGATCACTGATGATCATTGACGTGCAGGGGTCGTGCACATTTGTAGGTTCTAGTAAGCTTATCTTTCCAGTGCCACTGGGGAAGTATTTTAGAAACAGTTGCTAGTCATCCTGGAAAGAGCTGTCTTGTTAATTGGAGGGCTGAAATTGGCAGCAGTCTTCTCAGATGGAGTCAGGATCCTTGCTGTCAGGGATTATTGAGAACTTGAGCTAAGACCTGGCAGCCGAAGCAGTCCTTGCCAGTCACTGTTTTCAAAGTCGTGTGAAAAGGGGCGGTGGAGCCGGGGAGGGTGTTTTCCTGCCCCTTTGCCCTCCTTTCGTTCTCTGGCTATTTCCCTCTGAGCTCACCCGGTGGTCAGCTGCTGCCTCTGCACCCCGCTTTGCTTTGAGCCCCTCTCAAGGTTAGGGGTTGGGATGTTTTTCCTGTGAAGTGCCAGAGAGAAAGTATTTCAGGCTTTTTTGACCAGACTGTGTCACAGCTACTCAACTCTGCCACTTTGGCATGGAAGTAGCCATGACGACGTGTCAACAAATGAGCATGGCTGTGTTCCAGTGAAACTTTACTTGCAAAAGCTGGTGGTAGGCCGCATTTGGCCATGGTTGGCTAGCCCCTGCTCTAGATTTAAACTCTCTCCTTTTTTCCTTTCTTCTTTTTTTGAACCTGAAGAACAGGAACAAAATGTTGAAAAGGCAAGCTGTTTGCCTGTGATGTTGCTTTTGGACTCTCCTCCTCTCATTTTTAACGTTTCAGAAAGTACACTTTGTCTTGTCTTAATAGGTGGTTATTTAAGTCCAAAGCAGCCGTGAAGGCAAGAATCCTCTCAGTGAGCATTTGGTAGGTCTGCTGTTGTGAAAGTGAGATAGTAATTTTTAATACTCTTTTTGTTTAGCTAGACGCAGAGATTCCTGGCATATTGCAGAATAATTCAGGAAAACTTTCTGCACCACACAGTGCCAGGCATGGAATAATGAATGCTCCCTGCTGGAATGAGTGAACATATGGAAGCTGAAACTGTTTAGGGACGGTTTCTTCACAAATCAGTTAGTGGTGATGGTATGTGGCAGCAGAGACACGGTTCCTTCAGCTTCCACGATCTGGACTCTGGAGGGGTCCTCCCAAGCTTTCTGGGAGGCCAGAGCACACAGAAAGGCTTCAGGTAAAGGTACAGGTGCTCTCCAGAGGTTTGTCCTGTCATTGGGACAGGTGACCCCCTCCCCCAAAAGGTCACACTGAAGTCACTCAGCCTCACAGATGCAAAAACGCCCAGCTCAGCATCCTTCCCATGGGCCAATGTTCTTAGAGAGCAGGATTCACAACTGGGATCCAGCCTTGCAGTTTATGGCAGCGAGGCACAGCCCTGACTCGGCCTCCCCCAGCTTCCAAGGAAATGCTCAAGGGAAGGGCACAAACTGAAGTTCAGGAAACAGTCACAATGAAATGCTGAAGGGGATCGCGGTAGAACAGAAAATGGAATGATGGCGTGATTCTAATTTTGTTTAAAACACTATCTCTACTCCTAAAGACAATTCTAGGAAGGGTATATTAAAATGTCAACAGTACCTCTGTGCAATAGAATTAGGCGACATTAATTGTTCTTCTTTGATCCCATAATTTAAAAAAGTCCTCTACAATAAACGTGTTGCTTAAATAGTTTTAAAAGGTATTATTTTTAAAAAGAGGAAGAATGGGTACCCTGGTCTGCCTTTTGCCTTGTTAAGAACAGGAGAGCAGGCTCTCCGGGGACGCCTGCTCATCCGCCCTGTTAGCAGCAGGCGTCCTGTTAGCTGTGCGGAGCTTTCCAGGGAGAGAGGGCAGGCGAAGGCTGGGCGTGCTCACACCCCTGCCCAGGGTGCTTCCTCCTCCTTAGCCCATCAGAGTCTGTGTGATGTGGGCCTGAGGGAGGGGAGTGTCCTAGGAATCTGTTGCTTCTGGGCCAGGATGCTAGATCACTTGTTTTTCTTCAGTTCTTCTTCAGAAACTGTGAAAATGTGGCAGTACCTGTCCCAGCTTGGCCAGGCCTTCCCCCCTCCTCTTCTCGGCTTACAGAAAATACCACAAAGCTAAATGAGCAAATAATATGTCTTGACATTTTACGTATTTTTTAAAAGCAGTTTTCTAAAGACATTGATGCCATTTGGAAACTATTCCAGAGAAAAGACAGTTTCTTAAAGACACACATATCTGAAAGCACAGCTCTTGGGTAGAAATTCCCGCTTTCTTGATGAAAAGGAATTTTCTTTTGAGGCGGTGGCCAGGATTCTGGGGGCTCTGTGAGATACTGTTGCAGTGGCTTCATCATATTATGGGGCCTAGAGTCTCCCTACTTGGTGACATAGCCCACTTTTCTGGAGAGATCAAGACCTTGTGCCTGGTTAAGGGTCCTTGGGTCACAGCTATACTGTTGGTGACCTTGGGCAAGTTACTAAGAATCCTTCTGTGTCTTTCTGCTGCTATTCAAACCTTACCCATTGTCATGGAGAGGCTGTGGGGGTCAAGAATGGCAAACTAACTCCCCAAGACCTCTCATCCTCCCACCCATCCCAAATTAATAACTACAGCCCTGCCACCACCAGCACCCCTCCCCCAACACACACACTTCCAGGTGTCCTTGGCTTCCCCCTGGGTTTCTTTGGGCCATCATTAAGGTGGCCTTCCTCTTGCTTCAGCAGACCAGGGAACAGCTGGCCCCTTGGACTCTAAGGGATGCTTGTGAAGAGTGTTGAAGTCTCAGAAGTGACTGCTAATGTCTCACCAAGAGTACAGATTTTGTCGCATCCCACTGTTTGCTTGTATGTTGTTTAAAAACGCAGCCTTTGGAGGGCATTATAAAACATGACTGAAACCTCTCTTTGATGTATGCTCTAGCATGCTGGATTCTGTTCAAACTTTGAACTCACAGCCATGAGAAAACCCAGTCCTCTTGTTTTAATAGACCTTGCTTGGACTTTCATCCTGTTTTCGATAGAAGAATCTACTGTAACTCTCAGAAAGGCCGTGACTTAATGAGACAGTGGATAGAAAGTGCTTGGCCCTGGTAAACCCTCAGTTATACAGATAAACACAGTCAAGCTTTGAACAATATGGGTTTGAACTGCACAGGCCCCCTTACATGCAGATTTAAAATGAACAAATGCCTGTGCCATTTGGATCTGTGTTTGGGAAACCGCAGGCGTGGAGGGCCCACTGTGTGCATTGTTCTATGCCATGTTATATAGGGACTTGGGGATACCACAAAACAACTAGGTTTTGGGGGAGTCAAAAGTTTTATGTAGATTTTCAGCTGCACGGGGGGTTGGTGCCCCTAATTCCTGCACTGTTCAGGGGTCAACTGTAACGAGCTCTCCAGGGTCTCCCCGCCCACCTCTTCTTTTTGAGGGAACTCATTGGCCAGAAGAGGGCAGTGTTGCGCATGTGGTCTCCCCTGGAACAGTGGCAGCCCTAGGAGGCCAAAGCTCTTTATTAAATTATGACAGGTATTTTTGGAACACTTAACTTGATTCAGATTTTGTTTTGTATGCCTAAAGTGGCCAGGGCAACAAGGCTACAAAGAGCAAGATGGAGCCGGCCCTCGGGAGTCTGCAACCTGCTAGGGCAGTGAGTGCACGCCAGTGCCGCGTGGCGCTTGGTACGTGCTGGACGAACAGCTACAGGGGCGCTAAGGAGACACGGGAGCAGGAAATGTGACGCACAGCTGGAGGCCCCGTGGGTAGTGGTACCGAGGGCCCCAGCACAGTGATAGCGCTGCCAGACGGAGGGGAGGGAGCCAGGCCTCCAGGAAGGAGGAGGGGTGTGGTGGAGGCCCAGGATGGGGAAGAACAGGGTGTGCTGGGGGACAGCCAGGAGACAGGCTGCCTTGCGCATAAGGTGGGGAACAGAGGGTGGAAAATAAGACTGGAGGTGCAGGCCCGTTCTGATCACAAAGGTTAAGGGTTTTAGAAGATTCCATACTAATAACTAACACCTGGCACAATCATTTACTATGTCTTAGGCCATTTGGGCAGCCCTAACATGATTCCACAGGTTGGGTGGCTTACAAACAGAATTTATTTTTTCACAGAGCTAGAGGCTAGAAGTCCAAGATCCAGGTGCCAGCATGGTGGGGTAAGGGCCTTCTTCTGGGTCTCAGACTTCTTACCTTTGTGTGGCGGAGGGACAAGGGAGCACTGTGGGCTCTTTCATGGGGATGTTAATCTCACTCGTGAGGGTTCTGCCCTCAAGACCTAATGACCTCTTGAAGGCCCACCTCCAAATACCATCACATTGGACATTAGGATTTCAACATATGAATTTTGGAGAGACACATTCAAACACCAACACAGGGTATGGTTCTGAGCATCACCAGTTAAACTCATTAAATCCTTGACACACCCCTGTACGAGGGTGCCACAATTCCCCCATTGCACAGGTGAGGACCGTGAGTGCTGCCGGCTGGGTTCTCTGGGTCTCAAACTGAGCTGAGTGGAACATAGGAGGTTTTGTCTTTTTATTGAGGGCTCCTGGGGTCAACACCGAAGGACGAGAATGAAGGAGAGGGAAGAGCGGGACTGCAATGCAGTCTCACAAACTGCAGTCTCACCAAGGCTGTACCTACCCCAGGTGTGCTCAGAGGCTGGGAGCACCCTGGTGTTCATACCCTGTGTTAACCAACCAGTCACTGGATGTGGGCACTCTGGGGAAGGAGGACTGACAGGAGTGGGGCAGCTCTCTTGAGTCAGGGGCAGTTTCTGGAGAGAGACTCAGCTGAGGGCTGTCAACACTGCAAGAATCTGGGGGAACAGCTCCTTTAGACCCGGGGTGGGGGTCTGGCAGGTGCAGCAGAGATCCCACTAGTGTGAGCTTAAGGAGGGGAAACCAGTGCAGGAGACTCGTCACCACTGCACTGCATCGCAGGGTATATATTGGGGACTGATGGATAGTTCTAAGCAGAGGCGACTGGTAGCTCAAGCCTTACTTTAGAAAACATATTCTTTTCTTTTAAAAATATATTTTATTGATTATGCTATTACAGTTGTCGCATTTCTCCCCCATCATTCCCCTCCACCCTGCACACCCCCTCCCACCCACATTCCCCCCTTTAGTTCATGTCCATGTGTCATAAGTTCTTTAGCTTCTACATTTCCCACACTATTCTTGCCCTCCCCCTGTCTATTTTCTACCCACTATCTATGCTACTTATTCTCTGTACTTTTCCCCCTTCTCTCCTCCTCCCACTCCCCTGTTGCTAACCCTTCATGTGATCTCCATTTCTGTGAATCTGTTCCTGTTCTAGCTGTTTGCTTAGTTTGCTTTTGTTTCAGGTGTGGTTGTTAATATCTGTGAGTTTACTGTTTTTTTACTGTCATATTTTTGATATTCTTTTTCTTAGATAAGTCCCTTTAACATTTCATATAATAAAGGCTTGGTGATGATGAACTCCTTGAATTTGACCTTATCTGAGAAGCACTTTGTCTACCCTTCCATTCTAAAGGACAGCTTTGCTGGATACAGCAATTTTGGATGTAGGTCCTTGCCTTTCAAGACTTCAAATACTTCTTTCCAGCTCCTTCTTGCCTGGAAGGTCTCTTTTGAGAAATCAGCTGATAGTCTGATGGGAACTGCTTTGTAGGTGACTGTCCCCTTATCCCTTGCTGCTTCTAGAATTCTTTCATTTTAATCTTGGCTAATGTAATTACGATGTGCCTTGGCATGTTCCTCCTTCAGTCCAACTTCTTTAAGACTCTCTGAGCTTCCTGGACTTCCTGGTAGTCTATTTCCTTTGCCAGATTGGGGAAGTTCTCCTTTATTATTTGTTCAGATAAGTTTTCCACTTGTTGCTCTTCTTCTTCCCCTTCTGGTACCCCTATCATTTGGATGTTGAGACATTTAAAGATATTCCAGAGATTCCTAAGCCTCGCCTCATTTTTTTGAATTCTTGTTTCTTGTTTTCTGTTTGGTTGTTTGTTTCTTCCTTTTGGTCCACTCCATTGATTTGAGTCCCAGTTTTCCTCCCATCACTATTGGTTCCCTGTGCATTTTCCTTCATTTCACTTATTGTAGCCTTCATTTATTCATCTAATTTGTGACCAAAATCAACCAATTCTGTGAGCATCCTGATCCACCAGTGCTTTGAACTGTGTATCTGATAGGTTGGCTATCTCTTCACAGCTTAGATGAATTGGCTCTGGGGCTTTCATTTGTTCTCTGGTTTGAGCCATTTTTGGTGGTTTGTTTTTCTTTTTTTTTTCTTTTTGTCTGGTCGCGGCTGTTACGTAGTCAGGGGTGGAGTCTTAGGTGTTCCCCAGGGCGGGGCAGCCCAGTCGCTGAGTTGTGATGCTGTATGTGGGGGTGGGGGGGGGGTCCGAGAGGGAACAATGGCGCTTGCTCTGCTGTCTCTTGGATTCTAGTCCCTTCCACCACTTCCCCTTCACCTGGATTATCTGTGTGTGAATCTGGGACCACCTGGTCAGCCAGCCACCTGGCCCCGCCTCACTGGGTCTGGACAGTTGCCACCCCGTGCCCAGGGTCCGCTAGCTGCCGCCTGTGCACCTGGGAACTGCCAGCCGCTGCTGCCTGGTGCCCAGGTCTGCACCTCCACTTTTTCCTGCCGTGACTCCGCCCCTCTTACCAGTCTGGATGAATGGTTGTTGGACTTTCGTACAGTTCAATTTTCTATCAGTTCTGGTTGTTTTCTTGTTTCTAAATATTTGTTGTCCTTAATTTTGGTTGTGAGAGGAGGCACAGTGTGTCCGCCTACGCCTCCATCTTGGCCGGAAGTGTAGAAACCGTATTCTTGATGGTAGCATGTAAAACGTGTAGGCGAAGGGACTTGGGAGATGAGAATATTTAAAAAATATATATACAACACGTAATTTAGAAATTACAAAAGGGACACATAAATCTTCTCACCTCTGTCCCCTCTGCCCTCTGGACACAGCCATCCTTTCCAGTTTAAATCCGTTTTTCCAAAGATAGTATATGCATATGGAATCTGCATTTGACATCCTTGTGTCTCACAGCCCACACTGCTCTGCACCCTGATTTCGTATGCACAACCTAACCGAGATACTGCTGTGGTGCCACACACGGGAAACTGCCTTGTTCTTTTAAAGACAGCAAATGTTTCATTGTGTGGACTTACTGTAATTTATTGAACCAGACCTCTCTTGATGAGCACTTTTAGATTGTTTTCATTTTCCCCCTAGCTTAACAGAGCTGTAACTGACATATAACCATGTATAAGTTTAAGGTGTCCAATGTGTTGGTTTGTGCATACTGCAAAATAGTTACCACCTGAGCAACAGCTAACGCCTCCCTCCTGTCACACAGTTACCATTCGCTTTCTGTGGTGAGAACATTGATGACTGTTTCAGAAACATTCCAGTATATAATACAGTGTCATTAACTGTAATCACCATGCTGTATCAGGGGTGTCCAACCTTTTGGTGTCTCTGGGCCACAATGGAAGAAGAGTTGTTGTCTTGGGCCACACATTAAATACATCGTGACATGTCATCACACACAAAAAAAATCATAACGTTTAAGTAAATTTACGACTTTGTGTTGGGCCAGGTTCACAGCCATCCTGAGCCACGTGCGGCCCGCTGGCTGGACACCCTGCATGTTAGCTCCCCAGAACTTTTCATCTGACACTCAAAGTTTGTGACTTCGACCGACATCTCCCCACTTCCCCCACCCTGGCAACCATCATTCTGCTGTTTCTATGAGTTTAGCTTTTTAAAGATTCTACATATAAACGAAATAATACAGTACTTGTCCTTCTCTGTCTTATTTCACTGAGCATAATGCCCTTAAGGTCCACTGTTGCAAACTCCAACTACAGAATTTGCCTCTTTCCCATGGCCGAATAATATTACCTTATACATATGTACACACACGCAAATACATACACACACCTTCATCCATTCATCTGTTGACAGACGCTAAGGCTGTTTACACATCTTGGCAATTGTGACTAATGCAATGAACTTGAGAATGCAAATGTCTTTGCAATCCTTTTTTTTTTTTAAGATTTTTATTTATTAGAAAAAGGGAAGGAGAAAGAGAGGGAGAGAAACATCAATATATGGTTGTCTCTCATGCACCCCTACTGGGGACCTGGCTCACAACCCAGGTATGTGCCCTGCCTATGCCAGCGACCCTTTGGTTCACAGGCTGGTGCTCAATCCACTGAGCTACATCAATCAGGGCCTGTTTTCATTTCTTTTGGATAAGTATCCAGAAGTGAGAGCACTGGATCATATGATATTTCTATTTCTAATTTTTTGAGAAACTTCCATACTGTTTTGCATAGTGGCTGAACCAATTTACATTCCCACCAATAGTGCACAAAGGTTCCCTTTTCTACACATCTTTACCAAAATTTATCTGTTGTCTTTTTGATAATCACCATTCTAAAGGGTATGAGGTGACATCTCATTGTGGTTTAATTTGCATCTCTCTAATGGCGAGTAATGTTGAGCATCTTTTCATGTGCTAGTTGGATTTCAGTAAATCTTTGTAGAGATGTCTATTCAGGTCCTATGCCCATTTTTAATTGGATTATTTGTTTTGCTTTGTTTGCTACTGAGTTATAGGAGCTCTTTAGAGGTTTTAAATATTAACCTTATCAGATATGTGGTTTACAAAAATATTTTCCCATTTCATACATTGTCTTGCTCCTTTGCCCATGGTTTCTTTTGCTGCGCAGTTTTAGTTTGGTGTAGTCCAAATGCTGGTTTCTTTTCTTGCTTTGCCAAATTCAAAAAATTATCACCAAGGCTGATGTCAAGGAACTTGCTGCCTATGTTTTATTTTAGGATTTGGCTTCAGGTCTTACATTCAAGCCTTTAATCCATCTTGAGTTGATTTTTGTGTATAGCATAAGATAGTGGTCAAGTTTCATTCTTTTGCATGTACCTGTCCAGTTTTCCCACCATTTTTTTTTGAAGAGACTATCCTTCCCTATTGTATATTCTTGGCTCCTTTGTCATAAATTATTTGACCTTAAATGTGTGGATTTATTTCTGGGCTCTCTATTCTGTTCCATTGATCTATGTGTCTATTTTTATGCTAATACCATATTGTTTCGATTACTGTAGCTTTATAATATAGTTTGAAACTAGGGAGCATGATGCCTCCAACCTTGTTCTTGCTCAAGATTACTTTGGATATTTAGGGTCTTTTGTGGTTCCATACAAATTTTAAGATTGCTTGTTTTAGCTTTGTGAAAAAATACCATTGGAATTATGATAGGAATTGCTTTGAATCTATAGATCACTTTGAGTAGTATAGCTATTTAAACAATAATTTTTCCAATCCATGAGCATGAAATAGCCTTCCATTTATTTGTCTTCAATTTCTTTAATCAACATTTTATAGTTTTTAGTGTAGAGACTTTTTTCTTTTTTAAAAATATATTTTATTGATTATGCTATTACAGTTGTCCCATTTCTCCTCCACCCTGCACACCCCCTCCCACCCACATTCCCCCCCCTTTAGTTCATGTCCATGTGTCATAAGTTCTTTAGCTTCTACATTTCCAACACTATTCTTGCCCTCCCCGTCTATTTTCTACCCACCATCTATGCTACTTATTCTCTGTACCTTTTCCCCTCTCTCTCCTCTTCCCACGCCCCTGTTGCTAACCCTCCATATGATCTCCATTTCTGTGGTTCTGTTCCTGTTCTAGCTGTCTGCTTAGTTTGCTTTTGTTTTAGGTGTGGTTCTTAATAGCTGTGAGTTTGCTGTCTTTTCACTGTCATATTTTTATCTCCTTTTTCTTAGATAAGTCCCTTTAATATTTCATATAATAAGGGCTTGGTGATGCTGAACTCCTTGAACTTGACCTTATCTGAGAAGTGCTTTCTCTTCCCTTCCATTCTAAATGACAGCTTTGCTGGATAGAGCAATTTTGGATGTAGGTCCCTGCTTTTCAAGATTTCAAATATTTCTTTCCAGCCCCTTCTTGCCTGGAAGGTCTCTTTTGAGAAATCAGCTGACAGTCTGATGGGAACTCCCTTGTAGGTGACTGTCCCCTTATCCCTTGCTGCTTCTAGAATTCTCTCCTTCATTTGAATCTTGGCTAATGTAATTACGATGTGCCTTAGTGTGTTCCTCCTTGGGTCCAGCTTCTTTGGGACTCTCTGAGCTTCCTGGACTTCGTGGTAGTCTTATTTCCTTTGCCAGATTGGGGAAGTTCTCCTTTATTATTTGTTCAAATAAGTTTTCCACTTGTTGCTCTTCTTCCTCCTCTTCTGGGACCCCTATAATTCGGATGTTGGGACATTTAATATGTCCCGGATGTTCCTAAGCCTCTCCTCATTTTTTTGAATTCTTGTTTCTTCCTCGTTTTCTGTTTGGTTGTTAGTTTCTTCCTTCTGGTCCACTCCATTGATTTGAGTCCCAGTTTTCCTCCCATCTCTATTGGTTCCTCATGTGTCTTCCTTCATTTCACGCATTGTAGCCTGCATTTGTTCATCTAATTTGTGAGCAAAATCAACCAATTCTGTGAGCATCTTAATGACCAGTGCTTTGAACTGTGCATCTGATAGGTTGGCTATCTCTTCGTTGCTTAGAGGAATTGGCTCTGGGGCTTTCATTTGTTCTCCGGTTTGAACCATTTTTGGTGTTTTTTTTTTTTTTTTTTTTTGGTTTGGTTTTAGTCTGGTCGAGGCTATTACGTAGTGAGGAGTGGAGCCTCAGGTGCTCCCCAGTGTGGGGCAGCCCAGTCACTGGGTTGTGACGCTGTATGTGGGGGCGGAGTCTGAGAGGGAACAATGGCGCCTGCTCTGCTCTCTCCTGGATTCAGTCCCTTCCACCACTTCCTCTTTGCCTGGACCGTCTGCGCGCGTGAATGTGGGACCACCTGGTCAGCCAGCCGCCCCCCTGTACCTGGAGACCGCCAGTCGCTGCCCGTGCACCTAGGAACTGCCAGCCACTGCTGCTTGCGTTCCTGGGTCCGCACCTCCAGTTTTTCCTGCCGCGACTCCACCCCTCTTACCGGTCTGGATGAATGGTTGTTGGACTTCCGTACAGTTCAGTTTGCTATAAGTTCTGGTTGTTTTCTTGTTTTTAAATATTTGTTGTCCTTAATTTTGGTTGTGAGAGGAGGCACAGTGTGTCCGCCTATGCCTCCATCTTGGCGGGAAGTCTAGTGTAGAGATCTTTAACCTCCTTGGTTTGTATTCTGCAACTTTATTGAATTTATTGATTTTAAGTTTTTGGTGGCATCTTTAGGGTTTTCTCTATCTAGTATCATGTCATCTGTAAATAGTCACAGTCTTATTTCTTCCTTTTGAATGTGAATGCCTTTTATTTTTTCTTCTTTCCTAATTGCTCTCTGGCTAGGACTCCAGTCCTATGTTGAATAAAAGTGCAAGAGAGGGCATCCTTGTCGTGTTCCTGATTAGAGGAAGAGCTTTCAGCTTCTCACCATCGAGTGTGATGTTAGCTCTGGGCTTGCTGTATATGGCCCTTGTTATTAATATGTTGAGGTATATTCATTCCCTCTACTCATTTTGTTGACAATTTTTTATCATAAATGGATGTTCAGTTTTGTCAAATGCTTATTCTACAACTATTGAGGTGATCATGTGATTTTTCTTTTGTTTATGTAGTGTATCACATTGATTGATTCACAGATGTTGAAACATTGTTGTATCCCTGGAATACACCCTACTTATCAGGGTGTATGATCCTTTTTATGAATTGCTGAATTCCATTTGCTAATATTTCGTTGCAGATTTTTACACCTACATTCATCAGGGGTGTTAGCCTGTAATTTTCTTTTCTCATGTCATTTTTGTCTGGTATCAGGGTCATGCTGGCCTTGTATGAGGCAGGGGCCCCCAAAAACCTGGAATTATCTTTTGGAGGGTGCGCCTTTTGTAGTACAGGCTTCCCCCACTAGGTGAGTGTTCTAGGAATCCATCTGTATCAGTGCACCAGCTGGCATTGTTGTGAGAGGCTGAATTTGGCTTCAATGAATGTATTTGAAGACTCTTTTGAATGTGTTTGCCCATTTCATGATGGGTGATTAGCAAGTGCACCTGCCCACACCCTGGTGCATGCTCAGCAGTTTTTGACCAAAAACGGCATGACCCCCATGCCCTACCCTCCCTATCCACCTCATCCTGAGTGAATTTTTGTTTCCCTGGATGAAAAAAGTACTCAAAGGGAAACATTTTGTTGAAGAGGTGGAAGAGGTGAAACAAAAAACGGCAGAAGGACTTAAAGCACCAAAATAGAAGAGTTCAAAAACTGTTTTGAACAGTGGAAAAAACATCTCAATAGGTGTATTGCATCCAATGGAGAGTACTTTGAAGGAGACTGAAGTTTAAACATATAAGAATACACAATTTTCTATAAGTAAGTTCCAGGATTTTTGGGCCCCCCCCCCCCTTGTAAATGAGTCTGGAAGTGTTCCTTCTTTCTTTCTTTCTTTCTTTCTTTCTTTCTTTCTTTCTTTCTTTCTTTCTTTCTTTCTTTCTTTCTTTCTTTTCTATCTATCTATCTATCTATCTTGAAGAGTTTAAGGAGGACTGGTATTACTTCTTTAAATGTTTGGTAGAACCTACCAGTGAAGCTGTCTAGTAGTGGACTTTAATTGCTTGGGAGGTTTTTGATTTCTGTTTTAATCTCCTTACTAGTAATTGGTGTCTTCAGATTTTTATTTCTTCATGAGTCAATCTTTGTCGGTTGTATATTTAGGAATCTGTCCGTTTCTTCTAGGTTGTCCAATTCGTTGGCATGTAATTGTTCATGGTAGTCTGTTAGGATCCATTGTGTTTCTGTGGTGTCAATTATAACATCTCTTTCATTTCCGATTTTATTTTTTTGAGTCCTCGCTCTTGCTTTTGTTAATTTTAGGTAAAGGTTTATCTTTTCAAAAAGTCAGTTCTTAGTTTTACTGATCTTTTCTATTGTTTAAGTCTCTATTTCATTTATTTCTTTTCAGATCTTTATTTTTCCTTCTAACAACTTTGGGCTTAGTTTGTTCTTCTGTTTCCAGTTTCTTGATGTGTAAAGTTAGGTTATGTGTATGAGGTGTTTCTCATTCCCGATGCAGGCATGTCTCACTGTGAACTTCCTCTCAGACAGCTCGTGCGGCATTCCACAAGCGCAGGTTTGCTGTGTTTCCGTTTGCATCCGTCTCAAGGTATAGCTTAATTTCTCTTTGGATTTAGTCTTGACCCATTGGTTATTTATTAGCATGTTGTTTAATCACCTCATATTTGCAAATTTTCCAGTTTTCTTCTTCTACTTAATTTCTAATAGTTCCATATCATTGTGGGTGGAAAAGATGCTTGGGGCAAGTCCAATCTTCTTAGACTTGCTCTGCGGCCCACTGCACGGTCTGTCCCGCAGCATGCTCCGTGTGTACTTAAGAATGTGTATGCTCTGGCTTTTGAATGGAATTTTCACGATACGTCATTTAAGTCCATCTAGTCTACTGTGTTGCTCAAGACCCATGTTTACTTATAGATCTTTTGTCTGGATGATTTATACATTGATTAATGCAGGGTATTAAACTCCCCGACTATCATCATATTTCTATCTGTCCCCGCTCTATACAGGGGTGGGCAAAGCAGGTTTGCAGCTATGGCCTCATGAAACAGAGTGGATCTTGTATTATTTATTAGTATTACAACTTTAAACCTACTGCTGTCCACTCTTGTATCTCTAGGTGTTGCGTGCATATTTACAAAGGTTGTATCCTCTTGTTCGATCGATCCCTTTACATTATTTAATGCTCTTCTTTGTTTTTGTTGGAAAGTCTGTTTTGTCTGATGTAAGTGTAGCTACGTCAGCTTTATTCTGGTTTCCATTTGCATGGAATGTCGTCTTCCATTCCCTTGCATTCAGTCTGTCGTCCTTAAAGCTGACCTGCATTTCTGGTAGCCAGCATATAGTTTTGTTTTGTTTTGTTTTGTTTTAAATCCACTCAGCCATTTAATGTCCTTTGGAGAATTTACTTCATTTACACTCCAAGTAGTTACTGATAGGTATATACATATTGCCATCTTGTTAATTGTTTTCTGGCTGTTTTGAAACTTCTTTGTTGTATGTATTGTGCTTTTTAAATCACAGTTTACATCTGTGTATCCATTAACGCACTATTGTAGATACAGCCATTCTTACTGCTTTTCCCTTTTAACCTTCGGAAGGGCTTTACATGTGATTAAGCTGCCACCTTACTATAGTCAGGCATCACTTGAGGACAGGGATACATTCAGCAAGACGTGTCAATAGGCGGTTTTGTCACTGTGCAAACATTGTAGAGCAAACCTACACAGGCCTAGGTGGTGCAGCATGCGCCACACACCTAGGCTGTCTGTCTGTACTTCTAAAGCTCCAGACTTGTGCAGCATGTTAATGCACTGAACACTGTAGACAACTGTAACACAGTAGCAAATATTTGTATCTAAACATATCTACACACAGAAGAGGTACAGTAAAATACAGTATAAAGGAAAAAATGGCACACCTCTATATCACACTGACCACAACTGGAGCTTGCAGGATACTATCTTTTTTACTTTACTCATGTATTAACACTTAGCTTAAAACAAAGACATTGTACAGCTCTACAAAATATTGTCTTTGTATCTTTATTCTATAAGCTTCTTCCTGTGAAAACTTTTTTTCTCCTGTGAAAACTAAGATGCAAATGCACATTAGCCATGGCCTGCACGGGGTCAGGGGCTTCAGTGTCACTCACCGGCTCCCACACTCATGGCCCGTCCCCCTGGAAGGGTGCGGGGTGCAGTAACACACACAGAGCTGTCGTCTCCTTCGATAGCAGGGCCTCCTTCCGGAACACGGGCTGAAGGACCCCCTGCCACTCTTGTGGAGGGTCAGGCACTCTTTTCAGAAATAGGTCCCTGGTGGCTTGCTTGGTTTCTTTTGCTCAGTACAGATTTTCATCGTGCACAATGTGACATGGACATTCCGTTAATGAAAACCTTTTGGTGTTGGGGGGCCATGTTTTCAGACTTTTTAAGGAGCTTCTTTGAGGTCTACAAAAGCTTCTGCTAAGCTGTTCACTGTGAGTTTTCTTGGGAGTGGTTCTTTTTCTTCTCTTGCAGTTTCCTTTCCTTTTGCCTTTTCTTCAGTTATGTGTTCCTGTTCCAATGATTTCTCATTAGTCAGGTCCTGAGGAACCAGCCCTGGGGCCCGTCGATGTGACCCTCACCCAGAGCCTTGTTGGTTTGTGCAGCCTCCTTTGCCTTGACATCTCTGAGGTCATGGATGAGCCTCAGATGCCATCCGTACACTCTTTGGTCATGTCACCTCAAGCCCAGGCAGGGGGTTGTCATCCTTCCACAACTGCATCCGTGCCGTCCTGTTGCAGCAATGGCCCAGGCAAAGGTCCTCCTCAGCAGTAGAGTTTAAACGCTGCTATAACTCCTTGCTCCATTGTTCGGATTTGATATTGGGATGAAGATTGTAAAAAGGAAGATGTCTGTAAGCGTTACCAACAACAAACATCTTGGTCCTGGCTGGGTAGTTCAGTTGGTTAGAGTATCATCCTGATATAACAAGGTTACAGGTTCGATCCCTAGTCAGGGTACATACAAGAAGCAACCAATGAGTGCATAAATAAGTGGAACAAATCAATGTTTCCTTCTCCAAAATCAATTTAAAAAAATAAAATCTTGAAAGATACATTATTCTCCCCATAGTAATTTTCCATTTTGCTGGCATAACGATTCAGGAGGGCATCCCGGAAAAGAAGCCGGGTCACCTGTGACTTCTTAATGTGTGTGCTTCTTGACATGCTCTGGCCTTGGGGTTCTCACTGTGCCAGGTGACAGGGATTTCAATTTGTAGCTGCAGCATTGCCCCCACTGTGCCCTGAGGGAGTAGCTGGTTAAGACTATTTCTCTACTTTTATAGTTGTATGGGATCTGCAACAGTGAGCCCTGCTGGCCCCAGAACCAAGTGATCAGGGCCACAGTCCAGGGCACAGCCGCCACCACCACTGGGGCACCAGGCGTGTGCACAGGCTCCTTTCTGGGTGGTACCTGGAGCAAGGCAGAGGCCGAGTCTACAGGGTTTGCAGAATATTGCAGTAGGCCTCCAGACATGCACTTGGTCCCTCAGGCTGAAGATCTGAAAGCAAATAGGCCTTGTCACAGAAAGACTGGGTGCTTTGCAGTCTGCCGCCTCCTGCTGGCCCTGGGCAAGGGGAATCCATGGGTGAGTCCTGTAAGAACCGTTTCTCAGCGTGATGTAGCCTTGTGGACACAGCCCCGCTGGCTTTCCCTGGGGATCCCTCTCTCAGGTGCAGGTCTCAAAAGTTGGAGTCCCCAGCACGCGGTTCAAAGCCTTTGCTCCTCGGGGGAAGCTGGGAGCTGTGAGTCCCTGCCCACCTGTGGGTTACACCGGGCTTTATGACAAGCTTGGGTCTTAGCCCCTCCTTCCCGTTTCCACGTGGAGCTTTTTCTCATTTGCCCAGTGTGCGGGAGTCACTCACCTAGGGACTGGGTTTCCTTCATCGGAGGCTGTTCTGTATGTAGCTGCAGATTCGGTGTGTCCATGGGAGGAGGTGAGCTCAGGATCCGCTGATGTCACCATCCTGTACCATAACCCTACCTCTTATCTTTTGGGTGACAGCCACTCTAATGGGGAAGGTGACGCCTCCTTATGGTTTTGATTTGCATTTCCTTGGTGATTAGCGATCTATGTGTTGGCCATTTGTGCGTCTCCTTTGAGGCCCTCTGCCTAAGAGGGGCTGGAGGCAGTTCACGGGCCACTGCAGGCCGCACACTGGGACCGCCGGCTGGCTGATGCGTGGCAGGCAAGGCTCTCTCTGGGCCCCTTGGTGCATGGTCACTGAATCCCACAGCTCCCACAAACACACTTATGCTCATGGTTGGATGCCAAATTTTTGTTTTTGGAGGGTGGACAAAAAAAAAAAAAAATCAAGGGGATTTTTAGGCTACCATGATGCTAACGTTACTTCTCAATCTTCTTATGTCTATAACAAGCAATACTGTCCTGTATTCTGCATGTGGCAGTTCACACACACGGGAGTATTTCTGTGAGAAAAAGCCCAGAATCACTACGTCAAAGGGTATGTGAGGCTTTTTGTTCGATAGATGTAGCCTGATTGCTTTCTACAGCGGCTTATACTAAACCTGCAATGTCTGAGTGTCTCTCCCCCATACCTGGGCTCAGTTTGTGAGCAACAGCGATTATCTTATCTTATTACATTGGCATTTATCTTATTATGAGAGAGGCTGAGATGCTCTTTCTATGTTTGAGAGGTTTGTAATACCTTTCCTGTTAACTATCAACATTCTTTGTGCATTTTCCTGTCTCGGGTTTTGGTCTTTTACTTCTTGATTCCCTGAAGCTGTTTCCTTTTTGATAGGAGTGACAAATATTTAGAATCTTTTTAAAAACAAGATTATCCAAAGACCCCAAACATAGAAAGCAAAAGAGGGGCTTGATTTGAGGTCCAGGCGGGAGCCACAGGGTGAGAAAGGGACCCTGAGGGGTGCCCCTGTCCTGGAGTCTGGGCTGTGGGTGACACTAGGGTTTGGGATGCCAACCTGGGCTGACTTCCTGAAACTCACCTGCGCGGCGTTTATGTCCGCAGCTCATGTGTTCATCGGTGCAGAAGGCCCTGTTTGAGGAGGAGGACCACGTCAAGAAACTGCAGCAGAAGGTGGCCACCCTGGAGAAGCGGAACAGGCAGCTCCGGGACCGGGTGAAGAAGGTCAAGAGGTCACTGCGGCAGGCGCGGAAGAACGGCCGCCACCTGGAACTGGTCAACCAGAAGCTCAGTGAGAAGCTGGCAGCCACAGCAGGAGCCATCCCGCACATCAACGCCCTGGGGCGGGAGCCCGCACGCAGCACCTACCTGCGGGGATAGCGGGACCCCACGGTGCCACAGACAGCACTGCTGGGGCGCCTTGCCTCTCGCCAGGGCATGGAAACTGATGGTGGTGGTGGATGTGCACATATTTCAGACCTTGTAGAAGATATTTTTTACTCTGCATTTGGTAGTGTCTAGTTAGTTAAAGGGCAAGTCCTGCTGCCCCTCCTTGGCCTGGCCCCATACCTGGTGCTTGGAAATCCAGAGGCAGCAGGATCAAGCAAGCTGTGTGCTTGCCTGGGGCCTGCCCTCAGCTTCCAGGAGCAGCCTGCAAAGTGCAAATGTTGGGGAAAGGACACTTTAGACGCTAGATATATGTGACTGCAAGGAGGTTGGCCTTTATTTCAGAAGAGGCGGCAGTGTGGCCTCAACTCTGAGCTCCAGAACAACTAGTTTTAAGGAGTGACCTGAGTCCAGTCATGGAACCTCCCAGTGTCTCATTTTCCAGACCTTTGGAAGGAGGACAGTGGCCTTGCAAAGCTCCCAAGGATGTCTGTAAGTAGCAGGTGCAGGGTGTCCCTACTCCAGCCAGCATTTTCTCCCAGCTGAGGCATGTGAAGACTTAATGAGCCCGGCACAGGTAAGGGAGCTGAGTTGGGCAGCAGGCCATTAAAAAGATGCATTATACCTGATTTCCAGTACCAGCTGCCCAGAGCTGAAGGTGACAGCTAGGGGTCACTTTAATCAAGAGGGACATGGCCTCCTGGGCCTGCCACGTTTCATCACTCCACGTTCCTAAGGGAAAACCCTGAGCAGCATCGCAGCCCCTTCTAAGTGTTAATTTATTGTTTGCTCAGTCATTTCTTCCCACTTTTCGGAATTCAAGGTGAGCTGCCCTGATACCCTGGACTTCTATAAACACACCTTACCTGTTGGGATCAGGTGACTTTACCTTGTTCCCAGGCAGGCCTTGTCCCAGGTGTTCCCATCTCCTGCTTCTTTATGCAGACGCTTTCTACCCACCGGGACGGACCTTGCCCTGGAGTGACGTTTGTACATCAGTCCGCCTGTCGCGACTGCACCTGCACCCAATCAAAACATGGGAAAGAAACCTTTAAAGACAGCCCTGCAAGGAAAGAGAAGAGTGTTCACTATACCTGACACTCGAGCTCTTGACGTAGGCTCATGTGATCAGGCCCCAGTGGTGTTATTAAGAAGTCAGCTGAGTGTCCTGTCGGTGATCTTCTACTGATGGTAGAAGATAATGACCTTTCCCTTCCCTGCTTGTCTAGAGAGAAGCTTCCGGCCCTTTACTGGGGGGTCTGCTACCCACAGATCACCCAAGATGCTGCAGGGCCTGATTGTTCTGTCTTCTCCATTAGAAGTGGCAGTTCCTGTCAGATTTCCATCCCACTGGCAGCCAGTCTGAGGGTTGGAGCTTGTGTCACTTGAGTCTTGGTGGCAGGCTCCTACCTCAGGGTCAAACTCTGTCTTGGACTGAGTGGCACTGGAATGTTTGCCTCAAGGGCTCTTCATTTCCAAGCTTCGGCCTGCACTTTATTAGCTTATGCTTTAGTGGGGTACAGTGGAAGGGGACTCTTCCAGGTGACTCTTCCTGGGGACATTCCCTTAGAGTGGCTGTGCGTTCGGTGAAGGGAATGACAAGCCCAAGGGGGACTTACAGTCAGTGTTGGAAGACTGTGGGGGCTGGGTCTCTACAGCTGCACCATGTCTCCCTTTTCAATAAATACAAGCAATATTTCAGCCACAACAGTAAAGCGATGTGTTTCTTTTGTGTCAGGAAGATTTCAAGATGAGGCCTGGAAAGGCAATTTGGATCCTCTCGGGGCAGCGTGTGTGAGTAACTCCTGGGCATTCGGGACACTGAGCCCAGGCTGCCCTGCCTCTCTCCGTGTGTCCGTCTGTCGACACACCTGCAGAGCAGCAGTGCTGCCCTGGCCCGCTCCACACGAGGGACAGACAGCAGCTTCACTAATCAACGTCGTCAAACGCACCCTCGGAACAGTTACCAAAGGGACCTCCCTGGGTCACTGTTACGGCTGCGTTGCCATCTTAACCACAGTCCTTGCCACTTGTTTATTGTACTAGTAGGAACTTATTCATACAAGACTATTCCAGCTATAAACACTCACCAGAACTTGACATGTCAGCCAACCTCTCCTAGCACTATCTCTGAGAAGCAGGCCATGGTTTAGTCTGCCTTGTGGTTCCAGGAGGCCAAAGTCATATAATAAATGAGAGGCAGATATAATCTAGAATCTTTAAATAGAGTCCCCAAGAGTCACAAGCTGGTAGCATGTGGGACACCCCTAGTGTGGGGAAGAGGTTTCTTGGGCCTCCACATGGTGTGTGAATGTGAACACCTTTGGTGGCTTCGGTTCAGGCCGCCGTCCCTATTGCTGTCGCTCCTGTTTTTATCCTGCAGCATGAGTCATGCTACGGCGACTGCCTGAAAACAAGTTAAAAGGGATTCTTGCTCCTACGGTGCAGGGCCCCGCCCTCCTTCAAGGAGTGAGAACACAAACTCAGATCACGATGACTGAACCAAGCGTTGGCCAGGCATCAGTCCACGTTCCACGCTGCTTTAAAAACAATCGAGCACCCTCTTGTATGAGGCTCTTTCACACGCATCTCATTTAAGGTTCCTAACAATTCTATAAAATAGTGGCCCTGATCCCCATTCTCCAAGAGGAATCTGGGGCTTCAAGAGATTAAGTAAATCGTCCAATGCACACAACTAGTGCAGGTGACTAGTGAGGGTTCAACACCAGCTTCATTTCTCTCTTTATACTTGCTCATCTGTGAAGTGGGGATAATAACCACACCCACCTCAAAGACTGGTAAGAATACTGAAATTATTCCGTTTTCTCAGCAGGGTGCCTGACACTCCACAAGCGGTCAATAGATGTTACTTACTTACAGTAACTTTTATCATCAATGTTCACCAGAAAGGTCCAGCGTGTATCGGAGATAAAAATATTTGGTGGGACTCTCTAATTTTCTTATTAATCTTTAAACTTCAGCCTCTTTTCCAATTGCATCTCATTTTATTTCTGAGCCACCTCCTTCTCTTTCGCAATCAGTAGGTATTTTTTCCCCAGATTTATCGAGAAAATATAGTCCATCAGAAATGTGTTTCCTCAGCTTCCTAGCATGTCACTCACACTTCTCTCCTTTTTCCCACCTCAAAGGAAGGCTCTCGCTACTGCCCACACCCAGGGTCAGCCCCCCGCTCTGTTACCTCGAGTTCATATTGCTTCTCTCCACACCCGGCTCCATCAGTGCTCCCCTCTTTTATCATAAGTCTTCTCCTCACTGGAGACTCCTGCCATTATCCCCCAGCCAAGCTCAGCTCTGCTCATCCCTGGACCGAAACACACACACGCACAATTTGGGAAGTGTTGAGGTGGTCTTCACAGATGGTGACATAGAAGGCTCCTGAGTTCCGCCCCTCCCACAGATACACCTGAATGAACAGCTGCACAGAGAGCAATTTTCTCGGAAAGACATTCAGAAACTAGCTGAGTGTCATTTGTCAGGGGAACAAGACAGTACCCACATTGAAATGAGTAGGCAAGGCTGAGATACACTCTGGCCAAAAGCCCCACACCTAGCACCCAACTTTTAAAACTTTCACCCAAAGGATGGGCCCCGAAACATCTAGCCCTGAAAGCCAATGGGGGGTTT
Organism: Glossophaga mutica; assembly: GCA_039655065.1. Taxonomy (NCBI): domain Eukaryota; kingdom Metazoa; phylum Chordata; class Mammalia; order Chiroptera; family Phyllostomidae; genus Glossophaga; species Glossophaga mutica. The sequence continues at coordinate 159,616,050 of CM077303.1, forward strand.
GCATCCATGAGATCACAAGACCAGAGCAACTCCCTGGAGGCAGTTGTTCATGGGCCCAAACAGTCACCGCAGCTGTCACCCCAGGATCGATGTGAGAGAGCAGACAAAACACGCCTGTTTCAGTCTTTTCCTGAATGAGGGCTATTTGCACACTTTGCCAGCTGCTGCCCGAGGGCCAGACCGGACTTCTAACTTAGCACACTTTTAGAGCTTGCCGAAGTTTTCCCCAGACCCGTGAAACCAGCGGACACCATCTCTGCCTCTCCCTCTAGACTGCTCTTAGTCACCAGTATCTCCCTGGAAGGAACCTGTACACTCGTCTGACTCAGACGGGTCTCCAGATCACATGGCTCTGGTAGCCAATGGGGCTTCCACTCAGGAGTCCTGCAGCACCATACCAAACAAAGTTGTTCTTTCTGGCTCTCCCCCCAGGGCTCAGTGTACAGGGGTCAGACTGAAATGCCCATCTCCCAGTCTTTCCCTGAAGAGGTCTGTTTGTTTGCATAGTTCAAGCTGCAAGCTTCTCATTCAGCAGGCACCTGGAGGCTGACCGCATCCTTCCCAAAGGCCCGGGAACCAGCATGCACCTCCTCTGCCCTCCCCCTGCAGCCCACTCCAAGTCTCAGCAGGTTCTCCTTGAAAGGAGCCTATACACATATCTGTTGCCCAGGTTTGGTGGCTGTCACCTGAACTGCCTGACTCTGGTAGTTAACGAGGCTTGCATTCGAGTCCCACAGGACTGCAGCAGATGAAGAAACAGTTCTTAGCAGGCTCAGGAATACCATTTGCAACTTCATACCAAGGCCCAGTGCAACGGGGAGCAGGCAAAAATTCCCACCTCCCAGTTCCTCCCTAGAGACGCCTAGCTATTGGGTTGGCCAAAAAGTCTGTTTAGTTTTTTCCATAAAATAAAAGATACACTTTTCACTTTCACCAGCAACTTTATTGATTGGGATATTTTGAGTATGTCAGCTATCTCCCATGTGGTATAATGTTGATTGTTCTCAATGTCTTGATTTGATTGCTACCAATTTCAACTGTTCTACCCAACCATGGAGCATCGTCCAATGAGAAATTTCCAGCACAAAACTTCACAAACCACTTTTGACACGTTTGATCATCAGTCACAGCACCTTTTCCATACATAGCATAAATCTTTTTTTTGCATTTCAGTTGTATTTTTACCTTTCTTGAAATAATAAAGCATAATATGCCAAAAATGTTGCTTATTCTCTTCCATCTTCAATATTAAAAAAGTTACACAAGCCCTGGCTGGTGTAGCTTTGTGGGTTGAGTGCTGGCTCACAAACCAAAAGGTCACTGGTTCAATTCCCAGCAGGGCACATGTTTGGGTCATGGGCCAGGTCCCTGGCAGGGGTGTGTGGGAGGCAGCCGACTGATTATTTCTCTCGCAAATCCATGTTTCTGTCTCCCTCCCTTCCCTTCCCTCTAAAAGTTAAAAAAATTAAAAAATGAATAAATAAAATAGCTACACAAAAATTCACCAATTTTGATAAGTTTCTTTTTAAAAATGCACACAGATGTGACAGCTGTCACAATACAATCTAACAAAGTTGTTCTGAGTGAAGTTAAAAACAACTAAACACTATTGGAATCATCTTACAGAAAACAACCGAACTTTTTGGCCAACCCAATACTTACTTTCCCAGCTGGTGCCTTAAGACGAAGCTTCCAACAGGCCTGCCTGTAGCTGCTGACCAAGATCCCCTCCTTTGGGACACCGACGGGTCTTGGCGCACTGAACTCTATGAGGAGCCATTAGGAACAGTCACAAAGGTCAGAGACACAACCGGAAGCATAAGTCTGGCTGGTAGATGATGATGCTTATCTTCTGCACAACACCAATCTGTCAGATTGGAAGAAGTGGCTATTTTATTTAGTGCATGGAAACCAGCACAGAGAGTCAAGGAAAATGAAGAAACAAAAATATGTCCTAACTGAAGAACAAGATGAAATTCTAGAAACATATGAGTTACCTGATAGTGAGTTCAAAATAATGGACATAAAGATGGAGAGCATGCACAAACAAAGTGAGAATTTCAACACAGAGCTAGAAAGTACAAAAAAGTGCCAAACAGGTCACAGGGCTCAAGAATACAATAACTGGAGTAAGAAATTCAATACAGAGGTTCAAAAACATCAGATTAGATCAGTCACAGGGAAAAAAATCAGTGAACTCGATAAGGTAGCAGAACCATCCAACCAAAGCAAAAGACAGAAGACTGAAGACAGCTTAAGGGACACGTGGGGCACCATCAAAGTTACCAAAATACACATTTAAAGGAGTTCAGAAGGGGCAGAGAGAGAAAGCTAATTCAAAGAAATAATGTTTGAAATCTCCTCTCACCTGGGGGAAGCTTAGATTCCAAAAAAAGATGAATGTAAAGAGACCCATAGTGAGACATTATAATTAAATTGTCAAAATTAAAAACAAGAAGAAAATGTTAAAAGCAGCAAGAGAAAACCAACTTGTTATATACAGGGAACCCCTATAAGATTATCAGTGATTGTTAGATTTTTTTTAAAAAGATTTTATTTAATTTTAGAGAGATGGGAAGGGAAAGAAATATTCATGTGTGAGAGATACATCGATTGGTTGTCTCTTGCACACCCCTAACCGGGGACCTGGCCTGAAACCCAGGCATGTGCCCTGACTGGAATCAAACCAGTGACTTTTCAGTTTGTGGGCTGGCATTCAAGCCACTGAGACATACCAGCCAAGGCAGATTGTTCGATTTTTTAAAATAGAAGCTTCGAAGGCCAGAAGAGACTGGGATGATGTATTCAGTGTGCTCAAAGAACAAAACTACCAATCAAGAATACTCTACCCAAAAAAGATATCCTTCAGAATTGAAGGAGAACATATTAAATATAGAATACCATAAAGATGTCACCCCCCAAAAAACCCAGAATAAGTAAATTCAGTAAAGTTGCAGGATACAAAATCAACATACAAAAATCAGTTCCACTTAAGTTCTCCTTCAGAACTAAAGACTTTTTCAGTCAAGCAAAAGTAAACATATTTCAGCACCACTACACCAGCCTTACAAGAAATGTTAGAGACTTCTTTAAGTTGTAACAAAAAAAGTTGCTAATAAATACAAGGAAAACATATCAAAGTAGAAATCTCAATGATGAAGGTAAATATATAGATAAAATTAGAATAATCTAATGTTGTAATGGTGGTGGGTTAATTACTTTTAAAGGTAGTTTAGGGTTAAAAGACCAAAATAGTAAAAATAACTAACTACAATAATTTGTTAATGGATACAAAAGATACAAAGATGTTTATTGTTACATCAAAAACATAAAATGTAGGGCAGGAGAGTAAAAATGTAGAGCTTCAGAGTATGTTCAAAGTTAACCTGTTAACACCTTACAATAGACTGTTAGAGCTCTAAGAAGTTTTACGTAAACCTCATGGTGATCACAAAGCAAAATCCTATAGTGGAGACACAAAAGATAAAAGTCCGTAATAACTCTGAGCATACCACTACAGAAAATCATCAAACCAAACAAGAAGAGAGCAAGTCAAGAAGAAACAGGAATTACAAAACAGCAAATAATAAACAAAATGTCAATTAGTCCATACCTATCAGTATTGACTTTAATTGTAAATGGACTAAATTCTCCAATAAAAAGACGTAGAGCAGCTGAATGGATTAAAGAACAAGATTTATTTATATTCTGCCTATAAGAAACTCACTTCAGCTTCAAGGACACACACAGAAGTGAAGGGACAAAGATGTTCCATTAAGTGGAAACCCAAAGAGAGCCTGGCAGCAATACTTCTTTCAGATACAAAAGACTTTAAGACAAAAACTGTGGTAAGAGTCAAAGAATATCATTATATAATGAGATGGGGGTCAATCCAACAATAGGATATGACATTTGTAAATATATATGTACCTTGCATAGAAGGACCTAATTCTATAAAATAAATATTAATAGACCTAAAGGGAGAAATAGCAATACAATAATAGTAGCAGACTTTAATACCCCATGTTCATCAATGAATACATCTCCAGAGATAAAATCAACAAAGAAACTTTGGCCTTAAATAACACAAGACCAAATATACTTAACATGCATTCACCAAACATTCCATCCACAGCAGCAGAATACACGCTCTTCTCAAAGGCAAAGGGAACATTCTCCAGGATGCATCATGTACTAGGCCACAAAACAAGTCTTAATAAACTTAAGAAGACAAATTATGTCAAGCGTCTTTCTGACCACAATGGTATAAAACTAGAAATCAATTACAAGAAGAAAATTGGAAAATTCACAACCACGTAGAGATTAAACATGTTATTGAACAACCAATGGGTCAAACAAGATTGAGGAAAATAAAAAGAAATCTTGAGACAAATGAAAATAGCAATGTAACACACCAACACTAAGGGGATTCAGCAAAAGTTGTTCTAAGAGGGGCGTTCATACTGATAAATAACCTACACTAAGAAACAAGAAAGATTTCAAACAACCTAACTTTACATTTTAAGGAACTAGAAGAAGAAGAACAAAGCCCAAATTTAGCATGACAAAAGAAATAAAAAAAGATTAAAGCTGAAATAAATAAAAGGGACTAAGAACATACCAGAAAAGATCAATGAAACTAAGAACTAGTTTTTTGAAAAGATGAACAAAATAGATCTTTAGCTAGATGAGAGGGTTGGGGAATGAATCAGAAATGAAAGAGGGGAAATTACAATCGATATCACAGAAATACAAAGGATCATAGAGACTACTATGAACAATTATATGCCAGCAAATTAAACAACCTAGAAGAAATAAATTCCTAGATATGAAAACTGTAAAGACTGATGCATGAAGAAATAGAGAATCTGAACACACCAATTATACAAGGAGACTAAATCAAAACACCTCCCAACACACAAAAGTTCAGGACCAGATGGCTTCATTGGCAAATGTCTACCAAACATTTAAAATAGAATTAATCCTATTTGTTCTCAAACTCTTTCAAAAAATAAAAGAGGGAACACTTTAAACTCATTTTATGAGGCCAGTATTACTCTGATAAAACCAAAAAACTATAAGAAAATTATAAGCCAATATTCTTGATAAAAACATGCAAAAATCCTCAACAAAATATTAAAACTGATTATATTAAAACCAAATGTTATATTAAAAACAAACTGAATTCAACAACATATTAAAAGGACTGTACACCGTGATCAAGTGGAATTTATTCCAAAGATGCAAAGATGGTTCAACATCCACAAATCAATATGATACACTGCATTAACAAAATGAAGGGGAAAAATCATACAATTATCTCAATAGATGTAGAAAAGCATTTAGTGAAATTCAGCATCTATTCATAATAAAAAACTCCAAACAAAGTGGATATAGAGGAAAATACCTCAACATAATAGAGGCCATATGTGACAAGCCCACAGCTAATACCATACTTAATGATGAAAAACCGAAAGCTTTTCCTTTAAGATGAGAAAAGAGACAAAGGTACCCACTCTTACCACTCTTATTCAACAGAGTCCTGGCAGTCCTGGCTGTAGCAAGTAGGCCATAAGAACAAACCAAAGGCATCCAAATTGGTAAGAAACATGTAAAACTTTTCTATTTGGAGATGACATAATATTATATATAAAAAACACTAAAGACGCTCCCCCCAAAACATTAGAACAAACAAATTCAGTAAAGTTGCAGGATACAAAATCAATATACAAAAATCAATTGTGCTTGTGTTAATAATAATGAACTATTAGAAATAGAAATTAAGAAAATAATCCTATTTATTATGTACTATTATAATCATATTATGCATTATATGCATAAAATACCTAGGAATAAGTTTAACCAGGAAGGTGAAGGATCTATATGCTGAAAATTTAAGACATTGATGAAAATAAACATAAATGGAAGGATATTTTGTGCTCATGGATTAGAAGAATTAATATTTATTTAATGTCCATACTACCCAAAACAATCTACATATTTAATGCAATCCCCAGCAAAATTCCAATTGTATTTTTCACAGAAATAGAACAAACAATCCTAAAGTTGTATGGAACTACAAAAGATCCTAAATATCCAAAGTAATTTTGAGCAAGAACAAAGTTGGAAGCATCATGGTCCCTGATTTCAAACCATATTACAAAGCTATAGTAATCAAAACGGTATGGTATACTGATAAAAGCAGACACACAGATCAATGGAACAGAATAAAAAGATGAGAGATAAATCCACACATTTAAAGTCAAATAATTTATGATAAAGGAGCCAACAATATACAACAGAGAAAGTAGTCTTTTCAATAAATGGTGGAAAAACTGGACAGTCATATGCAAAAAAAAATAATAATAAATAACCACTATCTTAGACCATACACAAAATCAACTGAAAATGGGTTAAAAACTTGAATGCAAGATCTGAAATCATGAAACTCCTAGAAAAAAAATATAAGGGGAGCTCCCTAACATTGGTCTTGGCAATTATTTTTTTTTAATTTGACACTAAAAGCAAAAGTAAACAAGTGGTACTAAGTGAAATAAAAGCTTCTGTACAACCATGGACATCATCAACAAAATGAAAAGCCTATTTATGGAATGGGAGAAAATATTTGCAAACCATATGTCTGATTAGGTGTTAATATCCAAAATACATAAAGAACTCATATAACTCAATAGCCAAAAAAAACAAAAACAAACAAAACCCAAACAATTAAAAAATGGGCAGAGTATCTGAATAGACACTTTTCAAAGAAAACATACAGATGGCCAACAGCTGTATGAAAAGATGCTCAATATCACTAATTGTCATGAAATACAAATCAAAACCTCATACCTGTTAGAATGGCTATTCTCAAAAAGAAGGGATAGTAAGTGACAAGAATATGAAGAAATGGGAATTTATGCACTGTTGGTGGGAAGTAGTTTGGTGTAGTCACAATGGAAAATAGTATGCAGGTTCCTCAAAATGTTAAAAAATCCAAATACCATATGATCCAGTAATTCCACTTCTGGGTATTATCCAAAGGAAATGAAATCACTATCTCAAAAAGAAAAATGCACACCCATGTTCACTAAACATTATTTACAATAGCCAAGACATAGAAACAACCTAAGTGTCCAATCACAGATGAATGGATAAAGAAGATGAACAGAGCCCTGGCCAGTGTAGCTCAGTTGGAGCATTGCCCCATAACCACAAGGTCACTGGTTTGATTCCCAGTCAGGGCACATGCCTAGGTTGTGGGTTTGATTCCCCATTTGGAGTGAGGGAGGCAACGGGTCAATGTTTCTCTCTCACATCAATGTTTCCCTCTCTCCCTTTCCTTCTCTCTTGAATGAGAATAAAATAAACATGAAAAAAGATGAATTGGTATATACATATGTGTTTATACATGTATGTATATATAGACATATAAATAAATATAAAAATGTAATGTCATTCAGCCATAAAAAAGAAGTAATTCCTGCCACTTGGGACAACATGGATTAACACTGAGGCCATTATGCTAAATGAGATAATTCAGATAGAGAAAGACAGATACTGTATGATGTTATTCACACGTGGCATCTAAAAAAGTCAAACTTACAGAAACGAAGTCTAGAATGGTGGTTGTCGGGGCTGGAGAGTGGAGAGACGGGGAGATGCTGGTCAGAGCTTACAAACTTCCAGTTACAAGATGAATGCACTCTGGGGATCTGATGTACAGTGTGGTGGTTGTAGTGAACAACATTACATTATGTATGTGAAAGCAGTGATGAGAGTAAATCTTAGTGTCTTCACCACAAAGAGTCATGGTATTCACGTGAGCTGATGGGACAGTTAGCCACACTGTGATGATAATCACTTTGCAATATGTCACTGTATGAAATCAACACATTATACATCTCATACAATGTTATATGTCAACTGTATATCAATAAAACTGGGAAAAAATAAAAACGAAGGCACAGAGTGTCACCATCCTTGAGAGTGGAGGTGGGCTTCCTGTGCGGGTCGGAGATGGACATGGAGGAGACTGCCACTGAAACGTATTCCTGACTTCACCGTGGGAGACGGGCCTGAGGTCTGAAGATCAACGAAGCGATGCTCGCCTTCCAGGGACCAAGCAGGTCTTAACTGGCAGAAAATGTGCCCAAGGAGGCCATCCAAATGACTGATCAAAACTGATGGACCTCCTACTATACATACATGTATATACATATATACATACAAATGTATATACTTGTATATACAGGGTCTGGCACAAATAATGCCCCTTTTTATTACAAAATCTTTTATTACAAAATCGTAAGCATGTAATTCTGTAACATACACTATCACACTCAAGCACACCATATGACACTTTAGGTGAAATGTTCAAATTAACACTATAAGTGTATTATAAGTGTAACACTATCAGTGTAATATTATTACACTGATATTATTACCCTACCAACTATACACAAGCAGGTGTTACTTGTGCCAGAATGTATATATTTATATATAAATATATAAATAGCTACATATTTATTTATATATAAATGTAGATAGCTACATATTTACTTATAAATATATAAACTTGTATATATTTTAAACTTATAAATTTATTATTTATATGTATAGATACATAAATAATATATACTTATGTAAATTATATACAAATATATATTTACAAATAACATACATTTATATATAAATACACATACACATGAGGTCTACCTGAAAAAAGTCTAGCCATTGTTAATATAATGAGAAAAGTTTGCATGGTATCAATACAATCTGGTATCCAAGGACAGCAGATTGGAATGCACACGTGTGAACAATGACAACTTCACTGCACCAGTCAGTGGGGTTTGTAGACGCCATTGTGTAAGCATGTGTACTGTGTGGTTGTTTCATTCAAAATGACTGAGCAAGTAGAGAAATGAATCTGCATCATATTTTGTATTAAGCTTGAACATCCCCCTTTGCAGAAACTATACGGATGATTCAGAAGGCTGCAGCTATGGGCAACTGGTGAATGGCCACTTCATCACCACAATACACCTACTTATGCATCATGTCTCATGCAGAGTTTTTTGGCAAAACATCAAATCACCCAGGTGACTCAGACCCTTTACAGCTCAGATTTGGTGCCCTGCAACTTCTGGCTTTTCCCCAAACTAAAATCATCATTGAAAGAGAAGAGATTTCAGACTGTCAATGAGATTCAAGAAAACACGATGGGTTAGCTGATGGTGATTGGGAGAACTGTGTGAGGTACCAAGGTGCCTACTTTAAAGGGGACTGAGGTGTCATTGTCCTTTGTACAATGTTTCTTGTATCTTGTATGTTCTGAAGTAATGTGTCTGTTTTTCATATTACATGACTGGATACCTTCTAGATGGATCATATGCACACACAGACACACACAAAGGGCCTGGACTGAGCCTCTACCAATGGGAAAGTCATAGCCCTTCAACCTGAGACAGTTCATAGAGCTCCTTGATTTACGGAGCAATCAGGAACCCTTGAAGAAAGACTTCGTGGTAGCATTACATAGTAGTATTCATCTTCCTCATGTCTACCAAGAATCTGTAGGTGTTCACCACCTTAAATGTACATCAGGGAAAGGGAAATTCTAAAATCTTTCTGCTATTGGGTAATGGTGCTGGCCTGTCCCTGAGCTAACAGTTAGAGAAGTTGCAACAGGGTCTGAGAGTAAAGGATGTTTTGGCCAAGTCCATATCATGGTAAGTCTCATGGTCTGTGAGACCATTCTGTATTACTTCCCCAGCTCCTGAACATGTAGTTGGAATAGACACTTTTGGCATCTGCAGATGCCCACATTGGATCCCTGAACCTTGGGATTAGGGCTCTCATGGCAGAAAGGTCAAAAGAAAACTGTGAAGTTTCTCCTCTCTAGTAATGTTGAAGTGTATAAATAGTAAACAAAATGGAATCCATGAGAACAGCATCTTGCCAAATAGGGAATATTAATGAAAGGTGGAAATTATAAAAAGGAGCCAAATGAGAATTCTGGAGTTGAAAAGTATAATAACAGAAATGAAAAAATTCACTAGAAGGGGTCAACAACAGATTCGAATAGGCAGGATATACAATCAGTGAACTTAAAAATAGGTCAATTGAGATTCTCCAGTCTAAGAAATAGAAATAATGAAGAATGAACAGAAATGAGGAGAGCATAGGAGGCCTGCAGGACTCCACACACTAAGCAACATATGCTTAATGGGGGTTCCAGAAGGAGAGGAGAAAAAGGGGCAGAAAGTAGATGAATGGTTCCCAGGTGCATGGGGGAGTGGGGTAATAAAATGTTCTGGAATTAGACAGTGGTGATGTTTGCACATCATTGTAAATATACTGAAAACCATTTAATCGTGTACCTTATAATGGTTAAATGAGGGGTTTTTGTTAGACAAATTTTATATCAATAAAAAGAAATTATCTCAGTTCCTCCTGGATTTCCTCGCTCATTACACCTCCTGACCCTAAGCCACAATGGATGCAATTCACTCAGCACCAAATGTCTTTGCTTCTACCATTCCCCTGTCTTTTGCTTTGGTCTTTGTCCCTCTATCACAGAAAACCTTGTTCAGGTTTTAAAATCTGCTCATAGTCTGTCATGACTCTCATTCCCCACAGCACTGGTTGTAATTCTTCCAAGTTTTATAGTCTGGAAACCAGGTAGCTATTGAAAAGCCTTGGGTTATCCAGGCTAATCTCAACTGGAAAGTTTTGTGAAAGGTCATTTTTTAAAGTTTGGTAAAAATCAAATATTATAAAATTTACTATCTTAGTTATTTTTAAGTGTGTATCTCAGTGGTATAAGGTATATTCACACTATGCAACAACCAAGTTCAATTATACCCTGATTTGTGAAGCCTTCTCTAACTGGAATCAATTACTCCTTCTGTGATCCTATAGCATTTTGGGCACCCTCCCATTCTAGCCATTGACCACATTTCTTTCTGGTTAGTTTTTGTGTCTGTCCCCATCACTAATTTGTGAGCTCCCTGATGTCCGGGTTTGAGGCTAATTCATCTCTAAATTCTCTGGTCAGCACAACGTGATACTAACTAAAAATGCTCGTTGAGACTTCCAGCCAAGATGGAGGTGTAGGTGGACACACTATGCCTCCTCTCACAACCAAAATTAAGGACAACAAAGATTTAGAATAAAAAAAACGAGAACAGATAGAAAATTGAATTGTATGGAAGTCCAACAACGATTCACCCAGACAAGTAAGAGGGGCGGAGTTGGCAGCCGGTGGAGAGGGATTGCAGCAGGAAAAAGCAGTGCCTAGTGGTCCCAGACACACAGGCAGCGGTTGGCACACCCCAGGTACACAGGTGGCAGTTACCAGGCGCGGGGAGGCAACAAGCAGACCAAGCGAGACGCGCAAGGCAGCTGACCACTGTCACACATTCGTGTGCAGATAAGCCAGGCAAAAATAGGTAGCGAGACAGACTGTGCAACCCAGGGCCCCAGCACCGGGAAATAAAGCCTAAAAGCACTGATTGAAAACACTGGTGGGGGTTAAAGTGACAGGAGAGACTCCCAGCCTCACAGGAGAGTTTGTTGGAGGGACCCACAGGGTCCTAGAATGTACACAAGCCCACCTGCATGGAAATCAGCACCAGAAGGGCCCAATTTGCTTGGGGAAAGTGGTGGGAAGGACTGGAATCCGAGAGAGTGTAGAGCAAGCACCATTGTTCCCTCTTGGACCCTGCCCCCACATACAGCATCCCAACCCAGCAACTGGGCTGCCCTGCCCTGGGGAACACCTAAGGCTCTGCCCCTCACTACATAACAGCAGCAACCAGACAAACCAACCAACCAACCAACGAAACAAACAAAACCCACAAATGGCTCAAATGGGAGAACAAATCAAAGCCCCAGAGCCAATTCATCTAAGTGACCAAGAGATAGCCAACCCATCAGATGCACAGTTCAAAGCCCTGGTAATCAGGATGCTCACAGAACTGGTTGATTTTGCTCACAAGTTAGATGAACAAATGAAGGCTACAATAAGTGAAATGAAGGAAAACACACAGGGAACCAATAGTGATGGGAGGAAAACTGGGACTCAAATTAATGGAGTGGACCAGAAGGAAGAAACCAACAACCAAACAGAAAACGAGGAAGAAACAAGAATTCAAAAACATGAGGAGAGGCTTAGGAACCTCCAGGACATCTTTAAATGTCCCAACATCCGAATTATAGGGGTACCAGAAGGGGAAGGGGAGGAACAACAAGTGGAAAACTTATTTGAACAAATAATAAAGGAGAACTTCCCCAATCTGGCAAAGGAAATAGACTACCAGGACGTCCAGGAAGCTCAGAGAGTCCCAAAGAAGTTGGACCCAAGGAGGAACACACCAAGGCACATCGTAATTACATTAGCCAAGATTCAAATGAAGGAGAGAATTCTAGAAGCAGCAAGGGATAAGGGGACAGTCACCTACAAAGGAGTTCCCATCAGACTATCAGCTGATTTCTCCAAAGAGACCTTCCAGGCAAGAAGGGGCTGGAAAGAAGTATTCCTCTGGTTCTCAGCCCATGCTCAATCCACTGAGCTACACCAGCCAGGGCTGGAAAGAAGTATTCCAAGCCATTAAAATCAAGGACCTACATCCAAGATTGCTCTATCCAGCAAAGCTGTCATTTAGAATGGAAGGGAAGATAAAGTGCTTCTTGGACAAGGTCAAGTTCAAGGAGTTCATCATCACCAAGCCCTTATTATATGAAATGTTAAAGGGACTTATCTAAGAAAAAGAAGATAAAAAATACAACAGTAAAAAGACAGCAAACTCACAGCTATTAACCACCACACCTAAAACAAAAGCAAACTAAGCAAACAGCTAGAACAGGAGCAGAAACACAGAAATGGAGATCATATAGAGGGTTAGCAACAGGGGAGTGGGAGGAGGAGAGGGGGGGAAGGTACAGAGAATAAGTAGCATAGACAGTGGGTAGAAAATAGACATGGGGAGGGCAAGAATAGTGTGGGAAATGTAGAAGCTAAAGAACTTATGACACATGGACATGAACTAAAGGGGGGAATGTGGGTGGGAGAGGGTGTGCAGGGTGGGGGGAATGATGGGGGAGAAATGGGACAACTGTAATGGCATAATCAGTAAAATATATTAATAAAAAAGAAAGAAAATGCTCGTTGCGGAAGGAATGCAGGGGTAAAGAAGGCAGTAGTTCATGTAAGACTTGGAGACATATAAGGGGAAAGGCAAAGAATCACACACATTTCCCCCTCTTCCTATACATCCTGACTTATCATCTTGCCTCATCCTTGGCCAAGAACAGGAGCCAGGGGTATTGCTCAGTAGGTTCCAGGGTCCTATCAGCTTTTGGCCTCAAGGAAAGTTCTACCTCCAGAACAGTGTCTTCCATGGCTAATGCCCTACAGCAGCTGAGTTGCCCTTATCCAAAGATATCTGCTATTTATAAAGATTCAAGCTCTTTTCAGCTTCCAACTTTCCTGGACTATAAGACCACAACCTTGAAAAATGCCATCTGCTTGCCATCTTTACAACGAACAAAGAAAATATGTGGCAAAATCACTTTTTGGTTATCCAGACACTATTCCTCACAGGAAGTGACTAAAAATCCCCTTGCTTTGCTCCTCCCTCCTCACCCCTGAGGCCACCCCTGCTGTCTATAGGACTTGCTGGCTTTGGCACTAGAGGCTGCGAACAGAGCGAAGGGTAAAACTCCAATGAGTTTGTCAGCTGCTTTCTTCAACTTTTGCTAAAGGCTTAGGGAGGAGGCTCAAAAAGGAAGTGAGTGAAACTTTTTGATTATCTGTGTTTTTGCAATTAATCCTGTTCCCCATTAAAGAGTCATAGGAGATGAATCTCCATTTGCCAGATGGCTGGCATGAACTGGATGGCCTGGCATTTCATTCCTTCCTGTCCAATAAAACAGGAAAATTCAAACCAGACACTGAAATGTCCTTTTCTTTTATTAAAAACAGTTCTTAATTGTGTAGCTGGGTTCTCTGAAAGTGAACTTCAATATGCCTGCACCTTTGAATGGAAGAAAGAGGGACAAAACTGCCATTCTAAAAGTGCTAGACAGTTACATGATGTGCGTGACTCTGACCTAGTGGGCGTCACCCCTAGCTGCCCGTCAGGGGGGGGCGGGGGGCTGTAAATAAGATGCCCCCTCTGACCTGAAAGGGGCTTCTGCATCAGCATTAAACACAAAACCAAACCCCTTCCATGATGCTAACCAGTAGCTAGAACTAAGAGATCACTGATCTGAGGGTAAAACAGATCATTTATCTTCAGAATAAACATGTATTCTGGGAGAAATTACTTTGGGAAACCCCCTCGATAAAAAGATATAAACCAAGGTACTAGCAATAGCTCTGAACATTGGTAAACAGATCCAAAAGCAAACACTAGGCTGATATGTTAGCTCTCTATCACTGTGTAACAGATGACCACAAACTTAGTAATAACTGTGTGATTACTAATAACTCAGTAAAACTGTGAGATAACAGACACCTCTTTATCACTGTCTCCACCATTTCCATGGCTGTGTATTTTTAGGAAGGAGAGAGAATCGGCGACCCTGGAGGTAGCTGAAAATCACAGCAGCACTGGTAAGTTACCTATTGTCTCCTTCTCCGACACCTAACGAAGAGTCTACGAGAGTCCATTAAAAGCACATAGAAATCCAGGGTGAAAGGGACCCTGCAGATTCTGCAGGCCAACTTTGACCCAGGCTCAGATCCCTCTATTAGCTCTCTTAGTTACTACAGCACAAGGCCACAGACTGGGTGGCTCGAACAACAAACATCTATTTTTCACAGATCTGGAAGCTGGGAAGTCCAAGAACAAGGGGTCAGCGGACCTGGTGTCTGTGAGAGCCCTTTCCTGGTTAGAGATGGCTGTCTTCTCCCTGTGTCCTCCCAGGAAGGAGAGCAGAGAGGAAGCAGCTCCGTCTCTCTTCCAAAGGCACCATCCCATTCTTGAGGGCTCCACCCTCATGGCCTAATCACCTCCAAAAAGCCTCCCCTCCAAAACCATCACCCTGGAGACTGGAGTTCCAACCTATGAATTCTGGGGGGACACAAACATTCAAGCTATAGCACCTTCTCTCACAGGGCTCAAGGACCCATGGGGAAACTTCCCACGATGGAGAATGTTCCCGAGTGGAAGGCCATCTTTGTCAGAGGCCAGTAAACTCACTCAGGGCTGAATTTTACTCTTGTTCCTTGGATGTATTTGCTCTGTGATGCAGAGATGATTTAGCTTCTCTGTATTAGCATGGTTCTCTTTACCATCAGTAAACTTAAAGTCAATCAATACACTTATCCATCATCTTTAAATCTATATTTGCTTTCCAACATAGCCCCTGAAAACAGAATTAAACAGAATTCATTTTATCTTCCTAAAAATCAAAAGGACTGATTTTTTTTTTTTCTTTTACAGGTGCTCAAGTGCCTGGATCTTTTGCAAAGAGCAGCTTTACCTCTACCCCACTTGTTATCTGCAGGCAGTGTCTAAAACTCATTTTCTTTGTTCAGTCAGATTTTGCGTTGGATTCCTCAAGGCGGTCTCTTTATTTGGAGTTAATAGCTCAGATCCAAATGTTTTGTTTGGAAGAAAGAGGCTGTTGCAAATCTCTGGGTTACCCAATCCAAGGCCAAGTGGAAACTTTTTCTAAGCATCTGCTGCAGGGAGGGGCCTGCCCAGCCCTTCCGCTGCTCTCCCCCAGGTAGCCCCTGTCCGTGTCCCAGAGGGCAAGCCTTGCAGATCCACCCGGTCTGCCTGCTTGCCAAGAACTACACATCCTGGGACTTTAGAGAGAAAGCAATACAATCATTTGAGAGATTTTTTTAATTTCCGTATTTTTTTTCTTGTTTTGATTATGAGCATCAGTGATGATGAGCAGAATGTTTGTCTTGCCACCACTACAGAGTTTTGGTCCCACCATCATTCACTTCAGCAGGTGGCATGAGGCTGTCCCCCTCATCTGCGCATGGTGAGGGTGGCACACCATGGCATGCAGCAGGTCACGCTGGGGGCGGAGGCATCACGGGTGGGGAAGCTGCCACTGGCCTTCAGCTCCGGAAGGGCAGGAAAGAATGGGAGGACTGCTGCTCCGTCCAACCCCCATCCCACAGAAACTGTTTCTGCTTCAAAAACCACATGCCGGTCAGGGTTACACATTTTCAGTCCATGCCATTGGTCACTTGTTCATTTTACTTTTGCACTGGGATTCTCAAGGAGTGGATTCTTGTTTTTTAATTTTTGGAGAATGGTGATGGTAAAAATGAGCATTACTGCATAATCCACAAAGCAGAATGCACAAAAAGTTAACTACATAGCATTTTGCAAAGAGCTATTCTTATATATCTGAGGATACAAGAATGTTTTCCATTTTGCCCTGGCTAGTTTGGCTCAATGGATTGAGTACCAGCCTGCTAACCAGAGGGTCACAGGTTCAGTTCCTGGTCGGGGCACATACTTGGGTTGTGAGCTGGGTCTCCAGCTGCGGGAGTTGGAGAAGCACATCCATCTCTCTCTCCCTTTCTTTCTCTCCCTTCCCCTCTCTCTAAAAATAAATAAATAAAATCTTTAAAAAAAGAATGTTCACCATGTTGGTATTAGACACCAAGTGCCAACAAGCCAACAGGTTGGCCGCATCAAGTGCTTCCCACTCTCTGGCTCTCAGACATCAGCAAGGTTTTGGCCGGGAGGGTCACCAGCACCTCTTTCCTGGCAACTCAGGCTGTAAAGACAGGCCCTCCCTGTCCCTTCCCAAGTACTGTGATTGATAGAGACAGATGTTTCCAGAACTTTATCGCACTAACTGTTTAGTGAGAATGAGACAGCTTTTTTCAGACTAAAACCAGATATAAACAGTATTTCAAAAGAAAAATTCTATCATCTCCCTGCATATGTCAGATTTCTCTCACCTCATGAACTCTGACCTTGCTCTAGAATAATGGAAATTATGCCAGGTTTTCCATTGGCTTTTATGGCTCCCTATTGGCTAATTCACATGCATAAATTAATACTCTTAAGAACAGTATGAGAACCATAGTTCAGGTTAACCAAATTCTGCATCATTTCAATCCTTCTTTATAACTTTTCTGCTTAGTGTCTACTTCCTTAACTGGACCCACTGTGCCCCTCTCTCCCTCTCAGTAGGGGACAGTCCTGCTGGTGTTAGTCCTTGCTGAGAAACAGAGACCCCTGTGGTATTTGCAGCTTTCTCCTCTGGAGCAGAGCTAGCACTTAGCTTCTCATTCCAGTCTCAGAGAAGTTGGATACGTGCTTTATTCCCAGAACTCTCCAGTGTGTTGGGATGGAATATAAAAATAGCATTCTCCCCTGCAGAGGACAATATCCTGATCAGAAATCTTAAAATACTTTCTCAATTTTTTTCCATGGAAGAGACTAGATTTTCAACCAGGCAGTTGGCAAAGAGCCACTTGGTTTTTTCAGTTTGCTGGCCCTGACATCTCATGAGAACAACTCAAAAAGCTTACAAAAATCTTTTGCTTCAGGAGCTTAGCGGGGAGTTGGAGTGGATCCATCCATCTCTGGGCCATGATCCTGCTTCTAACAAGGGGGCATGTGCCACAGTGCTCAGTGAAGGATGCAAAGGATGGTCATGCCTGCGGCTCTTGGAAATCTGCCATGTTGTTTGCCTTTATGTTCCCTGATGATTATTCCCTGTGCAGTCTTTAAAAGCCAGTTCCTTAGACCTTATTCGTCTTGCATGACTAAAAGTTTATACTCATTGAATAGCAACTCCCCCTTTTCCCCTCACCCTGCCCCTGACAACTACCATTCTACTCTGCTTCTATGACTTTGATCATTTTCTTAAGAGGGTAGATTCTCCTGTTAAATGTTTTCACCACAACAAGCAAAACAAAACAAAACCCATTCCTTGTCTTGGGCTGAGAAATTGGTGATCTGGAATAAGGCTACTCCAGCCCATGTGTAGAGTGCCAATGATATCTCAGGTGGGGGCAGCTCATTCGCCTCTTCAACAAGATAGTTACTGCAGACCTACTGTGTGCCAGGCACTGTGCTAGTTCTGGTTGACCAAGACAGGCAGGATTCAACCAGGCAGTCTAATTCTCTCTCCAACAGAGGAAACTAAAAACCATAAACTAATAAGTCTAAACAAATGATTTGAGTGAAATCAAGTGTGTTGAATGAGGTCATGCTGCAGTGGGGGTGGAAAAGACCTGTTTTAGACAGATGGATAGAGAAGGTGATCTTCAACATTAGACTGGAAACACGAGGAGTTAGAAGCAGTCTGCAAACATACATGATCCCTTAGGAAAGGAAAGTGTCTTTGGGCATGTGGTGATTGGCTATCAGTGTCTGCTGAGAACAACCTCTGATCTAGTGTCCCTTCCTTCCCCCTTGCTCCTGGTCCCAGTAGGCATCTAGGGAGACTGAACTATACCTCACAGAGAGACAGGAGGAATGGTGCGCCCTGCAATTGCAAGGAGCAGTAATGACAGCACACTTCACACTGCTATGGACATCTCCTTATATCGTTAGTCTTGATCTTGCCCCTGAGCTCCAGACTGTCATATCCAGTTGCATACATGACATCTCCATATGGTTGCCTAACACACCTCTCCAAGTTATCAGGTCCAAAACAGAACTCCGGTTTTCTGCCCAAGACTCCCTTACTTCATCAAATGGTACCAACGTGTACCTAGTTACACCAGCCAAAGACATCCACAGTCATTCTTGATTCCTGACAGGGCAGCTGATGGTGACTGGGAGAACTGTGTGAAGTCCCAAGGTGCCTAATTCGAAGGGGACTAAGGCATCATGGTCCTGTGTAGAATGTTCCTTGTATCTTCGCCAATAAATGTCTCCTTGTCATAGTATGTGGCTGGATACTTCCTGGACAGACCTTGTATACTCATGGAACCACGCTATGAAACAAGATATGAAACTAACTCTATCACCTCCCCCATGTTTCCCTGTTCTCCTTTTTAGTCAAATCCCATTGTCCTGGCATTAGGCAACTACCAATCTTCTTTCTGTTGGTGTCTGTATTTATTTTTGATGCCTGAACTACTTTTCACTACTACGGTATATGATCTCTACAAGCTTCAGGCTTCTCATCTGTATTATATGTAGATGAGGATAATGTAACATCTTCCTCAAAGGTGTATGCATTAGAATCCTTGATATGTACAAGGTCCAGCACAAATAATGCCCTTTTATTACAAAATCTTTTACTACAAAATTATAAGTATGTAATTCTGTAACATAACAATATCACACTCAAGCATACCATATGACACTTTAGGTGAAATGTTCAAATTAAAACTATAAATTATTACACCCATATTATTACCCTACCAACCACGCTCACGCAGGCGTTACTTCTGCCAGACCCTGTATAAAGTGCTTATAATCATCTTAGTTATTGCATTTTTTGCTTGGGATGACATAAAATAACATAGACTGGGTGACTAATCCAACAGAAATTTATTTTCTCACAGTTCAGGAAGCTGCAAGTTCCATATCAAGGTGCCAAAGGATTCATTTTCTGGTGCAGACGGCTGCCTTCTCAGTCTGTCCTCATATGGCCTCTCCTCTGAGCAGGTACAGAGAGAGCGAGCTCTCTCGTGTCTCCTCCTTTTCATGTTAGGACACCAATCCCGTTGGATCAAGTCCTCATCCTTATGAACTCATCTGACCCTAAATGCCTCGCAACAGCCCTATGTGGAAATATGATTGCATTGGGAGTCAGGGCTTTAATATGTGACTTTAGGGAAACACAATTCATAACATTCCCTCCCATGGGCCCTCAAAATTCATGTCCTTATCACATGCAAAATATATTCATTCCATCATAACAGCCCCCAAAGTCTTAACTCATTCCAGCATCAATTCCAAATCCAAAATCTCATCTAAATGTTTAAATCAGGTACAGAGGAAATTAGAGGTTAAGTTTCATCCTGAGGCAAAATTCCTCTCTAGTTATGAACCTGTAAAACTGCACAGGTTATGTGCTTCCAGAATGCAATGGTGGGAGAGTCATAAGATAGACATTTCTATTCCAAAAGGGAGAAACTGGAAAGAAGGAAGGGGTGACAGGTCCCAAGCAAGTCCAGAATCTAGCAAGACAAATTCCATTAGACCTTATGGCTCAAGAATGACCCTCTATTACTGGATGCTCTGCTCCCTAGGCCTACTGGGGTGCAGTGTCACCCCTGTGGCCCTAGGCATCAGCCCCTCACCCCCAGGTCTTTGTGGTGGCCTTGCCCCTAATGGGTGGACAGGGGCAACTGAGGAGGGGGCTTGACCTTGGAAACCTATGAGACTCAGGAGAAAATAGCCGTGCATGCTGGGCCTGTGGTGGGAATGGCAGCCTTGGTGATCTCTGGATCACCTTTGGGGCCATTCTTCCCTTTCTTGAAAGGTAAACTATGTTCATAGCTTAATAGCTCTATTGTCCTATTCTGTTTCCTTTGGTCCAAATTGGCAGTGTCTCTGCTGGTATAACCCCATCTCTGTTCCTGGGTTCTGCATGTCTTCTGCTGAGATGGCTGATTAAATCCATAGTTCACATCCATAATTACTTTATCAAGTGACTTTCCACCCATATCCTTAGTGTTCTCTTCACAGCATGCTCACGCTCGCCCTCATTCTCTCTCTCTCTGAATATGCTGATTTTTCCATATCTTGAAGTTCTGAGTCCTTATTGCTTAACAGTTCCTTCAATTTATCTCTCTTCTCTCACATTTTCTAGTAAGGGATAAGGAATGACTAAGCCACTTCTTCAACACTTTGCTTAAGAATCTCCTCACCTATTTTGATTATATCTCAGTAAAGCTGACATGAAAAAGAAAATTGCCTTAGCTAAATATCCAATTTCTTTATTTCTTTTGTTTGTTTGTTAGGGGAGAGTACGAACGCAGTCCCCCACTACCACAAATTCTGCAGTTGAGTTTCCCACATTTGGGAAAATCACAGGGGTAAGCACACCTGGAGTGCAATGGTTGCACCTCATCCTGGGAGAACCACCTTCATGATCATGGTATCGCCCCTGTCAGGTAAGTATAAAATATCCAAATTCTTTGCTCTCAAGTTCTATCTTCCACAAAACACTAGAACATAATTCAGTCAAATTTTTGCCACCTTATCACAAGACTCGCCTTTCCTCCAGCTTTTAATGCCATGTTCTTAACTTCCATCTGAGACCTCACCAGAATCACCTTTAATGTTCATTTTTTTGTCAATGGTTTCTTCAAAGCAATCGAGTCTCTATCAATTACCCAGTTCCAAAGCCACTTTCACATTTTTAGGTTTATGTTACAGCAGCACCCCACTTCTCAGTACCAAAATCCATATTGGTCAGCTTGGTTATCATGACAAAGTATCACAGACTGGGTGCTTAACAGCAGAAATTCATTTTCTCATAGTTCTGGACATTACAAGTCCAAGATCAAGGTGCACAAAGGCCTCATCTCCAAATACCATCACATTGGGGATTAGAGCTTCAACATACGAGTTATGGGGAGCAAAATTCAGTTCATCACAGCTATTATTTTCATGAAGTTCTACAACTAGAGAATTTCAGAGCTAAGAAATGCCCCTAGGGCCCCTAGGAGCCTTCTTATTCTATTACTCTAGTCTTCCTCCCCTTTTTACTAAAGCTATTGGAATATTACTAGGGATAATGGGAAGATGTATGATCTTTCCTTCCAGAAGTGGTGACTTTCCTACTATCTCTGCATGGTGTCTGTCTCGTCTCAGTCCCAGAGGGGAGGCAGACTATAGTAGTAGAAGGGGCAAAATTTTGAGGTCAGACACACCCTGGAACAATATCTATGAAAGAGAGATAATGATAGCTGCCCACAGTAGTGCATCAAGGTCATGCAGGTAAAGGAACTCCCACATGCCTGCTTTTTTTTAAAAAAAAATTTTATTTATTGATGAGAAAGAGACAGACAGACAGACAGAGATCAGTTTGTTGTTCTACTTATTTATGCATTCACTGGTTGTTTCTTGTACATGCCCTGACTGGGGATCAAACCCACAACCTTTGTGGCTCAGGACAACACTCTAACCAACTGAGCTAGCCAGCCAGGGCTTTCATGCCTGCTTTCAGTAGGCGCTCAGCTCATGGTTTTAATGTAGTCACTGATACACTTAAAAAATCATTCAGCACAATCAGTTGGGCTTATTCCAGAGATGTAAGGATGGTGCAACATCTGCAAATTTATCAATGTGATACACCATATTCCCAAAATGAAGGATAAAAACCGTACAATCATCTCAAGACATGGAAAAAGCATTTGACAAAATTTAACATTTATTCACAATAAAAACTCCCAACAATGTGGGTACAGAGGGAATGTACCTCAACATAATAAAGGCCATTTTTGAAAATCCCAGAACTAACATTACTCTCAATGATGAAAAGCTGAAAGTTTTCCCTCTAAGATCAGAAATGAGTCAGGCTGACTGTGCTCATCACCTCTATTCAGCAGGGTACTGGAAGTCCTAGGCATTAAACAGGAAAATATAAGAGGCATCTAAACAGGAAACAATGAAGTAAAATAGTCTGTTTGGAGATGACATAATCTTATATATAGAAAACCCTAAAGGTCCCACAAAAACTGTTAGAAGTCTTAATGAATTCAATAAATTTGTGCAAGATACAAAATCAATATTAAAATCAGTTTTATTTCTATACATGAACACAGACTATCTGAAAAAGAAATAAAAAATCCCATTCATAATGGCATCAACAACTGTAAAATATTTAGGGATAAATTTAACCAATGAGGTGAAAGACCTGTACACTGGACACTGTAAGACATTGAAATTGTAAGAAATTGAAAAAACCTCAAATAAATAGAAATATATCTCATGCTCATGTATTGGAAGAATCAGTATTGTTAAAATACCCGTACTACCCAAAGCAATCTATGGTGTCAGTACAATCCCTATAAAAATTTCAGTGGCATTCTTCACGGTAATAAAAATAATCATAAAATTTGTATGCAACTACAAAAAACCCTGAATCACAAAAGCAATCTTAAGAAAGGAAAACATGATTTCTTAGCACCAACTTTATAGACCAGAAGGTACTTAAAGTGCTGAAATAAAAGAACTGACAACCTAGAATAATTTATCAAGCAAGGGTATCATTCAGAATTATAGGAGACAGTTTCCTAGACAAGCAAACACTACAGTGAGTTTATCATCACTAAACAAGTTTTACACAAACTGTTAAAGGGTCTTTAAGCAGAAAAGTTAAGAACGTGACCAGAAATAAGAGAAAGGAAAAAAATTTCAAAGGTAAAGCCAAATATTTAATAAACATGGTGAATCACACATTTAAAAAATACTGCAAGATCAAAAGAAAAAAAATATCAATCTCAGCTCAAACTACAAGAAGTTAGGAGATACACAACACAAAAATATCTAAAACATGACATCAATAACAAAGCATGCAGCAGGAAGTAACTAATGTCACCTGTATAGAATATATTTGACTTAAAAAATTTCCACTTAAAATAGACTGCTATGGTTATAGAATGATATACATAAATCTTATGGTAACAACAAACCAAAACCCTACAAAATATATATAAAGAATAGAGAGGAAATAACACAAACAAAACACTAAAAAAACCCAGCAAACTGCAAGGGAAGAGATCAAGAGAAAAAGAAACAGGAGAACTATAAAAACAACCAGAAAACAATGAACAAAATGGCAATAAGTACATTCTTAACAACAATTACTTTAAATATAAATCATTAAACACTGCAATAAAAATACACAGGGTGGCTGAATGGATTGTAAAACATGATCCATCTATATGATGCTTTCAAGGGACTCACTTAAAATTGAAAGACACATACAGACTAAAAGTAAAGAAATGGAAAAGATATTCTATGCAAATAGAAATAAAAAGGAAGCTGGGGTAGCAATACTATATCAGACAAATATACTTTAAAACAAAATAAATAAAAGAAAAAAGACAAAGGACATATAATTATAAAGGGATCAATCAAAGAAGAGGATATAGAAATTGCAAATATCTATGCACCCATATAGGAGCCCCTTAACATATAAAGAAATTAATAATTGACATAAAGGGAGAAATCCACAGTAATACAATAATAGTAGGGGATTTTAATGCCCCACTCACATCAAAGCATAGATCATCCAGGCAAAAAATTAATCAGGAAAGCAGTGGCCTTAAAAGTCACATAGTAGACCAGATTGACATAGGACATTTTTAGAACATTTCATCCAAAACTGCAGAATCTACATTTTTTTTCAAGTAAACATGGGACATTCTCCAGGACAGATCACATATTAGGCCTCAAAAAGCCTCAATAAATTCAAGAAGACTGAAGTCATATCAAGCACCTTTTTTGACAATGGCATGAAACTAGAAATTAACTACAGGAAGAAAACAGAAAAACACAAATATGTAAACAAAACAACACGCTACTAAACAAGTAATGGATCAAGGAGGAAATCAAAGAGGAAATTAAAACTATTTTGAAACAAATAAAAATAAAAATACAACTTTTCAAAATTTATGGGTGCAGCAAAAACAGTTCTAAGAGGGAAGTTCTTAGTGATACCAGACTATGTTAGCAAACAAAAGTCCCAAATAAATATTCTAACACTATACCTAGAAAAACTAGAAAAAGAAAAACAAAACTCAAAGTAAACATTAGGAAGGATACAGTTAAGATCATAGTGGGGGAAAAAAAAAACAAATAGTAGAAAAGATCAATGGAACCAAGAGTTGGTTATTTGAAAAAAATAAACAAATGTGACAAACCTTTAGCCAAACTCAAGAAAAGAGAGAGCCCAAATAAATAAAATCATAAATAAAAAGTTACAACAGACACCCCTGAAATATAAGGTAGTTTAGCGTTCATTAAAGAATACTATAAACAATTCTACACCACCAAATTTGACAATCTAGAAGAAATGGATACATTTCTAGGCATATAATCTTCCAAGACTGAACCAGGAAGAAATACAAAATCTAAATAGACTAATTGCTAGCAATGAAATTGAAGCAGTAATCAAAAAACTCCCCAACAAATAAAATTCTAGAACTAGACTGTTTCACAGGTGAATTCTAACAAACACTTAAAGAAGTATTAACATCTATCCTTCTTAAACTATGTCAAAAAATTGAAGAGGAAGGAATGTTTCCAAACTCATTCTATGAAGCAAGTATTACCCTGATATCAGAAGAAGAAAAAGATATTACATAAAAAGAAAATTATAGAACAGTATTTTTGGTGAACATAGATGCAAAAACTCTCAACAAAATATTAGCAAACTGGATTCAATAATATATTAAAAGCATTATATATTATGACAACTGGTATTCATTCCAGGGATGCAAGGATGGTTCAACATCAGTAAACCAATCAATATGACCCATATTAACAAAATAAAGGATAAAAACCATATGATATTTCAATAGATGCAGAAAAAGCATTTGATAAAATTCAACATTCTTTTATGATAAAAATCTCAACAAAATGCTATGAATGGAACATATCTCAAAATAATAAAGGCCATATGTGACAAATTCATGGCTAATATCAAACTCAAAGAAGAAAAGTTACAATCTTTTTTTCTAATGTCAGAACCAAGACAAGGATGCTCACTATCACTTCTGTTTAACATGACATTTGAAGTCATAGCCACAGTAATCAGAAAAAATAAAGAAGTAGAAGGCATCCAAATCAAAAAGGAATAGTAAAAACTCTTCTATTTGCAGATAAAATGATACTACATATACAATATCCTGGAACTTCTGGTCAAGATAGAGGCATAGGTAGATATGCTTTGCTTCCGCGCACAACCAAAACAAGGACAACAACAAATTTAAAAACAAAAAATAACCAGAACTTTCAGAAAATCAAACTGTATGAAAGTCCAACACCAAGGAGTTAAAGAAGAAATATTTTTCCAGACTGGCAGGGATGGAGATGGGAAGCCAGGGCAGAGAGGACACGCAGCCAGGTGACAGCTGGCAGACCAGGTGGTCCCACATTTGCATGTGGATAAGCCAGGAGGAACAACTGGGGAGCAAGACAGACAGCGAAACTCAGGGTTCCAGTGCAGGGAAATAAAGCCTCAGAACTTCTAGCTGTAAAAACCTGTGGGGGTTGTGGCAGCAGAATAAACTCCCAGCCTCACAGGAGAGTTCTTAGAGAAATGCAAAGGGTCCTAGAATGTGTACAAACCCACCTACCTGGGGATCAGCATCAGAAGAGCTCAATTTGCTTGAGGTTGGCAGGGGAAGTGACTGAAAGGTGGCAGAGAGCCAAGCAAGTGGCATTATTCCCTCTCTGACCCCTTACCCACATACAGCACCAAAACGCAGTGAAGTGGGTTGCCCTGACCAGGCAAATACCTCAGATTCTGCCTTTTACTACATAACAAGCCAGCCCAGAAAAAAATATATGGCCCAAATGAAAGAACATATCAAGCTCCAAAAATAGAACTAAGTGATGAAGAGATAGCCAACCTATCAGATACAGAGTTCAAAACACTGGTAATAAGGATGTCCAAAGAAAATGGTTGAGTATGGTTGCAAAATAGAGGAAAAAGTGAAGGCTATGCAAACTGAATAAAGAAAAATATACAAGGAACCAACAGTGAAGGGAAAGAAACTGGGACTCAAATCAACCATTTGGAACAGAAGAAATAAACAGTCAACTACAACAGAATGAAGAAACAAGAGTTCCAAAAAAAATGAGGAGAGGCTTAGGAACCTCTAGGACAACTTTAAAGGTTCCAACATCTGAATCATAGGAGTGCCAGAAGGAGAAGAAGAAGAGCAAGAAATTGAAAACTTATTTGAACAAATAACGAAGGAGAATATCCCCAATCTGGCAAAGGAAAGAGACTTCCAGGAAGTCCACGAAGCCCAGAGAATCCCAAAGAAGTTGGACCCAAGGAAGCATACACCAAGGCACATCATAATTACATTACCCAAGATTAAAGATAAGGGGAGAATCTTCAAAGCAGCAAGAGAAAAGGGGACAGTTACCTACAGAGAAGTTCCTATAAGACTACCAGCTGATTTCTCAAAACAAAACAAATCAAAACAAACAAACAAACAAAAAAACCCCACAAAAAAACAAAAATCACCTTACAGGCAAAGAAGGGGCTGAAAAGAAGCATTGAAAGTCATGCAAAGTAAGGACCTACATCCAAGATTACTCTATAGAGCAAAGCTTTCATTTAGAATGGAAATGCAGATAAAATGTTTCCCAGATAACTTGGACAAGTTAAAGGAGTTTATCATCACCAAGTCCTTATTATATGAAATGTTAAAGGGACTTACTAAGAAAAAGAAGACCAAAACTACAAACAGTAAAATGACAACAAACTCACACAGTTATCAACAACTGAACCAAAAAAGCAAAAACAAAAAGAAACTAAGCAAACAGCTAGAACAGGAACAAAATCACAGAAATGGAGATCACATGGAGGGTGATTAGTGGGTAGGGGTGTGGGGAGGATGGGGGAAAAGGTATAGGGAATAAGCAGAATAAATCGTAGGTACAGAATAGACAGGGGAGGGTAAGAATAGTATAGGAAATGCAGAAGCCAAATAACTTATGTGTATGACCCATGGACAATGAACTAAGGGACAGGGGAATGCTGATGGAAAGAGAGGAGTACAGAGTGAAGCAGGATAAAAGGAAAAAAATGGGACAACTATAATAGCATAATCAATAAAATATACTTAAAAAGAAAAGAAAGTCCTAAGGACTCCACCAAAAACTAATAGAATTCAGTAAAATTGCAGGATCCAGAATTGATATACAGAAATCTGTTGCATTTCCATACACCAATAAAAATCAGAAGGAGAATTTCAAAAAACAATCTCATTTTAAATTGCACTAAAAAAAAACTAAAAAAAAAATCTAAGAATAATTTAATCAAAGAGATGAAAGACCAGTACTCTGAAAACTATAGGTCATTGAAGAAAGACAAGATACAAATAAATGGAAACATATCTCTTGCTCATGGATTGGAATATTGTTAAAATATCCTTATTACCTAATGTAATACACAGATTCAATGCAATCTTAATCAAAATACTAATGTTATTCTTCTCATAATTAGAAATAATCCTGAAATTTATATGGAACCACAAAGACCCTGAATAGTGAAAGAAATTTTGGGAAGAACAAAGTGGGAGGTATTATACTCCCTGATATCAAACTATAAGCTACAATAATAAAAACAGTATGGTACTGGTATAAAAACAAATATGTACATCAATGGAATAGAATGGAGAGCCTAGAAATAAATTCTCACTTATATGGTCAATTAATCTATAACAAAAGAGGCAAAGATATACAACCGGGTAAAAATAGTCTCTTTAATAAGTGTGTTGGCAAAACTGGATACATGCAAAAAATGTAATTGGACAACCTTCTTACACCACATGCAAAAATAAACCAAAACTGGATTATAGATCTAAATGTAAGACCTGAAACCATAAAACTCCTAGAAGAAAACATAGGTACTAAATTATTTGACATCATTCTTAGCAATACAGTATATTTTTGGATATGTATCCTCAGGCAAGGGAAACAAAAAAAAATAAACAAATGAACTACATCAAACTAAAAAGCTTTTGCATAGCAAAGGAAAACATCAAAAAAGTGAAAAGACAATCTACTGAATGAAAGAAGATATTTGCCAATGATACATCCCCTAAGGGGTTAACATCCAAAATATATAAGGAACACAACAAGTTAACACTAAAAAGTAAAAAAAAAAAAAAAAAAAAAAAAAAAAAATCTAATTAAAAAGTGGGCAGAGAACGTGAATAGACGTTTCTTCAAAGAGGACATACAGATGGCCAACAGACATGAAAAGATGCTCAACATCACTAATCATCAGAGAAATGCAAATTGAAACCATCTGTTAGAATAGCTATCATCAATAAATCAACAAATAACAAGTGCTGGCAGGGATGTGGAGAAAAGAGAACTCTCATGAACCATTGGAAGGATTGTAAATTAGTGTAGCCACTATGGAAAACAGTATAGAGTTTCCTGAAAAAAAAAAAAATTAAAATAGAGCTGCCATATGCTCTAGCAATTCCGATTCTGGGTACTTATCTAAAGAAAACAAAAACAATAATTTGGAAAGATATATGCACCTTTATGGTCACTGCAGTATTACTAGTAATAGCCAAAATATGAAAGCAACCTAGATTTCCATCTCTATCTGTCTGTAGATACACACACACTATGGAATATTATTCAGCAATAAAAAGGGATGAAATCTTGCCACTTGTGACAAAATAAAGGGACCCAGAGGGTATTGTGCTAAGTAAAATCAGTTAAAGAAAGATAAATACCATAAATACCACATGATTTCACTTACATGTGGAATCAAAAGAAAAAACCAAAACAAATGAATAAACAAAACAAAATGGAAACAGATGCATAGATACAGAGAACAAGCTAATGGTTGCCCAAGGGGAGGAGACGGAGGATAGAAATTGAAAAAATTTTAAAGAGAAAAAATGTTAATGTATGAAAAAATAAAGTTAATTGAAATGTAAAAATAAAATAAATTGAGTCAACTGAATGGTTCTGTACAGGCACCAGAAGACAAAGTGAGCATAGAAAGATAAACCCTAAGGGCTCTTGATTTGGGGAATTTCACCTCTGGAGGAAGCATGGAGCCAAAAGTTAGGGCTCAGAGGCTTCCCATGCCTCAGTCAGTTTTCATGTCTTAGTGTTCAAGCAGTATTGTGGCCCTGGAAATCTAGAGAGAAAAAAAGAAAAGAACAAAGTTGGAAACATCACACTTCCTGATTTCAAACTATAGTATAGAGCTATAGTAATTAAAACAGTTTGGTATTGGCATAAAGACAGACACAGAGACAGAAGAGAATAGAAATCTCAGACATAAACCCACTCATACACAGCCAATTAATTTACAACAAAGGAGCCAAGTATTGTATATAAAATGGTCAAAGGATAGTCTCTTCAATAAATGGCTTTGAGAAAATGAAACAGCCAAATGCAAAAGAATGAAACTGGACCACTCTCTTACACCATACATAAAACCAACTCAAAATAAAATAAAAACTTCCATATAAAACCTGAAATCACAAAACTCCCAGAAAAAAATACAGGGCGTAAGCTCCTCGATATCAGTCTTGGCAATGATTTTTTTGGTTTTGACACTGAAAGCAAAGGGAACAAAAGCAAATATAAACCAGTGGGATTACACCAAACTAAAATGCTGAAGTACAGAAAAGAAAACCATCAACAAAGTAAAAAAGACAATCTACTGAATGGGAAAAAAATATTTGCAAATAATATACTTGATAACAGTTTAATATCCAAACCATATAAAGAACTCAACTCAGTAGATTACCTAAGGAAAACAGTATGGAGGTTCCTCAAAAGAATTAAAAATAGAATTACCATATGATTTAGCAGTTCCACTTCTGGGTATTCATCCAAAGGAAACCAAATCACCATCTTGAAAGGATACCTACACTCCCCTGTTCATTGCAGCATTATTTACAATGGCCAATACATGGAAATTACCTAAGTATCCATCAATTAACAAATGGATTTAAAAAAATGCTACACACACACACACACACACACACACTGGATTATTCAACCATAAAAAGTAGGAAATCTTGCCATTTCGCAACATTATGAATGGACCTTGAGGGCATTATGCTAAGTAAATAAATCAGAGAAAGAGAAATACAGTTATGTACCACATAATGTTTTAATCAACAACTGACTTCATATACAATGGTGGTCCTGTAGGATTATAATGGAACTGTAAAATGCCTATGGTATAGAGATGTCAAAGCCATTTTAGCATCGTAGTGCAATGCATTACAATGATCTACAGCAATATGCTGTACAGATTTGTAGCCTAGGAGCAATAGGCTATGCCATGTAGCCTGGCAGTGTGGTGGCTGTGCCATCTAGGTTTGTGTAAGTACACTTTATGATGTTTGCACGAGGACAAAACTGTCTAATGACACATTTCGTAGAAGATGTCCCACTCATTAAGCAATGCATTAAGTATACTGTAAGATCTCATTTATGTGTGGATTCTAAAAACAATCCTGAACTTATAGATACCCAGGACAGATTGGTGGTAACCAGAGGCAGATGATGGGTGGGCAGAAATGGGTGAAGGTGGTTAAAAGGTACGAACTCTCAGTTATAAGATAAATAAGTCCTGAGAATGTAACATGCAGCGTGATGACTATAGTTAACACTACTGTGTTGGTATATGTACTTGGAAGCAGCTAAGAGGGTAGATCTTAATAATTCTCATCACAATATAAAAAATTTGTGCCTATGTGTAGTCTGAGTATTAACTTACTGTGGTAGTCGCTCAAATAATTATGTTATACACCTAAAACTAATAGTGTTATATGTCAATTGTATCTCAGTTTTAAAAAGGTATAGAAAGCTCCTTTTTTACCATTGAAATAGAACTTAGATTTTAATTATTGAATCAAAAAATGAAATGCTTCTTGAATAGGCAATCTTGGGGTATTCAGGGAACAAAATGGTGCACTTTCCAAAGAAAAATACTTCTCCAGATATCAGAGAGCTCCTGGGAGACATTTAGTCCTTTATAATGTAGAACTAAATTAAATGTTGAATACCTTAATTTACAGAGGCTGGCCAATTAGTTCTTTCCTGCAAATGGTATTGTGAGATGGAGAAAGTGAAGCCTAGACTAAGTGCAGCATGTTATTAAAGAGATGTTCGGCACCATTGAAGAGCTGCACTTCGACTGGCAGACAACTGTTGCATGAATACAGAACCATGTCTCAGGACCCGTGGACCACATGCAGAGGCCTCACCATGTGAGGTGGTGGGCTGTCATTTACTCTGCAGCAGGCTCTGGGTTAAGTGCTTTTCCTATGTCATCACACTGAAGCCATTTGACCATCTTAGAGCAAGGATTTTACAAATAGAATAAGGAATCCATTTTATAGATGAACAAAATAAGGCCAGAAAAGCTAACTTTTTCCTCTTCACACAGCCAGTACAGGATGGAGCTAGGCTTGTGAACGTGGGGCTTTGACTCCCTGAGATTCTCTTAGCCATCACTCGAACTGCAGAACAGGAGCACTATGGAGGGCTTGTATCCTGGGGGCCCTCAGCAGGTGCCAAGGTACTGCAAGGCACACTCTGGGTGGGAGGAGGTGCCCACCTGTGGGAAAACTGTAGAAATGAAACACTTTGGGAAGTGGGCATTACCATTGAGTAGAATATGCCAGCGAGGGGCATCCCCTGGGAAGGCTTCCCTTTCTAACTACTTTCCTCTTGGACAGTGAGGAAAGTCACGTTTAGCACATCACTAAGGTTCCCCACTTAATTCCCCAAACTCTTTAATCTTTAATAAAGGGCCCCAGGGAGCAAGCCGAAGCACAGGGAAGTTCAGGAAGTGAAAAGAAGTAACAGAATTTCATGTGTGAGAAACAGATTCTTGCCTCATTAGTAGAAACTAACTGTACAGGGGTGGGTAAAAGTAGGTTAACATAATAAATAATACAATTAACAAACATGGAATAAAACAAGAACACACACTGTGTTTCACCTACTCACAGCTGTGAATTTACTTTTGCCCACACCTGTACATAGCAGAAAAGATATCTCAGTCAGGATTCCTTGGTTGCAAATTATAGAAAACCCAACTCAAACTATGGTGAACAAAAACTGAGAACTTCAATTTTAAAATAAAACGTTCACATGATCCCAAAAGGTAGTGAAGTGCATACACTGAAAAGCCCTACCTGAATCTCTTTGCCATTTTTGTTTCTTCTCCAGAGCCAAACAAGATGACCGGTTTCTTGTGTATCCTTGTGCACGCGCGCGCGCACACACACACGCACGCTATAAAGTCAGAATTAGACTCTAGTTTCGGTTTCCTCCAGAACGCACCCTGGGATCACGGACAAGTCACTTCATTTTGAGCCTCGGTTTCCTGATCTCGAAATGAATGGGTTGGATCTTCTCTAATTTGAGGAGTGTTTGATTTGATGTAAATTTTCACGAGAGGTGGGATTGAATTCCCGAAATCCACAGACATTAGCATCAGAACCAGGAAGGGTGGTGTAGTTTCACAAAATATTCCAAAACATCTACCACAAAAATATAGGCCCCCAGAATTAGTCCTTCCGTCCCAGTCTAGGAAAGCAGTGAATGTACAACCAGCCCAGGGGCCTTTATTTGGTCTCTGATGTCTGCTCCCCACCCATCGAATGCCGGATCCAGATCATACAGACTTGTGAGAGCCTCTCGAGAGCCCCTTCTCAGCTCAGCAATTTCATGTCGGCAGTTCAAAATTCATCACAGTAGGAGCAGTCACACCCCAGAAATCAGCAACTGACCTGAATGAGGGCTTATCTTTTTCCCTCAGAGAGCTGCTTTACCAGAACACAATGTCTCCCAATACATTATTCACTGTGCTGTTAATGTTATGAGTCAACTTCACTGGGACATAGGTGACCAGGAAGCTGCTTAAACACTATATCCTGGTGTGCCTGTGGGGGCGCTTCTGGAAGAGATCAGCATTTCAATTGGTGGACTCAGTGGTGCAGATGACCCTTCCCAGTGCAGGTGGGCATGACCAAACCCCCTGAGGGCCTGAACAGATCACAGAGGTGGAAGGAGGCTGACTGTGCCCTTTTGCCTGACTGTTGAGCCAAGACATGGATATTCTCCTGACTCTCAGCACTCCTGGTTCTCAGGCCTTCCATCTTGGATTGGCATCCATACCATCAGCTCTCTGGCCTTCAAACTATACCACTGGCCTCTTGGGTCTCCAGCTTGCAGACAGTAGATTGTGGGACTTCCCTGACTCCATAATCAAATGAACCAACACCTTACAATAAATCTCTTTACTTAGATGCGTAGGTATAGCTATAGCTCTCTCTTTATCTATCTAGCTCTAGCTCTATATCTGTCCATCCATCCATCCAACTGGTTCTGTTTCTCTGGAGAACCCCAAGTAACACATTCATAAAAACTGCAATACTCACTTCTTAGTCATCCGCACCTTCTGGTGAAACCAATATAGCTAAGTTTAAAAAAGCAAGAATTTGCCTAGTTATAAGTCTCCTCCTACTAAACATAGTGTATTTACATAAAATCTAGAAGAAAAAAGTGGGGTGTGGTGGTGGGGAAAGGAAAGAATACCAAATGTTTAGGACTGTGGCCTAAATCTGAGTCAACCCCAATTTCTCTAAAATCCTGGCCACAACTTGCTTTCCCCAGGGATCACTTCTCTATAAACTAAACAAGGTTTAGACCCAAATTGCTGCCTCAGATTTGCCAGAGCTTCACCAGCCCCAAGTTCCATCAGATCAGCTTTGTGTCTCCCTCTAATTGCAAAATTTGCACTGAGAATGATAGCTTTCTTCCACCACAAAGCTTATCTCATGCTTTGTCCCTCTGGGTGAAGGTTTCCATCTAGGCCTGCCAGCCACATTGAGCACTGGCCAAGTTCAGCAGACATCACAGTCTTAGGGTTCTTCTCCATGTCCTCAGCTCCAAGCTGGCCATGAAACAGCTCTATTCCCCCAGCCCACCAGGCACTCAGCCACTCCTGCCATGCACCTGAACTTGCTGACCCAGCTGTCTTCCCTGCTCTAAGCCCTGTGCCCACCTTGTCCCTGGCTGCGCTGGTTGGAGCCAGGGCATCACGCATGCCAGCCCTTGGGATGACCTCCCAGGTCATTTCAGGCCCTGCTTCCCTCAGACTGCTCAAGTGGGGAGGCCTTGATTCCCAGTTCAGTTACCGGAACCAGTGGCAATTTAGGGGGTGGGGAAGAATCACTGTCAAGAAATGATGATGGAGACTTTTCAGTTAAATGCCAAATCAGGAAGAAAAAACCGAAAGCTATGCCAGGTGCCCGGTGCCCTCATGCTGACAAGAGCCGGCCATAGTTCAGCATCACAGTCGGGATCAGCACTCCCCTGCATGGGCAGCTAGGCTGCCTGGGACCGTGAGCCCAACGGGCAGGTGCCCACACTGAAGCCCAAATGGGAAAAAGAAATGCTCCTCTCCCCTCGTGCTGGCACCCAGATCTTTGCCACGTGGCCTCTGAGGAAGGAGGGCCTCCCTTTTCACCCCTACAGGCAGGCCGCTACCATGACGGCACTCCCTGCAAGTTAACCACAGTTTCCATTCCTTCTCTTTCATTTTTCTCTTGATGGTGACAAGTTACAGGTGAAGGGCTGGAGTGGTCTTTTGCTTCCAAGGCTCGACTGTTGG
The DNA here is from genome assembly GCA_039655065.1 of Glossophaga mutica. Taxonomy (NCBI): domain Eukaryota; kingdom Metazoa; phylum Chordata; class Mammalia; order Chiroptera; family Phyllostomidae; genus Glossophaga; species Glossophaga mutica. The sequence goes on from CM077303.1 coordinate 159,651,366, forward strand.
AAGCTCTCCTTGGCAATTTGCTATCCAAGGTCGGGGCATGCTCTTAGAGCCTCTTTTGTTTTAACCTTTGGACCTCAGCTGAACTTCTGAGAGGGGAAATCCCGCCTCAGCATCCTGTTCCACACAGTGACCCCAGGCCAGCCGTGAGCTAAATTAAGAAGTAGGGATGACACCTTCTCATCTTCTTTCTCCCAGTGTTTAACAGCCCCACCCCATGTGCCGTCACCGAGTCAGCACACACCCAGGTATTTTCTGCCGCAGTGAGTATCCTGTTGCCCTATTCTTCGACTTGTGTCCACCTTAAAATGTCTGTGTCCCATCCTCCAGTGCTCTGGGACCTGGGGGTTTAGCTCTCTTAGTGAGTATTTGTGTTGTAACAGATCTGCTTGCCAGTTTAACAAAGAATAGCCCTGAAGGCAAGAATTTAAGACACAGCAACAGTTTAAGGGGCAGATATATTTGTAGAGAGGGTGCACTTTAAATGCCTTCCCAATAAGACCACATGGGCAGTAACTGCAGGTTGGGACAAACCCATTCACCATTTACAAAGAACACCAGCCAGCTCAGAATGAAGAGAAAGCGTGGTTCCTTTCCATCCCCTTGCAGCCTGTGGCTCCTTATTCCTGTGAAGTCTCACTGCAGGAAGCAAAAGCCGGACGCTTTACTCCTGCTGGGGGAATTTCTCAGTGGCAACTAGTACATACTTTACAAGGCACCCAGAACTTACCAGAAAAAAAAAAAAATCAACAGATTAGACACCTGAGGTAAAAAAAAGTCTTTAAATTTGAATGAAAGTTTCATCAGCCTTCCCTGAAATCACTCTGGCAACTTATTACAAGATTGGGAGTTATGAGTGGAGAGGGAACACAGACAAGGCCATGCGGTGTGGATGGGGGTCAGGTAGGGTAAGCCTATAAATTATTGTCCAAGTTGGGGGACACTTCTGAGGTGAGAAGGGCACTCGCTCAACATACTTATGCTGGGACAAGAGTTATCAACTGGGACTGTCCAGGGCCAACCAAGACATAGGTCATGCTACGGCCTGTGTGTTGCAGCTGTCATGCAGTGAGGACCCACCTGTTGGCACGGGTCATCCTCCTCCCCGTACTGCTCTAACAACTCCAGGGCCCCCTTTAACAACTGGAGTGGGGCTGGCGACTGAGAATAGCACATGAAGTTCAAAATACCATGCTTGGGCATTGTAGCAATATCAACTGGCTAGAAACTTTCTAGATGCTTACAGTTACTTTCTGTAGTTTTCTCCTGTTACGGATCACTCTTTCAGTAGTATGAAAGGCTATGCAGGTAAATTTGAGGGTCCTTATTATGCGAAGGAGAGCCAAAATCTCATTTTTAAAATTATGTTTTATTGATTATGCTATTACAGTTGTCCCAGTCTTTCCCCCCTTTCCCCCCTTCCACTCAGCACTCCTCACTCCCTCAGGCAATCCCCACACCATTGGTCATGTCATGAGTCATGCATCTAAGTTCTTTGGCTTCTCTATTTCCTATGCTGTGCTTTACATCCCCATTGCTATTCTGTAACTTACCTATTTGTACTTCTTAATCCCCCCACTTCTTCACCCATTCCCCCACACCCCCTCCCATCTGGCATCCCTAATTTGGTGAAGGAAATAGACATGCAAGTCCAGGAAGAACAGATAATCCCATACAAGACAGATGCAAAGAGGCCCCCTCTAAGACACATCATAAGTAAAATGCCAAAGGTTAAAGATAAAGAGAGAATCTTAAGGGCAGCAAGAGCAAGAGCAAGAGAAAATAAGTTAGTTACCTACAGGGCAGTTCCCATAAGACTGTCAGCTGATTTCTCCAAAGAAACTTTGCAGGCTTGAAGGGAATGGCAAGAAATATTCAAAGTTGTGAAAAGCAGGGACCTACAGCCAAGATTGCTCTACCCAGCAAAGCTGTCATTTAGAATCAAAGGGCAGATAAATAAAGAGCTTCCCAGGCAAGAAAAAACTAAATGAGTTCATCATCACTAAACCATTATTGTATGAAATGTTAAAGGGACTTATTTAAGAAAAAGAAGATCAAAACTATAAACAATGAAATGGGAATAAATACATATCTATCAACAATTGAATCTAAAAAACAAACTAAGCAAACAAGAAAAGAGAGATTGATGGATATGAAAAATCTCTTCTTAGTGGAGATTATAACTGGAAGAAGGGCCATGAGAGGTGAGCTGAGCCTTGGCTGTGGGGATTGAAGTGACTATAAAGAGGCAGATATGTTGCTTTCAGAATGGTAGAAGGATAAATAAGAATAAAGTCACAGAAGCCAAAAATTGAGATAACTTTTATTGGTCGCTCTAGTAAAATAAGATGTAGAGTTGGCATGGAAGGAACAAATGGAAAATTTCAAAATGTCAAGGCAAAAAGCTACATGTTGGGAGAGCGGGTGTTCAGTGGAGGCAAGGTCTACAGAGGTCCCCCTCTTCTAAACATGCCTATCACTCCCCAAGGATGCCTTGACACATGACTCACTACTTTATGAAGTAATCCCCTTAAAGATTTTTTCGACCACTCTATTTTTTTATAATGTGGCTTTATTCTATCCAGGAAGATATCTATAATTTGAACACCTCCAAGTCACCTAGAGACATTATTCAATGGAAATAAAATTACGTATTTCCCCTCATAAAACTCCCAGAATTGGAAAATTCTATGAAATGGCACCCACTTTTCTAAGAATTCCTTCCCTTCTTCCTTTGATTACTAGAACTCAAATTTTAGCTCCTCAGCAAATGACTACAATTCCCAGCCTTTCTTGCAACTAGGTAGAAACATATGTCTAAGTTCTGTCCAGTAGGATGAGTGCAAGTGATGGATACAGTTCTGGTTGGGCACTTACATGGGAGCTGTGTGCCTATCACTTTGTCTCTTGTCTTCTCATTGGCTGGGGGTGGTGGAGTTGATCTCTTCCTGACCATGCAGGTAAAGAGAATGTTAGCGAGGTGATGGAGCAACAGAATTGGTACCCTTATAAAAGAGGCCCTAGAGAGCTTTCTTGCTTCTTCTGCCATGTGAGTGTTAGGTAGGATAGATAGCAAACCAAGCCAGGGAGGAGGAGGGAGACATGGCTCGTCCACTGGCTCAGCAGTCCTGACCCTGGTCCATAATATTGACAGGTGCTCCAACATCACAAGAGACACCATGCTAATAGGGGAGGAGGGCAGTTCTTGAAATTGTATGCATTGTCTCCACTATCTGGTAAAGGCCTTGAAACTGCTTTCATCCCAAGACCTGAAAGGCAGGGGAGGGTCCACAGTGCCCAAAGGAAGAAGCCCATTAACACCTTTGGGTATTCTCCCTGCCCCCCCCCCCAAAGCTGGTGTCACTTTTACCTGTTAATATGTAACTTTTTTACCCCATCCTGCCAACTACATAAGTCCTCAGAAGAAAGGACTTTTCAGCTTGGTGCTCTTGGCCCTCTTGGCTCTCTGGCCACCCCACCCCTGCGCTGGGCACCTTGCCCTTTGGCTGCCCTTACTTTCTCCACCCTTACCCTGCTTTGCCCCAAACCTATGCCTTTCATCCTCCAACTCCCACCTTAACTAGGCCTGTTCTCTTTCATGAGAACAGATCACCAATAAACCCTGCTTGCAGGCTAATAGACTTGCTGATCTATAATTCTTGATTGCATTGGCAAGAAGAACCAAGTTTCTGGGAGTTTCTCCTGTAACATGAGGACATAGCAAGAAGACAACTGTCTATGAAGTGGGCCCTCACCAGACATTGAAACTGCTGGTGCCTTCATCTTGGACTTTCCAGCCTCCAGAATTGTGAGAAATAAACGACTTTCATCTATAAGCCACAAAGCCTATAGTTTGTTATAGCATCTTGAACAAACTAAGACACATGTCTTGATAATATGATACCCTTTTGCTTACTTTTTTCATTTTACTATTAGCATTCAATGGAACCTCAGAAGATGAACCCGTAGAAAGGCTTTTGAGACTTACCATCTTCCAGGACACTGTGCTGGGTTGCAGGAAGTTTCCAGAATCCAAGATGACAAAATACACTAACTAGACAGAGTGGACTTAGGACATTTAAAAGTATCAGAAACAGGAGAGTAGAACACAGGACCCCATGCACAACCCAAATTCAACCCAAGTAGAATTTTCCCTGTCTTCTCACTGCCTCTTTGAGCCTCAGAGAATGACACCAATCTCTATACTCCATCTTAAAATTACAGCTCAGGCTGAGGAGAAATGAAGTGATTCCAAGGAAGGTTAAAAAATGTCAAACAAAATTCATGCACACTTCACAATAAATAGAAAGTCAGTACAAATCTGCCCGTGTTAACCATAAACAAGATATTTATGTTCATGGCACAGCAACTACAATAACAAACTTTCAGAGAAGAGATAAAAGGAGGGAAATTTGTAGCATTAGATGCTTGTATCAGAATATCCAGAATATATAAATAAATCAGAAAAACCAATAACAAAAAGACAGCAAACAAAACAGGCAGAAGACTTGAATAAGTACTTTAAGAGGAAAACATTCAAATGGGCCAAATAACGTAAAGAAAGCTGCTCACCCCATGAGTAATCAGGACAGTGCAACTCAAAACCATAATGCTATATAAGTATACAACCACTATTTTGACAAAAGTTTAAAAGTCTCACAATAGCAAGAGATAGCAAGGATATTAAGTAACAGGAATTCTCAAAGCCACTGGGGTTCCATGTGCATTGGTACAAACACTTTGGAACAGTCTTTGACACTATTAACTAAATCTGAATACGTGTATACACTATGACCTAGCAATTTCCCTCCTGGAGGGTAGTCTAAACTTCAGAAATGTGAGTACATAGCCACCAGTGCGCATGTAAGAGAATTTCATAGGCAAAAACCGGACACAAACCAAATACCCATTTCCTGTAGAGTGGATAAATTACAACCTTCAGTGGCATGCTGGCAGATGTGTAACCACAGGGTGGGCGGACGCCCTGATTTGTAACATTTGCCAATTTCCATGATGTAAATACTCTCACTATGGCCAATTTCTGGCTCCCAACATATCAACCAGCTTCCAAAGTTCCACAAAACTTAACAATCAGCTTTTCTGATTCTATACAAACTGGTCCCAGCACATCACTGAGTCGATTCCTGCCCTGGAATACTACACAGCAATAAAAATGAATGAACCACAGCAACACACACCAACATGGACACATCTCCCAAATATAATGTTGACCAAAATAAACAAATCCTGAAAAAATACACAGAGTATGATTCCATTTATATAAAGTTCAAAATCGGCCAAGTTAACTCAGAATGTGTATGGATGCATACGTAGGTGGTAAAAGTTGAACTAGCTGGATAGAGGTCACCACAAAAGTGAGGATATGGGTAACTCTCCTGGGAAGAAGATTGTAAGTGGGAAAGAACATGTGATGAACTTCTGGGGTTCTGGCCATGTTCTATTTCCTGACCTTAGTGGAGTTATATGGGTATTCTCTTTGCAAGTATTTGTTGAATGATACATACAGGTTGTGTGCATCTTTGTGTGCGTAAGCTATCATCAGCCCTGTGCTGGAGCCCGCTGGCCCTGCTCACGCGCCAGCGTGAGAGCCACCGCACTCTCTCTTCCCAACTTCACAGTCAGTGACAGGTTGGCAGCTTGAAATCGCCCAGGTGGGAGTGCTTACACCACTGCAATTGTCCAACACCACAAGTTGGGACTTTCTCTTTTTCTCGAGAGCTGGTTTAACAGCACACCGCTGGTTGAATATAATAATACGTTTTTTAAAATATGACCTCAAAGTTGGCTTATTTAGGCAGATGTTTTTTGCAAGGCTGAATACACTCAGCAATTTCAAAGCAAACTGCATTTAAAAAAAGAAAAAGAAAAACGAACATGACAAGTTCCCTACAATGAAAGAAGGCTTGAGAGTTAGGTGAAGAGAATGGCTTGGGAGAACTATAACATGTCTTGGGCTCTTAATTACTTGATGTGTGACAAAAATTACTACACTGATGGTAAAATGAAGGGCCCTATCTAAGGACTCTCTATCTTTCCTTATAGAAAACGTTCTTGGTGAATATTTTGCATGATTGTAAAAGATAGAGTGGACCAAAACCTTTCCTGTCCACCATTTAACTTCACTGTCTCAGTAAATTTAAACCAACAGTGGCCCAGAGTGTTATCCTACACACTTCTCTGGCAATATTCCCAGCTTTCCTTAGTAATTAACAATCATAACTTATAAAACGGTACAAAAAACAAAACAAAACAAAAAACACTGTTATCTTTACCTAAATATTCACATAAGTCTATATACTTAAAATTTCATGACTCTAATATAGGTTCATCTGACAGCACTTTCATTTTAGCTTTCCGATAATAATTTAAAAATCTTATTTTACATTAAAATAAGCCCAGACCTATTAGGATCTGGAATACGAAAAGTTTCAGTAGTTTTCAAGGTAAATCATAAGTCTGCAGAGAAATGTTGGGCTTGTGAGTGACTTCTTTAGGCAATGATCTCAGATTCCGGGGAGGGGTGGTGAAGTCATATTTCAGTGGAAAGGTATCTACTCTTGGAGAAGAAACCCAACGAGGAAACTTTGATTATAAAGTATTATCGTTTCAGTGCTGGCCAGTGTGGCTCAGCTGACTGAAGTGTCATCCTGTAAACTGAAAGGTCATGGGTTTGGTTCCCAGTCAGGGCACATGCCTAGGTTGCAGGTTTGGTCCTTGGTTGGGGGACATGTACGAGAAGGCAAGCGATCAATGTTTTTCTCTCTCCCTCCCTCCCTTCCCCTTTCTCTAGAGATCAACAAGTATGTCCTCCAGGGAGGATAAAAAAAAGTATTATTTCAGTTAAAATATGAATCTGAAAATAATGGATTTGGTCAGATGTTAACATTCTCATATATACACCTACAATGTGGCAACTTAGCTTGACTGAAAAATATCACTTTCATTTGTGGCAGGAGCTTGGGTAGGAGAGGTCCTTTCTTGGATGCTTTTGACTCATTTGTTTTCATTCAGGATCTACGTACAGAGACATCAAAGATTTTGTTATTTCCGACTGGTTCTTGAGAAGAGCGGTTTACCTTGAGTTGAATGAGATGGGGGTGGCTGTGGGTGACTGTGGGTGGCAGGGATTTCCCGTACGGGGAAGCTCTCTGGTTACAGATAACTGGGACACTGGAATACATTCCGAGTCCACAGGTGGAATCTGCATTACAGATGAATCAGAGCCTCAGGTGGTGGTTCGCTCCTCCAAGCTCTCACCCACCACTTTCCCACCCCATTCCACTAGCCTGGTGATCCCACACTGGTCCCTCTCACTGCTATTCTTGGCCGCATGCTTCCCAGCTCCCAGTTGGTTTTGACGGTACTGGGCAGGGTTTGATTCTGATTCATTGTAACATAAGGTAAAGCAAACAGAGCATCCAGTCATCACCACGTTTAATACCTGTGCTGCTGGTGGCAGCTCTGCCCCAAGATATCACGGGATTGCTGCCACAACATGTTTTCCAGGAGCCAGAGGAGAAAGGACTGAGTTCCACCCCCAAGCGCTGTCAGAACTGCAACTAAGCCATCATGAGAAGAGGAACCACCTGCTATAATTAAGGAACCTCTTTTTCTAGAAATCTCCTTTTTATGCATGCATGAAAGCACTTCTAAATAGAAGACTAGAAGCGGTTAGCGGCATGCAACTTTAGGTCGGCTGACAACCTATTAAATTATTTCCAACACAATTATGGTATACCAAAGTGTGAGGATGTGCTGAAATCAAACCACAGGCATTATTGCTCCAGACTTAGTTCTGATATTCCAAGCAATAAAACAGAATTATTTCAGAACTATTTTTCAATTAAAGGTGGTTTGTGGGGTAAAAGAGAGTCGTTTTTCAGAATTATTGGTGGAGCTCATCAAAAACCAAAATACACATTTCAACCCAATCCTGCATCCCAATGTGCTCAATCGGATTTCTCGAAGTATGAGAGAGAGTAATTTTGCTTTTGAACCTTGACTCTGCTATGCACTCCCTGGTGGGAAGAGATGTGTAAAATATGCTGATTCACAAGACTGGGGACCACAGAATTGTGGGGCCTTGTTTGCCATCCTTCCGGTAACGTCACTCAGCAAAGCCCCCACGCAGGACTCTATGAAAGCACAGAGAATCGCTGCCTTCAAACAGCTTTTGCTCTGGTTTAACAGTTGAGAACTCAAACACGGGACTATTTAGAAAATTCACAACATAAATCAATAGGGCAGCTGCTATAGATCTGCTCCTTCAGGAGCATGATTAGGCATGCACCCTGGGGCCAGAGAATTTTTTTAAATCCTCACCTGAGGATACATTTATTGATTTTTAGAGAGAGAGAGGGGAAGGGAGATAGAAACTTTGATAGGTTGCCTCCTGTATGCGCTGTGACTGGGGATTGAACCGCAACTTTCGGTGTACAGTAGGACACTCCAATCAGCTGAGCCACCAGCCAGGGCCCAGAGTGTTTTCAGGTATCGTGTCGGTGAGGTTGCCAGGGCACAGAGTCTCAAGGGTGTTGTGGATGAGTCATTCGGGCATTGGAGGTGAGTGTCTTCATCCACAGGGTTCCCATTTTCACAGCCAGAGGGGTGCCCCCTCAGAGGGCAGCACTGGCCCTCTAGCCCCCTCTCCCCAATGACACACTGAAGACCTTCGCCTTCTACAGGCAGAAGCCCCAGCTGGATGGCAGCGGGCTAGGTAAGGAGTTGCGTGCTGTGTTGCTAGAACTGCTGAGCAACCATGCGGTTCATTTAGAGACCTTCAGGGAGTCCTCCACTATTTCTGACCACACAGTCCTCCTAATTAATTTGGAGTCTCCCTTCTTTAAGCAGTATATGTGCACATTTGGGATGAGCAAGAAACACATCTTCTCTTTGGATGGAACAGATGCATGTTTGCTTAAAATCCTTTCCCTGGGAAAGCTACCCATAACCCAGTCTACCGCAATACCGATGCAGTATTATGATTTGGGTGGGGAGTGACCAGCCTTCTGGCCCCAGGGGTGGGCATTGAGAAACACAAGAGCAAACCTAGTATTCAAGTTCCTTGGCAGCTCAAGCCAGAAAAACCATCCTTCCCTGTTGCTTGGAGTGCCAAGGAGAGACTTTCTCTCCCACTGGGATCATAAGCTATTAGGACTGTGTGAGGCCGGAGCCACTGGGGGCCTCTTTCTCTCTGTAAAATGCCCTGGATGGAGAAGAGAAGAGCCAAGAACTTGGAGAGAGAACCCTGAACACATCTAAATACAGCCCCAATACATGGGCCATTCAGTTATGTAAACCCATTAATTCCCCTTTTGTTGTTGTTGCTAAATTAGTTCCAATTTGGATTTTGTCACCCACAACAAAGAGTTCTGATTAATATGTCTGTTGTAATCACCAGATTTATCAAATAAAAATACAGATGCCCAGTTGAACTTGAATACTGTCAGTATAGGAATATTCCAAACATTGCACAGCATATACTTATACTAAAAAATTTCATTGTTTTCTAAAATTCAAATTTAACTGGGTCTTCTGTATTTGATCTGTCAGCTCTCTCTGGGACATATAATGTGTCAAAAGTGTTTTTAAATCTTTGCTCCAACGGGAAGAGATGAGTGACCTGGTGATTTGCTGGATGCTCACAGTGGAACAGTTGAGAACTCAAACATGAGACACATGAACAGAAAATTCACAATGCAAAGCAGAATAGGGAGCGCCCTATAGATCTTAAAGATCCTACAGATGTTAAAGAACATGGAGAAAAGATGATAAAACGTTTCTACCGAAGCCACAGACAGAAGCATCCTAATAGAACCTTTCCTCTCTAAGTCATCCCTGCTTTATACAAACCTGAAGAAGGTGGTAAGGACCTCAAGGGCCAGCCTATTTCTTCCTCATCAGATCTAGAAATGCTTCAGCTGGGCCCTGAATCCCACATTTCTCGTACACTAGGATCATCTGGGGAAGCTTTAAGACTTCTGGTGCACAGGTCACAGCCCAGACCAATTACATCACAACCAGCAAAGACTCACATGGGTGAGTTCAAGGTGCAGCCACAGCCGAGAGCCATTGAGCTAGAAGGCCGAGAAGATGCTTCAGCCGAACTGCAGGAGTTCAAACAAGGAGTGAGAAAGGTCATCCCCAGGCACTCACCCACCCTCTTAGCAGCTACCAGGAAAGTAAATCACCCCCTAATGGGAGTTAGCCTGCCGCAGCCGACAGCTGGAACACCGTGATGCTGGGCCTTCATCTCAGGCTTGCCCATGCTTGGCCATGTGGCGGGCGGGTGTCTGGGCCTCAGGGAGGGGGACAGGGAGGCCCATCCTTGCTCGTAGTCCAGAATAAACAAAGCATCTGGCAGAGAGAATGAGTGATTCATGCCTGTACATTGCCTGAGCCAAGATAAATCCCATTAGTGAGCTGAGGGGGTGGGGAGGGTTGGGGGAGACAGGCTGGGGGGAAGGGGCACTAGATGAGTTTCTGTGATAACCAAGAATGGTCTTTTTTCCTAGTCTCACCGTGCAGACAGCCCCACCCTTAGGTCTAGATCTGCCAGAATCCCTACCAGCTTAGGGTCCCATCATGGCTTTCTGCTCCTGGATCTCATTCCCAGAGCAGCAGATCTTCCTTGGAGCCTCAAAAATCACCAACACAGCAACCTGGGATTTCCTACCCCCGCCCCCACCCAATCGGCCTCACCCATTCTCCCTGACAACACAATCCCTGACCCAGTGCACCCCTTGACCCTGAGGAAGGAAACCATGTCTGTTGACTAGTTTTAGGTTCACAGCAAAACTGAGAGGAAGGTATAGAGATTTCCCATATACCATCCTGCCCCCACCACACGCGCACAGCCTCCCCGCTCATCAACACCGCCCACTAGCATGGGCCATTTATTACAAGTTGTGAACCTACATGACACATCATCACCCAAAGTCCATGGTTTACATTAGGGTTCACTCTTGATGTTGTACATCTGTGGGTCTTCACAAATGTATAATAACATGTACCCACCATTGCAGTATCGTACAGAGTAGTTTCACTGCCCTGTAAAATCCCGCACTCCACTGTTTATTCCTCCCTCCCCACGAACCCCTAGCAACCACTGCCTAACCATGTGTGCTCTTGATTATGTCCCCAAAGCTCCTGGTGCTCTCCTAGGCATCCTGAATGCATCAGACACACACCGTCGGCCACCTGAAAAAAGACGTCTGGAAGTGTCTCTGGTTAAACTGACTTGGAACACCGTCCCTTCCAGCCATTATGAATATCACTGGTTAAAACCGAAGACTACGTAATCCTTTCATAATATCCCCAAGTCGAACCTCTACGCTGTTCACCTGAAACTCATACAGTGCTATATATCAGTTATATCTCGATAAAACTGGAAAAATCCTGAGGACACTATGTAGACACTGAAGTGGGGTCCAGGCCAGGCTGGTGGACTCATGTCTCCCGTAGTGTCACGTGGGCTCTGGCCATTTCCCACTGCTGCCCTTACATGCTAGGCGGGGATGCTCAGTTCTGAACCAACAACACCTTTTCAAGTTTAAAAGCCCCTTTGCCTGCACATCAGAGGAAAGACAAGCAAAGGAGATAAGGCAGCAGAGAGAGGGTTTTGAACTCTACTCCAGTTGGGCTTAGAGTTAAACGTGGCAAAGCCCTATCTTCTGGGAACTCCGCCTGTCTGTTGCCTGCCAGCCTTAAAGAAGACACAGTGTGGCTGGTGACAGTGCTGGCTGAGGCCTCCAAGACAAGGCTCTTCCTACCAGCCCTCTGTAATAAGGGAAGCACAGCCAGGGCCCAGACTGTTCCTAAGACGGCCCTAAGTCAAGTAGACTGAGGAATGGCAGGAGGGCGGGCAGAGCTTGGACAAGGGGACAATGAACCCCCCACAGCTGAGCCAGCTGAGCCTGAATGTGCTGCTGGGGAGAAGTGCCCCGCAGTGAGCAGCATGAAGCGATCACGTGCACTACTTATCCAGGCGGAGGGGCCCACCAACCAAGAGCCACCGCAGCTGTTCCGTTTACTGACCCAGTAATTTGGCGATCCATTAATTCATCCAAATAAATAGCCATTTCGTGCTGACCCGTGAACGGGGGTAGGAGGGGCAAATCGTCGCGGCGCTTGCCCTCTTGCCATTCTACCCACCCTCTATTATTTCCACCTGTAACAAAGATGCCAGGGGTGGGTGGGGGGAAGGGAGAGGCTGCTGCGGGCTCGTCCTAAGCGGGGAAATCAACCCAGTAGCCTCCTAAGGTGATTCACTAGCAAATCTGCTCAAAGTGGGAAGCTGTGGGTGAATGTTTTTAAGAGCATCACAAACGAATTCACAACCACTTTAGGAAACTTTTCAAAAACCACTTCATTTCCTCTTGGAAGAACAGGATTGCACACCTTTGCTTTGGGGGTGGGGGATAGGGAGACTGGCTGGGCTGTGACCAAGTCTAACAGCTTTTCTCTCCTGTTTTTTTGAGGACCACAGAAGTTGCCGCGGGTCACAATGTGTGGGCCAGGCGTCACCTTGGAATCACAGAGGGTGGCCTCACTCAGAAAAGGCGGTGTGGGGACAGAGCTACGGTGGTCCCAGAGACAGAAAAGGCTGTCCCTGCGGCCGCAGGGTCTTACCTTCTGGGGTCGGGGGGATGGAGCCGTCCCGACCAGCGCTCCAGAGCCACTTGTTCCTGCTAGAGCTTTAACACTGGTACTTAGGGTCCCGGAGCCGAAATTCTAGGTCCGCTGGATGCCAAGAGCTCCAATGGAAAGATTTGTGCTAAGAGCCTAGCAGAGAGGCACGGTGCTACTTCATTCACCTTGAGCCCTCATCTTCATCACTCAGCTGCTGCCTCTTCCTGATAAAGTGTCTTGGCCCCTGTTGGAAGTCCCCCCAGAAAGCAGGGGGCGCTGTGGTGCCCACCACCACCACTCCTGAGCTTGCCTGCTCTGTCCACCCCTCGGAGGGGATGGGAGTTCAATGAAAAATTTAACCCAAAGGTACCATCCACTTTGGTTGGAAGTAATAGTGAGGAGTTGTTAGTTGTCTGGGCAGCCAAGCTGCTAATAGTTACTACCTGTAGCTTCTGTGCTCTGTATGGAGCTTACCAATGCCGGCCTTGACCGGACTCCACTCCTGTTGGCTCCTGCCAGCAAATTGAAATAAGCTCAAGAAAGACTGGACTCCCCTGTTGAAGACATAAATGCTAAGGCCTTATTATTCAGCGTATGATCTTTGACCAGCAGCGCCTGCGTCTCTTGGGAGCTCATTAGACCCGCAGAGTCTCATCCCGTCCCAGATTTATTGAATCGTAACCTGCAGTTTAACAAGATGCCCAGGTGTTTCACATGACTGTTTGAGTCTGAGAAGCACTGCACCAGCTGACGTCCTTGCCTCAGCTGGTTCCCATTCTGTGCAAACATTCTATCTGTACTCCTCTCCATTTTCACTCTTTGTTTTACTTTGTGCTCCACAAGGTCACAAATGTCAATCAGCACACACAGAATTAGAAAATTCCTTACGATGCCTGCTGTACCATAAGTCCTTTGGTTAGTATAAGTCAGTCACAATGTAATAGGTTTGGGTTTTCTGGACAATCACTAGAGGTCTGAATATTTATTCCCAACTACTCTCCCCGTGTCTTCCAGTTTATGGTCAAGGACTGCAGACTGGTTGCAAGAGTTTCCTAATTCATAAGAGTTCCAAGTCTTGCCTGCAGAGCACTGAAGCATGTCCTCTACATGTATTTACTATAGTGCTCAATAGACATAGATGCCTCTTCGAGTGATACAAATCATTTTTACAGCTTTATTGAGGTGAAATTGATATATAAAGAACCACACGTTTTTAAAATAAGAAATTTGTTTGTTGTTTATTCACTCACAGTTGTTTCTTCTTTCTCTCCCTTTCCCCACCCTCTCCCCTCCCTAAGTCAATTCCCAGGTGTCGTTGGTGTCCATGGGTCATGCAGAAATAGAAACGCACATTTTTAATGTGTACAGTCCGATGAGTTTGGACATACGCAAGCACATGTGCTCCATCACTACAACCAAGTGAGGGGCATATCGACCCCTCCCAAATTTCCCTGTGTCCCTTTGGGTTGTTTTTGTTTTGTTTTGTCTTTTTTTAGTAAGAACAGTTAATATGAAATCCACCCTCGTAATACATTTTAAAGTGCATAAGATTGTATTGTTAATACTGTATAGGCACTATGTTCTACAGCAGAGCTCTAGAAATTATTCATCAAGCATAACTGAAACTTTATATTCATTGAATAACAACTCTCAACTCCCCCCCAAGCCCCTGACAACCACCGTCATATTGTCTGCCTCTATGAGTTTGATTTTAGATACTGCTTATCAGTGGAATCATGCAATATTTGACTGGCTTATTTTGCTTAGCATAGTGTTCTCCTGATTCATCCACGTTGTCTCCAATGACAGGATTTCCTTCCTTTTTTTAAACTGAATAATATTTCATTGAATGTATATATCACATTTTCTTTACGAATTAATTTTTAAAAGCTTTTTGTGTCATTTCTTAATCAATTCTCCTTGATGGTGTGCTGGTTTCCATGAAAAGGGGCCACATTCTTCAAGAGTTTAAGGTCCATTGCTTTAGTGGTGTGAACTCCAAGCTCTCTCTCAAGTTTCTTACCCCAGGAAGGACATTTGACATATTTCCATTTAGTTGTAAGCTTTCGAAAGAGTTAAGTGTTTATTAAGAGTTAAAATAAATATTGACCTATTGTTTTACAGAGAAATAGGGTCACTGGGGACCTGTTTGTCCCTGGATTATAGTGGCCTGTCTGTGAATCATGGTGACAGAGGTACAAGGACCCTTGGCTGGAAGGGCAAAAGAAAACGGCCTTCCATCTTGCAGGAAGTTTCCAAAGCCCATTTGGTCAGTCCCAACCACAAGCACCCACAATAGATTGTTTCCACTGAGACCTATGTATTTTTTGCATTGCAACTTTTCAGTTACAACAGTGCTTAGAAACCAAGAATTTAGATAAACTAGACTTGGAGCCAGACATTCAAACTGCTATACTACAAAAATAATGTACTAAATCACATTCATGTTACAAAGATGAATGCTTTGTTTTGATCTTGTCCTTTAAATTTTCTCCCTTTGTGTAGGTTTTATATGTTCATAGGTAAGTATAGTATGGCATGCCTGTATTTTCCAAACATTTAAATATTCATATATGAAGGGTGCTCGCATGTTCAAAAACATTTTATTATAAGGGTGCATAATAAAAACTGTTTAGAGATTACTGAACTAGATTAATGACCTCTTGCTGTCTTTTGTCAACAAATGGATCAGAAAAGTTCTTTTATTGCCATTATTTAAAGCCAGCAACATGCTACCACATTCTCTAGGCCTGAGTCATCCTTGTTAACATTCACATTTGAGCTTGTTAATTTAACACCAGACTTGGAAAGAAACAACAGGAAATGTGGCTTTCAGAACCACATCACAACTCCACCTCACGCTCTTCCTTGCCTCTTCTCTGGGATTCATATCTGGAAAAGCCCGAAAATCTCAGGTTCAGCTGAGACTCTTCTCCTTGTTTCCGAGGAGGCAAATAGGGTACACTAGATGTGGCAACACCCTTCTCCAGGCAAAGAGCAAAACCTAAGAGAGGCACTGGAATCCAACAGTGGTGATATGGGATTCAATTCTGGATGAGTGCTAGAGAGTCCCTCAGGGGTCTTCTTGTGAAACTTGTCATTGTATCAATGAGGACACTGAAGGCCAAAGAGCAAAATGATTCACTCAGGATGAAACAGCTCATTGTGGCACATCTGAGACCACGGCCAAGTCTTTGGACTCCATGTGGGCTCCCAGACTCTCTGATGTCCCCTCAGGGCTGCTGTGAGAGAGGGACATGGGGAATTGTTGGCTTACGATGAGACAAGGACAGATAATGTCTGGTGCTCAATGATCCCAGACAGTGTTTTAACAGAAATGTTCAAATGCACACTGGCTCGGCGCATCTGTGCAGGGTCCATCACCAGGAGCGTGCATTCTCCCTGTCTGGGAGAGGCTGCTTAGCACAGCCTTGCTCTGGAGAATAGGGAGCTTGCTGCTTCTTCAACTCTGGATGATGGGCTCTCAGCTCCAGCTCTCCCAGTTGTGCCTGCAGCTCCAGCACACACAGAAGGGCTGAGGACACTGGAAATGCTTGGAGGGGGGCAGATAGAACCTCAGCTAGGGCAGAGATGTGTGTCACTAACAACCGTGTACTCAGTGCCTGAAATAGCACCTGGTACGTAGGAGGCACTCAGAACATTTTTGTTAAATGAAAAGACCTCATCTGTCTTTTCAGGTGAGAAGGTGGAAGAGGATGAAGTTTTCAGCCCTGATCACACTGAGCTTGTGAGTGCTACAGAGCTGAGAGCTGAAAGTCCAACCAACAGAGCAGGTCAGGAAGGACCCGAGAGACACCCCAGCCGGCCCCCTGTCTGCTCTTGCCAGCTTGCGGGCTGTGTTATACTCACTGCTGGCCCACGAGGCCTCAATGCAAACTTGTATTTTTCTTCCAAAGTCTGAACTGAGTCCACTTATTACTCTCCACGTAGCTGGGTGGCGGCTGCCCCTCCCTGATGCGCTCGGTTGTGGGAGGGAGAGACTACACTGGGCTCAGGGGAGAGGGGTCTGCTCATGTCTGATGGGCCCTCAAACAAGACACTTATTTTCTCTGAGACTCAGTTCCCTATTGCATGAGGCATAAATGATGTGTGTCATTTCCACTTACCCCATGAGCTGCTGAGAGGACTAAAGGACAATTCACTGTAACATGCTGCAGACGGTACACTCCTCTGCACATGCGTGTTGGCAAGTAGGGGTTGCAACTACTCAATCCCGTGGTAGGTGTTGCCTGAGAGCTTATTCCTGTTCATCTTCAGGTAGAGAGGATCCATTATGACTCGTACGGGAGCAAAGCTTTTTAAGCCAGTCTGTGTGTACACGTTTAGTCTTAGTTACAGGACCAGACGCTGCAGGGCCTGATTTCGTTTCCCATCTCCACCTGCAGTATCCGAACTCTGGTGATTTGAAAACAAACGTGTTGACACCGTTTGGTAAACAGAGTGCACCTGTGGATTTGAGGCATTTGGCCAAAGCTTATTTTTTTCTCTGAGGAGTTAAAACCTCCTTCTCAGGACACAGAAGTGCTGTGTCTTGAGGCTTAAGGCTTACTCAGGGCAGTTTGCTCATGCTTTGGTATTTTGTGCTATATTCTTATAGCAAATAAGATTTTAAAGAGGTTAACTGAGTGTATGGAGTTTTGAGAACAGCTCAGTTCGTTCCAGCATCAGTGGGTTGGTGCCCATACCACCTCTCCCTCACCACCTATACTTGGACCGTGAATCACAGCCCAGGTTCCACCCCCGCCGCCCGATCACCAAGGGTGGCTGAGTGGTCGTGAGCACACTGGCAGGGAGGACGGTGTGGTAGCAGCCTCCTAGAGGGCCCCTAATGATGCCTACTTCCTGGTATTCACACCCTTGGATAATCCTCGCTTCTAACAAACAGAATATGGCAGAAGCAGTGCAGTGTCATTTTCAAGATGAGGTTATAAAAAGACTGTACCTCCCATCCTAACTTCTCTCTCACTGTGAGCTGCCAT
Organism: Glossophaga mutica; assembly: GCA_039655065.1. Taxonomy (NCBI): domain Eukaryota; kingdom Metazoa; phylum Chordata; class Mammalia; order Chiroptera; family Phyllostomidae; genus Glossophaga; species Glossophaga mutica. The sequence goes on from CM077303.1 coordinate 159,669,014, forward strand.
AAGAAGGGGCCCAGGTATATAGCTAGGAATGAAGCTCTCTATCCAACCATCCACAAGCAGCTCAGCCTGCTGATGACCACCCGAGTCAGTTGACAGCAGACCCTTTAGTCTCGGCCTAGTCCTGAGATGCCCCAGCCCCAGCAGACAACAGTGGGGTGCAACCTCATAAGAAACCTGGAGCCAAAGGCACCCAGTGAGGCCACACCCGGATTCCTGATGCATAGAAACTGTGAGATAGTCAATGTTTGTTGTTTGAAATCTTAGTTTTAAGTATTTTGTTACACAGCCAACAGGTAACTAATATAATGGAAAGAGACTAGAAAAAGTGCGAAGAGTGGCATTGGAGAGAATGAGGGGAGGGGAACAGAGTGAAAAAAGAGTTGAAGACTGGGTGCATCTGAGCAGGATGGAATGCCCCAACACCCACCGCAGTGGAACGGTAGGAGCTGGGCTCTGGCCCCAGACGGCCTGGGTTGGAATCCTGCCTCCGTCACCGTATCAGTCTCCTTGGGTGCTGTAACGGAGTACCACACTTGGTGCGCCAACAACAGAAACTCATTGTACCCTAGTTCTGGAGGCAAGAAGCATGAGATTAAGGTGTTGGAAGGCTTGGGTCCTTCCGAGGGCTGGAGGTCGAGCACGTGTTCCATGCCTCTCCAGGTTCTGGGGATTTTCTGGTGGTCTCCAGTACCCTTGCCACCTAGGTGTCTGTCTGCATTGTCACGTGGCTATGTGTCTGCCTGTGTTCAAATCAACCTTTCTTTTTTTTTCTCTTTTCTTCCTTTCTTTCTATCCTTCCTTCCTTCCTTCCTTCCTTAAAAAAGCACCCTAGTCATATTGGATTAGGGCCTACCCTAAAAATGCTATTTCCAAAAAGGTCACATTTTGAGGTACTTCAACATACAAATTTGGGGGTGGGACATCATTCAACCCATAACAACCACTTACAGTGGTATGGCTGGAAGAAGTCACTTAACATCTCAGTGTCTCATTTTCTTTATCTATAAAATCAAGGTCTAATGGTATCTGTGTAATAGGATTGTTAAAATGATCGAAGGATTTAACATTCAAAGAGTGTAAAGCAGAGGCAGGCACCTAATGCTCTGGGTGGGACATGAGTAAATCAGTCTCCGATAATACGCCTGCCCGCCGTGGCTCTAATGCAAGGAGGTAGACACAAGCTGGGCGGAGCTGTCTGGTCTACAGTGAGTCCTTCGGTGGCCAGGGCTGCGGGTCCTCCCTGCCCTGGGAAATGGCTTTCTTCCTCTCCACCCACATGTAGCCTATGGGGGATTGCTGGCGAGAGTCAGTGAGCTCCCGAAAACCCAGTGGGAGGGTTTAGGGGGTTTCGAAGGATAGAAGATCAGTCAGACAAGAAGAGGCACCACAGACTCTTAGAAGAGGACAGCATGTGATCACAGTTACTGAGTAGATTTGTCCTGTTAGAAGCCATGGAGTTTCTCAGCTCGAGCAGATGTGATGGCTAGGCTGCTGTGGTTCTGCACGTGAAAATCACCAAGCGCATCTTTTCACCAGAGATCCTGGTTTCATTGGCCTGGGCCATAGCATTTCGGAACTGTTCCCAGGGTGATATGAATGTGCAAGGAGGAAGGAGACCCAGCAAGGCATGTCTTCGAGACCCTTGCTACCCAAGGGTGGTCCACAGCATTGGCACCACCTGCTGCATCAGCACCTGCATTTACCAAGATCGCTGGGAGGAGGCAGGGAGCCCTGAACTGCAGCCGTTTGAATTGTGGCAACCTGGGGGTATTCCGCCAGGAGCGCAGTGAGGAGAGGGTCTCTGCTGCAGGGCAGTCTGGGAAACTAAAGCAGAGGCCATGTGAAGTCCTTCCCTGGCTGGCTCCGGAGACACCCATTCACTATAGGGCACAGGTGGCAAACACAGAGCCCGTGGGCTGAATCCGGCCCTTCACCTTGTTTTATCCAGCCTAGAACCTTGTTTCTACGTGGTGGCAGTGCCAAGGTCTCGCTTAACTGTTAAGGAGTGGTTACATCTATCCAGTCCTAAAATTACATTCGGCCCTTTGAAGGCAACTGCGAAGCTGACAGGCCCCTGGTGAGAATGAGTCTGACACCCCTGCTGTAGGGATTACTGTCCAGACACAAGAAAATTAATTTTAAGGACTTACTCCTGAGCGAGTAAGCTTTCTCTTCTCCCCCAGCAGGGCTCTGTGGCCAGCACCTCGGGCTAGGCGAGTGTGAAAGCCAGCTGCCTCCATGTTTGTGCTGGGGAACACCGGCCCTCACCGTCAGGGCTGGTCCGCATGCCCTTCGGTGTGAGGACGGCCAGGTGGGGCTCCTGACCCGGCATCCAGAGAACCTCTCTCCACAAGTTCATATAAACAGCCTGTCCTAGCAAGACCCATGGAAAGAGAGGTTGACATGCTTGGGAAAATGGAATTTCAAGCTAAACAAATGTTATAGGGAGGGGAAGAGATGGGCGAGGATGTAGGCAGAAGAAAAGGGTTAATGAGTTGACCAAGAACTGCATTTTCTTGTTTGACTGTGTCTTTTGGGAAAGAGTCCGAGCTTCCTGATAGAAACATATTAGGGAGATGAGCTCATGCTGAATACAGTTCCTCTCAGGGGAGGCTGGATGAAAATGAGATCTGAGGCACTTTCTTGAAAATAAATCAGCTTTGAAGCCGGTTGGGAGGAGATTAGCAAATGATGGGAAGCCTGCATGTCAGGGATGAAACTCTGCGTGCATGAACAGAACTTGCCAGAGACAGTATTAGTCAGAACAGGAGAACAGACTAACTGCAAAACAAACAAACAAAACCCCAGGAGTGACGTAATTATTTTCCGCATCTCCGATTCTAGATCAAATCCAGCTTCTGTGACATTTCTCCTGAGAACTAGAACAAAGGAGCAGAAAACATGGGTTGGTCACACAGAAAGGCCCACGCTTTCCACGGTTCCTCGTGGTTGGACTGAGTAGTCTGGCCTGAGCTCTCAGAGAAGAGGACTTTCTCTTAAAGATGTAGCATGAACCCTAGTAAGGCTGATGTTCCAAACGTTAACTGATTTGTCTGTATTGTGTCACTCATCAAAATAATTGTCAGCAGCCCCTGGCTACCTACTAAATAAATGAAGTCTTGATTTCATAGTTTAGACTTCAGTGACCTACACCAGATCATGTGAGGCAATACGGCAGAATGGCTTTTGGTGTCAGTCCACGTTGAGTTTGGAAGTGTGCTGAACCTTTCTGGACCCATCTGGACAATAAGGGCAGCTGCCTTGTTGTGCTAATGGTTAAATGAGATACTGAAGGAAATGCACTCAGCACAGTATGTAGGACACAGTATGCGGTCTGTACATGGCATTATTATTATTATTATTACCTATTGTCCAGAGTAACAAAGCTTCTCCGGCCTGCCTCTCTCTGCCCCTGCCTGGGGTCTGCCCTCACCCGACTCTCCTGCCCAAAGAAATACGCGTGAGTCCATCCACACACGTGTCCGACCTCCGTGCTCTCTCACACTGTTCTCACGAACCCCTCCTGTCCAGATTCCACTCCTCCGCCCAGGCTCACCTGCAGGGCTGCCTCTGTCACGCAGCCTTTCCGGGGAGGGTACAGGTCAGATCTACCTTGGTTTTCCTGGCGTGAATGAAAATTGTTGATATGGTAGGTGCTCAAAAACTGTTGAATGAATAAATAAATGAAAGCAAGCATGCTAGTGACAGGGTCCACCTGGCAGGCACTGATGGGAACTGGCAGGGGAACAGATCGGGAGGGTTTATGGGCTCAGTGGGCCCTGAGCTGTAATCTCACTGCTGCCCATTGACCCAAAACAAAGGGAAATTCTCTTTGGGCTTCTTGTGTGTGACAAGAAAGCCAACACATTTTTCTACCAACTGTGGTCTGTAAAGTGTTTTTATAGGTATCAGCCCTCACAGGTAGCCTCTTATAGGCTAACTCTCCTCTCCTCCTCTCGCATCCTTGAACAAAACAGGCCCAATGAACTCCCTGCGGAGCCTGGGCCTTGACCCTGACCTCTCACTTAGCAGCTTTCTCCAGCCTTGAAAACCTGACCAAAGTTCCAGTTGTCTCACAAGTCACAGTCTAAAGTTGCAAGGTCCACTGGGCACACACAAGCCAGTGGGTCCTTGCATGGCAACTTTGCATAAACACATGTTCCCCTGCGCTGGGGCCACGGCTCGGCCCGGAGGGGCAGCAGGTCCCACTGCCGGCCCCCTCGGCTGGAAGCCCTGGTGTGGCACATCCGTGTGCATGCACAGACACGTGTAGCCTCTCTCTCTATTGCTCATAAAGAGATAAGGTGATAGGGGTGCTCCTTCGGAGATTATACTTTCCAAGAGCTGAACACAGTTTTGCAACCCAATACATTTTAAAAATGTATCTCAGCACAGCTCTTCCTGGTCGTTGTGAAACGGAAGAGCCCGGGGGCCGCTGAGTACACACACGCCCCAGAGAACACGAGTCCGGCTGAATAGCCTGGCCTGCATGTGACTCAGATATTCCGATCTCAGAACATTTCTCTACGAACCAGAGTTGTCATCGTCCTCCTTGGGGGCATGGAGGACCAGGAGGGTTTGAGTGCACATGGTAGGCACCCATTTCAGCCACCACGCTCCTGCCTGCTGTGACCAGGCCCAGCTTTCTCCTGGAGGGACGATCCTTAATTACGCACAAAGGCTTTCCTTTCCTTCGCAGACTGTCCACCTCTAAATATACTGTGGTTGGTGGCAAATATGCGCAAGAATGTGTAAGACCAATTTTTACTGGAGATACAGAAAATTTGGGGTGAATTTCAGTGCCACACAGAGGCTTGAGCAACAGGGAGGCTGAGTGAATGCTGGAGGCACAGGGGTGCTGGCCCAGGCAATGTGGCTGGAGCCTGGCAGAAAGTAAGTTTGACTTCACACATTTCAACTCCAAGGACCAAGTAGACACCTGCTTTCCATCAGAATCAGCTTTATACTATACAATGCAAGTGTGCATTTGCGGTGGCCAAATTTGTGGTCATGGTAGCTGAGCCCTCTCTTAATTAACCCTAAGTTACCAAAGATCTTTTTCTTCCCATAAAATCCACGTTAGTAATGTCGCCTGTGAACCCACCGAATGGCCTCTTTGTGTTGGCATACCTCATAATTAGGGTCTCGGCCAAGAGAAAGCATAATCAACTGAAGGACTAGACATCAGATGGTGTGCACTGTACAGGCAGACCTTGGCGGTATCGCAGGTTCAGTTCCAGCCCCTGCAACGAAGCATGTCTCACAGTAAAGTGAGTCACATGAATGTCTGCTTTCCAGTGTGTTTAGTTATGTTTATGTTATACTGTACTCTATTGCACATGCAATGGTATTATGTCTAAAAAATAATGTAAATGTTTAAACTTAATATTTTATTGCTAAAAAATGCTAACCATCAGCGAGTCATAATCTTTTTGCAGGTGGAGGGTCTTGGAAAAATGCAGTATCTGTGAAGTGCAATAAAATGAGGGGTGCCTGCACTTCTTTGGGGCCCATGCTGTGGTCACTTGAGGCTGGCTGTGTGGGACAGAGTTCATTTCCCATTTCCACAACACACGGCCATTCATTTTTCCCCTATACAGTCACTTACTATTTTGATTGACGGAACTGACTAACAGTCAGACCCAATCTCCCCCAAATACATAATTACCTATGAACTAACTGTAAGTCCCCCACAAACCCCTGACCCAAAAAGAAAAAGAGAGCAGCCAGCCTTCTGCTCCAAAAAGAACCTTTCTTTGGGCATCGAGAACTCAAGGCTGTGCTGAAAACACGGACGTGCGTGTGAGCCCTCTCCACCACCCTCGGAGAGGGCTTCCCGGGTGTTAGCCTTGGCTTTTCCTCCAAACGAATGGTCACTATCCAGTTAGTGTGGTTTGAGTTTCTCTGGGCTCATCTCCAGCACCTTCTGAAGCAGCAAGGAAAAGGGGGGCTTTGCCATCTAGCAGGGTGTTCAACCTGGGCACCCTTCACATACCCCAAAGCCGAGTTGTGCCCACTGTCTGCCCGCTCAGTGCTTCTTGCTCATTGGACCAGTGACATGAAATATTTAGGGACCTCATGTGTTTCTGGGGGCTCAATTCAAACCCCTTCCTTCAAGTCAAAATATAGAAAGAAGACAGAGCTGCTGGAATGCCCACCTCCTGCTCCACACACATCTAAAGGTGAGGGAGGAGATAAACCACACACATCTAAAGGTGATTAATTGTCTTTATTGGAGGAAAACAAGAAGTCATCAGTCTCATTGCCATTATGATAGAAACCTTGGTAGGTGTACATGATTGTCAAGGCAGAGGATCATCTGCTACATAGCCCATTCACATTTTTTGCAGAGCCGCAAACCTATGAGGGCTCAACTTCTTGCACAGTTTGTTACATGCATGGACTAAATGCAGTTTCCCTTCTTTTGGACGAGCATGTTTTCATGGAAAAGTGGAACCAATTGCAAGCCTGGTAATAACAGACATGGGGACATTCCTGGGTTTGACACCAGAAGCTTTTGGGAAACATGCTTAGTGCTGGGACAGCTGCAAGAAGGGCAATGCCATTGTGTGGAGTGACTAAAGCCAATTGAGAAATTCCCCCAATTTGATTCTGGACGGAATGTATCTTTTATGTCTTCCAACATGAGCGTGGGACTAAGGTAAACGCTCTCTTTGAAAACCAAGCATTTCTGTTGCCATTTGGACAGCATCTCACACCACTCTGAAGGCCAAGTGCCCTGGGGAGAAGAGCACAAAACAGCTCCCTCTCCCTCCCCTCCCAGCCTGGCTGCCAGTGCTGCCCGGCACCCTGCCCTCCAAAGTGCAGGCCTTCTCCAAGGTCCTAGGAACCTCGGCCTGTCCAGATTAAGGTTTTCCTGTGAGGAGTAATTTATCTAGTGTTTGGGGCTTTTGAGTTCCTGGTGACATTTTATCGCTACAACTAGTGCCTCAAACACTCCTCTTGTTTTCTTTTTTCCTGTCAATAAGAAAATAAAATCACCTCTGAGTAAAATAATTCAGTAAATAATCAGAAGACATAATCATCATAGAAGTTCCCTGGAGACCAAAAGGTTAAAAATGAGTATGGTGAATGCAGAAGCGCTTTAGTACAAAGGGTGGATGCAACCGTTTGTCCCTTTGGTGTAGAAAGATACAGAGAAGCCATTCCACACTTTGCTTTGTCCACAAAACCAGACCTGGCAGCCACATGCTGTGGGTTTGGCTGCCAAATGCGCAGCCTTTGGGTTTGTAGATGTGGGGCCCCAGCGCTGCAAGTGGGGCTGCTCCTGCTGCAGGTGCCGGGGAGGCCGGGCGCTGCTCTGCCCACCCACTGCGGGCCAGGCCTTGGCCAGCATGCAGGGCCATCCTCGCAGTGGGGCCAGGCTGCCGTGCCTATGCCTGGGTGGCAGGTCGCAGGGCACGGGGACCACAAGAGCGGTTTGGGCTGAAGAGGGCGTGGGCCTCTATCTTCCTCTCTCCCCTCCTCGTCTGCTGTCCGCAGTAGCTGGCTCACCCACAGACTGGTTTTCTTGAGTCTTCAGGAAATGTCTCTCTCCTTTCAGGATCTGTTTGCTCGATTCACCTTTTCCATCTGAACATTTTCAATTCTGAAAGCCGAAGGACTGGAGGAATACTTTGTTTTGCAAATGCCAGGTACACTTGAAGTCCCCAACTAGAACCAGGCGCAACCCTCCCTCCCCCTGCAAACGAATGGTGGACTCGTACAGTTATACATTTATTTTGGACACAAACTAAACAGTGTTTTGGTCTGGAATGTGTTAAGGAAAAGGCAAACTGCCGAGTGCGAGTAGACGGAACAAGGGAGTGGCATCGTTTCGGGAGAACATGCAAAGGCTTCGTGCACTGGTTGAATCAAAACGACCTTCATTTCACTGGCCAGAAGCGAATGTGCGACCCTGGGAGAGTGCATCTCATTTCTGTCCATGGAAGCGGGAAGAGCTGCCCTTTGCCAGCCCTTGCTTCCCTTTCCCAAATCCAAAGGAAACCCTGAAGTGTGCGGTGAAGATCACACAAAGTAGGGGGCGTTGCCTGCAGGAGCACAGAGGCCATGGCCCAGTCCTCCGGTCTCCAGCCCTGGAGTGACGATGGCTCAGTGTGGCCTCTCCAGTGTGAGAGCAACAGCAGCCAAGACTCCGGGTGCACCACAGGGCCACAGAGGCCAAAGCCTTAACAACACCGAGTTATCTCTGCTGGGATACAGTCTTTTCTTTCTGCTCGAAACTGCTCCTGAGCTGTCAAACCCCAGTGGGTTAGTCAGATTAAGCCGTTACTCCTTGAGGGAGAGGGTCAGTCCCCTTTCAGGAGGGGTCCCTTGGGCTCCCTTCATCTCTGGTGTCCTTGGCTTTTGTCCTAAAGTTGAGTCCCCCTCTCCTGCCCACAATCCATCCAGGACACGCAGGGCACCAAGGCAGGCAATGAACAGGGTGAGATTAATGCTGAGCAGGTCAACTGAGTCTTGGGGTCATGTGCCTAATCCCTTTCATCAGATGGCTCACGCTTCCTCAGTGCCAGCGTGCCTGGCCTGTTTAGCCAAGGGTGTTTTCTTTTGCTCCAAGCTGACTGCCAAGTTCCTAGACACTATGCTAAGAGCTAGCTGGAGAGTGGGACCCTCTCGCAGGTCAGGCTCCTGTGCCGGGGGAGCTGCTCCGTTCTGGTGGTGGAATTTCAGAAGTGACTGGAATCACCGCCACGGTCAACCACGCAGAGCCATGCGTGGTTTTGGGGGGCCTGCTTCCTGCAATTTTCTTTGAAAAGGAAATGTGAAGGAGACATATCCCCTCTGTTCTCCTGAGGAGCCAGGGGCAGTAGGAGGTGGTGAAACTGCTGGGAGCAGCCTGGTGTGGCTGTCAAACCCTCTGGGCATCTTTCCTTGAGGGTATCCACGGTCATGGGCACTTCATGTGGGCAGACGCTGCCCCTCTCAGCTCCAGCTGCTGCTACCTGACCCCAGCCCGACACCCCTGGCCCCAGCATGCTCACGGAGGGATGGCAGCGAGCAGTCCCGGCCCCTGGGCCCCGGTTGGCGGTGTGCTGCTGGTCAGTCCGGGGCCTGCATGTTGGCATGTGCTCACTGTTTCAGACAAGTGCCACCTTCACTTACGGCTTCCAAGGCGAGATGGAGGCCAGGGAAGCTCGGGAAGCACAGACAGGCAGCTGAGGAGGCCATTCGAGGACAGTTTCAAATGGAATATTCAAGTGAGGAAAAAATCCACTTGCTCTCAGAAGGTAAGAGAGACCAAATGGGGGGCTTGGGTAGAAAGGAAGCCTGTGGTGGGGGCCAGTGGTCCACCCTTAGCCTCAGCCACACACTGGCTGGAGGGCGGGTATAAGCCCGGAGCACATACGCGATGCTCAGCTCCTGTCGGTGGAATTAGACTTCAGTGAGGGTCCTGGGACTCTGCCACCCACCCTGCAGGTCTTAACAAAAGGCACATTCTGGGCTGTCTTCCCTCGTGATTATGAGACATAAGTAATATCAAACACACTTGAAACCTCTAGCCTTATACCACTCATGTTCTCTCAAAAGTTCTTCCATATGGTAATTATTTTCTTCTCTTCATAAAACAATAGGAAATAATCTAAGTCTGGTGGTATTGTGATGCTATGGACTTGCCTGATGTCAAGTTCAACCTTTGGGATGAGGCCCATCCCCATCCCCATCCCCGGGCATGGTGCTATGTGACCGAGTCTTGATGTGTTACAGGCCAAGCAGGGCCAGGAGCTGACCCAACCGCACGGAAGACACTGGCCGCAGCGCCCACCTTTCCAGCTGTTCCGCACTTTCCAGGTAAGACAGGCTTTCAAACTAAGTGAATATAACATGCACACCACATAACAGCTCCAGAAAACAATGTAACCACCAGTAATAGAATTTGGCTTCAAATGTTGTCTTCCCAATGCAACTAACTGCCTGCACATCACACAAAGTACCAAGAACTGAAGACTACCCAGACCACATTATAGGTACCAAATTCAGGCAAATTTTCACCCCTGATGACACCTAATTACTTGTTTTCTTATATGTAAAAACTTAAATGTCCCATTACACTCGTTAATGAGCAACATCCTACTAAACCTCCTGGAAAGATGCCTACCTTTCCTCAGATTCTCTTTACAAGATTCATGCTATAATTGCGTGAAGGCTGAGGGGTGGGTTTGATGCATATCCAGCTCAGCTGATGCTTGTTTCTTAACTGGGTTTGTTGTCATTTTAGAGTTTTCCAGGCTTTTTACAGATTTCCAAGAGCGATAGCCTGATTTTACTCTGGTTGCATGTGTGGCAGATGCCAAGTGGGATTCCTGCCCAGGGGCTGAGTGCCTGTGACGTATGTGGGAACAGGAGAGACCAGCCACCTGTCTCCCCAGCTGGTGTGACGCAGACCTGCCCTGCCATCCCGCAGGAGGCGGAATGGGGTGCTGAGCCTGCTGCCACTGTGTGTGCGTGTTGGGAGGCTATCCCCAACATGTGGCCTGGACACAGGCAAAGGTGTGCAGGTGACGAAGATGGCTTGACCAACAGGACCTGCCAAGCCTGGCCAACTGCAGGAGCAGGGCATGAGGACAACAGTGGACCTACAGGGACCGTGCGGAATGCAGGCTCCTGGTGCTGCATGGCCGTCGATGGAGGGCTTTTGCAAAGTTGGCATCTGGAGACACCTGCCTGCCTCTACAAGACAGCATCCTTTCATTCTCCCCGAAAAGTGGTTTGCCCTGGATTTCACACCGTGCTTGCTCCGTCTTGCACATCTATCCGCCACATGGGTGAATGACGTGGTCTGGCTTGCCGGGCCATTGCCAGTTTCAGCGCTGTGGGTCCTACACCCTGGGAAATCCTTCAGTCCCTGGCAGACTGGGACCTTTGGTGATACCCCCATCACACGTCTTTGGTTTTCTGGTAGCCCTGGTCAGAGGGACAGCTTTAAGTGCCAGCTGAGCCTGGCTGAGACGGTCTCTGGCCAGCACTGTAGCCTGTGTCCTGCTTGCTTGGCAACTCAACTCTCTTCACCACCCCAGATAAACGGATTCTTTTCCAAGGCCATTTCCCTCTCCTCTTCCAGATAATATTCGTACAAGAACAGAGTAAAAATATGCAGAAACAACTTATGTGACGTGGAGGTCATTTTAAGTGAAAGATTAGAAATGCGTTTTTAAAAAACAGAGAGAAAGAGATTACTTTGAAAACTGCATAGCTGAGAGCTGAGCTTCCGAGGGTTGCCCCTCATGAGAAATAAGCAGCGTGGAAAGTTCCCTTTAAGTGGAATGGCATCTCGTTCCTTTCGTGAGAAAGGTCCTTCCACATCTGCTGGGCAGGCGTCTCCTTCACGGCGGCAAGTCTTCCGCCTTCAGTCTTGGGGGAGCAGGCTTCTTCATTTCTCAGTGCTGATGGGGAGAGGCCCCTCCATTTCTCTGGTTGGTGGGGGAGGTGTCGGAGGAGCTGGCGGGAAGGGTTTCGGCTGGTTCCCTCCTGAAGCGCCCAGAGAGAAGACAGGCCCACAGAAGCGCTGAGGTGTCTTCCCAGAGCGCTGCCCCCCCAAGGGCGGGGACGGAGACAGAAGGGAGAGAAGTAAAGTGCTCTCTTCACCTTGGACACAGATTCTCAATCCTCGTGTGAGAAATTCAAAAAATATCCAATACCTTGAAATTTGACTTGGAGGAAACAAAATCTCTTAACGGTTAACATAAAACTCTACTACCAACAAGCGAAAGATATAGGTCATGTAACCAAGAAGTACAGATTGCAAGGACACGTATCTTAAAAGGAAAAAATAAACCCTAATGCACAATATTTACTAATACTTAAATAATCCAGTTGAAACCTCTTTTTGTCATTAATGAAAACATACAACATAAACAGTTACCTATACTGAGAAGAGCAGAAATGACAGAAGCTAGGGAGAGGACAAAGAAAGTTCGTTCCATTAGAGCTTTGCGAGATTCATATGTACAGCACCAGATCCTATTAAATCAGCTCCCTTGAGTCAGTACAGTCTATGAGAAATGAACACTTCAGAATTGCAGTATAAAATATGGCCATAAAAAAACTTCTGTCTTCCAGTCCTGTGCAGGAAGGTGCACCATGCAAGGTGGGGTCACTCTGGAGTGGCTGGTGGCACTGGTGGCCCCTGGGGGCTCCCTTCTCTGGCTCTGCCCAAGGCCCCGCCCCTGGGCCCCACCTCCAGAGCCGGTCACTTGCTTCCAGAGTGCACTGTCGTCACAGTGGTGGGCCTTGGTCTCCGCTCCGCTCCCACTCCTGAGACCCCTGACGAAGAGGAAATGAAGCTACAGAGCGTGGAGGGTGCCAGACCTGCAGGGACAGTGGACACAAGGATTCACAGCTCAGAAGGAGGTACTGCCCCCTCCTACTGCAAGGGTTTGTGTGGAGGCCAGACTTCCCCAGGTTGGACCTCGAGTTTTACTTTCCCAGAGGAAAACATTTACGGTATGACCAGAATGCTTTCTTCTTAGACGCAACTCTTCCCTCCTTTTTTTCATTATAACTGCTTTGAATTTGACTATGACATGGTTTGGCCACCATAATATGATAGGTTCCCTTTACTGAGCACCTACTGTGTACTAGGCATCGGTGAGGTGTTAAATACCCACTGCCATATGAAAACTGTTTATTTTTTACAACAGCCTCATGAAGTCATTAGTTGAAGAATGAGTAAAGAATGGGATATACCCCCTTACGACACCTGCTTGGCGTGTGGACTGTACTCTTGGCTAAGAAGCATTTGTGACCGGAGCACATTGAAATGGGGCTGTTTGCTGATTCCTATGTGGACACAGCAGCCCCTGGCCTGAAAAAATTCCTTACAGACTGCAGTACAGCGCTTCCCGAGCAGGCGTGCTGGCGTCGAAGGTCTGGATGTGCGTGAACCCGCCACCGCTAAGCTCCAGTAGTGTGCCCCCCATGAATTTGCTTGGACGACCCCCCAAAAAGTGCTTATGATGGCTTCACTGCCACAGCCATTGTATGAACCTTCAAGGAAGGATGGACCGCGGGCGCCCTTTCAGCGGAGGGTGGAGGGGATCCACGCTGCACTGTGCATCGCAGTGGTGTGCAGTTGGGTCAGGGATGCTTGGGGAGACTCTTGGGAAAATGGCAGGGCTGGACACTCCTGAATGAGGTGGAAGGGCTATGTGGTGATGAAGGAAGCCTTTTTCTGAGGGAAATGGAAAAGGCATAATGCCCAGAATGAAGCCAAGCTGATGGGTGGTGAGGGCTGATGGGAGATCGAGGCGGCTGCTACAAAGCGGAGGGGAGCACTGCCTGGCCTGAGAGGAGATTAAGGTAAAGATAGCGGGGGAGTGAGAGAGATCTAAGGAGAGTGTAAGTGCACGCTCAGTGACACAACATTCCATGCCAAGGTGAAGGACAATGAAATAGTATTACTATCACTTTGATTGTAAAGTGAATGCACTTTATGTAAATCAGCTCCAGTGATCATCATTCTCGTAAACAATTCTGTATGAAAAGTCCATGAGATCAGGCCGTCACGAGCCTCTGCCGTCCCCTCCTCACCCCTTAGGGGCGACTCACAATGACAAGGAAGTCAGAGGGTAGGGAGATGGGTGGGCAAGGGCCGGGCTTTGGTCCGGACAGACAGGGCCCTGGAGCAGACCCCTCAGCTACGAGCGGAAGTAACTGTGCCTAGGTTTGTGTGGATATACGATAATTAATTTTTGGAATGTAAACTGGTGTAGCCACTATAAAAAACACCATGGAGGTTCCTCAAAAAGATAAGAATAGAGCACATATGAGCCGGCAGTCCCTCTTCTGGGCGTCTACCTGAGCAAACTGGGAATGCTCATCCGTCTGCGTCACCGCCCGCCCCCCGCCCGCCCCGTCTGCTGCCGCGTTATTCACAGCAGCCGAGACACGGAGACAGCCTGAGTGTCCTCTGATGGAGGAGAGGATAAAGAAGGTGTGGGCCATGTGGACAAGGGGACCCTACTCAGCCACAAAGAGGACAAAGTCCTGCCATTTGTGACAACATGGACGGATCTTGAAAGTGTCCTGCTAAGTGAAATAAACCAAATGGAAAAGGACACAGACCTTACGACTTCACTCATATGCGGAGTGTGAAACAGAAAGCAACAAACAAACCAATCCCACAGAAAGCTAACTGCTGGACAAAGATAACAGTACAGTGTTCATGGGAAGGGAGGGGAGACGAGGGAAGGACACGGAGGGTGAAGGGGGTCAGACACAAGCTGCAGGAAGGAGATCAGGCTTCGGGCGGCAGGCACACAGTAAGTGTGAAGACATCGTATTATAAACATGTGCACCTGAAGCGTGTACAATGCTATTAACCAATGTTATTCCAGTAAAACTGATAAAAAAGAAAATATTTTAAAAAATCAAATCATGCCCTATGGTTGCTGGGACTATTAAATGGGGTAAATGGTTGAGAGTGCCTGGCACACAGCAGGGACTCGGCCAGCGACAGCGCCCTCCTCTCTATCCCAGATGTGTCGTGAACGTCAGCGGCAAAACCCTGTTCTTGCTACATACGCACAATCTTTTTGGCTGGCCAAACTGAGGCTGCTCGAAACACTGGCGTTTGAACTGTCCAGGCTGCTACCAAGGTGGAGTTTTCTCATATGTCTGACGACGGCTGTGGCATTGAACGCTTGCTGAAATGTAAGAACGAAGAAAAGCAGACAAAAGAATTCCAGTTAGAGAAAAAGATGCAGACTGTCTCACATTATTTTTCCTGTTACCCTAAGTATCTTGAACTTCTGAAAATGTCCTCATGATACTCTAGAAAGAAAATGTATATTGCCCCTTCTCCAAAAATACACTCATGTATTTGCCCCTCTCCCAATCAAAATATATTTTGAGATAAAAAAGCTTTCTTCTTATGTAATACACATACAGAATAAGTGTAAACCAGTTCTCTATACCGGAAGAGAAGGGACTTTTAGAATAAAAGGCATATTATAATAATATAGTACCTTGAAATCATGATACTTTAAAATAATTTTAATTTTCCTATCACTGGTGATTTTGCACTTCCTCTGAATAAAGGAGGTCGGTGGAATTAGTGTAACAGTCTCTGTAGGGTCGCTCGCTGTTGGCACTTAGCTCCCTGCGCTGATTAGAACACAGGGCTTAGGCAGCCAGCGGATGGTCACAAAACCTCAATGGCTGACCACCCACCACGTCTTTACCAGAAAGTGCAGAGGACTGCAGCTCAGGTTTCCTGTTTGTCTCCCCTCGTGTCACTTTACTACAAGTTAACCAGTCCCAGGTCCAGCAAAGGAGAAAACAGGGATTATGTTAAGATACAGCAAGAGTCGGAGCTGGCACTATTGCTGTTTTTGACTCACAGAGGGGCAACGTTAAATCACTGACTTCATGCTTCTCACACCATGATGCTCTCTAGGTCTTCATCATTATTGGTTAAAATTAGCAAAATTATTTGGATGAGGTTCTAGGGGTTTTCATGCAACACAGGTGACAGTAACCCTGCGAATAAAAGGTGCTCAGGTGTTCCCAGGAGTGGGTAAGCTCGCTGGGGGTTTGATCAACACAAGACTTACTCTCCACTTGCTCTTGGCGAAGTTCTTCCGGATCTGGGCACTGACAGACTCGTGGATGTTTTTGCTGAGGGCTGTGTCACCCGCGATCCTGAAACACAGGCAGAGGTGCTTTTTCAAAAGGGTTTCTTGGGGCTCTGACGTTGGCCCTGCTTTCCCGAGGAAGCCCCATCCTGACCCCTTCCCGAGGCTGGCAGAGAGGCTGGCGTGCCGCTGACGTCCCCCCGGGCATGGCTCTCGTCTGACCACACAATCCCCTCCGCAGCACTCAGGGCCCCGCCTCCACAGGCTGCAGCCGCTCCAGGATGGGCCAGCACCTTCCTGGCTCACCTCTGCCTGGCTCGCACTTTGTCTTTGTTTGACCCCCATTCCTGCAACATCCACAATGACAACACAACCTTCTCCCTCCTCCTTGCACACCAGCTTTCTACCTGCAGCGCTTCACCTCCACTGTCTCAATGTGTTCCCTGCCTGGTCTGCCCACCAGAACCTTCCCAGGGCCTTCTTCCCAGCTTTCTCCTGCCCGAGGCCCTGCTCTCTGCCTTCTCTGGGCGACCCTTCCCACAGACCAGCTCACATCTGTGGGCCCACAGCTCCCTTCTGGTTCCATCCAGGCTGAACTAAGCTCTGCAGGATTGCACTGACCCACAGCCACACCCCCGCTTCTCTGTACTCAGCAAGAGGGTTCCCAGCCCTGGCTCAGCCCTGCCTCAGCCCTGCCTGGCACATCTGCTCCTGAACTTCCCAGATAAGCTCTCATACGTGACCATATCCACTTTACATTCGACTGGGTCCTTGCTGTTACTAGGCATTCATTCTTGCTTGTTCTTCAGCCTTCTATTAGCAAAGAAGAAGGTAGGTCTCCTCCTTACCTCCTGTGCTTAGAATTCCCCCTCATCCTATAACTTCCTCCCTCTGACCCCCACCCCACCTTACACTTCCCTCTCTCCCTCTCCTCTCTCAGCTCACAGCCTCTCTGCTCTCAGTAATCACTTGGAGGGCACTCACAGCCCACTCTTCTCCCACACGTCCCTTCTCGATCTCACACTATCCTCCCTCCGCATTCAACCACTGGCCTTCCCCCCAGATTCAGAGGAAGCTGTCTTTTATGCTCAGTCTTCTGGGCTTGTATCCTTCCATCTTCCCTTTCCTTTTCAGCAAACTATGAAATTCTAGGCTGATACCTGATGCCTAAGAAATAATTTCTTCCATCTTGGAGAAGTTAAAGGGCAGACAGATGCAAGGGACATGGGCCATCCTTTCTGGCTGGAAGGTATGTGAGGAAACCTGTCGTCTCCCAGATCCAGAGGGTCCTGGACACGAAAGAGCCTGGATGCCAGACTATTAAGTCCACATGTTTTGGGAAATGAAAGGAAGATGCTTTATTCAGACAAGAAATACTCCCTGGATAAAAAATATATTCCTATATAACCAGCCTTTCACTTTAGAACTGAAAACATGGTCGAGGGGCTGGA
Source organism: Glossophaga mutica (assembly GCA_039655065.1). Taxonomy (NCBI): domain Eukaryota; kingdom Metazoa; phylum Chordata; class Mammalia; order Chiroptera; family Phyllostomidae; genus Glossophaga; species Glossophaga mutica. Next base: position 159,686,058 of record CM077303.1, read on the forward strand.
CATTCAGTTTGGGTGAGGCTGGGCCTAAGTTTTGAACACAGTCCGATGTTCCCGCCAAAAGCAACTCCCCATATAGACTCCTGACCTGTTCCCAGCAGGGCTGGGGATACTTAACCAAAAGGACACTCAGAACCTAACTGTCATGAACCAGATTTCCGCTTCCAACAACTGTCAGTCACGCCTTCCCCCAGACACACGTAGTGGACAGAAATAGGATATCTGAGTGGGCAATCCGTCCAAAACCAGAGTAACGGGGAGGCTAGGGGGCTGCAGGCATCTTCATTAGGCTCTTTCTCCTGGAGAGCTTGTGTGAGTATTTCCTCCCACACTGTTTGTAAAAGCTCCATCCTCAGAAAAGGAGGCCATTCCAGCTCGTTGGTGGCCAGCTCTTTCTTGGAAACAGCCGCACAGAAGTGGTAGGAAGTATGGAACTTGCGGGGCTGAACACAGCCGCAGGGCAGAGCCAAGCTCCAAACCAAACAGGCTGGTGAGCAGGCAGGGAGGCTCCCTTCTCCGTGGGTGAGCATGGACCCAGATGGAAGGAAAATGCACACTTCCAGTTATTTCAGGAATGTTCCACGCTCACTTCCCACAGTGCTCGGGTATGCTCCGCTAGGAAAGAATGAAGCGGGGCAGACGATGGTGGCCTACAGGCTCCTGTTGGGCAGTCATCCTGGGGGTGCAGCCACCCTGGGCCTGACAGCACAGGATCTTCCTCCTGTGGGCACCACAATGGAACAGCAGCCACTGCTCACCATGAGCCAGGGAGGTTACCATGACAACGTGTGATGCTTGTGATGCTCAGAGCTACTAGCTTCCGCACTGTTCATCAACAGGAGACATGGAAGCTTAGAATTGGAAGGAACCTTGGCATCTCAATTTTCCTATGAATGCACAACACCTCCGATACAGGTGAATCTCCTTATAAATATGCACACACTGCACGCGCGCGCGTGCACACACACACACACAGCCATAGACAGTCACATTTCATGCAGATCTCCAACTCTCCCTGGCTTTTCAGTTTTTACCTCTATGCCAGCACTGCAGATGGCATTTATTATAAATATTATATATGTTATAAATCACACTGTGTCCTCTTCCACACAAGGAGCATCAAACTCATCTCTCCTCGCTTTTTGGTGTTTTGGTGTTTTATATGCAGGCTGCCCTACTGCTGCGGTTCTGATTTTGCATTTTTCTAGCTACTTTCTTAAGACAGGCTTGGTGATGCCTGTGTGTCTCAGGCAGGGGTTTCCCAGACTCCTAGGCTGTGTCCTAATTCCAGCTTGGCTGGGTGGAGATAGATGATGGGAGGGGTCTCCGTGAATACTGAGAAGGGGGCTGCAGGTGCTACCCTGGCCTGGCTAACACACCAGGTCTCAAAGGCAGGCACAATGCCATTGTCATAGGGCACTGTGACACCTGGGGCACCGATACCCAGGACTGTCACTTTGGTTTGCTTGTCACTGAAACTGGAGACTAAGGTTCAGAGTGATCTGAACAGGACGAATGAACCCCATCACGGTGCTTCCCTGTAACCAGAGGTGGGTTCCCACACGTCACTCACCATATCTTGCACTCTGGCCATCAGCCAGCTGCCTGCTAGTTCCTGCCATGCACCGCCAGGAGAAAGGCAGGGCTGGGAGTGACGGCCTCAGGAAAGATGGGCTGGTAAGAAGGGCTGACTGCCCTCTATGAGGGAGGAGCCCTCCCCTGTCTGGAGCGGTCTATTTTGAAATTCAGGGAAGGCGTCTGTGACTTCCAGAGGCCTCCCCTGACCCTCAGTGGCCTTGTCTAAGCTGGATGATCAAGCACAGAATAAGAGAAGCTGCCCTCTGGAGATGGCTGATATGCAGAGACCTCGGACTCCAGGAGGGTGATGTGGACAGAGCTACACACCACTGGAATGACTGCTCCACTCCCTGCTGGCTCTCAGCTGAATCCATGTTCTCCTTCGCCCAAGTAATTTTATGTAAAGGTAACAGGTATATCATACAGGCAGGCATGTGGGACATTTCAATGATGCGTGAGCCAGATGCATTCTTGTTTTAAAAATCATTTTCCAATGTTTGATATTTTGGAAATTTTGAAACAAACAGTAAAAATGATAAAACGCTGGGGGAAACACCTCTGAAGAAGACATCTGTTTGTTCAGCTCACATGCTAACACATCCTAATATGACCCAGGCTGGTGACATAGGCCTTCATCTCTTGCTCGACCTTTTTCCCAGAGCTCCAGACTCATTCAGCAAAGCACATGCCACCGACCCCCATCTAGAGGCCCCCACACCTTCCTCCTTCTCTCATGCAAGCCTGCTGGCTCTCCCAGCACCATCCTCCTCCCAGCTCTGTAAACTGGAAACTTGGTAAGAACCGCAGACCCTCTCTTTGCCTCACCCTACCCTCCAGGGCTCTAAGACCTACAGCGTCCCCGCCATGGGGGTGTCTCTCTTGTGGTCTTCTCCATTCCTGTGCCATTGCACAAGCCACCTGCATGCTTCTCTGGGCCAGCCTTCCCTCTACCTCCCATCTGCACCCTTCTGCCATGCTCCTGTGCCCCATCTCCACGAGTCTTCTACTGGGCAGCCAGGGGGTGAGCTTTCTGAAACGCAAATCTGATCACCCTGCTTAAGATCTTCCAGGGGCCCGCACTGTCCAAAGAGAAAAAAACAAATTCCTTAGTACAACACTAATGTAATGGCAACTCATATAGATGGGAGATTTATTAGGCACTAGGTACTCTTCTTTTTTGTATGCATTATCTCATTTAATCTCTAGAAAAGCCTTGTAGGATAGCTACTGCTGTTATTTATGATCTCAATTCCACAGGGGAGGCTCAAAGCGTTAAGAAGCTTGCCCACCACTCAGTAGTAGCAGTGGAACTAGGACTTCAACTCAAGGAGGCAACACAGGGCTCATGCCAGAACCCTAGTTCTGCCTCTTTCCTAGTCTCATCTCCTGTTTCTCTCCTTTGTCCCTCTTACTGGCATGAGGGTTGGATGCACAGCAGAAGCCCCGTGTATAAGCCAGGTTGCTCACCTGGCCTGGAATCCCCTCCCTATCCTGCTGACCTGGTGAAGGAGTTCACATAGCACCAGACTCAGCATCTCTGCAAAGTCCTTCTTGATTCTGCTGAGCCTACCCTGTCCCTCTGCCAGGTTCCTCAGTAAAAAAGACCTCTCTTTTCTTTGGTTTTCCAAAAGTGGCTGGTGAAGGAGAAACCGGGTTTTCCTGGCCTCCCTGCCTTCCACAAAGTGAGGCCGGATTAGTGAACAAATGTTTGAAAGCATATCATTTCCCTTCTTTTGAGGCCATTTTCCTCCTTTATAAGATAATCCCCAAAGCCCCATACATATAAGATAAACGAGTGCTGAGGATGTAATGTGCGACATGCTGACCACAGTTAACAGCACCGTACGCTGTGTCCTAAAGGTTCTCATCACAAGGGAAGAACAATTTTTGTAACTATAGAAGGTGATGGATGTTAACTTGAGTTATCGTGGTGATCACGTCACAGTAAATACGTATGTCAAGTCATTCTACTGTACACATTAAACTTACCCAGTGCTGATTGTCAATTATACATCAATAAAACTGGGAGGGGGGGAGTCCTACAGCTTTAAAGCCTATTGTTTATAAAGTAAGAAAACTTTACTCTCTTTATGGTCACCTGCTTTGACCTATTGTCCAAAAAAAACCTTCCCCCAAAAACCCAAGATGATATATAATCAAACTGCTTCCTTATTCAGAAAAATTTTTATTTCCCCCTCTAGCCCATTCATTCCTTCCCCTTTAGGCTGCCTATCTGCCCACTGATGAAGAGCATTCATTTGGGAATCCCACAGCTCCGGCTGGAAACAGTTCTGGCTTTGCCATTGTCTACTTGTACTGTCCTGGTTAAGTCACTTCATCGTTAAATCCCTTTGCTTACACCACTGACATGGAGATAAAGCCTACCTCGCAGGATTATTAGAAAGACACAAAATGAGATGCTATTTTAATGCAATTAGTACAGTGCCTGGACATAACAGGTGCCCCCCAAATGACAGCTGTTATTATAAATTAAATGCTGTGAAGCCAGGTCACGGCACTGCCCTGAGCAGGTCCTCTCCGGGGGACCAACCAGCACCTGAGGACCTGGAGGAAAGGCTACTGCAGGTGGTGGAATAAACAAGAGGATGGGTTTCTAGCGTGTTTCCAGGGCGGAATTTATTTTCATCATGTGGCATATTTTACTATCCCAGGCCTTTGTTCCAAAATGAATGCTCACGGTGCTTTAGAAATAATGGCGTAAAGAAGCATTTGCTACAAGATAATACATGCATTATCTCGATTATTGCTTATGTCAGCCCTGTAACGTAGGTATCAGTATTCTCAACTGAAAGATTAGCACATGGGGCTCTGAGAAGCATAAACCCAAAGTCCCAGCTAGTGGACAGTGAAGGTGGGTTCAAATCTAGCAAGTGGCACAGAAACAAGGCGGCCTCAAGGGCACTGCTGAAAATGTGCACAGAATGCCATGAACTGCCAACTAGTCCCTCTGGAGCTGGAGACACACTAACATGAAATGCATCTGAAAAGGAAAAAATATGTAACAATTCATTTAGCTACTGAGTAATAAACCCAAGGGATAAAACTCCCATCCTACTGCCTCGTTGGGCAATTACTTTCTATAAAAATGATCCCCCCAAAGATCATGTAAAGCAAAAAAGCTACAGCCAGCTTTTGCACGCTTCACTTGTCATTAGTCCATTCAGAAGAGTGAGCTTAAGGGAACAAAGGATTTCAGGTGTTGGCATGGGGACAGGATTGAGGCCACCGGCCATAGTGAAATGCGGCCATTACTGCGGCGTTCACAGTTAGTGGCAGCCAACAGGACGTCTGCCCCGGGATGGCAGTGGATCCACGGTCTCTCGTGGGCGCTTTCTTACCATGGGTGCCGAGCTGCCTGCTCACAGGTGTATCTTTTATTTGGATCTTTCTCCATCAGATTCCGAATGAAGTCTTTCGCTGTTCAGAAAGAGCACAAGGGAAGGAATCAGTCTGTGCTTGAGATGGATACCAGCGGGTCTCTGAGTGTCGTGTGTAGCATGAAAACTATGGGACCGGCCCTCCACGGACATGACAGTACCTTGGACACAGTGCCTTGGGGATGGTACCAACATTTGGGGAAAAGGGAAGCAAAGGTTTAGAACTCCGAATGGGGACCTGCCAATGAAGAAGCAGCAATGCCAGGCCTGGGACCCTGCCTCCTCAACTCAAAAGTTCCTTTCCTCTGGCAGCTGGTGGCACTTCCAGTTCCGAGATGAAACATCGTGGTCACCAGGAGCCTTTCATTGCTCACTGCTGCCACAGGGAGCTGTTTTGCTGATGTCCTCTCTGTTTTAGATGCCACAGAGCCAACGAAACCTCCGGGGCATCTGCTCACCTGGCCAGGTGAGATGTGCCTGCGTGGGAAGTGGAGAGGGTCTGGAGGCCCGGGATGGGGTACGACCCCACAGCAGGACACTGAGAACGTGTGAGACCAGGTCACAGAATCAGGAGATGGTACTGTGGGCCTGGCTGGAAATCTGCAGGCCCGCAGGGCCCAGCAGCTCACTGCCCACAGGCCTGGGCTTCTAGGGGAAAGCCGTGCCCTTCCCAGGTCAGAAGTCAAACATTACCCATGTGGCTCTTTCCTGCGGGCCTCGGAGAACTGTACTCCAGGTTTTGGAAGATTGAGGAAAGAAGCAGGATGTTTCCAGTTAGGAGGAGATAACATAATAAAATGCAATATGGGAGTAGTTCATTGGTGAGTATGAAGATCTGTTTAATTTATTATTTTGACTCTTATACCACCCTCTTTGATAGGAAGGATTACTACTGTCCACTTCCTATCAGCCTGAGAAATCTCATCAGTTTACTTTGGCCTTGGTTTTGATCTTCACCCCTGAGGAAGAAATCCTGAACTTCCCTGGGAACACAGTGTGGCACGGTAGCTGAGATGTGGGCTCTGGAGAGGGGCTTAGGTGCGAGACCCATCTCTGCCACTTACTACCTGTGTGACTTGGGACAAGTTATTTCACCTTCTGAGCCTCAGCTTCCTTATCTGTCAAATGGGGATAACAGTAACACCATCTGACGGGTGGTCCTGAGAAGTGAGTGAGGCAGTATGCGTATACGGCTTACAGCACTCAGCACATAGAAAGCACTCCTGGGGCACCCAGGCCAGAGCGAGGCTAGGATTTGGTGCTGGAGTGAGTCCCCATCCCATGGCTTGATTTGGGCCCCTTGTCCCAAGTCCGACCTTTACTTTTTAAGTCAAGCCCAAGGGCAGAGCATCCTGCACTCTACTCCCCCAGTCCCAGGCCTGTTGGGCCAGGTGTTCTGAATGTAACTCCTCTGGGCCACGGGCCGGAGCCACACAGACTTACCAGAGTCAGAGATGTCATCCCAGTAGGGGGAGTCGAACTCGTACTCCGCCTTGAGGATCTGTTCAAAGAGCTTGGAATCATTCTCATCATAAAAAGGAGGGTACCCACAGAGCCTGGAAGAGAAGACAAAGTAAGGGTCTGAACTGCGGCAGCTCCAGTGTGCTGGTTGGACCGCCCGCTGGAAGGAAGGAAGGGCCCTTTTCACGCAGCGGAGACGCCCTGCCCTGGGTGTGCTGCAGAGACGGTCTCAGTAAAGGAATCGCACGTTCTGCTGGCATGGAAGTTAGTTTGTGATCTAACAAATGGCAAAAAGTCCACCTTAGCTCTTCGCACATGATTCAACACAGAGTCCCTTACACCCTGAAAACCTCCCAGACAGCCTTCTGCGTATACATGTCACTGACCGTACCGTGTGTAGTACTGCTGTCCCTCTGTAGATGGCGCGTCGGTGACAAACCAACACAGTTCAAGTGTACCGTACATTTTAGGGCCCCTTCCATGTTCATTTTGTTTAACAAATCATCACAGGAAGAAAAGGACATTTTATCAGTGTGATAAAAGTCACCCTAAACTGCATGTTGTCATCCTACCATGCCCAACCCAGGTATTTGAAAGGTTACAGTTTTGCCATTAATATGCAATAAGCATAAGCAGAAGTTGGCATAAATTAGAATGCTATCACCCTTTTCCTGAACCCTTTCCAAGTTATTTTTAAAGTGGATGTTGGGATGCTGCTGTAAGCAACATCTAGTTCTGAAGATACCAACAGTCATCTGACAAACATAACAGGAAGAGATATTTTTATTAAATACCCCAAATACAATTCGTTCATAAAGTCATAGTTTCTCACTCCAGTTCTGCACCATTAATAGGCCCCTGACACATTTTCTGGACCCAAATTTTCTCATCAGAACATAGAGAGGACAGACTAGAAAACTCCCCGTTTTAAGATGAAGTGGTTCTCTGACTCCCTGTCCCAATTTGTTTGGCTGGCCAAGGCGCTGGGGAAGACCTAGCATGTGCTGGAGGTCAACGTGGGGCAGAGACAGGCCCGGCAGGGGTGGGGCAGCCAGGAAGGGGTAGAACTGAGGCTGGGGCTGTAAGTAACGTACAGAGCAGAAAGCTGGGCTAGATTCTGGACGGCCAGGTGCAAAGTTGGAGAGCACAGAACTTGACCTTGACAAGCCAGAGGGTGGCAACCACAGCGGGAGTTCTGCCCCCACAAGAGCCCCGCATCTTCCCACAGAGCCAAACTTTGTTGGAAACACAGCTATAGCCTAGACACCAGCTTAATGAGAACAAATTAACAGCAACCAATAGACTCCAGGCCTGTAAGGGAGGAGGCTGCAGGCAAATGAGAAATTTAATAAAGGTTTAAAACAGCCTTGGTACAGTCATTCTTCAGCCACACAAGGCTGCACGGGGGACTGGCTGATGACATTTTTAAAGGCTATAAGGCCTTGGGCTGATAGGATTCTAATGCGTCTATCCCCACAAGGTTGATTTAGGGTCCAAGTGCCTGGAAAATTTCATTTCTAAGGATTTGCTGCTCTTGATGAAATGAGTTAAGAACCAGTGCTTCTGAAACCACTAAGCACATACTTCACGGCGCAGGAAACCCTGGAGGCCAGAGATGGAGATGTAAATGTTTCCCATAATGAGGACCTGGACTAAAAGAAATGTGCAGATTAGTAAAAGCAGACAGAGCAAAATGTTAGTGTGTCTTGGAAAATAACTGAATTTTAGTTTATTAACAATGGAGTATGTTTTACTTTACAGTTTGGCTTTCTTTTCAAGGAAAAAGAATCTTTAAGAAAATTCCAAGAAAGACATACTCTTCTTGTGCCAATTTTCTTAATGTATGTCCTAATTTCTTCTGGTTTTAGCTCTTTTCTTGGGGAGGGGGAGTAATAGAATACTGTGTTTATGTGCCTGTACTGAGGATGGAAGAAAAGGAAATAGATCTAGCTTAGAGACTAAGTAAATTAAATTGTAAAAAGAGGATTTCAAAATAAGGATTGTAAAAGAACGGAAGGGCCAACAGAGGCTGTGAAACCTTCCTCAGATCGCGGTATGTCCCAGAGCTCCCTGGCCAGGCGGTGCTGCTAGTGGGTCTGCGTGGCAGGCCCAGACGAGAAGCGCCAGCTCTGCACCGTCTCCATACACAGGACACTGACGTCTGCGGCCCTGGCCCTGCCTACCTGCATGTGTAATCTCTGTGTGATTATTTTACATATCAAGCCGCTTAAATAATCTACAAATTATCTCACTATGGGTACTCAAAGCAAATAAAGCCATTCCCAGCTGTTCTAGCTTAAGAGTATGGTTCAGAATAACATCGAACCCTGTCAACCCCAGGACCAACAGCCATGCCCAATACAGGCAACAGGCCTTCACAGGGCTCATCCATCGACTCTGTCCTTTGGTCCTAGTCGTGCTTGGAGCTCTGGTACCAGAGGCAGATGCAGGATGGCCAGACAGAGCTTGTATCGGAGTGGTGGTAGGCAATGAGGTATCATCCCACCCATGTAAAAATGGGTATCATCAAAATTAAAAAAGATAAGTGTTGGTGAGGATATGGAAAAAGGGAACCCTTACACACTGCTGATGGGAACGAAAAATGGTGCAGCCACAATGGAAAACACTATGGAGATTCCTCAGAAAACTAAATATAGAATATATGGTCCAGCAGTCCCACTTCTGGGTATACATCCAAAGGAGATGAAGTCAGTACCTCGAAGACACACAGAAACACGCACACTGTGTCCTTCTCTCTGTCTCTGCCTCTCTCCCCCTCGTGCTCACTGCAGCATCATTCACCGCCGTGACATGGAAACAATTTAAGTGACCACTGACTGATGAACAGATCAAGAAATTGCGATATATATGTATGTGTATATCACAATTACACACACACACACACACACACGGTGATATTATTCATCCTTATAAAAGGAGATCCTGTCATTTGCAACAATATGGAAGAATTTGGAGGACATTACACTAAGTGAAACATGCCAGACGCAGGAAGAAAACCTGCATGATCTCACTTACATGTAGAACCTAAAAAAGTCAAATACACAGAATCAGAGAGCTAAACAGAGGTTACCCGGGGTCAAAGGACACTAAGCCGCAGTTGTGCAGGGTGAGTAAGTCTAGAGACCTAATGGGCAGCATGAGGACTACAGTCACTGATGCTGTATTTCATCCTGGAAATTTGCTAAGAGACTAGATTTCAGAGTGCAAAATAAATAGCACAGAATAAAAAAAACTAGTAACAGTGGAGGAAGAAAACATGTTCACGTGCTTGAGTGTTACTAATCATTGCACTTGTATATATGCACATCAAATCATCCCATATGCTTTAAATAAATACAAGTTTTATTAAGCAAAAAAGTAGTAGTAAAAAAAGTACCAGCCATGTTTCATATCAGGCTGATATTAAACTTAAAAAGAAGTGCTCTTAAAAAGGTTTGAATCCTCACCTGAGGATATGTGTATTGGTCTTAGAGAAGAGAAGGGGGAGAGAGAGAGAAACACTGATCGGTTGCCTCCCGTAGGCGCCCTGAGTGGGCATCGAACCCACAGTCTAGGCATGTGCCCTGACCAGGGATCGAACTCGCAACCTTTTATTGTTTGGGATGAGGCACCAACGAACTGAGCCGCTGGCCAGGTCAGGCAGTATAACTTTCTAAAAAAGTTTTATTGTGGTAGAAAAATGTAATGTGAGATTTACCCTCTTAACAAGTTTTTCAGCGTACAGCACAGCATTGCCGACTGCGGGCACAGGGTCGTAGAGTGCGAGTCTACATATCATTCACCTGACACTTTACACCCGCTGATTATTCCTCATTTCCTCCCCCCCCCCGGCCCCTGGCAGCCACCATCCAACTCTTTGATTCTATGAATTTGACTGTTTTAGATACCTCATTTAAGTGGAATCAAACAGCATTTTTCTTTGTGTAACTGACTGACTTCACTTAGCATAATATCCTCAAGCTGTGCCCATGTCGTCACACATTTCAGGATCCCTTCTTTAACAAAACTGACTCATACTCTGTTTTGTGTGTGTACCACATTTTCTTTACCCATTCATCTGTCGACAGACATTGAAGTTGCTTCCACACCTTGGGTATTATGAGTAACGCTGTAATAAACATGGGGGTGCTAATATCTCTCTGAGATACTGATTTCAATTCTTTACGAAATACACCCAGACATGGGTTTGAGAGATCATATGGCAGTTCTATTTTTAATTTTTGGAGACACATCCACACTATTTTCCATAGTGGCTGCACCATTTTTCATTCCCATCAACAGTGTGCAAGGGCTCCAGTCTCTCCACATCCTCGCCAACACTCTTTGTCTTTTGTTCTTTTTATTTCTCCGAAGACATACAGATGGCCAACAGGTATATGGAAAAAAGCTCAACATCACTAATCATCAGGGAAATGCAAATCAAAAGCACAAGAAGATATCACTGCACACCTGTCGGAACAGCTGTCATCAGGCAGTGACTCTGATGAGGCATTTCGACACGGATCTCTCAGTACTCTGTGGTCATCATTTCCAATCGACCAGCATATCCAGACTCACTTAGTGTCTCACGTGTGCCTCATGCACAGCATTCATTTTTCATCAAATATTTATTTTGCATCTATATATACCAGGTGCTGGGTATGATATATGAGTATAATGAAGATATGATGATAAATGAAAACCAATTCCTGCCTTCAAGAGCTCAGTCCGGTGGAAGAGAGAGATTCAAACAGATAATGGCAGAGGTAGTAACAATAACAGACATGTGCAAAGGTTGTTATGAGTAGAGAGAGCATGAACATTGAACTGAAATAATTTTATGAGAGCTGGAAGTAGCAGATGTTTTTGCTTTGTCTCAGAGGATGAGTTTTATAGGAGAACAGAGGGGGCCACAGGTGGGAGTGATTAACTGGGAATAAAGGCACGCATGGAGGCATAGAAGAGCACAGTTTATTTAAGAACAATTATCTAAGAGCAATAAGCTGCTGCTACGGTGTAAAATATACATCAGTGCGTAGCAGAGATAAGGCTGGTAAAATGGACAGTGGCGAGACCAGGGAGGCTGTGTTCCCCATACGAAGGCAGACAGTTTATCTTCTGGGTAACAGGAAGCCCCTCAAAGGTGTAGATGGAGGAGGTACATGAGCAAATGGCTTTGCAGCTGAGGGGAGGGTAGATTTGAGGGACGAAGACAAGTTAGCAGCTGTACCAGGCAAAAGAAGGACAGGTGGCTGCAAGTGATAGCGGCTGAACCCAGGGAACAGAAAGATTCCAAAAGGAGTTCGGGGGGAGAGCACCAGAAGCCCCTGGAGTCTTCCAGTGTGGGACATGAAGGCCAGGATAACACCAGGTATCCGGCGAGGAGGACTGGAGCCGCCATCGTCCATGGTGGAGAACACAGGAGGAAGAGTGGGTCCAGGGCTGGCCACAACATGTCACCAGTCACCTGGAAGTTCCAACTGCTCCTTCCACTGGCCCCGGTCAGGGAAGCAGCTCTGAGCGGTAGTGTGTGGGGACCCAGGAGACAGTCTGACACCAGCAGTAATCAGCTCTAGTAACCACACTGGGGCTTGCCTCGGCTGAGGCAGAAGACTAAGACAAGCTGGGAAGAGTGGGAGCTGATGGTGCAGACATGGAGAGAGAAGCAGAGATGCCAGCAGGGAAAGAGCAGCTGAGGGGCGAGGCTGTGAGAGGGGCCAGTGCTTGGGGCTGTACCAGTATCAGGGGCTTCTGCTCAGTCCACACAAAGCTGTGCAACAAATCCCTTTTCCTTAAGGTAATTGGAAAGAATTTGTTCCTTGCAACTCAAAGAGCCAACATCCCATGGAGGCTAAGATGATCAATTCCATTCAGGCTGTGGTGAGCTCCATCAGGTGCGTGTGAAGGCGGCCAGCAGGCAGTGAGGACAAGAGCCTGAAGCCAGGGACTTGCTCTGGCCTGGGGATGCTGAGTTAAAGCCATCAGCATTTGCATGAAAGCTGGGACAGTGGATAAGATCACAACAAGAATGTACAGATACTGGAGCTGCAGACTGATCCTCCACAGGCATAATCTGGCCCACAGATGTGTTCTGTGTGGCCAGCAGCCACTGAAAACGAATGTGACTTTGAATGTCCATAGACAGTGTTGGTCCAGGCAGTTCTCCACAGTCTCCACTACTCCCTATTACTCAGGCCCAGCTGGATGCATTTACAGCACCTACCACCTTGCCCTCCATACTCTAAGTTGGTGACATTGCATCAAGGGCCACAAATGGCAGACTGGAGAAGGCACCTTTTAAGGTGAGGTTGAGCTGCAGCATTGTGTTAGGTGCTGCTGGCTGCAAGAGCTGCACAGGAAGTGAGCCCTGCTGGCCTCGATGCCCAGGGTGGTGGGGGGTGTGGGTGTGTGTGTGTGTGTGTGTGTGTGTGTGTGTGTGTGTGTGTGATTTCCTCCTTGGCAGCTGCTGTAGGAATTCAGGGGAGTGCAAAACCTGAGTGGGTGGTCAGGGGAGGCTCCCGGGAGAGGCAGGGCCTATGCTATGATTCAAGCCTGGTGCTCATCAGTCACCTGGGTAACAGGTAAAACCTTAAGATGCCCCACATCCTCCCCAAACTGAGTGCATCCAAATCTCTAAGGGCAGAGGCCAAGTATCTTTACTTTTGTTCTTAAAAAAAAAAAAAAACAAAAAAAAAACCCCAAGAACTTACATAGGAATTAATGTGCATAGTTAAAAAGTTCAAATACTGAAGAGTAGAAGAGTATAGGGAAAATTTCCTTCCTGACCCACATTCCCAGTCCTGCTATTAATTTCCTGTGAATGCTTTTCAGAAACTTTCTTGGCATATAAAGCACGGATGTATGTGTATGGGGTATGAGAATTCAAATTACCTGGAAGTTTAGCTTCAACTGGATGGCTGTATATGAGCAGCTAGTTTATTTCTTTGCCTGTTCCAGAAAGACCCCAGCCTGAACAAAAATGACCCCATTTCAGGGGGCATATGCTTGATTTTTTCCTTCTCAGGTTTCCACTGAATATCAGCTGCCTGCCCTTTCCTGCTTTCCAACCCAGAAGAGAGCACAGGCCTGCTGCAGCCTCCCCGGCTCTCCTGGGCTACGCCTGCCTTCCCCCAGCAAACCCTCTGGGTCCCCACTGAAGATACAGGACAAGACGAAAACGTCTGTCAGGCAGTCTTCTGGCTGTGCCCAACACTGAGCAGATATCAGCTGTGTCCCAGGTCGGGATACAGCATTGAACGAGACCATCAGAGTTCTATTCTCATGGTGCTGCCATTCTTCTTGGGGAGACGGGTAACACTCAACAAGAAACTTTGAAATAAACAAGAAATATAAAAATAGACAGGAGAGATAACGTGGAGCTGGTCGTGGAAGCCACTGCATTTCATCCTCACTGGAGAGCATCCCTGTCCACACACTGCTCCCTGTGCCCAGAGTGCTCCCAAAGCTCCGCGTGGGTGGCCCTCGCTCCGTGACGCCTTTCCTGACCCCCACCCTGACCCGGGCGGCACTTCTCCTCCGTGTGCCCCGCTGCCCAGGCACCACCACGATGGCACCCACGTCGGTTGACATCTCCAACCATCATCTCCTCTGTTAGGCTCTGAGCTCCCTGAGGGAGGCGACAGCGTCTCATTCATCTCTGCTGTCCTGGGCCTCAGCCCAGGGCATACTCAGCAACACTGAGTCAGTCCGCACCTGCTTCAGGGCTCCAGGACTGCCACACGACCTGCCCGGCCCCTCCCTGAAGATTTCCCACTTGCTACACTGCACCTCAATCCCATTTCTTTCTTGGGTCCTCTTACAAAATGTGAAAAAGCCCAGACTGGTGCAGCTCAGTTGGTTGGGCATCATCCCGCAAAGCAAAATGTTGCCGGTTTGATTCCCGGTCACAGCACATGCCTGGGTTGTGGGTTTGTCTATGGTTGGGGCGCATACGAGAGGCAACCAGTCAATGTTTCTCTCTTACATCAGTGTTTCTCTCCCTCCCCTTCCCTCTCTCTAAAAATAAATAAAATCTTTTTAAAAAAATGTAAAAAAGGATCATTTCATGGTTATTACATTCATTTTCCCACCTTGATTCTGAGTTCCTGGAGGAAAAAGACTATGCCACATACTGTATTTCTTCTGTGTTTTTCATTAGCACTCAACAGTTTTCTGTGAATGTTTGTCAATTCACTATTACCTGATAAGCGTTAAACAGCTGCTTGAAACAGCTATGCACTCGTGTGTGCATGAACACCCAACAGCACACACTGAAGCTGACTTAAGAAGTAGGGTGTTTGCTCTGAAGAAAATAACTCAGCTAAACTCTCCCAGGTGTTACAAGTTTTGCAGTGAAGCCTCCTAACGGCCCACAGCATCGCCGGTAAGTGGCATCCTTCAAATCAGACTGGAATGAGAACACGTCTTCTCTGCGCTCACATCGGTGAGGTGCCCTGATGGGTTCCTCCAGGGACCACCCCCTCCCCAGGCTCCCTCCAGCCAGCAGATGACACACCTCACCTGGCACCCCCATCCTCCCTTGAGCCTTCCAACCGGACACTGAAATTATATTTGAAGAAGGACTTTGCACAGTAGGGGGTGAGCACAGAATTTTATCCTGGGGTCCAGAAGTGCTCATCTGGTCCAACTCCTCACGTGGGAAACTGGGAAGTGAGTCCCGGAGAGAGAAAGAGATGGCCGCAGGATCATGGCTGTGCAGATCTGGGCATCTATTTCTCTCACTGAGAGAAACAAAGCCACTTTGATGCAATTGTACAGATTTTTACCGAGCACCGACATCAGGCCAAATGCTGGTCCTATAGCTCTGGAGAGGACAGTCCCTGTTCTCACTCCTCGGCGTCCAGCCAGATTTGAATAGGACAAGTGGAACATTGACTTTTCTACAAAAACTATGCTGTGTGTGTCCCATAAAAGTCAATGACAATAGCCACCATCTGTTGAGCATTTACTGTGTTCCAGGCACAGGGCTATACAACTTACACATATTGTCTCACTGAATGCATGCTTATGAGGTAAGGATTTCAGTCTCCCATTTCCAGATGAGGAGATGCATGAGAGATTAGGCAACTCGCTCCTATCTAAGGGGTGGGACACAATTGTAACTTTCCTCATCCAACTCCAGAGCCACGTCACATTATTAACCTTTAGGCACTGCAGCCAGATATGTCACAGCAGAGGTGGGGCAACGCCACACGTGCTTTTCTCCTGAACCTGCCTCTGCAGTCAGGAGGTCACCTTTTCGTACATGATAAATTTGGAAATGGAGCCAGAAAAAGGGTAGGAAGAGCTGCTGAAGAAATAAAGAACAGCTCCGAGTCCTTGAAGTCGGAAGATCAACACCTACTCCCACCCAGCCTGCCTTCTGGAAAGACAGATGCGGGGAGAACGGCCAGGACCATCACGGCCCTGTCTGCGGGAGGGAGGGATGGAGAGAAATGAACCCGAGCTCGTGCTGAACCCACATTCCAACACGAGCGTGTCTAGGACCCTTCGTTCAGCATGCAGCCCCCCTGCAGAGCTGCAAGGGGACGTAAAGGACAGAAGATCTCAATCTTGTTGGGCTTCCACAGAAATGGGCAGTTCTGGAATGCCCCACTGACCCAGTGTAATCGGGTAATAAAGTCATTTATGTAAGCGAATTTTCTCGTGCTCTTAAGTGTCAAAAGTTATTTTAACTATTTTATATGAAAACGATTTGAGTGCCACAGTTCACACTGAAAATTGAATCATCATCAAAAATGGCAACCCAGAATTTGCAGTTTTAATCTAATTGGGTGGAAGGGCTCTGGAGAAGAGAGTGATTTTTCAAGGAAAGGTCTGTTCTCTGGGGGCCGACACCAACTTTGCTTTCAAAGAGGTTTCATGGTACGGTCTCCTCAGCTGGGGCTGTGGACAAACAAAGATTCAAGTCCTGGATCCACCAACCACCAGTTGAGTGACCTTGGGGAAACTATATAGCCAGTCTTAGCCTGCTTTTGTGAAATAGGAAAAGGATTCCCACCTTATACAGAGATATTATAATATGCGTAACACATACTATCTAATAGTGCATATTAGATACAAAACACGTGCATAGGTAGATGGGTGGAGAGAGAGAGAACAGACGTAACACATGAAAGTGCCGGTCACTCTGCAAGCACTAAGTGCCAGCTCCCTCACCTTTGGCCAGGCCACCAACTGCATCTAATCCTCTTCAGCACCCTACAGCCGAAATATCCTGGCGTGGGATACTGCTTCCCATCAGGAAGAACAAAATGGGGGAGAGGGGTGGATGAGCCCTGAGGACTCGATCCAATCCCCTACACACTAAATGGGAGAATGAGGCTGCGTTATTTTCAAATTCTGTGCCAAGTCTCAGACTTACCTACTACTGAGCACACATTCTGACCTACACTTCTGACGTGTCACAGAAGGGAGAAAGAGCAACGCTGCCTCTGGCCCCCTTTTTTTTGTGCACTATGTTATGAACATGAGGCCAGAATATACCAGAGACCTACATTTAAGCTTTGATTTTTGTGTACCAATGTTTCCAAGCATTGAGCCTAGAAGCCCTCAGTTCTAGGAATAGCTCAAGATTTCCTGAGAACATTTAGTCAAAGGCATATTTGTGAAGAAGTAATTTTTATGCAATTATACCAGGGTACCATGAAAAGGACTGAAATGACAAACCTCTATGTACACTGCAAACTAGATAAACCATACAAAGGCCAGACCAGGACCAGAGCCTCTGAAAACCATTTACAAAACCAATCGGACCTGGGCATTCCTCCTTTGGAAACTGGAGTCTGGTCCATACACAATGGTTCTGTTCCTGGGTTTCGGCAGCACCGTTTGTCCTTCCTTCTTGACACTGGGTAGGTAGCCAACTGTTTATTTAATGAATGTTGGGGATCTGTGCTAAGGAATCTGGGTTTTATTCCTCTTACTCTGGATTATTTTTTTAAAATAACACAGTAAAGCAAAGCCTTTAAAGCTGGTAAGTCTCTTGTGCTTAGTTGCAAGGTCGACCTATTGAGCAAAACAGGTTTCACATTTATAGACCAGAATGACCAATGTGACCTGAGTCATCACAAAAGTGTCAGCCAGTCACATCAGCAACCGTGAGTTTGACTAGGTGCACTCCAGAGCTGTCTCCGTGCACGCTGCGAAGCGATCGGGGAATGGTTCCCTCAGGGAAGCCGTGCAGGCAGACGTCAGCTAAGTGCTGTGGATGAAAATGCAATGGATAAGTGTCCTGTGTCAGCCCCTGAGATGTGGACAATATCTTCAAAGCTGAGAATGAGTAAGCAGATCGAGAAAAGATCTAGGAGAGAAAGGAAAGAAATATTGGAGGAGGAAAAGGAAACACATTCCTTAGAAAGTTTATACACAACTGGAGTGGGAAGCTTGGGAGCCAGGAAGGGAGTGGAAGAAGACCAAACACTTCCCCAAGTGTGAGAAGTTAGCAGCACACCCGCCTTGGGGTAACACAGTGAAAACCAGGTTCTGCACACAGTACGGGGTTGGACTAGATAATGCATTGTCCGAACCTGCTGTGTGCAATCCATGGTCCCACTTCCAAGCGGATAATGTTTTGGTTCTTGCATTAGTCAAACAGACAGCACCTCTGGGCAATCTGGGGGATGAGCGCAGAGGGGCCGCGCCTCCTGCCGGGGGAGAAACGTGACTGAAGGAAGGTCACCCAGGACCACTCTCGGTTCTGCTCACGCTACCAGTGGCATGGAGGGCACAGCAGGGAGGAGGGGGAGGAGTGAGGAGAGCTTCCAACCACCAGGAATGTTGTGTTAGGAAAAACACAGCAGACTTTCAGCAGCTAAAATTAGTTCTCATGAGTGATGTATTTCATGCTGAAGCCCCGAGGGGCGCCGATATCCAGTCTGGACGTGATTAACACGAGCGCTAACTGATGATTCTGAACCGGGCAGACTTCCAACTTGACTTTTGCTTCTAGACATTGGTTTCTTGGTTGTTGGGCTCTTCCTCTCTCCCTCCCTCCCCCCAGGCTTCCTTCCTTTCTTCTCTGTCTGTCATGATCTGATTGGTAAGCAATTCGGAGTCTGTGCAGACTAACGTGCATTTGGGAGATGCCTTGGTACCTCATCCTGTTGGCCTTGGCCTTCAATTGTACTTTTCACTTATGCCCTGGGTCCGTTTACTGTCTCACAATGTACTCCTGCGGACCAGAAGACAAGACTCTGGAGCATGGCCAGGAAATCAGAAGCTAGACAGCGTCTCTTGTGCCACCCAGCCGGGGCTCGTGGCCCACTGTGCTATCGGGCACTGAGCCATGTGCTTCTGGTCCACCCTGGCTAAGTCCCCCCATCACCCCCATGAGTGTTTCCTGAACTGCTGGTGTGAAGCAGAACTTTCCCCTTCCTACTTCCATATCTGCACCCCTTAATCACAGTCCTAGCCCAGACTAAGTGGTCTGAATTCATGACTTTGCCGCTGTATCTTCTGGTGAGCTGGCCATTCACCTGTCTGTGCACTGCTGGGGTCTTTTCACTATACACGCACCACCTCCCTCCCGCCTCTCTGCTGCTGTGATACATTCCAGATGATAACCATTTAAAAATAGTAAGGCCTCTTTTGATTCTTGCATTGGCTCAGTATGGTGCTAGTAAATTAACAATCTGGTAATTCAGAGAATTATTTTTCCCATCACCAAGTTTTAGATATCAAGTGTTCCAAGCTAGGTCAAATCTTTCAAGTTATATTTCTAAAATCATGTTTCAGATGGACTGGTACATCTTTTCTCAAACATGGCATGCACACCAGATCTTCAGACAATTAAGTCTTGAATGATAAACCATCAACGTCCCTGCACAATGACTTCACAAGACAGTCCTTCAAGCCTCAGGTCCCGGTCACTCCTCATGCGCAGCCTTCCTCCAAGCCGGACAGGGTTCACAGCTCTGCCCTGGGCGCTCTCCCAGCCCCTCCCTCCCACCTCAGTGACAGCCAGCCATACTGGATCGTAACTTATCTGTTTACTGACTGTCGCCTCCAGCAGACAGTAAGCGGCTCCAAGCCTGGGGAGGTAATGAATCCATCTCTCCAGCTTCATCATACTGCCTGACACACATTAGGCTCAATAAATGTTAGTTAAGGGAGCGAGTGTTACCCCACCCCCACCCCACCTTCCCTTCTCCAGGCTAAATATTCTGCAGCATTTAGCTGCTACTTGAATGACAGTTTCCAGGAGATGACGCTGAGATGAACACAGGAGAGCAGAGGGGGTGAAATGTTTCTCTATCTAGCCCGAAGCCACACCATTCAGAGGATAAAAGTGATGTAGATGAGATATTTTCCTTGCTGCTTCTCCCTCCAGGTGCCCTCTCCACCAAGGCTCTTTGCAAAGACAAAGTCACAGAAACTGGTGGATTCCACCTCCCCTGAAGTCACTGGCAGGAAGTTGCTCCTACCGTCATCTAAAATGCAGAATTTTTTTAATCTCAATTGCACACTTGTAAAATTCTCTCCATCACCACTGTGCATACCTCTGCACCCTCTTTTTTAAACCAAAGAGTATTTTATGTTTGACTATTTTCCAAGGGGTGAGAGATGAACCAGCGGTGAAGAGACTCCTAATAAAGTCTTTCTCTTGAAGCAGTGGAGAGAGGATCACAGGCCCACGAACAAAGCTGAAATCTGCTCAAGCAGTACTTGTGTCTGAGAATAAAGCTAAGAAAAGGCAGTTAGCCACCAACAGGGTCCACTCAGTACAGAGTATGGAGGAGAAATTAGGCACCTTTCTGAACACCGTTGGAAAGCAGCCACACTGAAGTGCAGTCAGTGAAATAAAACCAGTAAACCTAGAATTATAACAATCCATCAATCAACGCCTGCTGAAATAAACACGACAAGGCTAGAATAAGGAAAGAGCAGGGCGGTGGCTCGTCCATAAGGCAGGAGGAAGGAGAGGGAGGTGTAAGAACTGATCAGCATGCAGTCCCTCGGACCCACCAACAGGAATAGCCAGGCCCCTTGACAGCAATTCCTTTTGGTGAGAAGGGTGACCGGGCGCCCATCACAGGCTTCATGAAGACAGCTAAGGCCATCCAACTCCCCTGCGCTGGTTGCTTGTGCTTAAAGGAAACTTCTGGTTTTAATTTGCTTTCTCACAGAGCATTTCCTACCAGGCAGAACACATGCTAGGGCGAGGACACGCATTTCCAATTACCTTGTGGGACACAAATCTCATTTTGATTTAGTGAATTGACACTCCAGTTTTTTTTTTTTTTCCAAATTGCTTTTGAGTCTGGCTAGTATGAGTCAATTCATGGGGAGTGACTGAGCAAGATGAATAAACCTCTAATTTAGCTTCAAAACTTCTAAAGCCAAAGTCCTTACCACAGGCCCAGGGAGGCTTGAAGGAGGCAATGTGTCCCATGTCGCAAAGCTGTGAGTATAACAAAATGATTACTGCCTGCTGGAAACGCCAGTTAATTATTCTTATCAGTATTAACACTGCTCATATTGATGGTAGTAACAACCATCATAATATCTGAGGCTTGGTTATTTCACAGGGCTCGGCAATCACACCACATTCTCTCCGACTGAAGCTGGGTTTCTGCTCTCCTCCTGGGACATGTCAGGAAGGCAGCTGTCAGTGTGATAGAGCAACGCTGACTACCTTGGAGAAGGCCATCCTTTGTGCTAGAAAATGGATATAGCAAGAAGATTAGGCATCCTTAGTTCCACTCTTAACAAAACTAATTATTCTCTATATACAGGCCAATCAATATTTATGTGACCCAGTTCTAAAAAGTGGACAACATAGCCCTGACCAGTGTGGCTCAGTTGGTTGGGCATTGTCTTGCAGAGCAAAGAGTCCCTGGTTTGATTCTCAGTCAGGGCACATGCCTAGGTCATGGGTTCAGGGAATGTACATGGGGTAACTGATTGATGTTTCTTGCATTGATGTTTGTCTCCCTCTCTTTCTCCCTTCCTTCCCTTCTCTCTAAAAATAAATAAATAAATAAACATATATATGTTTAAATATAATATATATGTTTATATATGTTTAAATATAAACATATATGTTTATATATGTAAATAAACATAAACTATATATATATATTTAAAAAATTGAACGGTATAGGAGGCCAGTCAAAAAATAAAGGGATTACCATAACATTTTGCCTGAACTTTCTTCCAGCTGCAAAGGGTCAGAAGCCATGGTGCGGGTGAGAGCCCTCACCGTCCATGGCAAACGCACCCCAACCAACTGGCCTGCCCCAACGCTCTAACGCCCAATCTGCTTCAGACCTCCCTCAGTGTCTGCATCAGTAAAAATTCCCTGCCTTTCTCCAGAGCACGTTGTATCCCTGAGCATAATTTAGGCAAGTGATTGTTAAATTATCTCCTTGAAGTTGTGAGAAGGCAGGCAGTCCACATGCAATCACCAAATCAAGTTTGGCCAATGAAATGCCAATTGCATTTTGAGTGGAGAAATTTCTTTCCTTGGAACTTGTTGTCTTGCCTGAACCCACCCCATCAGACTGGACATCAGGGTGTCTAGCACATTCCACGCTCAGTCCTTCCCAGCAGCTTAAGCTCTGCAGGCAAAGATGTTTTTGCAAGTCCTGATCCCCAAAGGGAGATTCCTGGCAGGATAAGGACCCATCAAACATGCTTTAAAAAATGAGTAGCCTTCATAGGAAAAAATATTTCTCCTTCTGAATGATGGATAACATAGAAACGGAGATCAACAGAGAACCAATTTTTCAAGTGTCTGCGCCGGCAGAAGGAAGAATGTTTCCTTGGCACGTGGAGAGGGGAAAACGTGGTGTCCTGACCTGTCACAACCACCTCTGCTGCAACCTCGTACATCAGCGTGACAAGTCTGTCCCAGGAGAATGCACTCCAGGTAACCTGCAGAGGCTACCTCTTTTCCCCTACAGGCAATATGAAGAACGAGGCCAGCACAGACCCCCTCGGGTCACCTGCCTTCCCCTGGGTGCCGAGTGCCAGTCACAGCCTCCTCGGCAGCCTCCCCCATCATCTTCAGATGAAGGACAGGAATGGGGAGACCAGGCACAGTGGGTCAGTGGGAAGCAGCAAGGGTCTGAGACTGATGTCCGCAAGTTCTAACTCCTAACACTTGTGCAGCCCAGAGCCAGCTTTGTGCCAGGAACACCAACCCGGGCCATCGGGCTTTAACAGAGTACTTCCATCAGTCCTTGACCATGCCTTGGCACCCTGATCCAGTGCCTGCATCTTTCCCCTGGTCAGAATGTTCTCTTCTCTCCTTTTTCCTTATGTGAGTTTCCTCCAACCTTCTAGACACGCCTGCAATGGTGCCTCCTCCTTCCCGAATGCCCCTGTCCTCAGTGGTGCTTCATCCCAGGAGCTTTTGCTCCAGTACACAGCTTCCCTGAATGTCACTTAATGTACTCATGACATTTCTTGTCCCCTGCCCCATATACGTTAATATTCTGATGAGAGACATCGTGTCTTTGTTTCCTTGATATCTTTAGCAGCCAGCAC
Organism: Glossophaga mutica; assembly: GCA_039655065.1. NCBI lineage: Eukaryota > Metazoa > Chordata > Mammalia > Chiroptera > Phyllostomidae > Glossophaga > Glossophaga mutica. The sequence goes on from CM077303.1 coordinate 159,709,004, forward strand.
AGTGCCTGGAATAGAGGAAGTACTCAAGAAATGCTACTCGTTGACACGATAATGATAAACTCGAAACTGATGGTCCTCCAAGCAGAGTCATGTTATGTAGCAAATTTTCTCCAGGATATGGCCTATCACTCAAGGATCTGAATATCTTAGAAGGTACAACTGAGATGTCCAAAGTCCATTCACTCTCTGCTTGAGGCTCTCAGAGCTCTGGAAAGCACCAAGGAAAAGAGAAGCCCGAGCTGACATTTCGAAGTCTCACACAATCATGAAATCAACCGGAGACGACGTCCTGGAGCAAAGCTAGTAATGACCAGGTAGCTATCAAGTTTATACTTAAAATAGAAATTTAAAAAATACAGTATTTCTTTGCTCAATACTATGCTTGAAGGCAGTCACATGTTGCACTGCACACTGTAATGATAAGGACTGGACACAGTGCTGTTCCAATCAGACCCAGATCCATACTCTCTCCCGGACCTCTGACCCCCACATGTGCACACACTGCGCCACGGATATCTCAGAGGGGCCGCAAGTTTAGTGCGCCCAGAATGAAATTCTTGATCTTCCCTTTACCCCCAAACCTGTTCCTCCACCACCCCCTATCCTTTTATCTTAGCCATTTACAAAAGCTGCCCGGTTGAATGTATGCCGTAAAAAGACCGTTTTCTTCTCGGGTCGTGAGACATATGGGGGTGTGCGCGGTGGGGGGTGTTCCCAGCACTCCCCGAGGATGCCACATACAGTCAGACCCCCTCCGACGCCAGCCCCTGCCGATCACAGCCTTTCACTGTGTGGGTTCTGTCTGCTAGGGAACGCTCTCTTTCTTGGGGGCAACGGGGAAGAAAAGTTAATTTTCTAGCATTTACAGACACTAGTTAACCTAAATCCACCCTAAAAGTATGTTTGATATTAAGTGTTGGGAAAAGAAATTGTAACTTAAAAATAACTCTACAGTGGACTTAAGCAAAATAAAATATAACAATAAAAACTAAAATCGATCATCTTGAAATAACTTCAACAATCCTATGACCTAGGACTGCATTTCCTGGACAGTGGCAATTAGTCATCTGAGAAGAAATGAGAAATCCAAAGGTTAAATTTGTGTTTTCATCACATTTTTTTCCCTTATTGTGGCATGTGAAAAGATGCTCGACATCATGAGCCATAGCAGAAACGCAAACAAATGTGCAATGAGAGACACTTCACACCCATGAGGACGGCCACTCTCAGAAAGCGGAAAATAACAAGTGCTGACGAGGCCGTGGAGAAACTGGAACCCGTGTGCACTGCTGTTGGAAATGCAAAATGGTGCGGCTGCTGTGGGAAACCGCACGGAGGATCCTCAGAAAGCTGAACACAGATCACCATCTGATCCGGCACTCCCACTTCTGGGCACACAGCCGAAAGCACTGGGAGCAGGACTCACATGGACATTCGTGCACCGATGTCCACAGCCACATCCTCACAGCAGCCAGGAAGTGGAAACCAAGTGTCCAGTGATGGGTAAATGGATAAATGAGATGTGCTATGTACACAGGACAGAATATTATTCAGCCTCAAAAAAAAAATTCTGACACAGGCTACAGCACGGATGAACCTGAAGGACATTATGCTCAGTGAAATAAGCCAGTCACAAAAGAACAGATACTGTGTGATTTCACTGATATGAGTAGAGTAGTCCAATACATAGACAGAACGCAGACTGGTTGTTGCCAGGGGCCGGGGCACGGGGAGGGTGAGGGAGTGTGTAGTGGGGTCGGAGTTTCCATCTGGGAAGACGAAAAGGTTGAGGAGATGGACATCGGTGGTGGTCGCGCAACAACGTCAGTGTGCCTAACACAGCTGAGCTGTGTTCTTAAAAGTGGTTAAAATAGTAAATAGTGTTATGTCTATTTTACCACAATATTTAAAAAGGAAAAAAAGAAGCCAAGGTGGCAAGCAATACTTACAAGATATAGGCAATCACCCCGATGGACCAGCAGTCAACAGCTTTGCTGTACGGTTTCTGGGCGAGGACCTCAGGAGCTGTGGAATGATAAAGAGGAGACGCAAGCCTGATGATTTGAACATCTGATACATAAGGCATTCTTTAGGTCTGTTTTTTTCTTTTTCAGTCTTTTACTTGGGCCGAACTATCTGTGATTCTAAAAACTGAGCAGAGATGAAGGTCCACCGGAAGTAAGGCCTGCTTGAGTGTGGTTGGTAGGCTGCGTGGATGCTCCACACCAGACGGACAGCAATGCGAGCATTTCCCCTAAAATCCCATGTGGTATGCTGGAGTGTGATAGTGTTACTTACAGAATTGCATGCTGATGACTTTGTAATAAAAGATTTTGTGATCAAAAAGAGGCGTTATTCGTGCTGGACCCTGTGTGTGACCTGTTTTATTGGCTGGTTTTCCCAACAAGAAGAGAGTGGGGGCACGTGCATGCCTGTGCACATATATGTGACGAGAGATTACCGGTCAAATGCAGTCACTCAGTACAACGCAGTCAATATGTCCATCAACCAACACTTAGTAGGCAACGATTTCACATCACTGTTGTGCTAAGCACTATTGTTCAGACCAAACCGAGTCAGAGAGCAGTATATTCCATTTGGAGCCTGGGGTGTGACTTCCCCTCGGATCAATTCAATTCGAGGAGGCATCTCTGGCTCCCTGTAAGACCTTTCAAGGTGCTGTGGGGATAACAACGGGAAGCCCCTCCCTCTGCCTCTATGCAGCTTACAGCGCGGCCGAGGTTCAACCTACAATCTGGCCTTTGGGAATTGTGCACTAGGCCTGCTCTTAGCACATCCTCTAAGATTTGGGTGGGTTATCATCAGTGTTGCCATTTCACTTTCTCATCTGTGAAACAGGAAAGATGGCACGTCATCTTGCTTGCTTGGCTGGAAGCCCCTGTTCACCAAGAGTCATCCATCCCAGGAACTGGGCTTATTTTGTACTATTCCCACACTTCCTGCTCTGGTGGTGATGATCCAGTGTTGCACACCCACCCAATGTCTGGCACCCAGCAGTGTCTGCCATACATATTTGTGCAAAGAGTAAATAAATACAGGACAGTAAATATTCTTCGCAAACAAAATCTCCTTTTTACCCAAATACATCTGATTGAGGTGTCTTTAGTATAGACTTTCCAAAAAATTAGGAGGTTAGAGAAACCAAAAATAGCTATTGCTTACAAGGCACTCATCATAGGCTGGGCTGTGTGTTCTCTGGGTTTGGGGTGTACTACCTCACTTACCCCAGCTGTCCTTGGGGGGAAGAGCTAAATTTTCCTTGCCATCATTATCCCCAAGTTATAGGTGAGGGCAGAAAGGGACTGAGAGGCCCATGACTTGCCCCAAGCACCCAGCAGGAAAATGGGCAGCGTACCGGCTTTCTCTCAGAGGGACCTAACCCGGATGAAGTGCCTGCCCGGTTGGGTCCCATGCTAGTCCTGTGTGAACATTTCCCACTGCAGTCTGGTCAGCAACTCCGACAATTACACTCATCTGCACCAGACAGAGAGAAAAGGAAAAGAAGAGCCTCGGAGAAGTTTATTTTCCGACGCTACACAGTAGCTATGAACCAGTCAGTCTCACCCTTGCCCTGGCTCTTTCTGCTGGAATGCACTGTTGTTAAGGCCAGAGTTTCTTCAGTCTGTAGGAAAAGTCCCTGTGCAGAAAAACTAACAGCAAAATCCGCTCTTCATTCTGCTGAAGATAAATCTTCCTGAGCAAGAACAGGGAAGTATACAGGCTATTGTGAAGTGTTTCTAGTTTCAAGGGCAGGAAACACAATCCACAGGTAATCCCAAATCTCATTTTAGGTTTCAGCCCCAATTCCTCCAGACTTCTGATCAGACTTTTTTTTAAACAAGAAAAAAATAAATAAATGTGTGCATTCCTTCCTTGCAATGTTTACCTTGAACGCAGTAGCAAAAAAGAGATGGAACTATAAAGCAAGGGAACTCACAAGCTGGAGAAGTGGCCCTTAGATAATTGGTAGCTGGCTGCATCAATACTTCCTTTTCACCATAACTGTTAAGAGCATATTTCTCAGACACTTCTGTTATGGCAACTGACAAGAGGGAGCCGTTTACCACAGTAAATGTCTTGCTGATTTAGGAGGTATACTCTCTCTGAGCTGATGTTCTAGTCTGAGTGGCCACATGGGCACAAGTGGTGGGAGGTGACTGCATCACTTTGTGGACTGATAAAAAGTTCAAGAGTCAGAGAAGGCTCACAGAGCAACATCTGATCCGCCTTCACCTCCTGGCAGAGCTGACGGTGGATACGAACTCACAGCCAAGTCGGAGGGCAGAGGCCCTGGCCTCTGTGCCACGATGTCTGCAGGGCTCGGCAGGAAGAAGGACCACAGCCTGGCCCAGACACTCCACAGAAGCAGATATCGAAGAGCCCTGAGGCACAGGGAACTCTGCACAGGGCTTAAAGCACAAACTCATGTCATGCACCAGGTGCCACAGGCAGCAGACACATGGACAGGAACATGGAGAAGGAAGCTGTCAGCACCCCCAACAGCTGACTCCACAGTTATGAGCAAAGACCGGCCCGTCCCCTGAGCCACGTTGTGCAGAGGGGAAAAGAGCCCCTGCAAACCTGGTCCCGCTCAGTGGAGGAGCTAATACTCTGTGTTCTCTGAGTGCTCCATCTCCCCAGTCCCCAACTCTGGCGGTATGGGAGAGACGGTTCTTCAGAGGAACATCCTCCTCCTCCTCACTGTCCTCACCTGTTAGAAAGAGGAAAGTACTAGCCGCCATACTGGCCGCCATCTTTTGTTCAGAAACCAAAAGAATTAAGGACACGGTTTCCTTCCAGAAACCCGCAGACCCAGGGGGCACACATCAAGCATTTCCCCTTCGCTTTGGCAAACCCACGATTTCAGAGAACTGTGCAAGACACTGCACAGGCCTGAAAATCAAGTAGCTGACTTTTATGTAACTTGGAGCTTGAACGTTGCTTGAGATGTTAAGATACTGGAAGCCACAGATGACACTTAGATAATTTTTATAATATGGAATTTTCTTTAAATGGTAAGTTTATAACATGAAGTATGTGGATTAAAAAAAAAGGCTTCTGGATCTTTCTCAGATGCCTCTATAATGGCAACTGACGAAAGGGGCTGCTGACAAAATGCTGCCAGGCTCAGCGCAGGGGTGTGAGGGAAACTCCTAAATGACTGATGAGTATCAGGGTCACATGCGGGGGACGAAAGTCTACGTGAGTGTGCCAAGCTCTTCTTTTTATTTTCTGTTGTGTCTTATCTGGGTTATTTCAACAATAAAATATCAACCTTTTTAAACTAATTTGAGGCAGGTGCTCCATTTGCTTTCTGGTGAGGTTCTTAATTGCACTGGAAATGCAGAGGGTGAAGCAGGAAGTATAGCAGAATGACAAGAAAGACAAAGCCAATTGATTCGGAAATAATATTCTCACCAACTTAAAGTGTTTTACAAATTGCATAACAGCATACACATGAATGGTTTTAACTCAATTTCACTTGTGATTCCTGGAACCAAATGTTCTTTGGGACATTGTTTGAATAAGCCTACCTACATCACTTTAAATAGCTACTTTTCATCTCATAGAAATTCTTGAAAAAATAAATTCTCAGGCAACATTCAGAACTGTTTTGACAATCTGATATGGTAACCAAATCGTAAGGAACCCCTGAGGTCAGCGAGGCTATTTTCTCTCCTGCTCTGTGTTCTATAGTTGGTTCCGTTGTTCCCCCGAAAGTTTAATGCACCAGGGCTTTGGCCCACCCCTATCACTTTCTCGATCCCCTTCCATAGCATGCTGTACAGGGAGAGTGCACTTCTCATTCTGATCTTTTTAGAAACCACTTTCCACTTTGAGAATGAGCCAAACTTCCTTGTATTACGTTATCCATCTTACACCATTGGCAAGAATTCTGCTGCAATTCTCAAAAGTCCTAGCACCCAATTTACAAACTTTCAGAAGACAGATAAGCTTCCAGACCAAGAAGGCCCAGAGCACAGTGCATCTGGAGCCTCGTAAAGTGATAAGCGTTCTCTGAGCCACACCACAATTCCACCTCCGCCCCAACACTGCCTGCAGGTGCCGAGGAACTTCTTAATCAAGGAGAAATCATTTTCTCTTCTAATTGTACCCAGCACAATTCCTGTGTAGTGGGAGGTTGGCAATGACTCTCACCACCCCCACGCCTTCCAATAGGAGACTTTGAATTGAAATAACTTAATTGGAGCTATTGACAAAGAGAGTAGTCATCAAAAGGCAGTGTGGCTGGTTTGTGAAGCCATCAGCCCCGAGACAGAGCAGGAAAGGACTGAGTCTCCTGGTAAATCCATGACAGAAGGAAAAGACTGCAGTGCAGAGGGCACACACATAGTCCTCCAGTGCATTTCAAGGCACAATCCCCAGGGCTCTCAGTGGTCATCGGTGGCATAAGAGAAACCCATCCACCTGGAGGTGTTGACAAGGACACATGTGCGATAGGTAGCAGGGCCAACCTTCTGACTGTCCCTTATCCCTGGCCAAAGCCAGCCTTTTAGAGACGGAGAAAAATAGGGCTGGGGTGGAGGCAACTCTACCTGGGTGACATGTGTTGGGCATGCATGACAGGTGGGTCCCTGGCTCCACTCAGCACAGCCCTACAACACACTAGGCTTCCTGTGCGCTGCTACTGTGCGGCATGCATCCACTCACTGCTGTGCGAGTCTCATCAAAATCAGGCTTTAGCACATTCTGGCTGGTCCACAAATGGTTACAACTGAGCCCAACCTGTTCTACACACACACAGCTATTTCTATAAGAAAACATTCCCAAATGCCACACTGGTGATTTACAAATAAACATAGCTGTGTCAAGTATTTTTGGTGAGTAGGTATGGGAACAAAACAAAGTAAGACAGAGAGGAGGACAAATGCGTTTTGGAATTCAATCGCCAATTGGGAAATACGGGTATTAGGTACAGGATTAATTACTAAGTACCCTGTCCTTAAGCAAATAATTTCTGACATGAATTTTGGGAGTTAAAGAGGCAGGATTAGCCCTACCTAGTTCTCTGTGTGCAGATGTGTTTGTCATTCATGTTACTCTCCTTTTAAAACCTTTTTAAAGAGATTTCAGAATTTCTAGTTTTAAGGTTAAAGGGCAGAAAAGACATCTTGTTATATGATCTCTCAGAGCTCCTTCCTGGTCAAATCTTGGGGGACACTAATTCAGTTTTCTTCGCTATTCCTGATAGAAACAGCATCCCATCAGCTTTTTTCATTTATACCAGTAAATGTAAGTTGATGTCCACAGAAACCACACAGCCTCCGGAGAGCATCCCGCAAGCTACTGAAAATACCCACGGACAGATGTGGTCCTCCTCAGCCCCAGGCTTAACTCACACTCTTTATTGAAACAGCAGGTTTAAAATTTTAAATAGCTGAATTTACTGCTCTACGACTCGCTACCAACCCATGGTGGAAAATTCCACTCGGTAGGAAATGTCTTCTATAAACCAAGTTGTATTATATTGATTTAGAGAAAGGATTCCTGGTAAAGGGAAGGACTCCAGCGATTTCACAAAGAAAATAAAAATTTCAGAAACCTTTCATCTTGTTTTTTAAAACAACTAAATTGCCCATTTTCCTTACTGAAAGAGAGAGAGGAAAAGCCTTAACCAAGTGGGATGGGAGAGGGGAAGACTGGCTGTCTGCGGGTGGGGGCCAGGGCAATCCCTCCTCAGGCTCTGAGAGAGCAGAAAACGAAATTCCCCATTTCCCGTGCTATCAAGCTGTGCTGAAGAGCAGTTTCTGCTTAGAGAGATGAGGACACTGGGATCTCACCCCGTCACCAAGCTCACAAGCTCATGTTCAAGGCAATTTGTTCTCCTCTATGGAGAACCAATTTTGGGTGCCACTCTTCAGTACTTCAAAGATAACCATGTCCAGTGGACAAAGGACAGGGACACAGCTAGGAGGGGACAGCCCAAGGCAGGGGGAGCAGCCTCTGTGGCAGAAAAGGAAAACCACTCGTCTAGAACAACGGCACCGAGCTGGTGTGTCCCCCTCCACCCTACTGCCCTGTACGCAGTCATTTAATGGGTCCCATCTCAGGCACAGGGAGTGCGGGGTGAGGGGGGCAGACCATGCCCTGCACTATCGTTCTGGGCACCGCGGGGAGGCGCAAGCCACAGAAGGGATGCAGCCTCAGCTGCCTTCCAAGGACAGTGACCAGATCATGGCAGGTGGGAGAGGTGTTATTGATTTTCAAGTTTAATTCACTCTCAATGAAACTCTGAGAATACTAAACTTGTAGACATAAAATTCTGAAGGTATCAGGGAAAGAATTTATTACCTCTAAGAGTCAAATCATGGAGATGCTGCAAATAGAAACAATGGGAAAGTTATGAATCAGGTGAACATGTCGCTGTGGCTTGTGGTGCTGTAAGAATACACCTCATGTTGTATTCTAAGAGTAAAATAACAGGTGTAAAGATGAAGCAGTAGGAGAGGTAAAAAGGACCGTTTTAGCATTAAATGAGAGGTAGAGATGTGAAATGGTTGTCTGGATTTAGGTTAGCTTAAAACAACTTTAGTTGTCTGGATTTTAGAAGTTTTAAATAGCCAGATACATTGACTTTTTGGTGAAGGAAATCTAAAATCCACCACTTACTATGTGTACAAATCTGGTCAAGTCATTTAGTCTCTCTAACCTCCATTTTGTTCTTCTGTAAAATGGGAACATTAACAGGGCCCGACTTTTAGCATAGGTATGCAGCTCACAGGAAATAATAAGCGCATCTCAAGTTACAGATATAATCAGTGGTAGGGATTATGTAAGGAAGAAAAGTTGGTGAAACCACAAGAGCAAAAGCAGAACTCAGGTCTTATTATTTTCTAGAAATAAGGATGGACAAATCCATCTGGACACTGCAACCCACCAGTTTCCTGTTCATCACTGCTGATAGAAAATGCCACAAAGCAAGAACAATTTGTCCTGATATTAGAGATTCCTATGACGACTAAGGAACCCGAGCTTACCACGGCACCTTGGTGGATGTGCATTTATTGAGGGAAGAGAAAGACTGCATTCCTGCCCCACATTCTCTCCTGGGACCCCGATCCCCATCCCACCCTCTCTTACCCTTGGGCCAGGTGGCATCAAGATTCCCCTCTCTACCACCTGGGGTCCCTCCCATCCTTTAAGTAGCTATAAGGATGCAATGCCAAGCTCTCACCAGTCTTGTATTTATTGGCCCCAGTTATTCTTCATTAAAGGGAGGTTAGAAAATTTGTTCCAGAAGACTATTTATAAAAATGGGCATACTTTCCTTTTTTCCCTAAGTCTTTGGAGTGTGTAAAATGCCTACCATCTCCCCTACCTGCTGAGATAGAGATGACCAGACATTAAGATGAACTAAGACTCTACCTGTCCTCGAATGAGCTTGTCTAGAAGATGGGTTAAAATGTCCAGCCTGCCACGTATCCTATGGCATCAGCAGGAAGGGGCTGGCACACAGGCAACCTGCTGGCCCACGGCCTAGTCTAAGGTTCATCTGTTTCTCTTGCTGACCGGCCTCACTTCCCTGAAGAGGCCAAGGAGAAAGGCATTTGACTTGAGCTTCGTGTATGTCACAGTGGGGAGGAAAAGAGCCTAAGAGATGAAAGTCAGTCACAGCCAGAGGCAGACTTCTTTTAATGTCATGGCTTTTCCCAAATGGCTAATGGAAGGAGATCACAAAACTTGGGGGCTTCGGGGACTAGATTCAATTTCTCCTCTGCCAGACAGACTGGGCAACATGATGTGTGGTCCTTTCAGGAAGGAGCCTGACAGAAGAGCAGGTGGCCTAATGGGAGCCCTGAACTTCTACGACGGTGCTTTAGAAACGGTGAGATTGCACACCGACGCACAGCAGCACCATCCTCTCTGCCGCTTCACACCAGCACTGACTCAGAGGACAGAAGCACAGCCTGGCTCTGAGCCACTATTTTGGAGAACTCATCATCCTTCTCTACCTCAGCGTCCCGTGTTGAAAGGCACCTGCACTCTGCCCTGCAATTAGGCCTCTGTGGGAAAGAAGGTGAGCAACTGAAGAGCTGTGAGTGACACCTCATTTTCAAGAATGCCACTCTGGATATGCGTCCAGGGCTAGACACCTGGATCCCAGAAAAGTCTTCTGGTACCTGAGGAGCTTCCACAGGTGGGGAGAAAGAACACAGCTCTACCCAACTGTGGCCTGTTCAGAGAAGGTAAATAAAATTCTTAAGATCAAGGAAAATAAAATGTAGCCATACTTTTTAGAGGAGAATTGGGCCTCAGTGAGAACTGCATAATAGCAAGGAGGCAATATTGAATGTGCTTCATCAGATCTGCTTCCTGTCACTGTTAGAATTTTCAGCAGTCGTGTTATTAAAAGAAAAAACAGATAAACGAGGAGCTTTGCTGTGAGCACTCTAAAATGGCATCACTTCACCCAGCCTCGGGGCACTGTAATCAGATTATTGGCAAACAAAATTACAGGATTGTTCCTTGCCTGTGGTTTGTGTTGAAGCCAAAGTTAAAAGGAACAGAAGTTTCTTGGGACAGCTCCATTCTCTTTCATACCGTTTTCTTAGAGTTGTAATGTTCTAAAAATGCATCGCAAAAATGCATCTCACTCTGATTTTCCTGGTAGCCTCTGGAATTTTACCACAGGCACAAAAAGTTCCCGGTAAAGCACCGTCCTGGTTTGTGATCACCGCTCTGATCTGAGCTGGATTCCTATTCAAATGCTACCAAAGCCCAAATGTGGCCAGAGGGCGGGGCAGTGAGGGGAAGAGACGGGAAGGGAGTGGGAAAAGGGAGGGCACCTGGCATTTCCAATGTAGGAGAGCTGGAATTCAGTGGGATGAGGAAAGAGAATGTTCTGAGTAAGGCACTGTGACAACAAATACCCCTGAGGTGCATCTGTGAGAGGTTTTCCCAAGACACTGCCTCCACATTGGCTGCCCTGACTGCCACGGGAGGGCTGCTCGGCCCTAGAGCCCAGCCTGTCTTCTGAAATCTGATAAGAAGCTACCCTTCAAAATGAAGAAGAAAGGTAGAGTCATTCCAAGGTTTTGAGGTTTAATCACTAAAAGAAAAAAAAATAAGTTACCAAGAATACAGAGTTCTCTTCATCGTAACAAAATAATACCCGTTTAGAAACTGAAACTCCGTCCCAATATCAAAGATTTCAAGAGGAGCACTAAGAGATTCTAGAAGGATGAGAAACGTTTTAAAAGTGTTAGGAGTGAGGTGGTGGGGCGGGATAGTGGAGTGGGGACACCTGTAAGGCAGGGCTTGGTGAACCCCGCCACACCGTGATAGTGCGCTCTTGTCCCCACCCCTGCTCTCCTGTCCGTGTGGAGGGTAATGACAGGAGAGGGCTCTACCCATCCCCCCACTCGGGGCGCCCTGTCCTCTCTAACCAACGGGGGCTGGTAGCAGCGCCTGCCCTGGTGAAATGCTCCTGGCTGGCTCTCACCGAGCAGCTGCCGAGAGAGAAGGAAAGAAAATTCTTATCTGAGTCCTCTGCCCACTTGTTTGTGCCCTTATGCCAATTTATCAGTTACATAAAATCCTGTTTCAATGCTAACAGCCTGAGAGAATGAGAACAATGATGTAATGCTTATAGCTGGGTACTAAAAAAATATACTTAAGTGAACAAATAAAAATCAAGCTCTGTCAGGGAAAACAGCCACATAGAAGAGTGAGGATCAAAGGGTTGGGAACAGGAGTCATGAAAAACGGTGAGAGAAATGGTCTTGACTTAGGTTGCTGAAGAGGACAGACATGGGGAATGTCAATCAATTAAATCCAGTGGTTCTTGTCTATTCTGAGGACAGATGGGAAAATGCCAGGCAATATCCTTGACACAGGGATATTTATATACTTAAAGGAAACTAAGTCACATCACACAGCTATAGAACACCTAATGATAGAAGCAGGAAAAATCGCAGAGGTCAGTTAGTCCAGCCCACGTATTTTACATACGAGAAGCCAAGAACCCAAGAGTTTAGGTGAAGGGCCCAGGCCTCCCTCCTATTACCCAGTGGCAGAACTACTTGCATTCAAGTCCCACTGCTATGAATGCCACCAACTGCAGGCTGGGTGGCTTTGAGAATAGAGGTCCTCATGCCAGCACTGCGCTGCCTGGAACCACTGGTTTCCAAGCTTTCACCATAACCTCAGGTCTCACGGCAAGCTCTAAAAATGCAATCACCCCATGAATTAAGAGCATTCCCCTAACTGTGAAAAAAAAAAAAAAAGGCTGAGAATATTGACCTCCTGTTCTCCATTTCTGCTAATCGGCTTAAACTATTTAGACAAGTTGAGCCAGAGCTAGACCAAGGACTCCGGTGACGTCTGTGCAGGCGAGAAGGACTCCTTCCCCACGGCTGTAGGAGCATAACGATTAGCCACTGTGTGCAGAACTGTGACACAGTTCTGCTTACGAACACGATGGACCAGATAGAAGGCTTCTTCCTATCTCTGAGTAGCATCCAATAATGAAAGAGTGTGGCTGCTGGTGTGCACGGCAATGAAACATGGCAAAGGGATGGATCATCACTCCATGAGGCTTGAAGAGAAAAGGAAGTCTCGTGTAACTCAGACACATTGCAGAGCAGCGAAAGCCTCTCTGGCCCAGCCTTCCTGCCCTTTCCCGGTGCAGCTGCATTCCTGAACCTCCTTGCCAGTGAGAGAGCACATGCTTGCCTTCCTGGGGCGAGGCACTCTGCCACTTAATCTGTAGGCAAAAGCTGAAGTTCTTTTAAAACAGTTTCATTTTCTTTCTGAAGCCAGGAGAACTAGACCCACAGAATCTGAGAAATCACACCAGTGTGCAAATAGCATATCAAGAAATAAATCAACAGGCTTTCCTCTACCAAGTAGGTTTGTGGTCTTTAGTCTCACCAATTACGTGATTGAAATGGGTGCTTTCTGGGACCTACTGTTTCTATTCAGTGATTCAGGAGATGATCCTGTTCTGACGTTTTAACTGATGTTTGCAGAGCAGGTTGCATAAGTAATGTTCCTAACCTTCCTAGCTCTTACTGTCTCTCTTACTGGTGACGCCAAGGGAAATGTTCCATCCAACTCAATTAAATGGATCAAAATCGAGGTCAATACCACACCGATGGTCACCATGTTATCCCGACCAGCTGACTGCCGCCACATGGCCCCATCAGTTCTCCTGAATTACCTCTAAGTATTTATGCACGCCCTCTCTCCAAGCCAAATGAGTCTGCTCATCTCTCCTGGGCCACATAAGAAGCAGTTCATGACTCCGGGCTATTGTTCTCCTGCTTGCCTGCATCTGTTAACTCTCCTCGGCTTCCCCTGATTTATAGCCTTCCTTCAGATCCTGCCTCCTCCACAGGTTTTCCATGGTTGTTCCAGCCCTTACTGTTCTATTGCACCTGTATTTTGTGATGTTGCTTCTGAAATACGCCAGTGACTTGATACTGGAAACACGCTTACGTGGATCTGTGTTGCCCGCCTGCCATACTCCACTGGAGGAGACCTCTGCACGGCCTGTGGTACGAACGCAACCCACGTGGATGGAGAGATGCCCACGTCTCCTGTTATCAGCGATGTGACAATCTGCAAGGGCCATGGCACCTTATAAAGGGCTTGTAACATCTGGGCAGCTGCCACAAGTAAAGGGTGAAGTTCAAGTGCTCAGATTCCTTTGCCTTCTTCAATGGTACCATATGCAGTGGGATACTTAGGATAAACAGCCTCTTTTTCATTATTTCTTCATTATTAGGGAGCTCATTTAAATCGAAGCCATAATCTTGATGTTGGCAGAATTATTCAGCCGAACAGTTATTTAGGTAATAACAACAATATAACAATAGTGTTTATAAATTGAAACCAATGCTTCTACCCAAAAGGAGTCTCAACTAATGCTAAAAGCAGCTAGCAGCTGTCTGCTCCACTTGGGCTAGTGGGGCAATGTGCCCTTTGAATGGAGAGCAGCACCCTCTTCGAGGGGGCAGGGCTCTATCCTGTTCAAATGGAAAACTGCCCAGCAGGAGTGAGGCCATGGATTCTTTGTCCAAGTTTCCAGTGTCCTGACCTTGCAGCCACTGCTGGCGGCAGGTGGAGTTGGCTGTGTCTGTCCTCAGGGCTGACAGCATGCTGGAGTCTTCTTACAGAGACCTGTTCCACCTTCTTCCTGGCATTACTCTGACAGCCAGGCCCTCACAGACTTAATTCAAAGTCCCCCAAACCAATGGTCTATATACTCACTCAGTCTTCATCTTGACTTAGTAGCAACAACTGACTCATGGTATTGCACTTTCTCCAACTTGAATACTTCCCAGACGCCACACTCCCCAGGTTCTCTTCTTACTTCACCTACTGCCAACTCCAGGACCTCTGAGTCCCCGTGACTCAGCCCTGAGGCCTTTCCTCTCCTCCACTTCCACCCACTCGGCTGGTGATTTTATCCAGGTTCATGGCTTTAAAATGCACCCAGAGACTATCAGCTCCCATCGATAGCCCATCCTCATCACTCATGGATTCCATATTTTTGAGTCTGCCTACTCACTAAAATTTATCTGTAGCTCCCAAATCCACACTCACAATGCTTCCGAGGTGACTTGTGGACAGGAGTGGAGTGGCCGAAACTGCGTCGCCCACGGTGCACACTCTCAGGTGAGGTCAGACGTGGCAACGCCCCGCCCTCTCCTCGTGGCTCTCACACCCTGAGCAAGTGTTGTCTTCGTGGTCTAGTTAGCAGCGTGGTTTTCACACTGTCGTGTGTTTTGTTGATTTCACGCTTTAAAAAGGCCCCCAAGTATAGTGCTGAAGTGCTGTCTAGGCTTCCTAAGCACAAGAAGGCCCGGATGTGCCTTATGGAGAAAATATATGCGTCTGCCAAGTTTTGTTCAGGCATGAGACTGAGTGCTGCTGGTCACAAGTTCCATGTTAATGAACTGACAGCATTATTAAATAAGGTGCCGTCGGACAGCAACACGCAGAAAACAAGGTTCGGCGTGGGTCATTTACGGAAAGCGCTGTGCTCGGAGGCCGGCAGGAACCTAACCCTGCCTTTCCCCCAGGGGCTTGGCAGTCAGTGCTCACAGCGACTTCTCAGGCAGGACACAGCTACCGTGTGCAACCAGAACAGAGTATACAGTTCCAGAATGGGTTTCTCTCCACAGCTCCAGACTCATATTCCAGCTGCCTCTTTGACCTTGCAAACCTCACAAATCAAAACCCAACCCCCTGATAACATTTCTGCAACTCGCTCCTCCCACAGGTATCTCAATCAAAGGCGACTGTGCCATTCCAGGTGCCCACACCCAAAATCCTTGGGATAATCCTGGATTTCTCTTTCGAGTTTTCAGAAAATCTTGCTGACACTACCTTCAAACTATGTCTGGAATCTGACAGCTTCTCACCACTTCCACTCTGCCAGCCTGTCCCTGAGAGGGATCCCGGGACCAGTCAGCTCATGGTGTGCCTTACCTGAGAACACTCTGACGGCTCCCTGCCACCCTGAGTAAAAGCCACACCTCTGACAACCGACCTGCAGTCCCGGTCTGCACTTGCCCTGCTCCCCACTTCTCTGACTTTATCTGCCCTACGCCCCCTCCGCTCACCCGCCGTCCGGCCTCAGGGCCTGTGCACCCTCCTTGGAGTACTCGTCCTCCAAATGGCAGCGTGGCCAGCTCCTCCACGTCTGTCAAGTCCTGACCGCGTCACCACGTCCTTCGTGAGGGCTGCCCCCCTCACCGTATTAAAAACTACAACCACCCATGCACAGCCGTACTTGCGAATCTCTTGCCTGCTTTACTTTTTTCCAGAGCACTCATCACCACCTAAGGCACTAATTAACATACTTAGTTGTTTGCTTCTTATCTGTCTCCCTCCCACTCCGTTGTAAGTACCATGAGGGCGGAGACTTTTATCTATTTGTTTTCCTTCTACTGCTGTGTCCCCTGTGCCTAGAATAGGTGGGCACTGAATGAACACTTCCTGAATGGGTGGATAACCTAGCACTTGCTGTACATTATTCAATGTAGCTGTTTGCCCTCTGTCTCTCACAGTAATACTAAGAGCATTTTGAGGTCAGAGGCTCTGTCTTATTCATATTTGTATTCCTGACACAAAACCACTGTGCACAGCACATAACAGGAATTCAGTAAGTGGAACAGAAGGGGAGGAGAGAAAGAAAAATTTGCCAGCTTTCTGAACCTTGGGGCTTTTACTCAATTAACAAGCAGATGTGCAAAGATGGATAAAACATAGTCCCTGCTCTAGAAAACCCACAGAGAGGTGAAGAAACACAAATAAATATGGACACTGAGACGACGAAATGAGAGACATGACGAGAAAAGGGTCAGGGAAAGAAGCAGGATGATAAAGGAGAAGACGGGTGCTGGAAAAGCATCCAAAAGCGGGTAACGTGTAAGCAGGGCTTTGATGGCTGAATAGGAGTTTTCCATGTAGATTGCAGGGGAAGAAACACAGCTGACTGCCTGAGGTGTGACCACATACACACAAAATCGCAACGCGGCCCCTTCCTTGTTCTAAAAGGTCTTCCCAGAGTCTCAGTGCTCGAACATGAAGAAATGGAATAGCTATGTTCCAACAACCCCCTCTCCCCTCCCCACACTCAGAGTAAACTTGAAATCTGATGAGAGAGTTCCCAGAGGGCTCCGCTTGCATCCATTTAGGGCCGTGAGGACAAGGGCCACATCTAAACACTGCTCCCAGTTCCCAGACTCGTCAGCGTCTCATATCTAAACAGAACCAGACCAAACGAAGGCAGCCACTGAGAAACCCAGAGAAACTGCCAGTCTGTGGGCTCTGCCAAGATGCAAAGAAGCAAAAATCAATTTGGAAAGTGCTAGAGCTTTCCAACATCAGAGCCAAATATGAGAACAGTGTGATGCATATGTAAATATGGGCATTCTTTGTCAGAACATTAAGTTACAGCTCCAGAGCCGACTTCCCAAAAGGGGACATTGGGCAGCCACTGCACCTTCCACAGCCTCCCGGTGTATGAAGGGCCTGGGCAGCAGACTGCTGAAGAAGTAGAACCACCCTGGCCAAGGCCCTGGACACCAGGACCTCGTACACCTTCCCATTTTCTAATGTCTGTGGTTGGAACAGGCTTTCTTCCTCCCCATCTTTTAAGACAATGAGAAGAAGCTTCTCTATTCGTTTTTATTTGCCGCTTGCCTGACGGCTTGGACTCAGCTGGAGAAATTCCACGTACACATTGCACATGCTCATATTTTTGTCCACTGTCCCCCACCTCCCACCCCGGGCATACATGTGCATTTACACAGATGATGCAGCCATGATTTTAAGTGTCCCTGATGGGGCCAAGACTAAGCCTAAGCATCATTTTAGTCTCCTAGAACAGAGATGGCTCGCCATGCCATTATTTCCATCATAGCCTGTGATGGCCTCTTAAACAGGATCAGAACCACCTCTTCTTCTCTGTCTGGAGCATACACACAACACAGGCAACAACCCTCACCTGCGACAGTCAAGAGCTACGCAGCATGGGGTGCACCTTCTCGCCCCCTGCTGCTGCGTTTCCACCATCTTTATCTCTTCCTTCTGAACCTCCTTGTCTCATGTTATTCCCTCAGCCTGCTCTTTTTTGCCTCTCCTTTGAGTTCCTTTAAAAATGCAGCAGCTGTGACATAACAGTCATTGTTATACAAACGCTTGTAAGGCAGTGCTGTGGAGTTTCCCACAATGCTCTGGGGCCCCAAGCCCATTTAATGTGAGACCTGCTTTCCTCCGCCTTCCTGGGAAGGTGGTGTGGTTCTACCCAAGGACAAACAGGAATGACATTGGCCATGTAACATTCCCTCCCCTCTTCCAGGGCAGGCTTCCTATTCTCATTAAGAAAGACCATCATGGTTTGCATGATGAAAACTCAGCCCTAACCTCTGTTTTCTAAAAGTCTCCTCCAACCTCAGTTTTGACCCTGTTCTCAGACTTTCCTAGCCTGTACCCTCTTCCTGGGCTCTCCCCTACTTAGGCTTCTGCAACAGCTGATGCCTGTACCTGGAACATTCCATCTCCTAAATTTCCATGGCTGGCTGCCTCAGTCTCCTCCCTGTCCCCTTAACTCAGTCCCACCCCTCTGTGCCCTTGTTACGCTATCACATGCCCCCATTTTCTTTTACTTGCCGAACTTATCATGATCTGAAACAACCCTGTTCATTCATTTGTTTCTTTGTCGAATGTCTGTTGCTCCAACTGAAATGCAAGCTCTGTGAGGGCGGGCACCCTGCCTATGCACTGCCGTCTCCCAGGGCCTAGAACAGCATCTGGCAGGTGCATCGCCAGCACTTCCGTACACACGTGCTGCATGAATGCGTACATGCACGTGAATGGAAGTTCCAAAACCTTCACAGAGTTCCAGTGGCCATTCTCCGGGTGAAGAAGGGCTGGAGACAGACAGAAGGCAGAAGGTGAATCTCGGGATCCATGTGTTCAGATCTGTCAGTGGCCTTCTTGGTATTCTTTGTGTTTAGTACAAAAAATCTGGGCTTCTGATTTTAAGGAATGCTTTCATTCTTGGCCTTTCCCACACAGATCAAGGCTGGCTAATTCAAGAAAGCGACTCCATTACGATTTGAGCCAGAATCCTCCTATCAACACTTTCATTCCAGCTGCTTCTATCTCAACACTTGAAATGCTTTATTTGCGTCTGCACCTTATTGTCATCTCGGTGTCTCACTGTGAATCATCTCAAAACTTATGTGTGTGCAATGTTTCTGGTATCAGATTCTGGGAATCCATCCAACTCAAATCCTGGCGTCCAGTCAGGCCTGCACCCAAATGAAACAGCATTTCTATCCGACTCTTACAGGGTTTCAAGGGGAGTCTCTTGCCCTATAGCTTGTTCCTGTGTCTCTCACTCTTTTTATTCTTCCTTCAAGGGAAATGGAGGCAGCTGTGATCATGTGCCAGCCTTCCACGCTTAAGAAGACTAAAGAAGGTGACCTGCAGGGACACACACACTGTCCTTACCAACGTAGCCGGGGGTCCCGCAGGCTGTGGACATCACATCCCCCTTGCCCTCCATTTTTGACAATCCAAAGTCACTGATCATTATTTTGGACTCCTCATCTTGACTGTAGTACAACAGATTTTCAGGCTAGAAAAAAAGAAGAAGAAATGACAAACTGTGTTTAGAGCTGGTTAATGGTGGCAGACTTACCAAACCGCAAGATCTACTCACTACTCAAGAACATACTTGACCTTTAGACACAGTACACGCAGCAAGGAAAGCCGTCTTTAACACAGCGCTGCGGAGGGCCCCGCACAGCGAAAGGCACTTACTGCTCTTCCATAAATGTTAGTCCCTGTCCCCATGTTAGGATTTTCCCTGCTTCAGAAAAAAGCAACCCTATTTGGAGGCAATCCAGTGTAAACAATAATAGAAAAGGAGCCACTTTAAAATGGAGCTGGAGAGGCTGTTCCAGAGGAGCATCTTAGCCTCAAACTGGTAATGTTACCAACAGGGCTGGGCCTAGAGCAACGTTGTTTCCAAAGAACTGTTTGCAAATTGAGCACTAAAGCAGTTATTATGACTACAGGACTGAAAATTAAACACACTGTTTGGAATTGTCACTACGTCATGTTACCCGCACTAACAGTGACGCTGTCCTTCTATTGATGTGATGGTTCCCCTCCCCTTCTCACAGATACCTCCAGCCTTTGTCCCCTAATCAGAACCATATTGGGCTCCTGCCTGAATGAATGACAGCCGCATATTTTGTAGGTCTTCACATAAACACTTGTTGCCTCTCACTTTGAAAGGCCTTTTTATTTTTAAATTTGTCCTAGAAAGCTGATGCCTCTGCCTTGTGGATTCATTTCCTGGGTTAGGGGAAAGGAGAGACAGAAATAAAATTACTTTTGCAGGTGCTACTTTATTCTGTTATCAGACCCTTGTCAGCGCAACCGTTCTCCAATCCAAGGGTCTCTCCCGGCCCTCAGTAATACCCTGTTCTCTAGTTCTGGCAGATGAGCCAGCTGACACCTGCTAGTTCTGCTCCTTGGGAAGCAGAGGGATTTCATTGGGGAATGAATGGGAGCTGGAAGATCCAGCACGTTCTAGCCACGAGTCCTTAAGTACCCTGAGCTTCCGCCGGCTGTGCTATAAAACATGAGTTGCGATGGCTCCTCGTTTGCTTCCCTGGACAGGACAGGGCAGAGCTCAGCTGTACCGCACCTGTCACCCAGCCCAGGTCTGAGCACAGTCCTGTCCCCAGGAGAGCTCTGCACAGCAGTGCCCCTGCCTAGGAGGGGCAAAGGGGCCTCCTGCAGGAATCAGGGGGAGACAGCAAAGCCTCATCTGCACAGCGCTTTATGTGAAATCAGGGAATCTCGTGATTCCTGGCAAAGAATGGGGGTAGGACTTAGGGAGACCGAGGGCGCTGTCACAGCCTCAGAGCTCTCCCTGCACTGGCAGGTTGAGAACCTGAACTCACGTTTTCCCTTTTTTGAGGGGGTCTCTTTTTGAGGAGTTGCTCAATGACTGATGTTGTCGCTGAGGGAGATAATGGGAAGGACTGACACCTCTGCTATCTTCCAGTCACAGCCCTGCACCGGGAAAATTCTGAAGATGAACCGAGTGAAAAGTAATCATGTCCCTCGAGTTTACTAAACCTTAAGGGAAATGTGACAAAAGAATCTGAATTGGGGATCTCACTTGCCCACACCATTTCATGTCTGGCTCTCCTCCCCATCCCAGCAGTGAGTGGCTTGTGGTGACTCTTTGGTTCCTAAGTATTACACCTCAGGAACTATTCTTATGTAGAGCGACTTCACAACTATGCAGTTGTATAGTGGAACCAGCTGTGAGGGTAATAAATGGCTGAAGATTCTGCTTTTCAGTGGACTTGAGGGTGGACCCAGGCCTCCGGATTTTAGAGCTCCGCAGGGGTGGGGGGCCATGGGGAGGGGATTCTGAGGTGCAACTACTGCTGTGGAGAAATTTTGAGAACTGACGAAGACTCTTCTTTTGACCAAACCTTAGTCAGGCCCCCCTGAGCCCTCTTCTTGACCAGACCACGATGCTGGCCTTGTGTCCCTCCTGTCCTTGCCAGGCCCGCACAGCCCAGTCTTTGCAAGAATCATGCTAAGTCAGTTTAGAGGGAATCCCTCACTGCTGACGTCTGGTCAAGTTCTTCATCTCCCACCTTCGATGTGGGGGATCGAAGGGCTGAAAAAAAATGTTCAGCCCTGGCTGGTGTGGCTCCGTGGACTGAGTGCCAGGCCTGGGAACCAAAGGGTTGCTGGTTCCATTCCCAGTCAGGGCACATGCCTGGGTTGCAGTAGGGGGTACACGAGAGGCAACCACACATTGATGTTTCTCTCCCTCTCCTTCTCTCTGCCTTCCCCTCTCTAAAAATAAAATAAAATAA
The DNA here is from genome assembly GCA_039655065.1 of Glossophaga mutica. NCBI lineage: Eukaryota > Metazoa > Chordata > Mammalia > Chiroptera > Phyllostomidae > Glossophaga > Glossophaga mutica. The sequence continues at coordinate 159,730,420 of CM077303.1, forward strand.
ACTTAAAAAAATAAAATATTTCAACTTAAGAAAAATTCAGACACTTGTTAAAGACGCCTGGGAAGACTTTACTCAGGAGGACTACTGCAGTGGGGTCTGCAGTGGGGGAAAGAGACTTGGTTCAACTCTGAATAAGGACAAGTAGAGATTCACAGTCAAGGAACAGGGTAGGGAGTCAGTGGACAAGAAATGACTAAGAGGGAACACCGGGGATAAGGGGGTTCTGGCTACGCTGATTTGCCCGGAGCTTTGCTGAAGGCGGGCCAGGGTGGTTGGATATGGAGGGTGGGGCACAAGGAATCTGACCAGATATCAAGGGTGGGGATTGCTGCTAAGTCACGAGGGTTCTTACTATGACTGAACTAAGTGGGCAGAGCCCATGGACTCAGGAGGAGCCCAAGGCCGGGGCCTAGTCAAAGAGAAGGCTCCAGGGTACCCAACTCAAGTTTGGTTAAAATCTCCTTTGTCTGATTTTGTCTAAGTGTTCGCCTGCTTTTAGCAAGAACCCCCCTACCCTTGATGCCTCCTCTTAGTAACTTTCCATTCATGACGGCTCACTCTGGGATCCCCCTCCCTCGCTGAATTAGGAGTTCAGTTGGATTCTTTTCCCTGTTGTGACATTGTAATACCCTCTTGCAAACAGTCTATTTTTTTACATCCTCACTCAAGGATATGGTAACTGATTTGGGAGGAGTGGAGAGAAAGAGAGAATTAATGTGAGAGAGAAACATTGATTGGCATTGCTGGTTGCCTCCTGTATGCGCCCTAACCAGGGATTGAACCTGCAACCTTTTGGTACACAGGACAGCGTTCCAACCAACTGAGCCACCCAGCTGGGGCTCTTGCAGCAGTCTTGAATAAAGTCTTCCTCACCACTTAACAAGGGTCAGAATAATTTTTTTCTTTATCCTTTACCCCAAATAATAACACACACACAAAAAAATGGCATTTAACAGTCACTGTGAAATTGATTCTGTGGATGAAGCAAGAGATCAGAAGAAAATCAATGTATGCTTCCAATGAGTTTTAAAAGAAATAAAATGGGTCAATCAACAATTGAAGTAAGAATAATGCTTAGAAAATGGGGGAAATGATGCACTGTATTTTTTGGATTATAAGACATACCTTCCCCCACCCCAAATTTGGGAGGAATAATGGTTGTTGATGCTGCTGTTGAGTTCTGTTTACATTTACATTGGTGAAATATTATGTTATTTATGTTATTAAATATTTTACCGCATTTTTTGCTTCAATTTTTTTTTTCCTATTTTCTTCCTCTAAAACCTAGGTGTGCCTTATGGTCCAGAAAATACAGTAATCAAAGAGTACATGAGGCTTGTTCCTCTGAACATTTAGGGGTCGCCCTTTGGTGAACAGTAAGGATCCACATGGGCTCGGGGAGTTTTCTGTTTGCAAGTTCCTGATTCATGATCTTTCTTGTCCCAGCACTTCTGCAGCTGCACAGTCAGTGTTCAAGAGATTGCCAAAGGGCCCTGAATCCCTTCTTAAACATCCCTCCTACAGAAGCTTCATTTGTGTCTCTAAAGCGCTCTTTTGAAGGACAATTATTCCTAAGGATTCAATGGGCTGCTCATTCACAGTTAAGATTGATACCTTTAATTGTCCCAAGACTAGTAGAGACAGCAAGGCTTTTTGTGGGGATGGGGGTTACAGGGAAGAAAGTGGGAGAGAAGACAGGCTCAGGGATAATCTGGATGGAGCCCCAGTGGGCAGTAGGAGGGCTGGGGCGGTGGGTGGGCAGGGGGAGAGCTCATAATTCTGCCTGGGGACCTTGGAGACTCAGGACTCACCTGAAAAATGAGCTTACTGTATTTTATGGCATCTTTGCAAGACAACTGGTGGCCAATACCTGGGTTAGAAGGCCGATCCCAACATATATATATATATATATATTCACATGACAATGTTTTAAAAGATCTGAAACAACACTTCCTGTAAAGTTGATGTGATACATTATCAATCATCCTCCTAATCTAACATGATGATTCTCAACTGGGACGATTGCGTGCCCCCCAGGGGACAGACAGCTGGCAATGCCTGGAGGCATTTTTGATTGTCACGACTCCAGGAGGGGTCCTGGAATCTGCTGGGCAGAGGCCAAGGGCGCTGCTAAACACCCTGCAGTGCACAGGACAGTCCCTCCACAAGGAATGGTCCAGGTCCACGTGTTGCTAGTGTGGGGCTGAGATGTTCTACCCTAATCTGAGGAGGCAGTCAGTGGTCGACATTTCCCGGCTCAGTCCCTTGTTTTGAAAAAAGAACAACCAATTGTATCTGGTAGCCTCCTGGGTCAAGAAGACCCAACAATACCTTCTTCTTCTGGAGGAGGAAGAATGGATATTTGAGTGTGAGGATGGTCAGTACCCCAGGATCATGCTCTGGTTTTAAATTAACCTGATCATCTGCTCCATTGCTCTGGCCTAGATAATATAGTTTCTTTTAATTTTTTCAGATGTTTATGAAAATTTAACATCAATTTCCTTCACATAGACCAACCTCCTTTGTGCTTTGAAAAGAGATCACAAAAAGGCCCTAAAATGGCAATGTTTTTTCCCCACAATCATAAGCCTGGTGGGTGATTGTAAAGCGCCACAGGCTGGAGGCGGCAAGGATTTCTCCAAAAGTGTTACGTGGGAGTGAAAAATAATATCTCCCATGCTCCCAATCTGCCTTTCTATGGGGGAAGTAAACATTGCCCCTCAGGGAAATGCCATATATGCTTAGAAATTATTTCTAACAGGCACAGACAACCAGCCCACCACACCTCATCTCTGTAGTCAGCACGCTAACTTGCCTGGAGATGGCTGCCCGCTGTGTGCTGGAAGCACAGTGCGGGCGACAGGGAGGGCCTAAGGCAGCAGAGGAGGCGCTGCTGACTGGCACAGAAGTGCCAGCTAGGCCGTCTTCTCTCCCGAGCCCCAGCCTCGCCCTCTGAAAGGTCTCTGGGTCATAAAAATTAGCTAATTGTGCTCACAGCCCATGTCACCTGTCAAGAAGCCTCCGAAAGGTGAAGGGTAAGGACTTAATCAACATTCCCAAATACCCTTCTCAGCAGTTTTTCAAGAGTGGTCCTTCTCAAGCCAACACCAGCCTCACCTGTAATCCCCCTTGTAAGTGCACATCCTCAGGCCACAGGGCAGACCTCCAGAATCAGAACTTTTGGGGTGGGGCCAGCAATCTGTGTTTTCCCAAGCCCTGCAGAGTATTCTGGTGCAGACTAGCATTTGGGAGCCACTGCTCTAGTCAGTGGGAAGTGGTAACACGGAGAGAAGAAAACCTCTCAGTAAGTCCTTACGAAAGGAAAGCTACACTGTTTTACGCCTTGACTCCCGGTACCAGAAAATGGGAGAGGCTGAAATTCCCTTTTCACTCCTCTTTAGGGTTTGTTCTTTCAATTGGTTTAGATCTCCACAGTCACGTATACGACTTCAATACAACATGATGCCGTGTTTAGGATAGGAATGGTAGGTAGGCATGGGGAGGTGGGATTTCTACCTTGACTGGTACAGTGAGCTCTGGGGGCTATAGAATGAAGCCACAGTACAGCCTTGGGTCAACAACGCTAATTGTAATTGTAATTTCTCCTCAAACTGGTATGTTCGATATCCACCCTTTGGTATCGACATAGACCTGGGGAGAGATACATTTCCAAGGTGCCCAAAGATGGCCCAGATTCTTCAGTGCTATTTAGAGTGAAGGGCAAGGATGCCAAATCCTCACAAGGAAAAGTAAGGAATCACAGGACATTGTAGAAGTCTACAACTGTCGTTCATTTAGGCTGTCTTTCCTGATAACCCTCCGTTACCCTTCTCCTTCATCTCCTGCCCTCTACCCTCTCTCTCCTTTTTTTTTTTTTTCCATACAGTCTGATGTTCTGAAACAGAGCTGGAATAAGGAGAAGACTGAAGAACTGTAATAGAAAAGAGGTTTTTGTGGTCTTGAACAAAACTACCTTTTAGATAGGCTTGAATCAATACATTACCTGCCTCTTGGTGGCCCTTTGGCTGCACGATGATTATGAAATCTCCCAGACAACGGCCAGCCCCATTACTCTTCATCTTCTTTCAAGCTACTTTGGAGTCCCAAAGGCCCAGATGACTAACAGTACACAAACACCCCCCCCATTCATTCCACCCATGTCTACATCAAGGCAACCCCATCCCGCCTCTGGAGCCGGTCCTCTGGGACAGGTGCATGACGGGTTGAGAGCAGCTGGAGGATGCTGCTGAGTGACAGCCTCACCTTGAGGTCCCTGTGCACGATGCCCATTCTGTGGAGATAGTAGACAGCATCCAAGACTTGGCGGATCAGAGTGCTAGCATCTTTCTCTGTGTAAAATCCTTTCTCCACTATCCGATCAAACAGCTCTCCACCAGATACACTGTTAAAAAAAAATTAGAAGTTTGAGAGGAGCTGTTGAATTGTTTAGGGAAAACTATCAATAAAGGCTTGCAATATGATAAAAGACCAAAGTTTTATTTCAAAAATCAATCCATTTTCAGAGTTAGATTCTGCCCCAGAAGCTCTACTAGTGAAGTGTTTCTACGTCATGGTGCTACAAATGTCTGGGGTAAAATAAAGGAACTAAAAATAAGCCTGGACCCAGAGACTAGCCAGGCTTGACTAGTGTCTTCTGGCCTCTGCCTCCTTGCTTCTGTGACAGTGTAAAGTCAGCATCATTGGATACAGGGACATGATGCTGGCTAAGATGTCTCCTCTGCGCAAGAGAGTATCCTAAAGGGCCCAGGGTGGGGAGTACTGTGGGCACAGCATTGAGAAGCCAACAGGATGTCCGGGGGTTTGCCCGAGTTAAGCTCCTAATATGCTGAGTGTGTAAGTATTCCTTGAGTCTTTAAACCTCAGTCTTTTTATCCGTGAAACGAGGGGGTTAGTGTATTTTGCTGTGTATTGTGGACACCCATGTTTTTAACCCAAACTTTCAGAAAATATCTTCCATTTTAATTTTTTAATTGAATTTTTATTCATTTACATTTAGATACTTGTTTTTTGTATTATAAAAGAATTTTAGCATTTATTTTTTGAGCATACTATGGTACAAGAAATTTTAGGTAACAAATAATTACAAAACACAAGAAAAGACACAAGTTACCTCAGGTACTAACCATGTATAATGAGCATCTTATTTTCCCCTCAAAAATTCAGGCAAAAAGTACACATTATACATGGCAAAATATGGTAATCTAGTGAACCATTTCCCACAGAGGTTAGAGGGATGTTCTTGGAAGCATTGGAACCTGAAAGCTACATGCAATTTAAAAAAAATAAAGGGGATTTTCGGTCAAGATGGAGGCATAGGTACACACATTTGCCTCCTTGCCCAACCACAAGAAGAATCACAATTAACCTCAAAACAAAAAACACCCAGAACTGCCAGAAAATAGAACTGTAAGGAATTCTAACAACTAAGGATTTAAAGAAGCCACATTCATCCAGATGGGTGGGGGGGGGCGGGCAGAGATGGGGAGCCAGGGAAAGAGGATGCGGTGTGGGGAGGAGAGGCAGTGGTGGTGGAACGGGAGGGACCACATTCATGTGTGGTGGCTAAAAATCCAGAGGGATGCCTTGGGAGCTAACAATCCCCGCCCTAGGCCAGACTGTGCAGCCCAGGTTTCCAGCTCCAGGAAGATAAAGCCTCACAACTTCTGGCTGTACAAACCAGTGGGGGTTAGGGTGGCAGAAGAAATTGCAGGTTTCTCAGGAGAGTCTGTTTAAAGGGACTGCATGGTCCTAGAACATACACAAACCCACCCACCCTGGGAGTCATCACTAGGGCAGCAACGAGAGGGGTGCCACTTGCATATGGGAAGTGGGTGAAGTGACTGGAAACGGAGTGAGTGCCAGGCAAGCTTCCAGAGGCCAGGCATTAGCACTGTCCCCTCTCTGACCCCTTCCCCGCATGGTACCACAAAGCTGTGAAGTGGGTTGTCCTGCCCTGGTGAATACCTAAGGCTCTGCCCCTTATAACTTAACTGGTGCAATAAAACAGGGAGTCAAACCAGCTCTAACAAACATGGGGAGGCTGCCAAGTTGGGAAGACAAAGAAACATGGCCCAAGTGAAAGAACAGAATCAAACCCCAGAAAAGGAACTAAGCAAAGGAGAGAGAGCCAACTTATCAGAGGCAGCATTCCAAACACTGGTGATGAGGATGCTCAGAGAGCTCACCGAGTACTGCAGAACCACGAGGGAAGGAATGAAGGCTACGCTAAGTGAAACAAAGACAAATCCACAGGAAACCAACAGTGAAGGGAAGGAAGCCAAGGTTCAAATCAATGATTTGGAACTTAAGGAAGAAATAAACATTTTACCAGAACAGAATGAAGAAACAAGAATTAAAAAAACAAACAAACAAAAAAAAAAACACAAGAAGCCCTGGCTAGTATAACTCAGTGGACTGAAGGCAGGCCTGCAAACCAAAAGGTCGCTGGTTTGATTCCCGGTCAGGGCACATGCCTGGGTTGCCCAGCTAGGCTCCCAGTCGGGGGTATGCAAGAGGCAACCACATATGATGTTTCTTTCCCTCTCTTTCTCCCTCCCTTACCCTCTGTCTATAAAAATAAATAAAATATTTAAAAAAAATGAGGAGAGTAGAAGAAGGCTCTGGGACATCTCCAAAAGTGCCACATCTGAATCATAGGAGTGCCAGAAGGAGAGGGGGAAGAGCAAGAAATTGAAAACTTATTTGAAAAAAACAATAAAGAGGAGTGGGAAGATGGCGGCGTGGTAGGAGGGAGCAGGCCCTATTCCCCCTCTACACACGGGAGAAAAACCAAACCAATCTTTGAAAGACCAGAGCAGACAAGGAACAGTAGCACAGCATATTGGAGAATAAGAGGTCGGAAATTGTAGCGGACACTGAAAAACAAGCGGTAAGGAGAGCTCTTCGGAACAATAAGAGCCCAGGGTTCCAGCGCGCTGAGAGCCCAGCGGCTGAGGCCCCGGCCCGGCGCTCCGCCAAGCCTGCCCCAGGGCCCTGGGGAGGGAGCTGGGTCAGCCGCTGAACCGGCTGGGAGATCTCAGGGGCCACCGCGCGCGACTGCGCCCGAGCAAAAGTGGGTGCCCCGCGAGGGAGCGAAAGTGGGTGCCCCTCACCAGGTCAATGCGCGACTTTGAACCGAGTTTTCGTGGTCGCCGGGCGACTACGAAAACACAGGCCCCCCAACAGAGACAGAGGCGCGGGCGAAGTGAGACAACTGCATGAAAATAGACACCCTCAGGGGACCGCACACGGTCGCGGGCTAGTGGACACTCGTGAAAACATAGGCGCTGGCCACTGGAGACAGCTGTGGAGCCAGAGGTGCAAACACGGACAGCTCAGGCCCAAGGTGCAGGCGCCGGATAGCAGCTGGAACGCAGGCCCCTCTCAGAAACAAAGGCAGGCAGCTGTGCCCGAACACTGAAAGCCTCCCAGGGACAAAGGCAGGCGGCTGTGCACGTCTGGAGAACCTAACACACACCCATAAACTCGGAGAAGTGCGCACACACAAGGAGGCTCAGATCACACACTGGAAACCCTGTGGGGAGAGGCGCCCACTAACGCTGGGATACATAGCACAGTGAGGACTGAGTTCTGAACACAGAGAAAAGCAGTAAGATCACCCCTCGGCCATTGCAGCCAGCAAGACCTGAAAAACAGGCTGGCAAGTTTGAAAACAACAAGAGGGTGTTTTTTTGTTTGTTTGTTTGTTTGTTTTGTTTTGTTTTTTCAATTTTTTTAATTTTATTTTTTTAATATATTTTTATTTTATTTTATTTTTTTTTTTAATATTTTGTTGTGCTTTGCTTGTTCCTCCCCCCCCCCCGGCTGCTTATATTTGTGTGGGGGTGTCTGTGTGCGTGTCTCTTTTTTGTTTTGCCAGTTTGTTAGTGTCTTTTTGTTTGTAAGCCTGTCTATCTATATGAGTTTTTAACTACTCCTTCTTCATTGTTTATATCTTCTTCTTTACGCCCCAACTCCTTTTGCCTCCCTTGAATTCCTTCTTCTCTTATCCCCTCTTCCTTTCTTTTCAATTTTATCTCTTCTACCTTCCTCTTGTTTCCTCTTGCTTCTTTTTTTCATTTTCCCCCCTCTTCTTTTTGTAAATACCCACGAGTGAGACAAAACAAACAAACAAGCAAGCCTGAAACTGTGGGGAAAAACAAAAACAAAAACAAAAACCAGAGTTGGCCCCCAAAAGAGGGTATACCAGCTGATGAGACAGTGAAAGCGGTGAACAACAGGATACCCGAAGGAGAATCCACCACTGAATCTCACAGATATTCTACCACAGAAGGTCATACCACAAACCCAGGGAGCCAGAACAGATCAATTTAAGAAGCTGAGGCTAACAACAAGAGTCTTACAAACAATGGGAAGACAAAAGAACAATCCCCAAACAAAAGGAAAGGAGGAAGCTCAAGAAAGAATGCTAAATGAAACAGAGGCAACTCAACTATCAGATATCGAGTTCAAAGCAATGGTTGTCAGGAAGCTCAATGAGCTCTCAATGAGCTACCATAAACTACAGGGAAGTTATGATGAACTCACGGCAAACTATATCAACATGAAAAAGGAAATAGAAACTATCAACAAGGGCCAAGAGGAAATGAAGAACACAATCTCTGAACTGAAGAACACAGTAGAAGGAATGAAAAGCAGAATCAATGAAGCAGAAGATCGGATCAGCGAGTTGGAGGACAAAATAGAAAAAAACACTCAGAATGAGCAAGATAAGGAAAAGAGGCTTAGAAAGAATGAAGAGGGTTTAAGAGAAATGCAAGACAACATGAAACGGAATAATATTCGTATAATAGGGATACCAGAAGGAGAAGAACAAGAACAAGGGATAGAAAACATGTTTGAAAAAGTAATGATGGAAAACTTCCCTCATTTGGTGAGAGAAAAAACCACACAAATCCAGGAAACACAGAGAGTCCCAATCAAAAGGAACCCAAACAGGCCCACTTCAAGACACATCATAATTAAAATGGCAAAATTCCAAGACAAAGAGAGAATCTTAAAAGCAGCAAGGGAGAAAAAGGAAGTAACATACAAGGGGGCCCCAATCAGGTTAGCATCTGACTTCTCAATGGAAACGCTCCAAGCCAGAAGAGAATGGCAAGAAATATTCCAAGCAATGAGAACCAAAGGCCTGCAACCCAGACTACTTTACCCAGCAAGGCTTTCAATCAAGATAGAAGGCCAAATAAAGAGCTTCCCAAACAAAAGAAGTCTAAAAGAATACACCTCTACCAAACCAATGCTGCAAGAGATACTAAAGGGACTGCTTTAAGGGAAGAAAGGAAAAGACAGAGAGAGAAAGAGAGAGAGGAACACAGGTACGAAAATGGCAATGAATAATTACCTATCAATAATAACCTTAAATGTAAATGGATTAAATGCTCCAATCAAAAGACATAGAATAGCTGAATGGATAAGAAAGCATGACCCACACATATGCTGCCTACAAGAAACCCACCTCAGGACAAAAGACATACACAGGCTCAAAGTGAAGGGCTGGAAACAAATTTTCCAAGCAAATGGTCAGGAAAAAAAAGCTGGGGTAGCAATACTCATATCAGACAAAATAGACTTCAAAAGAAGGGCCATAAAGAGAGACCCAGAAGGTCACTTCATAATACTCAAGGGAAGAATCCACCAAGAAGACATAAATATTGTAAATATATATGCACCCAACGGAGGAGCACCTAAATACATCAAGAAAATTTTGGAGGACTTCAAGAAAGATATAGACAGCAACACAATTATAGTAGGTGATTTTAACACCCCACTGTCAAAAATGGACAGATCTTCCAAACAAAATATCAACAAAGATATTGTGGCATTGAACAACACTCTAGAGGAAATGGACTTAACTGATATATATAGAGCCCTTCATCCCAAAGAAGCGAAATACACTTTCTTTTCAAATGCACATGGAACATTTTCAAAGATAGACCACATGATAGGACACAAATCAAGCCTCAACAAATTCAAGAAAATTGAAATCATACCAAGCATTTTCTCTGACCACAAGGGACTGAAACTAGAAATGAACCCCAAGGAGAAAAACCCAAAACCCTCAAAATCATGGAGATTGAATAGCATGCTATTAAACAATGAATGGGTCAAGAATGAAATTAGGGAGGAAATCAAAAAGTTTCTGGAAACAAACGATAATGAACTCACATTGACCCAAAACTTATGGGACACAGCAAAGGCAGTCCTCAGAGGGAAGCTTATAGCGATACAGGCCTATCTAAAAAAGACAGAAACATCTCAAACAAACAACCTAACCCTTCGCCTACAAGAACTCGAGGAACAACAACAAAGACAACCCAGAGCAAGTAGAAGGAAAGAAATAACCAAGATCAGAGCAGAATTAAATGACATAGAGACTAAAAGCACAATCCTAAAGATCAGTGAATCCAGGAGTTGGTTCTTTGAAAAGATCAACAAAATCGACAAGCCTTTAAGCAGGCTCATCAAGAAAGAAAGAGAGAGGACTCAAATAAACACAATCAGAAATGAAAGAGGAGATATTACAACCGACACCGCAGAAATACAAAGGATTGTAAGAAATTACTATGAAGAACTGTATGCCAAGAAATTTGAAAACCTAGGTGAAATGGACAGGTTTCTAGAAAAATATAACCTTCCAAAACTCAATGAAAAAGAAACAGAAAGCCTGAACAGACCAATAACAGCTGGTGAAATTGAATCAGTAATCAAAACACTCCCAATGCACAAAAGCCCTGGACCAGATGGCTTCACAGGAGAATTCTACAAAACATTTAAGGAAGAGCTAACCCCTATTCTCCACAGACTATTCCAAAAAATTCAAAAAGATGGAAGACTCCCAAACTCTTTTTATGAAGCAAGCATCATCCTAATCCCAAAACCAGATAAAGACACAACAAAGAAGGAGAACTTCAGGCCAATATCGCTGATGAACACAGATGCTAAAATCCTCAACAAAATATTGGCAAACCGCATCCAACAACACATTAAAAAGATCATACACCACGACCAAGTGGGATTCATCCCAGGGATGCAAGGATGGTTCAACATTCGCAAATCAGTAAACATAATTCATCACATAAACAAAAGCAAAGACAAAAATCACATGATCATATCAATAGATGCGGAAAAAGCATTTGATAAGGTACAGCACCCATTTATGATAAAAACACTCAGCAAAGTGGGAATAGAGGGAGCATTCCTCAACATAATAAAGGCTATATATGAGAAACCTACAGCCAGCATCATACTCAATGGGCAAAGACTAAATTCTTTTCCACTAAAATCAGGAACAAGACAAGGCTGTCCACTCTCTCCACTTCTATTCAACATAGTATTGGAAGTATTAGCCACAGCGATTAGACAAGAAAAGGAAATAAAAGGCATCCAACTTGGAAAGGAGGAAACAAAACTATCATTGTTTGCAGATGACATGTTAGTATACATAGAAAATCCTATAGTCTCGGCCAAAAAACTGCTCGACCTAATAAATGAATTTAGCCAAACAGCCGGATACAAAGTCAATATCCAGAAATCAAAGGCATTTTTGTATACCAACAATGAAACAACAGAAGCAGAAATCAAGAAAAAAATACCATTTGATATAGCAAAAAGAAAAATAAAGTACCTAGGAATTAACCTAACCAAGGAGGTAAAAGACCTGTATGCAGAAAACTACACAACACTGAAGAAGGAAATCAAGGAAGACACAAATAAATGGAAACACATACCGTGTTCATGGATCGGAAGAATCAACATCATCAAAATGTCCATACTTCCCAAAGCAATCTACAGATTCAATGCAATGCCTATTAAAGTACCAATGGCATATTTCACAGATATAGAACAAACTCTTCAAAAATTTATATGGAACCATAAACGACCCAGAATAGCGGCAGCAATCTTGAGAAAGAAGAGCAAAGCAGGAGGGATCACAATACCTGATACCAAAATGTATTACAAGGCCACTGTAATCAAAACAGCCTGGTACTGGCATAAAAACAGGCATGTGGACCAGTGGAATAGAATAGAGAGCCCAGAAATAAACCCTAGTCTCTATAGTCAATTAATATTCGACAAAGGGGGCAGCATCATAAAATGGAGTAAAAACAGCCTCTTCAACAAGTGGTGTTGGGAGAACTGGACAGCTTCGTGCAAGAAAATGAAACTCGAGCACCAACTTACACCATACACAAAAATAAATTCAAGGTGGATAAAAGACTTAAACATAAGCCGTAACACCATTAAAGTCCTAGAAGAGAACATAGGCAGGAAAATCTCAGATATTACACGCAGCAACATTTTTACTGATATGTCCCCTAAAGCAAGGGACATAAAGGAAAGAATAAACAAATGGGATCTCATCAAAATAAAAAGCTTCTGCATGGCCAAGGAAAACAGTATTAAAATAAAAAGAGAACCGACTGTGTGGGAAAACATATTTGCCAATGATATCTCAGATAAGGGTTTAATCTCCAAAATATACAAAGAACTTACACGACTCCACTCTAAGAAGACAAGCAACCCAATTAAAAAATGGGCAAAGGACTTGGGCAGACACCTCTCCAAGGAGGACATACAGAGGATCCAGAGACACATGAAAAGATGCTCGATATCTCTAGCTATCAGAGAGATGCAAATTAAAACCACAATGAGATACCACTTGACACCAGTCAGAATGGCCCTCATAAACAAAGCAACAAACAGCAAGTGTTGGAGAGGTTGTGGAGAAAAGGGGACACTACTGCACTGCTGGTGGGAGTGCAGACTGGTACAACCACTATGGAAAACAGTATGGAATTTTCTAAAAAAACTAAAAATGGATATACCTTTTGACCCAGCAATTCCATTGCTAGGACTATATCCTAAGAACCCTGAAACACCAATCCAAAAGAAACTATGCATCCCTATGTTTATAGCAGCACAATTTACAATAGCCAAGTGTTGGAAGCAACCTAGATGCCCATCAGCAAATGAATGGATCAAAAAACTGTGGTACATTTACACAATGGAATTCTATGCAGCAGAAAGAAAGAAGGAGCTCATACCCTATGCAACAGCATGGATGGAACTTGAGAGCATCATGCTAAGCGAAGTAAGCCAGGCAGTGAAAGATAAATACCATATGATCTCACCTTTAACAGGAACCTAATCAACAAAACAAACAAACAAGCATAATATAACCAAAGACATGGAAATTGGGAACATGCTGAAAGTCACCAGAGGGGAGAGGGGAGGGAATTTCAGGGGAAAAGGGGAAGGATTTACAGGAACAAGTATAAAGGACACATGGACAAAAACTATGGCGGGGGGGTGGGAATGGGAGGGAGGTGGGGAGGGTTGGGGTGGCGGGTTCGGGTGAGAATAAAAGACAGAAAACTGTACAAGATCAACAATGAAAAAAAAAAAAACAATAAAGAAAACTTCCCTAATTTGGCAAAGGAAATAGATAAGTCCAGGAAGCACAGAGTCCCAAACAAGTTGGACCCAAAGAGGGCCACACAAAGACACATCATAATTAAAGAGCCAAAGGTTAAAGATAACAGAGAATCTTCAAAGCAGCAAGAGAAAACAAGTTAGTTACCTACAGGGGAGTTCCCATAAGACTGTTAGTTGATTTGTCAAAAGAAATTTTGCAGGCAAGAAGGGACTGGCAAGAAATATTCAAAGTGATGAAAAGCAAAGACCTACAACCAAGATTACTCTATCCAGCAAAGCTATCATTTAGAATGGAAGGGCAGATGAAGTGATTACCAGACAAAGTAAAGTTAAAGGGATTCACCATCACCAAGCCCTTATTACATGAAATGTTAAAGGGGCTTATTTAAGATAAAAAGAAGATCAAAATTATAAACCTTAAAATGACAACAAACTCACAGGTATCAACAATTAAATCTAAAAAACAAAAACAAATTAAGCAAACAGCCAGAACAGGAACACAATCACAGACACAGAGATCACATGGAGGATTATCAGGAGGAATGGGGGAAAAGGTACGGGGAATAAGAAGCATAAATGGTAGGCACAAAATAGACAGGGGGAGGTTAAGAATAGTGTAGGAAATGGAGAAGCCAAAGAACTTACATGTACAACCCATGGACATGAACTAAGGGGGTGGGAGGAGTGCTGGAGGGAAGGGTAGTATTGAGTGGAAGGGGGCAAAGGGGGAAAAACTGGGACAAGTGTACTAGCATAATCAATAAAATATGCTTTAAAAAAAGAAACACAGAAACCAGCACTGTATTACATTGCATTGCTTGGGTTTTGGTGACAATATTTAATTTTAATTTGTTTTGAATTTCCAATTGCATTAATTTTTTGTCATAATTATCAAAAAGAGGCATGGACAAAGAAAGGTCTTTTTGGGAGAGGTCAGAAAGCCTGGTAAACAGTCTCCACAGACCATTTCATTTTGATATTTGGTACTACTCTGAGTTGAACAAAGTAACAGAATTGTACAATTCCGAACAGAAACAAGTGAACTGACAAGGTAGGTTTCCAAGTCTTAGAATATACCTCTGTGAGAAAACAGTGCTTCTTTCAAATAATTAAGCCATTGTGGAAATTAGTTTCAAGGGATATACTAACGCTATTTTTTTCCTACAAAAAAGAAACAAATTTTCCAAAAACAAAATGAAAAAGAGATTTAGTAAAATATTAAAAACATAAAACAGTTTCATAAACTTATACAGCTTTAATGGAGTAAAAGGTGAGCTCTCGCAGTAACACCCACACGCTCACAAACACACAGGCTACGATTCCTTTTCTGCAAGTCATGGCAATTAGCGCGCAGTAACTAAACCACTGATCATTTCTTTTCATAAAGCCGATAAAGAAAACACAGTCACCGCTATAAAAGACCTATGTGTCGCTATGTGTCATTCCAAGCAATATTGCGCTTGGATAATGTCTTGTTTCCAAAGCAAACTGAGTAATCTAGATAAGGAAGGGAAGATGCTTAGGAGAAATAAAAAGCAATTCAGAGTGAAAAGAAATCGGAACAACTGGGCAGAGACCACATTTTGATGATCCCGCTTTAGGTAAACAAAATCGCAAAGTTTCCTCTCTCAGCAACTGACACCAAGTTCTCTACAGTCCTCGTTTTTTTTTTTTTTTTTTTTTTAGAACCTTCTTCCAATGAGTTTCAATGTCCGAAACTCTGCGGAGCTGGAGGAAATAGGACACGAGATGTACTGCTGCCAGCGGCAGGGTGACCAGATATAGTCACTTGACTCAATCACTTATTTGGCCATTCATCCAACATTTACAGGGTGTGCAGTTTTTTTTGTTTGTTTGTTTTTTGTTTTTTTTTTGCCAGCTATTGTGCATGGTTGGTGTCAATCTAGGCAGCATTAGCTATGAAGGAGGAAACTCTGTTTTGATCGTGTCCCTCCTCATCCTCTACCATCAGCCCACCTTCCAATAATGAATGGCCTGGCTTGCTAGTGTTCCAGTGCTTCCTCACCACTAGTCTGCCTGCCACTCACACCCTCTGTTCTGAAGGCTGCTGGAGGACCCCGGGGAAGACTGCTCACGCTTTCCCCATTCCCAACCCCTAGTCTTAGTACCGCACAACCCGCACAGCCAGATCCTCCCCCTCCCTCAAAACTGATCTTTCCTGCTTCCCATTCTCTCGAAGTCCCCTCTTCTGCTATGGGATATATAAGGTGTTAATAGATTCTATGAATAATAATAATATTTGCCCTGCAGTAGGGCAGCAATGTAGTTAAGAATTAAAGCTTCACCAGAGGGGAGACAGGAGGGAATTTCAGGGGAAAAAAGGAAGGGTTTAGAGCAACAAGTATAAAGGACACATGGACAAAAACTAGGGGGGGTGGAAATGGGAGGGAGGTGGGAGGGCTGGGGTGGTGGGCTGGGATGGGAGTAAAAGACAGAAAACTGTACAAGAACAATTAAAATAAAATAAAAAAAACAATAAAAAAAGCTTCAGAGTTGAAGTGTAAGATATTGTTGTGGTATGTATTGTCACAGAGTTCCAATTGTGTGCACGTTTGGTATTTCCCTTATTAATTTCAAATTGCATATGGTCTTTATTTCTCTGAACACTGCTCAGAAAGAATTCGGTTTCCTTAGAAACCAAGGCACAGGGGAAATGTTTTAAAACTTGCCAATAAAAAAATGTGATAATACTAATAAAAATACCTTATTTTGCAAATCACTATATCCTTTTCAAAATCTCCTTAAGCATACATTTCAAAAATCTGAATGTTTAAATCTCCCTACGTTCATATGTTAGAGCCTTAACTTCCAAAAATGATGGTATTTGGAGGTGGGGGCCTTTGGGAGGTGACTCGGTTTAGAAGTCATGACAGCGGGGCTCCCATGACGGGATTAGTGAGTGACCTAATGAGAAGAGGAAGAGAGACCAGTGCTCTCTCTCTCCCTAGTGCGTGAAGACTCCACGAGAGTGTGGCTGTTCACAAGCCAGGAAGAGCCTTTAACAGGAACCAAATCTGCCAGTACTTCGATCTTGGGCTTCCCAGACTCAAGAACTGTGAGAAATCCACTTCATTGTTTAAGGCACCCAGGCTCTGATATTGCATTATGGCAGCTTTAGCTGACTAGACAACCATTCATTTCAAAACCACTTGTGAACAACCAGAATCCCCGAATCACTAACGAGGAAGTAAGTTTAGAATTGTGGTGAGGGCCATGTCTCATTTTCAGGCTTGGAGACCATGGTTAGGTTGGTTGGTTGGCTGCTGATCTGATGGATAGGTTGCTCGCTAGTCAATATCCTCCTATTGCAAGCTTCCTATTTGCACAGAGTTCTCCAATTCAAAAAGCAATCTACCAATTCAGTGCAATTCCTATCAATTTTCCAATGACGCATTTCACAGAACTAGAACAAATGTCTCAAAAATTTATATGGGACCACCAAAGGTCCCACACAGCTATGGTGATTTCGAGAAAGAACAAAGTTGGAGGAATCACACTACCTGATATCAGACTATACAATAAGGCCATAGTTATCCAAATAGCATGGTGCTGGCATAAAAACAGACACATAGATCAATGGAACACGATAGAGAGTCCAGAAATAAACCCACACCTTTATAGTCAATTACCGTATTTTTTGGACCATAAGATGCACCTAGGTTTTAGAGGAGGAAAATAGGAAAAAAAATTTTGAAGCAAAAAATGTGATAAAATATTTAATAACATAAATAACATAATATTTCACTAATGTAAACATGAAGCTACATTCGGATTGTAAGATGCACCCCAATTTCCCCCCAAATTTGGGGGGAGTGCGTCTTATAGTCTGAAAAATATGGTAATATTTGACAGAGGAAGCAAGTACATACAATGGGCTACAGATAGTTTATTCAATAAATGGTGTTGGGAAAAATTGGACAGATGCATGCAAAAAATGAAACTAGACCAGCTTCTTATAGCACACACAAGAGAAAATTCAAAATGGATCAAAGACTTCAATGTTAGACCTGAAACCACAAAAATCCTAGAAGAAAACACAGGCAGTAAAATCTCAGACATAGCTCATAGCAATTTGTTATCAGATGGATCTCCCCGGGCACACCTGAGCAGCGTGCACTGCAGTGCTGCACAACTTTGTCAGTGTGTTGTGCACACTTGTGAGTGCAGGGCACACTGTCTGTCTGTGCATGCACTTGCACTTCCCCATCCAGTTTCAGTAGGTATTACCTTCTCACTTTAAAATGCGCTGCCAATTATAACTTAAAAAGTTTTGTGTCTTACACAAATATCATCCACACATTCACTAAAAGATAGGCCTTGTGCTGGTGATGAAAACTGGGCTCCAAAAAATCTGTTTCTCTGGAAGCTAGCTACAATAAGATAAAATGAAGAAGGCTGGAGGAAACCAGCATGTGTCACCCAAAATATGCCTCTTTGACATAAAAATTATTCTGAGCTGAAGGCAATTAAGAAGCATAAAAAGCTTCCCCTTTTCTCTCTAAAGGCAAAAAATAAATTCCCTTCTTATTGGAGACAGACTTTTTAACCAACCCAGAGACAACCCCAGAGAAACTGGCAAACACACCTTGTGAACTCAGCCTTATCTTCCAAGTTACTTCTTTACCATGTACTGCCCCTGCTCCAAATCCCTTTGTCTCATCAATTCTTCAGACCTGTATCATTAGTCTATAAGGTGTAAAAGCAGCCTGCTCAAGACACTACATCTCAGGTCTTTGTTCTCTTGTGAAAGCTCCTAAGTACATGTAAAAATTCAATATCATGTGTATACATTTTCCCTGTTAATCTGTCTCTGTCAGTTTAATCTTCAGACCCAGCCAGGGACCCTAAGAGGGTCAAGGAAAATGTTTCCCTCCCCTACAAGGCCAAACAGTACAGCACTGTGCTGTTAATTTCATACAGAATAATCTGAGAACTATTAGCAGTGAGGCTGGGAGAATAAAAAAAGCAGCATTACAGCAAATATGCCTTGAAACTCACAAAGGCTGTCTCATAACTGGCAGCAAAAAGAGTAACAGAGCCGGTGACATGAGTACAAGAGCAATGTGGTCTTAATGTGGCCCAGAGCTAAGCTGGTTATAAATGTGTTTGCTGAGAAACATCTCCCCTGTTTACATTTATTTATTCTCAGGCAGGAGAATAAATAAATATGCAGGTTGTGATTAAGAGAGGTTACAAACAAAGCATTTTTCAAGTGTGACACTTCAAAGCCCAGATGATATGTGCATTCTTTCACTCAGCCTGGAGAAGATCTATCTTCTCAGTCTTTCCCTCAGTCAAGTCCAACTTGGCAGCCCCGGGGACCTGCCTCCTCCCACCCGGGGCAGTCAGTCGCCTGCCTGTCTCCCCCGCCCCCAACCCCTAATCCTCACTACTCCATTTGGCTCAGGCACCTTGCACACCCTGCTTCTGGGGGGACCCCCCATCCACTGTGGGAAGATTAAAGATTTCATGCAACCTCTGTCTTCAATATTTTCCTTCTTTAATAAATCCTACTTTAATAATAAAAATATCTTTATTCTTAGAACTCAGTTTCACAATATCTTCCAGGGCTCAATCTGTTCAGAAATTTCCAAAACACAAACACATGCCTCTCGCTGTCATAGACCAGATCAATTTAACTCTCTGTGCTGCATTACGCTTTGCTCCTGGCTATTTCTCCTGCTCGGTATCTGCGGTGTTCAGGACTGAATTGTGCCCCTCCCTGGATTCATATGTTGAAATTGTAACCCTCCAAGACACCTCACAAGGTGACTGTATTTGCAGACAGAGCCTTTAAAGGAATAATTAAGGTTCAACGAGGCTATATGGCTCCAATATGACCAGTGTCTTTATGAGAGAGAGACACACACAGGGACGCGCACACAGAGAGGAAAGACGATGTGAGACACAGTGAAAGGAAACCTTCTGAAACCTTCCAGTGGCCAGAACGGTGAGAAAATAAACGTCTGTTGTTTAAGCTCTCCTGTGTGCAGTATTGGATACAGAAGCCCTAGCAAAGGACTATGCTGGGCAACACAGAATACCACACGTATTCATGCAGCGTATCTTTGAATGCACGTTTGCTTCCTATGTATTTGTTGAGGTTTACTGGAGAAAAACTTTTTTCTACTTTATATGCACAGTATGCTTTTTTAATTTTTCAAATCATCAAATACTCTTCTATCAAGCCAGACAATCTGGTGTCCCTGTTCCAACAGGCCCACAGCCGGGAGTGGGGAGGGTTTACTAAGACACACTGAGAAGGTAAACACAGTACACAGCTCCAATACTGGGAATGGGGCAGTGAGGTGACTGGGATGACCACAGGAGGACAACTAGCAGTGGTCCAGGGGGCAGGGCAGGAGGAGATGGGTATGAACTATCTTAAAGGCAAAGCAGTATTTAGTCAAGTGGGGAAAAGCTCAATGGTAAGAAACGTCTAGTAACCTAATGATCACGAAAGGAGCCTTTGGTGAACTGACTCTCTTCAGAGACATGCAGCCAATGAAACAGTCAGGCAGCACCTTTGTTCTGTAAGCCCACTGCCTGGCCTGCAGCGCCAGTCTGCATGTGGGGGCCACAAAAGAAGCTCAGGTTGATAATCAAGATCACCAGGGACTAATGACTTGCCAAACTGGGACCCCAGATGGTTGACCACGGGGCACTGAAGAAGGGAGAAATAAGTGGTTAGGAGAGGCTTCCTGAATAGGTATCTTAACTTCCTTTGTGTCTCTGGTGTCTAGAACAGTCCTCACTGGATTACAGAAAAATGTCAGCTGAGCCCCTGAAGGAAGCTGGATGTGACACAGGAGTTAAGAGGAAGAATATGACAGGTAGGGAGAAGAGGTGAATGCAGAAATGGACAAGGTAAGCTTGATGTATCTGGAAAATGCAACTGGTGAGGTCAGATGCTGAAGGGTTATGAAAACCAAGCAGTGGAGCCTGAATGGGCTGCGTCAGATGATAGCAAATTCTAAGCTGTTTGGTATGTAAGGTGACCCATTTCTGAAAGAGAGGCTACTGAGAGTGTTGCCATGGGTGTATGTGAATGGCAGATGAGGGACATCTAGGAACAAGGTCATTTCCGTGGTGTCAGTGCATCTTCCAATGAAGGTCTGTAGTTGCCATCCTAGAGGCCCACTGCTCTTACATTCTCAGTCCTGCAGATTTCCTGATGCCCTTAGGTGTGCTTAAAAAGCAAATTCATTCCAACGAAACTGTGTGGGCCAGCTCTGTGGTGTGCACGGATTCCCACCACCCAGGCAACAACCTTCAATGCTTTTGGTGCAGCTTCGGCGATTCCTGAGAACCCTCTTCCTCTCTGCCTGCTTTCCAACTGCACCCCTTCAGTTCCCAGCCAGCTGCCCCTCCAAAGTGGCCAGGAAAAATGTGGTTATAGCCAAAGGGATGGGTAAGATAGAACCAAAGGCTTTAGTTTTGTTTGGGAACCTTGCTTGCTGAGACTCAGATAAGGGAATTTTACTTTTGCTTTACTCATGAGAAAAGGGCTGAAGAGTTTCTGAAGAAATGATTAACATGATCAATATTTCAAGAAAAAATAGATAATTTCTCCCAACTCAAAGCACTTGCTCACAGTCCAAAAAAATAATTACAAATCATTTTTAGTTTTTTGTTTTCCAAGAGAACAAAACATATCTTAGTCATAGAGAATGCCCGATATTTATGACTTACATTCCAGTGGGGGAGGAAGAGAGAGAAACAAACAGACAGATAAGTGTGGAACTCTCCAGAGTTCTAGGTGCTGTGCAGAGAACTTGAGCCTGAGATAGGTACCTGGTGCAGCCACTTTGAGTGGGCTCCAGGAGGGCCCCTAGGGTGACAAGAAAGAGCCAAATAACAATTGGGGGGACGAGTTTCTGGGCAAAGGGCTGAGCTTGTGCTAAGACCCTGAGGACAGCACAGAACTTAGGGTATTTGGAGAGCAAAAAGGTCTGAATGACTGGAGTTTGCTGGGCAATGAGGAGAATGGTTGCCAGAAAGGAAGGCCCCGATCAAGCAGGGCCATGTGCTGTGAACTGAATGTTTGTGTCTCCCCAAAATTCATATGTTGAAATGGTATTTCGAGGTCAGGGCTTGGTAGGTAAGTAATTAGGTTGTGAGGGTGGGGCCCTCATAAATGAGATCAGTACCCTTACAAGAAGAGGTCAGAGAGCTAGCTTGCCGTCTCTCTGCCATGCGAGGACACAGTGAGAAGTTGGCAGTCTGCAACCTGGAAGAGAGCGCTCACCAGAACCCAACCATGCTCGCACCCTGGTCTGGGGCTTCCACGCTCCACAACTGTGAAAGATAAATTTCTGTTGTTTATAAGCAGCCTGATTTGTGTTATTAATACTTTGTGTCATGTAGACTAAGTCTCAAACAGGACAGACTTATCCCACATTTGATAAGAATTCATTGGAGGGTTTTCAGCCAGAGGACATGCAAATATTCTTTAAAGACCACTCTTGCTGCATGTGGAGCAGGCGTTGTAGAGGCAAGAACGGAAGCAGGCAGACTGTTGAGGGGACATTGATCCAGGTGACAGAGGACGGAGGCTCAGCCTGGGAGTACTGGAGCCAGAGAGAAGTGGACAGACCTGGGGTGTGTTTCGGAGATTCAGTAAACAAGGTGAAGCTGGTAAGGGGCGCTGGGGAGGGAGGTGAATCAAGATTGTCTCCTAGATTTTTGATTTCAGAGAGAGGGAGATGGTGGTGCCATTATTTGAAAGGAGCACCCTGGAAAAAGAACAGGTTTGGAGGGATCAAAACAACCAGGCCAGCAGTGACTGCCAGAACGTCCTGCAATGAGGAAGATGCTCTTTATCTGCAATGTTCTGTGTGGTAGCTGCTAGTCACAGGGTGCTATTGTGCATCTGAAATGTAGCGAGTACAACTGAAGAACTGCTTTTAAATTGTATTTAATTGTGACTAATGTAAGCAGCCACACTGGATAGCATAGCTCTGGAGTGTTGGGTAGAATTTGTGAAGTCTGGGATGCCTATTAGATGGAGGCATCAAGCAGGTAGCCGTATATATAAGCTGGAAGTTCAGGGGGAAGATCAGGGCTAGAGTTCAGAATGAGCAAGTCATTGGCATGTACATGGTCTTTAAAACCAAGACGTTACACATGACCAACCAGTGAGCGAGCGCAGCTGGATATGAGGAAAGCACCTGAGTGCTCAGAATGCTAACATGCTCAGGCAAGGAAGGACCCACACAGGACTGGACAGAGAGAGGCAGGAAGTGACGGGGGAGAGTATGGTGCCATGGAAACCAGGGAAGAGGCCTTGGCGAATGCTAACAAATGCCGCTGAGAGACCAAATACAATGAAGACAGAGAAACGTCCACCACATTGCCAAGACGAAGGACAGGGCTGGAGGCAGAGATCTGAGAGTCACTGGCACATGAGATGCCATCTGAGATGCCATCTGAGATGGCATGTAGACCTTGGGACAAGAGATGTCTGAGTGCAGAGAGAAGAGATGGGTGCCCAGGTTTGAGGTATATGAGCCTATTTTTCTCATCTGTAAAAGGGGAAATTATCCCTGCTTTAAGAATTACATGAGATAATGAAAGGAAAATCCCCAGGCAACCTCTTGGCAAGATTTAGTGTTTTATAAATGTCAGCTCCTTTCTCCCTTTTCTGCAGAACTCAGAGGCAGGAGTAAACCACTGATTGACAGGGATTGGAGTAACGGTGCTGCTAGGAACAGGGGATTGGAAGGAGAGGAGGTGACACAGTTTGACACACGGCTTCTGGTTCTCCAGACAGAATGGCCCTTGCTCTCCTCTCTGTTTGCCACTGACAGGCCGGGGATTTGGGAAACTATCCATGGATTAGGGTGGAAGTTTGTGAGAATTTCAGCCATATTACATGGTTGTACAATACAGTGTTGTGACTTCTGCAATGAATAGCTATCTTCCTATGCATAACCTTATAAAATGAGGACTGGCAAGGTGGGGGTCAGAATGCTCTCGACCTAGTACGGCACGTTTCCTAAGTCGCTCCAGGTTAATGAAGTGCTGATGGACGTGCCTTCCCTCCAAAGACTGACCTGATGACAGAACACAGATGGCACGAGCCGCAACAATAACCAACGTTCTTGAATGTACTAAAGTATAATTTTTGGAAATATTCTGTAATAGTTTGACTATTACATGTCAGCCTTCCCACAACGAGATTCAATTAGAAAGATGTACTTGGCAACACATTTTTCCATCACAATTTTCCGAATATTAAAATAATTTTTCATTCTTTGAGTAGGTAACAACCAAAAGAGCTAGAAGACGGCTTTGGAATGGGTCTCGGAACACAGCCTGGTCACAGACAAGCCACAACATCGGTGATCCTACAGGGAATGGCCAGCTGGCTGTAAACACATCTTCGTCTGTGTCGGATCAGTGACTATGCTCAAAACTAACGAGGACAATTATGCAATTTCACATATGCTCGGAGATTCAGTATCTGAAGACAACTTGATAGGGCCCCTGTTTTATGAATTCCTTTTTGTTTGTCCATTAGATGTGCTGACACGGAAGTTCATTACATGTATCTACACTTGTTCTAGTGTTTCTCAGTCAAGGGGATTGCTACTGAAAATCATATAGCAGATGTGTGTGTGGGAGCATGTGTATCCCCTCAACAGAAGGTCACAACTAAAATAAAAATTGCCTGTTTATTGTCAGCCTTGTAAAATGTCTCTGTTGATTTAGTCTGAGGAGTTACTGGGTTTATCTTCTATCAATAGCATTGACAAAGATGCATGACGGCAGATGACCAGGGCAGGGTTCCCCAGTTCTGTGCCACCTTTGTACCTGATGAACCCTTCCATCTAATTCCTAATCATCACCTATATCCTAGCTTGAACATCACTCCCTCAGAGAAGCCCTTCCTGACCTTCCTCACCTCCCAGGCAGATTAGCCTCCTCCCATTACATTTTCTCTTCGCACCTGTGTTCCTGCACAGTACTCACCAGTTAGAATATTGGCATATTTGTCTTTGTAATCCTAGTCCTCCTAACTCTTCTCCTGCCTATTCCAGACTGTGAACTCCAGGAAGGCAGAGGTAATGCCAGTCCCTTTGCTGGAATTGGTTTACACAGGGTTTAGCATGGCACCTGGCACAGATGAAAGATAACTAAACGTGTGTTGATTAAAGAAAGATGTTGCACAAAAACACATAGTGAGTGGGGTCTGGGTCTAGCTGGGTATGGCATCCTTAAGCCATCATGCGACTCCTCAAAGTATGTGCCATGCAGTATGCAGCAGAAGTGTTCTGAAGCCCACCCCATTTGGCAGACTGGCAGCTGAGTCAATTTTCTCTCTATTGTCACCTTACTCCATTCATCACTCCATCCATCCATCCACCCATCCATCCATCCATCCATCCATCCACACACCCACCCACCCATCCATCTATTTTCTATTCTCCAAGTTACCCAAACTTGCTAATGATTTGCATGCTATATCTGTCTCACTAATTGTTGGGGACATTCAGCCTGGTTTCAGGAGCTGTAACCCCCACCCCATGGTGGGCTGTGTAAGAGCCCAGAGGACCCGTTTCATCTGGGTCTGTTCTGTCATGAGGACCCGAGCCACTAAGGAGAAAAAGCTTATCTCCCTGGCAGGAGCACCGCTTCTGCTTCATCCATCTCTGGCCCCAATGCTTGGTTGATTAGCCAATGACGAGTAAGACCCCTCATGAGAGGGGCAACCTAAGCCAGGCACGACCACTTGGAAGGCCCTTGTGGAAGGACTCAGGGGGCTGCAGGAAAGAGGGGGTGATGGGCCCTCGCCCCCTGGCTATTCTGACATAGCCCGAGTCCCCATTTCCGTCTGGGAGATGTCTTCCTGATTTCTTGCATCCTGGCTCTAATCCGCTTAAGCCTGAAACTCTGACTACAGGCGGTGCAGCCCTGTGCTGGCCAGAGCAGTTCCCCAGGTGATCAGGCATCAGAAAGAATTCCTAAAGTCCTGTGAAACCTGCTTTGCTAAGAGAGCTCTCATTTAAATGATAAGGGTCCGAGGAGGAAATGAGTATCTCTCCCAAGGTTTTGCAACCCCCTTTCCTGACAGACACTGACTCAGAGTAAGCCCTCAGATTTCTTTGAAATGTTATCCATTGTTTGATCCTTGCCATCTGACATACCTGTATTCCTGTGTATTATGAACCTAATAAAAGCCATTGTGGAAGGCACTCTGGGTCATTTTCCTCTGAGAGTTTGACCACTTTTCCTCCCCAAGCAGATCATGTCTTGGTAGTTTTATTTTCATCTGTGACGGACGGATGGGGCTCTGTGGGCAGAGCCCCTCCACAACTAATCATCTCTCTCCTTGGTCTCTTCTGCTTTATTGCTTGGAACAGTCACTGTATACTCTGAAGAAGGTTCTAGGGCCTGTGGCCAGCCCAGTGAATGGCTGCTCCACCTGGCTGGTCCTGGCTTTGGCCAGGGACCCTGAGCAGACAATACCTGTGGCTTCCCCTCAATAGGTGGTCACAGCTAAAAGCATCTAAATAAGAGAAACCTTCAGTGTATTTATATAATCATCTACTTTAAAAATCATGTCAAAAATATTGAGGATGATCTGCTACAGGTGTGTTACGAAGTGATACAAAGCTCTGTGTTGAGACAGACTGATCCTCAGGGTACCAGTGGCTGCTGGCAACACATGGCTCAGTGCCTGCCACACAGCCTGAGCGGGGCAGACCAGAGCAGACCGCAGCAGCCTGCAGACCAAAGCAGCCAGGCCATGGCCATTGGTTGTCATCTGTGTATTTTGATAAACAATAATTTTAAAGCATTCCCTTGTCATTGCACAAATATCTATTATGCATTTCACTGCAGTGAAATGTCTCCTTCAATCAATATGTTCTTTTATAACAAAAATAACAAAACAGACCAGGCACCAGACATTCCAGGTAAGTAGCCACTGTGTCTGCTCTTTATCACTCAGCTCAAATTGCTGAAAGTGTGAGGATATAACAAAACCTCCACTCATGGCTATGGTCAGGCAGCCTCTAGAACACATTCCTATTGTCATGGTCCCCATATTGGGCAAAAATAATTCCTGCTGATGGATTTCCAGTTTTGTCCTTCCTAGCACTCACACATTCACCTTCCACGATGAGCGCAGAGGGAGGTAGGACACAGCATGCCACTGAACGTGATCATTGCCACATGTGCAAAGATGACATTTAACAATCTACATATATAAAAGCGAGGTAGAACAGGAATAGGAAGTGGAGAAGAGTAGAAGACGCACGCTAAGAAATACAAGAAGGAGAGTGTCTTCAGAGCTGTCTACCCACAGACCTCAGACATTCTTCTGAATAAGAGTGGGAAGGGACAGCATGAAAAATTCACGTTGATAAGCAATTCACACGCTGTTCCAACTTCCTCCTCAATTTCCAGCAAGCTTTTCTAAGATACCTGAGCTGCCAGTGGACAGATCTTAGATTCGGTAACTTGTGTTTTTAACTTTATAGGTATCAATAAGCATCCAGCCAAATACTAAATATTTCATTGATGACAAAACACTGTAAGGACAATCAAAAGATTAAAATGCCACAGAAGTGCTAGAGGAACATACTTTCAACAAAGTTGCTGTCCTTGATTCATAGTTTTCTGGAAGAAAGTTGTTCCTTAGACTATCCTTTCTTGTATGTAAAGAAAGAAAAACACAAACAAAATCCATATAAGAGGTCTGCCCAGAAAAAGTCCACCATTGTTAATATAATGAGAATGGTTTGCATGACATGGATGGAACCTGGCAGCCAAGGAGAGTGGACTGGAATGCACATGTGTGAACAATGATGACTTCACTGTACTAGTCAGTGGGGGTGGTAGATGCCATTGAGTGAGCATGTGTACTGTGTGGCTGTCACATTCAAAATGACTGAGTGAGTAGAGCAACGAATCTGTATCAAATTTTGTGTTAAGCTTGAACATTCTTACACAGAAAGTATTCAGATGATTCAGAAGGCCACAGCTATGGGCAACTGGTGATTGGCAGCTTCATCATGACAACGTGCCTGCTCATACATCATGTCTCATGCAGAGGTTTTTTGAGAAACATCAAATCACCCAGGTGACTCAACACCCCTACAGCTCAGATGTGGTGCGCTGCGACTTCTGGCTTTTCCTAAACTCACTTTTGAGAAGAAAGAGATTTCAGACCATCAATGATAGTCAGGAAAATAGGATGGGGCAGCTGAAGGTGATTGGAAAAATTGTGTGAGGTCCCAAGGTGCCAACTTTGAAGTGGACTGAGATTTCTTATCCTGTGTACAATGTTTCTTGTATATTGTATCTTCTTAAATAAATGTCCTTATGTTTCATATTACATGGCTGGGTACCTTCTGGGCAGCCCTCATGTAGCAATGTAAAAACTCACAGAAATCACCTTAGGCAGAGACACACTTTCTTCAGTGCCACCAGAATTATTTACTTTCCTTTTTCTCTTCAGCACATTGTTTCTAGTGTCCTTGCTTGCTATGTGTGTGTGTGCACACATTTATGTTTATTTAAAAACAACACTGAGCTGTGGTCAATCTGGGTCTTACCAAACAGAGCAGGCCCTGTTCAATGGCCTGGCTCATTGAACAGGGCACTCCCGGCCCTGTGAGTGACAGGGTTCTGGGCAGCGATGGCCACCAAGCCTACTCACTGAGTGCAAAGAACGAGGGTTTGTGGGCACAGAACTGAGAGCCCCAAGCATAGAACTGACTTCTGTTTTTAATATTTACCTTTCTAAAAACTGTCTTCTAAAAACTGCCTTCCTTTCTGCTTCACACACACTAGGATAGCTATAATTTAAAAACAAACAGAACAAAACAAAAAAGCCCAGAAATAACAAGTGCTGATGAGAATGTAGAGAAGTGGAGAAGTGGAGAAGTGGGGAAGTGGAGAAGTGGAGAAGTGGGGTGGGACCCCCCCCCCACCCCCTCCACCATGCTGCTGTGGGAATGTAAACTGGAGCAGCTGCTGCGGGGAAAACAGTTCAGCAGTTCCTCAAAAATTAAACAGAGTTACAAGATGACCCAATAATTTCATTCCTAGGTGAACTGAAAACACATGCTCATATATAAATGAGCGGTATATAAATGTTCACAGCAAAATTGTTTATACTACTTCAAAGGCAGAAACGACTCCAATGGCCATCGACTGAGGAATGGGTAAACAACATCTGGCCCACGCACACACTCCGTGCACAGAGCATCACACAGCCGTGGACAGGAACGCAGCACTGGTACAGCCTACAACACGTACGCATACCGAGAACATGATGCAGACACAGAAGGCCACATGTTGTAGGATCCCATTTACATAAAATGTCCAGAACAGGCACATCTATAGAGACGGCAAACAGACTAGTGGTTGCCAAAGGCTGGGGGAAGATGGACTGAGGGGTGACTGCTAATGGGTACAGTTTACTTCTGGGGTGACGAGTATGTTCCAGAATTAAACAGTGGTGATGACTGTATCGTCCGGTGAATGTATTAAAAACCATGGAATTGTATGTATACTTAAAAGGATGAATGTACGGTATGTGAACTATATCTCATCTTTTAAATTCCCTTCTTTTTCTAGACCCCTTATTTTACCAGAAGAATGACAAGTGTGCAAAAGGCATTTACATCAACCCTAAAAATGGCCCAGATTTTTGCCTTGACCATGTAACAAATGGAATTTCCCCCTTTGTCCTGGCTTTTCTTAGCCGAAGAGATCTATTGATAGCACATTTCCATCTTCCCCACATCTGTTCTTTCTCTCCTTTCGGATGGCAAACAAGGACAGTCTCTCGCTGGAGCTACTGTTTCCGTTTTTGGACAGTCCCCCTCTTTTACTGTCTTGCACAGACCTGGCCCTACTTAAAGAGATCCCCAGCGCTAACACAGGTCCTTCTCTTGAGGAATAAAGTAGAAGAACAATGAAGTACAGAGCCCTTGTCCGATATGATATTCTTAGATGAGCTCTGGGAATAAACCACTTAACGAAGGGAGTTGGAGTCACTTTCTCCGAAAACAGCCTTTAGTTAGTTACATCTCCCAAAGTCTTCGAATTCGTGACCTCAAATAACTTAAATGGTACCTCACTCACTCATATGAATGTGAGTCTTTTCTTATTCTTATCAATAGATTCCTTCAGCTAAGAACTTAATGGCATTAAAATGTCATTAACGTGATTTGCTTTAAAATATACCAGGAGTAATTTTAAAAAGGGAGAGTGCTATTAGGGTGATAAAAATGTTCTAAAACTTAAATAGGGTGATGGTTGCATAGCTTGGTAAATTTACTAAAAATCATTGTGTACTTAAAAATGGGTGAGTTTTATGGTATATAAATTACATTTCAATAAAGTTGTCAAAAAACGAAAAGGGGAAGAAGGTGGCATCTGTAGAGAGAAGGCCAAGATGACCTCAGGTTGACAGGAGTGGAGA
Organism: Glossophaga mutica; assembly: GCA_039655065.1. Taxonomy (NCBI): domain Eukaryota; kingdom Metazoa; phylum Chordata; class Mammalia; order Chiroptera; family Phyllostomidae; genus Glossophaga; species Glossophaga mutica. Next base: position 159,760,361 of record CM077303.1, read on the forward strand.
GGGGGGTGGGCGGGGGCTGCTGTAGGGCGCCCAGCACGCCCCTTCTGACCACCCGAGGTGCAGGGAGTGGCGGCTGAGGAAGGTTCTCAGCTGAGCCCCTCTGGGCTTTCCCCTTAGCACAAGTGTTGCTTGTCCAGGCTCACACCCCCCACGATGACTGCCCCCGACAATGAGAGGATGGAAATGGCCCCCCTCCCCACATTTGTTCTGGGGCAAGAGAAATCCTGGGCCACCCCAGCTCCTGAGTTCCTGTAATCTGCTGAGGCTTTAGTGCCTGACAGCTCGCCTCCTCCCTCGGTCCTGCCTGCTTCCCGCACAGGATTCGGATCCCGACAGCTCTCCCCGAAAAACCCCTGCACCCAAACTGCATCTTCAGAGGCTGTTTCCAGGGAACCAGACCTGAGACAGAGGCTCACTATATATTCTCTCTGTTTATAAATGTTTAAAATTTTTCATAGTAAGGAGGAAAAAAAAACCCTAAAAATTCCCCAAACTGAAGTGCCACATACTCTGGGAAAACTCTATCTGATGTTCCACAGACTTCAGCTAATGCTGAACTTGTTCGACGAATTCTAAGTCAGCAACCTGTCTCCTCATTCGCGATGCTTTCCTCACTCTTCTGCAAGGACTCTGAAATGCATGTACGGGCCTTGATTAGATGCATTTGTTAAACTCAACAGGTCTCTTCTCACCCTGTCTGCAGTAGTTTCGAGACTGTGTGGTCCCTGCCAAGCACGAAGAAAGGGAGTCGAGGGAATCTGAGGGTAATGAGACCCCCAGGAAGGCAATGAGGCACCAGACAAGTCTGTGTCCACACTTGAATTCAAAGTCCATTTCTTTCCTACATTTAATACAATTGCACCCTCTGCTAGAAAGCCTGCAGGCAGGAAGATAACAAGATTCCAGTGATTAAATTATTTAAAGCCACTGATAATGTAGCATTTTAGAGGGCTTTCCATGTATTCTGTCTATTATATGAAAGGAAGATCTGAAAATCCCCTCTCTTTAGGGATTCCAGGAGCCACCAATTATCTGAAATTGCTTTGCTTTAAAACATCCCAAATCTTATTAGAAACCTCTGGTTACCTTACCATTATTAACTCCCACTGGCCCATTACACAAATGCTGGAACTACACTAAATGTCCTCAGCCAAAGAGGTGTACATTATTGATTTTTTTATGGTAGGTCCAACCTAGTACGTAGCACTATGGAGAGTGTTGTGCTATGCAAAAAATAAATCCAAAGACAGCCCTACCTTTCCAAATTCTTCTACTATCTCCAGAACTGCCCTGGTTTACCTACTGCGCCTGCTCAGTGTCTTAGCTTCTCCAGTTTCATGCCCACATGTCTTCATCAATCTGTCCTGGGAACCTTACTGGTTCCGCCTCCTGCTTCTGATATTGTCTCTCCCCCTAGACATGGTACCTCCACGAATGGATCGTTCACTTAAACACCAAGTCCTCTCCTACTTGTGCATTTTGCCCACAGGCTGGCCTCTGCACTTGCCTTCTCACAGCCCCAAACTGGGAGTGTGTGTCAGGAAGTGCTGCCCAAATGGAGAACAGTGGGAGAACTGGGGAACTGCTGGGCACAGGCAGAAAAAGGCCCAGTGGGAGGTCAGGGAAGTTCAGCCCCAAATGCTGAGAGGAAACAGCAAAAGCACTGCTCCGTTACTGTGCTGTTATGTAATAATTTTACACGGTAAGAAAACCATCTGGCATAAATAATATCGCATTTCAATTCATATCTGTTATCAATCTTTTATTTTTCAAAAGTGTTTGTGCAATCAAAATGACAATCTAGGAGTTCTCTACAGTCTTCCCCTCAAAAAACCCACAGAATTTGACGATCGCCCACAATGAGAGTGCCCTTGTGGGGATCCAGGAGTCCAAAGATGTTCCAGCGCACCACAGGAGCAAAACAAAATCTGAGATTGGACCCACTGTGAAGGGTAAAAGGAACAGTTTCACTTTACCTGTGTCAGCTTCCCCCATGGTGACACAGCTGAGGGCCAAGAGAGACATTCTCAGTCTGTAACTTCTCCCAAAGGGGGAAGTGAGAGTGTGTGACTAAGTGCTCAGCTCCCCACCAAAGGAATCCACTTGTTTCTCACTCTGTCCAGCAAACTGTGGTGTGCTGCAGGACCGGGGACAAGGAGACACTGGAGGAATAATAGCCAGGGCTCTCTGAGGGCATCAAAGGGACACAGATCCTACTAACTGCTTCACTGACTCCATCAGAAAGCTCACCCATGAGCTGCTAGCAACACTTTGCTTGCAGATCATTCAACTGGCCCAATGGCTCCACCAACCCTCCATGCACCTCGCCCACACACCCCGCCCTGCAGCCAGCAGCCTGTGTACATCCCCAGTGGAGGTGAGAGCATCTCTGCAGACAGCTAGTAGGCATGTGTGGACAGCTGGCCCAACTCTGTGGGACTGGGAGACAGCACACAAACTTGAGATTCAGCACTGCTCTAGGGAAAGCAAGCTAAGAGGAAGGTGTCAACACCTGACATGACTTCGCATGATTAAGGGGAGGCACGCAATCTTAAGAATTCCCCCTCCAGCCCTGACTGGTGTGGCCCTGTGGATTGAGCAACAGCCTGCGAACCAAAGGGCTGCCAGTTCAATTCCCAGTCAGGGCACATACCTGGGTTGCAGGCCAGGTCCCCACAACTGGGAGAGGCAACTGATGGACATATTTCTTGCACACAGATGTTTCTCTCCCTTTCTTCCCCTCTTTCTAAAGTAAATAAAATCTTAAAAAAAAAAAAAAAAAAGAGTTCCCCCTCCAAACAGGAAGCAACAAGTGCAGAGCAGGCAAATCCACAGAAAAGGTCTGGGAAAGCCTAATCCCTAACAGGGCTCACAGAAGGTATTTCTTGCCTGAAGCCAGTCAGTATATTTAGCCATTTCCAATACACTGTATTATACACAGTATCCAATACTGTACGATACAAACAAACATTTACAATATAAAGTGCTGACAACAGAAGCATCACCTGGGAGAGTGACAGAAGGGAGAAGTGGGTAAGGTAACAGCCAGAAGTAAGAGGTAAGACCAAGGAAGGTTTTAGCTGAGACCCCAGGAATATGGGCAAGGGCTTTGAAAAGTTAAAAGAACAGCAGGTTCAAAGCTCAGATGAAAGAAATAAGGTAGAGGTTCAGGGAACAACAAAGAGCCTGGATGGCCGGATTGTGAAGATGCTCTGGGGTGCTGGGAGATAAAGCCAGAACAGCGGAGAAGCCGGACTGTGGAGGGAGGCCTTGACTGGAGGCCTTATTCTACTGGTGGCTGAGACACAGTGTTCTGAGCAGAGAAATTCCATGTTTGGGGGTTACATTTTAGGGTGAGCACCCGGTGCCAAGATTAGACTGGGGGAGCAATAATGGAGACATGGACACCATCCAAAGGCTACCACAACAGGCTGGTGGACAGAGCAGCATTGCCCAATGGAGCAAGAGGGAAGAGAAGCGGGGAAGGAATGTGAGAGCGCACTGGGAAAGAGGATGGTCAGAACCTGGTGGCTGGATGGATGCTGGGGTGAGGGGAGGAAACTGGATGGAGACAGTGTTTTAGAGAGTGATGTGTGTATCTATCTGGCACCCTCTCCATCACCAAGAAGACACTGTCACCTCACGCAATTAGAAACAAGGGATATAAAGACTCACAAAGATGAATTCAAAGTAGCTGACAAACATTTAAAATGTTCATGAGAGAAATGCAAATTTAAGTGTGTGTATGTGTGTGTGTGTGTGTGTGTGTGTGTGTGTGTGTGTCTGCCTGTCTGTGTGACTTAGGCTAGGCCAATGCAAGTTTTCCCTGCCAGTTCATCCACTGAATTTGGCCAAAGCATGGTCATTGTTCTTTGGGTCAGTAAGCTAGAATGATTCAAACTTGGAGTGGAATGACCTGTGGTTCTGGCCCCACTGCAGGAGCAGAGCTCCTCCACGGCAGCAGAAAATGAACCATGACACAGAAATAAAATGAGAGAAGAGATCCCCGAGTGATCAGAGGAGAGAATGAGTGAATGCAAGAGAAAAACCAGTTTCTGGAGCTCAGTTCTGCTGAGTTGCTCTTACTTGAAACCATAGGAGTCTTGACTAAATATAAATGCCATGCTTGCTTCTTGCATGGGCAGCCAGGGAGATGATGGTGCCATTAATCAAGAGGAGCAATAGAAGAGAGGAAAATATTTGGGCAGGGAAGAGAAAAGAGCTTGAAATTAGAGCATGTGGATATATCTAAGTTATATGAGCACACAGAACTGGCCTTTTATTATTGATTTTTCATATGTTCTTTGTTGGGTTTTATATTGAAACAGTTCTCAAAACGGTAAAATACAAATCCTTATTTAGGAACTGCCAGAAAACTTTTAATGATATAAGTTGCTTTGTGTTTCTAAAGATGAACTGCAAAAATTTGGAAGTTAAGTAAGTAAATAAAACTATCCTGGTTAACACATAATTTATCTACTTCACAGTTAGGGACCAGGTCTCTTGAGTCTAGGACACTTGCAGCAGGTGCTCTTCTTGTAACTGCTCCAGAGTGACACACAGGGGAAGACGGGGCCCAGAAGGGGCACAGGGCAGTGTGGGAGCTGCAACAGAGGTGAGCGGGAGGAGGAGAGGGGCAAAGTGACAGCACGGTTCTCATCAGGGAAGAAACTTGTGGGCAGCTCGAAGCAATGGGTGCCCCACAGAAGTCCCGGCATTTGGTGCCAGGATCGAAATTTCTGGATGAAAAAAGGGCACGGTTCAGGACACGGGGCACATCTGGCTGCCCTCCACATTAGCTCCCTCTGGCAGCAAAGCCTTCCAGCCAGTGCCAAATCTAAACAAAAGGAACCCACAGCATTCACTGGCTCAGCACTTACTTAAAATTCCTCAACGTGCCTACAATGGAATTTCAATCAAAGTCAGCTTATCCTTCTTTTTTTCCCTGGCAATCTGAGCAGGCTGCCAGCCATCTCTCAACCCCACGGCCACGGGCTAAGAGGGTCAGGGAGGGGTCCAGGAGGGCTGCTTATTTTTTAATGGACTTTATTTTTTAGAGCAGTTTTAGGCTCACTCCCAAATTGAGTGGAAGGTACGGAGACTTTGCATAGACCCACCACCCCCAGAAGTGTACAGCCTCCCTCATTAGCCATGTCCCCTACCAGAGCTGTGCGTCTGTTACAGTGATGAGCCCACACTGACACATCACTACCAAGGTCCGTGGTTTACATTAGCACTCACTCTTCGTGTTGTGCATGCTGTGGGTTTGGACAAGTGTGTATTGACATGTGTCCAGCATTAGGGTATCCTACAGAGGTGTTTCACTGCCCTAAACACCCTCTGTGCTACTCATCATATGCATCCCTCCTTTTCCATCACTCCTGGCAACCCCTGATCCTTTCAGTGCCCCATAGTTTTGCCTCTTCCAGAATGCCTTGTCATTAGAATCATACAGTATGTAGCCTTTTCAGATTGGCTTCTTTCACTTAAAATATGCATTTCAGTTTCTTCCATGTCTTTTCATGGCAAGAACAGCCTTTTCATCTCTTTGTTTAAAACAAAACAAAACATTGACTGAGTGTACCACTCCATAATTCTGTGGGGATTAGAACTGCCAGGCTACCACCGGCCCCACATCTCAGCTGCTGCTCCCAGCTCCAAGGTCAGAGCAGGGCATTCAACCATGGGGTTTGCTGACCTGGACAAAAGGGCACATTGAGAGAGCTGGTACCACAGATGTTAGAGAGCAGCCAGCTCTACAGAGTGTTTTTTCCACACTACCAAGCAATTCTTAGGTACCAGCTGAACGTCCTAAAGTTTAACTCAATTCCAACACTATCTACCCGGAGACAGCATCAGATCCCACAGGTTAAGGGCTCAGTTCCACAAGACTGTCTTCCCTATTTCAGATGCCAATTGCAAGACCAGGTTGTCACCTGTGCTTTTGAGCAAATGGCTCTAAATCAGGGGGTCCCAAACCCCCTCTTTGGTTCAACCAATTTGTTAGAGTGGCTCACAAAACTCAGGAAACATTTTACTTACTAAATCCCTGGTTTATTATGAAAGGATGTAACTCAGGAGCATCCAGATAGAAGAGATGCACAGGGCAAGACACGGGGAAAGCGTGTAGAGCCCCCATGCCCTCTCCAGGTGCAGACCCTCCCAGCACCTCCACGTGTTCACCAACCCAGAAGCTCTCCAAACCTTTTCCTTTAAACTTTTTATGGAGGCTTCATTACTTAGGCTTCATGAATTCATTGGCCATTGGTGATTGAACTCAATCTCCAGCCCTGACCCCTTGAGGTCTACGGGTTAGGACTGAAAGTTCCAACCCTCTAACCTCCTGGTTGGTTCCCCTGGAAACCAGCTACATTATTTGGTTACATAGGAGCTTTCCAAAAATCATTAATGTAACAAAAACACCTTTATGGCCTCTCTCACCACTTAGAAAATTCCAATGGTTTTAGGAGTACTGTGCCAGGACCTGGATGAAGACCAAATATATGAAGTCTGTCTGGAAAAAGTCCAGCTATTGTGATAATATAATGATAGCACTTTCTGTGACATCAATGTAACCTGGCAGCCAAGGAGGAAGGACTAGAATGCACATGTGTGAACAATGACAACTTCACTGTACTAGTCAGTGAAGGTGGTAGATGCTATTGAGTGAGCATGTGTACTGTGTGGTCATCACATTCAAAATGACTGAGTGAGTAGAGCAATGAATCTGCATCAAATTTCACGTTAAGCTTCAACATTCCTTCGCAGAAGTATTCAGAAAGTATTCATATTCAGAAGGCTGCAGCTATGGGCACCTGGTGATTGGCAGCTTCATCACAACAACATGCCCACTCATGTATCACATCTTGTGCAGAGTTTCTGGTGAAACATCAAATCACCCAGGTGACTCAGCCCCTACTACAGCCTAGATTTGACACACCATGAGTTCTGGCTTTTCCCAAAACTAAAATCACCTTTGAAAGGGAAGAGATTTCATATTGTCAATGGTATTCAGGAAAATAGGATGGGGAAGCTGATGGTGATTGGAAGAATTGTGTGAGGTCCCAAGGTGCCTTCTTTGAAGGGGACTGAGGCATCATTTCCCTATTTACAATGTTTCTTGTATCTTGTACCTTCTTCAATAAATGTCTCTATTTTCGATAGTAAATGGCTGGATACTTTCTGGACAGGCCTCATATATTTCATACTTTCTATTATAAATTACAGTATCACAAGTTCCTTCTAGGGAGACATGCTTCTGCCACTTCATCATGTTGATGGTACACTGCAGGGTCATGGAAAACATTCTAGGTGCTGGAGGTTGAATCCTTGCTCCTCTACTTCTAATTTCCTGAATTCAGATATTTTCCTCTCTACAAACTCATATCTGTACAACGGGAATAATAATTGCACTTATCTTACACAATCATTAGGAAGGTTAAGTAAGATGTTATGAAAAACAATTAGACACAGAACAAGAACTCTATAAATCCTAGCCAATATTATTATTATTATTACTATTATTTTTACAGTTATTCTAAGGCACCTCAAGCCAGGCAAACATTTGGAAGCGTATCTCCACTTCACAGGTGGTATTGAGTAAACTCTTCCTGATTTCACAAATGTTTACTGAGTGCATGTTTTGTCACGGACACTCTGCTAGGTGTAGGGAGGGACCAAATGCCCAAATCTATCAAAAGGAACTACTTCTTATGCCCAGCCCTGTTCCAGAGGGCAGGCTTGAAAAGATGCAGGCAATCCAGAGGGAGAAAGCATATTTAATATTCGTGAGAAAGTAAAGCTAAGAAACAAAATGGAGCTAAGATGGGGAGAGGGAAGTGGCGACCATGCAGAGCTATGAAGCTCTCTGTATTTTGGAAGCAGATCACAGTGTGGCTTGAAGATTTTGTACAGCCAAGTCCAAGAGGTTTGTTTCTACACTTGAACATGAGTCAAATGCTCATGGGATGCACAATAGGTAGAGATGATAGGAATGGAAGTCACTGCAGGAGTTTAATCACAGAGTCTTAGAGAGGCTGAAGATTTTATCTGCTCATCTTTGAACCTCTAGCCTATCAAAATCTTTAAAATAATTTAAAAATTGAGCATGCATGCAATGAATGTATTTATAATAGATATGTATACTTTTGGAAATAATAATAAAATTAGAGCCAAATGGCTCAAAGAAATACTGACACATAATCATTACAAGCAAACGAACTGGATTTGGGTTCATGGCAGACATAATGAGGTGTACTGAGTGAAGAGGAACTGGTGGCCATTTTAATTCTGATGTTTCTACACCACCACCTGTGTCAGAATTCTTCTATCATTGTAGATGGTGAGGAATGGTTAATTCTAAATGTACCAAGGGTTGAGGAAATGGACCCATTCCCTGACAATTGCCAAGACTGATGGGAATTTACTCAATTAATGAAGCAACTATTTGCCAGGAAGTGCTAGAAGCTCCCTTCCCAGCTTCTCATCTCCATGGTCACCAAAGCCAGAAACCTGGGGGCCATCTATGACTCTCCACCCATCATTAATTCATGTTTCAAATTCTGCCTATCTTTGCTCTTCAGGTATTTCTAATCTCTCCCCTTCTCTGTCTCCACCCTGCTGAGGGAGATGGATTCTTCATCCCTCTCAACTGCTAGCATGGCTTTCTAGCTGCACTCCTTCCCAGCAGACTGTCCTCAAACTGGCCCTTCACACCACTCTGGAGAAAGCCTAAGAATGAAGGAAAACGACCTTCATGTGGCAAACAGCTGCTGCTACACAAACAACAGAAAGATACTGAACTGCCACTGTGCTCCAAACTGGAGACAAAGGGTCTTGCATAAAGATTCAAAGCAGGGGAGTGAAATCATAATGACATTTTAGGAGTAATTACTATATGCCAGGCACGATTCTTAACATATTATATGTATTACCTTATTTAACCCTCATGACTGCCCAGGCTTTGGGGAATATACCACTATTGTCCTGATTCAACAAATGAGGAACATGAGAATGAGAAGTGTTAGTACCTGGGAGGCAGTAAATGGTGGAGCTAAGATTGGAAATGAAATCCATTTTGGTACCAATGCCAAGATCTGTCAATCCTAAAACACAGATGATCCTGCCAGATGCTAGCAGCCCCATCTCTCACTGTTGCTGTCAGTTATTTACTCCAGATCACTTCCCTCTTATTCATGAATGATTTGAGCTCCTTGCTTGCTGTCATATTCACCATATATGGAGAGCACCCTGCCCATGACTGAATCACTCAGGTCTTTGAATGCAGGTTCTCTCAGATCCTCCAGTGACTTAGCCCTCTGCCCTATCTCATCACCCATTTGCACTCCTGGTCATACCCAAGACCTTGTCATTACCAATACTGCAGCCCCTCCATAATCTTAACATCAGGCATCCAACTTCTGATTTCCACCTACGATCTTTCCAGCCCATTCTTTCTAGTTCTAGTATTCAGACTCCAATAATCCTTTAACCCCATTGAAACCTTCCGTCTATCTTTCCTATTGACATTCTTTTCACTGTCTCTGAACAAATTCATGTTCTCTCTTGCTCCCTTAACTAGATTAAATCCCACAGCCAGTCACTGGAGTCATCACTTCCATATGCCCTTGCTCCTTCCCTGGCATATTTACTTGGCAAAGCCATTACCCGGTTTATAGCCAACTGTCTACCTACTCTGTGCTTGCACCCATGCAGTTTAACACAGTGGTGGAAAAGACACTCAGGTCTGCTGACTGGCTCATTTTAAATTTCTGACCATGCTGATCCCTTTACGTGTTGTCTTGCAATTGCATTCTATTTTTCCAGTCCATTCACTTTCTGACTCCTTCCGACAGAAAACCATTTCATAACTTCTCCTCTCCTCCAATCTCCATTTTCCAGAACGTTCAGCAGATGGTTTGGTTTTCTCCTTCCCTGAGAAAATGGAAACAATCAGAAGAGAATTTCCACAGACTCTCATCACTTAGAGCATCCGCAGCACATCACGCTGCCTTCTTCCCTTTTCATAGACAACTATGCCTGAGTGTGTCCAACCCACGGCCTGCGGGCCGCATGTGTCCCACAATGGCTATGAATGCGGCCCAATACAAAATTGTAAACTTACTTAAAACCTTTTTTTGTTGCTGTTCACCAGTTTTCATTAGTGTTTGTGTATTTAGTGTGTAGCCCAAGACACCTCTTCTTGCAGTGCGGCCCAGAGATGACAAAAGGTTGGACAACCTTAAATCCTTCCGTTCACATGCCAGGCCTCACCTCCTCCACATTCCTCAAGGACCCCATTTAAACAGCTCTTCCTACTTGCCCCCATAGTGTCGACTTTCCTTTCCCTCTGCTGGGGCATTCACAGTAGGACACAAATATACTGCGCTTTTTCTTAATAAAACAAACAAAAGCCTTACTTATCTCACATCCCCCACCAGTTACTGCCTATTTCTCCATTATCCTCAGTAGCAAAACATCTCAAATGCATTCTCCATACTAAAATTTAAGTCTTTCCCCCACAATTCTCTCTAAAACCTTTGTGTGCCATCAGGCTTTTGCCCAAGCACTTCACTGAAAATGCTTTCACCAAGATCACCAACGGAGCGAGTCTCCGTTCCTGAATGCAGTGGCCAAGCCTGAGTCCTCCATTTACTTGACCCACCAGCAACACTGGACGCCAGTGGCCATGCCTTGCTTCCTGAAACACTTAACTCACCTTCCAAGGTAATGCTCTTGATTTTCTGCCCACCCCACCAGTCACTCTGTCTCAGTCTCCTTTTCCAACTTTTCCCCTTGTACCCTGACCTCTGAGGACATCTGAGCCTGTTTGTGTTAGGATCCCCAGGGATCAGAGGTCCTCCTTTCTGTCTACCTGCACTACCTCAGTGAGCTCATGCTGGGTGGATGAAAATTCATATGGAAATGCCAATGACTACTCAACTTCCATTTACACCCGAGACCTCTAGCTGAAACACACTAGACTGCCTACTTGAATTGTCCACATGGATGTGTCTCAGACATTTCAGATTCACCACACTCAAAAATAAACCCCTGATCTCCCCTCTCAAATCTTCCTAACCCTAGTCTTCCCCATCTCAGTGGATGGCAACCCCATCCTTCCAGTTGTTCAGGACAAAAATCTTGGCATCACTCTTGCTTGACCCTTCTCTTTGTCTTACTGGCCCACATCCAACTTGCCAGGAAATATTACTAACCCTTAAAATATATCGAGAATCCTATTACATCTCCCTAGCAATCATTCTGGTCAGAAACACATCCTAACCGGCTCACTGGGTCACTGCAGCAGCCTCCTAACGACCTCCCTGCATCTACCACTGCCCACAATCCATAGTCTGTTCTCAACATAGCAAAACAGCCAGAGGAGTTCTTTGAAAACACACTCCCAGAGGACCTGCATTCTCCTCCTAGTCAACCCAAAGTCCCACAAATCCACACAGGACCACGAAGCCCTACCGGATTAGTCCTCCTGTTGCATCTTGACCCTTATCCCCATCTCTTCTCCCCCTACCTCACCCTGCACCGGCCACCCTAGCCTCCCTGCTGTTCCTTGGCCACATCAGCACACTCCAGCCTCAGGTCTTTTCACTCACTGTTCTCTGCCTACCGTGCTCTTCCCCTATGTCCACTATGACCACTGTGCCCACTCCCTTGGCTCCTTTAGATCTTTGCTCAGATGTCATCTACTCAACAAAGTTGACACCTGACTGTCCTACTCTTGGAACCCTGGTCATTTTACACCATTTAATTTTTTCTAGAGTAAGTAAGTACTCATCTCCTTCTAACATACTACAGAGTATACTTCTTTACTTACTATGTTTACTGGTATTATCCATTTCCCCTCCTCTATAAAGGCAGAAATTTTGTCTGTGTTGTAACCTATAACCAGCCCTGGCACTTAGTATACTCAATATACAAGCTCTGCTGAGTGAAAAACATACACAGAACCCACATTCCAAAGTTCCATTATTCTAGGAATTCCATTATCCCCAACCACGATGACATGAACACACAAAGGATGGAGTCAGTCAGAATACTTATTACTTCAGTGATGAAGTAAGGATTATTTCAATCACTTTTTGGGTTTTTTATGTGTCAGAGTATCTATTAATTTTTTCCCTTATTACAGAATTTGTAGTAGTTATAATCACTCATTTTGGGAAGAGATACTGCAAATGACCATCTCTAATACTGCTATACTTTCCTGTAGGCAGAGTAAACAAAGCCAGAAACATGCACACACACACATACATCCATGTAGACACAAGCACACACCAAATACCAAACAATGGTGGCAACCTCTCAGGAATCACTGACTTTGGTGACCAAGGCACGCAGCTGTGTAACGAAAAAGCTGGGGAAACGGGAGTGAGTGGAGGTCAAAGGGTAGAGGAAGACTACAGTCTACCTCCTGTCATGCAGCCGTCAAGAGCACAAAGATAGCATCTCCTCATAATGATTTTAGAAGCAAAACCTCTGGCTCTGCCTTATTACCATGCCAATAATGCATAACTGGAGTGCTTTTTCCAATGGACCATAATTCATAGCTAAACTTCCTAAAAGTGGATAACGTCAATGTCAGCCCACTGAACACTGCTCTGGTGCCAGTTCACAGCACGGCCTGACTCTGCCTTGCAGTGGCTACACCCCTCAGACGGGAGCTCTGCTAATGGACTGCTACTTATAACACTACTCGAACGCCATACAGGCAGAACCAGTCCTGCCCAAGGATGTGTGCAAGCAGCCCACGGGGATCACAGAGCCGAGGAGGCTATCCCTGAAAGATGTTAGCACAAAATGGATCACTAGAAAAATATGCAGTATTTCTGTAAATCTTTAATTTCATTTAAAAAACTGTGAATCTGCCACATTTATTAAGACAGGTGATGCCACGACTGTATCAGCCCTCCCAATGCACACTGCAAGTCTGCAAACGCAGCTCACTGCTATGCAGGCAGCCTCACAGGTAAGCAGGCGTTTGAGCACATATCCCAGGAGAGATGGCTGTGATCTACTTAGAGATATGCTACATTTGAAATTTTCTGTCACTCTTAGATACATTTCCTATGAGATAGTAGTACACCATAATCTGACTTTGTACATAATAAAAAACAAAGTAAGCCTCATTGCCTTGATGTTGGGAGTTGTTTTTAAGGCCCTGATGTATTTTGGGGGTCATCACATGGTATGGAAAAGCATGTCCCAAAGATACTCTCCTTTCAGCGTGTGTAATTGATGCCTTTGAATTTTCATTAATCATAACAATTATGCTTGTTCTATAAAATGTAAAGGGCCAGTACACATTGTGTACAACCCTGTTACAAGTGTCAAAACAGCTCGCCTAGGCATTGACATGCTCTATCAGTAAAAATGCTACTTGAAGCAAGAAATTAAGAAATACTGCATGTAAGCACAGACCTAGGATGGATGCATTGTCCTCAATAATTATTTAACCCCGGGTCGCAAATACATTCTGGCGTGATGTTTTAGAACCATAACCTTTCTAACTTTTCTGGGCTTGAGGGGTTGTTTGTAAAAGTCCACAGAAGGCTTTAGTTGTAGCCGATTGTAATCACAATGAGCCTTAGTTTTGCTTCCCTTACTTGGCTAATGAGTTTTTACAAAACAGTAGAGCCCCAGATGTTGGCTCTTCTGTCCCAGTTCCCACTAGCACAGTGCACACTACAGAACCCCTGGGCAGAGTAGCCCAAGGGCTGTGCAGGAGGTGGGTCTGGTATAGTCATGAGATCACCATCAAAGGCATGGATTTAAGACAACACTCCTCACCATGGCCCTGGGTGTGCAGAGTGCAGCACAGAGGAAACTTGGTTTCCATGAACTTCTTCCCAGACGCACAAACAAGTGCAAAGTGTTAAAACAGGGAGAGAGCTACTCTGGTGGACTCAAGACCTGTCCCAAGTTCAAAAACCACAGTTATCACAGGTCAAGTTTAGGAACTGGGAGACTTGAGAACAAATTCAACCTCTATCATTTAGGCAATCACTTATTGCTCTAAGTCTCAGCTTCCTCAGCCATCACAGAACAGGTGCAGGAACTTAATGAATAATATAGTATTTGAGACAGCTTTGTTCTACATATTGGAGGTCTAAGGTAATTACTAATAACAACAGTAACATGTGCTGACTGTGGCTTCCTTAAAACTGTTTTCCAGGACACGACCCTCAGTTCTGCCACAGAACTGGATCTAATTAAAGTTGACAATATGCAAGTCTGTTTCCTATTTGACTTCGCTATTCCCTTTATAACACTGACTGTCATCAATTCTACTTTATAGACTGAGTAAAAATCCTGATGAACTATTTATTAGCTAGAAAAAGTACATGGCATGTGCAGAGAGATGAAATAATGAAGAGTTCTGCCATGAGACTTCAATGTATGTTTGCAATGTGTGGGGATAGTAGAACATTACTTATCTTATTCAGAAAAATTTCAGTGTTGCCTGTGAACCCATTATGTAAACAATGGAATTGAAAGAAAAAAAAAGATCAAATGTTCTTTGTGGGGGGGGAACATCAATTTAAATATATGCAACACTCAATACCAAAATTTTATTCTGCTACAGTACTTGACTATGGAACAAAACTGCCAGTCCTCCAGAGCAAATATTATTTTGAGTACATGTCTGATACTGAAATTTCTCAGGCGTACACTAAAACTGTTTTGGCCTTGGACATGTGTGAATTACAAAAATTCCCTAAAAAGAGAAAATAGCCTCTCCAGTCAAACACCTTATTATGCAACAGTGTCTAGTCTGCTAGAAAAACATGACCCTTTTTGGAACCCTTTCCACGCCACCCGCCTCGGGGACAGGCGTACACACATCCCATGACATTAATCTCACCTGCCAGAGTCCAAGATGAGAGAAGACAAAAGCTGAGAAAACTGCACCAGCTGACGTTGCCAGTGGGTACCCGTGACTTTTAAGGGAGCTGTTAAAGGCTGGCTAATTACTAACTATTCTGGCTAAACATTATTTGGAAAAAACTTGAAAATTATGTTTGGATGAATATATCTGAGTTGAGGTTATATTGTTTTACTTTCTCTTTAAAATGCCTGCTTTTATGTTTTCTTTGGGAAGGAAACACCCTATTTTTGAATTCAGATGTAAGGGAGCTCTGAAATACGTTCACACACAGGAACATACGAATGCTTGACAGGGGTGAGGATAGTCATAGTTATGGCCATAAAGTGCTTTCACAGACACTGTCTTACCCAGGCCGATGGCAACCTGGTGAGGAGCCAGGCAGGGCTCTGCCAGCAGATTTCACAGACATGGGGTGGCAGGTCAGAGGGGCCCCCAACTGCCCCCAAAACACACAGCTGAAGGGCAACATGGCAGGGATGCTCTCCTGCCGCAAACCTCTAGACGAATGTGCTTCGCTATTATTGGAGATGTGTACATTTTTTAAAAAGTTGTGTTAAAAGGAAATGTGCCATTAGTACTTCCAAGGTTACATCATCAAGCATCTAGGTGGCAGGAGCTGGGGCACAGAAGGAGCATATTATGTCACCTGGTGAGACCCGAGTGAGGGCCAGAGCAAGAACGCTGGGCAGGCTTAGGGCTCCTTCCAGGGCAGAGCAGCATCTCCTTAACTTAAATGCCAGGAAGCAGGTTACCTGGAATCAAGCTCTTTAAAATATTAACGCTTCTCCCAACAGCCTTTCAGCACACAGACCTCTCGGTGTCCATGACAGTGGGGATGTATTCGAGTGCTTCCTGTAGGTGAATTTACAGTTTGTTTTCATCCAGCAATCACATCCGTTCTTACACCAGAAGATACTGAGCTATAGGTGCACTGCACCTGAATGCAGACGATGACTTGGAGGAAGCAGCAGTCCCGGAAGTGAAGGGACTCCGACCCTGTGTGACTTGAGAACACTCTCGGGGACACGCTGGGCCCCAAAGCGCAAACACTGAACCACACAGTCCCTTCTCTGTATACACACTTATGTCATTTCCCCTGCGCTTTTAAGATAAAAGGCAACTAAAGATCAAAAGATAATGACCCAGAAATACGTTTAAAAAACCTGTGCATGTACGTTGAAACTGCTGCTGAGAGGTGAAGAGTATTCTTGCAACTTTTCTATAGGCTTGAAAATTTCTAAAATAAAATAATAGGAAAGTTAACTTATTCTGGGTGGAGATTACAGGGGCATTGGCATTACTTAAAAAAATTATTGAGTTGCACATTTAGGATTTATGCCTTTTTTTGCACTTTACTGTATGTATATTATACTTTAAAAATGAGTCTGAGAAAAAGACAAAAAACTACTGCAAGGACATAAACATGATTGTGGTATATTTTAATAAAAAATTTCCTTTCCATTTGCTTAGTAACCAGGCTGCCTGTGGAGGTCCTGCTTTCATTCGTGGCTGATCAGCGATACCCTTAAAGAAACAGCAAAGGCTCCGAGTTCGCCTGCGCCACACCGCAGTGGCGGCGGGCTTTTATGCAGTTATACTTTTGCTACCTTTAACAGCTTGTTTCCTTAAGTAGACAACCTTCCCTTTTGTCTAAAATAAGATGAGAAGCCCTGAAAGCAACGCTGGGAAACGTGGACTTGAATTAGTTCTGGGTCTGTCACTGACCCGCTGTGTGAGGTGAGGAAGGCTGCTTGACCCCCCTGAGCTGTTGGCGCCTCACCTTTTCCTTTCGGAGCGAAGATTCTACAGTTTTCCTGCTTAGACTGTTTCAGCAGGTAGTACATCTGTGTCCCCCAAACCGTAGGCAGTCTCTTTCCAAACAATCGCTAATTCTAAACGAGTGAAGGGGGACTCGACCAGACTGCTTCCTAAGAAGCGCGCGCCCTGCGGTGTCACGGAAGCTGTGGTCTCTCCACGCACACACTGACTCTTGTCCCCATGCCTGTGCCTCGGCTGTTTTTCTCCCCCCACAGACTCTAGACGACACCCTTCTTTCTGCTTTTTCTCCATCCACACTCTACTCAAGTTCGCAGCCACACGGCTTCCCACCTGCCTCAAGGGCCCCCATTTTATTGCCATTAGAGAAGTGCTAATTAAGACTTTCAATACTCTGTCACTTGTTTATTAAGTAATATTTGTTAACTGTTTATTCTGCTTTCTAATTTTTCACTCTTATGTCAAGTACTCCCCGAGAGAATGCACTCATTTTAATAGTGACCTTTCTTTCGCTTCTGCCAGAATTCTGGAAACTCTGTAAGGAAAAAAAAACCCTGTAAGAACAGGGATTTTTATCCTATAGCTTCATCGATTTTAAATGATAATGCTTACAGTTCTCCTGGTCCCAATCCCTTGGTGGGCAGTGGGAGAAGAAACCAACATTTGTCTAATAGAATGGCTACTATCTTAGGTCCTGCTGCTACAACAAAACACTGCAGGCTGGTTGGCTTAAACAACACACATACTTCTCATAGTTCCAGAAGTCCCAGATCATGGTGTCGGCACATCTGGTGTCTAGTTAGAACCTGTCTCCTGGTTTGCAGACAACTGTCTTCTTGCTGTGTCCTCACATGGTGCGGGGCAGAGACAGGAATCAAGGGGTCATGTGAATCTTTCTATAAGGACGACAACCCCAAGATGGGGCTCCACCCTCATGGCTAATTAACTTGGAAAGGGCCCACCTCCTATCATCATCACGTCAGGGGTTAGGATTTGAGCATGAATTTTGGGAGGACACAGACTTTCGGTCCACAATGTGCCAATCGCTCAGTTACATATTCCTCACAACATCTCTATGAGCAGTAATTTTCTCCACTTTCTAGGTGAGGATACTGAAGGTCATCTTTCTACTACTTCTGGGGGATAACTTTACAGTTTGTGCTAATATGGAAACTGCGGGATTGTTTCAAAGTGCAATCCAGGTGTCAACTGCTCCCGCTGACCTTCCAGTTACCACGTCCCCTTATCAGACTTTCTTATTCCCTACTCCAGCCTGGACTCCGCCCCTCGTTGAATTGACCAAAAAGAATCCAGCCATGGAAAAGCATGAATGAACAATGTAGACTCAGCTGAGCTTTTTAAGGAAACACAAAGGAGGGAGTTCACTTCTCAGGCTACACAGACAACAGAGAAGCAAATCCTCACGAGACAGCTCTGCCTTGCTCCCAAGTCCTCCCTCACCTGAGCTACCAACCAAAGCTTCAAGCTTATCCCCAGCTCCCACCGCGCTCAGCCTTCTCTAGCTGCAGGTTTCTCTTTTCAAGATCTCTCCCATTTCTCACTCCCTGCTGTGCAGAGCAATTTGCTCACCCTGTAAATGCTGCTCCACTCACATTTCCCGTTGTGCCTTGCAGGTCAGTAAGTCAGAAGTCCCTCCAGTGAGGGGGGTAAAGAACTCCTACAAAAGCTTCTGTTCTGAACTTCAGCTCTACGCGGGTAATTCTGACATAGTCTAGTGCTATGTCCATACCTACTGTCCTTCTGCAGAAAGGAGGCCTCTGGCCCACCCAACCCTCCCACCTCCCACCAGTCCTTTCCCATCAGCTCTTCACAATGCTTATCGCTTTCTGGAAGTACCATGATCATGGATGTGTTCACCTGTTGTCATGGCTTCTTCTCTACTAGACAATGAGTTCCGTGAGTGCAGGGTCCTTATCTGTTTTGTTTGCTGCTATATTTCTGATACCTAGAAAGGGCCTGTTATCTAGTAGGTGCTTAGTAAATACTTTTTTGAGGCATGAACGAACAAATAGTGGCCAGAGAAAGCAACACTGAATTCTGAAGCTCTGACCCATTCAGCACCAGGGATCCCAGATTTTGACTTGCCACTAACAGTGCAAAATTGAGTGATAAATGATCTCCCTAATACATCTCTTCTGACAAAATTCCTTTCTTTCCTGTATGGCAAGAGTGTCAAACTCATTTTTCACTGGGGGCTACATCAGCCTTATGGTTGCCTTCAAAGAGCCAAATGTAATTTTAGGACTGTATAAATGTAACTACTCCTTGACAGTTAGGCGAGAGCTTGGTGCTGCCACTGGGTAGAAACAAGGTGGAGGGCCGGATTCGGCCCACGGGCCTTATGTTTGCCACCTGTGCTGTATGGCATTCTAGAAGGTGTTTTCACAGCCTGGATGTAGAAGGAGCCAAAAGCACAGAAACTACTCACTCTCATCAAGGGCAAGAAAATGCATTGTGAACAATCTCAAATTACTTACTGAGTGAATTAGATGTGCTAGAAACTGGGGTAGGCAATGAGACAGCATGAGATGCAACATGGTCCCATCCCCCCATTCACATGTCTATACTTTCAGACACTATTCCCTTGGCCTTGAAGATAGATCTGTTATGCCTGGCAAGTTCATTCTCCTTCGTCCAGGCTGTGCTCCACCTGCACTTCCTCTGGCAGTACCACTCCCTCCATTATTGATGCTTCCCAAGCATACTGAGGAAAGATCAATGTCTGCTACTCACATGGCATAATTTAACCAGCCTGTAATTTTCTGTGAACACACATCTACACCTCACCCAAAGACAGTGAGCCCCATGAGTGAGGACCTATGTTATATCAACTCACATAGTCTCGTCAAAGGTTTCTGTTGAACGAATTAATACATTCCAGATGATCAGGGTACTGTTCTTAGCTTCTGAGAAACTCACGCACATGGTTCAATGTATGTCCTTAGGCGGCAATTAATTCGAAGGCTGAAAAGACCAAAGAATGCTAACACACACATGGGTCCCCCAGCATAACCTGCTTGAACCAGCACCTTCCTGTGGATTTGAAAAGCCTTAGATATGAATCCTTGTTGATTTTTCAGAGCCATTCAAGGAAAAAAAATTTTTTTTCTCCACTGTAGCAGTTTCATTCTCAAATAGACTTGAAAGACTCCTATTTCCATCTCAAACCTCTGTTAAGAAAATCAGAGCTTTGTGTCGGCCACTGACTTGGGACAATGGGTCTGTGTTTACTTTAGTTGACACTGGAGAATTTGTCAGCATTCATCTTATTTAAGATGTCACCTTTGGGTCCCGCTGCCCTTCAGCATCGGTTGGGTTGAAAGATTAGTGAGAATGTCTCGAAGGGGCTTGTTGGAGGAGGCTGGCCACAGACATGCCACATTTCTCATTGCTCATTACATCACTCCGTGTTCAACAACAGGGATCTGTTCCATGTTATTAACAGGAGGATGTATTGAGATAAGTCTCAGTCATCTCCTTCTAGATATAAGTAAAGACATAAAACCAATAGGAGCAGTCTCCAGAGTCCACTGCCCTTTTTTCTTCTCTCATCAATACACCCAAAGTCACTGTTTGCTAGGAATTTGGGAAATGGACCAAGTTGGGCATCTTATACCCTAACTGAAGTCCTAAGTGTCTGCTCACATAAAACCATGTGTGACTCAGATGGCAAATGTATGATGTGGCATTGCTCGTTGTTCACCTACAAAGACATTTCTCCCTGGAGGTGACAACTACTAGAAACACATCTGGAAGGTCTCACTACTCATAAGTAGTCATTGCACCATCAGTAGCAGCATCACCCAGAAGTTTATGGAAATGGAAATTCATGCCCCCTTTCCCAACCAGAGCTACCCAATCCGAATTTCTGAAGGTGAGGCCCAAGAATCTTTCTATAAAAAGCTGTCTAGTGATTCTTCTGTGACTAAAATTTGAGATCTGCTCTAAAGCTCTCACCCATGTAGATTGGTCGCCACACTTGTCAGTGAATGAGAATCTAAAGGCTGGGGTGAACAATTATATTCTGGCTCCTGCAACTGCTGATGAAGAGTTATACACAGTTTTCCCCCTAGAATAACTGTGAAAGGGACTTCCTAGGTAGATAAACTGTTCACTGAAGGAGAAACAGTCAGATTGACAGAGGAGGCACAGGTTCAGTATTTGCTATGTGCATGAATGGAAGACAATATTGTTAAAATACTCAAAGCCATCTACAGATTTAATGCAATTTCCATAAAAATCTCAAAGGCAGTTTTTTACAGACAATCCTAAAGTTAACACAAAACCACAATAGATTCCAATTAGCAAAAGAAATCTTGAGGCAAAAGAACAAAGCTCATCACATTTCCTGATTTCAAAATATATTACAAAGCTATAGTAATTAACAGTATGGTATCAGTGTAAAGACGGACATATAGACCAATGAAACAGAACCAAGAACCCGAAATAAACCCATACATGTATGTCAAGTGACCTTCTACAAGGGTGCCAACAACACACAATGGGACAAGGACAGTCTCTTCAATAAACGGTGTTAGGAACAGTGGTCCCCTGTGGCCATGGTCATTATAGCAAAAACACACAAACATCGGTTCAGAATGAATGAAAGACAAATTTACAACTGGAAACTGTACAACTCTTAGAAGAAAACATAGAGGGAAGCTCCTTGACATTGGTCTTGGCAATGATTTCTTGGATATGATGACAAAAGCAAAAATAAACAAGTGGGACTGCATCAAACTAAAAATATGCATGACAAAGGAAACTGTCAAGAGAATGAAAAGGCAACTTACAGATGGGAGAAAGTATTTGTAGCCATATGTCTGATAAGGGGTTAATATTCAAAATATATGAAGAACTCCTATGACTCAAAAAAATAACCAATTAAAAATAAACAAAGGACTTGAAGAGACATTTCTTCAAACAAGATGTACAAGTAATAGCCAAGGTACATAAAAAGATGCTCAACTGACTAATCACCAGAGAAATGCAAGGCAAAACCAAGATAATGTATCATCTCACACCTATCAGATGGCTATTTTCAATAAAGCTAGACCTCATTCAGCTGAAGATCTGCCTTCAGTTAGCAATACTCCACGGTGCACTTAAAAATTCGTTAAGAGGGTAGATCCCATGTTAAGTGTTCTTACCACAATGAAAAGACAACCCCATAATCCCTTTCCTCTGGTTCCTTTTGATTAAAGACTCCATTCCATTGGGTTCTGGAGTACTTTGCAGGTGCAAAAGTGCCCAACAGTGAGACTGTGGGCAACAAGGCAAGGCTGGCAGAGAACACCCCACTTTACGTCCTGCCCTGGCTGTGCACTCCTAACGCTGTCATTGGGAGGGCGAGGCCCGTTACGAGATTCCTAGGGTACCATAGTCAGTAAAGAAAAACTAGAAGGTAGAAAAAGAAACAAGATATGAGGGCTTTCCACTTTGATGAAGAAAATGATGGGAAAAAAATGCCCACAAAGATGAAAAGTCATGGTGCATGTGGTAAGGTCGTCTTGAGGACCTTGTGTAATAACCCCTGACAGCTCTAAGCCTATGAATGTAACTTGAAACTATGAAGACTTGCTCATATTGTGGCTCTAGGCATTATTCAAACTTTACTCAAGTAATTTTTTTCAGGGAAAAGTCCATTATCCAAATGGAGATTTAAAAACCCAAGAGAGCCATCTGGTGGCTTGTATGCCTACCAATTAAAATCCTTCTCCTGGTCACAAAATTGCTGCCCTGTGGGCACTGTCATCAGAGCAACTGGCACAAGACAAACCAGAGTTGACAAAACACATGCTATGCTACATAAAATCCACATGGTGCAATTTGGACACAACCAAACAAAACGGGGTGGGGAGGATGCTAGGAGTAATTCTAATATTGTCTCTACCTGCTCTAAAAGATGCAAAAGAGCATCTCAGAATAATAAAAATTGTGTTTTAAATTCTATTTCACAACTACATTTTTCATACAGAATAAGAAGATAATTAATTCAATAATTACAAAACTAGAAGCCAAACCAAAAAATTGATTCAATGGCTTGCTGAAATGATGCATAAGGTTCAATTAGCTTTATATCTTCCTCTTACTTTGTAACAGAAGCAGCAGAGTTGAGTGGGGAAATACTACTCCTGCTCAGAAAAATTAGAAATTCAAATTCTGAGTATTATTGATGAAAATAATTTAATAGGCCCTTTCTCTCAGGTCTATAATGTCACAATGAAGTTGTTAATGGTTTCAGTGCACTATTTCCCCAAATATTGAAAATATTTCTCCACACTATTTTCATGTTAAAAATGTATATGTATTACTGTCACTAGGAAGGAGAAGAGATCACTTCAAAAGCTTGGATAACTGCCTTGTGTAATAAGTGTTTCTTCTGTAACACTACATACGCTTCATAAACTTTTCTTCTAATGCTTCCATTACCCCAACTTGCCCAGCCCCAAATAAGTTTTTGGAAGTTATTATTATTATTGCTTTTTGCATGAGAAAAACCCAATTCCTTACTGAAAGTCTAATTATATTGATTTCACTGGAAACTTGAGCGGTTAAGCATTCCTCATTATAAACTATATAGTAATTATTTTTTTAAAGATTTTTATTTATTTATTTTTAGAGAGAGAGGAAGAAAGGGAGAAAAACATCTATCAGTTGCTTCTCAATGCCTCCAACCAGGAACCTGGCTTGCAACCCAGGCATGTGCCCTGACCAAGAATTGAACCAGCAACCTTTCAGTTTACAGGCTGGCACTTAATCCACTCAGCCACAACAGCTGGGGCTATATATTCATTATTAAAACATGAACTGGCTGTAAAAATGTACTAGAAAGCTGCCATAAGTATTGGAAATCAAAAAGTAACTTTAAAAATTACAAAACCAGTCCAAAGACTGCTTAAGAAAAAAAGATACGTCTCCTACACTACAGTTTAAACCAAGTATAATATTAGAAGACTATGAAATGTGCCCTGTCACTGGACTATTTCTAAACTGATGTCATTTAAAAATTGCTTAACATTTTTGCTTATTCATTACTGTGCTTTTCTTGGATAAACTGAACACTTTCTGAGGTTCATATCTACAAGTATGTAAGTAATATATTTGTTAGTTTAAAATACTACGTTAAGTATATGTATAAGTATAATATTATGTTAATATTATTAATAATTAATATTTAATAATATTATTTAATAATAAGTATAATATTAAAATATTATATTAGTATATGTTCCACCTATAATCGAAATTACTTTAAGGCAGTTTTAAATCCAATTGTTATTATCATGTATGTTTATTATTTATGGGTAAATTTATATTCTGCTTCAACTTTTAAAAATATATTCATCTTTTGTTGCATTAAATATCAAATTTAGAATTCAGTGTTTAAAACTCAAATGATTCCCTCACATTTAAGTCAGAAATTAAACTTTAATGCAATAAATTCATTTTTGCTATAGCACTTATTTTGAAAACATAAACTTGTTTCAACATGACTGATGTGTTAGGGAACAAAATAGCGCAGAATTTCCCATTTGTTTATATGTAATTTTGTCTGTGAGGAACACCAGGTCAGTTCTAGGTCAGGTCAATTTTGTCCCCCGGAGGACATTTAACAGTGTCTAGAGACGTTTCTGTCACTACTTGGTGGGGGCAAGGGGTGGAGTTGCTACTGGCATCTAGCAGGACAGGCTAAGGATGCTGAGAAGCAGCCTACAATGGGCAAGACAGCCCTCCCCTACCACACAGAATTATCCAGTATGAAATGTGAGAGGTGGCAAGGAGAGAAGCATTGCAGTAGGTGAACGGAGAGCGCTGAGCTGGTAGGAATACACATGTACACGCGCATACCCTTCAAGCATCTACCAGCTACCTCGGAGCGCCCTGTGTTATGAGCCCTGACAGTCCACACCTGCTGTCACAGCTTTCCATCTGATTTCACACAATCTTCCTTCAGGCACCCACTGCCACAAGAAAAATGCAGGTAGTTTCCAAGGTAATTGTTTATTTCTTGGTCTTCTGTGTTTAAGATGTGTAAACGTTTAACATGAGTAAGATGTGCTATTTTTATTAGGTTCCTATCTTTTCTTTTTAAACATGTCACCGATGAACTTTTTGAGTGTTGCGTGGCTAACACCATTTTTTCCCCGTAAGTTCTGTGGTTTTTATTGTGCAATTTTAATTGCATGGTGAGCCTTAGAAATGCATGTGATGTATTATAGCTTTGGACTAAATTCATGTTTTATTTCTGTGTTGAATTATCATATTCTCCTCTTCTCTCCAATAAAATTCCTTACTTTTAAAATGGTTTCAAAATATGGTCCCGAAATTGTATTGTTTATTACTTTAATTTTCAGAATGTAAAAGATTCAGAAAGTTACAGAGACCATTATAATAAGCATCATACTATTCACCACTGATTTAACAAATTTTACATTTTCTTTAGATTTCCTTCTAATGAAGGAAATAGAACATCACAGAAGAAACCCAAGTTCCCTTGGTCCCCTCTTCAGTCCTTTTCTTCTTCTTCTTCTTCTACTTCGTATTACATTTCATATAATACTGGTTTGGTGGTCATAAACCTCTTCAGCTTTTTCTTGTCTTGGAAACTCTTTATCTGTCCCTCCATCCTAAATGGGAGCTTTCCTGGGTAAACTTGGTTGTAGGTCCTTGCTTTTCACCTCTTCAAATATTTCTTGACAGTCCCTTCTGGCCTGAAATGTTCTGTTATAGTATCAGCTGACAGTCTTATGGGAACTCCATTGTAGGTAACTAACTGCTTTTCTCTTGCTGCTTTTAAGATTCTTTGTCTTTAATATTTGGCAGTTTAATTATGATGTGTCTTGGTGCAGGCCTCTCTGTGCTTCCTGGACTTATATGTCTATTTCCTTCTTCAAGTTAGGGAAGTTTTCCATCATTATTTTTTTAATAGGTTTTCAATTCCTTGTTCTCTCTCTTCTCCTTCTGGCACCCCCATGATGTGAATGTTGGTACACTTGAAGTTGTCTCAGGCTCCTTACACTGTCTTCAGTTTTTTGGATTCTTTTTTTCTTTTTGCTGTTTTAACTGAGTGTGTTTTGCTTCCTTATACTTCAAATCTGTTTTGATTCTCAGCTTCTACTCTACTGTTGATTGCCTGTAAATTATTCTTCACTTCAGTGAGTGCATCCTTCATTTCTTTTTTTTTAAGATTTTATTTTTAGACAGAGGGGAAAGGAAGGAGAAAGAGGAGAGAAACATCAATGTGTGGTTGCCTTTCGAACACCCCTTACTGGCGACTGGCCCGCAACCCAGGGATGTGCCCTGACTGGGAATTGAACTGGCAACCCTCTGGTTTGCAGGTCGGTGCTTAATCCACTGAGCCACACCAGCCAGGACCCTTCATTTCTGACTGGTTCTTTTTTTTTTTTTTAATGGTTCCCACATACTTGTTTATGCTGTTGAAGTTCTAAGTTTATCTACTCTTGCCCTAAGTTCACTGAGCATCCTGATAACCAGTATTTTCAACTCTGCATCTAGTAGATTGCTTGTCTCCATTTTATTTAGTTCTTTTGCTGGAGTTTTGTTTTCTTTGTTCATTTGGGACATATTTCTTTGTCTCCCCATTTTGGCAGCTTTTCTATGTTTGTTTCTATGTATTAGGCAGAGCTGCTACATTTTCCAGGCTTGGTAGAGTGTCCTAATGTAGTAGGTGTCCTGTAGTGTCCAGAGGCACAGCCTCTCCATTCACCTGAGCTGGGCACCCCAGGTGTGCACCCCTGTGTGGGCTGTGTACACCCAACTCTTGTAATTGAGCCTTGATTGCTGTTGGCAGGTCAATGGGAGGGATTTACTCCCAGGCCAACTGGCTGCAAGGATTGCCTGCAACCACCAGGGAGGATC
Source organism: Glossophaga mutica (assembly GCA_039655065.1). NCBI lineage: Eukaryota > Metazoa > Chordata > Mammalia > Chiroptera > Phyllostomidae > Glossophaga > Glossophaga mutica. Next base: position 159,786,945 of record CM077303.1, read on the forward strand.
GGCTGTGCAGGGGCCCATCCCACAGAACAGGACTTACTTCAGTGGAGCTGGTGCCCCTTGAGTCTGCCTCTTAAGTGTGTCACTTGTGGAGCTGGGTGGATGGTAATTCTATGTGGTCTAAAGCTGTCCACTTGATGCACTGGCTCTGGGGCCTCCAAGGTGGTACAAGCTACCACCTCTGCTCTGCCCAGAGCCACCAGCATGAGCTACAAAGCAATCTGCAGATGGCTCCTACTTGTGATGGGCTTGGAGGTGCCTAGGAGAGCCCAAGTTGTGAACCAAGGCCAGCTGTTGCTAGTGCCAGGCCTGGGGCCACTTAGCAAGAGGTAACGGGCATGCTGAGGCCAGATGCTGCTTGTTTGAGAGGTTATAGGACAGTCTGAAGTGTGAGCCAAGACAGGTCATTTGTATGGAAAAGCCACCAGAAACAGCGTGAGTGGGCCCACAAGTTGGTGGGGCGAGGTCTCAGGGAATCACCAGGGCAGGAGGAACACAGATAGTCAGGTTGATGGAAACTCAGATTTGGCACCTACCTGTAGGCTCTGTGGAGGAAGGGCTCAGAAAAGGAACAATGGCCTCTGTCAGCACTCTGTCTGGAAGAAAGCTGCCCTGCAGCTCTTGCTCTGATGACAGACAATTCAATTCCTCTCTGTATGTCACTGGTGCCTTTCAGCTGCTGCCCCAGCACAGGAGCTCAGAGGGAATGAGTTGGAGTAAGTCTGTGCTCGGATCCTTTAAGAGGAACTGTCTGGGACTTTAGGAGCCCCCAGTCTCACTCAGCCACAATCCCCACTGGTTTGCACAGCCAGAAGTTATGGATACTGGAACCCTGGGCTCAGGGCCTAGTTTGGGGCTGGAACCCCTTGCTCCTCAGTGGGGACCTCTGCAGCCAGAATATCCCTCCTGATTTTTATCTGCCACATGTGGGTGTGCGACCAACTTGTTCTGTGTCTCCACCTCTCCTACCGCTTTCGATGTGGCTTCTTCATTCCCTTAGTTGTAGGACTTCCATTCAGCTAGATTTCAAGCTGTTCTGAATGATGACTGTTTTGTAGTTTAGTTGTATTTCTGATGTGGTTGTAGGATGACGTGACTACCGCATTTACCTATGCTGCCATCCTGACTGGAAGCCCACCAGGGCTTTTTATCCTGACTTGCATTTTTCGTTCAAGGTTTTGAGATCTGTCCACACCGACCATATCTGGAACTGATTTATTTTGATTTTGTATGGTGTTCCATTGTCTGAATATGTCAGGTTTTAATCCATTCTTTTAACATTTGACCATTCGTTTTCAGTCTGTGACTTGCCTGTTCATGTCCTTTGCCTGCATTTATTTTGGATCACTTGTCCTTTCCTTTCTAGGATTTCTTTATATAATTTGTATATTGATTAGTCGCTGACTACATTATGCTACAAATACTTTCTCCTACTCTGTGGCTTATCTTTTAAGTCTATTGAGGCTGTCTTACAGTATACAGAAGTTTTTTATTTTGATGCAAAATATGTCAGTCTTTTCTTTTTGTGTTTTGTTTAAGAAGTTCTTTTCTATACTGAGGTTACAAGGACATTCTGTTCAATACATTGTCTCCCAAAGGCTGAAGTTTTGCTTTTATGTTTAGATTTAGACACTTATAAGTACACTGTTCAAATTTTGCATATGACTGCAAGTTTTGGGGAATATACTATGTATGAAGGGAACACGCCAAGGAGTGAGGGTGGAAGTTGATCAGCAAGGAAATCCTGGAAAGGAGGGCAAGAAAGGCCCTTTCCAGGGTCAGCCCTGCCTCCCAACACTGTCAGGGGAGGCAGATCCTGGCCCACTGACCATGACCATGAATGCTGGTGGAATCATACCTGCAGTGGAGGTGAAGATGTCAGATTATGTATCACAGTTTGAGGGCAGCAATCATTAAAATAATACCCCTCTGCCTCTTGCTCTGATTCCCTACATCCAAGTAATCTCATTATCCAAAGTGGCGATTTTCAACTTTTTTCATTGCATGGCACATATACACTACTAAAATTCTGTGGCACACCAAAAAATATATATTTTTTGCCAATCTGACAAAAAATGGGTATAGTTTTGATTTATTCACGGTGGACAGCTATTGTTGGGTTGGCTGCTGTCATTTTTAAAATTTGACAATCTAAGAGAAAAGAGGTCAGTGCCCCCAACTAAACAGTCAGGAATCGCACGTTTTAAAAATCCTCGCAGATCACCAGTGTGCTCTGGCACATGGGTAAAGTTGGTGGCCTAAAAAAGAATATGCTGCTTAGCAAACATAAGCCCACTGGATATTACACATTTCATTATAAATGAATATAATAGGCATTCTCCATGCACTGATTAATGAAATTTTGTTCCAACTAAAAGACCAACTCTTATGCATTGAGAAATCACTGAAGTCTCCACCCTGAACTGTGGGGCATTAATTAGCCCACCCAGGACAGTGTCATTCCCTGGGGACTGCTTATGTGCGTGCCAACCTTCCCCAGGGGTCCCCAACCCAAAAGAAATCTGCAGCTGAATGAATTTCAGGCATGGGGAAGGCCCAACCAACTGTCCTCTCTTCCTTTCTCTCTACTCTCATTTCCACAGAAGTTGATCAAAGTCTACATTCCCTCCTTGGTTGTTACTTTTAAACAACAAGCACCAGGTACACACATATCTGCTGTACTAATACAGAATACCAGGCCCTTAAACGTCATTGCTATAAAAAGCTATTGGCCTAGGGCATCTGTGGAATTCTTAAGAGCAAAGTCAACCTAATGCCACACTTTAACCAACCTCTGGGTACAAGGCAATTCCTGGAAACCCCCAAGGCCAAAACAAGATCCACAAGAAACCTGTGGTGTCTCCCATAAGTCTCCTGCCGTTGGATGCCTTAAAGAAGGCGTGCGTGCCCTTAACAGACGCCCTAAGGAGAACTGAAATAGTTTCAATGCCTCCAGAAATTTCAAAAAGATCTTTTCCATAGGGAAATGTATTTTTCACATGATTAGGCTTTGTTCCTTTCATAGAGAGTGGCCTTTGAAGCTCCTCAAAGTGTCAAGCTGACAAGTCCCCTGCTGCTCATAAGCTCTGTGTCCTCTGTTCTGCTCTAGTCTTCTCATCAGGAAAGGCGTGTGTGTGTGCTGGGGTTGGGAGGGAATGTGAGATTCAAGTTCTCTTGGTCAAATAACCCCGCAGCTGAACTTTCCCCTCCTCTGCCTCATGGACCTCTGTTCATTTCATTTCTTTGTTATAGCTGGGTCTGAATCACATTTTTGTATGTGCCTCTATCCCAGCCCCTACCCTCCACCTGATTGCAAGCACTCTAGAAACAAAAACCTACATCTTAAGATCCCTGAATCTGCCACAATGACTACTACACTGTGATGCTTCAAGGAACACCAGTTCCTATCGGCTCTGAACAGCTTTGGGCGTGTAGGAGTGGTGTGTTCCTTAGAATGCAGCTGAACTCCGGCTCCCGGATTTCTAGGTGACAGCCTTAAAAGTAACATGTATATTTGCTGTGTCCCCTGTTCCTGGCAATGGCAGATAGTTAACAGGTAGGTACTGACGACACGCATAAAACAGCGACCAAGCCTGGCTTTGCCCCTTCAAAGCAACAATAAACAAACCTAACAGAGGAACAGCCCGTGTGTGGGAACAGCTGAGCATGTGGGAAACATGATCAGATTACACGGCACACAGAATATTTGAAATCAGGTCCGTCCAAAGAAAAATGTGTTACCTTTATGAGAAGTATACATTCAAACAGAAGAATTCTGGTATAGCTTTATTCTGGACCAACTTATTTCTGATGGCATGTGGGAAGCTGATGTTTGATAATTTTCTTTGTCAATGTTCCCTTAATTCTAGACAAGCTCTATTGTTCCTGCTGGAACAGGTGGGTGAGTGCAGGTGGAATCAATATTTAGGTCTGCTAGAATGAAGAAGACACCAAAACAGGATGAAGACTGTGGGTTAAACCCAGAATGTCCTTCTCTGCCTTGTATTAACAGAGTTTGCTGTGACATTCACTTCCCCTTATCAAAGCAAAGAATAATTCACATGGCATTGTTCTTTATTAAAGGATTTGCCAGCAATAGAAGTAGCATTAAGCAGCAAGAGCTCTGGGGGAAATTTTTAGGCTCTCCGCACTCTGAAAAAGAAAAAAATAATAAAACAAAATACAACCTTTCTGAAACTCCAAAAGGGAGGAATGAAGGGAATTTGTCAGAACTATTGCAAGAATGTGTCTTCTTGCATTTGTATCTACAAGTGATCCTGCTGAATTCTTTGCTCTCTGTCTCGTAAGGACTGCTTTTCTTACTTTTTCTTTTCCTGTCTTTCCAGTAAAGAAAGGTTTGTTTCCTCACTGTGTATTTTTCTCCTTCAGCCCTGCAGGTGGCGCCTCTGTTCCAGTGCCTTCTGACTGCCCAGCTATAAATGGTTCTTTGGTTCCTCAGAAGCAAGTACTTGCTAGATTACCTTAGGTGACTAAAGCATACAGTTTTGCTTTTAGCCAGAAGCCTACTGTTCCTGGAATCACAAGACCATTAGACTTTACTAAGCTGAAATTAATACAAAGAAGCAGAAAATAAAAGAGAACAGGCTTTCACTATCAGGAGTTCCATCCAACAGGTTTCTGTGGGAGATGGATTTTGATTTCGTGATGAGTCAGGTACACGATGTACACAAAAGCACGGTCTACCAAACAAGAGCCCACGTTACAGTCTGAACAAATTGACGAACACTCCACTACAACTGCACAAATGTCAAACACACGGACTGGTATAATTTCTGTATGCTGGGTGTGTGCATGTCTTGGTGGGTCTCTTTGTTGTACGGGGGTGGTGCTGTGTGCTTGTTACTTGCTCTTTGTGAAACGCAGTGCTGTTATTCCCAAGGTCTGCCTCTGCCTGGGTCCTCACTCCCACAACATGGCATTTTCACTGGGCAGCAGCAGGTGGGTTAGTCCAAGTGTGGCTGGCTACACACTATTCCAGCCTTCACCCCACAAATGGCAGGGCCTGAGCCCTAAAAAACCTGAGTCCCTTGTTCCCCCACTCATCTTCCAGAGAACTAACAATCTTCATGTGCAAGAGCTGTCATACTATATCAGAAGTAGTTGTGTGTTTTTTTGTCTCTCCCACTAATCTGTGAGCGCTATACTTTTCACCTGGGTACCTTCCACAGCCAGTGTAGTTCTTAGTACATAATAGGTGCTCAATCAACATGTATAGACTGAATGACGAGATCCAGTCTGACTACAGAAAGTCGTCAATAGATTGGCCAAAATAGTCTGATGGAGATGGCACAACACTGCTATTTATAGTATAAACTGATGTCTTTCCATCTGGACCCAGCTATTGTGCCTGGGCATATTTGGCAGAAGTACACCTTGGTTTCTAAGTGGGAAAACTAAAAAGAATATGAGTGTCTTTAAATTGGTTGATCGCAAATTATAACACTTAATATTTCTTTGAAAAATTATATGATAGATACTGTTCTAAGTACTTATATAATATGTCCTTTAACCCTCACAACAATCTGTGAGATCAGTACTGTGAGGATCACCTTTTAAAGAGAGGAAACAGACGTGCAGAGGAGCGATCTGTTCAAAGTCACGCAGTAAGTTGCAGAGTCAGGGTGCAAACCCATGCAGTCTGACTCAGAGCTGCTTCTCTGAATCATCACTGTCCTGCCTCCCTGTGTCATGTGGGTGTCTTCTATCCTCTTAACGGAAAGCCTTAAGCAGCACCCACGCTAATGCCAGTAACTAACTTCTGGGAGGCAGGGGTTGGTGGAGGAAGGTCTTTGCAAATGTGGCCTTATCAGTAGCTGATCCACGATGCTCCTACACACACCTCGTCATCCACCATGGGAAGTTTCCAGCCCTTCAGTTCAGAACTTGTGTTGTTCTTGGAACTTCCAAGTGCCTCTTGGAAATCCTATTCTCTAATTCAGATGAAATTATGATGACAAGTCTTATTGTGGCAAACAAACCCAAAAATGTACAACGGATCCAATGCAGTAGAAATTTATTTCTTGGGCACACAAGCCCACATGTTCACAATCATTGGTCTCACTCCTGGACCCAAGAACCTTCCTCACAGTTGTTCCATCTTCTTCAACAGGAAGGGTGCACCTCTCCATCACTCCAGTGGAAGGAGAAAGAATACAAAGGATTTTGTGCCAAAAATTTTCATGGGCAGGGCTTGGAAGTGGCATATGTCACTTCCACTCACCTTCGATTGGCCAAAAACATAGCCATGTGGCTGAATCTAGCTGCAGGATTAACTGCAAAACACAATTTAGCACTGTGCCGAGAAGAAAAGGAAATGAGATTGATAAATAGCTAGCCAGCCTCTGCCACAAAAGCTAATCTTAGCATTAATAGAAGATGCAATCAATATAAGAATTTCAAACTCTATTTCAGTGTGTCAAGGGTTTTATTTATTTATTACTTTTTCAAGGGAGAGAACCATGGCATTGGAACTTTCGGGTTCTTCATCTTATGTAAGTAGATCAATGCTGGTTTTCACCATCCCTCTCCAGACAGGGTAAGTACAGTTCATGAGGGGCTTATACACAATCAAACAAAGCAAGAACTTACAGCTTATTCATTTCTAATATGTTTTCTTCCACACAAGAAGGCCACTGCTGATCTCCTTCAACTGCCTATCAGTTGTGGCTGGGTTGGCATAAGGATGCTGTCCCCAGCAATGACTGACTTCTGTTTCTACATTATCATTTTAGTGAATGTAACCAGTGCTTCACACCATCCTTTGATGGAACTGTGACCACAAAAGACAGACAGCATGGAGGCAAAACTGCTGATAATGTCAGAAATCTCCATAAGGTGAACCTGTTCTGTTGGAAGTAGAGATGGGGGACAAGTGCTTACCCACCGGGCTCCTCCCTTATTCCCCTCTCAACCCCAGGCTCCTGGCATTCTTTAGGACTGTGGGGGACAAGTTTGACTGTTCAGAAGCATGTCAGCTACTGGAAAGAGCTATGAACAGATTATTATCCTAGGAGTATTTCCAGATTACCTCTACAGCTGTATTTTTCTAATTAATAGCAACTATATGACACCGAGGAGTCCCTTTTCTAAGGATAAATACTTGTTGAATGAAAAATGATGGGCGAATCTATCTGATTCTATTATCAGATCACCTTTCGTTTTAGCACTAGACTCTTCCAGGGGCTTTGCTCAGAGACACTTGTAAACCTGGGGACCAACCACCAGCTGCCAATTCTGTGCTACCTTCCACTGCAGATGATTTCACCCCACCTCTACAGAAATCCTGAGGCTGGGATTCTATCTCTGCCCTGCCCCATCCTTTCCAACTGACCAAATCAAATGATGAAGGAAGTAGGATCTCAAATTAGCCCATGTCTAAAATTAGATTTGGGGTGATTGGCAATATAAGACAGCAAAGGAATCTGAGGAAGGCATTCTAATTTTTGTAAACCTTTTGAATGAGTTAGCTACCTGTAAGGATTTATCTTTAAAAGGATGCATGTATTTTAATTCCAGAAGACAGAAAGTCATTGCACTGTTTCTATCTTTTACCCTTATGAATTATAAGAAGGGTGATGACAGTATCATATTGTGTGTGTGTGTGTGTGTGTGTGTGTGTGTGTGTGTGTGTAATCTTCAGTACCTTTCATGGTGGTTGGCATAAGCATTTAACAAATAGTTGTGGAAGGAAGGAAGAACTAAGGGACGAACGAACAAATGAAGGAAGAGGGCGAGGAAAGAGGCCATTTTACTTAAGAGTGCCCTAAGCAGTCTCTATGGAACTATGATAAGCTTAAAAACAAACAAATTCCAAAATAAATGTAAATATGGTCACCAGAACCTAAACCAAAAAAAAATCTGGGCATCTAGTCCACTTTAATTCCTTTCCTACTGGCTTCCTATCAAAAGTAATCATTCCTTCCTTCAAAATATCTTGTTAAATATGCCTAAAGTCTGCCTATAATGGGGTGCAGAGTGGGGGTCCCTGGAAAATAGCAGCATACATTCCCCACAAACTTTTGGTTGGGGGAAGGAGGAAGTATATGCAACTGTGTTTAGTATACTTTGCATAACAATGGCAAGTTAATAGCTGTGCCTTTCTTGAAAGGAGAGGGCTGCCACCCAGGGCAAAAGGTGCACATTATGTGACACATGACGTTGAGAGCATATAGTGCCTCGTGACCTAGCCAGTGGAGGCAGATGCCCACACCAACGCCCCTGTGTCAGGGGAACTCTTGCCCTGATTACAGATGGCAGCCAAAAGAAGGCAAAAGATATGGGGAAACTGGCAAAAGTAGCACATCATAAGAGAGGCCATATATGAGGTCATATAGGAAGTCTGGGCTGAGCATTTAACGTAAGGGCAGACTGAGAGAGGAGAGGATGCCATGCGGAGGAAAGGATGTAGAGAAGGGTCTAGTCCACCAGGAGGTTTGCAGTAAGAGCAAGCTACGCGGTTTGGGGTAGAAGTAGCCACGTGGTCTGAAAGGCTGCAGGATGGGGTCTGGTCTGCCACGCGGTCTGGAGTAAGAAAGAGGAAGCCCACTGGGAAGCATGCCCGGAGGAGATGATGGCAGAGCTGACGGATCTGCAGGGACCTGCCTAATCAAGCACAGGTGTGTGGGAGATGCTTGAAGCTCAACTGTGACCGGGAATGCTAAGCTACAGACTTCCATTTCTCTGAAGGACGTAGGAAGAAGCCACTCTCTTGGGATGTGTGCCTCCCTGGACTCCACCACGATCCAGTGTAACACGACACATGTTTTCCTGAACCACTGCATGGAGGCTGAGAACAGTGCACCCCAGATCCTGAAGGGGAGAGCTGCTGCGAGAAGATGGTGATTCTGAAACCCACAAAAGCACATTCCAAAGAGGATGGAGATCCATTTGTGCAGCTAGCTTAAGAGCAGATAAGGATATGGGCAACTCCTGGGCATAGTTCTGGCTTGTAGCCTGGTGGGGAGCAAGGGAAGTGCTGGGTCTCATGGAAGAGTGGGGCTCTGAGCAGGAGTGCTCTCAGCCACCCCCCACCCTGAGGCTGGAACCCTGTAAATAAAAACCTGTTTCCTTCAACACTCATTGTTGGGTCATGGTGCCACGTGGCAAAGCCCTGGTTTGTTCAGTTGCATGCCAGCTACTAACAAATTAAATTACATAGAACAAAGTGACAATATTCCGCAGGAATATTTTGAAGATGATCGAATCAAAAATTCTTCTAATGTCTTCCCAAGGCACGAAGCAAATAGATATTTTCACAGATGCTGCTACAGGGAAGAAAGAAAACACCCAGCGCTGCAGCTACAGAGGAAAATGCTTCTGGCTGTTCTGAGTTAGCAGACTCTTCGCTTTGGGCTACAGCTTCCATTCTATAGATATTTTTGTCCCTATAAGATTCAATTCTTAATGCATTTAAAACTTTATATTCCTCCTACTTTACTTTCCTTCCCCAGACTCTTAATTGCATGACACAGTTGTCTTTTCAATTTGTTTGTTTCCACACTGCAAAGTGAGCCGTTGGTGCCTTCCTGTCCCCGTCCCCTTTTACCAAGAAAAACACAAAAAGCCCCTCCAATAAACGCCTTAGTACTCTCCCTACCTTTTCTCAGCTACAATGCATTCCATCTTCACAAACCCTTCCTGTCTTTTTAGTTTTTTTAACTTCCATTAATATAATGGTGGCAGCTACAGCTTCACGTGGGCTTTCCCTGGAGCCTCCACCATCAGGTTCCCACCCACCCCCCAGACAGGGAGCAAGGTCTGACACTGAGCGAGGCCTGTGCTGGGCTGCCACGCTCCCCTCCCTCTCTCAGCCACATTGGGAGTCCCCAGAGAGTCAGGGCAGCTGTCTTGGCAATGCTTCCAACTGGGATGCTGCTGGGAGTGACACCTCCTCCCCAGCTCTGTCCCACAGCTCACAGTTTCACGTCCAAGGTCAGGCAGCTGCCAGTACTTAGTTCAACAGCTCTCCTTAACCCTTGGGCTGGGCTTTATTCCTCTAAGGCTCTTCCTGGCTTTTGAATCTCTTAATGACATGCAGACCTGGATTTGAATCCTGGTTCAGTTCAGGTCTCCATCACTCCCACAGAACACTGAGTTAGGCGGTGCTGACAAGAAATTCATCCCAGTCCCCGAAGCAGCTCCATGTCTGCAGCCTCCATTCCTCCCTGATCTTACCCTGTGCTTCCGTTATGCCTGGTGTACAAAAGACTGGCAGTGATTGCTGACTCGAGTGCCCAAGTATTCCCTTTTACATTGTGAAGCACATGCGCTTCAGTTACTTCTTGTCATTCTTATGACACTTGAGCAAGGCAAGGCACGCAGGCAGGCACTAGCCCAAGATCAGCAGTGGAATCCTCCACTCAGAAGCTGAGTCACTTGTTCCGGGGTCACAGCTACTAAAAAGTAAAGGTCTGACGTTTACTCCTGAAGTTCTGTATAATTTTCATACTATCTAGGGTTTCTGATGATCCCTTCAAAATTGCAAGTAAGTTTCAAAATTAATCATCCCTTTGGTTTTCTAATTAGCTCACCATACTCATACAGGGAATAGAAGAAACACCACGGATTAGCCACAGAGGTCTGAAAGGCCTGTTTGTACAGTCACCGGCTGGCCTGGGTGAGGCCACAAAAAGAGGCCCAGAGACCCATCCATCTCTGGCCTTTAAAGATTTTTGTGACAGTAATATTTTGAACTAATGTGGCACAAGTTGTTACTAGCCATCTGCCTGTGGATGTTGTTTGCTCCAAGACTTCAGAGGAGAAAAGAATTCCCTCTACAAACTTCACAGAACCCTAGAGCCAGGAGCCAGTGCAACCGCCTAAGCCTTCCCCACAATCAGCATCTCGACGGGACATCGATGGAGACCCAACTCTCTCTAACTTCACAACACAGGGCTTGGAAAGAATGTGAATCTCTATGTAGTGGTACATAGAATGTAGTTTTCTATGTTAAATATTTCCAAAAATCAAATATTTGGCAGGTTAATGCTGCCTAAGAAACTCCCACAGGAATGAAGAGGGCCAGAAGAAAATTCACTCTGAACTGTGGATGGTGGATTCCAGCTCAGCTTCTTACCGTGTGACCAGAGAACTTCGAGACCCTGACATACAATTGAGGTCACTTAAAATAAGCTTTAGTACATCAGACAAGCCATCCACATTTAATACCTAGTAATCTAGTGATTAGATTGAAACCAAGTAGATTTCACTAGATTAGCGAAATTATATGTGAACTCACTATAAAACAAAGGTGAAAAGAAGTAAACAGCCCACCTGTCTTCAGGGCTGTTATGATAACACTGTCTTGGAAGCTACCTGTATCTGTAAAATGATTCGAGGAAATTGGTGCTATTAAAGAGTATCGAGACATGCAAATTCATTCAAATTATGGAAACAAACAAAGGAAAAGGATCACCAACTCTTTGCTGAGGCCATCTAAGGGTTTGAGAAAAATAAGTACCAAAGATATATTAGACAGTTTAACAAAAAAACAAATTGCATTTATACTAATTTGACCATGGTTTCATTATTCTAAGTTGAGATCTAAGTGGGATCAGAAATAGGGCAGGAAAGTAAATATAGAGAGCATATTTGTCATCTTCCTATATTTTTCTGATTTCCAGATGGAGTTAAGCTGCTTCATCCTACTTCCTACCTCCCTGTCACCTCCAGCCCCAGAGTCCTTATCACCAACAATAGAGCTTGTCAACACACCCAATGCCCCTAGGACTTTAAGAACCTCCAGGCTCACACTGGGAGTGCACTGTCGGCTGGGAATATCAACCAGGTGTCAGAGACGGCAGGGGGCACACACACGGACCACTGGGACCTTAGCTAAGATGATCGCACTATTTGTGCTACACCGAAATTTACTCTGTGGTGGAATCACATTCTGAATTTTAGAGAGAAAAGAATAAATTTAGTACTACAGATGCCCTAGGCATTGCCATGACAATGTCACCTTGCTGATTCCTGGTCAAAGACTCATGTAGGATTTTATGTGGAGTCGGAGGGGAGGGAAGAAGAAAACCATTTACTGAGCCTCTCCTGTGTGCTGGACTTTGTGCTGAGCAGATGTAAATCCTTAGACATCCTCACAACAAAATGGCTCAAAGAGAGTCTTTTTGTGGCTGATTTTACAGCTAAGGAAGGAGGCTCAACAAGGTTCTAGAACTAGGCTTTGAGGGCAGTCAGCAGGAACCTTGCTCTTCGGGCTATGCCTACTTCCTCACAACATCTAACTGTACTCACCGTTCCCGAGGGAGAGGTTAGAGGCACGAAACTGTAAGGCTGAATAAATTGTGTCCCGCATGCTGGCCAAGTCACTTTTCATCCTCTCTCTATTGTCTGACTGTGCCCTACTCTCCTCCCACCGAGGGACATGCGCCAGCACACACTTCCTGTCTTCTTCCGCAGGCTGTGGCCACCCACTCTGCTGCCCATGCTTTATCTGACCCTCTATAAACACTTTATATTCTTGTTGGGAAGAGTACATGAGATGCCAAATTGGATAGCTAAGGAAGAACTCAAAACCAATATTACACAGATAAATATATACCCTAGCAAAAACAAACTAAAACAAACAAAAAAAACCTCTCTCAATATAATTAAAACAAAAATACACTGTTATAATTCTGTTTCCTGATACATCACTGTAAAGTTATAGTGTAATCTTATTAGGCAGACCTCCACTAACTGGTACTCTGAATAACTAGAATTATTTTTTTCTGAACTCAATTTTTAAGAGAAAGAAGCAACTGATATTCAAAGCTCATCAAGTGCTAACTAAACGTAATATTCCAGGCTGCACTCTGGAGCCAGGGTTATGTCCCCTACCCCCTAACCGCCACCTTTCTCCAGCTGGGAAACCCTTATTTGCCTGTCCAGTTTTATTTCAAAGATCTGGTGAGGCATCATGTCTTCCCAAACTGCACAATTAGTCCTTCTTCCTTTCACATCCCAGATAACTTTATAAATATCTCTCCCTAATCTAGCATTTGCCATCCTAAATTGCCACTGTATAACTGCCTATCTGGACCAAGGCCATCATCTTTGTGTTTCCAGAGCACAGCACATAGTAGATGGTCAAAAAATCGCTCATATTATAGAATAATATATAAAATGCTTATATTAAATAAATAAGTGAACGAGTTAAAAACAGATCTTTCCACCATCTATATCCACAGCTACATTGCTGCATTGTGGATCTTCATTTCAGAATGATTATGCTGTAATTTCCTAAATGGAGAATGATTAAATGACTTGCATATAACTAAGTGCTAAATAAGGATGCTGAAGTATTACTATGCATCTCATAAAGATGTTCCGCTACTGCTGAAATAATAAAACTAGGAGTTTCTGATTAACATTCCTTTTAGTTAATCGGACTGTTCAATTGATAAAAATGTTCCTGTTCTGCAGGCATGCCAATTAAGGGAGATCGGCTATTCTTAGAGTAGCACAGACCATACATCATATTTTGATGAGACAGACAGAAAGTATCTCTCAACCCTGGGCAAGAGAGCTGAACAACTGAAGTCTTGCCTAAGTCTCTATTACGGGTTACATGCAATGACCTTTGTTTGTTTACTCTGAGTAGAGGCAGCTGTCCAAACGGAAACAGTCACACTCAAAACCAAGGCCAGGTTGGTCTTCCTAAACCAGCGTATATTTTACACACTCATGTTCATGTACGTGAAACAAAAGTTGCATAAAACAGTATTTTCTTACCATTTCAAGTATGGTACACTATTATTTTCTATTACATTCTCTCTTTTTTAAGCCAGTCATAATCCACCAGATTGATGCAATAGTTCATGGTGGGTCAAGATGTAAGTATGAAGAAAAACTCAAAACCAAATCCATAATCCAAAACCACTTGTTAAGCAATGCATAAGTCAGCTGCCCTGAATTTATCCCTGATCCCTATTGATCAGAAATCATGGTCAATAAAGGATTTCTGGCCAAGATGGAGGCATAGGTGGAAACACTGTGCCTCCTCACACAACCAAAATTAAGGACAACAAGGATTTAGAAACAAGAAAACAACCAGAACTGGGAGAAAACTGAACTGTACGGAGGTCTGACAACCATTCATCCAGACCAGTAAGAGGGGCGGAGTCGCAGTAGGAGGAAGCAGAGGTTGGCGGACCAGGCACGTAGGCAGCTGCTGGTGGACCCAGGCCGGTAGGCAGTAGCTAGCAGACCCCAGGTGCAAGGCAGTCCCACATTCATGTGCAGGTAATCTAGGCAAAAACGGGGAACAAGACAGAACTTGCAACCCAGGCCCCCAGCGCCAGGAAATAAAACCTAAAAACACCAAGACCCCACCCCATATACAGCATCACAACCCAGCAACTGGGCTGCCCTGCCCTGGGGAACACCTAAGGCTCCATCTCTCACTACCTAACAGCCGCGACCAGACCAAAAAAAAAAGGCTCAAAGAGGAGAACAGATCAAAGTCCCAGAGCTAATTCATCTAAGTGGCCAAGAGATAGTCAACCTATCCAATGCACAGTTCAAAGCACTGGTGATCAGGATGCTCACAGAATTGGTTGATTTTGGTCACAAATTAGATGAACAAATGAACGCTACAATAAGCGAAATGAAAGAAAACGCATGGGGAACCAATAGTGATAGGAGGAAAACTGGAACTCAAATCAATGGAGTGGACCAGAAGGAAGAAACAAACATCTAATCAGAAAAGAATGAAGAAACAAGAATTCAAAAAAATGAGGAAAGGCTTAGGAACCTCCAGGACATCTTTAAACATCCTAACATCTGAATTGTAAGGGTCCCAGAAGGGGAAGAGGAAGAGCAACAAGTGGAAAACTTATTTGAACAAATAATAAAGGAGAACTTCCCCAATCTGGCAAAGGAAATAGACTTCCAGGAAGTCCAGGAAACCCAGAGAGTCCCAAAGAAGTTGGACCCAAGGAGGAACACACCAAGGCACATCGTCATTACATTAGCCAAGATTCAAATGAAGGAGAGAATTCTAGAAGCAGCAAGGGATAAGGGGACAGTCACCTACAAAGGAGTTCCCATCATACTGTCAGCTGATTTCTCAGAAGAGACCTTACAGGCAAGAAGGGGCTGGAAAGAAGTATTCCAAGTCATGAAAGTCAAGGACCTATATCCAAGATTGCTCTATCCAGCAAAGCTGTGATTCAGAATGGAAGGGAAAATAAAGTGCTTCTCAGATAAGGTCAAGTTCAAGGAGTTCATCATCACTAAGCCCTTATTGTATGAAACGTTAAAGGGACTTATCTAAGAAAAAGAAGATAAAAAATATGAACAGTAAAAAGACAGCAAACTCACAGATATTAACAACCACACCTAAAACAAAAGCAAACTAAGCAAACATCTAGAACAGGAACAGAAACACAGAAATTATAGGGGTCACATGGAGGGTTAGCAACAGGGGAGTGGGAAGAGGAGAGAGTAGGAAAAGGTATAGAGAATAAGTAGCATAGACAGTGGGTAGAAAATAGACAGGGGGAGGGCAAGAATAGTGTGGGAAATGTAGAAGCTAAAGAACTATGACACATGGACATGAACTAAAGGGGAGAATGTGGGTGGGAGGGGCTGAGCAGGGTGGAGGGGAATGAAGGGGGGAAATGGGACAACTGTAATAGCATAATCAATAAAATATAATTAAAAAAAGAAATAAAAAAAGGAAAAGAAATAATGGTCAATAGAGACAGCATACCCAGAGCCTGTATATTTTGATTCTGCCCAATAACATTTACCAGATCTTTTAAGAAAATGATATTTTATTGATCATGTTATTACGGGTGTCCTGATTGTTCCCCCTTTGCTGCCTCCACCCAGCACTCCCCATCCCCTCAGGCAATCCCCACACCATTGTTCATGTCCATGCATCATGAATACAAGTTCTTTGGCTACTCCATTTCCTACGCTGTACTCTACATCCCCATGGCTACTCCGCAACTACCTATTTGTACTTCTCAATCCCCTCACTGCTTCATGCATTTCCCCCACACACCACTCCCATCTGGCAACCATCAGAATGCTCTCTGTATCCATGATTCTGTCTCTGTTCTTGTTTGCTTACTTTGATTTTTAGGTTCAATTGTTGACAGAAATCTATTTTTGCCATTTTATTGTTCATAGTTTTTATCTTTTTCTTAAATAATTCCCTTTAACATTTCATATAATAATGGTTTGGTGATGATGAACTCCTTTAGTTTTTTCTAATCTGGAAGTTCTTTATCTACCCTTCAATTCTAAATGATATCTTTGCTGGATAGAGCAATCTTGGCTGTAAGTTCCTGCTTTTCACGACTTTGAATATTTCTTGCCATTCCCTTCAAGCCTGCAAAGTTTCTTTTGAGAAATCAGGTGACAGTCTTATGGGAACTCTCCTGTAGGGAACTAACTGCTTTTCTCTTGCTGCTTTTAAGATTCTCTCTTTATCTTTAACCTTTGGCATTTCCTTAATGATGTGTCTTGGCATGGGCCTCTTTGCATCCCTCTTGTTTGGGACTCTCTGTGCTTCCTGGACTTGCATGTCTATGTCCTACACCAAATTAAGGAAGTTTTCTTTCATTATTTTTTCAAGTAGATTTCCAATTTCTTGCTTTCTCTTCTCCTTCTGGCCATCCCTATGATGCAAATGTGGGACCTCTTGAAGTCTTCCCAGAGGTTGCTTATACTTACCTCCTTTTTTTGGATTCCTTTTTCTTCTTGTTGTTCTGAATGGTTGTTTTTGCTTCCTTATATTCCAAATCATTGATTTGATTCTTGGCTTCATCTACTCTACTGTTGTTTCCCTGTAAATTGTTCTTTATATCAATTAACATATCCTTCATTTCTGATTGGATTTTTTTTATGCTGCTGAGGTCCTCACAAAGTTCTTTGTTCATCCTTATAACCAGTATTTTGAACTTGGCATCTGATAGATGGCTTAATCTCCATTTTGTTTAGCTCTTTTTCTGGAACTTTGATCTGTTCTTTCATTTGGGCCATGTTTCTTTGTCTCCTCATTTTGGCAGCCTCCTTTATTTGTTTCTATGTATTAGGTACAAGTGCTTTGACTCTGTGTCTTGGTAATGTGACCTAATGTAGTAAGTGCCCTGTACGCTCCAGTGCGGAGCCTCACCTATCACTCAATCTGGGTACTCGAGGTGTACCCTTCATGTGGACTGAGTACATCCTTCTCTTGTAGTTGAGCCTTGGTTGCTGTTGGTAGATCAATGGAAGGAACTTACCCAGGCTAGTCAGCTGTAAGGATTGGCTGTGAACCCTGACCACCAGCCTCCACCCTCTGTGGAAGATCAGCTGTGCAGGGGCGGGAGGTGGTGCTCCTATGTGGTCTGTGACTGTCCACTGGGTGTGCTGGTCCTGGGGTTTCCCAGGTGGTGCCGGACAAGGTCAGCCCCTAACTGTGTTTTCCCTGGGGCTGTCCTTTCTGAACTGTAAAGCACTTTGAGATGGCTGCTACTTATGCTGGGCTTGGAGATTCCCAGGTGAAACCGAGCTGTGAATCTAGGCTGGTTGCTGCTAGTGTTGGGCCTGGGGCCCACTGAGGCCAGCTGTTGCTTGTTTGAGAGGATTTAGGAAGTTGTGAAGCATGAGCCAAGACCAGCCATTCACATGGAAGAGTAGCTTGGGTGGGCCTGTAAGTTGGGTGGGACTGAGCCTCAAGGCAGGCAAACAGTGTTAGCTAGGTTAATGGAGTCTCAGGTACGACACCAGCCTGCTGGCTCCATGGCTTTGTGGGGGGATGATTTAGGAAAGGGACAATAGCCTCTGCTCACCTTGATGCCGCCAGACACTTCAGTTCCTCCCTTTATGTCACTGGTGCTTTTCAAGCTGCTACTCTGGTGTTGGAGCTCAGAGGGAGTGAGTCTGAGTAGGTGAGTCCATGTGTGGGTTCTTTAGGAGGAACTGCTCAGGGCTCCAGAAGTTTCTTCCACCAACTCAATTCCCACTGGTTTTTGCAGCCAGAATTTGTGGGGACTTATCTTCCTGGCACTGTACCCTGGGCTATAGGGCCTGGTGTGGGGCTGGGACTCCTCACTCTCGAGATACCCCTCCCAAATTTTGTCCACTTCACTTGGGTGAGGAACCAGCACATTCTGTGTCTGTACTCCTCCTCCCCATTTGGATGGAAGTAGTTTCTTTAATTCCATAGTTGTTAGAATTCCATTCCACTTGATTTCTGATGGTTCTGAGTTATGGTTGTTCCATATTTTAGTTGTAATTTTGATGTGGTTGTGTGAACAGGAAAGCCATGTCTGCCTATGCCACCACCTTGACCAGATGTTGTACCAGATCTTATTTCATACTGTTAGAACCAATGTTACTAACGACACCACAAGGGAATAATTTACTAGAAGAAGAAGAAAAGTGTGATATTTAACTAATAAATATACACTAAAAAGACTTTCCATGGGAGATGTGCAAAATGAATGCCACCAAACATTTAAAGGAACTACAAATCTGATGATCTCCATGTCCTACCCCACCCCCCACCCACAAAGTTTTACAGAACCCACTGTATTCCCAGTTGTCACATCACAAAATGTCAATCATCCATAATACGCACTTCACCTGAGTTTCAATACCTGATGACTCATTCTTGGAGAAATCTCTCTTGAGTGTTATCACCTTAGATACAGAAAATAAGAGAGTCCTGGAAATGTGACATCTTCTTGGAGGACTGGTGGTGGTAGACGAGGTCCTCACTGCAAACCACTGATGGCTGGTTATAGGGTCTGAGAACAGCACCATATCCACATTTTCATTTGTCTCTGGTCAAGCTCACTCAATGGTTTACAGAAAACTAAGGTAATAATGTAACCGTTATGATGAACTTACATTTATATTCCAACAATGGTGAGGGACCACCGACGGCAATCAGCTGCCTTTATATGAAATACTGGTAACAGCATGTGGTTGTACATAAATAATATTCTATTTTTTAACCTTGCCTAATAATGCTAATTCTTAAAATTATATTTAAAAGCCTGAAAAAGAGAAAAAAAGAGGATGAAGATAGCACAGCTGTGGACATTCCTGCAGAAGAGTTACCTAATAGTACTAACGGGAGGGGCAGTTGAATCACTTAGCCATCCGCACACAAACACACACACCTCTCAAAAAAGCTAGGAAATAATTCAGAGAACAATATTGGTCTATTTATGGGTGGCCAAGAAGTGTGAATCAAACCCTGAATGACTCATCTATGGAATTTATACCTTCGAATAAATATGAGTGTTTACTTTGTGACAGCCATTCACTTCTTTATTGAATCAAACTATCTTAAAAAGTATCTGTGCAGCATCTGAAAGGCTGCTGTTTGACAAGGCGGTTAAATACGGATCATCTCTCAGCCAGCGCTTTGGAAGTGCCGTTCCTTCCAGTGTCATCAGTTGACTTACGTCCCCAGGAGACAAGACACCCGTGGGACCGGACTCCCACTCCCCCGGCCGAGGGTCCAGTGGTGCCCGCACAGGCTGCCCTGAGTCCTTCAGGCCATGTGCCATTTGCAGCCTGTTCCAGGGCAGCGGCACTCACCACGTCTCCTGCCGGCCTTAGTCAGTGCTACTTCGTCTGTGTTACAGTTCCGCAGAGACAAAGGCACTGGTATTGACTAAAATTGCTTACAATGCAGCTATTTGACAAGTGACAGATTTATTAAAAAAATAATAATACTAAACTTCAGGAAAATTTCCTGGTTATTTGGCAACTACTTATCTTCTTAATGGTGACCAGCTATTGCTTGGAAGGCACACAAAAAAACCAGATGAACTCTTTGGAAACAGCTCTGACCTACTTTGTAACCTTCAGGAAGGCATTTGCTTACTGAGCTTCAGTTTCTCTGTCTATAAAGTAGGGATTATATGGCTGTACCATCCCCATTAGCCCTACTTTCTGGCATCATGTCCTAAAAGGAACAACGACGCCTCTCTGGTAGGGATCTAAAATAATCCAGTTAGGTGACCTGCAACCACTATGATACACACCATGTGAAACCCTCAGGAAGCACCATGGGGGACACTGCGTCACTCTCATGCACCCCAGTGCTGTTGACGTTCTTCACCCACCCTCCTGCACCCCCACAGATGGCCTGGCCTCCAGTCCTGGTCATGCTGGTCTTGAGCTATGTGCTGTAAGCAAGTTTTGTGCCTTTGTGCTTCATTAGCTGTAATAGTGAGATCATAATAATTTAACCTGCCTTGTAATGGTGATTTAGAGATAAAATGACATAACAGATGTCAAGTGCTCAGCACAGGTCCAGCCCACAACAGTACATGGTAAAAGTGAGCTGTTGTTACATTTGTTCAATTTGCATGCATTGAGCATCTTCTCAGCACAAGACTCAGCTGGATCCTGTCTCCAAGTAGCTCCAATAAGCATCCAAAACAGATTTTCACACCCTGCACTGTATTTGCCTAAAACCTACATGGAGGGAACAAAGCTTCGATACCTTGGAGGTGTGGCACTAACAGGAGTTTAGCTTGAACACAGGGGAACTACTTGACAGAAATACTGCCTACAACCTCACCTCCTTGAGGCTGATATCTGCTCTGATGTCATTTTACTACCTGGCATGAACGGCAGCATCCCACACTATCTTCAGCTGTATCCAGGGACAGCTGGCTGTCTACGAACAATGCATGCTCCTTTTTCATGGATAGAGTGCTGCTGCCGGGAGGTGGCTGCCCAGCCTGGGCACACTTTTCTGGCCCTCCATGCCCGTATCTAAGAGGGAGCCACACAAATGAGTTGTAGCCAGGAATGTGAGGGAAATGATTACACTGCTTCTAAAGTCCTCATCAAAACTTCCTGCCTGCCTGATTCTCTGCTCATTTTCTTCCCCTTTTGCTGGCTGGATATCTACACCTCCATGTGGATTACAGCAGTCTCTGCCTGTGCGAGTCTGAGTGAGGCTGGAGGAGAACCCCTGGCTCCCAGCTGAATATCACATGAATGAGAAATAAGCCCCTATCACATGAAGCCCCTAAGATCGGGGATTGATCTGCTCTAGCAGGCAAGCACTCCAGATTTCCTTTCCAGGAGCAGGTGAGTATTGCACCATGTGTCTGGAGAAAAATAAAACTGCCTTGATTTATACCAGGCTCCAACAGCAAATCCTGGCCAATGACCTGAAGTTCATGGGAAGACAGATTTGGAAAGCGTGTTGCAGTGAAAAGAACAGGGTAGTCTGTCACAAAGACGTCACTTAAGAAGCTACACTACTTTAAACAAAATTGAACTGAGCAATGAGGCAACTGAGCCAGCCAGAGAGAGTGGGCCTAACCCTCTGTTCTCCTCACCCCTGGCCCAGCTCTTCCTGGAGGAAGTCTGCATTCTGTTCAGGGTGCACCCAAAAACACTGATGACAACAATTAATTGCAATTAATTTATTAATTAAAATCTTTGCAATCTTTATGAAGATTTTTTTGTTTGGGATTCCTTTTTATTTTGTTCAAATTGCCTTAGATTTTAATTCCAGTGAATAAACCACTGGAAGGGGAAATTCACTGGACACTAAAAAATAAGCTATAGGCAACTAAAAGTGGAACTGTCAACTATTAAAAAGGAGTATATTTTCTTTTCTAATTTACTTTTTTAAATCCTTACCTGAGGATATGTTTATTGATTTGAGAGAGAGCAGGAAAGGGAGGGAGCGGGAGAGAGGGGGAGGGGGAGAGAGAGAGAGAGAGAAAGAATAACACTGATGTGAGAGAAACATCAATTGGTTGCCTCTTGCACGTGCCCCAACTAGGAATCGAAACTGCAACCTAGTATGTGCCCTGACTGAGGATTGAATCCACAACCTTTTCAGGTACACGATGAAGCTCCAACCAACTGAGCCACCTGACCAGGGCAAAAAGCAGTAAATTTTCAATCGTACCCAAAAGGAAGAAGAAAATGATACTGAACTCAACATAATTTACAGTAAAACACAGGCTACCTCAGGGTCAATGGCAGGTAAAGCTCAAAGAAGGCTATAGGAATAATATGAAAATTTACCCAGAATTGAAGGAAATGATAGAATCAGATTTGAGTTAAATGGTCCTAAAATCTCTCAAAATGACTCTACCTTTTATATGTTCAAGATCTAATACTAGAACTACAACTAGAATGTGGGATTCTTCAGGGACCATAAAATTTTTCTGTACTTTTAACTCCAGGCTTGCTGCTCTGCTGCTGAATGTAAAGCAAGGCACATTAAGAATAGGAATTTGGGGGACAACTGTAATTGAACAACAATTAAAAAAAGAAAGAAACAATAGGCATTTGGGCTCAACTTCAGCAGTGCTGTTAAGTTTGCTGAGAAAGCATCGGTGTTTTTATAAATCGAGAACAGAGGAAGGAGCCCTGACACAGGTGCACTTCCTGCATTTCCTCCGAGTCACTGAGCCTCTGGCTCTGGTCTGGGTGTGGGTGGGGAAAATACCTAATAGTTGTGCTTTACTCACTGGTAGAAAAATATATTTCGTCAAAGAAATTAATGCACAAGTACAGCCAATTCTCATACTGGTGGATTCCATATTTGCAAATTCGCCTCCCTACTAAAATTTCTTTGTAATCCCAAATCAATACCACGGCTCTTTTGTGGTCACTGGCGAACGTGAACGAAGCGGAGAAAATCTGAGTCCCGGCTCACATGGGTGACCGAGGTGACAAAGTGATGCTCTGCCTTCTTTTTTCAGTTCTCATAGCATAAACAAGTGCCCTTTTTGCTATCTATTTAGTGACTACTGTTGGTGATCTAGCTGTTTAAAAAGGCCCCCGAACCTTGTGCTGAAGGGCTGTCCAGTGCTTCCAAGCACAGGAAGGCTGGGATGCGCCTTATGGAGAAAGTACACGTGTCAGATAAGTTTCCTTCAGGCATAAGTTATAGCGCTGTTGGCCAAAAGTTCAACATTAGGAAGTCAACTATATATTAAATGAGATGTCTTTACACAGAAACACACCTAAACCAAGCTGCTGTATCGATGGGCTGATGAAAACGCTGGGGCCAAAGGCTTGCGGGCAGCTGACCCTGTTTTTCCCAGGAGCCGTGGCCCAGTGTTTGTTCATTCGGTGTTCCTGGGGACTTTCTACATCTAAGAATCCCAGTGGATAAAATCCAGGAGCATCTATTATGTATTAGACATAAAGCTGACCTTTTTCACAAACACATTTCTGCATATTAGACATCCTTAAAACTGTATCAGTCCTGACAATAGAGTAGTATTTCACTACCCTGAGAAAACAGGTATCACTATTTCAGTACATAGCAGCCAGGCCAAGGCCATACAAGCTTTCCTGTCTGACGAACAATTCTGTCTAAGTAAACCGAATGAACTTCATGAGAGTTAGTAGTTCCGGAAACTACCAGAGCCATTTCCTGTGGACTGCTAGCAAAGCCTGCTGACCTTTCACAGCACTTGGGTACTGAAATGAACCCAGCCCACTGCCTCTACACTAAATCTCCAGCAACGCCTGGCCAAAATCCAGACCAGGGCCAGAGGCTCAGTAATGGCAGTGGAAATGCAGGAAGTACGCCTGTGTCAAAGGTCTTTCCCTTGACCTTGATTTTTAAAACCGCTGTTGCATTCTCAACAAACTTAGCAACACTGCTGCAGTTGAACCCGGATTTCTATTCTTACTCTTCACTGTTCTACATTTAGCAACGGAGCAGCAGGGCAGGAGGTCAGAAGTGGAGAAACATTTTTCGGTCCCTAGAGAATCCCACATTCTAGTTCTGGTTCTAATTCTGGGTTTTGGACATATGAAAGGTAAAAACATTTTGACAGATTTTAGGACCATTTAACCCAGATCTGATTCCATCATTTCCTCTCAAGTCTGGATGAATCTGCACATTATTCCTGTTTTGGGTTGTACTTTATGTAGCACCCATGGTAGCCTGTGTTTTACTGTAAATTATATTGCATTCACTGTAATTTATTTTCTTCCTGAGTTCAACAAAAAGTAACATTAGTGTGACAGCAAACAAGCTGGTTACCTGAGAACTCTGATCCACTTTGAAAGGATCCAGGCAGATAAATATCCTGGAATTATTAACCCAGTCTGCCGAGGTGGAGCCGTTTCCCACCCTGAACTGAAAAGTGACCCAGGTTCATAAGCCACTTTCTTCGAAAGTTCTATTTTCCTATGAAAGCAAGAATTTCAAACTTATTACTAGAACTCCTTGTTCCACTGAGGAGAAAATTCTTATGTTTCCAAATATAATGAAGAACATCAAGAATTACAAGTAGAATTTAGTCAGTAAATGACAGCTTTGAGTGAATGACATTTTCATCTATTAAGACAATTATTGTTGAATGTGAATATGAATATATAACTCAAGTAGATAGATATTTCTTCAGGCATTCAGACTCCTGGGATCATTTTAAAGCAATTTTCAAGCTTTTAACCTCAGGACAATGATTGAAAAAAAAGTGGGAAACAGTCAAGCTCCACATAACACTTTTATAAGTCAAAAGCATGGCAGGCTTTCCAGAGAGATGAGCGACTCCTTTTTTGTCACAGAACCATGGCATTTTAGGGCTGGGCAGCACCTCAGTGCCTCACTGGGCAGGTGGGGCAGAGGGAGAAGGCAATCAAAGTGTCACACCTAAGAAAAAGGGAACAGACTGAAGCATCCACCAAGGGGTCTGGAGCCCTCTGCATGTTAAGGCACTCCACAGTAACTAAGGCAGTGAACCCTTTCATCTGACGTAAAAATTCCCATTTTACCTAAAATAATTAACAATGTCACTGTCACGGTGAAGTGGTCACAGGGCCACGAAGGAGAGGGGAGGGAGCTGGGAACGGGCAGGGCCCAGTGAAAGGAACCGGGCCTGTGAGAGGCAGGCCCTGAGCACAGGGGCTGGGGTATCAAAACAGCAGCTCCCCAAAGGTGTCCACATCCTCATCTCAACAACCTGTGAGTCTGTTAGCATACAAGGCAATAGAGACTTTGGGGTGAGCCTCAGGTTGTTGGCCAGAAAACCTGCCTAAAATAAACGCCCAAGACAGCACAGAACTAAAAGATGGAAACAGATTGAGACTGGAATCCAACCACGAAAGAAGCCAGTTGTACCCTGTTGACTTTTAGTTTCGAAGCAACACTTTTTGCTTAAGCTAGTGTGAGCTGTGTCTCTAGTACTTGGACCTGAGTGAGTCATGAAGAATATATAGTCATGACAAAACTTCTCTCCCTCTTTTTCAAATAGAAAACATTAGCCCTCTGGCATTTCGAAGAAGGCAAATAAATTCGGGGGGATGGGGCAGGGAAAGGAAAGTCTGAAACACACGGACAGCATCTTTAGTTCAGCCAGCTCAATACTCTAAAAACATTTCCCATAAATAGTTTAAAAGTTAAATATCACATGGTGATTATATACAAATATAGATAAATATGTAAAAAAAGAAAATAAGTCACCTATTATCCAACTATCATAAGATAACCTGTGTTGATGCTTTAATTTATATTTCAAAATTTGGGGTGCAGATCTATTTTTTAAACAAACTTTTTATTTTAAAAGAATTTTAGATTTCCAGAAAAACTGCAATAATAGAGCAAATTCCCACATACCCACACCCAAGTTCCTCTATTATTAACATCTGACATTAATATGGTACATCTGTCATGATTAATAAACCAATATTATTAAATTAGTGAGTAAAGCCCAGGCTTCATTGACATTTCCTTTCTTTTTTCACCCAATGTCCGTGTTCTGTTCCAGAGTTGGGTTGTGGTTAGCACATTGCATTTAGCGGTCCTGACTCCTCGGGCTCCTCTTGGCTCGGACAGCTTCTCAACAAACATGCCCAGTTTGTGATGACCTTGAAAGTCCTGAGGACAGTTCAGTTTGGTTTGTGATGACCTTGACAGTCCTGAGGACAGGTCAGTTATTTCTGTAGAAAGTCCCTCAACTGGGACTTGTCTGATCCTTTTCTCTTGAATAGACTGTGGTTATGGGTTTGGGGGAGGAGGACCACCGAGGTAAAGTTGTTTAATATTATTATGATGATGATCATCATCATTGTTGTCACCGCCACCACCACTGCGTAATAGGAAGGACAGATGCTTTTGACATGGCTTGTCACTTTTGATGTTGACATTGACCATCTGCTTGAGGCCGTATCTGTCAAATTGCATCTTTCCCCCATCATAAAGCTACTCTTCTTCCTCCCCACACCACTCTTCAGAAGAAAGTCAACATGCGCAGCCCCTGAGGAGTGGGGGTATAAGCATCCCCTCCTAGAGGGTGGAGTAGCTATACAAATTATTTGGAATTCTTCTACACTGAGATTTGCCTATTTTTGTTTATTTATCCACTTACTTATTCATTCATTTATTTATATCAGTATGATCCCATGGGCATTGATTTTCTACTTTGAGTTATAATTCAGTATGACTGTAACAGGATAGTAAGAAGTTAGGAAAATTCCTGGGCAAGTGGAATGGGGAAACTGAGACAAGAAAATTAAACGAGGCCAAACAGTTTGAGCAACTCACAGCCAGCTGGTGAATGGCAAGACCTATTTCCCCCTAACCAAGGACACTTGAAAACAAATGATTTATACCTCTCCTTCCTAACCAGAGAATCCAGAGTTTCAATCACCCTGGTCCGGGAACTTCCTTTGACACTTCCCCTTGCACCTGTAAGATACCACAGGTGTCTGGGAAAAGGAGGAATGCTAATACAAATGGAGAGCTAGCTAATCCATAGGGGGCAAGCTTGGGAAGGAGCTGCACCCAACTTTCAGCTCTCCCTCCCCTTATTCACAAAAGAAAGGGCACATCTGCACTCCCTCTAGGAGCTTTCCCCCTCCCGAATTCCCAGGTTCCCCTATATAAACTTGCTTCTGAAACTCACAGGGAAGGTGCATGTTCGAGTTTTTACCCACCACCTTCCCAGATTGCAGGCCTCTCATATTAATGAAAGTATCATTATAATCCAGTGTCTGTCTCTGCTTTTTGACTGAGCCGTAAAAGGCAGCAGGAGCCTCGGACTTGGTTGCCCTCTGGTTTCATGACTTTATCTAGTTGTTCAAACTGTTCCAGGTTTGGCCTTTGGGAGTTCTTTCAGTTGACTCCTGTGTCCTTTGATATATCCCAGCATCGTGCTCTTGTTCCTTCAGCACTTTCTGGCCCTAAAAGACACTCCAGGTCCACCACGTATATTTCCTGCTGCAGTCTTCTGATTGGCCACGTTTCCACGGAGCCCTGGTCCCTTTAGTCGAAGAAAGGTATCAGAAACAGGGATCTGGGCACTAGGCATGCTCGTTACCACAGGGGTGTTGTTGCTTCGGGGCTCTCAGCCAACAGAGCAAGGCAATGCACTGTCTTTCACGGGTCGACATTACAGCATCACACAGCACCACAGCTTTCCAGCTCTGAGAAGTATCAGGCTTCACCTATTCAACCACATCCCTTGCAACCGCAGATCTGTTTACCACCTCCATAGTTCTGCCTTTCCGAAATGCCACATAGTAGAAATCCAATGTGTAGCCTTTTCAGGCTGGCTTCTCTGAATCAGTGACACACATTTCAGACTCCCCAGTGTTTTGATAGCTTGCACTCATTCCACTTTGGAGCCGAATACTATTCCATTGCATGGATGTACCACAGTCTGTTTACCCACCTGCTCATCGCAGGACATCCTGTTGCTTGAGTTTTGAGCAATTATGAATTAAGCTGCTATAAAACATTCATGTGCAAGTTTCTGTGTGGACATAATGTCTTCAACTCCATTTGGTAAACACTTAGGAATGTTGATGCTAGATCATACCATAAAACTATGTTTAGTTTTGTAAGATACCGCCGAAGTCTCTTCCAAAATGTACCATATAACATCCCCATCAGCAATGAATGAGAGTTACTACTATTGCTCCACCTCCTTGTCAGCAATGGTTAGTTTTTTTGGATTTCAGGCATTCTAACAGGTGTGCACCTCATAGGTGTTCCAAGAGAGATCTATTTTGTGAACTGTAAAAACAATACATCCTGTGGCTTCAAAATGCAAACCTTACAGAAGGGAGTAAAATGGAAAATGCCAGTTTTCCTTCATCCCCCACCCCACTCCCTATAATTAATCAAAGATGTTTCTTATGTGCCTGTTCTAAAGTTTATGGTGTCCGTTCTGAAAATGATTATGAAACCTCAGACACACATAATAGATCCCCTTTCTTCTACCAAAGGCATACGTATGTGTATGTGAATAATAAATAAATATTTAAATAAATACCATGGATGGATAAAAAGCTTGGACAAGTGTCCATGCCAGCACACATCCATCTGCGTCGTGCCGCACTGCCTAACGCACCATGATTTACGTAACCGGTCTCTCCTGATAAGTTTCTGCTTTTGTTTGTTTTATTTTCCCATCACAAATAGTTATTCAATAAACCTATTTGTTGGATATCTGTCTAGACTTGGAAATGCTGGGTCAAAGAGTATGTGCATTTAAAATTCTGAGCAACAGAGCAAAACTGTCCTCCAAAAAGACTGTACAAACGTTCGATCTCTCTAATTGTTCATGAGGACAGGCTATCCGTGTTAGTTTGGCCGTAGAAGGTCCCCCCCTACTTCTCTTCGTTTTATTCACAGTACAGATGACCACATATACTGCATACTGAAATACAGAGAAATGGAGCCCCACGCCAGACAGGTAACACCTTCTGTCCACAGCCTTTGCTTCTGATGGTGTAACTGCTCACTCATACAGCCACTAGACTGCTTTCCTATTTGTCCATCTCCCCTGCCTTGAGTGCTCGATTTCATGTGTCAACCCAGGTCCTGGAAGTCCTACCTCACTTGTTTCCAGCATCACTTTCAAGACAGTCATCAAGAATCTTGGGGAAAGATCAACAAAACAAACAAACAAGCATAATATAAACAAAGACACTGAATTTGAGATCAGTCTGACAGTGTCCAGAGTGGGAGGGGAGGGAATTTCAGGGGAAAAGGGGAACGGTTTAGAGCAACAAGTATAAAGGACTCATGGACAAAAACTATGGGGGGTGGAAATGGGAGGAAGGTGGGGAGGGCTGGGGTGGTGGGCTGGGGCGGGGTAAAAGACAGAAAACTGTACAATATCAACAATTAAAAAATACTGATTAAAAAAAAAAAATCCCTGAAAAAAAAATAAAAAATAACAGAAAATTAAAAAAAAAAAAGAATCTTGGGGAAAGAAAGGAAACTTTCCAGATCCTTCTTTGTTGTTTCAGAGCTCAATGGCTCAGCCATCTGTGCTTGATCGTGTGCATTATGAAACAGGGCTGCTGACCTGCTGTCGGTGGAAGACTCAACTTAACCTCACCAGGCACTGAAATATCGGAAGAGTCAGTGCACAAGCTGTGCCCGGAACAGTGGGTGGCAGGCTCAGTGAGTGCTTAACACACGATGGCTCTTCTGTGATTCTGCCAGTTCTCCCTAAGCCTCACCAAGTCTACAGTCATGTGTCACATATGGTCACTGCAAAGCTTGAGTGAAGCTAACAGGGCCAGGTGGAGATCACAGAGAACCCACCAGCCTCGGCGCACAGGACCAGCGTCAGGTTGCAGGATGGCGCCGCTGTCGAGACCAGGTCGTGAGGCAATTTAAGAGTCTGGCGGCACCCATGGTCTCTGCTGCACAGTTGAGAGTTCTCTGTGTGCTCAAGTCTTGTTTGCTTTGCATAAGCCCTGCAATGAAACTGTGAACTCCAAATCAGAATGAACCACACAAATGAACTGACCAAATGTAAACCTCATTTTGTTTTGTCTTCGACTTGGTAATAAACTGAATATAAAGACGTTTCAAGTTGTAAAAAATAGGTTCAGTTCAAACCACTTTCAACTACCTATACTCCTGTGAGAAAACCACTTTAAATATGCTTTTAACTGAATTTTCTGTTCAAATGTATTTTAAACTCTGGATGAGGGGTGAGAGAGAAACAAAACCACTTCATGAGGCAGGCTGTTAAACTGCCAAAAGGAGAACTAGGCTATGAAAGAGTATACTTTGCTTAGTTAATGAGATACTCAACCAATTAATAGAGATTACGCTTCATTAGAAAGGGGAGGGGTGGGTAGGAGCAGAGAACTCGGTAAGTTGGTAAGGCTGGTTGCTAGGGGAAACCTACATAAGTGAAAAATACAGCTGCCCCATCGCGAGGTCCTGATCTCTCTTCATTCAGTTTAATCCACGTCGAATGGAGCAGGAAGGCGATGGCGTGGAAAGCCAGTCTCCCTCTTCTAAAGCGACTCTGGGACCGCTGAGAAGGGAACTTCATGCTTCCTGTCTCAGAAGCATTAGCAGCCTTCTAAAAAATCCGAGGGACTCATCACAGAGACATCTGAGGACCAGTTAATGCTGTAAGCGTTCCAGAAATTAAAGGAATTCTGGGCCACTGAATGAAGGATGTACACTGCTTCACTGACTTGTGGGTCTAAAGGATTCGGGCTGAGTTTTCTACCCAAACACGGCAGCGAAAAACTGCCAATATTAAAATGAAAGTGTAGTGTTAGGGCAGCAAACTCTATTGAACGGTTTGTAATTCTTTAAATCTTTCTCTTCATTATTCATCTTCGTTGAGAAGCTGAACAGAGGTTAGCAATTAGTGCTCAGTTTCTACTTATTCTTGTTTAAGTCTGCGGTTTTGTTGAAGATAAAAGCAGACCTGCATTGTCACTGTGATCGAGTCATTCCTGCCAAGTGGCGGTTGGCCAGCCACCTCACACAGTGCAGCCACAGGCCCCTCTCACCTGGGGGCAGGCCAGATGTCAGGGCCCAGAGGAAGGAAACAGGCCCGGAGGGGCAGGTCTGGACAACGAGAGGACACAGGTCGCAGTGGTATTTCCTAACCACACACAACAAAATTAGATCATGAAAATACACTCTCTGAGCAGAGCCTGAATTTAAATGATATTTCATGCACCTTAATTCCCTGCTGTTTCTTATCATGTCCATTTCTGGTAAGCAAGGTTATTCATTTTTAACTAATTTTAACTGTTAGATCAGTTAGAGACCTGCATATCTAGGTCATTAATCAATTGTATTTATGGCCGTGCTCAGAGTCTGTCAGCCTCACACAGGGAAACAAACTGTCCCCGGGCTTACAAACAGAGACGGAGACCGCTGAGATGTCGTAAGGAAAGAACATGGGGGTAATTGGTGGAGAAGCACAGTTTGTTACAGCAAAGCTTTGCTGCCACTGCAGCCCTTAGCAGCTGTTAACATCAGTGTTCCCTTCTTTTTTATTTATCCCGGAATTCAGAGAAGCGGTCTGTATTTCCATCAAGGGCTCTCCTGCTGCACTGTGGCAAATGTTCTTTCTGCTCCAGGCTGCTGCTGCCTGTGCCTCTGGTTTGGACACCCCCATGCTGTGCGCACACACACACACACAGGCCTCTAGTTTGGACACCCCCGTGCTGTGCACACACATGGGCATTTGGTTTGGTTGTAGGACTTGATCCTCAAAAAGTACAATTTTATTAGGATTTAGCCACCATTCATACTTCTCCATCAGTTATTTTACATTACAACAAAACATGAAGAAGCTCACAAAGTCACAAAAACTCCACAATCATACACTGAAGCCATAATGGAAGTTAAACAGCATCTTTACTCCAAATGTAAAACCCAAAAGGGAGAGAACAGACCTAAAAACTGCTGGCCCACGATGTTGGGGACACAATACAGGAGGCTCTTGTGTTAAAAGGCTCTTTGTCAAAACACACTGTGTGATCTTTTTCTCCCGAGCATAGGATCAATAAATCAACGAGAACAGCTGATCTTAAATCTACATGAACTGCTCAGTGAGTTAAAGACCCAAATCATTAAGGGCACAGTATGAAGGCTGATATTAAAAATGAGTCTGTGCTGAAAATGCACCACATCAGACCTCTTTCCCACTTCCAAGCTGATGTCACCTATCATAGTAACTGACTTTCCTTTCTCAAATCACATCTTCTGAGGCAGACTGAGGCCCTGAGTGTGGTTGCAAAATGAAATTTTTCGTTGCACTGATAACTGATGCTCCCTGCTCTGAGAATTTGGTTGGTGGTAGAAAAAGAATTACTACTGGAGATTATAGTGAAAGATCCGGTCTGCTGAAGGAACCAAAGGTTCTTAAAGACCTGGTAAGTGATTTTTACAACTCTGAAAGCACTTGGGAATAAGTTCAAATTGAGCTTCTCAAAAATTTTTAGAAATGATGGTAAAAAAGGAAATTCAAATAGCACAAAGATATAGTAAAAAAAAATAAGATTTCTTCCTACTCTAAAGCACTCAATCTTTCCTCCAAGAATCAATCCCTAGTAGTTTTCTAAATATTCCTCCCCATGCTTCCTGCACAAAAAAGCACATAAGCATCTATGCGACTTGTTTAGAAATAGAAATAACAGTACCCACTGCGGTGTTAACTAAGCATGGTGCTTACTCCATGCTTATCAGCACACACAAAGTAGCCTTATTCAGGGGACGATGTTTCCATTTTCCATGTATCTATATGATGTAATTGGTAGAACTTTTGATGTGTAAACAGTGCTAACTTCTAAATAGGCTGAACTAGGTATCTAGAACCTTAGAAACACACTACTTCTCTGGAACTACTGTTGTTCCAACTTGCAGCTGCCACTTCCTGGGTGTCACCATTGCCACTGTTACTCTAACCCACAAAACTGGGTTTCTTTCTCTGTGCAGGGACCGCCATCAGCTCCCTGGGCCGTCCACAGACACAGATGGAACTAAACAAGATGCACCTGAAGGGCAGAAGCAGGCGAGACAGAATCCCACTTAGCCTTCATAATCTCCTGCGAAACCTCCCAGAAAAGTCTAAAATCCCTGTCATTGGCCATTCCTCTGTCTTCAGGTGAGAGTCTATCCCCTCTGTGCTCTCTCCAGTCCTTAATCTTTACGGACTTTGGGTCTGTCACTCAAAAATGTCATTCCCTCTCTATCAAGCCCAGGATGACTGAGAACAGGGCCAGTGGAGACAGTGAGTCACGGCTGAGGGAGCCTGGGGTGACCTTTCTGAATAGAAATATGCATAATTCAGTGGCTGGAGAACCATTCCTGGAAACAGATGATCAACAACTGAGGCTTTTTTGGAGGGGCCTGGGTCAACTTACCATCAGTTAGCAAGTGGCACTGCTTGGGAAGGCAGATATTTATGCGAAGTTAATGTTTTAGGTATTACTAATTTCAGGTGGCTGTTCCAAATGTGCGAGGGACAATCCCTCAGCACTGAGTCTGTGTAAAAGATGCTAAGACTCCAGGGTGCCTGAGGTTTTTAAACAGTTCTAGCACACACCTACACTAAAGGTCACAGTTCTGGGATGGTGGAGTTAGTAATGACTATGTTATACAGCCTCTGGAAGACAAGGCTAAACTCGTTAGGAGCTCTTGAAAAACATTATTCAGTCAGAGACCTGGCTAGAATCCCAGGTCCATGGGAGGCAGCTACTTTGCTTCCATTTCTCTCTGGAGTATCACAGATCGACCACCTGAGCTAAATGTTTGCTCATTTTGTATAGGGAAGGGTAACTTATTCAGGGTTAACTGTATTTTCGGATTTTAGAGATCTTAACACCAAAAAGAGAAAATAAATAATTGAAAAACACAGCGATTGGAAAGAATTTGTCCCAGCTCAGCTCCCAACATCTTTGAATATATTCTCTTCAGTTTCTCTTATTATAAGAATCACCAACAGGCATATATAATACATCTTTACACAAGAGGCTGACAGATCACATTGCCTTTACACACCGTGGTGATAGAAACTCGTTCAGTACATACCATGATGGGATTCTTAAAATAAGCAGTCATTTAAACTTATTTTTAGAAAAATCCCATTATTTGCATGGTTTTTAGCACTTAGACACATGAAGCAATAATCTCCTACTGTACTCAGGAGAGTCTTTAAAAATTCAGCTACTGCCCTGTCTGGTGTGGCTCAGTGGATCGAGCCCCAGCCTGAGAACTGAAAGGTTGCTGGTTTGATTCCCAGTCAGGGCTGCAGGCCAGGTCCCCAGTTGGGGTGTGCAAGAAGCAAGCAATCCAATCCGTGTATCTCTCACACATCCATATTTCTCTTACACTGCCTCCCTTCCTTCCCTGCTCTCTAAAAATAAATAAATAAAAATATTGTAAAAGAAAAATAAAATTCAGCTACTTCCTTTGAGGACCTTTCCAAAGGCTTGTTACCTAAAATAGCTAGAGTCCTTTCATACAAAGAACTCAATGTAAAATCAGGAGGAAATATCCTGGTTGCGACTGCGTCTGAGGAACTCACTTCTCTCACTTATGTCTGATCCAGCAGTTTCTCTTCTTCCCCCCACCCCACCTGATCCTCCAGAGATACAGTCGGGTGTCACCCATCCACTGAAAGTCCGAGCCAACTCAAGGAACTCCACTCTTCCAGGGATAATGATTGCTTCTTAAAACATCAAGATGTTAGAAAACATTTCTTGCCATAACCACATCCCTGCACAGCAGCCTCAGTGACTTCTCATAAGCTGTACAAACTAGCTGATGGGCTCTGGTATGTTTTTACCAGCAACTCTAGACACATCATACTCTCAGACAAAAAAATTCTCCTCCCTTATTGTTCCGTTTTACTTATGGCTTAACTTGTTTGTTTTAAAGGCATCAGATGCCACATCTGCATACAGTGCAACCTCATCCCTTTTAGAGAGTGCCTGTGCACCCATTGTGAGTGAAAACGCCACGGTCAGCTGCCCAGAAACACTTGCAGTCTCTTTTGCTGAGTCATGAGGGGTCTGAATAAATGGTTGTTGGTGGGCGATGAAAAAAGGGCACAGTGTTGAATTCACATGCTTACTAACAGGTTAGTTTATTAGGGTGCTCTTTAAAAAACAAACAGCCTAGAGTCCTAAAATGATTAGCCTAATAGTCATTATGAACCTACTACGTTCCAGGCATTGGGTAGACCTTGAGCATGCAACCATCCTGTTCTCAAGTAGCTGACAGAAGAGACAGACGAGTGAGCAAGTGAGATCTCAAAGAGCATGAGAAATCTGAATGAAGACAGGGAGGAGTGGTTTAATTTCTAGAAAGGGGACAGGTTAGAAAGAGTATCATAGAGCATACTACAGTATAAGTTAGTAGTCAACCAGTCCATTTTTGAGAGTAAAAGGAGCAACTTTCATTTATGGACTAACAAAGTGGTTTATCACATTGGTAGGCCTATAAAATTTTTTGTTTAATAACTGTTTTTAAAATAAAATTGTTTCAAAAAATTAAAATAATGTATCGATATGTTAAAAATTTTTAATTTCTTTCTGTTGATTGTCTAACTATCAGAAAACACTACAGGCAGAATAATTACCCCTGGCACATATTCACAGAGTTTAATCAGTTTCTATGCATGTCCTTCTCTAAATCCATGTCTAAAACCTTACATTTTTCCAATGTTGTTCACTATCATTTTTTTCATAAAATTGCTTACACTCTTCTTCAATGTTGCATTTTGTGATCACTAATTTTGAAACTGTCAACAACTTTAATTGATTCTTCATTGACCGTAACATCTTTAACTTGAAAATATGCTCTTTACATGCTACAATACTTAATGAATTCAGGGCAAATACTGTTAAACATACAAATTCTAACTACAAATGTTTAATCAAAAAGTATATATGTATTTCACTTCGGCCAACCCGGAGACATAGGTAGACACTCTTTGCCTCCTTGCACAACCACAGAGAGAATTACAACTAAACTTCAAAACAAATAACACCCAGAACTGTCAGAAAATCGAACTGTACGTAAGTCCGACAACCAAAGATTTAAAGAAGCCGCGGTCGCCCAGGTGGGTGGGAGGGGTGGAGATGCAGAGACGGGTGGAGAGGCGAGGAGACGTGCTGTGGAGCAAAGGGGCGGCAGCAGTGGCGGGGCGGCAGGTGGCCCCACATGCATACGTGGGGATAAAAATCTGGAGGGATGCCTTGGGAGAGAACGCCAAGCCAGACCATGGCCGGACCAGGGTTCCAGCGCCAGGAGGATAAATCCCCGTAACTTCTGGCTGTAAAAACCAGTGGGGGTTGGGGTAGCAGAAGAAACTGATGGATTTTTAGGGAACTCTGCTTAAAGGGCCTACACTGTCTTAGTACATAAGCAAACCAACCCACTCTGGGATTCAGCACCAACACAACAGCTGGAAGGGTGCCAGTCGCATACAGGGAGCGGGTGAAGTGACTGGAAATGGGGTGAGTGCTGGGCATGAACTAAGTGGGGACTGCTGGAGGGAAGGAGGTACAGGGTGGAAGAGGGGCAATGGGGAAACTTGGGACAACTGAAATAGCATAATCAATAAAATATATTTAAAAATTTGATCAATGAGTGTATGAAAAGAGTGTGTGTGTGTGTGTGTGTGCGCGCGCGCATATATTTCAGCCTGAATGTTTTCTTACAGGGACTGCCATTTTGCCACCTTTCATTGACAGATATTGCCTTTCTTTGATAAACAATTGTAAAAGACAAACCTTGTCAAATAAATTGTGTCTATTAATGATTTTTTAATGTTTCTCTAAATTTGGAGGCTGCAACATAATCAGCTTTCCCAATCCCATCCCATTGCAGCACAGATATAAAAGTATCCAATTAAAAATAGCTCCACCCAGACACTTCCCACAGATTGAGCTATCCCAAAGCACAGTCACAGAATTTCAAAACTCACTCTTATACCTTAGTTGAGTTCTCATCACTTAACTTACTCAGTTTCTTTCTTTCTTTTGCAGGGTGTGTTTCATGTTTTGTTTCTAGTAATTGCAATTTTCTAAAAACTTCAAGAGCTGCTGTTTTTTGCACACAACTTATTGAATACTTTGATTAAAGTTTCCAACTGCTTTTTTAACCAATACAACCAAAACATGCAGGACTTGTGTACAAAGAAGTCTGGTGTCATGTTAGTATACTTATATTGATTTACAAAGTGCTGCCATTAAAGTCTCATGCAGTTCTAATGCCCCGTTGATGGAGCAGGTAGCACAGGAAGGACGACCTATGTTGAAATAAGCAGAATGCATGAGAATGGAAGAAGGAAGTAACAAAATCATGTGAGAGGAGAGCTGAGCAGGGTGGGGACAGGGCTGAGACTGGAGACCATTTAACTCTCAGCAGCTCCCAGTCAGCTGACCGTGTGCTATCCTCCAGCAGGACCCAGCAGCCCCATGCAGGGGGGAGGGATGCACTGAGGTTGAGTTTCACATCTGCAGGGTAGATGCAGCAGGCAACGCAGCAAGGATGCTGGCAGGGGACTGATGGTAGGGATAGGCGGGGTCAGGCTGGATAGGAAAGCCCAAGGAGGAAGGCATTGGGGGTTCTCAATAACGCTAAAGAACAGGCAAGAAATAAAAAACCTGAGGGGCTGTTGTGAGCTAGGCTGAAAACAGACATGGCGTGGTGGAGAGTAAGATTACAGGGCTCTGGGGAGCACCATTCTAGAGAACAGACACAGGGTTGGAGCTGGTTGAGGAACTTTACAGGTTATCATGTGGGTTGTCAACAGGACACTGAAGGCACCATGCTGATCATCCTGGCCAGGGGGACTGGGGGATGCGGGAGAAACCCACGAGTCAGACACCAAAGTCTTCAGTGAACAAAGAGGATAGCAAGCTGGCAGAAACAAGGGAAATGGGGGCAGGGTAGGGGAGATAAGCTTGAGAGCCTGAGCTACAAAGCAAGGATTTTTACTTCAAGATGTAAAATTAATCATCCAGATGTAGCATCAGGGGATCTGTCAGAATTCTAAATGTCTTCTTCGAAATGGGAACCAGCGAACTTCTCTATAATCTCAGCCATTGCTGTCCCTGTACATGAAATGTCATACATTCATCAGGGCCGCCAAGCCATTGTCATTACCAAAATACCATCATTATTCAGAAGGTCCCTTGGATTCAAAGAGGTAAGACATGGTTTGGGAAATACCTTCTCAGAAAATGGAAAGACTGAGGTAGCAATGACAGAAAACCCAGCAACTGGATTTCTAACCTCTGTGCTGGTTTCACAGAGGTTGACACTGAGAAAATGGGGACAGCAAAATTTTGACACAGAAATGTGGAATTTTAGGCCTGAGACCTCAGCCTTGTCTAAAACAACTAAACCAGCAACAATAAGAACCTCTCTACGTTACAAACAGACCCAGACAGGCCAGGCTCTGAGCTATCACAGAGCTCACCAGAAGCCGAAGGAGCCTGGACTCGCCCTCCTGACTCCAGTCCAATGCTCTGTCCACCTTACAGCATTCCTAAATGAATCTCTCACACAAGTCCTGTGGGACTCCGCCACATCTCCTTCCAAAAGGGAACAAGAGGAACTTGGTGCCTAAGAGCCTCAGCGTTCCCTATGAAATACGTTGAAAAACCATTTGGAGTCCTATGATTCCAATGAAGAGACAGTGATTCCCTCCAGAGGACAGAAGTTGAGGCTGGATTAGATTATGTCCAAGATCACCTTGGGCCACATCCTGTGACTTGATGGTTCCTGCCCTCTAGAGACTGAGGTTGCAGTTGCTGAGCCAGGATGCAATCACTGACAGTAACTGCACCCAGACACGAGTACACTTTAGTGGCTCTAGAGCCCCTCCCTCAGAGCGCTTCCCTGTGACCCCCATTCTTCCACCTGAATGCAGGCTCCCCTGGGAGCCCTCCTGCTGCCCACTCACCTGCTCACTCTCCGTCCTCCTGCCCCCCAGCCCCTGATCTCCTTCCACCACAGGGGCTCCCGCTTGTCCTGAACCTGCTTCTCTGCTGCCAGGAGCCCCTTTATCTAAAAGCCACATGCCGGGCCCAGTGCAAAATAGAAATGTACGTTCTTTGTTCGAACACCAGGAAAAATGTTCTCACTTTTGTCTACTGTCTCTCACTGACCCTGCCGCCATGGTGTTTATCTGTATTGTATGTTGCGCTCCCTCAGTCACGGGGGTGTGTACCTGCAGGTGAATGCAGATTCCTATGGTACCTGGGGCTGCAGCCCACACCAGAATGCTGGTGTATACATCTGACCCCAACACCCCCACCCTTGTGCCCCAGTCCCCACCAGCTGGAAATAGGAGACAGGAGGTGGAACCTGATGTGAACCGTGACCTTGGGCTCCAATCCCCTTGGGCCTCACAAAACACAAATTCGAATTCAAATTCTAAGAATTTTAAGATGGCAAGTATAAAGCATTAAACCCCAAGTGTGGCTCCCCTGTGAGCTCAGGGCTCTGTGTGCCTGCGCTGGTCACACACCCATGGAGTCAGGCACGGCCACACTGCTTATTACCTCACACCTTCCAGGCCTCTGCTCAAATATCTCCTAATCAGAGAGTTCTCCCCCGATCATTTTGTATAAAGTAGCAATGCACCCACCCACCTCCCAGCCTTCTGTATCCTCCTCACTTCCTTTGAATCTTTCTCAATAGACTATCACTACCTGATACACACTTACATGCTTATTAAATGCATTGTTCATCTCTCTTCTGCTATAATGTAAGCTCGACAGGGGAAGGGAATTCATTATATTCATTGCTGCATTCCCACTGGTGACTAATCCCAAACACATGGTAGGGGCTCCATCAACACTTGGTGGGTTAATGAACGAATGGTTATCATGATATATTATGACCAATACAGATAAGAATGTCAGAGAACTTCAGAAAAGAGTGAATTTTCTGTGGGCTGGGGCCCCTGGGATCAGAAGGTGTTCAGCTCACATTTTCAAGAGGAGCAACTATAACCCACAACAGCTGCTTTCTTTGAGATTTGTGCAGGGAACTCTAGGTCACATAGTAGGTCCTGGCAGAGGAGGTGCCCTTGGGTGGAACGTGAGTAGGACTTAACCAGATGGATGTGCTGGGGGTGGGGTGGGGTGGGGCTGTGCTCCAGGCTGAAGGGCTGGTACAAAGAGAGGCAACAAGGAGCCTGGGAGGGATGTGAGGGATTTAATCTGGCGCTTTAAAAGCAAAGAGAGGGCCTAGATGCCTGACAAGAATAGAAAAAGCATTAAAGAAACTGGGAAGACAGGAGAGAAAATCAGAAGCAGGAACATCCACATCCTATTTGCAGGGCATGAGAAATGGGCTTGGTTGAAGCAGAGATCCTGCTTCTTTTAATAAGTTGCCAAGCAGAACTGCGGCTCAGGAGCACCTCAAACCAGAATGTCCGATCTAATAGTCAGAAATGTGTGACGCACAGGCACACTTCTTACAAGCCCTAAGTTTTTATCTATTAGGGAACAAGAAGCAACAAGGTCAATGGGGATATCTTCTCTTTTTTTTACAATCCTCAGTTGCTGACTTTAGGGTATTACAGGAATCCTTAAATCAAATATTTGTGCAATACGCAAGTTAATAAATGGAAAATTTCTGAGACTGACATTTCATATTCTAAGAATGACTCTACAATTTATCTGTATTTTATGGTTTCTCAAATTTAAATATTAGTTAGGTCAGATGTTACTTATTAAAATTTTTATAATTGTTCATATAATGTATGGGATTTTAAAATTGTGCATACTTTGAAGAACTCACTTAAAATTTAAAACAGGTAAGATGATGTTTAGAAAAATATTATGAAAATCTTTTAGTAAAAAATAATTGCATTAAAGCCTAGTTATAAAAAGTCAAAACTGTTACAAAAGACGAAGAAGGACATTATACATTAATAAAAGGGTCTACTCACCAAGAAGATACGTGCCCCAAACAAGCACCAAACACCAGAGCTCAAAGGTATATAAAGCAAACGTTGAAAAATTGAAGGGAGACACAGACAGCTTTATAAAAACAGCAGGACACTGCCGGACCCAATTTTCCGTAACACACAGAACAGGCACCCAAGATCGGTGTGGAGATGGGAGACTTCAACACTACAGACAAATCAGACCCACCAGACACACAAAGAATGTCACCCAACAACAGCAGAATACACGCTTTTCTCCAATTCACATGGAACATTCTCCAGCATATATGAGGCAACAAAGCTTAATAAATTTTAAAAGACTGAATCACACAAAGTATCTTTTCCAATCCTAATGGAAGGAAACCTGAAATCAACAACAGAGAAAAACTGGAAAATTCATGAATACATAGAGATTAAACAACATAGTCATAAACAGCCAATGGGTCAAAGAAGAAATCATAAGGTAAGTAAGAAAATATCTTGAGGAAAATAAAAACACAACATACCAAAACAATTGGGATGTAAGGAAAAAAAGAGCTAAGAGGAAAAATACAGTTGTAAAAGCTTACATTCAAAGACAAGAAAGTTTTCAAAAGATATGATTTTATTTTGGCAATTTTATATGTTTGAACTGAGTAATATTGGTTCATAACTATATTGAACTCTGGCTTTTCTCTTTTTCTTTACCTTCTTAACTCTCTCAGCCCTTTCTAAAGGCTCAGTAGGTTTTGTAGTGGCAGGAGGGGCAAAAAAAAAGGCATATTAAATCATTAGCCTGGAGGATGACAAGCAGTAGCTGCAGCCGGAAGTACTGAGCTCGCCTCTGCCAGCATCTCCCGCCACAGCACCACAGAGCCCACTGCCCCAGCCAGGTCTGTCTTCACAGGACAAAACACTATGCATACACCCCCAAAATGGATCCCAACAGACTGGGCCCTTCGCAAATGGAATCCCTCACAGATGGAATCTCCCCAAGACTGAAACCTTCACAGACTAGACACCTCAGAAATGGAAACCATCACAGATTGGACCCCCCCACAGACTGAATCTTTACATGCTAGAGCCCCCACCTACTGGACCCCTCACGGGCTGAGCCCCTCACATCCCACCCAGCACATCCACCTGGCTAAGTGCTGATCGCCCTCCACCCAAGGGCGTCTCCTCCCCAGGGCACTCCCTCTGACCCACGGCTCCCTGGACAAGCCTCTAGGGGCCCCGTGGTTGTGGGTCGCGACTGTTCCTCCATGAAGAGAGCCCCACTGGAGAGCACTCACCATACCCTGAGTGTGTCCCCCAAATGCCTCCCACCCCCTCAACACTGAACAAAAGTCACAGGCCCTCCAGGCTCTCATTAGTGTCTCTTGTGAGCAAAGATAAGATTTTGGTAATTTATATGTAAATCTATTTAGGTGTCATAGTCTGAAACATTTTTTTCCTCATTATGCCAGGCTACTTATGGAAGATTTTGTATTGGGAGTAATAATTTGCTCTAATTAAAACTGTTTCTGGGAACATATTGTATGAATTATGAATAAAATATCTACATGAAGCAATTCCCACAAAACAGGGGAACGTTCGAACCGCTTTGTGCACAAGCCAATGGAGTAAATAAACAATCTTTTCTCTTGGAAGCTATACATATTTTCATATCTTGGACTAAGTCAAATATTCCTTAAAGAAAGTGTGTTTTCTTTAATATCATTCAAAGAAAGTGTGTTTAGTCATTAGTGTTACAAGTTCAGAGGGTAACTAGTTGTACATATCTTAATGCTATCAAGGAATGAAAGGAATATCAAAAACATTTTTATCTTGTGTGGAAAACGCACAATGGAACGACCCACAATACTGGAAAAACACACTCATCTGGATTCGTCTGCTCTTCCATTAACTGAAAAAATTATTTAAGAAAAAGACATAATTATTGCTGTGATTAACTGAGATTGCTTTAGTGATTTTCTGTAATATAATTTAGGGTTTTTCCCCCTCACAAACCACTAAAAACTACAGTGCATTTTCTAGTTTCTGCTTTTAAAATACTGATTGAATCATAAGTGATACAGTTTTCCAGGTAAACTAAACTGTTCACATTAATATTCCCTACAAAAATTTTTCCTAGAAAATGTCATGAGCATGTTACATTGTGCTAGTTGAGCGCATCCATGGGGTCACTTCTTGGGTTGGATAAATGATCCAACCATTCTGCTCGGACCCTTTACGTAAACTTTAAATAAGAGGAGCTCCTAAGTTTGTTGTAAGAATTCAATGAGTGCATTAATGTTAACCAGTATTCCTTGTACATGTAGTCATATTAACTGAATAAGTATCTATTGTCTATTGTAATATGCAAACACTGTTCTAGCAGAAAACAAAGCAGAGACACATTTTACAACGGGGACAGGTACTGCAGACAAAATCAAAGTTGGGACAGGGAGTGACCGTGTGTGGTAGAAGGGTTTGGTAGTGTTGCTATCTCATACAGGTGAACTTGGGGACAGCTCAGTGAAAAGGAGACATTTGGCAGAAATTCTAATATTTCTTTCATTCCATGAGAGCATTAAGATAGCTAAGTAAAGTGTTCCAGGCAGAGAGGTGAGTGGAAACGAAGGCCCAGTGGATGCAAGCTGTGTGTATCTGGGGAGCAGCAAGGTGGCCAGTCTGCCTGCAGCTGAAAGAGACAATGAGGGAGGGGTTGGGATGAGGTCAGAGCGGGTGCTGGGGGCCTCGTGGTAGAGTGCCCTGGAGATCGCTGTCAGGACCTGGTCTTTTACTCTGAGAGGGAAAGCCAATGGGAGTTTTCAACAGAGACATGACAAGGTCTGGCTAATATCCTGAGAGAGAACGTGCTGTAGGCAAAGGCTGGGGAAGCAAGATAAGTTTTATGTATGATAATATCATATATCTGCACCAGACTGGTAGCTGTGCAGATGATGAGAAAACAACTGGATCCTCAGCACTGGATGGTATCTACAGATACCATCAGATAAGTTGGTGACCACAGATAAGTTGGTGACCACAGAATTTCCCAACGGATGGGGTTGTAGGACATCAGAGAAAAAGATGAGTTAGGGATGAGATGGGATGGGATGACTGTGAGGTTTTGGCCTGAGCAGCTGCAAGAATGGAGTCGCTACTTGCTAAGATGAGACATGCAAGTGGAGAGGTAGATTTTGTGGAAAATTCAGATCAAAATTTATTTTGGATCTGGTAAGTGAATGATGCTTACTCCACAGCCAAGTGAAGCTACTGAGCAGACAGATACAAAGTCTGAATTTGAGGGAGTGGTCCAGGCTGATGCCATAAACTTAGGAGTTACCACATAGAGAAATTTAAGTCTTACTGAAAACATAATAGGATTTCATAGGGAACATAATCTTTTTTTAAAAAAATTAATCCTGGTGTGTCCTTTGAATCGTATCAGCCTGAAGTATATTTTACATCCTAAGTTGCTAGAGATGCAAAAGAGGAAGTATTAAGGCTGTGCCCTTTATCACCTCCAATTACACCAGCTGATGTTCCACAAGCAAAGTTGGATGACAAACAAACTCTAAACAAATTGGCTCTTCATTTGTAACTTATTCCACTGGCATACCAACCTCACACTATCTAAAGAAGAATGTTCCCCCAAATAGCATTCTGAAAAAAATGTATTTGTCCAAAAACCCAAATAAAATTGAAATACAGAACCCTATAAGCAATCAGGTCTCTTGTGCCACAGCAGCACAGGAAAAAACACGCTATAGTACTGAGAATCAAAACAATTAGCTAGGATAAAATTAGGGTGCTGAGCATCCCTATTATATTTGAGCATCAGTGCCCAAGGTGATGTTTCCTAGGTAACCAAATATCTCCCAGGCACAAATTTTATAAATACAGCACCCCCATGTTGTATCAAGATCTTCCCCAAGTATTTGGAAATCAAACATTTTCTAAGCTCTTCCAAAAAACCCCATACCCACTTTCCACTGACCAGACAGGAAAGATACAGGGGTCTCAGGAA
Source organism: Glossophaga mutica (assembly GCA_039655065.1). Taxonomy (NCBI): domain Eukaryota; kingdom Metazoa; phylum Chordata; class Mammalia; order Chiroptera; family Phyllostomidae; genus Glossophaga; species Glossophaga mutica. The sequence goes on from CM077303.1 coordinate 159,831,597, forward strand.
CAAACACTATTAAGACTTGTCTATGAAAATAAAAGCAGAACAACAAAAACAACAATAAAGCCCACAAAATCTTCTAACCAAACCGAATACTTTCCCAGTATTACATTCTGATACATCATAGTTTTCTGTCATTTTTTCCCCTTTCTTTATCATTGTTTTTAAAGTATCTCACGGGATTAGATAACCAATAAAGAGGAAGGAATAAGAGCCAAGGCCAGTTTGAATTTTCAGAATATCTGACATGAAACATTTTAAAGAAATATATGACATCGAAATACACTTAATATTGAGAACTAAATTATCAAAGTTTTACCAAACAGAGTTCCTTTGGGGACCAACCAGAATTAATGTAAATTGCAGATGGCCTGACTATTTATATGAAAAATGCTAAGAAATCCACAAAACAACTAGTACAACTAATAAATGAATTTAGCAAGCTCATAGGTTGATGCACAAAAATCAACTGCATTTTTATGTAGTATCAACAAGCCACTGGTAAATGAAATAAAAACCAATATATGATAAGATAAAAACTATTTCAGAATAAATTCAATAAAGATATGAATGACCACACAGTGAAAAATACAAAGCATTAAGAAAAATGAAAGATCTAATTAAGTGAAAATATTAGTCATGTTTATGGATTGGAAGCTCACCTTTTAAGTTGCTGACTTTTTCCCAAATTGATTCCCAAGGAGAGTCAATGCAATCCCAAGCAAAATTCCCCCTAAAAGCATTTTTGAAAAAAAATGACAAAATGATTCTAAAATGTATATGAAAATGCAAAAAAATCTAGAATACCCAAAGAAATTTTAAGAAAAAAATGACCAAGTTAGAGGACTTACACAAGCTGGTTTCCCGACTTAAGAGAAAGATGCAGTGTGGCATTGACAGAGGACAGACAGAATGAGTAGTGAAATAAAAGAACGAGTTCAGAAGCTAATCCAGCCACATATGATTTTCGGCAAAGGTGCCAAGGCAATTAACTGGGGAAAGAAAAGTTTTTCCCAACAAACAATGCTGAAATTGAATATTCCTATGGTACAAACAAACAAAGTATCATCCTTATCCCACACCATACATAAAAATTCATTTAAAGTTGACCTTGAAATAGACCTAAATGGAAATGCTAAAACTATACAACTTCTCGAAGAAGAAAAAAAATGCAAACTTGGGGTGGGGTGAAACTTCTCATACAGGACACAATAAACACAAACCAGAAGAGAAACCACATTGATAAGCTGGAATTTACCATTGAAACACTTCTCATTCTAAAGGTACCATTAAGAATTAGGTGATGGTTCCTTAGATATGACCCCAAAAACATAAGCAACAAAAATAAATAAATAAACTGTACTACACCAACATTAAAGACTTAGGTGATGTAAATGACACCATCAAGAAAGTGATAAATAATAAAATGTCCAAAGAAAGTAAAAGGACAACCCATAGAATAAGGAAAAAAAATTGCCAATCATATGTCTAATAAGAAACTTGAATAAAGAATATATAAAGAAGTTGTATAGCACAAAAACAAAAGTCAAATACCCCAATTTTAAGATACATACCGTATTTGAATAGCTATTTCCCCAATAAGCACATGACAAGATGCACAACATCATTAGCCATGAAGCAAGTGCAAATCAAACCACAATGAGATAACACTTTACACCCAAGAATGGCTATCACCAAAAAGACAGATAAAACAAAAATTGCACAGGCTATAGAGACGTTGGAATCCACATGCACTGCTCTTAGCATTGCAAAACTGTGCGGTCACTTTGACAAAGAGTTTGGAAGGTCATGAAAAGGTTAAACATGCAGTTGCCATTTTGCCCAGAAATTCACTCACAGGTATACACCCAAGGGAAATGGAAACATGTCCACACAAAAATTTGTACACAAATATGCCTAACATCATTATCCATAACAGCCAAAAAGGGGATACACTCTAAAGGCCCATCAACTGATAAATGGATACATAAAAGGTAATATATCCATATAATAAAATATTACTAGGCAACAAAAAGGAACGAAATACTGATATATGCTCCCACATGGATAAACCTGGAAAACGTTATGCTAAGTAAAAGAAGCCCATCACCGAAAACATACATGTTGTATGATTCCACTTAAATGAAATATCTAGAATAGACAGATCCATGGAGAAAGTATGTGGCTGCCAGGGGCTGGAGGAGGGAAGAGTTCAGAGTGACTGCTAAGGGGTATAGGGTTTCTTTTAGGGGGACGAAAATGATCTAAAATCAGATTGTGTGATGATTTTACAACCCTGTGACTAATAAAAACCACTTTACTGTACATTTTAAATGAGCAGATTGTATGGTGTGTGAATTACATCTCAATGAAGCTGTTATTAAAAGGGCACCATTAAGAAAACAAAAAAAGCAAGCTACAGAATAGAAGCAAATATTCGTATTACATACATCTGACAAAGAACAGACTACATAAAGAACACTTCCAACCCATGATACAATGATAACAATCCAATAATAAATTAAGTAAAAGATGTGATTGGACACTTTACCAATGCACTAATGGCCCATAAAAAGATGACTGATATCATGAATCATCAGGGAAATGCAAATTAAAACTACCATGAGATACCATTGTATTCCCATTAATAATGGCTAAAATGGAAAGAAATGGAAGCATCAAGTGTTGGCAAGAAGGAGAGAACAGGAACTTACATACACTGCAGGCAAAAAATGTAAAATGGTAAAACCACATTGGAAAACTGGCAGTTTCTTAAAAAGTTCAAAATAACACTTCCTATATGGCCCACTCATTCTACTCCTAGGTCTCCACCCAAACATACACTCACACCCAGGTTTGTACAAGAACGTCCATAGCAAACTTTATCCATAATGTCCCCCAAACAGGAAATAACCCAAGTGCCTATCAGCAGGTAAATGGCTAAAATGAGCGCTGACCTGAACGAGGGGACACTGCTCAGCAGTAAGAAGGCACGAACTACTGCTCTACACTACCACAGGGATGGATGTCAGAAATCAGGAGTGAAATAGGCCACACACGGAAGTGTCAGGCTATATCATCCCATTTATAGAATATTTTTAAAACTTCGAAGGAGCCTTGGCCAGTGTGCCTCATTTGGTTAGAGTGTTGCCCCGTGGACCAAAAGTTCACGCGTTCAGTTCCCAGTCAGGGCATGTACCCAGGCTGCAGGTTTGATCCCCAGTTGGGGTGCGTACAAGAAGGCAACTAATTGATGTTTCTCTCACATCGATATCTGTCTGTCTGTCTCTCTTTCTCTCTCTCTAAAAGCAATGAAAAAACAAGTCCTCAGGTGAGGATAAAAAAAAAATTTTTTTAAGTGAAAGAATATCTACTGAATGAAAGTGAACCACTGGCTGACTGGGATGAGAGGCAAGGGTGGGGGGAACTTCAAATGGCGACAAGGTATCTTTTAGAGGGATGGAAATTTTCTGTTCTTGATTGTGGGGGTGGCTCCTGGACATGATTCTCTCATACTCATTATTAAATTTTCTATTTAAATGGGTGCAGTTAATTGTATGCAAATAATATCTCAATAAAGATGATTTTTAAAAAGTAATGAGAACCAATGAAAAAAATTCATACAAGTTAATGGTATAATTAGCATATCCAGTGTTTAGGTAAATAATGCCTGTAAAATGTTTAACAGTGCACTTAATTGTTTCTTACATACTTCAAACATCACCTCTAGGTCTGGATTTTGTGATTGATTTGCCTGACAAACCTCACACGGCGCCCCCTAAGGGTTCATTCCAGCCCCGCTCCTCTCTGCATTAATGCAAATTCTGAATGAGTGTGGTCTACATTAAGTTTAACTGCAAAGGAACGGAAAGCATGACAGAAAGGCTCAGTGAGGGGTGGGGTAGCTGTGCTGACAGTACAACATCCACACTTCGTTCTAAGGTTCGTTCTGTTCCGAACTCTTTTATGCTCTCATGCCAACTGATCTTTCCATCAACTCCTGCTGCTAAGCACACAGATGGTCCCCCACCTACAACAGTTCAGCTTACAACTTTATCTGCAGAGATGTGCTGACGAAATGATACGGATGTCCACAAAGAAGCCAGTCAGCATTGAGGACCTAGTATTTATGGCAGACTATTTCCCACACATTTCTCTCATTCAATACTCACGATAGCCGCTAATGTAAATATTATGGTGATCCCCATTTTTTTCCAGTTAAGGAAACTGATACTCAGAGAGGTCCATTTATTTGCCCAAACTCTTGTAGCTAATAACAGGCAGGGCTGAGATTTACATATTTGAGGTACTTTTTAACTGATTTAAGTGACAATTCCAACAGAGAACTACAGCAAGTGAATACGCGTACCTTTAAATTCAAGTATTAACCCTTTCTTTTCATCATCAATAAAAGAACACATTCAAATACACCACCGACATTTTGTGGGGCTTTTTCTTGTTACCAGAATTTCATTTTCTTCCTATTGGGCAGTCAGTATTTGGTGGGAAATTCGACTCACCTGCTTCTTTAAGAGCAGACTCTGTACGAAACAAAGTCACGTGAGCTTCTAGGGAGTGTCCCCAGATTGGCGAGAGCTACCACCTCTAGGAAGAACTAGAAATGTGGCAAACTATAAAACAAACAGGGTAGCCAGGAACTAGGGAAGGCTGAACTCAGGCAGCTAGCAGTTGGAAAGGAGCCTGCAGTCAAAACTGCTGAACTGCCAGGCTCAAGGCCAGCGACCACACACACACCTGCAAAGCTGCGGGGCACCACCCGGGCTGTCTTGCACAATATACTCCCAGTCTGCACACTTTTAAATGTTTATACAGAAATGTTGCGACCTACTAAAAATATTTTAAAGACAATGAAAGATTGAATAAAATGCCTCGATGAGCACTAATTCGCATCCTAACATGATCCCCAGTTAAGGTGTTGTTTAAACATTCATAGGGAAAAAAAGAGATAGATTAAAAAAATAAATTGTTAGGCTAATCCTCAACCCTTCTGAATAGCTTTGGCAATCCAAAGTCTGATAATCACAAATATAATAATATAAGTATATATTCTGACCGCCAACAAAAGTTCTCTTCAGTCACTCAGCTCAATAATGTGGTATTTCAGAATTTATTTTTCCAGGTCATGATTAAAGGGTAGCACTCTTATACAATTTCCATCACTGAATTCTAACAAATCCAGTCCTGGACTACTCCTAGGAATTATATCACTCAGAGTGAAGCATTTGTATGTGTGAGGGGGTAGGCTAATTTCATGTCACATTTAAAAAATACATGTTCAAGCACAGCCACTAATTGAACATTTAGCTTCCTTATTTCCTCCCTCTGCTGGTAATCTCCAGTGTTACTAGAAAGCAGAAACAGTCTACTGGGGTTCATAATGTCAGGGTACAACTCTAGTTATACTTTTCTTACTCCAGCATGAACTCCAGTTCAGTCGCATGTGTGTTTATCAGGCAGCAGAGGAGTAGAGGGAAGGGACGGAGCACGCAGCTGCCATCTGCTGCTACCTCCCCCAGCCACCCTTGAAATGAAGACGAGGGTGGGAATTCCTCCCAGAGACAAGAGCAGAGTGTACTGTACAGTGGGCCCACAGAAGCGTTTTCAGGAAGCAACATTTGGACCTTACACATTAAAAAGCAAAACAGTCATCCTGAAGGCAGGTGGACCCTGCAATGGTAGCATCAAATCCCCCTGTGGAAGCTTCAGATTTTCAGCCTCATCCAGCAGCTATAGGCTAGACCAAGTGAGGCCTACAGCCTCCTGGTTTCAGCCAACTGTCTAGTTGGGAACACACATCTCCAATGTCCCACAGTCCTCACCACTCCCTATTATCTTACCTGGCCCACTACAGTAATTAACTTTACCGCCTGGCCCTTTAGGTATTTGAGTTTGCAAGCCCTGGTCCACACCCATCAGTGTAAAAAAGGTACTTACAGCTGCATGACCAAGTATAAGTGGTTTGGGCTTTCATAGATATCTTCCAGGGCAACAATGTTTTCATGCTTAATCCTGAAAGAAAAAAAATGGAACACACAAAAACATAAGTATGAGACATGAAAACTTTTCAGAACAGATGTCATTATAGCAAAGTGTTTTAAATGTTAAAAAGAAACAAGCTCAAAATGGAGTCTCTTGTGCTAAGCCCCACATCAGCAAATCAAGACTTAATACCTAATGTAACTGCGATTACAACCCCCCAGAAATTCACTCTTAACTGGTTAGTCTGGAGTTTTCTGGTTGACATAAGAGGTAATCTGCTACATTCTGTCTTCCATAAATAGACAACCTAATCCAGAAATAAATCCATTATTTTCCCCTTTGCCTATAAAATCCTTCCATTTTGTGTAGCTCCTCAGAGCTCCTTTCTATTTGCTTGATGAGCTGCTGCCTGATTCATGAATTGTTCAATAAAGCCAATTAGACCTTTACATTTTTTCAGTTGAATTTCTGTTACTTAACATAATCCACACTCTTTACTGTGACATTTAAGTGTCCCCAACCTTGTTTCCAGACCTATTTCCCATTACTCTTCCCCTACTCTCTGTTCTTCTTCATTCGTTCCAGAGGCTGTATACCCTCTGATGCAGCAATGCTGGATTAACTTCATGCGTATCCAAGCCTCTTTATATTTATTCACATGAATCTCAAAAATGGGTCAAACCTGTCAAAACCCCACTAACTTGCAGGGAGAATTTAATTCTCATTCTTCTGTAGTCTCCCACTGTGTTTAGGTCACAGGCTGGCCTAAACAGTCCAGTGTCTGCAAATCCACACCCATAACAAGCAAGATGTTTCAGGGGACAGTTTCCTTGTCAAGTTCATGACTCCAGTGTAGACAAAAGAAAACCAGACTGACCTCCCACTGGGACTCTAGTCACCATCACCACCAATGTCAATTTGGTATCCTGAGCAAACTAGACAGATGCTGCTCAAAGTGTGGTTGCCAAAGAGCGGCACTAGTATCACCTGGGAGCCTGTTAGAATGCAAATTCTCGGGCCCTCCCGCTGTCAGAATCAGAATCTGTAAGGGCAAGCCCAGCAATGTTTAAGTAAAATCCTCAGATGATCTGTATGCACCACATTGAGCTAGAGAAATTCTGTACTAGGCCAGTGCTCCTCAACGGAAGTGTGCACAGGAGTCACCTGGGGTGCTGGGTGCACGCCCTGATTGAGCAGGACTGGGATTGCGGGGTGGGGGATAGGAGGGGGTGTCCCATGAGTCTGCATCTCTAACAAGCTCCTGGAGACGCTGATGCTGCTGGTCTGCAGACCACACACTCGGACAGCCAAGTCCTAACTACAGAATCATGAGAGAAGGGAACAGCCTAATGCTCGTCCCTGGAACCCTCCACTAACAGCAGTTCTGTTCAGAGTGTAAGGCCTGATATTTATTTAAAGCATTTGCGAGGAGAATCATTTCATTACTCCATGAGATAATTAGCTCTTACCACAAGCTGTTCACTGAAATGATTGCCGAACCACCTAAAAGCCAGCGTTTAACAAACAGATGCTTGTGAACCCCTATAAGCAGGGACTACATCTTACTCATTTTGTTTTTCTCTTGGACCTGCATTGATCTGTTAAATAAATGTTTCCTGAATGACTGGAATTTAAAGGCTGTTACTATTAAACAGCAAAATCATTATTTAGTTTGGGGAAACAGAGTGTAAGTAATAAATATTCCCAAGTATAAGATGTCTGCCCCTCAGAAAGAAGTTTACAAGGTGAAGCAAACCGGAATATCATCTTGCCCTTGAGCAAGGGAAAGAAAGAATCAAAATAGTTAACTGAGAGTGATGATGCTTTGATTCCTCCAGCTTTTACTAGTTAAGGCAGTTGTTTGTGGAAGCTGAGATGATAGATTAGACTAAATTCACTTTCACCTGATTCCAATGTGTAAACCTAATTATTTGTAGCAGTGGTTACTGTGATACCTGAGCAAAATAATAGCAGCAATATGTTACATGAACCGGGTAACCTCTGCCACCAAGGAAACCAAGACAGGTTAATCTGGGACTGCCCAGATCCTCGATGTTTGTAGAATTGTCATCACTGACTGTAACTGAAGGAACATCACCACAGAAAGTATAAGCGTATGGATTTTCCCCTCCATTAATATTTTTAAATTTGCCATTGGAATCAGTAACATGGGCACACATTTTCTTCCAGTCATCTGAGTTAATTTGGGGGTTAAGAGCTTAGACTTGCAGGGAAGTGAAAGGAATGTGATTTATAAGTAGAGTTGTCAGAATAAAATGCGGGGCCCCTGGTTACGTTTAATTCTCGATAAACAATGAATACTTTTTTAGTATAAGTATGTCCCAAATATTGCACTGTTGTTTATCTGAAATTCCAACATGACTGGGTGCCCTACATTTTCATGTGCTGACTCTGGCCATCCCACCTAACGTGACTCACTGTTGATGAGACTGCACAGTGGGCCAGAGATTTGTCCCCATAGTGACAACTGCCCTTGGAGTTTGAGCCAAGGAGGCAGTTTGAGCCTCAAACTACAGCTATTAATACAGATTCAAATATATACAAAGAATCAACTATGTACAAAGCCCTTGCCCAGCCAAAGCAGGAGACTCCAGTATATTAAGAATATAATCCCTTCTTTGGATGCAGAGAATGGAGAAATTAGTCTATTTACCCTGCTGTGTCTAATAATGAGTTCTTACAATGACTGGAATGACCATTACCTATTCTACTAACTATTCCTCTTCCTCTACTAACTATTCCTCTTCACTAATGAATCAAGCAATCAAGCAATTGCCATTTACTTACTTTCTACCATGTGTCTGGGAGAATACAAGAAAAAAATGAGGTTTTGCCCTCAAAAAACCTCTCCATCACCTAGATGGAGAGATCCATGAAGCAATTAGGAAAGAATTAAATGCTAAACTGTAGAACTGGTGCTAAATTCAGAGAGAGCAAGGCTGGGTCTGGGTTGGAATTACAGTGAAGGCCTCCAGAAAACAAAGGGAGTTGAGTTGGGATAAGTGATGTTTGAATAAGCACACTTCAGAAATTTTAAAGAAATCCTAAAATGGCCTCCTAAATGTCTCTTAAGAAAAGTATTTTAACTAACTTGTTTATATTAGAACATGATAAAAGCAAACATTCTGGCTTCCCATAGCTATTTTCAGATACTTTGGTCCATCCTCAGATTCCTTGAGATACACAGACACTGCACTTCACATTTAATCATTAGTTTAGTACGTAGGTTCTCTTCACAAAAGGCCACATGAATATCCATGAACACGACTTTGGGCGCCCACCATGTACCAGGCACGGAACTAGGCATCACAGGAGAGACATCTCAGCCTTGGGAAGTTCACGCAGGTGGGCAGCTGGCTACACTTAGAACACTTTCCAGGTGGTCTTTGCTATGTTTACCAGAAAAGCAGCCTCCTTCTAATTCGCAGTGACTCCTGGGACCCACACAGAACAAGCTTACACCCTATTCTCACATATCCTGCAAATGTTTGACAGACACAATATCTCCGCTTAGTCTTCTCATCACTGACTGGCGACTTCTCCTCGCATGTGGTTTGTATGCCTTTCATGTTATCGTCACTCTTATTTGTCCAGACTATAGCATTCGGAACTTATGGAGTGATCCCAATGAAAATACAGCACCAAGAATAGGGTATTAATGGAGCAGAATGATTAACCATCATGAGGTGCATATTATATTTTTGCAATAAAGCCTAACATTAGATTCTTTTTTGTTTTTTAACAACTGCTGGGACATAAAGAATATAAGCTCCACAGACATGGGGATTTTTTACTGTTCTGTTCACTAGTCTCTCCCCAATCCCAAGAAATGTGCATGGTTGGTAGTATTTTCAATATATCTTTGTTGAATGAATAATTGAGTGAATGGAGTAAATAAATATTCACCTTAGGGTCAATTAAATGACCAGATCATTTTTACCTGAATTTGTACCAAAGAAGATCTCCTTTCTTACTCACACTTGACCTGTGAACTTAAAGTCTCCACTTTCACTTTCATTAAATTCAATCTTATTAGGTTCCATGCAATGGTTCACATGATCAGGAATATTCTGAATGTTGATTCTCTCATGTATTTTATTTATTACCCCTCTCAACTTAGGGCTGTCTGCGTAGTTGGTTGGTACACATCCATCCATATGCCTTTATCCAGATCCTTGAAATCTCGAGTGGGAAGGTTCTACGTCAGCTCCATAGTGTCCTGCCAGAGGCCTGCGTCAACGTAACCAAGACACTACTCGGCTGGATTCAATTGCTGTCAAGTTGCTAACCAGCAATACTATCAATTCTAGCCCATATTTTATCACCCTATCTATAAGAAGCCAATTAGATCCTTTGCTAAAAGGGCATTCCTCAGTTTTACGTACCACATAATACTATTTAAAGGGAAGATGCATGTTCAGAAAGATTTGTTCTTAGTAAACCCATGGTGGCCCCTAGCAACCACTATAGTCTCTACTAAATGATCACAAACCATCTGCTTGATTAACTGTTCCAGAATTTCACTGTGCACTGAAGTCAAACTTCCTGGTCTATACATCTCATACTCTTAACCTTTTTTACATCTGGAAATTTTATCAACATCTCTTATATGATGGGAGACCCCCCAAAAACCAGAATTTATTTATAAAAAGTTGTGTTTATTCTTATGTTTAAACTTCAGTCACCTTTAAAGTATTCTCCATTTGATACGACTATTAACAAGTTTTTTCCACTACTCAAAACAGTTTCTGAACTAGTCAATTTTGATGCCTTTTAGTGCTTCTGCCATTTCTTGTTTCACCTCTTCCACATCAACAAAATGTTTCCCTTTGAGGACATTTTAAGTCATCTGTCATGAAATGTGCAAATGCATTGAAAGAGTCTTCAAAAAAATTCACTGGAGCCAAATTCAGCTTCTCAAGACAACACCAGCTGGTACACTGATACAGATGGGTTCCTAGAACACTCACCTAGCAGGGGAAGCCTGTCCTACAAGGGGCCCACCCTCCAGAGGAGAATTCCAATTTGGGGGAGGTCCCCCGGTATTGTGTTCTCAAACATTTCCACTGTGACTCTTTTGTGGTAATTGCAATTTCCTCAGTCCCCTGGGATGTAACAAATCTAAATCTAGTGATGAACTAATTTTATAACTTTCTTTAGGCCCTACTGACGTAGCTGGTTTATTTATGCCGTTATTGGGTGTTCACTATGTGTCGAGACTGTACTAAGTATGTTTAATGATTTCATTTAACACAACAACCCTGCAAAGTATATACCATTCTGCTTACTTTCAAAAGAGAACAACTGAGACTGCAAGAGGTGAAATATTCCAAGGTCATATGGCCAGTGATTGGAATTGTTGAGATTCTAATGCCCAAGCCCGTCATCAAGTGCTTATGCTGTGACTTCATATTAACTAAGTTATAATAAGAATGTAGAAGAGCTCATAAATTCAAAGTTATGTGTATAAAATTATAACACCTAAAGTCAAGGTATTAAATTTCATAACTAACAATAAAATATCCACTTCAGGGGTGCAGAGATTTGTAAAACCATCCTGTATTTTAGTGGAAGCTCTCAAGATATTTGGTTGTAAACATCCTGACAGATGAAATCCCACTGTCAAAGTGAACTAGGGGAACAGACATTCAGGAGTGGAAGAAATAGTTAGGAGTCCAGAAACTATAATTAGGAAGCACCTTCAACAGCCCAGATCTGCCAGTATCATCAAAAAGTGGACAAAGAGGTGGGCATGTCAGCCACAAGCAAATGAAAACCAAGGTTCTGTTAACCCTGTATAGCTTGATAGCCAAATCCCTACAGATCAGTGTTCAGTCCTTCCAAAACACGGTCAAGAGCACTTTCATACATGAGAAATGTTCACCCCCCACAAGCAATGTACACAAATTCAAAGGGATAATGTCACTAAAAGCAACTTGAAGTGATAAACTTTATTTTTTAAAGATTTATTTATTTCTAGAGAGAGGGGAAGAGAGGGAGAGAGAGAAGGAGAGAAACACCAATGTTTGAGAGAAACATCGACTGACTGCCTCTCGTGTGTCCTCAACTAGGGATCTGGCCTGCAACCCAGGCGTGAGCCCTAACTAGGAATTGAATCAGCAACCTTTAGTTTCTCAGGCCAGTGCTCAACCCACTGAACCACACCAGCCAGGGCTAAACTTCACTTAATTTTAATCACTTATCATCTACCAGGCCCAAAGTAAACGTTAGCTGATGCAGCTATGTCCAGAGGGTAAATGGTTTATATGGTAATCTTCAGCAAAGTCTCTATAATCTCCCAAAATATACGGAAGTGGATGGAGGGAAGTAGGCCTAGGCAGAGGAAGAGAGGAAAAAGCTAAATGGAAAAATAGCATATGGGCATCAACGCAGACTCCTGTCTGCACGATAACTGACAGCCAAGTCAGAAAACCCTGAACGAGCCAAGAAATCATTCTAAAGTCAACTCATGAAGAAGAAGAAAAAAAATCAGTGCCAAATGCACAAGTAAGCCCCATTCCAAAACCCCCAAGCTGGAGGGAACATCGGGACCCAAAGGGCAGGCATTCCACTGAATGCACACACTTCTAAAAATGATGGCTACATCATTTCTTCCTCCAGTCTAAATCTCTGCAGTTCAAGGACTCAAAAATTTTGAACTCCATGCAAAGAGAAGTTAGAAAAACACATTAGAGAAGAGGAGAGAAAGGAAAGTTCAGGGGGTTTTTGTTTGTTTGTTTGTTTGTTTGTTTGTCATCCAGTCATGGTTCACTGACCTGGGGCAGGAAAATCGTGGCAGCAATTTTGAGAATTATCAGGAGAAGGAAAAGGCAACAGAATCCCTTTCCTTCATGTTTGCATTCTTTGGATATGGTCACTTATCTACTCAAGTTAGAGAAGCCACTGGAGGATAAGAGATGGAAGGAAATATAATCAGAAGGGACAGACAGGAGACAAGGTGATTATCAGTGAGGGCAAAACAAGGATGGTGGAGGAACAGATCTCCCCAGGGAAGCACAAGGCAGAAGTCAGGCAACAGCCGAGACCAGCTCCCTGTCTTCCTCTCAGGCACCCTGGGGTTAACTGTGCAGTCAGGGAAAGGCCTCTCTCAGGGGAAAAGCCAACCACTCTCAGGCAAACGCCTTAAAGGACGAGGTCTTTCACTACCCACCACCCTTTTTGCCTAAATGGCCCAGAAAATTTTAATTTTATTCACACACACACCAAAAAAAAAAAAAAAGAAAGAAAGAAAGAAAAAAAGATGCAGTGGTTTTCTGACATGGCAAATTACCTTAAAAATATTTGAATACCATTCTGGTGTCTTAGCAAATGCTCCTGTTTGTCTGGGTAAATGTTATGGTTTTTGTTTTTTTGAAATTAAAGAAAATCACTTCTTCCTTTCTTGGGTCAGATTTTTTTCTCCTACTATAAGCAGTACAGGAAACAATGCTGAGAGTGTCAGGGTACTCTCAGTCACAAAGGAGAGTAACAGCTGAAATATTTTCCAGATGGTATTAAAAATAATACATCTTTTATAAACTAACAGGTGCATTCACAGATGTTATCTCATTTTGTTCTCTTAACGAGTCTGTAAAGTAGGCATTATTAGTCTTATTGCATAGATGACCACTGCCAGTTTATATCCACGTAACTGCTCTCCCCATCTCCCTCTGGGGTTGCTCTCTTGCTAGCCATTCTCCACACGTCTCCTGAGCCTTCATTTCACGATATTGAACTGATCAAACACCTTAGTTAGAAATCCTCCAACTGCTCCCTATAGTCCAGAATGAAGTCCAAATGACTTGGCACGACAGACCAGATCCCTTGTTGCCACCCTATCTCTTCTTCTACCACTGCCCCACACCAAACCTTTATTGGACCTAGGCAGCTCTCACACACCCGTGCACACCTTCTCTGGCCATACAGGTATGCTCACCCTTCTCAGATCTCTTCCTAACTACTCATACTCAAGACTCATTCTGTATCACCACCACTGAGAACCCTTAACTATTCCTTACCTCTCACCGGGCTGAACCCCTCTCTCCTGGGCCACCCCACTTCTTTTATCAGCCTATTGTTGTACATACTGCATTGTACCCCAAGTACCGTGTGCACACGTGTGTGTATGTATTTAAATGATTTCACATGCAGGTTTCAGTAGGTATGGTTACATATCAAACTGATAACTAGTTACCTAGTTATCAGAACCTAGTACTAGTTATCAGTACCTAGGAAGGGCTAGGGTGGGAGATTTTTCCAGTTATTCTGAAGCAGTGTTCTTCATCGGAACCACAGAAGAGAGAAATATTATTTAAGTGGCTATTTTTCTCATTTTTTCCCAAGGATGCACCATTCTGTCTGTGTACTAAAGTTAACTCAGCATATTCAGCAAATGCCTTAGGGCATTAGGACTTGATTTTCTCATTGAAACCAATTAGAGAAAGGTTACTAGGCTGTTGCATTGCCAAACTTTAAAAAAACTTCTTGATCAAAATCATTAACACCTGGATTGACAAAAGATAGCCTTAATGCTGGACACAGAGATACATACAGATTCATTTAACTGCTCAAGCAATCGGGAGATTAGGCTGGGTCTCTGCTCTCATGCATTTAACTGCAAGATGTCAGACAAGTCACTAAATACTTTCTGACTGCAATTCCTCATTTGTTAAACGAACATTAAAATATGTGGTCTCATTATTCATATACAAATATGCATATACATACATTTGTAGAGGTAAAATATAATTGTATACACATATTGTATACACATATATGTATCATATTACATGTAAAGAGAAATCTCGTCTATTAAGAACACAGGTCACCCCAGAAATGACCAGAACTTGAAATCCAAAGCTTCAAATCATCTCTCTTTGCTGCCAGCAGATGGGGCTGTAATCAACTAAGGAGCCAACCATGGTATTCAAACAACTGCATGTTAAGTATGCAAGCCAGTTTTGCTGTTTTCTTTTTTAAAGCACTAAGTAATTCATGTGATATTTTCATTATGAAATGTTTTGCTTTGAATCTTTAAAAAACAAACAAGTATCAAGCAAAATCCTCCTCTGCAGCTGACCATATTTTCAAAAAAAGTATCTCAGGCATCTTTGTACAATTTAGGGTGCACAGGGTGGGAGCCTGGCCAGCATTTGTGAGTAGGGAGACCAGGCTAGAACCTGTAATGACACCATCAGAGGGTCGCCCAGTAGGCTGGTCCTGTCTCTATGGGACTGTATGTTGGTCATGTCACTTTCAAGGGTCTGTTTCCTCATCTAGAAATTAATTAGTCAAACGGGATACTCTCTGAGGTCCGTTCCAGCTCTGTCAATCAATGAATCTAAAATGTTAATGAGGCAAAGGGTACAGAGGTATATATGGGCCCACAAAGCTTGACTCTAAGCCAGTATTCGGCATTCTCCAGCACAGGGCTTGCTACACCAGAGTCTGGATTACTGCTCAGAGTCAACAAACTCTCTTTCTGCATGGGTAACTTTGTCAGACATGGAACAGGCCTTCTGGAGACAGGAAGCCATTTACACAGAAAAGATATTCTTTTCCTTCTCCTTTAGCCCTGGACCAATAGATAAATGACCAAGTGATTTGCTCGTGTCCAGAACAGCTGCAGAAGATCCAGCTGGGGATTGGTTGTCACAAGTTAGGTCCAAGAAAGCATGAAAAATGTTGTGGAAGAATGAATAAATAAACGAACAATTAATTCTGGTCCTCCTAAAGACTTACAGACCAAAGACACGTAGAAGCTGGATACTTGAATAAAAAAAATTAGAAGATTTGACTTTGTATATTTCTTTCCTACTCCTGTTACCACCCATAATAAGTTACCAGTGGGTCTCAAACTCGGCTGTATATTAGAATTACCAGAGCTTTAAAATACACTGGTACCTGGGTCCACCCTTGAAGGTTATGATGTAATTGGCTTGGGATGTAGCATAGATATTGGAAATTAAAACAAAACAAAACAAAACAAAACAAAACAATAACTAGTGAAATTGGAGCAGTAATCAACAAACTTCTGGCACACAAAAGCCCTGGACTGGATAGCTTTACAGACGAATTTTACCAAAGATTTTAAAAAGAGCAAACTCATTTCCTTCTCAGACTATTCCAGAAAATTCAAGAACAGGGAAGGCTCCCAAACTCTTTTTATGAAGCCAGTATAATCCTAATTCTAAAACTAGGTAGAGACACAACAAAGAAAGAAAACTACAGGCCAATATCACTGATGAATATAGACGCTAAAATTCTCAACAAAACATTGGCAATCCAGATCCAGAAATACATTAAAAGATCATACACCATGATCAAATGGGATTCAACCCAGGGATGCAAGGATGATATAATATGCACAAATCAATAAACGTAATACATCACATAAACAAAAGGAAAGACAAAAATCACTGATCATATTAATAGATGCAGAAAAAGCATTTGATAAAGCACCTATTTATGATAAAAACACTCAGCAAAGTGGGAGTAGAGGGAGCATTCCTCAACATAATAAAGGCCATATACAAGAAACCTGCAGCCAACATCATACTCAATGGGCAAAAACTAAAATCTTTTCCCCTAATATCAGGAACAAGACAAGGGTGTCTGCTTTCACCACTTTCTTTCAATATAGTATTAGAAGTTTTAGCCACAACAATTAGACAATAAAAAGAAATAAAAGGCATCCAAATTAGAAAGGAGGAAGTAAAACTGTCATTATTTGCAGATGACATGATATTGTACATAGAAAACCCTACAGTCTCCACCAAAAAACTATTTAACCTAACGAATAAATTTGGCAAAATAGTGGGATACAAAGTCAGTATTCAGAAATTGATGGCATTTTTGTACAACTACAATGAAATATCAGAAAGAGAACCTAGGCAGGAAATCCCATCTACTAGAGCAACAAGAAAAATAAAGTACCCAGGAATAAACTTAACCACGAAGGCAAAAGACCTGTACTCAAAAAACTACAGAACACTGAAGAAAGAAATTAAGGAAGATACAAATAAATGGAAGCATAGGCTGTGTTCATGAATTGGAAGGATTAACTTCACTAAAATGTCTTTACTACACAAAGCAATCTATAGATTCAATGCAATCCCTATTAAAATATCAATGGAATATTTCACAGATCCAGAACAAATATTTCAAAAATTCATATGGAACCAAAAATGACCCCAAATAAGCCTCAGCAATCTTGAGAAAGAAGAGCAAAGTGGGAGGGATCACAATACCTGATATCAAACTATGCTACAAGTCCACTGTAGTCAAAACAATCTGGTACTGGCATAAGAACAGACACTTAGATCATTGGAACAGAGAGCCCAGAAATAAACCCAAGTCTCTATGGTCAATTAATATTTGGCAAAGGGGGCAGGAGCATAAAATGGAGTAAAAATAGCCTCTTCAATAAATGGTGTTGGGAGATCTGAACAGCTACATGCAAAAAATAAAAAAAATAATAATAAAAATAAATAAAAGAAAGAAAGAAAGAAAGAGAGAAAGAAAGAAAGAAAGAAAGAAAGAAAGAAAGAAAGAAAGAAACTAGACCATCAACTTACACCACACACCAGAATAAACTCAAGATGTATAAAAGACTTAAGTTGTGACACCATAAAAATCCTAGAGGAAAACACAGGGAGTAAAATTTCAGATATCTCATGTAGCAATATTTTCCCCAATATATCTCCTAGAGCAAGGGAAATAAAGGGAGATTAAAAAGCTTCTGCATGACTAAAGAAAACATCCACAAAATGACAAGGGATCCAATCGTTTGGGAAAACATATTTGCCAACGATACTTCAGACAAGGGTTTGATCTCCAGAATACATCAAGAATTCATATGACTCAACACCAGGGAGACAAACAATCCAATTAAAATATGGGCAAAGGACCTAAACAGACACTTCTTCGAGGAGGACATACAGAGGGCCCAGAGACATCTTAAAGGATTCTCAGCATCACTAGGCATCAGAGACATGCAAATTAAAACCACAATGAGATACCACCTCACACAAGTCAGAATGGCCATCATTAATGAATCAACAAACAAGTACTGGCCAGGATGTGGAGAAAAGGGAACCCTAGTACATTGTTGGTGGGAATGCAGACTGGTGCAGCCACTGTACCAGAGAGTATGAAATTTCCTCAGTAAACTAAAAATGGAATTGCCTTTTGATCTGATAATTCCACTGCTGGGACTATACCCTAAGAACCCTGAAACACCAATTCAAAAGAACCTATGTACCTCAATGTTCATAACAGCACAATTTACAATAGTCAAGTGCTGGAAGCAACTTAAGTGCCCATCAGTAAATGAATGGATCAAAAACTGTGGTACATTTACACAATGGAATACTACACAGCAGAAAGAAAGAAGAATCTCCTACCTTTTGTGACAGCATGGATGGAACTGGAGAATATTATGCTAAGTGAAATAAGCCAGGCAGTGAAAGGCAAATACCATATGATCTCACCTATAAGAGGAACCTAATGAACAGAACAAACAAACAAGCAAAATAGAACCAGATGCATGGAAACATGGAACAGACTGACAGTGACCAGAGGGAAGGGGTGAGGGGGATAAGGGTGGAAAGAAGGAGAAGGGACTAGTCAAGGAACATGTATAAAGGACACATGGACGTGGTGGACAGCAGTGTGGGAATTGACCGTGGGAGCAATGACAGGGGATGGGAGGAGTAGGGCAAAGGGGGAAAAATTGGGACAACTGTAATAGAACAATGATAAAATATTTAATTAAATAAAAACCTCTCAAGTGATTCAAATACAAAATTTAAGAATTCCTTTTAAGTTACTGAGTTAATTAAATCCTTAGATGCTGAGAAAAGATTCACCTTTAGATGCTTGGGAGTCAATAACTCCATAGTTTTAGTCTCATTTTAAATTTATATTGGATGAACACATTTACTTCATAATGGGTCTGATTTAAAGGTAAGGTTCAGGGTGTCCTGAGCCTCAAGGTTCAAGGCTACTTGACACATTAGTCCTCCCAGGAAGAGAATATGAAAAATTAACAAATTTCAATGGGATAATTGTAGCTTCTAATACTCCTTAGTCAGGCTTTGAAACACTAACACATTTAAGAAGATGTCATTTCGTTGTCTGAATTTCTAGGTAGCTTTTTGTCAAAGGGTAATATATATTTCTCTGGATGTTTTCACATGAGAATAGATGCCTAGTCTTGGAGAATATCAAGGCACTCACTCGCCTGCCTCAGACTGGAGATGAGTCTTGTAACTTTGACTTACTAGCTCCACTGCTTTGAAAATACAGCATCCAAAGCCGCCTTAGAAGGGAAATCTCAGAAAGTTTGTTCCAAGTGCACTGCAGATCATTACAATGTGAAGTGAGAAGCCATGTCTGTGTGAAACACTGCTGAGGACATAGAACCAGGTGCAGAGCCCCTGGCCTGCATCCTGCAGCTCATCGTCCACACTCGGATCCCCAGACTGAAGACACTGGGCTTGAATCTGGGAAGCATCTTAAAGGCTTCTAGCTCTGAACACTTGTATTTAGGTGAACACACAGGAAAGGGGACCAAAACAATGCATTGGAAGGAACCTGGGGGAGAAGTAGCATTTCCTTTTCCTTCCTACTATGAAAGTTCCTCCGTGCTGATACCCACAGAGAGCATCCTGTGTTGCACAAGTCAAACCCAGGATCATGCCAAGTCAATAGGTGCCCTGAAAAGCAGGCTCAGCTGCACGCCCTGGCACAGGCAGAGCTTCCACACGGGTACAGAGGCCAAGGGCATTGGCAGGAAAGAAGCAGCACAGGCCTGCGCCCATGCTTCCTCTGGACAAGGAAGCACCTGTGGCCAGGTGAGCATGCTCCTGGGCCACCTCACTAAATCTGCTGGAACTCTGGGCCATTTATTTATAAAGCAGGAAGCAAAAGAAAAATATGGAGTAAAAAAAAAGAGGAAGAAGAAAAACAAGAAGAAAGTCTGCTTTGAAGCACCAATACTGATTTGTTTTCAGCCTTAAGAAGGTTGACCCTGTGCTATAAAACATTCCTTGCTATTCGAGGGATAGCACATCAGGGTGTAGAATGGAGCGTTCTTCAGTTTTTGCACATCAGTAATAAATGCTGTTTCATAGTCTGTTCAGGTCAGACCCAGGCTTCAGAAAACCAGGCACATTCAAATAGAAGGAAATAGTTTTCAAGTGTCTACATGGTGGGAATTCATTAGGGTGTTTGTCGTTGGCCTTGTGCCACATATATGTTGTATTGAATATATATACAGGGTGGGGCAAAAGTAAGTTTATGGTGGCTCATACGGAAAATACAGTAATTAATAAACAATATAAGAATAAACTCTGTGTTTCATGTACTCACAACTGAAACTTATTACCACCCATGTATATGTGTGTGTTTATGTATATGCGCACACACATAGAGAATCTGTGTGTAGTGATAAAGGAAACTCTTGTATTCTTTCTTGAAAAAGCACCAGGGGGAGTTTCTTCATAACTGAGATCAAAGTCAAGATTAGGAAGAATAGCATGTTTTGCTTTGTTGATGATTTTTTAAAAGGTGTGTGATATGCACATCACCTCTGCAAACTGCAGTTTTATGCAGATGGGTGTTAAATGCTGAGGCAGGTCTGAATTTATAGCTTTATCATGCCCTGGTAACAAATATGATATGATTATGATAACCCAAGGGATGTCAACTCTTAAGAAATTTCCCCAGATGAGCTCCAAATTCTCAGAAATGACACTACAAAAAGATTGTTTGTAATAAACTAGTTGCTATCCATGCAGTTTTCTATTGTAGAGTTCAGAAGGAGATTAGGAGAGCAACTGTGTCGTGAGGGATGAGGGGTGAGAAGATACAAGAAATCCGGTCACACGGAGGGTCTCTGACAATTACCCCAGGGTAGCCAGGGTGGGGAAGGTGGCAGTGGCTTTGCTCCTATGCTCAAGCAAAACAGCCAGTGTGCTCAGGAGGTGGCCGCGGTCTCCAATCCAACTCAGGGGAGGCCTGACCAGACCGAGGGCACGCACAGGCCACCGGGTGCACTGTAGCCGACTCCGAAGGCACAGAGAGTGTTCCTCCCAGCATCAGAGCACACCGTCTGGACTTCATGGAGGTCACTTTTGACCAGAACTTTTCAATCTGGTTTTCCCCAATTCCTCCAGGTTCTCAATAAATACTTCAGAAACTGTCACAAAACACAACTAAGCAGCTGCAATGGATACCAAATGTGAATGCACAGTGGACACCACCAAGATGTCCACTGGTGTTTCCACTGACAGGATTCGTAATGAAGTTATCAAATGGAACTTAAAAATTCATCCTGATAAAATACATTTTTCTACCTGTTTATGTATTGGGGTTCTATTAAGAATTTGTTTTCCAAAGGTTTCTACTACTTAAAAAAGAAGGAAGAAACACAAAGGAAAAAGGGGGCAGGGAAAAGAGAAACCAGTGCAAACACAATACAGAATTGAATGGAAGGGTTTCTGCCCTACTCCACCTAGAGAAAACCAGTATTATTAAAATATTTTCAGATACAAAGGGAAGACCTGCCCTTGGAAAGTTATTCCCAAAGTTGCTAAGCACTTTTTCCTGAGTCAATGGCCTCTTTAGAGTTACTTTTTGAAATTATGTAACAGTCAGGAAGAAGCCAACCACAGAGATAGGCAGATAGGCAGGGGTGAGGAGAAATATGTACGCACACACATTCACGCATATATACACGTGCACGCACGCACATGCACACCCACATGCGCATACCTTCACATACATATACACATGCATGCACACATATACAGGGTGGGGCAGAAGTAGGTTTATAGTTGTTTGTATGGAAAACAATACAATGATTAATAAATAATAATAAATGAACAAACTGTGTTTCACCCTGTACATGCACACATACATGAATGCACACGTATCCATGCACATATTCATGTACATATACATATACACATGTGTGTGCACGCATATACCCATACATGTTTACATAGAAACAATTTGGGGGCCACTCTCCTTAAGCCTGGTCTACAGTCACACAGTTGCCGGGTCCCCAGTGTTGGAGCTGCTATTTCACAAGAGGCTGGGGCAGCCAGCACCATATAAATCTGCAGGCAGAATGATTTATCTCAGGGGAAGGATGCCAAGAACATTTGAGAGGTAAAGAAACAGAGGATAAGGGCCTGGTGGAGGAAGGAGCCAAGTGGGGTGCCAAAGCACACACAAAACTGAGTGAGGATTATTTCACAGACTCATAATGCAAAGTCAGAAGGCAGCTGAAGCCCCTGTGTGGACGTGTGCTGGTAAATTCGGGAGGCTTATGGGGAAGAAAACGCTCATGTGGGAATGAAAACTGCCAGTTCCAGGATCTTGCAGTAAGGGTGTGGCATTGCATGAACCATCTGGTGGTTTTCCCACTCCGATCTTTTTTCTCTCTCTCCTTTTTTCTTGAGAGGTGAAAAGTGGGGCTGGTGGTGGACTCAGCACCTTAAGGTCTAATGTGGTTTGATGAGAAACAAACACATAGCAGTTCTACTAAATAAGACAGCCCGTTAGATGTCATGATGGAATACTGCACAAGAATGCCACCAACTGCACTGCAGACGGAAGCAGGTGGCGGGAGAAGGGGACGGGGAGGGGAAAGCACGGCCTCTTATGTCACTGTTGCACTTTCTCGAAGTTTGCTGCATACAAGAGCCCTTGGAGAAGCATCATGGTACATTTTTTTAAGAGAGATTGCATAAAACACACAGACCTACACTTCATAAGACATCAAGAGAGTACCTATGAGTTTCAGGCATGAGGCCAAGCAGCGGGATACAAAGATAAGTACAAGACAGTCCCTGAAACCAGCGCTCCCTGGCCAGTGTGGGAAGACAGCTCTGTATGGAAACTTCATGATACAGCACAACCACCATCCAGCCAGGGAGCAGGACTCGGGCTCTGGGAGCACAGCCTGCCCCAAGTACTCAGGTACTCAGGCAGGACTGCACCCCAGGGGGGACATACGCTCTGGGTGTTGGCAAGTTTGCCAGGAATGGAAAGAAAGGAAAAGAGTCAGCCAGAGAAAGGGAAGAGCATTTGCAAAAACAGAAGAGTAAGGTGTGCTGTGTTGGGACACAAAATACTCAAGTGGATGGGGCTCATGGGAGACAAATTAATGAGGGTAAATTGGGAAATACTATAAAAGGCTCTGTTGTCAAGTTCAATGCTAAGGGAACCAAGAAGCAGTATGCAAGTGTAAAAATCCAGCTCTAAAAAAAGTAAATGTAGTGTTTTGTTTTACAGGGATATTTAAATTAAGTGATGTGATGTAGTTCCTTATACTGTGTTTCAGGTCCTAACTCTCTCTGCTACTAATGGCATAAAGTTCATAGGCACTTTTCTCTTACATCAGCATTCTTCAACCTTTTAATCACATGGCACACGTAAGCTAATTAGTAAAATTCTGCAGCACACCAAAAAATATATATTTTTGCTGATCTGACAAAAATAGGTACAATTTTGATTCATTCACACTGGACAGCTATTATTGTGTTGGCCATTGTCATTTTTTTATTTGACAATCTAAGGAAAAAGAGGTCAGTGCCTCTGACTAAACAGTCAGGTACTGAATGTTCTAAAAATTCTTGCAGTGCACCAGTTGAAAATTGCTATCTTATACCATTAACAAGTAGAACAAGTCAATTTGACCGTAGTGTAAATGTCTAGATTTCCTTGGGGAGTAAGACTAATACAACAGCTCTGAATAGGTACTGATGGAAAGATGTCAAGTTCCTAACTCTTTTCACCAATAGTTTATTCCCTCCAAAGGAAAAGGCAATTGTGAGAAAGGAAACAATATCTCTCATTTTGTAGGTTTTCCTGTATCTCCAGAACTGGAATTTCACTGACTGAATATTTCTTGTTGTCTTCAGAAAATACACTGTACATATTAGAAGGATGTTTTCATTTTCACCAACCGCAAGTGCTTTGAGTAAAGAAAGTGCCTGCTACTTGGTGGAATTTCTGTCAATGCAGACACCCACCCAAGTTTTCATGGGCTGCTCACACAGCCTCTGGCCCTTTGTCAGTCTGGCCCCTCTTTCCTTTCAGAGACATACCTGCCTGCTCTGTCTTTTCTCCTTAACTATCATTCAAATTGAGTACCAAACAGTAATACACAATAAAAGTCAAGGCAGTGGACTTCACAGCTGCCTCTCTGTGTAAGTGTGTGTTCACACTTGGCAAAGCACAGATCCTAAGAGCTACTGGATCGACAAAGTGTCTCCCAGTAAACACTAGCTCCTCATCTCCAGATATATTGGGAAAGACTCTTAGAAGTGGAGATAAAGAGAATAACACTAAAGTCCATCTAGTGGAGAGGGAGTGAAAGCCAACCAATCGTTACGATCCCCCACGTCATATTTGAAGCGCACACATTGCCAGCTTTGCCCCAGTTCTACTAAAACACTATCACCAGGCCAATGGAACCTGGGAACCATGCACATTTTTTAAAGTTTCTGGCAATTCTGATGATTAGACAAATTTGGGAACCAATGTTCTAGCCAGCCCCCCATTTGCAGATGGGAAAATTCAGTGACTACCCACAAACTCTCAGCTGGGTATAATAACAGTATGTTGTGGAATATTATTTACTTATAGTCTACGAAGAAGCAAGTTTGTATAAATGAAGCTATAAGTCTGTAAAAATTAATTTACAGAAACCTTATTTAAAATAGACCTGGGAGGCTAGAAGAGAGAACTCTAGTGACCTGTCACTCAGTACAAACTACTGTCCCCAACAGGAAGAGACCCCAGCCTGCATCTCCAACAGGAAGAGACACTCCTTCCTCAGCTGAAAGAATATTCCTCCTTGCCTAGTAACAGCTTAGCCAATGGGAGACCGCCATGACTCAGCCAATGAGAAGCTCCTATACTTCGAATTGCGAGTTTCCTCCAATGGAATATGGGTTTACAACAGGCCCTCCTGAGTATATAAAAGAGCTTTCCTCAGCTTTGTTGCTTGGACTTGTGCATGGTTTGCCATTAGGTCATCATGCCCTTAATTGCAATGATTTGTTCTTCCAGAATAAACCCATTTTGCTGAAGAAATATCTGTTAAATAGACTATTTGTTAAATGCCAACAAATAAAAACAACAGACTTAAATAAATATGTTCCACCTCCTAATCAGATTTGAATTCTCGGACTCCTCTCAAGGTAGTGACATGCAGAGAATTTCTGGGGTCGAAAGGGAGGGCACACACAACGGGTGGGAACATTTCTGGGCCCTGTGTCCTTGACCCGGCAAGACACCTCCCCCAGCACAGAAGGGCAAGGGGCTAGACTGATGGGATGCACTAAACAGGGGCTCCTTGTGCCCAGGTTCAGAACGCAACTGCTTGTGGAAGACAGACCCTGCCGCCTGAAAGTCAGTCTCCTTCACTCTCCGCGTACATTCGTGTGCGTAGATACGTACACCTATTTTTACAGAGATAGCTTTTCTACTAAGTATCGGCATACAGAAAATTTTGAAGAAAACAGGTAATACGTTTCTAAAGTAAAAGAATTCAACATGACAAAGGAGAGAGAATTTCTAAAGTTTTAAATAGAATAATTTCCCACATTTCATTGGATTTTGATATTTCTTTTCTTGATCAGTCCCTTATTTTTGTAATAACTATCATTTACCTAACGCTTTTTATGTCCAACCACTGAGCTAATCACATTTAATTTCAATACCTTATTTGAATAACTGAAAAATGTTAAGGGAGGGGCCTACTATTCTTATTTTACAAGAAAGGAAATTGAGATTCAAGAGGCTCAGGTAATTGACCCAAAATTATTACATGGCACTTCCTGGGTCCAAACCCACAACTGTATCATTCGTAAGCTCACTTCTTTCTACTAATTGCCTTTGAAATGAAAGCATGGTTGTATTTCTCCTATTTCTTTAAGAGTAATACATTTTTCCAGAGAATTTTTTCTATTTATGTAATATAATAACAAAATTAGTTACATGAGATTTTTTTGAATTTCTACTTTACCTGTAACTGTGGACAGAGATGGTTTTTTAGAGCTGTGCAACTCAGACAGGGAGAAGCCATGAACTCTTAAAATGAAATAATATTAAAAATTCTCACTGATATTTCAGGAAATTACTATCCTAACAGCCTTGAAAAAAATCTTATAAAATCAATTACAAGAATGCTTTATACCACAGAAATCATCTCCCAAACTACAACTTGAGTCTTTGTCCACATTCTGGATAAAAATAATTGGCAGAATAAGCAAAAAAGTAAATCATTCTTCTCATAGAAATTTATTTTCTGTTAGTGGAAGATACTGAACAGAAGGCATTTACAATGTTTCAATTACCCTTTAAAAATTAGGCATGTATGAGAAATTCCAGAAATTTTTAAAATAATATAAAAATAGTTTAAATAAAGTCAGATAGCCTCATGATAAAAAGGACAAATTGATTTTAACACATCCTTACATTTACAACATAGGGAGCATTTTTAGATGAAGTGCTCAAATTATTTTTTACACACTCAGATGGTGTGGTGGGTACAAGGTTTCTCTCATCAGCCATGAAAACCCCTTCCTTCCTTAGTTCCCATGGTCCACATCACTCACACACA
The DNA here is from genome assembly GCA_039655065.1 of Glossophaga mutica. NCBI lineage: Eukaryota > Metazoa > Chordata > Mammalia > Chiroptera > Phyllostomidae > Glossophaga > Glossophaga mutica. Next base: position 159,858,253 of record CM077303.1, read on the forward strand.
GTTTGTACTTTGAAGAAAGCAAACTCTGCCCCTGGCACTGTGACCAGGGCGTCAGGCTCAGGCCTCGAACAAGTAAGCAACTGTTCGGGAAGGTGCTAGCAGTCATCTAGTGATCAGAAGAAGGAACTAACCACAGGATGAAACTGTGGAGAGTAAAACAGAAGCCAAGGTCTTGATTTCAGTGTTGTTTTGCTGAATCAAATGTAAAGCCACCTATCTTCGGAGGATAAGGCATATCAACCAATTTCCCCTCTTGATTGTTTAAGTCAATTAAAGTTTGTTTTCTGTTGCTTACAACCAAATGCATCCTAATTGATAAAGATGGTCCAACAGGTGAAGAAGTTCATGTATTGCTAAGTTGTTCCATAAATGTAAACAAAAATAGGGGTAGGTATATTTCCTATCTAGAGTTATAAATAAATTTGAAAATGATAGTGCTAGCTCAATCATGAATGTCATTTATTATTAATCCTAAAAATAGCAGGTGATAGATGATTGCTCCCATCAAACAGAAGGTGTAGGAAGATGTTAACTGCTCTTCACACACTTCATGAAAACGTTCAACCACTTAACATGTGAAAAGATCAGGGAAGACAGAGGAGGGTGCGAACTTCAAAATGATTCTGGGAGACGTGAGACACGTGGTAAAGGTCAGATGCTAAGAAAAGGACAGCTTTGCAGAAGAAAAGGAATAGATTTAAGCCACTTGTGAAGAGTATCTAAACTTCGAACAATCCCACTTGGATTTATGCATGTTGAAAATCTAATCCTAACGTAAAATTTCTACGCAAGCCATTTGACACAAATTTATACTTTCTTTAGATACGAACACCCACTGAATGCAGCCTTGTAGGAATGTTAACATAAAATTTGTATTAGCTTGTAAGGACTTATGAAAAAATAATGTAGGAAGTCATTTCTCTGTGGAGTTATACAAGATAAGAATCAGAGCTTGCACTGCCAGGAACAAAAATGTATAATTTAATACCAAAGGCCTAGAGTGCCTTCAGAATGACGGGGAAGCTTCCACAGCTGAGGTTACTGAAATTCCAGGGGAAGCTCCAAAGCCCAGAGAGCCGAAGAGAGCCAGGAATTCTGAGAAAAGGTAAAGGAAACCCAGCCCTGAGGTGGAAGCCACCTCCAAAGAGGGAAGTAAGACAAGCCAGCTTTCAAGGAGAAAGGTCATGGAGATTTCCAGTAATGGGGCAAAGTTCTGGGTAAGGAAATACTAAATTTGATGGCATATTAAGATGTTGATTTATCTGACTTGTCACAAACATAAAAGAAATTGGATTTTGATGTCAAGGTTTAGTCTCTTGGCATAATCCTCAGGTTTGGCTTGTATTTATTTATTTATTTATTTTTGACTCACACTGGTGGAAAAAGAGACATTTATTTTTGTTAGGAAATTCAAAGAGGTAACTCTGCCCTGTTTGTTTCTCAGGCAGCTTTAGGGGAAGGGACCGCAGGCAAGAGGCCAGAGGGCACTGTCACATTTCAGCGAAGACAAGGCCGTACGAACTGCCTAAGAAAAATATGTAGTCTGGCAGGAAGTTATCTCTAGTTTTCACAGTCATTTGGAAAAAAAGAAACAAAGAAAAGGTATGGAACTCACTCTTCCAAGACTACTTTTGACTCCTCTTTTTAAAATCCTACCTCAAATATACTAGAAAATACTCTTAAATTTTTTTTAAATATATTTTATTGATTCTGGTATTACAGTTGTCCCATTTCCCCCCTTCATTCCTCTCCACCCTGCACACCCCCTCCATCCACATTCTCCCCCTTTAGTTCGTGACCATGTGTCATAAGTTCTTTAGCTTCTACATTTCCCACACTACTCTTGCCCTCCCCCTGTCTATTTTCTACCCACTGTCTATGCTACTTATTCTCTGTACCTTTTCCCCCTCTCTCCTCCTCCCACTCCCCTGTTGCTAACTCTCCATGTGATCTCCATTTCTGTGGTTCTGTTCCTGTTCTAGTTGTTTGCTAGTTTGCTTTTGTTTTTGTTTTAGGTGTGGTTGTTAATTATTGTCAGTTTGCTTTCATTTTACTGTTCATATTTTTATCTCCTTTTTCTTAGATAAGTCCCTTTAACATTTCATATATAAGGGTTTGGTGATGATGAACTCCTTGTACTTTACCTTATCTGAAAAGCTCTTTATCTGCCCTTCCATTCTAAGTGAAAGCTTTGCTGGATAGAGCAATCTTGGATGTAGGTCTTTGCCTTTCATGACTCGGAATACTTCTTTTTCCAGCCCCTTCTTGCCTATAAGGTCTCTTTTGAGAAATCAGCTGACAGTCTGATGGGAACTCCTTTGTAGGTGACTGTTCCCTGACCTCTCGCTGCTTCTAGAATTCTCTCATTCATTTTAATCTTGACTAATGTAATTCTGATGTGCCTTGGTGTGTTCCTCCTTGGGTCCCACTTCTTTGAGACTCTCTGAGCTTCCTGGAAGTCTATTTCCTTTGCCAGATTGGGGAAGTTCTCCTTTATTATTTGTTCAAATAACTTTTGCACTTGCTGCTCTTCCTCTTCCCTGCTATAATTCAGATGTTGAAATGTTTAAAGATGTCCTGGAGGTTCCTAAGTCTCTCCTCATTTTTTTGAATTCTTGTTTCTTCATTCTTTTCTGTTTGGTCATTTCTTCCTTCCTTCTGGTCCACTCCAATGATCTGAGTCCCAGCTTTCTTCCTATCACTATTGGTTCCCTGTGCATTTTCCTTTATCTCACTTAGTGTAGCCTTCATTTTTTCATCTAATTTGAGACCAAAATCAACCAATTCTGTGAGCATCCTGATCACCAGGGCTTTGAACTGTGCATCTGATAGTTTGGCTTTCTTGGTCACTTAGATGTATTTGCTTTGGAGCTTTGATCTGTTCTTCCATTTGAGCCATTTTTTTTTTTTTATCTTGTTGTGCCTGTTACATATGAGGGGCGGAGCCTTAGGTGTTCCCCAGGGCGGGGCAGCCCAGTTGCTGGGTTGTGATGCTGTATGTGGGGGAGGGGTCAGAGAGGGAACAATGGCACTTGCTCTGCTCTCTCTTGGATTTCAGTTCCTTCCGTCGCTCCCCACAAGCAAACTGGGTCCTTCTGGTTATGATTTCCGAGTAGGTGGGCTTGTGTACGTTCTAGGACCCTGTGGGTCTCTCCAATGAACTCTCCTGTGAGGCTGGGAGTCTCACCCAGCACCTCAACCTGCACAGGTGTTTTCAATTATTGTTTGAGGCTTTATTTCCCCAAGCTGGAGCCCTGGGTTGCTCGGTCTGTCTTGCTCCCCAGTTTTGCCTGGTTTACCTGTATACGAATGTGTGCCATGGTGAGCCAGCCGCCTTGTGCGCCTCACTGGGTCTGCTCACTGCCACCCCATGCCCGGGGTTTGCCAGCTGCTGCCTGCATGCCTGGGTCCGCCAGCTACCACTTTTTCCTGCAGCAATCCCTCTCCACCAGCCGACCAACTTCGCCCCTCTCACTGGTCTGGATGAATGGTTGTCGGACTTCGGTACAGTTCAATTTTCTGTCAATTCTGGGGTCTTTTCTGTTTGTTGCTAAATTTTTGTTGTCCTTATTTTGGTTGTTTGAGAAGGCACAGTGTGTCTACCTATGTCTCCATCTTGGCTGCAAGTCTACTCTTAAGATTTTTCAAAGAATATTCCCCTCGAGTCACTGGAAATGACCACAGAACATTCTTCTGTGTTGTCAAGATCCAATCATAACTAGAAACCCTAACATAAGCAACAGACAGTGGGTAGTTAAAATTAAACTGAAGTCATAAAAAACATGGGGAAAAAAAGAAACCAGTGTTAGGAAAAATTTTATTTATTGTGTCCTTTATTATTGGTAGAATTATTTTTGAATCCAGCTTCTGGCCATATTTAAATTTAATAAGCATGTCTTCCATGTCTTCATTCAGGCTATTTTTTTCTTTTCATTACTAGAAAGAGTATGATCTGAGCTTGCCCTCGGGGAAATCCCAGAAATTTCCTTTTAGGTTTATACTGATCTCCTGATCTACTGATCAACGGCCTCTGGTCATAGCTGCTCAGCCAATCAGCTATCATTTAAGTGTGGTATTATGGAGTTCATACTTTTCCATCTCACCTACAAAGATACTCATTAATTCATTCAACGACCATTTATTGAACATTTATGTGCCAGGCCCTGCAAGTGCTGAACTAAATGACTCTCAGCCCTGGCCTTGGGGAAATCACAGTCTAGTCCATCATGGGCCGGTAAATAATTACAACATACTGGGATAGGTACAGCATCTCCGAGCACACAAAATTTCCTCCGTGTCGAAATTTTGTTTAAAATTCACTTAAAACTTTGCTGGTTCAAAGTGATTCCTGCTTCCTTCTCTTAAAGCGTTCTAACCCATCTCTTCCATGTTTTAGAATCTGTCCCAGATCAACTGATTTGTTACAGTCGCAAGTTTAAATGTTTCTATTATTTAACTATTCCCTCAATTTTTTTAAAGGTAAAAAGTGTCTATCAAAACTGTCCAGGGATATAAAGTACAGCACTCGAAACACAGTCGATAATGTGATAAGAATGTGCGGTGCCAGGTGGGTCCTGGGAAGACTGAGAGGACCGCTTTGTAAAGTATAGGACTGTCTAAGTACTATGCTGGTCACCTGAAACTAATTCAGAATGACATTGAATGTGAACTGTAATTGAGAAATGTTTTAAACGGGACAACATCTTGAAGAGGAAAACACTATTTTAAACCAAAGCCTATCTACGATGACTGATAAAATTTTCCTTAATATTGATTTGAAAAAAAACTTATCTGGAATATGCAGCTTAGAGCAGATTCCAATTCTTGTTCACGTCACCATGCACTGAAAACATGCTCGTATTTGCAGAGTGTGCTAGAGTGATGACTGACAGACCACCTCCAGCCACCTCAGTTGCAACATGTGACAAAGCACAGCTCATGGAAAACTGTGGTCAGGCACATTCTCTGAGAACATATAGAAAATGTGTTCAGTGTTCTTTTTACCAATTACAGAGAGATGCAAATAGTCTCATTACACCTCACACACAAAAAGACATCTTTAATCTACTCTCTCAAATCCTCATGGTTTCCACAGAGAAAATAAAAGTATACCATTTGTTTCTGAAATTTCATAGCTTATTTGTCCAAGAGGCTTGCATATAGTAAGATCCCCAAGTGAAGCTCAATGCCATTGGTGCCACATACATTCAGAGAACCTACTATGTGCAAGGCTTTGCACTGGCACCTGTGAGACAGAGCACACAGCTCCACTTCCACAGTGAGGGAGGGGAACAGGGAGGCTCCTCAACCTGCCGAATGCTGTGGAGCTAGGGTGTTCCTGACTCTGAAATCCTTTTACTTTCCACTGCCCTGCTGGCAAAACCTGTAATGTAGGTTTTGCCTACAAAGCCTTGCCTAATTAAATGGGGTGAGGCAAGCTGCCAGCAAACAAAATCCCAAATTGGAAGAAACATTCTCAGGAGCAAGGCAAAGGAAGAGTTTTCTAGGAGCAGAAACTGCTGGTCTAGGAACACAGATTCTCTCGGTGAAAGGAAGGAGCTGTTCTGTGGAATAATAAGGACATCTGTCGGTTTCTATCATCCAGAAGAGAAATTTTGCAGAACATATATTGCAGGGTTTTCTCCCTCTCATTAAAATCACAGAATTTGAGGTACTGATGCTTTCAGAAATCATCAGTTATTCCAGTATATCTACCAAAAGTGCACAGAAGTCTCCAACTGAACACCAGGGATATGGATAGAATCTCCAAACAAGGAATATACATTCACAAACTTTTTGATTATTAAATAATAATCCTTTTCTGGAAAGTACTGTAATGAAAAATACCTTAGGACTTAATTGATCTGGTAATGAATGTAACAGTATGCAAATCAATGTAACTAAACAAATAATAAACACATGGACACTGAAACCACAATGTTCACAGATTTGATGATACAAAATGAGGCCCAGGCAGGGAGGACTGCACAGCCAAGTACTGGATGCACTTCACCCACTCCTTGGGCAGACATTTACTGAGCTCTGAGGATATAACCATGACCACGCCCCTCAGGCTGTCTGAGGAGATTCTAGATTATTCTGTGGCTGTGTGTTATGTGTTAACATGGGGGTTATGGGATCACATCGGAGGGGAGACTGACCAGGTTTAGCAACTCAGAGATTTCCTGAAGGAAGTGCATGGAGCAGACAAAGAACAAGTAGAATTTATACAAGTGAAGTGGAGTGAGGGTGGGGTCAAGGGGGAAGGAGACTTCCAGGCAAAGAAGAGCCTTTGCAAAAGGCCCAAGGTGTTGGGAACCATTCAGCCTGGTTTCAGGAGTTGTAACCCCCACCCCATGGTGGACTGTGTAAGAGCCCAAGGGACTCACTTCATCTGGGTCTGTTCTGTCACAAGGACATGACCTACTAAGGAGACAAAGCTTATCTCCCTGGCAGGAGCGCCGCTTCTGCCTCATCCATCTCTGTCCCCAATGTTTGGTTGGCAGTCAATGACGGGTAAGACTCCTCATGGGAAGGGCAACCCAAGCCAGACACGACCACTTGGGAGGCCCTCATGGAAGGACTCAGGGGGGCTGCAGCAAAGAGGGGGTGATGGACCCTCGCCCCCCCGCCCTGCTATTCTGACATAGCCCGAGTCCCCATTTCCATCTGGGAGAAGTCTTCCTGATCTCTTGTTTCCTGGCTCTAATCGGCTTAAGCCTGAAACTATGATGGAGGGCGGTGCAGGCCATAGCGGTTCCCCAGGTGATCGGGCATCAGAAAGAATTCGTAAAGTCCTGTGAAACCTGCTTTGTTAAGAGTGCTCTCATTCAAATGATAAGGGTCCGAGTAGGAAATGAGTATGTCTCCCAAAGTTTGGCAACCCCCTTTCCTGACAGACACTGACTCAGATTAAGCCCTCAGATTTCTTTGAAATGATAAACCTGTATTCCCGTGTATTGGAACCCAATAAAAGCCCAGTGAGGAAGGGGCTCTGGGTCATCCTCCTCTGAGAGTTTGTCCACCTCTCCTCCCCAAGCAGATCATGTCTTGGTAGTTTTTATTTTCATCCATGACGGAGGGATGGAGGGATGGGGCTCTGCGGGCGGAGCCCCCCACACCAAGGTGACAGAGAGTGGGCAGTGGGAGCAGCAAGGGGTTTGGCACTGTCAGATTATAAAGGGCTGGGGGTGGGGACTGGAAGGCTGGATGTGGAGGGATAAAGGCAAGAATAAGGGCTAGATCACAGAGCGCAAGCAGGCCAGGAGTTTGGACTCCACCCAGATGGCAAGGCAGAGCCATTCCAAGTAAGTCTGAGGAGGGCCATGTGATGAAAGCTTTGGATCTGTGACTGAGAAAAGCTGAACTGGCTGGGAGCTTAGCCTTCATCAGCCCCTACCCCTTTGTAGTGAAATTCCAGTCAATCAACGAGGGAGGCTCTACTCTGGGTGTGGAGGGGGGCAGAAGGGGTGTTAGGAGGAGAAAAGAGATGGGGAGCAGAGGGAGATATGGAGAGAGAGGAGGAGGTGGCTCCTGCCAACCCAGCGAAACTCTCTTTCCTTCCCTGAGACCCTTCTCACCACAAGGACCTCCGGAACCTCCCTCACCCCCCACCCCAGCCTGCTGCATCTGGTTACTGGGGCAATAGGCCAGGAGGAGGGGTGGCAGTGAGGAGGTGGGGGACATCAGGAGGCTACGAGGCTGGAATCCTGGGGTGGACTTCCTCTACCCTCTAACATTGGAAGCCAGCCCGTGCCTTCACAATGTCTTCCCTCTAATTTGCATGCCAAACTAGAGAAAGAACATGTTTCCTTCCCTCTTCTACCATATGTTTGGTGTTACCATCTGAGTGGTACGCCTTAATATAGCACCACAGCTCAGAAGCGGGGAAGGAGTGAGGATGCTTTACTGCTAATTCCTAACCATGTTCTCTAACAGACCATTTCTTCCAAGGATAAAAAAGATTTGCACAATTTTATGCAGCTGACTTGCCTTCCCCCTCACCCCAAGTGAGGGCACCCATGTATCAGCAGGTCCAGTTGCACCAACACTGGGACCTTCGCTGGACCTTCTACAGCGTTGGCACCTCCACTCCCTAGCTCCAGCCCCAGGTGGGCCAAGGCTGACACTGAGAAGGAAACTAACGTCCTATGTCCAGGTGTTTTCATAAAAAGAGAAATGAAAATGCTATCGTTAATGGGCAGGAAGGGACATATAACAATGAAATTCATTTCCTCCTTTTAGAGTTAAGAAACAACACATGACATCATAAACGAGAGAATATTTTAAATAAGAGATATAGACAGTTGTTGAATTTGAGAGATGTAAATCTCCAAATCCTCTTTAAAAATAAAGTAAGATTTTGATATTTAGCTGCTTTTCAGCTGCCTATTGGGTTGGTGCCCATATGTACTGACTAAGAAAATTTGAGCACAGAGGAAACTCTCCCAGTATCCTGAGATAATGTGGTCCGGGCTCTGACTGGTGCCTAACGCAGTGACTGACAGAAGGCAGGATGCCAGTATGAAGATTTTGAACCAACATCACTGTGGAACAATAGAAAGAGCCTTGGCATTCGAGGGGCTGGGTTCAAATTCATGGTCCAACATCTACTGGCTGCTTAACTTTAAACAACACACTTAGCCTTCTCAGCTGGGTTTCTCATGGGTAAAAACAGCATATATAATATGCCTCTTATAAGATGATGGTGAGAATTAAGTTAAATACAAATCTGATTACATGTCAAATATGTTAGAAATGTTACATATAGCATATGTAAAATACCTAGTATAATGCCTTGGCTAAATAAAATACACCATTAGCAGAGAAGTTCTAAAACCTGCAAGGTATTTTCCCAAGATGAAAAGGGTTCTGGGGATGGACGGTGGTGGTGGTTGCACAACAGCGTAATGTACTCAATGCCACTGAACTGTACACTTAAAAATGGTTATGATGGAAAGTTTCATGTTATGTATCTTTTACCACAATTTAAAAAAAGAACTCCAAGCAATATTTGGAAAGTGTTTAAAATGTCTGGATGAAGAAGCTCAAAGTAATCAAGAGGGAGATTTCGTCCACTTTAAACAGGCTGATTTTCTTTCAAGGCTAGTAGATTATTATAGTGAATTGTTACTAATAAAATGTTCAATGCAGCATCCTTTAAATATAAATGAAACACTGGGTTTAATCAGGAATCCCATCACTTAGAAGAGAAGAAGAAAAGAATTAATCATTATAAGATAAAAGTCTTAGGTCTATAGCCTGCTTTTAACTTTTGTTTAAAATTTATCAACGAAATCAGTTAACTGCACTGAAATATGCGGGCCCCATTTCTATTGATGACGGACATTTGCAGGACCACAGACCAACAGATGTGACATGCAGACATTCCTCTTCCATGCTGGGTAGGCCTGGGTAGGGGGCAGGGCACCTCGTGCCTCCTCTCCTTTAGTAGAGGATGTCTCCCTTCCCCCACCCACGGGCTGGCATTCCTGAGGGCAGGGCCTCCTCCGCAGGCTCCTGCAGGATTCTACATACTCAGAGGGCACTCAACAAACAGCTGGTGCATGAATACAACATACTTTTCAATCCACTCCAAACGGTGAAGTCTGCAATACTGATTGCACTAACTCAGATGTTTCACTGATGATATTTCCTAAAACAAACAACTTGGAGGGGCTATGAGTTTCCTGAGAAAAGTGGAAAGTGAACACTTCAGCTGTGCTGGAAGCCACAGGGGATCCTGGTTCTCGGGGTGCTGTCACCACAGTCAATAAGGCCATGTGTGAGCAATCGGAAGCTGGGACATGAGGGGTATCAGTATACAATCCATAGAGAGGCCTTCCCAGCTCCCTCAAACCTAACTTCTCCACCACTTGCCCTCACACCATCCTATCCTATCATATCCATCATAGCATGTATCGACTTCTGAAATTATCTGGGTTATTGCCTACTTCCTTGACCTCTCTCCCTCCAATGTCAACTACATCAAAATGGGGATACTATCTGTCCTGGTTACTATTGTATCCTATCTCCTAACCCAGCATGCGGTATATGTGGTTTATGTGGAAGGAAGGAAGGCATTTGAACAAACAAAGCGTAATCTCTTGCTTATGCTGTCACCCAAGCAAGCCCCACTGTATGTACCTAGGTTCTTGGCCACCACCATGAACTTGAAATGGCTGGCTTGTGTTATGGTGAGATGCCTCAAGAGAACCCGGAGATACAGCCTCTCAGAGGCAGGGAAGGTGACAGGGAATGACCTACAGAGGAGAAACTGCCCCAGACACTAGTTGTGAGGACATGAGACAGTAGTGTGAGCAAGTCAAGAGTCACGGTGACTCTCAATGGGGAAGGTTGATTGGGTGGCTCCTAGGGCTGGCAGAGTCTCCTGTACAGAATCTATAGGAGAAAAGGGGTGTGCTGCACAGCTGGACAGAGTTTCTTGGTCCACATGACACTGAGCTAAGTGATATGCCTCAAAATCTCCTATCCCACATTCGATCCCTACAGAACCAAGGCCTGAAGGACAATTGGTGGGACACTGGGGTGGTCACTGGGGGCTGTCTATGGCTGAAAGAACTGCTGGAAGGGTACCTGAGGGCATCTGTTTGACAAAGCAGATGGATTTTGTGGTTATGTTCTATTTTGTCTTTTCCAAATGAATCATTGCATATTCTACGCTGTGCAGCTTGAGGAGAATAAAGTGCAGGTGATAAAGGGGGACACCAGTGCACAAGGACCTGTCACAGAATTGCTTCAGCAACATGGACAACAACTGTTTCCAACCACAATGGGGTTGAAACTTATTCTTCGAGAAACAAACCGAAAGGTCCCCTGAGTGGCTCCCAGACCACCTGACACCCTCATCAGCATGCTTCAGCCTCTCCCAGTTCCCACGGCACCACTGAGAGGCCAGGAAGGAAATCCTCTGTCCAAAGTTAGGTATGCCACACCTGAGAAATATCCTTTCTTGCCGGAATTCAAACTACCCAGATCATGGGCTCGGAGACTCAAGTGTAAAAGGTCAGAGCACCCCCGACAAAAGCCTGTGCCTAACCTTTTCGGAAGAATAACACTGATTTTCACACAGTCCTCGGGACCAAGTTTCTAAATTCGCCCTGAATGGTCTGCTGAGGTACCTAATGATGCTTATTGTTCATGATCCCATTATGCCAATCATTCTGTATCACTACACTTGGAGTTGGCCTTCTCCAGTTTAACCTTCTGTGGAGATGGAAGTCACTAGCTAGAAACCTCAGTTATTTGAGGATCAATTGTTGCCTTACCTCTCATGTTGCTTCTCACAGGAAAAAATAACAAATCCCTCAAATCCATTAACCTTCTCCCATAAGACCACTAATGCACTCTTTCAGCTATTTCCTTGCTCCTCTTTGGCACCTCTCCAATTTCCCTCGCATTCTCCCGAAGTGTGGCAGCCCAAACTGAATATGCCACTCTAGGTATCGAACCAGTCACACAAAGGAAAAAATTCTTGGCTCATGTTCAGCTCCTAACTCATTTGTCACTGCCTTTTTACCTATCAGAGCAGGGTACAACTGACTCTCTATGGGCCAGCCTCTTGGGGCCTCGCTAGGGGAGACCCACAAAGTGGGAGGCACCTCACATTTTAGGCCAACCATGAGACAGCCCAATGAGCCTTCAGAAGGTCTGGGTCACAGCCTCTGAACCTCTTGTAGTTTCATTTACTGCATCTCTAAAATGAGAAGAACTATACCTGACGGACTTACTGCAAATTGCTGGGAGGTCCAAATACATGGTGAGGCACCAAGAACACACTAGCCCTCAACAGCGTCCTGTAAGTTAGTATGCAATCCAGGCTCCTTAGGACGGTCTGCAAGGCACCTACCAGTCTTTCTGGCCACTCCACCCACGCTGGTCCAGCCACATGGGTTTTACTGTTGTTCTCCAACAATCTAGGCGATTCCCTCCTTAGAGCTTTCACATCCCTGCTTCTCCCTGCCTGGAAGTCTCGTCCCCAGATTCTGCACAGCTGGCTCCTCACGCTTCCTGTTTCTCCTCAAAAACATGACATTCTCCGATCCTCTGAAATAGTTCACATGTAAAACGGGAAGAAACTAGGGGCAGGAAGAAGGTGAATCTTAGCTACAAATTCTGCAAACCACAGAGAAGCCTGAAATAAGACTTCAGTGTGGCTTTGTCCAAATAGAGAGATCTCTGTCCATCAACCAGAAGGTCAGAGCCTCTCCCAGAACAGGGAAGGATCAGTGCAGCCAGACTGGCAACAACCAATCTTGGCATAGTGCTTCAGAGTTTTTATTCATTTACTCATTCATCGCACAAACATTTCCTGAGCATCTCCTGCATGCTGGGATAGGGATAGAGACCAAAACAGCTTCTAATTTCATGGTGTTTGTATCCTCCTGGATAAACTTTCAGAGAGTGGCAAGTACGCATCCCCAAGCCATTTTGTCCTGTCATCCTGTTTTATTAATATTTTCTTTATAGCCCACATCTGAATTGTTCCTGATTCTGAATGATAGTCCCTGAACAATGATGAACAATGTCTCTGCACTCAATACACTGAATCCTCTTTAACTAAGACTTTCTACCCTCCTTAGAGAACCTACTCCCAGATCCTTCACTGAATGTAAGGACAAATATTATGCACACACAACAATCACTGTGAAAACAGTGGCACATAGCTTCAGAGGGTCTGTGCTGATCTCTGGAGATTTAAATCACTATACACTGTCAGAATAAAGTCTTGAGTGCACACTCAGAAGAGTTCCCCTCCTTGTTTTGTTTGTTTACATTGTAAGATAATGAATCATCAAGTACTGAGAAGGATACCTGAGGATTATAAGGTTTTCTTCTCCTAAGGAATTTTCACTGTGGTGAGAGGCTGCGGGGAGGCCCTGTTTCATCCCCCATGTTGCATCTCCTTGGCTCCCCCGCCCCATGCACTGATCCTTATGTGTAACCTCTGGAGACTCCACCACCTCTCACCCTAATAGTAGCCTTTATAAAGAGTGTTGCATTGTGTTGCACAAGAAATGGGTCTCAAAGAAAGAAAGCATAGAGGGAGGCACAGGTCATCAGTGCAAGCTCACGGGTAAGATGAAGAACGTTAATCCCACGAGGCAGAGGGAGGATGAGAAGAGAAGAGAGGGGTCCCGCACATGGTCCCGATGGTGCACATGGTGGGTGGGGAGTGGCAGGGGGTTTTCCTGAGAAAAGCAAGAAAGTCCAGAAACAGAAATGAGCTTGCCAGTGAGGAGAGGATGCTGGGAAGAAGAAGGTATCTTATGGTCAGGTAAGAGGTAACCAGGTGATAAAGGGCTTCAAATATCAAAGTGAGGAATTTGGGGTTAATTGTTAGAATCCTGTAACTTATGTGTTGGAAAGAACTCCAAAGGTCATCTGATCTAGATTATACCCAAAAGCAAGATAAAAGCCCGCGTGGGGCATGTGAATGCCCTTCTTCCCGGAGGCCCCCCGAGCACACTGTCTTAGGGGCAGGTCATCAGCGTAGTGCTGCCGCCCTGCCTCTGTCTGCCTCCTGCTACCATCCATGCCCCTGAGCTCACGACCATCTCCACGGATGCCCCCCTTTCTCCGCGCCTGGAACCCACGCTTTAGATCATATTCAGCCAACACTGCTTCAAGCACAGAGAAATGGAACATCATAACAAAATCAGGAACTCTTCATATTTTTTTTAAAGTTTGCATATTGTAAAAGTTAGCATTTGGCACTTTTCTGCAAGATATGGTGGAGGTTGAAATAACACCAGAGGGAAAGACCATGTCTCCATCTGTGACGACTATAATCAAGCTCTGCCCACACAACGAGCTCTTCACTTAGCTGCCCAGAAGACCTCTAACTCTGCTCTGTGTGAGTTCTGACAACTTCCATGTGGGAACAACACACAAGAGCCCTGGAACAAAGGACAAACTCCAGCTCCTTCGTTTCTTCACCGGTTTTACTTCATATTTATATGTAGATATATTTATTTTCATCTTGGGCTTTAACACCTTGGAACAAGATGTCTCGATGACATCAAGTAAAGTGCAAAATTTCCTGCATAAAGTTATAGTTTTTGAAATCACAACAAAAGAATCCCCTGATAAATTGAACGGAAGGGTAATATTTGTTGTATGCTTTTTAAAAAAGCTCTCAATCAAGAATTCAGCATCTAATACAAAAGCTCCTCTTTCCTTTAAGTGCAGACCTTACTGCTCAGTTGTTTTATGTTGGCTCCATGAAACTTTACAGCACACACTGAATGTGAGGCATTGTGAGGCCAGGAGCGTGTGATGCCTGACACGCTGCCCTTTCCAAGCTTACCCGCATTCCAGAGCCACAGCCTAACGCCAGTCGTCTCAAATGGGGGAGATGCCTCAGAATCAAGCAGAAAGCTGTTACAAACAGACATCCCAAGACCCCACCTCAGGTTTAATGAGTCAGAATCTCTGCAAGGGAACCCACTGATCTTCCTCAGTAACACCTATGGTTGAGAAATATTGCTCAAGACAAAGTAATTACTTTCCAACTGCAAATTTTAGCCTTTAATGCACTCTATGGAGAAAAGGTAAGACGTGAAAACATTCTAATATTCCTGGAAACCAGCACCAGTTTTTGTATGTGGAGCTCTCTTTTCAGAACAGAAAAGCCCCATCAATTCACTACAAAAGGGAAGAAAGAGCCCAGGCTTTCAGAAAGAACAAGGGGGACCAGGATCATATGGGGCCTTTCCAGGAGGGTCTAGATGGGCCCACACGAGCCAAACTGTGTTTCATTGATTCCAACAATAGCTGCACAGGGCTTGGGCCTCAGTGGAGGTCTTTAAGGGCAGGTGGTGAGAAGAGCCCTCAATGTATCCTGAATAATCCTGTGCACTTGCCCTGAATCGAACATGGAAGAGAAACACAGTCTGTGGACCCCACACTATGGAATCGATGTTGAAGGTACAGACTAGGGGCCCAACGGGCAGCAGTCAAGGCTATTTTCCTGGAGATAAGGCAGAGAAAGGTAAATTGGGGAGCAATTCTGGGGACTCTGGAGGCTAGGACAAGAGATCTAAACATCTGGCAGTTACCAAGCATGTAGCTACCACAGATTTTTAACTCTACAGAGGTTCATATCAAGCAGGAAAGCACAGTAATGAAGGGCATGGAGTTGGCAGCCAAACTGCCTGGATAGATAAATAAACTGCGGTACATCCAGGCACTGGAATATTATTCATCACTAACAAGAAATGAGCTATAGGCCACAAAAAGATATAGAGGGACCTTAACTGCATATTGCGAAGTGAAAGAAGCCAACCTGAAAAAGCTACCTACTGAATGATCCCAAATATATGGCATTGCAGAAAAGGCATAACTATGGAAGGAGTAAAAAAAAAAAGATGGGTGCTCATCCGGGGAGAGAGGTGAGGGAGGAAAGGGGAGAAGAAGGGGTGGAGCACAGGGGATTTTTAGGGCAGCGAAGCTATTCTGTGTGATACTATAATGGTAGACACGTGTCATTACACATTCATTAGAATCCATGAAATGTATAACACAAACAGAAAAATCTCATGTAAACTGTGACCTTTAGCCAATAATAATGTATCAATATAGGCTCATCAACTGTAACAAGTTTATCCCATTCATGCAAGATGTTAATGATGGGGAACCGAGGGGAAGGGTCTATGAGAACTGTCTACACTCACACTCAATTTTTCTGAAAACCTACAACTGCTAAAATAAAGTATGTTGATAAAAAATGATTATAAGCTATGACTACCTATGCACTGTTATGACTAAAATTAAAAACGCTGACAACCCCAAATATTGATGAGCAAACAGAATTCCTTACATTACTAGAGGGAATGAAAGTGGTGCAGCCACTTTGGAAAATAGACGTACCACACGCCCAATTACCCAGCGATGTCCCTCCTAGATATGTATGTACCCAAGAAATGAAAACATGTGTCTACACGAAGATCTGAATATAAATGTTTATAACAGCTTCAACATAACAGCCCCGAATTGAAAAGAACCTAAATGTTTAGCCATGGGAGAGTGATGAACACCGGTGGTGCATTTGTGTGTGGGAACAGCAGCCGGCAGTGAAAAAGAACAAACACAACAGCACGAATGGAGCTCAGTAACATGTTGAATGAAAGACACCAACGAAAAGAGTAAATGCTGTAGGATTCCATTTGCACGAAGTTCTGGAGTAGGCAAACATAATTTACAGTTAAAAAAAAAAAAAAAAAACAGATCAGGGCTAGCTGGGACAGAGGGTGGAGGGAATGAACTGGGAAGGGATACCGGAAATTTTCTGAGGCCATGGGAATACTGTGTATCTTGATTGGTCTGGTGATTATCTGTATGCACACATTAGTCAAAAACTCTCAGAACCATATACTTTGAATAGATGCATTTTACTGCACATAGATATAAAACTCCAACAGAGGTAATTGATATTAAAAAGATAAACAAAATAATTATTAAATTTAAAAAAAAGGTACAAGAAAGTAAATGTGATCCTAATATACCTTATGATTTTGCTGTGATGGTTACTCACATAGTCATAAAATATATGCACTGATCCTTGATTTGATCAATTAGACTTCCATAGTATGTGTATGCATGAGTGTGGGAGTGCGAGGGAGAACATACACATGTGTGTCTGTGGGGTTAGATAAAAAGCTAAACCCATACTCTGGTTTCTCTTCAGATCATATAAATCTTTCACCTTTTACTAAAAAGCTAAACCCTCTTGTTAGTATGAGGATCTTCATCTGTGACGTCAACAGATAACATTCTAGAACAGATGAATCAAAGAATAGTAGAAACATGTTCTGAAATTTGGTGCTAATACCAGAAGAAAGAGTTTAAGATTTCAAAGGCTATCTCTTTGAGGAGAGAATCAAGGAGGCAGGAACCAGCAAATGACTGCTATTCCTCAGTTTAGGTCTAGTTTTACTAATTGATTATTAAAACTATGTAGAAGTATCTTGCTTTGAAAAAAGTAAAGTTACTTTAAAAATAATATAAAACCCCAAAAGTATGCTTGCATTGTACTGTTAAGTACAAAAATCTAATTTGGATGTAATGTGAGTATGACATACCTTTCATTCAAAATAAAATAATAAAAATGACATGTGTATGAATTTATGAGCATAAAGAAAAGAAAGAATGGTAAACAACAAAATTTTACATTAGCTACCTCAGAGGGAAGGAATTAAGGATTATAGAGGTAGGGTAATAGATTAACTTTTCCACATAATTTCTGTGTCATTTGACATGTTAAATAATGAATGTGTATTAATGTTCCTACTTAAAAATAAACACAGCAGCAAACACTGAATACATGGAATTAAACGGGATGATCTCCAAGGCCCCTCAGGTCGAATAGTGTATGAACGTGTGACTCCTGCCTAACCTCTAACTGGACATCCAGGCTTCCATGATGTACTATGATGTGACATTTATCCCAGACCTGCCCACACGTGATCTTGGCAAATCTTCTAAAACCTCAAGTGAAGACATCTGTGGATCCTACTGTAATTTGACTGACCACATACGAGTATTTAGAAAGCAAGCCCTTCGCAGATTTCCATGAGCTGAGAACCAGAGAGTGGAGCCCGAGCACATGGGAGCATGCAGGAGCACACGCCAGCACACAGGGCTTCGGGCAGGGAAGGGAAGGGGGTCCCGGCAGCCAGGGACACTAGTCATGTGCAGCAGGCATGGTGCTGGGTACTTAACCTGGTAGGCCATTTAATTTTCACAACCATAAAAGGAGCACAGTGAAGAAATTAAGCCATACAGGAGTTCAAGATAAATGGGAAGCAACCAACTCAGTCACTCTCTCCTCTCAGCAGAATTCATTCATTAACATTCACTGGGTCTGCCTCACCTGAATGGAGAAGAGATTCCGTTTCCTCAATGAGCTCAGCTCCCCTGTATAAAGGGAAGGGAAGGCAGCACCTTTTCACCACTCCCATCTGGAGTTCCTCATCTCTGAAACAAGGAATGTTCCAGACTGGTGGGGTACCCTGAGCGCTTGTTGCCCACACAGCCCTAACTGCTGTGGGCTTGGCTCTTTTCTGCTCTTTCACGCACACTCTGCTCCCACTTCCTCCTCTCTACTCGGCCTATTTCAGGAAGGAAAATGGCCTTGTTCCTTAGCTCTCCAAAACTGAAGTTTTCTGACCAACTTAAGTTCAACTGATTTTACAAGTGCCTCCCTGACCACTCCTGCCACACCTCTCTGTCCTTTCTCCCTCTTTCCAGAGGGCTTAGAGCACATTGGTACAAGGGCCCAGGTGATAAACTGTTGCAGTTCCAAACCCACTCTCCACCTCCTCTTGCAGAAAGAAGGGGTAGATGTACTCTGCCCTGTTTCTCCCACCAAGTACAACTGAAAACCCTGGACAGTAGATACAAAGCAAACATGAGAGGCTGCTGCAAGGTGCAGGGAAGAAGGCAGCTGACTAGGCATCTTGGGATCTGAGGAGTAACATGTTAGTGAGCACCCTGAGGTTTTTTAATGCCTCATATATCCTAGATTTAGAGCTCGAAAAGGTAACAACCTGGAAAACAATTAACGCAGATAAAAAAGCCTCAACAATAGCCTGCTTTCCCTCAAGCCAAAAAAACAAAAACAAACAAACAAAAAAAACAAAAACAAAGAACAACAAAAACCAGGAAAAGAGTAAGCTAGCAAGACAAAACTTTTAAACAGTAATGATTTGACTCTAGCCAAACAGCCCTGAAAATTATTGTGGTTCATCATCATCCATACCAGCAAAGGCCAGGTGGGGGGCCTGGACTTCCACCCTTGCAAGGCTGTACCAAGTTATCCGGATACCAGGTGGTGCCAAAGAAAGCCGCGTTGAAAGTTGCGGCTTTGGCCCTGCTAGCTAGTATTAAGGCCCCAACACACACACACACACACACACACACACACACACACTCTCTCTCTCTCTCTCTCTCTCTCTCTCTCTCTCCCCCCCTCTCTCTCCCCCTCTCCCTCTCTCCCCCTCTCCCTCTCTCCCTCCCCCTACTCTGTCATGTCAGTGGAGACTACACAGAGAGGCAACACTTCTCCCCCTACCAGGCAGTCAGTGCAGTCACCTCCAGTTGTCAGTGGAAGCCTGGGGGGGGGGGGGGTGGGCTAGAACCTCTACCTTCTCATGGTAGTAATTAGGCAGTGCCCACTCCCTTCTCCTGCTAGAGCAGTGTTAGCAAAGCCATCTGAAATAGATTTAAGTGAAATCAAGATTCTCATTGGATACTATAAAAGTGTCCAGTGGGGGGAAAATGAACAACTTCTGGAACTAATAAGTGAAATCAGTACATAAGAAAAACTTGCAAAAATCAACTACAGTCCTGTATACTAGCAATAAACACATGGATACCAACATTTAAAATATATCATTTAAATTCCTCAAAAAATAAGAAATAATTGGTATAAATCTAACAAAATATGTGTAGAATTCATATAACAACAACTACACAATTCTGATTAAAGGATGGAGTTTACCATGTTCATGGATCAGCAAACTCAACATAGTAATGATGACACTTCCCCTCAAACTGATACATGAGCTAACACAGGGCCTATCAAAAATCACAAGATTTTTTGTAGAAGTAAACAAGATTATTCTAAAATTTATACATAAGGTGGCAAAGGAACTAGGATTTAGCTAAAACAATTTTGAAAAAAAATAAACTGGGAGGAATAACACTACTTGATTTTAAGACCTACCCAATATAGTAATCAAAACAGTTTCCGGGTGCTGGCAGGTCGAGAGACACACACATCAATGGAACAGAACGGAGAATGCAGAAATAGGTCCACACATCCATGCCTAACTGATTTCTGACAAAGGGATGAATGCGGTTCCATGGAGAAAGGTAGCCTTTCAAACACAGTGCTAGAACACTCGGAGCAAAAGGCAAAAATTGAAGCAACAGGCAACAACAACAATACCTTGCCCTAAGTCACAACCTTATACAAAAATTAACTCAAAATGGACCATGGAGTTAAATGTGAAAGTTAAAATTACAAAACTGTAAGGGGAAAAAAAGGAGAAAATCTTCAGGATCTAAGACTAGGCAAAGAGTTCTTAGACTTAACCCCCAAAGCATGATCTATTAATTTTAAAAAAGCTACAATAGACTTGATCAAAATTTTAAATTTTTGCTTTGTGAAAGATCCTCTGAGAAAATAGTTGCAAACCATATATCCAACGAAGGACGGCTATACTCAGGCTGTATACTTAGACTGCATAAAGAACTTTCAACACTCAACAGTAAAAGCACAACCAATCCAAACAGAACATGGGCATGAAGAAACACTTCCAAACAGGCATGGGAAGAGGTGGTCAACATTTGCTCACTAGGAAAATGCAAATTAAAAGTACACTAAGTTACCACTACCCACCTATCTGAATGGCTAAAATCGGAAAGAGTGACAACACCAAATGCTGACAACGATGCAGAGAAACAGGATCACTCATACACTGCTGGTGGGAATGTACAATGGTTCAGCTTCTCTGGGAAACAGTTCGAGAGTTTCATAAAAACAAAACCAGACCCCAAAAAAAAAATCCCTAAACATGGAACCACCATAAATCCAGCAACTGGACTCATAGGCATTTATCACAGAAAAATAAAATTTTCTGTTCACTCAGAAACCTGTATATAGATGTTTATAGCAGCTTTATTTTTGATGCTTAAAAATTGGAAAGAAACCAGGTGTCCCTTCAATTGGTAAATGGTTAAAAAATCTGTGGTCCACCCATACCATGGGATAAAATGACATGAATTACTGATGCATGTGACAACCTGGAAGAACCTGCAGAGAATGTTGAGTGACAAAGAAAATCCCCAAAGGGTACCGATGTATGAATAACATTATAATATTAGTTTATATATATGAATACATCTCAATTACATGTATAATTTATAAAATGTTCTCGACATGATAGAACTATCAAAGTGGAGAACAGATTACATGTTGCCAGGGATTAAGGAGGGGGTGGGGGCAGAGAGAAGTGTACGTGCTACAACTGAAGGCTTCCGTACTATCTACTGCATCAGTGCCAGCACCCTGGTTGCGATAGCATACTGCAGTTTTGCAAGATGCTACCATCGGGGAAAACTGCGTGAGGGGCTCATTGGATTTCTCTGTGTTATGCCTTACAATTGCATATGAATCTACAATGATCTCAAAGTAAAATGTTTAATTTTTAAAAAAATCTAGCTCTGGCCCTGGCTGGTGTAGCTCAGTGGATTGAGCGCGGGCCTGCGAACCAGAGGATCTCGGTTCGATTCCCAGTCAGGGCACATGCCTGGGTTGCGGACCAGTTCCCAGCAGGGGACGCATGAGGGGCAACCGTACATTGATATTTCTCTCCCTCTCCCTCTCTCCTACCCTTCCCCTCTAAAGATAAATAAATAAATAAATAAATCTTTAAAAAAAAAAAATCTAGCTCTGTGTCAATTTGGTCAAGTTATTCATCCTTCCCATGTCTCGATTTGCTCGGGAGCAAAATAGAGATAATAGTAATAACACCACCCTCGTAACATTGTGGTGAGATTAAAGAGTTTACTAGACATTAAGTATGTAAACAGAGCTTAGTGGATATTACTCAAAAAATACTAGTCATCATTATTTCAATCAACAATTCATAAGCTTTTATTGAGCACCTGCTATATGCCAAGACTCAACAGCTTCTTTAAAAATCAAAACCTCGTCTTGGGAGGCCGTACTACACAGTAATGAGGGCACAGACTGCATTAAGAGAGAGACCTAGATTTAAACCCCAGCACCATCATCATCCTTGGCATGGATCCTCGAGCAATTTGCTTAACCACTCTGAACTGAGCTATTTTTAAAAGAGTACAATAGAGTGAATAATACAACTTTACGGGATTACGATGCATGTAAGTGCTGGGCACATAGTAAATAATCAATAAACGATAACTATTCTTAAGTATCCTCTTTATTATTACTTTTTTCTCACATGAATTTTACACTTCTTGAGAACAGAGTCCTCTGTTTTCCTTAAAAATCCTTCTTTCCCTGGCCACGTAGCTCAATTAGTTAGAGCGTTGTTGCAGGTTCGTTCCCTGGTTAGGGCACATACAAAAACCAACCAACGAATGCATAAAGAAGTGGAACAACAAACTGAAGTTTCTCTCTCTCTCTAAAATCAATCAATAAACAAAATTTTTCAAACAGTCCTTCTCAACACCAAGCAGAACATGATGTACACAGAAACCACTCAATAAATACTTACTAAAAATTAAATAATCTGGCAGTACTTAATGAAATTAAGTATATGTACACCATTCACATAAGTTAAAAGCACAAATTCACACACATGCACACACTGACAAATTTCAGGAGGATGCCCCTGTATTCAAAGAGACACATAAAATCTATTCTGCCCTGGCTGGTGTAGCTCAGTGGATTGAGCACGGGCCTGCGAACCAAAGGATCGTGGTTCAATTCCCAGTCAGGGCACATGCCTGGGTTGCAGGACAGTTCCCAGTAGGGGACACATGAGAGGCAACCATACATTGATATTCCTCTCCCTCTCTTCTTCCCTTCCCCTCTAAAGATAAATAAATAAAATATTTAAAAAAAAAATCTATTCTGGTCAGAAAGTACCCCCTAGACCATGTTGGAGAGGCAGGCATTAAAGAGAAAAGTGAATTGTCATTTCAACACAAACTGCTCTAATCCAATTACTGACCTTACACAACAAAATTAATGGTTTGAAAAACATTATTTTGTGTTCCATTTTGAAAAGACACTAGAAGTATTCTTCAATAGATTCTATTCTGTTTCTTGCCATTTTCAGTTCACACTGTTTCTAGCATCCAGCCACGCTACTATAGTTCATTCTAGTTCATTGTTTTAGTTGCTCCCACCCCACTTTACTCTCCATACATTCAGCAATAGACACCTGAGAGTCCCCTCTGCTCTCCTGCCTTCATAAAGAGTATCATAATGAACACCCTTATACAAGGCCCTTCACGGACCAGGGAGGAATTTCCTGAGGGCCTTATATTCAGAAGAAAGCACACACATGCAGGGAAAAGGAGGACGAAGGAAGTGGGTGTGAAAGGGGAGCAGGAGAAACTGGAAGCCCAGTATCCAAGCAGATTCTGGAGTCAAGTTCCCATACTTACTGGGAAAGTTATATTCTCCTTGTTACCTCTCAGTTTTCTTCTCTATAAAGAGGAATATTATTGCTCACCTTGAAGAATTTTTGCAAAGATAAAATGAGGTGATACATTAAGTCCTAAGCATTAACACTTGACTTATAAGAATGACTCAGCAGAAGGATCCAAGATGGTGAAGCTGCACAAACCTCCTCTCAGGACAAAACTACAATTACAACTAAACAGAACAGAAATCATCCTGAATAACCAACTGACCACTACCGGGAAAGAAGCCTCATAACCAAGGACAGACAGAAGAAACCACTTCATCACAATGACACTGGTAGGGAGTGCCAAGGAGGTATGAGAGGGCTGGCTGGGATCATATGGGTGGCAGATGAAGTGCCAGGGGCATATTTCAGTGGCCAGGAGGTTCCCCCTGAGAAGTGTGGGTCTAAATCCCAGGCTGGGCTCCTAGCCTACAGCAAACATCCTGGACTCTGGCAGAAGGAGGGCAGAATGGATTAGAGAAGTGTAAGGAGAGTGTAGGTCTGGTGGCTCTCGGAAACGAATGACGGGACAGCTGCCAGGATCCCTGTGCTGAGTCATCTCCCATTCTGCAGAGGCCACCTTTCTCAAGCAAAGCTCTCCTTTCCAAGTGGCATCAGCCTGAGGAGAAGCAAGAACTCCTGCCCACAGGAGTTATTCTGCCCCATCCTGCGGAGCTTAAGCCTGGCTTCTAAAGAGCACAGCTGGAGGTGATCTCAGTGACTAAGTTTAACAACCAAGGCAGAACTCTGGGAGCTCTGAGATTTTAATTGACTCTCCCGCAGCCCAGTGCTGGTAAAAGTCAACCATGGTATGCAGCCTGGTTCTTTCTGCACACACCAAGGTAAGCAGAGGGAGCCACAAGCTATACATTGCTGATAGCTCTAAACAGGTTGCCCAGAGCCAGTCACAGACAGCATCTGACAAAAGTCTGAACCAGAGTCTTTGCAGACCTACCTAATACATAGAAACAAACATAAAGAGGCAGCCAAAATGGTAAGACAAAGAAATAGGCACAAAATGAAAGAAAAAGAGAATCCTCCAGAAGAACTAAATGAAAGGGTGACAAGCAATTTGTCAGATATGCAATTAATGAAATAAATAATACACTAGAAGGAATAAACAGTACGTTAGATGAAGCAGAGGATAGAATCAGCAATTTGGAAGACAAGTAGAGCAGTAAAAAGAAAAAAGAATTAAAAAAGAATGAGGAGAGCTTAAGAAACCTTTGGGATGACATGAAGCGTGACAACATCTGCATCATGGGAATACCAGAAGGAGAAGACAGTGAACAAGGGATAGAAAATCTATTTGAAGATATAATGACTAAAGACCTCCCTAGTCTGGTGAAAGAAAAAGACATACAACTCCAGGAAGCACAGAGTCACAGACAAGATGGACCCAAAGAGGACTGCACCAAGACACTCATAATTAAAATGGCAAAGCTTAAAGACAAGGAAAACATCCTAAAAGCTGCAAGAGAAACGCAGGTAGTTACCTATAAGGGGGCTCCAATTAGACTGTCATCTGATTTCTCAACGGAAATTTTTTAGTCTAGAAGGAATTGGCATGAAATATTTAAGGTGATGAAAAGCAAGGACCTACAACTACGGATACTCTACCCAGCAAGGCTGTCATTTAAAAATGAGGGAGAAATAAGGAGCTTCCCAGACAAGAAAAAGCTAAAGGAGTTTGTTAATACCAAACCAGTACAGCAACAAATGTTAAAGGATTTGCTTTAAGAAGAAAAAGAAAAACAAAATCAGGAGAAAAGAGTTTTTAAAAAAGGCAATAAATATCTATCAATAACCACCTTAAATGTAAATGGCTTAAATGCAACAACCAAAAGACATAGGGTAGCTGAATGCATAAGAAAACAAGACCCATGTATATGCTGTCTCCAGACCCACCTCAGATTGAATGAAACACACAAACTAAAACTAAAGGGATAGGAAAAGATATTTCATGCAAATGGAAAGGAAAAGAAAGCTGGGGTAAATATGTATAACGAAATAGACTTTAAAACCAAGGCTACGGTAAGAGACACAGAAGGACTCCAATGGATGCCGTCTGGGCTTTATTTTTCTTCACTTCTCTAGAGCGTTGAACTTCGCCATTTCCTCCCTAATGAACTTCCTTCTCATTCTAGCTTCTAGGCCTCTCTGCTGACTCTTCTGTTTCTAGCACATTTTCTCAGGCTCTACAAGCTTCCCTTCCCCCCACCATGCCCTGAAACACTGGTGTTCTCCATGGTTCTCTCCTTGATCATTGCAACATGTGTTTTAAGACACAGCTAGGTCATTGCTTCCTCCTGGAAGGCAACCCTCAACCACCTGATCTGGTTTAAGCCTATTTCAAGAACACTCCTGTCCTTATCTCCATAACAGATGAATGTCTATCTACACGTGCGAGCCTCTGCTAGAGGGCAAGGACCTGGAAGACAAGGACTTGGAATTGCAGCAACAACAATAAAAATAATGGAAACTGTTGTTACTAGCTCTTGCTCTACCAGGCACTGTCCCGAGTGCTTTACAGAGTTTACGTACACTTTACACCATTTACACTTCACACCAACCTTATCAAGACTCTTGATATTTGCAGAGTTGAAATAACTCTCCAAGAATACACAGACCAATATGGACCCTGAAGGGCAAGCGTTGAGCTAATGTACTTAACCATGGCCCCATGATGCCTTTTCTAGTTGGTGTGCTCTGAGATTTTGATGCAACAGATGAAAGGAGAAAAGAGAGGTGAGGAGAGCCAGAAGGCTCTTGTAAAAGTAGATGTTCTTCCATTTTAATATAAGTTTTTGTTTATTATATTTGTTGAATAAATAAAATAGCTCCCAACTCCAATTAACTCTTAAAAATCTCTCTGGGTGCTCGCTTCGGCAGCACATATACTAAAACTGGAACGATACAGAGATCAGCATGGCCCCTAAGGCCATGGCCTCTGCACAAGGATGACACGCAAATTCGTGAAGTGTTCCATATTTAAAAAAAATTTAAAAAAAATCTCTCTGGTTTGTTCCTGACCAGTGTGGCTCAGTTCAGTTCAACCATAAGCTGAAAGGCTGCAGGTTCAATCCATGGTTGGGGCACATAGGGGAGGCAACCAACTGCTGTTTCTCTCTCTCTGTCTCTCTCTCTCTTTCTCTCTCTCTCCCTCCCTCCCTCCCTCCCTCCCCCCTTCCACTCTTTCTAAAAAGCAATGAAAAAAAATGTCCTTGGGTGAAAATTATAAAAAAAAATCTGATTCATGGTGGTGGTTCTTCGCAAGTGCCATTTTTGGGGCCTGTGGGGCTGGGTTTTGTATTACATGACATACTCCGTGGCTGCCTCCTGACCCTATTTTATGAAAATACTGGTGTGGTATGGAAGAAAAGCTGCTACTCAAAACCTGCCCAACCTAAATCTCTCCACATAAAAAGCAAAACCCTTTAAACCATGACAATCTGTTATGAGTTCCATTGGTCTCTATATATTTTCTCTAGAGAATCTGTTTTATTTTGTTATTGAAACTCACATTCCTAAACTATAAAAAAATTAGTGCCCTCTGAGTTTGGGATCCTGTTAGTTTTATTTATTTATTATTTATTTTTGTTGTATTTTTTCCATTACCGTTTAATCTCCTTGTACCACCCCCACTGCAATCACCACACTGTTGTCCATGTCCACGAGTCCATCTTCCTTTTTGATCAATCCCTCCACCTCCTACCCTCCCCGCTCCAACAGCTGTCAGTTTATTCTTCATCTATGAGTCTGTCCCTACTCTCCTTGTTGGTTCGGTTTGTTCATTTAGACTCCACATGAGTGAAATCATATGGTATTTGTCTTTCTCTGCCTTATTTCACTTAACACAATGTTCTCCAGATCCCTCCATACCATCCCAAAGGGTAAAATTTTCTTCTTTTTATGGCTGAGTAGCATTCCATTCTGTAAATGCCCCATAGTTGTTTTATCTACTCACCTACTGATGGACACTTGGACTGCTTCCAAATCTTGGTGATTGTAAATAATGCTGCAATGAACATAGGGGAGCTTTTGTCCTTTCAAAGTAGTGTTTTGGGTTCCTTTGGATAAATTCCCATAAGTTGGACTGCTGGGTCAAAAGGCAGATCCAGTTTTAATTTCTTGCGGTATCTCCACACTGCTTTCCACAGTGTTCGCACCAATCTGCATTCCCCGCAGTAGTGCAAAAGGGTTTCCCTTTCTCCACATCCTCACCAGCACTCATTGTTTTTAATATTGATGATGGCCATTCTGACAGGTGTGAGATGATATCTCATTGTGGTTTTCATTTGCATTTCTCTGATGACTGGTGGTATTAAGCATCTTTTCATATGTCTATTGGATATGGACATAGCTTGTAGGGATCCCACTAGTTTTAAAAGCAAAGCATCTTGTGTTTGAGTAGGAAGATGCCATGATCCATTGGAGCAATCTGCAAAGTTGCTTTGGATCTTCAGGGTAATTAAGGGTGCCAGGCATTTGCTTGCAGGCTTACACTCTGTATCTGTGGTGGAGGCTGCATGTGTGCAGGGAATGTGAATATGCAGGGGAGATGTTCCTGTAAAACTAACACATCACTAAATGGCCTAGGAGGTTTTCTGAATTCCTCTCACTAAAAATGCCATATCACTTCTCCAGAGTATTTAGTCTTTATGGTGATTCTGTGGGACAATTTGTTAGAAGATTCTAACAATCAGCCCTGGATTACCCTCACTAAGAAGGTAAGAAGCTATGCAGTGGGTAAATGTGTACTTGGCTTGGTGTGGGGCCGAGAGGGAGAGGTGAGGGAAAGCAGAGAAGTGAGGGAGAGGGAGAGGAGAGATACGGGAAACATCTATTTTGCCAGTCTGAAGACCCTCCCACACCAGCTCTGCAATGAGAGGCTAGGAGTGAAGCCCCTAAAGTGATCCTGAAGGTATAATTCACCAGGAATTTGACCGTACTCCCTTTTTTAAGAAGACAGTGACTGCACCACATTTTCTTATTCAATACGACTACATTACAGTGAAGTCAATTCCTTCTCTGTACATAAGCTGAGATTCAAGGCTTGTCTGCTCTGCTGGCTGATTAAGAAGACCCAGTTCACGATCTGCCTAGTACCTGCTGCATTATGCAGATGAGGACTACTGAGTCTCAGATGTCGTCTTTGTGACATGACCAAGGATGAGTCTTGTATGAACGACAGATCTAAGAATCAGATTCTCTGATTTCAAGTTCGCCTTTCTGTCCCCACTGCCACCTACGCTTTCATCTCTATATGCCAGGTGCTCCTTAAGTCCTCCTGGGTTTTAGGGAGTCGATCATTCATAAGGTGCTTTTCTTCTTCTACTGAGTTTAGAAATAGAAAAATGAGTCAGACAGACACTCACTGTGGATGGAGATGAAAATGTGAGCTGCATTCCTGATAAGCCAGCTGAAGGACTTGACTTTAGACCTGACCCCAGAAGTCAGCAGCCCAGCCCCCCAACCCCGGCCCTGAGGACAGCTGCGGGTCTCCACTGCCGAAAGGCTCAGACTGTACTTCCTGGGCAGGCAGCTGCCCCTGAGGAAGCAAGAGGCTCACTCGGGACTATGCTCAGGCCCTTCTCTCAGGCTTTCCATCGAGGGGCAACTCCTTCTCCCATGGGGAAGGGGTGTGGTTCTATTTCAGACACATTTTCTCACGTCATCCTCACAAACACTGTGAGATAGGACTTTACTACTGATAGGAAAGTGAGGTTGAGACAGGCAGGGACCATGGTCCAAGGTCACCCGGGCAAGAACAGATGTGGCATTAGCACTACCCTGAGAGACGCCTGAACCTGCGCTGCCCACATTGCCCCTGTAGCAAAACAGAGGCCGCAGCAAGTGAATGATTTGGCTAAACACTGCTGCACATCAGTAGGAGAAGGAAAAGACTACATGTGGCATCTTCTGATCAATCACACGGATCTTTTCTTTAGAGTAAATAGCATCATTTCCCTAACCCTCTATCATCCAAGGAGAAAAATAAATCTGATGGTATTGTTAAAGATTTCATTCGCAAAATGTTTCTGCTGACATCAGAAACCATTTCAAATAGCTATATATGACCTGTAGGTAAATCCTATACCACAGAGGTCAGAGGTCAGGGTTTTTTTTTTCCACAAAATAGTGGAAGAGGTCTAACCACACTACAGAGCCTTCAAATTCCTCATTGGACACTCATCCTGCCCTCCCTATGAGCATCAGTTCACAAGCTTTCCCCTGGCTGGCCCCAGAGGTATGTTAGGTTAGCAGAAGAGCTAGTGATTTACCAGAACTATTTGGAAAAAGATTTGATGGTGAAAACACGGAAGGGGAAGCAAACAAAAATGCACGGAAAACACCAACTGACAGAAACAGGTAACATTTACTGAGTACAGACCCTGAGTCAAGGACTGTTGCAGGTGTTTTATGGTTATTGACTCATATATTCTCACATTACCTTCAAGGTAAGCACTAGCATTAGCCTCTTTGCACAGATGGAGTAACTGAGGCACAGAGATGTGAACTAATCTTATGGCTCAGTTTGTGACTAGCTGAAGCTCGACTGTATTCCGGCAGGCCTCAAACCCAGCCCCTCACCACCATGTAACATCTGACCACTAAATGTGGACACCACACCAGGCTTTTAAAGAGGAAGACAACCTCTTCCTTTAATGCTTCCTCCTACTCTTCTTCCAGGAAAGGAGAAGAGGTGAAACGTAAATTCACTTCCTGTAGTCAAAACAGAAGAGCAAGATTCTACATTATTACTGAGTTTCAGATATTTCTTCTCCCCTTCGTCAGTGGTCAGCTGGAAAATCAAGAACTGGCCCAGTGAACAGGTACACGAGAAGGTGCTCACCCTCTGTAGTCACAGGGAAATGCACATCGAAACCACAGCGGGACATCGCCTCACACCTGGTAGGCTGGTTATTGCCAAAATGATAAGAGATAACAAATGCCCACAAGGATGTGAAGAAAGGGAGCCCTCATACACTGTGGGTAGGAATGAAAACTGTTACAGCTACTGTGGAAAACAGCATGCAGGTTGCTCAAAAATCACCAATGCTTATAAAACGTAAAAAAAAAAATAAAATAAAATAAAATAAAATAAAATAGAACTACTACATGACCCAGAAATTACACTTCTGGGTATTTATCCAAAGGAGCTGGAAGCAGGATCTTGAAGAAACATCTGCACCCCCACGTTCCCTGTGGCATTGTTCAAGACAGACAGCCAAGATGCGGAAACAGTCAAGTGTTGTGGAGGAATGGATAAAGAAGATGCGCTGGCCCTGACTGGTGCAGCTCAGTGGATTGGGTGTTGTCCGGCAAATCAAAAGGCAGCCAGCTTGATTCCCAGTCAGGGCACATGCCTGGGTTGTGGGCCAGGTCCCCAGTTGCAGGTTTGCAGGAGGCAACTGATTGATGTTTCTCTCTCACACACCAACGTTTTTCTCCCTCCTTTCCCCTCTCCCTAAAAATAAATAAATAAATAGAATCTTTAAAAAAAAAAAAGATGTGGTGTATAAAGATGATGGAATACTATTCAGTCATAAAAATGAAGGAAATCCTGTCATTTGCAAAAGATGGGTAAACCTTAAGGCCATTATGTCACATGAAATGAGTCAGTCAGAAAAAGACAAATATTATGTGATTTCACTTACATGTGGAATCTAAAAAAGCTGAAATCACAGAAACAGAGACTGGAACGGTGGTTGCCAGCAGCCTGTGGGTTAAAAGGGAAGATGTGGGTCACAGGGTGCAAATCCCACAGTAAGATGGATTGTCCTCTAAGGCCCAGCAGGGCGACTGTAGCTGACGACACTGTGTTGCACACCCAAAAGGTGCTAAGAGAGTAGATTGTTATTCTCACCACCACCACAAACTGTAAGCTATGTGAGGTCAAGTGTGTATGAAACAACCTTACTGTGGTCACCATTTTGCAATACATATGAGTATCAAACCATTACACTGTACACTTTTTACTCAGAGAGTGTCATATGTCAGTTACTATCTCAATAAAGCTGGGAAAAAACCATCAGGATGCCGCCCACTGAAGTCCCTGCCTTGCATTTGGAGCCTTGCCTCATGAGGATGGTCCCTGACTCCTGCAGCTCTCCAGCAGACCTTCCAGCCTAAGCCTTATGTATTGAGTCTTCTGTCCTAGGAATCCCAGGGCAAGCTCAGCCGAGCACGTTGAGGGGCAAGGGCAGCATAGGACAGCATGGAAACGAGCTGAGCCTGCTCTCCATGAATTAGCCAGCATCCTGGTCTCTCTGGGACCTCAATTTTCTGCCTCTGGCCCTGGTTCTGTGAGGGGCTGTGGTTCTATGAGGGGACATGGAGTAGAGAGAAAGCAGTGGGTGGGGTGGAGGACCTGGGTCTGAGTTCTAGTGGCCCCCTCCCCTCGAGGACCTTGGTCAGTCACCACCTCCCTGCTCTGCTGTGAAATGAGGATAAAGCACCTACTTTGGCTCAAAGGAAAGAGCTACTCTGGTTGCTCTGCATTCCAAGCTGGGTGGCTGAGACACAGGCAGAGGCAGAACACTTCCTTCTGCCCTCCTCTCCAACCTCAGCCTGCCCCAGCAGTAGGGACACTGATAACAAGTGTAACGCCCAGGTCTGCCCTGTGGTCCCCAGCTCCCTGCTTTGGCCCAGAGCCCCACAGACCATCTGAGCACAGCTGCTGGCACCAGCGCCCCCAGGCCTGGGCCCTGGGGAGAGGCTGGGCTGTTTACTTTTGGTTTCCCCATAATTCCTGTTTCCAAGAGCTCCCTGCCAAAGGGAAAGGGAGGGAGGCGGCCACAAATGGCCACGTCCAAGGACAGCCCAGAGTGGAGCAGAACTTTGGGCCACACAGGCTGGCCACAGGCTCTGAGGGCTGGCCATGGCACATCTGCCATTGCCTCCCCTCCTTCGTGCCCCACCGTCACCCGTTCACTCCTGAGAGCTCCCCTCTTCTGAATCAGCCCTCTTAAGGCAGTGAAGTAGAATCATAGTGTAAAAATCCTGCCTGGCACATGGAATAGGGGATGGAGAAGAGCCACTGAGAGTCAAGAGGGCCCCCGAGTGGCCCGACATTACCAGGTGCTAGGAAGGGGAGGGGATCTGGGGGCAAAACCCTCCTGACGAGTGGACAGGGTGGGTAGACACCAATGCAAACACTACCTACTGCTGCCCAGGGCCAGTTCTGGCCCAGGAGCATGTGTCTGCCTCTCTCCCACCCAAACACACATACATACACACAGAAAGGCAGACGGACACACATCCAGCTTCTTCCCATCCTCTCCCCTGCATTAGAAGCCACGTGGCTCCCAAGGAAGGACCCTGACCTAGGAGTCAGGAGACCTGGGTTCTAGTTCCAGCTCTACCACTGCCTACTCTTATGTCTTTCATCTGTCCAGCCCTCAGTTGTTTATTCTGTAAAATAAAAATATTGCACTGGATCAGTATTTCCCAAAGTATGTTTTTGTGGTTCAATGTTCAGGAAAAAAAAATTGAGTGATCAGCTTCGTTTGAAAACGTCTGGCATTACCAGCACAGGCACACCCCTCCCCCATTCTTGGAGATCCATGTTGCAACTTGGAATCATACCCCTCACTTTGTCTGTACCCCTGGACATGATAGATGAACAATATACATTCCAACGGTTCACTGGAACCTGAAACATTGAAAGTCATCCTTAGAAATGCACAGAGTATCACCTGCAAGTTACAGGTGATAAATTATTCTCAGGAATGAGCCAACTGGAGGTAAGAAAGGATGACCCTCAAATTCCCAAGACTCTTTGAACAGCATCAAATAAGTGCTTCTGGAAGCTCCCCAGAGAAGCTAAGCGTGCTGATTACGTCTCGGGCGAGGCAGAAATTCAGTTTCCTGTGTGCTAACACTGCTTGCAAGCCAAAGACTGACTATGCTATATATTTTATCTCATTAGGATGAATGCCTGTCAACTTCAAAGATGCTGGCACTTATACAGCCTCCTGTACCCAATTTCCACCAACCTTAGGATTTTTACCTGAATTGTTTGCATAAAACCTATCTCATCACATTGTCTGTGTTGCCACATTTGTTCGCCCTGAAAAATGATTCTGCACACACCCCTGGCTTGGTTGGGTGCTGAGAATTCAAAGATACATGAGAAATCATGCCAGGCCTTAGGAGGTGAACCTTCAACCTGAGAAGACAGATAGGTAAATAAGTACTTATGATGGAAAGGGATCAGGTCCGCCACACTAAAGGCACTTATAAATGCATGGGGGAGTCCAGGGAAGGACCAACAGCCTCTGCCTACAGACTTGGGGCCGGCTGCACCCAACAGCCACATGAGGCTGGTTGTGAAGCAGGAATGAGCATTTCGAGAGGGTGAGAGCATCTAGGCACAGGAAGGTCCTGCACAGTCCCAGAGACCTCCAAGTGCCTTGTGTTTGGGAGGGGGGGGATGGTTAGTGGGAGTATGTCACAGGGAGAATGCGTGTTCAAGGGCTGGAGGTGGTGAAAGATGAGCCTGAAGAGATCGTTTTGGGCCACGTTCTCATGGTTGGCGTGTGAAGTTAAGGAGTTTGGTCTTTATCCTGGACGCAGAGGAGGAGCGAGCAAAGACTTGTGTTGAAGGGAGTGGCGTGATCAGGTCTGTTTGAGAAAAGAAGCAAGTGGAAGAGGCATGAGAATGAGCTCAGACAGGTGCTAATGCATCCACCAGCGATGCTCCTGGACAAAGTTCCATGCTGGTAAAAATGTGAAAGATAAATTGGAGGAGGGAAGGCAAGAAGGGCAGTTAGGGGAGCTATTTCAATCAATCAAGCAAGAGATGAAGGACATGGAGACTTAGATGGCAGACTAAAGATACATTTCAGAAGCGAGATGATCCAATGCTCAGGTAAAGGGGTGCACCAGTGCAGTGGAAAGCAGGGGAATGACTTTTTTGCTTGAAAGTGTCAAATGAGACCCCTAGGTTTCTGGCTTCAACAACTGTACCACTGGTGTCCCCAATAAACTGAGATGACATCGCAGGAAAAGCCCGTCTGGGTGGGGGATAAGGAATCTGGACATGTTGAGCTTAAGGTAACCGCGGGAAATTTATTGGGAAATATCAAGCAAGCAGCAGTGAATGTGTGTGTCTTCCAGGGGAGAGCTGGGCTGGAGTGGCCACGCTGGTCTGTGCACTGATATCCTCAACTCCTGAACTCCCGCGGACAGGCAGAAGGTGCCCGTTCACGGTCTCCACCCGTCCGCAGGCCCAGAGCCAACACAGAGCCCGAGGCAGACGATGCAGGCACCCCACAAACACGCACTTACTAAATATTTAAAAAATGCGCATCCAAGAGAGGCATTTCTGGTGGTCCGGGAATTCGTAGCATAAAATGGACCTGCTGACCAGGAGCGGGCAGCTGCCACCCTCCTCTTCTAACTCAGAGTCCCCACGCCCGGCGATCTGTTCGGAAGATCGCCTTCTCTTGCACAACATCATGAGTTTCTGTTACCCAGCAATCTTTCTTTCATTGGGGTTGTTTCCACACCTTTCCTGGGTTGGAAAAGTAACTGGTTTAAGAGATTCCCATTACTGGTGAACTTCTTGTAAAAGTGAAGTACATAAGAGATTATGGATGAAAGGTGACAAATGACCTTATAATGATTTACTGTAAACTGTCTTACTATAGTCAGACTTTGCATTGGATAAAGAATTGATCTTATTTAAACAAACAAACAAACAAATAATTGCTGCAAAGGAGTATGGGAAAGCAGACAGGAACATCACGAGAAGTTTGGTTAATCATGAGATAGGCATTCTCCTAGTTCTGGAAGATTCTGAAGTCCTGCTTCCTATGAGTGGTCTCAGAACAGGGCCCTTGCCACCAGATCCCACGGCCTGGGCAGGACTCACTAGGAGGGGGACCTCCTCCTGTTCTCTCCCAGGAGCTGAGCTCCCAGTCCACAAGTACTTGATGGGCACCAGGTGAGCGGCAGGGAGTACATGAGGTCAGGGGATTCTGTGGGTAAGAAGAAAGCCCTCCTAATGACCTGAAGTTGTGTGGTCAGCCTGCATCTCTGAGGCCCAAACGGAGACTCCCTTGTAAGAAGACATGTCACTTCACACACCCGCCAGGTCACGGACACACAGGAAACTGAGAGCACATGTCACTCCCATGTCCGCTAAGATAAGAAATGGTCAGAGCTGGAGGGAACTCAGTGTGTTGTAAGAGAAGAACTCGCTCATGCTGTTCACAGGATACAACGTGTTTGTGGGCGGAAGTTCATGCCGCCAACGACTGATAAACCATTTAAAGATCTCTGAGCAAACGGCTTGTACGGTTAAGCGAATTAAAGGGAAACTTATTTTATCATTGGACATTTTGGTTGCTGACAGGGAGAGAAAACCGCATTTTACCAGATCAGTGTTTGTTAAACAAAGGAGCTCGGAATTTCCTTGGAATCAAAACATGGGTTCCTTGACCCCACTATATTTTGTTTTTGAAAAAAATGTGAGTGGATTGCAGGGGGCAGGGAGGACTTTTTCTAAGTTTTGCCTTGGGCTACCTAAAGTACTTGATTTTAGATGTAGGGTCCATCATTTCTGAAATCCCCTTGAGCTGAAGTCTCAAAGGGAACGTTCAGTCAGAACTGGCAGCGCCTACCCAGCTGCCCACTTAAGCAGCAGGAACCTGGAGTCAAGTCTACTTAGCATTTCTCCTCCCTCTTTTTTTTTCCCTAGATTGAGTATTTTTATAGCCTTCCTTGTTATACATTTTCTTACAAATGAAGGCCACTTTTTTGTAACAGGCTTTTGTTGTTGCTGTTTAACTTAAAGTGTGTGTTCACACATCCTCTGGTTGATAATAAGGGATTGAGACAACTTTGCCTAGGTCCCACTCTAGGTGCTCACGCTGAGGAAGCCCCAAGCCCTCCCGCAAAGCCCATCTGGAACAGCACTAACACTTACGGGCAGGCGCACTATATCTCCAATACCAAGAGCTCACATGTGCTCACGTAAACTCTGCAATCTCTTAACTGGAGACGAAGCCAAAGCGGCGGGCTTGCTCCCCACCTCTTCTGATCCCGTTTGTCTTTACAATGGAACAGGCTTGTCGTGAAAGGGGCACAATAGGGAGGGAACACTGAAGTGGCACAGAGCAAAAAGGGTGGGCCTTTTCTTCTTGTCTTGTATACGCATTGGTCAAGAGGAGTCCATCTTCGAGGCAACGCACTGCCTGCTCCCGTGACGCCAGCTGGGTGCAGTGAAGTCATGGAATCTCCCAGGATCCAGCAAGTAAATGCGTATGTCTTCTCTACATCCACCCCCTGCCCCCAACCCCACTCCCCACCCCCGCCACTGCAGGCTCCAGGTGACCACAGTTATTGAACAAGAACCTGGAGGCAGCAGCACCCGGCCTGAGTTGACTGAGTCTCTCCCGTCAACTCTCAAAAATAGAGCAGGGGTAGGGGGCCCTCCCCATTTCTATCACTCTAACCCAAAATCTGACCCATAATTTCACAGCTCAAGAAAACAGAGTGATTGGTCCACATAACCTAAAAAAGATACTAAGGCCCTGGCCAGCTGGCCCAGTTGGGTGGAGTGCCTTTCTGTACACCAAAAGGTTGTGAGTTCAATCCTCAGTTGAGGTGTGTATGAGGGGCAACTGATGATGCTTCTCTCTCGCACTGATGTTTCTCTCTCTCTCTCTTTTCCCCTTTCTCTCTCTCCCTAAAATCAATAAAAATATATCCTCAGGTGACAATTTTTTTTTAAAAAGGATACTAAGTCACCATTTGTGCTCCCTACTGATGATAAACACTATCAGTCATATGACCATGTGGACCCGAACAGTCCACGGACTCACCTATCGCCTTCCCTAATTTATGGGGCGACTGCATCCCCTTTCTCGGTGTTATGAATGTCTGTGCATCCTTTTGAATTACTAAACTACTTTGCTGATTCCAAAACAGTTGCCCTCTCTACCCTCTCCTTATTCAATTCCCACCCCAAATACAAAGATCATATCACATGGCATACATTGAGATAGTTTGGTCCTTGTAGACCTAATAAAAATAGATTTGCTATATCCAGGCGTCACATATATAGCAGATAGCATGTCATTTACAAGCCACTCATTAAGTGATTAATCTGCCTTGGTTTAATTCTGCTTCCAACCAGGCTGGGGCAGGCTCCGGGCTGCAGAGGTTCAAGAGACAACCTAAATCAAAGACAGTTTTAGGAGCTCATCAGTACAGAATCTTCCCTCTCCTTCCAGACCTCCCATCTTGCCTTCATCCCTGCAGCCCAGGAGGTATTATAGAGATCGTCATGTACATTCAGGTTGCATGATGACAATAAGCATTGCCAGAATTTATGGCAAATTCAAAAAGAGCACCCAGGGACTTAATTCCGCAGCAGGGTGTCCTAACTCTCAGGAGGTAGACTAGCCCAAAACATACTGTTTCTTTGGAAAACATATATGCTTCCTGAGATATGTCCAAGGGCCTCCTGACACATAGTAGGTACTAAGGAAATATCAGTTAAAACTATTCTGGATCTTCAGGTCCTTTGTTCTCCTTGGTCCCGTTTCAACAAAGCTCTTTATGGGCAAAATACGTGCATCATTCATGTTTTATCACACCGGAGAGCAGCTGTAGGAAATGAAATTCTCTCAGGCTGAAGTAGGAGCCCACACCTAATCGCATGCTCTGAGCAGATGCTCTACCATGATGTCCTACCACTGATGCACATGAATAATAGAAAAGCAATCAAATATCCTTAAGTATTTTCATTTTCCCAGCAGGGACCTGGTTCAGCTACTGCTTTCGTGTGGCGACACTGAGAATCAAGGCACGAACGGGGCCTTTCTGAACCCAACGAGTGATTACCCTTCGCCAAAGAAAGTGACTGGAGTGCTTGCACGGAAAGATGTTCTGTAACTTACAGACTCATGTGTTTCACAGCATTGTCTGTGTTAACACAGACTCTTCAACGACTGGGCTGCAAGTGTGGTTTCTCCTTTGTTGCACCCAGCACAGTAACACGGGCACTTGGCACTAGCAAATGTGGGGCCCATTGTTTGATAATGAGGGCAACACTGACATCATATCCAGGTAAGGGTCCCAGGTGTGCTGAGAGTAGAAACCACCTCCCAGAGATGAGGTCAGAGCACAGATAGAGCCTCCGTGCTTGCGTCAGCAAATAACGAACTTCCTTCGTCTTTGGATAGAGAGTGAACGCTGATGGCAGATGGTGAAGACAGTCCTCTGAGCAGCCCAGAAGAACCAGCGAGGTGATACAGAAGAATTCACTGAGGATACGAATGAGGTGGTAACGCTGAAATGGCTACAATTTATAGGAGGGAGCTGGCTCTCTCCACACACCATCAACTAGAGAACCCCTGGCACGCAGACGTGCTTCTCTGCCAGGAGAAAGGCACCTGTCTCTGCTCAGGGTGTCGATCGTAAATCTCCTCCTTCGGTGGCCGCTTCAGAGCCACCCCCTCATTTACTGAAGTGCCTCCCAGAAAGGGAAGTCCTGTTCCCTCCAGATGGAAACCGCATCTGTGGGAGGAGTCTTCTAACCCAGAAGGCCAAGGACCATGAGTTAGCAGAGCTGTGAACTGTAGGACCCCCCGGAGAATGCCCTGGCCTCAATTCCTGGAAGTTCAAAGCAAAGTTTCCTGAGCCAGAACATCGTCGCAGCTGAGTTCAGTTCTCAAAGGGTTGACAAATGTTCCAGCAACCTTGAAGGGCATTTCAGATTCAGCTCAGCACCCTGCACTCAGGAAATTAAGAGCAGTTGCCACGGAACCCAAGTGTGATCTACAAATGAGGTTTTTTCCTCTTTTCTTTGTTTTCCCAAACAGACAGCATTCTCCCCACTGCTTGAACCTGGCAAGGGGAAAAGTGCTGAGCTTCCCTGTGAGGCTGAGAGGTCCTACAGGGCAGAAGCTGTGTGTTTATAATCCAATCTCCCCGTTGACAGGGACATTGTAGGGGCCCAATGACTGCTGAAAAAATCCAATCCAAACTCCACAAATAACTTCAGAGCCACATCTAAACATTCATCCTCAATATCCTAGGTTAACTGGAGTACTCACAGGAAAGAAAATACTCTGCTTTCCTCGACCAATGAGGAAGTTAATAGAGACAGATTAAAGAGACACAAGAAAAATGCCAAAAAAAAAAAAAAAAAAAAAAAAAAAAAAAAACCACGCCAGGTTTGAAAATACAAGGGTAGGACAGGTGGCCTTCAGGGTATGGAGGGTGGATCAACCTGAACCGGGAGTAAACTCTGTATGCTACCACAGGACTTCAGCCTCAGAATCTCTGAGGGTAAGGACCTAAACATCTTTGTTTTTAAACATGCTCCCCTCTTGCTTTCTAAGTTTGAGCAACACTCATCTCCAGAGGGAAGCTATACCTAGGACGAGCTCAAACCAGGAGCTTTGGGAATAAATTCAGCCCTTCCCCCCAATTTCCCCACACTCACCTCACTCCCTGTTCCCCTTTTCCTTGGTCTTACTAGGTCATCTCCCTGTTTAGGACTGCGGGCTCCTCCTCTACAGCCCTTCACAGGGCATCAGTCTCATGCCCATGTGTGAGGACGGAGCCCGACACAGACCACATTGTCCAGACTCCCCTGATTCTCCTCAGGAGGTGCTGAGCCTTGGAAAAACAGGGCAGGCAGACGTGAGACTCCACCCCACCATGGAGGTATTAGAGGTATAGATTTATCCAAGACTGGCTGCATAATTTGCAGAATCCAAAACGAAGTAAAAATGCCCTTGTTCAATAAGCAGGGAGATTTGGAGGTGGGCCTTTGAAGGGAGGGAGGGGTGCAGTTTTAGATAAGGTCACCAGGGTAGGGCCTCGTGAGGAGATTAGGACCTTTATAAGATGAGGAAGAGACAAGAGCTCTCTCTCTCTCTACCATTTGAGGACACAATGAGAAGGCTGCTATCTGCAAGCCAAGAAGAGAGTTAGACACCGGAAGCTGAATCTGCAGGCACCTTGACCTTGGACTTCCCAGCCTCCATAATCATGAGGAATAAATGCGTATGGTATTTTGCTACAGCAGCCCCAAATGACTAACAAACACTGCATTACTCACTTTGTGCTTAAACAGGAATCTCTGCTTTCTGCAACTGAATCCTGACAAGTATACAGAAAGTTCTCACTTAATGTAGTCAGTGGGTTCTTGGAAACTGCAACTTTAAGCAAAACAAAATATAATGAAACCAATTTTACCATAGGCTGATATAAACAAAAATTCAATTCCTACAGCACATTTCTAGTCATCAAAATATCAACACACTTCTAAAAAACCAAAACACTTCTAATATTAAACATTAAGTTGTGAGCTACGTGTACATTTAAGAAAGATGAACAAATACAAGTAAGATAATGATTTTCCAACATGCTGATTCGAGTTCAGGGTGACAGGTCGTCACAGACTATCCTAAGGGTCCCGGCAGCTCAGGGAGCAAAGTGGGACCCCACCCTGGATGGGTCGCCCTTCCATCACAGGGCCACTCACACAGGGACACTGAAGACACGCCGGTTCACCTCACGTGCACACCTTTGGGATGTGGGAGGAAACGAGAGTCCTCAGAGAAAACCCGCACAGATGCAGGGAGAATGTGCCAACTCCACACAGAAAGTGGTCCTGGCCAGAAGTCAATTTTTTCCCTCATCAACATTATAATGAAACAACATTGAACAAAATACCATTATACAAGGGCCTACTCTTCCCTATTCTCCTCCCAGAGCCCTTGGTCCTGGGCCCCTGGGCATGGCTGCAATGTGGCTGCCCTGCCTGTCAGTTATGTCCTGGGACCTCTTGAACACAGCAGGCGGGCGAAGACAAGAGCCACAGGTTCAGCCTCCTGGAAATGAAAGGTTTTTACCAGGAAAGCATGTGCACAATCTGCTTATAACCTAAATAGCCTTTAAAAGTTCCTGGTCATGGGAAACATTTCTACATCTGAGACTTTGGGAAATGCCCGAGTTCAATGAGCCCCTGAAAACATGAAGACAAAAAACGCAGAGTCCATCATCACTGACTTCATTGGTGGGTGACTTCATTCCACTTCCCCTCCAGCTCCTGCCTCTGTGGACTCTCAGGAGGGTTGGCAGCCTCGACTGCAAGGCAGTCATAAGGCAAAAAAAAAATACAACTGGGATTAGCATGTCCCTAAGTGTCACTTCAAAATTAGTTGCCTATAAAAATAAGGATTACACCTACAGACTTAAGCATGGTTGAGCAAAACAAACTTGTTTGGTTATTAAAAAAAATCATTACATCTTGAAATGTTTGGGGTAGAGTTGCTAGGTGGTGGCTGTTGTTCTGCTTTTTCTGTCCCCTTTCCCCCAAATCACATTAATGACGTTTTGACACAGCCAAGGACTCCTCCCTACAATATGAACGCCATCAATCTCACAGCATGAGTTCACCCCTCATAACAGCACACAGGAAACTTCACTCCTACATTTTAATCAGAGAAGAGATCGAGAATTCCCATCTAGCACAACCACCACCCAACCAAAGTAATTACCAGCCAAGTGGCCCAAGCTTGGGAAGACTGATTCTGAAGGATCTAGATTTGGGGTGAGAAGGGGATAAAGTCTAAAGAACACTGAGGATTTCATTTTAAAGAAATATTCAGAGCTAGAAGATGAGGAAAAGTTTTGGCAAGCTGACTAAGGATAGCGGTAAAAGACAGAAGGCAGATTCAATGCCTGTCGCATTTCCACTTCATTCATTCCTTCATTCAATAAATGTTTATTAAGTGCCTGCTGTGTGACTAGTACTATGCTTGTCCTGTAGATGCAGAAATAGACATCAGTCAGGCGGGGCATTTAACAATGCTTCAGTCCAAAGGGAGACAGATAACAGACAAATAATCACATAATCATATAGTGTAGAAAAATTACACAGTAATCTAAAATGGGTTTGGTAAACTGCTCCCAGAGGTCCACTACTTGTTTTGGCAAATAAAGTTTTATTGGAATGCAGCTCACCCACTCATTTACACAATGCCTATAGCTACCCTTGTATTACACTGACAGACTGGCATAGTCACCTGTATAACCTGCGAAGTCTAAAACATTCACTAATGGGCACTTCACAGAAGATGTTTACTGACGTCTGGTTTAAGATAATAAAATGAGGGCCCTAATTTAGACTGGAGGTTTGGAAGGTTTCCTGGAGGAAGTGGTGTTTAAGAAGCAACTGAACGATGAGGAGAAGTGAGCCAGGAACTGTGTGGGTGAACAGCAAAGGTGGGAAAGAGCTGGGCGTGTGAAGGTGTGTAAGGGGCGAAGCACACATGATGGAGAGACAGTAGCAGCTCCAGGACT
This sequence comes from Glossophaga mutica, assembly GCA_039655065.1. Lineage (NCBI taxonomy): Eukaryota > Metazoa > Chordata > Mammalia > Chiroptera > Phyllostomidae > Glossophaga > Glossophaga mutica. The sequence goes on from CM077303.1 coordinate 159,900,795, forward strand.
TCCACCGATACAGTAGCGGCAGCTGCAGGAGTGCCAGCAGCAGCCAGCAGACACTGAGTGACGACTACGGGCCAGGCTACGTTCTACGTTCTAAGTAAGTAAGTGTTACATACACTAACACTGTTCTTTAAGGGCCTTCTGGGTTCAGTATGTTTAGAAATGATAGGCTTGCCACTACATTTGCATAAGACTTCACTTAATGTTAAGAAGATGTCAGCTGTCACATGAGAAAATCTGGGGGTGGGGCTGGGCTGACAGACCCTTGGGAGGACCACAGCCCTACCCCCTCACCCCATCAAGGTGGCACCTTGGCAATGCCACTGTGCAGAGGGAACTGACATTTACGATGGCTCCTAAAACAAGGTAATTTCACCCCTTTAATTAGGTCAATTACATACTGACATTCAAAAGAAAGGTACATCTTGGCTGGTAAATTATGAACCTTATTTGTGATTTCAGACCTTAACTCTATACTGGGAAATACTGGAGGGTAAGAAAATCCTGATGCTCACAATAAGAGAAAAGGATAGATTCCAGAAAAGAAAAGATGACAGCTAGCGTTATCCTCCTTGCCAAATTCTAGAGAGATGATTAAGTGGAAGTTTTATGAACATTCAGAAAACATTAACATGATGACTCTAGACTCTCCTGTCCTCTCCTGGCACGTTACCAGGTTGACAGGGCAGAAAAATGCACTGATAGGGTAGGTTAAGTTCAAGCAGGATATGGACCAAGAGTTTTTCGTATATCCTTTTGATAAGGGAGAGACAACGGGAATTTTTAAAGCACCATAGTGCAGATGTATAGCTGTCTGCACACTGTCATACCAGTGAGAACGCTCACAGAAGTCAGCAGGGCTGGTCTTTGTGGCTCCTCCTCCAGGGGACTGAAGCACACCCAAACGAGAACAAGCAAAGGCTATTTACTCAGAGCTTGCTAAGGCAAGAGAGTCAGCCAGCAACAATTGCATTTGGCAGAGACTCAAAGATAGGCAGAGGGGTGGGAAAGCTCTGTAGTAAAAAAAGTGGGTGGCAGGGGCTTCAGGAGGTTGTTGGCATAGGGAAAGCTGAAGGCAGTGCTTACTAGAAGCTAGCACTCTTGTGTTGGTCTGGGGAGCATATTGGGCTTTATCAGGCTGCTCCTAAGTTGGAAACAAAGACAAAAATTAGTCAAGTATCAGTAATTGATCGAGTCCTGGCTATTTAGGGCCAGCTGCCACAGGGGTTACTGTTTGGCTCCCCGGACTGGTTGCTGAAATTACGGGTCAAAGTTCTAGTGTAATACAGGGCCAGGCCACTGTCCGTCTGTACAATCAGTCTCCTACCCAGCACCGTTCTGTGTCCAACATGGGAGAACAGGCGTTCAGGTCAGTTGCCTTGAAAGTGGCATGAAGAACTTTTAGAAAGTAGAGAAAACTAAGCAATTAATTAGCCCCAAATTCGGAGGTGATGAAATTAAAAGTTAATTAAATATCCTTCCCAAGGAAAATCAGGGGCATAAAGATGGATGGAATTTAAGTTTACTATAATAGGTGGTTAAAACAACTGTCGCAATGTCAGCGTATACAGGCCAATCGATGTATTCGGAAGGTGGATGGCTGGGTCACCTACTGCTAGCCCTGGGGCTTTGGCCAGTCGTTTGATTGCCATCAGCTGTAACTGCTCATTTGCAAAATAAACAGGTTAAACTGAAATCTCTCAGGTCCCTTATGGTTATAAAATTTTATGGTTCTGTGATTCTAGTCTCTTATTCTTCATGTGGCAGCTTTATGTTTGCCCAGTTAGATATATTAATTCATTAGTAGCTGAATTTGAAAAACAAAACAAACACACCCATGTTTTGTGGCAGTACATTCATATAATAATAATTAGGTAACAGTAACTATGAATAAAGCACTCTCCTACGAGACAAGTGACCCAGAGCTAAAGGATTATAGTTGAGAAGCAAGAAATATGCACACAATTAAGCAAGAAACAAAATATTCAGTGACTTAAAATGATACAGAGAGTGCTACAGAAAATGACAAATATTTTTAATATTCTGAATGGCTTGCTAAAGGCTGTCAAAAGAATGATCAGCTACTGAGTGTATTTTTAGCACATTACAATTTGCAAAAAGTTTCCATTTGCTTCAAGTTTCCTGTGCTCCCATTTCCCTTTCCCCTGGCTTTGGAGTGTAGCGTATCAGAGGTACACTTAGCAGGTATCTACTGCAAGGGGCATTGAAAAGGAGAGCTATGCCAGAACACCAGCAGCTCCACACGTTACAGGATGCTCTGGCCAGAGACAGCCCAGTCACAGAAATGACTAAATAACTTCAATGCGGGCCCAAATGTTCCATGAGGCTGCTTTTCTTTCAAGTCCCTGTTCCTAGGAAGTGGTAAATGCCGAAAACTGCGGTTTCCTGCTGCCCTTCACCCCCATCTGAAGCGACTCTCAGTGCTGGAGGGGCGGATTTTAAAAGATGCAGTCTCATAACACAAAATGCCTTACATTTTCACCGGCAAGAGCAAGGTTAGGAGGGATTTTTCACTTGCCCCTTCCTGGCTGGGAAGCCTCATTTTTAAGGTTTGCAGCTCTGTGGCTACCATTTGAACCTGATTGCATTTGCTCCAATTTAAGAGAAACACGCAGAGCCAAACCCAACGTGTGTTTTGCTCATGCAGCACAGCCAGTGCCTGCATACACGAGTCAGCCTCTCTTAAAGACCAAGCGATCCTGGCTTACAGTTTACAGACTGTTCCCCAAGGGAGGGGGACAAATACAGAAAGAGACCTTTAAATTGGCACAAGTCTCTGAAGTTTAATGTACAGCATGAAGTAACTTTTTGATAAACAGCTGAAAATAGCAAACTGGTTGTCTTTTTTGGGTATGCTCAGCTCAGTGGAAATGCTTTCTTTCTCTGTACTTCCACTCCAGGGTGCGAAAGGGTTGAGCAGGTGCAAGAGAAGGGGAGGGGGGCGGACCTGCATGCAGGAAACAGGAAGTTATGGGAGATCAATGGCCCCCGGTTTGTCAATTACCAAAAACAAGCTCCCAAAGACTGACTCAATATGTACTGACTCTGCTGAGGGATTTGGAGGTTCCACCTAATATTTATTGTTAATTATCGTAAATCCCCAAACAATTAGCAGGCACTTTTTGGGAGGAGGGTTTCTCTTTGTTTTTCTGTAAACTCTCATGGGTGTGTCTCCTATTTAAATGCTCTGACTAAAAGCCCTTGGGGATGATGCTAAGTAGTAGTCAGGGTGCCTAATCATTATTCTTAACACATGCAGAATCTTCAGGTGGCCAAGCCAGCTATGGGATTCTCTCAACACAGTTACCATGGTACACACCAGGCACAGTTCTGTGCCTTGCAAGCTGTCACCTGTATATGAGACACAAAGGGACAAAAGGCAGCTGCAGTCCCCAAATGCCCTGAGAATTGCAATAAGTACTGAACTACACCTATTTTTTCATCCCCCTTATAATATTCACATACTTGATACTGAGTTGATATAAACGAACTCATTTCAACATTACTCAGATGAGAGCTCCTTTTCTTAATACTCGTGTCCTCCTGCAAAGCTCCACATGAATACAGCCTTGTAAGAAACAAGGAAGGAAGTCACTGTTTAAAAGAGCCTGAAGGCAAATTCTTCAACAACAACGCAGTTGACCCTTGAACAAGAGTTTTGAACTGTGTGGGTCCACTTCCATGGCTGCTTTTCAATAAGCACTGTAAATGTATTTTCACTTACTTAAAATTTTCTTAACATTTTCCTTGCCCTCACTTACTTTATAGTAAGAATACAGTATATATATAACACATATAACGTACAAAATATGTGTTGTTGGAGTGTTTATACTATCAGTAAGGCTTCCTTCTGGTCAACGGCAGGCTTGCTAGCAGAGACGTTTTAGTGGAGTCAGAAGTTAAGTGTGGATTTTCAATGGCACGGGGCCAGTGCCCCGAAGCCCTGTGCTGTTCAGGTGCGGCTGCGATGTCCTCTGCACAGCACGGCCGCTCCTCACGTATCCTGAGTTTGCTGACAACGGGGTCACACGAAAAAATCCACAGAGATGCTAAGGCAAACTTGAATATTCTCTCTTGAGCATCAAATAAGAAAAGGAGGATGAAAATATTTTTTCTAATATAATTGCAAAGGTGAACTGCTATGTTACAAGAAGATACTGAACTCCATGGCAGCCTACACCAGGCACTCCACCTGCACATTCCTCTGGGGCCTTCACTGCTCCTTCCTTCCCTGTGTGTGTGTGAGTCTGGGCCCAGGAATCTCACACCTGGCCCCATATCAGAGCCACCTGATTTAAAAAACAAAACAAACTCATGTCTGGACCCCAGGCCAAGAGATTCTCATTTAATTGATCTGGAATAGGCCCTGGTGGGGGTTTTGTTTGTTTGTTTTTCATTTTAATTGATTTTTTTGAGAGAGAGAGAGAGATGAAGGGAGAGCGAATGAGAAACACTGATTCACTGTTCCACTTATTTATGCATTCATTGGTTGCTTCTTGTATGTGCCCTGACCAGAGACTGAACCCACAACCTAGGTATATCAGGACAACACTCTAACCAACCGAGCTCCGGGCCAGGGCAGGCCCTGGCAGTTCCAATACGCAGCCAGAGTCCAGAACCAGAGGCTGTAACCAAAGCCAATACACCACTGCCATCCATCACCTAACCCTGCAGAGGGCTAGAAAGCCAATGTGCTGCTAGCTCCAAATCTCCCAGAATTTTGTGTACAGGATATCATTAGAGGGGCTCTAAACTGCTGTTTGCTCCTGTTTATTTTAGAAGTCAGAGTATATTTTAGGAAAGTGGTTGTGGGCTGGCTACTCTTCGGTTGTTGCTTATTAATTTTAGGTTATTTACCATAACAACCTCTCTCGACATTGCAGAGAAACCTGTTTTCCTTTAAAAGGAGAGGACTAGACAATTCACAGAAAAGGCAACTGAAGCCAAGAGTGAATGAAATGAAAACCACCAAAGATAAGATGTTCCAAGGGCGAGGAAACCAAGAAAACTCCCGGTCCAAATTTTCTTATAAGAGATAAGGTGAAGACCAGTCTCTGCTAGTAGGTGGCTGGCCAGCCAGCAGCCTGGCTGTGACTCATGTTCCTTATCAGTAAAACCACGGAACCAACTTAGAGGCGCAGTTTTCAATGCCACTCTGGGGATAGCGCCAGGCAAGTTCTCACCTGCCAGGGTGGAAGCAGAAAAGATAAGTACTATAAGAAAGGGAGGGTTCGGGGGCTGTGTTTTTATTTTTTGACCGGAAGACTGTTCTTTATTCTGAGATTCCATCTTCCCTGTACTTTTGTATGATGTTAAGTTTATATTTTGTGTGAACTGACTTTCACAATAGATTTAGTTGGTTCAGATGTGTGTATACAGAATAGCTGCTCAATGGACACTCCTGAACTGAACTAAAAGCTCTTGGGTGAGGCACCCAGCACATTTTCTAACCAGGAAGAGCACAGATGATGTCCTTTGGCAACCACCGATTGATTAGTCCTTCAAAGAAGAGTGATGCCTTTGCTTCATCCACAGTGTACAGGGTGGGGCAAAAGTAGGTTTACAGTTGTGAGTACACGAAACACAGTTTATTCTTGTATGATTATTTATTAATTATTGTATTTGCCATAGGAACCACTGTAAATCTACTTTTGCCCACCCTGTATTTCAATGGTTATGTTGGATCAATGACTCAACCTCAGGCAGCTGCGAAGGTGAGTGAAGGAAAAAAACACTTTTCCCACCATATGGGTGTGTCCCTTCTGCGTTCTGACGCTGGCACATCTACTGAAGACTGTGAGGAAAACGGCAGAGGAAAAGACGAGATCCGGCCTGAAGAGTGAAGTTACTTTGTGGTGTCCAGCACCCGGTACATGGGGTAGGGCCCTCCAGAGACAGAACAGTGAGAGCGTGGACATGGACAAGGGAAGGCCGGAGAGGAAACTGGACCTTTCTTTCTTGGCCTAGATGTCAAGGAGTCTGTAGGCCCAGGATTCTCCTTGCAGATGGCAGGTGGGAGATGGTGGAAGCACCCTGGGTACTGGGGTTGCCAGATGGACCCACTGAACAGACCCCTGGGCTATCAATAGCAAATACACCCCTTGAAGGACATGGACATCTTGATTTTCCTTTGTATTATCTTAGCTTTTGGTGTTCTCAGCACCTTAGGTAACCAGAGGTGGTTGTGTTCCTCAGCAGGAGACACTGAGCACAGGTTATTCCTGGAGCTGCAGGGGAGGCTGGGGTCAGGCCCACTCTCCTTCACGGGGCTTTCTCTGGAGCTAGCTTCGGAGAGCAGGTGCTGTCTTTAACAAAAGGGTCAGACCACCTAATCATGTGAGGTGAACTGTTACTACATCCCTTCTTTTGCAAACTTCACTTGCTGCCTTATAAAACATCTCAAATTTTCAAATATATAGTTGGTCTTACTTCATCATCTTGGGCTCTTTTGTCTACCACTTAGAGTCCCTGAAGATGGCGCCCATCGGGGAACTCCAGCTTCCTCCAGTCCCGGCCAGCATTCACCATCCCACAGATCATAAGAACCTAGAGGGTGGCTTTCTCAAAAGGAGACCAGTCTCATGCCCTGGTTGGTGTAACTCAGTGGATTGAGCATGAGCCTGCGAACCAAAGGATTGCCAGTTCAATTCCCAGTCAGGGCACACGACTGGGTTGCGGGCCAGGTCCCCAGTTTGGGGCATGCAAGAGGCAACCACAAATTGATGTTTCTTTCCTTCTCTTTCTCCTTCCCTTTTTCTCTCTAAAAAAGACTGGTCTCTATCCTCAAGGAGCCCCCTCCTCTGAGAACAGCTCTAAGGGAGTTAAGTGTCTGATAGAAAGTGAGCACTCTATGGCAGGAGGGCAGTGTGGAGCCCTGGCTCGTTGCTGCAGCCCTGGTGAGCGCCACCCCAGGCAACTTCCGGGTAGGACCAGGCTTCAGAAGGAAGTGTGGACACCAGAGTGTGCAAGCCATGCAACTGTAACATGTTCTCATGTGTAGTCAGCTCTGTTGGATTCACAACTACCTGAGCATTTCACAAAGGATTTAAAATGGTTATGCACAAAAGCAAATCTTTTTTGCTACAAGTCAACCATCAGGATGCTCTACACCTCTCTGGGAGCTGAGTCCCCCCTTACGAGTCACCCTGTCAGGGGAAGCATGAGTTAACTTATGCTTAAACTCTAAGCTGGACAAGTTCTACATACCTCTGTTGTGGTAGCAGAAACATTCTTCTTCAGAGATATAAAAGTATGCATTTTTGATTCCCTGATTTTCATTGAAGTGGGAACACACCTTTCAGAACCCCATATGGCAGACAGCTGTTAGTGGGATGCTGAGTTCACAAGGAGACTCCCTTTTCTGGGCACAGCTCCTGAAACACCAAGATGGGTCCCCAAGGGCCATAGTTATGCCATGTGAGCCTGACCTTATCTGCCTAATCCAAGAATAACTCTTGACCCAAGACAGGTGAATGCTGTCCTAGGAATCTGAACTCTGAAAAAGGAGGGAGGAAGGGAGGGTATGAGGGGAGAGAGAGATGAGAAAAGTGAGACTTGAGAATGAGAGAGAGGAGGAGAGAAAGAGAGACAGACAGACAGACAGAGAGAGAAGGGGATAAGACAATGTTGAATTATACTAATGGTTATACCCCAGAAAGGACCGTGAATTCCTAGGATGACATTCCAGGAACAGATAAGATTGCCTCTACAGGAAAATCTTGTTCACTTTTTCCTTTGATTAGCTAAAATAAACCAGTATTCTCCTAATAAACATCTTTTGCTTAAGCTAACTGGAGTTGATTTTCTTTAGCTAATATGAAAATACTCTAGGTCTGGGTTGGGCTGCTACTCCTACAACATCGGAGTAAAAACAACTTAAAAGGTATTTAAAATATTTCTCCAAATGTTGTGAAAGACCTCACATAGGTTTGGCAGGAGAAAGTCACTGGGTCCTTCACCCCCAGGGGGCCTTCCACACATGCTAGAGTCTATGAATACTCAGGAATGTTCATGTTCTGAAGTGCTACATTCATGCGACCACTTGTCAGGGCAACGAACCAGGCAGAACCCCTCATTTCAAAAGGCTGAAAGAAGCTGATGATGTTAGTGGTCCACCTGCCACAACTGACCCTCAATTAAAAGTCATGCCAGGCGTGGCTCAAAGCACTCCCCCCACTGAGGAGGAAACGCCCTTTGGGACAGGCAGAGGCTGTGTCCTGGAGCCTCCAGCAGGCTTCAGAATGACCCAGATGGCAGGTCACCGAGGACCAGCGCAGCAGTCCAGGCTGACCTTCAGGGTTCATGCAGGCTCTGCACTTGGCCACCACATGGGAGAAACAAGTACAGAAACTATTTATCCTGAAAACGCATGAAAACTGTGCCCAAGTGCTGACAGCCACTTTGCCGTCATAATGCTCTGATTACTCTCAATATGGTTAGTGCAATCACATTCATGCAGTCCTTGAAAAGATGAAAACTCAAAGTGGAAATGCCCCCTGAATGAGAAAGCCCAAACTATGGAACCATGGAGTGTATCAGAAACACAGAGATGCTCTAACTCATTCCATGTGGTGTCAGATACAATCTAAGGGGAACAGCACCTTCTTTGCTGTTTATTTTAAAACATACCTGACTGGAAATGGGATAAGCTGTTTTAACAATGGCAATTATCAAACTATATGCTTGCCAGAATAAGTTACCTTATACCGCATGTGAAGGAAACATCAGATTGTATTTGGAGACATCAGATTAAAGAGCCATTGAAAAATCAGCCCATCCATTCTAGGCAGAGCTCCACCTGTCCCAGTATGGGCCATATGTTCTAACCTCCCCAGACAAAATACTACTTTCTCTCATTCGCCTCACAAGACATTGTTTTCATCCTACTTCAATTTTACCTGTGACTTCTGAAGGAGTTCAGGACATGACACCCCAAAATACGCCACTCTAGAATATTGACTAGTTTGGGTTAAAGACATATTAAATGTTCTGAGTTTAAAAAAAAAAAAAACCAGCGAAGACAAGGAAAACACTCTGACTTCCTCTCTTTCTCTTAAAAGCAGGAGATGAAATTCTCATGTGAAAGATATCCTCCCAATACTAGAAGGAAAGGAGCGTTCTTATCAAGACAAGAAGGTGAGATGGAGAGAATTTTACACAAACAGATCTGTTGCCTCCTTCAAACTAACACAAAAGCAAATAGATTTCACCATTTATTTGGGTCTTCATTCCTTATGAAGCCTTCCATATCACATAAAACCTGTACTAACTAAATCTGTATGCTTGTCTCCTGTTGATCCACCTTACATTAATTTAATTCTCAGGCCGAGCCCAAAAGAATCCTAAGAGAGTAAGTGCAGAAATTAGCCTCTCTCCACTTCTGTGTTCTCAGGCCCCATGTCCTGATCCTCACCCAGCCAAGGACAAGTGGTGAGCTGTGGCTGTTTCTTTTCTCTGGGAGTCATTATCTTCAACATAAAATAAAAGAGATTGATTATTATGTCTACTTATAATTCTACATCTTCAAGGACTTGAAAAACACAGTGCCCCCACTAAATGCTGGCCCTCAAATGCAATAATACATATATATATTAACGAATGCCAGTGGTCAAATTTCTCCAGGTAAAATAATACCAGTCACTTTGGGCTCTCCTCCCAGAACCTGATTTCCAACCTGTGGCCATCTGGTGGCTCCTCATGGAAACTTCCTCAACCACTCTTGCATTTTCCTTAGGCTGGTACCTGAACAACAAGACACGGAATTCCATGACTCGCTTTCTGGTGGTTCTTAAGTGACACAGTCATTCAGTTATGACTTACTTTCTAGTTTTCACAAGGTGACACTGGAACTGGTTAACGAGCCCTGTTCCAACAGTAAGCCCTCTGCCCACAAAGCACAGTTCCCATGGTCATCCAAAACTCCTCCCGAGAAACTGCATTCTCAGAGGAGTTCATCTGTAGCTAATTCAACACTTTCGGAGTCACTGGCTGTGCACACCAACTACTGGGACCTGGGAGACCAGCTGCCAGCCCCAGCAGGGTCCAGTCTTTCACTGAAGTTATGTATATAGTTTACACGTATATTTTAGTTAGACTGCATTAGTATAGCCTAGATTTCCAATTTGGAAATGTCTCTGTTAGTCAAATTACTTACAGATCATGTTGACAAGAAAATTGCAGCCTTAAGAATTGCCTGGACAGGAGAGGTCTGGCTCACACAGCCCGGTCTGGATGACCGAACCTTCAGTATACCCCTCACTGGGGAATTCTGGCTCTGCCCACAGACCCTGTGAGGTTTCACAGGGTAATCTTTGCTTCCTCAGGAGAGATGGGAATCATTGGATTCTCTGCTCAGGGCAAAAATGCCCAAAGACACACAGAGGAAGAGATCAGAAAAGACACCTTTGGAACAATTCCCCCAGAGCAAGGGCAACAAGGAGGGTTTCAGGCCCCTCTGAAACTCAGTCATTCCCTGCACTGCTGACTTACAAAGTGGGGGCCATGGGAATGGATCGGAGGAACAGGAACCCGGCCGCTGCCTTACGGGCTATAAACAATGACAAAAGACGAGGCAGCCCAGGGTGCTCTGTGATGACAATAGCAATTTAGAGAATGAAGCAGGGATTATGGCTGGACTGGTAAAGATGCATTAAATTTTGGATAAATAGAGTAAGAAAATGGGAAGAGGATTATAAAACTACCAAAATGAGGAGATGGGCGATGCGGAAGCATAGTGTATTGAGAAAGCAGACAAGAGTTCTTGTTTGCTCCAATGCAAACAGGCAGATGCGTCATGAGAGACACAACAGGAAACACACTGACACCCAATGTGCAGATCTTGAATGTGGACTAAATGGTTTCGCCAGTGGAGAGTCATCCTTTAATTGAGAGAGTGGGTTGATCGAAGGGCACTATAAGCTTAGCTGGCTTTAATGACACAGGAAGATTGGAAGATGTAGAGAGTGAAGGCTGTTGCAACTGCCCAGGTGTAAGGCGATGAGTGCCCAGCACAGGAATGCACAGGAGAGAAGACGCAAGAGACGTTATGCAGGGCCTTACAGCCCGGACGCAGGAGGTGGACCCAGGAGAGGAGTGCTTCAGCTCCTCTCATCTTGCTTCAGCCACAAAGCTGTGCCCTGCTCATACCATGTTCTTCCGCTCCTCTGGCTGTTTCTCCATCTTCCAAAAACTCCTCACTCTGCCACACCCAACTGGCCAACTTCTGCTTGTCTTTCAGGGCTTGCTTCACAAGATAGCTCCTCAGCGAAGGAGTTTTCCTTGGGTGGGTGCCCCCTTCCTGGGCTGTCAGAGCATCCAGCACTTATTAAAGAACTGGTGTCTTCCGCTTCTGGGTCTCACCCTAGACTGCAAATGCAAGGCTCGTGTCCCATTTGCTTTTGTATCCCCCAGATGCATACAGCACGTATGTATGGCAGAAACATAACTGCCAACAGAGTGTAGTGGTTGGGATTCTGGTCTTTAGAGTTGGATCCAACTGGTTCAAATCCAGTCTTTGCCACTTACTACCTGGGTGGTCTTGCGGAAGTTGCCTAATCTCTGCGATGTTTAGGTTCCTTATCTGTTAACTGTGGGTGACCACAGTACCTAACTCGGAGTGGATGGGAGGCTATAGGATAATGCACACATAGGGACTCGCCACAGGAATTCCTCAATCAGTATCGAGGAATACTGTTATTAGCATCCAAAAAAGATTTGTTCAGTGAATGGAGAGATGGATGAACAGATGGACAGATAGAGATTCCATCTTTCTTGCCATCAGAGGGAATCTATACTTTGAAAAGGCTATGATGTTTGGCAACTCAAAATTAATTGATGCTCTTTGAGGAAACAGCATCAGCACCATGGCTGGGCAGAGCTGTGTAGGACAGGGGTTGGTCAGCGAATCAACGAAGAACTAGAGCAGTAGATGTAGAAACAGTATTTATAGAAGTTTAGTAGCAAAGGAAGGCGAAGGGGAGAAAAAAGGAGGAGGGGGAAAACACGGGAATTCTGAAATCATCAAAATCTACAGGGTGAAAACCACTGCCCTAGAAGTCGAAACTTCAGAGGACAAATCCTCCCACTATGCACTCCCAATAACATTAAGTGTTTGCTTCATTTAGTTCATCTTTAAAACCCAGGCTATCATTATGACCTACCTCAGAAGCCAGAATGTTTGTCCTAATGAGGGTAATGCATCCAGACACTGCTAACCATGACATGCCATCACAACATCCAGTCTCTTTGCCTGTGTCTCTGCAGATCAGCCCTGCACAATGGTGAAAACTACCCATTTGCATCATCCCCCTCTCTCTCCTACCTTGCCCGACATCCCAGCCACAGCACATGGCTCACCCACAGGCATCGCTAATTGAAACAAGTACCATTTTCTATCACGGTGCTACAAGCCAGTGGTCTGACTGCCTTTAGGCCTAGCCTCATCTCTCTCAGGCCTCTGGGGCCATATTAATTAATTCTCCCATTAGATATCCTATTGGAAGGAAAGAAAGATATCCAAATGTACAGCACGGTATTCTGCCCTGTTCTTCACTTCTCTTTCTCTCTGCTAAGGGCCCCAGAACTCTCCCAGTCCCTCAGACTGGAGCTCCTACTTCCTTCATTCCTTATCTCCCAGTACTTGCAGAGTTCCACTGAGTCTTCTTCCTTAGTGTCTTAAGGAAGGTCCTCAGGGTTGCCCAGGGCCCCGCCCCTCTGGCCAGGAATTTCACAGCCAGGTGGTCTTTCTGTCTGTACTCTGAGAGGGCTCTACTCTGCCTTCACCCCGCCCCCGCCCCAGCAGTCACCCTTCATCTTCCCAACACTCCTTTCCAACCCTCCTCCGTACAACGTTCTTCAGCGGTCACCCCACGGCCTCACAGATGATGCTCAAGCTCTGGGTCATTCTCCTCTGAGAGTTTGACCCCTTTCCTCCCCAAGCACAAGATGTCTTGGTAGTTTTTATTTTCATCCGTGACGGAGGGATGGGGCTCTGCGGGCGGAGCCCCCCCACATCTGGCGCCGAGGCCAGGGTCCCCAGCACTGACCCATCTTCCCTGCTCCTTCCCACCTGTATCTTCTCGGACACTCCAGCCACGGCCAAACTCAGCCCCCACTTCTCATCTCCTTCGATCTATAATCATTCCAGCTGCTCCATCCACTGACGTATTTCCCCTTTCCCCTGCCTCCATTCCAGAAAAACCTGTATCCTTCAAGGTCACTCCAATGCCACCTTCTTCTGACTCACCAGGTGGCAATGTTTGACTCCTCTTTTGAACCCCTCGGCCAAGCACCTGCACTGTCCTAAAGGTGTGCAGGCCACTTTTATGCACACTTACCGGGTGTTCTGGGGAGGGTCCCTGTCCCCATGATCGACACCTTAAGGTGTGGCCAGGGTCTTGTTGATTTTGAACGTGTACATACAGTAATCAATAAGGTTCAAGAAATAAATGAATCTATTAATTCAACTCAAAATACTGCCACTTTCTTTCCAGAAGGCAGTTTAGTCATTGAAACTTTAGAGCCATAAATAAATATTCTCTTTTCTTATTTAAAATTCTGGAGAAGCTGCATCTGAGAGGCAAACCTCAGCCAGAATTATTTTAAACAACAGGGGTATGTCCGCGGTATGCCATTCACACATTTCCTGCTGGAGTCTACATTTTTAAAGAGTATTCCATGTCCCAGCCAAGAGGAACTGACAACAAAACTGGAAATTCTGGGCCGATTCCAGTAGGGATTTAACATATTATATTGAAACTATTTTTTTAAGTTTTTAGTTTTTTTGTGCCAATTTCTATCTTTGAAATGAGTACAAACTGGCCACTCTCAAAACATTTTTGTTAGGATACATGTATTTATGCTTTTAAAATACTTGAAGATTCTAATCACTGAAGAAATAAAGTATTCTGACTTTTTTTAAGAGGGAAGGGAAGACATATTATTATCCTCAATCTTTCCTCTCGTAAAACTGGTGTAATTCAATTCAACAAAGACACATGAAGCACCTACTATGTAGCAGGGACTTTGCCAGGCACTAGACATACATTTGGAGCTCAGATATGATCCCTCCCTTCAAGGAGCTTTCAATGCAATGGGAAAGACACACAAGGAACGGGGCAATTAACCCTATTGTGACAAGTGTTAAAAGGCAGAAAAATACCAGATGCCACTGGAGCACTCAGATGGGGCAGTTGAAGCATCTTGCTTTCCAAAGTTTCCTTGAAATGGGAGGAAGGTGGGGAGGGCTGGGGTAGTGGGCTGGGGTGGGAGTAAAAGACAGAAAACTGTACAAGAACAACAATTAAAATTTAAAAAAAAAGTTTCCTCAATCAGCACTTCTGAAGGGTAAGTATACACATGAATCATCTGGGGGTCCGGCTGTACATCCTGATTTGGAGGGTCCAGGTCGGGGCCCCGGAGGCTGCATTTTTAACAAGCTCCTTGGAGATGCTGATGCTCCTGTCTGAGGACCACACTCAGACAGCAAAGGACCCCAACTGAGAGCAGAGCAGTGCAGAGGAGGTGCACTCCAGACACAGGAGAGTGCGTGACCACGGCCGGAGGGAGGCCACAGCGCAACCACTCCTTTCCCCGGGCATCTTAAAGAGGTAGAGCAAAAAGAATTAAAGGCTAGGAGAACATCAACGATCTTGGAAGTGTGATGCATCCCTATTAAGAAGATTTAAGAGCTCTCCAATACACAGTAATTAGCAAAGACAAATCTAAATTATTTAGGAGTCTGAGCTACAAAATATTTTTAAAGGAAGTTGACTTATTTCAAGCACTTCTAGATTCTTGAACCTACAGCTACTTGGATCACTGGCCCATCTATTTAGATGTAAAGCTAATTACTATTGACATTTAGCACACTGGTTTCAAGAACTTGAAAATACTCATTTTCCTAGGCAGATTTCTGAATATCTTTATAAGTTTTTTTATTCTATCATGAACAATTTTTCAGTGTATTAAAGATAGATTTCAACGGGATCTGTATCCTGAATAAACTGAGTTCAAAATATGGTGGTACCTCAGTACTCGTTAATTCATTCCGGAACTCGTGACAAGTGCCGAAACCAAGGAGTATGGAGCGAGCAACGAAGGGTGAAGAATTTTTCTCTTGCGGGGTGCGCCAAGACTCAAAACAAGTTCTAGCAAGTGCAATGAGTTCCGAGCAAGCACAGAGTGCTGAAACATTGTTTTCTTGTCAAAATTCTACGAGGACAGTCTGATGAGTTCTGAAACCAATGTACTAAGGTGTGACTGTAGCAAGATTTTATATAATAAATGTAGGTGATGCCATCCCAAAAAGATACAATGAACAAAATCTAATTGATATATTGATATTACAGGTAATTTCATTTTAAAAATTATGCTTTTTGCAAGTAAGTGAATGCAGCTCATTACTGCCAAAGGAAATTAAATGTCCACTCTAATTGAACTCTTGTATACAGAGAATACAGGAGGATGAAATACTATGCACGGTGAAAAGTCTCGTTGCCATCTGTTCATCTGACTAAGCAACAATACTGTGAATATTTCAGGCACAATTCTTGCATAAGTAGTTTCTTCAGAACAAAGTTTCATTCAGAAGTTTGCCCTATACTGCTTGACAGTGGTCATTATAAAAGAACGCTCATTCAAAAGTATTTTTAAAGAGAGATATGTTTGTGGAAAAGTTACATTGACTGAATAATAATAATAATAGACAATAATAGCTAAATAAGGATTGTCCCCAAACTGCCTAAATGAGCTGTAGCATCCATGTCTGCATAATGAAATACTGTGTCACTTAATTAAATGACTATGTTTTATATATTTTTTTTAAAAAAACCTACTTGCCATATTTCTCCAGGAAATTGTATCAATGAGCAACTTTTTTTTTTCTGTGACAGTAACTTATTATACCTACAATCTTCTACAAAGTTTTAAGAAATAAGCATTCCAAGAAAAGAAAAAACACTTACTCTGGGACCAAGAACGAGTCAGTCAAAGTTTCAACCATTCTACTGACACCTTTAAGGAAAACCTGAGTAAGCCCTGGCTGGTGTGGCTCAGTGGATTGAGGATCGGCCTGTGAACCAAAGGGTCGTTGGTTCAATTACCAGTAAGGGCACATGCCTGGGTTGTGAGCCAGGTCCCCAGTAGGCAGCACGCAAAAGGCAACCACACATTGATGTTTCACTCCCTCTCTTTTCCTCCCTTCCCCTCTTTCTAGAAAATAAATAAATAAAATCTTTGAAAAGAAAAAAAGAAACTAGCACAAGGACCAGCATCATCAAACATTCCCAATGTTTTATTATCTTTAACACAAGCTCTGAGTGAGGCTGGCCTCTTGAGCTCCTTTCTGGTGAATTCCAGAGAACCGGAGACTCGATAGCAATCACAACCCGCCACAACACTGCATCCCCAGGACAGAGGGGAGGAAAGAATAGCATATCTAATTGAAATCACCAGGGGAATTTTGGAAACCAGATTCAATATCCTATCCTAGAATCTGGCCAAGCTACCCCGGGCAGAGTCTTTTTTCTCTGCTACACATACCAAAGGGTCTTGTGAACACAAGGAAGAGCTGTTTTCTCACCTTCTCCTGTGGGATGCTGCACAACAGGCAGTATGGTTATGCGCAGAGTCTAAACTAGAAGGCCAGGAACTATTGCCAGAGTTAGATCTGTGACCTTGGGCCAGTCACAACCTCTCTGCCTCTGTTTCTTCAACTGGAAGTCGAGAGAGCTGAACCAAGATCTCTAAGCTCCTGTTCCAATGCTCTGCGACTCTAATGTTAGGGGATGCAGACAGTGAGGTAGACAAGAAGAGCAGAAGTTATCACAGTTTTGTTTTTTTTTTTCCAGCAAGAAAAACAGTAAAGTTGACAGATTCCTGACAACTTGCAGGACACTGGGTATTATCACGGCAGTCCTCTGTCCCCTGGATGAGTGCCAGCCACCTCACTGCTGCTGGCGCTGCACACTCTGCCAGCAGGGCTTCCCTGGGCCCCCACAGGGCACCCTACCATGGGGCAAAACTTGTGTGACTGACTTCCGGGAGGCAGCTTCGCCCTATTCCCACTGTCTGACAAGATGTCCCTGGTACACATAATAATAAAATAAACGGCAAACATTTGGAGAATGCATGCTATGTGCCGGGCACTGTTCCAGTGCCTTTCATGCATTAATTCTTCAATCTCTACAACAACCCTGTGATACAGGAACTAATATGACCCCCATCTTCCTGACAAAGGAGGCACAGAGTTGAAGTCATTTGTCCAAGGTCACAGAGCTTCTTCTGCATGGTGCAGTCAGATGAAAACTCAGGTCCTCACCCATATGCTGCACTGTCTCTTTAATGGCACTAAGAAACAGACCATTAGAGATTTATTCTTTGCCCATGAGTGAGCACTCCGATATGCAGTGGGCTGTTGCCTACACCAAGACTATGCGGCCCTGTCTTAAAGGGACAACATGGAGACACCAGAGGGAACAAGGCACCATGGGAAAGACAGACCTGGGTCTGACTTCCTGCTCTACCTGTTACCACATACGTGGCCCTTGAATTTTCTCACCTAAGTCACAGTTCCTCATCTGCAAAACATGGATGATAATAATATCCACTTCTTAGCTTTATTGTGACAATTACATAAAACAATGCCTGTAGAAGTCCCAGCTAATTTCTAAATTATGACAAAGTAAGAATATCTATATTTAAAATCTCAAAGAATAGGTAAAAATTGCTGTAGATTTCTGGTGACTCAGTTGGGACAAAAGACTGAATTCTGATTTTAGAGTTATGTCTATTAATTTACTTAATTGACATCTATGTCAATTATTCTATTTCTATCTACTGACATGTATTGAACTGTACTGACATCTACTTCTTACTATTCTTTGGGAGTCACATGACTTTGGATTCCTATCAGTTGTTCTAAGAGTGTCCAAAGTTCCAACGGCGGTTTCCTAACAGAAGGGAAGGCCGGGCACCCGGAAGATGCGAACAGCTGTGCAAGTGAGAAGCTCTCTGCTGAAGCTCTCCCCAGCTCCGTCGCTCACCCCACACCACACTCTGCCGGTGCTTCAGTTCCTCCTCCCATAAAACGGAGGCCAGTTTCTGCTCCTAGCTCTCCCACGGAGAGAGTATGATGACAGCGGTGGCGACGCCTGACGTCTGTGTAGCCCCCGCACTTGAATACGCTGCAGGGCATCCAACCCGCGGCCGGCGGGCTGCGTGCGCCCCTGGCTGGCTGGGAATGCGGCCCGACGCAAAATCGTAAATGGACTTCAAACATTATGAGATTTTTTTTTGTTTTTGTGAGTACTTGTGCATTTAATGTGTAGCCCAAGACACTTCTTCTTCCAGTGTGGCCCAGAGACACCAAAAGTTGGATACCCCTGGTTTTTCACATGCCTTGTTATCTTATTTAAGTAATTAGCAGATTTTTGACAACCATGAGGACAGGCTTAGTAAATTAAGCAAAAAAATTTTTTTGCTCCTCAGTGGAAGGACATAAGAAAACTAAAATGTATTTAAAATGTGTATGTGTGAATATCTATATGTGTGTATATGTACATATATGTATATCTGTATAGTACATACGATGTGTATAATGTATGCATACATGTGTGTATTTGGTACGTCAGTTCTGTAGCCTTCAACAAGACCAAAAACACATCTACCACACCACTGTATTTGTTTAAAAATATCTTTACATGTGTTTGCATTCCTCGGTGATATCTACCACATGTCAAAATCATACAGTCAACACTATTTTAAAAATATTTATGGAAAAAATGCAAATGGCTAAAAATGGGTCCCATTTATCAAATTTCATGCAACTGTTATTGTAGAACTGACTCCTTTAATTGTATATTTCCTAAAAACTTCAGACCAGTCACCTAAGATTCTGGTCACAATTTTAAGCTGACTTTGAAGGAAAAATGTCAGTTATACAACTTTAAAATGATAACTTTTAAATTTGGGTGCTTTAAACCACCCAAATGATAACCCTAAACTTCACGTTTGTAAAATAAAATTTAGTCATCAAATTAAATATAGTTTAATCTAGACAATGAGTCATAAATAAAACTTCACTAAAATCATTTCTCTATCCATATGAATAATGCCAACACTGTGTAGAAAAGAGTGACACAACCTAAGGTTTAACAGAAAAGACCCAGAACCCCTCAGGGCACATTCCTTCCTCTCCTGTATTCGCTACCTTGGTCAGTCTCAGGACTCCCCATACTCCATTGTTCACGGTCCTTCGATCTAAGTTATTCTGACTTTTTAGGAGTACTAGGCTACAAGACATATATAAACTTCTGCTGGAATCATTTAAGTGATATTTGTGTAAGTCATTAGCTAAGTAAGTTTATAGAATGGGAAAATGTTTGCCAAGATACATATATTATTAGAGGAATTTAAACCATTGACTAATCCACACAAGGGCTGAATTCCCTAAACACACAGGCAGAGTGGATGACAGAGAGATAGCACATGGAAATAAGCATGCAAATAACTGACACTCTTTCTAGAAGTGTGATACAACACACAGTTTCTTCAACTACTCTAAATATCTACAGAGACATATATATAGCAGAAAAGGTGGTAGGAACAGCCAGACTAGATTTAAGCCCGCTCTGTTGCCATAGCAGAATCATCTTCCCCTGACACATGCCTCCTCTTCCAGAACGCCCCGTGCTGGCTGATGGACCCACCATCCCCTGGGTGGGTCACCACAGCCAGAGAGAACTGGGAGTCGGCATGGATTTCTCCTCTATCCTAATGCGTCTTTGCTTAGTCAGTGCCCGAGCCCAGTGCTTCTAATCTCCTTGCCCTCATTTGATCTCCTCGCCCACCCCTTGCCTCCATCCTCACCATCGTGCCTTTAATCCAGTCTGCGCTGGATTCGGGAAATCCAGTCTCAAGAACTAGACCTCACAGCTGAGTCAGGAGGGACAGAGGCAAAGCTGGGGCCATTGGGTCCCACCCAAGCAGAGACAACCAAAGGGGGAATCCTGAAGGAGGCGGCATCTCAAACTGAAGCTTAGCCCACTGAACCAGGAAGGAGAGGGTGGGAGAGACAGAGGCCTAAGCCACCTGCTCAGGAATCATCTGTTCCTTTTGGGGAGATGAAACTGAAACATGGGGGCTGGGGGTGGGCCGGTAAACGCTGGATAGCAAGATCACAAAGCATGGGCTCATTTACATGGGAGTCTCCATTCCCTCTAGCAGGTGACTTTCTGCAGTTAAGGTTAGAGGGTTAACATCAGACAAGGATTTAAACTCTCATTTCTATCACGCTGTGGGAGCAAGGACTGAAGACAGGGAGACAAACTAAACCGTTCCACACAACACGAGAGGCTCCAGAGGTTCGTGGTCACCAGGCAGACACGCCCACACGCCCACACGCCTGCTCAGGCTAATTTGAACATCCCTGCTTTGCAGGAAGGGACATCACCAATTCTATTTTCCTCCCATTCCTGGAATTCTGTAAGCAATGCCCAAGCAATTTATAGAATGAATAAAAATACATTGATTCTGGGTCTCAAATCAAAGTAAAAATATTCCTGGATGATCCACTATGGACAGAGCAGCATATGAAGGCCTCCTCTCTGGCAGTAAAGCTGCGCTGGCATCAGAGCGATTTTACTTGTATCCGTACACTGTTAGGATGAAATAAACAGTCCCACCAAATGGTGTGCTGAGCAAAGTTGAGTTTACTGTCTGCCTGGCAGAAAGAAGCTCCTTACTTGGGAGTCAGATCCACAGGGCTCCCAGACATAAAGAGGCCAAGGTGCAAAGCTACAGAGGGAGCAGTACACCAAATCAGGCAGGATTCCGGCGTCAGGTCACTAGGAGGGCCACAGAGAAGCGTGCCAGCCCTTCTCTGTAATCTGAGGCTTTCACGTCACAGCCTGGTTTGAACAGGTCCAGGAGAGGTGGCTGGCAACCTTCCAGGGGGCCGGCGTTCCTGCAGGAGACCCACCCACACGTGCATGCTCCAGCGTGGCATGGCTGTGACTCCAATCACATACACAATACGATAACAATGACCGCCATCAAGTAACTTACTGCACCTCTCAACCCTATTTTGCTTGAGTTACACGGTTGTTTCTAGAACTGAAGGGAACTTTCAGCAAGGGTTCTGGGGTTGTAAAATACGTACATGCCTCTCTATTTGCTATCGTATGGCATTGAACCATTATTCTTTTTTAATTTTTTTTCATTTATTGATTTTAGAGAGAGAGAGAAGAAGGGAAAGGAAGAGAGAGAAAAAAACAACAACATTGATTTGTTGCTCCACCTATTCATGCATTCACTGGTTAATTCTTGCACCTATCCTGACCAGGGATCGAACCTGCAATCTTGGAGCACTGGGATAATGCTCCAACCGAGCTACCTGGCTAGGGCTAACCGTTATCTTTCACACTTCCTGCCGGTGTCCTTAATTCCAAAACTAGCTTTCCAGACAGAAGGTCCCTAAGTCAGAATGCCCTAAGCAGATCAGACAGAGCCTTAAAAAGCTGTACTGGTGCCTAAGAAACTCACACATCGGCTTTACCAGCTCAGCCATTTTCAGTCATTGAAAAAGCGGTTTTGTTCATCCTGAATCGATGAATTTCTATTGGAGCCTATGTTTCTCTAACACACACAATAAACTGGCACTTGGCAGTAATCTTGACAAGAGAATGGGGCCAGCTTGCCATCAGAACAAAGCTGAGAGAGCAGAAGCAAGCCAGATTTAAATGAATTAATCTACAGGGAAGTTATTCTCTGAAGGCTGTTCCTTAATACAAAACCAGCTGTCTTCTCCTTTGGGTCCTAAAGCTGCCTTCCCTCTAGTCCAGGGTGTCAAACTCATTTTCACTGGGAGGCCACATCAGCCTCGCAGGTGCCTTCAAAGGGCCAAATGGAATTTTAGGACTGTATAAATGTAACTGCTCCTTAACTGTTACGGAGTTGAAATTCCATTCAGCACTTTGAAGGCAACCTTGAGGCTGACGTGGCCCCCAGTGAAAATGAATTTGACACTCCTGCTCTAGTCCATCTGCCCCGAGAGAAGCATGTCTGTATAGTCTAAGAAAACCAGAGAACCAAGTCACTACTGCACGGAATACCCAAGCCTCCGAAGTCTTGCTCTGACCTGGTTAAGGTGTTCAGTTCACTCTCCCTGCTGAAGGCCCAGCCCACCACACCTCCTGCCGACCCTAGCCAACAGGACTCCTGGACCTTGGTGTCAGCTACCTTCAGCAGCCCTGCTCCCCTCCTGACATGGACTCAGCCTTTAGTCATGCTGACTTGACCAACCCCAACACCAGCCTCAAAGAGCCAGGTTCTAGCACTTAAACCCAGCCAGGGGCAGGTATCTGCTCCGCTCT
Organism: Glossophaga mutica; assembly: GCA_039655065.1. NCBI lineage: Eukaryota > Metazoa > Chordata > Mammalia > Chiroptera > Phyllostomidae > Glossophaga > Glossophaga mutica. Next base: position 159,923,183 of record CM077303.1, read on the forward strand.
GACTGGATGGTGGACGCAGGCCAATCCCCGCTCTGATAATGAAATCCAGCTCCTCTAAGTGGAACCTCTCACCTAAAACAAACACATCTGGTGTGTGTGCGTGTGTGCACGTCTTTCCCATCTTTCCATACTCCTGGACACATGAAGAGAGGCTCTACCCCCTGGGGATGAAACGAGGAGGCAAGGACCCCAGAGCGGCTGAACTCAACACTGATTTGGCCACATGTCAGAATCACTGTCAGAGGGAGGGGTTGCTTGGTAAAATTTCCGATGCCCACCAAAACCTCCAACTCTACTTCAATAGGTTTAAGATGGGGCCTGGGCATCGGGATGTTCTGACAGTTTTAATAAGCAACTAGGGCTGAGAACCACTGATTTAGAGAGGAAAAGGCAGAGACCATCCACTGAGAGCCCTGTGTGCCCAGATGGAGGAGAACACGCAATTTAAGAGCAGTTCCTACCCAGGCCCCTTTCCTGGGTGAGATAATCTCTGCGCCTACAAAGTAACCATGATTTCTGGTGCCATGTTCCATGCAGACAGTGCCTCTTTAACCAGTCCGAGCCTCAGTTTCCCCAACTATTAGGAAAAGGGCTACTCTGGATTCTCTTGTGTTACTTCTCTCAGCCTCCATTTTCCAACTTTTTGCATCTCTTTCTCTCTTCATCTCTCACTTAAATGCAAATTGTTTGTTTACATGTTTGCCTTTCTAGTTCTCTAAAAAATGCTGTATGTGTTTCCTTGAAATTAGATTTGGATAGGGTCTGCCCTGTAAGTAAATAATAGCACAGAAACTCTAAGCTCTATAATTTAACCAGGGTATATGACCCTGATAATGTGACAGTCCCTAGTGCACAAAACACCCCATCCCTGGGACCAGAGCTGACCAATCCGCTGGGGAACGCTTGTGCTGAATCTTACATGTCCTGCCCCTTGGATGCCCAGGTCAGGCAGCAGCTCTCTGGTGCACAGCACCTGCCCTCCACAATGCTTGTCACTTTCAGTTCCCTCCGAGCTTGGTTTAATATCCACTGATCAAGTTGAAGATTCATTTTGGAGCTATTTTCAGAACAAGTATAAAGGCATCCTCAAGGATATATTAGCTACATTACTTTAATCCAATAAAATTCATAAATCTCTCACTCTGCAATAAATTCAGCACATAAAACAGCAAGCAGTCTCTCCGATGGGCCTACTTGGATGAAAAATAGCATGGAAATATACAAATGACCAGGGTATAAGGCACAATTTGGAACAAAGCAGGTCTCTGGGACTTTATCTACAATGATGTAGTTATGGAAAGTACCAAATACTTTTTGTATGTTGTTTCAGAAAATTTAAACATCTAGCAAGCCTAGGTCACAGCTGAGTTTCAGGCCTCCCTAAGTCAACCGGTCACCTCCACACAGCATCTTGAAGGCCTCAAACTCAGCATGTCTGCATCAGAACTCATCACCAGCCCTCAAACAGGAGTTCCTATATGTTTTAACTCAATTTAAAAAGGTCATTGTCTACCCAGTTACCCACTCAGAAACCTGGTGGTTATTTTAGAATCCTATCTCCCCGCAACCGTCTCCTCACTCCTTCCAAATCTCTAAGTCCTAGAGATCCCATTTTGTGCACACGCTCATATTTGTCTCTCCGACCCCAACCCAAGCTCCCATTTAAATGTGCTGCTTCCCAGACTCCTCCAGCAGCCTCCTCACTGCTTCCCCACACTGAGTCTTGCCCTCTCCGATCCGTCCTTCTATGTTCTGCCACAGTGATCTTTATGAAAGAGTCCTGATCACATTACCCATCTCATTACAACCTTTCACTGGCTCCCTAATGTCTACAGAATGACAGTTAAGGCCCAAGGTGGAGTACACAAGCCCCCATGGTCTGATCTCTCCAACCTCTGGTCTCCCATGCCTCACCCTGGACCCCCCGCCGCAGTCTGATGAGCTACCTGGAGTTCCCAGCACCCCGGACTGCCTCCCATCTCCTTACCTGGGCTGTTCCCTCTGCCTTTCCACTCCCAGCAAAATATTCTCATTTTCTGGGCCTACCTCAAAACCTTTCCTCAATCCCCACCCCAAAGAACAAGCTGGGCAGCCCTGCCCTGGAGCCCCTAATCAAACGTCACTCACAGCATCTACACCATCACACTTACTAACAGCCGTGAGCTCCCGGAGGACAAGAATTGTATCTAACCTTTTAACCTCTATGCCTCGTAAGGCTGCTGATGCACAGGAATTTAATAAATATTGGTTAAATGAATTAATGTTTCAATGACAGCATTCTAACAGTGGCTCTCAAACCATTTCTTTACACCTCAGATCCTTTGCTTTTGGCTACTTATGATGTGGAATTGCCTCTTATTCTACTTCTAAGTTATTTGTAAAGAACCAAAAAAAAAAAAAAAAAAAATCAGTCCTGGCGATATCACACCTTCTTATCTCATTTCTTTGTTCTGTATTCCTAAAAGAAGGGGTCATGTTTCAAGATATTTCAAAAGCTGACAGTGTGAAACTATCAAAATGAGTTATTCACAGTTCCCGGCCTCACTGTTTAAACCCCTCTCCCCGGCAAAGATGATGATGTGAGGGAGGCATGGGGCGGAGACACTAAGTGAAGCGGAATGACTGCAGCATAACCAGCATAACGCAGGAAGTCTACCTCCACGTCCCCTGCCCACGGAGATGAAAAGTCACACTGGCTTCCCTGGATTTGTGGCTCCTAAGCCAGTGAAGGAGTCATGTAAAAATAAGGGCAGCACCTCGATTCAGCAGTGGGCAGTCCCTGTGCCCAAAGGAGAGCCTCTGGAAGGCTTTGGGCACACACCTAGAATTCCACCTAAAATGTCAAATATCTACAACATGGCAGCAACTTAATACCTAGCAAATACCCTCTTCTCCAAGTGTTGATTTCTTACTGGAAATTTTAAATAAATGTTTCATTAACATAGCATTTTCCTGATTGATGCTAATGTAATTTGTTTTCCCCAATTTTCTTCCATGGAGTCATGTCATGCAATCCTCAGACAATCTGAAACTCTTTGCATCCCAAATAGACAATCCAAGAAAGCTAGAAACCATCTAAACGATCAAACAAATAAGTGAAAACCCTACACTGAAGAGCTGTTCAGCCCCATCTGTTCAGGAACACACGTCACATACAATACAGAACAGGACGGACTCTCCCTCCCGACCACCTTGGTGGTGCCAGGCTTGTCCTGATGGCAGCAAAGCAGCATGCACAGGGCACTGTTGGTCCCTGAGACAGAAGTGGGGGGTGGCTGGGTTACTCAGGAAGAATGTACGGGCATGACATTTTGTTTTAAGGCCCTACAAGGCTTGTTCCCATTCTATTTTGCTTATCTGGACAGGATTCTTGCTCTAAGCTCGTTCCAAATCCCAAAAATTTCAAGGATATTTCTAACATCTTTTATTAATAGAAGTCCTTAAAAATTTCACAGCACAATACTCAGATACAACTCCAAACAGGGAAAACCAGGTACCATATAAGGATTTGTTCCCCCAAACCCTGTGAGACACAGGGAAGGGCTTGACCACAATGGACACCACAGTAATGAGAGGGCATCGTCCAGGGGGGTCCAGCCACACTGGAATGTTCCTGTTTGTGCCATTATACTAAGGCTGAGATTTGGATTCAGTTCTATTCCACATGGAGAACAAAAATAAAGCTCAGTGAGGAGGTAAAGCACTGACATTTGAACTCTACGGGACTTTCTGGGTGCCATGTGCGTGGCAGAAAGGAAGACCCATCAGCGTGTGGAAATAACACTGGCGGGGTTGGCATTCCAGGCTCTGCAAGGCATTAAACAAGTGACTGTCCTCTGAGCTTCATCTCCTCATTATAAAATGAAGCAACAACAACAATAATAATACTAGCAGCAGTGAGGATGGCAGCCACCTGTTAGTGAGCACTTACTATGTAGCAGGTGCTGTTGAAAGTGCTTTGCAAACACTGGTAGAGCACCACCTCCCTTAATCCTGAGACCATATGTAGCGATACAATTAACTTCATTTGACAGAGGAGGCTCAGCGCTCAGGACCTGGCCCAAGGTCACTTGCTAGAATGAGTGTCAGGGTCTTAATCTACTTGAGGGCTGTGATATTAGATAAAAAAAAAAATAACTACCTCAGACCGTTGCTGCAACCATTGTAAGACATAGACATATAGCTGAAAATTGCTCTGAATGCACTTCATGAGCATCAGCCATCATTAACAGAGCCCACCTGTTCCCTGCTGGCCAGTGTTCTGATTGCTCTCTTTGGACTCTGGGAGGCCAGCACCCGCAGCCTCCTCCCTCCTGTGGATTAGGGACCACCGATAACCCCAAGGCTATGGGAGAAGAAGGTAGTGCCTCCTGGTACTTACTTTCTGAGCACGGCTATCTCATTCTCTATGCTGCTTTCTTTGCCCTTCAGCGCCTTCTTAGGAATGCACTTCACTGCAAAGAGCTTTCCAGTTGCCTTCTCTTCAGCTAAGACCACTTCAGAAAATGCCCCGCTGTAAAGAAAGGGAGAAAAAGAGACGTTTAGGTGCAGGAGTGTGGGGTTCCACAACGGCTCCTCTAATCCCGCTACCAAAGTTTGAGCAGTTATAGCAACACCAACACCGCCCACATTACTGTTACTTTATTATCCAGCATCACTCCCGACCAAACTTCTTTAAGTAAACAAGCGCGCACACATACAAGCTGAAATTATAACCAGGACTCGAGGCCAGATAGCCCGTTTCTCCAGAGAGGCCCCTGTGGTCAGTGAGCCCCAGAGCCAGGGCCTCAATGGTCGTCTTCGCTCCCGCTGCTGCCACACCCTGAACTTGCCAGCAGGCAGGGCCTGGGACCCACGCTCGGACTGGGGGCAACACAACCCCAATGACTCTGAAACAAAAACAGGTTCCTCCATGGTCCACTCCAGATCTCAGCAACTTGGATCTGTGCACACGGGTCCAGGAAAACCACAAGCCGCTGAGTCATTCTGTCCCTAGACTTTCTCTTCTGTCCTCAGAGAGACACTAGACATGGCCTCCACACAGTTATGATGAGAGACAGCCCTCGCTGCATCAAAAGAAACCACTGGAAAGACCAATGTCCTCCCAATACCAGTGCCTCAGGGGCTTTCGTTCTCCAGCCAACATCACAGAGATGCCAAAGCTAGGAGAATGTACTTTTCTCTCCCTCTCCTTTCCCATTTGAAGGGATGTGCATCCGTCATGGACCAAAGGAAGACAAACAGATATTTTTAAAATCCTTTCCAGTGAGAGGAATTCACCCCACTCAGTACAATTAACTGTGTGTTTGGAACAGCGCTCCCACCGGAACACGGACTCTTGTGAGAGAAGTCCGTCTGTCTTCAAGTCTGTATCTAATTATACAAACCTGAGGGGAACAGGATGGGCATTGCACAAGAGAACCATATGGAAAATGCCAGAACTAAGATGTTCGGCCCAAATTCACAAATGATCAGCCAAGTAGGATTCTCCCCTCACCGTTCCTCATGCCTCACATGGAGCCAGCCAGAAGAGCCATTCTGAAATATCAACACATGAAAACCCACAACGGATTCATCACAGAGTGATACACGGAACAGGGCATTCCCAGTAACACTTGGTTACTGCCAACGGCGTTTGCTCAAAAAGACCAATTCACACAATGTCAGGGAGTCCCCCAACCCAGGAGCTGTCCCTCCCCCGTCTCAGAGACAGACCCAGATGGATTCCCCTCAAGGTCAGGGAGGGTTCTCAGATGGAAGAAACTGTGGACGACTACGTATGTGCTCCCTCTAGCTACCCTCCAGGAGGTGGAACAAGACCAGTGTTGGAGAGAAGATCGATGAGGAGACACCACGATTCCGACACCATGGCTGAGGAACCCCGTGCATTCGTTTTCAGGTTCCCTATTTGCCACTCAGGCCCTGATGCTGACATCACCACAGTGGTTTCTCTCCTGCGTCTGTCGGATTTACTACACCGATTTTCCGGAAGGCGGAGAAGCCCTTTAGCAGTGGCAGCCAAGCTGCCAGAGCTCGGACGGAGAACTGCTGGCAGACCCCACTCCGTACCCACCCGCACTCCTGCCTCCTTGGGATCGATATGAATGGTGATGGAGCATGGCCCATGCAGAGACATCCTGTGCTTAGCTGTAGCTGTCAGGAGCTGTAAGGGAAAAGTGCCTCCTCATTGCCTGGAAGGTGCCAGACATGGAGGGTCGGGCTGCGTTTGGGGAGCTGCCACCCTCCCTGAGTGGGCAAATCCACCTGCTTCCTCATTTAGCCAAACTGTTCATTTACCTTCTTCAAGCTTTCCAAAGACAAAGCTCTCTGGTCTTCTTCAGGGATACAAGATTAGCATAAATTGTTATTGTTCTTGCAATAAATAGAAATCACTTGAAGACACTTCCCTGTTCCAGGAAAGCTAATTAGAAACATCAGAAACAGAAACTCATGAGCAAAGAGTTTGGGCACTTTCAGTGTAATCACACAAGTGGTGTGTGTGTCCATGTGTCTCTGCGAGGGGTAGGCTGGGAGGAGGCTGGTGGCAGGAAGGAAGACATGCAAGCAAAACTGCTTGAGAGCCCATAAAACCTTCAAACAACCCCCCAAAAAAACTACAAATTCCCTAGGAACATAAACTGGGACAGAGAATTACAAAGTTTTAAAATACAAAGGGGTCAAAGCAAGTTTCACGCTATCATCTGTGAAGTACAAGCAGTGTGTATTAAAATGGAATGCTAGAGCCTTCCAGCCAGACTGAATTGCACTTGTATCTTGAAATGGCAGCCTGTGGGTGGCCAGCTCCCACCTGGCACCCAGGCCTCCTGCTCTCTGCAGTCTGACTTCCCCCTCTCTCCAACGCTTGACTGGAATCAGGAGCTCTGGGCCTCTAGGGGGTGGGGTCTCCCAACTGCTTATTCCAGTGGCTTCTTCTTTTGCTCATCCTACTGGTCTTTGTGCGGCCTGTGAGGGTCTCGGCCTCCTTCATGAAATTCTCTCTTCTTCTGGGTTCTATGGCACAGTTCTCACCTTCCACCATCGTCTCTGCATCTTCACCTGCTCCTCTTCCTCCCATCACACATCAGTGATCTCCAAGGTTGCACCCTCTGCCTTCCGTTCATCCTCTCTATACTCTCCCCCTGGAAAATCTGTTGTTTCCAGTTTCCGCCTGTCTCCTCAAGGCCCCTTAACCTTTATTGAAATTTTAATCTCTTTCATGTGCAAATCTCATCTTTCCAACTGCCTACAGGGTCTTCTTTCTAGATAAATCTCCTGACTGGCCTCTCAAGAGCACCATAACCAAAATAAAAGAAAAACAGCGTCTTCGTCTCAAAACTTCTCTCTCCTCTATGCTCTCTCATTTCTACTGATCCGGTAAACGTAGCCTAGAACCCTATTTCAGCCCTCTCTCTCATTTCCATCATCAAGTATATTCAGGTCTTCTGTTAAAAAGGGCTCTCAAATGCCTGTCTGTTCCATCCTTATACCACTGTTCTGGTTGCAGTTCCAGTTATTTCACTCTGGGCTACTTCCACGGCTCTCTTCCGGCTCCTCTGCCCCCAGCAAGCCCACCTCTCACCTGCTATCTCCGACCTGCAACTGCAAAGATCTGATTATGTTACTACCCAACTTAAAACTTTGAGGTTTCACATCTACAGGAGATAATGTTTTAACTCCTTTGCAAGTTACCCATGGCAATCAAAGTTCTTCCCAAATGGACCCCACACTTGTGAGCTCATCTACCACTGGGGCCATCTTCCCCAACATGAACACATGACCGCACCATATACGCATCTCCTCCACCCGACCACATCGGTCAACTGGCAGTTCCCAAACACTCCCATGCCCTTTTGTACCATTGGCCCTCATTCAAGTCCTGCCTACCTCCCCCTTCCTGGAACACTATTCCCATTTCTTTCTCTTTGGCAAAGTTCCATTTATATTTTAAAGGGCCCAGCTGGTACATTTCCTTCTCTTTGAAGGCTTGCTCAACTGCTTCCCAACCAAACAGCATGAGGCCCTCATTCTGAGCCCCACGCACATGGCTTACACCTACCTGAACCCACGTACACATTCCATCGTGGTCCTTCCTGAGCCTGCCTGCGTGAGAGTGCGAGTCCGAAATCATTCCTTCCTGTGTCTCCATACCTAACGACACTTGCACCACCTGCTATCCAAGGCAGACTGGACGATCACCATTGTTTGGGGATCTCCTCTGACTCTCCACCTAGCTTTCCATATTTCCCCTGTGCTGCAGATCCGAAAGAGAAATGATATACAGTGATCCCCTCCTACCCATGGTTTTGCTTTCTGCAGTTTCGGTTAGCCACTATCCACTGGTCTTGACTGGTAAAAATATTAAATTTGTGAATTTATAATATGACATTTCTCCTCATAAACCTTCATCCTTGTTAAGTAAGTAAAATTTCTTGGGAAAGAGGAGAGATCAAATTTTTATGTAGACTTTAGAAAATACATAATCATGAGAAAAATAGAATTCCAGTGTTTTGAAAATTGCATTTTTCAAGTTGTGACATAATCTTTGATTTCTAAAGAAAAATATTATTCCATTTAAAATAAAAACACCCACCAAGTTTCATCTAAATTAAATCTCTATGACAAATTACGGAAAAGGTCAAACAAAAAGCTATTCTTAAAATGCTAAATACATATTTTTGGCTCCTAAAGATAAGCTGTACAAATAACAAAAGTTGAATCCTTCCCCTTTTTTTCCCCACATTTCCAAGAAAATCAAATCATCACCTGGAGGCAGCTTACTCTGAGGCAGCTTCCTCCAGGTACCCAGGAAGAAATAAACAATCTTTTTTTTTTTAAATAACTATTGTTTTAAAGACTTTATTTATTTTTAGAGAGGGTGGAAGGGAGGGAGAAAGAGAGGTACAGAAACATTGACATACAGAAGAAGCATCCATTGGTTACCTCTCACACACCCTCTACCGGGAACCTGGCCTACAACCCAGGCAAGTGCCCTGACCAGGAATCAAACCTGCAACCTTTCAGTTTGGAGAACAATGCCTAGCCCACTGACCCACACCAGTCAGGACAAAATAAGCTATCTTTAGAGAGCTGAATTTTCAAGACTCAAGGAAAATGGTCATATTTTCTATACTGACTGAAGAATTCTAGACAGCTACTTTTTACTTTACCTTTATACATTATGGCTGTAGAAACAAAAAGGCTGTTTTGCTTTGTTCTATCTAGTTGGTTTTAAGAATGGAATCCTGGCACAGCAATGGCAGACTGTCCATGGTGTAGAGCCCGCCCTGGGATTACGAACCCGGTCCTCCAGTAGTGAAACAATCCAGCTCCAACTGACCAATGGGAGGCAAAGAAAAGAAGTGGGACTGTGCTCTGGAAATTCTTTATATTCCTAAGTTCCTTGAGCAAGCAGTACAAAAGCCATGTGTCCTGAGGATGCCTTGGCTAAAAACAGACATTTAAGGGCTTTGGAACTAAAGATAGACATTTACCTTCTAGTTGTTAAAAAATCCTAGAGCTATTCTGAGTACCTTACCTCCAGATCTGCTGCTATATATTGAGATCAAAACTCAGAGCTAAGCCAAGCCCAAAGATGTGCTGGCTAACCACCTGCTCACTACCAATTTATTATCCCAAAACAGCAAAAACAAGAATCTATGGATTCTGCTTTCCCAGTTTCTAATGATCTTTAACCTGAAGTTAAGAAAAATATCAGATAGCATCTCAAATTAGTAGTACATGGGCTGCTGCCTCTAAATAAACATAATTCAAAAGTAAATTTTTTCCATTATTTTATTTTATTTTTAATCAGTATTTTTTAATTGTTGATATTGTGCAGTTTTGTTTTTTACCCCGCCCCAGCCCACCACCCCAGCCCTCCCCACCTTCCTCCCATTTCCACCCCCCATAGTTTTTGTCCATGAGTCCTTTATACTTGTTGCTCTAAACCGTTCCCCTTTTCCCCTGAAATTCCCTCCCCTCCCCCTCTGGACACTGTCAGACTGTTCTCAAATTCAGTGTCTTTGTTTATATTATGTTTGTTTGTTTGTTTGTTTTGTTGATTAGCTTCCTGTTAAAGGTGAGATCATATGGTATTTGTCTTTCACTGCCTGGCTTATTTCGCTTAGCATGATACTCTCCAATTCCTTCCATGCTGTTGCAAAGGGTAGGAGCTCCTTTCTTTCTGCTGCATAGAATTCCATTGTAAATTATTTTCTTCTACAATAGAAATTTAATCGCAGACACATAAACATGCAGCCTCTAATCACCTACTGTGACGAGCACATTTTAGGTGCTCCACAGAGTCCACCTAATTTCCCTGAAAAAAGATTCCCCTGATTTTCAACAAGAACCAGGAATTTCAGAGCTGTCTTTCTGATTCACGATAGTAACTGATCAGTCAGAAAATTATAGCCATCCTAAATTAGACCAAGAACTAATCGGATGGTGCTGAAATGATCTGCCCTATTAGCTGGGAGTCAGCTATTACTGGATCATTGCCTTTTGGAGCTTTTTAGTCATTCTACATACAAATGAGATTGATCACATTATTAACTTTAATAATGACATTGCCTCTAGCGGATCACCATTACTGTGCTGGGCAACTGGGCCAACAAACGTGACTCCCAGTTCTTGGACCATAAATTAAAATTTTTTTCCACTAAGCATACTTTTTTTCCCTGGTATCATGCCAGGACAATATTAAGACCTGGTTAGGAAAAAAAATCTAAATTAAAAAATGAAGTTGGTGATATTTGGTTTTATTTTATTTTATTTTGCATTTTATTTTCATTGTTGTTCTTGTACAGTTTTCTTTTACTCCCATCCCAGCCCACCGCCCCAAAAGAAATGAACAGGTGCCTTTTAGACCTATTGTTCCAGAGAGGAATCAGTTCTTAAAATATGAGAGACTGTCTGCTAACCCAAGCAATAATAGTCTTACTGACCCCCGAGAATGCAAACAGGTAACAATAATAGGCGTGAAGTTGAATGGTCTCAATGTCTAAGCAACTCTTCAGGCAGAAATTAGGCAATTCTAAAAGTGAGATCAACTCTTTCTGGTGGAATCTTCAGTTTAACATCTTCACTAATTCATATGCCACTAATGACATCCTGTGGTGCTCATTTAGCTCACTGACTGAGAGAAAGCCACACCTAATCTGAAAAATAATGTTCTGCCAAGCAAATAAAAAGTTTTGCTTTCACATGTTTCAAGAACAAATATATGTGCATGAAAATTGGTATCCTATCTAAATATAACATCTACTCATTACATTACAGTGCATCTTCTAAAACCCTCTATTTGACAATTACATAGTAAGCAATATGTTCAGTTAAAGTATTAAAATTTCATTTCTTAAAAATAACTTTTAACTCAGGCTTTTATTAATTTGGACCTATGCTTCACCATTCAGTTCAAATGAGAGACACATCCTTAACTTTAGTTAAGTTATCCACTGGAATAGGGAGAGTCCTACCAAAAATAGCTATTTTGTTTTCACTCAAAAAATTCCATCTTTCTCTTCAACTGGCAAATTCCACAATGATTAGCAACCTTATAGAAAAGATTCAAAAATCATGGTGAGATATTTTTAGATATTCACACAATCAGCCTGACTTTCTGGCCAGATCAACTCTCATTCCACGTACATCCCTATGTCTGAAACCCCTGGAGCAGGTCTGGGTGTGACAACGCTTGTCACAGGGGAAGGCTTCAAAACACCAGCACAGTCACTGTAGGAGGCATCTTTGGTTCCTTAAGATTTTTCTGTAGTGCTGAATCGTTCCTGTTAATTGCTTCAATGATCCAAACACAGAAGGCAAATAAATTCCAAATGAATGCATACTGCCACCTTCGAAAGAACATGCTTCATTTAATAGCACAACATTTTCCCCTTCACTTCTCTAACAAGGTCCCATATTTTATCTCTGCTCTTCTGCAGTCACTTGTGAAAGGCCGATCTGAAACCCAAGTGAGTCAGTCATTTTCTTTCTTAGCTCACCAACAGGGAGCATTAATAAAAGCCTGGTGTGGGGAAGTGGTGCCAGGATAAAAGATTCAGTTCTCTTGGAATTACACTCTCCTTGTTGCCACAACTAAAAGCCTAACAACACTAGAGGGCACATAAAGCATCTGTGTGGACTGTATATGCATTGGGCAAGGGTACAGTTGACCTGGACGACCAGCATAATGACTGGGGTGAAACTGGAGCTCCCGTGTATTCTCCAGGTTTCTTCACCAACTGTGCACACCTCCCAGTAGTACTTCTCACTGCGGTCTCCACAGATCTCCTGTTTGACAAGGATTCTCCCCACATGGGCGGCTCTTCAGCATGGCCCTCCCCTTTTTCAGTCCCACCCCTTATAGCAGGGACCCAGACCTATCAGATCCTTGTGTCCCTTTCTCCTGTGACGGCTATGAAGGTCCAATGTCCTCCTAACACCAGATACACAGTCTTTGGCGGAGCTGGAGGACATCTTTGCCACATGGTGAAAAACCCATAATTGTGAAGCTGGGTGGGATATTTGTGATTAATCCTGGCTGCCCATCCCTCACGTGGCCATGCCCACTTGCTGGGAACCTCTGAAAGGCCCTTATTTTAAGCACTTTTAAAAAGCTTACTCTAACGCTTGTTCAGGGCAGGTATATCAACAGGTAACTTGAAAGAAAGTGCTTTCGAGTTCTATGCCAACATCAGTGTACTCTAATTAGCTTTTCAAGTCCCTCATCAAAAAATCCTTACAAAACCCCACAGTCATTATCATTATAATAATCACTACATTAAAGGGACATTTAGCTGTATCTACATAAAGAAAATAGAAGGCCTATCATAATCAGGTAAAAAAAAATCAATGAAAATTTGAAATAGCAAAACACTGAAAATATTGTAAATATCCATCAATAGGGAGCTGATTAAGTAAATTAAAATCTAAAATTGCAATGAAGAACTATACAGCCATTTAAAATAATAAAGCACATTAATGTCTCCTAATATGGAATTATCCCCAAGATACACTGTTAAGTGAAAAAATAAATGCACAGAGCGAAGTGCCTATTATCTTCCCACTTGCAGGACACACGCACAGAACACTGCTGCCTCCAGGGGGAAGCCTGCAAGGGAGGCTGGTGGGGAGACTTAATTCTTACCCATTTTACTATGTACATGAGCTGTTTTTCCATTAAAAGTTATTTAATGACGTGCAGAAATTTTTGGAAAAAGAAAGAATAATCAATAAACATCTATGCAAAATCACTCTGGCTAATTTAAGCCTTGTACTAGATGTTCTTGCTGGGTTAATACCCTACTAATGAAACGTCAATAACATTCCCACTATACAGCCAAGTTCATGGTGTGTGCTGTCCAGAATACCTGTCTAACTAGGACCAGTGTGCTCTGGCATCCAAGCCCTCTCAACTTGGTTCACAATTAGCCTGGGCACCTTCCCCACAGAAGAAATTCAATAGTTTTGAAGAAAGACTTTTCTTCGTAGAGATCATTCAAAAGTAACACCAAACTTTCATTTCAAGTTCCCAACCAACAATGGGAACTTGAAATGAAAGGATAAGTATATGTCAACAGATGAAAACGACAGGGAAGTATCAAGAAAGGCAATTTGACAAAAACGACCCATTCCAGAGCCAGGCCCTGCCTGAATCTATACACATGACAGGAGTGTGGGAGGATTGGTTTATCGTGTACAACACAATGCTAAGGACATACTCTGTGTGTGTGTGTGTGTGTGTGTATAAAACACATCATTTATATTCACAATACTGCAGAATACTGTGGCAGACAGAATAATGGCCCCCTGAAGACATCCATGCCTTAGTCCCTGGAATCTGTGAAAGTTAGTTCCTTATTGCCTTTATATCTCCCAGCTGTGACTAAGGTTAAGGGGTTTGGTATAGCGAGAGTCTCCTGGATTATTCAGGTGAGCCCAAAGTAATCACGAGGGGCCTTATAAAAGGCAGGAGGGCCAGAGTCGGAGAAGGATATGGGAGGCCAGCAGCAATCAGAGTGATGCCATCGCCTGAGGGGGCCACAAGGTAAGGGAGGGAGGCAGGCAGCCTCTAGAAGCTTGCAAAGGCAAAGAACGGGCTCTTCCCTGGAGCCTCCAGCAGGAGCACAGCCCTGGCGACCTCTTGACTTTAGCCCCGTACGACGCACTTCTGAACTTCTGACTGGAGCTGTAAAATAATAAATTTGTGCTGTCTTAATCCACCAAGTGTGTAGTCGTTTGTTACTGCAGCAATAAGAAATTAATACAGATACAAATCTGTATTATTGGTATTGATCCCTATCTTACAGATAAGGAAATTGACCTCATCCAGGTTCCAGAACTTGTCCAAATCTCAAAGCCAATGCCTGGAGGTGGTGGGATCCCAGCCCAGCTGTGAGGGATTGATGGAACGCTGCCCCCGGAAAGGTCACCTGGAATCGCCCCGTGGCCACTGTACACATCGGGCGGCAGACTGTCAGTGCAGCAGGCAGTGAGAAGGGATGAGGGAAATAAGCAAAACTGATTACCATGTGGGATTCTTCATCCAGCCAAATACACAGTAGGTTGTTCTTTGTGCTCTACATCACCTTCAACAGAAACAGGTAAGTGTGCTCCCAGGCAAAGTGACACAGCTTTGCCATGCAAAAACTCATTTATAGTAAATGGCTTTCCTATGAGCAAAGTAAAAGATAGTTTCTATATTTTCACCTTGAAAATTCCCTTCTTTCTTTTTACATAAGTGATTGCTTTGTAACAGGCTGCGTCTCCAACACTAAAAGGATGGAATGCCCCGCACATCTCTTCATCACTGAGCCGCATTCTACACAGTTCCACACACAAGGCCATAGACAGAAGCTGGCCGACATGCAGTGACTCCGTGCTTCCTTGAGTGTACAGAGAACCGTAACCAGGAAGACAGAGTACTGGCAAAGAATGAAGCTTCCCTCACCTAAATAATCCTCACCATTACCACCGAAACCCCTTAGGACAGTCTTATTAGAAGCTTATTTTTAAAATATTTGCCAACCATTTTCTAATTCTACCAATAACCATACATAATAACATTATTCCCATTTTACAACTGAGAAAACTTAAGTTCAAAAAGATTAAAAATTTTGATATCAAGATAATAAACTGACCTTGTAACCCTAGCTTGATACCAAGAGCAGGCCTTTCCATTTTTAAATGCTGCCACCTGTCCAGGTGTAGTTAACTCCATAATTCAGGAAAGTAAGAGTGGGTGGGGTGCATAGGTTTTTCTCACTGTATTTTCCCAAAAAATCCTCAGCCCTACTGTGTCAATAGCAATCTGGGCTATGATGGGTAAATTCATGGAAACTTTCTTAACCGGAAAACCCACAAATGGAGCCCCAAACGCTTGGGCTTGCTGCTAAGCTTCTGCACGTGTCTGCGCACACAGTCCCAAGGGCTGAAAGCTGAAGGCTGCCTTCCCTCCTACTTCAAGAACCCACACCCTCCATTACAGGAGAGTGAAGAATTTTTAATTTGGACCTCTGTTTGTTTTCCTAAGGCACTCCTATCAAGCAATCCAATTAGCCCCCCACCCCGATTATTTTCTTTATATCTTAACTTTCTACATAGTAACTTTCACTCTTTTCAAAAGTATAAAAACTCAGTAGACTCGAGATTAACCCTTCTGTTGCCTCACCTGTTAATGGCTTCTCTTTCTAAACTGCCCACATGTCTCATTATCCATTTCCTGATTAATAGAGGTGACATAATCTTCCAGAAGAATTGACAAGTTCTCCCATTTCCTACAACATAATCACGTTAACATCGTCTCAGCTAAAAGAAAAGGAAAGTTCACAGGTCCCTGGGCGTTAGTGCCTTGGTATAAGGTATAAAGCTTTATTCACCATTCAAATCACGCACACACAAACTATTAATCAATTTGCTGTGAGGTACTGATTATAACCTTATTTCTGGTGGAAAATAACAATAAGTCAGCCTGGTGGTTACCCACAAACACAAAAGCTTATTTCCTGAGATACCACTGCATGCAAAAGGAAGGCCAGGAGCAAGGAGATATTGTTGATTGAGCTTCTCTCAATCACATGAAAGTTATGGCCCATCACAGAGACGATGGAAATGAATGTAGGGGCTACTCCGCCTCCGCCAGCCCTCACCAGTCTCAAATGACAGGAGTGGTGACCTGATGCTCTGGCCCCCACAGAGGCCACTGGGCACAGGCTACTGGCTTCTCCTATCAGGGCAGAGAAAGGCACTGCTGGCTCGGCAGCACATCTCTCTTTCTCCCTGTGCAAGACAGACTGCACCCGTTAGAAACTCCCTGGTTCTCGCTCCCTGACACTGCAGCGTTCAGGGGCAGGCTGCTGAGAGATGTGAGAAGTAAAGCACGGGCAACCCCGAAACAGCGGGATTTCCCAGGGCAGGGTGAATGGAGAAGCTCCAAAAGGCCTGACTGTCCAGAGACATCTCCCCAAACCATCCCACTAAGGTGGCTTGTGCCATTCCTTTGGGTTAAGGGACAGATTCCTGACACCTCCTCTAAAACCCAAGACTCCTTCCCAGGAGCATGCCATGTGGGACATGCACACCTGATCAGCAGGAAGTCCTTAATGACAATGGAAACGATCGTATTTTAAACCTCAGTTAGCTCCTGCCCTGTGAAGATGAACTTCACTTTCAGGGAAACCTGAACTACCAGCTATCACCGACCCCTGTCCATGGTACACTTCAAACTGCTTCCTGCAGGTGTCAGGGGACAGCGGCAAAGGCCCCCTGCCTTGCTGCTGTCTCAGTGAGCTGGCAGTGGGGAAGGAACTCTGGCTGCTTGGTCAGCAGAGGTACAGTGAGCACGCTCACACACGAGGCCCTGAGGATAGAGGTGAAGGGAATAAGCTTTCTGCCCCTGGAAGCCCCCATGCCAGTGAGTAGGAAGACTGTAAACACATATATATGTCAGGGGTCGGTAAGAGCAAGAAACAAGGAAAGGGCAAAGGAAAAAATGGCATGCACACCTGCAGAAGGGTGGCCAGGGCAGGCCTCCTTGCTCAGAATTGAATGGAACAAGGAAGAAAGCCTTGAGCATGTCTGGAACACTTTTCCCGGAGGGAAAAACCATTAAGTGAAAGGCCCTGGGCTGATGAGAGCCCTGGCTTGGTAAGAGGACAGATAGCCCGGGTGCCTGGAACTATGTGAAGGAAGGAGAAAACAAAGTCCAGGAAACCCAGACAGAGCATCAGTGCCCCTTGACCATGGCAAGGGTTTGGTAGGTTTGGAGTGGGGGTGGGGGAAGTTGCTGAGAGATGTGAGAATACACTAGTTGTAAAACACTTTTTTCTTCTCTCTCTGTCTGTGTGTGTGTGTGTGTGTGTGTGTGTGTGTGTGTGTGAGAGAGAGAGAGAGAGAGAGAGAGAGAGAGAGAGAGAGAGAGAGAATAAAAATTAAGACTCAAGCCCAGCATTGGCTTCACAAAAGCCACCATTTTAGCTAACTAATCACTCTCATGCCCCCTGAAAAGTGGAACTGATGCTGATTTAGTCAAAGTTCCTCAAAAAGCAATAATAGGGCCTTTTTTCCCCCCTGAATGATTCCATGAAGCTGCTGAGACTCCGCCTCTTCTTGCCTCAGCTTTGCCACCTGCAAGATGCAGATGATGCTTCTGCCTCAGGTAAAAGGCACAGAGGTGAGTGCTGCAGGCCTGCTCTAAGACCCCACCATGAAGGTAGACTTGAATTCGAGCATCAGGCAGCTCCAAGTCCCACACTGTGTCGCCAGCATGTCTTCTGCACAGCACTGGCTATGTGCGATTCTGCATCTCATCACAGATCTGCTGGACACCTCACAACTAGTCTGTACCTCTTCAGACCCGGCCTGGAGCTGGCACTTCATCCGTGTAATAGCAAAAGTCATTTCAACCAAAAGTCATATAGCAACCCAAGATGGTTATGGAAATTTACCTAAACCACACACACAACACTAAAATGATTTAACTTTTTTTCACTTGCCACATACTTTGATGCTTCTGAAAAGTATGCTGAAAAATAACAACTGGATCCACAAACTGTTTTCACCACTAAATGAGCTCCACCTCACAAGCAGCAGCCAAATGAGCTCCCTTCCTCCCATCACTGCAGCCTCCCTTTCTCCCCCAGGAACACGCCTCATAAATGACAGCGCTGCAGAACTAAGCAGATCAGCTACCAGTCTCCGGGATGCTTCAGTGCTGGCATCCTTCCTGAGGATAAACATCAGGGACAATTATAGGACCTTGCTTCTTTGCTTGACTTTTAAACAAAAACACTAGTCCAGGTCTCTCTCCCCAGTGTGAACAGCCATCAGCTGGCCATGCCTTCTTTATTCTGTAAGCATCATCTTATTTGAAAAAGAAAAGAGCAAAGTGTAAATTTTAAAAAATTATGAGAAAATATGTCACATCACTGTCAGCAGAGCATCTGATCTGATACAGCATCCAAGCAAATGTTATTTAGTGATTAAGTTCCAATGCCTTAGCCATGCTATAATAACAGATAGCTTGGGTGCTTAAATTTCCAGGTTAAAGAAAAATACAATAAAAGTGTTAGAAATATTTAGGAGAAAGTAATTGGAAGGCATACATAAATTAACTTTCCTAAGAGACAAAACCCTAAGATCATATCTGAAAAAAGAAAATATTCATGTCTTACAAATAAAATAAGTGGAGTATAGTAAAAGATACTGTAAGCAAAGTAAAAAAAGAAAAAAAAGGTGGTGGGGATGCAGAAATGATTGTAACACATAAGACAGAGAGTCACAACCATCCTATGACACCAAGGACTTCGCCTTAAGGCTGCCACATGCCCAACTCCAGGTGCTCTGTTCATGGAAACCAGCCCCAGTGGAGGCGCCCTGGTCCCTGTAAACCAGCGTGGGCAAGGATACAAACACACAGTTCACAGAATGGCCAATGAACACATTAACCGGTACTCTGCCATCCGGATCATCCAGAAAACGCAAAATAAAACCACGACAGGACAGCTCTCTTCATCAGGTTGGGAAAAGGTCAGTTTATGGGGGAAACTGGCTGCCTATAAACTGCCACAGTATTTTTGGAAACAAATCTGGCTATCCCTGTTAGATTTCATTTTAGAACAGTGATGTGTATAAAGACACTTATTGTGGCACTATAAAAATGGAAAATAATGGAAACATGAATTTCTAGTAATGATGGAATGGTACAGCCATCCTATGGGCTATTGTATGGCTATTGAGAGGAATGAGTTGGAGATATATGTGTTTATCTAGAAAGATGTAATATTCCAGCTTATCTAGAGGAGTATAAACCTCCCAAACAAGAAAAGTAAGCTATGATAGAGTCATTCAGTGGAATACTCTGCAGTAAATTAAATGATGAGTCCCTATGCATTAATAGAGATAAATCTTGAAAATGTAAGAATGGGCGATAAAAAGCAGGTAACTAAATGATATTTACAGTATTAATTCCAATACTGGCGTCACTCTATAAAACACACATACATACACTCCAATAACAGCAGCCCTACATTGTTGGGACATGCAGTATATATGTATGCAGTAAAAGTATAAAGACACCCCCCAAAAATGCACAGCACTTCAGGCACAGGTTGATTACAGAAAGGTAATGGAAATGGGATGTGCATCCATAACTGTATTCTGTATCCATAACGTTTTTTGGAGGAATCTGAAGCAAATCTGGCAAAATGTAAATCAACACTTGGTCAGTCTGGGTGGTGTGCACATGATAGTTTGTTCATGTATTTTTTTGTATATTTTGATAAAGTTGAAACATTTAATGATTTTTTTAATGTAACCAAAGAAAGCGTTGGGGGCATATGAGGAAAAGAGGCCCTAGGTGCCCACTTTGCTAGTACAGTCCAAGCTCATGCACACCATCCAGAACAATTATTAACAGGCCCAACTTTCAGTCCCAATAGCATCGGAGCACTTTGTGTTCTGTCTAAGAACCTGTGTCCTCCTCAGTACAATGGTGACAGTGACAGCACGTAGCTCATGGGTCGTTGTGAGGATTAAATGAAAAGATGGGAATTATATACTCACTCCTTAATGTGATCAGTAAACGTTAATTATTTTGATGAGGTGATAGACCCTAAAACAAAACAGTTACAAAACATTATGAGAACTCAGAGGAAATAGAACAAAGTTTTCCTAGTCAAAACTGAACACTGAATCTTTGCAAAGCAGAGGCATTTGAGTAACCTTTGAGGAATGGGAATTTTCTAGAGTAAACTTGGACCTTGGGAAGGGAGGGTCTTGACCAGATTCAGTCTACATGACCACCCAACAGTGTTACAATACAACCAAAGAGGCCTGGTGGCCCTCAGAATGACCTCTGGATTTGGCCAAAAATTTTTAACTTTTACTCCTGGCCTTATTATTTCTTTGACCTGATTTCACAGAAGACTTCTTGGCCACTCTCAAGAAGAAGACAGATCACTCACCAGAGGACAGTCAGCCACTAATGATGGAAAGAAAGTAAAGTTCCTGCTTTTGTGTGTTTGGAGAAACTGGATCCACAAATACCAAGGCCCAGAAAACACTGAACAAATACAAACAAGTCCCTGTAGATTCTACATTTAAAGAAGAACTCTTTAAAGGGTGATGATTTGGCATGAGGCATACTCTTTTGTTCCTTGCCCTTCCTTTTCTTCTACAATAAGGACATGATGGCTGGATCTCCAGGAGTCAACCTGTAATCTTGAAGATAGAAGTTCTTGCTAATGATGATAGAATTAAAAAATACAAAGAACCTAGATTCCTTGTGTCTTTATAGAGCCACCATGCTAACCCTGGATTCCCTACTTTTTACATTATTCTACTTGAGATAATAAACCTACAATCCGTTTGTACCAAGGTAGTAGAAACTGTTACCATCTGCAAGTTCACTTCTTTACTAATAAAGTGGCCATAGAACTACCCAATGAGTGTGGAGGGTCTGTATTATATTGAAGAGTAGTAGTAGGAAAAGTGGACCATGGCAAAAATACAGAGCCATTAAAATCATGGCAGTGAAGACTGAAGAAGCATGGAAAAATTTATCTAAACAGTAGAGTAGAAAAAAGTGCTCTATGATTGTACAGTAAATACAACTGGAAGTTTATGGCACGAAAATCTGGCTTTTATAAAAGGATAAATTCATAACTGGTCTGTCTATGAAGGAGCATTTCATCATATTACACAACAATGACCAGGAGATGAGATATGGAGCGGTGTATGAGACGCTGCTTCCATTCATATAATCTCACAACCAGACAAGACAAGAGGGAGATGGTTCAGGGCGGAGAAACACCAACCCCACCTATAAACAGTGATGCATTCCAAGGTCAGTCTCACAAATAAAACAAAAAGAATTAAACATGACAGTTTTACTTCCTCCTTTCCAATTTGGATGTCTTTTATTTCTTATTCTTGACTGAGTGTCATGACTAGGACTTCCAGGATTATGCTGAAAAAAAGAGGTGGAATTGGACACCCCTGTCTTGTTCCCGATCTCAAGGGAAACACTTTTGTGCCAACTTTGCATTCCCGGAATAAATCCCATTTGATCACCGTGTTGGTAGGAATGCAGACAGATACAGCCACTATAGAAAACAGTATGGAGTTTGCTCAAAAAATAAAAAATGGAGCTGCCTTTGGACCCAGTGATTCTACTTCCGGGAATATAACCTAGGAATCCTGGAACACCAATTCAAAAGAACTTATGCACCCCTATGTGTGGTGGAAACAGCCTAAGTGCCCGTCAATAGATGAGTGGATCAAAACACTGTGGTACATTTACACAATGGAATACTATGGCCGTAAATAAGAGGGAAATCTTACCTTTTGCGACAGCATGGTTGGACTTGGAGATTATTATGCTAAATGACATAAGCCAGAGAAAGACAAATGCCATATGATTTCACTCATATGTGGAGTCTAATGAATGAAATAAACTGATGAACAAAATAGAAAAAGAAGCATGGAAACATGAACCACACTGACAGCTGTCAGAGAGGATGGGGGGGAGGATGGATAAAAGAAGGTGAAGGGATTAGTCAAAGAACATGTATGTATAATCCATGGACACAAAGACCAGTGTGGTGATGGCCAGAGAGAAGGGGGAAGCAGGGTCTGGGAGGAGGGGGCAAAGCGGGGGGAAATGGGCACATCTGCAATGGTGGCAACAATAAAAAAAATTTTAAAAACAATCAAGTGTGACTCTTGGCCACATCATCAATATATGTCTGTTGAATGAATGAAGACAACATATATATTTTTTAAAGTCTAACAACAAAGAAGTAAAAGGGCAAGGCACGCTATCAAATTTTTAAAAAAGGAAATCCAATTACAAATGAAAAAGTTAAATTTTTTTCCATTCTAGGAATAATTTAATTTTTTAATAACCAACCCAGGGAGGACATTATCAAGTGAAAATCATCATCTAGCTCGGCCAAAGCTCCCCACTATATAGTGTTTGGAATATCCTTTATTGGAAAGAGCTGGATTAGGGACCTGTTAGAAATGAACTACGAGTTCCCTAAGCCCTACATTATAAATCCTTGTAATTAGAGGCAGGCAATCTTCCTTCCCTTTATTATCAATTCCCTGGCCTCAGTTTCTGTACCCAAACTCATCATTTAGCAATTGTTTGCCACATCAACCACCATAGGAGGAAAACCAGCAAAAGTCACTTTTCAGCTTATGACTGACCCAGATAGACCACATGAGAATGCTACTCCTAGGAGCCAAAGAAAGAGAAGGCATGTCAGGTGACAGCAATTTTAAGTATTATTTCTCAGTTATAATTATTCTGCATCCTATAATTTACCATTTGAACATGGAAGATGAGTCTTGAAAGAATGCCCCACTCTGCTATTCTGTGTAAAATGTGTTTAGTTTTTTTCTTGTTGTTTTTCAATTCTGACAATTCCCTGTAGTCTCCCTTGCTCCATGGCAATTCACAATGGTAGATGTTGTAGTCATTATATTTATCATTAGTAACTTGGTTCCAGATCATTGGACTTTGCCCGCAGACATTGTGTTTAAGCAAATGTGATGCATACAGATGAGGAAGGGCCAAGGCATAAGAACCTTCTGATGCTGGTAATTTTCATGCATCCCCAGCAACTGTTATCGCACTTCGGCACAAGGCAGAAAGGAGAAAGAATGCACCCTGCATGTGTTGCTCAGGGAAACCGCTTCTGCCTGTCTGGGTCCCTAACTAATATACACTATATTCCTGAAGAAAATTCAGCAGTTCATCAAACTGTGATGGTCTTGCCACTAATGTCCAAAGCAGAAATGCTAATGTTAATGTGAACTTCGTGTAGCTTCCACCCTCTGTTTTATTTGCCACGGGGGAAGCCCCACATTTAGAGGCCTTTAAGCTAGTGCTCTAATTATTTCATCCTGGACAATCTCAGACTTCTGATCCCCTTGGTCTCCAGACTAATGATGGAATTGCAACACAGAAAGGTGGAAGGGGATCATACTTTGTCCACAAAGTAATGCACAAGAATGGTTCTTGGCAGAAAGTACATGAGAACTCCCCCAAGAACTCCTAACGAACTCTCCCAGGTCCTGTAAAAAAAAATCACAATAGGATTTTTTTGTGCTTCTCCATTTGTTAAACCTAAATGATAATCATGCAAATTAGTGAGCAGTATTTTCCCACCAGAATGCCTACCATGCTGAATGAGGCCCCTAATCATTTTGAATCATAAACTGTCAGACCCAGAAGAGCCAGAGAGATCAAGTTCGATTCTCTCATTTCCCAGAAACTGAGGTCAAGAAAGGTAGATTGACTTGCCTAAGGTCCAGACACATGCAACAGTGGAATGACAATTCAGTCCAGTGCTTTCTCTAAGCAAGATATTCCCATTAACCTGGGCTCATGAGGGGAACAGCTTAACCTTGTTCCTCATGCTGATACCAACAGCCTCTCAATGCACTATGCAGCAGTGCTCAAGAGCATGCGGCCTCTGGAGCCAGCCAGGCCTTGATCTAAGTCCCTACATTTGTGAAAGCTGG
The DNA here is from genome assembly GCA_039655065.1 of Glossophaga mutica. NCBI lineage: Eukaryota > Metazoa > Chordata > Mammalia > Chiroptera > Phyllostomidae > Glossophaga > Glossophaga mutica. The sequence continues at coordinate 159,947,213 of CM077303.1, forward strand.
GGGCAGGAACTTACCCTCCCTGAGCCCCAGTTTCCCCCCACACAAAAGAGAGATATGATTCCCTTCCTTTGAATTGGAAGAAGCATTATTTTTTATACTTTAGGCACATTATCCATCTTGATACATCATCAGCACTTGTCTAAATACCCTGTTCTTCAGCACATAACAGAAAATTCACATCTATGCGGTTTGCATGTCCAGCGCCTTAGCTCCAGGACACACAGGACAATGGATCTTCCTTCATCTCAGTGTCATACAGGGCAACAGAGAGCTTATCCATTCTCTTCCATATTTAATCATATTTCTCCTGAAAGGCTCATGAGTACCTAGCTCTAGAGAGAGAAAAATCTTTAAAATACATACAGTGGTACCCCAGTACTTGTTAATTCATTCCAGAACTTGCAACAAGTGCAGAGTCCTGAGCAAGCACTGAGTGCTGAGTTCTCGTCAAAATTCGATGAGTACAGGGTTTGATGAGTTCTGAAGCTGGCAAGTACTGAGGTATGACTGGACTGGCTTAAGGGCACTCTTCCTGACTTTCCACAACACACTCATTTTAAAATTGTACTTCCTTAAAGGGTGGCCTTTCTTGTTCAATGACCAAACGGTGAGGAAAATTTGTAAGTGACTTTATCCACTGCATAAAAAAATACCCAGCTCGCCCTGGCTGGTGCGGTTCAGCGGATTGAGTGCCAGCCTGTGAACCAAAAGGTTGCTGGTTCAATCCCCAGTGACACCCCATGCCTGGGTTGTGGGCCAGGTCCCCAGTAGGGGGTGTGTGAGAAGCAACCAAGGATGTTGCTGTTGCACATCGATGTTCCTTTCCCTCTCTTTCTCCCTTCTTTCCCCTCTCTCTAAAAATAAATAATATCTTAAAAAAAAAAAAAAAAGAATACCCAGCTCTGTATCGTTCACCAATAAAGACCTTGGAAAACAGACTAACAGATCCATTAATACACACTCATGAATACTAGCCCTATAGCATTTTTCTATCATCTAAATCAAACAAACTATGGCAAATATAAATTATGCAACCTGGGAATAAAGACCCATGGATAGGGTGACCCTTTGTCCAAGTTTTTCCAGGACAGTCCCAGTATAATTACTGCTAATACCCCCTTTCGCCCAGAAAAAGTGCCCCAGTTGGAACAACATATTACATGGGAATGACATACCTGATTGGCGTCTGGCAAGTACTCATAGGTAGAAAGTACTCAGTAAAGAGGTGTGAAAGAATCTTAGCCCAGGTCACCGTGGCTGGGCAAGTGACCTATCACTTCCGAGCATTTGTTTCCTCATATAAAAACTAATGGGGACTATAATATCTATTTCACAAGGTTGCCTAAAACATCAGAGATGTGTCCTGCAGGGAGTCTGAGACGCCGATGTCCTACAAATACAGCTATGATGGCAATGAAGATGAGAATTTCATCCCTTTAGTTCTCTAGAACTGCTTCATTATCTGTGACAACTGACAATTCATATACCATTTCGACTTTTACATGACATTTTCTGACACATCACGACGTGTGGTTCATAAAATCAGGGGTGAACTTAGACCCTGTGAGTCTCTTCCAGCTCTAAATTCCTTTGATTCTATCATTCCATGATCCACTGCCCGGAAAAGTACTAAACCTTCAGGAGGAGACAGCAACAGCCACACCGTGTGTCTGTACTAGAGAACCCTGTCGCCTCCTCTCTGCCAAGTCACCTGACTTCTCTCAGATTTCTTACATGCTGAATGAACATTCTTGTAACCTTAGAACGTAAATGTGCTAAAAAAAGTGCTTCATTTTGAAGGTGATTTGTACATTTATCTATACTCATGCAAAGAGTATAGAAAACTGAGGGCAGTTTTCTAGCTGGCATATGCTAGGACGTAATAGTGTTGGGTATCATTATCATTGTCATTATTATGTAATAGTAGTTACATGTAGCTCCCTCCACTGACTGGCTATGTTACCTTAGGCAAGTTTCTTAATGTCTCCAATGACATACCATCCTCTGTAAATGTGAACAATACTACCTACCTAATAGGGTTACAGAAAGAATTACATGGCTATGGTGCTTGGAACAGTGCCTGGCACTTAAAGCATTCAGTAATTATTGTTTTATTGTCACTATTAATAGCATTACTATTATTTCCAAGATATATTACTGAGTGAAAAAAAATCAGTGTCAAACAAATAGTGTACTACTGTGTGTTTCTTTTAAAGGAGATATAAGATTTGCAGGAATGTCTGAGGAGTAAGTCCACAAAAGCTTTTCTCTCCCACTGATTAAAAGTAAAATCTCTGCACAGAATACAAAATCCAACTTTTTGAGGACTCTGAAAAGCAAACAATATTAGATAGATTGGAAGGACACTGAAATATGAAGAAACATACATTGGTAAATTTCCTGGATTAAATTTTCCTCCTTTAACTCCTGGCTTTGATCCAAAGATGGGTAAAATCAACACACTCTACAGTGAGAGAAGATAACAAAAAGCTTAAGGAAAAATCTCCTCCTGCCTGGATGACTAAGAAATGGGGCCCCTGAAACGTGATGAGTGTGATGAGATGTCCGGGGTATTTTTTCTCTTTTGTCCTCTCCACCCTGAAGTGAAGCCAGCCCTAATCATGGCATTGCACTGCTGCTGGTCAACATGAGCACCGAAACCATCCCCCATAACCCATCTGTCTGCCCAAAGGAACTGGGAAGGGGGGAATCCCATGTCTGAAGACTGTACAAGGGAGCGGGGGGGACTCAAAAAATTGGAATTATCTTCTGGAAGGCAGGCCCCTTATAGTACAGGCTTCCTCCAAGGTGAGTGTTCTAGGAACCCTCTGTACCAGCTGGCGTTACTGTGAAAGGCTACGTTTGGCTTCAGTGAATTTTTTTGAAGACTCTTTCAACACGTTGTGCATTTCGTGATGGGTGACTTACAAGCACACCTGCCCACACTGTGTTGAGTGTTCAGCAGTTTTTGACGAAAAACGGCATGACCCCCATGCCCCACCCTCCCTATTTACTTGATCTCACCCGCAGCGACGTTTTTAGTTTCCCCAATGAAAAAAGTCCTCAGAAAGAAATGTTGCAAAAGAGGTAAGAAAGAAAATAAAAACGGCAGAAGCACTAAAAGACATCAAAATCAATGACTTCAAAAACTGTTTTGAGCAGTGGAAAAAAATGTCTTGATAGGTGCATTGCATCAAATGGAGAATATTTGGAGGGTGACTGAAGTTTAAACATGTGAGAATAAATACACAACTTTTTATAAATAAATTCCAATTTGGGGGATTCCCCTCGTAAAGAGATGTTGGTTATTTTTGTTCTCTTGCTTTTCTCTCGCTGCTTTGTCCTGAGGGCAGCGCAGTAGCTTGTGGGTTGGAAGGCCAACACCCTGAGACATACCCACTTCTCTGACAAGAAGAACTGGGAAAAGGGGGCCTTAAGAGTGTGGAAAAAAATCCAAGAGAAGGGAAAGGTAGGGAGAAGATCTTGTAAATCTGTGTATCAATTAACACAAGTCCCAATGAGACACATGTGTAAAACACAACCAAAGGAGCAATTGCTTTTCAAAGTAAATTATGGCTTAAAGAACCAGATAGATCCTAGATTAACATCTGCACAGCACACATGTGGGGCAGAGCCAAACAGCAAAGCGAAGGCTTTGAACACTGAACTGACATTGTCACCACCACCCACGAAAGGTGAGAAAGACGTGTCATGAGGCTAACGTGGCTGACTCCCTTCGTGGAAGAAGAAATCATCCTCCTGCAGATTTTAATACGACCTAGAGTCTCACAGCCTAGCATGCAAAATATCTAGGATACAATCTAAAATTATTCACTGTATATACCAAAACAAAGAAAAAACACAATCAATAGATGCCAACCCCAAGACGATTCAGATATTGAAATTATCAGACAAAAATCTTTATTTAAAAAATGTATATACATTTTATTTATTTATTTTTAGAGAAAGGGGAACGGTTAGACAAAGAGAGGGAGAGAAACATCAGCATGTGGTTGCCTCTCTCAGGCCCCCTACATGGGACCTGGCCCAAAACCCAGGCATGTGCCCTGACTGGGAATCAAACCAGCTACCCTTTGGTTCACAGGCTGGGACACAATCTACTGAGCCATTCCAGCCAGGGCTCAGACAAAATCTTTAAAGTAGTCATCATAATCAGGCTTCATGAGTAAGTGTGAACACTGCTGAAATTAACAGAAAGAGGGAAGTCCTCAGAGAAGAGTAAAAATTATTGAAAAGAACTGGAAGGAGACAGACTTCTGGCCAAAATGGAGGAGTAGATGGACACACTGTGCCTCCTCGCACAACCAAAATTAAGGACAACAAAGATTTAGAAACAAGAAAACAATCAGAACTGATAGAAAAATTGAACTGTACAGAAGTCCGACAACCATTCATCCAGACTGGTAAGAGGGGTGGAGTCATGGCAGGAAAAAGTGGAGGTTGGTGGACTGGGCACAGAGGCAGCAGCAGCTGGCAGATCCTAGGTACGGGATGGCAACTGGCAGACCCAGTGAGGCCGAGCAAGGCAGCTGGCTGACCAGGTGCTCCCTCATTTGTGTGCAGATAATCCAGGCAAAGGGGGAGTGGTGGAAGGGACTGAAATACGAGAGAGAGTGGAGCAAGCACCATTGTTCCCTCTTGGACCCCGCCCCCACATACAGTGTCACTATCCAGCAACTGGGCTGCCCCGTCCTGGAGAACACCTAAGGCTCCACCTCTCGCTTTGTAACAGCTTCGACCAGACCAAAAAAAAAAAAAAACAAAAAAACAAAAACCCAACAATGACTCAAACGGGAGAACAGATCAAAGTCACAGACCCAATTCATCTAAGTGACAAGAGATAGCCAACCTATCAGATGCACAGTTCAAAGCACTGATGATCAGGATGCTCACAGAACTGGTGATTTTTGTCACAAATTAGATGAACAAAGGAAGGCTACAATGAGTGAAATGAAGGAAAATGCACGGGGAACCAATAGTGATGGGAGGAAAACTGGGACTCAAATCAATGGTGTGGACCAGAAGGAAGAAACAAACAACCAAACAGAAAATAAGGAAGAAACAAGAATTCAAAAAAATGGGGAGAGGCTTAGGAACCTCCAGGACATCTTTAAATGTTCCAATATCCGAATTATAGGGGTACCAGAAGGGGAAGAAGAGCAACAAGTGGAAAACTTATTTGAACAAATAATAAAGGAGAACGTCCCCAATCTGGCAAAAGAAATAGACTTCCAGGAAGTCCAAGAAGCTCAGAGAGTCCCAAAGAAGTTGGACCCAAGGAGGAACACGCCAAGCAAACAAAAGCAAACTAAGCAAACACCTAGAAGAGGAACAGAACCACAGAAATGGAGATCATATGGAGGATTAGCAACAGGGGAGAGAGAGAGGGAAAAGGTACAGAATAAGTAGCATAGATGGTGGGTAGAAAATAGACAGGGGGAGGGCAAGAATAGTGTGGGAAAAGTAGAAGCTAAAGAACTTAAGACACATGGACATGAACTAAAGGGGGGAATGTGGGTGGGAGGGGTGTGCAGGGTGGAGGGGAATGATGGGATAGAAATGGGACAACTGTAATAGCATGATCAATAAAATATATTTAAAAAGAACTGTAAGGAAATTTTAGATTTGAAAGATACAATAATCAAATTTTTTCACATTCACTAGATGCATGAAATACCAGAACATAGATGACAGAGAACACAGTCAATAAACATGAAGGAAGAGTGATCAAAATTACAGAATCTGAAAAAAATACAGAAAAAAAAGGTTGAGGAAAAAAATGAACCAGAATTAGGAACAGAATATGAGACAATAGTAAAAGGTCTATACTATTCATGTCACTACAATTGCAAAATGAAAGAAAGATTAGTTCACCAAAAAAGTATCTGAAGAAAAAATGGCTGAAGACTTACCAAGTAAGGTTTAAGATATAAATTTACAGATCCAAGAAGTTCACCACACCCCAAATAAAATAAACTCAAAGACTATTCAGATAATAAACAAATTGCTAAAAAACAAAAATAAGGCAAAGATTTTGGAAGCAGCCAGAGAAAATCAACACATCACATGTAGAGGAAACAACAATAAGAATGAGTACAAATTTCTCAATAGAAATGACAGAAGCTGGAAGGGGGTGGGGAAAATAGCTTTAAGGAATTTTAAATTCCATATCCAGTAAAAGTCTATATACAGTAAAATACCATTTAGGAATAAAGGCAAAAATAAAGACATTCTCGGTGAAGGATAAAGAGAGAGAATTCATCACCAGAAGATGTGCTCCAATTTGGAACTTAAAGAACAAAGGGAAAGCTAAAGAAATGCTAAATATGTGTGTAAATATGATAGATTATGTCGCTGCTTAAGTTCTTTAGAATGACTACTGAAATCAAAAATTAAATGGGGTTTTTAAGTTATGTAGATGTTATATGTATATATAACTATAATATAAAGAGGAGACAGTAAAGGAATCTATTTGGTTGTAAGCTTTTTAAATTGTATTCAAGTGATAAAATACTATAAAAAATATGAACAAACATTCCACCAAAGACATATGGACAGCAAATAAACACTTGAAAAGATGCTCAAAATCATTTGTTACTAGGGAACAGCAAATTAAAACTACAGCAAGCCCCGGCTGGTGTGGCTCGCTGGGCTGAGTGCCGACCTCCAAACCGAAGTGTTGCGGTTTGATTCCAGGTCAGCGCCCATGCCTGGGTTGCAGGTTGGGTCTCCAGTTGGAGGCATGTGAGAGGCAATCAACGGATGTTTCTCTCTCTTTCTCCCTCCCTTCTCTTCTCTTTAAAAAGTAAATAAAACCTTTTAAAAAAAAAAAACCTACAGTGAGACATATCTGTATGTCTTATCCGTATGGCTAAAAAATTTTTTTAACCTGACAATACCATGAGTTAGCAAGAATGTGGAGCAATTAAAAACATTATGCATGGCTGATGGGAGTGTAAACTGGTTCAGACACTTTGGAAAACAACTTAGCAGTTTCTGATAAAGTTAAACATATACTTACCATAGCACCCAGCAATCCCACTTTCAGGCATTCTACCCAAGATAAATGAAAATACATGTTTATATGAAAAACTTACAGACAATTGCTTATAATGCTCTTTTTATAATTGCCTAAACTGAAAACAACCCAAAAGCCCTCCAACTGATGATGGGCTCAAACTGCTGGACACCATGTAACGGCACAACCCTCAGAAACAGGGCGAGTCGCTGACACAGGCTGCAGCACGGATGCGTCTCGAAGGCACCGTGCGAGAGACAGAAGCCAGACTCGGAAGGCTGCATACTGTACGATCCCACCTGCACCGCATTCAGAGAAGAAAACTGTGAAAGTGAACTGTAGGGAAAGGGTGTCGGAGGGAGGGGCTGGAGGGAGGGGCAGGCTCCAGAGCAGCGGTGATGGGAATGTCTCTGTCTTGATGGTGGTGCTGGTCACCTGACTCGAGGCGCGTGTCAAAACTCACACAAGGGAGTGCACACCAGAAGAGTGATTTTTACCGCATATAAACTTCAAAGCATTTTTTAAAAACAGGGATAAATGGCACTAGCTCAGTACCAAGCACTGTATTTATGCACTTCTTATTAAGTGGGGAAAGTGAACAATATACTTTCTACTCTCAAGTTGAAGCCAGGGTCTTTTTTAAACCCATGCCAGGGAGCCAACTGAACTACATTACATTATGACGTTATTATTAATAATACAGACGTTCAAGCAAAGCAGACCCAGGAGATGGAATCCTGCCTGCCCCACATACTTCCTATATGACTTGAGACCAGTATCTCCAGTTCTTCTCTCCGAACAGGAAATACCACTTCTACCTCACTGTGTGGGGTGGGAATCCAGTTAGATGAAGAAGGCCCCCAGAACAGCATCTAGCACACGGCAGACTAGAACAGACACAACTATTTTTATCCTGAAAAATTTTATTTATTAATGCAAATGCTCCAGAGGTGGCCCAAAGTAGACCTAAAGTGATAAAGCATTTGTATAGTGATGAATAGTGTGCTACAAATAAGCAGTGTGTGTGAGTGGAGGGTTACCTCCGAGCTAATAATCCACAATGTGTAGCATTACCCCCTCGCCTTATAATGACAACAGCCTGATGAAATAACTAATTATGATTAGTATTAGCATTAATGAAACCTTAATGTTTCCCTACTGCTCTCCAACTGGAAAGCACTTTTAGATCCATTATGTCATTATCTCATCATAACAACCCAGGGAAACTGTTCTCTCCAGGACGGCCCAGTGACAAATGCCTGTGCAGAGAAGGAGTAATTTATCGTGCTATTAGCATCGGGCTCAGCCCACCACCGCAGTCAGGCAGACTGAGAGATGAACAAATGTTTTATTCAAACACAGAAGACAAATGTGGAAACACAACCACATCCATCACTTGAGCTTTCACTACTTTGAGGTTTCACTTTAAAGAGAGGCTACATGCGTCATCAGCTCAGCAAACATTTGTTAAGCACTTTTATGAAGAAGTCAGGGGTCCTGCCCTCAGGAAGCTCACACACTTCCTATGTGGCTCTGCCACACATCCTGTGATTTGATTAATTAGCAGGTGAGCACCAAAAACCAGAATGTCCACATGTTTACAATAACCTTGGCTCATTTTGCAGACACCCTTGTGACTTATCTATGTCCCATCCCAAGAACTCAAAAGCCTGATGTGATGACCTCCCCAATAACCTTCCCTATAACTGCTGAGTCCAGTTATTCTACCCACTGTCCTGACACCTCTTGTGAAGAGCATTCACAATAAAAAGACTTTCAAGAGCCAGGAAAATGAAAGGCCTGCAATAAAGGCAGCAAAACCCCCAACTAGGCAGAAGCACTTGCTTGGGGAACTGACAACCATGAGTTCCCATCAGAACTTCCCCCTTGGGAGCACAATCTGGGCCATAAATCCAAACCTCTGATACCCATGATGGGATCACACACAATCCTGACTGTTCTTTGAGATCTATGCTGTGGGTGTGTCCAGGGAAGGAAGACAGCCAAAGCAAAGGCAAACAAAGAGTGTTCACGCTGGTCCTCCCATCACGGAACTGTCAACAGGAGCCCCACACGGTCTGCTTGTTTTTCCCCTTGAGCTCTCTAAGCACACCTAAGGCACCTGGACCAGGACACTTCTTTCCCTTGGAAATAAGCAAGTGCCCCTATGAGCTTTACTGAGCTTTTATGAGCACAGCCTTTCTCCTGGGTTTAACAAAACACACAGGCGGTCTGTCTGCTGCATCACTCCCATTTCCAGGCTCAAAGACATCTAGCTACAAGGGGCAATTGGAAATGAGAAAACAATACAACTGGCAACCAAGGAGTCTAAATCCTGGAAGCCAAAATGAAGCTGTACCTGCTAAAATAAGGACACACTGAATCCCCCTACAGACAAGGACAAAAAAGTAGGCTTTTGCTATAGCTGGTGGTGGAAACTTCAAGGTACCTGAAACAGCTTAAAGCAGTGCATCCCAACTGAATCACAAATACATCAGCTTCATTCATTTGTATGTCTCTTTGGGAAAGGGCTTTATAAATATTTTGGTGAGTTGACACATTTTGATACTGAGTTTTACACTCAGTATCAAAGGCTTTGATCAAGCTACTAAGGCTTTAGATAGAGTTACAATATAGTGGGCTTTTTATTACACCTAACTATACCAGGGAATAATGACATCTTCCTTTAGTACAGCACTTCATTATATGTTCCAGTGTGCTTTCCCATATAGGTAAGAGTTCATTAGCTCCTGTCCAACAGCCCAGTGAGGAACACAGGGTAGGTATCATTATCACAGAGGAGGAAACTGAGAACAAAACACACACCTTGAGTGAACTCATGGAGCTCATTAACAGCACAGCGTCAGGGATCTCCACACTTACAGGTTGGATGGGCTCTCCCCACTGCTTGGAGGTGCTGCTGGCTTTGTGAGAAAGGGCAGACAGTGCATTCTTATGATGCGCACGGTAGACACAAGTCTCTGTGCCCATCCCTTCAGGAATGTGGACCCTTCCATGAAGCCCTAGGGTTCTCTGTACTATTACACATTTGAAGCACCCGAGGAGTCAATTTTTTAAAGAATGCCAATGTCTGGGCACCACCAGGAGAGTCTCATCCAACTGAACTGGAATGAGGCCTGGGTATATGTAATTTTTAAAAGTTCCCCCAGGAGATTCTAATTTGCAGCCACAAATGATAGCAACTAGCCACTAGGCCCCAGCACGCATTAATATCTGAGCTAGCTACAGCATTTGAGTGAAAATCCATAAAGGCTGAGGAAGGGAGATGTTCACTTCCAAAACCTAGATTCACTGCCATGGACAAATATAGTCAACCCCCTTACCCACAGGGCCATGTCCCAAGACCCCCAGTGAATGCCTAAAATCATGGACAGAACTGAATCCTACATATACTGTATCTTTTCCTATACATAACTTTTCACTCTAAAAAAGCAGTTTACACTTCTCTTTGGCTTATCTGAATTGGCAGCATCACTACACTTGCATTTTGGGGCCACTAGTAAGTAAAATAAGGATGACTGGAACACAAACACTGCAATCCCACAACATCTGATATGTGAGGAGGCTACTAAGGGACTAGTTGGGTGGAGCACTTCTAGAGCATGGAGATACTGAACAAAGGGATTCTTCTCACATATGAGGTTTGTTCAGAAGGTATCCCGCCATGCAATATGAAAAACAGAGACGTTTACTGAAGAAGATACAAGAGATAAGAAACCAGGTGCATAGGACAATGATGCCTCAGTCCCCTTCAAAGTAGGCACCTTGGGACCTCACACAGTTCTCTCAGTCACCATCAGCTGCCCCATCATATTTTCTTGAATCTCACTGATGGTCTGAAATCTCTTCCTTTTCAAAGGTGATTTTAGTTTTGGGAAAAGCCAGAAGTCACAGGGCACCAAATCTGGGCTGTAGCAGGGCTGAGTCACCTCAGTGATTTGATGTTTCTCAAAAAAACTCTGCACAAAGTGTGATGCATGAGCAGGCGCATTGTCATGATGAAGCTGCTAATCACCAGCTGCCCATAGCTGCAGACTCCTGAATCTTCTGAACAGTTTCCGCAAATGAATGTTCAAGCTTAACGCAAAATTTGATGCAGACTCATTTGCTCTACTCACTCATTTTGAATGTGATGGCCACACAGTACACATACTCACTCAACTGCATCCACCGCCCCCGCTAACTAGTACAGTGAAGTCGTCATTGTTCACACATGTGCATTCCAGTCCACTCTCCTCAGCTGCCAGGTTACAAGATGTGCACAAACCATTCTCATTATATTAACAATGGGTGAACTTTTTCAGATGTCAGGATGGAGCATGATAGCACAAGATTTCATCATGCTACTCAGAACAGCACACAATTTAATAATTATTGTTTACTTCTGGAATTTTCCATTTAATATTTTTAGACCACGGATGACTACAGGTAACTAAAAGGCAAAAAATGAAACAGCAGATAAGGAGGGACTGCTGCACCAATGAGGAAAAACTTGAGCACACATATGACAAAGCAGACCACCGACTGCACATTAAAACCATGCTCACTGTAAGTGTGCACAAAGATAAGTGCTGAGGGGCTAAAACGTGAAGGTCAAACCATTCAGCTTCAGAAGACATTCTGCTTCAGAATCCAGGTCTTTTGCAAAGCCTGACTCCAAATCCTTTCCCTCCTCTGGTCTCCATTTCTTATCACAGAGCAGGGACCGCCTCTAAGGAATGAGAAATCAATTGTGTGCACACTGCTGAATTAAGGCTTCTCGCAGCATGCCAGGGCTTAAGGACTACAGTCTGCATTCATTTGCATTCATTTCCACTGTCTTCCCTGCAGAACGGATGCACCAGAATCCAGAAAATGCCACGCTTGTACATTTCTGTCTCCACTGCAGCCTGCAGAAGGCACTCTTCTGAGTCACTCAGGGGTGGCCAGAGAGCAATCTCATGTCACCGGTGACTCCAGGAAAGGACAGAATTAGTGAGCGGTGCCTGAGGCCACAATGGCAGCTGATGTAAAAACCAGGACCACACTCCTCTTGGCAAGTGGTCCAATTCTGCTTCACCCCTGTGTAGCCACCTTAGTGAAAACACACTCAATTCTATTGAAGGAGCACTTTTAGGGTGGATAATAGGAAATCATTAAATGAGATCTTGAGATAAATTTGGAGATGGCTTCAAAAAGCACTCACAGCTAGCTTCCCAAACAGTCCTAAAATGAGCAGCAGTGCTCTGTAAGACACACTCACGGTGATGGCTAGAGTTTGGGTTCACATTCAGGTTTTGTTTATCCGCAACATGATTTCTGTTTGAGAGTCTAAGGGCATTTCCTCCCTCAAATAACAGAAGCAGACAGGCGACAACACAGACTGTTATTTTCCGCAAGCCCAGCCAGGGAGCCTGGAGAGAACGGGCTGTGTACGCCAGGCCTTCGGGGAATTCACGTGGTGCCCTGGGGCGACCGACGTCTGAACTACAGTTGCTAACCAAGCCCCTGAGCGAATGGAGGGAGAACTACGTGACCAAGTGCAGTGGCGAGATGGAGGGAGAACTACGTGACCAAGTGCAGTGGCAAGATTCGCTAGAGCCTGTTTCCAGACAGGGGTCACTCAGAAGCCACGTTCTCAAACCTCGAGGTTCTGCAGGAACAGGGTGCCAGTGCCGCTGCCCGTCCATGTCAAGATGAGCAAACTCACATCTAAAAGGAAGCTGACAGTCCTCCTCACTAATGTGATAAAATGACACTGGTTTCGCCAAATACTGGTCCGTGACCTGTTTTCCTTCAAGAGCGGGGTTCCGGGTAAGGAAATGCCTGGGTCGCATGCGGGCTCAACAGAGCACCCTCACCCAAGGCAGGCAATGCCTCTGGATGCTGGATGGAAACAAGAGCAACTACCCAAGAGCAGGCTCTCTCCAGCCTCTGAAGTTTGGCACACACGGCTTCCTCTGCTGAGATGCCTTCCTGCATCTCAGACAATGTGACGAGATGTGAATGGTCACAGCCTCTGTGCCCACACCCCCTTGCGAAGATGATTTAGTACCAGAATTGCCAGCCCAGTCATTCAGGTTGGGAAGCGGGGCAATTTTCCAGAAATGTTAATTTTGTTTATGAGCTCATTTTCCTTTAATAGCCTTAGAGAGTCTAAAGACAAAGGACATTAGGTTTTTTTATTACTTTGGCTTAAATGCAGAAACTAAGTGGGTTCCTCCCAGTTTTATAAGGGTTATTTCGACTAAATATGGACATCAAGACAAGAAGTTCAGTTAGGGAAATAAATGTGTATGCTTTTTTAAACTTTATGGTAAAATACCTATAACGTAAAACTTACCATCTTAGCCATTTTAAGTGTACAGTTCAATGGAACTAAGTGCACTCACATTGTTGTGGCACGATCAACACCAGCCATCCTCAGAACTGTTTTCATCTTCCCAAAAAGTAACTCTGCCCCCACTAAACACTAACTCCCCGTTCCCTCTCTCCCTCCCCATCCCCCTCCCCCCCCCCTCCCCCGGGTCAGTGGACATTTGGGTGGTTTCCACCTTATGACTACTGTAAGTAATGATATAAGGGTACCAGAATCATAAAAATAAATAAAGTGAGACAGCACAGAGCTGGAAAATGAGGATTTCTTTTTTATTATTATTATTTTATTACTTTTTTAGAGGGGGCAGGGAAGGGGAGGGGAGAGAGAGAGCGTGAACTTGCACAATTTATTTGTTGTTCCACTTAGTTATGCGTTCATTGGTTTATTCTTGTATGTTCCCTGACCGGGAATTAAACTCACAACCTTGGTGTAGAGGCGTCCAACCTTTTGGCATCTCTGGGCCACAATTGGAGAAGAGTTATCTTGGTCCATACATTAAATACACAAACACTAACAAAAACTGGTAAGTCAAGAAAATATTTTAAGTAAACTCACGAGTTTGTGTTGGGCCGCATTCATAGCCATCCTGGGCCGCGGGCTGGACACCACTGGAACGGGAGGACGCTCTAACCAACTGAGCTGCCCACCCAGGGCCTGAATGGGGATTTCTCACTGAGGATGGGCAGCATGCCGGAAACTGGGCTATGGACATTATCACCCTAGAGCTTGTGAACATTATTAACCAACAGAAATCTCATTTAAAATGGAGTCAGGAGCTAGAAGAGAGAAGTGTCACACAGGTCTGTCAGTCAACCCACCCCTCTGACCCCCAACAGGCAGAGACCCCAACTAGAAGACATGTACCTGCACCTCCAACCACAAGGGACACTACCACCTCAGCAGGAAAGAGAAAAGATTCCTCCTTGCCTAGTAACAGCTCAGCAAATGGGAGACCACCATGATGCTTCCATACTTCAAACTCTCAGTTTCCTCCAAAGGAATCTGCATTCACAACAGCCCCTCCTGAGTTCACAAAAGAGCCTCCCTTTCCTTGGCTTCTGGACCTGCGCACAGTTGGCCATTAGACCACATGCCCTGAACTACAACCCTCTGCTGCTATCTAATGAACTCATTTTGTTAAAGTTTAACAAACTGTTTCTCAAAGTTGGGATGATTATTTAAACTGAAACTGTCTCAATCCTACTCCATGCTTTAATAAATCAGAAAGGCTGAGAAAAGAACCCAGGACTCTGCTTTTGCTTGCTCTGTAGGAGATTCTGACATCTGAGAACAATTTGGCCTCCACATGATGGGTGAAGCTTGGAGCACAGATGAGGCGAATGAGGAGGACTGTACATAGAGAAAAGACGGGCATCTCTGGAACACAATCTTGAGAAGCAAAATTAGCCTCCACTGGAGAAGAGAGGAAAGCTAAATTTGTTATGTGAAGATGCAGCAGGGAATCAAGAGATAAATGAAAGAATCGGAAATAGCAACAAGGGCCCAGCTCAGGGTAAACAGCATGAGTCAAGGTGGACCCAGTGGGCAGTTTCTGGAAACTGCAATCTGAGGTGCCACCAGCCCATACACAGTGCCTCTGCGCAACTCCGAAAAAGCTTCCTTCCTCTGAGTGACCCCTGGCCAGCAAACCACAGAAATCGACGCAGCTGCTAGGCTTAATCTCCCACACTGCCCACTCCCCCCGTCATTCCTGGAAAAGGAACAACAGGATTTTCTGATATTAGTGGGAAATCACTCTATCCTAAGAAATCAGGAGCTGCAATCCCTTTTAGGCACCATGAGCTTCATCTCAGAGAGCTTAAGCCTTCCCCCATCTGATTAACAGAAATTACAAGGAGAAAGCACACCTCATGATTGCTGGGTATTCTTCTTTCCTACAGACAGAATCCTCAAAAGCAGGCAGACACCATCTGAGCTGCCATAGGAAACTCAGTTTCCACTGGCCCAGGGCTTCCAACATTATCTAAGCCTCTTGGTTTTTCTCTACTGCATTTATCAACTTGAGAGAGAAACTGTACGCACCGCCATCCAAACAAAGAATCATCGGGAATAGGGCTACACAAAAAGTTCAGGTAGTGCCTTAATGCAGACACTGAGGCACCTCCAAACAGGAGCTGTATGGCTTTCAAAATCGTTCACAAATTCATCAATTATCCTTAAAAGTTTATTTTTAAACATTTTTTTTTACAAATAATACAAGCAGTATATTTAGTATTGCATTATTGGGTCAGGTTGATATAGTAAAAAGACGTTTTCCCCCCTTGTGTCTTTGGAGGGTTGTCTGCTTACTGTCTGTTCTTTCGGTAAGCAGACTTAACATGATATCTACCCTCTTAACATATTTTAAAACACACGATACCATGCAGTTAACCCGGGCACTAAGTCACATAGCAGATCTCCAGAATTTATTTATCTTACGTGACTAAAACTTTGTATCCATTGAAAAGCAACTTCTTACTGTCCCCTGTCCCCAGCCTCTGGCAACCACCATTCTATTCTCTACATCTCAGAGTTTGACTACTGCAGATACTTCATGTAAGTGGGATCATGCAGTATTTCCTCTTCTGTGACTGGCATATTTCGCTTAACCTAATGTCCTCGTAGTTCATACATGTTATTGCAAATGGCAAAATTTCCTTCTTTCTTTTAGGTTCCATCTACATAATATTTTATTGTACAAATACATCACATTCTCTTTATTCATTCTTCTGTTGATGGACATTCGAATTGTTTCCATATCATGGTGACTGTAAATAACACTGCAATGAACATAAGGGTACAGGTATTTCTTCAAGATCCTGATTTCAATTCTTTTGCTATCCTTTAATTTTTTTAATGAAGCACTCAGAACTATAACAGACAACCCAATAAATCATTTCCTCTATTAATTAGTGCAGTTACTTTGAAAAATGTTCTCAGCTCTGCAGTTATACGGGGGAACATTAAAAGACTGTTTTCATGTTCCCTTTCATTAATTCCACAAACATTTATTAAGCGCTGTACAAGGAACTAAGAATACAATGTGACCTAAAGTAGATGTAAGGTCCCAACCTAGTGCTCAGTGGTACCAAGCCCTGGGTGAGCAGGAGAGAGAGGGCTCAGCTCCTTCTATCGATTCCTTTACAGTGTGCAGAGTGTGCAGAGAACCTACAACTTCCCGAGCATTCACTCATCCATTGTCTCTTCTGATCCTCACAGCAAGCCCAGAAAGCCAGCTAGACAGGCATAAATACATCCACTATATGGATTAGAAAATAAAGGCTTGAGAAGTTAAGAGACTTGCCAATCTCACCCATTTAGCACGTGGTAGAGCATGGAATCAACCTAGGTTCTCCCTTCCTCCCATCTACAACTCTTGTACAAAAGAACAAATTCTGGGGTGCCCCTTCCTTGGGGGAAATGATAGGTTTTCATACACATGTGATGTGAGGGGGGAGGGATGAGGGGAAGAGGAGGAGGGCAGCTGCCTGAATTCACTTGTTCTATAGAATCAGCCCATCTCCACGCTAGTTTGTTGGTATCTGGTACATGCCAGAACATGCAGTCCTGGCTTTAATGAAAATCAAACAGCATTAAAGCCACAACACAAAGAAGAGATCCAACTTTGCCATGAGAAGCGTAATTAAATTCTCGTAAAATACACACTAGTGCTGGCTCATTTGCTTTCACTATTTTTATTCTTTGTTGTGCAACAGTGCTGAATAAGCAACAAAGGACAGACGCTGCTTATGAAGAACACAACTTAAGCTCCTTCTTTGGGCCAGGAAACTGGTTGGATGGACCACTTGCCCAGGAAAAGCTCCCTCCGGAAAGTGGAGATCAGTCTTCCTGACATTGCAACATTTAGAAGTCTTTGATCCACTTTGGAGAAGCTTTTAACACCACCGTTTTATTGTCTTTCAAATTATAGAGCCTACGTAATGATCTTCATATTCCTCTCCTACACTGGGTTTTGCAGAAGAATGTTCATTTCTTTAGTCCCTGTGAAACAAAGGAGGTCCAGAAGTTCTTTGCTTACAAAGTTTAGTTTGATTTTTTTTTTTTGGAAAAAAAATTATTGACTGATTTTTAAAGAGAGAGAAGAAGAAAGAGAGAGAGACATCGATTTCTTGTTCCACATATTTATGCAGTCATTGGTTGATTCCTGTATATGACCTGACTGGGGATTGAACCTACGACCTTGCTGTATTGGGGCAATGTTCTAACCAACTGAGCTATCCAGCCAGAGCACAAGAAGTTCAGTTCTTGAATACCTGAGAGTTCATCTGCTCTCCTGTCTAAAGTGATGCCATGTCAATGGGTAACCTCACTGGCAGGTTTCACATTAACTCCGCTACCACCACATACCTCTTTTTGCTAAGACTTCCCCCATTCTCACTGCTTATGTACAAACCAGGACATTATGGGAGCAATAATAACCACAAAACACCAAAAATAAACAGCCATCTAGGGGGGAAAAACAACTAAGAAACAAGGTGACAATGGTCCACGACTGCTCTGACGTTCCTTGGAAGCAAAAGAAAATTTGGGCCCACCCCTCAGGGGAGGTCAGAGGGCATGTGCCACAGGGTGGGGGTCAGGTAACCCAAGGCTGTGCACGGCCTGGGCAAGCAGCTCCCTCCTAGGGGGCGAGAGGAGTTAAGAGAAAGGGACAAAGCGCTCATCGGGGTCTTTGACAGGACATGTTCCCACAGGATCACAAACCCAGCCTTTCTGACTGAGTAATATACCTCTCCCAGAGAGACACACTTCGGCTAATGCACGAAAGCAGGGACCCATGTTGGGTATTTTGCCAAAGCCAGCCAGATGTCCTCATACAGGAACTCCAAGTCTCCTTGAAAAATACTCACTACCTTATGGCCAGTATTGCCTGTGTAGGAATCTGGATTTTTAAATATTGTGACTTGAGCCCTGGCCAATGTGGCTCACTTGGTTGGAGCATTGTCCCATAGCTGAAAGGTTGTGGGTTCGATTCCTGGTCTAGGCACATGCCTGGGTTGTGGGTTTGATCCCCAGTCTGGACATGTATGATGGTCCTCGTTCCAGACACATACAATTCCTGGTCTGGACACATATGAAAGGCAACCAATCGGTGCTTCTCTCTCATATCAACGTTTCTCTCTCCCTCCCTTCTTCTCTCCCTCCCTGTCTCTAAAAGCAATGAAAAAATGTCCTCAGGTGAGGATAAAAAAAATTAAACATTGTGACTTGAACATCACTACAAAGCAGGAGGCCCAAAGGAAGCATTCTGATATGATCTTCCACCACAGCCCTCACCCTGAAAGACCCGCCCACCCAGAGACAAAAGGAGACAAGACTAATTTCTTAGGAAACACAAAACACACATTCCAGGGTAAGTCACCACTGTCAGCCAATCCTTCGTCAGATGCATTTACTAGCACAGGGTAGAACCGGCCCAGCTAAGTGGGGCCTAATTGAATTTTCTGCCTTGTGGTAAGATCTCTGCTCCTAAACATTCCCCCTTCTCCCCATCAGCCCACTCTCTCTCTTTCTTTCACTCTTGCGAATGCCCCCTTTCTCTCCTTCCCTCCCTTCTGCCTAGCCCTCTTTCCTTGTTAAAAGTAGCCCAAACTGCCAGACAGCAGTGACACAGGACTGAGCAAGGACCTGGTACTTGGCTGTAGCCTGGCTCCCAGGAGTTGTTTGTGGTTCTCACATCTCATTGGATGTATTAAAATACATTATGTGTAGCCACCTGGCTGAATGGGCAGGGAGGGGAGCAAGTGCTCCGCCCTCAATCCCAGCAGCACACATGCACACACATACCCACTCCATATACACACGTGCACTCACATACACATGCATATATGCACACACACAGAAATATACACACACAAGCCCTGGCCAGGTAGCTCAGTTGTTTAGAGCACCATCCTGATACACCAAGGTGGTGGGTCCAATTCCCAGTGAGGGCACATACAAGAATCAACCGATGAACGCATAAATAAATGGAACAACAAATCTCTCTCTCTCCCCCCTCCCCTTTCTCTCTCTCTAAATCAATTTAAAATTTTTAAGAAAAAGAAATATACACACATGTACTCACATCCACATGTGCAGACACATATACATACCTACATGCACACCCACACACACACATCTATGCACACATATACAGGTACATGCCCCCCACATGCATATATACATATATGCACAAAAATGCATGCATATACACATACACATGCACATATACACTTACATGCACACACACATACAAATACACTGAATGGGTTACAGCTTGGCACTGATGCAGCTGCGCCAAGGGGGAGAGTGCAGAGTTGCACTCTTTGCACTCTGAAGTGTGAAAACACATTGAACCAGCAAAGCCAATTCCCTCTTGCAGTACAGACAGCCTCCAAGGGGAAAGGATGAAAATGGCAAACGAACAGCCCTCACAGGGCCTCAGGCACACTGAGATCTCCAGGTGGCTGCCAGACATCGAGTCCTCTGCATCCTCCTTCACGCTGCCCTCCAAATCACCCCTCTCCGTTCCTTCTGCCAGCACCAGGGGCAAGCTGGACGGCCTCATGGAATATGAGTTGCCACCGCCTGGGAGCAAGGCCAAGTCTGTCGCTGAGGAGCAAGCATCTTGATGTCAACCTGCTCAGATCAAAGCCTGCTCTGCCAGTGCTTTGATGGGACCTTGGGCAGAAACTTGTTTCCATTTCTTCCTCTGCAAAATGCAAGCAATGACAGCACCTCCCCTGTGGGGTATGAAGAGGACAAAATGCAATCTCCCATGTGTCCCAAGGACAAGACCCACCCAGTAAAGGTTGGGTTCTATTACCCAGATGTGCCCCACCTTCACTAAGCCAGTGAACACAGCACCACACTGCCTGCACCGAAATTCTCTTACGGGTAAAGTGAGACCAGGGCAGTGATCTCCAAGGCTCCCTCCAGCTTTCACAATGCGTTCCCCTCTATTCTCCATCTGCTGTCACACGCCCCACCTTCTCTGTTTTGGAGTCTCCTCACTTCAGACAGCATTTCTCCCACCAGTCTCTCCCACCACTGTCAGAGTGACCTTCCTAAAGCCCTGTGCCCACCACAGCGTTACTCTGCCCCGAAGTCTACACTGCTCCTCCTTACTTGATAGTCCACACTCCCCACAAAGCCCCTGCCCTGCACTGGCTGGTCTTCCCACCACCCTGCTGACTCCACACTCACCCCTCCCCCTGAGCCTTGATCTACTCCTGATGCTGCCCCAGCATCCACCAGGGGTCTTGGAATGTATCTCCTGGGGATAAGGGGGAACTACTGTACTCCACCACTAAGTCGTTCACAAAGATCCATACCTTGTGTCTTCTAAAGGAAAGACTGGCTAGATGACAAATTGACAGAATGTCCAAAGCCACTATGACAGATAATCCTCTCTATATGGAGGTCCTGAAGGTAAAGTAACTTGCCCAAAGTCACAAGGCAAAGGGTAGCTGCCAGTCCTCAAAGCCTTGTCTTTTGTGCTATGTACTAAATATACTGTCAATCACTAGAAAGGCAGGTCACTAGTACTAGCAGTGACAGCAAGGACTCCTCCAATCCCACAAGGATAAGGCTCCTGCCTCTGGTGACCTGTCCCCACCAGAGTAGATTCACACTGGGTGCTCCTGGGCTTCTGAGCTTCCCACTCTGTCCTCAGTGAGGTCGAAAAGCAGGTTAGCCCAGCCTCCGGCAGGCACACGCAGTGAATGATTCTGCTCCAGTAGAGAGAGCAGGAAGTCACCCAGCTTCGCTCCCCATCTCGACCCTCCATGCAGCCAACACCACACCCTCTCTGGGCAATCCTGGCTTTGCCATGGTTTCACTAAATGACCTGTGGAGGGTTCTTCTTCCTGTAATTCCTTCTCCTCAAGTAGACCATGGACAGTGTCAGTCTGTCCCAGAGTGTCTGGCGAGGGTCCTGGAACTGTACCTGAGGTCTCACAGACACACCCTGTTGTGTAATGGGGCTGCTAACGCCCACCGGCATCTTCTGAGTGACCCCCCAAACCCAACAGCTGACAGGCAGACAGCCTGCCCACAAGGCTGTGTTGTGCTCTCCTGAGTCGGCCCCAAGGTGCACCCACACCCCCAATTTCAAAGCTGTCTGGTGTAGAGAATGGGAAAAGGGCCCTTCTTCTTGTTGTTCCCACCAAACCCTACCATAAGCCCCAAGTGTGTCACTGCTGGCACAGAGTCACCTGGTGAGAGACTCAGATTTGGGCAGGGTGGGTGGGGTGTC
The DNA here is from genome assembly GCA_039655065.1 of Glossophaga mutica. Lineage (NCBI taxonomy): Eukaryota > Metazoa > Chordata > Mammalia > Chiroptera > Phyllostomidae > Glossophaga > Glossophaga mutica. The sequence continues at coordinate 159,968,891 of CM077303.1, forward strand.
GATGCTAATGCCTCAGAGCCAGCTACGTGAAACTTGCTCCTGCTTTCAGCTCGGACATGTTTTTCTTTCTTTTTTCATCTTATTTTTTTCTGAAGCACCTGGAAGGTAAGAAAATCATGAAATATGCATGCAGGTATGGATCGTGGGCAGCAAAGATAAAGCAGTACAGTTCTTATCAGAATGAGAAAAGAGAGGTAGGCTCCTGGCAGTGAAGTGAGGCCCAGAATCATCCACTTGCATCTTAGCCAAGATTACCAGTCACCCTAAATGACCTCAATCAGTTCAGCTCTAACGACTGAGATTGATAAAAAGACAATATGTGAAAGAGCTGACCGAGAAGGTTTTATTTATCCAATTCCCTTTCCCTCTTTCTTCCAGTTAGCCTATTAATCAACAGATAACATAAACGACAATAAAGCATGAGGTCTGATGTGAGTGCACAAATGAAGGCACTAATCTGGAAGTCAAGAAAGTAGATTTTAGGAACGAGCCAAGGCAAGTTATTCAGAAACAGTGTCTTCACGTACCCACTGTGAATTGTGCGGGATGACCCAGCAACTTCACTACTGGGTATCTATTCAAAGAAAATGAAAACACTAACTTGAATAGATATCTGAACGCCTTGTTCACTGCAGCATTATTGACAATAGCCAAGATATGGAAGTGACCTAAGTGTGCATTGACACATGGATGGATAAAGAACACATGTATGTATAGACAATGGAATATTGCTCAGCCATAAACAAGAATGAAATCTTGCCATCTGGGACAGCACGGATCAATGCGGAGGGTATTACTCCAAATAAAATAACTCAGAGAATGCCAAATATCATGATCTCACTTAAATGTGAAATCTAAAACAAAAGAACAAACAAGACAAAACAGAAACAGACTCATAGACATAGAGAACAAAGTGATAGTTCCTAGTGGGAAATGGAGTAGAAGGAGAGGTAAAAAGGTAAAGGGATTAAGAAGTACAAATTTCTAGTTACATCAATAATATTGTATTGGGCTGACCAAAAAGGCTGTTTAGTTTTCTTTCCATAAAATAAAAAACACATCTTTCATTCTCACCAATAACTTTATTAATTTGAATTTTTAGTATGTCAGCTATCTCCCACATGGTATAACTCTGATTGCTCTCAATTAAATGTCTCGGTTCAATCACTATCAGCCTCAACTGGTCTACTCGACCATGGAGCATCGTCCAGTGGGAAATCTCCAACACGAAACTTCACAGAACACTTAGCCACATCACGTTTGCTCAGTCACAGCACTGCACAAATCTTTTTTTGCATTTTAGTTACATTTTTACCTTTCATGAAATAATAAAGCATAATGTGCCAAAAATGTTGCTTATTTTCTTCCATCTTCAGTATTAGAATGGCTACACAAAAACTCACCAATTTTGATGAGCTTTTTTCAAATGCATGCTGATATGACAGCTGTCACAATGCAATTTAATATAATTGTTTCAAATGAAGTTAAAGACAATTAAGCAAACCAGAGCCATATTATGGAAAAAAACAAATGAACTTTTTGGCCAACCCAATAATAACATTGTATGGTGTCAGATGGTTACTACACTTATAATGGTGGTCGCTTCATTAGGTATATAAATGCTGAATAACTATTTTATATACCTGAAGTAATACTGTATATGAACTATATTTTAACTAAAAAAGATAAGATAAAATAATAAAATTGTGCATGACCGCTACCTAAATTCTATTGTGCAAATTGACAGAAATCCTTAATTAGATAACATCCTGCAGAAGGAAAAGGTTCTACCGTCCAAAACAAGGCAATATGATTCCTGTTTCTCTTTTCTACTTTTTAGTTACTGCATTGCAGAGAACTTAACAAAACCCCAACAAATTTTAACGCAATAAAGTGTGGTGGTCAATGGCAACGATGACTTTGGTGTTTCCTTGGGGCCCAAGATCAGTCCAGGCTCTTAAGATGAGCTGTTTCCCATCCCTTCTCAGTCCCAGAGCTCATCCTCCCCACCACTCCCTATGACCCACCTCCAACCCGGAAGCCCAAACCTATCCTATTTCCTCTCTGCCCACCTAGCAGCTGCCTCCCAACCTCTCTGTGAAGACATCCGGCAATGAGAATTAACACTATCCAGGTTTTACACATGTTGGAAACTGGGCACATTGTGGATGTGGAGTTTAGGCTGATCTCAGCCAAAGAGTTCCTAAGTATCTGCCTGTTACCAAAATTTACCTACCCCGGCCTAAGGCCTTCCCTTCCTGCATAACGCAGAAGCCGTCTTCTCCATTGTTCTGTTGGTACCACATGTTCACTCTAAGACCTTGGCCACAGGGCAAATCAGTTCCTTCAGTCTGGCTCCGGTTACAGTTTTGGGACTCAGATCTAGGGCTCCCAGCCATCACAAAGGTCACCACTGCCTTGACTTCTAACGACCCTTGTATTCTTTCCCCTGTTTTCCCTTTTCTCCTATCCTCCCCCACCCCCTCAAATAAATATATTCCTGTGCCATCTGTCATCTCTTGTTCCAGCCTAGGTGCCTTCCAGTCTAACCACCTAATTTGTACTTTCTTGCCACTTCCTAGGCTTAGGTTTAGTCAGTTTTCATAAACCAGGCTTTTGTGCAATTACTCTGTACTTTTCAACCCCAGTCATTTGGGGAATAGATATTAAAATGTAAATAAAGTTTATTAGAGTCTGAATGACTGCATTTCATAATTTTAAACAAACGATGTGTACTTCAGGTCTGGATATGTGTATGGGGCTTTCCTAATCTTAAAGCGAACAGAATTGAAGTCCATAACAACCATAAAAAGAAAGTCAACTTGTTTTTTACATGTTATTAATGGACTCTTTCTATTGTATTTATAGCTAAAGACTGTTACGACAGCAGAGACTGCTGGCTGTTCACTGCTCGCTATTCGCTCTTTCTCCTCTGGGGAGAAAGCCCCTGATTTCGAGTGGGCCCACACACCTCAGAATGGAGACTATTTCCCATCCTCCCTTGCAGGCAGGCACGACTGTCTCTGCTCCAGCCAGCTCACGTGTGCCCTTGGTCCCTTTTTCTCTGCCTAGGATATGGATGCCCCCACTTCAAGGCCACCCTGAAATTCAAGGCCACATAAGGCAGAGAAACAAGCAGGAAGGGGCCTGGGTCCCTGCCACCACGAAGAGCCTCACCAGCCAGCCCTACGCCAGCCCCAAGACTATACAGTCAGCCCCCGCCCTGTTTTACTGAGTCTCAGTAGTTTTATAGGACTTGCAGTCAATCTTTGTCCTAACCAGTATAGTCACTAAAGAGTCTGAAGTTTTCAAACTGCACATGAACTTCATAAAGACATTAACCACCAAAGTAATTTACTAAGACACTTGTCCACATCCTTTGGAGAACAAAGAGACATGTGAGAAAACATATACAAGTAAAAGAACATGGTTTAAAGAAGAAAGCTTTTCCTACAGTAGGTAAATATATATTTCCAGTTTTTTACTCTCTCACACCATTAAGGCCTTGACAGACGACAATAAATCGTCCTGTACATTCTTTCTGTTTTCTACTAGTGTAGCATTTTGGGCTGTTTTCACCCTTTCGAAGTTGCCTAAATATATATTTCTTAACTCTCCCAAGTGCACAACCTTAAATGAGCAATAAACCCAAATGAATCATTCTGACATTCTTCATGTCTTGGTGAACTAAACATTTTACTTCGCTAACTAGAAAAGAAAAGTCTTTGATTTTAAAAATTAAGATAAATTTTAAAAACTGGAAAGAAAAATACCTTGGATAATTGAAGAAGGCATATCACTGTTTAAACTAATTAGAAATATTCCTTGATGATGTTTAGTATTTACCTCATTCTAAGCAGTCACTAAAACTAATGTCATTGCTATGTCCTGCATTATTATAAGGTCACGTATACATATGGCAGTTAGCAGAAACAAATATTTGCATCTGGGAACTTTTTAGGCCACTTCACCAACTCAAGCATGTAAATCATAACCACCCAATAAATGTATATACATCCTTCCAATCAACCTCAAGCAAATTTTATTGGCTCAGGTGGGTGCTCAGCAAATGCACCAAGTGTTCCAGTAAAATCAAGACTTTTCTCCAACATTCCAAAGATTCGTCTTGTCACTTTTTACAGGAAATGTATCTAATGGAGTCTCAATGTGCGAGGTGGGCAGGCCAGGGGCCCGCGGTGGCCGTGGCGGGAGAGGCAGCCAGCTCCCTGCATCAGGAAGATGCCCACTCTCCATGTGGCCTTCGCATGACTGGTCAGGGCTGTAAAACATGGTAGCTACATGTGTGTTTTTGCAACTCCAGCTTCCTAGTGGGGACACCCACCATGACAGTGGTCTAAGCTGTCTGCTACGACGAATCTCCCACCTTGGAGGCTAGCCCCCGAGCAGGGGACATGGCCCTGGGGCCTGCAGGCATGAAATTTGCAGTCAGCGTTGTCCGTAAATACCCTTCCCAAAGAGGACACATTTTAAAAACAGAAAGCCTCTAGTGAGAAATGTACTAAACAGAAGTTGATTGAGAATCATCGCCGCAGGGCTCTCAATGATTTTTAACAGTTAACGACGAGTGGGTGTCCTCTCTGCACCTGGCTCTGTGTGACATGTCGTGTATCATCTCAGGGAGTCCTCTCCCAGTTCTCATGGCCGGTGAGTAGCAGGAGGGGGCTCGGAGTCAGAACGGCCTCACTCAGGAGTCACAGCCCATTTGCTACTCAGACTGTGGTGGAATTTCCTTTTAGACAAAGGAACTTTCCCCCTAGACACAGAAAAACACATACATCACCTTATCTTTGTATTACTTTAAAGAGTAAATTTAAAGCAACCTTTGCCCATGAGGCTGCATGCATTTTATAATAAAACACAAGTTAATAAAAGAAATAAAAGTGCTCCTGACAGAAGCTATAGCGCCTGATTTAACCTCTGCCCTTAGTTTCATAGCTATTTTGTCCAACTTGCTGAGCTCAAGCAACCGCCATCTGTTACAGACCAGAACAGCACCGCCCAGCCGTTCCCAGACACATTCGATCAAAACTTGAGATTCTGTCTTCAGATAGCTGGCTCACTGTCTTAGTCCGTTTGGGCTGCCATAGCAGAATATCATAGGCTGGGTGTCTTATAAACAACAGATAGTTGTTTCTCACAGTTCTGGAGGCTGGAAGTCCAGGATCAAGGCACCAGCAGATTCAGTGTCTGGTGAGAGCCTGTTTCCTGGTTCATAGCGGCATCTTCTCACTGTGTCCTCACATGGCAGAAGGGGTGAGGGAGCTCTCTGGGGTCTTTCTATAAGGGCACTAATCTCATTCATGAACACTCCACCCTCATGATGCAATCATCTCCTCAAGGCCCCACCTCCTAACACCATTGCATTGTGGGTTAGGTGTCAACATATGAATTGGGGGGCATGGGCATGGTCTGTGGATAATACACACAAACTCACACCCTCCAGTGACCCCAGAGTTACAACCAAATGTACGTGGGGTAGGACAATTCTGTGACAGGCATGGAAATGGGCCGTGGAAATCCGAATGCGTCCAACCCAGTAAGTTATCCAACCCCCAGTGCCTGTACAACGTTTCTCTCCTTTGAAATACACAGTGAAGGACGTGGGTGACCTAGCTAACTCCCTTGAACTAAGAAAGTAACAACTGAGGCACAGCAGGGCTGATATCCAGATATTTTTCTTCAACACCTATCCTGTTTCCTCCTTCTGTCTCAAAATCTCTCCCCCCCCCCACCCCCGCAATCACTTCCCTACCTTCTGATAAAGTTGGGGCAGACCCCCAAGTTCCCTTTCCATACTACGGGAACCTAATGGCCCAGGTGGTGGAAGAATCTAGCAAGTCAGAGTGTCCCAGTGCCCTGCAGCAGCTGGCTTTGATGACAGTTCCAAGGGCAGTGTTGCTGTTTCACAATACTTATCACACTATAATTAATTTCAGAACAATGTCTCTTGAGTCCTTAGGCAGGGCTAGGACAACCCTTGAGTGGTTTCCCAGGCCCAATTAAGGCTTAACAGCACAGGCAAGGGCTGTGGTGTATGGGGATTGCTGCTCTCACATAGGGGCTGTGAAAGATTGCACCCAGAACAACTAGGAGACACGCCAGCATGGCGCTGGCCTACTCCTCACCACAACCTGGCCAGGTGTAACCAACACCTTCAGTGCCTGGCCTTGCAACTGTGGGTGCCCCATTCACAGCGATCCCACGCTGTCTAGAGCAGGGGACATCATGTCCAGCAGCACGTCCCCTGGTGCTGAAGGCTGGAATGCAGCTTCCAACGTGTCTGAGCTCCTGGCAGCACATGGCTCTCTGCAGAGCTGGCCTTAGCCTGTGAACAGCTGCCCATGCAGATGGTCAAGCTCAGGCTAATGTACATGTGACCGTGAGATAAAGGCTCTGAAATGAGAGTGGTGGAGATTAAATAGAGGGGTGTAAAGAGCATGAGCAGTCAGACACCCCAGTAATACCATGAAAGGAAGCATGGGAAAGCATTCTATTCATTTACGTCATGCGGACAGTCTATACTAAAAAAATCTGCTCCAGCCGCTACAGGATACAGAGTCACCACTCCCACTGTGGTCTGGTAAATCAAGTCAACCCTTCATTTGGGGCTCAGGGGAAGACTCTGAAGATAAAGTCATCTTTCTCATAGTACATTCACCAGGGCATATGGAAGAATCACCAGATGTATTTAACCAGCATCGCATAAGTTATGTGGGCACCCAGCTCTGTGATTTCAAGGACCTCGGGAGGCCTCCATCCTCAGAGGGGAAAGGTGTCTGCATCCTTTAAATAGTTAACATGGGAAAGTTGACCTGGGACTTGCAACTCCTGCATAAAACTAACTGGTTATCAGCCCCTTCTACCTTAGAGAGAATGCTGTCATGAGAATTAGAGCAGATGATGTCTGTGAAGGGCGGGGAGCTTGGGAAAGACACTTCCTGAGGCAGAGGAGAGGGTGTTTCGAGGTTGTGCCCATCAGGAAAGGTCACCCTTTTGAGATTCTGTAATGCCCAGGTTGTTAAAACAAGAACGAAAGGGCCATGAGCCCACAAGCTTTGCTTTTTATTGAATGGGCCTATAATAAAAAATGTTTTTACACTTTCCTTTCAGATAATATCGACTTTTGATGAATACTGCCAAGGGTCTGTGTAGGACACAGTGCTTTGCTGTGAGAACACAGAGAAAATCTCAGTCTCATTGACTCTTCAGAACTCTTCTGAGCCTGACACCCGCTTCCTGATGGCAGGCACCCCTTAGAGGGCCCATCACAGATAATTCCCCTTTCCTAGTGCCTCCTTCTGGGATATGTGTCATTACAACGTGAGCCGAGGCTGGCTGCAGGCACTGAATGATCAGTAAAGGACCAGAGGATTGACTCAGAGTCAGCCCAATAAAATCAAACCCAAATAAACAAAAAAGGTATACATCAACCAAAGCCCCCTGTGCCACAGGGCAACTCCCAGGTCCATGGCAGTTGCTAGAGAGCAGTCTGTGAAATCGGTCCTCAAATTACCAGCCTCATGAGACGATCTATCACGTTGCTCAATGTTATGCCATAGGCTGGTAGGAGAAGGGTAGTTCATTTGAGGTAATCCATGTGTTTCTGAAAGGGTTAGTGTAAATTAAAACTGTCTGCATAAAAAGAGACTTGTTAATTAAAAGAACCTTATAAAGAATCCTATTTTAATGTGAAAAATTAGCTCCTAACTTCTCTTTTCACATAGGTTTAAATTTCTATGCACTGAATTTTCTAAAAGCAGGGCCTTCGGGGCTGTAAGTCTATGACCCACTGCCTGTTACACAGGACCAGACAATGAGAGACCCTGCCTTCTATGCTCTGCCCACTCACTGCCTTCGGTTAAATGCTGTTAATAAGAAAGGGGCATTTTGGGTGGGCCACAAAGTGTGATTTTACTTGGCAGATGATTATTAGTCAGGGTTCTCCAGAAAAACAGAATCAACAAAATAAAGAGAATGAATATCAGGAGCTGGTGCACATGATTATGGAGGCTGACAAGTCCCAAGATCTGCAGAGTGAGTCGGCAAGCTGGAGACCCAGGAGTAAGTTCCAATCTGAAGGCCAGCAGGCTCCAGACCCAGGAAGAGCCCATGTTTCAAAGTGAATCAAAAGTCAGGAAAAAGTCAATGTCCCCGTTCGAAGGCCATCAGGAAGCACGAATTCCCTCTTATGTGGGAGGTAGGTAAACCTTTTGTTCTCTCCAGGCCTTCAGCTGATTGGATGAGGCCCACCTACTTTTGGGAGAACAATCTGTTTTACTTAGTCTACTGATTTAAATGTTAATCTCATCCAAAAACACTCTCACAGAAGCACCCAGAAGAATGTTTGACCAAATGCCTGGGCACCCAATGTTCCAGTCAAGTTGACATGAAAAGTACCCATTACAATGATGATGGCCTTTCTCTGCAAGCGAGAATATGGTATCTAGAACCCACCTGAAGCTGAGGAGCCCAAAGCTAACTTGACCAACACAGAGACCAGACTGCCGTATTGGAGCCCAGCAAGGGTACCCCTAGATGGGGAACTGCCAGAGCCTCAGGCCCTCTGAGCCACCTGGTTGCCAGAGCCACAGATGGACAACAGAAGAACCTGCCTGGGGTTGAAGTCTGTTCCACTGTGAATAGTGATAGCACAAGAGGCAGTCACACGCTCCTACTGTCATTAGGTGTTAAACCCTAGCCAATCTGCAGGGGGAAATAATAATATTACATCTTAGCATTTTGAGCAATTTTCTCCTCAAAGTTTCAAACTTCCCTCATCTGTGACTTTGTTTGGACTTACGACTCCCTGAGAAAGTATTCATACCCTGTTCACAGATAAACTGAATTGTAGAGAGTTTGGGGGGATGTGGCCAAGGACCCACAATCTGGCCATCGCCATTCAAGAATCCTTCCCTCCCAGGATCGCTGCAGTGCTCACAGCGCCACCCGCCCTCTGGCTCACACAGCTCCCTCTGACCCGGCTTCCCCTGGCATCCACCAGGAAAGGTGGCTGGTGGCGACCACGTTTGAGGTGGGGAAGCCTCACCACAGAACCTGGTAGGTTCACTACTGCATGTCTCTCCTTATTTCCTCCACAACATGCAGAAGCAGAAGCACAAGGGGCTATAAAACCAGCACAATAGCCTCAAGAAGCCTTCAGTCTTCCGGGAGCTACCCCAGCCCAGGCATCCGCAGGCTCCATCAGTCTTACAGGTCTGGGGACAACCAGAGGCCGCCACAACCCTCATCCTCAGCATTCCGCCCTTCTATCACCTTCTCCTGCTCACTCACTAACTGCGATAATCTGCTTTAGCCATATTTGTGAAACATTCATTTCTCTGTTATACGTACTAATACATTCTATTCCAGGCCTGTTTGCATTCATACGTAGAAATACCTATATGGGCAGCAGTGAAAACATGCAGAATGTTACAGCATTTCTTTCAGGAAGGTTCCTCACTGCTGTGCTCAGCAGACATATCTGAAAAGCAACCTTTCCCTGCAGGGTGGTGCTTGTGTATAAATCCTTTCCACACTGGATGGTGCTTGATGATAGAAAAGAAAAAGGCTGGGGTTGGAGGAGAAAGAAAAGCCACCAGGAAACAGATTTACTTGGGCACACAGTGGAACTCCACACTTCCTTCTTCTCACACCTGCCCTCCACGGCACACGCCTGGCCTCAGCCCCCAGCGTCACTGTCACCACAGAAGCTGCAGAATGGCCTCTCCACTACAGCCACATGACACATGTCAGAAATGTGGAGAACATCCAAAAAAGCCACAGACCTGGCCTAGCTCCACAAGCCATCCCTTAGAAGTCGTTTTCCAGGTCTGAGGCTGGGAATCATTGTTTCCACTGCACAGGGTCCCTTCCTATAAGCTCATTTTCCCTGGAGCTAATGTCCCTGCTGGCTTTCCACGGCTGTCTTGGAAGAGCTTCCTGACTTTCCTGGCGTTTCCAAGAACTTCAGCTCTCCTCTGTAATTATGTGGAGGGTGTGGAGGATACTGACAGCTCTCCTCTGATCGTTGCCTTCCTGGAGGAGAAATTCATGCCTTTCCTCTTCCTGCTTTATCCCACAATCACCTTGATTGGCCTTCTTTTCTCCCCACACATACTGAATACATTTTCCTCTGTCTGGAGGGAAACGGTGACTAGGGTTGTTGGCTGTGGAGAAGGTCCTCCAGGAGGGCAGAGAAGAAGGGATCACAGTGCTGTGACTGGAACAGGAAGGAAGGGGGTGCCAGGGGAAGCCAGAGCTCAGAACCCAGCTGGTGCTTTCTGACTGCAAAGCTTGTGGGTGACAGAATGCCAACTCTACCTGCCCCACCTTTTTCAGATCTCCGGACCTTGGCTGGTGCACCAGCCTGAACTTGGTTCCCTGGTATGATACAAGCTCATTAAAAACATTTTTTTTCATTTTAAAACAAAATCATGAGACTAAATGATTGTCCCTCGATGAAGATAGACTGGAATCTCCCAAAGTCTGGAATTCAGGGCTTGGCAAACCTCACACCCTTGGGAAGTGGCCGGGCAGAGGTGCTTGGTGTCAGAAAGAAGGAAGTTAATCCAGCCAGAACTTTTCATGAAGAATCATGAAGGCAAAAAAGGGAACAGGAATCTAAGAGTTTTCCTCTAACTGTATTATCTCTTTTGCACACTTAGCTAGTGTGACCTGGCCAGGGAAATGATTATTAACAACTCCGAAATAGGAGCTCCCAACATCTGAAAACATCCTGAACCCCAGCAATAGCAGGTCTTATTTATCTAGGCTTTCTGCAACCCTTAGTAACAGAAAGCATTAGTGTAAACAAGGAACCCTTGGCACCAGCATCCCACTGGTGAGTTCAGATGACCAAAATGAGCCTTGTGTCCTTGCACTATGTCTTCAGGTGCTGTCACTGAATTCAATTACATCCACATAACAAAAGGCAGCGCAGCCCCAGGCTATCTATCATGCACACCCAGTAAGTTGCTCCATAGATGCGAATGTGTATCTCTCTCTCTCTCACACACACACACACACACACACACACACACACACACAGAAAACAACACCAAGGTTCCCAGACTGCATCCCTTTCCCTTTTCTCTAGTTCTCTAAATAGCTTGTCTTGAACACTGTAGCTGCCAAGACAGAATTCATTGCTTGAGAAGAAAAAAAAATATCTATGATTCAAACTTTCATCCCTTGAGCATAAGAATAGTGAAAGTGGCTGGTGAGATTTCTTTAGGAGAAATCAGGTTATTTCTCCATTGAGTTACCAGGTCGGATAAGGCGGCACGCAGGTAGGCTGACCTCGAGCCCCCCACAAGAGGCCCTATACTTCCTTCCACCTTGCTCTGAGTGTAACTTATAAGAAAAGACTTAGTCCTCCTCCCACCTTGCTGCTGTGTGCATTCTGTAAGGGGATGGGGGCAGAGATGCAAGGAGAGGGAGCAGGAGCAGCCTACAGCCCTTCACGCCCCTCTTCAGAAAGATGCTAAGAGGATTAAAGAGGTAATTGTTGCTTCTGGAGCTCTTCAGCTATAAGATGCTCTATAAATACCAATAACCACCCCCTCATGGGAAACCACATTTCATTACAGTGGAGGTAAGTGCTGCCGCAGCCTGTGACAAAGGCATGATCACAAAGGGAGCTTCTGCCATCCTGAGTGGGCCTAGAGGAATGACCGAGTAGGGTGAACCACACAGCATCCCGCTCCAATTGGGCCAGGAGCCCCTGGGCAGCTAGCATCTAATATGCCTACCAACTTCCATGTGCCCGTCCAATGTGCACATATTAGGCACCAACTGTCTGCCAGAGGGGCAGTAAAGAATAGCAGTTCAGTACGTGGGCACTGGAGCAAAGCTGCCTGGTGAAAATCTGGCTCTACCCACTCACCTAGCTCTCTGACCTTGAGAAGTCACCGCACCTCAGTGCGCCTTCCTCTTCTCACTCATAATACAGCGGTGACAACAGAACTCATCTCGCAAGGTCTCTCTGAGGATTCAATGGGTTCGTCTGGGTCCAGTGGTGAGACTGCTGTCTGATACACAGGTATCTACTTTATTTATTCCTTAAGTATTTTAAATTTGGTGATTTTAGCATTAAAATTGAGATGAAGGAGGAGAGAGCTGTCGTTTAGATGTGACTGAGCACTTACCCCGTGGGGAAAACAGAGAAATAGAAGATGAGGCCCCTGAACTTGGAGCTCCAAAAACAAAGGTGTTGAAGTATTCTCTTTACCTGCTAAGCAGTGGCAGAAAAAGAAAGTGGGGAGTAGAGTATTTATCACAGACATTGTTTAGAATTGCTGGCACATGGTGATAATAAAGCAGACTGACTTTTAGTCAATGTCATTGTTTTAAGTTCTACATAGGTGGTGCCTTCTCTTAGTGCCTGCCTCTAACCCTTCCCTATGCTTCAGTGCACCCGTGCATGCCAGGATCTCACCTAAAAGAGAAAGCGCAGCTCACCCAAATCTTCTAGGAGGAAGCCCTTAGTCCATCCTGGGCAGTGAGCAGTCTTCCCTCCATTGTGTGTTCCTGAGGTGTCCTTTCCATTAGGCAAGGAGTGTGCCTGCTGTCAGCCAGGGCCAGGAGGGAATCCCTGACCCGCAGATGAGCTGAGTGGCTAAGAACGATGGTTCCCAAAGTGCAGTCTCTGCACCAGCAGCAGCAGCAGCACCTGAGACTTGTCAGAAGTGCAGGTTCTTAGGCCCATCCATGGCTTACTGAATCGGAAGCTCAGGGGGTGGGGCCCGGCTATCTGCGTTCTCACAAACCCTCCAGGGGATTCTGATGCCCACTCAAGTTTGAGAACCACCAGCTCTAAGAAAGTTACTTAAACTTTTCTGAGTCATAGCTTCCTCATTCATCAAAGGGAGTTAATGTCACTCACCTCATAAGGCTATAACATGAGAATTAAATGTGACAATATAGTCAAGTATTTGGTACAGTGCCCCAAAAATGGTGGACACTCAATATACTGTAACCAGTGTCACTGTACCAGTGTTAATGGCAGAGATTCACAAAACAGCAGACAAATCCAGAGTAAGCTTGGAATCCATGACAGCCCTCATTTTCAAAAAGGGCAGTTTTAAAGCACAGTCCAAGGAGAGAAGCTAAGGGGAACTAGCCGGTGAGGCTGTACCCTGCCCAAGGTCCCCCAGGATCACAGAGTCCACTGTGATCTATGGAGACTCTCTCAAACTCTGGCTCCTCAAGTATCTTAGGGGTTAGGAATCCAGAAAATAAAAGTATCCCCCATTTTATTGTTAAAATAGAGGTAACGTGAGTTTTGAGAAGATGCCAACAGAGAGAAAACTAGAGGTGTCTGAGTTCAAATACTGGTACTTAAAATGCATAATGGAAGCCTCAGAACATGTTCTGTATTGCTAAAGGGCATTTGCAGTAAGGAACAGTGACAAGCAGCATCATGTCCAGAATGACAGTGTCTGGAATTCTAGACCTAAGGAGTGAGCACAACTGGAAGAATCCCAGCTTGGATTACACGCCACCATTACCTGAAACAACTCTGGCAGAACTCATGAGGCCCTCATAGCTGTCAAATGTAGTGGACACCTGTGGATCATCTTGTCCCCTCTGGCATCTCAGAGTAGACAGATCCTACCTCCTTCACCTTCCTCCCATTGACTCACACCACCTGTCTGCACTCTCCTGGCATCACCCTGACCTCCTCAGGGTTCTCTGAGGGCTCCTCTGCCCTGACCGTCTCCTGCAGCCTGTCTACTGAAATACCATTCTTCCTGCTCTGGAGTCTGCACCAAGCATATGAAGACAGTGGAATGGGACAAAGGTCCAGGTCAGGTGCCATCTCTTAATCTTGGCCCTATCACTTACTCTGTCAGCTAAAAGGAATACAGGAACAAAGAAGACAGGCTTCTGTCTTTAGTCTTTTCCTCTTCTTGTGTGTTTTCTTCTCTCTGGAAATCTCATCCCCCTGAGCACTGGGATGACTTTCACAACTACCTCCAACCTTAGGTCAACCCTGAACACTAGACCTTTATATCAACCACCTATTCATCTCCACCTGGATCTCAAGATCAAGATATCTGAAAGTGAACCCATTATCCTCCCCATAACATCTGTTATTCTTACTGTATACTTCACTCCAATTTCATAACAATGGGACTTGGAGCGGAAAAATAAAGAGCTGAGTTTGCTAGGAATGAGGACTGGCAAGCCTACTGATAAGGGTTTATGGAGCCAGACAATGCAGGTGCTACTGAGAGTAAAAGAGTGACTCAGCCAAAATTCAAGTTCAAAGTAGACTACAAAAATTTAAGTGGAAATACTTACAACATTTAATATCAAATTGTTCTCCCAGTTTCATTTGTCACCTTTGAAACAAACCAAGAAAATACTAACCTTCACTGAAAATTCCCAAAATAAAAATCCTGACACAATATGAGAAATTTCTGTAAGGAAATATAACCATCTTCTCTGAATAAGAACCTAAATTCACACTAATTATACAGTATCTTTATTTCATTTTCCAGTTCCACTATACAGTCACGTTGTAATTATCCCTGCCCTGCCATCCTCGGCAGGCCCATGGAGCTTCTTCCCCTACTTTGGAGAGGCCCAAAATAGATGCATGCTCTGTGATCTCTCAACAGCCTCCCCATTTGCCAGTCATGCTAATGGTACCTCCCATCTAGTTGCCCAAGCTACAAACATGGGATTCACTCTAGACTTTTCTCTCTTCTTCATTAACTACCATTAAGTCCATACTAACAAATTATCATAATTTATACTTTCTGGACTGTACTCAAATGACCACTGCTGTCCCTGCCCCTTCCTCAAGCCCCCCTCCTACTCCCACTGGCACTTCCATAGCTCAGAGAACCTCCTGCTTGGAATTTGTCAGTAAATGCTTCCACTATGCTTCCTATTGCATAAAAGTGGGTAGAAGCACCCATTCGAAAACATACTTCTTCTGAAACTCACCTCTAATATATTAAGTATGATTCCTTTGACATGGTTGGAATGAAAAGGAGAGGAGCAGGCAACTTCCATGCCCATGAACACAAATATATTATATTTCCCAAACTGGATCTAGGAGGTGTTAAAACCTCATGGAATACTCAAAAGAACTAAAAGCAAGGACTTCAGGACTTCTGGACAAGATGGTGGCACGGTATACACAGCTCGCCTTCTTGCACAACCACATCAAAATGACAACTAAAATATAGAACAACGATCACTCAGAACCATCAGAAATCAAGTTGAATGGAAGTCTGACAACTGTGGAATTAAAGAAACCACATCCATCCCAACTGGAAGGAAGGGCAGAGAAGTGAAACAGGCTAGTCCCACATCCATGTATGGTGGATAAAAATTCAGGAGGGATATCTTGGGAGTGAGGAGCTCCAGCCTCACAATAGGCCCCCCGGTCCAGGGTACCAGTGCCAGGAAATAAGTTCCCATAACTTCTGGCTGAAAAAACCAGCAGAGATTGAGGTGGTGGAAGAAACTTCTGGAGTCCCAAGCAGTTCCTCTTAAAGAACCCACACACAGACTTACTCAGACTCACTCCCTCTGAGCTCTAGCACCAAGGTAGCAACCTGAAACGTACCAATGACATGCAGGAAGAAACTGAAGAGTCCAGCATCAAGGTGAGAAATGGGGGACAGCTTTCTTACAGACAGAAAGGCAAGCAGAGGACATTGTCCCTTCTCTGAACCCTCCCCCAACACAGCCACAGAGCTGGTACGCTGGTGCCATATTCTGAGATTCTATCAACCTAACACTATTTGCCCTACACAGGAGATCCCCAGAGACACTGTCCCACCCAACTTATGGGCCCACCTGAGTTGTTTCTCCATGTGAATTGCTGATCCTGGCTCATGCTTCACAACTTCCTAAATCCTCTCAAACAAGCAACAGCCAGGCTCAGTGAGCCGCCAGCCCCCATACTACTTGCTAGGGGACCTCAGGCCTGACACTAGCAGCAACCAGCCTAGATTCACAGCTTGACTTCACCTGGGAATCTCCAAGACCAGCACAAGTAACAGCCATCTTAGACTGCTTTATAGCTCAGGCAGGGTGGCCCTGGGAAAAACACAGGTAGGGGCTGACCATGGCCTGCATCACCTTGAAAACCCCAGTGCCTGTGCACCCAGTGGACAGCTACAGACCGCACTGGAGCACCACCACCCTGCCCCTGCGCAGCTAATACTCCACGGAGGGTAGAGGCTGGTGGTCAGTGATCACAGCCAGTCACTACAGCTGACTAGCCTGGGTAAATCCCTCCCACTGACCTGCCAACAATACCCAAGATTCAACTACAAGAGGAGGGTGTACTCAGCACAAATGAAGGGCACACCTCAAGTACCAAGCTTGGGTGATAGGGGAGATCTGTGCCACTGGACCCTACAGGACACCTACTACATTAGGCCACTCTACCAAGACACAGAATCAAAGCAGCTCTACCCAATACATAGAAACAAACACAGGGAAGCTGCCAAAATGAGGAGACAAAAAAACATGGCCCAAATGAAAGAACAGATCAAAACTCCAGAAAAAGAGCTAATCGAAATGGAGATAAGCAATCTAGCAGATGGAGAGTTCTAAACACTGGTTATAAGGATCCTCAAGGAACTTAGTGAGGACCTCAGCAGCATGAAAGAGATCCAGTCAGAACCAAAGGACACACTAAATGAAATAAAGAACAATTTACAGGGAAACAACAGTAGGGTGGATGAAGATGAGAATCAAATCAGTGATTTGGAACCTGAGGAAGCAAAAAACAACAATCAGAACAAGGAGAAGAAAAAAGAATCCCAAACAATGAGGATAGTATAAATAGCTTCTGAGATAATTTTAAGAGGTCCAACATTCACATCATAGGGATGGCAGAAGGAGAAGAGAAAAAGCAAGAAACTGAAAATCTATTTGAAAAGTAATGAAAGAAAACTTCCCTAATTTGGTGAAGGAAATAGACATGCAAGTCCAGGAAGGAGAGTCCCAAACAAGATGATGCAAAGAGGCCCACGCCAAGACACATCATAATTAAAATGCCAAAAGCTAAAGATAAAGAGAGCATCTTTAAAGCAGTAAGAGAAAAGAAGTTAGTTACCTACCTACAGGGGAGTTCCCATAAGATTGTCAGCTGGTTTCTCAAAAGAAATTTTGCAGGCTAGAAGAGATTAGCAAGAAATATTCAAAGTCATGAAAAGCAAGGACCTACAGCCAAGATTGCTCTACCCAGCAAAGATATTATTTAGAATTGAAGGGCAGATAAAGAGCTTCCCAGACAAGGCAAAGCTAAAGGAGTTCATCATCACCAAACCATTATTATATGAAATGTTAAAGGGGCTTATCTAAGAAAAAGAAGATCAAAACTATGAACAATAAAATGGCAATAAATACATATCTATCAACAATTGAATTTAAAAAACAAACTAAGCAAACAAGAAAGACAGAGACAGCATCATGGATATGTAGATCGTTTTGATGGTTTCCAGATGGGAGGAGATCTGGGGGAATGGGTGAAGAGATGAGGGGATTAAGAAGTACAAATAGGTAGTTAGAGAATAGCCATGGGGATGTAAAGTACAGTATAGGAAATGGAGTAGCCAAAGAACCTACACATGACCCATGGACATGAACAATGGTGTGGGGATTGCTTGAGGGAGTGGGGGGTGCTGGGTGGACAAGGGCAAAGGGGGAAAAATCAGGACAACTCTAATAGCGTAATCAATAAAATAAAATTTAAAAATAGCAAGGACTTGAACAGATAGGTGATACATGTTCGCAGAAGCATTATTCACAAGAGCCCACAGATGGAAGCAACCCAGGTATCCACTGAGAGGTTAACAGATAAACAAAATGGGGCCCACACACAGTGGAACATCAGTTAGCCTTGTAGAGGAAGGAAATTCTGTCACGTGCTACAACATGGGTGTACCTTGAGGACATTATGATAAGTGAAATACACCAGACACAACAAGACACATACTGTATGGTTCCACTTCTGTAAGGTCCCCACAGTAATCAGACTCACAGTGACAGAAAGTAGAATGATGGGTGATGATTGCTTAGGGGGTGGGGAAGGGGAGATGGGGAGTTAGTGTTTAAAGGGGGAACACAGTTTCAGTTTTGTAAGATGAAGAGCTCTGGGGATGGAAGGTAGTGGTGGTTGTACAACAATGTGAAGTACTTAAGGCCACAGAACTGTATACTTAAAAATGGTTATGATGGTAACATTGACGTTGTGTACATTTCATAACCGTTAAAAAAGGGTAAAAAAAATCCCCGTGGAAGAGGTACCCAGATAGGGACGCTCTCCAGACTGACTGCTTGACTCTTCTCCCTCTTCCAGGGAGTCCGCAGAGGTTCTGCTAGTGAAACCACCAGCCTCCCATCAACTCAGAAGTGGAAGGAAGGGCCACAGGGACTTAAGAAAAGTATCTTAAAAAAAAAAAAAATCCTTTTCTTAACAGCAAAATACTTCAAATCACATAACCATATTTCTTATTTAATTCAAACATTAAATTCCACGAGCACATAGGGCATGTCTTGTTGGTGTTTCGGTGTGTATCATCCTGAGAAAGCGACCTACGACTCTGTTCCACCACACCGCCCCACAAAAACTACAGGGACTGCTAAGTATTCTTCCTGCATCAGGTCTCTACCTGCCTCTAAAGGTAAAGAATTTCTTGTAAAAATTTTTGAACCTTTTCCCCACTGCTTAACACCTGCCCATGGCTCCTCCAGCCAACATGACAATGTGTAACTCTGCAGTGTGAGGGGCAGCAAGCTGGGCATTCAGGAGGGCTGACTCTGGGCCATCTGGTCGCCCAGAGGGAACTCCCTGGCTTCAATCCTGGCTCCACCCCCTGCTGTCTGAATGACCTCTTACAAATCGCAGCCTCTCTGGCCTCAGTTGGTGCATCTGTACAATGGAGACATTAACAGTTTCTACCTCTTAGCATTATTATGGGAATTAAATGAATGAAAATCCATAAAATGCTCAGACCATGTCTTGTACATATTAAGGACCATGAAACTGTCGGCTGCTGTCATCATCTTGGTATACAAGGATCTTCATCATGTGGCCACAGGCTACTTCTTCCAAGTGTAACTTCTGCCCTTGATTTCTGCACAGATCACCTCACTGGCTGACCTTCCTCAACAAGCCACACTGTTTATGCCTCCAGTTCTGCAGGTGCTGCTCCTTCTGCATACTTGCCCTCTTCCCTCTGCCCCATGTTGGCTTAGAAAACTCTTTAAGCGGGTGTCACTTCACCACTGGTGGCTTTCCTGACCCCTAGACAGACTTATGCCCTCACTCCCCTGTGTTACCTTAGGCCTTTGCCCACTGTTAACATGATCCCCGCCTTGGACATGCAGCTGCTCCTCTAGCTCCCCAGGGAAGGAACAGTGGGCTCCTGGAAGGCAGACACTGTGCCGCCCATCCCTGCACACTGTACACTTGGCCTCAAGCAGAGGGCTGCCACATACAAGATATCCAATAAAAGCTGAATGAAAGAAAGAATGAATGGATGAATGCTGAACATAAAAAGAGTGAGACTGAAACCACGGAAAAGGGGAGAGGAAAATGAGACAGGCTGGAATAAAGTTGTATGAGACCTCTATCTAGAAAGGAGTGACATGGAAGCACACTTTCCTTAATTTACAAAAGCAAGCCTATATATATAACACAGAAAGTCAAAATTTTTAAAAGCATCAGCGAAAATCATTATGAAATCTAGAAGGCAAATGCAGCCCTCATGGCTTGCTGTATCTATGTAATAATGGATATTTGGAAACAATCTGAAAAACCTAATTATCTGGTTGCTTTCTAATACATGAAGTTTGGAATCATGCAGACAGATCTTTAGATCAAAGAAAAAATTCAAAGCAATCAAGCAGAAAATTCATCATCCTTTTTTTCAATATCCATCCATTTACTTAATATCAGACTATGCCCTAAAGAAAATGTTCGATATTTAAAAATAAACCAAGAGTGAGAACAGAGAAAAAAATCCTGCCAGGAACAACCAACTTATTTGAGAAACAATTATACACAAAGCCTCAGAAGAACAATCTGCCCTGGCTGGTGAGTCAGGGTGTCGTCCCGCACACCAAAAGGTTCCATCCTGGTCAGGGCACACACTTAGGTTGTGGCTTCGATCCCCAGCGAGGCTTGCAAGGGAGGCAACGAATCGACAGTTCTCTCCCACATCGCTATTTCTCTCTCTCTCTCTCTCTCTCTCTCTCTCCGCCCCCCCCCCTTTCCTCTCACTCTAAAATCAATAAACATATCCACAGGTCAGGATTTATTAAAAGGAATGAAAGAATAACTTAACATGAGTTTTCATATCCCTTGAGTCATATTTCTTTGTGTCAAATACATTATTATTTTCTCCAGAAGCTTCAAATGTAAAGGCCAGATTCTTAAACCCTTATTAAACAATATTATACTGTAAGTGCTTGGCTAAAGCATTTAATTATATTAACTTTTCCTGAAGAAAAAGTTACCAGCATTCCCACATAGGAGGTTGTTGTTATGCGGTTATTTGTTTAAGGACTAGTAATTCTTGTGAAAGGTGTGTCTTCTTTTCCAAATCTATGGCAGAGAATAGCAAATTAAATAAAGGGTAATGTGTAAACCGTGCCTTTCCTGGCTTTGCCTAAATGAGGCAGTACAGGTACTGCTGGCCGCCTGCACATCCCACAGGGAAGGTCTGGCTCAGAGGGAAGAGCTAACCCCCTGAGTCACTGGTACAGGCTGAAATCCAGACGTTTCTAAGTCTTTATATGAAAAGGGGAGGGTCGGGGAAACCTCTATCTCCTCACCTGGAGTGCTGGGTTTAATCCAGGAAAGTGATGATGCTGGACTGGATGGCTCTTCCCTCTTTAAATAGGAAGAGACCAAGTTCCCACTGCTGAGGAAACCCCCTAGGCTCCATGGGGCACTGGCTTCCAGGGATCCCAGAAGCAAAATGAGCTTCTTGCGTACAGTCACTGCTACCCTCCTCTCCTCACCCCATTGCCTTTGGATCAGGGGAGCTGCAGGTTTTCATGCCCTGGGAATCTCTCCAGATGGAGAAGTTGACTTAATTTCCACAGGCTTTAATGACCCACCTTGCTGGGGCGTGACACTGTGTGCGCTGCTGAGGGCAGATGAGATTTGGGACTGGAAAGAGGCTGCCAAATCACGAATAGAAAGAGACACCCTCAGCCCTCCAATGTCTAATTATTTGCTTGCCTGAATTCAATAAGAAAAACAACCACATGAAAGAAAAGGAGAACAAAGACAGCGGCTAAGTCTTCTCAAACCTTCTGGAAATTCTGGTTCAGAAGGGGGAGGGTGTGGTCTGGAATTTGGGTGTAGACCAGATTTAGGGGCCCTGCAAGCCTAAACTACTCACTGCACATGTTCCTGCCACATGGGCTGGAGGCTGGGGGGCTGGGGGGGGGAGGGGGGTTCTCAAGCAGGAAGAGCACCCAACAGCGGACCAGCCCATCCCTGGAAAATGCAGGACGATGCTCTTCCTTGCCTCTTGGGCTGCAATATAGTTCTTTAGTGTTCTCAACCCCATGACTCCAGGAGGGAACCTCCCCTCCCCCACACTCCAGGGACCCCCCACACACACACTTCCCCAAATGATCCCACACTCAGCTCTCCTCTGCAGCTGGAACCAGTGTCATCCCAACGGATGTTCAGAAAGTTCTGGATCCACCTCTGCCGTGGGAGATTACAACCTGGCTTTTATTTTCCCCAATCACATGTCACCATTTTAAAATCACTTTAAAAAATATTTAAATAAAACCAGCAGATTACACAGATGACATGGGCGGACTGTATCAATGTCAACATCCTGGCTGTGATATTTTGCTAGTTTTCTAAAATGTTACCATTGGGGAAAACTGGTCAAAGGGTACACAGGATCTCTCTGTATTATTTCTTACAACTTCAGGTAAATTGACAATTATCTCAATAAAATCTCGATAAAAATTTCAATTAAAAAAACCAAAGAACATATTTTATAGCTTCAAGTGAATAAAGACCAAACAAGAGATCACCCTTCTTACAAAAGAGCCTAGCTTCTCTGGATGCTTCTGGAGTTCCTTTGTTCAACAAAAACACATGTCATTCCTCAGTCACTAGGCCAGGCATTACGAAGTCTGTGTCGGCTGCTGTTCTCAGAAAATGAACGGTGAGCGATGAGCGGAAAGTTGAGGTAGCCCACCCATCACTCATTTTCACTTTTTTTAACGGGGATGAAAATGTTTAGATTCAGTAAATACTTGAACTATTTAGGTTAAGACATTGCTCAATTAATAGTTCATCAGTTTCCAGAGTTCTACCTACTGAGAAAATATAAGGGTGGATTCCCAACCACAAACTCTTACTATTATTACATGCTTAAATGAGGGAGCATCCTTCCATTTGTTCTACTCTCCACCTACTCAGGAGCAAGTGCCTCAAGAAGCCGAGAGACAGAACATACTTGGTGTGCTTCAAAATGAGTTATCAAAACCTGTGTGCCTTTTAGCCAGAAAGTTCTAGAGATCTTAATCAAATGTGCCCCTGGCCACAACAATCCTCACTTAACACATTTTTTGTTTGGCAGCCTTTGCTTGTCTAGACCAGAGGTAGCTCTCAAACAGTATAAACAGTCTTTTGAAGACATGGTCCCAAGCTCGGAGTCTTCTCAAGGGGCAGAGGTTTACAGGACTGACCGTGTTCCTGGCACATTTATTGCTGATCATATTCATCATAGTATTTTTAATCTATTATCTCATTTGCTCCTTACAATCCTTTTACCTGAAGAAACTCAAGCTAACTCTCTCAAATATTTGTCAATTCTTGGTGACTCAGGATTGACGATTCAAGCCTTTTGTTCGGCCTTTTTCTGGCCTCCTCCTGTCTTTCAGGACATTGTACCACATCTCCATCAGCAGGCAGGCAGTAGTTTGGGGAGAGGGGAGGGTCTTCTGTCGGAGAGGTGAGGTTGCAGCGCAACCCCATGACTCAATGGGTGACCTTCCATGTAACCTCCTTGAGCCTCTGTCTCTTCCTCTGTAACATGAGGCCAACACACCCTCATCATAGGGCCCAGGGGATGATTAAATGCCACCACCTAGATAGGACTGGTGGTGGCTGCTCAGAAGGTTACCGCTGTTGTTAAAAGTGGTTTTTAACCACTTTTGGCTCGATAGAAACAAGAAATCATCACCAAAGTGAAATTGTGGAATTATCAGAGAATTTTCGTTACCTGCAAAAACTTGTGAATTCATGGGTAATTGAAGATTATCCATAATCAGCAGCTGCTAAAGAAATGTGCAGATGAGCAAGAGGATTTCTTTTTTATTTTCACTTATCTGAGTTGGTGAAGAAAAGTTGCCCTGTTGTCCTTTAGTTACAAATCTAGCATTAGAAGCTCTGCATGTCACTAAAGCCCACAGAGTTCTAGGACTTTATAAGTCTATTCTCACCAGATTGCCACATTACTCAGGTGTATGCAATTACAGGGTTTAGAGATGATTATCCCCTGCCTCACATCCAGAATGGCAAGGGAATGAGTGTGCTATTTAATCTAACCTTCTACTTAAGAGAATTAATTGCCTGATGAACCATATATAAGTGGCCAAATTTCAAAGGATATGAAATACGACAAAATTTATTTTAGGCGAATATATACTGACCATGCCAAAGATTCTGTTCTTTTTTTTTTTTATGGCTGAGTCATATTCCATTGTATATATACACCACTTCTTCTTTATCCATTCCTCTACTGATGGACACTGAGGTTGCTTCCATAGCTTGGCTATTGTAAATAATGCTGCAATGAACATATGGATGTACACTTACTTTAAAAACATCTCTTGTTAAACTGCTACCCACAAGCAGCAAAAGGCATTAGAGAACCAGTCCACCTTTGCTGCATTTTTCCAATACCCTTTCTCCCCTTTGTATCTCTGTTGCTCTTATTTCCTATCTGGAAATTAAATTCAGGAAGAAAATGCAGCTTGGCAAACAGAGGCCTTGTGATCTCACAGCTCCCAGATTCCTTATACTACCCTTGAGCATAGTTGCTTAACGCACATCAAACACTTTTCCAAGATTGCCTCGCTCTGTTAATGCTGGAAAATGAGACAGTCACACCATCTCAGACTAGCTTGGGTGACTCCCGGACACGCCCAGGGATGTGGTCAAACATCCCTGCAAGGCTACCACAGGTGGCAGAGGGGGAGAGCTCATGCAGTCATAGCGTGCCCTTTCCTTCATCTACTGGGAAGCAAACAGCACGTCCTCCTGAGTTCACCTGGGGTTCCAAGAGAACAGATCGACAAACTTCTGAAACAGCCGGTCTTCAAAGACAGCCCGAGACTCTTACACAACAGAGAACAGGACAATACAATGACGAGGGTCCCTCATCACCTTTCTGTGTCTTTCCTAGGATGGTAATAGATTCTGGCAACCCCTGGGCATTTTCTTACTATTCTATAGAGTGGGGCTTATCATGATTAAGAAATAAGGATCAGCATTATTCTACACTTTTTTAACCCTTAAAACAAGTCTAATTTCTGGTGCTTTCTCAACTAAAACATGAACCTAGGGTTGCTTGCAAATATGCTGGCTCCATATAAATCTATATTTTGGACTTTGGTTGCCAGGAAAATTCCGGAATCCCTGGTCAAGTAGTAATCTGAGTTGTTATTCCTTCTTATCTAATCAAGACTTAAGATGTTATAAGGTGATTGCTAGGGTGGGCGGGGCAGGGCATGGGGATCAGTATAAGGGGACTAAGTGGTAATGGGGAAAAAATACAATAAAGATTAAATTAAAAATAAAAAGATGTTGTAGGCTTGGAGATGCAAGAAACACTTTGACCATCACATCTTCCTATGGCTCTGATCTATGTTTCTCAAATTTCACCAAAATTTAATGGAACCAGAGAAACAGAGAAGAATCTCTCTTTAAAAACTCATTAAATCATAGCAACTTAAAAAAAAACATACTCATCTTTCAATTGATTCAGAAAATATGAAAGAGAAATCTGCCAATGAAGGACCAAACAAAGAAAAAAAAAAACAGAGGAGAAACGTGTTTCAAATACTTACCTCCTGTGGAAATGCTGCTACAGCGTTTTCAGACAGTGGCCGTCATAAAGACATTCGGCACGCGGGGGCCGTGTGTGTGTGTGTGTGTGTGTGTGTGTGTGTGTGTGTTTCCAGTTTCTGTAGCTAATATGTCATCTTAAATGGACAATTTACCTTTAATCCCTCCCTGAATGGAAAAAAATAGATTTATCGTAGTAATTCTTGTATATTTAACAATTTGATTATAATCACAAATCATATAGCTAACATTATCCCCAATATAGCCCTCTGTTGCAAAAACAAACTATGATGATCAAATCAACTTCTTGTTTATTCAACTAAATTTTAGTATCCTGCTGACACAGGAGTAGATTAGGGTACAATAACCTGCCAAAATGTGCTATCTGAAACTTAACTGAAATAATAATATTATAGTAAAGTGAAATCCTGACAGGTGTAGCAAAAAATTAAAAGTGACAATTTATTCCACTGTATAATCCTATGTGCAATGGTACTGCTCACAAACCCACCAATATACAGGAATATAAATCACCAATTGACCCCCGCTGGCTTCAGCATGGACTCTTCTCACCTCCTGTGGTGGTCCCTGTGGCGTGAACCTTCTCTCCCTCACTCCTCACCTGTGTGTTGTTGGTTTGCCCCTTCAAGAACCTCCAAGAAAGCCTGGACCTTCAGGTTCCCACTGACAATGCATCAGAGGGGCAAACCGGCTCAATAAGCATTCGCCGGCTGAACGGCTGAACACACTGTCTTACGTTCTGAGAGAAGAGGTGGTGTAGATGGCCTGACCCTTTCGTGATACATTCAACCACCTTTACTTTCCACCACCTGCTCTTGGTCTACTTCAATGTCAAAGGGCATGCCCACACAGATTCACTTTTCTTGGTTGTTTTTTTGTTTTTTTTGGCATGATTCAAAAAGTCAACACTAGTAAAAGATACATGCAGAGGAGTCATTCCGGTACCTGCTCGAAATCACTCCATTCCCCTCTCCCCACTACAGAGATGCGATTTTATCAATTTCTTGTTTACCCTTCAAGTGTTTCTTTATGAAAATATAAGCAAATTCACCTACATGTTTTCATATCCCCACCTTTCTCATACAAAGGCTAACATACTCTATACACTATTCTCCACCTTGCTTCTTTCGCTTGACAATGGACATTGTTCCTTATCAGAACGCAGATCTTTGTCATTCTGTGCTAACCATGCCACAGCATCCTGCTGGACACACCATCCTTCCACAACTCCCTCACTGACACAGGGACACTTGGTGGCTTGCATGTTCCAGTGCTGCAGACAAAGCTTCAGGGAGAACTTCGAACAAATGTCACCGTACTGCATGTGCAGAGAAGATTCCCCCAGAGCAGGGCTGCTGAGCCTGTAATATTGCTTCACTCTGCCAGATTCCCCTCCTGTAAGGCTGTTAAAAAGTACTGGTAGGTGCTCTAAAGAGGCGATGCTACCTTAAACGTATGTGTCTGCTGTCACTAGAATTCTTTCCCTTCTTGTCAAGAGCAGTGCTAACCTAATTCTTCACTTTCATAAAACACAGACTTTAAAATCTACATCAACACAACATCCCCAATGGCGGTCAGAGTTCAGCTTCCCTAATCTGCTTCTATCCATCAATGCTCGCGGCTGACCAGTTTTCCCGAGAGCAGCCTGTGACAGGGAAACAGGCCCTTGCAAAAAGCCCTGGCTGTCTGGTTTACGTGGGTAAAATGGTATTTTTATAAGAGTATTCAGGGATTCTAAATCAGCAGCAAATATATTTTTTAATCACAATACCCAAAGTGGCATGAAAGAAATACATAAATGAATATTTTAAAACCTTACTCATTCTAATTAAGGGGCCCCTCCCACAAAACTAGTTTATAGTCTCAGAGCTTTTATTAATTCATGACTTTTTTCACAGTGAGAATCTGAAATTGCAAAATGATGTCTATTTTCAGAATTAATAAAAAGGTTCTTTTCCTACCCCTTCTGGAGAAGGCATGAAGAAAAAACATACTTTCACATGGGAATCTTGGCTTTCAGAAAATTGACCCTCTGGCTTAGAATATTTATTATAGTCAAGGATCACAAAAGCAATAATCTGCCTTTGTACCAGCACAGATTTGCTAAATATAAGTCATACTAAACTGAATTCATTCCTTTGTTTAACATAGTTTTACATAACACCTCCAATTTACTTTAAAAACCATTTCGCATGGACAATGTGGTTTTCTCCATGGGATAGTGAATGCAAGCTTCAGTTCTAGGAATAGTTAGTTACCCTAATCAGTAACATACTCCATCCACTGAAGCCATGCACAGGACTGTTTCTAGCTGCTTCATTCACAATAGCCCCAAACTGGAAACAAGCAAAAGTCTATCGCATGTAGAACGGATATCTAAATTTCATGTTAATAAAATACTGCAAAGCAATGTGAAAAAATGAACAACTTCTATATGCAACAACATGAAAGAATCTCACAAAATGCATGATTCCATTTAACTGAATTCAAAGCAAGGAAAACTAATCTACAGTAATTAGTAAGGCCAGCGCAGTGATTACCTCTGGGAGGGGATGTTTTGACCAAGAAAGAGTAGCAGGGAACCCTCTAGGGCAGGGGTCCCCAACCCTGGGCTGCAGACCAAGACCGGTCCATGACCTGTTAGAAACTGGGCCGCAAGCAAAGCTCCCCTGAGCGCTGCCTCCTGCCCACCACCCCAACCCCGGTCTTCCATGAAACCAGTCCCTGGTGCCAAAATGGTTGGGGACTGCTCTTCTAGGGCACTGGGAAGGTTATACATCTTGATCTACGTAGTCATTCCATGAGTTAAAAAATGTTGAGACTTGTGAATTTACTCTATGTAAGTTACATCTCAACATCCTGAGCTGGTCAGCTAGCAGCCTAACCAAGAAGTCCTTATGTCAGCAGTAGGAACTTGAAATACTTTTATCTATATTTGAGTAATGCCAGATCCTCTGCTATCAGAAATGATTGTCAGAAATGTTTTCCCTCCCTTGGTGAAATTAGGGACTTGTTAATAACTAGCCTGGTAAGTGTTAAGAATGTGGTAAAGCATTTCAGATATTCCCTATCCTTAAACAGACGAGTCTAAGAACACATCCAGTAAGGCGTGCACCTGAGACTGGATTCTGAAAAATATCCAGCCACTGGTTTGCAGTTCTGGCTGCCTGGCGCCTATCATAAGGGTGATGGAATTCCGCTTTTGGAATACTGGCAAATTTGCCTCAAGCAAAGCATTCACCCCAAGGGGTAGAGCACCCAAGAGGCACAGAGCCAGGGCTTCAGGTGTCAGAACAGAACATGGCCTGGACTCTGCCTGATTACTGATACACATTTGTTTAATAAATGTCAGCTACTAAATTTGCTCTGCAGCTTGTCCTCATTTTAACCTGGGGGTGAGACTGTGAGAGAATAGCTAGCCCTCACTCACCTACAACCTTTTGGCAGCTACCATTACTGATCATAAAAACCAAGAGTGTGTATGACTCCTCTGGCTTAGTTCAGTTCCAAACAGGTTTGTAGATGGTTATAGCATGGAATTAGGCAGATATACACACCACATACCATAAGGTGACAAATTCCTGCATGATGTCTTTTGAATTGAAATGAAAAATGGGGCGAGAGGTGAGAAAAGTTGGATAGATAGGTGAATGACCCAAAGAAATAAGCCAACCAGGGGGGAGCAAGCCTTAGAGACTTATATAGAGATAGATAGGATATAATCCCCATGTTTTAGACAACCCAAAATTAAAGCAGATGAAAGACTCAGATTTCCAAAAAGATCTTGACAGGCTTAGTGGACAGGTTTAGTGGACAGGATCTAGCAAGATTAAATGTACAGTCAGTGCACACAAATTAACTACTCAGGACAAAAGAGTCAAGGCCCAACAATAAAATGTGTTACAATGGCTGCATGTACACTTTAGGAGATTTAGATAATAAATTCAGGTTCGATGTGAATCACCACAATGAGGTGAAGTGTTGTGGTCACTAAAAATGTAATGTATATATTGTACTTCAATTAAAAGGTTACTTTAAAGAGATGTACTATAAACAGATATGCATACACCCGCATTCATATTGGTATTATTCACAATAGCGAAAAGTGGACGCCACCCAAATGCTCAGTGACAGATGAATGGATTTTTAAAAATGTGGTATATCCATACAATGGAATATTATTTAGTGTCAAAAGGGGAGGAAATTCTGATACATGCCACAATGTGGATGAACTTTGAAGAAATTGTGCTAAGTGAAATGAGCCAGTCACAAAAAGACAAATACTGTATGATTCCACTTATCTGAGGTAACCAGAGTTAGTAGAATTCACAAACAGAAAGTAGAATGGTGGTTACCAGGGGCTAGGTACCATGGGCAGTTAATGGGTACAGAGTTTCAACTGGGGAAACTGAAAATGTTCTGGGAGATGGGTGCTGGTGCAATGTGAATGTCCTTCACGCCACTGAACATACACCTAACAGTGGCTAAAATGGAAAATTTGGGTATGTATATTTTATAATTATTTTAACTGTCAAAAAGTGTAATACAATCTTCTGCTCTATTAATCTGAACAGAAATCATTGCTTTGCTACATGCTTGACTCTCAGAACATGCCTCAAAATGAAGTATGGTTTCTATACTTTGTAAGGGATCAGCAAACACCGCCTACCCAACCCACCAGCTCTACCCGCCTCAGGTTCCTCCTTCCCTATCTCACCAACTTCTTAATGGGACCTGGACGGCTCATTCCAAGCCTCTCCTCCTTCAATGAGGAGACTATTGGCCACTGGGGGGAAAAAAGGGGGCTCCCGAAATGCGTACTGCCTCAGGTCCCCAGCATCTCTGCCCTGGATCCCAGGACCCAGGGCAGAAGGTCTGTCAGCCAGAGGATCTGACTTCCAGGACCCTCAGATTATGAAAGCCCCTTCAGAAAAGCCAGAATTCCTCTAGGTAATAAATCGTCCAGGAACCCTTACACACCCCCATCCTTGAGTCTTTGCCTCCCTCCAAAGCAAACAAATGATTGCTATATTCACTTATTCAACCAATATTCAGAGTTTGGGGGAAATTTTGAGGATGTATTTTTTTAGAGATTTATCTATTCAAGGACTGTATATCATATAAATGACAGTATTTATAGAATACTACTACTCTCAGAACTTACCCCATTTCCCCCACCCCTCTAAATAAATGAGTCTATGAAGCTAAGACAAAGGAGACCACAAGACACCCATGACACCAGGGAATGCCATGCCCCAAGAGAAAGGTGACCATAGAGCGGGGAGAGTCGTTCTACACTCCTGATCTCCTTTTCTCCGTGGCCACACCTCCATGTGTCCCCTACCCCTCTCCTCCTCCCTTCCATGGGCAGAAGGCAGGCAGGAAGAGGGACTTATCTGGCTGACCACAAGCAGGGAAAACTCAGCCTCTTCTCCCTCCCTTCTCTTGAGAATCTTCTGGAAGCCCACCTACTGCTTCCTTCCCCTATGCCTCCCACCAGGAGAGGAGGCCCACAGTGAAACAGCACTGTCTAACTCAGAGGTACAGAATTAGGAAGTCCTTTATTGTCAAATACCAGAGTCCTCTGATTTAGCTTTTATCGGGAATAAAGTTCATATTTTGGTCTCCACCTGTCTGAACCCTCAGCCCTACTTCCCAACTGGTTCAGAGATCAGGTGGGAAAGGGCCTCACTCTTCACACACATAACAAGGTGGCAGGTTGGGAAGGCCAAGAAGCTGGCAAGAGACTTCACGGGACACCTGCTTCATGGTAGAGAATGTGCTAATCACCGTAACCCCTGGGGCTGGGGGCGCTAAGCAGTCAGTGCACAACCTTTTCATTCCTTCATTCTGAAACAATGAAAGTTTTCTTAGATGGGTAATCTGAGATCCAGCATTTAATATCTTTGAATAAAAAACCAGAGTCTCAAGTAAATAAATAAATAAATAAATAAATAAATAAATAAATAAATGGACTGTCAAAGTCCTTGTAATTAACTCTAACTAGTATTATGAAGTTTGTGGAGCATATAAAATGTGAGCCCGAAACCTGTTGGGCCTAAAACTCAGTCACTGTCTCAGTCTCTCTGGAGAGAGCATGGTTTATCTCACCAGCGCTGATGCCGGGGCTGAGCAACCCACAAGACAAGCCCACTGGGAGGCATCTCCAACCCGTCTGGATTGGTTCCATGAACCAAATAGAGAATTTCCATTTCATCTTGCTATAGCGCCATAGTGTATGTCTATAATCTTTGAATTTTCTTTCTCCAAGAACAAGAGATAAATGAGCACAATCAGAGCAGCACTTCCTACAGGCTGTAGACATAAAACTTCCATACTTCCATGAGCCTCAGAGGTCATGTAGTTATTTCTGCATATGAAGTGACTACAGCAACATAAAGTAAGTTCAGCGCATGACCTGGCCAGACCCGGGAAACTTGAATATGAATGGGATATCAGAGGAAATTAAAAATTATTATTAACTGTGTTAGTTGTAATAATGTTATCATGGTTATATCGGAAAACTTCTTTCTTCCTTTCCTTCTTTCTTTCCTTTCTTGGAGGGATGAGAGGAGTAGATATCTATACTAAGTACTATTAGGAGTGGAATGCCAATCTTTTTTAAAAATAAGAAATAACTGACATGTAACATTTTTTTAAGTTGAAGGTGTACAATGTGTTAATAGTTATATAATTACTACCATAGTATTAGCTAATACCTCCATCATACCATATAATTACCATTTCTTTTTTGTGATGAGGACATATAAGATCTACTCTCTTAGCAACTTTCAAGTATCTAATACAGTATTGTTAACTATAACCACCATACTATGCATTAGATCCCCCGAACTTATTCATCTGACCATTGGAAGTTTGTACCCTTTGAGCAACATCTCTCCAATTCCCCCAGCCCTTGGGAACCACCATTCTACTCTCTGTTTCTACAAGTTTGGGGTTTTTAGGTTCTACATATAAGTAATATCATACAGTATTTGTCTTTCTGGAACTAACTTACCTTGCTTAGCATAATGCCCTCAAGGTTCACCCATGTTGTCATAAATGGCAGGACCTCCTTCTTTCCCATGGTTGAATAAGATTCCATTGTGGATATAGACTGTGTCTTCTTTATCTAGTCATCTATTAATGGACACTTAGGGTGTTTCCATATCTTGGCTATTGTGAATAACACTAATTTACTTTAAAGTATTTTAACACTATTTTACAAATGGAGAGAGGTAAATGAGTGAATGAATGGCAGGCCTGGCCAAGGTATACGCAGCTGGTTAGTGATGGAGGGACCATTTGGGCCCTGTCTGCTCTGCATCGAAGGGGCTCTGCATGCTCCAGGTGAGTGTGACAAACTGGACTTTAATGAAAGAACAGATTGCTAGATAGGCCTTCTTCTCTAATCCAAATGACCAAATACTTACTCAGCAATGGCCTTAGTAGACATTTGTTCCAAGTTCCTAAGATTTCCTAAGACTTCATCAGTGTACTAAGAAACTAGAATCTTTCATTACATAATAAAATGACCTAACAGAATTATACAATAATAACCAACCATGAACTGCTTACCATGTGGTAGGGATTATTCCAATGTTTTACAAAAATGATCTCAATTAATCATCAACACATCCGGTGAGATTATTGTCTCCATCACATAGATGAAGTAACCAGGGCACTGAGAGCTTAAGAAACGTGCCAAGACCACAGAGCCCTGTGGGACAGAGTCAGCATTTTGGATGACGCTGCCATTCATTCTCCTTAGGACCACATCCCATTTCCACATGGTCATACCTAATGTTTTTCACTGGGAGAAATATTCCAGAGGTAACTGCTTCTCATTGCTCTCTTTAAAAGCAATGCAAAAAAAAAAAAAAAAAGTAAGGTGAAAGAGATTAAAAAGTACAAATTTCCAGCTATAAAAACAGTCATGGGGATGTACAATGCAGCATAGGAAAGGAAATACAGTCAATAATATTGTAATAACTATGTATGGTGTCAGATAGGTCCTAGACTTAGGGTGTACATAAATGATGTAAAGGTACATAAATGTCTAATCACTGTGTCTAATCACTGGAAACTAATAATACTGTATGTCAACTGTAATTTTAAAAAAAACATTTTTTTAAATAAGGTTAAGAGAAAATAACTTCTGTCCCATAGGCCAAAACAAGATGTCTGACATCAGAAAAATCTTCACTTTGTTTTTCACATGAAAAATTCAAATCATTCAAGTGCTGCTTAATGCTCTTCTCCAAATAAACCTGGTGAGATGTCCAGGCAGTTCTGCAAACTCTCCTCTAGAGGCTGCCCATGGAGCCTCTTGTCCTGATGGGATGGAAAGCTGCCAACCTGTCCCTCTAAGGACTCTTAAGGAAAGTCAGCTTTCTGCAGAGGAAGTCTTCACACACACAGAAGAAGTAAAGGAGGATGTAACCAATCTTACAATACTTCCTTCGATACTGATGATGACTTTGCATGAATCTTTAGCGTTAAATTACTTCTTTAAAGCCGTACCTTCAATGCTAAAATAAGATCCAAGGCCAAAAAGATTAGATCAAAACAATTAATCCTGAAAGAGGTGAGGAGGTATCTTAGGATAAATTGGGGAAATTGCCTGTTGGAATGATCTCCAATCCTGTTCCAGAATCCTTTCCCTCAGTTGAGCCCAATTATTCCCAACATGAATAAGTTAACTGGGTCTCATGTAATCTTAGAAGATGTCACAGAATTCTCAAAAGAAGTCAAAGCCACACCAAGGTACAGCATATATACCATCTGAAGGCATGGGGGGAAGGGGAGACAAAAATCAGATCAACAAGTAGAACAACCAGCTCTAACTCCTAAGGGTTTGGTGAT
The DNA here is from genome assembly GCA_039655065.1 of Glossophaga mutica. Taxonomy (NCBI): domain Eukaryota; kingdom Metazoa; phylum Chordata; class Mammalia; order Chiroptera; family Phyllostomidae; genus Glossophaga; species Glossophaga mutica. Next base: position 160,002,882 of record CM077303.1, read on the forward strand.
CACTGGCATGGAGGTGGCTGCAAAGGGCCTAGATTACGAGAGAGGGTATATATCATGGCTTTTTCTACTTGAAAAATCTGAGCTTTCTCAAATATTAGAAGGCTGAGTGGTGACGGTAATCATTAAAGCAAAGAGGCCACATGTCCCATTTTAGCTGCAATAGAAATTAACAGTGGTATCTATAAGGAACAGGAACGTCTCACACAGAATATCTTCCTTTTACTAGTTGGGAACTTCTCCTTCCTCCTAAAAATTTATTATTGTTAAAATTAGCATTTGACATTCACTAAATGCCAACAACATGCCTATATCTGCTATTATGACTGTATTATCTGTTCACCTCTGAACTGCCTTTCAAAACATTGTTAACTTTGTCCCAGAAAACAATAGTCTGGCATGAAAATAAGGCAGGCGATTAAAAGTTACACTAAGAACAAAAATAAATTAGTGATATAATTTTCTGCAGTTGTTAAGGCATGGTTTATACTTTTACATTAAAAAGTGAAGATTTTTTCCCCTTTTTATGACTGCAGACAGTGCAAATGCGATGATTATAATGGCTAAAGACAAGTCCTGAAAAGACCAGGAGACAGACTCCTGTCTAAGAATGTGTGTTAACAATACTAGATGATGACACTTTGAATACCCGAAGGAAAGTCTGTTTGCTCTGCTGCCCAATCGTGACTTCCCTTTCTTGCCCATATTTTGGTGCTAGATATCTCACAGTCAGTAACGGCAAAGCTAACATGGAGGCCAGGCAAGTAACAAGAGTCCGACACCCATCCTTCCTGCCAAAGACACCAAAACAAACATGGCAGAACCAAAGCTAAGGCTAACTAAACTCTAGCTTGCAGTATTTCAACAGTTCCAACGTGGTTTTCTACAGAACTCTGACATGAACTCAATTCGCATTTTTTCCTCTTCAAAGTCCGAGAGACCAGAGGAATGGAGGCTTCCCTGGCCGTTCTCACACCTGACGCATGAGCACAACACTTGGTCCAGGCCTCAGGAAACCAATTACAATATTACATGGTGACTACTAATTTCTACACTCGTTTGTCCCCTCTTCTGCCATGGAAGTGTCCCTGAAATGCAAGCAACATCATGCATCCACTTGTTCATTTGACCACAGTGTCCAGTGTACAGTGGGCATCCGTCATCTCTGTTCTGTAAGTGTCAGAAACATATGGTCTCTGAGAACACTTTCTGCTCATAAACATCCTTCCTACTCAAGCCAAAATTTTCACTATTAAAGGTTCGTTTCTTTGGATCTGTCTTCCAGAGCCCTTAACAAAACAGACCTGTCTTGAGAGGGGTGTCACTGTTTTCTCAACTGCTGTGAGCTAATAATATATAAATAGAGTAAAAGAAAAAGGCCCAAAACCTGAGGGAAATATTAAAAAGGAAAGAAATAGTAAGGGAAAAGAAGTAGAAAGAGCAAGGGAGATAAGAAGAAAAGATAAGATGAGAAGCAGGCCAAGAAATGTCTGCTGTCCTCAGAGTCTTGCCTGACCTCTGCCACCACGGGACATTTCCAGGAGTGGTCCCTGCTCACGTGCTTGTCCTTACAAACGAAATGGAGGAAGCGGGTTTTCACTTTTCCCAAAATGCTCTATGGTGGCTGAAAGCCATTCCACATACAACCTTTCACCAACTAAAAGAGCCCTGTTCTGGAGACTTTAGATCTATGCGAATTGCAAAGGTAAATGTTCAAGGTTTGGGGTGAACCTGAAAACACTGAATGTGAATGGAAGGGCTTTGCACATCTATCTAAAAGGTGTCAGTAGAATGACATTCCATTTTTGTATAGTATTTTGTAAGAGAAATCAAAGTTTTAAGAAAAGCAAAGTACTAGTAAAGACTACTTTAACAGTTCTTTGAGCCTATGGTTAAATTTTATTGAGTTTTGCTGCATTCTAATTCATTAAAAAGACCTGAAGAATTATTACTGATGCATTTTTTAAAGATTTTATTTATTTATTTTTAGAGAGAGGGGAAGGGAGGGAGAAAGAGAGGGAGAGAAATATCAATGTGTGGCTGCCTCTCGCACATCCCCCACCAGGGACCTGGCCCGCACTTCAGGCATGTGTCCTAACTAGGAATCGAACTGGCAACCCTTTGGTTCGCAGGCCAGCAGTCAATTCACTGAGCCACACCAGCCAAAGCAACTAATGTCTTTCTTTACCATCAAACAATTCTCTTTTATAACTTCAAAGATAAATTGCAAATTTCCATTTTTTTCACTTTTTTGTGCAAGAAAACTCATTTTATACAATTTCCAAACCATTCTATATTCTGGAGATTCTACTGAAACTGACTATTATCAAGGGCTTCCTGGGTTTGGGGAGAGGGGGATTTAGTTGCCATCTTTGAGTAAAATACATAAAGAAAAGTTAAGTTTACACTGAGGCGGGGGAAAGGAGCTTGGCTTTTGTTACAGCAAATTAAACAACAACAAAAAAATGTATCCAGAGGACTAAAATATAACAAGAATGGCAGAAAAATAAAAATGAGCAACAGGTCTACTATTTCATAATTACTACATAATTTAAAGGCCTCTTTTACAAGTAGTTGGGAGGAATGCACCCCAGGCCAGGGGAGCCTGGTCTCTGGTTTCCGCCATATTTAAAGAGAAGTTTCTGCTAGATAGGAAGACAAGTCAGGCCACCAAATACTTTCTCCTTTTATTGAGAGAAACAAAAACCTCTTCAGCCTGTCTGGTATCAAAGACACAGCAGAGGCAACCAAGGAAGTCCTCACCCCTCTCAGTACTCTGGGACCCTTAGGTTCAAGTGTAAACTGTTCAGTAGTGCAGGTGTGCAGCCTGTTCATGCAACAGATGTTCACCATAGGGACGCTAATGGAAGGGGAGGGATGAAGATTTAGAGAAAAGCCACAGTTGTCATCACAACCAAGTCCTCAAATGCAAGCAAGCGAAAGCACACCATTTCAACTTTACCAATTTAGTCTCTGCAGCTCACTGAATGGAGATAAAACTTACTGTAAACTTAAAGGGATGGACATTCACATAATAATCTTGAAAACATATGGCTCTCGCTGTCTGGTCTCCATTCAATAAATGTCCCCCCTAGATGAGTGCTTTCAATCAATACTAAACCACAACAAACAACCATTCTGGTCTCTGAGACACATGCAATCTTTTTACCCACAGAAAGCACCTGTCATAATAACTACCAAAAAGAGTTGTGGAAAAGAAAAATAATTTCCCCCTGTGGTATCAGAACAATAGTCCCCAGACAGACAGGCACTGGGATTCAGCACAATAGCTCATGGCAGACACAGACAATGGTGGCTGACGTCTGTCCTGAGCAGGCCACGGTCTCTCACACGTGAGCAATGCATGGCTCCTTTTTAATAACTGGAGAACGATATGGGAAAGAATCCTGCACCAGAAGGCTGAGTACTTGGGAAAATTCCATGGAAAATCAAAGTCCAAATGTCTTTCTAAAAAATGAAAGTAATACAGCACTGTTCAAGGTTGTGGTTCACATTCAGTGTCCAAAGGCAAATTTCTTTATTTTTTAACTAAAGTCAAAACTGTGTGGTATATCGAGACGAGGCAGAAAGGAACGAAGTGGGCTCCCACTATGCCACAGAGAACAAACCTATCGTATCTCTATCGCGATGTCTCAAACTTCAGGAGCTATGGTGAGAATTTTCAGTCTCAAAGTTAACAATCCCTAGCACGACACCCAAAATGTAGACTCACTACCCCTCTGAAAGAGGTCAGGTGTAGTAAGCAAATTTTATTACACTGCTTAATGCCCAAACCAGTGAAACAAATAGAAAATGGGTCCCTGTAAACAGGAAGGTGATGACTACTCAAAGAAGACATATCCAGGGACCATGACTGATGTGATAATCTGTGTTTAGAAACTGGGTTTTCTTAGAAGATAACATTTAAGAAAAGAACTTAATTAATGTCCCAGGAGCTGTGCCTTTTCATCCTTCCAATTCAGAAAGGACAACAGCCATGTACATAATTCCATCAGGCAGAGGACAAACAAAGTCATTGACCTAATGTGAAGGAGAGTACCAGAGGTGGACAAAAGACCCCAAGAGGTATGCAGAATTAGGGTTCTTTTCCAAAGCAGATCCATGATCACTGGTCCAAGATGAAGAGGAGGGAGACAGATGCTCAGGGTAAAGAGCGAATGACTTCAGCCCCAGAATCACTTTATGATAAGCTTGGCACAGAGCAGGGTCTGCAGTAAAGTTATCACAGCAGGCCTGACTCCTAGCCTTCCAAGGCCTGCTGACAAGGCTGGCCCTTGGCTGGCAACTGACAATGTGGATTTTGGGAGAGTTCCCACTACCTAACTGAAAAAGAGTGGCTCGGTGTTTATGCAATCAATGTAGTTTCTGCCCAAACAGAACAAAAATCAAGATAATGGAGAATTCACCCTCTCTGCCTGACTGCCGTGTTGGGATACGAGCTTCTCCTGCCCTCAGACTGGGGAATTATGTCACCGGCTCCCCTGAGTCTCCACTGTGCTGACTGCAGACCGTGGGACTTCTCAGCCTCCACAATGACATGAGCCAGTTCCTTACACTAGATCTGTCTGTCTGTCTACTTATCTATCCATCTACCCATCTATCTATTTGCTATTGGTTCTGTCTCTTTGGAGAACCCTGAGTATAGGTTTGAAGATATCACAAGAAATTTTTAAACTTTTCCATAATGGATGGAGATTTTGATCATGTAGGTCTATAAATTTTTGGAATTTTCAAGCAATCACCTGTTAGATGCTGTTATCCCTGTAAGAGGGGCTCATAACTCATGAGAAGAACAGCCTGGAATATGCAAGTCAGGACCACAGCCTACATCACAGTGTTGACTGGCCCCAGCCTGCCCCGGCCCGTGATCATTACCACAGTGGCCATGCACTGGGCACCCTCAATCTGAGCTCAGTGCCAGACCCTTCGCACATATCATCACAAAACCCCAAATCCTGAAGGACACTTCCAGTTTGCAGATGAGGTTCAGAAAGGTAATGCAATTTGTCAGAAGTCACAAACCAAGAAGTGTGTCCAAGTCCAGACCCCATACTCTAGAGTGCAGAGCATGACACAGACAACTACAATTTGAGGAATACCCCAGCAGACTCTGTGTGTGTGTGTGTGTGTGTGTGTAAGAAAACAATTTTAGGACTGGTTATGTAAGGAAAGAAAGCAATAGAGAAGTACAAGAGCTTTTCTCTATAGGCACATACAAAAACACTCAATATTACCCTAGGCCTTTGGAAACACACCATGAGCAGAGCGGTCCAGGCCCAGGTCAGACCCCAAATACTTAAGGAAAAGTCACTAAAATTCACGGTGCCAGCTGCCCTATAGTGGGCAACCATAAGTGTCTCATTTGTTCTGCTCAAGCTGAGGGGGAAAAAATATACCACGCATGGGAAGGCTTCCACAATGGGCAAAAGGTTCTGCTTTTCTTCCTAAATTTTGGTTCATGCCAGGCAGCGGGTGTCTACATGGTCAGCCCCAATAAAAACCCTGGCTGCTGAGTGTCTAACAAGCTTTTCTGGTAGACACCCTTTCACACATGTCGTCACAACTTGTTGCTGGGGGAATTAAGTGACTCTACCAGGACAGGACTCTCAGAAGCTTGTGCCTGGTCTCCCCTGGACTTTGCCCCATGTACCTCTTTCTTTTGCTGATTATGCTCTGTACCCTCTCACTGTAATAAATCTTAGCCATGAGTATGACTATATGCCAGCCCTATTAGTCTTCCTAGCAGATCTTCAAACCTGCTGGTGCTCTTGGAGATTTCTCATACATACAGAGGGAGGCTTCATACTTATTTTGTGACTGACCGACTAAGCAATGATAGCATATATAGATCCTCATGAGCCAACACTTCACCTTGTAGATAAGGAATGGTACATTTCTCATCCCACTGGACAAAGTCAGTGATGACACTTCAAACTCAGAGGGACCGTTCACACTTCAGAAGAGGCATTTATAGAGCCAACTAAGTTTGGACAAGAAGCAGCATGGGAGCCTGAAATCCTTGCCTAATAGCACAGTTAGTCCTTTCCCATTTACACTGAGATAGCATCCCAAAGACACAGAGCTGAGGGATGTCAAGGAGGAGAGCTGCAAGCACATAGGTGTTCTGGGCTCACCAGAGATGCAGAACCAACAGGAGCTATGTAGGGACATATATAAGAGGAGATTTATCATAGGAATTGGCTCACATGCTAAAGGAGGCAAAGAAGCCCCACAATTTGCTATCTGCAAACTGGGGAATCAGGAAAGCCCACAGTATGACTCTGTCACAGTGCAAAGGCCTGAGAACCTGGGGAGCTGATGATGTAAGTCCAAGAATCTGAAGGCCCAAGAACCAGGATCTGCAATGTCAAACGGCAGGAGAAGATGGATATCCCAGCTCAAGAGACAGTAAATTCACCTTCCTTATTCTTTCTGTTCTACCCAGATCCTCAGCAGATTGCATGATGCCCACCCACACTGGAGAGAACAATCTGCTTTACTCAGTCTACCAGTCTAATCTAATCTCTTCCAGAAACACCCTCACAGGTGCACCCAGAAATAACATTTTACCAGTGATCTGGACATCTTGTAGCCCAGCCATGTTGACACATAAAATTAACCACAACACGTTACTGCAAAAACCCTCTGAATCTGCCCCGGCTGGTATGGCTCAGTGGATTGAGTACCAGCCTATGAACCAAACAGTCACTGGTTCAATTCCCAGTCAGGGCACATGCCTGGGTCATGGGCCAGGTCCCCAGTCAGGGATGTGCGAGAGGCAACTACACATTGATGTTTCTATCCCTCTCTTTCTCCTTCCCTCTCCCTGTCTCTAAAAATAAATAAATAAAATCTTTAAAGAAAAGTCCTATGAACCCAAGGCCTTATGTTCCCTTCTTTTCTGGGATATTTTTTACTTCTTTTCATTGAGCAAATACATACCAAGTGCCAGCTTTCTGAATGACCACACGCAAGTTATTTGGGGGAAATACCAACAGTATGGCCCCAGTCCCATTCAATACAAATGAATCCTAAAGAAGCATTCCATATATTGGAACTATCGAGTTGTGCCTTCCTTGGCCCTATTCTATCCTTCTTTTGTTGACTAAATGACTAAGCAAAATTGAGGGAAGAGGACTGTAAGAAAGTCTACACTATTTTGTTTGAAAAAGCAAACATTAAAAAATCAGCCCTGGCTGGTATGGCTCAGTGGATTGAGCGCCAGCCTGTAAACCAAAAGGCTGCGGTTCGATTCCCAGTCAAGGCACGTGCCTGGGTTGTGGGCTAGGTCTCTAGTTGAGGGCATGTGAGAGGCAACCGATCAATGTATCTCTCACAGATTGATGTTTCTCTCCTTCTCTATCTCCCTCCCTTCCCCTCTCTCTAAAAGTAAATAAATAAAAATATTTTTTAAAAAAATCAAACCCTTCAGTCTGGAAAAGGAAAAAAAATACCATGCACCTTAAGCAGGAAATGAGAGCAGAAGGAAAAATACTAATCACCAGTAATTAAATCCTGTGGTCTGCACGAGGGCACTGGGCAGTGATGAGAATGATCTGCAAACCTCCAGGAAGGTGTGAGGCACAAAAGTAGGTGAGCTGAAGAAAATGGTTCAACCAAAGACCAGGGATCTCTGTGCCCTCTAGTCTCTAAGAGAAGAGTAGCATTAAAAGGGTAATTCTGAAGCTGGTTGAAATGAAATCTGACCTAGTACCTGGTGCGTGGTCTGTCAGTTTTTCCATGGCAATACAACATAGCCCATGTCTCACTTGCCCCCAGGCCCAGAATGTATCTGGGCACAGTCTTGGTTCTCTTCAGTTACCCAGGTAGATAGTTCAGGCACAATGACACCACTACAGCACACTTGTAGTTATGTTAATTCTGTGGACTTTGTACAAGACTCTCCCCAAGGGTCTTCCCTTGCTGTGCAGAAGTTCCTGTCACTAAGGTGTCTCCATCTTAGGAGCAGCTGGCTGAGGTCTGGATTTCAAGGGGTGCTAAGCATAGCCCCAACAAGAGCAGCACATGAGAGGCAAGGAAGCTATGAAGCTGGACAATGAGGAGCCTCAGGGAGTGAGCAACCCAGATATCTCCAGCAGCAGAGGTGGTACTGGTACCCTGAAACCATTCACCCATTCATTCGTTCGCTCATTCACTCACTCATTCATTCATTCCTTTCCATTTTGAAGGAAAAGTAAAAGGCTTCAAACCTGACCACAGCCCCCAGTTGGACCTGCTAGAGATGCACAAACACAGACAGCAGATGACTGACCCTGGAATCACCCACAGAACTGCCTGCAGTCAAGGAGCATGGATGGAAGAGAACTTCAGAGTCATAGCCTCATGGCACTGTGAAAATTCCCTGGGGCTATCTCTCTACAAACATGGGCAAGTTCCAGTCCATCTCTGGGAGCCAAATAGCCCCTGCTCACCCTCTCTCACCATCACCAAAAGTGAAAAATTGCTCTCAGTCTCTGGAAGAAGCACTTCCCACTATTCCCAAAAGCCTGCAGAATCTAGAAACCACCATCCCTCAGATTTACCTCAGATTCTCCATTTGGATGACTAGGGCCAGACCCTAAGAGTTACCATAGCTAGCTTTGCTCAGGAAGATGCAGCTGAGGCTGCTCAATTGCCTTTTCCCAGGTGTGACCTGACTCTCAAGACACCGACATATGGCTGAAAGGAAAATCATGGTTAAGGTCAGGGGGAAAAAAAAAAAAAAAAAAAAAACAGTCAGGAACTCAAAGAGGTGGCATAGAACAGCTTCAAATCCTCAATGGCAAGGAAGAAGTTGTAAACCTAAAATGCAATATAGAAGGAATAGGTAACAGCTATCACTCTTAGCTTTCCTAGGCAATCCCTTCAGGGAAATAGAAAAGAAGAAAAGTCAGACGCGGTCCCATGGGCAGGGTGAAAGGACTATGAAGCACGCAGGTGCCTCCACATCTGCCCCTGGAGTCAGCCATACTCATTCCACCCTCCTCCTAACTCAGGCTGGCATTCTGAAGAGTCACAATGGTTTTTCTTGAGGCTTGGTGAATCTTTTAAGCAAAGTATTCCTTGGGGAAGTAGGGGTCATTTATCACCTCTTGGTATGTGACTATGTGTATGTGATTAACCAATTCCCTTAGGGTCCCACACCCCACTCCATCTCTCGGTCCCCATTTCTACCTCCTCTCATCTCAGTGACTGGACGGTCATAGTCCCAGATTCTTCCAGACATAGCCACATGCCCTGGCTCCCTGGAGCCACTGAGCCCTGTTTCACCTTTGGGAAGAATGAACTAAGAACCGGCTTCCACTTGAGCCCTCAGTAACCAGGGAAAGACAGCTCTCGGCTCCAAGCAGCACACATCGAGGTGAGATGCATGTTAATGATTAACCTTCCCACAAAACTGCTTATAACATTTTTGGTTTATTGTTTTAATTTGTTTTCCTTTCTCTGCTATGATAACAAGGCAATAAGAACAAAGTGGAAGAAGCATAGATTTTGAAAATAAGAAAATGAGACAAATCTCCTGATTTGTTATTCAAAACCCAAAGAGAGCATTTAAAAACTCTTAATCACATTTAGGCAGAAAAGCTCCAAAACTGAAAGAGAAGCAACAGAGCCATCCAACACTGAAGATGCATGGATTCCGGCTCAGCTCTGCCCCTAAGGAGGTGTGTGGTCCTCACAGTCTGGGCAGCTCTTGGGCTTCGGTTTCTTCATTTGCAACATCAACAACATACTGACTCATTGTCAGATGACAGGCAGCAGGTGGTGCCAACAGGACAAGCAGAAAGTCATGTAATTAATTCAAAGAACTTGGGGTAAAGGCAGGTTTCGTTAGGGTAAGCGCTAGATATTTCCAAGCACATTGATCCCTTTTCACTGTAGCACTGATATGGGCCCACCTGTGAACAGGGGTATGAGCCCCCAACACTCTGTTCCCAGAGAGCCAAAGGCTTCCCTCAGGTACGTCTTTATCGCACAGCTTTGCTGAGCAATCCCTCTCTTCCTGGCAAGAACAAAGGTCAACATCAACTTAATCCCATCCACATGCTCACAAATGCCCAAAGCACAGGATCTGAAGTGATCAGGGTTTTCAGTGATTATCCTGGCTGTTAGCTTCTATCCAGGAGAGAATGGCAGGAGAGAGCAGAGGAGAGAGAGAGAGAGAGAGAGAGAGAGAGAGAGAGAGAGAGAGAGAGTGTGTGTGTGTGTGTGTGTTCATCGTTATGTGTAGCAATTAATATGAGGCAAGGAAGTCAGAAGGCTGGGGGGAAAAAAGCAACAAGAGGAGAATGCAAGCAGGAGAGAACGTGGGAGGTAAAAGGAGTGGGTGGCTGACAGCCACCTTAAATGCCCTCCACACTGGGGGAGGTGATCTGTTTTTCTAAGAGCTGCGTTCCCTGGGCCCATGTGGCCCACTGGATACGAAACCAGTAAATGAAATGAAACGAAGGCACACGGTCGTGCGTGCACAGTCCAGGGGTGTACTGGAAGTGACACCTCAGGGGCAACCCAGCTGCAGGTGCAGGTTCCTCTGCTCTTGTCTTCTAGATGCACCTGTGGTCTCTGTCACACCCTCCTCAGACCTGAGCTTTCTGCTGACTGTTCACCAGCCCCCGTGCTAAGTGTCAGGCATGGCGAGGTGGACATGTAGAGTCACAGGTGACAACAGAGAGACAATGTGGCTGGGAAAGGACATTCTGACATGTGGGAAAGGATGCTCTGAGGTAACCTTCAAACTGTGGGCTGAAGTATGAGATGAAGCCAATTAGGCAAAGGGTGAAGGCCAGGGGGAAGAGGAGGAAGAGTCAGAAAGGAGAAAAGAACAGGTACAAGGCCTTGAGATGGGACAGGCTTGGGAGCTAGAAGAGTCCAGTAGACACCAGTGTGGCTAAAGGGGCAATAAGGACGTAGGACTGCGAGGATAAGAGTGAATGTGGAGAAACGGACAGAGACCACACCACATCTGGCCTCTCCGCCAAAGGAAGGACTTAACTGGGTTAAGTTCTGCACGTGGTGGGAACAGGTCATGCCTTGATCTGACTGCTGCTTCCCATGACTGCACTGGCGCCCATGAGCAGCTAAATTGAAGGAGGACAAAATGAAAGGAGGAAACACTGGAAAGCTCCTGTGCCCGCCCAGGAGAGGGAGGTGGGGTCTTGGGCTAAAGTGGTGGTACAAGAACATGAGAGAAGTGCACACCTTTGAGAAATGAGATGAGGCAGAATTTTGAAAGTGGGATAAGAAAAGAAACTGATGAGAAAAAACCAGAGGTAGGAGTCTTTAACAAGCATTTACTTGCAGTCGTCTAAGATCTCTCAATCTAATTCACAAATTGACAGCCTAGGCGAGCAGGCTCAAAGAGCCAGCAAGGATGAGGAGCAGGCCAGAGACAACCCAGCACGTTCCTGTCAAGAAACAGTAAGTTTGGTAAAGCTAGAAAAGCATGTCTGGCCCTGTGACATTTCCAGGAGTAAAATGCATGAAACCAAATGAAGGGAAGCATCACTTCTGCCTCCAAGATGGCCAGGGGAAAGATAGACCAGGGACTGTTCACTCCCCGCCCTCCCAGATCCACCTCCCACCCTCATATGTCTCTCTCCTGGAAGCCAACCCAGCTCCCTGGCCCTCTGGCTTCAGGTGGCCAATGAAGGTGGGGGAGGGGCACCATCAAAAGAACAGAGGGCAAGAGGAGCACGACCTGTCCCTCCATGCTTCATTCCAGGGTTCCAGCAATGGCCATATCTCACAACCACCATTCGCTCTCACACCCATTCTCCAGGGAGCATGGGGCTTCTCCCGCTGTCCCTTTGCCAAGGAGCAGTATTAGTCTTTGGGCTTCCTAATAGCTATTGTTGATTCCATTTGCCCTACCCATACTTTTGTCATGAGCCCCTTCATTAAAGTCTCTTCATCAGAACCGTCTGCAGTGAGTTCCCTTTCCTGCTGGGACCCCATCTGAAACACTATAGGTGCCCTGACACACCCGGTTGCCTTCAAAACCCTCTACAGGGAAAACACAGCAGCCAAACAGGCAGGAGCATGTGCCTTCCTGGCATTACAGGGTTGACTCCACATCTGGCCTGACTATTGCACAGCTCAAAGAAGTCTCATTAAAGAGGAATCATTGCAGTGCTCAAAATAATGGCTTAGCATGAGCAGTGCGCTAAAGAGGAAATTGTAAAATAATGCCAGGATCGGCTAAGGTTAGCTAGAGAGGTGAGGTGACATATACCTGGCACAGCCCACTCTCCAGTACAATCGGTGAGCCTGAATTATTTAATAGCAGGGTGAGGATTTTCAGTCTCTATTCCCCGTTCTTCCAACAACACATTAAAAAATGTCCCTAGTGCAGAATTTTAAAGTCTTCCTGTAATCATATATGAATTAAAAGGACTGACACATTCTCCTATTTGGGAGTAATTCTACTTTTATATTGCTCATTTATTCATTCATTTAATATATGTGGGTCGATATTTGCTGATGTTGACAGGCACTGGGCAGTGACCGAGATACAGTTTGCTCTCAAGAGATGAGAATCTAGTTTTGAGAAGTGAGATAAGCACATACAGTTAAATCCAAGGCAGTCGGTGGGGCTCAGAGCTCGATGCAGGTGCTGGGGAGCATGAGGAGGAGCATCTTGTCCAGTGCAGAGGAGAGAGCAGAGAAGGTTTCCCAGATGAAATGAAATCTAAGCAGAGGCCAAGGGGACATGCAGGAGCCAGCCCAAGAGACGAGACAATGGGTCAGATGCAAGGCAGAGGGACCCAGGTGTGTGAAGCCTGGAGGTGGCACAGAAAACACAACACAGCCCTGAGAAAAGCAGAACATGACAGTGACGGTGGAGGGGAGAGGCTGGGGTGTGGGTGGCATCTTGTGAAGGGCCTTTTAAGTAAAGAAATCATACAGTTTATCATCCAGACTTGGACATGTTCAGAGTGACACTTTGCACTGGGAAAAATACATAAACTGGGACTATCCCAAACATGCCGACATACAGTCACTCCACTTATCTGACACATGAGGCAGTTTACACGTCATGGGCAGTGAGAAGTCCCTGCCAGGGTTTGAGCAAAGCAGTAACCTGCTCAGATCTGGGCTTCAGGACAGTCACTTTGGCACCTTCCTGGACAATAAAGCTGGAGTGGGGTCAAAACTGAACAAGAGAGCAGAAAAGATGTTATTAGAGACATTTAGGAAAGACATGGTCCAGGTTCATGTTATTGGGGGGAGGGGTCACTGTTCACAGATAAATTCAAGAGATTGAAACTGAAATTTCAGATTTGGGGGGGCAGGGATTAGAGGTTGAAGAAGGAGCCCAAATCTTAACTGAATGTCTAGATGGGCAAGTAGAAGAGGCTGTGGGGCCCCTGGGAGATGGAGGACTCAGGCAGGGGCGGGGATGGTGAGGGAGCGTTCACTCGCTGGGCTTGATTATTAGGACATCCACGGGCTCCTGGATATAGGAACTTGGGAAGGAAGCCTGGCCTGGAAACAGGGACTTGGGACTTAGCAGCACAAATGTGATAATGAAAGTGCCCTTGGAACAGGTGGCTGTGACCTTGAAGAGGTAAGTTTCCATGGAGGGATGAGGTGTAGAGGCTGCAGGGAGTGGAGAAGTGAGGGAACAATGAGGCAAATCAGACAAGACATTTGGCCTTGGCAGGTGTAGTCTGACAGGGGCTGGAGACACTGAACAAGGCTCATTGAGACTTTGAGCTGGGAGATACAAGATGCACCTGAGTAGAGGCACACGTCCTAAGCCCAAGCATGAGCAAATGGCCTCCCTAAATTCAAATACACACCATTCAGGTTGATTTCAGTTGTTGATTTCAGTTCCACAGAAACCAAACCCTAAATTAACCAAGTTAGGCAGGATAAAACATTCCTGGCTGTCTGAACAAACCTGAAGGGAAATGTTTCTTGCATCTGAATCTGAGACATCCCAGCTATCATTTCAAGCTGGCTTCCATCTGACTGGATAGAGCAAGACTGAATTTCTGCCACCGACACTTCCAGACAAACAGAGGTGTCCTATACTCAGTACTTCTCTGCGTTTCACTCAGTCACCAGAGATAACAGAATTTGTCACAGAGTAGGACTGAAGGGACCCCTCTCCTTAATACAGTAAAGTGGTGACTTTGTTAACACTAGATGATGTGCATGAACAGTCCAAGAGGAAAGCTCTCAAGTGTCTAGAAGTGTAGGGAAGGAAGATAAATATCTCCCTCCTTCCTCCATTACTCTGCATCCTTGCTTTCTAGATATAAACATGGGCTCCATGGACATAAGCAACCTCCTCAAAGAAAAAAGTAATATTATAAACATTTTTACAAAAATCAATACCCATATATTTCCTAAAGAAATCTCAGACTGGTAAAATATGTCAGAATGCTATATTCAATTTCTATTTATCTGTAAGGTTTTTTGTTTGGTGGGTGGGGGGGTGGAAGCTCCCAGCTTCTCTTCCATGTAGGCTGAGTGCTCCAATGGCATGCTGGAGCTTGAATGACTACAATTAGTTTCATCCAGAGAATCGCGTCTCCTCGTCATACCTGTTATGATGTGGTAATGTTCATAGATGCAGGGCCCCTCCAAGAAGAGCTGGGGAATTATTTTTGATCATTGTGTAATTATGTCATTACTAGCACATGCTGAAAATCAAGAAAAACTAGAGAAAGAAAAGATTCTTTTCTCTCCTCCTTTTATACACAACTAAAACATCCTGACTGAAGATTCATCATCAACAGATTTATTTGCCCCTTGGTATCTGTTAGTAGGTGAACCAAGGAGAAAATTTTTATATGGTGTAACTACCAAATATTCAATGAAAAATCATTCCTGAGTGCCTGGTTTCAAGGACATAAAATAAAACCACTAAGACATGACTGGGAACCCTCAAAAAGAACCCAGGCAAAGTAGCCCGGTGTAAACAATGGACGGAGAAACACAGCACAAATGAAACTGAAACCCAAAGCACGGGTTTGGTTGTACTGATTCTACTGGGTTATACTGCAAGCCGGGAACACCAGGTTTTAAGGTCCCTGTGATCCTGATGAAAAGTACAGTGGACACTGCTCTGCCCACAAAGCTTTGACCTTCAGAATGAGTAGTATAAGCTTGGTGGTTTATTAATTGGATTTACTCCTCTCCCTAAACTCACAGAGCAAAGCCCAGGGTGATTCAAGCTCGAAATTTCTTCCTACGCCCAAACATAAAAGTGAGAAGGAGACCAGGTACAAACAGCTACAGCCTACACCTGCCTGGACTTACTAGAATTCCTTACCCAGAAAGGCAGGTAGTCCAGCTTGGGTCCACGGGAAACCGCAATGCCATTCAGGGCTTCCTGCCTCCTAAGAGGTACAAGGCTGGAGATTCTATACTAAAGTCTACAGGGCTCTGAGTGGACAGTTCAAACCAGTAAGAGGGACTTCTCTGGGCCCGAGGGAAGGCGCTATGTTTCTTTTTTTCAGGTGACGGCAAGAGGCAAATTCATAGAGCAGACACTGCAGTGACATTTAAGGAGCCTGTCTGCACCTCCTTCTTGTCCAATGTCCGGAGCAGTCGGACTCCTCAGTTGCCGCAGATACGGATGTGAGCCCAGGATAAAGACAACAGCCCTGTGGGAATGGGAGAAGATGCACGAGATGCTGTATTTCACAGGAAGACGGCGGAGTCCCTCTCAGGCCGGTCAGTGCCTCGGCACTCACTGGCTGTCATGGTCCTGCTGTCACACACATGGTTTGCTCCTGCCTCCCATCTTTCAGATTACACGCAAGTGCTTCGCGAGAGAGGGGCTGTTAGAAATAACCACAAACTCCAAGCAGTCTGAGATGTTGTATTTTTCTAGGCAATTCAAGAAGGGAATCTATTTGACTAAAATTTCCATCAAAAAGTCCCAAACAAACTAAGGACTAATTAAATAAGTAAGCCTCAGTTACCTCAAAATCATACTGATCCAGAAAACCCACTGGCCAATAAAGCCTTGTTGGCGTCATGAAAACAAATGTTATCATTCTTAAAATGACAAAAAGAATTATTCATTTGAAGTGGGCTATCAACATAAAATATTTAAAATATATCATGCTTCAACTACCTCTATCGTCAAAGTGTCATATTTTTAAAAGCTGTGTAGATGTGATTTTTCACAAAAGCTGGAAAAAAGAGATCATATTCAATTCTTCGTTGCTTATTAAAAAATTTTAAAACTCAATTTAGTTACTGACATCACCATGAAAACAGGATCTACCCAGAGTCATGCTCCAAATGAAAGCACTCCGGTGGCAACTGCTTACTTACCAAAGAAAACCCTCCTTTTAAAAATCCAGTACATAAAACGAAACCCTAAAAAGCTGAAAAGGCAGCTTTTCAATATTACTATTTTCTGCAACCTGGAAATAATGGGAACTCTTTTTGCTTTTAGGTGTACATGTGAGTTTTGTCTTTTAAGCTAAGGCTGAATCACTTTCTGGCCGCATGCAGAGTCCGCTGAGGCCCAGTGGGGAGCCGGCTCCTTGCACAGAGCGCTTTATGCCTTAGGAAAACCAGGGATCTGATTCATTTCTAATGTGTGCCCTGCATGTTGTTAATAAAAGCTGTGGAAAAGTCCGGAAACAGGACTTGGCTCTGGTTATCTAGGAGATTTTCCCATTTTTCATAGCAGTTTGGAAAATGTTCCTGCCCGAAGTCAGTGGGTGTCGGGAGAACCCTGT
This sequence comes from Glossophaga mutica, assembly GCA_039655065.1. NCBI lineage: Eukaryota > Metazoa > Chordata > Mammalia > Chiroptera > Phyllostomidae > Glossophaga > Glossophaga mutica. The sequence goes on from CM077303.1 coordinate 160,019,609, forward strand.
TCTATTCTTGGAACCTCCAGCAAGTGGCCCCAGGCTAGCAACCTCACCTTACTGTGCTTAGGTTTCTCAATTTCGTCTCAGACTTACTTAAAAAATAAATAAATAAGGTAAGCCCTTTAAAACGACGTATTTCATTTAGCTTAAGTCCCCTCCTCAGGCTCTATCACACCACCCTTGTTCACTGCAGCATTATTCACAACAGCCAAGACATGGAAACAACCTAAGTGTCCGTCAGCACAGGAAAGGACACAGGAAAGGTGGTGTATGTGTGTATGTGCATTGTGTATGTACTATACATATACACACATAGATATATATTTGACGTATATAGTATGCATGCACTATATATATAACATATACACACGCATACCTGTATGTGCACACAATGTCATATTATTCTGCTATGAGAAAGAAGGAAATCCTGCCATTTGCAACAACACAGACGGACCTTAAGGGCCTTCTGTTAAGTGAAATAACTCAGATAGAAAATGACAAATACTGCATGGTATCACTTATGTGGAACCTAAAAAGAGGCAAACTCAGAAACAGTAGGAAAGTTGTCGCCAGGGGTTGGGGAAATGAGGAGAGGACAGTCAAAGGGGACAAACTCTCAGCTATGAGATGAGTAAGTTCTGAGGGTGTCATGAAAACTTGGTAACTAGTTGACAATACTGTATTGTATAGTTGAAATTCACTAAAACAATAAAACTTGAATGTTCTCACCAAAAAAAGAGGAAGATAAATATGTGAGGTGATGGTCATGTTCATTAACTAGATGGAAGGAATCCTTCTGAATATACTGCATACATATGTCAAATCACCACAGTGTGTATGTACACTTTATCTAAAAATGTCACCACTTATACCTCATAAAGCTGAAAAACTATCGAAACTAGGGGGATAAAGAAAATAATCAGGATTATGAATAGAAATTAATGCTCAAGAATGTTCCTCCCATATGTTATTTATAATAGTTTTTAAAAAAGGAAATAAGCCCAATGTTGAACAACAGGGGGGTGAGTAAATTAAGGTATACCCCTTCAATGAGATATTCAGATGTCATTAAAAAGCATTTTTACAAACAATTATCTAATTCATGGTAAATTACTCTAGATATAATGTTGGGAAAAAACTCAAATGTAAAGTTACATATAGTAACTATGACACCAACTTAGAGAAATGCAATTTCGCCAATGAGAACGATAATAATTACCATGAGTCAGTAATGAGGCAAGTCCATCATCTCTAACCTGTCAACGGCTGGCCCACCTTCCATCCTCCCTGCGACATTCCAACACTGTAATCAGAGGTTTCTTCTGATGACACAACATCTGCCTCATCTGACCTCCTGGACTGGCAGCTCCCTCTGGACAAGGATTGGTCTAAACATTACTTTGGTTACCAAGCAATTTACTCTACTCTGACACCCTGGGGAAGGTTATTCATTCTTGCTCAGCTGGCTATCTGTCAGTGAGCATGGAGTGCGCAGTTGACAGCAAAAGGCTTTCTTTGAAAGAAAATACACCCAGTGTCCATTTGATTCCAATGTTAGAGTGGAGCCACTACATCAGAGACCTCTGAGCACCCCACACCCGTCACTCACACACCAGGAGCGGCCAGCTGTGGGCCTGCCCAGACCTCATTTCTAAAGGAGGCTTGCAGTTCACCCGTGTTCCCAGGCCGACAGCCAGGCACCTGCCTCCTTCCCTGTGCTCCTTCACCCCAGGACTGCCTCCTGTGGAACCACTCAGCAATCCCCCTGGCTGAACACCATCCCAAACAACCTGTTGCCACCTCCTGCTCTGCAAGGGGTCTTGTCTCTGTTTTCTTTCTCTGGGAACTGTTTTCTCTGGCACAGTGGCACCCCCAAATTCCTGGCTCTCTTCAAAGACATGACATTGAAACTCTGTTCAAACATCTTCCACAGTCCATAAAGTGACTGCTATTTCCAATCTCAATCTCCCTTGCTCGCTTGCGCGCTCTCTCTCTCTCACACACCCCCCACACACACATATACACGCAATGGAAGAAAACTCAGAAGATCATGGCTTATCACCCTGTGTTTAGGCAATAAAATAGTTACTATTTTTTGAAAACACAATATACCAGGCACTGAGCTAAATTCTTTCCACCAATGTCTGATGAGACAGAGGCTGTTTCCATCCCCATTTCACACATTAAGAACAGAGGCTTCAAGAGTTTGCACAACGGGTCCAAAGTCTCAGGACTAAACTGGGACTCAGATCCAAGCTGCCTGACCCCAGAGACTCAACATTACATCAACCAGAAGACCATGGGCCCCAGCAGCTTTTGGCATCTGGAAGGTTTTTAGGGAACCCACCAACAGGCCATGCAGACACACCCATGATGAGTGTCCTCTCTGGCAGAGCACCCAGGACAGCTGGGAATGCGGAGAGGCACTGGAGCAGGGTGGGCCACACAAACAAGGAAAGGAGGAGGGACGAAAGAGGACTGCAAGGGCAGCAGAATCACAGGCAGACAGAATTTCACTCCTCCTGGGAAAACTGGGACACACAGTGTGGCAAGTGGTTTCTGGTTGTCTCCACTGCCAAGGGCTACTCAGCCTCCCCTCGGGGGCCAGTGAAATCCCTGCCCCACAGCAACTCCACTCTGCAAAGGGAGCCATTTCACCTCCGGCATCTCCCCAAACACGCCATCTGCGGGATTCCTCAGCACCGACACCCCCTGTGCTGCATCGGGATTATCACGCCCTATCGGGCAGTTTAGAAATAAAGGCTTCCAGCCAGAAGCCTGTCAGCCGTGGAAACGGGCCTTGGGACCTGTTGAGTCACTCCGCCACCTCCCTTCCTCCCCGTGCTACACTCTTTTTCCTTCCCTGAGTTTTATGTGCACCCAGCAATCAAGACGGGAAAAACAAGAAAGTCTTACCCACACCGACAAAATGCTGATCTGTCTATTCTATTAATAACACAAAATCTCAGCAAATGCAAGTGGAATTACATGCATAATTCCATAAAAAGTTAAATCCAAACTACACGTTTCCATTTTAAGTGACATTTGCAGAGATCTCTCCATTAACATATTTAACATTGATTTTTTTTTTTAAAGGGAGTATCCTATATTTCCTAAGGAAAAAACAATGTAGACACAAAAAACCAACAAAGAGAATATTTTTTAAAAGAACTGTAAATACTGTCTTTTACTTTGCTATCCTGCACATGTTTTAGCCACAGCCATCTATTTATAAGTACTTTGCCCCCCAGTCAAATGCCTATCTTTTTTAAAGAAGACAAAATAACTGATTTCAATCTGTTACAACCAAAGAAGTGATTTTTTTAGCACTGAGTTTAGAATAATGAAGCAAAGTGTGCAGAAGACCCTGGGAAATATTCATGGACATACAACACTTGGAAGAAATAATTTTTAAAAAAATATAAACACTTACAGAAAACATGTATCACCAACACACACTCCAGGTATGGAAAGGAATGGCTAGGTGACTTCGTAACTGTATTTTTGAAAAGAAAACCACACGCATTTCAAATGATACGAATAGACCAGAGAAGCCTGGGGAAGTCAGCGAACTGTGCAGGCGGCCCGGCCGTGATGCTGGGGCAGGAACACAGCAGAGGAAACCGGTGTGCACGGGAAGGTGATAAGCATCAAAGATGGGACGAGACAGACTTCAAAGGGAAATCGAAGAGGCTTAACTAGATTTTTTTCAGTAGAAATTAAGTGAACATTAAACGAACCTTTTGAGCACAGAAGAGAAACAAACTCTCCACGAATTACTTCCTGAATTTGAACTGAATTTGACCATCAGGCAAAATCTGAAAACCCTCAACTAAGACTATTCTCTACAGGCAAAGCCAAGTGGAGAACTAAGGCCATCAATCACCCAACAATATGAGGCAAAAAGCTGGGACATTGTGACTAAGAAAGAGGACTTTTTTCCAAGGAGACTATCCAAATACAAATTAACGAGGAATCATTGCAAAATTTTCTTCAACACTTGGCCTAGAATATTCTGAAACAACAGTGACACCTTATCAGAACACTTCCAGAAAGAAGCCTACAAGTGAGCATTAGAGTTAAACACATTTGAATACCCAAGTCTGGGGTAGCTGTAAAGAAGTCTGAAAAATGCAAGATGTTTGTTCAAAACGTAATATTGCCCACCAAATATGAGATACTGTAGCTGACCTCTCTCCTCACCTCTTTCTGAAACCACAGAGGGAAAAGATTTCAAAGACACAAAACGTCATAACCAATGTACATTCCTCAACACAGACCACTTTCTTCCTTGTACAATGAGTTTGCTATGAGAGGCAGGATTTTAGCAAAACAGAAAAAGTTCAATGCAATTGTCATCAGAAAATAAAACAGCCAGGGCCTAGCCAAATGAACATATGCCTCTTATTTCACCACCTTCCTTACCCCTACCATCCATTTAAAAAGAAAAAAAAAATAAAAAGTTACGGGACTAAACCACATATTGCTTAGATAATACTTATCAGACTTCTGAGTTTCAGAGAGCTGAGGAATTCTCCCAGAAATCAAGAACTGGATTAGAATTGCCGACTCTTAATTTTTCAAGGAAAATCAATCAGTACATCCAAACTACTGATATTACTACCATCATTCCATGAAAGATAGGATTTTATCAGCAGAAGATAGGAAAGACAAAATTTCAAGGAAAAAAAAAGATAATCCTCTTCTTTTAATCCATTTGGATTTCTGAAAACCCTAATACACTATTTTCCTCATTTTCTAGCACACCAATAGAAGCTTTCTCGTGAACCAGCACCAAGAAAACATGGTCCAGAGGGTACAGAGCAGTGCTTCTCAAAGTGGGCATCTCAGACTAGCAGCATCAGCATCACCAGAAAACTTGTCAAAAAGTTAAATTCTCAGGTCCCTCGCAACTTCTGGGCTAAAGCCTAGAATCTGTGTTTTACCAAGCTCCCCAGGTGATTCTGGTGCAGGCGGAAGTTTGAAGGCCACTGGGATAAAGCACACAGATTTCAGAACTGAGAAACAAGTTCAGAGAGCCTGATTTAATTCTGAAGGCCCAGGTTCCCTGTCAGCAAACTGTGAAAATAACATATTTTCTTCCCCATCAAACCATGGCACAATTTTGCAATGAAATATATGGTCTGAAAATGGGACAGAATATTTGCAACAAAAACTCTCCCATATAGAAATTTAGGATCTATAAATACCAGACAATGACCAGCTTTCTTCTCCTTCCAGCACACAGTTCTATGTCCTTCTGCACTGGGACTCACTCACCACCACCGCCACCATCACCACCACCAACACTGCTGCCGCCACAGCCACCACCATCATCACCTCCACCACCATCACTACTATTACCACAACCACCACCATCACCACCACCACCACTACTATTAGCACCACCACCACCACCACTACCACCACATCATGTAAAACATTGTACCACATGATATGTTGAGATTACTATCAAATTCAGTGATTTTTGTTTTTATTTTGATCAACTCAGCAACCGTGGGAAGTAGATGCCATAACAGATACTCTCACTCCATTTGGAAGGTATGGAGTCTGAGGCTTGGAAAGGGCAGGTTAGCTACCTTGATCATGTATGTGCTCTTAATAGAAGGTTTTTGTATTTAAAGTAGCGGTCTGAATTCTGTCCCTTGGAATAGAGCACAGTAAGATTCCTTCCCACGGTGCAACCCCCAAATGTACAATTTCCCAAGCACGACAGTCTGTTGTGATGATATACAGCACGCACAGAACACTGCAGGATTCTTGGCGCATCCCCAGGAGGCCTCCTGAGCGGCCTCAGCCTCAGCCCACACAGGTAGGCTATGAGCTCCACTCAGAGCCTCCGACCAGGTAATCCACTGTCTGTCCCCTGTGGGCCTGCCCTTAGGATCCCTGGGGACCATCATGAACTTCCTTGGATTTTCCTGGTTTCCCCTGCACCTCAGCAAGAACAGCCTTCACCTAGACCAAAGAAGATGGGCCCTTACTCCCAACCCTGTTTTTTAGATTTTATTTGTTTCCTTTTTAAAAAAATATATTTCATTGATTATGCTATTACAGTTGTCCCATTTCCCCCCCTTTAATCCCTTCTGCCCTGCAACCCCACTCCCACCTGCATTACTCCCTCCTTAGTTCAGGTCCATGGGTCATGAATATAAGTTCTCTGGCTTCTCCATTTCCTATACTGTTCTTAACCTCCCCCTGTCTATTTTTACCTAGTATATATGCTTCTTATTCCCTGTACCTTTTCTCCCTTTCTCTCCCCTCCTCCTCCCCATTGATAACCCTCCATGTGATCTCCATTTCTGTGACTCTGTTCCTCTTCTAGTTGTTTCCTTAATTTGTGTTTGTTTTTTAAATTAAGTTCAGTTGTTGATACTTGTGAGTTTGTTGTCTTTTTACTATTCATAGTTTTTATCAACTTCTTCTTCTTAGAAAAATCTCTTTAACATTTCATATAATAATGGCTTGGTAATGGTGAACTCCTTTAACTTGACCTTATCTGGGAAGCACTTTATCTGCCCTTCCATTCTGAATGATAACTTTGCTGGATAGAGTAATCTTAGATGTAGGTCCTTGCCTTTCATGACTTGGAATACTTCTTCCCAGCCCCTTCTTGCCTGCAAGGTTTCTTTGAGAAACCAGCTGATAGTCTTATGGGAACTCCTGTGTAGGTAACTGTCTCCTTTTCTCTTGCTGCTTCTAAGATTCTCTCCTTATCTTTAATCTTGGGTAATGTAATTATGATGTGCCTTGGTGTGTGTTTCCCTGGGTCCAACTTCTTTGGGACTCTCTGGGTTTCCTGGACTTCCTGGAAGTCTATTTTCTTTGCCAGATTGAGGAAGTTCTCCATTATTTTTTCAAATAAGTTTTCCATTTCTTGCTCTTCCTCTTCTCCTTCTGGCACCCCTATGATTTGGATGTTGGAATGTTTAAAGTTGTCCTGGAGGTTCCAAAGCCTCTCCTCATTTTTCTGAATTCTTGTTTCTTCATTCTGTTCTGGTTGAATGTTTATTTCTTCCTTCTTATCCAAATCCTTGAATTGAGTCCCAGTTTCTTTCCCTTCACTGTTGGTTTCCTATACATTTCTCTTTATTTCACTTTACATATCCTTCACTTTTTCCTCCATTTTGCGACAACAGTCAACCATTTCTGTGAGTATGCTGATTATCAGTGTTTTGAACTCTGCATCTGATAGGTTGGCTATCACTTCATTGCTTAGTTCTATTTTTGGAGCTTTGATCTTTTCTTTCATGAGAGCCATTTTTTTTTGGTTTTTTGTTTTTTTGTTTTGTCTCAGTGCACCAGTTACATTGTAAGGGGCAGAGCCTTAGGTATTCTCCAGGGCAGGGCAACCCACATAGCTGGGTTGTGGTGCTGTATGTGGAGTAGGAGTCAGACAGGAAGCAATGCCATTTGCTCAGCTCTCTGCTGGCTTTCAGTCACTACCCAAGCAAATTGTGCCTTTCTGGTGCTGATTCCCCAGGTGGGTGGGCTTATGTACATTCTAAGACCCTGTGGGTCTCTCCAACAAACTCTCCTGTGAGGCTGGAAGTTTCTCCTGCTGCCACAACCCCGACAGGTTTTTACCACCAGAGGTTTTGAGGCTTTTTTTCCCCCTTCAGGAACCCTGGGTTGTGTGGTCTATCTCACTCCCCAGTTGTTCTTCCCAGATATCCACAAGCAAATGTGGGACCGCCTGGTCCACCAGCCGCCACCTTGCCTACTTGGTCCTCCAGTCACTACCTTGCCATGTATCCTGCCTGCCAGGGCTAACCATCTCCACCTCTCCTACCAGTCTGAATGAATGTTTCTTCTTTAACTCCTTGGTAGTCAGACTTCCATACAATTTGATTATCTGGGAATTCTGGTTATTTTTTTTTGTTTGTTTTTAAAAAATTTGTTGTTGTCCTTTTGGTTGTGCAAGGAGGCAAAGTGTATCTACCTACGCTTCCATCTTGGCCAGAAGTCCCTTTCTCCCAACCCTTGAATAAATCGCCCCACCAACCAAGAGAGGCAGGCATTACTTGTGGAGGAGCCTCAGAGAAAAGCAAGGTGCCTGACTTCTGTGTCAGAAGCTGCACTCAGGGGAATGGCTGAGCACTGCCTCTGCAGTCGCCCAAAACCCACCCACGTGACACAACCCAGAACCGGCAAGGCCCATCATGAGTCAAACCAAAAAAGACAGTAAGAAGATATTCGTTAACTCTTTCCAGGGACAGAAGGAACCCCGGAGGCCTAAACACAGATGAGTAAGTGATTCATCTAAGGAAAAGACCAAAAGAAAAACACATTCGCTGGAAAATTCAATGCTGAACACCCCATTTACCCCTCCTGTTCCTGTTATACTCAACCCAGGCATCTGCTACAACTTACAGTTGGTTTCATTTTTAATAGACACCAGTTCCACTTTTCTTTCTTCAGTGTCTATGAAGGAGAACAGTGAACATGCAGGAGCTGGTCAGGGGAAGGGGCTGGAGTAGAGCGGGGAGAGACAATTGCCTGCTTCCCACCCAGAGCCACCCATGCCACAAACTCGCCCCACAGATGGAGTCCTAGGAAATACCAGAAAGTGAGAGTCATGAAAGAAAAGCCCCTTTTGCTTTAAATGGGTGGGAAAGGGACCTATCTGGACTATTGGAGGCCTGGCCTGCAGTCTCCTACTCTGTGTCTCTCACCAAATGAGATACCAGCCCACTTGGTGACTCTCAAACCTCAAACAAGACTGATCAAAAGACATCAACAGATATTCTAGGGTTTGTTTTAGAGTCATGATTTTGATTCCTGGTTTTGTAATTATTATCGACAACGGGCCTAAGAGGCTGGGTAGAGTTTCACTGTAAATCAAAATGCACGTACCATATATTTCTCCTCAAAAACCCTCAGTGTATAAGGGCAGGGCGAATGAAGGGTCAGTGTGGTGGCACCTCCTAAAAGCACTGGAAGGACACCTCTGCAGCGACGTCCCCTTGCCTCACATGGTGCGGCAAGGGGCCTGTGACAGCCTTGGCTGCATGAACCTGCACAGCGACCAGGTGGCTGCTTCTACAATATGGCACAAGATGGGAATTTCAGCACGAATTCACATCTTGGAAGCGAAGCCCAAAGTTTGAAGGTAAAGTTAAAATTCTCTTTTAATTAAAGTCAGAAAGTTCTGAGCTCTGGTTCTTAGCATTCTTCCCACATGCACTTACCCCCAAAATAAAAAATCTGCCAAGGCGTGGATATGTCCATGAGATAAGAAAACAAGACACGGAGAACTAGCCGAAGTCATCTCATGCAAGATGGTTGCTCGGCACCCAGACTGGCCCAAGTAAATAGTCCACGAGTCAATTTCGAATGCGGTGGTGTCAAGGGAACCCAGGAAAGGGGCTGAGAACTTACTAGATGAATGAGTGCACTGGATCTCAGAGCATATTTCAATATGACATGAGGTCTATGAGGAAGGGAATGGTGTGGGCTCACCATTCTAGAAATGCCACAGACACAGTGGCCACTATAGCCAATCATTACATTCTGATGTCTCTGCAATTAGGACAAGTGCAAGAAAAGCAAAAGCTCCCAGAGATGAGTTAAAAATAATAAATGAGGTCAGAGGAAAGACTAACAAGATAAGCCCCAGGTTCGACCCCCGGCTGACCTGAAGGTCTAGTATTGCTTTGCCTCTGGCCACCTATTAAACGTGTGTCATTCCGGCTAAGAGAAAACTTGTATCTGTTGCCAAGCACATTATATATTTGTCCCACTGCCTTATCATACCAGATGTACTGCATATGTCTTCTTTGATGTGTGGAACTAACAACAAGAAGATTTATCATTTCACTTTCCCTAGGGAGCAGCCCCACAGAGAAGTACTTCATTCTATGCATCTTCAGCCCTGCGAGACACATTTATTACAAGAAAACAGATACCAGTCTGTTCTGTCCAAACAGCAAGAGTAAATCAGAACAGAGCTGGCCAGGTGGCTGGGTTGATTGGAGAGTCATCCTGTACAACAAAGGGGTGTGGGTTCGATTCCTGGTTGGGGCACATTACTAGGTTGTGCATTCAATCCCCAGTTTGGCACATATGGGAGGCAACAGATCAATGTTTCTCTCTCTCTCCCTTCTCTCTAAAATCAATAAACAGACATGGCTTGCCTCTTCACACAACCACATCAAAATTACAACTAATATACAAAACAACCATCACTCAGAACCATCAGAAATCAAGCTGAATGGAAATCTGACAACTACGGAATTAAAGAAACTACATCCACCCATATAGGTAAAATAGGCTCAGAGCAGAACAGGCTGGTCCTTCACTCGCATGCAGTGGATAAAAATTTGAGAGGGATATCTCAGGAGTAAGTAGTCCTGGCCCCATACCAGGTGCCCCAGCCCCACACCAGGTGCCCCAGCCCAGAGTTCCACTACCAGGAAGATAAGTTCCCATAATATCTGGCTGCAAAACCAGCGAGGATTGAGTTAGTGGAAGGAACTCCTGGAGCCCCAAGAAGTTCTTACAAAACCCACACATGGGCTCACCTACTCAGCCTTACCCACTCTGAGCTCCAGCACCAGAGGAGCAGCTTGAAAGGCACCAGTGGCATAGAGGGAGAAACTGAGATCTCTGGCATCAAAGCAAACAGAGGCCACTGTCCCTTTTCTGAACCCTCCCCTACAGAGCTAGCAGGCTGGTGCCATATGAGACTCTATCACTCTGGACACTATTTGACCCACATTGGAGATCCCCAGAGAATCCACCCCACCCAACTTACAGACCCATCCAAACTGCTTTTCCATATGAATGGCTGGTCTTGGCTCATGCATCACAACTTCCTAAATCCTATCAAATAAGCATCAGCTGGCCTCAGTGAGCCCCAGGCCCAGCACTAGCAGCAGCCAGCCTAGGTTCACAGCTTGGCTTCTCCTAGGAATCTCCAAATTCCAGCACAAGTAGCAGCCTTCTCAGATTGCTTTACAGCTCAGGCAGGGTGGCTCCAGGCCAAACATAGGTGGGGGATGACCTTGACTTGCAACGCCCAAGAAATCCCAGGGTCAGCGTACCCAGTGGACAACTACAGACCACATTGGAGCACCACCACCCTGCCCTTGCACGGCTGACCCTCCACAGAAAGCAAAGGTTGGTGGTCAGTGGTCACAGCCAATCCTTACAGCTAACTGACTTGGGTAAATTCCTCTCATTGATCTGCCAAAACAGCAACCAATGCTCAACTATAAGAGGTGGGTATACTCAGCCCACACAAGGTGGGTATACTCAGCCCACACAAGGTGTACCTCCAGTACCCAGCTTCGGTAATAGGGGAGACTGTGTCACTGCACCCTACATGACACCTACTACGTTAGGCCACTCTACCAAGACACAGAATCAAAGCAGCTCTACCCAATACATAGAAACAAACACAGGGAAGCTGCCAAAATGAGGAGACAAAGAAACGTAGCACAAATGAAAAAACAGATCAAAACTCCAGAAAAAGAGCTAATTGAAATGGAGATAAGCAATCTAGCAGATGCAGAGTTCAAAACACTGGTTATAAGGATGCTCAAGGAACTCAGTGAGGATCTCAGCAGCAGGAAAGAGATCCAGTCAGAATCGAAGGACACACTAAATGAAATGAAGAACAATTTACAGGGAAACAACAGTAGGGTGGATGAAGATGAGAATCGAATCAGTGATTTGGAACCTGAGGAAGCAAAAAACAACAATCAGAACAACAAGAAGAAAAAGGAATCCAAAAAAAATGAGGATAGTATAATAGCTTCTGGGATAATTTTAAGAGTTCCAACGTTCACATCATTGGGGTGGCAGAAGAAGAAGAGAAAGAGCAAGAAGTTCGAAATCTATTTTAAGAAATATTGAAAGAAAACTTCTCTAATTTGGTGAAGGAAATAGACATGCAAGTCCAGGAAGCACAGAGAGTCCCAAACAAGATGGATGGAAAGAGGCCCACTCCAAGAAACATCATAATTAAAATGCCAAAGGTTAAAGATGAAGAGAGCATCTTAAAAGTAGCAAGAAAAAAAAAGCAGTTAGTTACCTACAAGGGAGTTCCCACAAGACTGTCAGCTGATTTCTCAATAGAAACTTTGCAGGCTAGAAGAGATTAGCAAGAAACATTCAAAGTCATGAAAAGCAGAGATCTACAGTTAAGATTGCTCTACCCAGCAAGATATCATTTAGAATCAAAGGGCAGATAAAGAGCTTCCAAGACAAGAAAAAACCTAAAGGAGTTCATCATCGCCAAACCATTATTATATGAAATGTTAAAGTTACTTATTTAAGAAAAAAAGACCAAAACTATAAATAATTAAATGGCAATAAATACATATCTATCAACAATTGAATCTAAAAAACGAACTAAACGAAGAAGAATGGAGACAGAACCATGGATACAGAGAGTGTTTTGATGGTTGCCAGATGGGAGGGTGATGTGGGCAAAAGGGTGAAAAGGTGAGGGGATTAAGAAGTACAAATAGGTAGTAACAGACTAGCCATGGGGATGTAGAGTACAGTATAGGAAATGGAGTAGCCTTAGAACTTAGACGCATGACCCATGGACATGGACAATGGTGTGGGGACTGCCTGAGGGAGTGGCAGTGCTAGGTGGAGGCAGGCAAAGGGGGAAAAATCAGGACAACTGTAATAGCATAATCAATAAAATACAATTTAAAAAATAAAATAAATAAACACATCTTTGAGTGACAAGTAAAAAAAAAAATGTGTGCTTCCTACAAGGCCAATGCCCAGGTTAAAAAAAAAAGAATAAATCAGGACAATATTAAACTTCAAAGAAACTGGCTTTTCCCTTAAACACCTTTGGAACAGGTGGGTCTGGTGAACTGCTCCAAGTCCTTGGTGTTTGGGGAACAGTGGTAGTCCCTAAATAGGGATGGTACTGGTCCCCCAAGGGTATCAGGAAACAAATGGGTTTGTGGTTGGTCACGGTGGGGTGGGCAATACTGCTGCTTAGGAGATGGTTTGGGATCTTGAGAGTCCAGATATACCTGGGTGGTGCACAGCAAGAAAGAACCATGTTGGCCACAGTGCCAACAGGTTCCCACGGAGAAACACAATGTTTTTTTCCCAGCTAGTTAGCCCACAATCCCAGTGTCATTGTCTTTATTTGCACATTCGATTACACTTGCAACAAATAAGCACTGAGTGTCTCCCTGCGCCAGATACTCTTGTGGGTACTGGTGCAAACAAGTCATACACTATCACTTGCCCTTCCACCACAGATCTTCAAACATCTGTAGAGAAATGCAATTTAAATGATTTGAAATTCATAAACAACTTTAAAGGGCTCGTCAAGTATTGCTAAACAGGAGTTCTGTTGGTCCTGGTAAAAATCACTTGTAATAAACACTTAACTACATGTGCAAATACTAAAGCTAAGTGTTTAAACAATATGCCCACGTTCCTGTTGATACCATACATTTGCTGAGCAAACTCAACTCCCTTTTCATAGATAATGGCTCAAACTCTGGCTTAGCCCTGTTGGTTATCACTTGACATTCCACATATATGGGGGTCTCCACAGATGAGGTTTGACTGGGGGGTCTGGCATGTGGTACTTATAGAGCAAGACAATTACAGGTGTTCATTTTGATCTGACACATTGTGACTAATTTTTTTAAGATAACTGCTTAGGACTATGGGCAGGTGAATCAATACACAGACACACTAAGCAAACAGTGGAGGTGGATTGCCAGTCCACTGACTGCCTTTCTACCAAACATAAAAATGGTGTGTATTACAGCTCTAGCATCACGCTTTCTACAAAGAACATCAGGCACTAGCCCCAAAGCTTTCTTGGCACCATATCTGCATTGGGACCTTAAAAAGTCCCTATGTTTCTGACCATGAACAAGTGCTTTAAACTCTTAAGGCCTGCAAAATGAACTGACTAAACTGGAAACAGCTGTGGCTCTCCCCAAGGGGAGCACCAGGACCATTTTCAATACTTCAAAAGCCCAGCAGAAACCACGCATTCACAATATGATGGCACAGGATAAAATGTATTTGCTTTGAACCAGAACTATGTCAATTCAATGTGCACTGGCCATGGACAAGAGGGAAGAGAAGCCCTGCTGGCAGCTGGGTCTGTCCTTTTGTTAATAAAAATATAAGGCAAATGAATTAGGGCTTCAAAAGTTCAGCTTCCTTGTGGTTAAAAGTTGATCTTTACGATCGCTTCTTCTCTACAATTCTGATTCTAATCTTCACAGGAAATTATTCATACCAAGAGTAACCCATTCTTAGTATAGCCCTAATACATAATGAATAATAACAAATAGCTTTCCCTCTCAGCTTCTCTACATTTGTGTCTATCTTTTCAACTAATTAAGAGCATATCTATTTATAAGGGGTGCCATAGTTCCAAAAATAATTAGATGCAACTATATATTCTTTGAAGCTATTAAGGTAAGGTCTGAATTTCCTCAATTAGCAGTTTACTCCTCAAGTTCTTACTCTCCTAAAAGCTCAGGTAACTAGATGCTCATTTTTCTTCTTTGATCCTTTTCTTTCAAAAAGCAACATAAAGGTTTCAACTGGCCCCAATGCTGTGGGCTGAGGGACCTGTCTGGAGCTCCCCGGCCTCATTGTTCTCATCAGGAAGGTCAGGGCCACGAGGTCAGCCCACTGCAAGGCCTGTGATAGAGAAGCAGTTCAGATGATGAAGGGTGAAAAACCATTAGAAGTTCAATGCATTATTTAATGCAGTTTATTACAATTGAGGTTATTAATAATGGACTGTGATTTTAAAGTATGTGAATTTTTGTAAATCAAATATTTATTACAGCACTAACAAGCAGGTTTTCTACAGGAATTCCATAATGCATGAAAAAAAAAAATCTGTCTTAGAAAACCATTCCTGAATCCCAGCTTTACATTTGGCTGTGATTTTAGAGTCATTACATAAGATCTGTTCGTGTAATTATTTTGAGATACAATTTTTTTTTTAGCGCTCGCTATGCCAGAAATGAGGCTAAGAAACACCATCAATTATCTGGTTTAATCCTCACAAATAAAGTGAGTTCTGTTATCACCATGATATAAGACAGATGTCCAGGCACAGAGCAAGAACTCAACCAAAAGATGGACTTGACCCACCTCAAACCAGAGCCCGTGTCCTTAGCCACTAAGCAGTTCCACAGGGCAGATGTGAACACAGGATGACCAGCAGGTGATAGCTTGTCATAATTCACTTTTGAAAAACAGCTCACAGCCTTTCCTTGCATCTGGTTTTATGTATCTACATTCGTCTTCAGACCATATCACTACAGATTTTTTTTCCTCCCAGTTACTTTCACACATTTTGCTCCATGTTCTTATTCTGTCAACCAACAGACCAACAAAAAAATATGTAAGCAGATAATGCAGGCAAAAGCAAACAATCAAGACAAAAAAAAAAAAAGAAGAAGAAGAAGAAAAGAATAACTTGCCTCGAGGATATAACCTGGAACTGAATTTATGACATAATGATGAATCTATTCACCTGTGCACTGGGTCTCTCCACTCTGAGGTCACAAGGGTCCATGCAATTCTGCACATACAGAACACATTACCTTCTCCCATACACCTGCTCCTGTGTGTGTTCAAAGTACAGTGCATCATCTTTTACCCAGCTGTCCAAGCATGTAACCTCTTAGCCCTTCTCTCTCAAATCCGAAATCATCCCAAGGAATTAGACTTGACTGCCTCAGCATATCTTCTATCTGTCCATCTCTCCAAGGCCCCTGCCAGGTGGGCACTCACCTCCTCCCCAACACCCCCTTCCATGAATCCAAAAGCAATTTAATTGGCCTCTTGGACACTTGTCTTGAACTTCCCAACTATAGCTCCGAAGTGGTCTTTCAACTGCACAGAAAGGCTGATCGTATTTTCCCTTCCTTTCCCCAACCCTCAGGGTAAATTACCAACTATCAAGCACGGCATAAAGTCCCTGAGACCACAGCCCCTCACTCCCTTTCCATCTTCCTCTCTCACCACTCCCCTGTTCTTGCCTGAACCCCCAAAAGACCCCATGCTTTCATCCTTTGGGTCTTAGGACCAGCGCAGAGACATCTGCCTGGAAACCCTGTCTCCCTTCCCTGGGTAAACTCCTAAATACTCCTGAAGCCTCAGGCCCAGCACCACCTCCTCTGTGAAGCCTTCCCTGATGGTCAGGCACACTCTGAAACACGTAAGCATGCCCTTCCAAGTCTCAGCTCAGGACGCTCCCCTACCAGCCTCTCTACACTGTGACATGGCTCCTTCTCCCCAGCAGAAAGTGGCCTCCATCCCTAAGAGCTGGGGGCTGGCTGTCCTTGTACCCTCACCACCCACCACTGGCCCTGGCACCAAGCAGGGGCTCAGTGATGTCTCCTGATTAAATAAATACGAATAAAAACAACATACACGGGAAGGAAAGAAAACCACTGGTTTTACAACTTACTGAGGGAACAACCAGACTTGGAATCTGATTTGAGCTGATCGAACATTCTGTAAAGGGAGAGGTAAAGAAAGGCAAGGTATTCTTGGACCAGATATTTGTACCAGAAGGAGGAGAGAATTAAGTTAAAAGTACTTCCTTTCTGAATGGCTACGTCATACTCTTGGCACAGGCTGTGAAGCCCTACCCACTAAAATGCAAGCCCTCACTCGAGTGGGGATTCCAGAAGGATCAAGTCACATCTTAAAATACACTCTGTGCCTCAGAATATAAATGTCTCAAGCCATAAAACAATTGTATTTTGTGTACAATTTAGCAGGGATTAATGGTTGTAGGACTAGTGGCTATTTTAAAAAATACAGTTGACCCTTGAACAAATGGGGGTTGGGGTGTTAAACCCCCATGCATGTGAAAATCCACTTGTAAATTTTGACCCCCCCAAAACTTAACTATTATTGATCTAAAAATTGATAAAAAAATAAACTATTATTGACCTAAAAAAATAAAGCCTTGCAGATAACATAAATAGTTGATTAACATATATTTTGTATGTCCTTTGTCTTATAGGAGTTTGTATGTCCTATATTCTTACAATAAAGTAGGCCAGAATAGAGAAAATGTTACCAAGAAAATCATAAATAAGAAAAAATACATTTATAGTATTTACTGAAATAAGTGGACCCATGCAGTGCAAACCTCTGCTGTTCAGGGTCATGTGTAGTTTAAGCCATGTGAAATCAGAGAATAAAGAACGGTTCCAAATGTAAATTAGGAGGTCGGTGCAGTTTCCAAACTCCAGGCTTCTTTTCTGCAGTGTTTTATCTTCCAGGGACAGAAGCTGTTGTGGAGGATAAAGGAGCAACTCAGCTGCTGCTCTCCTCACTCAGCCCTCCCTCTGACTCTCACACTCAGAATCTGAGTATGCAGTAAGAACGAAGTTCACAGTTAAAAAGTTTAAACAACGAAGGCATTTCCCACTCTAAATACTCACTAACGAAAGCCACACCTGTTAGGGAACCACTTTAAAAGACTATGTTGTAGCCCTGGCCAGATAGCTCAGTTGGTTAGAGTAACATCCCAATAGGCCAAGGATACAGGTTCAATCCCCAGCCAGGGCATATATGAGTCAACCAATGAATCCATAAACAAGTGGAACAAGAAATCAATCTCTCTCTCTCTCTCTCTCTCTCTCTCTCTCTCTCTCTCTCTCTGTCTCTCTCTCTCTCAAATCAATAAATTTAAAAAGATTAAGATTATCTTGTAGAATAAAATACTTGTCACATCCTTTATATTCTGAGCGAAAAACCTGCCTACCCAGTACATTACCCTGAAATTTTGTCTTAAGTTTCTAAAGTCACAACATCCATGCGCAATGTATTTACAGCCAATTTTCATTCGCAGAAGCTATGTCCTTTAAAGTCACTGTGAACACTGAATATACCAATACTAACCACTGCTCCTAGGGCAAAGACAGCGTTTGGTGCCTGAGAGCCTCTGGTCTCAGCGTTTTGTCGACCAACTAATACATAACCTTGCCTTGTGCGTGATTCTTTTCAAAGACACCTCATTTAATTGATATTGCTGGTTCCTGAACATTGAACTGACAGCCAACTGCACGGTAAATTCTTCCTGAACAAGAGTATCTAGCACAGGTATTTTCTCCATAGTACACACCCCAGCCTTCGTGCACTTCAGAACACTGGACGACACTTCAGCGCTATGCTTGGCGGCAGTTTTAAACAGCAAAATCACCAACAAAGAGCAAAACAGAAATGCAAAGATATACAGCACTAAACAGACCACTTGTTTCCATCATGAGAGCTGAAATGAGAAAGTGGAGCTCAGCCTTATTCAAGCCCGAGCTGAGAATGTGCAAGTGAGGAGACTCAAATGTTTCCCTGCTCTGCTCATGTCCATGAATGACTGCAAAAGCATCGTGAGTGATGTCAGGGGAGGATGACAAACACCTTTTCACAAGCAGGTGAATTTGGAAACACAGAATCCATGAATAGTGAGGGCTGACTCTAGTTTATGTTACATTTACAACATTACTCAAATGAGATTGCGTGCTGTGGGAGGATCCAGTGGAACCAAGCCACAATGTGGTCCCCAACTGCGGGAGCTAGAGCCCAGCACTGACTCTCATCTTTTGTCCTCCTCAAGGTACTCAGGGATACCCACCCCCTCTTGCTACTGAGCTTTAATGAGATACATGCATGGTTGGACAGGCCCCCACCCACCCCCATGCGGTTCCAAAACACCACCCAGGGGGCAAGCTCCCTCTGCTTAAGAACTACCTACTGAGAAAGAAGAAACTAATGGTAGCAGCTAACTACGGATGCAGGCTGAATAAACAACTGGGCATGTAACTCGGAAAAAAGTTCAAAGGAACATGGGACCATTATAATGTAACTCCTAGTCCCCTCTATGTTAATCATATACAGTTTCTTTGAGCTTCCAACCATTGAAACACAAAAACAGGCATGAACTAATGCTGAACCTTCTTATCCCAGGAATGAGTACTACCCATCCACAGACACGGAAAACAACTGCAAAACAACAGACCTCCATGCATTTCATTAGGGAATGCATCTCCAAGTAAATTTTACATTCTCCTTTTAAGATATTTATCAAACTTTGTAATATATTTGTGTTTTCTTCAACAGTATAATAGTAATCAATTATAATGACTAAATATAGGAACTTTTTATATTTAGATCCTTAAAGCCACAGAAAGTTTAACTGAAATGTACAGACATATCTTTTGTAAGGACAAATATATTACCCTAGAATAACATTCTGTGAGAATAGAATAGAAATTCAGCCCTGACCAGGGTGACTCAGTTGGTCGGGCATCATCCCACAAAGAGAAAGGTCACTGGTTTGATTCCTATTCAGGGCACATGCCTGGGTTGCGGGCCTGGACCCTGGTTGGGGGCGTGTGAGAGGCAACCAGTTGATGTTTCTCTCACACATCGATGTTTCTCCCTCCCTTCCCTTCTCTCTGAAAATAAATAAATAAAATGTTTTTAAAATAAATAAACTCAGAGGAAAAGAAGAAGAGGAGGTAGGAATTCCAACGGTTAAGGAAGAGTCTATTCAAGAAGAGCAGCTGGGCACCTGGTGCACTAGCCTGCACATCTGTGGAGTTTCAAGAAGGTGGGCCTCGGTGGGGTGCGCAGGAGGACACCACACGGACCCCAGCCATTTGCAATGCCCTTGGGGGCTCCCGGCCATGTTCCCTGGACTAGGAGCCACAGCAGAGGCAGATTTCACTAGAAAGTCCAACAACTGTATATCTTTATCGTCTAAATCACTTAAGATGTGCAGTTCTCTACACCCACTATTCCCAAGGGTGACCTACAGTCACCTACAACTGTGGTTCAGCGTAGTTTTTCCTACCCTTGGACAGCACATGCTGCCCAAGGTTATGTTTCACTACATAGAGAAACGGACGCACTAGCATCACTCCCTAAGTGTGTTCACATCTTTTTAGTTAATTAGCGTGGTTGTGCTTAAAAATACTTGCTGTTTTGTAGATGTTACTTAGGAGGTACATTCAACATGGGAAGAAGTGATGATGAAATCCACTACTATATTAAGAATCATGTTGTGAGCAGAGGAGTACGTGGAAGCTACAGTAATCTCCTCCCATGACAAATCTGGAATTACAACTAAACTGAAGAGAAATCATCCAGAATAACTGACCGAACACAGGCTTGAGAGAAGCTTTATAACCACAGGCAGACAGAAGAAACCACTTTACCAAAGCAAGACTGGTAGGGAGTACAGAGGAGAAGTGAGAGAGCTGGCTGGGCTCCCACATACAGCAGCTGAAGTTCTGAAGAGATATTTCAGCGGCCAGGTGGGTTTCCCTGAGAACTGTCAGGTCTAAACCCCAAGCTGTGCTCCCCAGCCTACAGCACCAGAGCTGGAAAGGAACCCAGATAACATCCAGTTGTGAAAAGCAGAAGGGTTTCGGTCTGCCAGGGAGAGATGGCTGGAGACATAGAAAGCCTGTTAAAGGGTCAACGCACAATATTTCATTTGCATCCATTTACTCTGGGCTCTGGCAGAGGGAGGGCAGAGTGGAATAGAGATGCTTGAGGAGAGTCTGGGCTGGGGGCTCTGAGGAGAGAAATGAAAGAAGAGCTACCAGGATCCCTGTGCTGAATCATCCCCCATTCTGCAGAAGCCATCTTTCTCAGCCAGAGCACTCCCCTCCAAGAGGCATCAGCCTGAGGGGAAGCAATAGTCCCGCCCAAAGGAATTACTCTGCCCCACTAGGTGGTACTTAATTAGATTAACAACTGATCGATTTAAATGGCTGACTAGTTTAACATCCACCAGTGGAAAATACAAAGAAGCAGCCAAAATGGGAAGACAAAGAAGCAGGCCCCAAATGAAAGTACAAGAGAATTCTTCAGAAGAAGAGCTAGATGAATGGAGGCAAACAATTTCTCACATATAGAGTTTAGAGTACTGATTACAAGGATACTCAACAGCATGAAAAAAGACTCAGAAACCATAAAAGAAGACCAGTCAGAAATAAAGAATGCAATATCTGAGATGAATAATATACTGGAAGGAAGAAACAGTAGGTTAGATGAAACAGAGGATCAAATCAGTGTTTTGGAAGAAAAGATAGACAAAAACACCCAACCAGAGCAGCAAAAAGAAAGAAGAATTTAAAAAGAAAAAGAGGAGAGCTTAAGAAACATTTGGGACAAAATAAAGCATAACAACATCTGCATCATGGGGCTACCAGATGGAGAAGAGAGCGAGCAAGAGACTGACAACATATTTGAAGAAATAATGACTGAAAACTTCCTTATTCTGCTGAAGGAAAAAGACACACAAGTCCAGGAAGCTCAGAGAGTCTCAAACAAGTTAGACCCAAAAAGGCTTACACCAAGACACATCATACTTAAAATGACAAGGCTTAAAGACAAGGAGAAAATCCTAAAAGCTGGAAGAGAAAAGCAGGTAGTTACCTACAAGGGAGCACCCATTAGACTGTCATCTAATTACTCAATGGAATACTTTCAGGCCAGAAGAGAGTGGTGTGAAATATTCAAGGTGATGAAAAGCAAAGACCTACAACCAAGATTACTTTACCCAGCAAGGCTATCATTTAAAATCAAAGGAGAAATAAGGAACTTCCCAAATGAGAAAAAGCTAAAGGAGTTTGTTAACACCAAACCAGTACTGCAACAGAAGTTAAAGGGCTTGCTGTAATAAGAAGAAAAAGAGAAAGAAATAAAAAAGGATAACAGTCTACCAATAAAATGGCACTAAATACAAATCTGTCAATAATCATCTTCACTAAAAATGGCTTAAATCTTCTAACTAAAAGACAGAGGGCAGCTGAATGGATAAGAAAGCAAGACCCATATATGCTGCCTCCAAGAAACCCATCTCAGATCAGAAGATACACAGACTAAAGGCAAAAGAGATAGAAAGATATTTCATGCAAATGGAAAGGGAAAAAAATGTGCTAGCAGTACTTATATCCAACAAAATAGACTTTAAAATCAAGGCTATAGTAATAGACAAAGAAGGACACTACATAATGACAAAGGGAACAATCCAACAAGAGGATATAGCCCTAGTAAACATTTATCACCAACACAGGAACACCTAAATATGTAAAGCAAATCTTGATTGACATAAACGGAGAGACTGACATAAATACAGTTATAGTTGCGGATTTTAACACCCCATTGACTTCAATGGAGATATCTTTCAGGAAGAAAATCAACAAGGAGACAGTGGCCTTAAAGAACACACTAGATCAAATGGATTTAATTGGTATCTTCAGAGCATTTCATCCCAAAGCAAAGAATATGCATACTTTTCCAGTGCACATGGAACGTTTTCTAGAATAGCATTAAATTAAATTCATCATCAATAAACCAACAAACAACAAGTGCTGGCAGGGATGTGAAAAAAGGGGGACCCTTTTGCACTGTTGGCGGGAATGCTGACTGGTACAGACTGTGGAAAACAGTATGGAGATACCTCAAAAAATTTAAAATGGAACTGCCTTTTGACCCAGTGATGCCACTTCTGGGAATATATCCAAAGGACCCCAAAACACTAATTCAAAACAACGTAAGTACCCCTATATTCATTGCAGCATCACTTACAATCACCAACATATGGAAGCTGCCCAAGTGTCCATCAGCAGATGAGTGGATAAAACAACTATGGGATGTTTAAACAATAGAATACTACTTCTCTATACAATAGGAAAATTTACCCTTTGCAACAGTGAAATACGCTAGTCAGAGAAAGACAAACCATATGATTTCACTCAAATGTGGAATCTAACGAACAAACTGAACTAACAAGCAAAACAGACACAAACTTATAGACAGACAGCAGATGACAGCTAGTGAGGTGGGTGGGAGACTAAGGAGTGGAGGGATTGAGCAAAAAGGAAAAAGGACTCATGGACATGGACAGCAGTGTGGTGACCACTGTGGGAGGGAGGTATAAGGGGACTACATGGTAATGGGAAAAAATACAAAAAGATTCAATTTTTAAAAAGAAAAGAATCATGTTGCTATATTGATCAGGAAGCTGCACTGATCAAGTTCTAGTCACACAAGTAACGGAAAAGAGGCATAAAGAGTGGTTATTTAAGTTTGAAGGCCAGTCCTTCTTTTCTGCCTCCAGGCCCTTTTGCTATTGACATCTAACTAACAAAATTGGGCTTACTTGAGAGTGAAGCTACATATTAAAAAGAGAGAGAGAAAGGGAGTCTATTGAAGTCTTTTTAATGGAAGATGGTATGCGTCAGTTCTCTGTGATATTTAGATTACATTGGTTACATTGGAAAGAATGATGTAACAGCTTTATTTAAATATGTCAATATTTACAATAAGCTAGAAATCACATACTCCATAGCACTTCAATTATGATGAAAAATTTGAGCTATCAACTCAAAGTGTATGAGGGGTAGATGCCTTTAAGAAATTATTTTAGGGATCAGGTGAGCAAGAGGCAGAGTGCAGGCCCCTCAAAGGGAAGCCCACCCCTCAGTTCCAGCATAGTCAGGGCCTTAACATTTTACAAAAGAAGTTAGAAATCTGGATTTTCTATGTACAATTTACCTTTCTCTGATACGTTGGTTCAGAAATTTTTTAAACAGCATTCAGGCCAAATAAAACACACATGCCAGCCAACATTTTTTCTGCCCTGACTCGGAGCAACACTTACCACCCTCTGTCAAGTCTTCCACACACTGTTAAGGAGAACGCTCACAGAACACCTCCTGGTGTGCCAGCACCATCCTGGGCCCTGATGACAGAAACACAACCCTGCCCTCAAGGAAGACAGCCAGGGTATCACTGACCAGTAGACAACCTTTTCAACATCATCTGTTCAGTTTAGTGCTGGAGTTAGATCCTGGGTGCAGTGGCCCTAGGTCCTTGGCATGGGTGGATCAGGAATAAATGGCTTTATTGTACTTGTGAAGGCTGGGGATTGAAGAGGAGGCAGGACCAGAAGCATCCCGGATAACCAAGACAAGATGTGATTTCCATGTTGGTGGCTTGGCATGGATCCCCTGGGGAGGCTCCTTGGGAGATGGGCCAAGGGAGACAGGAGCAAAGACCATGGCAGGATGTTCAGAAGCAAAGAACACCCACAGGGAGACAAAAACCAGCTCTGCTCCTCATTTTCAGTTATTGTGTTAAATGCAGGCACATGATAGAAATAAACCATTGAGACAAGATCCAAAAATAATCTTAACTGGGCATAAAAGCCCAGTTAAAAATTCTATAAAAATTCTTCTTTTAATCACTTCTGGGAGGCAGCTGAAAGGTGTACAGCAAAACTCAGCTTGGAAGCAATCATCTTAATCTGTTTCTTTGAAAGATTAATTAAAACTGAGATTACCAACAGCAGCAGATGAGGTGGGGGTGGGGGGCCAGCCAACGGGACACTGTTGAGATGAGACACGTTTTAAGATCACAGAAACACAGCTGGGGGCCACACTCGGAGGTGTTGCATACAACCTGCTTCTTCCTAGGCCCGTGATTCAATTCCTGGGGGATGAGTGAAAACCTGAACCTCAGGAACAGCCGCAGCAGGCAGGGGGCAGTGCAGCAGGGCACCTGTGTAGCCTTGAACTCCCACCGCCCCGCCCCCACCCAGCAACAGCTGCAGAAGGACAAGGACGGGCTGAGCCCAGAGGAACCAGCCAAGGCAGCAAGGAGCACAACTGTTGCTCTCAATTCCAACAAGGTTTTAGGAACTTGTTCACAACGATTTCAAGGATCTCCTCAGCTCAGGCCTAGAGCAGAAGTACAGATAATAAGAAACGACAAAAAGAGGGACACTGTCGGCATGGCCCCTTCTCCAC
Organism: Glossophaga mutica; assembly: GCA_039655065.1. Lineage (NCBI taxonomy): Eukaryota > Metazoa > Chordata > Mammalia > Chiroptera > Phyllostomidae > Glossophaga > Glossophaga mutica. The sequence goes on from CM077303.1 coordinate 160,044,430, forward strand.
AGGAGGCCTCCAAGAAAGCGAGTTTCCTCTGATGGAGGGCTGCAGGTTTTCAACAGGCAGCAAAGAGGAAACTGAACAGGAGACCCATGTGGAAATTCTGGCTGAGGGACCCAGAATTTGAACACATTGTCACTGGACATAAGCCCTAAGTTGAAACATGCTCCATAGCACTCACCAGAAAAATAACAGTTTTGGCAACACTTCCCAAAGCTCTTAATTCCACAAGAGGAATGGAGAAAGGCAAGAGGGCAGCAGCAGTGTGAGGAGACGGTCCCCCTCCCAGGCCACATGTCCCCTCCCCAGTGCAAGTCCACTACGGAATCCAGTTTAAGGAGCCCTGGACATGGGCTATCAAATACTCGGAAACCTAGTTTTCTTCGGTAAGTTTTCCCCTGACTAAACAGCACATTCTTCACTGTGCTCGCCATCAGAAGCCCTAAACTCCAGTCCTATCCTGATGGCCCTTGTTAGCCACCTGCCCTAGGGCATCTCTCTCCCCAGGGGCACACAGGAGGCTGGACCGAATTTAGTTAGCAGACGATCTCTTTGGTCCTTCTCACTCCAATATTCCCTCATTCTCCTGGTTCAGCAATTTCAGTCCAATTTTGTATGAAACCCCCATGACAAATCTCATTCTAGATGTCTCCACCATGAAGATTATGTATCCAGTGGGTACTGCAGTCATTTTATTTTAAGAAGGAAAGAGAGCCCTGGCCTGTGTGACTCAGTTGGTTGGAGCAGTGTCCATAAATCAAAAGGTCACAGGTTCAATTCCCGGTCAGGGCACATGCCTAAGTTGCAGGTTTGGTCCCCAGTTGGGGACACAGACAGAAGGCAACCAATCAATGTTTCTCTCTCTTGCTCTCCCTGTTTCTCTCTCTGTGGAATCAAAAAAAGATGGGGGTAGGGGGCACGAATCAGAAATCAGAATTCAGGAAAACACACTAAAATTTTGATCTCAAATGCATTATTAACACCAAAGGTAGGGTTAGGCTTAACGGTTAAAAAGCACAAATCCTAGAGCAGGGCTCCATTTTCTCATCTGTAACATGGGAATAATAACAACAACCTACCTTACGGAGTAGTCACAAAGAACAAATGACCCACTTAGAACAAAATCTGACCCAAAGAACTATATGTTTAAGTATATAACTGTTCCATTTACCATCAAAAGCAGCTACATATCAACTACACCCCAGTCAAATTGCAGGGCCACCATGCTACAGGGGGACGCTCACCTGGGGCAACAATAATACACAGCCCTGCTTCTCCCAGCTCCTGGGTGAACCATCTTAGGCCCCGGAAAGGCCCCACACCTGTCCTGCAGCTCTCACACCTGTCCCCTCTCCTGTGCTCCCCCTGCCATGCCACTTCAGGCCCCCCTCCCTGGGACGACCCCTGTGCCAGCCTTCCAACTCTCTCTGCAGGCCACCCCACCATGATCCCCCTACCCCAGAGACTGAGGTCAGTTTCTAACATTGCATTCTAATAGTTTCATCATCTGGATAGTCTACTAGTTTGTATTACCAGGTAAATTATAAATAGTTTAACTAGAACCTAAACTCACCGTGATCTGACCCCTTACCTACCCTTCTCACCTTACTGGTTCGTCAGATGCCCTCCACAACCAGCCAACTGACCCACCTCTCCCCCTCATGCCAACCCTACCATCTCCCGCAGCGCGCTCCAAGCCCAGCTCCTTCATCCTGCCTGCATCCCATCGCCACAGCTGGACATCCCCTCCCCCAGCCGACCACGCTTCAAAGTTGGGCTCATATTCTAACACTCCCCCCATGTCGCCCACAGGTGGAATTAATGTCTCCATTTCTGAACTCATGTAGCATTTATCTCTGCTTAGGGCAGGCAGGAAAGTGTCTTGTCAGAGCCTGATTTGAATCCCAACTCTGCCACTTGCTACCTGAATGTCCCATAGTGAGAAAATGAAAATCTCAACCTATCTCACTGAGGTTATAAGGATAACGGGGATAATATATGGAAAAATGGTCAGCTTAGTTTCTCTTTACCTTTTCTCTCTCATAGAATGTATTACTTCTCAAATTTTAACATAGTTATTTAAGCTTATGTTTTCTTCCTAATACTGCAAGTCTGTGAGTGCAGGATTTTTGTCTTTCTCTAAGGACCTAGCCTAGGCCTTACATTTAGTAAGAGCTAAAAGAAAATTTATTAAATGTATGAATAAATGGAACGATTTATACTTAGTCCTTATTTTTAATCATTCCTCATTTTAACCTATATTATTGTCAATGACAGTCAATAGCCCATAAATTTAGTATAGATAGCCAAATGGTTCTGAGGGAAAAATTCTACTTTGAGTCTTGAGTGAATCAGTCCTATCCATTCAAATTTATTTACTTTCTATTTATTTCCATCATGCATCCTACTACCGGAAACCACTGTGACTGACACAGTGCGGCCCATAGCAAGACAGACTCCCAGTCCCACAGCCACCCACTGGCACTGTACCGGCATTTTCGCAGGCCTCATAAATTTAACCAACTGGGTGTTTTGTTTTTCTTTTAAAAAAGCACTTGAAAATCATCATCCTGAAAAGGAATATTTTATTCATGCCAGTTTAACTAATGACAGGAAAATATTCAGTACTCAAAATGGAATGAAAAAAAATGGTCAGCATGAATTTCCAAAGGCATCTGGAAAATTGGCAAAAGAATTAAGAATGTGCAAAGCAACCGGTGATCCCAGCTGGGGTGAAATTTCCTTCGTGCGCAAACCCTGAATAGAAGATAAGCTTCTAAGATTGACTGCCTGATGTTTTCTTTATGCACAATATCAACCCTAAGACTGCTTTAGGAATTCCCAAAGACAAATCTCTGGGAAGTTCATTTACATAGTGGTTCTGACTTAACCAGGGGAAAGTACACCTATGACTTGTCCCCAGGGCCCCCAACAGGCTTTAAGTTAAAGTAGTTGATTTTGTATCAAGAATAACAAGAATCCAAGCAGAAGTCTGACTTAAAACAGAAGTTAAATCTTCCCCCTATACTCCTTATGGTCAAAAGACTGAAATGCTACCTCTCAGAGTTAAAGTCACCTTGCGCCTCGAAGTAGGGCATGCCACGGCCAGGCCTAAGATGACCTATGAAAAGAGCAGCCTTCTCACTGGGCTTCTACAGATGTGCTACAAAAGGCTATGCTAATTTCACACCCTCCCTTGACCTCAATCCACATGGAAGGTGTCGAAAACATCAGAAGATCTCCCTCGCCGGCTGGCTCAGTTGGTTGGAGTGCCGTCCCATGCACCAAAAGCTTGTGGGATCGATCCCTGGTCAGGGTGCATATGGGAGACAACCCATCTCTCTCTCTCTCTCCCTCTCTCTCTCTCTCTCTCTCTCTCTCTCTCTCTCTCTCTCTCTCTCTCTCTCTCTCTCCCCCCCCTCCCCTCCCCCAAATCAATAAACATATCCCTGGGTAAGGTTTAAAAAAAATTTAGAAGATCACAGGTGGCAATCGAAAGCCACAGATTTTATGACCACTTTGTTGTCAGCCTCTCCCCAAAGAAGAGTTTCAGACAGATGACAGTTGACAAGGGTACTAAGAGTTTTCTTTTAAATAAAACTTTCAAACTCAAGGCCATTAACACTCACTGGAAGTAACTGGACGATAGCCAGCCAGGAAAGGGCACGTTACTAAAACTGGCCCTCCAGCCCCTGAGAGGCTCAGCAGAATTCTTCTTGCTGTGCGGAGAGGAGGAAGGAAGGTCTGGCAATTGAACCAATGGTACAATAATTAGGTCACGTTCCTGCTTCAGCCTGGATAGGGCCACTCAGCTGCTCCAGGCCAGCATCTGGGAGGCGCTGTGCAAAGCTGAGTCTGGCTCTCTGATCAGCATCTCTCTGTGAGGCCTAAGGTAGGCACCTCTGGCCATACACCTCCAAGGTGAGCAGGGTGCTGATATCCTGAAGAGTGTGTCCCCAGGGCCATAGGCAGAACATAGCCCTAAGTCAAAGTTCACACCCGGGGCTTGCACAACATGAAAGATACACACACGTGACATACCTACACCCAATAGCCAACGACCCCCACACAAACCCCTCACCTTACTTCCCCACCACATACTGTGTGATAACAGTTCTTCCCACCAGCGCCAAAACAGTGAATAATCAGCCCCTTCTCTAACCAGGCGATCTTGCCTCCTCTTGCAGGGTCTGCAGAATGAAACCCCATGAACTGGAAGTACCTTCCATGAAGTGTGGTTGTGTCTCCAGCAGCTCCCTGGGATGTAAATCATGCAGGCTGAATGAAAATACTCCTCACAATGGAACTGCAAGCCTTACCTGGATGCAAGGCTCATAAAGCATCTTCCTCCAACAAGAGTCTTTGAGCAGAGCACTAACATGACTCGGGAGCAGGCTCACACCCATTAATGCCATAGCTCATGACGTCTCAGAGTATGATGTTCTTCTTTCCACAGCAGACAAACGTCCACATTGGCAGAGTTTTTCTAAAATGTTGTTGGAACCTAGGCGATCAAAGAGCTGCTTGTGAGCCCTCAGAAGCCTCGGAAGTGTGGATTTTTCACAATTTATTAATTCAAGAGGCACACTAGATAAGATGCATTTAAACCCCTGCAATTAGCGGGTCAGAAACTCTTCCTGTGCCTCCGAGTGGCACGCAGCAGGGACACAAACACTGAGATAGGACAAAAACATTTCCTGGAAAAAGAAGGCACATCAGATTATTTCAGGGCTTTCCTCTCTTCTGCTTTTAACCAGCTTTACTTGACACCATTTATTTGAAGACAGAGGATCTAGAAGCTGGAGACTGGGGGCAAAGCTGAACATGAGAAAACTCGTTCCAGGGTGACTTGGGTAAAATTCTACAATGATAAGGACCTCAAAGTCTCCTCCTCCCAAAGCAGAGAGAAAAACAACCCAGTGCCCCCAAAGAGTCTCCCAAAATATCAGAGAAGAAGCCACTGCCACAGACATCACTGAAGCGTGGACATCTCCTGGAAATGCCAGCTCCAGGAACTGCTGCAAGCCACACAGGAAACGCCAGCCGCATATGAGATGCTAAGTGGCAGATGCCCCCAGACAGGAGGGAAGCTCAGGAAAGAAATTGCTGAGGTTTCCTCTCTCCCACAAGTGGCTCCATTTCCTCGCTCACTCAGAAAAGCAAAAGAGGGAGAGACAGGTGTGAGAGAATGATGGTTTTCTTTTTTAAAATGAACGAAATATGCCAGAGCTTAGATTCCAATAGACAGAGCTAGCATGTTTTAAGCAATTACTGTGATATGGTAAGATATATACACACAACATTTAGTAAGAGCTTACAGTCTCTATATATTACACCCATTTCAAGCTCTCAATAAAAGTTAGCTATTATATTATGTATATGGTGTGTGTGTGTCATTATTCTGAGAATAGTAATAACTGGAAAATGAAATATGTGAAGGTAAGGCTATCTTCTTAGCTACTTACTATTTCATTAAAGTATTAAACCAGTCTATTATAGGTAAATTGTACCTAAAATTTATTTTTCTGATAATGAGTCCATAATTAGCATAGAAAATCTAAGAAACAAAGCAAGGCAAGAAGGAGAAAATTAAAGCTATCCATCATTTTAGCGCCCAGAGACGACCACTAGCAAAGTATGTAATTGGTATACATACTTCCAGCCCTCTCCCTATGCCTATAACTACAAATGCTCTTCCACAAAACTGGGATTGTGTTATTTGATAACTTATTTTTCACATTAGACAGTATATTAAATGTACCCATGCCCTTAAATAATATTCTTTACCATGAGTTCAAGTCTGCAGAGTGTCACATTCTGTTGATGTGTCCCAGTTTATCAATTTTGTTTTATTAAATGAGTTGCTTCTAACTGTCAATTAACACAGAAATACTAGTGCATAGATAAATGTATTTTTATAAAATCTTTACTGAGCTATAATTTACCAACTTAAAACAGACAATTAAATATTTTTAGTATATTCATAGAATTGTACAATCATCATCACAATCAGTTGTAGAACATTTTCATCACGCCCAGAAAATACCTCATACTCTTTACAAGTCATTCTAGGGGGTATTATTTCTCAAGCCCTTCTACCTTTAGTTCTCAGCACCCATTAATCTGCTTTCTGTCTCTATAAATACGTCTATTCTAGACAGCAGACATAAACAGAATTACATAGTGTGTAGTTTTGTGTGACTGGCTGTTTTTCATTTAGACTACTGTTTTCAAGGTTCAACTATATCACAGCATATAGCAGTACTTCATTCCTTTTTATGGCCAAATATACCATCGTATGGATGTACTACATTCTGTTTACCCGCTCACAGTTGATAAACATTCAGGTTAATGTAGTAAGTGTGAAGTAATATCTCATCGTGGTTTTGATTTGCACTACTCTGATGGCTAATGACGTTCGGCACCTTTTCATGTGCTTACATTTGTATATCTTCTTTGGAGAAATGTCTATTCAGATCCCTTGCTCATTTTTAATTGGGTTATCTCTTAATTACTGAGTTGTAAGCATTTTATTTTAGATACAAGTCCCTTATCAGATTTGCAAAAAAATGTTCCCAGCCTGTGAATTATCTTTTCACTGTCTTAATGATATCCTTTGAAACATAAGAAATTTTGGAAGTACAATTGATCTTTGTATATTGATATCATATCCTACAGCCTGGATGAACTAACTCACATATTAGTTCTGACAGATTTTTAATGGATTGCTTAGGAATTTTTTCTCTATAAAATCAAGCTCTGAAAATGGAGATTTTATTTGACTTTTTCCTTTACAGTCTGCATGCCTTTTATTTCTTTTTCTTGACTAGTTGTCCTGGCTAGAGCCTCCATACTATGCTGAATGGAAAGGACAGAAGCAGACATTTTTGTCTTGTTCCTGATCTCATGGGGAAGAATTTATTCTCTTACCATTGAGTGTGATGTTAGCTCTGGGAGAGGAATTCCTAAATTTTTTTTGTTGTGGGAGGGTTAAAAAGGTCGTTTCAGTGTTATATCTATTCATAAGAAATCCTAAATATGTCTATTTCCCAATGTGCAACTCCCACAATATTTAATTCTCTAACAGAATTTCAGCATCCTTTGTATTTATAATAGGTAAGAAAGGGACAGTGACAGGTTAAAGGAAATCTCAAGTAATCCTGAAGTCCAAAAAGACTTGAAATGGACAGATTTAAGGAAATCGAATCCCTATGTCTGGAAAAATAAACATCTGCTCACATAAAGCCAGAACAATGGGCATTAAGTTAAAGTCAATTGGACATTTCCTTGAGTTCACTGAATCAGCCTCTCAATACACTGCTGAAAGGAAGACTTTATTCTGAGCATGCCCTGAAATTCTGTGTTGATTTTCCTGCTTCAGTTCCCTAAGTTCTCATTCCATTGCTCACCCAAATTAACTCTAAGTAGCTTTATGATGCCTAAAAAAATGGCAAGATCTATTCTATTGTATTGAAACCTGTAAATTCTAGAACAAAGAGGGATTTGACAGTTACTTAATTTGATTATTTAGTCATACTAGATATTTCAGATGAAAACCTACACCCTGAAACCTGGATTATCCAGTTTGACCCTCTCAAAAATTATATTAGAGCAACATCTTGGTTAGCTGAGACGCACGTGAGGAGGGATAGGAGAAACCATCTGGACTTTAGAAGGCCTGCCTTCCAATCCTGATCTTCCCAACCCTAGTCGTGCATCCTTGAGCAAGTGATTTATCCCACAGGGAAGCTGTGAAGATGACATGATGCATTAGTCATAGAGTGCCTGGAACACAGTAGGTGCTGTTATTACTAGTAGTAATGTTTCCTAACTAAACTGCTCAGAAAATAGATTAGTCTGGTCCATTATAATTTCTAGTTTTCCAACTTTTATGGCTGAAACTCCTTCTAAACAATCCAAGTATTTTTTGTGTCTCTGTATTATGATAGACAGTTACAGCTTCCATTTCATTTCTAAGTATTTCATCGGCAAGATCCTATGTAAGCTACCAAAAGGTGAGTTAGGCTCATCCACAAGCAGTTTATAATCTAGTATAAATGGTCATGATACACACCATAACAACTTTGCATGCATTACAATTACACAATCTTGCAGAGAGAGAAGGTGCAGGAGATGGAGCAGGCTGTACAATGAGTGACTTGATACACAGTCTAAAACATGGTTTTCATTAATAAATTTTGAGCATGTGCTTATACAATTGTTGTTTACTTGCTTTCCTTAAAAGAGTAGCATAGGAAAAAAGCCAATAAACTGAAAATTTTATTCTGACCTCATATCCCCCTGCCTCCTAAAAGGTCATGTCTATACCCTGAACACCAATTAGTGATGGCACTGCCGAACTCATTTCTCCCATTTGAGCATGCTCCTGGCAGAGGCTAATCAGCATATCTGAAACTGTCTGATTAACAAACTAATGAAGACCGACCAGCTCTGCCCAGGTGACTCAGGCTACTTCTGTGCTGTGGGCACACCATGGCCTTCACAAAATGCCAGCTGTGATTCTAATCCACTCAGTGGTTTGCTCTGTCCTCTTAGGAAAGCTTGAGAATGAGTCTCAAGACAATATATTTTCATAGCTGTAGAAACTGTATGCACCTGATAAGAGTTCCTATCTCAAAAGGGTTAGCACCGCATGGCATGCCATAAAACAACAAAGGAGCAGGCTCTGTGCACTCCACAGCAGTCACTAAGAAGGAAACATGGACCCACAACTTGCACTCATTCCACAGTCACGGCCTGGACACTCCCATGGTTCATCCAGGTGCGGGGCTTAGCTGAGTCACAGACTTTGCAGAACACAACACAAAATTTAATTAAACTGTTATGAAATAACTATCATATATAACTAGCGCGCATACACACACACACACACACACACCAGGCTGTCTCATAACTAGCAACGTCAGTCACAGAAAACCATTCATCAACAACTAAAAATCATCAAGCAACAACAGAAAACAGAAAATCCCACAATAATATGGGAGAGAGGGGCTCCTCCTACACAGGGTCTCCTGGAATGAAAGCAGGCCCCTCAGGCAAGAGAGCCTGGCTCCTGCCACTGAGGGGCGAAGACCACATGGTAATAAAGCACCAAAAACAATGTCCACTCCAAGAGCTGACTGTTGATTAGTTCATTTCATTGCCACAACAGCCTAAGACAGGAGGTCCCGCCTACTACACTCCTCAGCCACCCCGAGATTTTGATAAAGAATCAGGAGCAGGGCAAGAAGAAGGAAGACAAAGTCATTTTTACTCATTTCAAAGAAGACTGGCATCTGGAATCCCAATGCACTAATGGAAAGAGCCCTACACACCAAAGCTCTGGAAGTTTGCACTGAATCTGCTACCTTTGGCTGTGTGGCCTCTGTTCTCTCAACCTGAGCAAAGAACAAGATGTTCACAAGCCCCCTCTCCAGAGTCAACATTCTGAAGCTTGAAATCTAACAGGTCCTTACAGCTGCTCGAGGTCACATGAGGCCCTCATGACACGAGCCCTGTGCTGGGCCTGGTTACCAGAGGAACATGATAGAAGACGTTTCACAATAAAATGCTGTGTTTTTCTAGTTCTTCCTCCCTCCCGTTCAAGATCTCTCTGGAAAGATTCAGATTTTCATCACATTTGCCCAAGCCAAGTTGTGAGCACATCGGGAAGGGTGTCATTTTCATTCTGCAGCTTTGCAAGGTACCTGGTCCACTGTTAGTGCTCAACATGTGTACAAAACTGGCCGTCTTTTACGACTGTCTTGAAGGCACAGCCAGTTCTTTTCATTCCCCTCTCCTCTTTATTTCTCTAAGTCTAAGGAAAAAGGAAGGCTTTCAACTAAATCAAAATGGGAAGAAATTCATAAAATGCATTAGCTACTTCACTCAGGTACATACTTTGGTTTCCATCTGAACCTCAAACCATTCATTTTAACCCAGAGATGGATAAATGACCACCTAGCCATTATATCATTACTAAACATGTGAGCCTTAAATTAGTTGGGTAAGTGCTCTTTAATAATATGTTGATTTGAGTGCACCGTGATAAAAATCAATCATCCATTTTATAAGGGCAGCAATCCCATGAAAAGCTGAATGCTATTATGCTATCTGCTTCATAAAAGAAAGATTTGGGGGCCTGGTTTCTATTGTCAAACTGAAGAGTTATCACACGAAATAGACTATAAGTGTGACTGAAACCTTGCAATATTCTCAACCTTTATCTCATATTTGGAAGCTGAAACAGTATCGCAATACGCACTCTGCTGGAGACAGGCCCAAAGGAAAAAGGGTTTCTCCAGATACAAAACCAGAGCTGCCTCTTCTTCACGTTCTTCCCATCCCATCCCCACTTATTATCCAGGCCAAATACCTGTTCCTTCTCACTTATACCCCTCTCCCATCATTCCTTGCAACCAGAGCCTTAAAACACAGTGGATATATAGCCCAGGGACTGTGACATCAGAAAAGAAAACACACGAGCAAATGCCTCCTGATTCCCAGCTCTGCCCAACATGTAGCCAATAGCTCCTTGAGGAGAGAAGTAGTTGTGACTTTTTTTTTTGTTTGGTTGTGACTTTCACTTTTGTATCCACAGGGCCCGTACCATAGTACCACTCTGCGTGTGTGCCTGTATATTAAACTACATCCTTCCCTCTTTCCAATCTGACACACCAAATATTATTTTTGGCTACCCTTTGATTTATCAGTTACCAGGATACTTGGCAATGCCTACCCCTTCCTATGCAAGGACAACATTTCTAAATAACACCCCTTTTCTAAAGTTCTCCTAGAGCATTATACTGATTTATCTACTTTATGACACATTTTTTGAGAGCTTGTTTGGAGGTTCTAGCAGGGGAGTGCAGCTACTCGAACACCCTTGACCGAAGACTGATCCTCTCCTCCAGTTGGGAAAATCATCCTCTTTGACCGAGTGCACACAGCTTCGGGAGGGATGCACATGGATCAGTGAGGGAGGAAGGGAACACCCGCCTAGCCAGCCAGGTCAGCTAAATCAACCCTGGCAACCAATGGGGTAACAAATGTCACAGCGAGATCACCCTCACATCTAGTATGACACATTTTTTTTAAAAATATCTAGATGGGCATTAGAGGTATCACATTTGGCCATGAATCAGAGTGGTAAAAACTGGCCCAAAATGAAGTGATTTCAGCTAACATTTATTGAGCACTTATATCATACCATGCATTTTGCAAACTAATAATAATAACTAACTTGACTCATCTCACCAAAACCTCATAGCAATTCTATACCATGTGTACCATTACTATCCCCGTTTTATGAATTATAAATAGAGGTCCAGCATTATGCGGACATATGGCTGGTGAGTAGGAAAACTGGAGCTCAGGCCTGGGACTGCTATGGTGTACCCACAGAACACCCCCTGCTTATAAGGTCCATGTAATACAAGAAAGCCTGCAGGCCACAGCATTCTAGGAGCACCTCAAACTTTTGAAAAACAGAGCCATAGAGATTTCTTTTTTATATACTTAAAAGTGTATACCCATACCTGAGTAGCATTTACCAGCCAGGATATCACAATACGAGACTTTTCCAAACATGCAATAAACCTTAGCAGTCAACAAACTTTTTCTTTACATATTTTTTATTGTTGTTCTATTACAGTTGTCCCAATTCTCCCCTGTTGCTCTCCCCTGTCCCGCCCACCCCACAGTCAATCTCCACCGTTTTCCACGCCCATGGGTCATTTATACATGTTCCTTGACTAGACCCGTTCCCTTCTTTCCCCCCTTATCCCCCGCCCCCCGCCCCTCTGGTCACTGTCGGTCTGTTCCTTGTTTCCATGTCTCTGGTTCTATTTTGCCCATTCGTTTTGTTCATTAGGTTCCTCTTAGAGGTGAGATCCTATGACATTTGTCTTTAATCCTGAAACACCAATTCAAAAGAACCTATGCACCCCAATGTTCATAGCAGCACTATTTACAGTAGCCAAGGGCTGGAAACAGCCTAAGTGCCCATTAGTAAATGAGCGGATCAAAAAAACTGCGGTACATTTACACATGGAATACTTCACAGCAGAAAGAAAGAAGGAGCTCCTATCTTTTTTTATTATTTTTTTAATTGGTGTTCAAGTACAGTTTTCTGCCCTATAACCCCATCCCAGCCCACCCCCATCCAGCCAGCATGGATGGAACTGGAGAGTATTATGCTAAGTCAACAAACCTTTTTAACCACTAACCCTATGAAAATGTTAATTAATCAGTAACATACCTTTGATATTAGACTCAAAGGAAAGGAAGATTTTATAATTAAAAGTGTCCGATACCTATGTAACTTGCAAAACCCAGTGAAATGAAAATGGGGTGGGGGGGCTTCTTATTCAAAACATATTTCGAATTTCAAGACAAAAGGAGAAACATATTATCTGAAGCAAGCGGGCCTCTGAACACGGGCCTCTGTGCAAGTTCAGGAAGCTGGCCACAGACAGGATTGGTGTCCAGGACCCCCAAGGTCACTCTGGACTCTAGGAAAGAGGCTTACCGAACAGGCTGTGAAATGGCTTGTGAGCTCAGCTGCAGGTGTCGGAGGCTTTCTCCAGATTAAACCACATGCAAAATCGAAATCTCTAACTGGAATGTTAAACAGCTTGGCTCCTGATACCTTTGAATATGAGCTCAATCCAAGATACACTTTTAACTGCTTCTTATGCTAAGAAGTTGCCTGTGACAGCAGGAAAAGGTCATCTGGCATAGATATCATTAAAGAAACAGATTTCAAAACATATCCTAAAGAGAAATAATGAGTACTGCTGCATACCACACTGGTATAGCTTTCTCAATAGAGCAGGTGTTCAAATTTTTTAATATTCCTATTGGTTATCTCTTGGTGTTTTCTAATTAATGGAATATAAAGGAACCATGTGAGGTACCTAATATATAGTGAGGCCTTTATTGCACACCTAATAATGTTTTTTTATTGTAAGCCCTGAGAAAAAGTAAATCTGATCCAATAAATTTTTGAAAAGCACAATACATTGTAACAAGAAAAAGAATCATTTTAGTGTAAGCAGATTTTTTTCAAAAATTAAAAAAAAAACTTGAGTAAAGGGGACTGAGACGGGACTGAGAGACTGTCCCCTAGTCACTCAACTGCCACAGTAACCAGCTCAGCCCATTTGTACAGGAGTGACAGGGACAGAAATCATGTTCTTGTACATGTTTTAGCCATTTGAGAAAATAAACCAGACTTTGTCTGAATTTCTAGATAGCTTCCTGAATTTTCCATAACCTTTTGCTAATGGACACCTAAGCTATAAATGATGTGTGTTTTTTTTTTAAGTTTCAGAAAACATTTCATTATGTTTGCCAGAACGCTGGGTGGAGTGAGCACTCTAGTTTTTGGTTGCTTTTTATCTGTTTTTGCAAATAATTTGATTCAAAAATCCCAGGGTTCTCTTGATGTTTTAAAAATTATTTTCTTCATTTTTCCAGTAGAAGAGTAGCAAAATGTGTCCCTGACCTACAGAACAGTTATTAGGCCCATCCCTCTCTCAGCACAAGGGTTTCTGATGAGGTGAGCCAGGTCCCAGGCTCCAGGCACCAGTGTCCTCCCCCTCGGATTGAGTATAATACAACTTCAGGTTCAAGGGCAACACCTCTGAGCTTCCTGAAGAGAAGGGTGGCAGGATGGAGTTCTGGAGACTCAATAATAATGGTCACAACACACAAGTACACACATCTTTCTGCTGGCACCCCCAGGACCAGGCCAGTGGTGCAGATTCCCAGGGCACACGCTGGAAAAGCCTGTTCCACCTCAGCCACCACAGCTGTGAGCTGCACACAGCCTTCCAGAATCTTCCTCAGACAGATCTACGTTCGAATTTCTGTCCTGTGACTTATGTGTCCTGAGGCCAATCAGTACTCCACAACTGTCAAGCAGTACTTAATTCACAGGTTCCTGATGGATTAAATGACCCACCAAGCGGTCAAGCATCTAGTGACAAGCACATATCCAAATACTGGTAGCCACTGTTATTCTTTGTCAAACGACCTCCATACCTTCCCACTAACGCCAGCCCTGGCGACCTCCTCGGAAATTCCAGTACATTCAGAACGTAGGTGCTGGCAAAGGAGAGACTGCACATTTTTTCCCTCAGAAGTTTAGAGCAAGGAAAACTTTCACCTCAGAGTCAATGAATCTGGGACACCAAGGCAAAGAATTTATGAAATTCTGAGGGAAAGAACATCAGGAAATGCTACTGGACACACCGAGGAATTTCTCATCCTGTCTTCAGTTGTGCGGATAACACATCTCCTGAAGCAAAAATAATGCAGTTGACAACTACAGCCAAGGGACCTCCTTGGGTTTTAAATATACTGGCATGCAGAAAAAAGTTAATGAAACCACTAAAGACCTGATTTACAAGAAAGAAGTTAAAAAAAGCCAACTAGACACTGCTTCCATGAGTAATCTCAAGACTGCAACAAGCCACATTTGAGAGGGAACATTCAAGAAGGAAAAATGATAGAAAATAGTAATATTTCACTGGATACCACAGGACAGAGCACACCATGGCTACCCAATTTATAGAAGGGCATGGTAATCCAATATCATTCATATTTAGCTTTGGACCATCCCGCCGAGGAGGGCCCTTTTTAAAAGCCTGACAACAAGTTTGCTTTCTCCGAGCACAGTCCCAGTGGCGGACAAGAGCAAGAGCCTGCCAACAGGCTGGGAGGGGAAACACGGAGCAGCCCCACAGATTAAAAACCCGGCCCAGCTAATGCACGGAGTGAGCAATCCACATGTGGCAAAGTGGTGACGACTTAGACAAAATAGGAGGACAACATAAGAAGCTAAGACAATATAGGAGGAACATTTTCTGAACTGCTTATCAGTTGTAAAAACATTTCAAAAAGCAAGCTTCCTAAGAGACCATGAGACAATTTCATTACCTAGAGTTTTTTTAACTGAACCAAACTCTCCACCTATTATTACTGAGCGTGGAAGGTACTGTGGAAGACACAGGGGAAACCGCCTCTGCACAAATGCCTCCCACTCTCAAAGAGCTTTCAGCTGTATCAGATAAACTGTCACAAAGGAAAAAGCTTGGAACAAGGGACCCTCAACGGTGTGATTCTAAGACTGGAAGGACAGAGGCCGAGAAGCCCTAAGCGTTCTGCATCCATCTGGGGAGACCTGCTGGGAGAGATCAGACTGAGCAGAGCCCTGGGGACTGCTAGGTAGGTGATGGTGGCAGGAGATACTGCAGGAGCAGGACAGAGGACGGAACGGGAGCCGTGAGCGTAGCACCACTGCAGGGCACAGTGCAGGGGAGGGGCTCCACCTCTTTGCCACTGAAGCCCCAGCTACAGCATCAGCCGTACCTCAGAGTTAAACAACATTCGTTAAATCAGCGATTTTCGACTGGTGTGTCACAAGAATTTATAAAACACACTGTACCTGACCAATCAGGGGCACTGGCCTCTTTCCCCTTAGATCGTCAAATAAAAAATGATAACAGCCAACACAATAACAGCTGTCTGGTGTGAATGAATCCAAATGATACCTTTTTTTTTTTTTTTTTTTGGTCAGATTGGTAAACTTATTTTTTGGTGTGCCACAGAACTTTAGTAATTAGTTTATATGGGCCATGAGATGAAAAGGCTGAAAATCACTGCATTGCCCTGGTGAGTGTGGCTCAGTTGGTTGGAGCGTTGTCCCACAAACCAAAAGGTCATGGGTTCGATTCCCTGTCAAGGCACATGACTAGGTTATGAGTTTGGTCCCAGGCTGGGGTACAACAGGCAACCTATTCATGTTTCTGTCTCACATCAATGTTTCTCTCCCTCCCTCTCTCCCACTCTCTCTAAAATCATGTCCTCAGGTAAGAATAAAAAATTTAAAAATTTTTTTTAAAAAACCACTGTATTAAACGAATACAGGATCACCATCCATTGGGAAGTGGTTCACTACAGAAGCTACACTGGAAAAAAAGAATCTCAGTTACCAGCTCTTATGATTCGTCTCTGTTATATGTAAAAAATTACTCCCCTTCCTGAGAACCCTAAACACTTGGCACCATGTCCTTATCACCGTGTGGTATACGGGTACACATCCAATTTTGTCTAAGAGTTCAGAGGGCAAAATTTACTAACGTGGACAAAAATGATTCTTTAAGGGGATGGCTAAGGGAGCTGGCTTTGGGTCCAGACAGGTAACCCAGGTTCAAATCCCAGTTCTGTGTGACCTTAACCAAGTTACTTAACCTCTCTGGGCCTCAGTCTCCTTATCTCTAAAATAGTGATAACACTGTATCTATTTTATTGGCCAGCTGTGTGGATTTAATGTGAAAGTGCATGTAAAATATTGTACTTGGCACAGGGTCTAGAACCTGGTAGGTGTTCAATGAATGTTTGTTCTTGTTATTATTACTATTACTATTACTATTACTACAACTATATTCTGTTGTCTTACAGAAGACACCATTCTCTTTGGCCCACAGCAGGAACTCATTAAATACTAAGGAATGCTACTATTTCTTTTTCCCTTATGACTTCTGGAACTTTCTTAGGCAACACCTCAGCTCACCTGAGCCCCAATTCTGGAGAGGGGCTCTCTTCTCGGCTTCCACATCACACGCCCCCATGGAGCACAGTCACACTGAACTGTAATTACACATTTATTTGTCTCTCTGCCCAGAAAGTTCCCTAGAGACAGGAATGCAGGGTTTTTTTTTCTTTTTATTTTTCTTTCTTTTTTAATCAACAGTTCCTTAGTGCCTGGCTGGAGAAGACTCTCAATCTATACTACCCATTTAAATTTTTTTTTTTTTTTAAGGAAAAAAAAAAAAAAACCTCACAATTCTCAAGTCTTAGCTGATGTCTGCCTGAGGGGAATAAATGAAAGCACATCTCCAGGTGGCTTGGACCAGACTAACTCATTCAAATTTCTAGAACCAGGAAAAGTTCAAGTTTCTCCCATTACCATGGGGCAGATGGGGCTTGTCAAGAGCGGCCTGATTTGCTTGGTGTTCAATAAACCCAGGAGCTTTCTACAAGGTTAGGATCTGTCTGGAATAAAACCCTCCTAGCCATGCTGGGAGCCTATACAGCAAGCCCCAAACTCCAACTTCCTGGAGAGCTTCTGAAGGTGACCCAAATCATAGGACCAGCCAAGTTAACTGAAGTTTCTGGAGGCCCCACATGTTCATGACCCATTCCTACAATCCCAGGATAAGGTTACACCTAGGAGATAGACATTCAAGAATTTTTACAAGAGAGGACAGCCACCAAGAGAAGCCTGGGACTGGGCAGAAGACTCAGAGGCTGCCACACCCATGCCCCCATTAGGACGGGGCTTAGGAGCTGAACCAGCCAAGGCAGGACCTCCCACAGACAGCAGGCATAGCCCCTCCCTCACCTGAACCATCTGAGCAACAGAGGAGCGGCTGCAAGAATGATGCCCCAACTAGAAGAAAAATCCCATTCTTCCTAATTGGGTTTCCACAAGGTCCACAAGAACCATCAGAATCACAATGATTATGGTCATCAGCAGCCAGAGATAGAACATACTAGGCTTTCACAGTATTTCTCACATAGTAAGATTTCAAAAACTGTTTGTTGAATGAAGGCATGAATATATAAATGCTATGGCTCTGGCTGACTTTCCTGCCTCCAACCTCCTCTTGCGTAATCAACACTACTGCCATTCCTTAATTCTAATCCAACCCCTGTGGTTTCCAAAAATTCTTTCCCATCTCTTTCTCTAAGCTCATTCTAATAAGATATAAACTCTTTAACAATGACCCAGAAATGGCTATCAGTGCTTAATTTCTTACACTTGAGAAAATGTTGCAAGCCAAAGGAATTACTGTCTAATGTTATTCCTCAAGTCATCAGGTAGATTTTCAATGAAGCTAAAAATCGCACCATGAGTTCTAATACCTATTTGCTTAAAACATCAAGTCAATGCCCCTTTATTTAACATCTATAATATGTAGCATGCATTACATCTCCTATTGTTTTTGAAGCAAAACCTCACAACAAGTTGCAAAGGTGAGTACTGTTATCCTCACTTCAACACAAGAAAACAGAAACTCAAAAAAGTTACGTAATTTCTTCAAGGCCTCACAGCTCAGAAACAGTACAGTTAGGATTTGTACTTGGTTATTGCATTCAAAGCCAGTGCTCCTTCTTTTATTCCACTTATTATTCATTTACTCAACACACACAATGAAACACATAGGTATTACATACGAGCTAGGCGCCACCTGTGCATGAGACCTGCTCCACTGGCATGTGGGAGAACCTGGGCACAGACCTTTGCCCCGGGTCCTCCTGACTCAGGTCTGGGACCCTGCAGAGATCATGGGAGCCTGCACTCTGCCCTCAGGTCTCCGACTGTGGTTCTCTCTCACCAACCTAAGGACACATGGCCTGGGAGCCAGAGCACAAAGAGGGAGCAAAGCCACCCATTTGTGCATGGCTCCAAATCCCCTGTGAAACCAAACACACCCTTGGGAGCTCATTTTTGCAGCACCCACAGAGGATATAGGAACGCGGAGACAATGCCTACAGCAGGAAACCTCTAGCAGGCCCAGTTTCTTCTCTGGAAACCAACATCAATGCTAGTGGTGATGGGACAATGACCCAAACCTTCGCCCCTGCCATCAGTCGGGAAAACACAACAAGAAGCAGCCCAGCCGAAGCACCAGAGTCCTGAATGTGGCCAAAAGTAACTGTGGGGCTTGGGCAGGCCACTTAATCTCAAAGCGCCTCAGTTTCATGGCCCACAAGACAAAGAAGCTGGTCTAGACGATCCCCATTTCAGTTAGAAAGACTTCCCCTTCTGATTCCAAGAATGAGCTGAATGCAAACACAATGTTTTAGCTAACTAATGAGAAGTTAGCTTGAAGGTTTCGGGTGTGAGCAGTTTGGCAGAAGGCAAGACTGTGCCTGTAAGTCTTGTTGTCTGTTCAAGCTGCCCTGAAAGAATACCACAGGCTGGGTGGCTTTTAAAAAATAGACATTTCTCACAGTTCTGGAAGCTGCGAAGTCCAAGATCAAGGTGCTGGCAGATTTGGTGTCTGGTGAGGGCCCCCTTCCTGCTTCACAGAGAACCATCTTCTCACTGTGTCCTCACAGAATAGAAAGAGTCAGGGAACTCGGTGGGGTCCCTTTTATAAGGGACTAATCTCATTCATGAAGGCTCCAACCTCATAACTTAATTTCGTCCTAAAGGCCCCACCTCCTAATATCATCACTTTGGGGGTTAGGTTTCAACATAGGAATTCTGGGGAGATAAACACTCAGTCCGCAGAAAACAAAGTGACTGAGAAGTTAAGCTCTCTGCCCTGCCCCAGTCTGGCAGAGTCGGCTGCCCTTGGATATAAGTATGTTTCGCCCCCTTGTCCCCAGAGGTGCGTCAGCCCACCGGAAGTCAGCTGAGCAGGGTCTCCTGCTGGCAGCAGGTTCTGCCCACTGCCAACTGTGCAGATGTAGAGACAGCAACGAGGGTAGAAATCATGATAAGAATCCCAACAACACCATCACCACCACCAAGCTAACACAAAATACTGACACCATGAAGAAGATCAGACACCCGCAGCACTCAACAAAGACTGCCAGCCCTTTATCCAGAGCTGACATTCAACCCATACACACCGATTTAATCAGACGAGCTGGCAAAATATTGAAATACCCTCACACTGAGGAGTACATGACTACAGCCCCATCCTAACCCCGTAGGTCCTCCCCGCAGCTGGCCTCTGGGGCCTGTCCTGAGATCTCCCCACCTCCTAGAGGGACTGTTACCCAGCACCCTTCCAGCCAACTAATCAATACTTACTCTCTTGCTTCTACTCATTCACATTTTTCAGCTTCTCTACTAGGAAGACATGTTGCTTTTATAAATTTTTTAAGTTTTTCTTAAGGCATGAATCACTTAAACACCAAGAATGAAAACAACATACACATGAATAAAGCCAGCAAATACATACTATGAAACACTGGGTTTTGTGCTGATGCTTTCAAAGCTGACTACTACCCAACTTCTGTGGAAACCCTGCTCCAAAGATGATAGCCAGGTCACAAAGGGTGCATGATACTAACATTTATGAGAAAGAAACAGTGTTAAACCTACAATCTTTTTAACACAGTAATACCTTCTATTTGAATGAAGCCTTATTATACACACTTATCTTGTTCTGGACGCAAAACAGGTCCGCAATGTAAGCAGGTATGATTCAGGTGGAATTACCCCCATACAACAAACAGGGTAATCAAGACATAGAAAAGACCAGGATTTCGCAGTGACAGAGTGGGGACTAAACTCAGATCTCCTGGCTCTCCTTCCTTCAGAGATATGTCCATGTCACCTCATACCCTCTCACAAGAACCTAATTCAAGAATTTTGCAGCAGGTTGTTAAACCACGGGTACCTTAGAATTGTTCCAAACGAGAGCATTTACACCATGGAAATCAGCAATAATTACAAATCAGAGCTGGTTTGCCAGCACACAGCTGATTTCCAGTAGTCTCCTACTGTGTCATGATACATCTACCGAAGGGGGAGGTGTGCTTTTTCAGTCCATTGGAATTCTCTGTTCCCACTGACTCCACAAACCAGATTGGAGCAGCATGACATGGGAGAAAGAGCACTGCATTAGGAGTCAGAGCCTCTTCAATCTCCACCTGCCACTTAGCAACCTTTTTGCCTGAGTCACTTAATTCCCCTGAACCTCCATTTCCTTATCCCTAAAATGAGGGCAATGACTGCTGCCCACTCACAGGGTTGCTCTAAGACTCACGAGGACTCATGCACGCACCATAAAAACACTCACAAACTGAATAATACCACGCAGCTGTGGAAAACAGTACGGCAGTACCTCAAAACCTAAGCCTAGAATTACCATATGATCCAGAAATTCCACTTCTGGGTATACACCCAAAGAACTGAAGCTAGAGGCTCAACGAGATATGCGCACACCCACATGCGCAGAAGCATTGTTCACAGGAGCCAGAAGATAGAAGCAACTCCAAGCGTCCACAGACAGACGAATGGACAAACACAATGTGGTCTGTTCACAGAATGGAATAGTATTCTTCCTTAAAACAAGGGGGTGTTGCCACGTGGTGTTACGTGAATAAACCTTGGGGACGTTACACTAAGTAAAATAAGTCAGATACAAAAGGATAAATATTGCACGATTCCACTTATATAAGGTGCACAGAGTAGTCAAATTCATAGACGAAGAAAGCAGAATGGCTGTTGCCAGGGGCTGGGGGCGGGGACATGGGGAGGGAGTGTTGAGTGGGGTCAGAGTCTCCCTTTGGGAAGACGACAAGGTTCCGCAGATGGACAGGGGTGACAGTCGCGCTACAGCGTAAGTGTGCTTAATGCGGCTGAAATATGCACCTAAAAACGGTTCCAATGGGGAATCTCAGGCATGTTCTACCATAACCTAAAACAAACACGCACACAAATATGAGGTCTTGATATTATATTCCAGTGTCAAAGGAACTGAAAAAACACCACAAAAGCCAACAATGTTTTTTAATCACTCGAGGACCACAAACTCCACTTTTGCTGACCAACCTAACACAGGTAGGAGGAATTGAGGCAGTGCCAGGTTTGCACATCGCGGCCAGAAGCGGGCCATCCCCAACATTTACACAAGGTCTGCTCCAAAAGCTCACTGTGAGCTTGTTGTGAGAGCCATGTTTTTGTAGAGAAGTGAAATTTTTCATGGCAGTGGGGACCCTACTGAGGCCCAGAGAAGCCTTGAGTCCCTGCCGTGGCTGAAGTACAGCGTTAACAGCCCAGGCCAGGACCCCAGGCAGGGCCAGTGCTGGGGGAGACCAGGGAGGTAAGGGAGGAGGGAGAAGACACAGAGGCAGCACCAGGGTGACCTGCCCTTCCACCGGCCTGGGCCAGCTCCAACTGGTGTTGTGATGGTTGAGGTCAGCGGGCCTGGGGTCCTCTCCCCAGAATGCCTCAAAACCAGAATTATCTAGTCTCCCTCCTGTCTATCATTCAAACACTAATTCTCTCTGGTTAAGTGTGGTAGACAATGTACTTTCTTTAAAATCCCTTACATCATAAATGACTGGTCCCTCGACCTCTCTGAATATATTTGTATCTTCTGATGTTTCAAGGCAAATTTCAAGCAGTCATTTTTATCAGGGTTAAAGAAGTGACAGCCCACATTGGGTGGGGCAAAAGGAGGTTTGCAGTTGTTCGTGCAGAAAAGAATACCATAATTAATACAAAATAGTACAAGAATAAACTTTCACATCCTCATGGCTGCAGGCCTGCTTTTGCCCCTCCCTGTATGTGGGAAGACGCAGGGGGCCGGGGCACTGGCCCTGCCTGGGTGTCTGGGGCCGCATCACTCCACCAGATCCCCTACTGCACACGGCTTATCTTCCCTCCACCCACAAGTTTTCTAAAGCTACAAAGGTTTGGGGGGAAGGGGTTTGTTTTGTTGCTGGGTGTTTTTTTTCCCACAACACTGTGGGCCATGGGCGGGGGGACAGAGCTGTGTGGGAGGTAGACAGGAGGGTTGGGGACTGCTGAGGTGTGGTTGACCATGATAACTTCAGGTGTCCGTTTCTAGTACCAACTCCAGTTTAGTGTAAACAGTCTCAGTGATGTGTGTCGTGGCCACGAAAGACAGAGAGGTCCCCTCAACAAGCAGTAACATCAGCTACTTTCAGTTTGGGAGCCTCTTCTTGCCCTGCTCACCCCATCACATGGAGGCCCTAATAAATTGTGACCCAAAGGCCTTGTTTGGCCACCACAGGGGTGACAGTGGACAGGTCAAGATGAGGGCTACCTCTCAATTCAGACAGTAGCTCCATAAGCATCATGTCTACATCCTAGGACCTGGGAAATTAATCTTCTGAGATCACCCACCCCCCCATCCAACAGGCCCCTATAAGGACATTTTTAAATAAATTGTTATGTATGTTCATGTTGGTATATGCATATACTTGCTGCCATTTTTAAATGCTCTAATATAAAAACGGATTCATCACATCTAGATTTTAAACTGTAAAATTCCATGATGTAAAGACACTGTAATAAGAAGTTACTTAAGTCCTTTTAACATATCGAAACATTATTTTCAGCAAGAAACAAAGCAGAAACACTGAAGCAATTCTCAGTGAATTGCCTGTTTAAGAAAAAAGCATGGTGACGGTGAAGAAGGGACACAGCTGCACGAAGACCTCTGTCCACATAAGAAGACAAAGGAGTGAGAAAAGACTCCAGCACAGGCTGAGGTGGAGAGGGAAAGGTTAAGACACAGACATGCACACACACAAGCCAGTGCAGGGTGTGGGAGCGATGCAGAGAGGTAAAACTGGCGAGGTAACTGGAGGAAAGAACAAGCCTGTGATATATGGCAAACTAGGTCACTTCGCCACACAAGCTGGCTCAGAGGATGCTTCAGACCAAGTGCTTGGTTAATGCTAGCACCATATTGAGCTAATCACCCTCCGGTGGGAAGCGAATGTTGAATGGCTCAATGGGCCACCCAAATACGTGCAAATGGCCTCTAAGGAGCAGTGTTCCAGCACCACGGAGACTAAAGAGAGAGAACTAGCGTTTACTGAGGACACAGTCGTGGACCATGCACTGTACTGTACTAAACCCGCACACCCTCACTGAATCCTCACTACAACCCTTAGATGAAGTGCTAGTCTTACCCTGTTCTACAGATGAAGACATGAAGCTGAGAATGGCAAAACAATTGGCCCAAAACCTTGCAGCTAGGAGGAAGTGGACCCAGGATTTGCATCCATGTCCCGGTGACCTCAGAGTCTACATTTTTAACTGCTCAGTTCTGTGCTGTGGAGAACAACCAGCAATCATCCTGCCCTGGCTCACTGACGACTTGTGACAGTTTCTCACCGCGGCCTGGGGGAAGGTTAAATATGCACCATTCCGCATGCTTGCAACAAGAACTTCCAAAATCAATTTCCAACAGATACTGACATGTTCTTCCAATAGTACTGGCCCTGAGTATCCATAGGTAGTCAGCCTCAACCACAGCTGCTGAAGGCAGCTAAAGTTACTGTTTACTCAATCCCAACTATATCCTAGGCAACTCTACACTTCACTGGATCCTTATAAGAACCCCACAAGGCAGCAACGTCCATTTCCCATCTTAGCTGGGAAAGATCAAGGAACCTCTCCAGATGCATATAGCTATGAATGGTTGTGTTACAATTACCTTTCTATTATTTTTATTCATTGCCTTCTGATGCCTCCCCTACCTGGCCTCAGCCAACATGTTGTCTTAAAGCCTTATCCTCAAGACTAGCTTCTCCAAGACACAGAATCCCTCTGATTCTGAGTCCTGATGAAATAGTAGGAAAAACAACACAAAGCGGACAGCTGATCACTGGAGATGTGGAACAAATTTTGTCTGCTATAGAACTTGGCCTGTGGCATCCATTTGAAGGTTACCATTGGTCTTATTGGAGCCTGAATAATTCATACACACATAATAAACATGCAGAATAAACATGTTTAAAAATGAAGAGGGGTCTAATAGGACATGAGCCCAAGGAGAAAGTCATATCCTGCACCATAAAAAGTCAAAGGGGCATCCTATTGAGATACTCATGGCGTATTTTACAAAATTAGGACAAATATTCCAAAAATTTATACGGAACTACAAAAGATGCCAAATAGCCACAACAATCTTCAGAAAGAAGAACAAAGTTGGAGGAATCATGCTACCTTATACCAAACTATACTACAAGGCCATAGTAATCAAAACATGGTATCCTATCCCTGGCCAGTGTGGCTCAGTTGATTGGAGTGTTGTCCCGTAAAGAGAAAGGTCATGGGTTCAATTCCCAGTCAGGGCACATGCCTAGGTTGCAGGTTCAGTCCCCGGTCAGGGCGTGTACAAAGAAGCAACCAATCAATGTTTCTCTTCCTCTGTCCCTCCCTCCTTTCCCTTCTCTCTAAAATCAATACGCATGTCCTCAGGTGAAAATTAAAATTTAAGAAAAAAAAAAGAACAGCGTGGTACTGCCATAAAAACAAACATATATATCAGTGGAAGAGAATAGAGAGCCCAGAAATAAACCCATGACTTTATGATCAATAAATATTTGACAACAGAGGCAAAAACATATAATGAGATAAAGACAATCTATTCAGTAAATGGTGTTGGGAAAATTGGACAGATACATGCAAAAAAAAAAAAAAAAAAAAACCCCGAAACTAGAACATCTTATACTACCCACAAGAATAAAGTCAAAATGGATTAAAGACTTAAATGTTAGAATGTAAACCATACAAATTCTAGAAGAAACCATGGGCAGTAAAATCTTGGGCACTTCTCATAGCAATGTTTTCTGAAATATCTCCCCAGGCAAGAGAAACAAAAGAAAAAAATAAACAAATGGGACTACAGCAAACGAAAAAGGTTTTGCACAGAAAACAAAAGCATCAACAAAATGAAAAGACAGACCACTGAATGTGACAACGTATTTGCCAATGATACATCTGATAAGGGGTTAATATCCAAAATTTATAAAGAACTTATAAAACTCAACGCCAGAAAAAAAAGAATCCAATTAAGAATGGACAGAGGACCTGAATAGACACTTCTCCAACAAGAACATACAGATGGCCAATAGACTATGAAAAGATTCTCAAGATCACTAATCATTAAAGAAATACAAATTAAAACCACAATGAGAGCCGTGACAGGGGTGGCTTGGTTGGAGCATCATCCTGTACACCAAACAGGTTGCAGGTTCAATCCCCAGTCAGGGCACATACCTAGGTTGCCAGTTAGATCTCCTGTTGGGGCATGTTTGGGAAGCAACCAATCAATGTTTCTCTCACATTGATGTGTTTCTCTCTCTCTTCCCCTCCCCAATCTTTCTCTCTCTGGAAAATCAATGAACATATCCTCAGGTGAGGATTTAAAAAAAAGGAAGGAAAAACCACAATGTGATATTATCTTGCACCTATCAGAATGGCTATCATCAATAAATTAACAAACAACAAGTGCTGGCAAGGATGTGGAGGAAAGGGAACCCCAATGCACTGTGGCGGGAAGGCAGACTGGTGCAGCCACTGTGGAAGCAGTATGGACTTGACTCAAAAAATTAACAATGGAACTGCCTTATAACCCAATGATTCCACTTTTGGGAATTTATCCAAAGAAACCCAAAATACTAATTCAAAAGAATTAGTGCACCCCTATGCACCTCTATGTTCGCTGCAGCATTAATTATTGTACAATAGCTAAGATTTGAAAGCAGCCCAAGTACCCAACAGATAAAAAGAAAAAGCTGTGGTACATTTACACAATAGAATACTACTCGACCATAAAAAAAAGGAAGGAAATCTTACCCTTTTGTGACAGCATGGATGGACCTGAGAACATTATGCTAAGTGAAATAAGCCAGTCAGAGAAAGACAAATACCATATGATTTCACTTATATGTGGAGTCTAATGAACAAAATGAACTAACAAGCAAAATAGAAACAGACTCACAGATACGGAGAAGAGACTGACAGCTGTCAGGGGTGAGGGGTAGTGGAGATAACTGAAAAGTAAAGGGATTAAGTGCGCCCGCACACACACACACCTCATAGAGAACAGTGTGGTTGTTACCAGAGAGAAATGGGGTTGGGGGAGAGGTAGGAGAGGGTAAAGGGAGGGTAAATGATGACAAAAAGGGACATGACTTGGGGTGGTGAACGTAGAACATGTAGATGATGTACTATAGAATTGTACCCCTTAACCCTATATAATTTTATTAAACCATGTAACCCCAATGAATTCAATTTAAAAAAAAGAAAGTCCAAGGGGCATAACCAACATGAACTGACAAAAAATATCAGGATGGCACCTCTCCCGGAGTTCACATGTCCCCCTGTTTACCCACACATGCACTGGATTGGCCATCCTGAGTCAGAAAAGAACCTTGGGTCAGCTGACTATGGCACCAGGCTTCACGCTGGCCACCCATCAACAGCTCCTTTTCCAAATACTGTGTCCCCGCAGCGGCCTGTGGGCTCCCTGATGACCTGGTGAAATCTGGTAAGGATTGGAGGCTTGAGGTCCTGAGGTCTGCTGCTCTGGGTGCCAGCTGACCCGTGAGGCAACAATCCCCTGCTGGACCAATGCCTAAACCCTCCCAGAGGAGAGAGGAGGAGAGAGATCGGAGGGGATTTCAGGAGATTTATCTGGGAGAAAAGAAAGATTAAAGGGATTTACAGAGACCCAGCCAAAGACAAACTCAACAAATTAACCCCTCAAGTCCTCCCCTGAGAGGACACTAATGTCTACTGGCCCAGCCTGATTACTGTCCATTCAGTTGACAAGTTTGAGCCAGAAATTCCTACTTGAGACACAGTCTTCATGAGCCCCTCTGGGGACAAGCCAATCCAAAAATGCAACTTCAAAAACTCTACCCTACTAGTCAATAAGGACACTAGAGTTTCTCTCTTTTCAATCAAGAAAAACTTCAGTTTGTCTGCTCCAAGTACAGTATACTACATCCTATCAAAGAAAAGACTAGCTGGAGCTATCATGTTTATTATTTTTCACCGAACTTTGGGCTGTAAATTCCCCAATCAAGTGAGAAGTTACAGGTTCTAGGCCCACCATCAAAGTGATCTAGATTGATAATTCCGAAGGCAAAAACCTGCATTTTCACAGAAAACGAAGCAGTTCTTCCAGCTGCTAAAATATCCAGCCTATCCTGGCTTTCCCTCTGTGGCAGAAGAGTAGATACTTCAAAAGCCCTTTCCAGACACAAGTTCTTGGAAGGAAGGAAATTCACCTTAAAATGTAGCAGTACCTCACAAAGAGAGTCTGGAACGCTAAAAGGCATGAGCTCACCCTCTAAACTAGGGGTGTCCAACCTTTTGACATCTCTGGGCCACACTGGAAGAAGAAGAGTTGTCTTGGGCCATACGTTAAATACATTGTGACACATAATCACACACACAAAACCTTATAATGTTTTAAGTAAATTTACGATTTTGTGTTGGGCTGCATTCACAGCCATCCTGGGCCGCATGTGCAGGCGACAGGCTGGACACTCCTGCTCTAAACTGTCCCCAAGGGCTTCTCAGAGCATGGACAGGTCCTCAGAAATCCTTGGAAAAACTGACCCAAGCCACCAACAATACCATTCTTTCAACCCAAAATCCGTGGAGAATCTGACGCCCCACATCCAACTCCTCCAAATGGATCCAGAATCCAACCACTTCCCATCACTTCTATCTCCATTCCCCAGTTGTAACCCACCACCATCTCTCCTCTGCAGCGTTACAGCGGCCCACCAGCTAGTCTCCCCTTTTCTGCCCTTCAGACGAGTTCCTCAACACAGCAACCACAGCCATGAGGGACACACCTAAGTCACATCAAGTTACTGCTCAAAACCCTCCAATGTTCCCAATTCTTTAGAACAAAGACAATCTTTTATTAGGGTCTCTAAGGCCTTCGTGGGCACCCCCCCCCACACCCCTGCCATGTTCTCTCACCTCAGCTCCCACTCTCCTTCCCCGTCACTCAGTTCCAGCCACATCAGCCTCCTTGAACACCAGGCCTCAGAAACACAGGCACACCTCAGGCCCTCAGCCCTTGCCGCTCCCTCCAACTGGAATCTTCTATCTTCAGCTATCCACAGGGCTCCTTCAGCTCTTTATTCAAATATCAGCTTCTCACAAGGCCATCCCTGGCTATCCTTCCTCAAGCTGTAAAATAACTCCCACTCCAAAAAATCTCTGTTCCATGATTTATTCTTCTCCCTAAAATGTATAAACTCCATGATTTAATTATTCATATTTTTCATTTTCAGACTCCCTCACCAGAATGTAAGCCCCAGGAGAGCAGGCATCTGTGTGTTTACTACTAAAACCCCCACACAGTGCCTACAATATAGCAGGTGTTCAATAGATACTTCTAAATGTGTAAGAGGCTGAATTGATATCGTGCCATAAGGAGGAGAAGGAGGAGAAGCAGGAGGAGGAGGGTGGAGGGGGAGGAGTAAGAGGAGAGAAAAGAAAAGGAAAGGAAAGAAAAGAAAACGAAAGGAAAGGAAAGAAAAGAAAAGAGCGATGAGGACTGAGAAATGCAAGCTTCTAACAAATATTGCAGCTGGGATACTCTTGGGTAGAAATCTAGGGACTTTCCACCCATTTTCCTCTTGACAATGTGCTTAAAATACTTCTCCCAAACTCTAAAATTCAGAGTAACCCCAAAGTAAATACTATTTTAAAAAATCAGGCAGTCAAATATACAAACTACCTCAAATAGCTTTTTATTCTCCCTCTCTCCCCCTACAAATACCCCAAGAAAGAACAGCTGAGTGTATTTTCCACCTGGGACTTCAAATAAATCAATCATCTGTGTGTGCTCAACAGGTGTACTGAATGAACAATTTCAGAATAAGGAGTGAAAGTATTATACTAGTGGAAAAAGATAGTGTTTGCCCCACAGAAACTTCTATTTGTACCTTTCCTAAAGCAGCACCCAGCAAGCTCTCACTTAATGAAAAAGAGAACACACTCTGTAACTGACATTAAGTGGGATAAGTCTTCCCGACCTGAGCCGTCTCACTTCGCCACTAGCTTGTGCATAAAACTATCCCTCCCAACAGAATCATCTGCACCTGGCCTCGCACAGCAAGCTCCCGAAGAGCAGCAGCAAGTGCCTTCCTTGTGCAGGTGAATCTTAAAATTTCACAGTTGTCAGGGCACTTTAAAGCCATCTCATCTTCCCTGCCCCCATGATTTTAGGGATGAGGAGGCTTGGCAAATGGCCCATCCACCTACAGGCCACACACCCCATTAGTGGCAAAGCCAGACCAGGAACCAAGGCTCACATCCTCCACCACACCTTCCTCAGCCCCCACAGACAGCAATTACTTCCATGTAAAATGTTTAGTCTGTAAGAAAAGCGTGGATTCAGACCCCGCAGAGATGAAGATCTGTTTTCTAGGACATGCCAGTTCCTATACTCCAGGGGAAACCAGGTCTACTGGGAGAATCCCGTGTCCTGCCAAGTATTAAGGCCTTCTCTATTCAGATGCTGTTCGAGGTGTGGAAATTACAGAAGTGACCTCTATGGGCCTGGGGTACTTCCTGGACACCACGCCAAAGCTTTCTTCCTATCAGTATACTTCCCCAAAACGCTTTTTTTGTTTGTTTGTTTTTTGTTTTTTGCTTTTGTTTGTTTATTTCAGAAGGTGTTAAAAGATATCCACAGTACAGGTGGCCTAAAGGGCCTCAGCAAATAGGCCAACAGAAATGTTTACACTCCTAATTTGCTGTTACACAGTATTTATCTGCTTTCACGGTGTGCCAAGGATCTGACAACATGTCACTGATTAATAAATAGTAATTAAGTCTTACCACCTTATTAAGAACTAAGGGTAGGTTCCAGGATTCCCTCCCAAAGGAAGCCGCACTGCAGCCCACAGGTTAAGTACAAGGTTTGTCCTGAGCCTGACTCAGAGATGTATCTGCTAACCCAGACCCAAATCACAAAGATGGTTTTCCCCCTTGCTGTCCTTTGCTTCCTCAGCTTATTTCTCCTCCCTCTTGGGCCAGCCTTCACTCCCATTTGTCACCACCCTCCAGCAAGGCCCCTCTGACCACACGGACTAAATAGATAGACCCTTAAGCTTCGATAATAAGTGTTCTGCTCTGCAAGGAAAGGTACCTGGATCAGGCATCCAGTATTAAATGGCAAAGCTTGGCAGAGTGCTCACCGGGCCTTTATGATACTTTATTTGAAAAGCATTTCAACATTGCAAGCTGACGGTCTGGGTCCTGGCAGGGCTTTCCTGCCTTAGAATCTTAAAGGCATATGGTAAGACTATACTTTCAGGGGTCATTTCTGTAGTTTGTTAAAGGCGTATGGTGAAGGTGTAACAGTGACTGGGCCGGCCAAGTGCCTTGGAAATGAACCCCAATTGTAATTGTTGATGCCTTTGATTTATGCCAGGTTTCATTACTCCATATCCACACTGATGGCACCGGAAGTGACCTCTCTACTTAGATTCAGGACGTGGCCCAGGGTCAAACAGGCATCCTGAACTTCAGACCACTTCTAGAAAGTTTGAAGAAACAATGGTGATAACCCAAAAGCTTTGACATGTTACAGATTTAGATAACAGGTTACCACACAATTATGTTTTCTTTACATTAAGATTAGCTTTCCAAAGACTAAACTTAAGTCACACTGTCATTAAACATTTGCCATTACATAACCCACAAAGTGGCTCAATCCCACATGGATAATCACAACTTGTTCTGCCGAGATTCACAAGTCAGCTCCACCACTTAATAACTAGCTCAGTTTGGCAGGTCACTTTCTCTTGCCTAGTTTTCCCATCTGCCAATTGGGGGTGACAGTAAATACTTGTAAGGTTCTTATGAGAGTAAAATGAGTTAATACATGTAAGCACTTAGAATGATGCCTGCCACTTAGTATTCACTTAATAACGTCACCCACAACTACTATTATCATTATGTCACTGAATAAAAACATTTTTATCATTTTATTGTGAGTTTCATGCTTCTAGAACTTCTGCCAGCACTACAAGACCTCAGTGGGAAGCTCCTTTTCAAAGAATTCTTTTTAAGGCAGAAGGCAAATCTTTGGGACCCCAACAGAGACCCATACCCAAGTTCATGGGGAATGTGGCCAGAGTCCAGGAAGTTGTTCTGCAAGAGCGCTAGTCTCTCTAGCACCAGGAGACAAATCTCATCCTTCCCAGCAGTGGAAACCACCGCAGTCATTCCCAAGCAGCTCCTGCGATAGCAGAAACCACTCAATGAAGCCACAGCTCACTGAGCCTCGGCAGCCTGCCACTGCAGAGGTGCAGCTTTGGGTCTCTTCTGGGGAGCAGCAGTCACTTAGGGGACACTGCATCAGTCTGCCTGGAGGCTACAGGAAGAGGGACCAGTGTGAGGGGCTCAGGTGGGGACATACCATGCAAAGAGATACATTCTCACATGAGGGAACTCTACTCTCTCCAGTCCCTCGATCCACTGTCACATAATGGGTGTAGAGACTACAAGTAAGGGCATGCTTTTAGTTTCTCAGTAACCTGAGATCTCAGAATCACAACCTCAAACCCAAATAAACCTCAACAGTAATTTTTATAAGTTTTCTCCAAAACTGACTCCTTAACTGGCGATGCTGAGAGGCAGCCCCAAACCCCTCATGTGAACAGGCTAAGTCTTCTCCGTTTTCACTGCAATGAGGACGGACTGTGTAGACCCAGAGGTGCCCTCCCTGAAGCAAAAATGCACAAACACTTAGGAGACCCCATTCTCCATCTCAGCAAGTGTGCCTTCCCAGAAATCAGAGGCATGGCTGAGAGGGCCACCTGCACAACTTTGCTCTGGGGGACCCACTGCAGACATGGGGTGAGGGTGTGGAAAAAATTACCAACTACAGTGGACCTTGAGTGTGGGGCAGAAGACAATCTGGGTTTGGAAATGGGTTCTGGAAAAGCAAACAAAAAAAGACAAGTGAAGGAGGGAGGGAGGGAAGGAGGGAAAGAGGGAGGGAGGAAGGGAAGGAGGGAAGGAAGGAAGGACTAGTTTATCCTACAAAACACCTCCTTCTCTTTCCAGCCTAATCAACACCTCCCAGAACCCCTGCAAAATGTCCAGTTCGTGTAGCATGTGTGTGTGAATATATACTGACAGACACTGATCAGCAGCAGATATTGATCACATGAAGCAAGAAAACCTTGAACTGCAGATTCACCCAGCAGTGCCTGATTTTCTTCCACTATGAGCCTCCCCAACTATTCTCCTGCCCACAAAACAAAACAAACAAAAACCAACTCCTGGGCAGAAAGGGAACAGCAGCTGATCTGAGCAGCACATGCTTGCTGCATTCATGCCATCGACTTCCGATTATTCCTTTCTTGAGACGCAGCCACCAGCCTCGGACTAAATACAGCCCTGGAAAGAAACCGCCTGCACAGAGACACTCACAGACCTTCCCTCGGAGACGTGCACCCCGGCGTGAGCAGCTGAGCCTCTATGAAACGAACACACGCTCAGGTGAGGCGCTGCCCACACGTGACCCTGCACACTGCGAAATTCTTCCCTTCCACAAACGCGTGGCCATCCAAAGTCTTGCCTACACCTAGTACTACAGATGTCAATTCTGTAAGAATACATGATGGAAAGACAGAAATGGGAATGACTGAAGCCCGATTTTCTCATGACCACGTCTCTGGTTGACACGGTGAGCCCCTACACACGGTGAGTAAACGCACACAGCCAGTAAACAGAAAATACACCATCTCAGCCCATAGTCACGAGTGGGTAGAAAGAAGTCGAGAGGGCGGCGGTGTCAGGGGAAGTGTGAAGTCGCCTGCCAGCGGGGACTGTCCTCCCAAAGCCCAGAGCTCCCCGTCCCAGTAGCCGTGCCCACCCGTGCCCGCGGCGCAGACCCACGCGTTGGGCGCGCGGGGTGCTCCGCAGAGCCGAGAACCCACAAAGAGAACGTGGCGACCAGCGGTTCCTGCGGCGGTGGCGGCGGCGTTGGTGACAGCGGAGCCGCCTAAGCACCCGTGGCCGCAGCCCCCTCCACCCTCTTCTCCCTGGCCCCACTTACGTTCCGAGAGTCTCCTTGAACTCGAAAATTTTCTTGATGTCCTCCGCTTGCTTTTTCCAGGAGGAGCTGCTCTCGCAATTCTCCCGGGCCATGGCAGACGAGGGGCGGCGTGCGCGGCAAGCGGCGAGGCGGCGCGGCCGGGCTCGTGCGGCCGGGGCGGGCGCGCTGAGGAGGGGGCGCCGGGCGGCGGGGGTGCAGGGGCGGCGGCGCGGGCGCAGGGGTGTCCGGGAGGGCCGGGGCCGGCGGCACGGGGATGCTCGGCGCGGGAGCCGGAGGAGACTTGCTGCAGCGGCAGAGCTTCCTCTTCTGCAGTTTCCTCTTTCACTCTCGCCGCCGCCGCGGTCCCTCCCTGGCTCGTATTTCTGCTCGCCTCTGACACAGACTTCCTGCCGCCGCCGCCGCCGCTCGCCCGGCTTCTTTGCCACGGGTTGCCAACCTCACTTTCTGCTACTTTCTTGCCTCCCTTCTCCGCCTCCCGGCCTCCCGCCTGCTCTGTCCTCCTCCTCCTCCTCCTGCGGGCTCCCCGCCTCTCCGCACGCCCAGGCCACCCCCGCCCCACCCCACGCCTCCCCGCCTCCCGCCTCCGGCGCGCTGCCGCCTTCGGGGATGTCCTGAGCCCGGAGCGCGGAGGCACAGCCCTCAGCCGCCCCGCCACCCTCCTGACCGCCGCGTGTGCCCTGGAGCCAGAGAGAGGACAAGTGTGGGGACCAGAGCAGGTGCCGTGCGCCGGGGCGCGTGCGGGAGGAGCCCAGCCCCTGGGGTGCTTTATTAATTCTGCAAAGTCTCAGGGACGCGAGGGCTTTCCTCCCCGGCGGCGGATGGGGGCGCCTTTGCGTCGCGCTCCGCGGCACTAGGGCCGGACCCGGGGGGAACCGGGGCGCGAGGCCGCCAGGATGCTAGGCGCCCTCTCTGCGTCCCGAGCACTGGCCGATGCGATCGCCGCCCCACGGATCCAAAGCCGCGCCGGCCCGGGGGGCCAGGGCCGGTTGTTATGGGGACCAAGGTGGCTGCCGGGTGCGAGCGGAGGTGGGCGTTGACTCGGCTCCGCGGCGCCGGCCGCCGCCGGCGCTCCCAGAGCCTTTCAGTCCTTCCCCGCTCAGCGACTGGAGCTAATTCGCATTGCACCAAAATCGGCACCGGCGTCCTTTTGTGGCCAGGGGAGGGGGCCCTGGTGGCAACGAGAAAGCGTGGGAGCCTCGGGACCGGGGACGCGCAGGACGTGCCGGGAGCTGCCTGGTTTTCCCTTTGAGAGCAAAACTCCCAGGATTATTTGGCTGCTGGGTGGCGGGTGGATTCGGCGTTCGCCCGGCTCTGGCTTCGTGGGCCTCTCGGGCTGCCCTGGCTCTCGTTCCTGCTTGGTCCCTCCCGGTTTCTCCCTCTCTCCTCTGCAGCCTCACAAAGCCAGACTTAGAAAATGAATGTCCGCCCCCTCCTTAACCCCACCCGACTTGGCGGGGTACCCCGGTGGCAGGACATGTAGCTGGAAACATCCTTTCTTTCGGTCTGGGGAAACAAACCCAGAGTTCCCTCCGGCCTCCTCCTCAGAGGTGCACTTTGCCCACCCCTCTTTCATGTCCACCTGTCAGAGGCCACCCACGTGCGGATCCCCGGGCCCCAGCCTGCAGGGTCTGCCTCCTGTTTCGGGAAATTATAGTTTTCCCTTTTACAAGACTGTCACTCCCTTAGGGCTCTAGGCTGGGTTGGGTAAACAGCCCTGACTCTTCATTGTAGGCACCTGTCCCATTTTCCCAGTCCTGTTCCAATTTCGCTGTAAAGGGGGCGGGGTGGGGGGCGGGAATCTACTTCCTGAAAAGGAAACTACATACAGCACCTTCTGCCTGGTTCTGACAAGCTACCTTCCGGCTAACTGCTCTCCGGGAAGCAGTCCGGGCCCGCACCGGTCCCCCAATCCCTTCCCCGACCCCAAGGAGGTCAGAAGATAACCTGGCCACCCCATCCTGGCACACCTCCATGCTGGTTTGTCTTTCAGAGGCTGTTAGCTTAAGGCTCTTCAGGCTGAGGAAAGCAAATAGGGGATTATTTGACTGTTAGAAACACGGACCGAATTGGCAAATCTAACTTCCCAGAGGACACTGAGGAACCTCTCTCAAAGTTAGGACACCTCACCCAAATCCAAAGCTAACAGCACCTCCCTTGATAAGAAATAAACTTGAAGAACTACAATAGCTTTCATTTGGGTTAAAGGTTAGGTGTGAAGAGTAGGAACAAGGCATAACTGAGGTCCCAGTTGGCACCTGCCTATGCCCCCCATAAGCATCTTGTATTTTTTCTCCTTCCCTTCTCCCCACTTCTCTTCCTTCTTATTCAGTTCTTTCCTCTTTATTTCCCCCTTGCGTCTTTTGTTTTAAATGTTATTGATTATGCTTTTACAATTGTCCCAATATTTTTCCCTTTGCTCCCTTCACCCAGTACCCCCCTTCCCTCCAGCAATTCCCCCTTAGTTCATGTCTATGGGTCGTGTGCGTGTAAGTTCTTTGGCTTTTCCCTTTCCTATACAGTTCTTAACCTCCCCCTGTCTATTCTGTTCCCACCAATTTTGCTTCTTGATCCCTGCACCAGTTGTCCTTTTCTCCCTGCTTCCACTCCCAGCTGAAAACCCTGCAAATGATCTACATATCAATGATTTTGTTCGTGATCTGGTTGTTTGCTTAGTTTTTGTTTTTATTTTTTAGATTCAGTTGTTGGTAGTTGTGAGTTTGTTGTCATTTTACTGTTCACAGTTTTTGATCTTCTATTTCTTAGATAAGTTCCTTTAACATTTCATGTAATAATGGTTTGGTTATGATGAATTCCTTTAGCTTTACCTTGTCTGGGAAGCACTTTATCTGCCCTTCCATTCTAAATGAGAACTTTGCTAAATAGAGTAATTTTGGTTGTAGGTCCTTGCTTTTCATCACTTTGAATACTTCTTTCCAGCCCCTTCTTGCCTGCAAAGTTTCTTTTGAGAAATCAGCTGACAGTCTTATGGGAACTCCTTTGTAGGTAACTCACTGCTTTTAAGATTCTCTCTTTATCTTTAACCCTTGGTGACTTAATTATGATGTACCTTGGTGTGTGTGGTCCTCTGTGGGTCCAACTTGATGTGGACTCTCTGTGCTTCCTGGACTTGGGTTTTTATTTCCTTCACCAAATTAGGGAAGTTTTCTTTCAATATTTCGTAAAATAGATATCCAATTTCTTGCTCTTCCTCTTGTTCTTCTGGCACGCCTATCGTTTGAATGTTGGGCCTCTTAAAATTATCCCAGAAGCTATGTATACCATCCTCATTTTTTTTTTTTTATTCCTTTTCCTTCTTGTTGTTCTGATTGTTGTGTTTTTGCTTCCTCAGGTTCCAAATCACTGATTTGATTCTCATCTTCATCCACCCTACTATTGTTTCCCTGTAAATTGTTCTTCATTTCATTTAGTGTATCCTTCGATTCTGACTGGATCTTTTTCATGCTGCCGAGGCCCTCACTAAGTCCCTTGGGCATCCTTATAACCAGTGTTTAGAACTTGGCATCTTCTAGATTGCTTATCTCCATTTCAATTAGCTCTTTTTCTGGAGTTTTGATCCGATCTTTCATTTGTGCCATATTTCTTTGTCTCCTCATTTTGACAGCCTCCCTGTGTGTGTTTCTATGTATAAGGTACAGCTGCTTTGATTCTGTGTCTTGGTAGAGTGGTCTAATGTAGTAGGTGTCCTGTAGGATCCAGTGGCACAGCCTCCCCTATCACACAAGATGGGTACTCAGAGTGCATCCTTCATGTGGGCTGACTATACCCTCCTCTTATAGTTGAGACTTAGTTGCTATTGGCAGATCAATGGGAGGGATTTACCCAGGCCGTTTAGCTGTAAAGACTGGCTGTGATCGCACGCCATCAACCCTCGTGCTCTGTGGAGGATCAGCTGTGCAGGGGCAGGGTCGTGGTTCTCCAAAGTGGTCTGTAGCTGTCCACT
This sequence comes from Glossophaga mutica, assembly GCA_039655065.1. Lineage (NCBI taxonomy): Eukaryota > Metazoa > Chordata > Mammalia > Chiroptera > Phyllostomidae > Glossophaga > Glossophaga mutica. The sequence continues at coordinate 160,082,008 of CM077303.1, forward strand.
GGCCCTGGGGTCTCTCAGGTGGTACAGACCATGGTCGGACCCCACCTGTGTTTTCCCTGGGGTCACCCTTCCTGAGCAAAGGCTGCTACTTTTGCTGGGCCTGGAGATCCCAGGCAAAGCCAAGCTGTAAAACTAATCTGGCTGCTGCTGATACTGTGCCAGGAGCACTGAGGCCAGCAGTAGCTTGTTTGATGGGAATTAGGAAGTTGTGGAGCTTGAGCCAAGACCAGTTATTCATTTGGGAAGCAGCTGGGGTGGGCCCATAAGTTGAGTGGGGCAGAGTCTCTGAGGACCTCCAAGGCATATCACAAACTGTTAGCCAGGTTGATGGAGTCTCAAATATGGCATTAGCCTGCCAGCTCCAAGGCTCTGTGGCGGGAAGGCTCAGAAAAGGAACGATGTCTTCTGCTTGCCCTGATGGCAGACACTTCAGCCTCTCCCGCTATGCCACTGGTGTCCTTCAAGCTGTCACTCTGGCACTGGAGCTCAGAGGGAGTGAGTCCGGGTAGGTGAGTCCGCATGTGGGTTCTTTAAGAAGAACTGCTTGGGGCTCCAGAAATTTCTTCCACTGACTCAGTCCCTGCTGGGTTTTGCAGCCAGAAGTTGTAGGGATTTGTCTTCCTGCCCCTGGAACCCTGGACTCTGGAGCCTGGTCCAGAGTGGGGCTGGGACTCCTCGGTCCCAATATATCCCTCCCAAATTTACACCCACCACACATGGGTGAGCGACCAGCCTGTTCCCCATCTGCGCCCCACCTACCAGTCTCAATGGATGTGGTTTCTTCAATTCCGTAGTTGTCAGACTTCCATTCAACTCAGTTTCTGACAGTTCTGAGTGATGGTTATTCTATATTTTAGCTGTAATTTTGATGTGGTTGTGCAAAGAGGTGAGTCGTGTCTGTCTACACTGCCATCTACCCCCCCCCCTTGCTTCTTACCTAAGGATCAGTGATTTTTAGGACCTGTAAATCAGTGTTGTTTTTAACATGATGAACAGCTTATCCAGAATATCATTAATCTTTGAAAACTTTAGAAATCTTTGGTCTAAAAACATTGGTCAAAATTATTTTATTAGATGGCCTTATATAGATGCACCCTACATCGGAGGTGTCAGACTCATTTTCACCAGGGGTCACATCAGCCTCATGGTTGCCTTCAAAGGGCCAAATGTAATTTTAGGACTGTACGAACTCCTTAACTGTTAAGTGAGAGCTCGGCACTGCCGCTGGGTAGAAACAAGGTGGAGGGCCGGATTTGGCCTGCGGGCCTTGTGTTTGCCACCTGTGCCCTACATGAAAAACTTGTTTAAATCTCAACAAGAAGGGAAACAGCACAAAGAAAACTGCTAAGAACCTGGAAAAGTCTAAGGACCACTCCTTTAAGAGATACAGAGGACAAAATCACGAAAATGAACTTCGTTGCCATGGGTTCCACATCCTCAGATTCAATGAACCTCATATCAAAAATATTTTTTTAAAGTTACCTTGTTGCTGACATGTACTATGTAGTTAGGCCTGATGGTTGCACCTGTACTGAAATGTACAGAAGTTTTCCTGTCATAATTCCCTAAACAATACAGTGTAACTACTTACATAGCACTTACATTGTATTAGGTATTATAAGTAATCTAGAGATGATTTAGTGTATATGAGAGAATGTGCGTAGGTTAGAGGTGAATACTGTACCATTTTATATTATGAGGGACTTGAGCATCTTCAGACCTTGGTAACTGGGGGATTCCTGGAACTAATCCCCCACATATACCAAGGCACAACTGTACTGGGAAAATAAAATGGAAACAAAGATTAGCTATAAAATTATAGGAAACACAAAGAGAGTTCAGTATATTCATAAATGGAATCCCTTCTGAAGAGACTGAAATAATAGAACAAAAAAATACTGAAAGATGTTAGCCAAGAAAGCTTTCCAGAAGTGAAGAAAAACTTTAATCTACAAATTGAAGGGTAACATCACATATCAGAAAATATATGGATAATCATTCTCAAGACACATTCTGGTAAAACTACTTATCTTCTAAGAAATAATCCTTTGGCCCTGACCAGTGTGGCTCTGTTGGTTGGGTGTCATCCCACGAAGCGAAGGGTCAGCAGTTCAGTTCCCAGTCAGCGCACAGGCCTGGGTTTCGGATTTGGTTCCCTGAGGGGCAACAGTCGGTGCGAGAGGCGGTGAGAAGCAGTGGGTTGATGTTTCTCTCACACATTGATGTTTCTCCCCATCTCTTTCTTCCTCCCTTCTCCCCTCTCTCAAGTAAACAAATGAAATTTTTAGAAAGAAAGGAAGGAAGGAAGGAAGGAAGGAAGGAAGGAAGGAAGGAAGGAAGGAAGGAAGGAAGGAAGGAAGGACTCTTTGGTTTTCTCAGGAAAAAAAAAAAAAAACAAGTCACATATATTGGGACAAAAAAATAGATCAGCCTGCTACAGATTTCTATACCCACAGTCAATGAGGGAAGATATGTTTATAAAGTCCCTAAGGAAATCAAATTGTCATTAAAAAATTTTTAATAATAACTAACACTAGGCCTTGTTCTAAGTGCTTTACCATATTTATTTATTAGTCTGCACATGAATTCTGGGAAGTAGGTAATATCATTATTCCCATTGTATAGCGGAAAGCTTAAGTTACACACTCCCAGTCACACAGCATGAGTGAATAAAACCGAACAGCCTGGCTCCAGAGCCCTGCTCTCAATGTTGCACTGCAATCCTCTGTCAGAGTGGTCCTCAGAGAAAGTCGTCACATAAATGCCCAGAAGCTGTGACGAGAAGGAGGAGGAACAGATTCTGAGCAGATGAGTAAAAAAAAAAAAGAACCGACAGTTGTTCAAAACCCAAACAGGAGAATCAGACGACTGCTAAATCCACAGATGTATCTTGGGGCGGGGTGAGAGGAGGCTAATTTTGTTTTTTTTTCAAACCTCAAGTGAATATACCCTATTCAATATCTACCAGTGACGTTAGCCTTTATCTTTCTACCTCAGACCTACCTGCCTTCCCTGACATGCTCCCAGACCCAGACTGTGCTCCTTCCATAACTGACATTGAAACACGATTTTGTCAGTTCATGTGAGAATTAAAGAGGCTATTCTTGACTCAAGGAAATGCATTTGGCAATGTGCCCAGGTGCATTCATAAAATTAAGGATGCCACAATCATGAAAGTAAATATGCTGCCTTTTATATGGGGAACCAGGCCTAGATAAAAATGGCATCTCCCTTGATTTTTTTGCCCAGGACAGAATCTACAACAGACATTGTAATGGAATCTAACCAATATTTTAACTTCACAGTGTGTTTCAAACAGCTGAGGGAGGTACATTTCATGATATACATAAATACATTCACAAAAACTGAGGGCACCATATCAATAAATACACTGTGTCACATCTTACAGGCAGAGCCAAGCCCAAGCAACCAACCGCAATTGCCTAAAAAATTACCCATGAAGACTTATTTTCTCCAAATCCCCATCTCTTTAAAGAATCTTTTCCTGTAAAGGTAATTATCAAAAGATAGGAGCCTGATTGTAAGATGTTCTTTCTTCATTTTTAGCTAATTAAACCACAAACATTTTTTAAACATAACACCTACTTCAATAATGTTGAAGCAAGGAGAGAAACCAATTTTAAGAAATTTCTCCCAATATTTGTCAACTTACTCATCTTGGCATACGTGGGGCCACTGGGACGATGAACCGTTAACACCAGTGGGCTGGCTGTAATTCTGTTCATCAACCATCCTGAGTGCCCGAGCTTCTCTGTCGAGCTCGTACTTTAAAATGGACACTTTGGACAGGAAAATTAGCAAAGTGCAGTGCCTGCTCTCAAAATGTTCAAAGTCTAAGAGACAAAGACAGGCATGCAAACAGATAACAAGAGTAAAATGGGATGGTGAAGGCTGTAGTGGAGTTTGGCATGGAGGATGATGGGGAAGCACAAGCCAGAGGGGGCCCAATTTCCTGGAGGGGTCAGAAGAGGCTTCACAGGAAAGAAGACTTTTGAACTGGATCTGGAAGGACCTGTAAGAATTTGCCAAGCAAAGAGGGAGGGTGCAGATTTCAAGCGGAAGGAAAAGCATGGGTGCAGGTACAACAATATTAAAGAAAAGAGCATCTGTCAGAGTAGCATGGTGAGAGTCCCCAGATCTCAGTGGCTTATAGTAACAAAGGTTTACTTCTCACGTCCACCTGCCGGCAGAGTGGTCGCCATCTGAACTTTGCTGGTCACTTTGGGGAGAGCATACCAGCCAGGTCTTGCACCTGCACTTAATGGTTCTGCCCTGGAAGTAACACACATTACTTCCACTCACAAGTTATGGGCCAGAGCAAATGACAGCCTGACCCAGCCACAAGGGGGCCAGGAAGTGCAATCATATGTATCCAGAAGGGGGAAGCCACATCTATTTGGCAAAGAGCACGAATGGCCACCATGGAGGCACCACAGAAGGTGGTATGTTCAGAAGCGGTGTTGTGCATGTGGGTGAGAGTGCAGAGAGCAGAGAGGGGAACACAGACAGGCTGGCAGAGCTTGAGGAGTCTGCTTTTCAAAGGTCTTGACTGTCCGTCCTTGGAGCTCCAAAATAGAAATTTTAAGTGCTTCAAGAAGTGTGAAATCAGGGTTAAAAACGTTGCAACACTTCCCTTCCACCCCTGGATGTCTGGAATGGCTGTCCCCCACAGAAATTGTAAGGCTTCTGGTTGCTTTTCTAAGGCTGGCGGAACACAGCCTTCACCACGATAGAACAGTGTACCCCTGTGAAGGAATTCGGACAGGGAGCTCCAGAGAGACTTTCAGTATCGCTCCTGACATTTCTACTTTTGAGTTAGCAAGAGATTTCAATTTCTAATCAATAAGGAATCTTGAAGTGGGGCGAAGTCCCAAGGATGTGACCCAGGCGGACCAGCTGACCAGCATTCTGAAATGCACTCTGCCTCTGGGGTGTCCCCGCAGGCGTCAGTCTCAGAGTGCATGGGGGACAGTTCCCTGAATATTAACTCCCATCCAATAGAGCTGTGGCCCTGGAATCACGTATTGGTCAGTGGGTGGGTTCACCATGCAAAAGTGACTTGGCAAACAGCCTGGCACAGGAAACAAGCCAACAAGCAATCGGGTTTGTCAGGGGTTCTGGTGAGAACTGTTTGCATGTCCAAACTTTTGCCTTAGGGCTACAGTGAAAGTGGGTGCAAGAGACAGTTTTTGTGCAACACAACTTGGGAGAAAGGCATCTCTCTGTGTCCCAGTATTGGTGCTGGAATCAGAGCAAAGTGCTGTTCAAAATGAAAGAACCCGGATCTCATTTGATGTCTCACATGCTCCCTGACTTCAGGCATTTCCCAGTCCTTTCTTCAAATGAGCATAACAAATGGGGATGGATGAGATAACATGTGCAAAGCACTATGGACTTCTCAGAAGAAAAGCAGTCAATAAACGGAAGGTATTAATAGTATGCCTCTTTTTTTTTAATAGCTGTCATATCTGGCTCTTTTTTTGTTGTTTGTTTCATTTTGGTTTTTGGCCTGGATTATAAAATGAAGGATTTAAACATAAAAAAACATCTTACTCAAAACACACCCACCCACAAGACTTCGTCTAGATTGTCACATTTTATATTAGATGTAAATAACCTTGGTTGGTTACAGGGTTCCTGGCAAGGGTTTCCTAGCCGAAGGAAACCTATCAGTGAGCCAGATCCTGCTAATGCATGACCTCCGACCCCACCCCAGCAGTGCCTCAGCACTGTGAGCATTACCTCTTCCCAACCAACGCTAAAGATCTGTAACCAGAAACATGTAGTTCTTATATTTGTCATAGACTCACAAGTGGACACTAATATTTTTATAAAAGCAAATGGCTTGTAGCTTGATTTTTTTTTTTTTTTAAGTATATGCTCCTTCAAGTTGACAGCATGGCCCTGTAAGCCTTCGTGATTCATCTGTTTCTCCAAGTTTCTAAAAACAGAGGAAAGGTGCTGGAAAAGTATCCACTCACAAGTGACCGGGCAGAACACTCAGTTAAGTGCTTCTCAGCATCCCTGGCCCAGCTGCTCTTTCCGGGCTCCACGGACTGAGGCGTCTGTGGACTTTGCACCCAGATGAACAGACTGCTGTGGGATAACAAGAATACTGACGACACCCATGACAAAATGTAGGTGCTCCACCTAATGCGAACTCTGGCCGTAAACTGACCCATGAGGAAAGATGTTTACCAGCCTCAAGAGGAGCCTTGCTCCTAATGAAATTGACACCGGAGCTGAGCACAGGGCGGCTTGAGGACCTGGGGTCTGCGTGGCGCTGGAGCTCCTCGGACGCCCCCAGTCGCTCTCCTCCCTGGAGAGTCCAGCTTCCGAATCTCAGGCAGCTCCGCAGGCCCCTCACGGTTAGCAACGCTATTTCCTGCTGAACAAGCCAGAAACCACACTGGAAGTGGGTTTATTTTTACCCCAGGCTTTGACATTTATTATTACTGAAAAACTAAGAGACAGCTTTTGGCTGAATACCCCGTGGAATATTCAAGATCTCCATGTAGGATTTGGCCCTCTGTCTGCTGCATTTATCTTTTTTAGAGTGGCCTTCTCCTCCTCCCTGCCAGTGTTCCTCATTAGCAAGGATATTTGTATCCAAAAGGAGAGGTTCTGTCTCTCTAGGTGAGGCGCCTAAGGGATCCTTTGATGACATCATAATGCAGCTCATGACATCATAGCTTCTTTTACATAAATCATTGATGGCCTCCAGTGATGTGGAATATTTAATTAGCCATTGAGGTTGGTGGGAGCATACATTCAATATCTCTTGCAAATTTCTTCAGCTGACAGACTTAACAGCAAAAACTTGCTTTGCTAAAGGGTCTTCTCTCTGGATTAAGGTATATATCAGTTCTGAGGTGTGTCTTTATTCTGGTCTGTAAGGTGGAACTTCTATCACCTGCTGATGTGATGCCTTCTAGAACCACAAGCCGCAGCTGTGGCATGCATTTGTAACTCCCCCTTATCTTCTACATTAATTCAAACTGTTTGTGCAAGTCCTCTGTTCGGTTCATGGAACTGGGCATGTATGTCCTTCCTTATCTTTCCCTTTAGTCAAGCACACTGGATTGCAGCCTCTCAGAGCAAGTCCAGAACCGCTTCAGAAATTGGTTATCATGCACTTAACACCACGCTCGGCCTTGATCTCACCCCTCTGCTGTTTCCAGATTAATGTCAAGCTCCTCCCTCTTCCCAGTTGGTTTTCCCCAAGCCTCAAACGACTGCTGACTGCTCTTCTCACACCTGATGAGCACTTAACTTCCAGATGACCTCTGACAGCTGAGGAAACTGAGGCATCAGAACTGGCCCAAGGGCACAAGTCTGCACAGAGGAAAATGGAGCCCGCAGTGCAGTTCTAGCCGAGAGCAAAACCTAATGGGCTGTACTTCCTCTGAGAAAATAATTAATAGAAAGAGGGCTTTGGGCGAAAGCCAAGGGTAACCATCCATGACCTTTACACATCAAATTACAATTCTCATCCAAACATCCTGACATCAAAACCTGTGTTTCTCACATAAAAATGTTTATTTATATGTAAGTACTAAAGCCAAATTTCAGAAACAAAATACTGTGAGGCCTGCACTCTCTGGTCCTGAGGTGGCCCTGGGCCAGGGTCCCAACGGGGGACTGCACCCCACCGTGGTTTGGGGAGGCAGTGAGAGCGAGCCACCCGGCACAACAGCGGTGGTAAGCCTGTCATGTTTAGCTGTCTCCCTTCTGTTGAGAAACTGGGGTTTCCCCAACTATCGCCCTGTGCCCTGACCCCTCACACACTCTGCCCACCCCCCACCACACACACACACACACACACACACACACTCATCAAGGACACTTTTGCTTATGGCATTCCCTTAGGGGGTTCAAATCACCAGGCAATGAAATCCCAAGACTGTGGGTGTGGGGCTCCGATTTCGAATCAAGGCAGCCTTCCCGATGCCCAGTGGTAAGTCAGAAACCCAGCGCTGGCCCTCCAGTTTATTCTTCATTACCATACCAGCATACTTCACACCCAGTAAACAACCGCAGTGTAAGAATTCTAACCTACACCCTCCTACAGCTCCCTGGCAGAAGGTCAGTGGGGGGTTTTCTCTGGTGCTTGGCTGACTCAGATCTCTCCTCTCCCCGTGGCTGCCTCGAGGAGGCCGAGGTTCCAGGTTTTCTGGTTTCAAAATAAATTGGCAGAAAGCTGAAGCCGTGCCAATACCGCCCTCCTGCCCGCAGGCAGCTGGGTCCCCCGTGGGAGGTCTCTTAGCAACCAGGCTCAAATCAAATATTTGGGCGTCTGGACACATTCTGATTGGAATGAGCTCATGAACAAAAACTTCTCTTTACCTCAACCCAGCTACTGAGGGCTATGAAGAGATGCTGAGCCCCTCGGTTACCTCCCTGTCCTGGAAGAATCTGTGACTCACGTGGAACGTTAACTGAGAGGCAGCCCAGATGGGCAGGCCAGAGATCCGACTTCCATTCCTGGCTTGACGTGTGTTCCTGGACAAGACACTGGAAGTTCCTTGTCGCTGTGTCCACATGAAGCCCAAAGTTTTGATCTGACCCTCTGCAGGCAGCCTCTTCACCAGAAATTCGAGTGTTGCAGAGTCCCAGAGAGCAGGCGCTCCAGTTCAGGTCAGAAGCGAACCAGGAGGAAGGAGGATCTGGCAGCGCTCCCTCCATCCGCCGACTCCGCGGCCCAGCCTTCCCCGCAGATGATAAATGGCAAACGGGAGGCAGAAGGGAGCAAACGGGTGCTAGCTAAGAGAGTTTCACATCTTTCACTTTCCAACCCTGAGCCCCACGTTTATGCGATGATCCCAGTACATTCGGGAAAGACTAACTACAACAAACTTGGCTTTAGATGCTAATTCAAAGTGATATCCTCAAGGACAGGGGAGGCTTCACCTCAGCTTTTAAATCCTAGTCCCTGGACTCCTGAAAGGTGGACTGGTCAGGGCTCCCCTCCCTCAGCCAGCAGGACTGCCCCTTCTGTCCCTGGGTGTCCATCCTAATTATCAATCATGCCACCCCGCTGGCCACTCCAGTGGCTTATTTCTATTTGCATAGACGTCTAAGCTCTTCATTGAGCCCCAGAAGGCAGATGTCATTTCTCGTAGCTCTTGTGCCTTTTAAGTTACCTAACACATAGCCCTGGGGGCAACTAGTGTTCGGTCCTAAAGAAACACATGGAATTTAATGAACACCCAAGCCTCCTGGGCCAGAGGATGCTCAAACAAGGCAGCCTGAGGAGCTCCTGCCAATAGGAAAGGTCATCTTTTCTTTCAGCGGGAAGGGAAGTCAGAGGGCGCGAGCAGGGCAAAGTGCCTGGGCTCTGGGGTCAGTCCCGCTGGTTTGCCTCAGCCACCCTCTAGCTGTGGGCCAAGCTGCAGAACCTGTCTTGGTCTCTACTTCCATCCAGAAAATGGAAATGCAATGTTATTCATTGGGCTAGATTGTTCTAAGAAAATTTACTAGTAACTGTAAAGCATCTAACACAAAGGCAGTCAATAAATGGTTGATCTTATTGTTGTAGTGACCTTTCACCCATTCAATCATTAAATAAAAGCATATTGGGGTTACTCAGTTGTTCTGATTAGAAAATTATTTTTATTAAAATCTGCAGAAGAGTGTGGTATGAGGTCATCAAGCACTCCAGCTTCTATGGCTTAAGATAAATCACGTTATCGTTTTTAAGTCACCCCTTGGTTTGAACAAATAAGTATCTATGGCCACAGTGACTGACAGAACATTTATTAAAATAACTTTTGTCCAAGGAAATATGAAAGTTAATGATTAGAATTTAACAGTGACCCTGAACTCCATATCACATGACCTCTTTCCTTGAGCTTTTCTCTGGGAGACTTTTCTCAGGGGTTAGTTTTTGTTGATTTTGTTAATATGATAGAAAATGCCAGACTTCAAGCACTGAAAGACCTACTTCTGCCCTGGCTGGGTAGCTCAGTTGGTTACAGCATCATCCTGATGCACCAAGGTTAGGAGATTCTCTGTCAGGGCACATACAAGAATCAACCAATGAGTGCATAAATAAGTGAAACAACGAATTAACCAGCCTCCCTCCCTCCCAGTCCCCCTCTCTGTCCCTCCTTTCCTCTCTCTCTCTCAAATCAATTTAAAAAGAAGAAGAGCCCTGACTGGTGTGGCTCAGTTGGTTGAGTTGATTAGACAGCATCTCACACAGCACAAGGGCACAGGAATTAAACCCCCGGTCAGGGCGTACTCCTGGGTTGCAAGTTCAGTCCCGGTTGGAGTGCATACAAGAGGCAACCAATCAATATTTCTCTCTCTCCCTTCCCCTCTCTCTAAAAATAAATAAATAAAACCTTAAATAAAAATTTAAAAAGACCCGTTCTTTCTGAAGTGATCCTGAAAAGAAGATTGGCAATAAACACCTTTTATCCTTTTACCTGTCATCAGCAAACAAAGACGCCAGCATTGTCTGTAATAGCCCTAACCTGGGACCAGCCCAGCGTCCAACAGACCTAGGCCAGGTTTTCACAAAACAATGAAATATGACACTTTCACTTGAGGCAAAGACTCTAGTCAAAATAATACCAAGTGGAGAACTTACACAAAATAACAATGATGATATGGATCTAACAAACAGGTTTATAAAATAATGAAAGGGAATAGGACCTTCTAAAAGGTAGAAACTGTTACAAAGATTCAAGCCTGATCCCTAAGAGTACACTTTTCTAATGCTGTACTTGGATTAGGTCCTTGGTTATCTTTAGAAAGTAACTTTTTCTGCTATTCAACGTTTATTGAGCATCTACCATGCACCAGGCATTGTTGGAGAAACAATAGTGAAAAAATAAATGTGCCATCCCCATGGAACTTACCTTTTAGTGTGGGACAAAGATAATAAACAAACATGTTATTGCACCACTTTACCAAGAAAAATGTCACATTTAAATTTTACAGCCACGCAGGTAGCTAGGATTTAACAAACACATCTGGTAGGTAAGGGAACAAACTTGACTAGTAAGTGACAGACACAGGATTCCAACCTAGGTCATCTGGTACTGACATTTCTGGCAACAGCAGACTGAGTAATTCGGATCAACCCTCCAACCAAAGACAACTGATGAAGCTAAAGGAAATGTTTGTTCAGTTTTCTTGAAAGTATCAAAGCAACAAAAGGCAATGAAGAGACACCTGCCAAACTCAGAAGAGGACAAACCCAGGAGAGGTCAGCCAGCCCAGAAAACGTTTCTCCGAAGGTCTTTGTCAATCTGGGGAAAAATAACTTTGAAAATAAGATCTTGTTTTGATCACTCACGAGGCCAAAGCTCAGAGCCTGCCAAACTTGGGGATTCAGACAAACCACTCTCCATTTTAAGCTCAGGGTCAGGGAGAAGGGGAATACGTCTCGCTTAGGCTTACCGACAGGTCCACTCCATCCTTGCATCCAGGGAATCTTAGGTTTTACACTTGCATTAAGGTGGTTCCAGATGGGTACTGCCCTGAACACCTGGCAGTTGGAGGGAAGAGCCTCTCTAGAAGGACGTTCTACCATTCGTCGTATGTTCATACACACAAACATGACATATACATATGTCTTGTACCACTTTCCCAGTTAACAATGTGGATGCACTCTGAGAAGTGTGTCATTAGACAATTTCATCATTGCATGAACGTCATAGAGTGCACTTACGCAAACCTGGGTGGTGTAGCCTCCCGCACATGTGGGCTGTATGGTTCATCCTATGGCTCCTGGGCTACAGGACTGTGCAGCATGTTACTGTACAAAAAACAAGAGATTAAACCAAGCACAGGAGGAAATGATGCAATCAAGAGACACAGTAAACATAGTAAAGGAAAGGTATGAGGCTGCTGACAGCATAACATGGCATACTATTTTACAGTAATTTTTTTAAATGCTTACCGAAGGACATGCATTTATTAATTTTAGAGAGAGGGGAAAGGAGAGAGAGAAGCATCGATGTGAAAGAGATACATCCATCACTCTTCTCCCATATGTGTCCTGACCAGGATCGAACCTGCAACCTTTTGTTTCGTGGGATGACACTCCAACCAACTGAGCCACCCAGCTAGGGCAAATTTTTCTGTATATAAGTAGGAAGAATACACTCTAAAATAATGATAAAAAGTATAGGGTAGTAAATACATAAACTAGTAACATAGTTGTTTAATATCATTACCAAGCATAACCTACTGCACATGATTGTCTGGCTATACTTTTATACAACTGGCAGTAGTTTTGTTTACCCCAGAATCACCACAAACATGAGCAGTACATTGCACAAAGGCTAATACACTGCCAGGTGACAGGAACATTTCAGCACCATTATAATCACATGGCCCCACTGTCACGTATATGAAGGGGGACCCCCCCAAAATGGAATTATCTTCTGGAGGGTGGGCCTCTTGTACTACAGGCTTCTCCCACTAGGTGAGTGTTCTAGGAACCCATCTGTATCAGTGTACCAGCTGATGTTGTTGTGAAAGGCTACATTTGGCTTGGGTGAATTTTTTTTGAAGACCCAACACATTTGCCTGTTTCATGATGGGGTGACTTACAAGCACACCTTCCCTCACCACACTGAATGTTCAGCAGTTTTTGACCAAAACAGCATGACCTCCATGCCCGACCCTCCCTATTCACCCCATCTCACCCCAAGCAATGTTTTTTGTTTATTTGTTTCCCTGTATGAAACAAGTCCTCAAAGGGAAATGTTCTGCAGATGCGGAAGAGGTGAAACAAAAAATGGCAGAAACACTAAAAGGCATCAAAATCGAAGATTTCAAACACTGTTTTGAGCAGTGGAAAAATGTCTCAACAGGTGTATTGCATCAAGTGGAAAGTACTTGGAAGGTGACTGAAGTTTAAACATGTAAAAATAAATATACAAATTCTTATAAATAAATTCCGGGGGGGGGTGTTTTTCTGGATTCCCCTACATATATGATCTCTCATTGACTGAAACATTTATATGCAGTGTATAAATGTATGTGTATATTTAAATGACTAATGCTTACTAAGACAATTGAAGCACCCAAGAAAATAGGACATTATGAGCAAGAATAGCAAAAGCAGCCAAAAGTGTCAACAGGCCCCCCAAAAAACTTTAGAAATAGGAATTCTTAGATACAGACTATGAAACAACTCTACTTATTATATTCAGAAACATAACTGTCACACTTGTAAGTTTGACAGGGAACTATAGACTATAGAAAATGACACACAAAAAAAATTTTTTAAGGGCCAAATAGAAATTCTCAAACTGGGAAATACAATCATTGAAGTTAAAGAACCCAGTGAATGTCTGGGTCAATAGAAGATTATCACAGTTAAAGTGAGAATTAGTGAACTGGAAGATATATCAGGAAAAAAATATCTAGAGTTCAGCTTGAAAAAAGGAAAAAAGAAAAATATTAAAAAGAGGATATAGCTTACTTCCGGCCAAGATGGAGTCGTAGGTGGACACACTGTGCTTTAGAAACAAGAAAACAACCGAAACTGATAGGAAATTGAACTGTATGGAAGTCCAACAACCATTCATCCAGACCAGTAAGAGGGGCAGAGTTTTGGTAGGAAAACATGGAGGTTGGCAGACCCCAGCACACAGGCAGCAGCAGCTGGCAGATCCCAGGCACGCAGGCAGTGGCCAGCAGTCCCCAGGCACGGGGTGGCAACTGGCAGACCCAGTGAGGCCGAGCAAGGTGGCTAGCTGACCAGGCAGTCCCACATTCATGCACAGATAATCCAGGCGAAGGGGAAGTGGTGGAAGGGACTGTAATCCAAGAGAGCGGAGCAAGCACCATTCTTCCCTCTCGGACCCCGCCCCCACATACAGCATCACAACTCAGCAACTGGGCTGCCCCGCCGTGAGGAACACCTAAGGCTCCACCCCTCACTACCTAACAGCTGCTACCAGACCAAAAAATCCCTAAAAATGGCTCAAACAGGAGAACAAATTAAAGCTCCAGAGCCAATTCATCTAAGCGATGAAGAGATAGCCAACCTATCAGATACACAGTTCAAAGCCCTGGTGATCAGGATGCTCACAGAATTGGTTGATTTTGCTCACAAATTAGATGAAAAAATGCAGGCTACAATACGTGAAATGAAGGAAAACGGATGGGGAATCAATAGAGATGGGAGGAAAACTGGGACTCAAATCAATGGAGTGGACCAGAAGGAAGAAACAAACAACCAAACAGAAAACAAGGAAGAAACAAGAATTCAAAAAAATGAGGAGAGGCTTAGGAACCTCCGGGACATCTTTAAACATCCCAATATCTGAATTATAGGGGTACCAGAAAAGGAAGAAGAGAAACTGCAGAGGCCCCTGTCCTGGGCACCAGATGTTGGGGGGCTCCGCCCACAGAGCCCCATCCCTCCATCACGGATGAAAATAAAAACTACCAAGACATCTTCTGCTTGGAGAGGAAAGGGGTCAAACTCTCAAAGGAGAATGACCTAGAGCCCCATCCTCACTAGGCTTTTATTGGGCTCAAATACACTGGAATACAGGTTTAACATGTCAAAGAAATCTGAGGGCTTAATCCGAGCCAGTGTTTGTCAGGAAAGGGGGTTGCCAGACTTTGGGAGACATACTCATTTCCTCCTGGGACACTTATCACCTAAGGGAGAGCACTCTTAGCAAAGCAGGTTTCGCAGGGCTTTAGGAATTCATTCTTATGCCCAATCACCCAGGAAACTGTCCAAGCCAGCACAGGGCTGCACCGCTCACCCCCACAGTTTCAGGCTTTAAGGCAATTAGGACGCAGGAGACATCTCCCAGATGGAAATGAGGACTCGGGCTATGTCAGAATAGCCGGGGGGCAAGGGTCCATCACATCCTCTTTGCTGCAACGCCCCGAGTCCTTCCATGAGGCCTCCCAAGTGGTTGCATCTGGCTTAGGTTGCCCCTCCCATGAGGAATCTTACCCATCATTGACTGCCAACCAAGCAATGGGGTCAGAGATGGATGAGGCAAAAGTAGTGCTCCTGCCAGGGAGATAAGCTTTGTCTTCTTAGTAGGTCACGTCCTTCTGACAGAACAGACCCAGATGAAGTGGGTCCCTTGGGCTCTTACACAGCCCACCATGGGGTGAGGGTTACAACTCCTGAAACCAGGCTGAACGGTCTGCAACAAGAAACAAGTGGAAAAGTTATTTGAACAAATAATAAAGGAGAACTTCCTCAATCTGGCAAAGGAAATAGACTTCCAGGAAGGCCAGGAAGCTCAGAGAGTTCCAAAGAAGTTGGACCCAAGGACAAACACGCAAAGGTACATCGTAATTACATTAGCCAAGATTAAAATGAAGGAGAGAATTCTAGAAGCAGCGAGGGATAAGGGGACAGTCACCTACAAAGGAGTTCCCATCAGACTGTCAGCTGATTTCTCCAAAGAGACCTTCCAGGCAAGAAGGGGCTGGAAAGAAATATTTGAAGTCTTGAAAGTCAAGGACCTACATCCAAAATTGCTCCATCCAGCAAAGCTGTCATTTAGAATGGAAGGGAAGATAAAGTGCTTCTCAGATAAGGTCAAGTTTAAGGAGTTCATCATCACCAAGCCCTTATTATATGAAATGTTAAAGGAACTTACCTAAGAAAAAGAAGGTCAAAAATATGAACAGTAAAATGACAACAAACTCACAACTATTAACAACCAAACCAAAGCCTAAGCAAACAACTAGAACAGGAACAGAATCGCCGAAATAGAGATTACATGGAGGGTTATCAGTGGGGAGGTGGAGCAGGGAGAAGGGGGGAAAAGGTACAGAGAATAAGAAGCATAAATGGTAGGTACAAAATAGACAACAGGAGGTTAAGAATAGTACAGGAAATGGAGAAGCCAAAGAACTTATATGTATGACCCATGCACATGAACTGTTGGGAGGGAAAGCTGGAGGGTGAGGGGGCAGTACAAGGAGGAGGAGGATAAAGGAGAGAAAAACATTGGGGCAACTGTAATAGCATTATCAATAAAATATACTTTCAAAAAAGAATATTGACTAACAAGAAGGTTTAAGACAGACTGTCTAACTCAGAAAAACTTCATCTCACTTCTTTAATCTCCCATTTTACATATCTGCTGCAGGTTCTAACAATATAAAAATTATTTAAATTTAGGATGCAGATGGGCTTAGATGAATTTGCAGTGTATTGAGTACTTCGAAAAAGTAAAACCCTGTGCTTGGTACTAAACACCAGCTCTGTAGAGCGTAGAAAAGATGACCATGACCCTGAAATGGGCACAGGGCTATGGCACATCCCCCCATTCTACACAAAAAGAGCCCTCCTGCAGTCTGTGGCTTCGTCCCTAACTTATAGAAACCTTACCATCCTGCTCAGGGAAGGATAGGACATAGTTGAAAGGTCACTGGACCAGAAGTCAGGATATGAGATTCTGGCCTAGATGGTCGAGGTTCAGCCTTGCCTCCTTTCATGGAGCACTCACTCTCCCAGGCCCGGAGCCTCAGCAGCAAGATAGAGACTAAAACAGAACAAACCACGGGTAGGGGTGCAGGGCTGAGGTGGAGTGAACTTGTTCTGCTGAATCTCTGGGTGGTGGTGAGCCACGCAGTTCAAAACAGCCCCAAGCAATTCTGGCAGGTCCAATCCCAGAAGCGGCTGGAGCACCAGGGATGGCTCCCTCTGTCCCAGTAGGAGATGTTCTGCACTGTCCCCTCCACCCGCCATATTTCCCCCTCCCCTGCTTCTGTTTCTGCCTCTGTCAGAACCTGAGAAGGGGAGTTTAGACAACAGGCCCCTCTGGCTCTGGCCTCATGCTTGACACGTTTAGTCACCACAGCGGGTGGGTTGCAGCCCCCAAAGCCACAAAGCAGATCCCAGAACAAGCCAATTAGCAATCAAAATGCAGCTGCTCCAAGCAGCTTTATCACCAGTCTGAGCTGACAGCAGAGGGACACCCACAGGACTGTCACTGGCCATCCTGCATTCCCCTCGGCCTCTCCCTCTTTCCCTCTTCCCTGTGTTCTGCCTCAGATTCCAGCCTGTGGCCCCACCTGACGTCTCTGGTTACACCAGGAGTTTTTATTAGAAAGCTCACACTCTGCATATAAAATGGTACCCAGAAGTAATCCCCTTCATTTGGGGGACTCTGCAGTTTCCCAGGAGTGTTCTCAGTGTGGGAAGCCTCAGGTATGAAATGGTGGATTGCATGGCCTCAGGATGATTTGGGGGTTACAGACCTGCTGTCCCTTCAAGCAGTTATATAAATCTTTCCTATAATCACTGGCGGCAGCCCTACTGGGGAGCACAAAATAGCCACCTCCCAGACTAGTCTGTGCCTGGGAAGAATAATATCGACCTTCATTGTCCTCAGGTGTTCACAAGATGACGTTGCTGCTCCATCACTGTCCATTCATCTACGTCCCTGGTTAGCTCCCTGCCCTGTGGCCAGTGGCAGATACTCCGAGAATGTCTGGCTGTTGGCTGCTGCCATGGAAAAGAGCAAATCTCGCTGGTTTAGAACAGGCCAAACCTGTTCTTAATGTGCAGAAGACAAGGAGGGCGGATGTGCCTGCCATACTGGTGTCCTTAGCATTTAGCAATTCCATAATTTCTACAAACTCAAATAACCAGAAATTATAGTCTGGCAGCCCTATAGCCCTTACTTGAGCCTATAGATAAGGTTTGTTTCAGCCAGTGATTATTTTTAAGTTGCCAACATTGAAAATGTAGGTGATATCATGCAAACATCTGGATTCCTTGCTGCTCTTCAAAATCAGAAGTTGCAGCAGCACTCCTGATGAGCTAGCTGTCAGCACTTGGAGCTGAATAGTTTTGCTTGCTGAGACAGGGCACTCCATTCACCAGCATCCCACCAGATGTGGAGCCAGGTTTTTGCGGGGCCTGAGGCTTATGTAACTTGGGGGTGACTTCTCAAAAAAATTAAAATTGTAACTATAAAATTACTGGGACTCCTCCAAGGTCTCAAAGCTTATCTCTCATGAACTTCCACAGTCAGTCTACCTCAGACCCCCACCCCTGGCCTCTGGCTTCACCCCCTAGCCCAGTGCCTGTGTGTACTGCCTGCCCAGCCCAAGAAGCGACTGAGTCTGTGACCTCTTGTCTACACCTGGTGGCCAACAGTTCCTGCCACCAGGCCTCCTCATTTCAGACCTGACTTCCAGGACAAACACAGCTGGGCCCTGTGAGGCAGGCTCCACCCTCCCTAGAACTCTGGTAACTAAAATGAAGGGTGACTTCATTCATTTTAAAAGGTAGTGAAAAAGAGGTCTTTGTGCTTTATAATCCCCTCTCTTCCGCCAGGTTAAAAGGAGAGGAGAGTCTAAGCCTCTACTGGGAGTTAGTATAGAAAGTAACTTCTAACCATCACAGAGATCTAGGAACAGCACCAAAAGAATGTGGGGTGGGGTGGGGAGGGGATGCCAGAGGTCTGGGATCAACAGCCTGATTTCCATTCCATCAGGATGCTCATTGGCTCACTGACTGTCCATTGGTCTCTAAATGGCTTTATCGGGGGGGGGGGGGTTAGAAGGGAGACATGCCAAAAAAATGTTTTTCAGACAGTGGTAAACTGTATTGCCACAGTCAGATTAGAAATGAGATAATCATCAATACTTACTGAGCATCTCCTGCATATTAAGACTACCTCCTATACACCTAGGACCGTACCAGACAGCATACAGTGGCCGCTCTGTGGGTGCCTGTGGCCTCGTTTCAGAAACAGGCACCCACAGAAGACAGTTAGATGACAGGGAAATGTCATAATGCCTTGTAGGAACCCAGAAGGCAGATTGGGAAGATGCTTCTGGAGTAGAGGTGACCACAGGGGTCCTGGATGTGCAGGAGCAGCACTGAGGAGGTTGCAGGTGGCAGAAGTGTTTGGGGGACCAGGTGGAGTGAGTCTGGAGGGCCAGAGGAGGAGCTGTAAGCAAAGAGAAATAAAAAGGAAGGTAGGCAGGGAAGCCCATCAGGAAGGAACTCGATTGAATTGTAGTTAAAGGTATTTGGATTGTCTGACTCAGTGATAGAGAACAAAAAATATAATAAAAATGCATGCCGGCAGTGCTTTTCAGCTTACTGAAAACATGCATTGTAACTTAGTCCCATTTCATTCTTACCTGTATTGGGTTGTCCAGAAAGTAAGTACGTTTTTTTTTTTTTCCTGTATGATGGCTCTTGTAGCGCTTAGTTGTCTTTAACCTCACTTGAAACAATTTTGTTAGATTGTATTGTGACAGCTGTCATATCAGCCTGCATTTTTTAAAAACTCATCAAAATCGGTGAATTTTTATGCAGCGATTTTAATATTAAAGATGGAAGAAAATACACAACACTTTTAGCATATTATGCTTTATTGTATCATGGAAGGTAAAAAAGTAACTGAAATGCAAAAATAAATTTGTGTGGTATATGGAGAAGGTGCTATGAACTGATCAAATGTGTCAAAAGTGGTTTGCAAAGTTTTCTGCTGGAGATTTCTCACCGGATGATGCTCCATGGCTGGGTTGAAGTTGATAGCGATCAAATCGAAACATTAATTGAGAATCAGCAACATTATACCATGTGGCAATAGCTGATATATTCAAAATATCCAAATCAAGCTTTGAAAATTATTTGCACCAGCTTGGTTATGTTAATCACTTTGATATTTGGGTTCCTGTAAGGTAAGTGAAAAAAACCTTCTTGATCATGTGATTCTTTACTTAAATGTAATGAAGAGATTTCATTTTTAAAACAAATTGTGACAGGTGATGAAAAGTAGATACATTACAATAATGTGGAATGGAAGAGACCATGGGGCAAGTGAAGTGAACCACCACCGACCACACCAAAAGCCAGTCTTCATCCGAAGAAGGTGATGTTGTGTATATACTGGGATCAGAAGGGAGGGTCTATTATGAGCTCCTTCCGGAACTAAACATTTACTCCAACAAGTACTGCTCCCAGTTAGACCAAGTGAAAGCAGCACTCCAACAAAAAGTGTCTGGAATTAGTCAACAGAAAATGTTATAACCTTCCATCAGCATAATGTAAGACCACATGTTTCTCTGATGACCAGGCAAAAACTGTTACAGCTTGACTGGGAAGTCCTGATTCATCCGCTGTACTCACCAGACATTGTACCTTTGAATTTCCATTTATTTTGGTTTTTACAAAATTCTCTTAATGGAAAAAAATTCAATTCCCTAGAAGACTGCAAAAGGCACCTGGAATAGTTCTTTGCTCACAAAGATAAAAAGTTTTGGCAAGATGGAATTACTTCTGCCTGAAAGATGGCAGAAGTAGTGGAACAAAATGGTGAATATGTTGTTTAATAAAGTTATTGGTGAAAGTGAAAAATGTGCCTTTTATTTTTACTTTAAAACCAAACTAACTTTTTGGCCAGCCCAATCCTCTGCATTACACAAGACAGGTTTAGTCTGGAAAATCTGGAAGACAGTGTAGGGAGCTCACCAAGATGCAATGTGGCTCCTACCACAAAGGCGTCTGGGAGATGCTGGACTCTCCGTGGCTGTTTAACTCTCCGTCACCTCACATGTGGCTGACTACCCCGAAACAGGAATGCCACCCAAAGTCGAATATCCTTCCCCCAGGGAGGAGGTTAATGAATATATACAGTGTAGTAAAAGGTGATGTTACCTTTTAACTGTTCTTTTAACTTAGTGATATATTGTCCTTTCAGAACACAATTGCCTGCCGCCTGGTTTTGCTATTAACTTCTAGCTATTGGCCCCCTTTGAAAGGGGACCCTGTGCTGGGAGGGGTGTGGACTCGTCCTGCCCTGCCACCACTGGGGGCAGCTGCCTTGCCTGTGTGTGTGCGTTTCTCTTATTAAAGCTCTTACGAATTTGAATAAGGCTACCTGTCGGTTCTTCAGAATCGATCCTGAATTTAGACTTTGGGGGCCTTTCCCCAACAGATAGCAAAATCTAAAAGCTGTAAGTCATCAACCAGCTACAACCACTGTGAACATATTGGCATGTTTTCTTCCTGTTTTATTTCTAAACATATTTTTTAAATGGCAAGTGTATTTATTTTTACTAATCATCATGTTATGAGACTTTCCCCATGTCAAGGAATATTCTTTGAAAACATGCTGTTCCCTCCTCCTAATGCCTGGGCTGGAGTTAAGCCTCAGCCAGGCCCTCTGCCGCCAGACCCCGGACCCCTGCAAAGTGAGTGAGCTTCAGGCCTTCGTGAAGGGGTGTCAGCAGGATCCGAATGCTCTGCACCGTGAAGAACTGTGCTTCCCGAGGGAGTGGGTGGAAAGCACGGGCGAGGGGGAGAGGGTGGGGGGTAAAACACCACCTGCTACTCATAAAACTGAATCCAAAGAAAATATCAAAGAAGAGAAAAAGAGATAGTAGGAAGGTGGAGGAAAACATAACAGAGAAACCATCACAGGAGGAAAGCTGTCTAGAAACTGACGGTGAAAGTGTGCTTAAATCAGACACTGACGCCCCTCAGGAAATGGGAGATGAAACTGTGGAGATAACCGAGGAGATGATGGATCAGGTAAATGATAGAAAGTGGCTGCCATAGATGCCCTAAATGGTGGCGAACTGCAGAAAGCTCCTGACTGGCTCATAGACACCATGGAGCTGAATCCTCACTTGGCTATTCTGTATGACAAGGGAGCCAGTCATCAAATTATAGAAGCCAAATGCTGCCATCTGAGACTGTGACAGAGCTGTTGAAATAAATCCTGACTCAGCTCAGCCTGACAAGTAGCGAGGGAAAGCACACAGATTGCTGGGCCATGAAGAAGCGGCCCATGATCTTGCCATTGCATGGAAACTGGATTATGATAAAGATGCTACTGCAATGCTGAAGGAAGTTCAACCAAGGGCCCAGAAAATTGCAGAATGTCAGAGAAAGTACAAGCAAAAATGTGGGCAGTGAGTGATCAAAGAAAGAATGGAAAGGGTTAAGTAGGCCCAGGAAGAACCTGAGAGAACCCTGAGGGAGGGAGAAGTCAGAAGACAATCAGAAGCTGAACTTGTCTTGTTTCCAGGTGGCTTTCCTGGGAGCCTTCCTAGAATGGGACCTGCATGCCAGAATGGCAGGAATGCCTGAGCTCCATGAAGTTCTTGGTGATCCAGAGGTTGTCGCAGCCATGCAAGATCCAGAAGTTACAGCAGCCTTCCAGAAAGTGGACTGGACCCCGCAAAAATGTGAAAATATCAGAGCAACCCAAAGGTTATGAATCTCACCAGTAAATTGTGAGGCAGATTTGGCTGACATCAGGCATGATGCCCTTCTAACAAATGAAGCCCTTGCTGAAGATAAAGCAGCTTAAATTACCCAGTGGGTGGTGTTCATTCAGAAAATGTTTTCTTGCTAGGAATTACAAACTTCAAACACTTTTAAACCTTAAGAATATTTAAAAACAAATTAAACTAAAAGGGTGTGTTAATCCCTACATTTTTCTTTACAAAAAAAAAGAAAAGAAAACACAATGTTCACTAGCTGCATATTCCATTTACTTGGTGTATCATAATGTTATTAATGATTGTTCTCTCTTGGACTTTAAATTGCCTCCAATTTTCTTTATTATAAATAATGCTACAGTGAACATGCCAGTGTATATAGATTGATCTGTGCCTCTTCAGTCACTTTGGGATAGGAAATGATTAGAGCAAAGGATATGAGTATTTTTAGGACTCTTGATATATACTGACAAATTGATTTTTTAAAAAGGATTTTACCAATTAACACATTCATCAGGAACACATGAAAGGGCTTCTTTTTCTGCAGATGCACCCTAGAATTAACTATTATTTTTTAAATCTTTATTAACTTGATAAAACATACAATCATATCTAAATAATCATTTTTGTCATGTGTGTAATTTTTTACATGTATTTTTTATTAATGTGTACTCCTATGAATTATCTTTTGCTCATTTTTATTGATGCAAAGCATTTATTATTATACATTTTAAAAGCTCTTAATATATTTTACTGCTGTCTTTTTTAATGTTTTAATGTTGTACGATATTTTGAACAAAAACTGTTTTACATTTTATATAATTCAATTTATTGATCTTTCCCTTTTTAATTTCTTCCACTGATTTTTTTTTAAATCACAGTGTTTTTTGTTTTTTATTTTTTCTACTCTGAGATCCCTTATATTTTCTTTAGAATTTTTTTATGGTTTCATTTTTACATTTCCCCCTAATCTATCTGGAATTCATTTTGACATGTATTTACCTTTGATGGTGAAAGTAGATATAATGTGAGGCTTCTCCCAGGTAGTCTACTTTCCCACCATCATTCATCGAGCAATGCACTAAATAAATTAATCCCCATAGCAATGGTTTGTAAAGTTCCTTTGTATATGATCCTGGTGTATGTTCCAAGATCAGCTTCATGGCTGGCTTTTCTGTTCTATTTATCTGTGTTTTACTATTTATGCTTCAACTGCTAAAATTTTACAATACACATATGAGAACTTTTCATCTTTTCAGAGATCTTTTGTGTATGTCCTTAGTAAGTAATTCTCTCCGAAAAGAAGGACAATCTATTTCTCTCCTCTCCTTTTTCCTAGTTATCACTCATGTAGAAGAGAGCCAGTCATGGAAAACACAGCTGTGCTGAGGAAGCTGTCAGGACTAAGCCTAAGAAAGGACCCTCAGATTTTGTGCCTTTTTTGAAGAAAAATATTAAAAAATAAAAAGTGTGGTCTGATTATTATAGCGGAACACCCATTGAATTGGAAGAAATGAAAACTATATGGGAGTGAAATCTTAATGTGAGCTTGCTTTATTTTTTTTTTTTTTGAAGGAAATGTGTGTTAACCTGAAGGAAACCTGAATCTATAAACAAAGCTGAGACCTAGAGGTAGAAAGTTATGATATTTGGAGCTTTACTTTCTTGAACCAAAACCTTTTGTGGTGAGGGGTGAATCTGTAAAAGCAGAAGTGAGTTCACTTATTTTATATTCTATTCTTAAGAAATAATGCATGAGTCACTGGCTTTATATTGAACTTGGTCACATAGGGCTCAAATTCTCCTCCAACGCAGGACTGTAACGCCTACCACCTACGCAGCATCCTCAGTGTGGGATCAACTGTTAAGGATTTAGGGAGGTTTGGTTCTTCATCTGAGTATAAAACATTGCAAATCACCTTGATGTGTAGCCTCTGCTGTCATCACAAGTCACATCACAGCTCAGACCAACCAGCCTATTTGATCAGAACATGGTGCCAATGAGGCCCGGGTCATTCATTCTCCCCACACGCCTACTCGGCTAGCCCTGGGAGAGAGGAATGCTCCGGTTCACAAGCAAACTGAGGAAGCTGTGAATCAGCACAACCCATCACCATCACTAAGTAACAATCAAGGTGGCCTCGACTTAGGTGAGGTAAGTCAGTCTGCCTCAGCTGCTCCGCTTTGAGTTCTTGCAGGTCAAGGTCTGTGCTTCAGTTATTGCTGTGCTATCAATGGTTGGCATCTGACAGCACATGTTTCTTGAATGAATGAATGAATGAATGAATGAATGAATGAATGAATTGTGACATTCAAAAGATAGTCTGTTGCCAGGGGACCCAGCTAAGTAGTAGTCAGTGTTGGTTAAACTCATGATCTTAGCAATGTGAACACTTTCACATGGCCTACATATACATGAGTCCTTTGATCTAGCTATGTATTTTGAAAAACCCAAAAAGAATGTGTGGTGAGCAGCATCACACCCTCGTCTTTTTGGAGCTGGAGAGGCAGCCATGCACGTTTTTCTGTAGGCAAGTAAACAGGAACAGGATCAGGGAGAGAGGCTGTGCACAGGAGCAGGCGCACCGCGCGCTGAAGACAAACACTGGTCTGGGAAGACAGACCCTCATCTGACTTTCTTTGCATTTTCTTTGGGTTGTGTTTTCAAGGAAATGGATGTCCTGAGGAATGTCTAAAAATTAGGAAATTGGCTACATCTAACCTTCTTTCCAGGTCTGAAATTGTATGAATTCAGGACAGCTTGACTTTTCTAGAAATGACCATGTTTAAAAAAACAAAAAAAGAAGCAGTCCTGAGCAGGGACCCAGCCCTCTTGTATTGCAACGAGGTTTTCCTTTCTTCACAGCCATTTCCTCCCTGCCTCATACACACGGCCAGTGCGCGCACCGCCCCACTGCGCACCAGGCACCAGACGCTGATCATTATGCAAGTACCGTGGGTGCAGGGAGGAAAGATTTCAGAGACCAGTCAAACTCCATTAAATCAGAAGGAAGACAATCTGATTTCGTCTTAATCCCAGAATTTTTCAGAAAAGGATGAAACCTTGGCGAACAGAAGGCTGCCTAGATAGGGAATCATACTCCCTAACAGAGGGAAAGTGCGGGGCCACTCCAATAAACCAGGAATAAACCAGGACCTGCTATTTATTGTAGTCTGGAAAGAAATGCATCTAAGGCACCCAAACTCACCAAACCGGTTCACCTTTAACAGCCCCAGTCCTTGTTTTTGTTATTCACTTTTCAGATCTTTAAAGAAATTGTTTTGCTAAGTAAACACAGGAAAGCTTCAACTCAGTCACTGTGAATTCCAAATTAGAAGTGTCTGAGCTTAATGAAACTGCATAACAGACTGAAATTTATCTTTTTATAATTTACCATAAGACTCGGGCACAGAGCCAGCCCCGGTTACCCACTGCTACAGCCACCGTTTCGTTGGTTCTCTGAGGCTAATGTTTAACCTCGGTCTGATTTGTTCCCTTGATTCCCAGGCTCCTAGGGTTGCACTGTATCCCCCCACCCCCAGAGCTGCTGTAAACTCTGATGCAAATTAATTTCAATATTGGCCTAAGTAGAATAAACAAATCCTATAAGTAATGGATTCCCAGAAACAAACAGGAATTTTAAAAATTGCCCTGTTGTTTGGATTAGCCCACAAGCACCCCCTTTACCCCTGCAGAGGACCACAAGGCAGGAGACGCTGGTGGTTAGGAAATCAAGTTTCGGCACTAGATAGAACTGGGTTTTACCTAGTTTTACCTATGATTTAACTTCTCTGTGCTTTAGTTTCCTCAGCTGTGAAATTGGTAAGAATGTAAGAATGACCCACTGCCCAGGACACAGGCAGACTGTGAAATATGAAAAATGAAATATGTAAGAGCTGTTACAATCAACAGCAATAAAGAATTCCTTATAAGCAGTCAATATAAGTGCTTCCCTTATATTAAGAACGGACAGAAAAAATTAAAATTGCTTTTCCATTTCCCAGCTGCTAATATGGGAAAAGAGCTTGGAAAATGCTTTTGTGCAAGGGACAAGTAATAGTTAAAATATTTGATAACCCAAACACCCATTCCATGAATTGGACCTCCCACATGGGAGCCAGCACTTGAAACAGCACAGTCTCTCCAGAGAGCCAAGCGTAGGAAGCCATTGGAAACTAGGCTGGTCCAGGTGGATTGTCCAAAAGCATAAAACAATTGCTGGTAGCCTGCCAGACCCACTGACTTAGAGGAATGACACCCCGGACGCATGGAAGATGAGCATGTCAGCCCCTGCTCCATGAGAGGGTGGGAGTGACGTCACTGCTTTGTCACACAGCTCAGCCCCAGTGAGGGCCAGGAGCCCACCCAGACTCGACAAAAGAATATCTAGCCAAAAGTTCACACATATGCTGGCTTTTGTAACTCAAAACACATGTTCCTCAAAAAAAGGTGTTACAAACAGTTGTTAGATTTTTTTTTCTGATCAGGTCTACCAAAGACTCCACAGCTAATGCTATGTCGCTAAAGGGGTAGCCCTGGATTTGAACCCTGGGACCAGTGGCTTGCTTCCTCGGTTTCAGTAGCTGGGCAGCAAAATAAAACATTCCCGTGCCTCAGTTTCCTCATATGTAAATTGGAAATAACAACACTTTTTATCTCGTTGCATAGATGCAAGAATTCAGTGAATTCATTCATATACAGCATCTAGATAGTGCCTGGCACATAGTAGGTGTTCAATAAACATCAGTTGTCATTACCTTTATCATGAAGGCTACGAGGTCACAGAGCAGGATCCCCAGGAGGACCATAACAAGGAATGTTGGCCTCCAAAGAAAGCAAGGAATTGCACAGAAATCCTGTGGCAAAGAGGAAGGACGTGGGGAACCAGCCTCCCAAAAGGCTGTTCATTGAGGAATTTGCATGTTCCGGGCACAGTGCTAAGTAAGAGCTTATTCATCTCTTACTCTTCTCAGCAAAGCATTAAGGGAAGTAGTACTGCAATCACTGTCACCTCTCATTTGTCCATAAAGAAACTGGGACCCAGAAAGGCAAAAGGAACTTGTTTAATTAATGCCACTGGTCTTGTTCCCTTTTTCTACCAATACATCTCTTCAGTTGCCTCCCTTCGGGTCTGGGCCCAGAAAATAGTAGTTGCCTTATGAAGAAGAACGTTTCTTAGTAACTTTCATGTAAAGAAAAACACCAATGGCATTCACACCACAGGAGGAAAAGGCTGAAAACATGAGCCCCAGTTATAATCCTTGCCTCACTTCCAAGAAACATTTATTTTCCAGAGCATTTAGGCAATGCCTCCTAGGAAAGGGGGGCTACTTTGCCCTTTTCTCACTAGAACATTCTCTGCACACTGCAACTCTATCTCATTAGTTCCTGGATCCATTTCTAGTACCAAAGCTGTGGGAATTAGGCCAAGAGCATGGTGGGGTAACTGCTGTGGTGTCGGATGGGAGGTTGGCACTGATAATTCTACTGTTTGTGAAAATCGAGTCTGCTTCTGCTTACGAAGACAGTTCAGAAAGGAAGACGCTTTCACTGCACCGGAGCTTCAGGGGAACGGTCATCGGTATTGCCACGCTCAGACACAAGGGCGAAACGTGGTGAATGCTTAGCCACTGAGGGAGACAGGAAGAAGGGGCACCTATGGGTGGTCACCGTGATTTTTTTTTTTAATCAATCAGGGCTGGAAAGTTCAGCCAGGAAAAGCTGGACAGATGGAGTTGGGGTGGACAGACAGGCAAGATCCTCTGCACGGGAAGGGAAAGCCCCATCTCCTGCAGGGAAAGCCAAAGGACCAACCTCAGCCCTCTGCTGGAAGATGTCATGGCTGCAAGAATGTCACTGATCCAAGAAGACACAGAAGAGAAGGACAGAGGAGCAGCAGATACACTGGGGACTAAAATGCATTAGTAGCCAATTAGAATCCAAAGAATGAAGCAAGCAAAAATCCTGGGTTTTTGTGTCACACAGCACCTCTGGTTTACCAAAGTTAGCAAACATGCGTTGAACACCTATGAGAGGTCGGCACTTGGGGTGTTTGCAAGAGTTTATTTTCTGTAGACTAGTGCTTCACAGAAACATCTTCAATCTGGGATAGAGACAGAATCTTCTTCACCGGACAGAACAACTCACCTTCAAGTCCAGTTCCACTCAAAGGCAGAAATCCAGCCAAAGTTTCTTAGAAGTCAAATACTTTGCTGTGGAGGTGGAAGGCTCTAAACTGCAGATTCTGAGGGAGTTCACATGTTGACAAATGGATATATTGTTTTGCTCCTAATGGGCATATTGTTACTCTTCTTGTGGTTTAATTTGCCTTTTAATAGTTTCCAGTTGTGTGCATTGCCATGGTTGCAAGGAAAACATCTTTAAATCCTTGAGACTTAAATTCAAGTCAAGTCAAGAAACTTTCCTATTTAATATAAGAACATTTGTCAGGGAAGTGCCCTGGCTCCCAGTCAGAATTCCCCTCATGAACTGGAGAATTTTCTCAAGGCAGATTACCGTGTGTTAGACAATGAAATCGCTGCCTCGTACAGGCTTGCTTTATTCATTCGTTCACTCATTCACTTATTTATTTAATAAGAAGTTCTCATTCTTCAATGTACTTCACAAAAACTACACCAGTTTTGCAAGCGTGAGTGCACCAAAAGTCCTATGTCTACTAATAACAAGTTTCACTTTTTCAGTAAAAAGAGCAGATCACATAGATACCCCATTCATTTAGGATCATTTTATTTGTAAAGTACTCTACATGAGTGGTAATATAACTAGTGGATGAAGATGTTTTATTAAAGGAAACCTGCATTGAAATGTTTGCCATCGGAAGATTGCTCCATCAGATCTCCTCATGGCATGACCAGCTGGCATTTTGGTGAGAAGGGAGCAAAAAAGATGTAACCCTTGCTTTAAGGATCTAAAATCTGTACATGAGACTCAAACTATTCTAATAAATACAGTAAAATAATACAATCCTTAATTTTTTAAAAAACCTCCCTAGAATTAGTTTTATTGGTAATTAAAACTAATAAAATGAATGGTCTTATTAGTCTTATTGAAACAGAAGGCTTACTTGGTTTAAAGTTATTGTTCAGCTTGATCCTTCCAGAAGTTGCCCAAGTGGATCCATTATATACTTTACTTGGTTGAATTGTTGAAACAATAATTTATTCATCTACCTATTCAGCACTTATTGAGTATTTGTTATTGGTCAGACACCGCACTAAGTGCTGAAGATTTTGCAGCAAGCAGGCAATCCTGTGGCTTGTTCTGATGGGTGGGTGGTGCCGACCTCCTTTGTAATGAGGGCAAGGTAGCCGTGGGCATGCACAGAATAGTGTTAAGATAGTTTCTCCCCACCTTAGAGTCAACCATGTGTCAGAAAGATGGCCATGTGTCTGAGACAGCACAGAAATGAGTCTATTTCTTTCCGGAGACCATCTTCTTCCTTATTAGCTTACCCCAGCCTTCTCCAACAGCGCCTCTAACACTAAAAGGAGATGACCCTATTCGTACCTCTGAAACCGCCAACTTTCCTCCTGGTGTTTCACTCAGTGAAATCCCTCTCTGAAGGCCACACACCACTTGATGCAGCCTGAGGCAGACCAAGTTTAAGATCCCATACTTCAAGCCTTTCACAGAGGAAATTTGGATTGTTCCTTTGGGAAGGGAGAACTATCCAGAAGGAACTGATTGAGGAGATGTCAGGCTGCCCTGGTTCAACTCAGTGCTTTCTACTTCCTGGTGCCAGAGCCATGGTCCTCCTAGGCAGTAAGTCTGTTAGCAAAGAGCATTCTAGAGCACATTGCACTTACAAGGACTCCTCCTCTTCAACTCACTATTCTTCAAGGTCAGTGAAAGGTGGGTCCAGCTTGGGGTCTGGAGACAAATCACAGTGCATCCCTGAGGCCCCTCTGCTTCCATTCTTCCACTGAAGCTCCCATCTGAAGCTCTTAGCTGCACACTATCAAGTCCTTGCAGCTGAGAGTATTGAGCACCTATTATGTGCAGGAAGTGTGCTAGGAGATTGACAGAGTAGGAGTGGGGGAGACTGAGGAGAAAATAATGAGGCCCAATTTTTATAGGTTCAATAATACAAGTATATGACAAGTTCTGTCGGAGTGCAAAGGTGTGAGTGATCACCTTCTGAACAGGTCTTTAAAGGCATGGGGGAATTCTGGGGGTGGGGGTTGGGGTTGAAACATTCAAGGCAGAGGGAACATCAAAAGTGAAAGAACAGAGATGACAATGAACATGATGCTGAGGGCAACCAACATCTGCTGTGTCTTAGTCCATTCAGGCTGTTGTGACAGAATACCATAAATTGGGTGGCTTAACAACAGAAATTTACTTCTTACAGTCCTGGAGGCTAGATGTCCAAGATCAAGGCACCACCATATTTAGTGTCTGGTGAGGGTCCCCTTCCTGGTTCACAGGTGACTGTCTTCTCCCTGTGTCCTCACCTGGTAGAAGAGGGGAGGCAGCTCTCTGAAGTCCCTTCTTGGAGGGCACTAATCCCATTCATGAGAGCTCCGCCCTCATGACCTAGTCACCTCCCAAAGCCCTCTCCCGCTCCCCCGCCACCAGCAATAGGGTTATGTTTCAGTATATGCATCTGGTGGGGGGTGGGCACAAACATTCCATCCAGAGCTCACTGTGACCATGTATAATGTGCATTGGGGGATGCTGTAAGAAATGAGAGTAAAGAAGGTGCTGACACATGGACAGGCTCTGTATATAACAGGCTAACGAAGGATCACACTCCTTGTAAATGGGGAAACTGAGCTTCATCGTCATTATACTTGTCACCTAAGTTCGCTCTCACAGGAACTGGATATGGGAAAGAAATCTACCTTTCTCCTTCTTGCTAGGGCAGGAATGAAGACACAGCAACTATCCCGAGGTAGAAAACGTTGAAGTCTTCAGTGAGTATTGATGCCCTAGTCCCTGCAGCCTGCTCCTGGCCCAGAAGAGAGCAGAACGGCCTTTGGGAGGTTCTTGTTGACACACTACTTAGCCCCGTCACTAGAACAGCCTGGAAAAGCAGCTACTCCTTGCTGTGGATTCCATGGAACTAGGCAAGTTCACAGGTTAAAAAAGCCCATCCACGCTATCTACAATCCTCTCAGTGCAGAGCTGGCAGCTTGCACTGTATGAGTTTGCAGTCTGGGGCCAAAAAGAACCTCTCATTCCGTGCAGGCCCTCACTCTGGGAAAAATAACTGAGGGCTTATAAGAATTACAGAAATACCCTCCAGTCCTTATGGTCCCAACCATATTACAACGAAATTGTATTTGATAAAACACAAACTTCATAAGACCCTTGAGAACAGCTGAGTGTAATGGATTAGTAAGGTCAAGCAAGTGATCAGAACTCAAGTGGGGTTCCATCGTAGGTCACTTTCATCAAAATTCTTCTTAGTTTTTTAAAAATTATATTTTATTGATTATGATATTACAGCTGTCCTGATTTTTCCCTCTTTGGTCCCCCTCCACCCAGCAACCACACTCCTTCAGTAATCCGCCCCCCCCCACTGTTCATGTCCATGGGTCATGTATGTTAAGTTCTTTGGCTACTCCATTTCCCATACTGTG
Source organism: Glossophaga mutica (assembly GCA_039655065.1). Taxonomy (NCBI): domain Eukaryota; kingdom Metazoa; phylum Chordata; class Mammalia; order Chiroptera; family Phyllostomidae; genus Glossophaga; species Glossophaga mutica. The sequence continues at coordinate 160,113,838 of CM077303.1, forward strand.
CTTTACATCTCCATGGCTATTCTGTAACTTCCTATTTGTACTGCTTAATCCCCACACCTCTTCACCCATTCCCCCATAGGCCCCTCTCATCTGGCAACCATCAAAATGTTGCCTGTATCCATGATTCTGTCTCTGTTCTTCTTCTTTGCTTAGATTGGTTTTTAGATTCAATTGTTGATAGATACATATTTATTGCCATTTTATTGTTCATAGTTTTGATCTTTTTCTTAAATAAGTACCTTTAACATCTCATATAATAATGGTTTGGTGATGATGAACTCCTTCAGTGTTTTCTCATCTGGGAAGCTCTTTATCTGTCCTTTCATTCTAAACAATAGCTTTGCTGGGTAGAGCAATCTTGGCTGTAGGTCCCTGCTCTTCACGAGTTTGAATATATCTTGCCAATCCCTTCTAGCCTACAAAGCTTCTTTTGAGAAATGAACTGACAGTCTTATGAGAACTCCACTGTAGGTAACAAACTTCTTTTCTCTTACTGCTTTTAAGATTCTCTCTTTATCATGGACCTTTGGTTTTAATTATATGCCTTGGAGTTGGCCTCTTTGCATCCATCTGGTTTGGGACTCTGTATGCTTCCTGAACTTTCGTGTCTATTACCTTCACCAAATTAGGGAAGTTTTCTTTCATTATTTTTTCAAATAGATTTCTAATTTCTTGCTGTTTCTCTTCTCCTTCTGGCATCCCTATGGTGTGAATGTTGAACTCTTGAAGTTGTCCTAGAGGCTGTTTATACAACCCTCTTTCTTTTTAAATTCTTTTTTCTTCTTATTGCCCTGTTTGGATATTTTTTGCTTCTTTATGTTACAAATCATTGATCAGATTCTTGGCTTCATCCACTCTACTGTTGTTTGCCCATAAATTGTTCTTTATTTCCATTAGTGTATCCTTTGTTTCTGACTAGACCTTTTTCATGCTGCTGAGGTCCTCACTAAGTTCCCTGAGCATCCTTGTAACCAGTGTTTTGAACTCTGCATCTGAGAGATTGCTTATCTCCATGTTGTTTAGCTCTGTTTCTGGAGTTTTGATCTGTTCTTTCGTTTGGGCCATGTTTCTTTGTCTTCTTGTTTTGTCAGCTTCCCTGTGTTTGTTTCTATGTATTAGGTAGAGCTGCTTTGACTCCATTCTTGGTAGTTTGGCCTAATGTAGTAGGTGTCCCATAGAGTCCAGTGGCACAGATCTCCCCTGTCACGCAAGGTACGTACTCAAGGTGCACCCTTCATGTGGGCTGAGTACACCCTCCTCTTGTAGTTGAGCCTTGGTTACTGTTGGCAGATCAATGGGAGGGATCTATCCAGGCCAGTCAGCTACAAGGACTGGCTGTCACCACTGACCACAAACCTCCACTCTCCATGGAGGATCAGCTGTGCAGGGGCAGGGTGGTAGTTCTCTGACATGGTCTGTGGCTTTCCACTGAGTGTGCTGGCTCTGGAGTTTCCCCGGTGGTGCAGGTCATGATCAGCCCCCACCTGTGTTTTGCCTGAGGCCACCCCGCCTGGGCTATAAAGCAATCTGAGATGGCTGCTACTTGTGCTGGGCTTAGAGATTTCCAGTCAAAGCCAAGATGTGAATCTAGTCTGACTGCTGCTAGTGCTGGGTCTGAGGCTCACTGAGGCCAGCTGTTGCTTGTTTGAGAGGATTTAGGAAGCTGTGAAGTTGAGCCAAGACCAGTTATTCATATGGAAAAGCCACTCGGGTGGGGCTATAAATTGGGTGGGGCCTAGTCTCTGGTATCTCCAAAGCAGGTCAAATAGTGTTAGCCAGGTTGATGGAGTCTCAGGTATGACAACAGCTTGCCAGCTCTGTGGCTTTTTGGGGAGAGGGTTTAGAAAAGAGACAATGGCCTCTGCTCGCCTTGATGCCAGACACTTCGGTTTCTCCCTTTATACCACTGGTGACTTTCAAGCTACTACCTTGGTGCTAGAGCTCAGAGGGAGTGATTCTGAATAGGTCCATGTGTGGGTTCTTTAGGAGGAACTGCTTGAGGTTCCAGCAGTTTCTTCCACTGACTCAATTGCCACTGGATTTTGCAGCCAGAAGTTGTGGGGACTCACCTTCCTGGCATTGGTAACCTGGGCTGGGGGGTCTGGTGTGGGGCTGGGACTCCTCACTCTTGAGATATTTCTTCAAAATTTTTATCCACCACACATAGGTGAGAGATCAGCCCATACCACATCTCTGCCCCTTCTACCAGTCTGGATGGATGTGGTGTCTTGAGTCCCATAGTTGTCAAACTTCATTCAACTCAATTTCTGATGGTTCTGAGTGATGGTTGTTCTATATTTCAGTTATAATTTTGAAGTGGTTTAGTGAAGCAGCAAGCCACATCTGCCTATGCCACCATCTGCCTATGCCACCAGAACTTGACTGGAAGTTCTTCTTAGTTTAATGACTACTCCTCTAAAGCATTGGTGACCACCAAGCCACTCCTGCTCTAAGCTGTTGAAAGCACAGAGTTCAAACCAACCTCCACCACTGTTTCTGTGCTTTAGACAAATTACTGTGTTCTTAGGCTACTAATTTTCCTTTCTGAACTCCACAGGGGATGCTAGGACCTACCCCAATGGTTATTGTGAGGGCCACATGAGATGATTTAGGTACAAGGGCTTGTAAAATCTCAAACACAATATAAACTGTTGGTTATTATACTATTAATTATTATTACCAATGGCTCAAATCTCATTAGACACCCAATGTTTCCAGTTTTGTGTTAAGGGAGGGACCCATCCTCATTCTCACTGGTGAAGTCTGGAAACATTACATAAGGCTCCTCTGTTTCCAGTTAAGGGTCCCAGGTTCACATCGGCTGGCACTGTCACAGGTTCAGTTTTTTGGTTTTTGTTTTTGGCAGAACTTCTAAGTCCAAGGTGCAATTCAGCATAAACAAAGGCCTGGCTGTGACCCAGTATACTAATCAATGAAGTAATTCCTCCCCCATCCATTAACCTTGGTCTTGAAGCAGTGACTTAGCATTGGAGGACTCAAGAACTCTTAAGCTATGTGAAATGCCTTGGGGACTAACATAGAAAGCAAGCAGCCCTAAGTCTCCTGGAAAAGGAGGGGCCAAATGACTAGTGATCTCAGTGCTGTGCAGCCACCTTAGTTGTGTCTAGTCTTCCAGTAGGTTCTACAGATCAAAATAATTAAGAGGAAAAAAAAGGACAGAGAGAAAAAATGTAAATGAGAGACACTATGCTCTTGCTGTGAGTTATGTGCTGGCTGGATCTAGCCACTTCTATTACAATACTTTTAAACATTTCCAGATATGCATTCTCCCTTTCCCCCTTCCTTCTTCCCTTATCTTTCTCAGACTTTTCTTTTTTACTGTGGTATAAAAAACACACATCACAAAATCTACCATCTTTACCGTTTTAAGGGTACAGTTCAGTAGTGCTCAAAACACTCTCACATTGTTGTACAGAACATCTTGCAAAACTGAAACTCTATACCCACTAAAGCACTTCCAATTTCCCCTCCCCACTTTTTCTGACTTTTAAATCTCTATTATTTCCTTCCAACAATTTTGTTCTTCACAGTATCCCCACCACTAGACCATTCTGTCTTTTTTAGATATTACAGTTGGCCTCATTATAACTGCCTCATAGTTCTACTTCCGGCCAAGATGGAGGCGTAGGTGGACACACTGTGCCTCCTCTCACAACCAAAATTAAGGGCAACAAATATTCAGAAACAAGAAAACAACCAGAACTGATAGAAAATTGAACTGTACAGCAGTCCAACAACCATTCATCCAGACCAGTAAGAGGGGCGGAGTCGAGACAGGGAAAAGTGGAGGTGCGGACCCAGGAATGCAAGCAGCAGCGGCTGGCAGTTCCCAGGTGCACAGGCGGCGGCTGGTGGACCCCGGGCCCACAGGGGGGCAACTGTGCAGACCCAGTGAGGCCGTACAAGGCGGCTGGCTGACCAGGTGGTCCCACATTCACGCATACAGATGGTCCAGGCAAAGAGGAAGTGGCGGAAGGGACTGAATTCAGGAGAGAGCGGAGCAGGCGCCATTGTTCCCTCTCAGACCTCGCCCCCACATACAGCGTCACAACCCAGTGACTGGGCTGCCCCGCCCTGAGGAACACCTAAGGCTCCACCCTTTACTACCTAATAGCCGCGACCAGACTAAAACAAACAAACAAAAAACAAACAAAAAAAACACCAAAAATGGCTCAAACTTGAGAACCAATCAAAGCCCCAGAGCCAATTCCTCTAAGCCGTGAAGAGATAGTCAACCTATCAGATGCACAGTTCAAAGCACTGATGATCAGGATGCTCACAGAATTGGTTGATTTTGCTCGCAAATTAGATGAAAAAATGCAGGCTACAATAAGTGAAATGAAGGAAGATGCATGGGGAACCAATAGAGATGGGAGAAAAACTGGGACTCAAATCAATGGAGTGGACCAGAAGGAAGAAACTAACAACCAAACAGAAAACGAGGAAGAAACAAGAATTCAAAACAATGAGGAGAGGCTTACAAATCTCCGGGACATTGTTAAACGTCCCAACATCTGAATTATAGGGGTCCCAGAAGGGGAAGAAGAAGAGCAACAAGTGGAAAACCTATTTGAACAAATAATAAAGAAGAACTTCCCCAATCTGGCAGAGGAAATAGACTACCAGGATGTCCAGGAAGCTCAGAGAGTCCCAAAGAAATTGGACCCAAGGAGGAACACACCAAGGCACATCATAATTACATTAGCCAAGATTCAAATGAAGCAGAGAATTCTAGAAGCAGCAAGGAATAAGGGGACAGTCACCTACAAAGGCGTTCCCATCAGACTGTCAGCTGATTTCTCAAGAGAGACCTTCCAGGCAAGAAGGGGCTGGAAAGAAATATTTGAAGTCTTGAAAGGCAGGGACCTACATCCAAAATTGCTCTATCCAGCAAAGCTGTCATTTAGAATGGAAGGGAAGACAAAGTGCTTCTCAGATAAGGTCAAGTTCAAGGAGTTCATTATCACCAAGCCCTTATTATATGAAATGTTAAAGGAACTTATTTAAGAAAAAGAAGATAAAAAATATGACAGTGAAAAGACAGCAAACTCACAGCTATTAAGAACCACACCTAAAACAAAAGCAAACACCTAGAACAGGAACAGAACCACAGAAATGGAGATCATATGGAGGGTTAGCAACAGGGGCATGGGAGGAGGAGAGAGGGGGAAAAGTTAGAGAGAATAAATAGCATAGATGGTGGGTAGAAAATAGACAGGGGGAGAGCAAGAATAGTGTGGGAAATGTAGAAGCTAAGGAACTTCTGACACATGGACATGAACTAAAGGGGTGGAATGTGGGTGGGTGAGGGTGTGTAGGGTGGAGGGGAATGATGGGGGAGAAATGGGACAACTGTAATAGCATAATCAATAAAATATATTAAAAATAATAATAACTGCCTCATAGTTCTAGAATCATCTCTGTTCAGCTTTAAAACAACAGCAGCAGCAACAAGAAGCATTTCTTCCAATGCTGAAGCTTTCTCTTTCAGGGCAGATGGAGGGACAGCTAATGTCGGTGTTGGCAGTAAAACTGAGCCACGTCAGGGAGGAAAGAATATTTGTTGACACTCAGTGCAGCAAGGTCTTAAGCAGAGCCCTTTGATTGCTGAGATCTAACAGGCACTACCCAAAAAGTAAAAATTGAAAGGAAGAGATCCTATGGTCAGATTGTTTGAGAAGCCTTGGATGACTCAACGTTGAAAAGGACTCTACTGTATGGCAGCTCAGAGCTTGGTGTATGGCAATGAGGTGAACAGCATTTCACCGAGCATCCAGACTCTGCATATCATCCTACTAGGGGTCCACAGAGGTGCTCACCCACACCAGGAGAGAGCAAGGAGCCCACAGACCTCATGAGCTGGGGTTGGTGGCTCTAGCCCTCTTGTATAAGGTAAGATCACCCTTTCTCCTGGAGAACAGCAGCCTATCCAGGAAGCTGTATTTGACAGAAAAAGCCATAGAGACCAGTCCATCTGTGAGTAGGGAATGTTAATGTTAAACTTGTTCAGCTTTAGGAATTTGCCCTATCTTTTCCCTTTTCAGAGAAATAGTGGCCAAAACAGTACCGGGTACAAAGTGGATGCCCATAAATGCCGTTCATCTTAGTCAGCTTGGGAGGCTATAGCAAAATGCCATTGACTGGGAGACTTAAACAACAGACATGATCTCTCACAGCTCCAGAGGCTGAAAGTCCAAGATCAAGGTGTGGGTTGCTTAGGTTCCTGGTCAGATCGCTCTTCCTGGCTGGAGATGGCCTTTCCTCGGTGTGTGCACGTGGCGATCTCTCTCTTCTCCCTTCTTACAAGGCCACTCACTGCATCAGGAGGGCCCCAATTTCATGATCTAACACTCCTCACCCAATCTTGCCCACCTTCACAACATACTCTAATCACCTCCCAAAGGTTCCATCTCCAAATACCATCATATCAGGGCTTGAACATATGAACTTGGGCGAATGTGAACATTCAGTTTGTAGCACTGCTGATGGTTTTATGGAAGATTTAGTCAGCTGTATGCTAACAAAGGAAGGGAACTTGATGTTAAAAGACAGAAGCAGTGGCATGGGAAAACTGTTATAAAGCCCTTTACTAATCCACAGCTCTGAATGTAGCAAGATATAAACTATGTCCTCTGTTAGAATAATGATATCTAACAGGTCTCTACGTTTTATCTATTTTTTTTGCTTTGTTGACATTGTGTACTTCCAAAAAGCACTTAAGACCCTTTAAATTAAAGGCTGAGACATCAGAAACTGTGGAGGAGTAGACAGTCATAATTATACCAAGAACCAAGGAACCAGGGCTGGACAAGTATTGTTATTGAACACTAAATTAAGTTTACTCTGAATATTGTAAAATAACAAAAGAAAAAAAAAGAAAAGCAAATATGGTTCCCTATTTAGATGATCGAGGTTTTACAACTAAAATTAAATTCCCAAAGGAATTATTATTAAATCTAAATAAGAATGAAAACATATATTTACGCTGTGTGGCTGATTCATGTATTGGCCTTTGATTAAAGCCAAGGGCATAGATCACTGATTTGTGGCTGAGCAACGGGGACCCTACAGGTCTGAACATATCCATGTTTGATGACCAACCTTAATACAAGGGTGAGAGTCAGAGGAGGCAAGACCGGGGCCTCTCCAAGTGGCCCTACACCCTAAAAACCTGCATCACATTCAGCTGAACTGTTGATAAAAAGTAGACCAACTCAGACCTACTGAGTCAGAACACTGGGTGGCCGGAGCTAGAAACCTACACTTTGAAACTCCCATGGTGATTCTCATGCCCACTAAACTTTAAGTCATCCTGAGCTAGAAAAGAATACGTGTGTACGGCTTTATACGCATTTTCTTTCATATTGCCTGCATTGATAAATAGAAAGAATTCCCTATTCTTTGTTATCTGATGTCAGCTATCAGAATAGACGAACTGTTGTGAAAATTAAGGAGCCTGAAACATACTCTCTTTCTCAAAGAAAGGCCACCATTCCCAGAGGCAGAATCCAAATTTTTCTCAACAAGGAACTATGTGCCTGCCTTAAATCTCTTGTGAGCATTGGGTTGTAGCCCACTGTCATGCAGCATGTAGAAGAAATAATTTTGCCTTAAATTTCAAAGGTGTTGGTTGTCAACTGCTATGATCACAAAATGATTTCATGTGGTGCCTAACGTGTACTATTGAGAACCAAGTTCTCAGGTGTGCCCATCAACTTAACAATTAAGACAGGTGTGCTCTCTGAAAACCAGCTGTAAAAGAAGATTCTAGTGTCCTGACCAATGTGGCTCAGTTGGTTGGGTATCGTCCCCCAAAATGAAAGGTCGTGGGTTTGATTCCCAGTCAGGGCACATGCCTGGGTTGCAGGCCAGGCCCCTGGTTGGGGACATGCAAAAGGCAACCAATTGATGTTTCTCTCTCACATCGCTGTTTTTCTCCCTCTCTTTCTCCTTCCCTTCTCCTCTCTCTAAAAATAAATTAAAAAGTCTTTTTTAAAAATTTAAAAGAATGCATACTCTGACCTAGTAAGTCTGCTCATAAGGATGTATCCTAAGGATATTATCAGACTAGACATATATAAAACGTGTTCATTAAAGCCTAATGTATAGAATTCTTTCAAATCATAAATATAAACCAATAGAAATGGTACTTCCAGACAAAAGAATTATTATTAGCCATTAAAAAGGATGATATAAAAGATTAATGATGTGAAAATATGATTAAAATACATCAGTAAGAAACTTGATAACAGAGTTTATTGTGACACCACATTTACAGATGTGCCTATTTCCATGTGCACATTCATGGGGAAAAGACTGGAATGCATTTGGTTATGCCTAGATGATGTCATTTCAAACTGAATAATTTCTTTTTGTTATCTATGTTTGTAATATCCATGAATTTTATCATATATTATTTGCATAGCAAAAGTAATAGTTTTAAAAAAAGCTTTATCCATGCAAAAGGAGTGAGGGGCAGGACTAGCCATCACTTACGGCTAACTGTGGTTGCCAGTTTTGTCTGTGTCGAACGAGGGAGATGTAAGGGGCTCCATGTGGATGTGCACACACAAAAGTTGGTAGACAAAGAGTAAGGATTGCTGGGGTGCCAGACTTTTAACATCGGGCTGGGTCTGATTTCTACATGTGTCAATCCATCTGCCCATGTGCCCTCTCTATTAGTAAAATCTATCTATCCACCTTCATTAATGTCTAAGAGAGGTGATGCTATCACTAGAACCTTTTAACATTTCACAGCCATCGTATATTTGGGGGAAATGTCTAGCGCCACTTCTCATAAAACTGAAATTCACTACAGACTGTCAGCAAACAACACAGAACAGTAATGGACAGCAGCTGTGCTCCAACAAATGGGCCAGAAATAGCCAGGTGAGAAAAACAAGTCACACTCCCTTTGGCTTCCTTCTCTCGGGGTCTCTTTCTTCCCCGGTTGTAACATGTTTTAATTAGCCCGTCCTTCTTTTCTTAATATATTCCCCCAATAGACAAAGCATTAAAATTAAAAGAGCAAAAATAACAAAGATGCCCCCTCCCACACCCACTTTTAGTCTTCTGGTATGTGAGCTTCAGCTGGTTGTCTTTAACTTAGAACAACACGGGTAACATGAAGAAAGATTTGCCACTGCAGCAGGTGCCCCCAGTCTATCTGGTAGACGGATGATAAATGTCATACCCAGCTAGTGTTCCTTGGAACACATCCGGGATCCCCTTGATTCAGTTGACCAATACCTAACACAACAACTCTCTAGTCTACCCAACAATGATTCATTAATTTCATTTTCCCTGCAACCAGCCCTATGCCAGCTCTTATGGAGAACTCAGAAGGGGTGAACTTTCAGCTTTCTCCATCCATGGAACAAACCAGCCAGAAAGAAAGCCAATCTGTAAAAAATGCAAGATGGTGTTCATGTAGCCACTAACTTGGTGGTAGAGACCACAAATGTCAGTTAGGGAAACAGCATCTGGTGTGGGCTGACATAATCATGGAGGGGCGCTGGGTCATGGGAGATAGACAGTTTAGCTTGGGAAAGAGAAAAGCACTTTAGGAAGGTAAACAGGCTGAGCAAAGGCATGGCAATGAGCTAGAAATGTGGGATTAGACCAAAGAAGGAAGGATGTTAAAATCTTAGGAAAAAGCCTGGGCCTGAGGCTGTAGCAAAAGGCAGCCTTCACTTGGCGGGTGGGCAGCAGTAAGTTCTTGAGCAAGAGAGTGATTCAATGAAAGCAATGTTCTACCAGGTAGCAAACATTTCTCAATCAGGTTTTAAGTACAGCACTTCCTAGGAAACCAGTAAACATAGGAGAGTATGTTCTTCCTCTTTTGTACAAGACTACATTCCTTGTTTTACCTAACCTATTGTGGCTTTAAACCATCTAAAAACAAAGACGTTTTCTTACTCTGTTAATCAGCTTTCCTCCTCCTCCTTCTTTTTTAATCTACATATACTTGCAATTGCTCCAGCTAGAGAAATATATCCATTTTTCTATGATTGGAAACAAAACACCAAAGATAAAGGGAGAATCTTAAAAGCAGCAAGAGAAAAGAAGACAGTTAGCTACAAAGGAGTACCCATAAGACTATCAGCTGATTTCTCAAAAGAAACCTTGCAGGCAAGAAGGAGCTGGAAAGAAGTATTCCAAGTCATGAAAGGCAAGGACCTCCATCCAAGATTGCTCTATCCAGCAAAGCTCTATTTTAGAATAGAAGGGCCGATAAAGTGCTTCTCAGATAAGGTCAAGTTCAAGGAGTTCATCATCACCAAGGCTTTATTATACGAAATGTTAAAGGGACATATTTAAGAAAAAGGAGATCAAAACTATGAACAGTAAAATGACAACAAACTCAGAACTATCAACAACTGAACCTAAAAAAAGCAAAAACAAAAACAAACTAAGCAAGCAATAGAACAGGAACAGAATCATAGAAATGGAGATCACATGGACAGTTATCAGTGGGGAGAGGGAAGGGAAGAATGGGGGAAAAGTTACAGGAAACAAGAAACATAAACAGTAGGTACAAAATAGACAGGGGGAGGTTAAGAATAGTGTAGGAAATGGAGAAGCCAAAGAACTTATATGTATGACTCATGGACACGAACTAAGGTCGGGAGGGGTGGGGAATGCTGGAGGGAATGGGGGGGTATCGTGTGGAGTGGGATAGAGGGGAGAAAAAAATGGGACAATGATAATAGCATAATCAATACAATATACTTTAAACAACTCAAAAACTTAAAATTAAAAAAATCAAAAAACTGAAAACCTGTCTGTTCTGCTATGCTCCCAGATAAGGCATGCTGTGTGCTGCAAGTCAGGTCAGCCAAACCTCCTGGACTGCTGCTGACACTACTCACTGAGCCCCACGGACAGACTGGGTCACCAAGGTCAGGCCACCACAGGAACTGAGCAGTGGGCTCCAGGAGGGCCTAAGGGAATATACCTGAACTCCTACCTGAAACATCCAACATCAACCCTCCATCCATATGGGAGCCAGTGTGATTGCAAGGCTTCCCTCTTCAGGTGCTTCTACCTTCAAAGGACCAAAGAAGTTGCTTGGTTTGGAGTGAAATGACCTGGAGAAAATCTTATTCTGACCTCTAGGTCCATACAGTTCTTGCCTCATCCTCTACATCTCAAAACAACCTAAATATCACCCAAAGAAATGCCACCCACTCTGTTGAGTGACCATTTTCCAAATACCAAAAGAGACTCTTGTTTCTATTTTTTAAAGTACAAAGCATAAAAATCCCTCTATGTGGTTTCACTGTTTTATCCCCTCCCCTACCCCAGACCTTATTACATATTCTGCTCTATTCTGCCATACTTTCCCTTACTAGTGGTTCTTAATCTTGAGTGTGAATCATGTGGACATGCAGAATTAGTTGAACACACAGTGCTGGCCACCCCCCACCCCCAGCATTTTTGATTCAGTAGGTCCAAGATAGAACCAAAACTTTGCACTGGTGATGAACTTCTAGTGACAGCAGTTTTCTCTGCTGTGTGCTGTTCTCCGTCCATGCTCACCTGCACAGTTGTTCTTTCTCATTCAAAGGTACCTTGCTCCTGAAAGAGAGCTATGGGGACAAAAAGGACTTCAAAGTTGGTCTTGTGGGCGGGTTAGTTGAAGATGACCATCTGCATTAGCCAAGAAAATCACCCAGGTGAAATTGCTCGGAGGTGAGTACTTAGTCAGCAGAACTTTCTAAGGTGAAAGAGTTAAAAATATGGTCCCCAGCACCTGTGTTTGAGTCCTAGCACCAACATTTACAGTCACAAAATCTGCAAGTCTTACAGCTGAAAGACACCTATTCTAATTCCCTCACTTTAAATGTAGGGGAATTTAAAATACTACTACTACTACTACTACTACTACTACTAATAATAATAATAATAATAATAATAATAAATATGAGGACATTTTTGAGGCTCAGAAAAGTTAAGTGTATTGCCCAAGATCTCAGAGCTAACAAATAGCAAGAACTGGATTAGAACCCAGGTTTCATGACTTTTGAAAGTCTCTCTGAACTTGTTCAATGTGAAAATAAGAGCAAAGGAAGAGTTCTGCTACCTGTGATTTGAAATGAATCACCCTTCCTGCCAATAAGTTATATACCCATTGTCAAAAGAAAGAAAAACAGCTAATAAAAAACAGGCCCTTGTATTACCTATTTGTTGGGGTTAGCAAACAAATATGGTTAAAATTGTAAAGGAAAAGGTAAGTACAAACAGGAAAGAAGTGGTGAATTTTAAGAGTAATACAGAAACTCTTTTTTTAAAAAGAACCAAATGGAAATCTCAGAAAACTATGCCTGAAATAAAAATTCATCGCATGGAATTAATAGGAGATCATTCATGGAGAAGAAAGAACCAGTGAACCTAGAGAGAGGAACAGAAATATTCTAAACTAAACAATGAGAAAAAAGATTGGGTGATGAGCAGAGATTCAATGATCCTGAAACTGCAATTAACAGTCTAACAGAAATCCAGTTAAATGACCTGATAAGAGCATTGCAACTTAAAAGAAAAGTACAGACCAATATCCCTCAAGAACAAAGATGCAATTATTGACAAGCTATTAGCAAAGCAAAGCACATCTACAAAGCAACTACAAATGCAGTAACATATCATACCTAGCTGCATTTATTCCAAGAATGTCAAGTTGGTTTAACATTTGAAAATTAATTACTTGTACCACGTTAACAGATAAAATAAGAAAACTCACATGACCATCACTTTGGATGCAAAAAAAAATCTGACAAATTTTGACACCCATTCATGATTAAAAAAAACACACACAACAAACTTAAGGTTGAAATATTGACTGCGTTCTAAGATTGAGACCAAGGCATTCTAAGATTGAGTGCTTCAAAATTTTCCTGGAGTTCTTAGCTTGTGCAATAAGACAAAATTTATTTTTAATCAATTAATTAATTGTAAAGAGCTTGAAAAGGGAGAAGTAAAACTCATTATTGCTCATGACATAATTGTCTGCATAGAAAACTCTAGGAATCTGGGGAGGGTGGGCAGACAACAACACAAAACAAAAGAAAACAGTAAAAGAACTAATAACAGAATTTAGCAAGATCACAGGATATAATATTCATGTACAAAAATCAATTGTATTTCTATATGCTAGCAATAATAAAATTTTAAAACAATACAATTATAATAGCATCAAAACTATGAAATACTTACAAATTCATAAAAGATATGCAAGATCTCTACATTAAAAAGTTAAAAACACTGTTGAGAAGAATTTTTAAATGATTTACTAAATGAAGAGATGTGTCATATTCGTAAATCAGAAGACTCGATTTGTTAAGATGTTAATTCTCCCCAAAGTGATCCATAGATTCAACATGATCAAAATGAAAATCCCTCCAGGCTTTTTTTTTTTTTTGAAATTAGCAAGCTGATTCGAAAATATGAAGACTTAGAATAGTCAAAATGATCTTGAAAAAAGACTTACTGGTTTGAAAGTGTTACACTACCTTACTTCAACACTTACTATAAAGCTCCAGAACAGTGTTGTATTGGGCAGAGATAGACAAATAGACCAAGGGAACAAAACAGGGAGCCCAGGAACTGTGTATGTGTGCACATACAAAATGCAAGCAGCTGTTTTTCCACAAAGGTTTCCAGGTAATTCAATGAGGAAATTCATTTTGACAAATCCTGTTGGAACCCTTAACTCTCTATATGGAAAAGGATGTACTTTGATCCCTACCTCACACCACATGCAAAAATTTATTTGAGTTGGACCTTAAACCTAAGAGTAAAAGCTAAAACTATAAGTCTCCTGGAAGAAAATGTAGGTGTATATTTCATGACTTTGAGGTACATAACCATTTCTTAGAGAGGATGCAAAAAGTATTACCCATGTAAAAAGACTGATGAATTAGAAATAATCAAATTTAAAATAATTCTATTTAAAGGATACCATTAAGAAAATCGAAAAGGCAAGCCACCGGCTATGAGAAATATGCATACATTTATTAACAGAGGTCTTATTCAAAATATATAAAGTATTTCTACAAGTTGAAAATAAAGACAACCCAATTTTTAAATGGACAAAGACCAAAGATGAGCCCATTGGAATGGGTCTAGGAAACCCTTTTCACAAAGATGGCACCCAAAGCAAAGAAGGAAGCTCCTGCCCCTCCCAACACAGAAACCAAAGCAAAGACTTTGAAGGCAAAGAAAGCAGTGCTGAAAGCCATCCACAGCTACAAAAAAAAAAGAGAGAGAGAGAGAATATCCACCTTCCATTGGTCAAAGACACTGTGGTTCCAAAGCCAGCTTAATCCTTGGAAGAGCACACCCAGGAGAAACGAGCTTGACCACTATGCCATCATCCAGTTCCCGCTGACCCCAAGTCAGCCATGAAGAAGGTAAAAGACAACACACTTGTGTTCATTGTGTATGTCAAGGCCAACAAGCCCCAGATCAAACAGGCTGTGAAGAAGTTCTATGACACTGTCAAGGTCAGCATGCTGACCAGGCCTGACGGAGAGAAGAAGGCGTATTTTCAACTGCCTCCCAACCATGATGCTTTGCATGTTGCCAACAAAAGTGGGATCATCTAAAATGAATCCAGCTGGCTAATGCTAAATATAAAAATTTCACATGGTAAAAAAATAAAAATAAAAAATAATTGAACAAAGGTTTTCCTGAAAGACTATATACAAATCATAAATAAGCACATAGAAAGGTGCTCAAAATCATTAGTGATTAGGGAAATGCAAATTAAAACCAGAGCAATGTGCCACTTTACACCCATTACCAATTAAAACTAATAAGACTGACAATATCAAATATTGGCAACGAGGCGAAGCAACTGCAATATTCTTACAGAGCTGTGGGAGTTCAAAATGGCATAACCACTTGAGATGACAGCTGAGGGGTTTTGTAATAAGGTTAAACATGCACCTCCCATGTGTCCTGCCAAATCTACTCTTAGGAACTTACCCAACAGAAATGAAAACATGGGTCATTGGAGAGTTGAGAGGCAGGTATGTTTTGTGGGTGTGACTGGGGTGCAATCCAAACTGGAGTGGGTGGAGGCACGCCTGAGAAGTACGGATGCGGAGAAGTGGCAGTAGCTAGAGGGGGTGTGGGCTAGGGATTTTTTTGTTTGCTGTGAAACAGCCTGGCATGCTATGCTTGAGCATGTCAGGCATACCTATGTCGCACCAACAATATCAATTCCAAATAGCATCGTTTGACCAATTAGAAAAACTTCAGAAAAACTAAAATATTTTTTAAATGTCTGGAGAAGAGTTTGGAGGAGAAAGTTTTGTCCAGAAGCAGTATATTAATTTTATTTAATATATTTTATTTACTACATTGTATATTAAATTTTATTTTAATTTAAATAAATTTAAAAATTAAATTTAAAAATTTAAATAAATTTATATTAAATTTTATTTAATATCCCTGGCTGCATGGACTCTTGAAAATATGTCAAAATTTTAAAAAAGAAACAATTAAAATGCAAACACACGAGGACAAATATTTGTACCAAAGCTAACAAAGAGTTAATATTTTCATTAGTTTGAGAAAAGTCTTTATTAATTGATTTAAAAAATGTCTCCAATGGATAAATGTAAAAGAACATAGACCTAACATTCAAAAAACAATATCTAGTGGACAAATAAATCAAATAATGTTCAATCATTCTAATAAAAGAAGTTAAAATACTAAATTTTCATTTTCCTACTAAATTAGCAAAAAAAGCCCTGGCTGGTGTAGCTCAGTGGATTGAGCTCGGGCCTGCGAACCAGAGGATCGCGGTTCGATTCCCAGTCAGGGCACATGCCTGGGTTGCAGGCCAGTTCCCGGTAGGGGACACATGAGAGGCAACCATACATTGATATTTCTCTCCCTCTCCCCTACCCTTCCCCTATAAAGATAAATGAATAAAAATCTTAAAAAAAAAAAAAAAAAAGATTAGGACTTTAAAAAAAAAAATTAGCAAAAAATTTTTAAACTAACATAATGCTGGCAAAAAAGTAGTTTATTAACAGATGGATGAAAAAGCAATGTGTAATTACATGTCACTTACATGTTACAAATTGGCATAAATCTTTTCAAAGTTGTTTTGGCACAAGGCAGCAGCTGTCAACAAAGTGTTCTGACTGTTGTTTAGAGTCAATGACATTTCACTGCAAATGGCCTCTGGCTAAAGATATCCCTTGTAGGGCTAGTTATTATAACCAAAGCGGGGGGTGGGGAAGGAAGCAATTTAAATGTCCAAACAGGAAAAAAAAATGATTAGGCATCCTGGTTAAAAGCTTAGGCTCCGGAATTAGGTCCCGGCAGAGCTGCCACTCGCGGCTGCATTACCAATCACTCTCCAAAATTCCTCATCTAAATTTTTTCTTTTAGAAAAGAAGTAAATAATGTCACCTGCCATCCAGAAGTTGTGGGAAATAAATGAGATAAACATGGAACAGCTTAGCATATAATAAACACAGCCCATGTGCTATATTATTATTCCTTCTGCTTGATGAAATAACATTTAGCCATGAGAAATATTTAGAGAATATTATAGGGAAAATACTTATCAAAATGCATGTGCTATATTAAGTAGGAAAAAGCCTAATTACAAATGTTATACTTGTGCTATAATATAATAAACCACGTATCTCTAAAACACTGCATGTGACTGCAGGGGACTGAGGGTGTTACACAAGCTCGACAAAGTTGTGTTAGGGCAATAAGGTTACGGAGAAATCGTATTTTCCATCTTTCTGTAAACCTATAGTATTATTCACATACATAAAAATAAATTCACAAAGCAGGAAACACCCTCTTATCAGCCTGCGAGTTCCACTATTGATTCAGAAGCCGGGAGAGACGCGGACAGTGGGCCTGGGATGCCAGAGCCCTCCCTCGCTTGCTGTCCTTGACGGCCACTGGGCCAGAAGGCCAGTTACCTCTGGGTGACGACTCAAGGCTCCATCTTTTCCAGCTTTCTAACTGAATTCACAGGCACATTGACTGTGTCTCTAGTGTTCCCACCTTAAAAGATTCTGTCCCTCATCACATGGCACAAGCAGGTACACAAAGGAGCCACGGGAAGGTGGTCCACACTCTGGATGCCTTCTTCAGCCCTCCCAGACAAAAGAAGCTACATTTTCCAGGCCAAGTGTTGCCTGAAAGCCTCTTTCCTATTCAAAAACCCTGCAGTCTGTGCCTAATCCAGACGATTAAGTAGGGCTTTGCTGTTTAACTGCTTCGGGCCCTCTGTGTGTTGATTACGCCTACACAACACCAAGTCGTGGAAGTGCAGATAACTGACTTGAAGCAGTGAAGGGTTTGGGACCAAAATTGAGTCCCCAGTTCAAGCCACTGTTTAAGGAAGAAAATGGGCAACCAATATTTCGATATAAGTAGCTAACGGTGGTTGTACTAAGTAGGTTTATACTAGGTTTATAAGTTTAAACCTAAAGTAGACTAAAACCTGCTTAGTATAAACTTGAATCATAGCAAATGAAAACAGTTTGACGCCATTCATCTCGGAGCTTGAAGCCCCATGCAGTCCCCAAATGTTTTATTTAGCATGTACTGAGCATCTACTGTGTGCCAGACGTTACACTAAGTACTGCAAACAAACTCTCATGGTTGAAAAGAACTTGAAGATCATGTATTCTAACCATCCAATAGGCTCTTGGGTCTGGTTTACTACATCTCCATCAAGAAGAACTCACAAAAGGGAACTCCCAGATTCCCAAGGCAGTCCGTCCATTCCACTTCAGGTCAGCTCTGATGGTTGGCGAGTACTCCCTTGTGTTAATTCATCATTCCGACTCATCAGTTATGCTGAGGGAACTGTACTTAGCTATCACCTCTTGCTAGGAACATGAATTACTTCTGTCTCGTACACAGGCATAAAAGTGTCCTAGTTGATTCTTGCCCTATGACTCAGCAAAAGTTGTGGATACTTTTAGGTATGCAAGTTAACAATTTAGCAAACAGGTGTTCTGTGCTCTGGCACTCATCTAGAAACAGGGAGTTCCCTGGTTAGCTAAAATGGTGTCCAGGGGTTGGCTTTTGGACACTTAGCTGATGTTCAGTCTACACGATTAGCAGCCCCATAGAAACGAATTAATCTTTTAGGCTCTTGGATGATGAGTCACAAGTTTCATAAAAGGCCCAACTTCCAGCCCTCAGCACTGAAGATTAATGGGTTTCATCCAGAGTACAAATGTTTGATCCTCTTGAGGCAGACAGTCTCTCAGAGGACGCTCTGACCAGAAGTTACTACTCCACCCTGGTTATGAGGAAATGCTTTGCCTAAGAAACAGAAGTAAGTAGGAGTAGAGAGGTTTGGTGGCTGAAAGAAATAGCCTGAAAGGAAACTCATTTAAATTTTAAAAATTTAACACAATTGTGCTAGAAGACCATGAAACAATGTGTTCAAAATTTTTATGGAACATTGCTTTGAATTTAGAGTTTTCTACCCACTTGAATTACTAATTGGATGTAAAGGGGCAAAAACAAAACAAAACAACAAAAACCACTGTTGGCCATACATGCAAGAACTCAGAAGGTTTACTGCCCATGTACTCACCATGGAAAGATTACTCAAGAAACTACTTTGGCAAAACATAAGAGGAATTTAAGAAAGGGAAAGAAATGGGATAAAAGAAAGACGGAACCACTAAATAGAACCCAGAAAGCCATGTCATTAAGCTGGGCAATCTGGAAGTCCTCTGTCAGGCAAGAAAGTCCTAGAATCAGAAAATTGAATTTCCATTTCTGTAGGTCCATTCAACACTTGAGAGGGCCCTTATTGGAAAAACTCAAAGCCCTAGAAAAACACTTATCCCCATGGAGCCTGGTCTTTGCCTCGCGGTCTTCCTCCACAGTGAGTAACTCCCACCGGCCAACACGAGAGTTCCACTGGGTGACATGAGCCATGTCCAGCCCCGGCCTCGCGGCTTTCCCAGGGACCCATCCATCTCCGATCCCTGTAGGGGATTTCCTACAGCAGCAAAGACAGAACTGCTGGACTCAAAGTCCTTGAGTCTGTGGTGATTACTTTTCTGGCCCAAAAGTCAGGATACAGTTGACCATAAAGTTATAATATACTGTCAGAACAAAATAAACAAAATATTTAAAACCAGACAGTTCTTGAACATTCAGGATATATGGCTACCATTTTTGTCCTGTGAAAAGCTGAGTCCTTGCCCAGTGGGCACTCAGATAACGATCCTTTCACAGGAACTGATCCTTTCACAGGAACTGTTTCCCGTTCTCTTTGAGGAGACCTCCCAGCAAGGCAGCCTCGCCTGGTGCTGGTGCGTCAACAGGCTCAGAACTGGCCTCTGCTTTAAATCCATAGTCTTTAGGGATTTGTTTGACAGATATGTAGATGAGAGCCTGTTACGAGGGGCTGGGGGAGTGTGAAACAGAGAAGAAAGTGTCTGGTTAACGCAGCCTCTCCTCTTTTGTCCCTAAAATTTTAGCTCAGGCTCCCCACTGTGAATCCCCCTTAGCAAACAAGCTCCTCAGTTGGAAGGCAGCTAGACAACTTGTTACCACGGAGACAGCGCGCCCTCCAGCATAGAGCACGGGGTGGCTGGGCATCTTACCTTCACCTTAAGCCACGTATCAAAGTATTTCTTTCTATTCCTTAGAATATGCTACCTTAGAAGAGTTCTGAAACACCTGATTTTCCATTTCATTACACTTCCATGATATTTCAGTATTTCTTACAGATTTTCACCCCTAACAACCATAACTTTAGTCTACCCTGCAGTGAATTCTGACCATAAGTCCTTAGAAAATACTACAACTCCAGGAATGTATTTTCAGAAGTAAACCTCTGGGCCTACCTCTTATGTCCAGGGCTCTTGCAAGTGCCCCATTCGGTCTTGGCCACCAGAATGCCCCAGTGCTAGATAAGAAAGGAAGATAAGAACTGGTAGGCCTCTCTTCCCTCTGGAGGTTGTGTCATATTCGGTGAACTCTGTGCAAGAGGCAGGAGATGAGCACTGGGTAGGCTTACTTCCCCACACAGATTGTTTCGTACCTGGTAGACATGTGCCCCAAGTTCAGAGAAGCAATGGACACTTTGCAAATATTTACTCAGCTACTTGGCAACAGGGCAGTACAAGTTCTACTCAACTTCAAAGACACCGCCCTGCACTCCATTCTCTTCACACACATAAAAACTGTCTTTCCAAGTGTTAAAAACCATATGTTTGTTGGGCCCCTTTAACTTCCAAATCATTCGGTTCTCCAGGATTTGAATATTTAATGGAGAAAATAAATACTGAAGATTTGCTTTCATGTGTGAAGTGAATGGCAGGCGTCCCTCGGCCTTGGAGTTCAGCCTCATCCTTCTGTTCTCAGGAATGAGATTCGCAAGCACTGCAGACTTTTCTAGTTCTGCTGCTGATCTTTCACAGATAAATTAAAGAAACCAAGTGTTTGGCACTTAAACAAATCCGCAAGCCAAGGCACGATGGAGAAAGGACCCAGAATGTAACCTTCCCACACTTTCCACCTGCAGCTCTGGGGAAAACATAACAAATGCCTTCAGAGACCAGCCTGCCCAAGCCACCTTCTCAAAGGCGTACGTAACCTTGGGCCTAGTGTCATGTTGACGGCATGCTGCTAGAAAAGCTTGATCGAAAGGTGGAGACATATAAAGAACTCAAGAAGAAGACTTAAGTCACTAAAAACCCACATAGCAAAACAGACATTTGTCTTCATATAAATAGCATTATCGGGATGTGCCATATGTCACGCTCCTAAGTTTGAGGGCCTAATGCAAGATACACGTTACTAAGCCTTTCTATTAACTACACTTGCATGGTGCCATCTTGTGGTAAATCCCTATAGCAATTTGAAAGAAACAGAGGGCCAATGTTTTTCCACTTTATAAATTTTGTGAAGTGTAGTATTTAGCTATTTTTGACCAGTGTAAGAACAGCTTCCATTTCCTAATTTAAAATAAAACAAAACAGAGTTTATAATACATTTTCCATTGATCTAGGAGTTAATAAATATTGATTAAGATTTCCCCACCCTGGAGGTCAGCAATCATAGAATCCAGGAAGAAAATTTGAGGAAGAAATTTGACTTTCACAGAAAAAAAATTTTTTTAAATGACAATTACCTATCTTTGAGAAAAAAATTCATTCAGCATCTCAGGCTATAGACCATGTTGTACCGTCTCGTGTCCGAATGGTGTGAAAGGTAAGGGAACTTTTCTAGACATAGTCATTGATGGCTCAGTTTCAAACAGCCTGAAAGGAACTTAAGGTCTGAACATGAGGGCTCATGGGTTTTTCTACTTACTCTTTTTATGTTGAGGAAAGGTTACCCAGTGGGGACTCCCTGCAAGTTCCCCAAAGGAAGCAGGGTGTCCCATTTACTTATGAAAACTTCATACAATTCTTTGTGTACCTGCAGAATCAGAACTGAAACTAAGGTTTCCTGACTTCGTGTCCCATGATCTTTGCTGTAGATCTCAGTGAAGCACGCTGGTTAGGAGTGGGGTGAAGTCCTGCATGTTGTAGACTTGAATCTGTGGCGAGGCAGCCACCGGGAAACACCTGAGCAAGGTGCCCCGCCCTGTCGAGCTGGGGATTGGAGGAGCTCCAGGCCACTGTCAAGACTTTTTATGTTGCCAGCCTAGCCTCTGGCAAACAGACCCCCAATCCACCCACCTATAAACAACTGCAGCCTGGAACAGCTTCCTAGACCCTTCTCTTACTTCGAGGTCATGCTCATACCACAGGGTCCAGTTCACAGAAGGTGCTCAGTGGGTGCCAGCGCACTGACCAACTGATGATGTATCTCATCACAGTGAACCACAGAAGAACCCAATGTTGCACCATAATGACCATTAAATAAATACCTGATTGTCTGCATTTTTTTTTAATTCAATCAGAATTCTCTCTTGCCCAAACTCTGAGTTCTTCTGATCAGACTAAGATTAAACAAACGTTTACTGAATGCTCACTACTACGTGCAAGGCACACTCACTTGTGGCTAAATTGCTACAGCCATCCTGGCTGACTGAGGCCATCCTTCGGTAAACACAGATCATTGCCAGGATGTCACTGTACTGGAAGAAATAAGCGGTGATGGGAAAGAGGTATCAATTAGCCTTCAGGGAACTGGGGGGTGGGGTGGAAGTGGTTGAAAAAGATTTTGAGGGTCAGGAGGGCAACTATCTTCAGTTCTCTAGAAAACAGGTACTGGGCATGGCTCAAAAGGTGGGACAGAGAAAACCACGGGCAATGCCATCGATCAGGTGAGAGATGGAAGGAACATGTGGTTGGAAGTTGGCCATCAGCTTCTGAGGAAGGGAGGACCATCAAAGGAAGCCACAGGCAGCCCCAAAGCAGAAGAAATTTTGGAGAATGTTAAAGTGGAATAAAGGAGAAAAGTATGTTGACAAGTAATCAACTAGGTGAATGAGTGTGAGGATTTTTTTTTTAAGATTTTATTTATTTTTAGAGAGAGGGGAAGGAGGGAGAAAGAGAGGGAGAGAAACGTCAATGTGTGGTTGCCTCTGGCGCGCCTCTAACTGGGGACCTGGTGCATAATCCAGACATGTGCCCTGACTGGGAATTGAACCCACAACCTTTCAGTTTGCAGGCCAGCACTCAACCCACTGAGCCACACCAGCCAGGGTGAGTGTGAGGATTTTATAGCTCCCTTTCTGCCCTCCCTCCCCAATTTTGCTGCCCACTGATATGTCATGGAGGGGCAAGATTATGGGTCCAAAATGAGAGACATTCATTTTTGTTGGTCTTAGCAACCAACAGAAAATGTTAGAAGGAAAAGAAAATTAACCCAAGTCACTAAGGGTAGTGATGGTATGGTAGTGACAAAGTGTGGGTTTGGATTGTCTATTTTCTTTTTGTCCCATTTCCAAAATATTCTGGGGACAAGTTTGTGATGCACCGGCCTGAGAGGAAGGGGAGGGAAGAGGGAAGGAGGAATGCCAAAGGCATAATTAGGCAGTGGGAGGCAACTTGGAGAAGGGAAAACAGGCTTGGGAGGAGCAGTGGAAATAGTTGCAAGGCCCCAGAGAGGAGGTGAAAGCAGCACTTACTAAGTCATCCTGGGAGAGAAGGCAGACAGCCACAGGGAGAAGAGGGAAGAAGTGAGCAGGCGTGGGGGGAACCGGCAGGCACAGAGCCTACGGTGGGAGGGCCTCGTCACACCCCTAAATGAATCCTGCTGTTCTGAGGAGTCCCACTCCAGCTGCTCCCCACCCCCAAGTACCCCAGCCACTGCCCTCTTCGTCAGGTCATGGATTAAGTCACAAACTCAGTTTCAGGTAGAGAATATCTACCTGCAGCCAGAACAGATAACACCCCATAAGAGGAAAAATATAAGGATTTTGCTCCCTACTCTTCCACCTGCATTCCCCCAAAGACAAGGTCCATTCTACTGGAGCCCTTCTGAATAACAAATTCAGAAAGAAAAGAAAGGAAAAACAGAAATAATGCAAAAGTTTCTCAAAGAGCAGAATTTCCCATGAGGCAACACTGCTCACTTCTCTGCTGCCCACAGTCCACTGTGTATAACACATTTCTTGCTGGTCTAGAGGCAAAGAAGCTCCTCGGGGTAGAGGGCTGGCTGCCACTGGACTGTTGAAGTCAAGGCCACTGGGTCTGAGCATCCTTAGGAAGGTTACTTCTCTGTGCCCCGCTCCCACAATTCCTTCACCCAGGCCTCCAACTCCACCCTGATGGAAACACTCATCTCCTGTTGCAGATGGGAATACAAAGACAGAGCACATGTAATAAAAGTGGTCTGTCTGTAGACACTTTTCCTGCATATGTTAACAGATGTGAAAGAATAACATTTGGGGAAGATTAAGAATACAGATGACAAGGTAAAGAGTCAGTGAATTGAAGATAGAAATATCCAGTCCAAAGAGTAGAGTAAAAAAACAAAAATTTTTTAAAAAAAGGGGAATAGAACCACATGGGCTGTGAACTCTCAGAAAATTTGACATTTTTGTGTTTGGAGTCCCAGAGGAAGAGGAGAGATTGGTACAGAAAATATGTTTGAAAAAATAATAACCCCAAACTCCCCAAACTTGGTGAAAGATATAAACTTGGGTTCAAGAAACTCAGCAGACCCCAAACAAAATAATTCAAAGAAAACCATGCATAGACACCTGAAAGTCAAGCTGCAAAACACCAAAGGGAAAAAATCTCAAAAGCAGCTCGTGAAGAACGCCTTTTCTATTGGAATTACAGCAGAGTTAAACCTCAGGAACCAAGGAGGTCACAGGAACAGCAGCTTAAAAGTTCTCAGTGTAAAGAACTCTCACTCCCGAATTTTGTTTCCCATGAAAATATTCGTTGGCAATAAAGGCAAAATAAAAACATTCTCAGATATTGGAAAACTAATAGAATTCCCCACCAACAGACCTGCTCTAAAGGAACTGCTAAAGTAAGTTCTTTGAGCTAAAGGGACATTATGCCAGAGGGAAAGAAACTTCAAGAGTTGAAGGAAGAGTTAGAGAAATGGGCGGATCTGGGTCAGCGTGATTCAGGTTCGCTATTCCATCCGCGACCCACACAAGTGCCCTGTTCTCCCAGGTAGAGTTGGATGTGCATGTCTCTTTCTCCACCGAGATGAATTTCTCCAAGGTCAGAGAATGTTTTATGATTATTTTCTTATTCGCCTACAGTACCTGTCATTGTGTGTGACCCAGGGGATGGGCTCAAAAGTTCAGGAGGCACAACGCCTGCACTCGGATCCTGCAGCTGCCAATAACTACTAGGATGTCCTTGAGCTAGGCAGGTAGCCTCTTTGTGCTTCACTGTTCTTATGCAAAATACGGGATGATAATGCATTTGCCTCACGTGTTGCAATGAAGATTCTATCAGTCACTATGGAAAGAATGATTAGAACGGGGCTGGGCACATACTAAGTACTGCATGTTGACCACTATTGGAAATGCTCGAATGTTGCTGAATCATTTCCCCTACCACTAGCTGATGTGTCATCAGCCTTTGATTTCATACCCCAAAATTATTTAAGGACTAAGTTCATCTCAAATTGAATCCTATGCTACCCATGTTTTTGTAGAATCTGCATTAAAACATTTTGAACATCAGAGTAGTCAAACATGTTCTCTAGATAAATCAAATCTCAACTGTCAATGGTGTGAAACAGAACATAAGTTGACATGTACGGTTTTGCAAATGAGTATTAAGGTGACACCTGCAAGTCTGGCACCTAAAACTTAATCATATCCCTTCATTCGCATCACAGAACATTTTTATCACAGGTTCTCACTGGAGAGATCGATCTGAAGTTTTTGTTACCAGTCCTTGTCAGGAATACTTTCCCGATGGTTGTTTAAAGTAGATTTGCAAAGAGAGATGTGTCCATTCACATATCTAGGAAAATTAATCCCCAATTCCCCTATCAAGTTATATCATCAGAAACTCATTTCCTTAAGCTTCCCAAAGATATCCCTTCAAAACTGTATTCTGATTATTTGTCTGTAGTTTTTATAAGGTCAATACAAGAAATGGCCATATGAAGAATATCTCTGCATTTCATGCATGCAAAACAGCTAAAGTATAATGATTTTACCATTATACGAATTTCACAATATAAATCCCAAAACCAGTATATCTCCCCTGATAAATTAGTACGGCACTTTTGTTTGATAATAAAAATTATAGTTCAGTGGTTCTCAGCCAAGACTGCATATGAGAACCATTGGGGCAGCTTCTACGGCACTGGGCTCGGTCTGACCCTGTACCACCATCAGAACCCTGGGACTCAGGCACTGATGATTTTTAAAATTTCTCCAGGGAATTCCAGTGTATAGCTAGGAGAACCCCAAACCTCCACTATTGTTTATCATTTTACCCATTGAAAACAATTTGACTTTCAAGAAACCTGAAGCTAGCCCTGGCCACGTAGCTCAGTTGGTGGCCCTCATATGCCAAGGTTGCAGGTTCCATCCCCAGTCAGGGCACACACAGGAGACAGTGAATGAATGCATAAATAAGTGGAACAACAAATTGATGTTTCTCTTTCTCTCTCTTCCTCAGATGAATGAATTAAAAAATTAAAAGCTAGATACCTCATAACATTTAGCCAACAAATTATTTTTTTAATCCTCTACCAAGGATATGAGAGAAACATCAGTCAGTCGCCTCCCGTATGTGCCCCAACTGGGGATCAAACCTGCAACCTTTTGGTGTATGAGAAGATGCTCCAACCAACTGAGCCACCCGGGCAGGGTTAACCTAGATTTTTTGTATTGTTCATTCTTTATCCTCTGTAGTTTATTCTTTTCTATTTGTCTTTTTGTCATAAAACATGCCTTATAAGCCACCTCAAATCATTTTGGGAAGCACGTACAGAATAAACCCTACTTTTAAAAAAAGGTCATCCATGGTTTCATGGAAATCCTTCTAAAACCATTTTTTTCCCCCAGACTCTATTGGTTCTTTGGATAACAGTTCTTTCCATAAATTCACTCTCTGGGGTGTGAAGTCACGCTAACTTTCAGGTGTACATAAGCTGTTTCCTTTAAGCTTTAAATGATGGACCTGAGGGTTAATGTTCCAGGACTTAGTAATTGAGTGTTGTATTTGTACTCCATTGCTATGCAAAAAAATGGCCAGGACCAAATGGCTCAAGACAACACACAATTGTTACAGCTCACAATTTCTGAAGGTCAGAAGTGCAGGCTTACCCAGCAGCTCTGCTCAGGGCCTCCTGAGGCTGACATGCAGGTGCTGGCTGGGTGGGGTTCTCAACAGACTAGAGGAGAGTCAGCTTCCCAGGCCCTGAAATTTATGGCATCTTGTGCTCGAGCCAGCAGTGGAGACAGAGGTCCTATGGCTTTGAGTCTCTCACTTCGGGAAAGACTGGTACCTTCTCTTAAAGGGCTCACTGGAACGGCACACCAGTCTCCCAGGGGCAGAGGTTTCTCTGCTTCACGTGTGAGTGTGCACTCGTGTGTTTCTAATATGCTTTGTGAGGAGCATCCCCCAAGCACTTAATGTATCAAACTCTTGCCTGGGGGCATGGGCAACCCACAGCTGTGTCTGATCCTGTTTACCAGCTAGGGAACAGCTCAGAGCTTTATAATTAGATTATCTTCCCTAAACTCATGAATTTAATTTGCCTACACCTTTATTTCATATATTAGTCTGCTTGGGTTGCCATTACTAAGTGTCACAGACTGGAGGCCGAAACAGCAAGAATTAACTTTCTCCTAGCTGTGGTGGCTGGAAATGCAAGATCAAGGTGTTGTTGGCAGCTCTGGTCTCTCCTGAGGCCTCGCTCCTTGGTTGGCAGATGTTCTTTCCGTGTTTTCCAGAAAAGGCAGATGTTCTTTCTGTGTTTTCACATAGTCTTTCCTCTGCGGGTCCAAATTTCCTCTTCTTTTAAGATTGGATTACAGCCCACCCTAAAGACTTCATTTTATTTTTTTTAATTTTTATTTTTTAATGTGTTTATTGATTTTAAAGAGAAAGAAACATCAATGAGAGAAAAAACAAACCCTGACTCGCTGCCCACCATATGTGTCCCAACCTCAGATCAAACCCTCAACCCAGGGATGTGCCCTGACTGGAAAACAAACCCACCACCTTTTGGTAGGACTGAGGAAGTGGGTAAGCTGATAAGCGAAACAAACACAGGAGATAAAGAAAAAGGTTGAGCTGTAAATGATTCCAAGGTTTTGAGGCTGATGGTCTGGGAACGAACTATTAACAAAACACTAATGAGTAAAATAAATTGTTGGCATAGAGTAAAGAGCATGAATTTGGCTAGATCGTGAGCTTCTCTATGAGATTTAACCTTCTTAAGCCAGGAATAACATTTATTCACACTTAACATGATATATGATATAATAATTGCTAATACACTTTGTTGACTAGAGTTAAATGAGGTAAAATTGAAATACCTACCATGACAGAAAAGAGAAATTAATGCCAAAGAGATAAGTAAGAATCGAGGCCTCGAGCACAGCAGAGCCCTCTGAGTGATGTCCTAGATGCCTAACAAGGCCCGAATAATAATTGGTAAGCAACTCTGCAGGATGTCTCTATCCAGCATCCTCTTTCTCTTCTCCATTGCCCACTCATGTGTACTGACATCTGTTGTTTTTGTCGCCCTTTGCTGGTTCCTCAATTTTCCTTCGGGGAACTCCCCCTCTCACATTGCATGCGGTCTTGTTTGGACTGGCGATCAAAGTGCTGTGTTCCACTCTGGCTGTGGTGTCAAACCACTATTTAAACTTTGGGTCTTGTGCATGATATTAAACTTGTCCTTCCAGAGGCCTTGCCAGACCACTGTGCCTTCACCCCATTCCTTTGAATTTTTAGAGAAATATGACTCACATTGTTCCAACTAGCAGTGATTTCCCCTTGACCAAAGCTGCGCCAGTCAGTCAGACAGCCTCCTGCGATTCGAGTCTTAAGCAGAGCAGCAGCAGTACAGCAACTAGCATCCCTGCAACAGCCGAGTCCCACTGTCACTCACTCCCAACTGGATCTCTGAAATTGCGTGGGCCCTTGCTGTCTCCACAGCCTGTTTACTCAGCTTTGCTGTTAATTCTCTGCGGTACCTCACATCCTTCCAGTACATCCCTTCAATCAGGGCTCCTGTCGCTTGCAACTAAAGCTTAACAGACCCACCACATTTCTTCCCATTATTCAATTTTGCCACAGCTTTAATTTGCATTTGAAATCCGGAAGTGAGTATACAACATCCCGAGACCTTCATTTTTCCTTCTCTAAAGCTCATCTCGAGGATTCTCATTTCAATTTCAGAGAAGACAACTGCATGACAACCACAGTGACAGGACACAGCCATCTGACACCCTATACCTTTCCTTTCTCATCCCTTCTCCTTTATGAAGAGAAGCACCTGGGCTCCCTCTGCACCGGACTATATCTCAGTTGTCTAAAATGTTGTATCTCTTCCTACTCCGTTTATTTCTGCAGCTCTAAATGCCTTTGCCCTCAATGTTCCATGCTTTGAAGAATATCTGAGGATACGTCTCTCCATCCTTTCTTTCCTGTCCCTACCCAATGTCTTCTTTCTTTTTAAAAATAACTAAGAATTACCATGCTCTCAGCATCACCGGTGTGAGTACAGGAGGCTCTGCTTTTACTGTATGTGAGAGAACAGATATAAATTCTGGCTGCAGAAGTCTGAGGAAGTCCATTGGGCCTAGAGATAAATGCCTTTTATCAAACTAGAAACAGAGGCACCCCTAAAAGAGATCATGTTACTTGGTGTTTGTTCAATGTTTTTCATCTACAAAGAAATTTGTAGGCATTAAAGAATGAGCTGTCAGTTCTTTCCACAAGAAAAATGTGTAATGCTGAATACAATCCTGTCTCATTCTTCAGACCTAAACAATGGGCCCTGCATATAAACTGACTAAACAAGATGACTTCTTAGGAAAAGAGGGGGGCACCGGGTGCATGAAAAGACTCAAAAGAAGGAGAGAAGACCTACCATTGATCTAACGACTGTTGAGTGTCCTCTCGGACAGTCTGGCGGAAAACCCCGCTGGGTTCTGGCCTGGCCCCATTTCCATTTACCTGACGGGATGACACACTGAGAAGTTGCCACAGAGGTCAGCTATCCCCAGGCACCCCTCAAGCAGGGGGCTGCATCTTTTGGACGATTCTTCCTTTGTGTTATGGCCCGCTTCCTTACGCAAAATTCAGGTGTTGCCTGGCATAGCAAAGCAAACTGACTTTAAATGAACATTTGTAAGTGCATCTGCCCATGTGCACAGGTGCACGTAGCATTTGGACTCTTCCGTGCCCTGGGCTCTGGGCTGGGGAGAGGGTAGTGAACCCTGCCTGTTAGTCCAGTGTTGTGCAACAGTGTGACCGGAAAAGAACTCAATGAGATTAAGGTCGGGCTTCCTCCTTCTGAAGAAATCATCCCATCAAAGGAAGGCGAGCCTCCACCTGCTTAGGGAAATTGCTGGCTGAACTTCTTAGCAGTTAGACACCCTGTGAACTGCAAATAAAGGCAGAACTGCAAATAAAGGCAGGGCATGAAGGCAGGAGCTGAGTCCTTCAACAGCTTTGCATATGTTATTTTCCTTAAAGACCCCTGTATTCCATGGTTTACTCCCCCACTGAGTACCCTCTGTGCCCTGATTCTCCGATGATAATCACAACCAATGATCATTGATGTCAAGGTCAGGGAAATCCAATATAGAAAGTATAACCCCTGCAACAACCTCCCTTCTCTCACTTCTCAAATGTCACACTAGTATATACGGAATAGTGTGGCATTGAAGAAAACAGGCCACAGCATACTTAGGACTGATCATTTGATGGATGAATGCAAAATGGGAGGGTTTTGTTGTTGTTTGCTGTGAAGTCCTGTTCTTATAAACTCAATAAATTATATTAAAACAAATTTAAAAAACCTCACTCGAAGATATGTTTATTGATTTTTATAGAGAGAAGAAGGGAGAGGGAGGGAAACATCAATGCAAGAAAAAACTATCAATTGATTGTCACCTGTATGTGCCCCGACTGGGGATTGAACCTGCAACCCGGGTGTGCCCTGACTGGAAATCAAGCCCACAACATTTTGGTGTATGGGACAATGCTCCAACTGACTGAGCCACCCGGCCAGGATGTAAACCAACTTCTAATTTATAATATCTCACTTTCCATGCTTTATAAAACCAACTACATATCATTTACCACTACTTGGCTATTAACACGTATGTATCTGCATGTCTCATCCTAGTCATTCTATATATTCTGTGTGCTCCTACTTCTCTATGGAACTGTAAATCTCCTGAAGGTCAACAACTATTGCTTCTTACCAGTCCAGGTCTCTCAAAACCCCAAACTAAAGGCATCAAAGAACCAGGAAAAGGGGAAATCAGATAAGAGAAATAAAGCCACTTAAGACTCAAAAGCAAGTAAAATTCTGTACGGTGCTGCTCCAGATGCAGCCCTGCACACAGACACATCACAGTCATCCTCTGGAAGAGGGAAGGGCAGAAAAGTTGTGCCTACCCAGTATAATTCTTCTGTTTTTCAGGAGTTTTCTCCTCCCAGGTTTACAGCTGGTTTCCTCAATGTAATGAAAGTTGAGGAATCTACTCCATCAGAATCTGCTTCGATCAAGCACACAAGGGCACGCAGCCCTGTTGTACAGCTTCACTAGTGCTCCAGTAGAAGGGACCCCACTGTGCCAAAAGCTTAATTGAGGGCATGAGATGAAAATACACAAGTGCAGCCGTGAGCATGGTCACTGAGCTGCCGATCCGAGGCAGAGCAGAGCAGAGCAGAGTGCCCGCGCTCCCTGACAGGGCCATCTCCTTGGCCCCAGGGAGGACGGGCGGCCACTCGGAATGCCACTGTGGATCTGAAGTGACCCAACCTGATGGACTGATTGATGTGGGTGGTAACCTGAATGGCAAGAAAACCATGAACTCTTGAAAGAGCACAGAGAAATTAGTCTCTTCTAAAAGGAGTAAAGAGATTGCAAGTCTTATTTTGTGTTTCCAAATTTGTTCCTATTCTTGGTACCTAGCTCATTGAAGTAGGAACCACTTGTATCAATGGTGTCCACTAGAATTTTTTGGGAACGATGTATATATTTCACTTGTAGGAAAAAGTTAGAAGAGCCACAGATCAATCCAATACAGTCTGCATAAACCTGCAAAGACTTCAGTTCATTCTTGTGGCTTTTGAAGTAGCCTAATATAGGGTGAAGAGTATAGTCTGTAGACTTAGATTAATCTTCTATAAAATGGGGGAGAATTATTGTTTAATTAATATCACTATAGAGCTCAACATTAGGTACTTTACATGAAGCATTTGGCATTCTCTATCCTAGAATTCTTTTATTACCAGGTTGGTCATTTCTTGTGTCTCCTGAACAGGCACATCCTTTTTCAGTTCCCAATCTATTTCTTTAATATAACAGTATTTGAAGCACTCCTGATATCTTTTCTATTTCAACTAAACTTTTACCCCAGCACTGCTCCCTCCTCATCCCAGGTTAAGTGGAGTGGCTCTGGAAATGCACGCTCTCTTTCTCAAGTAGGAAGTGAGTCTTGGGAAGTTGGATGGATGTTGGTCCCACTAGGCAATGCTCTGGTAGAGAAAGGCCCAGGTATGCAGGTAGGCTGGAGAAAATGAATACAGAGCAATCTGCCACTAGAACCCTTCCCCCAACAGAAAAGGCAGAAGGCATAAAATGTGATCAGATTATTAAAATATAGTGGTAGTGGGGAGTGCCTTGTGGGGGTGCTGGGCAGAGTTAGGCAAAGGGGGAAAAAGTGGGGACAACTTAGTTATATAACATAAATGATAAAATTTAATAAAAAATAAAAATAAAAATATGGAGGTAGACAGCTCACTGAAATCACACGATGACACAGTGCAGTAAGAGCTCCTATTTCCTGGTCATACGCTATGAAGCCAGAAACTGTCAAAGTAGGGCAGTTTCTGGCTTCATAGTGTTTTATCTTCATCACTGGCTTCATCTCTATTTTATACATCAGGAAAACGAAGGGCACAAGAGACTCAATACTTCGCTCAGGATTGAGCTCTGAGCAGGCAGCAGAGGCAACTGCAACCACAACCCGGAAACATAATCTTCTACTTACACACAAAACAAACAAAACACAAACAGAACTACCTCCGTGATTTTTCAATGCATGGGAGGCATGGTGCTCCAAGCTGTAATTGCAGTTGTCTGCACGTGGCTCAGGTTGAATAGGGCTCATCAGTCCTGGGGCTGGGGAACAGAGGGAGGTGGAATGTCTGCAAAGATGAGCAGAAGCAGCCATAGAACATATCGAAGTTCTGTAGTGTGTGCGTGTGTTTTATAAGAACTAGTAGGTAGAAGTAATTACATAGTTGGAATTTAGTCCCAGTTTAGGGGCCAGTACATGTTCGATCATGAATGCTGTGAGATGGGATCTCAGCGATATGTTTTGGATAATCTGGTTCATTAAGGAAAGGTAAGACACTCGTTAATAACCTGGGGTAGTGATTCCATGCTGTGACTAAAACAGACAGATGAACATATATGATTGAGTCTTGCACTATTTGACTTGTTAACCTTGGGTGTGATGAATTAGTTTTGGTGAGCCTCCTGTCGTGGAAAGTGTTCTGGGGACTCATTTTGAATCACTTGCAAGTCAGAACACCTTCAATGGTGCAACATCACATTCCACGTGGCCAAGATAGAGCACAGAGCAAGCACTGCAAGGAGACAAAGCAAGGATATCTTTCTTGCCCTCTCCATGTTAGTCGCTGGTATTAGTGAATTATGATGTCTACATCCCACATTACTGGACAGGGTTCTAGGTATAAAAGGAATAGCAATATCAAGGTGCTGAGAAAATCCTGGAACAAAAAACATTCTTGGGATAACTTCATGAGGAACATGCCACATGAGCCAGGCCTTGAAGGCTGGCTTTTCATAAGGAGATTGGGCTGGGGGGGGGGGGGGGGTGTTAATGGGGGTGGGCTGGTAAGGCACAGCAAAATAGGTGGGAAAGATACAGACGTCCTCAGCTCTCCCAGGCCATCTTGGTTGACCGGAGAACAACGTGGGCTGGTGAGAATGAGAGTGGGCCATAAAGACAGATTGGGCATGTTGCATGGGGCTCTGAATGACCACCTGAGAAGTCTGCACTTTATAAGAAATGGGAAAGCTCTGAGAGGCTTTAAGCATTCAAATGACTGGAATTGTGCTTCAGAAAAATTGATGTCCTAGTAGGACATAAAATTAAAGCTTCTTGAAGTGAACTTCAAAATTTTGGAAAAATTCTGAACCACATCTGATAAATAAGGAAGAAGTGAGATATGGAACTGTGTATCACTTAGGTCAAAAAAACAAGGTGTTGAGTAAAATATTAAATTTTCTACAGTAGCTTATAAATGGATCTAAAGAAACTTCCAAATAGATTCAAGAAACGGTTTTGGAGTAACAGCTGCATCACAAAGTAAGTCTTCTCTAAAACACCTTTCAAGGATAAACCTTGCCAGTGAGCAATCAATCTGCACCTTTAAAAAAAGAATTAGCTCAGCATCTGGGGACACTCACAGCTCTCCGCATCTGGCCCAGCTGGTTTCAAAGCGTTTGCTGCTCACAAAATTCTGTGCGCGCTCAGCATGGAGTTGATCACTCTACACCCCAAGTGTGTATGGATCAGTCAAAGCCTACACCACTGCGATGCTGGCCGAGATGCTTTGAACACTGAAAAGACTGTCAAGACAAAAAGTGTGAATGAGGTCAGTATCATCAGCATTTTGACCAACCACAGCCATGAACAGACAGGATATTGTCTTTGCCTACCAGAAAAGGACCAAAAAGGAACCTGCATCAATGCTGGAGTCCCCCTTGTGTGGCCATCTAGACAGGGTGACTGTTTGGGGCCTACTGAAAGCATCTGCTCAGTATGAGGGTTCTGGGCTGAAGGCCTCCATGACGGAGCTGGACACTGATGAAGACTCTCATTGAGATCATCTGCTCAAGGACCAACCAGGAGTTGCAGGAAATTAACAGGGTCTAAGGAAATGTACAAGACAAATCTGGAGGACATTACTTCCCACACATGTGGTGACTTCTGCAACCTGATGGTTGCCCTGGAAAAGGGGACAAGAGCAGAAGATGGCTGCCATTGATTATGAACTGATTGACCAAGATGCTCAGGATCTCTCTGATGCTAGAGTGAAGAGGAAAGGAACTGATGTTCCCAAAAGGATCAGCATCATGACTGAGTGGAGCACGTGTCACAGCCAGAAAGTATGTGAAAGGTACAAGAGCTACAGCCCTCGTGACATGTTGGAGAGCATCAAGAAGAAAGTCAAGGGAGACCTAGAAAATGCTTTCCTGAACCTGGTCCAGGGTACCTGGAACAAGCCCCTGTATTTTGCTGACCGGCTGTACAGCTCCACAAAGGACAACAGGACTTGTGATAAGATCCCGCTCAGAATCACAGTTGCCTGCAGCAATGTGGACATGTTGAAATTAGGTCTAAATTCAAGAGAAAGTATGGCACATCCCTGTGCTACTGCATCCAGCAAGACACCAAGGGGGAACCACAAGAAAGCGCTGCTGTACCTGTGTGGTAGGGATAACTGAGGCCTATAATGGCTCTAGCATCCAGCTTACAATTCTAAATCTGCTTGTGACTAATAGCCCCCTTGTGCCCATCCCTGTGAAGATAATGTTAGCATCGCTCCTGACCATCCTTATTTCAGCTTCTGAATCATTGCCTGGCTTTCCTGTCCCATCTCTCCTTTTAGCCAAGGAAATGCATATTCCAAGGAGCTGGAAGTGAAATCTATCATGTGAAACACTTTGCCTCTTGTATACTGTGTCATAAATAGATAAATAAACTGAGTTTTAACTTTAGGATAAAAACATTAAAAATCATGATTATTACTTATATCACATAAAATACTCCTGAAATACTGGGTTGGCCAAAAAGTCCATTTAGCTTTTTCTGTAAAATAAAAAACACCCTTTTCATTTTTACCAGTAACTTTATTGACTTGGGTATTTTGAGTATGTCGGCTGTGTCCCATGTGACACAATGTTGATTGTTCTCAATTAATGTCTCAATTTGATCTCCATCAACTTCAACTGGCCTACCGGATCATAGAGCATTATCCAGCAAGAAATCTCCTGTATGAAACCTTGCAAACCACTTTTGACACATTCAATCAGTCGCAGCATCTTCTCCATACACCACACAAATCTTTTTTTGTATTCAGTTGCATTTTTACCTTTCTTGAAACAATAAAGCATAATATGCCAAAAATGTTGTGTATTTTCTTCCATCTTCAATATTAAAATAAATTCACCGATTTTGATTAAGTTTTTAAAAAATATACACTGATACAACAGCTGTCACAATACAATCTAATGAAATTGTTTCAAATGAAGTTACAGGTGACTAAGACCTGCGAGAGCCATCATATGGAAAAAGCCAAATGAACATTTTGGCCAGCCCAGCAGAGCTGTGGCGCCTCTCCAGGTGCCAGCTTCCAGCTGCAGTCCCAGTTGCTCACTCACTCCTCTAGGGCCTGCTGAAAAGGGGTTTTGGAAGATGTAATTAAAGTCTGTATCAGTTAACTTTATAAAGGGAGATTATCCTGGTGCGCCTGGCTTGTCAGCTGGAGGGCTTTGAAAGCAGGGTGGGGGCTTTCCTGAGATGACATTATACCTGCGGATAAGACCTCCAAGCCCAGGCCCATGGAGTTCCAGCTTGCCCTCTCAACTACACATATCAATCCCTATTTATATACACACACACACACACACATACATACTTACATATACCGTGTATGTGTATATACATATATACACCTCTGTGTATGTACATATACATCTCATACTGGTTCTGCTGCTCTGGTTGAACTCTAATACAGTTTACTTTCTTTATGAGAGGTAACAAATTATTCTATGAGGGGATGTACTATAAAGGAATTAACTACATAAACACCATTGTTAGAAATTGTATTTAAAGCTAAAGCTGTGCGCTTTACTTTCCTGAGGTGTACTATAAAGTGGTGCCATTTTTACAATTGCAGAAGCCTTGGTTTTGAATCAGATCACACCTGGCTTTAGCCCATGGGGTTCTTAATCTGGGGTCTATGACTCCCTGAAATTGTGTAAACATTTTTCTCAGAGACCTTAGATTTCACCAAATCCTCAAATTAAGATTTGCTGTAGCTTACTTTGAAGGCTATTTTGTTATTTATACTCAAGTTCTCAATGATTAATTGTATACATGCTATGAATGGATACTTGACTCCCCCACTGCTCACCTTGCTCCAAAATTACTGCTGTTATACAGATTCATTTTACTGAGAGGAGGGCCAGGCCACTTGTAATTAGTAGGAGAAACTTGATTTAAGTTTTACTCGATTGAAAGTCCATAAATGTGTCATGAGGTAACCCACCTAAGAACTCCACACATCAAACACGGGTCCTGAATAGTCAGGAAAACCAGCGATGCACAAAATACAGTTTAAGTCATCTTTGACTAAATAATGATCAATTAACAAATCTCAAAATAATTATATTGCTAAGTATTCTGTTGTGTGGAGAGATTTGTACTTATTTTATAAATAAAATAAGAACCAATCCAAATTCCCATTAAATACCCACACTAGGGCTTTTAATAAATTAAAAGATTACTACATAAGATATGTAAGAACAATTTTTTGTTATCTTATTCTTAGCAGTATCCCATAAAGCCAAACGTAAAGCCATCTTTTGGTTTTGTTTCCTGAGGTGCCACACCTTTCGGCCTAGTCCTACCATTCTACGTGGGTTCTGCCTACGGAATTTCCCTCCAGAAAAGCCACGGGCCTTTTTGAAGTAATCTCATCCATCCCAATGGTGTTAAGTGCTAACACATGCTGACTCCCTCAATTTTCATTTCTAGCCCAAACTACCTTTTGAACTCTCTATCCAGTATCTCCTCCCATCTTTATTGGGATAAGTCACTGGAATCTTCATGTCCAGGACCAACATCTCAAAATTCCTCCCTAACTGGCCTTTTTTATACTTTCCCATTCTTAGAAAAATGGAATCACCTTCCACCCAGTAGCTCAAATCACAAACTTGGAGAGTATTATGCATAGATACAGAAGACAGACTGACAACTGTCAGAGGGGAAGAGGGTGGAGGGGGCTGGGTAAAAAAGGTGAAGGGATTAAGCAAACAAACCAACCTCATAGACTCATTCAACAGGATGGTGATTACCGGAGGAAAAGGGGCAGGGGAGGCAGAAGAGGATAAAGGGGGTATAAATGGTGACAAAAGGAGCCTTGAGTTGGGGTGGTAAACACACAGTACAACGTACAGGTGATGTGTTATAGAACTGCGCACCTGAAACCTACGTAACTTTATTAACCATCACCCCAATAAATGAAAAATAAAAAACTGCATCATCAGTGAGGTTCCTCCTTTTGTACCATGCCCTACATCCTGTATTGCTTCCTCTCAACTGTCTCACCCCTGTATTGCAAGCCACCACGGCCACTCCTAGGCACTGTTCCAGCTGACCTACAGTCCACACAGAAACCAGAATTGCATTTCAAAACCCTAAACTAGACTATGTCTCCTTTGCTTAAACCTCTTGCTGGCTCCCCGCCTTGTTGCAGACCGTTCAGCCTCGTTTCAGGAGTTGTAACCCTCACCCCGTGGTGGGCTGTGTAATAGCCCAAGGAACCCGCTTCATCTGGGTCCGTTCTGTCAAGAGGACATGAGCTACTAAGGAGACAAAGCTTATCTCCCTAGCAGGAGCACTGCTTCTGCTTCATCCATCTCTGGCCCTGATGCTTAGTCGGATAGTCAATGACAGGTAAGACTCCTCAAGGGAGGGGCAACCCAAGCCAAATGCAACCACTTGGAAGGCCCTCGTGGAAAGACTCGGGGGGCTACAGCAAAGAGGGAGTGATGGACCCTTATCCCCCAGCTATTCTGACATAGCCTGAGTCCCCATTTCCATCTGGGAGATGCTTCCTGGCTCTAATTCGCTTAAGCCTGAAACTATGACTGCGGGTGGTGCAGCCCTGTGCCGGCCAGTGGTTCCCTGGGTGATCAGGCAAAAGAAAGAATTCGTAAAGTCCTGTGAAATCTGCTTTGTTTACTAAGAGTGCTCTCACTCAAATGATAAGGGTCCAAGGAGGAAATGAGTATATCTCCCAAAGTTTTGCAACCCCCTTTCCTGACAGACACTGACTCAGATTAAGCCCTCAGATTTCTTTGAAATGTTAACCATTGTCTGATCCTTGCCGCCTGACTTACCTGTTTTCCTGTGTATTTGAACCCAATACAAGCCCAGCGAGGACTTCTGGCCAAGATGAAGGTGTAGGTGGACACACTGTGCCTCCACTTGCAACCAAAATTAAGGACAACAAATATTTAGAAACAAGAAAACAACCAGAACTGATAGAAAATTGAACTGAACAGAAGTCCAACAACCATTCATTCAGACCTGTAAGAAGGGCGGAGTCGCTGTAGGAAAAAGTGGAGGTGCGGACCCGGGCACGCAGGCAGCAGTGGCTGGCAGTTCCCAGGCACAAAGGTGGCAGCTAGAGGACTCCAGGCACAGGATGGCAACTGTGCAGATCCACTGAGGCCGTGTAAGGTGGCTGGCTGGACAGGTGGTCCCACATTCGCACAGAGATAATCTAGGCGAAGGGGAAGTCAAAGAAGGGACCGGAATCCAAGAGAG
Organism: Glossophaga mutica; assembly: GCA_039655065.1. Lineage (NCBI taxonomy): Eukaryota > Metazoa > Chordata > Mammalia > Chiroptera > Phyllostomidae > Glossophaga > Glossophaga mutica. The sequence continues at coordinate 160,153,103 of CM077303.1, forward strand.
AGCGGAGCAAGCGCCATTGTTCCCTCTCAGACCCCGCCCCCACATACAACGTCACAACCCAGCGACTGGGCTGCCCCGCCCTGAGGAACACCTAAGGCTCTACCCCTCACTATGTAACAGCCGTGACCAAACCAAACAAAAAACAAAAAACAAACAAAAAAACAAAAAACCCACCAAAAATGGCTCAAACCGGAGAACAAATCAAAGCCCCAGAGCCAATTCACATAAGCAATGAAGAAATAGCCAACCTATCAGATGCACAGTTCAAAGCCCTGATGATCAGGATGCTCACAGAATTGGTTGATTTTGCTCACAAATTAGATGAAAAAATGCAGGCTACAATATGTGAAATGAAGGAAAATGCATGGGGAACCGATAGAGATGGGAGAAAAACTGGGACTCAAATCAATGGAGTGGACCAGAAGGAAGAAACTAACAACCAAACAGAAAACAAGGAAGAAACAAGAATTCAAAACAATGAGGAGAGGCTTAGGAACCTCCAGGACATCTTTAAACATCCCAACATCCAAATTATAGGGGTCCCAGAAGGGGAAGAGGAAGAGCAACAAGTGGATACCTTATTTGAACAAATAATAAAGGAGAACTTTCTGAATCTGGCAAAGGAAATAGAGTTCCAGGAAGTCGAGGAAGCTCAGAGTCCCAAAGAAGTTGGACCTAAGGTGGAACACGCCAAGGTACATCGTAATTACATTAGCCAAGATTAAAATGAAGGAGAGAATTCTAGAAGCAGCAAGGGATAAGGGGACAGTCACCTACAAGGGAGTTCCCATCAGACTGTCAGCTGATTTCCCAAAAGAGACTTTTCAGGCAAGAGGGGGCTGGAAAGAAGTATTACAAGTCATGAAAGGCAAGGACCTACATCCAAGATTGCTCTATCCAGCAAAGCTGTCCTTTAGAATGGAAGGGAAGATAAAGTCCTTCTCAGATAAGGTCAAGTTCAAGGAGTTCATCATCGCCAAGCCCTTATTATATGAAATGTTAAAGGGACTTATCTAAGAAAAAGATCAAAAATATGACAGTGAAAAGACAGCAAACTCACAGCTATTAACAACCACACCTAAAACAAAAGCAAACAACTAGAAGAGGAACAGAACCACAGAAATGGAGATCACATGGTGGGTTAGCAACAGGGGAGTGGGAGGAGGAGAGAGGCGGGAAGGTACAGAGAATAAGTAGCATAGATGGTGGGCAGAAAATAGACAGGGGGAGGGCAAGAATAGTGTGGGAAATGTAGAAGCTAAAGAACTTATGACACATGGACATGAACTAAAGGGGGGAATGTAGGTGGAAGGGGGTGTGCAGGGTGGAGAGGAATGATGGGATGGGGAAAAATGGGACAACTGTAATAGCATAATCAGTAAAATATATATATATATTTTTAAAAAGCCCGCTGAGGAAGGGGCTCTGGGTCATTCTCCTTTCAGAGTTCGGCCACCTCTCCTCCCCAAACAGATCATGTCTTGGTAGTTTTATTTTCGTCCATGACAGAGGGATGGGGCTCTGCGGGCGGAGCGCCCCCCACACCACCTCACTTGAGAGCCTCTCACCCACAGTGCTCCTAGAGCTGCTGCAGCTCTAACCTAGGCCTGCCTCGCTGCAGGCCCAGGTGCATGCTGCTCCTGCGTGGGACACTTGCCCTTCTTCACGTGCTTAGTTTCTTCTCGTCATCGGGTCTCAGCCTAACCGTCACTTCCCCAGACATTCCTCCTCTCATCACAGATGTCTGTATCATACTCCACTATCCTTTTTTTAATCTTCACCCAAAGATATGTTTACTGATTTTAGAGGGAAGGAAACAATGATGTGAGAGAAACATCAACTGGATGCCTCCCATACACACTGCCAACTGGGGGTCGAACCTGCAAACTTTTGGTGTATGGGACGACACTCCAAACCACTGGGAAATCTGTCCAGGGCTCCATTATAGTTGGCAGTGCCCCGCCCACCACAGTTCCTTTCACTTGTTACTGGTCGCCTTATTGCTGGGTCTGTGAAGCCAGTCCCGGGTCCCACAACGCCGGCCCAATGAGTCATTGCAGCAGCATTCTTACTTCATTGTCCATTTGAACGTGTTCTCTCTTCAGGAAATTAATGCCAGACTCATGCCCAACCCCCTGAGGCTTGTAGCTGTTTCATCAACTACTTAGTGGCTACTAGGTCCTACATTCCTACTCCTCAAACCTGTTCTTGATGTGCACACATAATATACTTACACTGTGTGAGAGTGGGAAGTTCATCATTTATTTTCTTAGCATACTTACTGAAACTGTTTTCTATGAGCCAACACAGTATGTGACTAAAACAATAATAGGAATTTTGTCTTTTAAATGTCTAAAACTGGGCTCGTTCAGTGCAGACTTGGTACCTGTGTAGTGAAGTACCACCTGAGGAGACTGGCACTTGCCAAGGCTGATGAAAAGTCCAAAGGAGTCGAGACGGGACAATTAATTTGAAGGTGGTGGGGCAGGATGGCTCTGTGGTGCAGTCAAAGATTCAGTAAACTAATGAAAGGTGATTGTGAACGACAGGTTTTGTCAATGAGGCAGATCAGTTCCCAGTTTGACGGGCAGCCAATCCATGAAAAAGACACACCTGCAGAGCTGGAAATGGAGGCTGCGGATACAATGGATGTGCTCCAGCAGCAGACAGGAGGTGCCACTAAAACTGAACCTGCTGCTTTACTCTAGAACTGTTCCTAGAGAGCAAGAAGTCTCAATTAGAAAAATGAAATTTGATTCCACCAAATTCTGTCATCGTCTTGGACTACAATGTAGTTTTCTCTTTCATCTTCCCCATCCCTTTACTGTACGTAGAGTAACTGATGTGTGTGCATGAGCATTTGCAGTTTTTTAACCAAATGTTTTGAACGACAGCAAATAAATAGGCAATAGGGAAAACTGCTGCTTTTGTGAAAATACCCCTTTTCTCCATCAGTGGAAGCTCATTCAGCTCTTTCTTTTATATTCCAGTAAGTTATTCTCCTCTCACTGTTCAACAAAATAAGAATATAGAAATCCTTTCATACCTTGTTTGATTGGTGAATATTAATCTTTTTCATTTGTCATTGTGAACCAATGACAATGGGAAACTTTCTTTGTCCATAGTTGTTACATGTAAGGCAACCTGTCTTTAGGCAAGGATAAAAGAAATGAATCTTAACAGTTATCCTTTTGTGTGTGTGTGTGTGTGTGTGTTTTAAGATTTTACTTACTTTTGGAGAGGAAGGGAAGGAGAAACAGGGAAACATCTATCACTTGCTTCTCACAAGCCCTGCAACTGGGGACCTGGCCTGCCACCCAGGTATGTGTCCTGACTGGAAATCAAACCAGCGGCCTTTTGGTCTGAGATATGATGCTCAATCCACTGAGCCACACCAGTCAAGGCAAGTGCCTTACCGTTGAAATAAACTTCTGTTAAATATAAACATGAATTAATCTTTCAAAGTTATTTTTCACTTAATTTCTCTGTATTTACTCTTTTATACTTACTCTACTTACAAATGTGTGACATTTATTTATACTTTTTAAAAAAGATTTCTATTTATTTATTTGAGGGGAAAGGAGGGAGAAAGAGGAAGAGAAACATCAATGTGTGGTTGCCTCTTGTGCACCCCCCACTGGGGACCTGGCCTGCAACCCAGGTATGTGACCTGACTGAGAATCTAACAGGCGACCTTTTTGGTTTGCAGGCTGGCACTCAGTCCACTGAGCCACACCAGCCAGGGCCATGAACTTATACTTTTATTTAAAAATTCTTTTTTGAAAATTATACTATTAAAATAATAATTTGTCCTGATTGAAACATAGCTGTAAAAAATATTAGGCTAAAAACCCTTAGAGAAAATCATTAGACCAAAAGTTCTTTTGTGGTTCTGATTCTAATCCCAGCTATGGACGAGTCTTAACTCCTCTTGTCAACAGTTTTCTCCTGTGTTTAAAAAAAAAAAGAAAAACAAGAAGAAATGGAAGAAGAAATGGAAAGGAGGGAGGGAGGGAGGGAGATCAGAAGAAAAAGACACTGGCCCAAATGATCTCTCAAGTCCCTTCCCACTCAAATTTTCTTTGATTCTGGTAAGACCTTTACTTTAATAAATACACAGAGGCCTGCAGAGCAAAATGACAATAACAGCTACCACTGTTGTGGGCTCCTTATGTGTGATGCACTATATGAAAAGATTTTACATAGTTATCTCATTTAACAGATTCATGTACTAATGATTATTGTTCTCCCACTTTATAGGTAGGAAAACAAACTGAAGCTCAAAGAACAGTCATATATTGTTTGTTTTTTCAGACACAATCCTCAATCACCAAGAGAAGAAATAGCTGAGTAGACAGAAAATGCACATGAAAATGAAATTTTCTAAAGAGAAGTTTTGGGCAAAGTCCACTGGCCCAGGGGCCCCTGTTACACGCGACTGCCTGCAGGGCAGAGTAAACATGCTTAGTCCAACCTGTCAAATCACCAGATGAAATGGTTTCTCTTCAGAAGATAGGATTTCAGGAACAAGCAAAGGAATAACACAGGTATTCACTTTCAAAACTCAGCACAAACCTGATGCACTTCAAAGAAAGACCGGAGAATGCCAATAAAATAAAAGGATCATTCAAAACTAATCTTCAGACAGTCATAAATGGCATTTGAATTTAGGAGAATATTTTCTGTATATTATCCTATATTTGATATTAACATCAGGATAATCAACTAAAATTAAACATAGTAAATGAAACAATGTACAAAAAAAAATCACACTTTCAAATGTAGAGTGCTGAACTCAGTAATTTCCCTAAGAAAATTAATGCAAAAATTTAATCTGTTTACACCATGAATTGTATTGTTTATGAAATATTTGCCAAATTTTGCTTGATTCTTTTCATTATATATAGCCTGAATTTTTTCAGCTGGTATCAATACACTTACTTTTTTTTTTTTACTTGTAAAGTACCATCTTGGCAAAGCCAGTTTCCAGAGTTAAGCTTAAATCAACTCACAACAAAAGAAAAACAAAATCCCTCCATTATGAGGTAAAAGATACCTGTGATAAGTTTAAAAAAAAAACACGTTGGAAGAATTTGATCTTTGTATTTTGTATTTAAAACACTAATATCAAGTGATTATAACTGAGACACCACACAGAAAGCTAGAGTTTTGAAATAGTAAAAAAAAAAATGTTTCATCATTTTACATAATCTGACTTCACTGTACATAGGCGGCAACTCTGCCTCACCTCTCCTCCACATCCTCCTTGGGCAGCATTCATATTTGTTTCCTGTGCTAAGAAACATCCCTCTAACTAGTAAAATATTCTTTGATACCATGTTAAATACATACCTGGGGAAACTATACAGTCCATTTCTTCAAAATGCTCTGTGATGTAAAATTAATAGGTAAAGAGCACTGAGCAGAGTGTCTTGTATACAGTCAGTGGTGAGTTAGTGCAGTATCAGTATCATCATCATCATCGTCGTCAATTAGGCCACTGAAGAATAATTACTAAAATAGTGGCCTAAAAGAGTGAATCTACCTCCCAACAATTCCAGTATGTTTTTTAAAAAGATTTTTTAAAATTTATTTTGAGAGGGGAAGGGAGGGAGAAAAAGAGGGAGAGAAACATCAATATGCAAGAGCAACAATAATTAGTATCTCTCACATGCCCCCCAAGTTGGGGGGGACCTTGCCAGCAACCCAGGCATGTGCCCTGACTGGGAATCGAACTGGCAACCTTTCAGTTTGCAGGATGATGCCCAACACACTGAGCCACACCAGTCAGGGCCCAGTATTTTTTAAAAAGGCCAAATTCTAATTAAATCTGTCTTAGTTTTAGCAATATACAGGATGGGGAAAAGTAGGTTTACAGTTGTTTGCATGGAAAATAATACAATAATAAACAGTAACGCAAAAAGTAAACTGTGTTTTGCATACTCACAACTGTAAATCTACTTTTGCCCCACCCTGTATATTAAGGTGGTTGTAAAATATTGAAATTTTCAAGGTTACTTCAGTTTGAGAAGTCTGTATTTTTTTAGCTATACCCAAACTGAAGCTAAACTGATAAAAAGATTGCATGAAAATCCTCTGAGTAGGAAAAACATTTTCTACAGTAACATGAGGTTCGATTTTTTTCAATGTAAAAGGAATGATTAGGAAAGAATCCATTCTGAATAACAAATATAGATTTGTGCACCTACCTGATAGGTATAAAAATAGTACAGGAAACATAGATATATCTAAATAGACTGAGCCAAAAGAGAAAGGTATTTCATAGAAAGTATTTTATCATCCGAACAGTGTAATTTCTTTCCTATGTTTAAGATCTATTTATTATGTTATTTTTACAAGTAGCAAAGTGCCTCTGCTTTTTCCCAACTTAATATACATGAATATAAAAAGGTACTGATTGCCACACTGCCCACCCCACCCCCATCCGACTGGGTTAACCAAAGTTGTCATCCATGAGCAGTTTCCTGAAGGAGCAGGGGTTTCTTCCTTCACTCAGTCTTGAACTCGAGCACTCTATTCAGTCATCCTCTTGCTGATTTCTTTTCTGTCAAAGGAAACCAAGACTACATTAAACCAGCACGTCCTAACTGGCATGTTCATTCAGCCAAGATCGCTTGTTCTGTCATCAAGTATCATTTTCTAGAGGCCTTGGCAAAAGATGTGGGGGAAAATCACCACGGAAGAACATGCCTGAACTTATTTACTCAACTACCCCATCACTTTAATTCCAGGGTAAATTATCCTCAGGTAGTCGACTATTGTCTTCTCTCTCTTCTGCATGTACAAACATTCCACACATACTCACAAACACAAACACTCAGTTTCTCCCTGAGTAACCACAGCACAGCTCTGATCTCTGCTCACCCTGTAATAGTGTGAGCACTTTCTTTAAAATTAGAAGTATTGAAAATTATTCAAAAAGCATGCCCATCATAAAAGCATTTTTTGTCGTTCTAATTATTAAATAGATTATTCCTTAAGCTCACATTACATTCTCCATTATGAAATGACTTAACTCAGTAATTCTGCTCTTTAGTTTACAATCACCAAATAGAAGTCTAGGTAGTGTAAGACTGAAATAAAATATTAAATAGCCAATTTGAAAACACAGATGACCAGCATACTAAGTACACACAGGCTGTACCTACCAGTTTAAGGAAATCGATGAGTTTGTGAGCATCTTCCCCAGTAGAGAGGTCCACAAAGTCCTTGGGCAGTCGGTAACTCAGATAGGGACTGGGCTGGACTGTAACTTCACTGTTCGTGCAACGGAAGGCTGGAGAGTCCTATACAAAAAAATGAAAAGAAAGTCTGTGAGAAATTGTAAGTCACTTCTCCAAACCGAAAAAGATTTTATCGTAACAGTTTCAACTCCAGATAAGAGTACCTACTAGATAAGGAAGAAATAAGATTCTGAAGTAAAAGAACGAACAAAGATTGCACATGAGTCCTACATAGTCATTATGACATAAACATAAGGGATCTGGAAGGTGTCCTCCAGGAGATCCAGGCCGTTCCCTCACAGCTACCTGAGTGCAGCCCCGGGGGCCACCAGTGGGGTATGGATCTCTTTAGTCCCTGAGTGGGTCAGAGGCTTCAGGCTAGCTGTCTCTGGCCTCAAGCAAGCTCAAACAGGCCAGAATGTTTTATAAATATTATCATTTTCTTCAGGTGCACAGTTAGAAAACCCTGCCTTTTAAAGAATAAATAGTGAGGGCAAGCGAGTGCTTCGAATTCCTAACACTTTTGTACTTCTTTTACATCATTTAACTTACTCATGTGTGTATGTGTCAGGGAGCCCTTGCCAAGACCGGTTCATGTGGGACTGAGGTTAAAAGGGTTGAGGAGTGTTCAGTAAGACCAGTGAGAAGCAGCAGGCAGCAAGGACAGACGATCACGTGTCGGCAGACAACTGCGAAGCAGTTAAAACAAAGCAAGCTACGTAACAGCACCAGGGAAACCAGCATGATCCCACTTAGGTAAAAATGTGTGGTGTATCCACACAAAAAAGGGTCTGGAAAAAAAATATTAACTCAAGTGGAAAGGATGGCTATTTCTAGGTGGCAAAATTTCCAATCTTGCCTCTTTCTAATTCTCTCTCTGTTTTTAAGTGACCATGTTTTTAAAAAGCTGTTTTAAAAAGGATGTAAAACATTCATAAGACATTACTAAATAAAAAATGTGGGATATATAAGTTCATATGTAATATAATCTCATTTATTTAAAGTTTATTTGGATGTGGAAAGCCATGTTAGTATTAAAATATAAGCAATGGCTCTCAAGGCAGTAGGATTATGGGCAATTTTAGAATTTTCTTTGAAAGTGAGCATGCGGTACTTTTATAGGCAGAACAAAGCTTTACAAAGTTCATGTTGAAAGAAAGTTTGGCTGTGAACATGAGAAAGGAGAGAGTAGCTGGGTGAAGATATGGGCTTAAAGATTTTGTGTTTTTAAGATGGGAAATACCTGAAGATGGTTAACTGCTGAGAGATAAAGAGTTGGTAGAAAGGAAGAGATGGGGAAGAAAACAGAAGGAACACAAATGATAGCATAAGGTGCGATGGGAAGGAGTGGTTTGCTGGGCAGGTGGAAATGGGACTCTAGACGGCTGCAGACAAGTCTGGAGGTTTGAAGACAATGAAACTGAGTAAATTCTCACCAGTGGACTATCTTTTCTTGTGAAGAAGACTGTGAAATCTCTTGAGAAGAGAAGGAACAGAGGGGATCTGAGCCATGCGGAAAGGGGTGAAACGGCCACGCTGACAAGGGAGACAAGACACCGCAACAAGGGCGGAAACGAGTGGGGGTCAGGACTGGAGGAGACCCTCGTCTGAGTGTCTGGGCGGTTCCTCCCTCACTTTCAGCAGCCCGGGGCTACGACTGGGATAAACAGAGGTGAGAACCGAGCTACCCAGGGTTAAGATTCTCCCAGGTGGGCAGAACACAAGAAGCCAGGAAAAAAATTTCTGGAAAATATGTATCACGTGACCATTATTTCTTTATATGAAGTTAAATGAATAAATCACCATGCACACCCTTTTTTGCTCACCTTCATGGGCAAGAATCTATTAGTGAGAGTGTTATACTCTGAACTTCCCAAGGGTACAAGTCACTGCCTATCCAAGTGCCTAGAGAACTAGCAACCACTGAGGGGTAACAAGATTTCCTTTGTCTTTTTTTTTAAAACCATCTTACCTGCTCCAGAGCATCTCCTTCACTAAAATCACCTTTTAAGTTTCGTTCAGATATCAGTTCTTCCCAAGTAAACAGCAGTGAATCTGTTACTTCACCAAATGGATTAAAATCAATTAGCCACACTTTCCCCTGCAGGACAGAGCAAAAAATTAAGAGGCACATAATAAAAACAAACATTGAAATTCTATAATCTGTCTTATAAGAAAGATCATTTTCATGTTATTTAACCCAAAAAGACAGTCTTTAAAAATCTTATAACATTTCAGCCCTGGCTGGTGTGGCTCAGTGGATTGAGTACCAGCCTGCAAACCAGAGGGTTGCCAGTTTGATTCCAGGTCAGGGCACATGCCTGGGTTGTGGGCCAGGTCCCTAGAGGGGGACACGTGAAAGGCAACCACACATTGATGTTTCCCTCCCTCTCTTTCTCCCTGCCTTCCCCTCTCTCTAAAAATGAATAAAATCTTAAAAAAAAAAAAATCTTGTAACATTTTAAAAGATAGTTAATTCCCTCAGATCCCATAGAAGACGGTCTTCCAGGTTTCATTGAAAAGGGGCCACCCGTGTAAACCAAGTGGCACAGCCTTAGCTAAAGAGATCACCTGTAAATGCACAAAAGCAGGAAAGAGACCTAGAAAATAAAAGCTTGATGAAGACACATTTCAACTCCTGCCTCAGATCACATAACAATTTTAAGTCAAAAATCCAACCAGGAAAAAGGAAAACCTCACAAAAGGTTAAACTGAGCATGACTGAAATGCTCTGGTGGGAAAGGGGTGGGAGTCTTTGATTATCTTTCAGGATTATCTTTGCCCTGCAGAGACAGGAATGAGCCAGAAGTTCTAGAGAGCACCATCGCTTACCCCTGAAACGCTGCTACTGCAAAGCATGCTTTTCTTTTTTTGAAACATGTAGAAAGAAGCATGGAAATGCTGTTTTCTTTCATTTCGATGTAAAATTTGTTTGTCTTTATGTCAGAGCTTAATAGCACATAAAAGGGACAGATAAAAACATATATCAACCTTTAAAAGAAATTTCTGCCTTCTCCTACTTTGAGAGTAGAGGTGGGTAATGACAGATAGTTCCAGGCTCAGGGCAAAAGTCCTTCTGAGCTGGTCAGACTGAGTTAAGTTAGAGTCAGAGGCACCTTAGGACAAAGTGGCAGAGCACTGACGTTAGAGCTGGGGACCTGAAATCCTGCCAAGAGAGTAGAGCCAACAGAAGACCTTGGAGAGACATGGCATTTAGTAGGCACATGTTTCCTTCCAACTTCCATCGTCACTCTTATTGATCTTTCTCACTGAAACATATCACTGTACCATCTTGTTGACAATTAGGCTTTTCTGTAAACATGTACTAACCACATCTTGATCAGACATGCGTGTGTAAAATTACAAAGACTAAAAAACTAGATTGCCAAGTCACCATTACCAATGTCTAGCACTGTTTCTCATCTGGGTTAAAAAATTTTAAGAAATACCTTATTAGAACTTGCTTCCAACACCAGAAACATCTGGTAAGTGGCAAAGAACCATTACACGAAGTTTGCACCGCACACTGTTTGGGAGAGTTTCTTATTTTATACAATCCCCAGGAGAAATCTTACGAGTCTTTCACGACACTTGAGTGGTGTCCTCGCATCAGTGCGGCACCCACTTGTACCGTTTGTGACTACATGAAATAACGGAGGCCATCAGCTTTGCTTTGGGGGCAATTATTAAGATATCTTTGATATGCTATATGTTGTTTTAACAAAATGGGTATTTTCTAACATCCAAGCCCTTTTTACTTGACTTTTATAACCAGTAAAACCTTCGCATTATAAAAAGAAAACACCATCGGGCCTGTCCATATAGGAATATTAAGTTCTACAAACTAAAAATATGGCATATTGTAAAAAAGCAAAAAATAGATCATTACTTTTAGAACTGGTAACTGGCAGAGCTTGTTGTATAGTTTAGAAGCCATCCTCCAAGGAAAAGTAAAACCAGCTGTAACCAGGCATAAAACTATCAAGATGAGGATTCTATAGCTCTAACATGGTTTTCATGTGACATCTCAGGCAGGAAACATCCTGAGAAATTCTATTTTTAGATAATCCATCAGCTAAGACCCACCCACTGGCCTTCCTGAAGCCTACCAGCTGACCAGCCCCACCCACCCACATCTCTATGCACCAGACACTGTGCCAGGCATGCGCACACATGCACACACCAAAAAAGAGAAACAAAAACCACACAACACTCACAGTTCATGGGGGAGACGGTTCAATGAAGGTAAGAACAGGATATTGTGCGACTCTAATAAGAATCCACCTAAATCTGCATTGTGAAGGTGGAAAGCTCCCCGAAGCAACTAGGATTTGAAGATGACAGTGATGGTGTGGGTGGAAGGTCGATGGTGGGAGGAAAGCAGCCCATTTCAGGGGAAATGACAACAATATCGAGAAAAACTAACGGGTGCAGGCCATGAGAAGACAGCCCACTCCGGGAGGGTCTAGAGTGTACAATGTAGTATGGTGGGCCAAGGGAACTCGGAAGGCCTCCTGTTCCAAACCAGATGAAATTCAGGTTAAAATAATCCCTTTAAATGTATAAATGGGATTACAAGAAAGGGGATTCCAGAAGCCAGACATGAGCGGGAACCTAAAAACCAGGAACAAGCACACAAAGGAGAGTTTTCCTTCCAGGAACCTCAGAGCAGGGTTGAACATGCACACAGAACAGCAGCATGGCCATGGGAAGCCACTCAGAACCATGCAGCGAACTCCGGAGGGCTGCCTCCTCAGGAAAGGGGTAAAAGACGAAGCTCCTGTGACTAGAAAAGGAGACAATGAAACTTGTCTTTCTCTGACTGGAGTTTGGGAAACATGGAAGAAGCAAATGAAAAATTTGAAACTTAAAAACTTTGGGATTCTCACATATAAAAACAAAACAAGCTCACCAAAGATGAACTCACAGTAAGATAAACAGACTGATTTGCAAAACCAAAAGGAAATAATCAACATGAATGAAACTATGCAAATTGAACAACCAGGGGTTCAAGCGCCAAGAACTGAGGAAAATCATCATCAAACTGAAGGACTATATGAAATAAAAGATACTGGTGTTAGGACAACTGGATAAAAATCCAGAAAAAGACAAAAGTTGAATCCATAATACATACCAGGACAAAGGCCAAACAGATCAAAGATTTGAATGTATAAGCAGTAACTCATAAAAGAAATAATATATTTGATCTTCATGGCAAAAGACTAATAAAGTGGAATAATCCCAAGGCCTAATCTCCACTTTCCTATATTTTGAAGGAAAATAAGATGATAGAAGAAAATGAAAAAGACATGAAGAGTTCACAGAAATTACCTTTATGTATATGAAAAGATAAAATGCATTCTCATTCATAAAATAGAAATTGAAATTATACTGAAACATCACTTTTCATTTACCAAAACAATGAAAGCCCTAGAAAGTTTAACCATATACTCTGTTGGCAAGCTTTGTGGAAATATCCAGGTACATTCCTGGTTAGGATTATGTGGTATAACTCTCGCAGAGGGTAAGCTACAATATATACCAAAATTAAAATGCATTTAGCCTTTTGAGCTAGCAATCCCACTTCTAGGACTTTATCCTGTAGGTGTATGTGCACATGTATGTAACAACGTGTATACGGGATGTTCGCCACAGCACAATTTGCAAAAGACTAGAAACTTGTGTTCGTCCGTAGAGAAGCAGCTAAATGAACTACACAGTGTACCCACGGAGCAAACACTGCGCAATTATAGGAAACCGGAAAGCTCTCCAAGATACATTGTTTTTTAAAAATATTTAAAAAAGCAAGGTGCAGACATAGAGCCATATGCTAACTCTATGTAAGAAAAATGGACAAAATAAGTATATTGCTTGTTTTTGCATCAAGAAATACTGGAAGGATATGTAAGAAATATAGATATGTTTCTTACACAGGGATATGCAATACAAGTGAACCTGCAGGAAAGCAGACAGTAGGTATTTCTATGTATATTTTCACAATGATTTGATTTTTAAGCAGTATGAAGGTATTACCAATTAAAAACTTAAAAGTAACTCAGTAGGTTTACAGAGCAGTGCTTGACAGGGGCTAGGATGCGGGGAAAGTTGTGAGAAAATGCGAGGAGTGAATTAATTCCGTGTCATCACTGTAATAGTGGTCACACAACTACATGTGTTTTTCATACTCACAGAACTATACACTAAAAGGATAATTTCAACCCTATGTAAATTATATCTCAAAAAATGTAAGCACAAAAGTCAGTAGGTTTAAATGATTGAAAATATAAAAGAAATCAAAACCCTAAAACAGGACACTATTATAAAAATAGGCAGATTTGAAAAGTAACCAAATAGAACCTACAGAAATGAAAAATATAGCGGATAAAGTTTAAAACTTAGTGATAGGTTAAACATATCAGATCAGGCTTAGCCAAAAGAAAACCAGTAAACTGGAACTATATCTGAGAATATTACACAACATAGTAGTGAGACAGGAAGAGGTGGAAAATGACAAGTCAAGATACATGAGGATCAAGTGAGCTCTAACAAACCTACCTGAAAATAGAGTTCCAAAGGCCAAAAGACAGAAAAGATGCAATTCTTGAAAAGATAGCTAAGAATTCTCCACAACTGACAAAGGAAATGAATTATTAGACCTAGAAAGCATAACTCCCCCCCACCCCCAAAATAAAAGAAACCAAGTAACAATGGAACAGTGTCTTCAAAGTGCGGAGGCAACAGAACTGGCAACTGAAAATTCTATACCCAGCTAAAGCTGCCATCATGCATGAAGGTAAACAAAAGCTTTTCCAGCCAAGGGCTGAGGGAATTTACTATGAAAGAATATACTATTAGGAAGAACTGAATCCAGAAAGCAGTGAGAGGCAAGAAGCAGTGGTGAGCAAAGAAACTAAATAGCAACAATCATGACTAATTTAAGTGTATAAACACAAAGTAGAACTAAATATCAGAAATCATATGTAAGACAAAAGTGGATGTTGGGTCCCTGGCTGGATGGCTCAGTTGGTTGGAGTGTCATCCCATATACCAAAAGGTTGTGGGTTTGATTCCTGGTCAGGGTGCACACCTCAGTTGTGGGTCTGAACCCCAGTCAGGGCATATATAGGAGGCAATCAATCAATGTCTTTCTCTCACAACAGTGTCTCTATTTCACTATCTAAAATCAATTTAAAAAAACAATCCTCGGGTAAGGATTAAAAAGAAAAGTGGATGCTGGGAATTAATATACAAAAGAGTCTTTACATCATGAGGATGATGGGAAGTGAGATTAATTTCAGAGCTCGTTAAATATCCATACTAAGATTTAATGGTAACTACCCAAATTAACAGAAATAAAAAACAAAACTTCAAAATTACTAGGGTTGGGGAAGGAGGAAGAATAAAGAAAAACCAGTAATACAAATCAGAAGAAGAAAAAAGGCATAGAAAAGCAAAGCAAATCAAAAACTCAAGATAAGATGTGGAAAACATTCAAATATCAGATTTAATAAATGTAAACAACATTTACCAGTTAAAACCAGAAATTGTCAATGATTAAAAACACAAAACCAGCAATACGCTAATACTTATAAGACACATGCACACACTTAAAACCTAACAGTTAAAAAGAAAAGGACTGAAAAAGACAAATTCTAAGACGAAAAGAAATCTGTAATAACACAATCAATATCACAGCACAACATACTTTAATGCCAAAAGCACAAACACATTGTTAGAGAGAGCGCCACTGCCCAGTGACGAGAGCTCAATGGGAAAGCAAAGTCACTGCAAACTAGCATCTGGGGAAGAACAGGACACAAAAACTGACAGAACTAGAGAACAGAGATGTTAACAAACCCTGTTCTGTAACTGGTAGGTTAAGTAGACAAAAAATTAAAAAAGATATAGATTTTTTTCATGGTTTTAAAGTTTTTTAAAAAATTATATATACAAAAGGTTAAACATACACAAAAGTAGACAAAGTACTATAAAGGACCAAGTGTCTCTAACCCTGTTGGTCCCCAGGGCCAGTCCTGTTTCATCTGTATCCCACCCATCCCCTCAATCTGTATTATTTTGAAGGTATCTTCAGACATCATTTCATTCCTAAGATATAGAAGATTTTAACATTATTAAGCTTAATAGAACAAACAACTGCAGAATACCTGACACATTAGAAATTGTATTTTCTTTTAAATTACACACAGAACAGTTATTTTAAAAAAATGACCAGGTTGCAAAGCCAATCTCAACAATATTAAAGACTCAAGATCTGACATAGTAACAAAACAGTAAAATAAGGGAACCAGAATAAATTTCAAGTATCTAAGGCAGTTACTCTCGATTCTAGTGGTGAATCACCATCACTTAAGGAGCATATTACAATACACAGTCCAGGCCTCATCCCAGACCTACTGAATGGGTGGGCCATTGCTTTACATATGTAACATTAGAATCTATCAACATTAGAATCTACCAGCACTAGGAGTATCAGCACTGAGTCAACTTGCCAGCAGCAGTAAGGAAGTAGACACGTCAAAATATTGCCAAGCCCACACACTTCAGTTGTATTTCATATTAGAGACCATATAAGAGTTAGTTTTCTACAAGAAGAGTCATAAAATTATCTATTCAAGACAGTGCCTAACAAACAGTGATACAAGTGCCGTGGACTAAATGCAAATGAGTTTTTCATCATGTTTTAAATCTCCTCTCGGAAACTGTCAAGGTGTTTATACTGGCATGCTTCTCACTTTAAAAACACAGCAACTTTCAGTTGTGTGGGATCACAGCATTAATTACTTATGCACATCTCCAACTTCAACTAAGACATTTGCAGACCTGACATATGCCAGGGAAATACTCAGAGACTGGCAAATCTCAAATTTTCAAATACCATTAACATAACTGCATTAACATATAATTGCTTCAGTTTTAATATCTGAAAACAGGAACAAATACACACCTTGCAGGCATATATGAACTAAGCCAGATACTGAATTAAATGAGAAGAAAGCTACTCTGAGCTGCACATTCAGGGCAAAGGGCTAGGTTTACTCACTAACTGATTTGACCCAGTTTACTACCACACCAACTGCATGGGTTTCAAGTCTCAAAGGTTAAGCTCCCCGAGGTCAGGAGATCATCTTGTTGGAACCTTCTTGTAAGAACCATGGCTTCTAACACATCACAGGCTCTCGGTACACACTGGCTACCTGAATACTTGCATGTGGCCAGTATCTATCCATTCAAAGTGGAGGGGGATGAGAGCCCTGGGCTTTGTCTCTCAGCTCAGGTTTCTATCCATTCCATCATGCCAGCTTCCCATCCTTTTTCTAAGGTTTGTTTCCAATAAAGTTAAAATTTTGCCAGGAAACATCCCACGTGTTGACCAAATCTCAATTTATAACTCCTCTTTCTGATCCATAATACATCACCTCTGAAGGTAGAAAGGTGAAAACAGCAAATGATATCTTTTGGCTTAACAATGGTAAGTAAGCAGTTAACAGTTATTTGGAGACATGACCATATGGGCCAAATCTTTTTATCTAAAGAATGATTCAAAGGCATCACAAGCATCATTCCAATGAGGTGGATGGAATGAGAGATATGTGGGTAACATTTGGTCACATGTGGGCCACATATTTAGAAAACATACCTGCTTTCTTCCTAACATCCAAGTGAGTAAGCACTAATCATGAGACATTCAGTGACCCAAATTTCTTTGGAAAAAGTTGCATGTCTTGATAGTGAAATCTCTGTTGTAGTATTAAGTCAGGCTTTTTGTTTTGTTTTTCATTATAGAAGTTCCCATCATTTTTAAAATTTAAAAAATAAATATAAACTACTCTAATCCTCATCTTAAGTCTAAAGATAAAAGTGATTCAAATCATGCTAAGGATCTTTTAGTTTATCTAATTATCTAAATATCAAGTGACAAATTCCTGGCTACATTTAAGTGTGCAAAATGAATTAATTTAAGCAGGCCCAGACTCCTGAAACAAGTGTAAAGTACAGTATAAGATGGCCATTTAGCTATCTGTTAAATTAATAATGCCTAAAATGCAAGTTAAAACCTCAAAGAGGCATCACCTGATACATGTCAGAATGGCTACCATCAATAAATCAACAAATAAGTGTTGGCGAGGTTGTGCAGAAAAGGGAACCCTAGCGCACTGTTGATGGGACTGGAAATTGGTGCAGCCTCTATGGAAAACAATATGGAGGATCCTCAAAAAATTAAAAATGTAACTGCCTTATGACCCAGCAATTCTACTTCTGGGTATTATGTAAAGAAACCCAAAATGGTAATTTGAAAAGACATATACATCACTATGTTTATTGCAGCATTATTCATAATAGTCAAGATATGGAAGCAACCTAAGTGTCCATCAGTAGATAACTGGATAAAGAAGATGTGGTACACTTCCAGCCAAGATGGAGGCGTAGGTGGACACACTGTACCTCCTCTCACAACCAAAATTGAGGACAACAAAGATTTAGAAACAAGAAAAGAATCAGAACAGAAAATTGAACTGTATGGAAGTCCAACAACCATTCATCCAGACCAGTAAGAGGGGCGGAGTTGTGGCAGGAAAAAGTGGAGGTGTGGACCCAGGCACGCAGACGGCAGCTAGCAGACCCCAGGCACACAGGTGGTGGCTAGCAGACCCCAGGCACGGAGTGGCAACTGTGCAGACCCAATGAGGCCGCGCAAGGTGGCTGGCTGACCAGGTGGTCTCACATTCATGCGCAGATAATCCAGGTAAAGGGGAAGTGGCGAAAGGGACTGGAATCCAAGAGAGAGGGGAGCAAGTGCCATTGTTCCCTCTCGGACCCCGCCCCCACATACAGCATCACTACCCAGCCACTGGGCTGCCCAGCCCTGGGGAACACCTAAGGCATCACCCCTCACTATGTAACAGCCACAACCAGACCAACAAAACAAAACAAAACAAAACACACAATAAAATGGCTCAAACGGGAGAACAAATCAAAGCCCCAGAGCCAATTCACCTAAGCAAACAAGAGATAGCCAACCTATCAGATGCACAGTTCAAAGCCCTGGTGATCAGGATGCTCACAGAATTAGTTGATTTTGCTCACAAATTAGATGAAAAAATGAAGGCTACAATAAGTGAAATGAAGGAAAATGCATGAGGAACCAACAGAGATGAGAGGAAAACTGGGACTCAAATCAATGGAATAGACTAGAAGGAAGAAACAAACAACCAAACAGAAAACAAGGAAGAAACAAGATTCAAAAAAATGAGGAGAGGCTTAGGAACATCCGGGACATCTTTAAATGTCCCAACATCCGAATTATAGGGGTACCAGAAGGGAAAGAAGAAGAGCAACGAGTGGAAAACTTAGTTGAACAAATAATAAAGGAGAACTTCCCCAATCTGGCAAAGGAAATAGACTTCCAGGAAGGCCAGGAAGCTCAGAGAGTCCCAAAGAAGTTGGACCCAAGGAGGAACACACCAAGGCACATTGTAATTACATTAGCCAAGATTAAAATGAAGGAGAGAATTCTAGAAGCAGCAAGGGATAAGGGGACAGTCACCTACAAAGGAGTTCCCATCAGACTGTCAGCTGATTTCTCAAAGGGACCTTCCAGGCAAGAAGGGGCTGGAAAGAAGTATTTGAAGTCTTGAAAGGCAAGGACTAAAAAGCTGTCATTTAGAACGGAAGGGTAGATGAAGTGCTTCTCAGATAAGGTCAAGTTCAAGGAGTTCATCATCACCAAGCCCTTATTATATGAAATGTTAAAGAGACTTATCTAAGAAAAAGAAGATAAAAAATATGAACAGTAAAACGACAGCAACTCACAGATATTAACAACCACACCTAAAACAAAAGCAATCTAAGCAAACAACTAGAACAGGAACAGAAACACAGAAATGGAGATCACATGGAAGGTTAGCAACAGGGGAGTGGGAGGAGAAGAGAGGGAGAAAAGGTACAGAGAATAAGTAGCATAGACGGTGGGTAGAAAATAGCCAGGGAGAGGGTAAGAATAGTGTGGGAAATGTAGAAGCTAAAGAACTTATGACACATGGACATGAACTAAAGGGGGGGAATGTGGGTGGGAGGGGTGTGCAGGATGGAGGGGAATGATGGAGGAGAAATGGGACAACTGTAATAGCATAATCAATAAAATATATTTAAAAAAGATGTGATAGATAGATAGATAGATAGATAATGGAATATTACTTGGCCATGGAAAAGAATGAAATCTTACTATTTACCACAACATGGATGCAGCTGAAGGGTATTATGTTAAGTGAAATAAGTCAGACAGAGAAAGACAAATACCATATGATTTCACTTAAATAGAATAAGTGAACAAACAGATCAAAAACAAATTCATAGATACAGAGAACAAACTGATGGTTGCCAGACAGTGGTGTGTTGGGGTACGGGTGAAAAGATGAAAGGGATTAGGATGTGCAAATTGTCAGATTTAAAAACAGTCATGGGAATGTAAAGTACACCATAGGGAATATAGTCAATAATATTGTGGTTAACTATGTATGGTGTCAGATGCGTACTATGTCTAATCACTTTGTTATACACCTAAAACTAATATAATATTGTATGTCAACTCTAAGGGGAAATTCTTGACCACCGTGAATTTCAAACACCTTAGTTAGGGGAAAATATTTTTTGAGCAGTAGGCTCTTTACATACATAATGGCTATGTAGTATACTTCTAAGGTCAGCCCTGATTTTAAGACATAATCAAACATAGTTACTTACCCTACTGTCTCTATATATATCGAATACAACTGTAAAAAAGAAAAAAACTCCAAGTTAATAACAAACCACTATTTTCATGATCTAAAGCTCCTTTTGAAAATTAAAATGCACTTTATTATTTGTTACTCCAACAGAATATAATTGACCTAGAGGACTTCGTACATCTAAATCTCAAAACTTCAAACATAAAAAGGAATGTTGCAATGTTTCATTTATATAATTTTGCTTTCCCTTTCTCTACCCTCAGCCATAATCCCTTATATTTAAAAACTCAAACCAAACATTGAAATCATCTCAACTAGTTCACCATTATAAAAAAGTTCCATGTACTAGTAAAGCAGCACCAATCAGTGAGAATGGGGAATAAAATGAGTAAAATTTGTGGTAGGAAAGTATAAAATCTAGCTAGCAATGCTTATGGCATGACTAATCGTTTTTAAAAATCAAATCTCCCACAGAACCAAGCTTGGCAAGCAGCAAAAAGGTAAATCATAGCAGATATAATTTTAAGATGTGTACAAACTCTTTCTCATACACGATATACTTTCAATTCATAAAAACAACTCACAAATGTTTATACTATAATAACTGTTGCTATTTGGTCATTCAAATAAAAAAATCTAGAAAGGTAGATCAGTCATCTAGCTACTTTAGTCCTAATAACAGAAGCATTCTGTCCTCTGTATATATAGACCCTTTGAAATATATACTAAAATACTGAGAAAAAACTGCCTCAGTATTAAAAAGGGACTCTAATTAAATATGGTAAAATTAGTATGCAAGCCATCCATAATACCAAATAATAATATAGTAAATGCTTAAAACAGTGTCTCAAATCATTTTAAAATATGTGCTACTGTGAAATAAGGTTCATTAACATTATGCATTTCATTTCATTTCATTTCATTTCACTGAGTCAATAAAAAATACTCACAGTCTTCATCTAAGAATTTATATTGTATGTGTTTCTTGAAGAAGTCTTGTATGCATCTGCAAATCTCTTCCTTTTGTTTAGAAATATGATCATAGTATTGTGTGTAGTCCCTCTGAGAAATAGCTGACAAGAAAATATTTTATATTGTTATTACATAAATTCTTTTCGAAAACATCAAAATGTGATTTAAAACTCTTCTTGAGAACCACTAAGGTAGATCAGAAGACCAATGAGATGAACATTGATTGAATTATACATTATTCAGCAACTAATACAGGAATATTAGTTGTAAAGGTTCATATGGATAGGTGAGTCCTAAACTTCCATCTAGCCATACATTGTTACTTTAGAAATAATAGTTATTTTGATTTAATATAACGGAAAGAATTCAAATTCATTAAAAAATGCCTATTATGTCAAAAAAAATTTAAAAAGCCAATTTTAAACCTGCATACATAGTCATTGCTTTCCTTATATTTTTCCAATGAACTCTACATCAATTGGCATTCTTTTGCACTTTCTTTGGGACAATATAAAATACTCCTCACCACATGTCTTCAATATTCATAGTGTGTCTCAGAAGCAGTCTACTTTTCTTGTTTATACATGCTACCTTGCCTTCGTAAGCCTGAGATTTCAAACCATGGAAAAGTAAACATTCCTTTCTTCAGAGTGACTTGCTGATATTATTCCAAATAAACAACTGAAGAGACTATTGTAGGAACTCTCTCAATTTGCTCTAGGCCTAGGAGAAAGTTCTCTGTTCTGAAAAAAAGGCTTCCACCCAATTTTTTTTTATTTAATTGTTGTTCAAGTACAGTTTTCTGTCTTTTACTCCCAGCCCAGCCAACCTCCCCAGCCCTCTCCACCCCCCTCCCATTTCCACCCCCCTAGTTTTTGTCCATGTGTCCTTCATACTTGTTCCTGTAAACCGTTCCCTTTTCCCCTGAAGTTCCTTCCCCTCTCCCCTCTGGTCACTGTCAGCCTGTTCTCTATTTCAGTGTCTTTGGTTATATTTTGCTTGTTTGTTTATTTTGTTGTTTAGGTTCCTGTTAAAGGTGAAATCATACCACCCAATTTCTTAATCACATACAAATATGTTCCCCTCTTTAACTGTACCAAGAGTGCAGCTTTTTTTTACTTCCAGCCAAGATGGAGGCATAGGCGGACACACTGTGCCTCCTCTCACAACCAAAATTAAGGACAACAAATATTTAGAAACAAGAAAACAACCAGAACTTATAGAAAATTGAACTGTACGGAAGTCCAACAACCATCCATCCAGACCGGTAAAAGGGGCAGAGTCGCGGTAGGAAAAAGTGGAGGTGCGGACCCGGGAACGCAAGTAGCAGCGGTTGGCAGTTCCCAGGTGCACAGGCGGTGGCTGGCGGTCCTCGGGCGTACAGGCGGCAGCTGGCGGACCCCGGGCACAGGGGGGCAACTATGCAGACCCAGTGAGGATGCACAAGGCGGCTGGCTGACCAGGGGGTCCCACATTCGCACACGCAGAGGGTCCAGGCAGAGGGGAAGTGGCGGAAGGGACTGAATCCAGGAGAGAGCGGAGCAGGCGCCATTGTTCCCTCTCAGACCCCGCCCCCACATACAGCGTCACAACCCAGCGACTGGGCTGCCCCACACTGGGGAGTGCCTGAGGCTCCACCCCTCACTACATAACAGCACGCGCGACCGTGCGCAGATAATCCAGGCAAAGGGGAAGCAGCGGAAGGGACCGGAGTCCAGAAGAGAGCGGAACAGGCGCCATTCTTCCCTCACGGACCCCGCCCCCACCTATAGCGTCACAACCCAGCAACTGGGCTGCCCTGCCCTGAGGGACACCTAAAGCTCCACCCCTCATACGTAATAGCTGTGACCAGACTAAAAACAAAACAAAACAAAAAACCCCACCAAAAATGGCTCAAACCGGAGAAAAAATGAAAACCCCAGAGTCAATTCCTCTAAGCAACGAAGAGATAGCCAACCTATCAGATGCACAGTTCAAAGCACTGGTCACCAAAATGCTCACAGAATTGGTTGATTTTGCTCATAAATTAGATGAGAAAATGCAGGCTACAATACATGAAATGAAGAAAGACACATGGGGAACCGATAGAGATGGAAGGAAAACTGGAACTCAAATCAATGGAGTGGACCAGAAGGAAGAAATTAACAACCAAAGAGAAAATGAGGAAGAAACAAGAATTCAAAAAAATGAGGAGAGGCTTAGGAACCTCCAGGACATCATTAAACGTCCCAACATCCGAATTATAGGGATCCCAGAAGGGGAAGAAGAAAAGCAACAAGTAGAAAACTTATTTGAACAAATAATAAAGGAGAACTTCCCCAATCTGGCAAAGGAAATGGACTACCAGGACGTCCAGGAAGCTCAGAGAGTCCCAAAGAAGTTGGGCCCAAGGGGGAACACATCAAGGCACATCGTAATTACATTAGCCAAGATTAAAATGAAGCAGAGAATTCTAGAAGCAGCAAGGGATAAGGGGACAGTCACCTACAAAGGAGTTCCCATCAGACTGTCAGCTGATTTCTCAAAAGAGACCTTCCAGGCAAGAAGGGGCTGGAAAGAAATATTTGAAATCTTGAAAAGCAGGGACCTACATACAAAATTGCTCTTTCCAGCAAAGCTGTCATTTAGAATGGAAGGACAGATAAAGCGCTTCTCAGATAAGGTCAAGTTCAAGGAGTTCATCATCACCAAGCTCTTATTATATGAAATGTTAAAGGGACTTATCTAAGAAAAAGAAGATCAAAAATATGACAATGAAAAGACAGCAAACTCACAGCTATTAAGAACCACACCTAAAACAAAAGCAAACTAAGCAAACAGCTAGAACAGGAACAGAACCACAGAAATGGAGATCATATGGAGGGTTAGCAACAGGGGCGTGGGAGGAGAGAGAGGGGGAAAAGGTACAGAGAATGAGTAGCATAGATAGTGGGTAGAAAATAGACAGGGGCAGGGTAAGAATAGTATGGGAAATGTAGAAGCTAAAGAACTTATGACACAAGGACATGAACTAAAGGGGGGAATGTGGATGGGAGAGGGTGTGCAGGGTGGGGGGAATGATGGGGGAGAAACGGGACAACTGTAATAGCATAATCAATAAAATATAAAAAAAAAAAAGAGTGCAGCTTTTCAAGGAATATCTAACAAGACAATAAATTCAAACACCCCAAGTTTCTTTTAGGTAAGCTAATAAATATCAACATCGCACTCAATAAATAAGTAGTGTTGATTTGATTCTGTTCAAATCACACTTTTCTTGGTTGAAGACAAATTTTAGTTCATGGAAAATGTGCAGAGACCAAAAAAAAGGCAAATTATCTTCAATATTTAACTTGAATCAACAATAGTGAACAAAATGGCCCGAGAAAATGAAAATGGGTGGTTTTAAAGTAATGCACTTATTTGTGCACATATTTCTCTGGCTAAAATAATAAACAGTGTTCCAATAATAGAAAATAAAGGTTTTTCTAAAAACCTTTAAAAAAAACTGGCTTTTTATGATGCTTAAAATAAGCAGTGTACAGACAGCTAGTAATACTTAGGAAAGTCCCAAAGAGGAAACAGGTAATAGCAGACATTTCCTGAAATGGGAAGGATGAAGACCCTCACTTTCATCTCCAGAATCCAGACAGGCATGATGAACGGACAATACCATGTTCTAGAGAAACTGAATACAGTCCCATGGTCCTTATCAATCTAGCATTCTAAAGAGTCAGTACCCGCTGCTTAGAGGAAAAGTCTGAGATAGAAACTAACTGTTACCCCTGTCCTAATTACTAGAAATTTCCTTCCATTACAAGTTTGTCTTCTTTTAACAATAACTTTCGACAGTAAAAGAACTTACCAATAAGCTTGTTTTCCTTGACAAAACATCGGAACTCAGCCCCAGGAATTAATTCACACCATTTTCGAAGAACAAGCTGTAGCAAAAGAAAAAGTTACACAACTATCTGACAAGGGGATGCTTACTTAGTGTAATAGACAATTTTAAGGCCAGATTATGTATTAACAATTGCCGTTATTACTTTTTTTTTTAAAAGAGGCATTAGAAAATGATGTGAGAAAAAGAAATACAGTTGTGATTTATTAGTCTAATAAATAGGAGAAAATGTGTTAAACTATGACAAAATGCATCTTTGTCATTTATTTATCATTTTGAGAGGTCTGACATAATATAGGTCCCCAAGGATGACAAAGTCAAATCTTATCACTGCTGTGCCATATGTTGCCCTGTAATTCAGTTCTCTACTCCTTGAAGTATACAATACTTTCAAATTAACTACCTTAAGCACCATTCTGTAATATGTACTCTGATAAAATTATTGTTATGGTTTATTACAAAGAATCACTATAACCCTTACATGATATTGCCATTATTTTAAAATAAATTAATTCTATTGATGGTCCAAGTCATAAGTGTTTCTTCTTATTGGAATTAATTACTTAGTATACTATTCACATTTTATTAAACTGCCCGCAATTTTACAAATAGAACAGTTGGCAAATGTATGCTTCTGAGTGTGCTTTTAAATTGGTCTTTTGAAGTGTTAGCTATAATAAATGGCTAGTGTCTCCAGCCTCTCCAGTCCTGGCATGCTACTCTCTGCCCTTCAAACCTGTGAGATGGAACTTGAATTACTCCAGGTGCCATTCTATATCCCGCTGTGGGCTCAGGATCCTCCCTGCCCACATCCTGTGCTTCCCATAGTTTCTTGGGCGTGACATTCTATAGCAAGCACATGTGTATCATTTTGTACCATGATAACTTGATGTAAGTATCTCATCCCTACTAAACAGTAACTTCCCTAAGAGTAAGAAACAAGTCACCTGTGTTCCAGCACAGTTATGTAATACATGAAAGGTGCTTAAGAAATGTTTGTCAAATAAAACACTGAACATATAAAATAGCCACTAAAAGTATGATATAAAATAATGTTTGATGAACTGAGGAAATGCTCACACTATACTATAAGTGGGAAAAAAACAGTATGCAAACAGCTTTATGAAGGTGTGCACACAAAGACACCCTCATGAATAGGGAGTTAAATACCTGAAGACTAATACTGAGGACTTACCTGGGTAGTACGTTCATATATTCTTGTACTTTACATTTTTGATAATAACTTGCTTTTCTTAAACTGTATGGCTAAAATATGCCTTAGAAATTTAAAATGCACTGATTTCAATTTCCATCACTGTGTATTCTTGGTCAAGCTTTGCATGTGTCAAAATTTTAAAATAACCTAATTATCACATAAAACACTCCAAGCTAAAATATTAAACTGTTATTATCTATTAAAAGCTGATACTAACATATGTTTATTCTGATGGCCATAGTTATTTTTATTTAAGCAAAAAAGAAGTGAGCAATTGTTGCATAATATTAAATTTGTAAAAAATTTGCAGAATCTTTACTAAAATAATGTTTTGGACAGGTATTACATACATTTGTGGCTGACCAGAAAAAAAAAATACGAAAGGATGAAAGGTGAATCTTTCCCTTTGTCCTTCTCAGAGGCAAGCGGTGCTGTCCATTTCTCATATATCGTTCTGGAAGTATTCTATGAATACATGAGCAGATAGTGTATATACATATCTTTTTAAATACACACAGTCAGGAGCACACGATACATAGGATTCAGCTTGCAACTTTTTTCATTTTAATTACTTTCAGAGTATCATTTTTCTAGGCTTCTCAAATTGGGTTTTTGTATCCTCAGGAGTCCTGGAACCATCCCTCACAGATACTGAGAGACAGCTGGATATATACATACTGTGTACTGCATAGTATATATGTATATTTTTCTCTATATATTCTATATGGACAATATGTATTTTTATTTGTATATTTAATAAATTTAAAAATTCAATGATCCTAAGTTCCCAGAAAAATTAATCCAAAAAATTTTCATTTCACTAAAGAATAGCAATTCTCAACACTTCTTCATCTAAGTTTATCAACTTCATTGAGATAAAGAAAAATTTTTTAAAGTCTCTTACCTCATATTCCATACAAGGGTCTGGGGAATCATCAGTACAATGGATGAATCTTTGAGGGGAAAAAAAGGTAACTGAATCTTTTTTAATGGTGTCAGTTTCTACACACACATTACTTATATTTAGCACGAGATTAGGTTTACTAGAAGTATACAGAAATAGAAGACTAGTTGGAATGCAATGAACATGTAGACTACGTGATGTCAGGCATCAGTCTAGGTGCCCTGAAGAGCTGTTTCATTAGTTCTCAAAACAACCATGTGAGTTACTATGATCTCCATTTTTCTGTCAAAAGAACAAAGAAAATAAGACGCAGAACAGACCAAGTTAGTGCCCAAGCCAGGACTCAAATTGTCTTAACTGTAGGACTCCAAATGAAGGCAGGACGGCACGGCTGTGTTTCGGTTCTCACCGGGTTCTTTGCAGAGGAACCAGAAGTCTCTACAGACTTTAACTCTGCCATCTAAAGTCACATGAAGTTAATCTAGTCCTTCTCCCACATGCCATTTAAAAAACAATTGGTAGAACAGGTCATTACTCCATTAAGCATATTGCCTCCTCCTCTAAGCTTCAGTTTCATGACCAACTTTTCATACTGTTTATTAAATGTCTATGTATGCCAAGGCCTGTGTAGGCACTGGGGATGCTAAAACGGGTCTCTTGACCTGGAGGTGGGGAAAGCCTAACAAGCAGATGAAGAATTTTAAAACATTGAAAATAAGAATAAAAATACTCTGATAGCACAAAGGAAGAACTAATTAGTTCTTGTGATGGGGGAGTGGAAAGGGTAGTCAAGAAGGTACATTTACACAATGGAATACTCCGCAGCTGAAAGAAAGAACTCCTACCCTTTGTGACAGATGGATGGAACTGGAGAATATTATGCTAAGTGAAATAAGCCAGTTGGTGAAAGACAAATACCATATGATCTCACAAGAAGAATCTAATGAAAAAAATAAGCTAATGAGCAAAACAAAATCAGAGACACGGAAACAGGGAATGGATTGACAGCTGCCAGAGGAAGGCGAATGGGGGAAGAAGGGGAAGGATTAATCAAAGAACATGTATGAATGATCCATGGATGTAGACAAAGGTGTGGGGACTGACTGTGGGAGCAGGGGGTGGGCTAGGTGGAAGAGGGCAAAGGGGGGGAATAATTGGGACAACTATAATAAAATAAACAAAAAAAGAGAGAGAAATCAGTGAAATTGAAAACAGAAAAAAATAAAGAAATTTTTTCTAAAAAGAAGGCTTCATTCAACAGGAAGAGAAAGGTATGCATTTAAGGCAAAGGGAAGTGGTGCTACAGGGAGCAGGGAGGAAAGTGAGAACAATCACACACTGTCACAGAACTACTGCCGGTCAGTACTGATGGAGTGCAGGATGCAAGGGAAGAAGCACCAAAAGATGAGGTTGGAGAGAAATTTTGGACAAGAAGTCATCTCCAGATCATGATGGGTCTTGTTGGCCTACTGAGGGAGGTTGTACTTCACTATACTAACAATGGGGAGCTAGAAGAAATTTCTAAACACGTGACAAAGATCATTCAGTTTAGGCTTTAGGAATATCACAATGGCAATGGTACTGGATAGCTTGGGGGAAGGGGTGGCACACTGGGAGGCAAGACAGACCAGTTGGAAGCTTGTTAACAAGAGTCCTATAGAAAATGAGAGTTTAATTAAGGCAGTGAGAGTAGAAAGAAACACTACATAAAGTATTTCAGGTGCAGAGTCAACATTACTCTGTGACTAACTGGAAGTGAGGGATGAGGGAGAAAGGCCTGGATGAGTCTGGGTGTCTGGCTCTGATAACCAGTTGGATGGTTTTGAGAATGCCACTCACTAAGGCAGAGGAAGAGCTGGTGACATGGGATGAAGATGCAGTATAACTGCATTTGCATGTGCAGTGATGGAGACACCCTGGGAGGACCACAGAGAGATGTCTAGTAAGCAACTGGAAACTCAGAAGAGGGAGGAGCTGAAGTAATCATTACATAGGTAGAAGGACTAAAGTCAAGGAAGCAGACATTTTCTTTAAAAAAAGAAAGAAAGAAAGAAAGAAAGAAAAGAAACACAAAAAGAAAGCAGAAGTGATCACTTTGGCAGATGGCAGCATCTTTGGGAATGCCAACAAAATAAAACTTGAGGTCAAGAAAAATTCTTATAAAAGTAATACACAAATAAAACAAAAATACCTTTAAAGATGTCTTAAGCAACTCACAAGTAAAACTGAGTTTAAAAAGTTTTTAAATTTCCCTGTTTAATGTTTGATTAGGCTGGAATTCTCTGTGATCACTTATGATTCACACTATGAACAACAGCAATTCTAGTTTATTTGGTTGGCCAAAATCCTCAGAAATAAGAATTTTTATTTTAATAATGGGGCACTGACTGACAGAATATGAAATGCGAAAGAAGGTACACAGAGGGCACTTTGTTAAAGTGGGTTCTCTGTCAATGAGTAGGCACCATGTGACCATCCATCTTGCATTTGCTACTCATTTAATCCTTGCTATAATCTGATGAGAAAGTGCTATTACTATTATCCACATTTATCACATTAGGACACCAAGGTGAGAAATCAAGTGAGCACACAAAGTCACATGCTGCACCACTTCCCTCTGGTATGAAGGTCCTAGAGCTGCTGTTAAAGCTCTCAGAATTTCAATTAAAAAAAAAAAAAAAACCCACAAACAGCAGCAGACATTTAGGCTCAAGCAGCACCACTACTATAAAGAAAAAAGAAGATAAACCATTAACCAAATCCTATTAACATAACATAACATAACATAACATGGCTTTTCCAAAAGAACAATTTATAAAACTTGTTTTTATACATTCAAGCATACTGGTGCTATTGTAAAACTCATTTTTCTCTCTGGAAAGCAAAAATCCCTTGCTCCAAATCAAATTAATTTAAAGTTATGTTACCCTAGAACTTATTATCTAAAACCAAAAACCAGTATTAATTTACTTGAAAATTTTTAAAGTAAAATTAATCTCATAGCTTTATGTTAATCAAAGTTAAGGTCATAATTTTATCCCTAAAAATAATTATCTGCTATGTATTTTCTACCATTTAAGAAAATTATCCTTAGATGCATGGCCTGTATAGGGACAAGTGAAATATCCTGGATTTCTATATTAAGGAGAAGAAAATGTTCCAAGAAATACAAAAAACAGCAGAGGTTTAAAAGTCAAAATTTGAATCTTGAGCTCTGAACTAGCATCAGACAAGCTTGGAAAAGTCAATTAACTTCTCTGGTTAGATCTTAGCTGCCTCAGCAGTAAACTGGTGGGTAGAATTAGGTGATTTCTCAAGCTCTCTGTACAAATTTGTAGACAGTGTGCCATGTCTCCTTCTCCTCCCTTTGTATCTTTGTTTCCAAGTATCCATCTGAGCTGCATATTGAACCTCAAGATACGTCAGAATGCAAGCTTGAAAATGAATGCATGTTGGAACGATGTGGGTTTGTTTTTCCAAAATGCACTCCGAGAGACTCTACCCAGTCTCATGGGTCCAAGATGGAAACTGGACACATACACCTTGGAAAAGGAGGATCTGGTTCTTAGGAAAATGAATATGAGATACCCATTGGCCAGTTAGGACTCTTGTAGATCTGCACTGTTTGGGGGGAAACCAAGAAGCAAGGAAATGACAGTAAGTATCAAATCTGAGTGGCCAGGAGCCCAAACATGGCCTTTAAATCAATGGCTTCTCCTAGAAAGAATCAGCCAGGCATACCTAAAATCCACTAAAGTCAGGGCAGGATTTAGCAATTTTGCAGCTGCTACAAAGTGGCCACTGCACAAAACTGCCCAATCTGTGGCTAAATAAGGATTCAAAGTCCCTGATCATTTCAAAAGATTCCCTCACCTTTCCCCCCCTATTTTAGCAGCCTAAACATTTTAACTAGCAAAAATGATAATTATTTTGTAAATTCCATCATAAAAATTCATTTTATCCTTAAAACATTTTCTTCAACCTCTTTTTAAACTCTGAGTGAAAAGATGAAAAATATGTAAAAGATCCATACAGTATTATGAGGGATAAAATACTATGCATTAAAAGAATTTTTCATGAGAGAAAAATGTTCACAATATAGCATATGTTAAATAACAAAAAAGATCACAAAATTATACACAGTACAATTTCATTTTTTTAAACATACAGGGGAATACAACACCATGATAACTACCAAAATGTTAACAGTCGTTCTTTTCCAGGAGTGACTGTTAATGTCTTCTGCAGCTTATCTGTAGTATTTCTAACATCGTATTTATCAAATGGAATATATATTATTTTTATTTGCCTTTAAATTTAGGAAATTTAACAATACATAAAAGTACAAAGTACATTTGTGTTGCTTTTATAATAAGAAGCCAATTCAAGTTCACATTAAAAGTTAGTATTTTAGCCCTGGTTGGTGTGGCCCAGTGGACTGGATGCCAGCTTGCCAACCAAAAGGTCTGATTTGCTATCAGGGTACATGCCTGGGTTGTAGGCCAGGTCCCCAGTTGGGGGCATGCAAGAAGCAACCTTTCTCTTGAACACTGATGTTTCTCTCCCTCCCCTCCCTTCTCTCTAAAAATAAATAAAATCTAAAAGTTAATATTTTGGTCCTTCCCGAGTGGCTCAGTTGGTTGGAGCACTGTCACATATGCCAAAAGGTTGCAGGTTTGACCCCTGGTCAGGGTTCGAACAAGAAGCAACCAATCAATGTTTTCCACTCTCTCAAATTAACAAACATATCCTTGGGTAAGGATTAAAAAAAAAAAAAAAAAAGTAGTATTTTTAGCTTCCAGCTAACTAATAGTTCATGATCATAAGACTGATTGACTATCTTTTCTTAATTTAAATGTACAGCGATCCCTCACCTATTGCGGGAGTTACATTCCAGAGACCCCCCACGATAGGTGAAAATCCGCGAAGCAGCGACATTATATTTATTTTATTATTTATATATATTTTGAGGCTTTATGAACCCTTCCCACACTCCTATAAACCTTTCCCACTCTCTTCTTAACCTTTCCCACACTCTTATAAACACTTCACATGCTCTTAAATACTTTCAACATTCTTAAACCTACATAATTTTAACATAAAATTCTATATAGGTACAGTATACTGCAAAATCCCGCGATATAGCAAAAATTCTACGATACAGAATTAGATTTTTTTTTTAAACCCACAATACAGTGAAGCCACAATAAGTGAACCATGATATAGCTAGGAATGACTGTATCTAAAATAAACAAGAGATGAAAGGAGCGAAATGACAAAGGAATGTAAATAAGCAATAATGCCACATTGTGGCAATGGTTAATGTGGTAACAGGACTACTACCATTTTCATTTGTGAAATGTGATATTTAACTAGGGGAAGCCATATTTTTATAAATCTGATAATACAGGATATTTTTTATTATTATAATATTCTATAAAGAACAAGGTAAATTAAGGTTCTCTACCTACCTATTTTGAAAATACTATAGGAAAACCAAAAGGAACAATTCTAAAACATAGGTCTTTGTTATCTATTTTGTTTTTAATTTTTATAAGCATTTACTTAAGCGAAATCGAGGACAAGGTTGGGCCCCGAGATCTCAAATGCTCTGTTATCTAATTTTTAAATGTTTCTATATTCCTATAAATTATTTCAAAACTTGGTTAACCCTCTTAACTGCTACTTTAAAACAGACTACAAGCCCCAGGTGGTGTAGCTCAGTGGACTGAGCACTGGCCTGCGAACCAAAGGGTTGCTGGTTCGATTCCCAGTCAGGGCACATGCCTGGGCTGTGGGCCAGTCCCCAGTAGGGGGCACATGAAAGACAACCACACATTAATGTTTCTCTCCCTTCCCTCCCCTCTCTCTAAAGTTAAAGAAATAGAATCTTAAAAAAAAAATAAAACAGATACATATTTCTACACATACTTGCCCTTATTATCACATAATATTTAAGTGTTGATTGGTTTAACATTTAATGTTATTTTAAAAACTTGACTAGGTTCCAGGTATAAGTGAGAACATATGCAGCATGTGAGGTTACTGCACAAAGCTCTTTCTTACTAAGATCATTAACGAGATAGCCAAGTTTTTACTCCTGAAAGGACAGGAAAGTGGAAAGCTATCTAGTTAAAACTGACTATAAAGGTCAACAAAAATATTTTTAGGAGCTCAGCCAAAATACTGAAAGAATGTTGTGTGTCGATAAGAGAGGACTCTAGTGGGAAATGTTTAAGTTGAAGATGAATCCCATTTGTTTGGGGTAAGGTGTAATATTCGAGCATTGGTTTATAATATTTTTTTTTTTTAATTTTATTTATTTATCTTTAGAGGGGAAGGGAAGGAGAGAGGGAGAGAAACATCACTGTGCGGTTGCCTTCTGTATGTCCCCTGCCGGGAACTGGCCTGGCAACCCAGGCATGTGCCCTGACTGGGAATCGAACCTCGATCCTTCGGTTCGCAGGCCCGCGCTCAATCCACTGAGCTACACCAGCCAGGGCTGGTTTATAATATTAACTATTCAAATGGTGTGGGTTCTAGCTCTACTATGAGCCAATGTGGCAGGAATGGGGAGAGG
Source organism: Glossophaga mutica (assembly GCA_039655065.1). Lineage (NCBI taxonomy): Eukaryota > Metazoa > Chordata > Mammalia > Chiroptera > Phyllostomidae > Glossophaga > Glossophaga mutica. Next base: position 160,186,645 of record CM077303.1, read on the forward strand.
AAAGTCAACAGTATTAGGATGTGCTGAGAATAATATCTACATGAATTTACTCTAAACAACTTAGGAAGTACCTGAATCCATTGACTAAGATCAGTTTCATCATTTTTATAGTAATGAGAAAATATCCCCATTAAAGCTTTATAAAGTGGCAGAAAAAAATATGAATGCTCTGAAGTGGCACGCCACTGTAGATATACTAGGGAACCGTCCTCAATGATAAGCTTTTCTAAAAAAAGTTAGAAAGCTACAGGATTATACCTCACAGTAAGTAACACCTATGTATAAGAAAACAGAAATTAAATCTTGGACAGAAAATAAATAAATAAATAAATAAATAAATAAATATATAAAACAAAAAACCCCCAGAGCCAGGGGAAAATAAGCATCAAAATTCTGGTGTAGTAGCTTTTATTGTTCACCAGGAAGAAAAATAAGATTTCTGCTACATAGACTCTATTTCTTGAGATTTCACTGGTGGCAGAAATGGAAAGACAAAAGTAAAATGAGAATGAATTAAGGGTAAGTAGGTGTGTTCATACTAATTTTCATAGAATTTTCTTCAAAAACAACCTAAAGCAGAAAAATTGTCACCTAAATAAATAGGCCTTTAAAAATCACAAAGTAAAGTTTCTTTTAGGTCCAGCTTATGCACAAAATCTTATTCCTGCAACTCTTTGCTGCTAAATTTTAGAACTAATAACCAGTCTGGTGAAATATTCAGAAAAAAATGTATAAAAATTATTTTGAAACTGCTGAGTATAAATTACTAAGGCAAGTGAAATTTCCTAACTTCTAGTTAAATCTCCTTAGTTACGAACCCCTCAAGAAAAAAAATTAATGGATTAGTTTTTTATATTCATTCAGCCCTTTCTTCTAACTGCCAAGTGAATATCAGATATTTTTTTCTTGCCTTGGCCTACTGAAGTGAGACTTAATCAATAAAATAATTAATGAAAGAATCCTTATGGCCCTGGTTGGTATGGCTCAGTTGGTTGGGCATCATCCTGCAAAGTGAAAGTTGTCAGTTCGATTCCCAGTCAGGGTACATGCCTAGGTTCTGAGTTCAGTCCCATTCAGGGCATGTATGAGAGGCAACCAATTAATGTTTCTTACATCAATATTTCTCTGCCTTCCTCCTTCCCTTCTCCCCTCTCAAGAGATACAGTAAGTACCATCTTTTAAACAAATAAAATCTTTTTTTTAAAAAAAGAAGCTTTATAACTCAATAAATCTAATCACATAGAATGTTTATAATTAGGGAAATAAATAATACACTCAGCAAGTACAATGCAGACAGATGATGTTAAATATGTCCTATTTCAACTTCTGCATTTTAAAGCTCCTCGGATACAATACCCATTAGAAGGACAGAAGAAGAGTACTTAATATTCTACATAAAATTACAACAGTGGTAGACAACACAGGAGGTCAATCCCCTATCTGTCCCCAAACCTGCACCCTTGCTAATGGAATTGTGACTGTTCCTATCAGGAAGCTCTTGTGTTCCACCATCCCCTCCAGGATGCCAGGGACACACATGTGGACTAACTTAAATAATCCTCAAGGCAAGAGCCTGGACCAGCAGCATCAGGATCACCTGGGGATATGTCCGAAATTATATTCTTGGGTACCACTCCCAGCCTATTGAACCAGAAACTCTGGGGGTGGGGCAATCTGTGTTTTATCAGACTCCCCAGATCATTCTGATGCTGCCAAATTTGAGAGCTCCTGGTCTAAACCAATCATGACATTTCTAGTCCCTCTGCCAAGTACTGGATTGGGCTAGGGAACTGTGTGAAGAATGAGCCTGACAGGAACTCTCCTGGGAAGCTTCCAGAATGCTTTACTTGCTTACATACAAAGAATGAGAAGAAACACACCTTATTTTTGATTCCTATATAGTCATGCCTATATGTGATACTTGAAACTGTAGCAGCAATCTTGTAGCCATTAGGTGATAAACCCAAATACCAAGCCAATAGCCAAGGGTGGCAGCAGGGAAAGATTGAAGGAGCCTGGGTCCTGTCACTGTGCTGAGCTGCAGACTAGCCCTAGACATTACCCATCTCCAGATTCTAATTACTAATTAGCTTGTGGGAACAATTACTCAACAGTTTTAGGCCTTAATCTTCTAACCGATAGAAGGAATGAATCCGATTACAGCACTAATAACACCCTATCCATTTTAAAGAATTATATTTATTTTTAATTTATTGATTTTAGAGAGAGAAAGAAAAGGAAAGAGAGAAACATCCATCTGTTGTTCCACTCATTTATGCAGTCATTGGTTGACTCCTATAATTCCTGTATGTGCCCTGACTAGGGAAAAACCCTCCACCCTGGTGTATCAGGACAACACCCTAACCAACTGAGCTACGCAGCCAGGGTAAGAATTATACTCTTAATTTAATCTTTAAGGGGTCCTGAAAAGACTATGTGACAAAAATTCACCTTTCATTAAAGGGCCTATCAATAAGGATTTTTATGTTATGATAAGACATTAATTGTTCTGCAACTAAATACAAACATTTCCAGAAAAGGATGACATAATAGTCCTGCCAGGCTGAAAGCTGAATGCTTGCCATTAGGTCCTGCCAACTCCCAATTATTTATATAAAGAGAAGGATGGCATTCTGTGGGTAAACACTTTTAATTCAAGGCTTCAAATTCACTTGTTGATTTAACTTCCTCCCCACACCAAAGTCTAAAGTACAAAATGCAAACAACTGACTCATACTTCTACCTTCCAACTGAAATCACAGTTAAATTCATGTAAGGGAAGGAGAGATGGGCTAAGAGGAGACAGAAGATCACTACCCTGGAAAGATGTCTGCGAAAACCAACAGCCACAGAGAATTAAAAGTGGTTTACTATTATTTTTGGAAAGAAAGAGGTTTCCTCATATTCTAACTTCAACTAATATTAAAAGCACATAAAAATCCATATCTGATAAATTAATAGGTACAGAGTACTTTTAATATATTTCAAGGGACTTCCGGCCAAGATGGAGGCATAGGTAGACACACTGTGCCTCCTCACACAACCAAAATGAAAGACAACAAAAATTTAGAAACAAAAAACCAACCAGAACTGACAGAAAATTGAACTGTACGTAAGTCCGACAACCATTCATCCAGACCAGTAAGAAGGGAGGAATCAGCGGCCAGCAGAGAGGGGTAGTGGCAGGAAAAAGCGGTGGCTGGTGGACCTAAGCATGCAGGTGGCAGCTCGCAGACCCAGGGTGTGGGGTGGCAACAGGTAGACCCAGTGAGGCACACAAGGTGGCTGGCTGACCATGGTCACACATTCACCTGCAGATAAACCAGGCAAACATGGGGAGCGAGACAGACCTCACAACCCAGGGCCCCAGCACCAGGAAATAAAGCCTAAAAGCACGGACTGAAAACACCTGTGGGGGTTGAGGTGCCAGGAGAGATTCCCAGCCTCACAGGAGAGTTCGTTGGAGAGACCCACAGGATCCGAGAACGTACACAAGCCCACCTTCCCAGGAACCAGAACCTGAAGGGCCCAGTTTGCTTGTGGGAAGCAGCAGAAGGGACTAAAATCCGAGAGAGAGTGGAACAAGCGCCATTGTTCCCTCTCTGACCACACCCCACATATAGAGTCACAACCCAGCAACTGCGTTGCCCTGCCCTGGAGAACAGCTAAGGCTCCACCCCTCACTATATAACAGGCGCAACCAGACCCCCCCCCCCCAAAAAAGGGCCTTCAAATGGAAGAACAGATTAAAGCCCCAGAGCAAATACATATAAGTGACCAAGAGATAGCCAACCTATCAGACGCACAGTTCAAAGCCCTGGTGATCAGGATGCTCACAGAACTGGTTGATTTTGCTCATAAATTAGATGAAAAAATGAAGGCTACGATAAGTGAAATGAAGGAAAATGCACAGGGAACCAATAGTGATGGGAAGAAAACTGGGACTCAAATCAATGGAGTGGACCAGAAGGAAGAAACAACCAAACAGAAAACAAGGAAGAAACAAGAATTCAAAACAATGAGGAGAGGCTTAGGAACCTCCAGGTCATCTTTAAATGTTCCAACATCCGAATTATAGGGGTACCAGAAGGGAAGAGGAAGAACAACAAGTGGAAAACTTATTTGAACAAATAATAAAGGAGAACTTCCCCAATCTGGCAAAGGAAATAGACTGCCAGGAAGCTCAGAGTTCCAAAGAAGTTGGACCCAAGGAGGAACATACCAAGGCACATCATAACTACATTAGCCAAGATTAAAATGAAGGAGAGAATTCTAGAAGCAGCAAGAGATAAAGGGACAGTCACCCACAAAGGAGTTCCCATCAGACTGTCAGCTGATTTTTCAAGAGACCTTACAGGCAAGAAGGGGCTGGAAAGAAGTATTCCAAGTCATGAAAGGCAGGGACCTACATCCAAGAGTGTTCTATCCAGCAAAGCTTTCATTTAGAATGGAAGGGCAGATAAAGAGCTTCTCAGATAAAGGTCAAATTCAAGGAGTTCATCATCACCAAGCCCTTATTATATAAAATGTTAAAGGGACTTATCTAAGAAAAAGAAGATAAAAAATATGAACAGTAAAAAGACAGCAAACTCACAGTTATTAACAACCACACCTAAAACAAAAGCAAACTAAGCAAACAAGTAGAACTGGAACAGAACCACAGAAATGGAGATCACATGGAAGGTTAGCAACAGGGGAGTGGGAGGAGGAGAGAGGGAGAAAGGTACAGAGAATAAGTAGCATAGGCGGTGGGTAGAAAATAGACAGGGGGAAGGCAAGAATAGTGTGGGAAATGTAGAAGCTAAAGAATTTATGACACATGGACATGAACTAAAGGGGGGAATGTGGGTGGGAGGGGGTGTGCAGGGTGGAGGGGAATGATGGGGGAGAAATGGGACAACTGTAATAGCATAATCAATAAAATATATTAAAAAAGAAATAAGTACAAAATGGTAGCTACAAAATAGCCATGGGGATGTAAAGTACAGTATAGGAAATGGAGCAGCCAAAGAACTTATATGCATGACCCATGGACATGAACAATGATGGGGGGATTGCCTGAGAGAGTGGGGGCTGCGTGGTGGAGGGAGGCAAAGGGGGAAAAATCAGGAGAACTATAATAGCATAATCAATAAAATATTATGAAAAATTAAAAAAGAAAAAAAGTATATTTCAAGGCCTCTTTAAGCATTAGATTTCAAAAGGCTTTGGAATGGAAAAAAAGATGGTCAGGACTTCCTCTAATCAGAGGGTAGCACGTAGAATGAAAATGATACTGCACTACTACTAAAATAAGGGCACCATATAGCTAACACCAATACAGCTAAAATCCTTTTATAATAATAAACTTCCAACACAACCACACTTACTATTACTTAACCTCATTTTAATTAATGAATGTAATGCTAAAGACATATGCCCAAGCTGCAGAACTCAGATGCAAAAGAACTGATGCACAACTCACATGTAGTGAATTTATTTTTTTCCTGCCATCCTCCTCTTCAAAAAAGTATTTGAAGCTAAAATGAATGAATGGGCAGGGCAAAGTAGGTGGATGGTTGGGGCCCTGGCTGGAGAGCTCAGTTGCTTAGAGCATCATCCCAACATGCCAAGGTTATGGGTTCAATCCCTGGTCAGTACCCATATAAGAATCAACCAATGAATACATAACAGGGTAGAACAGTGGATGGATGCTTCTCCTTCTTCCTTCTCTCTCTCTCTCTCTAAAATCAATAAATTAAAAAAAAATATATAAACGGGATAGATTGGGAGGAAATGGCATGCAATATTTTCAACTGCTTAGTTTCTAGATTTTGTGATATGTTTTATTCTAGATGTCAGTTTAAAGATTAGTTGAGGTAACTGCTTTGTTTAAGACGAGGTAGGACAAGAAATCTACAAGAATAACTGCTACTTGATGACAGAAGAAAAGAAGCACAAAGAGATTACCCACAGCTCAAAAGCACAGTTGTGCTGTCTGCCTGTGATGAAGAGAGAAAACGCAAGCTCTTTAGTTGCAGAGCAACTGGCAAAGGAAGAACAACAGCAATTTCACTTCTGGAAAGTTATCCTAAGGAAAGATTAGCAAAGTGCACAAGGATTTAGCTATTCGCTGAAGAACTGTATATAAGAATAGAAGATTGGTCAAACAAATTATGCTATTGCTATCCAGTGGGATACTATTAAGTTAATTTTAAATAATGATGCATTTTAGTATTTAATATCACTTAAAAACATTTGCTATATACTGATAAGTGCAAAGGCATCCTACTAAGCATATGAACTATATAATCTCATTTTTGTTTTAAAAAATTAAGAGTACAGTTTGAGACAGTCTATCTATATTATACCTATAATAGATAAAGTTCTGAAAGTATATAGAACTGGTGAGACCATGGGTGCTTTTACATTTCCTGTTTTTGTTTAGCTCTAGTCCCTGATTTTTTAGCTCTAGTCTATAATAAGCATACACTAGGGGTGTTTTTGTCCCTTATTTTTTAATTTTTTTATTTTTTAATTTTTCAATTACAGTTGATATTCAATATTTTTTATATTAGTTTCAAGTGTAAACTTGAAGCAGTTAGACATTTATATACTTGTTTTATAACAAAAGTACCAAAACATTTAATGGGTAGAAATATAGAAAACCCATTTAAAGATATTCATTGTATAGTAATTTCTGTAAAAGGAAATGAAAGGTTTGCTTTAAAAGGCCATTTGAGAACATGAAATAGACTTGTTACATGGAACTGTTGTTTATAATAGTTTTTAAACTAACAGAGTTTTGTCTGTACAAAAACTCTCACAAATAAACTACTGACGTGGGAAAACAAGAGATGTACTTACGGCTGAGTGAAGTCACGAGTGATGAAGTCAGAACTCTTGAACAGTAGAAAGATGTCGCTGAGGGTTTTACATTTCAGAGAACTATTCATTGCTATCCAGTATGCATCCTAAATAGTAAAACACACGTTACTTAGTATATGTTCCAAGTTAGTTGCTATGAACAAAAACTCAGGCCTATATACCAAAACAATAATGCTATTTCAATGGCTTAAAGAAAAAAGCCAAGTAAGAATTTTAGCTATGGTGTCAAATGTCAGTTAAACTTTTAAACAATGAATAGCATCACCATTGCACGCTGACACTCATTATAAACACAGATGTTAAAGTCCCACCTTTCAGCTCAGGCCCAAGAACCTCCCTAAGTTTTTCTTGTTAATAATGAAAGAAGGGGGAAAAAAAGGTGTCAGAGATGCTAACACTTCAGTTAGAAGATCAGGGTGTAAATAAATAGCCTGACTAACTACTCTCTAAGAAAAAGAGATCCTTTCCTTTTTTTCTGTTCCTAGAGAGTGAGAGCTGAAACAGCTGAAGTTTGACTAGAGCACTGAAGACCCATGTATAACAAATCTGGGAGAGAGAAGGTAAGATATTCTGAACCATCCCAATTTTAAATGGTGAATCATACATATGAACAATAACAGCAAAAAAAGTAAGAATATCAGGCACAACAGACATAAAGCACGATGAAACATGCCTAAAAATTATCATTTAAAAAACATTTCTGCCCTGGCCAGTGTGGCTCAGTTGGTTAGGCATTGTTCTACAAAGCGAAAGGCCATGGGTTCAGTTCCCGGTCAGGGCACATGCTTGGGTTATGGGTTCAGTACCCGATTGAGGAGCATAAGAGAGGGAATCAACTGATGTATCTCTGTCTCACATTGATGTTTCTCTCCCCTCTCTTTCTCCCTTCCTTCCCTTCTCTCTAAAAATAAATAAAATCTAAAGAAAAAATTTTTTAAATATACTTCTCCCATAGATAGATCAGACACAGGACAATAATGTAATTTTGAGAAAACTAATGAGATTTTTTTAAAAAAACTTTCCAATTATCTATAACATAGGGAAGCACTGGCATGTAGTAGGTACTCAAATGATTTATCTATCTTAAGTGGAAAGCCTCAGTACAGTTCAGCGGTAAGGTATGATTTAAATTACTGCTCAAGTACACAGTAAAAATGAGTTTTAGTAACTTATTTATCATTTCTTTTAACTACTCCCAATGAAAAAGATGATGAACTTCTGATTCAAGATGTATATTGAACACAGAGATTTAACTCCACTAAAACAAGAGTACACACCTATATAAACCATGCAACTGAACAAGATAATTATTAAGTCCAGGGAAACAAAATGTTGAATAAAAAAACAAGTTGCCATAGTATAGTATACATCAGATGTGTACATAGTGTTTGCAAAATCAAATTAGAAACACTGACTACTAATCCAATGAAAAGTATATTACCATAATAAGAATAGTAGAATAGAAAGCATGAAGAAGCCTAGACTTCCAGTCAAGATGGAGGCAGAGGTAAACATGGCTCACCTCCTAGCACAACCACATCAAAATTACAGCTAAAACATAGAACAACCATCACTCAGAACCAACAGAAATCAAACTGAATGGAAGTCTGACAACTATGGAATTAAAGAAACCACATCCATCTGGACTGGTAGGTGGAGCAGAGACAGAACAGGCTGGTCCCACATCTACATGTGGTGATAAAAATACAGGTGGGATACTCTGGGAGACAGGAGTCTCAGCCCCACACCAGTCCCCATCAGCCCAGGGTTCCAGTGCCAGGAAGGTTAAGTCCTGATAATTTCTGCTTGCAAAAACCAGTGGGAAGTAAGTTGGCAGAAGAAACTTCTGGAGTCCTGAGCAGTTCCTCTTAAAAAACCCAAACATGCACTTATTAAGATTCACTCCCTCTAAACTCCAGAAGCAGGATAGCAGCTTAAAAGGCACCAGTGGCATACAGGAAGGAACCGAAGTGTCTGGCATCAGGGCAAGAGCTGGAGGACAGGTTTCTCCCAGACAGAGAAGTAGGCAGAGGCCACTGTTCCTTTTCTGAGTCCTCCCCCACAAAGCCATAGAACAGGCAGGTGGGTGCCATACCTGAGACTCCATCGAACTGGCTAACAGTGTTTGTCCTACCTTCCAGATCCCCTGAGGTTCTGTCCTACTCAAATTACTAACCCACCCAAGCTTTTAACAGTGGCTTGTCCATATGAATAGCTAGTCTTGGCTCATGATTCATAACTTCCTAAATCCTCTCAAACAAGCAACAGCTGGCTCTAGTGAGCTCCCAACCCCCAATCCCTGTACCTCTTGCAAAGTAGCCCTAGGCCTGGCATCAGCAGCAGCCGGCTTTCGGTGACAGTTTGGCTTCACATGGGAATCTCTAAGCCCAGCACAAATGGCAGCCACCTCATACTGCTTTATAGCGCATGCCAGGTGGCCCTGGGCAGAACGCACATGGAGGCTGACCTTGGCCTGCACCATCCAGGAAACCCCAGAGCCTGCATACATAGTGGACAGCCACAGACCATGTTGGAGCACCACATCCCTGTCCCTGCACAGCTGATCCTCCACAGAGGGTGGATGTTGGTGGTTAGTGGTTACAGCCAATCCTTAAAGTTGACTGGCCTGGGTAAATTCCTCCCATTAATCTGCCACAGCAACCAAGGCTCAACTATAAGAGGAGGGTGTACTCAGCCCATACGAAGGGCACACCTCAAGTACTCAGCTTGCGTGATAGGGGAGGCTCTGCCACTGGACCCTATAGGACACCTACTACATTAGACCACGCTACCAAGACACAGAATCAAAGTAACTCTACCTAATACATAGAAACACACACAGAGAGGCTGCCAAAATGAGGAGACAAAGAAACATGGCACAAATGAAAGATCACATCAAAACTCCAGAAAAAGAGCTAATCAAAATGGAGATAAGCAATCTAGCAGATGCCAAGTTCTAAACACTGGTTATAAGGATGCTCAAGGGACTTAGTGAGGACCTCAGCAGCATAAAAAAGATCCAGTCAGAAACAAAGGATTCACTAATTGAAATAAAGAACAATTTACAGAGAAACAGCAATAGATTGGATGAAGCTGAGAATCAAAACATGATTTGAAATATAAGGAAGCAAAAACCACCAATCAGAACAAGAAGAAGAAAGTAGAATCCAAATAAACCAAGATAGGCTAAGGAGCCCCTGGGACAATTTCAAACTTACTAACATTCACATCACAGGGGTGCCAAAAGGAGAAGAGAATGAGCAAGAAGCTGGGAATATATTTAAAATATTACTGAGAGAAAACTTCCTTCATTTGGCAAAGGAAATAGACATGCAAGTCCAGGAATCACCACACAAGATGGACACAAAAAGGCGCACTCCAAGATACATCATAATTAAAATGCCAAAAGTTCAAGATAAAGAGAGAATCTTAAAAGCAGCAAGAGAAAAGCAGTTAGTTACCTACAGGGGAGTTCCCATAAGACTGACAGCTGATTTCTCAAAAGAAACTTTGTAGGCTAGAAGAGATTGGCAAGAAATATTTAATGTCATGAAAAGCAGGGACGTACAGCCAAGATTGCTCTACCCAGCAAAGATATCATTTAGAATAGAAGGACAGATAAAAAGCTTCCCAGATAAGAAAAAAACTAAAGGAGTTCACCATCACCAAACCATTATTATATAAAATGTTAAAGGGACTTATTTAAGAAAAAGAAAATCAAAGCTATGAGTAATAAAATGGCCAAAAACACATATCTATCAACAATTGAATCTAAAAAACAAACTAAAAAAACAAGAACAGAGACAGAATCATGAATTCAGACAGAGAGTATTTGATGGTGCCAGATGGGAGGGGGTTGTAGGAGAATGAAGAAGTGAGGGGATTAAGAAGTATAAATAGGCGGTTACAAAATAGCCCTAGGGATGTAAAGTACAGTACAGGAAATGGAGAAGCCAAAGAACTTATATGCATGACCCATGGACATGAACAATGTTGGGGGGATTGCCTTGAGGGAGTGTGGGGTGCTGGGTGGAGGGGAGCAAAGGAGGAAAAATTGGGATAACAGTAACAGCATAATCAATGAAATACAATTTTAAAAACAAGAAAGTAATGAGGACAGGAGATAAAAGCTGAATCTTTCTGTTTTAGAGTAGCAAGTCAGTAATAAATACCTAAAACTGAAGAATAAAGAAATAATGGAAAATAACAAAAGAATATACTAAAATATTTAAAAGTTCTGAGTGGGATATAAGCAAAGTATATCAGGACTTGCTGATTTTTGTAGCAAGCAACCAGAGCTTTTGAAAATTTAAACCATGTATATGTGTAATTAATTTTAATAAGTAAAAATAAAAATCAGATTAAGTACAATTTGTCATACATTTTAGAATAAAAAAGATAAGCATGAATTGATTTTTGAAAATCCAAATAGGTTTTTGATTCTTTCAATGTACTTAAGTTGACATAAAATTGTTTTCTATTGGATTAGAAAAAAAATAGTAAATTTTTCCACAGACCTTAACTTAGAAAAAAATCTTGTCAGTGCAATGTTAAAATAATAAAACATTTACTTAAGAAGGTATCAGTTGATTTCTCAAACTGCTCTATTTCTAGATCTTGTGGTATTTATATTTTATTAATTTTCAAAAGAGAAAAATTTCTGTTAAACTGAACAGAAATTAAACGACTGAAGTTTTGAAAAGGACACAGCATATATTTCATCAGCTTTCTCGTATGATCAGTACCACAAGAAGGTGAAATTGTCTTTTGGCAAAATTTACTGTAATTTACAGTGCCCGGGAAGTGTAATGCACAAATCAGGAAAAGAAAATAGTAGGGGAAATCAAATGAATTCCACAGTATTTTCCCTAGAATTAGGAATATAATTAGAGCCTCTGCGGGGACATAAAATGAAATGAAGAGCGAAGACTACTCAAACAATAAGTTTACTGATGTGGCCTACCCTTGGGGCACTCCAGTTGAGCTTAGGAAACACACTGCCCCCCAGGGAATTGATAGCTTCCTGGACTGTAGTGGTGAACTCAGGAAATTCTGGTGCCTACAGAGAGAAAGAAGAAATTATTTGGGTAAGTCAGTATCATCACAGTACATGTAGAATACAAGGTCAAATCTCAAGGTTAAACTATTTAGGGAGTTAAAAATAATTCACAATATAAATCACTATCAGAATTCTGAACTCAGCTAAATAAAATTAATGATCTAATAATATTTACCAGAAAGAGGGAAAGTGCTCAAATGTCATTTTCTAAAACAATTAAAATCCATATAGCTAAAAAGACAGAAGTCATAAGGCATCTGGAGATGTGAGGAATGGTTCTCTCAACACCTACATAAAACCACTATTTCTTTATTAAATGAAAAGAGACAGAGGGAGTGTCACTTGTACATATAGTCCAATTCGCAGAAATAACCCCTGACATTTAAAGGCCCAGAAGCCTTCCCATTTGCAGGAAAAGATTCTTGGACCAATCCCCAAAAGGGTTTTTAAGAATGAGAAATAAATTATGTGGTAAACTATATTTAAACACTGCTTTTTCCAGGCAAGTTTTAATATAAACAAAACTTAAAAACAGGACCTTGGTGAAATTAAAATCAACCAACCTTTTTGGTTGATTTTAAAATGCATATTTTATATAAGCAAGTAACCAAAACATTCTAAAGTGTCATTTCAACCAGAAGTAAAAAGGAACACAGTGGTGAAGGAACTCTAACGCAGTTACTATCATGCTCTCCTCGAGCCTACGTCGCTGTGAAAGGAGCACACGGACATAAGTGCAGAAAAGGGGAGTGAAGAAGAGACACGAGAATGGAACCTGCAGGAGAGCCAACAAGAAAATACTAACAGACCCTCCACAAAGTCACAGGATCCCCTTCCGTTTGCTGCCCTCTACTGGGCAGCTGCAAATTCTGAGGAAGTCCAGCAATGACAAGCCCTTCCACAGAGAGGGAAAAAGTTACAATAGGCTTACAATTAGCTAAACTACGCACTGAAAAATAAATCAAATGGTTTACGCCAGCAATCTTCACCTGGTGTGCTGTGGCACACCACAAGAGGCACACTGGTGCGCTGCAAGGATTTTAAAACATGCAGCACCTGACTGTTTAGTCAGGGGCGCTGACCTCTTTTCCTTTAGATTGTCAAACTGAAAAATGACAACAGCCAACACAACAATAGCCATCCAGCGTGAATGAATCAAAATTATACCTGATGTTTTTGTCTGATTCACAAAAAAATACTAATATTTTTTGTGTGTGCTACAGAATTTTATTAATTAGCTTATATGTACCATGAGGTGAAAAAGGTTGAAATCACTGACTTATGCTTATCTTCAAGATCTAACCCAGTTACGACAGAGCAAAAACTGTGACAAGACAGACAAACTCTGACAAAACAGACCAAAACATGTACATTAAAAAAATGGAAGTCTATCCCCATAACTAGAGAGCAGCTTGAAGCAACAGGCGAGTGAGAAACGACTGAGGAGATCAAGGGCCGGCCAGTCGAACTTGTCTTCGCTGCAGGTGTGCACAAGCTCCAGACTGGTTAGCAGCATCTTTTAGTTATCTGACAGCCTGCCCTACCTCTTCTGTCTGACTTTTTCAGCTTACATACACAAAACTAAACTCTAGCGAGAAGGTTCAAAATGAGTAACAGCTTTCAGTCCTTTATTTTCCATTTGCTTTTCCTCATCAAAAGAAATTATCCTTCATGCTAAGCCAATAATATCCTTATAATCCCCTGAAGTTGCTGATTTGGCTCTGCAGGAACTCTCTCCACAAAAACCCTTATGTTAGATATGCATTAGCAATAATTTTGACAACTGGCATAGTTACACAAAATTTACAACATGAAGTGATTTAATTTTCAAAGATAAAAAAATTTAATTTTCCTATCCTATAAAACTTCACATATAAGAATTGCTTTAAATTTATATTGCATTTTAAAAGAGGTGATTGATTCCTCAAATCTTTAAATTATTCAACTTTAAGAAATCCTGCCATAAGAATTCTAACACCAATTTAAATTATAAAAAGTATGTACTATAGAGAAAAACTTGTGCTCCAGTGGAAGACTATACATTGCCTACATCGAGTGCTCCCTTCTCAGTTATCCAATTCTAGCAGAATCTTCTGACTATTCTACAAGGAGGTAAATTGTAGGTAAGCAATGACAACGAGAAGTATTCCTTATGGATTTGAAAATTCTATCCTGACTGATAGAAATCCAGCTGTCTCCCCTCCCGCCCTTGAGGAAAAACGAGTTCTATCTCATTTGCATATTTCTTTCAATATTCCTAATCTATAAATGCGTCTGTGCTTTGGGTTCTCTTTGACCCAGTTATGTAACAACTGCCTGACTCCCTCGTAAGTCAAATGAAACAATGGAGGTGTGTTGAAGAGTTGTGTATCTATAGGGGAGTCACGGTTCCACCTTTTTCTGAAAACTCTGCTTCAACAGATTTAACTAACAGTAATCTTTTAAGCTCATAGCACCATGAATTGACTTTAAATTTGTATAACACCTCAGTTGTCTTGGAAAAGGTTCCATTCTAAGTGGGGTAAAATCCACACTTTAATCACATCCATGAACTTTCTGCGATCTGGGCTCACCTATCTTTCCAACTTTATCCACCACACCCCTGCACCAGACTCACTGGGCAAGCAGTTATTTCTTTAAACAGTTTTTTTAATCATAGAATGTTTAAAATACACAAAAATATATATACCCATGTTCTTGGATCCAAATACTCAATAATTTGACAAATATTCAACAATCTGATCCAGACCTTTAAATTTCTTAAGGGGGAAAAAAACAGTACAATACAAATGGGGCTCTTTACCTCCTTTCTCTCCTCCCCAATTCTCCCCTCTCCCCAAAGGAACCATCATTACAAAATTAGGCATATTCTTCTGCAGTCATGATTTTATACTTGTGATACATGTGCTTGTCTACAAAATTTAACATTAAAAAGTTTTAATATAACTGCAGTCGTTTGATATGTATACTTTCTGCAACTTACCGGTACTCTTTGAAATTCACTATAGTGCTTTTGAGATTTATCCATCTCTGGCTATGTTTCTTTTTTTCTCCCTTCCATTTTTAACTCAATGTTTTTCTATCTGCGCTAACGGACAAATTACCATTGGCCAAGACCTTGTATTTTCCAACCTTGGGTCATGGCTCACATTCCCCTACTAAGAGCGTTCTTCTGCCATAAATGTCCCCTTGCCCAACATCTAGTTCCACCCAGTGAAACCCAATCACTTTTTTCAATTAACTTTTTTTTTTAATTTTTTTTCTTTTAGATTTTTTATTTTATTATTTATCTTCAGAGGGGAAGGGAAGGAGAGAGGGAGAGAAACATCAATGTGTGGTTGCCTCTTGTATGTCCCCTGCCGGGAACTGGCCTGGCAACCCAGGCATGTGCCCTGACTGGGAATCGAACCGCGACCCTTCGGTTCGCAGGCCCGCGCTCAATCCACTGAGTCAATTAACTTTTTATTTTAAAACAATTTCAGACTTTCAGAAACATTAAAAGAGTAATAAAATTTCTGTCTCTTCACTCAAGCATTTTACTACATTTGCTTTACCAATCTCCCCTCAACTCCCTCTCAATTTATTACTATGCAGGTGTTGTGTATTTATTTATATTTATGTATATAAAATACACTTTTCTTCCTATACTCTTTTTAAAGTAAGTTGAAGTCATGATGCCCATTTACTCCTAAATACTTCAGTACGTATTTCCTAAAAAGTAGTAACACTCTTTTATATAACATAGCACAATTATCAAAACGAGTGAGCCAACAATGATAAATAACGTATTTCATCAACATCTCATTCAAAATGTACCCATTTTCCTAAAAAGTGTCTTTTATAGCAAAAGAAAAAAATTTTTTCTCACCCAGGATCCAGTCTAGAATCATTCATTACATTTAGTCATAAAGTCTGTTTAATATCCTTTAATCAGAGTAATAGTTCCTTTCTCTGTTCTTCATCTTTCATGACTTGGACATTTTTGAAGCCTACAGTGCAGTTATTCTACATAATTTCCAAAACGATGAGTTTGTGGAAGTTTCACGATTAGATTCAGGTTATGCTGTTTTGGCAGGTGATGTGCATCTGATCAGAAAGCACACAATGTAGGTCTGTCCATCCCAACCAGGTTAGCTTTGCTCACTTAACTAGCCAGGTCTTTCCGCTGTAAAGTTACTGTTTTTTCCCTTTGAAATTAATAAGTAATTTTGGTGGAGATACTGCCAAATGGTGACTTCTAATTCTATCATTTCTTCTACATTTATCACGTTTCTTTTGCATTGGTGCCTTTTCTACTATAAAGAAGGGCTCCCCCTCTGCTTCCTGTATTTAATTTAATCATTTATGTTAGTGTGGGATCAAGGATTCTAATTTTGGTCAATGATTACAGTCCATTACTTCCATCGTTTATTAGGATGCCTACCTACTCGGCCAGTGGGAGCCCACTAAGGCTGGCTGCTGGTTCCTTTCCGTCATGTCCCCATCTTTCTCTGAGTACTTCCTCAATTTCTGACACAACAAACTGTTGCATGCTCATCTTTACTTTCCTACCCCCAGTCTTGAGTTTCTTCAAGGAGCTTGGTTCCCGTTCACGAAGAATGGTGTTTAGAAACAACAGGGCACTAGGGGTGCTCACTGCTGTTGTGATGTCATATACCATTACTTCTAGGCCTTAGCAAAGAGTTCATTAAATAGACACACATGCACACATGTATATTATTGATTTCTGTAGCTAGCTGTGTTTAAAAACATGAGTCAATATTGATAATCCTTACCACTTTTAGGGTCCAGAGCAAATGTCACTTCTCCCTTTAAGGGAGAGCCCCTCAGTTGTAACTGTTCTCTTTGTTAAGATAGCCTTTGTCATCTTCACCCAAATTGGGGCATCTTTCCCTACTGATTTATAAGCTCCATGATGGCAGAAACAAATTTATATTCATGATTTGTAACTTCATAGAACCCACTGCAGTGCCCTGGATATGGCAGAAAACTAACATGTACGCTGTACTGACAGAATTTTCACAAAAAGAGAATGACTGACCTGTATGACAGCCAGACTGAAATAAAACATGCCATCTTTCCCTTTCTGAATATGTTGGCATGTTCTTTATACCTAAGGAAATATATTAGTTTAGGCATCTCTACCTTTTTTCTTGTACCCTGGAAACCACATGTCTTTCATTAAACAGAAGTATCTTATTTAGAATTCTATTAAAACATACCCTCCCTGCTAAAACTGGTCTCCTTCAATGTGCCTTTACATTTATTTATAGGGAATTTTATAAAAACCTTTCTCTATTATCTCAAGGTATGAGGAGTTTCATTGACCTACCATATTTTTAGAAATACATTTTTAACTTTACTCATTCCTGTAGACACATTTTTATTTAAAAAAATATTTTAAGTTAAATTTGACAACAGCAATAGTACTCTTACCCTGAAAGACTACAATATGCTGGATCAACTTTTACTTTTTTTATAAGCTACGGGTTAAAGTCATAAACCTCTCTGCTCTCACTTAAAAGAAACTGTATGTTTTATGACATTTAAATATAGTTGAGTAAGTAAATACAGATTTTCACTTTAATTTAGATTCCACAGGTCTAGACTTGATTCCTTCTTTCATAGCTTAAGAGAAACAAGTCAAAGCATCAATTATATATTTAAAATAATTTCCTTGTAATCAAAGGGAAAAAAGGGCAGGCCATGTTTGCCTATAAAAAATGATTCTAGTTATTTTCCTAAATAACAGATGATAGCCAACAAAGAAAATGCTGCTCAGAATGGTGAGTAAATGGGAACTAGAGGCAGGCACTGGAACCCCGAAGCCGCTGTGTGACAGTGCGAGGCTGAACCTGTGCTGGTGCTCGGCCCTTACCGTGAGTGTGGCTGTGTTCTCGTCGTCTGACCACTGCATGGGGGAGAGGACAGGAAAAAAAATTAAATGTAGATACTATGCTGGGCCCTCAAAAAGCAATGCTCCACATAAAAATGATACATAAACAGATGACATCTTTTCCGGAACACAACACATATGTAAATAAAAGTATTATAAAAGTGAGATTTTCATGTAATTTCTCACTTTAATGAATAGATGCTAAGATATAAATGTCAAAACTATTTCAGAGGTCATTGAAATGAGAAGAATCTATAGAACAGAGTATTTTACTTTGAACCAACCTGTATTTCTTCTCCCTCATCATCACTGTCTGGCTGAGAATGTGTTGGAGGATCTTCCCTAAAAGAACATAAAGCAAAAATTAAGCAAGAAAAAGGCTGTGGTACAAAGTAGACATAATTTCAGGTGTACTGAGTACATAAAAAGCCTTTCAATTAGAAAAAGCCTTTCAATTAGGAAAAGCCTACTTTGTGAGACAGAAAGTAATAAAACCAATATGAAATTAATTAGAGTACTATAAAGATGGCAGAATAAAAACTGTCTGCCCAGTTCTCAGAAATCACTTAGAAACAAGGGAAAGACAACTCAAAGTCCACCTCTGATGACACTAAGAATCATCCACAACTCTAAATCCAGTGACTAAGAAAAGTGCTGCCGAGACAAGGAGCGTTGAATGGAAGATAGACACCAGAGGAGGCATCTAAAGAGCTCTTCTGCATGGCTGATGGAATACCCCTGAGGGGCAAGAATAGTTTGTTTACGCAATGTAAACTGATTGTGTGAGCTGGTAGAGGTATGGGGGAAAGAGAGAGAAATACTCACACACACTCTCTTCGTTGATTTTTTTAGGGGGAAATAGAGAGGGAAGGAGAACATCTCAGAGAAATATCTCAATGGTTCATTCTTGTATCCACAGGGATTGAACCTCCAACTCTGGCATACTGGGATGATGTTCTAACCAACTGATACCTGGCCAGGGCAGACACACTCTCTTTGAAGAAGCAGGTGTTGGATGGGGCCACCTCGCAGCCAATCTCACTGCCTGAAGAAAGCAAAGGCTCAAAGGACTCAAAGGGGATAACAGAGTCCTGGCCTCTCCTCAACACCCAACTACAAACAACTGGCCTAGGAAGAACTCACATAATTAAAGCAATGATAATCAGAATAACAGCCAGCACATGACCTATACCAAGAAACTACAAGAACAAGGGAAATGGGGCCTCCAGTTAACCATGGACATTTATCTATCCCCAAGTTCCACTGTGAAACTCCAAGAAAATGACAGGGAAGATCCCAAAGAGAAAGGTGCAGAAGGAAGATGGCAACACAAGTCTGGAAAACAGAAAGCCACAGGGGACAGCCCACTGAGCATCAGCTAGAAGCTGGAGACCTTTGGATGAGACTGAAGCTCTGGGCTATGAACAGGGTGACTTGTGTGAGGTCCATGAAAAGGGCAGCAAGACTTACCCAGTCTTCTTCAACTCGCATACCCGAGCAACTAATCCTCCTCCCTGCCATGGATAAGCAGGTTCATGCTCTGGGAAAATAGTGAACTAGAGAGGCTCAGGGCTCAGGTCCACAACAGCCCACAGCATATGGGAATGAAATGCTAGACGAGGATAAGAAGCCGTGTGAAAGTCATGAACAGTGAGACCCCTGGTTCCCATCTCCTACCCTGCTACCAGAATATAGACGAACCAGAGAATCCTCTGTGGAAACAGAACAAGCCCAGCGGAAAGACCTACAGATAACATCATCTGGAATCTTTCATCACTCCCTGCTGACTGCTGGCAGTCTTCGTCAACAAGCCCCACCCAGGTCCACAGTTTCCATGTCCACAAATGTATGTGTTTGTGTCCCTCACTCTTAAATATGAATATAGGCCTAAAATCATCACAAAACTAAAGAAGGGCTCCAAGAGAAAAAAGGTACATGGAACAAATAAAGGCAAAAAACGGACCAAATGAAAAATATTTTAAACATGATTAATATCCTTAAAGATAAAAGAAGATAGCCCTGACTGGTGTGGGTTAGCGGGTTGGGCTTCATCCTGTGAGGCAAGAGGTCGCCCGTTTGAGTCCCGGTCAAGGCACATGCCTGGGCTGTGGTCAGATTCCTGGCCGGAGGCATGCAGGAGGCAGCCAATCTATGTTTCCCTCACACATCAGTGTTTCTCTCCCTCTCCTTCCCCTCTCATCCCTGCTCTCTAAAAATAAATAAATAAATAAATAAATAAATTTTTAAAAATTTAAGAAAAGACCAAAGAAGATAATGCTGCATTCATGAAACAAGAGGCTTTATAAGAAAGGGACAAAAGGGAAGATTGAACTTGTAGAAACTAGTAATAGCTGAAATTTGAAAATTCAAAATGAATGGCAAATCAAGGAAATTACCTAGAAAGTAAAACAACAAAGAGACAATAAGAAGAAATAATAAAATACAGAGAATTAATCCAGCAGTTCCAACATCTAAATAACAGTGGAGTTCCAGAAACAGACGCAAGAAAATAACAGGAAATTATCAAAGACATAATATTTTTAAATGTTCCAAGACTGAAAAATATATTTAAGTCTCCAGAATGAAAGGGCCCACAAGGATGTAGCACTTCATCCAAGGAAAAAAAAACTTGGATGAAGTGCAAAGATGGCTACAATAATTCTTCCCATCACATTAGATAAGGGTGACTTTGCTACTCTTCCCATGAAGAAATAGCATTTATTTTCCCATCCCTTTCATTTAGACTGGTTTTAAGACTCTCTGTGACCAACAAAAGGCAGTACAAATCCTTTGTGATTCTAAGCCTAGGTGCCAAAAAGGTCTTTTCAGCGTCTACTCTCTTTTTAGGAACACAGCCACCACTGTGTAAAGAAGCTACGAGTAGACTTTTTGAGGATGAGACCATATAGAAAGAGAGGTCCAGCTGACAGTCGGCATCAGCCACCAGACATGTAAATAAGGCCATCCCATTTGGTTAAGTTATCATATCGTTACAGCTGCGTAAGTGACTTTGGCAAGACCAACGGAGGACCTGCCCAGTGCCAAGATTTATAGAGGCTCTAAAACTTTAGCCTATGTGCAAGCTAACAAGTGAGCCTATTTGGTTCTTAGTTTTGTGCATCTAGAAACTCAATTCTACAGAATTACAAAAAGTTGATTAAAATTGAGGAAACATATGCATTAACCAAAATCACAACAGACTGATTAAACCAATGTATCAATTTCTTGATTTATAGAGGAAGATGTGCATTTCCCATGATTGCTAATGTAGTGCTTACTATATAATATACCCTTAACAAATTTGAGTGGAACCATTTCTTAACAATGTGCTCATACTGTTATTTATTAATATCATCACCAACTTAGAGTTTATTCCTTGGCAGAGTTGTGAAGGTTCAAAGCACGAACATCTAATACGTATTTTATAATTGGCATCTATTATCATTTTGCCTTAAGAAAGACAGGTCAGGAAAGAAAGAAGTAAGGACCAAAAAGGGAGTGAGGATTAGTACTTGGGCCCACTGTGAATCGGGCCATCTGAGGCACACCAAATTTGTGGGCCTGATTCAGGTTATCACCTCTACTACAAAAGAGCTAAAACATTCACATAGCACAGACTCCCAGCCAAGATGGAGGCGTAGGCGGACACACTGTGCCTCCTCTCACAACCAAAATTAAGGACAACAAATATTTAGAAACAAGAAAACAACCAGAACTTATAGAAAATTGAACTGTACGGAAGTCCAACAACCATTCATCCAGACCGGTAAGAGGGGTGAAGTCGCGGCAGGAGAAAGTGGAGGTGTGGACCCTGGAATGCAAGCAGCAGCGGCTGGCAGTTCCCAGGTGCACAGGCGGGGGCTGGCAGTCCCCGGGCCCACAGGCAGCAGCTGGCGGTCCCCGGGCACAGGGTGGCAACTGTGCAGACCCAGTGAGGCCGCACAAGGCGGCTGGCTGACCAGGTGGTCCCACATTTGCGCACGCAGATGGTCCAGGCAGAGGGGAACTGGCGGAAGGGACTGAATCCAGGAGAGAGCAGAACAGGCACCATTGCTCCTTCTCGGACCCCACCCCCACCTATAGCGTCACAACCCGGCGACTGGGCTGCCCCGCCCTGAGGAACACCTAAGGCTCCCCCCCTCACTATGTAATAGCCGCGACCAGACTAAAACCAAACCAAAACAAAACAAAACAAAATAAAACAAACCACCAAAAATGGCTCAAACCAGAGAACAAATAAAAGCCCCACAGCCAATTCCTCTAAGCAGTGAAGAGATAGCCAACCTATCAGATGCACAGTTCAAAGCACTGGTCATCAAAATGCTCACAGAATTGGTTGATTTTGCTCACAAATTAGATGAAAAAATGCAGGCTACAATACGTGAAATGAAGGAAGATGCATGGGGAACTGATAGAGATGGAAGGAAAATTGGGACTCAAATCAATGGAGTGGACCAGAAGGAAGAAACTAACAACCAAACAGAAAACGAGGAAGAAACAAGAATTCAAAAAAATGAGGAGAGGCTTAGGAACCTCCAGGACATCGTTAAATGTCCCAACATCCGAATTATAGGGGTCCCAGAAGGGGAAGAGGAAGAGCAACAAGTGGAAAACTTATTTGAAGAAATAATAAAGGAGAACTTCCCCAATCTGGCAAAGGAAATAGACTACCAGGGCATCCAGGAAGCTCAGAGAATCCCAAAGAAGCTGGACCCAAGGAGGAACATACCAAGGCACATCGTAATTACATTAGCCAAGATTAAAATGAAGCAGAGAATTCTAGAAGCAGCAAGGGATAAGGGGACAGTCACCTACAAGGGAGTTCCCATCAGACTGTCAGCTGATTTCTCAAAAGAGACCTTACAGGCAAGAAGGGGCTGGAAAGAAATATTTGAAATCTTGAAAAGCAGGGACCTACATCCAAAATTGCTCTATCCAGCAAAGCTGTCATTTAGAATGGAAGGGAAGATAAAGTGCTTCTCAGATAAGGTTAAGTTAAAGGGGTTCATCATCACCAAGCCCTTATTATATGAAATGTTAAAGGGACTTATCTAAGAAAAAGAAGATAAAAATATGACAGTGAAAAGACAGCAAACTCACAGCTATTAAGAACCACACCTAAAACAAAAGCAAACTAAGCAAACAGCTAGAACAGGAACAGAACCACAGAAATGGAGATCATATGGAGGGTAAGCAACAGGGGAGTGGGAGGAGGAGGGAGGGGGAAAAGGTACAGAGAATGAGTAGCATAGATAGTGGGTAGAAAATAGGGGGAGGGCAAGAATAGTGTGGGAAATGTAGAAGCTAAAGAACTTATGACACATGGACATGAACTAAAAGGGGGAATGTGGGTAGGAGAGGGTGTGGAGGGGAATGATGGGGGAGAAACGGGACAACTGTAATAGCATAATCAATAAAATATATTTTAAAAATTCACATAGCACAGTAATAGATGCAGCTATGGAATTCTATAAATCATACTTTAAACATACACACTCATTCAACAAACTTACTATCTGAACTCAGGGAAACAAAAAGATTAGGATAGCAAGGGATATACTGAGAGGGATACACACCCAAGCCCACACACAAAACACAAAAGTGGACCTTTAAAAAGAACATGTATGAAAAAAGCTACTCCATGATGAAACCCAACACAGATGAATCTCAAAAGCATTATATTGAATTAAAGATGCCGGCCACTAAAGAATACATACTATATGATTCCACTTAACATGAAGTTCTAGAACTGACGAAACTAAGCTATGGAGACAGAAATCAGACCAGTATTTACCAGAGTGGGAAGGGGGAGGGAGAAGGACAGACCAAAAAGGGACACGAGGGACTTTCTGGGGAATGGAAATGGTCAGTATTCTCAATGGAGTGGTGGTGATACAGGTGTATATATTTATCAAAAATCACCAAGTTCTACCTTCAAAAACTGTGCATTTTATTGTAAATGTACCTCACTTAAATTATACCTATAATTTTCAAGAAGAAATAAGAGTAATTCTTGCCACTTCCTTCTCCATCATCAAGTTTTGAAGGTACGAGCTCCATTCAGTTTTCCCACTCCAATGACACTATCTCAGTTCAAGCCACTACCAGCTCTCACTTGGTTGAATGCAATCCTCCTAACAGGTCTGCAAGTCCCACACAGTAACCAGTCATCATTCACAAACTGAAATCTGCTGAAGTCACTCCTGCTCAGAGCCCTTCAACACCTTCCTACTGAACTCACAAAAGATTCGAGGATCTTTAACATGACCCCCCGCCCTGCACACACCTCAACCTGAACCCTAACCACCTGTCATTTCAATGACTGAGTCTCACATCACTCACCCCTACCACGCTCCAACCACATGACCCTCTCTCATTAGTTTCTTGCATGTGAAGATCTTCCATAACTCAGAGCCCTCCTTCATGCTATTACCTCAGCCTGGAAGATTCTTCCCTCCACCCTTCAACTGACTACGCTCCACCCAAACTCCGTATCTCAGAGGCTCATAAGTTACTTCTTCAGAGTGTTCTCTGACCCTGCCTGTAATCCTCTGCCCCACTCCCAGCCCCAGTGACTTAGTATGTCAGCGCCCTCCCCGTTTCCTTCACAGCATTACCACAACTTTTCACCTATACATTTACTGGTGTGTTTGTTTAATGTTCAGACTGAAATTAATGATGATCTGAGAGCAGGTGGTACTTCTTAAGAGCACACAACATACTAGGCATTGGGCGAAACATTTTACATATTATCTCATTGTCCCTGCCACAACCCTGTGAGGTTCGTTCTATGGTATCAGACAAGAAAACGAAGGCACAGAGAGTTATCAGTTTTACAAGATGAAAATAGTTCTGGAGATAGATGGTGGTGATGGGTGTACAATATTTAAATGTACTTAATACCAATAAACTGTAGACTTTTAAAGTAGTTAACATGGTAAACTTTATGTTATCTACATTGTACCACAGTAAAACAAAACAATTTTTGAACAATTCTAAGAGAAAATTATTTCCAACCTAGAACTGCAAAAAAAGAGTGATGTACAAAACCAGCAAGGGTTAGCATTAGGCTACTTTAGAAAGGATAGTGATAGAAGCATGCTAGGATAACATGATTTCTGAGTAGAGACCTGAATGAACACGTAGCTATATTGTTAAATTGTATAATGCTTAAACTTGTTCAAGTTTGCAGTAAAAAGACTAAAGCATAGTAACTTCTTCCTTTTATGAATAGAGGGACTATATGAACAGAGAAGGTGGAGGTGGGGCCATGGTGAGTTATCTGTGGGGAACAAAATGCTAAGCACGTACATGATACGCCCTAGTAAAGCTTTCTGTTTGCAAAGAACGTGAATTTTTTATCTTAGAAACTGAAGAATCCCAAAGGGTGATAACCTTCCTTTCCCTCCCCATCTCCAGAAGGAACAGTTATCACCACATCCATTTTCTAAAGGCAGAGAGAAAAGAATTGCCCAATTTCATAACTAGCAACTATTAGAGAAGGAAGTACTCAATTTTGAAAATCTTAGTAATTGAGCATTGACAAAAAATACAGGACAAAGATCAGCACGTAATTTTAGCTACAAAAGAAAGGGGGCAGAGGAAGGTGCCAAAGCTAATATATTTATTTCACATGTCAATAGCTGAGATTTAATAAGTACAACATTCTTTATGATAAAAGTATTAAAAATGTTTTTCTGATACACTTTACCTTCCTGAAACCACCAGAGTTCCATCATCAAGTAAATAATCCTTCACATTCTGAGGAAGTGGAAGAATGACACTAAAAAGAAAAAAGAAAAATATATATCAAAAAAGGCATCATTTTAAAAGGCCAAGCATAAGCAGAGAGAAAAACATTCCAAACTCAGTATTTTATTTACTTGTTCCCATTATTAGAATATGAAGTGAGAAATGTTAATGATGTACACTTGGTGTCAGCAGACTAGGAATTAGAATAATATGATTAAATATTGTTGTAAGCTAAATTAGGTCCATAAAATTACCACAATTGTCTTTGTGGTAAAGAAACACAAGTCAGCCAAATCCAAAGAAGCAGGCTGAAATCACAGTATGAAAGCAAGAACTCAAAAAAAATTCTGAGTGCAACAATTATGTGCCTTTAGAAATTAGACAGCAGCAGACAACTGCAGCAACACAGGAAACGCAGCGAACAAATCAGATGAACAGCACATCAGAAGACGAATAGCACCTGACCACCTTCTAGGAAAGAGGGCAGAAGTTAGATTCTGGAAACCACTCTTTGGTTGGCAATGAGCACAGAAGCCTAAGAATGCATGCTATGTGTGGATGTGTTTTGGTGGCGTCATACTTAACTGATGACCAGAGCAACAAAGCTCTTTAACTGGCCATGCTTCAGTTTAATTCCATCTTCAGTATTAAAATGGCTGCACAAAAATTCACTAATTTTGATAAGTTTTTTTAAAAAATGCACACTGATATGACAGCTGTCACAATACAATCTAACAAAATTATTTCTTTTGAAGTAAAAGATAGAATACTACTAGAGCCAGTGTACAGAAAAATCATAATGGACTTTTCAGCCAACCCAATAGTTGACATTAGTTGACATACAGGCTACCCTTGTATGTCAACTAATGAGAAAGAAATAAGTCTTTCCAGGTATTTAACTCTCATGGAGCCAGCAACTGACCTGTAAGTATAACAAATTCAAGGTTCTTGCAAACATTCCAATACCATTTGAAAATGTGAAAATTTTTCTTATACAGTTTAACATATCACCATTCTAAACTAATTACACAATTTAAATTGGAACCACAAGTCTAATCTGCTTTATATATATACTAGATATCCTCAAAATGGCAAATTTTTTAAGATATTAAATAAACTTAGAAAAAAGATAAAACTATTAGGCTTGAATTATTTCATCACCTCCATATTTAATCTAGCTCTCCTGGGGTTAAAGATACTTACTTCCTCAAGTAATAACATCATCCCAATAGAATTAGAGACAACCTTTCCAAGAAAATGTGAAATTTATCTTCCTCTCAGGGAATTAAGACTGAGAAACACTGGCAGGGATACCAGCTCCTACAAATTTAGGGTGATTTTCTTGACCACAGTGAGAGAAGATAGAGCTCTCTTTTATATCAATAAAGTCTCTCACTCCCCAAATCAATTATTTCAGAGTCCATGTCATTTATTTGTTTTTGAGTTCTACTACTTCTCAAGTCTGACTTGAATCTGGACTTTTCCTCCAGGCTGTATGATCCCTTAATTAGATTCAATGTATCTATTTACTGTTTGAGTCCATTCTGAATTATTTGCATATTCTTCCTCTTTGAGGGTCTACAACTCATAGATATTAGCTGATATCATGTTAGATTTTAGCTCTCATGAGCCACCAAGTTCTATAGTCACAGTTCTAAAGTCATCCTCATAATGTTATCTTGCATTATGTTAAGTAAGTTAAGAAGGATACTAAGGTGATTCCATTAAGAATGCAAAGCCTCCTGGCTGGTGTAGCTCAGTGGATTGAGCGCGGGCCTGCGAACCAGAGGATCGCGGTTCGATTCCCAATCAGGGCATATGCCTGGGTTGCAGGCCAGTTCCCAGCAGGGGACACACAAGAGGCAACCATACATTGATATTTCTCTCTCTCTCCCTCTCCCCTACCCCTCTAAAGACAAAAAAAAAAAAAAAAAGAATGCAAAACCTATGAGGGAAAAAGAAAATATCACAGCACAGTATAGTAAGTGCTGTATCGAGATATACCAAGTAGCACCAAAACTCAGAGGAAAAAAGAATCATGCCTGAAAGACTGAAGTCATAAATAAGTCATCACCAGGCACACTCTAAGTCTGGTAGAGAAGAGCTTAAACCAGTCATTGAAATACATTATGCAGGTGAGAATCCAAAGAGGCTTAACTGGGAGATGCAAAAGAATTAAATGACAAAGTACACCATCAGGCTGATACAGTTCTATATACAGACAAGTTACTCTAGAAGTAGAAGGGGCCTTTTACAGGAGTAATATAACTTTTACATTTGAGGAAAGAAACAGATTTAGAAAGGTAAAGTGGATGGCCCAAAGCCTTCCAGCTAATTTTTCTTAAACCTGAGTCAAAGTTCCACAACTCAGAAAATGTACTTCTATTCTTACCTGCATAATCATCTCTCTGAACCATAATTAATAAACACCAGATAATAATGCTGAGTCAAAAACCAGAATAGTCAGTCTCTCAGCATTAAAGCTGACAATGGCAATGACAATGCTAATACAATTCCACCATATTGGCCTGGGTTGTGAGGAGTATCCTGCCATAGGACCAGTGATATTACCAGAGAACTAATTAGACTGAAGAGTTTAAACAGAGTAAAGAATGGTTTCAGGAAACAGAGCTTAGTCATGGATGGTTCAGAAAATCCCACCTCTTGGTTTATTTTTCACTCTCAGCTTAATATGAATGTTACATATTTAAAGTGAACTAAAATTATTTTGCTTCAATGTATATTTGATTAAATAAAAAATTTAACAACATGCAGCATATGTGTTTACTATATGCCAGAAACAGTGGCAAGCATTTTAACTGCTTTATCTTATTTAATGCCCATGACAAACCTATTATTGTCTCAATTTTCCAGATGGGACCTGGAGAGATTAAGCACTTTACTCAAGATGCTGGTGGCACCAAAATTCAAAGCCAGATGGTCCTGACTCCAGATTCCATTCTTAAACGTTATAGTTTCTGCTGAGGGCAAAGAAAAACTACATCAGAGCTTACGAAAGAACTGCACAGAAAGCAAACGTCAGCTTTAAGTGCACCCAGTGTGAAAATGTCAGACAGGTTCACAAACATACCTATTATAGCAAGCCAAAATAAACAAAGCTATAATCACCTCCGACCCAAAGCCTATTTCAATTATGCCAGGTAATGAAGGACTGTCAAAGCATGTAAAAAGACTACTTCTATGATAGGAGGTAATGTCCAATGCTGCTGTTGAAGACCTTTTCGTTTTGGTGGGACTTTTACCATCTTCAAATGCAAAGATTACCTTCCTTTGAGCTGTTCTAACCTCCACTACACCATGGTAACAGGAAGGATTCTATGTATGAATAAGAGAATGGAAAAGAATTGTCTTGAATAACGTCCTTATGCTCTTTCAATCCCTTCGAATTTCAAAACGGTTTCCCTCCGCATTCATACTCTGCACTAACAGGACAGAATGAAAAGCGAAAGACAGTAAATATCTAAGTAAGAGGCAATCTTGGCCTAACTTAGAGAAAATAGTATCCACGGACATGCAGTTCTTTCATCTATCCCTCTTAGTGAGTGAAAGTGTACTCATGCATCGTGCTCCAGATGTTGTGATTATTTTAGAACATTTGGGGATATTCTCCTAGCTGCCTTACCTACAATACCTGAATTTCCTGGGTGAAGGATCAAAGAGTTAATCCCACATTTGCCTTGAAAAACAGGGACGGATTCCTTTTTTGTAGACTAGAGAACTAGAAAACAAATACTGTTCCACAACTTTTCCAGACAGCTTCCTCTCGCGTTACATGACCATCCCTAAGTAAAGTGTAAAGTAATTACACTTTACTTACCCCTTCCATATATACTGTCAAATTGGAGCTTCACAATATAATTTGAAGTGGGGTGTGTATCGTTATTTTATGAGACTGAAAACAAGTCCGTCCCCCGGTGGGTTAGTAAGCGGCAAAACCGGGACTACCCAGCTCTCCTGATCGCCACCCCTCTCTGGTAATTCTAAAAACAATGATGCACTCCTAAGTCTAAACGGGCTTAAACCACTACTCAACAGCCTCCGACCTTCTCTGAACCATTATATATTGTCCTTCTACCTCCTTTAGCACACCCTGCTAAGCAAGAGAACTTACCGCAAATACGGATCGACTTCATTAATCTCTCCACCTGAAATACCACTATGAAGTTGAAATCTTGGTCCTGGCGCTCCCATACAGTCGTTACAAGGCCTGCCTTTTTTTTTTTTTTTTGAGAGAGAGAATTCGCCCAAAATGTCGCAGTTCCCTTTTGCCATCGCCCCGGCACAGCCCATCTGCCTTACCTCTTGATGGTAAGGCTTCGGAACAGTGGGTACCACGCAGAGAACTGACAGTGCAGCACATGCTCCTTCTTCATCCTCCAGCGGCCGCCGTGCGCTCGCTCTCTCTCTCTCTCTCTCTCTCTCTCTCCCCCCCTCTCCCTCCGGCACCCTCACGGAACCGACCTACCCAGTTCCGGAAATGCCCGCCGAGCTATTTTGGCTCCCGGACCCTTCCGGTCCATAAACAAAGAGGAAGCGCTAGAAAAAGGAACGGAGAATTGTGGGGAGTACTTTTAGTACACACACACACACCCACACCCACCCACACACCCACCCACACCACAGTTTGGGTCCTAGGAATGGAATCCCGAAGTACTGAGAAGGGGACTCTAAGAACTGCACGCCTCCGCTTTCTCAGCGGGACGCGCACTGCCCCGGAAGGTAACCTTTTAAAGCTGTGTCACCGGCTGGGGTACTACGGGTGCCGGGAGAGGGAAGTCCTCTTATAACTGCGAGGCGCGGTTGTGACTCCATCAGTAGCGCCGGCATCTCTGGAGAGTGCAGCGTGGGACTTGTGCATTCTTCTTTCGTCCCCCTTCCCAAAGGAGTACCCTTTCCTTCACCCCACACCTTGGAGTAGGTAACTGGGCGCGGGCCAGTCACGTACAAGATCTATTTGGGGAAGAGGGCGGGAGCACATGAGCATGCTGGCAGCCGAGCGTGCAGGCAGCCGCGCGCGCATCTCCCGGTGTTTGCACTGGGCTCGCATCCGGGGCAGCGAGGGGGGCGGCCGCTGCGGACCCGCGGAAAGGCGGGCCAAGTTCTTGGGGAAACAGGAACTGGAATAGAAAAGCTTGAGCTAATGGGAGTACAGAAATCAGGAAACATCGCAGTTATATATTAATTTGAGTGTAGTGGTTGAGGCATCTGCAAAGAGGACGGGAATGACCTCGCTTCTTTCGTGGGGGAGGGTTATGAGAAATAGGGAAGAATCCCATCTGTACGATCCTAGGGAGTAAGACTTTGGAAGTATAAGAGTCAAGGTACACTTGGGAGAATAGAGGAAAGGGGGGAGGTTTCTCCTTTGAGCATCAAGTTCATTTATACCAACCCCGCAAAATCAGCAGCCTGGAAAGGCCAGATTTTATCAGTATCCATGCCATGCTGGAATCATAAGACTGGCAGAATCCTACCTCACACTTGTAATATCATTCCTTTTACCTCCTCCTCTTCCCTCCCTATCACCCTATCATCTACTTTCCCTTATTCTGTAATGACGTGTCAGGTGGCAACCAGAAACTAGAACATAGTTAGTTTCTGGTTGCCACTAGAACAAGTAAACTTAAGAAAGTTCACTTGTTTCTTGAATTAAAGAAATTAATTCGAGAGAAATTACCACCAGCTGAGAAACGCCTTTTAAACCAAGCTCTTGCTTCTTACAAGTTTTATGCCTCGGGCTTATCCCCAGGTACCTGTGCCTAAAGATGCACATTTTTGATGCCTTCTTTAAATTGCACAACTCACTGGTCCATCTAAACAGTTGTGAATTAGAAAGGTAAGAAACCGACTACAGGCATCTTTAGAAACGTATTGAATAGAATAATTATTAGGTCCTCTGCCTACCTGGGGTTAGAAATTTCCCCCTCCCAGGCATATGCATTGTTTCATGTTTCGTTTTTCTCAAAAATGTTACTGGTTAAGTGGTTTATTTGGGACCATTACTTTTAAAGATATTTTTAAAGCAGAGCTAAATACTAGATTATAATACTGCAGTGTTTGTTGAGGGAGGGGGCAGCGGTAGTGATTCATAAGTACTTCTGAGGTCCAGGATTATGCAATCCTTTCTGTTTTGAGGGGGGAAAAAGAAGCAGTATTCCATATACATTAGGAGAATGATGCCAAACTAAGTGATCTCATGCTAGATGGGGCAGTCACTCACATACTGTTTTGATTGACCTAGGAGTAAACAAGTTACAGCAAAGGAAATGTTAGCACTGATCAGGGTGAATTTAGGTAAGGTCTTTTTCTCTTGAAAATAGGAATTAGGAGATCTATAAGAGAAAGTAGAAACCCAAAACAGTCATTCTGGGAGGAGTAATACAGTAATAACTGCCCAGGAAACTTGAGTGTGGAGGTTGTTCAGTGACTTCAGTATTACTCACAGTTGATTCATGTAACTTGTTGCACATTTATCCAGCACCAAATAAATCGACATTACAAACAGATGGTCCAGTATTTTGAATGGATACAGCAAAATTCGCTTTCACTATTTTTTAGCCACCATGTTTGTCTTCATTTAGCCATTAAGTGTTTATATTCATGAAGTTTCTTCAATAAAACCTTTACAACAATGGAAATAGTTGCTTTTTCTCATGCATATCAAAAAATGTTGGTAGCTTAATAATTGGGTGTTATTGTGCAGTTACAGATTAAATAATAAAAAAAAAATTTTTTCTTTTCTGAATCCATAACATGACTAATCCTTCTAGGGTATTTCCAACTGTCTCCTGATTTTCTCCACTTGGAAATCTTGCCAACATCTCAAACTCAGGGAGTCCAAATTTGAACAGTGCACCACCCCACCACCCCTTTCTCCTTTTGATGTCCCATGGTCCTTAAAGATCATCTCCTTGGAATTAGCTTTGAAAACCCCTTCCCCAGAAACTGTTTTAGGAAAAGGAATAAAGTCTTATCTGTAAGAAATTAAATCTTGCCACTGCTACCATCCTAGGCCAAACTTTTCCAAGAGGTTCTTTACTGTAAGAGCTATAGTGTAACCCATTAAATTTCCCAAGGGTAATTAACAGTTCACTCTTGCTCAACCAAACTAGGACTCAGTGTAACAATTATAAATCACCAAGTAGCATAATTTATGTAAAATGTTAATTTCCTCTCTGCCCATTCAACCCCATACCTGCCAAAAAAGAAAGAAACTTTTGATGCCTTTCCATCATTAACAAATTAAGTACAGGAAGTCTTTATCTGAGGATAATTGTTATCAGCCAAGAAAAGCTCACTTAATCCATTTGATGTGGATACCAAAATCTTACCATAAATGGTACAAAAAAAAGAACTGATCAAAATATTAGCTAAAAAACCCTAAAGGTTAAGGTTTTATGATTATAACCAAAATTACTACATAGAACAATACTAATTGATTCTCTCCATTATAAATTTAGTGGCTTTTTAAGTTGTTATTCTGAAAGAATGTAGAGTGGCATCTTAGACATGTCCAACCATTTGATGTTTGACTGTAACACAAAGTATAGTCATAAAGTTATTTTTGCAAACACTGATCTTCACCCACTTAATTTCTTTCAGAATGCCTTGTTGATTTTTCTGCCCAGTGATTCAATTTTTCCAACTGCCTGACTTTCATTTGTCAGATTCTTTGCTTATGATTTGACCTTCTACATCTTCTATTTGGTTGAGAATAGATGGTGTTTATAATACTCAAATTTCATCTGGGAGAGACTAGCCAACATATAATTTCATGTTGTGATTTTTGCTTCATTTTGCAACCTCAGCAAACTGTACACTGAGATTCGAGTATGGTAGTAATCTGAATAAAATGTAATGAGCTTGAGTGCAAACTTCACAGTCTGGCTTTTGAGATTCTGTTTAACTTTTTGAATTTTAACTCCCACTTTAATCCAGCTGTTATAACTAATACTGAAATATCCAAGTTTGTGAAAAAATAATTACTTATATTCCTTCAGTGGAAATTGAAAGAGCTAACTCCCAAGAGGAGTTTACATAGCAACAAGAGTTTGGGGCATGCCAGTTAGGGTTTGACAAAAAATTTCTGAAATGTTCTGAATTAAAATTACAGCTTCCAGAGAAAGAGAAATCGACGCAACAGCGAGTTAATAGCTGTGAAACAGCACTGACAAGACTGTTCACATTTCAGTGTATCTGTTGGAATTTAGGATTAGTTTCCAGGTGGCTATTAATCCCATTATCCAAGTCACCAGCCCTGTAGAACACCCAGAGCCTCCACTTATTCACCATTTACATATGAATTTCCTTCCCTTCTGCTTCCCACAGCAAATCCACAGGAGCCTACACTTCCTTGTGACTCTGGAACCCATCCTGAAACTAGCCCCCCTTACCTTCCTCCATCCTGTGTCTATAGCTAATGCATTGATGGATCCTTCTAGAATGGCTTGCATCTCTTTCACCCCATCTGATCTATAAAAATACTTGCAAATCTCTGGAGGAAGACAGACATACTGTTTTTCCTACCACTATATGCTTCAGGGGGTTATAGATACCATTCCCCAAAACCAGTCTTCTTTTTTTTGCTAGCAGTGGCCTGATAAACTCTTTCTTTTAAAAGACTGAGTTGTAGAAATTAAAAGTTTTAACAGGTTATTGGGTGATTTGCCTGCAAATTTGAAGGCATCAAGGCAAATCAGCCTTTGGAGATGTGCTGCAAAGAGTAACATTATCCATTATACGTGAGTTGTTTTGGTTTGGTTTTCGAGGGGTTGGGGAGGGAAAGCTTGAGAACCACCAGGCTTGCCAACTGTCCTATAACTTAGCAACCCTTTCCCCATATAGTATCTACTTTGCGGTGGTACCTTCTACTTAGAATGCTTTCCCTGCCTTCTTTGTCTAAATCTCATGTTAATATCAAACTGCCTTTTAGTGGTATCATTTAAAAAGTCTACAATTTTCCCTGCCTCCCAAGTATATGTGATTTGTCCCTCATTTAAAGCACTCTGGTATTGCATTATCTCTCTACAGTAGACATTTACCCCTGTGGTTACTTTTGAAACAGTAAGATCCCGAAGGGCAGGAACAGTGGTCAATTTGCCTTTGGTATACATTCAAACATTTCAGCTGTCCATGCTCTCAAAGTTAAAGAGACTGTACTGTATAGGCATTCAAAATCCTGCATCCTGGAAAAATTATACATTTGACACACCAGACTTTTCACTGTTCAAACTGAACAGTTAAAACGGCTTATGTGAATTAAAACAGTAGAGCATTCAATATTACATACATGGGTATTTTAAGTATACCACACATTGTAGATGACCTTAAATTCTGGCTGGTGGCATGGACAAAATTCAAATTAAACTTGACTTTTAAACCTCGACATAGCATTGAATAAGCTTAGGAAAGCTGCTCTATCATGGCAACGGACACAGGAATGTGAAGCATGGAATGGAAACCTCATTTGTTTCTGCAGTGTCTTACTTGTAGTGACTGGTCCCCAAATGACACCATTTAGAATTATGTTAAAAATAATATATTTTTTTTGCTGTTTCTGTAGTATTTTTGAGATGCTTTTATAATCCTGAACATTTTGGGAATCAATACGGTTTTTTTAATTTATTTTTCCACCGCTATTTCAAACTATACTTTTGAAATCACTCTTTAATCACATTTTTTATTATTCACACTATCAGTAGATTGCTACAGAACACTGTTTCCCCTTGGGTCCCATTACATTAAGGTAATTACCCTAGAGAAGCCAAGCTCTTTTTGCCACTTTTTTCCTTCTGTAATTTCTGCCTGAAGCTTCTTTTGTTTTTGGTTTTTAGCTAACGGTTCTAGCTTAAATATTTTTAACATTTGTCTGAAACAGCTACATTTGCTGACCCAGGCTTGATCTTTTGATTAACCACTGTTTTCTAATTTGAGTTCAGCTAACTTGGGTAACCTCTGAAAATCTATTGGACAGTATAAAGATATAAACCTGTGGGACCTACCGGGTAGTTTCAATGCCTTAAAAGTTTTATGTAAATCTCAAGAAATTAGTGGCCTCTTTGACCCTAACGATAGCTAGGGCTGAGGGAAAGATGCCTATGTTCTTCAAAATTAGATGTTACGGACCATTTTGTCTAGACTTTCTGGGAATCCAGATTACGAAGACTTTTCATAGAGAATATTGTGGATTATCTAGCTCTTCCCTCAGTACCTTCTAGTGGTACCTTTACTTTTTAAGACTATAATTCTCTACTTTTAAGAAATGGAGATATGTACAGAAAAGGTTTTTTTAATATTTTATTGATTATGCTCTTAGAGTTGTCCCAATTTATCCCCTTTTGCCTCCCTCCACCCAACTCCTTCTACTCTCTCTGGCAATCCCTACACCATTATTCATGTCCTTGAGTCATGCATGTAAGTTCTTTGGCTACTCCACTTCCTATACTGTACTTTACATCCCCATGGCTATTCTGTAACTCCCTATTTGTGCTTCTTAATCTCCTCACCTCTTCACCCATTCCCTTTCACCTCCCTCCCATCTGGCAACCATCCAAATGCTCTCAGTATCCATGATTCTGTCTTTGTTCTTGTTTGCTTAGTTTTTTAGATTCACTTGTTGACAGATGTATATTGCCATTTTATTGTTGACAGTTTTGATCATCTTTTTCTTAAATAAGTCCCTTTAACATTTCATATAATAAGGGTTTGGCGATGAACTCCTTTAGTTTTTCTTGTCCAGGAAACTCTTTATCGTCCCTTTGATTCTAAATGACAGCTTTGCTGCGTAGAGCAATCTTGGCTATAGGTCCCTGCTTTTCATGACTTTGAATATTTCTTGCCAGTCCCTTCAAGCCTACAAAGTTTCTTTTGAGAAATCAGCTGACAGTCTTATGAAAACTCCCCTGTAGGTAATTATATGCTTTTCTCTTACTGCTTTTAAGATTCTCTCTTTAAACTTTGGCGTTTTAATTATGATGTGTCTTGGAGTGGCCTCTTGTTATCCATCCTGTTTGGGTCTCTGCTTCCTGGATTTGCATATCTGTCACCTTCACCAAATTAAGGAGGTTTTTTTCATTATTTATTCAGGTAGATTCCCAGTTCCTTGCTTGTTCTCTTCTCTTTTTGGCACCCCTATGATGGGAATGTTGGGCCACCTGAAGTTGTCCCAGAGGCTACACTTATACTATCCTCATTCTTTTGGATTCTTTTTTCTTGTTGTTGTTCTGAGTGGTTGTTTTTACTTCCTTATGTTCCAAATCATTGATTTGATTCTTGGCTTCATCCAATCTATTTTTGTTCCCTGAAAATTGTTTTTTATTTCAGTTACTGTATCCTTTGTTCCTGACTGGATCTTTTTCATGCTGCTGAGGTCCTCACTAAGTTCCTTGAGCATCCTTTTTTTTTTTTTTTAATAACGAGGGATTTTTTTGTTTTCTTTAAAAAAAGATTTTTTTTATTTATTTATTTTTAGAGAGAGGGGAGAAGGAGAGGGAGAGAAACATCAATGTGTGGTTGCCTCTCGAGCACCCCTTACTAGGGACCTGGCCTGCAACCTAGGCATGTGCCCTGACTGGAATTGAACTGGCAACCCTTTGGTTCACGGGCCGATGCTCAATCTTCTGAGCCACACCAGCCAGGGCTAAGTTTCTTCAGCATCCTTATAACCAGTATTTTGAACTCTGCATCTGATAGATTGCTTATCTCCATGTTGTTTAGCTCTGTTTCTGGAGTTTTGATCTGTTCTTTCATTTGGGCCATGTTTCTTTGTTTCCTCATTTTGGCAGCCTCTCAGTGTTTGCTTCTGTGTATTAAGTAGAGTTGCTATGACTATGTCGGGTAGAATGGCCTAATACAGTAGGCGTCCTGTAGGGTTCAATGGCAGAGCCTCCCCTTTCACCCAAACTGGGTACTTGAACTGTACCCTTAATGTGGGCTGAGTATACCTTGTTTGCTGGTGGCAGGTCAATGGGAGAGATTTCCAAGCCAGTAAGTTGCAAGGACTGGCTGTGATCACTTACCATCAACCTCCACTGTCTGTGAAGGATCAGCTGTGCAGGGACAGGGTGGTGGTGCTCTGACATGGTCTGTAGCTGTGCACTGGGTGCCTAGGCACTGGCGTTTCCTGGGTGGTGCAGGCCATGGTCAGCCCCCACCTTTGTTTTGCCCGGAGGCCACTCTGCCTGGGCTATAAAGCAGTCTAAGATGGCTGCTACTTGTGCTGGACTTGGAGATTCCCAGGTGGAGCCAAGCTGTGAATCTAGGCTGGTTGCTGCTAGTGCCAGGCCTGGGGCCACTTAACAAGAGGTAAGGGGGCTGGGAGTTCACTGAGGTCAATTGTTGCTTGTTTGAAAGGATTTGGGATACAGTGAAACGAGCCAAGATTAGCCATTCATATGGAAAAGCTGTTAACATGTGTAAGTTGGGTGGGATGGAGCCTCAGGGAATCTCCTAGGGGGCAGAGGTTGCAAACAGTGTTAGGTTGATATAGTTTCAGATATGGCACCCTGCCAGCTCTGTGGCACTGCCCACCTGTCTGGGAGAAAGCTGTCCCCCAGCTCTCACCTTGATGTCAGTCACTTCACTTCCTCACTGTATGCCACTGGTGTCTTCAAGCTGCTATCCTGGTTTTGGAGCTCAAAGGGAGTGAGTCTGAGTAAGTCCATGGGTGGATTCTTTAAGAGGAACTGCTTGGGATGCCAGAAGTTTCTACCAAGTCAATCCCTGCTGGTTTTTGCAGCCAGAAGTCATGGAGACCTACCTTCCTGGCACTGGTACCCTGGGCTGCGGGGCCTGGTGTGGGGCTGGGACTCCTCCCTCCAGAGAGATCCCTTACAGATTTTTATCCATCACACATGTAAGTGGGACCAGCTTGTTCCACATCTCTGCTCCTCCTACCAGGCTGGATGGATGTGGTTTAATTCTGTAGTTTCAGGCTTCATTCAGCTCGAATTCTGCTGATTCTGAGTAATGGTTGTTGCATAATTTAGCTATATTTGTGATGTGGTTCTGTGAGGAGGCGAGCCATGTTTATATATGCTGCCATATTGACTGGAAGTCTCAGAAAAGTTATTTGGGTTCAATGTTACTTTTTAAAAGGTAAAAAAAATTAATCCAAGTATTGCGTACTATTCTGGTAAATGGGATTTCTTGGTTTCCTAACATTTATTTTCTCTTAATTAGTAGAATTAAAAGAGGAGGAAATTTTCCTTCTCTGGCATTAATAGAAAAGAATGGAAAATAAAAATCTAGGTTCTTTTACCTGAGAGTGGAGCATCCAGGTAGACAAATAGACAGCCTTTGGTTAGTTTTCATCTTGGTGACCACTCTGCTTTTACTGTAATAATGTCTAACGTAAATCAACGCCAGTTAATAGTTTACCTAGTAAATTTTTATCTGGGGTACTTTCAAAGGAATAACTGCCTGCTTTCTTATGCTATATGCATATAATCAACTTGCTATAAATATGTCTAAATATCTAACCATTCATGTAGCTTATTACTTCCAAGCCTCTTTTCAAATATCATTTAAAGAGGACTTTCCCTATCACTCTGTATAGATTAGCAACACTCCTCTGCCCCATCTTCTTTACTCTCCTTTTTCTTCTTAATCTTTCTCTGTAAAACTTAGTCACCTGACATAAGTTGTGTATGTAGTTCCTTCCTTTTTTCCTCCATTTCCCCCCACCAGAAAGTAAGCTCCTACAGGGCATGGCTTTTGTTGTCCACTGCTGTCTTCTAACACTAAGGATGTTCTCTCATTTTCAGTGACTCTTGAGTCTGCAAGCTGATACTAAACTGATACGTGGATTTTATGAATATTACTTTGTGCGTACTTCACAATTTAAATGAACACAAAGATGTATAGACATCTTTCTCTCATCCTCATTAAGTGATTTTAATTTAGCATATAGTCATCTTTTCTTACCTAAGGCCTCAAATTTTGCTTTTTTGCCAAAGTCGTTATTGGAAATTCAGTTTCTAGGTTTACCCATAATGTATAAGCAACAATGTTGATAACCTATTAATACAATAGAAATACATTTAATTTTACAACAGAAATACTTGTTGTACACCAGACAAAATATACACCCAAAGGACAGTAAAGTGACTGCCAGTACAGCAAGGCCATGTGTCACTAGCCTGTGAGTCCAAAGCACAACTCCTTGACTGGTTCTCAGCTTTGTCAGTTTTTAGACCCAACATCACCTTCAGCAACTCACCTATCCTGAACAATAATTGAATTGC
This sequence comes from Glossophaga mutica, assembly GCA_039655065.1. Taxonomy (NCBI): domain Eukaryota; kingdom Metazoa; phylum Chordata; class Mammalia; order Chiroptera; family Phyllostomidae; genus Glossophaga; species Glossophaga mutica. Next base: position 160,226,480 of record CM077303.1, read on the forward strand.
CTGTTGTAGATTATAAGAATGCAATGTTAATGGTTGTTAATTGATATGTAACTCATACACCATAAAATTCACCTTAAACTGGATTTTAGTACATACACTACTTAATTCCTGAACATTTTCATCAAAGAGAAATACAACACCCATAAGCAGTAACTTCCTATTCCTTCTTTCCCCTAGTCCCTTGGCAACCACTAATCTGCCTTTGGTGTCTATAGCTTTGCCTACTCTGGATATTTCATTCAAATGGAATCATACAGTACAGTGTCCAGCAGAAGTTAATGCCTGCTTGAGTGTGGTTGGTAGGGTAATATGAGTGTAATAATTTAGATTTTTAATTTGAACATTTCACCTAAAATGTCATATGGTGTGCTTGAGTGTGACATTGTTATGCTACAGAATTACATGCTTGATATTTTATAATAAAAAGGGAGCATTATTTGTGCCAAACCCTGTATTTGGCCTTTTATGTCTGGCTTCTTTCACTTAGCACAGATGATTTTTTTTTTTTTTTTTTTTTAAGGTACACCCATGTTGCAGAATGTCAGAACTCTATTCTTCTTTATGGCTGAATAATATTCCATTGTATGGAATACCACATTTTATTTACCCATTCATCAACTGACAACATTTAGGTTATTTCCACTTCGGGGTTATTAGGAGTAAGACTTCCATGAACATTTCTGTACAAGGTTTTGTGTGAGCCGTTTCATTTTTCTTGGTTATATACCTGGGAGTGAAATTACTGGGTCACATGGGAACTCTGGTTAATCTTGTGAGGAACTATTAGGCTGTTTGTCAAAGTGCCTGCACCATTTTACATTCCCACCAACAGTGCATGCATGAGGGTACCAGGTTTTCCACATCCTCACTAACAGTTGTTACTTTTATTATAATCATTGTAATGGCGGTGAAGTGGTATCTCATTGTGGTTTTACCTTTCCCTGATGGCCAAGGATTCTTACATATTTTCATGTGCACACTGGCCATTTGTAGATGATCTTTGGAGAAATGTCTATTCAGATCCTTTGTCTATTTTCAACCAGGTTGTCTTTTAATTATTGTTACAAGAGTTTTTTACATATTTCACATACAAGTCTTCTATCAGACTTACAAATAATTTTTCATGCTGTGGGCTTTTTACTATCTTGATGGTATCTTTCAAAGCACAGAAGTTTTTAATTTTGATTAAGGCCCGATTTATCTTCTCTTTGGTTGCTTTGTGCTTTAGGTATCATTATCTAAGAGACTCCTGCCTAATCCAAGATCATGAAGATTTACACTTAGGTTTTCTTCTTAGAGTTTTATAGGTTTATCTTTCAGATTTAGGTCTTTGACCCATTTTGAGTTAAATTTTATATATAGGATAAATAGAGGTTCATTTTCATTCTTATGTATATATCTAGTCCCAAAACAATTAGTTTTAAAGACTGTTCCTTTCCCCATTGAATTGTCTTAGCACTCTTGTTGACAATCAAAAGACCATAAATCTATGGGTTTAATTCTGGACTCCCAGTTCTATTCTATGAATATAAATATCTATCTTTATGCCAGTACCCACACCATCTTGATTACTGTGGCTTTTACAGTAAGTTTTATAATCAGGCAGTGTGAGTCATTTAACTTTGTGCCAAGATAATTTTTACATTGAGCCTGAGTGAAATAAAGACAAGTAGATCAGAACTGTTCTTCAGCACAAGTCTAAGCAGGCCCCACACTAACCTAGTTCTTAAAACAGAATAGCTCTCTAGACTTACCCAGCCAGATGCACTTTATTCCTTCCTTCATTTGTTCAGCAGTGAGTTTAGGAACTTTTTATAGCAACATCACTGGGAGCAATTTTGAAAGTTGGATAATGTAGAGAAAAATCTAGTGTCTGGGAAACAGTTTTGAAAATCATTTCATTTTAAGTGGGGAATAGTGATGGTAGGGATGACACTTCCAAGAAATGTTAGAAACAGAATTTTTAGAACTTGGAACAGGTAAGTTATGGTTGGTAAAGAAGAATAAGGGATTGGAGACACGTATATTTCTAGCTAGGGAATGATGGGTTGCTCTAGTTAGGGAAGTAGATTGTGATGGGCAGAGCAGAGATATTACCATCTGTTCTTTCAAGACGAAAAAACGGCTATGAGAAGGCAGATTGTTTCTGTTTCGTTGGTTGTGTTTTAGGATGGGGGACGCTTGCTGTCTGAGGTAGAAACTGAAGATGTGATGGACAGTTTAATTACCACTTTAAGTCTGAGGAGAAACATAGAGCAAAGCCACTTTTTTCCTCTAAGACAGCAGGAGAGGTGATGGTTCTTGATGGTCTATCTTTTCCCTGGAGCTCGAGTTGGGAGGTGGGATGGGTTAGGGAACTATGGAACTTGAGAATAGTGAAGGGTTGGAATAGCCATTGAGGAATGTAGATAAAATAACAAGGAAACAGAAAATAGGAGTGAAAAGATATGACAGAGGATCAATTCAGAAAGTCCAACAGCCAGCTAGCTAAATATCGGTTCTTGAAAAAGAGCAGTGAAAATGGGAGGAAGGGGCATTGTTGGTGAAATAATTCAAGAAAAGTTCCCCATCGTGAAACACAGTCTGAAGTTCCAAGATTGAAAGTACCCAATACAGTAACATCAACATGAAGACATGAGTAACTAAACGTTTGCAAAGAAAGAAAATAGGTCACAAAGAAAAAGGGTCAAGAATCAGAATGGCTTCAGGTTTTCCAACAGCAACACCAGAAGCAAGACAACTGAGCATCACCTCCCAATTTCGGATAGAAAATTATTTTCATCCCATAATTCTATGTGCAGGTAGATTTTCGATCAATTTTGAGCATAGAAAAAAAGATGTTCAGACATTCAGGGTACAAAAATGAAGGACTTAAGCCAAAATAGGGGGAAAGAATAGTAGAAACGAATGGGACGGGGCTACTCTTTTCATCACAGATCTTGCAGTACTAGTTAACTGTAACTTTTACACATTAAAACTTGGAAGTGAATGGGCCACCAAAAAAAAAAAAAAAAAGTACAATAAAGTGAACGGACAATAATCATGTGAATGTATTTAATGCCACAGCACTGTACATTTTAAAATTATTAACATGAGTCCTAGCCAAGTAATTAAGTTGGCTTAGAGTACTGTCCTGATATGCCAAGGTTGCAGGTTCTAGCCCTGGTCAGGGCAGGTACAAGAATCAACCGATAAATGCTTAAATAAGTGAAACAACAAGTTGATGTCTGTCTCTCTCTCCTCCTTTCTGAAAAGGCAGTAAGTAAAATTATTAACATGGTATATCCATTTAATACAAGTTTAAAAAAATTAAATGGAAGACAGAAATAGCCCAACTCTTAAAGTTTAGCTATAAAGGGTTGATAAAGGACTAGGTGAAAGGAGGATGGGGAGCCATATAAAATCTCTGTACTGTCCCCTTGGAAAGTCTATTAAATTTGGAGTCAGAAAATCTAAGAATGTTACCTAAGGTGTCCTAGAACATGTACAGTAGGAACTTGGCTACCACTGACTGGACCGCGCTGGAATGGTTTAAGTTCTTCCCTGGCTGTTTCTGGGGCCTTTGTGTTTACTTTCCCATCTAAGGCAGTTCTCCCAGCTCCTCGTATGAGAAAAGCACCTTTGATGACAGATTAGTTTTTCACCATTTAAGTACTGTGACCAGTGGCCTATGAATAAATTTTTAATTCAGAAAAACAAATGTTGCCTAAACATATCTCTTTCTCTTGCAGTGTGAACTTTTTGCCTAAGGACTGGAAAGACTAATTAGTTTGAAAATGGAAAACCAAGAACCAGCGGATTCTTCTCGAAAAACCAAACAGTTTATTATTTCAGAAGAGGTATAAATTGTTTTTCACTTCCCTTTCCCTTCCCCACATAAGGCTAAGTTTCAAAGAAATGTATAGACCGTTTGTTGTTTGAAATTATTTGTAATTCTTAAAGACAGTTTTTAAACATTGTTCCTACTCCCTTTTTAGATCTCGGGGACATGGTGAGCTTGTGTGGGAGCAGCAGTGTATCTCTCGTTACTACAGCATATATTAGTGAAATTGAGACTGCTTTAAAAATGGACCTTGGCTGATACAGAAATTGTCAACTTTTACTAAAAATCTCCCTGGGTAGAACAACAAATCATATGTGAGTTTTAGAGCCTAGACATTTCATACTTAGGTATCCCATCTTAATTAGCTGTTTATGGTCTCTATAAGAACAATAAAAACCTAACTTTTTAGCTGTAGTCTAAATTCCAGGACAAATGTATGTTCTGTATGTTATTTAGTTTAGCTTTTAAAAAATCTCTTCCTGTAGGGGCCATTGCAGTGGGTAAATTTTAAATTTTTCATTTTGGAACTCTGATTTTGACACCTTCCATCAGTTCTTTTTTGATTTAAAAATTTCTCCATGTGGTCCAGTGAGGTCTGGGTTCTGTTGCAGCCAGAAGGTGCCCTTCCAGGCTAGGCTAGGCAGAATGGCGCTCAGTGCCCAGCAGACCCTGAAGAGGCCGCAGTTAGGACCAGGGAGGATCCTGGCTGTCCCAAGCAGAGGCAGAGGTGGCTCTATAAATGGCGGGTGTTAGGAAACAGTCGCCTGGTGGCCCAGGAGGAGGGCCTCAGGTCCACACCATGGCTGGCCCAGAGCACCGTACAAAGGCCAAGGCTGCAGGTGTAAGAAACTGTGACTGAAGAAAATCAAAGGTCATGGATGAAGATGGACTTGAATTGCAACTGCAAGAGCCAAACTCATTATTTGATGCAAGTTTTTCAGAACACTTCCCATACATTTCCCATTTGATCATCACAACATCCTGTGTAGAGCCGACTCTACACATATGGATGATGACCAAACTGTTGTGAAAGTACAAGGAACAATTGTTTGAGATGTTGTGGATTCAGATATAACTGAATAACTTTGTTCTGATGACCCAGACTCAGTTGTAATCCAGGAAGTTATTGAGGACATTGTTATAGAAGATGTTCAGTGCCCAGATATGGAAGAAGCAGATGTAGCTGAAATGGTCCTCATTCCTAAGGAAGTGCTGGACTCAGATGTAATTGAAGAAGTTTCTTTAGAACATTACACAGCCCCAGGTATGTTTTAGCTTCTGATATTACTTCAGCATCAATATCTATATCAGAATACGTAATGACAGGTGAAGGTATACATGTGTCTGATGTTGGACAAATTGAATATGTGTTCATGATAGTGCAGTAAAGGCGGAAATCATCACTGATCCTCTGACAACAGATGACTGATAGTTTCAGAAGTAGTACCGGAAGCAGAGTCACAGATGCCAATGAACTATCTCCCTTTGAACCATAGACCTCTGCAGCAATCATAGATGCCAATGAACCATCTCCCTTTGAACCAGCAAGATGGTAAAGAGCAACCGTGAGGACTACCTTAATGATTTCCTTGGATGATGCTGGCAAAATAGAACACAACAGTACCTCTGGAATGACCTTGGCTGAAGAATCAGAAATTGATCCTTGTAAAGTAGATGGCACTGGACCTGAAGTCATCAAGGTACACATTTTTAATGCTGACCCTGAAGAGGATGACTTAGGTGGCACTGTAGACACTGTGGAGAACAAGCCTAGAATGATCATGGAGTTGAACACATGCCAAGGGAAAAGATAGTTTATATGACCGTCAATGACTCTCAGCAAGAAGATAAACATCTAAATGTTGCTGAAATTGCTGAAGTTTATATGAACATGATTGTGGGAGTATAGGATGCAGCTGCAGCAGCACTGCCACACATGAACAGGAAATTGATGACATGAAATAAAACCTTCATGCTAACAGTGTGGGCAGCAGCTTACAGTAATAATTCAGATGGAACTGAAAAGCAGAATGGCACTGCAAGCACCCTCTTGCATACAGATGAGTCACCGGGCTCAAGAGACCTGATTCAAGGCAGTACCAAACAGCAATAATAAGGGCCCTGATGGACATCCCTTGACTATCTTTCCTTGCATGACTTGTGGGAAAAAGTCAAGACATTTTTTGAAAAGGCATACGAAAAACCATCCTGAACACCTTGCCAAGAAGTACTGCCATACTGACTGATTACACTACCAACAAGAAGGTAAGTTTACACAGCTGCCTGGAGAGCCACAAGCTGACCAGCAAGACAGAAGGCCATCAAATGGGATGAATACAGGGAGCATTTCTCCTGTGTTGGGGCTTTATTTAGTCACAAAATGGCGAATAAGGAAAAAGGAGCCAACAAAACGCAGTCCACAGCAAGAACTTTCCTCAGTATTTGCATGGACTTTGGTAAAGGTTTCATCACCCATTGGAGCTCAAAAAGCACATGCGAATCCATACTGGGGAGAAGCCGTACACCAACGCGAGTACTGCAAATACAGGTCTGCAGACTTGTCTAAATTGAAAACGCATGTAAAAACTAAGCATAGTAAAGAGCTCCCATTCAATTGTGACATTTGTCTTTGGACTTTCTCAGATACCAGAGAGATGCAGCAACATGCTCTTATTCACCAAGAACGCAAACCACATCGTTTGCATTGTGACCAAACGAGAATTCAAGTGATTTGACATAACACAATTTCAGTTCACATGAAGGACTGCCCCCATAAAGTATGACATGTATGATAAAGATTTTCATGGGCCTGTAGGACTAAAGAAACATGGCTTCCCCCAAGGCAAAAATTATACCAGTGTTGACATGGTAACTTTAAGATTGCAGATCATTTCTAAGTTGCCATATTCTCTCTATTCACAAAAAAGATCTTCCATTTAGGGACAAGAGATGTAGAAAAGTATTTAGGTAACAAAATTAGCTTAAAAAGCATATGAAGACACACAGTAGTAGGAAATGTATCATTGTGAGTACTGTGAGTATAACACAACAGATGCCTCAGGCTTTATTTTACATGGCACCTTATTTCCACTCATACAAAGCACTACCCTCACCATTTTGAGTCCTGCAAGAAAGGGTTCCAAAGACCTTCAGAAAAAAACAGCACTTAATGCAGCATCATAAAAAAGAGACCCTGTCCTAGCGAATACTTCCACAGACATTTGTGGAGATGTTGGCCTCCAAGCAGAAAATGCATTTTAAAGCCAATAGGTCTCATCCACATACAATACTGTATATTGATTTATGCTGTGTACAAATAGAATATTCCCTCTAGTTGACTTACTTTTTTACATTTTGTTTAGAAGTGTGTTCTGAATTTTATTCAATTTGTTTAATCAATGGAGAAAAGCAGCAACAAGCAAGTTGATTTTAATGAGGTAATCTTGCCTCTATACTGAAATTTCTCTTACTTGTTTTGTGTTTATTTAAATATTTACCTTGCTTACCATGATGGTACTCTTTTCAAGACCACTTAAAGCTAGGGTAACTTTAGATTGCATCAACATGATTACTTTCAGAGTAACCATTTTTCCCCTATAAATTTCTCACAATAAAATTGTCAGAGACATCTACTAACATAAATGGGAGATTTAACCATCAGGTCTAATTATGCTAACACAGAAGTTATTTAGTTGTCTTGCTTATTAATCTTTTCAGACCGAACGACAATACAAATTTCCATTTGAGCTTTTGCATCCATGGCTTTGCTGAATAAAGAACACTAGCTGGGTTTTACTTTTTATTTTTCTTTTTTTTTTTAAGATTTTATTTATTTTTAGAGACAGCGGAAGGGAGGAGCGAAACATTGATATGTGAGAGATATCCACTGCCTCTCACATACCTTCAACTGGGGACCTAGCCCACAACCGAGGCATGTGCCCTGACTGGGAATCGAACTGGCAACCTTTTTGTTCGCTGGCCAGCACTCAATCCACTAAGCCACACCAGCCAGGGCTTCTTTTCATTTTCTTTAGCAGACAGAATATATTTTTGGTGGGCTTTAAGTATTTATGTCTTTGTCAGCAAATTTTTAGAAAATTTTATTGAAAAATTTTGCTTGTTCCTGTTGTATTTTGATTATTCTTTCTGTGTTGCTTTGTCTTTGAATGGTTGTGTGCTACAAATGAGACTTATTAAGGATGGCATTTTGGAATCTCCTAGAGCAGGGTTCCCTAACCCCTTGGCCACAGACGGTATCTGTCTGGGGCCTGTTAGGAACCCCTGGGGCTTCACAGCATGGGAGCACATGAAGCCTCACGTGCATTTACAGCCACTCACCATTGCCTGAATTACTGCCTGAGCTCCACCTTCTGTCATAGCAGCAGCAGCTTTAGATTCTCATAGGAGTGCAAACCCTGCTGTGAACTGCACATACGAGGGATCTAGGTTGCACACTCCTTATGAGAATCGAATGCCTGGTGATCTGAGGTGGAGCTGAGGCAGTGATGCTAGTGCTGGGGAGCGGCTGCAAAGACAGATTATCATTAGCAAAGAAGTTTGGCTGCACAGAGGCCATAATAAAACAATTGCTTGCAGACTCATATCAAAACCCTATCGGTGAGTGGCAAGTGACAACTGTGCTGCATCTGATGGCAGGCTATAAAACCATTTCCTCCCCAACCCCACCCCACTGGTCCATGGAAAAACTGTCCTTCATCGGTTTTGATCCCTGGCACCAAAAGTGTTGGCGACCACTGTCCTAGAGGATCTTTTCCAACTTTATATATGTAAATGTAGCTTAAATTATATAAATGCATATATATATATATATATATATATATATAAATAACATGTATCTGTGTGTTGCTTATCTTAAATCTTTATATACACAACCCCAAGCAGTAGTTGTTTAACATCTATAATGAAAAGTATCAAGTTTACAATAACATGAAAGGTGCATATGAGAGCATTTTGTAAATCATGCTCTTCAGAGAAACTACTCCGGGGAAGAATTAGGAGGAAAATAAGGACACTAGTATTTTTAAGAGTAAAGGTATTTTCTTATAAATATCTTTGGTAATTGAAAAATAGAAGTTGAGATGTTCTAGATAGAATGTTTTCATACAACATCAGCTCCATGCCTTTATATTTTTCTGAAAAGCTAATGAGTGTCCAGACAAAATTCCCTCATTTCTCTCTGAGAAGCTGCTGAGTGAACTCTGTGTCACCAAGGTAGGGAGATAAGCAAGCTGTGGCTCCATGCGGCAGAAATCGGGCACTACACTTGGCACACTCAGCCTATTCTTATTACTTAGTTATAGTTAAATAATATAATGGTATGTTTTAAGTGAATGAGGAAAATCTGAGGCCTTATTTGGAAGTCTTTCATCATTTTATGTTTGAGGGTTGACTTTTTTTTTCTTATTGTCACCTGAGGACATGCCCACTAATTTTAGAGAGAGGGGAAAGGAGGGAGAGAACATTGATTTGAGAGAGAAACACTGATCAGTCGCCTCCTGTATGCACCCACAACCCAGGCATGTGCCCCAGCCAGAAACTAACCCGGGACCTTTCAGTTTACAGGGACTACACTCCAACCAACTGAGCCACAGCGGCCAGGGCAACCCAAGAGTTGACTCTTTTTAAACAAATAGATATGGCTCAGAGTTACAAATTCATGAGTGCAGTTAGTTAGAATTTGATTATGTGAAGATGAATTCTGAAGAACAGAAAACAGTACTTGGGGTCCTTAAATTGGCTATCAGCACATTTGTGTACCTGCACATTGTAGGAGATTTAGGACTTTTCGCCCCCTTTGGTAGTTGCCTTGCCACTTCATTATGGTGCTCTTTGCACTTTTAAGTTTTTACCTTTCATCTTTCTCTTTGCTCTTGAAATCTGTATTGAAGAGTTTATAGGGCTAGAAATCTAAATATTGGGTATTTGACAAGCCTCTGAAGTGCTGGATTGATTAGTCCAGTTCTAAATCAAGTGCTTTAAGTGGGAATGAACTCCAACATGAATCAAGTCAGAACCAAGGCCTGGCCCTGTCCCCGTGGGAACTTCAGTGCCCTCTTGGCTTCCATTATATGGTTTTTAAAAACGTAACCTGGAGACTTCCAGCCAAGAAGGAGGCATAGGTAGATACACTGTGCCTCCTTGTTGTCCAAAGGACAACAAATTGAAAAACAAAAAACTGAACTGCCATGAAACTGAACTCTAGGGAAAGCTGACAACAGTGGAGTTAGAGAAGAAACATTCATTCAGACCAGTAGGAGGGGCAGAGACGGGCAGCCAGGGCAGAGAGGACACACAGCAACGCAGCGGTTGGAGGACTGGGTGAGGTGTTAACTGGCAGACTGGGTGGTCCCACATTTGTGTTCAGATAAACCAGGAGAAACAACTGGGGAGCGAGACAGACCCAACAATCCAGGCTTCCAGCATGGGGGAAATAAAACCTCAAACCTCTGACTGGAAAAACCTGTGGAGGTTGAGACAACAGTGGGAGAAACTCCCAGCCTCACAGGAGAGTTCACTGGAGAGGCCCACAGGGTCCTAGAACATACACAAACCCACCCACCCAGAAATCAGCACCAGAAGGGCCTGATTTGCTTGTGGGTAGTGGAGGAAGTGACTGAAAGCCAGCAGAGAGCACACCAAGTAGCACTGTTCCCTCTCGGAACCCTCCCCCACATACAGCATCACAACACAGTAAAATGCGTTGCCCCACCCTGGTGAGCACCTAAGGCTCTGCCCCTTACTATATAACAGGCATGCCAATACCAAAAAAAAAAAAAAATGGTCCAGATGAAAGATCAAATCTCCAGAAAAAACACAACTAAGTGATGAAGAGATAGCCAAACACCAGATGCACAGTTCAAACCACTGGTAATCAGGATGCTCACAGAACTGGTTGAATATGGTCACAAAATAGAGGTAAAAATGAAGGCTATGGAAAGTGCAATAAGGAAAATGTACAAGGAACCAACACTGAAAGGAAGGAAACTGGGACTCAAATCAACAGTTTGGACCAAAAGGAAGGAATAAACATTTAACCAGAACAGAATGGAGAAACAAGAATTAAAAAAAAATGAGAGGCTTAGGAACCTCCAGGACAACGTTAAACATGCTAACACCTGAATCATAGGGATGCCAGAAGGAGAAGACAAAGCAAGAAATTGAAAACTTATTTGAAAAAATAATGAAGGAGTACTTCCCCAATCTGGCAAAGGAAATAGACTTCCAGGAAGTCCAGGAAAACCAGAGAGTCCCAGAGAAGTTGGACCCAAGGAGGAACACACCAAGGCACATAATTACCCAAGATTAAAGACAAGGAGAGACTCTTAAAAGCAGCAAGAGGAAAGGAGAGTTACCTATAAAGGAGTTCCCATAAGACCATCAGCTGATTTCTCAAAAACAAACTTCCAGGCCAGAAGGGGCTGGAAAGAGGTATTCAAAGTCATGAAAGGCAAGGATCTATCTACATCCAAGATTATCCCATCATTTAGAATGGAAGGGCAGATAAAGTGCCTCCCAGATAAGGTCAAGTTAAAGGAGTCCATCATCTCCAAGCCCTTATATGAAATGTTAAAGGGACTTATCTAAGGAAAAGATGATAAAAAATATGAATAGTAAAATGACAACACACACACAATTATCAACAAATGAACCTAAAAGAAAAGAAAAACAATGAAAACAAAAAGTAAGCAAACTGCTAGAACAGAAACAGAATCACAGAAATGGAGATCATATGGAAGGTTATCAGTGGTGGCGGGGGGGAGGGTACAGGGAATAAGAAGCATAAATGGTAGGTGCAAAAAGATGGGGAGGTTAAGAATAGTGTAGGAAATGTGGAACCCAAAGAACTTACATGTACAACACATAGACATGAACGAAGGTGGGGGAAGGAGGGTGCAGGGGGTGCTGGGTGGAGGAGAATAAAGGGGGAAAATGGGACAACCTTAATAGCATAATAAATATATTAAAAAAATAAAAATGTAACAACACTGTATGCTTCACTGCGCTGCAGTACTACTATTCCTGGAAACTCTGGGTTTTCTGTTTTGGTTTTGTTTTTTCTGAGAACCTGTAAAATCTCCATTTTTATTTTTCTCAGCGGTAATGTAAAACACTTAAATGAAAGTGGAAATTTATTAAGTTTAAAACATCCTGTGGGCCATTTTGTGAAGAGATGAGGGCCAAGTGGTTGTGGCTGCATTTCTGACCTCCATCAGCAGTTGTCTTCTCCACAAAGAAACAGGAGGAGATTCAGAATTGAATCTCTTCTGCCTTCTCCCTCCGGTGAGATTTTTTTGAACTTCAGCTACATTTCAGCTTTGTGAGGAGCCTTATCATCAAAGACAATGGCCTGCAATGCTACCAATAAGGCAGACCCTCGCTTCATGAACTCGCGTCTATTCACTGGGAATCTCCACACTCTTGTGCTCAAGAAATCTGATGTGGAGGCTATCTTCACAAAATATGGCAAAATTGTGGGTTGCTCCATTCGTAAGGGCTCTGCCTTTTGCCTTTATTCAATATGTTAATGAGAGAAGTGCCCAGGATGAGGTGGCAGGAAAGAATGGCAGAATGACTGCTGGCCAGGTTTTAGACATTAATCTGGCTGCAGGGCCGAAAGTGAATGGAGGAAGAGCAGGTGTGAAATGATCTGCAGCAGAGATGTATGGCTCCTTTTTTCACTCGGACTCTGACTTTCAATGGGATTATGATGACAACTCTGTTTTCTTCTTATCAAATAGTATGTACAGTTACCTAACAAGTGTTCTTCCTCCTCCTCCCATTGCTTGGGCTGTGCCCTCAAAACACCGACGAGTATCAGGAAACACCTCACGAAGGGGTAAAAGTGGCTTCAATTCTAAGAGTGGACAGCAAGGATCTTCCTCCAAATCTGGAAAGTTGAAAGGAGATGATCTTCAGGCCATTAAGAAGGAATTGACCCCAATAAAACAAACAGTGGATTCTCTACTGGAAAGCCTAGAAAAAAATGAAAAAGATCAGAGCAGACAAGGAGAGATGAAGAGTAAGTCAGAAGAAGTGGAGAGCAGCAGCTCCCTGAAGAAAGATGAGACTAATGTGAATAGGGAGTCTGAGGGGGGAGGGTGCAGATGACTCTGCTGAGGAGGGGGACCTACTGGATGATGATGATAATGAAAATGAGGGATGACCAGCTGGAGGTGATGAAGGATGATGAGAAAAAGGCTGAGGAAGGAGAGGATGACTCTTAAGCACATAGTAGGGTTTAGAAATCTTGTCCCATTATTTCTTTACCTAGGCACTTGTCTAAGATCAAAATTTTCACTGGATCCTCTCCCCTAGTATGTTCAGCACATGAATTTTCACTGGATCCTCTCCCCTAGTATGTTCAGCACATGCTCACTTGTCCTCCCCATCCCTGTTCCTCCCATGTTCGTTAGTTCATATTGCCGTGCCTAATCCCACTTTCACTTCCTTTGACACTCCTAGTAGTTAAGTCTTACCCTATAATTTTTGCTTTTAATTTTGTTACTTCTTTAACAACTTAATAAAAAGGATGTACAGTTTTTATCAACTGTCTCCAAAATAATTTGTTATGCAGGAAGTACAGTTCTTTTCATTCGTATGAGTTCAGTAGCTGCTTAACTGCAAAGGCAATCTCATTAGCTGAGTAGCACCTGGGAGCAGCTTTAAGTTAAGAGGTGTGTGTGTGTTAACCCCACGTATGTAGCATATGTGAGGCAGTTCGACACAAATATAACAATGTATTTTTGTGAATGAGAGTTGGCATGTCAAAAGCATCCTCTAGGAAATTAATTAATTAATTAATTAATGTCATAGTCTTAAAATTTGTTTTCTAAAGTTGATACTGTGGGTTATTTTTGTGAACAGCCTGATGTTTGGGACCTTTTTTCTCACAATAAACACATCCTTATTAAACCAGGAATTTGCAGAGAAAAAAAACCCTGGTTTTTTATTTTGTATTTTATAATTATTTATTTCAAATTCTTTGTTTCACAGTGGCCTCCACAAAACCCCTAAAATGTGTATTTTTCTTTGAGTCCTAGTCATTATTATGCATACCTATACATACCAATACTCAAATTATATTTCATTGGGGTGGGTACTGTATTAAGGAGACAAGTAACTTTGATGTGGAGAATCTTGCAAAACTGCTTTTACATCCTAATGGAAAAAATTGGGAAATACATTAAGCCGTTTCATCAGTGCTTTTGTGGTCTAGTTGGTATCCTTTTTTGATATTTTTGTTGCATACTAAATTGTTTCATCCTTAAATAGAAGAGGTTCAAATATGTCAAGATTTTAGGGAAACTGAAATAACTGGAGAATAAAAACTTATTTTCTTCCAAAAAAGCCCTATAAAACTAATACAGAAAATATAAATAATTGGTTATCTATATTTTTAAAAATAAAGAACACAGAATTTTACACACTTTATAGTTCTCTTACATAGTGTGGCATCAAACAGCTCTTTCTAAAGCACATTAAAATCTTTAAAAGGTATTTAAGGGTTTGACCAAGTGAATATGATACAATGTATTTGTATAAAGAGAAAATGAAATTCTAGTCATTGTTATACACTGACATTAGTTATATCCTACTTTTAATTCTTAAATTTGATTAGCAAAGCTAAAAAAGATATTTCAGTGAAATGTTTTAGCCCTGGCTGGTGTAGCTCAGTGGATTGAGCGCGGGCCTGCGAACCAGAGGATCGCAGTTCGATTCCCAGTCAGGGCACATGCCTGGGTTGCAGGCCAGTTCCCGGCAGGGGACACATGAGACGCAACCATATGTTGATGTTTCTCTCCCTCTCCCTCTCTCCTACCCTTCCCCTCTAAAGATAAATAAATAAATTCTTTAAAAAAAAATGTTTTAAACAGGTACAAATTTTTACAAGGATATGTTATTGTTTTGTAGAAATTTCCTATTAAATATTGTATGTCCCTCCCTTGTAAAAAAAGTAAAAGACATTTTTAAAAAAGCATATAGGGATGTATGGCATTATTGTGATTGCGTACTTGAGAATAACATGCAAAAATAAAAATCAGAATATTTTCCTGTTAAAAAGTAAATAAATTGTCTCCATGTTACCTGTGACTAGATCTGCTGGTAATTAGTAGGTTGCTTCCAGTAAGAAGTGAAAGGCAGGACAGTGGGAAGCATCTACTGCTTTATGTACACAGGACGATTCCTACTAGTGCAGTATAGTGCCATGGGTTAGTCCTGGGAACCTAAACTCCTCCATGTCTGGGTAGAACGATGCTGAAGGTTTCGCTCAGATTCAGTGGAAAACCCATGTGTCATTATTGGAAACCTAGTCGTTGGACATGGTTTCCCTATAGTCAACTTCATGGCATAGTCATTGAAAGTAAAGTGCCACTAATGAGTTTTTAGACTAAACATACACACCTATGTGACTAGCACTTAGATCAGAGGCCAGAATATGAGAAGCATCCCAGAGAACCCATCAGTCCTCTGCACTCCCTTCCAGTCTTCCCTCCCCACCCCACCCCCAAGAGTGTTCCACTGTCATTTCTTTGCACCCCTCAGTACTACCTCCAAAACTCCAAACAGAAGCAGAACCACCCTTTCGGAAAACAACTTAAAAAAAATTTTTTTTTAAAGATTTTATGTATTTACTTTCAGTGAGGAGATGGGAGGGAGAAAGACAGGGAGAGAAACATCAATGTGATGCCCCCAACTGGGGACCTGGGCTGCAACTCAGGTGTGCGCTTTGACTGGGAATCAAACTGGCAACTTTTCAGTTCGCAGGCCAGTGCTCAATCCACTGAGCCACACCAGCCAGAGCAGGAAAAAATCTTTTAATACTCTTCAGCTGAAAACTTGTACATGAATTATTGGAAGGGAAACATGATTAATTGGGAGGGTCACATAGAGAAAATGTGGGGGGAAAAAACGTAAGTAAAAACAACTCAGTTTGAAAGGTTCCCAATTTCTATGTTGTCTGATTTCCTTTTAGTTAATGGCAGAAGGAAAATGGGTCAAGTTTGAAAAAACAGCTTACATGGATCCTACTGGTAAAACAAGGTAAATATATTTTTTATTTTGTAAAATACTCGGTATTGGGGGTTCTCACATTCTCTATTTACTGTTTGGCATAAACTTTGATATATTCCTCATTGTAAACTATCAATCTAATTTAACTGCCTTTCCATTGTTAGAATGTTTAAATCACTTGCATTCTCTGAATAAAATTATGTTGTGAATTTGTTACAGTAACTAGTCAGGAAGCTCTTTCAACACCATTCTCCCCAAGTGTGAACACTAGATTAGTGTGAACCTAAAACTTTTTTGACACGCCTAATTTAAGTTGATAAAGCAGCAAAATAGTTAACAATACAGGTTCCTTCCTTCTAATTAAAGTAATTCTAATCTCTGTATTAGAATTAAAGAGGAAACATTTGAGGTAAAAGTTACATGCTTACGCCTTGCTTGTGGAAATGTAAGTTGGAAAAAAAAGTTTTGTAAGGCATGTCACACTATGTACCGATTGCTATGAAGGTATGGCTGGGGGCTGGTGATTAGGGAGATGTTTGGGGCCAGGGTTACTCATGGGGTCTGAGACTGTCCTTAAGAGAACTATTTGAAATCAGATTTATGCCTGGAAAATGTTCATAAAAATTTAAAAAGGCAAAAATAAATTGAAAGCAACCTAAACATTCTAAAAATAATTGTTACATTGTAGTCATTGGATAAAATCTGTGCAGCCATCTACAAAGCAGATTATGAAGACAACCTAGTAATATCAGAACAGTTACTAAATTGATAACAAAACAGGAAATTACATATATGCTTTTTAAATTCTGCCAGATAATGTGTAAGGAAAAGCTAGAAGGAAAAGTAAAAAAATACTAATGGCAGCTGTATGTTTAACCTTTTTTCTTTTTCATATTTTCTGTTTAGTAATTTTTTATAAGTATCAAAAATGTATTAAAATAGATTAAGCATCTACTTAGTGAAGTATAAAAAGGAATAAAACAATGAGAAAATATGAAAATGTAACTAAATTTGGTATCTAGAATATATGATATAAATTCATTAATATAAAAATGCCACTTAAGTGATCAAATAAGAATACAGAGTTTCTTTGTGAGGACATACATCTGTCATCAGTGTGAAAGTGATGGACTTACCAGTAATTTTAAACACTTTTGATTTTATCTATTAAACTAGCAAAAATATTAATAAGGTCTAATGTGGGAGAGCTGTGGGAAACATTAAGATATCCATAGCACTGTTAAATTAAACCCCAAAAGAAAGCCAAGCATACTACGATCCAACACAGTGGAATAATATATTACCTATTATTTAAAACAAGTTTGATATATAGAACTAAATATGAACTAAGGGATTCAGAAATGTGGCAAGGCCTAAGCCGTAAGGAGCAAATATGTTTAAATGTACTTATATTTTTGAAGCCATGGACAGAGATTAAAACCCAACTTACAGTGATATCATTGGGTTCTCTTCCCTTATTAAGTTTATCACAAAATAAAACCCTTAACACTAGCCTGAGTAGCATGTGTTGGTTTGCTCATCTCTTCACCTCACTCTTCCTTCCTCCCAGCATTGTAATTGGGATGTGCGTCGGAATTATTCTGGGATTATTTTCAAAGTACTCATTAGGTCTCACCTTTTGGGAGCGGGTTCTAAAGTCTACCAAACTGCCATACTCACATGGCCTACTTATAGCATGTTCTCCTTCAGGCTTCCTTGCAGCCTCCAAAGACGTCTTCCATGAAGCACTGACATTTTGTGCAGAATGTCTAGCTTGGGAAAATGAAACTCTGTACTTTATAGTAGGCTATGATTTATAAATTTATAAAATGTTTCTATTACCTGATACAAAAGCATATATATACACGGATAAATAAAATAGCTACAGAATCCTTTGTTTCACTGTCTTATTCATGGAAGGGGCTATGGAATTAGTTTTAGAAGTGTGAAAGTATGCTGGCACTGTGCCCCTTTATTGACATTCAGGACAGAACTTCTGGCCCTTCCAACTTCATGTGTTTGGTGGACTAGAGGGAAGAAAGCAAAACAGCTTTCCTATAACAAAAACTAAATAATGGAGTAACTTTAACTAGAATCGGTCTTTAGCTACAAGAGGCTTGTGAAATAACATACTCTTAGTGCCCTAGTTTTACAAATAAGAAAACAGTCTTGAAGAGGTCATGTCTGTGGGGTTAGCCAGTAAGTCAGTGGAGATTTAAGATTTTTCTCACCAATCCAAAGCACACCTCTCAGTCTCTTTAAGATGACTAGAGCTCTCATGGGGCATTCTTATTCTAGTGTTTCCTATAAATGCATTAAATTTTATTGCTCGTAACTGATGGCTCATTACTGCTTATTTACCTCGTATCTTAACCACCATAATGATGCTATTCTTTTTGTTTCCCTTATTCCTAGTGTATTTGGGATGGGACCTTCAGTGCTTTTCCCAGCATTGCCTTCTTCAGTCTTTAGGACTAACCTTAAGAGGCAGCAGAGAGAGCCATACCAAAAGGTGTTTTGTCTCTTGCAATACGTATTATTGACTTATCAGAATTGCTTGTTGGTTGGCTTCTTGCTACTAACAGGAATGTTGGGCAGCTGTGAGTTTTCATAGAAATCTGTTTGATTTTCACAGGTTCACTTGACAGATTTGCCCTGTAGAATTCAGGTTCAGTACTAACTAAAAGATGTGCAGTTTACAGAAAGTTTATTTTTAACTGGGTTAAATATCTGATTTTTAAAAATAGAAATGTAGCAAGACCCAAACCTTAAGGACAACCAGATAAAAAGTGTAAGAGTTCTTCCAAGTAGTACATCTTATATTCACTGCTATTGTAGGGAGACATGTGATGCCTTTCTTACACCCCTCAGATGTCTTCTCTTAGATCCCAAATTACTTCCTTCTTCACTCCCATCACTTAAATCAACTGGGGTTTTGGGGTTTTTTTTTTCCTATTTAAGGAATGAAAGTGAAGGGGGACTTCCTCTTACCTGCCCTGCCCCCTGCAGACAGCATGACTGTCCCAATAACTGGATTTTCAGTACAGTGTCCCCCGAAACCCATAGCTACTCAGGGTAAAGCCATAAACAGGAGCAGGAACCTGCCGTTACTTCATTTTCCCCCTGATAAGATGTCACAGGAGCAAAGTAGGGCACTCTCCTAAATTTAAGAATTACTCCATTAATTTAAGAAAGGTCCTACTTTCTTAAATTGTGCACTTTAGGTCATAGATTTTAATATCTAAATTGTGTAAATGACTGACTCACTAGTTTTCACTAGGCAGACTCTCCTTTCTCAATAGGAGCTTATTGTGCATAAACTGCTTAACAGCTTCAGAAGCTGTAGTCACCAGCTGTGCTGCTCCCCCATAAATTTATGATCCCAACTGAAGTGTTTCAAGTAATTGATCTGAAAGGCAGCTCAAGTGATAGCACCCAGAGGGTTAAATGTTGGGTGTCAGGTTTTCTTTAGAAATTTTCATAAGCTGTTAAGACAGAACAATCGACTTTTTGTTTAAATACACAGCTCTTTATTGCTGTGGTATTATTATTATTATTATTATTATTATTGATTTTGGAGAGAGAAAGAAACATCAATTTGTTGTCTCACTTATTTGTGCATTAATTGGTTGCTTGTATTTGTCCTGACCAGGGATCGAACCCACAACCTTGTTATTACACACTGGGATGATGCTCCAACCAACAGAGCCCCTGGCCAGGGCCTATTGCTGTGGTCTTGTTGACCATTACCATTAATACATCTGCATGCTTTGCATTTGTAAAGTTGTGACTGTACACACAAAACCTAGAACATTCTCCTCTTTAACACTAATGACTTTGCTTTTTCTTCTCTGCCTGAATAGAACTTGGGAAACTGTGAAACGTACAACGAGAAAAGGACAGTCGGCTGATGGTAATGAGTGGAAACCTATTAAAACTCTTCCTAAGAGTTACCGCATTTATTGTAGTAAGCTAGGGTCAGGAAAGTTTGTGTTTTGTTTTTACTATAACCAAGATGTCAGGGCAGAGTTATCTCAAACTATGATACTTTATCTTTAAATTTAGTATTCGTTTTTGTAATGCTGTATAACTAAGTTAAGCTGTCCTCATAAATAACTTCTGGTTCCTGTTACCTAAGCTCCAATGTTTTTTAGGGGAAGGTGTACTAATATTTATAGCCAGGTACAAATCAATAGAATTTGAAGCCATACTGTTTAGGTATGTTACAACTTATAGAAATCCTGTGTTCTGTTCAAAGGATCTAGGAGAGAGCCTTTAGTGTGGAAAACTTACTTGCAGTACTTCATGCTCTCAACCATGAGGTCTATGCATTGATGCAGAAGTGGGATTAGGAAACAAGTATTCATTCAGTTCACTTTCATTTCCAGGCATGAATGCTTTGACTGCAGAGGTCCCAGAAAAAATCCTGAAACTCACCCCTGGTCTAGGGGAAGTTGGGGAATACATCTTTCCTGTTTTTCCCTTTTATTTTTCCATTCTGCTCTGTTTTTTTACTGGAAGCAAACAGAGTGGCTGCACACTGCTGTCTTCCCTGCTGGGAGTGTATTTGGGGCGGGGGGTGGGGGGGTTCTCCTCCTGGGAAGTGTGTTTTCTAGAATCCAGTGGGGAGTTGTTTTTAAGGCAAAGTAATTCGGAACTCACCTGATTTATAAACAATGCATTAGTGTGATTACTTTTTCTTTAATTACATTTTTAAGTGAGAATAATTTCCAAGTTAACTGCTAGTACTATAGCTTTTAACTTCCTGTTGTTAATGGCAACTATAAGGTAGACTTCAAAGGCAGCATTTCTTAAAATATGGGGTTTTAGTTAGATTGCAGTAAAGAGACTGCTGGCATGACTAACCTTTCATTAGAGACTTCTTTGTTTTATTTCTTGTGACAGGTGTAACGATTATCCCAGTGCTGCAAAGAACTCTTCATTATGAATGTATTGTTCTGGTGAAACAGTTCCGACCACCCATGGGATGCTACTGCCTAGAATTCCCTGCAGGTGGGGCACTAAACACCAGAAACTACTGCTTGGGAGTTGGACTGAGTCAGAGCAGAGCCTTAGAACTGCAGAGTTTATTGTGTCTGTCCGTGGGCTTTTAAGTTCACAAAACCATTTCCGCAGTGAGGTCCCTCCAGCCACACTCTTGTGATCTGTCACCCACGGAGGCGGTGGAAGGTGTGGTGTCATGGCTCACCCTTCCTAGCCACCTGCCCTCTTTCCCACATTCTTTCTGGCCTCTTCGAGTAATTGCTTTCTCCTAATTTGTCAGTGTGTTTCATCTTCTATCACTAGTGATCTACTTCGGACAAGAAATTTACAGTAATAACTAGGCCAGACTCCAAAAACTATGAATGGAAAAGCTATCTTGACCCTGCCATATGTATATAGGCCAAGGAAATTGTCTTAATTTCCCCCAACATATTTTTCCAGTTGCACAGTAAGTTAAGCTATCTGTAACTTATGCAGTGTGTTATTATAGGACTTAATTGGGTTGTTCCCATCAGAAGAGATTAGATCTCAATTATCATTAGTGGTTTAAGTTTTATATTTTTAAACACTGTCCTGTACTAGAACATATAATTAACAACTTTATTTTCTTTCTCATTTATTTCCATTTCACTGAAGAAATCAGTAACTTTAAGAGTAACTGAATAGCCTGTATTTCACCTTTCTTTTTGCAATCTTTTATTCCTTTCAGGAAAATGACTCGAGAGTTGCTACTGTCCCCCTCCCACTTGGCCACTCTCTACTTACTCCTCACAGTGACCCACGGTAGTTACCTAAACTCCACCAGCCTGCAGTTCTCTCCTTTCTGTTCTTCTCCCTCAGAGGTGATCTTCATCTCGGCACTTCACTATAGCGTCTCAATACTGTTCTGTGTGGGAGGAAGGCAAGATAGATAACAGTCTCCATCTTACATAAGAGGAAAAAAAGTAACAGGCTTCCTGTGCTGTAGTCACATAGCTGGGCCCAAAGCCTCGGCCACCGCCACATCACTTGTCCTCACAGATGGACGCTGCCTATGCTGTGCATTAGTGCTGGCACATGAAAGCAACCTAGGTCTGAGAGAACAGATGAGAGCTGTCAGAACCAACTTTCTGCCTAGGGTTCATGCTCTTGCCCTTTTTTTTTTCTGTAAAAGTTCCAAACCTGTTTTACCTGTAAGACCACTTTTCACAATTCTCTGATTCTTCTCACATAGCTCAGCACCAGCTCTGTTAGAAGCAGAGGTTCAAAGAAAAGTGGACTTTACTCTCCCACCTCACAAATGATTTGGACTTCCAGGTCTCATAGATGATAATGAAAGCCCAGAAGCAGCTGCTCTGCGAGAGCTAGAGGAAGAAACTGGCTATAAAGGTGATGTTGCTGAATGTTCTCCAGGTTTGTATTGCTTTCCAGGTGTGCACTTGGGGACAAAGTTTTGAAAATTAGCCAAGCAGATTCTTCTGTGTTGAAGGATGCTTTGGATGTTCTTTATGGTCAGAATTCAGATGGCTTTTACTTCAGCTAACTCACTGAAGAGATGTCCTAGTTATACATGGGCACCATCTACACGTGAACTACCCCTCCTCTAGAAATGAGAACAAGTTTGAGCAGGAAGGACCTGAAGTTGGAGAAGAAATTAGGAAATTGTGTTGCCTTCCAAAGGTGCCCACATTCTAAGCTTCACTACCCACTCACCTCATCCATGTGCCATGGTCCTCTCTAGAAGTTGTTTCTTAATGTGGTGAAACCCCTCAGACTTACCAGACTTCACTCAGGAACTCTCAGGAAATTGAGTACTATTCATATGCTCTGTAGTCCTACAGCTCATACTAAGTGACTGGGGAAAACCAGTTTTCCTGTGTGAATTCTATGTTAAAGGAATTACGAGCCCTGTCTTCTTCCAAAGACATTTAAGTCATGAAACATGACCTCTGACTGGTGTCTGTAAAGATAACCTGTTGCTTCTCTCCATAGCTGTCTCTATGGATCCAGGTTTGTCAAACTGTAGCACACACATCGTGACAGTAACTATTAATGGAGATGAGGCTGAAAATGTGAGACCTAAGCCAAAGCCAGGTAAGTGAGTGCTGGCTTTGTTTGAGGTAGATGAATTGCAGTAGACATCTTTTAACTTCTCATTACTGGTTTGATTTTTGATTGGTCAAGAGAGTAATGGGCCTGGCTGGTGTAGCTCAGTGGATTGAGCGCGGGCCTGCGAACCGAAGGATCGAGGTTCGATTCCCAGTCAGGGCACATGCCTGGGTTGCCAGGCCAGTTCCCGGCAGGGGACATACAAGAGGCAACCGCACATTGATGTTTCTCTCCCTCTCTCCTTCCCTTCCCCTCTAAAGATAAATAAATAAAATCTAAAAGAAAAAAAAAAAAGTAAAAATATATTTAAAAAAAAAAAAAAAAAAGAGAGTAATGGTCTTTTGTAGATGCTTCATTTGTGCTCTTGGCTCTTTCCATAATCTTTTGTATCTTAGCATTTTTCTTTTACCATTAATTTGATTTTTATGGTTTTGTTATATAAAATTTTAAGTTACACATTTCCTTATTTTTTTGTATGGAGTTTATTCTTAGTAATATTAGTTATAGGACTAAGTAGTAAACAATGTTAAGTCTTCAAAATCACTGATTTGTCTTCATATTTATTAGAATGGCGTAAGAAATTGTTATAAGACAGTAGGTTATCCTCTTTATTGAGGTCCACATTTAGAAAAGCTTTTAGGAAATTCTTTGCTCTGTATTTCTTAGCAATTCAGTTGCATGTCCTCACCCACCCCCTTAAAAGAGGTGTTGATGCACAAACAAGAAATTGTGTGTGAGAGTTATGGTCTTCCATTTCTCATCCCCTGGTTGTTCCTAAATGTTTAGGCATTCCCTTGCAGCTAATTTTAAATGCTTGCTTTGTTTTTAAGGTGAGGGAGGGAGAAAGAGGCAGGGAGAAACACTGATTGTTTGCCTTCTATATGTGCCCTGACTGGGGACTGAACCTGCAACTCAGGCCTGTGCCCTGACCAGGGATCACACCATGACCTTTTCATTTGTGGAATGATGCCTAACCAACTGATCCACACCAGCCAGGGCATTAAATACTCGACTTTTAAACTAGTAAATATACATGTAAGATATTACGGAAAGAGTATGGTAGTTCCTGAGTTAAACATAGAATACCATATGACCTGGCAATTATAGTCCTAGATATATACCCAGTTATACTCCTCGGAATTTAAAGCAGGGGCTCAAACAAATACCTTGTACACCATTGTTCATACACTGTTACAGTACCCAAAAGGTAGAAACAACCCAAGTGTCCATTAAAAGATGAATGGATAACAAAATATGGTATATTCATACAATGGAATCACATTCAGCCATAAAAGAAAAAATGTGCTGATACATGCTATAGCTTGGAAAAACCTTGAAAACATTGTGCTAAGAGAAAGAAACCTAAGAAGGGCAAATACTGTGTGCCTCTGCCAATATGATACCTAAAGTCAGTGCATTCAGAGACAGCAAGCAGAATAGCAGTCAACAGGGGTGGGGGAGTTCGTGTTTAATGGGTTTCAAGTTTCCACTTGGGATGATGAAAAATTCTGGACATGACTGGTGCTGATGATTGCACAACAATGTGAATCTACTTAATGCTGCTGAGTTATAACTTTACAAATGGTTAAAATGGTAAGTTTTGTATCCCAGGTTTCTGTTAAATTCTTACAGCCTTTTTTTAAAAGACCAGTAAGATCTAAGTTAGCACTCATGCAGATTGTGTAGATTGAGAAATTAAGAAAAGGGGAAGATTCTGGCCAAGGGCACAAAGAAAAGGTAGAAGTGGGATGGGTGAAGTTTCTAGCACCTTATGCAATCAGAAAAGCGTCCACTTCCCTCCCTCTGAGGTTGACGGGCACCCACCCCCACCTCCACCTTCCATTTTGTGCAGGGACCACTATTTTCAGGTTTGGCCAGCAGGGAGAGCAGGGGCAGCAGCCTGCCATGGCAACAGGAGCACACTTGTGGTTTCCTTCCTCCCTCGCCCCACCAGGGGCTGCTGGAGGGAACCATGGGCACCACAGCAGCCACAGCAGGCACTCAGCAGGGAAGACTTCTATCGCCCCCTCTGTCCCTGAGGCACTTTTCAGTGTCCTCTCCATCCTGCTCCTCTGGCTCCCCGGTCTAACAGAAAATACATGGGTTGGTTCTTTGCAGCACCTTATGTAGTAGCCTTTTTGATGTGTCTCACACAAAAGTCTTTGAATGTGTTACCATTCTAGGCCTTGCTAAAATGTTCTCCTTCTGCTTATTTTCAGGAGATGGAGGTATGTTATTCAACTCCCAGTGGCTGACCATGTATATGGCTTAACGGGCTGGTAATGGCTACAGGCACTTTGTGTTGTTCTGGTAGGCCCTCCCCTTCTTTAGCTTTGTTTTCACTTGCAGTTTGTTTGTTTAGAATTTGTGGAAGTAATTTCCTTACCAAAGAATGACCTGATGAAGAGACTTGAAGGTAAGCATTCTTGAGATTATTGCCTGCCTTTCTCTAGTTTTCCTCCCCCACTCCCAGCAAAGGGGAACTAAATATAATTGTTTCTTTAAATTCTTCCTCCTTAAACTCAAATATCTAAAAACTTATTAAAACTGAAGTTGACCAATAATAATTTTCTTTTCTGGGTGGCATAGTTTGAAAATGTGAGCAAAACATTCTACATCAGTGAAAGCTTTTAGTGGGGGCCTTTTTTCTCCTATAATCCCTAGAGGGATTATATTCCTGCTGATTAGCCCAAACTAGTTTATACCTTAAATCTCTAACCCATGGAAATGCAGAGGTATAAATGGATAACACTTCACTGATTTCAAATATACTAGTAAGTTAGATAGTTCTTTGTGCAGGGTATAAGTTAATGGAGAACTGAACAGTATTCCTTCTGAGTGCAGTGTGCTAATGTAATGAACCATACTGTCTGGCAGTGTGACCCTTAGTAAATTACTGGTTATGGAGTTACATTATGTAATTCTAGGCCAGCCCATCTCTTAGGGATTTTTTTTTTGGGGGGGGTGTTGTTTTGTTTTTCAAAAAGGTTATGTGGACAGATGCGCTTTGACATAACCACACAGGATATACTGAAGACATTAGAGGCCTTTCACGAAGCTGGCTATATGCCTATTCACTCATTCAATTTTTACTTCAAAAGAAATTTTTTTAAAATAATTCTTTGCTATGGGGCTTTTTTACGATTTCATTTATTTATTTTTAGAGAGAGGGGAAGGGAAGAAGAAAGAGAGGGAGAGTAACATCAATGTGTGGTTGCCTCTTGCACGTTCCCTACTGGAGACCTGGCCCGCAACCCAGGCCTGTGCCCTGACTGGGAATCGAACCAGGGACCCTTTGGTTCCCAGGCCCACATTCAATCCACTGAGCCACACCAGCCAGGGCTACTTCAAAAATTTTTGAAGCACTGTTTAACCTGATCCTTTGAGAGCAGTCTTTCTTGCTCCTTTCAGTACCAGTGGCTTATAGTTTTGTTTCTAACGTCTATATTGTTTGTTCAAAAAGTAAAGTGAATCTTTCAAAAACTGCTGTGCTTTCAGATTTCCAAAACATTTCTGTTCCTACTTTTTCCTATTTTGCTGTTTTAAAAACTAGACCTAAGGTAAAAACCACCTCCAGAGTCAAAGTCAAGTTAGAAATTCTCTCATACTGAAAGGACTCAATAATTTATTAAAATTTTTTTACTCTTCACCCAAGGATATTTTTATTGAGTTTAGTGAGATCGAAAGGGAGGGAGGAAACATCTATGTGAGAAAGAAACATCAATCAGTTGCCTCCCATATGCACCCTGATCAGGGATCGAACTGGCAACCTTTTGATATACATGATGACACTCTAACCAACTGAGCCATCCAGCTAGGGCTGAATAATTTATTAGGTATTTATTCAGAAAAAGCTGTGGCCATCAATTATAGGTAAGATTTAACTTTGAGTCGGACAGATCTGACTGGATTTGAGGCTCAGCCAACCACATACTGGTTATGACCTTGAACAAGTTTCATAGTCTAAGTTCTTCTCATAGAATAGAACAGGAACAAGAGATAGATAGCCCCTATGTTTGAGGAGGCATGAGTAAAAGTAAAATGGATAATGTTGACACACAAAGCTTAAATGTTACACGCTCTATTTCTTTATTATTTATTTATATTAGAAATTTTTTTTTAAAATTCCTCCCTTCTCCCTTCTGCCTAACTTCCCTCCTGGCCTTAGAAGAGAGGGAAATAGAGAGCAAGAAAGGGGAGGAAGGTAGAAAGGGTTATGCAGAGGGGACGAGTAAAAGAGCCAGTTTTCCCAGCTTTACTAGAATCAAAATATAATCATCAAAT
Source organism: Glossophaga mutica (assembly GCA_039655065.1). Classification (NCBI taxonomy): domain Eukaryota; kingdom Metazoa; phylum Chordata; class Mammalia; order Chiroptera; family Phyllostomidae; genus Glossophaga; species Glossophaga mutica. The sequence goes on from CM077303.1 coordinate 160,253,712, forward strand.
AATTTATTCAACAAATCACATTTGCGAAGTAGGATTTTTGAGTTCAGTTTGTTACAAGGAATGCACCTGCAGGCAGAGTAGGACATACCTAGCTAGCCTTTGAGGATTAAAATGTCTGAGCTTGTTCTAAACAAGTAGCTAGGAAAACAAGTGACGGATTTGAAGTCCAATAACCTCTGAGTGAAACAAGTTCTCATTAAAGCCCTTTGTAATAAGATTCTGAGATCTCATTCTTGATAGAAGTCTAAAATCCTATCATGCACAGTTAATTTGCATGTGCAAAGTATGTATCCCCTAGCAGTGGTGATGTCCTCAATAAGATACTTAGTGGTCATCACTATACAACTTCAGAGCAGCCAAGTCTGACAGTGAGCTATAAATGAACCAGTGGATCTGTAAATCTTTGCTATTTTAACACAGAAAATCATCTTCTCTGATATACGTGCTCTTCTGTCTTTATTCTTCATTTTTTGTTGTTCTTGTCTCAGGCCATAAATATAACCCTGCTTTTTTATATCCTTTATTCTTCCACAACAGTAAGATCTTTGAAGGCAGAAAATGTCTTGTTCACTACATCACCAGCATCTAGCATAGGGACTGGCCCATAGTAGCTACTCAGTAAATACTGACTGAATGATAAGGGGTATTATCTTTTATTAACTTCATTGTCTAACTTGTATCCTTTGCTTCCTGTAGCCCTGGTAGCTGAAGAACATCTGACAGTGGATGCTAGGGTCTATTCCTATGCTCTGGCGCTGAAACATGCAAACACAAAGCCATTTGAAGTGCCCTTCCTGAAATTTTAAGGCCAGAAGAGTGTAGCCATGTTCTTCTAAATGAGGCCACAAGGCCTCCTTCACTAAGACTTTGTATTCATCTAAGAGATTTGAAAGTACCTTTTTCATAAAATAAAGACAACAAAGAATGCACATGGTGGTATGGAATTGTAATTATAGGTAGGCTGTAGCCTTCATTTAAATGCTGAATCCAGGTAATACTAATGGGAAAGAACATAAATGCAGATATGCTTATTTAATCCATTTGTTTAAACTTCAGGCACTATCTACTCTAGTCCAGGAGATAAGAGTCCTATTGTATAAGAGACCTGAATTCTAAATTGGATCAACTATTCCCACCTCCAGACCCCCAACATAGAATTCTGTAGCTGAGTATGCAAATAACTATTTACTGCATGAGTGTTTAAACAGTTTTAAAACAAATATATACATACATATGTACGTACCTATGTATCCTGCTTTCCTGGACCCTCCTAATTGAATTATCTGCTACATGGAATTAATCTGCATAGCAGAGGATGAGAGTAACATTCACAATAAGCGAATGCTTACATTCAGCTATTGTCATTATATTCACCCAACTAATACTGAAGGTAAACCAGCTCTTATATAACGAAAAATGGTTGATTCCATTCACTATAACTAGATTAAGAGGCTAATGAAAATACAGGATCCTTCCCTCTAAAGCATGTGGACATACTTTAGAATGCCACTTCCTAGCCTTACCTCAAAAAATACTTAAAAAACCAAATCCATGACAATACAGTTTACATGGTTTGGGACATAATTGTCTTGGTGTTCAATCCTGAGTGTAGCCAACAAGGCTGGCAAGCACAAGAAGCCCAGTACAAACTACTTTAAAGTAGAAACTGATTGTTTCTGGCTCATGCCATGCCTAAAGCCTGTCATCCAAAATGTCTACCAGGGTTACTGGGCCACCTTCTTACCTCTTAGCTGAGCTGGGATCTTGGGTTTACTTTTGTGGCCTCCAAACTCCAGGGTCATTGCCTTTTCAGCTTAGCCCCCAGCAGAAGTCTCAGGACAACTCTCGTTGGACAGTCCTGTCATGATTCAAGCCCTCAACCCAGGTGGGAGTTAGCCAACAGGCCCCTCAACTAGATAAAATCAGGGTACTGATGCCAAAAATGCTGCAACACATTTCATTTGTCCAAGGTTCACTGACTTGTCCAGAGATATTCTTAAGCATAAATTTAAGAGCTGTATATTGCACTCCTTAAGGATGGAAAGAATTCTGGAACCAGAGGACTGTATAAATCAAGCCTACTCTCCCAATACATATTGTGAAAAATTAAGCCCCAACTACTTGCTCTAATAGTAGCCTTTCCCTTCTGCCTGTAACCCCTTTTTAAAAATCTTCACTTTTAAACATGGGCATCATAATTCTCCAGAGATCTTAATCCTTTTCCCTGAGCTCTCAAGGACCAAGTCCTCTAATTTCCCTTATGTCTCTCTTTCAAAGTCAAGAAATAAGGCATGTATAAAATACACAGGCTCTAGAGTAAACCTGTCTCTCCAAACAGACCAGCTCTTCCTAAGTCACTCCCTATGGGAACTAAGAAACAGTCTCTTAACTGTTAATGGAGAGACATTCGTTAACACCTACCTGTCCTTTCTGCTTTTTACTCCTCCTAAGAGTGCAATGTAGAAGTGACAGCTAAATCCTTGCACATAACCTTAATGGTATTTACGTTATCTATAAATATCAAAGGCTATGCTTTGGAAATTAAGTCAGTTTGAGACCTTGGAGTCTGGTCGTTTTCATCAGCTGGCACTGTTGATTTGTCAGGATTTAAAAGTTGATGGTTTCCTATAAAAGCTTTATTTTTTTAGCCTCGCTTGAAAAAAAATCAGATATAATAACACTAAGTCCCCTAGTTCTACAATAACAACAGTCTGTAGCCCTTTGGAGATGTTCACCAGTTAACCATCCTTGCCATCCCACCTGTTTTTACTTTCTCTGCCTTGCCCCTATAGTTATTTGGTTTTGTGATCCTAAGCTAAATAAGGTATACTACTTCCTGCACTTACTAGAAAGGTAAACAATGATGGAAAACATACTTCTGAAAAGTCTTTCAAAATTAAATTTGATCTCCTTTTGGACAATAAAGCACATACTTTAAAAGTGAATCACTGATAAAGAACTGCATTTCAGATGGGGGCCGGGACACCATTTGAGACCATTGTTTTCCTGTTTCCAAACATCAGTAACATAACTAGCTGAGTAACCTGAAGTGGGTTACCACTCTCAACATTTTAGGGTTAAGCACTAAACTACCTATATTTAACCTCTTGCAACAGGCATCTCAGGATGGATTTTGTATGAATACAGTGAACCTACACAAAGTATTTAATATCAGATTTTTTTATTTTTCCCAACACAACTGAAACAGTTGTATTAAATAAAAGTTTGTAAGTCTACTGTTTACACTCATGTTGCTGCTATAAAGTACAACAACGTACACAGATTCCTAGCGTGAATTACTCATTGTTCACCCCCACTGAACTACAAACACTGCTTGAGAATTAGATCTTTGCTTTGGGGATTAAAAAAAAAAAGAAAGAAAGAAAGAAAAAGAACTGGGGCATAGTATCTTTAAAGAGCATTCTCAAGTGACTTGAAATTCAAAGGCATAGCCAATACAGTAAAAACAGCACCAACTGTGCTGTCACAGGGAACAAAGACGAATGGAAAACGGACAATAATTATAAGCAGTTTTTCTAGTGACAGAAGCTTTAAGAAGCTTGATTTTGCCCTTCTGGGCTAAGTGGCTGCTTTGAGAAGGGACAAATAGAAGGGGAGGATTGGAATAGGAATACTATGAGTTTTAAACGTATAAAAATTATATCTAAAACGTAGGTTAGATGTAAATGTTCCAGAACTCATTGAATAAGCCCAAAATACTGGAAAGTGGCGATCTGAACTACATTTATTTTTAAACAAGTGGGGGGAATACTGAGTGTTTTGAATGTTGTGTGCAAAACTGATCCATGTCACCTCACCATCACTGAACACGGTAAGGCAGGTACATTGGTTTCCAGCATCACAGGCAACACTACATGTATATATTTTCTAATGAGTAATGTAAACTTTAGTTTTAAGGCAGCTGGTACTAATGCTGCACACAGGCTTAGCTTGGTGCCCACTTCAGAAATGAGACAGTTAGCACTTGAAAAAAAAACTGAGGGAGAAGAGGGGAGCCAGCATTATTTGACAAAAACTGTGTGTCAAAATGTTTTCCCTTCCCACAAAAAAGTATTGGAACATTTAGAAAAACAAAGCACCCATCCCACCTACTTCGGCCTGTTCCTTAACAAATATTTCAAAATACTGATAGATAATAGTGACTGCAAGGAGAATTCCAGTGCCAGAGCCAATGGCCCCGAGGAAGTCGGCCAACACTGACAGGGCGCCAATGCACAAACCGCCGAATGCAGCTGCCGTGGGGATATACCTAGAAGACAAAACCAAGTCAGGCAGCAGAGGGAAGTGAAAAGGGGCAACAGAAGCAGCAATATGGTGACGTATAATTAATCTAATCCAACAGGGAATAGTCTGCAGTACTTGTGGGATGTCCACAGCAGTTACACGTTGATGAAAACTGACCAAGGGAATGATTTACTCCCTAATTATAAGAAACCAGTAAATAGCCAAGAAAGGCAATGCATGATTTTGATGGCAGGAGATAGAATCCTCAGGAAGATTTAAGTAGTAAAATGTTTAATATCATCTTAAAATGGGTGACCTTTAGCTCCCTCTTCTAGATAAACGGTACATTTCAAAATGATTTCTAAATACCATAGTTACGTGACAGAATGTGGTAATCTCTTCCAACAATAACTGAACTTTGGCTGCATGTTAGAATCACCCATTAAATATGAGATTTTATTTAAAATACTCCATAAAGAAAAGAGGGAGATGGTAAATAAAACAAGAATGACAAAATAACTACTGAAGATGGATATTCTTGGCTACATGCAGATTAATTACACTATTCTCTGAAATCTATGTGCTCAATAAACACAGTTTAAGTAAAAATACTAATGCCTTCTCAACAAATAATTATGGAACAACTGGATATCCACATGCAAAAGAAGGAATCTAGACTCCTATCTTATACCAAACACAAAAATTAGCTCAAAGTGGATCAGACTGAAATGTAAGAGCTGAGACTCCTAAGAGAAAAATAAATCCTTGTGACCTCGGGTTAGACAGTCATTTCTTCAATAACAACATCAAAAGCAGCACAAAGCATCCAAAGACAAAACAGATATACTGAACATCATCAAAATTAAAAACCTGGGCATCAAAGGGCATCATCAAAAAAGGGAAGAGACAACCCAGAGAATGAGACAAAATATTTGCAAATAACATGCCTGACAAGAGACATCAAAATATTTTTTAAACAATCTTACAACTCAGTAACAAAGACAACCCAATTAAAAGTGAGCAAAAGATTTGAGTAGACATTCCTTGAAAGACAACACACAAATGGCTGACAAAGACATGAAAAGATGCTCAACATCATTACTCATCAAGGAAAAGCAAATCAAAACCACAATGAGATATCACTTCATACCCACTAGGTGGCTACATACTAATCAAAATGCAAAAACTAGTGCTGGAGAGGATGTGTGGCTATTGGAACCTTCATGCACGTACAGCCACCCTGGAAGGTATTTGGCACTTCCTCACCATATTAAACACAGTTACTGTGTGACCTGACAATACCACCCCTAAAGAAATGAAAATATGTCCACATAAACCTTCTACAAGTATGTTCATAACAACATTCGTGATGGCCAAAAAAATAGAAATCCCAAATTTCTATCAACTGGGGAATGAATAAACGAAATAGTATTATCCTTACAATGGAATATTATTCACAGATAATGGATGAGCTCGGGAAACACTATGCTAAGTAAAAGAAGCTATTCACAGAAGACCACATATTATGTGATTCCATATGTATGAAATGTCCAGAGTAGGCAAATCTATAGAGACAGAAGATAAAAAGTTGCTGCCTGGGGCTATGGGGATGGTAAAGGGTAGGAATGGGAAATTATGGTTACAAGGTTTCTTTCTGAGTGATAAAATGTTTTAAAATTAGAGTGTAATGCTTACACACTCAGGGTCTAACTAAAAAAGAAACATTAAATTACGTGGTTCAATTGAGTGAATTACATAATATGTGAATTATACCAATAAAGCTGTTGACAAAAAACTGATGCCTAAGACCCACTCCAGACCAAATAAATCACAATTCCTGGTGGTGAGATATTTGTAGTTTTTAAAAGCTCCCATATCATTTTATGTACAGCCAGCCAATGAGAAGAACCTCCTATAGCTGGGCTGTGAAGGGCAACACAATTCCAATTTAAACAATTTAGGTGTCAGTTTGAGGTGTTAAATTTGGTTCTTTTGTATAATAAAGTAGAAATGCTTCCAATGTGAATTTAACAAAGAATAACATTTGGCAAGAAATGAAAGACTGAAAAACTGAGTACATGTATTCCCCCAACCCCCACTGAGGATGAACTCGAATGACCTTACCTATTAAGCTCATGAACCATAGAGGTATCTCTGTGGCCCCTCATTACCATCTGCTGTTCTTTAAGCTGTTTAGCGACCTGTCGAGAGAAAAACAACTTTTAAAATCAAATTCTGATGTCTTACTGTTCACTATCTCCCAGGTTCTGTGTGAAGTGCTCTCCACACATTACTAAAGCACAATAACCCTCAAGTAGGCGCTGTCACCATTTCCATTACTCCACAGCCACATTACCTACTCATTAAACCAGTGTTTGTCTTTTTTTTTTTTTTTTAAACTATCACCTCCCTTCCTCAAGAAAAATTAATACTAAGGAATAAGATTCTGTCAGGTAGGGTTGAGCTCTGGAAGGTTGCAAACCATTATAAAATCTATAAATGTTTCACCTACCAGGAACCAATTTTTAACCCCCTAGGGATGACATTACTGCATTAAGAATGCATGAATTAAAGTTTAAATTACAAAAGCAATGAAGAGTATCAACTACCATTTTGTCACCTAAAATTTATAAATTATTTTTATTTGGAAATGAACCAAATACTTACATCTTTGGCTGAGGAGCCGGACACCTCTATCCACGTCTTAGAAAAGAATGCACATGACCCCAGCATGAAGATGACATAAACCACCACATGGACCGGGTCCTCAAATATGGCACCCATGGACTCAGGAGGAGAAAGAAAATAGCAAAGGCCTCCCACTGGGTAAGAGCGAGCAGGTCCTCCCCCACTGACATCCTACAGAACCAGGACAAAAAGAACAAATCACCAACCTACCTTGTCAACCAAACATTTTTACAACTTTTCAAACTCCTCAAAAATTATGACAGCCTTTTTAAGTTCAAAGCACCTACAGCTAATGGCTGTATATAACTTAAGGATTTGCTTTTGTATCTAATACCTTCTCTCCTTCAAAATTATACAGTGAGGAACTCTTAAAGATGTGGATATATAATTAACAGAAGAGCAATTTTAAAGAAATTATAATATATCTATAAGAACCTTCCTTTCCTGAAAACAGAAACATTACATTTATAGTCAATCTCTGATTACATTTAGAATCTGAAATTTTCTGAACTATGTAAGTATGCAACGTAATTAAGACCCTTACACACGATTCTTTCATTTCAAAGTATTCTATTAAGAATGCAAATGAAACAGTGACAGAAGTCTAACAACTCAGTGCCTAAACTTTATCTTGTTTGTATATAATTAGTCTTTTAATAAATATATACAATGGGATTTTTATCTACACAAATATTTTAAGAATTTTTATAGTAACAGAAATGGCAATAGCATGTGTTTGCTCACATTAAATACAAGTTTTGGGATATAAGGTATGGGAAATGGTTGCAATGATTAAAATAGCTGATTCCTGAATTTTTATTTTCCAAATGATTCTTTTACTGTGCTCCTAGGATTACTATTCCCAAATCAAAAGCACTGTTTACGACAAATTCAATTTCAGAATAATTCTCTCATTTAAAAAAATCTCAGTCAAGGTCACAACACACTCCATACAACCATCCAATGCATTTATTACTTTAAAATTGTTATAGTAATAATTACTGCTGGACTATTAGCTCACAAGGGGAGAAAAAGTTTTGTCCCCTCATCACAGGTAATCCAATTTCTGTTAAATGAATGGAAAAGGAATATTAGAGATAAAGGGAATCCTACTTCCTCCAACTAACACTCAAGACCCACTGTCTTACCCTGTTAAACTTTAAATTTCTTTAAAAATTACCTTCAGTAAAAGCAGAAATATGTCGGTCACTATAACTTATAATGCAAAAGGTAATATAGGTAAGATAAATACACAGAATAAGCACCATATTTCAGTATAATGACTATAAAAATAATTCTTTATAGAATACAAATTTTAGATGAAGGGAAAACTACTACTTAGGTGACAGTATTTAAGTTAATCAAAATTCAATCCTACAAAATCCTACAACACTTCAACAGCAATGTGGCTGGACTACTTTAGAAGAAGTGATGATAAAAAGAACCTGTAAAAGGAAGTCAAAATTTACTATTTCTATTTACTGACTAATTCTATGTCTAACAACTCTGTTCTCTCTTCAGTCTAGTAATTACATGCCTGTCTCAAACTAGTTTATTGCCATTCAGGCCGTGAAAAACTGGGAAACAGGAAAGGATAATTTCTGTATTGTATACATTATTAACAGAGAGCTTCTTGGCCGTGGCTGGTGTGGCCCAGTTGGTTGGAGCATTGTCCTTTAGACCAAAGGGTCATGTGTTCAATTCCCAGTTAGGGCACAAGCTCAGGTTGCAATTCCCGGTCAGGGCATGTACGAGATGGCAACAGGTCAATGTTTCTCTCTCACATTTTGTGTGTGTGCGTGTGTGTGTGTTTGTGTCTCCCTCCCTCTCCCTCTCCCCCTTCTCCTCTCTCTAAACAGTAATGAAAAAATATCCTTGGATGGGGATAAGAAAAAGTTTTTTAAAGAGAGAAAACAAGTAGCTTTGTTTTAAAAACCATTATTCTAGACAATAGTGGAATAACATTACAAAACAGAGAATCATGAGAGATACTGTGATTTTAGCCTAAAAGGTCATTCAAATGAAATGTGAAAATGCTTTCTAGGCAAGTGACTCTGAAAACATTATAGCAACTTCTTCAATTATGGCTCATCTCTTCTAGTTTATAAACATGAAATGCAAATTAGAATTTAAACAAAGAATAAATAACAAAATACTCACTGCCCACTGTCCTAGTATATTTACTAAAAAGTTGCCACTGAATCTAACAGACAGCATCTGGGAAATGACATAGAGGTTTGACACCAAGGCCGACTGAAGAATAATGGGGATGTTCGAGGTGTAGAAAAGCTTGATGGGGTAGCTGCTGTATTGTCCTCGATACCGGGCCGACTTGATGGGCAAGTCAACACGAAATCCCTAAAAAGTGAAGATTAAAAGAGGAACTGTACATATCACATACGGGATTCACACAGCCAAAACAGTAACAGCAGGGAGTATGTAAAGATAATGCTAATAAAACTTAACCCTTTCACACAGAGACATACAGACAAAAATCCCTTTTTATTTCATTTTCATTCTATTATTTACTTTACACCTCAGAGTCTAAAAATTATCTGCTTGACTAGATTTTGAAACACTGATTTATTAGATGCTAAACATTTCAAACAGCATTCTTCTCTTTAAGAGCAAAATAAAAATCCACATCCCACTTCAGGAAAGAGAGTATACCTACCTGGAAATATATAACAACAGCAAACACAAAAACGGTAGCAATGAGGTTCATGAGATTGGGTAAGTTCTGACGGTAGAAAGCCTCCCTTAAAGCACGGACTTTGTCGGTCCTGGTGGCCAGTAAGTGAAAGAGAGCTATGACCGCACCCTCAAACTCAGTACCTGATAAATCAAGAGAGAAATGAACTGTAGATACATCATTCAAATTTATCCCAAGGGTCAAAACAACCTTGAAACTTCAGCACACAGCATAAATATGAATCAAAATAATTCATGTGTTTATGATATAGCCATATGTGGAGCTTCTAAAAATACTTAGATCATTAAGGCAAAATGTATGTTTTTTAGTATAAATCTGAAGTTTTCTCAAGAGACTATTCTTGACGAAAACAGCCGAAGTAAAATAAACCAAAATACTTAGTTCATAATGCTTTGCTTCTCCTTTACTTTCAGGAAGGGGAGAGAGTACTGGGCGGAGTGCGGGGGGAGGAAGGGCAGCAGCAGCAAAGCAGAGTAAAGAAGTCAGAATCAAAAGATGTATGTTACTCTACCAAACTTGCTTGTAAGTTTATTTTATGAGGAACATTAATAAACCGTTGTTGCTATTTTCTTAAGACTGGAATCAGTTTACATGTTAACCATTACAAGTCTAGGATGGCATCTGAGAGAAGTCAATAGGAGTAATGGGAAATCAAAGTATCTTTCCAAATGTAGGTGCTTTTACCAAGCCAAATGGAACAGCAGCAAAAGTATTAGTGCTCCCTGATGATACAAAGAATATCAGTTTTTTCATCTGAAAAATCTTAATCTACTACCTTTTGATACCCCAGCAATGCTGAAATCAGTCAAATTGATGAGTTCTGCAATGGCTTAGACAAATAACAACTTTGAAATGTTTGCAACCACTGAAATTTTAAATGAGCAGAGGATGAAATTTAGATATTCCTTTTGAAGTAATATTTCATACCCACAAACCTATGCTTATTAACTTTTGAATGATAAACATCAACTGTCCTCCAGAACAGCAAGCCCAGATGTCTACAGGCTTGCACTGCTCTGTTAGGAGTTACTTTCCAGCACCCATCCAGCAATACTCGTGCAGCCGCAGTCACTGTGCAATGTACCTCTGCCAGTGTTAATAGTAGTGGGGCTAAAGGCCTTCCAGACAATGGTTTCACAGATGTTGGTGGCAATAAAGAGAGATATACCAGACCCCAGGCCGTAACCTTTCTGTAGCAGCTCATCTAACAGCAGCACAATCAAACCAGCAACAAACAACTGTGGGGAAAGAAATGCAAGTAAGCAGAAGCAAGAAAAAAATCAAGAAAGGGGAAGACAAGCACCAATGACTACTTTCAATGTATGAGCTTGTCTAAAATTCAAACCTAACAGTTGCAATATTACTATAATGACTCTCTGCATTTTTTTAACTCACTTTAATCAGAAGCCAATTCTGCTAATCAGAGGATTGGAAATATCGCTATAGTATATACCACTTTTAAAATAGACATTACCATCTGAACAATTTCCTTTACAATAAGGGAAATAAAGCTTATTCCCTTAAATAAGGCTTACTGGAAAGACCACTATAAAACAAAAATGTTCACAGTTGTAGAATTTAAGATAACAAGAAACTGAACATATCCCAAATATCTCCAAGTGAGTGAAAGGCGAAATGAATTATAGTATAACAAGATGCAACTGCACACAGCCATAAAAGGAAACATACAGGAACTATGTTGCTATATAGTTAAATTATTATCTGTAATGTTGTATATACTATGGACATATTACATGTGTCTATAGAATTAAGTCATAAAGTAGAACACAAATTAATATGTACACAGATTACGACACTATTAAAAATGCATTCTATACATATAATGACAAAGACAACATAAATTTATAGATAGTTAAGGGTAAACTAGGTTCTTAAGCTCATATCTTTTTAAAAAATGAAAGTATACTAACTTTGATTTGTGCGAAACTGAAAATTCTTAATTTTCCTTTTGGAGAAGACATTTCTATAAAAGCATGCACCAATTAAAAATAAGCCCTAGCCTTGAAAGTGACCTTCGTCATAATGACTACTTGCCTAAACTTCGGTAACCTAATCAAACAAGGAAGAAAATATGCTGCTACACCCCCAATCTCACCCTGTCCCCACTATAGAGACACCCTCCTACAGAAGTGAGGAAATGCTGCTTCCATTCCTCCCAGCTCTGAAGCATCCCCCTCCTTCCTTACTCATTCAGTTTCCCTGATATAACCCACTAGAATAGAGAACAAAGTAGATTACACCCTATCAAACATGCTTAACTTACACTGGGTTTTCTTTTCCCCCGTTTGACTGCCATTTCAATGGCTGTACAAAGCCTAACTTGTCTACTGGCAGCCTTTTAGTTTAACTTTGAATGGACTGGAAAAAGAGTATCATTCTCAAAACTTCTAAGTGACCTGATAAATCCTTTACTGTTTGAAAATCAAGTTTAACATTTTGACAAAAAAAAGAAGTTAGTACTTATTATTGAGATCTCATTTTGACCACAATTATGTAATGGATAAATACTCCCAATCATACAGAAACACAAACCATCAGCCAACCAAAAAGTATCATGAACTTCTGACTAATTGACTAAACTTGTCTAGAATCATATGGGTAGCTCTTAGTCAACTTAATTCTCCAAACCACCTTTTCGGACCAATGTCCATCAGATGACAGAGTAATCTGTGTATATTCCATGAAAATCAAACTCATTTTTCTAACTGAAGAAAGGAATTATAGAGAAACCTAAATAGGAAATGGTTTCTATAATTAAAGAAATAAAATAAAAGATGGTAAAATGCATACATGCCTATGAGAAGATTTAGACACCAGGAAGCTGCAACACCTCATTGACTAGAACGGTGATAAGGACTGAATGCTAACTGCACACTCTTGTAGAATGTACACTCTATATGAATCTCTAAGGCAGGTATAAAAACAACAGTGCACATTTCAACCCTACAGAGGCATGCATGCGCAGACACACAACTTAGTTTGACAAAACAATACTTACCTTTACAACGTGCCAAGCATACTGACAATTTCAATTTTTTTTATTTTAATCAAGACCCACTACTTAGATTTCAAAACTCACTAGTTGAAAGACACTGACCATGTGAATGAAAAGAATAATTAAGGTGAGAAATACCTTAAATAACAACATGCAAAAAGTTTTTACAACCTATGTTTCTAGGTAAAAACACACTGATCTGATCGTATCGCTTCAGTGCACACACACATTTTTTTATATTAGCAATGCATTAAAAAGATGCAAATGACCCTGGCTGGTATAGCTCAGTGAACTGAGCACAGGCAGTGAACCAAAGGGTTGCCTTTAGTTCAATTCCTAGTCAGGGTACATGCCTGGGTTCAGGCCAGGTCTCCAGTAGGGGGCAAGTGAGAGACAACCACACATGGATATTTCTCTCCGTCTCTCCTTCCCTTCCCTTCTCTCTAAAAATAAATAAATAAAATCTTTAAAAAAAAAAAAAAAAGGATGCAAAGAATGCACAACCCACCCATGACTAAACATTTCCCTATACATTAACATTAGAAGAATTCACCATAACCCAAGTATTTGTACACCAGAATTTATGTAAACAAGTTAATATATATTCATTTTACTTGTTTCATTCCTGATGTAACTATTCTTGGATTTTTAATACTGAATAAAAAAATTAAAATGGCTTTATTCCATTTTATATCAATTTAAATTTATAACTGACTCATAAAGATGTCAAAATACTTTATCTAACTAGCACAGAACTGCTCAGCTGAGGTTCCATAAAAGTCTAAATCTAGCCTTAGTAAAATACTTGAAAAATTTTACTGATGTATAATGTTAAGAACTAGACACCAATTCTGAGTATCTTAATTTTTAAAAAAGATTTTATTTACTTATTTAGGGAAAGGGGAAGGGAGTGAGAAAGACAGAGAGAGAAACATCAATTGGTTGCCTTTTGAACACACCCCAATCAGGCACCAGGCCCACAACCCCGGCATGTGCTCTGACCAGTGACCTTTCGCTTTGTAGCACAACACCCAACCAACTGAGCCACGCCAGCCAGGGCAATTCTGAGCACTTTTTAAAAATCAGGGTTATTCTAAACTATGGGTTGCATAATGCACATGCTAGTAAAACCAGCATGTGCATAATGCCATAAGGCAACAATTGATATATTAGTATCCTCAACAATGCCAAGACAGATGAAAATTGATGCACTGAAAGATACTAAATTCAGTTTTCAGACATTCTTCTCTTTCGTCCATTCCAACTTTTCTTTCTCTAATTCCCAAGGCTGTAAATTTGCCTATCAAGTGTTTTTTTAAATGGAGAAATAATGACAACGTTATTCTTTAAAGAAATTTACTTTATACCAAATGGGAACACACAGGGGCTCAGGAAACTGCCCAAAGACTCTGATTATTCATTAAAAATTCCTCCCCCGTCAAAAAACAAAATACTTCTATCTCATTGGAAAAGATCTCCCTATTGTTAATGATGCCAATAAATATCCAAACAATCTAATTCTGCTCGTTCTAAATCACACTCACTAAATGATCTCTTATTATGATCTACTTCCTAAATAACGTTTCTTATTTTTTAAAAAAAGATGGTTAACTATGCCAGTCTGAGAAGGTCATTTCTTTTTTTTTTCCTTGTTCTTTTCAGAGACAGAGAGAGAAACATTGATTTGTTGTTCCACTTATTTATGCATTCATCGGTTGCTTCTTGTATGTGCCCTAATTGGAAATTGAACCTGCCACCACTGCATACTGGTATAATGCTCCAACCAACTGAGCTACCTGGCCAGGGCCCATATTTCTTATATATTAATAAACTAGTGTTTTGACTTTACTTACAACTATCTTTCTGACCTGGAGTCTTCTGCCCATTAGAAAAAAAATTTCCTGAATTAATCCTAATTTCATAGAGTGAGCAAGAGGCATTTCCAAGATTAGCTGGACTCCAGATACCTGCCCAGTGTTTAATTTAAACTTTTTAAAAAATTTTTATTTATTCTGATTAATTTTTTATTTATTTTTAGAGAGAAGGGAAGGGAGGGAGAAAGAAAGGGAAAGAAACATCAGTGTGTGGTTGCCTCCCATTCACCCCCCACCAGGACCCTGGCTCACAACCCAGGCATGTGCCCCAATTGGGAATCAAGCCAGCAACCTGCTGCCATGCAGTCCAGCATCCAGTCCACTGAGCCACACCAGCCACGGCTAAACTATTTTTTAATCCAATAAATAACTATATAATTAAAGTACAATCCATTCTTGGGCAACTTCTCTAAATGATTTTAAAAAATTGTAAATTACAGAAATACCTACCAAACTTTACAGACTTTGATACTTAGTAGAGACATAATAATGTTGGTCTTCAAATATTCCGCTCCAAAGCATCCATTTTAGAAATCCATAAAATACATGCATGGGTATTTATATAGTATTTCACTGCCTCAAATACTGTACACTATTTCTAATGTCATTATTTTGTGTGCCAATAAGAAAAATAAAACTGCCAATTAAACTATGACACAACTTATTACAAAGAAATTTTATTTTCTGCTTACAAAAAAAGTTACTTTTAGATGCAATCTAGCTGACTCTTTCTGTGCCTTTGTGTATATACAATAACTTTATTTCAAAAACAAATCACAGAAGAGTTTTGGAAGACATTCTAAAAGGTAATTGAAGTCAAATACAAGTTATATCAACAACTGGTGTGATAATATGAATAGTCAAGCTGATACACATGCAGGAGAAAACAACTATCATGACTGCCACCTAGCTGACAACAGTTTTAAACACTATCCACTGTAAGAAAATACCCTGGGCCATAGCAGGTAGCTCAGTTGGTTAGTGTTGTCCCAATACGCCAAGGTTGCAGGTTTGATCTCTGGTCAGCACACACACAAATCAATCAATAAATGCATAAATAAATGGAACAACAAACAGATCGGTGTCTGTCTCTAAAATCAATAAAAATATTTAAAAAAACACATCCTGATCAGACATCAAAATGTGAAAAACATGCATCTTAGAATTGATGATCCATAACTCATTATGTCACACAGTATTGAGGCTATCAGAATAAATTTTAAATTTTCACATCAACATAACTGATACATGTCACTTCAATAATCAAAATATTATAATTAAATAATTCAAAAGTAAGAAATGAACATATCGCCCACCCAAAGAACTGTCAGGAAAAGGGGATCAAGCCGTTTTGTCATCTGCATATAAAAATAGGCTTTCCTACCTGAATGATGATAAGGAGGCAGATCCCAGCCCCCATTTCAGCAGGGTCCCCATACATGCCTGTCATGACGTACACAATGGCTTGCCCGATGGTGATGATCATACCAAACACTGACAAAAATTGAGGGGGAGGGAGTACATGTTACAACACAGACATAAAAAGGACTAGAACAACATCTTTACCACAAAATCCCTAAACTGAAAAGGATCTTTAAGTGTATTAATGCTCACATTTCTGGGCTCCATTGAATAAAGCTCTATCTTTGGGTGTATCTCCAACTTCAATGATTTTGGCTCCAGCTAACAACTGCATAATCAAACCAGATGTTACAATTGGGGAGATACCCAATTCCATTAAAGTACCTGTAAGGAAAGGGGAAAGAGGTAAATAATCTTTACTATACACAATACAGACTACCTTGTAAGTATCCCAGTCCTTAATTACATCTACAGAAATACACACTCAAATGTTAAAAAGCAAATTTTCATTCCTCAAACATTAAATTACTCAAAAACTCTATGAATACAACCTTGCAACAATGCATTAAATAAACATTACTATAAATACTATACGAATGTAAATTTCTGTAAATTCTGAAATTAAAATGTTAATCTGTTGGAAAAACTCTTCCAAGATTTCTGTCCAAATCATTGTTTTTAAAACATACACTAAACATGTTATTTTAACACAAAATTTAAAATTACATACCAAGCCCAAAAATTACATATCAAGATAATAAAAGAATGACATTTACAAAGATTTGTCACTCTTGTAATACAGTATCTAAAATTACACAGAAAGCCAATTAAAATAATGTAGAATAGTTAGTGGCACAAAAATGTTGGCATAGTGTGTAGGAAAAAAAATAGAAAATAGTGGGAAAGAAAGAAAATCTATAAAAAGGTTAAGAACCAAAACTCTAGACAGTGATAATCATTCCATTTTCTGTATACATCTATATTGTGTACATATTTCTATAATTAGAATAAACACATGGTTCTATAGTTATTTACATATTTATCTCTTCTCCCAGGCAATGAATTTCTTTTATCAAATCCACCCACTTCTTGTGGACTCTAAAAACAGTTTCTACATTTTCAGATCTATTTGATGTCAGCACTAGTACAGAGGCAGAAGAAAAGTACATACCTCTGTTGGATGCAAGAATAACTCTCATCCAGTAGAAAGGATCTGCAGAATCTGATGACATGATTCCAAATAGTGGTATCTGTAACAAAAAAACATTTTACAAAAATATATTGTCTAAATTAAGTTTGAACTTACTTTGTAACTCATTCACACAGTGTTTGCAATCCTTAAAAAAAAAAAAAAACCCACAACCTTTCATATTCTTTAACAAAACAAGTATACGTTAAAGGTAAAGTTTTTTAATGAGAACAAAAGCAATAGAAATCATTACTTGCAGCATTTCTCTAGTAAATACTCCTATTGGTATGAAGATCTGTTGCACACCAATGTGAATATATTTAACAGTATTGAACTGTACACGTATAAGTGGTTAAGATGGTAAATTTTGTATTTATCACAATTTTAAAAAATACTATCAGTAAACTATAGAATATACCTACCTCGTCACAGAATAATTGTGCAAAGCTATGGGTACTAATGACAGCCAAGGTCACAGTCCAAATTAAGACTGAAGATGATATACATAGCAGAAAAATTATGCAGCCACTAAAGATTGTACTTATGAAGCTTATTACAGAATGAGGAAGTGCTTACGTTATAATATTAAGTATAAAATAGTGGTTGTAATCTGAGGCAACTTTGCTCCCGGCTCCCATCCCCAAGGAAGGTCTGGCAATATCTGAGAATATTTTTGGCTGTCACAACTTGGAAGATGCTACTGGTATCTAGTGGGTAGAGGTCAGGGATGCTGCCAAACATCCTACAACACACAGGACAGCCCTCCACAACAAATACTTGCCTGGCCTAAAATTTATTGCCATTGTTGAGAAACCCTGGTATATAAAAGGAAGGGCATAAATTTTGTACATTGAAAGTAAAAGTTTGTGGGAAGGGGGGGTAAAGGGACTAAATGGTAATATAAAAAATACAACAAAAAAAGTAAACTAAAAATAAAAGTTCAACACTAAAAATATATATAGAAGGTAACAAGATACAAATATTTTTTATACCCTAAACCATGATTATCTTTAGGTGGTGAGATCATGATTGACTTTTCCTTCTTTATTCTTTTCTGTATTTATCAAAATTTTTCTAAAATAAGCACATGATGTTTCCTATTATATGACCCATGTTTACGACACAGCACTGGGCCAAACCCCTCTCCCACCATGTAGGAATCAGACACAAAGAAAAATATACTTCCAGTTTTCAAAAACCTTCTCTATATGAAGCTGATTTTTTTTTTAATTGTAAAAGATGCTGCCAGCAATTTTAAACATCCCATCTGGTCAACCTAAACCTCTGTGAGTATCTGAATTTAACTGGCTGGGCTGCAAAACTAATAAAAACAAGCTTAAACGTCTGAATTATTAGCTGGGAGCAAATCTGATGAAAAAATAAGCATGGATCTACACACGCCCTTCAACTAATATGAGAGACAGAGAGGAAGAAAGTTATATAAAAACCAACTAACACTACCGGATAGGCCGTATCAAAATATTCCGTAAGTGGAACATAGTCAAATTACTTTCCTTAAGTGTATCTGGTAGAGAGAGGTACTACACCTCCATGGTTAGCCTCTATGTGGGATACTGAACAAGTGAGCCAATCTCCTCTAAGAAATGGTAGTCCCTCCTCTCTGGGAGTAAACAGGATTATTAAACTCAGTAATTGTACCAATTACTCAGCACTGTACATGTATGTACTCAGCATTGTACATGTACAAAATCATGTACACTACTCAGTGCTATACATGTACAGAATCACGTACAATATGGTTGGATGACAACAGAAGCTACTTCCCATGACTCTGTCACAGGTGCAGAGTTCCAGACTTTGCACTATATTATATCTAATAACTGGTTTCAATCCGACAAAATATAGTATAGTACTTCAGAGAAACAAGAATTTCATGATTTAATGGAAACCCTGAACCAACCAGATGGACAAATAGAAAGTTATTAGTACTAGGGATTTCCAAAGTGAAAACCAAGGAAAGATATTTTTGGGTTAAGACAGCAAGTTACAATTAAATTAAAGAACTTCCTTCCCTGACACAAGAAAACACATTATTTAGCAACATTTAAAGGAGTAAAAGCTAACAAGAATTTTAAAAGCTAAGAAAAACAAAAATAAAATCTGTAAGGCGGCAAACAAGAAAAGGGATGGTAAACACGTGCACTGGTGGTTGTGGGGGCAGGAAAAGAGCAGACAGTGGAGCAGCAGAGAGACCCCAACCGTCACTGAGTGAAGGCAAGAGGACCCTCAGAATTCCCACTGCATTTCAAATCCATCCTAGACCAGAGCAGGCTGCACAGATCCCTTTCCTACCCCTTGGACTAGGAGAGGAGCAGAAAGAGCAGCTGAGGAGAAATGCTGAGAAGCAGCCCAGGGCGCTCTCTCTCTGATGGGACTGACAGTGATAGGCCTGCACTGAACTGGGAGTTGGGCAATGCTCTGAAGTTGGGAACTGAACAGAGTCCTGCTCAGTCAGGTGGGGAGAATCCTCACAAGACCCTGAACAAAAATTTACAAAGAAATAGAGGGCCGAGCCAGGCAGCATTTATTATACCTACCTCAGCTTATCTCACCTCCCACCATTCCATAGAGTAAAGAAAATGAGGTAGAAGACACCAAACCCTTAAATTGTGGCTGGAAAGGGGAAATAAAGCTGTTTGAGGTTCAAGGAGAAAGAGAATCAAGAAATCACCCACACTGAGCAGAGAACTGTCCAAACAGGAGAAAGTCAAAAAGACACAACTTGACAACTGTGTAAATATACTATGGAAAGAAAAATAAAGTAAAATAAAATGCATAAATTTACTACATGAAACAATCATAAGAAATGTCACACTTAAAACAGTTACCATCTAGCCTTTTACAGAAAAAGGTTTGCTGTCCCCTGGATTAGAAGATGCACTACTGTCAAGATGGCAAAACTGATCTGCAAATTCAATGCAATACAAATCATAACCCCAGTAGTCTTTCTATAAAAAGCAGTAGGTTGGTTCTAAAATTTATATGGACATATGAAGAACCTAGGATTTTGAAAAAGAACAACAAAGTTAGAGGACTAATATAACCTGATTACAAGACTTAGTATAAAGCTGCAGTAAACAAAAAAGAGAGCTTTACCGTAAGCACGAACACAGATCAATGGAACAGAACAGAGAATACAGAAATAGATCCATCCGTGCAGGGTTAATTGATTTTCAACAAAGAAGACAAGGTAATTCATTGGAGAAAGGATATACTTTTTTCAACAACTGGCTATCTATACAGGAAAAGAGTGAACCCCAACCTTACCTTATGGCATACACAAAAATTTAACTAGAAATAGATCATAGACCAAAACATACAAGCTAAAACTTTATTTAAATACATTTTATTTTATTTTCATTTATTTTGAGCAAGAGGAGAAGGAAAGGAGGAAAAGGGGGAGAGAAACATGAATGTGCAGGAGAAACATCTATAGGTTCCCTCTCACATGTCCCCAGCTGGGGAACTTGCCCACAACCCAGGCACATGCCCTGACCAAGAATCAAACCTGGGACCTCTTAGTTTGCAGGCCGGCACTCAATCCACTGAGCCACACCAGCCAGGGCTATTTACTTATTTATTTTTTAGAGAGAGGGGAAGAAAGGGAGACAAACAGTCTAAGAGAAAAACATTGACTGGGTGCCTCTTGCACACGCCCCAACTGGGGACCCAACCCAAAACTCAAGCATATGCCCTGACAGGGAACCAAAACAGTGACCTTTCCCTTTGCAAGACAATGCCCTACCAATTGAGCCACATTGGACAGGAAAAAACTATAAAACATTTAAAAGAATGTGGGAGGAAATTTTCATGACCTTAGAGCAGGCAAAAATTCTTAGGTGGGAAACAAGAGCTGGCCTGCAAACCCAAAGGTCACTGGTTCGATTCCCAGTCAGGGCACATGCCTGGGTTGCAGGCTGGGTTCCGGGGGGGGGGGGGGGGGGGGGGGGGGTTGAGTGCAAGAGGCAACAGATCAGCATGTCTCTCCCTCGCTTTCCATTCCCCTCTCCCTGAGAAATAAATAAAATCTTTTTAAAACTTTTTAATTAAAAAAATATATATATTCACATATCTGACAAAGGACTTGTTTGTACACAGAAAATATTAAAAATCCATATAATTCAATACTGGGACAATAATCCAATTTTTTCAGTTGGGCAAGAGATTTGAAAAAACATTTCACAAAAGATAAGTACCTAGTAAGTACACAAAAAGTTTCCTCAGTATCATTTACCAGGGAAATTTAAGTTACAACTTCGGTATCATCTACCAGAGTAATGCAAATTAAAACTACACCCACTGGAGGGACTAATATTAAACTGCTCAACAACAGCAAGAGTAAACAAGGATGCAGAGCACCTGGAACTCCTATACGTGGCTAGTGGGAATATAAAATGGGGCAACTACTTGGGAAAGAGTGTGACAGTTTCTTACAAAGTTGAACATATACTTGCTATACAATCCCGCAAATCATCTAGGTATTCACCCAAGAGAAATGTAAGCATGTGTACAAAAAGTCTTGTTCATGAATGTTTACAGAAACTTTATTTGCAATGGCCAAAATTTAGAAACAACCCAAATGTCCAACAAGTAACTAGGTGAACAAATTGTGATATAGCATGCAGCAGAACTTCTAAGAAATAAAAAGGGATAAATCACCGCTATACCAACAACATGAATGAATCTCAGAAAGCTGATGAAATGATAAATCACTGCTATACCAACAACATGAATGAATCTCAGAAAGCTGAATCCTCCAGTACTAAGGAGTAATACTGGATGCCATTTAGATCAAACTCAAGAAAAGATGAATCACCCCTTATTGTGTAACAGGCGTGCCAAGACCAAAAAAAAAAAAAAGGGCCCAAATGAAAGAACAGATCAAAGCTCCAGAAAAAATACAACTAAGCAACAAAAAGACAGCCAAACCATCATCAGATGCATAGTTCAAAACACTGGTAATCAGGATGCTAACAGAAATGGTTGAATATGGTCGCAAACGAGATGAAAAAATGAAGACTATGCTAAGTGAAATAAAGGAAACTGTACAGGGAACCAACAGTGAAGGGAAGGAAACTGGAACTGAAATCAACTGTGTGGACCAGAAGGAAGAAACAAACATTCAACCAGAACAGAATGAAGAAACAAGAATTCAGAAAAATGAGGAGTCTTAGGAATCTCCAGGACATCTTTAAACGTTCCAACATCCGAATCATAGGGGTACCAGAAGGAGAAGAGGAAGAGCAACAAATTGAAAACTTATTTGAACAAATAATGAAGGAAAAATTCCCCAATATGGCAAAGAAAACAGATTTCCAGGAAGGCAAGGAAGCTCAGAGAGTCCCAAAGAAGTTGGACCCAAGGAGGAACACACCAAGACACATCATAATTACGTTACCTAAGATTAAAGATAAGGAGAGACTCTTAAAAGCAGCAAGAGAAAAGAAGACAGTTACCTACAAGGGAGTACCCATAAGACTATCAGCTGATTTCTCAAAAGAAACCTTGCAGGCAAAAAGGGGCTGGAAAGAAGTCATGAAAGGCAGGGACCTACATCCAAGAGTGCTCTATCCAGCAAAGCTATCATTCAGAATGGAAGGGCAGATAAAGTGCTTCCCAGATAAGGTCAAGTAAAAGGAGTTCATCATCACCAAGCCCTTATTACATGAAAGGTTAAAAGGACTTATCTAAGAAAAAGATAAAAAATACAAACAGTAAAATGACAACAAACTCACAGTTATTAACAACCGAACCTAAAACAAAAGCAAAAACAAAGCCACTAACCAGAACAGGAACAGAATCACAGAAATGAAGATCACATGGAAGGTTATCAGCTGGGGAGTGGGTGGGGAGAGAGGGGGAAAATGTACAGAGAATAAGTAGCATAAATGGTAGGTAGAAGATAGACAGGGGGAGGTTAAGAATAGTATAGGAAATGTAGAAGCCAAAGAACTTATATATATGACCCATGGACATGAACTAAAAGCGGGGGGAATGCAGGTAGGAGAGGGTGTACAGGGCAGAGGGGAGTGAAGGGGGAAAATGGGACAACTGTAATAGCATACTCAATAAAACATTTAAAAAAAGATGAATCAGATTACAAGAACAGAAAACAGACCGGTGGTTTCCCGATACTGGAGGCGAGGCGAGGATTTACTGCCACAGGTTACAGGGGACTTTCTGGAATGACAGAAATGTTCTATACCCACTGAGATAGTAAGTATGCAGGTATACACGTTTCTCAAAACTTTTAAAAATGCACACTTACAAAAATCAGGCATATTTTACCATACAAAAATTATACCTTCTTAAATCTCTTTTTTTTTTTTTTAAGGAGGGAAGGGGAATGTCTGAAATGTTCAAAGTATATGGTGGGACTATAGATGGTGATGCTTTTTCCTTTGCACTCTTCTGTTATTTTTAAAAAGTTCTCCCTGACCACCCAAATGAACTTTAAACTAAGTACAAATAAAATAATGATTAAATTGTTTCACTCTTCAAAAAATATACTTAGCTTTTTCAAAAATTATAGACTTAATAGGTTTTACTATTTATACAATTGTTTAAAACTTCTTCTATGCATTTCAATAGCTTTTCAAAATCCTCACAAAAACTTTCACCTAAATCATCTAATTCAATCCTCACAACAACCCTGTGACATGGAAAGATCACATTTTATAAATTTAATCTCTGAAGAAAAAATTTTAAAGCATCACTGAATTTTATTAGTTTATAAACACAGTATATATATCCCTGGGGTTCTAGAATTCATCTTTTTGAGTTCTTTTAAAATTAATGCATGCTATCTACAACATAAGTGGCAAGCAAAATGGGATTATGTATTTCCAATATATATGTCAAAAGCTTAACACTTTTATATATAAAAATCTGTCATAAATCAATAAGAAACCTCAAGGGAACAATGGGTAAAAATCATTAACTGAAAACTAAAAGAGAAAATGTTCAAACCCACTGGTAAACCAGAAGAAATACAAAGTAGGACAAGATAACTATTTTCACAATTAACTCATTAAAAAGAATAATAATGCCAAAAATAATTCAGTACATTTTTTTAACTAAAATAAGTATCTCAAATTCTAACCAATCAAAACCTTAGAACAACAGTACAGGCATTTATTTAATATTATGGTTACATACCTGACAACATACTAAGAAAATGAAGAGTGTTATAGCAGTCCATAGTACCTTCTCTCTAAACTGGATCTTACAAGAAAATACAAAGAACAGTCAATCAAAATGAAGAAAAAGCAAATATAAAACAAAACTCCCTATTAAAGCATAGCAACCATTCCCCATCACAACATGCTATTTTCAATTCTTAAAATACTCTCACCCTTGCCCTGGCCGGCGTGGTTCAATTGGTAGGAAGGTCATCCCATAGACCAGAAGGTCACGGACATACACTAAGGTTGCAAGTTCAATCCTGGGTCAGGGAGCACACTAGAAGGCAACCAATCAATGTTTCTCTTCCTCTTTCTCTCTGTCTGTCTCTCCCTGCCCTACCTTCCCCTCTCTCTAAAAGTAATAGAAAAAAATGTCCTCAAGTGAGGCTAAAAAAAAAAGTACTCTTACCCTTGTTAGCAGTAGCTAAAGCACTAAAGCAAATAACTGAACTTCTCAAATATAACTTTCTTTACTTTTCTCAAGAACGTTGTAATTTTTTTTAAATACAGGTAGTCCTCATCACACCATACTGTGTTAACTAAAACTGAAAAGGATGCAAAGTAAGACACAATTCAACATGCCTACATTTCAGTTAACCTAACGCTGTTCAAGTCTAGGACTGAGTGTAATATTACATGAACTCCTATTTTTATAACCTCAAAGCAATAAAAGAACATACTTCTAAATAATAAAAAAGTTTAACAAAAGTTTTACTTATCTCTTTGCATGTCCCTGTGCCTATTAGCTTCATGAGAAAGCGAAAGTACATAAGGGGAGGAATGTCTGGGAACTGGCCAGTTTGGGATTAATAAAATTTCTGTAATGTAAATACCTTATCACCAAAAGTACACAATGATGGAAGAACAACTTGATGAAGTCACAATATCTTCCAAATGCATTCCTGTGATTTTCCTTTGCATTGAATGAATCAAAAATGGAAGGTATATACCTGCACAGTTGCAATTCACTTATGTAAAACAGTTGTACTCATCAAAACAGACCCAGCAGATAGGGCCATTCATAGTGCAGTGGGTCACATCATTGGCAAGCACAGTGTGCGCCCTATACTACAGGAATTATAAAGATCACTACATACAGGGAAACACTATATCTTGTCTAACAGGCCAAATAAACACTTGGTTTGGAAATGTTAGAACTTAAAGAACAGTTATTTTTGAAACCATGAGATAAGCTATCCAGATTTAAACAGGCCTCTACTAGTTTTATTCACTTTGTGCCTCTTGAAAGACAAAGGATCAGGTAATATTTTCTAATTACAGACACAACAGGGTTGAGGACAATAAATCAATCTTGCTGGTTTAGCAAAATGTTAGGTATCCTCTATATTACTAAAACATTATACTTACTTTTCTTTCAGGTTTCTGTATTTCTGGTAGAACTGCACAGAAAGGTTTGATAACTTCTAAAAATTTGACTGTGGAGGAAAAAAAAAGAATGCTTATCCCTATCAAAAGCTGTTTTGTTTTTTTTTTTAAAGAAATGTGTCTTTTTACAGAATTAAATGCCAATGTTCTCTAACTTTAATGGCAATCCATTCCATTCCCTACACCCAAAATTGATCATAATGCTCTCTATTTCAAATACAGAGAGAAAAAAAAATTCCAAAATCCTAAAGGCTTAAGGGCTCAGTCAGTAAAAGACAAGTAATACCAGTATCCTTTTCATATGATTTTGCTTCTCCATGCTTGTATCCAACCCTTTCATAGAGAAAGGAATAATTCAGTGAAAAAAGGAGCAATTAAATGTAGCCTACTATGGTACCCACAACATAACTCAAGAAGATAGGAGATATCAGAGGAGAAATAGAAGAGGAAAGTACAACAGGAAATGGGCTGAATCTGCAGAAATGATTTAAACTGAAAGATGCTGCAATGAGTAAGTGAGCAAGATCATGGAATCACCTTTATAGATAACTTTTACTTCATTTCATTCTCACTGCTCATTGGTAGGTTGCTCTCCCACCTAATGGTCTCAAAGTATTTGCTTATGTACAATGGATAGCCCAGAGAATGACAATTACATTTCATCAGACACCATTGTTTTCCCAGACAACTCTTTCAATATATAAAAGATAAACCAAGGTTCTTTAAGGAAGGACACCATCTTCTGGCATGACTGAAGTCAAGCCCTGCCAAAATTACTGAAGGATGAAGATAATAATCTCTGACTTCAGTCTCAGCCAGCATCTGCAATATGCAGAAACACAAGAGGCCACAACTAGCTGTTGGTTATGATCATCTTCCCCTACGTGCATTGGATTCTGTACCAGTATCATGAAACTGTTTTAAAACTGACAATTACACTTCAGCAGTTAGCCAAGTCTGTCTTTTTTATAAAACCTCTCAAAATGATGGCATTCACTGATTTCATAAAGAATTCTCAGATCTTCATGGGCAAATGTTTGTAACCCAAGTAACATTTTGGACTATTTGTAAAGTGAATCTCAATTATAAAAGTGTTCATCTCTAATGTAAAACAAGTATCCATTATATCAGGAAACTTCCTACAACCCCCTTATCCCTTTCCTGTCTCACCTCAATCCAAATCACCCTCCTCCCAGATTTCTAGCATTTCATGACCACCTCTGTTGGAGTATTCATGTTCAAGAAATGTTTCTCTCTGCTACATGTAGACTCAGTGTGGCAGAATTTTACCCATTATACTGTAAATTAAAGGTCGGGGTCCCCTCTACCTCGTTTCTAGGTTCCCGCAAAAGTCCACTAGTTGGCCAATGGGTGCACAGCTTGGGTCTGCAGTTACCCATTCATCCTACAAATATCTAAATAGCTATGTAATATGTGTGATGCTAAGTGTTTAGGAGAGGACCCTCAAAAGATCCTCGTAATATAAGGCCTTGTCCTTAAGGCGTA
This sequence comes from Glossophaga mutica, assembly GCA_039655065.1. Taxonomy (NCBI): domain Eukaryota; kingdom Metazoa; phylum Chordata; class Mammalia; order Chiroptera; family Phyllostomidae; genus Glossophaga; species Glossophaga mutica. Next base: position 160,280,896 of record CM077303.1, read on the forward strand.
AACAACCTTACACACAGAGAATTTTCAGTAAACGCCACAGAATGCCTTAAATAAAATTTTTAGATAAAACGCTATGCTACCTAACGCATTCCTTTCCTCCCCTAAAATACCTGCCACGCAACAGTTTCCTGAAATTAAACAAGTCAGGGAACTTTATTCATCACAACTAAAATGCCCCAAAAGGATAATGGTATAAAAATAGGAGCTTTCTAAACTCCTGAAAAATTCAAAGTGGTCGAGGTCTTGCCCGGTTCTCTACCTCCCCGCCCCCAAAACCAGTGGTCTCCCCGCGCTGTGCTCCACGCTTCTCTATCTAGGGAGAGCAAATACCGGGCCTGCAAGTCCGGGTCCCCGCAGCCGGCCTGGGAAAGGTCTCCAAAGGCTGGAGGAGCCAAGACGGAGGCCTTCCGCCCACGTCCCACGCAGCGGCCTGCGCCTCCCAGGTGTGCGGGCTGGGCGACTCGGAGCGGGCGTCAGCCCCACAGCACCCAGGCCGGCTGGGCCCCCACGCCCTCCGCGAGAGGCCCACTTCACACGCCCCCCCCCCCCGCCCGCCATGACGCCACTACTCACTGCCCATGGCGGCGGCTGGGTCAGTCCACCGGGGCACAGCAGCCTCGGTGCAGTCTTCGCTAGGGTCTCAGGGACCGGCCTCAGCTCCAGCTCCCGACGGGATCTGACCGGCTGCGCGCAGGCTCCGCCCCGGATCACGTGGTCCACGTGCTGCTTGCGTAGCCCCGCCCCTTGATGAGGCAAGGGTCGTTGGCAGCCGATGCGGCAGACGTCCTCCGCACTGCCATGGCGTCCAAGAGCGTGCTCTAGCCAACCTGGGATTTTTGGGACTACTGCGAGTCCATGGTGGCTCAGCCCTTAAGAATGAGAGCACGTGTTGCAAGCTCAGTATCCAGGAATGTCGGTTTCCTTGACAACCACGTGGGTCCTAGCAAAGGGGGGGGCGGGAGCGGGGTGCTGGTCAGGACCCCCACGGGAACGCTGGCCTGGATTCTGTCCCGAGGCCTGAGCCACCCCGAAAGCCAGCGTGACCCAAGCAGCCTTTTTAATTTGCTTCCATCATGTCGGAACCTGCTGGAAGTTTTTAAAAAATGTGTGACACTTCGTAAGTATTAACTTGTGAAATCCCCACTGTCTACTACCTACGACCCTTCAGCTTCTCCAAAATGCAGAGATCGGAATTTTGTCCACTGTACTGTTCTTATTGCTTTTTCAATGACAGGGTATAATGGAAAGTATACAAGTCTCAGAAATCAGCCAGCCCTCTCCATTTTAATCCCTTATCTACTACTTTTTTTACAGATTGTATTTATTTATTTGTTTGTTTATTTATTTATTTTAGAGAAGGGAAGGAAAGGAGAAAGAGGGGAAGAAAAACATCAATGTGTGGTTGCCTCTCCCTGTGCCCCCAAATGGGGACCTAGCCCTCATTCCAGTCATGTGCCCTGACAGGGAATCCATCCGCCATCCTTTGATTCCAAAGCCAACACTCAATCCACTGAGCCACACTAGCCAGGGTCTTCTGAGCCCTTTCTACCCTAGGCTGTACATTAGCCCACAAAGACTTGAACAAACACTAACAGAATTTCTAACAGCTCCATTCCTAGGATCACCCTGCCCCCACTTAAAATACATACCTGGGAAAGCTCAAGGCCACCAAAGAATTTACCTTTTGTTGCAGGCAACATGTGAAGATACAGTCTTTGTCTCCCAGCCTTAGTGGGAGGGGGAGGGTAGGAGCCTAACTTCCATCAGTTCCAGTTAACAAACCCAGATATGTTTTATGTGGACCAAATCCTCCTTCGTGCTTTTTGTAATTTTCAACTTCCTTGACTCTATGAACCCCACTCACCTCCTCTCTGTAACCCCATTTTCCTTCTAAATTGCCCAAACACCTCTACAAACCAAAGCTGAGTTTAGTTCATGCTGGACTGTTTTCCCTACTGCAACAGTATATTACTGATTAAAATCTCTCCTGACCATTGTAACAAGTATCTGGCTTTATCTTTGAACACACCCACACATTTATATATGCACATACACATAGACAGAGGGGAACCCTGAAAAACAATTTATTTATAAAAAATTGTGTATTTATTCTTATATGTTTAAACTTCAGTCACCTTCAAAGTACTGATGCAGTACACCTACCAAGATGTTCTTTCCCTGCTCAAAACAGTGTTTGAACTCTGATTTTGATGCCTTTTAGTGCTTCTGCTGTCTTTTTTGTTTGTTTGTTTGTTTCACCTCTTCCACCATGGAAAAACATTTTACTTTGAGGATATTTTTCACTGGGAGGGGGGAAGGGGATAAAAAAAGAGTCCCTTGGGGAAAGATGGGTGAATAGGGAGGGTAGGGCACTGACTGCTGAGCAAACTGCTCAGTACTCAGTGTGGTGGGGGAAAGGTGCATTTTTTAAGTATATTTTATTGATTATGCTATTACGGTTATCCCGTTTTTTCCCCTTTATCCCCCTCCACCCTGCACCATCCCTTTCACCAGCATTACCCCCCTCCTAGTTCATGTCCATGGTTCATACATATTAGTTTTTTGGCTTCTCCATTTCCTATACAATTCTTAACTTCCCCCTGTCTATCTTCTACCTACCATTTATGCTACTTATTCTCTGTACATTTTCCCCCTCTCTCCCCACCCACTCCCCGGGTGGTAACCCTCCATGTGATCTCCATTTCTGTGATTCTCTTCCTGTTCTAGTTGGTTGCTTAGTTTGTTTTTGTTTTTGTTTTAGGTTTGGTGTTAATAACTGTGAGTTTGTTGTCATTTTACTATTCATATTTTTTATCTCCTTTTTCTTAGATATGTCCCTTTAACATTTTGTATGATACAGGCTTGGTGATGATGAACTTTTACTTGACCTTATCTGGGAAGCACTTTATCTGCCCTTCCATTCTGAATGATAACTTTGCTGAATAGAGCAATCTTGGATGTAGGTCCTTGCCTTTCATGACTTGGAATACTTCTTCCTAGCCCCTTCTTGCCTGCACGGTTTCGTTGAGAAACCAGCTGATAGTCTTATGGGAACTCCTGTGTAGGTAACTGTCTCCTTTTCTCTCGCTGCTTCTAAGATTCTCTACTTATCTTTAATCTTAGCTAATGTAATTATAATGTGCCTTGGTGTGTACTTGCTTGGGTCCAACTTCTTTGGGACTCTCTGGGTTTCCTGGACTTCCTAAAAGTCTATTTCCTTTGCCAGATTGAGGAAGTACCCCTTCTTTATTTCTTGAAATAAGTTTTTAATTTCTTGCTCTTCTTCTTCTCCTTCTAGCACCCCTATGATTCAGATGTTGAAATGTTTAAAGTTGTCCCAGAGGTTCTTAAGCCTCTCCTCATTTTTCTGAATTCTTGTTTCTTCATTCTGTTCTGGTTGAATGTTTATTTCTTTTTCTGTTCCAAACCATTGATTTGAGTCCTGGTTTTCTTCCCTTTACTGTTGGTTCCCTGTATATGGTATTTTTTTTATTTCACTTTGCATAGCCTTCACTTTTTCTTACATTTTGCATCTATATTCAAACATTTCTGTGAGCATCTTGATTACCAGTGTTTCAAACTCTGCATCTGATAAGTTGGCTCTTTCTTTATCACTTAGTTCTATTTTTGGAGCTTTGATCTGTTCTTTCATTTGGGCCATATTTCTTTGTCTCGGTGCACCAGTCTGAATGAATGTTTCTTCTTTACCTCCTTGGTTTTGGATTCCCGTATAGTTCAATTGTCCAGCAGTTCTGGTATTTTTTGTTTTGGAATTTGTTGTTGTCCTTCTTTTGGTTGTGTGAAGAAGCAAAGTGTATCTACCTATGCTTCTACTTGGTGGGAAGTCAGGTACGTTATTATGAAACAGGCAAACGCATTGAAAGAGTCTTCAAAAAAATTCACTGAAGCCAAACTCAGCCTCTCACAACAATTCCAGCGAGTACACATGGGTTCCTAGAAAACTAACCTAGCTGGGACAACCTGTACTACAAAGGGTCTGCCCTCCAGAAGATAATTCTGATTTTTTTGGGTCCCACCTCATGTCTGTGAACTCAATTATTAATACTGTTGCCAAGACAAGACAACTGCAACCCACTGAGGTTTCAGTTAACATACCATTTATGGAAGAGATTACCAACTCTGCGTTATCTTCTGAAACCTTCTATCAGTTGCATCATCTGGAGATAGCTTTCTGTAAGATCAAGAAAGGATGGCAGTGAGACTTTGACAGTGTGTGCCAGTTTCTAAGACGAGTGTCCCAAAGACAACAGAAGAACACTTTTAAAAGAAATATTGCATCATTATATCTTTAAATGCCCCCCCCAGAAGATAATTGTGGGTTTTTTGAGTCCCTCCTCATACATATGGCTTGCATGGGTCTCTGCTCCACTTGTGGTCATCTGGGACAGTGCCAAGGCTGAATGCTTGGCTTATCAGAAGACTCTCAAACACAAGTTTGGCATTTGGTGCTGGCTGTCAGCTAAGACTTCAAGTAAAGCTGTCAGCTCCAACATCTCCATAGGCCTTCTCCATGTGGCCTGAGCTTCTTCAAAACATGGCAGCTGGCTGCCAAGTCACGCCCTTGGCGGTGATGTGGCATCACTTTCAATGCATTGTATTTATAGAGGCAGGAACAGAGAGCTGCTCAGTTTCAAGAGGGAAGGGAAATAGACTCCAACTCCAGGTGTGGATGTGGCAAGTTTCTGGAAGAGCAGATGGGACACAAAATACTGCTCTAGCCTCTTTTGGAAAATGAAATCTGCCATAGTCAAAATATCACTTCCTGTGACTTCATTCTTACCTCATTATACTTTGTATAAGTCATTTTCACACTTGTCTAATCTCACTACTACACCATTAACTTCTAGTTGGCAGAGGGGTTCTTACTTAACTTTTGTATCATCCACAGTAACCTGCAAATGATTGACTTAACTATAGTTTTGACACTAATTTCATTAATATAACATCCTTTCAATAAGATGCACTAAACTGAAAATCTAATTGACAGAAGAAAAAGAGTAGCCTGCACCGCTCTTTACTGTCTGTTTCTGGGACAGCTCCATGTTTCAAGTGATGGCCTTTGACACTCTGGATAACTTTTATTAATTACCCTTCCAGTCTTTCTACTACTACATGCTACTCATGACTTCTCCTTGTATAAACACATATGCCACCTAATCCACATTCATTAGGAATAGCACCCTTCCTTGACCTTCTACACTGCTTTAGTCCATCCAACAAAAACATTTCTCTCTCTACAAAGTAGAATGCCTTGTCTTCTCAAATAAATTGTTAGTGCATTGAGGACAAAAGGTAACCCATTTTATCTTTTACTCCCATGTATTTCTAACATCCAGAACAATGTCACATACGCAGTAAGGTATCCGATAAACTGTTGAGGAAATACTATTTATTCTTAAAGAGTCATTTCTTATTTTTATTCAGTTATGGCTGGTGCTCCATAGAAGTCAGAGACAACACAGTGAAACAACACTAAAGTTATATACTAAAAGTTTTTAAAAATAACTGATATTGCAATTGGCAGTGGGGGAATAATAACCTGCTTTATTTAGATTGTGCTTTTTCAGATTAAAATACAAATATGACAATGAACTATTACTTCCATAGAGTAATTTAGGAATTGTTTGTGTAACAGTGTTATAAATATTGAGGATTTAAACATTTTATCCAAATTTCTCAAAAATATAATAGTGTTAGCCTGAATTCTATGAGAAGCTGAAGATGAAAACCAAATATCCTAATACATCCACTAGAAATGTAGGTAAAGCTTTTAGAACATCAGGATCCAAATGTCTTCATTTTTAAATTTGTGACTTCCTGTGTAACTTGTAATTTTTTTAAACCATATTTCCTCAATTTTGTGAAAGAGATACTGTTTTTACTGTCAGTCAAGGAATTTTTAAAAAGAATAAAACTTTAGCCCTGGCTAGGTGGCTTAGTTGGTTGGAGTGCTGTCCCAAATACCAAAGCACTGTGGGTTCAATTCCCAGTCAGGGCACATTGCTAGGTTTCAAGTTTGATCCAGAGTCAGGAAGCATACAGGAGGCAGTTGGTCAATGTTTCTCTTTCTCTCTCTCACTCACCCCCCTTTTCCATCTCTCTAAAATCAATTAAAAAACATAGCCTCAGGTAAGGATAAAAAAATTATTATAGTCAGCCTAAAAAAGGCTATCCTTTAGAATATAGGATGCTTCCTTATAGTGTATGTATTGAAAACATAGGAAAATTGAACCAAATCATTCTTATAAGGAATAAAATTTTATTTTTACAAAGAATAATGTATCATTTTAAACAAAATTAAAATTTTTTCATGGTTCTTAACATTTCTATAAACTGAATACCCAATTTGAGCTCTATTCATCATTGAATATGAAATTTAGCACAGATAGATACAAATGGGTTATAAATATCATGTTATCAAATTTTTAAAAGGAGGACTTCCGGCCAAGATGGAGGCGTAAGCGGACACACTGTGCCTCCTCTCACAACCAAAATTAAGGACAACAAATATTTAGAAACAAGAAAACAACCAGAACTTATAGAAAACTGAACTGTACGGAAGTCCAACAACCATTCATCTAGACCGGTAAGGGGGCGGAGTCGCGGCAGGAGAAAGTGGAGGTGCGGACCCAGGAACGCAAGCAGCAGCGGCTGGCAGTTCCCAGGTGCACAGGCGGCGGCTGGCGGTCCCCGGGCCTACAGGCAGCAGCTGGCGGACCCCGGGCACAGAGGGGCAACTGTGCAGACCCGGTGAGGCCGCACAAGGTGGCTGGCTGACTGACCAGGTGGTCTCATATTCAAGCGCGCAGACGGTCCAGGCGGAGGGGAAGTGGCGGAGGGGACCGAATCCAGGAGAGAGCGGAGCAGGCGCCATTGCTCCCTCTCAGGCCCCACCCCCACATACAGCGTCACAACCCAGCGACTGGGCTGCCCCGCACTGGGGAGCGCCAGAGGCTTCACTCTTCACTACGTAACAGCACGCGCGCGTGCGCAGATAATCCAGGTGAAGGGGAAGCAGCGGAAAGGGCCGGAGTCCAGGAGAGAGCGGAGCAGGCGCCATTGCTCCTTCTCAGACCCCGCCCCCACCTATAGCGTCACAACCCAGCCACTGGGCTGCCCCGCCCTGAGGAACACCTAAGGCTCCACCCCCTCACTACGTAATAGCCGCGACCAGACTAAAACCAAAACAACAACAACAAAAAAAAAACACCAAAAATGGCTCAAACCGGAAAACAAATAAAAGCCCCAGAGCCAATTCCTCTAAGCAGTGAAGAGATAGCCAACCTGTCAGATGCACAGTTCAAAGCACTGGTCATCAAAATGCTCACAGAATTGGTTGATTTTGCTCACAAACTAGATGAAAAAATGCAGGCTACAATCCGTGAAATGAAGGAAGATGCATGGGGAACCGATAGAGATGGAAGGAAAACTGGGACTCAAATCAATGGAGTGGACCAGAAGGAAGAAACTAACAACCAAACAGAAGACGAGGAAGAAACAAGAATCCAAAAAAATGAGGAGAGGCTTAGGAACCTCCGGGACATCTTTAAACGTCCCAACATCCGAATTATAGAGGTCCCAGAAGGGGAAGAAGAACAGCAACGAGTGGAAAACTTATTTGAACAAATAATAAAGGAGAACTTCCCCAATCTGGCAAAGGAAATAGACTACCAGGACGTCCAGGAAGCTCAGAGAATCCCAAAGAAGTTGGACCCAAGGAGGAACACACCAAGGCACATCGTAATTACATTAGCCAAGATTCAAATGAAGCAGAGAATTCTAGAAGCAGCAAGGGATAAGGGGACAGTCACCTACAAGGGAGTTCCCATCAGACTGTCAGCTGATTTCTCAGAAGAGACCTTACAGGCAAGAAGGGGCTGGAAAGAAATATTTGAAATCTTGAAAAGCAGGGACCTACATCCAAAATTGCTCTATCCAGCAAAGCTGTCATTTAGAATGGAAGGGAAGATAAAGTGCTTCTCAGATAAGGTCAAGTTGAAGGAGTTCATCATCACCAAGCCCTTATTATATGAAATGTTAAAGGGACTTATCTAAGAAAAAGAAGATAAAACTATGACAGTGAAAAGACAACAAACTCATAGCTATCAAGAACCACACCTAAAACAAAAGCAAACTAAGCAAACAGCTAGAACAGGAACAGAACCACAGAAATGGAGATCATATGGAGGGTTATCAACAGGGGAGTGGGAGGAGGAGAGAGGGGGAAAAGGTACAGAGAATGAGTAGCATAGATAATGGGAAAAAAAATAGACAGGGGGAGGGCAAGAATAGTATGGGAAATGTAGAAGCTAGAAAAGTTATGACCCATGGACATGAACTAAAGGGGGGAATGTGGGTGGGAGAGGGTGGGTAGGGTGGAGGGGAATGATGGGGGAGAAATGGGACAACTGTAATAGCATAATCAATAAAATATATTTAAAAAAAAGGAAAAAATAAATAAAAAAAATTTTTTTAAAGGAATAAAGTAAAATATTGACCTTATTATATTTTCAATCCCATATTTTATCACAGGAATACTTGATTTGGAATTTTTCAAATGGTCTCTTCCTACAAAGGAATTCAAAGTGCTGACTCATGTTGCTGTAGTGACTGACAGTACGAAGGCTAAGGTGCACAGCTCACGGCTCACGTTGAAGGTGTAACAGGAAACCATAAATAGACGTGAAGTATAAAGTTAGAAATTTGGAGAGAGCCACACTAAACTGAAAAAAAATCTAGTTTTCCCTCTTATTTTGAGCTTACACTTTAAAATTTTTTTTTAACTCAAGAAACCAAAAGATCTGAAATAAAACAACATTGTACCTTTATTTTTTCCTAGTTTGATTTACAGCATTGATGATCATTCTCATTAAATACACCTTTGTAATATTAGTGATTTACATGATTGGCACCAAGATTTATACATCTTGGCACAGAAAGGAAGCATTAAGGTGTATAGGAATAAAAGGGATATGAATACTACAGAAATGTTAAATCAATGCACTATTGTACACACTTATGATGCAAATCCTGAATCTACTGCTGTGACCAGAACAACTTGTACATTGATTCTGAAAGACATTACCAGCTGCCAATAAAAGTGAAGAAGGCATTCCAGTGCCCTAGTACTTCCCCCGTCGTTTCTGAGAAAAACAGTGCCACGGCACAAGAATGGTCGATGGTCGAGCCTCTGTAGCACCAAGCCATGTAAAGCTGCATAGTTTGCTGCTGTTTTCCAGTACCATTTACTTTCAGATAAGGGAGTGGGTTGGTGATGCCTGGAAATCCCCAAGTACCTGGCATTGGGAAGTTCCCACTGTCAAAGTTAAAGTGTTCCTTAAACACCACAAATAAACATCACACTGCAGCAGGGATTTTTAGAAACAAGACTGATTAACTAGGGGCTGAAATCCCCATATCATACACCCAAAGTCAATTAAAAATATGAAAATATTACCACAGGAACAATTTTGGGAAGAAAGATAATGTGACAAAGCAGACCACAAATCAATTTCACTGTAGCCAAAACTCCTTAACTTAATAATACTATGCTAAAAGATCACACTCAGAGATTTAAGGATAATTAGTAAAACAACAATCTTGAAAAACACAAATCAGGAATAATATAGTTTTGCTACAGTGTTTGGTGAAATATTGTTCATAGTGGCTGGAAAACGGCACCAAAAATGACATAAATGAAAATATTGGACTTTGAATAAAGAAGGGGAAAATTAATGAAAGTGACATACATCAAACAAATAGAGAGTTAATGTTGAGGTAATCTATATGTAGCTATAAAGTCAGGCTAAAGAACTTCCCTGGGCATATACAGTTAAGGAGAAAGAGTGAAGACTGAAAAATCTGGACTACAGCCTAGCTCTGTAACTCACTCAGATCTAACCAAATTATAACATGATTGGACATTTAAGGACAAAAGTTACTTGTCAGATTTATGTACTGATTCCCTTGGCTATTCCACGTATTCCAGATTAAAATGGTCCTCAGCAGCCCCCAAAATCTCAGAAGAAGACAGGTTTTTCATGTTACCTAATGGAAAAAGGAAAAAGGAAAGCAGGCCTTTCTTTGTATGGCAGTGTTCTTAACAGGAAGTTGTATTTCCTCAGAGCACATCATCAAACAAATGTCTTGGTGAGGACATCTTCATGCTGCTGCAGGTGAATAGTGCCAATCCCTACAGCAGGCACTGGCAAAGGGGGTCGGCTCACAAGGCGGAGCTGTCATTGGGGCAGAAAAGAAATAAAATGACATTGTGACCCTACCAGAGCTCTGCTTGGCTCCTCCAAGGAGATGCACATATTTTTCTTAGCTTCTTTAACACACATCACCTTTTTGGAAAAATAATGATTTACATAGAATAGACTGTCACAACTAAAAACCAACTAAATTCCAGACATAATAAGGTAATAGAAATTCTCAAATTTGTTCAATTCTTCAGTAACTATTAGTTGGTTTGAGCTGTAGTTTCCTAGATTAGAGTTATTTATATGTGAAAATTATTTGGGCCTAGCCAGCTAGTACCAAATGAGTGAACAGAGTTCTAGTCAAAGCAGAATAGAAAGATAAAACAGAGGCATAATTGCTTTTCTCACTGCTTTTCTCTTCCTACAGCATAATCCACAAGAATTTGGCCTTTGGGGGATTCCCAACTGTGTGGATGGGCCTGGAACAAACATTGGGTGTTTCTACTTCCATATTGTAAAACAAGCCTGCTCCCCCAATGGCCTGGATATTGACCTTTAAGGACAAGCATGCTGGGAAAGTCGCCCACAGTAAGGGCTTTTATTTTTCTAAGTATAGTCACTTTTTGTTTTACATGACACTGGTATGTAAACACAGCTTGATAAACACTCAGCATTTTATTTTGAAAGAATAACCTAAAACTAGACTTTATATTTTAGTTTATCCTTAAAAGAACTGGATTGATAATAGGGAATAAAAACATTTGTTGGGCCCTGGCTGGTGTAGCTCAGTGGATTGAGCGCGGGCCTGCGAACCAGAGGATCGCGGTTCGATTCCCAGTCAGGGCACATGCCTGGGTTGCCAGGCCAGTTCCCAGCATGGGACACACGAGAGGCAACCGTACATTGATATTTCTCTCCCTCTCCCTCTCCCCTACCCCTTTAAAGACAAATTAAAAAAAAAAAAAAAAAAAAAAAACATTTGTTGGCATTCTATAAAAAACAAGATATCAAAATATTACAAGAGGGACAGAGATAGTACCTTGCAAGCCAGTTGCTTTTCAAACCTTGGAGAAACAAAACACCATGGGCCCATGTTCTGAGGTTCCTCTTGACTCCAAATAAAATCTATAAAAGAAGAAAATTCATCTCAGTACCCCAAGTGAACATATACAACATAAACACACACACTATGTATATACATACACGTTTTTCCAATATGGCATATTTTTGCTTGTCTTTTTTTTTTTTTTTTTTAACAAATGCATAGTAGTGTAACCACCATCACAATCATGATACAGAACACTTCTATTAATCCAAAAATTCCCTCACCTTTGTACAAGGGACAAGATGAGGGAATTTTTCTCCTCTCACCCCCAAACTTCTCCTCTCACCCCTAACCTCTGGCAACGACTGATCTTTCCCCCACCCCAAAGTTTTGCCTTTTCCAGAATGTCAGATAAATAGAATCACACAGTATTAGCCTTTTGGGTCTGGCTTCCATAAATTAGCAAAGTCCATTTGTGATTTTGCCAATAGCAATAATTCACTCTCTTTTATTGTTGAGTACTATGACCCTGAGTATGGATATACCACAAGCTGTTTTATTATTTTTTAATTTATTGATTTTTAGAGAGATAAGAAGGGACAGAGAGAAACATTGATGTGTTCCACTTATTTGTGCATTCATTGGTTGATTCTTTTTTTAAATTTTATTTTAATTGTTGTTCAAGTACAGTTTTCTGTCTTTTACTCCCACCCCAGCCCACCCACCCATCCCTCCCCACCTCCCTCCCATTTCCACCCTCTCCAGTTTTTGTCCATGCGTTCTTTATATTTGTTCCTGTAAACCCTTCCCCTTTTCCCCTGAAATTCCCTCCCCTCTCCCCTCTGGTCACTGTCAGCCTGTTCTCTATTTCAGTGTCTTTGGTTATATTTTGCTTGCTTGTTTGTTTTGTTGTTTAGGTTCCTATTAAAGGTGAGATCATATGGTATTTGCCTTTCACCACCTGGCTTATTTCACTTAGCATAATGCTTTCCAGTTCCATCCATGCTGTCGCAAAGGGTAGGAGCACCTTCTTTCTTTTTGCTGCAGAGAATTCCATTGTGCGTTGGTTGATTCTTGTATGTGCTCTGACCAGGGATCAAACCCACAGCTTTGGCATATGGGAACAACATTCTAACTAACTGAGCTACCTGGCCAGGGTCTATAGTACAGATTGTTTATTCATTCACAGGTGGAAGGACATTTTGAGGTTTCCAGTTTGAGGCAATTATGAATAAAACTGTTATAAACATTCACATGCAGATCTTTCTGGGGAGATGTTTTCCATTCTCTTGGGTAAACACCTAAGAGGGGGAATGATGGGTGGTATGGTAACTCTATGTGTAACTGTGTAAGAGACAAACTATGTCCAGAGTGGCAGTACCAGTTTGCATTTACACCCACAGTGAATGAGGGTTCTAGTTGCTTTGCATCCTCATGATCACTTGGTAGTCAATTTGTTGTTTTATTTTCATTTTAATTATTTGAATAGATATGCAGCCATATCTCACTTTCGATTAATTTGCATTTCCATTATCACTAATTATGTTAAGCATCTTTTCAAATATTTAGTTATTTGCCATTTGGTTCTCTGGTAAAGTGCTTGTTCAATTCTTTAAAACATTGGATTATATATTTTCTTATATGTATACACATATATGAAAATCTTTTTTTTTAAGATTTTATTTATTTATTTTTAGAGAGCGGGGAAGGGAGGGAAAAAGCAAGGGAATGAAACATCAATGTGTGGTTGCCTCTCATGTGCCCCCTACTAGGGACCTGGCCCAAAACACAGGCATGTGCCCTGACATGAGGTTATAAATCAAACCTGAGACCCTTTGGTTTGCAGGCTGGTGTTCAATCCACTGAGCCACACCAGCAGGGCCAGATTATATATTTTCTTACTGGTGAGTTTTAAGAGCTCTTTGAACACTCTGGATAGTCCTTTGTCAGATATCCATCTGCAAATATTTTCTCCCACTTTGCAGCTCGTCTTTTTATCTTCTTCACAGTGCCCTTCACAATGCAACAGTTTTTCATTTTGATAAAGTCAAACTTTTCTTTTATGGAGCATGCTTTTGGTATTATATCTAAAAACTTTTTGTTTAACCCAAGATCACAAAGATTTTATTCCATTTTCTTTCTAGAAGTTTCATAGTTTTACATTTTACATTTAGGTCTATGATCAATTTTCATTTAACTTCTGCATACGGTGCACAAAGACATCCAGTTGTTCTAGCTCCATTTGTTGAAAGGCTTGTCTTTACAATTACAGTTGATCTATCGTCAATGACCATGATTCCCTCCAAACTCTAAAGAAATTAGATGTCTTATATAAGACAAGGAGACTGAAAGATATACCAAAAATGACATGAAGACACTGGCTCTAGAACTATTATTTTCATATCTCCAGATTTCATGAGATCCAATTTTCTAATAACTCTCACTGACCCCATAACCTCTTTTTCACTTGAGATAGTTCCAATAGGTTTCGGATATCTAAAAATCAAAGAAGCCTTTACCTTTCACATGTTTGTATTTGCTCATCTCCTGTTGTAATGAGTCCAGTGGGAAAGGGCAGAGTTCCTCTAACCGGATAATGGCAAACTCCCGCTTCTTGGCTTCCAAAGATTCCCTTTGCTTCAGCAGGGCATAGAAGTGTTTGCCAGAGCAAAATACTAGACTCTTAACACTGTTGGGCAGAAAAGGGACAGAAGGGTGGGGGAGAAATACCTTAAAGTAAGAATTGTATCAGAAGAAAGAGGAAACCTGTTGATTTAAATGCTTCACTAATGAAGCAGTAGGTCTCTGCAGTTGGGTTCAGTCACATGCCATGCCCTGGCAAGCCTTCTTTCCCAACATATGCCTCCCCAGTTCACTCTTCCACGCATAGTATAACTCCTACACCACTCACGTAAAGGACTTATATTACGAGGGAGGAGATATGGATCACTTTGGGTTTCTTAACATGAGCTAGAGTTCCCACCAACTAAAATTCAACTGCCAAGTATGATAACAAAGGTATGCATCAAATTACTTTTTTGGATCCACAGATGAATCGCCAATGACTGGTCTGAATGTTGTTCCTGGTGCCATTTCCTGAAGAGTTGACACAGCTGCCTAAGGAGGAAGGGAAAAGACACAAATCTATTAAACGGTGGAAAGAAGCTGAAGATGCTTTTATTTATAAGGGATCTTCACCAAGAAACAGTTTCAAAACTCACACCTAGGACCATAAGTAAACATATATACTAATAAACACAATAGCTTTCCAAAAAAAAAACTCTGTTCCAAATACTTAAGAATAAATTATTTTCCTGAAGTTAGATAAGATTGCCTTTAGTCTGGTGCCACAATAAAATTTCACGAATCAAAATTTCAATTTAATCATACAACTTCATTATTAATAAAAAGTATGCTCTAATTTTTTGCAATTAGAGAAAACATTTTATAGAATTTATATTATGAACCGAAAACAGTTAAGGTAGGGGAACTATTTAAGTTTTTTCTTATAATTTATAAGTGAAACCTATTTGTCAGAACAAAGTTAGTGAATATTTCTGTAAGGAAAAGAAATTTTATTAATCAGCTCAATCTAAATAAATGCTTGTTGCAAAGAACTTAAGAGTACAAAACTGATGAAGTCAGGTTAGGGATTTGATCCCTTTTGCTATCATTTAGTTAGTTTCCCTGCAGTCAGGTCCCAACTAGATATTCGGCTTTTTTTTTTTTCAGTCCTCACCCGAGGGCACTTTGTCACTGCTTTTAGAGACAGAGGAAGGAAGAGAGCAAGGGAGACAGAGAAACATCCATTGAGAGAGAAGCATTGATTAGCTGCCTCCCCTATGTGCCTGGACTGGGGATCTAATCCGCACCCTGAGTATGTGCCCTGACTGGGAATCAGACCCATAACCTTTCAGTTGCCGGATGATGCTCCAACCGAGCCCCACCGGCCAGGGAGGTACATGGCACTTTGACTAAGACCATTGTGGAAAGCCACCCTGATGCTGGAATATTGTGATATGACCTAAAAAATTAATTTTAACTACTCAGCTATTCTTATGACTAATTAATGTAATCTTTCTCCATTCAGAACCAGATCCGTTTGTCAGTCCTCGCTTCCTGTGAGAGGAAACAAAGGGACCTGGGATTCGGAGCAGGGTGGGAAGTTGGAATGGGATTTAGGTACCTCCTGACACACAGACTCATATAGCCTGAGTTGTGTTTGTCATATGGCAAGTCACGCCCAAATAGGCCATCAAAAGAAAGGTTTGACTTATATTCTGATAGATCTTTTGTACCAATAATATCAAATTTTCAGGAGGAAATTAGAATTGAATATGGTCATACTTATTTTCAATTAATAAAAGAACTTATGCCCTGGCTGGTGTGGCTCAGTGAACTGAGTGCTAGCTTGGGATCCAAAAGGTTGCTGGTTTGGTTTGTGGTCAGAGCACGTGCCTGGGTTGTGGGCCAAGTCCCCAGTTAGGGGCGTGTGAGAGGCAACTGATAAATGTTTCTCTCCCTCCCTTTCTCCTGTCCTTCCCCTCTCTCTAAAAATAAATAAATAAAATCTAAAAAATAAAAAAATAAAAGAACTTAAATGTTTAATGGGGATATTTGACTACTTAGTAAGAGTAGTTTTTCACTTGAAAATATACAGGATACCTACTGATATTTTTTAAGGCTCCCAAATAAGGCTTCTTTTATTTGATAAGTTATATATTAGATTTGAAGCAAGGAGTGAAATATTAGGGCCAGAATATGAACTTTTTTTTTAATATATTTTTTTAAGATTTTTTTTAAGTACTTTTTTTTTTTTCCTTTTAGATTTTATTTATTTATCTTTAGAGAGGAAGGGAAGGAGAGAGGGAGAGAAACATCAATGTGCAGTTGCCTCTTGTATGTCCCCTGCCGGGAACTGGCCTGGCAACCCAGGCATGTGCCCTGACTGGGAATCGAACCGCGATCCTTCGGTTCGCAGGCCCGTGCTCAATCCACTGAGCTACACCAGCCAGGGCAGAATATGAACTTTTATCTTGGTTTCAAACAGCAAAAAAGATTCTCAATAAAATTTCTAATAGTTCAATTAAGACTTGGTAATACACATGCATTATATTGAGATATTTACTACCATCACATTTGCTATTGACCCCCAGAGTCGGAATTAGGATGAGACAGACGAGGTACCTGGGTCACGAAATTTAACGAGGTGTTCACTCCAGGGTCACGCAGGTGCTAACCATAAGAGGGTCTCCTCACTCCCCTCCAAGTGCTAGGCACCGCTTAAAAATACAAACACTTGCAACTTTCTTTTTCTTTTTTAAGATTTTATTTATTTACTTTTAGACAGAGGGGAAGGCAGGGAGAAAGAGAGAGAAAGATACATCAATCGGTTGCCTATTGCATGCCCCCAGCCAGGGACCTGGCCTGCAACCCAGGCATGTGCCCTGACTAGGAGGAACCAAACCAGCAACCTTTCGGTTTGCAGGCTGATGTCTAATCTACTGAGTCACACCAGTCAGGGCAAATCACTTGCAACTTTCTTCAAAATCCTTCAGTTTCAAATCTACACTCTCGAATCTTTGTGCAAACCAAAAACTAGTCCTGAACAGCCATATTTCACTTCAGCAGTAGCATCCATATAAATACAAAGTTTTTGCATATTTATCCTATTACCATATTTTTTGGACCATAAAATGCACCTAGGTTTTAGAGGAGGAAAATAGGAAAAAAAGTTTTTGAAGCAAAAAATGTGGTAAAATATTTAATAACATAATATTTCACCAATGTAAATGTAAACAGAACTCAACAGCAGCATTAACAACAATTATTCCTCCCAAATTGGGGGATGGTGCATCTTATAGTCCAAAAATATGGTAAGGCTCTGGCTGGTGTAGCTCAGTGGATTGAGCACGGGCCTGCGAACCGAAGGATCGCGGTTCGATTCCCAGTCAGGGCACATGCCTGGGTTGCCAGGCCAGTTCCCAGCAGGGGACATACAAGAGGCAACCGCACATTGATGTTTCTCTCCCTCTCTCCTTCCCTTCCCCTCTGAAGATAAATAAATAAAATCTAAAAGAAAAATAAATAAATAAATAAATAAATAAATGTCCTTTAAAAAAAAAAATATGGTAAGATTCTCATATGAAACTGAAAAAAAGTATAGCAGATGAGATAAATACATGCTTACTAGTATTTATTACCTTGAACTCAGCCAATTGAAAACTAACATATTTGTGATTAAAAATTAGATTGTACATTTAACAGTTCAGGTAAACCAAGAGAAAATGTATACTTTTTAAAAATGTATAATTTTAAAGCAGTGTACAATAAGGTATACTGTTATGATGCTGTGCTTATTGAAAGCAATCTACTTAGGATAAACCATTTAACAGAAAAAATCTAAACAAAAGTCAATGAATAACACCACTTGTTTTCATCAAAATACTCTAAATTCCCAGCTTGCTACTATCAACATGGTAGTGTTTAGACTATTTGGACTTTTAAACTTTTTCAATAAAATTGTTTTCTCTCAGACCAGGATACCAGTGTGATTAAACCCACTATCCTGTCTTTCATTACAGGATCTGAGAGCTACCTGTATTTCCAGTTGTTCTTGAAAGGTGCGAGAGGGAAAGAGAGCAGCAAAGCTAACTAAAACTAACAAAGATGTTTCTGTAATTTAAAACTATAATTAGATTGAGAAAACAGGGGAAAAAAGCAGTAAAAAAAATGACAAGAGGAGTGAGGCTTCTAACCAGCTTTTCCCACTTACCGGGAACCTGAGTAACATCTTCGGAGAAGCAACAATGAGGGGTTTTCTGAAGTTCCGGACCATTTGTCTCCTGAGCAAGTGGAAGTACTGAGCAGGAGTCGTGGGGTGCACCACAAACATGTTCACGGTGTCCCCATCCACCCCCTCCTCTATGCTGTCACACATCTGGGAGAGACAGGAAAGAAAGGAGAATGTTCAGATCATCTCATGCAATCATAATGACATCTGCTCTCCAAAGGGACTGCAGGGCTCTCAATGACCAGAGAAGTTTCCCTCCATTGTAGAAGACACCAGGAGGTAAATTTATAGCCTATGAAGAATTAGCCAGAGGATGGGTCTGATAGCTCCCCCATCTGCCTGAGTCTGCATGTTTTAACATGGTTGTTCCCAAACACAGCTGATTTCAAGAAGCAGCTGGAGGGGACCTTCTAAAAAAATACAGATTCTGATTATGTGGGGTTAAGATTGTGAGATTGTGGAAGGATGCACTGTCAGAATCTCCCTCTCTTAATGAAATAAACACAATTATAGTTTGGATTGTTTGTTTTAAAGATAAAACAAAAGCAAAAGCAGCTAACAAGGTTAAAAAGTTGAAGGCAAGGAATTAAATCTTAGAAGATTCTGGTGGGACAGAAAGCTGAGGCATGACTCCTGACCCCACTCCAGAAGCAATGGAGAGAAAAGCAAGTGACTTGACTGAATCCTGACAATTCTTGCTAGTCCCCTCCAATTTGGAGAGAGGGTGTGCGGAGGCAACCCTGGGGAAAAACAAAGGCAAAATCTAGAGCAGGAAACCCTACAGCACTCAATGGAGGCAATGGGGCTGCCAGGCTTGCTGCTTCCAAAGCATTAAATCTGTTTCATTCAAATAGTATGATGTCTGACAATTTAAGGTGCACACTAAGTATCTGCAGGAGGCGGTTCTAGTTCAAAGCACCTCAGAAGCAGGAAAACATTCCTGGGAACCCAAAAAGTATTGGCCATACCTGCAAGAAACGCTCTATGCGACAAGAGGAGTGATCGGGTCCAGCCCCGTCATACCCGTGGGGTAGGAGAATCACAATGCCGCTCTGGAGGAGCCACTTGGCCTCTCCTGGAAAAGCAGAGGGAGGGACTGAGATGTCTATGAAGCAGTAACAAAAGGGGTCTGATCTGACCTGGGTAGTGAACAAATGTTAGTTTGCTACCAGACTCCCTAAACCCATTTCCCTTACATGTTCTGTCTAGCATAGCTATACCATACTTGGGAGAAAATACAGCCATCCTATCAACTGAAACCCTAGAAAGACACATGTCCTGGGCTTAAGCAAGTAGAAGACAAACTCGGTGGTGAATGTCCGGCTCCCAGGGCAGCGTGGCCATACTGACTCCACTTCCAGCACAACTCTCGCCGAGACTGGGCAGCTCCTGCTTTTCCTCAAACACCCCTGACAACACAGGCCACTGTCCTCAAGCTGAGGACATAGGCACTCTGGAAGAGTCTCTGGGCATGTCAAAGTCCATTCTCCTCAAGACACGTTTCTTTTTCATTGTTTTTATTTTGAATTATATTTATTGGGGTGACATTGATTGGTATGTTTCTTACAACTACATAGTTGCAGAGAAACACAACGAAGGGAAAGATCCATAGTACATACTCAAAATCCAAGGGTGGTTATCCTCCAAAATGAGGTGAGAGTCTGGGGGAGACTCACACTTATACTTTATATACTTTGATTTTTTACAGTAAGCAGCTACTGCTTTTATAAATGATTATAAAAATAATAAAGATGTACAACTTCCAATATTCAAATATTTGAGTGTCCCTGGATTGAGGGAAGCAGATTTTCAAGGCTGCCATTCACTCCGACCATAAATCCTCTCTGTGTCACCATCGCCAGCTAGTGATTCATGTTATAGCTACTCAATAAATCCAAGAGTGGACCCGAAAATCAAACTACTTAGGACCTGGTAGGTACAGTCCTGCTCCCTTCAGCCAAATGCATTCCCCTGCAGATGGGAAGGTGCTCCCTGCACAGTCACTCCCTGCACAGTATCCAGCTCTCTGGCAGCTTATTTAACTCCAACAGCTGCCATGCCCTATTGGTTGACAAGGCAACCCCTCAACTCTCCCCAGGGTCCATGGTAGAAGGAGTCTCATAAGTAGCTACAGCCCCTTTTCATTCATTTGTCCCTGTGAGGCTGGTGCCATGTGTCCACTACACACCCGTATGACAAAACCTACCTCCAGAGATGAACGTGTCGAAGATGATCTGGGCACCATTGAAGAAATCGCCAAACTGAGCCTCCCAGAGGGGCAGTAAATTAGGGCTCTCGATGCTCATCCCATATTCAAATCCCAAGACAGCCTCTTCTGACAGTGGGCTGTTGCTGACCTGGTGCAAAGGAAGAGAACAGAGACACTGTCATGCCAGGGAAGTGGTGACTGATTCAGTAAAGGTAAGAGCCTCACATTTATACAAACCTATGAGAGGGAGGAGGGGCAGCAAGAGCAGCTTTATTTTCAGTCATCTCCGCTTGGCTTTGGGGAAAAACCCTCTATGACTGATGCACATGGGAAAGTTGGGACAAAAAGTGGAAGACATGAAAGAGGTTAGAATACAGGTATTGAAGATTTTCTTCAAGGATAAGCAAAATTAACTTCTCAGATGACCCGCCTTTGGAGCTGAGAGTAAAACTGTGTCATACAAGCTTTTTTGGAAAAAAAAAAAAAAGTCACAAAACAAAGGGGGAAACATACCAGAAAAAGGCTTACCTTAGGTTAGAATCCATAATATCCTATTTGCACAACAGATTAACAGACCATCATGATATGTTAAGATAAAAAAAGCAGAATATAAAGTTACATCTCTGAGGAGGCTAAGGAGACATGACAATCAAATGCAACACGATTCTGAACGGGTTTGAGGACCAGATGGCAGTCATGTCGCAATGTTAATTTCTTGACTTGGCTGGTGATATTGTGGTGGTGTAGGAGAATGTCCTCCTTTGTAGGGAATACAGGTCTAGTGCCTCAAGTGTTGGCAACTGGAAGTTTCCATCTTGATGTCTCAAGTGTTTGAGAATGAGAAAAAATTCCTGTTGTATTATATATCCAAATTTTTTGTAATTGTGTGCTTCTTTCAAAAATTTCTTTAGAATATTTTTAATAAGTTATATATCTATAAAATATTATCTGATAATAAAAAGAATAAAATATTGATACATGCTACATAGATGGACCTTGAAAACATGATGCTAACTATGAAAGAAATCACAAAGGCCACATGATGTATGATTCTATTCACATGAAAAGTCCACGATAGGCAAATCCATAGAGACAAAAAGTAGATTAATGGTTGCTAGGGGCTGGGCGGAGGAAGGAATGGGGAGTGCCTGCTAAGGTATGGGGTTTCTTTTGGGGGGGTGATAGAAATGTTCTGAAATTAAATAGTGGTGATGGTTACACAACTCTGAATATATCAAAGACCACTTAATTACACACATTGAAAGGTTGAATTCTTTTTTATTTTTTTATTCTATTACAGTTGTCCCAATTTTTCCCCTTTTGCCCCCCTCCACTTCTCCCACAGTCAACCGCCTCCCTGTTGTCCATGTCCATGAGTCATTCATACACATTAACTAATCCCTTCCCCTTCCTTCCTCCATTTCCCCCTCTCTCCTCCCCTCCTACAACTATCTGTGCTATGTTTCCATGTCTCTGATTCTATTGTTTCTTGTTAGTTTATTTTGTTTATTTGATCCCAGTTATAAGAGAGGTCATATAGTATTTGTCTCTCTCCAACTGGCTATTTCACTTTGTGTAATATTCTCCATTTCCATCCATGCTGTTGTGAAAGGTAGGAGCTCATTCTTTCTTTCTGCTGCATAGTATTCAATTGTGTAAATGTACCATTGTTTTTTTTATCCACTCATTTACTGATGGGCACATAGTCTGTTTCCAGCACTTGGCTATGTAAATAATGCTGCTATGAACATAGGGGTGCTTAAGTTCTTTGAATTGGTGTTTTGGGATTCTTAGGGCATATTCCCAGCAGTGGAATCACTGGGTCATAAGGCAGTTCCATTTTTAGTTTTTTGAGGAAATTCCATCCTGTTTCTCACAGTGGCTGCACCAGTCTGCATTCCCGCCAAGAGTGCACTAGGGTTCCCTTTTCTCCACATCCTCTCCAATACTTGTTTGTTGATTTATTGATGAAGGCCATTCTGACAGGTGTGAGGTGATACCTTATTGTGGTTTTAATTTGCATCTCTTTAATGGCTAGTGATGTTGATCATTTTTACATATGTCTATGGACGTTCTGTATGTTCTCCTTGGAGAAGTGTCTATTCAGGTCCTCTGACCATTTTTTTGTTTTGTTTTGTTTTGTTTTTATTTTTTTTTCCCTTTTAGATTTTATTTATTTATCTTTTTAGAGGGGAAGGGAAGGAGAGAGGGAGAGAAACATCAATGTGCGGTTGCCTCTTGTATGTCCCCTGCCGGGAACTGGCCTGGCAACCCAGGCATGTGCCCTGACTGGGAATCGAACCGCGATCTTTCGGTTCGCAGGCCCGCGCTCAATCCACTGAGCTACACCAGCCAGGGCCTATTTTTTTTTATTTTTAATCAGTATTTTTTAATTGTTGATATTGTACAGTTTTCTGTCTTTTACCCCGCCCCAGCCCACCACCCCAGCCCTCCCCACCTTCCTCCCATTTCCACCCCCCCATAGTTTTTGTCCATGAGTCCTTTATGCTTGTTGCTCTAAACCGTTCTCCTTTTCCCCTGAAATTCCCTCCCCTCCCCCTCTGGTCACTGTCAGATTGTTCTCAAATTCAGTATCTTTGTTTATATTATGCTTGTTTCTTTGTTTTGTTGATTAGCTTCCTGTTAAAGGTGAGATCATATGGTATTTGTCTTTCACTGCCTGGCTTATTTGGCTTAGCTAAAGAAAACAGTATTAAAATAAAAAGAGAACCAACTGTATGGGAAAACGTATTTGACAATGATACCTTTGACAAGGGATTAATCTCCAAAATATATAAAGAACTTACAAGACTCTACTCTAAGAAGACAAGCAACCCAATTAAAAAATGGGCAAAGGATTTGAACAAACACTTCTCCAAGGAGGACATACAGAGGATCCGGAGACACATGAAAAGATGCTCGATATCTCTAGCTATCAGAGAGATGCAAATTAAAACTACAATGAGATACCACTTGACACCAGTCAGAATGGCCTTCATAAACAAAGCAACAAACAGCAAGTGTTGGAGAGGTTGTGGAGAAAAGGGGACCCTAGTGCACTGTTGGTGGGATTGCAGATTGGTACAACCACTATGGAAAACAGTATGGAATTTTCTAAGAAAACTAAAAATGGACATACCTTTTGACCCAGCAATTCCACTGCTTGGATTATATCCAAAGAACCCTGAAACACCAATCCAAAAGAATCTATGCACCCCTATGTTCATAGCAGCACAATTTACAATAGCCAAGTGGTGGAAGCAACCTAGGTGCCCATCAGTTAATGAATGGATCAAAAAACTGTGGTACATTTACACAATGGAATTCTATGCAGCAGAAAGAAAGAAGGAGCTCCTACCCTTTGCGACAGCATGGAAGGAATTGGAGAGTATCATGCTAAGCCAAATAAGCCAGGCAGTGAAAGACAAATTACTATATGATCTCACCTTTAATTGAGTTGTTTGTCTTCCTGGTGTTGAGTCATATGGGTTCTTTACATATTTTGGAGAGCAAACCCTTTTCCGATGTATCATTGGAAAATATGTTCTCTAATATAATTGGTTCTCTTTTCATTTTGCTGATGTTTTCTTTAGCCATGCAGAAGCTTTTTAGTTTGATATAGTCCCATTTTTTTAAATTTTTCCCTTGCCCTAAGAGATAATATCAGCAAAAATATTGCTATGTAGGATGTCTGAAATTTTACTACCTATGTTTTCCTCCAGGACTTTCATGGTGTCATGACATATATTTAAGTCTGGAAAGCTGAATTCTGATCTCAATACAGCTTTTATTTAAAACAAAAAAATTAACCCTGGCTGGCGTAGCTCAGTGGATTGAGCGCGGGCTGCGAACCAAAGTGTCGCAGGTTCGATTCCCAGTCAGGGCACATGCCTGGGTTGCAGGCCAGGCCCCTAGTGGGGGCCACGTGAGAGGCAACCACACACTGATGTTTCTCTCCCTCTCTTTCTCCCTCCCTCCCCCTCTCTAAAAATAAAATAAATAAATAAAATCTTTAAAAATAAATAAATAAAAAATAAAAATAAAACAAAAAAATTACATCTCTACAACGATTACAACTATAAAATTTTGTGATTTATATGGATAAACAATGATAAGAGGAAAATGCAAAGAGATGACTATTATCATGGTGGGATTATGCAAAATTTATTATTTCTGATTTCTATTTTGATTTCAGTTATAACCTATATAATACATTAATTTTTAGAAAGACTGCTGAATTTATCAGATTCATAGGTATGTTGTAAATGGGGTTTGTAGTGGCCACTTTTCTTGTATTTCCACTGTCCTTATCTCATTCCTCCTGTCCTTTCTTCCTGTCCAAGGCTGACATGCCCATTCATATTCTAAATCCACTGGTCTTTGACTTCTTCTCCCAGTTTCATCACCTAACCCCTCTTTTCTGAACCTTTCCTCATTGGCTTTCTCCTCTCAGCAGATAGACACTCAAAAGCTTTAAACCAAAACAATAAATATTCTCAATCAGTGCTCTCTGATTATTACTTCCCTTTCCAGTCAAGCTTCTAGAAAGAATTATCTAATTCCCTTGCCTCCTCCTCCTTAACTCTTGTTTACCCTTCAACCAGTACACTTTAGCTTCTGCTTTCACCACTCCACTAAAATAGCTCTACACAGAATTGGGATAGCCAAATTGACACAGAAAAAAATAGCTCTACATGAGGTCAACCCTTGGCCTCTAGTTGCCAAGTCCAATGACTATGTTATTCTTCCTCTTGTATGACTCCTCCTTACTCGAGTTCAATGACACGGTGACTCTAGTTCTCTTCATGCCTTCCTGGATGCTCTTTATGGAAATACTTTTCCTATGACAGTTACTTAGCTGTTGTTGTCCCCAAGACTCTAACCTTTGGCACTTTTCTCACTCTGCTTTCTCTCAGGGAGATTCTCCCACCCCTGTGGTTTAAACACTCACACCCTGATTACTTCCAAATCTAGATTGCAAGACCAGATTCCTTCCTTAGCTCCAGATATACTTATTTAATTGCTTGATAGAAACCTCTATGCCATTCAGCCCCTCTAAATCTAATGTCCAAAATAGAATCCATTCTCTTTTCCCACCAACCTGTTCCCTCTTCTTCACTCCCTGGTTGGGTAAAGGCTGTCATCATATACCAGCTGTCTGAGTCATGAAGCTAGAATAAAACTGAGACTAGTCTTTCTTATTTATTCCCTACATCTACAGTAAGTCCTTTAGCTCTGATTTTCTGAATAGTTCTCAAATCTGACCCCACTTCCATCTGCACTGTTATTGCCCCAATTCCAGTCCCTGTGATTTCCTGCCTAGATGATTGAGAAACCTCCTTAGAAATTGTCCTAAATTCTCATTCTTTTTCAACCTAGGCTTCCAAAGTGTTATCAGGAGTGATCTTTCCATTGATAATATGAAAATCATATAATCTATTCAGAATTCCACCACAGTTTCTCTTTTACATAATACTTGAAGTCTCTCTCAATGTGGGTAGTCCTATCTGGCTTGTCTCCTCTTTTTTACTCCTGTATCCACTTTGCAGCTCAATCTCCAGTCATATGAAGCTATTTGTAGTTTCCTGGGCATATCAGGTCCTCTCACTTCTCAGTTTTTTGTGTGCTATTGTGTCCACATTGAATGTTCTCCCTGCATGTGTTAGAATAGGCAACTCCTACTGTCCTTCAAGTATTGGTGAAATTTGGCTTCCTTGCCAAACTTTTCCTGATTTCCTCAAGCAGGATAATCTGTTCCTTCTCCTATGCATCTACTGTACTTTGTACATTGGTATACCTATTTTTTGAATGTCTTAATGCTTTTATTTATTCCAAAAAGTATTTACGATGGCTTGTAGTTATACATAATATATAACATGACAGTGCAAAGTAAGTGCAGGAAAAAATAGAAATTAAGATTGAGAAACAGAGTTGGGGAAAAGACATAACCTGCCAACCTACTCACTTTTCCCAAGTCCACTGTAGCCTCTACCCCTTCATAGAAGCCATTATATATATTTTTGAAAAGTACATAGATTCATTGTTTCATTTTCTGATATTATGGAAGTCATTATCGATAAGGGAATGCTGGTTAGCTGCAAGATTTGTGGTGCACACACAACGAAGACAACAAAGATCAAGCAGGTGCTTATCCCAGAGTCTTCATATAAAGTACATGGCACTGGATAATAAATGAAATTTTTGACAGCTTCCTCATAAAAGAGGCAGGGTGTTTACTTGAGGCTTTTCAAATACTAATATTTAAAGCTAATCAATAATATATATGAAATCACAATTCCAAAAAAGTCATTGGTGGGGGAGAGATATTAAACATTTTAGTATCTAAATCAGGGGTATCAAACTCATTTTCACTGGGGACCACATCAGCCTTGCAGTTGCCTTCAAAGGGCCGAAATAATTTTAATACCATATAAATGTAACTACTCCTTAACCATTAAGGAGTTGAAATTACATTCGGCCCTTTGAAAGCAACCGGGAGGCTGATGTGGCTGCCCGTGAAAATGAGTTTGACACCCCTCATCCAGATCATCAGTCTAACTTGACACAGGGGTAGATTTTAGACTAACTTAAAGAAAAGCTGAGCAGTATGTCCATTAAATAATCTTCCTGGAATTTTCTGTTTGACAAGTAAGTTTTTTAAATAAATATTGGTATCAATGACTCAAGATTATACTCTCAAACAAATGGCTAGGGTACGAAAAAAGAGGACATGCCCCTAATTGAACCTTAAAGGGTAATTTATTTTAATAAACATCACATGCTAGGTGTATGCTGGTTGTTGGAGAGGCAAGTAATGAGAAGACCCAACCCCTGCCCTTGACTCTAATGAGTACAGCTCATTGACTGACCATGGAAATATGTGATAATAGAAATATTCATCAAGCTTACTAAACTTTAGAGAATGAAGTAATCTGATGAAATAGCTCTTCTAAAAATACAGGAAAGGAATATTGGCTAATTATTCACATCTTTGGTTTACTTTAATGAATTCAACAATATGAAGTCTATAATATCAATTTTTGACTGAGAAAATTAACATTCATTTGACATTGATATGATTGCAGAGAAGTAGCCAGAGTAAAATAACTCCAGTCTACTTGTTAACATGTTATTTCCATTCCAAATTCATAGGCCTATATCATCTATCCACTCAGCACCCCCTTACTCAAAAGCATGGAACATCTAGTTGCTTTAAGAATCCTGTCACTACAGTGATCAGCATCTGGATTTTACAATAGATAAGAGAACATCCTACCTCTAGAAACCCCTTCTGATTAGGGTCCATATGGTTCAGAGGGATGTAGGTGTCAGCAGTCTTCTGGCAAACAACCATTGCATGCCTTTGACTAAATGTTCCACGGCCAACATCCTGGCCACTCAGACGAACATTAAAACCTTAAGCAAGCAAGAGGGGAAGAAAATCCAGATTCCCATGAATAACTTAGTAATAATAAGACATGTTGACCCTAAATTGTTATACATCAGCTCATCCTGAGAGTTTTCCTTAGCATAATAGGTTATCTTTATAAAAATATATGAGTCCTATACTCAACATCCACAGTGAACATGAGATTGTATAGGAATGGAGAGTTGTCATTTGCCTTACAGTTTATATATATATATATATATATATATATATATATATATATATATATATATATATTAAGATTTTATTTGTTTATTTTTAGAGAGAGGGGAAGGAGAAAGAGAGGGAGAGAAACATCAATGTGTGGTTGCCTCTAGCACACCCCCTACTGGGGAACCTGGCCCTAAACCCAGTCACGTGCCCTGACTGGGAATCAAACCAGCAACCATTTGGTTCGCAGGCCCACACTCAATCCACTGAGCTACACCGGCCAGGCCTGCCTTACAGTTTTTAGAGGAAATGTTTTTCTAATACATCCAGCCCTGAGCCCCTTTTTTCCAGGTATAATTGCTCTAGTCTCTGATGAAGATTGCCAACATGACTTATACTAAGATTAAATAATATTGTCAGGTAAGAAAAGATAACATGTTTTAGAGTCTCTCTAGTCAATGAAAACAATAGGAAGCAGTTGTCACTCTAAATTCTGCAGAGGTTACAGGTAACAAACATCATATTAAAGCATCCCTTACCAGTTGTGCAACTAAACAGAAACTTCTTACCTTGAGCAAGTAATGAGCCCAAGGCGAGAGCCTCTGCCGTGGCCCAGTCTAACTTGGTTCCATCCATCACCTTCTCCAGTCTAGACTGTAAAATTGAAGGGAAGGAAAAAGAAGAAACTTTTAAGAGTCTATATCCTTTTTCATATAGTTCAAAACATGTAATGCAACAGTGGGAAGTATAAAAAAAAACTAATGTTAAAACAGAAAGTGTAAAAGAATACATGAAAATCTGATAGCAATCATACAACACTTTGTTTTTATCTTTTTGGGGGGTATTTTTTCTTCTCATATGACATCTTAAAACAGGCAAAACACACAGGTGCTGAGGTTAGTTGTTAATCCTGTTGGTGACTGAGAGATGGCAGCAGGTAAGTGTTCATAGGGAACTGTGTTTATAACATTCTTTTTCTTCTTCTGGATGGGAAGAACATAGTTTGTTTTAATGGTCTCTATACTTATAATTAAAATCCCAGAATGAAGTTAGTGTTTTAAAAATAGTTCAGAGGGTAAAGCTTTTTTATCCAAGTTTAAGAAAGTTGGAGGCTTTAACTCCTTGCTCTCCTGTTTTTAGCAGTTAAAGTCCTGCATCCCAGGAAATCCCTGAGTCCTAGGCAAACCAGGGGGTAGGGTGGGGATTTTCACGTCTATATGTAAAATGAGACAGTACGTAAAACCTCAACATGATTAAGGGTGTAAATAGTTGACTCCAGGGGTGTGTTGATTTCATTTATTTTATTTAAGATACCCAAAAGAATGAGAATGTTTTCTGGTCAGAAAAATCCAAACAGCATTCTGATATTGCTATATTTTTAATAATGCGCATGTAGTACATGTACATTGAATGTATTAAATGGAAGGAAGGAAGGAAGGAAGGAAGGAAGGAAGGAAGGAAGGAAGGAAGGAAGGAAAGGAAGGAAGGAAAATCAGAACACCACTAGAACTGGTGCCTAGAACACCACAACATACAAATATTTGTCAAATAAATTAGCCAACGAAATGACCAGACCAACATCAATTCCTTTGCTGCACAAGAAACAAAAGATAACAGATTTCAGAGCTTCCCACCTGAGCATACATCTTCAGAAGGTGACTGTGCATTTGAAGTTCCTCTGGCACCTCCACAGACTTGCCACCAATAAACCGTAGGAGGTCTAGGGGCACACCTGTGTCCCAGGTGGTAATACGGGCTTCTGGCTGAACCAGACCCTGCCAGTGGGCCTGCAGGTGAGTGGCAGGGGGGCTACAGTGGGCCAGGTTTGTTAAATGGTCATTTAACTTTGCATAGTAGGAGGCTTTGATTTCTGAGACCTCCTCCTGGGTCATGAGTCCATTGCCAATAAGGTGCTCTGCATATGTGTCTGGAATGCTCTTTCGGGCTCTGTCCAAGAAAGGGGGAAAAATCAATGTGATTTGTAAAAATCAAAGAGAGACAGATATAGTCATTGTCAAAGGTATGGTGGAGTATCATCGCTGTAAAAAGACATGCAGGAAATGCTTTGGAACTTCTGGTTGAAGGGGTGGTTGTGTGACATTGAGAATGTACTAAATGCCACTGAATTTTAAATGGTCCATTTCATGTCATGTGACTTGCACTCCAATAAATTATTTTTTTCAGAAAGATAGTTGTAACAACTTCATCCAGGCAAGCAAGAGAAAAGAAATTTATCTTTACGAACTTTTGTCTGTGTTCAGGTAGAAATAATTGGTAGTTTTCCTATGACTTGGTAAATTCAGTTATTTACAGGACTAATCTATACAATCTACCCATCCAGCACTGCTTTGTTTTAAAAAGTATTAAACCCAAAGCTGCCAACATCTGTTTCAGGTGTCTTTAAGAATCCTGTACCTATTCAGCTCCTGGGTGATGTAACAACAGTAATAATAATGCCACTCTATAGTTGCATAAACTGTAAGGTCTATTCAGATATATTGATATTATCATATTCAATCCTGACCAAAGTGAGAGGTAGGCAGGATAGAGTATTTTAAATGGGGTGCTTGGGCACACCAAGTAATTCAGCTGCTAAGCTCAGAGCTAAAGAGATAACGTAGACTTGTTCTTCCAAGAGCATTCTGCTACCTATAACCAGGATGGCTTGTAAAATGTCACCAAGGTTATTCCTCTGCTTTAATTTATGTCTATGAGAAATAAAGATGCAGAATCTACTTTACCCTCTAGTATCTAAAAAGGAAATTCCAAAGTGACATATCTGTCACATTAACGCTTCCACTCAACACTGTCCAGCAAGAAAAGAATGCAGGCCAATGTGAAATTTAAAATTTCCTAGTGGTCACATTAGAAAAGGTAAAAAGAAACAGGTGGAATTAATTTTAA
This sequence comes from Glossophaga mutica, assembly GCA_039655065.1. Classification (NCBI taxonomy): domain Eukaryota; kingdom Metazoa; phylum Chordata; class Mammalia; order Chiroptera; family Phyllostomidae; genus Glossophaga; species Glossophaga mutica. Next base: position 160,311,667 of record CM077303.1, read on the forward strand.
TCATATTTATTTAACTCAATATATCCAAAATATTATCACTTTAACATCTAATCAATATAAAAATTATTATTGAAATAGCTAACATTTTTCATATAAAGTCTTTGAAATCTCATGTGTAGGTTCCACTCACAGTGCAACTCCATCAGGATTACCACATGTTTCAAGCATTCAGTGGCCCCTTATGGCTAGTGGCTTCTAAATTGGACAGTGCAGCTCTGACAGTAATTAAAACTCATCGTGTAACCTCTTGCCAAGGCACAGAGTAGGTCCCCGTCTATAGTTTGCAGAAGTGGATCATAGAGATTCTGTTCCTGACCTGTCAATGCCGTACTAAATAACTTCAGGCAAGACTGCCTTAGTTTTCCTATTCCATCTTCCCATCTGCTAAGTGAGGTTGTTAAGTTGCCCCCTTTGTCTATTCATTGAGGAAACATGTAGAGTTTAAAAATATGGGGAGCTTTCCTGACACCCACAGGGTGATGATCCTAGTCTGCCCAGGACTGTCCCAGTTTTAGCACTGAAAGTTTTCTGTCCTGGACAAACAGGGAAAGTTGGCCATTCTAATTGAGAGTGTCAATAAAAAGCATACTGTGAGCACTATGGGGAAGAAGGCATGCTAAATAAAGGTATATAATTGTACCTGATAATTTTGTACATGACCGGGTTGGTGAAAGAGGGTTCATCCAGCTCATTGTGGCCCCACTGCCTGTAGCATAATAAATCAACAATCACATCCTTCCGGAATCGGCGCTGGTATTCAAAAGCCAGTTGTGTGGCACGTACTACTTCCTCTGGGCTATCTCCATTGACGTGGATGATGGCACAGCCCACAAGTTTCCCTGAGGCAGAGAAGACCAAGATGAAGTGGGCCAGTTCACCCAGATGACATTAGCCCAGTGTCAAGTCCTGTTGCCTGAGTGGAGAGGCAGCCCACATCCTCAGAGATAGTTTTGGTTGGTCATTAAGAACGCAAACAGGACTTCCTGTCAAGATGGAGGCGTAGACAGACACACTGTGCCTCCTCTTACAACCAAAATTAAGGACAACAAATATTCAGAAACAAGAAAAAAAACAGAACTTATAAAAAATTCAACTGTACGGAAGTCCAACAACCATTCATCCAGACCGGTAAGAGGGGCGGAGTCGCGGCAGAAAAAAGTGGAGGTGCAGACCCAGGAACACAAGCAGCAGCGGCTGGCAGTTCCCAGGTGCACAGGCGGTGGCTGGCGGTCCCTGGGCACACGGGGGCAACTGTGCAGACCCAGTGAGGCCGCACAAGGTGACTGGCTGACCAGGTGGTCCCACATTCACGCACGCAGATGGTCCAGGCAGAGGGGAAGCAGCAGAAGGGACGGGAGTCCAGGAGAGAGTGGAGCAGGTGCCATTCTTCCCTCTCAGACCCTGCCCCCACCTATAGTGTCACAACCCAGTGACTGGGCTGCCCCACCTTGAGGAACACCTAAGGCTCCACCCCTCACTATGTAATAGTCACGACCAGACTAAAACCAAACCAAACCAAAACAAAACAAAACCACCAAAAATAGCTCAAAATGGAGAACAAATGAAAGCTCCAGAGCCAATTCCTCTAAGCTGTGAAGAGATAGCCAACCTATCAGATGCACAGTTCAAAGCACCGGTTATCAAAATGCTCGCAGAATTGGTTGATTTCGCTCACAAATTAGATGAAAAAAATGCAGGCTACAATACGTGAAATGAAGGAAGATGCATGGGGAACCGATAGAGATGGAAGGAAAACTGGGACTCAAATCAATGGAGTGGACCAGAAGGAAGAAACTAACAACCAAACAGAAAACAAGGAAGAAACAAGAATTCAAAAAAATGAGGAGAGGCTTAGGAACCTCCGGGACATCTTTAAACGTCCCAACATCCGAATTATAGGGGTCCCAGAGGGGAAGAAGAAGAGCAACAAGTGGAAAACTTATTTGAACAAATAATAAAGGAGAACTTCCCCAATCTGGCAAAGGAAATAGACTACCAGGACGTCCAGGAAGCTCAGAGAGTTCCAAAGAAGCTGGACCCAAGGAGGAACAGGCCAAGGCACACCGTAATTACATGAGCCAAGATTAATATGAAGCAGAGAATTCTAGAGCAGCAAGGGATAAGGGGACAGTCACCTACAAAGCAGTTCCCATCAGACTGTCAGCTGATTTCTCAAAAGAGACCTTCCAGGCAAGAAGGGGCTGGAAAGAAATATTTGAAATCTTGAAAAGCAGGGACCTACATCCAAAATTGCTCTGTCCAGCAAAGCTGTCATTTAGAATGGAAGGACAGATAAAGTGCTTCTCAGATAAGGTCAAGTTCAAGGAGTTCATCATCACCAAGCCCCATTATTCTATGAAATGTTAAAGGGACTTATCTAAGAAAAAGAAGATCAAAAATAGGACAGTGAAAAGACAGCAAACTCACAGCTATTAACAACCACACCTAACACAAAAGCAAACTAAGCAAACAGCTGGAACAGGAACGGAACCACAGAAATGGAGATCACATGGAGGGTCAGCAACAGGGGCGTGGGAGGAGGAGAGAGGGAGAAAAGGTACAGAGAATAAGTAGCATAGAGGGTGGGTAGAAAATAGACAGGGGGAGGGCAAGAATAGTATGGGGAATGTAGAAGCTAAAGAACTTATGACACATGGATATGAACTAAAGGGGGGAATGTGTGTGGGAGAGGGTATGCAGGGTGGAGGGGAATGATGGGGGAGAAATGGGACAACTGTAATAGCATAATCAATAAAATATAATTTTTAAAAAAGAACAATTAAAAAAAAAAAGAACACAAACATTGGTCCTGAAAGGGTAGCTCAGTTGGTTGGAGAGTCGTCCCAAAACATCAAGGCTACAGGTTCAATCCCTGGTCAGGGCGTATGCAAGAATCAACCAATGAAAAAAACTACTTACTATTCTGGTCAAGATGGCTGCATATGTAAACATGGCTTGTCTCCTTGTACAACCACATCACATTTCAACTAAAATAGCCCTGGCTGGTGTGGCTCAGTGGATTGAGTGCTGACCTGCTAACTGAAAGGTCACCAGTTTGATTCCCCATCAGTGCACATCCCTGGGTTGCATGACAAGTCCCCAGGTGGAGGTGTGCAACAGAGAACAGATCGAGGTTTCACTTACAAACCGATGTTTCTTTCCCTCTCTTTCTCCTTCTCTTCCTCTCTCTCCAAAAATAAATAAAATATTTTTTAAAAATTACTAAAATATTTAAATTTAAAAAATTACTAGAAACTAAAATATATAACAACCATCAGTCAAAACCATCAGAGATCAAGTTGAATGGAAATCTGACAACTATGGAATTAAGGTGGAGACACGAACAGGCTGGCCTCACATTCACGTGTGGTGGATAAAAAAAATTCTGGAGGGCTATCTCCGGAGCAGTGGTCCCAGCCCAGGGTTCCAGTGCCAGGAAGATAAATCCCTATATTTGGCTACAAAAGCCAGCATGGATTGAGTCGGTGGAAGAAACTTATAGAGTCCCAACCAATTCCTCTTAAAGAACCTAAATATGGTCTCAGACTCACTCCTTCTGAGCTCCAGCACCCAGGTAGCAGCTTGAAAGGCCCAAGTGGCATACAGGGAAGAACTGAAGTGTCTGGCATCAAGGCGAGAGCTGGGGAACAGCTTTATCCCAGACAGAAATGTGGGCAGAGGCCACTGTCCCTTTTCTGAACCCTTCCCGCCATAGAGCCACAGGCAAACTAGTGCAATATCTGAGATTCCATCCACCTGGCTAACACTGTTGTTCTACCCTGGAGATCCCCAGAGACTTCACCCCACCCAACTTACAGGCCCACCCTAACTTCTTTTTCATATAAATGGCTGGTCTCCACTCATGCTTCACAGCTTCCTAAATCCTCTCAAACAAGAAACACCCGGGCTCGGTGAGCTCGCAGCCCCCTACCTCTTGCTAAGCGGCCCCAGGCCCAGCACTAGCAGCAAGCAGCCTAATTTCACAGATTGGTTTCACCTGGGAATCTCCAAGCCTGGCACAAGTAGCAGCATCTCAGATTACTTTATAGCTCAGGGCAGCCCTGGGAAAAACACAGGTGGGGGCTGACCTTGGCCTACACCATCCAGGAAACCCCAGAGCCTGTGCAACCAATGGACAACTACAGATCACAAAGGGAAGAGGTTAGAGGTCAGTGTTCACAGCCAGTCCTTGCAGCTGACTAGCATGGGTAAATCCCTCCCAAGGACCTCAGCTGTGTAAAAAAGATTCGGTCAGAAACAAAGGACACACTAATTGAAATAAAGAACAATTTACATGGAAACAATAGTAGGATGGATGAAGCTGAAAATCAAATGAATGATTTGGAACATAAGGAGGAAAAAACAATCAATCGGAACAAGAAGAGGAAAAAAGAATCCAAAAAAATGAGGACCGTATAAATAGCTTCTGGGACAACTTTAAGAGGTTCAACATTCACATCATAGGGATGCCAGAAAGAGATGAGAAAGAGCAAGAAACTGGACATCTATTTTAAAAAATGGTGAAAGAAAAATTCCTTAATTTGGTGAAAGACATAGACATGCAACTCTAGCAATCACGGAGTCCCAAGCAAGATGGCTGCAAAGAGGCCCACTCCAAGACACATCATAATTAAAATGCCAAAAGTTAAAGATAAAGAGAGAATCTTAAAAGCAACAAGAGAAAAGCAGTTAGTTACCCATATGGGAGTTCCCATAAGACTGTCAGCTGATCTCAAAAGAAATTTTGCCAGCTGGAAGATTGGCAAGAAATATTCAAAAGCATAAAAAGCAGGGACCTACAGACAAGATTGCCCTACCCAGCAAAGCTATCATTTAGAATGGAAGGGCAGATAAAGTGCTTCCCAGATAAGAAAAAACTAAAGAAGTGTATCATCACCAAACTATTATTATATCAATGTTGAAGATCAAAACTATAAAATGGCAATAAATATATATCTATCAAAAATTGAACCTAAAAAACAAACTAAGCAAATGAGAAGAATAAAGACAGAATCATCAATACAGACAGAATTAAGAAGTACCAATAGGTAATTACAGAATAACCTTGGGGATGTAAAATACAGTATAGGAAATGGAGTAGCCCAAGAATCTATGAATGACAGATGGACATGAACAATGGTGTGGGGACTGCCTGAGGGAGTGGGGGGTGCTGGATGAAGAGGGGCAAAAGGGGAAAAATTAGGACAACTGCAATGGCATAATCAATAAAATATAATTTTCTTTAAAAAAAAAGATTTATTTATTTTTTACGAGAGGGGAAGGAAGAATGAGGAGAGAAACACCAATGTGTGGTTGCCTCTCATATGCCCCCTACTGGGGACTGGGCCTGCAACCCAGGCATATGCCCTGACTGGCAATCGAACTGGCAACCCTTTGATTTGCAGACAGGCACTCAATGACTGAGACACACCAGGCAAGGAAATAAAATATAATTTAAAAAAAGAATCAACCAATGAATGAATAGGTGGATAAAACATCAGGTTGATATTTCTTTCTCTCCCAAATCAATAAATAAAATATTTTTAATTATATTAAAAAAAAAAAAACAAATCTTGGAGTCCAGCTAACAAGAATGAGTTCAAATCACATCTCTGTGACTTATTGTGTGACCTTCATAAAATTACAAATCTCAGTCTCCCTATCTATAACCCTGGGATAATAGCTACTACCTCTTAGCATTGTTGTACATATTAAATGAGTTAATGCATATAAAGTGCTTAACAATACCTGGTATGTAATAACTAATATTTATTTTGTTATTGTCATTATTACTATTATCTTTCCTCCTAAAACAAAAGGGTCATGAAAGAACACATTCTAGAAAACAAATGGATTTTCTCCAAGGAGAAGGTCAAGATGAGTTTTCAGTATCTCTAATCATAAAAAATTCACATAGCCCTAAAAGGCACCCAGGTCAGGCCTGGGTCTAAAACAGTATAGTTTCTGCTAACAGTTCTCATAACTTTGTGAAACAGGGAGTGGGTAATAAAAGCCCAGCATTTCTTTTAATACGGCCAATGTCTAAAACAAGTAAACCTTGCTTCTTCACATCTGATCTCACTAGACTACCTGGCCAAAATTAATAAATTTGACATGTTAAAATTTGTAAATTCAAGGTATACAGCATATTCCTTTGATAATTTATGTATTGTAATATGATTGCCATTGAAGCAATATTTATCATATTATACTACTATAGTGCAGTATTACTGACTATATTCATTATACTGTACATTAGACCTCTACGGTTTATTTACTAATCATTAGAAGTTTTTACCTTAAACACCATCAATCTTATCCTCCCTACTCCTAATGCCCCGGTAACTGCCATTTTACCCTCTGGTTTTTTTTTATAGCTTTGACTTTTTTTAAGGATTCCAGGTACATGTGATATCATACAATAATTGTCTTCTGTCTAACCTATCTTGCTTAGCATAATGTGCTCAAGGTCCACCCATGTTGTCATAAGTGTATGGCAGCATATCTTTCTTTATCATGACTGAATAATATTCCTTATGTATATATAAAATATTTTTAAAATCCATTCATCCAGTGATGGGCATTTGGGTTGCTTCCATATCATGGCTATTGTGAATATGCTGCCATAAACACGAGAGTACAGATATCTTGTCAAAATTATGTTTTCATTTCCTTTGCATATATATCCAGAAGTGAAATTGCTGGATACTATGGTAGATCTATTTTTAATTTTTTGAGGAATTTCCATATTGCTTTCCATAGTGATTGGACCAGCTTACATTCCTATCAACAGTCTCTAAGAGTCCCTTTTATCACATCGTCTCCAACACCTGTTGTCTCTCGACTTTTTGATGATAGCCATTCCGAGATGTGTGAGGTGATATCTCATTGTGGCTCTGATTTGCATTTCCCTGAGGATTAGTGATGTTGAGAATTTTCATGTGCCTGTTGGCAATCAGTATGTCTTCTTTAGACAAATGTCTATTCAGTTCCTCCATCCATTTTTTAATATATTTTATTGATTATGCTATTACAGTTGTCCCATTTCTCCCCCATCATTCCCCTCCACCCTGCGCATCCCCTCCAACCCACATTCCCCCTTTAGTTCATGTCCATGTGTTGTAAGTTCTTTACCTTCTACATTTCCCACACTATTCTTACCCTCCCCCTGTCTATTTTCTACCCACCCTCTATGCTACTTATTCTCTGTACCTTTTCTCCCTCTCTCCTCCTCCCACGCCCCTGTTGCTAACCCTCCATATGATCTCCATTTCTGTGGTTCCATTCCTGTTCCAGCTGTTTGCTTAGTTTGCTTTTGTGTTAGGTGTGGTTCTTAATAGCTGTGAGTTTGCTGTCTTTTTACTGTCACACTTTTTATCTTCTTTTTCTTAGATAAGTCCCTTTAACATTTCATAGAATAATGGGGCTTGGTGATGATGAACTCCTTGAACTTGACCTTATCTGAGAAGCACTTTATCTTCCCTTCCATTCTAAATGAAATCTTTACTGGATAGAGCAATCTTGGATGTAGGTCCTTGAATTTCATGACTTGGAATACTTCTTTCCAGCCCTTTCTTGCCTGTAAGGTCTTTTTTGAGAAGTCAGCTGACAGTCTGATAGGAACTCGTTTGCAGGTGACTGTCCCATTATCCCTTGCTGCTTCTCGAATTCTCTGCTTCATTTTAATCTTGGCTCATGTAATTACGATGTGCCTTCGGGTGTTCCTCCTTGGGTCCAACTTCTTTGGGACTCTCTGAGCTTCTTGGACTTCCCAGTAGTCTATTTCCTTTGCCAGATTGGGGAAGTTCTCCTTTATTATTTGTTCAAATAAGTTTTCCACTTGTTGCTCTTCTTCTTCCCCTTCTGGGACCCCTATAATTCGAATGTTGGGACGTTTAAAGATGTCCCGGAGGTTCCTAAGCCTCTCAGTTTTTTGAATTCTTGTTTCTTCCTCGTTTCCTGTTTGGTTGTTAGTTTCTTCCTTCTGGTCCACTCCATTGATTTGAGTCCCAGTTTTCCTCCCATCTCCATTGATTCCCTGTGCATTTTCCTTCATTTCACTTATTGTAGCCTTCATTTGTTGACCTAATTTGTGAGCAAAATCAACCAATTCTGTGAGCATCCTGATCACCAGGGCTTTGAACTGTGCATCTGATAGGTTGGCTCTCTCTTCGTCACTTAGAGGAATTGGCTTTGGAGTTTTGATTTGTTCTCTGGTTTCAGCCATTTTGTTTTGTTTTGTTTTGTTTTGTTTTGGTCTGGTTGCGGTTGTTAGTTAGTGAGGGGCAGAGCCTTAGGTGTTCCCCAGGGCAGGGCAGCCCAGTTGCTGGGTAGTCACACTGTATGTGGGGTCCAAGAGGGAACAATGGTGTTTGCTCCGCTCTCTCTCAGATTGCAGTCCCCTCTTCAGCTTCCCCTTTGCCTGGATTATCTGTGTGTGAATGTGGGACCACCAGCCAGCCGCCTTGCACAGCCTCACTGGGTCTGCACAGTTGCCACCCCGTGCCCAGGGTTCACTAGCTGCCACCTGTGCACCTGGGGTCTGCTAGCCAGAACCTGCATGTCTAGGATCTGCCAGCCGCTGCTGCCTGCATGCCCGGGTCTGCCAACCTCCACTTTTTCCTGCCACGACTCCACTCCTCTTACCGGTCTGGATGAATGGTTATTGGACTTCCATACAGTTCAATTTTCCTTCAGTTCTGATTGTTTTCTTGTTTCTAAATCTTTGTTGTCCTTAATTTTGGTTGTGCGAGAAGGCAGTGTGTCCACCTATGCCTCCATCTTGGCCGGAAGTCCTCCATCTAATTTTTAATTGGATTATTTTTGTTATTAAGCTGTGTTAGTTCTTTATATATTTTAGATATTAACTCCTTATCAAATTGAACACCTCTTTTTTTGACTAAGATTTGAGTTCTCCAAGTTTGAACATCCTACAGACAATTACTTTAGTGTTAACTAATTGTGGTGATGTCTGGTTTCCATCAGATCATTCAACTGGATACTTAAGCAATTTGAGAGTGTACCCTCTAAGTTCCACTCCAGTCTTATTTCTTTGGATATAAAGATTACACTTAGAGTTTAAAAGGCATATTAACCTAAGAACACTGAAGGTGACTATTGACTGTATTTGATCCAAAATTTAAAATGGCTCACTGTGAGCCATTTTAATGGTACCAGTGAGGCTCACTGCTCTAAATGAACTAGAAGTTTCTCTAGAAATTCCTTGTCTGACCCAGCAACACCAACAACCCTGTGTAACATACCAATATCACTACAGTATAAGGAAGACCTTCCTCTTTCTGCTGGAGTGGTATATCCCAGCTGGTTATTGACAATCAGATGGACACTTCCACCAATTCTGAAGTGTGGGAGATTGGAGAGCGTAAATGTTTCAGGAACTATCCCTTGACCACAGAAAGAAGCATCACCATGAACCTAAATTATGGGGGAGAAAAAAGAAAAGGAACATAAGGGATGGAGAAATTTAGGTTTTCAAACTGGAATAAATAGTTTTCAAGTAATAACAGGAATAAAAATAACTACCCTCTCACTGCTCCCCTACCCTCCTAAAATTCTCCTGGTTGTAGGATTTTCTAGAATGGTTATGCTAATCTAAAGCAGCTTTCAAAGATGCTAAATCAGTTCTTTCCTCTTGCAGCCACTACCAGTTGACCCACTCCTTCCACCCCACATCATCGCCTGCATGCATGTCTCCTAGTGTACTCATCAACAGTCTAGTACACACAGCAGCACCACAGGAGGAAGGGCTATAGGAGGTGCAGAAAGAAAATCAGCCCTAGTAAAACTTCCACGGAAACAGCTGTGAGATACAAGGAATCCTCCCTCTTGCCCAATCAACCCCCTACCCCGCCCCAAAAGAGACTGTGTGTATGTGTAAGTCTAGTACCCTTACATTAGACTACATGTAACATAAAGGAGAGTGACGTGACAGCCAAGAGAGGAGGTGTGTGTGGGCAGGGGATGGGGTAAGGGTCACACCACACATTAGAAATAGGAGGCTTTGAGGAAAAAACAAAATGTTATTATGAGAGAATATCTAAAATGTGTTACTCTTCCAGAACATTGAAGTCTGCTAGATCACAGCATCACAAAACCTGGTGGATGAAAGGTGGCAGAGAAGGGGGAATTTCTTCTTAAGAAAAGCTGAAAACAAATAATGAGGAAATTGTAGGTCTTAGAAAATCTCAGAAGAGAATATAAGCCTTTGTGTTAAAAAGACAATTATCATAAACAGCCAATATGCTGAACTAAAGAATAAAATGATGTGATATGCCCTAACTTAAGGCAATCTTTGTGGCTCTAATGATAACAATTGAAATAGCTAAATATGAATTAAGAAAATATACTTAGAAGTTCATTGTTAATGACACTGTTAATGTCCTGTAGAGAGTTATTTTTATATAAGTAGAATATTTACAGTAGGAGAGAAAGCACCCCTTTGCCCAAGTGAACTGTCCAGTCCACACCTTCCCATTGCTAGGGTCTATAGGGATAACTGACATTTTGGAATATTTATACCTAGTAATAACATGCCCTTACATTATCTGCACAGTGCTATAGATATCTCTATTAATCCACTCAACAACCAGGTTGTGGTCGGGGGGACAGGTAAAGAAGTCACTACTATCCTTTTTACAGATGAGAAAACCAAGGTTCAAAAAGAGTATATATGTCACATGGCTTGCACTAGACGCTAGACCTTCTGTGATTGTGATACTGCTGTTTTTTCCTACTTATTTCCCCACCTCTTCAAGCCTCTCTCCTGAATTAAGGAACTTATTAAGTACATGTTCTCACTTAATCCTCAGAATAGGATGAGGAATGTAATATAGTCTAGTTTTACCTTTGAGACTCAGAGGACACAAGTAACAGACCCAAGCATGCTGGGATACAAGGCAGCAAAGGCAGGATTTGAACTCAGGTCTTCTTGGTCCCAGAGTCCTTGTCTTTTCTACACTGTGCTAAACTGTAAGTCCAACTGGCAGCCACACAATGGCCCACATGGGAGGAAAGGGTTCCTCACCCTTAGGCCTCCTTGCTGATGGGATTTCTTGTGGGGTAAGGAGGTATACTTTGCCGTGTATAATGTACTCCTGTGTATTATGTGCACCCATGTTTTTGTGCGCATTATACACAGGATTATTATGCCTGTGGTATGAAATCATTACATCTATGTGTAATGCGCATCTTTATTTTCCCCTCAGAAATTTGGGCAAAAAAGTGCACATTATACACAGCAAAATACAGTATGTGAAAAGAGGTCAACATAGGAAGGAAGAGAGATGTGTGCCTTTTCTGCTCCTTTACAAAAATATTACAGTAGAGGCATTGATAAGAACATAACTTATGTTCATAACTTGCATCATTTTATCCTGGTCTTTGGCTTCTTGGCACTAAAGCATACCTGTGTCATTTGTTAATTTTATTTTCCCTTTTAAATCAAGAAAGAAACCACTCCACTATGTTCCATAAAGCTTCGTAGGGTTAAAGTTCCATGAGCACAAACAAATGTTGGGTGAGGAGGAAGCTGGTCGGCCAACCTTGACTGGGGTGAGGAGGGGTAGAAACATGAGAATCCACTTTCACCAGGTCCCGGACTAAGACAAACAGAAGACAGGCAGAAAAAGTAGCATCAGGAACCTCACTCACCATGATTTCATAGGTTCCAAATTTAGAGTTCCCACAAGAAATTACAATCATGTACTTGAGGAAGGGAAGACATACATAGAGCAGGGCAAAATATTTTGGGGACACAGTTGACCAAAGTAGGCAGTTAGATTCACATCACTTTAGAGAAATGCCATTTTCATCTCTTTAGAAATCGGTCCTTTGAGAACAGTCTGACAGTGACCAGAGGGAGAGGGAAGGGAATTTCAGCAGAAAAGGGGAACGGTTTAGAGCAACAAGTATAAAGGACACATGGACAAAAACTATGGGGGGTGGAAATGGGAGGGAGGTGGGGAGGGCTGGGGCGGTGGGCTGGGGGGGAGTAAAAGACAGAAAACTGTACAATATCAACAATTAAAAAAATACTGATAAAAAATAATAAAAAATTTAAAAAAGAAATCAGTCTTAAGATCTGCTTCATGTAGTGGGTAACTGTAAATGACTGCAATATTCTAGAGTATCATGAATTAAGAGAAAGGTAAAGAGAATATCTAGCTAATGATGTGTAGATTTCTATTTTGAAATACCATATCATAATAAAATCCAGTCTGCCTACCCCCAAGAATTTTCCACAAGTTTCTGGCTTGAAAAATTAACATCAATAAGATAATGTGGTTATTTGTATACATAGCCAATATTATACTGCCTTACAGATTTATAGATTTCTGTTGTGTTTGAAAACTTAGTTACCAATATCCACGATTAATTAATTAAGAGTTTGTATTTAAAGAAATACTCATAGGAAAAAAATGTGACTCACAATCCGAACTTCTAAACAATGCCTTTTAGATTATGAAAAACTGAGGGGAGGAGACAGGGGAAGCAAGACCCACACAATAATTTGTATTCTTTAACACCAAAGACCTTCGTTTTAAAACAAAAAGTAAAAAATAAATAAATCCAGACTCTTACAGCCTTGGTAGATATATGGGTGCCGATGGTTCCCTAGAGGGCTGTACTGTCACAGAAGTAATGACATCTGTCCTCCTGGCAGTAGCAGGTATGCCAGTCAATACCTCCTTAATTAATTTATAACTCAAAAAAGAAAAAACACAGAGAAAAACCACAGTTTAAGTCAGTTGCCTTGACTCTAGACCTCATATTTGTTATTAATTCTTAAAACAGCCCCAGAATATTTTTTTCCCAAAAGTTCATCTCAGTTTAATCTTTTCTGTCTGCCACCTCCTTTCAGACCTACCAACTTGGACATTCTTTCTCCCCTGTCTTCCCAACTTCTCGTCTCACTTCCAGAAGCTACAAGTACCTGCAAGCAAATGACTTTGTCCCCAGGCTGAGCCACAGTGTCTGGAGAGTAGTCCCCATCCTGTCTAGACTGCTGCCTTCCCCGAGTCTTCCCGACAGCTACAGGGTTAACAGCTTCCAGGTGTGATGGATTAGGCAGCATCGTCACGTGCAGGGGATGGTGTGCACCAAAGTCCAGGTCAACTGAGGAGGTCAGGTGAGACAGGACATCTCCAGTGGCTGGGACATTTTCTGGAAATTCACTTAAGCCTCGCATTTTGCGAAACATCAGCTATTGTGGATACACGTAAAGGAAAAATTTTTATTGTGATAGAGACTAGAAGAGAACTGGCTGGTTTAAATTATACAATACAAAAAAAAATTATGCACATGCTTTTATAATTATTATTACCATGCATTATTTAAAGATAGGCAAAAATTTCTATCTGTTCAAATGCACAGAACTATTTGGAGAGCTTCACAATCAAATGAAGTATCAACACTATGAAGCATCTACCATGACATAGTAAGTTACCTCTGCCTCACAATAAGCAAAATAATGTTTCTTAAATATACCTGTTAAAATATATTTTCAAAAGAACTTTTTGAATTAATTTCACTAAAAGTAGAGAAGAACATAATAGAACTTAATCCCATTTAGGGAGGACATGACATATTCTCTTAGCTCAAGTTACATCTAAAAAAACTACAGAAGTCCCATATTCAAAGCACTTCTTTACATACGTTCTCTCACCTCATTTTCAGTCTTCTATGAGGTAGATGCCACTACCCATTTTTAAAGTGAACAAGCAAGAGAAGTTAACTAAATCGTTAAAGGTCCTTGGCACAGAGTAACAAAGTTGAGCCTCAGACCAACGTATTTACCAAAACAGCACGTGATTCTCAATTAGACAAATTGTTTGAATGACCGAAAAGTTTCTCTAATTTGCAAAAGCTTATTTACCTATCTGCAAACAGGAACATGCACGGTGTAGATACAGATGTGTTTGTCACACATATGATCATGTACAATAATTTTATATCTTTGAATAATTTGAGATATTTTAGCAATGGAATTTTTGGTGTAAGAACTTCTGCATGTATCTCTAAGCACATGCCTCCTTCTGTCAATCACTTTATCCTGTCACACTCCACCTTTTCTAATGCATTTGTCTTGTAACAGCTAATGATCAATCTCTTAGCTTTAGAAACACTGAGGTCTGAGTAAGAGTGGTAAAGCTTGGCCCCTGGATTTGCTACCACATAGATTTTCTAACACTCTTAAGAACACCACAATGAGATACCACTTGACACCAATCAGAATGGCATCATCAACAAAGCAACAAACAGCAAGTGTTGGAGAGGTTGTGGAGAAAAGGGGACCCTAGTGCACTGTTGGTGGGAGTATAGACTGGTACAACCACTATGGAAAACAGTACGGAATTTTCTAAGAAAACTAAAAATGGACATACCTTTTGACCCAGCAATTCCACTGCTTGGATTATATCCTAACAACCCTGAAACAACAATCCAAAAGAACCTATGCACCCCTATGTTCATAGCAGCACAATTTACAATAGCCAAATGTTGGAAGCAACCTAGATGCCCATCAGTAAATGAATGGATCAAAAAACTGTGGTACATTTACACAATGGAATTCTATGCAGCAGAAAGAAAGAAGGAACTCCTACCCTTTGCAACAACATAGTTGGAACTGGAGAGCATCATGCTAAGCAAAATAAGCCAGGCAGTGAAAGACAAATACCATATGATTTCACCTTTAACAGGAACCTAATCAACAGAACAAACAAACAAGCAAAATATAACCAAAGACACTGAAATTGGGAACAGGCTGACAGTGACGAGAAGGGAGAGGAGAGGGAATTTCAGGGGAAAAGGGGAAGGGTTTACAGGAACAAGTATAAAGGACTCATGGACAAAAACTATGGGGGGTGGAAATGGGAGGGAGGTGGGGAGGGCTGGGGTGGTGGGCTGGGGTGGGAGTAAAAGACAGAAAACTGTACAAGATCAACAATTAAAATAAAAAATTAAAAAAAAAATGAACAACACATCCTCCCATGGGCTCTATTCACTCCATCTAATTCTGACAGCCCTTTTAACATTTGTAGTTATGTTTAATACCCTGGCCAAGGATAGTAATGAGGCTTATCCATGCAGAATGGTCACACCTTATTAATATTAAATCTGTCTGATATCCCCTGATATTAAGTCTTCAGTCCTGACTCCCAAGACTTTCGAGAGACTTAGAGAGCAGAGCAGCTGAGTTGGAGTGAATGGAAATACCAGGATCCAATGACCTATAAAACCACTCACTTGGGTGGTCTCTTAAGATAACAATGCATATCATTAGTTTTAGTACAACCTATAACTATAAACTCAGCAAATAAGGGGAAGGTAAAATTGACTTCCTGAAAGGTAAAATTATATAAAATCACACAGATATTTGTTCGAACAATTTTTATGAAATAAGAAAAGTGTGTGTCGAAGAGCAGAATTTATTCATACCATCCTTGAGGAAATAAACTAACCTTTGACTTCCCTGAAAGAAGAAAGAATCCAAATAAGGATATGCAGAAATTGAACCCAAATACCTGTTCTAACCAGTAGCATTGGGTTCCATCAATTAACTTAGCTAGATTCTGGACCAATGATTCATATGCTTAGTCGGTTTTCTTTTTCTTTTTTAAAGATTTTATTTATTTATTTTTTGAGAGGGGAAGGGAGGGAGAAAGAGGGAGAGAAACATCAATGTGTGGTTGCCTCTCACACGCCCCTTATTGGGGTCCTGGGCTGCAACCCAGGCATGTTCCCTGACTCAGAATTGAACCAGCAGTGGTTCACAGGCCAACACTGAATCCACTGGGCCACACCAGCCAGGGCAGCTTAGTCGGTTTTCTAAAAGGAATTATTACCATCAGTTTTATTCTGTTACAGTTGTATGTCATAGATAGTATCTTACCTCTGGGGGGAACTGCAGAAGGCCTGTCAGTAAATTAAGTCTCCCCCTATGGGGCATCCCAATGATGACATCAGTGATCCCACTGTAGGCCGACATTTTCAGCAACTCATGGAAAAAGCCCATCATGCTTTCAGCTCCCTCGCCTCCATATCGCTTCACTGTGGCAAACTTGGTGGCCAAAAAGTGGTCAAACTCCTATTGAACATCATATCAGACACATTAGTTACTGGAAGATGGCCAAGTACTTAGGTCAAAGTCAGACACATTTATGTGTGTTAAGAAGACCCTGCATTACCTCAAGTGGCTGCAGCTGTGCCCCTTCACTACCTGCCCCAGAGAAAGACATGTCACCCAGAGTCCAGCAGGAAAGCCTTGCCAAGGACACCAGACGCAGGAGCAGATGCAGAGGAAATAACCTGAGAGGCAGAATAATTTAGCCCAAGAGGAACCTCCTTACATATGTGTTCTTTCAGAGTAGAGGTCAGGCCTCAGATTTCCACTGTCTCAACCAGTACCTGAGTTTTATAGTACCCGGCCCTACAGTACTATTTTATCAAGGCTGCAAGCTAGCCACCGTCTGATTTATTGGGAATAAATTTCTTGTCATCTTGACATTCCTGAGTCCTAATCGTAGTCCTGACATTCAATTCCATTAATTCATACTGGTTTGTCTTCCATGTATAGTTTTCTTTTTCTTTTTTCTTCTTCTTTTTGTTTATCACTTCAGGTAATAAAAATAGAAGATCTTAAGGATTTTTGTGATCTTTTAGAGAGTGAATAGACAAATATGTATATAAAAAGTACTCTGATTCTGAGGAGAACCAATAGCTCCATTGTTTCACGATCTATATTTTCCTACACAGAATAAAGTGGTGTGTGTTATATTGTCTGTTGTGTTGAGACAATGGGGGTAAGTGGAGGTACATTCAGAGGTTTAATGCCTAATTTCCTCTCTTCAGTATTTATATATCTTTGCATGAAATAAGCTGACCTATTCCATTGATATTAGCTGCTGCTTTTATACCTGAGATTCTAGCATTAGTTTAGACAGATGTTTTCGCTCTTCTGTGGTAAATGTCTCCTTTTTCAGCTCCTCAAACCGCTTGGCAAACCAATCTTTCTCCTCCTGGCTCTGAAGTTGGGAGGTTTCGATGGAAATCTGCCCACAGTAGATTTGGTCGAGATAGGCTAATACTTCCTCAAGAGAGGCCTCATGCTTCCCCATGTTCAATAATCCTATGAAATGGAATCAAAGGGATCCTCTTAAAGAAGAATCAATCATGTAACTAATTACAGAATATACCAAAATAATTACTTCAATTCAGAGCATTCACTGTGAATAACTTAGGTCACTGTCAATGTTCACCTACATGTTTCTAAAAGCCAAACTAAAAATATGATCAAAAGCCCTAAGGTAGTAAAACTAGAAGAGGAAAAAGGAAATTTTCACAAGGACAGAGTCATACTGCTTTATGACAAAATTGTATATATTTATTTATAATATAGTACCACTTATTTTTTATTTTTTAAAGTATATTTATTGATTATGCTATTACAGTTTTTCGAATGTTTCCCCTTTTGTCCCCCCTCCACCCTGCACCCCCCCAACCCTCCAGCATTACCTCCCTTAGTTCATGTCCATGAGTTGTATACATAAGTTCTTTGAATTCTGTTTCCTACACCATTCTTAACCTCTCCCCGTCCACTTTATGCCTACCAACCATGCTTCTTATTCTCTCTACCTCTCCTCCACTCTTCCCCTCCCCCTCCCCACTGAAAACCCTCCATATATAGTCATTTAAACTAAATTTCAAAACTACTTTTCACCTGCTTTATAGGTACAATTTTTTCTCCTACCTTTATCTCAAGTATCTATCAACTAAAATGTTCAAGTCTTAATAATATCTATAAAGCAATGCCTATTATTGAGTGGTTGGTCTTAATTTGAATTAATATTGATAGCAAAGCAACATTTTAAGGTAAAAGGAAATCTCCTTGACAATCAAAGAAAAGGAAAGTTTGTAATATGTCATTAGCTCAGCACCAAATCAGTTATCAGTCATTTGCCTAAACCTACATGAGTTAAACCAACATTGACTTTATATTGCTTATGGTTTCTTACAATAATTTTAGATCTTTGATATTGATTGACCAATGATGCAATCAAGGGAGTACACTCATGGGAGTGAGGATATCTCAAGATCCTAATTTCAATTCCTTTGAATAATACCCAAAAGTGGAATTGCTGGATGATAAGATGGTTTTATTTTTAATTTTCTGAGGAATCTCCATGCTGTTTTCCTCAGTGGCTGCACCAGCTTACATTCCCACCAAAAGTGCAAAGGATTCCCTTTCTTCCACATCCTTGCCAACATGTGAGGTGATCTCTCATTGTGGTTTTGATATGCACTTTCCTGAGTACTTTTCATGTGCCTGTTGGCCATTTGTCTATGGAGTTTTGAATGCAGAGAAAATGAGCCCTATCAAAAAACCATTCTAGAACTTTAAGACTCCTTCTCCCTGGTAGTGCTTGAAGCTCCAGTGGGCATGGGGGTTTTCAAGAATAGAGACAGAAGCCCCAGCTCTGTTGGCAGGTAACTAGCACATGGAAGGTCTAGTGTCGACAGGCTTTACCTGTGGTATTAAAGGGTCCCTGCAGGGTCTGCACAAGAGCTTGGATTTCAGGCACATTCTTCTGCAGGGCTTGGCCAGTGAAGAGGGGGTTGATTTTGGCAGCTTTGTGACCATGCTCACAATATACTGTCACCAACCTGGCAAGTCCATGATCAACTAAATTAGAGGAAAAAGAAAGCAATACAAGCAGTTTAGGAAATGCCCACAGACCACAAAAATCAGTTTTTCAAAGAAGCCTTTGTAGCCTTAGACATTTTTAATGCACTGCTCCCACCTACCACATCTGCCAGTGGTTTTCAGGATTAAAGACTATCAAAATCCAGGAAAACACACTTATTTCCTTAAATTTATCTCATGATAACTAAAGTCACCAAAAAAAACTAAAATGTAAATAGAGCTATAAGTGTATATTTATAAAATAACTATGTACATGAATAAATATTAAAGGGAATTCCCCAAATTGAAGCAAAAACTCTTACAATGCTGAGATTATGGATAATTAGTCATCTTTTTTTTAAATATATTTTATTGATTATGCTATTACAGTTGTCCCATTTCTCCCCCATCATTCCCCTCCACCCTACACACCCTCTCCCACCCACATTCCCCCCTTTAGTTCATGTCCATGTGTCATAAGTTCTTTAGCTTCTACATTTCCCACACTATTCTTGCCCTCCCCCTGTCTATTTTCTACTCACCGTCTATGCTATTTATTCTCTGTACCTTTTCCCCCTCTCTCCTCCTCCCATGCCCCTGTTGCTAACCCTCCATATGATCTCCATTTCTGTGGTTCTGTTCCTGTTCTAGCTGTTTGCTTAGTTTGCTTTTGTTTTAGGTATGGTTCTTAATAGCTGTGAGTTTGCTGTCTTTTCACTGTCATATTTTTATCTTCTTTTTCTTAGGTAAGTCCCTTTAACATTTCATATAATAAGGGCTTGGTGATGATGAACTCCTTGAACTTGACCTTATCTGAGAAGCATTTTATCTTCCCTTCCATTCTAAATGACAGCTTTGCTGGGTAGAGCAATCTTGGTTGTAGGTCCATGACTTGGAATACTTCTTTCCAGCCCCTTCTTGCCTGGAAGGTCTCTTTTGAGAAATCAGCTGACAGTCTGATGGGAACTGCTTTGTAGGTGACTGTCCCCTTATCCCTTGCTGCTTCTAGAATTCTCTGCTTCATTTGAATCTTGGCTAATGTAATTACGATGTGCCTTGGTGTGTTCCTCCTTGGGTCCAGCTTCTTTGGGACTCTCTGAGCTTCCTGGACATCCTGGTAGTCTGTTTCCTTTGCCAGACTGGGGACGTTCTCCTTTATTATTTGTTGAAATAAGTTTTCCACTTGTTGCTCTTCTTCTTCCCCTTCTGGGACCCCTATAATTCGGATGTTGGGACGTTTAACGATGTCCCGGAGATTCCTAAGCCTCTCCTCATTTTTTTGAATTCTTGTTTCTTCCTCGTTTTCTGTTTGGTTGTTAGTTTCTTCCTTCTGGTCCACTCCATTGATTTGAGTCCCAGTTTTCCTTCCATCTCTATCAGTTCCCCATGCATCTTCCTTCATTTCACGTATTGTAGCCTGCATTTTTTCATCTAATTTGTGAGCAAAATCAACCAATTCTGTGAGCATTTTGATGACCAGTGCTTTGAACTGTGCATCGGATAGGTTGGCTATCTCTTCACTGCTTAGAGGAATTGGCTCTGGGGCTTTGATTGGTTCTCCGGTTTGAGCCATTTTTAGTGTTTTTTTTTGTTTTTGTTTTTGTTTTGTTTTGTTTTGGTTTTAGTCTGGTCGCGGCTATTACGTAGTGAGGGGTGGAGCCTTAGGTGTTCCTCAGAGCGGGGCAGCCCAGTCGCTGGGTTGTGACGCTATAGGTGTGCTCGGGGTCCCAGAGGGAACAATGGCGCCTGTTCCGCTCTCTCCTGGACTCCGGTCCCTTCCACTGCTTCCCCTTCGCCTGGATTATCTGCGCTGGCTTGCGTGCTGTTATGTAGTGAGGGGCGGAGCCTCAGGCGCTCCCCAGTGTGGGGCAGCTCAGTCGCTGGGTTGTGACGCTGTATGTGGGGGCGGGGTCTGAGAGGGAACAATGGCGCCTGCTCCGCTCTCTCCTGGATTCAGTCCCTTCCGCCACTTCCCCTCTGTCTGGACCATCTGCGCGCACGAATGTGGGACCACCCGGTCAGCCAGCCGCCTTGTGCGGCCTCACTGGGTCTGCACAGTTGTCCCCCTGTGCCCGGGGTCCACCAGCTGCTGCCTGTGGGCCCGGGGACCGCCAGCCGCTGCTGCTTGCGCTCCCGCACCTCCACCTTCTCCCGCCGCGACTCCGCCCCTCCTACCGGTCTGGATGAATGGTTGTTGGACTTCCGTACAGTTCAATTTTCTATAAGTTCTGGTTTTTTTCTTGTTCTAAATATTTGTTGTCCTTAATTTTGGTTGTGAGAGGAGGCACAGTGTGTCCGCCTATGCCTCCATCTTGGCCGGAAGTCGATAATTAGTCATCTTAATTATTGTTTAAGATGTTTTCTAACACTTTACATAAAAAAAAGATAGGTAGAACTACAAAATCAATGTTACATTTCCTTCTTTTTTCCTATTTTCCCACTTTTATTTTTTTGCTATCCTTAGTTGAATTTATTGGGGTGACACTGGTCACAACACCACAGAGGTTTCAAGTGTACAACTCAACAAAACACCATCTGCACACTGCACCGTGTGCTCATCACGCAAGCAAAGTCTCTCTCTGTCCTCATTTAACCCTCCTTTGCCCACCTCCACTTACCCCCACTCCCCTACGACTATCACCACATACACTTCTTTCTTATTTCTTAAAGATCCAGGTACATAGTTATTTCACCGGCTCATGAAATCTTAGATGAGGAAAAGACTAGAAATTATCATGTCATTCACATAATGAAAAAAAAAAATCCCCTTTGTAAAACCCTAAATGAGTGATTGATTCTCCAGTCTCTTCTTAAAAGGAACCATTATCTTTCAATGAATCCACTTCTGAGTTGATTTCATATTGAGCCAAAAGCTGCTTTTCTTTTCTTTCCACAGGCTAGTCCTAAAATTTGGGGGTAAAAATCCCTCAGGCCCACATTCAGTTAACCTTTAGATTGTCAAGGCAGTTTTACACAAAGTGAGCACAAATCCCCAAGGATGGGCCTTTGTGCTATAGAGGGCACACAATTTTCTGAACATTTTTAAAAATTTCAATTTTCAGAACCCAAAAAAACCTGTTAGCATATTTTCAAATATTTAATGACCATTTTTCCAACATGTATTGCCATGCAATGATTTAACAGTTACATAGCTGCTGGGTCTGTGTTCAGCATACTTCGAAGTGTACATGTTGGCAAAGGCTTAAAAGAAAGAACAGAGGAATATGTAAAGGGTGTGTTTGCACTAATACTGTGGGTTAGGAGGTTCCACACTAGGTCTAATACATGAATCAAAAAAGCCCAGTAAATGAACTGATTTCTGAATGGAGGTTAGTTTTATATTCCCATACAGTTCTATTCTGAACTGTATTAAAGTTCTCATTTGCTATTGTATGAAGTAGGAAATCTTCATATTTGTGGCTAAAATCCAGACAGATAACATCTGAAGCACTGTCCTGTTGTGCCAACTCCCATGTCAGTGTTCTAGAGGACCATTAAAAACCTGGCTGTTGAGCATTTAGAAATTGGTGTGGTGATCTCTGTAAGCTGATGTTTACTGACAGAATGTTTTCAAAAGGGCTACTAGACTGCTATGAGAGTGGTGATGGTAACCCTGTTTATTTACTACTGGACTTGTCCCACTAAAGATGCAGCTTTGTAGATGATACAGGAAGCCATGGAAAGTAGAGATTACCCAGGAAGAAAGTAAATTGAGAAGGTGACCCTGAGCAGACTAGACCCATAGAGTACCAATATTTTAGAGACGAGTGAAGAGAAAAAGCATCCCCCCCGCAAAAGTGATGAGGTTGTTAGTAGGAAAACCATGATCTTGTAATGCCAGAGAGCCAAGGAAAGCATGTATTTTTAAGAAACAGTGGCCTTTATGAGACAACCATCATTAAAGGTTCTTTAAAAGTTCTTGTATACATATACATGAAATACACACACACACATATACACACACATATATACACACACACAGGGTGGAGCTAAAATAGTTTACAGTTGTTCATATGAAAAATAATACAATAATTAATAAATAATAATACAATAATTAACTCTATGTTTCACCTACTCCCAATTATAAATCTTCTTTTGTTTGCCACATCCTGTATATATTTCATATATATATAAAAGACACCAAAAACTTAGTAATTACCCTATGTCAAAATTTCTGCATTTTGCTTGTTTATCATATATTCTATGTTTTCCACAGTGGACATGTACATTAGAGCACCTTACATTGTATCCATTGAACATGCTTGCTGCCCAACTGCATTCTGAAAGCTTTTGACTAGTGAGTTTTCTCCAGTGCACTTGCATATCTGCCCTCACCAGTTGACTAAATGGTGGTAAAAATCAATTGTACTTGTCCCTAAGCCTGTTGCTGTGGGAAAAAGTAAAATATTAGGAGAGAAATTATAAACATCTAGAAAGATTCTGCACTCAGATTGCTTTCACAAGCTCTCTTTAAATACCTGCATGGATGTAAACAAAAATACAAATATTTAAGTTAAAACAACTTGAAGCATGTCTCACACCTCTATGATAATCCTTGCTTCAATGACCTTCTAAAAAATTAACTGACCAACTTCTAGTTTCAAATCCATTGGATACAAGTGCTTCTGCTGTTTTCTCCTGTAGCAAACAATGAAGTATTTGTCACAAAATATTTATCTATTTTTTTTAAATATTTTATTTATTTATTTTTTATTATTTATTTATTTATTTATTTATTTATTTATCTTTAGAGGGGAAGGGAAGGAGAGAGGGAGAGAAACATCAATGTGCGGTTGCCTCCTGTATGTCCCCCGCCGGGAACTGGCCTGGCAACCCAGGCATGTGCCCTGACTGGGAATCGAACCGCGATCCTTTGGTTCGCAGGCCCGCGCTCAATCCATATATTTATGTATTTAAAATAATGAAATATGTAATGAAAATAATTAAATTAGAATATTTAAAGAATATAACATACAAAAGAAATAAAAATATTTAAGACGATGAGAGCACAGCAATAGAATACATATAGTCTTCATTAAAATAACTTCCTATTATCATATAAATCAAAGAGTTACTAAAAGAGAAAAAAGAATACCTATATGTTAGGCATAATACTGTCCAAACAACTTAGAACTTATGATATCTCTGAAAGTCCAGAGGAATTTAAGTTAAATTCCACAAAGCCAGAGAAAATAGGGAAAACAACAGAACACATGCACACTCTTCTTCAAAAGAGAAATATTGGAGGCATGCTTCTGGCTCAGGAGACTGGCACATAGTAGATGCTCAGGAAATATGTGTTATCACTTGAATGAAGGAAGCCCTGAGGCAGTCATAGAACCCTTATAATGAAGGTTTTCCAGAGCCCTCGAGAGTTGAAGCAGACCCTTCTTTCTCACATGGAGCCCTCTTTTCTGAGAATTGCACCCTCCCATCCCAGGGAGTAGGTTCCAGTGACCATATCTATATCTCTCCATTCTGCCTGCCTACAAATTCATGGATTCCAAAGACACCTCAGTCAAGGTAGATCAGAGCTGATCTTTCCAGAATTTGAGCCTGAGAACTGAGAGATAAGTTAGGAGAAAATAGTTAGCCTAAGACAAGGTTGGTCTTTGGCTGGTGTCTGGGAATCTAGATTTCAGAAATGTCCTCACCTGTCTCTAACAGATCAGGGTGATCCACTATGCCTAGATTGTGCAAACAATGTGGTTTATGCTGAATACCTGCTTTTCTAGTGGGAATCTGGAATTTTGGCACGTGTAGAGGGTGCTTACAGGAATATCTCCCAATCAAAACCTTGGGTGCCAAGACTCTAAAGGGCTTCCCTGGACAGAAACACTTCACATATGTTGGAGTGTTTTTGTCACTTGACAAGGTATGCATTCTGCCACCTGTTGTAGGAGAGAGAGAGCGTAAGAAAGCCTGCACAATGGTTCCTCCAGACTCTTCCTGTTTTTTCCATTCTGATCCAGCTGTGGGTCCCTGTTATATCACTATAATACATCTTAGCCTTGAGTACAACTACATGCTGAGTCCAAATGTGGTGTGGTCTTAAGGACACACAACAAATGTTATGGGTGACACTGGAGCTCAGTACACTAATAGCTGTGCCCTATTAGCCCACACACAGCTTCTGCCAGTATTCTCAGAGCTACCTCTGGTTTACCCCACATATCCTTCAGTTCTAGGAGACCCTTGTATCTCTAAAATCAAGTCCCCTCTTCGCTTAAATTAGCCAGAGTTGGTTTCTGTTGCTTGTGACCAAAAGAATCTTAGCTAATGCAGAAAGTAAAAAAATAAATTATGATAGGCATATATCTACATCAATTACTTTGTTCGCTGCTGTAAGCAAACATGGTGTGGGCACTGAATAGTGTTTAAACTTAGTGCTTAAACTAAAATTCAATACTATTTGTTTTCATCATCTGGTCATAAACAGCCTCCCCAAAAAATACCTAGATTGTATCCACAGTGTATTTCCATTCAATACAGCATATGATTAATGCAAGTGGAAATGTTAGATATCTTTAAAGACACTGAAGACTCCCAGAAAGGGAATTTCATAACTGGAGTCCCTTAGAACCCTATAAAAATGAGATGGCTGCCTCTAGCTTCAACTTAGGAACTTCATAGATAACCACATTAAAAGTCAAGATAAACCTAGGCTGTGCAACTGAGTTAATTTCATATTATACCCTCACTTCCCATCTCGAACACAGTATCTTTATAAAATAAGTTTATTTTACCAGTTATTTACTTTTTAGAAAAACAAAAACCCCGGACTTTAAATAGAAACGTTATTCTGGTCCTTTCCATTTTTTCCGAATCCTTTACAGATTGATAATAAATCACAGTGACCATTTACAGAGTACTAACTTTTGCTACACATTGTGCTGGATTTTTCACACATTCCAGGTGCTGGATCATCTCACCTGGTCCTTGCACCAACTCTGAAATAGGTGTCCTTATTGCAGAGGAGTAAACTGCAGAGGTTAAGTGACTTGCAAAAGGTGGCACAGGTAATTAGGAAGCTGATATTTGAATTCAAGAATATTTTACTTCAGTCTAGTGTTTTATTGATTATGCTATAACAAAAATTCTATGTTGTACACTTGAAACTAATACTTTATATCAACTGTAAGTGAATTAAAAAAAAAACATTGAAAAGAGAAGTTCGGAGCCTACAGCAAAAGAGTTGAGAAAACTAGAAGTCTCTGAGACATTTTAAGTACAAGAGCTAATGTCATTAGCCTTTTTGGTCTGCACTTGTATTCCAGAATTATCTAAATTTTAAAAAAATCTCTAATACAGTAAGATTTTGTTCAGCCATTTTCCCTATGACTCCAATAAAGGCTCCTGTTATTTCTAATATGCAACATACCTACAACCACTCATTTCAGCTACTAAGATTAGTGGTTACCGCCACGGTCAGTAACCACTAAATGCTATTTAGAATCCTATGGCTCCTACTTCCTGATGATCACTATATTCTGACATTTTTTTTTAATAACCCACATCTTCCTTAGTGAAATTTATATCTGTAAATCAACACTTCTAAACATACCTCAATTTCAAATTGGGATTGTTGATAAGTAAGTTCAAGTTTACTTGGAAATTGAGGTTTACAGAGGTTAAAGTACACACTGTTACTAATAGTCGGCCACAAAGAACACTCATCACAGGTCAAATTTTAACTAGTGAAATCATAGCCATCCAAAAGTTTACAAGAATCAAATTCAATATCTTTAAAGCCTAATACAATGGAAGTCTTGGTGAATGATGTAGTCATCCTATGAAAGCAATGATTTTCAGCCAAGATAAACATATGAAGAAAAATAGCTGGCGAAGGGCAAAGGGGAGAAGGGAGACACCACAACTCTGATCATAGCTTCTCCTTCTTCTTATGTCACCTTTGACGTTGAAGGATTCCATAAGTCATTTTCAGTCCTTTGATTTACTTTGCCAGTACTGAAAAGTTATGTACGTGATCCATCACAGCAACTCAGTCATTCCTCCCAACCACCCGTTTAGGACAAGTGGCAGGTGACATGAAAAAGACTACAGCCCAACAAATCATGTCCTTGGCCTCATCAGCCTGCTGTACTAATTAATGGAACTGACAATAAGTATACACTTACACAGAATTTAAGGAAAAACCCAAGTCTTGATTGTCTCCATCAGCAAAAAAGTTATTACTTTTTTCTGAAACATAGTACCTACTGTTACTAATATAGTAATAGTAATATAGCAGATTACCAAATATATAAAGTGCTTCTTTTCTTGGCATTTGAGGTGATGGTAGTACATGCACAATTCAAATGCACTATCACAAATAAATTGCATATACAGAGCCCTATTTCCATGTCTTAATAGGAATTAATCATTTAATAAGTATTAAGTGTAGAGCTGAGAAAAATATAAGACTAGGTCTTTATCAGGCAGAATTTTAAAATTTGGGAAGATGGTCCCTATGTAAAATAGCACACACAAAAATTTCAAGAGTCCAAAGGACTCTATACTGAGAGTTGAGGGAGTTCAGATCAGGATAGCCTGGTGTGGTCTGGAAAGATATCATGGAGGGGATGGAAATGGGGCTGGGCCATGGCAAATGGGTAAAATGTAAAAAGGCACAGAATGAGAAAGAATTTTGGGTAAAGACTGGACTGTGGGGGCATTTATGTTGGAGGGAGGTGAAAAAGAGAAGGTAGAATAGGTCAAGACACATGAAGGGCATTGAATATCAAGCTAAAGAATTTGGATTTTATTCTGAGAAGCAAAGTAGAGCCTTTGGAGATGTGAGTAAGAAAATGACTGAATGAAATCAATGTTTTAGAAAGGTTAGACTAAGCAAGAAGGGAACTAGGCTAGCAGTTTTACCTTTTTGAAGTCATGGATCTCTTTGAGAACTTAATAAAAACCATGCACCCTTTCCCTAGAAATGAATACATGTACAGAGCTATGCAAAATTCACAGACCCTCTGAAATCTTTTCATAGGGGTTTATGGACTCAGTTTAAGAACCCTTGGTTTAAACATTTTTTGTAGTAGACCAGAATTAAAGGACTAGCCTAGGATCCTAATTAGTAAAAACGAAAGTAAGGCTTTGAGAAATATAGTGCTCAAAATTTGATAGGAAATATGAGGTGAAAAAGTTGAAGGTGGAGTGCTTGTCCTAGAATTTTACAATACATCTGTAGAAGAGACTGCTGTTACTCCCAATAACAATCTTCTGTTCTCTTTCATGAGGAGTCACAGCTAGACCTGATGGAGAGGACCGCACATTCTCCAGAGAAAATGGAGTTTGAGCTGGATTCAGGAATTGAATGGAAGGAGATGATCATGTTCTACAATACATCTGTAGCAGAGACTGCTATAATTCCCAATAACCATTTTCCCTTCTCTTTCATGGCAATAGATAGCTGAGTATGTAACCACCCAAAATAGAGATACCCATTCCCAGGCTTCCATGCAGCCAGTGTGGCCATGTGACTAAATTCTGACCAATAAGAAGGTGGTAGAAGTGATATATGGAATTTTGGGGTCTTGCTAGGTCCTCTTCCATTCCTCCTTTCTTCCTTCTTACTGGCCAATACATGGATATAGTAGTGAGCCATCTCAGACCAGAGTTGAAAGCAACACACACAGGATGGTGAAGGAACAACATAGAACAACATAGAACTGCCATGACATTGCCAAGCAAGGCTCTCATACCAGCTTAGATTTTTACTTATCTTACTTGTCACTATTATTCCAGGTTTCTGGCACAGCCCCTGAACTCATCCTATCTAATACAGAATTTGGTAACCAAGGTGGTATGCTGCTAAAATAGAACTAGAATGCATGACTGGCTTAACAGTCAGGCAGTCTGTACCAAGGACCCATATAATCCAGAATAGAAAGCTGATGACCAGTGTTATGCTATCTAACCAAACATTTGGTAAAAGTGTCACCTGTAATAACCTGAAAGACAGACTACATGCCCACAGAACCTGTAACTCAGTAGCATGTGTTCACTGTTTTTTGTCACTTTTAGGAAAGCCTAGAGAGGAAGATGAGGTCAAGTTGGAGCTAGCTAATCAGCAAAAAGAGATGGCAGGAAATTCACTCTGCATGGAGATACTCTCTGTCTGTGGTCTCAGTACCTAGAAGGCAGACCCTGGCAAGTTTGGAAAATTAGAATTAGAAAAGGTGGTTCCGAAAATGGTGTCTAACAGGAGATAAGAGAACAGACAAAATCCTTCATCAAATACCTTCTGGTAAACATTCTCTGGTAGACAAGCAGAGCCAGTCAAGACTTCAAGATCCAATAAAAAGTGTTGCCTTCCCACTCAAGCCTATTATTTTGATTGATCTCAAGGTAAAAAACCATTAAATTTAGGGAGCTGAATGGGTAGAACACAGAAGCAATAAATAAAAGACTAGAGTTTCCTGGCTTAAATATTAGGTCTAGGTGAGATCTTTCACTGGGCAAATTGCTTATGGAATGACCAGAAACAAAAAGACTGCAGACCTATGAATTTTACAAGAAAATCGAACTGCCAAAGAAATCCCAATTCAGGCCAGGAAAAATATCCTGTACCTGATGACCCCCTGAAGTAACTCTCAAGCTCCTAACCTTACCCAAATAGACTGTGAAAGGGTGCAGTCCCCAAGGAGGGCATGTCCACATCAGTTATGGCCACAGAAGATAATGGATAATGAAGAACCCATAAGGCAAAGCCAGGGGAATGGGCAGAGGATAGAGCTGAAGGGCCAGATAAACTCGTGAACTTACTACAGAGCCACATCAAGGAGCTTTTATCATTCCTCCGCAATAGGACTTGGTAACTGATCTGCACCAGTGGCTGCTACAGATTCCTTCTTTTTTTTTCTACAAATGGATGTTTTCTTTATATATTGTATGTGTATATATGGGATGGATGGCAGTTCACAAAATTCCAGACCATGAGGAGTCCAAGCCCAACCACACATTCTCCAGAGATAATGGACTTTGAGCTGGATTCAGGAATTGAATGGAAAGAGATGACCACGTTGGGAAGAAAAGCTGAGGATATTTGAGTGGCCAAAAGTATCAAGTGTGGTGATTACTAGGTATTTCCCAATATCTATTTTCCTTTTCTTCCTCACAGTAATTTTTAGCCAGTACATGGCCACCCTGAATAAAGACTGTGCTTTCCAATCTCCCTTGCCGGTATATAGAGACAGATGATCAAGTTCTGTCCAATGAGATACTATTGGATGTGATAGATGCAACTCTCCTTCCCCCTTCTCCCACACAGTCTAGTAGGAGATAATGATCTGCTAAGAGTTATTATAAAATAACATGACAAGTTCTAAACTATGAAGAAGGAAAAACTCATGGAGCTACATGCAGTGGTCATTTTGAAAGTGATACAGTTACAAAATGGCCCACTTACTTTTAAGTTTTATTCAAAATGTTAAAAAAAAAACAAGGAAAAAGAAAATAAAATCATTACCCTAAGTAACAAAATGCCCTAAGCCAGATCCTGTAATTGTGCAACAAACAATTGTTTCCTGGGACTACTTTGACTCTTCCTCCCAGTACACACAAGATCATACCCTTGGCCTGCAGTTCTAACTCAATATTGGACTTTCAAAATTTCACCAAGCAAGTTCATTACTAGTGGGAAGGGGGAAAATTTAGTAATGAGGGAAGAGGGGTTGTTATATATAAAGTCGACACTTCCAGAGACTTTTTTCAAAACACACCAGCCCAAATCTTCCAATATCATTTACATATAGTCTTCCAGTTAAGAGCCACCAGCCCAGGTTTTTCCAAGGCAAAGTTACTTCTCGGCTGTTGGGCTGTTATAGGAATCAAATAGAGAAAATTGTGAGGGAAAACTTCATATAAGATCACAATAATTATGCTTTGAGCACACACTAATATAATCTTAAAAGAAGACTAGATTTTCAAACACATGTTACAAATACATCCCTTATTGACTATGAGAGTATTGGCCACGGATGGCCGTGGACCTCCTGTTAGAGAATTACCTGAGGTGCTTGATAAAAACACATATTCCTGAACCTCATCCCAGAACACTGAATTAGAACCCAGAGGAAGAGGGTGGGAAGGAGGCCTGGAAACTGGCACTTTAAATACCATTCAAAGTGATTTGAACACAAACTTATGTTTGAAAACTGACATATAAAATTTTTGACACTCATTTTGCAAAGTGAAATAAGGTATCTATAATCTTACTCTCCAGGGATTAACAATGTAGTTGGCCAAATACTTCCCTAAAGAAACCCCACTGCATTCAAGAGAAAGAAATCAGGTTTATTCAAAATGTTGCCTAAGGTCAAGAGCAAAATACTGAGATCCAGTGTGTCATGTAAGATTCAAAGGTCAGTTGCTTAGATGATGGAGGGGATCTTTGATGTTAATCTAACAATCTAACAATACCAAATGATTTTATTCTGATAATTGATCTGTATTCATCTTCTCTGTGAGGATGAATAAAGATACAGTAACTTTGGAACATAAGTCAAGTAATCAAAATTAATCTCTTGCACAGGAGCATGCAGCAGAAGAGACAGGCTCCAAAAACTGATACTCAATCCTTTAATCCATTAAAACTCCAGTAACATGGTTCTAAATTCAGTAGAGTTATAAATTCTGAAATTAAAATAAGAGGCTCCTAGAGGACATAGACAAATAAATACCATGCTGCGATCCAACACCACCAATTGCCCTCCTCACCCTAGCACAGTCGTGATCCCCACATTCCCACTAACACAAGCCTTGGACGTGGCCCTGAAATGTATCATGCAGGAACTGGGAGATCTTAGAACTTTTCTTTTGCCGCAGTCCCGCCTCCGCAAAGAGCTAAATTCCCACAATTTTACAACCAAGGAATAGAAAAGTATTAACTCGGAAGGCGGGAAGATCACTCAAGCGTGGAAGTGACGCCGAGACCCTGACCTTAAAGTTCCTCAATTATAGAGGATGGACAGAGGGTGACCCCGATACTGACAACTCCCACGCCTGCCTTTCTCCACTCCCTCACCTACCCTTCCTCCTTACGGGCCTGCGGGCAGACTGCAGACCCCCCGAAGCCCGACCTCCTCCCCAACAGCACCCCACCGCAGGCCTGACAAGAAGGACTCCTGCCTCCCCAGCCCCCACGCCCACGGCCGGGCCCCATTTCGGACCTGGCGGGCGCTCCAGGACGCCTCGGGGCTCCCGGCTCTCCGGCTTCCTTGGCCGGTAGCCATAGACACCCCTTGCTGTCTGGTAGCTGCGCCGGAAGAGGAGTGGAGGGGCCCGACCAAGGCTCCGTCTTGCTGCTGCCACAGTGACCGAGGCCATGCTCCACCTGGTCCTCTGGTCCGGAGGACGAAGGAAAACAGCCACCCGGAGAAGAAAGTGTCGCTCCAGAGACGCCCGGAACCCGGGAACGCAGCTCGCGGGAGGCTGGAGTCAGCAGCCCCGCCCTTGGACAACGCCCCCATGCCTGATTGGTTGGGGGCCGGTCCTCTGAGCCAATCGAGCGCAGTGGTCCACTAACCGAAGCCACGCCCCGTGACCCGGCGGGACTCCCGAGGTCCTAGAAGCTGAGGGTAACCTGGATTTGAGTAAAGTACGGCGTGTTGAGCACGGCGTTACCGGCTTTCTGGTACAAAATGTTGTATCTCTGTACATCCTACAGTCTCCGGCCAGAAGTATTTATCCACCACCCCTCTGCTGGAAGCCGCCGAGCGCAACCACACAGACACGATGTAGGTTGTCACAGAGAAAGGAAAAATTGGCGTTCAGAGAAAGTGGCTGGAACTGAGACCGAGGGATGCAAAAAGGAAGGATCATGTGAAGGAGCCAGAAAATAAATATCTCCCCCTTTTTTCTTAAGAAACATTGAGGGAGAAAGTACAAAATAGGTGAGAAGGAGCCTCTATGATAGGAATAAAATAGGAGTGAAAAGAAATTGGGCATGGAAGATTTCAGCAGTATTTGAGTATAGTAATTTAATATTTGAGATTCTTCACTGGTTTATCTCTGATAGAGTTTCCCAAACTGTTTTATTCTGACTCAGCTTTAACTTTGCCACTATAGTGGGAGAGGAAGGGAATCTGAATTCTTCCCTAGTCAGTCATCCACCATTCCATTCCTGTACACCTTACCCCAAACTCCTAAGAACATTACACACATGAACCCAAGATGCTCATCTATGTCATTCATGTAACCACTATGCCCACCAAATACTCTGCTCAGTTACAAAGATTAAGATACAGTATCTGCCCTTAATCAGTTCCCAGTCTAGTAGTAGACTGAGCTCCACACACAGTATGAGACATGCTATGATACAGGCACGTGCAGATGCCCCACAAGCACAAAGGAACAGCATCCAGAACAAACAGGTGTGTCAGGGGGACTGTCAAGTGGAAGCAACACTAAAACAAAAATCTTTGGGGATGAAGTTTGTTATGGTGATTAAGATTTTTTTGTTACAATTTTAACATGAGAGAGTTCAGGACATGTTCGAAAGATGTTACAAAATATTAAGTAAAAAATACAGGAGAGAAGGATAATCCAGTGGACTGAGATCCCTGGGAGGGGATGAGATCCAAGCACAGATGACACTAGAAAGGAGAAGAGGCATGTTCTCCGTTGTTTCAGATTAAAAGAAAAGACAATAGATGCAAAAACAGACAGTGTTATAGATTCAGTGGTGAGATTCTGAGGGAGTTTCTTCTATGAGAAATATGAAGCTAGGTAATTTCCCCTGAAAAATTACCTGAGAAGATGCTAGGGAGTAGGGAGGTAAATCAGAATTGAGAAAGATGGAGACAGTATGAAGTTGTTATTGAGGAGAGTAGTAAAATGTAGAAGATTGTCTTAAACTTTTGGGGGTCACCCAGTTGTGATTGTTGACCACGAGTAGAAGGAGATACTACATTCTACTTTTTTGAAACTTTCTCCATTAGTGCTTGGTTACCTTGGTACTGAGGTCGGAAGGATGATGATTAGATTTATTTGGGGCTAGAGTTTATCCAGGTGGATGTGATAGAAAGGCCAAGAGGCAAAGGCATTTAACGTATTAGTTAGAGAATGACTGAAGTAATAAAACATGGACTCTACACTGGGGGGAAAAAACGGTAGCAAATATAAGAATGCATATATCCCATCTTTGGACCCTAAATACAGGGTCTGACACAAATAATGCCCCATCTTTTATTACAAAATCTTTTACTAGAAAATCATGAGTATGTAATTCTGTAACACAACATATCACACTCATGCACACCATATGACATTTTAGATGAAATGTGCAAATTAAAACTATAAATTATTACACCTATATTATTACCCCACCAACCACACTCAAGAGGGTGTTACTTCTGCTGGACCCTGTATCAGGGGTGTCAAACTCATTTGCACCGGGGGCCACATCAGCCTTGCAGTAGCCTTCAAAGGGCTGAGTGTAATTTTAGGACTGTGTAAATGTAACTGCTCCTTAACTAGGGGCAAGGAGCTCAGTGCTGCTGCTGGGTAGAAACAAGGTGCTGGGTGTATTTGGCCCATGGGCTATGTGTTTGCCACCTGTGCTGTACATTCAAAATAGTTCTCAAATCGGTTCACTCTCCCTAGCTGGGGCCATCAGTACCTCTCAAGGAGTACCATAGTAGCTTCCTAAATGGTCTTTTTGCTTGGGTCTTTCCTTGCTTAGCCATACTTCTTCCATATTGAAGTTATTTCTTAAAATTAATATCTTATATTGCTATTGCCTGAAATTTTTTCATGGTTTCCTGTTCTTTGGATAAAGTCTAAATGTTTTAACATAGCTTTAAGTTCTTTAAAGATCACTGACCTCGACTCATTTCTTAAAATTCTATCTTGCCATTTTCCAGCCAGAAACTTCAATGTGCCATGCTTTTCCATACTTCCAAACTCTTTTCCTTTGCAATTTCATGCACACTCATAGCTTTAATGAACAATAATAAAAGAATGACACCAAATACCAATCACCAGCATAGGTCTCTCTTCTGAACTCAGGATCCACGTATGTGGAATATGACTTACTGACATCCTCACTTGTTAGTGTAGCACTAGGTACTCATACCAAACTCCATGATATGTTAAAATATCATCCTTTTAGAAATTTGTGGCCGACAGGGCCCAACTAAACTGCTGATGTATGCTTCATTTGCCATCACAGTGTCTTAATTTTTAAAAATCGGATGCTAATATTAAAAATGTGGAAGATTAGCATGTTTTCCCTCTCAAGAGCACACCCATCAATTATCTTCCCTCTCTTCTTCTCCCAAGTGCACTATCTTTGCCTTTCTCCTAAGCTCCAAGAGTCTTTCTTTTGCCTCTGTAATTTGTTTCCTTAGCCTATGCAGCCCACCTGGCTCACGCTTTTACTACCTCTGTCACTTTCTAGATAAACTTCTTATACTTTGAAAAAAATGTGGAAGCTTACATATTAAGGTCTAGATTTCCAGTTTTTCTTTAAAAGCTAGAAGATCTGGCTACACTGAACCCACTTTCCTTTTTTTTCTAATTTTATTTAATTGTTGTTCAAGTACAGTTTTCTGCCTTTTACGCCCACCCCTCCCCACCTCCCTCCAGTTTCCACCCCCACCCTTGTTATTGTCTACATGTTCTTTATACTTGTTCCTGCAAACCCTTCCTCTTTTCCCCCGAAATTCCCTCCCCTCTCTGCTCTGGTCACTGTCAGCCTGTTCTCAATTTCAGTGTCTTTGGTTATATTTTGCTTGTTTGTTTGTTTTATTGATTAGGTTTCTGTTAAAGGCGGGATCATATGCTATTTGTCTTTTACCGCCTGGCTTATTTTGATTAGCATAGTGCTTTCCAGTTCCATCCACTCTGTTGCAAAGGGTAGGAGCTCCTTCTTTCTTTCTGGTGCATAGAATTCCATTGTGTAAATGTACCATAGTTTTTTGATCCACTCATTTACTGATGGGCACCTAGGTTGCTTCCAACACTTGGCTATTGTAAATTGTGCTGCTATGGACATTGGGTGCATAGGTTCTTTTGGATTGGTGTTTCAGGGTTCTTAGGATATAATCCCAGCAGTGGAATTGCTGGATCAAAAGGCAGATCTATTTTTAGTTTTCTGAGAAAATTCCATACTGTTTTCCATAGTGGTTGTACCAGTCTATATTCCCACCATGAACCCACTTTCCTTTACGGCAGTAATCAGCTGGAGTTGAGTAGTGGCTGTCCTCTTTAGGTGGCATGTGTGTGCCAGTTTTGTTTATACCACTCTTAACTTTATGTAGTCTGCCTGCCTGAATCCTTTAGCCACTTGCATTTGCAACCTCTAGTCTGCTGTGATTTTGCCTGCCCCTTTTTTCACCTTTATGGAATCACACTTCCTGAGGCCTCACTATGCTCCAGTGACACTATTTTCAGTCCTTTGAACACTTTTTTCCTTTTTAAGTATCTTCACACATATCATTCCCTCTGCCAGAAAAGCTCATTCTCCTCCTCACCCTGCCCCAACAACACAGACACATGGTTAACTCCTACCCGCCTTCAGTGTTACTTTCTGAAAAAGTGTTCCTGACCCCCTTGGCTAGTTTTATTCTCTCTATTCTCTCTACTGTACACTCTCATAGCACTCTACACATTTCCTTATTGCATTAGTATAATTTGAAAAGTACTTCTTGAATACGAGATATGTCATAACTGTAGTTATCTAAATTCTTTCCAGTTATAGTATTTTAACTATTCTCTCTCTACTCATCCTCCCAAGCATAATTACATAATTGATTAAATTAATGTAGCTTAATGTGAGTATGATGTGACTCCCATGTGGGTGGCCCTCCCACTAAGCTGTAAGCTACAAGAGTGTGGAGATTGTGTGTGTGTGTTTTTTTCTTT
Source organism: Glossophaga mutica (assembly GCA_039655065.1). NCBI lineage: Eukaryota > Metazoa > Chordata > Mammalia > Chiroptera > Phyllostomidae > Glossophaga > Glossophaga mutica. Next base: position 160,348,241 of record CM077303.1, read on the forward strand.
TGATCTTTTGATCTTCTAGAGTCCACTTATGGTAACCATGTGACCGTTTTTAGAAATGTATGTATGAAGGATACAGAGCATTCCTTCTTATTGCCTATCAGCCACGTAGTCTCTCATGTAACTCATCCACTGGCTGCTATGACATTCTGCCCCAAAAGTGATAGCCATTTTCATTAGCTTATTATCATTAAATTAATACTGAATGTTGGTTACGAAAAGACATACTAAGGGGCATCCTTGTTTAGATGAATCTTTCATTCAGTTGGAAGAAATAGGCCCTAGCTGGTGTGACTCAGTTGGTGGGAGTGTCATTGCATAGATCAGAATGTCACAGGTTCAATTCCCAGTCAGGGCACACACCTAGGTTGTATGTTCAATCCCCATTTGCTGTGCATTCAAGAAGGCAACAAAAATGATGTTTCTCTCTTACATCTCTGTCTCTGTCTCTCTCTCTCCGCCCCCTTCCTTACTCTGTAAAAACAATGAGGACAAAAATAATAAAATAAATAAATGTGAAGAAATGGGGTAAATACAATGCTATGGCTATTTCTACAGCTTCCATAGGAAAAACTTAGGGAAGTATAATGTGTATATTACATAAGCAGTGCGGAATCTTCCAGAAGAAAAATAAGCTAGAAATGACATCCATTACTTTACCTTACCCTTAGTACCTCATACAAGAAGAAAAATGATAACAGAAGACTCTCGGGGTAATAACACTTTTTTTCCCAGTTATATTTCTCAATGTGATGTTATCAACCTGGGTTATGAAGGCAACAATTTTTCACTTGGATTCTTAAACACTTGGAAGCAATAAGGTGTACTTCCAAAATTAAATTAAATTAAATTAATGAGGTTGCAGATCATAAAGTGTAACCTACTCATTTTTTTAATGATGCGTCTGAGTCAGAGGCAGGTTACAAACGATTTGCCCTACTTTCCCTATGTTACATATACAGAAGCCAGACTCCAACACAGGACACCAGGTCTTTCATTCCCAGCCCAACCCCCTTTCCTTTGTGCTTTCACGGGCACAAGGTTAGTAACGCACTGGTCTGACTTAAGCAGACACTTTGTTTATATGTAATGTTGGTCCATCTCATTAGAACTAGATTATAAAATCATGTCTTTCCATATTCTACATTCCGATTGAGTAAAAAGGGATATCTGTACTATCATGTGTGTGCTATTTGGTTACATAAGGTAGGGGAAACATTTTAGAATGGGAGGAAATATTATATAAGAGCATGAACTTTGGAATCAGGCACTCCTAAGGGGAGATTTTATTTAACAGCTGTGTCATCCTGGGCACATTAGTTAACCATGCTAAGCCCTAGTTCCCCCATCTATAAGAACAAGGAAAACGGTATCTACTGAATCAACAATTTGCAACTTTTTCACCTCATGGCATATACACACTAATTACTAAAATTCTGCAGCACACCAAAATATATACATTTTTTTGCCAATCTGACAAAAAATAGGTATAATTTTGATTCATTCAGACAGCTACTGTTGTGTTGAATACTGTTGTCGTTTTTTCATTTGACAGTCTAAGGGGAAAGAGGTCAGTGCCTCTGAGTGAACAGTCAGGTACTGTGTGCTTTAAAAATTCTTGTGGCACACTGGTTGAAAATCACTGTATTAGACTCACTGATTAATGCGTGACACACACTAAGAAAGAGGTGTCTGTTTATTTCTCTCCATTCATCCATTCAACAGTTCAGTATTAAAAACTTGAATCACATAAAAAGGGTATGGTTTCTGGTAGCTGGGCTTTTAAGAGTTAGTATTTTGCATGGTAAACAAAAATAAAACTCTAGTCTGTTAGGGTAGTTGGTGATGCAAACTGTGAAAGAATTCACAAAGAGAAGAAAATGTAGAGAGTAAAGTTTTCATTCACTCTCCAAGAAGGGAGAGGGGCATGGTGTGGAGAGATACGCCAGCATTTAGGGGTAGGGGCTTTGAGCTTTCACTGGATTAAAAAAGGGTGGAGGGGGCTGCTGCTGCATGGCCCCGGAGCCGTTGGGGCATTGTAACACCAGGCTACACTTTGTCACAATATTACCTTCTGCCTGTGGCTTTAGGGAACAGTTAGTTCTGTTCTTGCTTTCCAGTAATTTCCAGTCCTGGGGACAGAAGCTCAGAAGAGTAAAATGGCAGTCATGTTTAACAAGGTCGTAGGCCTGCTCAGTAATTGGTGCCACATAGCAAATGACACTGACTTTATCCTTTTATAGTCTATGATTGTTTCCTCTAAAATATTCTCTTCTTTCACTCTGCTTTAATTCTACACATGCCAGCATCAGTACGCAGGATTTTTTCCTCTTTCAAGAAAGCATTTGTAGGGGAGGAAAAACTTTTCCTTTACCCTCTTAGGTTCTTTTCAGTGGGTGGGTGTGAATTAAACTAACAAGGCAGATTAACAGGAGAAAAGGCATACAATTTTTATTAATGTGTATGTATGTACACAGGAGTTCACAGAAAAAAAGTGAAACATAAAGAGGTGGTTAGACTTGGGGCTTACATACATTTTAACAAAGGACAGGAGCTTGGGTTTCAAAGCATGACAAATCATAGGGAAGTGACTAGAAAGTATACAAGGAGGGGACCCAAAAAACCCAGAATTTATTTTAAAAATTTTGTATTTATTCTTATATGTTTAAACTTCAGTCACCTTCAAAGTACTCTCCATTTGATGCAATATACTTATTGAGACGTTTTTCCACTGCTCAAAACAGCTTTTGAACTCATTGATTTTGATGCCCTTTAGTGCTTCTGACATTTTTTGGTTTCACCTTTTCCACATAGGCAAAATGTTTCCTTTTGAGACTTTGGTCATCCAGGAGAAACAAACAAACAAACAAAAAGTCACTAGGGGTGAGATCAGATGAATAGGAAGGGTGGGTCACAAGGGTCATGCTATTTTTGGTCAAAAACTGCTGAACACTCTGCGCTGTGGGCAGGTGTGCTTGTAAATCACCCACCATGAAATGGGCTGAATCTTCAAAAAAAATTTGCTGAAGCCAAATGCAGCCTCTCACAATAACACCAGCTGGTACAGTGATACAGATGGGTTCCTAGAACACTTACGTAGCAGGGTAAGCCTGTACTATAAAAGGCCTGTTCTGGCATGGGGGAACTAATGAAAGATAGTTTTCTTATTTGCATAAATGACCCATCTGGGTGTTGACACTCCATCTCCCCTGTGAGTTACTCTCCTCTTCCTCATGGGGGATTTGTCAGTGGGGTAGACACCCACACAAAGGGAAGTTCAAGCCCCACTTTTGGGCAAATAAAGGAGAGTTCTAGAGAACTCTTCCTGCATCTGTTTTTAATTGCCTTCACCTCAAAATAATACTTTCCACAAAGTGGCACATTTTGGGGTGGCATATCTGAATCCCCTTGAGCACCATTAACTAAAAGAATAAAAATAGAAGAAGAAGTAGATAGGCTTAAAAACCAATATTAAGTTCAGTTTTCGACTCTTTAGGTTTGAAGTATGTGGAATATTTCATCAGAGACATTGTAATATAGGACAGGAATTAAAGAATTAAGACCAGTTAGATGACGGAGGGTTAGTTTCTCACCACTTATGCCTTGGTTCCCCCAAAGAACACCAAGAATGTTTATTCTGCTGGACAAATTGAAGTGAAACTGAAATTAGAGATGGCATTTACAAATCTCTGTCATTATTGGTTACAATAACTGAGAACACTTCCTTTTTCCTTTCTTTTGTCAGCTCTACTGACATATAATTGATAAACAATATTGTAAGATCTTTAATTGACAAATAAGGTTATAAGCAGTGACTTGACTTTGCCTTCTTTTTAATATTCATTTTAAAGTTCACTGTCTTCGCAAAATTTATAATGCTGAAGTAAAAGGTTTCAGGTGCACTGGTCTTCCACAGTGTTAGGGCAAAGAAGGGCAGTTTGAAAGCACCATTTATTCAAATTGCAAAGCCATTTATATTGTGTTTATTGTTTCCAAAGTGATTTAGAAATAGCACAGAGTTCTAAGTGCTTTTATTTGAACTACCTCATTTGCTATTCACAAAACCCTGTGAAAAGCTACTACAGTATTATTGTCACCATTTTAAAGAATAAAAGCCTGTGACCTAAACTGGTTAAAGAATTAGCCCAAGTTCAAATAGCTGGTAAATATTGGAATTAAAATTTGAACTCATGTAGTCTGACTTCAGAGATGCATGTTCTTTGCTTTCCATTGTGGCTTCTAAACCAGTTCTCTTCCACTCTCTTTCAAAAGCCTTGGCTCCTTTGGACTTCTACCTTCTGTCTGTATCTCCAGCTACTGCAGGTCTTCTTCACCACCTGTCTGTCTCCTTTAATGCACAGAAATTTTGGCTCTTTGGTCACTGTTTTCTTTATTCTCTACTGTCAATACATTACTACACACACACACACACACACACACACACCCTCAGGTCCTTTAACTTCCTTCCATAACCCAGCTTGGATTCCATGATCCTTCACTATAATCATTCTCTTGCAAACACCCCTGATTCTTTTACTCTTCTTTCTCTGTCAGTATTCCCATGGGGGAAAAAAAGCTACAACCCTGATTAAACCTAATTGTCCATCTCTTCTGGAGAAATTGGCATATATATCCTGGATGATTTTACTGTAAGTTCATGACCACAAACCTCAGGTAGCTTTCCGCATGACCTGTCAATCCTCACTATGCCTCTCCCATTGCGTTCACACTCTTCAAGGTGTTTCTTTCATACTTTCTCTTGTTTTTTCAAAACTCCCACAATATCTCCTTCACCTCTTGGTTGCTGACCTTGCCTCCAATTTCACTGAGAAAAGAATACTAATCAAGAAGAACATAGTACCACCTACAAATCTACAAGCCAATCTGTACATGCTCCCATCTTCCTCTTCTCTCTTGATATCATTTAGAAGTGCGTCTGCTTCCCTCAAACGCACTCTTTCAGCTTGTGCTTTATTATTTATTTTTAATCCTCACTCAAGCATATGTTTCTTGATTTTAGAGAGAGAGAGAGGAAGGTGGGGCAGGGGGACAGAGGAACATGGATGTGAGAGAGAGACATCGATCAGTTGCCTTTCATACATGCCCAGACTGAGGATTAAACTGCAACCTAGGTATGTGCCTTGACCTGGAATCAACTTTTTTTTTGGGGGGGGGGAGGGAGGGGGGAGGGGGGAGAGTGATGCTAAAACCAACTGAGCCACCTGGCCAGGGCTCTACTTGTTCTTTAGGTTCCATTCCTTCTCACTGACACAAGGATTTTGCTTCTACATTATCATTTTTCCTCTTTCCTGCATCATTAATATTTCCCTCCCCACAGGATCATTCCCATTAGTATACATTCTGTATATCCCTCATTTTAAAAAATGCTATAAAGAGCCCTGGCTGGTGTGGCTCGGTGGGGTGAGCACAGGCCTGCGAACAGGTCATTCCCTGGTTCAATTCCCCATCAGAGCATGTGCCTGGGCTGCAAGCCCGGTCCCTGGTTTGGGGTGTGAGAGAGGGAGCTGATGGATGTTTCTCTCCCTCTTTCTCTACAATAAAAAAGATATAAAAGATATAACAAAATCCTCCCTGACCTCACATTCTCCTAGAGTTATACTTTTCTGGAGCTCTTTGCCATAAAATTTCTCAGATACCAATCTGTCCCCAACTATTTCACTGAACTGCCTCCTACAAAGTCAATATTGATCTTTATGGTGTCAATCCATTTAGCACATTTGAGACAGTTATCCACTTTTTTTCCCTGAAGCACCTCTTTTCTTAGCTTTCATGACACCACACTTGCCAGGTTGTTCCTTTCCTCAATCTATCCTTTTTAGAGACCTAACCTCTATATCTGTAAGTTTCTCAGGGCTTAGTACTGGACCCTCTTCTCTATTTACATTTCCATTGGTGATCTCATTCTTTCTTATGGCTTTAAATACTAGCTATGTTGATGACATTCAAATTGTCATTTCTACACTAGAATTCTCCTCTGTTTTCCAAGTATTCATTTTATGTCTGTAGTTGGACAACTGAGACTTTCTAATTCTTTAGGTTTCAGTTCAAATTTTGCATGATGAAAGGCTTTCCTGGCCCTGGCTGCATAACTCAATTGGTTACAGTGTCTTCCTGATACCTCCAGGTTGTGGACTCAATCTCTAGTCAAGGCACATACAAGAATCAACCAATGAATGCATAAATAAGTGGAATCACAAATTGATGTTTTTCTCCCTCTCTCCCTTCTCTCTCTAAAATCAATAAATTCTATTTTTTTTTAAAGAAGTCTTCCCTGATCACTCTGTAGTAGCCACTCTCTTCTCTCTCTCTGGTTCCTCTCTATGATATTTCCCTGTTTATTTCCTTTGTGGCATTTATTCTAACTTTTTAATTTGCTTATTTACTACCTACCTGCTGCATTAGATCATAATCTTATTTGCTAGACTTTAAGTGTCTGCTATAACATACACTGTTCTAAGCATTCTATAAGTATTAGGATCTAATTAGGTTTTTTTTTTTTTTTTACTAAACATATTAAAAGCTACAAATAAATGTAACCCCAGAATACTTCACTTTGTGAAATGAATAGAAGCCAGTGTTTATAAACTGATTTTCAATCATAGAGTTCCATGGGAAATTTCAATATCATTTGGTAGCTAGTATTATGCTTGATATACTTAGCATTTATATTTGTTTAAATATACTCACAACACTTAGATTTCTTATTGAATGGATATATCCCAGCACATTCACTTTAGAAACTGTTAAGTAAGAGACAGAGGTGAAGTTGTTGAAAATTTTTCACCACAAAGAGGCAGGTGTTGAAAAAAGAGGTAGTGCCCCAGCCAGGTGGGTCAGTTAGTTGGAGTATCAGCCCATGTACCGAAAGGCTGTGGGTTCCACCCCAGTCAGGGCACACACCTAGGTTGCAGGTGTATGGAAGGCATGTACCAGAGGCAACCAATCAATGGTTCTCTCTCCCTTTCTCTCTCTCTAAAATCGATAAGCATGTTCTTGGGTAAGGAGCGGGAAAAAAAAGAACAAATATTAGTTTAACTTAGCTTAAATTAGTTAAACTGGACACTGGCTCCTAAAACAGCTGGAATTGTTTATGGTACACACACATCCAGCAGAGCACCATATAGCCAATCTCACATAAAACCTGATTTTTTTTTTTTAAACTCAGGGTTTGTCCTGCCCTGTAATTACAATCTCTTTCCTTGCCTTTTGCTTTCTTCTGTGAAGCAGCATTATAACCTCGTTTTAAGTAGAAAATAGTATTATGTAAATGTAAAAGGCAGTTTTTCTTTTTTTCACAGGGTATAGTTCTCTTAAATGGAGCAGGCAAAAAGAATGGACATTTTGAAAATTTTCTTAAATAATAAAATATCTATATAAACACTTAAATCCTAAATATGATGTAGTTTCAGAACATATACTTATTAGTTTTGTGGTCTTGAGTAAATTACTTAGTCTTTCTGTGACTCAGTTCCTATAAAATGGGGATCGTAATACAGGATTATTGTGATAATTAAAATAACAAGTAAAAATAGCAAATGCTCAATAAAATGTCATTTTCTTTTTTCAACACCTGATGAAAGGCAGATTGACTTAATTTAGGATAAGAAGGATTTATTTACCAATAGCGTGGGTAAAGGATACTTTGAAATGTGGGTGGCTATCACCAGTGTTTGAGGACGGTTCTCTGATAATTATCAATAGTACAGAGAGCAGTATTTGTCTTTTTCTTTTACTATCTTGTAAACGATTAACCTATTTAGTGTTGTTTTTTAAGCCTGAAATACAGGAAGCATCAACATTCAGTTTGGGAGGGCAATTTGCATGCTAAGAATAAATGGTAAGTAAAACACTAAAGGCAAATGGGCAAAAGCTGAGTAAAAGGGAAACCACACTTGCGTCAAGTATTTGAGGTTGGTAGCAGCTCATTTTGTGGGCTTGCAAATCGGGTGGGGCGCCGCATGTCAAACAAGAATCAAGACCAGTTTTGTACCTTTGTTCCTTTGGCTCCTGACCAGGCAAAGCCGACTGATAGAACGAATACCTAGTCAGACAATGTTGACAGACCCTAGCACTGTTTGCATAAAAATCGGAAAGGAGTAAGTTGTGTGGATAAGCTGATACTTATTTTAAAAAGTCGATTTGGGTTCGCATTCCGAAGTAACGACAAGACTAGCCAATAAAAACAGACAAAATCAAAAAAGAAAGGAAGGGAGTGATTTCATTCAATTACCGAAGGGAAATCATTCCATCGTCATTTAAAAATTTGATTGTTAGAACCAGGTACTTTCTAACTAAGACCTGTATGGAAAAAGTCTCGGTTCTTCTCGCTAACATGTTTTCATGTCGAACACGTAAAATTGCTCCTGGAAATTCCCCTACGGGACTTTCGTAGTCTCTGTAGTAGAGCATTCTTAAATCTAGACCCATTCCTTACCAACTGCTACCTTCCTCACCAACCACATTCTTCAGTTTCTCTAGTTTCCAGTTTCCTAAATCTTCAACCTCACTCCTCGAATTAGTCCAATCAAAGTTGCCCTTCTTAGACCTATGCCTTAGGTTCGCTGCAGGAAACTCCCACGAGAATCACGTGGCCAAACTTGTCCTTTGTGGCGTTCCGTAATTTTCCTACTGTTCCACCGCCCTTCCTTACCTTCTGTTAGCTCCGCCCCGCCCATTCTCGCTCCCCCTCACCCTTTCTCAGCACCCCCCCACCGTAGGCCTGCGCTTGCGCATTTCCAATTCAGGTGCTTTCCCTTTCCTGGCGACCAATCCACTTCCTGCCTCGGGCCCTCTGAACACTCCTCCCCTCACCTGGGGCCCTGGCTTGAGGTACTGCTTGTGGCTGTCCTAATGACTGCCTGTACCAAAAAATTCACTAATCAAGGGGTGAATTTGAACAAACCGCTAAGTATGTAGCACGTGTATGTGCCTTAGGTCGTGATATACCACCCCGTAGCTAAGCTAAGGGTATTCGTATGCAGGGGGGTGGGAGACCCGGACAGTTTTCGATCTGGCAATTTAGCGGACAACATTTTCCCTTCCACCTCCCTCCGCCCCGCCCCCACTCGCAGCCTGTCCGCGCTGGTGAGTGGCGGGCGGGAGGGCCGGCGGGCTGAGGGAGGAGGGGGAGCTGAGGGAAGGCGGGCCCACGGCTGGGAGATAGGTGGGGGGAGGGGAGGGGAGAGCCCGAGAGCTGGAGTTGGTGCTGGGAAACCCGGAGCTAATGTTGACAACAGGCTCGAGGTGAGTCCTGGAGAACCTCCTTCTCCTCCGCTCCAACGACCGGGAAGAAGCGGGGCTCGGGGGCACTGGCCTGGACTCCTACTCCCTGGGGGACCCAAAAGGCGACTCCTCACCCCAGCGCTCCGGGGGCGGAAAGCAGGAGACGGACCGCAGGGTCCAGCTTCGTTTACCTCAGACTCCTTTCTCGAAGGCTCCCACCAACGCGGGAGCCCCTGGTCCGGGGAAGGCATGAGGGGCGACTGCCCCACATGTCGGGACTGGGCCTCACGGCTGGAGGCGGGGAGCCTGCTGTGTCGGGGTGAAGGTGTTTGGGGGTGTGGAGTAGAGTGAGAGGAGGTTGGGGAAAGCTCTTTGGGAGCCGGAGGGAAGCGAGGGCGAGGAAGTGGGGAGGGTGCTTGTGTGGGAGGATGTGGAGTAGGGAAACCAGCCAGAGAGTCTCGGTCTTCGGTAGTGTGGGAGTATGGGGTGCGAAGTTAGGGTTGGGGCAAGGATGGTCATCGAAGGTGACCGTGGTTACCGGTAGGAAGGGAAGTTGTGGCCGGGAAGCGTGTTAGGTATAGGTATGTGGAACGAGAGCAGGGGTTTCTGGGAGATGGGTGATTAAGGGAAGGGGTTTTGGTGTATTTGGGGATGGTGGGCATAGATTATTTGGTTTACTTCATTTTAGTTTCATGGGCTGGTGATTCTTCACTATGTCCTCTCCCCGAGGCTCCTAGTACTCTTGTTAGGACTGTTGAACTAAGGAGATGATCACAGGGCATTTGGTCTCCAGGTTGACCAAGCAGAGTCAGCTCGCAGGCTTGGGGGTCACACTGGACCAGACCTTAAACTCTGTTTTTTGCTTTTGGACTTGTACGTAGTGATGCATCAGACCAAAGTGAAACTATTGCTCACTCTTCTCATTTATCATAGTTTTTAGGTGTTTATAAAAATTACACAGCACATGAAAAGAACCATTTTTGGACTGTGGTGAAACTTATAAAAACTTTCAGTGAGTCTTTTATACTAAGGACGTTCTTTACATTCAAAGACTGGTAAATAATACTTCTGTGCTGTCTGCCCTTAGAACATTTGAATATCACAGAATTAAAAGGTAAACAGCATTCTCTTACTCGGGAGTTTTTCAAAGGAGTCTGATTGTGATTTCATACAAGACTCCATATGGTAGTTTGCAAAGGAGTATTTTTAAAAGGGAAACACCCCTTTCTGTGCACTCTCCCCCCAGTACATTCTGTTGGTACCTGTTTTACTAGTAAAACACTATTTTGGGAGCTAAGAAGGTGGTTTTAAAGCATGGCTTCCTTTTAAGGGCCGTCTGAGTATAATTGTATTCAGTAATTTGTAAGAGCTAATTATATTCTAACTAAAGATCAATACGGTCATCTGTATTATTTTGAGATAGAATCTATTTAAAGGTCTAGTTTTGAAAAACTTTTTGAAACTTCAGCTAAAATATTTGGCTTTTTATTGAAACATGGATTTGTTAAAATAATTTAAAAGAAGTTTAGCATTTCATTAAGTGTAATGCTCAGTTTAAATTTTTAAATTGACAATACAAATGCATACCGATCTGCATTATGTTGTTTGTATATTTTATTTGGCTTTTTAAGTCTTAGAGTCGGTATATGGTGGAAAAGAGCACTTGGCAGTTGAGTCTTGACCCAGTCACTAAATTTATGTAATCTTGGATATGTCAGTCTTTTGTTGCCACCTCAATGTAAAAATTGAAAATGGAAGTAGATGACAATCTAGTAATTCTATATGATGAACTTCTCAGTGTTCTGTGTGAAAGAAAATAAACATTTATTAAATGCCCCCCTTATGCTAGCTGCTATGATAGAAGTTGAAGAACTCGGTGAGAAAGAAAACAGTATCTCCATTTTATCAATAGACTCAGTTGATATTGCCTAGTTTCCAGGTTGCAGAGTTGGGATGCAAACTTGAAGTTTTTCCTGACTTCAAAGCCCATATTATTTTTTTACATTCTGCATTGCCACCTTCACATGAACCTTTACATTTTTTTCTTTTCTCTCTCTCTCTCTCTCTCTTTTTTTTTTTTTTTTTTGTTCACTGAAGTTTAGTTCCAAGTGTACTGGGTATATGTTTGTTGTATGAGGATGAAATGATGCAAAGAAGATTCCACTACCAAGACTTAAGGGTCTTATTTAGAATCTTTTATTATGCTCTAGAACACAGTCTTATTTATGAGTGCCTACTACAGTTTGATATGAGTAGGCACTTAAAAATTTATTACATGCGTGAAGACTGTACAGAGTCATAAATGTTTGGGAGACTGTTGAGCTAATAAATGATGATCCTTTATGAAGTCATAAGATTTCAAGTGAATTTCTTAATGTTTTAACAGAAGTTACTGTCTAACTTTGTTTAAAAAAATGAGGACAGTAATTGTAAATTTAGATGCCATTTAATTGAGAACTATCTTATTAATGCTTAGTATCAAAATACTAATTCTGTATAAACACTTTCTTTTGCACATAATGACAGATATCACTAAATAGGATTGTATTGGCACCTTAAGACTTGTCGGGTTCCCGAACGTTTTAGCTAGAATTTTTCCAACGTAAAAACTGCTTAGCCATGGTCAGGGGCTCTTTGTATTCTGAGATACGTAATTTTGTGATTTGTCTTAGTATCTATGATGAAGTCTTCCAACCTATCATTTGGTACTCTCAAGGTTCATAATAACTTTGGTTAAGAATATGGGTTTATCAGATTCCCTCTCTGTCACCATCTGTGGAGGCCTCGGTCAGATTACTTGGTCAAGTATCAGTTTACGTATTTATAAAATAGGGAAAATAATACCTACCTCATAAAGATTTTAGTATTAAATGAGATAAAGTATATATTTAATACAGAATAGTGAGTGATAGCTGTATTATCTTTCTTGGAAGTTTGCTTGCTTTAGGGCATGATCCTTTCATGTTAAATGTGGGTATTTAATTGAACCAGCATAAGAATTGATAACTAAACTTCCCAGATAATGTAAATGTTAACACTGTTCTGCTTCATAAATAAGTAGTTATTCTCTTTCATATTCAATGATCGCTTAACTAGGATTAACAGCCTTTTTATGTTTGGTTTTGTGTTCTGGGTGTTACTGTCAAAACGCATGTTTGAGGGGAGGAAAATAGAGTAAAAGAAAAAGGGGAAGGAAGAGGTGACAGAAAAGGTACAGACCGACAAGTTCTTTCAAAAATTAAAGTGCTTTGTCCTCGCTGATGTGGTTCGGTGGATTTAGTGCCAGCCTGTGAACCAAAGGGTTGCCTGTTTGATTCCTAGTCAGGGCACATGGCTGGGTTGTAGGCAGTGTCCCCCAGTTGGGGGTGTGTGAGAGGCAGCCAATTGATGTGTCTCTCACACATCCCTGTTTTTCTCCCTCTCTTCCTCCCTTCCCTCTCTCTAAAAGTAAATAAATAAAGTCTTTAAAAAAAAAGTGCTTCTACTGTCCTAGGTTGTCTTTCTGTGATAACATTTTATTAGAGGGCTGAAATAAATGCTTTGTGTGTTAATAAGTAATACAATATTGTTCCAGATGTTTTGTTTGCTAACCTAGTTTTTATTGCTGTAATTTAAAACCTATGCTTGAAAATATTTAAGAATACTGTGTATGTCTTTAGTTTTTAATAAAAAACCAGTAAGTTAAATAGAAAATGGTTGGATTTTCTCATACAAATTGCACATGACTTAGGAGTTAAAACATGGGGTATTGGCCATAAAAAATTATATTAATATTAAGATACTAGTTCTTTTTATTTTTGTTTTCTTTTAAAGATTTTATTTATTTTCAAAGAGAGGGGGAGGAAGAGAGAGAGAGAGAGGGAGAAAAAACATCCATGTGAGAGAGAAACATCAATTGCTGACTTTTCGCTTTGTGGGACAATGCCCAACCAACTGAGCCATTACTAGTCAGGACAATATTAAGACACTAGTAGAGATATTTATTTTTAGAAATGAAAAAACTCTGAATTTTGCAGGGAAATACATTTTTTTTTTTGTTTCAGCATTTATTTCCAGCTAATTGTATAAAGCCTATACTATAGACTAGTGCTATCCATTAAAACTTTGCGTGGTGATGAAAACGTTCTGTATCTGTAAATGTCTGATTTGGTACCCACTAGCCACATGTGGAGTCAATAACTTGGAAGTATGGATGGTGACTATGAAGAACTGAATTTCAAATTCTGTTTATTTTTTAATTAATTTGCATGTCAGTAGCCACATGTGGTTAGTGCAGTGGTTTTTGACTGGTGGTGATTTTGCCCTCAGAGGACATTTGGAAATACTTGGAATAATTTTTGCTTGTCAAAACTAGGAAGATACTACTGGCATCTACTGCATAGAATGTAGGGATGCTACTGAACTTGGTGTAGTGCACAGGATAGCATTACCTACCCTACCCCTCCTTTCCAACCAAGAAAATGCTAAAACAAAGAATTATCTTGCCCAAAATGTCAGTAGTGCTGAGACTGAGAAACTTGGCTGATGGCTATGGTGTTGGCAGGTAAAGAATGTACCGATTTTTATAATAGTGTTTGTTTATACATTCATTTTGACTAATTCAAAAGAAGAGATTAAGGGTCTAGTCTAATTTGAGGTAGTGATGGTTTCTGTATTTGAAAGTTTGGGAAGGTTAGAAGAATGAGATAACATTTGCGTTTTCTGTTATCTATTTTGTCAGTTGATTTATAGGAGGAAAATCTCCTCTATGCTCCAAGTTGAATACTATTGAATATTGTATGAAGTAGTATCACTAATGTCTCTTAATGGCTGTGAAATGTTGGGGTTAATACTGATTCAAAATGTTGTCTGATGTATACTGGATTATTAATGATTAAATGATATGCTGTTTTGAGGTTGATAATGGTTGAATTTCGGTGATGAGTATATGGAATGTTTGACTTTTTTGTTAATAAAAAAGTACTTAGGCATAACTAATTATGATAAAATGTGGAAAGTGACCAATAAGTTATTTTATCACAGAAATAGTATTCATTTTGCATACATTTATTTAATCTCACAATTGAGTGATTGCATTAATCCATTCTTTTTAAAAAATAGAGTATCATTATTTTAAAAAGTTACTGCATCTACAATCCTGATAATTCTTTTACTCTTACAGATTGTCCTGGGTAACATAATGCCAGCTGAGCGTAAAAAGCCAGCAAGTATGGAAGAAAAAGAATCTTTGCTAAACAACAAGGAGAAAGACTGCGGTGAAAGACGTCCAGTGAGCAACAGGGAGAAACCAAAAGACGAGATCAAGCTCCCTGCCAAGAAGGAAGTTATTAAGGTCCCTGAAGATAAAAAGAAGAAACTGGAAGAAGATAAGAGAAAAAAGGAAGACAAGGAACGCAAGAAAAAAGAAGAAGAAAAGGTGAAGGCAGAAGAGGAATTAAAGAAAAAAGAGGAAGAAGAAAAAAAGAAACATGAAGAGGAAGAGAGAAAGAAGCAAGAAGAACAGGCAAAACGACAACAAGAGGAAGAAGCTGCCCAGTTGAAGTAAGAACATTTGCTTTAACGATCAATGTGAGAAATGGGAAGGTAGAAATGTTTTGGGTAAATGATTATTTGAAGTAAAACTTTTGGGGTATAGTTCCTTAAGAGTTGGGGATATCTTATATGTTCTGTTAGCTTTACTGACTAGAGGCATGCTTAGAGCAGTGCTTTAATTCTTCCAATTAAATAATAGTAATCTTTAATAAATACTTCTTGAACTATAGGGTAACCTGGATTATTTTATTTTTCTAAAACTTTTTTTAGTGCTATAATACTCCACCTTTTTAAAAAATATATATTTTATTGATTATGTTATTAACAGTTGTCCCATTTCCCCCAATACTCCACCTTTTTAAATTGATAATTTTTAGTTTTTCATAGCTGCTATTTGTTGTGTTCTTACTATGTGCCAGGCACTAACTAGGAAATGTATCAGTATGTGTACATATCCTTAAGGCAGTCCTAATGAAGTTTTATGATCCTCATTTTACAGATTAATAAAAGTTAAAGAGGTTAAAAAACTTGCCTGAGGTCACAGTAAGCAGTGGAGTGCTAGGATTTGAACCTAAGTTGGCCTGACTTTAAAACCTCTGTCCTTAAGTACAGTTCTGTAATGCCTCCCATTCTTTATATGTTTATTTTTAACCTTGTAAATCTATGCAAGTAATATAGTAAATGGTGAAAAACAAGGTGTAGTCCTCGTAGGAAGATTACTAGGATGTAGCACAAATGACAGCTGTTGAATAGCAGGAGCTCTTTTCTTTACATATTAATTTAAAAAAGCTTTTTGCAAACATGAATTGTTATGAATCTCTAGAATAGCTTAGCCTCTACTTTGTTACAGAAGTTCTTTAGTCCCAGTACTTCCATTTTTTTGAAAATATTTTATTTATGTTTAAAGTGAGGGGGAGGGAGGGAGAAAGAGAGGAAGAGAAGCATCAGTGTGTGATTGCCTGACACTCACCCCCAACTGGGGACCTGCCCTGACTGGGAATCAAACCAGCGACCTTTGGGTTTTCGGGCTGGCATTCAATCCACTGAGCCACACCAGCCAGGGTCAGTACTTTCATTTTTAATGAGAAACTGGAGCCTTCGGGTCTAGGAGGCAATAGATATATATTCTAGTTCTAGAATATTTAGAGCCATGATTCTTGAGAGTTTCATATTTACTTTATATTTTACTTTTTATTTGTAAATCACAAAGCTATTCAGTTTCAGTGTAACTTCTTTGCTCCCTCTCCCATCCAATACAAAGAGCTTAAAACAACAACCAAAAACCCAACTTTTGAGGGGAAAACTTCAAATATATGCAAAAAATAGAATGGAATAATGACACTCCCCTCTCCCCCTGAGTCTATGCAGCATCAACAGTTATGTATTTTTTTCTCCATGGAGTATTTTAAAGCATCATATTATTTTGCCTGTACATACTTCATTATATATCTTAAAGTATTTCAAGTACAGATGAACATTGAGTTACTTAATGCATATATAATGCACTCCTGCTCAGGTTATAGTTTCTTAAAGTGTACTCACTATTAATCCTGTTTGTGTGTGTCTGGGAGACTTCCAAGAGATACTCATGTGTTCCTCTTCCCAGAGATGAATGCGACTCCCTGTTAACATTGTGGTTTGTAGTAGGGAAAAAAATCAGAATTGTAGGGTAGCTCAAGGAAGGTTGTCTCAGAAAGATGAAAATCTACTTTAAAAAAAAAAAAGATTTTATTTATGCATTCCTAGAGAGAGGGGAAAGGGGGAGAAAGAGTGGGAGAGAAAAATGGATTGGCTGCTTCCCACACGTGCCTTGACCAGGAATTGAACCAGTGTGACCTTTTGTTTTGTGGCTCAGTGCCCAACCAAGTGAGCCACACTGGTCAGGGCACGACAGTCTACTTTTTAAGAATACGTATTTTGAAGTTGCATGTTTTGGTATCTTAGAAACCTCAAAATCAGATTGTCCCCACTCTCCCACTCCTGCCCAAGTTGTTTGACTACATCTGCAATTTAAACATGTTTCATCTTTTTAGTAGAAATATAGGTAAATTTGTTTTTAACTCTTTTCAGGATAAACTGTGTTTGTTAACTTTTTATTAAAGGACTTTTATTAAATGGCTTTTATTCTACAGTCAGTTCTCTTCTGGTTCTTTTCCAGACTTCTAAAATTATACTTGAATTTGAAGACCCAAATGTAGCAAGTTACTTTTTTTTTTTAATTCTCACCTGAGGATATATTTATTGATTTTAGAGAGAGAGGAAGTGATGGGGGAGGAGGGAGGTAGAGAGAGAGAGAGAGAGAAAGAAAAAGAAAGAGAGAGAGAAACATCAATGTGAGAAACATCAGTCAGCAGTCAGTTGCCCCAGAAGGTGCCCTGACTGGGATCAAACCCACAGCCTAGGTATGTGTCCTGACTGGGATTCAAACCTCAGCCTTTTGTTGGTGTAAGGGTGGACACTCAAATTAGCTGAGTTATCTGGCGAGGGCTGTAGCAAGGGACTTTATAAAAAATTTGGTTAATGCTTAAGTATGGAAAAATGGTACTTCTCAAACCATTTTTAGTATATTCTTTTATAATGTTTATTCTTTAGCCAAAATCTTTGGGGATGATTTTTTTTTCCTGTATTCCCAATTGTCTTATCTGTTTTAGGTTTTGTATCCTTCCCAGGCATATTCATATTTTTCATATTAAGCACCATGTGTTTTATCTGTTTATTTTTTCACTTTTATTGAGATATGAATGACAGAAGTGCTGTATTTATTTAGTTATTTAAACACCTCTGCTTTACCATATGTTATATTATCAGTATCGTGGGTTCTTAACATTTCAAGTCATTAATAAAATGTCTTTAAAAATGGCAAAGTGGCCTTTTGCATCTTTTGTTCTTATTGGATTCTGGTGCTTATGTGAGTACTTTTTCATTGGCTTTCACTCTTATGGGATTTGGCAATGATGCTTCAAAGTAAATAGGGTATTATATGTACTTATTTTTTTTATATAGAGAAAAAGAAGAATCTCTTCAGCTTCATCAGGAAGCTTGGGAACGACATCAGTTAAGGAAGGAACTTCGTAGCAAAAACCAAAATGCTCCAGACAACCGACCAGAGGAAAATTTCTTTAGTCGACTAGACTCAAGTTTGAAGAAAAATACTGCTTTTGTCAAGAAACTAAAAACTATTACGGAACAACAGAGAGACTCCTTGTCCCATGATTTTAATGGCCTAAATTTAAGCAAATACATTGCAGAAGCTGTAGCTTCTATTGTGGAAGCAAAGCTAAAAATATCTGATGTGAATTGTGCTGTGCACTTATGTTCTCTGTTTCACCAGCGCTATGTCGACTTTGCCCCGTCGCTTCTGCAGGTTTGGAAAAAACATTTTGAAGCAAGGAAAGAAGAGAAAACACCTAACATCACCAAATTAAGAACTGATTTGCGTTTCATTGCAGAATTGACAATAGTTGGGATTTTCACTGACAAGGAAGGTCTTTCTTTAATCTATGAACAGCTAAAAAATATTATTAATGCTGATCGGGAATCACATACTCATGTTTCTGTGGTGATTAGTTTTTGTCGACATTGTGGAGATGATATTGCTGGACTTGTACCAAGGAAGGTAAAGAGTGCTGCAGAGAAGTTTAATTTGACTTTCCCTCCTAGTGAGATAATTAGTCCAGAGAAACAACAACCTTTCCAGAATCTTTTAAAAGAATACTTTACATCTTTGACCAAACACCTGAAAAGGGACCACAGGGAGCTACAGAATACTGAGAGACAAAACAGGTGATTTTCAAATGTTTCTCAGAATTGAGAATTTATTTTGGAGCTCATACTTAAAAATGTTTAAAGTCTTCATGCCACTGAACGAACTTGTGGAAAAGGGCTCATTACAGGTGATTTCATAACATTCCAGGAAAATTTCAAAGTGTAACAGTCTAAGTACTCACGTTTAAATGTGAGTCTATCATAGATTTTGAGTGTGATTTTTAAAAGAAATCTGGCAAGTATATGGTAATTTTTACTTTGGATTTGTTTTCTTCCTGTGAATTATCCTCAGTGTTGAGGGATAAATTTTCTTTTTCTGTCACTTTATCTGCTCTTCTTTTCTGTGTGTTTCACTGTTTCTTCTCTATAACAGGTTTGCTTTTCATTGTTTTGTATTTTAATATGTTGATGTCACTATTAATATTTGCTCTTTTTAAAAAAATGCGTTATTCATTATTGGTGGTATTTTAGATCAGAAACTTGGAAAATTGTGCACCAAATTAGCTGTGAAAAAAAATTTAAATGCAACTATGCGAAGTACATTTACAGGGGTCTTTCTCCTGGGGACATCCATTTAAAATTCTAGAGAAATGATGTATGTGCATGTGGTAATTAGTGAATACACCTAATTTAGGTACCACCTTTGTTGTTAACAAGATACTATAGATTGTTGTGTAGCATCTATACATGAGAAGTCTCAACAAACTGGATGTTGATAGTAGTAGTTGGTACCATTAGATCAACTTTTATGGAGGGTGGATTTGGAGGAGGGCTGAGGGGTTACAGAAAGGAGGCAACAGCAATAGCTTTTGCCTGAGCACTTTGCAACTACTTAAAGTTTATGTTTGAAAGTCTGAAATAGCTGTTGATCAGGAATTATATGGGGAAGTACACTTTCTATTTTCCAGAAGACTGCAGTTGGGAAAGACTAACTGGTTTAAGTAGTTACTGCTAGAAGGTGATTTAACCAGAAGAGAAGACTGTAATAGTAGTACAGTTAGGTCAGGGTCAAGGTAGGTGCAGAGGCTACATGGCTAAACCTTGGTGGCTGAGGGTCATTCAGAAGTGAGAATTTGGGATGGCAGTGGTGTTCCCCAATGTATCTTAAAAAAAAAGAACCTTTGTTTTGTGCTTTGAGTAGTGAGAGCTGTTTTAAACTTTGAAGAAGCAATTGATACTTACATAGTCAGTAATGAGTTAAAAAGGAAAACAGTGCTCCTCTATTAATAATTCTCACATATTTAAGGTTTCTTAATCATTGATTTACATATATTTTGTCTTTAATGTCTTTTTCCTTTTCACATATGTTCTACTTCATACAGTACAATTGATTTTGTAAGTATGCTTTGATTACTTTTTATTGGCTACTTTAAGGGTTTTGCGTTGTATGCATTTGCTTTTGATTGGTCTCAGAAGTGTTGAGGCTAGAGAGATTCTAATATAATGGTTTAATCTAATCATCCTTCCAGTGCACCAATCCATTTTACAGGTTATCTGACAGATAAATTCTTTCTCTAAAAACCTCTCAAAGGAGATTGAGCCATTTCAGTGTTGGATGCATGTTTTTGGTAGGAATTCAAGCTGAAATTTAACTCCCCATAAAATGGTTCCCTTTAAGTTACTTCTTTTTTCTGGTCAAGATGGAATAAAGCTACTCAAAGTGAGGAATCATGACTTGTTTACCTGTTCACAATGAATGACGTATAGAAACTAAGACTAAACATTTAGATATTTTTATAGCAATTTCCATTGTCTTGATATTGTTACTATATTTTATAAAAATGACTATAATGACTGGAAAGAAATTATTCCCTTACCACATATAAGTTTGAGAAGCACTGGCTTTTCATTCAGATATTGCTCATGATAATGTCTCAAGTACAGGTGTGGCAAAAGTAGGGTCACAGTTGTAAACACAGTTTATTTTATTACCATTTATTAGTTACTGTGTTATTTTCCATACGGACAACTGTAGGCCTGTGTTTGCTCTGCCCTATATTTGCAGACTGAATGGACGATTCCCTTTCGTCTTCAAATTAAATACATTTGGTTCTTTCAGTTTGCACCATCATTTCCAGACACTTCACTGTTCTTAGGACATTTGTTTTGGATGCATTCTTTTCTACTCAGGACCTAAAATTCCATTAGTTTTTATAGCTGTTGTATTCTTTTAATTTTTTGTTAATATTATATACACCTCTAAAGCCCAATTTCTCAAATGAACTGTTGCCAAGCCAGTTCTCCACTTTGAACTAGTGAAATAATTTTTTAAATCTAATTATAGACTTATCACTTGTAAACTTTAGATGCTTTTGACATATCATTTTAAGCTAATGATCATTTTGAACATTGATTATATGTACATTAATTGTACTTATCCACTGATCACTTTGAGCTTGATAAGCAGACCTGTTTTTTCATTATTCAGGTCATCATGAAAATATTGAACAGGATGATACAGTGTTAAAAACACAGCTTTGTGGCCTTTCTCTAGAAATTTTTACTCATCTAAATACAGAACTGTTAACTTGTGATTATCAGAGGAGGTTATTTAGCTAGTGTAAAATGATCTTACATTGTAGCAGTCATTTTGTCATGGGAGACTCTCCACTTAGATGTAATAATTTGGGGGATGTGATTTGAATACCTTACTGAGCAAAAAAGGCACGAGGAATGGATTAGTGCACAGTCCCCACTTGGCCTAATGTTAGTCTCCTTCTAAGAGAACATGTTACAGTGTACTGTTAAAATGACCATTTTCCAACATTTTCTCCCTCCCAATTATCCAGTACATGTTTTGAGGTTTTTCTACATTGTGGGAATAAATTGCAGGCAATAGTTTTTTCCTAGTACCATTTCTCTTAGGCGTGAAAGTACTAGAAATCTTTAAGTGGATATTTAAGATTCATGTAGTTAACTTACTTTAAGCCTTTATTCACTATCTTGATAATGATGGTTTAAGAAAACATCAAATACACTATTTTCAGTCTATAAATCCCAAATGCTCTTGGTCATTTTAATTAGCTTGGGAAATGGCACCATTCTTAGAGTTTGTGAAGTCTTAGTCTATTTCTTAGTCTCAGTAAAGTCTGTGCTTGAAAGGTCATTCAACCAGTTTAAAAAATAGAGTAATAACATCTTTGGTGTTTTCTTAAAGATAGTATATGCATGAATGAAAGCCAGTACAGTCACTGAATGAGACTTAGTGAGTCTCAACTGTCCTTTTCTCTTGTTATATGGCCTGATACCATAGGTATTAACAGCTAGTTCTGTTTCTAAGTCCCTGAGGGTTTTAGATATTAGCAAGCAATACAGCTGACCCTAGAGTTGGGTGAATTCTTTTTCTAAATGTTTTTATTTATTTTTTAATTACATTTTGTTGATTATGCTACTACAGTTGTCCTGATTGTCCCCCTTTAGTTCCCTTCCACCCAGCACCACCCTTTCCCTTAGGCAATCTCCCCAACATTGTTCATGTCCATGGGTCATGCCTGTAAGTTCTTTGGTTACCCCATTTCCTACGTGTTGCTTTACATCCCCATGGATATTCTGTAACTACTATTTGTAGTTCTTAATCCCCTCACCTCTTCATCCATTCTCCCCCACCCCTCCCATCTAGTAACTATCAAAACATTCTCTGTATCCATAATTCTGTCTCTGTTGTTGTTGTTTGGTTAGTTTGTTTTTTAGAGTCACTTCTTGATAATGTATTTTTTACCATTTTATTGTTCATACTTTTGATCTTTTTCTTAAGTAAATCCCTTTAATATTTCATATAATAATGGTTTGGCGATGATTAACCAATTCCTTTAGTTATTTCTTATCTGGGAAGCTCTTTATCTGTCCCTTAATTCTGAATAACATCTTTGCTAGGTAGAGATCTCTAGGTAGAGAATAACATCTTGGCTGTAGGTCCCTGCTTTTTATGACTTTGAATATTTCTTGCCAGTCCCTAATAGCCTGCAATATTTCTTTTGAGAAATCAGCTGACAGTCTTATGGGAACTCCCATATGGGTAACTAACTGCTTTTCTCTTGTTGCTTTTAAGATTCTCTCTTTATCTTTAACCTTTGGCATTTCATTAATGATGTGTCTTGGAGTGAGCCTCTTTGCAGCCATCTTGATTGGGACTCTCTGGGCTTCCTGGACTTGCATGTCTATGTCCTTTACCAAATCAGGGAAGGGTTCGCCCCCCCCCCCATTATTTTTTCAAACAGGTTTCAAATTTCTTGCTCTTTCTCTCCTTTGGCCATCCCTATGATGTGAATGTTGGTACATTTGAAGTTGTCCTAGGGTCTCCTTAGTTTATTCTCGTTTATTTAGATTTTTTTGTCTTGTTCTGATTATTTTTTTCTTCCTTACGTTCATTGATTTGATTTGCAGCTTCATCCACTCTACTGTTGTTTCCCTCTAAATTGTTCTTTATTTCAATTAGTGTATCCTTCATTTCTGACTGTATCTTATTTATGCTGCTGAGGTTCTCAGAAGTTCCTTGAGTATAGTATAGCCAGTGTTTTGAACTCTGCATCTTCTAGATTGCATATCTCCAGGTTGTTTAGCTCTTTTAATGGAGTTTTGATTTGTTCTTTTATTTGTGCCATGTTTCTTTGTCTCATTTTGGCAGCCTCCCTGTGTTTGTGTCTATGTATTGGGTAGAGCTGCTTTGATTCTGTGCCTCGGTATCGTGGCCTAATGTAGTAGGTGTCCTATAGAGTCCAGTGGCACAGTCTGCCCTGTGACCCAAGCTGGGTACTCGAGGTGTGCCCTTTGTGTGGGCTGAGTACACCCTCCTAGAGCTGAGCCTTGGTTGCTGTGGCAGATCAATGGGAGGGATTCACCTAGGCCAGTCAGCTGCAAGGATTGGCTGTGTCCACTTACCACCAACCTCCATCCTCCGTGGAGGATCAGCTGTGCAGGGGCAGGGCGGTTCTGCTGCAGCGTGGTCTGTAGCTGTCCACTGGGTGTGCTGGCCCAGAGGTTTCTCTCGTGGTGCAGGCCAAGGCCAGCCCCCACCTGTGTTTTGCCCCAGGCCACCCTGTTTGAGCTACAGAGCAATCTGAGATGGCTACTATATGTTCTGGGCTTGGAGATGCCCAGGTGAAGTCAAGCTATGAATCTAGGCTAGCTGCTGCTAGTGCAGGGGCCAGGGACACACCGAAGCCAGCTGTTGCCTGTTTGAGAGGATTTAGGAAGTTGTGAGGTATGAGCCAAGACCAGCCATTCATATGGAAAAGCAGCTTGGGTGTTGATGGGGCAGAGTCTGTGGGGATATCCAAGGCAGGTCAAACAGTGTTAGCCAGGTTGATGGAGTCTCAGATAAGGCACCAGCCTGCTGGCTCCATGGCTCTGGGCAGAGGGCTCAGAAAAGGGACAGTGGACTTTGCTCACCCCTATGCCAGATACTTCAGCCTCTCCCAATATGCCACTGGTACCCTTCAAACTGCCACCCCAACTCTGGAGCTCAGAGGGAATGAGTCTGAGTAGGTGAGTCTCTGTGTGCGTTCTTTAAGAGGAACTGCTTGGGACTCCAGAAGTTTCTTTCACCAACTCAATCCCCACTGCTTTTTGCAGCCAGAAATTGTGGGGGCTTATCTTCCTGGCACGGGAACCCTGGGCTGGGGTGCTTGGTGTGAGGCTGGGACTCCTTGCTACCAAGATACCCCTCCTGAGTTTCACACTTGGGTGTGGGACCAGCCCATTCAGTGTCTGTGGCCCTCCTACCAATCTGGATGGATGTGGATTCTTTAATAATTGTCAGACTTCCATTCATCTCGGTTTCTGATGATTCCAAGTGATGGTTGTTCGATATTTTAGTTGTAATAAGAGGCAAGCCATGTCTGCCTATGCCATTATTTTGACTGGAAGTCTGTTTCTATTTGTTTTCTAGAGAGAGGAGAAGGGAGGGAAAAAGAGGGAGAGAAATATCAATTTTGTTGTTTCTTACATGCCCCCAACTGGGGACCCTGCCTGTAATCCAGACATGTGCCCTAACTCACAATCAAACCAGCAACCCTTTGGTTCACAGGCCAGCACTCAGCCCATTGAGTTATACCAGCCAGGGTGGGTTCAGTGAATTTTAATAAATCTGAGTTTATAAATGCTTTTTATATTGAAAAGAATATTATTTTAAAAATACATGTTGGTGAAGTGATTGATCTGGGGAGTTATAATTAATAGTTACTTACACATTAAAAAAAATCGTGTAATATTTGCCAGTTTAGAGTTAGTTGCTTTACTTTGGTAGATTTTGCTTTATATTACATTTAGTGCTTTTTATACTTGGAATACTATGTACTTTGAGATATTGTTCTCATAGAAATGATGTGACTTAATATTTTGGGGGGCATATAATAAAAATTGGTTGAAGAAATGATTTAAAAAAAATACATTTACCTATTTTTAGAGAGAGGGAAAAGGAAGGAGGCAGGAGAGAAACATTAATGTGAGATTCCCCAATGGGGAATTGAGCCAGTGGCATTTTGCTTTGAGGGATGATGCCCAACCAGCTGAGACACACCTATCCAGATTAAAGAAGTGATTTAATTTGTATTAGATATAATTTAATGTTAATTGTGTAACAATTGTTTTTTGCAGTATAGTGAAATCGTGAATTCAGGTAGTCAGAAGTTTTGCTTGAATAATTCTGAAGTGTTTTAATTCCTTTTTTTCTCCCTAATTGGTGGGTATGGTGGCAAGTTTATTCAATACCAGTGAATTATGACCTTCATAATTGCATACTGAGTTCAGCAGCAGTAAGTGATTTGCTTTAAAGTTTACTAAAAAAAGAAATGTAGGTAAATGTAGGCTTTCCCCTGATTGTTAATAAAATTAGAGAGGTGTTTTATTACTGCAAATTGATGGGACATTAGTTTACTAATGTTGAAATTTAAAAACACATTGACCTTCAATAGTGTTGCTTTTACCTTTCACTTTCCTTCCAGGTAAGTTGTACCATGCTTTATAGGTAGATTGTTTGATAAACTGTGTAGTATTTAAGCAGTGTTAAGATGTTATATCATTGTGCTTTGAACTTAGAGGCTTTAACAATTTTGTAACCTCTAAAACTGTTACTTCCTTGCAGATATTCTCTGATTTTGATTCATAATTGACTAATAATCAACTATGATGATTCTGTCATAGTTTAATATTTGACTGAGTACATGCATAACTATGCTTTAGTATCTTATCACACAAGATTATAAGACATCCATAACTAAATTCTAAAATGAAACCAAAAGAAAATGTAAGTTCATTCTCATGAAAATTTGACAGAGTGCTAAAGAAGATGAAAAGTAAAACCTAGTAGTTTTTCATGGGTCTGCTTCATGATTACCGTTTCGGGATTTTAGCCATGTGTTTTGTATTCTTGTGCATGATTCCATAAGGGTCAAAGCTAAAATAGATTTTTTGTTTTCTTGTCAAGAGTTTTTTTTTTTTTTTTTTTTTTTTAATTCAACTAATAGAAGATCAAAATATCAATAATACTTGGCATTGAGGTTCTTGCCTTTTTAGCAGTGGGCTCTGGCTTTTTTTTTTCTCATGAAGATACTGTTTTACATTGATAATAGTACATTGCATGTGTGATCTTAATTGAGCACAGTACCCTTGGAAGAAATACCTCTATTTTGAGTGTATAGATTAGATTTAGGGATTAAAGAGCCGCCCAGTGTGACTTAGATAGCAAGTGACAGAATAAAGTTCTTTCCTACTTCTTCACACTGTATTTCTCACAATTTCCATAGTACTCATTTCATCTGCCTTTAGTACTTGTTTTTTAAGTGTCTAGTAAATACATAGCCACTCAGTAATTACCAAGTCATATCCAAAGAAAAGAAGGACACAAAAGAGGATATAAAACTAGTACGTTTAATATATCGAAAGCTTGCCTTTGATGTATGCATGTGAGAGACATTCTAATTTCAATATTAAGTATCAAGTGGATAATTTTACTCTAATTCAGAGGGCAGTATAGTCCAAGACTTATAAGCATGGACTGTGAGTCCAGACTTATTTGGGCTCAAGTCCTAGGTCTATCATTTCCTCATTCTGTAACTTTGGGCAAGTTACCACATATCTTTCTGTTTCCATTTTCTCTTCTGTAACATGGGATAAGAACACTACCTCTGAGGTAAAGGTGAACGATGCAATGAATTTATGTGTGTGAAAGCACTTAATAATAGTATCAGGTTCATTGTAAGTATACAATAAATGATAGTTTATTCTTAATATATTGTCTGCCTAATCCTTCAGAAAGACTTTTAAATGAGAATTTCTTTTTGTGCCCTTTTATTATTTTGAAAATTTGTATGCTAACCACCTTAAACTTTCATAGCTTAAAGATTCATTTTTTAAAAGTATACAAAATAATAATATATAAAATAAAAAATAACAAGAAAGTCAAGCAATAATAAAAATGAAATAATTGAAAACAAAAATATTTTAATATTAGAATTTTTCAAGGCATTTCTGACTTATTTATGAAATGATATTGCTTGATTCAAGGATAGACTATTTGATATTTTCTGTCAGTTTTATAATATTAAATTAGTAATATAAAAACATTCCAGAAATCAAAGGTTGATGTACTTTAGTTGTGCTTCCAGACAATGTCGTCTGTCATATATTGGGTGAAGGAGGTCTAATTTCCTGTATTTTTATTGTAATGAATATGACTTGGAATTAATATTGTTTCATTGCTTACTTTTCATATCTTTAATATGGAGCCAGTACCTTCCTAATGTGAAGTGATATCATGAGAGGGAATGAATTTGTTTATAGTACATTTAAAAATGATACTAAATTAATCCCAGTTGTGATAGGGGTTGGCAAACTATGGCCCGTATGCCCAGTTGGGCCTACCACTCTTTTGTACAGCTAGTGAGATAAGAAAGGTCTTTGCCTTTTCAAATTGTTAAAAAAAAATCAGGGGTATTTTGTGAAATATTAAAATTATATGAAGTTCAAATTTGTGTCCATAAAGTAAGTTTATTGGAATATAGTCATACATATTTGTTTATGAATTGCCTGTGCTTTTGTGTTATTATAGTAGAGTTGAGTAGGTGCAACAGACGATGTGGTCTGCAAAGCCTAAAATATTTATCTGGTCCTTTGTAGAAAAAGTTTGCTGACTTCTAATTTATGACAGTCTCGAAAGTATGGCTTCAGTTCAACTTTCTGTAATAGATGTGCTTTTGAACAGATTGTAATTAAAATATGTGATGAATCATATCTTTAGCTTGATTTTTGCCTAGTGAGATATTCCCATGGAGTTCACATAAGAAATTTTGGTGAGATTTATACTGATGTACAGAAGAGGTGCTCTTCAAATGTGCTGTGTAATGTTTCATTTCCTCATGTAGATCTTCTAAAAATTTAAACTGAAAATCTTTGCCTGTGGGCTTCATAATCTTATAAAAAATCGACATATATAGCACATTCATTAAAAATTACATTTTCATTTCATTAGAACCTCAAACTGATTTTAGGGATTTCGAATGTTCACGCACCTATGATGGGTTTATTTCTGTGCTTGAAGTTATAGTCTTACTACATGCTGGGGGCTTAGTCAGGTATTTAGTAAATGTATAATAAATTAATGATCAAAGAAAATAGATAAGACTGTGTGAGTTTTGTGAATAACAGAACTTAATGTTATTTCATTGGCATCCTATACCTTTACCAAATGCTTGCTATAAGATATAATTAGAAAACAAATGAACCAAAATCTAAGCTTTTTTTCTTGGGGACTAGTCTCACTGGATAGTAATCTAAACATACATTAATAGTTAATTAAATTAGTACTATTTAAAAAATTGGTCATGAAATTGAGATTTAGGGGAGGGCGAGGAGTATCTCTGAACCTTCAAAGTTTTAAATTTGTTCTAGGAGGCCTAGTAAAGAACTGAAATGCATACAAAGGAAACTATCATAGATTTAAAATGATCCAGTGCAAAGACCCAGGCAAATGTTTGAAAGTGAAGTTGGTACTGGAAAAGGAGTTTCATTTTCTTTTCTAATAAAATAGTTATCTTTTCACTATCTACTGTAAGCCCTTAGTGATTGCCATAACTTAAAACTGGGTGTATATTCAGATGGCGAGAATGTTAGAACTTGTTAGAGAAGTTCCAGATCACGTTGTTTTGAGATTTTTTTCCCAGTTCCTTTTTAAGTATCGAAATAATTTTGCATCTTCATTGTTATTAGAAGTTTTTAAATTCCTTAAAACTCTTACCCTTTTACCATAACTTGCTTCAGAATAAATGCTTAAGTTTTTATTAACATTTTTCCTAATTATATTATAGAACATTTAGAGTAGCCTACTTTTGAGTATTCAAATCATCTATTTTATTTATTTAATTTTAATGGCTTTTTAAAACTTACAAAGTGACATTCTAATAGAAAATTTCAGCTCATTCAAAGTAATGTTAGCCATTTCTTTCATGGTTTGAATATTTTTAAATGCTTTGGGATTTTGTTTTGATTTTTAAATTTATTCCTAAAACCAAAAAAACCTTTTTTTTTTTTTTGCTTGTAAAATTAGTCTGAAATAAATGTTTGGAGAGAGAAACTTCTTTATGACAGTGTTTTTAGTTTTTAGAGAAATGCTTTTTAGTCTGGATTATTATGGATAAACTTTTGACATTTTACTAATCTGTTCATAGAATTATATAGTCTGTTGTAGATTTTAATCATAAGAAAACAAATGACAGTTTCTCATTTTAGATCCTACTAGGCCAAAAGTCTAGAAGTTGTTTCAAATAAGCAGGAATGAATAAGCGTAGGCATGTTTTCTTCTACTTTATTTTCTGTAACTTTTAGATAACATCACAAAAAAACCCTATAAATCATTTTCTTCCCTGTTCATCAGAAAACTTAAATGACAATGAATTAAAAAAACTTATAAATATTACTTTAAAAAATGACTTAATTTACAATTTGTAATTGACTTTTTGAAACCTACTGGTATATTGTTTTGCATTAAGATTTATAAATTTCGAATATTATAGTACTACATAAATATCTAATTATATAATAAGTTGGATCCAGCTATAGATATCTCAACGATCTGTACTAATATAATAAGACTTTTACTAGACTTTATGCATTTTGAAAATTTTCAGTAGTTTTACATTTCTAATTATGGGTGGCTTATTAGTGAACTGTTTGCAGAGTGGAAGAAAAGTTGTGTCCTTTGCTCCTAGAGATGGCCTGGCCTTGGTTAAGTGGGTTGTTCAGTTAATATTTGTTACATGAATAAATAACCATGACTTCCACAGTAAATTAAGAGTTGGCTATGTGGAAGATAAGAGCTTTTTCAAAAGATAATCTCAATTCAAATTGTTGTGAAATTTAAAGGTACTTCTATAACCTGTTTTTGAAAACTAACTTGTTTGTGTTATGTTAAGTATTTTTGGTTAATTATGTCTTGGGAGAGTGATTGTAACAAAAGACTAAATACTTTTTATTTAGTGGCATATTGTTAAATTTTATGTTTGTAGACATAATTGTTAATCATACTTATTCTTTGAAGAACCAGTGTTAAAATGTAATTGCTTAGGTGGATTTGATTATACAAATTTTTGTTTTTAGATATATCTTGAAAATATTAATGAAAATAAGTTGTCAGAGAATATTAAGGTAATATGCTTGTGTGATATATGGAACATTACCAGTGTAATAATACATGATCACATCTATTTTGATAAGATTATTGGATTATTTCATTTGTTTATAGGCGTATTCTACATTCTAAAGGGGAGCTAAGTGAAGATAGACATAAACAGTATGAGGAATTTGCTATGTCTTATCAGAAGCTGCTGGCAAATTCTCAGTCCTTAGCAGACCTTTTGGATGAAAATATGCCAGATCTTCCTCAGGACAAACCAACACCAGAAGGTAAGACGGCCTTAAAAACAAATAATGTGACTTAGTGTAAGTACTCTCATGTACTAAAGTATATTATTGTCAGATGTGTATCATTGAAAATTTAAGGATTTTAAATGAAGTAGTAGTAAAACCTAATAAACATAAAAAACAACTTGAAGTGCTCTTCTGAATGGAAAAAGCTTTAAACTTAATTAACTCATGGTATCATGATGAGTTCCTTTGGGTTCTTTTGTGACAGATACCTTGTATTATATCCAGCAGGGGCCTGTCTTAAGCCATACTTGGAGCTGTAGAAAGATTCACTTTATCAAATAGGTGATAAAATGGATTGGACCTTTGGGATTCTCATATTTCTATATTTATCCTTATTTTTTTGTTTGTTTTGAATTATATATTGTCTTAAATTGTTATTTTGAACTAAAGCTTAACTTGCAGTTTTGTTATATAAATTATTTATAATTTTGTGAAGTAAGTTGTGTTTCATATTCTTTCAGAGGTGTTTTAAACTTCTTTTTTGATTGTTCTTAAATTGATAGGGCTCTTAACCTGTCACACCAACTACTTGATAAAATATACTTAGGTAGTAAGAGTTAATAAGTTATTAATCCTTTTTATTATTTTTGAAATTATTATAAAACTATTTGGTACTACTATTTACTTAAAAAATCTTAACAGTGAAATATTTGTACAGTGTATGTGTTAAGTGGTATTGAGCTAGCTCTGACTCCTGGAGACTCTGAATGATGTGCAGAGTCCTGTTCTCAACAGCCCTGCTCAGCCCCTGCAGACTCATGCCTACAGCTGCTTTTATGAAGTTAATCCACCTCATATTTGGTCTTCCTTTTTTCCCTGCTGCCTTTTATTTTTCCCAACACTCTTTTCTTTTCCAAAGAATCCTGCCTTCTCATGATGTACCAAAAAGTAGGGCAACTTCAATTTTGTCATTTTTGCCTACAGTGATTTTCAGGCTTAATTTGCTCTAGGACCCACTTGTTCATCTTTCTGGCAGTGCAGGGTATTTTATTGGTAGAGCGCTCATCCAGCACTATTTCAGATGAATCAGTTTTTTTCCTGTCTGCCTTCTTTACTGTCCAACTTTCTCATCTGTACATAGCAATTGGGAAGACAAGGGTGTGAATGACCCTTACTTAGCCTTGGTCTCTTAGGACTCAACATCTTTGCTCTTGGGGAGCTTTCCTAGTTCTTCCATTGCTACCCTTTTGAATCCCAGCCTTTGCTTGATTTCTTGGTAGCAGTCTCCATTTGAATTGATAAGTGAATCAAGATAAGCAAACTCTTAACAATTTCAGTGTCTTCATTGTCTGTGTTCAAGTCGTGTATTTTTTCTGAAGTCATGATTTTTCTTTATTATGTTCAAATGCAGTCCTATTTGGTAGTTTCATTTTTATCAGAAGTCGTTTCAAATCATTACTACTTTCTGCCAGTAAGATGGTGTTACCTGCATATCTTAAGTTACTGTTAATTTATTCTGCCAGTTTTCACTCCTTCCTCTGAGTCTAGCCTAGTTTTTCATGTATGTTCTACATACAGATTAAACAAATAGGGAAATTAAATGCACCCTTGTCTGACACATTATCCTATAGAAAATCATTCTGTCTCCATATGCTGTCATAACAGTAGCTTCCTGTTCAAGATACAGGGTACACATCAGGACGGTCAAATACTGAGGCACACCCATTTCTTTCAGAGTAACCCATAGCTTTTCATAATCAACACAATAAAGGCTTTCTTTTATTTTATACAGCATAGACTAAGTGCTCACATTTAGATCTCAGTGCCTCTTGCTTTTCTGAATCCAGCATGAATATCTGTGAATATCTGGCATTTCTTGCTTCATGTAAGGTAGAAGCCTTTGTTGTATCACCTTGCGCATTATGTTACTTGTGTGGGAAATTAAAGCAGTGGTCCTATCGTTACTTTACTCCTTGGCATCTCCTTTCTTGACAATTGGGCTATATATTGAGGGTTTCCAGTCTGTAGGGTTTTGTTTTGTTTTCTGTATTTGTTGACATATTCTTGTTAGGACTTTAATGGATATTTAGTCCCTGTGACTTGGAATAGTTTTCTTGGTATCTCATCTAGCCCTAGTGATGTATTTTTTCTCAGTACTTTGAGGGCAGCTTTCTAGAATTACAGGTTCTTCCTCATAGTAGTGTTCTTCAAAGGTAACTGTCATCCTTTTGTCCCTTCTGTATAGATTGTCAGTATAGTATTTCCACCCTCCCTTTACTTTCTCCTGGTCAGATAATGTGCTTTCTTGTTGATTGTTCATCATTCCTAATCTAGTTTTGAATATTCTTTTCATTTTTTAATCTTCCGGTAGAGATATCTTATTCTCTTCTATATCTTTCTCTTTTTCTTTATGTGCTAATTG
Organism: Glossophaga mutica; assembly: GCA_039655065.1. Taxonomy (NCBI): domain Eukaryota; kingdom Metazoa; phylum Chordata; class Mammalia; order Chiroptera; family Phyllostomidae; genus Glossophaga; species Glossophaga mutica. The sequence goes on from CM077303.1 coordinate 160,381,059, forward strand.
TTGAAAAACTGAATTCAGGATTCTAACCTTGCTTTTGTCTTGTTGCCTTTTACTTTTACCTCTTGCTTGTCTCTAATAATTTTTAGTGTTTCTTTTGTCATCCATCTTGATTTTTCCTCCTTTTTACTTCCTTCATTGTCTTCACATTCTTCCCTAATAATACAGGGTCTGGCAGAACCTGCTTGAGTGTAGGTGGTAGGGTAATAATATAGGTGTAATAATTTATAGTTTTAATTTGAGCATTTTACCTAAAATGTTGTATGATGTGCTTAAGTATGGTATTGTTATATTAGAGAATTACATGCTTAGGATTTTGTAATTAAAAGTAGGGGCATTATTTGTGCTGGACCCCATATTTTGTTTCAGTCCACAGTACTGGTTCTTGGTCAGTTAAGTTAAACAGTGCAAATCCATTGTTTTTTCTTTTCTTTTTTAATGTGGACTTTAAATCCATCAGGAATGTTATTTACATTATATATTTTTTTAGTGCTCTTCTTCAGCTGTATTCTACTTGATATTAACAATTTGTGGTCAGTACTACAATCTGCTGCTCCTGGTCTTGTTTTGGCAGAGAAAATGCAGCTTCTCATTCTCTTGCTTTCAGTTACATAGTCCACTTGATTTCTGTATTACCCATCAAATGATATCTTTGCATACAGTCATCTATTGGTTATTAGAAGCATGTTTGTGTTAGAAAAGTTGTTGGTTTCACAGAAATCTACAAGCCAATCTCCTGCATTATTTCTTAACCCCTAGTCCACATTTTCTGATGACATTTGATTCTGCTGTATTTCCTACTTTTGTGTTTCAGTCACCTATAATTGTCAGCATGCCTTGTTTTGGTGTGTTATCAAATTCTTCTCATACATTTGTGTAAAAGCTTTCAATTTCATCTTCTTTGGCCTCTGTATTTGCAACATAGACTTAAGTGATGGTTATGTTAATCAGGTTTTCTGGAAGTCTGATTGATATTATTGGGTCAGACCTTGCATTGTAGCCCCTAACTTCCTGTGCTACATCTTGCTTCAATATTGAAGCCACTCCATTTCTTCTGAGTTTGTCATTTCCAGAGTAGAACACATTATAGTTGCCCAGCTGGCAGTGTTGCATTCCAGGCCATTGTAGTTTGCTAACCCCAGGCACTGCATTGTAGATGTTCCATTTCTTGGTTTACAGTTTCCAGTTTACCTTGATTCATGATTCTTTGGTTCCTAGTTCTGATTGTATATGTTGTGTAGCATCCTTTTTTTTTTTTTGCCTTTGTGCACATCAACTAGTCATTTCAGCTTTGATATAGTTGTATCATTAGCAACAAATGCTCTTCTCTAGTAACTGCTCGAGTGGTTTCTGACTAGGGAGTCTTATCTTTCAACACTGTCTCATACTTCATTTTGGACTGTCTCATTTAGTGTTCAAGGTAAAATGAAAGATTAAAAAAAGAAAAAGAAAAAGAAAATACTGTAGTGGTTTACCACTGCCTTCTACTGCACATCGTGTGGGTCTAAACCAGACATGCTTGGGTCTGTGGTGTCGCAGTCACCAAACATGAATGGGATGTAAGGGTTCTGTGGGTATTTGTAAAGTTTCCTTTTATAATATAAGAAGGCATTTTGTATTTTACATCCTCAATAAGAAATGCCTGTTGTACACTTTGAATACATTTATTTTGTTCTATTTATATATAATCATGTCCATAATTTCTACTAATTTTTGTATCTCCCTATCAGTGAGAAAGTTCTACCATAGAACTTGTGTTTTTGACTGAATCTGGAAGGTTTCTCAGAATTTTCTCAGTATATTTATTGTATTTTAGAAACCACATCTTTTCATGATGTTTAGCATCCTTTGATATTTACTTTATTTATTTCTACAAAAATTTCAGTTAGTCATTTAATGCTAAGTGACTTTACAAGTATTTTTAGGCATTTTCCACAGATAATAGATCTTGGCAAAATTCTGTCAACATTTTTAAAAGATACTTTCACTGGTGTAGAGTTTTAGGCTGAGATTTCTTTTTTCTCTCAGTGTTTTAAAGATTTTGTTCTCCTGTCTTCTAGCTTGCATTGCTTTGAATGAGAAAGCTGCCATTATTCTTTGTTCTTTACATATTGTATATTTTTCTCTGGTTGCTTTAAATTTTCATCATTATCACTGATTTTAGGCAACTTAATATATGTGGCTTGGGCTAGTTGTCTTTATGTTTTTTGTGCTTAGCATTTATTGGACTTCTTGAGATTAAATTTTATCGAAGTTAGAAAATATGATCATTTCTTCAAATATGTATTCTGTTCCTCTCTCCTCTTCTATGGAGATTCAATTACAGTTATCTTAGGTGGTTTGAAGTTATCCTTTTTATTCTTCAGTATTTGTTTTTGTATCGGATAGCTCATATTACTGTGTCTCAAGTGAACTTTTTCCTTTTACAGTGTCTAATAGACTCAATTTCATCTAGAGATGTAGTTTTTATCTCTAGAAGCTGGTTATGTTTTTCATGTCTTGAACATGCTCAGTCTGTCTTCTAGCTTAAGAAAATGAAATGCAATTAGAATAACTTTTAATGTTCTTGTTTACTAATTTTATAATTTATATCATTTTTGTATTGCTTTTAATTGATTTATAGATTGATCTCCTATATATCTCCGGTAATTTTTCATGCCTACTATATTATTGGATACATGCTGGATATTTTTTTGTTCTTAGAAATATTGAGCTTTGTTCAGGGCGTAGTTAAGTTACTTGGAAACAATTTCATTCTTTCTAGGCCTGCTTAGTTGGTGGGATCAGAGCCGCCTTTATTCTAGTACTGATTTTTCCTATTACTAAGTCAGTATCCTTCTGTAACGATGCCCATGAATTAGAAGGTTCATGAGTTATTATTTTCCCACTTTTGTCTAGTTTCCTCACATGTAGGGACTGATCAGTAGTCAGCTGAACGTTCAAGGGGACCTTTTACAGATCCTTGTGCTCCTTTCTCTCTGCTACTCTGTCTTGGAAAATTTAGCCCTCTGGGCCAGAGTCTTGCTAGATTTTTAGCTCTATCATCCTCGACTCATGGAGACTACTGGGGTCTATCTGGCTTCTCCTTTTCTTGGTCATGGCCTAGAAAATATTACCAGGCAGTAAGCTAGGGCAGTTCATTGTAGGGCTCAGTTTATTCTCTCTGAAGACTCCATTTCCTGTTCTGCCTGTTGTCTAGTGTTTGATAACCATTGTATTATATTGTTTGCCTGATTTTTTAGTACTTCGTCTTGGTCTGAAGAGGCCTAAATTTTTCAGTAATCAGAATATCGTTTTTTTACCTCACAGAAATTAGATTGTATCAAATATAGTATTCTGCAACTACTTTTAAAAATACTACTGTATATCTTAGATGTCTTTTTATGTCAGTTCATATCTGGTGATCTAATTGTTTTAAATAGCTACATAGTAATATTTTTTATATAATTGTGCTATATTTACTTGTCCTCTGTTGATTGACATTTAAGTTATAACTTGTTTTTACCTATTATAATCAGCGTTATAGTAAAGTTTCTGTACTTATGACTTTTTGTACGTGTACTCGTGTTTCAGGGATAAAGTCCTAGAAGTAGGGTTTCTGAGTTAAAAGGTTATATGCATTTTAAGGTTTAATATATAATGCTAGATTTTCTTCCAGAGAAATATACATGTCACTAAGTATATGAGAACGAATGTTTCCTTACGTGCTTACCATATTGCAGTTTTTGATTTTTACATTCTGAGTGTGGTTAAGCATCTTTTCTTTAAGTTTATTGGCTGTTTTGTGTATGTGTGGTTTTCCATGTGACATACTGTCTTAAATCCTTTACCCCTTCCTTTTAAATACAAATCAAATATTTATCTGTTTTAAAAATGGATTGTGAAAATGCTTTGCATACTAAGGAAATTTTACTTTTTTTATATACATTGCAATTATTTTCCCCCAATTTTCTGTGTTTTTTTGACTTTGTAGCATTTTTTTTGCCTCTCAGAAGTTGAATTTTTTTTACAATTTAAAATACTATGAAATACATTATCCCTCAGATTTACAAAATATTCATGGATATTATAGAGTAGAAAGTGAAAGTCTCCTGTCATATCCATTCCATTCTTTAAGATAACCTTGGTTAACAGTTTGATATGAATCTGTCCGGACTTCTTTAATATACAAAATATATGTGCAAAAATACATAATCATATATCTGTATGGAGCTTTATTGTTAATTTATGTAGGATATTATTTTGCATGACTTTTTTCTTTTGATAATGCATTTTGAGAGTCTTCTGCATCAGTTCATGTAGATACACATCATTTTTCTTAACATCTCATTAATATTAGATAGTGTATATATACAGTTTGTTAGCCCTTACCATCTATATTTAGATTCTTTCCAGTTTTGCTCTGTTACAGCATTATAATGAACATTCCTATAAATCATAGTTTATATTTTCTGTTATTTCTGAGGTACAGATTCCTTGTTGGAATTTTGTACAATCAGATATTATGCTTATTTTAAATGTTGATGTGTAGTGACCACTTGCTCTCTCCCAGTGCTATATATCAGTTTGTACTCTAGTTAAGATATGAGAGTGCTTACTTTCCTACTGTCTTGTCAACATTTGTTGATACCAGTCTTTTAAACAATTTTATGGGTCAAAGTAATAAAATGTTTGTTTTAACATTATCCTGATTGATACTGAGGTTAAGGATCTTTTCATACGGCCTCTTACTCATCTGTTTAGAGCCTTTATTCATTTTCTATTGGGAATTTGGTCTTTATTTGTAGGGACTCTTTATATTATGGATAGTAAATCTTCCCTATAAATATTGTCAGTATTGTCTTCTAGTTTGTCCTTTGCTTTTGCTTATTTTTTCATTAAACAGACATTGTAGACTTGTCAGTCATTTACCTTATATGGGTTTAGTGTTTTATGTTTAAGTATATTTGTTTTAAGGCATATAATTAACGAGTTAGGGAGCCAGTGGCTTTTGTTTTTGCTGTTGTTCTTATTTTTAATAACTTTTAGTGAATAATCTAATTTATCTTAGGGTTATTTTAATCTTCATGATCATTCTCCTACTTAAAATTCTTGTTTAGAGAGAAGCACAGTGAGAATAGATAAATTCCTGAATGGTCTTATGATCATGAAGTAGGAAATTAGTTACTTTTAATGTTCCGAGTTTAAAAATATATAGTTGTATGTAAAGGTAGACTTATGTGTATGTGTAAGTTTATATATGGTTTTCCATGTTGGTGTACAGTATTTATCTTTTCTGTCCGTTTCCAGTTATTTATCAATTGACCAGTTATGGCAGTATGCCTTATACCCAGGATTATACCAAAAGAAAGGATGCTTCTTTTATTTTTAATTTTAGTTTTCAATTACAGTTTACATTCAGTGTTATTTTGTATTAGTTTCAGGTGTACAGAATAGTGATTAGACAATCATATACTTTACACAGTGTTCCCCTAGATATTTCCAGCGTGCACATGGTACCATACATAGTTATCTCAGTATTTTTGACCGTATTCCCTATTTTGTCCTTTATATTCCTGTAACTGTTTTGTAACTACCAACTTGTACAATACTTCTTAAAAAAATGTTTTTATTTATTTTTTGAAAGAGGAGAAGGGAGGAAGAAAGGGAGAGAAACATCGATGTGTGAGCGATATATCAATCAGTTGCCTCTTGCATGCCCCCAACCAGGGACCTGCGCTGCAAACCAGGCACATGCCCTGACTGGGAATCGAACTGGCAGCCTTTCTGCTCAGGCCAGCACTCAATCCACTGAGCCACACCAGCCAGGGCAGTACAATTCTTCTTAATCCCTTTCCCTCTTTTACCTAGTCCCCCAAACTCACTTCCCCTCTGGCACCCACCAGTCTGTTCTCTGTGTCTCTGAGTCCGTTTCAGTTTTGCTTATATTTCACATACAGGCATAATCACGTGGTATTTGTCTTTCTGTGACTGACATTATTTTACTTAGCATAATACCCTCTAGGTCCATCCATGCTGTCACAGATGCTAAGATTTCATTCCTTTTTATGGTTAAGTAATGTTCTCTTGTGTTATATATGTGTAAACTTTTTTATCCGCTTACCTATTTTAAATCATTAAATTGTTTTTTTATTTATTGATTTTTTTTTAGAGAGAGAAAGAGAAACATTGATTTGTTGTTCCACTCATGTAGGCATCCATTGGTTGCTCCTTGTGTATGTCTTGACTGGAGATTGAATCTGCAACCTTGGCATATCAGGATGATGCTCTAACCAACTGAGCTATCTGGCTAGGGCTAAAGCACTTACCTATTAATGGGCACTTGGGTTGCTCCCATATATTAGCTAATGTAAACATTGCAGTGAACACACCCTTTGGGTGCATGTGAAGGAATACTTTTAAAAAATTATTTATTTATTTTTAGCGAGAGGGGAAGGAAGGGAAAAAGGGAGAGCTGTGTGAGAGAAACATTCATCAGTTGCCTCTCATGCAACCCCAACCGGGGACCTGGCCTGCAACCCAGGCATGTGCTCTGACAGGGAATTGAACCTGCAATCTTCCTGTTCACAGGCTGATGCTCAGTCCACTGAGCCACACCAGCCAGGCTGGGATGCTTCTTATTAAGAAACCCTTAATTAAGGGTTTATGTTCTACTTGGAAAGATGATTGTGATACAAGAGGGTTGGGAGTCATCAAAACAACAACAACAACAACAACAGAGCTTAATGGGGGCGGATGAGACTTGGAAAGCTCTATGTTTTAGGAATGGCCAGGCTTCTGTATAATTTATTTTTTAAAATTTTATTTGTTAAATATATTTTGATTATGCTATTACAGTTGTCCCATTTTTTTTCTCCCCTTTATTCCCCTCCGCCCTGCACTCTCCCTTCCCACCATCATTCCCCCACCATAATTCATTTCCATGGGTCATACATATAAGTTCTTTGGCCTCTCCATTTCCCATATTATTCTTAACCTCCCTCTGTTTATTTTGTACCTACCATTTATGCTTCTTATTCCCTGTACATTTTCTCCCATTCTTTCCCCTCCGCCTCCCTGCTGATAACCCTCCATGTGATCTCTATTTCTGTGGATCTCTTCCTGTTCTAGTTGTTTGCTTAGTTTTTTTTTTTTTAAGGTTTCGTTGTTGATAGTTGTAAGTTTTTGTGATTTTACTGTTCATAGTTTTGGTCGTCTTCTTTTTCATAGATAAATCCCTTTAACATTTCATATAATAAGGGCTTGGTGATGATGAACTCCTTTTACTTGACCTTATCTGGGAAGCACTTTGTATCTTCTTCCCATCCTAAATGATAGCTTTGCTGGATAGAGTAATCTTGGATGTAGGTCCTTGCCTTTCATGACTTTGAGTACTTCTTTCCAGCCCCTTCTTGCCTGCAAGATTTCTTTTGAGAGGTCAGGTGACACTCCTTTGTAGGTAACTGTCTCCCTTTCTCTTGCTGCTTTCAATATTCTCCCCTTTCTTTAATCTTGGGTAATGTAATTATGATGTGTCTTGGTGTGTACTTCCTTGGGTCCAACTTCTTTGGGACTCTCTGAGCTTCCTGGCCTTCCTGGAAGTCTATTTTCTTGGCCAGATTAGGGAAGTTCTTCATTATTTTTTTCAAATAAGTTTTCCATTCCTTGCTCCTCCTTTTCTCCATCTGGCACCTCTATGATTTGGATGTTGGAGCGTTTAAAGCTGTCCTGGACGTTCCTAAGCCTCTCCTCATTTTTTTTGAATTCTTGTTTCTTCATTCTGTTCTGGTTAAATGGTTATTTCTTCCTTGTGGTCCAAACCGTTGATTTGAGTCCCAGTTTCCTTCCCTTCACTGTTGGTTCCCTATACATTTTTCCTTTATTTTACTTTTCTTAGCCATCACTTTTTCCTCTATTTTGTGAACCATACTCAACCATTTCTCTGAGCATCCTGATTACCAGTGTTTTGAACTCAGCATCTGATAGTTTGGCTACCTCTATATTGTTCAGTTGTATTTTTTCTGGAGCTTTGATCTGTTCTTTCATTTGGGCTGTATTTTTTTTGTCTTAGCTGGCTGTTACATAGTAAGGGATGGAGCCTTAGGTATTCCCTAGGGCGGGGCAACCCAGGTTGCTGCGTTGTGGTGCTGTATGTGGAGGAGGGGTCTGAGAGGGAATAATGTTGTTCCTTTGATTCTCCAGTTGACTTTGTCACTTCCTCCACTACCCACAAACAAATTGAGCCCTTGTGGTGCTGATTCCCGGGTGGGTGAGTTTGTGTATGTTCTGGGACCCTGTGGGTCTCTCCAACGAATTCTCCTTTGAGACTGGGAGTTTCTCTCTTAGCCGCAACTCCCACAGGTATTTTTCAGTTAGAGGTTCTGAGGCTTTCTTTCCTTGTACTGGAACCCTGGGTTGCGTGGTCTGTCTTGCTTCGCAGTTGTTCCTCCCAGTTTATCTGCACTCAAATGTGGGACTGCCCGTCCACCAGCCACCAACTTGCCATGCATCCTCTCCACCTCGGCTGCCTGTCTCTGCCCCACCTACTGGTCTGGATGAATGTTTAACTCCTTGGTTTTCAGACTTCCATACAGTTTGACGTTCTTGCATTACTGGTTATTTTTGTTTTTAATTTTATTTGTTGTCCTTCTTTTGGTTGTACAAAGAGACAAAGTGTAACTATCTATGCCTCCATCTTGCCTGCAAGTCCAGGCTTCTATAGTTTTTATTTTGGTTTTAAGTTTCATGAAGGTAGGCTTAATACATCAGGTGGTTACTTAGTCTCATTTAATTGCTATTAAACATTGAAGAGGAAAGCATCTTTATCCTGTGCTGTCTGTAGTCTGTCCTGGTTCAATTTTACTTTACCTAAAACAGTTTGTGATTTGATGTTAAGAATGTTTACGTGAACAATTCAAAGTGCTTGTTGATTGAAGAAGCTTGTGTTAGTTGAACACTCAAGATTCATTAGTTATAAAATTGAAAATGAAAATGTCTTGTTTAGCATGCTAAACCTCAAATAGTTTTAATTCCCTGTGATTTATTTTCTTGTAGAGCATGGGCCTGGAATTGATATATTTACACCTGGTAAACCTGGAGAATATGACTTGGAAGGTGGTATATGGGAAGATGAAGATGCTCGGAATTTTTATGAGAACCTTATTGATTTGAAAGCTTTTGTTCCAGCCATCTTGTTTAAAGATAATGAAAAAAGTTGTCAGAGTAAAGAGTGCAACAAAGATGATTCTAAAGGTAAATTCTAGAGGCAAGATTTTTACCTTAAGTTCTATATAAATTATTTTTAAAGTAGTGTTTGTAAGAAATAATTTTTTAGTACTAGTTTTATAATGTGAACATTGAGTCATTAGATTAAATGCATGACAGAATAATATGGAATGGTGCATCACAGGTTGATAATTGACATACTTTCAACAGTGTTAAAACATTTAAGTTAATGTGAAGTAATTTGAATATGTTTATTTATAATACAGTGAATTCATGTGAGCTCTTAATAATACCTAAATTTCCCCCAGCTTGAATTGTCAGGGACATTGTTAGCTCTTTAGTGCTGTTTACCTGTAATACTCTTTCTAGGCTAGATGTCCCTAACTCTTTGTGAGGAAGGTCCTGAATGCCAGGCACAGAGTGTTTCCTGAAGGGAATTCTGCGAAACCGTAGAGATGGAAAAGAGAAGATGGAAGGGCATGGTGACAGGGATTTGGAGTGAGATAATTTTTAAAAAGTTACTTTTGTATTCTGATTAATTTAAGTAGGGAACCCATTAAAAACAATAGCTAATAAAAACTAAATAAAAATAATAGCTATTGATTATGTTTAATAATCACTTGTGCCAAACATAATTTTAGCACTTTATAATGTACATAAGAATTTATTTAATCCTCGTAAGAAGTCTATGAGGCAGCTACTGTTGTTATCCCTACTTTTTAGATGAGGGAACTGTGTCACAGAAAGATTAAATAGCTACTCAGGGTCAAATAACTTGCACAGCTAGTAAGTGGTAGATCTAAAATTTAAGCCCTGTCAATGACTTGTGCTCTTAATTACTGTGTTGATTGCTTTTCATGTTACATTAAGATTAGTAATCTTTTTGGTTTATATTAAACTTACGAAATAGTATACTTTCCTTTTGATGTATATATATTATAATACATCCAAAACATTCTGTCACTCCAGTATCCATTAAACATTTTTTTCCCATTCGTCCCTTTCTCTAGCCCATGACATCTATCAATTTGCATTTTTTGCCTTTGGATTTATTTATTTTGAATATTTCATGTAACGAATCATACAACGTGTGATCTTTTATGCTTATTTTCACTTAACATCATGTTTTTGGGGTATATCCACATTATGCACTGATATGTACTCCATTTCTTTTTTATGACTGAATTATATTCCATTGTGTATGTATACCACAATTTATATATTCATCTGTTGGTGGACTTCTGTGCTGTTTCCATAATTTGACTATTGTGAATAGTGCTGCTATGAATACATACTTGTTTGAGTTCCTGTTTTCAAGTAGGAGAAGAATTACGGGATCGTTTGGTAATTCTGTGTTTAACTTTTTGAGGAACTACCAAATTGATTTCCACAATGGCTAAACCATTTTACATTCTTACCAGCAGTGTATAATGGATCAGTTTCTCCAGTTGGCAAAGGATCTTTGCCAACACTTGTTATCTTCCAGTTTTCTTTTTAATTTTAGCCATTCTTATGAGTGTGAACTGGTACCTCATTGTGATTTTGCTTATGTTATTTTAATGACTAGTGATGTTGAACATCTTTTCATATTTTTTTGTAGAAATATCCATTTAAGTCTCTTGCCTCCAAAAGACAATCCTTTTAATTGGAGTGTCTTTTTAGTGTAAGAACTTTTTATATATTCTGAATACCAAACTCTAATCAGCTACATGTTTTGCAAATACTTTCCCATTGTCAAGATTGTCTTTTTACTTTCTTGATAATGTCCTTTGAGGCACCAAAGTGGTTTTTATTTTAATTGAGACCTAATTTTCTAGAGCAGTTTTAGGTTCACAGCAAAATTAAGTGGAAAGTACAGAGTTCTCATATATTTCCTGCCCCACATAGGCATAAAATCCCCCATTATCAACATCTCTGGCCACAGTGATCCATTTGTTAAAATTGATGTACCTATATCAACATTATTACTACCCAAACACAAAGGTTTTTTTAACTTAAAAACAAAAAGAATTAGTTTTGTCCTTTATTTCATATACATAATATATTGAATAGGGTGGGGTAGTGCTTGTTAGAATTGCTAATTAGAAGAATAGTAAAACAGTTTCTTACTCTTCATAACATTCTTCTTCACAATCTTAAAATACAATGACCTTTAAAATTACACTTTTTCTGTGAAAAAGGTAGTGGGATCATTTTATGGTGTGAGAACCTTACAAGAGGCCCTTGTTGTAGTTTGAAATAGTAAAACCTCTTGGTTGATCTAAAGATATTTTACATTTAGGTAAATTTTACTTTATACTTTATGAAGAATAGTATTCAGATATTTCAAGTATTTCAAAAATTAAAGGGAATTACACACACACACACACACACACACACATATGTAGAAACTCATTTTAAATATCTACTACCCAGTTTTGTCAGTTAAAGTTTTTAAAAAGGCATTTCCTCATACTTTTGAAGCCCCTCTCCCTCTTGTGAGGACTAGCTCCTATGATATTAGTCACCTCAGTATTGTATGATTTCTGCTATATCTGGGTTTTTCCCATCATCATGCAAGTTTGACTTTAAGGGTTGTAATATTTGTTTCTCCTTTAGGAAGTAAGCTTAGGTTCTCAATCTCTTTTATGAGACAATACTGAGTGCCATAGGGGAGACAAATATGAGCATGGTATCTTTGTATTTATCATATTTAGTGGGCAGCAGCCAGGGACTCAAAGAATTATAATTTGAAGTAGAATAGGAGTGGGTCTATAAAAAACGTACAAAGCACTGACAGTTAAGACAGTGGAGGCAGTTCACATGTTTGGAGATCACATAAAACCTGTGGAAGAAATAGACCTTTGTGGCAGACTTTGAAGCTTGGCTTGGATTTTGACAAGATATATGAAGGTGGACCCTCCTTTTCTAGAATAGTATAGTATAAATTTAGTATCTCTCTCTCCTGTATATTCTTTCTCTCTCTCTCCTTTATTCATATCTGCCTGCCAAGTTCAACCCTGGGTGGATTTAGTCATCCACCATACTGGTTTCTCTAGCCAGACTGTTGAGCTCTCCTAGAGATGATTAGTTAGGTAGGTTGATAACTTTATAAATTCATGATCATCTACTTTAGCCAGATCCTCAACACTGTGTGGAATCTTGATAGCATTTCTGTCCTCATCTCACTCTTTCACACTCCATAACACATTTTCTTTTTTTCTCTAGTTTTTACTCTGCTTCCCTCCTTAGCAGAAGATTATGCTTGATGTAGTACTTCATAGAGAAAATAGAAGCCATCAGACAGATTTCCCTGGACATTGTGCACTTTCTTATTTATGTGTCTGCCTGCCTTGGTACTTATAGAATGTTTCTTCCCTGGGTGATGTGGTGAACTTTTGTTCCTTCTATCAAAGGCCAGTCCATCTTCTTACTCTGAATCTTGTCTCCCTGTTTCTCCTGAACCCTGTGCAATCCATTATGCCTTTTCTATGTCTTTTGTATCAGTCTTTCTCTCTCTCTCTCTGTCTCTACTGAATCCTGACCTCAGGATACATTTTTTCATCTTTGTAAACAAAACAAAACAAATTGTGAATGCTTTAGAACCCCCTGGGGCTCTGGTCCCTTTTTAACTATTGTCCTGTCCCTTTTTTTGAGTCCTCTTGAAAGAATTGGCTATACATGGAGTCTTCACTTTCTTACTTTCTTGTTCTTTAGTCCATTCCAATTTGGCTTCAGTGCCACCTCTACCCTGAAACTATTTTTGCCAAAGATAACCAATTACTTTTATGTTGCTATATCTCTAGGGCAGTTTCCAGGTTTTGTCTCATTTGATATCTCAAGCAATTTAACAGTTTACTACTTTTCTGTGGTACTAAACCCTCCTGATTTTTCTTTCTGCTTATCTTTGGCTTCCTCTTTCATCTCTTCCAAATGTCCGTGTTTCTCAGGGTCCAGTGGAAGAGGAGGGAATAATCACTTTAGTAATGAAGTCTAGTTAATCTAACCTGTTAAATGTATCTTAGATGTGCTTTATCTTTACTGTTATTATTCTAAGCTAAGCTACCATCATCTCTTAACCTGGGCTACACATGATAACCTCCTACCTGGCTCCCCTGTGCTTGCTCTCGCTCCTTCTATGTATTCTAAAAGATTAATTTTACTGTCCTACCTAATATCTTTTAATGGCTTTACATTTATTTGAAATATAATGTAAACTTTGTAACATTATCTCAAGGACCCTGCATAGTTTGGTTAAAGTCTTCTGTGCCAACTATGTCTGTTACCACATTGGTCTTACTTTTTTCTCCTTTTCAGTCTCTGCGACAGCCAGTGGTCTTGCCTCATGGCCTTCGTACATTGTTCTGTTTTGTGCTTGCAGTCCTCTGCTCACTATACTCCATTTGACTCCCAAGTGCCTATTAGTTTATATTCTTCAGGTAGATAGTACATTTCTTTTGAACAAGAGTCACATTTTAAGCTTTTTTCTGAATGTTTAGCAGCTTAGAATAATTCTGAATATATAGTAGCTAATCAGTAAATATTCATTTTTGATAACCAGATACAGGGAACACTGGAGAATGAATACATGTGCCACATGGCAGGGTTTTTGTCTGGGACAGTTAAAGTTGTATCCTTGGTGCTTAGAACACTACTTATTAGCATGTAGTAGGAATTAAAATTTTAGTTGAATGAAAGGAAGAATGAATATGAAAATGTTACTCTGTCTCTATTTAGAAGCAGCAAAACCAATGCATACTAGAGTTTTGATTCTCCCAAATATAGTATGGCATTAAGTATTAGTAAAACATTTCTACTTTCAGTGCAGAAATTATGTGATTGGAAAACTATATAAGAGAAGGTGAGGCTGAGAAATATTACAATTCGAGTCATTTATACTGTAACTCCATCACATTTTTAAGTGTAAATTCTTAAATTCAGGAATGTTTTTGTTTTTTACTTAAGAAAATTTTCAAACATAAAATTTAGGCTAGTGTAGTAAACAGTGAATTTATGTATTACCCAGCAATAATTATCAACATTATACCAATCTTGTTGAATGAGGTTCAGTTCCTTTTTCTTTTTTGTTTCTTTTAATTTATTTAGTCTTTTAACAGTTTCTGGCCATTTTCTTTGTTTTGTTGCATTTTTTAAATTTCTTCTAACCCCTGACATTTAAATCAGAAAGATATCTTCCTACTTGGTCTCTCTGTAATCTATTCTTTCCTATCTTTCAAAGTTATCTTGTTTATTGTTGATAGGTATATTGTCAATCACATTTAAGTGTTATTCTCATGATCCAGCAAAGCTCACGCTGCATAAAAGAGAAACTCTGGAAAATGGGTAGACTTTTGGTCAAGATGGTGGCATAGGTATCCATGGCTCACATCCTTGCACAGCCACATCAAAATTACAACTAAAATATACAATAACCATTACTCAGAAACATCAGAAATCAAGTTGAATGGAAGTCTGACAACTACAGAATTAAAGAAACCACATCCATCAGACTGGTAGAAAGGGTGGAGATGTGGAACAGTTGGTCCCACATCCACATGTGATAGTAAAAAATCTGGGATTTTTTGTGAGTGAGAAGTCCCAGCCCCATACCTGGCCTCCAAGCCCAGGGTTCCAGTGCCAGGAAGAAAAGTCCCCATAACTTCTGGCTTCAAAAACCAGTGGGGATTGAGTTGGTAAGAGAAACTTCTGGAGTCCCAGGCAGTTTCTCTTAAGGAGCCCACACATGGACTTACTCAGACTTTCTCCCTCTGAACTCCAGCACTGGGGTAAGCAGCTCATAAGGCACCAGTGACATGTGGGGAGGAACTGAAGTGCCTGGCATCAAGGTGAAAGCTGGGGGACAACGTTCTCCCAGGCAGAAAGACAGACAGAGGCCATTGTACCTCTTCTAAACCCACCCCCCATAGAGCAGAAAACCAGCAGTCTGGTGCCATATCTGAGACTTCATCAACCTGGCTAACACTGTTTGATCTGCCCTGGAAATACCCAGAGACTCCATCCCACCCAACTATGGGTCCACCCAGGCTGCTTATCCATATGAATGGCTGGTCTTGGCTCATGTTTCACAATTTCCTAAATCTTCTCGAACAAGGAACAGCTGGCCTCAGTGAGCCCTTAGCCCCCATACTTGCTAAGTGACCCAGGTCCGGCACTAGCAGCAGCCAGCCTAGATTTCACAGCTTGGGAATCTCCAAGCCTAGCACAAGTAGTAACCATATCAGGTAGCTTTATAGCTCATGAAGAGTGGCCCTGGACAGAACACAGGAGGGGGCTGATCCTGGCCTGCACCACCCAGGAAACCCAAGAGGCTGTGTAACTAGTGGACAATACATGTTGCAGCACCACTTTCCTGTGCCCGCACAGCTGATGCTCCATGAGGGGTGGAGGCTGGTGATCAGTGGTCACAGACAGTCATTGTAGCTACTGACCTGGGTAAATTTCCTCCCATCAACCTGCCAACAGCAGTCAAGGCTCAACTATAAGAGGAGGTTCTTGTACTCACCCTACATTAAGGGTGCACCTCAAGTACCCAGATAGGGCAATAGGGAGGTTCTGCACTGAACCCCAATTGACACCTACTATATTAGGCCACTGTACCAAGACAGTCATAGCAGCTCTACATAATACATAGAAACAAACAGAGGGAAGTTGCCAAAATGAGGAGAAAGAGACATGGCCCAAATGAAAGAACAGGTCAAAACTCTAGAAAAGGAACTAAACAAAATGGAGATAAGCAGTCTATCAGATGCAGAGTTCAAAACACTGGTTATAAGGATGCTCAAAGAACTTAGCACCTCACCAGCATAAAAAGGATCTGGTCAGAAACAAAAGCTACACTAATTGAAATAAAGAACAATTTATAGGGAAACAACAATAGGGTAAATGAAAGTGAGAATCAAATCAGTGATTTGAAACACAAGGAACCAAAAAACAACCAATCAAACAACAAGAAGAAAAATGAATCCAAACATTGGAGAATAGTGAAAGTAGCCTGTGGGACAACTTTGAAGCATTTCTACATTTGCATCATAGGAGTGCCAGAAAGAGAAGAGAAAGAGCCAGAAATTGGAAATCTATTTGAAAAAATAATGAAAGAAAACTTAACTTTTTTGGTGAAGTAGATAGACATGCAAGTCCAGAAAGCACAGAGTCCTAAACAAGATGGCTGCAAAGAGGCCCACTCTGAGACACATCATTAATGAAATGCCAAAGGTTAAAGATAAAGAGAAAATCTTAAGAGCAGAAAGAGAAAAGCAGTTAGTTACCTACAGGGGAGTTCCTATAACACTGTCAGCTGGTTTCTCAAAAGAAACTTTGCAGGCCAGAAGGGATTGGCAAGAAATATTCAAAGTCATAAAAAGCAGGGACCTACAGCCAAGATTGCTCTACCTAGCAAAGATGTCATTTGGAATAAAGGGCAGATAAAGAGCTTCTCAGACAAGAAATAACTAAAGGATTTAGTTCATTATCACCAAACCATTATATGAAAGGTTAAAGGGACTTATCTACGAAAAACAAGATCAAAAGTATGAACAATAAAATGGTAAAAAATGCATTCAAGAAGTGAATCTAAAAAAACAAACTAATCAAACAAGAAGAACACAGAATCATAGATATGGAGAGAGTTTTGATGGTTGCCAGATGGGAAGGGGACAGAGGGGGAAGGGGGAACTGCTGAGGGGGAATAAAGAGTACAAATGGGTAGTTACAGAAAAGTCATGGGGATGTAATGTACAGTATAGGAAATGGAGTAGCCAGAGAACCTATTTGCATGTTTCATGGACATGGTCAGTGGTGTGAAGCTTGCCTGAAGGAGTAGGGGTGCTGGTTTGATGGGAACAAAGTGGTAAAAATTGGGACACCTATAATCAATGAATCAATGGATATATAATCAATGAAATATTCAATGAAAGCATAATCAATGAAATATAAAGTAAAGAAAGAAACTTTGAACTCTTGTTGGAGTTTGAGGCCCTCCTTAATCTGACTTCACTTTAATTAACTTTAATTCCCTCTCATCTCCACCACAAATCCACATACCATGTATTTCTCTATCTATCTGTCTCCATCCATCCATCCATCGTTTCAGTGAACAGGTGGCATACAGAATCAAAGAAGTAATGGTGTTGGTTCTCCGTGGGCATAATGAATTTTATAAAACTTAAATATATTTATACTCAGATGTTGCCAGGTGTGTGTGTGTATCGATTCTAAGAAAAATGATGCGAATTTTGTGAATCCTTATCTTTTTTTTGAAGCAGGATTTTAATGTGACTTTTAATTTAGAGACACTGATTCTTTGTCTTCAAGCAGAGGCAAAAGAACCTAAGGATAATAAGGAGGTATCAAATTCTGATGATTTGGAGCTTGAATTGGAGAACCTAGAAATTAATGATGACAGCTTGGAGTTAGAGGGTACGGATGAAGCTGAAGATCTTACAAAGAAACTTCTTGATGAGCAAGGTAACAGTATTTTCCCCCAAATTTAAATTTTTGATTAGGTTTTCTACCCAAAACTCCAGCCTAAGAATATAGATCTTGACTCATTAATTCCTGTTTTACTTTTGTTTCCAAGCCATCACTTTTTTGGATTTTAATTGAGAACATCAACATTGCCTGTCTCATGTTATGTGACTGTGAGCCTTAGTGATCATCTAAAGTCTTAGTATCTTAATAGATATATCTTACGCTTCTTTATTTTCTAAATTTATTTTAATTCTATTATATAATCTGTATAATGTTAATATAAATATATTTGAGTTATTCTAAGTGGTTGAGAGATAAAAGAACCGGTATATCAGTTCATCTTTAATAATTTTATCTGTCTTTATATTGAGTAATGTTTTGTATTTGACATTGGAAAATATTGTTAGTTTTATTAGTTATGATTCTTTATTTGGAAGGACATCTTCTGTCATTATTACTTTTGTCTTTATTGGCTTAATTTTTTCTACTGCACATTCTCTTTATCCATGTCATGAGGGAGGGTGGGCATGGCTGGTGGCTGCCCCATGCTCAGATCATACCAGCTAGTGATGTCAAAAGGAAAAGAGATTCTCTCCACTGTCCGTATATAAGTGTCATGGAAAGACTTAGCTGATCCTCTGTTATCCTTACTTGTGACCTAGGAGAATGCTGATATACTGTGATCTGGCAGTACCCTTTCCCATCAGAATCCCTTCAGTAGTTTCCTTCAGATGGCAGCAGTGAGTGCTGTTAACTGAAGACTTGTGAGAAGGAATGTTTGGTAGATAAAAATAACAGATTTACTATAAAACTACATGCAAGTTATGACTGAGATTTTGTGTCTGATGAAAAGGTTTACTGCTTTATTGTTGAAATCTGAAAGGCAGTAGTGACCTGGAGTTGTGATTCTAGAGATACCCAAACATTCTAGGGCAGTATCTCAAAAAATGCTTTAGTTTTTCATGGGTAAGAAAAGCTCTCTAGATTATCTATTTCTCAAATAACTAATAATTTCATGTTTTTATTCTTATAACCTAGAACAAGAGGATGAAGAAGCCAGCACTGGATCTCATCTCAAGCTCATAGTAGATGCTTTCCTCCAGCAGTTGCCCAACTGTGTCAATCGAGATCTGATAGACAAGGTATGATTGTCTTACTATAACTTTGCTCAAGCATGTAGACCTTGTAGGATAGCTCTAATTAATAATGTCTGTGGGTTTGAGAATGCTTAGCCATAGAATGAACCATTTCTTCAAATGAGATCAAAATAAACACATGAAATTGGAGTCGATCTATAGATGTTCAGTTTGAGAGTGGAACTGTCTTTACAGTCCTGTTTGCTTGACTCTTCACATAGGAACCCTAAAATTTGGTAAACCAGACATTTTTAAAAGTATGCTCTGTAGATTCCTGCTGTCTTCCAAGGCACTTTAGGGGGTCTATTTGGCAAAAATTCTTTTCATACTAATAGTAAGGTTTTTCTGACATTTGCAAAAGTGATGATGGGTAAAGTGGTGACATTTTTGCATATATCAAGATACATCAGTAGCAAACTATACTGGTAGCCCTTGCCTTCACTGCCGTACATTTGAAATTTTTAAAAATGCCACTTCCAATTTTAGAGGGGTGGGCTGGGATGGGAGTAAAAGGCAGAAAACTGTACTTGAACAACCATTAAAATAAAAAAATGCCACTTAAGAATCTCCTTGATGAATCCATACAAATTAGTGCTTTTATTTCATTTCAATCTTTGAATATATGTCCTTTTAATCTGATGAAATGGGAAGCACACATAAAGTACTTCTGTCTCAAAGCTGTCTGGAGAAAACCACTTGTGCTTGAGTTGTGAGCTGAACTTGTTTTTTTCATAGGGTACCATTTTTACTTGATACAACTGGTGAAGAAACTGATTATTTATTCAAACTGGGGTGGTTAGCCAACATTTTCCTAACATGAATACGGTGAACCTCACACTTCAAGGAAACTATAAGTATTTCTTGCCAATGAACAAATTTGAGTTTTCAACAAAAATTAGTATTTTAGAAAACTTATGTCCACCACCATAAATTTGACAGCTTCCCAATTCTTTTCCAAGAATACTATTCATGAAACTTTTCTGATGGGATTGGTGGTGATATTAGATAATATCATATTAAAATGTGTGTGTGCATAGCTCAGTGAAACATTGTTCTTAGTGACCACTACAAAAGGTTAACAGAATCTTGCCTGGATGTTAAAGATCCACTCAAAGTACAAGATAGGTTTTATTCTAACAGCATGAAAAGTTGATTAATAAGGTTTCAGATTCCACATTTCTTCTAACACTTAAGAAAATACCACTTATCAAATTGTGGTATCAGAAAATATTTATAAATCCAGAAAAGGATATTAAAATGCACCTCCTTTTCTAAGCTGTATGTGTGTGTAAAGTTGGATTTTCTTCATATACTTAATCTAAAATGACACAAAACAGCGGATTGCGTGCATAGTAGTTTTGAGAATCCAGCTATCTTCTAAAAGAGTGCCACTAAATATTTCTTATTCTGAAAAATATAGTTATGTCCAAAAAATGCTAACAAGTAATAGGTTTATTGGTATTTTTAAGTGAATTAGTATGTTTAAAGTTTCTTCATTTTAATCTCTAATACAGTAAATGCTCATAAATGTAGGCCATATACATGAAGTTCTTTGAGGTCTTTAACGGTTTTTAAGAGGCAAAAACGCTCTTGAAATCCAGTGTTTGAAAATTGTTGCTTTAAAGCTATAGTTTTGTCAAGTGTAGTGTATTCTTTTATCTTTTTCTCCCTGTAATGTGTTGAAGGTCCTCTATAGAGAACTATAGAAGTTAGGTTATATTTTGACTTTTGGCTTGTGTGGCTGCTCTTCAGATAATATAGATGTATTTCAGTAACTATTTATATAAGGAGACAGGCTTGAAACTCCAAGTTGCCTTATTTTTGCATTGATTAAGGTCAGTGTATAGTTTTCAAAAACTTTGTAATTACAGATTTATTTCAGTTTTAAGAAGTCTCATTTTTTTCTTTTTTGTATAGAGTATAGCAGAAACCACCTCTTAAACAATTGCTTATTTTTTTAAGTTTGGGCTATGATTGAATCTACTCTGCTAAATTTTCATATATTTTAGAGATAAACAGAGGATGAAAGAGAGATACACTTCTGCTTCACCCCCTTACCCCATTTTGCGTACTGTAATGAAAGCTGATGGTTGGAAGGATCTCATCAGTTTTGTATATTAGATGCAATATTGTGTTACGAGTCTTTATTGGAAAGTATCCTTTAGTGCCCAGCTCAGTATCAATGCTGTTGCCAGTAATGACCATGTATTAAATTCTGTGTAAGATTTTTGAGGGTCAGGTGAAAAATAGGGGGCCACCCTTCCCTTTTGGACCCCAACTTCCTCATGACAGGATTCCTTCCATATATGTTGTCAAAAGTCTGAATGGCTTAAGAGGGAAAAGTATTTGGGAAATAGGTAGAAAAATGTAAGAGTTATTTGAATTCAATAATTAATATAACAATATATAACACAAAGTGAAGATTTATTTTAGGTGACTTCTATGGGTAATGTCATTCATGTAATGCTTAGTTCTGCATGCATTTGATCAGAAGAATTTATTTTTACTTAATAAAATAAAATATGGTTGTTGAACTTTCATCTGCCTAAAATGTTTTGAAACATGTTTTTGAAAAACTGCTTATTGAATTGTGAAGCAGCAGTTGTAACCAAGGCAGATAGACAATGCTAGTATAGATGTCTCCTTTGCATTCATTTCTCCCCATAGGAATTCTAAGAGTTAATATATGAGGGGGAACCCTCCATTTGATGCAGTGCACCTGTTGAGACCATTTTTCCACTGCTCAGAACAGTTTTTTTTGAAAATCCTTGATTTTGATGCCTAAAGTGCTTCTGTTGTTTTTTCTTTGGTCTCTTTCACATCAGCTGAATGTTTCCCTTTGAGGACTTTTTTAATCTAGGGAAACAAAAATAAGTTGCTTGGTGGAAGGGAGATCTGGATGAATAGAGAGGGTACAGCATGGGAGTTGTGCCAGTTTTTAGTCAAAAACCGCCCAACACTCAGCCACTGTGAGCAGGTATGCTTGTAAATCACCCATCATAAAATGAGCAAATGTGTTGAAAGTCTTAAAAAAAATTCACTGAAACCGAGCACAGCCTCTCACAACAACACCATTTGGTACACTGATACAGATAGCTTCCTAGAACACTCACCTAGTGGCAGAAGCCTGTACTACGAGAGGCCCGCCCTCCTTGAAGAAGGTGATTCCAGTTTTTTTGGCAGTCTCCCCTTGTACATGTGAAGCTTTTTTAAAACTTATTAAATGTCCTCAGGTTTACTAATTCTGGCATTTTTCTCACTCCCATACTCTTTAACTCCACATACTTATTGAAACCCTATTGTCTGTACCAGGCATTATTATACTTCACAAATTCCTACTCTATGGAGAGTTTTGAACATTGTAGGGTTTTTTCCCATCTAACTGCCCTTTGATTATTTTATGGTAAGAAAGTGTTTATTGACTTCTTTAATTTTATAAAATTTGCTTAGATTATACAAAGTACATATGTATTTAAAAGGATAATGTTCTGAAATAGTTATTGAAGTACTTTTTATTTTTCGTGTTTCTTAATTATGTTGAAACATAGGCCATTATTAGTCATTTAAAAATTCTTTTTAAAACATGTTGATATGAGCACTGGCTGGTGTGGCTCAGTGATTGAGCGCTGGCTTGCAAACCAAAGGGTTGCCGGTTCAAATCCCAGTCAGGGCACGCATCTGCCTGGGTTGCAGGCCAGGTCCCTGGTGGAAGGGGGTGCACACAACAGGCAACCACACACTGATGTTTCTCTTCCTCTCTTGCTCCTTTCCTTCCCCTCTCTCTAAAAATAAGTAAATAAAAGTCCTTTAAAAATCTTGATTTGAGTTGTTTTTATTTTATTTTTTGTCTTTGGGATGTGTGTATGTGTATGTGTGTGAAGTTTCCCAATTTTTTTTTAACCAATTTTCTGAGTACATGACCTTTGGGATTTTTAGTAGTAAGTCCTAAATTTTTTAATGTCTCTTTTGAGTGAATTGCTTGAAGGCATTTTTAGTGTATTTTCAGTTTTTTTCTTTGTTGTTCTAATTAACTGTAATAAGCTTTAATGTTATAAAATGTAAACTCCACTTTATTATATTTCCTTTACAAGCAGAAGAAAAAAATTAAATTGATTTTACTCTCTCTACTAATCTAAATGTTCAATCTTCGTGAATACTTTCAATGTGAGCTGGTTTCCTAGGTTTGAATCTAATCATCCTCAGTTGTGCCATTTATTTTATCAAAAGTTTTAACAAAATGGGAGGTGTTTTAATGCATCGCCCTCTATAGCAAAGAGTAGAAATCCTTTATAGTTCAGGGAAATTGGAGAATCTTATATTTGTATCTTATCCTCAAAAATACCTAAAAATTGGGATGGATAATAAAATAATGATGTGATCCTGTGGAAGGAAAATATTTGAGAAACTCAAAAGGATATTTGGTAATAGTTTATTCATTTTTAAAGTATAACTTAAAACTTGTTTTCTTAAACCAACTATACTGAAATAATAAAAAAATACATGCCTGTATTTAAAATATGCCAATTATTCATATTGTTGTTTACCAATAATTTCTCAGAACATATACCTCACCTAGCCTTTTTTTACACTTATATTAGATGTTAGACATGTTGATGAAATACTCAGCATATTTTTGTTATTAAAATATAGACCAGTGGATTGCTATACTAAATAAAAATTGTGGATATTCATTATAGTCCTGTGGCACGATTTCTTTAAGTTACCAAATCTGGTTGCTGATACTGAACTTTTCCATCATTGTTGAGGCACTTACTCTTACATGTTCCTGGGAATAATCTCTGCTTGTCTCTCTCACCTACTTCATGTTTATTCCTTTTTGATTATCCTTATTAGCATTAGTAATTTTCTTGGCTCCGGGCAACTGTTCTTGCCTCTGCTACTTTATAATTCTGTAAAACTTTCTTTATATTAACATTGATTTGTTTAACTTGAATGAGGTTAAAGCATTGATTGTACATTTAATATAACTATTTGCCAGACATTGAATGACCTTCACCTGAAGTGCTAACACCTTGTTGCAATTTAAAAATTTATAAAATATGTATTTTGAGATGTGTAAGGATATAGGAGTTTAAGCTCATTGATCTTTTAGTTTGGGATATGCTTACAATACTAGTGTTTAAAACCATTTGAAATATTTAGAAAAAAGTGGAAATCCATTGTAGGTAGCATCCAGAGTTTCTGCTTTCGGTAGCTAAATAAAGATTTTTTTTAAAGAAAACATTTGTTTTTTCTTTTATAGGCAGCAATGGATTTTTGCATGAACATGAACACAAAAGCAAATAGGAAGAAGTTGGTACGGGCACTTTTTATAGTTCCCAGACAAAGGTGAATATTTTTTTAAAGAGTAATTTGTTAATGTTTTTACTTTGCATTGATGATTGTAAGTTCAAAGTTTTTATTTAATTACATCTTTAAAAATATTCCTTGTCAACACACATTATTGTTATTAACTTATTTTCTAGAACTTGTTTCTCACTATGTTCTTTGTTTCATTAGTTATAAGTGGAGATATTTCTTCTGATACTTTCTTGTTATTTTTAAGAGAAAATGTAACTTAAGAATAGTTTTTTGGAGAGTTTTTATTATTTTGTGTAAAGATTAGACTGAGTACGTCTAGTTCTTGGAGTTGTGTTTAAATGAAAAAATTCAAGTTATTTTATAATGAACGATAGTTTGGAATTGGAAGTCATGTTAGCAGTTGTGTTGCTAGGAATTCAAGAAGCATGTTTAGTTCTGTGCTGCTTTTAGAAAATTCTAATGCTTTAAATTACACTAAATTAAGTGCCCTACTTCACCTGCATATTTCAGGACAACTTATCGATTATTCACCCTAGGAACCTGGAGAAGATTCATTTTTGTTTATTCAACAATAAATAAATAAAGAATTTTGTTAACTATTATGATGATTACATAAACTGAAGCTAAGATAGGTACTTTTCCCCAAAACATACAGATCCTAAGGGATTTTATTAAGGGTTTCTTCTTCTTTTTTTAATCCTCACCTGAGGATGTACTTAATGATTTTAGTGAGAGAGGAAGGGAGAGAGAACGAGAAACATGGGTATGAGAGATACAAACATCAGTTGGTTGCCTCCCATGCATACCTCAACTGGGGATCAACCCGCAACCTTTTTGGTGTACGAGACAACGCTCCAGCCAACTGAGCCACCTGGCCATGACTAAAGGTGTCTTCTTTTTATTTTTTTTTTTTTTTAAGATTTTATTTATTCATTTCTAGAGAGAGGGAAAGGGAGGGAGAGAAACATTAATGTTTTGATGGAAACTGTGATCAGTTGCCTCTTGCACAACCCCAACCAGGCACCCTGGACCGCAACCTAGGCACGTGCTCTGACTGAGATTCGAATGGGTGACTTTTCAGTTTGCAGGCCAGTGCTCAAACCACTGAGCCACACCAGCCAGGGCTGAAAGTTTCTTAAGGAAGATTTTAATTTGGTCCATTCATTGATAGGGGACCTTGATCTCTTAATGGTAAGATTTCTCAGTGAAACCAGATCACTACTTTTTTCTTTCATATTGGTTTTTACTTACTCTTGGCATCAATATGAGCGTTTGGTTTTTCATTTTGGTGGGGTAAGGGAGAGGGAATGTGCTAATATTATGAGTGAATAATTAAGTATCTTGAGAAAGTCAAAAATATTTTTATTACAAGAAATTATATATTGCATTTTATAAAAGGTAAGGCGACATTAGTTATGAAGTGTACCATTATTTTATGTGCAAGTAAGAAAGAAATATATTGTTAGTTTTAAAGCTTTAATTGTGAAACACATTTAACTTTCATATACAGGGTGGGGGGGAGTAGATTTACAGTTGTGAGTATGCAAAAGTGATTCTTTTTGTATTATATTTTTGTATAATATTAAAATTATATTATTATTTATTAATTACTGTATTATTTTTCATATGAACAACTGTAAACCAACTTTTCCCCACCATGTATCTGTAAAAGGAAAAAAGCGTGCACCTTGAATCGGTGAGAACTCAAATTTTCTTTTTCCTCATTGGACCAATTTTGGACCAATTTTTTTCAAGTGATGCTCTTTACTGTACACAGTAAAATATTTACTTTCATGTTTTTCTTTTTAACTGAGTGAAGAAACATGTGTAATGATCATCTGGAATTATGTAACAGAATAAAACAAAGTTAGCAAACATGAAGTGCTTTGTTAACAAAAGAAATCATGCAATGGTATTTAAGTAGTTTACTTATAAAAAAGAGCATCTTGTCTCTCTGTATCCCACTCCACCACTGCCTGCTACCCTCCAAAAAAAGTTCTCAAAAACTATATACTGTTACTTGGTTTTATGCCAGTTATAGCCTTTATAACCAAATTTGTCTGCTTTTAACTCTGCAAATGTCTACAAATTAGTAGTAGTTGGAATCTGCTAAAAATCCTAGACTTGAATGTAGTAGGAAGTGACAGTTTATAGTTTGAGAGGTGAGAAAAAAGATGATGATACAAGTACTTAAAATGAATGTATAGTATTCTGGAGCTATGAGGAAGAGACCACATAGTCTTATATATCTGAAATGTATAAATATAATAATTTAGGTTTCTTATAATCAACCTGAGTGATCAGGAAAGATTAAATTAGATTCTGAAATTTTATCATTCGTTGACTAATTCATTAAGGCAGCAGTTTTCAACTGGTGTGCTACAAGAATTTTAAAACATGCAGTACCAGACTATTTAGTCAGGGGCACTGACCTCCTTTCCCTTAGGTCATCAAATAAAGAAATGACAACGGCCAACACAACAGTAACCATCTGGTGTGAATGAATCAAAATTATACCCATTTTTGTCACATTGGCAAAATATATATATATTTTTTGGTTTACTAATGACTTTTAGTAATTAGTTTATGTGCCTCATGAGATGAAAAAGGTTGAAAATTGCTGCATTAAGGGTTTGCTGTATACTGTGATTAGTGCTGGAGATACAGTAGTGAACAAGACAGGTTTGGCTCTTGTATTCATGCAAATTACAGTTTAGATAGGAAGACAAAGAAGTCTAAGTGCAGTTACCAAGAAGAATCACTGTGTGCTTGCAGGTGTATACCAGGTGGAACTGATTGATTAATTCTTGGTAGAGAGAAGGCTGCCTGGAGCTAGGGGCATTTAATCTGAATTTTGAGAAAGGAATTAGCTAGACTAGGGATGCATGAGAAAAGGGAATATTGAGAGAGTATTCATTCCTTTCTTTTCTGTCTGTCAGTCTGTCTCTAAGATTTTATTTACTTTTAGAGAGGGGGTAAGGAGGGAGAGAGGGAGAAAAACTTAGATGTGTAAGAGAAACATGGAACTGGGGTCCTGGTCCACCACCCAGACATGTGCCCTGACCTGAAATGGAACCAGTGACATTTTGGTTTGCAGGATGACATGCAGCCCATTAAGCCACACCAGTCAGGGCTTGAGAAAGCATTTGTGAGAGGCAATGGTATGTTTAAAGCATCAGAGACACAGCATCAGACTACTGCAAAAACCTCTTTCTTGATTTTCCCTGGACATTGACCTCGAGAATAAGCTGCAGGTAGCAGGCCCTTTGGCTGCTTTATCTCTAGCACTTAGCACAATGTCTGACAGCTAAAAGATGGTAAAATTACATAACATGGTATTTAGTTGCCCCCTTTCAACTTACTCAGTTTTAATCCTAGCCACCCTTCCTTTTGCAAAATCCTCATCTGTAATGATTTTTTGACTACGCTTTGGGACATTGATAAATGGAACATTGGAGCATTATTGACTTTGCTTCTGGAATACAGGGAATTGTTTTTAGTCAAATTTTATTTCTCTATTAAGTAAGTTACCTTACTGAAAACAGTAAAAGAAATAGTTACGGTTTGGCTGGTAGAGAACAGTCTGTTTAAGAATGGAATTTATAAGTGGCATTGACTGTTAACTCTTTACTGACATTTCTGTATTTTATACATTTCAAATCAGCCAAATTATATAAAAACTCTTAATTTGCATATTTTTCTATTATAAATAGTACTCTCTTGTCTTTTTGTAAAGATTTCAGTGTTTAGATAAAACAAGGCCTCTGTTGAAATGGCACATAAGGATGAGTCTTGGGCTAGGTTGATGTTTCTTGCTCATATATTTTTATTGGTAAGAAGAGCCTTTAATTTTGAAGGTCATCTTTGTCCTGACCTTCAGGTGTCTTTCCACCTTTCCTTCAAGATTTGGCTTGACCCTGAAGATTATGAGTTGCTCCCTTGGGAGGCTGGAATAGAAAGATAGTAGTCAAGTGCTACTAAGTCTCTTTTCATTCTCTTTCTCATTCCCTGTCTTTACACCCCACATACCCAGCAGACCTTTTACCATTCTTTGAACGCAAGAGAAGACTGATAGCCTTCAAGGGTAGAGGTAAGAAAGGAACAAAAAGGGTTGGATGTGGAGTGACCAGGCTGGAATATTCCCTTGGATAGCCAGTTAGGTGGTATTAGGGGTAATAGCAGCTTACTCTCTGTGAGCCCTCTGGACTTAGGGGCAAGCTGGGGCATTTTAGGGAGAGAAGGAAAAACTTTTTAGCTCCTGTTCTCACCTAGCTTCATTATTCTCCTGTGCCCACCTAGTCACCGTAGGAAGAACCTTTTAGTAAGGTTTGCCTCCCTCTTTGTGTGGCATTTTCTCTTCCTCATCCTCCCCAAAGGACAAGAATCCTGTTGAGTGTCTTTATCCTTTTCTGTGACTAGGATTTCCTCCTTCTTCCATCTAGCTCATTCAGCTAGAGTTGACCAAAAAATGTGCTGACAAAACAATGAATTATTTAGTAGTTATTTGAGTAACTAGGACTATGATGAACCAAAAGTCGTGTGTGTGAGAGTGTATAAAAATATAAAATAGTCCGTGGTTGAGAATTTAGCTCTCTTAATCTGGTATGTAGATTTTGGTCTAGGAAGCACTAAACTAGATAACATGTAAGGTTCTTTATAGTTCTTTTGGGGAAAAAAAAGCTATTGAAATATAATTCACATGCCATACAATTTACCCATTTGAAGTATTCAATTCAGTATTCTAAATATATGCAACTATCCCTACAATCAAACAAAAAAATATTTTTGTCCCCCTAAAAGAAACCTCATATCTATTAGTAGTCAATCCCATTCTCTCTCTGCCCATCCTCCCACCCTAAGAAACTATTCATCTGTTTTTGTCCCTATAGATTTTCCTATTCTGGATATATCATATAAGTGAAGTCATATAATATGTGGCCTTTTTTTGCCAGGCTTCTTTCATTTATGTTTTCAAGATTCATTCATGTTGTAGCCTTAATTAGAACTTCTTTCTTTTTTAAGACTGAAAAATATTTCATTGTATAGATTATACCACATTTGGTTTTCCCATTCATTCATTTATCAGTTGATGGACATCTGGGTTGTTTCTACTTTTTAGTTATTGTGAATAATGCTGCTGTGACTATTTGTGTACAAGTTTTGGTGTACATTTCATGTTTTCAATTCTTCTGGGTATATACCTAAGAGAGGAATTGCTGTGTCTTATGGCAACTGTGTTTAACAGTTTTGTAACTGCCCAGGTTTTTCACAGTGGCTGCACTGTTTTACATTCCCAACAGCTGTGATTGAGGATTCCAGTTTCTTCACATCCTCACCACTCCTTGTTGTCTCTTTGTAGCCATCCTAATGGGTGTAAAGTAGTATCTCAATATGGTTCTGATTTGTATTTCCCTAATGGCTATTGATTTTGCCATCTTTTTGTGTGCTTATTGGCCATTTGTCTTTATTAGAGAAATGTCTAAATCTTTTGCCCCTCCTATTTAGTTTGGATATCTTTTTATTGTTAACTTATAAGAGTTCTTTATACTTCGTACATGTTTAAAATATTGACAAACCTGGTATTGGTTTAGTGACTTTGAAACCATACAGACTTAACCAAATTTTAGCAGTTGGCTGTTCAAACTTACTTTTTTTAAAATTATATTTTACCGATTATGCTATTACAGTTGTCCCATCCCCACCATCATTCCCCTCCACCCTGCACACCCTCTCCCACCCACATTCCACTCCTTAGTTCATGTCCATGTGTCATAAGTTCTTTAGCTTCTACTTTTCCCACACTATTCTTGCCCTCCCCCTGTCTATTTTCTACCCACTGTCTATGCTACTTATTTTCTGTACCCCCCCCCCGCACTCCCCTGTTGCTAACCCTCCATATGATCTCCATTTCTGTGGTTCTGTTCCAGTTCTAGTTGTTTGCTTAGTTTGCTTTTGTTTTAGGTGTGGTTGTTAATTTCTGTGAGTTTGCTGTCTTTTTACTGTCATATTTTTTTTAAAGATTTTATTTATTTTTAGAGAGGGGAAGGAAGAGAGAAAGAAAGAAAAACATCAATGTGTGGTTGCTTCTCATGTGGCCCCCACTGAGGACCTAGCCCACAACCCAGGCATGTGCCCTGACTGGGAATTGAACCTGCGACCCTTTGGTTCGCAGCTCGTGCTCAATCCACTGAGCTACGCCAGCCAGGGCTTACTGTCATATTTTTTATCTTTTTTTCCTTAGATAAGTCCCTTTAACATTTCATACAATAAGGGCTTGGTGATGATGAACTCCTTGAACTTGACCTTATCTGAGAAGCACTTTATCTGCCTTTCCATTCTAAATGACAGCTTTGCTGGATAGAGCAATCTTGGATATAGGTCCTTGACTTTCATGACTTGGAATATGTCTTTCCAGCCCCTTCTTGCCTGTAAGGTCTCTTTTGAGAAATCAGCTGATAGTCTGATGGGAACTCCTTTGTAGATGACTGTCCCCTTATCCCTTGCTGCTTCTAGAATTATCTCCTTCATTTTAATCTTGGCTAATGTAATTACAATGTGCCTTGGTGTGTTCCTCCTTGGGTCCAACTTCTTTGGGACTCTCTGAGCTTCCTGGCCTTCCTAGAAGTCTATTTCCTTGGCCAGATTGGGGAAGTTCTCCTTTATTATTTGTTCAGGTAAGTTTTCCACTTGTTGCTCTTCTTCTTCCCCTTCTCATACCCCTATAATTTGGATGTTGGGACATTTAGAGATGTCCTGGAGGTTCCTAAGCCTCTCCTCATTTTTTTGAATTCTTGTTTCTTTTTTTCTGTTTGGTTGTTAGTTTCTTCCTTCTGGTCCACTCCATTGATATGAGTCCCAGTTTTTCTCCCATCTCTATTGATTCCCCATGCGTCTTCCTTCATTTCATGTATTGTAGCCTGCATTTTTTTCATCTAATTTGTGAGCAAAATCAACCAATTCTGTGAGCATCCTGATCAGCAGGGCTTTGAACTGTGCATCTGATAGGTTGGCTATCTCTTCACGGCTTAGAGGAATTGGCTCTGGGGCTTTGATTTGTTCTCCGGTTTGAGCCATTTTTGGTGGAGTTTTTTGTTTGTTTGTTTGTTTGTTTTTTGGTCTGGTGGTGGCTGTTATGTACTGAGGGGCGGAGCCTTAGGTGTTCCCCAGTGTGGGGCAGCCCTGTCGCTAGGTAGTGATGTTGTATGTGGGGGCGGGGTCTGAGAGGGAACAATGGTACTTGCTCTATTGTATTTCAATCGCTTCCCTCACAAGCAAATTGGGCTCTTCTAGTGCTGATTTCCGTGTGGGTGGGCTTGTGTACGTTCTAGGATCCTGTGGGTCTCTCCAATGAACTCTCCTGTGAGGCTGGGAGTCTCTCCCAGCCCCTCAACCCCCCACAAGTGTTTTCAGTCGGTGTTTTTGGGTTTTATTTCCCGGCGCTGGGACCCTGGGTTGTGAGGTCTGTCTCGCTCCCCATTTTTGCCTGGGTTATCTGCGTGCGAATGTGTGACCACGGTCAGCCGCCTTGTACGCCTCGCTTGGTCAGCTCGTTGCCTCCCCGGGGGCACTGGGTAACCGTCGCCTGTGTGCCTGGGGTGTGCCAACCGCCATCTGCACATCCTGGACCACTAGCCACTGCTATTTCCTGCTGCGATCCGTCTCTGCTGTCCGCTGACTCTGCCCCTCTTACCAGTCTGGGTGAATCGTTGTTGGACTTTCATGCAATTCAGTTTTCTATCTGTTCTGGTTGGGTTTCTTTTGGTTCTATATTTTTATTGTCCTTAATTTTGGTTGTTAGAGGAGGCACAGTGTGTCCACCTACACCTCCATCTTGGCTGGCCAGACTTTCTTTAAATTAATGTAAATATAATAGTGTCTAGAGGTAGGGTGCTTCACTTGACTCTTAAACATCTTTTCCTGATCCACCTTTTAATAGAGTTTGCTGGAGTTTTTGTGAGACTCCTTCTATGTAAATCTCCCCCACCTCTTGCTGTATTCAGAAATATGAAAAATTGAGTTTGGTGGAAATCTATTAGTATGGTATACCACTTGATGGCACTGTTGCATCGAGAACATCAACAATGTAAAAAAAAGTCTAGGCATTTGGATGTTGATTTCAGAGTAAATGACCCCAGTCTTTTGTATATTTCATCATCTTTGAGTCATCATTTGCTTTAGTGTTTCCTACAAAGAAAATCCTTTGTATTCTTTAATTCACTGGTAACAGTGTTTTCTTACATTTATTTTTTCCTAGGCAGTTTTGAACACATAAAATTAGTAACTTTCAACGGTTAAGTTCTTTAGATTTTTAAAGAGAAAAAAAAGCTAGAAATTTGTTTTAGAAAACTGACTGATTATGAGATAAAAACCTTTTAAGAATCACCCTCTCCCGATCCCATAGTAACAGATGTGTGTTTATTCATTCTTGTTATTACTAGTACTTAGTAACTGGATGTTTACTAACTTGATGATCATTAACTACTAGGAGTATACTTAAACCTGTGATTCAAGAGACCTTGAAAGTATAAGCATTGTTTTATTATTGTGTAAGAAAAAAACATTCTTTGAAATGGTTCACTCATTAACTCTTGGTAAAATAATTATCACTCTCTTGGAAGATTATAAAATTCAGTTTTCATCCTTGACTGGTGTGGTTCAGTTGGTTGGGGAATCATCTCACAAAGCAAAAGTTTGCTGGTTCTATTCCTGGTCAGGGCACGTGCCTGGGTTATGGGTTTGGTCCTCAATCATGGCACGTATGAGAGGCAGCAGCAGTTCAGTGTCTCACATCATTGTTTCTCTCCTACTCTTTCTCCCCCCATTCCCCTCTCTCTAAAAATAAATACACAACATCTTTTAAAAAATTCATTTTACAAAGGAGGATGTAAGTTTATTTTCTAATTTACTTTCAGAAAAAGTCAAATTAAAATATACTTAACTTAAATTTTAACAGAAATTTGCTCCTTATGTTAACATTCTCTACTTTTATGTTAAATAACTTTTAATGTGATCAGAATTTAGCACTCCATTTTTTTTAGGCTCCATTTGTAGGAAGGTAGAAAAGACAAGACACATTTGTACAGGACTAATGTTGAGAAACTATATTACATTATTTACAACATGAAGGATTTTGTTTTATTAAGTAATGAATGAAGTCATAGAACTTGAAGATTTAAATAGGGCAGGATGACATTTAATTTCAACTATTTAATTGTAAAGTACAATGGAAAAAGAGGAATGTTAGAAACTTACTAGTTTGAGAAGGACGTGTTGAGTTCATTGGGGTAGAGGATTCTGAGAGACTGGAATATCTTAACTTCCACATGGCTAATTGCAAAAGAAACAAAAACCTGGAAAGGCTTAAAAGAGTTTGGATCTTCCAGGAATCCTTAAACTATTTCTATAAATCCCTACTGAAGCTGAAAACACTTACCTGTATTGTTAGTGTACTAATGGCAGCCTGAATGGATAACTCAGATTGCTTTACTTTGTGTGTGTGTAATATTTGTTGCTTTACTTTAAATAGCTACACCTACCTTTGTTTTGGGGCTGGGAAAAAGCTTTGAAGTAGATTTGGCTAATTTGGAAAAAAAAAAATGTGTGAGTGCCAAGGAAAAGAAGAAGAAAAATAAATGACCTAGTGAACAATTTTTTGATGCTAAGTTATAATTTCAGATTTTATTGAAAAGTACATTGTATGAGGGGGATTTAGAAAAACCCACAATTTATTTGTAAAAAAAAGTGTATTCTTACATGTTTAAACTGAGGTCACTTTCAAAGCACTTTGCATTTGATGCAGTGCAACTATTGAGACTTTTTTCCCATTGCTCAAAACAGTTTTTGAGCTCCTCGATTTTGATGACTTTTAGTGCTTCTGACGTTTTTTGTTTCACCTCTTCCACATCAGCAAAATGTTTCCCTTTGAGGACTTTTTTCTTCTGGGGAAACCAAAAAAAAAAAGTCAGTTGGGGCGAGGTGAAAAGGGAGGGTGAGGCATGGGGGTCATGCTGTTTTTGGTCAGAAACTGCTTTATAGTCATCGAGGTGTGGGCAGGTGTGTTTGTAAATCACCCTTCATGAAATGGGTGTGTTGAAAGAGTCTTCAAAAAAAAAAAATTCACTGAAACCACATGTAGCCTCTCATAACAATGCTAGCTGGTACACTGATACAGATGGGTTCCTGGCACCTAGCAAGGGCAGCCTGTACTACAAGGGGCCTGACCTCTTGAACATAATTGTTTTGTGGAGGCACACCCTTATAAAAGACTATCAAGATTAAAATTAATTGTATAAACTTGAGCTGTTCTTCAAAATACCTAAATAGAAAAGCATTTAGAGACTATAAAGAAAAAGAACATTAAGAAGTGTAAGAAATGAGACAGATGATATACAAGAAATATTTAAAAACTACTTGAAAATCTTAGTGGAACATAATTTTTGGGAAAAAATACACATTTTTTAATTTATTCAAGACCAAATAGATGAATCATCTTGAAAAAAATGTAGAATAAATTAAAACTAGATAGCTTTATTGAGTTCTTTTAGACTTTTATGGAATAAGTAATTCTTCTGATGTATTGTTCATTCCAGAGTGTAAAAAAGAAAACTTGCCAATTCATAGTATGAAGAAATAGACAAAATCTATAACAAAAATGATCAAGGAGGTTAAAACTTATTAACCACAGCCCTGGCTGGCGTAGCTCAAAGGATTGAGCGCGGGCTGCGAACCAAAGGGTCGCAGGTTCGATTCCCAGTCAGGGCACATGCCTGGGTTGCGGGCCAGGTCCTCAGTGGGGGCCATGCGAGAAGCAACCACACATTGATGTTTTTCTCTCTCTCTCTTTCTCCCTCCATTCCCCTCTGCCTAATAAATAAATAAATAAATAAATAAATAAATAAATCTTTAAAAACAAAACAAACAAAAAAAAACTATTAACCACAATATCACTTTTGAATGTCAGTATAAAATTCTAAGTAAACCACTAACAAATCATATTTAATGATTGTATATTGTAAATAAAAACCTAGCATGATCAAAGAGGATTGATCTTAGGAATGAAAAGATACTTTAAATTGAAACCTCTTGATATATATAACATCGGAAAGCTATGATTATTTCATTAATTGCATGAAAGGTATTTGATAAATGAGCTTTTGTTTGATAAAATATTAAACTTGATCTAGGTTAGTATTGTTAAAAAATAGGATAACATTTTCTTAATATATTGGTGAACAGACTAAAAGCTAACAATAAACTTGTGAGATACCAGAGACATTTATCAGTCAAGTATTATTGAGCACCTGCTATAATTTAGGCATGTTTTGAGAACTGATAAACTGTCTCTCATGGAGCTGATATTCTAGTGGGGAAGGGTAACAAACAAGACAATAAATGTAAAATAAATTACATGTTAGAAGCTGATAGATTTAAAAAAAACAATAATTCAGGGTACAGGAATTGAGAGAGGGTGGGATTGGGCAGATTTGCAGTTTCCATGGAGCATTCACAATGGGTCTCAATGAGGGGGTGCCACTGGGGCTAAGACTTGCTTCCTGAGGAAGTAAGCAGTGGGAATGGATACTTGGGGAAATACAGCTGTACTCCAGCTAAGTGAGAGCAGCCAGTAGTGGAGGCTCTGAGGTAAGGGCTTGCTGGCTGTGTTGAGAATTAATTAGTGAGGGGCCAGTGGCACACAGTACTGAACAGAAGGCAATAGTAGATGAAATCAGATCAGTTGATAAGGTCATAGAAGTATTTGAAAGATTTAGACCTTAAGTCTCCTAACTCCGGGTATATTGTTTAATGTTATCCTGTGACCTTAACTCTCATATCTTAATTTTTCTGACCTGTAGTAGGGGCAGTTGGAAGCTATGAACCTTAGCATAGGTTTAAACTTCTCTTTGGCAATTGATTATGAATGGAGAAAGAAAGAATTAAGACATAATCTAATGATATAAATATATATTAAAATACAGTATTCTAAGTAAAGTTTGAAAATTTAGAAAGTAAATTTGGTATTAGCATGAATCCTTCTGTTATGCAAGAAAATTAAATGTTTGTTTGCCCTGGGCTTTATTTCTTTTTGCAATAGCAGACATTCGGAAAATTATTACATTTTTATGAGAGTATCTTACAGTAATATCTCATTTTTGTAATATCATCAAGGAATAATATGACCAACATATGTCCATTTTCTGTGTGACAGGAGTATAATTGATAAAACTTTTACAATAATTTTTAAAAATTAAAATAAAATTTACCATTAAATGTTTTGATTTAAATCTTTACATAATGGATTGTACTTTTCACTGTTTCTTTAAAGGGTATGATGCATTCAAAAAACTTACTGAGTTACCAACTATAGAGTCGCCATGTTGTTTACTTCACTCAACACCTGTTCCTTTATTTCTGAAATAGTGATTATAATGTCCACCTTATAGGATCAACAGGTTAAATAATGATGTATGTTAGATGCCTAGGACATGGTCTGGCACATTTAAAGATTAAATAAATGGTAATTTTTTAAAGATATTTTAATGGTCAAACAGAAATACAAAGTTTTTGAGGCACTTAGACATGAATTTGAGCACTTTCCTCTTCTTGACTCCCTTCCTGCCTCCTTTCCTTCATTCCCACCTTCCTCCCTTTTCCTTCCTCCCTCTCCTCCTCCTTCCCCTCCCCCTCTGCCTCCTCCTTCCTCTTTTTCCCTCCCTCCCTTTCTTCTTTCCTTCTTTCCTTCCTTCCTTCTTTTTCTTAATTTCTTTTATCATTTGGTTGCTCTACTTACTTATGCATTCAGTTGGTTGATTCTTGTATGTGCCCTGACCAGGGATCAAACCCTCAACCATGGTGTATCAGAATTGACTCCACCTTTCAATTTTATCTGCGTTCTTTCTTCTTTCACTCTGTTCCTTCATCCAGCTAAGACTTAATCTGTCCATGCTGGGAGTTTTCCAGATCTAATTCTAAGCCTTTCATTGTATACAGACTTTTTTCTTATGATCAAATCATTTTCATGAATTATTCTACAGTGGAAATTCAGGGATAATGAAAACTTACAGGATTATCTGTTAGTGTTCTAAATGGCTGATTCAGGCTGTGCTCCCTTCCTCACTGTCAGCGTCCATTACTTACTGCTGTAAGCGCAGCTATTTTATTAGTTCCTCACTGCTTCTTATCTTTAACATCTGTTCTGCAGCATGCCGTATCATTGGATAATCAAGTTTTATAAAATAATGTCTATGGCAGGAATGAAAAGTAAATTTTAGCTTGTGCATTGATTCTGATTGGTTGTGCCTGCCTGGACTGCTGTGTTGAGCAGGATTCTGGAGTGGCATCCAAGTTGAGAAAGTGGTCTGATAATGAAAAGGGCTTGGCAGCATGAGTAGCCACATATTTGCTATTTATTGTCTGAAGTAAGAGTAAATGGGTTCTGTAGTGTGTAAAATCTGTAAGTTAGTATGTGGGTTTGTGATAAGGTTTTGACCCTTAGATGCCTTTTTGGTTATTGGTTACTTTTTTACTTTAGATATTGAGGTTTTCAAATAACTTATTCATGGATTAG
Source organism: Glossophaga mutica (assembly GCA_039655065.1). Classification (NCBI taxonomy): domain Eukaryota; kingdom Metazoa; phylum Chordata; class Mammalia; order Chiroptera; family Phyllostomidae; genus Glossophaga; species Glossophaga mutica. The sequence continues at coordinate 160,418,748 of CM077303.1, forward strand.
TAAAGTAAATGGTTTAAAAGGATTCGTGTTTTGCACTATTTAAATTAATTTGTTTACTCAGTAATTATGTGATTAAAAATTCAGCCTATGTAAAAACTTAGTTTTTTTCTTCACTTGTTATTTTATATTTTATCAAAAATTCTGTACTAAGTACAATTGCAAATGTGTGATAAGGCATTGAATGGAAAAATACTAGGTTATTAATAAGCTTTTACAAGGCAAATTGAATTTCTGTGTACTTCATTATGATGATGATAAATAGGCATGTTTGTATGATTATTAGTTTTTATAATTGTGAATATATCTGAGGATGTTTTAAATTTTTAACTGAATTATTTTTGGTGTTTTTCCTTTTACACATATCACATATAACTTTTGCAGGTTGGATTTGCTACCATTTTATGCAAGATTGGTTGCTACATTGCATCCCTGCATGTCTGATGTAGCAGAGGATCTTTGTTCCATGCTGAGGGGGGATTTCAGATTTCATGTATGTATTTAAGCATTTATTTTGTAATTTACATATGTATATACATATATATACTTAAAAGTTGAGTGAGGATTCTTTAGTTTAAGAATATGATTACTATATTGGTAAGCATAATTTTGAAATTTGTTAGTGATCTAACAGTTTAGAATATAGATCTACTAAATTTTTTAAATGTAAATTTATTCAACAAAGGTTGAAATATCAAGTGGTAGTCCATTTTAGGGGTGAGCTGTTGCCTCCAGTGTAGGTACTGCACCTTTCACTTTTGTAGAGTAAAAACCAATTTCCAAGGTCAAGACAGCCAATAGGCTTCATTGGTGTTCCCAGAAGAACATAGGATTTGGTCATGGTAAGTCAGGGAGCAGTGCCTTATAGGATGCCTGTTTAGGTGTTGGGGATCCAAATATTTGGGCACATGAGACTCCATAAGCGGTGTAAGCTCAGTGAATGCTTTTGTAGCCCATGTTTTTATTGATTCTTGGCTTTAGAATCTTTACCTTGGATGATGATGAATTCTTTAAAGAGTACCACCTGGTTAAGTACCAGGGACCTGTTAACCAGGCGACTTCCTTCCCTTTCTGGTCTCAGGAGTCTTTTAATGCACTGCGTATTAGTGGTTATTCAAAACCCACCTTATCCAGTCATTTTGTGTAGGTGATAAGTTTGAAATACAGTCATGAAAGGAGTAAAATGATATCTTAGAGATGACTAAAAGTGTACACTGGTAGACTTTGAAAAGACATGAAATTCATGTATTTATGTTAGCCAATGGAAACATTGTGTTTACAAAATTTAGCTTTATAGCAATTGCTTGGAATGCAAATAAATGTTTGCTATGTTCAGTATGCACTTTATTGCAGATGGTTTGCACAATTCAGTATTGTTGAGCACTCAGAACAATTCTTGAGGTTAAGAATCTCACTATGTAGTTGGGGAGATAAAGCATAAACACTCATAAAAGCAAGAGAGAAATAAAAAATTAAACTCTACATTTGATATTGAAAGAAATTGCATGCTTAATTGCCAAATGACTTGTTTGAGAGGGAGTGCCTTAAGTTCAGAGGAGGGAGAAAGTATCAGTCTCTCTAAAGGCTTCTTACCATAGTGTTTAAGATTTTTGGGGTCAGCTTTTACCAAAGTATATTTTAGATTTTTGTAGTATTAAGTAAGGGCAGGTTTCTATGTTTAAAGAAGTTCAGAAACACTGAGATCAAGAAAGCTTTAATAGGGTAATGTGCACTGTGAACCTTCTGGAGGTGGTTAAATATGTAGTCAAAGAACAGATGTTGATATGCTCATTCATTTGAGAGAGGGGGTGGGGGCTGGGGAGAGAAACATTTATTGGCTGCTTTCTGTATGTGCCATGGTATACAGGACAACATTCAAACCACATGAACCGCTTAGCCAGGGCCAGAAGTCATGATATTCTCATTAATATATTTAATCTCTTCATGCAAACAAGCAACTGTTTTACCAGCAAACAGTTTAACTGTATTGTATTTAGTTATATATATGTATACACCCTCAATCAAATCCAAAATTAAAATAGAAATTGCTGCAGCAAGCATAATTTGTGCTTTTGGTGAGAAGTTTAAAATTACAGAAAATTCTATTCATGTAAACTTCCCCTCCTACTTCTGAAAATTGGGATGGGAGTTGAGGGAATTAGCATTTTTTGTTATTGATTGTAGCTAGAATATCAATTCTAGGAGTATATTTTGGTAACCACTGTTCCCAGTGGAGAAAAGAAAGGGCACTTGAGGTTATCTACTTTTTATTTTTAAGTAAATTTTATTGATTATATTGTTACAGTTTTCCCATTTTTTTCTCCCTTTTATTTTCCTCTACCCCGTACCACCCAACATATTAGAATCCCCCCCCCCCCCCCCCCCCCCCCCCCCGCTTAATTCATGTCCGTGGGTCATTCATATAAGTTCTTTGGCTTCTCCATTTCCTCTACTATTCTTAACCTCCCCTGTCTATTTTGTACCTACCAATTATGCTTCTTAATTCCCTGTACCTTTTCCCCCATTCTCCCCCCGCCCCCTCTCCGCTGATAACCCTCCATGTGATCTCCATGTTTGTGAGTCTGTTCCTGTTCTATTGTTTGCTTAGTTTGTTTTTGTTTTTAGGTTCAGTTGGTAGTTGTGAGTTTGTTGTCATTTTACTGTTCATAGTTTTGATCATCTTCTTACTCTTAGATAAGTCCCTTTAACATTTCATATAATAAGGGCTTGGTGATGGTGAAATCCTTTAACTTGGCCTTATCTGGGAAGCACTTTATCTGCTCTTCCATTCTAAAATAGAGCTTTGCTGGATAGAGCAATCTTGGATGTAAGTCCTTGCTTTTCATGACTTTGAATACTTCTTTCCAGCCCCTTCTTGCCTGGAAGGTTTCTTTTGAGAAATCACCTGATAGTCTTATGGGAACTCCTACTTTTTCCAGGAGCTTTCCTTCCCCACCCCCAAATGTGTACACTTTGCCAATGAGTTTTTATTAGGCTAAAAATATTCTTAACAACTCACATCCTTAAATAAAAATAAAATAATAGGAACAAGAAATTTCTCTCAACTGCCCCCCTGCTCTTTCTTTTATTTTCTTCTTGGTCAAATTTCTTAAAGTATACTTGTCTCTTCTTAAGAACAACTTATCCGTTGTTCTACCATCAGAGACCACCATGTAAACTTAGACCACCAGTGTCTTCCTAATAGCCTTATGTTAGTTGATGTCTCTGCAGATTCTAAACTGCTGGACTTTTCTGCTTTTTAGGAAACTGTCATCTGGCATGCTAGTTTCTCAACATGCTAGCATTGAAACTTCGGCCAAGTTAAGTGCTCTAAACCTCAGTTTCCTTGCCTATTAAATGAAGATAATAATTGTATGTTTTAAAATAAGATTGTTCTTATGAATTAAATGAGATAACGCATATAAAGTTGATCACACATTTCTTGAACATACATATCATTATAATAATAATCCTCTAACAGTACTTTCTCTTAGTTCTTTTTTAAAATTAATTTATTTCTATTGTATTTTTTCCATTACTATTTAGCCCCCTTTTATGCACCCCTACCACAGGCATCACACTGTTGTCTACATCCATGAGTCCCTTTTCGTTTTTGCTCAGTCCCTCGCCACCGCATTCCCCTGACTGTGCCTTAGCTGTCATCCTGCTCTCCATCTATGAATCTGTTTATATTTTGCTTGTTAATTCAGTTTGTTCATTGAATTCCACATATGAGTGAAATCATACGGTATTTCTCTTTCTCTGACTGGCGTATTTCACTTAGCATAATATTCTCCAGGTCCATCCATACTATTGCAAAGGGTAAAATTTTCTTCTTTTTTTGTGGCCAATAGTATTCCATTGTGTAAATGTCTCATAGTTGTTTTGTCCACTCATCTACTGATGGACACTTGGGCTGCTTCCATATCTTGGCAATTGTAAATAACCCTGCAGTGAACATAGGGGACTTATTTCTTTCAAATTAGTGTTTTGGGTTACTTCAGATATACTTCCAGAATTCAGATTGTTGGGTCAAAAGGCAGATCCATTTTTAATTTTTTAAGGCATCTCTGTATCGCTTTCCACAGTGGCTGCAGCAGTCTGCATTCTGACCAACAGTGCAGAACAGTCCCCCTTTCTCCACATCCTTACCTGCACTGTTGTTTGTTGATTTATTGATAATAGCCATTCTGACAGGTGTGAGATGATACCTCATTGTGGTTTTAATTTGCATTTCTCTGATTAGTGTTGTTGAGTATCTTTGATATGTCTGTTGGACATCTTTATGTTCTCTATGTAGAAGTGTCTATTCAGGTCCTTTGCCCATATTTTAATTGGGTTGTTTGTTTTTCTCGTGTTGAGTTTTGTAGGTTCTTTATAAATTTTAGATATTAACCCCTTATCAGATGTATGGGCTAATAGGTTCTCTCATTCTGTGGGTTGTCTTTTTATTTTGTTTATGTTTTCCTTTGTTGTGCAAAAACTTTAGTGTGATGTAGACTCATTTGTTTATTTGTTTTGTTTCCCTTGCCTGGAGAGAGATATCTGATAAAATACTGCCACGAGCTGTGTCCGAGATTTTGCTGCCTATGTTTTCTTCTAGGATTTTTATGGTTTGGGGTCTTAATATTTAATCTCTACTCCATTTTGAATTTATTCTTGTGTATGGTGTACGAAGGTTGTCTAGTTTCCTTTTTCTGCATGTATCCAATTTTCCCAACACCATTTATTGAATAAACTACCTTTACCCCATTGTATGTGCTTGCTTCCTCTGTTGAATATTAATTGGCTATAAAGGTGTGGGTTTATTTCTGGGCTCTCTATTCTGTCCATTGATCTATGTGTCTGTTTTTATGCCAGTACCTTTCACCTGTTTTTATTACTGTGGCCTTATAGTATATTTTGATATCAGGTAGCGTGATTCCTCCAACTTTGTTCTTTCTCAGGATCATTGTTGCTATGTGGGGCCTTTTATGGTTCCATATAAATTTTTGAAATATTTGTTTTAGTTCTGTGAAATATGTTATTGGAGTTTTGTTAGAAATTGGATGAATCTGTAGATTGCTTTGGGTAGTATGGACATTTTAACAATGTTAATTCTTCCTATCCATGAACATGGTATTTGCTTCCACTTATTTGTATCTTCTCTAGTATCTTTCTTTTAGTGTCTTATAATTTTCCGAGTATAGGTCTTTTACATCCTTGGTTAGGTTTATTCCTAGGTATTTCATTCTTTTTCAAGCAATTGTGAATGGAATTGTTTTCTTTATTTCCCTTTCCGTGAGTTCATTATTGGCATACAAAAATGTAGCTGATTTCTGTATATTGTGTTCTGCTACTTTGCTCAATTCATTTCTCAATTCTAGTAGTATCTTGGTGGGATCTTTGGGATTCTCTATGTACAATATCATGTCATCTGCAAATAAAGACAGTTTTACTTCTTCATTTCCAATTTGGATGCCTTTTATTTCTTCTTCTTGTCTGATTGCTGTGACTAGGACTTACAGTACTGTTTTGAATAAGAGAGGTGAAAACGAGCATCCCTTTCTTGGTCCCCATCTTAAGGGGAACACTTACAGTTTTTGCCCTTTGAGTATGATGGTGGCAGTTGGTTTGTCACATAAGGCCTTTGTTATGTTTAGGTACGTTCCCCCTAGACCCACTTTGCTGAAAGTTTTTATCATAACTGGGTGTTGGATTTTATCAAATGCTTTTTCTGCATTTATTGGTATGATCATGTGGGTTTTTCCCTTCATTTTGTTTATGTGGTGAATCTCATTTATTGATTTGCGAATGTTGCACCAGCCTTACTCCTGAGAAGATAGTCCACTGGATTGTGGTGTGTGATCTTTTTGATGTATTGCTATATTCAGTTTCCTAATATTTTGTTGAGGATTTTAGCATCTATGTTCATCAGGGATATTGGCTTATGATTTTCTTTCTTTGTAGTGTCTTTATTTAGTTTTGGAATTGGGATAATGCTAGCCTTGTAAAATGAGCTTGGGAGCTTCCCCTCCTCTTGAAATTTTTGAAATAGTTTGAGAAGGATACGTGTTAGTCCTTTTTGGAATGTTTGCTAAAATTCTCCTGTGAGGCCATCTCATCCAGGGTGTTTGTTTTGTTGTGAGGTTTTTGTTTGTTTGTTTTTTGCTTCAATTTCACTAGGTGTCATCTACTTAGAGACTCTGATTTTTCTGATTTAGTTTTGGAAGATTGTATGTTTCTAGGAATTTATCTATTTCATCCAGGTTGTCCAGTTTGTTGGCATGTAGTTGTTCAAATATTTTCTTACAATCCTTTGTATTTCTTTGGTGTTAGTTATTTTTCCTCTTTCATTGATGATTTTACTTATTTGGGTCCTCTTTTTTTCTTCTTGAGTCTGGGTGAAAGTTTGTCAGTTGTGTTTATCTTTTTAAAACACCAGCTCTGGGATTCATTGATCTTTTGTATCGTGTTTTTAGACTCTATTTTGTTTATTTCTGCTCTGATCTTAATTATTTCTTTCTGCTCACTTTGGGCTTTGTTTGTTGTTCTTTTTCAAATTACTCTTAAGCATAAAGTTAGATGGTTTATTTGAGTTTTTTTTTTTTTTTTTTTTTTGAGATAGGCCTATAATGCTATGAATTTCCCTCTTAGGATTGCTTTCCCTGTGTCTCACTGATTTTGGATTGTTGTGTTCTTATTTTCATTAAGTATCTTTTAAGTATCTTTTGATTCCTTCCTTGGTCCCTTTGTTGACCCATTTGTTGTTTAATAACATGTTATTAAGTTTCCATGTCTTTGTGTATTTTTCAGTGTTCTTGTGAATGATTTCTAGTTTCATAGCATTGTGGTCAGAGAAGATGCTTTATACGATTTCAGTCTTCTTGAATTTATTGAGACTTCTTGTATCTTAACATGTGGTCTAAGAAAACGCTCCATATACATTTGAAAAGTATATGTATATTCTGTTGCTTTGTGGTGAAACACTCTGAAGATATCAGTTAAATCCTTGTTGTGTGTGTTGTTTAATCCTTGTTGATGTAGTGTGTTGTTAAATCCTTGTTGATTTTCTGTGTAGATCTATCAGTTGATGTCAATGGGGTGTTTAAAATCCCTGCTTGTTCTCCATTTATGTGCATGAAGATTTGCTTTACATATTTAGGTGCTCCTGTGTGGGGTGCAGAAATGTTTACTAGGGTTGTTTTCTTGTTGGATTGTTCCCTTTATCAGTGTGTAGTGTTGTCCTTTGTCTCTTACTATAGCCTTGGTTTTAAACTCTATTCTGTTGGATAAAAGTATTGTTAATCCAGCTTTTTTTTTCTTTCTATTTGCATGAAATATCTTTTTGCATCCCTTTACTTTTAGTTTGTGTGTATCTTTTAGTCTGAGGTGGGTCTCTTGGAGACAACATTTATATGAGTCTTATTTTCTTATCCATTTAGCTACCATATGTCTTTTGGTTGGAGCATTTAAGCCAGTTATATTTAAGGTGATTTTTATAGACACCTATTTAGTGCCGTTTTATTGTTAGATTTCTCTTCTTCTTTTTTTGTTTCCCCATTCTTTCTCTTTCTTCTTCATAAAGCAAACCCTTTAACATTTGTTGCAGTACTGGTTTGGTATTAACAAACTTTTTACTTTTTCTTGTCTGGGAAGCTCCTTATTTCTCCTTCGATTTTAAAGATAGCATTGTTGTGTAAAGTAGCCTTGGTTGTAGGTCCTTGCTTTTCATCACCTTGAATATTTCATGCCATTGCCTCTGGCCTGAAATGTTCTGTTGAGAAATCAGATGGTGGTGTAATCGGTGCTCCCTTGTAGGTAACTACCTGCTTTTCTCTTGCAGCTTTTAGGAATCTCTCCTTGTTTTTAAGCCTTGTCATTTTAATTATGATGTGTCTTGGTGTAGGCTTCTTTGTGTCCAACTTGTTTGGGACTCTCTGAGCTTCCTGGACTTGTGTGTCTTTTTCCAGATTTGGGAAGTTTTTGGACATTATTTCTTCAAATAGGTTTTCAATCCCTTGCTCACTCCCTTCTCCTTCTGGTATTCCTGTGATTTGGATGTTGTTACACTTCATGTTCACAAAGGTTACTTAAGCTCTCCTCATGTAAAAGATTTTTCTTCTTGATGCTCTGCCTTAGTGTTTTTTTCTCCTCCCATGTCTTCCAAGTCACTGCTGTGATCCTCTCCTTCATCTAACCTACTGTTTATTCCTTCCAGTGTATTATTTATTTCAGATATTTTATTCTTTATTTCTGACTGGTCCTTTTTTATGGTTTCTATGTCTTTTTCATGCTATTGAGTATCCTTATAATCATTACTCGAAACACTCTATCTGATAAATTGATTACCTCAATATTCTCTGGTGGTTCTTCTATTGAATTCTCTTTTCCTTTCATTTGGGTCCTGATGCTTTGTTTTCCAGCTTTATAGTTTTGCAGACAGGTTTCCTGTCTCTTTATATTTGTTTCTATGTATTAGGTAGATCTGCAAGACTAGTGCAGACCTAAGTTGAACTCTGCCTGTGCCTTGCCCTAAGCATCCTGTTTGGAGCAATCCTCAATCCACAGCTTGTGGCTCCCTCTGCTGGGCCCAAGTTTGTGCATAATGAACCAGGCTGTGCAACAAGGCTGGCTTTAATGGCACCAGGCCTGGGGGGTCTGCTTTGGCCTGCAGACTTTCTGTAGCATTCATCAGTGAATGTCTGCCAGCTCTACTCCTCCACAGTAGGCCTTAAGCACTACGAGGTGATGCCACTTGAGGGATATTGCTCTGCCTGAGCAAGATGGCTTCAGCAATATGGGGAATTACTCAGCATAGGGATTATGGTGGCTGTTCCTTCAGTTCTCTCCCCAGAGCCAGCAGCCCCAGACTCTCCTCATGTGTCTCTAGTCAGCTCTGCCCTTCCTCTGCCAGAGCCCAGGGTAAGTGTCTGCAAATGGAATTTTGTGCATTTGTCCTGTAAGAGGCTCTCTGTATCTCCCCTTGTCTCTTCCTGGTGGACAGAAACCCTGCTGTTTTTCATTGCCATATGTTATTTGGTTTCCTGTCTCAGTTCTGGTGCTGGAGCTGGGGAGCCCAGCTTAGTGGTTAGACTCCACTCCCATGGGGAACCCCCTGGCTCCTAAAATATCGTTTTAGTACTTCAGCTGCAATCCATGGGAGCCCAGCCAGCCCTCTCATGCCTCCTCTGAACTCCCTACCAGTCATGTTGTGGTGAAGTGGCTTCCTTTGTCTGTCCGTAGTTAGAAGACTTATCTCCAGCTAGTGTTCAGTTGGTTATTCAGGATGACTTTTCTGAAATTTACTTGTAATTCCAGTTTGGTCCTAGGAGGACGTTAGTGTAGCTTCCACTTATTCCTCTGCCATTTTGGGTCCAAATTTCTCCTAATTCTTACTTATGACTACCATTCTCAATATCCTTTGCTGTTTTTTCCAGCTGAGTTTACTTGTTGGTGTTCCCCAGACTTTCTTCCTTCACCTGCCTTTTTTATGGAATATGTTTTACCTGGGGCTCAGTTAACAGCTATTTCCCAGCTATCTCTAATACATATCTCTTGTCTAAACCCCTCTTCTGGTGCTTAGTTCTCATGTACTTCTAGCTAAATATGTTCATAAACTCAGTTTCTTCTAAAAAAAATGTCTTTATCCTTTTTGTATATCCACTTCTATATTCCCCCTGTAAATTTGCAATATATTTTATCTGATCACTAAGAGAAATACCTCTATTTTTTATCCCTCTGACATTTAGGGTCAGACATTTGGTGACTAGTGGTCACCAAATTCTATTGATACTATCTTCTAAAACGCCTCCTCAAATCTAGGGTCTCCTCTTCATAGCCAGTGCTGTTACCTTTCATTTTCCATAGCTTGAATTATGAGGAAGTTTTTTAACCAGGTGTCCCCATCTCTGCCTTCTCTCTAGCTCCATCATGTTGTCACAATCTGATTTTATTTGTCCTCTGCTTAAGAATCTCACCTGAGAAATAAAGCTGATTAGCAAAACTGTATTAGACACATATAGTAGTCAAATAAATTGTAGTATTCTAGTTAAACAACAGATTTGCTCATTTGACTGACAGAGTGGTAAAGCTAATAGAAATGATAAATCATTCACATATACTGTGATTGAAATTTGGAGAAGGAATTTGGCAATATGTTTCAAGATCCTTAGAGACATTCATACATTGGACAACTTGGAGAATCTGTCCTGACAATCATATATACCCTCAAAGCTTTATTGATACCATGAATTGTGATAGGGGGGAAAAAAGGAAAATAATTTCAAAGCCCAACAATGGATTTAGAAAATGATACAGAGCTTTTGAAAGTGCTATTTACCAAAGAGTTTTCATATCACAGAGAAAGTAGTTTTAGGAAAAAGCAAACTATAAAATTTTACACATAATAAACTTATGATTGTGTTAAAATGTCTAAAGAAATGAATTGTATATCAGTATGTTAGCAGTGACTGTCTTTGAACAGTGAGAAATATTTTTTTCTTTTCTAATTGTCTGTGTTCTCCAAATTTTCAGCAGAGTCTACCTTTTTGATAGTGGAAGGGACAGCTTTTATATAAAGTTAAGCAGATCACCCACAATGATTGACATTTTAAAAATTAGTGTTCTTTTAGCTTTTTTCAGTGAGGCTCTCAGTAAAGTAAGTAACTACATATTTCAATATAGGCATATTTATTTATAAATTATATGCCTTTGCAATTGTACCAAATATTTTATGCACATTATAAAACACAAAAATAAATTGAAAAGCATGATATAAAAACAAAAACATAATAGAAGTATAGATGTTACAAGATTTCTTTTTTCTACATCCCAGTAGATAAGAAGAGTCTTTCCCATCTGATTTTGGAGATCAGTGGTCCATAGGATAAAAAAGTTTTTTTGAAGGAATATTTATTTATGGACTAAGTGTTTAGCCTATAGTGGATTTCATGAAAAATTATTTGAATAATTATAAAAATAAAGTTTATGTAAAACAAAATGAGCAAATTATGGAGGGCAGAAAGTATAATGTCTACCTGGATGATGTTTGGAGGTGGGAGGGTTCTTTCTGTAGGGGAATAATGAATGATAAGCCTCAGAAATTTTTACTTGTTATATGTTGACATATCTGAAGAGTTTTTATTAATAATGCATATAAATTTAGTTATTCAATTAATCTCAGTTTCAGCTGTCATTAATAAATGAGCTGTAAGTACCATTTTTGCTAACAGATGATTGATTATATAAGTAAAATCTTATGAGAAATTATTGAACTAAAACATATATAAAAATTATACATTGTGCCCTGGATGGTATGGCTCAGTGGATTGAGCACCAGCCTGCAAACCAGAGGGTCGCCAGTTCTATTCCCAGTCAGGGCACATGTGTAGGTTGCAGGCAGGGTCCCCAGTTGGGGGTGTGAAAGGCAACTACCCATTGATATTTCTTTCCCTCTCTTTCTCCTTCTTTTCCCCCTCTCTAAAACTAAGTAAATAAAATTTTTAAAAATTATACATTGTTAATTCATCTGTATTCACTTTTGCAGAAGTGTTTTGACAAACCTTTTGAACAAAAGGAGTCAACAAATGAGACTGGAAAATATTGAACGAGGAGAATAAATTAGTCTTTTTTGAAATAAGTTAACAGTCTTTTGAAAAGCCTTTCTTTCCATCTGAAAATGAGGCAGTGAAATAATTGATTTCTAATACTTCATTTAAAAATTCTGTAATTTTGTCATGTTAGTCTGATTGTACCTCCTTATACGCAATGTTTAGAGTAATTATGGATAATACACTATGTTACATGTTTTGAAAGCTGTAATGCACAGTGATACTTAAAATTGTATCATACTTTGAAACAGTTAAGAGCTTGTGTATCCAGAATCACACAAGAAACTTTTTAAAAAACACGTATATGTATTTTCCAGCTCTATTCCCCCTAAATATTCAGCTTCAGTATATCGTTTTTGAAATCTTTCCTTATATGTTCTTTGTTCCCACATTACTTAACTCTAAAGTAAATAAGATAACAAAAAATAAGGAGGTGATTTAGAAGATACAAAATATATACAGCAGAAAGATGACAAAAATTTCAGTAATATTTTAGTATATTTTCTTTACCTTTATTCCTCTATAGTTTATATTGTATGTACAATTTTTCATTCTTTATTTCTTATGCAGCAACATTTTACAGTGTCATTTGAAACACTCCTTAAACATCATTTTAAAGGTTGTATAATCTTTTGCTGTGTACATTACTTGCTTAGTATCAAGTGAAGTGTAGTTATCATTACCACCACCATCGTCAACATCCTTATTTTTATCCTTAATTTACCAGATGAGCCAACGGGTTCACAGAATTTACGCGAATTTTCCACATACATGTACCCTCAAAAAATTGCACAGAATGACCATCAGGGCTCAGATGTCCTAACCATAGATCTTTTGTTCTTTTATCACTGCAGTATATATGGAAACATTAAATATTTTCATTTATTTGTTTACTCAGTAAATATTTAGTATCCATGTATTAGTGATAGAAATATACAAAGATAGAGTAAATTAATAGTAGCTAATACTTACTGGACTCTCCTGGTCTGGGTAGTTATGGTTTGGTACATGTGCTTTACATGTACCAATCCACTTTAAGACTCACAACACTCCTATGAAGCATGTTACTTTTATTCCATTACACAGATGAAGAAATAGAGGCATAGATAAATAACAGCTAGTAAAATGATAGAACTGGGATTTAAACCCAGCAAATGTGGTCCAGAGTCCACATTCTTAATCTATCCTAGCAGTTCACAAGCTAAGAAATATTAATGACAAGGTTTTTTATATGCAGTGCTCATCAGACATATTTGTGAAAAGGTCTTTATAAAGACTGTACTTTAAATTGCACAGCTAAAGCAGTCAAGTTTAGTCAATATAATTTTTTAATGTTAGAAACGAAAATCTAGTTAATTCTATTTTTTTCTATTCATCTCTAGTTCCAAAGTTAATTTGAATGCCTAAATGATGTGATTAAAATAAAGTTCTGTAAGTTGAATTTTTGTGATTTTTTATTTTGATTTGATGCAGTTATTGGAGCTTTAACTACAATAATGGTGAGCTCTGATTTTTAAAAAATGAGTAAAAAGTTTTGTTTTAAAATTATCCCTGAAGATATAAAAAGTGTAAAAACCTACCTCTGCATGCCATAGAATCTAGGTTCTTAAAAATGAAGACGATAGCCTTGACTGGTGTGACTAGGTGGGTTGTATGTCATCCCCCAAACCTAAAGGTCACTGGTTCGATTCCTGGTCAGGGCTCATGCGTGGGTTGCAGGTCAGGCCCCCAGTTGGGGGCGTGTGAGAAGCAACCACACATTGATGTTTCTTTCCCTCTCATTCTCCCTCCCCTTCCCTCTCTAAAAATAAGAAAATCTTTTTTTAAAAAAAAGGTGATAAATTTTATTTAAGTGTTAGCTGTCTGTGTATGTAGAAGTTTGTCTAGCCACTGGGCAGGTTAGGAAAGCACATACTAGAGTAGTGGAATTCTCAGTAACAAAAGACTGGGGTTTCAGTACTGATCCTTGATCAAGTCATTTGATAGGTTTGTGTTGTTTTGTTTTTGTCTTAACTATTAAATCAATAGTAATAGCTCTTGTGCCTTTTAGAATGTTATTATGTGGAACAAATAAAACAGGATAGTACTCTGAAAAAGTAAAGAACAACAAACTAGTTGAAGACACCACCATATTGTTCTTTCTATTCTTTTTATTAAATAAAAAATTTCAGGACTGAGGTTTGGTTTTCTGATGAAAATGTAATGCTGAGGTTGAATCCAATTACATTTATCTTCAGGTGTCTGTTCATATTGTACTGTTGTGATACGATTTTGTTGTATTCAGCAGTTCTTGAAATATGTGCCTATGTAGGGGGTTATATTTGTAAAGGATTTGAACTTTGGTATGTAACTGTGACTAGTGTTAAAAAAGAACAATTATTATGTGGGAAATTTCATTATAAAGAATTTCTAATAATAAAGCAATAAGTAGTTTGTCATTATAATACCCTAATTGAACCTTAATATTTTTGCTTAAGTGAGCTCTTAACATTCATTATTTTTTAATATATTTTATTGATTATGGTATTATAGTTGTCCCATTTTATTCCCCTTTACTTCCCTCTACCCTGCCCCCACTCCCCAGGGCATTCCCCCACCTTAGTTCATATACATGAGTCATACATGTAAGCTCTTTGGCTCCTCCATTTTGAGTACTATTCTTAACTTCCCCCTATTTTGTACCTACCATTTATGCTTCTTATTTCCTGTACCTTTCCCCCCATTCTTCTCTCTCCCCCTTCCCGCAGATTGCCTTCCCCATGATCTCCATTTCTGTGATTCTGTTCCTGTTCTAATTGGTTGCTTAGTTTGTTTTCGTTTTTGCCTTTTTTAGGGTCAATTGTTGATAGTTGTGAGTTTGTTGTCCTTTTACTACTCATGGTTTTGATCATCTTTTTCTTAGATAAGTTCCTTTAACATTTCATATAATAAGGGCTTGGTGATGATGAACTTGAACTTGATCTTATCTGGAAAGCACTTTATTCGCCCTTCCATTCTAAATGATAGCTTTGCTGGATAGAGTAATCTTGGATGTAGGTCCTTGCCTTTCATGACTTTGAATACTTCTTTCCAGCCCCTTCTTGCCTGCAAGGTTTCTTTTGAGAAATCAGCTGACAGTCTGATGGGAACTCCTTTGTAGGTAACTATCTCCTTTTCTCTTGCCGCTTCTAAGATTCTCTCCTTATCTTTATTCTTAGCTAATGTAATTATCGTGTGCCTTGGTGTATACTTCCTTGGGTCCACCTTCTTTGGGACTCTCTGAGCTTCCTGGCCTTCCTGGAAGTCTATTTCCTTGGCCAGATTGGGGAAGTTCTCCTTCATTATTTTTTCAAATAAGTTTTCCATTCCTTGTTCTTCCTCTTCATCTGGCACCCCTATGATTTGGATATTGAAATGTTTAAAGTTGTCCTGGAGGTTTCTAAGCCTCTCTTCATTTTTTTGAATTCTTGTTTCTCTATTCTGTTCTGGTTAAATGTTTATTTCTTCCTTGTGGTCCAAACCTTTGATTTGAATCCCAGTTTCCTTCCCTTCACTGTTGGTTCTCTGTACATTTTCCTTCATTTCCCTCTTCATAGCCTTCACTTCTTCCTCCATTTTGTAACCATACTCAGCCATTTCTCTGAGCATCCTGATTATCAGTGTTTTGAACTCTGCATCTGATGGGTTGGTTATCTCTTCATCATTTAGTTCTATTTTTGGAGCTTTGATCTATTCTTTCTTTTGGGCCATTTTTTTTTTTTTTTTTTTTTGTCTTGGAGCACCTTTTATATAGTAAGGGGTGGAGGCTTAGTTATTTGCCGTGATGGGGCAATGCAGGTTGCTGCGATGTGGTGCTATATGTGGGGGAGGGGTCCAGGAGGGAACAGTGCCACTTTCTCAGCTCTTGGCTGGGCTTCAGTCACTTCCCCCACTAGCCACAAACTTGGCCCTTCCATTGCTGATTCCCGGGTGGGTGGGTTTGTGTACGTTCTAGGACCCTGTGGGTCTCTCCTATGAACTGTCTGTGAGGCTGGGAGTTTCTCCTGCTGCCTCAACCCCCACAGGTGTTTTCAGTCAGAGGTTTTGAAGCTTTATTTCCCAGTGCAGGAACCCTGGGTTGTGTGGTCTGTCTCACCCCCCAGTTGTTCCTCCCAGTTTATCTGCATACAAATGTGGGACTGGTTGTCTTCCAGCCACTGTCTTGCTGCATGTCCTCTCCACCCCAGCTGCCTGTTGCTGCCCCTCCTACTGGTCTGGAGTAATGTTTCTTCTTTAACTCCTTGATTGTCGGACTCACATACAGTTTGATTTTCTGGCAGTTGTGTTTATTTTTTGTTTTTAAATTTGTTGTTGTCTTTCTTTTGGTTATTCAAGGAGGCAAAGTATATCTACCTATGCCTCCATCTTGGCCTGAAGTCACATTCATTATTTTAAAGCAGCATCTCCTAAAGTGTGTTTCTTACAATATTAATGTAATGGGATGTTAACTAGTCATTGTTAACATTTTAAAAGGGGGGGTTATGTTGCCAAATAAATGTGAGAAATATTTTAAGTCAAATAGGTTTCTTATTTTGAGATCCTCTTTAAGTCTGATAAAAAGCATAATTTCCCCGAATTATTTGACCCTGGAACTATTTTGCAAAGCACTTCGTAGCACTGATGTACAGAGCTTATTTTGCCCTAACTTAAAACCATTTGAATATAGCAGAAATTATACTGAAATTTATTTAAAATATTTGGAATGAATTCAGTCTTAATAAAATAACAGTTCTTATCACAGAGATTTTAAAATATTAATTTATCTAAGCAATGTCTCTTTTAATTTGTAGGTACGAAAAAAAGACCAGATCAACATTGAAACAAAGAATAAAACTGTTCGTTTTATTGGAGAACTAACTAAGTTTAAGATGTTCACAAAAAATGATACACTACATTGTTTAAAGGTTAGTGCTGAATTATTTGAATTTTTTAATAGATAGGTTTAAAGTTGTGTAAAAGTTATAAATGTGAGAAAAATGAAATAATTAAGATATACTGGATTAATCCAAAGAAAGGCAAGAAGGAAGTAAAAAAGAATATTTAACAGATGAGCAGAATAGACAACAAATAACAGGATGGTAGATAGAAAAACACAACTATAACAGTAATTGCGTGAAATATAAAAGGACAAAACATATCAAGTAAAAGCCTTAGAACTATAAGAGTTGATCAAAATAACACTAATATATGCTGCCTGTAAGAGACATGCTCTTAAATATGCATAAAGGTTAGAAAGGCTAAAGTAAAAAGATGGAAGTAGTCTATGAAAGGACTGTTTAAAAGATACCTGACTATATTATTATCAGACAAAGTAGACTTTAAGGCATGAAGTGTATTAGAAATAAAGAAGGTTAGTTGATAGTGATGAAGAGGTCATTTTAATGGGAAGGTGTTACTTCCTGAATCAGTGTGCATCCAATAATGTAGCTTCAAAATATACAAATCAAAAATTGATGAGGAAAAGAGAATGAAACAAATCCACCTCGTGACACACTTGAAAACACCTTCCAATAGCTTAAAGAATGGTCAGACAAAATTAGGTAAGTATTGTATATGTAGAATTGAATAACACAATTAACAATATTGATCTAATTGGCACTATACCCAATTGAATTGAGTCTCTTCAAATATACACAGATCATTTATGAAAATCAACCATAAAGAAAGTCTCAGCTAATTAGCGAAGATTGAAATTATTCAGATCTTATTTTTGATCCATTTTGGAGTTTAAACTGGAAATTGGTAACTTGTTATATATGATAAAATTGATACAGCATAGATGGAATAATTCTACATTTAGAATTGACCATTACTAATAATAATATCTTTTATCAAGTTGATTTCCTTGGGATATTACAAGGTATATTATACAGAATGGGTCCCATGGACCCAAATTCATTTGGAAAACCCTGAGTTAAACAAATTTCTTGAATTATATGAGTTATTAAGAGTGTTAAAAATACTAACAGTCTTTATAAACATTCAAGGGATTATGTTTCCTAAGTCTACTTGGAGCATCTCAGAACACTACATAGTACATTTAGGGAAACTCTGGACACCATTTTAAGAGGGTTGTGAAAGCTTTCTCAATGCTGTAATTGAAAGGAATAATTTACAATATTAGTATATTTCTTGGGACTAATTATTAAAAATTATATAGGAAGGCTGTACATTTCTTTGACAAATTCTATTTCTGTAAATTGGTTTTCAGGAAATAATCATAAATGTATGTACAAATTATAGGGATGTTTGTTATATCCTTGTTTATAATAGCAAGAAATTGTAAATAATTTGAATGTCCAGTAAATAAGAGTCAATTAAGTTTTAGTATAGTTTATATTATATAGTACTATGTACCTTTTTAAATCATGCCATAGTATGGATAAGGACATGGACAATCATGTTAGCCAAAAAAAAAAACACCCCAAAACAACAAGATATTAAACAGCATGTCTGAATCTATTTTTGTTTATAAAATATATGCATAGAAAAAGATTGAGGGGATGAATGCTACTAAAGTGTTACAGTAATGTGTTGTGTTGTAAACTTCATATAATAATGTTTTTAGTCCGAATTTTAAAAGTAAATCTTACTTAAACCAAAAAAACATCATTTAGAAAATGTCAGCTGTGTATGCGATGTATTTAAATACATGGCTTTGATATTAATTTTTATATGTCTATCTAAAAGCAAAATTTTAGATAAAGTTTTTATGGTGAAACACAAAAGATAACCAGCAGTAAAGATTGTTGAACTAAAGTAGACTACGTTTTTGTTTTTTACATTGACACTTTTAAATTTACATAGATTAGAAGTATAATTTTTTTATTTTCTCTAGTGGGATTGAAGTATTGTCTTTGTGGTTTTTCATCATTATTATTATTACAGATGCTTCTATCAGACTTTTCCCATCACCATATTGAAATGGCATGTACCTTACTGGAAACATGTGGAAGGTTTCTTTTCAGATCTCCAGAATCTCACTTGAGGACCAGTGTACTTTTGGTAAGGGCTTGAGAATCTTAGCAAGAGCTTGAATTTCTTAATTTACTTTAGGGGTTAAAAATGTTGACCAGTGCCTGTTACCTTGCTTGGCCATATAAATATAAACATTTCTACCTCAGCTAGAACATTTTGTACATAAGAGCTGCCATTCCTGGAGAGTTATTGGAATTTTGCTCACTTGGTTGCCAGTGAGCTATCAATATTGTGAAGCAGGATTAAGTTTAACCAAAAATAACTTTTGACAAATGATGCAAATGAGCAAATACCCTTAATACTATTATATTAGATTGGTATGCCATAAGCATATAAATTATAAACTTAATAAAATTAAAATTTAAAATTAAAAAACAAAATGTAAGCCTAAAAAATTACCTGTGGAGAGAAGTTATTTCTTAAGTTACTTAGGATGCTGAAATGGCCATCTAGTTTATTAAGCAACTAAGTTATTATGCTTATTGATAATATCCATGCATTTTGCTGGTAGACTTTGGTGGTGGGTAGCGGGAGTTGGTGTTAGTGTTAAAGAGAGCTGTGGTTCAGGAATCCCTGGCATACATTGTCATTTCACCAGTTTGCTGTTATAAAAGTCTTGATGGTGTCATTTTCTCTAGATGTTAATTTTTTAGAATCTAGTTCTGAGCCTGAATACTTTGCCTGTGATACTTAAAAAAGAAGAATCATGAGACTTTATTTCTCTTAAACAAAAATATTAATGTGAAGGCTGTGAATTGGAATTGATTTTCCAAATTCTCTCTAGATTTATATCACATTAATCATATGATAGTTATTCCAAGTTCAAATTTTAATTGTAACAAGGAGAAAATTCTTCCTACTCTTTGGCTCATTCTGGTAAGATTAAATGAGACACTGCATATAAAAATGTATTAGTTGAAACAAATATAATGTTATTAACCAGTGCTACCCCAATAAATTTAATTTGAAAGTGTAATAGAGATGCTAAGAAAGCTTTGTTTTTAATATTTACTTTTTTATAATGTTGAATCAATATTTATTTTTTGCTAGGAAAAATATTTACTTATTGTGGTGTTGTGGATGAACATCATCGCTGATAACCAAAGTCCTTCCTGCCTAAATGATTTTCTTGGCTCAGTGGACCATTTTCCCTCTTACAGCAAAAGAAGCTACTTGTTATTATTGATTCTCTTGCTTTTCGGATAGTAGCCTTGTTTATTTACCATTTTGTGAGTCCTGTGTGTCAGGCATGTTACTGCTGGTTAGGAGGAGGAGTACAAAAAATGAGATGTAGTTGCCATCCTCCAGGTGGTCCAAATCTAGTGCTAATTCTAGTACAGTGTTAAGTGTTTTAATATAGTTATACTGAGAATATTATGGGCTCATGAAGAGGGTACATAAGCCAGACTTATGAATCAGGAAATACCTTCCCTAACAGCTTCATCCTGTTCGCTTAGTACAAACTCTTAGGTCAGACCTTTGGGATATAAAGATGAAAAGATAGTCCATGCTGTCATGGAATTGAATGAGTCAGGGGAGTAAATAGGCGATTGGAATATATGGTGATAAATACAATATAATAATATAGGTAAGCATAGGGTATTATGGGTATAGATAGAAGAGGCACTTAATTAGTCTTGGTATGTTAGGATATTTTCCTGGAAAAGTGGTGTTTATTTTAGACACTAATCCGAGTTTTAAAGGTAGAGAAGAAAGACACATTGAGTCAAGCAGCTGCGGATCTGACCGAAGAGGCAGGCAACAACTAGATTTATAAAGAGCTCTAAGTGCTTTACCAGCAGTTTCCCTCTGCATACTTAAAACCCAAAGTTCTTACTGTGTCTGCAGAGTTTGGTATTACCCTGCCCTCCCTACCTCTTAAATCTCATCTCATCTCATACAGTTTCCTGAGGATATCTCACTGGCCTTTTATTTTCAGTAACATGTAACTCTCCTCAAAACCTCTGTTCTTGCTGTTGCTTCTGCTGTGAATGCTTTCCCCATGGCTCTTCTCAACCTTTTGTCATCTTTCAGGTCATTTGATTAGAGAGGCCGTCCCTAACCCAACCTACCTAAAGTAGGCTCCTCATGACACTCCATCTTAGTGCCTTATTATTTCTCTTCATACTACTGATCACAATTATTATTTAAAAGATTGTTAGCTTATTTGTTGACTTGTTTATTCTGTCTTCCTATGCCAGACCATAAGGCTTTATAGAGGTAGGAAACATGTCTGATTGACTGTTGAGTTACAGCACCTAGAGTAATGTCTAGCACATAGTAAGTGCCAAGTAAAATGTTTGTTGTATGACTGAATGAATTCAGTAATCTTAATACTTAATATGATACTGTTTTAAGAATCAGGAGTGCTGTTTGAAGATCTTCAGCTGCTTGGTGGTTTTCAACTGGCATCATTGGGTAGAGGTCAAGGTTGTGCAAAACATCCTACAGTATATAGAAGAGCCACTGTCCCCCTATGGCAAAGATTCAGTTCAAAATGTCAGGTCGAGAAAGCCTAAAGTAGATGATAATTGACTAGATCTGTGTTTTTGGACATTTTTTTTTAAATTTTTTTTCTTTTAGATTTTATTTATTTATCTTCAGAGGGAAAGGGAAGGAGAGAGGGAGAGAAACATCAATGTGCGGTTGCCTCTTGTATGTCCCCTGCCGGGAACTGGCCTGGCAACCCGGGCATGTGCCCTGACTGGGAATCGAACCGCGATCCTTCGGTTCGCAGGCCCGCGCTCAATCCACTGAGCTATACCAGCCAGGGCTAGATCTGTGTTTTTAGGCACCTCTGAGTTGGTGCTGAGGGCTGTGGACAAATATAAGACCTTGGGGGCTTTTAGTGTTCTTGTCTATGGACATATGTCAGAGTTTTTTGGTACAGTACTGAATGGCACTGACTCTGAGAATGTATTTGCTCTCAGTTGTGCGTGAAACAGGTAGAGCCAGAGTCACCCCTTTATTCATATTTTTGGTCCTTAATTTCAGTCACTCAAATACATGAACCATGTTAAGCTTAGAGTTCATGTAGTTTGGCAGAGTTATACATTAATTTGTAGCAAAGTTCTCTGAGAATTTTACTGGACAAGGCTTAAGACCAAGTAGTTATGAACTAATTTCTTTTAAACAAACGATTAGTGGTATAACAATTACTGTGCTTGCACACTCTTAGAAATACCTAGTGATTGTTTTTTTCCTTTTCTAGCCCTTTATCCTGAAATCGTATCATTAAGAACTTGAAGTTTTGTTAGGAATAAAGAAACCTTAGAATGAACATATTTTGACTAATGTAGACTTTTTATTTTAGGAACAAATGATGAGAAAGAAACAAGCAATGCATCTTGATGCAAGATATGTCACAATGGTGGAGAATGCGTACTACTACTGCAACCCACCACCAGCTGAGAAAACGGTGAAAAAGAAACGTCCTCCTCTCCAGGAATATGTGCGGAAACTTTTATACAAGGATCTCTCCAAGGTCACCACTGAGAAGGTAAATCTTTTTTTGTTTTGTTTTGTTTTTAACTTTTTTAAAAAATTTACTGATTTTAGAGAGGGGGGGGAGAGAGAGAGAGAGAGACACACACACACACACACACACACATTGGTTTGTTGCTCTACTTACTTATGCATTCATTAGTTGATTCTTGTATGTGCCCTGACCTGGGATTAAAGCAACAACCTTGGTGTATCAGGGTGATAATCTGGCCAACTGAGCAGCCGGCCAGGATGAGAAGGTAAATCTTAATGGAATCTATCCCATAGTGGTCAACTTGAGATTTGTGATAGTTATATAATTCAATCAAGTTAATTCTTTTTCATCCTAATGATAATAGTATTAAAAGCAGTGCACTTTCGCCCTGGCTGGCGTAGCTCAGTGGATTGAGCGCGGGCTGCGAACCAAAGGGTCGCAGGTTCAGTTCCCAGTCAGGGCACATGCCTGGGTTGCAGGCCAGGCCCCTAGTGGGGGCCACGTGAGAGGCAACCACACATTGATGTTTCTCTCCCTCTCTTTCTCTCTCCCTTCCTCTCTCTAAAAATAAAATAAATAAAAAAATCTTAAAAAAAAAAAAAAAAAAAGCAGTGCACTTTCCTTGTAGCCTATGCACAAAATTGTTTTAGGTTGGGGCTTCTATTTCAATTTTTGTAGGTTAGTTTATAAATTGCTTTAGTGCCCCACAAAACATAAGAAATGCAAGTGTCTTGCATTATTCACATTTTATAAATGGAAAAATTGAAGCAGAGCTGTTAAACTCTGTACTGAAGTTTAGGAAATGGGGAATTAGATCCCAAGTTCCATTATGATTGACTCTATACAAGTTATCCTAAGAAGGAATTCATACAATGTTACATAATATATGAGACATGTTTTGTCTTCCTTTTATGGTAATTTCTTTAATTAAAATGGTAATCCTTGTAAACTGAGTTTTGATGCTATACAAGTATATATATTTGAAACTGTGACTTTGTCTCCAGTATTCTGTAATGAATTTTTTACTTTAAATATTTTGCTTCAGAACAGGAGATCTTAACCTTGAATGTGCTTTAGGAGGCCCATGACCCTGTGAAGATTCCTAATGTTGAATTCTGGGGCTATCTGTATTTTTCTGAAGACACTATAGCTTTTTTTAGATTCTCAACAGGGGTCACTTACCAGAAAAATTTAAGAACCGCTGATCTGTTATCTTAATTACTGTAGTTACCCTGTTAGAAACTTCACTTTTAAGTAAGATGTGTTGAATGAAACATTTCTTGGTTAATTCTACAAGTTAAAACAATACAGTATAGAACTTTTTTCTTTTTAGATAAAAAATTAACTCTGGACAGAGAAAAATTACAGGGAGGATAAAAGGCATGAAATAATACATGGATGGGGTAAAAGGTAATAGGGATGATAGTGCAGCTTTGTAAATTAAAACCAGCTTTCAGAGAGTCAGAAAAATAGTTTAAAACAATAAGGTTTTGGCAGCTGTTTAGAGTAGATGAGAAATTTGAAAAACACAGAATGCCTCTACAGTTGAAAAGACATTAGTATTGCTAGTGATGCCGACATGAGAACATATTTAGTGTTAAAAGATGGATCGTGGGTATGGAGATGGAGGAATACTTTGCAATCTGCCAATAGTATTTATTTTCCTTCAGAATGAATGAAAATGTAAAGAACTTGATTACAGATAGAGCTCTGTTGTTTATCTCATTGCCAGTAGAGTTTTTGAAATAGTAATAGCCAGCTATTATGGGGTACTTAAAATGTGCCACTTTCCTACATAATTCACATGTTTTAACTTGTCTGACCCTTACAACAATCTATGAAGTGCTTTTATTATCCCACTCTTTTATGTGAGGAGACAGGACACTGTGTAATGTCAGTCTTGATGTTGTGTTCCCTATCTTAAGTGATCTTTTAACCAATTCACCTTGGCTTTATTGATTTATTGGAAAACTTTGATATATAAAAAGTGTCTAAGATTACGTACATCAAATGATACACAAAAGAAAACATTATTTTTGGTAAGCCTTGAGTATTTCAGTGACCTTAGTATATAAGTACATACTGTTAACTTAATTGAAGACCTAGAAACTAGGAAATTTGGGGGCATTATGGAAAGATGCAGAGAAAATGTGAATACATTTTGCCAATAATTAGAAAAATGTCATGTTTAGTTTGTAAAGTGAAAAAGCTGATAGAGGATCTTTAAAGTATTTTCCATTTCAAAAAGTCTTATTTGTATAATCATAAAATAAATGTATTTTCGGGTATATTGGATTACTATGTGCTTACCTTAGTAATTGAAACAAAATTCTCTTTGTTTAGGTTTTGAGACAGATGCGAAAGTTGCCCTGGCAGGACCAAGAAGTGAAAGACTATGTTATTTGTTGTATGATAAACATCTGGAATGTGAAGTACAATAGTATTCATTGTGTGGCTAACCTCTTAGCCGGACTAGTGCTCTACCAAGAGGATGTTGGAATCCATGTTGTGGATGGAGTTTTAGAAGATATTCGATTAGGAATGGAAGTAATGAGGACTTTTTTTAAGTTGCCAAATAGGAGTGTTTGAAGAATTTAAACTACTTTTAAACCCTAGCATTGAAAAGTAATATTTTGAAAACTTGTTTTTCCGCGTACGATGTCATTTACCATCACCTCTTCAGAATTAGTGGTTTCTTAATAAACCTTGTTGTACTGGATTTTTTATGCTTCTCTGAAGCTAATTCTGGGGTTTATTTTGCCTCTTTTTCTCAAGTCCAGTTAAACTTATTTTGGAAGAGAATAGTACATTTTTATTATTTCTGGGTTACTGTTGGGACTCAAGTTATAGGAACCTATAAATTTATTAATTAGAAGAGCTTATAGTCATTTGATAAGACTTTCTGTAAGCAGATCCTTCTTTCTGTAGGCTTATTGTTTTCCTAATTCATGGATTATAGAGAAAATAAGTTATGTGGGGCTGATAAGGGAGAATTACCTCTTTTATAGATTCAATTTATTTAATGATAGCTTAATACTAAATTTAATATTTAACATTTTTTAATTAAAACATGGCATATATAGCCATTTCTTAGAGAAAAAGGATACTCACAACTGACCACCTTATTAGAAAAGAAGGAGAGGAACCACTGTTTCTTCTTTTTAGCATTCTTCAGTAATTGAGACTGTCAAGTGAAGGAGGGGGATTTTACCTCTTTTCAAGCACATTACTATTCTTTAATGCAATTTTTTTTTCTTTTAGGTTAATCAACCTAAATTTAATCAGAGACGTATCAGCAGTGCCAAGTTCTTAGGGGAACTTTATAATTACCGAATGGTGGAATCAGCTGTTATTTTTAGAACTCTTTATTCTTTCACTTCATTTGGTGTTAACCCTGATGGCTCTCCAAGTTCACTGGACCCTCCTGAGCACCTTTTCAGAATTAGACTAGTGTGCACAATTTTGGACACCTGTGGCCAGTACTTTGACAGAGGTTCCAGTAAACGAAAACTTGATTGCTTCCTTGTATATTTTCAGGTATATAAGCTGAAATATGTAGTTTGGCATCATTTAATACATAGCTTATGTTATAAAAGTATTCAAGCAGAAACATTGTAGCATTCATATATCATATATATGTTCATAATTAAACTAGATTTGATTTATTCTTCCTACAAGGATCCTTCAGAGATTTTAAAGTTTTGGTGAATTTTATCATATAACATTCTAATTGCACTGTAACTTTTATGATTGATAATTAATTTGGGTAATTATTTTGGTATACTTTATAAATTTGGTATAGTAATTTATGAGTTATATTTAGTACAGTAACTTGTGTAAGTTACTTGTGATTTTTATATATACATTTTCCTCACTTAATCTATGTTCTGGTTTTACATACGAAATTCTTGTTTCTAAATGATTTTTTTTTTTTTTTTTAAGGAAAACCCTCTCAGAAAAATGTTATTTCTTAACACAGGAAGAAATATTTATTTATTGGTAAACTCTTGGGTTGTGCTTTCCGTATCTTGATTTTAGTTAATTATATAGACTTATGATTTAGAGCAAGTATGTATAAATTAAATTCAGATACAAATACAGAGACATTTCTACAACTTCTATAAAGTTAGTATTCCAAAAGTTAACTTTGATGGTTGGTTGGTTGGAACCCACTCACTATTTTCCCATAAAATACAATATTATAAGTACTGGTTAGGGTGAATAACTCACTATTGAATTGTCCAGATGTTACTGAAATAAAGTACCAATAGTACCATTCAACTCTATATGATTCCTGTTGTTTAGTATTGTTTTTATTCACCCAACAATGAAGAAAATAAATTTAAGACTACAACAGGGGGTATCAGAAATACATCCACATAGCTGCTGGTGTTCTTAAGTACTCTTGGGGAAGAGCAGTTCATTAACTTTCTCCTGCTGTGGGGAGGGCAATTGCACACTTGAAAATCAGATTCCCTGTGTCTCAAAGGCCTGTCTTAGGTTGGGGACTGCCTGTATTGAAACCAGAGTTTTGCTACAAAGTGTGCTATACGTCAGTCTCCAAAGTAGAATCTCTTTCAGAAGAGAATCCTTATTTGAGAGAGAAAAGAGCTACCCCAAAATATCCAAGAACAGAAAGAGACAACAGTATTTTCCACATTAACAAGCGAAAATGTGCAGCAGGGATAAACCTGGGGGAATGGATGTAAGAAGTGAGGCCTGGGGATGAGGTCAGTGTATTCTGCCTGGAACGTAGAGTGAACAGTTAGGTATTGGGAGGCCAGGTAGAAAGAATCACCTGTAGCAGTGCTTCTAAACTTTAATGTGCATGTATATCACCTGGGGGTGGTGTTGAGCTGCAGATTGTGATTCATTTGGTCTAGGGCGGGGGCCTAAGAGTCTGCATTTCTAACAAGCTCCAATTCGAGGTCCACACTTTTGAGTAACAAGGACCTAGAATAAACTGGGGAGGAAGAGTGAAGCACCCAGAGGAATACCTGTTTTATACAAGTAAATTCTTGGGTTGTGTTCTTTAGGTAAGGTCAACCTGTTAATTATAAGTATAAAACAGAATGAGGGAACCAGGATTGGAGGAAGGAAAATATATAAACAGTGCTATATGCACAGTAGGTGTTCAGTAAGTGATTGTTGATTAATGATTTTTGTATGTTAAAAAATCCTATCTTTAGATACTGTAATTGACCTTTTAAGAAATCAAAGCAGGTAGCATAGGGAAAATAACGAATGTTTATCAAAACTATGGCTTTGAATTTGGTTGTTTATATAAAATTTAATATTTAACCTGTTTAGAAGTAGATTTCTAACTTGTTCATTACCTGAAAATTCATTTGGTATTTTATTCATAATTTTTTCTTGCCTTTCAAAAGATTGTTATAATAAAACAATATTTAGAGTCAAGTCACTAAATTGCTTAGAAACTGTATAGATGGAGGGAATTATGATCATTACCGTTGACCATTAATAAAAATGGTAGGTGTTTTATATAACTTTTTAGCTTAGTTATTATAACTTGGTGACACCACAGTACAGGTTATTATTTAAAAATATTTTTGTGATTAATATAGCTAAATTTATTTTTTATTATCAGCGTTATGTTTGGTGGAAGAAGAGTTTGGAGGTTTGGACAAAAGATCATCCATTTCCTATTGACATAGATTACATGATCAGTGATACACTAGAACTGCTAAGACCGAAGATCAAACTCTGTAATTCTCTGGAAGAATCCATCAGGCAGGTACACGACTTGGAACAAGAATTCTTAATAAAACTAGGTAAGAAAAAAATGAAGGTGTTATTTGGAAGATTGTTTCTAGAATTTGGTATATAATGACATCAGACTTTACTTTGTATACTTTCAATTTTGATTTTGTGTTACATAATAGTATTGGGTTAGACCTGGGTGTCACACTTTTTGATTTCATTAATAATCCAAAATGGAGGTTAATAGTCATGTAAGACTTGAAGCCACTGATAGTGATGGGTCAACACAATCCTTTGGCCTCTCTTAATTTTTGAATTTTTGGTTGCTAATATAAAATTTACTTTAAATAAGAGTACCTCTTATAATACAGGATATAATTTCAACAAACATTATTTCCTAAGATGATATAGGTTAGAAATTATAGAAGGGAAGAAATACCTGTTAGAAGTTTGGAACTACCTTATAGAATTTCAGACCCTATTATTCACTGAGAGTTGTCTTATTTCTAAGGCCCAGAGAAAATGAGAGAAACATGCTACAGGAAGATTGGTCTATTTACTTTCTCACCATCCTTCTGAGGTTGTTGTGGAGGAAGAGTTAGCTCTTGAATAACTTCCACAAGGGGAGGAGCTTGCTACCTGTCAGTGGAAAGGACTGGAACACGGTGTAATGTTACTAATCAGGTTTACTTGCAGAGAGTTGTTAGCATGTTTCATTTTAGTCATTTCAGAATCAGGTTTTTTGGCTAATAAGCTAGTTTTATTTCCTTCTAGCACTTTGGACCTTTTATTAAGTCTGTCGTTAGGAGTTTCTTACCTTCACCAGTTATACTAATTGTATAACTTCACTACATTGCAGTGTATGAAGAACCATGTTTCATGGTGAAGACATTTGTGATTTTTTTTTCCCTCTAAACTATTTTTTTGTATTATATCCAGCATATTTGTAGGATTTGTTTGTCCAAAGCCAAATCCTCTTTTGGAGAATATGATCGCTGTTATCTATCTGAGCATTAATTTTAAAGGTGCATATGACTATGCAACCATTAACTTTTCTTACTCCTCAACCAATAAAGGCATATGTGATTCTTTTCATTGTCTTGATTGTCTGCTTTCTTTTCCTTTTCAGCTTTCTGGTTGTTTAAAGTGATCATTTTAAGTGAAGTGCTTATTTATCTACTTATTTCATTTACTTTACATGCTTCGGCGTTGTTAATTCCTAGCCTTGTTTCTCAAAGACTTTTATGAATGATACTCTATGTAGTGGGCATGAGGAAATACTAGTTTGACATCCAGTTTAGTAGCAGTAAAGAGAGCAATGTGCTTTATTTATAGACTAAAGTTTTTAAATAAAAGAATTTCAGCCTCTTGAGGAGTCTATCCTTGTTTAGAATATGGAAAGGGAAAAATAGGTCACCATTTGTAAATGAAAATAAAGGTGGCAAATATAATCACTATGCTATGAAGTTGTCCAATTTTCATCCTGTTTTAGAATCTAAATATCAGGAAGAAGATCTGCATGACTAAATCTATATTAAATCTATTTCCTGTTGATTAAACCCATAATATAATACAGTATCAAGAGCCTTTGGTAGTTTTTGTGTTTACTTGGCCAATTTATCATCTCAGTTTTATCATAACCCAGTGCTAGCATAATACTTAATGGAAAAACACCAGGAACTTCCCTTATAATTATGTTCAAAATCACTTTTAATATTATTAAAGCTAATAAATGTTCATGGCAGAAAATTTGAAAAGCACCAAGAAGACAAAAATCACTGATATTCCATACTTAAGGATAATTATATGTTAACATTTTCATATATTTTCTTAAATTTTTTCACATGTTTATACAGTTTTATAACTGGATTTTTCTCATAATACATTATGAAATTTCTTCCTCACAAAGTATTTCTGTAAATCTTTATTTTTTAAAAAAGGGCTATATTCCTTTGTATGAATGTGCTATAATTTATTTAATATTGTTATTTGACATTTAGATTATTTCCAGTATTGCACCACTATAAATAACATTCTTGTGTTTTTTTGTGTGTGCATTTTGATTTTTTAAGTATAGGTAGAATTACTGGTAAGGACATGCTTTTTAAATTTAACAACAAAATTAAGATGGTAATAAGCAATATTATTTAATTCTGGTTTGGAAGTTCTAAATAGTATAATAAAAGGAACCAAAAAGATGGAAATAAGAGTGAAAAAAGAAAAGAAGCCATAAGAATAAATGATATTATAAACCAAAAGAATGTACTTCATAAAATAAAATCAGGATAGAATAAAAGGCTCAGAAGTTGCCCCAGTTACATAGAAAACAATTTAGTATATGGCGAACTAGGAATGCTAAGATAAGGCCAACAGGTGAGCATTTGGGAAAAAAATGGATAGAGAACCACATCTTATATTGACAAACTGTAGATGGATTAAATATTTACTTTTTTTAAATTAAAAATAGATCCGATTATCAAATATTTGCAGAGGTGTTTAATTTTCCCAAATTTTAAAATGACAGAAGACATATCTGGCTGACATATCTCAGTGGATTGAGCATGGGCCTACAAACCAAAGGGTTGCTGGTTCAGTCCCAGTCAGGGCACATGCCTGGGTTGTGAGCCAGGTCCCCCCCTCCCCAGTAGGAGGTGCGCAAGAGGCAACCACACATTGATGCTTTCCTCTCTTTCTCTCTAAAAATAAATAAATAAAATCTTTGAAGAAAAATAGCAAAAGAAAGCACACCTACAGACAGACTGGGGTGTTTAAAATTTATACAATAAAAAACTAATATAAAAATACTGTATTTTAAGGACTATAAGACACACCTAGGTTTTAGAGGAGGAAAATAGGGGGGAAATTTTGGAAGCAAAAAAATGGCAGTAAAATATTTAATAACATAAATAACATAGGCTACCCCCCCCTCCACCCCCCACCACAGCAAGCCAGGGCTGCTGCATTCGGACTATATGACACAACTCCCCCTTTCCTCCCAAACTGGGGGCTGTGTCTTAGAGTCTGAAAAATATGGTAGTTTTCTTGCCAGGTTATTAGCACTTACATAAAGAACACAGGGAAATTGATAATAGAATAGAACACCCCACTAGGAAAATGAACATGACATAATCAAGTAAGGGAGGACAGGGAGGAGTTGGTATTTTTATTGAGTACTGCCTGTTTGCCAGAATGATAGAGGAAAGTAATGTTACTGGCATTTGACAGATGAATTAAGCCCAAATGAAAGTACTTGGTTAAGCAATCAAGCCAGAATTGAACGACTGCTCTTTCTGACATGTAAAGTATATGGGGGAAATGCTCAGCCTGTCTAGTAGACAGAGGAATTTAAATTAAAACACATCTGAAAGGAAGTATTACAGTTATTATCATCTCTGTTATGAGTAGGAAAACCGAGGCAGCAAATCACTGAAATTTAAGAGAACAGTATTTGATTTCTGTCCCCAAGTACACTTAATTTTGACACACATTTCAGTGTTTTACTCTTTTCATTTTGTCATCCGTTTTATGTATGCAGTTTTATTGGCATTATTTATTTTAGATTGACAGTGACTTAGGGATCAGTTATTTTACGGTATAGCCATATAATTATATATTATTATTATATTATTATATTTCCAAACTAGAATATACCATCAGATGCAAAATACAATATTTATAAATTGTTTTTGACACTAACTTGCAATGCAAATGAAAATGTTAGAATTAGTATGTATTTTCCTTACAAATTAGAAATATGGCTATCAGAACAGTGCTGCTTATGTAATGCAGTTGTTCCTGTGATGCATATTTTAAGTGGATATAACAAGCATGTGATGGAATCTCAGGTCATGTGAGTTTATCACCACTGTGATATTTTTACTGAGAATGCTTAGATTTATACAGTCCTGACTTTCAATTTTTTGACTTTGATAACTGAAATAACAGTTCATTATTTTGGTTCTTCAAGTCCCTATAAATAAATGAAATTTACACATGTAAAATCTATTTGTATCTATGAAAGCTAATAGGGAATAGGTAGAAAATATTTAAGTTAATGGAATTTCAGTCTTGAGCCACCAAATTTTTTTCTCAGCATAATTTTCCTTTTAAAATAGATATCTCTGAGCTTCATCCATCATCTTCCAATTACTCTGTACTTTTAATATTTTTGTCAGTTGTTAATTGCTTAGACTTGGGACACTGGAGTAATATTTTACTTTTATTCGTCAGGTTATTCAAACTCTCTAGGCTTCAGTATTCCTCATAAAATGGAAGAGTTAAATCACATTGTTAGTAAAGTTTCTTTCAGCTCTACTTGCCCAAGATTCTGTGAATAAACAAGTATTTACTAAACACATAATGTGTGTTTATCAACATATGGCCTCTGATAAGTTTTGTATATACACATGTAAAAGAAGTTCTTTGTCCTTAAGGGCCTTCTACTGTTATAATGGTCCTTAAGGGCCACAAATGTTACAATGTAACATTTATGAAATCATTTAACAACTGTTCAGTGGTATATCCTTAAATGTAAGTGCTATGGTAAAATCTCCAAGTGCAAGTAGGCAGAAAGTAATAGATTTTATATTGAGAAGAGTATTGATAAGCAAGATTGCAAGGTAGCGTGCTTTAATGACAGAGAAATCTGACCTCTCTATAGCAGGAGGCTTGAGAGAAAGCGTGAGTAAGAGTCAGATCAGATGAGGCCACATTATGTGACTCTTGACAGTAGAGACAGTAGTTTGAGATTCAAATGATAGGAATTAAGAAGGCAGTGAAATGTGGGTGAATGTGGGGAAGTGGAAGCAAATCCAAGCCAGGGAGTTCCCGTGGGAGAATGCTGTTACTGAAGGGAAGAACTAACCTCTCTGGTGACACAGCTGCTGGGCGTGTTGCTGTATTGCTTTGCTTTCCCTCGGTCATAATTTGCAGACATTCAAATTCATAGCCTAATGTGATTTCTCCATTAAAGTGACAGTTTTATATCTTTGAGCTTTTAGAGCTTATCAAAATATTTGATTAAAATGTGGGACTGAGGTTCATCTTATGGCTGAGGTGGCACTTTATGTGCAGTTATATTTTGCCTTTGTTTTTATGAGACTGAGATAAACAGTTTGAAGCTCTAAGAAAAGGAAAAAATGCGTATGTATATTTTTGTTTGCTAGTGACTAAAAAATGTATCAGTTGAATTGAAGCTTTGTTTAGTTTTAATAATGTTTCTCAAAATAGTTTTAAATTCTGTTTATTTACTGTTGTATTGAGAAAATGGCTGTTGATGAATTTCTTAATGCTTACTTTTAAATTGGCTTAATATTGAAAACTTGCCTTAATCTTTTTTTAATGTATTTTCTACTTTTCCCTCATTTCAAGGCCTAGTAAATGACAAAGATTCAAAAGATTCTGTGGCAGAAGGAGAAAATCTTGAAGAGGATGAAGAAGAAGAAGAAGGAGGAGCTGAAACAGAGGAACAGTCAGGAAATGAAAGTGAAGTAAATGAACCAGAAGAAGAGGTGATGACTTTTATTTATAGCAAATAGGTACATTTGTACAAGAGTATTTTGATTATATGAGCCAAGATTTTCTTTATAAAATAAAATCTACACCTTAGCTTTATTGTAAATGTACAGCAACTAATAGTAAATGCCTGTAATAAAAATCTTTGGATTAATTAAAGGTTTTTTAAAAAGTAAATACTGATTTTAGGATTATTTTTATTATCACGACTTTTTTTTAGCAGTTCTAGGTTTATAGCAAAATTTAGGGGTAGGTATAGAGATTATCTATGTACTCTATATCCCTAGCTATGCACAGCCTCCCCCATTATGATTGTCCTTCACCAGAGTGGTGTATCTGTTATATTGATGAGCCTATATTGACACATCATTGTCACCCAAACAAAGCCCAGAGTTCACATTAGGGCTCACTCATGGTGATGTACAGTCTATGGATGTATGTATAATGACATGTATCCATTATTATGGTTGTGACTTGGTAAGCAATTTGTGTTTAATCTTCTATCTTAATCTCACTTTTGAATATGACCTTTTAACCTGTAGGTTTTATGAGAACAAAATTACTGTCTAGGTATTAATGAACTTTGCTTTATTTTTCTCAGATATAATGGTATATGAAATCTGAAGTTCAGCATACACCATTATAACATGCTCTGTAATTTTTATGACTCTATTAGGCAACCCCACATGAAATCACTCTTCTACCATTCTGGACCTACCAAAATCTCATTTTTACATGGTTCAAGCTGATAGGTTCTTTTTTCCTTTTTTCTTCTAAACCTGCTTAAGTTAAAATCATAGAATGTCTGAGATTTGCTGTATGATCTGGAGGTAGACTGGAGAATAAGTTCAGGGGTGTAGAAGAAACTGTAAACTGACTGAACGAATGGTTGTTCAACTGTAAAATGAGCAACTAAGGTTCACTCAGCTATTTTACCTCTGTTTACATATATTTAAATTAGGAAGTTAAATAAAAATAAGGATGAATAACAATAAAACAATAAAATTTAAACCATGGAATTAGCACTTTTTCATTTGTTTTTAGTATAAACATAAGTTTATAATTATTAACCTTAATAGTAAGGTATATATGTTTGTTTGAGTACCTTGAGTGTTTAAAGCATTTAGGAGAGTGTGATAATTTAGAAGTGTTATTTTAACTTTCCTGAGCCTTAGAATTTGTGTATGAAAATGGGGACAGTAAAAGTTACTCTTCCTTCTTCAGAATTGGGTAGGACAAAAACAAAATGAAGTATGTGATAGCACCTTCCAAACTGAGGTTCTTTTATGCAGTGCAGTGCTTTATAAAATTGAGTCACTGTTCTCAACTGGTAATGATGTTAAAATTGAACTGTGTATTGCTTCTCTTTGCAGAGATGGATATTAAAAAACAGTTGTGACACATTCAGTCTCTTGAGCTAGTTAGGGAAGAGAAAAATACAAAAGGTTCAGGAAACTCATTTCTTGTGGAATTCAGGGAAGAGATTCTATAAAGGATCTTTGTATTATTAGATCAGTGGAAAATAGTGAAATGGGTTTCAGCTACTGGTATGTAGTAACTATTGCCAGCTGATATTACCCTACCAGTGAGAAGGATAAAGAGTTACACAGATGTTTCAAAATCTTTTTAAGGCGTGTAAAATGTAATAACCCTTTTCAAAGTGTTTTAATCATCTACTCATGTTAAATAATTTCAGGAGGGTTCTGATAATGATGAGGATGAAGGAGAGGAAGAAGAGGAAGAAAACACAGATTACCTTACAGATTCAAATAAGGAGAATGAAACTGATGAAGAAAATAATGTATGTATGCATGAAAATTTGCTTATTGAAATTGTGCAACATTTTCATAGTATTTTCATTTTAGCCACAAAAGTTTTATTTTTTATGATTATTGAAAAGTATTTTTTTTTTTTTTGAAGTTTATTTTTTGCCCTGGCTGGTGTGGCTCAGTGGATTGTGTGCCAACCTGTGAACCGAAAGGTCACTGGTTCAATTCCCAGTCAGAGCATGTTCCTGGGTTGTGGGCCAAGTCCCCAATTGGTGGCGTGTGAGAACCAACCTAATAGATGTTTCTTCAAATCACATTATTTCTTTCCCTCCCTTCCCCTCTCTCTAAAAATAAATAGATAAAATCTTTTTTAAGTTTATTTTTAATTTGCTTTCCTATCTAAATACTTTTCTTTAATACTTAATAATATTACATATTTTACTCACTCCTTAAATATATTGAACAAGTTAATCAGTACAAAAGGCTCTGCCATATGAAACACTACAGTTAAAATTTCTGGTCTCATTTCTTGTTTTTGTTTCGTTTTAATAAGGAGGTAATGATTAAAGGAGGTGGCCTTAAACATGTACCTTGTGTAGAAGATGAGGACTTCATTCAAGCTCTGGATAAAATGATGCTGGAAAATCTTCAGGTATGAAATGTTACTCTAGTCCAGAATATCTTTTCAATACAAAACATTGCAGCACATCAATACTGGTTAATAGGAGGGTCTCTCCTATCTAAATGTTTTACTCTGCAGCAGTTTTTTCTTTTTTTAAAATATATTTTATTGATTATGCTATTACAGTTGTCCCATTTCTCCCCCATCATTCCCCTCCACCCTGCACACCCTCTCCCACCCACATTCCCCCCTTTAGTTCATGTCTATGTGTCATAAGTTCTTTAGCTTCTACATTTCCCATACTATTCTTGCCCTCCCCCTGTCTATTTTCTACCTACCATCTATGCTACTCATTCTCTGTAGCTTTTCCCCCTCTCTCCTCCTCCCACGCCCCTGTTGCTAACCCTCCATATGATCTCCATTTCCGTGGTTCTGTTCCTGTTCTAGCTGTTTGCTTAGTTTGCTTTTGTTTTAGGTGTGGTTCTTAATAGCTGTGAGTTTGCTGTCTTTTCACTGTCATATTTTTAATCTTCTTTTTCTTAGATAAGTCCCTTTAACATTTCATATAATAAGGGCTTGGTGATGATGAACTCCTTGAACTTGACCTTATCTGAGAAGCGCTTTATCTGTCCTTCCATTCTAAATGACAGCTTTGCTGGATAGAGCAATTTTGGATGTAGGTCCCTGCTTTTCAAGATTTCAAATATTTCTTTCCAGCCCCTTCTTTCCTGGAAGGTCTCTTTTGAGAAATCAGCTGACAGTCTGATGGGAACTGCTTTGTAGGTGACTGTCCCCTTATCCCTTGCTGCTTCTAGAATTCTCTGCTTCATTTTAATCTTGGCTAATGTAATTACGATGTGCCTTGATGTGTTCCTCCTTGGGCCCAACTTCTTTGGGACTCTCTGAGCTTCCTGGCAGTCTATTTCCTTTGCCAGATTGGGGAAGTTCTCCTTTATTATTTATTCAGATAAGTTTTCCACTTGTTGCTCTTCTTCTTCCCCTTCTGGGACCCCTATAATTTGGATATTGGGATGTTTTACGATGTCCTGGAGGTTCCTAAGCCTCTCCTCATTTTTTTGAATTCTTGTTTCTTCCTCGTTTTCTGTTTGATTGTTTGTTTCTTCCTTCTGGTCCACTCCTTTTTTGAGTCCCAGTTTTCCTTCTATCTCTATCAGTTCCCTGTGCATCTTCCTTCATTTCACGTATTGTAGCCTGCATTTTTCATCTAATTTGTGAGCAAAATCAACCAATTCTGTGAGCATTTTGATGACCAGTGCTTTGAACTGTGCATCTGATAGGTTGGCTATCTCTTCACGGCTTAGAGGAATTGGCTATGGGGATTTCATTTGTTCTGCGGTTTGAGCCATTTTTGGTGGGTTTTGTTTTGTTTTTTTTTTTGGTTTTAGTCTGGTCGCGGCTATTAGGTAGTAAAGGGTGGAACCTTAGGTGTTCCTCAGGGTGAGGCAGCCTAGTCGCTGGGTTGTGACGCTATAGGTGGGGGCGGGGTCTGAGAGGGAACAATGGCGCCTGCTCCGCTGTCTCCTGGATTCAGTCCCTTCTGCCGCCTCCCCTCTGCCTGGACCGTCTGCGCGCGCAAATGTGGGACCACCTGGTCAGCCAGCCACCTTGTGCGGCCTCACTGGGTCTGCACAGTTGCCCCCCTGTGCCCGAGGTCCGCCAGCTGCTGCCTGTGGGCCCGGGGACCGCCAGCTGCCGCCTGTGCACCTGGGAACTGCCAGCCGCTGCTGCTTGTGTTCCCGGGTCGGCACCTCCACTTTTTCCTGCCACGACTCCCCCCCCTTACCTGTCTGGATGAATGGTTGTTGGACTTCCGTACAGTTGAATTTTCTATAAGTTCTGGTTGTTTTCTTGTTTCTAAATATTTGTTGTCCTTAATTTTGGTTGTAAGAGGAGTCACAGTGTGTCCGCCTACGCCTCCATCTTGGCCGAAAGTCGCCGCAGTTTTTTCTTTTATTTAAACAGTTTGCAGCTGCCAGTACTTGTATTTGACTCCCGGATTTGCACTTTTCTTTGACAGTGGGGGAAAACGTATTAAACGTAAGACTTGGAATAGAGTAATTTCATTGTACCAGCTTCTGCTTTTTCTTTCTGAATCATCTCCGTTTCAAAGACTCTTTACTTAAAGCAGTTCATTTAGGAGTCGTATTTGCAGAAGATAAACATTTGGGGAAATTTTAATTTTGTAAATTCCTAAGTTTGATTTATAATTGGAATAACAAATATTTAGAGGAATATTAGTTAATTGATCTTTAAAGACATGTTTAATGTATTCATGACATTATTAATATACTGGATTTTATTAAAAGCTCTGTCATCCCAGTAATTTAGAGTAATTATGTGTTTACTTTAGCCTTATACATAAGTAGCTGTTGTTTAACACCTTTGTAACTTGAAAAGAGTGCTTTTGTTAGAATGGTGGGATGATAGCTCCATGGCGTGGGTTCAGTGGGAAATGGGAAGAGAGGAGGTGACAAAATTGGATTATAGGTACAGCTAACTCTTGAGGAGTTTCACTAGAAAGGGAAGAAAAAATGGGGAGGTAGCTAGAGAAGGTCAGAGTTAAAAGAGGATTATCATTAAGATTGAAGATACTACAGTGTCTTTATATGCTGGTGGGGAGTAATCCTTTAAAGAATAATGGACTTTACCTTTATTGATGATACTACTAAGGCTGAAAGCAATGATAATGTACAAATTATGATTATAGGTAATTAGGCCAATTTGCTTCTTCCTAAATATATAAAAATTTCTTCATATACCTAGGAAGCTCTTAATTTATGAAATAAATCTTATAGTCATGTCATTTAGGAGCACAGATGAAATAAAACAATCAATCTATAATCCCTTTGAAGAGATAACAGCTTACTTTGTAAAGAAACTTTTCCTATTTTAATGTGAATCAGTAGTCACTTAGTCATTCATTTGTTTAGCAAATATTCATTGAACATCTATTGTGTGCCTAACACTGAGCAACAGTTTACCCTAAAGTAGTAAATAAAAACAGGCCTGCTTTTTACTCTCAGGAAATGTAGTTTTATTGGGGAAGGTAGATGTTTTACAACTAAACGAATATATACTTTCAAATTATAATAAATGCCAAAGAACTAAAAGAACAGAGTGCTTTGGTAGAGAGTAAGAGAAGAGCTTTCTTCAGATAAGATAGGGAAGGCATCTCTGAGATCATGACTTTTAGACAAGACAGGTAAAATTGAGTCATCAAGGTGAAATATGGGAATGATTTGTCAAAGGTCCTGAGGCAGAAAAGCACTTGTAATGTTTGAAAAACTAAAAGAAGACCAGTATTTATAGAACCTAGTTAATTTGTGGAAGGGTGGTACAACATGAGAAT
Source organism: Glossophaga mutica (assembly GCA_039655065.1). Taxonomy (NCBI): domain Eukaryota; kingdom Metazoa; phylum Chordata; class Mammalia; order Chiroptera; family Phyllostomidae; genus Glossophaga; species Glossophaga mutica. The sequence continues at coordinate 160,457,806 of CM077303.1, forward strand.
GGATAATTGGATGGGACATCTTTGGAGGGGCCTGGTCCTGTATGGAGGTGGCTCAGACTGGGACAGACTAAAAGCAGGGAAGCTGGATAGACAGCTTTTGTAGTAACCCCAGGTGAGACATGATGGTTGTCTACCTAGGATAGTGACAGGGCACCTGGAGAGAAGTCTCTTCGAAAGCTGCTTTTACTGCATTTCATTGTGTATAATGTGCTCTCGTGTATAATGTGCACCCACAGCCTAGCACTGCCCATGTATAATGTGCATCCTTATTTTTCCTCAAAAATTTAGGCAAAAAGTTGGCATTATTCACCGCAAAATATGGTAGATGGTAGAAGGAACTGGATTTATTTGGTGTTTGACTGGATAGTGGTGGGGAATGAGGAGTCAGGAATGACACTCAGTTTTTTAGCTTGGGCTACTGGCTAATCTCTCTGGCAGGAAACAGGGCAGAGTGAGCAGGCATTCCATTTGGCTGTGGTAAAGTTTGAGAAGCCTGTGGGGTGTCTAACTGGAGATGTCTGGAGAGCAGAAAAGAAACAAATGGTGTGGTTGTTAGAGCATATTTAAAGCCGTGACAATAAGTGAATCACCCAGGTGTAAAGTGTAGAGAGAGGAGAGAAACATTCAGAGTGGAGCCCTCAGGACCCCAAGGTGTAATTTACCTATCAAGATATGTCTAACATGATCCTTTCAAATATTAAGTAAAAAGTTTTTATAAATCTTAAAAATCCTAACCATGGGAGAACTTTAAGCAAATTTGAACAAATTGGAACTTAGAAATCAGAAACAGTAACATGTTACACCGTTATTATCATTTTGCTCGATTTGGAAGTCTCTTATTATTAAAAGTCTCTTATTATTACTTAGTCTATTATTAAAAGACTGAATTGTGGTAAAGCCATTTTAAAACTTTCACGGCCTTTTAGTGTTGGCTGCTTAGCTTTAAAAAATCTTATTTGGCTCTTCATTTATGTTTCATTCATTATAGAGAATTATTTGCATTTCCCTAAATGCACTGTGCTGTTTTATATAATTACTTTTGCACTTGTTCTTCCCCTGCCTAAATTTTCTCCACATCCCATCTGCTTCGAAGAAATCATATTAAGTCTTTAATATCCTCAAGTGTCTCATTTTTATTCACCTTCATGAAATCTCAGCACCTATTCATTCCCAACCAGGTAACTCCATTTCCAACACAGATTATATAACTTGGATGACTCATATTTTATTAATTTCTCCCTTGCTTAACAACTTTATGAGTTCTTTGAGAATAGAGACTTTTTTAAATATTAACATCTCCAAGCCTAACACAGTAAGTCTTCAGTGAAGTTTTGTTTAAGTAAATTGGTTGATAAATCTAGTGTAAATGTTAAAAATAATTGATATTCCCTGGCTGGTGTAGCTCAGTGGATTGAGTGCGGGCCTGCGAACCGAAGGATCGCGGTTTGATTCCCAGTCAGGGCACATGCCTGGGTTGCCAGGCCAGTTCCCGGCAGGGGACATACAGGAGGCAACCGCACATTGATGTTTCTCTCCCTCTCTCCTTCCCTTCCCCTCTGAAAATAAATAAATAAAATCTAAAAAAAGAAAAAAAAATTAAAAAAAAAAAAGAAAGTGAAAAGACTTTAAAAAAAAAATTGATATTAACAAACAGGAAGTTAATTTGAATATTCATAGATTCATAGATTATTTGTAAACATTAATTGAGTGCTTGCTGTGTATAAAGTATTGTATAGAACAACACTAGAGAAAAGGGTATCAGTGATGAAACCCACAAGTCTTCTGGGCAATTGTTACAGATAAGCAGGCAACTATGACATACAGAAATTATGAAGGAAGGTGTATGCTGTGATTATGAATGAAAGGGCACAGTACATTCAAGGAACAGGGAAATTTAGTAGAACCTGTAACATTGTGTGTTTGGGCTTGGTGGGGCTCGAGTGATAACCAGGAGCCAAATCACAATTCTTCCAAGCCAGATGCAAGGGTTTGAGGACCAGGGGAGACAATAGTTTCACCTGCATTTCACAAAGATTACTCACGCTCTAATGATTGTGTTTTAAGAAATAACACTGAATGCATTGTTAGCAATTTATATTTACATATATCCCAGTGTACTTTAGAGTATTTATATTTTTTCATTTCTATCTTTAAGCAACGAAGTGGCGAATCTGTTAAGGTGCACCAACTCGATGTTGCTATTCCCTTGCATCTCAAAAGCCAGCTGAGGAAAGGGCCCCCACTTGGTGGTGGGGAAGGAGAGGCAGAATCCGCAGACACGATGCCATTTGTCATGTTAACAAGGAAAGGCAATAAACAGCAGGTAAGAAACTGCCAACTGTGTATTCAGGATTGTTAGCTATCAAGTGCAAGTAGTAACTATGTTTTATAGGTTCTAAATTCTTTTTTGCCTACAAGGGGAAAAGAGTTGGAAACATTCAAAATACTCAGTGGTAGGAATAATTTTATCTAGTATATATATAGAAGACACATCTGACTTGTACCAAATGGTATTTTTGAATGAAAAGGACATTTATTTCAATAGGAAGGTTTCCTAAGGGTGCTGAGAGTGGGAAAGGAAAAGTGGATGACCGATACATCTCAAAAAAATGCTCAGTTGTCAAGATTTCTCTTGAAAATCATCATTTTTTTACCCTGAATCCTCCACTTCCTTAGACTGCTTCCCTCTTCTTTCCTGTAGTTCACAGATGGTCCTCAGAATCATTTCCCTGACCATGAAGCTGCTACGTCAGGGATTCATACATTGACAGTTCTCATCCTGCTGAGGGAGAGAGACAAACATCATATACTTGTAGATGTTGAAAAGTGCTATGAAGAAAATAAATTCTAGGATATGTCATGTATTACCTATGCTGTAAAAAACATTTCAGAAATCAAGCTGCCTCTTAGAGTTGATGGAATCTTAGGATAATTGGCAATATTTTCCTGTTTCAATGGTGTGCAAAATAAAGGTACATCTGAAAAATGGAATCTTAAATTCTATAAAATGGGTTAGCTACTATAACTTTTCATAGATCAGTCCACTACCTGGCTCCCATGCTCATTCAAATAGTCACCTACCAGATATTTATTGTTTACTTGCTGTGCACCACGCACTATTCTATGTGCAGAACGTACAACAGGGAAACAGTCTTCTCTCTTGGGAGCTTTCGTTCTGTGTTGGGAGGCAGACAATAAAATATATATTGTCAGGTTGGGAAAATGCTGTGAAGGAAAATAAAGCAACATAAAAGGATAGAAAGCATCTGGGGTAGGGAGGACGCCCTGAGAGGAGACTGCTGCTTCAGATGGACGATCAGGGAAGACATCTAATGAGGTATCGCTTATGATGGAGTGTATATTCTGTTTCCTTCCTACCAGTGTAGCCTCAGAGAGATGATGCTTAAATTTTATCTCTGCTTTTGTCCTGTAATTCTTTGTTTATACAAAGGATCAAAGTTATACAGTATACTGTTATTTTGCTGTAGTGTAAATCTTGAGATATGAAAACTATATACCAATTAGAATATGGAATGGATGGATGGAAAAGATTTACATCGTGACTTATTTTAACAGTTAACTTTGATTTAGGTTCAGAGCCCTGTGGTAACTTTTTCAAAAACTGTTCTCATAATTCCTTTCCAGTATTTAGGCCTTTCCTCCATTCTTGACTATGGTACTTTGAGGAAAGTTTTGCTCTGTCCCACCCTCAGGTCAAAGTTAAGCTCTGCCATTTCCCCACTCCCCTGTCCTCCACTCATTCCCTAGAAAAATGAGGACTTCTTTTGATCTTTACACACAATTATTCTCCTCAAAGCACTCAGAATTGCTAGTTCACCAGTTAACAGGATACTCAAAGTTTAGAGTTTTTGCTTTTCTGTGGACTAAGTTCTCTGAGCTAGACTTTCCTGTTTCCATCATCACATTTTAGGTTTGCTGCATTTTCTTTTTCTTTAAAACCTTTCAGTCCTTAACACGAGATTTTTAGGGCACCAAAAAAAAGTTTGTTTGTGTTTCTTAACTGTGAAGAGCAGTGCATGGCAACTTCAGTTAGCTGTATAGTGGTTCCCATTCCCTTGCAGCTGCTGAGCAGTGGTATTACATTGGCACACTTCATGAGCCTTGATTTTTTTCATCGCTAGAAGAGGGCTTAGGAATATAATTACACAAGAATAAATAATAAGTTATTTTATTTGTCCTTCCCTTTTGTGAGGCACACATGGAAATTCATTATACTTTTGTCAACTTGTACACCCCATGTTACCCTTTCAGAATAAGTAGGTATAAGTTAAATCAAAACCTACCTTACAAATCTTTTGAACTTTGGAAAAAAATTTTACTTCATGAGCCCTAAATTATACTTGTATGGTTCAAAGTAAGACTGTGTGCTTATTTCTTAGAAAGAATATTTGTAGTTTAAAGTAGGCAGATTATATACTGTGTAAACCGTATAACTTTATACAACATGAGTATTGGTTCTTAATTCTTAAAATATGAAATTTTGTTTAATTTTTAAGGAAACATTTTTCTTGAACTTTATTTAAAAACATTAGCAAACATGAAGTGAGATTTCAGCATACATGGTTATTAAGTAAATTTTCAACTCAACTTTATTTGGAATTTTGGAAAATGTTCAACTTGAGGAACATTATTTGAAGAAACATCACTGGTATTTTGTGGCCTGAAAAAGAAAATATATTTTGTTCTGACATTTATTTATTTATTTGGCTTTTGGGTGTTGGCCCTTTTAGTGCAACGGTTTTTCTAGAAATGTGAAATGTGTTGCCTTTATAGGAATCTTTAGTTCTTAAGTGGAAGAGCTCTTTGTGTACAAACTTGTGCTCAGAAATAACATTCTCCTCTATTCATTAGGAAAATAAAAATCTGTACCAATAAAGTCAGTAGTTGAAAAGGAAGTATAATGCTATTGATAACTTACTTTTACTTGTTTTTAAAAATTAAAAAAAAAAAACACTTTAAATTAATGGGACCATTATATGATCTTTCAAAGCTATTTGATTGTTTTTAACAAATGCACAGAATACTCATTACAGTTTAATACTTGTAAACAACCCAGTTTTGTTTTTTGTTTTTTTTTTCAGTTAATATTTATAAGGAGTCATGATTTGTTTTGTATAGCTTTTGACTGGACTAATTGATACCTATCATAATAACTTGGGATTTTATATATGTATTTGGATACATACATAGATATTTTTTTTCCAGTTTTAGCCACAGTTATGAAGTAGCTTTAAAATACCGTGTAAATCACCTTTACCCATTATATTCCAGGAAATCTAGTTTGAGTGACCATAATTTTTTGCTATCTAGCTTGCTATAAAGTAGTACATCTCTTTTAAAAGAATCTTAGCAGCTTTATGGTAAAGCACTTGGTGAGGGTGGCATCAGAACATTTGTTTCTTGTGCTTTCTTTTCTATTTTTTTAAAGCACAAAATACTTAAGAACATTTTGTAAAATTTGTCTTGGATCATAAAGTGTTTTTGTCTTTTATTTATAATTATTTCTCTTTAGAAGATATTTAAATTTCTAGAAGAAATTGTTAGTCTTAGAAATGAATAGAAAGCCTATATTTTTCATATTTTTATTAGACCATTCTGACATTTTCTTTGTAATATTTTATACTGTTTTATTAGAATAATTAGTACCATTATCATTAGGTTCAACATTACTAATCTATGAAGTAAATTTTGTATGTTGTTATCAGGGGCCTCATAAGGGGAAAAATGGCCACCCTGTTTTCTTTCTGAGTGTATAAATTTGACAGATAAAAGCATCTTATAATGGCAGCTATAATTTCATGGTGATCAAGAAATTATCCATCTACATTTCTTACTGGGCTGGTTCAGTAGAGTACTATGTCACTCCTTCTGTGTTTGCATATATTTACCCTTTTCAAATACAGGTGCAACAAAATGCTTCGCACATAAATAGTGCTGAAAATAATTTTATTATGAATTATTATGATACCTTACAATAACTGCTGTTTAATACATGTAAATTTATTGTTTCACATACTAGATGCATATAAATTCATTTTGAGCTGAATTTTTTCATTAATTTATTTTTTGTGTGTATTTCTGAATTTTGAAAAATAAACTAAAAGGTTTATTACAGGAAATGATGCCTATTTTATTTGACTTTGTTTCGGTTGTTTTTGTTAGTGGAAATAAGAAACAGTTGGGGCAAGTCCCATTGGAGGTAGATGCATTCTGATATAGATTACTACATAGGCCTAAGGACAGGTGTACAGCAATAGTTAAAGATTTCAGTTTCTAGCCCTAGCTGGTGTAGCTAAGTGGATTGAGTGTGGGCCTGCGCACCAAAGGGTTGCTGGTTCAATTCCCCATCAGGGTACATGCCTAGGTTGCAGGCCAGTTCCCCAGTTGGGGACACATGAGGGACAACCACACATTGATGTTTCTCTCCCTCTCTTCTTCCCTTTCCCTCTCTCTAAATAAATAAATGAATGAATGAATGAATGAGTGAATAAATAAAAACTTTTAAAAAATAAGAAAAAAAGATTTCAGTTTCTACCTATTGGTCGTCAGTCTCATTTTGCTAAAAAGGTGATTTTTAAAAATTGACTTGTCATTTTATTTTGCTAGTATCTGTTTTTAGAATGTGTAGGAGATAATAAGGGAGACACTTATTCTGAACTTTATTACATTTAAATGCATTACTAATAGGTAATATTTATGGAGTACCTACTACACGGTAGGCACTACCTTGTGCACTTCACATAGTTTTTACATACTCATTTAATTCTAACAGCAACCCTAAAAGGCAGTAGTGGATGTTCTCATTTTACCATTGAGGGAAAAAAAATGTTCTTAACTGATTGGCCAAGTCATACTAATAAATGAAAAGGCTGAGGTATGAACTTAGTCTGCCTGACTACAAAAATCCACTTTCTTAACTTCTTTGCAGCACTGCCTGGCAGGTATGTATTTCAGAAAGAACTGATTGTAATGTGGAAATGAAAGGAAACTTGGAGAAAGGGCAGAATAAAAGATACTATAGTATTTATAGTTGTGGAATAAGGAAAAATTTACCACGATCAGGCCATATACACTAGAATTTAGAAATAAACAGCCTACAACCAGCAATTTTTAAAGGAGTTGTGATTCAAGAAATTGAGGTGCTTTTTTAAAAGGCTATGTTGAAGATCATGAGAACAAGTAAGGGTAAATCGCACTGCTTGTGGAGAGGTTATAGAAAAAATAACCATTCACTTTCATTTTTATCAAGAGGAAAGATTTCAACCTGCAAGTGTAAATTAAAAGTTGAGTAAAATTAGATAGTGTGAAAAGGGATAATTTATTTACTTTAAATGAGTTTCACTTTTTAGACATAAACAAATTATATCCTCAAGGACTGAAAGAACTTCTGTGTGTAATTGTAGAGCAGTTGTCATTAAACTTAGAAAAGTCTTACAGAATGGGACAGTAGTCAAAAAAACTCATAGCAAATTTTTTTTTTCAAAGCAGGAAAAAATAAATTCTGAAAACTATAAAACTTAGTAAACTCTTGATGTCAACTTTTAGCATAAGTCTAGATTGAGTTTTAAAATAGGTGATTTTGTTCATTAGGAAAAGAAAAAACTAAAATGAAAATATTCAGAACGGCTAAAATACCAACTCTTGATAAGGATGTGAAAGAGCAGGAACCCTCATATACTACTACTAGAATGTAAAGTGGTGAAACCACTTTGGAAAACATTTTTTCAGCTTCTTAAAAAGTAAAACACACTAGATATTCCCAGCATTTTTCATTTTAAAAGAAGTGAAAACATGCCCACGCAAATATTTGTACTAGAGAAACTAGAAACACCGAAAGCTATCAGCAAGCAAACGGATAAACAAATTATGGTATATTTATACTAGGGAATACTATACAATAAAAAAAGTAATGAACTGTTGATACATACAACAACATGGGTGCATCTCAGAATCATTGTGCTAAATAAGTAAAAGAAGCCAGATAAAACAGTAGGATTGTATGGTTCAATGTATATAAAATTTTGGAAAGTGCAAACTAATCAATAGTGACAGAAAGCAGGTCAGCAGTTGCCTAGGGACAGGGTAGAGGAAGAGATGGGTTACAAAGAGGGACAAGAGGAACCTTTGGAGGTGATGGATAGCCCATTGTCTCATGTGTATGCATATGTCAAAACTCATCAACTTGTACATTTAAAATATGTGCAGTTTACAGTATGTTAAGTATACCTCACTAAAGTTGTTCTTTAAAAAAAAGATGGTTTTGAACTCCTAATAGAAAGTGATAGTAACAACTTAGTTCATTGGGGAAAAGGCATGAGGTCTCTTAATGCTGGTAGCTAAATGGACTTCTTTAAATATATTTTTGCTTTGATATGTGAGATATTATCTGTATTGTGATAAAAATGAAATGGTAGTTATTTGGGTTTGTAGATAGTTCTATACCCACACATAATATTTTTCACTTCAGTGTCTCTGGCCTTAGTGTTCTGGGTATTAACATTTTAAGAGGAGCATTGACCATGCGTGCATCATCAAAGAGAATAAACACCAGGAAAGAACATCTAAGATAATAATACAAAGAATAAAATCATCAAATTAGACTCAGATGTTTCAGTTCTTATGCAGTGTTACGTTTTACTAATAATTTCAAGGATGCAGACATTCAAAAGGCATATATGACTAAGGGAGAGGTACAGGATTCTGAGCACAGCTCCCCACGTCCTTCCTTTCTGCATCAGACGTGACTTTGGTCTAAAGTATTAGAGGAGGTCTCTTAAGGGGAGGGGTAAGTTATACACAGCAGAGAGAATTTAGGTTATGAAACATCTCCATTTATTGCTTAGGTAGTTACATAGCTTACTCAACAATTTCCAGGGAGACCATACATTCATAGATTCTATGTTGTTCTGTTTACCTTGCACAATTTTAAACCCAAGGACATTCTGCTAAAAACACAAACATTCCATAGATAAGGACTGTCTCCCATAACAGAAACAGATTTTGTATGTCCATTGTTTAATTCTTCCTCCTTTCCCACACCATAGCTATCTTTAGAAATATGAAGGTCTGTTAATACTGAAGGGACTAGATTTGCTCTCTTTGGTTTAGGAGGGCAGAACTGGTTCCAGAGGATGGAAATGAAAAGCATGCAGATTACAATTTGTGATATAAAGCCTTTTTGACAATTACTTATACATTCTGGGATCTGCAGGATGGAAATCATCTCATTGCTAAGTGTGTGCTTCCAAACAGGGTGCAGAAAAGAGGGACTTTTCATGGAGGTTGAACTTGATGGCCTCCGTTTCTCATCCAACCCTAATTGGTTTGTCTCTAGTAGAGTTAGTTATATTACCTGTTTATGTTCTTAGATTTTAGGAAAGGAAAGGCATTATTATTTTTCTAAATTCATTTAATTCTACTTACTATTTTATTTGAAATCTTTTTTTCTCTTAATTTCCTCAAGTCATTTGTGATTTCTTTTTTTCACCATTCCTCCCCTACTCCCCCCACCCTCCCCCAGTTTAAGATCCTTAATGTACCCATGTCTTCCCAACTTGCTGCAAATCATTGGAACCAGCAACAGGCAGAACAAGAAGAAAGGATGAGAATGAAAAAGCTCACACTAGATATCAATGAACGACAAGAACAAGAAGATTATCAAGGTATAGAATCATTTATAGGATAGAAATAGAAGATATTGATGTCTTTTGGGCTTTTTAAATGTAGAATATCAAAGTTGTTATTTTCAAACTTTTCATGCCATGTTTATGTATATTTAGTCTGAGAAGTTCCTTTTTATATTCCATCCCATCTTAATTTTTCTTTTACTTGTAAAATACCAATAATGCAATTACCATAATTTGCAAGTGTGATAATCAATTTTTAATCATGTTGTCAGTCAACTGTGAGCAAATTAATTCAACAAATACTTATTATCTCATTTTGTCTGTTTGGGAATCCTGATCTTGAAAACCCATGTTTCTTCATATTTAAGGGTATCCTCAAATTAGGGCTCTAGTTTTATGTAGACATATTTAACATTCTTGTATTAACTGGAACCTTGTGCAGAGATTTCATGGATACCTCATAAGCTAGCCTTTGGCCCTTTCTGTGGCATCTAGATTTTAGAGCCATAAAAGGTTATTTATATACTGCTGTACTCACAAACTGCTTTTTGTGGAAGAGATTGTTATGTAAATATAAATACCTGGTTTTCTGTGTTTAAATCTCACTTCTAGAATCTCCTCTTTCAGTTGATAGCCAGCATTCTTAATAATAAATAATAATAGCTAATATTCGGGATAAATTTTTAGTATGGGCCACTGTCTTTATATACTTTTTCAAAGCAATTCACAACAATTCTATAAGTGATTATGATCCACATTGTACATTTAGGGAAAATGAACCCAAAGTCTCACAATAAGCGAGTGGCAGAGCTGGGATTTAAACCAGTATTATCCTGTTCCAGACACTGTGTGTATAATTACTGTACTGCTTCTCATACTGTTTTACTGCCTCACGAGACACTCACATTGAGGCCAAATTGACAATAAGGGAGCCATTGGATCTTAAAGAGCACATCTCATCTCTTGGTGTGGTCTTTCAGTACTTCTTAACCATTTTAGTCTGTTTGATGGTTATATTTCTTTAACAGCAACCTGATAGAACTAATAAACTTGATCTCCCTAGGGTTTTATTTGCTTCACGGGAGGAGTGCATTTACAGAGTTCACCACCTTTTCTGTTTTGCTCCTCATGACAGAAATGCTGCAGTCTCTTGCCCAGCGCCCAGCTCCAGCAAACACCAATCGGGAGCGGCGGCCTCGTTACCAACATCCAAAGGGAGCACCTAATGCGGATCTAATCTTTAAGACTGGTGGGAGGTAGGACCATCTCTCTCATTTCTCCCTTAGCTCGTCAGTTTTCATGATGTCCATGTGGATAAATTTGGTGGTTCTGGATTATATTTAATGATGAAGGCCTAATTATTAGCAAAATAGAAAAGTCCTTGCATTGTAGGTATTTGAGAAAAGAAGACCTATTTATAAAACACAGGGTTGTTTTGTTTTGTTTGTTTTTAGCCGCACTGATTTTGGCTTTTCTCTTGTGCATCTATGGAGAACACTGGTTATATAGATTACTTAATAGAAATCACAGGATTTGTGTGTGTTAGGATATCTCAGATCATTGTTAAGTCATCTTAATGTTTACAAAACTCAAAATCTGTTTGCTGGACTATCAAGCATGCAGGTTGAATTTGTTTTGAGGTATTTTGTTTGTTTCTTAAGTTATGAAATATCCTGCTGGGATTTATGCCATTTCTACTTGAACTTGAATTGCTTAATGTGAAAACTATTAAAATTCTATAAGTAATTTCACGTAGAATGTGTACCCTCACAAGGCCTCATTCATTTGTTTTTAAAGAATGAAATTATTTAAAGTTTTTCTGGGACCTGATTTAAAGACTCTTCATCAACTCAGTTTTCTGTCTTGTGGTCAGGTATGATAAAAGTGATACTGGCATGCTCCTCTTATTGATCTCCCTCCAGGTATTGGTGTTTAGGCTGAGGATATACAACAGCCCTAAGATGTCACCTTGTCATTGGGGGCTGGTGAGCAGGTGTAGAAGGGAGCGTGCTGAGAATAGTAGCAGGTGTAGTTCATTGTTGAGGAGAGTAGCATTAGGGAAAATACAGATGTTAGAGCCTATGTTTTTTACTCACTGAATATATTTGTGTGTTCCTGATAAATTTTTTTTTAACTATATGCTCAGACAACTTGAGTCAAATTCAGGAAATATGTTTGTCATGACAGTTTAGGAATCAGTTTTTTAACATCTGTTGAGGGTAATGTTTTTAGAAATCAAAGTCAGAAATGTTTAGGAAGGAAGAAAGGATATACAAACCCTTCTAATTAGGCATAATAAGATATTGTTATAGTTAATTGCCCAAATTTTATTAAAGTCCTTTAATAAAACCTTTTATTGCTGCCAAAAGGTAGAAGCAGCTAGCTAGATTAACAGGCCATGACAATATTAGTTTCCTGCTTTTATATTTTTTTAGAGTCCCTTTAAATATATACCATAGTGTTCTTGATAATGTCTGTTTCTTCTTTTTTTCCTGTAATTGGAAGACAGAACTGTTAGAATATTTTTATCTTGGTGTTTTCTATCAAGTTTACCTGTCCTTATCTCTGAACAGCATTACCTCTATTAAGGTATCATTCCTTCTAGAGTCAGATACTGCAAATTAGCATCTTTTCCTAATTTCTAAGTATTGATTGACTTTACAGAATCAGTAGGGTATGATGTTTGATACCTTAACTGATATCTGCAGTAGGATTTGCTTCTCTCAGCTTACATGCCTCCAGCACCTACCATGGTTTCAGTCCTGTACTATGGAAAATTGAAAAGTAAGAAAAAACAATTTTGTAGCCTGTTGGGCAAAGCAAGCACAGGCAAAACAACTAGCAAGAGCTAGTTCTGCCCTAGTCATATATTTCTTTTAAAAAATCACTTGAGAGTCTGTTAAGTACCAAGTATTTCTTAGGCAGTAGGGAACAAAAATATGCAGAAATAGATGTGTAAACTTACATGCTATAATGGATGTGTACATGAACACAAAGGTTCGCCTTTCTTAGTTTACTGCTAGTTTTTCAGCCATTTTTCAAAATTCTTTGTTAATGTTTTCCTTTCTCCCTCCAGCCCTGCCCCAATTAGGCAAACCAGGAAGAATTGGTCACATTCTTTTTCACCTCCCCCACTGTGTGGCTAACTATTCTGCTAACCTTACCTGCCATTTCACTGAAACTGCCTTTCCAGAGGCACCAGGCTGCCTCTTAATGCTTCATTCAGGAGCCTCTTCAGCTTTCAAAGGACTTAGTATGAGAACCCTCCTTTTATCCTTGGCGCTGTCTTCCCTAACTTGGCTCTGTTGACTTCTGGTCTATCTCTTCCTTCCCTGACTTCTACTCCTGTCTCTTTTCTGGACTTCCCTCTGCCTGGAGATGCTTGTGTCTTAGTTTCTGGCTATATACCCAGCTGTCTTCTAAACAGCCACTAGACGACTCAGAGGAACATAAACCTCAGTGTGTCTCTGCCCCCAAGCCTCCCTCCTTCCCCGTTCTCTGGCTTAGTGAATGGAAACATTGCCCACTCAGTTGTCCAGACTAGAAATGGAGGTTTTTTAGTTTAGATTCCTGTCTCCCTCAATTTCCATGTCTAGTTAATTAACAAATTCTCTATATTCTACAGCTGAATGACTGTCATACTTCCCCATTTTATTCTACCTTTATTGCAGAATCGTGGATCCAGCCACCATCACCTCTCTTGCATTCTTGCCAGCAGCCTCCCGACCTGCTTCTCAGTCTTCAGTTTCCAGCCCTTCTGTTTCATTCTCTGCTCTGCACACAGTGTTTTTTCTAAAATGAAATCTGCTCTCTGATTATGTGAGCCCTTCAGTGTGTCCTCATGGTTTGTAGGATAAAGTCCAAACTCTCAACGTGGTTAACATGTTGAAGGTGTACTTACCTCATTGGACTTATTTCTTGCTATTTTTTCTCATACTCCCAACTAAGCTGGCCTTTTAGTTCTTTGTATCATCTTTTTGCCTCCCTCTGTTTGGAACCCTCGTGGCTTTTCCTCAGGATAATTCCTGCTGCTCCAGCAGGTCTCACCTTGGTATTATTCTAAAGTTTAACATAGGTTGCTGTGTATTTGCTTCCCTGGCTCATGCTCTTTCCATAGACATTGCTAATGACCTGCCAGTTTGTCTCTGTTCCCCATGAGGTTGATGAAGGAGGGCAGAGTCAAGGCCATTATAGCTCCTCCATAGTTCTTGGTGCCTGGCACATAGCAGATGCTCAGCAAATATTTGTTGAATAGACAAAGGGCCTTTTACAAATCTGTGTGTAGTCATTTAATAATCTTTTTCCATGTGTTCTGCTCCCTAGCTCTTCTCCCTCTTGTTTTCTGATTTTTGAGAATAACCTCTCTGTTTTAAATCTTTTCTTAGAACTGTAACTGGAAAAAAAAAAAAATTCTAATTTGTCCATCACTCTTGAAAATGGCCTGTTACAAATTATGTGATATTTTCAAAGCTAGTGCTATTCCATTGCACTTGTGTATAGCAGTGTAGAGGAACAAACAGAAGTGTAAATGTGAGTTTTTGAGTCTGTGGAGCCCCAAATGTTTTTTACCATTTTTTAAGCTGGTTTTCCAGTGAATAAATGTGGTCATTTGAAAGAGCATAGCTGGTGGGGTGGAGTCTCCTGGTGGTTTGGCTGCTTCTTATTTTCTTCTATTTTTAATGCTGGGCCAGACTTAGTAGAAAGATGTGTGTATAGAGCAGCAGCTCACCAGACACCTTCAGGAGAACGTGCTGAGTGGGGAGTCCTGGACAAAAGAGTGAAAGGAAAAGTCTGTGAAGGGGGTCTCAAAGCTCTTTTCTATTTGATTCTTAATTTGGCTCTTGCTTTTAAAGTACAGTGACTAATATTGTTGACATTATATGGTAGATAAAGGGAAATTTATTTGGAAACTGGTTATCAAAGCAGTTTAATGTTTTTCTTACGAGGCATTATGTTTTTTTTTTTTTAATTTTCTAATCAGGATTGAAATAGGGCTGTAAGTTAAAATTCAGCCATTCTCACTGGGCAGTAATGCTCTAACAAAGTATAAACATTTGCTTATAATGAGTTAATAGCATTAGTACTTTAAGTAAATAATTATCCAGGTTGTTTTCCACCCTGCTAGTGTTGAAAAAACTGCAACTTGCATCTTTGTCAGGTGTTAGTACTAAGATGGTTTATATGCTGCAAATTCATATGGATTTATACCCGTGCTCCTCAAGCTTTGACATATGTATTTGATCACCTTGACATTTATTAAACTACTGGTTCTGATTCATTTTTAACGAATGTCAAAGCTGCTGAAGTTATGGACCACACTCTGAGTAGCAAGGGGTTATATACGGTCAGACTTTTTAAAACTCGAGGAGACTGTGCATTTTTTAATTTTCTCTTTATGTCCTTACTGTAAGGTTAAATAAGTGGCAGTTTTGTTTTGTTATAGAGTACCTCTTACAACAGCATTTAATCCAGAGTATAAATTTTAAGTACTTTGGGTGCTCTTAGATTTTTAGATCTTTCAGAATCATTGTTTGTTTATGAACCAGTCCAGTGACAACCCCCTGCCGTGTAACTAGTGACATGTGTGTCTTACCAAAGTCTATGAGCGGTTTTTTCCTATCATTTATTGTACTCATTTAAAGTATTCTATTTTAGACCATCGTTTTCTCTTGATTTCTTGGAAAGTTTCTTGCAAGTGTATTTGCCTTGTAAAAACTAAACTGTTAATTTGCTAGAGGCGCCATAAGAAAGTACTACAAACTGGGTGACTTAAACAACAGGATTGTTTGCTTCACAGTTCTGGAGGCCAGAAATCAAAGGTCAGGGTATCTGCACAGTTGGTTCCTACTGAGGACTTTGAGGGAGATTCTGTTTCATGGCTCTTTCCTGGTTTCTGATGGCTTGCCAACAATCTATATTGTCCTTTGGCTTTTTTTGCAGTAACATCTGATCTCTGCCTTCATCTTAATGCGGCATTCTGCCTCTATGTGTCTGTCCAAATCTCCCCTTCTTCTAAGGACACAATTATACTAGATTAGGGGCTCATCCTACTCTGATATGGCCTCATCTTAACTAACTACATCCACTGTGACCTGATTTCCAAAGAAGGTCATATCCTGAGATACCAGGAGTTAGACTTCAACATGAATTTGGTACAGTTCACCTATAACACAAACTGAATTCTCAGCATCTTAGAAAACAGTCATAAGGAAGATAAACTGGATCACTGTCAGACTTGCTTTTCTTGGTACTCCTTTTCAGGCTCCTCATGTCTTAGTCCAGCAGGAGTTCGTGTGCTCTTTAAAAAGCACTGATTGATCTGGAGACATCAGTAAACAGTGACTGGTGGTTTTTAAGGGGTTCTTTTCTTGCTGGAGGTTTGTCCTCAGTACCAGTTCTTTAACATTGCCTTGTTTGTGCCTCTAGGAGACGTTGATCCAGCAGCACGTGTCGTTTCATTAGGTCCTGTATCTGATGTTGTGGATAGTGGAGTCCTCCAGCAATTGAATGAGAGCAGTGGACACATCTCAGCATGTCGGTCTAGAGAGTTGCGAATCTGAACCTGGGACAGGCTGGGGCCATGAGGCGGAAACAGCAGCCTCTGCCAACACCGGAACAAGCCGCTTCCAGATAAGGCATAAATGGCCTTTTGTAATGGAAATCACGTGAGGGTTAATCTTCTCTTGAGAATGGCAGTCAAGAAATGAGATGGTTAACTTGACTACTGAGCAGTTACACCCAGAAGAGCATCCGTTGAGATGGCTGAGCCGGAGAAGAAATGGTTGTAATGGTAACGGTATGGGGGGAACTGAACTTGAGTTTTAAAGTTCATTTGAGTTACAGTGTCTCTGAATTGAACATCCCATGTTAGAAGAAGAAAACATTTGGGGGCTCCAGGACTACAGTAGAAAAGTATAGCACAAGCAGTAAAATCTAGTAAAAACTTACATGCAGGACAACAAAATGATGAAAGATATCCAAATACCAGATAATCCACCAGGAAGGCTTTTGTTTAGGAATTTGTTCAAGAGGAACAGGGGATGAGGGAGAAAAATAAATTTTATTCATCAGAGTAAGTCATATAAAATTGCCTATTAGGGTAAAAGGAAAATGTGGAAGACTGTGAGTATAACAAAGAGCATGGATTCAGATGGCATAGGGGAGTCACACCAGCCTGAGAAGAGGGGTGCCGAGCCCATTGTAAGTATCATTGAAAACAATGAGCCAGTCAGCATGTCACAGAAAATGGACGAAGGACAACAAGAAGGGGATCAGGAGATTTTGTTGACCTTCATGGGTTTACAGCTTGTCTCTAAACAAAGTATGGAAACAGTAGAGCTTTTCTTTTGCTTTTGTTTTTGTTTTGTTTTGTTTCATTTTGTTTTGTCGTCCCGTCCCCCACCTTCACTGAATAGAAGCGAGGGTTCTTAGTCTGTTTCTGGCAGTCTGTTAATTTATTAGGATAGTTGTCTTTTCGTTTGCTTTTCAGTAGGCATAGTAAATTTAGTTAAAGAGCACATCTGTATGCTACAACTTGATTACATCTTTTTTCTAGCTTTTTTGCATTTTTTTCTTTTACCATGTTTTAGTTTCTGCATGTAGAATTAAATAAGAAACAAAACTTGTAAAGTTGTAACATTTCACATGGAAATGCTGCCCGATCTTCACCAGCTTCAGAAATCTGACCTTTGCCGATGCTGCAATAAAGTGTTGTAATTTAGATCTGCTGTGGTTGCGTTTTATTTGGTTTGGGTTTTGGAAACCTATTAAATGAATAAGTCAGTATCTTCCAAAGTCATCTTCGTCCTTTATAAAGTAGTCCCAGAGACAGTTTCTTTAGCATGTCACTGGTAGTGTTGCATTCTGTATTTGCATTGTTTTCTTAGATGCCTGAGTTACTAGCTTACCTTGGAGTCAGTACAAAAGGCCTGTGGAGTCCAGTGGAATAAATAGGCTTAAAGCTGGTTAAGATGGAAAATGTTGGCACAGCACCATTTAACATGAGGAGTATTTATGATTTTACCAGAATGTGTGCAACAGGGGTGATAAAAGCTTCTTTTGTAAGGCAGGCTACTCAGAAATAAGTCGTAAGAACCATTGTTTTTCATTTCTTTCTAGGTGTTCATTCCAAGGCTGACTTACACAATTGAAAGGAGTACCTGTAATCACTATTGCTCAAATATCTAAAATTCAGCTGAGAGTCATTCAAATTTTAAGAGAAAGAGAATTTTAACTTAAAAAGCAAATTTCAAAAGTCCTTAATTGTGTTAATCCTATTACCCAACCCTCCTCACCATCTGCATTGCTGACCTGTATGCTGCTTCTTACTACTCTGCATTGGGGAGAATGGTTTACAGTCTTTGTCACTTTTATGTTATTTCTAAGTCTTAAATTATTGGGGGGGGGGGCATGGATAATTATACCGTACATCATACACAGGGCACAGGATCTGAAAGTCACCCATAATTCACCTTCGTTCATATTTCCTGTGTCATTTAGAAACAACAAGGTCACTTACAGGTGTAATGTATATTAGGAACTTTGGGTACTTTATTCAGTTAGATTATTGTAGCAAAGGTGATCAAAATATTAGTGATATATAAGATAGATTCTGTGTTAACCAAGAAGCTTGCTTATATTTTTTAAAAAAATAAATGAGGGAGAAAGCCTCCTGATTTTTTGGAAAATACTGTTACTCTCATAATTTTTTCAGTTCTTTTTGGACCTCTCTTTTCCCCTTGTGATCCATCAGAGGAAGCAGGTGTTAACAAATAAGATGCTAGCCAGCAAACCTTGCCCTTTGATTCTTTGATTCTTTGATTCCTCTTCAGGGGACTAATAAGCTAAAAAGGCTTCTGGAAACCTAAGAGTCTGTCTAGGTGAGAGCTCCCCAGGCCCTTGCATGCTCTTAGTCTCCATACAGTCACTACAAACTTGACCCGTGGAAAACCCAGTGTCCAGGCAGAGGAAGGGGTACAGACAGCACACGGACGCTGGAAGAGCCGAACAAGAAGCAAGGATAGAAAAGTAACACATAAGCAAGTCACAGAATCGCCAAAGAGGAGAGAGCATGGCCCAAACCCCTGGGAGGCTCTGGGGTGGTGACCATGGAACATGTGGGATGTTATTATCAGAAGAAACACTCAGTTTGCAGATAGGGAATCATCCTGAGAATTTCAGGGGCTTAACTCCTTTTCAGTGCTGTGAGGTCAGTCATTGGTGGTATCAGAGTTTTTGTGATTAGCAGGAATGACTTCATTATAGGAAGGAAATGGGTCTAGAGTGGTGAGGCCAACAGCAAAGAAAGGCAGACCTCACATATCTTAATTACTACAGCCATATCATGAAACACCTTTACAATACTCATACTGGAAAACCTAAGCTAACGGTTTTTTTAAAAACACATTTCCTTAGAAAAGGTAGAGTTGAAATATATCTCAGGGTCCCTTCCAAACTGACTTTACAGTTTTACATTCAGGAATAAACTTCAACTATCCAGAAACCAATGTTATTTAGTTGCAAATGAAAGACACCTAATTTAAATTTGCTTAAACTCACAGGAGATTATTGTAGGGATCCTGACGTTTGAATTCAAGACAAGAGTATTGTTGGGTTCTAGAAATAACTAAATGCAGCCTGAACTCTTATGTGTGCTTTCTGCTCCTCGGCTTTATCCTTCCTCACTGTCTTAGTCTGTGTTGGCTGCCATAACAGAACACCACAGGTTGGGCAGCTTAAACAGCAGGCATTTATTTCTCACAGTTTTGGAGGCAGAAAGCCCAAGATCAAGGTGCTAGCATTGTCAGTTTCTGGTGAAGCCTTAGTTTGCAGTTGGCTGTCTTCTCACTGTGTCCTTACATGGCCTTTCCTCTGTGCATCCCTAGTATCTCTTCCTCTTAAAAGGACGCAAGTCCCATCGGATTAGGGACTCACCCATGTGACCTCATTTAACCTTAGTTATTTCCTTAAAAGCCCCTGGGGGTTAGGGCTTCAACCTATGAATTTTGGAGGGGGCACAATTCAGTTCATGAGTATAACACTAACTGTAAATTTGGCTTCCAGAAGTCCCCTAGTTTTATGTCTTGCAGCTACAGAAATGACGTCGGCTCTGCAGCCAAATCTGCATACCCACAGAACTGGTCCTGCTTGGTGTGGGTGTCTGTCTTTGGACCAGTGATCTGTGGTCAAGGGAGTGGGTCCTGTGAAATCATGGCCGCTCTCCAGGATCCTTCATGATTACCTGGGGGAGGGCTACTTCCTATTCAATTATGCAAAATTGGGGTTCTCTCAGATTTTAAATGTGAGATTTTTCCACAAAGCTATAAGTGGTTTTTGGTTTCGTGTTTTTAAAGATTTCGTTTATTTAGTTTTAGAGAGAGGGGGAAGGAGGGAGACAGAGGGAGAGAGACATCAGTGGGTTGCCTCTCGCATGCACCCTGACTGGGGACCAAACCCTCAACCCAGGCATTGTGCCCTGAAAATCATACTGGTGACCCTTCGCTTTGAGGAATGACTCCCAACCACTGAGCCACACCAGTCAGGGTTGGATTCTAAAATTTGATTTTTAAAGAATTCAAATATTTTATCTATACAAGCTCTCATCAAAACTTTCACTCTGTGGCTGGCTCCTGGGTGTAGCTGTCCCAGCTCTCTGGTGTTCTTCCCTAGACTTGTTTTGAATGGAAACAAAATGGAGGTGGAGTCAATTCAAAATAAATTTAGAAATCCTTACTATGTTACGAGTAAAATCTCATTTTTGGCATTTGTGTGTGTGTTTACCTTTGAAAATCCAAAGGAAAATCAGCCATTTTCTGTTATCTCAGTAGATTTATTTATGCATCTTTCTGGAGGAGTAACTTTGAAAAGTGCTGGATTATTACTCGAATGTGTGGTTCCTTAGAAGCAGTTCTAATTTTAGTTATTGAGGAAAGCATTTCAAATTCTGTTGAGTGTGCATGTGTGTGTCTTAAGTACTCATGTTTTACCCTTTCTTTGGCTTCCTACATGATACTGGATAGTTTTATTTTGGATTCATGGGCATACAATGTAATATACAGATCATGTCTTAGAAATGTACACTTGAAACCAATATAATCTAACCAGTGTCATCCCAATAAGTTTAATTTAAAAATAAAATAAAACCAAAATAATTATATAAATACTAGGCAGCCATTGGAAGAGAAAGTTTTGTTGACAAATACTTACCCCAGTCCGTATCAGGGACTGATGTAAGCACTAGAGATACAGTGGTAGCGGGGGAAGTCCCTGTCCTCATGGCACTGACTTCTAGTGGGGGAACAAGATGTGATAAACTCAGTGAAATTAGTGGTGATACCTGTAAAGTGTTTATGGTGACAAGTGGGCACAGAAAAAGGATTTGTTTGATGATAGCTAGTATTATTGTACCTTTGCATCTGCCATTTCTTCTATCAGGAATATCCTGTCCTTGACTGCCTGCCTCATGCTACTTGCCTCTCAAGATTTAGTTCAGGCATTGCCTCCTCTGGGAAACCTAGGAGTACAAGGCTAGGAATGGGGGACTCCATTCCCAGTGAGGTGCTCAGCAAATGCTTCCCTCCACACTATTCTGGGGGTAACTGCTCAAACCTCCAGGGAATTCTGGGGGTAACTGCTCAAACCCCAGTAAGTGCATGGCCATGTTTCGAACCACCTGCCCCTACCATATTGAGAACAGGACTTAACTCACTTAACCCAAGTTCTACCTGAGTTTAGTTCTTATTTGCCTTGACTGGCTTGACCAGCTGGGCTCAGGAATTTGGAAAGTGGAACAGGTGCCACTGGTCTGCCATTTCCCCAGTTCACACTGACTCTGGATGGTGACATGCCAACTTTGGGGTCAGTGCTGGCAGCAAATTTCTCATCTAGACTGATGGGCGGAGAATATCATTTTAGTTGCTTGAGCTGTTTTCTTTGTTACTGAAGAGGTGAACAGGTGAGTTTCATGCATTCCCCTGAGAGCTATGTGTGCCCATACATACTTGCCATTAGGGAACACTCAGTTCTGGCACATTTTTTCAGTAGAGGCCCAGAGGCAGGAGATACCTACTACGTTGTGAGGGGCAGTGAAGGTACCAGGCTGACTACTAGTCACTCATTCATTAGATGTTTATTGAGCACCAGCTCTGGTACATCCTACCTGTATGAACTTGGGTAGTTATTTACCTCTAAAGCTCAATTTTCCCTTCTGTAAAACAAGGATGTTATTAGGGTTATATGAGGAATCAGTGGATGATGGAAAAGAAGGTCTTAATACAGTGGCTGTTATGTAGTGAGTGCTCAATAGAGGTTAACTGGTGGTAGCAGTAGTAGTAGTACCACAGCTTCTCTGTGATGACTTTGCCTGTGAGTAACTCATAAACCCTTCAGATGTGCCAAGAGAGTGAATATGAAGTTCAAACCTCAGTGTCTAAAATCATACAATTTCCAGGAAACTATACTTTATTGCCCCCAGGAAAATGTGCCTGAACAGCAATAGAAATGCCACCCTTCAGGCCACTATGGCCTAGACCAAGTCCTGAGTCCTTGCCAGATAGACAGTGTCTCCCTCTTCCCCAAAGCTCACTGGCCACTTAGATTCAGGCATAAATCTTTTATTTACTCATGAATATTTTCCTGTATGTCTTCCCCAATAACGGGTTGTGGTTGACTTGAATATTAAGGAGAAGTACTTGGTGGTTCTAGTTCACATGACTCCAAAAGTATCATGGCAGCTTCTGAGCCCAGCAACCCCAACAAAATGGGCTATTGGGTCAAACCACCCCAAGTGTTTTTGCGAGATATTTAATGGATGGAGGTCAGACTGACAAAATTCCAGGGTGCCCTTTGGAAGAGATGGGAATTTTTGAAATCACACAGGCTGCTGACTTTTCCTTAGCAGACAGAACAGGCGAGGAAAATGCTTCAAAGTCATCTTCAGATCGAGAGAGATTTTTGCCGGGCTTTTTGGGGGAGCATTGGCAAAGAACAGGAAGTGAAAGGAGCCAACCAGGAAGCAGTTTTGAAATGAGAAAGCAGAATTGTTATTCAGTTTAATCAGCTTGACCCCTGCTTGTGTGTGTAGCACAAGGCCTATGGGGGTTGGTTTTCACGTCAGTGAGCACATTTACTAGGAGTTCTGTGTGCACAGAGGCCATCAATTAAACACTGAGACTGGGGCGGATTGTAGAGAATGACCTAAATCCTTCAGTGATTTATAATCTTGTTCAAAGCCGCACACGGAATGTGCACCCTCCCACGTCAGCACAGAGCCAGCTACCTCACTGCCACGCTCTGTGATTGCAGTGTGGTGGAGGGGTGCTGGCTGTGAGCTAGACAGAGCTGGAAATCTGGCCCTGCCACTTACTGGTTAAGTTGCTTAACCTAAGCCTCGTTTAACTCGTTTGTGCCATGAGAATCAAATTACGGATCTTCAAGGGTGGTTGTGAAAATTAAATGGAAAGCATTCATTCAACACTAATGTTTTCAGCTGAGGTCACAGTGGTACGCAAGGCAAAATTCTTCTATGGACTTTACACTCTAGAAGAGGCACAATAAAGAAAACTTTGGAAAAATATCAAATAGAGATAAGCTGTGATGGATATTGCAATGTGCTGCCCAGACCACCTTCTCTGAAGGCCTTGCTCTGGGAGCACTTGTGGCAGGCAGCCTCGCGCCATCAGCTCCTCTGGGATGGGCTCAGCCAAATGTTGCTGGAACAAGCCCAGGGAGGCCCATGTGCAAAGACCCATCAGAGCAGGAGTACAAAGGCCTGGCCGTCCTTGACCCACATCTGGATCCAAGTCAAAGGTCACTCCAACTGCAGAGCTCTGCGCGGGGCTGCTGTTGAGCCTGCATCACAGCCGGCTTGCCCCTCTGCCTGTCCTTCCTGCCCCTCTTCCACAGTTGTTGAGTGTTCCCTAATGAACATCTATGCTCTCAACTCTTTCTCATGGTCTGCTTTCCTGGGACCCAGACTGCAACCCAACTGCTCTGCCGGGTGAGGTGCTGTGACTGCCTGGCCTCTTAAGATTGGGTTGGAGAGAGAGCTCCGTGCGAAGACAGGTGGCTCAGCCAAGACCTGATGATAAGGGGAAGCACATCCCAAAGATTGAAGATGGGGAAGCACATCCCAAAGGATGAGATGAGAGAGGAAAGGGTGAGCATGGCCTGTCTGAGTACCTGAGGGAAAAAGCAGCGAGAGGCCGAAGAAGGAAGAAGAGCTTTGAGAGGCAGGGCCCATATCTTAGAGGACTTTGTCTGCCAGAGGGAGAAAGTCAGATTTTCTTCTGGGTGTGGTATGATTGATTTGATAGGGTTTTGAAGGGTCACTGGCTGCTGAGTGGAGAGTGAGATTGAAGGGGCTAAAGTAGGACTGGGGAGACCAGTGAAGAGGGAGTGGCAAGGGCCTGGGCAAGAGATCATTGGGGTAATGGTGGAGAGAAGGGTACAGATTAAAGATAAATTTCTCAAGGGGAGCTGAGAGGACTTGATGATGGGCTCCTGGCCTGAGCAATTAAGTGGATGGGGTATTGAGAAGGAGCGCCCGTGAACAGTTGAGAGGGGGAGCTGCCAGGAGGTCCCCCCTTCCTCCATTTGAGCAGTTTGCATAGCTTGGCTGCATGCCTAACGTTTTTACAAGCTCCCCGTAAAAGTGGCCACTGCCAAATGGACCTGGTTTCAGGAGACTTCGTAGTCTGCAGATGGCCAGGCAAAGGTCTTGACAGAGGGCTGAGATGACATTGCCCAGGGAAAGGGAACGGAGGCACAGGATGGGGTTGGGGGTGCTTTTTTAGAACTATTCAACATGAAACCTTTAAAGCTCAGGCCCTGCCTGTCATCCTGGAACTCTCCAGCCTGGGCTCAGCCCAGGGTGAGGAGTGAGGGTGATGTTCCCTGCTGGGGCTTTGTGTCACTGGGGAGAAAGGGGCTGACTGTCAACTGATCTCTCTCTGTCTCTTCAGCCTGACCTGGATTTTCTTTTCCCTTTAATTTGACTTTTGTTTGTGTGCTTTGCATTGTTTCTGGGAGACTCAGGAGACATAACCGAGGCAGCCCAGACTGAAGGTGCCTGTGATCCTTGCTCCCCTGGATCAGGCTGGAAGCCTCCCTTTCCAGCTGCTTCCTGCCTCCCAGGGGCCCAAGCCTACACTGAGAACCCGCCCTGACTTCCTAAAGAGTCAGCACCCAGCAGACCTTACCCAGCTCAGGCCTTTGTCCACTCTCTTCCCTTCCATTCCACTGCCCACTGCAGAGGGGACCAGGGGAAGGTGCCAACAGCTAACACAACACCTGTGGGAGAGGCTTCTTCTGGTCGCTCCCTCAGAACCTGTTGGGAGAGAGTCAGAAGATGGGAGAGGTCAATGGCTGGCAGAAGAGTGTTTACATCTGGTGCCAGCTCTGTGTGACTCTGGTCTTCTTGCCCCTTCCTTGGTCATCCAGTGTTTCCACCTGGGTTCCCAGGGTTCCCAGCTCCTGCTGTCTGCATTGTGAAACCAAAGATGCAGGTCAAATGCACGAGTTAGGCGGCACCCTTGTGTTACTGGAGGAGGGAATCTAAAATAAGTACCAAAATCGCTAATTTTGTTTTACTTTTAAAGAACGTTTTATCTGGAAATAATTATAGGCTCATCAGAGGATGCAAAAATGGTACAGAATCACGCAAACCGTTCAGCCTTCTCTGCCAATGGTGCTATCTTATATGACTGTAATACAATGGCAGATATAGGAAATGGACATTGATTCAATAGTGATAACTACACTATAGACCATATTCAGGTTCCACTAGTTTTTATATATGTGTTGTGTGTGTATATGTATATGTATATGTATGTGTGTCTAAATGATGTGATCCCACATACAGAATCATGTAACCCCATGATGATCCAGATGCAGAACTGTTCCATTGCCACAGGGGAGCTCTGATGTGCTGCCTTTTGTCATCTGATATGTTAGCGTTCCCAGAGAAACAGAACCAATAGGATACGTATAGATATATGTGAGGAGATTTAATATAGGAATTGGTTTATACAACAATGGAGGCCAAGAAGTCCCACAATCTGCCTTCTGCAAATTGGAGATGCAGGAAAGCAAAGTATATTTCAATCTGAATCTGAAGGCCCTAGAACTAGGAGCACCATGTCTGGGGACAGGAGGAGATGAGTGTTGTAGGCCAAAGAGAACACTTTTACCATTTCTCCACCATTTAGATATATTCAGCCCCTCAACAAATCGGATGATGCCCACATTGGGAAGGGCGATCTTTACTCAGTCTATCAGTTCAAGTGCAAATCTCTTTTAGAAACATCCTCACAGATACATCCAGAAATAACATGTACCAGTGATCTGGGCATCACTTAGCCAAGTCCAGTTGACACATAAAATTAACTGTCACACCTAGAAACTGCTCATCTGGCTTCATCTCTATAGTCTTGTCATTTCGAGCATGTTATATAAGTGGAATCATACAGTCTGGATCTGTGATGCCCTTGAAATCCATCGGAATTGGTACATGTGTCGGTAGCTTTTTCCTTTTGATTGCTGAGTAGTATCCCATTGTATGGATATACCAGTTTCTTTAACCACTGACCCACTGAAGGGCATGTAGGTTGTTCCCGGTTTTGGGCTATTCTGAGTAAGACTGCTATGAATATTTCTGTGCCATTTTTAAATTGTAGTAAAATATACATAAAATTTATCATTTTAACTCTTTTAAGTTCACGGTTTACTGTATGTACAGGTTTTCATGTGAATGTAAGGTTTCACTTCTCTGGGACCAGTCAGTGCCCAAGTGCCACTGCTGGATGGTAAGTGGTCAGTGGATGTTAGTTTCACACAAGACAACTGCGCCATTTTCCATCTCCACCAGCAGTGTATGAGAGATCCCGTTTCTCCACATCATTGCCAGCATTTGGTCCTATTACTGTTCTTTATTTTGGCTACTATAATAGATGTGCATCTCCTTATAGTTTTAATTTACATTTCCCTAATGGCTAGTGATATTAAACATCTTTTCTATGTGTTTATTTGCAAATCACATCTCCTCCTTGGTGAAATGTCTACTCATGTCTTGTGCCTTTTTTGTTTGATTAGAAGCAGGCTTACATTTGTGTTTTTACTGCATTTGTGTTTTTAAATTTTGAGGATGCTTTTTGTAGATTTGTGGATGCAAGTCAGATAAATGATTTTCAAATATTTTTTTCCAGTTTGTAGTTTGTCTTTTATCTTCTTAACAAGGTCTTTTGCTCAGCAAAGGTTTTTAATTTTGATGAAGTTCAATGTACCTATTTTAAGAATAAATTATCCCTTTGGTAGCATATTCAAGAACTGTACTTTTCACCCAGCCCTGGAGCTCAAAGATTTTCAGCATCCTTCTTTCCTAAAAGTTTTACAATTTTACATTTTGCCTTTAAGTCTGTGATCGATCCATTTTGAGTTAATTTTGGTGTTAAGATGTGAGGTGTAGGTTGAGGGTTGGTTGGTTTGTTTGTTTCCTGTGGAAGTTTAGTTGCTCTAGTGCCATTTGTTGAAGAGGCTATCATTTTCCATTTTGCCCCTTTTTTAAAAAAAACCACAGAACATATTGTGTGGGTCTATTTTTTGGTTCTCTGTTCTGTCCCACTGGTCTCTGTGTCTGTCCCTCCACTAACACCATGCTGTCCTGATCACTGTAGCTCTACGGTAAGCCTTGATATTGGGCAGTGGTTCCTCTTACTTCATTCTTTTTTGTCAAGACTGTTGTAGTTAATCTAGCTCCTTTGCCTTTTCATATAAATTTTAGAATAAGCTTATCTATGTCTACATATATCTTGCTGAGATTTTGATAGGAATTTCATTATTATTTTTGAGCTATTGTGAATGAAATGGTTTTTTAAATTTTGTTTTTAGATTATTCATTGTTAATATCTAGAAATGCAGTTGGGTTTTTTTACATTGACATTACTCAGCCCTTTAATTCGTTCTACTAGTTGTTTTGTGAATTCCTTAGGATTTTCATCATACAGGATAATGTCATCTGTAAATACAGTTTTATTTCTTGCTTTCCAATCTGGATGCCTTGAATTTCCTTTTCTTTTTTTAAAGACTTATTTATTTATTTTTGGAGAGAGGAAAAGAGAGGGAAAAAGAAGGGGAGAGAAACATCGATCGGTTGCCTGTTGCATGCACCTTGAACGGGGGCCAAACCCGCAACCCAGGCATGTGCCCTGACCGGGAATTGAACCAGCAACTTTCACTTTATGGGATGATGCCCACCCAACTGAGGCACACCAGTCAGGGCTCTTGAATTTCCTTTTCTTACCTGACTGCACTGCATAGAATCTCCAGTGCAATAATCAGTAGAAGTGGTGAGAGTGGACATCCTTGCCTTGTTGCTGACCTTAGGACAAAGCATTCTGTTTTTCATCATACAATATATATACAGAGAAAAACCAAGTACTAAGTGTGAGGGGCCTGAGAAAAGGATGGTTGGGTGAGGGCATCCGGAAAGGCCTTCCGAGGAGATGAGTTGGGAGCAGCATGAGGTCAGGAAGTCTGAGATTGTCCCGACATTCCAGTACTGGACTGACGAGGTGGGACTCAGTACTGCTGATACAGTGCAGGCTTTGCTGTGCTTTTCCAACAAGTTATATCTCCTCTCCCTCTCCCCCATACCCATGAATGAGAAGCCAGATAGCCTCCAAAGGGTCCTGTGCCACCACAGGCTGTGTCTCATTCCCCATCACTCCAGGATGTGGGGTGGGTTGGGGTGGGAGGATGGAAAAACTCCCCGCTGTTCCAGGGAAGAAAGCCTGGAGCAAGCGTGTAAAACTCTTATCGTGGTGGAGGGGCCGCGGCTGGGATAGCTGCCACCACTGGGGACCGTGGTGGACCGTCCTTTATTAACTTGACCTTCATTTGCTCCTTCTTCCAATAATCCGTTCACCTTTTTAATGTATTTGCCCAGTGCTGACTAAGTGCAAGGCATCTGAGACATGATATGGGATGAAGTAGACTGATAAGGTCCTTATCCACTAGATCTTTGTAATATACAACAGGGATGAGTTTCAAATACTTAAACCTCAGGAACAATGTGAGCTCTGGGATAAGAGGACATAAACTAAGTGCTGTGGTCATTCTGAGGAAGAAAACGTGTGTGTGTGTGTGTGTGTGTGTGTGTGTGTGTGTGTGTGTGTAGGTGGGCCTGGGCAGGGCAGGTGGGATGGGGTGGGTTACATATAGTAGATTGAGCACAGGTATGCTGAGCTCTAAAGTTGTACAAGATTTGACAGAGGACTGGCAGGAGTTTGGGGACTCCTTAGAGCAACAATTCTCAAACTCTCACTGGGCATGAGCCACCTAAGTTCTTGCTAAAATGCAGATTCTGATTCAGTGGGCCAGGGTTCGAGAGTTTTTTGACAAGCTCGCAGGTAAAGCTGATGCTGCAGGTCGGAAGGTCTAAGTAGCAAGGCTGTAGAGAACAGCTAATATGATTTGGCTGGAGAACAGTGGGAGAGAAGAACTGGAAAAGTAAGCTAGGAGCCAGATTCCAGACTGAGGAGTTTGAACTGTATTTGGCAGATAGAGCACAACCTCTGAAGTTATTTGGGTCATGAAGTGAGCCAAGCCGGACTTTAGGCAGATTAGCCTGAAAATCACTCAAAGGAGAGACAAAGCAGGGGCAACTAGAGACACAGTAATTTATTTCCGATCAGTCCATCCATCCATCCATGCATCCATCCATCCAGCAATCCTCTGTCCCCCATCCACTAACATTTGTTAGGTACGTATTGTGCTCCAGACCCTGGGGAAGGATGAAGTAAACCCAGTTCCACCCCCTCTCAGGGATCCCGGAGCCAGTAGCATCGATGAACCACACCATGTATACAGAAGAGGGAGGTAAGCAAAGGGCTCCTGAAGCAGTGGGAGTTATTTGGATGAAGAGCACAGTTAGGTCTTCCTGAGCAGAAGCCAGTGGCAGCAGTGCAGTGCCTATGGGGCTGCTGGGGTCTGAGGCTGAGGAAGTTTGAGGCTAGCGGGGGCTCCAGAGATGTTGTCAGGTCCCTGGTCACACACAGCAGGGACCAGCTCTGGTGTCAGTGTATTGCTGACTCACAGAACTGCTAGAAGTTTGGACAACTCAGCTCAGGCAGGCACCCAAGGTCAGGCCCCATCCCCACATCCTGAAGATTGTCTCTGAGTCAGGTGTGGCCAGCCGAAACCACAGTGCTCACTTTTGGGAGCCATAGTGGTAACTGGAATCTCTGGAACCTTTATGTACCCAGGCACCAGGCTATAAGTGCTTTACGCATCATTGTACGGATCCCTCCCAGTAACTTTGGAAGGGGGACCCTACTTAAGGATGAGGAAACAAGACTTTAAGGGAGTAAGAAATTTGCCCAAGATTGCCCAACTACCAGGTGCTGGGGTCTTGATGGAAGGTCAGTCAGCTAAGCTCCAGAGCCCAGATTCCTAAATCACTCAGTTGGAGAGTGAAACGGAAGTGGCTGGGCCAGCTGCAGACCAGAGTAGTACTCAAGGTCCTGACTGGGGGATGGGCCTGTTAGCCAAAAGTCTTAGTAGTTGCTTTGGGCCAAAAGATGTAACCAGCAAGGTTTGGAAGGAGGTCACCAAACTGACATGGCCATAGCGCTCACCATAGAGATGACTTGGAGGTAGGGATGGGGGCGGGGGCAGGAAAAGCCCGCAGGAAGGGAACACTGTGAAGTGTGCAGCAAACCACCCCCTGTGCACTGCCCCCCGCCCCACACACACTATTCTCTCTCCCCCTCTCTCGTACTCTAGCCCTTCCGTTCCTCATGGCTCTGGATCAGGGGCCTTTGTCAGGAGAGATTAAGGTGGTATGTAGGGGCTGGCAAGGATGCCAGTTGATCCATACCTGAAAGCACTCTGCAGAAGCAGAAACTCACTGCCATAGATGGTGTCAGAAACAGAGCTTCTGCTCAGAATCTCTGCAGGGGTTGCTGATTTTCCCACCAGGGTTTAAGCCATACAAACGACTCCAGGGTGGTGGAGGGGAATGGCCTATCTGCCTGGGCTGCCATAGTCCAGTCTCACAGACAAGTAGTACTCACGGTTCTGGAGGCTGCAAGTTCAGGATTAAGGTGGCAGCAGGGTTGGGTAAGGCCTCTCTCCTTGGCTTGCAGATGACTTCTCCTGTGTGTGTGTTTAGTCGGTAGGGGGTGGAGGGGATGTGGAGGAGAGAGATCTGGTGTCTCTTTCTCCTCTTATAAGGACCCCAGCCAATGGATTACAACCCTACCCAGATGACCTCATTTAACTTACCTCTTAAAGACCGCATGTCCAAATACAATCTCATTGGGAGGTTATTAGGGCTTTGACATAGGAATTTGGGAGGATACAGTTCACTTCATAACAGGGCCTAAGAACCCTCTAGTCTAGCCTCCTCACTTTGCTGATGAGGAAACTGAGCATCAGAGATTCGGCAGTTTGCCTGAGGTCACATAGCTGATAGTGGCACAGCCAGAATGGGAAGTCAGGCCTAGCATCTTCCAGACTCATGGAGGAAAGGGCAGCATCTTCTAGCTGTTATGATGGTATGTGGTGAGGCCTGCCATGGGCGTGCCCTTCAGTGACTCTGTTCATGTGAATGACAAGAGCAGAGAGGAACAGGCTACCCCGAAACCTGGAGGATTTAGCAGAGACCTCAGGAAGACTTTCTGTTTGAAAAAGGTGTGAATCACTGCATGGCCCATGGCAATTGTGGGGTTTCTGAAAAAGGCAGAAAGTTTGGGAGAGGGGCAGGGAATGGACTTTACAACTGCTTAAATAACCTCCTAGACTCGGGTTTCTATGATGACATTAGGTAAACTCAGCTGAAGTCATCTGAATCCAGAAGTCTTGCCAGGAGGAAATAGTCACTAAAAAAATGTCCCTGTGCATACCTTTGGCCCAGCAGCTGACCTTCGTGGTGAAGGCAGGGACTGGGCATGTGTAGGGCTGTTTACCTTGGTTAGGCAATGCAGATAAGCTGTCCTGTTTGTGTATGCAGACAAGGCTGGAGGTCGGGTGGGCGAGGTGAGGCCAGAGTGGGCAGGGGAGCTGTAGGCAGCTGGCGCCAGGTCAGAGCCCTCTGCTGGGGCCAGGGGTAGCAGGGCGGAGCGGCCGCAGTCTAGCTAAGAGGCCCTCTCTCTCCAGGCATCCTCTCTATGTCTGCACTGTGCTCTCCTGGACTTCTGTTTGCGTGCCAACTCTTAACCGTCTCTTCTAAATATTCTCTTGCACCCTGTGCCCCCCGGTCCCCACAACACACCCCTGACAGCAATGTTCTGCACTGACCCAGGCCCAAAAGACTTTTTTGGTGTGGTTGAGAAAATGTTTTCATTAGAAAATGAACTTGGGCAATCCCTTTCAGACCCACAAATGCCATTTTTAGGAAAATAGGAAGTTCTGAGACCTGTTTTGTCGGGCAGGGAGAGCAGTTGCCATTCTGAGCACTGTCACCCTGATTTAGAACATGGTCTATGGAGAGGTCACATCAAGACGTAACAAGCGAGGGGTCTGTTCTCAGTACCGCCTTATCGAGGCTTGTGCTCAGATTTGCTCACTTGGTGTAGCAAAGCCATTGTGCCCCTCAAGAGGCCTGGGAAAGACGGGAGCAGTCAGGAAGGTCCTCTCTGGATGGCTGCTTGCTGCCCAGGTCCTCATCCATCCTAAGCCTGTGTGGGCACAGCTAACATAGGTCACATCCTCTGTTTATAAAGAGACTCAAAAGACTTTTTGCAGAACACTAATCCATTCTCTTGGAACCTGTGTATTGGATTGAGAGAAAGCCACATTCTGCGGGGCCCCACCACGCTCAGCCCCACACCGCACCTTCAGTGGAAGCACTCACTGCCTTTCACCCACTGGTGAAGGGAGGGAGGCATGATGTCCAGGGACTGCAGGGCCCAGGTTTTGGGTTTCAAATACTCAGCCTCACTATCCCCAGAGGCAGCTCTGGGTGGAGACTGTTGATTTGGGAAATGTAGTCAGGGGTGCATAGTGCTCATTCCACAGGCTTGGCTGACCAAAGGAATGAGTGCAGTGAAGAGTGGAACAGCCTCTGCAGAGGCAGGCTGGCTTCCTGCTGAAGTGGCAGGATGTTTCCATTGTTAGGACTGCCTGTTAACTGGGACCCCTGTGGCCCTGCAAGCACGGCTGTGACTTTACCTCGCCCTCCCCCACCCCAAGCCCCAGGTGCCATCAGGTGTGTGACTTAGATCACGGAGCTGCAGGAGTGGAGATGTAACCTCTTCGAATGAGTCCTTGTCTGCTTTTGGGCAACATGTGACCCAGGTGGGGCAGGGTGTCTGCATGGGGCCCTGACCCAGCCCTTTGACCTTAGATGTGTGGATGAAGCCTCACCAGCTCATTGTGTCCCTCAGGGTATCCTGATCCCCTCCCGCAGGGTGCTGGCTGGGGTGGGGGCTGCTGGTGTCAGCCTTCTGGTTCTGTGACCAGTCCTGCTTGGTTACTTGCTGGCTCTGTGACCTTGGGCCTTGGGCTCTCTAACCTTCAGCTTCCTCATCTTTCAGTGGAGATAGTAATGGAATCAATGTCACACATTTGTCTTGGGAAGGAATTAAAGTGATCTGCGTAAAGCTCTTAGCACAGTGCCTGGCACAGAAATAACTCAGCACCCTGTACTCCTGTTAATCATGAGTGTCACCCGCCCAAAGTGGACTCAGGACTGAGTCCCAGACGTCTTCTGCATCACTTGGTAATGAAAACAACAAGTCCTCATCTGAATGCAGCGTGGTCTGGAGGGCCTTGTCTGATGGAGTCTCAGGCCTTGTCACAGTCTTAACTCAGAGGGGCTTTGTTGGCCCTGAACAATAAACTTTGCTTCAATAAGGGGACTCCTTTCCTGTCACCTTTGCAGACTGAAGCCTGGGGGTGTCAGTAAGATCCCCTCACTTCCCAGCAGGCCCAAAGACATCTTGAACTGAAAGGGCTCCTGTAGTCCTAGGGACGCTCTGGACAGGCTGCTCTAATTTCAGCGTGGTCCCCTTTCCAGACCCCTGAGAACTGGATAGGCAGCCCGCAGCTGGTGCAGCAGCCAGAAGTGAAGGTAGCGCAGGGGGCAGGGAAGGACCTTCCAGCAACCGCCCACTGGGTCCTCTGGATAAATTCATAAGGTCAGGAGCTGTGATATCATTTCTGGCCCGGCATGTAAATCACCTTTTGGGTGGGCCTGGCCACCCTCTACCAGGGCCTCTTCCTCCCTGAGGGTGGGGCCCAGGCAGCCCAGGAGCTGAGACTTAATGAGGAGGAGAGGTGCTGGAGAGGAAAAGGTTCTAGGGGAAGCCACCCAAGCTGGTAATTACTATGGCCTGAACTCCAGGCCAGGTCCCAGCTGGGCCTTAGTCTCCCTGAGGCTTCCATACAGCCTTCTCCTGGTAAGGGGCCTCAGAATGGAACGTTCTGGGACCAGCAGTTGTGTAACAAATGCTTGCTCAGTGATATCAGAGGATCAGGGCTGGTCCTGGGCCAGGTGTAGAGGCGAAGGCTGACTTTGCTAATCCCAGTTCCCTTTCCTCCTCTTTGTCCCTTCTGCTGCCCTCACCCATCATGACCCTCTTTCTTTCTCCTCTCTCCTGACCTTGAAACTTTTCCTTGGGAAAGGGAATGTGTTTAGACTGTAGTGTAAATGACTGACAGCACTTTGATATTTTCTATCCCCCTTTCTATCTCTTTTGCAAGCTTGACATGACTTTGGTCTTACCGGAATCATGAATCTCTGGGGATATTGGTGATGTGCCAGGGGTTAAAGAAAGCCATAGCGTAACCTGCCACACCTTCCTGCGCATCCATTTTATTAGATAATGAGAAAAAAACTCTCTATTGAAGTCAATTCAAGTCACTTGTAGAATAGAAGGAAGTTGCCTAAATTTTAAAGACAAAATAAAAAGTCTTCTCCATATACAGCAGTTAAATTTACTTCCTCAAGGCTCAGAGAAGCATAGTTCCCACACGATTACTCTAACCACCAACTCTGGGAATATTCCACAATGGCAAGACAACCCCCTCTGGCCACTGATAATGTTATTGACACGTGATGGGTTGGTAGTGACTGCTGGTGCACAAAACTTACATGCTTTTCTGAACATTTACATAATATTTTTGAAATTAAGGTTAGACCTCTCTAAGTATAAACCCATATCACCCATTCTGAACCGAATACAGAACTTAAAAGGGCAGCCACATGGATGTTCTGCGTTTCCGAGCATGTGTTTTCTTAAGGGCCTAAGAGTTTCAAGAAGAGCAAACATGACTGAGCCTGGTGTAAAACTCTCACAATCCGGGTGAAAAACTGTTAATGAACCCTGAGTGAAGTACACAGACCACGAGGACAAAATAACACTACAAAGATCACACAGATGGACTGAAAAACAAAAGGAAAAGAATATTTGGAAACCAGGAGAGAGGGCCTCCCCCAGACGGGCCACACAGAGAGCTGGGCAAGAAGAGTCAGGCAGCTGCAGTCGGGGCCGTCAGGAGCCAGGCTTGGCTGGGAGCTCCGCAGGGACAGGACCCTGCCCTCATTCTGCACCGCTGTCTGGTACCAACATGCCTTGTGTCTTTGAAGATTCCCGACTGTCTCAAAGTCAAAGCCACCACAGTGACTGATTTTTGACAGAATCTGCTTTTATTTCCCTAAGCTTCTATCTACTCTCAGATGACTATGTATCCACTCTTAAGATTTCCAATATTATAATTAGTAAATGGACGCTGGAGGAATGAGATTAATTGCATTTATAGTGAGATGTGAATAAGTAAATAAAACACGCTAAGGTTTTGTTAAGGACTCCTTCCGATCTCACTTCTGGGAGCCCCAGTCCTGGAAGTGGAACAAGGACAAAATCAGTCCCTTGATTAGTGACTGGAATCATTCTTTTGAAATGTTCCTTTTTCGGACTTCTGGCCAAGATGGATGCGTAGGTAGACATATTGTGCCTCCTCGCACAACCAAAATAGGGACAGCAACAGTTTAGAAACAAAAACCAACCAGTACTGACAGAAAATTGAACTGTACAGAAGTCCGACAATCAAGGAGTTAAAGTAGACACATTCATCCAGACCAGTAGGAGGGGCAGAGTTGGGTGGCTGGGCAGAGAGGGGTCGAGAGGCAAAAAGAGCAGTGGCTTGTGGACCCCAGGTGTACAAGGAGGCAGCAGGCGAACCCAGTGAGGCGGCGGGTTGTGGAGGGGTGTGGTGTACAAGGCGGCTGGAGGACCGGGTGGCCCCACATTCTCGTGCAGATAAACCAAGTGAAACTGGGGAGCTGGACAGACCACACAACCCAGGGTCCCAGCGTGGGTAAATAAAGCCTCAAACAATGATTGAAAACACCTGTGGGGGTTGAGGTGCCAGGAGGAACTCCCAGCCTCACAGGAGAGTTTGTTGGAGAGACCCACAGGGTCCCAGGACGTATACAAACCCACCCACCCAGGAATCAGCACCAGAAAGGCCCAATTTGCTTGGGGGAAACAGGGGATGTGACTGAAATCCAGCAGAGAGCAGAGCAAGCACCATTGTTCCCTCTCAGACCCCTTTCCTGCGTACAGCATCTCAACACAGAGACTGGGTTGCCCCGCCCTGGTGAACACCTAAGGCCCCTCACTATGTAACAGATATGTCAAGACCAAAAAAAAAAAAATGGCCCAAACAAGATGAAATCCTCCTTTTTCCTCTTGAAATCCCCTGATCTCCCCACATCCAGTGTCCCTTCAGCACCCTAGGCTCCAGGGCTGATGGCGACAACATTCCTTGTGATGCCTAAAGGCCTCCCTGACCACCGGGAGCTTCTGATTTGAGCATGCGCAGTGGCGCTCTGCCGGCCTTCCTCTGACCTCTGGCTGCACTCTGTCACCCACATGGTCATAAGTTGGCCAGAATACAGCACAATGGACAGAAAAGCAAACCAGGCCAGCCAGGTACTCACGGGACCCCTCTCTGGATCAAGTGCTAGTATGAACTTCCTGGGGGGCCTGCAGGAGTAATCATTTGTTCATAGAGAAGCCAGACCCAGGAAAGCAGAGAAGAACAAAGAAGGAGAATATGTATACACAGAGAATCTTCTCTAGATGCAAGAATTAATTATTCATGTCCTGCTCTGAGCACAGAAGTAGTTCCTTTTTTCTATCTTGAGGAAACTGAGGTTCAGAAAGATTAAGGGAAGGAGTGGCTAATGTCCATCAAGAGCTTTGTACAGGCCAGACAGTGACGTGTGTTAGCTCATTTATTACCAATCCCTTCACAGGAGCACAGTGATCTCCATTCTAGAGATGGGAAACCAAGCCAGAAGACACCCGGGAACTCACCCATAGTCTCAAGCTAACCAGCAATGGAGCCAGGACTGGAATTTACAGATTCTGACTCCAAAGCCCATGTATTTCATCGCCGTGCTCTACTGCCCTGCAGTTCATGGAGTTGTTAAATGCAGGACTCCGAGTTTCTGTGTCTGTCCTCTGCTGATGCTATCCTGAACGACCAAGAGCTGAGGCCAAATGGGGCCTTCCTCCATCTGGAAGGATGCTCCAAACTATATGCACCGAAAAACAAGAACAAAAGCCCATGAATGCAGCTGCCAGCCCCGTGTGCAGCTGGCTTCTCAGCCAGCCTCTGAGGACAGTGTCCCCACTATTCTTGAGCACCTACCACTGATGCTGGGTCCACACCTGGGCAGGTGTGGTTTTTACCTTTCTCTACCTGCCAGTGGGGCTGGCTCAGGCTCCTGCCTACCATCCAGGCTGTCCTGTGGGCTGGTCAATGAGCTTGAGAAGTCATCCTTGGCCAAGGGAGGCTTGGTTTTTCCAGGCGGGGCACCCTTCTCTCATCATCTCTCCCTGGCCAGAGGGGACAGGCACCATCTCAGTGTGCAGAGCAGCCCCATCAGCTGTTCTCCCAGATGGCAGAGCAGGAGGCTCCAGGGGCCAAGCCCAAAGCAGAACAGATGTGAACTAGACAATAGGGAGCGTGTGGAATGTTAGGACAGATTCCTGCGAGAGGCTGGGGGTGGACACCGGTCCAGTCTGGCTCAGATCCAGCATGCACTGCTGAGCAGAGGAAACTGGGTCCAGTTGAGACCTAAAAGTGCTAGGGCTGGGGAAAAAGATCTCCCTGTTCTTTCTGAGCAGCTAAAAGTCACCATTGGTGCAGCAGAATTGCTCATTGATACCCCAATGTGCATTCTCTTTTCATAGTACTGTCCTTTTTTTTTTTAAGGCAAAAGAGTTATACAATCTGAAGAGAAATCAGAGTATGTATGTATGTATGTATGTATGTATGTATTTTAGAGTTGTTTCTTAGTCTCATTTTTAGCAGTCTGTGACCATGTGACAAAGTCCTGGCTAACAAAATATTCATGCAAGTGAGGGATGTGTAAAATCTGGGTCATGTCTTTAAAGCAAAGTGGTGTGCCCCTGCCTTTCTGAATGCTGCCTGCCTTGCGGCAGGAATGCAAACATGATGGCAGGAACTGGGGCAGCCACTCTGGGCCACAAGATGGAAGCACATGTTGAGGGTGGCAGAACAAATAGTCAAAGGGCCCAGGATCCCTGATGGTTGTGGAGCTGCCATTCTGGCTCTGCCCACCCATTTGAACTTTTACATGACAGAGCTATAGGTTTTTATCTTGTTTAAGCCAATATCATTTGGGTCTCTTTGTTACAGCAGGCAAGTTGATATCCTACTAGCGCATCTCAAACCTCAGACTCCCCAAGTACCCTTTGGGTGTGATGGTTGTAATGCCTCATGTGTAAATAGCATCCTGCTGTAAGGGCTCAGCACATACCAGAGTTCATCTGCCCAGGATCACAGGGAGGAGTAAATTTGGGGCTGAGTTTGTAGGAAAATGGAAGAGAAGACCATTCCAGGCAGCCTCCTTTCCTATTAGCTGGTCGACCTGTTCTAGTGCTTCTAGAAAAATGGAGCCAGCTCTGGTTCCATTTTATACAAACTAAAGTTCTCTTGGTAAAAACAGCTGATGGGGGAGGAAAGCCCCGAGGGCAGGGGAAAGACTGCATTCTGGTTCCATCGCTGCGCTTCCCAGGCTGCAGAGCGGCCCTGGACCAGTTTCTCTACAGGTGGAAACAGAGATGACAACAGCTGCTTCCACTGGGCCTTGTTGCCATGAGGGGTCCTCAGGACCCCAGGACAACTCTTTTAGTCGTTTCTATTTTTGGCAGACTGTATTTTCCCAAGATGGTTGCCACCTTTGACTTGATGTCTCCTCTCATGACTGAGGGGGAAGAAAACCCTGCTGTGTCAGCCTGAGAATTTCCAGCCTGATGCAGCTCCTGTGTGCCTGGGGCCAGCCGGCCTGTGCTCAGTCTGGGCGGTCACACGCCCACCACGGGACCACTGCAGCTTCAGCTGTTTCTCATTTTAAGAGAAAAGCGTGGCCCCCTGGTGTTCGTCAGGACTGTGCTGTATGAGGGGAAGTAGGTCTTACGGGGCCTGACCCCTCCCCGCCCAGACAAGACAATCAATCGCTGGTGGTCAAGAGAGCAGAGCAGGGGACCTCCCTCTGACAGCACGTGTCTCCCTGCTTGTTACAGAGTGGGTGGCCACGCCTCCTCTCTCTCCTTGTTTGCTTCTCTGAGAGACCCCCTTCCCTACGATGAACGCCTTTGTCCCCTTGTCCTTTTGTAAGTAATGTCTACCTCTCTCCAGGAGAAGGCTTTTCCTGGTGAGTTCCTGCTACACCTATCTCCCAAGACCCCCATGGGCTGCTGGTGCTGCCCAAACAAGCTGCATGGGCGGCGGGGGTGGGGGAGGCTTTTCTTGCTCAGAGGGCCTGAAACGTCGGTGGAAGGTTCTCAGGCACCCGGGGTTAGCCCTGACCATCAAGTGCACACCAAAATCCTATTACTTTTTCTCTTCTGCTCTCACTGTGGGATCTCCTGATCAAGGGAGGGTCAGAGTGGAAGGAGCAGGATCCTCACTCCCTCTTCCTCTGCGGCAAGTTCCAAACGAGTGAGCACGGCTCCTTATACCACCAGCCTGTCTCAGCTCCCTCTTCTGTGCAGGGGGAGATAAAGCCCTGCCAGGCTGCTGGACCCTCTAGTTCCCTGCTGTCCGAGGACTGCAGTTCTCCTGACCCCTTCACTTAGAAACAACCTCAAACTTCTACAGAAAAGTTTCATGTAGGGAATAAGTATTTTTCCAAGCCATTTGGGAATACACTGTTGACAGGATGCCCCATGACCCCTGAATAATTTCCCATGTATTTTCTACACACGAGGGCATTCTCCCACGTGACCACAACGTGCCCGTCAAGTGGAAGTCAGTGCGGCTCCTCTCCTTCCATGCGGTCACCGTCTCCCACTCAAGTTTCCCGTCTTCCCACTTGAGTCCTTTTTAGCAAAAGGGTGCAGTGTGGTGTCACATGTCCCATTTAGCTGTCACATCTCTTCAGTTTCCTTTGACCTGGGATGTGTTTCTCAGTCTGTTATGACTGAAAGCTGCTCATCTTAACACTTTTGAGCGTAGCAGAATCAGTTGCCCCTAGGGTTAGAGTTTCTGACGCCGTGGTGGATTCAGGCTGTGGCTCTTGGGTAGGAGCAGTGGGACGGGGTGCTGAGCTCTGCCTGGGTCCCACCCGGTGGCGCGCGGTTTCTGTGGTTCCATCACTGAGGTAACTGAGCCCTTGATTAAGGTCTGCCTGCCAGGTCCTGCAATGAAGCGAACTTTTGTTTGTTGTAATTATTAAGTATTTTGTGGGGCGGTACTTTGAAACTGTGCAAATATACTTACTCATCAAATAAGTACAGTTAATTAATTCTAAATGTATGCACATATAACTAATTAATGTAATTAGTCAATTAACATATATGTGGACTCGTGGTTTCCTATTTTATCCCCTGGGTTATGACTCCTTATTATCCTTATTTACCTGGGTGCTCACACTGTCCCGGATTTAGTCAGTGGGAGCTTACTGTAGCTGCCATGTGACCTTTTGGTGCGTCCCTCATTCTCTAAGCAGTTCCTGACTTTTTGGCACAGAAGTTTGTCCTTGGCTCATCTTGTAGTTTCCCTGCCCAAGTCCTGGAATGGCCCTCCCTCCCAGGAACCCTGGTCCTTTTCCATGGAGAAGGAGTGGTCTCCTCCCTAGCACTCTGGGCCCGCCTCAGCTCCGCACTCTGTCCTTAGAATGCAGTTTGAGTGAGAGCCCTGCTAAGTCAGTTTATCAAAAGCCCCGCTGTGGTAGCTGACCACCGTTGCTATCCGATCAGATTCCTCCTCCCTCATTACCTGGGCTGCCTTCATCAAGAACTCTGTTGAGTCAGCCCAGCAGGAGAGCCTCCCCCCCTGGTGTTTTCATTAGCAATTTCCATCCTTTGACCCCCACCCCCGCTCCTGGGTTACAAGCCCCCGCTGGTGCTGTCGGGGTCGGACTTGAGTCCGATCTCTCCCTCTTTACACATCCCCACTGCAGGAGCCCTCCTGTGACAGTCTGCCCCACCGTCCCCGAGAGGTGTCACAAGTCGTTTCTTCTCTCACAGCAGCGTTCAGACACCCACACCTGGGCGCCAGGTGTGCCATGGACATCACAGTGTCAGTGCACTGAGCTTGGGGACATGCATCTACGCACACTGGGGTCTGTGTTTATTTCCACTTCTGTCGATGTGGATCGCAAACCTGAGTGTGCATCCACATGGCCATTTCCACCCCGACACCGAAAGGGTCACTGGTCCTCTCCTTGCCGTGTTGTAGCCCCTACTCGGGTAGGGAGAAAGCCGGCTCCCGTTACCCTTAATACGTTGACTTCTTTGGTCTCTCCCTCTGCATGTGACTGGCTTCTCATTACGCTGCTCCCTCCTCCACAAGGATGCCATCCTACAGCCTCTGACCCAGGCTCTGAGACCCGGGCACAGGCCGCCTACCCCACGGCAGCTCGCTTTACCCCTTTCCCCACCAGGCATCATGCCCCCTAGCCCCTCAGACTCCTCACCTTGCTTGGTCCCCACCTTGTGGCTTTGGGACAACACTGTGAGGGAGGGGACAGGGTGGAAGAGTCTATCTGAGCCTTTGATAGCACAGAATGTTCTGGTCAAGGGAGACAGTTTCTGAAACCCACGCGGCCGTTCCCTGGGACTGAGGCTGTCTGGCTGGGTTCACTGTGGACCCTGTCAGTGCTCCTGAAAGAGAAGAACCTTGCACAGCGCTCAGGGGAGGAGCGGGCGCTTTTCTCCTGTGCTTCCACGTTAGCTTCAGGTCTCACACGTCGCCCTGGGTGGGTTACATTTGAGGGATCCTGCCAGCTTCAGGGCTGGTCAGGAAATTTTCCATATCTCCCCCTGGTTATTCATGCTTTCTGAAAGCACGCCCCGTGCCAGCAGCTTCTGGTCTGAGTCATCCACGCTTCACTTCACAGCATCCAGCTCCCCACCCTGCTCCCCCGCCCCCCAGGAATCCTGATTCCAGGAATCCAGCGCTGGTCTCCACAGGGGGCTGGGAGCGGCCTGGCAGGTGCCAGAGGACAGAAAAGTCTCCAGGAACCCCTCAGAGAGATGACCGGATGCTGACAACCCTGGAGGTCACCAGGGCAGGGGCCAGTAAAGCTTAAAATTCAGGGTCCCTCACTAACACGGGCGCTTCCAAAGCCTCTGCCATTAGGAGTCACAGTTCTGCAGTCTTTGTCGTAAAGAAGGGCCCCCACATTGTCTAAGCTGCAGTCCCCATGTCCCAGCCAGCCCTGGGTCTGATGCCATGGGAAACGTGACCCCCACTCCTGTGAGGCCCAGAAGGAAGGGCCAATGACAGGCCCCGGTGTGCGGGAAAGCAGCTCGGCATCACAGTTAAAGGCAAGGCTGCCGGGTTCAAATCTCAGCTCTGACACCCTGCTGTGTGGGATTCTGGAAGTTAACTCACCTCTCTGTGCCTCATTTCCTCTAGTAAAGTGCCTGCCTCGCCTTACAGGGCTGATGCGAGGATGAAATATGTCCTTCTATATATATGAACTCCTGTCTGTCTATCTATCTGTCTGTCTGTCCCTCTGGAACACAGAGGCAGGCACACAGAGCGCCCAGAACAGCACGTAGACCCAGGACTGCCCACTCCGTTCCCTGGGAAATGCTGCCATGAAAGTCACATGTCCTGCAGCCCTGATTCTTCCCTTCGTCCTCAAGGCCAAAGATGGTTCCAAGTTCTTTGCCTTATTTAGGGAAGGCTGGAAAGACTCATAAGGGTTCCAGAACATTTCAATGTCAGGATCATTTGTCATGGGCTGCTTTTCCAGGGAGCGGTTTGGCCTCCCCCGGCCACACGCACTTCTGTGCACACATGGGCGTCAGGGGAAGCAAGGAGCCGGCAGCCTGGGCCTGTGCTGCCTCTTGGCTCCCTGCTCCAGGGAAGGGCCAGCTGTCCCCTGTCTCCACGGAGGAGAAAATGAGAGGATGGACAGCTTGGGAGGGATGAGGGTTAAGGGTTAGGGATAAGGATTCAAGAAGTTGTGCTGGCTGGGAAAGTGAGGTGGATGTGCGTTCGTTTGTGGAAAAGCCACAAACAGCAGCCTCGGAGGAGACTCTTACCTGGGAGGTGGCTCTGGGTTGGGCCTGGGAATTCCAAGCTGCCTGCAGAAGGTTGACCACGTAAGAAATGGTGAGCCCTCTTGCCACCTGTCCAGCCCACCTCCTCTCTGGTGTCGGAGAGCTGGGTGCTCAAATACTTGAACTACACGTGTGGTTCTGTCTCTCCCTAGCCAGCGCTGCAACCCCAACAGTGGCTGACAGACACTGGAGAAGGCCGGCCTGCACACGCAGCTCCTCCTGCAGAGAAACCCTCTCCAGGTGCCAGCCCGCATCCCCAGTGCCTTCGCTTTTTATTCCACCTTCCCTGCATGCACCTCCCTGCTCGCCACCACCATCTCCTCCTCTGCCCCCCCTCACCCCCAACCCACCTTCTCTGCCCCCATCAGCCTCTCTGCCCCCACTCCTGAGTGAAACTACAAAATACATACTGCTGAAGCCGAAAGAGGTTTCAGTGCAATAAGTATAATCAATATGAAAAATGAGAAATAGTTTACCAGCAAATTACACATCAGGTTTAAAGACAATAAATTTACTGGAGAAAGAGCTGATGGTGGTGAAAGTCCACTTGTCAAAGCATGGTTGAATTCTAGGTTTGGCAAAAAATGAAGGCGTTCTGTGAGAACCAATGGCTCTGTGGGGCTTACAGTGTAGAGTGTTGTATATCTTAGCTTTGCTTGTAAGTTGTATGCTACACGTGCTTTACGCCAGTAAAATTGATAGCAAACATATGTGCGTGTAAGTATGCAGATGCGGTTTTTCAGAGTCAGCTGTTAAACACTAACCTGCACGGTGCTGCCTACCCCCTTGCCAGGCTGGGTCAGCTGCCTCCTTTGCTGCTGGCATAAAGACCTGTGCAGACGGCAGCGCCACCTCCTTCTGCCTGTCTCACCTGCTGACCTTCTTGAGGACCAGGGAATCTTTGTAGCTCCACACTTAACACAAGGCCTGG
Source organism: Glossophaga mutica (assembly GCA_039655065.1). Lineage (NCBI taxonomy): Eukaryota > Metazoa > Chordata > Mammalia > Chiroptera > Phyllostomidae > Glossophaga > Glossophaga mutica. The sequence goes on from CM077303.1 coordinate 160,501,935, forward strand.
CACAGATTAGGTGCCCCTCCCCAAGTGTGATGAATTAATTCATGGATGTATCAGCCAAGTGGGTGAAGGTGGCCCTGCACACTCTCCGTATGTTTCCTCTTCCTGGGCAGGGACTGCATGTCCAGCCTTCTCAGGGTGGTGTGTGGTGTGTGATGAGTTCAGTTGGGTGATATGTACCGTAGGAGTGATGTCAGCCACTTTCAGACAAGATCCTCCAGATGCCTCTTCCTTCCCTGCTGCAGGGACCCTGGAGGCCGCGTGTTCCTGGTAGTGTGGCCATAGGACAGAGGAGAGGTGCGTGACCCACAAGGTGCCTGTGAGTCAAATATACTTTTATTTTGTTAAGCCACTAAGATCATGCAGTTTACTTGTTACTACAGCATAGCCTCACTTATCCTGACTAATTCAATGAGGAGACTGAGATGTGGGAGGTGACATGGGCCAGGTTGCATAGCTTGTCAGTGGCAGGGCCAGGCCAAGAGCCCATCTTCATTTTCTCTGTATGTAGTGGCTCCCCCAATACATTTCTTCCCTCCCAAACAGTTTTTCAGAAGCAGAGCGTGAATCTTAGGTGGGTTTTGTTGAAAGCCCTATTTCAGAGCTAGCTGGCTGCGGCCCACTCACCAGGTGGCCTCCAGAGGCCACCAGCCTGGCAGGCACACCTACCAAACATCCTCTTTCATTAGAAGATCAGCATGTATGGCTGGTGTTGGGGGTTAAAGCTCCAGTTAACCGTTATTAGCCTGACTACAGCTTCTCCCACAAGCACCCCTCCACAGCCCTGTCATTTATCACTGCTGTCTCAGCTTATCAGGACAGACCCAGTGCTTGGACGGAGAGACACCCAGCTTTGGAAGCAGCAGTCTCGGAGCACAGCATAAGGGCCTCTATCAGGAAAAACTCAGTTCTTTGTTCGAGCATCCCTCCTTTGCTCTCATGCCGCTACCACACGCACAGCTCTGCTGCCACCAGATGTGTGCGGGCTTTCCCCACACCCAGCAATTCTCTGCGACACCAGCCTGGGTGTCCTGTAGTTCAACTCAATTCTGACACTTAGATCTACCTGAGAACACATCAGATTCCACCGGTTAGGAGCTCAGTGCAAGAGACTGCCTCCTACTTCACAATTGCTAGTAGTAGGGCTGCAGATTATTCACAGCTTCAAGTTGGAGGTTGTGACTTGGCTGCGAGTTGGAGGTTCCTACAACCCCCTCCTTCAGTTTGAATAATTTGCTAGAGCAGCTCGCGGAACTCAGGGAAACACTTACGTTTGCAGTTTATGCAAGGACACGGTACAGATGAACAGCCAGATGAAGAGAGACCAGGTTGCGGTCGGGGAGGGTCTGAGCGCAGGAGCACCTTTCCCTTTGGGGTTTGGGGCACATCGCCCTCTCAGCACGTGGGTGTGCTCACCAGCCGGGAAGCTCAGCTCTCTGAACCCCCTGTTGGGATTTCTATGGGGAATTCCTCCGGTGGCATGAGCAGTAATTAACACAGTCTCCAGCCCCTCCTCCATCTGGAGAATGGGGATGGGACTGAAATTCCAAACTTCATGGGTTGGTCATTCTGGTGACCAGCCCCTGGCCTGGAGTCCACTCAGACTCACCTCATTAGACAAGATGCTTCCTGTGCTCTTATCACCTAGGAATTTATGAGGTGTTAGGAGTGCTGTGTCAAGGACATGGTCAAAGGGCAAATTTTAGGATACGAGATGCTCCTAGTGCTCTTTTGGGGAACTCTGTGACAGGAACCAGATGCAGAGACCAATGCACCTTGGCTGCCAGGTCTGCCCAGAAGGTACCCAACCATGTAATATGAAAAATAGAGACATTTATTGAACAAGATACAAGATGCAAGAAACCTTGTACATAGGACAGTAATGCCTCAGTCCCCTTCAAAGTAGGCACCTTGGGGCCTCACACAGGTCTCTCAGTCACCATCAGCTGCCCCCTTGTATTTTCCTGAATCTCATCAATGGTCTGAAATCTCTTCCCTTTCAAAGGTGATTTTAGTTTTGGAAAAAGCCAGAAGTTGCAGGATGCCAAATCTGGGCTGTAGGGGGCTGACTCACCTGGTGATTTGTTATTTCACCAAAAAACTCTGCATGAGACGTGATGCGTGAGCAGACACATTGTTGTGATGAAGCTGCCAATCACCAGGTGCCCGTAGCTGCAGCCTTCTGAATCATCCGAATAGTTTATGTGGTGGAATGTTCAAGCTTAATGCAAAATCTGATGCAGATTTGTTGCTCTATTCACTCAGTCATTTTGAATGCAACAGCCACACAGTACATACACTCACTCAACAGCATCTACTGCCCCCACTGACTAGTGCAGTGAATCGTCATTGTTCACACATGCACAGTCCAGTCCAGTCTCCTTGGCTGCCAGGTTACATCAATGTTGTGCGAACTGCTCTCATTAGATTAACAATGGCTGGATTTTTTAATGGACAGACCTCATGTATTTGCTCTTATCTCATAGGCCCCAAAGGATAAGTAGAAGACAAAGGGTCCTCATTTGCAGCTGGAGAAGCCTTAGCTTAGTTCTACGAACATTTCTAAGTGTGGATTACGTGTCAGGCATAGTGCAGCGCGCACAGCATACAATATGTACAGCATAGTATGGCACAGACAGGGTACGTGCAGTGTAGTATAGCGCACATAATGTGCGCAATGTAGTGCAGTGGTAGTGCAGCACAGTACGGTATGTGTGGCAGTGCATTATGGTAATAAAATAAGGTGTGCTAATATAGTATTAGTTTAGCATAGCATAGAACTCTTTTTGGCTCATTCCCTCCTCCCCCCAAACATGGCAGTTTTCCCTTTCTTGCATTGCAAACCACGATACTGGAGCCATCTGGCTGAAGCCCTGAGTGGTGGGGTGACATCAGGGGTGAGCTGGCACATTCCTGACTCGACCTGCCTGGTGATGACGTGGCATTCCCCTTCCTGGGCCCACCCATCCCGCATTCCATTCAGACTCCTCTCCCAAGTACTGTTCTTGGCTTTGCTGTTCGTTTCTGTCTTTGCCACTAGGATGTAAGTTCCTTAAGAGTAGGTCTGTTTTGTGCTTTGCTTCTGTTGTGCTGTATCCTAGTGTCTGGAAAGGTACCCGAGTGTTTGTTGAGTGGCAGCTGGACTGCAGGCTGCATGGGCAAGGACTGCACCCTTGTTCATGCACTGCCCACCGGCCCCGCCCGCCCCCCCGCCCCCCCCCTCCCCCGCCCGGCACACAGGGTTTAGATCAGTGACTGCGCCTCACAAGTGCAGCTTGTCCTAACTACTTTACTTCCAACTTGCCCCTGGGCCCTTACACAGACCATGCCATTTGCCTGGAATCTCTCACCGTTTAGTCACTTTAAATTCTGCAAACTCTTTAAGTCGGCTTGGTCTCCTGTGACCAGAAGTTGTCCCTGAACATCCCCCTGCCCTCCGTCCCCTGGCCTCAGTATTTCCCCTTTATGGTACCATCATGCCTTTTTTCAAATGCCTTGTCTGTCTTCCTGGACTGCCAGCTCTGGAGGATGGGCCTGTGTGTACCCTGCTCACCATTATATTCTCAGCCTCTGGGGCACAGGTAATAGGAACTCAAACACGCATAGGATGCATGTTTGAGTACCGACAGCCAACACAGCCACAGCCAACTTGTGACTCTTGATCCATCCTGGGAGACCCAGGGATGCAGGTCCTTGTCTTGTCAAGGGTCCCTACCAATCATCTCCCTCACAGTCATCATGGGTGGGGCCAAGAAAGTGGTCCAAGTCTATTTTCTCTCTCTCCCCACCCCTTTCCAAAAATAGGATTATCTGCTTTCTAAATTGTAACTGTAATGTGTATTTATTATAAGGCTCCTGAGCTACTTTTGTCTTTTACTGTTCACACACCTATTCAATAGAAGAGCTATTAATTGAATACCTACTGTGTACCAGATGCCACACTATACACAGGGGAAGCAAAGATAAGTAGGACCTGGTCCCCACCTTTTAGGATATTACAGCCAGCACCTATTCTGCATCTTAGGTTACTCTGCCCTGCTGTGCACCTTAGGAGAAAGGGTCTGTTTTCTGTCTACAAGCCCAGTGAATGCATTAGAGTCACATGGAAATCTGTTAAAACTGGATTCTTGTATCCCATCCCCAGAGTTTTCATTCTGTAGATCTGGGGTGAGTCTGCTTATTTTCATTTCTACAAATTTTCTTTTTATTTAAAAATATTTTATTTTATTTTTTTAGAGAGAAAAGGGGGGGGAGAGAAGGAGAGGAACATCTATCAGCACTTACATCTATCAGCTAACATCTATCAGCTCACCCCCAACTGGGGACCTGGCCTGCAACCCAGGCATGTGCCCTGACCAGGAATTGAACCAGTGATCTTTCATTTCGCAGGACAGTAGCCAACCCACTGATCCATACCTGTCAGGGCTCTGCAAGTTTTCTGATGATGTTTACTTCGCCGGCCAGGGGCCCACACTATGAGAACCACTGCCCTAGAGCCCACTGCTCTTTCTGTTTCAGAAGTTTTGCACATCTGTTGTCTCATTTAGTCTCCGAATCTCTCATCCGTGCACCGTAAGTGCACACACGTGGTGAGAGCTAGGGCTGAACCTTAAGCCCAGACTTCCCACAGAATGCTGTCCTCTCTGAGTGGTACCAGGTGGCCTCTGAACAGTCTCCTGCCACAGGGGTGCTGAGAAGGCTGGGCTGTGTCCAGGTGAAGGAAGTGAAGGTTGTGTTGCAGAGGAAGGCTCCAGGGAGGACATTTCTGAGAGGGAGGCAGGAAGGGAGGGAGGCAGAGTCTGCTGCTCCTTTCTGGAAGGAGAGCTGGCGCTGGCCGACACAGGCTGACAAGCAGCCATTTGAAGGAAGAGTTACCGGGTCTGTCTACCTAGACCACAGAGGAGGGGAAGGTGGAGGTGATGCTGTAAAGGGAGGGGCATGCTGAGGGGCCTCCTGACCCAAGGCAGGTTTAATTGGGATCTGGATCACTCCACCTGCTTCTCAGAGACCTCTCTGGGAGCTCTGGCCGACAAGGCAGGGAGGGGCTGGCTGGGAGTGCACTGTGTGGGGTGGAAAGTCTGAGGGCCGAGGCGGGCCAGCCCAGCAACTCAGAATAAATACTTCCTCCTCAAGTTGGCTAAGGGGCTCTGGCTGGACAATCCCCCAGTGTTCCCTGCAGTCTCTGGGGCGCTGGGCTGGGCAGGGCACTTCCTCCTGTGGGAGGAGGCCTCAGGGGCAGCTCTGAGAGGAGAGAGGAAAGGAGAGGGGAAAAATGTGGACTTGGATAGGGAGTGCTCTGATGCTGTGTATCTAAGCAGGAAGCCAGACCTGCCCAGCCTCAGGGAAGGAAAATAAACTCTGGAGACCTATTTTTAGAAAGTGGCAAAACCCTGCTTTTCAGTAGGCAGGGGAGTTTAAATCTGAAACTGCTTCTTTGCTAAGGTAACTGAAGTAACCACTGGACTCATGTGAGCATGGGGCCGTGGTGGTCAGCGGTGTCTGAATGAGGCTGTTAGGCTGGTGCCTGCTCGCTGTCCATGCTGCGGGGCTTGCTCAGGCCATTCCAGAAAGCTGTATAGGACGTATGGTGTGTGGCCTTGGCTGTGGCAGTGATGATGGTGATGGTGACGGTGATGGTGACGGTGATGGTGATGGTGATGATATAATGACGAGAGTGATGATACAATGACGATAGTGATGATACAATGATGATGGTGATGATGAGGATGATGGTGGTGACGATGATAGCAATGGTGAAGACAGTGATGACAATCATGGCAGTGATGATGATGGCGATGATGGCGATGATGGCGGTGATGGGATGACTGTGAAGGTGTGTGCCAGGCAGACACCTGACACCTGTGGCCTCATTCAGCCTTACCACTCCCTGTGAGGCAAGTACGGTTTGTCCCCATTTATTCAGATGAAGAAAGTGAGTCCCAGGGAGGTCAGGTCACACAGCTAACAACTGCAGGACTGGGACTCAGACTCAGGTCTGAGTAACAGCAAAGCCTGCTCCATGGGGACCCATGACGAAATCTTGGAATTGGAAGGGGTGATACTGAGTGCTGTTCCTGCTGCTTCCCTCACGCAGAGCACTCTGCAGTCGGGATGGAGCTCACGTTTGGGAGCACAGCCCTTCTATTTTCCGCCAGCTCTAAATGCTGTATGATTTCCCATAGCGAGCCGAGACCTCTCCACGTGACCTCTGTGGTCACACAGAGTTATCTATTTACAGCAGCCCTTTAAGCCCCTGGAGGTGGCTCCCACAGCCTCTCCAGCATTCTGCGTGCAGGTTTGATGAGCTCAGTCCTTTGGGCTGTCTCTGCTCTTATAAAGCACTGCGGGTTGCACTGTGGAGTCTGGGACCAAGGAGAGGACACTTAGAGCAAAACGCACCTTTGAAAGCGGATGTGGCTTCTAGAAAGAGCAAACGGTCATTTGGAATCAAGGCTGTCTGAACTGGGTGAATGAGCTGAGAAAAAACTTATGTTTAAAAGGTAAAATTGAGCAATTTAAAAATCTTGCCCAAACTGGCACCGAAATTCCTTGAAGAAATGTTCAAAACCATGGTTTAAATGATAATTAAATATTACCAGATGACGTGTACAGGCTGGCAAGGCAAGGAGATGCTCAGTTCTCTGGAAGCAGGCACATTCCCAGTAAAATATAGACAAAAATTTCAACAGTGCTGCTGACAAATATTGGCAGAGTTGTAATAATTCATGACAGGAGTGGAGATGGAATACCAGTTTGCCTCACGAGCGTGTCACAGCAGGAACGTGGCTCGAGATGTAAAATGGTGACATCAAGTCTCGCCCAGCACTCTCCTGAGGTGTTCCCACCTAAGCTGGTGGCCTCTGCTGGAGGCGAGGCTGGGGCTCGGCCTCGGAAGTGGCCACTCTGCCTTGCCCTGCTCAGGGCACCCCTGCTCAGTGCAGTGGGGTCCTGGACCTCCCACTGAAGTGTGCTTGCCTGTCCAGTAACATGCACAGCTCCAAGGCCTGCCGGGGATCAGGCTGGGAACGTTCCCCCCGAGCTCATCCAGCTGTGCTACGCATGGGGTCTTGCACACGGGTCTGTTGGAAACCACAACTGGTGATTCTGGATTCCAGAACCAAGCCCTGAGGGAATGAGTGAGACAGAGCCAAAGGAACAGCTTTGAACTGGATCCCCCAAGACAGAGGTCATATGCAGCAGATCCAAAGAACCCCCGGCCCAACTGGCAGGGCCCTTCCGAGGCCTGTGCACCACCTGCTCCCTCTCCTCTTTCCAGTTCTGTGCCACCCGCTGGAAGGCTCTTCCCACCAGGCCTGACTTTGGAAAGATACAATCTTCACCTGTCTTTCCTTCTTATCCCTGAAGGCAAGTCCCAGTGCCTATCAGCAGAAGCCCAACTACAAATCAGGGATGAGCCACAGCGAGTGCAGGGCAGAGTGTGAGGACAGCACGGGAGATGGAACGAGATGGCAGTCTGGGTGACTGTGAGGAGGGCTAGTCCCTCACACTCAGGAGAGGGACAGCCGGAAGGCATCAGCTTCACAGTTTCACAGTTTCACAGAAGGCAGGGGCACAGGGAGTTTGCAGCTGCTGCAATCAGGGCATACACCCGGTAGCCCCCAAGGGGCCCTGGTGAAGAGGAGAGAAGCCTGCATTTTCTCATCGGTGAGTGGGCATGGCAGCCCCCCAGTAGCAGGTCACAGGGAATAGTGATAACACTCAGCACCACTCACAGCAGAAGGAAATGAAGCAACAATGTGAACACGTGGATGAATGTCATATTCAGCTTCGCCTCCTAAGCTTCCCAAATGGAGACAAATTTCAAACAACTGTTTCACATTATGAACATTTTTAATTCAGTTCACTTGGCCTTTAAGACTGGACTGAAAAATAAGGAGCTTTGGCAGGTCTCTCAAGCATATGGGCTGTGAGTTCGGAAGAGCACCATCATTGCACCCGAGCCCTGAGTCTGGGGCACAAGCCCAGGAGGACAAGGCCCAGGCAGTGGGGGCCCTCCCTGCTGAGCAGCACACCCCATCAGGAAGGGAGGGGGCTCTCCTGAGCCTTCCCGTTCTTTGACGGAAATTACTGCCCCCAAATTCAAAATGCTTAGACATCAAGCAAATGGCCAAGTAAAAAGATACATTTAATCTTATTTCATGGACCAAGAAATTGTTGTACAACAGGAGAGCTAGTTGGAAGCCTAAGAGAACCATGCAGAACTGCCATCCCAGTAACCTGTCAGGGGTGTGGGTTCCATGAGGAATTACCTAATTCTATAAAAGCCACAGAGACCTGGACATGTGGTTAGAGACAAGGACAAGGCTTATTCGAGAGGTCTCAGGGCTCAGGGTGAGTACACACCACCTCCACCACCATCAAAATTGGGAATGCTGAGGATGGAAACCAACCAGTCTCTGGAGGGGCTGGTGTGTAGGCACGTGCAAGCACACACACGTGCAAGCACACACGTGCAAGCACACACGTGCACAGCGCTCCTTGTTCTCCGGAGCCCTTTACACCTGATACATGGATTCCTTGTTCATTCAGCCCCACCCCTTAAAAGTATTTCTAGTACTTAGGTTACTCCCCTTGGCAGCTCTGCTTCACATACAAATACTCAAAGTTTATGAAGTGTGACCTGTTTATCAATGACTGAGTTCCATGAACCGCAGCTTCCACCTGGCTGGACCAACACAGCTGCCACCTTTCCTGGGGGCAGGGGCAGGGGCAGTGGCAGTGGCGTGAGGGTGATCACCAAATCTGAACCTAAGCCACCACACTTGGAGCTCCAGCACCCAGAGAGGAGACCCTGAGGCCCTCCTCAAAACCGGGTGGGTTTCCCCTTCAAAATGCTCACTGAACCTCACTTGGAAGCCATGTTCTGCTGGTAAACAGCTGGCCATAGCGGTCCTGAAGAAGCAGCAGGAATTGGGAAAACCTACACTGAGCTCAACCAGTGAGGCTGGGGGTTCCTCCTTACTCGGCTTCGCTCTCGATCCCAGTGTGTTTGGAGCAGAAGGACCTGTGTATGACCATGGCAGATGGGGATGACAAGGAACGAGGCAGCGAAAAGCATACTGGGAGTATCCCAGGATTGCTCAATTCCCCGGAGAGGGTGGGCCCTGCTTCTACCACCTGCTCCTTAGGGCAGTTTGGGGTCTTCCCTTGTCCAGGCCAGAGAATTACTGTATTTGTCATGTAGGCTTTCCAGGTCATTTCTGGAAACCACCATGTTCCCCCTTTTAGCTCATTGTTGAATAGAAAGTTCAGGGCACTTAGATAAGAAGAGAGCCTGAAGAAAATCTGTACAGAGCAAGCTGGACAGGGCTGAAATGATGGTACCTTCTGGGCAGGCTCAGCCTGGCTCTGGGGGCCATCAGCCGCCCCGCAGCTGGGCAATAACCAAGAGGGAGAATGAGCCTGCTGATGACAGCAGTGACCGGCATTTCTTAAGTCTTATGCATTTAGAATGTGTAGGAGAGCTACCTTTCTTTGACTAAGGAGACATTTAAAAAATGACTGCAGCTATCACACACAAAGGCTGGTCGATTATGCTAACAAGTGGGACAGGGAGTGTTCCAAGGTTATCCTTTCCTTGTGCAGACAGATGGGGTTTCACCCCCCGCAGCGTTTTCACTCAGTGAAGAGGGTGATTCTGGTGATTCTGGAGCAGGAGGGAAAGCAGGAGCTGGAGGGGGACTGCGGGCGGCGGGCCGCCCAGGCGGTCCTCCATTTCAAGTTCAGCCCCAGAGCTCCAGTTTTCCCAGGACAGCGCAGCCCAGAGCTCGGCTTTCTCTTTTCTCGGATATCTGAAAGCAGGGCTTGTCCAGCGAGTAGATTAGAAAAGGATATGGAACTTGTTCCTCATGCTTTAAAGCAGGGGAAAAAGCCTTGTTGTGCAGAGAAGAAACAAAACCTGTTTGGTGACTTGTCATTTCAATGAAAACATGAACCTTTCACAGGTGAGCATTCCCCCACACTCCTCCCCTTCCTCCTGCCACCCAGGAGCTCCCAGATCCCAGGCCACAGGTGGGGGCAGGAAGAAAAGGGGAAAAAAACAAACCAGCCCTACTCCTTCAGAGAACACAAGGGTTTGGTGCAAACGTTTCAGAGCCCCTGGGAGCAGTTTAGGGGAAAAAAGTTTATTAAGCTAGTTCTTTCAGGGAGATAAAATGCACTCAGAGAGAAGCAGTGCCTCATTCTGCCACCTCGTTAGGAAAACAGCACAGCATTTAGGAGTCCCTTGATAAGAGTGAATTGTTTTCATATTTAGCTTAGTTCTCTCTGTTTATTACTCTTGAATAAACATAAAGAACTGATTTCACATAGCCAAAGCTGTGGGAATTTAATGAAGAGAATACATTTCTGATTTTTACGAATAAAAAGGTCAACCCTAACTGCTCTGTAAGGCCTTGCTTATCAACTCCATGAACCTCTTCATGAAAGCTGATTTCAAGAGGGAGCCTTCATGGGGAGCCGCTCCCCCCCGCCCCCCGCCCCGGCTCCCCCGACCCCCATCAGGGATTGTGAGGGGAGGATCCTATATTGTCACAGTCAGGACAAGGAGCCAGCACACAGCGTGGGCCGGGCCTGTGCTGTGCATGTCCTCAGGCTCAGAGACATGTGTCCAAGGGGCTCCAGGCTGCACCTTTCTCCTCAGCCAGCCTCACAGGATGAGAATGTGAGCTGGGGCAGAAAAGCAAAAATCAACGTTTCTGCTAGTTTTGTGAAGATGAGTGTGCACACCAGGAACCAAACACAGGTGAGGAGAGGAAGAAGAGGGGGCGAGACCGAACAGATCCTGTTACCCTGGCAACTGCAAAGCATTACAGGCTACAGGTGAGACTCTGGTTGGGCCGTGTGTACATACATTATTTCTAAAAGCAAAATAATGTTTCCTTGATTTTAAGATAAAGTGTTTCAAAAAAAGGAGGCTGATTTACAAGTATCACTTGAAAAAAGCAACTGGGCACTTAAGATTCATCTTCCCTTTTCATTACAATTTTACTTTGCAATATGGTCCTTAAAATCCCTTTGGTGACCCTTTAAGAATGTCCTATCGTGCAGTGTGGTGAGAAAACTAGCACCCTTCAGCAAACCAGCTGTTTTTGTTAACACAATACACACACAGGTTACTTCATCAGCAGCTATGATTTCAACCTTGTACAAAAATGTATGGCTTTAATTTCTAGCGTTTGGGCGCAAGAAATGACCAGAACAATAGGGAGTACAATTACAGATAAATAGGAAGTAGAAATTATGAATAAATATAAGGGAAGAATATAACCATTTAAAAGAAAATAATTGAGAATAAGTATAAAATGTAAAAACAAAGTTGTTTATACATAAGATAAATTTCAATTTATTTTCAAAAATGTCATTATGAGAACAAATATACTATATATAGACTAGTTCACCTTAATCATGATGAAGTCAGGATAAGATAAAAAGAAATAACCCTTATATATAAAGGGCATTTAGAATGTCAGCCATATCAAGATCCTCTGTTTTTAAACACTGTATAGGGCATCTCACTTTGTAAAAAGATGATCCAGCCCTCAAGAACCCTTTAGCCAAATCCAATATAAACAGGAGTAAAATAAAAACTACTTTAAAAACGTATTTAAATTAAGACCATTAAGAATCCATGATATTATTTCAGGAGGACAAGGACTGGTCAAGACACTAAATACTGTATTTCAAGGAGAAAAAAAAATTACAATCATTTTATGTAACTTACAAGGCAAGTTGAATACTATGAAAAATATCCTTCATAGCACATTTAAAAATTTGAATTTAAATAATACTCAACAGGAAAGAAACAGATTCTGTGACAGTGGCTGAGACATAATAACAAAAGGGCGTGGTATCTGAGGGTGGCCCTTCCCAGTTTATTATTAGAAGCTTAAGACTCCAGCCTGAAACAGTTCTGATAACAATGCGTGCGGCCACCACTCAGCAGTGGGATGGTGTGGGAGCAAACTGGTCCTTCTCATGCAGTGTCACCTGGTCCGCTGTTTTTTTCCCTCTTAAATTAATCCTGAGATCTTGCTCACAGAACACATGGGATCTGAAGAATCTTTTGTTTCCTCCTGTTGACTAGCTACCTTAGAAAATGCAGAACTAAAATTAGGTGATAAATTAAATCTTTGAAAATATTCCTCACTAAAAAGAGAATTAATTGATTTTGCTTATCTGGAATCTCATGTGGAATATTACTTTAACTGGGAACAGAACACACATCGCAGAGATTTAAGACATGGATGGACTCACCAAAGTATTGTGCAGACGTGTCCTTAAAAGACTTCCACATTAGGAAGTAGCAGTTTCCATGTCGTCTGTCCCCACTAGGATGGCTGTGTCTATACGGAGTATAGGGCTTTCGGAAGCTTACATATATGCAGCGATGAACATGTATGTGCCCATGCGGCACCTATATATATATGTGTGTATGATAACATGTTTCTATAAACATTATGTACACGTGTATACACAGTAAGTGCTCACAAACACGTCTCCCGGTGACACAGACCTTCAGCGTGATAAGACTTGCGTTCTTTAAATCACCACCCTTTCCAAACTCAACCTTTCTATTCCACTCTCACAACTCAAAGTTGTAGTACATCCTACTCTAAACATTGCATTTCAATTTTCAATTAAAAAAAAAAAACTAGGCAAACCAAATCATATCAACACACAAAGGCATATTTAGGGCTAACATACTGTCCTTTACCCTTCAAAAACAAAAAGCCAAAAATGTATTTTAAGACACTGCGAAAATTTAACAGTTTTTAACATTTTTGTAGAAAAGGAGAGGAAATCCCTGTCTTGGAGAACTGGGTATGAGAGACCTAAACTGGCTTTCATGTCGGTATGCTGGGGATCAATGGCTAGATTAGAGACTCAAGAATAACAAATCAGACCCAGCCCCATTCTCCCGAATCCTTAAAGTAGATGGAAATGACAAATCACAGAAACCTTTAGGTCTTCAAGGTTATCCTCTGAGTTTTTTGAGGGAAAAGGACGACATGAGGCTGGCCCTCGTTCACAGAGGGAAATCCCAGCTCAGTGGCGGGATGGGATGGGGCAGCCCTTACTGTTCTCAGCCTCCGGCCCCGACTCCTGAGTCCTGGGACCTGTCACCGCTGGTCCTTAGCAGGACACAGCCATTGGGACGGTTGCGACTACTCTTTACAGCGCACTGCCACTTTGGGCCATGCAAACCTGGCTGTCCTCCTCCTCCAGCCCCCACTCGCTCTCCATCACAAGTTCTCCTTCAGCAGGCCGAGCTTTCGCAGGGCCTCCCGGCGGGCTTCCTCAGTGGAGCCTCGGCCAGCAAACTGGACGGTGATGCCCTGGGGTCTGAACCCCACAGCCCTGGGCAGCGAACCTGACCGCTTCCTAGCATCCTGGCCACAGTCTGGAGGCCGGTGCTCGTACAAGCTCTTGCTGGCGTTCTGGCGTGCAAGTTTATTGGTAAGAGCTGGGTCTGGATGGAAGGTGACAGTTTTCCCAGTGGAGAAAAAGCCACCAGGCTCACTCTTTAGGACATCGTGGATGCTCTGGAAGCCATTGGCCAGTGGTGGGGTCTGCTCCGTCTGCACGCCTCTGGACTGCTGACTGCTGGGCTGCCCTCCTGCCCGTGCAGACACGGCTTCCTGGACGGGGCCTGGCTTGCTCTGGTCACATGTGCCCTGCTCTGGTGAGACGCTTCTCCTCTGCTCAGGGAACTCACCCTTTTGGGCCCGATCTTCCGTTTCTCCCAAGGAGAAAAAAGAGACACCATTCATGTTGGCCAGGACCCGGGCCTTCCGCTCCTGCACATTGACTGCTGCCTTGGAGATGGTCTTGTTGAACTCCTTCCCGGCACTGTTGGTCATGCTGATGTTGCTCGGGAAGCGGTGGACCTTGGGTGCAGGCTGTGCCGCGTGTCTGTGCCATAACGAGTGGTCTCCATTTCGAGGGGCGGTGGAAGGCAGTGTCCTCCATTCTCCAGGCCTGCCCTCCTTCGAGGGAGAGGTGGGTGCAAGTGCTTCACTTCCTGCCAACTTCTCAGAAATTTTCTGAGCGATAACAAGCGGAGTGGGAACTGAGCGGGGCAGTTTTGGGTGCTCTGCTGGAGGAGAAGCGGAGAGCAGCTCTTTCCTGGGGTGGGCTGGCGCTGCGGGGACAGGCAGGGAAGGCGGCTGAGGAGGGGCCTCTGGAACTGTGGACTCTGGTTGGGGAGAAATCTCTATACCTTGTGTCCCGAGCTCCAGGGCAGAAATGTCTTCCTTTCCAACAGGTCCAGCCCCTGAGAAGTAGGGAGAATCTTCATAAGCTTATGTGACCTTATATAAAAATAAACACATTTCCTTCCCGCTGAGTTGAAAGGGTCTCAAATGGACGTAATTCCAACTTCAGCAGTACCTCCTATAAACTAAACTCCCTCTATCCCTGTATCCTGGGCTAATGAAACAGAACAGAGTGCATGATCCTCATAAACAGGATGAGAAAGTAAAAGACTGTCAGGTCTGAAAAGGTCAGTACCTGGGAAGCACATGGTAAAAGCAACCTTCTGAGGACCTATCCTCCTGAGGCATTAATAGGAGGAAAAGTAACTTACCTTAGCAGGGATTTTTACAAAGGGGAAATGGAGGCTGGAAGGTGGTGTGGCACACCAACGAGTCCCTCACTTTCCTCTGTGCAATGGAAATGTTTCCTGACAGACCCAGGTGGGATTTATACGCCAGCCTTGGAGCCTTTACTGCCTCCAGAACATACACTGACTGCAGAATACCTAGCACTTTTCTGCAGTTCAGTTCACACACCTGTCTCCTGCTGCAGAACTGCAGGCTGTGTCGTACTTATCTTAGTATCACAGAATCTCATGATGCCTGGCACACAGTAGGCACTTAAAATTGTTATGAAAAACCATGTTAGGGAAGTGAAGGACAAGGTGGCTTACTTTCGAAATGTGTCTTCCTTGACATCTTTATATGATCTGACATTTTAAAAGGAAACGCTGGTTCAAATTTTAGGAAGTATACTTAAAAGAAGTGTGACAAAAATAGGGATTCATATTAAGTCTCTTCTTTAAAGAGATGGCTGTAAACTAAGCTCCATCTTTGGAATCTATGGCCATAGTATGTGAAATTGGGTGTAACACACAGTGCTGCTTACAAATAAAAAAGGAAAAAATATTTCTAGAGGCTCATGACAAATGGCAGTATTTTATAGTTAGCAGAGCTAAATTATTTTCCTTTCAGGTTTTTCCTCATCATTACCAATCCTTCTCCCCTTGACCACATTTATTTCTAATTAGGAAGAAAAATGGGAGAAAACCTTCTCCTTGTCCCTCTCCTTTGGTTCCATCATAGGACTCCAAGGCAAAGAGCGCACCTCTCTTTTGATGCTGTCCTGAGTAAAACAAAGGTATAAAGAGGATGCTGAGCTGAGTTTTTGTTCTGATCTTTTCCTGTTTTCCTGAACCAGCTGACTTTTCATTTCAAATGCCCACGTTGGAAATTCCTGCTGCAGCAATCGGGGTATAATCTTGCACAAAAAGTGAGATTCAACTTCAAGGGCTAAAATACAAATACCTCATATATTTTCTTTCTAAAATGAATTGTTACCTGGAAGCTATTTCCAATTTTCTTTCTTTTTAATACAGATAGACAAGCTATCTGTATGACCAATTAGTCTCATTCTTAATTCTCGCCCTTTTAGAATTTCCTTTCATGTGTTGTCATCCTAATATGCTAAGAAAATGTCTACTTCCCATATTTTGCCATGTATAATGGGCATCATGTTTTTGGCCCAAACTTTCAGGTAAAAAAATCTTTCAATTTTTCTCATTCAAATATTTATTTATTTATTTATTGAAGCAAAACAGATTATTGTATTCCAGGGTATTATTTTGCATACAGGTATCATTATTGCTTTCTAGTTACACTTTTAACATGTGAGCATAAATAAAAGAATTAAAAACATTTCTATAGATATGGAATTAGGACTACCTATGGATAACGCACACCCTTATTTTTCCTTCAAAAATTTGGGCAAAAAGAATGCATATTATGTATGGCAAAATACAGCAGTTGGACAAACTACCCTCCAAAAAACAGATAAGCCCCAAGAGCCTCCACAGTGGCAGACACACAGAGCAGCACCTCTGTGTGGTGTAAAATGCACACAAAATGAGCCCGAGTCTGGGGACAGGGGCCTCACTCCTCACCTGCTGCTTCAGTCACACCTGGAAGGTGCTCAGGTTCCCCAGCTGTGGGTACCGGCTGCACTAAGTCAATGACATCTTCTGGCTCCGAGGGGCTGGAAGTGCTCCCTTCCAGAGACGGCAGGGAGTGGCAGTGTACCCCACTGTCACAGAGGACTTGCTCCTCAAAGTCATCCTCCAGGGAATCAATAGTCTCTTCAAAAAACAGGAGGACGTCCTTTTCCTCATGCGTGAGGTACTTCAGGCTCTCATCATCCTATATAATAGGTTTGGGGATTGGGAATGGAAGAGATAAAACAAATAGTAGTTTCACCGAAGAAAAAAAGACCAGGACCAAGTGTGGATAGAAACAGAGCCCAGGGTAGGATTTACCGCACTTGAAAATTCTCCACGTGGGGAGAGTCTGCCGTGCAGGTCACCTCACTAAAAACCTATACCTGTATGACCCTCACCCTCTCACCTAAAAGGGGTATGAAAAAGGGGGATGTCAAAAAGATACAGAAATAAAGGATCCTAGACCCTATTGTTAGCTCTATTCCCGTGGTTCCCAGTGAGCTGACGATGAGAAAGCAGTTGTTCTTCGGTGCCTCCTTAGGAACACTGTTTGCAGCGTTTACTGCTTTCAGACGCATTTGCTTCCTCACAATAGCAATGTGGGGAATCTCAGCTGGAAGGTGGTGAGCTCACATATTTATGTCTTCCTCCAGAAACCTCACCAACCACAATGGGACTTATTTTCTTTAAAAAGGCACAAATCATGAAGACAAAAATAATAGGAAAAGAGATGACAGCAACAAAATTTGGAAAGTTAGATAGCAAGACAGGTGTAATTGACTCAGTAGCTCCAAGAAAGGTAAGTTTTAGTCAGCACCAGGGAAAGCCACTAAGCAACCTACAGAGTACGTGAGGGCTTCCCCTCATCCTGGGGGGCTTCCCGCAGTCCCAGGAGACACCCCTGAGGCCCAAGCACTGGCGGTGCTCAGTGGTTCTAAAGTGTGGCAAAGATGATGTTGACAAGAGCAGACCAGGTTAAAAGGCTCTTTCAGAAGCAATTAGATTACCCAAGTAGAAAGTTAGACATTTTTTTCTTAAAGAAGATAAAAGAGAGATTTGAAGTAGGCAACATGAAGCAGCATTGACATAAAGGACCACACTGAAAATAGGAAGTAAATGAGACAAAATCAATACTCTGCCCAGAAGACTGGAAGAGTGTTCCCCTGGGGATGTGAATGGTCCGAGGGCCAGAAGGGCTGACACCGCAGATCGCCAATGAAATAGGTCAGCTACATTGCTCTACAGTGCAGACCAGTCGGCAAGACCCAGCGGATAATTTTTTTTTCCAGCAGATAACTTTTAATCAAGTTCTTAACATTCTACTCATACATATTTGCATAGAGCTAATGATCCCTAAGCAGGTGTGAAAAACCTCTAACATATCAAAACAGAACAAAAATAAAACAGCCTACAAGAAACTATGCAGAATGATGAAAATTTCAAAAAGATGATCATAATATCCTCAGAGAGACAAGAAGAGGTATTGAATCTGTAAAAAATATGATGCTATTTAAAAACTAGAAAACAGGACTTCCGGCCAAGATGGAGGCATAGGTGGACACACTGTGCCTCCTCTCACAACCAAAATTAAGGACAACAAATATTTAGAAACAAGAAAACAACCAGAACTGATAGAAAATTGAACTGTACGGAAGTCCAACAACCATTCATCCAGACTGGTAAGAGGGGTGGAGTTGCGGCAGGAAAAAGTGGAGGTGCGGACCCGGGAACGCAAGCAGCAGCGGCTGGCAGTTCCCAGGTGCACAGGCAGCGACTGGCGGTCCCCAGACCCACAGGCGGCAGCTGGCGGACCCCGGGCACAGGGGGGCAACTGTGCAGACCCAGTGAGGCCGCACAAGGTGGCTGGCTGACCAGATGGTCCCACATTTGCGCGCAGACGGTCCAGGCAGAGGGGAAGTAGCGGAAGGGACTGAATCCAGGAGAGAGGGGAGCAAGCGCCATTGTTCCCTCTCAGACCCCACCCCCACCTATAGCGTCACAACCCAGCGACTGGGCTGCCCCGCACTGGGGAGCGCCTGAGGCTCTACTCCTCACTACATAATAGTCGCAACCAGACTAAAACCAAAACAACAACAACAACAACAAAACCCACCAAAAATGGCTCAAACCGGAGGAAAAAAAAAATGAAAATCCCAGAGTCAATTCCTCTAAGCCGTGAAGAGATAGCCAACCTATCAGATGCACAGTTCAAAGCACTGGTTATCAAAATGCTCACAGAATTGGTTGATTTTGCTCACAAACTAGATGAAAAAATGCAGGCTACAATACGTGAAATGAAGGAAGACGCATGGGGAACCGATAGAGATGGAAGGAAAACTGGGACTCAAATCAATGGAGTGGACCAGAAGGAAGAAACTAACAACCAAACAGAAAACGAGGAAGAAACAAGAATTCAAAACAATGAGGAGAGGCTTAGGAACCTCCGGGACTTCTTTAAACGTCCCAACATCTGAATTATAGGGGTCCCAGAAGGGGAAGAAGAAGAGCAACAAGTGGAAAATTTATTTGAACAAACAATAAAGGAGAACTTCCCCAATCTGGCAAAGGAAATAGACTGCCAGGACGTCCAGGAAGCTCAGAGAGTCCCAAAGAAGTTGGACCCAAGGAGAAATACACCAAGGCACATTGTAATTACATTAGCCAAGATTAAAATGAAGGAGAGAATTCTAGAAGCAGCAAGGGATAAGGGCACAGTCACCTACAAAGGAGTTCCCATCAGACTGTCAGCTGATTTCTCAAAAGAGACCTTCCAGGCAAGAAGGGGCTGGAAAGAAATATTTGAAATCTTGAAAAGCAGGGAACTACATCCAAAATTGTTCTATCCAGCAAAGCTGTCATTTAGAATGGAAGGGAAGATAAAGTGCTTCTCAGATAAGGTCAAGTTCAAGGAGTTCATCATCACCAAGCCCTTATTATATGAAATGTTAAAGGGACTTATCTAAGAAAAAGAAGATCAAAAATATGACAGTGAAAAGACAGCAAACTCACAGCTATTAAGAACCACACCTAAAACAAAAGCAAACTAAGCAAACAGCTAGAACAGGAACAGAACCACAGAAATGGAGATCATATGGAGGGTTAGCAACAGGGGCGTGGGAGGAGGAGAGAGGGGGAAAAGGTACAGAGAATGAGTAGCATAGATAGTGGGTAGAAAATAGACAGGGGGAGGGCAAGAACAGTGTGGGAAATGTAGAAGCTAAAGAACTTATGACACATGGGCATGAACTAAAGGGGGGAATGTGGGTGGGAGGGGATGTGCAGGGTGGAGGGGAATGATAGGGGAGAAATGGGACAACTGTAATAGCATAATCAATAAAATATATTAAAAAAATAAAAAGTAAAATAAATAAAAACTAGAAAACAAAAAAGAGCTCTTAGAAATTAAAATTATGACAATAGAAATAAAAAAATGAAATAAAAGTCTAGAAAATAAAGTAGAGACACTGGAAAAATACAACAAAAGTAAAAAAGAGAACCCTTTTAAACAGAGAAAAAAAAGAAAACTAGAGGAAAATGGTCAGAGGTCCAACATCTGAATAATGGGAGCTCCAGAAAAAGAAATCAGAGAAGAACCAAAGGTAAAGAATCACCAAAATAAATAAGCAAACTAAATAAAGTATCCTCAAACAAAAGGATCAAAAGGGGCCATCAGAATAACCTAATGAACAAGAATAACCTAAAGTATGCCAAGGGACATTATTGTGACATTTCAGTACACCACAGACCAAGAAAAGATCCTGAAAGCTTCTCAGAGTGAAGAAAGAGGTCATATAACAAGAGATGAGGAGTCAAAACAGCACCAGACCTCTCAGCAGCAACACTGGAAACCAGAAGACAATCTTGTCATTCCTTAAAAGTTGTAAATGATCCACAGAACTTCTGGTCAAGATGAAGTAGGTAAACATAGTACTTGCATCCTCCCACAATTACGTCAAAATTACAACTAAACTATATAACAATCACAATTCAGAACCACCTGAAATCCAGCTGAATGGAAGTCCTACAAACTAGGGATATAAAGAAGCCACTTTGAGACTGGTAGGAGGGGCAGAGATGCAGAATGGGCTGGTCCCACACCTAAGTGTGGCAGATGAAAACTGGGAGGGATATTATAGCTGCAGAGGGGCCCCCTGAGGAGGCAGGGCACCCAGCCCCACCCCAGGATTCCAGTGCCAGGAAGGGAAGTGCCCCTAACTTCTGGTTCTAAAAATCAATGAGCATTGTGGATGAGTGAAATAAAGGGCTCGTAGAGTTCCAGGCAGTTCCTCTTACAGGAACTGTGCACAAACTTACTCAGACACACTCCTTTTGAGCTCCAGCACTGCGGCAGCAGCTTGAAAAGCTCAAGGGCTTATGAGGAGGAACTGGATTGTTTGACATCAGGGACAGCCTTCTCCCAGACAGTAGTTCTCCCAGAGACCATTGTTCCTTTGATGAGCCTTCCCTACTCAGAGCCAGAAGGCAGGCACCACATCTGAGTCTTTATCAACTTGGATATCACTGTTTGTCTTGCCCTAGTGATTCCCTGAGATCCTGCCTTACCCAGCTTGCGGGCCCACCCAAGCTGTTTCCGGTGGCTTTTCCATACAAATGGTCTGTCTTGGCGCAGGCTTCGGACCTTCCTAAAATCTCTCAAACAAGAAGCATCTGGCTTCAGCATGCCCCATACCTCTCCCTAAGTGGCCCAGGGCCCAGCACTAGCAGCAGCCAGCCTTGGTTCACAGCTTGGCCTTGCCTGGGCACCTCCAAGCCCAGTATAAGCAGCAGCAGTATGCGGATTGCTTTGTGCAATAGCTCATGCCAGGTGGCCCCAGGCAGAACACAGGTGGTGGCTAACCTGTGTGTGGATTGGCTTACACCTCCTAGGAGGCACCAGAGCCAGCACACTTGGTGGACAGCTTCAGACCACACTGCAGCACCACCCAACCACCTCCACAAGTGACACATTCAAGGGAGCAATTGAATTATCAGGCAGCAGAGTAAGAGGCCTGCTGAAGTAAGTTCTGCTCTGTAGGGTGGGCCCCTGCACAGCTGATCCTCCACAGTGGTCATAGCCAGTATTTGCAGCCAACTGGCTTGGGGGTAAATCCCTCCCATTGATGTGCCTACAGCAATCAAGGTTCAACTACAAAAGGAGGGTGTACTCAGCCCACATGGTGGGGCACACCTAGAATCCCCAGCTAAGGTGAATGGGGAGGCTGTGCCACTGGACCCTCCTGGACATCTACTACATTAAGTCACTCTACCAAGTCCAGGAGACATAGCAGCTCTATCTAATACACAGAAAGAAATACAGGGAGGCTGCCATAGTGAGGAGACAAAGAAACATGACTCAAATGAAAGAACGGAACAAAAACTCCAGAAAAAAAATAAATAAAATGGAGATAATCTACTAGATGCAGAGTTCAAACACTGGTTATAAGGATGGTCAAAGAACTTAAGAGAAAAGTAGTTGAACTTAGAACTTCAACAGCATAAAAAAAAAAAACATGAAAACTGTAAGAAAAAAGTCATAGATGAAGGATATACTAACTGAAATGAATAATTTATAGGTAATCAACAGTAGAGTAGATGAAACCAAGAATCTACACTGTGATTTGGAATATAAGGAAGCAAAAACCACCCAATCAGAACAGCAAAAAGAAAGAAGAATCCAAAAAAATGAGGTTAGTGTAAGGAGCCTCTGGGACAACTTCAAGTGCACCAACATTCATATTACGGGGGTGCAGAAGGAGAAGAAAGAGAACAAGAAAGTAAAAAATTATTTGAAATAACAATGACAGAAAACTTCCTTAACCTGATGAAGGAAATAGACATACTGGTCCAGGAAGTGCAGAGTCCCAAACAAGATGAACCCAAAGAAGCCCACACTAAGACACATCATAATTAAAATGCAAAATATTAAAAACAAAGAGAAGTCTTAAAAGCAGCAAGAGAAAAACACAGTTACGTACAAAGGAGCTCACATAAGACTGTCAACTGATTTCTCAACAGAAACTTTGCAGGTCATAAGGGACTGGCAAGAAATATTCAAAATGATGAAAAGCAAGGACCTACAACTAAGATCACTGTACCCAGCAAAGCTATCACTTAGAATTGAAGGACAAATAAAGAGCTTCCCAGATAAGATAAAGCTAAAGGAGTTCTTCATCACCAAACTAGTATCACATGAAATGTTAAAGGGTCTTCTTTAAGAAAGAAAAGAAAAGATTTTTAAAAATCAACAATAAAATGGCAATAAATACATATCTATCATCAATTGAATCTAAAAAGACAAATGAACAAGCAGAACAGAAACAGACTCATAGATACAGAGAACATTTTGATAGTTGCCAGATGGGAGGAACATTGGGAGGGATGGTTTAAAAAAGGTGAAATGATTAAGAAGTACAAATTGGGGATGTAAAATACATCATAGGGGTGTAGTCAATAATATTCTAATAACTATGTATGGTGTCAGATGTGTATGAGATTTATTGGAATGATCGCTTAGTAAGTTATAAATGTCTAGTCACTGGGTTATACGCCTGAAACTAATGTAATATTGTATGTCAACTGTAACTGAAAAATAAAAAATGATTTAAAATAAACAAAATTTGAACGACTTCAGAACTCTAATTTTATACCTAACCAAATTTAAGTTAAGGTAGAATGAAGATGCTTTTAAGACATGCCAGTTCTAAGCAACATACCTCCCACATCTGCCTTTCTCAGGAAGTTGCTGCAGTGGGATGGGGAGTAGGGTTGTTCCCTAGACAAAGGAGAGAACCAAGAAAAGATATGGGAGCCAGGAAACGGGAGGGTGTGAGGGAGTCCCAGGACAATGGTAATGCCTCAGGATGGCAGCCGTGCAGTGAATGACCAGTCCAGTTCCGAGCAGGCCAAAGGGCTACACAGAACATGAAGACCGAAAATAAAATCAAAACAATTATTAACCACAGAAAAACACTAAAGCTGTGAAAGCATATATTTATGAGTCACTTTACCTGTAGCAATACACACACATACACACACAAATATATTAGTTATATTAGTATTTATAGTGGCAAGAAAATAAGCGAAACAAGAAACAACTAAAATATTCAATAATGAGGGTATTTATGATTAAATAAATCATGGCACGTTCATGGATAGAATATCATAAGCCACTGAAAATGCTGTTTCCAAAAGGATATAATGGTTTTCTTCCCCTCTGCCAAATTTTCACGTTTCACTGTTCCCTTCGAGTGCGTGCTCGCATGCGCATATATTTTGTATGGATAACATGAGCAAGTTACTGTGCATTCTGCTTTTCACCTGTATAGTTATTATAACTGCTTTTATACCTAGTCTTTTTTCTGTGACTGCTGACTGTGGTAGCTGTGTTTATTAACTGGCTTTTACAGATTCAAGTGAAATAATGCATACAGAAAAATAGTTGTCTCGATGATTTAAATATGTGCATAGTTTGTATGTACACACATACAAAAACGCTTAAAAGATACATATTCAAATGTCAGTAATGGAGAAAAATAACGTTAAACAACAAAAAAACAGGTATGAATTAAAAGTCATTGTCTGAGGAGGGATGGGAGAGGGACTCATGGAAGACTGGTGCTTTCCATAAACCTTACAGAACTATCTGCCTCTATACTTTCCTCATGAACTGATAAAACAGCAAAAAATATGGTGGAAAGCAGAGGTGACTAAGAGCTGCTCCATCTGGCATAGAGTAATGCTTCATACATGCTGTGCTCTAGAGGGGCTCACATGCCCTCCCACCCAAAGCATCTCAAAGTATCTAACTCCCAAGCCCATCACAAGGCCTGAGGTCTCCACAACTTGAGTGGCTTTTCTTTAGTTTAAGGCATAGTATACATTTGTTTGGGGGATAATTAACACAAGAATACATGCAAATTTTTCAAACTAGCCTGGCCATAGGAGCTGAAGGAATGATGACGAAGGAAACTCTCTGCAGCAAGGGTTAGGTTGGAGTGTGTAATGAATATTGCTAGAGGGATATCTATGGCATGTAGGTAAGCCAACAGAACAGAAGACTGCTAGGGAAGATAAGCAATAAATATCCACTGGATATAAGCCTGGACACAACTGCTAGGTCATAAGACATGTGTCTGCTCTGGTAGATACAACCAAACAGTCCTCTGAGTGGCTGTACCAATTTGCAGGCCCTCCTGCAGGGCTGCGTGCTCTGAGATCCTGTGTGACAGGCCTGTGCTAGTGTCTCGTTCTGACTTCCAATTCAGTCCCAAGGAGATTAACGGTGCTGAGCAATTCTTTTCCATAATATTTAACTGGCCATTCAGAGTTCCCCTTATGAACAGCCTGTTCAGGTCTTTTGTTTTTTTCTGTAAATTGTCTTAAGATAATTTATAGGATCATACACACTAGATACAAATCTCTTTTTGAATATATTTATTGCAACAATCTTCTCACTGGCTTGTGTTTTCTCTCTCAATGGGGTCTTTTGATGACTAGTCCTTCATTTTAACGTGGTACACTGTATTACTCTTTTGTTTCATGATTGGAGCTTTTCGTGTCCTATTTAGGAAATCACTACCCACTGCAGGGCCATGAAGATATTCCCCAGTGTTTTGTTCTAGAAGCATCACTGTATTTACTCTTCAATATTTAGTGCTACAATCCGCCTGGAATGAATTTTGTGTCTGATGTGAGATCAAGATTCACTGCCTTCTAAATGGTCCCCCGACTGCGCCTGCACCACCCTTTCCCCACCGCAGGTCTCTGTGGTTGTGGATCAGGTGACAGTGCATGTGTGGGTCTGTTTTCAAATTCCCTTTCAGGTTCATTTGTCTACTTGTCTGTTTGTAGACCTACAAACACTTTTAATTATTGTAACTTTATAGTAAGTCTCAATATTTGGTAGTTTACGGCCTTCTGGTTTTGCTGCTGTTCTTTAAATCTGTGGTAGCTTTCCTTGGGCCCTTTTAATCTCATATGAATTTTGGTATCAGCTTATCAGTTTCTTCCTGCAGGGACTTGGGAATGCATAGAAGTTCATCACATTGAAGAGCACTAATGTTTTACAATATTTTCAAATCCACAAATAAAGAATACACCCTCATATACTGAGAGTAGTGTGCTAACTCAAAGTGTGCCATCCCAACCAGCAGCAGCAGCACCTGAGAACTTGTCAGAAACACCAGTTCTTGTGCGGCATCTCAGGTCTACTGAGTCACAGACGTTAAGGGGTGGGCCTTCACTTTCTGTCTGAGCACAGCCTCTGGGTGATATTGATGCACTGAGTGTGACAGGCACTGATTTGGTTCCCTCATTCTGCTCAATATTCTGTGCTTTCCAGTGAGAGATTTTGTAATTTTCATCCTATGTCTTCTTAGGTATTTAATGTTTTTTGGTGCAATTATAAATGGTATCACTTTTAAATTTTTCTAATTATTGCTGGCATATGGAAATACAAAGTGTACCAACCTTATGCAAATTTAACAAATTTGCTGTGTAATTATGTTTATCTGTAGATTCTTTTCAATCTTCTATATATGCAACAGTGTCTACAAATGAGAGAATTTTATTTCCTCCTTCTCATTCTTACGCCATTCATTCATTTTTTTTCATTCTGCTATATTGCACTGCCTGGGTCCCCAGGCAGATGAATAGAAGTGGCACCTTTGTCCCTGTATCAGGGAAAAAGCTTTCAATACTTTACCACTAATGCTTGCTGGAGGTTTCTTTTAAAATGATCTTTATCAGATTAAGAAAGTTTTCTTCTATTTCTAATTTGCTAAGTATGGTTGTTTTTTTTATTTTTTTTAAATCAGTATTTTTTAATTGTTGATATTGTACAGTTTTCTGTCTTTTACCCCGCCCCCAGCCCACCACCCCAGCCCTCCCCACCTTGTATGATTGTTTTTAAAATAATGAATGGATTTTTAATTTTGTCAGCTGCTTTTTCTTCCTTTATGGAGTGGTTCTTATTTGGGGGTGACTTTACCCTCCGTGTGGCACTTGGCAATGTCTGGAGACATTTTTCGCTGTCACAACTGTGCACGTGCTATGAGATGCTAGACGTCCTACAACGCACAGGACACCTCCCCCCATAAAGACTAATCTGGCCCAAAATGTCAGTAGTGCCCAGACTGAGGAGAGATTGATCATATATGTTTTCTTATCATGTAAATTAACTGAATTCCAATGATCGATTTTTAAATATTAAACCAACCTTGCGTTATGGAGCGAGTCCAACTTGGTTGTCATGTTGTCTTCCTTGGTGTACTAATTTGATTTGTCTAGAATTTCTGCATGTATAGTCATAAAACAGGCTGGCCTATACTTTTCCTTTCATTGTAATCAGATTTTGTAAAACTTTAAAAAATTTTAACTTTTGAAACAATGTGCCTTAAGATTTTGGTTCATAGCATGTCTTCTTGCTCTACCTTTCCTGAGACTTGCTGGGCATGGTGTGGGGTGCATAGTGATTTTAAGAATTATTTTTTTTGCAGCTGAAATTAGAATAATTTCATATTAATCAGATCTCTGTAATTTTATTAATTTACACATTTGGCAGTTGTATAGTCCCTGAGACCTTCAATATTCACTATAATAACAGGGTCAGAATGAGGGGCACTGGCAAGATCCTTTAAAGGAAAATGGGCAGAAAATATTCCTGATTTAATACTTTTTAACTGAGCACTGGACCAAGGAAAAGAAGAAAAGGTTAAAAACAACAACAACAACAACAATACAACAGACTCGTAATCTTAGCAATCCTCTACATCTATAGAACATATGACTAAGAAGTTTGTAGTTTATTTTGAGATTACCAGATCTGGCCCCACCTACCTTCCTGTCAAATTTCACCTCCTACTACTCTCTCTTTCATAGTCTACTGCAGTGGTGGAAGTCAAACTTCTTCTATAAAGAGCAGAGAGTAAATATTATGGGCTTTGCAGGCCTTATGGTAGCAATGACTGAACTCTGTCAATGCAGTGTGAAAGTTACAGATATGTTGATGAATAAGCCTACCTTTGTTACAATAAAACTTTGTTACATTGCACAATGTAAATACAACAGTGTAAACAATGTTCTTGCTGTTAGAGGGCCATCTAAGGAAGGCTTCAGATAAGAAAACAGGCAATTACTTCAGAGTGTAGAAGTGAGCGAAATGGACACATACAGCATGGGAATCAATCCACACTTTTAGGGAAGGGGGTATGGTCTGGAAAAACTCTGGAGAGGAAATAAAGTACATCAATCATGTAAAAGAAATGGGTTGAGAGTTAAACAAAAAGGGATAAGGGGTAGTTAGATATGTGTTTTAGAGAGTCATGTTGGTTATAGTGTTGAAAATACTGAATATAGGAAAAACATGTAGATAAGAGCTAAAGGTCAGCTAAACTAGTGTAGTGGTAATGGGAATAGAGACAAGTAGATGATTTCAGAGATACTGAGAAAGTAAAATCAGCCCTGGCAGGTGTGGCTCAGGGGACTGAGCACTGGCCTGGGAATGAAAGGGTCGCAGATTCCACTCCCAGTCAGGGCACATGCCTGGGTTGTGGGCCAGGTCCCCAGTAGGGGGCACGTGAGAAGCAACCACACACTGATGTTGCTGTCCCTCTCTTCCCCTCTGTCTAAAAATAAACAAATAAGATCTTTTTTTTTTTTTTAAAGTATAATCAGGGACACAGACAACAACATGGCAAAGGCTGGGGGTGGGGACTGGATGGAGGGGGCACAGGGAAGGGAAATGGGGAACATCTGGAATAGTGTCAACAATAAAAAAAGTAAAAAGTATAACGAACTCATATAAAATTTTATTTTCTACTATAGTTGTTCATCACCCATGCTTTTTCTGCTGGACTTAACACTTAAAGGAAAATTCATGTCTGATATGTCTGTGAACTGTCCATGGAACTTGAGGTCATCTGGTGTCTAGTACACAGCCACTGTGACCAAAATATCACACGTCCTTGCCAGGTCTGTCTCTTTTGGCCCTCTGGCAATGGGAACATGAAACTTTCATAAGAAATCCAGCAATACTATTCATTTTGTGAGTCTTCTAGATTTTCTTGCAGATTGGTGGGATCATCTGGAGGGTCACAGTATGTGGCAGAGAGCCTTCCTGCCTCATCTTTTCTTGGCACACCTTGTTCTTGCTGGATGACCCTGTCCCCATCCACTCAGCACACACTGCTGCCCTCCCAGCTCCACCCCAAGACAGTTCATATTTTCTTTTATCCATGCGGAGTAGGTTACCACAGTGATTCAACAAAGAAGGCTTGTGACTCTAAAACCTTCAGGGCTCTTAGCATAACACCAATCCCTACAGTTAACAACTACAGCCACCACAGATGCTGTTAGGATACCATGATAATAATAATAACAACAACAACAAATCCATTACCACAACTATTTGTTGAATTAGAAGTCTAGGGAAATAATTAATGCTCTCTGCCCTTTCCCTCCTACTCTGACCTTCCCATTCAGTGTTTCAGTGGGGTTACTCACAAGTTTTTTTAATAATATACCTTGGTTAGGTATAATAACCTCCCTTTGGTTGTATAGACAGTAGAACTAAATGGGCAACTGGCCTGCAGTTTAAGTCACACGCCAACCTCCCACATTAAGGGAGGGGGGGGGAATAAGAATGGAGTATATAAACCCACACATTTAATCCAACCTAAAAAAGCAAGGAGTCCCAACATAAGCTTTCATTTGGAAAATAAGCTTAGGAACGGACGTCCTACACAACTGTTTAGGTTCTGTCAAAAAGTATAAGACTCACAGGCAGAGAGACATAACACAGAGATCGATTAGTCCAGCTGCCTCATTGGAAAATGTGAAAACTGGATTCAGAGGCAATGAAATGATTTTCCAAGGCTTGTACAACTATTTCGTAGAGGTGCCAAGACTAGAACTAGCACTATGCTCGCTTTTTGGGTTCTACTTATTTCCCTTACTCATCACATATTAACCCAAGACGCATGTTTGGACACCTGCACAGGCCTCATACACTTTATCCTGGCATTCCCAACGCTCACGGTTTTACCTCTGTGTTCCTGTGTAATGTGAGACACGAGTCAGTTTTAACCAGGCTGTTGCTCAGTGAGCAAAGTCCCAGGTCCTGGAAGGCAGACTCTTGCCTCCTCAACCTATTTGAGATCTCTCTAAGGTTAGAGGCCGGAAAATGCGTAGGGTGACTGGAATGTATCCGCAAGTACCTTCTTTGTGATCAGCCTGGCCTTGAGCCCTACCTAAGGGGCAGGGCCAAAAATGCTGTGCGTTAGGTCTGTTGCCTAATTCTCCAAATACGAAGCAGGCCTCCCAATGAACCTGGACTCTGCTTGCACCTGGGAGAGGAAAGAAAGTAGAAATAGGGAAAAACCCTGGTGCCAAGGGCAGGGGAGCAGGGTATATTGAAGGACAGAAAAGAGGCACGTGGCTCTTGTCCAAGAGAGTTCCTGTCTACTCCTGCTGTTCCCAGGAGACACTGACGCTGCCTTTCTCAGACAGGCACATTAAAGAGGAAGGCCCTGGGGAAGAGGTAGAGCATGAAAAGCAAGGCCGCGGGAACACGTGAGTCAGAGGGAAATGGGAAGGCCCTGCTAACTTGTCACGGTTTTTGGGGGGAGATGGAAATGTTCTAATGTTCTAAATGTGATGATGGTTGCACAACTCTGAATTACTAAAAACCATTGAGTGGCATACTTTAAATGGGTGAACTGTATGGTATATGACTTATATCTTAATGAAGCTGCATAGTAAAAAAAAAAAAAAAAAAAAAAAAAGGCAAGGCAGCCGCCTAGAGGCCCACATGGAGGAGGGAAGAAAGCCCAAGTCCTAGCAGGGACGGTGCCTGCTTGACTGGTGCTTTTGGAAGTGGAACTTGTTAACTTAGTTCCCAAAGAACTAAGTGGACAGGAAGTGAGGATGAACAAAAACAGTAGCTTTCTTTGGAAGGTAGTAGCAACAGACTGACAGCAGAAGTTTTAAAAAATTTCCTTTCCATAAATGGTGTTTTTAATGCACCAACTTAAGCTGTGGAGCAAAAGGAAGCTCTTTAAGACTACAAATCTCTAGATGTTAAAAGAATTACATAGGAAACCATACTCCACCCAATCTGTCTGTCATGTTGACCTCAGGTAAAGGGCACAAGTCTTCAAGGGAAAAAGTATGTACATTTCTACCTAATATGTACGATTGTAAGGAATTAATTTCTACTGTGTTCAGAGTAGAAAATTCAAAGTGCTAAACCTGCTAAAGGAAATGTGTGCATGCTGTACAAGGCTCAACAGGGAGAACCCAGTTCTGCTCTAGCTGACGCCTGTCCCCCCGCCAAAGACGGCGGAAAATGTCCCCCAGT
Source organism: Glossophaga mutica (assembly GCA_039655065.1). Classification (NCBI taxonomy): domain Eukaryota; kingdom Metazoa; phylum Chordata; class Mammalia; order Chiroptera; family Phyllostomidae; genus Glossophaga; species Glossophaga mutica. Next base: position 160,532,558 of record CM077303.1, read on the forward strand.
CCAGGTGGAGTGTGGAGAGGAGCACCCAGATGAGGTGATGGCAAACCTTTCAGCAAATGCTGCGCAAGTTATAGAAGTCGAAAGCCTAGATATGCCTGTGGGAGCACAGATGTGGGATGGGAGTTTTCATTTTGGGGGAAATGATAGAAAGAAACCTTTGCTTGTTTGAACAAAAAAAGTTTAAAAGGCTTAAAATATTCACACTGAACTAACCCCTACCTCCAAAAACTAGTAAATTAATTAAGTTCTTAGGCTTCTTTCTTTTGTTTTGTTTTTCTTTTAAACAAAGATTCTTGCTTTCACTGCAGACTAAGACCATTGTAGTAGCTCGCTGTGAGGGAGGAAAGAAGAACCAGTACAACTCATCTTTATTCTGAACAAACAAGCAAACAAACACATCGCAAAAAGACTGGCATGCCTAAAAATATTTTTCTTTTTTACTGTATCTTTTCCATTGCCATTTAGTCCTCTTATTTCCCCCATCCTGCTGCCGCAACACCACACTGTCAAAATATTTCTTGAGCTCTCTGAACCAGTAGCCTCCAAGGCAGGCAGCCTTGGGTATTTGTTTTGGAGGAGTGTGATTTGATGTTCACATTTTCTTCTCACGGACACCAAAATGATCTCCCTGACACTTGAGCAAGGTATTATTGATGGAATAATCTAAACTGATGAGAGAATGCTCGGCAGCTGAAACAGAATAGGGGCAGAATGAAGAAAACAAGTCAGTCTCTTTGTAGTTCCTCACACAGCTTTAAATGCTGTGCTTACTTTGGCAGTCTCATGAGAAAGACCCTGAGTGCATGTGGTGTTTCCCACAGTTTCAGCATAGGGTTTAATTACGGTTATTTCCAACTAGTCATTGTTGTAATTTTTCACTAGGGCTAACTTAAACCTGTACTTCTGGCCGGAAAGAGACACAAACAAACCACTGAGGGATAAGATATGTGTGCAGCTTTGATTACAGATCTAAGAATAATGGGTTGGAAGGATCACAGCTGGGCTCCGTGGCCGCATTAAACTTTGAACTGGCAATATTATAGAGAGACCTTAATTGAGATGCAACTGCCATAAGTGCGTGGCATCACACATGTGCCCAGACCCCTCGTAAGCTTGGGCCACACTGTCCTAGAGTTTCGCACAGCTCTCTTGCCCTTGAACTGTGAGTTCCTGAAAAGATTGAAACTGGATTTTATTCCATCATCTATCAATTGTTGTATGTAGTAAGCATTTATTAAATGTTTACTAAACTTTTATAAAAAAGCTATGTAAGCTTCATCTTAAAATGGCTGTTTTGATCAGCAAGTTTTGGGTTTAATCTGGGTAAAGGAGACAGCACTGAAAGGAAGATGGCGTTACTACTGACCAGTCTGCTACTTCTTTCCAGGGCCCTGTTCTGTTTTCCCTCCTTGAGATCATCTAGCAATGAGTGTGTCAGATTTCTAGTGTACACCTGAGACCCTAGTCTAAGCTGACCATGAACATGGCGTTCACCATGGCTGGCTTTTCCTTCTCACTCCATGCTACATGGGTATGGCCAAAAGACATCAAAGGCTCTGGAGAAGGAAGGGATTAAACAGGAGCTGACAATGGCTATCTAGTCACAGACTTAGAATGTGACTTTTGGGCCACAACATTTGTCAGCTCAGCGAGAAGGAGGGTTCCAAGGTAGTTCATTGAATATTAAATCTCCAAAAACTCAACAATGAATTTGGGCCATTGTTTTTGCCCACGTTACAGATCCAAATGAACAGGGAGTATGTTTGGGGATTCTGGATGTTTCCAATCCACCTTAAAGAAGCACATATATCACTTAATTTCTTAAGAACTACAGCTAGTAAGAGCTTCCCACTCTTCAACTAGCCAAAGCGTGTTCTTTTGTAGAGGGAGCTCCAGATGCCGCAGGGCCACAGGCCGAATCCAGACCTACGGACTCTGGCAGAAGGCCGCATCTTGTCCCTGGTGGTGGCACCCAAGTGTTTCAGAGCTACATGAGGGTTTGAGATACTGGCTTTAAGGGGTTAAGAACATAGGTAACCTCACACCCCAAGCTTCTTTTGTCACCTTAAAGAGCTGTCACTATGAAGGTATCTGAATCCTTCTTGAACCTTTTATTTTTAATCTGTGTCACCTCTGAAGGTAGTACTTGCAAAACCACACTACCAACTTTGCAAAGGCGTGCTGCCTTGTATTGTATGAAAGCTTCTTAAATTTCAAAGGAAAAAACACATTCAAAAGACATCCTCTCAGTCAAGTATTTCAGGATTTGGCCAATTTGTTTTTGTTCTAACTATACCTTTCATTAGAAGAGGTTCAGAGGAAAAATTCCTTATAAGAAAAACAAAATACATAAACAAACACACCGACTCTCTTGAGTGATAAAGACTTCACATACTTCCCTATATGGATAGCCACAACAATCCTATTTAAGCAGCTGTTTTAATTTTTAATTTGCATTGTCTGAGGAGAAAAGTTCCTAAAGAGCAAAGATCTCTTATATCCTAGGCAATATTTCAAGTGGTGTTTAAAAATTTGAGGATATTCTCATGTAACACCAGGCATTAGTCTTTTATCTTCTTTTAAAAATAAGCCTTTGCTTAAAAGAAAAACTTCTAGTTGGAACTAGGTTATCTTTTACTTAAAGAGCCCTCCAAGAGGTACGTTTAATACCATACAATTTAGAGGCCTAAAAACACTGTAACTAATCTTTTATGGGGTCAAGAATTAAAGGACAGCAAGTGGAGAAACTATCAAGGTTGATTCTCCCTCTAAAGAGACAAGTCATAAAAAGACCCAGTAATTTAGAATAAAACATATAGCTCCTCTCCAAATTTAGACTCCCCAAAAAGTAGAGTTTGAGGGCAAAATTTTTTTTTAAGTTTACAAATTTTGTACAGTATAGATATTTCACTGGTTTAAGGGCATCTGGATGCTATGAGAGGGCTTAGTAAAAGGCAAATGGTCCATGGTTGTTTGGAAAACTTTAGTTGCCATTGAAAATTAAATGTCAGTTTTTCTCAATGAGCCTGCTCTATCTAAGGGAAATTCACAACTGTGGAATAACAACTGATGACAACTAAAGTTAGCTCTATGATTTTCCATGACGGAAAATGCTAGAAAACAGTCAACAGGTCTAACTAGAAGGTACTGGAACAGCCCTGGAATGTGTCCTCCATCAGACGGAGACACAGGTAGCCAAATGGGGTATGAAGCAGAATTACCGTATGCAGCCAAGCACATATCATGAGAATATAATTTAGTTATATGCTTCATAAAAGTAGAATCTGTAATACTGTTTCCACTTTTTCCTATACAATGATGAACACACAGACAACTCAAACATGTCACAGTATTATTTTAAACTTTTACTGGGTAGAAAAGAACTGTAGAGGATAGGCATTCTTTAATTTAAATTCAAAGTGATGCCCATAGCAAGACTGGCAGAACTAAGAAATGGTGAGATATTGGGGAGATGAGTGTTTCCCTTTTACCATCTCATCTTTAGTGATCAAAGAACAAAATTCAGAAGATTACTTATAAGAGACAGAGATATAACAGGTGGAAATGGATCCAAACCAGATGATGGTGGCAGGGTGAAGTGGGATTATGCTCAACCTGAAGCAACAGGACACTCGGAAAACAGAAGCTGGTATTATAAGTGCTGTTAGATGCTTGATATTTAACCATTTATATATATATATATATATATATATATATGATATATTCTATTTATATATATACATATGTATATCCCCTGAGAAAGAATTGTTATCCTTCTCACCCTTTTTTAAAACTAATGAAGAAAAGAAATAACTAATGAAGACGGCAATTAAATAACTTTTCCCAGGTTACAAAGGGAGGCAAATTTGAATTTGAACCCAAGCATGTCTCTGATACCCTTGTGTTTATACTAGTCTAGCTGATTTTCAGGATACTGATTAGTTCGTAAAGAAGAAAGCAACTTTAAAAATGCATAAGGATAGTTCTTGGATTTAAGAAAAATTATGACTATGTTGGGGAATGTCCTTCTGATCTCTACTAAACTCCACCGTGAAACATATGCAGGCCGCTACTGAAGGATCTAAGGACCCTTCCACCACTGGGCCAGGGGCATAAGGCTATTCTCCTGTCACCCACCCTGACCTCCTCATATTTATAAATGTAAGAGGTGTGTAGTTTTCCCATCTGTGAACCTAATGGTGTTTCCAATATCTTATATTACCAGAAATACACCCATGATAGAAAATTTTCTAATAAGCTATTTCTCCTTGTGATTTTGGAGCCGAATGTCATAGGCTTCCTTTCAAACAAGAGCTTTTTTTTTTTTTAATTTTTTTTTTAAGATTTTTATTTATTTATCTTTAGAGGGGAAGGGTAGGAGAGAGGGAGAGAAATATCACTGTATGGTTGCCTCTTGTGTGTCCCATGCTGGGAACTGGCCTGCAACCCAGGCATGTGCCCTGACTGGGAATCGTACTGCGATCCTCTGGTTCGCAGGCCCGCGCTCAATCCACTGAGCTACACCAGCCAGGGCTCAAACAAGAGCTTTTGTCTCTGAAGATGTACTCCCGTGTATGACATCTTGACAATGAGTCAACATGATGTGTATTCTCCAAATTCGCCAGATGACAGACTTTAAGGTCTCATTTGCCTACACATGCATCCTAGGAAGAGTTGAATTTTATAAGGCAATATTCCGTAAGCTCCCTGAATTCATTTTCCAGACTTGTTTCTTCTAGGTAAGACATCTTGCAGGCACTCTGGCAGCTTCAGTCCCTCTAAGACACCTCTTTCCATTTGCTGCTCAACTTTTGTGACAGTCAGTGTGACACGTGGTCCACCTCACCCACTGGAAATGAAGGAACTGGTCTCCCATCGGATGGGAGTACTGATGGAAGGTGGCCTTCAGCTGTCAGTCTCTTTGGGGACTGCCTTGAGCTGAAAGAAACTGCCTTGTCAAGGTCATGCCTCCTTCCAAAGGGGTTCTACATCCAAAGGCCAATCACTGAGTGGGTACAAAGTCGCCACTTGACCCCCTGAGGACAACTGTGGGCCTATCCCAGCTCCAGAGCTCTCCAAGCAAGAGCTAAGGCCCTCATCAGGTCTACCTCGAGCACGACTTCCCTCTCCACTCAGTCCTGCCTCCTTTCCTTCCAGACACTGATCCCAGAAACAGTCCTAACCTCCAGCTTGGACTGTGCTGCGGGGAAGCCAATCTGCAGCAGGTGGCCCTGTCACAATGGATCACAGTCACCAGTATGCAGGCTCCACTGCTGTATCCATGACACCCAGGACAGTGCTTCCACACTTGAGCGGATGTATAAACCACACACACAAAAGACACAGCAGGTCAATTAGAGTAGTCAGTGAAGGCCACGTCCCAGTGGGTGTGCTTGCAGAGAGCAATCAGGTCCTATCTGAGCATGTGAGTTTGGGCTACCACATAGGGTTTGGGAAAAGTAGGCATTAACTGGTTAATATGAAGGATAGACCCCGTAACACTAGAATGGAGATTCAAAAGTAGCAACGTTCCTTCCCCAAGGCCAAAGCACTGGACAACTTGGGATCACATTCTTCCCCAAGAGGAGATGGACAGCATGTATTATTTTGGTTCTCTATCAAAAGAGGACAGGATACATAAAAATGAATGTGAAAGGCAAAAAAATAATTCAAACACCCTGACTCCTGATGCACTATGCCCATTTCTTTAAACACCTCAGCCATCTGATGATCACTCAGTTTCATTACATGAGCACACACACAAGGCAGTCTTTTAGGCCACTGCTCAGAGTTGGCCGCAGCAAGATCAGACATGCCCTTCTACATTGGAGCACGGCTGCTTCCCGACCGTGCTTTAAAGAACATACTCACAAACTACTGGATATTAATTTGTCTTCCCTACATATGCTTTTAACATGTTCTTTATATAGTTTTTAATTAAAAAATTAGTACCTAATTCTCCATTCTTAAGGATTTGCAGGTTCTCAGATTTTCAGAGAGTAATTTGTAATATATTTTTCTTTCAGTAAATCAATCAAATACTATTTACTACATACTTCATGATGATTTAAAAAAAGAAAATATGCAAGTAGGAATCGATTAAATTCTATCTTACTATTAACTGCCCTCTATAGTGTATATATCTCTTTATTACATTCAGCATAATGTGGGTTAATTTTAGGGCTCAGAGTATCTGTAAGAAAATGTTCCCACTGGAAGATGGAACTGAGATGAACAACAGACCCTTATCAGCAAAGCCCAAGGCTAATTCTCTCCTGTCCTGCCGGCTGTGAATATAAAGGTCTCCATCCTGAAAGATGAATACTGAGGGGTGGGGAGTGCTACACGGTCATCTCTTAACTTTAAAACTAACTCTTTTTATGAAAGTTCCCAAGCCTGTTGATGATACGTAAGAGTCTGGATTCTGAGAGAAAGGGATATGAAAGCATTTATATTTGTAAAGAAGTGAAAAATCTGTTTTAACGTGAACTTGTTTTTTACCGTGAGGAGCTTCTCTTCCTTCAGGTCTTTTGAACTGAAAGCATCTGGCCCTGCCTGCATTTGAGGCTGCCTGCAGTCAGGCACCTCCCTGGCCTCAGCAGTCGAGTTACTGGCTGCAGTGAGATTCCTTTCACTGCTGTGGATCATGTTCTGTATTTGTGCAAATTTAAGATGATTAAAAATTTAGATGCCATTTCACAAAGTAAGTATTCCAAAAACATTAAGTTAGTTAACCCAAAAGAATTTGATAAGATCTTCCTTAAAGGGGAGGGAGGTGGGGCCAAGTCAGCCAATAACAGCACATCAAAGCATTAAAGGAAACCATCACTCACCAAAGTGAGACTTCTGGAGCGGGAACTGCTACTTCGACTCTCCAAACTGCTCCCTCTGCTCAGGTCACTGAGCCTGCAACTGGGTGACATGTCAGAGTCCATCTCTGAAGAGTCTGATTTCTGGTGGTTTACAGGCATCCCCACAGAAACGGTGGCCAATGGCTTGATCACAGGAAGTGGGGAAGGTGCCAGCGTTCCATTCTGAAGTTGTGGATTACTTCTAGAGAAACCAAGCACAAGCAACAAAGGTTAGTGAGCCTAGAGAGTAAATGCCTTATCCTTTCAAATGAAAGGCTCAATAAGAATTGTCCAGACTCACAACCTCAACCATTAAGACAAAGAGAATTAGGAGCCTCTAAGTCAACTTGTTTGGTGATGCTCACTTCCATTTCTCCTTTATACAAAGTCTTCTCCATGATCAAGGTGTAGGAATCATTTTTAAGGAAAGACATGTACTAAAAATTACTTCGGTGCAGAAGGTTTGATAGAATGATGTTCTGGCACTGTCCTTGGCGCTTAGGGCCTGTACTTTCTTGCTCTTTCATGCTCAGACTCAGGTTCTCCCTGTGTGGTTTATTAATTCTAGGCCTTTCTGCTTTAGATACCACAAAATTATGGCTTCTTCTCCAGCTTCACCACAGTTCAGAGTTGAGATGAAGTGACAAGAGCTCATAAATTATTAATGTAACTTTGGTTGACATCACAAAGATTCTAAACTCTTTGGAGGCCATGATGCTATTGCAACTTCTACATAAAATATTAAGGTCCCAAAAGTTAATACTATCAGGAAGTTCATGTTTTTACTTTCAGGAACAAAGACTTTGAAACTGTCCCTAATAAGCCCCTCGATTTCATACAATTCTCTGACTCTTTTAGCAGGAGTTCAGTTCAGCTTCTGAACAACAATTGAGTTCAACAAAATCTTCTAGAACACCAAGGAAGACTGATAGGGAAAAAGCCTCCTGTTGATTACAAGTGACCTGATATTATGGCAAGTGCAGTGACAGATGCTCACATCCTTCCTAAAATGAAAATACGCCAGTTGCCTTATGAGCCTCTTTAACGATACTGAGGGGCTAAAATGACCACAGACACAATTTGGTGTGTGTGTGTACGTATGGATATGCACTCAGATGTGTTAATTTTTAACAAAACATGACTATTTGTGGAGAAAGCAAAATCAGTACTGAACACCTTTAGGAGGACCTTGTCATTTAAGACTGCTGTGAAATCTTCTCAGAGAAATTCTGAAGATACTAGAGCAGATTAAAAAAGAAACTATTCCATACCCCATTTCTCATCATTTTTCAGGTGTATCAGCACAAGTCGCACGGCAGTTTAAGAGCAAATCTAGGGAACAGAAGATTCTGAGCACATTCGCTTTGTATAAGTTGCCATTACAAATGGTAAAAAAAAAGACTTAAGGAAATGTTAAAAGTTTAAAATTTGTTTAATAATAAGAAAGTCTAAGCAATACACAGACTTCATATAAATCATCTACATAGTCAATAATATGCAACTCAGAAGTGAAGATATCCTTTGTGAAACTCTCCACAGTATTCAGTCTAGTGAGTTAAGTGCCTAGTATGAATTTAGTGCAAACACCACATAGTGGACATCTAAGTGTGCTGATGACAGTGGCCTGTGACAAAGCAAGGCGAAGGCAGATGTGGAAGTCACAGTTACATCCTGGTGAGTATCTGGGTTCAAGAAAGGTGAGACAGAAAATGCAGAGAGGACAATCAGGCAATGTTTGAATTCTTTCTGGTCTGTAGATCCCTGCCCACTGATTCAGCTCTAATTCATTCCTGAACTAAGTAAAATCACTACTCCAAGGAAAGTAGATGGTTGAGGAACAGTTAAGTCTTTCCCCCACACAACAGTGACATAATGGACAGGAAATGAATACCCATTCACCTACACGATGAAGGAACCCAGTGGAACTGCCTAATGGGTGGGAAAGGCAATGGGGTGTGGCTACAGGTCTGCGCAGTCAGAGCTGTACTCTAAGGCCCTCACAGTATGGTCAGAGGGCAGTAATTTACCACACCACTCAAGAGCACACCATTTTCTTGTGTAACTATAATTCTAAAGGCTATTCTGATACTGTAAAACTACAATCTGTAGACTTTCATACATTATTCTTTTGAAAGAATATGGGGAAGCTTCCCAGAACTCTACAGAAGGCAGAAGTTACAAGGGAGAAAGTGAAAACCTTGGTTCCATACCCTTCACAGGCTCAGGATGTCAGTCTTCTTTGATCCTGTAAATAATGGGCAACCCAAGTCCTACTTCCCAGGAACAAAAAATACAGAATTCCATGGGAGGTCCACTGTGGAGAGAGCAGTTTTGTGAAGAGAAAGGGCGAGGAAGGAGCCTTCTTCTCTGCTCTTTCCTGGAAAGGCAATGCGATGAGACAAAGCAGCAGGGGACAAGGAACACAGGGGCCTGGCAACAGTGACCACAGCTGTGAGTCTCTGAAGGTCATCACCACCTACAATACTTAGTCTCCTTGTCCAATCAAGGGATAACTTTTTGGGTCTGCAAACAGTGCACATTATGAACAGTGAGACCAGGGCCGGACTAAGACAGCCCCATAGAAGGGGAAACTGACTTCTACCAGGAGAGCAGAACAAGCATGAAGAGGAAGTCATGACCAGCCCAACACAACAGGAGCAGAAATGTGAGCCACAAGTGTTTTTCTATTTATTTTCTTATACTTCCTGTGTTTGTTTCTCATTAGTTACCAGTAACATCTTTCTTTCGTGAAGTCTAGTTTATCCACTGAGCAAAGAGAACAAGGAGAGGGTCACGAGAGATCTACAGTCTCTGTAAACCTACATCTGCCAAGCATGACTGGTCAAGAGGCAGCAGCTGTCCAACCTAAAGGTGCTGAGGGCCTGGTGGGGCTGACAAGTGAACCCTCTGAAGTGAGTGCACTGGAACCAAGAGAGGAAGAAGGCAGCTCCTCCTCTTCATCTTCCCCTGGATGTTCCAGAAAGACTTGGAATAACCTGGATGGTATGTGTAAAGCCCTCTTTCCAACATCACCTCACTCCATCTAAGTTCCAAATAGCCACAATCAGGTCTACACAGCAGCCCAAGTAACTAAATCTTTCCATTGGTCACCTGAAAATTCTGGTTTTGCCAAATCCCAAGGCTGAATTATGTTAATCAAAAACCTGTCCACAAGCAGAGTGGCTTTCAGCTTCGTCACACACAAAGGCATCTTTGACTCCTCCCTCTTCCTGTCACTCACAATCAGCTACCAAAGCCTCATGATTCTTCCAGTGCAGTGTCAGTTGCATCCACTTCTTTTCTAGTCCCACTCCTTCAGCACCATGCTACCTCAGGCCTACATTACTGCAACAGCCATCCAGTTGTTCTTGCGCTTTCACTCTCCTCTGTATTTTCCCTTTATTCTTCCGCTGGGTTGATCTTGAAATACCACTTTGATGTCACCACTCTCCTAAAGGCAATCAACTTTCACCCACTCCCCATAGGCTTCAGAATCTCATGTTATCAATCAGTACTTGCTTCGATCTGAGAGCTCTAGCTTCCTTTCTAGACTAAGAATATTCTTTCGGTGGTGTTTTCCTGCTTCACAAAGAGTAGATTCCAGGTAAGTAATTCTGCCATATGGCACCAGCCCTAATGGAAGACAAAAGCGTACACTGCACTCTGTGGCATCATAGGGACTACAGGGGCACAGAGGCATGCAGTACTGCCTGAGAGGGCCAGACACTGCACAGAAAGGTGACAACTAGGTGTAGCCCTACGAGATGTTTCTGATTTAAGGAGACTGCTAATTAAACAAACTGTTATGGGCATTCCAAACAGAGGAAAAAGAGTAAGCAAAGGCAGGGCTCTCTAGTCTTAGTTCCCAGGAATGGAAACTACAGAATTCCACAGGAGGTGCTCTGTGGAGAGAGCATTTTTAAATCTTTTTATTTACAGGTTTTTATTTTATTTGTTTTTAGAGAGAGGGGAAGGGAGGGAGAAAGAGAGGGAGAGAAACAACAATGTGTGGTTGCTTCTCACATGGCCTCACTAGGGACCTGGCCTGCAACCCAGGCATGTGTCCTGACTGGGAATCGAACAGGCAACCCTTTGGTTCACAGCCTGCGTTCAATCCACTGAGCTACACCAGCCAGGGCTAGAGAACATTTTTATAGTTTCGCTTTTCATATTTAAATATCTGATCCAGCTTGAATTTATTTTAGTATAAAGACCTACTTCCCCATCCCTAACTAAGCAGGCTTCAAAATCACTCAAATGCCAAGTATTCAAAAATTTATCTTTCCCACTGTCTTCAAATACTAAATGTTATTTTATACTAAAGGTTAATATGTCTTAGATTCTATTTCTGAATTTCCTATTCTGCTCTATTGACCTTCCTATTCATTAGGACTCAAAAATACAAATCATAAGGTGAAAATTTCAATGAATCTACTTACATAAAAATTAAGGATACCATAGAAAACATTAAAGAAAAGTGGCAGGCTGGCAGAAGATGTTTACTATGTCTAAGAAAAGGAATTGATAGCAAGAATATATGAAAAACTCTTGAAAATCAACAAGAAAGGAAACTCATCAAAATAAAAAAAGAACAAGGACTATGATTAGGCAGTTTACAACAGACGAAGCCCAAGTGATTAAGAAGTATATGAGAGATGCATAACCTTACTAGTAAACAAAAGAAATACAAGTTAAAACTAACATAAGACATTACTTGTATTGGCAAAGACATTACTGTATTGGAAAAAATCAGACAATTAAAAAATAACAAACATCAGCAAATACCAGATAACAAATACCAGAATCGGGGAACTGGAACCTGTACACGCTACTGTTGGCCATGTTAAATGAACACCGCCATTCTGTAGATTAATCTGGTAGTATGTAGTGAGACGAAGCATGTCCTGTGAGTCCCAAATCCCACCACTCAGTCTACTTGGAAATTTCTCTCAGGAAAGGAGGGAAACACACGTGTGAGGATGGTTATCATAGTGTGGCTAGCAGTTGAGTAGTGCTGGCGGCAATCTTGGTTCATAACACACTATGAACTCCAAGAACAAGCGAACACCTGGTAAATGTTTTTACTGTGGAATACCATGTATCAGCCAGGAGTTACCAAATTAACAATGGCATGCACAGACCTTAAAATGTATTGAGTAAAAATCTATAATTGTGTTCTTAGCACAATTCCATTTATATAAATTTAATCCAGACACAACCCTCTATTGTACATCCACATCCTGGAACATATGCCAATGGTGGGGGTGGGTGGGTGAATGGGGGCACCACTCAATTGTCCTGTAGTATCACCTGGTCTGTTATTCATGGATGGCCACCTATTTATCATGCATCTGACTCCTACTGCTGGAAAAACACAAAAGGAAGATTTGCGTTTGAAGAATTATGACTTGTCAGGTCATTGTATCACCTGGGAACCTTCGAAAGGCCCAGTATCTATAGGACAGATAAGTTGTGATTTAACAAGGGAAGAAGAGAATACAATCTAGAAACCTGGGGGCAGTTTTGGAGGGAAATGCTGAAGATGGCATGGTTTTAACAAGAAAGAGAAAGAAACCCTGAAGGCAAATTTTTCTTGAATCACAAGCGAGCTGAAAATTTACCAGGAGAAAGTTGAACTGATCCAATTTATGGAAGAACCTAAGCTGGAACTATCAATATATTAAGTTCCCTCACATTCAACTATTAGGCTTGGTCCCTTCTAGGTAGGGGAGAGGGAATCATATCCTGAAATACTTAGATTCCCAACAGGCAGGCTAAACAAAATCACAGGGGTGATTATCGTCTATGCTAGCTCTGAACATGTATAGAAAACTTATCCATCTTAACCAAGTGATGTGGAACTAATTTTGCTTAGCATGTCTTTAATACACCTTAAAAGAGAACTGCTCCAACTCATTGCCAAGATAAACTCTTCACAAAAGAGAAGATCCAGGTGGGGGTCCTAGGATTCTGACCCCCATGGTACAGATGGATAGCCCCTCATCCCTGTCTAGTCACCCACTGTCAATCACAGTGCCAAGGCACAGGCAGCAAAAGCACAATTCAGCGGGGAAAGAGGTAGAAACAAGCTCCTTAAAATTATCCCCTCTCCCCTTTCCCTGTTGGACTCTACACTAGGGCAGGATCAATCCTCCACCAAAGCCCTACTCTTTGATCATCTCATTCTCTCCTACTTTCACTCACAGGAATTTTATGAAGACTTGTTCCCAAATATAGAAAAACAATCTTAGGACAGAAATTATGTTTAAATCTATACCATGAGAAGTCCTAATATCATGATTTAATAAACAAGCCATTATCAAAGGTAGGTTTTTCTTGACCTTCAAGAACATTAAAGATGAAGGAGCTTTACAGTGGGAACAGTTTCTGAGTCATGAATGGGCTTTTTCATATGGTGAAGCAGTGGGCGAAAATAAGGAGGATGGCCATCTTTAGCAGAATGTATACACTCTTAGATGAAACAGTCAGTAAGCACAAAATAGTCATTGTTGGCCTTAATGCTAGTAGCTCCTGACAACATTCGTTCATCTCACATGTGCTGATGTGGTAGGCTCTCTGCTCCACTTTTCTTGAACAAAGAAGATGGCAGTCCTTTTATAGTTTCTACCTGGTCCTGTGCTCATTCCTATAACATGTGTTAATAAAAAGTAGTTATAACATAAAACCACATTAACTAGGTGATGAAGCTACGAATGATACCAAGACTTTTGTCTTGTTTCATTAACCTAATTCATAAGCTGAAAGGAAGCTGAGTACTGAAATTCTTTTTTATATTGTTCAACTTTGAGACTTTAACAACATTCTTAACTAAATTAACCATTTCATATCTCCCCTAAAAGTAATTTACAGACAAACTCCATAAAAATAACTTCACTCTAGTTATCACAGCACTTCTGGTTATTCTAAGCACAATTCAGCTCTAGCTCCCACTTTACACACCGAGTACAGCCTCCCGCCCTCAGTGCCCTGAAGTTGCACAGATACCTGTAATCTGCTGACTGACCTAGCAATGAGGTAAAAGTAGTTGTTTGTCCTGTTGTTCACTTTCTTCCAAGCTTTCTACTCTCCAAAACATTGTTAAAAATAAAACAAATAGTCCAACATTCACCCATGAATTGCAAGTAGTACTTAAACAATCCTGGGTTATTTTTGGTGCCACAGGCCTGTTGAAATTGGCCCTTTTCATTTTCCTAATCTATGCTGCCAAAGAACCTATCTGTAAGAACAGAGGGCTTTAAGTGTCTCTTCGGAATCTGCCCAACCTTATCTCTTCAACCTTATTTTCCAAATATAAACCTTTATCGAGCCTGGCCCCCTAAATGCTCTGCTTAGTTGTAAGCCATGTTTTGACTGCCTCCCCCATCACTTCCCTTTCAGTCTTTAGAGCCTGGCTCAAACTCTGCACCAGATCGTGCCAAGCCTTCCTTCACAGTCCTACTCACCACTGACCTCTCTACCAGGCACCTTCTGTCCTTACTGTTCATATACCACCATTTGTTAACTACATGACGCTATTTTGCCACTCAGACACAACGGATCACATCAGGTTTCTTATGCATGTAATTCTTTTTTCTTCAATTAGAGTATAAGCTCCTTGTAGGCAAAGTGCTCACACTTGTGCTCTCTCTCTCTCTCTCAGTGTAGCCAAAGAATTTTGGAAAATACTTGTCACAAAATATAGACTTGATGTCCATTACTTAGACAAAACATATTTTAAAATTCTAAAAACCACCTTATTTTTTTCTGAAAAAAAAAATTAGTGTTTCCTTTAGACCTCTGATCTAAAAGAAAAGCTTAAACACGTAGGAGTGTCTCCAACATGTTCATATTGTGGTGGCCATCCTTTATGCCCTTTATTTTATATGAGACCAAACCCTTCAGATTTAGGAAAAATTACTCATTTAACCTATAGACTTCAATCAAGGGCAAGCGGAGAGCACTTTATTCACAGCCATAGAGGAGGTGCTTCTCTTAGCTTCACCAAAAATATATGAAAAAATTGGCACCAATAGATACACCAGACCCAATAAATCAGTAATGCTTCTCAATGTCAACATGTAATATCAAAATGAATGCATGTATGCCTACAGATGCAACCCATGACCAAAATTAACTTCAAAAATGGGTATCCAGCCCTGGCTGGTGTGGCTCAGTGGATTGAGTGGCGGCCTGCAAACCAAAGAGTCGATGGTTCAATTCCCAGTAAGGGCACATGGCTGGGTTGTGGCCCAGGTCCCCAGTAGGGGGTATGCAAGAAGCAACCACACATTGATGTTTCTCTCCCTCTTTTTCTCCCTCCCTTCCTGTCTCTCTAAAAATAAACAAATAAATGATCTTTTTAAAAAATGTGTCGCCACACAAACAGGCTGAAATAAAATAAATTTGTAGTAACTTTTCTTTAGTTTGCGCTCTTTCTCAAAATCAAGAAAACAATAACCTTGGAAAGCAAAGAATGCTACCAAAAATATTCACTAAGTAAACTAGCAAACTAGGATTGTCACCCTGCACTGCAAATCCTAGGAAAACCTGCCCTGGCTTGAGGCTGGTTGGTACTGGGAGGGCTGACAGTACAGTTAGTTTTGTTCTAAAGTTTTCAAATTTGAGGTGCTCAGTGGTTTAGCATCTGTTTCATTTGATGCTAACTTTTCTGATAGGGTTTTTTTTCTTTTTTTCTTTTTTTCCTGAAGTGTCTTCTGTAAGAGTTTAGGATCTTAAGCTCTAACTGGCACTCAAGGGTATTAAATACAATTAAACATTTTAAAGGCTAGTAATTTTACTTCTCCAGAGCAATTACATGCTGTCCTTTTAGATCTTTTTTTTGAAAGCTCTTTCTGAACAATGTAGAAAAACAAGGTTGATTTCAGACTGTCTGAATTGTGAATAGTTTCAGCTATTAATGGGAGGCAGTATTTTCCTCAGGGCCATAAGCCACAGGAAAGTAATTGATTCGTCTACACTAAGCAAACAGGTTCAGGATAGAGGCCTCACCTAGGCAGGCTGGTTTGCAGGCCCTGAGGGAAGGTGTCTCCTACTACCAGTTTGCGATCTATCATTGAACAGAAGATGTGGAAATTAGATTTTCCTAAAGTAAAACTTCACCTGAAAACAACTCAGTTAGATTTCAGATTAGTTGACAGTAACAAAACATTATGACCCAGGAGGAAGCAAACAAACACCACCAAGGGGAAAACCTACTTCTATTGCAAAGATAGATTCTTTGAAGTTTTATTTTTAGCTGATTTTAAAAATTGATATTCTATATGCCAACTGCATTTCTGGATTCCTTAGCAATTAAAAAAAGAAGAAGAGAATCCCAGTTTCCGCTGTTCTTCTATTAAACAAGCTTATGTGCTTTCTCTTTATCTATTCAGCAAATACTACAAGAGCACCCACTAAATGCTAGTCTGGTCAGACAACAGGGAGTAGTTCTTACTTGGAAGTAATAATTATACCTTATTGTTTTATAATTTTTTTCTGAGAAGGTCCAAATTCTTAGCTAAATTTTTCACTCATCTTCATAACAAAAACAAAGCTGACTCAGAGCATGTTCATTTAGCATTGAAATTTATAACCCCAGGTTAGACTAGAAGCAGACATCTGGCTTACATATTTTTATCTCAAATTGAACAGATTTAAATCCAAGCCAGGGGAGTGCACAGCTTACAAAAAACCACTGCTCAAACTTTAACCTTATCTTCCAAAATCTCTTGGTTAGTCCTGTTTGGGGAAAGGGAGTAAATCCATTTAACCTGTGGGTGTGTATACAGAGGCTCCCTTTTCCTCAGACTCTTCTTAGATACTTCCTAGAAACTTAGTAACAAATTGCTCAAATCACTCATTTCAAATCCAGGCTTTTGGGCACAAACTCATATCCCAGTTTTATTTTATTTTATTTATTTATTTTCAGAAAAAGGGAGGGAAAAAGAGAGGAAGAAGTATATCAATGTGTGTTGCCTTTCATGCAACCCCAACTGGGGCCCTGGTCTGCAATCCAGGCATGTGCCCTGACTGGGAATCGAATTGGCAACCTTTTGGTTCGCAGGCCAGTGCTCATACCACTGAGCCACACTAGCCAGGACTCATATCCTAGTTTTAATAGAGAAAAGGACATAAAAGAGGTTTTCAGTACTTCTTCAAGAAATGGGAACAACTAAATGTTTGTTGAGAAAACTGGATAACTTCAACCAACATTTAAACTGACACTAATATCAGAAGTTCAAGGACTGTATAGTAACCTCTCTGGGAGAAAACAAAGCACCTAAATTTAAATAACTCAACTGGAGTCTGATAATTACTTAAGTGATAACAAAGGCCTCTTGGTAAACCTCACCACCTTGGAAAACCAAAACAAAACTAACATCCTGGTGAAGTGAGAATTCCCTAAGAGGTACTACATTTTAAAATGCTGCATTTTTATGTGAATTTTCAAGTTCACTGATTATTCTTTTAAAAAATTTTTTTAAATTATAGTTGGCATACCATATTATATTAGCTTCAGATGTACAACATGGTGATTAGACATTTATGTATCTTAAAAAAATGATCACCACAGTAAGTCCAGTACCCATCTGACACGATACACAATTCCAACATTATTGACTACATTCCCTATGTTATTCTTTACACCCCCATGACTAACTTTATAACTGTCTTTTTTTCTTTTTTAAATATATTTTATTGATTATGCTATTGCAGTTGTCCCATTTCTCCATCATTACCCTCCACCCTGCACACCCCTCCCACCCACATTCCCCCCCTTTAGTTTATGTCCATGTGTCATAAGTTCTTTAGCTTCTACATTTCCCACACTGTTCTTGCCCTCCCCCTGTCTATTTTCTACCCACCATCTATGCTACTTATTCTCTGTACCTTTCCCCCTCTCTCCTCCTTCCACGCCCCTGTTGCTAACCCTCCATATGATCTCCATTTCTGTGGTTCTGTTCCTGTTCTAGCTGTTTGCTTAGTTTGCTTTTGTTTTAGGTGTGGTTGTTAATAGCTGTGAGTTTGCTGTCTTTTCACTGTCATATTTTTGATCTTCTTTTTCTTAGATAAGTCCCTTTAACATTTCATATAATAAGGGCTTGGTGATGATGAACTCCTTGAACTTGACCTTATCTGAGAAGCGCTTTATCTGTCCATCCATTCTAAATGACAGCTTTGCTGGATAGAGCAATTTTGGATGTGGGTCCCTGTTTTTCAAGATTTCAAATATTTCTTTCCAGCCCCTTCTTGCCTGCAAGGTCTCTCTGGAGAAATCAGCTGACAGTCTGATGGGAACTCCTTTGTAGGTGACTGTCCCCTTATCCCTTGCTGCTTCTAGAATTCTCTCCTTCATTTTAATCTTGGCTAATGTAATTACAATGTGCCTTGGTGTATTTCTCCTTGGGTCCAACTTCTTTGGGACTCTCTGAGCTTCCTGGACGTCCTGGCAGTCTATTTCCTTTGCCAGATTGGGGAAGTTCTCCTTTATTGTTTGTTCAAATAAGTTTTCCACTTGTTGCTCTTCTTCTTCCCCTTCTGGGACCCCTATAATTCGGATGTTGGGACGTTTAACGATGTCCCGGAGGTTCCTAAGCCTCTCCTCATTGTTTTGAATTCTTGTTTCTTCCTCGTTTTCTGTTTGGTTGTTAGTTTCTTCCTTCTGGTCCACTCCATTGATTTGAGTCCCAGTTGTCCTTCCATCTTTATTGGTTCCCCATGTGTCTTCCTTCATTTCACGTATTGTAGCCTGCATTTTTTCATCTAATTTGTGAGTAAAATCAACCAGTTCTGTGAGCATTTTGATGACCAGTGCTTTGAACTGTGCATCTGATAGGTTGGCTATCTCTTCACGGCTTCGAGGAATTGGCTCTGGGGCTTTCATTTCTTCTCCGGTTTGAGCCATTTTGGTCATTTTGTTTTGTTTTGGTTTTAGTCTGGTCGCGGCTATTACGTAGTGAGAGGTGGAGCCTTAGGTGTTCCTCAGAGCGGGGCAGCTCAGTCGCTGGGTTGTGACGCTGTAGGTGGGGGCGGGGTCCGAGAGGGAAGAATGGCGCCTGCTCCGCTCTCTCCTGGACTCCGGTCCCTTCCGCCACTTCCCCTCTGCCAGGACTGTCTGCGTGCGCAAATGTGGGACCACCTGATCAGCCAGCCACCTTGTGCGGCCTCGCTGGGTCTGCACAGTTGCCCCCCTGTGCCCGGGGTCCGCCAGCTGCTGCCTGTGGGCCCGGGGACCACCAGCCGCCGCCTGTGCACCTGGGAACTGCCAGCCGCTGCTGCTTGCATTCCCAGTCCGCACCTCCACTTTTTCCTGCCGCAACTCCGCCCCTCTTACCAGTCTGGACGAATGGTTGTTGGACTTCCGTACAGTTCAATTTTCTATGAGTTCTGGTTGTTTTCTTGTTTCTAAATATTTGTTGTCCTTAATTTTGGTTGTGAGAAGAGGCACAGTGTGTCCGCCTACGCCTCCATCTTGGCCGGATGTCCTATAACTGGCTTTTTATCCTCAATTCCCTTTACATTATTTGCCTATTCTACCCCCAACCCTAGCCCAAATCTGGCAACCATAAATTTGTTCTCTGTATCTAGGAGTTTCTTCCTGTTTCATTTTGTTTGTTCATTTTTGGGGGTTCCACATAAAAATGAAATCATATGGTATTTGTACGTCTGACCTTTTCCACATTAGCATAATACCCTTTAGATCCAGATCCATTCATGTTGTTCCAAATCACAAGATTTCATTCTGTTTTATGGCTGAGTAATATTCTCTTGTACATAGGTGCCACGTCTTCTTTATTCCTTAATCTATCAATGAATACTTAGGCTGCATCTGTATCTTAGCTATTGTACATAATGCTGCAATGAATAGGGGTGCATGCATCTTTTCAAATTAGTGTTTTGGAATTCTTCAGATAAATACCCAGAAGTGGGATGGCTGGGTCATAAGGTAGTTCTATTTTTAATATTTTGAGGAACTGCCACTATTTTCCACAGTCACTACACCAGTCTGCAATCCCACCAACAGTGCACGAGAGTTCCCTTTCCTCCTTATCCTCACCAACACTTGTTCTTTGTTGACTTTCTGACGATAGCCATTCTAACAGGTGTGAGGTGATATTTCATTGTGGTTTTAATTTGCATTTCCCTGATGATTAGTGATGCTTAGCATCTTGAAGAAGTGTCTATTTATGCCCTCTGCCCATTTTTAATCAGATTTTTATTATGTTGAGTTGTATGAGTTCTTTATATATTTTGGATATTAACCTATTATCAGATGTATCACTTGCCAATATCTTCCCTCATTCAGTAAGTTATCTTTGCATTTTGCTGGTAGTTTCCTTCACAGTACAAAAGTCTAAGAGCCTGCACTTATTAGACTGAATCATATGAAGATATCATTTCTGAAGTTCAAAAATAACTTAATATCAGTAATTTTATATGGATAATCTGTTTTTGGAATTGAACTGATAATTAACATTGTAAAAAAGTGAAGTGTTTCTTGAAATAAAATTTTTGTTTAAGCCCCGGCTGGTGTGGCTCAGTGGATTGAGTGCTGGCCTGCGAACCAAAGGGTTGCCGGTTTGATTCCCAGTCAGGGCACATACCTGGGTTTGCAGGCCAGGGCCCCAGCAGGAGGTGTGCGAGAGGCAAATACACATTGATGTTTTTCTCCCTCTCTTTCTCCTTTCTTTTCCCTCTCTCTAAAAATAAATAAATAAAATCTTTAAAAAAAATTTTGTTTAAGTTTGGTTTTATTACATGTAGATGCTAAAATGTTTTTCCTCAGAAGATACCTCTAAAATCACAATAGGGATCAACAGGAAAAAAATGTCTAATATACAACATATTTCCCTCACATACATTTCAAATGTATGTGATCCATAAAGTGAAGTTGCCTGCATTAGTAGCAACTCAACACATTCACAGATTATCTGTGGTGTGTGGAGGACAGGTTAGCATATGAGGAAACTGAGGTCCAAAGCGTGCAAGTTGATTTGGCAAGTCAGAGAGAACTGGATCTATGTCTTTAGCTCTCCACTCTAGGATAATGCTTTTTAAAACTTTTTTGCACCAAAACTTCTATTTGACATTTGACATTCTTGGTGCCCTTTCCTTGTTTGTGCCATCTTACCTCTATTTGTCTTTCTATTCTCCCTTCCTCAACCCTGAACATCCCACCCAACATCAAGTTATTCCTTTGGCAGACAAATGTTTACTGCACAGTAAAACCAGAATACAGGTCTCCTATCACAACCCTGCTCATCCTCCTTCAGGGGTAAACGCCCCAAAGTCAAGGCTAAAGTCTTCATTATGATAATCAAAGCCACAATTTTGCCATTCTAATTTTCCAGTATCCTCCCCTATGGCCCAGCTCCAACAATACATTCTCCAACAGATTGTGTGACAACCATGAAAAAAAGGATCCCTGTCCTCTGCTCCCAAAAGACTTGTGGGCCTCTGCTATGGACTCACACTTGACATTTAGTTTCTCTGCTTTACTGAATCATAGTTTCTCAAGTGCAGGGAACACACCTTATTCATTTCTATACTCCCTGTTGTGCCATGCATAGTAGGAACTTAAATGATCACAAAAGCTCTTCAAACCCTCTGAATCTTTACAGAAAATACCGTATGCACCATTAAAATTTTTTTATTCATTGATTTTTTTAATAGAGTCAGAGGAAGGAACAGAGAGAGAAACATTGATTAGTTGTTCCACCTATTTATGCATTTGTTGGTTAAGTCTTGTACGTGCCCGGACCAGGAATCGAATCCACAACCTTGGCATGTGGGGACAACACTGTAACCAACTGAGCTACCTGGCCAGGGCTCCCATATGCACCATTTTGCAAGGGATAAATCAACCAAACTTACCAGTTTAGTCTAGTATAATCTAAAAGAACATCAGCATTTTTTCACACAAGAAAATTCCTTTAAGTAGGTTGAACAAAATAAACTATTTTAAATACACTCATAAAATTATAGATTTGTAAAGGAAAGCTGTGGTGAACATTAATTCATAATCTCTAGTTTCAGAGTCTGGGAGGAGCTGAGATATCACTTAGTCCTGCCCCAAATTTTACCAACCAGGAAACGACATTCCAGAAAGTTCCTAGGATCACACAGCTATTTGGTGATGACACCTGAGATGGATCCCCTTACTTCCAGTTTACTACTGCTCTTTTTCCCTTTGCTAGGCTCTTGTTGACCTGTTAATTGAAAAAGATAAATTGTAAGCTGCAAACAGCGAAAACAGAAGCATAGGAGCACTGATTCTGTTTGCATGCCCAATGACTAGCTCAGTGCTCCGCACTGTAGGTGCCCTGACAGTCTACGAATATCACTGAATGAATGGATGAACACCTCAGGCCTTTGGATCAATGACTAAAATATGCAGAATACTAAATATTTCAAAACACCAGTCAGACAACTAGTCTCCTAGAAGGAGCAACAGAAGCTTGAAAGAGAAAACAGGAAAAAAAAAACCCAAAATAACAAAGTCAAGATTTGACAAGGGAAACAATATACAAACTGAACCCTATAAAAATAACTAAAGCTTAATATAAAATACAATCAAGTTGCTGAACACATATTTCTCCAAAGAAGATCTGTAAGTGGTCAACAAGCACATGAAAAGATGCTCAATGTTATTAGCCATTAGGGAAATATGCAAATCAAAACTTCAATGAGATACTTTTGGGTTGGCCAAAAAGCCTGTTTAGTTTTTTCCATAAAATAAAGGACGCATTTTTCACTTTCATCAATAACTTTATTGATTGGGATATTTTGAGTATGTCAGCTATCTCCCATGTGGCATAATGTTGATTGTTCTCAATTAATGTCTTGATTTGATTGCTACCAATTTCAACTGTTCTACCTGACCATGGAGCATCATCTAATGAGAAATCTCCAGCACGAAACTTCACAAACCACTTCTGACACGTTTGATCATCAGTCACAGCACCTTCTCCATATACTGCACAAATCTTTTTGTGTGTGTTTCAGTTGGGTGTTTACCTTTCTTGAAATAATAAATAATAATATGCCAAAAATGTTGCTCATTTTCTCCCATATTTAATATTAAAATGACTACACAAAAATGCACCAATTTTGATAAGTTTTTTTTAATGCACACTAATATGACAGCTGTCACAATACAATAAAGATTGTTTCACATAAAGTTAAAGGCAACTAAGCAGGAACTAGAGCCATTGTATGGAAAAAAACAAATGAACTTTTTGTCCAACCCAATACTTCATGCCCACTAGGATGGCAATTAAATTAAAACCTGGAAAATCACAAGTGTTGATGAGGCTGTGGAGAAGCTGAACTCCTCCTACATTGCTGGTGGGAATGTAAAGGGTACAGCCACCATAGAAAACAATTGATTCCTTAATAGGTTAAACATTGAATTATTGTATTGTTCAGGAATTCTACTCTTAGGTAAAGGCCCAAAAGAAATGGAAACAAGTGTTTAAACAAATGGTCATAGCAGAATTATTCACAATAGCTAAAAGGGGAAACAATCCAAATGTCCATGAACTGATGAATGAAAAACAACTTGTGATACATCCATATAACAGAATATTATTCAGTCATAAAAATGAATGAGGTACTGATACATGTTACACAGTATCTTGCAAGTATTGTTAGTGCAACAAATCAGACACAAAAGGCGACATACTGTATGATTCCATTTATATGAAATATCCAGAACAGACAAATCCACAGGGACAGAGAACAGACTAGTGGCTGCCAGGGGCTGGAGTAGTGCGGAAATGAGGGGGTGACTGCTTCATGGATACAGGTTTTCCTTTTGGGGTGATGAAATCAAGTTCTGGAACTAGAGAGCGGTGATGGTTGCACAACATTGTGAATATATATATTTTTTACACTTTAAATATGTGCAGTTTACTGAATTTCAGTTATACCTTAGTAAAGATATATAATTTTTAAAAGATTTTATTTATTTAGTGTTAGAGAGAGGGGAAGGGAGGAAGAAAGAGAGGGAGAGAAACATCGACTGGTTGTTGTGAGAGAGAAACAGCTATTGGTTGGTTGCCTTTCATACACACCCTGACCAGGGACCAAACCTGCAACCAAGACATGTGCCCTGACCCAGAATCAAACTGGTAACCTTTTGCTTTGGGGGACTATGCCCAACCAACTGAACCACACCAGAGCCTTGGTGAAGATATTTAAAAAAAATTAAAAAGGATGGGAAAAGATACATTAAGCAAATATTAACAACAGCAATAATGAAAATATCACTCTGGCTATATTACATGAAGCAAAATAGACTTTAAGGCAAAAAACCTCAGTTGTCATAAAAGTAACTATGTAATTATAAAAGCTTAATTCCTTTTAGACTATGTATATCTAACAATATAAACTTACAAAAGCACATTATTAGATATTAAAATATAAAGATGTACGCACAGGTGATTTCAGAGTACCAGAAGATGTCAAATCCCTCTTTATAGTGGGATCTTTCAATATATCTCAGTTACTGATATGTTAAGACACAAAGTTAGTGAGGAATAATGTAATTAATAAAGTTCTTGTAATGAATATCTATAGACCTTTACAGAAAAAAATAAGCACATATGATGTGAGTATACTTAGTGCTACTGATTTATATACTTTAAAATGATAACTTTAATATTATATGATGAGAGAGAGAGAGAGAATGAATATGAATCACTTCTTCATGGTACTAGGGTCTTTGGAAATATCCAGTCTGAAGATATGCATTCATAAGGAGCTATTATATCCTGCTCCAATAAGACTAGGTGGAGTGTTCTGCTCTACACATTCCTTTACCTGACTGCATGGATTATAAACCCAGTACCTACTTTGTTAAAATTGGTTTCAAGATTAATGCTGTGAGTTCCAAAGAAGGACATGGGCATTACTGACAGGTGCAGCTTCACAGTAGTTCTCTATAGAGACTGTTGCCAATGATTCCACTGTATTGACCCCACTGTGTCAACGTGAACAGAGGCTTTTGGACAAGGGCCCCTGGACTCCCTCAAAGATCCGAGATGGGAATGCTGTAAGAGAGCAGAGGGAGAGTTGCCGTGCCCATCCTCCTTAGAGCACAGCTAGGAAGCCACCACCAATGCCCCCAGAAAAAGCATGGAAACTGAAATGAAATGCTGCCCTTCAGCAGCCAAGGAAAGAGCTCAAGTTCTGGGATGCTCCTGGGATTCCCTGGCACCTACCCCTAAATGGCCTCCGTGCCACTGGCGGCTGTCCCACAACCATAGAGATAAGATGCACTTGAAGTTTGTGTTCCAGAGGATCTCCTGTTCTCTGCTCCACCCAAGCCTTTCACCTCTCTCCCTTCAGGCTTCAAGGCTCCACTCCACCTCTTGTGGTTATTTGAGATGATCTTTAGAATCAACACGGGGTGACAACTATAGGCTTCTTAGGTGTCTGAGAACTTTGGAACCAGGACCAGGTGTATCTTAAGCTCCTGAGGAAGGCTTACTTGATCTGGTTTTAATCAGTTTGGGCCATATGGCCATTATCTAGATATGTTTTTATGCTCAGTGACTAGCTCAGTGCTCAGCATGGCGTAGGTGCTCGCTCTACAAGTATGGCTGAGTGAATTAATGAACAACAGGGCTTCTACCAAAACAGGCAAATCCCTGCTTGCCCTCTCCACCCAAAGAGGCCATTATGAAGTCAAACACAAATTTTCTTAAAAGCATCTCTCTCTCCTCTTCCCAGCCTTCTCTAAATTAGCAATTTCATTTTGGCTTCCTGATCTCTAGTAATGGAGAAAATGTGTTACTTGTAAATGATCAGCATACAGAATTTTCAAAGGAAAGCTCATTTGAAGTGCTGTTACCAATATCTATAACCAGTGACTTAAAAATGGCTATTACTGGTCTGGGCAAGAAAATACACAAGATTCCATACGTACGTTGTCAAGTTTGGCAAGAGAGATTTGAGACAACTTCCATCCCTTCCCACCCAATCCCAAATAAATAGGGCATTTGTTTGTATTTCCACATTGACCTCATGAAGGAAAATACCTCCTCCACCTAGAAAAACAATCTGTAACATTCAGACATGGAACTTTGAGGGCAAACTTCGTAGTGCATGCTAGAGCACTACACGTGTAGTGCGTAAAAAAAAAAAAAAGTGGCAAAGTGTCTTTGAAAAAGGTTTCTCCTGCGAGCAACTTTCCCCAAGTTCACACTTATACCTGGTTTAGTATTTCTATACCTTTCAGATATACAGGTTTTTAGAAAATGTATTCTTCATTAAAATTGGAGCTAGAAGGAGCCTTCTTCCTACAGTCTTCAGCAACAGACCTGACCATTTTCACTCTGGGGGAAAACATAAAAAAATCATTTTCCTTAACTCACTTTAAGTTCTCTGCTCTACACCAACTCTTTTAACTTTGGCAAAGAGTTAAAAGTTTTCTGAGGTTAGTTCCTGCGGTTAAAAAAAAAAAAAAAAGCTAGATGCTTAAATTTAGACTCCATAAAACAATACTGGGAAAGTTTCAAAGCCTTGAGAAATTCTGGAGTTTATTGCCTTTTGTTAAATTGCATCACATCGACCACATTTTCTCTTGTTAATCCCTGCAGCCCAGGCTCCCTGGCAGATCCTACACCTGCCTGAGTGATTCAGTTACCTGTTGGGGGTCAGGGGCTGGGGAACCGGGGTGGGGACGAGAATCTACTGGTCATTTTGAAGAGGACCTAAGCTTAACAGGTGGCTTTAGCCACCTCCTGTCAACATCAGGCCCCCACCCTCCTCTCCGCCTCTTAAGGGGCAGAGTCTCCCGAGGAAGTTGAGGGCCACGGCGGCAAGTGGGGCGACGACTCCCGCACACGGCTCCGGGAAGGGCGGTGAGGACAGGGGTTTGTTAGGAGCAGCCCGGACCGCTCTGCGCCCAAAGCCTAAACACGTATCGCAGACCCCCAAGAGGACAACCTCAGAGTCGAAGAACGCCGCTCCCTCCCCGAAGCCCGCGACCCGGGGTGCGCTCGAACCCCTGAAACCCCAAAAGAGGGACCGGGTTTCCCGTGAGCGAGGCCACCAGGTTGACTACGGCGGCCTCACTCACCGTGGCCTCGCATTGCGCCAGTCTTTCCTCACTTCCAGGAGACGGGACAAACGACGTGGAGGAGAGGAGAGCGCGCAAGAAGAGATCCGAGCAAAGACTGCACTGCAGGGGACCGCGGGAAACGCAGACAGCGGGTCGCAAGACAAGGGAGTCACCGCTCTCCACCCGAAACCCACCCGACCTTCCCTTCCCTCGCCAGACTCCAAGTGCCGCCCGGCTCACCGACGTGCCAGGACAGGGGACCGGCTGCCCGGACGTAACCCCGCCGCCGTCACCCGGCCGGCAATAGAAAAGTTCTCACTCACCTGGCCGGAGCCCTCTCGCTGGGGACCGCAGGTGTCCGCCCAGACCGCCACCCGAAGCCCTCGCGCTGCGGGTTAGCCGGTCAGCTCGCGCACGTCTCGCCAACAGTCCCCCGCCGCCTTGCGGAGCGTTGGCCGCCCCACCGCGCACTCTCCTGCTGCGCGCGCGCTCTTCTGCTGTGCGCGCTCTCTCCTGCTGTGCGCGCGCCCTCTCCTGCTGTGCGCGCGCCCACCGGCTCTTCCCCGCCGGCCGCGCGCTCCCCGACAGCGCGCTCGCTCACGCGCGGTGCACTGCCCCGTCGCGCGCCCGCTACCCCCGCCCCGCCGCGCGCTGGCCCAGCCCCGCCGCGCGCTCGCCCTCACCCCAATGCTGGCCCACCAGCCGAGGAGCCCCTTCAAACGCACACAACGCACGCCCCGGGCTTTAAAGGCGCAGATCCCCGCGCGGGTGCTGCCCGGAGCCGCCTCTCACAGGCAAGCTGGGTCCCGGAGTGAGGTTTGAAGCGGAGACCACCTGACTGAATCTCCACCCGCCATCTCTGAGTGACACACGCGGAGAAAAGCAGTAGGAGTTTGCGTCTGAAGCTTTGGAGAAACAGGGCAATCCCCCTGCTGCCCTCCCCCAACCCCATCACCTATGAGAGATTCTATTTAATGACAATAATAATAACCTCTGTGTATCGAATATTTATGACCTTCGGACAAGGCATTTAACGTGCACACAGAATAACCCTCTGATTTCTTGCCCCCAATCTGAGGAAAACGGGCTCAGAGAGGTGAAGAAACTCGCCCAAGCGTTTTTTGACGCCATTGCTTGGTGCTGTTTTCTCCTGGACTCTATCATTGGAAATATCGACTGAGGTAATAGCTGGTTGTGGAAGGCTTTGTAAGGTGATGGAAGTTAATGTTACCCGTGTTTCCATGGGGGTGGAACAACTCTCTAGGGAGGGAGCAAGCAAGAGTTATGGGTTTTTATTAATTGTAGGGTTTGTTACATACTCAAATGGCGGGCATTATAATCATCTGTATTCCAAAATGCTTTTTGTGTTTATCCCCGTTTTACAGAAAACTGAGGAAGGAAGTGCCTGGTTGCACAGAATGGCCGAGTCGCTGGCAGTCCTCGGGGCTGAGCCCCAATTCCTTCGTCCTTACATCATCCCTTCGCCCTCCCCGGGAGGAGATACCTGATTAAAGGGAAGAAAACTTTTTCTCTAATAACACACCGACCTCGCCTAACTCCCTGCATCTTTAATTAATGTTGGCAAAGCACTTTAATCTACCCAACGTGCTAGTTAATTAGGCAAGTAGTATCCCCCTCTTTCTGAACCAAATCCAGGAGAGAATCAATTCCGTCAGTCCTTGATGAATAGTGGACCTAAGCTTTCTGTTTACGTTTTTTTTTCCTTTACAATAATGTTCTCTATTGTGTTAAATACTAATGCATTTACCATGCATTGGCTAAGTAAAGGTTAAATAATATCAAACACCCCTGGATGAGAGGTAATATAGGCAACCTTTGATAAGTGCTTCTCTGACTTTTTTTCTTTTTATTATTGTACTTTTTGCTTGGTTAAGCTTTTAACGTATAAACATTTCAGCTTCATTTATTTAAAATTTTAATGTACTCATCTTTTGTGTAAAAATTTAATTTTACACAATATCTTTTCTTACAGGTGGAGAGGAAATAAGAAGGGAGACATAGGAGGATGATGAGGTTAGGAAGAAAAGAAGGGCAAAAGGAAAAAGCAAGAGGGGGCAGGAAATGAACAGGGAAGAAAATGAGCTTGGGGTCTCAACCAAGAGACAGCAGAGGAGATGAGGCCAGCCCCTGCTAGTACCGTACATCCCAGATCTTTGTGGGAATGACAAACAGGTGGCCCTTCCTCTGGGCTGCTGCAGAGGTAGCCAGGGCCCAGTGTGACTGCCTGAGCTCAGGCTGGCTCCCAGTCCCCTCTGCACCCCTGTCTAGACTCCTTTGTGCCGACTGAGCACACACAAAAGGACTAAGAGAAAGGACATGAAGTGAGATTAAAAGAAACCCCACAAGAAATAGCTTAGAGGGGGAATTTAGAGAGAGTTATTCATGAAAGTACTTAGATAATGTTCTGGAGGAAAGGAAACAAAGAAACACCTGGAGGGTATTTGTGTATACTAATGTTACTATTAAATCCCATGAAATTTATAAAATTGTACTTTTATTCACTAACTTTTTAATAAATGCCTTCCAAGGGCTGGTCTTTGCTAACAAATGGTGGTAATACATGACCCCCAAATATTAGATGATTGCTCTTATGAACTTGTACTAATTAATACTTTTAAAGTAAACTAAAAAAGTTGAGCTAAATATATTTTATTTTATGAAAATAATCATAGTACTATGTATAGAATCGATTTGAGAAAGTGCAATGTCTATGATAGCCACTAGAGAGAGGCCAACAGGAAAGGAAAGAGAATGGTTAGTAAGAAATTTCATGAGTTTTTACTAAAAAATTACAGCACTTCAGAGCTGCAAAGGGAGATGTCAAAGACAGGATTTTGCTTTCTGCCTCTTCCACTGAGGACATGTGTAACCTTGAGCTATTTATGCTTTTTGACTCAGTTCTGCATTGTAAAATCAGTCTATGAAATTATTTTGTTTACCTGAATAAATAGCAGGTAAGAAAAGTTAAGAAAATTATGAAAATGAAGAAAAATATGGTACATTTCTGTTTACTATTGAAACAGAGCATATGGTTATGTATGCTGTAACAGAAGAATAATGACTATTGAATGATGCATATAACAGAATGGAATAGATAATCCAGAAAAAGATAGTGTTTATATAGTGTAGACTTTAATATGTGATAAAAGTTATCTAAAATAAATAATAAAAGGACAGATTCTTAACAGGCTCGAGAAAACTAGTAACTTGAAGGAATAATCAAATCGAACACTTACCTTTCATTATCTTTTAAAAGAAATTTCAGCTACATTAAAGAATTTTTTTAAATATATTTTATTGATTATGCTATTACAGTTGTCCCATTTCTCCCCCATCATTCCCCTCAACCCTACACACCCTCTCCCACCCACATTCCCCTCCTTTAGTTCATGTCCATGTGTCATAAGTTCTTTAGCTTCTACATTTCCCACACTGTTCTTGCCCTCCCTATCTATTTTCTACCCACCATCTATGCTACTTATTCTCTGTACCTTTTCCCCTTCTCTCCTCCTCCCACGCCCCTGTTGCTAACCCTCCATATGATCTCCATTTCTGTGTTTCTGTTCCTGTTCTAGCTGTTTGCTTAGTTTGCTTTCGTTTTAGGTGTGGTTGTTAATAGCTGTGAGTTTGCTGTCTTTTCACTGTCATATTTTTTATCTTTTTTTTTAGATAAGTCCCTTTAACATTTCATATAATAAGGGCTTGGTGATAATGAACTCCTTGAACTTGACCTTATCTGAGAAGCACTTTATCTGCCCTTCCATTCTAAATGACAGCTTTGCCGGATAGAGCAATTTTGGATGTAGGTCCCTGCTTTTCAAGATTTCAAATACTTCTTTCCAGCCCCTTCTTGCCTGTAAGGTCTCTTTTGAGAAATCAGCTGACAGTCTGATGGGAACTCCTTTGTAGGTGACTGTCCCCTTAGCTCTTGCTGCTTCTAGAATTCTCTCCTTCATTTTAATCATTTTAATGTTGTGTAATGTAATTACAGTGTGCCTTGGTGTGTTCCTCCTTGGGTCCAACTTCTTTGGGACTCTCTGAGCTTCCTGGATGTCCTGGCAGTCTATTTCCTTTGCCAGATTGGGGAAGTTCTCCTTTACTATTTGTTCAAAAAAGGTTTCCACTTGTTGCTCTTCTTCTTCCCCTTCTGGGACCCCTATAATTCGGATGTTGGGACGTTTAACGATGTCCCAGAGATTCCTAAGCCTCTCCTCATTGTTTTGAATTCTTGTTTCTTCCTCGTTTTCTGTTTGGTTGTTAGTTTCTTCCTTCTGGTCCACTCCATTGATTTGAGTCCCAGTTTTCCTTCCATCTCTATCAGTTCCCCATGCATCTTCCTTCATTTCACGTATTGTAGCCTGCATTTTTTCATCTAATTTGTGAGCAAAATCAACCAATTCTGTGAGCATCTTGATGACCAGTGCTTTCAACTGTGCATCTGATAGGTTGGCTATCTCTTCACGGCTTCGAGGAATTGGCTCTGGGGCTTTCATTTCTTCTCCGGTTTGAGCCATTTTTAGTCATTTTGTTTTGTTTTGGTTTTAGTCTGGTCGCGGCTATTACGTAGTGAGAGGTGGAGCCTTAGGTGTTCCTCAGGGTGGGGCAGCCCAGTCGCTGGGTTGTGACGCTATAGGTGGGGGCAGGGTCTGAGAGGGAAGAATGGCACCTGCTCCACTCTCTCCTGGATTCAGTCCCTTCCGCCTCTTCCCCTTTGCCTGGACCGTCAGCGAGCTGCCTTGTGTGGCCTCACTGGGTCTGCACAGTTGCCCCCCTGTGCCTGGGGTTCGCCAGCTGCCGCCTGTGGGCCCGGGGACCGCCAGCCGCCGCCTGTGCACCTAGGAACTGCCTGCCACTGCTGCTTGCGCTCCCGGGTCCACACCACCACTTTTTCCTGCTGGGACTCTGCCCCTCTTACCAGTCTGGATGAATGGTGGTTGGACTTTCGTACAGTTCAATTTTCTATCAGTTCTGGTTGTTTTCTTGTTTCTAAATATTTGTCATCCTTAATTTTGGTTGTGAGAGGAGGCACAATGTGTCCACCTATGCCTCCATCTTGGCCGGAAGTCTACATTAAAGAATTTTAAAACTAGAAGAAAATTTGGGAAAATATTTGACCTCAAGATGGGGAATATAAGAAATGGAGAAATTGTACAGGAAATGACCATTAGACTAGATTACATAACAAATTAAAAATTCTAACAACTAAAAATATTATGAACAAAATATGAAAAGGAAAAAAACTGATCCCTGGCTGGTGTAGGTCAGTGGACTGAGCGCAGGCTGTGAACCAAAGGGTGGCCAGTTCAATTCCCAGTCAGGACACATGCCTGAGTTGCAGGCCAGTTCCCCAGTGGGGGCCACGTGACAGGCAACCACACATTGATGTTTCTCTCCCTTTCTTTCTCCCTCCCATCCCCTCTGTATAAAAATAAATAAAATAAAATAAAAAAGAAAAGAAAAGGAATAAAACTCCTGCAGAACTATACATAACAAACCTGATAGTTAATTTTATCCTCAATACAAAAGTACATACAAGTTGACAAGAAAACTCTAATAACTCAATGAAAAAATTTCCTCAAAAAGAAAATAAAAATGGTTAGTAGTTAGCTGTGTGTGTTTGTGTGTGTGTGTGCGCGCGCGCGCACGCGCGTAGGTATATTTTAAAGTGTTTGGACTACCTAGTAATTTAAAAAGAAATTTAAAATAATATACAATATTTGCACCTATTAACTTAGACAATATTTTCTTAAATTCTAATATTTATTACTGGCAGGAGTGCAGTTAAATAGGTGATTTTATATATTACTAGTGGGAACACAAGTTGATATAACTTTATTGGAAAGCAATTTTGTGAACTGTTTCAAGAGCCTTAAAATATTTATACTTTGACCTTATAATTCCATAGCTAGGGATTCTGTAGAAATAATCAGAAATGAGCATAAAAATTTGTGGATAAAGTGTACACTGTCTCCTTTTTTTATAATGTCAGGAAATTTGAAACAACCAAAACATCTGAAATTAGGTGACGTTCAAATAAAACTATTATGCAGCTATTAAAATGAGGAATTTTTTATGAATGCAACAAAATATCTAAATTATTGTTAAGCATTGGGGGAAGGACATTACAAAATTGTATGTAAATTTTTATTTCAGCTATGGAAAATGCATGTATATATGGACAAATTAGAAGTAAATATATCAAAAAGATAATAGTTGCTGTTTCTGGCTCTGATTATATGATTTTTTTAATTATTATTTTTTAAAAATTTTAATTGATTTATTGGGGTGACATTGGTTAATACAACCATATAGGTTCTAAGTGTACAACTCTATAACACATGGTTATGTGATGCTTATTTATAGCATCGTATATGTTTCAGTTTTTTTTGTGACTCTATATTCTTTTATAAATCAATACAGACTAATACATATTATTTTTTGCTTATTTATGTTTTAAATTTTGGTTATTTTAAAAATTTTTTCTAAAGATTTTATTTATTTATTTTTAGAGAGGGGAAGGGACGGAGAAAGAGAGGGAGAGAAACATCAATGTGTGGTTGCCACTCTTGTGTTCTGCACTAGGGAACCACAACCCAGGCATGTGCCCTGACTGGGAATTGAACCCGTGACCATTGGGTCTGCAGGGTGGCACTCAATCCATTGAGCCACGCTAGCCAGGGCACTATTATTTTTTATATGAGACAATAAGTGCCAATGTGCATAGAATAGCATTTGGTTTATATCAAACATACAATAGATATTGGATAGATAATGGATAGAAGGAAGAGGAGATTGAAGCAATTCAAGGATGATTTGCTAGTGAAATTTCTTGATTTAAAAAACAAGAAATAATTATTCAACTTCTATAGATGAGAAAATTACAACATGGAGGGATTTTTGCTGATGAGTTTAGAGAAAAACTTTTAAAAAACAATAGAAAAATATTCCATATTTCCTGAAAGCAAGTAGATGATGTGCTACCTTGTCTGTATTCCAAATCAATATTTGAAGGAGAAACATATGTGGAAGAAACAAATATGGAAGAAAATGGTAAATTATCCCTAAAATTTAATGATAAGAGTTCTGAAAAAGAAGCCAAACTCTAAAAGGTCCCTGGTGAACAAGTTCTGCTCATGCAAGCTTTAGGACCTGCCAAATCACTGAAGTCCAAACAGGAAAAGAGGGTATATGGTGCCCATTCATTCTTCTTCCAAAAATTACCTGTGATCTTTTAGGTGTTACTATGGGTAAGATCTAGGAGACACAACTGCAAATGGCATACATAAGCTCCCTGTCTACATGGAATTTATATTCCGGGAGGAGATGGGGCAATACAGACAAGAATCAGATGTTATACTAGCTATTCACTAACAATCTGTTGATCCCCAGGTAGAATATGAATGATTTTGTAAATGAAAATAGTGAAATGGAATACATTCCACCAGAGATAAGCCTGAGGAGTAATTGGTGGTTAAAATTTGGTTGAGGACAACTTGTTTTGCTTCCGCATGACCTCCGACCTAGTTTTTGGTTTACAGATAAAGTACGTAAAGCTGACTGTTCTGGAAATGGCTTGGGGCGAGTTCAATGTCTAGGGTAATGTGATAAGGCAGCTAACTGCTAAGGGAGAGCTGGACTTTTAAAGAACAGCCTTAGGAAATTTCCTGTGTAACTATCTTAACACACAATCTTCCCACCAGCCTTTCAGTAACACCTGCATTCCTCCTGAGTGCTTTTGGAGTGAACTTTGTTTTCAGGATATTTGAATATGGGCTGAAATTGGCCTGATATGAATGTCAGGTAAGAGCAGGAGCCAGTGAGACCCAGTCCCATTTTGTTACAGGCATAGAATGTAGCACATTTGGAAGGAAAGGTGAGCTTGCTTCCTCTGTCACATATTAATTGACTATAAAGGTGTGGGTTTATTTCTGAGTTCTCTGTTCTGTTCCATTGATCTATGTGTCAGTTTTTATGCTAGCACCATGCTGTTTTATTACTATGGCCTTATGGTATAGTTTGATATTAGGTAAAGTGATTCCTCTAACTTTTTTTTTCCTCCAGCATTGCTGTTATTATGCAGGGCTTTTTGTGGTTCCACATATTTTTTTAAATATATTTTATTGATTATACTATTACAGTTGTCCCATTTCTCCCCCATCATTCCCCTTCACCCTGCACACCCCCTCCCACCCACATCCCCCCCTTAGTTCATGTCCATGTGTCATAAGTTCTTTAGCTTCTACATTTCCCACATTATTCTTGCCCTCTCCCTGTCTATTTTCTACCCACCGTCTATGCTACTTATTCTCTGTACCTTTCCCCCTCTCTCCTCCTCCCACTCCTCTGTTGCTAACCCTCCATATGATCTCCATTTCTGTGGTTCTGTTCCTCTTCTAGTTGTTTGCTTTTGTTTTAGGTGTGGTTGTTAATAGCTGTGAGTTTCCTGTCTTTTTACTGTCCTATTTTTTATCTTTTTCCTAAATAAGTCCCTTTAACATTTCATATAATAAGGGCTTGGTGATGATGAACTCCTTGAACTTGACCTTATCTGAGAAGCACTTTATCTGCCCTTCCATTCTAAATGACAGCTTTGCTGGATAGAGCAATTTTGGATGTAGGTCCCTGCCTTTCAAGACTTCAAATACTTCTTTCCAGCCCCTTCTTGCCTGGAAGGTCTCTTTTGAGAAATCAGCTGACAGTCTGATGGAAACTCCTTTGTAGGTGACTGTCCCTTTATCCCTTGCTGCTTCTGGAATTCTCTCCTTCATTTTAATCTTGGCTAATGTAATTACGGTGTGCCTTGGTGTGTTCCTCCTTGGATCCAACTTCTTTGGGACTCTCCGAGCTTCTTGGACTTCCTGGTAGTCTATTTCCTTTGCCAGATTGGGCAAGTTCTCCGTTATTATTTGTTCAGATAAGTTTTCCACTTGTTGCTCTTCTTCTTCCCCTTCTGGTACCCCTATTATTCAGATGTTGGGACATTGAACTATGTCCCAGAAGTTCCTAAGCCTCTCCTCATTGTTTTGAATTCTTGTTTCTTCCTTGTTTTCTGTTTGGTTGTTAGTTTCTTCCTTCTGGTCCACTCCATTGATTTGAGTCCCAGTTTTCCTCCCATCTCTATTGGTTCCCCATGGATATTCCTTCATTTCACGTATTGTAGCCTGCATTTTTTCATCTAATTTGTGAGCAAAATCAACCAATTCTGTGAGCATCCTGATCACCAGGGCTTTGAACTGTGCATCTGATAGGTTGGCTATCTCTTTGTCACTTAGAGGAATTGGCTCTGGAGCTTTCATTTGTTCTCCGGTTTGAGCCATTTTTGGTGTTTTTTGTTTTGTTTTGTTTTTGGTCTGCTCATGGCTGTTATGTAGTGAGGGGTGGGGCCTTAGGTGTTCCCCAGTGCGGGGCAGCCCAGCCCAGTTGCTGGGTTGTGACGCTGTATGTGGGGGCGGGGGCTGAGAGGGAACAATGGCATCTGCTCCGTTCTCTCCTGGATTCCAGTCCCCTGCGCCGCTTCCCCTTCAACTGGATTATCTACGCTTGCAAATGTGGGACCACCTGGTCAGCCAGCCGCCTTGCTCGGCCTCACTGGGTCTGCACAGTTGCCACCCCAGCCCGGGGTCTACCAGCCACTGCCTGTGGGCCTTGGGTCTGCCAGCTGCCACCTGCACACCTGGGAACCGCTAGCCATTGCTGCCTGTATTCCCGGTCCGCACCTCCACTTTTTCCTGCCGTGACTCCAGCCCTCTTACCGGTCTGGATGAATGGTTGTTGGACTTCCGTACAGTTCAATTTTCTATCAGTTCTGGTTGTTTTCTCGTTTCTAAATATTTATTGTCCTTAATTTTGGTTGTGAGAGGAGGCACAGTGTGTCCACCTACACCTCCATCTTGGCCAGAAGTCCATCTGACCCATATAAATTTTTAAAAATAATTTTTCTAGGTCTATGAAATACAACATTGGAATCCTGATAGGTAGTTTTTTCAGTAAATGGTGTTGGGAAAATTGGACAGATACATGGAGAAAAATGAAACTAGACTACCTTCTTACACCACATACAAAAATAAATTCAAAATAGATCAAAGACTTAAATGTCAGACTGAAACTATAAAGATCCTAGAAGAAAACATAGGCAGTAAAATCTCAGACTTTGCTCATAGCAATATTTTATCGGCTATATCTCTTCAGGCAGGGGAAACAAAAAATAAGCACATGGAAATACATCAAATTCAAAAGTCTTTGCACAGCAAAGGAAATCATCAACAAAATAAAAAGACAACCCACAGAATGGGAGAACATATTTGCCAATACATCTGATAAGGGGTTAATATCCAAACTTTATAAAGAACTTATAAAACTCTCAACACCAAAAAAACAAACAATCCAATTAAAAAATGGGCAAAGGACCCGAACAGACAGTTCTCTAAAGAAGACATACAATGCCCAATAAGCATAAGAAAAGATGCTCAATATCACTAATTACCTGAGGAATGCAAATTAAAACCACAATGAGATATCTCACACCTGTCAGAATGGCTATCATCAATAAATCAACAAACAACAAGTGCTGGAGAGGATGTGAAGAAAAGAGAACCCTTTGCACTGTTGGTGGGAATACAAACTAGGGTTGCCACTGTGGAAAGCGGTATGGAATTTCCTCAAAAAATTAAAAATGGATCTGCCTTTTGACCCAGTGATTCTACTTCTAAGAATATGTCTGAAGAAATACAAAACACTGATTCAAAAGAGCATAAGCACTGTGTTCATTGCAGCATTGTTTACAATCACCAAGATATGGAAGCAGCCCAAGTAGCCATCAGTAGATGAGTGGATAAAACAACTATAGGACATTGACACAATGGAATACTACTTGGCCATAATAAAGAAGAAAATTTTACCCTTTGTGACAGCATGGTTGGACCTTGAAAATATTATGCTACGTGAAATAAGCCAGTCAGATAAAGACAAATACCATATGATTTCATTCATATGTGGAATCTAATGAACAAACTGAACTAACAAGCAAAATAGAGACAGACTCATAGATAGTGAGTAGGATGACAGCTATTGGGGTGGAGTTTAGGGGGGTAGAAGGATCGAGCAAAAAGGAAGAAGAACTCATGGACGTGGACAACAGTGTGGTGGTTGTTGGGGAGAGGGAAATATAAGGGGATTAAACAGTAGTGGAAAAAAGACAATTGACAAAGGAAATGTGAGTATAGTGAGTAGAGTACTTAACATTTGTACAATAGTTTGTGTTACATTTCTGCTAAGATGAATTCTTATAAACCCATTTTAGTTAAGAGATTTAATACCATATTTCTAAATTTGAGGGATTTTTTAAAAATACAATTCTGTTGTAACCCATGACATAACTTCCTCCTTGATGTTACCCTGAACTTGAGGATTCCCTGAGTTTTGAGTGTGCACTTTACCTAGTGCTGCAATGCAGGAAATGAGAACAAATGAATCACCAAACAGGACCACGAAGTTCAGCCTGACCTCCAGCTTTACAGACCTAACAACTCAATTCCCATCAGGGCTACCTGGATGTCACCAGGCTCTCAGACTCTGGGTCTGACTTGTATTTCCATTGGAGGGCGGGTGGAGAGGAAAAATCTCATTGGCAATTCTTTGATAAGCTTAACATTTTATTTCAATTTCTAAATTGGTAAATGGGTTATTAAAAACTCTCCTACAGAGAATGACAACAGGAAAAGAAGAGGGAAATCATACCAGATGCTACCATCATCCACTATGAATAATCAAGTGTGGAATTGTTTCCCTCTTGTCCTAAAATTGCAGCTGAGGACCAAAGGTATTGATTGGGTTGGCCAAAAAGTCTGTGTGGTTTTTTCCATAAAAAGACATATTTTTCATTTTCACCAGTAACTTTATTGATTTGGATGTTTTGAATATGTCAGCTGTCTTCCTCGTGGTATAATGTTGATTGTTCTCAATGTCTTGATTTGATCGCTATCAACGTCAACTGGTCTACCTGACCAGGGAGCATTGTCTAGTGAGAAATCTCCAGCACAAAACATTGCAAACCACTTTTGACACGTTCAATCAGTCATAGCACCTTCTCCATACACTGCACAAATCTTTTTTTGTTTGTTTGTTTCAGTTTTGTACCTTTCTTGAAATAATAAAGCATATATGCTGAAAACATTATATTTTGGATTTAGATTTGAAAATCAGCATCCATCAGCCCATTTGGTTTTGAAAGGCCAGGCTCTCTTCTTAGAATGCTTGGGATGGGAGAAGTGTAGACTTTTTTTTTTTTAAAGTGAAATTATTCTGCATGATACAGAAATAGTAATTCCCTGGCATCTCAGGGTGTGGTATGGGATTCTGAAGAAAGAAATGGAAGGGTCTAGAAGGGCAAGGATGGGGAGGGCTAGCTAGAAACACAATAGAAAGTCAGGCAGTATGGAGAGACATGATTATAAGACATTTTTTGTGTGGGAAATAATGGGACTTTAAGGGAGCAATGATATCTGATGTTAAATGTGAAGTATTTGCAAATTGTATGGTAATGCCTTCTGCAACTCCCCAACCTTATAAAACCAGCGGCTCTTTGGGGGAACGAAGAGGTTCATATCTTAGGATGTCAGGAAAGCAAGGGGAACTAAAGTAGAGTTAGGAGACATGATTTGAAGTCAGAAGATGGTAGAGAAATTGGTTACAGTGAGGATAAGAAAGCAAACCCCCGTGCTTTCAAATATGTTAGGGAAATAAGGGAGAATGTTTTAGGTCCTGGTATTATGATTATTTAAGTAATTTCATTTTGATATTAAGCAAAACAGTGACCTCAAGAAGTTGGAAGCCATGGAGATGTTTAGATTATGTAATATTCACAAAAAAGACATTGACCTATGGCATCAGGTCCCTTATTCTTCATATATGTTAGTGTATTCATGGGACCAGCTATCTATGTTCACCACACTAAGTGGCCCTTTTGGTTTCTTTTTCAGCTCCTAATCTTCTCTCTCAGATCCCTGACCTTCTTCCTTAAGCTCTTTAAAAGACCTTGAGTCCTTCTTTGTCACATTTCAGGGGTATAATTAATAATAATGCTTTATATCTGCATACCATTCCATAGTTTACAAAACTCACACACATTTAATTCTCACAACAGTTCTGGAAGGAAGGGATCATTCCTATTGCAGAGATGAGGAAACTGAGGCTCAGAGGGTTCAATGACCTGCTAAAACTCTCTCATGCAGTAAGTGGCAGAGCGATGGTGGAGTTTACTGCTCTCTGCTTTTCCCCAGAGCTGCTTTTCATGAGTCTGTGTGCATCAAGTATTCAGCACTTTTTCACTCATTTTCTCTATACAAAGCCAATTAAGGGATTTGTGCTCTTCTTGTTGACTATTTTCAAGGTTATTAAATTATTACTGGGGGAAAGCATAACCTTTATGAGCATTTAAGGAATAGCAATAAACAGTAGAAATGTGGAAATCTCATTAGAAATGTAGAAATCTCATTCTTATTAAATATTCATCTGAGTACAGTCAGCCAAGGAGATAAGGTGGAGGGCTACAGGGACAACAAAAAATAGAAACTGCATTTCCCAGAGAAAAGTGGAGAACATCAAAATCCATTAAGATTTCGATGGAATGCATCAGAACATTTTTCTGAAGTGTTTTATAAAGAATTAAAAATGCCCACTACAAAGTACTATTACATACTTATGAAAAGATTCCGTGCTTCCATATATCAAATAAGTCTAAAACAGAATCATTCCTTGAGTAAAGCTAACATACGTAAAGCATCATGTCCTCCAAGAGAGATAAAAACTGCACATTCGAGCAAAACCACGGAAGCTACAAGGAGAGCATAATAGTACAGGATTCATGTTCAATAGCATCATCGTTTTGCCCATCTTCATGTCTTTCTTTGGTTTCTTTGGAAGCTTAGGCAGACTGGCAGGGATGACACAAAGGGAGTACAGGAGATGAGATGAGGGGCAGGACTGGCTGGGGAACACAGTCTGCTTCACTCCGGCGCGCCCAGGTGGAACAGATGGACCAGCCTGGCGCACAATGTATTATGATGGGAGAATGATTGTTCTCAACAGGTATTTAAATATGCTCATATTCCAGCCAGATTTGAAGATAGCAGGGATAATTGATATACAAACAGCTCCATAATAGGTTTGAACTTTGTTTTTCATCAGCTCATTTCCCAAGTTTACTAAAAATAGCAAAATTAACTAATCTAATTTTCATTGACTTTCCCTTTCCCTTCCTCTCCTGGAAAGAAGTCCTTATGAGCTCTGCAGAGGAACAGGCCTGGTTGGATTCGTAAATTGAATAGTTTAAGCAATTAAGATCTAGGTCTAGAGCTAAATACCATATACAAGCAAGAAGTCATCTAATGTAATGTGTGGGATGGCATGATAAAGAGCAAGCCATTCTAATTTACGTTGTTTTAAAAAATTGTGTTAAGAAGTTCCACATGTTTTAAACATGTCTAAGAGGGTCAAATAATTTTTTCTTTTATAAATGCATTCACTTAAATGTGCCTTTAAATTGTGAATTCCTTGTTGCCTTAAGAAAATTCAGGTTACACAGTAGAATACTCCTATTGCTTAAGATAACTATATCTGTAGCTCTGGAATTACAGAATTTTTCATGCCTTCGTCTCAAAATACTTTTCAGATATTGATTGATTCATTAACCAGATGACATTATCTATTCCATTTTCAGAAGGAGAAACTGAAAGGCCCCAAAAGAACCTGGGGAAAGAACTGGTTCCCAATCCCCAATGTTTGGCTTTGTTCAATAATAAACTTTCATAAATTCAGGGACACAGCCTGATAGGTTGAGCTGCTATAGAAGCAGTTTCTTTTATTTTTTTAAGTTGAGATATAATT
This sequence comes from Glossophaga mutica, assembly GCA_039655065.1. NCBI lineage: Eukaryota > Metazoa > Chordata > Mammalia > Chiroptera > Phyllostomidae > Glossophaga > Glossophaga mutica. The sequence goes on from CM077303.1 coordinate 160,574,381, forward strand.
GACATAAAATGTTATCTTAGTTTCAGGTGTACAATATAATGATTCGGTATTCGTACACATTGTGAAATGATGATCACCACAGTAACTCTAGTTAACATCCATCGCCTCATGGGAGTGTGTTTTCTTGCGATGAGAACCTTAAGGATTTACTCTTAGTAACTTTCAAGTATGCAGCACAGTGTTGTGAACTACGGTCGCCATGCTGTCCCCAGGACTTATTTATCTTATAACTGGAAGTTTGTACCTTTGATCCCCTTCATCATTTCACTCACAACTCCCCTCCCCACCCTGAGCAGTGTATTGTTAAAGCAAAAAGGTAATAGAATAACATACTATGATTTTTGGCAACATAGTTTTTAGCCAATTCGTTGGAAAAAAATCCATAAAACGTGGGTGGGGGGAGGGAGGATATTTAAATATATTTTTTAAATACACAGCCTTTGAGCACTTGCCCAGCAAAGAGATACCCATACGGTGGCATGGGCTGGATATCTTTAAATAAGTGAAAAGTATCTAGTAACTGAAACAGGAGGATCCACGTGTGCCAAGGCAGTGTGACATTTCAGCACCAGCCTGTGGCTGCCCACCCTTCTGGGCTCTGATCTCTATCCCCAGCTGGCCTGTTTGCTATCTCAAAGGCCTTCCATTTCACTAGGGCTTGCCTTCCAGGAGCAGCCACTACTACCCTAGGGGAAAGAGCCTTCTTGGCAGCCAGTTCCAGATTGTGAAGTGATGACCCAGTTCTCTTCAAAGTCAAACTGGGAGGGAATAAGGAGGTGCTGAGGGATGGAGGTAGGAGGATCCGACCCCTCCTCAAATCCTGCTGGAGCAGCCCTGGATTCCAGAGAAATGGGGAAGACCCATTCTCCCTACAAAGTCTGTTTACTGAGCACAGGCTCAGATGTTCTTTGTGTGAGATCAGAATGGCAACTTCTGATCCTGCTCATATTAAGAATCTGAAGCCAATTACTCATTAAGAGGCCATTGAAAGTTCTTTTTCTTTTTTTTCGTGAGTGGAAAAGGATCAAGAGGCTTGGCATAAAAGAACTTGGGGATCCGTTGCAGTTGTAATAATGACCGAATTCCCTTGTTAGTAGTAGTAAGCAGATAAGTTGGAAAGAAGCCCCAGTTTGTGAGACGTTACTGCCACCCAATAAGCACTCTTCACCAGTAAAGCCCTGCTCAGGCAGTTAATGGCTCCCCCAAATCGGCCCAGCCTCTTGAGTGCTACGTTCCTCTGGCTGGACCCCAAATTTCCTCTGTACTTGGGTCCCTCATTTGCTTCTTGTGGCCCAAATAAACACTTCCTGCCCTGTTCCTGCTCCCCACTTTGCCGGCTGCTCACATCCTGGTTTTCTATTTCACAGAGATTTCCTAGTGTGCCCCAAACATCCATGTATACACCTCTCCCTCCCTCTCTGTCTCCTCTCAGTTCTCTCTCTCCGTTCTCTCTTTCACTGTGTCCCCCAACGCAAACTTGATGATTCTGTCTGGTTCTGTGGGTGTTTCTATGCTTGTCTTACTGAGCACCCCCCGGTGGATCGAATCTTTGATCTGTGGAGCCAGGGCCACTTGTGTATTCCCCTTAGCACTTGGCATGTGGAATGCACCCACTGTTTTAAAAATGAAGTTCATTTGGAGTCGTAGAAACCAAATTGAAGGGGCAAGGAAGAGACTAGTAGGTCAAGAAGTAGAGGCAGAATTTTGGATGGGAAAGGCAAGGAGCAATACAACAATTGCCCAAAGGGCAGCGGGGTTGAATACAGACAGGTTTTCAGCAAGTTTGATGGAACCAGGAGCAAAGGACACTGCAGGTGATTCTGGGTCATGGGCGCATGTTGCCTCATAAAAGGGCCCACAGGAACTCGGGCGATGGCCAGAGCCTTAGCATCTTGGAGCAGAACACCCTCAGAGAATGCACTGTAACAAATGGGTGACTGCAAACAAAGCAGTATTCTTGTAAGAGCTAAATGGTGTCCTTGAGGGTGCTGAGGAAGGGAAAGGCCATAGAGTCCAGGGTGATCGCAACCAGGAGTCCCTGGTGAGATGACCAGTGCTCTTCAGACCACTTAGTGGGGGTCCAGCTAGAGAACAGCTCAGTTTCAGGAGACATTCATCCAGCCCAAGTAGACATGAGCCTCTAACTTATTTTTAAGGATTTCCAGAAGAGGGATTTTATTCCTTTCTTTCTTGGGGGAGGGTAAGGCCAGGGGAAGGTTCTTCCTCAGGTTAGTTAAGGCTGTGTCTGTGAACTACTTGAGGCTGTCTGGGGAGTGTTTTGTGAGGCCCTGATCCAGGGAAGGTAGGGTGCTCTGCTGTCCAGTTCTGAGGTCTTTGGGCCTTAATAGTGGAGGGGACACTGCCATTTGCTGTAGCCACTGGGAGGATGTGATTCTGTATAGAATTTACATTGCACTTTCTGGACTCTGAAACTAGCCCAGTAGCAAGGATGGTGGGTGGTGGGTAGGGTGGGGGGTGTGGGGAGGGTTACGGCGGGGATGAGAGGTTGTTTATCCAGAATCAGGGTTAAGTCACACATCGAGAAAGGAAGGGGTGCAAGACCTGGAGTTGCCCCTTGCAGTGGGCCTCAACCTGTAGGCCATGAATAACTGCAGTCTGGGGGAGAAGACAGCCCTGAATGACTGGAGGCAGATCCTGACTAAAGGCCATTCTTTCAGGAAAGTATGCAACCCGGGTGATGAAACCTGAAATGGAGTCTGAGTGATTGCCTCAATCAGAGATCCCAGCACACACTGCCAACTTTGTCAGGAGTCAACCAGCAGAGGAAATAAGGACTTTTGTTCATATTTCCATGGTGGTGCAATTTTTCCCTTTAATACTGAAATGCTTTAATTTATAGTCAGCTGCACTGATTGGCATCTGGGGTGGAGCAGCTCTAGACCTGGGTCTGCAGCTCCTTGGGAAATGATAGTACACCCCAGTCCAGAATCAGTCATTTTTCAGGGCACTCCCCAGAGAACCCAGTTCCAGTTCCGACAAAACTAACAAACAAACCCGTGAGTTGTCTGAGGGATTGCTCTGCGCCCTGTACTGTCTCCTGCCTAGTGTTTTCCAGGAGAGATTCAGACTGGAAAATCCTGCCTCAAACAACCTGGTATGCTCAATTTGAAACAGCCATTTGAAGAAAGGAATCAAGGGCCTTCGATGGGACTCCTTAAAGTCAGTTGTCATTGTGGGCTAAGTTGTGTCTCCCAAAATTCATGTTGAAGCCCTAACCCCCAGAACCTCAGAATGTGACTGTATTTAGAGGTAGGGTCTTTACAGTTAACATGAGGTCATTAGGGTGGGCCCTAATCTGATATGGCTGCCTCCCTGAATTACAAGAGGAAATTTGGACATGGAAGCAGAGGGAAGACCATGTGAAGACACAGGAAGAAGGAGGTCCTCTACAAGCTGAGAGGCCTCAGAAGAAACCAATTCCGATGACACCTTGATCTCAGACATCCAACCTCCCCAACCGTGAGAAAATACATTTGTGTTATTGAAGCCGCCCAGCCTGTGGTACTGGGTAACAGCAGCCCGAGCTGACTCACCGAGGTGTGCTGCGGTGTAGGTGACCCTGAAGGAGGCCCAGAGAGGGAGGCGAGGATGGAAACTGAACACAGTGCTCTGCAACGACAAGAGCTTGAATGGACTGCTCCAGGTTAGGGAGAAGGACTCGGAAGGGTGGAGAATTAAGGGTAATTGTAAGCAAGCCTGGATTAAAGTAAAAGTAATAAAGTGATCTAATTCTTCTCTTTCTATTTCAAATTCCCATCCCACCCACCCTTCCCTTTTCACAACTGCTTTCTCATCGGTCAGGGCCTTGCCTGCCCAGGGTCTTATCATGGCTGTCAGGAGTATATACAATTTATTAGGAGACCCTGGAGATGGAAAAATACCTTTTTCCTTCCCCAGGAACCTCTGCTGGTGAAATTTCATGATAGTGCTGAAGAAAGAACTTAGAGTAAAGGCCTTTCCTAAGTGGCCCTCAGATCATATCACTTTGGGGACTGCCTCCTGCTTCTACTTTTAAGGCAACCCTGATTGAAGAAGAAAATTATTCTTAAAAATTATGGACTATGAGATGTAAAAGTGAGTTTAAAAATTTAATAAAATCTCCAATACAGTGGCCTCAGAGGCAGTCCTGTCTCCTAGTCTCAGATCTTGGATCCTCTCTATTTTGTTTTTAATACCTTAAAACAAAAGCCACAGCGCAACACAATTTAGAGATGGGCACATATTGGAAGTTCTACTGCTGAGTGGACCCAGTGCTCCCCAGAAGAGAGTTAACCATTAGTTTATGTCTTGATTTCTTTAGATGCAGAACTTTGGGTCATGTTGCCCATTGTGCCCTTGCTCAAAATGTTGTCAGCAACATTCAAGCTGAAAAAAGAAATATTCAGGTTCCCAGTATCTAGCACGAGCACACGTCCTACTAGAAGTGGGAAATACTCGGGCAGACCCAAAAACCTGGAATTTATTTATAAAAAATTGTATACTTATTCTTACATGTTTAAACTTCAGTTACTTTCAGTGTACTCTCTATTTGATGCAATACACATACCGAGACATTTTTTCAACTGCTCAAAATAGGTTTTGAATGCATTCATTTTATGCTTCTACAGTTTTTTTGTTTCATCTCTTCCACATCAGCAAAATGTTTCTATTTGAGAACTTTTTTCATTCAGAAAAACAAAAAAAGTTGCCTGAGGTGAGATCAGGCGAATGGGGAGGACAGGGCACGGAAGTCATGCCGTTTTTGGTCAAAAACTGCTGAATACTCAGTGCAGTGTGGGCAGGTGTGCTCGTAAGTCACCCATCATGAGATGGGCAAATGCCTTGAAAGAGTCTTCAAAAAATTCACTGAAGCTGAACTCAGCCTCTCACAACAATGCCAGTAGGTATATTGATACAGATGGGTTCCTAGAACACTCACCTTGCAGGGGAAGCTTGTACTACAAGGGGCCTGCCATCTAGAAGATAATTCCAGTTTTTCAGGGGTGCCCCCTTGCACACCAACCTGAGATGTAAGTTTCCCCTTTTAACTTTTGAAGGGATGACTTGTTTTTATATGAAAAAAATCATTTTTCTCATTAAATTGTTATAATTTTCTTTTTAATAATAGGTCTGGAATTTGTAGAGATTCCCTGAAACCATGGAAAAGATGGCTTCTTGTCTTACTGTAATTTTGATAATTATAGCTCATTCTGATAATGGCAGCTAATTTAGTTGACATCATTCGGAAGAACTGAAATTTATCTGAGTGTCATTGTTGTGATAGTTCATATTTTGATAGAATCTCTTCAAAATCCATCAAACTTGCCTTTTTCTTCTTCAACTTGGTCCACTGGGTACAGCTTACACGTTTTATTTCTAAGGATCATCACAACATAACACTCTGGTTATTCTGGGGAGTAGCTGGGTGATGTCCTGCATGAGCTACTGGGTTGGTATTTTTGCCCTTGAAGCTAAATTATCATGGTTTTTTTTTTTTTTAACTTGAATCTTGTTGTGTACTTGGTGCCATTGGCTGTTTTTGTCAATTTATCTACTTCAAGTACTCTCCCTCTTGCTGGGAGAGTAGACACCATGCTTGTTAGAATAAGTCTACAACTAGGTAAAATTGGCTACAGGTGTCAGGAGTTCTGCTGAATCAGGGCATAGTGAACAGTTGTGACTGCCATCCCAGCTTGTTTTACTGCCTTTCTCATGGTCCTTGATTTCTATTTGGGGATTCCTATGTTTCTATTTGGGGCTCCAAGATTGGAACACTTAAGCTCAGCTAAGCCAATTAGCACACTGCATTCCCTTACTTAGGCATGTGATTGGTCCAGAAGTGAGCAATTGAGCAGGTTCAATCACAGTGCTCTCAGCATCTCTAGCTCATGATGCTCTTTCTCTGGAATGAATACAAAGCATATAGCCTGGGTCTCTCAGCAGTCAGCTTGCCATCCCCAGTGAGTCAGCCTTAGGATAAGTCTGGTTTCAAGGAAGACAGATGGGGAGAAGGATTGACACAATAGTTTGGTGACATCCTCTAACCACTAAATCAGCCATGACCTAAAGCTCCCACTACCTCTGGATTATATTTTTAAGACTTTATATGATAATTTTTCTTATTGTTTTTTTCTTTTATTTTTTAATATATTTTATTGATTATGCTATTACAGTTGTCCCGTTTCTCCCCCATCATTCCCCCCACCCTGCACACCCTCTCCCACCCACATTCCACACTTTAGTTCATGTCCTTGTGTCATAAGTTCTTTAGCTTCTACATTTCCCATACTATTCTTACCCTGCCCCTGTCTATTTTCTACCCACTATGTTACTCATTCTCTGTACCTTCCCCCACCTCCTCCTCCCACGCCCCTGTTGCTAACCCTCCATATGATCTCCATTTCTGTGGTTCTGTTCCTGTTCTAGCTGTTTGCTTAGTTTGCTTTTGTTTTAGGTGTGGTTGTTAATATCTGTGAGTTTGCTGTCTTTTTACTGTCATATTTTTGATCTTCTTTTTCTTAGATAAGTCTCTTTAACATTTCATATAATAAGAGCTTGGTGATGATGAACTCCTTGAACTTGACCTTATCTGAGAAGCGCTTTATCTGTCCTTCCATTCTAAATGACAGCTTTGCTGGAAAGAGCAATTTTGGATATAGGTCCCTGCTTTTCAAGATTTCAAATATTTCTTTCCAGCCCCTTCTTGCCTGGAAGGTCTCTTTTGAGAAATCAGCTGACAGTCTGATGGGAACTCCTTTGTAGGTGACTGTCCCCGTATCCCTTGCTGCTTCTAGAATTCTCTGCTTCATTTGAATCTTGGCTAATGTAATTACGATGTGCCTTGATGTGTTTCTCCTTGGGCCCAACTTCCTTGGGACTCTCTGAGCTTCCTGGACGTCCTGGTAGTCAATTTCCTTTGCCATATTGGGGAAGTTCTCCTTTATTATTTGTTCAAATAAGTTTTCCACTTGTTGCTCTTCTTCCCCTTCTGGGACCCCTATAATTCGGATGTTGGGATGTTTAACGATGTCCTGGAGGTTCCTAAGCCTCTCCTCATTTTTTTGAATTCTTGTTTCTTCCTCATTTTCTGTTTGGTTGTTAATTTCTTCCTTCTGGTCCACTCCATTGATTTGAGTCCCAGTTTTTCTTCCATCTCTATCGGTTCCCCATGCATCTTCCTTCATTTCACGTATTGTAGCCTGCATTTTCTCATCTAATTTGTGAGCAAAATCAACCAATTCTGTGAGCATCCTGATCACCAGTGCTTTGAACTGTGCATCTGATAGGTTGGCTATCTACGTTGCTTAGAGGAATTGACTCTGGGGTTTTCATTTTTTCTCCGGTTTGAGCCATTTTTGGTGGGGTTTTTTGTTTTGTTTTGTTTTCGTTTTAGTCTGGTCACAGCTATTACGTATGAGGGGTGGAGCCTTAGGTGTTCCTCAGGGCGGGGCAGCCCAGTCGCTGGGTTGTGACGCTATAGGTGGGGGCGGGGTCTGAGAGGGAACAATGGCGCCTGCTCCGCTCTCTCCTGGATTCAGTCCCTTCCGCCACTTCCCCTCTGCCTGGACCGTCTGCGTGCGCGAATGTGGGACCCCCTGGTCAGCCAGCTGCCTTGTGCGTCCTCACTGGGTCTGCACAGTTGCCCCCCTGTGCCCGGGGTCCGCCAGCTGCTGCCTGTGCACCCGAGGACCGCCAGCCACCGCCTGTGCACCTGGGAACTGTGAGCCGCTGCTACTTGCGTTCCTGGGTCCGCTCCTCTACTTTTTCCTACCGCGACTCCGCCCCTCTTACCGGTCTGGATGAATGGTTGTTGGACTTCCGTACAGTTCAGTTTTCTATAAGTTCTGGTTGTTTTCTTGTTTCTAAATATTTGTTGTCCTTAATTTTGGTTGTGAGAGGAGGCACAGTGTGTCCGCCTACGCCTCCATCTTGGCCGGAAGTCTTCTTATTGTTTTTTTAAATATATTTTATTGATTATGCTATTACAGTTGTCCCATTTCTCCTCCATCATTCCCCTCCACCCTGCGCACCCTCTCCCACCCACATTCCCCCTTTTAGTTCATATCCATGTGTCATAAGTTCTTTAGCTTCTACTTTTCCCACACTATTCTTGCCCTCCTCCTGTCTATTTTCTACCCACCATCTATGCTACTTATTTTCTGTACCTTTTCCCCCCTCTCTCCTTCTCCCACTCCCCTGTTGTTAACCTTCCATGTGATCTCCATTTCTGTGGTTCTGTTCCTCTTCTAGTTGTTTGCTTTTGTTTTAGGTGTGGTTGTTAATAGCTGTGAGTTTGCTGTCTTTTTACTGTCCCATTTTTTATCTTCTTTTTCTTAGATAAGTCCCTTTAACATTTCATATAATAAGGGCTTGGTGATGATGAACTCCTTGAACTTGACCTTATCTGAGAAGCACTTTATCTTCCCTTCCATTCTAAATGAAAGCTTTGCTGGATACAGCAATCTTGGATGTAGGTCCTTGCCTTTCAAGACTTCAAATACTTCTTTCCAGCCCTTTCTTGCCTGTAAGGTCTCTTTTGAGAAATCAGCTGACAGTCTGATGGGAACTCCTTTGTAGGTGACTGTCCCCTTATCTCTTGCTGCTTCTAGAATTCTCTGCTTCATTTTAATCTTGGCTAATGGAATTCTGATGTGCCTTGGTGTGTTCCTCCTTGGGTCCAACTTCTTTGGGACTCTGAGCTTCCTGGCCTTCCTGGAAGTCTATTTCCTTTGCCAGATTGGGGAAGTTCTCCTTTATTGTTTGTTCAAATAAGTTTTCCACTTGTTGCTCTTCCTCTTCCCCTTCTGGTACCCCTATAACTCGGATGTTGGAATGTTTAACGATGTCCTGTTGGTTCCTAAGCCTCTCCTCATTGTTTTGAATTCTTGTTTCTTCCTTGTTTTCTGTTTGGTTGGTAGTTTCTTCCTTCTGGTCCACTCCATTGATTTGAGTCCCAGTTTTCCTTCCATCTCTATTGGTTCCCCATGTGTTTTCCTTCATTTCACTTATTGTAGCCTTCATTTGTTGACCTAATTTGTGAGCAAAATCAATCAATTCTGTGAGCATCCTGATCACCAGGGCTTTGAACTGTGCATCTGCTAGGTTGGCTATGTCTTTGTCGCTTAGAGAAATTGGCTCTGGGGCTTTGATTTGTTCTCCCATTTGAGCCATTTTTGGTGTTTTTTTTTGTTTTTTGTTTTTTGTTTTTTGTTTGTTTGTTTGTTTTTGGTCTGGTCTCGGCTGTTACGTAGAGGGGCGGAGCCTTAGGTGTTCCCCAGGGCAGGGCAGCCCAGTCGCTGGGTAGTGATGCTGTATGTGGGGATGGGGTCAGAGAGGGAACAATGGTGCTTGCTCTGCTCTCTCCCTGATTCCAGTCCCTTCTACCGCTTCCCCTTTGCCTGGATTATCTGTGCGTAAATGTGGGACCACCTGGTCAGCCAGCCGCCTTGCACAACCTCACTAGGTCTACACCACTGCCACCCTGTGCCCAGGGTCTGCTAGCTGCCGCCTGCACACCTGGGATCTGCCAGCCGCTGCTGCCAGCGTGCCCGTCCACACCTTCAGTTTTTCCTGCCGTGACTCCGCCCCTCTTACCGGTCTGGATGAATGGTTGTTGGACTTCCATACAGTTCAATTTTCTATCAGTTCTGATTGTTTTCTTGTTTCTAAATATTTGTTGTCCTTAATTTTGGTTGTGAGAAGAGGCACAGTGTGTCCACCTATGCCTCCATCTTGGCCGGAAGTCCTAAATTTCCTTATTGTTTAAACCAGTTGAGTTAGCTTTTCTGCTACTTGCCTCAAAGAGAGTCCTAATTGACTCATAATGAAAAGAATTTAGCACTTGGATTCGGTATAAAATCTCTTTGGTACCTCAGAAGATATTGTCGGCATACTTTCTGGTAGTAGTACATGGTATCCATTTATTCTTTAAATTGTATATATGCATCATCAGCACTTTGTATGTATGATATTTCACTATAAAATGAAAATAGCTAATGTCATTATACACTCATCTAGGCAGAATATCCAATGACATTCATTTTTAAAAATATTTATTGAATGTCTGTTATATGTCAAACATATAGGACCATATAGGACCATACCCTAGGTCCTAAGGGTATGGGGGGAGAAGAAAAAACCCACTCAAAAGATAAATTTTTAAAAAACAAGGAGTATATAGCAATGTCAGGTATTAAGTGCTATGAATAAAAGTAAACAGGATTAAAGAAAAGACAGAGATGTACTGTTATTGTAGGCAGCCTGGCTAGGAAGCCCTCTGACAAGATGACATTTGAGCAGAGACCTGAAGGAAGTGAAGGGATAAGCTTTGCAGATATCAGCGACTTAGGAAGAGCTCTCTAGGCAGGAGAACTGTGTGTGCAAAGGTCCTGAGGTGGGAGTGAGCTTGGAGTGCTTGTGAAACAGCCTAGAGTCTGGTGGGCTGGAGTGCAGGGAGTGTGGGGAGGGTGTCAGAGAAGCAGTGAGGAACACAGCCTCCTATGCTATGGCGAGGACGGGCTAATTCAGGGGGAGAAAGGACATGTTCAGGATTCTGAGTAGGATCTGACTCAGTATTCAAAAGACTGCTGTTACAGTGTGAAGTGTGGAGAGAGAAAGGGTGGTCATGAGGAGGCCAGGTAGGAGGTCCTTGTATCATTCTGGGTGAGAGAAACAATGGCCCAGACTCTTGTAGCAGCAGGGATGGCGACAGGTGGTCAGATCCTGAGGGTGTCTGGGAAACCTGGTCAGGGAACACAGATCAGATGTGGCAAGGGAGACAATGAGAGGACTCAGGACTTAGGAGCCCTTGGGAGAGGAGCAGATTTGGGGAGAAAATCAAGAGTTCTGTTTTGGATGTGTCAGTTCTGTGATGCTTGTTAGATATTTGAGTGGGCTCTCAGGGGCAGATGGATATACAAATGTGGAATTGGGAGAATATGGGGCAATGCTTAGAGAAGCTTTATTTAGCCTTCCCATTGATTATCCTATCAGTGGCAGGTGGAAAACTAAAGACAAATCAATGGATGGAAACTTTACAGACACTGGTGGTCTTTCCTGCAATTTCTAAAATGTAGTGGCTCAAAAGCTTTGGAAAGAGCTCCTCAGGTTGACTGATGCCTGAATTTGATCAGGAAATCATGCCATTAGAGGATAAAAATAACCACAAAACCCACCCTGTATGGCAGGGTCCACCACTCCAAAACAATCCAAACCGCGCTTGGCAGGGTCCACCACTCCAAAGCAATCCAAACCGCGCTTCGATGCTGCTTGCTTCAGCTGACTTCTTCTTTTTTTAAATCCTCAACTGAGGGTATGTTTTACTGATTTTAGAGAGAGAGAGAAACATCAATGTGAGAAAGAAACATCAGTTAGCCACCGCCTGCACACGCACTGACTGGGGATCAAACCTACAACCTAGATACGTGCCCTGACCAGTTATGGAACTCACCACCTTTTTGTGCATGGGATGATGGTCCAACTGACTGAGCCACCCATCACTCCAGGGCTCAGCAACCTTCTAAATAGCAAAAAGCACAGACCTGCAAGCGAACATACAAATTGTTCCATTTTATCTTTTGTTCCCAAAGGCCTGAGCACTGTGGGTTCAGTCCTTCCGAATCTGATGCCATTCTTCCTGCTAAATGACTTGGGAGTCTGTAAATACAGCGGCAGTATCGGGAGCAGATAATGGTAGTGACTTTGAAGAATGTGGGAGTCCCTCCCTGCCTGGTGCTTGGTGACCTCAGACCTTCGTCCTCTAGCTCTGTGCAGCCTAAGCAGTGCGAACACGAAACCAAAGGCCATGTGGGCTCCCTGGGCTCTGCCTCCTCCATTCTGTCAGATTCATTCATACCTTAGCTGCTTCTTAGCTGCCCTTGGGCTGCTTCTCTGTGAAGTGGTTTAATCTAGATTTCAAAGTGAACACCAAATGTGAATAAAAAATGATCACTTAACCAGCTGAATTTCTTCTCCATTTTCTCAAGGGGAGAGAGCAAGAAGCACAACAGAGCATTCGTAACTCTTCAGATGATCCCTGAGAATGCTTCCTACGGAAGGATTAAAGGTTCTCTCGAGGCACCCAGCCGAAATATCCCCCTGTAGTTTTGCCTTCAAATTAGCTAATGAGATCAGCCTCTGGTCTCAGTTTCCTGTCTTTGGTTATAATTGCTGTTGCAGACTTACTAATCATTTCCTGCAGTCTTTCCTTCTTTGGCTATGATAAATATTAATGCCTTTAATTTTTCATCTCTCATTTGGGCCTGGAATTCTGTTAAGGGCGAGGTTTTTTGTTTTGTTTTGTTTTTTTTGTTGTTGTTTTTTTTTTTTTTTTTTTTTTTGTTATTGTTGTTCTCCAGACTGCCTTTCTCAGCAATGAACAATTTTCACAGATTTTTCTAGGTTAATTTTTTAATTCAGACCTTCACTTTCATTTTCCTTTGTTCTAAAAAGAATGAGAAGCCTTCAACAGCCAAGCCAAATTGAAGAATTTGAAGCTTGTCATGGTCTCTTTTTCATTGTTTTCTCCACAGATCCCCTGACCTGTGCATCCCAGGGTGGGCCAATCCCCTGAGACTATATGCAGTATTTTATGTGTGTAGGACTACGGTCTTCCCACCACACTACGCCCCCACCCCCAATAAAGATGTCGTAACTTTCATCAGGTTGTCAAAATAATTTTATTAAAATACATTCAGAAACCCTGCTTAATCATTCTGGGGATTATTGCTTTGGGCAAATCTGGTGACTTATTATTACCATACATGGGAGCAGGCAAAATCGTATTTCCTAGAGGTGGTAGGGAAAAGGCTATTTTCTTCTCCCTTAGGACCACAGAGAATTTGAACCAAAAATGATTTCCCCTTCCCCACCTCTTCTTTCTACAGCTGTGAGAACAGATTTCTCAGAATGGTAAATGATCTACCCCAAATCCCATGGCTCGGTGGTTGCAGACATGGGACTAGAACCTGAGTCCTTTGGTTCTTGGCTCAGTATTCTGTTCACAGTCCACAGTCCATCAACAGCAAGATGACATGTCACACTCCATAATATTCAGCATCCTAAATTCTCTCTTTATTAGGGTGTACCAGTTTATTCTCTTCAACAGAAGCAATTTCATTCCAAGTATCTAAGTAAAAGTGCCCCCAAAACTTCAGTTTTAAAGAAACCTTCCAAGCCATGTAAAGGGTCTGTATGTTATAAACTTAAGGAATCAAAACTTGTCCTCCCCCCTACAAAGAATATTCTTGTGCTTATCATAGACTCCAGCCATTGCATTTATTACTCATCTCTTTGCATTCATGTTCGTCACTTCCCCCAGGATTTCAGAGGCCTTGAAGACAAGGGCCTTCTCTTGAACACATTTCTGAGAGGAGCTAGCACACAGTCCTTTTAATAAGGCAGATGTTTGTGGAATGATTAGTGCTATTTACACATTCCATTACATTTAGGACATTATCTAGGTGTCACTTCTGTGGGCCATAATTCATAAGCCCAAATGCCTTCAAGGGTCAGGCAGGTCACTTAAATTAATGAAGCAAAAGTAATTATAGGACCATAGAGGGGCAGTGGAAACAACAGAGCCCTGGGAATTTCATGGCCCAACACATTTAAAAATTTTAAAAAGCGCTTCAGAGGCCAACCTTCTAGCTATGGTGTCATGAAAAGTTCAGCAAATCCTCTCCTCTGCAAAAACAAGTATAAAACTGGACAAAATTGTCAAGACCAACCATTTTCGTGTCCTGGAAATTGGCCAAAGGCAGATAATAAGTTGAGAAGCATTTACTCATAAAAAACAGCTAGAGGCTTTGTCCTGCATCTGGAATGGTGGCTCGTAAACAGCTCACTGTTTCAGTGTACCCAAACCAGTTAAGTTTCTCCCAATTGTCGTATATCTGATAAGATTTCATCTAAAGTGATCTTTTGATTTGTTATCTAAGATCAGCATTTCTTTCAGTTCTTAGAGTAGTAGTTACTCAGAATTAAAGACACAGGAACCATAAAAACCTAAAAGAGAAGTTCTAATGTCCAGTGAAAAGTCAATGGTAACTTTAATTTTGGATAAGAACATTTAATGTTAAAATTCCTCAACATTACCAAATACCAAAAGTTAAAAATGATGTCCTAATTAGGTTATAAGGAAGTATACCATCTTAATGTTACAGGTAGGTACAATGCATCCCTTTTTATCTGTGTTCCCAGCATAAAGCATTATGGGACTGTGGACGGTGTTACTTTGGAAGATGGCCAGTCCTAGGAACGGGTGGTAACTGAGCTGCTCCACCACGCGATGGCGCACCGAGCGGTTACTGAACGGCTGCAGCGGGGCTCAGCACTGCGTGGAAACACCCTGGGGGCTCTCTAGCTGTCGGCGCAGTTGCAGGAGCTCATGTCATTCCGTGTCGTTATATATAGTTAAGAGTTAGAAGGCAGCACATGAAGAGTGACCTCATTTTTGTAAAACAAACACAATGTTAAGTTTATATGCATCCCAAAGGTTCAGGAAGATTAAACACCAAAATATTTAAAAAGTGCTGAGTATTCTGAGCATAAGTGAATGATTTTTCTGTATTTTTCAATTTTTTACTTCAAATGTTTATTGTCACCCAAAAAAGTAAAAAAAAAAAAAAAGTTGTAAAATAGCTACAAGAAAGAGTAAAGATCTGTTGCACAGAGTTTTTTCTGCATGATATTGCCAGTTTCTTACCTACTCAGTCCTCAGGGGCAGGGGGAGGAAGGGGTCACTTGAGAGGCACCTTTAGCTGGCAAATTAGCAAAGCTTGTGAGGTTAGAACATAAAAAGCGGTATGAAAAGTTGAGTAGTAATAAAATAGGATAACAGAGTCTTAGTGTCTTTTTTGTGTGTTACTGATAATACCATCAGTTGTAGTAGATATTCTGTTAAAGGCAAGGTAATAGAGAAATACTTTTAAGTCTATCAGAAATCTGTACTAGGTTCTTAAGATTGTCTCTTTGAAATGAGTTAAAGAAATCTTGTTCTTCTGTTTCAGAAGAACAAGGAAGGATATCATTTATATGCGATTTTGTTAACCAAATAATTCAATTCTGCATGGCAAAAAAGCCAGAATGTTTTACATCTAAGTAGGTATTTCTTAGTTTCCAGGGAAACTGATATAAAACTGTCTGAAATAAATACATTAAAAGCAAACTGTCAATGTGCTTTTACTTTACATATGGTGTTCTGGCCTTGTTTCTATGGAAACTTAGTAATAGGCAAATGCTGAAATTGAGGTTTCTCCTAGCACTTATTGAATTTCCCCCAATTAAAAACAAGTTGATATAAAATTTTAACTATCATGTTAAACATAGCAATGTAAATTCTGTATTCATGAACTCTATTTTTTTCCAACTTTTCTTTTTTCTTTTTATTTATTTATTTTTATTTTTTTATATTTTTTAAAATTTTTATTTTAATTGTTGATCTTGTATAGTTTTCTGTCTTTTATTCTCACCCCAACCCACAACCCCAGCCCTCCCCACCTCCCTCCCATTTCCACCCCCCCATAGTTTTTGTCCATGTGTCCTTTATACTTGTTCCTGTAAACCTTCCCCGTTTCCCCTGAAATTCTCTCCCCTCTCTCCTCTGGTGACTTTCAGCCCGTTAACACTCCTTACTGTAGTCCCATCCTTCATTCTGGTTACTTGACCTGCCCGCTGCCAGCTCTGCCTGGAGTCCCTCTGTCCAGAGCACTCTCAGCTTCAACATGCAGTCACACGAACAAACCCTTTGAAATATATCAACTTGTTAACTTGGTAAATTCATGCTATTTCACAACTCCTACTTTTAGTCTTATCTATCTTAATGAATTTACAGGCATAGGATGGAGGGGTAAATGATGCTTCTGAGTTGTGTACAATCATTCCAAACAGAAATAATCAAGCCTGGAGTAAGTTAAGATAGGCCCACTTCATGGAGAAATTATAAAAATATGACCTGCATTCTAGAGTGTTTTAAGCACCACAAAAGTTGAATTTGGCAAATCTGTCACCTCCAACTCAGCCTCTTCTGTTCAGTAGCTGTGTGACACAGTCACTTTAGATCTCTAAGTCTGATTTCTTTATCAGCAATATAGGGCAAATATACATGAGCCTTATTTCCAGTTAGAAGGGCCAGATGAGATATGCATGAAAATTGGTTGTTAATCTTAAAAACAATTATATAATGGTCTTATTTTGGTCTTTCATCCAACGCTACCTATCTACTAACTGGTTTGTAAAATCACTCAGAGGCTGACCTTACAGCAGAGCAGAAGTTTTCCCAGGCACTTACTTGCTTTGCATTTGAAGGTAGAGTTAATTCATATAATTTGTTCATTTTTTTCCCTCACAATATTTGAATACTCTGAAAAGGGAGTACTTTTCAGTTACAAAGCTACTTCTGCCATCTGGTGAATCCACAGGCTTAATTATTATAACTTATTTTTTGAAGTCTAGTTTATTACTTATGCTATTACACTTGTCCCATTTTTTTCTCCCCTTTATTCTCCTCCACCTTTGTGGCACTCCTTTCACCAGCAGTCCCCCTACCCTTTAGTTCATGTCCATGGGTTGTACATATAAGATCTTTGGCTTCCCCATTTTCTATACTATTCTTAACCTCTCCCTGTCTATTTTGTACCTACCATTTATGCTTCTTAATTCCCTGTACCTTTTCCCCCATTCTCCATGCCCCCACTCCCTGCTGATAACCTTCCATATGATCTCCATTTCTGTGATTCTGTTCCTGTTCTAGCTGTTTGCTTAGTTTTTGTTTTTGTTTTTATTTTTAGGTTCTGTTGTTGATAGTTGTGAGTTTGTAGTCATTTTGCTGTTCATATTTTTTATCATCTTTTTCTTAGATGAGTCCCTTTAACATTTCATATAATAAGGGCTTGGTGATGATGAACTCCTTGAACTTGACCTTATCTGAGAAGCACTTGATCTGCCCTTCTATTCTAAATGAAAGCTTTGCTGGATAGAGCAATCTTGTATGTAGGTCCTTGCCTTTCATGACTTGGAATACTTCTTTCCAGCCCCTTCTTGCTTGCAAGGTCTCTTTTGAGAAATCAGCTGACAGTCTGATGGGAACTCCTTTGTAGGTTACTGTCTCCTTATCTCTTGCTGCTTCTAGAATGCTCTCCTTCATTTTAATCTTGGCTAATGTAATTATGATGTGCCCTGGTGTATTCCTCCTTGAGTCCAACTTCTTTGGGACTCTCTGAGCTTCCTGGTCTTCCTGGAAGTCTATTTCCTTTGCCAGATTGGGGAAGTTCTCCTTTATTATTTGTTCAAATAAATTCTCTACTTGTTGCTCTTCTTCTTTCCCTTCTGGGACCCCTATAACTTGGATGTTGGAATGTTTAAAGATGTCCTGGAGATTCCTAAGCCTCTCCTCATTGTTTTGAATTCTTGTTTCTTCCTTGTTTTTTGTTTGGTTGTTTGTTTCTTCCTTCTGGTCCACTCCATTGATTTGAGTTCCAGTTTTCTTCCCATCACTGTTGGTTCCCTGTGCATTTTTTTTTTCATTTTCTTTAGTGTAGCCTTCATTTTTTCATCTAATTTGCGACCAAATTCAACCAATTCTGTGAGCATCCTGATCACCAGTGCTTTGAACTGTGCATCTGATAGGCTGGCTATCTCTTTGTCGCTTAGTTGTATTTGCTCTGGAGCTTTGATCTGTTCTTTCATTTGGGCCATTTTTTTTTTTTTTTTTTTTTGTCTTGTCGCCCCGGTTATGTTGAGGGCTGGAGCCTTAGGTGTTCACCAGGGCTGGGTAACTGAGTTGCTGGGTTGTGACGCTGTGTGTGGGGGTGGGGTCAGAGAGGGAACAATGGCGCTTGCTCTGCTGTCCGCTAGATTTCAGTCCCTTCCACGCTTCTGCCAAGCAAACTGGGCCCTTCTGGTGCTGATTCTTGTGTGGGTAGGCTTGTGTGCATTCTAGAACCCTGTGGGTCTCTCCAACAAACTCTCCTGTGAGGCTGGGAGTCTCTGCCAGCACTGCAACCCCACACAGGTGATTTCAGTCAGTGATTTGAGGCTTTATTTCCCTATGCTAGGGCTCTGGATTTCAAGGTCTGTCCAGCTCCCTAGTTTCGTCTGGTTTATCTGTGCAAGAATGTGGGACCACCTGGTCAGCCAGCCACCTTGCGTGCTGTGCCAGGCTTCACAATCGCTACCTTGCTGTGTCTGCCCATTGCTATTCCATCCCCGGGGTCTGCCAGCCACCGCCTGTGCGTCCAGGGTCTGCCTAAATATATTTACTTTTATAAATTTATTTGGGACCACGTAAACCTTTCACATCAGTATTAAAATTAAATTTTAAAAAGCAAGCTCTAACTTTGAAGGAACTTGAAAGAAATGAACCTAACTCTGTATGTAGTGTGTGGCTTAACTACACAGAGATGAACTCTTCCAAGACACTTTAAAATATATTACTTTGTACGTGAGTGCCCGGTGAGGTATAGCCTACAAATGAAAAGCATGACAAGAATATTAAACTGTTACCATAATCATATTGTAGCTGTGGTGCTGGTATTGTTCTCTAAGACTATTGTTTGAATAGTGTAGGGTAACAACAGAGTAATTATGTTGATGTAAATGAAAACTGGTATTTTTATTGTGGGAGAAAGGAGATACAGATGTAATATTGGTGAAATAAGTTAAAACCTTGTAATGCTAAACTTGGAAATATTCATATTGAACTTGTGAATTATAAATCTTTTTAAAAAATGCACAGTAACTGAGAATACTTAGAAACACTGACTCAACCCTGTGGCAATAAGCAATAAGTTTAGGTTATATCTAAATATCATCTCCCACACACACAAAAACAAACTAAAGGATCTTTGAGAATAGTTGATTCCAGATCTGAGATAGGAAATTCACAAGATAAACTTGGATATTTGCAATACCAGAAAGCAGACATTCTCTAAAATGAATTAAATGAGTCTGTTACCACAAGGAAAACAACAGTATTTGTTGTGAATGATCACATTTAAGATTTTGAATGAGAATTATAATTTTGGAAAATGTGTGTCAACCACTGTGAGCTCCTTGTTTCCCAAGATGAAAAGACTGTCTCATGAGGTCAGCGGTGGTATCAACAAATGTGATTTTTTGTTATTATATAATAAAATGTTTCTACATTTGGAAGATCTGTGGCTCTGTAAACCTATATTTCTCAAATAACCAACAAACCTGACTTTTAAAAATTATATGATGAAAGGGAGGGATGAAAGGTGTTAGCATTTTAATAGTCACTTATGTAGAGTGTTCAATATTCAATTATTACGTTGCATGAAAAAATAACACAAATCTGGAACTAAAAAAAGGGGATATTAGTACAGACCACTATAACAAAAATTTTAAAGGCTGGTAATGCTAAGTGTTACAAGAATGTGGAGGAATAGGATCTCTCAAGTACTGCTGGTAGGAGAGTAAATTAGAACAGCTGTTTGGGAAACGGTCGGCAGTATCAGCTGACTGTACTCACTCCTAATAACCAAGCAATTTCCTCTATTAGCTACGTATCCAATAGAGATGCAAATACACGTGCACCAAAGACATGAGACAAATAGTCATAGCAGACTGGTTTGTAATAGTCCAAAAAAAATAAAAAATATGTCCATCAACAGAAAAATGGATAAATACATTGTGGTATATTCATACAATGCAGTATACAGCAATTTAATGAATGAATTATATCTACACACAGCAGCCTGGATGAATGTCACAAGTATAGTATTGAGTGAAAGGAGCCAGACAGAAAACATAATCATACAAGATGATTCTATTTTTATAGTGTTGGAACTCATGATGATGGTTATATTTCAGAAGGGATCAATCATAGGGGAGGATCAAAGGAGTTTGAAGGTACTAGTTTTGTTCTTCTTTACCTCTGTCGTTACGTGATTGCGGTATTTGAATCAAGTGGTATTAGAACCACCTCCTCCAGACCGGGGACCGTGCTCCGAAGTCCCAGAGAGCATGAGCTGTGGTTAAGAGCAAGGGCCAGGTTCTGCTTTCTTTTTTTTTTTTTTTCAGTTTTATTTTAATTGTTGTTCTTGTACAGTTTTCTGTCTTTTACTCCCATCCCAGCCCACCACCCCAACCCTCCCCACCTCCCTCCCATTTCTACCACCCCTAGTTTTTGTCCATGTGTCCTTTATACTTGTTGCTCTAAACCCTTCCCCTTTTCCCCTGAAATTCCCTCCCCTCTCCCCTCTGGTCACTGTCAGCCTGTTCCCTATTTCAGTGTCTTTGGTTATATTTTGTTTGTTTGTTTGTTTTGTTGATTAGGTTCCTGTTAAAGGTGAGATCATATGGTATTTGTCTTCGATTGCCTAGCTTGTTTCGCTTAGCATATACTCTCCAGATCTATTCGTGCTGTGGCAAAGAGTAGGAGCTCCTTCTTTCTTTCTGCTGCATAGAATTCCATTGTGTAAATATACCAGTTTTTTTATCCATTCATTTACTGATGGGCACCTAGGTTGCTTCCAACACTTGGCTATTGTAAATTGTGCTGCTATAAACATTAGGGTGCAGAGGTTCTTTTGGATTGGTGTTTCAGGATTCTTAGGATATAATCTGCTTTCTGAATCCCGGAGTGCCGGGGGCTTGCTAGACTTGGGGCTCACCTGCAGTTTGGAGAAGCAGGGCCCCTGGGTGTGGAGCGCAGCGCCGCCTAGCGGTGCAGAGAGGCGGTAAACGGCATGGTAGGGGCAGTGCCCCTCTATTGCCTGCGGGCTGGGATCTCACCCTGAGTTCCCGCAGCGGGAGCCAGGCTGGCTTCCCAGAACCTAACGCATCCTCCCGCGTTTCCTAGGACAATGTCCCGAGACTCCCGGTCTTAAGCTCCACAACCTCTGAAGACTCTAATCGTGGCTATCTAAGCTCGGATGTCACCAACTGTTGGAGCCCAGAGCGTCTGACTGTCCCCAGCGCTGACCCAGGGACACCTTGCAGTGCCGGCTACTGTGGGTGGAACCCAGAAAGGAACCCTGGGGCTGAGCCCCGAGAAGCGGAGCCCCGGCCGACCCACCGTGCCTTTGCGACTAAGGAACACCAGCCCCAGCCAGCCCTAGTGCGGTGGTGCGTCCCAGGGTCTCCGCCGTGTGTTAAAGTGTCTCTGGCACCTCCGTATATCCCAGGAGTCTCCAAGATTTCAATAGAGGCCACCATAAAGGGCAACGTGGGGGAAAATGTCCTTCCTCAAGTATTCCCAAGACTGTCGCTTCAAGATGCACTAAAGGGACGGCGCAAGGCTAATGATCCCACGTTCTGCTTTTTGTGGGTCAGCAGTTTCTTTTTCCCAAGGAGGCCCTGCTGGGGAATGCTTTGCAAGCGGCCCTTGATGCTCTGGGTGAGAGAGGAGGTCGGGAACCAGTCAATATCCAGCACCGGAAACTCAGAAAGAGAGACAATTCATCACCAAACAGGACGAAGCTCCATGCAGGGGAGAGAAAAAACTGTGATACTCTCCTCAGTGTGACCAGGAAGCTACTCTGTAAATATTTAGAAAATAGCAATGAGGAGGGGTAAAAACAGATACCCATAGATACCCATACTTTCTCCATCTTCGTTTTTAAGCCAGTCTTCCGTACAGAAATTCGGACAGTGATCAGTTCTATTAAAAACATCTATGAGGTACAGGCAATACCTCCACATTCTGCCTAGCACCTTACAACCAGGGACTTTCCCTGACATGGAGGCAAGCTGAAAAAGAAGTTTGACTCATCCTTTTGTCTCTCTGCCACGCTGCACTATAAAACCTAAGCCCGTGTCATTCCATCAGTCTCCTCCGGTGCCATGGCTAGGAAGTGCCAGGAGGGAATTCACAGCCACCGAGTGTCCAGTGGCAGCTCGGCCCTAAGTGAGGCCTGGAGGACACCCTCCATCTTTATTTCTTCTCAGGCTGTTCTGTTGTATGACCTCGTCCGAGCGACTCCGCTCCGTCCGGACCCTACCACCGCTTGCCCCTCTCCCCCCGAGAGTGGTCTCACCTGTCTGTCCTCACAGCAGGGCGAGTGTAGGGCAAGCTTAAGGCCTCTTTGCACTTCCACGCCTGCCAGCAGCTTTTCTTGCCTGACTTGGAGGAAAGGTATTCCTCCCGCTTGTCAGAGACTAAATCTTCCACTGTCCCTACGTTCTTAATCTTTTATACACCTTATATAATTTACCTTTTCTTTTCTCCTGCTCTTTACCCCTCACCCTCAAATATCATATGAATCTCTTAAATGCAGGGATTTTACATTCATTTGTTTCGCTGCAGAGGTCAGGTGTGAGAGACAGAAAGCAGTCATGGACGAGTCCAAGATTTTTGGCCCAGGCCCTAGAAGGCTGGAGCTGCCCCTAACTGAGCTGAGGAAGATCATTAATACAGCAGCCGTGACGGGAGGGTCAGATTCAGTTCTGGACACATTAGCATGTTAGACATCTGCTGGAGATGTTGAGTAGGCAGTAGGAAGTACACGTTTCAGAGAGGAGGTCCAGGATGTAGGGATAAGTGTAGCTGCCATCAGTGTAGAGATGACCTTTAAAACCATGAGATGACGTGAGAGCTACAAGAAGAGCGATTGTGGATAAAGAAGAGAAGGAGCCCAAGAACTGAGCCCTGGGTCGTTCCACTGTAAGAAGTCAGGGAGATGAAGAAAAACTCCCAAGGGGACTGGAAGGGAGTCCTGTACTCAAAGGAGGAAAACCTGGGGTCCAAGGGAAGAAAATGCTACAGTGAAGGAAGCTCTTAAGAGGGATAGGCTGTGTGCAAGAGGGCTCAACTGGTAAGTCACACAAAGTGAAAAGAGATGGAGTTTGGCCTTGTGGGGGTCATCCTTGACCTTGACAAGAGTGGTTTTGGTAGAATGGGGGAATGAAAGCATGATTGGAGTGAGTTTGATAAAAAATGGGTGAATGAATGAGAAATAAAAGGATAATTGTAGTTTGATACGATTTATGAAGAGGAAAAAAGTTCCAGATTAAAAAAAAATCTTGGGGGCAATTATAAATGAGTGAGCTGTATCAAACAATCCGCTCACTGTTCCTACTCCTGAATTGCAGTCCAGGCCCCCGGCTCTTGCCTGAATAGATATGACTGCGCTGGAGGCATGGGCTTGTCCCAGGCCAAAGAGGTGGTAGCTCTGCAGGTTCTTTAGGCTTTTCTCTGCCATCTCCTTGACCAGCCGCCTCCTTGAATGAGGAATCAGTGAGAGATCTTGTTTACACTCTTACCCCTGGGACTCATTTTAATCCTTTCCTTCTGTTTTGTGCTGGCGAACTGACTTCCCTCTGTGTTGTGGTCGTGCGCCTGCTCCGTCTAATACTTCGGGGTGTAGGCTTTTGAAGACCTGGAGCAGCACAGAACATGCAGTGAGTGACCTCAACCGCAGACTGATGGATCTGTGGTTTTCAGACACCCTTTCTTTTCAGAATAGCACACTTAATTTTAATTACCTCTAATGCCATTTTTGGCATACATTATTTTAAGGTTTCTCAGCTTGGGTTCGCAAAAATTAAAATCACCCAATTCCTATCACAATAACAGCAATCCTATCAGAACAGGATTCTGATAGGAATCCTAACAAGAATCCTATTAGAGGACAAAGGTTGACTAGGTTCAGGCTTATATTAGATATTAAATATGAAAGTGTATGTAGTAGCACCCTGCCTGGTACTTAATTAGTATTTCCCCCACTCCCCAAATTCATTTCCTGTTCTCAAAATGATACCATGGAATATCATCTCTTAAAGAGCTTCGTGGCTTAGTGGGAAAGCAGCGGATGTGGCTACACCTGCACAACTCAGCAACAGAAGAATGTACCTGGACGCCTGAGGAGGAGAGGTAGAGAACTGCCTTCAAATGCTGGCGGACACAACAGGTACCCACCGAAAACATCACCAAGCATGCAGAACTCTTAATTACTCTGTAATTACCTAAGTATTCAAACAAGTCTTAAGCTCAGTGACATTACCAAAAACAAAACAAGTGACAAAAATTCCTGCAAAATTTCTTTGGTCCTGTAGTAGGGAGACAATACAAATATAAATTACTTCTATGAACTGAGCATTAATTTGACAGATTCAACATCAGTGAAAGATAGTTTTCAAACATTTTACTTAAAGCAATTTGTAGAGTCAAAGATTGTCCATACGGTGCTATTTAAGCATCAGGAGAGTGGAGGGAGATGGTCTTTCATCCAATTTCCAAGAAAAAAGACTTTTGCAGCAAAGAAAGACCATGTAATTTACTTTGTTCTTTTTTTTTTTTTTTGTGCTAATCAGATGTTTGCTTTAGATAAAGACCATTCCTTCTCGTGGTCCAGCTTCTTCTGCTGTGAATTCTCATCTTTTGTATGCAGAATTGTGATCTATATGGACGATATCAGTAATTTGGCATCTGAGATTTCCCGAAGGAATAGGTGAAGCAAAGAATGATAATACCTGATTAAATACAAATAGCTGTAGTCAGCAGCAAAATGTTGCAAAAATTAGGATAAGCAAATAAAAGGCAAGACTGATGGAGGTAATTTTCCTTATAAGAACTGGAATCTTAGGAACTTGCCCCTTAAAGAAGATAACTGTGAGGTTGATGTACCCTCACCAAGCAGAATCTGATTTAAAAAGCAATGCTAGTATCTTGTCTGAAATGTTAACTGCCAAAAACTTCAGAAATCAGTAGTCCAAGCCATAAGCAGTTTACAGTATGATAAATTTTGCAGTGAGGATTGATAGTACACAGCACAGATTTTTAAGTTAAAGGGGCATAGTTTCATGACAGCATATGGTTATTTTCCAAATGGAAACAAACCTTTTCAACTGGATCCCTCAGGATTTCACTTTCAAATTGCTTGTGATGCTTAGACTAGTAAGGCAGAGAGCTGTTTAAGTCACTGCAAAAACAAACAAACAAACAAACAAACAAACAAACTGATGGTATTTTTGCATACTATTGTTATTTTTATAATAGCAAAATATTTATTTATTTTTTAAATCTTTATTCAGGGCCTACTATGTGCCAAGTACTCTCCCAGGCTCTAGGAATACAGCGGAGAACAAAACGAAACCTCCCCACCCGCAGTAAGGTTATGTTCTAATAAGGGAAGACAGACAAGAAACAAAATAAGTATGTAACATACCTAACATGTTAGATCACGATAAGCGCTACAGACAAGCGTAAAGCAGGGAAGGGGTGGTGTGGATGTGGGGGGCGTGACTGAAAGGCCTTTGGCTTGCTCCAGGAGAACTAGGGAACCACTGTGGGGCTCTGGGCAAGACAGCGACAGAATCCGGTTTGTGACTTTGATGGATCACTCTGGGTGCTGCACAGATGCCCAACCAAAAGGTCAGGGAGAGAAGCTCGGAGGCCACAGTGGAGACTCTGCAACACTGCAGACCACAGAGGGTGGTGGCTGGACCCAGGTGGCAGCAGTGGCAGTGGTGAGAAGGGTCAGATTTCAGATCTACTTTGAATAGAGAACCAGCAAGGTTTGCGAACAGATAGGATAGGGGCTGAACTATAAAGAGAATAGTCCAGAATAATTCCATGTGTCATGTGTTGTTATGGAAAAAGAAAGCACATAGCTCCTACATCAAACAGGAGCAGTCCTCTGCCCCACCCTTTCCAATCCCTCATTCCAGTGCCCCAGAGGCAACCTTTCAAATTTCTTAAGTGTTTCTTCTGGTATTTACTGCCCTATTTCCAAACACTATGCTGATATGCTTGTTTTATTGTGATTGATTGACTGATTTTTTAACCTACTGACTTCCTACCGTGAAAGCTGAGGATTTAATTCTCTACATCACACCCACTGGCTGCACATAAGCACGCACACACCTGAACACACTTACCGCCCTCCCCTCCCCAATCACAATGCTTAGGGAACGCAGTATTCAGGATGTACCTTGTGATGTCCACACAGATACTCTTCAAACAGAACCATGCAGTGTATGGACCATGCGACCTCTCTTTGCACAGGTGTTCTTCCCCATCTTTTTGCTTTTCCAGGTAGGTATCACCTTTTGCTCTCATTGTGAGACAGCTCTCAGTGTGACCAAACACATCGGTACTGTGTCTGTCCCCCCACCCCCTTTTTTCTTCCTGAAGCCCTCTGCCTGCCTGTGCCAATCCAGGGCAGCTGGATTCCGAACCTCCTTGTGTACTGCTACTATCTGAGAGCATCCCTAATCCTTCAACCTGGGAGCTCCTTTTCCCTGCTCCTGGGCTGGATCTCACTTCTGGCAGTTTTTTTTGTTTGTTTCCCTCACTTGGGGGAACATATCCTGAAGTAGAGGCAGTATCACATAGTGGAGTTAAGACAACCCAGGTTCAAATCCCAACCTCGCCACTTCCTAGCTGGGTGGCCTTGGGAACCTAATTCTCTGTGCCTCGGTTTCCCCACTTATCAAACAGAGATATCATAATATCCTCACGCTGTTGCTCTAAACTGGTGACATGAAGCACACAGATGGCATCACAGAAGTGCTAGCTGTCACTGTGGAGATGCCCAAGATGGCTACGTGAGAAGGCACACTGAGACTTCACTGTCTGGAAATGCCTTGAGCCTGTATTCACGCCTGACTGTTAGTTCAGATGGAAAGGGAGTCCGTTGAAAATTATCACCCTTACTATTGCAGAGGCCCTGCTCCACTGTCTTCTGGCTTCCAGTAAGTGCAACGGCATTTCAGTCCCCGAGCCTTTGTAAGTGCCCTGTTTCTTTCTCCCAGAAGCATTTAAAGTCTTCTCTTTATCCTTACCCTCCAATATTTCATTATATTTTGCTTTGATGTGAGTCCTTTCCTATCCGTTTCCCTACGTACCCAGTGAACTCTCATTTTCATTTTGGACTCTCCTGTCCTTCAGCTCTGGGAAGTTTTGCCGCATTCATTGTTTACGTCCTTACCCTCCAATTAATTTCTCTGTTCTCCTTTTCCCGAAGTTTGGACAGTTGCAGACCTTGCAGGTTGACTCCCTCATTCTTTTATCTTTCACACGGCCAAGATTTCAACTTTATCTTCTGTTTTATTTAATCTTTATATTTCTGCCACAATATTTAAGTTCTAAGAGCTCATTTTCACTCTCTGCCCTTTCTCTTCATAGTGTATTGTTCTTATTTCATGGCTGTGACTTCATCTAAGGCTGTTTCGTTTTTAACTGAGGTTTTTTGTTTTCTCTTCCCTATTCTATAACTTTCTCCCTGAGCTCCTTCTTTTCCCTGCGTTTGTTTTGGCCTCTGTCTTTTATGTTGGAAACTTTCTCTAAATTTCTGAGGGTCCTAGGTGAACATTCATTTTGCTGAGCAGGACACTAAACAGCTGAAGGAAACTCCCTGAATGAGGAGACCTCATCAGTGGAACTTCATCTTCGGACAGTAGGGGCAGCAAGCCAGCTTTGTCACTGGATAATACTAAGTGTTAGTGACTATAGGTCTTTTCTCCTGGATCAGTTCACAGAGACCGAGCTCCAACTTCCTGTCTGGGGTTAAAAGCCTGGCTGTCTGCATCAGGGCAGCCTGTGGAGAACAGGAACTGGAAGTATCGTTGTTCAGCACATAGACTTGCAAACACCACAATCTTTAAGAAATTTTTTATCAGAGCCAAGAATGCCAGGAAGTAGCATGAAGCCACATGATATATGATATATGATTTGATGCATGAGAGTGTTTACCAATGAACTGTGATGTTGTATCTCAATATATTCAACATATGGACCAAGTTGTGATCACTCATTGCAGTAATGCTTCTGTTACACCATTTTGGCAATACATGAATATATTATAAATTTAAAAACATCCCATGAACAAAGAAATATGGCAAATGCTAGTGTAGATGATATAGCCATAACCTGAAATATGGATTGAGGTCACTGATGTAAAATGTTGGAATAATGTCTTTACTAGGGAATTCACAGGCAACTTGGTCAGGTTGATAAAAGCCAGGTTTCCGGGACACAGGACAAGGTGAGGAAGGATGGAGAGGAGGTCTTCAGAAGAGATAGCCCTTTGATGTCAATCTCACCCTTTCATGCTTCCCTTCTACACTGGCAAGAAACCCCAAGATGAATCTTTTCAAGAGATGTCTTGAAATGACCCAAATTTTCAAGTCCCTAAATAATCAAGGGCTTCCTATAATCTATATAAAGGAAGCTTTATACTCAAATCTGGGTCAAAAGTTACAACTCTATTTGGCAAAAGGAACAAAGTCCTTGAAGTTACTGTCGTCAATTTAAATCTCACCCTTAGATTTGAGGCTACCTAATAAGCTACAGAATTTTGGCTTGCATGGTGAGAAAATCCTCCCTGAGGCATGTTTAATTTTTGGGAGAAAGGGGACACTTCAACCAACTTCCACAGTTCAGTTCTACAGAAGTTTGCATAAAACCCAAGGATGAAATCATATTATAGTTAAATACCCCCTTGCTTGCTTCCTACCATATTTCATAAAACGGATATTTTTCACCAGTATTTCTAAGTAAAAAAAAATCATTCCACACTTTGCAAGATTCCATTAAAATGATGTCCAAGAACATTGGACACAGTTTATGTGATATATGTACTACTAGGAAAATAAACTATAAACACTTTAGGTCTATTCGTGTAGAGAAGTGTTGTCAAACATTATTTAAAAATATGTTCATTAAAACCAAAATTTACTGTTCATACCTTTTATCCTAGTATATGTTAAATCTACCTTAAAAGTTACAAAATGAAATTTATTGCAAAATACTCTAAATTTGCTTCTTTTCACTGAACTCCCAAAGCAAACACAATAGTCTTATTTCAATGTTAAGGTAATTAAAGCATAACCCTTCACCCTGTCTTGCATCATATATGAAACTTAAAAGGTTTTTATTTTATTCAGCAAAGATGTCTTAACACAAGTATTTATGAAAAGTGGACTTACATCATATCATTCTGTGTCATATTTGCTATATTTCTTTTGCTCTCCAAATGTACAGTTTTGGAATTGGAGAATGTTCACCAAGAGAGAAGGCTTTTTCCTCCCTCCAGACTGCTTACCTGAATATATTTCTGCTCACTTTCGTCATTTAAAACATGTGCACTATACTTGGAGAACAACTTTTCCCTACTAATTCTGGCATGGGTGAGAACCTCAGTGACACCAATGGGCCAAGGGGCATTTCCAAAGGCCATCTGAAGATAAGCATCTTTAAAAAGAAAGATTCAGAAGAGATCGGGAAAGCAGAAATATTGTATTGGTCCAAATTTTTATTTCAAGTATTTCACAATTTTTCATGATTAAATTTTCACCCATCTTTTAAGCATGTTGAAAATATTACTGTTCCCTTATTCAAACAAAAGAAATTAAAATGTGGGATACTGACTGCCCAGGACCACAAATGTCCATGGAAAAACAGAAACCAAAGTCAACCTTGTGAGTGAAAGACAAACATTCCTCGGCAGCCTTTGTGCACTGAATACTACTGCATTTTGATCTGGAATTACCAGGCAGGTAATCTGATGTACTGCCAGAACACTTGAGTTTGGATCTCCCTTCTACCTGGTCTTCCCCACAGGGGGTCACACAGAACACGGAGGCTTGAACAGTGCCCACTACCTGCACAGCAGTCAGACCTCTGGCAGCAGCAGGGCTCTGCGCGCTGGGGCTATCACATAGGGCCCACGGCAGGGGTGTGAACCGAGAAGAAATACTGGCTCTCAAATCAGCTCGAGCATGGGATCACTTCCCCCTGCCCCACAAACCTCCCACCTGCCTTGAACCTTAAATTATTGTAAAAGCTGTAAAATGTAGAGACAGAAACCAATGAAGACAGATGGCTCTTTTTCTAAAGTAAACCTGGTGACTTGCAAGGAAGGAAAAGAAGAAGAAAAAAAATAGGAAGCAAGGAAATTCTAAAAGACCCGGAGGGTTTCAGAGAAGCCTGTATAGCCAGGCCTCAAAGGGATTTTAATTTTTAAAAAATCAAACACTTATGTGATTGATATGTAGGATTGATTTTTTTAAAAAAAGGTACAACAAATAGGTTATTAAAAGATCATTTCTACCCTCAAGATAAATTTGAATTTGCTGTACACAATTTTTTCTTTAAAAAATTTTTTTAATATATTTTATTGATTATGCTATTACAGTTGTCCCATTTCTCCCCCATCATTACCCTCCACCCTGCACACCCTCTCCCACCCACATTCTCCCCCTTTAGTTCATGTCCATGTGTCATAAGTTCTTTAGCTTCTACATTTCCCACACTATTCTTGCCCTCCCCGTCTATTTTCTACCCACTATCTATGCTACTTATTCTCTGTACTTTTTCCCCCTCTCTCCTCCTCCCACGCCTCTATTGCTAACCCTCCATATGATCTCCATTGTGGTTCCGTTCCTGTTCTAGCTGTTTGCTTAGTTTGCTTTTGTTTTAGGTGTGGTTCTTAATAGCTGTGAGTTTGCTGTCTTTTCACTGTCATATTTTTGATCTTCTTTTTCTTAGATAAGTCTCTTTAACATTTCATGTAATAAGGGCTTGGTGATGATGAACTCCTTGAACTTGACCTTATCCGAGAAGCACTTGATCTGCCCTTCCATTCTAAATGAAAGCTTTGCTGGATAGAGCAATTTCGGATGTAGGTCCCTGCCTTTCAAGACTTCAAATACTTCTTTCCAGCCCCTTCTTGCCTGTAAGGTCTCTTTTGAGAAATCAGCTGACAGTCTGATGGGAACTCCTTTGTAGGTGACTGTCCCCTTAGCTCTTGCTGCTTCTAGAATTCTCTCCTTCATTTTAATCTTGGCTAATGTAATTACGATGTGCCTTGGTGTGTTCCTCCTTGGGTCCAACTTCTTTGGGACTCTCTGAGCTTCCTGGACTTCCTGGTAGTCTATTTCCTTTGCCAGATTGGGAAAGTTCTCCTTTATTATTTGTTCAAATAAGTTTTCCACTTGTTGCTCTTCTTCTTCCCCTTCTGGGGCCCCTATAATTCAGATGTTGGGACGTTTAACGATGTCCCGGATGTTCCTAAGCCTCTCCTCATTTTTTTGAATTCTTGTTTCTTCCTCGTTTTCTGTTTGGTTGTTAGTTTCTTCCTTCTGGTCCACTCCATTGATTTGAGTCCCAGTTTTCCTTCCATCTCTATTGGTTCCCCATGCATCCTCCTTCATTTCACGTATTGTAGCCTGCATTTGTTCATCTAATTTGCGACCAAAATCAACCAATTCTGTGAGCATCTTGATGACCAGTGCTTTGAACTATGCATCTGATAGGTTGGCTATCTCTTCACGGCTTAGAGGAATTGGCTCTGGGGCTTTCATTTCTTCTCCAGTTTGAGCCATTTTTGGTGTTTTTTTTGTTTTGTTTTGTTTTGTTTTGCTTTTAGTCTGGTTGAGGCTATTACATAGTGAGGGGTGGAGCCTCAAGGCAGGGCAGCCCAGTTGCTGGGTCGTGACGCTATAGGTAGGGGCGGGGTTCAAGAGGGAAGAATGGTGCCCGCTCCGCTCTCTCCTGGACTCCGATCCCTTCCGCCACTTCCCCTTTACCTGGATTATCTGCGCACACGCGCATGCTGTTACGTAGTGAGGAGTGGAGCCTCAGGCGCTCACCAGTGTGGGGCAGCCCAATCGCTGGGTTGTGACGCTGTGTGTGGGGGCGGGGTCTGACAGGGGACAATGGCGCCTGCTCCACTCTCTCCTGGATTCAGTCCCTTCCGCCATTTCCCCTTTGCCTGGACCGTCTGCGAGTTCGAATGTGGGACCACCTGGTCAGCCAGCCGCCCTGTGTGGCCTCACTGGGTCTGCACAGTTGCCACCCCATGCCTGGGGTCTGCCAGCTGCCACCTGTGCACCTGGGAACTGCCAGCCACTGCTGCTTGCGTTCCAGGTCCGCACCTCCACTTTTTCCTGCTGCAACTCTGCCCCTCTTACTGGTCTGGATGAATGATTGTTGGACTTCCATACAGTTCAATTTTCTATCAGCTCTGGTTGTTTTCTTGCTTCTAAATATTTGTTGTCCTTAATTTTGGTTGTGAGAGGAGGCACAGTGTGTCTGCCTACGCCTCCATCTTGACTGGAAGTCCTCTTAAAATTTTTAAGGATTTTATTTTATTTATTTTTAGAGAGAGGGGAAGGGAGGGAGAGAGAGAAGGAGAGAAACATCCAAGTGAGAGAGAAACATCTATCAGTTGCCTCTCTCATACTTCTGACTGGGGGCCCAGCCTGCAACCCAGGCATGTGCCTTGATCAGGAATCAGTGACCCTTTGGTTCATATGCTGGTCCTCGACCCACTGAGCCACACCAGCCAGGGCTCTACTCAAGTTTTTCAAAGCTTAATTTTTAAAGGGCATATATACATTTTTATCCCTGGATATCAACTGATAAAATTTCCAATATTTAGTTTCCCAAAACTTCCAAAGAAAGCTCTCCAAACAGGTTATTAGTTTCTTGGTTCTTTGTGCAGTTTATACAACATAAACCTTCACCTGATTTTCATATATGAGAATGAGAAATGTAACAAGAGGAAGGGCAGGTGACCTGAGTTCTTTTGCAGTGATGGTGGCCTTATCCATCCATTCCAATGCTGTCCTTGGTAAGCAGCATGCAACTAACAGAAACCATCTCAGAATAAAATTTATAGCCATAAAAAAAATCTTCCTTGATAAAACTAACTGGCTTCCATACAGAGGGAGTAAAAACAATACTATAACCTCATGGGCATGAGGCTCTGATCAAGGAGACCACCCAGTCACTCAGGAAGGCCAGCGGCCCCTTCAGAGCACAGACATACAGAGCACAGGAAGAAGCGATGGCGTTCCCGCCGTCTGTCGGAGCCCTGTCTGCTGACCTGGGACTGCTGCACGGGGGACTGCTGCACGGGACTCTCCACTGCCACTCTCTCGGGAGGCTCAGCCACCAGAAGCCCCGCCCCTCACCCTCAGCTTACGGCCCACCAAGCAGCGTCCCATTTCCCGTCTCCACCACTGGTGCACCAGGCCCTTCTCTTCTCTTTCCAGGCCCTTCCCCTCTCTTTCCGCCCCACCACAGACAGCCCTCCACTCTCCCCTTTCCGAACCCTACCCCAGCCCTGCCTGGGCACCAGCGCTCTCTCCCCACGCCACCGCCTCCCAGGGCCCATTCGGGAGGGAGCAAGGGGCAAGTCTTCCCCAACAAGGGGTCTGCTACTGCTGCGGTCCCGAAATGGGAGAGATGAGCGCTGGCAGGCTGGCATGGAACACATTCTCACAGAAACAAGTATAAAGGGCGGCCAGATTCCACTGTATCATTAGTACAACTGTTCAGCTATATTATAAATAGTAAGTAGGTACTTAGAGCTACATAAACATTGTTTCTATGGAAAAATTTGTTCCAGGCTGTAACCAACAATCTGCAAATTTTGAAATTTACTCCCATTCATGAAATGAACATTACCTAGTTCGTGATCTGAAAAATCTTTAAATCTACCTTAAAAATGTCTATAAAATACAGTGTGGTCTGAAAGTTTAATATTGAATGACCAACAATAAGCTGACAATACATAAGAAGAAAGGTTACTGCTAATCCATTTCACATTTATTCTTAAATCTCCTATATAAAACATTCCCTTGCTAAATGAACATATTATGCACAGAATTTAGATAGGCTCATAACCATACTTCCAACACACAGCATGGCAATGTACCTTCACATATTCTCTCTGCAATATGAATTTAATAATATCCGTTATGGGTTATTTAATATCATCAGGAAGATTCTAGAAAAAAGTAATTAATTTTAGAAGCCACTGTGTGTAGTTACAGATTGCATTTATTCAAATTTTATATATTCAATTTTTTTAAAAAGTTAGTTAAAAAAAGCATTTTTTTTGAGAAACCTCTCCCTTTTCCACAGCTTTCTGGAAAGGGTTCTGAGCTAGGACTCGGTCTGTTTCTGCGTAGCACTGTTCAGTTTACCCTGCACACTGCACCTCACATAGTCTTCTCTGGCATTCAATTCTTTAGCCCAAATACCTAGAAGGAACTGTAGAAAGAACGGGTAAATTTAGACTGCAGTGCCACCCAGTGGCTGAACAAGTTTAAAAGTTTCCTAACACACAAAACAATATAACTGACATCTTAAATTTCTCTACTGATTACAATATCATCCACTAATATTTCTTTCTTTTTTTAAGATTTTATTTATTTATTTTAGAGAGAGGGGAAGGGAGGGAGAAAGAGAGGGAGAGAAACACCAATGTGTGGTTGCCTCTCGTGCGACCCATACTGGGGACCTGGCCCACAACCCAGGCATGTGACCTCACTGGTAATGGAATGGGTGACCCTTTGGTTTGCAGACCAGCACTCAGTCCACTGAGTCACACCAGCCAGGGTCTCATCTACTAATATTTCATTGATTAACTATATCTGTTTATTCTGTCACGTATATTTTGAAGTAGTGCCTTTGGCAATTCATGACTTCCCTACTCTATATACAGGGTCCAGCACAAAGAATGACCCCTTTTTATTACAAAATCTTTTATTACAAAATAATAAGCAGGTAATTCTGTAACATAACAATACCACACTCAAGTGCAGCATATGACATTTTAGGTGAAATGTTCAAATTAAACTTATACATTATAACATCCATATTATTGCCCTACTAACTATACTCAAGCAGGCATTACTTCTGCTGGACCCTGTATATTTCTAGTTCAAAGATAATTCATTTCCCCCTAAAAATAATTACCAAATTACATGAATAACTCTTTCGTAGAAATAAATTTTTACTTGTATGTCTACTACATAAAGTTCAACCTGCCTAAATTATCAGCCAGAATACTATATGTGCTGTGATATTTAGTCAATTCCCCAAGTATGTTGTTGTAGTTTTTGGACTTTGGACTTTTGCAGTAGAAACAGTAATTCAATGAAAAAGTCCCATTAAAGTCCCTAACTGAAGGAAAAGGAAAGAAAAAAAAAAAGGAACAGAAATAAAACAAACGATGACCCGTACCCTCCCCCCACCCCACCCTGGAAAACTACAGCAGTGTCCCCTTTTTGGGTTTACCTGTGCAAAGGGCACCCTTCTGCCTATGCAAAGAGGCAGATTAACAGTGAAGGCTGAGGAGAACGTGCCCGCCCCAGCAGCAATGCAGTCCTGTATAAGGAGAGGCTGTAACTCTAAGAGAAAACTCTAGTTCATGACTAGTTCCCATGCCCTACCTAGTTCCATACCATTTCCTCAACAGATTCAGAATCTGTTTGACTGATATAACTATGTTGTATGTATGTTGTATGTTTGTATGTATGTATGTATGTATGTATTAGGGTTGGCAGACACAGCTGAGACTTTATTTTGGGGAAGGACACTTGATTTGGGTTTTAGTCTGGAGCGTAGGTAAGAAGGGGTCCCCAGGCAGTAAACTCCCAAACTCAAGGGTGAGCTGAGGACTGGGGCTGAGCCTCAGGTGGGTCTCCTGTGCCCTCTGGTCCCCTGCACAGCTCCTTTCCCGCTGCCTCAGAGGACAGTAGGGACCACAGTGATCATTCACTTGGGCAGGATATCAGATGACTCAGATACCAGCTTCCCATCACGGGTCTGAATCTTCCCCACAACCACCATCTCGGAGGAGCTGGTGCTGGTGCGGCTGAAGGATTCAGAGGCCCCACCAGAGCCCACACTGGCCTGGAAGCCCAGGTCGTCATTGAGGTTCCTGTAAGCCAGGCTCAGCCCACCTGAGTAGTGGCTGGTAGTCTCAGTATAGATACTCATGTTCTACACCCCATACCCCATTTGGTTCTCCTCACCCTCCAGCAGCCTGTGGTCAACAGGTCCCGGGCCAGCTTGATGTTCATGAGCTCCTAGTACTACGCAGCTTCTAGGCTACATCCTGCTTGGTGGTTCTCAGAGCACCTTCCAGCTCAGCCACTTTGGCCTGGGCAACCTTGATGGCCAGGTCCCCATGCTGCTTGGCATCAATGATGGTGGCCTCCAGGGAAGTCCTCAGGCCTTTGAGGCCCTCGATCTCAGCCTGAAGTTGGCTGATGTTCCAGTTTACTTCATAAATCTCTGACTTTGTGTGATGCAGGTCATCCCGTGCTTCCCAGAGGATGTCTGCAGCTCCTCATACTTGATCTGGTGCACAGTGTCAGCCCCAGCCCAGATGCAGTTGGCGATCTCCTTGTCCTGGGCCTTGACCTCGGCAATGCTGCTGTCCAAGTCCAGGGAGCAGTTGTTGTCCGTGGACAGCACCATGGACGTGTCAGAGATCTGGGTCTGCAGCTCAGGAATCTCCTTTTCATACCACTGCCTGCAGAAGTTGATCTCATTGGTCAGCCTTTCCTGGTGGACTCCAGCTCTTCCTTGTGCATGTAAGCTTCATCCACATCCTTCTTGATGAGGACAAATTCATTTTCCATCTCTGTGTGCTTGTTGATCTTATCCTTGTACTTATTTTTCAAGTCTTCTACCAGCCCTGCATGTTTCCAAATGCTGCCTCTAGCCTCAGTTTCTCCTGGGCCAGGCTTTCCAGCTGCCACTGAAGGTTGTTGATGTAGCTCTCCAACATGTCATTCATGTTACTCTGAGTCAACTGCTGCTGCTGCAGGAAGGTACACTTGGTCTCCAGAATCTTATTCTGCTGCTCCAGACTCCACACCTTACCAATGAAGGAAACAAATTTGTTATTGAGGCTCTTGGTCTATTCCTTTTCCTGGTTGCACATGGCCTGGATGTTGGGGTCCACCTCCATCTTCAGGGGGTTCAGCAGGCTTTAGTTCACTTGGACCACTCTGATAATCCCCATATGCCCAGCTCTGCCAAAACCCTTGGCCAGATTCATGTTGGCACCCAGGCTAACATGGTAGCTACTGCCCACCCGGGAAAAGGCTGAGGAGCTGATGCTGGGCCCACTCAAGTCTAAGCAGCTGCTGAAGGCCTGGGGACCAGAGGTGGACACCTTGTAGGTCTTCTGGGTCACCCTTGTGGCCATGGTGGAGGCTGGAGTGGAGGCGAGGAGGCTAAACCAGACAGAGAATCAAGAAAGAGCCAAAACCTCTTGCTTCTCTATTATGTTGTATTTAAACTGTAAATGTAAGTAACAGCACTTGCTGCCTTTCAATCTCATGGCCTGAACACAACACAAATAATTTGTTAAGAGATGTTGAAATGAATCTGGGATTTGCACACACTCTACCTAAACTACTAAAGACAGAAATGCTGAGAAGAAAGATGGAATGAGCATATCACAGCAAGAATAAGCAGCTACCTGTAGAACTGAGAAAATGAACAATGTCTGAAAGGTTATTGATGTGTTTGCTTTTTTCACTGGCAATGTCCCCTTCCTCCTTCCTTTTCTTACTGTCATCACCCCTCATAAAAGCTTCTAGAACTCTCGCCTCACTGCACTACTGCCTAGAATGTTTTTAAAAATGTAGAACTCCTCAAACTTCCTCTGCTGTAATTCTTCTCTTTGTGTTTGTGTAAGTCAGCTTTAAAGAAAAATGCCACAAGGAACATAAATATACCTTGTCTTCGATTAAACTCTATATCCAAGTGCAGAGCAAAAACATAAATAGTGCACATGCCAGAAATGCTTATTGAGCTTTCCTGTACCAATCTTTAACCCTTGACAATCTAAAGATATAAAAACACTTATTAACCAACAAAAGACCCTTCTTTCTTAGCCTAACAGCACATACCTTACGGAATTTGGTGGTGAAGTCCACATCTTTATGATCATCACCTTTCCCTAAAGACTCTCCTGAAGCCTTCGGAAAAATAATGCTCCTGCTCACGAGTGAAGAGCAACAACGGAATAGATGCGTTATCAACACCAGTCCAAACATGGCTCTTTATTACACAGACTGTCCAACTGCTATAGAAAAACCTGATGGGATCTCTAGATAAACATTCTTAAAAACACCGATTTGCCATTTAAATTGTGAAAGCATGTTACCTTTATGGATCAAAAGACAGAAGACAGGGCAAGGGGAGTGGCTGCTAATGCACAGGAGATTTCTTCTCGGGGGAACGAAACTGTTCTAAAACTAGATTGTGGTGATAACTGTACCACCTCATGCATATACTAAAAACCACTGAATTGTGTGTACACTTTAAATTAGTAAGTTTATGGTATGCAAATTTCTTAATAAAGCTATTAAAGAAAAGGAGAAAATAAAGAAAGCCCAGAAGTGGTTTCTCACTCCAGTTATTCCAGTAAAATTTAGGGTCCACAGATAGGTCTTGGGGTTGGGGGTATAATTAAAAGGACACCGTCCTCAACGATGACGTCTGCATATGCAAGAGCTAGGAATGGAAGGAAACAGAAAACTAACAGTTTACATTTTATTAAGTATGAAGAGGTTTAATTAAGCCTTATTGTTTGCTGTTTAGATGACACAACATTGCTCTTAATTGAGATCACAAATATCACTCCACATGTGACACACTGGCACAAATTAGAAAGCAGAAGACTGGCCAGTGCTGAAAGGAATGAAGGGATGTAAGACACACCCTGCTGGTGGGGTACAGACTGCTACAGCCATTCTGAAGAGCAACTCAGCAGCACTTAGACAAGTCAAAGTATATACACCCAGCAATCCCCCTGCTGAGTCCGGAGGGGTGATGTACAAGATTATTCACCACAGAGCTGTTTGTGGGGACAGGGAGCTGGGGGCAATCTAGTTGTCCATTATTATGGGGGAACAAAAGTAAAAGGCAGTGAACCCCACAGGATATGGAATATTACTTAGCTGTTAAAAACAAAGGTTTAACTCTACATAAGGCTTTAAGGATGGATATTAAAAACACAGTTCAAAGTATAAAGAGAAAAAGTAAAAGCAGAATGAATAATTTCATAACAGTACCATTTATGGAAATAAAAAACACATGCACACAAAACACTACTAGTTTCAGAAGACCATCAACAAATAAAACAGTGCATATCAAACATATTAGAATGACTGCTTTTGAAGGCAGGAAATAGGGGAATGTGAGCAGAGAATGAGGAAAAAGGGGAGTAAATAAATAAAAGCATGAAATGAAAGAAGGGCATTTGTAATGACCAAAGATAACAGTGTTCTCTGAACTGAGCAAACTGATGAACTCAACCATTTGCTCCAGGGAATGAGGGGTGTGACAGAGGATGATTTAAGGTGTGTGTAGCAATTACCTCTAATACTTCCACTGTGGTGTTTTCTTCATGAACTTTCTTTCTTTTTAAATTCTTTTTTGTTTGTTTTTATTAAAATTTTGGGGGTGACACTGGTTAATAAAATTATGTAGGTTTCAGGTGTACAATTCTATAATACATCATCTGTATATTGTATTGTGTGTTTGCCATCCAAAGTCAAGTCTCCTTCCATCTCCACTTATCCTCCTTTACTCTCTTCTCTCTCTCCCAATCTCCTTTCCCTCTGGTAATCCCCAAATTGTTGTCTATGTCTCGGAGGTTTCCTTAATCCCTTTATCTTCCCTTCCAACTTCCCTCCCCTGTGAAGCTGTCATGGTTCTCTGTCTCTATGAGTTGGCTTCTATTTTGTTAATTTTGCTCATTAGATTCCACATATGAGTGAGATCATATGGTATTTGTCTTTCTCTGACTGGCTTATTTCACTTAGCATAATGTTCTCCGGGTCCATCCATGCTATCTCCAAGTATAGGACCTCCTTCTTTTTCATGGGCCAAGTAGTATTCCATTGTGTAAATGTACCATAGCTTTTTTATCCACTCATATACTGATGGGCACTTGGGTTGCTTCCATAGCTTGGCTATTGTAAATAACCTGCAATAAACCTAGGGGTGCATACATTCTTTCAAGTAAATGTTTTAGTTTTCTTTGGGTATATTCACAAAAGTGGAATTGCTGGGTCATAAGGCAGTTCCATTTTTAATTTTTTGAGGTAACTCCATACTGCTTTCCACAGTGACTGTACCAATCTGCATTCCATCAACAGTGCAAAAGGGTTCCCTTTTCTCCACATTCTTGCCAACACTTATATGTTTATTTATTGATGATAACCAGTCATACAGGTGTGAGGTGGTATCTCATTGTAGTTTTAATTCGCATTTCTCTGATGATTAGTGACGTTGATCTTTTTATATGGCTACTGGCCATTGGTATGTCCTCTTTGGACAAGTGTCTATTCAGGTCTTTTGCCCATTTTTAATTGGATTATTCATTTTTTTGTGGGTTTTTTTTTTTTTTTTGGTTGTGAGTTTTGTAAGTTCTTTATAATTTTAGGATGTTATAGTCCCTTATTAGATGCATCAGTGGTGAATTTATTCTGCCATTCAGTGGGTTGCCTTTACATTTTGTTGATGGTTTCCTTTGCTGTGCAATGAACTTTGAAATCATTCTTGATTGCCTACAGGTTCATTGAGGTATTGCAGATTGATCTTTTCCAAAGCTGCTTTCAGATCATTCCTCAATCCCTGAGAAAGGTAAACAATTACACTTAGTATGAAATTTCAGTTGATTTTTCCCACGATTTTTTGCTAATAATAAGTACAATTCATCTCTGATTACCGGTCAGGGTGGGGGAGTCGGGAAACACTGCGCTTGCCTCCCTCCTCCCATGACCACATCGAAATTCCAACTAAATAATAAAACAACCATCACTAAGGACCACCTCAAGACTACTTTAAAATCCAAAAACTAGTGTCTTCTCTATATCCTAGGCTACCACTGCATTTCTAGCACCAGCAACTTCCACATTCTAGTCATATCCAGTTTGTGACCATTTAATAAACATGGAAGCCTTAATGCTGTATCCTTACCTTACATCATATACAAAAATAAACTCAAAATGGATCAAAGATCTAAATATAAGAGCTAACACTATAAAACTCTTAGAAGAGAATATAAGGGGAATGCTTCATGACACTGAATTTGGGAATGATTTCTTGAATACAACATCAAAAGAACAAGTAATAATAAACAACAAAAATCGATAAGTTGGAATTCGTTAAAATTAAAAACTTTTATGCATCAAATACACTATCAGTAGAGTGAAAGATAACCCCTGACAAGAGAGGAAATATTTGGAAATCATATCTTATGAGGATTAATATCCAGAATATGTAGAAACTCCTACAACTTAACAACAAAAACCAATGAACACTATTTAAAATGGGCAAAGGACTTGAATAGAAGACTTGCAAATGGCCAATAACAAAATGAAAAGATGCTCATCATCACTACTAAGTAGGGATATGCAATCAAAACCACGATGAAATATCACTTCACACCCATTAAGATGGCTGTTATCAAAAACAAAACAAACAGCCCTGGCTGGGTCATTGAGTTGGTTAGTGTCATCCCAATACACCAAGGTTGTGGGCTCAATTCCTGGTCAGGGCAGATAGAAGAATCAACCAATGAATGCATAGATAAGTGGAACAACAAATAAGTATTTTTCACTCTCCCTCTCTTCCTTCCCCTCTCTCTCTTAAAAAAATCAATAACCCCCCCACCCAAAGCTAAACAAAACAAAACAAAACAAAAATCCCAAGTCACAAGTTGTGGCTAGGATATGAAGAAATGGAACACTTGTGCATGGCTGGAAATGTAAAGTGGAGCTGCCTATGTCTTTTGATTGTGAATATTGTACCAACCTTGCATCCCTTGAATAAATCTCACATGATCATAATATATGATCTTTTCAATGTATTCCTGGATCAGGTTTGCTAATATTTTGTTGAGGATTTTAGCATATATGTTAATCAGGAACCTTGGCCTATAGTTTTTTTTTTTTTGAGTGTGTGTCTACATCTGGTTTTGGATAGGATAATGATGCCTTGTAAAACTAGTTTGAGAATCTTCCCTCATTTGAACTTTTTGGATTAGTTTGAGAAGGATAGATGTTAGTTCTTTGATGTATGATAGAATTCACCTGTGAGGCCATTGGTCCAGGACTTCAGTTTACTGGGAGATTTTTGATTGCTGCTTAGATTTCATTACTTGTAATTGGTCTAGTCAGATTTTCCGATTCTTCCTGAATCATTTTTGGAAGATTGTATGCTTCTAGAAATGTGTGCATTCTATTTAGGTTGTTAAATTTGTTGGCATATAGTTGTTGGTAAAATTTTCTTACAATCTTTTGTATTTTTGTGGTGTCAGTTGTTACTTTTCTTTCATTTATGATTTTATTTGGACCCTCTTTGTTTTTTTCTTTATGAGCCTAGTTATCATTTCAAAGAACAAGCTCTTGGTTTCATTGACCTTTTTATTGCTTTTTAAGGCCCTATGTCATTTATTTCCACTATAGTCTATATTATTTCCTCCCTTCTTCTTACTCTAAGCTTTGCTGTTTTTTTTTTTTCCCAGTACTTTAGGTGTAAGGTCAGACTGTTTGAGATTTTTCTTCTTTCTTGAGGTAGGCCTATAATGCTATGAATTTCCCCTTAAGACTACCTTTTTAAAATTAATTAATTATTTATTTATTTTTATTTTATTTTATTGATTATGCTATTACAGTTGTCCCATTTCTCCCCCAACATTCCCCTCCACCCTGTACATTTTCTCCCACCCACATTCCCCCCCTTTAGTTCATGTCCATGTGTCATAAGTTCTTTAGCTTCTACTTTTCCCACACTATTCTTGCCCTCCCCCTGTCTATTTTCTACCCACCGTCTATGCTACTTATTCTCTGTTCCTTTTCCCCCTCTCTCTTCCTCCCACTCCCCTGTCGCTAACCCTCCATGTGATCTTCACTTCTGTGCTTCTGTTCCTGTTCCAGCTGTTTGCTTAGTTTGCTTTTGTTTTAGGTGTGGTTGTTAATAACTGTGAGTTTGCTGTCTTTTTACTGCCATATTTTTTATCTTCTTTTTCTTAGATAAGCCCCTTTAACATTTCATATAATAAGGGCTTGGTGATAATGAATTCCTTGAACTTGACCTTATCTGAGAAGCACTTGATCTGCCCTTCCATTCTAAATGAAAGCTTTGCTGGATAGAGCAATCTTGGATGCAGGTCCTTGCCTTTCATGACTTGGAATACTTCTTTCCAGCCCCTTCTTGCCTGTAAGGTCTCTTTTGAGAAATCAGCTGACAGTCTGATGGGAACTCCTTTGTAGGTTACTGTCTCCTTATCTCTTGCTGCTTCTAGAATGCTCTCCTTCATTTTAATCTTGGCTAATGTAATTATGATGTGCCCTGGTGTATTCCTCCTTGAGTCCAACTTCTTTGGGACTCTCTGAGCTTCCTGGTCTTCCTGGAAGTCTATTTCCTTTGCCAGATTGGGGAAGTTCTCCTTTATTATTTGTTCAAATAAGTTTTCCACTTGTTGCTCTTCTTCTTCCCCTTCTGGGACCCCTATAATTCAGATGTTGGGATGTTTAAAGATGTCATGGAGGTTCCTAAGCCTTTCATTTTTTTTTTTGAATTCTTGTTTCTTCCTTGTTTTCTGTTTGGTTGTTTGTTTCTTCCTTCTGGTCCACTCCATTGATTTGAGTCCCAGTTTTCTTCCCATCTCTATTGGTTCCC
Source organism: Glossophaga mutica (assembly GCA_039655065.1). Classification (NCBI taxonomy): domain Eukaryota; kingdom Metazoa; phylum Chordata; class Mammalia; order Chiroptera; family Phyllostomidae; genus Glossophaga; species Glossophaga mutica. Next base: position 160,617,792 of record CM077303.1, read on the forward strand.
TGTGCATTTTTCTTCATTTCAGTTAGTGTAGCCTTCATTTTTTCATCTAATTTGTGAGCAAAATCAACCAAGTTTGTGAGCATCCTGACCACCAGTGCTTTGAACTGTGCATCTGATAGGCTGGCTATTTCTTGGTTGCTTAGATGAATCGGCTCTGGGGCTTTGATCTGTTCTCCCGTTTGAGCCTTTTTTTTTTTTTTTTGGCCTGGTCACAGCTGTTACGAAGTGAGGGTGGGGTGGAGCCTTAGGTGTTCCCCAGGTCGGGTAGCCCAGTGGCTGGGTTGTGATGCTGTATGTTGGGGAGGGGTCAGAGAGGGAACAATGGCCCTTGCTCTGCTCTCTCTTATATTTCAGTCTCTTCCACCACTTTCCACAAGCAAATTGGGCCCTTCTGGTGCTGGTTCCCGGGTGGGTGGGCTTGTGTGCATTCTAGGACCCTGTGGGTCTCTCCAACAAACTCTCCTGTGAGGCTGGGAGTCTCTCCCGGCACCTCAACCCCCACGAGTGTTTTCAATCAGTGCTTTTAGGCTTTATTTCCTGGCACTGGGGCCCTGCGTGGTCTGTCTCGCTCCCTGTTTTCACCTGATTTATCTGCGCATGGGTCTGCCAACCTCCACTTTTTCCTGCCGGGACTATGCCTCTCTTACTGGTCTGGATGAATGGTTGTTGGACTTCTGTACAGTTCAATTTTCTATCAGTTCTCTGTGTTTTCTTGTTTCTAAATCTTTGTTGTCCTTAATTTTGGTTGTGCAAGGAGGTAGAGTGTGTCCACCTATGCCTCCATCTTGGCCGGAAGTCCTACACAGCTAATATTTAATATCATAGAACTGGACAGGATCTGAAGCAAATAGGATCTTAAGAGATTATCTAAATTAGTTCCCTTCATTTATAGATGAAGAAAGCACAGGGTAGCTAGTTAAGTGACTCATCCAAGGTCATAGTTAGCACCCAAATAAGAACTAACATTCATATTTTCTAATTCCAATTGAAAGTCCATTCCATTATACCAGCAATTCCCAAACAATATTCTGCAGAACAAAACTATGTGAGAAGCTCAATGAGTGAAATAATTCAAATGTAACTTTTAACACTGAATATAATCCCATCTCTTGGAGAGTTACAGTGAACAACTTGTTTAACTTTACTTACATCAGCATTTAATGATTTAACTCCTTTCCCACCATATGGATATGGTTCAGGCACTCTGAAAAATTCCTTTTAACTATAGAAAAGGTTGCTGATGTCAGAAATAAAGTATAACACTAATAGGAAGTGCTTTGGGACATGATGCACTATGCCCTACTTATGACAATGCTGGGCTTAAAGGGAACTTGGTATGCTTAGTAGAAAAATTATCCGACTGAGATAAGGTAAGGGTGATGCAAAGGAAACAGTTTTGTTTCTATGACAGATGCGTGTTGTTCTTGGAAGACATAGAACACATAAATTAAATAATTTTTATTAATAACTGAGTATGAGATTGTTTTATTAACCTGCCTAGAATTTGTTAGTTTTATTGTAGGGTGAATTTTTTTTTAAAAGTTTTGATTTCTCCTTGATAAGTGGTGGTGCAAATACTCTGAATTAGGAGTTAAGAACTTCCGGTTGGAGAATTGTTCTTATCATGGTAATTTATAGGACACAGGTAATGAAGTTGTTGTGCTTTTGTCACAGAAATTTTGGGAAAAACAGGAAAATAATTACACACAGAGTTAGAGTTTGATAATGAGGAATTAATTTTGTTACTGTAATGTACTAAAGATGGTTACAAAGACTTAACTGTGATGGAACTCTTAGCCCAGTTTTATGAAAGTGCCCTGACTTGAATTAGAAAGAGAAGTATTACTAATAAAACTTTTTATAAACTTTAAGTTTCTGGTATTTTAGGACTCTCTTTTAGGACTAAAGATCATTCATGCAACCTATGTACATCCTGACATTACATATCAGTTTAATCAAAACTATAGATTGTCCTAAAGGGAAAAAGTGCAAAATATAAAGCAATACAAATACTTGAAAGAAAATTCACATAATTTTTAAGCCATTGTAATAAAAGAGAAAGACCTTATTGTGCTATAGCCAACATACATTCCACAACCTTCACTGCTTCCAGTATGTATTATTTTTACATATAATTACTAAGAAAATTTAAATAAATATTAATCAGCATTTCTATTGTCATCTAAGCAAGACTAGTATTTTAAAATTTAATTATAAAATTTATATTTAAATGTTATAACTAATGAGTCATTGAGCAATATAAATAATTTAACAATAATCAAATATTACTTCTTGAACATGTCAGGCTAATTTAAAAATTTTAAATGTTGAAAATAAAAACTATAATGTAAAGGTGGAAGGGACATGTATATCAATATCCACCCAAGAGTTTGTCAGCTTCACTACAGCTGGACACTAAGAAAAATCACAGCTCAAGAAATCTTCTATTTTTAAAAGTACATTTTGAAAGAATAGCTTTTTCTCCTTATCTGTAATCAAATCTATAGCAACTATATGTATATTAGTAAAATGAATATGATGTGGTATTATATATACTACACCATTAATATTTCCTGTAAAACAGGAGCTCCAAACTGGGGAGCTGCTTAAGCGTTCGTGGTATTCTGAAAAAACCACCCAGAGGACTAGCAGATGTGGACCTGTCATTTATTACTCACATTACAGGGGAGTGCACTGATGGCTGTGGGTTGGTATGAGAGAGACTGCACTTCCCTGAGTCGGAGACTTGTTTTAAGGAGTCCCAGACAAAGGAGGGACATGTCCTATGCTTGACGCTAAACTATATTACCTCAGTGTGTACAAGGAGAAAGAAAACGTCAAGAAGCAGTCATAGGACAAGAAGATGCTCCCAAAAGGAGACAAGGAGGGAGTTACAATCCATTCCCAAAACAATACAAATTCCTTCTGGCCAGGAGCCCATCTGACTAGCCCTTAGACATGGGAGGGGGAAGGGTCACCCATGTATCGACCCCATATTTCCATATATTAATGGAAAGAAAAATGTGGCAAACCTCTACATTCTGAATTTAGAAGTTTACCACTTTTAGGCTCTATGAACACAGACCTTCTCTATCTTTGAGGATGGGAAATAATTATGTAAGTTGTAGACCACCATGCAAATTATATTTAACTGGACTAGTCAATACTATATTCCCTGATTCCTTATTCACTGGGAAGATAGTGAATTATTATGTTCCAGTAAAGACAAGTTTCATTCCTTCAACTAATACTTACTGAAATCCAGCAACGTTCAAGGCTCCATACTAAGTATTATGAATAAGACAGATCATTGGCTTTCTTAAATTTGTATCATAGGAGATAAGTAAATAATTCTTTGCAAATATGAGTATGACAGTAATTGTCATAAGTTCCAGATAAGGTAGACACTATGAAATTTTAGAAGCCAAGGTTTTTATTTTAGATTGCAATGATGGAAGAAAGCTTTATTTCATAGTGGAATTAATATTAAGTCAAAGAATAAGTAAGATTGGTTTGTAAAAATAGGGTAAAGGAAATAAAATTAGGAGGAAGGTTATGGATACGATTTGGGCACTGTGAACAACTCTTTTTAACTACAGCAAAGGTTGCTGAAGTCAGAAATAAAGTATAAATTAGCAAAACCCTCTTATTTGCAACCTGGAAAGAACCTGACAGATTTTGTTTTTTTAAAATTCAAAGCTCAGAGAATATTAAAATCTCTTCTTTTTAAGTAGCACAAATATAAGTTTTCACACGCACTAAATTTAACTGATTGCTTAGTAATGGTTAAAACCCTGACTTTAGGTCAGGTGTTGCCCATAAACCCTACAGTCTCAAAGGGTAGAGATGAAAATGCTCTACCGTTTACAAACGGGCTGCTTTGAAGCTGTTTTCCTACAAATCGCTGTCATTCTGCATTACCCTTGGTATAGACATTTCTAGCGTACACTATGCTGCATTCGGTTATGCCTTTAATAGTTTGTTCAACTTTATATGATCTCTTGAGGCACAGAGCCTGAGAGCCTTCAAATTAATTGGGTGGGGGGCTCTCAAACACATACATGTTTCTTCACTGAGACTCAAGCACCGTCTTACAGTTGTAGTTCAGCGTAATTACCATTACAAAATTTAAGGAACAGACCAAGTCCTAGGCCCTTGGGCTCGGGCCTCATAGCTCCAGCTAAGATCATAGCAGTGCGCTGAGGGAGGAAGTGTTCTAGGATTTCAGAAACATGGCAGCGCACAAGACTGTGGCGTACATGCTAATGTACGAAAGCTTCTACTCCACCAACTGGCCCTGGACTGAGCCCAGAAAGACCAGTGGCCTCTACTGGAGTTGTGGTCCGCAACTCTTTCCACGCCCCACTTCCGCTTCCGGGAGGTGACTCGAGGCCCTCCGGGTGTGGGGGAGGTAGCAAAAGAGGAGCCGGAAGTGGCCCAGGCACTTCCGGTAGGGGAAACTTAGCTGCTGCTTTAAGAGGTCTTGACAGGCGGGGTCTCTGCTTGTAGCTCTCTCCCTTTCGTCTTCCTCGCGTCTAAAGTTCCACCTGCTTTGCCGCTGCTGCCCCGCAACTCCTGTTTCCGGAGTCGCTCCTTCCCCATGTTTCGGGGCAGGAGTTCTGAAAGCAAAGATCCGCTGGTCGGTACCCCATCATGTCCGAACTGACTAAAGAGCTGGTGGAGCTGGTGTGGGGCACCAAGAGCAGTCCCGGTCTCTCTGACACCATCTTCTGCCGCTGGACGCAAGGTACCCTGGCTGGGCTCTCACTTCCAGCGCCGCTTCCTTTGCTCTGTGAGAGCCTGGCTGTGACGCCTCTCGCGCCAGCCAGCCCCCTCGCGTGCCGCGCACTCTGTCCCAATTCCCCTGCCCAGCTCAGAAACTGGAAGTTTCTAGAAACGCCCTCCCTGCCTGCCCTGGAGGGAGAGGTTAAGTAGGAAAATGGTTATAGCTGTCCATTAAAGACCCGCAGCGCCTCAGCCGCTCCCTGGACTGCCCTTCCGCTGGAGAAGAAAAGGGTTGGTTTTGAGCTGCAGTGGCTCTGAAGGTGTGCCTTGTGCTCGAGTGTCAATTTCTCAAGCAGTGCTGTGGCTGCCTGAATCTTTAGCCCCTAACAAGGCTTTATGTTATCGGCGTTTGGTCTGATTATGAAGGAAGGGACGCCCACAAAGTGGCTTTAAAGTCAAAATCCCAGAAAGCAATTTTGTTGTTTTTATTTTAATTATGTGGTTAGCCATGGTACTGTGTGCATAAATACAGCGTTGTTTGTTACAAAGTGTTCTCTTAAACCAAAGAATCCCCGGGTTAGAGTTGGTTTGGTATCTGTTACAGTTAAAAAGAAAATGAATCATGGCAGTTCCTTTTGAGTTACATAAGTTTTGTTGATAATATGAATAATAATGACATGAAATTACCATTTATTAAATTCATGCACTGTGCCAGGCCCTGCGCTAGGCACTTTGTACCTGATTCTTAAGTTTTAATATGAAAACACAACGGACACATAAGGTGACTTAACAAAGATTGGTGAAGTTAAGTGAGGTTAAGAGTATAGCCTTTGGAGTCAGTAATGTATCAGTAATGTATGTGCGTATGTAAAACAGGCCAGTAAATAACAGCCATTTATTACTACTATTGTTAAAACATATTTAGAGAATACCTGTTTTTAAAGGATTCGGAGGAATTTTAGCATAGTAAATCTATCCCCATTTCATAATGTGTATTTTGTAACAAATTCAGGGTGTAAGTAAGCCTTTCTTCCCTCCTGGATATTTTTCTTTTAATAGCTGGTAAAGTTAGAATCATAATGTATTAGAGTCAGGTTGTTTAGTCTATCACTCTTAGTTTGCAGGTGAGTCAGGGAGAAAGGGTAAATGACCAGGCTGAAGTTGCACCCAAATGGATAGAATGGGGAGTGAGTTATGTGTGATTAGTTTGGCTCTCTTACTCGTTTAATGGTCACTTAACTAATATTTTCTAAAATCTTGGAAACCCACATTTGCAGATTTTATTTTAAAACTTTTTTTTCCACTTTGACTTATTCATCCTAGTAGTGAAGTAGGGGAAGGAATTATATCCCCTGTAATTAGCTAACATTAATTAAGCTTTTACAGTGTAGAATAAGATAACCATTCAGCTTCATTTGCATTTTAATACTGTGATGCAGATACAGATTCAGGGGGAACTCAGGCAGTTCTAGTAATGGTTGAGAGCACACTTTGGAATAGGCACACTTGAATTCTTGGTTTAAATTGTCTAACTTATTTAAGCCTCAGTTTTCTTCTCTGCAGATAATAGTAGTGTCAACGTTATAGTGTTATTGTGAGGGTTAAAGACATGTAAATACACTCAGGCACTTAGCACAATATCTGACATATTATAAACACTCAGAAAATGGTAGCTTAATTGAAAAAGTGTTTGGTTGCAGAGTAAGCCAAAGATCCCTCTCTGGCAGTGGCCTGACAATTACAAGAAGTTATTATTTTATAGGTAATCATTATTTAAAATAGAACTTTATTTATAATGTCATTACATTATAATGCTTTGCCACCCTTTAGTCATACAGAAATTCCTTAACAAGCTTCATTCAATCAATATAAATGATTTAAAAATAAATGATTTATTTATTTTTCAGAGAATGCAGGTATACTGTGTCTATGTAATTCTTCAAGGTCTTACATTGACTAAGGTTTTTTAAAGCAACCAAATGATGTGTTTAAGTTTGCACCTCTGAATCAGAAGGATATTGTTATTGGTTTTGCTATATTTAACATTGTATTCATTTATTCATTTGTACAGACAAAAACCATTGCCAAAGGTTGCTGTGGCAGTCGCTTGGGATTATGGGACTAGGCACAAGAGACACTGCATTCAAAATGTGCCATTAACTTTGGCTTTATTTCACAAAGCCAAAGTTAATGTGCTTTGAATTGACAACAGTAATGTCATTAGTCTTTTGGAAGCAAGTTATAGGTATAATTAGTTTGGGGCAAATATTTATAAAATTGGTAGGAGAGTTTTCCAGCAACGGAAGGGTTGTGAGTCCCCTGGTCTGAGCACATGACACCCCTGTCCCTGTCCCTGGTTCCTGTCCCCGGTTCCCGTTGTGAATGGGAGGCAGGCAGTCAGTATTTCTCCCCCTTCCTCTCACTCTAAAAGCAATGAAATAAAAATATCCTCAGGTGAGGATAAAAATTTTTTTCTAGGGATATTCCATTTATGAAACTATATTGATTTGTCATGTTAAATTCTTTTGATATGTGAAAACAATAAGCTGCAGGAGTTTGGGTTTTTTGCTTTGTTTTAATTGTTTAGCATTTTTAGATGATATGTTAACCAATAAGCCTCAACAGTGGCACATAGTTGTTTTTTGAATTTGTTGTTTTCAAAATTCTTTTGGCAGTTTCAGATAATTCTCTTCTGCAAATCCTAGGTTTTTTTTGCGTGTAGGGGGTTTGCCAGTTTTTATTTTGAAGGCAATAAGTCACATTAATTTAAAGGTTTAAAGTTGTTTTTTAACTTGGAAATTTATTCTCTACTCCTGCCTGCTGTCCTCTTATTCAGTTGGAAGAAAAGCGTGTTATTTTCTACCTCCTTATTTATAAGCATCATTTATTCTCTCTTCCTTTTTCCCCAGAACAGTGTTCCAGGCCTCTGCAGCTTAGATTCAGTAGGGTGGGATAGAAGGCAAATAATAAACACGATATAGCATAAATTAATACATAACAGTGAGAAGGTAAATAATTAGGGAGTTATGGGATGGGGTAGCCTGAATAAGCCTCATTTGAAGATGAGATTTGGGCAAACACTGGAAATAACCAAATTAGTCATGCAGATAACTGAAAAAAAAAAGTTCCAGGCAGAGAGCATGATTATTATAAAAGACTTAATGCAGAATATTCCTGGCTTTTTGTTCAAGCAACAGGACAGAGGTTAGTTTGGCTGGAGAAGGGATGAGGGAAGGGGAGAGTAAGAAAAGATGTGGCAAGAAATAATAGGGCCCAAATTATTTGGTTGGCCAAAAAGTCTGTTTAGTTTTTTCTGTAATATAAAAGATACATTTTTTATATTCATCAATAACTTTATTGAATTGGATACTTTGAGTATGTTGGTTATCTCCTGCTCTTGGCTTCTAGTGGATAGAGGCCAGGGGTGCTGCTAAACATCTTCCAATACATAACACAGTCCCACAGCCAAGAATTATTTGCCCCAAATGTCAGTAGTACCAAAAAACTTTGCAAACCACTTTTGAGACATTTGATCAGTCACAGCACCTTCTGAGGAGTTAATACCTTAGTTGAGTTGTTAAGAATGTAAAGAATTTGGCTATATAGAGAGAGGAAGAGCATTTCATGCAGAGGGCACAGCAAACATCAAGGCCTCAGGTAAAGACTTGGGATGTTCTAAGGGCCTGACGTCACTGCAGATGATGAAGGTGAGAGTGAACTGAGGAAAGATGGGTGTGATAAATCATACATTGCCTTTAGGTCATAAAAAGGAGCTGGATTTTTAATCTAATTGCAGTTAGAAACATTGAAATGTTTTGAGCAGGCTGTGACAAAATCAAAATTGCATTTCTAATATATCCCACTGGTAACTCTGGTGAAACCTTGTTGGCGGCTTAGGGGTATGGATTGGAGGGATCTGGTTGGAAATTCTTAAGAGTATTCTAGGTGAGAGATGATAGTGGTTTGAACTCGGTAGAATAGACACAAGATGTGTTTTGGAGCCTTGAACTAAGAGGACCTTATCTTAAGGTGAAGCCTAAAAGATGTCCGAGTTTTTCAGAGACAAGATTAGCATGTGTTTCAAGTTGAGGCAACATATTCAAAGGGTAAGAAATCAGAGAAAAAAATGAATATTTGAGGACCTGAAAGAAGCTTCGAATGTTTGGAGTCTAAAGAGGGAGAGTGACAAAGGATGAGGTAGGAAATACACTGAGAAGCCAGATCCTGCAGGACCACGTCAAAGCACTTAGAGTCCGTCTGTGACCGGGCTAAATAGGATGAGCTACCCAGGGAGAATGTGTGGAATAGAAGGGGAAGCGGGGACTGGGAGGATGGGGTATATGGGGGAGTGAAATAGGGACATCTGCAATAGTGTCAACAATTAAAATAAAGAACATAGATTCCAAAGCCAACCCCTAAGGAACATAAGCATTTAAAAGGAGTTGATTAAGGAGACTAAGAAGAAACAAACAAACAAACAAAAAAACAAACTTGGAGCCAGAGGGACCAATAAAGCCAAGGGACAAAGGTCTTTAAGAAGTCAGTGGTGAGCACTTCAGATGATTCTCTGGGAGATTAAAAAAGAAAAGACTTGAAGGAATAGCTTTTATTGGTCACTGATGAACTTTGTGAGAATGAGTTTGGTGTAGCCACAGGTTGAGAGCCAGATTATTGTGGGTTAAATAAATTGTGAGGTAAGGAAATTTAGACAGTGCATATAGACAACTAGGTGGGCTTTGAGAGAGAGTAATTGGAGTTTTTGGTGGAATGATTTTTTTATGGTCAAATGATTGTTTAATTAAAACTTTACTTTTTTAGAGTAGTTTTAGGTTCACAGCAAAATTGTGGGGAAGGTACAGGAATTTTCCATGTGCCTCCTGCCCTTCCTTGTATGAATATCCTCCAGGAGAGTGGTAGGTATATTTGCTATAATCAATGAACCTATATCGAAACATCATTATCACCCAAAGCCCATGCTTTACATTAGGGCGTACTCTTGGTGGTGTACGTGCTGTGGGTCTTGGCAGTTGTATAATAACGTGCATCCATCATTGTGGTGTCATAGTGTTTTCACTGCCTTAAAAGTTCTCTGTGCTCCACTTATTTATCCCTAGCCTCTCCCCTCTTCTGCTATGCCATGATAACCACAGATCTTTTACTGTCTCTGTAAATTTTGCCTTTTTTAGAATGTCATATTGTTGGAATCATCCAGTGTTTGTAGCTTTCTCACTTTGGTTTCTTTTACTTAATAATAAGCATTTAAGTTTCCTCCATGTCTTTTCATGGCTTGCAAGCTCATTTCTTTTTATCACTGAATAATATTCTATTTGGATGTACCACAATTTATCCATTTTCCTACTGAAAGACATCTTGGCTGCTTCCCTGTTTTGGCAATTAGGAATAGAGTTACTCTGAACATTGTTTGCAGGGTTTTGTGGGGGCATAAGTTTTCAACTCCTTTGGGCAATTACCAATGAGCTTTTGGTGGAATTTTAAGGTGTTTTGTTCTTAAATATATAAGATACATGTTTAAGTGCTGTTTAAAAGAGAGAGATTGAAAGGTAAAGAGGAAGGATGTGCATTGGGATGGGATCTTCTACATTTCATGGCACCCATAAATTAATTACTAAAATTCTGCCACACACCAAAAAATATATTGTTGCCAGTCTAACAAAAATAGGTATAATTTTGATTGATTTACAAAAACAATAATAATAGTAATTATCTACCCTTTTTGTTCCAAAGTGACTTTTTAAAAAATCAGGTGCCTATAATTGTATATAAGAATTTCTGGTACCAAAAATTAACCAATCAGGTGCAACTTTATTATGCAATACGACTGATAAGGTGCAGCTCTAATATATGACCTATGTATCTATGGTTGAAGACAGCGCATTCACACTGGATCGCTATTGTTGGTTGTTGTCATTTTTTTTATTTGACAGTCTAAAGCATGGGTGGCAAACACAAGGCCCACAGGCTGAATCCCGCCCAGCACCTTGTTTCTACCCAGAGGCAGTGCTCTTGCTTAATTGTTAAGGAGTGGTTACATTTATACAGTCCTAAAGTTACATTCAGCCCTTTGAAGGCAACCATGAGGCTGATGTGGCCCCCGGTGAAAATGAGTTTGACACCCCTGGTCTAAAGGGAAAGAGGTCAGTGCCCCTGACTAAATAGTCAGATATTGTATGTTGTAAACATTCTTGAGCACACTGGGTTGAAAAATCGCTTGCTATCACTTAGTATCTCAAGCTGGGTACTTCTGTGTGTGTGTGTGTGTGTTGTATGGCTGATGAAACAGGCTCATCCCCATTCTGGTCATTTAAAAAAGAAAAAAAAGTATGATCATATTACTACTTTAATTAGTACTTGTTATGGTGTGGCCCTTTTCCACTGTTAACCTCTTGTCAGTGTCCCTTCCTCCCATGTACCATCTCCCCTATCCTACCCTCACACTGCTTTTCAGCTACATTAAATTTTCCTCCATATACTTGCCCTGCTCTTACTAACCCCTTTTCCTTTAATAAAGGTGTTTTCTTTACCTGAAAGTCATCTTTCCACTCTTGCTTCTCTGGCAAATTCCCATTCTAGATCAGCCTCAAACTCACCTGTTATCACTTGACTCAGGCAGAGTGGGTCATTCCTTTCTGTATCCACAACACTATCGTCTTACTTCTGTTGTAATATTCATTTCTTTATTTTAGTGATTATTTGTTTGTATGTTTGTCTTCACCTGGACTGTTGGCTCCTCCATACTAGGGAGTCAGTCACTCATGTGTATGTCCTAGATGCTTAGTATAGTATTTGATGCTCATTAAATATTTGTTAGATGAATGACTCAGGTATAATCTCATAGTGAAACTTTACATATTCCTAGTCTGTTGGAATTGTAGTGATCACTTTAAAGATAAATACATTGAGGCTGAGAGAGGAAGAATGATTTCCTAAGCCAAGAAATCATACTGTAACTCAATTCTCCTCACTTCTGTATGTGCTACAAGATGCCAGTGCTCTCTGCAACAGCTTCTACTAGCTGCTCTCAGTCAGTATTGGTCAGGTAATATTTAAATTAAGAGCTACCCTGGCCAGTGTGGCTCAGTTGGTTGGTGCATTATCCAATAGACTGAAAGGTTGTGAGTTCAATTCCTGGTCAGGGCACATACCCAGGTTGCAGGTTTGATCCCTAGTTGGGACAAGTAGGAGAAGGCAACCAATCGATGTTTCTCTCTCTCTCCCTCTTCTCCCCCTGCTACCCCTTCTCCTCCTCCTTCCCCTTCTTCCTCTCTCCTTCCCCCTCCCCCTCTCTTCCTCTTCTCCTTCTCTGCTTCCCCCTCCCACTTTCTCCCTCTCTTCCTCTCTCCTCACCCCTTCCCCTCTGTCTAGAAGCAATGAAAAAATACCCTCAGGTGAGGATAAAAACGTTAAGACAGAGCCAATGTGAGTACATTCACTGTTATGTATGATGATTTAATTTTTAACTTATAGAATGTGACACAAAGATTGGGGCCAAAAATACATGTACCAAATGGAAAGGGTCCTACAATTTTTGTTTGAATTCAGTAGACTGTCTAGTTTTCCTTCAAGTAAATTAAACTTTATAAAACTCAGATTTGGTGTCCTTTTCCATACTTTATCCCCCTAGTCCACTTAGAGGGGTCACTGGATACAAACTGTCATGTACATACGTACATATGTATGTGTTTATGTACATTTTGTGGGTGAGAATAGGTTCCATATCTTTTTTCAAGGGTTCCTTGATTCCCCTAGAAGTTACCACTGCTCCTGACTGAAAGATATTGTGCTGCTGTGATAAGTGATCTTTCTCCAAGCAAAGTACATTAAAAATTCTTTTGGCTGCTGCTTGAATTATATTTTTAATCTTTGCTACTTGCTTTCATTTTTAGGGTTTGTGTTTAGTGAATCAGAGGGATCTGCATTAGAACAGTTTGAAGGTGGCCCCTGTGCTGTTATTGCACCTGTTCAGGTAACAGATTACTTTACCAACTCCTTAGTGGGATGTGTTCAAATGTTTCATGCTATACTTTTTGTTTTCTAATATATATACACTCTGTAATCATGAAGCTTGATCAGTTAACTCTTAATTTTTGTTCATGTAAATTGCTGTAGATATCCAAAATAAAAGTGAATCAGCAGAGACACAGACAACAATATGGTGATTGCCAGAGAGGAAGGACATTGTGGGGAAGCGAAAGAGGGATAAGAGGGATAGGTGGAGATGGAAGGAGACTTGACTTGGGGTGGTGGCAAACACACAGTGCAATGTGCAGATGGTGTGTTATAGAACTGTACACCTGAAACCTGTATAATTGTACTAACCAGTATCACCCCAGTAAATTCAATAAAGAAAGTAAAGAAAAGTGAATTCAGAACATGAGTAGGTTACACAGCAATAGCCTTTTGACTATATTTTCAAGAAAACAAAATAGGTGTCCCCTGATTTTCAGGAAATGAGGAATTAATGATCTTTCTAATACAATGATCCTGTTGAGTACTAGCATTTTATACGATAGATAAATAAATTGTAGCAATGGTACTATTTTTATTTGATCTCTCTATAAGAATCATTTTAGTAAAAAGTTGAATATGAGCTAATATTTCCATGGCCTGAAACTTTATAAATTTTTAAAATAAGTTGGCAGGTTATGCCATTTTAGGCTATAGCTTTGGCCTTTAAAAAATCAGTTGCAACTGATTTCAAACAGAATTCCCCAAATAAAAAATCGTTTTTATTTTTTTAAATTTTATTAACCCCATAAAAGATAGAGTTAATCTGAATATATGTATTTGATTTTGAATCTTGATGTGTTACATTGTTTGGATTTCAAAGGCTGATTTGTTATAAACTGTTACATTGTTAAAACAAAAAATGGAATTTTCGGTTTACTATTACACTTATATCTAAACAACAGTGTAACTTTAGAACTGTTATAAAAGAAGTTAAATTTATTGTTTATGTTTTAATCAGCAAGTTTTGAAAATACATATTTAACGTTATATTTATTATTCATCAGACATAAAGAATGAATTCCTAATCTGTTGGCTGCACCGTAAATTTCTCTCTCAAAACTTGTATTTATATATTTACATAATTAAATTAAATATGTATTTTTCTGAAGGAGGAAATAAATCTCCCTTCATAGCTGATTACAAAATATATTCTTTATAGTTCCTTATTTTATTTCTTTAAAGAGTTGACATATGTATTTTTTACATTAGTGGAGTGATTAAAAAATTATAAAAATGAGTGCTTGAACTTTCCTTGGGAGTTACTGAATATAAAGAATAAAATTTAACTATAGATTAGTTATTAGAGCTACTTTTGTTGAATAATTGAGGCAGATTTTGCTTGCTAGTAGGAATATTATTATCTGAATTTGAATATTCCTTGCCCTTCTCATTTGCAAATTAGATTATGTTAACGCTGCCCCTCTTGGGCCATTAATAGTACTTCAGGTCTGTCTGTGAATATAGTTAAATGCAAGGTATGCCACAGGAGTTTTGTGTTTTATAAAATTCCAGAATGGTAGTTATTTTTGCAGGTGGGGGTGCTGTGTAACAAGGAATAATTGTGGTGGTCAAAATCCTGATGTATCTTTGAGGTAGTAATTTAGTTTTATATTCACATAAATCTTTTCAATCATAAAGCAATTTTGTTTATATTACAATTTCAAGTAAAAGTCAAAGTAAATCATTAGGAGTAACGAAGGGAAAGGAGCAAGTCCATATATTAAAATTCAAAATTTAAAACTTTTAAATTATAAAAATTAAAACATGGTACTGTTGCTAGAAGAATAGTCATACTGTGGAACCATTAGATAACACAGTGGTAGACCACATTATATATAACAGTTTACCGAGAATTTATCAGATGCTATGATAAAGAAGGAACTATATAGATGAGTGGTGCTAAATGGTAATGGGAAAAAATACAATAAAGGTTAAATTAAAAAATAAATTGGTGGTGGAATAAAATGAAATTTACTAAATGTCACTAATGATTGGCTGGCAATTTGAGGGGAAAATGAATTTAGATCATTGAATACCATATACCAAACATATTCTTGGTATAATATTCAGCTACAGAAAAACTAAAAACAGTGTATTGTCAGCTGTCTAAGAGAAAGGATGAGTTCCAAGTGCAGAAAAATATTTTCAGTGAATATGAACAATAAATGGATATTGTCTGTCTTTTACAAAGAACTTATACAAGTTGGTTATAAAACACTAAGACCACAGAGGTGGAATGAGCATTCATATGCAATTATAACAGGTGGAATGGTGCTGGACAGCCAAAGAATCAAGATATGCAAACTCAATAGGAATCCAAGAAAGTACAAATAAAACTGTAACTAGACTCTACTGCTTACTCTTTGTAATCTTTTTTAAAATCATTTTTATTTTTCAATTACAGTTTTCATAAGTTGTTATATCAGTTTTAGGTATACAACCCAGTGATTAGACATTAAATAACTTATTAAATGATCATCCTGATAAATCTCACACCCACCGACAGCACATATAGTTATTAGAGTATTATTAACTATGGGAAAATAATTGCCAGTGCATCTAAGGTAGGATGGTTTTGACGTACTCATGTATCGCTATGTAGTGCAAATTTGTACTTTGATTTTTTGGAAAGGAATTTTACATTATACTTGGAACTATGATAATGCAGATGTTTTGATCTGCATTAGATGTACTTCTGTGGATCTTTCCTAAAGAATAATCTTTAATATGGGAAATGTTATATTCAAGAAGTAGCTTTTATATTTATAGTATAGTAAAAAAATTGCGAAGAACTTAATGTACAGTAATGTAGTTTAAACATGAAATAATATTTAAGTAAATATTGATAGCTTGATAGAAATTTAGTGATTAAGAATTATAATTATGAATTCAGTGGGAAAACATTAAAATGAAAAATAATCACATACCCATTATGCTTCTCACTTGTAATAAAATTTACAAAAGTTATGAAAGAAAGACTAGAAATAAGTATATCAAAGTGCTAAGTAGTTGTATTAGTGGTGAAATAATGGGTGTCCCACCTCACTTTTCCAAAATTTTATAATGTAGTTATACTACTTAATTTTATGGTTATTGTCATTTTGGGTAAAAATCAGAAGCACTTGACTGTAGAATTTGTAGATTTTATTTCCATGAGTATATGTAATATTTAGTTTTTTGTTAAAATTCTTTGAAATAATTGCTTATTAGATACTAGGTACTGTGCTAAGTGCATTACATAGATTATCTCATGTAATCCTCACTGCAACCTTTTGAAGTTTGTGTTATTATTTTTAACTAGTAGAGCAGTGGAACTGAGATTTAAACCTACGTCTTTCTGACTCAAAGCAGTCCTCTTATCTGTATACTGCTGCTTTCAAACACGTATGAATAAGAATCACCATAGTAACCTCTTTTTTCTTGAATCTGCCCCCTCGAGATTCAGAGACAATAGACAGAGCACGAGAATCTGCATTTTAAATAAGACTAGGTTGCAGATAGCCCTGGAACTGCAGTTTGAGAAGGAAACACTGTATTACATTGAACTGCTTTGCATTAAATCACCAATGTAGCGGAGTTGGCTCATTTAAGGAAGAGATTGGAAATCAGTTTGTTTTTTTCTTTTAAACCTTACATCTGTAAGGAGTTAAACCAGGAAGTTAGAAGCTTCTTATAATAATGATCTTGTAGTGGTATTCTTGTATCACAAATTGGAGCTAATAGAGCTCTGACTTCTTAGATTTTGTATTTAGAAATGTAGATTTGTTTCTATTCTGTAGGGCCTTCACATTATGTTTCTTCAATTTTCCAGTTGTGTGTCTTATTTTGAGTCAGTTCTTCTATTTACCAGGAATGTGTATTATGAAAGAAGAAGAATTTTATGGATATAGAATTGTTTGTAATAGTATATTTTGAATAGATAATTATGCCCAGTTACTATTGAATGTGAAGGGGAGCCATTTGAAATTTTTATAGGCCTATTCAAAAGATTACATAGGAGGTACGAATTAGTTTTTTTTTCCATTTCGAAGTAAAAGTGATTTATGTTTATAATGTATGCTAATAATTATTGCTTTACTTGTATAAAGGCATTTCTTTTGAAGAAGCTCCTGTTTTCTTCTGAGAAGTCTTCTTGGAGGGATTGCCCAGGTATGATAGCTGTCTTTCATAAACTTTTACTCCAGCTTCTATTTTACAGATGTCCTGTGCAAAATTCATTGGTAATAGTTTAATTAAAATTATCTATCTTAAAATGTAAACTACTAATGGGATATTTTTTCCTGAGGGTTTTTTTTTTTTTTTTTTGTATTTTAGAAAGATTCATGGACAGTGACTCCAAGTTTTAAAATACATGTATTTCCAAATTTGGTTTCCTAAGATGTATAAGATAGGATAATATAACAATATAAGGGAAAAAGCTTTGGCCTCTTGCTAAAACAGCGTACATTTCCCTAAACTGTTAAATTAAAACATACCGTAAGGAATAGTCATTTATGTATATTTGTTTTGTCTTATTTAGCTTTGAGCAAGAACTCAGAGTTATTTTTGTATTTCTGCATCTTTTAGTATAATGTCTTACACAATGCAAACAATATTGCAAATCTGAACTAAATTGCAAATAAAGTTGTCATAGCTTCTGCAATATAATTAGGTCAGAGAACTGTATGGTACTACCTGATAATAAAAAAATTTGCATTCCACTTGAGAGTTTACAAAGATTTTTACTTCACTTACACAATTTCATGTGGACCTCACAATAATTTCTAGAAGGAGGTAGGATATATTATAATCCCAGTTAGTATATTAGGGCAAAACAGCTTCCAAACCACGCACATAGAATCTACTAGTGATCTGGAATTCAAGAATTACAATGTTATTGCCTTGCATTTTTTATTCATTAATAGTGGGAATGCAAAATAAATTTTAGTAGAGAAGAGACTATTCAAACGATGCCAATAACATGAATTTTTAATAATAGGATTTCTTGCACAGAAATATATTCACATTGATAAAAAATTTATGTTGTATTGTCATAGTGCTGTGAAGGTTATAAAGTGAACAGCACAGTTTCTGCCTTTTAAGACCATTAAATCTTTTAGGAGAAGTGGAAACCACTCTTTATGGCATAAAATTTTACATAGGATATGTATACATCTTATCCCTTTTGAAAGTTTCAGAAAGCAATACGCTTTCAGAGAGTAATACTCCCTGAAAAGAGGAAAGGTGGCTAAGGTTCAGAAAGAAATTGAGCATTTGTGCTTTTTAAATAAAAACCTATAGATCAAATTATAGCAATACAGGGCCAGTAGCGACTGTGTCACAAGGTGTAACGACAGTGGCCCCTGCTAATGTAATGGGTTGTGGTATTATCGTATGGGCTGAGGGTATGTTATCTCACTATTCTTACTCTGTGGGACAGGGAGATCAAAGACATTAGACTAATTCAGAAATGGGGGAAATACAGAGGTCTCTCAACAGGCCCTTACATAGCGCCTGCTTCTACAATAAAGGCAACCTCATGGCTTAAATGCTTCAGTTGCAGCTAAGAAAGAGGCAATCAGTATCAGGTAACATTTTTTTCTCCTAATGTTTAATTCTGCATTTTTTAGGATTCTTTTTCTCATTAATGGAATTGTTTAGTAATGGTGACATTGTAACCCTCGTGTACATTATTTCCTAAAATATAATTTAAGATCAGTTATTGGTTTTTCCCCCACTTAAAATGCTTGACTTTCATCATTAACTTAACACATTCTTAGGGTTTATATTCATGCCTGGGTTATTATTTTTTTTTTCCAAAGAAAACCATTATAACTTATACTTTGGTTGTTTTAGAGGAAGAGCGGAAGGAACTCCTTTGTCACACCTTATGTGATATTTTAGAAAGTGCCTGTTGTGACAACTCTGGATCATACTGCTTGGTTTCATGGTTAAAAGGAAAGACAACTGAGGAAACTGCTAGTATTTCTGGGAGTCCTGCAGAGTCCAGTTGCCAAGTGGAACATTCTTCTTGTAAGATGCATTTTTTTCCTAAAGTAATTTCTTATACCTTTGTTTTAATAAAACTATTGAAAATTTTAAAGAAGTAAGGATTAAAATTTTCGTAACATATCTAATTAGCCTAAGCTTAATTCATGAGCCTTAGTATTTTTCATTTCCCTTTTGATGATTCTGATTACTAGAGGATATTGCATTTATTTATTTTTTATTTCATTTTTTGGGAAAAAGGAAATGTATCTCTTATACCTAAAAAAATGTTTTAGTTAACCTGCTTGATGACATTCTCTTGTGAGCTTTAGAACTCTCGTTTAGAAAGTTTAAAGAACATATTTCTATATACTTTAATTTCAGATGCCTTAATTGTTTACTTTGGTATTGGGGAAAAAAGGAATTTTTTTGACATTAGAAAATTTCTTAAAATATTTTTAGTTGCTTCATAGAGCAAAGATGAGGACTATTTTTTTCACTACATGTTTTCTCTCCTCCTAAACTTTTTGGACTTTGTTACTGTATATGAATTATTTTAAAGTAATTTTAATTATGAGTTTTAATTTTGCATTTATTTAAGTTTTCAGATTTCGGAGGTTTCTCTTTCAAAGAAAATAACTACTTTTCTTATAAAAAATCATATATCCTGTGGTCTTTAGCTTTTGAAAATTCTTATGTAACTGGCCTAAAAACTGCCAGAATGAACGAATGGTACAGAGCTGGATAAAAAGAGTTGCTGTTCTGTTTTTCTTTTCAGGAACTATCTTGCTTGTAGATGGCTTTCGATAATTGGTATTTCCAAGTGCTTATGTTGAATACGTGACTTATTCTACCCATGTGCTTTCCATTAACTGTCATCTATGGAAGTTGTTATTAAAGAAGTTAGCGGACTTCCAGAAAGCAAATTTGATCGTTTGTGATACACAGCTTGCTCTCCCTGTAGGACTGACTGTCTGCGACGCACTGTTGCCCCCTGGAGCTGGAGTGTGTCTGTGACGTCAGTGTTTGCGCTCTGTACCGCTGCAGGCACAGCCGCGCATTCTCGTGACTGTGCGTCCGCGGGAAGAATTTTTAAAACTAACTCTTCAGTGGTGTTGCTTTCTCAGGCCTTTCAACATAAACTTTCAAAAAAATTTAACATATTTTTAGAGTCGATAATACAGTTGAAGGAAATGAGTGGAACATATTCACAAGGATGATAGTAAATATGTCATTAAGATTGGTTTTAAGTATTTTCTAGTTTTAGTGGGTTGCATGTAAGCATGTTTAAAAGTTTCATTAAGCTTATCAAAATTTTGACAGGAATAGTTGAACTAATTCAAAGTTCTTTGAAAGATTAGGTACTTAAAGCCAGGTTCTATATTGAAATGTAAGAAAATAGTAAGATCTTTTTTTTGTAACATTTTTGTATTGGTATCTTAGTATATACAAAGCACTCTGTGCTTACTGTGGATTATGCTGTAAATTCCATAGTGATATGTTAAATGGCCTCACAATATGTTAATGTAGGGACTTCAATAACTAATTTAGGTGGGCTTACTATAGTGAATTTCCCTTTGAAGAACATATTTTAGTAATCTTTCAATTTACTTTGTTTGCCTCATTCTGATAGTGGACATGAATAAAACCAGATTTAAAATTTGTTTTGTTTTTTTTTTAAATCATGTTAAGTTTGAAAAAATTTTGTTAACTTAAAATTTGAAAAATTTCCCTTAGATGTTGACAAATGTAATGAACTTACATTAAAATTTTATTCCTTGTAACAATCTACTTTACCTATTCTTTCCTTTATTCCCAGCTACGTTCTTTTTCTTGTGTTTTATACTTTTTCACCATCCTGCCTGCTTAAGCTTTTTATTTTGCTTGCCTTCTTTCTTTAAAATTACTATCTTTATGTCAACTTTTGTAGTGTATGCCCAGTAAAATTATTTAGATAATCAGGCACAGAAAGAGTAGTACAGTTTGGAAAAGGTTAGATAGAAATTTTAAATGCGAAGTATTTTCCCCATTATCAATATTACATTCTGTGCAAACATTTATTTCACTGGCTTGTGTGTGGTGTGTATAGTTTTGGCTTCTGGTGACGCACACTTGTTTGCAGTAGTGAATACTCAGGTTCAATTTCAGTTTGTTTCCCACACAAATGAAAAGATTATTTAAGCCATTGGAAATTTAAAGATTTTAAAAAGTAATCTGAAACGTTTGCAAATTAAAACTAGACTTTGAAAAGCTAGCATATTGCGACCTTTTAAATTGTAAATCAAAATTTTTAAATTTTGAATTCTTACTGAATCAATTTCCATAGTGAGAATTAAGTACTAAGCTCTGCTTCATAAATATATATACACATAAGAAATTGTCCATTTTGATAAACTAGAGTTGGCATTTAGATTCGACTTTATCTGTGGGGAGCCAGGACACTCTGGGTTGCAGTCTCAGCTCTGCTGTTGACTGCTGCGGGCACCTGGGAGGGTTCTCCTCTGAGCCCCCTCTGCCTCCTCTGGGAAGTGAGGACCAACAGGGCTGTGAGGAGGATTGAGTGAGGAGAGAGGCCTGGCACTTGGAACGTGCTAGAGATTACCTTTGGTTTTCTTTGATTTACTTTTCTTTGATTTTTTAAATTTATAATTGTTCTTCATTAATACACATAATCTAAATAAATGAAAACTCAACAATCATACAAATTAATGAGGAAACAAACTTAAAGCTGTCGTTGAACCTGTATAGTTTCAGAGTGCTATGCCTTTTTATACATATTTGTTGAATAATTAAGCATTAAACCTAAAGATTTTACATTATATAAAGGAAGATTAGTTTTGTGATTTTACTTGGATCTGTGGATCGAAAGATTATTTAAAAGTTCAGGACACATTACAATGATGTGGCACTATGATTGCCAATAATTTCTCATTTTATAAACTTTCCTAGCATAACTGAATTGAGAAGAAGTGTTTATTATTTAACCGTCCTTCTACATTCTTATAATTATATCCATTTAGTTATAATCATGGTAACTAAGATGTTGAAATATAAATTTATATCATAGTAAAGTTGAAAACAAACTGAGGATTTTAAGGGAGTAAGGAAAGAGAGAAAATTTTGATTGCTTGAAATATTTACAGCCTGCTGTGTGTATCTTGTGTCATTTATTTGCCATGTGTAGTGCTGAAAAGTGTCTTTTATGTATAGCTGCCTTGGCTGTCGAAGAGCTTGGCTTTGAGCGATTTCATGCATTAATTCAGTAAGTAACATTGGAACATTTAAAATACTTACCTTGTGGACACATTGCCATTTTAAGTCTGTTCATACTGGGGAAAGATACTTAGATTTATATACCTGAGGATTAATTTGTGTTCAGATTAAAAAAAATAATTTGTAAATGTGTACTTAAATTATTTGGATTCCTAAATTAACTATCAAAATACACTTTTTATAACATTAAAAGCTTTTTCATCATTACAATAAAGAAATAATTTAGCCTAATGTTTCTTGGTCCTGAGTGTAAAGGTTTCTAGTAGAATAAATATTTGAATTATTATTTATCATTTGCTAAAATATTCTTTCTATAATTTTCATTAAAAGTGCCATGTTTTCATTAGAGCTTTTAAACATTTTATAACAGAAGAGGCAGTAAGGATAGCTATAGTAATAGTATAGTGGCATTTGATTTGAAATATAACCTCACTTTCTTTTAAAAGAAGTCACAAAGGTATGAAAGTCAAGTTTTGTTTGTTCTTAAGCTCATTTCAGAAGAGGGCAACTTTATTCCTTAAATACCAGTATAATTATTGAAGAATTTATTGATGCCAGAGAGCTCACCTAAGAGATGAAGAGATTCCCTATCAAGTAGGCATTCTACCTTAATGAGATGTGTTATGTACAGGGACAGTTGTCAGCAATAGCTTTTGCTCTTAATGGCTAAATTTGTATTTGAAAATTTGAGACAATTGCAAAAATCTCTTATTTGTATGTATACATTTTGATGTATAAGACAGTTTAAGCATTTTCCCATTTATGGATGTAGTATGCCTCAGGATGGTACTAATACTTAATTCTTTTCACCCTCCAGAAAAAGATCATTCAGAAGTTTATCCGAATTAAAAGATGCTGTCTTGGACCAGTACTCAATGTGGGGAAACAAATTTGGAGTATTGCTTTTTCTGTATTCTGTGTTACTGACAAAGGTTTGTTGAAGAAGATGCTTCTGCTGGCTTTTATTATTTTGACTTTAGTATATTTTTCCTCCTATGGGAAAATTATTCTTGGTTCTGTTTCTAAATCTCAGAATAAAAATCTCTTATGCAGTCCCTGGCTGGTGTGGCTCAGTGGATTGAGCGCCAGCCTGCGAACCAATGGGTTGCCTCTTCAATTCCCAGTCAGGGCACATGCCTGGGTTGCGGGCCAGATCCTCAGTAGGGAATGTGTGAGAGGCAACCACACAGTGATGTTTCTCTCCCTCTCTTTCTCCCTCCCTCCCTTGCCCTCTGTCTAAAAATTAATGAAAAAAAAATCTCTTATGCTGATAATAATTCTCTTTCCTCATCACTCACTTGTTAGTTAACCACTTTGACACTTACTTTCACTCATGGTCTTCTGGACTGCAAAGGTTATCAGTAATGTACTAATCATGAAATATATTCAGTTCTTAGTTTCTGAGTTCTTAGTTCTGAATTTTAGTTTCTTTGTTCTTAGGAATGCCTAGCAATTGACACCTTAACCCCTGCTGGAAGCTCTTTCTAACCTCTACTCCCTTTCTTAACTTAGCTAATAAATCATTGTACAACGCTCTCTTTCTGTGATGTCACATAATTACTTTTTTGTTTATATCTTTTTTTCCTCCTTTACCTATTATCTCATGGTTCTTCCTCTTCTCTACTAAGCTTTCATATTTCAAAAATTTCAGTCCCTAGGTTCTGTACTATGCTTCTCTTATGGGTACTTTATCCTCTCAGCTTACCTTTCTGTGTTTAAATCCAGCATGTACAGCCCCAGTCTCATATCTGTAGTAGCCTGTTAGTCTCAGTTATCCTACTAGATTCACCAGGTCTACGATGAAACTTCTTTCATCGGACACATGTTTACTGAGTTATCTCTCTATTTGGTGCTGGATTTATGATGTGGGATACACTTGTGTTTAATGATTCCTCTTCGGTGTCATAAACAACAATTGACATATTAACTACTTCCATTATGGCAGTGTGTGTGTCTGTGTTGCGTGGACAAAGCATGAAGGGAAAATAGTAAAGGTATGGCTAACATTACTTGGTGGAGTCAAAGGAGACCTTATAAAGATGAGGCAGTTTTCTAGATGAAAGAGCTCTGGGAAGATTTTCCAAGCAGTGGGAATAGCAAGTACAAAGGTACAGTCATTTGGGGGTGTAACACCTGTCTGGGGAACCTTAACTGGCTCCGCGCTACTGCAGCACAATACACCAGAAAGGCAACTGTGGGAGATGAGGCTGGGCGGTTATGTAAATAAGGGTTAGAATATGAAGGTCTTTGTATATTATGGGAAAACAGTTTAGATTTCGTGTGGCCAAAATTGGAACACAACAAGAATTTTCAACGAAGGAGTAGCAAGATGTTTTTGTTAATAAAAGATTCTGTAAATTGGGGTAAGAGTTGTGCTGGAGGGAGTTGGTGTGTGGAGTGTATGTGTAGGTTCAGGGAGACTAGAAACGTGGTTTTTGAAATAGATGAACCTAAGCTAGGGCAGCGACCGAGGAAATGGAAAAGGAAAGGAGCATATTTAGAAGCATGTTTTAACTTTAGAAATTTAAAAACACTTAGGAGGATGTTTAAGGGAAAGAACCAAAAGTATTTTGTAGTTGGTTAGAAGTGGTGAATGACTGGTTTCTAAGATAACTGGCTCCTTATGCCTTCTTCTTAACTATTCATTATTTGTCAGTTTTTTATGCCAAAGACTCATGATACCTCCTCTGTCTCTTGTCCTTTACAGCCAATAAACTATCATGTTAGTTGTTCTTCCTTGAGCCTGTATTTGAAATGATGGCCCTTCCTTCCCCAATAATTATGTCACTTGTTCATGTTGTTCATTTTGGCTTTATCAGAGCCTACTTTGTAGTGTTGTTTACAAGGAAGGCAGGTGCAGGATCTCATACTTGTTTTGTCCTCCTACTTGTACTTACACAGTCATTACATATTTTGATTATTGGTCAGTTGTCTCTTTAATCCTTAGAAGTAGCCTATAATCTGATAGAACCACTGGTTGAAGTTAAATGAGTAGCACAACGAATGGCAGATTATCTTTGTTGTTTTGGAGCTGATCAAGTGAAGATGCCCAGGCCTTCTTGTAGTAGACCTTTTGGGATTTGGATGCCCTTTTGGGGATTAAAAAATATCAGAAAATTGTTTTCATGAAAATAAGAAGCTTCCTGGCCCTCTTAATTTATATTTTTGTCAGTACACATTTAAATTACCAGTATTTGTGAGCATACACAATCAGAAGCAAACCTTCTGTTTTCTTATGTATTGGTTATACCTTTTGGATTTAAATTTATTATCTCTATCAACACTCATGTGTGTGCGTATTTAGGACCAATATGCTTTTAAATGACCTAGGAATATATATCAGATACCTTAGCAGGTATATTAGTTTTGAATTTAATTTAGCCTAAAGTTAAATAAATACTAACTTTTGGATTAAATAATTTTCTCTTTCCTCCTCTTGGAACTTAAACATTCTCTCTCTCTCTACTAATTAATCAACATTAGATCTATTACCTGTATTCTTTATACAGAGCCCATGAAAGAAAATAAAAAGATATTCTTGGGGAAACTTCCATTGCCATCTCAAATGCACCCCTAATTCATATCTGGTTAGTTCTTTGGGAGAAAAATTAGTTAAATAATTGTGTTTTATTAATCTGTAGTATGAACTGTTCGATGTTTAAACTACTATGATTTTCATTTCTAGTTTTTGAAATAAGCCAAGAATATTTGGGTTTTTTAGGGCATTGAAAACATAAAAAATGAAATTGAAGATTCAACTGAACCTTTGATAGATCCTGTGTATGGACATGGCAGGTAATTGGCTAAAATTTATTACTTCCTCAAATGAACTTTAATTTTTAAGAACTTGACTTAGAATAAAGTACTACACAGTCAGAAAATTTTTCTCATCAGTGTTGACAGCATTAAGTCTGTGAATTTAAGCAGTCTTGTGCTTTATGCATCGCTTACCTTACGTCTGCAATGTTGATTTCCACTTTAGGTTCATGTATCTGGTGCATTTGTTGTAGCAAATGTTTTGTTTCAAGATGGCATGGGAGTATTGTAACAACTTGTACTTGATGTTCCATTAATGAAACTTTAATAAATGAAATTTATTCATTTTGACTAGAAATAAGTATATCCTTAGTTATTTTTAAGTGCTTTCCTGTTTGGGTGAAAAGTTTTGTTTCTTATTTTTTTGTATGAAACTACCTTCTCTCTCAAGTATTTTTTTTAGCTATTTCAATTAAAATTGATAAAACAGTGATAACTCACTTTAAAAGAAATTAAGTACTTCTCTTTAGAACTTTCTGCCTCAGAAGTCACATATGTTCCATCAAACACAAAATAATATTTATATATGTATTTTAAAAGATGATTATAAATATTAAGTAAATTGTCAGTCTATCTTCTTTTTATTCATTTAAATGTGGTATGTTGGATAAAGTTGTTAAATTTATGTGAACATATAGAAAAACTAGCACCATTGTGGGGATTCATGTAGTGATACAGTTAACAATGTTGTTGCTGAATGCACAAAATGAAAAATGTAGTTTTTTTAAACTTTGTTTCTTAACATAATTTAAAGAGTCATTGCTTTGTGTCTTATCATAGGAATAATTTTTAATTTGAAAATGTTTATTCATATTTTAATTACTTTTAAATTTTTATTAATAGCCAAAGTTTGATTAACCTCCTATTGACGGGACATGCTGTTTCTAATGTATGGGATGGTGATAGAGAATGCTCAGGAATGAGTAAGTATATTTTTGTGTGTGTTTATCTCTTTTATGATTAATATTTCACTAGAACGTAGTTGGTTGCTAGACATTTGTTTAATGGCTTGCATTACTTGGAGGTTAAGATAAGTGCTTTAGCCCTGACCAGGTTGTTCCGCTGGTTGGAGCATCAGCCTGATACACTAAGGTTGTGGGTTCTATCTAAGGTTGTGGGTCAGAGCACATACAAGAATCTACTGGTGAATGCATGGATAGGTGGAACAACAAATTGATCTCTCTCTCTCCCCCGCTTCCCTTCCTCTGTCCCTCTGTCTCTAAAATCAATAACATTTTTTAAAAAAGTTTAAAAAACGATAAGTGCTTTATAATAGTAAAATACTTTACAGTTTTGAAGGCACCATAACCTATAGAACATATTTTTTGGAGGCAAACTTGGGCTCAAATCCTAGGTTACTCAACTTCTCAAGCCTTTAGTTTTCTGTAGTATAAAATTGAGATTGTAGGGCTGTCTTCTTTAGGAAAAGTGAAATCTAGATCTCTTTATATAAACCTAGTACATTTTTATACAATAGTATCTACAAGTCTGCAATACTTGCATTTTGCTTAAAATTGAGGAGAATTACTACAAGTATTGTGATTTGTAATATTTGCTTTGAGAGTCTAGTGGTTTTTCCTGTATTATTTTTAATGTGCATAATTTCCATTGAGGTGCTAAGCAGATTCAGTGTTATCTGAGAATTTTAAACCACTACCTCCTCCATCACTATTTCCATTTCTGGTCTCAATTATTTCTTTTCTATAGCTTCATGTGTGCCAGGGACACTGAGGTGACACACCTTTGGCCAATCCACCCAGTTAAGGACACCTGATATGTAGCGCTGAATAAAATGCCCTTCAGCTTATGGCTGAGTCAGTCTAAGTTCATGTATTTACTCATTAACTTTATGTCAAATAATTATGTGTACCCTCTATGAAGTATGAAGTATAGGACAGGAAGTTCCATAGACCCTGTAGTTCACGGGGAAGTTTCTTTCTTCTGTATCTAGATAAAACTGTCACCAAATGATAGAAGCAAATGTTTGAGAAAATGATTGAGAAAATAATAGTTAACTGATTTTTGGTTTCATTTAAATAAGTGGGTCTTAATCTTCAATTTGAATTATTATATAATTAACAGAAACATGAAAGGATATAACATTAAGGATGAAATTGGTAAAAATTATATAATGTGAGAACTACAAAAACACTTCTTGAAAATATCACGCTCAGCAAAATAAATTAGACGGACAAAATCAAGCAGCATATGATTTCACTCATATGAGATATAAAAGTGAAAGTAACAAATGGACAAGACAAACAAACAAACAAACAAACTTAGACACTGACACATTATGGAGTTTACCAGAGAGAAATGGGGTAGAAGGAGGTAGTAATGAGTGAAGGGGTTCATTTTATGAGGCTAGCGTAACATTGATACCAAAACTTGGCAAGGATAACACTAAAAACAACTACAGACCAATGTCTCTGATGAATACGGAATCAAAAATCCTAAACAAAATACTAGCAAATGAGATACAACAATACATTAAAAAAGTAATACAATACGACTAAGTGGAGTGTATTCCAGGGGTGCAAGAATTGTGCAACATATGCAAATCGATCAGTGTAATATACCACACTAACAAAACAAAGGATAAAGGTCATATAATTTTATCAGTTGATGCATAAAAAGCATTTGATAAGTGACATCTACTTTTGATTAAAACACTCAATAAAATGAGTATAGAAGGAAAGTTCCTCAACATAATAAAGGCCATATATGACAAACCCTCAGCCAATATCATACTCAATAGTGAAACACTGAAAGCTTTCCCTGAAAAATCAGGAACAAGACAAGGATACCCACTCTCACCACTCTTCAACATAGTTTTGGAAGTCCTAGCCAGAGCAATTAGACAAGAGAAAGCAATAAAGAGCATCCAAATTATTTGGAAGAAAGAAGCACAAGTGTCACTTTTTGCAGTTGATGTGATTCTGTATATAGAAAACCCAAAAGACTCCTCCAAAACACTATTAGAAACAATAAACAAATAGAGTAAAGTTGCAGGACACAAAATCAATGTATAAAAATCCACTGCGTTCCTATATACTAACAATGAAATTCAGAAAAAGAAATGAGAAAAGCAATTCCTTTTGCAATTGCAACCAAAAGGGGGTCAAATATATGGTGATGGAGGAGATTCGACTTGGGTGGTGAACACACATTGTATTATAAAGATGATGTATTATAGAATTGTACTCTTGAAGCCTGCATTATTTTATTAACCAATGCCACCTGCAAAAACTAAATAAAATTTTTAAAAATTGTATAACTTTAGAATGAAGAAGTGCCTCAGTGTGATCCATCCCTTCATTTGTTGTGGACCGTTCAGCCTGGTTTTTTACTGTTCAAGAAATTTAAGAACTACCCTCCCTCCCTACATTAGATACTATAAGGAAATTATTCACTTCATGATGGGGTTAGAGTAAGAACCTAGCTTTACTAATTTCTGGTAAAGGTCAACGTTTAAACAGTAAAATTCACAGATAAGTAACTACTCAGGTTATCTTGCTCAACTTTTGTGATTGAGCCCATCCTCTCTTTTTTTTTCTTTTCACATTTTTTAAATATATTTTCTTGATTATGCTATTACAGTTGTCCCATTTCTCCCCCATCATTCCCCTCCACCCTGCACACCCCCTCCCACCCACATTCCCCCCTTTAGTTCATGTTCATGTGTCATAAATTCTTTAGCTTCTACATTTCCCACACTATTCTTGTCCTCACCATGTCTGTTTTCTACCCACCGTCTATGCTACTTATTTTCTGTACCTTTTCCCCCTTTCTCCTCCTCCCACTCCCCTGTTGGTAACCCTCCATGTGATCTCCATTTCTGTGGTTCTCTTCCTGTTCTAGCTGTTTGCTTAGTTTGCTTTTGTTGTTATATCTATGAGTTTGCTATCTTTTTACTGTCCTATTTTTTAATGTTATTTTTCTTAGATAAGTTCCTTTAACATTTCATATAATAACGGCTTGGTGATGATGAACTCCTTTAACTTGACCTTACCTGAGAAGCACTTTATCTTCTCTTCCATTCTAAATGACAGCTTTGCTGGATAGAGCAATCTTGGATGCAGGTCCTTGACTTTCATGACTTGGAATACTTCTTTCCAGCCCCTTCTTGCCTGGAAGGTCTCTTTTGAGACATCAGCTGACAGTCTGATGGGAACTCCCTTGTAGGTGACTGTCCCCTTATCCCTTGCTGCTTCTAGAATTCTCTCCTTCATTTTAATCTTGGCTAATGTGATGATGATGTGCCTTGGTGTGTTCCTCCTTGGGTCCAATTTCTTTGGGGTGCTCTGAGCTTCCTGGACTTCCTGGAAGTCTATTTCCTTTGCCAGATTGGGGAAGTTCTCCTTCATTATTTGTTCAAATAAGTTTTCCACTTGTTGCTCTTCCTCTTCCCCTTCTGGTACACCTATAATTCAGATGGTGGGATGTTTAAAGATGTTATGGAGGTTCCTAAGCCTCTCCTCATTTTTTTGAATTCTTGTTTCTTCATTCTTTTCTGTTTGGTTGTTTCTTTCTTCCTCCTGGTCCACTCCATTGATTTGAGTCCCAGTTTTCTTCCTATCACTATTGGTTCCCTGTGCATTTTCCTTCATTTCAGTTAGTGTAGCCTTCATTTTTTCATCTAATTTGTGAGCAAAATC
Source organism: Glossophaga mutica (assembly GCA_039655065.1). Classification (NCBI taxonomy): domain Eukaryota; kingdom Metazoa; phylum Chordata; class Mammalia; order Chiroptera; family Phyllostomidae; genus Glossophaga; species Glossophaga mutica. The sequence continues at coordinate 160,648,259 of CM077303.1, forward strand.
AACCAAGTCTGTGAGCATCCTGATCACCAGGGCTTTGAATTGTGCATCTGACAGGTTGGCTATCTCTTCATTGCTTAGAGGAATTGGCTCAGGGGCTTTCATTTGCTCTCCGGTTTGAGCCATTTTTGGTGTATTTTTTTTGTGTTTTTTGGTCTGGTCTCAGCTGTTATGTAGTGAGGAGTGGATCCTTAGGTGTTCCCCAGTGTGGGGCAGCCCAGTTGCTGGGTAGTGATGCTGTATGTGGGGGTGGGATCTGAGAGGGAACAATGGCGCTTGCTCTGCTCTCTCTTGGATTCAAGTCCCTTCCGCCGCTTCCCCTTCACCTGGATTATCTGTGCAATAATGTGGGACCGCCTGGTCAGCTAGCCGCCTTGCGCAGCCTCACTGGGTCTGCACAGTTGCCACCCCGTGCCTGGGATCTGCTAGCCGCTGTTGCCTGCACGCCTGGGAACTGCCAGTCACTGCTGCCTGTGTGCCCAGGTCTGCACCTCCACTTCTTCCTGCTTCGACTCTGCCCCTCTTACCGGTCTGGATGAGTGGTTGTTGGACTTCCGTACAGTTCAATTTTCTATCAGTTCTAGTTGTTTTCTTGTTTCTAAATATTTGTTGTCCTTAATTTTGGTTGTGAGAGGAGGCACAGTGTGTCCACCTACGCCTCTATCTTGGCCGGATGTCCCATCCTCTCTTCTTGAATCCTCATTCTGATTGACAGCTGAAAGCACTTCATCCTGCCAATTAAAGATATGTCAGTCTCTCTGGAGTGATATGCAGGTTTCTCCCCACACTCCCCACGATGCCTTCTGCCCATCTCCTCTTCCTTTCTCTCTCAATGGTTTCCAGGCACTGAGGTATCTTACATCGTATGAGAAGATTAGGGAAGGGATATCTGGTTCCTGCTGAACTTTACTTGAGGTCTCATCCCACCTGGCCTCTGTTCTGACTGCTGTGTGCTGTAGCTCAGAAGTCTTTCCACCTGGACTCCTGTGCCTTGCTCTGGCTCTTGGTACTAGTTAGCAAGCTCCGTCTTTCTACACATTCTGCAGATGCTCCCAGGCCTCTCCTCTTCCCAGAACTAGAATATTCTTCCTGTTTCCCTGGGCAGTTCCTCACCTGGCTACCCATAGGCTCTTTTTTCTTGTCATGTACTATCTTTACAGAATATTAGTCCATTATCCAAGTTTTGGTTCTTGATATGTACAAATTCATCCTTTTCTGTTTCTTAAAATGATAGCTTTCAAAGCTAATTGTCTTGCCATGGGATTATTTTAAGTATAGTTTAAATATCAGAACTAAGCAATGACTTTGAAATAATTATTTTGGAAAAGAAGATAACCCGAGTATATTTCTTTCATTTTCCCTCAATTGTTAGGAATGTTGACTTAAAGTTGAATTTGTTTTCAGTCACCAAACTTAAAATAAAAACTTATACATTCATTCAGCATTTATTAGATGTTTTTCTGCTCTTACAATAGGAAGGAAGCTGTAGAATGTGTAATATACAAAGAAAAAATATAATTAGGGTTAAAATCCTTAGACAAGCCATTTCTCATGGTTTCAGTTTCCTTCCTCATAAAATATGGAGGTTATACCTTCCTCAAGGGAGAGAATATTGTAGGGATTAAGATTAAATTTCTAAAATACTTCAACTTGTCACAAGAAGAACTTGACTTTCCCTCAAAAGCCTAGTTTGGGGAAATAAGAATGTGCCCACAAATAACTATAGTACAAGGTAAAATGAAGCATATTGAAATAAATTATTACAGAAGTTCAGAGGAAGGAGAAAACTTTCTTTACTGTGTTTATGTTGGGGTAAAGGGAAAGATTTTATGTAGGAGTTAACATTTTATTGGGGCCAGTTGGAATGAGCAAGAGGGTATTTTGGGGAAAATACAGGTTATGGTTAGGGACAGGAAGGTGGATCAGCCTGATTGGAACAGTGGCTTTTAATCCTGACTACATTATCATTTGGGGAGCTTGAAAATATGTCAGTGCTCAGGCCCCAGCTGAGAATGAATGAGAGAAAAAGAGAAAGTCTCTAGCTGGTGAGGCCTAGGCATGATAATTTTCAAGTGATCTCTACCTAGATGATTTTGATGTACAGTCAGGTTTGGGAACTAATGGATAAGAGCATTGGATCTGTGAAGGAGACTAGTAAGATGAAACAGCATAAATATAGGTTTGGGTAAGAACACAGAGGATTTTAAATTCCTAGAAGTTTTAAACTTTAGTTGGCAAGCACTAGGAAGAGATTCATTGAAGATATTTCAAAAGAGCAACAACATAAGACTTATAGAATAACATTAATCTGTCAGTGTGTAGAATGTATTGAATGGGATGACACGTCAAAAGCATGTAGTCCTGACAGGTAAGAGGTAATGAGATGAAAACTGTCTTGGCAAAGAAAGAAATAAAGAGATCATCTAGTATTTATATACTTGCTAAGTAGTATGTTTTGCTATGTATCTTCATAAGCTCAATAGAAGATGAAGCTCAGACAGTTGAGTAACTTGCCCAGTGTCGCACAGCAGAGACATTGCTGCTTTGGTCACACCCAAGGCCCGTGTTCATTTCACCATAGCACTTTCTCATGCTGTACCACTGCCTCTGTGGGAGAGACCACGGGAGAGTAGTTTGTCTAGAACTCAGCAACTGGCTGTATAGGTGAGGGAATATATTATTATTGAATTAATGAACAGATGAAGGAAGCATCATGGCAAGTTTCTTGAAGTCACTGTATATGTTTTGGTGGTGGGGAAAAAAAGTGTCCTCAAGTATTTCATTTTCTTTGAAGAGCAGTTATAACTATTGATTAAGAATACTCATTATGCAGCAGTGGCAAACATTTATATAACAATGCCAAACATTATTCTTAGTACTTAATGATTATATATATGTATATTTCCATTTACTCACTTCGTTCTTTTAACTGTGAATGTCATAGAACAGAGGAAACTTAGGCACATAGTTATTGAATATCTTTTCTCATTTCATGCAGCTTAATGTCAACGTAAGAAACGTCCAAACCTGTAAGCATTTTGGAATTAATTTGAGCCAAACTGATGACAATTGCTGGGAAGTAAAATCTCAACGAATTGAGAAAATGCTCAGGAGAATGGCAGTTTTGCAACTTATTTTATACGTTAGAATCAAAGGAGGAGGTATAAGGAGGGTTATGTAAAATTGGTAGTAGATTAGGGAGTGGGGAGAAAGCAAAGCAGGGAATCTCTGAGACTGGATGAAAAATAAAACAGGTAGACACTTCTTTTACATTGAGGGGTACAGGATAGTTAACAGTGAACAGTTACAGCACACAGAGATTGATGTGGGAGAATAAGAAACTTATTGGTGGGAGATTGTGCTCTAAGGGGTCTGGAAAAAGGGGATTGCCCTGATATTTCAAAGGTGTTTATTGTAGATGCAAAAAGATAGACGAGCTCACTTAAGATAAAGGTTGACCTGTATCAAGAAAGATACTGGTCAGGACATGACTACCTGCTGTGACTTGCTTTTAGAGGGAAGTTTTAATTTCAGACCACCCTATGTGGTTACTTTAGGTCTCTGAGTTTATAAGGGCCACCATGCAGGCCTCCACTTAGCTTGTCAGGTTATGTGGCCCCTTTTTATCCACATTAGTAAATAGCAGAGCTGAGATGTGAACCGTGATAGTCTGATTCCATATAACCAGCATATAATTATTAATATTACAGGTTATTTATTATAATATACTGCTTTATATGCTACACTTAACAGAATCTTGAGTGAGGTAATGAAAGTTGATTTGTAATAAGTTTATTTATTACATTTCACAGTAGTCCTAAGAGGAAATTTGCCTTACTGATAAGAGAAACAGACTGAGAATTTAATCCAAGGACTCTTGTCTGTCATAGAGTTAGTGAAGGAGCTGTGCTTTATATCTCATTCAAGGAGCATGAGAACTAAGAATAGGCTATGAATGTTCACCACTCAAAGTCAAAGCTCCTTCTGTCACCTTTATTTCCCCTTTACTCTCTTTTACCTCCTTCCACCCTCCTGACCCTCTGGTAATCACCATGCTGTTGTCTCTGTCCATGAGGTTTTTTTGGGGGTGATGGTGGTGGTGGTGAACACAGTACAGTATACAGATGATGTATTGTGCACTTGAAACCTGTATGATTTTATTTAACCAATGTTACTCCAATAAATTCAGTTAAAAAAATAGGTATGAATTTAGCATAGATATGAATTTAGCAATTAGCAAAGTCTTTGCTTTAAAAGAGCCATTGAGATAAAAGCCTGATCATAGGGAGTAAATATTTTAGCATTATAGTAGGTTTGCTAGTGAAAGGATGGAATGAGAAGATTTAAGTTACTTGCTCATAACAAGGCCAAGAGACGATATACATAGTTCTTTTGTTGTATGGGATAGACCCCCTAAATTGTTGGCCAAGGGAAGGCAATCTCTTTTAAAAGAAGAGATATTAAGTGGGATCCAGAGTAACAATAACCTTGGAAAGATGCACAGTTCTTCTAAAACAGGAGGAAAGAATGTGGTAAGAAAAGAAAAAGGCATTTTGAGGTGTGGAAGATTTAAATTGGGAGAACTGGAGATTTAAAATCTGCTGAGAGAATGGACATGTTAGAGGCATATAAAAGTATGAAAGGGTTTGAATCTACTGCTTTAATAAGAAATAGAAAAAGGGCCCTGGCTGGCCTGGCTCAGTGGATTGAGCACCGGACTGTGAAGCGAAGGGTCACCAGTTCAATTCCCAGTTAGGGCACATGCCTGGGTTGCGGGCCAGGTTGCCAGTAGGGGGTGCACGAGAGGCAACTACACATTGATGTTTCTCTCCCTCTCTTTTTCCCTCCCTTCCCCCTCTCTAAAAATAAATAAAGTCTACAAAATAAAAAGAAGAAAAAAGAAATATGAGAGGAAATTGTAAAAGTGTGATCAACAGTAGAGTTGGGATTAGATTATGAATGGTATTTTTTAGAGTGGAACCAACCAGGAAAGCTTATTTTTTAAAAAAGTATTTTCCTAACACTGATTGCCAATATGGCATTGAGAAAGAAAATGGATGCTATGTGTTTTCCAGGGAAAAAGGCCAGTAAGTTTCAAATGAAAGATATATTGGGCACTCATCTTAGGAAGGATATCAATGCTTTATCTGTCATATATAGTAAACATTTTTTCCCTGTTGTCATTTGCTTTGGGTTTACTTGCAGTAAACTTTTAGATTGTATTTTGGGCTATTACAAGTGATGCTGAAGTAAACATTTTTTTAAATGAGTGCCTTTCTGTGCATATTCAAGAAGTCCTATAGAATAGATTCCTGAAAGTAAAATGTGTGTTACAAATTTAGGTGTGTGTTAATTTTTTCACACATAGGTTTGTTGAGAAGTAATTCACATATCATACAAATTCTCTGGTTAAAGCAGACAAGTCAGTGGTTTTCAATATTACCTTAGAATTGTACAGCCCTCACTGCATCAATTTTAGAACATTTTATCACCCCCAAAAGAACTCTTGTACCCGTTAGCAGTTACTCCTCATAATGTTCTCCCCCTCAGCTCCTAGCAGCTATTCATCTATTTTGTGTTTCTATAGTTTTGCCTATTCTGGACGTTCCTTATGAAGAGAACCATACAACATCTGGTCTTCTGTGACTGGCTTCTTTCACTTAGCATAATGTTTTTCAGGTTCACCCAGGTTTTAGCATATACCAGCACTTCACTCCTTTTTATTGATTAATTCCATTGTGTGGTTTATACCTACCACATTTTATTCATTCATCATTTAACCTCTTTCCATTTGGCCATCATGAATAATGTGGTCAGGAACTTTTGCGAGAATATATGTTTTTCATTTTCTTTGGTCCTGCACTCATATGATAACTCTACTATGTTTAACGTATTGAGAAACTCCTGTTAAATTTCAATAATGCCAAATAACCTTCTAAAAGTTACCAGACTGGCAAAGTACAAACACGTCTCCAAAAGTATAGAGAGTTCCTATTTTCCTGCATCGTGGCCAACACTTAGAATTCTCCATCTTTAATCTATTGCCAGTTTATTGACAAGTGATAGCCTATTTTAATTCACATTTCTCTGATTCCTAGCGAGCCTGTGCTTGATCATTTTTTTGTGTGTGTGTGTTTGTCAGCTTTTAGTATTTCTTCTTTTGGGAATTATTTCTTTATATTATTTTGGCATTTTGTGCTGGGGTTTTTAATTTAATTCAAAATTTTTAGGAAGTCTTTATAAATTCTCTCAGTTTTTTGTGTGTTCAATCTGTGTTGCAAATATTTTCCCTCGTTCTGTTTTCCTCAGTCTGTTAACTTTGCTAATCGTATCTTAATGTTTGGTTCTTTATTACTTTTTCCAAAAGAATTACCTAATATCCTAACTCCAGTCAATTCTGCACAGATAGGAAACATGTACTCTATCAGATACACTTTCCCATATGTGTGTCATGTTTTGGACCTTTCTATTCCACTAATCTATTTGTGAGTTCTTCAGCCCAGACAATCCTGTTATATAGTTTTATAAACATACTTTGATATTAATCAGCACATATTTCCTAATACTGTACTTTTTCAAAATTGTCATAGTTATTTCTACATTATTCTAATTGAACTTTTTTTCCAGCTTTTGAAGTTTCAGTTTTAAGAAATCTGTTAGGATTTTAATTGAGGTTACATTAAATTTATAGATTTTATTTTTATTTCTCAAGTCCATGAAGTTTCCATTTTATTATAGTTTTATATCATACCAGTTCAGATGTGTTTCTCTACAACTACATCATAGTTCCTTTGGATTTCAGTTTCTTTAACATGTGACTTGACTGAAGACTTTGAATCTAAGTAAACATAAAATTTCAAGTCATTAACTTTTAGACAAAATGGATAAGAAATAAAGTCTCAGGTAATTGTTGGAGTTGTTGATTTCCAACAACACAGTGTGTTGAAATGTTTCCTCTGGTACAACAGTTTTAAATGAGAACCTTCAAAAAACAAGGACAGAATCAAAGTATAATAAAAGCTTCTGCAGCTTAAGCCAGGAATAGTCCTAAGCCTCTGATAGAAGCAAGGTAAAGTATCTTTCCTGAATATTAAGTGGATTTCCAGTATTTTCCATGTAGTTGAGCTTTCATAGATAGATGTTCAACACTTATCATTATTGTATATGTACCACCTTACCTCTGGTTGTGTTAATTTTGCCTGAAGAGCTTAATACCCATCCAAGTCCAAAGGTGGAAGCGCACCTACATTGGTGTGGTAATGGGCAAGAGCAGACTGTAAAAACAGGCTGGCTGAGCTTCGGCAGCCCTGTGGGGAGTTTTCTTCCACAGTGGCCAAGTAAAACAACAGTCCTGCCAAAGAGACCAGTAGAATAGGGACAGTCAGCGTAGGAAGAGATAGAAACATTCTTCTCTTATACTAATTACCTGCCACCCTTGCTTTTTAAAAGGTAGATGATATTAAGAAAATTTAGTTGTATTTGTTGTTTTTTTTAATTATGATCTAGTGATGCTCCATATCTTGTTGTCTTTTGGTTTTGATGTGTCATCCTAGCTGCCTGTGGTATCATATTTGGAATCTCATCAATAATTGGGTAGGCTCTTCATTAATCAATTTATTTGTCATATCTGAGCAGCTTCTTGGGGAGGGGCAAGTCAGGAATGACAGCTACACCAGGTTGAAGGCATGGGGTGGTTCCCCACCATCCTCTGCCAGACACAGCTGCTCAAGCTGACCCCCCCATAGATTATTTGAAAAAAAAAATGACATCTTTACAATATTAAGTCTTTCCATCTAGATTGTTTTTATGTCTTTTATTTATTTTTTAAAACCTTTTTACTTATTGTTTAAAGATTTTATCTACTTTTAGACAAAGGGGAGGGAAGGAGAAAGAGAGGGAAAGAAACATTGATGTGAGAGAGAAACATTGATAGGTCACCTCTCCCTGAGTGGGGACCAAACCAGCAAGCAACCTAGGCACATGCGGTGACTGGGAATTGAACTGGCGACCTTTCACTTTGTGGGACAATGTTCAACCAACTGAGCCACATAGGTCAGAGCTGTTTTTATGTCTTTTAATAAAATTATGTATTGTTGATCACGTAAATCATATAGTTCCTAAAACCATGTACTTATTCTACCTTACTTGTTAGAACTGTCTTTTGCTTCTGCACTAGACTAGAAATAAAACTGCAGTGGAACAAGTCACCGAACTTCCTTCTTGCCCACCCCCTCAGTCCTTCACAGTGACTAGCATCATATAATTAACACTAAACCAGGTCATGATAGTCTTACTTAAAGCCATTCAGTGGCTGGCGTGTCCATGCACCTAACATCCAAGCTCCTTACCTGGGTTCTCAGATCCTTTTGTGGTGTGGCCTAGCCTACCTGCCATCTGTCTCCATTCTATCCTACTGCACGAACTTGGGCTGAAGTTTTCTTTGATTTTGTTTTTCTATACATCAATTTTCCCATGCTCTCTTTTCTGTTTCAAAGGAACCTCTCTGTATTTGTATGTATTGCATATGCATTCTTCTGTATGTTTATTCGATGATTATTTTTATTTTGTTTTCATTGTATGAGATTCATATAGTCAGGTCTTATAAACCAGAAACCTAGAAAAGTATTTGGGTTATCAGAATTAATGTCAGAAAAGATCGAAAGTGTTTATTTTCTCCAAATTTTATTACTTGTAAAAATACATTTAATTATATAGTTAGGACTAAGTTGCCAGATAAAATATAGGTGATCCCAGTTAAGTTTGAATTTCAGATAAACAGTGGATTTTTTTTTAGTGTAAGTGTATATCATACAGTATTTGGAATATACTTAAATACTAAAAAATATTTTCCATCTGATACTTAAATTTAACTGGGCATCTTGTGTTTTACCTGTTACATCTCGCAGCCCTAGCTAGATGCCAGCTCTCTAGCAACCTGACTTCTTGGGAATCCAACAAACAACCAGCAAGTGGGTTTAAAAAGCTCCTTACTTTCAGAAATAGGTTTCACAGAGGCCATGGCTCAAATTGCATGTACTTTGCCTGTGAGATAACTAAGCCTTTCTTTATATGTTATTCCTTTTTATTTTATCTATTCTAACCTTCTTATTAAAAAGTTAGTTTTTAAATTTTTTTCAACTACTGATTCTTTACCTTATTTACCTAAGAACCTTCCATAATTTCATCCCAGCTAACTTTTCAGCCATCATGAACCTATACTTGAACAAAATTATGCTTCTTTGTCTTTGTTCATGCTACTCCTTGTGCTTAAATCCCTCCCATCTATGTCTGTCCAGCCGTGCAATGCCCTGGCCATGTGTGGTCCCTCTCCAGGGTAATGTCCGCATTCCCACAGCTACAAGGGGTTTCTCTTACCTCTGAGCGCCATATTCTACATTGTAACTATTTTTATTTGGGGAGGATGAATTTTTTAAAATTTTAGTAAGAATATTTAGCATGAGATTTATCAACTTAATGAAAATTCAAGTTAGGATACAGTGTAAGCATAGATAGGTATACAGCTGATCTCTAGAACTTACTCCTCTTAGGTAACTGGGACTTTGCCTCTGTTGAACAGCACCCCTCCCCCCGCCCCCGTTTCCTCCTCCTCCTACCTGCTGGCAACCATCATTCTACTGTGCTTCTGTGAGTTTGACTACTTAAGATATTTAATTTAAGTGGGATCATACCATATTTTTCCTCCTGTGACTGGCATATTTCACTTAGCGTAATGTCCTCAAGGTTCATACATGTTGCCACATATGGTGGGACTTCCTTCTTTTGTAAGCCTGGATGATATTCTCTATTATGTGTGCCACAACTTCCTTATCCATTCATTCTTTACTGTGGGGTAGGGGGGCTCCGCCCACAGGGCCTCCCCCGGCTGCCATGGATGAGAATAAGTCTACCAAGACATGATCTGCTTGAGGAGGAAAGGTGGCCAATCTCTCAAAGGAGAAGGGCCAAGAGTCTCTTCCTCAATGGCTTTTATTAAGTTTGTTTCACACAGGGATACAGGTAAAGCTCATTAATCAGTGTCAGGCAGCAAGGATCAAACAATAGATAACATACAAAGAACTCTGAGGGCTTATTCTGAGTCAGGGTCTGTCAGCTAAAAGGCCACAAAACTTTGGGAAACAAACTCATTTCCTGCTCAGAACCTTGTCGTTTAATTGAGAGCATTCTTAGCAATGCAGGTTTCACAGGATTATATATTTTCTTTCTTGGGCCTGATCACCCAGGGAGATCACCATATCCAGCACAGAGCTGCACCGCTCTCTGTCATTGTTTCAGGCTTAAGTCAGGCAGAGTCAGCAAAGCAACCAAGAGATTAGGAAACTTCTTGCAGACAGAATGAGGACTCAGGCTATGTCAGGATAGCTGAGGGGTGAGTGTCCATGACCCCCTTTTGCTGTAGCCCCGCCAAGTTCTTCCTTAAGGGCCTTCCACATGATGGTGCCTGTCTTAGGCAACCCCTCTCTTGAGGGATCTTACCTGTCATTGGCTAATCAACCAAGAATTGGGGGCCAGTTATGGATGAAGCAGAAGCAGCACTCCTGCCAGGGAGATAAGCTTTGTTTCCTTATTGGCTTACAGTCCAAAGGTCGCTCACTCAGCCTTAGCCATGGGGGGTTTACAGCCCTGAAATCAGGGCGATTCCCAACATCTTACTGCACACTTAGATTGTTTTGGAGTCTCTGCAACAGTGAATAGTGCTGCAATGAGCACAGGAGTGTCGGTATCTCTTTGAGATCCTGATTTCAATTCCTTTGGATTAAATACCCAAAAGTGGAAGTGCTGGATCACATGGAAGTTCTATTTTTAATTTTTTGAGGCACCTCCATACTGTTTTCTATATCAGTTATATCTTACCGTGTTCCTACCAACAGTTTACGAGGGTGTCAATTTTTACACATCCTCACCAACACTTGTCTTTTTTTTTGATAATATCTACTGTAATAGGTATGAAGTGATATCTCATTGTGGTTTTCATTTACATTTCTCTAATGATTAGTGATGTTTTCATCATTTCATCTTTTCATACACTGTTGGCCATTTCTACTCTCATGTGTATTCTTTGGTGTTCTTTGCCCAGTTTTTAATTGGGTTATTAGTTTTTTTTTGTAACTGAGTTATAAAAGTTCCTTATGTAATTTGGATATTAGTACATAGTTTGCAAAGGGAGTCATCTTTGTTTCCATATTCCTACACTATGCTTAGCATTGTTCTTTTTAACACTTGACACTTAGGGTGTATTTGTTAAATGAATTTAATGAGTTACCTGGTTTCCAAGACAGCATCAAATTTGAAAGGCCTTAGAGAGGACCTTGTGGAGATCCTCTGTGATAGCAGTTGAGATGATAGTTGAGGATTGAAAAGACTCCAGTTCGATTCCCAGTCAGGGCACATGCCTGTGTTGTGGGCCAGGTCCCTGGTTGCAGGTATGTGAGAGGCAGCTCAAAGATGTTTCTCTCACACATCGATGTTTCTGTTCCTCTCTTTCTCCCTCCCTTCCCCATCTCTGAAAATAAATAAATAAAATCTTTAAAAAATATAAAAAGGAAACTCATGAATATAGAAAAAATTCTGTGTGTGTGTATATATACAGTTTCACTGACTAAAGCAAATAAGGGTTGATAGGGGCTGCTAATGTTTAATCTTAAATGCTAGGCTAAGAAAAGAAATTAGAAAGTCTTGAAATATAATGACATGTTATTAGAATTTTCTGCAAATGTAAATAAACTTTAGACTTACTGAGAAAAGCCTCATAAGTAAATTCTCTAAATTTTAATATGTGAGAATATTATAACTAATTATATTTGTACAGTAATATTTTTAATTGAATTTATTGGGTGGCATTGCTTAATAAAATTATATAGTTTTCAGGTGTACAGTTCTGTATGTTGTACTGTGTGTTCACCACCCCAAGTCAAGTCTCCTTCCATCCCTCTTTGTTCTCTCTTTACCCTCTTCTGTCTCTCCCCACCCCCTTTCTCTCTGGCAGTCATCTTACTGTTGTCTGTGTCTGTGAGGTTTTGGTTTGTTTTTCTGTTTTTTGAATTTTTGCTTATTTCCTTCACCTTTTCCACCCAATTCCCCACTCTGACAGCTGCCAGTCTGTTCTTTGTCTCTGTGAGTCTTTTCTGTTTTGTTAGTTTATTTTGTACATTTGATTCCACTCATGAGTGAAATCATGTACTTATCTTTCTCTGTCTGGCTTATTTCACTTAGTATAATACTTTTCGGGTCCAGCTTTGCTGTTGTAATGGTAAGGTTTCTTTCTTTTTTATGGCTGAATAGTATTCCCTGGCATAAATGTACCACAGCTTTTTTAGCCACTCATCTACTGATGGACACTCAGGCTGCTTCCAAATCTCAGGTGTTGTAAAAATGCTGCAGTGAACATAGGGATCCATATACTTTCCAATTAGTGTTTTGAGTTTCTTTGGCTATATTCCCATCACTGGAATCGCTGGGTCATAAGGCAGTTAATTTTTTAATTTTTGAGGTAATTCCACACTACTTTTCATGGTGGCTACACCAATCTGCATTCCTACCTGTTGGGCCAAGGTTGCAGGTTACATCTCTGGTTAGATAAGAGACAATCAATCAATGCATAAAAAGTGGAACAGTGCATGAGTGTGTTCTCCTTTCTCCACATTCTCACAAACACTTGTTCTTGATTTATTGATGATGGCCATTCAGACAGGTGTGAGGTGATATCTCATTGTGGTTTTATTTTTCATTTCTCTGATCATTAGTGACATTGAACATCTTTTCTTATAATAATAAATATTCTTAATGATGTACTTTAGCTGTCCAAAGCAATGAAAATCTTAAGTGTAGATTCTGCTTAAGGAAATAGGATTAATACATTTTTAAAATAATATCATCAATGCTTAAACACCTGATTGCTGACCTAAAATGAATATTTATTATTCAAGAATTATGAACAACTACTTTGTTGAGTATCATGGCATTCTTATAAATATACTTTCCCAGACATTTGTTTAAAATTCCAAGGAAAAAGATGTAGTAGCTAATCATAACACTAGGTGGTGGTAACTGATTTCAGAAATTAAAGTGGGAAAATATTTCTAACATATGTGCTCTTTTTTGAGCTCAAAAACATTTAGTTCCGCTTACATTTCAGAAGGCAAGGAGGAAAAATTTTGCAAGTCTATACGGTACCATTTTCTGTGTATTTGGGCTGTTCACCCCCACTCTCTTTTTCTTTTGAATGCCCTTTACACTCTTAAAAATTAGTGAACATCCTAAAGAGCTTTTGCTAATGTGGGTCATAAGCAAATAATGATCAATGTTTTTCTTGTTAGGAACTAAGACTGAGACATTTAAGCCCTGGTCTGGTGGTCCAGTTGGTTAGAGTGTCCTCCCAATAGCCAAGGTTGCAGGTTCTACCTCTGTTTAGAGCACATAGTAGAGGCAGCCAATCAATGCATAAAAAGCGGAACAATAAATCAATATTTCTCTCTCTCTCTGTAAAAAGTCAATTTAAAAGGAGACAAACATAAAAAGATTTATTAATTCATTTTAAAATAACAATAATATACCCAATACTGGTTAATATAAATTTTTTTTTACCAAATAATAACTATTTTCCCAAACAACAAAAAAAAATTGGGTTAGCCAAAAAGTCTGTATGGTTTTTTTTTCTTTTTTTTAAAATATATTTTATTGATTATGCTATTATGGTTGTCCCATTTCTCCCCCATTATTCCCCTCCACCCTGCATACCCCTCCCACCCACATTCCCCCCTTTAGTTCATGTCCCTGTGTCATAAGTTCTTTAGCTTCTACATTTCCCACACTAATCTTGCCCTCCCCCTGTCTATTTTCTTTTTTTAATATATTTTATTGATTATGCTATTACAGTTGTCTCATTTTCCCCCCATCACTCCCCTCCACCCTGCACACCCTCTCCCACCCACATTCCCCCCTTTAGTTCATGTCCATGTGTCATAAGTTCTTTAGCTTCTACATTTCCCACAGTATTCTTGCCCTCCCCCTATTTTCTACCCACCGTCTATGCTACTTATTCTCTGTACCTTTTCCCCCTCTCTCCTCCTCCCACTCCCCTGTTGCTAACCCTCCATGTGATCTCCATTTCTGTGGTTCTGTTCCTGTTCTAGTTGTTTGCTTTTGTTTTAGGTGTGGTTGTTAATATCTGTGAGTTTGCTGTCTTTTTACTGTCCTATTTTTTATGTTCTTTTTCTTAGATAAGTCCCTTTAACATTTCATGTTAATAAGGGCTTGGTGATGATGAACTCCTTGAACTTGACCTTATCTAAGAATCACTTTATCTGTCCTTCCATTCTAAATGAGAGCTTTGCTGGATAGAGCAATCTTGGATGCAGGTCCTTGACTCTCATGACTTGGAATACTTCTTTCCAGCCCCTTCTTGCCTGTAAGGTCTCTTTTGAGAAATCAGCTGACAGTCTGATGGGAACTTCTTTGTAGGTGACTGTCCCCTTATCCCTTGCTGCTTCTAGAATTCTCTGCTTCATTTTAATCTTGGCTAATGTAATTACAATGTGCCTTGGTGTGTTCCTCCTTGGGTCCAACTTATTTGGGACTCTCTGAGCTTCCTGGTAATCTATTTCCTATGCCAGATTGGGGAAATTCTCCTTTGTTATTTGTTCAAAGAACTTTTCCACTTGTTGTTCTTCCTCTTCTCCTCTGGTACCCCAATAATTCGGATCTTGGAATGTTTAAAGATGTCCTGGAGGTTCCTAAGCCTCTCCTCATTTTTTGAATTCTTGTTTCTTTATTCTTTTCTGTTTGTTTCTTTCTTCCTTCTGGTCCACTCCATTGATTTGAGTTCCAGTTTTCTTCCTATCACTATTGGTTCCCTGTGTATTTTCCTTCATTTCACTTATTGTAGCCTTCATTTGTTCATCTAATTTGCGACCAAAATCAACCAATTCTGTGAGCATCCTAATCATCAGTGCTTTGAACTGGGCATCTGATAGATTAGCTATCTCTTGGTTGCTTAGATGAATTAGCTCTGGGGCTTTCATCTGTTCTCCCGTTCAAGCCATTTTTGGATTTTTTTGGGGGGGTGTCTGGTCGCAGCTGTTACGTAGTGAGGGGCAGAGCCTTATGTGTTCCCTGGGGCGGGGCAGCCCAGATTCTGGGTTGTGATGCTGTATGTGGGGCAGGGTCCGAGAGCGAACAGTGGAGCTTGCTGCATACTCTCTCAGATTCCAGTCCCTTCTGCTGCTTCCCCCAAGCAAATTAGGCTCTTCTGGTGCTGATTTCTGTGTGGGTAGGCTTGTGTACATTCTAGGACCCTGTGGGTCTCTCCAATGTACTCTCCTGTGAGACTGAGAGTCTCTTCCGGCACCTCAACCCCCACAAGTGTTTTTAATTGGTGTTTTATGTTTTATTTCCTGGTGCTAGGGCCCTGGGTTACAAGGTCTGTCTTGCTCCCCGTTTTTGCCTGGATTATCTGTGCATGAATGTGGGACTGCCTGGTCAGCCAGCCGCCTTGTGCGGCCTCACTGGGTCTGCTCATTGCCACCCAGTGCCTGGGGTCCGCTAGCCGCCTCCACTTTTTCCTGCTGCAACTCCGCCCCTCTTACTGGTCTGGATGAATGGGTGTTGGACTTCCATACAGTTCA
Organism: Glossophaga mutica; assembly: GCA_039655065.1. NCBI lineage: Eukaryota > Metazoa > Chordata > Mammalia > Chiroptera > Phyllostomidae > Glossophaga > Glossophaga mutica. The sequence goes on from CM077303.1 coordinate 160,663,897, forward strand.
ATTTTTCTATCAGTTTTGGTTGTTTTCTTGTTTCTAAATCTTTGTTGTCCTTAATTTTGGTTGTGCGAGGAGGCACAGTGTGTCCACCTACGCCTTCATCTTGGCCGGAAGTCCTATTCTGGTTTTTCTTTTCAGTAAAATAAAAGACATTTTTCATTTTCACCAATAGCTTTTATTGTTTGGATATTTTGAGTATGTTGGCTATGTCCTGTGTGGTTTAAAGTTAATTGCTCTCAATTAATGTTTTGATTTGTTCACTGTTCACTTCCACTGGTCTACCTCACTGTAGAACATCGTCCAGTGAGAACATTCTCTGGCACGAAACTTTGCAAACCAATTTTGACACATTGATTCATCACAGCACCTTCTCCGTACACTGCACAAATCTTTTTTTTAGCTCAGCTGTATTTTACCTTTTTTGAAATAATAAAGTATAACATACCAAAAATGTTGCATATTTTCTTCCACCCTTCACTATTAAAATGACTACATAAAAATTTACCAATTTTGATAAGTTTATAAAAAATGCATGCTGATATGATAACTGTCACAATACAATCTAATAAAATTGTTTGAATGAAGTTAAAGACAGCTAAGCACTACTGGAACCATCTTATGGAAAAAAACCAAAAGAACTTTTTGGCCAACCTTATAGTAAGAGTTCCTTTGTTTTAAATTTTTAAAATCCCTTTAATGTCTAGGTTACTAGTAGACAGCTAGATTCTCATATTTATTTATAGATTCAATTTGTTGGACTATAGCATATTATTTAGTCTCTGGAAAATTTCACTCTACACTCTTATGAAAGTATAAGAGTAAAAAGGCAACTAAACTAATGGCTTTTTATGAAAATCACTTTGATTTTGTCTATTTTCTCAAAGGGTTTTGTGGACCCCTAGGAATCCAAGACTACAATGTGAGAACTACTGCTGTGTCCTCTGTGCCTACAAGAAGCTAAGAAAGACATACAAAATATATGCATACATGCCTTCTATTAATTTTGATTTACAAATCCTAAAGGTTAAACTGCCAGTGTTTGGCTTATACCATCTGGATATTATACTTAAGGATACATAGTAAAATATTTACAATAAAAGTGAATGAATTGATATCATTACATTAGTTGACAAGAAAAACATAATTTCCTAATAGGGAAAGAAAGGACAAAAGATGACCAGATAGTTGAAGGATGCGAAGTTATATACATTATGTTTACAATAGATGTATTTTTTAACCAGAAAAAAGTTTCTTACTAGAAATACATATGGACCCAATCTTACAGCTGTGGTCTATGAAGACTTTGCTATCATCACAATTACAACTGTGCTGTGAAATGATCTCTTATCTCTTCATTCCCTGTGCTTTGTTCTTTCTGACCCACATCCGGGACATCAGCGCTCATCTCTGTGCCGATGCTTCCCAGCACTGTGTGCCCAACCCTGGCCTTTCTTCCCTGTGTTCCTGAGCCTCACTTCCAGTTGTGTCTCCGTCTCTAGGCAGAAGTCCTAAAGGTCCCTCAGTCTCGGTCTGTGTAAAACCGGCTTCATGTTCGCCCTTCACATCGCTCCAGAGCCTGCTCCTCCTTCATTCTTTCCTTTAGTTAATCACCGTTAATCACCATTAATCAGATTCCCAGGCCAGAAACCTTTAAGGAAGCTTTGACAATTTCTTGACCCCTTAAATACATTGATTTTTCATATCTCTTTGCCGTTTCCTCTGCCTTGAATTTTCTTCTTATCCTATTTTTGACCTGGAAAATTCCTACGTGTACTTGAAGATTCATCTCAAGTGTTACCACGTCTGTAACAGTTAGCAGACGACCTTACATACTGTAAGTGAGTGTGTTTGTGTAAACGGAGAGAGCGCACACATTTTCCATCTGTCTTCCTTGTTAAACTAATAGCCTTTGTAGGGCAGGTGCTGTGTTCTGTTCACCTTTATTTCCCCAGTCTTAAGCGCGCTGCCCAGGTTTATTTACAGGAGAGAGGGCTGGTGTCAGCTGTCCATGTCTCAAGTATTGTGCAAGTTCACCACAGCCAGTGATACATTTTACAAATTATGGTTAGCATATCCATTTGCTTTCCTAAATTGAAGTCAATTCAATTAGTTGTTTTGCATGGATATGATAAAATATCTTTCCATGTTTGTTTTTACCAACAATTCCTTAGTTTCAGGGCAAAAATACCTCCATTAAAAAAGTTAACACTGAATATAAAGTTTCATAAATACATTTTTTTAACTACTCATCCAAGGATATGTTTGATTTTAGAGGAAGGGAGAGAGAGAGAAGAAACATTGATGTGAGGGAGAAACATCGATTGGTTGCCTTCTGTATGCACCCTTACTGGGGGTCGAACCCACAACCTGTGTATGTGCCCTGACAGAGAATCGAACCTACAGCCTTTCGGTTTATGGCACAGTGCTCCAACCAACTGAGCCACCTGGCCAGGGCTCATAAGTACATTTAATGTACATCTGAAGTATCACAAACCCGATCTAATGGTATTTTACAGTGAGTGGTGCTATAATGATGACTTGACGTAAACTTGTAACAATAAATATGTGTTAGGTTTTAAGTATAGTTTTGGCTAAAAGTAAAAGTTTTGGAGTAGAATATATATTATACAATGAGTATACACACATATATATTTACGTATAAGTACTTTTCAGGTTTATGTTTGCTAATACAGTGCTGACTTTTTTCCAGAACTTCTTGGTATACATGAACAAGCAGCTGTAGGATTCTTAACATTAATGGAAGCTTTAAGATACTGTAAGGTAAGTTGACGACTTTTAAGGTACTTTGAATGGTTTTTATTCACGTGTTCATTCTTGTGGGTAGTATTTTTCTTCTGTGATGACAAATTTTAGCTTACTGCTGTTCTTATATAGACTCTTCAGATTCCTCCTGGGCCCCCTTCCTAAACCAATGTGCTTATTAAAGGTAGAGTTAACCTGGCTGATCAGGCTGCATTTCCCGTGTTTGAGGTTTGTTCTTTTTGAGGGCTCGGTGGAAGAACCCAGTACAAAATAATTTATGCAAATAGAGATGTCTGTTGTTGAATATAAATATGCTTTTGGTAAAAAGTAAGGGGAAAGAGCGTACTGTTCCCTTTTCACCAACTGGCAGTACTCCATCCAGCAAAGAAAAAGAAGCTGCTGATTGCCTGAAATTCTGACTTCTCTGTTCCACCTGAAAAATGATGTTACACTGAAAGGGGAAGTCCAAGCATTTAACAGCATTAAACTCTGTAACATAGGTGCTGAGTTCGGAAGCTCTCATTTGTTCATATATATTTCATTACTTTCCTACAAAATTTGAAATAGCTATTGGATATTCCCAATAGTTTTAAATGGGGTTTAAATCATTAATGATTTGCACTTGACATGTCCTCATTTTGGAGAAGGAAAGACCTACTTTTCTTTTCCATTTATTGGCAGAGTGGTGGTTCCATGGCGGTGGTTCAGGTGGTGGGGGTTAGTCTTAGAGACAGTGACAGTGTTGTGCCCTCTCTCCCTCCCTCCATTCTTCCCCCCCTCAGTCCTCCTTCCCTCCCTCCCTCTTGCCATCAGACAGCATTATTCTTTCATGACAACACTTGGACGGGGTGATGTGGTAGGAAAAACAAACAGGTTTCATCCTGCCCTTATTCATTGGTAGTGATCATAATGTTAAACAGTAGCAACTCTTCCTTTTAGTGACTTGAATTATACAGGCTAAAACTATTCTGAGTCAGCCTGACAGCCATAGAATCAAGCTGCATTCTCTTCTCTAAACACACATACATGTGCACACACACAAACATTTATATATTCAAAAAAATAGTGTGTTCACACAGAAAAGGTGGTAACTATATAGAGGTGATGATAGGTAATTAGCTTGATTGTAGTGATCTTTACATAATGTATATGTATATCAAAACATTAAGTTCTACACCTTAAATATATACAACTTCTGTATGTCAATGATATTTTAATAAACCTGTTTTTAAGAAGTATGTGTGTGGGCATGCACATGTCTGTGTTGCAGGAGGTGAGGGTATGGCCATGTTTACTATGACATTTTCACCATGTGGCCTGTAGGGCTCTGGTGATCTGGGTCCTGCTGTCCTTCCAGAGTGGCACTGCTCTCTCCGTTGCTGCACTCCAGCCAGGTCTCCTGTGGCTTCTTCTAAAATGATATTTCTGTCCTGCTCTTCCCCCTCTTCTCCCTCTGTGTGAATGTATGTACACACACATGTGAACAAGGAAGATGATCAGTGCTTTTGACCTTTTAAAGAATAGATATATAACTCATATCATAAAATTTACTATTTTAAAGTATATAACTCAGTAGTTTTTATGTATTTATCAGTTAATGGGTGTTTCCACTTTTTGGCTATTATGAATAACACTACTATGAATGTGCATGTATAAGTTTTTGTGAACATATTTTCATTTTATATTCAGCATTTAACCTTTATGGGTAAGGCATTCTGGCACAATACACTGTTTCATTTAAATATTAATTGGACACTCTAGTTACATTTCAAATATTCATGGGAAAATATCTAGCACACAGTATAAAATTTTCATTTGTTTACTTTGCTACATTTGTTCTAGGTTGGTTCTTACTTGAAATCTCCAAAATTCCCTATCTGGATTGTTGGCAGTGAAACTCACCTCACCGTATTTTTTGCCAAGGTATGCTTACAGTAGGATTTTAAAAAAATATGACATCAGCAAACAGTAATATAAGTCCATATTTAGTTCAGATCTTTGTGCAGATGTTAGTGTATTCCCACTAACAAGTGGATTGTTCCGAAATCTAAAATACTAATACTGAAGAACATATTGTTATACTGTCCTAATTTTGGAATCATTTCAGTAAAATTTCTGATGACCTAGCTATAACTTCTTTACCTTTTCTCACTTTAGTGCTTTGGCTTCTTTTTACGAATCACTTGTGTTATGATAAAAATAATTGAATTTAAAAGTTTGAGATGGTCTTTTTATAGAGAAGATTAAAATCTCACTTCTATGATGTGAAATAATTTTAGTTACAACATTTCCTAGGAAAGTATTTTAAAGTCTGTTAATAGTGTAATGGTATATTAAAGTCAGTTTCTCTTTTAAGATGGAATACTTCCTACAGTTTTAATGTATACATGGTTACAATATTGAAATAAATGTACTTGAACATGTTTCTTTTAAAATTCTGACAACAAAACCTTTTCTAAACCCAAGCCTTTAACGGTGATATTTTTTTCTTCTACAATTGAGTGGTTCAGAGCTTTGGAGTCAGACAGCCTTTGTTGGAATCCCAGCCTTGCCACCTCCTAACATTGCTCAGCCTCTTTCTAATGTATTTAAAGTGAGGATTAATAATAGTACCTAGCTCTTGGAATTATCAGGCTTAAATATAAAATATTTAGCTGTACTATTTATTACAAGTTAAATGCCCAGTAAATCTTAGCTGTCATTATCATTACCGTCATCCTCATCATTTTCATTATTCTACAGGCATTTTATTAAATGTCTCTTGTATTCCTAGATAGAGTCTCTACATGCTGGCCTGAAGGGGGAAATATATAATTGTGTTTTTGAGGTTTCATAATTCCAGTGCACTTTTGATTACTCCATGTGTTTTTTAGTTTGTACTTATTCATGTAAGTTTATTTATGTCTGGTAAGAACTATGAATAGTATAAACTGTAGCAAAGACTGAACTGCTAAGTTTTGTTATTTATTTAGAAGGGAGGGAGAAAGATAGAGGGAGAAACATCAATGTGTGGTTGCTTCTTGTGCACTCTGCACCGGGAACCTGGCCTGCAACTCAGGCATGTGCTCTGACCAGAAAGTGAACCAGTGACCCTTTGGTTCACAGGCTGGTGCTCAATCCACTGAGCCACACCAGCCAGGGATAAGAATGTTTCCTTGATGAATAGGTGTCTAAAATGACCACTGAGGTATCAGACTAAACTGTGGGAAGAGGAAAAAAAGAATTTTTCCCAAACGGGAAGTATCAATAGGTGGAGCAAAGAAACAGCTGCAGAAGGAATGGCTATGGTGTGAACAAAGAACAGTTTGGGCACTCAGCATTCTGGGGGCCAGGTGTAAGATGAGGCTGTAAAAGCAGGCAGGCCATGCGACTCTGTTTTAAGAGTAATGACAGCCCCTAGACTTTTCAAAAACTGGTGGTGGGGGTAGTTTTGGGGAGATGGGAAGGAAGGAAAAGGGTTTAAGTTTACATCTTGAAAAGATCACTCTGGCTCATTATGGAAAACAGACATATTGAAGGATAACCTGGGGAATGACTAAACAAGACTTCTTTAGTGTTCCAGGTAAGCAAAGAATATAGTTTGGTCCAGGGTAATGACAGTAGAGATGGTGAGAAGCACATAAATGTGAGAGATTTATTCCTGAGTTAAACTGACAGGAGCTGATGATAGATTGGATTGGATAGATAAAGAGTTAGAGAGGTCTCATGACCTGCCTTTTTTTAATGATTAGATCTTCAAGCCTCAGGAAGAACTCAGTAGCTTTGCTGTTGTAGAATGTACCCAGGATTTATTTTTCTTTGGGTAAACTGACCAGGTAAAGAGAAAAGGTTGAGATACTACAGTTTGGGAACAGTTCAGCCAAACAATCCCCATGGTGAGGTTTACATGTCCTGCCCACAGAGATAGTGCTTTTTTAGTCTTTCAACTAGTAGCAGACCACCAAGGATCACCAGACATTTGAGCAATACTTACATGAAAATAGTCAGAATAAATAGGGGAAAAAGGAACTCAAAAGAGTGGAGACAGTATAGAACAGTGTAGGGATCAAAAGAAAACTTAAACAAAAAAACCTAAGAGAAAATTTACTGAAAGAATCAGAAGACAAATACAGAAATCCCTTTCTTAGATTGCTGCAATAGTTTTCTGAGGACCATGCTGTTGCTCTTTGTGGTTCTGTAGTATCTTTTAATTTCAGCAACTGGAATGACCTCGAAACTTACATCATTCTTCTGCTCGAAAACTTATATTAGTTCCCCTTTCGCTAAGCGTAAAAGCCAAAGTCTTTAGAATAACCTTCTAGGGCCTCCCTCACCTCATCTGATTCTGTTTCCTCTCTACTCTCATTTCCTGCTACTCCCCTTCCTGTCTTTCTTGGCCACACTGGCCTTCCCTCTGCCTCAGAAATGAGGTAGTGTCCCCTTTGCTTAAAATGATCTTTCCTCAGATGTCTGTATAAAAGGTTCCTTCCTTTGGGTCAGTATTCTAATGTCACCTCCTTAGTGAGGCCTTCCCTGGCCATCTTTTCTAAAATTGTAATCACTTTCCCTTACCGCTTATCATTAACATTCTCCTTCTCTGTCTGTATCTCTTTCTAAGTATATATATTTTTAAATTGAGGCAAAATTCACAGAATTGAGTATTTTCAAGCACACAATTTAGCAGCATGTAGTGTTTTCACAGTGTTGTGCACCCACCACCTGTATCTAGTTCCAAAACATTTTCATCATCCTGAAATCCTAAAATAAAACCTCGTGTCCATTACGCAGTTACTCCCTATTTCTTCTCTGGAGCCCCAACAACCACCAGTTTGCTTTTAATCTCTATGATTTTACCTGTACTAGATATTTTATATAAGTGGAATCATAAAGTATGTGACCTTTGTGTCTGGATTCTTTCACTGAGTATAATGTTTTGGAGGCTCATCCTTACTGTAACATGTATCAGTACTTCATTCCTATTATGGCTGAATGAGACTCCATTATATGCATGTAACAGTTTAATTGTCCATTTATCAGTTAGTGGACATTTGGTTTATTTTCATATTTTCACTATTGTGATAATGTTGCTGTGAACATTCCTACACAAGCAGTCGCTTTAGTTTCTGTTTTCAATTATTTTGGGTATATACCTAGAACTGGAATTGCTGGGTCATGTGACAATTCTGCTTTTAACTTTTCTGGGAACTGCCAAACTGTTTACATGGCTGTACCATTTTACCTTCCTCATTTTACCTTCCTACCAGCAACATGCAAGGATTCCACATTTTCCACATCTTTGCCAGCACTTTATTATTATTACCACCATTCTAGTGTAGATTAAGTGGTCATTGTGGCTTTGATGTATATTTCCCTGTGAATAATAATGCTGACCACCTTTTTATGTGCTTTTGGCCATTTCTGTATCTTCTTAGAACCATCTGTTCAGGTTCTTTGTCTATTTTTGAATTAAGTTATTGGTCTTTTGGTTATTGAAATATAAGGGTTTTTAATATATTCTGGATACTACGCACATACTGTATATTTTGCTTACTTGTTTTGTAGATTACTGTGTCTCTCACTAGGTAAGCTCTGTGAGAGCAGGCTTTTTGTCTGCTTTGTTTCTCATGGTTTCCCAACACCTGGTACAGTGCTAGGCAGTGTTGGTGCTCAGTAACTTTTTGTTGAACAACTTAATTGCAGAAAACACTGAAGATTTATCTCACCAAAAATTGTATTATAACCATGTTGTTACTTGAGATAAAGGAGGAGAAAGGGGTTTAATGGTGCTAAGTTGTCTTACATTGTAAGAATTCAGTAGATCTGTAAGCTTATAAATCAAGAAGTAGCAGTTAATGACTGTAATATTCCTACATGGGAAGCAAAAATAGAAGAACTAGCTTTTGCTTTTCTCTCTGATCAACTTAAACTCATATATGTACAAACTCTTTTTTCAGAGTAATGAATAAAAACAAGTTTGATGAGTATTTATAAATAAGCATTATCATACTATATAACCTATCATATTTCAGATTTACACTCAGTTTGATGTTGAATAAAAAAAATTGTTTCCATTTAGTGAAATAACTTTTTACCCATCTGTTTTGTTTTTTCCTTTTGAGATGAACAGTTAACTTTTAGGACTCTAAGTAAACATACTGTATTTTTCAGACTATAAGATGCACATTTTTCACCACATTTTTTTGCTTCAAAAATTTTTCCCCTATTTTCCTCCTCTAAAACCTAGGTGCGTCTGGGGTCTGCACCATAAGACACACCTAGGTTTTAGAGGAGGAAAATGGGGGAAAATTTTTTGAAGCAAAAAATGTGGTAAAAAAGTGTGTTTTATAGTCTGAAAAATACAGTAATGTTTTTTTTTAAAGAGGAGTTAAATTCATGATTTTAAATTTTGAGTACTGAACTCTTTATTTCACTAAGTTGTCACTTCACATTTGAGATGCCCAGTGGCTCAGAACTTAACTTTTATATGTTATTGGAACCCTCTTCCTCACCCGGGAAGAGTCATTGAACACATTTTGTAGGATTAGAAGAGATTTTTCACAATTCAGTTTTATTTCAAAATCAATAGTAAAGTAATAACAATTTTATGAACAGGTTGTAAAACTTCAGATCAGTCATCTATAACTATCTTCTTCAAGTGTTTGAATTTAACTACCATCTTTCATAAATTATCTTACTTTTTCTCTGACACCAAGTGATCTTACCAGGTATCTGTATCTGAAATAACTGATAGTGTACTCTTTGACATAAGTATCTTAGGGATTATGGCAGAAAGAAATACATACAAGTTATCCTATGTAAATGGGAGTTTTACGTTTATTATTGAAGGGGATAGCACATAACCAAGCTGTAGGGTCCTATAGGAGGTCGGAGTCATCAAGCAGCAGGTGCCCTGCAGAAAGCTTTAAAAGAGAGTGTGGGTGAGGTGAAAAGCAGTAGGTAAATGAGCCTCTTCAAAGAAGGGGACTTAATTTCTGTTGAGTAGGGTGGGAAATTTTCCAGTCAGGTCGTCTGAACTTTGGCACAGTAAAACTTCAGACCTCTACACTGCGGGGGAGCGTGCCCCGTGAACATGGGCGGTGTCTTCAGAAATGGTTCCAGGGGCTTTTGATGAGGGTAGTTGAAAACATATACACTTGCATAGGTTCAAGAAGTGATTTTGTGAAGTAGGTGCTTAAAGAGTCTAAAACCTATATTTAAATGTTTATATTTTTTGAATTGTCTTCCCTTTGAATTTTTGTCTTTATTTTTTATTTGGGTTTTAAGAATAAATTATTTGGGTCACTTTTGTAATTTTCTCTGGAATTGGAACTAATTATGAATTTAATTTTAATGCAAATTCAAGATGAGGACTTTAAATTTAAAAATATTTGAAAATACAAATATACTAATATTAATAGAATTATATATATAAAGTAATAGGCAAAATAGATTTGCCACCTTTGTTTTTATTGGGCGTTTGAATCTCAGTGTGAGGTGACAGCTGCTAATACAATATAAGAATAGCTGGAACCTACCTATAGCATCTAGTTTCACCTTCAGAAGATCAGTGACTAATTTCCTTGGTAATCCATTTCAGACTTCCTTTTGAAGCCTGGGAGATGAGTTTTACATCCTTTTTTCTTCTCTTTTATGGTTATAAAAGGACTCTTTGTAAGTGTGTGCAGAGTATCACCTTTGAACTTTCCTATGATAAAGCAGTTTTTCTTTCAGGTAAGAACACATGAGAACACATTACTATTTAAATGCAAAAATATATGAAGAAACTGAATTTCAAGCAAAGGAGAAACAGAACATTCAACTGTTCCCAAGTGTGCTCACTGTTCTTAACAGTGGTATCCATTACTGGGAGTCTAGATAGAATTTTTGCTAAAAAGCAAGCTGCTTTTCTTTATTACTCTTTGGTGTAACATTAGGAAGACTACTGCTAGTAACTGTTAGAGACCTTTTTCAGTGTTTAAAAATTGGACAGTTCTACTTTACCATTAATAAATTTTATGTTAAGTAAGTGCAATTTTAGAAAATGAAGTAAAATGATGCTTTGTAGGTTCTATTACAAAGACATTTCACCTCTGCCTTCATTATTATATAAAAGTCATGTGACTTGGAATACCATTAAATTCACAGTTGGTCATTTTATAATAGTTTTCCTATGCATCAGTGCATTTTAGTCATCCAGTCCATTTATATTAACTATAAATTGTAGAGTTTGTTCATATGTTTAGATTTCATGCCTTATCTACTATAGAAATGAAATTAATTTAAGAATCTAAAGGGCTTGTTTTCATAGCTTAAATTATAAACTTGTCACATGACTTTTAACACCTATCTTCAAGCCTAAAAATAGCAAACTGAGACAAAGAACCCTAAAGTCAATCTTTTGTTATTTGAATTACTTGGAAAGTTTGGGTAGAAGTCTACACAGATTAACAATTTTAAATTATTTGAGTTATTAAAAACCTGTGAATTTTTACCCACAAATTGTTTTACCCACAACCTGCTTAGTAAACTTTAGGGCTAACCATTGTCAGATGTCCTGGTTTATGCCAATGATTTGTGCCATGATAATACTTACAACTCTTTTATTTCTGATTATTTTAGTGAGTAATCTTTCAAAAATATAGTATAAATACTCTTCCTCCTTAAAGTGAAAATTAATTGCTCTTATGTACGCTCTTCTACTATTCTGAATGCCCTCATTCAGCAGTTTCTATATCTGGTTTTTATAAATTTTCTTTTTTCTTAGTTATCCCAATCATGTAAGTGACATCAACCTACTTACTGAAAGTAGTCTCTCTCCCCCTTAAGTTTGTTACTTATAATTTTTTTGTTACAGCAGAACTCAAATAATTGTCTAAACAAGGTAAAATATCACTTGATAGAAGGGCCTAAAGGTGTTGTGTCATGAGTAAAGTCTAGGGTTTTAATTAGAATCAGTATCGATACATTTACACCTCTAGCCATCTTTCCGTAATTGATAAAAATAATTGTAGCAAATAGAGTTGATAGCAGAATAGGGCAAAAGGTCTCACGTCATATACTTGATATATGGTAGTAAGTGTTAACAGTTTGTGATTTTACTTTTCCGTGCTTTTGTATATTTTATCCATGGTCCTCCGGGATGTGCTGATCAAAATCCTGCTCGGCATTCATAGTCTGGCCTTGACATTTTTTGTATGGTGACCACTGATTCTCCTTCCCACTCCTGTGGTCAGTGGTACTACATGATTTATCTGTTTTTCCACAGTGCTTAGTATAGTGAACAGTAGGCATTGTGCTAAGTACTGTTGAAATGCAGAGATGAATAATACCTTGTAATAGCTTACTGGTTACATTAACTGAGTGCTTTCTATGTGTCAGGCACTGTGCTAAGCATTTTACATGTGTTCCTCATTTAATCCTAAAGCCACTCTCTGAGATATGTACCTTTTCCATCTACATTTGATAGTCTGGAGCCAGTGAAAAATAACATCTGCAAAGTTATATACAAGTGAGTATTGGAGCTAGGCTTCAAGCTCAAATCATCTGACTCTTGAGCTTTGAACTACTTTTGTCCCTTAGGAAAACAAAAAAGAAATAATTTTACTATGGTGGAATAGAGACTGAAAGAATCAGCAGTGGGTACATAGGAGATGATACCTGAATTAAAGGACATGGTAACTTATATGAAATGAGGGCTGTTTTCGAGGCTTGGAAAAAGATGAAGCAAAAAGACAAGGGATGTGGAGTGTGAAAGTTCATGCTACATGTGGAGAATAGTAATTGGTTCAGCATGGCCAATTACTGGTTGTGCTAGGAGATTAAGATGGAAGCAGAGGTTGGGATCAGATATTGGACCAGATAGAATAATCATTTATTCCCAGACCGTCCTCACTGTGCTGTGTTTGCATATGTATCTTGATATGAAAGGCTGAACATGGATATCCAAGGCATGAATGTAAAGCATATTAATAGAAGTAGAAAACCTTCTTAATGAATAATAAGAACTTCCCTGTAATGCTATGAAATGCTATGATAAAACTTAAGAATATTAGAAATTTGAGTACTGTAAATATTTTTTACAGCAAAGCTTATTTAAAATAGAAAAGGAGGTAAGATTTGTTGCGGGGGTGGGGAGGTACTGGGTTACGGGTGTCCCTCACTTTTTTTTTTTTTTTTTTTTTTTTGCTTTTTAAAAACATGTTTCATTGATTATGCCATTACAGTTGTCCCACTTTTTCCCCTTTGGCCCCTCTGACCAGTACCCGCTTCCCTCCAGCAATCCCCCCCTTAGTTCATGTCCATGGGTCATGCATATAAATTCTTTGGCTTCTCTATTTTTCTACTGTTCTTTTTTGTTTTTTTAAATATATATTATTGATTATGCTATTACAGTTGTCCCATTTCTCCCTCATCATTCCCCTCCACCCTGCACACCCTTTCCCACCCACATTCCCCCCTTTAGTTCATGTCCATGTGTCATAAGTTCTTTAGCTTCTACATTTCCAACACTATTCTTGCCCTCCCCGTCTATTTTCTACCCACCGTCTATGCTACTTATTCTCTGTACCTTTTCCCCCTCTCTCCTCTTCCCACGCCCCTGTTGCTGACCCTCCATATGATCTCCATTTCTGTGGTTCTGTTCGTGTTCTAGCTGTTTGCTTAGTTTGCTTTTGTTTCAGGTGTGGTTCTTAATAGCTGTGAGTTTGCTGTCTTTTCACTGTCATATTTTTATCTTCTTTTTCTTAGATAAGTCCCTTTAACATTTCATATAATAAGGGCTTGGTGATGATGAACTCCTTGAACTTGACCTTATCTGAGAAGCGCTTTATCTGTCCATCCATTTTAAATGACAGCTTTGCTAGATAGAACAATTTTGGATGTAGGTCCCTGCTTTTCAAGATTTCAAATATTTCTTTCCAGCCCCTTCTTGCCTGTAAGGTCTCTTTTGAGAAATCAGCTGACAGTCTGATGGGAACTCCCTTGTAGGTGACTGTTCCCTTATCCCTTGCTGCTTCTAGAATTCTCTCCCTCATTTGAATCTTGGCTAATGGAATTATGATGTGCCTTGGTGTGTTCCTCCTTGGGTCCAACTTCTTTGGGACTCTCTGAGCTTCCTGGACGTCCTGGTTGTCTATTTCCTTTGCAGATTGGGGAAGTTCACCTTTATTATTTGTTCAAATAAGTTTTCCACATGTTGCTCTTCTTCCCCTTCTGGGACCCCTATAATTCGGATGTTGGGACGTTTAAAGATGTCCTGGAGGTTCCTAAGCCTCTCCTCATTGTTTTGAATTCTTGTTTCTTCCTCGTTTTCTGTTTGGTTGTTTGTTTCTTCCTTCTGGTCCACTCCATTGATTTGAGTCCCAGTTTTCCTTCCATCTCTATCAGTTCCCCATGCATCTTCCTTCATTTCACGTATCGTAGCCTGCATTTTTTCATCTAATTTGTGAGCAAAATCAACCAATTCTGTGAGCATTTTGATAACCAGTGCTTTGAACTGTGCATCTGATAGGTTGGCTATCTCTTCACTGCTTAGAGGAATTGGCTCTGGGGATTTTATTTGTTTTCCGGTTTGAGCCATTTTTGGTGGGCTTTTTTTTTTGTTTTGTTTTGTTTTGGTTTGGTTTTAGTCTGGTCGCGGCTATTACGTAGTAAGGGGTGGAGCCTAGGTGTTCCTCAGGGCAGGGCAGCCCAGTCGCTGGGTTATGATGCTATAGGTGGGGGCGGGGTCCAAGAGGGAAGAATGGAGCCTGTTCCGCTCTCTCCTGGACTCCGGCCCTTTCCGCCGCTTCCCCTTCACCTGGCTTATCTGCGCACGCGCTCGTGCTGTTACGTAGTGAGGAGTGGAGCCTCTGGCACTCCCGAGCGCGGAGCAGCCCAGTCGCTGGGTTGTGACGCTGTATGTAGGGGCGGGGTCTGAGAGGGAACAATGGCGCCTGCTCCGCTCTCTCCTGGATTCAGTCCCTTCCGCCACTTCCCCTCTGCCCTGACCGTCTGCATGCGTGAATGTGGGACCACCTGGTCAGCCAGCCACCTTGTGTGGCCTCATTGGTTCTGCACAGTTGCCCCCCTGTGCCCGGGGTCTGCCAGCTGCTGCCTGTGGCCCCGGGGACCGCCAGCCGCAGCCTGTGCACCTGGGAACTGCCTGCAGATGCTTCTTGCGTTCCCGGGTCCGCACCTCCACTTTCTCCTGCCGCGACTCCGCCCCCTTACCTGTCTGAATGAATGGTTGTTGGACTTCCTTACAGTTCAATTTTCTATAACTTCTGGTTGTTTTCTTGTTTCTAAATATTTGTTGTCCTTAATTTTGGTTGTTAGAGGAGGCACAGTGTGACAGTGTGTCCGCCTACGCCTCCATCTTGGCCGGAAGTATTTTTGTACTGTTCTTAACATCCCTCTGTCTACTTTGTACCTACAAATTTGTACTTCTTCTTTTTTTTTAATATATTTTATTGATTATGCTATTACAGTTGTTCCATTTCTCCATCTTCCCCCCACCCTGCACACCCTCTCCCACCCACATTCCCCCCTTTAGTTCATGTCCATATGTCATAGTTCTTTAGCTTCTACATTTCCCATACTATTCTTGCCCTCCCCCTATTTTCTACCCACTGTCTATGCTACTTATTCTCTGTACCTTTTCCGCCTCTCTCCTCCTCCCACGCCCCTGTTGCTAACCCTCCATATGATCTCCATTTCTGTGGTTCTGTTCCTGTTCTAGCTGTTTGCTTAGTTTGCTTTTGTGTTAGGTGTGGTTGTTAATAGCTGTGAGTTTGCTGTCTTTTCACTGTCATATTTTTATCTTCTTTTTCTTAGATAAGTCCCTTTAACATTTCATATAATAAGGGCTTGGTGATGATGAACTCCTTGAACTTGACCTTATCTGAGAAGCGCTTTATCTGTCCTTCCATTCTAAATGACAGCTTTGCTGGATAGAGCAATTTTGGATGTAGGTCCCTGCTTTTCAAGATTTCAAATACTTCTTTCCAGCCCCTTCTTGTCTGTAAGGTCTCTTTTGAGAAATCAGCTGACAACCTGATGGGAACTCCTTTGTAGGTGACTGTCCCCTTATCCCTTGCTGCTTCTACAATTCTCTCCTTCATTTTCATCTTGGCTAATGTAATTACGATGTGCCTTGGTGTGTTCCTCCTTGGGTCCAACTTCTTTGGGACTCTCTAAGCTTCCTGGACGTCTTGGTAGTCTATTTCCTTTGCCAGATTGGGGAAGTTCTCTTTTATTATTTGTTCAAATAAATTTTCCACTTGTTGCTCTTCTTCTTCCCCTTCTGGGACCCCTATAATTCGGATGTTGGGACTCTTAACGACGTCTCAGAGGTTCCTAAGCCTCTCCTCATTTTTTTGAATTGTTTCTTCCTCACTTCCTGTTTGGTTGTTAGTTTCTTCCTTCTGGTCCACTCCATTGATTTGAGTCCCAGTTTTCCTTCCATCTCTATCGGTTCCCCATGCGTCTTCCTTCATTTCACATATTGTAGCCTGCATTTTTTCATCTAATTTGTGAGCAAAATCAACCAATTCTGTGAGCATTTTGATAACCAGTGCTTTGAACTGTGCATCTGATAGGTTGGCTATCTCTTCACGGCTTAGAGGAATTGACTCTGGGGTTTTCATTTTTTCTCTGGTTTGAGCCATTTTTGGTGGGTTTTTTTTTTTGTTTGTTTGTTTGTTTGTTTTGGTTTGTTTTTCGTCTGGTTGCTGGTATTATGTAGTGATGGGTGGAGCCTTAGGTGTTCCTCAGGGCGGAGCAGCCCAGTTGCTGGGTTGTGATGCTATAGGTGGGGGCAGGGTCCGAGAGGGAAGAATGGTGCCTGCTCCACTCTCTCCTGGCCTCTGGTCCCTTCCGCCGCTTCCCCTTTGCCTGGATTATCTGTGCACGCGCGCGTGCGTTTACGTAGTGAGGAGTGGAGCCCCAGGCACTCCCCAGTGTGGGGCAGCCCAGTCGCTGGGTTGTGACACTGTATGTGGCATCTGGGCGGGGTCTGAGAGGGAACAATGGCGCCTGCTCCGCTCTCTCCTGGATTCAGTCCCTTCCGCCACTTCCCCTCTGCCCTGACCGTCTGCATGCGTGAATGTGGGACCACCTGGTCAGCCAGCCACCTTGTTCGGCCTCACTGGGTCTGCACAGTTGCCCCCCTGTGCCCGGGGTCCGCCAGCTGCTGCCTGTGGGCCCAGGGACCGCCAATCACCGCCTGTGCACATGGGAACTGCCAGCCACTGCTGCTTGCGTTCCTGGGTCCGCACTTCCACTTTTTCCTGCCGCGACCCCACCCCTCTTACCGGTCTGGATGAATGGTTGGACTTCCGTACAGTTCAATTTTCTATCAGTTCTGCTTATTTTCTTGTTTCTAAATATTTGTTGTCCTTAATTTTGGTTGTGAGAGGAGGCACAGTGTGTCCGCCTACGCCTCCATCTTGACCGGAAGTCAATACTAATATAAACTTACAAAACTTAAATTGCTAGTATTGTGTGGATTACAATTTCAGTAAAATTTTAGGCATTCATTTTTATGTGAAACATGTAAAGTCCATTTATGTGGAGGTTCCCCTATTGCAACTTGTGTTGTTAAAAATCACTATCAGTGGGTAGTGTGAGGGAAAAGACGAAGGAAGAAGTAGGCCAGCTAGGAATAGGGAGAGCAAATATAATACGTGTGACACAAGCAAAATAATGCTCCCACCAGAATATTTACTTTTATTTCCTTTTGCCAGCTTCCTGAAATAACAAAGAATCCTAAAATTTTAGCAGTTTACACAGTAGTATTCAAGAAGGGGGCAATGAGATCAGTCCCCCTCAGGTAGGAGGGATGTTTGGCCAATGCTATTGTGTAGATTTGCCTGCACCTGATGATGATTTAAAAAGAAGAATTAGACAAATCAGTTTTGTTGTATTAATATTTTCTCTAAACAGTGCACCCTCTTTGTGCCTGTGCTGGGGCACATTTTCTCCCATCATACCCCTCTCTTCAAATACATGTGCCAAAGCTTATTTCTCTCTTAATTTACATGTTGGCTGCAGGTGTGCTCCATGTGCTTCTTCATGCTAAGATCTGGACTGAAGGAACAGGCTCTGACAGGAATGTACAGTTCTCCTGGCAGAGGAAAAAAGAGAAAGACACCTGAATAAACCACAGATGACACTTAAAGCTTCTTCTAGGAGCTAGCATAATGTCACTTCTGCTCATGTTTTTCTGGTCAAAAGAAGTTACCTGGCCAAGCCTGATGTCAGTGGGGCCAGGAAGTAAATACCTTCTAGGTGCATAGGACAGAGAGATGAATTCTACAGTGGAGACCAGTTGAGAAAGGCTGGAAGGATTGTTTATGTGAGTCGTACAATTATGGAAATAGGGAATAAAAGTCCATTCATTACTATTAATAATTGTAATTATCATAGTAAATTATTTTGTTGGAGACTTTTCCTTCTACTTCCTTATTTCCACTTGAGCATTTAGAGTTTATGTTTTTATGGAGAAAGAATCTCAAAGAGCTTTGCTTTATGTTTCCTACCCTCACTTCTCTGCTGATAGAACACAGATTGACATCACACAGCAGTGGGCTGTTGTGGAGATAGTCTGGGAAATAATGGAAGAGTAAGAAAAAAGACCACTGTCCTATTTACTTTGAATTGATGGCATTAACTGAATTCAGTGTCTAACTTGGGCACTGAAGAACATGATATACTTCAGAACATTTGGAAATTAAAAAAAAGTTCATTTGATAGTGGTTCCCAAATTACTTTCACAAGTATAGTTAGTAAATAGTCAATGTAATATATATTATAAAGTGATTTAGTAAAATTTTATTTAAAGCTTAAAGGGAAGTTATATACCAATAACTATTTCTTTGGAAGGGCTCCTAATTGTACCATAAAATGCTGTCTGCAAGCTCAAATGTAACTTATATATGCGTGATCATTCCTGGAGTTAGATAAAGCTCTCAGAGGTTTTTTGATTCCTCATGACAGCAGATTGCTCTTGATAATGATGAAAAGTATACTGAATAAACTTTAAAGACCTTTCCAGTAGTGAATTACTTATACCTAGCCAACAAACTGAACACAGGCCTTCTTTATATTTCAGTAGTTGTTTAGAGGGTTAGCTAGTGTTTCAACATTTTAAAAGGTTTATGAATAACAGTGAATAGTTATACTGATAGTACAGAGCTACATGAAAAAGATATTTGTTTCATGACTATAGGTTATTAGATAGTCCCATTACAGCTGATTTTTTTTCTTCTTCTTCTCTTCTGTAGCACCTTGTCAATTAAGGAAAGTTGGGTGAGGCTTGATAATTTTAAAAGCTATATTGTCTAGCAATCCCTGTTGACTAGTAAATTGGCTGCATTGAAATTATTTGCTCTAGCATTCCTCTGATAAAAGCTTCTGATTATATTTGAATAATTTAGAGAGAACTACTTTTAGAGTAAAAATAATTTTGATGGTAAATCAGAGTTTAATTAGTTAACTCAAACAGTGTTTAAATATTTGACTCTTATGTTTAGGATCTTTTCCTAATGGTGTTCCTACTCGTGAAAGAGTTTTAGGTACAATACATACTGAAAATTTCTTCTAGGTACTACAGTTAGTGATGAAAAATAGAAAATGCTTACAAGTATCCTTGCTGACTTATATACCTTGGAATTACATCATTGGAGTCTATTCATAACTCAACGGGTATTTTTAGGGTGGGGTGACTTTTATTTTAGAAGGTAATTTTCCTAAGGTAATTTTAATGATATTCATGGAAATAAGCATATAGTAGCATTTTCCTTCTTTCTTCCATTAGATTGCAAGCCTAAATGTACAGACTAGGTCTTTCTCTACCATTTAATAAGCTTAACAGTATTTAAAACATTATGGATGTGGGAATAGTTATATGATGAAAATATATTAAATAATAAAAAATTCTTGCTATATTAAGCCTTGGAAATGGGAAATCTGAGGGTTAGAATCCTCTTCATATTGCTCTTCACACAGTTATTATATGAAAGTTTTATTTTAGTTCATCCTTTGTAATTAAATAATTTTATGTGCAGTGAGAAAAATATATCAATTATACTCTAAAGTATTTTGCTTAAGATTGCAAAGAATTGTCAAATTAATAGAATTCTATACTATGAAATGTGAAATATATTTAATATTAATTTGTTACCAAATTTGCTACATAGATTATTCTTGCTGTAGAACTTTAAAATAGAAATCTTGTTCAGAAGTGTGTAAGTTAAATAAATTGGTAAAAAGTAGTGTTGGAATTTATAATTTTAAATCAAATTGGAAACTTGAAGAGTTCAGCACAAAACACTTTTAAAAAAAAAAAGTGCAGTGTCTTTACTCAAGTGAGATGCTGGTGCCAGTTTTGAACATTGATAATATATTTACTAATTAAAGGGGTCAGTGTTCGTTGATTTTTAAGGTAATAAATTCTGTCTCTAGTGGTTTATGTCAGGTTCATTAATAACTTTAAACTCAAAAAGATACTCTGTTAGTGTCGTCTTCAGAGAGAATACAGTCTTGAGGATGTTCTGATTTCTTAGTCTGTGAAATGAATGTGTGGTTTGGGGTGCCACCAAAGATCTTTGGGACTGTCGTCATCTCTTGACTGGCTCAGGGCTGTGTCAGTGTCACTGTCACAGCAGGGTCTTCTAGTGTTGTCTCCTCCTTGTAGCTACCTCTCATTCTGACCAAACTTCAGCCCTCTGTAAGGCCCATTGTGGCTTCTGGTAGGGTCAGTGTGTCTCTGCAGGTGCCTGCTGCCTTTCCTTCCCTGCCTCTGCTCCCCCTCATCTCCTTGCCCTGCTCCTGACTCTGTGGACCAGTGCTGCATATCAGAATGCCTTTTTGATTTCATAAAATATTAACACTGCTGTTCCCCAACCCCCAGTCTTTTTTGTTCACTTAAATATTTCACAAAACTTTTTCCAGAAAGTCTTTCTGAATTAATCAGAGAAGAACAGCAACTCTCCATGGTTCAGCAAACCACTTTGATTTTGAAAGAGGAACTTGCAACACTGCTGTCCTCAGTTGCCCCAGTTGCATGTTGACCTCTGTCTTCATCCGCAAAGTGGACTGACTTACCTGTAACCTGAACTGGCCTCTTGGACTCTCCATCTTCTGTGCTTGTCTCCAAATGTAGGACCTTCACACTGCATAGACAGGCTTTCGTGTGGGGCACTGTGGTTTCACTTCAAGGTATTTGGGGTTAGCACTGTATATAATTAGGGAATTTGTAAGTGCTCTGGTGACTGTTCTCAGAAATCTTTTTCATACCTAGCTTTTCCATCCTCAAGAAAAACACATACACTGAACTTCCCTGACATTTTTCACATTTATCTCTTAGGTGCTTCTCTTGTGCCCTTTCTTTTTATTTTTTTAAATTGTATTTTATTGATTATGCTGTAACAGTTGTCCTGATTATTTTCCTTTATTTGCTTCCCTCCACCCAGCACCCCTTACTCCCTCAGGCAGTCACCCCACCGCTGTTCCTGTGCATGAGTCATGTGTATAAGTTCCTTGGCTACTCTGTTTCCTCTACTGTACTTTACATCCCCATGGCTATTCTGTAACTGCTATTTGTACTTCTTAATCCCCTCACCTCTTGGCCCATTCCCCCACACCTGCCTCCCATCTGCAACCATCAAAACACTTTCTATCCATGATTCTGTCTCTGTTCTTATTTGCTTAGTTTGTTTTTTAGATTCAATTGTTGATAGATATGTATTTTTTGCCATTGTTCATAGTTTTGCTCTTCTGTTTCTTAATTAAGTCCCTTTAACATTTCATATAATAATGGTTTGGTGATGGTGAACTCCTTTAGTTATTTCTTGTTTGGGAAGCTCTTTATCTGCCCTTTGATTCTAAATGATAGCTTTGCTGGGTAGAGCAATCTTGGCTGTAAGTCTCTGCCTTTTATAAATTTGAATATTTCTTGCCAATCCCTTCTAGCCTGCAAAGTTTCTTTTGAGATCAGCTGACAGTCTTATGGGAATTCCCATATGGATAACTAACTTCTTTTCTCTTGCTGCTTTTAAGATTTTCTCTTTATCTGTAACCTTTGGCATTTTAATTACGATGTGTCTTTGAGGGGGCCTCTGCATCCATTCTGTGTGGGACTGTCTGTGCTTCCTGGACTTACATGTCTATTTCCTTCACCAAATTAGGAGAGTTTTCTTCCATTATTTTTTCAAATAGATATTCAATTTCTTGCTCTTTCTCTTCTCCTTCTGGCATCCTTATGATACAAATGTTGGGCCTCTTAAAGTTGTCCCAGAGGCTGCTTATACTGTCCTCATTTTTTTTTTTGGATTCTTTTTTCTTCTTGTTCTGATTTTTTTTTTTCCATCCTTATGTTGCAAGTCATTCATCTGATTCTTGGCTTCATCCACTCTACTGTTGTTTCCCTGTAAATTGTTCTATATTTCAATTAGTGTATCCTTCATTTCTGATTGGATCTTTTTTATGCTGTTCAGGTTCTCACTAAGTTCCTTGAGAATCCTTATAACCAGTGTTTTGAACTCTGCATCTGATAGGTTGCTTATCTGCATTTTGTTTAGCGCATTTTCTGGAGTTTTGATCTGTTCTTTCATTTGGGCCATGTTTATTTGTCTCCTCATTTTGGCAGCCTCCCTGTGTTTGTTTCTATGTATTAGGTAGAGCTGCTTTGACTCTGTGTCTGAGTTTTATGGCCTAATGTAGTAGGTGTCCTGTAGGTCCCAATGGCACAGCCTTCCCTATCACCCAAGCCGAGTAGTTGAGGTGTGCCCTTTGTGTGGGCTGAGTATACCCTCCTCTTGTGGTTGAGTCTTGGTTGCTATTGGCAGATCAGTGGGAGGGATTTACCAGGCCAGTCAGCTGCAAGGGCTGGCTGTGACCACTGACCACCATCCTCCACTCTGACATGGCAGATCAGCAGTGGTGGTGCTCTGACGACTCTGTAGCTGTCCACTGGGTTCACAGGCTCTGGGATTTCCTGCGTGATGCAGGCCAGGGTCAGGCCCCTCCTGTCTTCTGCCCAGGGCCATCCTGCATGAGCTATAAAGCAGTCTGAGCTGGCTACTATTTGTGCTGGGCTTGGAGATTCCAAGGTGAAGCTAAGCTGTGAATCTAGCCTTGCTGTTGCCGGGGCTGGGCCTGGGGCTCACTGAAGCCAGCTCTTACTTGTTTGGTAAGATTCAAAAATTGTGTAGCATGAGCCAAGACCAGTCATTCACGGAAAAGCAGCTTGGGTGGACCTGGAAGTTGGGTGGGGTGGAGTTTCTGGGAATCTCCAGGGCAGGTCAAACAGTGTTAGCCGGGTTGATAGAGTCTCAGGTATGGCACCAGCTTGCTGGCTCTGGGGGTAGGATTTAGAAAAGGGACAATGACCTCTGCTCGTCTTGATGCCAGACACTTCACTTTCTCCCTATATACCACTGGTGCCTTTCAAAGCTGCTACCCTGGTGCTAGAGCTCAGAGGGAATGAGTCTGAGTAGGTGAGTCTGTGTGTGGGTTCTTTCAGAGAAACTGCTTGGGGCTCCAGTAGTTTCTTCCATGAACTCAGTCCCTGCTGATTTGCAGCCAGAAGTTGTGAGGACTTATCTTCATGGCACTGGAACCCTGGGGTGGGGGCCTGGTGTGGGGTTGGGACTCCTAGCTCCCAAGATATCCCTCCCAAATTTTATCCCCTCACGTGGGTGTGGAATCAGCCCATTCTGCATCTGTGCCCCACCTACCAGTCTCAATGGATGTGGTTTCTTTAATTCCATAGTTGTCAGACTTCCATTCAACTCGATTTCTGATGTTTCTGAATGATGGTGATTCTATATTTTAGTTGTAATTTTGATGTGGTTGTGCAAAGAAGTGAGCCATGTCCACGTATACCACCATTTTGACTGTAAGATTCCAGCATGAAACAGTTCAATAGGAATAAGTGGTTTTGTAATTTTTTTGATTTTGTCTAGAAACATTAAACATATATATTTAAACAAGTTTTAACTAAGAGATTGCTTTCTAAATAATCTAAAAGAGCATTGTAAGTACTCAGAATAAGCAAGCCAATGATCAATTTAGAAAACTGTACTGTTTTTGGTATGTGGATGAAAACTTTTGGAATGTGTTCATTAGAATTTACTGTAATCTTTTTTTTTAACACCATACTTTCTTTTCTTTCCACCCTTTCCCTCCTGTAATATAAACACATCTTAAAATAAGTGGTATGATTAAGAGCAGTTAATTCCTAAGGAATTTAACAAATTATTGTTAGTATATCACTGAGACCGAAGGAACAAAAGCAAGATGTTCTTTGAATCATTCAAGACATAATTTGTTTTATTAGTAATGACAGGTAGAGTTGATGGTTTTGTGATGTGGAACTTGACCAATACCATTGGGTTGTATTTTGGGAGAAAAAAAGGAATTTCTCTTTAGGTACTTCACATAGGGGTTTTTTGTTGTTTCCTCATGTATAGGGTTTTGAGATACTTTTTTCAAACTTCTAAACTTCAACCCAATAACTTGTCTAAATTCCTTTTCGGAAATACTCTATTCTGATGTCTCTGAAGTAATCTGCTTTCATCTGTTTCAGTATCTTACCTGGTAGGTTCTCTAGCCCTAATCTCCTCTAGTGCGCAAGTCTTAGTTCTGCTGGCCTAGAAGAAGCATACAGCTGGCAGCCATGGAGTGTTCACAGTGCTCCAAGAATTAAGATAACTCCATAAATGTCTAACCATTAAGCTGTACACCTGAAAGCAGTATAAAATAATATTGAATGTGAACTGTAATTGAAAAAAAAAATGGTTTAAAAAAGAAAGATAGCTCCATGTTCTCTATTTGGATGTTTAACCATCACCTCCAGACTCTGAATGTTCAAAATCAAATTCATTCTCCCATCAAAGCTAATTTCCCTTCCTAACTACTCCTTTTCTCTCGCAGTTCACTGTCCTCTTCAATTTTTTCAGCTCCCCCATGTGCTGTGCTAACTTACTCTCCCTGCCTTTTGTGATTCTGTTCCTTCTAGCTAGAATGGTGTCTTTCAGATGAGAGCCAAAATATTTTCTTTGTAAAACCTGTTAAAGTGATTAAGTTGTCTTTATATTTCCAGGTGTATCCAAAAGAAGGCATGTTTAATCAGTGTTAGAACATTTGGGGGAGACTATTTAGAGAATATTTGTATTCTCTCAAAGTAATATTTATATTCTCTAAATAGTGGGTCAGCAAACCATGGGCCACAGGCCAAATCACGCCACCAGTTACAGGGGGAAAAAAAAAAACCAACCCAGCTTCTGTTCTACAAATGAGCATTTGTTAAATCAGAATACATCAGGAATTTTACCCAGCTTTCAAGTATTAGGCCAGCGTACATAGCCTATTCAAACAAGAATAAGAGCGTGTTTTCTAAAGCTTAAGTTTTATATATATTCATAACCAGAGCAAGAGCTATCCGGTGAACTTTTCATTAAGTCTACTTTAATTCCTCTCTATATTAGCACACTATTTTTTATTTGTAGCACTTGGAACTTAAAGACAAGGCATCTTGTAGTTGATTTTAAATTATTTTTTGTGCTCCTGTGTTTTCTGAAATCTTTAATGTTGGAGCATTTGATATAAACCTTTTTCTGTGGCTAAAACTGGAATATTCCTCATATCTCTAACTTTATAAACAGTGGTAATGTGCTACAACTTCAATCTGTAGGAATATTTAAGTGATGCTTCAATTACATTCTCTGCCATCACTTCTCTCAAGAAGATTCTTTTGCTTTATTGGCCAAGAAAAACTATTTCCTTTCTCTTTGTTTAGATCATGGTATTAAGTAATATTTAGAAAAGTCAAAGTAATGTTTTAAAACTAATTCAGTCATTTCCTTGTCACTTGCTGGCAACAAAGGAAGGTTGAAATGCAGCAGTTGAATAGAATGACTGACTGACTATAGGCTCGTCTTGTTCTTTTATCAATTCCCCTCTGCATAAAAATCTCATGCACTGCTGTGTACCTTCTCCTCAGCCAGAATTTCAGAGTATGGTGTTTATCCACAAATCCCAACAATTGCTTAAAGGGAAAAGTTTAAAAAAGAGAGAAGTAGAGTTAGAAATAATTAAGGGATCTAAAGCTAATAGAATAAATGTAGAAATTTTTCCAGTTAAGTTTTGAGAGTGATAGGAGATGCTAAGGAATGATAATAATAATAATAATAATAATAATAATAGCCTCAATGTTATTGATTCCTCTCTAATGTTGAGAGCTGATGCTATAGTCCTAGCTTTGATAGAAAATCAATTATGGAGCTAAGACAGCATTGCTGATGTAGTAGAAAAAGGAAAGAATTTTAAGAAACATTATTCAGAATAGGTTAAATGAATAAACACAATCCAAGAATATGGCAGTATTTATCAAAATTATAAATGAACTCTTCCTTTGACCTGGCAATCCTAACTGGAGCTCCGTCGTACAGATACAATAGCACATGTGTGAAATTACATGTTCAGGTTTATTTGGTGCACCATGTTTTATAATAACAAAAGATTAGACAGTCCACGTATACAGCAATAAAAGACTGGGTTGTAAAATCAGAAAGACATTGAACGTTATGCCAGCTAAAAACATGGCACTTGACATGCATATTTTTCTGCAAAATTATCTTGAAAAGGAGACCCTAGAAGTAGCTATTAAGGGATGGTAAATGGGAAATAATTACACATTATATTTTAAAATAATCAGAATTGTTTTACTTTATCTTCTAGTACTTAAAAATGTGTAAGAGCCTGCATAGATTGCCTTATTTTAATTCCCGTTTCCATTTAGTTTATATACTCCCATGTAAACTGAACATACTGTGAGGGTGGTGCTCAGGCACCTGGTCTCATGGGTGAGTGAGAACTACTGTGATTGATTTTTACAGTTTGTTCCTTCATTTGTGAGGTAAAGGTGGGCTGATTAGGACTAAAGTTCATTACTACATTTCTTATAGAAATTTCTTTCCACAGAGGAACAGCATTTTAAGTTGTATTAATCATTTATGCCCTACAACATCTTTAAAAACTATTCACGATGGTAAAAAGAGATACTTGTGAACTTGTTTGTGCTCTGATGAAGTTTGAGTGAACACAATTATAGACAAAGGCTTAAACTAAAGCTGTGAATAGAGGAAAATTTTTGGAGCCTAGATTCTAGATTCATGTCAGTAAAGCCTTAGAATTTCCTAACAGTTTAAATATGTGGAGTAAAGTTTGCATAGGATCCAGGATAACACTGAATTTTGTCCTTTTTATTAAATTGTAATATTGATTACAAGATCACTCAATATTGATTATTGAGTATTAGTTATATGGGAAAAAGAACTACTTCTGCCTTTTCAGTATTTCCTAAGAGTTAAGAAAAATTAATATTCTGGACACGAAGAACTTGATGTTGATCTGTGGCTAGGCTTGCTGTTACATGCTCACTAAAGTAATAAACTTCAAGTGCATTGCTGTGAAGTTGTTTACTGTCATATATCTCTAAATTTACTTTTCAAATATTTGAAAACTAGAGTATATTTAAGTATACTTAAGTAATATTTCTTCTTGTCTGGACAATAATGTAATGTAAATATATGTCATTAATATTTTTAGATTGCATTTTTATAGTAATCACCTATATAATATTAAACCTTAAGTGTTTTTGTATAAAGTTTTGCATGTCATTCTCACAGCAGTTCTTTATAGTTGAAGGATTGATTTTTCCTATTTTTTAAGACCCAGAGAGTTTGTGACTAATTTAGTCACCTATCTATGATTTTAATTATAACTCAGTCTTCTGCCTCCAAATGTCATCATTTCTTCATTTTAGCCTAGTATTTCTTTTGTTCATTTTTAATGTCATGACATTGTGACTAGTTGATGGCATCCTTTTTATCTTTTCAGGATATGGCTTTAGTTGCACCTGAGGCTCCTTCAGAACAAGCCAGGAGAGTTTTTCAAACCTATGATCCAGAAGGTAGATCTTATTATTTTATTAACATTGACTCTCTTTTATATCTTTATGTATTAGAAATATTTTGATATTTACTTGAGTTTTATTCACAAGAGTTGTTGGATTATTAAATGAAACGTAGATTCTGTTTCTTGAACACTTTAACTGGGAAATGTGAAATGGGAACAAATAAAAAAAGGATATTTAAGTGCTTGTCAAGTTCTGATATGGTATAAGGTTTTCGTGTTTCTTGGGCCACTTGAATTTTGACTTATAGTCAGTGTTAAACAGAGAAAAATAACCACCATCTGAACCAGCTCTTTGAAAAGTAAGTCATTTCCTTCCTTTTTCATTTATTTATTAAATAAACAGCCCTTCCAGGTTATTTTTAAATTGAGATATACTTGACATATAACAATCTGTAAATTTAAGGTATACAACTTGTTGTTTTTATATGTTTCTGTATTGCAGAATCAGTGCTACTGTAGTGTTAGCTAGTGCCTCTCTCATGTTACATAATTATCTTTCTTTTTTATGGTGAGAACAGTTCAGATCTATTTTCTTAGCAACTTTGAAATTTATAAAACTGTATTGTTGACCATAATCACTATGCTGTGAATTAGCTCTCCAGAACTTATTTCTCTATTGGTTACAGGTTTCTACTCTCACCCAACATCTCCCCAATAGCCCATCTCCTAGGTCCTGGAAACTACCATTGTATTGGTTTTTACAAATTCAGCTCTTGTAGATTTTACATATAAGTAATAGTGTACAGTATTTGTCTTTCTCTGCCTGGCTTCTTTTAATTAATTATAATGCCCTCAAATTCTGTTATTCAACAGAATATGTTACAAAAGGCAAGATTTCCTTATCTTCATGGCTGAATAATACTTTTGTGTATGTGTAATCCATTTGTTTATGTACTTATATGTCGATAGACATCCAAGTTGTTCCATATCGGTGCTATCAAGAGTAATGTTGCAGTGACTGTGGGTGTGCAGAGATCTCTTTGAACTACAGATTTCAAGTCCTTTAGATGTATAACTAAGAGTGGGATTGCTGGATCAGATAGATGGTAGTTCAATTTTTAAATTTTTGAGGAACTTCCATACTGTTTCCTTTAATGGGTGTACCATTTTACATTCTCACAGTAGTGTATAAGGGTCCCCTTTTTCCCCACATCCTTACTAACATTTATCTCTTGCCTTTTTATTTGTTTATTTACTTTTAGACAGAGGGGGAGGGAGGGAGAAAGAGAGGGAAGAAACATGTGGTTGCCTCTCACGCGCCCCCTACTGGGGACCTGTCCCGCAACCTAGGCATGTGCCCTGACTGGGAATCAACTGGTGACCCTTTGATTTTAGGGCTGGTGCTCAATCCACTGAACCACACCAGCCAGGGCTTCTTGTCTTTTTGATAAAAGGAATCATAACAGGTGTAGAGTGATATTTGTATGTCTTCTTTAGAAAAATGTCAATTCAAGTTCATTGCCCATTTGTTTAGTTGCATCATTTGCTTTTTGGGGGGCTGTTGAGTTCTTTGAATTCTTTATGTATTTGGGATATTTACCTCTTATCAGATATATTGTTCAGGAATATTTTCTCCCATTCTTCAGGTTGCTGCTTTGAATATATAATATTTCTTTTTGTGTTCAGAAGCTCTTTAATGTAGTCCCATTTGTTTTAGTTTTTGTTGCCTGTACTTTTGGTGTCTTGTACAAGAAATCATTAATAAGGATCTTTTTTCCTTATATTTTCTTTCAATAGTTTTACAGTTTCAGGTCTTATGTTTAAGTCTGATTCATTTCACGTTAATTTTTGTGAGTGGTGTAAATTAGGGATCCAGTTTCATTCTTTTCATGTGGCTATCCAGTTTTTCCAACATCATTTATTGAAGAGACTGTCATTTTCCCATTGTGTGTTCTTGTTCATGTGTCAAAAATTAGTTGGCCATATATGTGTCGATTTATATATGGGCTCTTTTTTTTTTTTTTACAGTGGTCTGTGTGTCTGTCTTTATGCCAGCATCATACTCTTTTGATTACTGTAGCTTTGTAATATGCTTGAAACCAGGTAGTATGATGCCTTCTTCTTTGTTCTTCTTTCTCAGGATAGCTTTGACTTTGCATGGTCCAACTGTAGGACACACTTTTTTTCTATTTCTGTGATAAACACCATGGAATTTTGATAGGGATTGCATTTGAATCTGTAGATTGCTTTGGGTAGTATGGACATTTCCTTGAGATGATAAGGTATAATGGTAGATTGGGGTTTGGGAGCAGGATGCAGAGTAGCACAGCCCGGCGATGGTGGTCAAAGTCTCACCTCTGGTCCCAATGGGGCAGTCGCAGGTCAGCAGCAGCATGACCCCATTTGTAGTCTGTTATAGTCACGTGTCAGGATCCAGACTTAGAGCAGTGGCAGCCCAGCCCAGCAGTGATGGTTTAGAGCTGCAATATAAGACCCTCCACAGGGCTCGGGGCAGCAGACACTGTCTTGGTAATGATGGGACAAAGTCAAGATCAGGGGCCAGATGTGGGGCAAGAAGCAGTGGCAGCTCCCTCCCACATATAATGTGCTGTGGTGCCCCATCCTTGAAATCAGGGCACATCGGTGACTGGGGCCTCAGAAGGCAGGTGTCACTGCAATGACAGTGCCAGCCTCTGGGAGTGGATGGAGGTTGGGAGGGGCAAGGGGTGTGCTCCGGGCAGCTCCATCAGTGGGGATCAGCATTGTTGAAGACTGCAGGAGACATCTGTAGGAAAGGTCGGTGCCTCTGTAGTAGAATGAGGCTTGCTGGGGTTCTCTTTTTCCTCTTGTGGTAAGCTTCCTCTGAGCAGACCCTTCCTGATGACAGTCTGCTCTTGACTGGGGGATGGGATGACACAGGTAATGTGCTTCCTGTACTTTTTTATGTGGTCACCTTCGACTTTTGAACTCTATGGGGTTTTTGCTACTTCTTTGTCATCCAGAGCTTTCTCCAAGCTGGTTTCTTCAGTTTGTAGTTATTTTATGTTTTTTTTTTTTCTTTTCTTTTCTCATGTACGAGATAAGCCCTGGGGCCTCCGAGCCCTCCATCTTCTTGATGTCACCCTCTACCCCCCAGAATATTTCAGTAAAATTGTGCCACTTTTGAAAAGTTCACATGTATATTCCTATAATATACACTGTTAGCTAGGTTGTTTCAACACCTTTGCACTTGTGTACTTGTGTAATTATAACTAAGGCATAATAGCTAACTCACTGACTTTGCAAGTATAACTTTAAAACCTCATCATATCTTAAATTAATACATTGTAAATTACCATGTAGAAATTTAAGTCATTGGATCAGTAAAGGTCTTATGAACTCAGAGTGGACTCAGTTATCTTTATGAATACACTATACTATCTTAAAAAACTTCTTACTCTTGAAGATCTGCCCTATTCGTCTCTGAAAATTTGAGTCACAGAACTTTTACGAATAGCCATGTGCCACTTAACAACAGGGATGCGTGTTGAGCAGTGCATCATTAGGATGTTTCTTTTTCCATCCTTGGACAAACATCATAAAGTGTGCTCACACAGCCCTAGATGAGAGAGCCCACTACTGTAATAGTATGTGCTGTAATTTTATGTGACTGGGACTGCAATAGGTTTGTTTACACCAGTGTCACCATGAACATGAGTAACATGTTGTGCTATGATGTTAGGATGGGTACAACATCACTAGGCAAGAGGATGCCTGTTAAAATCTTTTGGCTCTGTTAAAATCTTAAGGGCCCACTGTCGTATGTACTGTTTTATGGCACATGACTGTATGTCTTTCTTTTACAACTTAATAGCAGTATAATTTTAAGTTAGTTGTTTTTAAGTCTATAGGGGTGTTTTCTTATATATCGAATGAGAATAACCAGACCTATTTCTTGAGTTATTGTGAGGATGAATAATGTTGTAGAAAGCACTCTGCCCAATGGTTAAAACACAGTGGGTACTTTATAAATGCCAGTTCCTCTCTCTCTCTACTCAGTTCTATTGGTGCTTGCATTGGTGATTTGACTTTGAGTTAGCTTCTTCCAATATGCATTTCCCCTAACTTAAGAAGCACGCAACTTTCTTTGCTCTTCAAATTAATAATCTTTTAAATGCCAGGGAATGTTTCATTCTAAATCTTTAAATAGGAAATAAAAAAGATTTACCATTGAATGAAACTAGCCTTAGAGTAAACCAACAACTCTGAGCCATTGCTGTGTGTAGCACCTTGAGCTCTGTCATGGAGGGTGACAAACTAATAATCACTTTGTTGACACTTTGAATCCTGTGATGGAAAAAATAATAAATAAATCATTTCTATTTCTAAATATATTTAATATATCTTGGGCAAAGAGTCAAACTTTCTGAAGGACAGTTTTCAGAAACTAACAAGTTAATATGGAAATAATATTGATGTTAATAGTGCAAGACTGAAAGAAATGTTGTAATTATAGTGAATTTAGACTGGTCAGCAAGCTATCATGCAGACCTGAGGAGGGAAACACAAAGCAAAGAAAGTGATTATATATATACGAACACAGGTGGAAGATAGTACTGTATATGCATGAAGTAGCCAGCAAAGGGTTTGACCTTAGTGGGAAAACAGGGAAACCGAAAAGTAATTTGTAGAAGTGATGCTAGAGGCAAGAGGTTATTTGAATAACCAAGGAAATCAATGGTGATGGACTGGATTTATATTTTAAAGAAGTATATTTCAAAGAATGAGTTGAGCAATTTCCTGTGGCATACTCTGTTAAGGATTTATTTAAAGTATGTGTTTTCTTCCTGCCATCTCTAACCACCTTCGAGATGCTCACCTTTTCTATACCTCATGTTCCAATGGAGAGCACCACTTTGCAATTGTACACATACAGATATCAGTGTTCACTGTTTCAGGACGTGTTTCTACCGAAACTGATATTAATTACAGTAGGAAATGTAAAACCCTTACAGAATGGAATTATAAGACGAAATATGTCATATGGCATGATGGATAAACTGGGTGTCTCCCCAGAGTTACCTGTCAGGGAGTTTCGATTTGATGCGGCTAAGACATCAAGCATGCACTGTTTTTTTTTTTTTTTTTAGGTTTTTAAAAAAATACATTTTATTGATTATGCTAGTACAGTTGTCCCATTTCTCCCCCATCATTCCCCTTCACCCTGCACACCCCCTCCCACCCACATTCCTCCCCTTTAGTTCATGTCCATGTGTGATAAGTTCTTTAGCTTCTACTTTTCCCACACCATTCTTGCCCTCCCCCTGTCTATTTTCTACCCACTGTCTATGCTACTTATTCTCTGTACCTTTTCCCCCTCTCTCCTTCTCCCATGCCCCTGTTGCTAACCCTACCTGTGATCTCCATTTCTGTGGTTCTGTTCCTGTTCTAGTTGTTTGCTTTTGTTTTAGGTGTGGTTGTTAATAGCTGTGAGTTTGCTGTCTTTTTACTGTCCTATTTTATCTTCTTTTTCTTAGATAAGTCCCTTTAACATTTCATATAATAAGGACTTGGTGCTGATGAACTTCTTGAACTTGACCTTATCCGAGAAGTGCTTTATCTTCCCTTTCATTCTAAATGAGAGCTTTGCTGGATAGAGCAATCTTGGATGCAGGTCCTTGACTTTCATGACTTGGAATACTTCTTTCCAGCCCCTTCTTGCCTGGAAGGTCTCTTTTGAGAAATCAGCTGACAGTCTGATGGGAACTCCTGTGTAGGTGACTGTCCCCTTATGCCTTGCTGCTTCTAGAATTCTCTCCTTCATTTTAATCTTGGCTAATGGAATTATGATGTGCCTTGCTGTGTTCCTCCTTGGGTCCAACTTCTTTGGGACTGTCTGGGTTTCCTGGACTTCCTGGTAGTCTATTTCCTTTGCCAGATTGGGGAAGTTCTCCTTTATTATTTGTTCCAATAAGTTTTCCACTTGTTGTTCTTCCTCTTCCCCTTCTGGTACCCCTATAAATTCAGATGTTGGGATGTTTAAAGATGTCCTGGAGTTTCCTAAGCCTGTCCTCATTGTTTTGAATTCTTGTTTCTTCCTTGTTTTCTGTTTGGTTGCTTCTTTCTTCCTTCTGGTCCACTCCATTGTTTTGAGTTCCAGTTTTCCTCCTATCACTGTTGGTTCCCTGTGCGTTTTCCTTCATTTCACTTATTGTAGCCTAATCTAATTTGTGACCAAAATCAACCAATTCTGTGAGCATCCTGATCACCAGGGCTTTGAACTGTGCATCTGATAGGTTGGCTATCTCTTGGTTGCTTAGATAAATTGGCTCTGGGGCTTTGATCTGTACTCCTGTTTGAGCCATTTTTCGTTTTGGTTGTTTTTTGTTTTTTGGGGTTTTTTTTTTTGGTCTGGTCACGGCTGCTAGAATTTCTTATGTTATCAATATTAAAACTATAATGAGTGGCAATTTTTCAGAATTGAGTCCTCATAGATACATATGAAAATAAATTTGCCCTGTTTTTACTGGAGAAAGAAAATTATTGATTAAATAAAAATTGTTTTCATCTATTTAGTTCTATGTGTCAACTTAGCAGGACTCCAAGCTGAATTAAGAAGAAAGTAAAACTTGTTCAGCTACCTCAGAAAAGGTATCTTCTTCTATATATGTCTTATCATGGAGAAAGTAAATGCCACTTTTTCATCTGAATACCATTGTTACAGGTTAGCTATATGTAGTTCACTCTAAAAGAAGGGTTAAAAATAGAATAATTTTTCTTTTTTAGTCATTTTAGTCACTTAGAAACTAATCTAATTTTATTTTACCCCAAACATAGATGCTCTTGTTTCAAGATTTAAACAGATCAGACTTTCTCAGAACACTTAATATTCTTACAAGCTTCTCCTTTCCACTTTCAATTTAGCAGAGGCTGTTATGGGGACAGTTGTTCTTTGTCACCTTCTTTAGAATATTTGTAGAATAATTGGCCTAGAGGGAAGAAAAGAGAATTTGAGTTCTGGTACTGATGATTATTTTTGTGCCTAATTGTTCCCACCCTGGCTGCCCATGGATCTGCCATTTAGGTAGACCTGTGATAACCCTGTGAGCACCATGCTTTAGGCATATTATGAATTAAATGGACTTGTGTGGGCTAATCACCATTTATAGCATTGCTGCTGTGAAACTACATTTGCAGTGTTCTAAGCAGGTAAACTTATTAAAATGATCTTTTGAAGTGGGGGCTTGTCTAAAAACAATAATAATTATGTCTGTCTTTGCACGAGGCATACAATTTATGAAGCACTTTACCTGTATGGTCTCATTAAAACCTTACCTTAAACCCATGAGGTAGGCAGAGATTATCATTACCACCTTCTGAAGAAAACCAACCTTGTGACAGTTTGTAACTTCTTGAGAGCTAAAAGCACTCAGTGCTGGTATCAGGAGTTGGGATTTAGATACCACCTTGGGTACTCATTATTAACTGTGTGGTGTTCTTAACCTCAGTTTTCTCATCTGTGACATGGACTTGATATCTACTTTACATGATTATTTAAATACTCAATAAATTGACCATATTGTTGTTTTATAAAGAAAATTAAAAAATGTGTGGCATAGAGCTTACTCAGTAATGTCCAAAGACACAGAATTCTACATAGATAGAATTTGAAACGAAAGACACAGGTTTTCATACTGCACCTAGTGGGTTTAAAAAAAATTTTTTTTTTTTAATTTTCTCTCTCCTGAGAGAATTACATCTCAGGAAGGAACTCTGTTTGGGTGAGGAAAACAGTTTGATTTGAAAGGAGCCCTTTAAATACTATTTTTAAAGTCGCTAAAATATATTGAGAGCCATCCTTTGTCTGAATGATTTTGTTGTGCTGCATTTTTTAATCTTGAAGAATAATTATACTTATAGATTGTTTCAATTATGTCAGTCCTTAAACATTATCTAGAGATTGTCTTTTGTTTGATTCAGTCTTTTCCATGCCTTTCAACCATTACTGTCTCCTTCTCTGCACTCTCGCTGCTTCCTTTCCTCCCTTTCCTCCACCGTTCTTCACACTCTTTGTTTCATGCTGCCCCATCCATAGCTTTTTTGTGTCTTTGCCACCATGTTTTGCTTTGCAATTTTTTTTCATTCTCTGATAGAAGTGATTCTCCAGGACAGGTCAGAAATTAACTACTCACTTCTTTCTGAAGTTAACACATTCAGTTCACAAAGCTGTTTTTGAAAAACCATGGGCTGATTTGTTGAAACTTGAAGTGAGGATTAGCTTGAATAATTAAATGTAACAAATGTAATCGGGCAGGTACTTGTATCAGGCACGGACCTAGGCTGTGGATTTAGGGATCCCTGCCATTCAGGAGCTCCTCGCCTGCCGGAGTCAGCTGAGCAAACTAGTAGGAATGCTGAGGCAAGGAGGCCCAGGCAGGCTGAGATATGAAAATGGCTTAACTCTGCCCAGGGGCAAAAGGCACATACTTTTTTCAACAAGAGTTATATTGAATTGTAGATTTGTTATTAAAATTTTAAAATAATAGGTAAAGTATAATGTAATATCTAGTAAAAATAAAGTAACTAGTAATTAGTTGACTAAAACAAATAGCAACTAGCTTTTAATATTTTTTCTATTCCCCATTTTCTTTTCTATTCCCAAGAAACTCTCACCTACAGTGGTTTGAAAATGTCACAGTCCCAAGTGTTTGGCCCCAGGCTCTTCACAAGCTGTTACTTGCCCGCTGCTGGTTCCTGACATTTGCTTGCTTCTCGCAGCACCCAGTTTAGCTGGTGGCCCGGTTAAAAGGGACCTGACAGGCTTTTCCCCTTCAGGTGCTCCCTTGTATGCTCTCATCTTTCAGAATGGACACGGTGACTGGCACTTCTCTCCGTAAAGTCTAACTGATTTCTGCACAATGATGGGATGGTTTTCTTACCCAGGAAATGACAAACTCACCTAACTGATACTCACTCCCCTGCATTGCTAAGCCTTTGCACTGAGGTGTTTCTCCTCTCAGCTGCTAGGAGCTTGGCAGTTCTCACAGTTTGTTTGCTGGTTCGGAAAAAACAAACAAACTTATTTTTAAACAAGTAGCTTTTTTCCTCTTTTTCAAGTGTTTTTAAAACACAATTTAACTGTGTTCAATTTTTACACAGTAGCTGCTTACCATTACAACTGCTGTGCCTCCTGTAGTCCTCCCTCTCGGAGACCCTGTTCCTCTACGCCTGGGAAAGTCTGTTTTATGTTCATTGGTTAACTTACCCATGCATTCAGGTTCTGTGTTTTCTTTTAGTGGGTCTTAGGTCTGCTGACTAGTCAACAATTATACTCTTTGATTTCCTCTGCTGTTTTTTGCTGTGTATTGAGGTCTTTATCATCATTGTGTCTGTATTTTCATATTCTCTAAGGCATCAGTTGACTGAATACTAGTTTCATCTGGTTTTAGGCTTAATGATTCTGTTCTTTTTCAAGAATTTTATTAAGAATTTTTCCTGATAGGTATGATTAAAGAATAAAGTAACATCAAAATAACTGTTTCAAAGAGGTAAGCAGTTTCCAGTTCTTCTCTTTTAATCTTGGGTAAAGTCTTGGAGGTACTGAGAAAATTATATTACAATCTTTAGTTTTAAAAGATTGTATGTACAAAATGTACTGGTTTAGTATAGTTACTGCTCCACTCAGAACGCTTACAAGTTGTAAATCTCATAGGTACCTTAAAAATGTGTTGGAATATTTAAGCTTGAGGTTAATTGTATTTGAGGCAAGAAAGGAACTTTGTTGTTTTCCTGGCTGTGGTTTGTGTCTTTATCCAGCCACTTAGCTCTTTCTGGGGCGTGGGAGCTGTCTCAGGCTATAGTGAGACTAGATAAGGCTGCCACCGTTCAGTACCCCTGAAGAACAGGTATTGCACACTGCTTCTGTCCAGCCAAGTGGGTGTCCATGATCGTCCACAAACACAGAAACTGTTCCAGATAACTGTTCCTGCCTGCCAGTTGCCAAATGAAGCCTATTTTACTTTTAGAGATGCTGAGCTTTTGGGCTGTGAATTAACTAAGTAAAAATATTTTCTGTGTTTCAAATTCATCAAAATTAGGTTTACGGAGCTTGATATAAGTTCATTATTCACTGTACCTTAAACTTTTGGTAACTTGACAAATTGGAATTATTTTAAGACTTCACTTTTAAAAAGTTGCACATTTTTTACTACATTATTTTATTGTATTTTTCCATTACCATTTATCCCCCCATACCCTCTTCTACCTCCACCCCTGTACCTCCCCCCACGCAGTCACCACATTGTTGTCTGTGTCCATGAGTTCTTTTGTTTTCTTTTTTACTCAGTCCCTTCACTCCCCCAAATATCATACCCCCAGAGCTGTCAGCCTGCTCTGAGTCTGTCTCTGTTTTGCTTGTTAGTTTAGTTTGTTCATTAGATTTTATGTATGAGCGAAATCATATGGTATTTATCTTTCTCTGGCTTATTTCACTTAGCATAATGTTCTCCAGGTCCATTATCCATATTATCGTAAAGGGTAAAATTTTCTTCGTTTTTACAGCTGAGTAATATTCCATTGTGTAAATGTACCATAGTTGTTTTATCCGCTATCCACTCATCTACTGGTGGACACTTGAGCTGCTTCCATATCTTGGGTATTGTAAATAATGCTGCAATGAACATAGGGGTACTTATGTTCTTTTGAATTTGTGTTTCAGGTTTCTTTGGATAAATTCCCAGAAGTGGAATCACTGGGTCATAAGGCAGTTCCTTTGTAATGTTTTTAGGTATCTCCATACTGCTTCCCACAGTATGGCTGCAGCACATTAGTGGCTGCAGCAGTCTGCATTCCCACCAACGGTGCAGAACTGTTACCCTTTCTCCACATCCTCACCAACATTTGTTTGTTGCTTTATTGATGATAGCCATTTGGACAGGTGTGAGGTGATATCTTGTTATGATTTTAATTTGCATTTCTTTGATAATTAGTGACTTAGAGCGTCTTTTCATATGTCTGTTGACCATCTGTATGTCCTCTTTGGAGAAGTGTCTGTTCAGGTCCTTTTTTAGTTGTTTGTTGTTGTTTTGGTGTTAAGTTTTCAAAGTTCTTTATAAATTTTGGATATTAATCCCTTACCAAATGTATTGATGAATATGTTCTCCCATTCAGTGGGTTGTCCTTTTATTTTGTTGATTTCCTTTGCAAAAACTTTCATTTGATATAGTCCCATTTGTTTAATTTTTCTTTTGCTTCCATAAAAATTGTACATTTTTAAGTACCCTAAATGAATCTTCGCCTTTTGGTCAAGGCCAGTCTGTCTTCAAGTGGATAAACATCTGCTCATGAGGTTTAAGAAAACATCATTTTAAAATCATAACCACTCTGTCTCCTTTCCCGCAGAAACAGAGTGGGTGCCACATGCTGAAGAGCAGCCACCTTTATTCTGTTATTTGATTATCTGGGACATCTTGATCTCCATGACAAGATTTTTTTTAAAGTGTCTAATTCCTGAAAAGGATATTGTGTTAGACGTTGATTTAAAGCTGAGACAGTCTTCAGGAATGAGTAAAGAAGGAGAAGAACTCAGGCATCGTACATTTAAGGGAATGAACAACTTGCTTGTTTAAAACCCCTGTGACTTCAGACTGTCCTGCAGGCTTTGTGTGTGTGTCACTTTCTGTGTCATCATTAGAGCTGGGGCCCTTTGCCAGTGCTATTTCCTCTTCAAGTCCGAGAAAAGGGATATTTTCCATAACCTAGTCTTTATCAACATTTGATTCTACTTTTTCCAATTAAAGCTACAGCTTTCACTTAAATCAAGGCTTTTATAAGGATATCTTTTCTTGTTCATATATTGTTAGTTATCTGAATATCAGTGGATCATTAACATTCTTCAAAAAGTTAAATAACATTGTGAAGACAGGAATTTATTGGTGAAGAATTATTTTAACTTGATTTCTTAAAGGGAATTTAAAGGTTCACATTATTGAAAGATACACCTAATTAGTAAGTATTTGTTATAACTGAGTAGAAAAAAACTTTTATCATTTAAATTTATAGGCCTGTTTTAAAAAGCAGTGTGGCTTTAAGGTTTCCTTTGAGCTCTTAGAAACTAACCTTGAAAATAAATCTTTGCCTATGTGCCCAAGAGAACGAATATAAGAAAATATCTAATAATAATAGGCGTTGTACCTAAATTAAACTTAATAAGCTGTTTTTTAATTCTTTATATCCATTTTATGTGATTCTCCCCCCCTACCACCACTGGAATCTGATCAGGGGTAATGGCATTTCTTGAAGGAAACTTGTATTCCAAGTCGTTTCCATTTTTCCCCAGATAATGGGTTCATCCCTGATTCACTTCTGGAGGATGTGATGAAAGCGTTGGACCTTGTTTCAGATCCTGAATAGTAAGTAAATAGGAACCATTATATAACCAACTAAAAAATTCCACTAAATTGAAAACATACACAGTTATGCTCTTTTAAAAATCTAAACCTGCTCATGTGAAGCATAGCACTTTATAGAAAGCAAAGATTTATGAATAAATCACACTAATCAGTGTTATAGCAGAAACTTCACATACTTAAAATGAGCATCCCTTCCCACTGTGCACTTACTGTCCTGCTGAAAGCTGCTAAAAATGTAAAATTTCTTTTTTAACAAACTAAATGTTTTTTTGTCATTGCAAATCTTTTCCATTAAAAATTTTGTCCATATCTTTAGTAATTTCAGTGAATGTAGTGACAGGTCTGTATAATGTCCATATTGCTAATTGTCCTGCTTAAATAAGTGGGATTTTCATTAGATCAAAGATGTTTCTAGATGATTAAATTAACTGATTGGAAACCTTATAGGTGATCCAGAATATCAGAGAACAGAGTTTTTCAATATTGAAAATATGGAAGTATTGCCTAACATTAATATTGTATCTGCTGTCTCACTGTTATACTTGTCCATTTGTTACATCTATAACTTCCTCCATAAATTTGGGATCTTTATTGCGCATGAGAATATCTTTCTTGTTAATTGGACATATGCTGATCAAATGGGAAAATAAAGATCACCTATGATCTGTACTAACTTTTGTTTTATCTGCATAATTTTTTTACCTTCTGAACATTTTTTTTGACAAAGAACAAAAAACATTTAAGGAAAGGATTCAGCAAAAGCAATGTAAAATATATTGATATATTTTTTAAAACTTGATCCTGTTCTGTTTTTAGGTAAATCATGTGTTTTCTTTGAGAGTATGAAATGCATATATACGTTTACAAATGAATCACATTTGAATTAATGTCTCAGCCTTACTGTCTAGAGCTGTGATGTTATCCAGGCTTAATAGACATAACTGCTGTTCCCAGCTTAAAAGAGGAGAAATTCAGAGGGCATTTAACTGGTCTAATAAATGAAATAATAGTAATTAGTGTATTTCTTCTAAATTGATTTCCAAGTGGAGACCATCTTATTTTCATTGCTCTAATTTGTGAAAGAGAATTGAATTCAGGTATTTTTGATTACTGCCAATTCTTAAGATAGGAAGGAGGGAAAAGGAAAAGTTGTGCTTTTTTTTTTTTTTTTTTTTTTTTTTGAAAATTCTTACATAGATAGCTATACATTATCTACAGCCATATCTCAGTACTTGTCTGCCTCAGAACTCATCAAACCCTGTACTTGTCGTATTTTGATGAGAAAAAATTTTTCAGTACTCAGTGCTTGCTGGGGACTTGTTAGAACTTACATGGGTCTCAGTGCCACCCTACAAGAGAAAATGCTTCATCACTTGTCACTTGAAAAATGCATTCAGTACTCATCAGTTTCAAGGTTCTGGAACTAATGGACCGGTACTGAGGTACCACTGTATTTAATTTTCCTTGTTTCATCAGAATATATAACGTACCCTGAATAAAATTAGTACAATTTAGTCAGATAGTTTTTCTAGAAGTAGATAAAAGATTAGACTCAGTTATTCACTCTGTAATTGGGTCTAGTTTGTAATACACGATGGCCCATAAATTAGCAGGGCCAAATTTAGGGTTAATAATTTAAATGTATTATATGTGCTTTGCCTTCATTTGTTTTATGTCATAACCTTCTGCCCTGACTTAGACCCTTTAAAATGTCACATCCTTTGCATGTTTAATAATAAGGTGTACTTAACTTGGCATTTATTGTTTGGGAGGTAATACAGAAATGAAAATGTTCTGTTTAGAAAGTTTTCATTTTTAAAATCCTTCAAACTGCAGTCTGCTATTTCTCTCTGCCTTCGTTCTAGTCAAACTTAACACCTTTCACGAGCCTAAATGGTAAGGGTTATGCAAAGCACTGTCTAGTTGAGGCTGTTCCTGGAATAATGAAGTACCTACCACTTACTGTAATTCAATATACCTTAGCTCTTTGAGAATTATCTTTATCTCTTTAACCTTCAAGTTACATTACTTAAGAATTTCAAGCCTTCACCTTATTCTTTTCGTAAAAGTAAACTTTTTAGGAGATGTTTTTTATTATCTGATGTACCACTTCCCTTGGACACGATTTCCTTTTCTCCTTGAGCTTAATATAAGCATTTTTAAGTTAAGTGCCTCATTTGTTAAAATTGGGCATACCTATGAAAAAAAGAGAATTTGCCTTTGTGAGGTTATAAGCCTGTGTTTATAAGCCTAAGTTTTAAAATTACTTTACCTAATAAGGAGCAATATTCCAAAGTCATCGTCATAATTTAAATTCTAAATAGTAACAGATTATTCTGGTTTAAAAATAACCAAGTTTTGGCAAATCAGATGTCATTAAGAGGCTAAAAAGAACAGTTCTTAAGATTTTTGGCAGTCAAAGTGTTGTAGTACCAGTAATTTAATCATGAAAGAAGCAAAACAAACTTTTTTTCCTTTGGTATCCACTATTTTTTTTTTCCTCTCTCCCCACAGTATAAATCTCATGAAAAATAAATTAGACCCAGAAGGATTAGGAATCATACTATTGGGTCCATTTCTTCAAGAATTTTTTCCTGATCAGGTAACATAGTTGAAGAACTTTATTTTGTTCTATTGTGATGATCATGTGTGATTGTTTTAGCATTTTTTTCTCCTACTCATGTCAAATGTTCTAACATGCAGATCTGAGACTAAAAAAAGTAGCATTATATAAGTACTTGGCGGTACAGAGAGGGTAGAAGGATATGTGTGTTCCAACAAGGTTGTACAGAACTTTGAAGTAGAGGAGTGGTGGAAGATAGTGTATACCCCAATATACACACATAATGATGCTATTTTTCTAAAGAAAGGATAAAACTGAGAAGTATGGGGAGTAAAAAGAGATTCTTTATCCACTGTCACCCCTATTTTCCTTCTGTCAGGTAACTAGTGTCAATAGATTCGTGTGTATCTGTTTAGAACTTTCTAGGTACTAGAAAGAAGGTAAAGGAACTTATATGTAATGGGAGCTCCTATTAGTGAACCTAAGTTCCAGTAGAATTTTAGGTTGGTCAAAGAAAAACCTTTGAGTAGAGCTGTGCTGTTTCACATTGGGACATGGTTTCCATTGAGCTCTGATAGCAGCTCAGTTAATAAGAATCTGTGCTAGTCTCGATACTCTTTTGAGTTATGTGTGCATCATTGGCAAGCCATTTCTACACCCTACACCTGTCTTCTCTTGTGTTTTCTTATTTACGTGGAGGATTTGCCATAAACCGAATTTAGCTAGGTATATTCTGATCCCTTCATCAGATATTACCATAATTTAAAGCTCATTGTTTTAATAGAAATGCCTATTTCTATTCTTTCTCTATTAATATAAAGAGCTGTATTGTCAAGTAAAAAAAAAAAAAATCCAAAGTATGTAAAGAGCTCATACAACTCAACACCAAAAAAACAACAAATAATCCAATTTAAAAAAATGGGCAGAGGACCCGAACAGACACTTCTTCTAAAAAGACATACAGATGGCCAACAGATAAATAACAAGATGCTCAATTTCACTAGCTATTAGGGAAATGCAAATCAAAACTGCAATGAGGTTCCACCTCGCACCTGTCAGAATGGCTGTTACCAACAAGACAAGTAATAACAAGTATTGGAGAGGCTGTGGAGAAAAAGGAACCCTTGTTCACTGCAGGCGGGAATGTAAACTGGTACAGCCACAATGGAAAACATTATGGAGCTTCCTCAAAAAATTAAGAATAGTGGTACCATACGACTCAGCAATCAATCCTCTTATGGGTATCTACCCAAAAAACTTAAAAACATCTTTTTGCAAAGATATATGCATCCCTATGTTCATTGCAGCATTATTCACGGGGGACAAGACATGGAAACAACCACAGTGTCTGTCCATAGACGACTGG
This sequence comes from Glossophaga mutica, assembly GCA_039655065.1. Classification (NCBI taxonomy): domain Eukaryota; kingdom Metazoa; phylum Chordata; class Mammalia; order Chiroptera; family Phyllostomidae; genus Glossophaga; species Glossophaga mutica. The sequence continues at coordinate 160,707,854 of CM077303.1, forward strand.
AGAAAGAGGTTGTGGTTACCAGAGGGAGAGGGGTAGTAAAGGGTAAAGGCAGCCAGTGTGTGCTGACGGAAGACGATTTGACTTTGGGTGGTGGGCACACGTGCAGTGTACTGATCACATATCACAGAAATGCGCGTCTGAACCCTAAATAATGTTATTAACCAGTTTCACCCCCCAGAATTTAATTATAAAAAGATAATTTTAAAAAAATGATAGTGATAAAGACAATGTTGATAAAATTATTAAATATTAACATAGTTGTTAATTTGATATCTCATATATATTATCTTTAACAGAGTAGACAGTATTATTGACATTTAATCTGGGTAACTAAAAAAGAAAAAGGAACCCATATTTTCTAAACATCTATCTGTGAGCAAAGAGTGAGGGAAAATTCAAAAAGTAACTCAAAAAGTAATTCAAAAATTCAAAAGTAAGGATATCACATTATAACTATTAGACTTTTAAAAGTTTTGATAAATGCTTCATGTAGAAATAGATTTTTTTTTCTGATACTGTTAACGAGACTCTTGGATTGTGATACCATATTTGTTCATACTCCCAACTGCTAGGGTGCTTTGAAAAGTTCTTTAAGACTCTAATACTGTGTTTTAGATATCATAATAAATGTTTAACAAATTTAGCATTTTAAACTTTTAGACAATAATGTTAATTTTAATTTGTTTCAAGACAGCTGTCAGAACATTTTAGGGAAATATGATTTCTTAGTTATAATATTAGGCAATAAAAAGATAATATTTGTTTTTAATTTAATTTTGGGAAGATTTTGAAAAGTCATTAGGAAATGTAAACAAAGTAAATACCAACCATAATTATATTTAGTTAATTACATAATATTGCTTATAATTCTAAGAACTTAATAGTTCAAGAAGTTAACTTTTTAATTTTTGCATTCTTTGAGGTAATTAGAGAATTCTAGGCTCCTTCTCTTTTACAGATGACAGACTTTACCATTCAGTTATTCTTTTTGTTCTCTCAAGTTCATACCTTAGTGATTATTTATTTCCTGCCATCATTATTCTGAACAGACTCAGCATCTGATGAACCTACTCATCTCATTGTTCCTGTGTAGTTCATGCTCTTTCCTCAACCAAAACATGTTACTCTGCTCTTGGTTTCCTGTAGAGCCATGAGTTCTCAAAGTGTGGTCTCCAAGAACTTAAGAGAAATGCAGTTCTCAGGTTCTCCCCCAACCTAGTAAATCAGAAGCTTTGGTGGTGGAGCCTAGCAATGGGTTCGAAGGCCCTCCGGGGGATTCTGATGTGATGTTGCCAAAGTTTGGGACCCACTGCTTTAGAGATAGACCTGGCACGTTCCTGCCTATTCACTCAGTGAGAGCTCATACCTCTCTCGATGTCCCAGAACTTCTCTGATCACAGCTCGTGCCACTGATGTCCTCTTTCTCTATAGTCACAAATGTAAAATGACCACCACTCATTTGGCCCATTGTTCATATACTGCTTTGTATTAACAGACCACTATAGTGATCCTTGGTAAACATTTCATCAATCAGGATTACATTAAGTCAAAACTCGAGTCAGAAGGACAGCCAGGAAGATATATAACTTCAATAATCTTTACGAATGCTTAAAGTAGGTGCTACGGAGAGCATTTCTTTGCTATGAAACGGAGGCAGGGGGAAAATTTTTGAAATATTCATAAGCATTCAAGGCAATTTGTTTATAAGAATAGCAGAAGCAGCTACATGTACTGTGCACCAAGCACCATGTGCCTTACAAATTGGGTGATATTTTTTCCCATTTTGGCAATGAGGAAATTTAGGGTTAGAGAACTTAAGAAATTGCTTAAGATTATACAGCTAATAAGGGGCTGATTTAAGAGTCCAGTGTAGGACACCTGACCCTAGAGACTAAGCACTTTACCATTTCGTTAAACTGCCCTTTTGATACTTCAGTATTTTATGCCAGTTAATGACTAGAACTAGAGAATTTAAATTGTATTCAAACACAGTAAGTATTTATATTGTAAGTTAAAGTACATTAACTCAAAGTCAACAGCCAAATTATTTATCTAACTGAGTAATTGCACTGACTCAGTATATAACTGAGGAAATGAGCAAATTATTGATTTTTCTATTTGTTATGAAGCATTGTTAATAGGATAAAAAAGTTGTAAGAGAGCTTGGATTTTAGGTGGGAATATAAGAATGAAGAGTTAAAAAATAAAATTTTAAATAATCTTTCAAAATAACAACTGAAGAGATAATACCAAGTAGTATTTCCATATTAATTTTTGAGAAAATTATTGTTATAAAGGCCCCAAATTATAAACAATCTAAATTATAAACAGGTGTATTTCTGTAAAGAAAAACTTTACAGAAAAAGTAAGGTTTGAACCAAGTCTTGAAAATGAGAGAAGAAAAAAAGGCATTTGAGAGAGAAGTAAAAAACAATCATAAATATGCAAAGAACAAACAACAGAAGGTCTTTTCATGGGAAAATGAGCAATGTGTTCACCTAAAATGAGAATTCAGAAAGGTGATAGTTGCAGATAGGACTGAAAAGGTGGATTAGGTCCTGTGTTTTAGGAGTCTTGGCTGTGAATCACAGAACCCCAGGCTGCACTGACTTAAGTGGGAAGGACCCATATGAATTGGCAGGAGTAGTTCAGAGGATTTGAACAAGGATTGAAGGCAGCACTAGGATCCTCTAGGATGGGGCAGCCTCTCCATCTTGTATCCTTCCTCCCTCCAGAGTATCTACGTTCTCTCAGCCTGTTGTTTTCTGGGAAATGGAAGCTACCCACAGTTGCCAGGAACTCTCCTCCCTTAGTTCCAAATGGAAAAAAATTCTAAGGAGGGATGCTGGCCCAGCTGCGTCACGTTCCCACGCTTGTATCAATCAAATATGGCCAGGAGACCAGGGATAGGCACAGGAAGAGAAAAATCACTGGAGCCAGGCACCTTCAGTGGACCAGACCACTAATGAATGGCCTTGAAAGCTAGGTCAGGAGAGTTGTACTTTACCCACGGTGCAGACAGCAGGGATGTGCTAGTAACTAAGAACCAAAGTGAAGGCACTACGATCAGTTTTTCCGAAAGTTTGGTATAATGATTTATACAGTATACTTTCTTTACTGAATATTAAAGTCTCTAGGCATTAATTATGTATTTTCATTTCTCACAATGCTATCTTCACTATTTAAAAGTTCACGGCATTCAAATGATATTTTGGGGGATGGAAACCCCTAATTCCACACTGTGGACCAGATTGGAAGTATTGGGGCATATATGTTTTGTGGTCTGAGTAAAAGTGATATTCCTGCCTTTTCATACTTGCTGAGAAAAACAAGCTATTTACATAAGAGAAAAAAGTCAGAGATGTGTTTCAGTAAATATTTTTGTGTTTTAGAACCTTGTTCTTTTAAAAAAAAGTTACAGGAATACATGCAAGTAGTTAAAGCAGAAAACAGTCGTGCAGAAGAGCTAACAAACATCAGCACTTCCCCACTTTCCAGCTTCTTCTCCGGAAGCAACTGTTTCCGCTTTTAGATTGTCTGCTAGTGAACCACACAAGTCAAGTTTCTTGTTTTATCAAATGATTCTCCCATCAAAGGATGAGGATTTAAGGACCTCACATTTTACTGTCAATTGCTAATTAGAAATTGCCTGATGTAAAGATATAATTCAAAGTTTTAATAGTACTTTATTTCTAATAGGGCTCCAGTGGTCCAGAGTCGTTTACTGTTTACCACTACAATGGACTGAAGCAATCGAATCACAATGAAAAGGTATGATAATTCATTCACATAGTGATTTGTCTTCATTTGGGTTGATAAAACAAGTATATCAATATATGACAGTGTTTGATTTCCACAAAATTGCTACCTAAGGAGATTATTCCAAGAGTTTCTTTTCTGTAACAACATATTTTAGAAATGGTCGTATTTTGGTTTAACCAGTATGTGACACTGAGATCTTTATTGGAATTTTGTAGTAATAGTGTCACTGTGACAAAATAATAGCATCTGTATAAATGTTGTTACCCTTGTTTATGTGGATATTACTAAGTCAACATTATAGTTTAGTCCGGTGAAGGTTACTGATGCATTTAAGTGAAGACACGGGTAATAGATTTTTGACTGAGAAAAATATTTTTGAAGGATTTAAATTAATAACCACAAGCATGGTCTGTATATGCCCGTTTTACAGAAGAGGAAACTGAAGTGCAGGGAGGTAAGCAACTCGCTAAGGTCAAGCAGCCAGGAGATGGCAGAGCTGGGACTGAAACTTAGGGGTCTGCCTGCGAGCCTGCACTGCAACCCACTGTGCTTTGCGGCTTTCCTCGGTGAGTGCACCGACAAAGGCAGGCACCAAGGTGACTCACTTCCGATGCACTCGCCTGGTATAATCCGAAAGTTGGTCTCCCTGATCCACCCTTTTTGATTAAGTATTTAGCTTTGTCTCTGTATATGATGTATCTGTGTTAGCATTTCTTCAAGTAGCAATCACAGTAGATATAGCTAATATTAGAAGGATTGAGGCCTAACATATGTTTTTTATTTGAAACAATCATGCTGGTTTCATAATTGTCTAAATTAAGGATTTCTACAGAAAATAGATTGTAATATACGCTAAATACATAATTTTAGTTAGAGCAAATTCAAAAAGTCTTATATTCCTAACGAAATATAAATGAGGAGCTTTATTAAATTAGGTCTAAAGATCTCTCCAGAAGAAGATAAGTTATTGATATGTACATAGTAAAATAACAAATTTGTCAATAAGAAAACTTGGACTATTTCCTGGTGTGTGTCAATGAGTGCTTCATGTAGATTTTGCAATTTGACATAGCCTTGTTCATAGGAGGTACTTTCAAGTCACTAATTACTCACACAATCCCTGCAAGGTAGGTCAGTCAAATATTGTCCGTATTTTACAGATGAGGCATCTGAGACAGGGAGATTAAGTGACTCACCCAGGGTCACACAGGAAGTCACTGGCAGAGCAGGGATTGGAACTGAGTTCCTGATTCCCAATCCTGTCCTTGGTCACGCTACCTGTGTATAGTAAGTTTTCAAATCATGCTCGTGACAAGTGTCTGACATACTAACAGAGAACCTCGATTGAAGGTGAAATGTTAACGTGGCTGTAGTATGTAAGAACTATAAAGTGAAGCGTGTTTGTCATTAAGTTGCAGAGGGATAATGTTAAGAAGTTACTTAGGATCTAGAACCATGGTAGACTACCTAGTAAGATACTGTTAAAAATATCCGAGGAAACAAAAAGAGAAAGTCAGTCAAGTGGGAGGGAGCATGATCCAGCAGCCGGCGCAGACTGGCTCAGTCCACCAAGGTAGGTCACACAGTACTTTGTCCAACCAGCTCTGCTCTAATCAGAGTAAAGGTTTTTTCTGATACTCTCCTGCCAATATGTATTTGATCTGATCATTGCCACTGCATATAACGTACCTGGTTAGTTTTATGTATCAACCTTCCTCTGATTCTTGTTTCTGTCCTGACATCCTTTTAATTTTTTTCTCTGTGATTTTTCTTTTTTTTTTTTTTTTTTTTAAATCTTTTTTTTTATTTTTTTCTTTTTTTTTCTTCTTTTAGATTTTTTATTTTATTATTTATCTTCAGAGGGGAAGGGAAGGAGAGAGGGAGAGAAACATCAATGTGCGGTTGCCTCCTGTATGTCCCCTGCCGGGAACTGGCCTGGCAACCCAGGCATGTGCCCTGACTGGGAATCGAACCGTGATCCTTTGGTTCGCAGGCCCGCGCTCAATCCACTGAGCTACACCAGCCAGGGCTCTCTGTGATTTTTCATTCAATTAATTATAATGAGTTATATTCTTTGTAGACAACTTTTCATTTTACTTGGGGGAATTGAAAAGCATGAGTTGTAGTTTTAATAGTAAATTTATCTCATCAAAACTAGGAACAAACTAATAGATTAACCAAAATAAAGATGAAAAAATATATTTCACTTTGAGGTATGTCTTTAGAGCTTCCTAAAAAAAGGAGTACATTGATGAAACCAAATTATCTTACCTACTAATACAACATACTCTATTCCTATATTTATTAAGGAAATGCTCATTTAAGGATAATAATGTAATTTCTTTTGATACAAGCGTGTATCATCAGCTATTGAATGTTTAAAAATAAGTATACGTACTTTTGGAAGAAGGCAGTCTAATATCTGTTTTTTCTTTAAACAATCAGACAAAAAGAAATTAATGACTGAATGGTTTAATGTATACAGTGAGCCCTTATAATAAGTTAGGTTTAAATAAGTATAGATACTTCTACAAGATTTTTATTGTGAATTAATCAGAATAAACATTTCTTTCTGAAACCCACCTGCTAGTTTATATTTGGTATGGTCATTGCCACTACATACAGAGGACTGGGTTAGTTTCATATATCAACCTTTCTGTTTGATTGTGTTTGTCCTGACATCCTTTAAAATTTTTTTCTCCATTATTTTTCATGCAGTATAAAGTACAGTCATGAACAGCATTTCAAAAATATTTAATACAACAAGTAGCAGATTTCATTGTCAAATATCCAAATTTCAAGTCTGGAAAGTCATTGCTTAAATTGAAAAGAGAAAATTAAGTTTTTAGACTATATAGCTATACTTCTATTGTAGATTTTCATGAAGAAGCGGGATCATCCGAGTGCCTCAATATTAAAACAGTAGGAATTATATAAGTCCTTATATAAATAATTTCTTCCAAGTTGTGTATATTATTTGAAGAATGATTCTTCTTTTATCAGAAACCATGTGTTTTCAGATCTTTTCATGTTTTTTTTTTTTTTTGTGATATACTTATCATCTAATAATCAACTGGTCACCTGGCAGTTAAAATTTGTTTCTTCATGTTCACATTAATCACAGATATTCTTGCTTATAATTCCTATCATAATAAAATTAGATATAAAGTTTCATATGAAACAATTATTTGCTAGCCTATGAAAAGTTTTGTATCCCTCATAAAATTTTGTTGAGAATATTGATTTACTTTGGTGGCTTTATTTTGTTAAACAGGTAATGTATGTGGAAGGTACCGCAGTTATTATGGGTTTTGAAGATCCAATGCTACAAACAGATGACACGCCTATTAAACGCTGTCTTCAAACCAAATGGCCGTACATCGAATTGCTGTGGACCACAGATCGCTCTCCTTCACTTAACTGATTTGCATAAGTGTTTAAGGAAGATTATAATAGCAGATGTTGAAAGAGGGATTTGAGACTGGCAATTAGCTATACACTGGTATCACTGAGTAATTGTAAATAACATAAGAACACATTTTCAGTGTTTAAGATATGTTTAAATTATTTATGTTAAAGGTTACCCTATTTTAACTCTATGTGAAATTTACTAGCAAAAGTAAGCTTTAATCACAGTCCACCACTTTTACAGTCAGATAATTGGTCATTTATCAAATCACAAACATTGGTTAATACTATAGCATTTGTATATTGAGTATCAGTTACTATTTATAAACTTCTATTTGGGGGTTTTATTTCATTTAAGCATATTTTATTGTTTAAATGATTCTGGCTTGCAATGTATCTGCCTCCACATCGAAATGCAGGGGAGTTTAAAAACTGAAACAGGGAAACACCATTAGAAATGTTGATAAACAACAATTTATCCACTTGGATCATTTGACATTTGGCTTAGCTCTGGCATGTTTATAAAAAGTATAAACTATAAAGGAACATTACCATTTATTCAGATATATAGAGAATGTATTTTTTAAAAAGATAGGAAAGAGAATCAGTTTGATAGTCTTAACACTGTTAACCTTCACTGCATTGCCAAATACCTTCTTCTAAATTTGTCCCAACAGCCCTGTAAGCCAGGTTTTTTGTAAATTTATAAATATGATAAATGCATGAAAACATCTGTTATTACATTATTAGTATATTGCATTATTTATTACAATCCTAGTCAATGGCCTAAATAAACTTTTTTCCTTTAAATGTACACTTGCTTTTATTTTTTTATAGTAGTGTCTCAGAATAAACATACCTTTAAGTGTTTTTGCCCAGAAACCCTGAGAGCATGGCATAGAACAGATATCTAATGGGTCCATACATTACCTTGAGAAGAAAACCAAACGCTCTGCTCATGTAGGAGCTCTGTTACTTGCTCAGACAGAAGCACTAGAACCTGAGTGGTAGAACCTGGGTGGCAGCTGTCTGGACCAGTGGGCAAAAACACAGAAGCCCAGTCCCGTTTATCTTAGAGATTAAACTTACTCTGAGAGATCTCTTGTCCAGCAATATGAAATATGAATAGCCAGAGATACTTTCTTTTTTGTTACACTTTTTTTATTGTTGTTTAATTACAGTTGTTCTCATTTTCCTCCATTATTCTCCCTGCCCTACCCACCCCTGCCTCCCACATTCAGTCCTCCATGCCCCCAGCCATTGTCTTTGTCCATGGGTCCTTTATACATGTTCCGTGACAACCCTTCCCTTTTCCCCCCATTATCCCTCTTCCTCCTCCCCTCTGGTTACTATCAGTTTGTTCTTTATTTCCATGTCTCTGGTTTAAGTTTGCTTGCTTGTTTGTTTTGTTGATTAGGATCCACTTATAGGTGAGATCACATGGTATTTGTCTTTCACCTCCTGGCTTATTTCACTCAGCATAATGTTCTACAGATCCTTCCACACTGTCTCAAAGGGTAGGAGTTCCTTCTTTCTTTCTGCTGCATGGTATTTCATTGTGTAAATGTAGCACAGTTTTCGATCCACTCATTTACTGATGGGCACTTAGGCTGTTTCCAGCACTTGGCTATTGTAAATTATGCTGCTATGAACGTTGGGGTGCATAGGTTCTTTTGAATTGGTGTTTCAGGATTCTTAGGGTATAATCCTAGGAGTGGAATTGCTGGATCAAAAGGCTGTTCCATCTTTAGTTTTTTGAGGAAATTCCATCCTGTTTTCCACAGTGGCTGCACCAGTCTGTATTTCCACCAGCAGTGTACTGGGGTTCCCTTTTCTCCACAACATCACCAGCACTAGTTGTTTGTTGATTTGTTTATGATAGCCATTCTGACAGGTGTGAAGTGGTATCTTATTGTGGTTTTAATTTGAATCTCTCTGATGGCTAGTAATGCTGAGCATCTTTTCCTATGTCTCTAGGCCCTATGTATGTCCTCCTTGGAGAAGTGTCTGGTCAGGTCCTTTGCCCATTTTTTAATTGGGTTGTTTCTCTTCCTGGTGTGGAGACATGTGAGTTCCTTATATATATTTTGGAGATCAAACCCTTGTCCAAGGTGTATCTCCCTGCACCCCCCCCCCCACCCGCCGCCAACAATGCAGCAAAGACGGTTACCTGGCCCTGGGGAATACTTGAGGCTCCACTCCTTACCATGTAACAGGTACGTTGAAACAAAGAAATATGGCTCAAATAAAAGAACGGATCAAAATTCCAGAAAAAGAACTGAGTGACGAGGACATGAACAACTATCTCATGCAGAGTTCAAAACACTGGTAATCAGGATGCTAACAGAATTGATTAAGCTCAGTTGCAAAATGAAGGAAGAAATGAAGGCTACCCAAAGTGAAATAAAGCAAAATATACAAGGAACCAACAGTGAAGGAAGGATACTGGGACCCAAATCAATGATTTCAAACTAAAGGAAGAAATAAACATCTAACAGGAACAGCATGAAGAAACGAATGCAAAAAAATGAGGAGCAGCTTAGGAACCTCCAGGACAACTTTAAACATTCCAACATTCTATTATCTGAATCGTTGGGGTGCCAGAAGGAGAACAGGAAGAGCAAGATACTGAAAACTTATTTGAACAATCAATGCAGGAAAACTTCCCCAATCTGGCAAAGGAAATAGACTTCCAAGAAGTCCAGGAAGCTCAGAGAGTCCCAAAGAAATTGGACCCAAGGAGGAACATACCAAGGCAGATTATAATCAAGTTACCCAAGATTAAAGATAAAGAGATAATCTTAAAAGTAGCAAGAGGAAAGGAGAGAGTTACCTACAGAGGAGTTCCAGTAAGACTATCAGCTGATTTCTCAAAAGAGACCTTACAGGCAAGAAGGGGCTAGAAAGAAGTATTCCAAGTCATGAAAGGCAAGGCCCTACATCCAAGATTGCTCTATCCAGCAAAGCTGTCATTTAGCATGGAAGGGCAGATAAAGTGCTTCTCAGATAAGGTCAAGTTCAAGGAGTTCATCATCACCAAGCCCTTATTATATGAAATGGTAAAGGGAATTATCTAAGGAATAGAAGATCAAAAACTGAACAGTAAAATGACAACAAACAACTATCTACAACTGAACCTGAAAAACAAAAACTAAGTGAACAACTAAAACAGGAACAGAATCACAGAAATGGAGGGCTATCAGTAGGGAGGGGGAGGGGGATAATTGGGGGAGGGTACAGGGAATAAGAAGCATAAATGGTAGGTACAAAATAGACAGGGAGAGGTTAAGAATAGTATGGGAAATGTAGAAGCCAAAGAACTTACATGTACAACCCATGGACATGAACTGAGGTGGGGAGGAGATGCTGGAGGGTGGTGGGGGACAGTGGAGGGAAGAGGGGTATAAAGGGGAGGAAAAAATTGGAGCAATTCTAATAGCATAATCAATAAAGTATACTTAAAAAAACAAAACCATGAGATACCACTTTACACCTGTTAGGCTGACTGTTACCTAAAAGACAAGAACTAACAAGTGTTGGCAAGGATGTGGAGAAGAGGAGCTCTTGTGCACTGTTGGAGTGAACAAATTGGTAGAGTCAGTATGGAAAATAGTATTGAGTTTCTTAAAAATTAAAAATAGCATTCATACCAAACTTGTAAAAGCATAGAGTAAAATGGTGGTTACCAGTGGCGAGTGGGTGGGGATGGAAGAGGTGTTTATTTAAGAGTACATACTTGCAACAAGTTAGTCCTGGAGACCTAATAAACAATTCAGTGTTTACAGACAACAAAACCCTATTCTGAGCAATAACCTTGCCGAGAGACTAGATTTTAATTGTTCCTAACCCTAGAACAAATGATAATCATGTGATGTGATAAAGGTATTAGCTAATACAGCAATGGCAATCACATTAAAATGTATTTAATGAATCTGTACACTTCAAATGTATACAATGTCACATGTGAAATATATCTCAATTAAAAAATAGAATTGCTGTATGATCCAGCAATCTCACTTCTGGGTATTAATCTGAAAGAAGTGACATTACTATCTCAAAAAGGTATCTGCAGCCCCGTGATCATTGCAACATTATTAATTTCCAGCAGCCAAGACATGGAAACAAGCTAAGTGCTCAACAGATGGGCAGGTGGACAAAACATACACCCAGGGACATTCTTTATCCACGAGAAAGGAGTAAATCTGCTATTTGCAGCAAGATTGATGGACCTGGACGGCATTATGCAGAGCAAAATAAGTCAGAGAAAAAGAAGATATTGTATGATTTCACTTACAGGGGTGGACAAAAGTAGGTTTACAGTTGTATGTGAAACAGTTTATTCTTGTATTATTATTATTATTTTCCGTATGAACAACAGCAAACCTACCTTTGCCCACCCTGTAGATGTGGAATAGAAAAAAGTTGAACTCGTAGATCCAAGAAGAAACTGGTGGTTGCCGGAGGTGGGGGAGGGGTTGGGCAAAATGGGTGACGGTGGTCAAAAGGCTGAAACGTCCAGTTGTAGGGTAAATAAGTCTTAGAGATACAATGCAGACATGTGACTATAGTTAATAATGCCATGTTGCATATTCGAAAGTTTCTTAGATCTTAAAAGTTCTCGTCACAAAAAATATGCATAACTGTAGTGATGGACATTAACTAAACTTATTGTGGTAATCATTTGCAAAATATACATATATCATATCATTATGTTGTTACACCTAAAACTAATATAATGTTACGCATCAATTATATCTTATTAAAAAGGTGATCAAGGATAGAGTTGCATACTAAGCAAAAAAACAGATAAAGGCTAATGAAACCAACATATTCCTCTTTCAGAATCAAACTTTGAACTGTTGAGTAAATAGCACAGTATACCACTGATCTTTCAGGCTCATCCAAGTGCCTTCCGAGATGAACCTTAAAGCAGAAAGAGTGCTAGATTTGAGGTTGTAAAATCTTGTTTTATATTCTTACTCTATCACTTATTTTACTTATAGATTGAGTACGTGTTTATTGACTGTCCACCAGGTACCAGGCAACGTGCTGGCCAGTCCACTTAGTGATTTGTCTCCTCGCTCTTCTGCTGTAAAATGGGAATAATTGTACCTATCTCACCAGGTCATGAAAGTTAAACAAAATAAACTCATTGTTCTGGACTCCCATTTATACTCAGCAATAGTGGATTGAAAACATTTTCTCTTGCTTAATTCCTCAGAAGAAAGATTCTTGATTGCAATCAGAAAAAAAAGAGGGCAATTAGGGAAAAAAGTACCCTGTGAGTAAAGGTCAGCTTTAGTTCCTATAGTGTGTCAAGTATCAGTGTCTCAAAATCTTTCTATTATAATTATAGATATCATTTTTATGATGTCTCAGAGTCCTAAGGCCTTTTGACAGCCCTGTGGTGTAAGTTTCCCCTAGTAGAGATTCAGTATCTGAAGATTAGAGGTAAAGGTACTGCCTGTAAGTACACCGTCAGAACATGGCAGCCCTGAGGTGCACTGGCTTGACCATCCCTGCTACCCTGGCTCTGAGCACCAGTGAGCCACAGTGGCACTGAACCCAGAGAACAGTCAATGTCACTCATGCCTCCAAAGAGGAGATGACTCTGCACAGGTACGAAAAGGCCTGGTCTCACCTCTGAATGCTGGCTCCCAGGATGAATTTGGGCAGTTTACTTAAATACTTTATATGCACTTTATATGTACAATGGGATTGAAAATGTTACTCATCTTCATTCACAAGATCTTAACACTGCTGTACATACCGACAGGATATTAAATATAAAGCACTGCGCACACACGAGGTGATCAGTGGATGTTTGCTCCTTTCTGCCCACCTCTTCCTCATGAAGACTCCACAGTTCTCTGGGGCTCACAGAACTGCCCTTATGCAGCCGGGAGACACATGCACCCCACACCATTTGTACCGGCACAGAGTTTGTAAAATTAAGTATCAATTTAATTGAAGAAAAATATATTACATGTACTACTCACTGTGTTTTCCATATTAGGGTATGTAAATTACAACTATTTTCTAAGCATGGAAAAAATGCTTTATCTGTGAAGATATCTTGATCTGAATGTAAGACTGAAAGTACAAATACTTTTTTCACTATGTTCTGAATCCGAGTTGATGCTAAACATCTCTACCGAATAATGCTAACTCATTCTGTCAACACGATGGTTACATTATACAATCATATTTTCTTCCCTGTCATTTGCACTTCTTTTTCTTGTTAGTACTAACTGATATTACACATTAGGTCAGTTGACTAATATGATGTTACATATTAAATCAACTAATTCTAAACACATATTTTCAGTAAAAAAGCAAATGTGAGCAAGTTCCAACTGTCTTGTAGAATTAAATGAAAACATTTTGTCTAAATATGCCTGTAATTGTGTTAAAATGTAATAGGGGAAAATGCCGTGTCAAAGTCACACTGTTCTGGAAAAACAAAGAAAATGGTATCTCTTTTTATTTACTACATTTCCTATGCAGTCTTATTTTAGTTAGTCACGCTTCTTTATTCATTTTTATAATTTCAATAAAGCTGGTACCTTCTTTTCCTATGTGGCCGAGTTCCAAAATCCTAGTTGAAATACGTAGTGTTTTCTTGCAAGAGGCTGGAGCCTGAAGTGAACATAGTAGAAGTTTTTGAGGGCTCAGTGGCCCCTCTGACACAGGTGCCCCTCACTAGATATGGATCTTTAATACTTGTTTGCCCCACCTGTAAATGGCGTATTGTGAGAATTCTAATATTCTGCATGAATTTTCTGATCTGCAGTAAATACTCAGTAAGTAGTGGGGATTATAATCATTATAGCAGATTACTTATTTGCTAATCCTTGACTCCATATCCTGACCAGTCGATCATACTACCTTTCTGCAGGAGGTAAATCTACTGCAGAAATCTACTGGGAATAGGCCAAAAAAAAAAAAAAAAAAAAAAAGAAAGAACTACATTTAAGATATTCAAGCTCCCAAACAATCCAAATTTTTTTGAATGGGCTATGGTTTTTAGCACATTCCCAGAAGTGGGTTTCTGGGACCTCAGCTTACAAGTTAAAAATCACTGCAACCAAGTGTTGAGCTTTTCAGAGGCAACAATCAGATCTCACATGTGTAGCCCTGTTATGGATTAAGATGGAGGCTTAGTAGTGGTATGTTGAATTGTGGTTCAATATAATACCCATTTGTAATCCATTATAATCTTCACGTACTCGAGTAAGGGAAATTTCGTGCATTGAATTATTCTCTTAAACTGGGGTTATGGGAGTTTCCCCCAGCTGTCCTCAGTAAATATAACACCTAGTCCAAACACGATCAGAGATGATAAAGTTACATATTAAGATTCAACTGACTAGAGCTTGCATACTACAAAAATTTAAAAAGTGAGGATATTGGGTAACCAAAATGAATCTTGACTGGTGAAATTTGAAGCAGTTAGAAGATTAGGTAAAAACCTTAGGTGGTGGGATAGAATACTTTGAGCATAACGGGTTCTGTCTCTCTCCTAACACAGAGCCAAACCTCTCGGGGACAGCTTTGGTTTGGCTACAGAGGAGTTTTATCTTTTTTAAGCAGGCGCATGTGGGACCTGGGGCAGATTCCTGAGCTGATGAGTTGAGGTCTGGAACCTGGATGGCACAGAGGCTGCTATGGGGAGGGGGTGGGTGTTGGCAGAAGGGGAGGGGAGAGAAGGCCAAATGCAAACAACCTGGTTCAGAATTTTTAAGGGAAAAAAGGTGTTAAAACCAGAATGTGGGTATTTAGGAGGCAGAACCAGACATTTGCAAACGGGTGGAATCCCCTCAGGTGGTGAAAATCAAAACACTGGACAGGATGGGCTGTCTGCAAAGGTGGGTAGAGGGTTCTTGGTAGAGTTCATGTTATATCCCTGCTACACAGATGAGGAAGTGAAACCCAGAGGTTAAGGCCGAGGGTCATACACTAGTAAATGGCAGGGCAGGGACCCAAAGACAAGTCTTTGAGTAGGACTTACATGTCCCTGAGCCTAAGACAAGGCTAGACGGACAAGCAGGGAGTCCATAGTCTCCAGGGACAGGAAGCCAAGCAGATTATTACCCTTCCTCCTGCAAGTAGTTCCTGCCACCTGGAGCTAACAGTCTAGTGTTGCTGCTTCTAGTTCAGCTCTGCTGTGCAATCTACCACTGCACGCCCTTCCTCTGTGTGACAGAACGAGAGGGAAAAGAGGAGGAGCAGACAGGTTCTCTTGGCTTGTCCATCTTTGTAGGAGTGCAGTATTCAGAGAGAACCCCTCCTCATGCTGGGCATGGCAGTGGCGTGGGTCTCCCCTCCCTGAAACTGAAGGAGAGAGGCACCAGGAGAGCCCTTTCGGCGTCAGTGGGCACTGGCCAGAATGAGGCATCTCCTCAGCCAGCAGGTGTGGGGCTGTATCAACATACCATTCTGAACAAGAAGGAGGGGCTCTGCAAAAGGGGTGTGCTGGCGGTGGAGCAGCCTGCATTTGCACCTGTGGGGGGCCCAGGGGACGTAGCCCTGCTTCAGCCAGCTCCAGGTGGCCTAGCAAGGATGGCTGCCCACAGGATCTAGTGTTCCACACGCACACCAGGGCACTGGGCAGAAGGGGCCCCTCAGCACACTCCCAAGGACTGGTCCACACACCCCCTAAGAGAAGAGCATCTGAGAACCCACCGCACTGACAGGGTCAATGGTGGTTTAGTGTTAGCCAGGAAAACAGTGACAACCAGTCAAGGCAAGACTGAAAAATCTTCCTATTACAAACTTTCCTCCTCCTCCTCCCTCTTCACCTAGCACATTGGAGCATCATCCCAAGCACTTTCCTCAGCCCCAATCCAAGTAGTCAGAATCTTAATTTGAGCCTGCACTGGCTCAGTGAGTGGGATAGGGAGGGAGGGAGATGAGGTTGACATTGAGCTTGAAATTGAAGCTTTAGACTAAATTGTTTTAATACTGTAAGTAAGTTGAAAGTCAGGGAATCTTAAAGTCACCCTTAGTACCATCTCTGTCCTTGCATACCACAATCAAACCATCAAAGGAGCCCATCAGTTCTACCTTCAAAATATATCCAAAATCCAGTCACTTCTCACCACCACATGGCTTCCATTTGGTACAATCCACCATTCTCTTTTGCTTGGACTGTTGCGAAAAGCTTCTGCTCTTGTACCCTGCCTCCCAACCTTGCACCGCTAAAGCCTGTTTTTTAACACAGCAGACAGAATGACCCTATTATAATGCAATTCAGATAATGCCAGCCTCCTCTTCAAAACCCTCCAGTGGTTGCCCTTCTCATTCAGAATCAAAAGTGAAGTCTTTACACTGGCCGATATTGCCGTGTCCATGGTCTGTACCCACCCACCCTGCATTTTCTCTCCAGTCTTATTTCCTGTAACTACCCCATACATTCATATGTTTCATCCTCAACTGGCCACTTTGCTGTTCTTCAAATCACTATGTATGCTTCTGCCTCAGGGCCTTTGCACTTGCTTTCCCTTTTTTTGAAAGTCTCTTTACCCAGATATTCCCCTTATCCCCTTCAGATCTTTGCTGAAATGCCGCCTTTTAAATAATTTCACCCCTGGAAAATGCCACTTAAAATTTAACAACTCCTGCAGGTTCCCAGCACCCCCCACCCCATTTTCTCCATTTTTTTTTAACTTAGCCCTTATCTACATCTAGCATAGTTTGCTGATTGAGGTATAATATATTAACGTTCCCAATTTTTCCTTCTCTGCTCAGTTAGGATTGTTCATGTGGCTCGCTTTGGCCAATGACATATGAGCAGGGCTGATGCATGCTCCTCCTGACAGCAGCTGTGAGAGTCAGGGCAGGGCTCCACCGTCTTTCTTTCCCTCCGTGGCCTGGAGGCCAGCATGCCCTCTAGAGGGAGTTCTCCTTGACCTTGAAGGAGACACGGAGCATAGCAGTGGCCAGCCTACAAAGGCCATCTAATATCATTGCCTTTTGAGGTTGTTACCACCATACAACTAAGCTGATACAGTTATCTATTTCGCACTAAATCGTAGGCTCAATGAGAGCAAGATTTTTTGCTTATTTTGTTCACTACTGTATTACCAGGGTTTAACATGCAGCAGTAACTCAATAAATATTTGCTGAATGAGTTACTGTAGCCAAGAATTTGTCAAAGGATAGGAAAGGGAGATTTGACAGATTATGGCATAAGCCAGCAATGGGGAGTGGAATGAAACCCTTTGATGTGCTACCACAGAGTTGCCGTCACACAATAGCAATCAGTTATCTGTGTGCTTGGTGCATTGCAAATGCTGCATAAAGATTTGTTATGTCCATTATTATTTGTTTGTAAGGGACTATATGCAACTGAAATTAGAGTATAATTGTCAAAGGTATTTTGAGAAGGGAAAACTCTGTTGGGGCTGGGATGCTGGGTAAAGGGAAATTCCAAGTGACCTTGCTCATTGTGACTGAGAGTTGGTGGCAGCTGATATCTGGGAGTTCAGCTGGGGTTGTACCCTGGGTCCTGTGTTCTTTTCTGTGTAGACCTCTCCACATAACTGCTTGGGCTTCTGTGCAGCCCAGAAGCTGGATTCTAAAAAGGAACGTTCCACGTGGACAAGTTCCAAAGCGTAAGTGTGAAGCAAACCTCCACTCATGTTTTGTTTGCTGGTGTTCTGTTGGCCAAGGTCAGACATGTGGCTCAGCTCAGAGGCAGTGGGGGGCACAACTACACCAGGACTCAAGCATCAGGGAGCATGAGTCACTGTGGTGGCCAAAAGAACAACCAACCCATCACCGCCATCTCAGCGCCTGTCTGGACCGGATACACACTGAGCATCCAGCATCTCAAATTTATCACTTTGTTCAAGTTTAAACTAATTTGGGAGATCCTTTCAGACTAACCAACTTTGCGAGAGACTGATGTATTAATGATAATGTCAACAACTTCATTCTTCTTGGGAAATATGCCTGTATCAAAACTTGGTACCATGCAGGCATAGGCAGCAGATTTCCACACAGGGAAGGATCACAGGAGACCAAGTTACAGTTCCCTTGGTGCGCAAAGAGTCTGTAAAAAGGAAACTCTCCATTTTCTTTTTTAAAATTTATTAATTAAATTTACTGGGACGACATTGGATAATAAGATGATGTAGGTTTCAGGGGCACATTTCCATGTGCATCGTGTGCCCACCACCCACTGGCAAACCATCTTCCATCACCCTATTTGACCCTTTCACCCTTTACTACCTCCTCCCTCTGGTAACCACCGTGCTGTTGTCCATGTCTGTGAGTTTCAGCTTTACATTCCACATGAGTGTAAAATTATATGGTTCTTAGCTTTGAGAATGTTATGCTAAGTGAAATAAGGCAGTCAGAAAAAGCTAAAAAAGAAATGCCAGTTTCAAGGGACATGTATTGCACACTAACAACACCTGGTATCTTATCCTCCTCCCAGTCGAGGAACAGCACCACCTCCATCACATGACCTGGCCAGTAGAGTCGAAGCAATGAGCTGCTAGACAGAGGAACCAGATCCCCCTTCCTAAAATTCTTCTTTAAAGACTTAAAATGGACCCATGTAATTATCATTACAAAATTAAATACCACCAGATTACCAAGGACACATCATCAACTACTTTACATTTAAATTGGTGGTTTCTGGATGAAATTCAAGGTTACAGGTTTCAACAGCAAAACAAATACATAAGACCTCACTGCTGATTAGTTACCCTAAGAGCTAATCACATTCACTTCTTGATACTTTTACTTCACATCAGTTGTACAGAGTGGTATTTCTGTGCTTGCCAATTCCTAAAAGGAATGTACCCTAGCAGGGCGTAAAATTTGTAAACAAGTGTTTAGACACAAAGTCTGGCCATACTCCTAGAATGTTGGGAGAATATAGAAGGACCACAGATGTGAAATAGATCAATGGTCTGGGCCATAAACGGGGAAGAAGAGTCTGAGAAAGCACAGGAAAGGAAGACCCGCAGGATTTGATGTGAGGCTTGGACTGGATTTGGGATACAAAAAAGGGAGGAAACAAAAGGAGTTACAAAAGTAACTCCACCAATTTTATTTAGAGGATTGAGAACTGGAACTTGAGAAGGAAAATCATTGTGAATCAGACGGAAGGAACAGGACGGGACCATGAGTTGTTCAGGGGGTAGGTTGAGTTTCAGATACACTTACTCCACAGGGACTTTCTGAGCTTCCACTGAGGGCCAGACATCGCTCAGAGCTCCAGCCTCCAGTGGGGAATAAGACCAGGTTCCCGTCTCGGGAACTTATATTCTTCTGCAGAGAGGCAGGCCGCAAAGATGTGAGCAAAGACCATTTCTGACACAATTTGTAACCGGTATAAAGAAAATAAAGTAGGGAATGGGGTGGAGCGTGCGCAGGATGCATAGGGGAGTGGAGAACACACTGCCTCGGGAGGTCAGGGAAAACCCAAGACCTGAGTGTGGAGAGTAATCTCGTGAAGGGAGCGTTTGGGGGCGGAGGGAAGCATTCCAGACAGAGGGACTACGAGTGGGAAGGCCCCGAGGAGGGAACTAGCTTTACATCTTTAAAAGTTGGAAATGAGAGAGACAAGTTCGGAGATTAGTGTGGGAAGGCTGGCAGAGGGCAGCTCATGTTGGGGCCTCGGGCTGTGGTGAGAAGTTCGGACTTTGCAGGGATAGGGATGGGGCACCATTAGAAAGCGTTGAACAATAGCACCGGGTTGGAAATATCACTTATTTGCAACAAGTAAGTGTATTGAATCAATACATTTTTCATCTTGAACTTACACAATGCTATATGTCAATTATATCTGAATAAGGCTGGAGGGGAAAGATCACTCTGGCTTCTCTGGGGCATGGGCATATCATAAAGGGGCAAAAGTGGAGGCGAGAGACCAGGTAGGAAGCCATTGCAGGGTTCCGGGTGAGAGAGACCGCTCAGGATGAGGGGCCGGCAGCAGAGGAGTGGAGAACTGCCCTGTCTGTCAGTCAGATGCCTTGATGGAAGACCAGCCAGCTGATGGATTCAAGGTGGGTGTGAGCAAAGGGGAGCACGCACTCAAGACTAGCACCTGCAGTCCCCAGAAAGAGATGACATGAGACACACACACAGAATGTGAGAGACAGCAAAAGAAAAGATTGTAAGATGTTCAGGATGTGGTATTCTTCAGGTATCTAGAAATATATGGGTAGAATCTAGGTACAAGGTTAGGAATAGAGATGTACTTCTGAGACTTATTTGCCTAAATATGATGGTTAAGATCTTCATGCACCCTAGTAGACCAAGCGTAGAGTGGAAACAGCAAGTCGTGCCAAAGGGAATGTTCTTGTTTAGAAACCAGCAGGATGGAGGCCAGTCCCAGGGCCACTCAGAGACAAAGGGCAGAGGGGGGATGCAGACAAGGGGGCTGAAGCTTATGCAAACGGACTCTGGTTCTCAGACGACTTTGTCCACTAGTAATGCACACTGCAGGGTCCTATTTGTTGTTTTGTCTGATTTGAGACCCAAGAGAATGTTTCTGAAAACTGAGAGGAAGTTTCAAAGGCCTTAGTGTTCCAGGAAGATGAGGTCTTAGAAAAGGCCGATTTATTTTTTAAAAGGAACTGCTAAGAGCAGCCATTGAAAATGAATCAGTTAAAACAACGATGAGATACCATTACACACCTATTGGAAAGACCAAAATCCAAAATGCTGACAACACCAAATGCTGACTAGGATATAAAGCAACTCTCTTTCATTGTTAGTAGGAATGCAAACTGGCACAGCCGCACTGAAAGGCAGTTTGGAGCTTCTTACAAAACTAAACGCACTCTTATAATCCGTGGTATTAGCCGAAAGGAGTCAAAAACTTGTGTATGTCCACCCAAATACCTGCACGTGGAGGTTTATAGCAGCTTTATTCATAATAACCAAAACTTA
Source organism: Glossophaga mutica (assembly GCA_039655065.1). Lineage (NCBI taxonomy): Eukaryota > Metazoa > Chordata > Mammalia > Chiroptera > Phyllostomidae > Glossophaga > Glossophaga mutica. The sequence continues at coordinate 160,728,935 of CM077303.1, forward strand.
GAAGCAACCAAGATATCCTTCCATAGGTGAATGGATAAGTATACTAAGGGACATCTAGACTACAGAATATTTTCCTGCACTAAAAAGAAATGAGCTGGCAAGCTGTGAAAAGACATGGAGGAAGTTTAAATGCATGTCACTAAATGAAAGAAGCCAATATGAAAAAGCTATGTCCTGTGCAATTCCAACTATACGACATTCTGGAAAAGGCAAAACTATGGAAACAGTAAAGTATCAGTGGTTGCCAGGAGCTGGGGGATAAATAAGGGGCGCACAGAGGGTTTGGGGGCAGTGACACTGCTCTGTGTGACGCTGATGGTGGAGACATGCCACCGTACATTGGACGAGACCCACAGAAAGCACCACACCAAGAGTGAGCCCTAATGTAAGCTACGGACTTTGGGTGATGATGATGTGTCGATGTAGGTTCATCAGTTGTAACGAATGTTCCATCTTGATGAAAACTATTGATAATGGGGGAGGTTGGGCACCGAGTGGGGAGGGTATAAGGGAAATCTCTCTTTATGCTCAATTTTCTGTTGACCTAAAACTGCTCTTTTTAGTTTATCCATTTTAAAAAATAGAACCATCAGAATGGTGTGGCCTCCAGTAACAAGGGAGCGACCCAGAGCCACAGCCAGAACAGGGAGATGAGCTTGGTGGCTGCTCTTTGCTGGCCCAACCGTGTGCTTCTGGCTTCCCCGGGCCAAAAGCATTTCTTCGTTCCCTTTTCTCCCATATCCCGCAGTCAGGCCATGAACACATGCTGTTGGCTGTACCTTTAAATTATACGGAGAAACTAACTACTTCTCCTCACTTCCCTGATCTCCTTCCTGGATCATTGTAACATCCTCCTGATTAGACCTCTGTGTGCCTGGACTTCTTAGAATCTATTCTCACTAGGGAGCGGAGGGAGCCCATTAAAGCCAGAGATAAAAGTCACACCTCCACTGCAAATCCACCCCAGGTTTCCCTCCTCACCCAGGCGACAGCCAGCATCCCTACAAGGCCTACAAGACTGAGCGGTCCCCTGTCATCCCCTCCCTCTCAGTCTCACCTCTCCTCCTGGCCCTCTGCCTCCGACCGTCATCCACACCGCCCTTGTTCCAGAATTCGCTGGGCACGACCTGTGCACATCTGGTCCTTTCTGCCTGCAGTGCTTTCCCAGGATACCTGCATGGCTCACCCCTCAGCTCCTCCAGATCTTTACAAAACATTTTCTTACTGGTGGGCCGCGCCTCGTCCACTCTAAAGAAAACAGGCCTTGCCACCAGCCACCAGGCTGGCATATGCTCTCTCCCTTACCTTGTGTTCTTTTCCTCTACAGCACTTTTTGGTATTTTGCATACTATGCCTTTACTGGTTTATTATTTTATTCTTTGTCTTTCCTCACGATAATGTAAGCCTCATGAGGGCAAGGACTCTCGTTTTCTCCTGCTGTGTCTGTGTACCTAGTGTCTGTCACACCTTATATTTGTTGGATGAAGATTTTTTAAGGTGCATGTGAAAAAGAAGTTGAAATGGGAGGGACTGAGGCTGCTGGCATGTCCCCGTCTTTGTTTGGGCTGCTGGAACAAATGTACCATAGACCGTGTGGCTTATAAACCACGGAAATTTATTTCTCACAGTCCTGGAGGCTAAGAAGTCCAAGATCAAGGGGCTGTTGGACAGTGAGCCCACTCCCTGGTTCACAGACAGCCTTTTTCCCTCCCATGGTGGAAGGGGCAGGGCCGCTCTTTGGGTCCCCTACAAGGTCACTCATCCCATCCATGGTGTCTCTACCCTCGTGAGCCAATCACCTCCCAAAGGCCCCGCCTCCAAATTCCATCACATTGGGGGTTAGATTTCAACGGGTGAATTTTAGGGGGACGAAAACAATCTGCACCAGTCTCCTCAGAGAGCTTTGCCACATAATTTTAGAACAAACGACATACTGCACTATTTTACTGACTACGGAAGTTATGCCCCTCTGATAATTCTGCACTGACTGACCAGCCCAATATGTTTTATAGTTTTCACTTATATTTGACTTTTAAAGCTCATTTGCTTAACGCAATCTTCATGAACTAAGTCAAGTTTTTGGATTCATGGACTTGATTATAAACTTCGGCAAAGCCTGAACTGTAGAAGGTCTTTGCCTTTCAGCGGGCTATTTTTGGATGCTTCTGCCTGAGCATGGCGACGCTGCCACTGAAGAGAAAAACAAACAACTTACGCAGTCTCAGGGACTTGACCGAGAAACAGTTGTCGTGTTTATTAAAACCTGATAAGCTTTTCAAACTACATCTATCTTTAGTTTACAGCCAAAGTAAATGACAAACAGGTCAAGCATGTTTTTGGTAAGGTGTCAATTTGCTGCAACAAAGAAATTACAGCAAAATGAGAAATCCCTTGTCTTTTTCCTCAGCGCTTTCAACAATTGTGAAACAATTGACACTTACTGAGTAGACAGAAAACTAGCTTAAGCCATTTAATGCAACCACTCAGCAAGGGAAATCATTTATCACCACAATTGCATCATGCCACTGATATTTTAATTTTTATCTTTAATTACTGTTAATATCATAGCTGAGGATAGAAAAGAAAATCTTGGGCTATTCTATTGAGTCTCGTGAGGATGGGACCAAAATTCCTCATTTTCTGATACCCTTAAGGTACTCTTAATGCTACTTCTTTTCTACAGTTTTTTAAATTGCTTCTCCTATCCTCATCATCCCTTTAAAATTCCTTGTTTAGCCAGAAAATGCAGGGAACCTACTAAAAAAAGAGCATTCAGTACCCTCGGTGTGAGAGAACAGTACGCGTTCAGGCCCTGTCTGTGCTGTGTGGCAATAAAACAGACGTGAGGCTAAAAACTGTCTGTTACCACTATTGAGAACTTTACAAGGCACACTCTCACTGTAGGTCTCCAGAGCCGGTCTCTCTGGGAACTGCCAAACGCCAGCACATGGCCTCAAAATACACAGTGCTCCACCCGCTAAGCATAATAAACCACAGTTGAGTTGGGAGAAACCTTTCATGCCTGAGTTATCTACAGGTCCATATTACTCTCATATTTCCCAAATTAGTGTTTGGGTTAATTAACACTTCCTTGCCCGTCTGTCCTCATAATAGAACTACAGTAATTAACATGGTGTTACAAACACCCAGGGACAGACACGGATGGAGCAGAACAGAGTAACCAGAAATGAGTCCATGCATGTGTTACCTGTGTGTTTAAGATGTATTTCAAATCAAAAAGGAAAGAATGGATTATTTGTATGCCAACTTGTATTCATTTCAAGAAAAAAGTTAGATCCCTATTTTATAACCCTGTGATAAAATATATTCCAAATGGATTTGACAACATAAAAGTACTAGTAAGGCCCTGGCTGGTGTGGCTCAGTAGACTGAACGCCGGCCTGTGAACCAAAAGGTCACCAGTTTGATTCCCAGTCACAGCCCATGCCTGGGTTGTGGGCCAGGTCCCCAGCTGGGGGCATATGAGAGGCAACCAATTGATGTTTCTCTTGCACATTGATGTTTCTCTCCTTCTCTTTCTTTCTCTCTTTCAGATTTTCTAAAAATAAATAAATACAATTTTTTTTAAGTACTAGTAAGGGTTCCAGTTCAAGATAGGAGGCTCCTGACCCTACCTTCTCCCACAGACACCATGTATCTACAGCTAGATAGGAAACAGTTCCCTCCTAAGGCCTTCCAGAAACCATCTGAGTGGCTCCTACACATCGGGAAAACAAGAAAAAAACCAATAATAAAACAGGTGAGAGAGAACAAGACACAAGCTTGCCATGCCTGACACAGCAACAGAACAATCTGGAGAGAACTCACGACTCCTAGCTTTTCCCTGAGGAGTGAATGGTAAGGCACAAAGTCTATCATCCCAACTGTTAAGACTTCTACCCGAGGATGGGACCGCAAAACGCCCAGCTCTGAGAGGGGCTTATGCACATTAGACCTACAAGGCTAGAGCCAACAAATGGGCTTGCAGCAACTCGTAGTAGCTGTCCCCCCAGGGCTTGGCATTGAAGTGGCCAACTGAAACACTCACACTCAGTCTGTCTGTGAAAGAGGCCTCTTTGCTTATCTTAAACCTCAGACTGAAAGTCGACTCCTAATATAACGCAAATCTAAAGGCCAACTGCAATCTTCTCCAGAGACTGGGGAGGTGACATCTTTGTTCTCTCTGTCTCTCTGTCTCTTTCACTGCCCTACCACTCCAGCTCACCAACATCTTTTGTAAAGGAGCTTTTGCTGCTGCTGCCCAGGGCACACAACCCTTGACCACCTGGTTCTGGTAGACAGCAGAGGCTACCTTCACCAGTCCCACAGGACAGTGACAGAGAAACAGTTCCTAACTGTTTCAGTGAGCAGAGAGCAGGCAGAAATGCCCTTCTCCCAGTCCTTTCCTGGACAAGGTCTTTTTGCACTTTAATAGCTGCTGCCAAGGGTCCAGCTTCCAATCAGCCTGCATCTAGGTGCTGACGGACATCCTTGCCTTTGGGACACTGAAAGGTTTGGCACACCCTCAATTCCTGGGAGCGACTAAAATCAAAGCAGGTGGTTTGGATGCTCAGTAGGGCCAGAGAAACACCCAAGACAGAGAAGTGCTGAATGATAAGGTTTAATCCCCTACAGGAGACCACTCCCTCAAGACTGGGAGAGTGGAATGTTTTTGTCAGTGCACAGAAGCCACACAACTGAGACAAGGAGAAGGAAACATCCGAGGAATGTGTTCTAAACAGCAACGGAAGAGTTAAAACTCAAGAAAGAGAACTTTACAGAATGAAGATGAGATTTACTTGATAAAAAAATTCAAAATAATTGCTCACAGAGCACAGGAGAATATGACATGAATAGAGTGAGAATTTCAATAAAGAGACAGAAAATATAAGAAAGCACCAAACAAATCACAGAGCTGAAGAATAAAGCAACTGAACTGCAGTTCAGTAGACGGCTTCGAGAGCAGAACAGCTGAAGAGAGGGGTAAGCACACTCAAAGACAGAGCAGTGTCGTTCACCCAGGCAGAGGAGAGTAAAGAAAACAAAGAATTAAAAGTAGTAAAGACACACTAAGGTACCTATGGAACAACATCCAGTGGACCAGCATTTGTGTTCAGGGGTCACAGAAATGGGGGCGGGGGGTGCAGAGGAGACAGAAAGCTACTTGAAGAAACAATGGCTGAAGAGGTCCCTGATTTAAGGGAATAAAAAAAGACCTTGAGATCCAAGAGACCCAGATGCCCTATAGAAGATGAATCCAAACAGACACGTATTAACACATATTATAAATACATTTCAAAAGTTAAAGGCAAGAAGAGAATCTTTAAAGCAAAAAAAGAAAAACAACTTGTTACCTACAAGGGAACCCCCGTAAGGTAATCAGCAGATTTTTCAGCAGAAACATGGCAGGCTGAAGGGAATAGCACTTTTTAGTCAAAGTGCTAAAAGAAAAAATACCTGCCAACCAAAAATACTCTATTCAGAAAAGTCATCCTTTATAACTAAGGAGAGATAAAGAGTTTTCCAGACAAGCAAAACTAAAGAAGTTTATCACCATTAAACTGGCCTCACAAAAGGTGTTTTTAAAAAAATTCTTTAAGATAAAACAAAAGGTGCTAGTTAGTAACAGTAACATATGAAAATACAAATTGCACTGGTAAAGATGAATATAAATTCAGAATACTCTAATATGCTATGGCAGCGAAATCATATCAATCTAGCATGCAAGTTAAAAGACAAAAGTATTAAAAGAACAACAATAACTACAAAATTTGCTAAGAGAGAAAAAGATGCAAAGTGTGACATCAAAACATAAAGATGGAGGAGGTTTGAAAATGTACAGTTGTAGTGTGCATTCTAAATTAAGTTGTTATCAGCTTAAACTAGACTATTATAAATATGAGGTGGTTTGTATGAGCTTCATGGTACCCACAAAGCAAAAACCTGCAATATATATGCAAAAGAGAAGGGAATGAATCTCAGCACACCACCACAGAAAATCATTAAGTCACCAAGAAAGAGAGCAAGTGAAGAAGAAACAAAGAATTACAAAACAGAAAACAATAACAAAATGCCAATAGTAAGTCTATATCATCAGTAACTACTTTAAATGTAAATGAACTAAGTAATCCATCCAAAAGACATAGAGTGGCTGAATGGATTAAAAAAAAAAAATCTGTCTATGCCACCAGGTCTGTGAAAAAGAATAATAAACTAAGCCCAAAGTTAGTTGCAGGAAGAAAATAATAAAGATCAGAGCAGTAATAAATAAAGTAGAAACTAAAAAAGACAATAGAAGAGATGAAACTAAGTGTTGTTCCTTTTAAAAGATAAACAAAGTAGACAAATGTTTGGCTAGACTCACCTAGAAAAAAGAGAGAAGACTCAAATAAGTAAAATAAAGAATGAAAGAGACTTATGACTGATACTATGGAAAAACAAAGGTTCATGCAAGACTACTATGAACAATCATATTGCAACAGATTGGACAGCCTAGAAGAAATGGAAAAATTCTTAGAAATATACAACCTAAATCATGAAGAGGTAGAAATCTGAACAGACTAATTACTGGTAACTAGATTGAATTGATAAACAAAACTCTCCCGAAAAACAGAAGTCCAAAATCAGACAGTTTCACCACTGAATTCTACCAAGTATTTAAAGGAAATTAATATCAATCCTTCTCAAAATCTTCCAAAAAAATTGTTAGGAGAAACAAATTCAGCAATGTTTGAGGATACGAAATCAATTTATAAAAATGTGTTGGATTTCTGCACATTAATAATGAACTCTCAGAAAGAAATTGAAAAAATTCATTTACAATTTCATCAGAATGAATAGAAATATCAAAGAATAAATTTAACCAGGGAGGTAAAGGCCTGACAACTGAAATCATAAAACATTGAAAGAAGAAGATGCAAATAAATGCCCATAGATTGGAGGAGTTAATATTGCTAAAATGTCCCTACTACTCAAAATGTCCATACTACAGATTCAAGAGATGTCCATCAAAATTCCAATGACATTTTTCACAGAAATAGAACGATTTTAAAATATGAATTAAACCACAGAAGACTCAGGATGGCCAACGCAATCTTGAAAAAGAAAAACGAAGCTGGAGGCATTACATTCCTGAGTTTAAATTATGTTACCAAATTATAGTAATCAAAACACTGTGGTGTTTGGCATTTAAAAAGACACACAGACTAACAGAACAGAATAGAGAGCCCAGAAATAAACTCACACATTTCTAGTCAATTTTCAATAAAGGATCCAAGAATATACAAGGAGGGAAGGACAGTATTTTCATATAAATGGTGTTGATAAAACCGTACAGCCATATGCAAAAGAATAAAACTGGACCACTATCTTATACCATACACAAAAACCAACTCAAATGGATTAAAGAATTGAACATAAGGCCAGAAACCATAAAACTTCTAGAAGACAACATAGGGAGTAAGTTTGTTGACATTGGTCTTGGCAATAATTTTCTTTTTGGTCTGGACATCAAAATCAAAAGCACAAGCAATATAAATGAGTAGAACTACATCAAACCCGAAATCTTCTGTACAGTAAAGTAAACCATCAACAAAATGAAAAGGCAACTCTATGGAGTGGGAGAAAATATTTGCAAATTATAAATCTGATTAGGGCTAATATTATATATAATATATATGATATATATATATATATTACTGAATAGCCAAAAAAAAAAAAAAAAAAAAAAGAAGAAGAAAGAAAGAAAGAAAGACAACCCAGCCAAATCTGATTAAACTTTGGGCAGAGGATCTGAATAGACATTTTTCTAAAGAAGATACAGATGGCCAACAGATACATGGAAAGATAGTCAATCAAAACCACAATAAGATATCACCTCATACCTATCATATTGACTATTATTAAAATTACAAGAGGTAACTAGTGCTGGCAGGGATTTGGAGAAAAGGAAAACCTTGTGCTCTGTTGTTGAGATTGTAAATTAGAGTGGTCATTATGGAAAATAGTGTGAGGGCTCCTCAAAAAATTAAAAATAGAACTACCATACAACCCAACAATCCCACTTGTGAGTACTTACCCAAAGGAAACCAAGTCACTATCTGAAAAAGACGTCTGTGCTCCCATGTTCATTGCAGCGTTATTTACAACAGCCAAGACATGAGAATGAACTAAGTGTTCATCGACTAATATATGAATATAGAAAATGGGATGTATAATGGATTATCATTAAGCCATAAAAAGGGGGAAATTCTGCCTTTTGCCACAACATGGATGGATCTTGAGGGCATTTTGCTAAGTGAGGCCTGTCAGACAGAGAAGGACAAATACTGCATCATCTCCCTTATCTGTGGGGTCTGAAAAGACACACTGAGTTCACAGATACAGAGAACAGATCAGTGGTTGCCAGACAGGGGGTGTGAGGGAGAAGGTGATCAAGAGGTCCAGACTTCCAGCTATCAGATAAGCAAGTCCCACCACACATTGATGTTTCTTTCCCTTTCTCTCTCTCCCCCGTCCACTCTTATCTAAAAATAAATGAATAAAATCCTAAACACAAAAAAAGATTAGCAAGTTTTGGGGATGTAATGTACAGCATGGTGAGTATAGTTAACACTACTGTACAGCACACAGCAGGTTCTCATATAACATCCTTTTATTAGTCACTTCTTTATAACGTTGATGAGATGCCATAAAAACATAACTCTTATGTCAGTCAGCCTATGGTAAAACTGGTTTCATTTTATGTCATTTTGCTTAAAGTTGCAGAACCAATCAACGTTGTTAAGTTTGAGGACTTACTTTGTTTGAAAATTGCTAGTATGGTAGATCACAAAAGTTCTCATTACAAAAGAAAACTACAGCCTTGGCCAGTGCAGCTCAGTTGGTTGGGCATCATCGCACAAACTTGGATTCCTGGTCAGGGCACATGCCTGGGTTGTGGATTCGGTCCCTGGTCGGGTCATGTTTGAAGGGCAACTAATCAATGTTTCTCTCTCACACGGATGTTTCTCTCCCTCCCCCCCCCCCTTAAAACAAAAAACAAAAAACTGTAACCACGTGGCATGATGGATGTTAACTAAGCTAACTATACTTGGATAATTATTTCACAATATATACATATATCAAATCATTATGCTGTACACTGTGGATTAATACAATGTCGTATGTCAATTATATCTCAATAAAACAGGAAAAAAACTTTAAAGAGTACTAGTAAAAGTTCTTAGTGACTTTATATAGCCTTAAGGTGGGAAAATACTTTCTAAGTAGTAAGTAAAGTGGAAAAACAATGGCAATGACACACAGAAATCATAATTTCTCTCTAAAAACATAAGTAAAATTAAAAGGGAAATTACTAGAAAAAATACTTATACAATTGTGCGCAGCTTAATGACGGGATACATTCTGAGAAATGCATCGTTAGGCTATTTTGTCACGAGAATGTCAGAGGACACACTCACACAGGGCAGGTGGTGGGGCCTGGTGCGCCCCAGGCTGTGTGGAGTGGCCCATTGTGCCTGGACTATGGGCCTGGAGAGAATGTCCCTGCACAAAAGAACCAGAGATTAGACCGAGCACGAGACACAATACAATCAAGAGACGTGGCAAACACGAGATGTACGAGGCTGCTGCCGGCATAATGGCACACAGCTTCACAGCAAACTTTTTTAAAATAAATAAAGACAGTACACTCAAAAATAACAATAAAAAGTATAGTATATAGTAAATACATAAACCAGTAACATAGTTATTTATAATCATTATCAAGTATTATATACCGTAGGTAATTGTATGTGCCATACTTTATTTTGTATTAGTTCCAGGTGTACAGCTTAGTGGTTAGACAACTATGTAATCTACAAAGTGATCCCCAAATAATTCAAGACCGGCCTGGCACCCTATGTAGTTGTGAAAATATTATTGGCTATTTTTTTATACAACCGGCAGCACAGTAGGTTTGCTTACACTGGCATCACCACACACACCTGAGTAGTGCATTGGGCTACTGTGGAAGGGAGGTCACGATGTCACTAGACAACAGGACTTTGTCAGCCTTGTTATAATCTTACAGAACCACCGAGGTTGTATAGTCGGTCCACCTTGACTGGAATGTTGTGATGGAGCACGTGACTCTATGTGGCTGACTAAGAGTTTATATCACTACCCTGCCTCAGTGGGAAAATGGACAACAGACCTCGACTGTAACAGGAACAGCTCTCTGCGCCTTAGTTTACTTTCTGGAAATTGAGGATGAGGAAAATGCGTGTAAAGAGCTCAGTGTGACTCTGAACTTGAAGTTTCCAGTAAAAGTGGTTTTACTCACTACTGTGTGTGTGTGTGTGTGCGCACACACACACAAGTGCATCTGCACAGACCAACTCTCCCAGTTTGCCCAGCATCCCAGGAAACTGCTCTGTTGGCAAATCAGGATGGCTGGTCACGTCCCGTACATGCGCATAGCAACGGACCTGGAAGAATGGGCACCAGGGCTTCAACAGGACTTAGTTCTCAGAAGGAGTTGTGACAGAGTCTTTTTATTTAATCTGTTATGCTTCGTTGTATACTCTACTATTTTTCCAAAAGCGTATGTGTTGGTTTTATAATGAGAAATAAAACACATTTATTTCAATGTGACATTTCTAAAGACTTGAATACAGCCTCTAGAACTAGTAACAGCTGTGAAATAATTTCCAAAATATAGACTGAGTCAAATGTCAGCGGTCCTCTCAGTGGAACGAGGAAGTCTCCTGGCCCCGACTCAGCACGGCACCGATTCACCGGCGCCGCACAAATGTGCTTCGTGCGTGTTTTCTGCACTTCCAGGCCTTGACAGTTCGCATGGAAAGCACAATATAAGCACTTTAATAAAAGGCAAGTTATGCAGTCATGTTAGCATGCAATGTTTTTAGTGCTCAGTAAAAAAAAAGGAGATCCTTTGTGTTTCTGTTCCATTTAAAACAATGAAATTTGCAATATCACCATTTCAAAGACGAAGACTTGTGTGTTAAAAACGTCCATTGTTTGAGAGGGATATGTAATTATGTGATGAAGTTGATACCTAAGGATAGATATTGTGATTTCTACTGAAATTGAGGGGTTTTATTCTTATTTTTTAATTTCCTTAAAATTTGAAGTTACGTTGAAGTAACTTTTTTGGAGGGGTGTGGGAATCCAAGAACTTTTAAAGTTCTCGAGGGGAAAAAAGGTATTTTCATTATTTGTGATGCCCAGGGAGCTGCAAGTCGGAGGGCGCACGGATGGGGCCGGGCGCACGGATGGGGCCGGGCAGGCCACGCCGCGGGCAGCCTTTCCTCTGCCAGGAGCAGCCCAGCGATCCACACAGAGTTTCCTCAGCATCCGTGGAGTCGCCTCCCATTTCCTTACGTAGCGCCAGCAAGCTGTTAATGGCTGGACTAAAGTTTTTCTAGTTAGTGTATTTTTGAATACTTCCACCCGGGATTTAGAATGTCTGACTTGTTCAGAGGAAAAAACAAAAAACACTTTGGAGGGAACTGGAAGCACACAGATAGCGTTTGACTCCTGAGGTTTGCTTCTTAGAGCTAAACTCAAAACACAGGCGCGCACACAGGCGCACACACAGCTGCGGGCCAGGACCTTGTGGAAACGGAGACGCAGCCCTGTAAACTCAGCCCTTCTCAGAAACCCGCGATTTCTGATTCAGACAGTTCACCTGCACTACCAGAGCCAGTTTGGCAGTAGTTCCAGGTGCGCCTGAAATCCTGTCTTTTGAATCTAGCACAATTTTCAGTCTTTTGCACTCACTGCCTCAGCCCCCCTACTAGAGAATTTGTGCTTATCACTCATGGCTTTAATTGTGGAGCCCAAATCAAGTTTATCTGGGGATAACATTACTGCTATATAAACTCCTCCCTGGCTTTGCCCAAGACAAAAGGTCTTTTTTTAGCAATTACAGATAATCAAAAGCAAATTGTGTTTTGGGCTTTACTGCTCTCAAAAATAAAACAAAAGCAAAAGCCAAGCTGCACCAGAAAACGCTCCTTCGATCTTTGCCCAAAATGAACCTCCCAGTGGTCCTTCCTTTCTCACTGCCTCACCAGCCCCCACTCCCTCCGCATGCAAACCGAAAAAGGCAACCAGGTAGATTTTTTTGAAAGATTCGTGAAAAACTTACTTTCTGTCCACTATTTGAATTTTAGAGGAGCTATATGAGCTGTATTTGGAATACCCCTTTAGGAAAAATGCAACCTTATTTTCACAGTTCTGCAGCTCAGAGAAAGTCACACAAGTCCTTGAAGAGGCACATGGGCCGGCCGCAAGCAGAGGTCTAGGCACTGGTGGTAGGAAGTCTGTAGGAAAGTCAGCAGGTGCAGGGAGCAACGTGCCTGTGAAACCTGTACCCAAAGTGAAGCGGTTGGGCTCGTGCCAACTCAAGGACCCAGAGGGAGCCACTGAGTGTGGGCGGTCGACCTCTCCCGAAAAGAAAGCGCTGCCCGTTAACTCACACGGTGCCCCTTCCACATTCTCCTGTCATGATCTCCGCACCACCTTCTATTTTATGGCACACTCAGAAACCAAACTCATATTTCCTAAACTCGTTTTTGTTATGCTACCCTTGTCCCCAGAATCTATCACTGGCTCTAAGTTGATTAAATTGTATGTGCTGTGTTTAATCAAATAAAACTGCTTTGCTCTACACACCTTTCCCCCATCATCAAGCAACCTTTGTCTCCAATCACAAATGGCAGCGCCCACCCTCCCTATGAACCTCCAGCAGGCCCGGAGCCCAAAGCGAGTGGATGGTGATGCGGTCTCTGAGCTGTCTGATTCTGAGCCAGAGAAAGTGCTGTGACAGCACAGAAGAAAATGCAGTTCAACGCAAGACTCCAAGCAGAAAGTGACTGCACCCACCAAAGCTGCTTAAAACAACTGCACCAAGTCAAAGAGTAAAGCCATCAAGAATACAAACACAGTTTAATCCAGGTAGAGAAAAAAGAGATACAACATCAATTGAAAGAGTCTCGCCAGCATTTACAGAACACACTGGAGGAAGCAAAACCTTCCCTAGACATCAATTTCAGAAAGACTCATCACTTATAGACTGTACTGGGAACAGTGACACAGCAAGACTCGTTACTTTCTGTGCTGAGTTAGAGACTTTGAAGTGGGGGAGGGGGGAGACTGTCACAGCACAGCTGGTGCAGAACAAGGGGGCCTGGAGAAAGATGATTCCAGGCAAGAGTCACTAGCCCACCCTGGTTAGAGCTATCATCAGTTCATGAATGAGAAGAACTGCAGATTGTTATCACAACCCACTACAAGCTCCTTACAGCTCTGGGGGATCAGATCTGAACAAATCTACAGTTCATTGTCATTGCATAGAGCTCTAATTTCGGGGCATGAGTATGGTTATTGTGAATCACTCCTTTCGTTGGATTTGTAAGTCACCTGTCTCCTTCTAGGAGGACTGGGTAGACTCTTCCTAGTTTTCACTGACTCTAAAAGGCCTCTGATTATTCAACTGGTACAACACATTTTATTTAAGATCACAGAACCCCCTTTGAGTCCATCCTATTCATTTCTGTCTTTGTGCAGGTGTGGGTATAAGTAGGCTTACATTTGTGAGTATAGAGTGTATTGAGTTTCATAAACTCTTTAAAAATAAACTTCTGCTCACCCTTATATATTGAGATAGCATGAGTTATGTATATCTGCCTATGTCTTAGTGTTTAACTGTATTAATGTTTATTTGGCACCCTATTCTAAGTAAAAGATCATATCAGATACTGTAGGGACACAAAGTACATGTAGCACATTATTCTTGTCCTCAAAGAGCTAACAATCTAGTAAAATGAAAGAAACAAGAAGTCAAGAGTTAAATAATAATGAAGCAATTAAGAAAAAGCTCAGGACTGGTGGCAGCTGCTGGGGGATCAGAGGGAGAAAGCCCACCGGGACTCAGTATTCCTCTGTAGTGCCTTTCCTACATGCAGGAAGTCATGCTGGGTTTTGCTTTTTATTGAGTCTTCCTGGATGTTTCGGGGCTAGCCCCTTCACCTAGCCCCACAGTGGGAGTTCAGGTGTCCAGCCTGAGCTGTGGCGTTCCCTCCCAGGGACCTGGGAAGGGGGTTGGGAGAAAGGGCACTTGACACTAGAGACCCAAGAAGCAGCATTTTTAGGGGCATTTAAATCAGAGCCCTGCGGAATACCCGATCGGAAATTCAATCCAAAGAGGCTAGGATTGGAGAAAGAGAGAAGTGGAGAGAAAACACAGGTGCATGCATGACCATTGGCCGAAAGCCAAGGAAGCTGGGGCAGGTGAAAAGATTTGAACCAGAGGGTGGGCACAGAATCTGGGAACATTCCCTAAGTCTAAGAAAATAGTTGCAGTATCTTTTGTTTTTAGAAAATCGTATCCTTGGGTTTTAGTGGGGTGAGTCATGAAAGGGGCTCACTGAACCCACACCCCATCTCCCACCAGGTCAGACTCTTCCTAACCAGGAAGGGAGGATGGTGTTTCCCAAGCTACCCAGGGCCCAGCTACCCAGGGTCCTGGTGCTACCCAGGGAGATGCTAAATTTCCCTAGAATACTTCAGAGGTAGGGGCAGGGTTCCCTCTCTACCTCACTGACCCATAGCTTCCCAGTGGGTGATTACAATGCCATTGGTTACCCAAAACCTCTTCCAACACACCCTTAGGAGTCTGCGGTAGAGAAGGGGGTCTGGAGTCGTGGGGAGCTACACAAGCATTAATGCAATGCATGGGGCGAGAGGACCTTGAGGACAGCATCTCCTGTTACCTTGGAGGGTCAGAGGCCGTGGTCCCAGCAGCTGGCTTGATCAGAATGTGCATTGTGTCTGGAGGTGAGCCCAGATTCACAAACCTCCCCTGCTTCCCTCCCCCAGGGCCCATCACTAGTTACTGAACTCCTTATATGTGTATGGTGACAGCTTCCTTAATCCTGACCAGCTGGTAGGATAGCATGGTGCCAGGATGGCAAGGGACCAGCAGGAGCTGGACAATGACTGATACTAAAGGGAGTGTTCCAGCCAGTAAGCTATGATGAGTCATCACAGCTGAATTCTGCTGTGAGTACGTACAGCATGTGCCTTTTTAAGTAAGAGGTGCTATTCTGGAGTTGTCATTTAAGCATCAATTGATCCAATCCATGTGGCTGACAGCCTGCGCTCAGTGGGCTGTGGAAACCAGACTCAGAAGGTCTAGAACAGTTGGCTGTTCAGTCTGACAACAGAAATCACCTGCGAAGTTAAGAATACAGATCATTGGGCCTCCTATATCAACCGAATCAGAAAATTCAGAGGTGAAACTTTGGCACACACACACATTTTTAGAATTCTACAAGGGATTCTGAGACATAGTCAAGGTGGGGAACTATTGTTCTGGGACAGTGCTCTACAAAATTGGGGTTCAAAGTGAGGAATGAATTTTGCTGTCATATGGTCAGTTAAACTGCGCAGCTGTAGGGGGCCAGGTAGTCTGGGCAGATGACACACACTTAGGTTACTCAGGTAGGCAAAGGTCTTCTTGACAAAGAAGGTAGCAGTTGGTTTAGTGATTAGTGGAAGAGAAATGTACCTTCACTATGGGGCTGATAGACAATTACTTCAAAATCTGTTGGAGATTGTTTCACTTTAGGAGATACAAGGGAAAAGAATACATTTTAGCCTGTGTTTAAGCATTTCCCAAAGAATATTATTTTGATTATCTTTCCTGGAAGAGAAATGGAAAGTCATAGAAAGAGGAAGCAGTATTGTTGGGGGGAGAGAGAGGGAGAGAAGAAGCAGAAGGAGAGAGAGAGAGAGAGAGAGAGAGAGAGAGAGAGAGAGAGAGAGAGAGAGAGAAATAGCAATCAATTGCCTCCCATATGCACCCCAACTGGGGATCGAACCACATTTTCGTGTGTGGGATGATGCTCCAACCAACTGACCCATCCAGCCAGGGCAGTATACATCGTTAAAGTTAGATATTGATAATGTTTTAAATGTTTAAATATATATAATTGATCAGAGATAACCTTCTCCTGGTCAGCTTGACCTAGCTAGGTACACATCTTATTCCTGAGTATTTCACCCACTATGTTAAATAAGGTGGCGCCAACAGGATCTGAGTCACTGCTCTCCTGACTGGACATGAGTAAATAGGTCAATTGGCTTGTGCACTCTCGCTGTCAGAACAAGAACCAATGGAAACAAGGCTCAGCTCGGATAACAATGGGAGGGGAGGGACAGACAGAGGAGTGGTAGGCCCTACATGAAAGCAGAGAGAGCTCTTTGAAAAGTGGGGCCACTGCAGGGAACATGTCAATTAAGAAAGCTTCTTCCCCATAGGGAAAGCAAGGGAAAAAATGATATTCCAGCAGCAGTCAAGCTGGGGTACAAGGAGATTGGTAACACCACCTCCTTTGCCAGCCACATACATTCCCACCCTCAAAAATATCCTCCTTGGAAGCTTGGGCAGGGGAATAGCTGGTAGAGAGTTTTCTGTTGCCACCACTCCCTTGTTTGATAAGCAGGTCACATTTCATTTTAAAGTTCCTGGTGTTGAGGACTCAGTTTGATCGAGAGGAGAATGGGTTCCAAAGGTCCACAGTCTTCTAAGTCAGTCAGTCTATGGACAGGCCCACTAGTTGGCAGCACAGTGTCACGGCCGAAACAAAGGCACTAAAAGTCTTCCTGGGTCATATTTACTGTTTCGAACGGACCCAGTGGTCGGTTGGGGTGTCGCTGTGGCACAAAGCACGTGGACTGGCTTCCCTGGTTGTGGTGCAGGGCTCCCCTCCCTCCACGTTCTCTCTTCTGCACCCTCCGATGTCTAAGACAGCCCCTTCATTTCTGGGACGGGTCAGAAGCCATCACTCTGGTACTCAGAGCTACAGCCTCACCAAGAGTGGGGGCCAAAGAACTCCCTGTGAGGGCACCTGGGTAGCCCACATGTCTGTTGACCAAGAGTTCTCCAGAGAACCAATAGGGTATGTGAGAGAGAAATATAGGTAATAGATGTATTTTAAAGAATTGGCTCACACACTGTGGAGACTGGCAAGACCATAATCTGCAGGGTGGGCAGGAGTCTGGAGACCCAAGAAAGAGTCAATTATTGCAGGACACGTCCAAAGACTGTCCGCCAGCAGCATCCCCTGTTGCTTGGGGAAAGTGTGTCTTTTCTTCTATTTGGGCCTTCAACTAATTAGATGAGGCCCACCCATGTTACAGGGAGGAGTCTGCTTTACTCAAAGTCCACCAATTTAAATATTAATCTCATCCAAAATATTCTCACATATTGTGCCGAATTAAATAAATCATAGAGATGAAATCAAATACCATATGATTGTGCTTATATGAGGAATCTAGAAAACAAAATAAATAAACAAACAAAATAGAAACAAACTTATAGATACAGAGAACAAACTGATAGTTACCAGATGGAAGGTGGGTTGGAGGGATGGGTGAAAAAGGAATTAAGAAGTACAAATATAGTCAATGATATTGTAATAACTGTGTATGGTGCCAGATGGGTACCAGACTTATCAGTGTGATCACTTTGCAAGTGACATAAATGTTTAATCACCTCGTTGTACACCTGAAACTAATATAATAGGGTGTGTCAATGATAATTGGAGAATAAAAGTTTTTAAAAAACATGAAAAATAAAGCACCCTAAAGACACATCCAGAATAACATTTAACCAAATACCTGGGCACTGCAACCCAACCAAGCTGACACAGAAAACGAGCAGAGACAGCGCCGAGTGGGCAGGCTGACAAGCCTAGAGGACCACTAGGACCACTGCTCCGCACGCAGCAGAGAGCAGCAGGTATAGGTAGTCAGGAACAGGGGTGGCCGAAAGAACTGAGGATGGATGGACCCCAAACCAATAGAAGCACCAATCTGGCTGGGTTGTTTATTTCTCTGAAAGGTACGGCATTAGAAAAAATGAGAAAGACCAATAGTTCCATTCGAAGAACATTCTTGAGTCTCGTGTGTGTTAGCGCAATGTCCTAAATGAGAATAGAGGGACATGTGTCGCATTCCCAGCTCACTGGAGGAGAGGATACGCTGTATTACAGTGAGGGCAGGAGTGGAATCTCATGAGGTTCAGACCCCATTCTGCTGGGATATTTGCTTTTCCGTGCTTTGCAGGCTGTGTCCCAGGCTTTTGCTTTCCATTTGTTTTCCCAGAAATCAAATTAAAATATCTCTGGAAAAACTCTTAGTGATATTATGGATCACGTCTACATTTATGACTTTCACAGGCATACACACAAATTAGACAGCCTATTCTGTAGAGGAATCTGGCCAAAGAATACTATTGTGACTCAATTCGGTGTAGTTAAGGTTACCACTGTCTCTGCATTGAAAAGCAATCCACACATTGCTGGTAAAATAAACCCTAGTAGCAGAGAAGCCATTGTTACTGCTGCCGAGTGAGCCACTGTAAGGGACCTTGTCGCGCCCTGGGGGCTTTGAAGTTAGGAGTTCCAAGCCTGGGTCCACCCAGCAAACCACACCAGCTACACATCGAACTTGTATGACTTGTGGCAGGGGGTGGGCGATTAGCGAGGGCCTAAGAGAAATGAGGGAAGTGACAGCGTAACATCCCTCCTCTGCTCTCTCTCCAGCAGCTTGCCAGCTCCAGAGGGCAGAGTCTTTGTCTTGTTCTCTGTTGTGTCCCCAGAATCTGGAACGTATCAGCCTGTGCTCAGTGAATTTTTGTTAACTGATTGGCTGGTTAAATAAAGTCCAAAGCAATCTCTCTCAAAGGTCTGACACATCATCATAGTAGTCAAAAAGGAGTGGGACTTTTTTTTGGCGAGGAAAATTGGAATGTTCTCAGAGTGACTGATTTTAAAAGTGAATTTAATAATATAATAGTCACCATCTCTGCACATCCAGGTGCCCCTCTGTAAGAGGAGACTGGGGGATGTCACATTTAGTTCCCCCCCGCCCCCCGCCATGCAATGCCCACGGACACATTTGGTAGGTAAATATGCCAGGGTTCGTAGCACCCAAACTATTCATTCGCAGCAGCTCTTTCCCTTCCCAGCAGAGGGACCGAAGGTCCTGGAAGATCTTCTCAGGCTGTTTAATATGCCTGGATTTGAATTCCTTGAGGCGGAAACTGCATATCTTATCCTCAGCACCTAGCGTGTTGCCTAATACCCACAGAGGGTGCTCAGGCGATGCTTATTCAATGCTTATGTTCCTGGTTCCCTTCTTGCCAAGAAGAGAGACTAGAGCATGAAGGAATTTCAGGAAGCCTGTGATAAACAAAAATCTGTTAAAGTGAACAAAGATGATTACAGTGGAATATCAGAAAGAATTAAGAGGAGTAACAGACAATATTAACAGAGAGAATAATTCCTGAAGAAAACAACTACAATATGAGTAGGTGGAGGTAGTACGAAGACAAAAAGGAAGAAAGGTAACTAGTCCCCTAGTGAGCATCCATCCCCCCAGGATGTGGGATAGAGGGTGACATATAAACGGATGGAGAGTGAGAGACTGGGCCTTTAGGGAGGTTCGGTGAACATGGAAAGTAAAGTTCCTGACCTCAAAGAGTTCACACTTTATACTTTTTCATTAACAGCGATTTGGACTTTCGTTGTCATAGAGCAGTGAGTTTTGACATTTTGGGGACATAAATGCTTTACAGAGCTGATGAAAGATATGGACCCTTCTCCCAAGAGGAAAGTTTATATAATTCATATCACTTTAGATGGTTTTGGTTCATATAGACAACCTATATAAAAGATGTGCACTTAAGTTTTCCATGGAAAAATTAATGTGTTCTTCCTGAAATAAAATGAAACTAAATTAAAATTTACAAAAAATTAAAAAAATAAAAATTTAACTTTGATCACATTTCAATGAGAAGTTGAATTTTATTTGCCTTAAATAGAAAGAAAATAGAACGAGGTCTTTGTTACAGCGATGTTTATTTCAGGGGGATGTTGGACATCTATTTGATTTCGACCTTCCTTTCTGATGGCCGTAAGTGCTGAAGATTCCCACACACACAACTCAGGGGCACTCGGTGAAGTCCACTTTCTGTCACTCACTGGGTCAGAAGAGCTCGGGCTGCGTCAAGGTGCACTGGAAGCCCTAGTTATCTGAACTGAACGATACTCCCATCATTTCCTTTGTCTATGAAATGACCTTACGTCAAATCTGATGTTACCCTCAAAGATACGAAGTTTAAAAGAGAAATGAGTCATAAGTAGAGACCTCAGGACTTGCTCTGATAGGAGCCCCTGACTGTCCCATCTCCTCTCAGGCCTCTCAGTCCCATTCCCTTCTGTAGCTGAGTCCTTGCTTCTTCCCACCCATCGATAGCCTTCTTCACACTACGCCACGTCCCTGTGGAGCAGTCAAGGAGGACCCCTTCCTACTGTAGCTGGGGAGAGGGCAGCAACCCCAGTGTGGTCTGAACCGCTTCCCCCCGCCCAGAGCACCATTACTGTCGTGGCTAGGTTTTATGGTAAGTGTTCCATTACGAGGCCATTGTGGGCTGGCCTTTTGACAATTAAATTTGTTCCTATCAAAAGGATATATGTTCCAAGTTCCACAGAACCCACAAAAACTGGTTTCTGGGGCACGATCTGCCCCAAGCCTGGGCACTGCTTGCATATGATGTTATGCTTGCCCTAGACACGAGTTTCTCCCTCATTAAACAGACCAGTGATCCAGATGTGCTTCATTCCTATGGAACAAACGTACGATTCATGCCTGTTCATGTCCCAATTGTCAGATGCAGCAGTTAATGATAAAAGAAATAAAAATGGAAGGTTAAAAACTTCTAACCACTTCTGTTCTTACCACTGCCAGGCAGACTTCTGTTTTCTTAATATTTCATCCTAAGAGCAGAGTGGAAAGCTGTCATTGTTGCTCTGTAATTCTACAGAGCCATCCTGGGCCAACGAAGCTAACAGGGAAGCTGAAAACATACTGGGGTGTCTCGATGAGAGAGCTAACTTCTCTCTCGAGTGATCTTCCCAATTTGGTAAATGTTGAGCTTCCCTGTGCTACATCTCAGCGGATTCTTAATTAGCTTGTGCCTTGTGTCCTCAGAGGCTAAAATCTCCATGGAATACTAAATTGGACACGGAGGAAATGTGCTTAGAAGCACACATACTTCTCGTGCATTTTGAAGTCCTAATCACGTCACTATTCACTCTTATTTAACAGAATGAAGCTGCGCTTTGAAATCTAGTGGGTAAAGTGTGATTAATTGAACACACGCAGGCTGCTGTCTTGCTCCTCACATTGTTATAATCTAGTGGTGTCTCAGGTCCCACTAAAAGCACAAATCTATCACAGCAAACTCTCTGTGTTTGTGGTGGCAAACCTCCCAAACAGTGTTGTTTGGCAAAAACAGGAGTGTTTTTAGCAACAAAATCCAAGACACCGCATTCTGAAAAGGGCATATCATGGGCCAATTAACTATGCATCTGTTACATCTGGCCCCAAACTGTAACCTCACAATCTCGATTATCTTCATGTGTGAAACAGAGGAGTCATTCGCGCTAAGTAAATTTTATTTAATCTTACTTTATCTTATTTTTTTGTCACATAAGTAGTCAGAGATCCAAATTTTTTTTGCCAGTGTTCTCTAGATGTTTGAAGCCTGCCGGACAATTTACCTTTTTTAAGTTTCTTGTGAAATTTGTTTTTAAAAAACCTACTTACACATTTAGGGTCCATATACCTAAAGTGCAAGAAATTAATTGTATGAAATGGCATGATGTGGAATGAAATTAAAAGAAACCCCAATTCAAATGACTTAAACAATGAAGAACATTTCTGACTCACATTCCTGAAAAGCCGCGAAGCGAGGCACAGGGCAGGTGGTTCTGTTGGAACTCCGGCTCCATCTGTCTGCGCCCCAGTCAGTTCCTCCTCCCTGCTGGCCACCAACTGGGGGTCATGCGCCTACTCTGTCCTCACTGGGAGGAGAGACAGCCTCAATGCTCTTTTCTCATTATATAAACCTGACACAATCACTGTGGCTATTAGAATGCTGACCTCATTCCTACCAATCATGTGGCCCGAAAGATAGCACAGGCTGTTTGGGTTACACCAATCAGTGCCTGCTGGTAGAGGTGATGGTAGGTCCATTCCACCTGAGCCACCTGGGACAGTCTGCAAAGGGGGCGGAGGGGACTTGCGGTGGAAATGGTAAAGGGAGGTGATAGATGCTGCATCGGCAACTATCAAATGCCAACTGCATTATTTTCCTTTAAAAAACTTTTTTTTTCATTGTAGAATTATCATAATGAGATGTTACAGATATTGTTTAAAAGCAGCACACAAGTTTTTTTTTTGTTTGTTTTGTTCTTAGAGCGGAATGGGTGGAACTAGGACAGTGTTTATATAACCAAAATAACAATTTTACCAATATTATACTGGTAAGGAATCCAAGTGTTCTGGAATCTGAGTCCTTGGATTTCAAATGTGTCTCCATCACTTCCCAGCTGCGTGCCCTTGGTAAGTAGTCAGTTAGCACCTGTGTCTCAGTAAACTCGGAGAAGCAATAGCGCTGCCACCATCAGGACTAAGTGAAATCGCACGTGCAGATAAATCTTGCAGCAGTAATAAGTGCTCTGTAGTTGTTACCCATTCATCAGGATGCAGCTTCTGCGTGGGCAGGGACCTCGCTTGCCTTGTTCACTGCTGTAACCTGATGGCTGGCATAGAGTAGACGGTTGATAAACACTAGTGTGAAGAATGAATGACTCTCCTTTCCTCCACCTCTGACTCCCAAAACCAGAGTAAAGAAGAGGAAAGGGTTAAGGAAGTTAGAGGCCAGTACAGCTGGAGCAAGTTCCTGGTTTTAGGCCAGCACAAAATCCAGGAGGAATGGGGTTCAGAGTTGTGGATCTATGCTGAGTGCCATTGGAACAGTGCAGCTGACAGGGTCTGGAAGGGAAGAGGCAGACGTGTTTGTGAAATCCCACAGCCTGGGCGTTCCCTGCCCCCCGCCCCGAGCCTGAGAAGCAAAGGATGAAGCTGAATCATCTGGTTCAGTAACATAATCTTAAAATAAAATGAAAAAGCTGGGAGGATCTCTGTGGGAAAAGAGAGAACAAGAGGATTCAAAGGAAAAAGACAATAGAGGATTTAATCCAAAACATCTAAAAGCAAATGCTGTCTTCTGGGATTTTCAGAGATTCTCTATAAAGGGAGAAAGAAACTGATGACTAAAGAAGAGAAGGGTAAAACTGTGGGAATGTTTCAAATACAGAAGCTGCATATGCTGCCTTAAAGTATACCTACAGGGATTCCTCAGTTGGACAGGTAAACACGCTCGGCTTTGAGCTGGCCTTCCCCACCCCTAAGCCTTCCCCATCTCCTGGGCTTCTGACTGCAAAAATGGGTCCTGCCCAGTGAGAAGAAACACAACCACACTAAACTCTCCTCCCAAAGTAAAGCTAATGAATACTCACTTTGGAATATTCAGAGGGACAATGCAAGAGAGAAGTCATATGGAAGATTCAACAAATGCACAATTTTGTATTTTGTTTAAAGAGACTTTTAATTTAGAATAGTTTCAGACTTAACAGAAAACTTGCATGAAAAATAGTCCTTGGTATATATTTCTCCTGTGCCCTGTGTCCCATTGTTAAGATCTTACATAAGTGTGATACATTCGTCACAAAAAATGAGCCAATACGGATACATTAGTATTAAGCAAAGCTCATACCTTATGTAGATGCCTTTAGTTTTTACCCTGTCTTTGTCCCAGGATCCCATCCAGGAGACCACATCACGTTTAGTCACCACGTCTCCTTAGATTCCCTTAAACTGTGACAATTTTTCAGAATTTGCTTCCTTTGAATGACCTTAACACTTTGAGGAATACTGGTTAGATATTTTGCTGAGTGTCCCTCAATTTGAGTTTGTCTGATGTTTTTGTCTTGAGTCGATTGTGACTAGAGTTTTTGGGAGGAAGACCACAGAAGTAAGTGACATTCTCAGCATGTCATATCAAGGACACATTATCAATACAACTTACCAGTAATGATGTCAATCTTCTCCAGATTTATACCCCCTTTCCACACTATGTTCTTTGGAAGTCACTGTGTACAATTCACATTTAAGGGCAAGGGAGTTAGGCTTTCCCTTATTAAGGGGTCAGTGTCTACATAAATTTTAAAAAGTTCTTCTGAGAATTTGTCTCTTTTCAGCACTTATTTATTCAATCACTTATTTATATAAGTATGGATTTTTATTATTCTGCTAGGGCTGCCCTACCAAAGTACCGCAGACTGGGTGGCTCAGACAACAGAGTTGTTTCCTCACTGTTTTGAAGGCTGGACGCTAAGTTCAAAGTGACAGTAGGGCTGGTATCTCGGGAGGACTCGCTCCTTTATTTGGCTGCCTTCTCACTATGTCCTCACTTGGCCGTTCCTCTGTGCACGTGTTGAGGGAGAGGGAAAAGGAGAGAGGGTTCTGGCGTCGCTTTCTCTTCTTATTAAGACCTATGACCTCATTTAACCTTTACCTCCTTGAAGGCCCTATCTCCAAATACATTCATTTTGGATGTTAGAGCTTCAACATAAGAATTGGGGCAGGGGGACGGGGAGACACTAAACAGTCCACAATGCACTCATGATTGTTTATTTTATACTTTGGGTTATAATACTTATTTTGCTGTTTAAGTAGCCATTGGGAGCTCTTTCAGCTGACTCTCACGTCCCCTTGACACACCCCCATCAGTCTGGTTTTTTTTGAGCACTCCCTTATTTTCTGCTCTACAAGATGCTCCAGGCCCATCTTGTATGTTTCCTGCTCTGGCCCCAGAATTAGCCATTTCTCCAGGGGGCCCGGCTTCCTTTTACTGGAGAATGGCGTTGGAAACCAGAACCCGGGTCCCGGCTGCGCTTGTAGCCTCCGGGCCCTGTCAGTGACAGCACTGGTTTTGTGCTCCCCACTCTGACCCCGATTCTTCATACAGTTTGATGAGAGTGTCTTTTCCCAAACCTAGAAAGCACACGTAGATTAATAGAAAAGTGAGTTCTCCGGTGTCAGATAGACATGCTGTGATTTATCCTCAGGTTTCACCACTTACCAGGGATGTAACCTCCTGCAAGTTACTGACCACACACTTTATATTTCCCAGTTTTTGAAGTGGAATATTTAACAATATATTAAAAGAGATTATGTATGTGAAGAGTAAAGCAAAGTATCAAGCTCATGACCAATAAATGACCAAGGAAGGGGTCACCCATTCTTTCTGAATTTTGGACCTTTTGAGCAAGACACAATTGCTTTGGTCAGTATTTTTCTTTATATATAAAATCTAATGCAAGGATCACTTGACTTATTTATCAAGTTATCCTGTATTTCAAACCAACTATTAGATAACTCTCCATGGGTATACGGATAAAATCAAAACATATAAAACTAAATTGTTTTGCCAAGTTAAAATTTTATTTTTCTAACAGAAGCACCACAATTCACCCTAATTCACCCAAATTATCTAGATACAAACTCTGATAATGCCAGAATAAAGATTTCAGACTAACCCTCCTGCTAAGAACAGTTTCAAAATATGGACAAAGTATTTTTTCAAGTCTTAAAGGCAAGAAGGAATTGTAGAACCAATGTCCAAGAGATGAAGGAAATTCAGAGTTGGTAGCTAATATCTGGATCCATTTTTCCTTAAAAAAAATCTTCTGCTTTTCTAATGAAAGGGAACACTGAGATGTGGGGTGGGGTGGGGAGGACTGAGGGGGCTCCGGGAACTAGAACTGTAATCTATGGTCTTGGAAAGCATTTGTTCAATGATAAACAGCCTACTGGTATAGATCCCCAGACTTTGAGATTAAGGGTGAATTGGAAATAAACTGGAGCTTCCAGGGACTGACATCCACCTTTGAGGCAATTAAATCCCTGAAAATCAGTTAAAGTGAGTGAGTATATTATTACTCATAGAAGCCTGCCAGAAATAAATGTAAACTCTATCCGAATAAAGATAACATAATCCTAAGCATCAAATTACTTAGGTGCTCTTTCATATATGATATCTGGTATTTAATTTAAAAAATTCTTATGTGAGAGGCACATGAGAAAAAAGACTGTGATCAAGCCTCTAGAGAAACAACAGACAATATAAAGACTTCTCCCTCATCACTCATGTAACTCTGAAAATGTTCAGAAATAAAAAAATGAGATTAAGAACTTTGGTAAAGAACCGAGAACAATAAAATAAGAACAAAATAAACTAAGGCAATTCTATAACTTAAGGATACACTAACCAAAATTTAGAACTTGATGGACCAATTTTAGCAGATTAGTCACAATAATAGAAATAATCAGTGACCTAAAATATAAATCAGAAGAAAAACATTAAGATAAAACAAGTAGAACTAAACAGATGGAAAATATAAAAATAAAATAACAATATAGGCTATACTGTATTGTTAGTATAGTAAGGTCAAACACATTAACTGGAGTCTCAGAAGATGAGACACGCATGGGAAAGAAACAACACAGATTCTAGGAGTTATACGCTTCAAGAAGTATCGATAAAAAGAAAATCGCAACTACATACATGGTATTAGAAGCACTAAAACTTTAAAGTGCCCGTCCCCACTGCATTGCCCTAATTGACCTTTATTTGTTCACAGGTAAACTAATCTAATTACGTACTATTCTCTATTTGTCCTTCATTTGTATAACTCAATTAATATTCCCCCAAACATCATTTATTCCACCCCCAAAATAGTTAAAGTAATTTGCTAACATCTCTACAACCTGCTGTTACCCAAAGAACTATTAATGCAGAAGGCTCAACCAAAACAGCGGGGCACAGTTCTCAAGAGTATGACCACCTCCAGGCTAAAATCAGGTGAAACAGTGAGTTCTGGAGGCCTCTTGTGGAGGACAGGCACGTGTGGGTAGTTAAAAGGGAAATAGAGCATCGTTCTGTTATTAACCCGTAACCAGTCAGAAGTGTGAGTAATAATAATGACTAACACTTATACTGCTTTTCATATGGACTCTCCCATAGGTTTATATATTTTAACTCATTGCGTCCTCACAAGTCTGTGTGGTATAAAGTTAGTATCTGCATTTTACAATGGGAAAGTGAGGCACACAGTTGTTAGGTAACTTGACCAGGGCCATTCAGGCAAGTGGCAGAGCTGAGCACGGACCCTGATACCTGGCTCCCCTGCATTATACTGCCTCTCCTCATGTGAGCAGCACTGGTTTCCAAGCAGAATCATTCTGTGGCTGCGCTGACAGCAGGATTGAGAGGGAAATGTTCATGATATTTAGGGCTAATCTCGTACCTTCTGAGAGTGAGATGCAAACGAACGAGGGCTCACAGTAATAAAGGGCTAGACAACATCCTATCAAAAGAAGTAGAAGTTAGATCCTCTCTCTCCCTGGGGTTGCCATTGGGTCCCTGATTTGGTATGATAAGAAGCAGTAGCAAATTTTTTCAGAGAATCTTTCAGGAAGTTACTCTAACATCTACTTTGAGCAAGCCCTCCTTGTAAACAGTTGACAAATGGGCTGAACTTCATCCATTTGGTTCAGTTTTCTCCTTCTAGTAATGCTGCTTGGCGTCTTTCTTTTTCCTTTATGAGAGTATTTTAATTTTCATCTGCTGGTTTTAATTTAACTTGTCATATTTCTACTTTTTTGTGCATATGTCTAGAGGCCTTTGGGAAAAGGACACATTTTTAAATAAGTCACAACAATAAAAATCAGAAGGGTCAACTTAAGTCAATTAGTGACGTTTTAAGCAAACTTAGTAGAAGATAAATTCCCTTCCAACCTCCAAACTGTTCTCTTGAAGACTGCTCTCCCTGGAAAGAGGCAAGGATGCTCTCCCAGAGTGAATTAAAGTGACCAAGGTCACGGACATGGACAACTTAATGCCATGGTAGGTAGGAGGCCTTTTACGTAAGTCACACCGGTGAAAAAATATACTGATATCATAGGAGGCATATGGCATTTTATAGGGGAACTAAGGATCTTAACTTGATTCCATGTGCACGGATGGATTCTGCTGAGGTCGAACTTTACTAATTCGATGGTCCCAGTCAAGCCATAGCATCTCTTGCTTTCCAGATCTGGGTGAGCAGGGTTACAACCATTCATTTTTTGAAAAGTTGTATCACGAATAGTCCATTTCATTCTTTGGCTTGTCATATGGCTGTATTCTTCTTTGAGGAAAGGCATCTCATTGCAGCCCCCACTCGACTCCTACTTCCATTATTCTCTTTTTAAAAATTTAATTTGTATTGCATTTTCCCATCACCTTTCAGGCCCATTACACCCCCCTCCCCCCAGTAGTCACTACACTGCTGTCCATGTCCATGAGTCCTTTTTCCTTTTTGCTCAATCACTCCACCCCCAATCTTCCCTTCAACTAGCTGTCATCTGCTCTCCATCTATGAGTCTGTTCCCATTTTCCTTGTTAGTTCAGTTTGTTCATTAGATTCCACTTATGACAGAAATCATATGGCATTTGTCTTTCTCTAACACTTAGCATAATGTTCTCCAGGTCTATCCATACTGTTGCAAATGGTAAAATTTTCTTCTTTTTTATGACCAAGTAGTATGCCATTATGTAAATGTCCCATAGATCCATTCATCTACTGATGGACACTTGGGATGCTTCTGTATCTTGGCAATTGTGAATGATGCTGCAATGAATATAGAGGTGCTTATGTTGTTTTCAGTTAGTGTTTTCAGGTCCTTTGTGTATATTCTCAGAAGAGGGATCGCTGGGTCAAAAGGCAGATCCATTTTTGATTTTTTGAAGTATCTCCATACAGTTTTCCACAGTGGCTACACCAGTCGGCATTCCCATCAACAGTGCAAAAGGGTTCCCCTTTCTCCACATCCTTGCCAGCACTTGTTGTTTGTTGATTTATTGATGACAGCCATTCTGACAGGTGTGAGGTGATATCTCATTGTGGTCTTAATTTGCATTTTTCTGATAATTAGTGACATTGAGCATCTTTACATATGTCTATGGGCCATCTGTATGTCCTCTTTGGAGAAATGTCTATTCAGGTCCTTTGCTCATTTTTTAATCAGGTTGTTCAATTTTTTGGTGTTGAGTTTTGTAAGTACTTTGTAAATTTTGGATATTAACCCCTTATCAGATGTATCTACGAATATGTTCTCTCATTCTGTGGCTTGTCTTTTTATTTCGTTGATGTTTTTCCAAAAGCTTTTTAGTTTGATGTAGTACAATTTGTTTATTTTTTCTTTTGTTTCCCTTACCTGGGGGTCTTTGTCCCATTAAAATATTGCTACAATATTTTGCCATGTTTTCTTCTAGGATTTTTATTATTTAGGGTCTAACATTTAAGTCTTTGATCCATTTTGAATTTATTCGTGTGTGTGGTATAAGGAGGTGGTCTAGTTTCATTTTTCTGCATATATTTGTCCAGTTTTCCCAACACCATTTATTCAATAAACTACCTTTAGCCCATTGTACGTGCTTGTCTCCTCTGTCAAATATTAATTGACTTTAAAGGTGTGAGTTTATTTCTGGGCTCTCTATTCTGTTTCAGTGGTCTATGTGTTTGTTTTCATGCAAGTACCATGCTGTTTTGATTGCTATGCCTTGTAATATAGCTTGATATTAGGTAGAATGATTCCTCCAACTTTGTTCTTCCTCAGGATCACAGTTGCTAAGTGGAGCATTTTGTGGTTCCATATAAATTTTTGAAATATTTATTTTATTTCTGTGAAATATGTCATTGGAATCTTGATAGGAATTGCATTGAATCTATAGATTGCTTTGGCTAGTATGGACATTTTAATGATGTTAATTCTTCCTATCTATGAACATGGCATGTGCTTCCACTTATTTGTATCTTCTTCACTTTCTTTCTTGAGTGTCATAATTTTCCAAGTACAGGTCTTTTACATCTTTGGTTAGGTTTATTCATATGTATTTTATTCTTTTTAAAAAAAGATTGTATTTACTTATTTTTAGAGAGAGGGAAAGGAAGGGAGAAAGAGAGGGAAAGAAACATCAGTGTGTGGTTGCCTCTCACATGTCCCCCTACTGGGGACCTGGCCTGCAACCCAGGCATGTGTCCTGACTGGGAATCAAACCGGCAACTCTTTGGCTCACGGCCCATGCTGAATCCACTGAGCTATACCAACCAGCCAGGGGGTATTTTATTCTTTTTGAAGCAATTGTGATTGGGATTGTTTTCTTGATTTCTCTTTCTGTTAGTTCATTATTCATATATAAAAATGCAACTGATTTCTGGATATTAATTTTATATCCTGCTATTTTGCTGAATTAATTTATTAGTTCTAGTAGATTCTTGGTGGAATCTTTGGGGTTCTCTGTGTACAGAATTATGTCATCTGTGAATAAAGACAGTTTTACTATTACCCACTAATTTGGATACCTTTTATTTTTTCTTCTTTTCTCTTTGCTGTGACTAGGACTTCCAGTAGTATGTCGAACAAGAGAGGTGAAAGTGGACATCCCTGACTTATTCCTGATTTTGAATGGAATGCTTGTAGTTTTGCCTGTTGAGTATGGTGCTGGCAGTGGGTTTGTCATATATGGCTTTTGTTATGTTTAGGTATGTTCCCTCTGACTCCACTTTGCTGAGAGTTTTTATCATAAATGGGTGCTGGATTTTATCAAATGCTTTTTCTGCATCTATTGATATGATCATGTGGTTTTTATCCTTCATTTTGTTTATGTGGTGAATCTTATTTATTGATTTGCAAATGTTGTACCAGACTTGCATTCCTGGAATAAATCCCACTTTATCATGGTGTATGATATTCTTGATACATTGCTGTATTCAGTTTGCTAGTATTTTGTTGAGGGTTTTAGCATCTATGTTCATCAGAGATATTGGCCTATAATTTTCT
Source organism: Glossophaga mutica (assembly GCA_039655065.1). Lineage (NCBI taxonomy): Eukaryota > Metazoa > Chordata > Mammalia > Chiroptera > Phyllostomidae > Glossophaga > Glossophaga mutica. The sequence goes on from CM077303.1 coordinate 160,759,805, forward strand.
TTCTTTGTAGTGTCTTTATCTGGTTTTGAAACTAGGATAATGCTGACTTTGTAAAATGAGTTTGGGAGACTTCCCTCCTCTTAAATTTTACGAATTTAAACTTTATGAATTCTCAGATGAAATAGTTTGAGAAGCAGAGTTGTTAGTTCTTCTCAGAATGTTTGGTAAAATTCACCTGTGAAGCCTTCCAGTACAGGGCTTTTGTTTGTTGGGAGTTTTTTGATTACTGCTTCAATTTCACTAAGTGTAATCTGTCTATTCAGATTCTCTGATTCTTCCTCATTTAGTTTGGGAAGATTGTATGTTTCTAAGAATTTATTCTTTTTGTTAGGTTGTCCAGTTCATTGGCATATAGTTGTTCATAATATTGTCTTACAATCCTTGGTATTTCTTTAGTGTCAGTTGTTATTTCTCATCTTTCATTTCTGACTATATTTATTTGGGTCCTTTCTCTTTTTTTTTTCTTCAGGAGTCTGGGTAAACATTTTCAATCTTGTTTATCTGTTCAAAGAACAAGCTCTTGGATTCATTGATCTTTTGTATTGTTTTTTCAGACTCTATTTTGTTCATTTCTACTCTGATCTTTATTATTTCCTTCCTTCTACTTACTTTGGGCTTTGTTGTTCTTTTTCAAGTTCTTTAAGTGTGAAGTTAGACTGTTTATTTGAGCTTTTTCTTTTCTCTCTTTTTTTTTTTTTGAGATAGGCCTGTGATGCTATATTTCACACTTTCGATTGCTTTCCCCATGTCCCACAGCTTTTGGATTGTTGTGTCCTCATTTTCATTAGTTGCAAGGTATCTTTTGATTTCTTCCTTATCTTGTTGTTGACCTATTTATTGCTTAATAACATTATTTAGCTTCCATGTCTGTGTGTATTTTTCAGTATTTTTGTGATTGATTTCTACCTTCATAGCATTGTTGTCAGAGGCTTGATATAATTTCAATCTTGCTAAATTCATTGAGACTTGTTTTGTGTCCTAACATGTGGTCTATCCTAGAAAACATTCCACATGTACTTGAAAAGTGTGTATATTCTGCTGCTTTGTGGTGAAATGCTCTGAAGATATCAATTAAATCCATTCGATCCAGTGTGTCATTGAAGGCTGCTGTCTTCTTGTTGATTTTCTGCCTGGAAGATCTATCCATTGAAGTCAATGGGTATTAACTATGACTATATTTCTGTCGATCTCTCCCTTTCATCAAGATTTGCTTTACAGAGGAAGAAGATGGCAGTGAGGTCAGAGGGAGTAGATTCCACTTTCCCCTACCCATGGGAGAAAAACCTAGCCGATCTATGAAGGAACAGAGCAAACAGCCAACAGTACCCCAGCATATATGAAAATAGGAGACCAAAAATTGTAGCGGACACTGAAAAACCAGACGGTAAGGAGAGTGCTTCAGGACAATAAGGTCCTGGGGACCAGTGTGGGGACCTGGGCAGCTGCAGCCCCAGGCCCTGCACCTGTGGGGTCTGCCGCAGGGCTCTTGGGAGAGAGCCGGGTCAACTGCTCTCTCCCCGGCCAAACAAGGTTTGAGCAGCACCGGGAGGGACCTGGTTGCTTGAAGTCGCAGAGAGGGGAATAAGGACTAAGTGGCAAACACACAGGGGCTGTGAGCACCCACACATAGCCCTGGGAAGAGTGTGCGCCTGAACCCATGGGATCAGAGGCAGCCTGGACCAGTGCGGCCACCTGCAACCTGGGAAGAGTGTGCTTCGCAGAAGGCTGGGAGCTCAGAGCGGTAACCCCGGGGAGAGCATGCTCCATGGAAGGCCCAGAGCCCACAACCAAGGCCCTGTGGAGAGGCTCCAGGTAGCTCTGGGGAGAGTGCACGTGAGGCTGACTGAGTGCTGAACAGGAAGGGAGAAAAGCGATACCAATCGCCCCTCAGCCTGTTGCAGCCAACAAGACCAGAAAAACCAATTTGGCCAGTTTGAAACCAGCAAGAGGGTTTTGTTTTTTTTTAAAGTAATTTTTTATTTATTATTATTTTTTATCTCTCAGTTTCTTTTGCTTCTCTTTCCTTCTTTTGTGTTTTATTCCTTCTTCCTTTCTTTCCAATTTTATCTCTTCTTCCTTCCTTCTTCTGCTTTTTTTTCTTTTTAAATACCTACAAGCGAGACAAAAAACCCTGGAATTGCGAAAAGACCAGAGTTGGACCCAAAGAGGGGGCATCCCAACAGCTGAGACAGTGAGACAAATTTCACTTTGCTATTACAGAGAACTTGGAAGTTATTGCATATTTGTATTATTTTTTCATTATTCCCACATATTTTATTTTAATAGTGTTTTTGTATTCTTCTTCTTTCTGGTTAGTGTTCTTTGCTTGGCCAGTTATATTGCATCATTTGACAGGTTTCCTCTGTTCTCTCTTTCATACTGTATTGCTAATTTACTGTCCTTCACTTCACTTGCATTCCATTAGCACACTACTCAAGGTCCTATACTCTTTATTCTTGTTATCCAGATCTCATACATTCTGTCATATGATTGTTGCGCTAATATTATTGTAAATAATAGTTGTTCCATACAATTGTAAATACTACACAAAACCCCTCCCAGATCTTAGCCCCCTTCACAGTTTCCTGAACTCTATTACTGTTGTGGTTAACTCTGTTCTCTCACACACTACACCTATTTACTATCCTTTACTCTCACCTTACCTCAGAATCTGACCTCCCACAATCACTGCCTTCTAGATCCAACTCACAATCCTTCCCTTCCCAACAAGAGTCTTGTCTTCTCTCTACCCTTTTTAAAAAGTGGCTAGTTGGGTGGAAGATCATGGTTAACACTATGCATAGCCAAAGGATCTCCTATCTCTTCTCTACTGGCTGCTACTGTAAATATCATAGTATACTCTCTTGCTGTCTTAAACCATTTTGTCTCCCCCCTCCAACTGATCACAAACAAAGAGTAGGTGGAAGCTGTGAATACCAGGATACCTGCTGGAAGAGGAAACCCAACAATAAAGGAACCACCAACAGATAACAACAGAAGAAGGTGAAGGAGGGAGTGGAAACCACACAACCCTCAATCCAGGATCTATCTGGAAATACAACTAAATAGTGGAGAAACTACCCAGTACAAACAACTGAACAAGAGCAAGAGAGAATCCTCAAAACCTTGTACACATGGAAGAACCAGCTTCAACACAACCTTCCCTCACCAGCACAACAAAATACAAGAGTTGATGGACAGAGTGACCCTCAGTTAACCAGCTGGTGGGAGGGACCCACCAAAGAAAGACCCAACAACAATAAAAACCCAAAGACAAATGCAGAGCCAACTTGAATGACAGCCGAAGACCAGTGAGACTGGGAGATCAAGGAGACTGCACCACTGAATCTCACAGATATTCTACCACAGAGGTTCACACCATAAATCCAGGAAACCAGAACAGATCAATTTAAGAAGCTGAGGCTAACAAGAAGAGTCTCACAAACAATGGGAAGACAAAGAAACAATTCCCAAATGAAAGGAAAGGAGGAAGCCCCACAAAGAATGCTAAATGAAACAGAGGCAACTCAACTATCAGATACTGAGTTCAAAGCAATGGTTGTCATGAAGCTCCATGAACTCTCAATGGGCAACCAGAAACTACAGGGAAGCTACAATGAGCTCATTGCAAACTATATCAACATGAAAAAGGAAATAGAAACTATCTACAAGGGCCAAGAGGAAATGAAGAATACAATATCTGAACTGAAGAACATAGTAGAAGGAATCAAAAGCAGAATTGATGAAGCAGAAGATCAGATCAGTGAGCTGGAGGACAAAGTAGAAAAAAAGCACCCAGAAAGAGCAAGAAAAAGAAAAGAGGCTCAGAAAGAATGAAGAGGGATTAAGAGAAATGCAAGACAATATGAAACATAATAATATCCATATAATAGGGATGCCAGAATGAGAAGAAGAAGAGCAAGGGATAGAAAACCTATTTGAAAAAGTAATGATGGAAAACTTCCCTAATCTGATGAGAGAAAAAATCACACAAATACAGGAAACAAAGAGAGTCCCAATCAAGATCAACCCAAAGAGGCCCACTTCAAGACACATCATAATTAAAATGGCAAAATTCCAAGACAAAGAGAGAATCTTAAAGGCAGCAAGGGAGAAACAGGAAGTAACATACAAGGGAGCCCCAAATAAGGTTAGTGGCTGACTTCTCGATGGAAACACTCCAAGCCAGAAGAGAATGGCAAGAAATATTCCAAGTAATGAGAACCAAAGGCCTGCAACCATGGCTACTTTACCCAGCAAGGCTCTCAATCAAGACAGAAGGCCAAATAAGGAGCTTCCCAGACAAAAGAAGTCTAAAAGAACACACCAAACCAGCTTTGCAAGAGATGCTAAAGGGATTGTTTTAAGGAAAGGAAGGAAGGAAGGGAGAGAGAGAGAGAGAGAGAGAGAGGGAGGGAGAGAGAGAGGGAGAGAGAGAAACAGAGGCATGAAAATGGCAATGAATAAATATCTATCAATTAAAAATCTTAAACGTAAATGGATTAAATGCTCCAATCAAAAGACATAGAATAGCTGAATGGATAAGAAAGCATGACCCACACATATGCTGCCTACAAGAGACCCACCTCAGGACAAAAGACCTACACAGACTCAAAAGTGAAGGGCTGGAAACAAATTTTCCAAACAAATGGACAGGAAAAAAAAAGCCAGGGTAGCAATACTCATATCAAGACAAAATAGACTTCAGAAAAAGGGCCATAAAGAGAGACCCAGAAGGTCACTTCATAATACTCAAGGGAAGAATCCACCAAGAAGACATAAACATTGTAAATATATATGCACCCAACATAGGAGCACCCAAATACATAAAGAAAATCTTAGAGGACTTCAGGAAAAATATTGACAGCAACACAATTATAGTAGGGGATTTTAACACCCCACTGTCAAAAATGGACAGATCTTCCAAACAAAATATCAACAAAGATATTGTGGCATTGAACAATGCCCTAGATGAAATGGACTTAACTGATATATAGAGAGCCCTTTGTCCCAAACAAGCTAAATACACATTCTTTTCAAATGCACATGGGACATTTTCAAAGATAGACCACATGATAGGACACAAAACAAGCCTCAACAAATTCAAGAAAATTGAAATCATACCAAGCATTTTCTCTGACCACAAGGGACTGAAACTAGAAACCAACCGCAAGGGGAAAAACCCGAAACCCTCAAAATCATGGAGATTGAATAGTATGCTATTAAACAATGAATGGGTCAAGAATGAAAGTAGGGGAGAAATCAAAAAGTTTCTGGAAACAAATGGAAATTAACTCACAAGTACCCAAAACTTATGGGACACAGTGAAGGCAGTCCTGAAAGGGAAGTTCATAGCAATACAGGCCTACCTAAAAAAGATATAAACATTTCAAACAAACAACCTAACCCTATGTCTACAAGAACTCGAGGAACAACAACAAAGACAGCCTAGAGCAAGTAGAAGGAAAGAAATAACCAAGATCAGAGCAGAATTAAATGACATAGAGACTGAAAGCGCAATTCTAAGGATCAATGAATCCAGGAGCTGGTTCTTTGAAAAGATAAACAAAATCGACAAGCCTTTAAGCAGGCTCATCAAGAAAAAAAGAGAGAGGACCCAAATAAAAACAATCAGAAATGAAGGAGGCGAGATTACAACTGATACCACAAAAAAACCAAAGGATTGTAAGAAACTACTATGAAGCACTGTATGCCAAGAAATTTGAAAACTTAGGTGAAATGGACAAGTTTCTAAAAAATATATAATCTTCTAAAACTCAACGAAGAAGAAGCGGAAAGCCTGAACAGACCAATAACAGCAGATGAAATTGAAGCAGTAATCAAAAACCTCCTGACACACAAAAGCCCTGGACCAGATAGTTTCACAGGAGAATTCTACAAAGCATTTAAGGAAGAGCTAACCCCTATTTTTCACAGATCATTCCAAAAAATGCAAAATGATGGAAGACTCCCAAATTCTTTTTATGAAGCCAGCATCATCCTAATCCCAAAGCCAGATAAAGACACAACAAAGAAAGAAAACTTCAGGCCAATATCGCCGATGAACATATACATTAAAATCCTCAACAAAATATTGGCAAACTGCATCCAACAACACATTAAAAAGATCATACACCATGACCAAGTGGGATTCATCCCAGGGATGCAAGGATGGTTCAACATTCGCAAATCAGTAAATGTAATACATCATATAAACAAAAGAAAGACAAAAAACAAATGATCATATCAATAGATGCAGAAAAAGCATTTGATAAGGTTATGCTGAGTTAAAAACACTCAGCAAAGTGGGAATACAGGGAGCATTCCTCCACATAATAAAGGCCATATATGAGAAACCTACAGCCAACATCATACTCAATGGGCAAAAACTAAAATCTTTTCCACTAAGATCAGGAACAAGACAAGGTTGGCCACTTTCACCACTTCTATTCAATATAGTACTGGAAGTTTTAGCCACAGCGATAGGACAAGAAAAGGAAATAAAAGGCATCCAAATTGGAAAGGAGGAAACAAAACTATCACTGTTTGCAGATGACATTATAGTGTACACAGAAAATCCTATAGACTTGGCCAAAAAACTCTTCAACCTAATAAATGAATTTGGCAAAACAGTGGGATACAAAGTCAATATCCAGAAATCAAAGGCATTTTTGTATACCAACAATGAAACAGCAGAAGCAGAAATCAAGAAAAAAATCCCATTTGATATAGCAAAAAGAAAAATAAAATACCTTGGAATAAACCTAACCAAAGAGGTAAAAGACCTGTATTCAGAAAACTATGCAACACTGAAGAAAGAAATCAAGGAAGACACAAAAAAATGGAAGCATATACCATGTTCATGAATCAGAAGAATTAACATCATCAATACTACCCAAAGCAATTTACAGATTGAATGCAATACCTATTAAAGTACCAATGGCATATTTCACAGACATAGAACAAACATTTCAAAAATTTATATGGAACCATAAACAAGCCCGAATAGCTGCTGCAACTTTGAGAAAGAAGAGCAAAGTAGGAGGGATCACAATACCTGATACCAAACTGTATTACAAGGCCACTGTAACCAAAACAGCCTGGTACTGGCATAAAAACAGGCACTTGGACCAATGGAACAAAACAGAGAGCCCAGAAAGAAACCCAAGTCTCTACAGTCAATTAATATTCAACAAAGGGAGCAGCAATATAAAATGGTGTAAAAAATAGCCTCTTCAACAAATGGTGTTGGGAGAACTGGACAGCTATGTGCAAAAAAATGAAACTCAAGCACCAACTTACACCATACACGAAAATAAATTCAAGGTGGATAAAAGATTTAAATATAAAGCATGACACCATTAAAGTCCTAGAGGAGAACATAGGCAGGAAAATCTCAGATATTTCACGCAGCAACATTGTTACTGATACGTCCCCTAGAACAACGGACATAAAGGGAAGAATAAACAAATGGGATCTCATAAAAATAAAAAAGCTTCTGCACAGCTAAAGAAAACTGTATTGAAATAAAAAGAGAACCAACCGTATGGGGAAACATATTTGCCAATGACACCCCAGACAAGGGTTTAATCTCTCGTCTCCTCCATACTCCCTACCAGTCCCATTGGTGAAGTGGTTTCTTCTGTCTGTCCATAGTTATAAGGCTTCCCTCCAGCTAGCGTTCAGTTGATTATACAGAATGGTTTCTCTACAATTTAGTTTTAATTCCAGATTGGTCCTGGGAGGAGGATAGTGTAGCTTCCACTTACTCCTCTGCCATCTTGGGTCCCCCAGTATTCTCCAACCACACTTGTTAATTTTGCTCCTGCCACTTATCAATTTACCCATTTAATTACATTCTCATCAGGTTACTAGCTAGTTTGTTACCTATCTCCTAGCTAGATCACAGGTTCCATGAAGGACAAACTATATGTCTTTAGCTCCCAGTTCTATCTCCAGTGCTCGCACACAGTTCCTATTTGCTCGTGCTTATTGTGTGGTTTAAATAAATGAAAAAAAAAAAACAACAACAGTTACAAAATCATGTAGGCATGTGCGTTTGAGTAGGACATAATCCTTGCATGGATGACATGGAGATATGATTTGGATTTTGCAGTTAGTTGGGAAAACATAAAATACTGTTTTTGTGGCCAAATTCCTTTTTTCTATATCCTCTTTATCCATTCTCTCTCTCCCTGTCTCCCCCATTCTCTCTGTATGATTTGCAAAGTATTAACATGGAAATAAAGATGATGACAAATGTGAGAGATATCAACTCAGTATTTGGAAACTTTTAAATGAAAAATAGGTCATCTAAATCGTTGTGAGACTAAATAATTTTTTTGTGACAAAATCCCACATATTTTAATGGGATCACAGACACTAGGGGGAAGTCCTAGACACCCTTGTGGTGCCCTCCCAAGGCAGAATAATCACAACAATAGCCTGGGGTTTAAACAGACTCATGTCAACAAATCAGATGCACTAGCCTTCACCCCCTCCCACAGTGGAAAGACCCACCATGACTTCCCCACCTGTCTGTAGGAGGCCTCTGGTGCCTCACCTAAGTCCTTCATACTCTCCCAAAAACTCAATAAAGGAGTGTCTGTCTGCCTCAGAAGGTCATAGCTACTGACTCCCCAGGACCCCACAGCCATGGCTGCTGCCCTGTCTGGGTCCACAGAGGTGCCAGCAGCACTGTGTCCACTGAAGCCTCTGCCTTCACATCCGGGTGCAACAGACTGAGTATTTGTGTCTCCCCAAAATTCATATGTTAAAACCCTATCCCACCATGTGATGGTGTCAGGAAGTGGGACTTTGGGGAGATAATTAGGTCATGAGGGTAGAGCCCTCACGAATGGGATTAATATCCTTGTAAAAAAGACCCCAGAGAGCTCTCTTGGTCCATCTCCACGTGGCCATGTGAGGACACAAAAAGAAAGCAGCATTCTTCAACCTAGAGGACGATTTCCACCAGAATCCAGCCATGCTGACGCCCTGCCTGATCTTAGACTTTCAGCCTCCAGAAAAGTGAGAAATAAATTTCTGTTGTTTTAGAAGCTGTGCAATCTTTTGCTTTGGCAGGTCGAATGGACTGAGACACCTCTGCTGTGCATTGGTGTGGAGGATGCCTTGCTCCCTTTTTAAGTGAGTGTCTTTCCCAAAGACCAAAGTGGTGCTGCCCTAAACCCTATCACCTTACTAAAATTTAATAATAATTTTAAAAAGACCCTCAAAAATATTCTCACAGCCTTCTTTGGCACTGGACTGAAACATGAGCTTTTGGGGAACTGGTTTCCCCAATTGCCAGACTGCAAATCCAAATTTACAACAAAATGTGTGGTTCCACCCCCCCACCTGCCCACAACTTTGCTTTTGTCACTTCAACTAGTAGTTACCTAAAAGGCCCATCCCACTAACCCATCAGACATGCAGATTTTTCAGGATTCTGGTGTGAACTGGCCCTAACTGAAATCTGTAAATTGTTCAAGATACTGAGTACAAGCTCAGGGGCCCCTGTGGCTTTGCCTCTCAGAGAGATTTATCCCCAAATGTCAAGGCTTTGGCATAACACAGTTTGCCTCAGTCACCTTTCCTTTTAGAGGAAAAAATGTTTTATTTATTTTTATTTTTGTTTCAAGCAGAGCTGCATTTAAAAGGTTCATTCTAAAAAGAGATCATGTCAGAGTCTGGTTTTGACTAGTGGGAATTTTCCTTCAGCTACCCCACTCTTGGCCGCGCTCGACCGCTGGCCCACACAGGGCCACCGGGCAGCAGCACTATTAACTTCGCAGTTGCCGATAAAGCCCTGAAGGAAAGTCCTAACGGAGAACTTCAAACAAGATCATCAAAAAGGAAAAAATGATTTTACTATGATGAGATTGACCCTCCAGGGACCAGAACAGAAAATTCATAGACATAAATTTATGTGTAGAGACACTTGATGGATTTTAAAATTCTTTCCTTTCAGGAGGGTTCTCTGGCCAGGTTCTATTAATCAGTTGTTTCTAATATGGCAGAAAAACTCAGGACTGTTGGTCAAAACAAAAACCCAGCATCACCTCAATTCCACAAAACACAAGAAGAGATTGAAAAACTACCTTCAGTTTCTGGTGCATTTTTTAAAACCGATGGAACCTTCCAGAACACATTGTTTTACTTTGGCTTATATTGTAAATAGTTTAATGAACATATTGAAAACGTGGTTGTATTAATGAAATAATCATGTTGGGGCACGTACCCTTTATTTGAAGGCAGGATCACATTTTATCATATAAAGAAACATTTACACATAGTTAGAAATAACAATTGGCAGAGTTACGAATGTATTTGGTCTCTGTTAAAAAAAAGTATGCATTAGTGGTTAAATGTTACAACATCTCTATTTTTAAGTACTTCGTACATGGCTACAACCCAGAGATCATTTTTTTTCCTATGGTGCTCTTTACTTATTTATTTTTGGAACACTTAGGCCAAATCTGTTCTATCTTTGACCTTTGGGTTCTTTCCTTTTCTTTCTAGAAAACAACTATGTATACCTCTCCCAGTATTAAACATACGCACGTACTCACAGACATGATAAACAATTCCCAGACTTGCTTTTCTGACAAATAAATCAGTGCTGGTGGATCTTTAAAATGTAAAGCTTCTCATTCAGCATGAGGCCTGTCACTGCCCATGTGTTTCTCAGACAGCACCCCAGCTCTTACCGATTGGCACGCTTCCCATGTGTCAGAATAGTGAAATGTGCAAGACACCTATTCCGACCTATTTTGTCTCTGCAGTTATTACGGCTCCCCCTGCCCCAACCCCCAGCTTCTTGGGAGAATTACTACTCTCCCAGGCTTTTGGCCTCCAAAGGAGGTTGAAGAGCTTCGAGTTAGTTTGCTTTCCCTCCATTTTTTGAAGACTAAGGTTCAGTAGTCTCCCACCCCTTATCCACAGGATATACATGCTAAGACTCCCAGTGGATGCCTGAAGCTGCAGAGAGTACCAAATCGATACTATGTGTTTTCTTATTCATACATACCTCTTCACTTAAAGGAAGCACTTTTTGGCTTCTCTCTGGCATATCTGAATCACCAGTTTCACTATTCTTACACATTGGGACCATTATTAAGTAAAACAGGGATTACCTGGCCACAGGCACTGTGATACCATGAGAGCCGATCTGAGTGACCTACAGCTGGGAAGGGTCTACGGTGTGGAGATGCCGGACCAAAGGGTGGTTCATGTCCTGGGTGGGATGGAGCAGGACGCATGAGATTCCATCATGAGACTCAGAACAGTACGCAACTTAAAACTTACAAATTGTTTATTTCTGGAATTTTCTATTTAATATTTTCAAGACCACAGTTGACTGAAACCACAGAAAGTGAAACTGCAGGTAAGGGGGACTGCTGTATCATCAACCCTATTTCCAAGGTCTCTTGGAAGAGTACACAGCTTGATGCCACTTCCCAATCACCTGCGGGCATGCACAAAGGGTTAGCCCAGGGGAAAATATATGTGCATATATATTCTGATAGACCTAATAGCAAGAGGAACTGCTTTTGGCACCTGACAGTCCTGCGTCCAAATTGCACCTCTTACTCGCTCTGTCAATATGCTTACTGTTGTACCTCTGTGAACCTCAGTGCTCTAATTTGTAAGGTGAAAAATGATCCTATTAAGAATACGGATTGTGTAAGTCAAGAACACGTGTGTTTTAGAAGAAAGGAACAAGCATATGCATCCAATTATGTGGCAGTGAGTAGAATTTTTCTTTCCCTACCTACCCTACCTTAAGTAAAAAGATAAAGGATATGCAAAAAATATCACCAAACAAGGGAGTAACAAAGGGACACCCTGGTGATGTGCTGCTCTGCACAGACTGAAGTGATGCAGACACCGGCCCGCAGTGCCCGAGTCATTATGGATGAAATGAGACATTCACACGGACTACCGAGCCCGGTGGAGGAACAGGGACAGCATGGCTTTTCTCTCAAGGGGAGCAAAAGCCAGGCCTCCGCCATGACAGGCCTTTATTGGGTTTCTTGGCACATTACAGGATGGTCCTCATTTACTATGCACAAGTTCGCTTTAGGTGGTTACCTTTTACAGACAACAAAGGAGATGATGCCGATAATCACATCACAGAAGAAGGATATTAGCAAATGAAAAAGGAAAAAGTGGTTGAACTGGTTACACTCCATACTGGAGAGTTTTAGCATGGATTTTAGGAAGTTACAGTAAGCACTTGCTATCTCAATTCAGGGTGAGGGAGTTTTAGCAAAAACAAGTCTCACAGAAGTCCAGACACAGTGCAGGCCTGATTCCCCATGGGAGAACCTATCCGTGGGCATGGATTCTATGCATCTCCGAGTGGGAGCTGGGCCCACGCCATGCAGAATGGTCTACACTGAAGCACTGTTTAAAGCACAGCTGCTTCTGCCCAGCGAGTCAGGACGTGTGTCAAGGGCTCATCAAAGACTATGCAGTTCCTTTCCACCTCTTTAGGGGCTCCATTTCTAATGCTTGCATGCAGTGAATGGATTTCTGAATTTCAGCATGTTAATGTCAGGAAACCACAGGTTTGAGTTCATTCCTGAGCCTGTATGTCCTGCACAGCTTTGAACACCCCATGTGAATGCTGCATGTGAATTACTCATTGGAACTTACTACAGGGAATATCACATTTATTAATACAAGTAACTTGACCAGAGAAGCAGGCTCTATGTCCCACACAAATGGACTTTTGAATTGAGAAAAAAGTCTCCTACAATCTCCTGTTGAGTCCTTGTCTGGGAAAAAACTATCTAGTTAGGAAATTATCCAGACCTGGTGATTTGCCAGGTAATGTTATAGCTCATTAATTTTTACTATTTTTATAGGGACAAGACAAGCAAAGACAAAGACATAAAATTCAAATCTGCCTACCAAGTGAATTTTGATGGAAGAGAGAGGGAAAGGTCCAGCTTTTCAGGGCGCTTGGAAGGTTTCTGCGGATAGATTCCCAAATCTGTGCTGCCAGACTGACCACTGCTCTGAACTGCATTTCATGCTTCCAGCCTCTCCCGGGCTCAGATTCAACAAATTAGGTGTCTAATTCCCCATTTACTTCCCATCCTGAGCTCTTTGCCCAATTGTTACTATTTGTTACTCTTTTCTCGTAAGTAGATACCTTCAGACTCACCTTGGACTCTCACCTTTTTTTCTGCCAGCGGTCTCCTGACTCCTTCCCTTTCCCTTCCCTTCCTTCTAGTACTCATGTGGAGGTCGTCCCTGCCCAGTGCATTTAGGCAACAGATTCTTTGATTTCTCTCTCTTCTAACAACTGTTTCCCTCCCATTCCCTTCACCTCCCCCAACCTCCCAGCCCCCCGCCCCCCCCCCCCACACATTCTGGCCACTAAACTTTTTGAATAGCTGCATGTCCTACCTCTGCTGGAAAACCGCCTCCCTTAGCCTCAATAACTGTTCTTGTTATGCAGATCCTCTGTCTCAGGAGAGCCATCCCTGCTTCCTACCACTCCCTAACGCACTCTTTTATTCCATTCCCTTGAACAATCGTTTCATCCCCTGGCCTTTGTATCTTTAACATTTACCTTCAACTTCTCCATACACAATGCCCCAATCCAAGCCTGCTATTTAAATTCCTGCCCAAGTCTACATCCACCACTTAAACTATTTACCTCTCCTGTTCCCAAACTGCCCCCACACCCACCAGTTTAGTTGCTCTGTTTCAGGTCAGCCCTGTTTCTCTGGAGAACCATAGGTTATGTGAGGGCATCGAAGCTATGTTTCTCATCGCCCTTCGCTGCCTACTCCTTCTTCATTCTGCCCCCAAGCAGAAGGCACAGAAAGAGAGCAATAATAGAACTCCTGTATATTCCAGCCGGCACCTTGTGCCCTTGCTGAGGGTAAACTGTAAATTCCAACATTCTTAACTATGCTGATCTTCATCACAATTACACAGGGTCATGAAGATTTAGTACAGGACATTTAACATGCCCCGCGTGCCTTCGAAAAAGTCCTAAATAAAACCTCAAGACTTTCTTTGTTTCTTAGTTTCCTCTGCAGCAAGCTGGGGTGGAGTTGGAGGAGGAGAGGGTTATTCAATTTAGATTTTCTCAGTAACAGACGGAAAAAAATGCATCTACCCAGAGGGTCTTCAGACTGCAGAGGACGCTTTATCCCGCCTCATGGAGAGGTACGTTTTCACTTTCTTCCATTTGGAACAAACTGGAGCAAACTCTTGCCCCGCGCGGGAGGCATGCCTTCCAAAAGCAATGGCTTAAATTGACATGTACGAGACTCAGATCGTCCTTGAGATGCAACTGTAATAGAAAACCAGAAGCCCAAACAGGCGCCTGGCGCCTGCCGCCAGCAGGGTCTGGGGCGGCCCGGGAGTTGCCGGCTCCCGCCCGCAGCCCGCGGACCTGCCGCTAGGAGGCGCCCCGAGAGCGCCCGGCCCCCGCCCGCTGCCAGAGGAGGGCTGGGATCCACTCGGCCAGCCCCCGAGCTGGCCGGGGAGCAGGCTGAGACCTGGCAGGGAGCAGATTGCAGGAGACGCGCGGCAGAGCGCCCGGGGCTGTCACCGCTGACGCGCTGCGCGCCCTGAGCCGGGACGCGGGCATCTGGAGACCGCCAGCCACCACCCCCGCAGTTTTCCACCTGGGGTCCGCCTCCCAAGTGATCAGCCGCCGGGGCGGACGGCGATGTCTGCCGGGGCCCGCCGTAGTCCCCGGGGCAGCCGGGCGCAGCCGCTCGCGCCCCTCTGCTGCTTCTCGGCTGCGCTGGGGATGCTGTGGTCCCCCGCCTCGCAGGCGTTCAACTTGGACGTGGACAAGCTCACGGTGTACAGCGGCCCAGAGGGCAGCTACTTCGGCTACGCGGTGGACTTCCACATACCCGCGGCTCGCACGTAAGTCGCCCGGCGCCGGGAGTTCGCGCGCGGGGGCGAACCCGGCCACAGGTTGTGTCTGCGCCTCTCTGCCCCGGGACCGCGCCCGTCCCGCAGCCCGAGCGCAGGCGATTCCGGGGATTCCCTCTCGCTCTCCACTAAGGTCGCGTCCTGCTCCCCGCCACCAGCCTCTTCTCTCCCCTGACAGACTAAAAGTGCCTTGTGCCCTTTACATTAGAGACCTGCCACTTGCTCAGAACACGCCAGCGTTGGGGACTTCCCGGTACAAGGACCCCAGCATCGCCCAAAGGAGAAAGCCAGACCGGGCCGACTCAGGCCAATTAAGACAAGGACCGCGACACGGTCTGTTTACACAGAGCCCGTAACAATGAAGTGTCTGGGCGCAAGTGCTGTCTGCTCGCTGCCAGCAGCTGGGCTCCGTCCTCTGCTCCCCCCACCGCCCACCCCTCTCCTCTCCTGCCCTCTTGCTGTACACACAGCTCCACCTAGAGAAGAATTAGGACTATTTGCACCCTCTTCCAAACCAGGTTTCGGACACCCGCAGGTTTCCGAGAGGAAATTAGGTTTGACAGTCGGCTCCCTCGTACATACGTTTCTGCCCGCGACCACCGCACTGGTCCGAGTGGGCGCGCGGCCGGAGACTGCATCTCCCGTGCGCGTTGTGGATTCTCAACGAGTGGTTTTCTCCATCCCCTACGCAGAGCGAGTGTCTTGGTGGGAGCGCCCAAAGCCAACACCACCCAGCCAGACATCGTGGAAGGGGGAGCCGTCTATTACTGTCCTTGGCCCGCCGAGGGGTCTGCGCAGTGCAAGCAGATACCGTTTGACAACACCAGTAAGTGATACTTGTCATTCCGAGCTGCGGGCCCCGGCTTCAAAGAACCAGAGCCATCCTAGAGTCACCCCCTGCTTTCTTTGTCCTCACGTGGCCTGCCCGATGGGTCTGTGTCGGGGGCTGCACAGATCCCTGGAGAAACCAGCTTTTTAGAAAAGCCTGAGTGGGAGGAACGTGGTGAGTGGACCCCAGAGAGGGGACAATATTTTGACCTGGAGTGTTTGCATACGTCCTAGAGATTTCTGTTTCCTCGCCGGCTCGGGGTGAGTGCTTGCTCAGGGATGAGCTTTCTCAGGGTGAGTGCTTGCTCTGGAGAAGCGCACACGTCGTACCCTAACCCTGACTGTGGAGAGAACTTGGTTGCTCCCCAAAGACAGGTCTGGAGAAGGCAGACACTTAGCATCGCCGGTGCCCAGACTGCAGAGGCAAGACCCAAACTCCGCTCCCTGTTGTTGTTTAATTCTTTACAGAGAGAAAGAATTTTCTTTCAAAATATTGGACATTGGAGGCAAACTAGTACAGGCAGAGTGTGGATGGATTACATTCATTTCCAAAATCCCTAGACACATGTTTCTTATTTAATTAAAGGGAAAATACATTTTAAACAATTCAGGCTGGTTATGTTTCCTCTGGTGTTTTCTCTTTGGGTCCTGAGAAAACAATTTAAATGTAATGCTTTCAAAAAACATTAACACTGAATGTTTTAATTTGTACCCCCACAACTTTATGAATTCAAAGGTATAAGTTATAGGAAAGCAAACACCTCTTTTCTGAAAAACGTGAGTATGTCGACTCAAATAATGTTCTTCGATGAACAATCATTTAAATTTGCACCACACAGCTATTTTATGACATCATGCTTCATTATTATTACATTAGTGTACAGTTGGAATTTAGGTAGGAAACCCATTTCCATAGAATTTTGATGAAATTGGGTAGGTGGTATTTACCTGTTACTTTAAGTAATTTGCATTTTTTTTATTTTAAAGGAGAAAATAATTACAATTCTATGACTATGGAAATAATTTCAAAGGAAAGAAATACTCTACAAGCATTACCTTGAGTTATGACCAAGTTAGGAAAGTATGTTATATTTGCAATGAAATAGGAGGAGATGAACTAGTGCCATTGTGGCCATTAAATAAATAGGGAAATAATGAGAATGTTAAGAAGAGATCAGTGTTACTTGGAGAAGGAGCAGGGGTAGATGGCATCTTCTGTCTGGGTTCTGAAAAAGACCTCCCGATTTCTGAAAGTATTTTTAATGTCTTATTTTACTTCTAAATGTATGTTTTTTTTTCTTGATAGACAGATGCGCTAGTCCTACTATAGTTTTTAGCAACCATAACTGCAGTCATTTGAGGATTCATGAATAGAAAACAAGGGAAGGCAACAGGAAGGAAGGTAGATGTTTCTGAAATAACTGAGCAAAAAATGAAAAAGAAAAAAGCAGGCAGAAGAAGCTGCAGAACATTTGTGAGAAGTGAATGGTCCATGACAGAATGAACAGAGTCTGCGGGAGCTTCACTAAGAGAGAATATAATCATTGAGAAAAGGAAGTTCCCCAGTTAGCCATCAGGGGGTACTGTGGGCCCAGGAACTTTAGTTGCTGTTGGGAAAGGCCTGAGAACAGCAAGGGTGGGGGAGAAGGAGTGAGAGGACCTGGCTCAGGTGCTTGCTACTGAGTGGCTGCCAGTGCTCTACACATCTTTCCTGCCACTTTACCCATGCATCCTTGAGGTGTGGAGGTGCCAGGAGCTGCCATTTGCTGCGAAGCTGTGAAAAAGAGGAAGGGAAAGCAGGAGCCAGTAGACCTATTTCCAGTTTCAGCATCTGTTCTCTGGGTAGAGTATGATCTTGGAACCAAAGATAAAAGGCAGAATCAAAGGCACTGCTGACCCTGGGTCTTGCAGTCAGTGTTACCAGATGCCTTGCATTTATTGATCACCTACTAGGTACCAGCCATTTTTTTTACACACTATTTCTAATCCATAAAACAAAACAACCATGTGAAATTCATTTCATGCATAAGGAAACTGACATCAAAGGTGTTTAAAAAATGGTAAGAAGTAGATGCAGGGTTGGGAAAGAGGGCTGTTTGCTTCCACACCGGCCTGTTCACCCTGTCTTCCTTCCTCATGGAGCAGGACCTGAGGCACTGCTCACCTTCCAGTCCCTTCCTCCATTCCCTCACCCCAATGTTAGCTTCACAGATATCAGTTCAAATGATCCTATAGAGAAGCTCTGGAGGGAAAAGCCTGTGGGTAGAGGGTTCTGGAAACCAAAGATTGTGGAAGCAGCCTTTGTCTTGGTGGGAATAATAGGTTGCATATGCCCTCTGGTTTGCTGCAGCTCTCAACAGCCTGCCCCTCACTGTCCTCCTTGGCAGCAACGTCGTCTCCCCACAAGGAGGAAGGAAAGCTCTCTGCTTGACAAAGTAGTAGCTCCGACTGCTGGACGCCCACAAACTGACATTCATGTAATGGTGTGATGTTTCGGGAATATATATATATATATATATATATATATATATATATATTTGCAAATATTCCTCTGCAAAGGTAGTCATGACTTCCCCTGTCTTTACCTTGTCTGTTTTGACTATTACATCCGAATTCAAGACATTCTAAATAAATTTGACCCTTTTAACGACATTGTTGCAACTTGTTCAGGCCCCTGGGGTATTTACTATGGTAACCTACTGAATTCTCTCAGCCTAGACACTGAAGGAGACTGGCCTATAATTTAATTCCTGAATCTGGTTGTGATCTTGAACCTCAGTTTATTTTAAGGTCAACTGCCTTTTTTTTTTTTAAAAAAAACTGCCTTTCAGTTTAAATTTTTTCATTAAATAATCATTTTTACATTATCATATAACTTGGATTTTTTTATTACTTCTCATCATAAATGCAACAAGAGAGGAAGCTGGGAATGAATAGCCTAGCACTTCAAATGCATGAATACTATTAAAATCTGTGGTCCTTTCAAGTATAGTAAAAGGAAACTTTAGGGAAGCATATGGTGGTGGGGGAGGTGCAAAGTGCAAAGAGTAGATAATTTTCCTGCTCTGTACAAAATCAAGTGGTTCCAAAAAAACACTTCTCTCATCTCCCCTCTGTCTCTCCCTCTTACTTCACTAGAAGAAAATCACCACCCCCCCACCCCCCATCAGCAACTCGATTTCTTTCACTTTTGCCTCAGGAACTCTCTAAACTATGGCCCATCCTAACTTAAATCATCACATCTGCCAAATGCATTTCTTCTTTTTCTTACATTTTCCAAACCCATGTGTGGATTAGATAAAAATTGCTAGATGACAGCCCTCGGGTTAAAAGGGGATGCAAATAAAACAGAATGAAGTAGACACCTATCTGTGGAATGGGGAAAGGGCAGCTTGCAACAATGGTAACTAGAGCATAGCACGCAAACATTTGGTTGTTTTAAAATGCTCAAATGAAACATTCAGAAGAGAAAGATAAGGCATTGCTCATTAGTGACAATAATCATCATCACACTAATGATGGCGAGAAAATGCAGCTGGGAACCACCTGCAATTGGGGACCCAGACAAGGAATGAGCAGGAAGAGGTGGGAAGTGCCATTGAGACTGGGAAGTCATTTGAGAAAGACTAGTAGGATTTGGCTGGCCTTAATTTAGTATTTTTGTGTAAAACAAATGAACAACACCCCCAGATCCCCCACCCCCTATGGATTTAAAAAAACCCATAGCCCCTTAAAATGGAGATAATTTTTTAAGATATTCAGAACTCTGGAATGGTAAAATTTTTGTTGGAGTTGTGTTTTGGCTTGGAGACCGGAGCGCTTTGCTTTGGGGTGAGGGGTCTGTTTTATTTTGAGTGAGCCCACAGTAAGAAGCACCGCAGAGCATCTGGTGCTGTGACTGGTACAGGATTGCTTTTTGATAGTCGTGGGTGTGCCCTTTTTCTCATGTGAGGGTTGGGAAACATATTGGGCACATAAGTCTTGCTTTTCCAACTTCCTCAGAAGGAAATCGGTTTTTGTTCAGGAACAAAGAAAAGAAAAATGTAGGTCAGAGCTACCCAAGTAAATGACAGAGGAAATAACACCAACGTGACAGAACTCAGCGAGAACTGAAATCTGGGCTCTGGAAAGTTCAAATGAAAATGAAAAAAAAGAAAAAGAGAGGAGAGAAGGCAGCCCAGAGATAACCTGCTCCTTTTAAAAATGAATAAACCCATCTATTAGGGCAGAAGCTTCCGCTGCTAAGTACTGATCTCACTGAGTCACTGAGGTGGTTTAGCAGGATGGTTTACTTGAAGCGATTCGTGACAGCGACCATGCCGATAAGTTGGCCTGGCAGAGGCAGTTGAATTTCCAGAGTGTCTCCCAGTCCGCTCAGAACTCTATGTGACAGAATGCAATTGAGTCCTGATATGAGAAAGGAGGAGGTAGTGGTCCCTACATCACATAGCAACCGAGGAAGCAATTAGAAAAAGGAAGTCCTTGAAACTCCAACCAGAAATGGGAAACAGATCTGCTCTACGGCTAGTTGAGTTGTATGAGTGCTAGGCGCCTGTTGTTTAATCTGCAAAATTCTTTCAAGAAGCTGGGAGTCTGTGTGATGGAACAGGCTTTCCGGCGTTTGGCAGGGATGGTCGGTGTAGCAGCGGCTGCAGCTTTCTGGGAGAAATCTAGGAAACTCTTGAAATTATTCTGGAAGCAGAAAAATGCACTTTGACATTTAAACTGGCCTGTTGAGATGTGCGCATTCAAACTTTACCTGTTGTGTGAAAGAGTCTTGGATCTGTGATTGTATTGAAGACTGTTTGCCAATATTGCTAAAAGCTTGTCTGTGCCCTGATTGATGCCATCCAGATACACGAATATGGATTTTTGAGGGAGTTAAAATTATCGATCATATTAAAAGTGTTCACTTAAAAATTTAATCTGCCAAATTCAGCTTAAATATGTCTTTACAAAATCATATTTAGTGTATCAAGAAAGGTCTACCTGTATGACAAAATCCTAAAATATATTAAAAATAATTTTAATTCTGGGTTGTGTTATACAGAGATTGAAGGTGGATAAGCAAATCATGATTCACAAATAAGCAATTTATATTGAAAACATTCCACCTGCTCCACTGGGGTCAGTCTGTGTGGACCTGATCCAGTTTGGAAGGAATATTGCCCACCCTCGGCCCTGCACAAACGCCAGCTTCTGGACTTCTGATGTTTAGGGTATCGCCTCAAAGGTCTGCCGAACTGAGGAATGCTTCTGCATCCGTAAGCATCCATAAGCAGAACAAGGGAGTTTGGGGAGGTGATGGAAGTTTCTTTGTCTTGATTGTGATGGATTTGGCTGCGTGTATTTGCCAAAGTCCATTGAACTATACATCACCAAGAGTGAATTGTACTGCATGTGAATGGAAAAAAGAGAAAAAAAAGAGAGAAAAAAAGATATTATGGAGAACACTGGAGAGTTACATGTTCGATCTGATGATTGATTGTGGCTTTGCGGCTACTGCTCTGAACCTGTGGGCGGTCAGCTCTCAGACCACAGGAGGGCCTGAGAGATAATGTCTGGAAGTACAAGAACATGTGACCCCTGAGTGCTCAGGCTACTGCCTCTAAGCGAGGGCAACAATTAGTGAGATCATCATATGACCTTCTTTATCATTCTTTCAATAAGGATGCTATGTTCAGAATGTGCTTGATAGGAGAACTGTGAGTGAAAACATGGTGAGGAAGGATGGATGTCTGTAATGAACAGCTGTGCTCATGGAAGTGTCACATCCTTACTGAGACTCAGACAAGGCGCCCTGTGGTAATCAATTAAGAAGATCCAGCTTCAGACTTCCGGCCAAGATGGAGGCATAGGTGGACACACCGTGCCTCCTTGCACAAACAAAATTAAGGACAACAAAAATTTAGAAATAAAAAACAATCCGAACTGACAGAAAATTGAACTCTACAGAAGTCCGACAACCATTCATCCAGACCACTAAGAGGGGTAGAGTCGGTGCCCGGTGGAGAGGGGTTGCGGCAGGAGAAAGCAGTGGCTGGCGGACTTGGGTGCACAGGCGGCAGCTGGCAGACCCCAGGTGCGAGGCAGCAGCAGGCAGACCCAATGAGGCACGCAAGGCAGGTGGCTGACTGAGGTCACTCATTTGTGCGCAGATAAACCAAGTGAAACTGGGGAGCGAGACAGACCGAGCAACACAGGGCTCCGGCCGGGGGGAATAAAGCCTCAAAATACCGATTGAAAACACCTGTGGGGGTTGAGGTGCCGGGAGAGACTCCCAGCCTCACAGGAGAGTTCATCTGAGAGACCCACCGGGTCCTAGAATGTACACAAACCCACCCACCCAGGAATCAGCAGAAGAAGGGCCCAGTTTGCTTGTGGGAAGCAGCAGAAGGGACTGAAATCCGAGAGAGACCGGAGCAAGCGCCATTGTTCCCTCTCTGACCCTGCCCCCACATACAGTGTCACAGCCCAGCAACTGGGCTGCCCCACTCTGGGGAACACCTAAGGCTCCGCCCCTCATTATGTAACAAGCTCAACTAGACCAAAAAAAAAAAAAGGCCCAAGTGGAAGAACAGATCAAAGCTTCAGAGCCAATTCATCTAAGCGATCAAGAGATAGACAGCCTATCAGATGCACAGTTGAAAGCACTGGTGATCAGGATGCTCACAGAATTGGTTGATTTTTGCTCACAAATTAGGTGAAAAAATGAAAGCTACAATAAGTGAAATAAAGGAAAACACACAGGGAACCAATAGTGATGGGAAGAAAACTGGGACTCAAATCAATGGAGTGACCAGAAGGAAGAAACAAACAACCAAACAGAAAAGAAGGAAGAAACAAGAATTCAAAAAAATGAAGAGAGGCTTAGGAACCTCCAGGACATCTTTAAACGTTTCAACATCCAAATTATAGGGGTACCAGAAGGGGAAGAGGAAGAGCAACAAGTGGAAAACTTATTTGAACAAATAATAAAGGAGAACTTCCCCATTCTGGCAAAGGAAATAGACTTCCAGGAAGTCCAGGAAGCTCAGAGTCCCAAAGAAATTGGACCCAAGGAGGAACACAGCAAGGCACATCATAATTCCATTAGCCAAGATTAAAATGACGGAGAGAATTCTAGAAGCAGCAAGGGATAAGGGGACAGTCACCTACAAAGGAGTTCCCATCAGACTGTTAGCTGATTTCTCCAAAGAGACTTTCCAGACAAGAAGGGGCTGGAAAGAAGTATTCCAAGTCAGGAAAGTCAAGGACCTACATCCAAGATTGCTCTATCCAGCAAAGCTTTCATTTAGAAAGGAAGGGCAGACAAGCACTTCTCAGATAAGGTCAAGTTCAAGGAGTTCATCATCACCAAGCCCTTATTATATGAAATGTTAAAGGGACTTACCTAAGAAAAAGAAGATAAAAAACATGTACAGTAAAATGACAGCAAACTCACAGTTATTAACAACCACATCTAAAGCAAAAGCAAACTAAGCAAACAGCTAGAACAGGAAGAGAACCTTGGAAATGGAGATCATATGGAGGGTTAGCAACAGGGGAGTGGGAGGAGGAGAGAGGGGTGAAGGTATAGAGAATAAGTAGCATAGATGGTGGGTAGAAAACAGACAGGGGGAGGGCAAGAATAGTGTGGGAAATGTAGAAGCTAAAGAACTTATGACACATGGACATGAACTGAAGGGGGGACTGTGGGTGGGAGAGGATGTGCAGGGTGGAGGGGAATGAAGGGGGGAAAATGGGACCACTGTAATAGCATAATCAATAAAATATATTAAAAATAGAATTTAAAAGAAGATCCAGCTTCAAACACATTGTTGTAGTTATCAAAATTAGTATAACTGCACTGCAGAGCATTTACTTATTAACATCAGGTCAGTTTTATTCTTTAGTTCTGATATTTACTGTACAGACATGCATTTGAGGATGACATTGCAGAGCCTCTCTATCAATCTGCCTGGTTTCCAGGGCACATAGGGATTAGATCAAACCATAGGAATAGGTTAAAGTGAGTACCCTACGTAGCCCACATTACACACAGCATCTCACCCCAGGTGTAGCGGTGGCAAGTCAACTCCTCCAGCCAGGTTACGGCTCCATTTCGGATTTGTCTCAATTATCCTCCTCTATGATGTGCCCAGGTGTCTCTCTTGAAGCCACCTCCCTCTTGCCACACGGCTTACACACCTTATCTTCGTAGAATGGTGTGTCACAGCGCAGCTCCCCTCCCCCACGTGTGCGTGTACATGTGTGCCCACTCACTCCGGGTCCGCGCTCTGGTGCTTCTTTCTTAGTCACCCAGAACATCTTACCTTGCAGACATGATTTGCTGGAACATCAGGCTTCTCTCTTTTTATAATTCTGAGCAGGACGTGTGTCTCGGAAATTAATTCTCAGCATTAATAAAGTTATTGCAAACCCTTTTTCAGAAGAAAGGGGCATAACACTAAAAAACAGTATTTTCAAATAACTTCGGTATTAATATCAAGTCAGTTATGGCATAATTCAACAATTAAGTGTTGTATTACCATAAACATGACATTTTTCAAAAATCATGATAATAATATGGGAAAATTCTTTTGTATTAATGTTAAGTGGAAACATAAACTTCAAAATTGTGTCTTCAGTCTTAGTAGAGCACAAGAAGGAATATGCAATATGTTTGAAAATGGCTGTATTCACTCCCCTTTCATGTTAGTCAGATTTCTATAGAGAAACGAAACCTACGGATGCGGATGGCAAGGAGGACATTTACTCTCAGGAACTGGCCCACACAATCGCAGTGGCTGAGGCCCGTGATCTGCCACGTGCAAGCAGGGGATGCAGGACAGACAGTGTCACGACTGAGGCTGAGGCTGAAGGCCTAAGAGCTGGCTGTGCTGAGGGCGATGGAAGATCAGTGCCCCAGCTCTGGCAGTCTGACAGAAAGGCCAGATTCTTTTCCCCTCTTTCTTTTTGCTCTATTCAGACCCTCAACAATTTGGGGAGGGCAAACCACTATAGTTTGTCCACCAAGTCAACTGCTAATTTCATCTGGGAGCACCCTCACAGATCTGGCCACCCCATGACCCAGGCAAGGTAACACATAAAATTGACAGTCATGCCGTCTATGAGACTCACAGTGCATATTCTCTTAGAAAAGGCAGTGGGAATTCATGAACAAAATAAACCCACTGGGTATATACAAGAGGATGTTAATTCTCCTCACATTTCTTAGACCAGAGCATACCCAGGAGTTGCTGTACTAACAGTGGCCCCAAGTCTCTGGCTTGAGACAACCAAAGCTTATTACTTACACTCTATGTTTAATATGAGTTGGTAGAAATGCCTTCCATGTTCTAAGGTCCAGAAGATTGTCTGGACCTATGGTCACTCTGATTTTTGCTATGGCCTCTTATAACAAGTTTTGTGAACTGAGTGCACTATAAGAAGATCATGAATTAATCTCTTCTGGCTTTCTTAGCATACTCAGCTTGACTCAAAAGCAGTTTGACTCACCCAAATGAAGGCTTCTATTGACACATGCTTTTAAGATGTGGCAGAGTGCTCCGTGTCTGGTAAAGCTTCTACCAGGAACTGACATTCACTTCTTCTCCTCACATTTGGTAGGCCACAGCATGTGTAGAAGGCTAGCCATGCCTGCTTATTCGGATATCTTACACTTTGTTTATCCATACCTATCAAAATGGTATCTGCAACCTTTAAAATGATACTAGAAAGGAAATGCAATAGAAGAGGTTTTCTTTGGAAATGCAGTTAAACAGGTTTTCTATTTCTAATGGATGTAGTCTTTAGGACATATTTTTGGGACATGGTAATAGCGTAGTTCTTTGGGGCTACAGTCCCAATCCCCACAGCTATGGCAGAACATAGACACTGTTTCAATAGATGGGAAGATAAGTGAGACTTTCATAGCAACAGTCAGTCCTCGACCTGTTCTGGCTGGTCTGCCCTCCCTTCCACAAATAGCGCTGTCCGGGATGATGGAATGCTCTTCGTTCTTTCACTCAGGCTCCTCACGTGACTTCCTATTAAGTCATCATGTCTTTCCCCCTCAGAGTACCTTTTGGTTCATTTAACCCATTTTATTTCTAAAAATCTTATCTGAAGGGAACGGTGGAGTTGACAGTAAATCTTAGTGATAGCAAACAGTAGAATTTAATTTCCGTGACTGGAAGAGTGTTGGTGACTTTCCGCGAGCGAATGCTATCTTAGACACCGAAAGGGCCGCGTGAGCAGGGCCCAGGACCTTGCCCTTGTGGCTGCACAGCAGATAGTCAGTGACGAGCTGAGAAAAAGTGAGGTGAGGACAAGAGGACAGAGAGTGGTGTGTGTGTGTGGGTTTGTTTTTGATTGAGTGGGATATTAGTGTCCTGTTGCCACTGTCCATGTAACAAGTCACCATATTCTTTGAGGCTTTAAACAGAACAGTTTGATTTTCTTACATTTCCGGAGGCCAGAGTCTAAAACAGGTCTCACTGGGCTAAAGTCAAGGCGTTGGCAAAGCTGCGCTTCCTTCTAGAGATTCTCAGGGAGAATCTGTTTCCTTGCATTTATCTTCCGGCTTCTCACAGCTTCTATTTTCAAAGTCAGCAACGTCAGGCTGAGTCTTTCTCACAGACTTAGGTCTCTGGTTTTCCTTTTCCGCCGTCTTCTTTCACTTTAAATTATCTTTGTTATTACATTAGCCCCACACAGATAATCCAGGATAATCTTCCCCATAGGAAGCAGTGATAGAAAATGAGACCAGAGAGCTAGAAATATGTGAGATTATACAGTACCTTGAAGGCCAGGCCACGGACTTTGGATTTTATTCCAAGAGCAATGGGCAGCCGATGGTGCTTTTAAAGGTGTAGACAAGCAACATAATTCAAATTATGTTTTTAAAAGGATCAGTATAATAGACTGTGGGCAAACAAGAACAGAAGCAAGGAGACTAGTTAGGAGACAGTCCCATCACCAGGGATGGAGAAGTATGATTTGGGTTGAGGGACAGCAGTTAGGATTGAGTAATGGTTGGATTTGGGATTTGTTTGAAAGTGCAGTTGGTCGGATTTCATTATGGATCAGACAAAGGGTACAGAAAAAAGAAAATTTTGACCTGAGTGACTGGAGGAATGGGACTGAGACAGGAAACAGTGGAGAAGGAGCAAGTCTTGGAGAAGATATTAAGAGTTGAGTCCAGATATGTGAAATCTGAGATGCTTGTTAGACATCCAAGTGATGTCAAACGGGCATTTGGGTAAATAAACCCAGAGTTCAGGCAAGAGGTTGGAGATTTAAATTTGGAAGTCATAAGAATGTAAATGATATTTAAGACCATGACTTAGGGAGTGACTACGAATGGAGAGGAAAGGCAAGGAGAAGCAAAGAGAAAAGATGGGGAGAGCGGAGGGGAAGGCCGGGAAGGGGAGGGGAAAAGTGAGGTCTGGGTTGAGACTGAGTCCTGGAGCAAACTGACATTTAGAGAAATATTGGAGAACTGAGAAGGATGTATTAAAACACTGAGATTAATATTAAATTAATGTTAATACTTGCACATATGCTATCATTTAGTGGACATTAAATACGATGAAGTGAAGTTAAAATGATTATTGAGGTTTGGGGCCTGAGGACTGGGACAATGGCTGGAGGTTGGCAGGTAATCTATATCTTGTTGGAAAACACTCAGTTTGAGACACGATGGGAAATCCGAGTGGACAGAAAATCTAGCCCAGAATCTTCTGTACTTTATGCCCCGTGGTTTAGTTGCATTGTGACGTAGTTCGCCTCTGCAGCTTTATTTGTGTGATCCATCCACCTGGGATAACCATACCTTTTCATCTCTTTTTATCTTTTTTAAAAGTCCTATTTACCCTTCAAGATCCTATTCAGATTTCACATCCTTCCAAATCCATTCCTAGGTCTGCCCAATGACATGAATTCTTTCCTCATCTGGACTATTTTGTGTTTCAATAGGTCTTTACTGAAGCCCTTTGCTCAGTGCATCCTGTATTGTGTTTATTTGTACTTGTGCCATCATCTGCAGTGTTGTTGAGGCCGTGCAAACAGGCCTATGTTTTTAATTCATTTTACAATTTTTAGGCTTTTTATACAGAGAAGGTATACTATATATGTATTGTATATGTATACCATACAATATCTTACCTTAGTGGTGGTCAGAAATATAGGCTAGAGATTATATAAAAGCTCAGCAATAGACACATTTAGCACTGCGTGAGCATATCAGATGCATGGGAGTGACAGGTGCAGCAGATAGGTGCGTGCAGCGGCATTCAGCTTTGGGAAGTGGCCCATGGGAAATTGGTGCCCATGCTGAAGTGATTAAAACTGGTATCGTATGTAATATAAACTTTAGATTATACCCAGTTTTAAAGATGTGTGTGTGTGTGTGTGTGTGTGTATAGGCAAGCTTATTATCTTCTCTTTTAGCTTAGAACTTAAATTCTGTGTGTATCTCTCTCTGTGTGTGTGTGTGTGTGTGTGTGTGTGTGTTTGTGTACTGACCAGGATCTCAGAGAAATACAAGGTTTGAAGATATCATACATGCGTGGGATTGGCATAAATTACTTTCTAGGTGTTTTTTCCATTTTTGTTCCCAAATGGTTTATCAAGCTTGGAAGAAAAAATTATGCATAGTTGCGGGGGACCCTGTCCTGGGTGCCAGATGTGGGGGGGCTCCACCCGCAGAGCCCCATCCCTCCATCATGGATGAAAATAAAAACTACCAAGACATGACTGCTTGGGGAGGAAAGGGGTCAAACTCTCAGAGGAGAATGACCCAGAGCCCCATCCTCACTAGGCTTTTATTGGGCTCAGATACACCAGAATATAGGTTTAACATGTCAAAGAAATCTGAGGGCTTAATCTGAGTCAGTGTTTGTCAGGAAAGGGGGTTGCCAAACTTTGGGAGACATACTCATTTCCTCCTCAGACCCTTATCATTTAAATGAGAGCACTCTTAGCAAAGCAGGTTTCACAGGACTTTAGGAATTCTTTCTTATGCCCGATCACCCGGCGAACCGTCCTGGCCCGTACAGGGCTGCACCACTCGCCCCCACAGTTTCAGGCTTTAAGCCGGATAGGAAGCAGGAGACATCTCCCAGATGGAAATGAGGACTCGGGCTATGTCAGAATAGCCGGGGGGCGAGGGTCCATCACATCCTCTTTGCTGCAGCCCCCCGAGTCCTTCCATGAGGCCTCCCAGGTGGTGGCATCTGGCTTAGGTTGCCCCTCCCATGAGGAGTCTTACCCGTCATTTACTGCCATCCAAGCATTGGGGCCAGAGATGAGTGAGGCAGAAGCAGTGCTCCTGCCAGGGAGATAAGCTTTGGCTCCTTAGTAGGTCACGTCCTCTTGACAGAACAGACCCAGATGAAGTGGGTCCCTTGGGCTCTTACACAGCCCACCATGGGGTGACGGTTACAACTTCTGAAACCAGGCTGGATGGTCCACAACACATAGTTGTTACATCTTACATTATAATATACTATATGCCAAGCTAATCATAGATATTTATGTTCTGCCTAAACTCTGTCCATCCATGAGAAGCATTTAATAAAGATAGTTCATCTGGAAAGGAAGTTAAATTAAATAATTCAAAGTGAATGTGATGCATATTCACAAAGATGTAGTGTTTAGATTGAGCTAACAAAAGGAAGTCAGGCTTCAGCGACGCAAGCTAAAATTCAGACTTTCTCTCCACGGGATGCATTAGGCCCTACCTTTTATGTCCGCTGCTTTGCACATTGTGCTTTGGTCCATTTTTATTAACCCCTCTAAACTCCAATGCAGGTTTGGGCAAAAGTAGGTTTACAGTTGTTTATGTGAAAAACTGAACAATATTAATAAATAATACAAGAATAAACTGTTTTGTGTACTCACAACTGTAAACCTACTTTTGATTCTCTGTATATCTCTATTGTAAATTGCATAGATATAATACAAAATTATCCTCCAGTTGCTGTATACAAATCTAAAGACTATATAATATATTCAAATAAAATTTTCAAGGTAGATTTTACTTTCTTACCATGAGAGCAAAATTAATTAAGGAAAATGTGTGGTAAAGCTAAGGGAAGGATTGTAAAGTAAATCGAGGAATTTTCTTGAGGAATAATCACACTATTGTGTGGAAAAGGAAGAGATGCAGGCATTTAATGGAAGATCATTTCCCACCACCATGCAAACTAAAAACAGCAGCAAGCACCAATGATAGACAAAGCTATTTTGGCTCATGAACAGGCTATGAGGCCATGATACGGGTCCATAATATCTTATCTGCAGCTCTAAAATCCAAATAGCCTTAAATACAAACAAATTTTTTTGTGACTCATTCGGGGTCAAAACCTCTCTTGACTTGACCTGACAGGAAGTGATACATAGTCTTTTTCTTTTTTGTTTGAATAGTTGTGCATTTTGCTAATGACATATTCACGGTTGTGTGACATCATATATGGTTTTTACTTTCTAAGATCAAAAACATTTAAAAAATGCTATAAAGGAGTGGCCAGTTAGGTAAAAGAAGCCAGGAAGCCAATGAGGAAAGACTTGTGAGTTGGAGTGAAAAGAAGACTGAAATGTGAAGGTCTGGTTTGGCAACAGAGAGCTCCTGATGACCGAAGGAGGCAGTCGGGTGTGTCAAGGGAAAGGGAGACCCACAGGAGGCAGTTGTCTGTACAGTCATTTTTTCCCCTAGGAGTTGTTTTTTTTCTTTTTTTAAATCCTTACCCAAGGACATTTTTTTTCATTGCTTTATAGAGAGAGAGGAAGGGGGTATGGAGAGAGAGAGAGAGAAACATTGATGTGAGAGAGAAATATTGATCTGCTGCCTTTTTGTACATGCCCCCACCAGGGATTGAACCCACAATCTAGTTATGTGCCCTGACGGGGAATCAAACCCATGACCTTTCAGTCTACAGGATGATGCCCCAAACACCTGAACCACACCAGCCAGGACCTAAAGAGTTTTGTTATAGATGTGACCACAGAAATATAACAGTTGATAAGCTCTTATAGTGTAGTCTAATGGGAATTATTTGGTTGAGAGGGAAACAATGGTGGCCGAAGGAGAAGGGGTAGATGCAGGAACAAATTCCTAAGAAGATGGAAAATGATGGGTGGAATTCTTGTGCAGATGGAAGTGTTGGCCTTGAAGGGGCACAAAGTCAATTCCTCCATAGTGACAAAGAAGGCAGAGTGAAAGGACAACTGAGAGTAGGTTGGTGAGTTTGTTGAGAGAATGAAGAAAATAAATTTTTAAGTTCTTGCATTGTCTCAGTGAAATAAGAAGCAAGACAATCAGCTGAGAATGAGGAGGTAGAGAAGGTTGGGAGAAGGAGAATATGTACATAGAAATGGTGGAATGGCAGAATAAATTGAGTGATAGGAGAACCAGGCGGTGCACAGGGACCACATGAATTATAAATCTGAATTTATTTATAGAAGGAATACATTTTTGCTTCTGCCTACCCTATAGTATGGTCCTACGTGATTGGGTGGAATTTAAGATCTCCCAGAGGACAATTCCATCTTGGGTGTTAATCTTCCATCAGGATGCATTGTAGACACCGAAGGCTTGAATTCTGAATTGTCTATTTTCTGTAACATTGGGAATGGTGATTTTTTTTTAACCACAAAATGAACCATCTTGGTAGAGGATGATTAGGACCTTTTTACTACAACATATTCTGGCAACAGGGGTGACATCCTGAGGACAATGCAAGCATACACCAAGAGCTAGTGTAAATACATTTTCAAGTGCTGTTGGGAGGCAAGTTTATACAACCTTCATCCTGAAACCCAATCATATCCTGTATTTAAAAACATTGCTTTGAGGTCATATTGAAGAGATTTATGTCATTTAGTCTGCTTCCTGAGGTTCCCATGCTGAGAGGTTTTCATTACTTCTTGAAGTAAATAAATTATTGGGCACTAAACAGAAGCATGCTGTGCTCCTGCCAATCGGAAGGTGACATATAAGCCATAATGAGATCTCTCATTTCCCCAGCTGTATCTATAACAAGATATTTGACCCCAGGTCATTATTCCAAGTGTGAGAAAAACCTAGAGATGAGAGATGGTATAAAAAGTTCAAGGAGCAGAAAGAAAGAAAGGCACTATGGTTGGGAATGATGAGAAATGTTGCTGGAAAGGTCAAAGTGGTATAAGCCTGGTTTTACAAATTTTTTGCATTTTAGAAAGAACTCTAGCTTCAGGATAGAGAGTGCATTTGAAGGGGACAAGCCTAGAGGAAGGGAAACCAGTTAGGAGGCCATTGGAGAAACTGGGGCTTCAAGGCGGTGGTCACAACTAGGGAAGTAACAACACAGATGGGTAGAAATAGATGGATTTGTCAGAGCTTTAGAAGGAAGAATCAACAGGAACTGATTTCTGAATAGGATTTGGGAGAGGAGGTTCAGCAATTGTCAAGGATGTGTTCCAACCTACTGGCTTGGTTAATGGGACTGCCATGTGGAGAACAAAACAGGCATACTCTCCGACTTCACAATATGTAAGTCCAGTGGATGAAGAGATCAGTGCCTGCAGTTCTAATCTAGGGATAGTACTCTGACAACAGGAAGTGACAAGGGGTTAGCTGTGCAAAAGAAGGGCTCCTGTCCATGACTCCTGGGGGCGGGGCTCTCTGTATCAGGGAACGCTTTTCAGAGAGCCTTATCATTAAAAGTCAGAGCTGAGAGTGGTCTCTGTGTGCACGCATGCACGTGTATGTGTGTCTGAGTGTGCGTCTGCCTTGGGGGTGCATGAGCTGAGAGAGAAAACAGCCCTCGTCAATGTAGATGAGGTGGAGTGACCTGTAGCGGATGAGGTCTGAGTCGATGGCTCAGTCTCCACAATCCAACTGTAACAACTCTGCCTTTCAGATTTTTGTGTCTTACTAGGGGAGTTCTTGTTTGGTTTTGTTTTCAATCTGATCTGCGGATGGCTTGCCATTTCCTTTTGGAGAAATGATGTTTTTCATTTCTTAAAATTTGATCCTGTAGCTGCATCATATAAATTAGCAGAACACCCACCCAAAACTCACTTGCATCTTACCAACAAAAATCCATATGTATCTCCAGAACAGACTACATCCAACCTGAGTCAACTTACATATGAAAAACATTTAAAATGATATTTGTTATATGATATAGAAAACTCATTCATGTTTATTACTTAGCAAAGTTCTGGATAACTCTGTCTAGGCACTATTGGTTGCTAAAAACAGAAAGTAGGAAGTGGGGTCTCTATTCTTGGGAAGACAATGTAGATGTGGATATAACTGGGGCAGAAAATTTATATTCTCATTTGGATCAGGAACTATATAACAGGAAGATTGTGATACATTGCTGATTGTTGCTATCCCAAACCCATATTTATGAGTATTATTATTAGAATTCTAAAAGCATACATTCAGCTCATTTAGCTTTATTAGTTATTTGGTTACATATGGAAGTGAACATTTAGATAGTGATATGAAAAATTTTAAATAGTGACAGTTAAAATTTAAAATAAAAGCTTTATGATTTTCTCAAAAGAAATGTATTAAACCAGAGGAATGAGCTTCAATGAGTGGATGGTTTTACCAACCTTAACAGTGACTGTGTCCAGGGGGTAAGGTTCCAATGGCCTTTCACTGACTACCTCATATAATTCTTTATGCAAGTTTTGTTACTTTCTATTGTTTGAATTTTTAAAAACAAAAATCTGAAAGATTTTCAATTTGAAAAGAAAAAATTTGGGGCTCTACATCTTAAAACAGGTTTTGGGAAACCATTGATGAAGTTTTGGAATTCCAAAGGAATAGAAATTTGCAAGAGAAATGTCATAAATAAAGTCTGGGAGTGAAACCCAATAAAGAACAGAGAGGAGGTTACGTGGATGGAAGGAAATGCCATACCTGGTGATCAGGCATGGGGTCTGGGCCCATGTTGTGGAGAGCAAGGTATTTAGATTCGATCTATTAGGTAAAGACAGGAAAATTAGTGTGTGTATGGGCGTACACACATATTCGTATATAGTATATATACGGTATAAAGAATAAATTTCAGTTATATAGCATATTCTTATTGGAATAACATACTTCTGTCCATTGATGGATGAATGGATAAAGAAGATGTCTTACACACATGGGAATACTGTGCAGCCATTAAAAAGGAGGAGTCACTGCCATTTGCAACAACATGGATGAACCATAAGGACATTATGCTAAGTGAAGTAATTCAGATAGAAAGGCAAATACTATATTATTTCTCTTCTATGTGGAATTAAAAAAACCCAGACTCAAGGGAAAAGAGATCAGATTTGTGTTTATGAGAGGCGGGGTGCAGGGAGTGGGGCAATTAGATGAAGGTGGTCAAAACATACAAAGTTCTAGTTGTGAGATAAGTAAGCACTAGGGATGTGACGTACAGCATGGTGGCTACAGTTAGCACTGCTGCATGGTGTAGATGAAGGCTGTTAAAGAGTAGATCCTAAGAATTTTCGTCATCAGGAAAATATTTTTCTCTTTTTGGTATTGCTATTAGATAATGGATGTTAACTAAACTTATTGTGATAATCATTTCATGATGTATATCTAAGTCAAACCATTACCCAGTACATCTTAAACTTCTACAGTGCTGCATGTCAATTATATCTAAATAAAACTGAAAAAAAAACATATTTCTTGAACATTGCATGGAAAAATAAATGTGTAGTATTTCCTTAAACTTGAAAATTTGTAATAAGATGACTAACAAGGCTAGAGGTGTCATTTAATGGTTTTTAGGGGTGGTTTTAGGGCAGGGGTGTCAAACCCATTTTCACTGGGGGCCACATCAGCCTCACAGTTGCCTTCAAAGCACCGAATGTAATTTTAGGACTGTGTGAATGTAACTACTTTTTACCTAGGGGCCAGGAGCTTGGCGATGCTGCTGGGCGGAAACGGTGCTGGGCCGGATAAGGGGGAGGGCGGAATTCAGCCCGCAGGCCTTGTGTTCGCCACCTGTGCTTTAGGGATTGGAAGTCATATCTTCAGAAGTTTAATTTTCTGAGATACAAAACTCAACTCATCTTCTTTCCTTGGATTTGTTTCTGTTAGACAAGGAGTTCTCTGGCCACGGCTGTTTCATTTTGAATTTTATGTACCAGTATTGTCTATTCTCAGGCAGAGTTTCAGTTTAAGTGGAACTTTTGCAGCGCACATTGACCGTGGGGAAGATCATAAACGAAAGCTTAAGGGTTTCTTTCCCTTTTTCTCTGCTGAAAAATGTCTGAACAACTCCTGCCACAGCTTTGAGAAAGTACCCAGGGAGACACACTTAAAGTGATGACTGAAGGTTACAGGGAAGCTTACTCTTCTCCAGGATGAGGTCGAGGATGTTCTAAATAGTTTTCAGAAATCCAGAGTTTGGTCACACCTGTGTCAGCCTCAGCTTTTCTCTTCTCTCCCCCATGGTGATCTGTCTTCACGTTTTGCAATCCCTCCCATTTTACTAAGCTAAAAGATTAGGAAAAGCTGCTTGCTGCCCATACGTGCACCACATTCTACCTTCCCTCACTTCTGCTCAGGGATGAATATTTCTACGAAAAAAGAACCCAGAGTTTGTAGGCTCGCCACACACTGGGATTCGTACCCCAACCGCCCAGAGACCAAAGTTATCAGTTTGAGAGGGGCGCCTTCAAAGCCCAGAAATGCACAGTAAACTAAATCTATTTTATTGCTATCCCCCATCTCCATTTCTCGGGTTGGCCTACAGCTCTTTTGATTTTATCACAGGTTTTCTCTTTCCAGATCATAGATGTAATAATACTCCCTGTAAAAACTCAAATGATACAGAAATATATGAAAAAGAAATCTAAAAAGCCACTGAAGCATGTGCACCCCTGCCTTCAAGATAAATGTCATTAACAGTCCAGTGTCTACACGTATACAGACATGTCCATACACAGAACATTTGATTGTTAAAGAAAAATGAGATCACACTGAACAATGTCATAGACAAACTTCTAAATGAATAGATGAGAGTTAGGTCATTCATTCAACAAACACTTATGGAGGGCCTACTGTGTGCAACATGCTGTTCTAGAAATGGGAGATGCAGGGGTGAAGCAGAGAGCATCTCTGGATTTGTGTATATTCCGAAGGGGAGACACTGTCAGTAAGCATTCGGACAGAGACATAAGAGCATCTCAGATAGTGTTGGTGTTACCGAGAAAACCATATGCTGTGCATATACCTGAAACTAATACAAAAACTGTTGAATGCAAAAAAAAAGTATGTTGAATGATTTTATGTAATGCCATGTTGTATAATAAAGCATTTGGCTGAAAAAAAAAAAAGAGTAATGGAAAACTGAATGACAAAGGCAGGGAAGGGCCCTCAGAGGAAGTGGCATTTGAGCTGAAGCCTGAGTAATGAGAAGGAGGCAGCCATGCCAGAGACCGTGGGAAGAGTGTTTCAGACAGTGGGAAGAATAAAGACAATGAGGAGACAGAGAAGCTGGGCGTGTTGGAGAAAGTCCCTGTTTCTGAAGCTTAGTGAGCAGGGGAGACTGGGAGGAGGGAAGGTTGGAGGCAGGTAGAGGCCAGATCACGTTGGGCCCCTTCGGCTGTGCTGGGAGGTGTCACTGTAGAGGTGGAATTACAACTCCGGGGGTGGGGAGGGGCGGGGAAAGACGCATTCTTCACTGAGTGGTGTTGGATTGGCCTTTCACATTGAAAGTAAGGTAGCTATGCCACATCATATAGACAAATAAATTTCAGATGGGCAACGGTCTCCATAAACAAAGTTAAAAGATAAGCAAGAATCGGGAGAAGATATTTGCAATATGTATGTGGGAAGAAGAATTGATACAATATATTGAATTCTTACTAATTGGTAACACTAATAACCAAACAAGAAAATGATCGAAGTATATAAACTAGTAATTCACAGAAGAAAAAAGTGTATGGTCCATAAGCATAAAAAAGATAATCAACCTTACTAATAATCAGGGAAATGCAAATGAAAACAGAACAAAATGAGGTACTGTTTCATAGTCGTATGGCTTGACGAAAACTTAAAAGTCCTATAGTACCAAGAGATGATGGCCCTTCTCTTACAGGCTACATGGAAATTATAGCTACTTTGGGGACCAGTTGGCATAGATGACAGAAGGAATATTATAATTATCCGAGGCCCAGCACTGTCCTTTCTAGTCTGGTGCCAGAAAGACTCTCTTGTGCTTATGCACACGGAGATGGATATAAGGGTGCTCAGGGCACATGATTGTTTTAGTGGAAAGACTGAAACTACCTAAATGTTCATATGTAAATATAATGGATAAATAAAATGTAGATGGCTATTGAATGGGTTACAGTTCTACACAGGGGTTAAAAAGAATGAGCTAGGTCTTTCTATCTATCTATCTATCTATCTATCTATCTATCTATCTATCTATCATCTACCTATCTAGACATGGATCTCTTTCAACAAACATAAAATTAAATGTCAAGCACAGGTACAGACTGCTACATATAGATAACATAGTACCATTTTTTTGGTTAAAAAGAACAGGCAAAAATACTCAATAATAATCGATTGTAAACTACAACTAAAACCTGTTTTGTATGGCTAAGAGTAGCTTTTACATTTTTAAATGGTTGGAAACATTTTTAATGAATAATATTTAATGATGCATGAAAATTACACAAAATTCAAATTTCTGTGTTTGTAAATAAAGTTTTATTGGAACAGAGCCACACCCATTCTTCTGCATATTATCTATGTGCTGCTTTTGTTATAAGGGCATAAATGAGCAGAGTCGGCAAAAACCATAGAGATAGCAAAGCCTAAGATATTTATTACCAATCCTTGGCAGAGAAACTTGCAGACCCATGTTCTGTGTAGTGTACTCTGTAGGTAATAGGAATTTCTTTTTGAATCTCCTATTTATGGACATTTAATTCCTTCCAGTTTTTGTTATCATGAAGAGTACAGCAAATATTTTCATATTGCATCTTAATGCATTTGTGTAATTATTTCCATTGAGCAGAATCCTAGAAGTTGGATTCCTTGATCAAATAAAAAAAGTCTACATTTAAATTTTTTATATATGTTGTCAAATGGCCCTTTGTAAATGCTGCATCATTTTTTACCTTGAAAACAGAGTGAATATTATTATTTTTTGCCAAACTGGTAAGTAACAAGTGTTGTCAATTACAGTTTTAATGCGAGGCTCATGATCAATTCCATGAAATCACAGGCTATTGGATGTCTCCTTCCTTTCAATGCCTGTTCAGGTCCAATGGTCCAGAAGAAGTTTGGTGCTGAAAAATAACTCACAATTTCCACTTTTAATCAAGTTGTACAGTTTAATAGCAGGAAAGATGCTTTAGGAATCACTGTGGGACAGTCCCATCATTTTCCCTAGAAAAACAAGACCAAATTTAGAACTGGCTTCTGTCTTTCCCTGTAATCCATTTTCTTCCCCCCAGAAGCCTGCTTTTCTTAAGTCCTTATGGGATCTCCTCTAAGTGTATTTGAATTTTTGAGGTGCTGTCTTCTTTTTATTGCTTTTTAGTTGTTTCAAAATCTCAAAACCGCTGTAGCACTTTCTGCCTGGGTTTAATCAAAGCCACATTGACTGTATTCTGAGGTGTCAGTAATTTCATTGCCGAACACCACAAATCATGTGATGCCTGTATGTCTGTGAGGTCCTCTCCAATTCTTGGACTTAGGTAGAGTTTACAGGTTTCTAAGTATCCAACTTGCCAGCTTGTACAGCACTTTCATCCTCTGTTATCTCACGTGGTGTTTGTGACTCTGTGGTCCCTTGAGAAAGAGGGAAGGGTATCCTTAGCCTCTTTTCATAGAAGAAATCAAAACTCCAAAAGGTTAAATGAATTGCCCAAGATCACCCAGTTAATAGCAACAAGATCCTTAAGTTCTACGATCTCTTAAGGTTCTGAGATGCAAATAGAAATGTTTATATTTTTAACTTTATGCTGTAATCTGTAAGATCCTCTAATTCTTTGCCAATTGTGTGCATTTGGGTAAGGATTTCCAGAACTTTTTTTTCAAAGCCCAGAAACATCAAAGGCATACCATTTTAAAGAAGGAAATTTATGATTTTCTACTAACATGTCAAAATGTAAAATTTAGGTTAAGATTTAGTTTGTATAATTTATTCTTTTTCTAAAAGTCTGTAATCATATGTAAACTCAAGGTTAATTATGTGTATATTTTGGCCTCATTAGATAGGAGTTAAAAGTTCATTTTATAATGCATGTATTATAAAGTCAAGGGAGAAAAGTAAAATGTGTACTCAAGGAAACACATACCAATAAGATACCCCAGTACAAGCTGTCTTTCAAAACTCATTAGCTGTTCCTGTTGAAGCTCCAGTTGGAACCAAGCAGTCAGAGCCACGTGGGAAATATGTTAACTGGGAATCAGAGTAGAAAGAAAAAGGTATCTGCTTTTTATTAAGAGTTGAAGTGTGTTATAATTGGATTGAGCTGCAACCCCGACAGCCCCCTTCATGCAGACATCTGCAAAGTGCATATAAAACTGTGTTGAGGTGTTACTTTCTGTGGCTGCGTGGACACATGTCATTTAGTTAAAAACCAAGGCTTTGGGGGTCATTCATGCTGACTCCTGCTAACCCACGCTGAGAAAGCTTGTGCGTCCCGATGAGGGAGATTCCCATGTGTTTCACTATTGGAAAAGAATTGAAATTCTTTAAGAACAGTTATAAATATTTGGTCTTTGATCTGATACAAATCAATGACAAAAGTATAGATTTAAGGTCATCAGAGTCCACATCAGATTCATAGTAGCGTGAAAATGTCACTTGTAAAAAATTGCTTCTTTTAAGCGAAGTGGTGAAATGTAATGTTCAAATACATCTTTGCATTCGATTGGTGTTGCTCTAAATGAAAAGTTGAGCTTAGGTTTAGTCAAGGAGAAACACCTCTGCCTATAAAAATTGTTTTTCAAGTATTTTAATGGGTGAATTTATTATTACGTAGTTGAACTGGCTGCCACGTTTTACAAGTCATTAACAATTGATGTACTCCTTGTCAGACAACAGAAAGATCAGAGTCAATGGAACCAAAGAACCCATCGAGTTTAAATCGAATCAGTGGTTTGGAGCGACAGTGAAAGCTCACAGAGGGAAAGTGGTGGTGAGTACAAATCGTGGGCGTGTGGGTTTGCTCTCGAATAAAATGTGCACTGAAATGCTTTAAAACTCATATTTACAAAAATCCTTGCATGCGAGAACAAGTCAGACTTTCCAATATAAGCTTATCAGCATTTTGAAAAAGAAATTGAGTGCTTAAAAATTAAACAATCAGTTTTAGCATGTAAAGCCATAGGAAATAAAGCTTGTTTTCCAGATGATCAATGAGATATTTTCAAATACTTCAAAAACCATTAAGGGAGATAGGAAAATAAGAACTCCCCCTTAAAGAGGTGCATTTAAAGAGCTGATTAAAAAGGACCGTAAGAGTAGGACTACTATTGTTATGACTCATTAAAGGTTAATATATTGTGGTGTCATTGATCCTTTTTAGAACTAAGGGAAAGCTTTATTTAACAATGTAACTACTAGTTACATACTTCTCTGAGTACATCCATAGTTTTTAAAGTAAAAAATGCTCCCTTCCCAACTGATATCTTTCAGATTTAAAATGCTATGACTTTATGATTATATTTTCTTATTACTTCTGAGCAATGATACATGTCTAAGCTATTGAGAAATAAATTATATTAAGCTGATCTAAAAATTTTTTTGTTGGGGGAATTTTTTAAACCATCGGCTTTAATTTCCTTACAACAATAAAGCAATAACTCTGGTTGTTAGGGCTTCTTTAAAACTGTTAGAATTGTCATTTAAAAAGTATCTAAAGAAAATGCTTTCCTTTATTTGGTGTGTGGTTATCCCCACCCCCAAAAGATTTTGACATGAAGCAGGTAATATATAAAATATAGATAGCTCTCTCTAGTTACAAATCCAACATTTACAATATGCTCTCTATAGAATTATATTTGCATTGATATAGTTTTCACATTTCAGAATTGGCAAATTTTTTTAACCTTTAGTAGTATATGACATGTAAATTACTATTGAAAGCTAATTTCATCTAATAAACTATTTGGGGTTAAAATTTGGGGGAGTTCTATATTGATTTTTTAAAGTCTTAAAAATTTATCTGTAACAAAATTGTTGTGCACTTATTTGATATTTGGGGAAGCCTTCAGAATCATTGAAAATAAAATCATATGCCATGTTCATCATAAAATGGTTAATCATGGGGCATGCTTACATTTTCAAGGAAAATGCATAGGAAATAAGATAGCATGGAGTACATTAAAGTTAATTATTTTCTTTGAGCACTGAAACTTAGCAGAACCAAGAATTAAATTCTACTTTCCGTGTCACTTGTTGGAATTCCTAATTTCTGCAAACAGAGGGATCATTTTGAAGATCCAGGTATCAGGTATATGCACAATATTAAGTTTGGGTTGAAGCCCAAATACATCACATCAGTCTATTTCACATCAGTGTGAAACTAAGCAGATATTTAAGGGTAACATTTTAGAGCAGACAGCAGGCAAGCACTGGAAAGAATTTTCATGGGATTTAAATGTTCTGAGGTGACGGGGAAGGGGAGGCCAGCTGGCACGATATGGAACCACACAGGTGAATGCTTGCCCTGCTCAAAGCCGTCCTCCTACTTTTCACCATTCACACCTTATGTGAAATGTATTAACCACATAACTTGTTGGCTCACTTAGAGGGCCCTCAGATAAGGGACCTTAGATGAGGGAGAATTTTTAGGTATTGTCCAAGACCTCACAATACATGGAGCAACAAATCCAAAAAACTGACCTTGTAGAAGCACCCTACTTATTTGACAATATGAGTTATCTTCACTTAAAGTAGTTATACCTTGGACTGAATGCCAAGGACACATTTGGAATCGTGAAAGGAATTTAAACTCGGGATCAGCCTTCACTTTTCTGGCTTTGTTTTCACTGTGATGTCACCAAATTAGGAGATAAGCTAGTGGTTCCAGATGCTAGCAATCTGTAACTCTGGGTCCTTAGAAATGAGTGCTTGAGTGATCAGGATTCCAGCTAGCACGACAGACATCAAAAAGGTGCCTATGTTGTCTACACACTTATTGTCACGGCCTCTCTCATTCCTAGCAAAATTAATGCTACTTAATTTACTTAAAGAGGATTTCATATATCCCCCTTCACATTTGATATCCTTTCAAACACTGTGCTCTTGTTAGAATCTAAGCTTCTGAAGAAGCAACCAGATTATTTCATGAGTCATGTTTTACTTACTGTTGTTTAAGTTAATTTTTGGTTTGCCATGAATAAAAACCAGTAATCGAAAAATAAAGCCACGAACGCTGTGATAAGAGCTTAGTGTATCCAAAAGAAAGTCATTGTTTAAAAAGTCACATAAGGTACACCTTTAATGACAAACTAGGAGAATCCACAAAACAGAAGTATATAAACTTGTCTGCATCCTTTGATTTGAGAGTAGTTTTTTTAAAAAAGAATATTCATTTGTTTATTTTTAGACAGAGGGGAAGGGTGGGAGAAAGAGAGGGAGAAAAACACTGATGTGTGGTTGCCTCTTACATGCCCCATACTGGGGACCTGGCCCGCAACCCAGGCATGGGCCCTGATTGGGATTCAGACTCGTGACCCTTTGGTTCCCAGGCTGGGGCTGATTTGAAAGTAGTGTTTTGTTTTGTTTTGTTTTGTTTTGTTTTTTTAAAGCAACAGTTAGACAAAGAATGGAACTAGTTCTCATTTTCAGGCATCACACTGATTAATTCACCATTTAAATGACCATTTGCTTTTATGTAGATCCAATTTTTTAAAAAAGTATGAGTTCTTTGCTTTAATGAAAAATAACTTTTGCCAGGTTACTTTTATTTAATTGAAAATCCTCTGGGAGAAAAATGCATTCCTTTGTCTATGTTTAATTTGTTCCGATTCTATGGTGCATTAATGTTAACAAATTGGCTCTGGAAATTTAATAAACTGTGACTACTAAGGTACTCTTTAGCATGCTGGAGCCCAATTAATTCAGCTAATAATTACAGTAGTTTGTCACAAATTTAGGTATATTAATTAACAAGTCAAATCAAATCATAGGACGAGGAACCAACATCAAAACCTATTTATTGTCTTCGATGTTTCACAGGCGTGTGCTCCCTTGTATCACTGGAGAACTCTTAAATCCACGCCCGAAAAGGACCCAGTTGGCACTTGCTATGTAGCAATTCAGAATTTCAGTGCATATGCTGAATACTCTCCTTGTCGGAACAGTAAGTTGTTTTTATTTCTTGAAACAAATTTAGCTGAAGAGCTTTTTGGTTGTAGACTGTGCAGGTGACATCAGAATGCCAGAGATAAGGAAAATGAGGTGAGTAGAGATGGCTGACAGCCTTACAGGGTGTCTTACTGTGGCCTGAGGGCCGGGACGTGGAATTCTACTGCTCTTCTTCCTTGTTTTAGAAAATTTCCGGGTTTTAGATATTTTGCAGTAGAATTGATTGGTTTCTTGTTTTAGGCCTTAAACTCTCAGTTGGTATTCAAAATTTACACTGCGATCTAAGCAATGCTGACTGCCCAGTTAATCTGTTAATCTCAAGAATGGCGTTAGTGTAAATAATAATAATAATGATAATAATAATAATAATAAAAGGAGCCACTTTAAAATGGAGCTGGAGCGGCCATCTGAAGAACTGCCTTATGTATCTTACACCTCAAACCTCATCTTACGCCTGTAATGTTATAACAGGGTGAAATACCCTTTGGACTGGGCCTAAAGCAACATCCCATCTCAAAGAACTGTTAGCAAGGATAACAAAAGAGCAGATATTATGACTACCTGACTGATGGCTACTAGAGTGAAAATTAAAGACTGTTTAGAATTGGCGTCACTGTGTTAGCTTATCTGCACTGACAGAAATGTCTTCCTTCTGTTTGTGTGATTGTTCCCCTTCCCTTTCTCAGGGCTATCCCTTGCCTTTGTTTTCTGATCAGAACACTGGGGCTTTGCCTGAATCAGTAATTCCCAAATGCCTCCTGTTACTGATACCCCCTATTACCTCTAGCATGCCAAGGGTTCATGTCCAAGGGTCATGCATATAGGTTCTTTGGCTTCTCCATTTCCTACACTGTTCTTAAATCCTCCTGTCTATTCTGTACCCACTAATTTGTACTTCTTAATCCCTGCTCCTTTTCCTCCATTCTCCCTCTTCCCCCTCCTGACTGATAACCCTCCATGCGCTCTCCATATCTATGATTCTGTTTCTGGTCTGCTTGTTTGCTTAGTTTGTTTTTTCAGATTCAGTTGTTGGTAGTTGTGAATTTATTGCTATTTTAATGTTCATAGATTTGATGTTTTTCTTAAATAAGTCCTTTTGACGTTTCATGTAATAATGGTTTGGTGATGATGAACTCTTTTAGCTTTACCTGGTCTGGAAAGCACTTTATCTGCCCTTCCATTCTGAATGATAGCTTTGCTAGATTGAGTAATCTAAGTTGTAGTTCCTAACTTTTTATAATTTTGCATACT
The DNA here is from genome assembly GCA_039655065.1 of Glossophaga mutica. NCBI lineage: Eukaryota > Metazoa > Chordata > Mammalia > Chiroptera > Phyllostomidae > Glossophaga > Glossophaga mutica. Next base: position 160,804,126 of record CM077303.1, read on the forward strand.
TCTTGCCAGTCCCTTCTAGCCTGCAAAGTTCTTTTGAGAAATCAGCTAGCAATCTTTTAGGAACTCCTTTGTAGGTAATTATCTGCTTTTCTCTTGCTGCTGTTAAGATTCTCTCTTCATCTTTAACTTTTGGCATTTTAATTATGATGTGTTTTGGTATAGTCCTCTTTGTATCCATCTTGTTTGGGACTCTTAGTGCCTCCTGGCCTTGTATGTCTATTTTCTTCACCAAATTAGGGAAGTTTTCTTTCATTATTTTCTCAAATAAGTTTTCAATTTCTTGCTCTTTCTCTTCTCCTTCTGGCACCCTATGATTCAAATGTTGGTATGTTTGAAGTTGTCCCAGAGGCTCCTTACACTATCCTCATTTATTTTTATTCTTTTTTCTTCTTGCTGTACTGATTGGATGTCTTTTTCTTCCTTATGTTCCAAATCACTGATTTGATTTTCAGCTTCATCCACTCCAGTGTTGTTTCCTTGTAAATTGTTCTTTATTTCACCTAGTGTAACCTTCATTTCTGTCTGGGTCTTTTCTATGCTGTTGAAATACCCAATGAGTTCCTTGAGCATCCTAATAACCAGTGTTTTGAACTCTGCATCTGATAGATTTCTTACTTCCATTTTTAGTTTTCTTTCTGGAGTTTTGTTCTGTTCTTTCATTTGGGCCATATTTCTTTGTCTCCTCATTTTGGCAGCCTCCTTGTTTGTTTCTGTGTATTAGGTAGAGCTGCTTTGACTCCCTGTCTTAGTAGCATGGTCTATTGTAGAAAAGTGCACTGGTAAGCTGGATGAAGTGGAGGCTTAGGTAATTGCCAGGGTGGGGCAACCCATGTCGCCACTATGTGGCTTTGTGTGAGGGGGCGCTCAGAGAGGGCATAATGCCTTTGCCTGACCTCTGGAATTTTGTCTGGGAGGAGGCTGTCTCCTGGCACTGGCCCTGATGCCAGACACTTCAATTTCTCCCCGTATTTCACTTGTGCCCTTCCAGCTATTGCCCTGATGCTGAAGCCCAGAGGGAGTGACTCTGCTTAAGTTCTAAGTCTGTTGAGGGCCCTTTAAGAGGAGATTCCTGAGAATCCCACAGTGTCTTCCACTGCCCAACCCCCAGTGTTTTTACAGCCAGAAGTTACAGGACTTCCTGGTGCTGGAACCCTGGGCTAGGTGGTGTGGTGTGGGGCTGGGATCCCTTGCTCCCACGGTATTCCTCTCAATTTTTATCCACCATTATCCACTACATGTGGATATAGAAGTCCAAGGACTTCTATACAGCTCGATTTTCTGAGTATTCTGGGTGATATCTGTTTTGTAGTCTAGTTGTAATTTTTGCTATGGTTGTAAGAGGAGGCAAGCTCTGTTTATCTACACCTCCATCATGACCCAAAGTCCCGCATCCTAATCCCTGTTTTTCAAAAAGACTCTCTACATGTAGAGTCCTTGTCTCATTTGCCAGTTTAAAGAATCTTGCAGAGAAGCACCCTCTAAAGTGAGCATGTGTCCCTGTGCCATCTTTGGGGCACTGCTGTTTAATTACTTCATCTTGGTGGTGTACCTAAGGATGCTGGGACATTATTAGTTACTGATTGATACACTCAGAGTCCACTTGTGCATTCTCCCACTTTTTTTTATGTATCATGTAAGTCATTGAATTTATCAGGAAGCAACTGATAAATTTTTATTCTTTTCCTTGATAATTCACAAGACCACACTGAAGAAAATTGCATTAGAAAGACCATCTAGTGAATGATTTCAGAGCATTGATTTTTAAAACTCAATCCAAAATTATATTCCCAAAACTATAAGTAAAATTTCTGTATTTCAGTAGCTATTTTTAAAATTTGAGATTACTTTAGACAAGATAATGAGCAGATATAAGAAATAAATCCAGAGTTCCAGCCAGGGTGGAGGCATAGGTAGAAACCCTTTGCTTCCTTGCACAACCAAAAGGAGGACAACAACCAATTTAAAATCAACAAACAATCAGAAGTGGCAGAAAAATCAAACTGCATGGAACTCCAACAACCACAGAATTAAAGAAACAGTCAAACAGAACAACCAGACTGGTAAGACAGCAGATGGTGGGGGCAGGGCTGGCTGTGGCAATGTGGTGGGCTGCAAGGGAGGGGCTGACTTAAGGGGAAACTGAGACTCAGAGCTGGCTGTGGACTACAGTGGTTGCCGAGGTGGGAGTAACTCTCAGTCTCACACTAGAGTTTGTTGAAAAGTGTGCTAGGGATAAGCAGGTGAGCTGCATTTTTCCCTCTCTTGACCCCTTCCCCACAGACAGTGCCACAGCACAGCAAGGAGGGTTGCCCTGCCTGGATGAATACCTAAGGCCCCACCCCCTTATAATTTAATGACCCCCCTGAAAAAAGAAATAGGGCCAAAATGAAAGAACAGAGCAAAATATCAGAAAGAGAGCTAAGTGATGAGGATATAGACAACCTATCTGATGGAGAATTTAAAGCCCTGATAATCAAAATGCTCACAGAACTGATTGAGCTTGGTTGAAAAATGAAAGAACAAATGAAAGATAACCAAAATGAAATAAAGCAAAATATTCAGGGAACCAACGGTGACAAGAAGGAAACCAGGACTCAAATCAACAATTTGGAACAAAAGTAAGAAATAAACACCCAACTGGAACAGAATGAAGAAACAAGAATTCAAAAAAGTGAAGAGAATCTTACAAACCTCTGGGGCAACCTGAAATGTTCCAATATGCGAATTATAGGGGTGCCAGAAGGAGAAGAACAACAGCAAGAAATCGAAAACTTATTTGAACAAATAATGAAGGAAAACTTCCCCAATCTGGTGAAGGAAATAAATTTTCAGGAAGTCTAGGAAGCCCAGAGAGTGCCAAAGAAGTTGGACCCAAAGAAGCATGCACCAAGACACATCATCATTAAGTTACCCAAGATTAAAGGCAAAGAGAGAATCTTAAAGCAGCAAGTGGAAAGGAAAGAGTTACCTACAAAGGAGTGCCCATAAAGCTATCAGCTGATTTCTCAAAAGAAACCTTGCAGGCAAGAAGGGACTGGAAAGAAGTATTCCAAGTCATGAAAGGCAAGGACCTATATCCAAGATTACTCTATCTAGCAAAACTATCATTTAGAATGGAAGGGCAGATAAAGTGCATCCCAGATAAGGTCAAGTTAAAGGAGTTCATCATCACCAAGCCATTATTATATGAAATGTTAAAGGGACTTATCTAAGAAAAGGAATATAAAAAATATGAACAGTGAAATGACAACAAACTCACAACTATCAAAAACTGAACCTAAAAAAGTAAAACACTGAAAACAAAAACTAAGCAAACAATAGAACAGGAACACAGAAAAATGGACATCACATGGAGGGTTTTCTGTGGGTAGGGGAAGGGGAGGAATGGGGGCAAGGTACATGGAAGAAGCATAATTGGTAGGCATAAAATAGATGGGGAGAGATAAAAATGGTATAGGAAACAGAGGACTCAAAGAACTTATATGTGCAACCCATAGACATGAACTAAGGGGGGATGCAGGAGGGTTGGGGGTGCAGGGCGGAGGGGGGATAAAGGGGGAAAATTGGGAAAACTGTAATAGTATAATCAATAAAATATAATTAAAAAAGAAATAAATCAATGGAGATAAAGGTTGGATAGGTGATAACAGAGGGTTAATAAAGAGACTGCTGAGATTTAGAGATCTAAATGATTGTGAATGGAACAGCTAGCTTTGATGGGTTTTTGTTTGGATTTTGGCACAAAGAAGATTATGACTTTGTTTTAAAATACTAGAATAAATTAGCCACTTCCTTATATCATGATAGGTGTCACCTGAAAGAATGTCAGTAAAATTAGTACTTTACTTTAAATGGTTTTAAAAGAGGGGTTTCTTGTAGATAATGAAAGTCAACTATATAATCATTCAACACATGTTTACTGAACCCTCTGAGCACTAATTATTTTATGTTTAGAGAATAAAGCACAGAACAAGAGAAAACAAACCTCTATCTTTAAGAAACTTAAATTTTAGTGGGGGAAACCAACTAGAAATATGTAAATAAATTCAGATTCTATAAATCTGTTTCTGAGTATTTATCTGAAGGAAATGAAATCACTGTCTTGAAAAGACATCTGCCACCCCATGTTCACTGCAGCATTATTTACCTTGTCTAAGACATGGAAACAACATAAGTGTTCTTTGATAGATGAATGGATAAAGAAAATGTGGTATATGTACACAAGGGAATATTATTCAGTCATAAGAAAGAAGGAAATCCTGCCATTTGTGACAATGTGGATGGACCTTGAAGCTATTATGTTAAGTGAAGTAAGTCAGGCAGATAAAGACAAATACTGAATGGTCTCATTTAAATGCCTAATCTACAAAAAAACAAAAAAGAACCCCAAACTCATACATACAGAGAAGAGATTGGTGGTTGCCAGTGGTGATGGTGGTAGAGGGAAATACATGGGTAAATGTGGTGAAAAGGTACTAATTTCTTATTGTAAGATAAATCTTAGTGGTGTGATGTACAGCATGGTGACTACAGTTAACACACTATATTGTATATTTGAAAGTCGCTAAGAGAGTAGATCTTAAAAGCTCTCATCACAAGAAAAAATAAAAACTTATATTTTGTGTATTAACTAAACTTAGTGTGGTAATCATTTCACAATATATACATATATTGAATTATGTTGTACACCTTGGACTAATACAATGTTATATGACGAGTACATCTCAGTAAAAAAATTTAAAGAGTAAATAAGTTCCTGATACATTGTCAGATACTGAATAGTGCTACAAAGAAAAATATAACAAGTCAAGAGAGAAGGCAGTGACATGGTCTGGGTGGAGAGAGGAGCTGTTGGCAGGATGATGGGAAAGGGCTTCTGTTAGCAAATGACTGTTGGAGTAGGAAGCGGGGAGCTTTCCAGGCATGGGCTCCAGCAAGAAGAGGAGTACCTCATGTGCTGTGTTCCACTGAAGGTGCTGTGCTCCTGTGTCCAGGAAGAAGTTGTTTTTATTATGCAAAAGAGAAAAATCAGGTGGAGAGATAAATCAAACCCCTAACTGACCCAGAATATTCATGGTAGAGCTGAGATTCAATACTGAACTTGCCTCATCTGTTTTTTCACCTAGCCATATCAGAGTTTTCATGCTTTGCTAACGGTATGTCCCCATAACAGTAAACTGTTATAGCTAAAATGGTGGGCCCATCCTTCAGAGGCCTCTTGCTTTGATGCTGTATTTTTCCAACTAATGTCTAGGATAATCACTTATAAATCTGGTCACTGCTTTTCATTCTGCCATTTTTTGACGGCCTATATGATAGGAGAACTCAGATTAAAATACAGCACATGGCATCCAGACTTGTGAGGTAAGAGTTTCAGTGAGTTCGAACCGTTATCTAAACATACAAATTATAGTAGGCATGCATCTTGTTTTATGTGAACACATTATGATGCCAACTTATGTACTGTTTATTTTCTTAAATAAAAGAATAGCTGGACAAAGTTAAAAGTGGGGTTTATGTTGAGTTGCAGAATAGCTAAATAAATTGCCAAGAATTCTTTCATCTCTAGTACGCATCCATAGTTTTCACATGTTCATGGTCTCTGTCTCACCATGGATACTTCTTCTTCCTCCAATCTACCCAGGGAGCAGACTTCCTGTCCTCCTCAGGAGTTCACAGTTCATTAACACAAAGCCAGCTTGTTCATGAGCATATGGTCTGTCTCACAGAACAGGAACATCAGCAATATTATTTTCAAAAGAGAATTTAAAGAATGCTCTCATGTTCATTCCATGCCACAAACCCCCTCCACTGATATTGTGAGCACTGTGGGCACTAATGGGCTCATTCATATTAATGGCACACTGATAGCTCTTATAGTCATTCATAAATCCGGTGGGGAATGGTGTACACACACCCTTTATTCTACTTTGGAAGCCAACACAGAGTAGTGAATGGTCAGCATGATTCCCTGGATTCCTGAGTTCACTCTGGGACATAACTATAAACTACAGATGCTCTGAAGTTCCAGGAAGAAAGATTCCTTCAGCTCTCATAAACTGTAATTCTAAGAGAGAAAATTACTTTGTGAAAGAAAGAACCTACCTTCTATTGTGATCGCCACCTAAAACAAACATTTGAATTTGGTTATCTTAATGAGTTTCATGAAAAATTACTATCTTCTCTTAATTTTTTTCAGTTTCCTGTTTTGAAGTATGGGGGTGGGGGATGAGGTGTACCTGGATTGCCCAGCTCGGGTGAACCGGTGTCTGTGGCACTGGGCTCTATAGGACACCTACTACATTAGGCCATTCTACCAATCCTGGGAGATGTTGTAGCTCTATGTAGTATATAGAAAGAAACACAGGAAGACTGCCACAGTGAGGAGACAAAGAAACATGTCCCAAATGAAAAAAACAGAACAAAACTCCAGAAAAAGAACTAAACAAAATGGAGACGAGTGATCTACTTGATGCAGAGTTCCAAACACTGGTTACAAGGATGCTCAATGAACTTAGGGGAGAGTAAAAGAACTTAGTGAAAACTTCAACAGCATATAAGAGGACATGGAAACCAAAAAAAGAATCTCCCAGAAATGAAGGCTACACTAATTGAAATGAAAAATAATTTGCAGGGAATCAACAGTAGAGTAGATGATGATGAGAATCAAATGAGCCATTTGAAATATAAGGAAGCAAAAAACTCCCAATTGGGACAGCAAAGAGAAAAAGAATTTAAAAAATGAGGATAGTGTCAGGAGCCTCTGGGACAACTTCAAGCATGCCAACATTCACATCATGGGGATACCAGAAGGAGAAGAGAGAGAGCAAAAAATTGAAAACCTATTTTAAAAAAGTAATGAAAGAAAACTTCCCTAACCTGGTGAAGGAAATAGACATACATGTCTAGGAAGCACAGAGAGTCCCAAGCAAGATGAACCCAAAGAGGCCCACACCAAGACACATCATAATTAAAATGTCAAAGGTTAAAGACAAAGAGAGAATTTTAAAAACAGCAAGAGAAAAGTAGTTACCTATAAGAGAGCTCCCATAAGATTATCAGCCTATTTCTCAACAGAAACTTTGCAGTCCAGAAGGATTGACTAGAAATATTCAAAGTGATGAAAAGCAAGAACCTAAAACCAAGATAACTCTACCCAGCAAAACTATCATTTAGAATTGAAGGACATAGAAAGAATTTCCCAGACAAGGTAAAGCTAAAAGAGTTCATCACCACAAAACCAGTATTACATGAAATGTCAAAGGGTCTTCTTTAAGAAGGAGAAGAAAATGATCAAATATATTAGCAATAAAATGACAATAAATACATATCTATTAAATAATTACATAAAAAAACAAAATAAAGGAACAAACAGAACATAAATGGACTCAGAATTAGAGAACATTTTGATGTTTGCTGGATGGGAAGGGGGGCTGGGAAGATGGGTGAAAAAAGTGAAGGGATTAAGAAGTACAAATTGGTAGTTATAGGGTAGTCATGGGGATGTAAAGTACAGCATAGGGAATATAGTCAATAACATTCTAATAACTATTATGGTTATTAGAGTCAAATGGGTATGAGATTTATTGGGATGATCACTTAGTAACATATAATATGTCTAATCACTGGGGTATACACTTGAAACTAATAAATAGTGTCTGTCAACTGTAATTGAAAAATAAAAAATTACTTGAAGAAAAAAAGAAAATGTAAAAATTTGTTAAGTGGGTAAATCTCATGTTGACTGTTTTTAACACATACAAAAACACAAACAACAAAAAGTGAGGGAGCCTTGGCCAGGTGGCTCTGTTGGTTGGAGCATCGTCTCATATACCAAAAGTTTGTGGGTTTTATCCCCAGTCAGGACACATACCTAGGTTGCGGTTTTAATCCCTGGTAGAGGCGTGTGTGAGAGGTGACCTATCAATGTTTCTCTGTCTCTCTCTGTCTCTCTCTCTGTCTCTCCCTCTCTCTCCCTCTCACTCTTTCTCTCAAATCAATAAACACATCCTTGAGTGAGGATTAAAAAGAAAGCAAGGAACACAAGAAATCTTTCAGTGGTGATGGATATGTTTATTTCCTTGATTGTGGTGGTGGTACTATGGGTGTATGCGTATGTCCAATATCACCAAACTGTAAACATGAAAATGTGCATTTTTTTGTATATTATGTGCACCTTAATAAAGCTGGAAAAAAGAACTTAGCTTAAAGACTACACAAAGCATTAAGTGACATTTGAATTAAAAACAGATCTTATCATCCAAAATAACCCACAGTATATGAGGTAGAAAAGTATTTTAAAATATAAAAGGAGCATCTGGAAGGAATGGATGATGACAATGCTAAAATTAGCTAAGTAATAACTCAAAAAAGGAAAAAAAAACAAACAAAACATTGTAGGAAAAACTGGAAAGACCAGGTCCATTAAAAAAGATTTTGGGACTTCCGGCCAAGATGGAGGCGTAGGCGGACACACTGGGCCTCCTCTCACAACCAAATTAAGGACAACAAATATTTAGAAACAAGAAAACAACCAGAACTGATAGAAAATTGAACTGTACGGAAGTCCAACAACCATTCATCCAGACCGGTAAGAGGGGCAGAGTCGCGGTAGGAAAAAGTGGAGGTGCGGACCCGGGAACGCAAGTAGCAGCGGCTCGCAGTTCCCAGGTGCACGGGTGGTGGCTGGCGGTCCTCGGGTGCACAGGCGGCAGCTGGCGGACCCCGGGCACAGGGGGGCAACTGTGCAGACCCAGTGAGGACGCACAAGGCGGCTGGCTGACCAGGGGGTCCCACATTCTCGCATGCAGACGGTCCAGGCAGAGGGGAAGTGGTGGAAGGGACTGAATCCAGGAGAGAGCGGAGCAGGCGCCATTGTTCCCTCTCAGACCCCGCCCCCACATACAGCGTCACAACCCAGCGACTGGGCTGCCCCACACTGGGGAGCGCCTCAGGCTCCACCCCTCACTATGTAACAGCACGCGCGCGTGCGCAGATAATCCAGGTGAAGGGGAAGCAGCAGAAGGGACCAGAGTCCAGAAGAGAGCGGAACAGGGGCCATTCTTCCCTCTCGGACCCCGCCTCCACCTACAGCGTCACAACCCAGCGACTGGGCTGCCCCGCCCTGAGGAACACCTAAGGCTCCACCCCTCATATGTAATAGCTGCGACCAGACTAAAACCAAACCAAACCAAAACAAAACAAAACACGCCACCAAAAATGGCTCAAACCGGAGAAAAAATGAAAACCCCAGAGTCAATTCCTCTAAGCAACGAAGAGATAGCCAACCTATCAGATGCACAGTTCAAAGCACTGGTCATCAAAATGCTCACAGAATTGGTTGATTTTGCTCATAAATTAGATGAGAAAATGCAGGCTACAATACATGAAATGAAGGAAGACGCATGGGGAACCGATAGAGATGGAAGGAAAACTGGGACTCAAATCAATGGAGTGGACCAGAAGGAAGAAACTAACAACCAAACAGAAAACGAGGAAGAAACAAGAATTCAAAAAAATGAGGAGAGGCTTAGGAACCTCCGGGACATCGTTAAACGTCCCAACATCCGAATTATAGGGGTCCCAGAAGGGGAAGAAGAGCAACAAGTAGAAAACTTATTTGAACAAATAATAAAGGAGAACTTCCCCAACATGGCAAAGAAAATAGACTACGAGGACGTCCAGGAAGCTCAGAGAGTCCCAAAGAAGTTGGGCCCAAGGAGGAACACATCAAGGCACATCGTAATTACATTAGCTAAGATTAAAATGAAGCAGAGAATTCTAGAAGCAGCAAGGGATAAGGGGACAGTCACCTACAAAGGAGTTCCCATCAGACTGTCAGCTGATTTCTCCAAAGAGACCTTCCAGGCAAGAAGGGGCTGGAAAGAAATATTTGAAATCTTGAAAAGCAGGGACCTACATCCAAAATTGCTCTATCCAGCAAAGCTGTCATTTAGAATGGAAGGACAGATAAAGCGCTTCTCAGATAAGGTCAAGTTCAAGGAGTTCATCATCACCAAGCTCTTATTATATGAAATGTTAAAGGGACTTATCTAAGAAAAAGATAAAAAATATGACAATGAAAAGACAGCAAACTCACAGCTATTAAGAACCACACCTAAAACAAAAGCAAACTAAGCAAACAGCTAGAACAGGAACAGAACCACAGAAATGGAGATCATATGGAGGGTTAGCAACAGGGGTGTGGGAGGAGGAGGGGGGGAAGGTACAGAGAATGAGTAGCATAGACAGTGGGTAGAAAATAGACAGGGGCAGGGTAAGAATAGTATGGGAAATGTAGAAGCTAAAGAACTTATGACACAAGGACATGAACTAAAGGGGGGAATGTGGGTGGGAGAGGGTGTGCAGGGTGGAGGGGAATGAAGGGGGGAAAATGGGACAACTGTAATAGCATAATCAATAAAATATATTTAAAAAAAAAGATTTTGGAAGAGGCACATGCCCAGCCTCTAAATTTTTCCCGTGATGACGTGCATTTCCTTTCCTGTCCTCTTACTTTATTCTCCACTCAGGAATGTCCTTTAAGAAAGAAGTAACGATTCTCATGTTTCTATCTAGCCATATCACGATTGGGGTCACCCTTACTAACCTCCGTGTCGGTTTTAATTTCAGCGCTTTAAAAGGAGGGGAAATGGTTATAAAGTACAAGCGACAAGTAGTAAGTTCCCGATCTGAATGTCGGAGAGACTTTTTATAACAATATCCAGAGAATCCACGTGTTGACCAGCCCGTAGTTGAAAACAAACGTACTGCAAGGTTCTGCTGGACATCCGCGTCGTGGACCGCATTCACAGTGAACTGTATTCACTCGTAGTGACAGAGTACGAAGGGAGCCACTGCCACCGAGTTTTCCCTTTGGGGACTCTGGCATGGCAGTGACCCTGTGAGATTCATTGTAACCAGGGACGCAATCTCCAAACTGACCTTCCTGGTGACCATGGAATATGTTAAAGTTTATTTCCGGTCAGAGGCGATCAAAACTGAAGTCCCGTGGGCGACCCCAGCAGAAGGCGCCCGCCCGGGTGGGCAGGTCGAGCTCGCCCTTTCGCAGCCGGACGCTGCCCGGAGGAGCGGCAGCCCGGCTCCACTGGGACCGTGTGGGCAACGCGGAAACACGTTGCTGCTTCTTTAAACATGAGTTGTAAACAAACGTGAGTTGTAAAGCCCAGAATAGTAACTCCAAGAGACGTTTTTCCTTCTTATTATATGTAATGTGGCATACTGTTATAGAATGACAGTGACATCTAGTACAGGAAAACAGACTGAAGTACGTTTGGTAAATTACTCGGAATGGATTTAGAAATAAATATAAACCACATACAGATCATTTAAGATTTAGAAGTCTGTAGGGAAAATAACAGAATATCTTGAATTGATTACATTTTGATCATTCTAGGTAATGCTGATCCTGAAGGCCAGGGCTACTGCCAAGCAGGATTTAGCCTGGACTTTTATAAGGTGAATTCCCTTGGTCTTGCAGCTTTTAATGTTTACCTTATCTGTTTGACTTTTTTTTTTACCTTCTGCTTCTACCCCCATTAACCACCACCAACAAGAGAGCCTTTAGGTATGTATCTAGCCTCTTTTGTCAACTTCTTTAATTTTTTTTGTTTACCCTTTATTTCTATTAAAGTAATCTATGCATGTGATTATCTATTAAAATAGTAAAAAATACATATGATTAAAAACAACAGTCTTTCTTCCCACACCTTGGCATTATTATGCTTCTGAAAAGCTCACAGGAATGTGTAAATTGTTTTATCTCTGTGCTCTAATTGACCGATTAGATTTAATAGTACTAAAATTCGAATATCCTTTCACAAAATTAAAAACAGAGATCTCTAGTAAGAATACAGGTGGCCAAGATTTTATGGCTTTAAAAACAGTATAAATTTCATCAACATCTTTAAGGACGTGTAGAGTATAGACGGTGGGGTTGTAAGTAAGAGAAAATTTGTATTTACTAGTTTGGAGTTTTTGCTCTCTCTCCTGGGAAAGGTGAGTTTGCAAATGCATGGAAAAAATAGGCATTACTATGGCCTTGAGATAAATAGAAACCGAATTTTTATTTTATTGCCAAAGCTCAAAAGACCAAGTCTGCTAAAGTGTATAGCATTAAGTATGTAGCTGTATTGCTTACCTACAGCAGTGCCAAAAACTGAAATCACATATTCTCAGGGGAGAGAATTCAACTCACCTAATTAAGTCACATTAAAAGTATATAACACATTAAATAATTGAAAGCAAAAAAAGAAAGAAAATGACTCAGATATGAATGCCTCTTTTAAAAATTACTTTTTTTATGTATAACAAATTGTTAGAGCAATGCTTATCAACAATAATTTATCACCTTTTAAAAAGTCTGTTTTTCTTTTCCAATTGTTGTTGCCATTTCTCTTTGTAGAATGGAGACCTTATCGTTGGAGGACCTGGAAGTTTTTATTGGCAAGGTACGTTCCATTAGCAGAGAGGACATGCACATTTGTTACTAACAAGCTGTGGAAGCAGAGTAACAGCAAACACTGTCTTTTATTATGTTAATTTCATATCTACGTTCATAGTTTCTCAAGTGAATGATGTTTTTCAGTTTGTAGTCTGTTGCACTGTCGCAACTTAATTCATTTATTCACAAACTATTTACTGAGGCTATGCCAGGCTTTGTGCTGGATGCTGGGGACACAATAGCAAGTAAAATCAGACATCGTTCCTGCCCTCATAGGGAAAGACGCAAGCATTAAACAAATACTCGTACAAGCACTAAGAAACACCAGGCATGATACTCACTATGAAGGGAAGGTATGTCAAGATGGGGCCACGAGAGTCCAGGGGGCTCCTCCAGGGTGGCTGTATGCAGGTGTGCCCTCTGCACACTGGCTGACAGGGAGCTGGAACACAACCTGTGCCCTGCTTAGGAGGAAAACCTAAATTCAGAGGGGATGGCTTGCTCTGATGCAGGTCAACTTATTTGGAAGCAGGCAACCCTGAACTGAGATCTGAACTCTGAGTAGGAAGTAACTAGGTGAAGAGAGGAGAGACTGTGTGAAAATGACCTTGCAGGTTATTTGGTCTGGTCCAAAATGTCTATGAAGGCATTTGATCCACATCAGCCCAGCTAGCTAACCCCAGGTGGCTGGGGGGGAAAAAAAAGCTTACATCACTTGCATATTGGCGATAACTGAAGCCATAGGTGTGGACAGGCTTCCCAATGAAGGATTACAGAGAATCTAGACTGAACGTTGGCTGTAACGTTTAGGATAAAGATAGAGTCGAATCTGAGAGAGATGAATAATTGAGTGAGGTTGCATTTTTATTGCAGAAGACCTGATCATGTTTAAAATCCAATGGGAAAGATACAGGAGAGATGAATTTATGATAAAATTTTATACGAAGTTACTGTTAAGGTTGATTCATACATATATAGCTATGAACATCAAATAATTAACATTTCTATCTTTAAAAATTATTTTGCAAACTAAAAACAATATAGTTTATGCAGTGGATGGATATGAAATTAAAATTATGTGTATTTAAAGGGATTGTCTTCTAATTAACTTGATTAATTTCACATAATTCTTTTCTTAAATTGAAAAATGCCTGATACAGATGATTTGCTGAAAATTAGCCATATCAAGAGGATATAGAAGCATTTGTCTGAGACAGATAATTTGAAATTTTATTCAGTCTTAAGATTACATGTTTATAGAAGCGGCTAGAGGAAACAGCAGAGGCAGTGTGTGTGTGAGAGGAGGGGAGGGGCTGTGTAGCTTTGACCTGAGAAAACTGGCGAATTCCGTAGACATTGTTCAGAAATTCGTGTGTAAATACCATTGTCTCAATATAAGAACAGTCCTTTCAGACACAGTCACTTGGATATATTTATGGCCTGCTTTGACAGTTTTATTCTTTTTGGACTTTAGACAAGAATGTGAAATTACGTGGGAATTCCCAAAGAATAATTTGGCTTTCAAATTAATATTAAATGTTAGTCCCTTGAAAACATGCCTCCATTTTTCTCCCCAAGAAAGATCACATTTTTTCCTTAGATGTCTATAATAGATATGGGAAGGCATAAAAATTGTGGTGGGAAGTTGCTGGCCACCTTTCGAATTTCTGTTCATCCCAGTCAATATAAGCTTATTTCCAGGCCTGTGACAGTGGCTTTATGTGGGAGAGATCGAACCAATGTTCTGATCATATCGATGTTGCTGGCCATCGATTTCTTTCTTTCTTTCTTTCTTTTTTTTTTTTTTTTTTTGCTAAAATTCTGGATCTCACTGGGTCTAGCTACTTCTCACTCTCATAATGTTATGCTCTACCTATACACTTTAGCATGAAAAGTAAATGGCTCAAAGATTTTGTGTTTTTCCCTTTAATGTAGCCATGTTTCACAATCTCTTAATCAAATGATTTAAATTTAAAATATCTGTATTTTGTGAGAATGTAGAAAGTTCAATTAGAATGTCAAAGGAGCTCTTCATTTTCATGCCTAATACGCTAAGGGCAAAACCACCAAGTGATCTTAGAGAGAGAGAGTGAGTGAGCTTTCGGGGCCTCAGCCTCCCCATGAGTAACTGGGCTGGATGGTGCCAAAGCCAGAGAATGTTTCTCCTAGCTAGAATGTAATCGTAAATTTTGCCTACAGGTGTCTTCACTCTTAGCTGTGTTTGTCATTTGAAGGTAAAGGGACTATATATGGTGAAGGAAGACATAAAATACATAGTTCGTCTTTGGCTCTTATGTCGGAGTGGAAAGCTCTCCCAGCCGTAATCAGCTTCAGCTTGCAGCTGTTGTGGCTGACAAGCAACTCCATCATTGAAGATGCAAGCAATTCCATGATCATTTTTAAAGGAGTATGTGTTGCTCAGATGTTCAGACATTATTCAGTTAATTTATCAATTTGTTTGAATGCAGGTCAGGTGATCACCGCCAGTATTGCAGACATCATTGCAAATTACTCCTTCAAGGATATTCTAAGGAAACTGACCCGAGAAAAACAGACGGAAGTGGCTCCAGCTTCCTACGATGACAGTTACCTGGGTGAGGTCCATTGTTCAAGACACTTGTTCCCTCAAAAGATGAACATATTTAATGTGTGGATATGTTTTATTCCTCAGTCATCTGATATTATTTTGCATCTTATACAAGTTTTCTTTTTTTATGTTTCAGTGACATTTATCCTTTAATATTTTTTGTATTTTCCTGCTTTTGAAAAGAGCTCTCAATTACAAAATATCAAACTACACTAAAGAATGCCAGCCAGTGGCACAGCGGGAGAAGCCCACAGTAAGGACAGAGGGCAGCAGCAGGTGGCAAGAGGTGGGAAGCGGTTGAAGCGGTGGTTAACACCCGTTCACAGGAAGCTGAAACTGTCCAACAGGTTGTGCCCTAATTTAGCACAGGTTACACTAGTCACTACCTTGATAAGTGGCCTTGGTGTATTTGGGTTCAGATTCTACACGACAACACAATTTCTTCCAGTTGGTTCTTGGCTTGCACCGATCACAGGGTGGCCGGAGGGCACTGGACCAGCCAATAGGCTGGTTCTTCAAAATGCTATTGTAGACTTGATAGAGGTACTGAGAGACTTCAGGAGTTCTATACTTCAGCGACAGCTCATAATTGGCTTTTCCTCGCTGGATATGTAGCTCAGCCAAGATCCAAATGACATTGGTGAGCTTCAGAGATTGGTACAGCATGTCTTGCCCTTCCTTCCACATTTCACTTGGCAATAAACATTGTTTTGCAGCTTGCTGGAAACAGTGTCAGCATTTCGATGGCTTGCCTTAATCTGAAACTCAAGTTCATTTTCATTGGGAATATCCTTCCATGTAGTGAGGAAGACCTGGCACTTCCATTTTTCCATCTTCTACAAAAAGCACATTGAGTGGGATGAGGCATCCATATCGTTTTTCACAGCCACCTGAAGGTTATTCAGAGTTCCATCTTCATGACTGGGCCCAGGGTGTTGAGGGGCAGGGAGACATCAGTGCTCTGGTTTGGCGTCAGTGGTGTGTGGATGGCCAGAGGAATGCTGGGGATGGCACCTAAGCTATCCTTGTGAAACTGGGTTGCAAAGTCTGCCCTGGATTGCAGAGCATTGTTGGTGAAGATCATTTCCATATAGATGTGCCCCTGATGATGAGCAAGTTTCTGGAAATCTCCAAGCCTTTAGCCTTTACTGCAGGCAGCCAGACAGCCTCAGGGGCCACATCTCCACCATGTGCCGTGCCTCTCCCTGTGGAGCATTCACATAGATCATTCAGACCACTGCCGACCACAGTGGGAATAGGAGCAAAGGTTGCAGGCACTGATGAGAAGGTGAAAGATTGTCCCACTGCCAGACTTCCTCCAATGCCCTTGCCAAGGTCACTGCCAAGCAGACCATCTGGTCCTCCTCCCAAGAGATCCACTGCTCCCACCTGCATGGAGGATACCTCTGGCACATCGACTGTGGGACCGAGGTCAAGGTTTAAAAGGTCTCCCAAAAGATTACCTTGAGAGGGAATAAGCTGAGGCTGCTCCAGGTTGGCAGCAGTGGTGGTGCCAACAGAGCTGTCACCAGCATCGGTGCTCCCATGATGTATTGGCAAGGGTTTGTGATGGATTCCATGACTTCCTTCCACAACAGCTGTGATACACACAGGCTGATAAACCTATGGGGCAGATTAGCTCATTTAGCAGAGTCAGCTCAATAAGATCTGTCTCCCCAGACATCAACAGCTTCTCAGACAAGACTGCTTCTTCGGCTGTGACAGGGTCCATTGAGAGAAGCCACCAATAAATATAACTCTTATCTCGAAGGTCAGGATTATCCGAATCCTGTATCGCCAAACTCAAGACCTGCTATACCAGCTTCTGTGTTCCTGATGCTCTCTCGAGGAATGGTTTCACTATGGCAGTAAGCAGAGTGAGCTGCAGCTGGGTGCTTACATCCTGAAAACCCTCCAGGAAGCCCTCTAGTAACTCATCTGCACTGTCAGATCACTCAGCATATTTTCCCACAATCCAAATCACAGCTGCTCGAGCATCTGGCTCATCTAGCGAGTCTAAATTCTCACACAGAGTAGCCATGAGACTTTCATACTTGTTGGGGTGCTTGCGGAAGATGTCCCCGATGACAACAATTGCCTCTGGGACCGCATAATTTATTTTGGTCTGGATGGGATCAAGCAACGTGCTTACACAACATTGTTCAGATGGCTCCACTTCCCTGGCACACCATCCAATGGCCTGCACAGCTTTGTGAGCAAAGTCAACACCCACCTCTGTGGTGTATTCCTTCAGTTCGGCCAGAACCTGAGCAATATTGGCTTGGGATGCTAAATGGATCGTGATGTCCAACTTCTCTAGTTTCACATAGATGGGATCACTATACTTCACAAAGAAGACTTTGATTTCCTGCTTTAAGATTTCAGGCCTTTTCTGAACAATTAGGTTGATGTTCCTCAGGGTGATGTACTGCACCTCTGGCTTCCCAGACAGCAGAGCGACAAGTGGAGGGGCCAGTTTCTTCCGCAGCATATTGTAGTAGTCAGAGTCCTTGGGTAATGACTCCAGAAATTTCATTAGGACGTTTACTGCTGAAAGCACCACTGCTGAGTTGGAATGAAATAGCCGGGGAGTCACCCGCTCACAGATGCTCTGAGCCTCTCGATCATCTTTAGGGTTATAATTGGACAGGCAGTTGGGGATGAAAATCTGTGTTCTGTGGTTTCAGATCGAGTAAGTTGCTGTTTGGGTGAGATTCGCATTAGCCACCACCATTGGATTTGAATCTGCTATGAGATCCCACAGAGAATCCAGAAATCCCTGATCTTCCACCATTTGGGCATTAATATCATGGAGTTTTGCCATGCAGACTGCTGCTGGTTTTGGAACATAGGGATCTTCATCCTTCAAGCACCTGTGGAGGGGCTCACAGAGATATTCTGCTATCTTGTCTACCTGGATGCACCCCATGATTCTGACTGCCAAGGCCCGAATCAGAGATTGGGATCCTCACGGTCCTTCACACAGCTGTGGGCAGCCACGATGGCCATGTCTGGTGACTCTTGGCATGGTTCGTCAGGCAGAGAGACAGCTTCTTCAGTTCCAGGTTGTCAGTCTGCATACAGTTCACTGCATTGGGAAAGAGGGAGCTAACATCCTTCCCCACGGTCACAGCAGCAATCACTTTCTTCTCAGCCTCCTTTCTCTTTTCTTTCTTTCCATCGTTGAGTTCAGCCTTCAATTAAAAGAATTCTCCTCTTTTATTGGTTTTGAAGTACTATGAATCGGTCGTGCATTGGCTCGTTAATGTGTACAGGAAGCAAGCAGGGGGGGAGGGGCGGAAGCAGCCAGAGAGCATGGCCCAAGTGGTGTTGTAATCAAGTTTTCTTATTAGCTTTGATGGGCTCTCAGCTTTCTTTTCTTTTGATTCAGCGATGATATATACCCTACATGACTTGACAGCTATTTTTTTAATCCTCATCTGAGGACATTTTCTCATTGCCTTTAGAAAGAGAGGAAGAGTGATAGAGAGAAGCTTCGATCGGTTGCCTTCTCATATGTGCCCCGACTCGGAATCGAACCTGCAACTTGGGTGTGTGCCCTGACTGGGATTGAACCCACAACCCTTTGGTCTATGGGACAAGCTCCAACCAACTGAGCCCCACCAGTCAGGGTGACTTGAGAGCTATTTCATAAGCTCTACAGCAGCTTTTTGCATATAAAATATTTTGCCAGTGGTGATGGGTACTAAGAGGGGCTGCCCAGTACTACACTGTGGGCAAAATGATAGTGACCTTTCCAACTTCTAGAGCAACAGCAAGAGACTTTCCAGTTGCTAGAATGTTCGACAGTTCATTATGCGCAAGCCACACAACGTCGTTTTACCAGTATTGTTTCCCACCTGTGGTATCCTGATTGGCATTTTGACAGACTGATGCATTTAAAAGGAAGAAATTATGTTTTGTGATCTCACCACATTTTAGAGCTAAGTGAAATTCGTGGAAAACCACAAATTCATCATTAAATGAATTAGGAATTAGTCCTTATTGGTGACCAGAAATAGCAAAATCTGAGCACAAGGGGAACCGTTCAGAGTATCATGTTTGATCATGATGAACCAGTGACTTTAAAATGCAGTGGTCACCATTTGCACTTGAAGGTGGTTTGTGAAGCATTCCTGCTTTAAAAAGTGGTCCCAGACTAAGCGTTGCCACACTCAGAAATATGCTTCCAGGAGTTTGCGCAAAAATGTTCATGCTGGTATGCTTAGTTTTTGCTTTTATAGAACCTTAAACTTTTGTGTTACACGACTTGTTGAGAGTTCTGTACAAAGCAGTACTATGGTAGTTCTTTCATTTTTCTAGATATATAGCTAATTTATTTGGAAAACATTCAAACATGTAATTTCTTTCTTTAAAACAGGATATTCAGTTGCTGCTGGGGAATTTACAGGAGACGCTCAGCAAGGTGAGGGACATTGTTGAATGTAAGTCATTTGTAATACATGGGGAAAGGTAAAAATCACCTTAAAGGACCTTTTACAAATGCAATTTTCTTTGCTACACTAAATGAATGTAAATGGAATCCCAGAATGTATATGATATTTTGTAGAGAAGCAAAAAAACAAAACAAAACAAAAAAAAACTAACAAAAAACATTAGCACAGATTTTTTAAGTCTCAAAGAATATCATGTGAATGAATACCAATGTTTATGCACTGTAATTAAGCAATAAAAAATTAGTCCCATAGTCCCATGTTCTGAATAAGAAAAATACAGATAATTAAACAATTTATACAAAAGGCATGCTGTTAGTGACACATCAAATGTGAGGAATCAAGATCCCTCATTTTAATGTCTGGGATCTCGTATCGACACATTCACACCAAGCCCCCCACACAACAGCAGCCCACACCTCCACATTACTTCCTCCTTCTCTGGGCATGGCCAACCACAAAGCAGCAGAACAAACCAATCTCTGTCCTCACGTAGACCCCCGCCTTCTGTCTTCTAGGTTTCAATCCTCTGATTCTGTATCTACCCTCATCTTTCAGTGGCTAAATGCTACTTTTTCTTTTGAGGCCACTTTTAAATGTCACCTCCTCTAGAAATCCTTCCTTAGCTTTCTTCTTTAAGCCCCTGTATCAGGCTGTGGCTGGTGTGGCTCAGCTGATTGGGTGTCATCCCACGAAGTGAAAGGTCACTGTGAGAATTGAAAATTGAAAGATCAATTCTCAGTCAGGGCACAGGCCTGGGTTGTGGGTTCACTCCCTGGAAGGGATGTGGATGAGAGGCAACCTATTGATGTTCGTCTGTCACATCGATGTTTTTCACCCTCTCTTTCACCCTCCCTTCCCATCTCTCTGAAAATAAATAAAATAAAATCTTAAAAAAATAAACTCCTGTATCATCTAATTTTTCCTCCCACTAAGGCATTTACCATTTATTCACTCATCAAATGTTTTTGAGCACCTACTACATGCCCAGCTATGTGTAAGGGTTAAGCACACACGGGTGAACCTAATCCCAGAGTTTATAGCCGAGGGGTGCTAACAGACATGAAATGACAAAACACAAAATACTGGATTAAAAATTGTAGCAAGTTAGGGTAAAGTTCTAAACACAGAACTAATCCCGTTTGGGAGAACTCTGCCCTCATGACCTGGTCGCCTTCCAGAGAATCCATCTTAGTTTTTGCCGTGTGAATTTCAGGAGATAGAAGCATTCGGTACGTAGCAGCACCTACCATATATACGGCAGTAAATGGCAATGTTTATTTACTAGTAATATTTATTGGATAACTCCATCAGCAACCCATATTGGCCATTTTCCATCTTGTTTCAAATTAATAGTAACTGTTTCCCACTAATGTATCTTATAATTCACAAAAAATTAAGAATAAATTAAATATGGCCATCTTTAGGAATCATCACAGCTTTTAATAGTTTCCTCTTGACAAGACATACAGAGCAGAAGTTCATGAAGAATGTTTTTGCTATTAGGTAGAGGATGAAAACAGGTATCTTATGTTTTTCTTCGGAGGAACATTTTTCTTTTGAATACCTTCTTTTGAAGCTAATTATTAAAGGCCCTATATTTCCACCATTTTTTCTTCAAGATAATAAAAGACAGTCTATTGTGATGGTTAAAAAGCATGGACTTTGGAGCTCGGCCACACGGGTTAAACTCTGACTTTGCCATTTACTAGCTCTGCGACCTAGTTACCTAAAACGTCAGCGCCTCCATTTCTTTATTCCTAAACTAGGGATGATCGTGATAACAGTATCATCTACATCATAAGATTCTTGCAAGGATTAATGAGTTAATTCTATAAGATTCACAGAACAGTGCAATGCCCAATACATAAAAATATCATTTAAATGTTAGCTGTAATAAGGAAGACTCCCTGGATTAGGAGCCATCAGAGATAAAATTTAGTAACTATGACGTTTATGAAGTCAGATCTTACAGTCAGATCTTACACACAAAGAAAATTGCAAAATGTGCCAAATGATTTTTAAACCTGGCATTAGGGCTCTGTTGGAAAGCTCTCCAGAAGAGCATTCAGTTCGGACCCAAGGAAATTAATGATGATGTGTGACAGCTTATCATAGGAAAACATAATAGAAAATCATAGAGGTTTTCCATGGGATTTCAGAAATATCCAGAGAATGGATCCAAGTTTTAAGTGATTTATGGGTATCCAAAGTAGAGGCATTATCAGAGATCATAATCCATTCATCCGACCATTCAAAGTCCAAGGCTGTCCACTATTTACTTAATTAGACAAGAAGAAGTGGGCATTTTATGCAAAATAGTGAGCAACTTGATGTCCTATAGACGATAGATTCTTAATACTGGGTCCTTGAACTCTAGGTGGTACGTAGATGGACCTCATGGAATTTGAATGCCCAGAAATTATATGCAAAGTTTTGTATGTATGTAAATTTTTCTGATGAGAAGATCCATAACTTTCATCTAATTTTCAAATGTGTTCATGACTCAAAGAAGGTTAAGATCCTCCATTCTCATTTTAGAGTGAGGTGAGGTGAGCTAATGCCCAAGAAAGTGATCTGGTCCCACCGAATCCTGGGATAGTCATTTGGTGGGGTGGAAAGAATATTGCTGCCAGTTCTTGAGTTCCACTACTCACCAATTATGTGTTGCTGACTGAACCCTTCTCATCCTCAGTTTCCCAGCATGCCAAAAAATGGATATGAATGACTACTTTTGAGAGGTTAAATTAGAGAATTATTATCAAGAACATGCCATGTTGACTAGTGGGTAGAAGATATTCAACAAGTGCTAGCCTTCCTTCTGCTTCTCATTGGTGGGGTTGATGTCCACGTCATGTATTTAGAGGCCAGGCATCTAAATTTTTCCTGTGCATGGTGTTGATACTAAGAGACCACTGAATGTTTTGCCAGGAGTTACTGAAATGGTTCCAAGAAAAGTCTCATATTTTCCCTCCCCTCCCTAAATATTTAGGTAGTTGAGTGACAGTTCTCCTACCTGCTGTTGTCTCCTAGTGCTGAGACAGTTCTGCCTCAGATTACAATCAGTTTATTGTCTTGATCGTTTTTGAACAGTTATGAACACTTTCAATCAACATTTCATTTGATAACTTCTTAATGTTGTGGCCATATGAGGTTACAGACTCCAAAGTTACTGAGTGTGATGATGGTTGATTTTTTAATTTTAATTTTTTTAAATCTATTTTATTGATTATGCTATTACTGTTGTCCCATTCCCCCCATCATTCCCCTCTACCCTGCACACCCCCTCCCACCCACATTCCCCCCCCTTAGTTCATGACCATGTGTCATAAGTTCTTTAGCTTCTACATTTTTCACACTATTCTTGCCCTCCCCCTGTCTATTTTCTACCCACCATCTATACTACTTATTCTCTGTACCTTTCCCCCGTCTCTCTTCCTCCCACTCCCTTGTTGCTAACCTTCTATGTGATCTACATTTCTGTGTTTCTGTTCCTGTTCTAGTTGTTTGCTTAGTTTGCTTTTGTTTTAGGTGTGGTTGTTAATAACTGAGTTTGCTGTCTTTTCACTGTCATATTTTTTATGTTCTTTTTCTTAGATAAGTCCCTTGAACATTTCATATAATAAGGAGTTCATATGAACTCCTTTAGCTTGACCTTATTTGGGAAGCACTTAATCTGCCCTTCCATTCTAAATGAAAGCTTTGCTGGATAGAGCAATCTTAGATGTAGGTCCTTGACTTTCATGACTTGGAATACTTCTTTCCAGCCCCTTCTTGCCTGTAAGGTCTCTTCTGAGAAATCAGCTGATAGTCTGATGGGAATGCCTTTGTAGGTGACTGTCTCCTTATCTCTTGCTGCTTGTAGGATTCTCTCCTTCATTTTAATCTTGGCTAATGTAATTACAATGTGCCTTGGTGTCCAACTTCTTTGGGACTCTCTGAGCTTCCTGGACTTCCTGGTAGTCTATTTCCTTTGCCAGATTGGGGAAGTTCTCCTTTATTATTTGTTCAAATAAGTTTTCCACATGTTGCTCTTCCTCTTCCCCTTCTGATACTCCTATAATTCAGATGTTGAAACATTTAAAGATGTCCTGGAGATTCCTAAGCCTCTCCTCATGTTTTTGAATTCTTGTTTCTTCATTCTTCTGTTTGGTTGTTTCTTTCTTCCTTCTGGTCCACTCCATTGATTTGAGTCCCAGTATTCCTCCAATCACTATTGGTTCCCTGTGCATTTTCCTTTATTTCACTTATTGTAACCTTCATTTTTTTCACCTAATTTGTGAGTAAAATCAACCAATTCTGTGAGCATCCTGATCACCAGTGCTTTGAACTGTGCATCTGAGAGGTTGGCTATCTCTTCATCGCTTAGATGAACTGGTTCTGGGGCTTTGATCTGTTCTCCCGTTTGAGCGATTTTTTTGTTTTGTTTTGTTTTTTGGTCTGGTCGCGGCTGTTATTTGTGTCTGAGGGGGGGAGCCTTAGGTGTTCCCCAGGGTGGGGCAGCCCAGTCGCTGGGTTGTGACACTGTATGTGGGGGCGGAGTTGGAGAGGGAACAATGGCGCTTGCTCCGGTCTCTCTCGGATTCCAGTCCCTTTCGCCGTTTCCCCTTTGTCTGGATTATCCATCTGGATGAATGGTTGTCGGACTTCCATATAGTTCAATTTTTCTATCCGTTCTGCTTGTTTCTTTTTTGTTTTAAATCTTTGTTGTCCTTAATTTTGGTTGTGCAAGGAGGCACAGTGTGTCTACCTATGCCTCCATCTTGGCCGGATGATGGTTGATTTTTTTTTTTAAACCAGAATGCTGAGTGTCTGTGGGATGTGAGAAGTAGTGGTTGCCGTTTGTCCCAAATGACATAATCCCCCTTAATCTTTCCGGGTTGAGAGCCTGATCCTGAAATCAGTCAACTCCATTTTATCTGGCTGTGATCTGTCTTTAGGTGCTGGGAGAGTCTACTTCCTACCAAGTAAAGATTATTGAAAACCAAGCAATATGCTACCAGTTCTGACAGCTTTCCTAGCAATGTATCCAAAAAGCTTAGTTTTTCTGAACCCCATTTTCTTCTTCAACAACATTATTCTTCATAATACCCAAGCTGCACTGACATTACTGCAATAGTTTCCCAGCTGGCCTCCCTGCATTCATCCTCGCCCTCCTGTAGTCCCTGAACCCAGTAGCCAAAGTGGCCATTTAGAAACAGAAATCAGATTGTGTAACTTCTTTGCTCACAGTGGGGTTCCAACTCATTCAGGCTAAAGTCCAAATCTTCATAATGACCCCAAGACTGTAATCATGAAGCCACCAATTGCTTTAAACTCATCTCCTACTCTTTTACCCCTCCCTCCCTCTACTGCAGCCACCACAGCCTCCTTGTTCCTTTGAATACCCCAGACACCTTTGCCCTTGCTCCCTGTGACTAGAACATACTTCTCCTGGAGCTCCATTGTATTCATTTCCCCACTTTCCTCAGTCTTTGCTCACGTGCCACCTTCTCTCCAAGTTGTTCCCTGACTGCCCTAATACAACACATTCCAACGCCAGCACTCTCTGTACCATTGGACCACTTAGTGTCCTCCACTGTACTTACCTGCTTCTAACATGCCATTTCACTCACTCTGTTTCTTAAAGTGACCAACTCTTCCAACTGAAGTATTAGCTCCATGAGAGCAGGGAATTTTATGTTTCACTGTGTATCCTGTATGTGTGCCTGTAAATATTTGTTGATTAAATGAGTTAATTTACCACTGAAAAGTCCAACATCTAGCCCCAAATGAGTCTTCTCTGACTATTAATGCTAACAGTATGACCACCCATCTTTGCTAATGTTGAGCACAGCAAGTAGCATTAATGCTGGAATTTGTGCTCCACTTTTAGGGGCAGGAGTGGGGGAAGGGAAATTTACATGGGAAGGGACTGTATTCCAGGCCCCTCTTTTTAAAATTAAACTAAATTTTTAACCCCACTGAATCAGATAATAGTTTGATTTATAGAAATGACAGCTGGAAAGATCTTTGTTAATCAGAGATTCCACCTCCCACCTATTGCAGGTGACTGGAAAAAAAAGGTTCAGTGGCTCATCCCAGGTATAGGACAGCACAAAGGACCCAAAACACCCCTTTGTGAATCTAGAGCCAGCTCTCTGTGCCTTGGAGCAGCTGCCCCCTTTCCACAGTCATTTCCTGTATTTCTGTCATTAAAGCTTCCTTTCTGGACTGCCACGTTGCTCCTTGCTTCTTCTGCCAACAAACAGTGTCAGGGGGCAGACTCATATCATCTATGATATGTGGCCTTTTCTTAGATAAACAAAATTGTTTTAACGCTTTAGTGTGACAGGAGCTGTTAACTTTACACTACTACAAAAGGTGTCACCACAGTGAAAGCTGGAGAGATCAGGGAAAGAGGTTTAACCTACAAATCACACGCAGAGCTGAGAGCCAGGCTAATGGTCTAGAGGCAGAAACACATGGAGACTGGTGACAGAGACTGGTTACTCTCAAAGTACAACGTCAGGTCTTCTGTTTTATTGTCTGCAGCAGAAGCAAAATCCAATGCATGCAAAACCATGACTGCAAACTTCCTGCTGTCTGCATGATGTACTTGTTTAAGAAATACTGTCTTTAACTGAGTTGTTGTGTAGCTATAAAAAGAAATTATGTAAAAAATCACCTTTTAAATGACTATTTTTTAATCACCAGAATTGGTTGCTGGAGTTCCAAGAGGAGCACAGAATTTTGGATATGTGAGTACTTAGGATACATTACAGAATATTTTCTTGTGTATACAACTTTTAAATCTTTTAAAATGCCCTTAAATAGCAAGCCCCAGTGATCCGTGCTTGTTTTGTCTCTAAAAAGGAGGCCAGATCTTTTGTTCTGATCTATGTGCAAAATCAGCTACATAACTGGTGGGACCCAGTGCAAGAGAATGCAGGGTGGCTTGTGCAAAATTATTAAGAATTTCAGGACATGGTAGCTGGGCATGAAAGCAAGGGTGGGGCCTACCTGACTTTGGGTCCCTGTGTGACCACGCAGGTCACACATCCATGGAGTCTGCCTGATCCTTGTGCATAGTCTAGGGATAGTTGCAGAGGACCCCATTGTTGATATGATCAATGTTTTAACGTGTCATGTAATAGAAATAATAAAATCAATTGTTATTTCACTAGTGCATTAGTTTTCTTAGGGCTGCCATCACAAAAGACCATGAACTGGGTAGCTTAATACAACATAAATTTACTCTCTCAAGAGGCCTGAAATCAAGGTGTCTGCAGGGTCACACTTCCTCCCATGCATCTAGGGGAGAATTCTTGTCTCCTGAGCTTCAGGTGGCTCCCGCCTCTCCTTGGCAAGTGGTGGCTTAACTCCCATCTCTGTGTCAGTCTTCATGTGGTTTTCTCCCATCTGTATCTATGTGTGCCCACCCCTTTTTGTATAAGGACACCAGTCATTAGCTATAGGGCCTGCCCCAAATCCTGGAGGATTTTATCTCAACATTCTTAACTTACTTCACCTGCAAAGACCCTACTTCGAAATAGCAGCATGGATTTGGGGGGAATGCTATTCAAGTTCATTGTAACTAGTTACTGCAAAATTAGGAAAAGGAAATAAATAAACCTTATAAAAATTAATACTTTTTAAATGAAAATATTTTAAATAATGTTTATTTTTTAAAAGTCTAGTAAACTTGTAATATTTGGAGATTTGGGGCAGGCTGAATAGAATTAAAAGGAATAATTTGCTACAAAAATATCATCTTAAAATTTAATTTTTTGCAAAGAGGCATAATCTCCAATTTCTCATAATAGCATGAATCTATACAAAAATCTTAATTACATCCATTCACCAACCATAAGATTAATTGCTTTCAAGAAATATTCAAAGGAAGCAAAATTTGAATTCAATGCTCTTAAATTCAAATCTTATTTCTCCACTTCAGAGTAGTAATATGCCTTTTGTCTGAAAGGACCCCTAGACTTAACCATAAACAAAAAGTTCAGTGGGATTTTTAAAAGATCATTCTTATGGGCTATACTTTTATTTTGCATGTAGCTAATCATTTATCACTCCTCTCCAAAATTTAAAAATGATTTGAGTTATAATTAAATTTTTTCTCTATTTCAAATGATATAACCTATCTAATTTTTATGATTTCAGGTTTCAATCATTAACTCTACAGATATGACTTCTATTCAGAATTTCACTGGTGAACAGGTGGGGACATTTTAATATCAAATAATGTCACTTGGTACTAATAGCATGTAGTAATTTTTATACCATTTATTCTTTTATAAGATAAATATCTACTGAGCACCTACTGTGCTCTGGAAGCCGTCCTAGGCACTGGGAACACAGCCACACACCCGACGGATAAGAGCCCAGCTCTT
Source organism: Glossophaga mutica (assembly GCA_039655065.1). NCBI lineage: Eukaryota > Metazoa > Chordata > Mammalia > Chiroptera > Phyllostomidae > Glossophaga > Glossophaga mutica. The sequence goes on from CM077303.1 coordinate 160,832,014, forward strand.
GTGCAGCAGTGTGGGGGAGGCAGGTGGCTGGGGGGGCGACAGTTAATTAACAAACAGATAAATGTCCATGATAATTTCAGATTGTGATAAATTATATGAAGACAGATTATGATCCTTAAAAGCCAAAATGCCACTGGGATTTGAGAGCAATCCTCTTCTATGGCAGCCTTGTATGTAGTGCCTGGTTGTAAGTTCTGGGCACCCACCTTCCATCTGAGAAGACACTGGCACTGGGCAGAGCCAGTGATCCTGGGCTCTGCCTCCCCTTCGCACTGTGACTGGCGCCCTCCCCTGACCCCAGAGTTATATGGAGGTCGACAAGCTCTCTGGCTCTGCTCCCTTTCTCACAGGGAGCAAGTGCTCCTTACCACTCATTGGCTGAGGGCTTAGTAAGCATGGGCTAATGGCCTGAAAACAGGCTGCTGTCATTCTCCCGATGTTACATGCCCCGTGATCACACTTCATCCAACATCCTGTGTTTTTCCTGGGTCTTGGGACCTGTTGAAAGTTGCCACATTTCTTTAAAACAGTGAATGTGGTGTTGCCATCTGAGACAGCCAGTCATGAGTTGCACTAACTAGTTTCTCTGGGCATCCAATACTCTCTCCCAACTCTACCAACCCAGGTTAATAAGTGTCTAGCAAGACTCACAATTGAATTTGGCTAAGTCACATCTTGGCCTTCTGCATTATGGTATAAAATGCTGAAATGCTCAACTTTTAACTAGAGAATTGGAATATTTGTCATGCAGTTACGATTAATAGAGTTTTTTGATGAACACAGAACATTTGTGACATTCCCCTTCCCCCCAGATCAGGGGCTTCAGTCTATCCATTACTCTTCAGTTTTCAACAAAGCACTTAACAAGTCTGTCATGACACCCATGAGGCACATATGGAGAAATACGGCTGGAATGATAGTGAAGTTGGCTGGGTTTATGAATTTTGAACAACTCTTCCCAAGTGGTGATAATTAATAGTTTAATGAAAATCTGGCAGGGTTTCTCTTTTGCCCAGATTTGTTTTACAGTTTACATTTGTTTTACATTAGAAGTTCCTTAAACATTGTTAAATTTGGCTTTTCTAAAACTTCCCATCCTTAACATCACCTAGTTTTGCAATCTCGAAGCTGAGAACTTACTACGTAAATGATGACATTCCTCTGGGCGAAGGGCACACAACGCCAGCCAGGAATAAAAGTGTTACTGTAAATGTTTGGACTAGAGAAAAGAGTGGGGAGCAGCGAATTCTTGTGTGACATTTTTTCACTCCTATATTCATTCCCTTGGCAGAAAGCACCTGGCACCTGGCATCTGCTTTGAGTTAGAGGAACCCTGGTCAGGCGGTGCAGGTAGAAGAGTGAACCACACACACCGACACCTCCCCTTCTGCGGAGCATGCTCTGAATGGGCCGCACGCTGATTAAGTTAGTAGGCAACGTGCCACTGAGTCAGCTAAAGCACTGATGGCAGAATATGGGAACAAAAATATCCTGACAAGCCGAAACTATGGGCCAAATCTGAAAAGACTATACATTTTGAAAGCATCGGTTGAAAAGGAAAAACTTAAGAGCTAGAATGGAGGGAGATTGTGGCACACTAGTTACACTCAAAAAAGACTTAGGGACCTTACCTGACAATAAACACAACATGAATTGATACTGAGATGCAATTTTCTCCAAATTAAAGCCTTCGTTATTCTTCAATGACGTGAAAAGCCCAAAGCACGGAGTGTAGATACTACTCAGGAGGAGTGTCGGTGTGCTCACGGGGCATCAGCTTCTGTTTGGCATCTCATGCCGTGTCTCTAAGAAAAAGGGGCCGGGATGGTAAACCAGCTGAAACTGTTTCCATAGGACATCTCGTATAGCAGTGGAATTAAATTTATTCTGTGAGGCTCAAGACTGCAGAACTAGGTAGGATTAAGGACTAGAAGTTACAGAAGGGCCAATTTTAGTAAAGAACATTCTAATAATTGAGTCCATAAACTGAATGGGCTGATTATTGAACGTTTTCCGAGGGTGTCCAAGTGACTGTCAGGAGTACTAGGGGGAAATGACGCGTTGGGCCAGGGGTTAGACTAAATGACTCCAAGACTGCCCACGCCAACAGTCTACGAAGGTAAATGCAGAAGCGTGCTGCAATGAGATTGACCTTTCAGGAATTGAGACATGACTATAAAAATGCTTTCTGAACATGAAATATGTCATCTTATGGTTTTTCCATTGCAGATGGCATCTTACTTTGGCTATACAGTTGCAATATCAGATGTTAACAGTGATGGGTAAGTTAATAAGAACTTCCTCACTCACCATGTACTATACTTATCTAGGAAAATGTTCTATTTTTCCCTTAATGAAATACATCCTTCCATATCTCCTTGACAAGTTAGAGGCTCTCTTGTTTTAACTCTTTTTAAAAAAATTTTTTGGTTCAGAGCAAGAGGATGTATCTCCTGAAGAATTCTTCGTCATCCTAGTTTATGCTTGAGATTTTCTACATCTGCTACTGCTAGAAAAGAACTATTTTACTTAGTTTTATATTTAATTTTTATGAATTGACTACTCCTTGACCATTCAAAATCCATAGCCTTTGAAGAGTTTGCTCATCTGTCTCTTTTTACCCTTTAGCAAGTTATATTCAAGCTATAACTTTAGCAAGTTATATTTTTACATAAAAATATTTTTCCCTCTTTATAAAAAATATTTTTTCTCTTGACGTTGCTTTAACTGACAGACTAGTAACACCACAGAGGAGATGAAATAATCATGTTATTTGTTTCAGATTATGGCAGTAAATTAAAGCTGAGCTTGGACCAAACAACATGATAAATTATGTTTGTGTTTAAGTTATTACTTCAGAAATAATTATTAAGCATCTCTTTGGTTCACTAAAAGCACCTGTCAGATAAAACAAATGATCAAGTAAGAAAATCAATAAGTTGAGATGAACATCATGATTATCCATCCAATTAATCTTGTTGGAGCACCTACTATGTGCCAGGCATTGTTCTCAGTGCCCAGAATATAGTGGTGAATGGAGCTCACATTTTTGTAGAAGGCAGATATTTGAAGAACATGGCTATGTTCCAGGATCTGGTCTAAGCTCTTTAGATTCATCATTGGCACACATTAGCTGTGACCTTTGTATAGCTAGAAATGTTCTTTATACATTATGTGGTGGCTTATGATTGGAAATGCATTTAGTAACTTCTGTACCTTTTGGAAAGTATCTTTTCATTATTCTTTCATTGAACATTTCTCGAACATCTACCATACACTATAGCACTGTTCTAGCTGCTGGGATATAGCAGAGAACAAAAGTGAAACCTCTACCCTCATCAAGTTTATATTGGAGTTGGGGTGGGGGGGGTGGAAGCTAATGGCAAAAAATAAACAAGTGAAGTGAGTGTACGTTAGATCATGATGAACACTATGCAGGAAATCAGTAGAAGGGCTGAAAGCAACCAAGATGCCCTTCGGTAGGTGAATGTGTAAATACACTGTGTTGTACCCAGACAATGGGATGTTACTTAATGCTAAAAAGAAATGAGCTATCAAGTCATGACAGGATGTGGAGGGAACTTAAATGCACATTATTAAGTGAAAGAGGTCTATGTGAAAGTCTACGTAGTGTATGGCTCCAACTGTATGACAATCCGGAAAAGGCAAAACTATGAGATGGTGATAGGGTTGGTGGTTACCAGGAACTAGCAGGGAAAGGAGGGACGAACAGTGGGGCACAGAGGGTTTTTAGGGCAGTGACACTGTTCTGTGTGATAACTACACAGGTGGATCCATGTCATCATCCATCTGTCAGGACGCATAGAATGTCCCACACCAAGGGTGAGCCCTATTGTACGCTATGAACTTGGGCACTTATGATGCATCAGTGTAGGTTCATCGGTTGTGACATGTATCCCTCTCTGGTGGGGATGGTGATAAAGGGGCGGCCGTGCCTGCAGGGTAGAGAGGTGTGTGTGGAAACTCTCTGTTGTGTTCTACTTAATTTTGTTTGAACCTTAAACTGCCTAAAATTAAAGTCTATTAATTACACTTATAAAAACAAAAACAAGGGCATAGGGAATATTGGGAGGGATGTGATTTAAAATCAGGTGGATAGGGAAGGCCTGGGTGTTAAGGATACAGTTGAGGAAAGACCTGAATGGGGTAAGGGGGCAAGCACGATGATTTGGGGGGAAGGGTGTTCAAATTCCTGGAGGCGGGTCCTCAAAAATGAGGGAGAGGGAACTGGGGGTGTGAAGGTCTGTGAGCATGGCATTTACTCTAGACTGCTTTACACAGCACCTCCCTGACTCTGCCACGAGCAGAATGGGTCTGTTTCCAAGAAGGACACCTCATCTTGTGAGCCACTGATGGTTCTAAGTGAGGCGGTGGCTTGCTCCAACTTCAGTCTTAGCAGGCACACTCTGTCTGTTGGGAGCCTTCTGGCAGCTCATTGCAGGAAGCCAGGTGAGGCAGCACAGAGGCGGGGCGGGGTGGGGCGGGGCAGAGCAACAGTGGTGGCAGGAGTAGAAGTGGCTGCACTCTGGATAGATTTCAAAGGTCTATTGGAAGGGAAGCGATGATTTAAAATTAAATTGCATTAACCTTCAGCTGTCTGAGTTGTGAAAAGAAAGTAACAATTAGGATGACCATTCACAATTTCCAACCTGGATGAACTGTATTTATTATCAGAGCCTTTTCGTAATTTAGAAAGAAAATGACTGAAGAAGAACTTGAGTCCAAAACATGGTGTTGTCCATTCTTTAGGGAAAACATAAAGTCCCACAGTGGCCTTTGGGGGCGTGCAGACATGACTCTCTGAACAGAGGGTGACACCACGAGCCCGAGGGCTTCTCCCCTGGGAGCTGCACAGCACTTGATAGGACACAGATGAACTTGGTATGAATGTTTCATACTGCAGTTAGCAGTATGTCCACTATCTTAATATTGCTAGTTAAAAAAATGAAGTGCCCCTTGATCTTGGTTTGTACATAATTGACCACTTTTAATTATTTACATGCTGTGTAAAATGCAAGGTCCTGTTGTAAGGGAGTGTGCAGTAGAAGCCCCTGAGAGCCCTTCATCTCAAACAAAGACAGACAACTCAGGTGAAGTCTGAGCTTAAAATAAGGAAGATATAATCTGCCATCATCTCTGCAGCACCTGTATTTCTAGAATAATCATTTAATATTGTCAGCTTTCAAACAGACACAAATAGGAAATGTGTGGCATCTGGTGTTTCTGGGTTTATACTGGACCCCAGAATGGGCATCTGAAAGCCACTAGGAACAGTGACAGGCAGTGGCCTCTCCTCCCCGGGGTGGGCACTCATCCTCAGGGAGGGTCCGAAACAACCTGCTGGGCAGAGACATGACCCTGCAGTGCCCCAGAGATCTTTGCAGACCAAGACAAGAAGGGCAGCAAGTCACAGGTGTCCATGACTTCTGAGGCCCTGCGATGGCTCAGTGCAGACACATGTGGCCTCGTTTCGAGCTTTGCCTTTCTCTTTCCTGACCAGGTTTCCAGCAGAGATCCAAGGCACAGAAGATTTGTAACAAATGGGAATCCTTATCTCAAAGTTTTCCTGGATATTATCTATACATTTGGTCTCCCCAGTTTGTTAGCAGTTTCAAATGCAGAAAACTGTTCTCCACCAAAACTGTTGCAGAAACTAATATTGCTATTAAGCAACACGATTTTTATCATGTATGATTAGCAGACAGTTTTTCTCTCTTTCTTCTCTCTGTGCCTTCCTGTGTAATACGTCTAACAACATCAGACCATCTGTACCACAATCCAGTGAAATGATCTAAAATTCACTCATGAGGAAACTGAGGCATGGAAGTTAAGTGAATTGCTCAGGAGCACCAAGATCACACCAAGTAGGGAAATAGCTTAATTATTTGCTGGACCTTCTGCTAATTTACCCAACATTTTTTTTTTCTATCTACAGAGAGCAGCTTGTTAAGCTCTATAAAATATAATTTCAGTCTTCAAGGTTTTATAATCTGTGTCAGCAATTTCTGATCAAATAAGTGAGTAAAATGATGGTGTGATTCTCACTTTTAAAAGATGGGAAATGCGATAAATTAGTGTAATGGTCACTGAAGAAGCCCAATAACCTCTTTTAGTTTTATTTTTTCAAATAAAATTTTATATATTTAGGGTATACAACATGATGTTTTGGTATGAATATACGTAGCAAAACGACCACTGCGTTCAGGCTAACAAACATTTACCAATGTGATCCATCTGTGTGGGGGTGGGGTAAGAGAGCACCAGGGTTCAACTCTCTCAGCAAATTCCCAGGACACAATACAGTGTCATTAACTACAGCCCCATGCTGCCCATCAGATCCCTAGACTTACTCATCCTACGCAACCGCTACTTAGTGCCCTTGGCCAGCCTCTCCCCATTCCCCCCACTTCTCCACCCCAGTAACCACCAGCCTACTTTGTATGAATGTGAGCTTTTTAGATTCCACTATATACACACACACATATAGTTTCATCTATCTACCCATATATACCTATACATATGTGTACATAAACATATAGATGCAGTCTGTGTACATCTGTGTGCATAGATATAGATGTACATGCACATATAGACTCCAGTAACCTTCACTAAGGGTTGTGGTAAAAGAATAAAATCTATGTTTTAAATGTTTTGGTCTATATTGGCTATTGATAAAATAAACTACATTTCTATTTAGTAAGTATGCATTTTAATAATTTCCATTACTTTTATAAGCAAGGTCTTCTACTTTATAAAAATATAAAATCATAATTTCAAAGTTATTTCACCTTTAAAGTTGTCTTTAATTGTGCTAAAATTAACTGGTGATTTTAGACAGTTCAGTTGTAAATGGTTCTTAAGGCCAATGGGACATATGCCAATTCAGTTTGTTTCATTATATTGAAAATATCCACACTAGTCTGGCACATTTTACTGAGTCATTGGTTATCATTCATAAATAATTTTACAGTCTATAACTCCTACAACTTTTTAAAAAATTACAAAGTCCTTTCTAGCTTTTCTAGAATTTATCAGTTATTAAGGAAGTATCAATGAGCATTCATCACCTAGCAGAGTTCAGTACTAAATTTAAGACTTAATTTCCATTTTTTACCCAAATTCACACTATATATTCAGGGTTGGGCAAAAGTAGGTTTACAGTTGTATGTATAGAAAATAAAGCCAAGTCTGTTCCCTGTACTCACAATGGTAAGCTTAACCTTTGCCCCACTCTTTCATCTTTCATCTCGTATCTTTCCTTTTAAATCCTGGACCGGAGTGGGTGCTGTGCAGGGACTCAGACCAGGAGTGAGAGCGTCATTCAGGTAGCTGATTGTTCCTGATTCAGAAGTTAGGACTCCCATGTTTCATGTGAACTAGACTTTGAACTAGACTTTCCTTCCTCCAGCCAAAAGACAATGAGGCACTACTGTGAACGAGCTTATGCAGTGAGCACTCTTCACAGCCCATGGCCTCTTTTTTGTCCATTGTACAACCAAACAAGGTCCCCACAAATGCTCCAAGGTCTCAGCATCGAAAGGAAAAAAGACTGTGTCATTAAGTAATGTGATCAAATAAGTAAATTGTTGAGAATTTCCCCCCACATTTTTTTAACCCTCACCCGAGGATATGTGTTTATTGATTTTAGAGAGAGAGGAAGGGAGGGGTGGAGGGAAAGAGAGAAAGAAACATCAGTATGAGAGGAAAAACATCAATCAGTTGCCTCCTGTAAGCACCCTGACTGGAGATAGAACCTACAACCTAGGTATGTGCCCTGATTGGAAATTGAACCCATAAACTTTTGGTGTGTGGGATGATGCCCGACCAACTGAGACACCTGGCCAGGCCCACCCCCCATTTTTTGCATTTAAAATAGTCTCCAGGTATATATGTGGATTCCAAAAGCTCAGACCAAAGAGTTGTGTGCATGCTGGTTGGTGGTTGATATTGTCAGGCCTGTGACTGTTTTGAAAATGTAAACAAAGCTGGAGAAATTAACTCCAGTTTAGTTATCTTAAAATAGCCAGAGCTACAAACCCTGTCAATGTAAACTCTGTTAGGGATTTCTGGATAAACTTAACAACAAATGGAGATGGTATTTTTCATCTTGAGCCCAAGCAAGCAAATCTGTTTTTTTCTAATGGCTTTGGAAACTTATAGTATATACACTATTTCAGAAATTCACAGAATTACAGTTTAAGCCACTGGACTGTTTCTAGCGTCTGAATGGCTAAAGGGAAAGACATTTAAAGAGATTCCCAGCAGCTAGTCAACTTGAGAGCATTTTAGAGAATATTTATTTGGAAGGAAACAGCTCCGGGTAACTATGTTTTGGTGGTAGATTTAGCCCAAGTATGTTTTCTCATACAGGAGAGATCATTGTGATTCAAATAAGGAGGAAATCTAGAAAACTAAAAGATTATAAATTAAGTTGATCTGTAATATAACTGATAAGCATATTAGTTCTTGCCCATCATAAAAGAATTCAGTTGACTAGATATCAACTCTGGTATACAGTCTCTTTTAGTAAATAACTGCAGTCTGAACGTTAGGGGCATTAACCTGTAATATGTATTATTGGGGGGGGAAGGAAACAGAAAATGTATATGTTAAATCAACACATTAACACCATTTGGCTGCAGAAAGCTCGAATTCGAATTTTTCGTATTGAATATTCTCATTGGTGGGTTCCCTCATCCTCTCATAATCGTTATTTATGCTGTGCTTTTTCAGGAACATGTTTATAATGTTTCTATAGCAAATAGCGTGTGAAGGATGAATGGTTAAGCCTTACATGGTATTATTATCAGAGTGGATTTAGACATAAAGAAGAGACACAAATCAAACCTGTGTTAACGCTATACAGAGATTTAAAGAAAACTGCTTAAACATTAGACATGTTAAATAAAGGGAAATTTAGCACATCTATCCTACTTTTATAAAATGCCTTCACATAATATCTTAGATCTCATCCAAACCACCAATGTGAGCCAAACAGACAGAGAATATAGTTTTTAGTGAAAACCTGATAATTATTTCTTCATATGTATTTGCACACATACATACATACAGTTGTGTGATAGGCTGGGTGCCATCCTAAGAGAATATATACAGTAACAGGCCGGGTGATATGTATTATGTACCTACTTTATCAGAAGCTCAATGAAGAACATCTTTACCAATAAATATTTTAAAACTTCAAACTTGAATTTGGATATATTCAGAAAGGGGATTTGACAAATAAATTTTGAACAACCGAAATAGCTCACATAGCCTCCTGCAGTGGTTTTCAATGACTTTTTTGCTTTGTGGTCCATAGTAAGAAATATGTTTGACATTGCAGCCCAGGACACACACACACACACACACACACACACACACACACGGAACAAAAGTTGCAAGGAACAACATCTACCCTTATGTGTAATTCACTCACTTCCATATTTTGTATTATATTAATTCCATTTTAAAAAATTGCTTGTTAAGACCCATTAAATTGATTTCACAATCCACTAATGAACCGCAAATTGAGATTTAACAATAGCAGCCTAAACAACAATATATACTGTGGCTCTTAAGTAGTATCGCTAACAGAAAAACTATTGGCACTTAGTGCAAAATGTTCTACAAGGTGCATTGTGCCAATTGAATTAAAGACAGTTACCATCTCTCAACCTTATGAGAACACAAGTATAAATTAAGAACAAATGTCTTTTTTTTTTTTTTTTGCATTTAGAACATTTAGAAGACAGTATCTAGGAACACGTATTCCTAAGAAAACAAATCAGTGCTATCATAGTACTCCACGAATCCAAAGATTTCTCGGACTTGCTGCTCTTTCACAACGACAGGTCAAACACTTTTTCACTTCAGGAACCAGGGGCTGGTGGTGAGAAACCAGTGAGCGACCTCGGCAGGTCCAGGTCATGTTCATAACCCCAGGGAACCACTGTCTGACTTTTTCCTTCTGTACAGAATGGGAAAATGGCCCCTTTCAGTCTCTGTGCTAGGGAAGCAGTGCTTTTAGATGTTTTCGAACTACAAGGCAGCAACCCTCACAGTCTGCTGTTGAACCAGAGGCTCTGCATACCGGCTATAATAGTAACTGAGAGAGAGACAACCAGGTTCCCGCGAGGGAAGGCCAGGGTCTACGATGGCCCCATTCCCTGCTCCCCTTTCTGCCTGGAGCACAACAGGATTGCAAGCAAAGGCAACATTTTTTTTTAAGTAAATGTATCTGGAACATTAAAAAGAAAGTCCTACCTAAGTATAGCAATCCAACTTGTGCTTTGGAATCGGAGATCAAAGTAAGAGCTAGTCCATGGGCCTGCCTTTCAGTCTGCACTGCCCGCACCCCCACCCTCCGCCCCTACTTCCTACAGGTTTGAGAAGTACCTGCCCAAGGTGCTTTTCCAACCATGTGTGACTTCCCCTGCTGTGGGCAGAGGGTGACAGCCTGTTCTAGAAGTCCCCGAGGCTCCACACTATCCCACTGTTATGTCTCACCTTCCTCTAGCTCCCAGAGGCAGGAGATGGAAAACAAGAATGCATTTTGCTTGTTTAACAGGAACTCTTTCTGTTTCTATTGCTATAGGGTAAAATGCTGTGTATTCCCATCGATGGCTAGCCCAACGCCTCCATCGTACCCATCATTTATTAAATACTGTAGTATAACCTGCGTGTATGTGCTCACATTTAGAGGGAGAGAATGACAGAGAGATGTTAAGTGATGCAGCTAATGAAGTAGCCTATTTCTCTCTTATCCACACTTTAGAGGTAATGTGACTTGTTCAGTATTACACAGCTAGTTATTAAAAGCCAGATTTTAAATCTAGATTAGTATGATGTCAGAACTCATGCTATACTCATGTTATCTGTGCTCAACGTACTTTTGCAATTATCATCTTTGTTGAATCAACTTTGGGTTTTTAGAGCAGAGGAGGGTTTACAGAAAAGTTGAGGAGGAAGTACAAGGAGTTCACACACTCTCCCTCTCGCCTCTGCCCTCAGTGTTCCTGTTAACAGCAGGCACTGGCGTGGTACACTTGTTACAGTCGATGAACCCATGTCAGTACAGTATTAACTAAATAGTTGAGGGTTCACTCCATGTTGTACATTCTGTGGGTTTTGCCAAAGGCCTAAGTCATGGGTCCACATACAGTATCAGAGAGAATAGTTTTGTTGTCGTAAACTTGTCTTCTCCTCTACCTATTCATCCTTCAGCTCACCCATCCCCTGCCAACTACTGGTCTTTTTACTGGCTCTATAGTTTTGCCTTTTCCAAAATGTCATAAACTTGGAATCACACAGACTGGCTTCTTTCACTTAACAATATACAGTTCCTCTGTAGTGTTTTGTGGCTTGATAGTTCATTTTCTTTTATTGCTGAAAATTATTCCATCATATGATGCACCAGCGTCTGTTTATCTGTTCACTTATTGAAGGGTGTCTTAGCTGCTTCCAGTTTTGGGCAATTGTAGGTTTTTGTGTGGACATGTTTTCTCAACTGCTGTGGGTAACTACATAGGAGAACGATTATGGGGTCATATGGTAGACCTATGTTTAGCTTGTTAAGAAACTGCCAGCGTGTCTTCCAAAGGGGCTGTGCTGTTTTCCATTTCACCCAGCGATGAGTGGGAGTGTCTAATGAGCCACGTGCTCCCCAGCGTTTGGTGCTGTCAGCATTGGTCTGGATGTAACAGTTTGTTTAGCCACTGACCTGTTGAAAGACCTCTTGGTTGCTTCCAAGTTCTTGCAATTATGAATAAAACTAAACAGTCATGTGCAGGTTTCTGTGTGGACATGTTTTCAACGCATGTTGGTAAATATTAAGGCATGCAGTTGTTGGATCATGTGGTATGAGTGTTTCATTTTGTAAGGAGCTGCCAAACCGTCTTCCAAAGTAGCTGTGCCATTCTGTATTCTTACCGGTAATGAGTGAGAGTTCCTGTTGCTCCACACCCGCATCGGCATTTGGTGGTGCCAGAGTTTTGGATTTTTGGCCATTCTGATGGGTGTGTAGTGGTATCTCACTGTTGTTTTAATTTCCAGTTCTCTAATGACATGTGATCCTGAGCATCTTTTCAAATGCAGGTTCGCCATCTGTATATCCCCTTTGGTGAGGTGTCTATTCAGATCTTTTGCCTGATTTTTAATGGGTTATTTTCTTATCACTTGTATTATATAACCATCTATTATTGATTTTATGTGATAATAATGATATAGGGTTATACATAATAATATTAAATTTTATGTTATTGTTATATATCATTATTTCCATTTTGTATTATGCATTTTAAGAACTCTTTGTATATTTTATTTTTCCAATGGAAATCATAAGCATCCCTCTAGCATGGAGCTTTCCGAACCACTCACTGTTCCCTGACGCCACTCAGGGACACTGGGCTCACAGCGCCACCACCTGGAAAGCCTGCCTCTAGATCTACCTGTCAGAATCCCACTCAGGTTCAATGCTGTCTCTTCCTCGAGCCTTCCTTAACACCCTCCAAGTACCAACTGTGGCTCTCTCCCCATCTGGAATTCCCAACCTTTACTTTGGACCACTCATACTTCTTGCTGTGCCTTCCTTGTTTATCACTACATGAGGAGCAATTTGACCTCATTTTTCAGTTAATGAGGAACAGGGTTGATCCAAGAGTCACTGAATTCTTTAAATCACTTCTCATAGTATCTTAAATATAGTTGGTACACAGGGTGTCTGTTGAATCATCCTGAGAAATACGATGAATGCTCCAAGGAAAACAAGTTGAAGAGAGGGGTGGGCCAGAGTAATGCTGGCGTGTCCTGCAGATTACTGTAAAAGAGGTGTCTTGCTCTCAATATCTGTTCCCACTTTATCCCTGCCTTTTAGATTAATAATGAAATTTTAGTAATTAGTTTACTTGGAAAACTTCTACATATTACCTAATCTACACAGACGTGCAAGGCTTGTACTTCTGTCTGGGGTCACTCACAGTATTGCACTTCCCAGGGTCGGGTGCCTCCAGACAGATGTTAATAGAGGTCATTCATACAGATCAAATTATGAATTTTGGTTGATGTGACTTTTCTTTAAAAATTTTCAGTAAAAATAATGCATGTATATGTTTTTAAAGCCCTGAATAGCTTAGAAGGCTCTATTCTGTTACTTTTTTTTTCTATCTGGCTTTGTAAAGGAAATACCTTTAACCATTTTTGGTTTTTATTCTTTTGGTGTTTGTCTTTATCTCTAAATAATGTGGTTAGGTGTCTGTTTCTTGAATGTTTTTCAACCTTAAAAATTATCTATTAGTTTTCTGCTATAATACCTACATTTTCAAAAAAAAAAAAAAAACCCTGTAAATTCTCTTTTGGGATGAAGATTTTATTTTCTATGTTTCTAGCCAGTGCTATAACCCTCTCTGGTCTCCGTTTTATTTAAATGAAGATAGCAACAGGAAATAGGACAACTTTGTTTTAAACCTTATTATTATAAGAAAACTTCATAATTTACATTTATAGTTATATAAATTCTGGAAACCTGTAATCCACCGTTACAAAAATTTATTTAGTTCCTTTTGATATGTTTCACTTGTGAAAGATATCACAGTTTCTGGAAATGCACTCAAAGCTAAAAAGGGGGAAATGTCTACAGTTTTCTTAAAGTAGTCACTTTTAACAGAGTTAAATAGTTCAATGTGATGATTTAGCAATTCTTGTTTTCTTGCAGCATTCTATTCCATAGAGATAACAAAACAATAAAAGAAAGATGATGATTGTAAAATGCCCTTTGCAAAAGGAAAAATACCAATGGAAATGTACTAATGTAGTTAGTTGATTTAAAATGTCCCCAAAAGGACCTCATGTCTGCTAGTGTGCTGACCTCTGTGTTTGTTCCCTACAGAATGGATGACATATTGATTGGAGCCCCTCTCTTTATGGAACGTGAATTCGAGAGTAACCCTAGAGAAGTGGGTCAAGTTTACCTGTATATGCAAGTGAGCGCTCTCCTCTTTGAAGACCCGCAGGTCCTCACAGGCACAGAGGTTTTTGGAAGATTTGGTAGCACTGTGGCACACCTAGGAGACCTGAATCAAGATGGATATAATGGTAATTTGTAGCAGTGTGCAGAAATTGTTTATGTGTCATAATTCAGTGTTGCTGTTGCCTGGACATTTTGAGATATTCACAGTGGTGTGTGTGATACAGCAGATTTTTAATAAACTATCAACAGTCTCAAGGCAGTTTAAAATGAATATGTTTTGATTAATATAGGTGTTACATGGAAATTTCTTAAGTTGATTTAGGGTGTTATGTAACAGCTCTAAATAAAGGCAGTGGTCATTTTTAAAACTGCTATTTGGATATAGTGACTTGAGGAGAACTAGAGAATCTTCTATATGTACCAAGTCAAGAACAAATAAATATATGTTCGTGTATTAGCAGGTGTATGGCCTTCTGATTAATCTGCATGGGTTATGTACAGGTGATGCTGAATTTTAAGTTCTGTAAACTTCAGCTGACAGTCACCTTCAATGTTTGCAACAAAATAGTGTTAAATTCTTAGTTTAAGGTTGTGGTTCTTTAAGTTAGGAATTTATGAATGTCTAGTAAGTACTCTGTCCTCGACATGCAAGCTCACACAAAATCTTGGGTACATTTTCAGGGCTTTTAAATTAAGAACCAACATGTAGTGGGTTTCTTGATTGAACTTCAAGGAATGAATAGGAGTTTGCTCTAATAAAATAGCCTAAGGGGTTATTCACACCAGATCAATATCCATTAGTACCTTTGGCAGGTATTGGTATTAAGTATCTTGTATTGTACCTTTTGTGTTGAGTGGATAAAAGACAACAAATAATGAACTCTTGCTGCAGTACTACAAATTTTCATGAGAAACTTAATAAGCCCTTGGGACTCTATGGTACTGCTCTTTGATTGTGCTTAATTGTAGTTCAAAACATTCTTCTTTATTTACAAAATGCATTCATGTGTCTCTATAGACGTTGCCATCGGTGCGCCCTTTGCAGGCCCAGATCAAAGAGGCAAAGTGTTCATTTACAACGGAAACCGGCATGGCTTAAACACCAAGGCTTCCCAAATTTTGCAAGGAATGTGGGCCTCGCAGGCGATGCCTTCTGGCTTCGGCTTCACTTTGAGAGGAGACTCAGACATAGACAAGAACGATTACCCAGGTAAGGTTTTCTTTCTTTTCCCTTAAGAGAGTCCACTTCCCAGAAGGAGCCCATTCCCTGGGAAACGCATCGTGTGTAAACAGCTCTCTCCGACAGGTGAAGGCCCACTCACCCATGGCACAGGGTCTGTGTAGGATTCCAGAGTGAGAATTTGAAGGTAGACAAAACAAGCACTCCTTTTCCTGTCAAAAAAGAAAAGCAAGAAGACTTTTTGAAAAACTGCAGTGGACATAAAACTTGTTGACTTTGCAACAAAGATTTCTATTTGAAGCCTCTCAGAAATTTGGTCTCCATCGACAAAGACAGCTTGCATCGGATGCCTTTCCAGAGCACTTTATTTTACATACTCCCTTTTGATCTCATAGTTCCTATTCCTTAACTTGCAAACCTCGTCATTGCTGTCCTAAAACTCACGTTTTTAGAGCATAAATATTTTCCAGCCATACGTGGGGTTTTCCAAAGATAGAGCGAACATTTTAAAGGGAAGCAAAAAGAACTGGTTCATAATAGAAATCATAAACTGTCCTTGATTACCTAAATCATACCGAGGACGCAGGCAAGCCCGTGAGGCCGAGCGCTGTCATTCTCGTTCTGTGCAGGCCGTGTGGAAACTGGGATTGGCTTTAAAGAATTGCTTCAGTAATCAGGGTTTTCAGCAGAGAACATTAGACTTCTTGGTTTAGGGTTCAGTTTTCACTTTTATGTTGGTTATGTTAAGATGGTTTCAATAAATACTTAGAAATCATTAATAGTTAACTGACAGCTTCAACTATTTATTAAAGCCTTGTCTCTTTCCACCACCCCTCCCCTAATTGAGCATTTTCCATATGTAGAGCGTTTTCTGGTTTGGGGCAGCGTTCCAATCAACTGACTGCCTAAATATACATCACGGATTTCAGTTGTTCGGCTTTCTCTTCTCCTCTGGGATCAGGCAGAAAGGATACTGCAGCATGTTCTTACACATTTCTAAGAAATAGTTCATGGCACTGCCCTAGACATTACAGTGGGCTCACAGTGGATTAGCATTGCTTTGTACACGGATCCGTACACAGATGCATCCTACCTGCAGCAGTTTCAAGAGCATCTAGTTAAATTTATCTTCATAGGTTATACTGTATGATTCTAATCAATGATGGTTAGTTTTTGTTATTTTTAGGGGGGGGTGTCTCACACATAATGTATTCTATATTAAATAATCCAAAATTTATATCCTCTATGTGGTTTCTTCCCAAAATACATTGTATGTTGGGGTGATTAATGATGTTCAACTCCTGGGTTGTGGTTTTAGACAAACAGTTAATTTAGAGAGTAATTGCTATTTATTAGGCTGTGCCTCAGACGAGGTTCAAGGAAATAAAGGGCGTATCAGGTAAATAGCCAGTCCGCTGAAGTCTCCTAAGAAAGGGCCAGGGAGGAGAGGAATATGAAACAACTTCTCTCCAGGAACATTTCCTTCAAGGCGGGAGGGGAGAAAAAGGAGCAGGACAGGGAACAGAGGGGCTACCTCTTACGTATGTCTTTTTCACCCTTCTTAACAATCAGAAAAAGGTCATTTGAGGCCATTTGCTAGTCAATACCTTTATCTACTGAGGCTGATTCAATTTGTAGTGACTGATGATGTTAATGCAGCATATATTCATCTGTCCGTCAAGCAAATGTTCTCTGCTAAGGCGAGACTGTAAGTGCTACTGAGTTGAATTTTTATCCCTTGTGATAGTCGTGAGGCTTTCAGAGTTCCTCTTAATTAGACCCGGTTCTGGTCCCGATTCTGCCTCTTAAATGGGAATATAGGTGTCTCGTGATGTATGACCCTATTTAACATTTTCCCTGATCCTTGTCTTCTTGCAAAAAGAATGCCACCCAAAAAAAGCCTTTCTACGTTGACCCCAAATCCCCAGGGACCAACTGAGAGGGAAACTATCTTATACATGGGCAACCAGACCTGGTAACTGGCATAGCAGATTGGAAATGTGCAGGCGTACCCCAGGAAGTAGACATGTAACTTCCCTATTTTTCTATCAATGAATCCCATTTAGCTCTCAAGCCTCCATTTCCACAAAGGTGGAAAGCCTTACTTGTGCAGGCACTTCTAGATTCAGACTTAATATCATCAAGTGGAGTGCCTGCGAGCGAGGTAAGGGAATCAGACTGCTTTCAGGTCCCCATCCCTCACTGATGAGCTGTGTGGCAGTGGACGAGAGACTGGATTTCTTTGAGCTTCTGTTTTCTTTTCTGATATTAGGGGGCTAATAATAACCACTTCACTGGGTTGTGTGTGCTTATGCTTTCTAGGTTAGGAAAGGTTTTATTTTATTTTTACAGAATATTGTGAAATGGCTTATAGTAGAGAGGGATATCAATTGGATGAACGTGAACAGAATCAAAGCTACTTAACCTCTCAGACATGTAAGGCCACTGAAGATTTTGAAAACCTGCATTCTAGGATGCTGGAGGTGGATGACAGGTTTAAAACTTAATGCCACTGTTTTCTAGCTATATGCAAATGAGACAGTTTCTTAACTTCTCTGACTTCAGTTTCCTTATCTGTAAAATCAATTATATGTTGGTATAAAAATCAAATTAGATTGTTTATAGAATGAAATGGTGTGGTTATGTTAAAATGAGATTATTTAGAACATAGTTTAATAAATGACAGTTCTTCAGCCAAATTTTAAAACAAGACTATATTTTGGAGCTGTTCTTTTTCTTAGGCACACTAATTTATATTATTTTATTTTGCATATTCAGTTCCCATAGTCCCCAAGCTTAATTTAGAGTGTGACGTTTACTTCCCCTGCCCCAGACATGTAGGATTATGGGAGTAAGAACATAGCTACAGAGACCCTGCTGGGTTGAGAACCACTCATACTATTCCCATGGCTGGGTCCTCACTGGAGGCGTCCCCTGCTGTGGTGAGGCTGCCGCCCAGCTATGGTATAATTCCACCACTCACCCATCCCCCGGGGAGATGGAGCAGAAAGGACTTCTACCGTTTCTCACAACTATGCTTTACTGGGTACCAGGAATGGGAAAAGCTCTTCCTCTCAATCCCTGAGCCATTTGGGGGTGTTTAATTTCATACAAATTAAGCCCAAATTAGGATGATGACAGTGGCAATTGAAAGAAAGGAACTGACAAAATAGTATAACTGGAAAGTGGACAAGGCTTGGCGATGACGGGCTACGATGGAAGACAGAGGAGGCAGGTGGGAGGAAGACGCGATGTTAAAGATGAGTCTGGAACTTTGATTCGGTGTCCCAAGAAAAGTAGGGCATAATGGATAGACATGGGAGATTCAGTTGTAAAAATATAGAGATTCTGTTGTAGAAACAATACTTGGAATCATTTTTCTAACATCTAGCTTCACCATCCAGTATTGTTTTTAGATTTCTTATGATAAATACAAGGGGAGCCCCCCCAAAATGGAATTTATTTATAAAAAATGTTGTGTATTTATTCTTACATGTTTAAACTTCAGTCACCTTCAAAGTACTCTCCATTTGATGCAATACACCTACTGAGATGGTTTTTCCACTGCTCAAAACAGTTTTTGAACTTGTCAATTTTGATGCCTTTTAGTGCCTCTGACATTTTTTGTTTCACCCCTTCCACATCGGCAAAACATTTCTCTTTGAGAATTTTTTTCATCAGGAAACAAAAACAAGTTGCTCAGGGCAAGATCAGGTGAATAGAGAGGGTGGGGCACGGGGGTCATGCTGTTTTTTGGTCAAACACTGCTGAACACTCAGCATGGTGTGAGCAGGTGTGCTGATAAATCACCCCATGATGAAGTGGGCAGAAGTGTCGAGTCTTCAAAAACAAAATTCCCCGACGCCGAACACAGCCTCTCACAACAACGCCAGCTGGCACACTGATACAGATGGTTTCCTAGAACACCCACCTAGTGGGGGAAGCCTGTATTACAAGGGGCCCTCCAAAAAATAATTCTGGGTTTTTTTGGGTGCCCCCTCATATTGTTATCATCATGCATACATAAATAAGAGTCATAAGTATTTTTTATTGCTGGCACCAAAATTTTTTTCCTATTCAAAATGTAGATGCATTCAGGTTTCTACACTGGTACTCACTGGAAAACTAGGGTTGACTAGAGGAGTATCTTACACACATTAATTGAGTGAAGGCATTTCAGAGAAGAAACAACTGTGATGGTCAAGAATCCCTGAAATTCAATGATCTTGTCTAATTCTGTTAAACATGATTGTATAACAAGGCCATCTGCTAAATGCATAGTCCAGACCCTGGCGGGTGGAGGAGGGACATGCTGGTTTTGCTGAGGAGCAGAAATCACACAGGCAATAAAAACCGGAGGAAAACTTGGGCCGAATGCCAAGGCTGTCATTGTCTTGCTCAGGCCCCCAGCAGACGATGAGGAGATCATGAAGCCACTCAGGCAGTTATACCAAATGTAATGAAATGACCCATTTTCTCTTTTAGTAAGCACTGTGTGTGTGCGTTTGTGCAAACAACCCAGCAAGAGAGGAGCTACACATGAAAAGAAATACAAGGGTGGCTTTAACCAAAGAGAATAATGCATTTTAATCAAACCTTGAGCTCTTTCGAATTGATATGAAGTTTATTTTCACTTCTCAAGCTGCTACTCAAGTTTTTATGAAAAGGAAAACATTATATTCTTCTTAAGCAAGATTTTCATCATTTTATTACAAACACATTAGACATTAGAGTGTTACATTTTTTATAAAAAGACCTTGTGATGGGAGAGGGAGCCTGGATGAAAGAAGGCGAAGGCAGTGGCCAAAGAACAGGTTCGATGGCCCATGGGCGCTGACAGCGACGGCCGTGTGGTGACGGCCAGAGGGAGGGGGCGCAGGGCGGGGGGGGGGCAAGGGCGGGGAAATGGGGCAGCGGTAATAGTGTCAACAATAAAAGTAAAGTTAAAAAAGACCTTCTGACTTTGGAGTAAATTGAATTAATTAACAGAAAGAATTCTTAGACTTGACTCCATCCGTGTCAGAAAGAGAAGTAGCAATGAGTGGAGATGAAAGGGTCTGGAACCAGTTCCCCCAAGATGGAGGGCTCAGTAGCCCTCCTGGCCTTGCTTTCTTCACCTGAATGTGACGTGGGTGTGAGGCTTGCTTCTCCAAGGGTCTTTCTAAACGCTAAACTTTGATTCTGTAATCCAAGATCTAAGTTTACTAGCTCCCCCGACTTCTATGTAAAATTGGGTAGATTATTAGGGCCCTATCTTTGAGTAAAAATAGATTTAATGAAACATATATAAGAAAAAATGTAAGATTTTTTTTCTTAACTTTTTCTACAAAATAACTTTAGACTGACGGAAAAGTTGCAAAAATAGTAGCGTCCTATAAACCCTTCTACCAGCTTCTGTAATGTTAACGTATTGTATAACCACAGCATACTTAGCTGTTAACTAATCTATAGAACTATTAGAAATTCTAAGAGAATTTCGCCATCGGTCCCACCAGTGTTCTTTTTCTAGGGCAGAAACCAGTCTGGGATCTCATGTCGCATTTGGCTGTCATGCCTCCAATCTGTGACGGTCCCTTGATCTCTCTTTGCTGTCCTGACTTTGCTGCTTTTGAAGAATATGGATAGACATTCTGAAGCATGTCCTTGAACTTAGATTTGTCTGGTGTTTGCATTTTTGGCAAGAATACCACACAACTGATGCTATGCCCTTCTTAGTGCATTGTAGCTGGAAATACATGGTGACTACTGTCTTTTTTGCACTTTGATATCAGCCAGGTTTCCCGCTGTAAGGTTACTATTTTCCCTTTGTAATAATAAGTATCCTTAAAGCAGGGGTGTCAAACTCATTTTCACCAGGGGCCACATCAGCCTCACGGTTGCCTTCAAAGGGCTGAAATAATTTTAAGACTGTGTAAATGTAACTACTTCTTAACTGTTAAGGAGTTGAAATTATATTCAGCCCTTTGAAGGCAACCGCAAGGCTGATGTGGTTCCTGGTGAAAATGAGTTTGACGCCCCTGCCTTAGAGATACTATGCAAACATCCTGTTTTTTTTCTCATTACCTCATTGCTCACTAATCTTAGCATCCACTGATGATTCTCCCTTGCAACAATTATTACTGCTCAATTGCAATTTTCTATGTCCATTATTCCTTCTACATTTATTAATTGCAATTCTAATGTAAGAAAAAGAGGTCTTTTCTAACCATTTATTCAATATGTTATATCTGTATGGATCCATAGACATGTATTTTATGAGCAATATTCTATTACTATATATATTTTATTTTTGTTGCTTAAACTGTCCCATATCTGGTCAGTGGGCATTCCTTCCAGTTGGTCCCCGTGTTCTTCTAACATCTCCACCCTCTAATGAGCAATTTTCTACTTTCTGACACGATCACATGTTTCAGGCTCATCTTGTGTTTTCCCAGCTCAGTGCTGGAATCAGCCATTCTTCAAAGTCCTGCAGTGCCTTGTTTGTGAAGAACGGCATTTAGAACCAAGATCTGGAGACCAGGTGTCCTCGTGGCTGCTAGAGTGTTGAGATAAGACTTGGGATGCGCTGACTCTTCAGAGTGCCAGGTTCCCTTACATCAGAGCCACATTTTAAGCCATTGATATCACTTGAGCTCAGTAAATTACATTTTTATTATTCAACCAATATTTTGTAAATCAGTATTTTTGTATTTAGTTGTCAATTACAGGTAGTAGGTCAACTTTAATAATACTGAGCTAATGTTGAGGACAGCCACCAATATTCTTCATTTTTAAGGATGATGATGGTAAAATACTTACTGATTATATAATGTCAAAGAAATTGTTCTTGGAAATACAGTTTATTAATTTATTCAACAAACACTTATTGAGTGCCTTTCATGTACCTATCACTCTTTTGAGTTTTGAGGATACAGCACTGAATTAAACAAAGACCCTGCCATCGTGGCCCTGAGTTCAAGTTCTAGTTGTAACAATGGCTGCCTGTGTAACCTTACTTAACCTCCTTAAGCCTCAGTCCTTTTGGGTAAAACAGGTATATCGATGCCTAATAATAGTCCCCCTTTAAAGGGGGGCTGTGGATACTATGTTTGATACTATGTATAAAGCAGTTGGCCTTGTGAATAATAACTAGTAACAATCATTAAATATTAGTGACAAATGACATATTGATAGTTTGACATAATCTATGCCCTTAATAAACAGTGAAGTCATGGAGATAAAGCATCCAACTGGTAACTGTGATACAAGACAGTGTAAGAGAAGGGTTTTAGGATTAAAAAATAATGAGTTAAAAAGAAAATTTCTTTTAGCTAAAATGTTCAGAGAAAGTTCATGGGGGAAGTAATGGTTAAGCAAGGTCTTAAGACGTGGGTATGATTATGACGTGGTTACAGGGAGAAGGCATTCCACAAGGGGACCACAGCCCGAGCCAAGACTCAGAGATAAGAAAAGGCAAATTTGGGAGCAATTTTGTCCAAACCGATGGAAGCACTGATGAAGAGAGTCAATGAAAGTTAGATTTGGGACAGGTGATACTAAAGGACATTGAATAGCACGTGGAATAGTTGGTATTTTGTTAGGAAAATAATGGAGAAAGAAAATGTTTTATATTTCAAAATGACACTTCAAGAACTTCAGTCTTTAGCAATGAACAGAATGAGTCATAATGAAAAAGAAAGTTGAGGTCAAAAGCCATTACAGTGCCCCAGGTGAGAGCAGTGCACCGACACAGGTGAGCGCAACAGTCATGCCACTGTGGCGTGTGACGGTGTTTGGGATAGACGGCCCCAGGACCACATTCAGAGCCCCCTGAGGAGGAGATCTGGCGGGTGACTAACCAGCCTCCCAGGCTTCCGGGAGGCGGTTGGGGCCGTTCTGCATGCTTCTCAAGAGATCCCACTGCCTGTGCCTTCAACCTGGAAATGACTTTTATATTCAGAGGGGTGTTAGTAAATGTTTAACAAGCAGATCTGCAGGGGAACAAGGGCCCAAATCTGTAGCATTTACCAATTTCCATTGTGTAAATATTCCTGCCATGGTTGATTCCCAGCCATGCGTTGAATTATACAGTTGCTGTATGCACAACTCAGATGAAGCTGGCACACCCGCCTGCGACTTCCCCGCCACGTGCCAGCGCACCAACGCTCTGTGTTTGTGGTAGCATTCCAAGGGGGGTCTGGGTACGTGGTCTTCTGTTCTGATTCAGAAATTCACAGATCCAGGTTGAGAATTTCCAAGTTCAGTGGCATAATATGAAGATGTTATTTCTCCAGACTTAAATGAAGACATCAAAGTTTGGAGAATCATGTCTCTAAAACAGATATTTCTATTTTGTGTATTCTGATGTGAAGATCTGTGAAAACTATCATCTGTTTCATTTCTGGCTCAATTTGAAGAGGCCATCATATTTTAAAATTGTGTCATATATATATTTTAATTACTTTATTGTTGTTCAATTACAGTTGTCTGCATTTTCTCTCCACCACTGCCCCTTGACCCCAGCCAAGCCCACCTCCCTCCCTTGCTTCCACCCTCCCCCTTGGTTTTGTCCATGTGTCCTTTATAGTAGTTCCTGAAAACCTTTCTCCCCACTGTCCCCTCCCCTCTCCCCTCTGGCTATTGTTAGATTGTTCTTGATTTCAATGTCCCTGGTTATATTTTGTTTGCTTTTTTCTTTTGTTGATTAGGTTCCAGTTAAAGGTGAGATCATATGGTATTTGTCCCTCACACCTGGCTTATTTCACTCAGCATAATGCTCTCCAGTTCCATCCATGCTGTCACAAAGGGTGGGAGCTCCTTCTTTCTCTCTGCTGCATACAATTCCATTGTGTAAATGTACCATAATTTTTTGATCCACTCATTTACTGATGGGCACTTACGTTGCTTCCAGCACACTAGCTATCAGAGAGATGCAAATTAAAACCACAGTGAGACACCACTTCACAGCAGTCAGAATGGCCATCATAAACAAATCAACAAACAGCAAGTGTTGGAGAGGATGTGGACAAAAGGGAACCCTAGTGCACTGTTGGTGGGAATGCAGACTGGTGCAGCCACTGTAGAAAACAGTATGGAATTTCCTCAGAAAACTAAAAATGGAACTGCCTTTTGACACAGCAATTCCACTGCTGGCATTATACCCTAGGAATCCTGGAACACCAATCCAAAAGAACCTATGCACCCCAATGTTCATAGCAGCACAATTTAAAATTGTGTCTTACATTTAAGGCTGGTTATTAATGACTTTAAAATTAGGTTAGAATTCCCTTAAACACCTAAATTGCCTGTCTTCATGAACAGCTTCTAAAGTAAAACCTTTCACAAATAAAATTGAACCCTTCATAAATACTTAACCCCAGATTCGATCCTCAACAGATTCAAATCATATCCTACTTGTAAGTAGTAAATATAAGTCACTAGATAAAATAAATCTAACAATATGGCTATTATATATCATCTGTCAGTTTCAGTTTTTTTTTTTCTTTTATTGATTGTAGAGAAAAAGGAAGGGGTGGGGAAAGAGAGGAAGAGAGACATTGATGTGAGAGAGAAACACCCATTGGCTGCCTCCTTCCCACACCCCACTGGGGATCGAACCCACAACTCTGGCATGTACCCTGACAGGAATCCAACCAGTGACCTTTTGGTTTGCAGTGACTGGGAAATGAACAGGTGACCTTACGGTTTGTGGTGACTGGGAATTGAGTAGGTGATCTTTCGGGTTGTGGGATGCTATACCAGCCAGGGCTCAGTTTAAGTTATTTTAATATATTTTATTTTTTAAAGCATTTTTAGGTTCAAAGAAAAATTAAACCGGAAGTACAGAGTTCTCATATATCCCCAGCCCCCACACATGCAAAGCCTCCCCTATTATCTACGTCCCTTACCCGAATGGGATATTTATTACAATTGATGAACTTCATTGACACACCCTTATCACCCAAAGTCTATAAATTGGGACTATAAATTATTTACATTAGGATACATTGTTGGCGTTGTACATTCCATGGGTTTGGACAAATACATAGCAAC
The DNA here is from genome assembly GCA_039655065.1 of Glossophaga mutica. NCBI lineage: Eukaryota > Metazoa > Chordata > Mammalia > Chiroptera > Phyllostomidae > Glossophaga > Glossophaga mutica. Next base: position 160,857,210 of record CM077303.1, read on the forward strand.
ATGTAGCCAGAATTATAGTATCACACAGAGTTGCCTCACCTACTCACTTCCTTCTCCCCTACAGCCCCTGACTGCACTGTTCTTTTCACTGCGTCATAGTTTTGCCTTTTCCACAATGTCATATAGTTGAAATTATAAAGTATATACCTTTTCAGACTGGCTTCTGTCCCTTAGTAATATGCATTTAAGGTTCCGCCATGGTTTTCATGGCTTCGCAGCTCACTTCTGTTTAGCACGGAATACCACTCCACTGTCTGGACGGACCACAGGTCCTTGATGCGTTCGCCTATTCAAGGACATCTTGGTTGCTGCCAGGCGTTGGCAATTTTGAATAAGGCTGCTATGAACATCCATGTACAGAGTTGTAGGTTTTTGTGTGGACATACTTTTCAGCTCCTTTGGATAATACCAAGGAGTGAGATTGCTGGGCTGTATGGCAAGATCATATTTTGTTTTTTAAGAAACCATCAAACTTGTCTTCCAAAGTGGCTGTGCCATTTGCATTCCCACAAGCAGTGCATGAGAGTTCCTATTGCTTCACATCCTCTCCAGCATCTGGGGTTGTCAGTGTGTGGGTTTTGGGCCACCCTAATAGGTGTGTGGTGTTATCTCTCTGTTTTACATTGCATTTCCCCGATGACTTACATATAATGTGAGCAACTTTTCATGTGCTTATTTAACATCTGTAGATAGTCTTCAGGGAAGTGTCTGTTAAAGTCTTTGACCCATTTTCAATGGGGTTGTTTTCTCATTCCTGAGCTTTAAGAGTTCTTTGTATATTTTGGATAGCATCCTTTATCCATGTGTTTTTTTGCAAATATTTGTTCCTAGTCTGTGTCTTCTCATTCTCTTAACACTATTTCACAGAGCAGAAAGTTTTTAATTTTAATGTAGTCCAGCATATCAACATTTTCTTTTCATGGACCATGACTTTGGTGTTACATCTAAAAAGTCATTGCCGTACCCAAAGTCACATAGGGTATGGCCTTTTCTCCTAGGTTATCTTCTAGGAGTTTTATGGTTCTATGTTTTACATTTACATCTGTAAGCCAGTTATTTTTATGATGATTGTAAGGTCAGTGTCTAGGGTTATTTATGTGTATATCTTGTAATATTTTTTTGACAGTCAGCATGATGTACCGAGTATAGGAACTGCTATAAATAGCTCCTGAGTGATGTGGTTGTAGGTATCAGGGGAGGGGAAGTGATTTAGAGTCCTATGCTAATGTCTCAGTCTTTAGTCAACCTCTGGACTGTGAACTTCACATGTGCTTCTCAGTACCCCCCCACCCCAAGCAGGGGTGGGACAGGATGGCTAGAGTGGGCTGGAGTTGGGCATTTCCCTTCCCCAGGTCAGTTAGGCTCTGTTTGAACAGATTCTCTGTGAGGGCAGACCTTGTTCAAAAGAATAGAGTGCTCTGGCTTATGTCAAAACCGTTTCTTCTCTGGCTCCACCCGCCAGGGGGTTTCTGATATTCACTGTGAGTACCTGGTAGAGATCTAGGAGGTGAAATGTGAAAGCTGTGCCCCCTACACCTGGCCCCCTACACCTTGAGCCCCCGTGGAGCTTTTAACTCTCAAAGTTGGCCACACTGAGCGTGCAGTAGTATTTGCCAATCACAGTCCAGATTCTCCTGCCCGGTTCCCATGGAGACTGCTGCTCTGATGAGTTTTGATTCTCTGTGTTTGCCTGTCAGCGTCTTCAATTTGGGGAGCAGCATTTTGCCCTGTGATCTCACTTCTCTTATGGATCTAAGAGTTGTTGATTTTATAGTTTGCTCAACTTTTTACTTGTTAGGGCAGAGTGACGATTTCCAGGCTTCTTACATGCTGGACCAGAAACGGGGAAGTCACTACCTTCCAAACACTCAGTCCTAGATGCTGGCTTCTTTCTGAAACCCAAGGCGAATATGGCGGAGTATCATCTGTACTTGACCCTAGTTTTAAAGATCTAGTTAAAAACTTGCTGCCTTGCCGCGGTGGGCAGGGAGGGGACGGGAGGATGGGGAGGAGTCAGAATAAGTTCCCTTGTATTAGAACTTCCACATTACTTCTGACCTCCCCCTGCATGTTTTTTCCGTGAGTCATGTTAATTTATTAATATGCAGTTTAAAAGCCACATTTTAGTGTACTTTACTTGAAGCTTCCTTTCTGTCTTCGCACACCCTGGACATTTTCCCGGAGTTCACTCCCTGTGTAGGAACTCAGTTCAAAGGTCACTTCCTCAGGAAGCTTTCCCTGACTGCTGTCCTTCCTCTAAAAACATCTCAGATTGAATTATACATTTGTGTGATTTGTGTGATTATTTACGCCATTAGACTGGACATTTTATTAGTGGATGGTGAGCACTGGCTTTCGTTTTGCTCACTGTGGGACCCCTAGTGCCCAAAGCAGTGGCTGACACCTAGTAAATATTTGTTAAATGAATGAATGGATGAAATTTCCTCACAGCCACACACCTTGTCATATAAACTGTTGATCTCCTCTCTCTTTATCTGGCCTCTATCTTCCAACTCTATATAAATCTAGTAAACGATTTTACTCCTGTGCAGACTAATGGAAGTGTACGTAGAGATGATGCCCTTTAAAATAAACTTTGACACCCTCTTCTGGGATCCTGGAGGCATCTCTCAAGGTGGTGCATTCATGCTTGACAAGTAGAACCCTTGACCCCAGCTCTGTCCTCAGTGGACATTTAAATCCTGATTGTTGTTCAAACTGCTAGATCAGGAGAACCAGCAGTCAGCATGCTAGAACCAGCATGCCCCTGGCAGTCAGGGGACCCACGGTCTCATTTCTTCACCCATCATTTGTTAGCCCTATAGTCTGGACACACCACTTCCATCTCTGAACCTTAGCTTCTCCAGCTTAAAAAAAAAAAAAGTTATCACACCATTGCTGGGAAGGTGATGTGCCAGCTATGAGGAACTCTATATAGTCAAATGTTGTTATTTCTTAATAACACCCACCAAATGCATGCGGGAGAGACTGGAGGCAATTCCTAATGCTGAGGTCCAGGCTCTTGGCTCCACAACTAGGTCTGTGCCTTAAGGCAATGACTTGGGTCATTTATGCCTAAAGCTTCCTAGGAGATGAGGAAGGAGAGATTTTTAAAATAACTAACACAGCAGCAAAATTCTCTTCAGTCTTTTCTATTTGCAAACGTTGTTCACGTAATGCTCTTCTTTCTATGTGGCCATCATTTTGTATTTTCTCACTGACATTTTCCTGTGATGACATTATTAGTATCTGGTTTCCTAAAAGCTACCAACCCTAACAACAGAGCAGCCTTTAGGCTAGATTGTGATGTAGGCCAAGGTCATTTTGGGGATGTTCAGCCCCTCTCATCCCTGGCTTCCTTTTCTTTCTGTCCCAAGGGATCCTCCACATTAGCTATAGAAACTTACACTATTTGTTTCCTTTCCTCAAATGTGCAGTGAGGAAGGATCTAATAACTTCATTCTCATCAGGATATATAAGTTATCCAGGGCAGTAGGTAGCACCCAGGGCCTCTGATTCAGTGGGTGCTGGTCTGCATTTTTAACAAGCTCCTTGGGAGAGCTGACTAATAGACTAAGTACCTTGAGGGCAGGGGATGTGTTGGTTGGCTGACTGCTGAATCCTTGGCAGGTGGAACAAGACTTGGCTTACGGTGAGTGTTCAATGAGCTGCTGAAAGAGGGTGCCCAGTTTGGGAAACCATTGCATAAATGTCTTCCCTTCTTCTCTTACCTCCTTTGCAACTCTATGAATTTGTTCAGTAAGTCCTTACTTAATGTCTTCATCAGGTTCTGGGGACAGCAGCAAAAGGATAGCAAAACCAATTTTACCGTAGGCTAATTGATGCAGACAAGAATAAGCTCCTAGGGCATCTCATCAATGCTGAACAAAATGGCATTATTTGAGGATCTCCTTTATCTGAGTATATCAGTTTGCTAGAGTTGCCGTAATTAAGCACCACACACTGGGTAACTCAAATAACAGAAACTTCCTTCCTCATATTTCTGGAGGCTGCAAATCCAAGATCAAGGTGTGGGATGGGTTGGTTTCTTCCGAGGCCTCTCTTCCTGGCTTGCAACTGGCCGTCTTCCTCTGTGTCCTCACATGGTCTTCCATCTGTGTCTGCGTCCAGTCTCTTCTTGTCATAAGGACACCGGTTAGATTAGATTAGAGCCCCCCTTAATGACCTCATTTTAACTTAATGACATCTTTAAAGTCCTTATCTCCAAGTAGAGTCACATTCTGAGGTACTTGAGGGGTTAGGGCTTCAGCATACAAACTTTGGGGAGACACAGTTCAGTCCAGAGCACTCAGCAAACCCTCAAGGTCCTATAATGATTGAATCATAGGATTTTACCTGTCAGGCAGGAGATGGGGGGGGGTGGCTTGTGAGATATCCGACTTTTCTGGTGTCTGTGTGCAGTCATCCCCAACAGGCAGCCACTATAAATGGAACTGGTCCTAAAGAAACACAGTTTTCTCCAGGACTCTGAGCAGCTGATTGGACAGCTCACATGTTATAATTGTGGCCACGACAAGGACAAAGTGAAATGCGTTAGGTACAGTGACATGGAATGCAACGAGTGAGCATCAGGCAATGGGAGAAGCAGAGGGGACTCTTGCAGCCACAAAATGCTAATAATGTATTTAAAAAAACTATTTTCTTGAGGCAGACTTGTTGTTTGATATTTCACTCTTATTTTTTGTGGGATTTTTTAAAAGGAAAATAAACCCAGAGTAAATTAGAATGTTGCAACCTAATACCATGTTCCAACTCATAAATGTTTTTCTTCAGAGTTCATTTGGAAGCATTTCAGACAGATCGTTAGGATTATTACTTTTTGGGATAAAATCACGCTTTTTTTTTCAAACATTTCTTCCTCAACTCATAACCTTCCTTTCAGTAATATTTTGCGTGTTGCAATAAAAACGCAAGGAATAAAGGCTGCCTCTATTTTTAGATGAACACATTTGCCAAACTCTGGAGACTTGTCTAAGAGACTTGTCTAAATGCCTGCTTCCCACGGATGTGGGCTCTTTTTCCAGTTCCAGACACATAAGCCAATTTCATAACCCACTTACAAGTCAACATTGCCATGTTTACACACCATCTTTAACCCCATCGTTTCACACATTATCTTTAATTCCATCATTTCTCTTAACATCATCCTTGTATGCGAGTGAGCAGGCCATGGGTGGATCCAGGTAAAAGACTTGACAATCTTCATTCATGGGGGAAGGGGCTCAGCAGAGACAGAGCCTGGATGAGAAGTGCCCACAGGAAGTGCTGGGAGCTGCGAGCATCAGCAGTGCCAAGAGGGGAGCCAGCAATCTGTGGACCATGAGCTCAGGCAGCTGAATCCTGAAGGTGAGCAGGCCGATGTCCAGGTCTGATTAAGCCAGGGACAGAGCCAGAAAGGGGCTGTCCCACCATGGAGACAAGAGAAGAGCCAAACCCTGCAGGAGCAAAGCTGACTCAAGAGACAAAGGCGAGTCCTGGATTATAAATCAGAGCAGAGGGAGCACAGTCGTGGGACCCCATTCAATTCTACTGAACTCTTGGCTCTCCCTCCTGGAACCTTGAGGACTTCACCAGAGATTTGGCAATGGATGGTGACTTGTCCAGAGTCATTAGGAAGCCAGTGGCAAAGTGAACTGAAATTTAGAATTCCTAATTTTTTACCCTCTACTCAGTAATTTTCCACTTGAAATAAAAACATTGCATTTCAAAGAGGGCTTCAAAGATGTTAGGGATTCAACAAGAGACAATTTAATATCAAAGTCAGCCTGTAGATGCACAAAAACCTGTAAATCTTTATAGTGACTTTCTAAAGATTGGAAACAGCTTCTGCCCCTTAGCCAGAGGTGGATACACAAACTGCGGGCTATCCACACAGTGGAATACTACTCAGCAATGAAAAGGAATGAACTTTGGACACGTGCAACGTCACAAATGCATGACAAGTATACTAAGCTGGGTGAAAAAAGCCAGAACTAAATGGCTGCACACTGTGCGCCTCCATTATACCACGTTCTGGAGAACAGATGAGTGGATGTGGAGGCTCAGGGTGGAGGTGGGTGTGGGTGTCACTACGAAGCAGCATGGGGACACTGTTGGGTGGTGGAACTGTCCTCTTCTGGAATGTGGTGGTGGCGGTTACAAGAGCAGGTGCATCTATCAAAGCTCTCAGAACAGAATACTGAGAGAGCATAAAATTCACTGTATGTAAAATAGACCTTAATTTTAATTTTTTAAAGAGAAAAAATAGCTTGCAGATATGCTTCTGGGAGGCAGCATGGAAAAATAGTTAAACATGTGGGCTCTGTAGCCAGAAGGCCTGGGTTTAAAGCTTGTCCTCCACACCTAAGACTGTGGTAACAAAGGAATTAGTATATTTAAAATGTTTAGAAAGCTACATTTTGTTTTATACACCTTTGCGTAATTGTTCAATGTATCCCAAAGATAAATACCTAGAAGTGCAAATGCCAGTCAAAGGTTTGCATTGTCATATGTGTCACCAAACTACCTCTCAAGGAAATTGTGCCACTTTTCCCAAGAAGACATACAGATGGCCAAAAGACCTACGAGAAGATGCTCAGCCTCACTAGCTATTAGGAAAATGCAAATCAATGATGATACCACCTCTTGGCTATCATCAATAAGACAAGAAAGAACAAGTTTTGGAGATGTGGGAAAAAAGGGAATGCTCATATAATGCTGGTGGGAATGAAAATTGTTACTTTATAGGCTTTATGCAAAACAATACGAAGTTTCCTCCAAAAATTAAGAATAGAGCTACCTACCATATGACCTAGCAATTCCTTCTCTGAAAATTTGAAAATACTTATTCATAAAGATATATGTACCCCTGTGTTCATTGTAGCATTATTCACAATAGCCAAGACAGAAATAACCTGTGTCCTTCAACAGATGAGTGGATAAAGAAGCTGTGGTCCTTATATACAAGGGAACACTGCTCAGCCATGAGAAAAGATGACTTACTGTCATTTGAGACAATACGGGTGCATCTTGAGAACATCATGCTGAGATAAATCAGACGGAAAAGGGCAAGAACCATAAGATTTCACTTCCTATGTGGGATATAAAATAGAGAGCAACAAACGAAAACTCGCAGACGCAGATAACAGCGCAGTGGGTATTAGAGGGGAGGAGGAGGAAGAGGGTGAGGGGGTCAAACGTAGGATGGCAGAGGGAGCCTGGGCTTAGGGCGGCTAGCACATAATGCAACACATGGTGCAAGCACAACGATAACGCATACTAGAATTTTCTGAAAAGAAGTTAAAAGACAAATAAAATATAAAGCAATAAGAAAAAAAGACTCATACGGTTGAAACTTATATAATGCTATTAACCAATGTTACCCTGATAAATTTTATTTAGTTTTCAAAAATTGTGCCAGTTGATATTCCCACAAACAGAGCATATGAGTTGCTGGTCCTTGGCTTTCTACTCAATAGTGCCTAGTACTAATTTTTGTATCTTTTCTAATCTGAAAGGTCAAAAGTAGTATCTCCTTATGCCTTTCATTTCTATTTCCTGATGACTAATGAGGCTGACAATCTTTTCATAGATTTATTGATTATAGCTATTTATTTTATGTTAATTGCCTATTTATAATCTTTGTATTAGAATATTTATAATTTTATTATTAACTTATATGAGTTTCTATTATGAATTAGGGTTAATAATAACAATTAACCTTTATTTTTTACTAGGTACTAGACATTCTTTTAATCATTGAAAAATACTCACATTTGATAAGTCATATACATTAAAAACATCTTTCCTCATTTTTTTCACTGCTCTTTTGACCTTGCTCAGATTTGTAGCTAAAGTTTAAATTTTAAAATTTCTTTTGTGACCCCTACATTTTTTGGTCATTTTTAAGGGAGTCTGACCTTTAGAGAAACCATAATCTTTTCGTGCAATTGTTAGGTTTACATTTCCATGTTTCTCATTTATTTAGAGGTTCTTTATAGCAACTCACATTGTCCAGAATTATTTTAAAATATTATTTTTTTAGAGGGCTTCCCTCTATGTCAAGATGGTGACATAGGCAGACATGGCTCACTTCTTTACACAACTACATCAAAATTGCAACTAAAATATAGAACAGCCATCATTCAGAAGTGTAAGAAATCAAGTTGAGTGGAAGTCTGACAACTATGGAATTAAAGAAACCACATCCATCCAGACTGGACAGGGGGTGCAGATGTAGAACAGGTTGCTCCCTCACCTCAGTGTGGGGGATAAAAACTTGGGAGGGATAACTTGGAAGCGTAGAATCCCAGCCCCACACCAGGCCTCCCAGCCCAGGGTTCCCATGCCAGGAAGATAAGTCCCCACAACTTCTGGCTGTGAAAACCAGTGGGGACTGAGTTGGTGGAAAAAACTTCTGGAGCCCCAAGCAGTTCCTCATAAAGAACCCATACACAGACTCGCCTACTCAGACTCACTCCCTCTGAGCTCCAGTGTCAGACTGACAGCTTAAGGGACACCAGTGGCATAGTGGGAGAGGCTGAAGTATCTGCCATCAAGATGAGTGGAGGACATTGTCTCTTCTCTGAGTCCTCCCCCGTGGAGAGCCATGGAGCCCCCAGGCTGGTGCCATACTTGAGACTCCATCAACCGGGATAACACTGTTTGACCTGCCTTGGAGATCCCCAGAGACTCCACCCCACCCAATTTAGAGTCCCGCCCAAGCTGCTTTTCCATATGAATGGCTGGTCTTGGATCCTGGTTCCCAACTTCCTACATCCTATCAAACAAGCAATAGCTGGCCTCAGGGAGCACTAGGCCAGGCATTAGCAGCAGTCAGTTTAGTTTCACAGCTTGGCCTCATCTGAGAATCTTACAGCCCAGCACAAGGAGCCACCATCTCAGATTGCTTTATAGCTCCAGAAGGGTGACTCCTGGCAAAACACAGGTGGGGGCTGACCTTGACCTTCACTACCTGGGAAACCCCAGGGCCAGTGTACCCAGTGGACAGCTCCAGACCACTTCAGAGCACTGTCACCCTGCCCCTGCGCAGCTGATCCTCCACAAAGGGTGGTTGGTGGTGGTCAGTGGTCACAGCCAGTCCTTGCAGCTGACTGGTCTGGGTAAATCCCTCCCATTGATCTGCCACAGCAACCAAGGCTCAACTACAAGAGGAGGGTGCACTCAGTCCTAGCTTGGGTGACAGGGGAGGTTGTGCTACTGAACCCTACAGGACACTTACTACATTAGGCCACACTACTGAGACAGGGAGTCATAGCAGCTCTATCTAATACATAGAAACAAACACAGGGAGGCTGCCAAAATGAGGAGAGAAAGAAACATGGCCCAAATGAAAGAACAGGTCAAAACTCCAGGAAAAGAACCAAAAGAAATGGAGATAAGCAATCTATCAGATGCAGAGTTCAAAACTGGTTCCAAGGATGCTTAAGGAACTTAGTGAGGACCTCAACAGCATAAAAAAGATCCAGTCAGTAACAAAGGATACACTAATTAAAATAAAGAACAATTTACAGGGCAACAACAGTAGACTAAAGAAGCTGAGAATCAAATCAGTGATTTGGAACATAAGGAAGCAAAAAACAACCAATCAGAACAACAAGAAGAAGAAAGAATCCAAAAAAAATGAGGATAGTATAAGCAGCCTCTGGGACAACTTCAAGGCGTCCAACATTCACATCATAGGGGTGTCAGAAAAAGAGGAGCAAGAAATTGGAAATCTGTTTGAAAAAATAATGAAAGAAAACTTACTAATTTAGTGAGGAAATACACATTCAAGTCCAGGAAACACACAGTCTCAATCAAGTTGGACCCCAGGAGGACCACACCAAGACACATCGTAATTAAAATGCCAAGGGTTAAAGATAAAGAGAGAATCCTACAAGCAGCAAGAGAAAAGGAGAGAGTTACTTATAAAGGAGTTCCCATTAGACTGTCAGCTGATTTCTCAATGGAAACTGCAGACAAAAGGGGACTGGCAAGAAGTATTCAAAGTGATGAAAAGCAATGACCTACAACCTAGATTACTCTACCCAGCAAAGCTATCATTTAGAATGGGAGGGCAGAAAAAGTGCTTCCCAGACAAGGTAAAACTAAAGGAGTTCATCATTGCCAAGCCATTATTATATGAAATGTTAAAGGGACTTATTTAAGAAAAGGAAGATCAAAACTATGAACATTAAAATGGCAACAAACTCAGAACTATCAATTGAATCTAAATAATAAAATCAAAACCAAAAACAAACTAAGCAAACAACCAGAACAGGAATGGAATCATAGGTATGAAGATCATTTGAAGGGTTGTCAGCTGAGCAGGGGGAGGGGGTGGAAAGAAGAAATGGTTTAGGGATCAAGAAACAAAACTGGTAGGAACAAAATAGGGGGACGTTAAGAACAGTATGGGAAAGGGAGAAGCCAAAGAACTTAGATGCACAACCCATGGACATGAACTAAGGAGAGGGGGAGATTGCTGGAGGGAAGGGAGGTACCAGGTGGAGGGGTGCAAAAGAAAAAAATTGGGACAACCGTAACAGCATAATAAATAAAGATACTTAAAAATACTAATTTTTAAAAATTCCAAAATAAAAAGGTGCTGCCTGATGGCATTTTCTGCAACAGACTTCAGCATTAGTATTTCTCAATAAGATGAGAGAGCAAGAAGTGACAAGCAAGAAGGCAGGCAGCAGGTGAGAAGTCTCAGAGTTTATGAACTGTGACACTCGGGTGGCCGTGGTGATTTTCCTGCTGTCTTCCCCTGCAGCTGTCCCCCAGGAAGTTTTTATTCTCTCCTCCCTGCACCCTGCCCACCTAAACCCAAACATCAAATCTACACTCAAAACAAGGCTGATGTTTTCAAATAGAACTTCTTCCAACTCCAGAATTTTCTTCATAGATTAATGAAATCTGACTCTGTAGTCCAACTACCACTTTAAAAACTTGGCTCTTCTTTTTCATTTAAAAATAACAATTTTGGAGAAGTGAAATACAAAACAGAGGTGTAATATATCTCCTATGACCTCACATTTTTAGGGTTATTTTTTTCTTGCCAACTGATCCTGCATTGATGCTAATGTCCCTTTTTTGTATCCTTAAAAGTACTTAGTTGTTCCATCAAAAGCCAAAAGGAAAATAAACCACGTTCCTCAGGCAATGTGAGGTGCTAACAAAGGACTCCAGCATTTTGAGAATTGCTTTTGATTAGCAGGAAAGAACCAATTTTAGTTTCCATTTTTTCCTTCAAGGAAAAGAAATGGGTGTCTTTGTATAAAGAAAGGCACAGGTTTTGTTTGTTGGTTTTCAGAATCTGCCTTCAAGAAATTTCTATAAGAAAGTAAACATTAGGTAACAGCATAAGACCTGTTGTCTCAAAGTGAAGGAGAAAGTTTGCAGAGTTATGAATCCAAATATCAGTACCAAAATTCTTTGTTTTTTGATTGTCATTTAAATTCCTAAACATGACAGAATATTGCAAAATTAAAGACAGTTGTGTGTTAAGTGCTTGTGTGTGTATATATGTATATGTCTTTTGCTTAAAGACAAATGGTTGATCATACAAGTTGTATTACTTCATACTGAATTAAATTGGGGAAAAAGTATGCTTAGTTTCTACTGTTCAGAAACCACAAAATAAGAAAAGGTTGGTGTGAAAAGAAATCGTTTTTCCTTCCTCAATGTACATAGTTCAAATCTTTTCTTGTTATATTTAAACTATAGCCATGTACGACAGTCAGTGTGTTTTGGGTTCCTCTGCTTGTATGAAAGATGGAAAAAAGACCATTAATTTGGCCCTTCTGGGTGGCTCTGTTGGTGAGAGCACTGTTCTGTACGCCAGAAATGTTGCTGGTTCGATCCCTGGGCAGGGCACATACCTAGGTCGTGGGCTTGATCCCTGGCTGGGGCACGTACGGGAGGCAACAGATCAATGTTTCTCTCTCATGTTGATGTTCTTCTCTCTCTCCCTCTCTCTAAAAAAAAATCAGTAAACATATTCTTGGGTGAGGATTTAAAAAAGCAGTAATTTGCACCAAAAAATGTATGTGTGTGTGTCCCTATACATTATATGTTTATGTGTATATGTATGCATATAGGTATGTATACATACAGGGTGGGGCAAAAGTAGGTTATAGTTGTGAGTACTCAAAACACAGAGTTTATTCTTGTATTATTATTTATTAATTTTGTATTATTTTTCCATACAAACAACTATAAACCTGCTTTTGCCCCACGCCATATATATACACAGATATAAATATACAAGGTCTGTCCAGAAGTTATCCAGTCATGTAATATGAAAAATTGAGACATGTATTAAAGAAGGTACAAGATACAAAACATTGTACATAGGACAATGGCCTCAGTCCCCTTCAAAGTAGACGCCTTGGGACTTCACACAGTTCTCCCAATTACCATCAGCTTGCCCTGTCATATTTTCCTGAATCTCATTGACAGTCTGAAATCTCTTCCCTTTGAAAGGTGATTTTAGTTTTGGGAAAAGCCAGAAGTCACAGGGTGCCAAATCTGGGTTGTAGGGAGGCTGAGTCACCTGGGCCTGATGTTTTGCCAAAAAACTCTGCATGAGATATGATGCATAAGCAGGCGCATTGCCGTAATAAAGCTGCCAATCACCAGGTGCCCATGGCTGCAGCCTTCTGAATCACCTGAATAGTTTTTGTGAAGGAATGTTCAAGTTTAATGCAAAATTTGATGCAGACTTGTTGTTCTATTCGTTCAGTCATTTTGAATGCGATGACCACACAGTACTCATGCTCACTCAACAGTGTCTACTGCCCCCAATGAAGTCGTCATTGTTCATGCATGTGCATTCCAGTCCACTCTCCTTGGCTGCCAGGTTACATCAATGTCACCCAAACCATCCTCGTTATGTTAACAATGGCTGGACTTTTTCCACACAGACCTTGTATGTATGTATATATTATGCAAAATATATATATATACGTATATGGAAACCATGTACTACTTATGAAAACATATCACATGTTTTGGAAGGACAAACTGGTTATGAACACAAATCAGCAGATCAATTCTACTGCCAGAGGGAGATCAGAGATTTTTACTGTCCCGAGCACCAATGCTTCCAACCTGTTCCAGCAGGCTCAATACCAAGGTGGTTTTCAAAAGAAAAACATACTTTTGTGGTAGATAACTGTGTTCTTGGCCTCTGAAAGGCTGTGGCCACATTCTCATTAAAAAAAAAAAAAAAAACCCTGTGGCCTGTTTTGCCAGTTATTTTATTTTTCTAGAGTAGGAAAATTTCCACTCTAAGGCACAGGATTTAATGTTTCTAAAGAAAAAAGCCTCTGCTCAAGATCATGAGGAAGGTGTTTGTCAACTTATCACCTCTAATGACAACCTAGCCATGGTGCAGCCACTATATTACTTTTTAGAATTTTCTGGAATAGAGCCTCTGTGTGTCTGTGTGTTTGTGTGTGTCTCCAAATACCTACAAGTGCACATGCAAAAATCTGGCAGAATTTAACTGCAGTTTACATTAGCTTGTGTTAATGACCATCTCATCCCTTCATCTCTCTCATCTTGAGGATATTACCTTGTCATTACTTATCGCCCTGTTTCACAGGTATTTATAAATCCCTGCTCTGAATCCGGCTCTGTGCCTGGTGCTGTGGATGCAAAGATTATTTATATCAACCCCTACCATCTATAAAGTATTTGTGATATGCAAACCTGAAGAAAGATTCCTGCCCTCAAGGAGCTTACAGTCCTGTTGTTTTTGCCATTTCCAGAGAATTGATTCTTACGATTCATGTTATTTACAAAATGTCTGCTCTTGGTATATAAATATTTGGACCCAAAAACAAAGCACATAATTCCTCTTCAATCGGTTTTCATAATGGAACTCTCCTGTCCAGTGTCATGTCAACAGTTAGGGCTCAGGCCAAGGGCCACCTGGTTACACTTGTCTAAACACTGAGCCCATGATTACACAGGGAGAACAGAGTTCGTGTTTCTTCAAGTCAGTAGCTGTTTTTCCTCTGACATAGTAAAAAGTCACTGATATACTGGAAGAGAGGAATATAACAGAAAAAAAAAAGTGAAAATAGTTATAAAGTCAAAGTTATGGTATGATTTTTTCAAATGGTAGACTTAGAAAATTTGGCTTCTGGCTTCAAAGATCTGAACCCTACATATTAGCCAATCTGAGGACAATGTGAGCGTGACCCCTCAAATGGTCTAAGGTTACCCCACCGCCCAAGTTGTAGCCCTTTTCTTAATGTATTCTTTAATCTCACGGATACAAAGATCCTCTGATGACCTTCATTTGACTCACATCTTTTAAAATGTGGAGCTTTGGAGTCTAATCCTGGGCTATTGTCTAAATTGGATTTTGTGTGGATAAAACCAGAGACGTTCTGGCCTTGGTTTTCACCATGAAGATGTTTGAGTCTGTTTTTTTAAACAACCATTTTTAACCAAAATTATTGTACCTCAGGTCGGCTTCTTCCAGAGTAGACTTTAAAACAAGGATTAGGCCCTGGCTGGTGTGGCTCAGTGGACTGAGCGTGGGCTGTGAATCAAAGGGTCACCAGCTCAGTTCCCAGTCAGGGCGCATGCCTGGGTTGCAGGCCAGGTCCCCAGTGGGGGCCATGTGGGAGGCAACCACACATTGATGTTTCTCTCCCTCCCTTCCCCTCTCTCTAAAAGTAAAGGGGAAAAAAAAAAAAAGACAAGGATTAGAAAGCAAGCAGTTTCTTTGAGAAATAATCCAAAGAGAACACCTCGAAGGGAGCTGGGCAGAGAGATGTGGGAAGGAAGGCGTAATGACAGGTTATTATTAAGCGGCTAGCACTGTGGACAACCAGGGCTCTGTGTCGCGGGGAAATCCGGGAGACGGGGAAGTACATGCCTCGGGGTCATCTCACCTGAGGGGTGATCCATCTCGGCCCAGCCAAGAGGGGCCTCCCGGGGAGCGTCATAGCTGCCAGCAGTCTGACCCCGTTGCTATGTCCCGGAAAGGTGAGTGTCAAGGGAATGTGACTCCAAATCATTTCCCTGTGAAAACTCCATTAAACCAATTTAATTCCTTGATCACTTTTCCGTATGGAGTGGTCACATGTACTCCCACCCTCTTCTTTTTTTCTTTTTGACTTCTGTTCTACTAGAATTAAGCAATTATAGTTTCAATATTCTAAGTTTTCTCCTGTGGCCATTATTTTTACTCTACCTCTAAACTGAATTCTGCATACTTAGACATTGTCATTTTTATTTTCATTTGATTGTATTCACCAAGAGTAACCATGATAAATTAGATTAAGAAAAAAAGAGTTCTGCCCATACGTTAGCCAGTCGCTGAGATCATGCTGAGTGCCACCCCTCAAATAGAGAAAGATCGCTCTGCTGCCCAGGGCTGCCACCACCCGGCTCTGCTGCCACCCAGCTGTGCCTCTTCCTAGTTTTGTGAACTTTAGTGAACTTATAGGTTAGCCTCCTTAGGCTTCAATTTACTCATAGGCAAAATTTAGCTGATAATAGAGACTTTCTAACTTCTTGTAAGGGATCAGGTAATGTAAGTTGTTTAGAAAAATGTCCAGCCTGTGGTAAATGTCCAATATGTGTTATTTATTATCGTTGTTGTTATTTAAGATCAGTATAATGATATGCCAGTTATTTAATATACTGCTGATCACTTTGCTAAAAGTATACTCACCGTTCACGCTATTTGTAAAGAGGTTGTGTCAAGACGACAAAGTGTCCCACTGTTTTGGTAATACTACTTGTCTCATAGGGTTGTGGCTGGTAGGAGAATAATGAAACAATATGTTTAAGAGCCTGGTATACAGTAGGCACTCTGCACATGCTTTTTCCCCTTTTGCTTTCCTTAAGGGATGTGCCTTGACTCTGGAGGGTGGAAGAGGTAGTGTTATGATGAGTTTCTTAAATATTTCTAGAAGGTTGGCCTTCCTAAGTCCAGAAGGGTTTGAGAGCTACTGGTTTACGTGCCATATTAAACAATTACAGTGAAGTTCCAATATCCTTTCTAAATGTCTTAAGAAAGGTACAATTTGATATTCTTATCGTTATGACTCTTACTCTGCAACTGGCATTTCAGGATACTCTATATGCTATTTGTGATGATGAGCTCAGATTGTTTCTATAAAATTTGTACATGTGTTTTGTGTTTTTGTCTTTTTTAGATCTAATTGTGGGTGCATTCGGGACAGGAAAAGTAGCTGTTTATAGGTATGTGGTTGGTGGTATGCAAATGTTGTTGTTTTTGATTGAGATATAATTGACACATAACACTACCTTAGTTTTCAGGGGCATGATGTAAGGAACCAACACTGTACACACTGTGACGTGATCGCCACAGGAAGTCTAGTTACCCTCCATTGCCACAAACAGCAACAAATTTCTCTTGCTGGTGATGAGAACTTTTAAGATCTACCTGCTTAGCAACTTTCAAATATACAATACAGTCATTAGCTATAGTCACCATGCTGTTACATTGCAGGATTTATGTATTTTATAACTGGAAATGTTATAACGGCTATAAAGGTGGCCTTCTGACCACCTTTACCCATTTTGCCCCGTGGCCCACACCACCCCTGCCACCTCTGGCAACAACCAATCTGTGCTCTGTATCTACAGGTTTTTTTTTTTTTAATTCTTTTATTTTTAAAATTCCACATGTAAATGAGATCATATGGTATTTGTCTTTGTCTGAATTTTTTCACTTAGCATAATGTTCTCAAGGTCTTCTATGTTGTTGCAATTATAAGATTTTTTTTTATAGCTGAATAATATCTTATTGTATATATACACCACATTTGCTTCCTCCTTTCATCTATCAACAAATGTGTTTTTCTTATTGTTTGAACTGCATTTCTTTTTGTTGGTTTTGCCTTAAAGAGTATATCCCATTTATTTGGGAGAACATTTAGGTCTTCTTTTTAAAGTTGGAGGGATTTTTTATCTCATTTTTTCTCTTTCATTTATCCTTGTCTTTTTATTCTTGTACTTGATGACCAGACTTCCAGTTCCTACTAGCATAATGTTAAATAAAATATGAATCTTAGCAGAACTTATAAAACAAAACATTTTTAGATGTTACTGTGTTTGAATGCTCCCCTTTGCTTTAGAGATGCATCCGAATGTGCTTATAGAGAAGGACTGTGGGTGGGAGGATGTTACTCTGTCCCTTGGCCTCTGTAATCAGGTGAGGACACTAAATTTGGGAACAGAAAATACCAGGAATTCATAGCCTCCACTAGCAAGCGCTGAACAAATGCTTCAATGTGTGTTCAAATGTGACAGGTCTGGCTTCAAACGCCTGGACATTCCCACACACTCACAGCTTGTCATCCTGGCCTAGTTCCTATAGCTTTCTGAGCCTCTGATTTTTCATCTATAAACTGGGAATAACGATACTTATTTTAAAAGGTTATTTTGAAAAGATTAAGTGGGAATCTGCATGTAAAGTACACAGAATAGTAACTGGTAGACAATTGGTGCTGAAAATTTTTAGATTCTTTTTCTTCTTAAAGTTTTTCATGGGAATGGGAGACACTAAGTCAGGATATCAAGCCAGAAGGAAGAGAGCCAACCCAGGTGTTCTGGGTGCACACTGTCTGACTGGGCTCCACTCCCGGAGAGAGTCTACAGTTAGGTTTCCTCAAGTAGGTAAGATTTTCTTCTTCCCCAGTTCCCAACACATACTCAGAGCGCTGATTTATACCAGCCACTGTCAACTTCAGGTGACAGAGAGTCAGATGATTGAAAAGCCCAAAGTACCGCAAGGATGAGGCTCTGTTTGTTGTGGCCACGAGGGTGGGCCAATCAGAGCTTATGGAGTGAAACTGACTGGCAGTCCACCTGCTGTTCTCTGAATCCGCCACCACATCTGCACCAATGTCACACGCCCCATGAGCTTCTCCCACCCCATTACCAGCACAACAGGGGTTGTGCCCACTCCCACGAGGTATGGAGCTCCTCTGACAGGCAACTTGGGCTCCCCTGTGTCCGGCTGGCACTTCCCTATGGACTTCCCACTTCCCTCACTCCTTCTCAGGGATCCTCCCACATCACAGTCGAACCATGGGCTGCAGCCTCCTCCATCCTCTCCCCTTCTTTCCCTTGTAGATGTTTGCCCCTGAAATGTCTTACATGGCTAATCCTGTCTCATTGTCTGCTTTTCCAAGAACTGGAGCTAACACCATATTGAAAACAAAACTATATGACAGAGCACAGATAAACAGGGTAACGGAATTTAGGGAAATCCCCAGCGGGCCCCTTGCTGTAATCATGACATTGTTTAAAGTAGTGTCTGGAACAACACTCGGCCCCAAGGCACAGCCCTCCCACCTCTCAGAGAAAATTGTAGGCAAGGCAGCATCGTTTCCTGTTGTCACCTGAAGTCTGGGCTTAGGCTTCCCAGCTATCATTTCGTGCAACCGAGCTTTAAAAATTGTCCTGTCCCCTTTTCCTATGACTTATATTCTCATCTGGTTGTAGGTTGTGGGAATTGAGTTTAAATTAGTCCCTCCCCTCCAACTTGGCTGCACATTAGAATCCCCTGGAAGGCTTGTTGAACATTCCAGTGGCTGGGCCTGACCCCAGTGATCTGACTCAGTTTGCCTGTGGCAGGCCGTGGGCATGTCACCTGTGTTAAAGCTCCTGGATGCTTACATTTTCAGTCAGGATTGAGAACCACTGCTCTGTATGGAGCTAAATCTGCAAAGCGTGGCTAGGAAATTACCAAACTAAAAAAAATCATTGACCAATAAGGTGAGAAAATTTGCAAAACTCAAGTAGTTCCTGACACAAATGACTGTAGGATGATATATACAGATATAGTAGCAGACCCCAGAGAAGCACTTCGTGACAGTCTCACCAGGTGCCACGAACCCACTCCATATGCAAAGCAGGTGTGTGGTGACTTTCTTTGCTGGGCCCAGGAAGGACATCCTGTGTTTGTGTTCACCAGCTCGCAGAGGTAATTAGTTGGGTCTGGTACCCACCTGTTCAAGTGGTGAGGCAAATTCTCGGCACAAAGCCTGGGAATGTTGGCAGTGGCTTCTAGAAGTGGGGTAGGCTTCTGCCTTTGGCTCCTGTGGCTCATTGAAATTCTGTGTTTTCTCCCTGCAGAGCAAGGCCAGTGGTGACCGTGGATGCCCAGCTTCTGCTGCACCCGATGATTATCAATCTGGAAAATAAAACTTGCCAGATTCCAGAGTCTACGACCTCTGTGGCCTGGTGAGTTAGTCCAGCCAAATTACTCAGGGATTTTGTGAAGATGCAGCTTCTGGGTCTGTCGGTCAGGGGTGGGCCCTGAGACTCTGAGCTTCTAAAAAACAAAACAAAAAGACTCCAAGAGGTTGCTGATGCTGCAGGTCTGTGTACCAGATATGAGTAGTAAGCAGTACGTCTTTCAGAAAATAAATAAATAAAAGCTGGATGCTGACATGATGCGGATTTTTTTGCTGTCAATTTATCACATGAAGGCTACCTCAGCCTGCAGGCTCCAGGTGAGATGAGAAGTACAGGTGACTCTTGAATGACACAGGTTTAAACTATACAGGTCCACTTAATATACAAATTTGTTTTCAATAAATATAGCTGGCCCTTTGTGTCTGCAGGTTTCTCATCCTCAGATTAAACTAACCATGGATCAAAAACAGTATTTTTGCCTCCCCAACCGCAGATTCCCAACCGCGAATCAAAAAAGGTATTTTTTGCATTCGTGACTGCAGATTCCCAACTACAGAGCTAAAACACTCTTTCCATCAGTGTTTGGTTGAATCCGCAGATGTGAGGGGCTGAATGTAGAGTCAGAAGTTATACTATGTGGGCTGGGAGTCGGCAACCCTACCCACCACCTATTCAAAGGCCACATGTATAAAAACATTTAGGAAAGTTCCCAATGAAACAAATCTTGGTGATCTCTTTCAGATTCTTGGCATATTTTTTAAAAATTAACCGAACTGAAAATATAATAAAATACCTTGACTTTTGCTTTTACGTATACTATGGATACCACTTTTCAGACATAGTACCAGAGGGGACCCAGAAAAAAAAACAGAATTTACTTATTAAAAAATTGTGTATTTATTCTTACATGTTTAAACTTCAGTCACCTTCAAGACACTCTCCATCTGGTGCAATACACCTATCAAGATGTTCTTCCCACTGCTCAAAACAGTTTTGAACTCATAGATTTTCATCCCTTTTCATGCCTTTGTCGTTTTTTGGTTTCATCTCTTCTGCACCAGTAAAACGTTTCTCTCTGAAGACTTTTTTCATCCAGGAAACAAACAAACAAAAATTGCTTGGGGCGAGATCAGGTGAATAGAGAGAGTGGCACATGGGGGTCACTCTGGTTTTGGTCAAAAACTGTTGAACACTCAGTGCAGTGTGGGCAGATGTGCTCGTAAATCACCCATCATGAAATGTGCAAACACACTGAAAGAGTCTTCAAGAAAATTCACTGAAGCTGAACGCAGCCTCTCACAACAATGCCAGCTGGTACACTGATACAAATGGGTTCCTAGAACACTCACTTAGTGGGAGAAGCCTGTACTACAAGGGGCCTTCCTTATAGTGTCCTTTTTTTCTTCAGTAGTCAAGCTTGGGTTAAATTACTTGATTTCCTTTGCTGAAAACAGATATCAGTTTTCTAATGTACAGTTAGAAGCTAGACATTACAAACATAGAGATTTTTGTGTCTAAAACTCTATTTTTGTGATGATGATCTCATCCTCAGGATAACAGGAGAATTATGCTTCCTTTGCCTGGGCCATTAGAGAGCACGGCTTATACAACTTCTGAAAGAAAGGGTTGCTTTGGATCTTGCCAGTAATTCAAAGGGAGTACAAAATGGAACTCGATTTTAACACAGCCTGAGAAAACGCCACCTTGTTTTTAATGTGTATGTCCGCAAGGCTCGGAAGTCTGTCTCCTGGGTAATGCCACAGGGTATATCCTCTGAAAGACCACCAAACGCTTGGCCTTTTTGAGATTTGCACTCGTTTTCCAGAGATGTGCACTGACTCAGGCAGTCCATTTGGTTCCTGAGAATGGAGTCTCTACCCAAAGAAGTTCAGTGTTTCCAGCCAGTTTCAGTATGCTGTTGATGGCCTTTGGCGAGGAATTCATAGTCAAGTCAAAGCCTTTGTGGGTGGAGGATGGGGGTGAGGAAGACCCCAAAGAATTCATCGAAAAACATTCATTGCTGGGAGCTCCCATTCTTAGAGGCCTGTCCTCTCCTTAACCAGGTTTTGAAAGTAGCTGGGGAATGTCCTGAGCACCCTTTAAAATGGTTTAAAACTGTAAAATATTATAATGAAAACCTGATCTGAGAAAATAGGCAAAAGAGCTACCACCTACCATTACCCTGGCATGATTAAAGAACATGACAGGAGCTGGGGGAGCCGCTCGGGTGTGAGTCTGAAAAACTCAGCATTTCCCCTGACGGTCCTGTGTCCACACTTCCCCAGCGGAGTGGGCTCCGGGCTAAAGTCCTCTGAGCACGTGTTTGTGGTGCGCTCTGATACAAAGTGTGATTTCAAACTAGGTAATTTCTCCCAGGGTTTTTAGTACAGTATTTTTATAAAATTTAAGTAGCTTTAACAGATTACATGATCTGTTTGGTTTTATGGGAAGAATATTGCTTTGTAACAACAAAATGTCTCTTTTCATACCCATTTTCCTTGTTGCATTAAATCATGTTATTAAGATAAAATGCAACTTGGTATATGGACAAATACATGGAATATGCCTTTGTAATTCTTTATTTGTTCTGTTGCATACATTTTCTGAAAGATGTTTCATTTTCACATTCAAAAATTTTGGATGGTGGCTTAGAGCATCAGAAGATGAAGGCTTATCGCTAGTTCAGCCTAGAATGAGTTTCTCTGATACCTTTTTAATTTGTTCTAAGAATTTGGCTCAGTTTTTCTAAAATGGTTGAAAAGCATTTGTTGATTTTTTTTGTAATTTTCATGTTTTTGAAATAACCTTGTACTGTACATCTGAAAACTATTAAGTGGGCTCTGACTGGGAAATAGCTCTTCCATCGATGTGAATGTCCGCATCCTTCAAATAGTGATGCAGTTGTATACAGTGCCCACTGCTAGAACTTCTGATTTTTCATTTTATAGATTTAAAAGTCCACACGCTTCTCAAATCTGAAACAAACTTCATGTATGCCTAACCTTATGTGAAGTATAGTATTTTCTATGAATGAAATAGGATTGAATTGGTCAGACTGAAAAATGAATCGCTACTTAAATCCTGGTTCACATTTATCTCATTCTTTCTCCATCACCCGTGGCTATGAGCACTGTTGTATCACAGAATCCTTGTTCCAACCGTTACTGCATTGGGCTGGGATTTGTGTTACAGGGCTTGTAGCAGGTTGCCCTGCCCCTGACGTAGCAGAAGCACTGTAGACCATTTCATTCAGCGGTTTCTGTGACGGAGCTGAATTGGCCTTTTTTTTTGTTCCAGGCAGAACCGTTCATGCTATCATGCACCATATTGACTAGGAACATAAATTCTAGTTTGAAATTTAAAGTCAATGAATAATTATTAATAATAGTTCACAGCTCTCTTTGATAACCAAGCGCTTCCAAAAACATTGGATGCAGAAAAACAATTCCAATTTTGAAAGCCAGATCTGCTAGTTAATTTAAAGATGTGATTAACTGTTTGTCTCCCCTGAATGTATCTAATAGAAGTAGAAGTGGGCTGGAATTTGTGATTTCTCTGGGGAAGTGGTAAAAGCACTGTAATAACAGAGAAATCTCAGGAAACTTTTGGCTTAATGGCATGTGGCAAATTATTTACCCTGAAGGGAAACGCTGACTGAGGTCACGGTAGATAGATGAATCCCAGATGTGACACATTTTCATTGTTTGACACAGGAAGCTGACACATAATTAATGTATGATTAGGGATTATTTATTCCTTTTGGATTCTGTAGAAATATTCTAATCATACTATATATTTTACTAGCAAAAATGTTAAGAGTGTCATTAAATCATCCTTAAGTATTTTCTTATATTTTTACTTTCTTAGAAATGTGAAAAAGATGCTTCCCAAAGGCTGGCTGTTAGGGCTTGACATTTTTCAGGAGGGAGCTGAGCACAGTCCACCAAGTCAGGCAGAGCCAACCAGCCCTTTTTATTCCTTCCTCTGCCATAGGACAGGCTCCGGTGCAGGTCATCCTATGAGCCACGGCAGACACCGCTCTGGATTATGTTTAAAGCAAAACTATAAAGTGTCTCTTTTTTAATTTAACTATTTTATTGTTTATGCTATTACAGTTGTTCCCATTTTTCCCCTTTTGCCCCCCTCCAGCTAGCCTGCCCCCCTGCTCCCTCAGGCAATCCCCGCACCATTGTCCATGTCTGTGGGTCATTCATTTACGTTTAAAGTGTCTCTTGTGCATATCTGCCTCTTTTTGTTGTCTTTATATATCATTTCATTGTACTGCCTAGCGTGAGACAGCCTCTCTGTGCTCCTTATGTTCCTTCTCTCGCTGTTCCCTCTTCTAGTGCGTCTGCCTCAAATTGTACGCCACCCCCTAGCAAGTTACTGCTGCGTTCCCTCTCGCTCCCAGCAGAGTGGGGATGTGGGTTAATCACACCATAGTGCTCCATGCCTCCTAGGATTAGATCCAGATTCTTTAGCGTGACTTTCAGAGCCCTGTGCCCTCCAGATCTTCCCCGTCTTGCTGCCGTGCACAAACCACACAGCGTTTCTTCACGTTCCTCCCGTGCGGCGTGTTCTTGCTCATCTCCGGGCTCTGCCATTAGCTGTGCCCCTGCCGCGCTGCCCACCTCCTCACTGACTGGCATTCGGAAATATCCATGTGCTGAGTAAAGGCAGCAAGTGGTTGATTAATCAACCCATTATTAAATCAGCTAACCTCACCAGTCTTTTTTTAAAATTGGATATATGGGGTGACATAGGTTAATAAAAGTATACAGGTTTCAGGTATACTATTCTACAGATATCATCTGTATATTATATTGTGTGTTTATAACTAGTCCTAGTTGTATTAATGTTGTGTTCAACTGGTAGGATATGTGAGTGTGTGTATATATATATGTTTTTTAAAAAAACATATTGATAAATAAATATATGCCTTTTGTAGTTGTATGTGTATAATAACAGAAGTGTAGAGGAAAATAATGTATTCATTTATCTGGGTATGGTGAAGGAAGAGCTCTACTTCAGATTCAAAACTTCATTAACCAATAAATTATTGACTCTTATTTTCCATAGCTTTTCCTTAAGAGTGTGTGCATCTGTAGAAGGCCAGAGCATTTCAAACACAATAGGTGAGCATGTCTTCATTTTTATAGCCCACTAACAAAGTAAGAAAAGTCAGTCATAAGCATTTCTCTGCACACACCACATAAAACTTTTAATGAGCCCTTTAGCACTACCAAGATCCCTAGTGTATATATATATGGAACCTCCTACATAAACATTACTCAAATGATTGGTATTAATATTATCTATGAAAACAGAAATAATTGTGGGGGAAATGACCATTTGTTTTAAAAACAACTTTTTTAGTTTGGTGAGTATTGCATAAAATTTTTCTCAGCTCCTGTAATGTTTTCGATCCCAAGTATGAAGACAATGTTTCCTGAGTAAGCGAGATGAAATAGGATCTCATGCTGCCGGTAAAACACTGCATTCACTGAATGCTTCTCCTTCCCTGCTTACATTTACTTAATCTCTGTTCTTTAGGCCTGACTGCCGAGGTGCAGTTAGATTCCCTGAAACAAAAAGGAGCCGTTAAACGCACGCTCTTCCTTGATAACCATCAGCCACACCTCACCTTCCCTCTGGTGATCAGGGGGCAGAAACCCCACCAGTGCCAGGACTTCATGGTCTACCTGCGAGTAAGTGTTCCCGAGTTGCCTTGCTGGCCTCTCCCACTCAAAGCCCAGTTCCAGCCATTCTTCTCCATTTAACCGTCACACTTGTCTCATGTCTGTTTCTGTGTTATTGGAGAGAACTTCACGGTAAGGCCACACCTTGCCTTCTCCAGCAGAACTGCCTTCTCTAACCCAGGATATGATGCTTTGTTCCCATAGCTCTTTTTAGCTTTGTTCAAAGTGTTGATAATAGCACCAGCTCAGGTGGTTTTCACTTCCCCTTTCTTGCCTCCCCTGCAAAAAACCGTAAACATTAAACACAATGTATTTGAATTTTTCTCCTATGTAAGTATGTTTGGCCAGATTTTATCAAAGTGCATTTCGGAGCCAACTCAGGAAAATGTTTAGGTATTCAAAGCCTTTATTAAAAGTCATTTATAATTATATTTTCAAAGCAGGGCATTTTAAACAGTGAACCCAAATGTACTGTGAGATTTAAAAGGCCAAAATATTTATAATACCATTATTTCATCTTCTCACCAGTTGCGAGGTTGTTGTTACTCTTATTTCGTCTCCTCCTTTAGTGGATCACGTTAGCGAGGGGAAACCTGGCAAAGGCAAAGCTTACAAACACACCCTAGGAAGCTCGGCAACTGACCCTCGAGTCTCAGCAGGATGGGCGCACAACTGAAGGGCGGTGTGTGCACCACATGGAAGGGGTTCTGTGTGCTCATGGCTGCTGCTGGTGCTGCTTGCCTCCTGGAAGGGACTTCAGATGTGCTAAAGATGTTTCAAAGTTCATGCTCGAGAGAGCTTAAAGGGATGATAAAAGAGGGAGAGAATCAAGATGTTTCCTTCCCTTGAGCCCAAGAGGACTCATGAACGGACTCACAAATTCTGCCAACCTCATGAAAATATAAATCCCAATTCGCAAAATTTTCAACATTTATTGTGTATATGAGTATGATTTTTTTCCTTTGCGATTTGGCCAATCTGTGAGTTTTGCAGATCTGGAGAAACCAAAGTTTACCTCTGTAAGCATGTATGTCAGTGAAGCCTCGACTCTGAATGATTCATCTCTGAGCACATGTTAATTAAGCTGGCCACTAGTACCACATCAATCAGTGTGTGCTTCAGCTCTGGATGGTGATAATTAGTTCATCATTCACTTTCACTGAGTAAAGTCTTGCAGCTAATTCACAGAGCCTTTCCTGAGTTGGTGATTGTTTTCCCCAGGATGAAACTGAATTCCGAGATAAATTATCTCCAATCAACATTAGTTTGAATTACAGTTTGGATGAATCCACCTTTCAGGAAGGCCCGGAGGTGACACCAATATTGAACTACTACAGGGAAAATGTTGTGACTGAACAGGTAGGTCCCCGACGGCCTTTGGTGGCATATTCCCATTCAGGCCCTGAGCACTGCTCCCGTGACCCCAGGGTGGAATCTAGCCCCTTTTGTCTTCGTTCCTGAGCACCAACATGTACCATTTGGGAGATTTTTCTAATGTGTTTCCTGAAACACTGCATTGTTGTGTTTTCGGAAACCTGCCCCCTTGTGCAACCAAGATTTAATTTGTTCAAAATGTGGCTGTAATGAAAGCAATACAGCCTGTAATCCTCAAAACATTGCCAGAGTCACATTCTTTACGGACATCTCAGAACGAATTGGAATTGGGCTAGTATGTGAACTAGCCTGTATGGGGAGGTTACCGCCAAACATGGGGCTGCTAGCGGGTAGGAGCGTGCCTAGTGAAATGAAAGCCCTGGTTTAATTTGTGGAATCGTTCATAATGTTCAAGGAGAAAGATGTGATTCAGGTTTTCCAAGATTACTCCTGACGTGTGTTTGCCCGGCCCAGGCTCATATCCTGGTGGACTGTGGAGAAGATAACATGTGCATTCCGGACCTGAAGCTGTCAGCTAGACCGTAAGTTTAAATAAATAAACTAGTGCATTTTATCTAATGGAATACAGGTGTTTACTTGAAGCTTCTCTGGAGAAAGTATACACTTCCAACTACTACAAAAAAGTACGCTGCGTGAAATTCTTGAGCTTGGCCATACTTTAGGTTAGCCTGTGGTTTGAGTCACTTCTTTGTCATTGGTGTCAAGTGACACACCCTGAGATTTTGCCTGGGCTGTTTCATCTTTCAGCAGAAGTGAAAAAAAAATGTTTTTGTTCAAAGCAAACTCATCTGTGGGGTGGTTCAGGTTGTATTTACTTGGCTCGGTTCTATGGGCAAAGGATTCAGGGACAGGCAGCTTCCATCGACACCTTGGCAGAAACTTTTTTCACAGCGCCCTATGACTCAAAGACATCCTTAAAACTGTCAAAACAAACTCAGATTTCATTTGCTGGGAAAAAATATAATGGCAGTCTATGGAGTAAAGCAGAAGGTGCCACAAAATCAAGTAAGAATCGAAGGCTTCCCGGGTGCCTGGAATGGCAAGCCACCGGCCCAGCACTGATGGTCCCGCATTGCGTTGTGATATGCGAAGAAATCAGATTAAGACATAAAGCATCTATGATGGGAATAAACAGATTCGTGCTCCTTCACCCCCACCTGCCAGGACCTGACTTGCTGCCAGTGTTTGGAATTTGCTTGGTACCTCTCACGGAGGCTTTCTCCAAGTTTCACCATTCAGCCAGTGTCCAAAGCAATAGCTTTGACAAAGGGTCAGAAGTGAAACAGGCATTTCCAAATGTTGGTTCAGTTTGAAGTTTGGAGTGAATTAAATTTCCTCAAAATACCTCATAATCCTCAATCAGCTGTTGGTGATCTTCCATCTGCCTCCTCCTTTCCTCTTATCGTCCACTTTGCACTCCACGCCTCTCCCTCTGAGTCTCTCAGCTACGTCTCTCCCTTTCTTTCCACTGCTCGCCTCACCTCCTGCCAATGTTTTCAGGGATGTGCTGGGGCTGCTCGTTCTGGCTTGTGAACCAGTTGTTAAATGTTCTAGGACTTTTGTTGGAAGATTGTTAAGTGTGTCAGTAGATTGAAATGGACCATAGTGGGAGGACTTATACCACTGGAATCAACAAATGCTACAAATAGGTGTAGTTTTGGATGCAGTTTTTTTGGGGGGTTTGGGGGGTTTTGGGGGAGACCTGGTTGTTAAACATTTACCAGCGCATCACTGGCTCTTTTCTGGCCCTTTCCATCCGGACATGGTGGTCTTGGTTTGTCTCACCACCCCTTCGTGACTGTCCACCTTCTTTGTGTCCCAGTCTTGCGTTTCCACCTCTCCTGTCTCCCTCCACCCCACACCAGGTAAGTCCTTAAATAAAATACTGATGAATCCGGAGAAGTGTAGTATCTAATCATTCTTATTAAACTGCATTTCTAGAGATAAGCATCAGGTCATCATTGGAGATGAAAATCACCTTATGCTCATAATCAATGCCAGAAATGAAGGAGAAGGAGCCTATGAAGCCGAACTCTTTGTGCTGATTCCAGAAGAGGCAGATTATGTAGGGATTGATCGCAGCAACAAGGTAATACCTACCGATTGTTTGAAGAAGTAAAGAGCTAGGTATATTTTGGAAGTCAAATCAATGTTAAGTAGAGCATCTCAGGTGAGAGTTTCTTCTAAAATAAAAGAGAACAAAGTGGCACTTCACTTTGTTAATCATAATCTCAATAAGCCAGGAAGGGGGATGATCTTAAACAGTATTAAGATCTTTGTTGGCCTCGGTGCAGCAGTAAACTGCCCAGTGTTTGAGAGCTGAAGCAAGAAAGAGAATACAAGTGGCTGAGAGCAGCAGCTTCCCAACTGACGGATCTACCAGCTAAATTCACAAGCTAACTCCCACCCTGGCTGACTGTTTTCAGGCCTTTGTTTTGAGTTCCTTTAAGTTTCGAGCAGGTCCCAGGAGGTCTGGTTCTCATTATTGCTCATGCAGGAATGTCCAGCCAATCCCAGCTGAGCACTGATAACAACCTAGACAGGCACTGGAAAGGAAACACATTCATTTTTCTTTCTTCGTGGTCCACCTTTTCAGGGCTGGGACCAAGAAAAGCCAGGCCCCCGTCCTTTGCCAGACCTGCAATGCCACTGTTTATTAAACTGACATGGGTGCTTTTTATAGCCTTTCCTTCCTTATCAGAACATGAATCTTCCCACTCAGGGTATCCAAAGGTTCTGCTGTGTTTGTAAGCGTTTGGTCTCAAGAAACATTATAAGCACATCGTAGGATAATGGAGAGAGTCCCTCGTTTTCAGAAATATGCAGACTCACAATTAAGGGCAGAGACACAGTTTAGCATTCTCTCATAGTCACCATGGCGCTTTGCACGGAGCTAGGCACATTGGGTGCTCCCTAACAACTCATGGATGGGGCTGTTCACTGGACTACGATTTATTAAATGCACGGGAGTTTCCACATACCGCATATTCTGAGGAGTTTGAACATGCTAATGATTAAATAACTTAATGAAAAATAATTCCCCTAAAGAGATGTTAACCAACTGTTGTAATATTGCTATTTTATAGGCATTGGAAAATATCAAGAATATAAAATTCTCTCTTTACACCTCTAGTCTCATGGTTCATGTTTTGTTTAAATTATCTTCATGATAAAAATAAATAAATCTGACCAACTGTACTTGAACAACAATTTAAAAAAAGTGAAAATTGCGGGGGACCCTGTCCTGAGCGCCAGATGTAGGGGGGCTCCACCCGCAGAGCCCCATCCCCCCATCACGAATGAAAATAAAAACTACCAAGACATGACTGCTTGGGGAGGAAAGGGGTCAAACTCTCAGAGGAGAATGACCCAGATCCCCATCCTCACCAGGCTTTTATTGGGCTCAGATACACCGGAATACAGGTTTAACATGTCAAAGAAATCTGAGGGCTTAATCCGAGCCAGTATTTGTTAGGACAGGGGGTTGCTAAACTTTGGGAGACATACTCATTTCCTCCTGGGACACTTATCACCTAAGGGAGAGCACTCTTAACAAAGCAGGTTTCACAGGGCTTTAAGAATTCTTTCTTATGCCCGATCACCCAGGGAGCCGTCCTGGCCAGCACAGGGCTGCACCCCTCACCCCCATAGTTTCAGGCTTTAAGGCAATTAGGAAGCAGGAGATATCTCCCAGATGGAAATGAGGACTCGGGCTATGTCAGAATAGCCGGGGTGGGGGGGTGAGGGTCCATCACATCCTCTTTGCTGCAGCACCCCCCCCACCTGCCCCAGTCCTTCCATGAGGCCTCCCAAGTGGTTGCATCTGGCTTAGGTTGCCCCTCCCATGAGGAGTCTTACCCGTCATTGACTGCCAACCAAGCAATGGGGCCAGAGAGGCAGAAGCAGCACTCCTGCCAGGGAGATAAGCTTTGTCTCCTTAGTAGGTCACGTCCTTGTGACAGAACAGACCCAGATGAAGTGGGTCCCTTGGGCTCTTACACAGCCCACCATGGGGTGAGGGTTACAACTCCTGAAACCAGGCTGAACGGTCTGCAACAGAAAATAAATAAATAAACACACTAAATAAATAAATAAATCTGGGTAGGTCATAATCATGTATCATTGACAATCATAAAATCATTACACGTGCCTGTGGCAGAAATTCACAGAAAAACATCACCTATAAATACATCCATGCAGACAGTACATAAACTAACCAAGCAGTGAGCTCCAGTATGCCATTTTTAAACATTCCAGGGTTCCTCGCATTTCTGTTTCAGTTCCCTTCAGGCCACTCCTCCTCTAACTTGGTCGAACAGAACGTCTATGTTAAAATGATTCCCCTTTAGCAAAACGTCTGGTTTACTGCTCACTGTGTGGCGGGGAGAACATGGGAGAGCATTTTCCGTTCCTGCCTCTGGCTGTGCATGTCACAACAGACATTGCCCGTAGTCTCAGATGGGTCCTCCGCCCTTCTCCCATCAGCTTCCCGGGGGCGGGGCAGAGACTCCGCTCAGGCTAAGCCACACTCTGCCTTCTTCTTTGTTTCTGAACAGTTTGAGGTTTGTGTGCCTTTTCATTTAGACTCAGTTCAAATTTTTTAAATATTTTTTCCTCTGGGGGAAAGGTATTAGGATTATCTAATTGTAAGTGTTGTTATTGTTTTGTTGAAAACATTCATCTTTTAAAAAATGCAGGTGGCGATTCTCTCTTTCTCTGGAAACATTAACTGAGCCAGCCTTTATACTTCTCTTTGGTGACTTTCCTTCCCAATTTTTCTAGAAATAAAGACCTGTGTGCTTTACGTTTTTATTACGTGTATTGTTATTATTACGATTGTAGCAGTAAGTTATGTGTAACCTAAAATTTACCATTTTTAATTTATTTTTTATTGAATTTATTCATTGGTTCATAAAACCACACAGGTTTCAGGCATGCAACTCAGTAACACATCACGTGTGCGCCGCACCGTCCGTACAGCTCAGGGGCATGAAGCACCTTCGCGCTGTTGTGCGGCCATCACCGCCGTCCCTCTATCCTGCTCAACCAAAACTGCGCCATCAAACACTAACTTCCACCTTCCCCTCTCCCCAGCCCCTGGTAACCACCACTCCACCTGCCAGCTCCATGAATTTGGCGATTCGAGGCACCTTGTACACTCCCCTTCACTCCTCTGTTTCACACTCACCTCGCGTCCAGTGTGTCCAGAACCAGCCTTTGTTGTCTTCCCGCACTCACATTCCTCCTTCCTCCTCCATTTCCCATCTCAGAGAAAGGCACCAGCATCCACCTACTTCCCGAAGCCTGAGTTAGTCCCAGATCTCTCCAGTCCACTCACTCCCTCTCTCTACTTAACTGCCACTGTCACTGCCTTCGTCCCGGCTGGCATGGCCTTTTTCTGAAGTTACTGTAACAGTGTCCTAATTCGTCTTCCTGCCTCCAGTCCCTTTCCCCGCAAAGGAAGCAGCCTTTCTAAAGGTGCAAATCTGACTATATCACTTGTGTGCTTAAAACCCTCACTAGCTCTCCATTGCTTTTAGGATCAAGTCCAAATTCCTGAGATGACTAACAAAGCCCCTAATTATATCACCTCTAAATTTCGTACCTATTTAGCCTCATTACTAGTCATCGATTCTCTCCTTTACTCCACACCTTAAATTCCAGAAAAACGGAATTTCTTTTCAGTTCCTGTAATAGCCCCGCACACTCTCACCACAGAGAGCTTGTACCTGCAGTTCCTTCTCTCTGATGCACTATTTCCTCTTCCCTTTTATCCAGTTCACTTCTCTCTACTCATCCTTTAGGCCTCAGCTTACTAATGATTGAGACTGCTAACATTTCTTTCACAATTGCTATGGGTTGGGCACTGCTCTGTGCTCCTGCATATATTTAATTTAGTTAATCCTCATTACAGCTTTATGGAGAAATGGCCAGGCTATCATCATTTCCATTTTACAGGTAGGAGAAATGCAGAAACATGCGCAGACTTACACAGCTGTCGTATAGCAGAACTCAGATGGAAACCTCAGCTGTTAGGTCCAGGCCCTTGTTCATAACCACTGATCTGCACTGCCTCCCATCAGCCTCGGCGTCACTTCCTTCAGGATGCCTTTTCTGGTGCATGTCCTCCTCTACCACCACGAATCTCTCCTGAAGAAACTCAACAATCTGTGTTAATTGTGTTTCCTTTGCTCGTTACAATAGAGTTGCTTGTGATCGCATACTGCAGTTGTTAATGATAATTGGAAATTCAGTGAGGGCAAGGGGTACACAGTAAATATTTTCAGTGACTGAATAAACGCATGAATGATACCTAAGAGCTATAAATGGATTAGAACAAGAGTGTTCCTGGAACATCAGAGGAAAATAACCTAGAAATATCTAGAAAAACAGTTATTGTTTCTCTCACTCGGAGAGGAAATAAAGGTTAAAAAAAGCAAAAGGGTGGGAGGCCTGGGGAGAGAGAAGAACTGATTGATGTGGAAAAGCTATTTCTAGGAAGCTAGAAAAAAAAATGTACACATAACTTTTAACCTTTAGATAAGATAAAAATATTTACATAGAAACTAAATCCTTGAATTATATTCAGGGGATATATGGGCTTTTTAAACAAAGCTTTTGCTGTTTTTCCCCCCCTGCTTTCAGGGTTGAATTAATAATCTCATCACAAAACATCTCTGTACAATTAGAGCTAGTTATGAATTCTTAAACTGAAATACGTGCTAAAGGTATGTTTGAGAAGAGAGACTATTACCAGCTTTTTGAAGATGTGTTTTGGTGAAGGGATAAAGAAAACAAACCCTCGCAGACAGACAACAGTCTGTGAGTACCAGGGGGAAGGGGGATGAATGGTGACAGAAGGAGGCCTGACTCGGGACGGCGAACACGCAGTACAATCCACAGATGGTGTGTTATCGAATCGCACGTCTGAAACCTGTATAATTTTATTAACCAGTGTCACCCTAATAAAATCAATTTTTAAAAAATGTGTCTTAGTTCCATCAGGAGACTGACATGACATTCATTGCATGTTTAGAAAGAGCATGCATTAAATAATGCCTCCAAACATTAGTGATTCTCATTACTTGGGACAGACTTGAAATGGGTGCTATAGGAAGAGGACTTGACAGTTGGTTCTGCGTTTGTCTCTTTCCCTGAAGGCTCCTCCTTAAGAAAGAGTGTGAGTTACTTCCGCCCCGTATCTCCCAACACCTCCTTTGTGCCAAACTGCTCGGAGGTACTGGCAATAGAACAAATACAAAACCCTCTTCCCTCTGATGCTTCTTTTCTCAAAGCACAAGATGATCTACCTATAGAATTTTTTACCAAGATAGCCGGGGTGTGTTTGGCTTTTCCTTGTTTTGGTTTTGAATCTTGGTTTTCCTAAATAAAGTGGAAAGGGTGGAGTGGAGGATGGTTTCTGAAACTTTTACTTGGAAATTCACACTACTTCCTTACCTGAAATTTCAACGGAGCTGAAGATGGGTAAATAGACCCCACATTAGGAACCCTCTTCCATGGACCTCTCATGCAGCACAAATTCCCAAAGGTTCCTCCTTTGCGAATGCCCTCATTTTGTAAGTTTATCTTTGGGAATGAGAGTTATAGATGATACATATTTGGAGTGGGGGTGTTACAGGGTTTTTTTTCTAAGAAGTTTAATTTTTATTTTTCTATCACAGTTTACTTGCACCACTATTTTGTGTTAGTTTCAGGTGTACGGCATAGTGGTTAGACACTCATATACTTTATGTAGAGTTCCCCTTGATATTTCCAGTACCCACC
Organism: Glossophaga mutica; assembly: GCA_039655065.1. Taxonomy (NCBI): domain Eukaryota; kingdom Metazoa; phylum Chordata; class Mammalia; order Chiroptera; family Phyllostomidae; genus Glossophaga; species Glossophaga mutica. The sequence continues at coordinate 160,891,289 of CM077303.1, forward strand.
ATGCATAGTTACTGCAATATTCCTGACTATATTCCCTATGCTGTGCTTTACATCCTCATGACTATTTTGTAATTACCAATTTGTACTTGATCCCGTCACCTCTTTCTCACAGGTGATACATTAGCAGCACTTAACAAGTTAGAGTGAAATGATGGGTGAGCGTAGATAGCTATCACGAAAGGCAGAGCAGGGCAATAGGGACATCATGCTCTGAAATACGGAAAGGGCTTGGGGTAGAGAATAAGGCGTGGATTTCTAGGCAGCTGGGGGTAACGCAGGGACACAAGGTGGAGCAGAGAACAGGAGCTCAAAGATGAACCTTTTCTTTCCCCTGTTCTCTGGTGCAACCGCTAGACCTTCTTCAACACATAGTTCTAAGCACCTCTTCAAACCTGCGTTTTTGTACGTTCTAATCAGAGTAAGATGTAGGAAAGAGAAGGGGGACAGGGAGAAGGGAGACAGGTAAACCTGAAAGTGCTCTCTTTCCGTCTTAACTATTCAAAGGGTTGAACTAAGTTTGATGGTATAATCTCAAAATGGGACCATGATGTGTAGAAATTTGCGTTCAAAGCAATTCTCCTGCAAATAGTCATTAAGTTATGTGATCTATACATATTACGGTCATTTCATTTTTGCAAGAATGAATTTCTTTAGTCGTGATGAATGATCTGTGATCTTTGTGGCCCAAATTTAACACTAACGTTAATGAAAATAATATCTAAAGTATTTGCACAAATACTGTAGGAAGCATTGTTTTCTCAAGGATTAACGCAATAAATGTGTTTACCAATCTAAAATGTTTCTTTCTAACATTAAACTTCAATCTTTTCTCTCCAGTTTTTCTTCTGAGTTGATGGTCACAAGTTAATTCTTGGGCTCATTTACCCACACAGGTGTTTGAAATCAAGACGAGCCTCCCACCCACAGCATTGCTTTTGTGACAGGATGTAATTTATTCTGCCCCCTGAACTCCGCCCTGGTGTTCTTTCCTGTTGCAGGGATTCCGACCCCTGAGCTGTGAGTACAAGATGGAAAATGTAACCAGAATGGTGGTGTGTGACCTTGGGAACCCGATGGTGGCTGGAACAAATGTAAGAGAAAGCCAGAAGCTCTTACTGATTTCTGTCTAATTGAATTTTAAAGGGAACTAATGGAAAGCTCCCCAATTAGCACTCAGCAATTTAGCACATAGCAATTAAAACAAATTAGGCAGGAAATTACCAGAGTAGTGGGATTTAGCATTATTAGCTACACTGAGTGGATAGTACAAGGTTAAAAACACAAGAAGATGAATACTTTTGTATTCTTTCTCTTTGGACATTACGCTTACATGTTTTCTGGTTGCAACCGATCTATGAATACTTTTTTTTTCCCTATGGCTTTTTTTTTTGTTGACTATTTTTTCCTTGAATTTACTACATTTTTTTCTTTGAATTTAAAAACAAATACAATTAAGAAAAGGATTTAAGAAGAACAATTAAAAATTTTTAGCAAAGATGGTTATTTCCAATATACCTCCCATATGAATATCATTCATAGTATTTTTATATTAAAAATTATAATAAAGTAAAGTGTAGCAAGAAAAAGAAAGGGTTAATAATGACCTGTAACATGCTTACAAAGGAATAAGGAGTTGGGTCTTCTCCCCCTCCCCCTCTTTTCCCCTCGCCCTCCCCTCTCCTCCCTCTCTTCCTCTTTTTCTGCCTCCTTCACCAGCTTCTCCTCCTCCTCCTTTTTCTTTCTTTGTTTCCAGATTTAAGCACTTGCCATTCAGTTTTACTTGTGGACAATAAATTTATTTTATGCAATTGCCATTTACATATACACGTAGGAACTTCTTGTAATAAATATCACACTAGAAATAAGTATTTTTCGAGGTCAGAAAAAAATTCTGAAGGCTGCAAATACTATATAATTAGATGTTTATGATTATCAATAAAATGGCTTGTTTGAAAAAGTTCATGAAAATCTATCATTGAATAGGTTTTTATTAGAACAACTTCCCAAATTATATTCCGGACAGTGCTAGTTCCCTGAGCGAGGCCTTTCAAGGAGAGCTGCGGGGTCCCTGCTGGGAGCGGCGCCCTCTGGGACGCTCAGGTGTGGGCTTGCTTCCTGCCTGAGAACTGCGAAGCCGTGCAGGAAACAAGGCTGTTACCTCAGTGCTTCACACACGTATTGAGCTTTTGAAACGTTCGATCAGTAAATACCTCCTCCCAATTTCTATTTTAGGATATTGTGCTAGAATAATATTTTTGCTTTTTAACACTATAAAAAAACCCCAACAACACTATACCGTTGATCCTGGATAGTTAAGATACCAAGCTGTAGTCCAGTGAACTCATGTCTTGGTTCAGAAAAAGCGAATATTTAAATGAAAGTTAAACTTTTAGAACAGGTTTTTATTAGCTAGGTATTGATGGCCATCTGTGGTATAAACCTATTACTGGGTGCTTTTTTAACATTTTCATTTAATTTTCACAACAAGCAACCACTCTGCGAGTCAGGTATTTCTCCTGTGTTATGAATGAGAACAGTGAGACTCAGGGAAGCCAATGACGTGGCCAAAGTCACACAGGTAATGACAGGCAGACTCAAGATTTGAACCAGGCCCGAATACATCCTGTCTGCAAAACTGGGATTAGTACTCGGATGAAAGTTAATGGGTAACAGATGAGATATTTAAAGGAGGCCATGAAAGATAAGATGGAAGTCTCAGCTGAGCTATTAGAACATTTTTCATTAGAACCCTTTTATGTAGAAGCTAATAAATCCTTTTGCTACTTTTCAACAAAAATCCAACCACCTAATTTGATAGGAAGAGCTCTCCCTAAGGCCCAAGAGAGGTGAATTGACACGGTAGCGTTGGTGTGAGCATAGGAAGACAGACGACTGGGCACTATCCCTTCTTCAGTATCAAGTGATCAGTCTAGACCAGAGATCAGTTGAGCTCATCAATAACTAAGAATAATTATGAAACAAAAACTGGCCACTGGAGTCACTCAAAGTGGAAGGTAAAATGCGATTATGCGAAACGGTGTCAATGCATTTTACCAGCAAGTAATCTTTAGAATCTGAGGAAGTACATTGTTTCATTCGCTTATCCGTGAGGTCTGTAGTGGAAGGAACCTAATAGCTTTCTTACCTCACCCTATGAGGCCCTTAAACACATCCAATTTTATTGCATTCTGCTTTGTTGTAAAAACTCTGATTTATTTACTTCATTTTGTACTTTAAAAAGAATACTTTCAGTGGATTGCAGTAAAATTCTAAATGTAAAAGCAGTCCTAAATATTAAAAAGCATTATAAATCTCCAGGAATATCTATTCCAATCCCAAATAGTTTTAAAAACAGTTTTCAAGTGACTTTGTGTTTTAATTTAACAAAACATTCAAGGCAGCATTCAGAACTGTTGCTTCTGATTTGTAAGTAGTAATGCCATTTTCATAGAATAGCTATAGTAATATAAAATATTTATATGCCAGTAAGGTTCGTAAAAACTTGCAAAATCTTTTGAGCAGGAAAACAAGAAAATAGTGGTCAGCAAAGGCTCCTCAGAATGAACACACAGAGATCTGGCGTTTGGTTCCAGTTAAGAACACATGCACCTCTCACTAGTACGAATTTGCCACACCTTTCTTTCTTCACCCCATGCTGAACTGTTCTGTGATGAAGACTGGCAATGCTAGGCAGGCTTCATCACCATGTGGGAAGGTCCCCATCACTGGGTGTGTACAAACAATGACACGCTCTTCCTCATCATCTTTTTCGATGAGAGGTAACCATTTTTATTGCCACCCCATCTATATGCTGGGTACCAAGCTAGAGTCTGACAATATTGAGATGAAAATATACAACCCCCATTCAATAAGAAACTCAAAATTAGCAATATCATAGGTTGAGTGATAGGAGGGGAGCAAAGAAGGAGAGAGAAAATAGAGATTTCTGCCTGACCCGGCCTGTGGGATCAATCAGAGCATGAGTTGCAGGAGGTATCTCTTGTCCTGAGCTTTGAAGCATTAGCAGGGGTTCTCCAAGTACAAAAAGCAGGGAAAGGCTTACCAGGTTTACAGAGAAGAGAGAAGAGCATGTGCAAAGGCCCAGAAGAGTGACAGAATATTGCACATTTGGAAAAGTAAAGGTATTCAGCATAGCTGGGGCAAAGGATGTGTAGGCTTAATAATGAGACACACCTGGGTTTCAATCCCAGCTTTGCCATTTATCAGCAAGTCATGTTGAAATGGGAGAATAGCTGTTTGCAGAAATGTTTGGAGCAATGCAATGATATGATATATGAGCACTAGTGGCTGTATATGAGGGCAGTACCTGACTAGCAGCCTATTCACTGAGGGCTAGTAAAATGATGATTTCTGATGAAAATGATAATTTGTTATTAGTTCATATTACTACTGGTTCATGTTAACCTGAGTTTTTAACTACAAGTTTGATTCTCACAGGGTAGTGTCAGTGGATCCAGGTTCTGGGTCAGCGTAGAGGGATTTCAATCCCAGCCCTGCAGCTTATCTGCTCTGTACCTACAGCAAGCGACTCATCTCTCGGCTCCTCAGCTGGCTGCGGGGATGAAAAATGCCAGCAATCACAGCAGCTACGTCTGAGAGTGGTTGTTGTGATTCCATGAGGCAATGATGTGTGTTAGGCTTAGTACAGGGCATGAGAAAAGAAGTAATAACATTATGTGTCTTAGCGGTTGTTTTTACTCCCCTACTTATATTCTCATTGGATTTATCTTTCTCCAAGTTTTTAAAACCTTATTTCCAAATTATAAAGATAATAAGAGAGTTGTAAAAACTTTGGAAAATAAAGGTGGAAAAAATAACCCACATATTTATAACCTTGATTATAGTATATTACTCTGGTATATTTTCTTACAATACACCCTCACTCCTGTGCAATAACCTTTCCATTGGCAGACTTTTAAAACCATAGCTGAAACACATTACACATGCAACATTGCAACCTTTTTTCTCCATTGATCATCATCATTGTCAGAAGCATTTTTCACATTGCTGCGGAGGCTTCATGGCCGTAATTTCAATGACCACATAAATGTCCATCATAAAGAAACATCACAGTTTTCCAAATCAGTCTCCTCTCATATATTTAGGTTGTTTGTAATTTGGCACGGAAGGATCGTGCCAGGAGAAGGGTTGGTACAAGGCTAAAGGAAGGGAGGAAACCAAACTGTAGGGACCGGAATCATCAGGGCCCCTACAGTAGTCCCAGTTGCGTTACTTCCTCTCGGCTCTCAGCCTGCAGGGTGGAAGCAGGAACAGGAACGGCAGTGGAGGGTGGAGTTTCGCAGGGTGGCTTCAAAAGGTTTTTACGCTGTGTATAAGGCTCCTCCCATGTAATAACGCGGTGTCTTGTGTGCATGTGTTTTATTTTTTATTTTAGTATTCTCTGGGCCTCCGATTTGCAGTTCCACGTCTTGAGAAAACAAACATGAGCATTAACTTTGATCTCCAAATCAGAAGGTTAGACCTTTAAATGCCTAATACTCAACGTTAAAGAGATGCGTAATGGAATGAATGCTACTTGTCAAGCTGCACCTTAAAAGTTCATCTGAAATTAGAACCCAGGCTCCGACAGTCCATTTTTCCTTTGTTTTTCTCAGTTATTACAATTTTTCCAGTATTTTTGGTTCTGAAAAAGACTTGCATTCCACAGGCCAAGTTATGAGAGCAACATTTTGTGCTGGGCACCCTCCCGCCCCCTTCACCTCCATTCTTCCTCATTCTGATGCACAAGCCTTCTACCGTGCCCACCCCCTCTACATCCACCACGCTCTCAGTTGGGGGTCAACTAATCCCTAAGAACAAGATTTCAGCAAAAAGCTTAGATTTTTGCATTAGAAATCTTAAAATCTAACTTTTCAAGAATGAATGAATCTCTAATGTTTTAATGTGCGTACCAAGGCGAGATGCAGGTAAGATCATATACAGGGTGGGGCAAAGTATGTTTACGGTTGTGAGTATGTGAAACACAGAGCTTATCCTTGTATTATTGTTTATTAATATTTGTATTATTTTCTATACAAACAACTGCAAACCTACTTTTGCCCCATCCTGCATTCAAAGGGCAGGGCCTTCTCTGGAACTATAAGCTGAGTCATATGTATAGCTGCCCCCTTTTTCTAAGACTGATCCTGTTCAGGGATTCAGGTGTGACTTTACCCTTTCGCTATCTATTCTGTTCGCTCCTTCATGGCCGAAAATCATATTTCATGAGTAGGAAGACCTGTGAAAGCTGTCCATGAGGCCCAGGGAACCCCAGCTATGGACTGCAGCCCACTATCCCGTAATGGAATCAATTTAATGACTCTGCAGACTCATAATAAGAGAAAAGGAATTGATGGAATACAATACATCAGAGTTCTACTCATGAAACATCTCTTTCAGATAAATGTAAATACGTAGTAAGACATTCTGGGAGATGTATATATTATTTTGTGGTCTGCAATTTTAAATGTCTGAAAAACGCTGATGTGGATAGCACACACAGGCCTTCCATAATAATTTATAACTCACCCAGCATGTGCTAATCTGAAAATGACCCTGAAGTCAGGATCTGCAGTTTGGTTTCCAATACTAGTGTGCAGTGTGGCTAATCTCCAAATGTACTTTCCGGGCAAGAAGATATCATTGGAGTGGAAGACTTGTTAAAAACAATTATTTTGCACAATGGATTATTTTAATAGCTACTTAACTAGAAGTTTAGGATTTAAAAAAGTTATAAACTCTGTAAGAATGTAGATTTCAGAAAATCTGCAACTTATGTCACAAACCATATCCCCCAAACTTTGTGCTGCCTTTCTAGGGAGAAAGGTTTTCTAACTTACTTTTGGTATCTTTTTCTGATCATAATTAGGTCTTTTTAAATTTACCTTAAATATTTTCTGCTGAACCTTAGAGACTTTTTTAAAAAAATTCACCCAAATTAGTGTGGATGTAGATGGAATAAATTCTTCTGTAATATCCCTTTGTTGCACCAAAAACTTATTAAATGGCTTTTTTTCCTATCTACATAAATGTATATTTCCCAAGAGGTTTAGTTAGTCATAAATATTTCCATTTGGGTGATTGGTTAATATTTGTGAGTTTTCAGGGAAAAGGAAGGGAGGGAGGGAGGGCAAGCACTCCGTGGTGAAGGGCCACCATCACTGCAGACGGTAGGCCAGAGATTCTACTGCTCACATCGTCTGTGACACGGATCCTATGGTGGCGTGTAGCTTTGTGTCACTTGGGGAAAGATACCTCTTTCATAAAATATGCAGCTTTATTTAGAAAGAAAGTCTGTTACAAAGGTACAAAGCCATTTCCTTGGTGTTTCCTCCTCACCTTTGACTGCAGTTGCGTGTAACAGAATAGTTGCAATTTGCAGTTCACTCAAGGAACAGAGTACGCTCGCTAACTAACGATCCTCTCCTTCCCCGCATCCATCCTGTAGATTGATGTCGAAATAATGAATTTGGCAATGAAGTGCTGAATATGATGGAAAGTAGAAATAGTCATTCTTCATATCCCCTTCATCTAAAAGAACGGGCCATGATTATTTCATCCTTATATGCTATAAAACTTATGACTCTTCTACATTATCTTGAAAAATGTGAAAATGTAGACATGCAGAAGGCACTGGAGAGCCTACATAAAGCATCAAATTCCAGAAACACACATTATAGAGATAAAAAGCATCTGAGAATACTTTTAATACTCGAATACTAAAGCATTTGAGAAGTGAGCATTTATCTGCATGCTTTTCCGGCAGACTCCAAAGATGTAAATAAGTATTTAATGGATGGTTTGAGTCCAGTTTAAATGTGTTTAAACCAAAAATAAACTAAACCAAATGCTCTGAAGTCTAAAGCTTTTGACCATATTGACCACTGTTACCCACATTTAGTGCCCTTTGCCACAAATACAGAACCCAAAAGAAAACTGGGCTTTGTAAATTAATAAACTTAAAGATATTTTGTGTTACCAAATGTTTGCATTAAATGATGTTTCCATGCCCTGGCTCTGTGTGACATGTAAACATTTCCCTCCCTGCGCAGAGTGGGGCTCTGAGAGCAGTTCCCATGTACAAATACGCCTCTGTGATCATTGCTGCAGTTGCTCCCTCAGTAAAGGCGGAATGAACATTGTATTGTCTTTGCTGATATTCCAAAGACTACAGATAGCATAGAGGGATTGCTAGAATGCGGGAAATAGAACACAGTACAGAAAAAGAAAATTGCATTGGAGTAAAAAGTAAAAATCGTGTTTGTTCTTGGTGCATGACATAGGGTGTAGTCAGAGAGGAAATTCATTATTCCTTGCATAGAACTAGCACTGACAGTATAAATAGCTCAGCATCCATGGCAAAGATGGATTGCTTGTTTGAATACAGCAGTGGTATTAGTGACAGAGGCTCCCGTCCAGGAAAGAGGTCAAAGAAGCATCTAAGTTACATATCAAGCCTGGTATCTTTCTTGCCAGGAGATTTTGTCGATGGCACTGGTTGCAGTACCGAGTAGCAGGGCAAGCTTGTGTGACAGGGGATGATTTTGATTAGCCCACCAGGTCTAGCCTCCAAGTCTGCCTTCATTTTTGTTCTATTTCAAAACTGCCTCCGTAAGCCTCATCATATTGGTCTCCAGTACCGAAAGGATTTCAGGGCTTAACATCTATTTATATTTTCAGGGTGTTGTGAGTAATGAAAATTGTGATATTTGAACCTCCTAGAAACAAAATGCAATAGAATTATGGGATAACTCAAAGGACACTCCCCGCCACCCCATAATTCTAATTTCCACTGCCACGAAGCAGTAATGAGCTAGAAAATAGAACAAAGTCTGCTTAGTCTGTGGAACAATTAGACTTAAATTTCCAAATTAAAGTGTTCCCTATAATAGATTTGGAACCACAAAGTCTGCAGCAAGTGGAGTTACTTAATGACTTTTTAGTGGTTAGTAATTCAGAATCCTGCCTTAAAAGAAAAAGAAAAGAAAAGAAAACTTTTTAGTTGACTGATCCTCCCCAGATGTGATACTAGTAAAATCACTGGAAACGGGGGTTCAAACTTTGGTGAACAAGGCCCTCTAGGCCCATCACAGGCTTAGCAGTGGTACCCCATTACAGGAAATGAGCCTGACATTTGCCTGTTTATATCTTTTATGTGTGTTTGCGGCTTAGGTTGCCTTATCAGTATATACAATCGAACAGGACTTTTCAAAAGCAATGTGGGAACAATTCCGTCTCCTCCTCCTTTGAAAGCAGACTTTTATCATGTCTTTTCCAGCTCCCACATTTGGAACACTTCAAAAGCTAATCAGAACGTAGCCCATTACCATCATCACAGTGTTAGAGCCTGTCCACTGAGTGTGCATGAGATTCAATGAGAAGAGGAGAGGGCTTTCTCTTCCTAATGAAGCCTAAATATAAACATGATCTGTTATTATAGTGGTGGTGTGGCCGGCCATGTCTCAGTTGGCTAAAAGCTGCATAGTCCTTTGGGATATCAGGGTGACTTTGGCGAAAACATACAAGGACAGTAAATGCAAGTGGTTCACATCTAAAGCTCAGCTACTTTGGGTCAAGCCTCTCATGAGACATGTTTCATTTTCCTTACAACGTTGGCTCTTAACACGTGCATTTTTTTATATTTCCTTGAGAGAAAGAAACAGCAAACTTGAACATGGTTTTGCCACCATGCAAATAAATATTATTAAACATGTATCTTCCATCTTCAGATTCTTGGCACATGACAAACATCCACGTCATCTGCTCATTGCACCTGCGCAAACTGCTCACCTTTCTGTGATCCCACTTCTTCTCGTCACTGGCTGTGCTTCTACGGGCCCCCACCCCCACCCTCGTCAGCCAATGAGCAGGCCGTGCATATACACTTCTTTTAATATTATTTAAGAAATAAGCCATCAGGAAGATAAATTTGCTGCCCAAACAATGTATGGTATGATGCATTCCAGAGCCAAACACAAATGCATTTTCCATTATGTGCTGCTCTTGGGTTATTCTTGCCAGTCCTCCTCTTTATAAGCATGGAAAAGCAGGAGTTGACTGTGCTGTCCCTTTTCATTTGATGGACAAGGAATATGATGTTCAGAGAAGTGAAGGAATGTGTCCAAGGTAGACGCAGGAAAATGAACTCGGCTCACTGGCTTTTTGGTGGAGCCATTGAGACGAAAAAATGTCAGCTTCTCTAGATATCTATTGTGCTTCCTGAGAAGGTGTCTCCTCATGGAAAGTTACATTTACTACTTTTGATCATTGTGGATCTTAGCATTTCCATTTATAAATGGTTATGATTTTATAGAACGGATATGCCCTTGTTTTCTGAATGATCATGTCACTTGTGTGAAATACAAAATGTTTTTATGATCATATATTATAGTGACACATCTGAAAAAACATATTTAAATCATATGCCATTGTGTTTTAGTTCCAATAAGGACAACCCAGACAGCAACTTTGTGAGCCTGCAAATCAACATCACTGCTGTCGCTCAAGTAGAAATCAGAGGGTAAGTAATAGACAAAGCATTGTAGTAGTTACACTACATATAATAACAGCAATCTGTATGTGAGAGTAGTGATAAATAACAGTAAGAACTATATGGAATTTTCCTAACACATCTGAGATCACAGTTCACTTTGGTTATAAATTTTCCTTCTTTTCTACCCATCACTAGACTTCCATTGCAAAGTAGAGTAAACCCTGTGTGGTAATTAAGTCTAAGGACATCAAAACAAAGGCTCACTTGATTCCTCAAACTGACAGTTCAGTAATCAAACTATAAAAGCAACTGATAAGAAGGCAGATAAAGTAGACAACCGTGTGACTGTCTGAAAGTCTTCCTTCTCCAGTACTTATTTGGGCGTAATGAAAACTCAGCCTCACCACACTGCATCTTGAGCTAAGAAATGGCTGACTCCTAGATGCGAGGGTTGATGGGGGTCTACCTTTTATATCTTTTTCATTCTGTCCTGTTCTTTGAAGAAGTCACCAATAAGCAGTTAATTGAGAGACAGGAGGAAAGGAGTCAGGTAAAAGGCTTGGAATAACTACCATCTGGGAAATTCATGCCTGGAGGAAAAAAAGTCAGAAGTGGACTGCATGTAGTTCTTGTCTTGCCCAAGTGTGGACTTCATTAACTTTAATTCTTGTTTCTCCAGAACAATCAAGGACTTGGCTAAAAATGTCTTTTGGCCTCAATTGTCACTGGGGCGTCAGCAATCCCAGCTCCTGTTTCCTTTTCCACAGTTCTTGAGTGGTTCACATTCCTCCCTAATGGCAACATTAGATTTCTCCGCTCACAGCCAGTCACCATGTACTTTCTTACTGCTGCCCCCTGCTGCTCTCAAAGAAGGGGGGTGAATACCTGCCATCCTGGCACCACTGAGGCTCCACCTAGTGGATTAGAGAATAATCATAATGCCTAACATTTATTGATACTTTCATGAGCTGCCCCACCGTGTTAGGACATCTTAATAAGTCCTAGCATTCCTGCTGTACAGGTAAGGGAGTTTGCGCACAAACAGGTAAAGGCTGCACAGCTAGGAAGTGGGGGCTAGAATATAAATACAGGCAGTCTGTCTACAGGAGCATGTTTAATTTTTTATTATTCATTGATTTTTTTAAGAGAGACATTGATTTGTTGTTCCACTTAGTTATGCTTTCATTGGTTGATACTTGTATGTGCCCTGACCAGGGATTGAACCCACAACGTTGGCATATCAAGGATGATGTTCTAACCAACTGCACTACCTCGGCCAAGACTCCAGGTGTATGTTTATGAATGATTAGCTATAAAACCTATGAGATACAGTTTTTGGACCTTATCTACACAAAATCGCATGTATGCTTCTATGGGCTTTTACAATGCAAATGAGCATATTTCACATTCACCCACTTTAGTCCATGTACCTATATTGTTCATTCATTTCAATTGCAGAAGAGTATAAGATTGTAAAACTGTACCATAACTTATTTATCCATTCTACTCTTGATGAATATTTGGGGTTTTTCTTGCTTTTTTTTTAATTTTTTATTTTTTTACAAACTTTCTTGTGTGTATCTCCTGATACACAGGTGGATGACTGTCAGAATCGTGTATTCATAGATGTGGAATTTCAGGGTCAGAGAGTATACACTATTCAACTTTACTAAATACTATGAGCTGTTTTTCAAAATAATTCTACCATTACAATCCCACAAGAAATGGATAAAAGTTTCCATTGCTCCACACTATTCATGAACTCTCAAAATGGTCCAATTTTAAATTTTGGGCCAATCTTATGGTTAAGAAATAGTATCTAACTGAAGGTTTCATTTGTAGTTCCCTGATTTCTAAATAAGATTTAACAGCTTTTTTGCATTTTTTTTCTATTTTTCTTATTTGGGGAAATTTATGTTCATTTTTTGTACATATTTATATTGAGGTTTAACTTTTTCCTAGTAGGTCCTTTTATATTCTACTGTTTAGACACTAATTCTTTATTAGTTATACATTTTGCAAAACATCTTTTCATAGTTTACAGGTTGAGTTTTTTTTAGGTCAGGCTTATTGTGGTATATATTGCATAAAGTAAAACTCACCTATTTAAGGTGTTCAGTTTGAAGAGGTACGATATTGCGAGAACATTCAATATGAAATAGCTCCAACACCCCCGATAGTCAATAGTTCCTTCATGTGCCACTATAGTCAACCCCTCCTCCAACTAGAGGCCCTGGCAAACTTGACTTTGCAGTGACTATAGTTTTGTCTTTTCCAGAAAATCATATAAATACACAATGTAGTCTTTTGAGTCTGATGTCTTTCACTTAGCATAGTGCATTTGAAAAACATCTATGTTCTTACACATGTCAGGGATTTGTTTTTTTTTATTACAAAGTATTCCACTGCATGGGTATCCTATGAATTGTTCAATCATTCCTGTTGGTGAACATTTGTATTATTTCTAATTTGGGGCTATTAACATACCTGCTACAGGTATTCATATAAAGGTCTTTATTGGGACATTGTTTTATAAATGGAGTTACTGAGTTGTATGGCAAGTGTACATTTAACTTTGTAAGAAACTGGAGAACCGTTTTCCCAAGTGGCTGCACCATTTCCATTTTGTATTCCCACCAGGAAAGTATGGGAGTTTCCATTGCGATGCATCCGTGCCAGGGTGTGCCTGAGGTTTCTTCGTTTTTAGTCATTCTAGTAAATGTGTAGAAATAGCTCAATGAAACTTTAATTAGCATTTGCTAATGTTCAGTGATATTGAGCATCTGTTCACTGCCTATTTGCCATCAGTATCTGTTTTGTGGTGAAATGTTTCCTTAAATTTTTACCCATCTATTATTGGGTTGTTTGTCTTGTTTTCAAGTTGTAAAAGTTCTTCATATATTCTAAATACAAAATTATTTATCAGATAAGGGTCCTGCAAAGATTTTTCTCCCAGTTTGTGGTTTGGCTTGTTATTTTCTTAACACCGATGTCCAAAGAACAGAAGTTTTCAATTTTGATGAAATCTAACTTTTAAATATTTTATAGTCTGTGTTCATTTTGTTCTTTCTAAAAAATCTTTGCCTTATCCAAAGTCATAAGATTGTCTCCTGTGTTTTCTTCTGTAAGAAGTAAATAGTTTTTATACAGTTTTACATGTTGGTTTATGAATAATTTTAAGTTAATTTTTATATCTGGTGTGAGGTAAGGGACAAGGTTCATTTTTGCATACAAAGATCCAGTGGTTGCTGGGCTATTTGTTGAAAAGACCATTCTTTTCCCATTCAATTACTTGACACCTTTGTTGCAAATTAGCTGTCCATCTGTGCACGTCTCTTTCTTGACCCCCTATTCTGTTCCACTGAGCCACCTGTCTAACAAGTCCTGAAATGCAGTAGTGTATCTTGAGGTCTTGGTAAACTCACAAATTCTAGTAGCTTCTTGTTTTTGATATTCTAGGATTTACTACAAAATTATCGTGTTCTCTGTGATTTAAGACAGTTTTATTTCTCCCTTTCTAATCTGTCTGTGGGAAAGTTCAGCCAACTACAAAGTTATAGGGGGAACAGTCCCCACAAGAGATCACCCTCACTTCTGACACCAACCCAAATCTACCCTCAGGTTCAACAGTTCATTTAGAAGATTCACAGAACTGACTGAAAGCTTTATACTCATGGCACAATTTATCACAGGGAAAAGATAGAGACTAAAGTTACTCAAGGGCAGAAAGGCATAAGTCAAAGTCCAGGGAAGTACCAAGCACAGGGCTTCCATTGTTTCTTCTGTACAGATGTCACTTTCTTCGTACTGATGTGTAACAGTGTGCATGGAGTATGGTCAACCAGGAAAGCTCACCTGAGTGTCTGTGTTCAGTTTTTCGGGGGGCTTCATTCCATAGGCATGATTGATTAAATGACCACTTAACTGATCTCAGTCTCCAGGTTGACTGCTGTGATTTGACCAAACCTCCCATGCTAAATCACAGTGTTGGTCTTTTTGGTGTGGGCAATCCCCACCTAAGTCACATTGTTAGAATGTCTACTGTGATCCAAGCCCCCCAGACAAAGATACGCCTTCCTCTCCAGCACAAAACATTGTGAGCTTATAGGTTCCCTCTCAGACGCTGAAAACAAAGGCCAGACCTTTTTTGGAGCAAGATCAAACCATTTACTACACAGTTAATGCTTTTTCTTTCTTTTTCTTCTCCTACTGAGTAGAGTAGGAGCGCCACTACAAGACTGACTCCATGTGGTAAAAGGAGACACCCCTCCCACCTTGGCCGGGGTGGCTCAGTTGGTTAGAATATGGTCCTGTAAGTGAAGGGTTGCAGGCGTAATTCTGATCAGGACATGTACCTAGGTTGCAGGTTTGATCCCCAGTCAGGGCGTGGTCTGGGCATGTATAAATGGGAGGCAACCAATCAATGCTTCTCTCTTGCATCCATGTTTCTCTCCTCCTTTCCTTTCTAAAAAATCAGTGAAAAACATATCCTTGGGTGAGGATAAAAAACATTTTTAAATAAAAATAAAGGAGGTACCCTCCCCTTGTTCTTAGATTCTGCCTTGATCTTAAGAGGAAAACATTTAGTCTGTTACCATTAAGTCTGATGTTAGCTGCAGGGTTTTTGTAGATGCCTTTACCAAGTTGAGGATATCCCTTTTCTTCCCCTAGTTTTCTTGAGAATTTCTAACATGAATGTGTATTCACATTTTTGTCAAATGTGTTTTCTGTGTCTAAGAAGATAATTAAAATGGCTTTCCTTTTTTTGTTCACTAAAGTGGTAACTTGATTAATTTTGCTTCTGCATTTTAAGAAATTTTAGATTATTTTTTAAATTTATTTTTCAGTTACAGTTGGTATACAATATTACATTAGTTGCAAGTGTACAACCTAGTGATTAGACATTTATATAACTTATGAAGTAATCACTCCAGTAACTTGAATATCCATCTGGCACATACATAGTTATTACAATATTATTGATTATATTCCCAGTATTGTACTTCCCCATGACTATTTTTATAACTGGAAATTTATACTTCTTAATCCTTTTCACCTTTTTCTCCCAGCCCCCTTACTCCTTTCCATCTGGCAACCATCAGTTTGTTCTCTGTATCTATGAGTTTGCTTCTGTTTTGATTGTTTGTTTTGTTTCTTAGGTTGCACATCTATGTGAAATCATACAGTAGTTGTCTTTCTCTGTATCCCTTATTTCACTTAGCATGGCAAGGTTTCACTCATTTTTATAGCCCAATAATATTCCATTATATATATTATATTATATGTAAAACTTCTTTGCATGTTCACTTATCAATATTCACCTCAGTTGCTTCCATATCTTGGCTCTTGTAAATAACGCTGCAATGAATATAAGGCTGCATGTATCTTTTTAAATTAGTGCTTTTTTCCCTTCAGGTAAATACCCAGAAGTAGAATTGCAGGGTCAAATGATAGTTCTATTTTTAACTCTCTTGTTTCATATCACTGTGGTTAGAAAAGTTGCTTGATATTATTTCAATCTTCTAAATTCACTGAGACTTGTTTTGGGAACTAACATGTGGTCTGTCCTGGAAAATGTTACATGTGCACTTGAAAAGAATAGTAGTCTGCTGTTTTGAGTAAAATGTTCTGTAAACATCTATTAAATCCATCTGGTCTAAACCAATGTTTCCTTGATTTTCTGTCTGAGTGATTGATGTAAGTCGGGTGTTAAAGTCCTCTACCACCATTGTATAACTGTCAGTCTCTCCCTTCACGTCTGTGAATGTTTGCTTTATGTTTAGGTGCTCCCGCATTGGGTGTGTAGATGTTCACAAGAGTTGTATCCTCTTATTGGATTAATCCTTTTATTATTATGTATGTCCTTCTTTGTCTCTTGTTACAGTCTGTTTTAAAGTCTGTTGTTTGATGCAAGTATTGATACCCCATCCTTCTTTCTGTTTCAGTTTGCATGAAATGTCTTTTTCCATCCCTTCACTTTCAGATTGTGTGTGTCTTTTCATCTGAAGTGAGTCTCTTGTAGGTGGCATAAGCCCTGGCCTTTCTTCATTGATTCAGCCACCCTATGTCTCTTGATTGGTCCACTGAGCCCATTTGCATTTAAAGTAATTATTGATAGATGTGTACTTATTGCCATTTTATTAATAGTTTTCTGGTTGTTTTTTTGTAGTTCTTTACTGTTCCTTTCTTCCTCTCTTGCTCTCTTCTCCTGTGTATTGATGACTTTGTTTAGTGATATGTTTGGATTCCTTATTCTTTATTTTTTGTGTATCCAATATAGGTTTTTGGTTTGTGGTTACCATGAGATTCATATGTAACAGTGGCAGTCCATTTTCAACTGATAGTCACTTAAGTTCAAAACACTTTCTGAAAGCACTACAGTTTTTACTCACTCCCCCACGTTTATGTTTTTGACATATTTTACACTCTGTGTATGTGTGTTTGAATTTTAAACCGAATTTCCTGGGAAAGAAGCACATTTAGTTATGATGATTATTCTCTTCACATATTTGGGACTCAACTTAAAATTTTGTCAGTGCCCTGGCTGGTGTGGCTCAGTGGACTGAGTGTGGGCCTGTGAACCAAAGGGTCACCAGTTTGATTCCCAGTCAGGGCACATGCCTGGGTTGCAGGTCAGGCCCCCAGCAGGGGACGCACAAGAGGCAACAACACACTGATGTTTCACTCTCTTTTCCTTCCCTTTCTGTCTCTAAAAATAAATAAATGAAATCTTTAAAAAAAATTTTTGTCAGTGCCTTTGGCATATGTGTTCATGAGAAATACAGGTCTGTAATTATCTTTTTTTCACAATATCTGCTTCTGATTTGGTATCAGGGGGATGCCAGTTCCATGAAATGAGTTGGAAGTATTTCTCCATCTGCTCTACTTTCTGAAAGAGTTTGTATAAAATTGGTATTATTTCCTTCTTAAATATTTGATAAAAATTCACCAGTGAAGCTATCTAAGTCTGGAGAATTTGGGGAATTTTTTTGTTGTTTTTGTAGGAAGGGTAATTAACAACTCAATTTCATTCTTTGATATAAATCTATTCATAGTCTCTGTTTCTGCTTGAGTGAGCTTTGATAGTTTGTCTTTCAAGAAATTTGTTTATTTTATCTAAGTTATCACATGTTTTGCTATGAAGTTGTTCATAATATTCTCTCATTTTCCTGTTAATGTCTGTTGGACTTCTAATGATGTCCCCTCATCATTCCCACTATTGGTGATTTGTATTTGTATCTTCTACCTTTTCTCCCCCTGATCAGTCTGGCTACAGTTAAGTGATCTTTTCAAAGAATCGGATTTTTGTTGTTGTTGTTGTTGTTCATTGCTTTTTCTTTTTTAAAGTCTTTTTAGTATTTTGTTGCTTGTGTTTCTGTTTTCTATTTCATTGGTTTCTGCTTTTGTTGTTATTATTTCCTTCCTTCTGTTCACTTTGGGTTGGACTTTCTCTTTTTTCCCCTCATTCCCTTATGTAGAAATTAGATCACTAATTGGAAACCTGACTTATTTTCTTAAATAAGCATTTTGTGCTGTAAATTATCCTCTAACAACTGCTTTAGTAGCATGCTAAAATGTTGATATGCTGGGTTTTCATTGTCATTCACTTCAAAATATTTTCTGATTTTCTTTGTAATTTCCTCTTTAACTTATGAGTTGACTCATGGGAAGTGACCTGTTTGATTTACAGATACTTGGAGCTAATCTATTTTATTTTTGTTCATTTCTAGTTTCATTCCCCCATCCCTTTCTTGATAAGAAAAACACTATTTTAAAAATTAGGGAAGAAAACACAGCATTATTATTTACTACCTTTTTAAAAAATCACAACTACTGTCAATTTTGTTTCCTTCAAATGTAGCTTATCTTTGTTTTGCTAATCAAAAACAAATTGAAACTTTTTAATTTAAAAATAAATTTTACATAAAAAATAAATAAATAAAAATAAAAATAAATTTTACTTTGAGAACTGCTTTTATTCCATAAGACATAACTCAGTCTGAGGCAGCTAAGGGATTAATGTAACTGTATTCTCACATATTTATTTTATGAGATTAATATTTTAAAATGTATTTCTGTCATCACTTATTACACTAATGTTTCTAAGTAAAAAAGTGGGAAATTTGCTATTCATTTTGCCAATAATCAAAACAGAAAATTAAAATTGGGTTTCTTGTGTGGGTCCGTTTATTCTAATTGCTAGATTAATATTCAATAATGGACCATAGTTTCTTTCTCTAAGACAGTGTTAAAGTTCTTTTTAGTCATTTTACAAATGAAACTCTTTCCTCTAAATACTCAGCAAAAACATTAGTTCCAATGTTTAATACTTAACAAATGGCTACTGTGTTAAAAATCTTCTTGGTTTAGTCTTCAAGAAAATCTAATTTTGTTTTTGGCCAATGATCTTTATTCCAGTGTGTTATCTTGCACTATCTCTCAGCGTTCTTTTCAAAAATTTACCATTGTTTTTGTAATTTAAAAAAAATAATCTCAAATGGATTTATTTCTTTGAATGGGGAAAAATACTGAGAATCCTTTCATTTGTTTCAAAGCCAGTTATTGTCAGCACTGTCTTTAAGCAGATTTACATGTCATTTGTTGGTGCAAAGGATTAATTTAGCATGGTATGTAAGAAGTAAACTTGGTCACAAGAAGCACAACCACATATATTGAGATCTCTAGGAATAATACAATTTTATATTTTATAAAATAATCAGAATTGAATGGGTTTGTATTAAGAAAACCTACAATCATGAAAACCCATCATCTGCATAGGTACTGTCTACAGCAAGTAGAGCCAACATTATTCCATAAGTGGTAGTCTTTGCTATTTTGGACTAATCCAGCTTAAAAACAGGTTTATGAAAATAGAGTTCATGCCACTCTACTACACCACCAGATTTAAACTTCCTGATAGCAAGTAGACTTGAATTTATAAAAAACCTAATTCATTGCTTTCCCCCAAAGCCCTTCCTAATGTCCAGTGCTTGCACTGAGTACCCCTCAGCTTATTACTCAAGGGTCTTTGTGGAGTAATGCTATATCCTCCACCTTAGACAATGAGGGTTATTTAGTAATGGTTGTTAGATTATTGCAATGGATGTTCATCCTACGCTAATTAGCTAGTGATATTCCATCTCCCTTCCTTCTAAAAAAATAATGTTGAAAACAGTGAACAATGCTTCACTTATTTAGTTGGGATCTTTAGAGAGCCGTTCTTTGCCATGGTTTCCCCAAATTTGAAAAGGTCTTTAGAGGGTAGGTACATGAATTTTGTAAGTCATACTTTTGAATGATTTTGCCATGTCTTGTGATAGCTTTATAGATTTTTATTTTATTTTGTTACAGAAATGGGCCAGGAAGTTTCTTTAAGTTGTGTTTCCTAAAACCACTGCATCGCAGTGGCCTCTGTGGAGCGCTGTCTGTTGGAAATAGTGGATGGCACATGAGTACACCTGAGCTATGGTCTTCATCTGTAACCAATCCCCTACTTCTCTGGTCATCAGTTTTTATTTCATTTAATAAAATGAGGAATTTTAAACACAATGTCTCCACAATCCCTGCCCAGTTCTAAATTTATGATTCTATGGTCTTAGAAAATATATTACCAGTCCTGTAGGATTGATGATCATAAGAACAAAAAGAAAAAAAATAGTTTTCCTAGATCTTCACAATGGATGTAGGCATGATGGAGTCAACTCTCTGTTGTTGTCAAGCTAAGAAGCTAAGGGCAAAGTAAGGCTTTGCATGGAGAGGTCATCAAGACCCTGTGGGAATGAATGCCCAAGCCCTCTGGGCTTCCCTCTGATGACAGAAACCTGTCATGTTCTGGACTATTCTCTTTACCAAATTCCCTATGTTTGATCTAGACAGGATTTAATCAAATTAAGTAGGTAAGAGGTGTGTGGCAAAACATCAAACCAGTCTAAGGGGAGAGAATGTTGAGGTGTCCACCCAGCAAGGCTGTGTCTGGTAGTTTGTATTTAATAGTTACACATTAAGGATGAATGCAAAAGACTTTACAATTTAGTACATTTCTGTGGTTTTTGGTTTAAAAAATCTACTCCTACTCACCCCTAGAAGACAATGCAGCCAAATTAATTTTGAACAAAAGCATTTGAGATGCTTTCCCATTATTTGTGGTGTACAACCCAAAAACTTTATCATAATTTTCCAGATGAGCAATAAGAGACACACAGACATTAAATTATTTGCCCTTGGGTCAGAATTTAACCCAATAAAGTTCACTTTCTCCTTTAGAAAGAGATTACCAGAAGAAGGAAAAAGATAACATTTGAAGTTGCTGGAGGCTGTGTGAATTACTGGATACTCTTAAAAAGGCATTTAAGACATCTAATTGTCAAAGGAGATGGTGCTGACATTACTTCTAGCTGAAAGTCTGGAAATTCTTTTAAAGATACATTTAGTTAAAAATTACTAGAAAGCATTGTGGGCTTTTTGAGAATTACCCTTTTTAACATTGTATAAAAATAATTATTTGGTTTATAATCAGCTTTTAATATGGAATAATGTCAAATACTGTACTTCATTCATCCAGTGCTCACCCTGTGGGTGTGAGTTGCAGGTAAAGATACCTAGTTGTCAAGTTAATACCCTATTTACGATTACACCATTTAACTCTCTCACACCCTTCAGTTATCTACAAAACAGCTCTAGAACACAAACAGGCTTTATCTTGTTTTGTTCAGACATATGGCTGAATTCATGGGAATCCAAAGAAATCTAAGAGAGAGGACTATACAAGTGGCCATTTTCTACTATGAAGCATTTAACTGGCGACTATATTTCTTCACAAGTGGACATTTAACACACCACACAGAATTCTAGGTTTTTATTCACACAAAAAAGCCCTACTTCTTGATATGGCTTAAAAGAGGAATTCTACATCTCATACACATGCACACACACACACTTACACAGGATCTAATATATATAAATATATACTTATATATATATGTACTAAATTATGCATCTCAATGTAAGAATGCGCTCTGCTCTGTCCCTAGTGGCCAAGAGCTAATATAGCCAGCCTCTGAGCTGGATACCATAAGAACCTACCATGGATGTTTCAGACCCTTCACTATTGTCGTAGTTATTTTGCTGAACATCACTTTTCAATACTGTTTTCCTTATAGACAATATCTATTCAAGTAAATTGAGAGCCACTGCTTCCTGCTGCTGTTGTACTGTACGCTAGCGAAACATTCTTATCCCGTCATCAGCAGTTAATGTAACATTGCATGTTTCAGAGTCTCCCACCCTCCGCAAATCGTTCTGCCCATTCACAACTGGGAACCAGAAGAGGAGCCCCGCAGAGAGGAGGGAGTTGGACCATTGGTGGAACATATTTATGAGGTAGCTATTGTCTCTGTTGAAGTTGTGTTAGGGGTTTATTCTTACATTCTTCACTAATAAACGCTTCATAGATTTTTGAAAGATACCAGTACAACCCTGGCCGGGTGGATCAATTAGTTGGAACGTCACCCCATACACCAAAAGGTTGTGGTTTTGACCCCCGTCGAAGCACATACCAGACAATCGATGTCTCTCTCTCTCTCTCTCCCCCCCTCCACTCTTCCTCCCTTCTTCCTCTCTCAAATCAATAAACATGTCCTTGGGAGAGGATTAAAATATTTTTTTGAATAAAAGACACCGAGGACCTGGCGGGTATGGCTGAGTGGGTTGAGCACCACCCTGCAAACCAGTCTCCAGTTGAATTTCCGGTCAGGGCACGTGCCTGGTTGTGGGCGTGTTTCTCTGCACATGGATGTTCCTCTCCCCCTTTCTCCCTCCCTTCCCCTCTCTCTGAAAAATCAGTAAAATCTTTAAAATAAAATTAAAAAAAGACACCAAGTATCAGAGCATCACGCACTGCTTGGACTTGCCCTGCTGTGCTGCCACATTGCCGTGGGTGGCGGTGAGATGTCCTGTTAAGTGACCATTACATGGTCACTTGCTTTTCAGTGTGAAAGCCGTTATATAGCAGGAAACATTTCATCTTATTCCTGTTCTTCTTTTTTCAATGTTACTTATTTCCTGTTTTCAATGTTCGGACAACCTAAGCATAAAAATGACTAGCTCCTTAGACTTTATTTCACTTACTCTTATATTTTCAGATATCCTTAAAACCCACCCATCTCTTAAACTCAAGGTCACCAACCAGAAGAAACCAGAGGAAAATTTGATGGATTATTTACTACTATGCAAAAAATGCATATATAGCATATATGATGGGTGAATGGTAGATAAGAGTAATTTTACTGTGCATTCAAATAAGCCAAATTAGACTTGAATAACTTAGCTTGGGATTTGAAATAGTTTGTTGATTAGTAAAATATGTTCCAGAAGCAAGCCAGTGGCTCATGAATAAACCCTGGTGATCTTTTCCCATTTCAGGTGTTAAATACCAAGTACTGAGTACGGAAGAGCTTTGTTGATACATCATCTGAAACATTTAAATTTTTTACAGTTAGAAACCAAGATACAGTAAATGATTAGTAGTTGTTCCTTTTTCATTCTTTAAAGTAAAGTTAATGCTTTCAGTGGAGAGTAGTTATTCCTGCTTATTTTCAAGGGCCTAGAAATGGAATTTTGGTAAAAAACAACATTGCAAGCCATTTTCCGTCCAAGGTTCCTTCTTGATTAATGCCCTCTGTCCCTTCCCTAGGTAACCAATGACACTGCCCTAATAAGTCGGACTATGACTTTCATCTCAGACTACATTGTCTACAGCTAACAATAAATCGATTTCAAAACCGATGAGCTGTTTACATACACGGGAAAGATGCATCAACTCCTGTGCAGTGTCAACATGAACCCCTCCGCCATCTGCCGCACCTGCGCTGCAGAATCAGAAGCCCTGTCCAGGGCTGGATCAAAGCTATGACTTAAGCTCTCTTGATAGCGAAAGGAGAACACAGTCCCCCAGGGCACTTGGATTAAGAACTTCACTGGAAAAAAAAAGCTGACAAATAATTTATTAAACCTTCTGGGCACTAGTTTCTGCTTAAGAATGGTGAAACTTTAAAGTTTAAAAACACGTTTGAAATTCAGTCATTCTCAGCACAGCCCTGCTTCTAATCTTAGCATAAATGGATCATAAAATTTTAGGGTAATAATCAGTAGTGCCAAAAGCAATCATCAAATGCTTCTTACATGTCTCGAAATATACTGCTATTGATGGATGCCATGTTGTTTTGATAATGTGAATTAAATTGGCCGCCTAATAGGGAAAACCAATTATAAATTGTTTTATTGACCATGATAATTTTCAGAACTGTGGTAAAAAAAAAAAAAAAGTCCCTGCTACCTTTGAATTTTTTAAATTACAATAAATTTAAATATACTTAGTGCTTTTCATAAGCCATTTTGTGTCCTGTGAGTACAGAATTCTAGTGTTTAAAATGTTCATCTCTTTATGAGACATGCCCTTTCTTTCCTTGAGATTCGCTGATTAAAATAGAAGGAGCTCGGCTTTGAAATGCACTCTTGAAGTGAACTGTGGTGAGCCTGGGGTCTTTGGCATTTGATGGATAGCCATGCTTCCAGAGGGTGAAAGAGAGTACATCGCATATGGTTGCAATCGACAAGTCAGTAGTCAGGAAAAAGGTGATTTCATCGTAAAGAAAAAAATAACGTAGGTTTTGAAAGCATATCATTCAAATTGCATTTCTAGCACTGCAATTAAATTAATGTAAATGTAAAGTAAGCATCACACCTCTCAGACATGGTTAATGTGATCTTTGCAGAAGAAACCTGCCCTTAGAGCCTCCCAGATTGGAGAGTCTTCTGGAAGCATCAGCGCAGCTTGCTTTCAGAGTTCTTCTT
Organism: Glossophaga mutica; assembly: GCA_039655065.1. Classification (NCBI taxonomy): domain Eukaryota; kingdom Metazoa; phylum Chordata; class Mammalia; order Chiroptera; family Phyllostomidae; genus Glossophaga; species Glossophaga mutica. The sequence goes on from CM077303.1 coordinate 160,915,653, forward strand.
GCTTTTAGAGACTCTATTTTTTATTTTTCACAGTCCTGGTCCAGATAATTTAAAACAAAAAATCACGCTCTCCAGAATGGGCACAGAGTCTGTGGAGTTCGATTGCACCCCCCTGCCTGTGTTGGGCTGTAACGTGATGTGTTCCTTGCTTGTAGCTGCACAATATCGGACCGAGTACCATCAGTGACACCCTTCTGGAGGTGGGCTGGCCGTTCTCTGCCCGGGATGAATTTCTTCTTTATATTTTTCATATTCAAACTCTGGGACCTCTACGATGTCAAACAAAACCAGATATCAACCCACGGGATATAAAGGTAGGAGCCTCATCTAACCTTCAGCTTTGTTTGATTTTTATGGTAAAGAAAAACCAAAAACATTGGTTTCTAAAAGAAAACAAAGTAATGATAAGTTATTTCCATGGTAATTGATGAGACCTCTTCTTTTAGTTTTAGAGTTAAAATGGCAGACCTACCTTAAAATATCTCTCCTAGAAAACTTAAATCTCTCTTAGTGTTATTGTTCACGGTGACCTGACCTGTTATTTATTTAGCCTATTTCAATAAATACTTTTTATATATCATGTTACTAGCAGCACAACCAAACTCAAATCATAAATAGACATGTCATGTTTTGGAGAATTTGTACAAAATGCTATTTTTAAAGTATTTTTGGTATATTGCCAAAAGACATGAGGATCTTTGCCAAAATGACTTTTCCAGCTGTTGCCAATCGTGAGTGGTGAAATACGATAATTTGCCAAAGGCCATTTCTGTGTCCTCAGAACCCCCAGACTGAAATTTTCAGGACCCTATTCTTTAGTGAAACTTATAAAGAAGCCGAGAGCAGTGCCCCTCAAACTCTTAAGCGTATTTGAGTCACTGGGAGTCTCGAATGCAGGGGACCGGGTGGGGCCAGAGACTCTGTCTCTCTGTAAACACCTGCCTAATTTTCTGGTCACATTTCAGCTAATCAGGAGCTCAAGCATCCCTGGGGATGATTCCATCTAGAGTAAGATCCACTTCTGGTTTTAGATTCCCTCTGGAAAGGAAAGAAATTAATTTGCATAAACCCTTGAAAATGTCACATTTGAATGGGAGGGGGACCACTTGTTAATCAGATGTTGTCCTCACAAGAGAGCTTTATTTAGGAATGAATATGCACCAGTGGCTGCAGGGACACAGTGTGTCCATAAGAAAGGGTGCAGGGGACAGGCTTCATGAGATGCTCTCTCAGCCTCGCAGGACACAGGTCTCCCTCTACTCTCAACCAGGGGCACCAGGACATTCCCTGTTATGAAAGGCTCCTTTTTTCAGCCCAACATGCCTTCTATTCAAAGACAGGAAGACTGAAAGGGGGTTCAGTATTAAAAGATTTATGGGGCATCAAACCTCCTGCTTTCTGGGGAAATAATAAAGAAGCCCACTTGTATTCCACAGAATTATTTAAAATATTTCCTCCCTGGGGAATTCTTGTCCATTTCCTCTCTCTTTGCTTTTCATTGATATCTCAACATCTTCATAGACAATCACTTACATTATAAAATAACATCTTCAAGTGTTAATGTAGACCAGCCAAGTGATTAAGATATGCACAGATCTTGCTCTGCAGTTCACATATCCTGTGTTTCAGTCAGAGTCTTAGAGCACGTGATTACACAGGAGGTTTCTAACTCTCTGAGTGCAGTGTTTAGTTTGTATCTGACACTATTTATATACGTTTGTATATATTATGTAACTTGTTTAATGTGCACCATGTCGGTTGTTATTTTTTTAATGCAATTAACAATCATTTACAGTGACTGGAACACTACAAATAGATAACTTGACTTACATTTTGACAGACTCGTGCGCACTGAGTGCGAGTATAGACTAAGCACCTGTCCTCCCCACTACCCACATAAACTTTGCCACATAGACTTTGATCTAAAATCTGTCCAAGGTTAGTAATTTTCAAAAAGCCACTTAATTATGTTTCTTTTATAAATTTCTCAATCTGTAGAAAGTGATATGATTTTATTACAATCTGAAGTAATAGCTCCCTAAAATAACTAACTATTATAATTCACGAATTCTTGAAATTCTGAATTCATTGAGCACTTGAAATGGCAATACTTTCAGGTTCTCAAAGTACTTTTACCTATTCACTGAACATGAACCAGAGACCAAAAGAGCTTTTATCAATAGAAAATAAATATATTTTAGCCCTGGCCAGTGGGGCTTAGTTGGTTGGCAGTCATCCAATAACGAAAGGGTTCCGGTCAGGGCACACACCCAGCCTGTGGGTTTGGCCCCTGGTCGGGCTGCGTAGGGAGGCAAAAGGTCGATGTCTCTCTCTCACATTGATGACTCTCTCTCTCTCTCTCTCCCTGCTCCATTCCTTTGTCCCTAAAATCAATGAGCATGTCCTCAGATGAGGGGAAGGAATGAAGGAAGGGAGGGAGGGAAGAAAGAAGGGAGGGAGGGAAGGAGGAAAGAAGGAAAAGAGAGAGAGCATTTTTAAAAAATGATAAACAGTATATTTTATATCAGCAACTATAAACAATTGAGAGTACTTGATTATTTTCCTCTTAAGGTATTAAATAATTTCTTGGTGAAGTTGCTATTAATATACTTGGCGATGTATTTCTTCCTGGATAACTCAAAGCTAAAGTCTATTCTCTGCCTTTAATATGAATTGGAAATTAATAAGGAACAAATTATTATATCTTATTGTCAAAAATAGGTCTGGGAAATTTTAAAATTTAATATCAGTATCAGATTCCTACATCAAAGCTAATTGATATTTTTAATTGGAGTATAGATGGTTTTATTTTTAACTACCTAAAGTTATTTTTTTTAACTTGTTTCTTTAAGAAGTATAGAGAAGGTAGGTTTAGTAAAAGGAACAAGGAGGCAGAAGTATATTTTTGTAGGCAAGAACTAAGTCCCAATATTGAATCTTACCCACTGAGTGGGCGAAGATAAAATTTGTTACCATTTGGTTCTATAGTTTCTTTATAAGTTGAGCAATAAGGTGAGTGCCTCTGCGAGCAGTACACTTTCTGTGAATCCTTTCTGAGCACACTCCGGTCCCCACTGGACTAGCCGCCAGAGTACCCCCTGCCCCGTGGATGTGTCAGAGGGGGCCCTGCCAGCCCAGTCTCTACCTCTTCCTCTGGAAGATGTTTAGAGTTCCCAACCATGCCTTCCTCTTCACCATTTGGTTAATTTCCTTTTGTCAGAACCCCTTTCTCTCAGGTTCACGTACGTTTTTTAGTAACTTCTCCCTCCTGTGCATATTCTCGTGTTTGCCCACTGAGCCCTGAAAAGTAGCTGCCTTCTTCACGCCTCGTTCCACCTCTCACAAATTCCTAAGGAAATTCGTTTATGAAAAAGAAACCATCAGATTTCCTCAGAAACGTTTTCTAGGCCACCCAATGTAAGGAACCAGTGCCACCAACTCTAAAACCTTTGAAATTTCCCAGATGGCCCCTGCAGAATCTCCACAATGTTTTCCTGTAATTAAGTGGATCAGCATTTAATATAGTGTACTTTACACAATGATTTGTTTCCTTTCTTTTTTAATTTCTCATATAGCAACTGTCCTGGCTTTATTGTACATAGTTTTATGTTCCAAAGCCATATTGTACATAAAGTCGATTTGTTTGTGGGCTGGCTTGAGAATGGGACTGCCATTTACAGCATCATTTCTAAAGAGAAATGCATGCAGAGTGCCAAACATCTAGCTTGAACCCTGAAATACAATCCATCTATAGATTGAATATGTATTCCAAATGTGACTCTGCTCACGTAAGCCTCCAAGTCCAGAAAGGCCTGAATGGGGTTCAGTTTTCACAACAGCAACTAGTACAGTTCGGTTATCCCAGCAAATTGCCCTATCGTCCACAAGGCTTGGAGGGCTAATGCCTTTGAAAGTCACCACCACGATCATTCTGTCACCTGTGGCTGTTTTAGGAGACGGTGGGCAAAGATCTCACCCACTTACATCTGCCTCATTGCCCAAATACAGAGCATCAGCAACTGAATTAGGGTTGGGGGTGTGGTCAGCTGGGACACACTCAGATGCCACTAGAAGTCGGTGAGTTAAACTCAAACAGTATTTGTCTCCGATCAGGCTTTGTGGAGAGTCACGCTGCCTGCTTTGTCAACACTGTTCACATATCTGAGGATGAGGGTCGGTGGAAGCGTGGGGAGGTGGCGGGGTTCAGGAAAGGCTGAGTGGGCTGCCCAGTCCAAGTGAGCATGAGGGTGTGGCATTGCCGTGGGCACATTCACTCGCACTTTCACATCTGTCCCCAGTGAGAAGGTTCCTGTCTGGTTATTTGTTCCTCCCACAGTGGCTTCACTTCATCAAATTTACAGTCCAGGTCAGAGGCAGAGGACTTTAATGTGACAATTTCTCCACATTCTACCATCTAAAGCATTTTGAAACTTTCAACTGTCTGAGGCATTCAGACCAACCCATTAAATCTAATTCATTCCAGATCCATCTTGGAATAAAATTTTAGAGTTGAGCGAAGTACTTCTCAATGATTCTTAAGGCAGTAAAATAATGATTTCAAACTACTAATTTTCCTATTTTGGCCGAGTCTATCGTGAGGTTTGGAGAGTCCTTCAAACAGGCTATGATTTCTAGATAAGATGAAGTTGAAAAAATAAACACTGTGAAGGAACCAAAGTTGCATAAAGAATAAAGGACTTTTAAAATTGGCAAGATTTCATAGTGCACGGCCAAGTGTGAGATGCTAGAAGAAAGGGCTGTGGAATGTAAAACTGTACCCAGGGGAGGAAGACAGATGAGATGCTCAAATTCAACCTGCACTGAGACCACAACCCAACATTCTGGGCTTACATTCAAGAGAGAAGAATCCTGAGCTAGAAACGGCCTGACGGAGACTCGACTAGGACCATCCGTCACAGGACAGAAAGCCGCAGACCTGTCTTTGGAGCCACAGGAAGCAGGCGGTCCTGACTGAGAGTGTCTCTTGAACGAGACCACCCCACAGGAAGTCCAAATTACTGCAAACGTGGGAAGCCAAAACACAGAAACTGTTTGTCGGAGATTACAGCCCTGCAAAGAGTTTTTCATTTGTTAAATCAGTGAGCCCACAGACAGTGGCTTGGCTTGGCAGACTTGCATAGTTTTGTCTTTTCCTTAAGAGCATTTTCTTCCTTCAAAACTGCCTCCATTTACTTGCTGCTTCTTCTGAATTCAGAATGCAGGGCCACTGGGTACTTCCTAGAACAGCAGCACCCCGCTTGCTCAGGCCTCTCTCTCACACACACATTTAACTCACCCTTTACTTTTTTTTACCAGTACCAACAGGTCCAGTTTTAGACACCAAAGACAATGTTCTCTCCAGGGTCAATTTCTCTGTTCCTTATCTACTCTGCAAGATGGTTTGCAGGTTCTCCTGTATTTTGAAAAATGTAAAACACATGTCCAACAACTAAGAAAAGCTTCAAATTCGCCAATGGAATGAATTGATTCTTTTAGCTATGCTTTGCATGAACTTTACAGGATGTTAAAAAAAATGTCGGTTTCTTTCTTCCCAACAAATTCTTAACATGTATGTCTTAAAGAAAAGTACACGGAGGTCTGAACCCCTGGGCTTGTCTCTACTTCTTTTTAATTATGAGAGATGTCCACTGTCCCTTTCTTCCTGGGGAATACCTGAAGTCCCCAAACAAGTTACAAACAAGAGAAAGACAGCATGTGTTGCACTTGTTTGGGCTCACAGAACCCTTCATCTCGTTTCATCCAACACTCTTCTTCAAAAGCTGTTTTCCAACATTCTCGCAACACATTATTCCTTCACTCCATAAATGTAAACCTGTGCAAGCGGGCAGTGTTTAGTGAAGAGTAACGAACGCAGAAAACTCCTCTTGGGGTCAAAACTAAGTAGCAGCTGGAGAAAGAACCGTATTTACTAACAATTGTTTCCTAATTGCAGAAAGGGGCAATTTTCATGCTTGTTTTGAAGACAATGCTTCAGTGGTTACCACCAGCTTCTCACAGCTCTTGACAAGATTGTAAACAGGCTCCAAAAGTTCATCTGGAAAAGAGGCTTTCACTGTTGTTTACATTTCTTGGATAACCTCTTCCTTGTTTTTTGTTTTGGATGTTTTTTTTTCTTTTGTATTTTGAAATAATTTCTGGAATCTCATTTGAGAAAACTGGTTTGCAAGCCATTTGAAGACTCTCTGACTATGGCGTTTACAAGTGGCATCCTTCCATCTGTAAAATAATGTCACTGAAGGAAAGAAATGTGTTGTCAACCTCTGCTGTGTGATCTATTCATTCTGTAGCTCAGAGGAAGTCAGTCCTGTGTTTTACTGAAAGACCACTTATGAATACTTGCGAACGGCAGTGCACTGGGCCCACCTCAATGTGTTCTGTGTACCCAAGCTGCTGCGTCCACTGAAACCACACAGGACGTTGAAGAGTTTCCTTCTCTCTGGACTGCTATTTTACTATTACTACTACTACTACTACTACTACTACTACTACTACTACTACTACTACTACTACTACTGCTACTGCTACTACTGCTACTAACTGGCTGTAACTTGGGAATAAAGAAACACTCCCTAGTTCCTTCCAGCACCTCTTCTCGTGGACACACACAGTGTATGGTAGAAAATATGTGATGCGATCTATATTTTAACAATTCTACCCAAACTCACATTTCAATCTTACAACATGAAGGCTTTTCTCTCAGACCCTCCTTGTGCAGCCCTGAGCCACGCATGCCCTGCGTGCCTCACCCAGCCAGGTGCTATTGTTTTCCGGGAGTATTCCAGCACCTGTGGGGCTGAGCCTTCCCTCACTTCTAAATCTCAAATACTTAATTTAACATCCAAGCCTCCAATTCAATCTCACATTTTTATAATTTTCTCACTTCCTTTAAATGAAAACTTTTCCAAGTCAGTTAACCCTTTCACTCCCAAGACGGTCTGGAATCCGTGATGAGTTGGTTGAAATGCTCTTATAAACTTCCTTCTTTTACCTTCCCTCTCTTCCACCTTTTCAAAAATCTCCATTGTGCACAGGTCCATATTTCGGCTTCTCTGCCCCTTAGCCTGAGGGCGCCGTTGCAGATTGATGGGAGGCAGTGCCCACTGGGCTGTTAGTTTCTGGAGAAGTCCTCCTGCCACGCTGATACTCTCCCTTCCCATTCTCTTCGTTGGCTTCTCCAAACCTTCGCTTCTCTCCTCCCATCCCGGCCTCTCCTGCATTACTCTCAGCAGGTGATCTTAGAGCAAGAGAATCTTCAAGCGGTCCATTTCCCTACCCCGCCTCCACCCCACTGCAGACACCTAAACATTTATCCCTCATCCTCAGCTTTTTACAACACTGTCAGGGGAAGAAGAGTTTTCCCTTCATTTCTAAATTTAACTCTGCTACATAAAGTATCCCCTCTGTTTCCTCAACCTCTTCCTCTCTACTAGCTCCTTCCTTGGGCCCCATAAGCTTACTTAAATTTCCTCCATCTTCAAAACAAACAGTAAGCAAATCACTTGGTTTGCATCCGCTTCCAAGAATGGGCCCCTTCTCCTTTCCATTTTTAGCCAAGCTATACTTACTATTCCTATTTTCTTATTTCTCTTTTATTACAATTATAATTTTTTGTTTTCATATTTAAAATATACTAAATGCCCATCAGGAGAATGTCAGACAACATGTAAAAAGACAAAGAAGAAAAATTTAAATTTCAAGTAATGTCACCACCCATTTACTGTTGCATGTCCTACTTATTTATACATTGATTTATTTTTCCATTTTACTGCATATTGCCAATTAAGGATTCTCCTTAAAAAATCCATACTGTTATCATACCTAAAAAGAAATTAGCAAAACTTCCGTAATATCATCAAATCCCTACCACTAGTAATGTTAAGATAACTATTCTTTCAGATTATTTTTCAATTTCTAGATATACAAGGAAGTATACATTCATTTTTTATTAAACTATACCATCTTATTATGTATGCTATTTTGTAACCTGCCTTTTTCCCTTACTAAGGTCTTATATCTTTCTAAATTATATGTAGCTCTACATCATTTTTTAAAAACTGTCCAGCAGTCTTCTGTGTAAATGTCATAATTTACTTAATCAGTAACCTATATATGCCCATAATATTTTATGTTACTATCTTTTGTCTCCATTATAAATAACTGTTAAGAACATCCATGTTTTATTTGTTTTGTTTTGATGTTTTCTTGTAGTTCAGTTTGGGGGTTAGTTTTTTTTTTTCTCTTTTTAGATCCCACATATAAATGAGACCACAAGGTATTTATATTTCTCTGTCTTAGTTCCCTTAGCACAGTGCTCTCAAGGTCCATCCCTGTTGTTGCAAATGGCAAGATTGCCTTCTTTTATTGGCTGAAAGATATTCCCTTGCGTGTATGTGCGTGTACTTCTTTATCCACTCATCCAGCCATGGGCCCTTGTGGTGTTTGCCTGTCTTGGCTGTTGTGAATAATGAATGCTGCAAGGAACATGGGGGCAGGGATAGCTTTCTGAATTAGTGTTTTCCTTTTCTTCTGATACACACCTACAAGTGCAATTGCTGGAGGATGTGTCAATAATTTCCCAAGTGACAAATTCAATGAATACATTTAGTCCTAACTTTTTTTTCACCTTAGCTGGGTTTGACATTTTTACAGTCACACCCTTCTTTTTCCGACTTTCTTTCCGCTAGCCTTCCACAGATTCACACTGTCCTGGATTGTCTCCTACATCTCGTGTTCCCCATTTTTACTCTTCCTCTCTGGGTCTTCTTCCTCTCCCTGTTCTCTGATATTTCCTGCAGTGTTACCTGGGACTCTGTGCTTCTCATTTTTCATTTTCTCATTGAGCAGCTCAGACCAGTCGGCAGTCCATTACTGTACATCTTGATAGGTGCTGATGGGGAACAGAGCCATCCTGTGGAACCTCAGGTCGGGGCTGAGGGGACCAGCCTGGTGCAGGCCAGGAGCTGAGAGCAGTTCTGCGCACCAGGGGCAGGGTGCAAGGGGCGCTTGGTGAGAACCGAGGCTGCAGAGCGGGCGGAGCCAGCACCTGGAAGGTTGTGCGTGACATACTAAGAATTCTGGACTGTCTATTTGCCCAATAGATTCTTCCAGGTTCTTAGGACATGTTGAACACTATCATTTCATCTTTTGTAGTGCATCCTTACATCAGCAATGTGAGACTATCTCATCTCATTCCATAGATGAGCATACCGTTTTGCTCCTGTGATTCCAAAGAAAAGCTGTATTTAAAAAAAGATTTATTCATCTTGGGGGGAAGGGAAACAGAAAATTAGGGTTCTGTATTCAATTAGTCAACAATAAGGAATGTTAATGGGATATTATGTGTGATTTATCGGAACTCTCAAAATATGTATTCAGCTGTCAGATGACCCAGCCTGGAGCCTGAGATAAAATCATAAATTCTAAAACACTTGCAAAACCAACTTGGGGCTCAAAACAGACTCTGTTGTGACATAATGTTTGTATGGCATGATTAGGGAAAGTCGTCATCTTTAGGACATGGTTCTCTCCTGAGGGAGGACTTCTTACACTCACAGGAGTGTGGGGCTCAGACATGCTGAAGTCGGGTCCTAGACCACATCAGTGCCTCCTAGTTAGCACCTCACTTTTCTGCTCCCTCAGGACCCATCTCTCCACATAGAAACCCACTCAGTTTAGCCATCTCATATATACAAGGAGAGGAAAGTAAGGAGAAAATAATGACTCATGCCTGAAAAGTCACTCCATCTTTCCTGTCCTTATGGGGAAGTCACTTCTGCTTAAAATATTTCTTCACAAGACAAGCTTTCCAGGCACATTCCCAGGCCTCACGAGTTCCTGTAACTGGAGAATGGGCAGGTTATTCCTTCTGCATGGAGTTCATTTTGCTGCTGGAAATGCTGCTGGTAAATCAGAACGTGTCTGAATTCTTATGCAAATCATTTCTAGTTGTGAAAAAAATTGTCTAGAGTTCAAGGCTAGGTAGCAAGTGTCAATGTGGTTGTCCGTGATATCTCCTGCTTACTGTTTACAGCCTGCTGCCCCCAGAGAGGACACCCCTGAGCTGAGTGCCTTTTTACGAAACTCGACCATCCCTCATCTTGTGAGAAAGAGAGACGCGCCTGGGCCGGAGCTCCCCAGGCAGAGCCCGGCAAAAGTCCTGGTGAGTTACCTCAGCGCGCACAGGACCGAGGGCAAAGGCCAGATGGGACGGAACTCCCCACCACAGCTGGCTTCAACTTCACGTTATTTTGTATTACACCTACTGGGGTGACAGTGGTTAATAAAATTATGGAAGTTTCAGGTATACAGTTCCACAGCACATCATCCGTATGTTGTGCTGTGTGCTCACCACCCCGAGTCAAGTCTCCTTCCATCACTGTTTATTCCCCTCCTTTACCCTCTTCTACTTCCACCCTTCCCCTAACTTCAAGTATTGTTTTTCATTCTCCTCCAGTGCTCAGATATGCCTAACATTTTTCGGCAGTACATGTTGTGAGAAATGAATGTGGCTTTTGTAAATGACTGTATGCAATGTAACTTTTCACCCTTCTAAACCTGCCGCAGAGGGCCCAGGGGAGAAGTAATGGTGAAAACATAAAATGTGACTATTAATGTATTTCAAGAACGTGAAGATTCGGTTGTTAGCCTGTCCCTGGACACTGTGCGGGTGAGGTTTGAACTGAGCCTAGAGAAGTGCTGCTGCCTCTCAGCGGGTCCCTGGAGCGAGTGTTTCACCATCCCTGAGTCTCAGCACCCTGCGCTCCACAGAGAATGGTGAAGAGCCGTGAATGGTGTGTCCAGGTTTCCGGCCAAAACCCAAACCCAGAAAACTACAGAGCCTTACTACTGGGGTCTGTGGGAGATCTAGCCTGAGCTTAATCAGCACTTTGTAAAACTAGGGACAGCATTCCTGAACCAGCATTTTTATTCAGTTCCCTCCCTTGTTCCAGTGACAATGTTAATACTACTAAACTGTACACTTAAAGGCGTTAGAATGGGTTTTTAAAAAAACTTATGTATTGAATATGCTCTGGCACTATAAAAAGTTTCAAACATGGAAATGGACAGAAAAGTCCAATGAGCAAGTCTAACTTAATCAGTTAAACTTAAGTCAAGAGAGGAATGTTTATTGTCATAGAAGAATCTGAAATTACATGGCAAAAAAAAAAATTGCTCTGACAGTTGGCAGATTATATGATTTGAATTCCTGTAAATTTTTATGACATTGCAATGTTTGGAAAAATATAAAAGTAGGGATTAGATATGCTATTGAGTTTAGAATAAATTCATAAAATTCTGCATAGTAGCATTTTAAAAAAGCTTCTAGAAGGAATAGAATGGAAAACAATGATTTAAGCCCTGGGGATGTGTGTACAGCACACTGACTGAGGCTAATGATACTGCACGGTATGTCTGACAGTTGTCGAGCAAGTAAATCCTAACAGTTCTCATCACAGGAAAAAATTGTGTCATTGTGTGTAACTGTGTAATTATTAACAGGTGTTAACTAGACTTATCGTGGTGATTATTTTGCAGTATAAACAAATATCAGGTCATTATGTTGTACAGCTGAAACATGTTATATCAGTTATACCCCATTACATTTTTTAAAAAATTTTTAAAAGAAAATGATTGACATCTGTAGAATGTCTAGTATGCAGTACCAACAGGAAAGCCCTCTGGAGGGCCAATGTCCAAATCTCTGGGGACCAGCAATTTGGAAAATCAAACTTCAACTATATTTTTCAGTTTCCACTTCAGCACATGTCTCATGAGTATATAACGGCAGTGGAGATCAATAACTAATATACTTTTGAATATTATGGGCTCTTGTGTTATGGGATCAGATTTTTTTCCTTGTATTCTTTCTCATTAAACACTTTTAATGCAAGATGATTTCTAACCTCTGAATATCTCAGAAACTTATTGCTTGCAGATGAGGACAAAGCAAGCCTTGATTTCCACATCTGATTCTGTTAAATTATGTTTCATTGCCTTTCTCCCTTATTGGTTCAAAAATGGCAAATCATACGCCTCCCCATGTCCTCGAGTCAAAATAATTCTGGGTAGAAAGTGATTATGCAAAGTTTATTCTGAAATCAAAAGCTAAATAAGACCTCCTACAGTTTTTGTTTAGTTAAAAACAACTTACTGAATCACATTTCTGATTAGGAATTTGAAAGTGCAAAATGCCAAAATCCTGTTTGGGATCATAATTTCCAATTTGCATAGGAAAATCTGGACCTGTAACCCTGAGATATAATTCCTCCTCTACTTAAGAATGTCTGTGCCTTTCTCACCTTGGGCCCCTGCTGCTTTTTGCAGCTATCACCCGCATCTGCTCCCTCTCCTCCGTCTACTACTCAGTTTACAGAAACTTTGTCTTTCTTAATCCTGTTCAGCACTTGGTACTCTGGACCAGTTCCGGAAACCATCACCTCCCCTAGCTTCCCCCAAAACATTCTCTCCTGTTTCTCTTCTTGCCTTTCCACTTGCCCCTTTGAATTCTTCCTGGACCTCCCTCCTACCCATCCGTAAATGCTCCCAGACCTCAGGTTTCCATCCTCATCCCTGTCTCTTCTCTGCCATTGGCTTCGAACTTTCGTGGGAATTTCTTGCCTGATTGTAACTCCAGTCACTAGTCACTCTTAGGTGACTCCTACTGTCTTACCGCTTTGAAGACTTCCAGGGCTCACTGTGATGTCCATCTGGATGTCTGGTAGACACACCAGTCTGCACACGTCCACACCTCCAAAATGTTCTCCCTCTTCAGAATGCCCAGTCTCAGGAATGCCAGCACCCATCCTCCCAGGGCCTCAAGCCAAGCCAGCTCCCTCCTCCCTCCCTGTCCTTCATCCCAGTCTTTGATTAGTCTCCACGTGTCCATCCTACTCCCAAAACTTCTCTAGAATGCATCTTCCGCTTTCCATTGTCCTCGCCTCCTGCTCCTCTCTCCACTCTTTCCTCACGTACCACCTGTCCCTAGACCACAAACATGCTCACAGCCCTTGCTTATAAAACTTCACAGGCTCCCCAGTACCTGCTGCATAACATTCAAAGTCCTTAGCACAAGTGGGAAGATGCTTTACCACCTGGACTTTCACCCTTCCCTATCTCATTGCCATCTCCCCCCACCCCACACCCTTTTCTCCTCTTTCCTGAACACACACTGATCTTGTATGAGAGAATCATGTCCCTGTCATCCTGTGCTTCCAGGTAACTCTTTCTCGCCTTTCAAGATTCACTCTGAGGGACACCTCTGAAAGCCTTCCACAGAGCTAGCTAACTGGGATCACCGCCTTCAGGGAGTTTTTGAGAATTACCCTCTTCTGACTCCCCACCTGCTTTGCCTTCAGAAGGTGGCATCGACTGTACACAGCATGTCAATAATGGAGCAGAGGCTCATGTGAGGGTCCTCACAGGTGGCACGAACTGCCGACTTGGAGGATCCCCGCTCCTGCTGGAGACACAAGGCCACAACACCTCAGTGCCCGGCTCTGGTAGAACCAGGGTGGCCTAGCCACTTGTATTTGGAAACATCATGAAGACATCTAACCTTGTTGGAGTATATCAGATAACACATTACTTATTGCTTGGTTTTGAAAGAATTCTGAGAGTCTTGAAAAAGGTTTTCATAGTAATATGTTCCGCAGGCTACTCTGTATTTTATCGATTTCATTAACGGATAGCAATGTTTACTGAGCATCTACAGGCCAGTGCCCAAGGCTGAGACATAAAAAGTAAAGCGTAGCCCACATGATAAATTCAGTCAGTGAGCACAATTCAAGAAGGACCATCCTATCCATGGGAACATGGAAAATGGATGTGAGGCATCCATTTATTTCCATAATAGGATCCAATCAGAAAATACAATTTGATAGGCGGAATGTCATCATAGTGAACACTTTGCAGGAACATGCATTTCATATAGTAAAGGTTATCCATTATAAGTTGGACAACCCTAGAAACTAAGTTAAAAACTAGTTTTTATAACCAGGAAGCAATTTAGACAGAAAGATGAATGTTACAGAGCAAATATGTGTCAGCAGGTTAATAACTTAAGGTCTTTGAGGTCATGTGGACCCAGGGACCTTCCTTGAAAGCCATGCTAGGACTTTGTGCAGTCCAGGGTCAGGCGCTATGAGTGTCTGTCAGAAATGCCCTCCTGAGTTCTGAGAAAATGCACCAGCAGCACGATTCAATTCCAGATGCAAGAAGATAGTATTTTGAAGTCCTCAGAAAAAAGCTTAACTTTTATGTCGGACTTATGTTCCATTTTATCTCTACATTACTGCTGAAGTTGAGGCGTCTTTGCTACCAGACTGTGCTTTGGCTTAGTTATTTTAATGTATTTGTTCTTCATTTACATTAATAATATGGATTAGGTGATGATTTCTGAGAAAATAAGATATAAATAAATTGATGTCAATGCTGATTCTGTACCACAATTTAAAAATGCTGATTTGCCGAAGTCGCTGTTGTTTTTTGCAGAACTGTACAAATATTGAGTGCTTACAGATCTCCTGTGCGGTGGGACGACTGGACGGCGGCGAGAGCGCGGTCCTGAAAGTCAGGTCGCGGCTTTGGGCCCAGACGTTTCTCCAGGTAACAGATCCACGGAGGCAGGTGCACTGCGCTCCCAGGGACGCTCTTCCCAAGAGCTCGGTGTGAAGCTTATTTTCTTTAAATGTTTTTTAAATTTTATTAATATTTTGTTTTTATAATTTCTAGATTCAATTTTAAAATATTTTATTTTTAAAAATTGTTTTTAAATTTAAATTTATTTTTAAAAGAAATTTTATTTCTTTTAAACAGTGTTTACTGAAATTTTATTTCTTTTAAAAGAAAGATCAATTGTTCATCTTTCCTATCAGAGAGACTTTTTTTTCAGCTTTACTGAAATATTATTGATATATAACATATATAAGTTTAAAAGGTATGATGTGATAACTTATATATTGCAAAATGATTACTACAATAAGAGCAGCTAACACCTCCTTCCCCTCAGATAGTATATTTTTTGTGTGAGTATGGCGATAATTTTTAAGGTCTACTCTATTAACAACTTTCAAGTATATAATACGGTATTTTTAACTATAATCACCATGCTGTAAGTAAGATCCCTGGCATTTATTCATCTTATAGCTGGAAGTCTGTATCCTTTAACCTCCCCATTTCCCCCACCCTGGGCTCCTGGAAACCCCCATTCTATTCTCTATTTGTATGAGTTCAGCTTCTTTTAAAGATCCTACATATAAGCAAAATCACACAGTGTTTGTCTTTCTCAGTCTGACTTATTTTACTTAATGGTGTGCCTTCAAGGTCCATCCATATATCACAAAAGACTGGATTTCCCTTTTTTATGGCTAAGTATATATAATCTTCCTTATTTTAGGAGAAGACAGTATAAATAACCTGACACCCTAAGACATTCAGACTATAACTTAGATTCAGACAAATCTATTTAGCTCAGTACCATATACCCAGTTTCTGGCACATAGTAGTTCCTCAGTAAACGTTAGTTAATGGAAACGATGGTGAGTATAAGAGCACAGTTCAAGCCATATGCTCAGGAAAGTAAAAATAGAAACCAATGTAGAAGGGAAAAGGGAGATTGTCCTAGAAAGGTGCTCTTGTCAGGTGAGCCCACAGCATGGGCTCCAGCCTAGCCAGAGTCTCAGCCAAGTCCCAGGTCCATGATGTGTAGACTCCACACAGCCTTGGCCGGTCTGTACTGTGGCATCCAGCAAGGCCGTAGATAGCTCTACTGGTCCTGTGTGTTTTAAAGCTTTTAAATCTCTTTTATACTAAGCAGATGAATGTTTCCACTTGGAAAGAGCTGTTTATTTAAATGATACTATTATGTTGTGATCTTGTTGTTTAGGAAGGATTTAGGGAGAAAAAAAGCTTAATTAAACTACCAAATCTGTGCATTGTTGCCAATATATATGATTTATTTACTTTTAGAGAGAAGGGAAGGGAGGGAGAGAGAGAAGGAGAGAAACGTTTATGTGAAAAACATGGACTGGTTGCCTCTCATGCCCCCAATGGGGTACGTGGCCACGATCTAGGCATGTGCCCTGACCAGGAATCAAAATGGTGACCTTTTGGTTTGTAGGATGATGTCCAACCAATTGAGCCACACTGGTCAGGGCTGTTGCTTATATGTTAACTACTAAACATTTTTATTTGGCATATTGTGCCATAGAAAATCAAATGGTAAAATTATTTTGAGTCTAAATAACAAATAGGGAATTTTGTAGTTCTAGATTTTCATGTTTTCTGATTCAAAATACCTGTATAGTCTCAAAAAATATTATTTAATTTTGTTTCTAAAATAAACAGGAGGAAAATTTAAGTTATTTTTAAAAGTTTGTTGTGAAGCCCTTTTTAAAAAAAATGTAAGGATTTCTGGCCAAGATGGAGGCATAGGTAGACACACTGTGCCTCCTCACACAACCAAAACAAAGACAACAAAAATTTAGAAACAAAAAAACAACCCAGTACTGACAGAAAATTGAACTGAATGGAAGTCCGACAACCAAGAAGTTAAAATAGACACATTCATCCAGAGTGGTAGGAGTGGCGGAGTCTGGTGGCTGGGCTGAGAGGCGTAGCGGGCAAAAAAAGCTGTGGTTGGCAGTCCCCGGTGTGCAGGTGGTGACTGGTGGACTGAGCAGTCCCACATTTGTAGGCAGGTAAACCAGGCAAAACTGGGGAGTGAGACAGACCTTGAAACCCAGGGCTCCAGCATGGGTAAATAAAGCCTCAAAACACCAATTGAAAACATCTGCAGGGGTTGAGGTGCTGGGAGAGACTCCCAGCCTCACAGGGGAGTTCACTGGAGAGACCCACAGGGTCCTAGAATGTACACAGGCCCACCCACATGGGAATCAGCACCAGAAGGGCCCAATTTGCTTATGGGGAGCCAGGGAAGTGACTGAAATCTGGCGGAGAGTGGAGCAAGTGCCATTGTTCCCTCTCTGACCCCTCCCCCACATACAGCATCACAACCCAGCCACTGGGTTGCCCTGCCCTGGTGAACTCCTAAGGCTCCGCCCCTCACTATGTAACAGGTGCGACCAGACGCCCCCCCCCAAAAAAAATGGCCCAAACAAAAGAACAGATCGAAGCTCCAGATATAATACAACTAAGCGACAAAGAAATAGCCAACCTATCAGATGCACAGTTCAAAGCACTGGTGATCAGGATGCTCACAGAATTGGTTGATTTTGCTCACAAATCAGATGAAAAAATGAAGGCTACACTAAGGGAAATAAAGGAAAATGCACAGGGAACTAATAGTGATGGGAAGAAAACTGGGACTCAAATCAATGGAGTGGACCAGAAGGAAGAAAGAAACAACCAAACAGAAGAATGAAGAAACAAGAATTCAAAAACATGAGGAGAGGCTTAGGAATCTTCAGGACATCTTTAAATGTTTCAACATCTGAATTATAGGGGTATCAGAAGGGGAAGAGGAAGAGCAACAAGTGGAAAACTTATTTGAACAAATAATAAAGGAGAACTTCCCCAATCTGGCAAAGGAAATAGACTACCAGGAAGTCCAGGAAGCTCAGAGAGTCCCAAAAAAGTTGGACCCAAGGAGGAACACACCAAGGCACATTGTAATTACATTAGCCAAGATTAAAATGAAGGAGAGAATCCTACAAGCAGCAAGAGATAAGGAGACAGTCACCTACAGAGGCATTCCCATCAGACTGTCAGCTGATTTCTCAGAAGAGACCTTACAGGCAAGAAGGGGCTGGAAAGAAGTATTCCAAGTCATGAAAGGCAAGGACCTACATCCAAGATTGCTCTATCCAGCAAAGTTATCATTCAGAATGGAAGGGCAGATCAAGTGCTTCTCACATAAGGTCAAGTTGAAGGAGTTCATCATCACCAAGCCCTTATTATATGAAGTGTTAAAAGGACTTATCTAAGAAAAAGAAGATAAAAAATATGACAGTAAATAGACAGCAAACTCACAGATATTAACAACCACACCTAAAGCAAAAGCAAACTAAGCAAACAGCTAGAACAGGAACAGAACCACAGAAATGTAGATCACATGGAGGGTTATCAACCGGGGAATGGGAGGAGGAGAGAGGGGAGAAAGGTACAGAGAATAAGTAGCATAGATGGTAGCTAGAAAATAGGGGAGGGTAAGAATAGTATGGGAAATGTAGAACCTAAAGAACTTATAAGTGTGACACATGGACATGACCTAAAGCAGGGGAATGTGGGTAGGAGGGAGTGTGCAGGGTGGAGGGGAGTGAAGGGGGGGGGGAATGGGACAACTGTTATAGCATAATCAATAAAATATATTTAAAAAATTTAAGGCATGGTTTTCTCAACATTAGCACTACTAATATTTTGGATGAGATAATTCTTTGTTGTACAGGCTGTCCTGCGCATTATAGGATGTTCAGCAGCATCCTTGGCCCTTACCCACTAGATGCCAGTAGCAACCCCTAACCCAGTTGTGACAACAAAAAGATGTATTTAGACATTGCCAGTGTCTCTGGGCTCAAAGTTACCCCTGGTTTAACAAGTGACCCAGGGAGAAGTGAAGTGCACAACTTGCATTTTTTAAGTTAAACCATTATTTATTCATTCTCTCAACAAATATTTATGAAGTCCAACTATGCTGCACACATTGCTTTAAGTACCACTTGCAATCCATCAGTTTGCTCCTGGCGCCTCTGCTGTTACTTGTCACCAGAGAGCTGGGAGAGGAATCTGAGTGAATGCCCAAACCCACGAGTCTAAATGGATAACCATACATTCCTTCTATCACTTTGGGTACTGCATCCTACTGAAATGAGGGAGAACAACTTTTCAATGAATCAGGACTAAAATCATTGCGACACTACGGTCAAAGGAAAGTGATTTTATAGTGGATGACACTCATCAGTTCTATGCACAATGTTCTATTCCAGTAAGAGGCCTAGAGAGGGAAAATGGCATCTTCATTTTCTGTTAAAAAGACCCAGTGAGTCTACAAGAAGTCAATAACAATTGAGGGACTTTCCAAACGATAAATGTTTAGCACAAGTAGAGTCAGACCAGAGCAGCCTGCAGGGACGTTCTGGAGTCCTACCAGAGCAAAGTGCCTCTTCCAAAGATTTGGGAGAGAGTGGCACAAGTCTCTCCCTGTATACCCACAACCGTAGCCAAAATGCCTATACTATAGTTCCTTCTCATTCACTTGAAAAGGAGTGCAGTATTACAAGCCAAAACACTCTCTCTCTCTCTCTCTCTCTCTCTCTCTCTCTCTCTCTCTCTCTCTCTCTCTCTCACACACACACACACACACACACACACACACACACACACACACACACTATTGGATGTATTGAAGGCCTTTGATAGTTTCCTCATGTAACCCAGAAGGAAGTAAACATTTTCTGCCTTTCTAATCCAGCATAGAAAGTTTACAATTCTTGGTTGACATGATTTGCCTTATTATGTTTGTTTCTATCCATGTGGTAAACGAGAGAACTGGTCAGGAAAATATTTTATTTGGGTTAAACTTAAATATTCCCCTGTTCTGTGATTGCTCCTTGAAACAGCAACTCCTTTGCAGCTTAAAGTTTTACCTGTAATTGCTCAGGCTTTGTCATCTCACAAGATAAATGTTTCTGGTCAGTGCTGGGTATTGCAACATGGGCTACATGAAATGGATATGCATTTTAAAATAATTCTTCAGAAGGAATTAAGCAGCGGGAAGGTGGGAGTGAGAATGCTCATAATGTTACCAGCCTTACCAAATATTTAATCAATTCAGAAGTCTCACTCTTCACTCCACTTGTTACCAACTCTGTAATTTTTTTGAGTACTGTGACTCTTTTGTGCAAAAGTACCTGATAGAGGCAGCGAATGGGCTGCAAACCACAGTTTCAGTGACACTGCAATGAGAGAGGAATAGGGCATTTTCTGAGGATCACTAGCTGGTGGAAGGTCCATGATATTGTCCAGGAGTCTGAACTCCAGCTGCTTTTTTAATCCTAAATTGCCTACAATATGGCAGCGATTGCTATTACATGAGGAGATTGCTACATAGAAGAGATTTTGTTTAACATAAGAAAACTACAGTTGCTTTGTAAAGAGCACAGCTGGAAGCATTCAACTTTCAACATGGCAGTGGAATCGATACTGTGACTCTGCTCCTCATTGTCATTCATGAACTAAATGCTCACCTGCGCTGTGCCTACGCCCTAACAGCCACAGCAATAGTGTATGTTTGTTTGAGGCCAACCAAACCAACTATAGCCTAATACTTCACATTTGTCATCCTTGCAGCTCCAGAGCATCTTTAAAAAATGAGGAAAAAAATTCTTACTGAAAAGCATAGAAGACACCTTGGTTTTGGAGAATAATTTAAAATAAAGAGCAGAACACTTCATGAGTTGTATTGTTTATCAGATGGGTATTAACGTGGGGTGGGAAGGTCACGGGTAACCACACCATCTGATGTGTTCACTCATTGTCCATCTGTATGGTCAGTCAGCCAGAACTGACGAAGCCCTCCTGTGCGTGCTGTGCTAGGTGCTGTGGAAAAGTACAGATGTTACATTCCACGGTTTATGCCTTTTATTTTTGTATGATCTTGTTGGAGAGAAAAGTAACAGAGAAAAATAAAAAGTTAAACAACAATGTGAAAATTCCAAACAACGTATGACAACTAGAGTTTCATCCCAGAGTGTGGAATCAGAATCTTGAGCCCAATCCAGGTGTTTCTGAAGCTCAGCAAAGCAAGGTGGGGAGGGAACCACTGGAAATGACAATAAAGGGTGATGATGAATGGAAAATGTGAGGAGGAATCAAACTGTGACCAAGAGCAGCGGTGGTAAAGGCTGTCAGTGAAAGAAGGTCCTCAGAGAAATGTGTTTCTCTGTGTTCTACATTCGAGAGTTCAAACCCTACCTCTTATGCACTAAGAAGCTTTCATATTCGTAAATGCAGAATCACATAGCGCAAAAACTTTCCATCTAGAGTCCATACAGAGATGGACTTCTCCCATGATTTTTTTCAAACACAAGACTTCAAGAACAAGAAAATTATTTTCTGTCAATTTTTTTTTTATTGAACTTGGAGGCTAAAGAAAACCTGTGCATTGGGGCTTTGAGAGCATGGACACACGTTTGCGTAGGTAGTTGTAGCCCTCACGCACGCAGCCTCATTGCCAGGATGTGCTGCTTTGCTCTGTGGCTACCAGCCAGGATGATAAGGAAAGTAGATTTAAACCACCAAGTACAGACACAATTTTGTAAGCAAAAATTTCCACATTAAAAAAAAAAAACTACTTCTCATACAAACAAACAAAATCCAGCTTTCAGCTAAAATGGGAACGCCAGGAGAAAAAAGAACATCAGAAAAATAACCAACCAAATAATAGCCACGAAGAATTTTTCCAAGTGAATGGAGTTGCGTATCCTGAAATGTCAGGGTAAAAAGAAAGAAAAAGACAAAGATGGTGCCTTTGAGTATATAAAAGTTTGCATGCTCTGGCCCATCCTTACCACATAGAGGAAATGGGATTTATTGAAGGAAGAAAAAAAATCAGTCATAGGAGAAGAAAATAAACTTTTTAAAAATACAAATAATTTAAATGAAATTATTACAATCTAACCTGTCAGATTAGCCTCAAGAAACCCAACATTGGCTCATGGGTAGTGAGTTGCTGGTAAACATTTAATAAAGTGCACTCTGCAAGGGGAAAAAGCGCCATTATGTAGCATTTGATGATTCCTGTGGTGTAAATGTTGCCCCCAGAGCTGATTTCAAGCTGCCAGCATTGCTGAATATGGACTTGGGAAGAGATGCACTTGTCGCTCACCATCAGGCAGTGTTTTCCCTACAGACACAACAGACATAAATAAGATCTAGAGAATAAGTAATAGTAAAATGCAATAAAATAAGTAATAAGTGTTGAGTTTTTATTACCTTTTAAAATATAATTACTGAAGTTTATATATATATATATATATATATATATATAAAATTTAAATTTTAATAATGACTCTATTTTACCACTGGGACTCCCCATTCCTGAAACTTTAACAGTCTCTCAAGAGCCAGGTGAGCCAGCCCAGGCTCCCACTGGATAGATCTAATCACTGCCTCAAGCAGAGTGATTAGCACAGAAGGAGGAGAAGCACAGAAAGTTAAGTTCTCAGAATGTCTTTTCTTGACTTGCTCTAAAATATTTTCCTTTGATTTTAATCAACAGTTAAAATGAGAACCAATTTAACAAAAAGAACTTTTGCTGAAAAGTTCTGTCAAAAACACTGTAGGGCTCTAGGTCTGTGGTTCTTAATTAGGGGAATATTGTGCTCTAAAGGGACATTGGCAATAATGAGAGACTTTTTTGGTTGTTGCAACTTGAGAATGGAGGGGTGCTACTGGCATCTAGTGGGTAGAGGCCAGGGATGCCACTAAACATTTTACATTGCACAGGACAGCCCCCCAACCAACCTAAAATCTTAATGGTACTGAGATTGAGACAGCGCTCTGGGTCTTCTGTATGAGGTGAAATGTGATAAATTTCTTTATAACTCAGTAATGGTTTTTTCTCTAAACTATTTCCCTCTATGACAAGAATGTTTAGCTCACTGTGTTTCCCCTTTATTCTTCACTAGTAGCAACTATATAAATCCTTGTGCTTACTACTTTTTAGGATTCATTTTCTGTTTTTTATTTTGACTTTATTGAACCAAGTCTTTTGTTACTAAGACAAATTCTCTTTAAGAATAAGAAGAGGATGAATGGTTGGATGGATAGATGGATGAATGTCTAGACAGGTGATGGATGGATGGATGAATGGATGGATGGGTAAAGCATGATGAATGGTTGTCTGGGTGGATGATGGATGAAGGATGATGGATGGATGATGGGTGGGTGGATAGATTGATAATGGATTGATGGATGGATAGATGGGGGAAAGTAAAAGAAAAGGAAGAAAGGAGGAAGTTTTGCTTTAGAAATGGAAAACACCGAAAACAATTGCGTAGCTGCCAGTATAACTCTTAAAGGCTTTATATGAAATATACTTAAATAAATATTTTTAATTTCAGAGAAAAAACGATCCCTACTCTCTTGCATCCCTGGTATCCTTTGAAGTTAAGAAGATGCCTTATAAAGATCAGCCAGCAAAACTCCCAGAGGGAAGCATAGCAGTAAGTATCTGAAAAATATACAGGCATTGAAATATTTCATTGAAATAATTATTTTTAAAATCGCTGTTCTAGCTTATGCTAGGTTTAAGTGCTGATTACATTGACTTGAGAACAGTTTCCCCTTCAGATCACTATTTTCTTCTTCCAGTCTGGAAATTACTTAGTGTCATTTGATCAAATTTTTATACTTTTAATGTAAATTTCTATACCCCACCCACCCATAAAAAACAATCACAGGGCAAGACTAATATCATTTTCAATCAAGCTCTTTTGGTTCAGAGAAGTCCAGATAGCAATGATCACTATAATGAAATTGTACTGGTTGCTTAATTTTAACATGAGTGAGTAGGGAGGGTCAAATCTCTTCCTTAGGGACAGATGCCAGACACCAGCTGCCTGGCATTGGATGGTAACCTTTCCTTTAATGCAAAGAACCATACTTTTTACTGGGGAGTAAAAAGTATACTATGAGCTTCATTTGAGTGATATTTTATTTTTAAAAATTGAGGCTATTTAGCATCACTGACCCCCAACTCTCTATCACAGCACAACTGCTAGCATCCTCAGCAGCCCGACAAGGCCATGAAGAGCAGAGGGGAAAATGGGTGAGAGGGGTGGAGCAGACAGTGGTCCCCAAACTCTGCCTCCACAGTGAAAGTGGCCACAGCCAGGGCTCGGGGAAACAATAATAAGGTTTAAACTTCTATCTCCTGGCCCTGCATAGACATTGACAACCCCTACTTGAACTCTGGTTCCCAGATCCTTGTTATGCAAAGTGCAGTTTACAAACCAAAACCCCAACACCGCCTAGGAAGTTGTTAGACACTCAGACACAGGCCAACCCTGCAGACCTGCATTGTGTCGAAAGCATCGGGTACCATGTTCACTTTGGATGGTGTACTAATGGATACTACCACAATTTCTTTGCATCGTGGGTCTTCGAATGTAATTGTAATATTTAATCTTTCTAGCCTACTTTTAGTAATTTAAATTAAATTAATCCATTGATTAGTGATTCCCAACCCTAAGTATTCAAGAGTCATCACTCACGCAACTTTAAAGTCTTGACCTCAACTGGCAGGATTAAGTGTGTTTGAAGCGAGGCTTCGACACTGCGCTCTAAAAGACATACAAGTGACACTTCCGCAGGGAACCTGGGGCTGAGAACTTCTAGCACAGGCAGGCAGCTCAGAGGACAATACACAGTTTCAAAATCCATTTCCTGGGCTTTTTTCGGGCTCCACCCCACTCTAATTGGAAAACCTTCAGGAAGTCACTCCACTTTGCTGAGGCTGTTACCCATGTTCACCTGACAGAATTGTTGAAACAATTAATAAAATTATGTATATAAAGCCCTAGCGTTGTATCTGGAATAAAGTAATTGTAACCCTCCCAACATCGGACACATCCATAGACTGCAAAGTCAAACTGTTTCAGTGAATTTCGGTGGCAGTTTAAAGCAAGCGCTGCCACATCTTTCTTCATTTAGTTCACCTCTCTTTCACAAGACGTCTGTTATAGGCCGGATTTATGTTCAACTCAGAAAATTGAGGCTTTGGGTTTTTAATATAGAATGTTCATTCAGAGAGGTTCAAAGGCTTGTAGCTCTAAGGGAGATAAATCTGGGCCCTTTTGTTGTCTCTGAGCACATGTTCATTAACAGAAACATATGTTGCAGTCGATTCCATCAACAGTATTGAATCTTTCCGTGCTGGCCACAGGTGACAGCCTGCTGTTCTCAACTCATCTCAGAAAATCCACAAAATGATCAAATACATGCTTCCTCCACCCCCACCACCCTTGTTACTGCATTTGTAAAAAAAATAGCCATGTTATCTGATGTAGGTGATTTACCACATCATTTGTGGAGAGGTACCAGCAGGTCCTGGAATTACATTGTTTTGTTCAGTGTTCTTTAGTTACAACATTGATAAGATGTCCTAGGAACTTAACTCTTGTTTCTGTCAGTTAGCTTATGGTCAAGTTGGTTTCATTATACGTAAATTTACTTAAAGTCACAGAATCTGCCCATGATGTTAAGTGAGGACTCAACTGTAATTGGAAAAACATTCAGACATTTTTTATAGTGACATCTCAAAAGTCTTGCCATTCTTATCTTGAAAAGACCCCAGGGGGCGAGGATTGCTTTAAAGCGGCAGAACTCCTTGGAATCGGTAGCTTGAAAACCATCAGAGCTCCAGTCCCTTCTCTGCCCCTGGGGAGAAAGTCTCTCAGTCCCTCCTTCCATAATGAGACTAGAGAATATTTGCTTGTTTTCCTAGGCCCTTGTGTGGGATGATTAGTTTGTTTATACTCCCTTTCAACATGGCCATAATTCAAGCATTTCTTGAGGCCTCTATAAGCTTTCCATATTGAAGAAATAGCAGTCCCATCTGCTTCTTGCAGAGTGCCTGTGTTGGTAACAATGAACTCCTCATGTGCGCGACGCTTTCCATGTTCAGAGGCGAAGAGAAGGTTGCATGAAGCAGAGGGCTAGGACTGAACACCGATTCATTACAGCACAGCAGGAAAAAATCCCTCCATTATTTGAACGCTTTTTTCTTTTTGCTTACCAATTAATTTTGACATTTGTGTTTCATGTGACTAAAGCCAAATTCCATAATTTACATCTAGAAGAGACTATTATTGTCTAGTATTACTCCAAAGGTGGCTATTATAAAATACAAGTATGTCATGAAAACCCGTATTTAAAAACTCATTCATAAACTGTGAATGCACTTGATTTTCAGCAAAACTTCAGCAGCTTAAAATGGAATTCTTACACTGAACAACTGTTTGGAGTTCAGACCTGTGATAGGGACCGCCTGTCTCACAGGGGCTATTTGAACGTGGTTAAAATGTGTGTTCGGTGGCCCATTTTATGGGAAAATGGCCCTGTAGGTAGGGTGTCTTGGTACATTTACCTAAAACATCCTTGTGACCCCACTAAAGAATGTTTACACTAGATTTTGTGATACATAAATACAGATGTCAACATTAATTACAGTGCAAATACAATGGAGCTTTTTCCTTTTACCTTGGTTTTTTTGTCAAAATATA
Organism: Glossophaga mutica; assembly: GCA_039655065.1. Classification (NCBI taxonomy): domain Eukaryota; kingdom Metazoa; phylum Chordata; class Mammalia; order Chiroptera; family Phyllostomidae; genus Glossophaga; species Glossophaga mutica. The sequence continues at coordinate 160,941,914 of CM077303.1, forward strand.
CAAAAACATATCGTAAATGTCAATGAGAAAATGTGGGCCTATTAAAGATGTATTTATGGTCTTTCAACCATAATAAAGAACAACAAGATTTTTGACATAATGAATGTAAGATTAGATGTTCCCTACTTAGCATCACTTTAAGAAAATCTAAACCACTTACAATTTATTGATCTTCTTTCCTAAAATTGCAGATGATTATAATAAGTGAATTGCTAAAACTTTATACTATTTCCTTAAATAACTACGGGTTCTTGATACATAAAAATGAATTAAAACAGTTTGTTGATTAGTTAGCGTGCAATTCATTTTTTTCTCCCTAAATTTGAAGTATTTCAGTTACTCAACATTACTGTTCTTTCTTGAAGCAGTTAAAATACATAATCACAAGAACGTGTTTTGAAGGTAGACGTTTAGTCCTAAGTACATCCCATTTTCTGCCTCGGGACCACCTCCTTGGTGAAAGAATCTTAGATGTGGCTAATTCAGCCAATCACAGCATTGTGGGCTGTGACACAGGGCGTTCAAGAGCTGTTCCATCCAGTGTGGGACCTGGCTAGTGAGCACCTGAAACACGAGAGTGTGACTGAAGGCCTGAACCCATAGTTACCGTATTTTTCAGACTATAAGACACACACCCCCCTCCAATTTGGAACTCAGCTGCTAAGTTCTGTTTACATTTACATTGGTAAAATTTTATGTTATTTATGTTATTAAATATTTTACCACATTTTTTGCTTCAAATTTTTTCCCCTATTTTCCTCTAAAACCTAGGTGCATCTTATAGTCCAAAAAATGTGTTATATCTCATTTTAACTCATTTAAATGTAAACTTAAAACTGCAGCTGTGTAGAATATTTTTTTCCATTAAACACAGTGCTATTGTTTTGGTAAAACTATATTTCACTTTATTGAAAATTTAGCAATTGTTATGTGCTGCAACTATTAAATATACACTGGATTTCAGAGTTAGTAAGAACAAAAAAAGAATGTAAAATATCTTAGGAATATTTTTATATTAATTACATGTTGAAAATAGTTTTGATATTTAAATAAAATATATATTAAAATTAATGGCCCCTCTTTCTTTTTACTTTTTTAAAAAATGTAGCCAGTGGAGACTTTTTCATTTTAAGTTTTAGGATTTTAAATTCAGCTTGCATGGCATTCCTGTTGGACGGCACCAGTCTAGAGGAGGGTGATAGAAGATTCCAGCTTAGAGCTGGTGAGAGTCCCTGCAGAGCTGCAGAGAACAGGGGGCGGCGATTCATAAATCTTATTTGAAATGAATGAAAAACTCTTACTATAAGCCAGTGATTAGTCATTAGAAACTCTAAAAATTAAGACCTATTTTTCTTATTTATTATCCAATGGCTAGTGTAACCTTCTTGTGGGCTTGTCAAAAGGAGCTGCAAGAAAAACATAAATATTAGAAGTAACAAATTTTTAATATTTCCCAACATTTTATTTCTTTGCCAAGCTTTCCCCAAACCATTCTATAATTTCCACAGCACTAATACAGATTTAAATAAATTTCAGTCCTAGACACATGATCAATTAAGTGTTTTCCTTTCTAGCTTGCCCTACAGTTCAAGTTTCTAGTTTATTTATACAGAGCATCAAGTTTCAGGGGAAACTTTGCTTTACCTGTTTCCACCTGTAGATGAAATGCCCCCTTGCCGTTTACGGACGTGACACATGTCACATGGGTCCCGAATCACTATGTTCTCACAAAGACCTCTCTTCCCGAGACTTGTGGCTGTCCCAGTAACGGACCACGTGGGCCTCTCACCCGCCTCTGTGCAGCAGCTCCTTGCACGGGGAACCTGATGCAATGCTCTGCGGCACTACTGTTGCTTTTCTGTGCTTCACTCTCCTTAGTGCAGCGGCTTCGTGACTATGCAGCGAAAAGTTTAGGAAAGCAGCTGGGGCCCAGGAAAGTCTTTGAAGCAGCACCCATTTCGATTGAGAAGACGGGCAGCCTCAGTGCCATGTGGATGTCATAGAGGCAGTTGGCGAGGAGAGCAGAATACAAGTGCAGGAGGACAGCCGCTCCAAGTTTGCCTATTTTTAAAATTCTTTATGTTCTTTCCTCTTAGTTAATTACACATGGTGACATATTGGAAAGATATACAACATGTGTAACCCTAACACTTAAAGTATTCAGAGAAACAGTGTGGAGTGGTACTTTTCAAAGGAACAGGAGGTTCCGGGAAACAGACTGACAACAGTGTGGTGATGAGAACCGCAGGATGTTGGAATTGAAAAGGACAGCAGTGATCGTCCACTCTCGGGCTTTTTAAAGATGCTGCTGTAAGCATCTTCAGAAAAGAATACAAACAAACAAACAAACAAAAAACAGTACATTTTGTAATTACACCAAATAAAGGTGTTTTCTTCTTCAAGAGACGCTACCAAGCATATCCTGTTTCATTTAATGTTTTATTCCTACTTTTCCGTCACTTCTGCAAAAAAAAAAAAAAAAAAACAAAAACCCAAACCTACACATACCAGTAGTTTCTGGAAAGGGACCTGTCCTGCTCCTTTCTGCAGACACACCAAAGGTAAAGACTACACCTCCCAACCCGCAATAACAGGGCGGCAAGAGACCCAGCAGAGGACTCAGTGGCTGTCTCCTCATTCCATTCTTTTTCATTACACTAAAAATTTGAACAGTCTATGGTCTTTATTTCAACTTCTGCAGCTTTCCACTCTTTTTTTTTTTTAACTTACAAAAGTAGAACTGTTTCCTATGTTTAACCTGCAACAGTGGGAGGCAACTTAAAATATTAACAAGGTAAATAACAAGGACAAGAAAAATCAAGAAGCATTGTTTCCTGTCTTTCTATAAATTACCTATTAACACATGCACAAAATATAGACTGAAACTGTATTTCCTCTATGTATTTAGAGCATATGGAGAAAAAAAAAAACATAAAGAACCTGAGAATTTTACATGGCTCCTAATTTTCTCTCTCCTGGGACAGTATAACTGGCCTGTGAGTTCATGATCACTGCCCTCTCTTTTAGTTCCAAAATTCTGAAATTCTCATTACTGAAACTGTGTCAGCCTGCTCTCAATAGCAGAAGGGTCATTTTAAAATACTGCTTCAAGCCCTCTTCCCAAGCTCCTCACAATGTTAAGACGGTATGTTAGTTTCACATATGTTATCAGATGGAATTCACTAAGGGAGAGGGATATAAAAAGAACTGATAAAGAAGTGATCTAGTCTCTGGCTTGCTCTGATACAAGAAAGGACACATGAAAGGATAGTTTTTATATAAATTACTCAGGCAGCAGAATCTGGGTGGCATTGTGACTGCTTTGAGCCCCTGTGATGTACTTCTTCGGTATCTGCCCCGTGTGTCCTGTCCCTAACCCGTGACCAGCAGGGTGAGGGTGATGCCAGTGTGGTCACGGAATGCCACGCTTCCTACTGACATGCTGGATGACATCTGGACATTGCTGGCATGGAAAGTGAACCATCAAGAAAGTGTAACAGTGAGTAGGTTACAGCCAGCCTTTTTCTCTTGGAGAGCACATATCCAGGCCTGGGCACTGTTGTCCCTGTGGAATGATGAGCAGCTTCACTGCCATCGATTCTGTTGTTTGGTCTAAATATAAATGATATCCGTGTCTGGAGAATCCAATGAATTAAGTCTTCAGCATGCCTGTTGTGTAGAGGAAGTGGGCCAAGATGAAAGGAGCAATAAAACCCTGACAAGAGCATGCTGAGAAGAGCATGCACAGGATGCTCAGCTCTGGTTAAGAAGGCAGAAGCAAAGAAAGAGTAGGGTCGGGGCCCAACACAGAGTGCAAGCTATGAAGACATCTGTATGATTCCAGCCAGGGAACGTTTGAGAGCCCCTGGCCTCCACCATGAATTCAGCCTCTGCCTGCCCGAGGGTTCGAGAAGCGTGGGCTAGAGTTCGCCAGTGTGCTTCAGGAGTGCCCTCGTGATCCTTCCGACCAGCTCGGTTAAAGCCTCGATCACTCCAACCGGTTTAGCGGAGGCCATGGAACCAGATGGGCCTGCCTCAGTGAAGAACATTTTTAGATCTAAGAATATATTTATTTCTCTTTTCTCTGACAAAAGCCTTAGCCACATGGTGGGGTCTCTCCTTGGTGTTGTCAGGGGGTCTGCAGCTACTTTGCTCTCAGTCTGTCTAGGGGCACAGGCCCCCGGCACATACACAGTTGGAGAGCTGCTTCTGCCCATGTGGTGGGGTGGGGGTGGTTCGCAGACACAGAGTTCACTGTCTCGCTGGGAAGGTCTCATTTACCTCCAAAGTCCCTTGCAACCGTAAGGAATGAAATGAGTTCCATGGGGAATGAAATGAGTTCCCATGGCATCTGAAAATTAGATTTAGGATTAAAGGCAGCTCTATAGCATCAGGACAATTAGCGTTCACTTACTGTAGTTATGTCCATAAAATGCCAGATGCCCAGCCTCATACTCTGGGCTGTCCTTCATCGATAGGGTGCAGAACCTAGGGGTAAAGAGGCTCTGGCATCAACTATTATGTGATTCACTTAGCCCTCTAGGACTCATTTTGCTCATCTAAAGTGGGGGGTTGGATGAGGTGATTTCCAACCTTACTGCACCCCCAACAATCTGTGGTTGTTCACCAGCTCACCTCTCATTGAGGTCAGCTCAGTTTGGTGGAGAAACGTGAGTGGACAGACTTGGCCTTTTATAGGGTCTTTTTTTAGCCATTGTTGCCATAAAAGGTCCAGCCCAATTTAAGGTCATGCCTTTCCACCTGTCGGTTCCTGGTCCACCTCAATTCTGTTCTAGGGTTTCTGTTATATTGAAGCCAAACATCCACAAAGTATCTGCAATTAGACTTGAACCCGACCTGGGAGACGTGAGAACGTGTGAGTTTTTAGGATCCATGTTCAAGTGTGATAGGCCCTTCAGTCTCAGGATGATTTCAATTTCCTATATGAATCCTTTCACAACTACCTCCTATATTATTATATTGGTAACTACTGCTTTATTTCACCAAGGAGTTTTCAAATTAGAGCTCATTTGCTTTATTTTCCATTTCAGATTAAGACATCAGTTATTTGGGCAACCCCAAATGTTTCCTTCTCAATCCCACTGTGGGTAATAATACTAGCAATACTTCTTGGATTACTGGTTCTGGCCATTTTGACCTTAGCTTTATGGAAGGTAAGTTTCTTTACTTTCTTTCCTTTTTTGAGTACAGGGGTCATGGAAGGGATTTAAAAGGATGTATCTAAGGATTTAAAAAGACAATGCTAGAGGTGCAATTTGGGGTTTTTTTTTTTTTAACAGTCTAAAAAACATAAAAGAAACATTGTATCTTATTTGCTTGGACAAACAGTACTCGTGTAGCTGGCATCTAAGAAGACTGGGCATGTTTAATATTGCTTTAATCCTGAGATTTCTTGTAAATGAATATAGAGAGAATTAGACTTTATTAACTAGGACCTGTGATCTTTCCAATATGCTTGGAGTGATAATGTTATTAAGACTTTGTTTTCTTGTTTAATTAACCAAGATCTTAAGGTTTTTATTGAAATGGTCCTATCAACAGCCCTTTGAGATTTTTCTTCATAAGCACTACACAGATGCAATTAATATAGTAATTAATTGGGACTCAGACTATCAAGTAGGACAAATAGATTATGTATGTTATAATAATATTCTTGGACTTGTTTTTTTAAATCTTGCCAATTTGTTCATCTCCATTAGGAAGGCTATACTCTTTCATGTTTTACTCAAGTTTATTCTAAAAGTCTACAGTAGAAATTAGTTTCTGGCCCCAAAACAAACATGACTGCCAAGTTTCACAGAACTTTCCATTCCAAAATAAAAACCATGTCAGAATTACATAACTATCAGAGTAATTAATCCAGTCACATCTTAATTAACCACTATTGTTGTGGTTCTCCAAAAATCATAGCATATTTTTACTTTAAAACAATATGCAGCATGCTTAGTAGACCTATAAGCTGAGAAAACCTTGCCTTTTGTGTTAAATATTGGCGTTCCCAGTCATTATTAGCTGTTTTGTGCCATCCTGAGCCCACATAGTCTTATGCACCTTAACAACAGACTTTTGTGTTATTCTGTCATTTATAGTAACCGTACTCCTGTAAATTATAGTTCCACTCGCCAATTGACAGAACACTGTGCCAAGCCTACAAAAGAAACACAACTTGATAGTTATAAGCCAAAATCAATGAATTGGGCTTCCAGTAAAGAAACAATAAAAAAATTGAGGTTCCAAGTTTCTAGAAAAACATACATTCTCCTAGGCCAAATGCTAATTTGAAATTCAGGAGGAGGGACACTCTAGAATCCCCTCTTCTGTGAGTTCCTGGTTAATCTTTGCAAAGTCTCTAAGATGTTCTGGGATTAAAAAAAGTGACCAATCTAATTTTTCTTTATATACTATATGTTCTCCCAAGTACAGAGGGATCCCCAGGGATCCCCTGACTTGCTTCTATAACCCATCCTGAGGGAGCTTACAGTATATTTCAGGAGAGAATCTCCTTTCCCTGGTCAGCACTTAGTGCTGCTGCCGGCTCCAGAAGACAGACAGAAAAGCGAGAGGAGAGCCCTGGGCTGTGCTGCTATAACCCCAGGGAAAGATACAAGGCCCATAATACAGGGACATCCTCCCACTCTCGGGACATGGCAGGAGGAAGGACAGGAACACTGTGCCCTATGCAGTGAGTTCCTCTGCCAGTAAATACTCTTGTTTTCACCTCCTAATTTGGAGAATCAGGAAGATTGTCTTCAAGAGCTCCAAGTTCTTTAGAAAATATATAAAGCAAGGCCCTGGTCAAGTATCTCCGTTGGTTAGGGCATTGTCCTGATACGCCAAGGTTGAGGGTTTGATTCCTGGTCAGGATACATATGAGAATCAATGGATGGATGCATAAATAAGTGGGACAACAAATCAATTATCTCTCTCTCTCAAATCAATAAATTTTAAAAAATTAAAGAAAATATATAAAGTAAAAATTCTTAGCATGAAGGGTTTCACAAATTCCCAGAACAGCTTAATTTTATAGCCCGTTTTTCTTTTTCATAGTGTGGATTCTTTGACAGATCAAGACCCCCCCAGGATGAAATGAATGACAGGGAACAACTGACAAATGAGAAAACCCCTGGTGCGTGAAAAGGAAAACCCAAAGACCAAAAATCTCCATCGCTGGTCCTATCCAAAGAAAAGAAGGAACATAAAGGTTAAACAAAGGTTTTCCTGTACCTGCCAGTGTCCTAGGAAACGGAAGGGCCCCGAAGAAACACCACCTCATCTACACCAACCACCCTTTGAAGACATCGCTGTGGAGCACAGTGAGCCTTTTGGGAGAGGGAACACCTTCAACACTGTAGAGACAGCCGGCCATCGTGGGAGATTGCTTTTGCTTGAGTCATTCTGTATTTGGCAGACACTTTGAAATGGGTATGGGAACCAAGGCTGCTTTCCAGGTAAGTCCAGCTTAAGTCGCAAAGGCAAAATGTCTGAATTACAATAGAATTTAGAAGGTGAACTAGGACTGAACCTTCCAACACTACTGTATCCAACAGAATATTTGACACCTCCCTATGGAAAAGAAATGTTTCTAATGACGTTACGGCTCAGGGAGACAAGTATATGTTGTTGTTGGTACTGTGAAAGTACTCGTGAAATGACAAAGATAATCTTGTAAGCAAGGATAACAAGTTATTTATTTATTTTCCATTTCTCTAGGCTGATACTCTGGCCATCTAGAGGATTTGGAAATTAAGATTTGGTTATCTGGTTTTCAAAATCATTCACTAAATTTCCTTCTAACATAACCATTTTGTGCAGATCAGTTGTTTAACAGAGATTCTTTAGTATTTAACAGTATAAAGGAAAAGCAATTGGTATTAGAAGATAGTTTCACTTCCTACTTTGCTGCCTTCCACCTGAAATTTACCTGTATTCGTATTTTCCAGGGATTCACATCTGCTTCATTTAGCTTTGCAACAGTTGTGTTTATAGTTCCTTTTATTTTAAAAAAGAAACATAATCATTCCATTTACTTAATTAGCAATACACAAATTTCAAGGTACTCTCAACTCTGTGTGGTTTTCGAAAGTTATGGTAAAATTTCTAGAGTCTGTTAATAAAAAAGCAGTTCAACAATATGGGTAAATATATTTTTATAAATCTATTAGAAGCAACACCAATATTTAACTTCAGATTCAGTACCTATTTTCTCTACTATACCTCAAACTTAGTATGTACACAGAGAAGACATATTAAACATAAATTGGAAGGAAATACAAAGTTATGCAGATGTGAGATGAAACTAGAAAACAGAGTCCCAAGGATTTTATTTAGAACTGCCTATTTCAACTTTACTACTCATTTTTGCTGGTAATCTTTATAGTACTTGACTTTGGAAAATTATCTATATTTAGGCTATTTTGCCATCATCTTGAATTTAACCATTACAAAAACTTGATGTTTAAAACTCTTGTAAATATTCCATAATCGTGTGTAATATTATCATCTTTGAAGTAAAGTTGACCAGCCAAACTCATATAGTCTGCACAACTTTGTACCTTTTTTTATAATAATGAAAATTACTATGAAGAAATGCTGAACAAATTCTATACTTATGTGCAATATTTTATAGACCTATGTATCTAAAGCATGTTTACACTGGCATTAGTTATTTTTAAATTAATATTCTGAATATTAAGTATGATAGAACAAGCAGCCCCAAATCCTTAAGTTGATAAAGCCATTGGAAAATTTGTATCCCGTTTTCACCAATCACACTTTATTTGAAAGACGAGCCAAACTCACAGACACTAAATTTTCTGTCACGCCTTAACCTGGAGACAAGCCATTTGGCTATAGCTGCAGCATTTCCTTGGAGACCAAATGAAAGGCACATGGAAGAGTACACTAATGCAGCTCGTATTCTTCCTGCTCGTGAATCAAATCAGGTCACGGTAGCAGTTTCAAGTCTGGCAGGAATGAAGTCTGGCTCACAGTGTGTGAGGCTGACTGTGGGTGAGAACCGCACATGCCTCAAGCTCTTTGAGGTTCCCACACCAGCCTCTGGCCTTAAGTGTTAGTTATCTAGCTAGAACTGGTTATTCAGGGAGGTGGCCATTGATAGATATGATTGGAGGGATCTCAGACAGCACTCTCTACCCCCAAATAATGCCCTAACTCCTGTCATAGTGCCTAACTTTTAGCCAATAGAAATTAGTGCCTTGGGAGTTTTGGTCCTAAGGGGTGTCTGAGAAAACACACCCATTGCCTTTTAAGCTAACAGTTCCGGTGAAGGTACTCAGAACTCTTAGAGCTAGCTAGATAAATGTAGGACCCTGTGAGACCACATATACAGACACCTGGGGAAACTAGAGGTCCCCAGAAGAAGACCAGGACCCAGAATAGAGGAAGGTATGAGGACTTCAGAGACAAACTCTGCCTTCCACAGAGTCACAGCCAAGAGTAGTCCCTTCTCAAGGGATGAGCACTGCTACCTACAGACATCTCACAGAGGGTCATCACACACACACACGCACACACGCACGCACGCATGGGCCCTCTCAGCCACTTAGAATGTGGAAGCAAATGTGGGGGCAGGGACACTGATGTCAGGTGAACCGTGCAGTTGTCAGTTCCTGAGCATCCCCTGCACACGCAGGGTCCTCTAACCGTGCCCCGGGGGTGTCTGCTTCTCATCATGGCATCGCCGATTGCTTCCATAGTTCATAATATGCTGTGCTTTTCTTGGAGTCTCTCTCTATGCTAGATACACCTTGTAAAGTTCTTGCAGCTGGCTTTTAAGACATGGAAAGTGGGCAAATTAAGTTTGATAAACTTGGAGATTTTTACACAGTAAATACACAACAAGGGCTAGTTGCCACGGAAACACTATTGGACTCAACTCTTCTTTTCCTTGTTTTATCTAAACACATTTGTAGCATCTTGTGAAGATTTTCATGTACCTATTTACCTTGTCACTAATAAAATTAAAAGTTAAAGACACAATGATATACTTGTGGTTTGTTGCACAAGCATAGCGACGCTTTTCCATAGCGGCAGACATCAAAGCTTCTGTCTTTACACCTTGATTCTTTAGTATAAAAATAACGTTGGAAGGAATTTGAAAGCGCAAAAATACATCACTCCTTTGGAGTGATGAAAATGTTCTCAAGTTAGATTGTAGTAATGTTTTCACAACTCTGTGAATATACTTAAAAAAACACTGAAATTGTATGCTTTAAATAGATGAGTATTGTGGTACGTGAATTAAAGTTCAATAAAAATGTTTAAAATTGTGTAAAGTCATTTCTCACATTCCCATCCTGATACAACTGATTCATACAACTGATTATACAACTGATTTCTGTTCTCTACATTGCCTTTCAAATTTCAGCTGTATATACACCTTTTATGAAACCTTCCTTTGCATCTTCGGCTAACCCTGTCCTTCAGTGGCATTTTGTGAATTACTACACTTTTCTGTTTGTTTGCATGATTAGGTTCCAGCTGAACTGACCCTGAGTGAGAGCAGGAACCATATCTTTTCACCTTTATTTCTCCTACACTTAGCACCAACCTCTGGAATCTAGTCTGTGCTCAAAACCATCTTTCTAATGAGTGAATGGATGAATGAATGCATGAATGAACATATGTGCACAGTAATTATCATGGGAAACATGATTTTTTGTGATTTGTTTTCATTACAAGCTTCAGGACACACAGATTTCCATATTCTCCTGTTTGTAGTGTTCATACAGTGTTGTTATGGTTACTCATTATTCTATTCAACGTGTGGACCATCCTTTGTTTAATCATCCCCCTTTTATTGAGAATAGATACTCCCAGATTTGTATATGGCAAATAACATTAAGTTGAATACTTTCATACACAAGGCTTCTTTTCATTTATTTTCAGTGAACAAACTTCACAAGGGGGAGAGTACTTGGTCAAAGCATATAAAGATTTTTGTACTTCTGGATAAAATATTTTTCTAGATATGCTAGATCAATTTGCATTTACCTAAATAATGCAATTTCCTTCATAATTCTGTCAGTATTTTAGAATATTTTGGTACTTGTTTACAAATATTACTAGCATCCAGTACATTGAATGTACACATTTAATTTTAAGTTTTAATATTTATCAGTTGCTCAATGTAGACCAACTTACTGGGCATACTCTATAGGACATGAAATACTTGTCACGTTTCTGGCCAGTGTTTATGGATCCCAGCGAGGCAAACCCAGCATCTGCATGCTTTCCTTGCCGCTGAAAGCAAGCAGTACGATGATTCCTTCACTTCACATTGTATATCACCCCCTCTTCAAAGCCTAGGCATATCTAGAGGCTTATGATGGTCCAGGGTGCCTGTGTATCCCAGATGAAGAAATGCAAAACCAGATCTAAGATTCCGTAACACTGGTGCTGAAGATCAAAGCACCATCCCAGTACAAACTAGTCTGAGTGGGCAAGACTTCCCCGAAGCACATGGAAGGCTCCACACTGGGCCAGCCCCACTGGTTAAAACCTACACATGCTCAAAGTGAGGGGAAAAAAGCACGCTCATCCTGTCTTTTGTGGGAGTAAAGTGCTTGGTAGTTGAATGTGTGCAGAAAGAGCTCAGTCTTCTCAACAAATTCTGTTGTTATCTCTGTCACTTCCAGCCGTTTTCTATGGGTACCCTTCACTGTGTCAATGCTTTCTAAATGTGGAGCTGAGATCTGGATGCCTGGAGTGGGCAAGTGAGATAGGGATCGCTCCTTGAAGAATTCTGTGACAAACTAGGATCCCTTACTAGTTGCACATACTTCCTCCATGAAATCTGCACCATACTCACAGGTTACCTCTATAGCACCCAGCATCCTGGCACCCTTGGGAAGAGCCAAAACATGAAAACCTTTCACCAAGATCCACGAATGTTAAGACAGTATCTACCTGGCTTGGGGTCTAAAGTTCTTTTCTCAAAATGTGGAAGATGTTCTCCTTCAGAACTCTGATGACATTCAAAGGTTAATTTCTGTAGCATGAGAAGTTTAAAGCATTAAAACTTTGGACTCACTTCAGAGCTGAGTAAAACCATAACCCGCCAGTGATGCTTCAGTCAATGGTGAGTTTGGAATGGCCCGCGTACACAATGCTACTTCCCATGTTCAGCTCTCCCCACCCCACCCCCAAAATACCATCTGCCTGACACACTGCCTTTTGGAATTGTTTATGAGCAAGTTCTCTATTATTTATGATTGTTGGCCAAAATCCACATGGAAATGTAGCCTGATACTAGTGCCTCTTGACAATAAAAAGTCTCAAATTTAACTTCTATCAGCACCATGATATGACACAGTAGGAATGTTCTTAAAATCTCTGCACTGTTGTTTATTTTGGTTGTGCACTGTGTTGTAGAAACAACCAAATGATCAGCAAATCGCCCTGCAATCCCATCTTTAGGTGGGACTTATTTTTAAGCAGTAAAGTGGACCTCCCTGGTTTTCAAATTTTACATTTTAACTTTCATTCACTTAATCGACTGTTGGGTACCAGCATTTTTAACACTTTATTCCTATAGAATTTTCAGTTTTAAAGAACTCCTTATTTCTCCTCTATATTAGCTTCCTAGGGCTGCAAGGACCACAAATTGGGTGGCTTAAAACAACAGAAATTCATTGTCACACAGTTTTCAAAGCAAGCAGTTCAAAATTAAGATGTCACCAGGGCATGCTCCCTTTGAAGGGTCTAGGGCAAAATTTGTTCCTATGCCTCTCTCATAGCTCCTGGTAGTCCTAGGCGTTCCTTAGCGCATGAATGCATCACTCTAGTCCTCCCTCCTCGCACGGCGTCCTCCCTGTGTGTCTCACATTGTCTCCCCTCGGTGTCTATGTCCATGTTTCCCCTTTTACAAGGGCACCAGGTGTATTGAATTAGTGCCCACCCTAATGATTTCATTCTAATTTGATTACCTATGTAAAGAACCTATCTCAACTACAGTCACATTCTAAGATACTGGGGTTAGGACTTCAACATACCTTTTTGGAAGAACACAATTCAACAACTCATAGCATCGCAAAAGCCCTGACTGGTGTGGCCCAGTTGGTTGGACGGGGTCCCACAAAGTGAAAGGTCACCATTTCAATTACTGGTCAGGGCACAGGTCTGGGTAGCAGGTTCAGTTCTGGTTGGGGTGCATACGAGAGGCAACTCATAGATTTTTCTCTTTCACATCAATGTTTCTCTCCCTCTCTTTCTACCTTCCTTCCCCTCTAAAAGTAAATAAATGAAATCTTTTTTAAAAACTATCATATAGGATGGTTTGACAAGTGAACCGAAGTTAACAAACCACATAGGAAAAGCTTAAAGGGAGTACTTTTACATCAATCTTTTCATTTATACTCATTCAGGTAATACACTAGTGTTGCCCAGTATGCAATAGACTTACACATATTTACGTTTTTCTCATTTATTGCCTTTACGCAAATATTGGAAGTTTAAGAAATTGCATTATTCATATAATTTACTCATCTGCTTTGCTCTGAAATTTCCTACCACCACCATTCACGTTCTCATTCTCTACTTTTCCTTTCCCATGAAATAATCATCTTACTCTCAGGGACAATGTGAATAAATGTGAGTTCTGTGATCCAACAGAGCAGATTCCTCACCTTTGGGAAACTGCAGAGTGCTGGTCACTGAGTTCGTGAGAGGCTGACAGGGAGGCCCCACCTTTGGGCTGCAGGCCCTGCTATTCAACACAGGAAGGCATTGCTTAAACCTGCAAGGACCCAGGGCTAGGAAGAAACTGCTATCATGTGAATGATAGAGGCAAGAAAATAAGACAAAGATAACTAGAATTTGCAGGGTACATGTTGTGTGTGACACTGGACTGCACAATAGTGGTAGGAGGCAGTATACAAAAAAATAAAAGGGCAGGTCTCTCAGCGCCACAGGCAGGAGAGGTGCCTGTCTCCGGCATCAGTCTGGTCTCACAGGCCAGAGTCACAGCGTGCTAAGCACACCTCTCTTGTTTTCACTTCACCTATCTGCTCCTTCCACCATCGTCTTTCCCAGTCCTTGCTGGGAAGTTTCCATCCATTTACATGTTGGGGGAGGGGGGGTTCTCACTCCAGGTGGAGGGCATTGAGTGTTGTTGCCCTTTGGCCAGTGGCCTCTCACCCTACATTTGGCCTCAGGGGTTTGTGCAAGCCAACAAGCTCCAGGCCTCAGCTACACTGGCTGCATTTCATTACTGAGCAACAAGCGAAAAGAATAGGAAAAGCTTCAAGCATGTAAAGAATGCTTGAGAAACCTGGGATTGTTTAACCTGGAGAAGAGAATGTCCTGGAGAAAATATTAGCTGACAGTGAGAATCTGAGGGACCATTAGGAATAAGAGGAAGCAGAGTAGGAAGGCATTGAGGATGAAGTAATGTCACAGTAACAGCAGTAAAAATTGAAATGCATTAAGCCCTCCCTCCACGTGAAGCCCCTTGCTAAGTGCTTTCTGTGCACTTTTTGTTTAATCCTCACAGCCACCATATGAAGCAGATTCTAGGATTATCCCTATTTTACAGATGGATTGAGGTCTAGAGAAAGAAAGTACCTGAACAGTTTACACCAGTGATTTTCAACCTTTTTCATCTAATGGCACATGAAAACTAATTACTAAAATTCTGTAGCATGCCAAAAAAAGTATAGTTTTGGTGATCTGACAAAAAAATAGGTATAATTTTGATTCATTCACACCAGACGGATGTTGTTGTGTTGGCTGTTGTCATTTTTTTTTTATTTGATGATCTAAGGAAAATGAGGTCAGTGCCGCTGACTAAATAGTCAGCTATGTGGCATGTTTCAAAAAATCCTTGCAACACACTGGTCGAAAATTGCTGGTTTACACCACAGTCAGTGGCAGAACTTAGATGCAAACCCAGGTCTGTCTTACTCCAGAGGCCAGGATCATCTAACCTGTCATTTTCAACAAGTTGAGAGTATCTACTCTGTTCCATGCTGAAAATAGAGAGGCGACCATTTAAGAAAGTGGAGTTAGAATGGATTTTCACGACCTTGAAGATCTTTTCTAAATCCTCCCAGAACAAAAATAAAGACTTCTAGATACAAAAACACAAAGCTGAATCCTTTATTTAGTTCACGAAGTTGGGAGTTAGAACTGTGTCTTCTTCTACTTTCCAAACTCTGTTTAGATTCACACACATGATGAAACATTGTCAATATCCTTCAACACCTAAAAAAAGTTAGATAGATGCTATTTTAATTTTCAAAATATATAAATAGAGAAACTCATTCTTTAGGTCATTTGCCAAGATCAGAGCTGACTCCCAAAGCCACAGGGATTTCAGAATTTGAGAACAAGGTATTTTAAATAGTTTTTCTTGCAGCAAAATGCTAGAAGCCTAAATGGCAGAAGACTTCATCAATTTCATTTTAGAAATAGCAGTCTCATATAATATCCTGTCGAGGCCTCAAACTGTTGTTTTCTACTGATCTCATTGCTGAAGAAACTACTCTGATATTTTGTTTTCATCGTTTGAAAACCAAAGATAATGAGGGATAAACCCTTGGCAAACAGAATTCCGATTTAGTCCTCAACCTAGGAGGTCTGCTAACTGTATTAACATCCATGCCTGTTCGTATGTAACTCAGGTTCTGTGACACCAAAATGCTATACATTAGTTTGTAATCAAGATGCATTCTGTACAATTAGAGGAATGAATCCCCCCTAACTCATTCCCCTGTTGAACAGAGATGGGGCAAGTCCATGGTCTTCATTGGTTTGAACTCTGGGTCAAGGAAAGGGATGATCCTGCTTTGCCTGCAGTGATGTGATACCATCATGGGTGGGCACACAGTGTTTTGTTCAGGATGGGTATGGAGAGAGGGAAATAAAGAAGATGGTTTACTTTTTCTTTAAGTGTTTGGATGACACTCTTCAAGAATTAATATTTATCCTTAGGAGATGGAGGGCTGTGTGTGTGTGTGTGTGTGTGCGCGCGCACGCACGCATGTGTGAGGAGGGAAAAGGAAGAAGAGGGAGAGAAGGGTCTGCGGGGCACATTGGTGGAGGAACCCCAAAGGGAGCTGCAGGTGGAGAGCCAGGTGTACTTGAGCATCCTAAGGAACATCCCTGTACCCTAACCGCTCAGAGGCAGAGAAGTGCTGAGAGGGAGGGGCACTGAGGAGTGGTCCGATGAGAGGGGGCAGTTCCCTGGAGGCTGACTGACTGAGATTTGAAGCAGAGATGAGAGAAGTTTTGTATAGCGACAGAACTGAGGACAGGAGAACAAGGAAGGAAGAGGAATCCCTGTAAGGAACTTAGCTTCATGGGTACTCTTCCCACAGACAATGGGATAATGTTTAGTGTGAAGTTTCTAACTTCTTTTCCTCCCATGTTGTAATGTCCTTCTGTGATCCCACTCACCAGAATTTGACCTGCCTGTCAACAGTAGAGTGCATTAGTCTCAGTTCTTCACTCTTCCTTGTATCTATGCCCTTTGCTGTGTGGTGGTGTGTTCCTCCCATCATAAGGCCACCTAGCCAAATTCTGAGTTCGGCCTTGTAACACGCTATGGACAATGGGATGTTAGCAGAGGCTTGAACAAGCACATGCCTAATAAAGCTCACTCCTCACTAACTCTCTCACTCTCATGGATGGACAGGCCAGGGGTAACCTCCTCATCCCAGGAGGAAGATGAGAGACAGGTGGGCAGAACCACCACACCCAAGCCCAGTGCGGATTAGACCACCTACCAACCATAGACTTGAGACAAATAATATATATAATAATACACATAGCTTGTCTGAGAGCAAGACAAGCTTGCAGGCACCTGAACCCAGAGTCTACTCTCAGCCACTAGGGAAAGCAGTTGTTTGGGATGATAAAGGTGCATGGCACAGAAAGGGGAAGGTGCCATGCATGCCCTGAAATCTCACCTCCACCATAGCTGTATGGAGGCAGCTGCATCCCACAGGGAGGCCAAGGCTGGAAGTCCCTGGTGGTAGGACAGACCCAGGTGTCTGCGGAGCAGGGAAAAGCCTTCCTCCCCAACCTCCTACTCTCTCCCACCCTCTACCCAGTCATGGTCTTGCCAGGTCTTGAGATTATCACAGGATAATTTTCCATAATATACCCTAAAGGAGGGTTCCCATGCAAAAAAAAAAAAAAAAAAAAAAAAGGAAAAGAAAACTCTTAAACTACATGTCATAATTTAAATTTAATGAAGTATTATATCTGTGGTAATAGATACACATTATACGTGCATTGAACATTTTAAAAAGTTGTATGGGAAAGAGTAATAAGCGTGGATGAATGGGGCTGTAAACTAGGTGACTGGTCTATCAGCCAACCTTCACATCCTCTGAAGCGCTGTCATCTTCCAAGGAGCCTTCCTCCAGAACTGTTGCTACACTGACAGCACTACTACAAGGCTGGCATTGCTCGTGAGTGGCTAAAAATGCCTTCTTTGAACTTTAGACTCTTCTCCAGTCAAGTAAACATGCACCAGTCACAGACACACGACACTTTATGTTTTTACCTCTTCCAGCTAAGTATAAGCATATGTCAATGGATTAAAATAACCTTGTCTTTATTGCACATGGATATGCCATTGGACTCCTCAGCCTCAGGTCGAATACAGGCTCCAGCTATTTGGATTTTGCCCACAAATAGCTTTCAATGTAAAAGTTAGAATCCATTTTATGCTCAGCAACTTGTAAATCTGAAGTTTTAAGATGTAAAGTCTAATTCAACATTCCCATCTGTGCCTTCTCTGGAATCATGCCCTGGACACTACCCATCACAGTCGGGCCACCTCACAGTAGGCACAGCCATTGCACTCAGCAAGGCACTGAGCATCAGAGGAAAGGACTGTAACTCATCATTTCCTCCCTTATTCTGTACTTGCCCAGGGCCCGAGCCTTTTTGTCAGTGTGGGGTCCTCTCCTCACAGCCAGTCAGTTATGGCCCACCAAGGCTTCTGTTTCTTGAAGTCATCTATTATCATAAATATCATTCATAAATTATTATCTTAGCTGCCTAACCATTGCCTCTCTCCCTCTCCCTCCCCCCACCCCCACACACACACCCTCTCCATCCTTAATACTATTGTCTGGGGGAGAGTTGATGCAAGGAAATTGTACTTTTTAGTTTATGACCAGATTTTCCTTTGAAATGAGTTATATATTCTTTAATCTTGTCCTTTCAACCCACCCTTAAGTATTCCTTTTTCCCCATACTACCATTACCTTTGTATATCTACCTAAGGGGCAGGAGAAAAACCGCACTCTACTGAGTATTTATCGCTGAGGTTGCAATTCCATGTCTCCTGCTTTTGAGTTTGTATGAGGAAGAAAAACCTCCTTCAGCTGTGTTTTAGTCAAGAAAAAACTTAGAAGGAGGGAGAAAGAGTGAAGGGCTACACCTGGCGAGAGTTAAGCTCCGAAGAGGCTGAAGAAGTGGCTGGGAAGATGTAATGGGGAAGCTTCCCTCGTGCAGCCTTTTTGCTTGAGCTTGAAAATGTGGGTTTTTGAATGGTGTGTATTTTATTTGAAGAGAAACAATACAGTGTTTTTAGGGAGGAAATTTAAGTTGATTCATCTTCTAAAATGTATTGACTAGGAAGATACTATTAACTAAAATTGGAGATTTTGGAGAAATCCTAAATCTTGTATAGCAGTTAATTATGGAACACTATTATCAACAAGAGTTTGAGGAGTGCCTTTTTGAAATGGTTCAGAAACTTAAGGTCTTTATTTATCTGTTCCTCTTTGACGCCTGTGCTGCTCTAGCTTTGCTTCCTTGCAGACCAGCAACCCGATAACCCAGGCTAAGGTCACTGAGGGATGGTGACTAATGGCCGTGAGTGTGGCCGGCAAGAACGTCCCCCTGGCATTGTGCTTTTGTTGGAATCATCTGAGAATTTGTAATACCGTCTCTTCTGTTACCTTTCTACCTGCACCATTTGATTAATAATAAAGAATAATTCTTTCCCTGGCCTGTGTGCTTGGTTGGAGCATTGACCTGTAACCAAAAGGTCGTGGGTTCAATTCCCTGTCAGGGCACATACCTAGGTTGCGTGTTTGATCCCTGGTCCTGATGAGTACAGTCCCTGGTCTGGGCACATGCTGAGGGGGACAGATGCTTCTCTCTCACATCAGTGTTTCTCTACTTTCCTCTCTCTCTAGAAGCAATGAAAAAAATGTCCTTAATAAGGATTTTAAAAAATAAATAAATAAGAAGAATTCTGAGCCCTGGCCAGGCAGCTCAGTTGATCAGAACATCATCCTGATATGCCAAGGTTGACCTCCTGTTAGACCACATACAAAAAATAACCAGTGAATGTGTAAATAAGTCGAACCAGAAATTGATGTTTCTCTCCCTCTCTCTCTCTCTCTCTCATCAATTTAAAAAAAATTTTAAAGAGAATAATTCTGGCACATAAAATCATTTTGAAATGGAAAAGTTCCCAGCTAAGTATAAAAAATTATTTTATCTAAGCTAAAACATGATCTAATATGCAAACTGCTGCCATAAGTTGTTTATCAGTATCCCCAACCTTTCTGGCAACAGGGACCAGTTTCATGGAAGACAATTTTTCCATGGACAGGGAGGGCGATGGTTTCTGGACAATTCAAGTGCACGACATTCAGGCTCGCCTCCCGCTGTGCGGCCCACTTCCTAACAGGCCCAGACCAGTACCGGTCCACAGCCCAGAGGTTGTGGACCCCCAGTTAAAGAACAAAATAAATGACAAAATGTTTTAAATTCACCTTTAGGTTTGATGAGAGAGAATTATTTACTGAAGTTCTTTTATTTACAAAAAAGTTAGGTTCCTACAGGTGGCTCATAAACGAATTTGCAATTCAAAGCCAGCAATTCCCGAGGCATCTCCTCTAAAACAGAGAGGGAAAAGTCTCTCAGAATCTTGAAAGCTGAGTGTAAACTTCTCTGGCTTGTTGAGAAGCACTCTCTCGGGACCCATCTCTTATGCCACGACCTTCAGGGCCTCTCACAAGAGCTGTCCACAGCTGCCGTCTCCGCTGCCCTCCCGGCCCTGGACCTGCCTGGTCCCCCAGAGATCTGCTCGGGGCCAAAGCCAATGGCCATCTGTTGGCCTTCATCTGCAGTGCTCAGCAATATTCAGCTCAGCGACCACTTCATCCTTTGGGAAATACAGTCGTCCCTCGCCATAATGCGGTTCGCTTATTGTGGCTTCACTGTACTGCACGTTTTTAAAAAAATATGTATCTAATTCTGTATCGTGCAGTTTTTGCTATATCCCGGGATTTTGCAGTATGTAGGTATTTATATAGTATTTATTATTTTAATTATTTTTGCCTAAAAATTTTAAAACAATATTAGAAAATATAAAAACGTTAATTCAAACATATTAAAAGAATATTAAATCGAAATAAAATAGAGTATGTATTTCATCCGCAGATGAATACCGTACTGTACACAATGGAAATGCAGTACGCCACTAGGCTTGCGCAAGTTTGCCAAGGTGAGATTGTACACGGCACACTATTGGCTGTTGGAATGGAAGGCGACCAACCACAGCACTGTGTTCTGTATCCTGGGCACTGATTGGCTCAGTGACCATAGCATTGGTCTGTTTGCTCTCCCGCCTGTGCCCATACGTGCATAGTGTTGCTCTGCAGTGTTGTGGTTTTGTGACATTTTTGTAAAAGTTTGAATTTATTTCAGGCCCTATGGTGCCGCACAAACGTTCTGTGCCTTCTAAGGCTTCTGGCAGTGAGCCCAAGCGCCAGAGGAATATGCATATCATCAAAGAAAAGGTGGAACTTCTCAACATGTTAAAGGAAGGCAAAAGCTACTCGGCTATAGGCCGCCATTATGGGATCAACGAATCTACTGTTCGCTGCATAAAGAAGGATGAGAAGAATATTAGATCTACGGCAACAGTGACTTTTAACAAGACTGCAAAGAGGGTGGTCACTTCCCACGAAAAGGCCATTGAGAGGATGGAGTCTGCATTGGCCCTGTGGATAAATGACTGCAGGAAGAATAGTATCTCGCTGGATACCAACAACATATGGACAAAGGCCAAGAAACTTTATAATAGTTTTGCAGAAAGCACAGATGTTCACGACGGCAACGGTCATGAAGACAAGGACAACAATGCAGAAACAGGACTGTGGAGTGCTTCTCTCACCAGACCAACCCCCATTCAGTGCCAGCAAGGGCTGGTTTGACAAATTTCAGAGATGCTTTGGACTCAGGAGCATTTCTCTGCATGGAGAAGCTGCCTCTGCGGGTAAAAAGCAGCACCAGCAACTCCCCATAACAATGTCCATCACTCCAGACGAAGAGATCAGTTACGCCTACGCCTTTAGGGGAATAGAAGTTACGGCCCAGGGCAAGGATACTGCACCACCTGATGAAGCGCCTGATGAAGTGGTGCCTTCAGAAGAGCAGTAATGCTCTTCTTGGCTGTGCAGTACATTCATCTCATTGTCGTCACCTTCATCACCATCAGTACTGCGCAGCTACATAATTCATGATCTTCATCATTCAAGTTGTAGTACACTTCACTGGTGAGTACCCATATAGAATTATATAAGCTATTAAAATTACATAGGTTTAAGAGTGAAGAAAGTGTTTAAGAGCATATGAAGTGTTTATAAGAGTGTGGGAAAGGTCGATAAGAGAGTGGGAAAGGTTTTTAGGAGAGTGGGAAGGGTTTATAAAGCCTTAAAATATATATAAATAATAAAATAAATATAACACCGCTACTTCGCAGATTTGCACCTATCACAGGGGTCTCTGGAACGTAACTCCCGGGATAGGTGAGGGATCACTGTAGTTTCTTCCGCCTTGTGAATCCCCACACCCACTATGTTCTTTGTCACTGTTCACTCCTCCTTGGTCTCTTATGCAATCTCCTCCACTGCTCTACTTCAAAATCCCAGAGCGTTGTGGCACGGTCCTAGGCTCTCTGGTCTGATGTACTCACATCCTTTCCAGACTACCTCCACTCCTGGTGGACTTCAACACCATGTGTACGACAATAGCTTCAGCTCTCAACCTTCAGCCATGCCAGGCAGAATCGCCTGTAATCCAACAGCCCACTCAACATCTCCACTTGGACATCTAAAAGGCATCTCAACTTCAGTGTATTCAGAGTCTGCTATAAAATTATTTTGCTTCTTTTATGTTTATTTCTTTATTGTCTGGCTCCTGCCACCCACCCAAATAGCAAAGACCAGGTCTGTTGTTTTCCCTGCTGTATCCTCAGCACATAGATCAACTTTGAGTACATACTAGGGGTTTAAGACATTTGTTAGCTTAATGAATAGAACTTTTCTAAAATAGAAAAACAGCTTTTAAAATATTGAGTGATTTCACTTACACGAGGTCCCTAGAGTAACCAAATTCATGCAGACAGAAAATAGAATGGTAGTTTCCAGGGGCTGGGGGAGGAGAAGATGGGAAGTTAGGGTTTGGTGGGTGCAGAATTTCAGTTGGAGATGACGAAAAAGTTCTGCAGATGGGTGGTGTGAGGATCATGCCACAGTGCGAATGTACTGAACTGCATGCACACTTAGGAATAGTTAAAATGGTAAGTTGTATGTTATATATATTTCATCATAATAAAGAAGAGCAGTTTATCAACATTGAAAGTTAGTTGAGGCACATAAATCTCTTCACTGATGCCCACAAATATCACAGCAAACTCCTGAACAGCTACGATAGTCACACTTCTTCCACCTCATTACAAAATAGAACTTGAACCAATGGACGTATCCAGGGCTTGCCACAGAAGTTACATCTACAGGAAATTCACCACATACACCCTTCAACTTCAACAAATTGCTGGCCTTTTTCTGAAAAGTGTTAGGTAAGGAGACATCTATTTTGTACACTGAATCTTACAGCCAACACTCAGTTTTTTTCCTGTTTTATTAATTACTTTTCTTCTTTTGTTGTGAATGAGGGAGGTTACATATCATGGACTCTTCACATGCAGGATTCTCTCTACTTCAGAATCATCTTTACTCCCAAATAAGGCTTCCCCCATACATGTGCGACTTCTGCCCTTTTGTACCATTTTTCTGTGTTTTGTTTTCTCTGATATCTTCCCATCATAATTTTATGTCTGTCCTTGCTAGTGGTTTCAACAGGGCTATAGCTTTCACATTTATTGGCCGTTTTGGGTTAATAATGTCCAGACACCTGAAAATGAAGCGCAAGCACAGTGCTCACAACTAGACAAAGGATCCAAATGAGGCTGATGCCATCTGTTGGTGCAGAGGATGGATTAGTGCATCCTCAAAGGACAAGCTTGGGGCTTGGGGGCCACAGTGAAGTCTGTGGACCTGGGTTTTGTTATTTGTGGGGGATTCATTTGGTCCATAAAGCACTTTTTAATTTTAATATGATTCCTATATGCAAAGCTCTGGAGCTGCACATAAAAATCCAGATTTATGGCCTTTTTTGGAAAACGAGAAGATCAGCAACTAGATCTACATTCTGTAGCAGCAAGCAGGTGACCTTCAAACTGACATGGATTCTCTAGTAACTACAATCTCCACCTAGCTCACTTCATCCATGAGCCTCTTGGCCCTGGCAGTCACTTGAACTGGTGAGTCTTTCCATGTGAAGTGGGTGGCAGCTTTACAGCTAAGATATAGACTCATAAGAAAGGCCCCCACATGGAAGGCAAATTTTGTTTTTCAATGGTGAATAACCCAGTGACAAATATGTCTCAATAAATAAAACTGCTAATGTGTAAAAAAAATCAAGTTGCTGAAGTTTTAAGAAATAGTCAAATATGGATAAACCACAAGAAAATCAAACAAAATTAGTGATGACAAATCACTTTTTAAAATGTTATTATATTAAAAAAAATTATCTATTAATATTTAGAATTCTAATAGCTAATACTTTCAAATGATAAAGAGAAGAATTTCAATATGCTGGGCAATATCATAATGCAGAATACATAAGACAGAAGGAAGACTCGTTACAGCAAGATTCCATAATTGGGCACTGTCTTCCTGATATAATCTTAACATTAATGGTCAGATAGATTCAGGTATGTCATCTATCTTTACAGAGCTACATGTGGTGGTGTTGGGAGGAGGGTGCTTTAACTCAGATCTTTGTAAAGATGAAAAAGTGACTGGTTAAGAATGGCTGAACACACACATACTCTCTATGATGAAAATATATGCAGTGGTATACATATTTCACATACATATGTACTACAAGAGACATAAAGTTGATTCTATCACTTTCTTGTGCCTCCTCACTAAAAACTAGGTGACCAATTAGAAAACTCAACTTAAACCGGCTTATGCAAAAAATGAATTTATCAGCTCATGTAATAGAAAAATTCAAGAGAAGCTTAACCCAGGGATCCAGTCTGTTTCCCTCTTTTGGCTCAGAGCTCCTCTTGTTGCCTTAAGTTTTCAGCTCTCCATGGTAAGATAGCTCCCCGCATCTCTAGAGTTCAAACTCATAAACTTCTCTCCCAAAGGTCCCAGGAACAATCTCTCAATTGACACACATATGCCCAACCCTTAACTAATAACTAAGACCAGGCAAATGCAGCATTTCAGGTGGCCAGGGCTGAATCCCACATGTGCATCTGATATGAACCCAGTTCTGCAGCAGAAGCCTGAGTGGTTTCACTAGGCTAGAATCAGTATAAGGAGGACAAGTTCCCTCTGGAAACTCCACAGGAAAGTCTATTACCTTGCCCTTCCTAGCTTCTAGAAGTTACCTATATTCCTTGGATTTTGGCTCCTTCCTTCATTTTTAAAGCCAGAAGCACACAACATCTTCAAATTTGTCTCTGACTTTGACCTCTTCTGCCTCCCTCTGTCACTTTAAAGGGCCTTTGTAATTACATTGGGCCCATCCAAATAACCAGGATAATCTCTTTACTTTCCGATTATTTGATTAACATTCTTAGTTCCCTCTGCATCCTTAATTCCCCCTTGACAAGTAGCAACCTATTCACAGCTTTCATGGATTCAAACAAGAACATGTTGGGAAGGGGGAGGGGGGTGTCAGGGAGAGGCTATTATTTTATCTGCCACAAAGTCCAAACTGAATTATCTTCTGTAATCTCAAGGTGATCTAACTCTATACTATTCACTCAAGATTTCTTCATCCTTCAGAATCCTTTCGGCTAAGCCCTTTCTCTTGAATTTAGTCATTTCATAAACAAGCATTGAGTAACTATCACAGGCAAAGCACTGTTTAGGCACTGAATATGCAATGAAACAAGATGTTCCCCTTCCTCATGGGGTTTACAGTCTCATGGATGAACAAACCATAAATCAGCTGACTCATAAGCAATATTTAAATACTTAATTATACTCGATCTATTTCTATGGAGGCCTTCTTTTTCTCCAAGTTGGTATGAAAAATACTGGCTATGCCTTCAGAGATTCTACTGCTCTCTGTTTTTCTAACTCTCCCTCTTAGTGGTTAGGACACTGAGGAGAGGAGATGGTCCTGGTTAAAAGACAGTGGATAGGAAATGCCACTTCCTGCAAGAGTCTCAGCTGAAACAGATGTCCATGGCATGGAAACAGGGTGGCATGGTTCTTCATGTAACATCTTAAATGACAGCGCCTCCTTGATGTACACTCCTTATCCCTGCCAGAGCAGCAGTTTGAGAGTATTTACATTTTAATCACTTCATGTCTAATATCATGCTGGTTAAATTAGTAGGAGGTATGAGTATAAAACTACTCAGAACAAATTAAAGAGGAGAAAGGAAACAGTTTTAATGAGGCACAAGAATGAGAGATAAGAATGAGATAATCATGATTATGTAGAATGGATTTAGCTGTTTAAATATTACCTCTCTTTAACTAATACACCATTACATAAGAAGCTTTAAGTTTTTAATTCAGTCTTTCTGCTGTATCACCTTGACCAAGTCTATGCCATAGTGTCCTTATTTCCAGGCGGTGGGTAAAATGTGGCAATCCTTCCCACAGCTACACTGAGGTTATTTTTAAAGGAGTCTACTGTGGGGGAAGCCGCAGTACATGGGTCAAAGGGTTTTGTATACATTCCCTAAAAATTCTTTCAATGCTCCTGGAGCGCAAACCTCATTTTATTCTTGTTATCTCTCAAGAATCATAGGTCCCTTAAAAACATGACCTTGAAAAAAATTTTTAATTATGTGTTGACAGCAGTGCTGTCTACTCCCTCTTTTCCAGTTCACTGTCCTCCCCCAACAGAAATAACACAAATATTCACTCAGGAAGATGGTTCTGTGCTACAGCCCACGACTGCAAACTTCAAATCTCAACTGAGCACTTCATATTGCTGAAATAATTGTTTCACCCAAGAAGGGTGATACAATAAGAGTGGCCGTCAACTATGTACTTTAGTCAATATATTTTCTTATAATGCACAGATTTTTGGCTGGATTAGTGACACATTCTACATGTGTCAGCCTTAAATGCCATCTTCCTATCTAAAACTTTGTGGTTTCACATTTTTATTAATTTCATTTCCATTGCTATATTAATCATAATTCCAGCAGGACACTTTTGGAGCATTCAAAGAATTGAACTAAAGAGCATTAAAAGAATTATTTACAGAGAGCATATGTATGGCTGGACAGGGAAAAAATAAAAGGAATAAATACTCTGACCTCTCTTTCATCCAGTCTTCTGATCTCCCACCAACACCTCTCATCAGCCCGCCCCAGATGGATGTCAGAGGGCAGGCAACCCTGGCAACGCAGGCCTTAGCAGTCAGCCTCCTGGGACACAGATGAGGATGTGCCATGCACTGTGGGACACAAGATAAAGGCCATCCATGGCCCAACAATATTGGTGATCCCTCCTTACCTCTCAGGGGGCCCATCAGCCAATGGCAGACACCAAATGGCTGAGCTCCTGAGGTGGAAAAATTCCCTAGAGAGACAGCCAGCCTGCTGGTAAATCATTTACATCAACTGTTTTCTTTGTGACATGGGTAGATTGCTATTCCACCGTATGCACAAAAATAAATTCCAAATGGATTAAAGAAAAAATAAATGCTATAATGACATTAAAATAAACAGAAGTTGTTAATAACCTTAGGATAGAGAAGACCTCATTCAGAAAAGACACAAAATGCAGAAGCTCTGAAGAAATGGATGCATTTTTTTCAAAAGTGTTATTTCTATTCTATTCTATTCTAAAGAAATGTGTGCATTTGTGTACCAAGATATTGCTGTAATATTATTGATAATACTAAAATTTTAGAAGGTACCTAAATGTCAGTTAGTATAGATAGTTTAAATATGGTCAATAAAATATTACCCAATAGTTAAGAAGTGTGAGAGGCAGTACTACTTGGTGATGAAGCTTGCAGACTCTGGAGTCGACCAATGGATATCGCATCCCAGTCACATCACTTATTGTTCACACAAACAGCAAGATCTGAACTTCACACCCCAGGGTCTTCCTCTGAAAGTGGGACTTAACAACAACACCCATTTCATTGTAGACTTAAATAAGGCAGTACATGTGATATTATCAGAACAGTATCTGACACATACAAAGTACTCAATAAATTGGAAGGTGGTGTTGTTACAAGTAACAACATGAAAAGATCTCCAAGACACACGGCTTTAAAAAATGCACACACATGCACACACTCAATGTGATTGTAATTTTTATATGTACCATATATATGTCTGCATAAATATAGATGAACATAAGCAACCACTTAAAAGTGACTTTTTAGTTGTCTTGAATCCTTTTTGGAACAAAGTGAAGTTGAAAAATAAATGATTTTTCTAACTTTACATGGAAAAAAGACTGGGAGAATATGAAAAATGTTCACAATGATTGCTTTTGGATGGAGGGATGATGAGATCATCTTGCTTATTTTTTGTATTTCTTTTCCAAGTTTTCCCTTAGGCTATCTTTTACCTTAATAATAAAATTTAAATGACCATAATCTTATACAAACATAGTGATAACATATATTAATAGAAATGATGACATTTGAAAACAGAGACCTTTTTTCAGCACTGATGGTTTTCATGTTATAAGATGAACTTGGGCAGAATTTCCTTCCCTACCACTTTAAAAAGAAGTAATGAGAATCTGAAAACAAGTAGTGAAAATGGCTCCTTATATAAGGTGAAGGACAGGAAATCGTTTGATTGGGAAAGGAAAAGGCACTATTTAACAAACGTCCTGAACGCACAGTCTCTCTTATTCATTATAACCTTGAGACACGTTTTGTTTGACCCCGGTAGTCAATACTGAATATGGAATCCTTTACCTGGGTGCACACCCTCCCTTTTCTCATGGGTGTCCTCATTTCTAATTGACTTAAATCCTTTTGCAGCTTTTATATATGATTCCCTGCCTAGCCCCAAAAAGCATCTGAGCTTGCAATGCTCAATTAAACCCTTAGTACATAACCAAGAAGGAATGGAAAGCACCTCAAGAAACTTTGATTAAATATGAAGAAATACTATACAGTTCTAAATCAAAGAGAACTTTCGCAAGCCTGTTTCTCATGACCTTTAAGATAGGATTTTTAACTATCTATCTCAGATGATTTTTGCATAAACATTCATCAAGATCAGGCATTAAAATACCATTGAGAGTTCTAGGAGATAGTGGTTCTCCAAGGATGATGAGTATCAACATCACCTGAGGAGCCATCAAAAATGCAGATTTTGGGGGCCAGAGTACCAGTCTGATTGCATGGTGCCTGCCTTCCACCCCAGCTTCTTTGGCCACTTCTCAGAGCTTCTTCACAGAATCCATCTGAGATTCTAATTCACTGGGTGAAAATAAATCAGGGAATCCTTAGACCACATTTCAAGAAAAAGTATTGTGGTAGGTGCCTGCAGAGGTGCCCGTTAAACCCATTACTTGCCTCCCCACAGGGTAGGCCCACAGCAGCCACCAGGTTATAGACAGTAGCCCTGCCGTCTGGCCGTAGCAGACTGCTACACAGGAGGATATTTTCCTCTACTTGGGCCTGTCGGATTGTCTATTCTGAGGACTTGGACTTGGAATTCAGCAATGCTAATAATCTCTACTAGTTATCCAACTAGAAGGATGGGACAAGGGGACATGCAAACTCAGGGGTGGTTACCTTCTGCTTCATGCATGCAGAAGCAAAGAAAGCTAATCCTTTGAGGAAATGAAGCAGCCGTGCTGAAACAAACAAGAGATCATGCAATCCTGCTTTAGGGTACAGTGACTGCTATAGCAAACACCCCCAAATGTCAGTGCCTTAACACAACAGGATTTTATTTCTTGCTCACATAGCAGTCTATGACAAGACTTTTTGATCAGTGTGTACCCAACCTCATGCCCCTTCTGTCTGTGGCTCTGCTTTCCCCTGGGTCCCTGGAGCCTTTTCCACTAACCAGTGGATAGGATAAAAACATCTAAGTTTTTATGGCCCAGGCCTGGGAGCAGCAGATCTGCTCTGTTGGCCAAAAGTCAGCCGCATGGCCCTGCTGAACTACAAGGGATGCTGGGAAATGTAGTCTAGCTATGTACCCAAAAGAAAAAGGGAAATGGGGTTTGATGAGCACAGAGCCATCTGCCACAAACTAAGAATAGACAAAAGTTAGGAGAACAGTTGCCAAGCTACTATCAAAAATAAATAAATAAAATTTTTAAAAAGTGTTGCTGAGGATGTGAAGAAATTAGAACTTTTGTTCATTGTTGGGAGATATGTAAAATGGTGCAGCCACTATGGAAAACAATATAGTGGTTTTGACATGTAAGTTCAAGATAGAATTCCATATGACCCAGGAATCCTGTATGCCCAAAGGAACTGCAAGCAGGGACTCGAACTGATACTTGCACACTAATGTTCGCAGCAGCGTTATTCACAAGAACCAAAAGGTGAAGATATCCCAATTGCTCATCAACAAATGAATGGATAACAAAATGTGGTATGGTCATATAATTGAATACTATCCTGCTTTACAAAGGAAAGACATTTTGATACATAGTACCACATTACAAAAAAACAAATGTTCTATGATTCCACTAATATGAAATTTCTAGAGTAGTCAAATTCATAGAGACTGAAAGTGGATTAGTGGTTATCGGGGGTTAGAGGGAGGGAGGAATCTCTCTCTGTCAGAGTTCTTTCCTGAGCTACAGACACGAATACAAAAAAACTGTTTGTGCTTAGACCCCACACATCCAGTTTGAATACATTACCACCCTCCCCTCTTCAGCTCTCACTCTGCCCTGCTCCTCCTCCATTCTCTATCTCTCTCCTTCCCTGGGCCTGCTTCACTGGGCCTACTTCCACTTCTCTGTGGAGTACGTTCAGACATCACTACCTCCTGAAAGCCTTTTGTGACTCCTCACCCCCATCACTAATGCATGTCAGTTGGCCCTCCTGTGTTTTCTCACAGAATCATAGACGGTCATTCTGCATTTATTTTGCCATCTACCCCATCGTCAGCCCTTAGGTCAGGGGCTCAGCCTTTGCTTCTCAGGCACCAGAGATCATCTATGTGACTGGCATATCTAGACAATCAACAAATGTCTGTGGTCACCATTAAAGGTACTCATTACTTCCTGGGATATGTAACAAAGACAAGCTGCCAGTCAAAAAAACAAAACAAAACAAAACCAGCATGAGATACACATTGATGCATTCATTGCATAGTCAATCTCATTTCAATTTGGTTTTTTTTGGACATTGATTGTCATGCAAGATATTTTTCTATACTAGAAGTATCTAACTGAAAGTATATATTTTTTCTGTTCCTGAGGGCTGATTGTATTCAAGAATTCAGACATAGATAATACTAAAAACACAATTGGAAGCTAATGAAGTGCTCATTTTTACTCACCATGGCCATGCTTTTACATGAGAATCATTCCGTTTACATCTCTAGAAGAAAAATCTGGGTTTCATTTTGTAAATTCAGAACAGAAATAAGGTGCCTAAAGACATCCTGATATTCTAGCAGCATTTTAGAGAAATTCTATGTATTGCACATTTCCTGATGACAACACCACTCAGAAATGTGCAGTTTTCTAATGAAGGAGAAACTATACTCTGTCCATAATCTGATAAGTCACCTCTGAAAGCCGAGTTTAGGACTGATTTGCTCCTAATTCCCAGAAGAACATATTCATGCAATTTCTATTTATAGGCTAAATCGAGTCACCACAAAAATTCACAATAACAAAAGATTGTTATGCCCCAAGGGTATAACCTACTTAAAGGAACACCATTGATCACTAGGAAAGCACAGACCACAGATGATTTAATCCAAGTGTTGCTTCGGTGGAATTTGACCTGTGTAACCATTTCCCTTCCTCACGTAACAGCTCTACAACAGGGCTTCTCCACAGGCTTAATCCAAACCTTGCTTGCTGCTTTCCTGATCCATTTCTGGCAGATGGTATTTTGTGGGACTGGATTGAGTTAAGAGCTGGACAGTTTCAGTGGCTAGGAACAAGAAAGTATGAATGAAGGCTTGGTGAATTCATGTGCTCTCACTTCAGCAAAGGATAGAAATGAGGCCCATATAAGGTACTGGGGCAAAATCCCTCTCCTCTTGGCCCTAAAAATATTAAAAGAATTCCTTGGTATGAATAAACAATACTTCATTCCTTCTGTGGATGAACATTTCACACAGTGTTCTAGTCACCAATGCGTCAGTTTTCACATTCTTATTTTAAGAGTAATAGATCAGCTTAGGTATCCCAATTTTTAAAATGTGGAAATTCCCTTTTGCAGGGATCACATTAGTATTGAATATAAATCAGAATGACAACAGAGTTCAAAATCATATCATTCTTCTTCTGGTCTCCCTCACCACTATCCTTGCCTTCCACTATCATTGATCTCCAGAAGCTACCTAATTTCTAAAACCTCTCCTGTTACACATATGGTCCAAACTTGCACATGCAGTCCTGCAGGTTTGGGCCATCACTGAGACCCCAGGCTCTGCAAACATTCTCAAATCTGAAATCACCCCACCCCCAAACTTGAGGAATTCTAAAAGAACACACTCATCCAGGCACTCAGATCTGCTCAGGTCACTAGCGCCCCAGCCATCTCTTGGGACAGCAGACGGCTACGATTCCTTTCTTCATTCCATGGTGATAAGGTCTGGGCCATAGGAAAATTACAGCACGTAACACTGTTGAGGGTTGCCAGATATCAAAACATACTGTCATGTCACATCCACTAAATTAGTATAGAACTCATATAGGAATAGAAAGGCAGACCATTGTAAAAGAATAAACAGTCCAAAAACCAGGCACAAACACACACACACACTCTCATATGTTACATGATTCAAATATTTTAAATTGGCAGTTCCTGGAGAAAATACTGTTACTCAATTCTCTGGAAACAATGAACTATCATTTTGGGGGGAAATGAGGATTGATCCTTACCTTACATTTTATATCCAAATAAATTCTGAATAGATTGAGATTTAAATATAAAAAATATTCCATTAAAATATTCTAAGAAAATTAGGTAGATTATTTTTATAATCCTACCGTGAGGGATGACTTTCTAAATATTAAAAAAAAAACTTGCAAATTTCAAAGGAGAAGATTGATGGATTTTAAACTTCCCTCTGGTTCAAAAGAAAAAAAGACATAAACATAAGTTTATACGTCAATAACAAGTTAGGGGAAATCTTTGCAACATATCTTTTTAAAGGTGAATATAGAAAGACATTCCATGAATCAATAAGAGAAAGAGGAATTCTCCACTAGGAAAAAAAGGGCAAAAAAACAAAAAGGCAATTCACAAAGGTAGAAATACAGATACCGTGAAATGCTGTTAAAGATCAAAGAAAGTCCCACTAAACAACAATGCTATATCACATTTCACCTATCAGATTGGCAAAGAATAAAAAGAGTGATCCTACCCAGGGTTGGGTAAGAAGGGGGAAATAAGGCCCTTTGATCCATTGCTTGTGGGAGTGGAAATTGATACCTTGTTCGAGAGTGCAGTCTGGCCCTTGATATCTAAATTCAAAATGTGTGTCATTTGACCAGCAATTCCACTTCTGGGAGTCTGTCCTGGAGAAATAGTTGGCCAGGTATGGGAAAGGGGAGGCACACAACAGCGTATGTATTGGAGGTGGGGATGGGACCACAGAAAAGAGGTGCACATAGGGCTCTGGGGATCAGAGAGGACAGGGAGGAGGATTCCAGCCAATTTCCAAGAGGAGGAGGTGCAAGGGACCTGTCTTGAAAGACAGGAAGAAGGAGGACCAGAAGAGGATGGGAGGACAGAGGCATGACCAAGAGAGAACCTTGTACAGCTGGGAACGTAAACAGGTTGTTGAAGTTGGGGCCAGGACGCCTGTGGGGATGGGGCAGGGAAAGAGTAACAAGAAAACAGAGGATGGCTGCCAATGAGGCTCATTTTCTGGGTGAGGAAATTGAGGTTTGGTCACATGGTTCAGGTTAACACAGCTAGTCACATACCGTATTAAGAAAGAGCTGGAGTCTGAGCCCAAGTCTGTCTGACTGTGGGGCTCAGGGCCTGGTCAGCAACTGAGACCCTATCCTAAGGGCCTGCACCACTCTGGAAGGCGTGTAGAAGAGTTCTGTTCACACTCCAGAAGTTTCCTCTGGCAGCAGTGTGGAGGGTAGATTGGAGGCAGCTCAGGAGGGAAACGGGAAAGCAGCTAGGGGTCTAGCACAAGAAGACAGGCCAGGGCAACGGGGAATTTGAAAGATGCTCAGAAGGTAAAATTCACAGGACTTGGGGATCCATTAAATAAGGCCATGGGAGGCAGAGGAGGAGTAAAGAATGACTCCTGATTTCTAGCTGACATTACAGGATGAGCCAGAGCTAATATCCAAACAATTGCCTACTTCTTCTTGAATATACCTTATATCCTCACCTTTGCTCTCATTCTTCCTTTCCCATGAAACATCATCCCTAATTGTCTCCAGTATGAAACCTCATCCATCCTGAAGCTTGTCTGCAATACCACCTTTCCCATGAAGTTGTCACAGAAAACTCTCCCTTCACCCCACTCAGAGTGAATCCTGACACACTTTATCTCCTAGTTGCCTGCCTGCTGGTTGATCAATTATGCAGCTATCTTGCTTTCTTCTCTTGTCAGCCTCCTGAGGGCAAGGGCCACATGGCCACATCATAGCCCTTTCTACATTTTTTGTGGTGTGCAGCAGAGCCTCTTATGCATAGTTGAAATTTAAATAGTTGAAATAAATAAAACAAATAGTTTCCCCCTCCTTTCCTCTCTTAGATTTTGCCTTCTCAGCTTTTAGCAAAGACATAGCTTTAATGTTTCTTGCTCCAGAAGAAACCCAAAGAGTTGGAAGGAAGTTTCAGAATGCCCGCAGGAGATTTTCTTAATCCTTCACTGGCTGATAACACCACAGGAAACTATCTTAAGGAAAACAAGGGATGAAACAGTGGGTCCTATTACCACTTCCTTGCTATACTAAACAGAACATTTTGAGGGTAATATGCAGTGGAATGTCTTCCAAATGTATATAAATAGTCATGGTCAGCTTGGTGAAAGTGTGTGTTTCCAAGATGAACTGATAAGCTAAGCAAGATAAAAAAGGTCAAGTGGCCAAGATGGATTGAATGAGACATTTACAGACACAGTCAGAGCATTCTTCTGGAAAGCAAGTACGTAAGAGCTCAGACCCTTTATGGGTCTACCCCATTTTAGGGAGTACAGTACACAACTTCACTCTCAAAACACTTCTAACTAAGTAGATAAAAAGGGGGAGAATTGTTTATAAAACTAAAATATTCTAAACTCTACAGTAGGTCAGACACAGTTATGTGTGTGAGAAATAAGGCTGTTTCTTGGTAAGAAATGAGTCAACCTAACACCCGTCACCACGGAACACTTTGGCCGCTGCAATGGCATGATGGGGTCCCTTTCGGACTTGCCTTTCTTTTCAGCCACTTCATACATCAAACCAGAATTTCTTCCAGTGTGATGCCTGGGACACTATTCCCAGAAAATTTTCTGCCAAGTGGGTGCCATGGTCAAATATCTTAGGAAATGTTTAATGTTATAATGTCTCAGAGAACCGCCATGCATCTTGGCATCATGGAGGCTCTGAAAATTCCTGTTACAAATTAACTTTTCCTTCCTTTAAGCATGTGTTTTCCCAACTTATTTGGTCATGGGACCTCTGAGAGGAGCAAAAGTAAGACCTACTAATACCAAGTCAAAATAGTGTTCCCAAAGCTACCCCCCAGGAACCTCAAGACCTTACCATCTCCAATTTTCCATCCTTCTTCTAAACCTCACTTCATCCCTTCAAAATTCAAGTCTTATCACTCATTTCCTCAGAGCCCAGAGAGGTAACTAGAACACACGAAGAGGTCACTTACTTCACTTAAAGTTGCTAGTGGGTAATGATTTTTTAATTATCTCTCCCTAGGAGAATTCACATTTTTACTGAGGCCTCCTAAAACATAATGGCTAAATTCAAAGGAATAGTGCAAATGCTGAGAAGCTCATGCCTAGATGTTGCCGAAGGAAAGTCACCTCCTCTTTCCATGCATAGGGTCACCACTAGGAAACTGAAGGGAAGTGACTCTGTCGTCCCCTGCCATCCAAGCACTGGCAACGACAACAAAATACCATGCTCAGCTCCTTTGTAAATGTGTGCTAAGGTTCACCCATGCTCTGTACCTGGCTCACTCTTTCTCATGCTTTAGGAATCAAAATAAGCATTGCTTCCTCCTCTCTGACCCCTAAACTAGAATAAAAATGGGCTATGCACCTTCATAAAAGCCTGTACTGCCTCCTTGCCTGCCCCTGTAGCATTCATCAGCTATAGCCACTTACTTTTCTGTCAAAATCACCAGATTTTAAAGTGTGTGGAGCCAAAACTACTTCTCTATGCTCCAAACCTGATCTAGGATAGGGTACCTGGTAAAAAATCCATAACCTGAAGAATAGAGAAATGTGTTTGTTTTTATTCCTATGGGACTAATAACCTCCTTTTCAAGAAGAAATTTTAAAGAAGATGAAGGTAAAAAGTGGGTAAAGTGGTGTGAGTCCAATGGTCCCATCCAGCCATGCACACTAACTGAGCATTGCTATATTAGGCATTATAGGTGAGACTGTGGGAAAATAAACAACATTAAATTCAGTTCCTACCTTCAAGGAACTTATAACGATGAAGTGGTAGTTCTAACATTTCCACTGGCCTTTACACGTGGCTGGTGCAGGAGAGCATTTGTGAGACCTGAGAGTGTCTTGAATCCTGTGTGGGCTGGCCATTTCCCTCTTGATCTGCTGGTTAACAGCACAAATGTTTATTAGATGGAAAGTTTCACCCTGGTCCCAGTGCCAATGGCTGACAATAGGGTTGCAGGGAAGGTTGCCCATAGGATACCTAACTGACTGAGTGTGTTTCTGCTACTAAATACTGGGTAGGCATGAGGACGGCAAGGCCAAAGTGCAAGCTGAAGGGGGGCTGAGGAAGTCGGGGGCGGAGCTGTGCAGCTTGGCTGGTGTGTGGGATAGCAACCGAATGGGGAACATCTGGGTCCTGTCAGAGTTTCCCAGAGATCTTCTCTGTCTAACTGTAGCGTGAGCAAATTAAGATTGATAAATTGTATAGCTCTTTCTGGTTTTAAAGATCCCAGATGCTCTGTTAAATTAATGAATGCTCTATCTCCACTCAATCTGACACCAAAACAGAACCTTGAAAACATTCCAGACCCCTACTCCTCCGACCGTCCAAGCACACCCAGGGTAGCACTGCTTCTTTCAGCCTGGATTCCAGGGGGCAAAGTCATGTATTTAATTGGTGTGTGTCTGTGTGTGCGTGCACATGAGCTTATGCTTTTTCAGACTACTACTTATCTTCACTACAGGGCATACATGCACAATCTTGACCAACAAATGTACATCTGGAAACACAAATTGCTCCACTCACCCACAGTTCCTTAAACACCAAACTGTCCACTACAGAGTAGTTCCAAGAAAGATGAGATCATTTGTGTTATTTGGAAACTATAGGTTTACACAAATGTAACACATTGCTAATAATAACACCTAGGATTGTTCTTATTTTCCAGCACTCAGTTCACTCATGCAGTTGTCTACATGGCTAAGAACATGTTTTATTTACATAATTAGAAAACAAACAATCCAATGAAGTTGGAGAAAAGGGATTTGGGACACAGAGCTAAAGCTATTCTGTTTGAGATTCCAGAGATCAAATACAGTTGAAGGATGGCTTCTTGGTGCCCACCCAGATACCTCTAAGCATGCAGCTCTTATTATTACGCGTCCTCTAGAATAGAATGGACTAGAAGGAAAAAACATTCCCAGGAAAATGTTACAACAAAGGAAAAGCATGCTAGGAATACATCCCCAAAAGAAAGAAAGGGCTCACAAATTCAGACCACTGGATCATTCGGACAAAAACCACTGAATCAGCTACTTCTATATTCTCTTTCTGATAAAGGCACTAAAAGGAATTAAATAAAAATTTTCCTTCTTGTCAGTGTCAAAAGTTTAGAATGTTCCTAAACATCCCTAAAATTCCTTGTCAAGAGTTGCTAAGAATGATTTAAAATAAGGATTTTGAATGCCCATGTGCTTCATAGTAAAGCATGCCTGCACTCTGGCCCCCAGCCAGACGTCCCCAGCATGGGAACCACACTGACTTCCTCAGCTGTTTATTATTTGGTTTTCAAAGTTCTCCCACTTCCAGAGCCCAGTGATCATACTGGCAAGCCAGCTTCCACTCATTCATTCATTCATTCATCCATTTGACAAGTGTGTGTGGAGCATTTTACTATTCTACATGCTAGGATGCATTGGCAAACAATAGACCTGTGGTTCTCAAATAATAGACCTATGGTTCTCAAAATGTGGTGCTGGGACCAGAAATATCAGCATTATCTGGGAACTTGTTAGATGCGCAAATTCTTGGGCTCTGCCTCAAACTCTGGAGGTGGTGCCCCAGCAATCTGTTCTTAACAAGCCCTCCAGGAGATTCTGATGCACATTCAAGCTGGAGAACCATTGGAATAGATCAAGACCCCACCCTCACTGAGTGTACCTTCACAAGGAAGCAATAAATTTTTTAAAATGTGTGATATAATGTCAGGCAATGATCAATGTAATTTTTCAAACCTGTAAATCAAGGCAACAGGGAAGAGTAATGGCTTGCTATTTCGGACGGGGCAGTCAAAGAAGAAAAGCTTGGAGCAGCGAATGAAGTGAGGGACTGGGACATGTGCAGAGCTGGCTCAGCATCACAGTGCTGCATTCTGTTTCCTTTCAAAGTTCCTGGACAAGTATCAGACCACACTGGAGAGAAGCTTGTCTCACCAGCCATTCAAGAATGCCTATGGGAATTTGAGTCTTGAAGAAAAGTAAAAATCTAGCACCTGCTTCAAACCTCCAACTAACTTTGGAAATAGGAAGATACCAAAATAGCCAAGAGCCTCAGTGATTTCAGTTACTGTTTGGAACAGACATTAGAAAGAACTCCTTAACTGCAAAGACAAATACAGAATAGGATGCCAAAGAAGAAGGAGGAATGCGTTTTTGTAAGAAAGATCATTGTCCAGCACTCATGGTTCAAGTGCAATTCTGGTGGGAGGCAAGCCTGAAACAGATGACCCTTTAGGGTCACATTGATCCCCAAGATCAAACATCTGCAATATCACTTTCTCCATTGCTTTTGATGAAAAGTCTCAAACATACTGAAGAATAGGATGATAATCATACATAGACCCTCCATCTAGAATCTAAAATTGTTAACATTTTGCTATGCTTGTTTTAACTAGATAGATGGGTAGGGAGATAAAGAGGTAATAGATATTGCAAGTGATTTGAAAGTAAATTACAATGATTCAAGATGGTGGCAGAGTAAGTGGGAACTGTACGCACCTCCTTCCAGGACCAAACTGGAATTCCAACTAAAATATAGAGCAATTGACCTGAATAACCAACTGCAGACTAGCTGAAAAGATGTCTTATATCCAAGAATTTACTGAAGAAGCCACATCAAGACTGGTAGGAAGTGCAGAGATGCAAAAAGGGCTAGATCTGCTCTCATGGGTGATGGCTAAGAACCATCAGGAGTATCTCAGCTGTGGGGGTTACCCCTGAGGAGTACAGAGATTCAACTGCACACCAGGCACCCGAGGCCAAAGCACCAGAGCCAGGAAGAAGCACCCATCTATCATCTGGCTGGAAAAATTGGTGGGGATTCTGTCTGCCAGGGAGAGACAAGAATCTGCTAGAGAAACAGTTGCCCTCTTAAAGGGCCAATGCACAAAATCTCATTCACAGCCAGTCACTATAGGCTCTGGCAGAGGGAGGGAGAAGCAGACTAGAGTCATGGAAGGAGAGTCTGGGATTTGTGGACTGAGGAGAGAGCTGAGATCACAGCCACTGGTAGGCAGAGGCAGGTCTTGGTGTGCCTTGGGACTTTTGCCCCCAGGCCCAGTGCTCATAAAATGTAGCCCTGGTTCACAACTTGGTCCTTCCCATGCACACTCAGATCAAGCAGAGGCAGCCACAAACTGTAGTTCCAAAGAGGTTGCCTTGGGCCAGTCACAGGCAATGTCTGACATTGATCTGCACCAGAGTTCCTCCAAAGAGGTCCCATAACCAACACACACAGTGGCCAGCTTCAGACAACATCAGAACAGGATCCAATTAGTTTCACAAGTGGCATGTGCACAGGGAGATATCACCAGGCAGCAGACCCTGCTGAGGCAAATTCCACTCTGTGTGGTCAGCATCTGCACAGCAGCTGGTACACAGTGATTGGGGTTGATTCTCATAGTCAGCCAGACTGAGGGTTGACCCCTACACAAATGGACCAATAGCAAACAAGACTCAATTACAAAGAACCCAAGATGGCAAAGGAGTAAATGGAGGCTACCCTAACATCCTCTGTAGGCTAAACGGAGGCAGTCTGGTTTCCTAACCCAGATGTATGGGCGACTAAGGGAAGCAGTTTCCCATAACCTTGAGAATGGACCTGATAAGTAGTGTTCTAATAGCCTTGAGACTGGGTCCAATAAACTGTTCCCATAGCCTTGAGTGGGCTCACGTATGCAGTATGAAGATCTGTTGCATAATATCTGTTGACACCTGACAGTTTTGCTTGTATCCAGTACCTACTGGGTGCCACACAGGGGCACAGGTGATATGCAGGGACATGCAGCTTGCAGCTTGCATGGATCGCACAGCCTTGAATAAAGGCATGTCAGCTATCCCAATGGCTATGTGAATATTCTTCCATCTGCTTGAATTCCATGACCTGTCTGGCCTTGAATTGTCACAATACATCCTCCCAGGACCAAACTGGAATTACAACTAAATTATTTTTAAAAAAGTATTCTGAATAACCAATTGAACACTAGTAGGAGAGAAGACTTACAACCACAGAAAGACAGAAGAAGCCACATCACCACAACAAGACTGGTAGGGAATGCGGAGAAGTGAGAGGGCTGGCTGGACTCTGAAGTGCCCAAGGGCTATTTCAGTGGCTAGGGGCTTGCCCCCAGAGAAGGGCAGAGTCTAAGTCCCAAATTAGGTTCCCCAGCCTACAGCACCAGACCAGGAAAGGAACACAAATAATATATGGCTGTGGAAAGTAGCAGGGTTTCTGTCCACCCGGGAGAGATTCTGGAGACACAGAGAGCCTCATAAAGGGCCAGCACACAAAAATTCCATTTGCAGCCACTTACCCTGGGCTCTGGCAGAGGAAGGGCCTAGTGGACTAGAGATGTGTGAAGATAATCTGTGGCTGGTGGCTCTGGGGAGAGAACTGAAGGAACAGCTGCCAGGATCCCTGAGCTGAGTCATTCTCCATCCTGCAGGAGCCAGCTTTCTCAGGCAGAGCACTCCTCTCCAAATGGTATCAGTCTGAGGGAAAGCAATAGCCCTGCTCACAGGAATTATTCTGCCCTACCCTATGGTGCTTAAGCCCCATGCTGAGCTGCTGAGGGATACAGCTAGAAGACATTCACTGACTAACCCTACAGAAAACCTGCAGATAGAGGCAGATTGCTGGGAGCTCTGAGTCTTCAGATGACCCTCCCTTGGGCTAGCTTCTGATAAAAGCTAGCCTTGTGCACAGCTTAGTTCTCTCCAGACACACTCAGGCCCAGCAGAGGGAGCCATACACTGTGGATTACTGATAGCTCCAAACAGATTACCCAGGGCAAGTCACAGTTGGAGTTTGACTTAGGCCTGCACCAGTCTTGCAAATCTACCTGTTACATAGAAAGAAACACAAAGAGGTGGCCAAAATGGGTAAACAAAGAAACAGGCCCCAAGTGAAAGAACAAGAGAATTCTCCAGAATAAGAACTATATGAAATGGAGGCAAGTGATTTATCAGATAAAGAGTTTAGAGTAATGATTATAAAGATAGTCAACAGCATGAAAAAAGACACAGAAAGCATAAAATAGAACCAGTCAGAAATAAAGAATACAATATTTGAAATAAATAATACACTGGAAAGAATAAACAGTAAGTTAGATGAAGCACAGGATTGTATCAGTGATTTGGAAGACAAGGTAGAAAAAAACGAACCAAGCAGAGCAGCAAAAAGAAAAAAGAATTTTGAAAAAATGAGGAAAGCTTTAAAAAGCCTTTGGGACAACATGAAACATAACAACATCAGCATCATGGGAATACCAGAAGGAGAAGAGAGCGAACAAGGGATCAAGAACCTATTTGAAGAAATAATGACTGAAAACTTTCCCGATCTGGTGAAGGAAAAAGACACACAAGCCCAGGAAGCTCAGAGAGTCCCAAACAAGTTGGACTCAAAGCGGCCTACACCAAGACACATCATAATTAAGATGGCAAGGCCTAAAGACAGGGAGAGAATTCAATATCTGCAAGAGAACAGCAGGTAGTTACCTACAATGTGCAACAATTAGACTGTCACCTGATTTCTCAACAGAAACATTTCAGACCAGAAGAGAGTGGCATGAAATATTCAAAGTGATGAAAAGCAAGACCTACAACCAAAGAAGGCTATCATTTAACATCAAAGGAGAAATAAGGAGCTTCCCAGACAAGAAAGAGCTACAAGAATTTGTTAACACCAAACTAGTACTGCAACAAATGTTAAAGGGCTTGGAAGAAGAAGAAGAAGAAGAGGAAGAAGAGGAAGAAGAGGAAGAAGAGGAAGAAGAAGAAGAAGAAGAAGAAGAAGAAGAAGAAGAAGAAGAAGAAGAAGGAGGAGGAGGAGGAGGGGGAGGAGGGGGAGGAGGAGGAGAAAGGGGGAAGAGGAGGAGGAGGGGGAAGAGGAGGAAGAGGAGGAAGAAGAAGGAAAATAACAGAAGAAACTAGTCTAACAGTAAAATGGCACTGAATACATATCTATCAATAATCTGGAGGGTTGAGGGGCAGGGTGGAGGGGGGATGAAGGGGAAAAATCGAGAATAGTGTAATACAATAAAAAATACTTAAAAATAATAACCTCCTAAATGGAAATTGCTTGAATGCTCCAACCAAAAGACAGAGGGTAGCTGAATGGATAAGAAAACAAAATACATATATATGCTTCCTCCAAGGGACCCACCTCAGATTGAAAGATACACACACACTAAAAGTAAAGGGATAGAAAAAGATATTTCATGCAATTAGAAACAGGAAAAAGCTGGGGGAGCAATACTTATATCTGACAAAATAGACTTTAAAGCCAAGGCTATAGTAAGAGACAAAGGACACTACATAATGATAAAAGCAACAATCCAACAAGAGGATATAACCCTAGTAAACGTTTACATACCCAACATAGGAGCATCTAAATATGAAAAGCATATCTTGATGGACATAAAGGGAGAGATCAACAGAAATACAGTCACAGTGGGGTACTTTAACACCCCTTTGACTTCAGTGGATAGATCTTCTAAGCAGAAAATCAACAAGGAGACAGCAGCCTTAAATGACACACTAGATCGAATGAATTTGTTATCTTCAGAGCATTTCACCTCAAAGCATCAGAATATACATACTTTTCAAATGCATGTGGAATATTTCCTAGGATTGATATATCTTAGGACACAAAAAAAGACCAAATGAATTTTAAACGATTGAAATCATATCAAGCATCTTCTCTGACCACAATGCTGTGAAACTAGAAATCAATCACAAGAAGAACACTGAAAATACACAAAACAGGAAAGCTAAATACCATGTTATTAAACAATGAATGAGTCAACAAAGAGATAAAGGAAGGAATCAAAAGATACCTTGAAACAACTTAAAATGTGGACACAACAGTCCAAAAACTGTGGGACACAGGGAAAGCAATCTTAGGAGGGAAATTCTTACCATTACAAGCCTATCTTAAAAAAAAGGAAAAAGCTCAAATAAACACCCCTACTTCACATGAAAAGGAACTTAAAAAGGAACAACAAAGCCAAAAGTGAGTAGAAGGATGGAAATAATTAGGATCAGGGCAGAAATAAGTGAAATAAAGTGTTCAAAAAATGATACAAAAGATCATTGGATCATGTACCAATCCAAGAGCTGGTTCTTTGAAAAGGTAAACATGATTGACAAATCTTCAACCAGACTCATCAAGAAAATGAAAGAGAGGACCCAAATAAATAAAATCACAAGTTAAAGAGGAGAAGTAACAACTGACACCAAAGTAATACAAAGGATCATGAGAACACATTATGGTGGGGAGGGGTTCGGGGGGAGACAGAAAACTGTAGTTGAACAATAAAAAAATGTTTATTAAAAAAAAAAGACCGTATTATGGACAAGCTAGATGAAATGGATAAATTCCTAGAAACATACATTCTTCCAAAACTAAATCAGAAAGAATCTGAATAGACAGATTACATCTAGTGAAATTGAAGCAGTAATCAAAAAACTTCCAGCAAACAAAAGCCCTGGACCCAATGGCTTCACGGGTGAATTTTACCAAGCATTCTGAGAACTAACACCTCTCCCCAACTACTCAAAAAAATCAGGAAGAGGGAAGGCTCCCAATCTCATTTTACAAGGTCAGCAGTATCCTAATTCCAACACCAGGTAAAGACTACAAAAAAAGAAAATTATGGGCCAATATCCCTGATGAACATAGGTGCTAAAATCCTTAACAAAATGTTAGCAAACCGGATCTAGCAATACATTAAAAGATCGTTCACCTTGATCAAGTGGGATTTACTTCTGGGATGCAAGGAAGGCACAATTTCTACAAATCAATAAATGTGATACATCATATGAACAAAATGAAGGATAGAAATCACATGTCAAATCACCTTCTATCACTGTTTATCCCCCCTTACCTTCTTACCCCCACACTCTCTTTTCACTTCGATAATCGTCATACCATTGTCTGTGTCTACGAGTTTGGTTTTGGGGTTTGTTTTGTGCTTAATTCCTTCATATTTTTCATTCAGTCCCCCAGTCCTCCCCTCAGACAGCTCTCAGTCTGTTCTCTGTATCTGTGTCTCTCTTTCTATTTTGTTTCTTAGCTTATTTTGTTCATTAGATTCCACACAGAGGTGAAATCTTGAAGACACTACTCACAACCACTGTTTTGTCAGCTGTGTGGACAACACCTTGACCTGCATAAGCACCGCCTAAGAGGCCTAAGATCCTCTCCAAGGCATCTGGCTCAAGGTTCCTTGGGCTCTCCCAGAACACTAGCTGCCATGACAACTATGTTCCCATGGGCCTAACCCAACAGCACCTTCCCTCACACCTATACTGGGGCCTATCGCTGCCTGACCTGGGACCGCCTTGTTGATTCTGGTATGTGAAATGCCACAGGACTCCCTGAGTGCCCACATTTGCACAATCTAAATGTGTGAAGAGGGGTTGTCCCATGTGAAGGACATGTGATCAATGGGCCATGGTAGATAAACTTGTCTCCTCTCTAGTGTGCAGTGTTCTTAATGTGGCCTATCTGAAAA
This sequence comes from Glossophaga mutica, assembly GCA_039655065.1. Classification (NCBI taxonomy): domain Eukaryota; kingdom Metazoa; phylum Chordata; class Mammalia; order Chiroptera; family Phyllostomidae; genus Glossophaga; species Glossophaga mutica. The sequence goes on from CM077303.1 coordinate 160,986,821, forward strand.
TAGACACGCAAAATCAAGCAAGCCTTTATGCTTGATACCAAGCAGCACCCAGCTTGTCAGTGTAGCCCTCAGAATGCTCTCAGTCCTTCCCTACTTTATTCCTCTTGCACTTTACTCTAGCTTCCCTGGGATTGAATTCCAAATAAAACATTTTCATGCTATAGTTTACATAAGACTCTCTTTACTAGGAAACATGAACTAAAACAAGGTTAAACATGTATGTGTGTGTACACACTTATAGCTAGGCTAGGACAGGTATTCTTTTATAAAATATAGTAAAATGCTATATTTTATTTGCTTTTTTTCATACATCTTCCTCATCAGACTCTGATCTCCTTACAAGCAGAGACTACATGTAAGGGGGAAGACCTCCCAAAACAGAATTATCTTCTGGAGGGCAAGCCCCTTGTAGTGCAGGCTTCTCAAGGTAGGTGAGTGCTCTAAGAACCCATCTGTATCACTGTACCAGCTGGCATTGTTGTGAGAGGCTGCATTTGGCTTCAGTGAATTTTGTTTTTGGAAGACCCTCTCAGCACATTTGCCCATTTCATGATGGGTGATTTACCAGCACATCTGCCCACACTGTGCTCAGTGTTCGGCAGTTTTTGACCAAAAATGGCATGACCCTGTGCCCCACCATCCCTATTCACCTGATCTCACCAGGAGTGACTTTTGTTTGTTTCCCCAGATGAAAAAGTTCTCAAAGGGACACGTTTTGCCAATGTGGAAGAGGTAAAACAAAAAACAGCAGAAGCACTAAAAAGCATCAAAATCAACAGGGTCAAAAACTGTTTTGAGCATTGGGAAAAAGTCTTGAGAGGTGTAAGCATTGGGAAAAAGTCTTGCATCAAATGGTGAGTATCTTGAAGGTGACTACACTTAAACATGTAAGAATAAATACACAATTTTTTTATAAATAAATTCTGGTTTTGGGGGTCCCTCCTCATATCTTTGTACCTTAGTATCTCTAAAACCCAGCAAATACATGGCATTTCTAGGGTTGAATAATATTTGTTAAATGAATGAGCTAAACAACAATAGCAATTAGAATCAAGCTATAACCACTCCTGACCGTTCTTCGAAAAAAGGAAAACTAAAAGAAAGGGGGAAAGAAAAAAAGGAAGGAAGGAAGGAAGGAAAGAAGGAAGGAAGGGAGGGAGGAAAGAAGGGAGAGAGAAGGGGGAAAAGGAAGAAAAACTAAGACAGAGCTGGCTGAAGAAAAACAGCGAGCTGCTCATGTGTGCTTTCCTGGGAAAACACAGACATCACCTAGGCATGATTAGAAAGGAGTGTCAGCTCCTCCTATCTGCCTCTGGCCTGAGATTCCAGGTCTGTGACATCCAGGGCAGTCATTCCTCACACATTTAGATTCTGCTTTGGGGGGATGAGTTGTAATAAATTGTCTCTTCCCCTTCATTCCTACCCATTCACTCCCTAACCTATAGCCCCAAATCTTCTGTTCATTCAGAGACCAGACAGAATTTCTATAAAGCAATAGGGGAGGAAGTGGTAAGTAGGTAAGAAGCCATGGTCTAATATCCCAGGTGGAAACAAGTTTCAGAAAGTTTTCTTTAAAAGATTATGCTCAACTTAAATGTCCTTAAATTCTTCTTTGTTTTTTAACAGTTCATAATAACTGGGTCAAAGATGAATATGTTATGTAGTTATTTAAATTAAGTTTATGAAATAGTTACAGCATGGGAAATGCCTATATTATGATGCCATGTGAAGAAAACCAGGATACAAATTTTATATAGTATAAACTTCGATATATATATATAAGTGCATAGAAAAACTGTAAGAAAAGTCACCAGAAAGTTAAGAATTGGGGGGTTTGATTCGCCAAGTTAAAATATTTTTCCTCCTTGTTACTTCTCTTTATTTTCCAAATTTGTAGAATGCATACATTTTTATCATCAGAAATGTAAACTTCATTTTTTAAGAACTGTGACCTTGCCCACACCTTTGTTGATGTTACTGGCTCAGTGAGAAAAGCACTGGAGTCAGGACATTTGAATGCTTTAAGGATAAAACCAGCTCCGCCGCCCAGGGTTGCCCAATACTGAACATCATCCAGCCCCACATGCCTAAGTCTCTGCACGTGCAAAACAAGAGGGTTGGAACAATGATCTTCAAGGTTCTTTCCAATTCTGTGGTGGCATGAGAAGTCATACAAACTTCCAACTACAGGAAGTGTAACTGAAGGAGAGGTCCAGCTTCATGCTCTGAAAGCCATCACCGTGTCTGCATCCAGGTCATGCTTCCCACAGGCTGCTCTCAGCCAATGACTGAGCACAGCAGAGCACATCCAGGAGACAGGTGAGTAATCTGACATGAAATCTGGCTTTGGCGCCAGCAGCCTTCCTGAGCCTCTCTTGAACTGCACAACAATCTTGGACATTTCCACCCCACCTTCCTTCCCTCTCTTCTTCACTTGGGGTCGGCCTTGCATGGTCTGATGGCTCTCCATCCTTTCCTGACTCCCTCTGCAGTTTCTCTCACACAGGTGTTTCCCCTGCAGAAACCATTGCTCATTAATCTCATCTTGTCATCTACTTCTCAGAGAACCCAGGCTAACCCAGCATATCTACGCCCGGCACAAACTACACCTGTGGATAGATAGCCTCAGCAGGAAGCTGCCCGGGTGGCATAGCTCCTCAGGAGACTAGATACTTACTTGGTTTGTACTTTCTGCCTTCTTTCTTTTTTCAACACATGTCAATTATAGTACAAAAACAGTAGTATTCTATGGCTTGTAAACCAGGGGAAATTTTTTTTTCAATGAGCCTTTTCTGAGTTTATTTTAAACTTGTTCTTGGTTCTTCCTCCCTATCAGCCATATGTATCTTTTCAGCAACTTCTGACTCCCTGCTTCAGATCAGATAATAAAGTTCATTCTTCATTTCTGTCATCTACAACATTAGAGGAATCTTCCTCTGAGATTTAAAGTAAAATTAATCACTTTCATCCCAGTGTGATACGCCCCTGTTTGGATGGCTAAGAGACCATTTCTTGCTAAAATCCTCTTTTTTTAGTACAGCAGCTTCCGCCTTTCACGGTAATCTGTCGGCCTTTGTCTATTTTAGTAACTTGTTTACATCTGTGTGTCAGCAGCTCAGTGTCTCCTGGCTTTTCTGCCCACCTCTCCCAGGTTGAGGGTATTGGAATCCAAAGATTCTTCCAGCTGTGCTGTTTAGAATCTCCTTTGCAAGCTAAATTAGGCAGCCTCACCAATTTAAATTCCAAATCAACATTTCAGAAAAGACACCCGTATGCTTTGGTAATTAAGAGAAAAAATAAGCAAGTCTCCAGGGAAGCAGAGTTCTGTCTTTGATGAGCTCTGAGTAATTCAGCTGGCAGACATTTCCTCCTCCTCAGGGTGAGGGCAGCTGGTCCTGGGGTGGGTCACCACCTAGGATGCTGCCAGTGCCCTCTTTGTCCCCTGAGCAATGGGTTCTATGTCTGCAGGCCTTGCACATGGTGTGTTTCATCTTGGTGATGTCAGGTTTGGCTCTGGTTCACGGATTCTTGTGGTGACTTTACTGTGCCTGTGCCAAACCCCACAGAGCCATGCTCAAAAAGATGAGGGAGGAGAGAGCCCTCTGCATGTGCACAGATGAGATTGTGCAAAAGGTACTCTGATTTTGACCCCTTCTCCCTTACCCAAGACTATGAAGCTATCTCCAAATTCACTCTGTACCAGAAAGCCTCAGGTTGCATCCGATGAAATGGATGGAGACCTAGTTGATGCAGCAGAGCCCTGCCACATTCCCCAGAGAGAGGTCCAGCCTCGGAGGCGTGGGAGTGGGTATCACCCCTCTGGATATAATCATCTAACTCGTGGGTTCCAGGGCACTGAATCAGTTCAGGATCAAGTGTCCCCAATTCCCTTGTTTGACCAAAATGACTAAAATAGAAGCCTTTACTCAGCGAACAAATAACATTTTTTTCTGCTTCTTGTTCCTGTTTCTATTTTATCGTCCTCAGAGAATATAGAAAAAGCAAATATTATCTATAGCGATTTCCTCTTCTCAGAGGCCACATGCATGTGGCTTTATGTCCCCAAAGAATTTGTAGCCTTTCTCTAATATTCTTTCTTCAGTTTTTTACTGTGACATTTCCAAAGCAAACAACTAGACAGCTGAAACACAGTCCCAAACAGAGAGGCTTAGGGACACAAGGTTATTGGTTTTAGGCAGCAGGCAGGATGTCTGCCTGGGGAGCCAAGGAGCCCATCTTCAGCCTGAGGAACTCTGTTGAGTTTCTTCAGTCACCCTTGAATTCACTAACAGTACATGTGACACTCTCTCCCCTCCCTCCTAAGAGGAGGCTACTTTGCAACAGAGAAATTTCTAAACATAAATCTCTTGCTGATACCCTAGACTGAAACTTAAACACTTGTTAATCAAGTTTAATCCCAGGCTACAAATAGCATCACTAAGAAATAAGGAATCTTATCCCGTCTGGTATGGGTGCAATTCCCTTCCTTTCAAAAGTATTCTCCCTAAATCTAAACTCTATTGTAAATCTCCTAAAATGGAAGAAACCAAGTGCTGGATGTCGGGGAAAGGAAAACAATAGAGTTAGTGACTTAAAGGATAGTGAAACAGACCAAGGCGTAGGAGACTATGAATATATCATGCATTTTGCAAAAGAATGACAAAGAAGAAAGAAGACACTCCTCACCAAGTTTGGGGATTTTGTATGCACCCTGATTATGGATGGTCTCTTTGAGGGAACTCTCTTTAAATACATTTACCTCGCACATGTACATCTCTGGAAAATATTTCAGGGAAAAAAATGGCTGCTATACAGGTGAACTGAAAGCATTAATTATCCCTGAGAAATTAAAGTTAAGTTAAATTCTTTAACCCAGACAATAGAATAATATCAGGTGCTCCAGTAGTATAAGAGAGTGTGAAATTATTGTATCAATAGCTCAATCTTTTTTAAAAACCTCAACAGAAGCTAAATGTAAAATGAATAAGAAAATACATCATATAATTTGTTTTGAGAATTTGGTTGTGTTAGAGCTGAGCAAGGGTATCATTGTTGATCACCTAGAAGATGAAAAGTGAAGAAAGTAAACAAAATTAGAAGGAAACACAGAGAGAAAGAAAATGGAATTAGAGCTGTGAAGTTTTAACCCAGTAAATCTTCTAATTCCAGTAGAATAATCACCCCAAAACACAGACCTCTAAAAGTATGGGTGAGACTGGAATAGAGCAAAAAGCCTGCAGAGCATTCTGGAAACAGCTGGCTGAACACCTGCTGAGTGACAGGGAAACCTAAGACCTGTGTTCTGTGGGGATTAACAAAACTGTTCCTCTGACGAAAAGATGATCTTCCTGTGGAGGAAATCTTAGTGGGGAAGAATGGAGTGAGAGCAACACGGTAACTCAGGTTAAAAAAAAATCTTTTATATAAGAAGTCCTAACACTCCTACAGGCAGAAGAAAGGGTGACAAAGAACATTTCAGTGGTCTTCAGAGGGAACAAAGGAAACCCGCTGGGAAGAGTGACTGTATTATAAAAATGGATTTCCAGATGAATAGCTGAAGCCACTCTATCCTGCCCCTTTAAAAATGACAAAACAGACAGTCCCCTAATGGTATTAAAAGTATCTCAGAGTAACTATGAAGAAGGGAAGAAGTGCTACATCCATTTGTAGAACTGACTGCAGTGTTCTTTAGTACTGAAAAATGTAGAATTAATCAAGCTAAATATTTATGGAGAATTATTTATGGACCCGGGACTGTTGGGGATACTTTAAACACAGTAAGAGTATTAATAGAATTATCAAGCATTTTTTAAAATTGGAAAACCAATATTTGAAAACACTTATTAGGTGATAGAAGTCAATAAAAAAACTACTGAGTTATTGAAATAGTCACAAAGCCCAAGAGAAACTCGCAGGAGAACAAGAACAGGAATACCCATGAAGGCTTCCTGGAAAGGGGATCCTGAAGGCTAAGTAAGATATAAATAAGCAGAAGAGAAGGAATGGGCATTCTATCTAATAAAATAAAATAAATAATAAAATAAAATAAAATAGCAAAAACAGCCTCCAGGGGAATGTCTGGGGACACTGAGGACATGGGCCCAGTCAGACCAGAGGGGCTACGGTGAGGAGAATTAGCATGACAGATTCTCCCAGGGCTAGTGTGGGGTCAGATGAGAAAGGACATTAGAGCAAGACAGGCATATGTGAACTTCATAACATCAGAATAAGGAGCCAGTTAGTTTCTAAACAGTGTGTCAAGCCAACTAGCTAGGAAGGCTAGTGCCAAAATCCAAGCATGGTAATGAGTCTCAATTAAAAGGTGGTGGTTATAGCAACAGAGAGGGGAAGAGAAGAGAAACATTCCAAAGAAAAGATGAGAGAGATGTTTCAAAGGCACAGTTCAGAGCTCTTGCTAACTAACTATCTGACTCAAATCCCCCAGGGTGGGGAAGAAGGAGGGGAAGCCCCCAGATCGCCTGCCACCAGAAGTCAGATGAGATGGTCTGAGAAGGACACCATGTGTAACTCATTTTCCCAAAATACTCTTTACAGGGGGTAGATGTTGAGTAGAATCTGTACTCTGTAAACTCAAAAGGCAACGTCTACGTATTTGAAGACCACAGTATATGTTGCAAAGAAGAAAAAAAAACTGGGTTAAACCTGAAGACAACACATTGAAAAAAGATGGAATATGGTGCAATGTGGCTCCCAAATATCCACACTGAGGTCTCCTGTTGCACAGAGAAGAAGAGTGGCTGGTACCATCCTATTCCTACCCTTCCCCTATCCAGCCCCCACCCCCAAATTCACTGGAGTCTCAGGCTCTGGGATATACAATAGCAGACCCTGCAATAGTCTCAATTCATACAACTCCTAAGCCTTTCTATATGGGAGAAGCTTTAAGAGTCTTAACTTTGCATCTTATGCTTCAGCTCCACTCACATATTCAGGCTAAGGATGGAGCTGCTTGGTGCTCTAGCTCCTCTGCCTGCAATAAATGACAGCAAGTCAAGAGGGAAGGCTGGTTAGGATAGCTCACTGATTTTAAGATTATCCATAGTCTCCACTTCATGGCTTCCTGATTGTCTGTTCCAGAACATTAAGCAGAAAGCAATAAATGTTATTTTAACTGCAGATGACTAATAGAGCCAGAAAAGAAGCAATTACTGGGAGAAATGGTGGTACAGATTTTTCCTGACTCTCAACCCCTGCTTGAGACCAGGTTGGTTTTGTAATAACTTCAAGGTCTCTTGGAGTATACAGTCACACCTCGGTACTCATCAGCTTCGGAACTTGTCAAACCCTGCACTCATTGCATTTAGATGAGGAAAAAAATGTTTCAGCACTGGGTGCTTTCTCAGGACTTGTCACACTTGCTAGAACTTGTGTGAGTCATGACACGCCATCCCGTGAAAGAGAGAAAATGCTTCATCGTTCGGTATTCATCAGTTTTGGCACTTGTCTCAGTCTTTGGAACGAATTAATGACAAGTACCAAGGTACCATTTGCAATTCTTCATTTAATCAAAGTTCATCAGACTGTACTGAACAAACTTCACCACACTTTTTATTTTTATTACTTATTTTAATAGTCAATTCAGATAGTAAAATCTAACCTAAATGAATAAACACATAACAATTTGGTAGGACAAAAAAAAGCAATATAAATGACAATCATGTAGAAATGTTAGAGAAATCATCTCTGTAAATGTGTGCTTAATAGAGATTTTATAATAAAATGTCGATGCAAGCATCATTTAATTACCCCTGTGAGCCACTCTTTTAGATTATTATTTGTGGACATTTTAACTTTAGTCTGATGTGCTTCACCATTAAGCCTGTCTGGGGCCTCTTTCCCTCATGGTCAGTTGCTAATTGTTCAAGGCTAACATAATTATCAAATTGAACTAAATAAACATAACTGTGAGTATCAGCATTGAAAAGCAATTACATAGTGAACTGTTAGTCTCTTGCTATTTCTCTGTTCCTTCTGCCTGGAATGTCCTTCCCCTTGCTCTCTACCAAATGCAGCAAACTCCTGCCTATCCTCCAGAATTCAGATCAGGTTTGACTTCCTTGGAAAAACTTTTCTGGCTTCTAGACCACTCCCCTTCCACCAAGAGAAACACATCAGGCTTCTCTCCAGGGTCCTCCATGGAATTTTCTGTTTACTCCTGTGACAGTAACTTGTTCTGGGTCTCCTCTATTCTGCCCTTGCCTCCCCTATTCAGGAAACTGGTAAGGTCCTACCTTTTGCAAGGAATGTTGACAGTCATCTAAGTGCCCTACCTCTCAACTGTGCCCCCTTAACTTCATTTTTGTCTCTCTGATTGTTCTTTTAATCATTGTATTAATGTCCCCCGCATTAAGATGTCTGTCTTTAAAGCAAACCTCCAATACAGCCTAGATTGGTGAGATGTGGATTTGTTTATATGCCAGTGCAGGGGAGTGGGGAGAATAAAGGTGAGGTGAAAGAAAGAGGAAAATTAACTCAGAGGAAGGTGGTTTTCCTACCATTTCTGCAATAAATATTACACATAAAAATGCATATTGTATCCTGCATCTTGTTAACAATCACCAGTGCATTGTGAGTTCCTTGACCCTTGGTGCATCTGCTGTTGCCTCACAATTGAGGAAACGGCTCCCATAATTTTTGGAGACATTGGTCAGTCCCTGAAAACACTCCATTTTAAGGTCATACACTTGAAGCAAACATTTTCAGAGCACAAAAAAATAAACAAACATAAATTTCAGGCACGCATAGAGAAGAGACACACATATAGAGGACAAAGTTAAACTTCATTGTCAGCTCACCCATTCAGCAAATGTTTATTGAGGTATACTATATGTTGGGAATTATGCTGGGTGCTGTAGATACAATAGTAAGCATGACAAAAATCCCTGCCCTTATGAAACTTGCTTATGAAGCTCAAAAAACAAAAGAAAATTATGTTTACAAAATTAAAAGTATAACCATCCCCATGCATAGGAAATCTCAGTAAGATAGAGAAATTATAAGAAATAATCAAATGCAAATTGTAAAGTTGAAAAGTAGAATAACTAAAATTGTAAAAATTCACCAGAGGGTCTCAGCAGCATATTGGAGATGACAAAAGAAGCAATCAATGAAACTGAAGATAGAGCAATAGAAATTATCCTATCAGACAATAAAGAGAAAAAAAGGCTGAAGAAAAATATACAGAAGCCCAGAGACTTAGGGAACAATATCAATGGCATCAGCACACACATAATGAGAGTTCAAGAAGAAGAGAGAAAGAAAGGGACAGAAAATTTTTTGAAGAAATACTGGCCAAAAACTTCACAAATTTGATGAAAAATATTACTCTACAGGTCTGAGAAGCTCAGCTAAACCAAGTTACATAAACACAAAGAGATCCACAACTATATCTATCATAATTAAACTTTAGAAAGACAAAAAAAAAAAAAGAGAGAAAATCTCAAAAGCAACAAGAGAAAACAACATATACTAGGGAACAACTACTAATGGCTGATTTCTCAATGTGCACATATATGAAGAGAAACAGGAGACCTCTGGATTCAAGTAAAGGCCTTTGTTTACAGTGCAGCTAACATCAGTTTCCCAATTCCCTACAGGACAATGTGATGAAAGTCAACGTTACCGACACTTAAGATAAAATTTATACCGCAGGATAGTAATTCCCAAAATTTTGAAACTCAGAGCTCATATAAGAACTTCTGGCATATTTGTACCTGAAGGGGATGAGGGAGGAAGAAGCTTTCATTCTGGAATATAAGCAAATTTTTTCTGAGAGGATATGAAGTCTGTGTTACCCTTTGGAATAAACAATAATTGTCTTCAGGGCAGATGTCTCCTAATCTCTCTGAAAGTTTCTACATTGAACTTCCAAAGTGTGTTTGCCATCAGTCATCCTTTAACTCAAGTTCCAATGCTCTTTATTTAGAAAGGCTTGATCCTGCAGAAACATGAAGCTATCCATGGAGTATCGTCTTTTGACAGCTAGGAAGCAATGAAATTAAAAAATGTCAACCAAAAAATCTATATCCAGCAAAACTGCTATTCAAAAATATAGGCGAGACCTGGCCAAGTGGCTCAGTTGGTTGGAGCATTGTCCCATACATCAAAATGTTGCAGGTTCAGTTCCAAGTCAGGACACATACCTCCCTTTCTCTCTCACCTGCACTCTCTCTCTAAAATCAACAAACATATCTTCAGGTGAGTACTAAAATAATAATAATAAAAATAAAATAAATAAATGAAAAGATAGAAAAATATATACCATGTAAAAAATGATCATAAGAGAGCTGGAGTGGCTAGTGGCTATATTAATATCAGATAAAATTAATTTCAAGGCTTCCAGTCAAGATGGAAACACAGGTAAACACACTTCACCTCCTCGTACAATCACAGAAAGAATTACAACTAGGCCTCAAAACAATTAATGCCCAGAACTGTCAGAAAATCAAGTTGTATGGAAGTCCAACAACCAAGGATTTCAAGAAGCCACATTCATCCAGACGGGTAGGAGGGGCAGAGATGCAGAGATGGGTGGAAAGAGGGAGAGACACAAAGTGCTGCTGAGAGGTGGCAGCAGTGGAAAAGGAGGCCCCACATTCACATGTGGTGGATAAAAATTTGGAGGGATGCCTTGGGAATGGGCGATCCCAGCCCCAGGCCAGACCAAACAGCCCAGGATTCCAGCACCAGGAGATAAATCCGAATAACTTCTGGCTGTAAAAACCAGTGGGGGTTTGGGTGGCTGGAAAAACTACCAGATTTTTAGGGGACTCTGATTAAAGGGCCCCCACAACCTTAAAACAAGCAGACCCACCCACTCTGGTATGCAGTACCAGGGCAATAGGTGGAAGGGTACCAGTTGCATATAGGAAGTGGATGAAGTGACTGGAAATGGGGCCAGTGCAAGGCAAACCTCCAGAGGCCAGGCAACAACATAGTACCCTGTCTGAGCCCTCCTCCCACAGAGAGCCACAAAGTGCTGAAGCAGGTTGCCCAACCCTGGTGATTACCTAAGGCTCTGCCCTGCACAATTTATAGGTGCCTTTTCTACAATAGGCCAAGCTACTATGACAGGGAGTCAAAGCAGCTCTACCTAATACACAGAAACAAATACAAGAAGGCTGCCAAATTGAGGAGACAAAGAAATATGGCCCAAATGGATGAAGAGAACAAAACACCTGAAAAAGAACTGAATGAAATTGAGATAACCAACCTCTGATGCAGAGTTCAAAACACTGGTAATCAGGATGCTCAAAGAACTCACTGGGTACTTCAACTGCATAAAAAAAGACTCAGGTTGAAATGAAAGTTACACTAAGTGAAATAAAGAAAAATCTATGGGGAACTGAAAGTAGAGGGAATAAAGCTGGGATTCAAATCAACAATTTGGAACATAAGGAAGAAATAAGCATTCAACCAGAACAGCAAGAAGAAAAGGAATTTTTTTAAAAATTAGGATAGTATAACATGCCTTGGGGACATCTCCAAATGTACCAACATCTGAATCATAGAAACGCCAGAAATAAAAGAGGAAGAGCAAGAAATTAAAAACTTATTTGAAAAAATGATGACAGAAAACTTCCCTAATTGAGTGAAGGAAATAGACATACAAGTCCAGAAAGCACAGAGTCCCAAAGAGAACCATACCAAGTCACATCATAATTAAAATGCCAGAGATTAAAGATAAAGAGAGAATCTTAAAAGCAGCAAGAGAAAAGCAGACAATTACCTACAAAATAGTTCCCCTAAGACTGTCAGCTAATTTCTTAAAAGGAGCTTCGCAGGCTAGAAGGGATCGGCTAGAAGTATTCAAAGGGGTAAAAAGCAGGGACCTACATCCAAGATTGCTCCCAGCAAAGCTATCATTTAGAATGAAAGGGCAGATAAAGTGCTTCTCAAACAAGGCAAAGCTAAAGGAGTTCATCATCATCATCAAGCCATTATTACATGAAATGTTAAAGGGACTTATTTAAGAAAAAGAAGATCAAAACTCTCAACATTAAAATGGCAACAAATTCATAACTATTAACAACTGAATCTAAAAAATAAACTAAGCAAACAACCAGAACAGGAACAGAATCATAGATATGGAGATCATTTGGAGGGATTATCACCTAGGAGGAGAAATGGGGGGAAAGGGGCCAGGATTAAGAAGCATACATGGTAGGTATAAAATAGACAGGGGGGTGTTAAGAATATTATGGGAAATGGAGAAGCCAAAGAACTTATATGCATGATCTGCAGCCATGAACTAAGGTGGGGGGATTGCTGGAGGGAATGGGGGTACTGGGCAGAAGGGGGCAAAGGAGGAAAACTAGGACAGCTGTAATAGCATAATCAGTAAAATAGATTAAAAAAAAATAAAAATAAATTGATTTTAAGAAAATACATATTTATAGAACAACAAAAAGAAGCATAATGATAATTAAAGGGTCAATTCACCAGAAAGATATAATAATTATTGATGTATGTGCACCTAACAATAGGATCCCCAATTACATGAAGCATTAATTGACATAAATTAAAAGAGACACAGTTAACAATAATATGTCACTATTTGGAAATATTAATACCTCACTTTTGATTTGATAAACTAGAGAAAAAAATCAACAAGGACATAGGAGAAATGAGCAACACCAATAACCACACTGATACTTAGAGAACACTATCCAAAAACTGCAAAAGTCAAAAATTCTATCAAGAGTACCTGTAGCATTCTCCAGAATACACCAAATGCTGGGCTGCACAACAAGACTCAATGAACTTAAAAATACTGAAATCATACAAAGTATGTTTTCTGACCAAAACAGAATGAGAGACCCACAATAGAAATTAATTTTGGAAATCCCCAAATATTTGGAGATTAAACACCATGTATCTAAACAACCCCACAGGTCAAGAAAGAACATGAGAAAACTTTCAAAATATTTTTAACTGGATTCATTCGGCAGTGGTCACTGAGCAGATCAGACTCTTCTCATTCGTGTCCCTCCCTGCCTCCCTCCACCTCCTCAGCAGCCATGTCTGATAAACTCAACATGGCTGAGACGGAGAAATTCAAGTTGAAATTGAAGAAGACAGAAACACACACACACACAAAATCCACTGCCTTCCAAGCAGGCGTAATGAGGCCAGCACCGCCAGTATATACTGTACATTCCACAAACATTGCCTTCTTATTTTACTTCTTTTAGCTGTTTAACTTTGTAAGCTGCAAAGAGGTTGGATCAGTCTAAACGACTGTGCTGCCCCTTTTCACATCAGGACTACTGACAATGAAGGCCGCAGGGGCCAGGAAAAGAGCTTGCACGTTGGTGAAGGGAGAAGCTGGGTGGGACAACAGTGAAATCTAGAGTAAAAACCAAGCTGGTCCAAAGTGTCCTGCAGGCTATAAAATGCAGTGTAATCACAGTGCCATTCTTTTTTTGTTAAAATGATATTAATTATTGGAACACACAATTTTAATATGCAAATAAAAAATTTTAAAACCTGAAAAAAATATTTTAACTGAATGAAAATGAAAGCAATATCTCAAAATTTATGGGAAGCAGCTAAAGCAGTACTAAAGAGAAATTTGTAACTTTAATGCCAATATCAGAAAATAAGAAAGCTCTCAAATCAATAACATAAACTTTTACTTTATAAAGCTAGGAAAAAAGAGCAAACAACCCAAACCAAGCTAAAGGAAGGAAATAATGATTAGAGTAGAACACAATCAAATAAAAAACACAAAAAGTTAATAAAACTAAAACTTCTTTAAAAAAATTAACCAAGTTGACAAAAGCTTAGTTACATTAACTAAGAACACAAGAAAGAAGGCACAAATTACCCAAATCTGGAAGGAAAAGGGGAACAATACTGCCTACCCTACACAAATGAGAAAATTATAAGAGGATGTTGGAACTTCTTGCCAACAAACTAGAGAAATTTTTGAAATAAATAAATTCCTAGAAAGACACAAACTAACTCCAGAAGAAATAGGAAATTTGAATAGGTTTATGACAAGTAAATAATTTGAATTAATGACTTTAAATCTTAGGAAGAAAAGAATAGGACCAGATGGTTTTACTGGAAAATTCCCTCAAATACATAAAGAAAGAAATAATGCCTATTCTCCATAAACTCTTTCAGAAATTGGGTGAGGAAAGAAAGCTATCAACTCATTGTATGAGATCAGCATTAATGTGATACTGGGGCTACACACAAGAAAAACAAACATTCCTAATGAATATACAGACAAAAATCCTTAACAAAGTATTAGCAAAGTGAATTTGCCACATATGGGAAGGATTATATACCATGACCAACGGAGATTTATCTCAGGAATGCAGGGCTGTTTTAACATCCAAAAATCAATTAATGTAATGTATCATATGAATAAAGGACAAAATTCACATGATCATTTCAATAGATGCAGAACAAACACTAAAATGCCTATAATCAGAGAGAAAATACCAAGCATCGGCAAGGATGTGGAGAAACGAAAGCCCTAGTACAGTGCTGATGGGAACATAAAATAGTGCGGCCCCTTGGGAAATCAGTTTGGCAGTTCCTTAAAAAGTTAACAAATACCACCTTCCCGTAGAACCACTCTTAGGAACGTACCTGAGAAAAATGAAATAGCATCCACACAAATGCTTTTATGTGAATGTTCACAGCAGCATTATTCATAAACAAAAACTGAAATTTGTGTGCTCATCAAGAGGTGAATTGAGAAATAAAATATGGTATATCTGTATAATGGGGTATTATTCAGCAATAAAAAAAGAAGGAAGCGGTCATATATGTTACAATACAGATGAATCTCAAAAACGTGATACTAAATGAAAGAAGCCAGATCCAAAGACTTCATACTGCATTACTCCTTTTATGAGAAATGTTCAGAAGTGGTAGAGATATAGAGACAGAAAGCAGACCTGTTCATGACTGAGGTGCCTGGAGGGAGGAGGAGGGATGGCCCTAAAGTGGTCTCATGACAATTTTTTGAGGTGTTAAAAACGTTCTAAAGCTGATTATGGTGATGCTTGCGAAGATAATACATTTGTTAAAACTCAAAACATTAAATTTCATTTAAAGAGTGAAGTCAGAGGGAAAAGCAGGGACTAGATCAAGTCAGACCCTGTAAGCCATGGTAAGGAATTTGAATTTAAGTGTGGCGGAGAGCCTTGAGGCAATCTTAAGGAAAGGAATTACATAGTCTAATTTCCTGGGAGTAGGGGGCAGGTCTTTTGTTTGCTTTGTTTTTTAATTTCTCATGCTGTGATGGGGAGAATGGACTATAAGGGAACAGGGGTAAAACCAATGAGACCAGTTGTAAGGACTCTTACTCATTCAGACAAGAAATAATGATAGCTTGAATGAGGATGGAGGCAATGAAGATGTCGCTTAAACTCAAGAGAATGGAATCATTACCATTTAAATCAGATAAATGAACCGGGAGACTAGAGGATGAAAAATATCAAATTTTTCTTCCACATATAGCAAAAACAAAAAATAAAAATAAGTAGAAGAAAGAAAGAAAGAAAGAAAGAAAGAAAGAAAGAAAGAAAGAAAGAAAGAAAGAAAACAAAAGAAATAGAAAAGTCACATAGATGAGAAGGCTAGGAGAATAGATGCTTTACTGTGAATTTCCAGGTTCAGTGGTTTCTAAGTAATGAACTTAGAGTAAACAAGAAAACAGAATGATTTCTAATCACGCGTAAGCAGGGCTGGTATTCAAAATGTTATTTATGTTTTAAGAACGTTTGTTTCCCCAAGCATCTTATGTTTGTTTGTCCTAAAAAAATCATCATCATCAAAAATCTGGGGGTCTGTCTGTGGTTAGCAGCTGCAGGTCTGAGTAGCACACGCCCACCTGTTGGTCGTGTGGATGTACGTAGCCACTGATGGAGTCAATAAGACTCGGAAAGCAGACCAGAGGTGGTTAATGACAGACACCAACTTCATATTCCTGCACTGGTGTTCAGAGGTCTCGATATTTCCATGTGTATTTGAATCTCCTGCTTGTTTTAATTATGTTCATCCAATTCTAAGTGATGCATGATATCAAGCATGACCAGGAATGGAAATATTTCCCTGTGGAATTTTTAAAATCTTGATTGCAGCAAGGAAAAGACCTTTAAGAAAACACAGAATCTTTTCCAAGCACAGAAGAGACCCCTGTAACTAAGACCATTCCCAAAATGGCACAGCACTGATGTGGCCTGTTTGCCCCACTCCTATTAGCCAGGATGATACACCCTCAAAAGACAGAAATCTGGGAGAATGGTAGAAAAGAGCACAGAACACAGGGCCTGGAAAGCAGCGAGTGGGACCCAGAAGTATTTTTCATGTCTTGGTTTGTGGGAGGAAAGAGCTGTTTATTCAAAATGCTGCTTCAGGGGACAGGAAAACAGAGAGAACACTGACCTAGTGACCTCCACCAATTGCTGCTGTAGCTCAGCCTCCTGGCCTGTTTGCAGGAAGCCAGCCATCCAGACTCTGAACTTCCAGTCTTAATCAGGAGAGGTTGTTGGGGCAGGCCTCGAGTGAGAAAGTCATGAGAATGCAATTTACTGCATTCAAAGTTCAGGGCAATTCTTTCCTCCCAGAGCATTCTGAGAGAAGTGAGCAGAAGCTCTGAGGCCAAGGGGCCACGGCTGCTGCTTCAAGGGTTGGGAGGCAGAAAACATCCCCTCTCTCCTCTGGGGGTTGGAGGGCTTGATGACAGTGGGTGGCCAGCTTTGGCTCAGAGTCCTGGCTTAACAAGAAATCCTCATTTCTTCTGGGTCACTGAGTCACTGTGCCTTGAAATTGTTAGCCGGATAGGAACCTTGTACAGTCTCTGAGTTCATCCTTCACCCTCAGGCGTGACACTTTGACCAGTCTGTGATGATAGCAGGACATGATGGCACCCAGGAATTGTACTACGTCGCTCCCTCCCCACTAGCCCAGTGACCCAGAAAAGTGGTCGACACACACAAGGTGTCCCTTTCTTAGTATGATGAGATGTGGGGTCACTGTCAGTAGGACAAATGTTTCATTAGACTTCTCCTGTGGTTCAGACTACTTTGCTTTTATCCACAGGCACTCTCTTTTTAACACCCATGATGACTTGTCCATGAGAACCTGGCTGGGTTATGTGGTACAAGTTATATCTGGGAACTGAGGACCTATCTCATCCACCATGCCTTTACCTATAGCAAGAATCACAGACTGTAAGAATTAAAAAAAAAAAACATTTAGAGGACAATGAACTCCAACACATCTTTAGCATTCAAGTGCCCTCTACACCTCGCCTGACAAGTGTTCATTCAACTTGTGCTCAAATATCTCTAGGGTCAAAGGCAATCCTTTTGCTCTTGCAACAGTTACTTCTGCTTAAAGAGTCTCAGTGTTAAGCTGAAAATGATTTCCTTATGACTTCCAGCCACATCCCTCCATTTCATTCATATTAGGAGCAATCTCATCAAATGCCCTGTTAAAATCTAAAAACACTATATCATTCCCTGAGCCAGAATTCTACAAATACTGCTACTGGAAGAAGTTTGTTCAACAGGTGCCAGCTTAAGTATTTGGTGGATTTACATACTAAAGAGAACTGATACTGGTGAACACTAATTCCTTATTTAAGAAATCACAAGTCATTTTTTAACAATCCACTCTAAAATCATTTGCAGTGTTGACATAAAGCTTACTGCCTATAGTCTCAGGATATTTGAGAATGGTGAATAGACTGCAGGTCAAGATAGAAGTGTAGGTATGCCGCAGCTCACCTCCTCACACAACCACAGCAACATTACGACTAAAATATAGAGCAACCATCACTCACGTCCATCAGAACATGGAGCTGTATGGAAGTCTGACAGCTAAGTAATTAAAGAAACCCCATTTCCATCCATGCTGTCGCAAAGGGTAGGGACAAATACCATATGATCTCACCTTTAACTGGAACCTAATCCACAAAAAGAAAAAAGCAAGCAAAATATAACCAGAGACATTGAAATTAAGAACAATCTGACAGTAACCAGAGGGGAAGTGGGAGGGGATAATGGGGGGAAGGGTTTTCGGGAACAACTATAGAGGACACATGGACAAAACCAACAGGTGGGGGGGTGGAAGCAAGGGAGGAAGGTGGGTTTGGAGGGGGTTGGAGGGAGAGGTGGGGAGAAAATATGGACAACTGTAATTGAACAACAATAAAATATTTTTTTAAAAAAGAAAATATAATTTTAGAAAAGGAAACCTCATTTATCCAGAAGGGTAGGAGGGACAGAGGGCAGAGACACAGAGATGTGGAACTGGCTGGTCCCAAACCTATGTGTGGTGGATATAAAATGGAGGGATCACTCAGGAGCCAGGGATCCCACCCCCACACCAGACAAACCGGCCCAGGGTTCCACTGCCAGGAAGATAAGTTCCCATAACTTCTGGCTGTAAAAACCAGTGGGGTCTGGGTCAGCAAAAGAAACTTCAAAATTCTCCTCTTAAAGGGCCTTACATGACTTACACACTTACTCAGACTCACTCCCTCTGGGCTCCAGTTCTGGGGCAACAGCTTGAAGGGTACCAGTGGCAGATAGGGAGAAACCAAAGTGTCTGGCATTAGGGCAAGAGCTGGGGAAGAGCTTCCTTCCAGACAGAACTGCAGACAGCAGCCATTGTACCTTTTCCAAGCCCTCCCCCCCACATAGGGTCACAGTGCGGCAGTGCTGTACCTGAATCTCCATCAACCTAGCTCACATGGTAAACCCACCTTGATGATTACCTAAGGGTCCACCCCATCCAACTTAAGGGCCCACCCAAGCAACCATCCCACTCTGGTAACAGCAGCTTTTCCACATGAAGGGCTGGGCTAGGTGTAGGCTTTAGACCTTCCTAATCCGCTCAAACCAGCAACAGCTAAGCCCAGCCCCTGTACCTCTCTCTGAGTGGCTTCAAAACCACTAGTGAGTGGCATTAGCAGAACCATCAGCAGATCACCTTATAGCTTACGCCAAGGGACCCCAGACAGAACACAGATGGAAGCTGACCTTGGCATGTACCACCTGGAAAACCCCAGAGCATGCGCACCGAGTGCACAGTTACAGACCACATTGGAACACCACACAGCCACCTCCATAAGCTATGGAGGAAGGTGATTGCTGGCCAGAGGTCACATGCAGTCCTACCAGCTATCTGGACTGGGTAAATGTCTCCCATTGATCTGCTGACAGTAATCAAGACTCATCTACAAGAAGAGGGAGTTCTCAGCCCACATGGAGGGAGCACCTTGAGTACACAGCTTGGGAGAGAGAGGAGCCTGTCTAGACCCTACAGGACACCTGCTGCATTAGGCCATGCTCCCAAGACACAGAGTCAAAGCAGCTCTACCTAATATGTAGAAACACACACAGAGGGGCTGCCAAAAAGAGGAGACAAGGAAACATGCCACAAATGAAAGAACAGATCAAAACTCCAGGAAAAGAACTAAACAACATGGAGATAAGCAATCTGTCAGATGCAGAGTTCAAAACACTGGTTATAAGGATGCTCAAGGAACTTAGTGGGTACTTTCACAGCATAAAAAAGACCAAGGCAGAAATGAAGGATATACTAACTGAAATAAAGAATAATTTACAGGGAATCAACAGCAGAGCGGATGAAGCCAAGAATTAAACCAATGATTTGGAACATAAGGAAGAAAAAAACATCCAATCAGTACAGCAAGAAGAAAAAACAATTAAAAAAATCGAAGATAGTGTAAGGAGACTCTGGGAAAACTTCAAATGTTCCAACATTCATATCATAGGGGTGCCAAAAGAAGGAGAGAAAGAGCAAGAAGTTGGAAACCTATTTGAAAAAATAATGAAAGAAAACTTCCCTAATTTGGTGAAGCAAATAGACATACAAGTCCAGGAAGCACATACAGTCCCAAACAAGTTGGACCCAAAGAGGACCACACCAAGACACATCATAATTGAAATGCCAAAGGTTAAAGATAAAGAGAGAATCTTAAAAGCAGCAACAGAAAAGCAGACAGTTACCTACAAGAGAGTTCCCATAAGACTGTCAGTTGATTTCTCAAAAGAAACTTTGCAGGCTAGAAGGGATTGGCTAGAAGTATTCAAAGTGATGAAATGCTGGGACCTACACCCAAGACTGCTCTACCCAGCAAAGCTGTCTTACAGTCAAAGGGCAGGTAAAGAGCTTCCCAGACAAGGTAGAGTTAAAGGAGTTCATCATCACCAAGCCATTATTTTATGAAATAGCAAAGGGACTTATTTAAGAAAAAGAAGATCAAAACTATGAACATTAAAATGTCGATAAATACATTAAGTATCAACAATTCAATCTAAAAAAACTAATCAAACAAGCAGAACAGAAACAGAATCATAGATAAGGAGAACATTGGGATGGTGGCAGTGGGGAGGGGGATCTGGGGGAATGGGGGGAAAGGTAAAGGGATTGAGTTACAAATTGGTAGTTATGGAATAGGCAGGGAGATGTTACGAGCAAGTGTAGGCAATGGAGTAGCTAATGAACTTGGCTGGTCCAGGAGATAATGAGAGACATTAAGTCTTTTTAAGTCAGAGTAGTTTAATCAGAGTTACGCTTTAAAAGATTAGTCGGAACACCTCTACAGAGAAAATAAAAAGGAGACATCAGAGACTGACTGAAAGGGATCAGGCAAGGAGGATAAAAAGCCTCGAACCTGCGGAGAGTCAGTGTCTTCATCAGCTCCATGCTGCGAGGAGTGTCAAAGAATCTGTAGGTATGTTTTAAACTGCCTCAGCTTCTTTCTGTTTAGCGTCTCCTTTCTACAACTTCTTCACTTTCCCCCTCTTCTTTTCCTCCAGGGCAGAGGATACCCTAAATTTCCATAAGCCAAACGAGCTATCCAGTCATTCCATGTGCACTTCTTTTGCTCATGTGATGAGCCAAATATTCAGCACAGCCCTTCCCTCAAAGAGCCTGATTGAGTTCCTAGGGCCCTAGCAGAGGTCTTCTCTCTACAAGGAGGCAGTCTGGATGGCAGGGTTCCACCTGGCCATTGTGTGGGAACTTCCTAGAGCCCATTTTGAATAATGTATTTTCAGAATAGAAACGAGTTTATAGGACTCCAGTGATTGTCTCTTTAAAACTTCAAGTTAAAAGGTTAAGTGGCTTTGAGGGGAAAAAAATAATAAAATCACAGAAAAGGCATTGCATCTCCACATAACTATTGTTTGATTAAGGAAATTACAGTAAGGGAGGCTTCCTTCATAAAACACAAAATTATGAACTTCCTTAACTTTCACAAATAAAAACTGAATAGTCTCATAGACTCCAGACATAATCTATCATCTGATCTCACATGATTCACTTCAGTTGACATTAGGATCCCTCGAAAAATGAAAGATTATTAAATGCTAATCTAGAAAGTGACATAAATAGATGTGTGCTATGAAATGATAAAGAAAATTCTTCTTAGCTCAATAAATACAGGGAAATACTTGTCTCCATGAGGTCGGTCACAAATTTTATAATGCAATTTAGCAGGAGTGAGAAGTGGGTAAGGTAAGATTTACAATTAATCTCAAAAATGTCCTTCTAGCCCTACCAGTATTCGTTTCTCCCGGAGCTGAGCATTGCTTTGGAATGAGGTGCCAGTTCAGCCAGCTGTTATGTGGAACTCTTTGCCCTTACTCCACATGTTTCCCTATGTGGTGTTTCTCCAACTGAGGAACACTCCTGGTTTATTGCCCCTTCCCTTATTTTAGTCTCCCCAGGGAAAGGATGCATACCTATATGTGACAGACATTGTTCTACATTTCCCAGCTAGGCAAATCTCATCTACTAAAGAAGCACAGAGGATTCCATCTCTTTTCTTCTCTTTGTTCCTCACTCAGTTGCACCCTGGACAAAGTATCTGATCTAGTGAATTTAGAAGAAACTTCGCCTTCCAGCCCAGTCCCTGACCTGCTCTCTGCTAAGGGGAAGCAGTTACCTTGTATGGGAAGTCTATGGTTATGGAGCTGTGCCCGTAGCTCTTAAAAAAAATGTACACCTAACTCCCGGCAAAGTCATAGCAAACCCATCTAGCTACAGATCCAAGCCCTTTCTCACGACAACTTAACCCTACAATAAAAGGGGATTATTTTCTACACACCCACCTGACTCCTGAACCTATCTCCAATTAATTCATTGCAGCATTATTTTTACAATAGCCAAGATTTAGAAGCAGCCCTAGTGCCTATCAGTAGATGAGTGGATAAACCAGCTATGGTACATCTATACAATGGAATATTACTCAGCCACAAAAAAGGGAAACTTCACCCTTTGTGACAGCATGGATAGACCCAGAGAACATTTTGCTAAGTGAAATAAGCCTGTGAGAGAGAGACGAGTACCATATTATTTCATTCATATGTGGAATCTAATAAACAAACTGAACTAACCAGCAAAATAGAGACAGACTCATAGAGTACAGGCTGACAGCTCAGGTTGGTGAGTGTCTGGTGCGGTGGAGGGATCAAGTAAAAAAGAAAAAAGAGAAAGAACTCATACACACAGGCAACAGTGTGGTGATTAGGGAGGGTGGAGGTGGAAGAGGGTACGGGGGTGCAAATGGGGATGGAAAAAATAAGTAAATAAAATAAAAGAAAACTAGGAAAAAGATAAGTTCTAATTATTGACTCTGGAAAGTCCCAATGCACAGGTATACAAATATTATTATCATATAAATAGTAATTGACAATTGTTGAGAAAGAAAGCAGCTCTTACAGAGATAAGGCCTCAAAAGTTTTTCTAGTAAAAACTCATTGACCATCTTTTGTATGCAACATCCTGCATGCAAGTGGGACCTATGTGTGGTGAAAAGGAGAGGATTACAGAGAGATATGCAATAAGTCCATATTCTACTAGAGGGAGAGACAAATGCACAAATAATGTCAAAACCAAGCAAACTGTGATAAATGGTGTAATAGTGTTATAGAGAAAATGCTACGAGATTTTCAACAAACAGTGCTAGGGTGATTAGAAATGCACACAAGGTTGGAATCCTATGTCACACCACACACAAAAATTAACTGAAAGTAGATAGAAAATCCAAAGGTCTTAGAAAAAAAACATAAATGTAAATCTTTGTGACCTTGAATAAGGCAATGGTTTCTTTTTTCTTTATTGCATTAAAGAGACATGATATAAAATTTATCATTCTAACCATTTCAAGGGGTACCATTCAGTGGCATTTAATACATTTATAATGTTGCGAGACCACCACCACTATCTAGCTCTGGAACATTTCACCAGGCAATGGATTTTTAAATATGACGCCAAACACACAAGCAACCAAAGAAAAAAAATTGGACTTCATCAAAATTAAAAATTTTTGTGTATCTAAAGACATTATCAAGAGAGTGAAAAGACAGCTCACAGAATATGGTAAAATGTTTGCAAACCAGTGTCTGATAAGGTCTAGAATTCAAAATATGTAATAATTAAAACTCAGTAATAGATTACTTTTAAATGGGAAAAGGACTTTAATAGCCATTTCTCCAAAAAGCATATACAAAGAGCCCGTGAAAAGATACTGCACGTTATCAGGGAAATGCAAATCAAAACCACAGTGAGATACCACTTCTTACCACTAGGATGGCTACATCAAAGAGACAGACAATAACAAGTGTTGACAAATATGTGGAGATACTGGAACCCTTATGCATTGCAGTGGGGATGTAAAATGCTACGGCCACAATGAAAAGGGTTTGACAGATTTTAAAAAGTTAAACGTAGAGTTTTTATATGATCCAGCAATTCCATTCCTAAGTACATATACCCAAGAGTATCTAAAATATGTCTACACAAGAACTTGTACATGACCCCAGCATTATACATAATAGCCAAAACAATAGAGGAAACAATTCAAACATCCATCAAGTGATGAATGGAAACACGATGTAGTACATGCATATAATGGAATACTATTCGGCCATAAAAGAAATGAAATACTGATTTATGTTACAATATGGCTTAATCTTGAAAACATCATCTAAGTGAAACATGCCAGACACAGAACACCTCAGATTGTTTGATTTCATTTTTATGAAGTGTCCAGAATAGACAAAAAATTAAGTGGTGTAAACTGAAAACAGTTTTCCAAATCTACAGACCAGAAGGAAAAACACAAACAAACCACAACTGGTATCAATATTCTCATTTTACAGATGAGAAAATTAACTCTCAGGAGAGTACAGTGCTTTGCCCAATGCCACACAGCTAAATGGCAGAGCCGTAACTACAAGTTAAGCCTTCCAACTCTTAGATTATTGGCAGGGCTTCCACCTCCAGCTCGGCCACATTTCCTGAGATGAGCTCTCTCCATAACCCGTTCGGTCTGCCTGTTTCCAGATTGGCTGATCAGGAAAGCAGACATGACTGGACTCACACAGCACAGGGTGGCCACACCACAGATGGTAGCACCACTGCTTCAATGCGCCTACTGCCAAATGTTCCCTTACTGTGCCCCACACTCAATCCAGTCTGGTATCAAAAGGCCCTAAAGTGGTCCACCCAGGGGAAGGGAGTCAGTGATGAAAGTGGAAAGCGTAGGCTACTTTGGACCCTGGGAAATGATACTCTCTGAGCACCCTTGTTTCATAACCACAGAAATGTCATGACAACATAATATCTCCAGGAAAAAATGAAAAGAAAAACAATTATATCAACACAGTGACAATGCATTGGGAAAAGTGTTTAAAAAATCACTTGTTTTATTATATTAAATTATGTGAATTCTACAGATATCTTGAAATTTCTGGTAAGTTTCTTTTTAAATCTCCAAATCTATATAGTGGAGTGAATTTTTTATTTTTATCTAAATAATTTAACTTCATATATAAAATAAGTCAATATAAAAGGAAATTTTCTCAAATAAATTCTATGAGGCATAATGAAAATGTTCACTATACAGAACAGCTTGGTCAAATGTTTTATTTTCTGTCTTTTTTTAGAGGAAAAGAGGTAGAGATGATCTTTCCCAGCTGAAGGCCACTTCAGAGAGGTGACGGTCTGGTAACAGAATGAGCTGCAAAATAGTCAACGGTGCTAACAGACTAATCCCAGAAGTTAGACACCATGCTTTTCATAAGAGTGGGAGAAAGTAAGTAATGACTTAAATTTTGAGACATTTATTAGATTTACTAGCTGTTACTAAGGACTGGAGAACAGTTTATATAAGTTCCATGGCTCTGAAAGGGTCAAGAAACAGGAAACTGGATGTCGGTAAAGGGACAGCCATGGTGGGTAAACCACGTGGTCGGTAAACCTTGACACAGTTGTGAGAGGAGTTGATGGGAAAACATGGCTGAACTTCCGATAATGTTGAAGAAAGCACTGGAAACAAATGTCGACCAACCTACTATTGATAGAATATACAGGCATTCTATCAAATGACTCTGTATACCAGATAATTCCCAAAAATTTTCCTGAAAATTAAATAATAACTTACAGGTACTGGAAGGTTATGAAAACAATAGGACATAAAAATTATATATAAAATATGTTCTCCATTTTGTAATTATGCATGTATATATAACAAGACTGAAAGGGAGCATGCCAAAATTTTAGTAGTGCTTATCCTGGAAATCAGGATTGCGGGCAATATTTGTTCTCTTTTTCATTATTTTCTGAATTTTTAAAATGTTCTACAAAATACATGTTATTACAATAAATATTTGCACTCAACATTATAAAAAAGACAATAGCATTTGGGGTTCTCACTGTTTAATTGAGCCCCACAATCAGTGCACTTATAAAGCTCACAACTTTTTGGGTAGAACCTACAAACTTCAGTGGTTGTGTGCGGTGAGTTGAAACTTGACGCCATGCATACCCAGGTACTTTTCCTTAAAGCAGAGGATGTGACCACAGTGAGGACGCAATGAGTGTGGGGTTGGCGACACTTTGCTGTATGGCTACTGAGAATGGACGAATATTTAAACGCTTCACCTAAATGACACTCCTTCTATTAAACTAAATATTAGATATACTTATAGAGATCTATTTCTACATATTACTCAAATATAAATGCAATGTTAGGATGATTTAAGTAATAGGAAATATTGAAAACTATTTAATAAAATGACAACATTTCACAAATATTTCTCCAGAACTCTTAAAGGGACTTCACTTACAGAAATCATTCACTTTATAATTGAAGGATTCCTCCAATGCTAACTCAAACCCAACAACTAACAATTTGCATTTTTTTCATTCAAGGCAGAGAATCATGGGGTGGGGGTGGGGGAATCATTTAGCTATCTTTGCAGCATCAGCTTGTACAAACACAGCAATGACCGGCCAACCAAATGAGATCAGAGAAGGGAGCAGAACATACTTTCGAAGGTTTCTGAAGGCTCTCCAAATTTTAAATCAGAGGCGAAAGACGGGATGCAGAAAGCCTGCACGGTACCTTTCCATGTTGGCAAGTAGTTTCCAAATAAATACTTCCTCAACTAGGATCAGGCATTTGTAGTTTGATTACTGTCACGAAGCAAACAACTCATGAACCCGCCCTGTTCTAAAAGCAAAATGTTCGCCCTTCTTGTCCCTCCAAAGAGGAGCTAGTCCCATTCTCTAGTGAACAGATGGTTCGCTGAGGGCCAGGAGCAGGGCCCCTTGGAGCACGTGCAGATGACTTCAATTCCACTTCACCAGAAGGAGATTACAGGGCTACCCCTTGCTCCAGGAGCCAGGCAGAGATTTTCCTGTTGATTTATAGAAGGTTATGATCTCAAAATAAGACACAAGGCAGCTGTTGGGGAGAAAGCCCTATCTGCAGTGCATCCCTGATGCACAGTGTTGGTGTTGGCACTGTGAGGAATAAAACATGAGTTCAGTCCCACTTATCATAACAAGCAGAGAATCAGGGGCTGGAAACCATGCCAGTGAAAAAGGCGAATCCTTTGATTTTGTCCACCCCTCCCCTGGTTGTCACAAAATCTCATAAAAGTAATTCATCTCGGGCCGTGCATCCTTCCTGAGAGTATATCTGGTACCTATGAAAGATGATACTGTGGGGTGTTCGAACCTTTCAGGAGAGTCTATTTTTCTTACATTTTCCAGATTTCTGCTTCACTCTGCTCCATGGCATACCTGCTCATGTCTAAATGTTCTTCCTACTTCTTTTGGTTCCTCTAAAGTAAATATGACTTGCCCTGACTCTGTCCTGCTCCTTCCTTCCGGGATGTGGCTGGCTGCCATAAAGTCAAGGGTTGAGATCAAAGGGAGGTTGCTCCTACGCAAGAGAAAACAAAGATTGTCAGCTGTACTCTCTCTCTCTCCTGGTCTACGAGACCATGGGATTCAGAAGGAGAGAGCAGGAGATCTGGGGATACTGCCCACCACTTAATGGCCTGAGTAAATGAGGCTAGCTGCCAACAGAGGGAAGGAAACCATTTTCTGC
Source organism: Glossophaga mutica (assembly GCA_039655065.1). Classification (NCBI taxonomy): domain Eukaryota; kingdom Metazoa; phylum Chordata; class Mammalia; order Chiroptera; family Phyllostomidae; genus Glossophaga; species Glossophaga mutica. The sequence continues at coordinate 161,014,245 of CM077303.1, forward strand.
TGAGATTTACAGCCAGAGTCTAGTGTAGCCTGTTGGAAAATTACTAAAAGACTGGGTGTGAGTCTTGCTCTCAGAGATTTCTCTGTTCCCTTTTGATCAACAAACACTCAACAATTCAAACACACGGATCCCCTTGTAGCACCTCTGTAACAAAACAAGAAGAAATAAAACCACTCCTAAACAGTTTTTCCCAAAGCCACCAAGATTCCCAGTCTTGTGTTTTTTAGAAAAATGTTTGTTTATCTACAGGAGTTCCAATCTCTATAAAAAGACCTCATTCTGAGATCGCTTCTAAATCACAGGTGCTTTAATTTTAGGAGCTGGAGACCAAGTCCATTAAGGCATACCAGGTCTGTCCAGAAGGTGTCCAGCCATGTAAAAGGAAAAACAGAGACATGTATTGAAGAAGATACAAGAAACATTGTACACAGGACAATGATGCCTTAGTCCCTTTCAAAGTAGGCACCTCGGGACCTCACAGTTCTCCCACTCGCCATCAGCTGCCCCTTCATATTTTCCTAAATCTCATCGATAGTTTGAAATCTCTTCCCTTAGAAAAGTAATTTTAGTTTTGGGAAAAGCTAGAAGTCTCAGGGCTTCTGGCCAAAAGCTGGGCTGCAGGAAGGATGAGTAACCTTGGTGATCTGATGTTTCACCAAAAAAACTCTGCACTGTCCATGATGTATGAGTGGGTGCATTGTGGTGATGAAGCTACCAATCACCAGTTGCCCCTAGCTGCAGCCTTCTGAATCATCCAAATAGTTTCCACAGAGGAATGTTCAAGCTTAATGCAAAATTTGATGCAGATTCATTGCTCTACTCGCTCAGTCATTTTGAATGTTATGGCCACACAGTGCACATGCTAATTCAATGCATCTACTCCCCCACTGACTAGAACAATGAAGTCATCATTGTTCACGCATGCACATTCCAGTCCACTCTCCTTGGCTGCCAGGTTACATGGATGTCACACAAACCATTCTCATTGTATCAACAATGGCTGGACTTTTTCCAGACAGACCTCATCTTTGCATCAGAATAGTTTTCTCTGCTCTACATCTAAGGCAAAACATTAACTTCCCTTCAGGCTTTTTTATTTAAGGAGAGAGAGAGACTGGAGACTGAATCAATACACCAAAAATTGAAAAAAGATGATCCATGTCCACTCAAAATAGATCCACATTTAGGAAACTATAACACATGCCTTTGAAAGAGATGTCAAAACCAAGTCCATAGTTGACGGTATCAAATAAAACCTACTCATGCTTCCAGCTCAGTTTGGAAGACAACTTCTCCACATAATCTCTCCATTCCTTACTGACTTACTTTAGTCAATTGTGTTCCTAAAGAAATATTTTGGAAAAATAAAGTTATTAATCCTTATTGAAAAATAAGTAACAGTAACTGCTTCAAATATGGAATTCATCTCAATTAAATAACTTAATGATAGCTTTCTTATTCTTTTCGATTGTTTAATTTACAATTGCAAAACTCAGTGTGTCAGAGATATTGCTAGTGCTGTTAGTGCTATTCCATATCTGTGAAGAGACAGCATATTTTCAGCTAAGTAATCTCAGACTGTTTCTATATTGAACAACTATACTGAATTTGAATGAAACTGCTTTACCCTAACAGACCACATAAAATATGGCAACATCGATTCCTACTTTTTCTAGAAGCTTGAATGTATCAATCAACACTTTATATTCACTTCCAGTTAGAGCTAAATATTTTACCCTGTTTCTTCATGAGGTGGTACATCTTCTTATTTCTGTAAGAATGGTTTATACTACAGAATCAAAATTTTCATTTTCAGAAAAGATCATTCTTAAGAAAGTCAAAGGTTTTGTTTTTTCAGGGCATAGGTCAGTTCTGGTGTGTTTGGGGACCTAACAAATGTTTCACAATTCATTGATATCCCTTAGGACATAATAGATTACTGCAAAAACAGGTGGTATATTTGTTGTCTTTTTAAAAAATTAATTTCAGTAAAAAAATTAATTAAACTGATCAACTGACAATCATTTTATAAATAACTTCTATTTAATTCATCTTAAAATATGGAAAAAACCCAACAACTTTAAAATTAAAAAATTTTCCAAGACTTGATGATGAACTTAGTTAATGAACAGGAATGCATCTCCTTACCATGTCATTGTCACATTATGCTTATTTCACATTTCTTCAAAACTTCCTGTTGTGATAAAACACACGTAAAAGTTACCATTTACCCAATTTAAGTGTACGATTCCGTGACCTGTAGTACATTTACAACACTGGGCAGCCGTCATCACTGTCTAGTTTCAGGCCATTTTGTCTCCCCAGAAGGAAACCCTGCACCCAGGTAGCAGTCACTCCAAACCCTTCGGACGCCCAGCTAACAAAGTCCGCTTCTTGTCTCTGGGGACTTGTCCACTTCATATAAATAATAGAACAGTACGTGGCTTCTTGTGTCTGGCCTCTTTCATTAAGTGTAATGGGCATATTTTAGTCTTTACAGTGAGCATCAATATCGCTTTTGTCTTCACGTTAGAATTCTAGATTTGATTTCCTCTCTGAGTTGGAGAGTCTTCCCTGATTCCTGATATTTCATCCAGAACCTAAAATTGTTTTTTCAAGGCTTCCTACCAGAATCTTGAAGATTGGTTTTGCTCAAGGTTTCAGCATGCTTGCTCAGGCTTCCACTGGGGATATGACACTGGTTTTGTGCTTACACCTGTTAGAAGGTGTTCCAGCTTTAAGGTGCAGAAAACTCAACTAATGGTACATTAAGCAATAAGGGGTTTATAATCCCATATAACTCCCCCCCCAAAAATCCAAGGACAAGATGGTTCCAGAGCAGTTCAGCACTTCGGTGAATATGTTTCTTTTCACTTTCTGCTCTGCCGTCTGCAGCTCGTTGGAACCTCCAGCCCTCTCTTCACATCCCACCGATGGTGGTGAGAAGGCTGCTGTAGCTCCCAAGGGTACCTCCTCACAGACACTCATCCAAAGACAGACAAAGACAGTTGTTCCTCTTGTACTGATTTGTCTCAGGGCAGAAAAACTTCCTCAAAATCTTCCCAGCAGATTCCCTTTTATGCATCATTGACTGAAGTTATGCCACAAGCCCAAACTCAACCTAGCAAGGACAAGGGTCTTGCCATGCCAACATTCACTCCTGGGGCTGGCAGGACCCACCGAGCATGTTGCCTCCAAATGCATCAACACACTGGGGTCCTGTTAGTGAGAAAGGCTAGGGAAATGATAAAGTGACAGGCTACCCACCGTGTCTGCTACAGCATTTGTGCTGGTTTCAATCAATTACTTTCCCAACCTAATAATCTGAATGGTTCCCTGAGGTTGGATAGTCCAGGGCATTGGTCTGAGAAACTTAGTTGAGCAGACACTCATTGAAAGAGATTGTTATCACTGAACTCTCAAAACTCACATTTTATTTACCCTGATAGCTGGTTACAGAAAATAACAGTCAGCTACACAAGAACATCGACGTGGCAGAAATAAGATGAGAACTGCTATGCCATAGGAAAATGTGGAGAAGAAGACATCACATCAAGAAAACATTTTGAAAAGTTTCCAGATGTCCTTTCCATAACACTGTCATAGCATGTTTTGTGGGTTACTCACTCACAGTTCAGGGGCTACTCTGACAGGTTTTATTCAATTGACCAGCAATGGAACCAAATTTTTCACCACCCGGTTCACTACTTTTGACAGGAATGTGACCAAACCCACCAGTTGGTGTCACGTACATAGAACCTTAATTGGACCAATAAATCTAGCGGTCCATCAGTCACAGTGCGAGTCCAGGAGGGAGAAGAGTGTTGATCAGTCGCAATTCAAAGGGAAAAACAAAGCATCCCCCAGAATGGGAGTTGTCCTCTTCCTCCTCATCCTGTGGGAAGAGGAAAACCTCATGAAATTTGAGGAACTCTTTAGCCAAGAGAATAATGAGGCATAAATTCTGCCTGCTGATAGTGAGAAGCCTGGCTCAGGAAGTAACACCATCCACTGGAGGGTCCTCCGGTGCTGGGAGCAGTGATTAACAGCCCGAACACAGCACCGTGGTGCAGCTTGGGAAGGGTTTGCACAAGCAGTTTCCACTCTTGGGGAGAGTGATTTGCAGAAACTGGAAACGATTCTGGTGACTGTTGGCATTGTTTTGCTAGTTCCCTTTGCTCAGCAGCTAGCTCCAAGAGAAAGGAGGGTTGTTTATAACCTTTCCTCTCCAGACATGGGACCTGAGACTGTTATCTGTGCAGCTGATGTGTGCTGGCTTCCCTGGAAAATGGGAGGATGGGTTGTTAGTGTAACAATTTATGGAGTGCTTATCAACATACTTCAGCTTGCACATGGCTTCGGGCAAAGGGCTTCATTCTTATCTGAGACAATTCTCTTCAACTGTCATGTGTTGGTCTGGGATATGAACACGGGCAGAGCACTGTCGTCACACACTTGGAATGAGAATAACAAAAATCTTACAGACCGCATTTTGGAAACTGAGCTTCTATCATCTCTTCAGATGTCTGTCACATCTCTGTCACCAGGTTTTAAATCTCACAGATTTCCCAGAACACAGGAGTATTAAACAGGAAGACCAGTAACTCTTTAGGACTCGCAGAACATTCCGATGAGGAATGCTGGAATTCTTTTTTTAAGTCTAAAATAGAGAAGTGGAGAAAAGGCAGGTATCCAGTGTTCAGTAACTAATGAAGCATAAACAGACAAGCAGTTTGGTGGCTGGAAGAATATACCACAGTAAGCTTAGTTATCGAAATCAAAATTTAAGAAATTTGGAAAGCTATTTTAAATCCTCCTTAAGACTCAATCGATCTTTTCCTCCTAGAAATTCCCTCCCAACCGACTAACTTAGTTGTCCGGAATTTGACAAGTGAGGAGAGCTGTTTCTGAAAACAGAGCCCGCAGCCAGTCGCCCCTCGGCATCTGTGAGTGACTGACTGCTCCCCATTTGCAGCCAGTATGCGCAGACTTCGAATGGTGTCAAGCCAAGATTCTGCATAATCTCGTGAAGCTGAAATGGACAAGAGGCTAAACATTTTGTCCTCTTCTTCCTAGGGAGGGGAAAAAAAGAGGCTGCAATTGTTTCAATCATTGTTCTCAATGTCAATCTCTCTTTTTAAAAGGATTGAAGTGTAAATAGCAGAGAGAAGAAATAAATGGCTTTGGAAGGGAATGGAGGAATGTGGGAGGGAGACTGAACAGAAAATACAGCCTAGGGAGTGTACAACCTAAGATACAAGAATGACTGCCTTTTCTAATAGTGATTTAGATAAGGCTGATTTCCAATATAGAAACACACTTCCAGGGAGGATTGACCCCAAATTGATCTCCATTTCTCACACCTTGCATCTACACTTTGATCACCCAAGGAAATCCAGATCTTCCATGGGCTTCAGTGGAAGGATCCTGCATTTATGTCGAAATAGTTACAGCAGTGGTAATAATAGCATACCTTAGCATTACACACACACCCCGCCACTACCTCCTAGTGCTAGAAAGAGAAAGGAGGGAAAACTGTGCCACTAGCCCAGATGCACATATTCAAATGGGGTGCAGAAAAGTGTGTAGAATGGCCTTTTAGGTCCAATTTAAAGTGAGTTTTATCCCATTACATAGTCCACTCCAGAGGTAGGAGAGCTAGGAATACCTTTTTCATGCTTTCCCACAAGCTTTCTCCACACCTGTGTGTGTGGGTGATGGGGGGCAGGAGCACGGCTAACTCCTACCTGTCGGAAGGAGGAAAAACCTCTTTCTCCTTGGACTTCCAGCCTCTTCTTACCCCCCCCACCCCAGATCCCTCTGTGCTTTTCTCCCCTCTGCTCCTCCCCTCCAAATCCCATTCTTCTGGTTCTAGTGAAGTGGGTCCTTCAGCTCTAGGTGCTCCCTGGTGTCAGGGTGTCAATCCTGCACAAGTCAAGGAGGGACAAGGAGAAGGAGGCTTCACTGTGATCTGCCCTCAGGAAACAGCACCAGCAGGATAAGAGACCTCTCCTCAGTTCCCAGAGTGCCAATCCTGGAGGTAGCTCCTTTCTGCTGTAGGTTAAAAGACTATCTGTACCACTACTGTTATTACTATCACTGCTACTACTGACAGCTATCCTTACAATTCCCTTTATATTCTGTTCCAGTCACTGCACCGAGTACTGTACTTCTATTATCTCCTTTAGTTATCATAATGTTCAGTAAGTAAGTTTGGTTATTGTTCTTGTTATTCTCTGACAATATTGATGTTTGGAGGACTCCACTAACTTGCAAGAGGCCACACAGCTGATAAGGGCAGCCGGGAGATAAGGCAATACTGAGTCAGCCTAAAGGCAGGCTTCGCACACGTAGTGGGAAAAGAAGCTGCTTAGGGTTGGTCTCTGCAGATAAGATGTGTGAAATTGTTTTGTCACGGCTAGCTTAAAGGATAGCCAATTTCCCATGCTTAAAACACTTCCTTGTCCCCTATTGTGCTTTGATGACATCCAAACTCTTTCATCTCTCTTACAAAAGCCTTCATGATTGGACCCCTGCTTCCTCTCCAGCCGCATCTCTCAGCACTCCCTGCCCTTCCTCTGTGTTCCAGCCAAATCTGGGCAAAATCTTCATAGAAGTCCACTCGCTGGAGGGAATCACTTTGCAGATGTGTGCTCGCAGTGTGTTCCTCAGCCCTCCCATCAAACAGATTGTAAACTCCTAGAAAGCAAAGAATATGCCTTCAGTGAATAACCAACCTCATCCGTTACTCCTCATTGCCACTGAGGGTGCAACGGGATGAGGGTCTTAGACCTCTCTCAGTAACCAGCTAATACTATCTCACTAATACTATCAGTATTACTGTCAGTAATAGCATCTCACTAACACTATCAGTGATGGAGGAAACAACCACTGCTGAGGCAGCACCTAAGAGAGGCCTTTAACCCAGAGTTGGAAGCCCCCGGAGGAATGCGTAAATGGAGACTTTTAGGGTGAATTCGAGTTGGTCAGGTAAAGAACAGCAGTGACCAGGGACAGGCAGTGCTCCAGGCTGAGGAATAGCGCACAGCACAACTGGAGGCCAGAAAGTCCTTGTCCAGCTACAGAAACCGAAAGCATTCCTGTGAGGCTGGAATTTCCCGGGGAGGCCTATGGAATGTGGAGCGATGAGGCCGGAGAGGAAGGCAGGGGCAGAGCACTCTGTCCAGGAGACAAAGGGACAATTTTAGTATTAAAATGTCCTCAGCAGAGAAGTGATAGGACCAGGTCAGCCTTTTTGTTCCCTATTTTCCTATAAACTATTATATACAGTTCCCTGTATGTGGACTTAAATATATGGGTGCTTAATGCAGCCAGATTTCCCAGGGAAGATTAAATTTGTAAACTTTTCCCCCTATGGTTAGGTAGGAAGAGACCTGAAAGGGGCATCCATCCTTTTGGGAGAAATCCTCTCCAAGAGTCGGGAGAGGCTGCCAGGAAGCCACAGTGTCTGCCCTCAGGACACCATATTGTCAGGGAGGTGAAAACAATCAGCCCTTTTGTGTTTAGGTTCAGGGAGGAAAGCTGCTGAACGGAAGTAGGCCCTGAAGACACTGGCTTCAATAGCATAAAATAATGACCTTATTGAAGGCACTTGTTAATCCACCTTTTCAGGGGGGTGCAGAGGAGCAGGAAGAGCTAGGGCCCCTAAGGAGGGCAACGTGTTAATTACAACCAACACTTACACAGAACTAATTATGTGCCAGGGGCACTGTCCTAAGGACCCTACATAGATAGACTCATTGACTTCATTTTCCAGATAAAGAAAACTGATGCAAAGAGAGGTTGAATAACCAGCCCAGGTCCCCAAGTGGATGAGTAGCAGTGCTGGGATTCAAGCCCTATACTTCCAGAGCTAACATGCCTCTTAGACTCTTGCCCCGCCCCCAGCCTGGCCTGTAGCTGCAAGGGAACTGCAGGTGTTGCTACCCCTTCACCTTTCTCAGAAGGCAAGCTCCCAGCATGGCCACAGCCCTGAGGCCAGTCCGCCCCCAGGTAGCTACGGTAGAAGAGCTCTGACTCCCTTCTAGAAGTGAGGTTGTGGTCCCAACTCCGGGGAAAGCCCTCATCCTGGGTTGGAGGGGGAAAAAAGCACTTCCCAATTTTGTTGACAAATCACGCACACCCCTCATTCCAGGTTCTTTTTCCAAATGTCACTTCCTAGAAGCCCTCCTTGGCCACTTATCTAAAATACACACACACACCCTCTTTATTCGCTGACCTTGCTTTATTTTATTTCACAGCACCTATCACTAGCTGAATTTGCAGGATCTACTTATTTAATTGGTTACTTTCTTCTTGCCTATCTCTCTTACTGAAATAGTATAATTATAAAATATTTATGAATATAACTTATTATATACAAATAATAATATGTGGATATAAAAATATAAATGCCATAATGTCAGGGACTTGATCTTTCACTACTGTAGTTCTAGCTCTCAGAACATTGTCTGGCAACAAAAGGGGACCACTCAAGAAATACATTTTAATTAATTAATTAAGCAATTGAAAGGCGAGTAAAATTATGTTGACCAACTTCCCAGTCTCACCTATGCTAGGGCTGCTTCTCACCTAAGTCCTCTCTCTCCCTTCTCACCTCTCTTTCTCCCACTTCCACTTCTATATGCTCTAGTGAGCCAAAACAAAACAACCCCCCCGCCCCCGCTGCCAAAAGCAAAACCACAAGACTTTTTGGGGTTCCTCCTACTTAATGTTCCTCTACACCCTCTATTCTGTGAGTCTGTGCTGGTTTCCTCGAACTGGCTTCTTTCTCCGTAAGGAGAGGAGAGAGCGTCTGTCTTGGCACGGAGGGTTTCTGTGACATCCACACGATCCTGCATATCGAGGTGGACATGGCCGCTAACACTTGGCAGACTTTCCTCCCTGGTGGAAGTGAGCTCTGTGACTCCAGCACCACGATGTGGGGCAGTGAACCCTACCATTTGCAGTTCTGTCCAGCTTGTTGTTAGGAGTTTGTCTGACACTATCAAGAGATTTGGAGAGGACGCAAATGAGTGCTGACCCCAAGGGAATGACATTCTTCCGACGCCTGTGAGAACTCAAACAACCCTGTGCGGGATCAGCCTGCAGGGAGACGCTGTGGCCTCTGCCGGTAGGGAGGCAACTTCCCGGACTGACCGGAGGGGCGTCGGCTGCCTCCCCTGCTGTCCACTTCAAATCCAGCTCTCTGTGAGCTATTTCTCAGTCTTTCATCCCAAACAAAATCCAAGGAGGCAAAACAAGGTATGGAAGACTGGCCAGCTGGACTTAGGCCACAAAAGGAAAAGCAGTGCAAAGTTCCAAAGTAAGGGGTGTATGTTTTCCAAACTGTCGTTTTTCTCATTCTGTCCTCTCCCAAGACCGATTTTGCTCACTTAAAATGGAAAAACACAGGCCATTATCGTCATGTAAATACTGGAACAAAAAAGATGCTCCCTAGAAGAAAAGCGTCTCAACAGGAGAACCTAACTTGGAGATGTTTCTTCAAGAAGAGTCAACATGGGAGCATTCAGAAATATTTCATACTACAGGGGGAACCCAAAAAACCCAGAATTATCTTCTGGAGGGCAGGCCCCTTGTAGTACTGGCTTCCCTCGCTAAATGAGTGTTCTAGGAACCCATCTGTATCAGTGCACCAGCTGGCGTCTTGTGAGAGGCTGTGTCAGGCTTCAGTGAATTTTTCTGAAGACTCTTTCAACCCCTTTACCCAGTTCCTGAGGGGTGACTTACGAGCACACCTGCCCACTCCACGCAGAGTGCTCAGCAGTGTTTGACCAAAAACAGTGCGACCCCCATGCCCCACCCTCTCCATTCACATGATCTTGCCTGAGCGACTTCTCTTTTATGTCCCAGATAAAAAAATTCCTCAAAGGGAAACATTCTGTTGATGTGAAAGAGGCGAAAAAAAACAAACCAAAATGGCAGAAACAGTGAATGGCATCAAAATCAACAAGTTCAAAAACTGTTTTGAGCAGTGGGAAAAATGTCTAACAGGTACACCTGTCAAGCACTTTGGAGGTGACTGAAGTTTAAACGTGTAAAAATAAATAAATGTGTAAAAATAAATTTATTTTTATACATAAATTCCATCTTAGGGGGAGTCTCCTCTTGTATATTGTTACCAGATTTATGTGAGTCACTGAACATTTTATTTACGTAAATTACATTTTAATTTCTATCTGAAATGTCTTAGGCCAAAATTAACTCAATTGTTCCCTGAGATCATCACTTCAAATTCTTATTGTGTACTTCAGTGATATATTTTATTTGATTACCTATATTTCAAAAAATATTCTCAAGTCATTGAAAACATTATACCATGTTTCCTCACAATTTTATTCTCCTTCATCCACAAAATCCCTTTTTTCTCCATAATAAACTTCTCCTCACCACCAATATTTACCGATCACCTCTCTGCATGAAGCAGCATGTTAAGCACCTTCACTTTGAAAGACCAGTGCTCGGGTCAGTGCGCCATGGAAGCCTCAAATTGCCATAAAAATTTCCTTATGCATTGGGTTTTCTCGATTTGTGTCTCAACATATTTCTCTATTCATTTTGTCGCATGCCTGGATTTTCCCCAAAGTTTCAGCATGTCTTTAGTCTGGAATCCTTTTTCCATTTCCACAGTTTTTTAAAATAAGGCAACAGGGACCACATTAAGAAATTTTTAAATTGTCAACATCCTTTAAAAATGTGTGTCTTCAAAATGGAGTAAATGCGAAGTAATCATGTTCATTCAAATCCAAAATCCAGAAGTTTCTTCACGTTACATCTTTGAAATATCAACATTCCATGAAAATATTTTTGTCTCAGAACTTGGACGACTGGGACTTATTTAGATGCAGCAATAACTTCCAGCTTTTATTCTGGACGCGCAGCCGTCTGGGCACAGTGTTCACGCCAAGACAAAACAGAACAATCGCAGTGTTCAAACCCAGATTTTTTCACCCTGAATATCATTTGCCAGCAAGATGTGAAGAAGAAAAGGTTGCAAATTCAGATAAACCACGCTGGGGGTTTTAATCTCGCTTTCATTTTACAGCCAACTGATGCAAATGTAACACATCTGATTCACCTGTCACCCTAATTTCTGGCACATGCCCTGTACTAGCTGCTCACCGCTGATTTTGGAAAGTGTATTGATGAGCTTCGTATTCCCAAAGTTAAGAAGCATATGTAGAATGACTGCCTAACCATACTTTATTTTTTTAATTATTTTATTGTTCTTCAATTACAGTTGTCTGCGTTTATCCCCCACTACTCCCCCCACACCACACTTTAGATATGACCTCTTTAAAACTCTGATCAGTAAAGTCTTTATTTTTTATTATTTTTAAAATTTTGTTTTAATTGTTGTTCAAGTACAGTTTTCTGTCTTTTACTCCCATCCCAGCCCACCTACCCATCCCTCCCCAAGTTTTTAAAACGATAGTGATAAAAGACCAGTCCTTTTGAAAATAAAATTGTTCCAAGCTTTGGGGGGGAAGGAGGAATTTTAAACAAGGAAAAAGAAAACTAAGGAAGATGACATAGACAAAATAAGAAGTTTTTGTTCACCATGTTTAAAACAAGTTTTATTTTATCCTTTTGTACTACTTGAATTGTTTTTTTAATCATATGCATGTATTACCAGGTTAAAAAAAAAAACTAAAACATTTTTAAGTATATTTTATTGATTATGCTATTACAGTTTTTCCAGTTTTCCCCCTTTGTCCCCCCTCCACCCTGCACCCCTCAACCCTCCAGCATTCCCCCCGCTTAGTTCATGTCCATGGATTTTACATATAAGTTCTTTGAGTTATGTTTCCTATACCATTTTTGATCTCTCCCCATCTATTTTATGCCTACCAATTATGCTGCTTCCTCCCTGTACCTTTTCCCTCCATTCCTCCCTCCCCATTGAAATTCCTCCATGTGATGTCCATTTCTCTGATTCTGTTCCTGTTCTAGCTGTTTGCTTAGTTTTCGTTCTCGTTGAAAAAACTAAAACATTTTAAATTGATCGTTTGTCATCATTGTTTTGTTCAAAAGTTAGTAAAACAGAGCCCATATGTCAAAAATGGCCATAAGAGGATGCTACTGGTGCAGCCGAAGCTAGCATTGCCTTGGTTGTGAGATACGAGTGTTTTACTGGAAAACTCCCTTGGGACACCTTGTTCACACCTTCCTGTTCTACACGGCGCCCCCACCCCCTCACACTCCTCTGTCCCCAGCCCAAATCTCCTTGTTGCTCTCAGCTGTCAACTAATCCCTGTAAAGGTGTTCATTTTTAAAAAATACATAAATGTAGGTTGAAAGCAATAGTTAACTCCAGAGCCCTCTTTAAATGGATGTAATGAGGGGTGCCCCAATTGAGGTAGCAATTCAGGCCCCTCCTTAGTCTCATATTGTATGAATTAGAAGCATGGCAAGGAGAGTGAGTGAACTCCTATGTGTGTTTCAAAACAGAACAGGGCGATAAATAAAGACACTTTATTTATCTCCATTTAATCAGTCAACAGCATACTATGCATCAGGCTAGAAGTCAAGGCTACCCTCCAAAATAAATGAATGGATGAATAAATAAATAAATAAATAAATAGCAGGCAAGGTCTGGTCCTAGCGAAGTTCATTTGCTCATGTGGAAGTAGACACACAAAAAAAATAAATGCAGTTCTGCATGATAAATAGCTAAAATACAGGCATGTACAAAATGCCATGGAATCCCAGGAAAGGCTACGTCCTTGAAGGATTTTTAACAGGAAAGCTCTGTAGTCATAAACACCTCTCCGGCGGCACCATGGAAGAGTGGAGACCAGGAGACCAGAGGGGATGCTGTGGCACAGCCCAGACCAGAGAGGATGAGGAGGGGAGGAAACACAGGGACAGTGGAAACAGGCGGAAAGGGACCAGATCCTCCGAGGGAGAAAGTTATCTCCAAATGGAAGTATTTGTGTTGTGTGTCCTTGTATACTGTTTACCACTGCTGTAAAAGATAATTCTGCTGGACATGCTATTATTCTTCAAGTGGGTAAATGAAAGGGCATGAAAAAACATTATTTTAACGCACCCTGTGTCTGAAGCCTAGGTTCTAATGTGTGGCCCTAATTGTCTGGCCATAACAGTGGTTTTACCTGCTGTCCTTTACCTGCCTTAGTAAGTCATCAGAATGGATTGAAAAGGGTCTCAGAAACAAAGTTTCTAGGTTTTACTCCCTGTTCCACCTCTAACGAGGTCTGAGATGTTAAACTATTCAGTTATGCCTTCTACACCCTGGCTTTCCTATCGATGAAATAACTCTGGGGTCCCTCCCAGCTCTAGCCTGCTCTGTGTCATCTAGCACACCTGATTAGCCTTTCTTCTCTGTTGCTTGGTAGAAATGGGCTGATTCAGTAGGTGCGCCCTATGTCTGCTTACTTCCCTACAGCTGTAAGTGGTGCGTAAGATAGATTGCTAGTGGACTCCTTGTGTTCAAGAATGGTTCATAATTATTTTCATGAAACTCTTCAATAACTTAGCTATTATAACTTTAGAAAGCCCAGCACTTCATCATGAAAAACTTGGTTAATATCGCCATCCTATGAAATACTATCTTTCTGTGTCCACACACACTCTTATCAGTCTCGAAGTGAAAAATGTTTATTTTAGTCAATCAGTCATCTAATTATTTACTGATGAAAATTTAGATTTTGTTTTTGGAGGATACTTCACTGAAATGAGTTTAAACAAAAGCAGTAAAAACAATAAAAAATGATCATTTTTCAAAGGACTATGAGAAGTAATGACTCAACTGATTCTGCCTATCCCCAAAAATGTATTTCTATTATTATTTCCCAAACTCCATCCCAAGGCTTAGAAACATAATAGAAAGATTTTCCCCTTTTCTATTTATGTTTTCAGTGATAATTTGACACCCCTCATCTACTTAGACTAAGCATGAAAGTGTCAGGTTCTACTCTAGGTTTATAATCTTTACATCTAATTAAACCAGTTCTTCTTCTCCTTTATGGTTCATTTGGTTTCTCAGGTTTAGTTCCTGCATTGGAAATTTAAAGAGAAAAAAGATAAACAAGAAATTAAATTTCAACAATATTATAGACATTTTTTTCCCTGTAATGTATTGTTTACCAAGACTGTGGATTTGAGAAAGAACGTCCTATCATTTACTTTTCTCTGGGATTTGGCGGGAGCAATTAGCTTTCACTCTGTGTTTTGCCTTCTCCTAATTCAGCCAAATAGCCTGGAAACGTGAAAAGAGATCTGCTTTATTTTTGAGTAATTAAATAGAAGAATAAAAAGAATTTTTCTGACTCCAAACCTGAATGTACTGGATGAATGAAAAATAAAATTAGATTACCAATTGCAGAAGGAATAAGGACTTGCAGGATCCAAAGTACATGAGTTGTTGTTTTTGGCTTAGAAATTATTATTTTTATGCTGTAAATGTTTCAATCTAACAACTCCCTTCAGTATTATTGTTGAATTTAGATAAAGAGAAAAGGGGAAAGTCACATAGAGCACGTACACGAATAACCGGGAATGGTGCCTCTCATTGTTTGAAATGCGACCTTGTCCTCAAGGGAAGCCCTGTTTTTTAGCTGGAAGGACATCCCAAAAGGACATACAGGAGGAGCGCTTTGTGAACTACGGGACCTGAAAATCTGATCAAGATACGACATCAATTTTCAGAAAATACAGAGGCAAAGGAGCAAGTCAAACAACCTGGGACACAATCAATAGCAGAAACCCAAACTGTGGGAAACTCTGTAGGAAAAGCCATCATTTTTCAGTAAATAAATATGGAGGAGAAGGAAAAGAAATGGGGGGTAAGGAATCCATATTTTAAAAGATATTTAAGAGATATACCAACAATCGTAACTTGCATATCTTACTTTGGTTTGTGATTCAAGTAAGCCATAAAAATATTATGAGACAATTGTGAAAATCTGTACCTCTGCTGGCTATTTTGCTATAAGGACTATTAATTATTTTGTGTGATCCAGCACATTGTTTAAAAGACACAATTCTATATTTCAGACTAATATCCTAGAATGACAAGATACACTTCAAAGAATCTGGGAGAGAAGGAGTGTGTAGGCAGAGAGGTATGTGTGATTCAAAATGGGCCATGAATTAATAATAATAATTGTTAAAACCAAATGATAAAAACATAAAAATTCATCATTCTATTCTCTCTATTTTGTGTATGTTTGAAATTTTTAATAACAAAAAGTTGAAAGAGGCAGGTGAAGAGGTGAATTGCAAAGTTCCCAAACACAGAGATGTGAAGTCAAGCAGAATGTGTGCACACCCACAGCTCCACAGTTCCTCTCCTCAGTATTTAGAAAGCTGAAGTTCTGGGAGGCTGAATCACACTCTAAAAAGATTTTAAACTCTCCGTCTATTGCCTTCGAATATTTTAAAACTATTGACAGCTATAAGGAATAACAGCCCTGGCTGGTGTGGCTCAGTGGATTGAGCACCCGCCTGCGAATCAAAGGGTCTGTGTCGATTCCAGGTCTAGAGCGCAGGCCTGGGTTTCAGGCCAGGTCCCCAGTAGGGGGCGCGCAAGAGACAACCACACATTGATGTTTCGCTTTCTCCCTCCCTTCCCCTCTAAATAAATAAAATTTTTTAAAAATAGAAAGGAATAACACAAACTACATTTAGTGAGGAAATAGGAAGATAAACTGTCTGCAGTGACTATAGATATCACTTTTATGCTTTGTTGTTCTTATGAATTACCTTAGGCACATAAAATATATATGTTTATAAGAATATCTCACACAAACAACAATGGAAAATAAAAGTGACATAAATGCACATCAGTGGAAGAAGACTGGTTTAAACAAAATGTAAAGAATTCATTCAATGTGGAAATATAAAAATAAACCAGATACAACATGGATAGTTTTCCAAAACACAATGTTGAACAGGAAGAAAAAAAAAAAGCAAGCACAAAAGGACAAAGTCACTAGGATAGATGACAAAGACACAAATGGAAAAATTGAATTCTAAACACTAGAGAGGAAGGAATGCAAATAGGAATAATGCATGGGGTGTTCAAACATACCTGTGATCTCTCCTTTCTTAATCTGAGTGGTAGGTGCATGAATGTTTGTTAAATCAGCTGGCCTTTCCTGTATCCCTGAACATTTAATAATAAGACAAAAGAAAATTTGAACAAGATGCCTATTGGCCAGCTGCAGTGAGGGGCCTGGGGGTGGCGGCAGCCGGCCACGTTGTCACACATTCATTCATTCACCAGGTAGAGTTTATCTTATTTTTTTAGAATGTTAGTGATATTTTAAAAATCAAGAGGCAGTATTCTAAGAGAGAAAATTCAATTTTCAGAGTAACATGACTTCTCTGGACTTCGTTGTTTTACGTGTAGAAAAAGATAGTAAATAATTTGTGAGGGATTCACCTATCCATCTAAATTCTAAGACCTGGAGAGAAAATACTAGCAGAATACCTTCAGAATCTTGGGTGAGAGGTGTTAAATACAAATGCCCAAGGAACAGATGCTTATACAGTCTTTCTCTTTACTCAAGGCACAGAGTTCGAGAGCATTTTTTTATAAGGAGATTTAGAAGCTCAGTTGGCACCTACCTAGAACTAGATGAACAGATCTGGTTTCCCTCTCAACCCCTGTACTAGGAATATTACAAATTTCTGATGTGTATTCCAGAAAGCAACAATTCTGAAAATTGACCAAAACCACAGTGTAGCAGCGCCATCTTCTGAGCCCTCGATAACTTTACACAGAAACTTGGGAAATGTCCCAAGGTGTAAAAAAGTAGGCTGAAGTGAAGCATAAAATATGAAAGTATGCCTCAGGAAAACTTTGATAATTGACGTATTTATTTTATCCTTTAACACTAATTAAAGTGGTAAAGAGGAACATATAATAATGCTGTAAAAGTGTTTCGAACGGTGAGGTTTGTTTCGTTTGTACAACTACGATATTGTACTATTATAAAAAGACAGTCTTAAAATGTCTTTTACTTCACAATGGTGTGGCGGAAAGTGGAACTTAGGGTGCCAGGAGGGGTGCGCTGGAAAGTGCTTAACTATCAGCCCAGTAGGATTTAGGGGAAGGGGCAGAACGCTGGCGCACCGCGGTGGCCTAGTTCTGCGGTGTAAATTCTCCCAGCACAGCTGGTTTCCTTGTGGCGCCCTCCGACCAGGGAGCTGATTGGCTCCCTGGAGCAGTTGCAAGTGAGTGGGCTCCAGCTCACCTCTTGGTCCTGATTTTACCATTAAGTGGATACTAGAAAGGCAAGTCACGTCACCTCTCCAAACGTTAATTTTTCCATGTCTGAAAAGGCTGATAAGTCACTCCCAAGTTGTTTTTCAGTCTCAATTATAAAATTCTAAGGAAAGAGAGCGTTTGCTCAGTAAATGAAGACCAGGAAGGCAGCAGGGGCACTTCTTCAAGTTAAGCCCCTGTGAGAAAGGGCAGTGGTAGTTGCCTTGCAGTCCCTCCTCTCCATGAGACGAGTTTGGAAATGATCCTTTTTTTTAATGTTTGAAGAGCTATTTTAACCAGCGCCACCAGCTACCCCCATAGATAAAAGGACATCTACTCTCACTTCAGATCCCTTTAGATCTATGACTACATTAACGTTAAGATGGTCAAAGCTGAAAGACAATTCCAGGAGAATCCAATGCTGATTAGTAAGCAGGTTCTTTCTACTGAAAATGAAAGAAACATGCCACAAACTGAGTTAAGGTAAAAGGAAATTTATTGGCTGATATACAGGGTTAGGCAAAAGTAGGTTTACAGTTGTAAGTGTGCCAAACTTTACTACAGTGCCTACACCATTTTACATTTCTACCAGCGATGCGCAAGGCTTCCAATCACCCACATCTTCACCAACACTTGTTATTTTCCATTTTATTTTTTTGTAACAGCCATCCTAGGGAGTGCGAAATGGATCGCATGATTTTTAATTTGCATTTCTCTAATTACTAGCCATGTTGAACATCTTTTCATGCGCCTATTGGCCATTTATATATCTTTTTTTAGAGAAATATATATACAAGTCTTTTGCCCATTTTAAAAATTGTTGTTCAGTTATAGTTGTCCCCTTTCTTCCCCCCGTTGCTCTCCCCTGTCCCGTCCAAACTTTTGCCCATTTTTTAATTGGATTGTTTGTTTTTTGTTGTTAAGTTGTAAGAATTCTTTATGTAATCTGGATACTAATCCCTTATCAGATATGTGATTTGCAAATATTTTCTCCCATTCTGTGGGCTTTTTCACTCTTTTGATAGTCTTTTAATGCGCAAAAGAACAACACGTATTTTTGACACCTTAATAAATTATGCACGGACCACAGCCAATTCCAACTACGTTGCTACTCCATAGGTTTCTTAATTTAGTAAGAATATTGTTTTAACCTCAATGCAGTGCTATACCATAATTTATATTTGTATTATTACCACAAAAATATTGTGTTGAATGATTTAAATCTATATTTTTATAGATTTTTTTCTTTGATATGTCATAAATTTTTTCTTTGATAGAAAAATTTTAAAAGTTTTACTGGGACTCCATGAATTAGAGATAAAAATTCTACCGTTATGGAAGTGATTTTTCTATTTGTGACATCAATGACACTGCTGTAATACCGTTATTTAACTGTTTAAAAAGTTCTTGTTCTACTAAAGGAGCAAACACATGGACAACTGTCATTTAGTATTTTGTGTTTGCACAAGAAAATTTGAAATTTAAAAATGAAGAAAACGAATTTGCAATGGTCATTTGATCTTAATGTAAAGCCATGCTTCGTGGAAGATATGTAAACTTGTCTTTTGTGGCTGCTTACAGTCCTCCTAAAATACCTACCATTTTAATATATAAGCAGACATTTCCTCAGTACATTTATGTCTGTGGCCTGTGATATTACCCCATGATAGATAGTTGATGTTAACAAATATTTCGTGAAAATAATACATTTATCACCACCTTCCTTAAGAAACTGGAACAGTCTTAATTTTTTTTTGTTAAATATGCACTTCCATTTATTTGAACTCATTGCTCCCAAGAAAATTTATTGTTAAGTAAAAAAATCTTTACCAAAGGATGACATAAATAGATGAACAGTTGTAGATGTACACCGGGCAACAGGTGACAAAACGACCATAGTAAGAGCATTTACACTAGTCTTGATTCACTCTTTAACGGGACAGTTTAGCTACCATTTTTTACACATACTTCAAATACTGTAGTTGCTTAACTTTCCCACTGATCACACCAACTGGCACATAAATTTATGGGCTTCATGCTTCTCACAGGTCAGTGGCCAGGGCCACCACATGATTCGCTGTTATTATACCAAATGGCCAGCAGGAGCAGCAGTGTCAAGAACTTCTTTTCACTACAATTCAAAACTGAAAGAAGACAGTTCTTCCTAGACTTCTGTTTCCCACAATATTTATTTTCAAAGCACTCTGAATTATATCCATCAAAAGGAAATTTTAGTTTTGTGACATCAGGAGAGATTTGGGGAAAGAAAAGTGTGTTATCTCTGGTTACCTTTAAGGCACAGCAATGTTTTAAACTATGAACTCTACTGTTTATACATCCCATGCTACTAGACAAGATCCTGGCAGAAGCTGGAAGAGGAAAGAAGTCCACTAAACCTTTTCTGCCTTATTGTATGCAACTTTAAAATAAAATTTTGTTTCAAAATGAAAAGGTCTAGGGCAAATGCTAAACTGAAAAGCATTCTGAGAAAATATGCATAAGCCAAAACTGCTCAGGGAAAACCACGACACAGTCACCCAGTCAGGGAGTGCCCATGCTTCTCAGTGAAAGATACTGGAAGTTTCCCAAAGTGACTGCTGGAATCCACATGCCCACCAACAGCATATGGAAGAGAATTACTCCACTTCCTCCCCACATTTGACATCATTTGTCTTTTAGTTTTGACCATTTGGGCATATATGCAATGCCACCATATTGTTTTAATTTTACTTTACTTGCTTAATAACAAGATGAACACATGTTTCTTGATCATTTGGATATACTCTTTTTTTGAGGTGCCTGCTCAAGCCTGTTTGTCTGTTGCATATATGTGGGGTTTTTTGTTATTGATTTGTAGTAGTTCTCAATATATTTGATAAATAAGCCACTTATTAGTTACATGTGTTGTAAATATTGTATACTACTCTCAGCTTGCCTTTTTGGACTCCAAGTGGTTTCTTTTGTTGAACGCAAGTTCTTAATTTTAATGTAGTCCAATTATCTGTTTAAGATATCATTTCTTATTTGAAGGGCATGAAGATATTATCCTCCATTATTGTCCTAAAGCTTTTTTTAACCTGTAATATTTAGGTATACAGTACTACTCAGTTGAATTTGGGACATAGTAAGAAAAAAGGATACTTTATTTCTCTCATATTGATATCCACTTGATCAAGCATCATTTTTTCAGAAGGTTGTCCTTTTCCTTCTGAGTTTCAGTAGAGATTCTGCCATAAATCAGGTAGTTACTAAACTATCAGTTTGGGTCTGTTTCTAGATTCTCTATTCTTTTTTTTTTTAATATATTTTATTGATTATGCTATTACAGTTGTTCCATTTCTCCCACATCATTCCGCTCCACCTTGCACACCCTCTCCCTCCCACATTTCCCCCTTTTAGTTCATGTCCATGTGTCATAAGTTCTTTAGCTTCTATATTTCCCATACTATTCTTGCCCTCCCCCTATTTTCTACCCACCGTCTATGCTGCTACTTATTCTCTGTACTTTTTCCCCTACTCTCCTCCTCCCACTCCCCTGTTGCTAACCCTCCACGTGATCTCCATTTCTGGGGTTCTGTTCCTGTTCTAGCTGTTTGCTTAGTTTGCTTTTGTTTTAGGTGTGGTTCTTAATATCTGTGAGTTTGCTGTCTTTTCACTGTCATATTTTTATCTTCTTTTTCTTAGATAAGTCCCTTTAACATTTCATATAATAAGGGCTTGGTGATGATGAACTCCTTGAACTTGACCTTATCTGAGAAGCACTTTATCTTCCCTTCCATTCTAAATGACAGCTTTGCTGGATAGAGCAATTTTGGATGTAGGTCTCTGCCTTTCAAGACTTCAAATATTTCTTTCCAGCCCCTTCTTGCCTGGAAGGTCTCTTTTGAGAAATCAGCTGACAGTCTGATGGGAACTCCTTTGTAGGTGACTGTCCCCTTATCCCTTGCTGCTTCTAGAATTCTCTCCTTCATTTTCATCTTGGCTAATGTAATTATGATGTGCCTTGGTGTGTTCCTCCTTGGGTCCAACTTCTTTGGGACTCTCTGAGCTTCCTGGACTTCCTGGTAGTCTATTTCCTTTGCCAGATTGGGGAAGTTCTCCTTTATTATTTGTTCAAATAAGTTTTCCACTTGTTGCTGTTCTTCTTCCCCTTCTGGGACCCCTATAATTCGGATGTTGGGACGTTTAAAGATGTCCCGGAGGTTCCTGAGCCTGTCCTCATTTTTTTTTTTTGAATTCTTGTTTCTTTCTTGTTTTTTGTTTGGTTGTTTGTTTCTTCCTTCTGGTCCACTCCATTGATTTGAGTCCCAGTTTCCCTTCCATCTCTATTGGTTCCCCATGAGTTTTCCTTCATTTCACATATTGTAGCCTGCATTTTTTTCATCTAATTTTTGGGCAAAATCAACCAATTCTGTGAGCATCCTGATCACCAGGGCTTTGAAGTGTGCATCTGATAGGTTGGCTATCTCTTCATGACTTGAAGGAATTGGCTCTGGGGATTTGATTTGTTCTCTGGTTTGAGCCATTTTTGGTGGTTTTATTTTTGTTTTGTTTTGTTTTGTTTTGGTCTGGTCGCAGCTATTACGTATTAGGGGTGGAGCCTTAGGTGTTCCCCTGTGCAGGGCAGCCCAGTCTCTGGGTTGTGACGCTGTTTGTGGGCGCAGGGTATGAGAGGGAACAATGGCACCTGCTCCGCTCTCCTGGATTCTAGTCCCTTCCGCCACTTCCCCTTCACCTGGCTTGTCTGCGAGTGGGAATGTGGGACCACCTGGTCAGCCAGCTGCCTTGTGTGGCCTCACTGGGTCTACACAGTTGCCACCCCATGCCTGGGGTCTGCCAGCTGCCGCCTGTGGGCCAAGAGTCCGCCAGCTGCTGTCTGTGCACCTGGGAACCGCCAGCCACTGCCACCTGTGTTCCCGGGTCCGCACCTCCACTTTTTTCTGCCGTGACTCCACCCCTCTTACTGGTCTGGATGAATGGTTGTTGGACTTCCGTACAGTTCGATTTTCTATAAGTTCTGGTTGTTTTCTTGTTTCTAAATATTTGCTGTCCTTAATTTTGGTTGTGAGAGGAGGCAGTGTGTCCACCTATGCCTCCATCTTGGCTGGAAGTCCAGATTCTCTATTCTGTTCCACTAATCTGCTTGACTTTTCCTGTGCTAGTACCACTCATATCTTAGACCTATAACCTTATAAAAAATTGGTTTCTGCTGGTAGAAGTCTTTGTTATGTACTTCTTTTTAAAGGCTGGCTCAGCTATTCTTGGTTCTTTGGATTTTCACATAAATTTTACAATCAGCTTGCCAATTTTCATCAAGAACTAACAAACAAACTCTGCTCAGACTTTAGGTGGGTTTCTTTGCATCTATAGGTCAATGTGGGATGAATTGACAATAATAATGAGTTTTCGAGCCATGAATGTAGCATATTCTTTAATTTCTTTCAGCAATACTTTGTAGTTTTCGGTGCATATATCACACATCTCTCTTAGCTATATTACTATATAGTTTGCATGTTTGGTGTTATTGTAAATTCCTTTTTTAAATTTGATTTTCTTGTTGTTAATTGCTAACATACAGAAATACAATTGAAAATTATATTCTGAACTTGTATCCAGCAACCTGTTAAATTCACCTAAGTCCAAAATTCATATGTTGAAGCCCTAACCCCCAGTACCTGAGAATGTAACTGTATTTGGAGATAAGATCTTAAAAACGATAACTAAGTTAAAACAAGGCTGTTAGGGCGGGCTGCAGTCCAGTATGGCAGACGCCCCCATTAGAAGAGAGAAGTATGTTCAGTGAGACACCAGGGGTATCCCATATAAAGAAGGACAACCACTTGAAGTGTCAGCAGGAGGATGGCTATTTGCAAGCCAAAAAGAGAGGCCTCAGTGGACCCGACCTGGATAACACTTTGATCCTCGACTTTGGCCCCTAGAACTGTGAGAAAAGAAATTGCTGTTGTTGAATCCCCGAAGTGTATAATATTTTGTTACAGCGACCTGAACAGACTAATAAGAGGAAGATCCTGATTAAAAACTCATTAAACCAAGAGAGGCTTCTGAGAGCTTCGAGGCTGCTGAACACATGGAAGTGCTGGAAGAGTGTCACCCCAAGAGGTTCTGCCCCCATGCCTTACCCTATGGGTCTCTTCCATTTGGCTGTTCCTAAGTTACATCCTTTTAGAATAGGTCAGCAATCTACTAAGTGAAATGTTTCCCTGAGTTCTGTGAGCCACTCTAGCAAATTAATTAAACACAAAGAAGAGGTTGCTGGAACCTTCCTTTTATCACCAATCAGTTAGAAACACAGATGATAACCTGCAGTTGAAACTGGCATCTGAAGTGTGGGGGAGGGGTGGTCTTGCAGGACTACCCCTCCCTTAACCTGTGAGATCCAACACTATCTTCAGGCAGACAATGTCAGAATTGAGCTGAATTGTAGGATTGGTGTCAGAGAATTGTGGCAGGAGAGGAAATCCCCAGTTTGGAGCTGGGTACAGAACCTTCTTTATGTCCCATTGTTTGGGACAGTTTATGTCAGTGTTGTTAGGAAAGTGGAACTTTTTTAAGAAGCCGTGTTTAGGGGATGATAGCGTGAACTACCAGAACAACAATCTTGTGGTTTTTGGTTTGTGTTTTCTAATTTGCTTTCTCTTACTCACAAGTTATCATTTGTGTGAGTGAATCAAAATAATTGTTTTGATTTCTATAAAAAGAAGTTAAGGTAAATATTGAACCATCTAACAACATAACTAAAGCAAGAGAATTAAAAAGTGAAGTGAGTTATTGATATAAGAGGAAAAATCCATGCTTTGATTTAGAAAATAACAAGAAATTTCCTGTAATAAAAATAGTGTTTTGAGGAACGTGCTGAATTCCCAGGAGTCAATAAAAATGTTTGCTGTTTTACAGTTTTCCAAAGATGGAGTCTACGATTCTAGGGCAGGTGCTATACTCTTTCTTAATGCTTAGATGCCAAAAAAAAAAAAGGAGGGGATCAGCAGTTATTTCCCTTCCAACTGGAATAAGAAATTTATAATATTAACAAGTAATTTTGCTAGCAATATACTCTCCAAAAAAATTAAAGATGGTTTACATAAAGAGAGCCATCAAAACAAAAGGATCCATTCAAGAGAAATCAGCACGAAGTTCAACAACTACTGAAACTATCCGCCAAGTCCAGCAGGAAGATAAACAATATTTTCCATTTCAGAGAAAATCTTATCTAAATGATTATTCACCAAGACACAAAGCCAAGCAACTCTTAAATATTTTGTTTTATAGAGAATAGCATAAGGGGAATTCCACTTAGAAACCTAGCCAAAAGACCAGTAATCGCAGGTCCTGGCAGTTCAACTAAATGTTTTAAGCCATCACAGGAATAATTTGGCATAATAAAAAGAGGAACTTTGTGCATATGGAAAACGCTAAATAAATGTAGAGAACTTAATGATCCTGAATTCCTCAAATCTGGTTTACTCTAGAACCTGTCAACTGTAACAAGGGGGCAGGGCTGAGTGCACAGGGACATCCAAGTCCACATCACCAGCCCTCTCGACTCTGTAAGGACAGCGCATTGTCTAGTTCATCCCCAAGGACTCGCCCTAGATGGTCATCAAGATGTATTTCTTTAATTAAATTACATAAAATCAAATTGTGTTTACTAAAGCTAAGATTTCATTTAGAAAAGGACAGAAATTAATAATGACAATCTTCCTGTAGTTTTTAGTTGATCAAATTAGAAAGCTTGTTTTGCATAGCCCCTTATTCCTTTACCAAGCACCAACATCTTAAGAAAAAAGAACCTGTCTCATTTGCCTTCTTATTCTTACTCGAGCGTAGTAAGAATTCACTACTGCTTTTTGAATGAATGAATGAATGAATGAAGTGAATGAATGACTCTTTAAATTTTCTTTTATTAGAAATTATAACTCTATACTATAGAAAATTTATAGTATGAAGAAACAGTGACTCGGGGATACAAAAAAATAAAACCCAATACAGGGAATGGTATAACAATAAGTAAACAAAGTAAAATAAGTATGCACAGCTTATCTCTGTCCGATACAAATTTAAAATCTAAAACAGATATTCTGGGATCACCACAAATGCAAAGGACCAATAAAATAATATCACGAGTCAACAAAGTACGTGCATCAACATAGGGTCCAAGCTCCATGAGTTTTAGTATTATTAGGAGAAGACATAAACCAGATCAGAGAAAGCATTTAAATTCTGAGTGCAAAGCAAATGGCAAAGGTAACCAGTGACAAAAAGGACATAAAGAGATGACAATCTTGCTGTAGCTGCCACTCTAACCCCAATAGCTCATTTTCATCATTGACACCTGAATTTCCACCAACTGGGGAAAGATAATAAATCCTTTTTTTAATTCTTAACAATTTGGCAATCATGTAAATCCTCACAAGGCTCTAAGCAGGAGAGTATCACTAATCTAGTTTCATAGATGAGCAAGTCAAGGTCCAGGAATCAAGTACTTGAACCCAGATCTATCTGACTCCAAAGCCCATGTGGTTGTTTTTAACTGAGATGTAATAACAAGTAATATTGTGTATGTTTAAGGTGTACAACGTGTCGACTTGATTCATGTTTATGTTGCAATATGATTACCACAACAGCACTAGCTAACACCTGTATCACATCACATAGTTATCATTTCCTTTTTGTTGTGGAAACAGTTAAAATCTAGTCTCTTAGCAACTTTGAAGTTTATAATAGAGTATTGTTGACTACAATCACTATGCTGTGAATTAGATCTCCAAGACATATTTATCTACCAGTTGCAAGTTTATAACCTTTGACTAACATGTCCTCAATTCCCCCACCCCCAGTGCCTAGTAACCACCATTCTACTTTCTGTTTCTCTGAGTACAGCTTTTTTAGATTCCACGTATAAGGGAGATCATAAAATATTTGTATAGGGAATTTCGCGTGGTATGGCGAATGTAGCCCAGCCCTATCGTAAAACTGACAGGTGCAAGTCAGCACACAGGAAGCCAAACCCAAGGATAGGTTCTCCCTTGGGGAATCAGGCCTACATTGTACCTAGGCTGCTATGAGGCTTGCTTTTGCTAAAACTCTCTTACCCTGAATTGAGGCAGCAAATGTTTACTGCATATCTTTAAAGTAACTTCCTAAAATCTATGCTAAACCTCCCAAGCATGGAGTGTAACCAGTTGAACTACCTTTTCCTTTACATTTGCAAATATCCTTTTTCTTTGTAGTAATTAGCAACTTCCTCTTCTTTGTTATCTGTAAAAGGTAATCACCTAAAGTGAACCAGTGCATAGTAAATGAGGACCATCCTCAATGTAATGTGCCCAGAAAAGCAATAAAAGCCTGTCCAGGCAGGGGTTGGGGCCCTCTCTCACTCAGAGAGTGGCCATACTATACTGTTTTCTCCATGGGACTTCTGTAGCCCGTGTGAATTTGTGCATCGCAGCCACAACACACAGACCCCGTGGGCCAGAGTCCGCATCATATTTGCCTTTCTCTGTCTGACTTATCTTACTTAGCATAATGCCTTCAAGGTCCATCTATGTTGTTGTAAATAGTAGAAATGTCCTTCTTTCTCATGGCTGAATAATATACCTGTGTGTGTGTGTGTGTGTGTGTGTGTGTGTGTGTGTGTACAACTTGTTTAATCCATTCATCCATTGATGATACTTAGGTTATTTTCATATCTGAGCTATTCTGAATAATGCTGCAATGAACATGGAGGTGAAGATATCTCAAGATCTTGATTTCATTTCCTTTAAATAAATGTCCAGAAGTGGGATTGCTGGATCATATGGTAGTTCTGTGTTTAATTTTTTTCAGAACCTCTATACTGTTTTCTGCATCATGAAAGCCCATGTTCTTCATCATCATCCTGAATTGTCTTGTAGCCTATAGGTATTACTTGCTGACATCTGAAGCTCAGTGTGGTCAATCTTGTAAAAATAAGAGTGCTCTAAGTGTCGAGAGAATAGTCTATCATCTGATACTAATTTTTGCTTGTCCTTGTTTTGTTACTGGATCTAAGGAAAGAAGACGCTGACAGTTACTCTTCTTCACCAAATAGTTGTAAGATAAGAATGAAACAATGTATGTGATTCTATCAGCCTGATTTTTATGGATGCAGACCACGTGGGGGTCAGAAGTATAAACCATGACCCCAGATTTTAAGAAGGCTTCATTCTAGCTAAGAACACCAGTGGGACAGGACATCATATTAATAGTTGCTGAACAATTTGATGTAGCCTGTAAATGCTATGTTCTCCTGCTAGAAAGCAGGGTCCAGGGAGGCTGTTTGCTGCTTCTCTCCAGCATCCAGAATGGAGCCAGGCACATAGCCAAACCTCCATAAATATTTGTTAAGTGAATAATAATGAATTAGTCTACTCAGACT
Source organism: Glossophaga mutica (assembly GCA_039655065.1). Taxonomy (NCBI): domain Eukaryota; kingdom Metazoa; phylum Chordata; class Mammalia; order Chiroptera; family Phyllostomidae; genus Glossophaga; species Glossophaga mutica. The sequence continues at coordinate 161,041,913 of CM077303.1, forward strand.
TGCATTAATGCATTTTGGGGGTAAAAGATGATGAAAATTTATATTTAGAATTTTAAAAAAGATATTTGTTATATTTTATATCATTCCCCACATATGTTCTTATAGCCTACATTTATAAATACTGTACTGTGAAAAAAAATGGTATTATCTCACACACCAAAAAAGTGGCAGCCACCATTTCTTATTCCCATCACAGAATCAGAATATTGAAGCTGGAAGGGACCCCCCAGATACCGTGGTTAAAGCTTCATTTGACAAATGAGAAAGTTGTGGTCCAAAAAGATCAAGCCACTCACCAAAGGTTTCACTAGTTGCAGATCCAAGGCTTGAATCCACATGTTTTGATGTCCAATTGAGTATGTTTTCCAGGACATGCCTCTGTCTCAGCTCTGTGCTGTATTGTTCCTTCCCAAGTACACTTCTGCCTCTGCTCACAAGGTGACTTCACCTGACCCCCTGTCACCTTGAGGTTACGGCAGATTCTACCCCTCTGCCTCTTAAGCACCAGGGCCATTCACTCGGGTGACCGCCTCAAGCCCAGGGTTGCCAGGACTTGACATCTGCTGTCTGCTGTCCTGCTGCAGACATGCCCCTCTCTGGCATTTCACCCATATGCACACGCACGCACACGCACCAACTATCCCACCTACTTAGTAACTCTAGACTCCCTGATTCTTGCTCACATCTCCCTTGTTTACTTCCTCAGTTCCAAGGTCAGCAGTTAAGAAGCCCATGGTGCCCATAATCATGCAAACATGAGAATTTTAAAAGAATATATACAAGTGGTAGAATTTCGGATCCTGGAAATATGGTGTGGACAAGATGGCCTAAAATTTTCACACTAAAAGTACTGAGACAGACTCGTAGATGGAGAGCAGATGACAGCTAGTGGGAAGGGGGAGGGTAGGGGTGGAGGGATTGGGTAGAAAGGAAAAAGGACTCATGGACATGGACCGCAATGTGGTGATTGCTGAGGGGAGGAGGATATAAGGGGACTAAATGGTAATGGAAAAGATACAATAAAGATTTTAAGTACTAAGTCAAAAATAAAAATTGCCCTTTTGTGCATTAGTGCACTTACAAGATAATGAGGTAAGTTTCTAAAACCAGGAATAAAGCGGGAACCCAAACCCATTTAGGGTAAGTGGACACTGATGCCATGTGTTACCTTGGGGCGCCTACTGATAGCAGGTGGCCCAAAGCAGAGGAGATGAGCGGCAAAGCCAGGAGCTCACGCAGGGCAGGAAGTCAGGCCACACCCCCCACCCCACACCCTCACCTCCCACCCCGTCACAGAACTAGTGGTGCTGTAGCCTGGAGGACGTGGCAATGAGAAAAGACCTTGTCCTGTGTGGTAGGGGCCATGGTGACAAAACAGGTCTGTGGGTATAAGAGGAGAGGGTGGCCCTATTTGAAGTCTGGAAAACCACAAGGTAGGAATTTTCTTCTGAAAAGGCACCAGCAGAAGCTAGTGGAATTCTTCTCCGCAGGGCTGAATCCACAACCCGTCTTGACATCCAAGAGACCACAATCTGATACTTTATTTTAAAAGCAAGTTAACTTGCTGAAATGGGTTATGTCTTCTAGTAGAGTCATAATCTTAACTAATACAAACATGTGTTTTTTAATACTGGTAAATGTAAAAAGAAATTTATGCTTAACACAATCTTTGTGAACTTAGTTTTTTACTTAATACAGTATTACTAAGACTTAACCGTGGTATTAATGCCATTATAGTAGTTCATTTGACTACCTTTGGTCAGCGGCACAGGCTGCCTTTTTTCCCCGCCCTGGCCTTGACTATAGCTCACCTTTTTCTAGGGGAAAAAAAGGAAAAAGGAAAAAAGAAAAGAAAAATGAGACAAACAGAGATGAGGCATGAAAGTGCCCTGCCCCCAGCACCTCCAGGCCTCCCTTAACCACCCCGCCTTCTCCGGGCTGCACCTTCAGGCCGAGGGTGCGGGACAGAGCCGCCCAGCAGCCCTGGCTCCTTGGCATGCAGATGTGGAGACTGTGACTGTCCTTTCTTCCTTTTTAAAAAGGATATTGCCATCCTCACAACGTTGCTGTATTTTCTCACCAGACTCCAAAAAATGGGGGCGGTGGCTCCACCTGTTGCCCACCTTGGGAAATGCCCAACCACTTTTTTTTTTTTTTAAGGAAGAGCAACAAGTATATGGGGGCATGTAAAAAGAGAATATCCACTCCATAAATATTCTACAGTTTATCCGTCCTTTCTCTTGTAAATGGGCACTTTTGTTGACTCCAGTTCTTTGCTATAAAAATCATTTTTAAAAATTAAACTATTAAAATATTTTTACTACTTCCACTCAGAGATCATTACTAAACATTTTAGTATAAGTTCTTTTAAGACTTTGCTATGTAATTTTTATACAGTTAAGATTCTATTGCATAAATATTGATTTGTAATGTTGAATTGCTTTTCCAAAAAGTAGATCTAATTTATATCTCTATGATTCATTCAAGCTCCAAACTCAAAAGGATTATCTTTATTTTAAATCTATGACAATTGATATGCAAACAAAGGCCTTGTATTATTTTTGATTTGCATTTATGTAATTCTAGCAAGTAAACATTGTTTCCAAGTGACTTCAGTCTCCCCCAAACAACAGATACTGTAAATAAAAAGCCATCAATTTTGCTTTTATGTGAGTATCAGTTTTAATGGGATATTTGCATACTTTCCAGCCATTGCGTTTGTTTGAATGAATTTCATGAACATCGTAGTTCAGTACAGTGTTTGAATGCTATACAAATAATGGAAATAATGGGCCTAGTTATGGGCTCATGCCTTATGTCACCACTTTTTTTCCTTTTTTTTGCTGCCAAATCACCTTTTACGTTTGTGAAAAGAATTAGCTGTAAACACACTTTGTTTTTAATCATATGTCAGTCAAACCTATCTAGAAAGTAAACATTTTTTACCCCATTAATGTTATCATTTTAGTTGTTTTGCTGAATGTAAATATAAACAAAAAATTACCCACAGTCACAACCAAGAGATAGCCATGTAATCTTATTTTTATATTTCCTCCTATTCTTTCCAAGTATTTTTCCATAGTTGAAATATTCAGAACTCAGTGCTGATAAGGATAAAGAAACAGCTCTAGCTGGAATTTTAGTTATGCATAAATGTTAATATTCATGCAATTAAATTGATTAAACTTTCCCCTTATGACTTCAGGGTTCTGCCACATCTGCAGAAAGCCCTTTCCCTCCACCTCCCTCTTCTGCCCTCCCAAGATTATAAAAGTGCAACTACTTTTCCTTCTAGCACTTCTCCATTTTATGTTTAATTTCACCTTCCTCATTCCTCTAAGATAAAGGGAACTTCAGAAGACCGACCTCATGGTGGATAATGTGCAGTAACATTTAATTTTCAGCCCAGTCCAGAAAAAAGATATTTAGATGAACATACTTCCAACAAAACTTTAAGTTGTTTTTGTGTTTAAAATAGTTTTCCTAGAAAACTTCTTAAAACATTATACACTCTTTTAGAAAATAAAAATACTCTGTAAATTAACCTTTTCTTGAAAGTGTTGAGATAATCATTACACATAAATCATATCATTATATATATGTGTATATATATATATGTATATACACACACCAATTATTTTAGTGTTGAAAGAGGGATCAATAAAGTTTGAAAACAAAAGACATCACCTCCAGCAAAAGTCCAGGCTGCTTTTTTTTCCTGCCAGTAGTAAGTTTTTACTACTTTTTGTTGTTTTTCTCCCACTATCCCATCAACCTTAACTTCTCCCTTTTGTTCGTAGGTCTCCTGTACTATTTTTTTCTGTGTATTCTTTCTGAAACTGAACATATCCTAGGGCACCACATTTGTGAAACTGGTCACTTTAGTTTGGGGAGGTTTTGGTTTTGGGGCTTTTGGTGGTGGTATTTTGTTTGTTTGTAGCACAGTAATGTGAATACTTTCAGACAGCAACCAGTTCCTCCAACCTTTTAAAGTATTTGTAGGTTCAGCATCTGGGGTTGCAGAGAATTGTGAATGAGTTGGCTGGGTGAGGTGGGACATTACCTGGCAAAATGATAACTAAAACACTATGTTTTTTACTATGCTTGTCACACAGTAAAACTTCAATAAACGTTGAATGAATAAATGGATAAAATTTATAAGGAAAAACTTGTATTCCACAGGAGCCATCATTTTCTTCTTTTTCCGAAGTTTCTCCATCAAATAGGAAATTCTGCCAAGATCCCCATCTTCCCAGGGAACTAGAAGGAGGAAGTTGCTGCTTCCCTTTCACTTCTCACTGGCTCTTTGCTATGTCTGGTGGAAGACAGGTGTTGTTCCGTATTTTCTTCACGATTGGTAAACTCTGTTAAAGTTGATACTCTCAATAAAGGCCACATCTCGTTGACTCTTTCCCGGAAGGTCGTCCTCTGCAAGCTGCACATCTCACTTTTCAGTCCTGCCTCTTCTGATCAAAATGCACAGTGGGGTGGCCAGGCCTCCATGGGAGCGGCCCACCCTGTGCCTGGGACCCAGGGCATTTGTTCAATTTTGGGAAATAACAGCAGCAAGAAGACCGTTTGGCCGCAGGTCCACACACAGCACTAATGCTCACATTGTACACTGATCCCTGTCCTTCTGTGTGTATTGTTTATCCTAGTGCTCACAGGAGAGCGTAGCATCATTAATTAGGTCCTTCAACTCCATTCTTAGCAATAACTCACAACTGTAAGCACGAGAGAGCATATGAATAGAATGTTTTCACAGTGGGTGGAGCATGAAGGAAGAGAGAGAGCAATCAATTAGTCCTTCTGTAAGATTGTCTTCTGGCAAATTCCTGTGGCTTTCTCTGGCAGGACCCAGAGACACTGCTTTGTGATAATCCAGTCCTTTCCTCCTTCCCTCGGATGCACAGGCAATTTCTCAAAGTTCTGGATGTGATCATTTCTCCCTGGGAGATGTGGAAAGGAGAACAAATGTCAGCTTTGAACATGTGTTTGTATAACATGAGTTAAAAAATGAAATTTAACCCAACTTTTCTGATCATTGCAAGGAAGGCAAAAGTTAAATAGGCCTTTGTTTCTAATACTGGAGATGAGCTGGTGGCCAGCCCACCTGGACTTCTAGAATCAGGGCTGGCATGCTCTTCGAGGCTGAGCCTGGTCAAATGGCTTGGATGACAGGGGAAGGCTGATTCAGATGTAGATCAGAATGCAGAAATTGGATCAAGGGGGTGTTATTGGGCTTAACATCCGTTAAGGACAGGAAGCAAGATCAGGCAGAATGTGTGAGTCCACTATTCTCATGTTGTACCCCTCGGCCTCTCAGAAAATTTGGTTGTCGAGGACAGTAGGGTATGTTGAGGTAGTGGCTGGTGTGTATATGGAAAGAGAAAGGAAGGAAGGAAGGAAGGAAGGAAGGAAGGAAGGAAGGAAGGAAGGAAGGGAGGAAGGGAGGGAGGGAGGAAGGGAAGGAAGGGAAAGAAAGAAAGAAGAAAGAAAGAAAGAAAGAAAGAAAGAAAGAAAGAAAGAAAGAAAGAAAGAAAGAAAGAAAGAAAGAAAGGCATATAGGCCCTGGCTGGTGTGGCTCAGTGGATTGAGTGCTGGCCTGTGAACTAAAGGGTTGCAGGTTCAATTCTCAGTCAGGGCACCTGCCTGGTTGCAGGCCAGGTTCCTGGTGTGAGGCAACCACATGTTGATGTTTCTCTCTCTCTCTTTCTCTCTCCCTTCCCCCTCTGAAAATAGATAAGTAAAATCTTTTTTAAAAAAAGAAATACGTGCAAACAAAGAAATAAAATAGAAAATCTAGGTAAGTAAATGTAGGATGTCTTAGGATAACTAAGTGTAGGGAATCTCACTGAGATGCGATATGGCTCCAGCCACAAAGGTGTCTGGGAAATGTTGGACTCTCTGTCTAATGTTCTGTGACTGTTTAACCTTCTGAAGCCTTAGGCTTCGCTGACTACCCAAAAACCCAGAATGCACCTGAAGATAAATGCCAAGCCCCCAGGAAGGAGGTTAATGAATGCATGGAGTGTGATAACTGCCTGATGTTATCTGTTAACTTAGGAATGCATTGTTCTTTCTGTGGTCTCCATGACTACCCATCAAATGGTTTTACTGTTAACCCCCTATAAAAAAGAGACCCTGTCCTGGGAGGGGTGTGGATAATTCCTGGCCCATCACCACTGGGAGCAGCTGATTTGCTCACGTGTGTAAGTTTCTCCTACTGAAGCTCTTATGAATTTGAATAAGGCTATGTGTCAGTTCTTTGGAATCCATCCTGAACTTAAACTTTTGGGACTTTTCCCCTACACTAAGAAGTTCCTGCACACAAACTTCTATTTTTCGTTAAGAACATAACTCTTCACAGGGACAATATTGCCTCCAAGACAGAGGGCAGGGATTGGTTCTTGATGATCAAAAAATCATACTTTTTTAAAAATAAAGCAGATGCACATATGTACACAAACAAATATACAATATGTCTGTGGTATTAAAATTTCATGGTGGTGGTCTTTAGGAAAATATGTCTGAAAAGTCTCTTTATGGAATGGTAATAAAAAAAGACTGAGAAATAATATTTTAGAATCACTTCTTAAGTATTATCTTTGTATGCTTCTTTTTAAATGGCTTGTTGCATTTTCTTATTATAAAAAATAATATATTCCCATTAGAAAAACAAATATAAAAAAGAAAAGAGATTGCTAAAAATTAGAGGTGTGTACATACATACACACAGCTTTCCTATACTATTTTTACTTTTACTGAGGTGGAATTATGCGATAATTACTATTATGTAAATTTTCCACTTAATATTACAGTTAGCTTTCTCTGCAACAAAGATAAATTACAGCATAATTTTAATGTTCATGTGATATTCTGTGATGTAATTACATCATAATATATTCAGTCAGTCTCAATTAATAGAGCTTCATGTAACAGCAATGTTTGTAACAGTAAACATTTACAGTACACATTGCTGTGCTGAATAGCCTGTACTTTTGTTATTTTTGAAGATAAATTCCTGAGAGAGGAGGAGTTAAAGTCTATATACTTTCTTTGAAGCACTGATACATGTTACCAAGCTATATGTGTCTCTTTACATCAATAAATAAATTCCCACCATCATATTAATGCCTCCATAATATTCCATTTTATTAAAATATCATTTATTTAATCAGTATAATATTTAAGTTATTGCCAATTTCTTCTTTGCTATTAGAAGCAATGCCATAAAAAAAAAAATCCTGGACTTGACTGATTATTTTCACAAGAAAAATTCCTGAGTGGAATTAGTGGACCAAGAGTAAACAATTAAAAAACAGACACACACAACTTTTTAACGTCCTCAAAATGCTGTTCCAATTTACCCTCCCTTTGAAGGTAATGAACCTTTGTAAGTTACAGCATTTCTGGCCTCCTGGCTTGTCATGACCGTATGTCTCGTGCTTCCGTGGTTTCCAGTGTTAGCAACAGGTGTCAAGGTGGAAGCCTGTATCTCCTCTCTAGAAGGACGCTTCAAAAACTAAAATATGGGAAGTTTTCCTACTGGCTTCCTGGCCTGCTATTTCTTTGGTTTATTTATTTTCATTCTTAGCTTGGAACCTGCCAGGATGAGCATGGTGTGTTATATGTCACCTACTGACACAGGACTTGGGAAATTATTTCTGGCCAAAGTCTTTAATCCCACTCCCAGAGTACTCACTTGCTTATTTTTGCTTCTGTTCAACAGTGAAACCATCAGGGACAGGATATCCACAATGTGAGCCTCCAGAGCCTGTAAAATCATGGTAAGTCTTCCTGTTGTCCAGGAGTACATGGAAAATCACTGCAAGTCATATCATTCTTTAATGGAAACAAATCCTAGATTGTTTACTTTTTATTTTAGAATTCTAAATGTCTTTCCCCTCTATTTCCCACTTCTTTCGCCCAGAGCCAACCTGAGGAACTAGCAGTGAGGATACTCGCCCTGGCCAGAGGTATGAACACTCGAGGGTGATACAGAGAATCCGGGGACAGAAGCTGTGTTGGAGGCATCACCTGGGCGAGAAAAATGTGGTACTCAGAAACACCTCTGCGTCCAGGTCACCCACCGAGGAGTCAAAGGAGTTGCAGCAACATTCATTGACTACATTCATTGACTGCATCTCCCATCCTCTCAACATCTCTCCTCAGGTTGTCTCGTCTTATCAATGAATGAAAATGGAAATCAAAGGTGATTTGTGGGGGGCGGGGTTCATAACTTTTAAAAATTGTGCCAAGCCCTGGCTGGTGTGGCTCAGTGGGTTGGGCATCATCCCACAAATCAAAAGGTCACCAGTTCAATTCCCGGTCAGGGCATGTGCCTAGGTTGCGGGTTCAGTCCCCAGTCAGGACACATATGAAAGGCAAGCAATCGATGCTTCTTTCTCACATCGATGTTTCTCTCCACTCTTGCACCCTCCCTCCCCCTCTCTCTAAAAATAAATAAGTAAATAAAAATAGAAATTGTGCCAAAAAACAGATAACATAAAATTTACCATCTTAGCCATTCTTGAGTGTACAGATCAGTGGCATAAAGCACATTCACACCGTCGTGCTACCATCACCACCGTCCCTCCGCAGAACTTCTTTCACCTTACAGAACTGAAACTGTGCGCCTAGTGAACGACAAGCCCCCTTTCCCCTCCCTGTAACTCATGCGTTTTGGCCTGAGCAATTGGAGGGATGCTTATCACTGCCACTCAGCCTGTCATCCCCCTTGGCTTGACCACACTGTCTTCCAATGATTAGTTTCACCTTCAAATAGCGTACACCTACAAGTATTGCAGGTTGGCATCAGGCCTGGGGGTTTGTGAAAGCCATCTAAAGACAGCCCATGGTGATTTTTAGTTTTAGAATTTTCTGATGCCTACTCCAGTGTGCTGGTGTTTCTCATTTTACCAGTGGCCAAGGTGTAGGATCATCTGAACTGAGCACGTGATCCTTAACTTTAAAAATCATGACTCCCATGGATGTGACTCCATGAGCACAAGTTCAAATTCAAAATATCTTAAGGAGTTGAGTGACATTATTATCATTTATTTAGAGCTTTCAGGCTGCAGAGTGCTTTGCTTTCACAGGCAGTGACAGTTCATCACCTCCGAAACCCAGTAAGGTAGTTGTTATTTTCATCTCGTTTCTTCAAAACTGAGGAAAGGGAGTCTGAAAGAGAAAGTAACTTGGCAAAATTCACACAAATAGTCAACAAGAAGTTCTTGAAGTTGTAGAAGATCCTGAGTATTGTAATGACTTCCTTGAAAAATAATTCCCAGTGTACTAACCAGTTAAGCTTTGGCTTCTATTTTGATTTGGTTGGGGGAGGTTTACACATAAATTTTTGTCTCAAGTTTTACTTGGTTATTTGAACTACTGCAATCTTAAAAGGTTGCTTAAATATTTTTACTTCTTTTTGTCTTCATCCTCTTTTCATAACTCATTATGCATCTTCGTCTTCATTCCTATGCACACATTTAACTGCTTTTTGGTCAGCTATAGAAAACTATTATTCTTTTTCCTCCCAAATTCTCCCAGTGCCCTTTAGATCCTCTCCAGTTTATCTACCTCTTTCTGCATTTCTGGCACAGCAACATAGTAGTAGTGAAGTGGAAAAGTCACATTTTGTCCTTTTTTTCCTTCAGATTTACCTCCAGCCCCCTTCTCTTCATAAGTGTATCCCTTGCAGCTCTCAGGACCTCAGCATGAATGGATATTTTAAGGACAAGTTGAGATTACAGGAAAAAATGTTTTATCCCTCCTCATTTAATCCTACTTTTAACAAGAACCAGCTCAGCAGGAGGATTTTTTTTCTCAGGTTTACTCCTCATAACTGGACCCCAGAGTCCTCTGTGGGCTCTGTCTGCCGCAGCTCCTCAGCCACGAGGCCTCCCATGTCTTCCACGGGACAGATGGCTTGCTCAGTGGGGGAGGCACCGAGCAGCTGTGAGCAGCTATCTTCAGGTTGTGTGGGAGAGGCACAAAGCCTGTGCTCCAAGAACGCAGAGAAGGATGTTTTCTAATCCCAGCCTTCTCACATCTAGCAAAGGGCAACCTTGTTCTCACAACCAACAGCCACATTTCAAATGGCATACGGTGTGCAGGATTCTAGACAATGGTGGAAAGAGGCAGCCCCCTCCTTGTTTCTTGCTCGGCTCACCCATCATGAAGTTTGTGAGATTTGGTGGTTGGGGAAAGGGCCTTGGATCTTCAGGAAATCCTGTGGAAATCTTCTGTCCACTTTCACACTGAATATTTTTAAATTAGTAAAACTCTCTGCACTATTTACATCTTTGGAAAAGCAGTGCATTTTGGTTTTGGCTTCTTAAATGAGTTGTCTTGAATTCTGTAGCTGAAGGAAGCCTTCTCTTTCTAATGTTCTTCTACCTTCTCCATCTCTCCCTCACCTCGTCTCCTACTTTCTCTGCACAATACCTTTCTCCACATTTATCTTTTTCAGTCTTCAAAGTCCTATCATCTTGTCACCAAAAAAGTGTTTTAGCACACTCAGCCACAAATCCCAGTTGTAACCATAACTGTCATTTTATGTGGTAAATTCTATAGATAACTGTTCTGCAGTTTTTCATCCCCTGCCCCTCCCACAGGCGTGAGCTTAGACCCCCTGGGTATTAAATTTATGACTTTGCTTCTGTGCCAAACAGTGAGTCCTTGCTGTGAGTCTCCCATTCTTCTCATGTTCCTGACTCTTTGCTGATTAGCTCTTCCTTCCCCTGTAATAGAAGCTTTGGAGACAGGAAAAATAGTTTCCTGGTTTCCTGTTCCGCCTGAACTGTTTATTATGTTTAATTAACTCGTCTACAGTGACTTCTATTTTTGTTGGCCAATATAACATTCATAATCAAAAATTTAGTTTTCAGCTGGTGGTTGAATTCAAAACTATTTACCAAACTAGGTCTGGCTTTTGTGATTCGCCCTAGACAAATATGGCTACTGCCTTTCAGTCACCTGGAAGGCACTCAGAGGTGGTGGTGTGAGTGCTTGGTCACCAAAGACATAGGTTTGCACTATGGAAGTGAAAAGGCAGATCTGTCACCGTCAGTGTCTGTGACAAACAAAAAGAGAAAATGATGGGGTAGGCAGATTAAGTTTCAAAATATAATAAAATTTAGTGTCCAATATGCAAAGAATTAATATGATTTAAAGGACTTTCTTCACCAGGTATGAAGATACAAAGAAATGATTGACCAGCATGCCCAGAGTTTCAGTTTGGCTCCTGTGTGTCTCTCAGATGCTTATCCTCATGGGAAATATCCTAAAAGTGCCTTCCCGAAAGAGTCTGGTCTTCCAGAAGGTTTTTCTTCACTCTGATAACAACCACAGTCATGGGGGTAGGAAGTTAGGAATCTACCGATGCCACCTTATCCTGCAGGCAGCATCCAGGACCAACAAACTGTGGGCATCCACTATGGCAGTTTGGCTGGTTTAGTCAGATTCTTTTGGTTGTAAATTGAGAAAGCCCAATGCAAGATTGCTAAAGGGAAAGAAGGTTTATTGGGTTAACAAGTGAAAGTCCCAGGGAAAGCTGGCTTCAGATACTGGGTTCAGGGGCTCCTCTCACTCTCTCTGTCTCTTAGTTCTGCTTTGCTCTGTTCTGACTCCATTCATAGGTTCCTACTTCATGGGGGCAAGAGGGCTGCCGGAGGTTGATCACTTTTATCCTCTCCTGTCATTAGTCCCAGTTGGAAAACCCCACCTCTCTTTCTCAAGAGTTTCAAATTTTAAAAAAGTTCTGGAGTCAAATCATATGTTTTGCAAAGTATTGATTTGGAGGTAGTGAAGGAAAAGTCTGTAGGTTGTGAGGTTTTCAGTCTGTTCAATGCTTTTGGTAAGTTTAGGAATGTCACCTTTTATGCTGCTACAGGATGCTTTCCCACCAGGCTCCCTGGGAATGAGCTGTCAGTGTGTGCAGAGTGAGAATCAGGGCTGCTCCAGGAGGCTTGGACACCTTTCTTTCCCCTTTGAAGGACTGCTGCCTCTTGACTATATTTCTCTAAGTCCCTGACTTCCATTATCCCTGGAGACAAATGGTCTTCTTCAGGGAAATATACCCAAGGCCACTGCTCATAGATCTGCTGACGCCCTCACCCCAGGTAAAGGCAGGTTCTGGAGAAGAAGAATTTGAGGGAGACAATGCCCAAGTCTTACGGAATGGTGACTTGGGTATTTATTTTTTAAAAATAAATGGGAGGGGAGGGAATTTCAGGGGAAAAGGGGAAGGATTTACAGGAACAAGTATAAAGGACACATGGACAAAAACTATGGCGGGGGGGTGGGAATGGGAGGGAGGTGGGGAGGGTTGGGGTGGCGGGAAAAAAAAAAAAGAAAAGAAAAATAATAAATGGGTATTTATTTTTCAAATAAATATTTTTATTTAGACAAAAATGTTGTTATATAACATCTTTCTTAGGTATTATAAACTGAAAGAATAATTTTTGTATCATTTGTTCACCAAAATCTAGCACGCCTCATGACATCTTACATTTCATCTGAATTATTCCCAACCCATCAAATCTATTTATACCAACCAATAGGTAAGCCAATTAAGTGTGGAAAGTCATCTCCAAGTAAGGCATTGTTAAGATCTTGACAGAGATGTGGAAGAGAAGGTTCCTTTAAAGAGCTTGCACATTGGAAAGAGAAGATCATTGCTGTGGAAAAGATATCACACTCAGATTTTTAGTGATTTTTTTTAAATGACTAAAGTATGCCTTATTTTGAGGAGAAGATTCTGGAAAGTTACTGCATATATAAACCTTTTGCCTAAATACTGATGTTAAAACTCAAGAATAGTATAACTTCAGAGGTCGAAAGTTTGCACACACATTCCCACGTAGCCCTACCAGGTGTTACTGTGTTGACTATTACAGGCAGACTACACGCACTTGGGGCAATGCAGACCCAACTCGCTTCAGAATTTGGCTATACATCTTTTCTATACATGATGTAACTTATACATGTAACACAGTTGTTTCCATCGCATGGTAACATGTAATTAGAATGATAACTAACTCTACAAACTAGTTAATGGATGGAATAAACCTTATCTGTCAGAAAGCAGTGTGGACTTGGAGGTCATGGCAGAGATGTGACTTGAACCACACCTTGAAAGACGGGAAGGAATTAGCCAAGATGGTCAGCATCAGCCAAGGTCTTATGGTGGGAATGTTCAAGTGTACTTCAGGGTCTGGGGCTGCCTCCTACTTTTCTGAAGTGGAGTCTCTGAAAGTAGCCTTGAGAGGGCAGTAGCCTTGAGAGGGAAGTTCAGAAAGGTGGAAGAGGGAAGAGTCCTGGGGTGAAGAGGGTCTTCAGTTACCTTAAAGTTTGGGCCCAGGGTAAGGACTCAATAAATACTTGCTAATTCATAAATCAATCCAGTATAGCAGAGGTATAAGTAGACTAACTGGAAGGAAGTATTTCTTCAAGGTAAGACATGATTTTTCACATTGTCAAGTAGTTATTGAGCTTCAGACATTTTTCCTAGATGTTGGAAATACAGGGTCTCACAGGAATAAGGCCCACTTGAGTGTGGTTCATAGGGTAATAACATGGGTATAATAATTTATAGTTTTAATTTGAACATTTCACCTATAATGTCATATGGTGTGTTTGAGTGTGATACTGTTATGCTACAGAATTACATGCTATGATTTTGTAATGAAAACAGGGTGTTATTTGTACTGGACCCTGCATATTAATAGTGAGCTAGACAAAAAGCCCAGTTCTCATAGAGCTTATATTTTAATGATTTGAGTGACAGACAGTAAGAAGCTGAATAACTAAATTAATATTCAGATCATCTCAGACAGTGATAGGTGTGAGGAAGACAATAAAATGATGGGCAGTAATTTGGAGGAAGAGGGTTACTTTAAATAGAGTGATCAGAAGGGTCTTTGAGGAGGTAACATCACCAAGTTAATGTTCTGAAGGAACATCAAACACAGAACTGTTCCTACACCAAGGGTGCCTTCACTCCTCCTCACATTTCTCTTGTCCAATCCCACCTTCTATACTAGGCCTGGAGGTACCTTCTCCTGGACCTTCCTCACTTCTGCAAAGGTAGCCAGTCCTCCCCAGCCTAGTTGGGTGACTTTAGACTGGCCCCTAATTCTGCTATAATTTTCTGCTTTCTTAATTATGAAACAGAGAGATGGACCAGTTTTTTCATGTTCCTTTGAGTTCTAGCCTTCCATTTCTACCATTGCATTTCATGTTCAAAAATGCAGAAAAGATATTGGAACTGTGATAAGGGACCACTAATGTTTTCAGTTATCCTTGAACCTAGAACTAGAGTGATAACCAAGTTTGATCATCCAACCACTAGATTCTAGGGTTCTGTAGCAATGTGGTAAACTGGCAGTGGGCACCTATGCCTCGTCCTTCTGGTATGCTATCATAAACTCATGAAGTTGAATTTTTTTAAAATGACATTTCCAGACTTCCTTGCAGCCAGGCTTCTGGGTAGGAGTTAGATTCTGCCAATTAGATGTTCTTGGTAGAGATTTTGGAAGCAAAAATGAGACAATGCCATCCCCTGTTACTTTCCTGGAAGTTCTGGAAGGAGGCTGGCAGGGTGAAGCCCTGCTGCCTGATCCCTGAACCCAGCAACAGCGCAGGGTCTTGAATGCAACCTTTGTAGTTCAGCTTCCTGCCTGGGGCTGAGAAAGCAGCTCCCTGGGTATCCTGCTGCTCTGGAGGTCTGTCCTGGAGGCTCTCCTCTTCCACAGATTTCACGAGCACCTAATTCTCTGTAGAACATCTAGCACGAAACCTAGACAGATTTCTCTTTCATCAATTGAGCCCTTATTGTATTCAGGGAACCGTTAACCTATGTTCAGAAAAAGGAAATGCTCTTTCAGACCATGGTTATGAAAGCTTTATACATCTTTATTTCCAGATCATTGGAAGACCCATAGTTCCTGAGTGTATCAATCAGGGTTCCCAGAGAAACAGGACCAATAGGATATATATATAGAGAGAAAGAGATTTACTATGATCTGCCATCTGGAAGCTGGAGAAGCAGGTGATATAGTTCAGTTCAAACCCAAAGGCCTGAGAACCAGGGGAGCCCACGGTGTAAGTCCCAATCCAGGGTCCCAAGACCCAAGAACCAGACGCACTGATTCCTGAGGGTAGGAAAAGATGTCCCAGCTCAAGCCAGGAGCAAATTTGCCTTCCCTCTACTTTTTTTGTTCTACTTGGGGCCTTAAATGATTTGATGATGCCCACCCACGTTGGAGAGGGCCGTCTACTTTACTCAGTTCACCAGGTCAAATGTTTACCTCTGCCTCCAGACATGTGCTCACAGACACACCCGGAAATAATGTTTTACCAGCTATCTACATCCTTTGGCCCAGTCACGTTGTCATGTAAAATTAACCATCACACCAAGAAATACACCCCTCCATAAAGAACTTCTCTCCCTCTGCCCAATCCATTATTCTCAGAAATAAATATTCTTCTAGCAAAAGCATAAATAGGGCTTGGGCATATTTAGATGAGAACTATTTGCCCTTCATTCAAACATGTTACTGGGGAGAGGAGTTAATCAGAATTTGTAACATTAAGTAAGACACAAACTGCATTTGTCAACATCGAGACACAAACATTGAGTCACCATTGAGACACAAACTGCATTTGTAAAACCAAGGATTCCTATTTAGACGTAAAGCCAGACCTTTCAAGGATTATGAAGGAATGATTTCCCCCCTTCCTCTTCACCTTTTGAAGAAAACCACTGGTTTTTACCCAGTACTTCCCCAACAGAAAAGTTAGGAGTTTAAGCTGATTTTTATTTGTTCTTTTTTTGGTGGGGGAAAGTGGGGCATGTCTTTTAAAATTTACTTTCTGAAGATTTCAGAAGACTACCACTCTAAAATATTTACTAAAATTTCCATGAAACTTTATATACCAGTGAATTTCCTTTCTCCACAAAAGTTTCCATCCCTTTAGAAGGTAAGAAGAGAATGCCAGCAGTCTAGGTTAAGGCTCATCAGAGGGGAATTTCAGAAGCCTGTAGGGCAATAGTCCATTCGATCCTTTCATTTTATACAGAAAATGATCTCCTAAAGCTACATACATTCAAAGTGAATGTGTCGAAACCTATTTAATTATTTGCCTGGACAAATCACCTCCTCACCCCCATTTCCAAGTTTATGGGGCTTATAATGAAGGGGATTGTTGGTGGGAGAGACCCTTGTTTAATAATTAAACGGGACTAGGGCATTAAAAGAAATGGCCTGGCAGCAGATAGCTTTGGGTCAAGAGCCTCAAAATTAAGAGAGGAATTGAAGGGAAAGGAAAAATAAGAATAAGGAAGTGCCACTCAAAGAATTAGGGTTTCTGGCACCAGGAAGCTTTCCTCCCTTTTCAGGTACAGAATAAGCCACAAAACAGGAGTTCAGTTCATGCTAATTGCCTTCTCCATTACTCTCCCATTTTTTCCCATAACTCTTTTAAGTTTTCTCTGGAAAAACAAAACCTTTCTATTTTCTGCCTTGCTGGATTGATATTCCCTTCGAGGTCTCTGAAGGCAGATCCAGTAATCACAAATAAACATTTCTTCCTGTTACAACTGGAAGCTCATTTTCCCACTGTCCGTGAGCTTTCCTTGTCTACATGGCAGTAATTCAACCGCCAGCAAAGGGTTGTACAAGCAACGTTCCCGCGCTCTAATGGAACAGGCCTAAAATCCATCTCTGAGCAGCCGGATTCTTGGTGAGCCACTAGCCTCTGACTATTCTTTCCAGCAGCCAGGACCTAGGGATGTGTCCTGGACTCACACGGTCACCGTCATGTGATTGTAATGTCACATGGGGCATGTAAGGGGGCACAGCCACACGGGGGGCCTGAAAGTGCACTTCCAGTCACTCTTGGAGGCTAATGTACACTTGAGACATCTCACATGAAGCTGACATCAGACATTCATTCACTGAATTATTTCCTTAATAAGATGCTACTCCTAGCTGACAACCTGAATGTGAGAAAGGAGGTTGCGTAAAAAAATAAAAAGGATGTCTTTGGAAGAAAGACCTTGTTGGAAAGTCACAAAGATTGACCTATGTGTGCTGAGCCGCAAATAGAGCAGAAAGTGCTGGAAGGTTAAAGGAGACACAGCAATTCCTTTTGAATAATTTCTTCACCCCTTCCTTTTTCAAACAGATGGCAAACAGGTTCTGAAAAAGATGCCGAACCTTTATAATTTCTACCTGTGGCTACATTGTATCTAACTTCAATAAAAGCAGCACCCCACAGAAGTAGGAATGTCCCGGATACACTTCCTGATCTGTACAAACCTATAAAAACGTTGTTGTTCACGGGCAGTTTTTTACTCAGGGGTGGATGGTGGGGTGAGGGGCT
Organism: Glossophaga mutica; assembly: GCA_039655065.1. Taxonomy (NCBI): domain Eukaryota; kingdom Metazoa; phylum Chordata; class Mammalia; order Chiroptera; family Phyllostomidae; genus Glossophaga; species Glossophaga mutica. The sequence goes on from CM077303.1 coordinate 161,059,304, forward strand.
GGGGGCAGGGCAGACAGGAGGAGAAAAAGAACAAGGAAGGAAAATGCCTCTTGAAGTAAATTCAGACAATTAAATTTCCATCACATGGTCACCAACCTCAGGAAAGGTTTCAATAGAATAAAGAATCTTGGGCTCAGAAACCTTGACACAGAGCCTGTGAAATCAAGGTCCCTGGAACATTCAGACAGGAAAAGTTCTGTATACAGCATCACTGCTTTTGGCAGCGAACTTGCAAATTAACATCAAATGCTGTGCAGTCAGGCAACGTCTAAGCAATTTCAAATAAGTACAGTCATAATTCATCTCTAGTCAAACAATGTGAGAATTTCATAAGAGCAACAGGAAAAGTTCTAGAAGGAAAGAACACTTCTAATTTCCATTGTTCTGCAGACACTCCCTCTCAGGCAGTGATTTTTTCCCCTGGTTGCTAAGTGGGAGTCTGCTTATCGGAACACAAGAAAAGGTAAGCCATATTCTTTTATTCCAGTGAAGGAGGAAGGTGATTGTTTAATTCTTACATAACTGGGCAGATGATATGCAAAGTGCACTTGTTTGGGTGATTTAGCAGAATTTGTGCTGTCTTAGCCTCCCGCCCAGGTGACTGGAAGACACCCCCCTGATGAGGGCCTGCCCACGGGGGTCCCAGCTCTCTCGCTGGCATTGAGACTTGCTTGCAGATTGAGCGAGCACTGTGCCAAGTATTCAACTTATTTTTGTTTATTCTGAAAAATGGGAGGAGGGTTCTGAAACTATATAAGCCTCAATGTTGCTAAAAAGATACACGAACTTCCCCTAAAGTGCCATGTAATCCACAAAAATTTTGTTACACACACGGTATTAGCAACCATTATACCTGAGTATCTATAGTCACGATTATGACCCAGACTTGATCAGATCAATCATTTAGTGTTTACTGAGGCTTCTCCTGCTCTTAAAAGTTCTGTAACTCTGTACTAGGACCACAAACTCCAGTGTTTTAAGTGAATACTAAAGCTTATATAAAGTGATACAAAAGAGGGTTAATTTTTTTTACTTATTTTGAAATAATTATGGCCTCACAAGAAGTTACAAAAAATGGGACAGAGAGTTCCCTTACACCAGGTACCCAACTCCCCCCAGTATAACACCTTATGTAACTACAGTACCTTATCAAAGCCAGGAAACTGGCACAGGCACAAAACCACTCACTAGATACTATTAACTAGATTCAGACCTTACAGAGATTGAACAGGTTTTTAAAATCACTTGGGCACAGCTGGAGGTAACTTGAACAATTGCATGAAATCCGTCCTTGGAGTAACCTGGTATGGAGAAATGAGTTCACGGTCATCAGATCTACAGGTCTGTGCAAATTGTTTTTCACTGAGCCTCAGTTTATCTACAGGATAGGAATTATAATACTACCCAAATAAATTGGTATGAGGAAACATCTCCAGTCCAGTGAGAGCGGCACACTTTAGGAACCCCAACTATAACAGTGTCCTGTGTTCCTTAAGGAGACGTTACACTTCAGTTCTCAGGATTTTGTAAGAGTCCCAGGTGATCTCAAAATCAACCTGGCTCTGGATTCCCCACCCCTCTTGACAAAGGAACATCCTGAAAATATTTGAAGTGAGAAGTTTCAATTCTGAGATCGGCTTAATACCACTTCTCTTAGAAGAGGCAGCTCCCTATGCCAAGACAGTGACTTGAAAACTTTGGGACTGCCTGCTCCCCCCAGCCATCTAGCTGGCCTGGACTCTGTGTGCCTGTGGGCTGGCACCCAAGCTGGTTGTTGAGGGTGAGCTGGACTGTCATCCATTCATTTCCCTCCCCTGGCTCTGAGGTGGACCCTGAGGCTTTGACATTGAAAATTAGAAGGAGGCAGGGTCAGGTGGTCCCCAATGGTGGGTTTTCTTTCTGCATCCCTGACTACCTGCCACCCTGTGCAGCTGTGCAGTTTGCCCTAATTGCAGCACTGGTCCTGAGGGTGATGGTAAAACCCATATAGATGGGCTTCTCCACCTCCTGTCTCTTATTGCGTCTCACAATAATTTGTCTATTATAAGCCAACTGGGCAAGTGTCATCTTTCATTCTTTTTGGTATGATGCCCGCCATGCTTAAATGCCCAATTAATAAAATTTCAGTAACAACGCCCCTCTGGTCTAGTGTTCTGGAGGTAGCACTAGGCAGAGGGGAATTCGGTGTGCATTTCCTTATAGCCTGGGTCCCTTGCAGAGGTTCTGGGGTCACCACAGTGTTGTCTGGCGATGGGGTAGAGAGAGCCAAAGGTTTCAGGAAGGTTGTGGGGAGGAGGACATACAGACAGGAGTGAGTTGAGAGAATGGGAGGTTAGAGTGGGTTGAGTATACATCTGCTTAAGGGAAGCATGTGGTTTTGTGAAGAGCTTCACACTTGGGACCAGCCTGTTTGAACCTTAGCTCTGCCACTAAAGACAAGTTCTTTAACCCTCCTCAGACTCTATTTTCTCACCTGAAAGTGAGGATAACAGTACCTACCTCTTAGATCATATTATAGTAAATGCAAAACAAAAGTGGAGAAAAAGTATCTAGGGCCTCAATCAAGGTATATTTTCCTACCCACTTTAACTTTCTAGAAATATTCTAAGCGCAATTTAACCTGGAGGTGTTCACCTGTCAGTACTCAGGCACTGAGAACCTAAAACAGTTTACACAGGTTTAGGATTCCGTTCCCACTGACCTTCAGGTTGGTTGTCAAATCCACCCTGAGAGCATACGAGGATTAGGACAAGAATAGTTGCAGGACGGCATTACACCTAGGAAACCGAGGCAGGTCACACTCTGAGACCCTGGGTTAACCAGGTGTGAAGGCCTCAGATCTGAAAGGCAGGTGTTTTTTTTTTTTTTCCTCCAAAGCAGCGGGGAGTTGAGGGATGCGGGCTGTACTTGTGCTAAAGGTTGCGCTCCCTGCTCCAGCGGTGGCTAGAGGGCACCCGAGGGTGCGGGGAGCAAGGGACAGCATCGCGTGGAAGCAGCCCTGCCTCGGGGCGCACTGTTCTCCCCCATGGCGCGGCGGCCGCCAGGTGGCACCAGGACCCAGGAACTGGGCGCTGCCCGCGGACAGGGCAGGGCGTGAAGGGGTTAACGGGTGGGCAGGGCCGCGGCGCCGGCGCTTCGGAGAACCCACCCGGGTGCGCGGAGGAGGGAGCGGCCGGGGGCTGCAGAGTCCGGCGCCGCGCCGGGCGGGGGCGCGGCCAATTGGACGGCGGGCCCGGCGCGCGCGGAGCCAGGCGACATGGAGGCAGGCGCGGCAGCCAGCCGCCCCTGACGCGCCGCTCCGTCCCGGTGGTCGGCGAGGCCGAACCGGCCCGGGCTCCGCGGCGCGGAGATGAGCAGGTCGGCGGCGCTCCTGCTCTGCCTGCTGGGCTGCCACGTCTGGAAGGCGGTGACCAAGACGCTGCGGGATCCGGGCGCAGGAGCCCAAGGTGGGTGCGCGGCCGGGCGAAAGGCGAGGCTGGGCCGGCGGGCTTTTGTGTGGGCCACGGGCCTGCCGCAGAGGTGGCAGCGGGTAGGCTCTCGGGCCGCATTGTGTCGCGGCCGCTGGAGCTCGGCCTGCAGCCCCTGCGCTGCGCTCTGGAGGGGGCGGCACCTCCCCGGGACGCCGAGGGGCCTGGAGCAATGCTTCCGAGAGGCTGGGGACAGGTGGGGGTGCGGGTGGCACCAGCTTTGCTGCTTCGGGTGGCGCGTTCTAATGCATCCGAAGGTCCTTTTCTTTATGCCTTGACTCGGGTATGCGGCTTCATCTCCTTTGACCCAGCCATAGGGGCAGCCCCCGGGTCGCCGCTGCCCGCTCTGACCCCGGCCTGTGATCCTAGAAGCCCAGGCGCTCAGGCTATGCTCGATTCCTTTCTTTTTTTGTAGTGATGAGGGGGTGGCTACTACCCCTTGGGATGCCCATTGCACCCGGGGACCCCGAGGTCCACGGCCGCTGCCAGCCACCGGCCTGCCGCAGTTCGGGAAAGTTTAAGGGGTCTCCTCCTCCTCCCTATTCGACGTCTTCTTTAGGCCTTGAGGGATTTCCTCATCGCCAAAGGAATCATCCCCGAAAGGGGAGAGAGAATTGGAACTGGGAGGCCCTAATCACTTTAAAACAACAACAATCATTTCCAGGTCTGTGTGTCTCCAGCTCCTGCCTTTTGTCTAATCTTTGGCCTCTGCAAATCTGCTTTCCAGCCTTGGAAGTAATGTGGTCGCCTCTGAGGAAGGCCAGGCGCCTGTCTTTTGTTTTTAAAGCACGAATTTATTTGGGGGAAACCCCAAAGCCTCCTTTGCACGCTTTTGTGGGGACAGAATCGAGTGCTTCTCTGTTGCTTGCCTTTTCAAAAGGGTGAGTGAGGCCGCTGCAGAGGAGCATCTACCTCCGCGCAGGACTTCGCTGCTGGCTTCCCGCGGACCTCTCCCTCTGCTCTCCCGCAAAGGTCCCCTGTAGCCCTGGAGATCACCGCCCCCCGCCCCGCCCCAGCCTCCTTGCCCATGCCCTTTCCTTGCAGAAAGGTGTGTGTCTTGTGAAGTCAGTCCTGCAGGCAGAATGAAGAGCCTCCCTCCTGTGTCTTCTTGCTCAGACCCTGCCATACCCCCATCCTCATGCTAACCCTCTTTTTCCCTTATAACAAATACAGGAGCAAAGAACCTGCGTGTTGTTCTTCTGACGTTGTATCAGGGAGCAAGATTCTACCCACAGTCTACTGGGTTTAGTTTGTTACCTACACGTTGAATTAAAGGTTTTCATATCCATCCCTTGCTGTACATTTGCCAGCATCTCTTCTTGCATTGCCTTTGCTGTAGCTATGGTATGATATCATCATACCATACCATATTCATACCAATTCATATCATATTATTAATTGCGCATAAATGTAATAATGTATGTTATGGAAGGGGGGCATTGACAAGGTACAAAGACCCATGTATTTCTTCATGTAGGAAATGAGTGTTTAAGACATTAGGTCATTGGTGTTGAATTGTAGCCTCTTTCATTAATACCCTACTGCTCTTTGAATCAGCTATTTTCATGAGTGATATTTTGTGTTTCAAGGAAGCCATTAATTCCAAAGAAGGGGTTGACTTTTTTGTTTTCCACTTGAAATGTGATGTATAGAAATATTACGTTTGTACACTTGTAAAATAGGGTAGGCTTGGTTGTCCTCAACTGGGGAGGGGGGTCATGAAAAAAACCTACTAGTTTTAGGTTGGAGACCACACTTTACAGAGTTTTTGCTGCTAAACATCAGATGAGGTAACTCAATGCTCAGAAATGAGATGTTCTGTGAAGCAGAAGAGGAATGACAACTGTGAGGATATTTATGCCATAGCTAAGAGAATCTTAGGATATGGGATGCTTGAGTGGCATATTTTTCGACCTAGATTACTTCCTCAATTGGATGAGGGTGGCTTCTTAAAGAGCTGAGCCCAGGAGCCCTAACTGAAGTCAGGGTCTTACTACCTGGCATCTGGATTTTGAGCAAGTACCATTTTTATGGGAATGGACAGTATCTCCTTTGACATCCTAAGGTCCCTTTCACCACTCTGAGTTCTTTCAACCGTCTTGACACTTATAACATAGTTTTAAAATGCATGTTTTCTCTGCTCTCCTGGATCGTGCACAATGAAGACAAATGCCACATCTGATTCCACTTTGCATTTTCCACCGCACTTTGTAGATTGTTCTGCACATGCGTGGGCAGTGCTGCATTGATGACGGGCTGAGGACAGCTAGTGCATGTACTGTAGAGCAGCGGTTTTCAAACTTTGTTTTATCTTATGGCACACATAAACTAATTAGTAAAATTCTGTGCACGCCCCAGAGGACATTTTTTTTGCTACTCTGACCAAAAAAACCTGTATAATTTTGATCATTTGTATTGGTGGCTATTGTGTTGGCTGTTGTCATTTTTAAATTTGACAATCTAAGGGAAAGGAGGCCAGTGTCCCTGACTAAACAGTCAGGTACTGCATGTCTTAAAAATTTTTGCAGCACACCTGTGATTTTTCAGTGCAACCTGCAGTCATCAGTATTAGCACACAGAGAACTTCAAAGTTTACCTTCTCTGAAACCTAAGTTTAGGAGTTTTACTTCTGTGGGTGAAACTTACTTGAATCATACTTCAAACATGAATTGTGCACACACAGACATTCTGTGCCAACAGGACTTAGAAATTACTTGGGAAAAACTTAGAGACTCAGAATACACAGATCGTACACACTAGTATTCCAGCTGGATTCTTAGGACTAAATGACACCTCCCTTACTAAATGAATCTTTACTGCGTTATCTGAGGAAACTAACATCTTGCAAAACTTCTTGGCATAACTTTGCTATTTATATATTTAAGACAAGATTTAAGGTTTGGCATCAGATTCTTCTTGCTGTAGCTGCTTTGAATCAGCGAAGGGATTTCAAAGGCAATGGGTGTCACAGTGAGGGTTTGCTCATCATGAATTTGAACTAGTTCTAGAATATGATTGCATATTTTTATTAAGTGTTTCATCTAGGTTGCTCTAAAGTGTTTATAGTATCTTTTTTTTTTTCTTGGAGATGTTACAGAAACTGTTATTCCAAAGCATTGACTAATTTTGCCTTTCTCCATCTTTTACAAACTGTGCGTTGAGCCTGGCTTGATAGAGGGGGCTGTCCTTGAGAACAGTCAGTCAGTTGTGCAGATACGCTCTGTAGCGATGTATTTTCAGAGCCCAGCATGCTTCATGTGCCAGAAAAGGTCAGAGCTAGGTTAAGGACGTCGTGTTTGGACTTCTGTTGTAATGATCTTGACTTTGCTGCTCATTATCTAATTTTGAAATGATGTGTTAACTTTTTGTTCATCTCAGAGAAGCTACAATCTGTCATAACATTTGAGGAGAATGGTTGGCTGTCTCTCTTCTTTCTAAGGGCTCTGTTCTTGGTGAAACTTAAATTTCAGTTATTAGAACTGCCCCCCCCCCATCAGTTGCAAGTTCGTGAAGCAACATAAGATATGAGGAGGATCAGCCAACAAAGCCCGACTTATGCTGACATTATATTAAGAACATATCATCTAAATAAAACGCGCCGACACACATCCTGGGGAACCGCAGGACTTCGTTGAAGCCAGGTGTGAAAGCTCTGTCTAGAAGCAACAGCAAAATCTAGGGAATTTCTGACAAGGTCTTTGAAATGACTTTATGAATTATTTTTGTATCCTATTGGTACTTGTCCTATAATACAAGGGAGGCCTGGATTTCTAAACTGAAAACCTGCAAATGAAAATACTTTCTAAGTTTTAATCAGCTCTTTCTTTTGAACAAAGTACTGATGATATCTTTGTAAATCCATATATCTTTATTATTGTTGATAAATACTAATCTAGTAACTTTAATAAATATTACTTACTAAAAAAGCACTTGGAAATAAGTTGGAGAGACAACAGACAATACTGTATATTGAAGGAAAAATGGACAAAAAATTTTCAGCAAACTAGATGGGAGAATTTGTCCTGTGATAACAACTATTTTTTGTATCTTTTGTGAAGCATGTTTAATGCAAATTATAATATAGTCCAATAATGCTATTGTAGTTTGATCAAGTTATAGATTAATATTGTGAAAAAGTCTTTTGCACTTGACATCACCGAGTATGGTTTCAGAACTTTTACAGATCCCAGTTCTAGCTAAATTATTGAAGTCCAACAAACATGGAACTGAATGTATTTTTTAAATTAAACTTGGCACTCTAACAGACCAATTAACTGTATGAATAATTGTTTTTTAAAAGAAACTGTACAGTGTGACCCAATAGTATGCCCTATATTAAGAAAAGTATAATTTTTGTAAATAAGCAAAATTTGAGGCAATTAAATACATTAGAAAATGGTTTATCATAAATGTCCTTAAAAATAAACAGTTCAGCTCTGGCTGGTGTGGCTCAGTGGACTGAGTGCTGGCCTGCGAACCAAAGGGTCGCTAGTTTGATTCCCAGTCAGGGCACATGCCTGGGTTGCCAGCCAGGATCTCGGTCAGGGGCGCGCTAGGGGCAACCACACATTGATGTTTCTCTTCCTCTCTCTCTCCCTCTCTTCCCCTCTAAAAATAAATAAATAAGGTCTTTTTAAAAATAAACAGTTCAATCAATACATTTAAGAGGATTCCACCATCTTCTGATCAAGCCCTTGCTTGAAATGATTTGCTAGCTCTTCTTCCTCGTGGATTCCAGTCTACAAATAGTTTTCTTTTTCTTTCATTTACCCCGTACAGAATTTATTAATCCTTACAGATTCCATTAATTAAACTTTTTATGTGGATGACTCTACCTTTTCTAACTCTTCTTTGACCTTGTGCCCTGGCTCTGTTTCTTCATGTCCGACAAGCTACTATTCACCTTCATTTCCGTGCACCAAGTACACCTCTAACTCCTCTTCTTCCAACATCCTTCTCCAGCCCAGCGTACCTGAAGTTCTCCATCAATGAGACTTGAAATCTGGGTGTCCCCTTAGGTCCTTTCTACCTTATAATCTATGCAGTTGGTAATCTTACGGGTGCATTTATATAGCATCTTTACATAGATGTCTTTAGATCAAGAGACATGTATTTATATAGTATTGGAAGGATCTTGAAGGTCAAGTTTGTACTCCTTGTTCTGCAGATGAGGAAGTCCAGGCTGAGAGAAGAAAGGTGACCTGTGATAATGGTGCTCTAACCACAGAGACCCTGTGGGAGGTGGAAAAATGACCCCCGAAGAAGCCCGTGTCCTGATCCCTGGAACTTTGATTAAGTTAAGGATCTTGAGGTGGGAAGATTATTCTGGATTATCCAAGTGGACCCCCAGTAATCACAAGGATCCTTACAAGAGGGAGGCAGAGTCTGGAATGTGGCCATGGAAGCAGGGTGAGAGTCAGAGAGAGATTGAGGATGTTACACCGCGGGCTGTGAAGGTGGAGGAGAAGCCATGGCCACGGAATGCAAGTGGCCTCTGGAAACTGGAAAAGGCAAAGAGAGGGCTTCTCCCCTGGAGCCTCCAGGAGGAATGCTGCCTTGCTTCATCTTCACTTTTAGCCTGATTATACTGATTTGGGGGTTCTGTCTTCCAGAACTGTAAAATAGTAAATCCATATTGTTTGAAGCCACTGAATTGTGGTAATTTGTTCAATTAGTAGCAATAGGAAACTGATACAGACCCTACTCCTCAAGAATTATGAAAAAAGCTGTACCCATAGAGTCAGGGTGATGCAGAGTGTCGACTACCTCCTGGGACCCAGCCCCTGAAGGTTAACAGTTGGAGAAATGCATGAAGTTTTCTAATCTATTTAACAAAATTCTGCCAAATTGGAGCTGTGTTGGGATTCTTGAGGATCACCTCAAGGACCCTTAGTATAACCACCAAAATAACCAATTTTTTCACCGATGAGATCAGTGGGGTGGGGTTTTTATCTGTAAGCAAGATGCATGAGTCCTCTGCGTTCCAGCAAGGGTTGGGATTATTCACACCAGAAGGGAGAGCATGTAGCTCCCAAACCCCTGCCAAAAGCCACTTGTAGAAATCTTGCTGGCTTTCAAGCTTTGCTCTGATTTTTGCTGAAGCGTATCTATGGTAGTAAGTGAGATAAAAGAAAGTCGTGATTGAATGTCAGCATAGGCCCCCATGTCTTCATGTAATGAAAGGATAGGGTCCCCCCTCCACCTTGGAATGGCCTCCCAGGTATTGTCTCAGAGGCTCACCCTTCTGATGTGTTTCTGCATCTCTCAGGCAAACGCTCCCCCCCACCCCCGGCCCGCTCTGGGCCTGGTCTGCACAAATGATTGAAGACATCCTGGTGCAGTCGCGCGGTGGCCCCTGAGATCTCCCAGCCGGTTCAGCGGCTGACCCAGCTCCCTCCCCAGGGCCCTGGGGCAGGCTTTACAGGAACAAGTATAAAGGACACATGGACAAAAACTATGGGGGGGGGGGTGGAAATGGGAGGGAGGTGGGGAGGGCTGGGGTGGCGGGTTCGGGTGAGAATAAAAGACAGAAAACTGTACAAGATCAACAATGAAAATAAAAATTAAAAAAAAAAAAAAAGACATCCTGGTGCAGGCAGAGGACAGAGCAGTGTGGAAGCGCCTGGGTTATCCTTGACTCTATACCTGTTGGGGGATGCAGGAAGCATGAAACTGCTTGTCTTGTGAATTTTCTATCTCACTGGGGGCAAATGAATCAAGTTCAGTGTAGTCCAGAAAAGGAAGGCATGTGACATGTGGGCAGGCCCCACAACAGCAGCTGAGGGGGTCACTGGCAAATTAGTGGGGGATGCAAACCTCATGGGCTGGGGGAAAGACAGGTATAATGAAGTGTCCTGGCTCGAGTCTTCCCAAGGAAGTGAGATTAAGACTGGAGAGAAGTTTGGACCTTCCTGATTTGATTAGGGCTTTGGCCAAGAAGTGAATAAATAATGGAAAAAGGGAGGGAATAGGCTGAAGACCTAACCACTGGTTAAGGTATCATACCTCTCTCCCCAGCATATCTCACAAACTGTCATCATTCAGTTCTCTGCGTTTTCCCTACCATGCATACCTGAGCCCTCAGAGGGTCCTCGCCAAAGGCAGCCGTTTCAGTCTGCTTTCAGCCAGTGTCTCTTCCATGACACGCCTCTCAACCACCGCTTTAGTCCTGTTTCTTTCCTGTGGAAAAGCATTTAGTATTTTCGTGTTGCCCAAAGTATGTCTGAATTACCAAGTGCAGCGTTTACAGTCTTCCTTCCTGCCTTTCCTTCCCTGCTTGTTCCAGCTTTATCTGCTGTTCCTCACCAGTTTAAATCGTGTTCTCCAGCTGGAACACACCACTCACTGTCCCCTGGGAGACTGTCGTACACCCTCACTTCCCTTAGCCCGCAGCTGTGTTCCTCTTTCCTGCTCTTGAAATCCTAAATATTGAGTACCTGCTGTATGAAGACAGTATGCTGCTTATTAGACAAAACAAGGGTGGTATGGAGAGGGACAATGTATCTTTGTGTAAGTCTGATTATTTAGAAGTCTTTACCCCATGATATTTTATAATCCAATTGGAAAAGAAATGAAAAAATAAATTCACAGAGGACAAAACTCAGATACGTTCATGTAATTAGACATGAGCTTCTTAAGATAAAACCCGCTAGCACTTGGATGACTGAAGTCCAGCTATTGGCTGTCTGTGATGTTTATTTCTAATTTATCTGTAGTAGGACAGAGGAAGTTTTATTTCCTAGAGCATAAGTATTCAGCACACCACTGAGTGCTCTTCAGAGCTGCAAGAGAACTCCTTTCAGTGGTCAGTTATTTAAGCAGAGACTGCACGGACTGGAAAATACTGGTTCTGTGGTGCTTCCCAATGGCAGCGGATGCTCCAAAGAAAATAATTACCAACATAATTGTGTGAAGCTCATGGTACTTAAATTGCAACGGGAGATAAAATGATCAAATATGGATTTGATATGTTCAAACATTTCAAGTTCTGTATTTTATATAAAACATATAAACATATATTCAAATATTTTCCTAGCAAGTGGCATAGGAAAAGCTGGTTTGGGAAAAGATACCTTGGAAGTTAGTATTGATTTTATACAAGATTGGTTTGCTTTGGTTGTTTTTTTATTTTGTTTGTTTTGTGTTGTGCCCCACAGGGAAAGAGAAGCATGAGTTTATGAGGAAAAACAACTATTTCCAAGTCAGATGAACAATTTATTTGGTTGAACTTACTTTTTTAACTCAGAATATGAGTAGAAAAGTTACTGAATTCCTATAGAGGGAAAGATTTTTAATGTAATTTTTAATGCAATTCTGAGAGAGCTGAACTCAAGGCACTGAACACTGATTAAAGCTATTCTCAATAATAAGGTGAGTCAGATTAGTAAGACTTCTGATTTCAAAACAATAATTAGTAGCAGAGTCTCAATGGATGAGGTTTATTCTCTTTCTCTTTATACTGGTTAGATTAGAGTGTGGTTGTGGTGTGGTTCCTTGGTACCACAGTTAAGCTTATATCTCTTGAAGAGAAGGTCAACAAGAAGTATTTTCTTAAAAAAAAAAAAAGAAGAAGTATTTTCTAATGAAAATTTATCTTAATGTAAATAATTAAAGCACATGTAACTTGGTCTTAATATTTTATTATTAACATTTTATTTGTTTATTCTTAATTTGATTATTACTCATTTATGATTTATAGCTTATTAATATTTTATTAATGATGTGGATGAGTACATTTCTGGGAAATTGATTGTACTTTCTTTTTGATAGTATATCTTATTGATTATGCTATTACAGTTGTCCCAGTTTTTCTCCCTTTCCCCCCTCCACCCAGTACAATCATACCCTCCAGCAATCCGCCCCTTAGTTCATGTCCATTGGTCATGCATATAAGTTCTTTGGCTTCTCCATTTCCTATATTGTTCTTAACCTCCCCCCGTCTGTACCTTGTACCTACCAATTTTGTACCTACCAATTTGTACTCCTTAATCCCTGTATCTTTTCCCCCATTCTTCCCTTTCCCTGCTGATAACCCTCCAAATCATCTCCATATCTTTGATTCTGTTCCTTTACTGCTTGTTTACTTAGTTTGTTTTTTAGATTCAGTTGTTGATACTTGTGAGTTTGTTGTCATTTTACTGTTCATATTTTTGATCTGATTTTTCTTAGATAAGTACCTTTAACATTTCATATGATAAGGGCTTGGTGATGATGAACTCCTTTAGCTTTACCTTGTCTGGGAAGCACTTTATCTGTCCTTCCATTCTAAATGAGAGTTTTGCTGGGTAGAGTCCCCTTGGATGTTGGTCTTGCTTTTCATCACCTTGAATATTTCTTGCCAGTCCCTTCTTGCCTGCAAATTTTCTTTTGAGAAATCAGCTGACAGTCTTATGGGAACTCCTTTGTAGGTGACTCTGCTTTTCTCTTGCTACTTTTAAGATTCTCTCTTTATCTTTAACCTTTGACATTTTAATTATGATGTGTCTTGGTGCGGTCCTCTTTGCATCCATCTTGTTTGAGACTCTTTGTGCTTCCTGGACTTGTACATCTATTTCCTTCACCAAATTAGGGAAGTTTTCTTTCATTATTTTTTCAAATAAGTTTTCAGTTTCTTGTTCTTCCTCTTCATCTTCTGGCACCCCTGTGATTCGGATGCTGGCACATTTGGAGATATCCCAGAGTCTTCTTATTCTTTCCTCATTTTTTTGAATTCTTGTTTCTTCATTCTGTTCTGGTTGACTTTATTACTTCCTTACGTTCCAATTCATTGACTTGAACCCTGGCTTCCTTCCCTTCACTGTTAGTTCCCTGTGGGTTTTTCTTTAGCTGACTTAATGTAGCCATCATTTCTTCCCTTATACTTTTGCCATACTCAGTGAATTCTCTGAGCATCCTTAGTACCAGTGTTTTAAACTCTGCATATGATAGGTTGGCTATCTCCATTTGCTTAGTTCTTTTATTGGGGTTTTGTTCTGTTTTTTCATTTGGGCTATATTTCTTTGTCTCCTCAATTTGGCAGCCTCCCCGTGTTTGTCTTTGTGTAGTAGGTAGAGCTGCTTTGACTCCCTCTCTTGGCACACCTGTTACGTTGTATGGGTCGGCACCTCAGGTAATTGCTAGAGTGGGACGACCCACTTCAGTGCTTTGTGTCTGTGTTGGAGGAGGGGTCAGAGAAGGGACAATGCCACTACCTAACTGCTGGAGGCTTGTTCACCACTCACCCTGCTTCCGGTCACATGCAACTGGCACCCCTCTAGCTGCTGCCCTGGTGGCAATTCCTTGAGTGGGTGGGTTTTTGTACATTCTAGGACCCTGTGGGCCCTTTATACAGACTCTCCTGAGATACCTGCAGCTACTTCTGCCACCCCAAGCCACACTGGTTTTTACAGTCAGGAGTTATGAGACTTTATTTTCCTGGCACTGGAATCGTGGGCTCCGTTGTCTGGCCTGATGCTTACTCCCCAGGTATCCCTAATGTGGGACCACCTGATCCGCCAGCCGCCACTGCTGCCACCTGGTTGCTGCTGCCTCGCTGCCACTACACCATGTCCTCTTCGCCCCGACTCCCTGTCTCCACCCCTCCCACCCATCTGGATGAATACCTCCATCTTGACTGGAAGTCTGATTATACTTTCTTAATGAAATAAATGTGAAAAGGGGTGTTTTAGTCCATTCCGGATGCTAAAACAGAATACCATAGATTGGGTGGCTTATACTCAGCAGAAATTTACTTCTCACAGTTTTGAAGGCTGGGAAGTCCAGGATGAAGGCACTGGCAGCTTTGGTGTCCGGTCAGGGTGGTTAAGAGACAGCCATCTTTTTGCTATGTCCTCACATAGCAGAAGAAGCTCCCAGTGATGTCTTTTTGTGAGGTCACTAATCCTGTTCCTGTGGTCTCCACCCTCATGACATAGTCACCTCTCCAGGCACCACCTTTTAATATAATAACATTAAAGATTAGGTTTCAACATATACTGTAAATTTAGGAGGGACAGAAACATTCAATCTGTTGCAAAAGTTTGGTTAAAAAAATAACTCTGTGGTCAGTAAGTATGGGTTAAAGTTAACAAAATAGAAGAATAGAAAGGAAGAAACCTATTTTAAAAAAATAGATCCTTTAGGTGACTACAAGGTTAGTTAAATAAAAAGTGAGCAGAAAGCATGACTTGGTTACCAAAATTGCCAGGGTGACCTTGGGCTGCCCTGATGAATGCCTGGTTTTTAGAAAGCAGATTAGGACATAATCTTGTTTTGTCAAGTGCTGGTAGGACTGTACCTGAAGGACTCTACCTGGTCCTGGATGCCAGATTTAAGATTGATTGACCCTCCACAGTACATTCAGAGGAGAGCTTGAAATCAGGTTGCTTGGCTTTGTATGCCATCGTTATCCAGGCCATGCCATCATCCATCCATGACATTTGTGAATGCTGGCCTGGGCCTGCTGGCCCCTGTGGTCACACCACCCTCCCACACAAGCTTCTCCCCATTGGGCCTCACGGGCTCAGCCCCAAAAGAACTGAACTTAGTTCATCAGGTGCAGGATCTCCAGGCTTTTTGTTTCAAAAAGCAAGACAGATAAATAGGTAGCTTCGAAGTCTTACTTATGAAAGATCATCCCAGAGAAGGTGTAGTCTAGATCAAAAAGATCCAGGGAGAGCATTTAGGGAACCGCAGATATTGTAAGGACTATTGCATTCGTTCTCTGTTACTGCCTTCACGGATTATCCGAAATACAGCAGCTTGGAGCAGCACCCACTGCTCTCCCCCAGGTTGCCATCGGTGGGAAGTTTGAGCATAGCATGGCTCGGCTCGCTCGGGCCAGTCTCTGCTTAAGGTCTCACAAGGCCAAAATCAAAGCATCAGCTGGGCCGTGCTGATGGCCTTCCATTTGGAAGGCTTTGGGAAGGAATTTGCTTCCAAACTCATTCAAATTGTCAGATTTCAGTTCCTTGCAGGTGGAGAGCTGAGCTCCCTGTTTCTTTGCTGGCTGTCAGTGGGGGCCTCTTGTCACTCCTTAAGGCCATGCGTATTCTTTGCCACGCCCCTTCCTTTGCCAAGACAGCAGCGTCAGGTCCAGTCCAGTCCAGTCCTCGGGTCCCACAGCTCTCGAAAATCTCTTCTGCCTGTTTCCCTGACCACAATCAGAGAAAGCTCACTGCGTTTACGGGCTCCTGTGATTAGATGGGGCCTTCCACACAACCCCGGAAAAGTCTCCCTAACTTACAGTCTGTAACCTTAGGGAACCTCTGCAGTTCCTTTTACTATTTCACAGAACGTATATTCGCAGGTTCCAGGGGTGAGGGCATGGACATCTTTAGGGGCTCATTCTGCCATAATGTGGAGGGTGGGTCAGTCGGGCTCCAGTTGGTAGGGGGTGCGCACAGCAGGTCTCCCTGCCGAAGGGGAGGCTGAGGAGCGCAGGGAGGAGAACTGCACAGGGTGTGTGTGGGGGGTGGTGGGGCGGTCCTTTCACTGGGTCTGGAGAAGGGTTTGGGTGAGAGACTTCTGTGTCTCTTCCTGCCCTGAGACTTTAGGTGGTAAACTCTATGGACTCAGTTCTAAATTCTGTGCCTTCACTTGCAAGGAAAACCTAAGGCAGCTTATTTCATACCAAATGCTGTATTTAAAGTGATCCGGAGTTTTTGTATTTTGACCCTAAAAGACTTGAAATGAGGTTTATTTTGATAACTCATATACTAAATTCTTTGAATGATAAATGTTTAGCTATCTCTGCTCTCCTTCATGCTAAATCAGTGTAATAGTGACAGGCACTCAGCTTCATTCACCTAGACATGAAAAAATAATACTGATTAGCCAGCACGTATTGGGTGCTTACTGCATGCCTGGCATGATGCCACATACCTGAATGGATTATTTTATTTACTCCTCACATCAGTCCGGTGAGGTGCAAATACCAGAAGAGGAATTGGAGGCACAGCGAAGTTACAGCACTTTCCCGAAGTAAGTGGCAGAGTTCCTCATGTGACACTGGGCAGTCTGGTCTTCACCCCCAGACGAGGCAGCTTTCAAGTCTTGGAGGATTAAATGATAATCTTACACAGTTTTAATCATCATAGCATTTACCAATATAAAAAGGTCGTTTTTATGCAGAAAGACAAAAGTATCCCCTTGTGTGTCGGGGAGGGGTGGAGGGTCCCTGTTTGCCTCCACCGTGGAAAACAACCTTGAACAGTTATTTGCAGAGCAGCTCAGCTCTGTGTTTGGTGCCATGTGAGATCCAGATGCAGAGAAGCGATAAGTTCCCACAAATAATTCTGATGAGCTCTTTGAGGGTGGTCCAGTCCAGCAGGGTGGGATTTAGGGTTCCACCCAGCTGGGAGTCGGGGAATCTTCTGGCTTGTGTTTCAAGTCCATTAGCATTTGGCAAACTGTTTACATAACAAGAGAAATTTGTTAGAACCCATCAATGGAGAGCTGGGGCTAGGGAAGGATGTGGTTATTTGTGAAACAACCCTTTCAGGTGTGTTTAGATTTGTAAAGCATAATGAGATGCCCTTGTTCTGCTTAGGCATCAAGTGAGGGCTGCATTGGCTGTGAAGTAAGTGTGAAATACCCTTGTATTTACTTGGTATTCAAACTTACTGGCAAAACTTTATAATCTTTTTCACTAAAAAAAATAAGCCACTTAGTTCCTCTTATGCAATGATCCTGAAAATAAATGTTTAAATGTTATTATAGGACTGCAACAGATTATTTTAACTTATTTCATGAAAATGGTTAGCCATACAAAAAAATGGAAAAAATTTTACATGAGTACCATACTCACCACTTACATTATACAACTAATATTTTACTTGCTTCATTATTTATCTATAATTTATTCCATTATTTTATCTATCTATTAATTGTTTTGTCTTTTATGCACTTTAAAAGTATGTCTAAGACATCAGTGGTCTTTCCTCCAAATACTGCAGCATGCATGTCATTAACTAGTGTTCAAGCTATTTATGATTTTTTTCTCATAGGGAAATTTACATATGAGGAAATATGCAAATCTTGACATATGTATACATCTGTGCAACCCCAAATCCCATCATGATACAGAATATTACCGTCCTTCCAGAAAGAAAGTTCTCTCATACTCTTTGTCACTAAATCTCTGCCTTATTCCTAGGGGAAACTACTGTTCTGATTTTTTCTACCATAGATTACTTTTTTTTTTTTTTGGCCTGTTCTAGAACTTTATATAAGTGAAAACATACAATTTATACTCTTGCTTCTCTTAATCATCATATTTTTTGAGAACCATCCATTTGTTGCTTTTATCAGTAGATTGTTTCTTCTTATTGATGACTATTATTCTTCTGTATGACTATTCTACAGTTTGTTTATCCATCCTTCTATTGATAGACAAGTTTTTCTGGTTTTTGGCTCTTGCAAATACATGCTGTGAACATTGTATACAGTTGTTCCGTGGACCTGTGTTGTCATTGCTCCTGGGAAAATGCCAAGGAGAGGAATTTCTGGGTTACAAACTGTTTACTTTCATGTAAATGAAAGATGAATGTTTACTTTCATGAGAAATTGTTAGGTCTTTTCCCAAATTGGTTGTATCTTTTTTCACATGCACACACAAAAAGTGTAAAAAGTATCTTTTTTCACACACACACACAAAAGTATGAAAAGTTTTATTCCACATTCTCACCAACATTTGGTGGTGTTGTTTTTTTTAACTTTAGCCATTTTGGTGGGCAGATTTATAGACAGATAGACAAACAGACAATAGAGTACATACATTTTATTTTCCAGCTATGAATGGCTTTGGTGTTTGAAGAGTGTTTAGCACTTTTAGAATCAAAACTGAGGTTTCACTATTATGTTTACATTGTTTAACAGTGTTTTAATGTAGACCTTTAAGAAATATTTTCTTAAAGTCAATCACATGGCCAGATTTTCTCCTCAGTGAATATCCAGTGTGACCAGGTAGAGCCATGTCATCACACACCTACCAGATGAGCCTTGTGGTTCGTTGTGTGCGTGCGTGTGTGCGTGTGTGTGTGTGTGTGTGTGTGTTGGTGGGGAAGGAGGGGGACAGAAAGGGAATATAAAAATAACCCTTTCAGAAGCTAACATTTGCATCTTGCTGATGCACCGCTAGAGGTTATTACAGGACTGCCTCCACGGCTGTTCTCCTCCTTAAAGAAAACCAGTTGGGATGTGCCAGTTGGGAGGCGTGAGAGTCACACACTCGAACAGGTGCCAGAATCTCTTAATGACTAAGCAGCTTCTGCAAGTTACTTGGGACAGTTCGTTGACCCTTTTGCTTCATTACTGTATTGAGTGAATTCCTCATAGTATTCCAACAGCCTTTCTAAAAGGTTAGGATAGCTCTGGTGAGGGTCAGGGCACCTGCCTGGGTTGCAGGGCAGGTCCTCAGTTGGGGGCGTGCAAGAGGCAACCAATCAATGGTTCTGTCCCTCTTTTTCTCTCTCCCTTTCCCTCTTTCTAAAAATAAAGAAATAAAATCATTTTTTAAAAAGTTACAGTAAGTGAGGATAACATTCTAAACATATTCAACAAAATTCGAATCCACATTGAGTTCTTTGAGGTTTACAAAGCTCCCCTAAAGACTGGGTATACCATTTGGAAATTCAGACAAGATATGATTGTTTCCTCATTTCCTCTGCTTGTGCCATCAACCTACTGGCTGGTTGATGCAGATTTCAGTGATAGGAGTTTTAGTCAAGCAGCGAGCGTGACCGTTGTTGAACAACAGTTGACGGTGCCCCAGCATTTCCGATTTGTCAGAGGTGCTGCTTCGGCTGCAGTCTCTGTGAGGTGCTGGTGGGGAAAGAGTGGGTGGGTGAGGCACGGTGTTTCCCCAGGCCTCTTTCTCGGACTTGCAGGGAGGTGGTTGCCAGGCTCATTGTCTCTGAAGGCCACTGCCCTCTAATTCTCCTGCAGAGCCCCAGCACCAGTTTGGAGTGTGTGAGGGGCCGAGAGCACACACGTGGTGGGGGCGTGTCCTCGCTGCTGTGTGGCGATCACAGGCGGCCTTGAGGGTGAGGTGGGCCCACGCTGTTGGGGAGGCTCTGTCTGACTCCGTCCGCTCCGCCCTACTGCTCAGAGGCAGTGCCAATGCTGGCCCACAAGTAACTTTAGGGGGGCAGGGCGGCCGGGTGCTGCTAACTGATGAATTCCAACTTTCCGGGTGACTGTGTTAAAAGTAAATAGTTGACATGTTGAATGACTGAGCCCATCCATGTGCCTGTCTCCTGGAACTGAGCAGTTTCAGAGACGGGGAAGAGGTGGGCGCTCGCATCAAGTCCTCTCTGTCCAGTTGTTTCTTCTCTCACGTGGCTTTTTCTAACTTTGGTTCTGTTGCAGAGCGGTCTGCTCTTTGGAGACCATTCAGGCGAAGAGCAGTGACACCTGTGTGCAGTCGCCCTGCCATGCAGACCGCTGTCCTGTTAGTGAGGTGCTTCTCCCAGAGCCCGTTACCTAGCGTCTTTGGACTTCTAAGCAGATAGAATTAGTGGCATAAACAACCCTGCATTATTGATGTTCAAACAGGTTGTAAAAGGAGAGGATTTTTTTGGAACATAGAACAATCTATTGTTCGATGCTCATGAGATACGATTGTTCAGCCTGATTGTTGAAGGCGGAAAGTCAAAGTCCTCCATTTATTTGGTGTTTGATGCGACAGAAAGTTGTCTCTTACTGTGTTCACATTTTCTGATGTTAGGAAAATCTTTCCTTCAAGCTAGGAAAACAGAATAGCATTACGCAAGTGGACGTCTGTTATTCCAAATACTGTAACCCAGAAGGGCAGTATCTGCTTCTTAAGGCTGGCATAAAAGAAATTGCTTGTGTTTATTGTCACTTGATTATTTGAAAGATTCCCGTCTAAGCAGAGGTTGGAGGTGGTTGGTTTCTAGATGCTGCTTCCTTCAAGACAAGATTTTCCACCTTTTTCCTGCTGATCAGCTCTCTCTTTGTTACCCACCTACCGTCTGCTGCACACGTATCTGGATGTGTGGAAAAGCATATGGGAAAGGGATAGAAAAGTTCATGCATTCAACCAGTAAGGGCGGAGCACACAGTGTCTGCAGTCTGGTCAAGTTTACAGCCATCTGTTGGAACACAGGGAGCCCTTTTCAGAAGTGGCTTTGCTCTCCAGGCTCTGCGAGCAGACCCCTCCCCCCACGATTGTCCAAGTGTTCCCAGTACAGCCCCTCCCTAAACGACCTCACTGGACCCAGGCGTATACTCTGTGCACAGTTGTGTGGATGCATTTTCCCCTTTACTGTACACGTACAGACTGCCTAGTGAAATTAAACTCAGAAAGCAATTCTTTAGCTCCCTCACCTCTTGGCAGAAGAAACTGTTCAACTGGCTTTTAACACATGCTTTGTATTTTCTTTAGAACTGATTCTTGTGGTAACTTAGGTGTTTGGTTGGACTTAACATTGATAAAAGGCTCCTGTTGTATATTTTCCCTACTACTGTTTGAAACAGTTTCTTTTTTTTTTTTTTTACCTTCTTGAATCTCATTTCCCTCTTCAAATTTAAAAAAAATCATTGTCTGTAATGATGTTTCTTTCAGTGTATTGATGGAAATATATTAGATGCTGCATTGAATAGTAAATTTATACGTTGTAAATCAGTACATGTTAAAATATCATGTAACTGCTGAGAAAACATGAGAAAGGGGTCACTACCCTTCAGACCAGGGGTGCCCTTTATGTGCACTCGTCAGGTAACATTGTGTTAATCTGGCAGGGCTATTCCCTACTCCTATCTTCCTATTTCTAAAATTACGATCCTTAAGATATTTACGGGAGAGAGTGGACTGGCAAGATGTGAAGTGAGACAGTTTCTGACCTTATCCTCCTGTTAGCTGCTTTATGGCTGATGAGCTATTCTTTATCCACCCATCCATCCATCCATCTACCCATCTACCCACATACCCATCCATCCAGCAAAGAGTCTGCTTTTCTCACCTTTCACCCCAAAATGTTGATTTTATTATCTTAACTTCGTATGATTCATTATAGATTTTCAAGTGCTTTCAGATCCATTATCTGTTTTGCTCCTCGTAATCCCGAGGGCTTTTCTGAAGAAACTCCTTTCTATACATGAAAAAATTGTGGCTTGAAATCACGTGCTGGTCCAGTGTGGCAGTGGTAACCACGCCCCCCCATCTTCCATGCCCCCCATCTTCCTCCTCTCCCCTTGTAGCACGTGCCCTGTGCTGCGCCAGGCAGCCACACTCTCCGACTCCGTCGTGATTTCTGCACAGGGCCTCCAGGCAGAGCCGCCCGCTCTCACACAGCGGTCGAGCCGCCCACCAGGCACAGCTCACATGCTTATCAGTCACTACTTCTGGTTCCAAGTTACGGCATTCCAGAGATAATTAAAACCCAGCCCCTGCTTTTCAGGAACTCAAGCTCCTATGGAGGAAACACAGATAAACAAAAAGTGCTGTCAAACAAAATGCTGGGGCACAGAGCAGGGAAAGGCTAACTGGGCAGCGAGGGAGCCTTCACTGGGGAGCGGCTTTCGAGCCAGCGTTTGAAGGCTAAGGGTCATGTGGACATGGGAAGGACGGTACTCTCTGGGCCATGCCACCGTCCCTGGGAGTTGTAGCTGTTAGGGGAACGAGAGAATAGTAACATCACCCACAGCCAAGCCTCTTGAGTTCCTCTGTGAAGCATTTGAAAAAGAGCTCTTTTTGGGGGGTTGGGATGCAAAATGACCAGCGGAGTTGCTGAGCTTGCTAATAAACTCACATCTCAGACTGTGCGGGCATAATGAGTAGTGGGTGTTATTCTAAGTCTGTGAACCGGTGGCCAGGTCTGATCTGTCTTCCCTCCCAAATTAATTATAAGTCCGTTTTTCCCGGGTATTCTGCTTGGTTGGTTAATCTTCAACCAGATGTCCCAACATCAAAGGGTCTGACTTCCAGCACAACCTTCCTCCACCCCAGCCTCCTCTGCTAATCTCACTGCATTTATTTAGACACAGTTAGTTGTCTTTGTGACTGATCTCCTTTCTTTTCTTTCCTCATTCTTGTTCCTGCTTTTTTGGTTGGCTCAATGGGAAGTGTCCACATCACAGCACTGAAAGGGCACAGAAAGTTCACCTCTGTACAGTCCATTTCAGCAGCAGAAGAAGGAGACTTTGAAAACTGCTCAAAATAACCACCTGCACCCAGTCTTAGCGTGTGATACGTGTAGTTGAACGTGCAGCGTTTATCTCTCCAGGTCCTAACAGTGTCTTCAAGATAAGGACACTGATGCTCGTTAGTGTGGTATTGGGAAAGGCCCTTCCAGTGATACTCACGCCAGCCGTGGTGGAGACGTCTCAGGTGGGAGGAAGCTTCTTGGCCATCAGGAATGGATGGATGGAAGGCCCTTCAGCCCTCTTGCCTTTGTAGGAATTGAAAGGGAAGGGCAGAGTGTGGTAGCATGAACCCGGGTTTACCTGCTCTTCATATATTCACTCACTCATGGATATTTTGACCCCCTCCTACTCTTTGTCAGGCCGTATAAAATGGATCCAGGAGCCCCACTCGTCAGGAGTTCACAGTGCCGTGGGTGCAGTCACCCGTTGCTCCAGCTGGAGGCGCGTGCTGAGGCTGTTGCAGAATGTGCCTCCAGGCCTGTCCTGTGCTTTCTGTGGCACCAGCCGTGGCCCCTCCTGTGTGGCTGTGTGTGGTAGATAACGCTTTAAGTGGCTTTCTAGCTTGCTGTGAAACAGTGGTGAACAGTTGTCACAAAAAAAAAAAGAAAAAAGTACAATCATATCTAAAATCGAACTTGAAAAATATTTCCCCATTCTACTTCTGTACATCATGTAAAGTTGGAAGCATGAAGCCAAACTACTTTGAAAAATTAAGGCTTATGGGCAAAGGAGAGGAAAACAGTTCTGTTACTCTGGAGAAAAGGTAAATAAACCCAAACAGTATGATAAAATGAAATGTAGTATAATGAAAGTAGAACTTGTTGATAACTTGCCTGGTCCTCCTATTACCTCTGGGTGTGGGGTCCCCTGCTGATCTTGCTCTTCTAACCACGGCTTCCCAAACTGCAACATGCATACAGACCACATGCAGATTGTGGCTCGGTGGTCCCGGTGTGGCCCCTAAGATGCTGCAGCTTTCGCCGTGCTGCTGGTTCGTGGACCGTGCTGTTTCAGGTGAGGAACCTCCCTGCCGCACGGTGAGGCAGAGGGAGGCGGCCCCAGGAAGCTGTCCTTGGCATCCGGGTACTTGCTGCGTACACCTGGGCTGTGCTGCCACCACGCCTGCCAGCCGGTGAAGAGTCGCTCCTTTCTCCTGAGGTCTTTAACTTCTCAGCTTAAGAAGGCGACCTTGAGAATTTATTCTCACCTTAGTCGAAGCCTCACTTCAACAAAGATGGCTGGTTTAGTGCATTTAAGTATTGTGTGGAAGGAGTATCACGCATCTTTTTCTAGGTAAGTGTTCACTTGGTTACACATTCATAGAATTAGGATATTTATTATGGACATAATAAAAACTCTTCAGAACCTTCTGTGATCCTCACTGTGGACCTTTGGTTTGGTTATCTTTAATCTGCCCATAGGCCGCCCCCAATCATACTGCATGTATTTCTGGCCCCAAAAAACTATTTCACAGAGCAATAGAAATACTGATATTGTCCTGGTTCCAGTTTGCACTTGATACTGAATGGCCCTTTTATACTGTTTTTTTTGTTGTTGTTGTTTTTTGTTTTGTTTTTTTTAATGCAGTGTGACTACTACAAACTATGAAGCCTGAACAATTTTTATCAGGTTTCTGTTTGTGCGGTTTTTAGTATTGTGCAAACGCCATCTTGAGTAAGTCATTTATTGTCTGCTATTTGGGGCTTGTTTAAAAAAATAATAATGACTTGTTACTTGGAGCTGTAGAGTTCCTGATTTTTTTCCATATGTTTTTAAGGAGAAGTGAATTGCCTTATTCAAAAGATGTGGTTTTTCAAACTCAGACAGACAGCAGTGTGGTGGGGACCAGAGGGGAAGGAAAGGAGGTGGTGCGGAGGGTCAAGGGGCCCAGATACGTGGTGACAGGGGGAGACCAGGCTTACACAACGTGATGCACAGGTGAGGTTGTCACACTGTAGAATTGTATACCTGAAACTTATACGCTGTTACTAAACAACGTTACCCCCCTAACCTTAACTTAAAATTTTTAAAGGAATACATATTAACATATATAAAAAGATTTTAAAAGTAAATACACAATCATTAAGACATTAAAAAATCATAGCTTTTGCACCCGCCCAGATAACCAAGGCAGGCTCTGCCTAGCCCTGTCTTTTCCGCTTTGTCCCTGAGTGGAGGGCGGGTCAGGCTCCGCTGAGGCAGCAGAATTCCTGAGTGACTTTTTTGTAATTTATCTCCCTGGAGATTCCTGGCTGCCTGCAGAGTTCCAGAAGGCCTTCGAGGAACCAGTAGAACAATGATGAGGAACCAGTAGAACAATGATCAGTGTGAGCTCTTGTCTTTCTAGTTTGCAGGAGTTTATGTTTTTGTTTTGCATTTTTAAGAAGATTTTATTTATTTTTAGAGAGGGGGAAGAGAGGTAGAAAGAAAGGGAGAGAAACACAATTGGTTGTTTCTTGCACATGCCCCAACCGGGGACTGAACCCGCAACCCAGGCATGTGCCCTGGCAGGGAATCGAGCCAGCAACCTCTCACTTTGCAGGATGATGCCCCACCAACTGAGCCACACGGGCCAGGGCTGTTCTGTGTTTTTAAATGAATGAAGTGGCATTGAGTCCCCTAGTTCCTTGCCTCTCGAAATGTTCATCTCCTAGCATTTAGAAGAGGCACCACAGATGCTTCCAAAGCATCAGGCATTGTTGCCTTTGGGGAGCCTTCTCTGGTCCCCACCCCATACCCCCTCCCCAGGTCTGTGCACATACCTTTGCTGTGTTCCAGGCACTGTTCTAGCTGCTCAGGGTATGGCAGAAAACTTGGTTCAGACGCTCACTGCCCTGTATTGAGAGGTCGTGTGCACACACCCACAATCCATCCGTCTCTCCGAGGTCAGAGTTGCCTCTCACTCCGCAGGTCCTCGGCCTGGGTGTGCTGAGGGCACACACCCGATTGTGCCGCTTTTCTCCCTTCTCTCTTCTCCCTTTTCTACTCTATGTCCTTCCTCCCTCTCTCTCAGGAGCAAGAACAGGAAACAGAATTTATAATTACAAGATGAGCCAGATAAAATTTCATCCCTGTTTCTGGTTTCTACATATAATTCCTTGAAGTTTTGGGGTATGTGTGATGTAAAGAGTGAGTTGAATGCTCTCTTTGTTTGATGAGTTTGCTCAGCTGTGGCGAACAGCGAAAGTTCACTCTTGCTGTGTCCTTTGTTCGGAGCCGAAGGAAGGACACAGGTCTTTGAAAAGTCGCTAGGAGGAAGGGATGTTCTGCTTTTATCTTATTCCGGATGGTCCCTGTGTCTGAACACCAACGCATGTTGTTGGAGACAAACACAAGGGTTTTGAATGTTTTTATTTTGTGAAACCATCACCCCCTTCTCCCGAAACAAAGCAGCCCAAAGCTAGACCATTCGTCTGGGGGCTGGTGCTGGCCAAGTTGCTGGATGAAATACAGGCCACTCAGTGTAGTGGCATTTCAGGTAACCCACGAATATACTTTTGGTGTAAATGTGCCCCAATACTGCCCAGGACGTAATTACACTAACAATTTATTTGTTGTTCCTTTCCTCTGAAATTCAAGCGTCACTGGTGTTCCACATTTTTATTCACCAACTGGCGATCCTTATTACGGCAGAAGGCGGTTGTTGGGTTGCACTGCTGTTGCTCTCACTCTCGGTCGTGGTGATGGGTCAGAGGGGCACCCTTGTACTTGGTGGAAGCTGCTTCCTTTGCCAACTTTAGTAACGGCCCCACTTTGAGAAGGTTCCTCAGCCCTAGGCAGGAGGAAGAGCGAGGTGAAAGCACACTGGATCCTCCATTGCACCTCCCTCCGCCTGGAGGTGTTACAGTGCTGCATGGCTGGGAAGACGAGATCACCGATGGCAGCCCAGTCTTCCATTCCTTGCCTGTCTGATGTGGAAATACATTCAGTTTAGTTCAGCAATAACTTCTACATTTGTAATGTAGAGTGTGAGAAACTGTCCACCTACCAGTCTTGGAAGGGAAAAAGCATTCCCAGTGGGGCTCAACCCGGGGGGACACTGTAGTCATCCGGAGTGCTGTAGAGCCACACTGATGCGTACGTAGGACGTACCCCGGAGACTCCGGTTCGGGGTCTGCTGGACCTGCACATGCCTGGCTTTCCCACAGCTCTCCTTCTGGCTCTGGTGTTCAGCCGGCGTCGAGACTGGCTGAGTTGCAGTGTTGTGTATTGTCTTAAAGTGTCTGAGTGCCAGCGCAGGGGAGGAACGGTGAGAGACGGGATCTTTGCCTATGGCGTGAACACTTACTTGCAGATTTAATTCTGGGCCGAGACTCACAGGTGGGGCTTCCAGGCTCTTTCGGGAGTGGTTTACCATTGCTAAGTGAGACTGGCGAGGGTCAGACCTGGAATGCCCCCAGTTGAAGTTGAAATTTTATGGGACCTTGAAATGTTATGGGATGGTTAAAATGGTAAGTGTGACACTGAACATAATTAAATATAAGTACCGACTGATAGAAGCCTGTCGCAGTGACACTTGCCAACAGTTGCACAGCAAATGGTAGCACCAGGCTCTTCCAGTTGGCACCACCTCATCAGGTGGACAACTTTGTCGTGTGGTTAAATGTCTTGAGGGGCAACTCCCAGGTAGAGTGGGCTGGTTTGGTGCACAGATCACCTAAGGTGTGTAGCCCCAAATCAGGGTATGTCGAAGTGTCCTCAGGGCCTCCTTCATCTGCGCCCTGGGATGCTACTTGAATATGCAGACCCCTGAGTGATATCTCGAGCTCGGGGTCAGGATCTCTGGGCCTGGGCCTAGAATGCAGTAACTAGTCCCTGAATTTCTGTGCTGGGGCCAAGGGGTTAGTCTGAGCTGCGCTGTAACAGCGGCAGACTCTGAAGTTCAGACGGGGGTAGAGGCCAACCTTCTTGACTATTATTGTTTTATTTTTATTCTTTCGGAACCCCTCTGTTTGGGCAGTGGTGTCTGACCTCTTTGCCTTTGCAGAAGGGTCCCTTGAACCCTGACGTGTCTGAAGACAGCGTAGGGATCCTCAGGAGCACCCGGTCTCCCTTGGGTCACCTCCAGCTCTGCCCAGTGGCTGATGGGGTGGGCCCAGCCCCGTGGTCTGCTCCAAGGTGGTGGTTTTGCGTTTCCCTCTTCCATACTTTGTTCCCGTCGCTACGAAGGCAGAATGATGAAAAAACAACTACGAACAGAGTCTGCCACATTTAACTCATAAGTAATTCCATGTATTTATCATAAATCATTAATGCATAGTTGAGCTAAACACAGAAGAGTAGCTATTGCCAGCAATTGAAAAAAAATAACCAAACTCTTAAGGAATGTTTTTAAAATGTATCTTGCGAAGCCTCTTTATTTTTTGCTAATTTGGATTTTATGGTCGTTTAGAGAATGGCCCCTCAAGTATAGCCTTCAGTTAGCTGAAAATTCCTGTTGCACAAATGAGTAGTGTAAGCCAGCAGTTCTCACTGTGAGGTAAACAAATGTGTTTGGATATAAAAAATGGAATAGTTGAGGACTTGCCCCAAGTCATACTGGAAAACATCAGAGTTGAAAATTTCCCTTCAGTACATTGTTTTAGTCCATCCATGCTACTTATCTCTCAGAACTTTTTCTAAGATGAATTCTGTCTCACCCCAAACTGTAAACTTATTTTAAATCTATACATCAGTGCAGTTCTCACTCTCACTTCTAGGTTTTCTGCCACCTGAAAAGTTCGCAATCTGCTGGCATAAGCAAAACCGCAAATTTGAAAGCATTAGATTTCATTTTTGAGGGACTTTATTTATACTGAAAATGTTGGCATGGCTATGCATTCAAATCCGCCCCTCTTTTCCATCTCCTGGTCTTCTCTTGTGATGCTAGCCATATCTGAGGTGTCACCTGCTCTGAATGACGTCCTCTGTGGGCTCACTTAGCATGGGGCGCAAACCTCCATGTTTAACAGGTGAGTGCCCCTTGCTGCTCAGCTTTCATTACCCAGATATACTCACTATCAGGACTTGTGGAAAATTGTCCTAAATTGTCCTAAATTCACTGTGCAGACCGAAAACCCATTCACATGTACATGCGCTGCCGTGTACACAGTCTGTGTGAGAGGCTCTAGAGTGGTTGCTGGTCCTGGCCACTCTCCTTATAGGGCACTGACTCCGGGTGTCCACCTGTGTCACATGTGTGATTTGCTCGCTGCTTGTGTGTGGGGGTTGAGGACGAAGGCAAGGATGGGCACCAACATGAGTAGCAGGCCTTCGGCAGGGTAGACTCAGTATTTGCTGCTCAGTTGCTCAGACTAAGCCCAAATTTCTGCAACACCTATGTTATTGCGGCAAGAAGGTCAGTGTTGTGGGCCATGGGCCCCGTGTGGAGGGAAACCCTCATGGTGATGAGGGAGGCCAGTGACTCTCCCATGGCCACATCGGCGGCCTCTGTCCTCCGTGGCCTTTGCATGTGCACAAGCAGCAACAAGATCTCTTCCTAAAAAATTAACTCTTGAGTATCCAGGGGTCCATACTGACATGCGTGAACAAGTGAGTGAATGAATGAAGAAGAAGAGACAGATCTGCACAGAAGAATTCCAAGTAACTGATGCCGATACTCTGTCCTCCAGGAGCGGGCACGGAGTCCCCAGCCCCACCTGTGTGCCGTGCACAGTGAACTTCCTTTCAAAGAGGACAGTGCAGAAAGGGCGGGAAGGAACTTTCCAGTGGAGAAACTTGACAGACAGGCAGGGGGCGGAGGCCACATCAACAGGGATAAGCCCTGTTGAAAGTGTGTGATGGGAATGGCGCTCACCTCTGCGATCTTCCTCCCCAAACCTACAACCGAGTCTAACCGTGAGGAAATATCAGAAAATAAGCAACTCGTGGGCTATTCTACAAAATGCCTGACCAGGAAAAACTGTTAAGGCCATCAAGAAGAAGGGAAGTCCAAGACACTGTTAGGTGACGGTGAGATGTGATGTGGTGCCCTGGGACGGGAAAGGGCATTAGGAGATAGCGAAGGAAATCTGAATGAAGTGTGAGCTTTAGTTAATGGTAATGTATTAATATTGGTCATTAATGGAAACAGGCATACCAACTTACTGTATGGTACTAACAACGGGAACTGGGTGAGTGGCGTATGGGAACTCTTGGTGCTATCTTCAATTTTTCTGTAAATCTAAAACTTGTCTAAAATTAAATGTTTATTAAAAAATAACATAATCCCAAGAAGGAAAGTAACTGTTGGTGCTGGGAGTGGAAGTGAGATAGTTTTAGGAGATGATACTTATTAACTAAAAACATAAGTTTTATAAGAGAAAGTATATGTGATATTTGAATTCTGGTGTTCTTAACACTGTCAGAATATATTCCTCACAAATGTCATTGATTTTCTTTATGGTCTTTTTTAAAGATTTTATTTATTTATTTTTAGAGTGAGTTAGAAAGCGAGGGAGAGAAACATAGATTGGTTGCCCCTTGCACGCCCCCACGTGGGGACCTGGCTGGCAACCCAGGCATGTGCCCTGGCTGGGAATCGAACCTGCAGTCTTCCGGTTCACAGGCTCGCACTCAGTCCACTGAGCCACACCAGCCAGGACTGATCTCCTTTATTTTGATCTCAGATAAAATGTATATGAAGTATTAGGTCTGTGTTGTGAATTTATTTATTTATAGGCATTAACGAGTATACTAAAGGCAAAAGATATCAAAACAGATCATCAGTCATGACAACAGAACCAGAGGCAGTGTCATAATTAATGACTTTGCTAATTGCTGTTTCCTTTATTAATTGGCATTCATATTTTAGTCTGGCATACACATCATAAGTATTACTTGTTTTTATACCTGTTGTGAGAGAGCATACAAAATAGAGTCTTTTATCCTCAACTGTTCCAGGTCTGAATTAGAACAAGATGAAATTCTGCTAGTGTTTGGAGAGATACCAGTTTCAAGGCCACAGAATCATTAACAACTCTCCTGTACTAAGTTTAGTCTTTGAATCCATGAGATCCGGGTGAGCACTTAGTTTCTGTAGCTCTGAAATGTCCACGATTAGGTCATACTCATCTGAATCAGACCTCGGGATTCACTCCCAAGTGCGTATTTCCATGAAGATGTTTCGTTGAACTGTTTATGTGGTATGCCTGCTGAGAAGAGTGTTTTGTTTGTTAAGTAGAAGTTTATTTAAAACCATGGTAAGTAAACCATGACAACTTTGAAGGAGGTTTTTGTTTTTTTCCTGCTGCTAATGAAAGTGCTGGGTTCTTTTCCCCATTTCCCAAAGGCCTTTGGTGTATTTAAATGAAAGACACTCTTGGAGCACCCTGTTCAGTTGAAGCCACCAAAAAGGGATCCAGTGATAGGAACTGTGGTTTAAGAATACCAGAAAAGTCAGTGCTTCTAGTATGAAACTACAGATAAAATATCACTTGCTCACATTTCCTCCTCGGGGATGTCATCCAAATATTTATTCTCTGACTTCTTGAAGCATAGGCTCCTGAAGTTTTTTGTATACAGACCGCATCGCATGATCTCACTAAAGGAAGTGCAGCTTATCAGATAACTTTGAGCTCTTGTAAAAGATGAAAATTAAGTTTTATAATAGTCACCATTTACTATGCTAAGCACATGACATGTAACTTTTCACTTTAAACACTAGTAAAAGTCTGTGCTGTCCCTCTGTTTGCTCAGAGCCCCGGTTTTGTTTCTGGGTCCAGGTGGGTGGGCTCGGCCTCAGGGCTAGAGCTGCTCCGCAGGGGACCCAGTGGGGGGGCACGAGAGCTTGCCCCGTCTGCTAGGAGCTCCTGGGAAGCTTTCGTTCTCTGGTAAGTGGCAGGAGGATGCTGGGCTGCCTTCTCCCTTCCTTTGTGCTTGGACACTGTTGTGATGACCCAAGCTCAAGTTAGAAGGCTTTTGACTAAGAAGTGACAGAAAGCCAATGTGCTGAGGATGGTTCAGGGAACCCAGGAAAGAGTTCCGTGTTTTGACAACACCGCTGAGCACCTGAGCCCGGCCGGCAACTGCTCTGCCTCCAGACTTCTTGTCCTTTGTTTAAGCCATTGCTGGCTGAGCTTTCTATGACTTGCAGCTGAAAACATCCTTACCTGAAGCCACTGTGTTGTCCCAGTTTTACCTGGGAGGAGAGGAAGACTTACAGTTGTCAAGCAACTTGCCCAGGGTTGCCTGCCAGACAGGCCAAGCTGGGACTCAAATGTAGCTCCAGCCCCCGCTGTCCTCCCCATCCCCCCGCCCTTCGTACTCAACCACCAATGAGTGCCTTTCCTCCAGGGTAGGGCTTTGAACCTCTACAAAGATTGACACACTTGGACCAAGCATGATCCTAAATCTAGCAGTGCCCAAAGTACTTGTGGTGACTTCCAGGAAATTTATTCTGGAACCCGAACTCTCTCCTGTTCAGGGATATGGCTTCAACTTATCTAAATAAGTAATATTCTGCTCCCACACTGAGCTAGTCTGCTCTGGCTGCTGTAACAAAATCCTGTGCACTGAGGGGCTTAAACAGCAGAAGTTCACTGCTCACAGCTCTGGAGCCTGGAAGTCCAAAATCAAGGGGCTGGCCAATTCTGCTTGTGAATAGTCTTCTCTCTGTGCCTTCATGTGGAGCGGGCAGTGGGGTGGAGACACAGAGAGGGATCTGTGTCTCTCTTCCTTTCCTTACCAACCCACCAACCCTGTTGGATTAGGACCCCACCCTTAAGACCTCAGGTAACATTAATCACCTCTTAAAAGCCCCACCTCCAGCTACAGTCACTTTGGGGGTTGGGGCTTCAACATGTAAATTTTGGCGGGGACACAATTCAGTGTATAGCACACACCCGTGTAATGACCCAGGAGAAGAAAACCTGCAAGAATTCTAGCTAAACCCAGTGCTGGCAGGCTGTGTCCTGGCTGTGGTCCTGGCGCCCAGACCCAGGCCTTGACAGAGCAGCCTGGGCACCCCTTGGGCACCTCTCCTCAGATTGCTCATTGCTGACTTGGAAACCCCTAGATTTCAGCTCTCAGGGTGGTTGGCTGACAGGGTCAAAAATGGTATCTTCTCAAAGGAAAATCAGGGGGAGCTCTTATTTCCAGCATCAGTCCCCCCCTTGCCTGTGGGCCGGTCCTGGGCATGGGCCTTTCCAGCTGTCACACTGGGCGTGGCCCTGGAGGGGCCAGCGGGGTCAGCTGAGGGACACGCAGCACAGTGTGCAGACACACTGTGGGAGTGAGAAAGTAGCACCCTTCTGTCAGTTTCCACGTGGTTGGAAAACTCAGCCGTGGACAGTGACCCCCAAATCCTTGAACTTGAAAGAGCATTTCTTCCTTTTTCATTTTTTGTTAAATTTATTGGGGCAACATTGGTTAATAAGGTCATAAAGGTTTCCAATGTACGTTCCTGTGACCTGGATCTGCATGTTGCACGGTGTGCCCACCATCTAAAGTCGAAGCATCTCCTGTCAGCACATGTTACGCTACCTGACTTCGAATTACACCACAGAGCCTATTTCTTGTCGAAGCAGCACTTCCGAAGTACAGAACAAGCTGAGCGCTCTGTAGGTACCCCCTGCCCCCAGCCATAACCTTTGCTTGCATAGCATCACACTGAGTGGGGAAAGTGTGTTGGTTCTGTGGGTGTTCTAACACCTCACGTCTAAGTGGCATCTATTGATCCAAACCACATTTCTGTAGAGCTGAAAATAATGAGAGGGCAGGGGAGGTATTTTCTTCATTCTAGTAGACAATATTGCCTTGATTTGGTCAGACTCTGCCCCATCGTAGGCCCACGCTGATTATAAAACATATCTCCATTTCAGAAATAGTCAAGCGGAGTGGAAAAGCTACATCTTAAACTCAGAGAAGCACATATGACACAGGTTTTTCCATCCTCAGAAAGTGTTTCTGCACATGGCTTTGCGCTCTTGCAGACTCCAAAGCCCCCATGTGTGTGCTTGGAAACCACTGATCCTCGAGTGTCAGGTCGAATTTTTCTCCCTCTTATGTGTGGAGGACAAACCCATTTGACTGTGAAAACTGCGCTATTCGGTTCTCCTTTTCTTTCTTTTCAGGGAGTTGGAGGTGGGGTATTTTTCAGCCGAGCCTTGCCTCAGAAGAGACACACACAAAACACCAATGACGCCAGCCAACCTGGGGGTAACAGAGGGGCCCCCGATGGGGGCCCGGCATCCTGGTTTATCCCTGTAGGTTTCCTTCTCTCAACTCCGTTTTTGAGGGCACCATGCTCTGAAGAACATCCTCTGCATTATCATGCCCTCCTCCCTCAGAAGGCTGTGCTGTTGACTTGGGTATAAGTCAAAAATTTCACAGCTGTCACTCATAAGGACCTCTGACACCAGACACTGTATTAAGCTCCCGATTGTTGAGTGAAAGGACCTGAGGGCAGTTGCAGAGATTAAAACAATTTCTCTCCTTCACCAGTCTAGGTAAATAATGAAAGCTTAAACAAGTCAGGAACTTGAGTCTCAGTAGAAGGTAAAAATGAGCCTAATAGTGCTCGCAGGGTCCTGCAGAGGTGATGCCTGCGTGAGTGTGGGTGGTGGGGTAATAATATGGGTGTAATAATTTATGGTTTTAGTTTGAGCATTCCACCTAAAATGTCACATGGTGTGCTTGAGTGTGCTGTTGTTATCTTACGGAATTATCTGTTTATCTGATTTTGTAATAAAAGATTTTGCAATAAAAAGGGGGCATTATTTGTGCTGGACCCTGTATTATCAGTTTTAGGAATTTATTCCTAATTCCTCTTTCACTTTTCTAAAATATTTGTTAGGGACTTCATTTATTTATAGAGAGAAGGGAAGTAGGGGAGACAGAGAGGGAAAGAAACACTGATGTGTGAGAAAAACACTGATCAGTTGCCTCTTGAATCTGGCCCAACTGGGGACCGAACCCACAACCCAAGCCTGTGCCCTGACCAGCGACAGAACTAGTGACCTTTCACTTTGCAGGATGATGTCCAACCCACTGAGCCACACAGGTCAGGGCCCTCCTTCACTTTATACTTGTACACACCTTTGCTTCTGTTGAGAAGTTCACACTCGAAGAATGTGTTCTGGAGTCTCTAGCACAAATGAAAAAAGGCTGAAAATCTCTTCTCACTTTCAGGCTATGCATCAAAAAGCTTAGCATTTTAATTTTTCAAATCTCAATATTGTTGCTAAATACAAGCACTCCTCTTGTAAATATTCAATTGCCATTTAAAATGTAACCCCTTTGGTCCAATGTTTCATTTTCCTTCTGTGTGAAAATCCCGATGAGGTGCTTTAGGGTCATGGTTTTTTCTGTATTTCCATTGTAGCAACAAAACCTTTTCATTAAGCAAATAGATTTTTACAGCAGTATTTTTTAGTGTAAGTTTATTATTTTAAAGCTGAGCTATAGCTGACATGTAACATTGTAATAGTTTTAGGTGTACAACATAATGATTTGACCACCACAGTGAGTCTGATTCACGTCCATCACCCCACATAGTAACATTTTTTTTTCTCGTGATGAGGACTTTTAAGGTCTGTTCCCTTGGCAGCTTTCAAATACAGGGTGGGGCAAAAGCAGGCTTACAGTGAGTATGTGAATCAGTTTATTCTCGCATTATTATCTACTCTTTATTGTGTTATTTTCCATATGAACAACTGTAAACCTACCTTTGTCCCAGCCTGTATACAGTGCAGTAATCATTAGCTACGGTCACCACGCTGTATGTTACATCCCCGAGACTTACTCATTTTGTAGCTGGAAGTCTGTACCTTTTGACCACCTTCACCCCCTCAGGCCTCTCCCCTTCTCCCACAGCGACTGCTAATTTGGCCCGTTAGTTCAGTTGGTATGGTTTTCTCCTGATAAAACATAGGAGAGCGCGGTTATGGAGGCAGCACATTTGTGGGTGTTGATTTCTCATTATGGTGTAAGAGGTAAAACTTATTTTTTTGCACATCCTGAATCAGATTTCATAGAATCCTTGACACACCTTGCAAGGCACTTTGGGAAGCCGTTTCCTGGGCGGTGGGTCCTGAGTCACGTGGCCTTCTAGGAACGGTGCTGTGGTGGAAAGTGTGTTTAGGCGTGTTCGTGGGCAGCCGTCAGCACATTCAGAAATGCTCTGGAAACACAAGATGATGTGGCAGAAACAGCTTTGGACCCATGTTATGACCTGGGTTTCACAGCTTGGGGGGTAGGTGCCACCTTTCAGAAAATCACCTTTCTTAACCCAAGGTTCCCCAGGTGTATTGGTGCCCCCCTTTCCTTCAGCCCCAGTAGCTCTTGGTGTCCTGTGAGGATAGTTTGGGAAGCACCATTTTGAGCACTTAAGAGTTTACTTTTGTTTGGCCTCTTTAAATATCCTTTCTGCTAACTGCACGTTCTGTTAATGCACTGTTGCACTTGGTCAGTTTTAGTTAATTATTCCAGTAGATTATAAACAAAAGTAAGGTTAATAACTTTAATAGTTAACCACCGAATGTCTGCTCATTGGAATTTTTTAAAGTCACTTACTTCAGGTTTCAGAGACGCTAGCTGCAGACCTCCCGCCTCCCAGGACGGTGCAATGGGGAGGCGCTCGCCAGGCAGTGAGTGGCCCGCAAGGAGGTGGTTGTGTCTCCCTTTACATCACGGACCCAAATTCTCAAATCCAAGGTCAGAGGATATTTTCCATTTTTCTAGAGCTGTATTTCTCATTAAAAAGAGGGATGTACCACAGGAAAACCTTACTGCAGATAAACCAAAACCTCAGTCTTGCGGAGGCCAGAACAGCGCGGCTGCGACATCTGCGAGAGGCAGTCTGGGCCTCCATTTTCCAGGCTGGCGACATCCGACATCTGGGGCTGCAGGTCGGGCGGGAGGGCCTCCCTGAGGTGAGGGGCTTTGGGAATCCAGGAGGCAGACTTGAAACCCTGGACTAGTGATCATGGTAAGGAGGCTGATGACAAAACTTTGAGCTTTGAAATGGATTTCCCAGACAATGGAGAACAGTGACAGGATAAGTTGAAAAGCTGTATGAAGGGCCAGGGAAGAGGGTTTTAAAAGCACAAGCAGCCCCTGGTCCCAGACCCCAGGGATGGGGAGCCCTGGAAGGAAGGCAATGCCTAGAGTGGGCGGAGTCCTCCAGGGAGCAGAGATGGGGTTCAGGGGTTGTAATGAGAGCAGCTGAGGACTGCCGGAGGAGAGTTAAAGGTGACCTGTCCGGCTTGTCTCATGGGGTGGCTGTGATAAAATGAAACATGTGTAGTGTGGGAGCTCTGTAGTCAGGTCTGTGTTAATGATGTCAGGGAAAGTTAGATCAGTGTGCTTGGAACATCCCTTAATAGGTTCTGTTCACTTTTTTTTTTTTTTAACATAAATGCCATAAGATTGCAGAATGATTCCAAACTATTCTTTCCTGCCCAGACCCAGACAGATTTGCTGAAATTCATTGCCCCCAGCCTGCCCATTCCTGAGATGGACTTTGAAGAAACCTTTGTGAAGGGGATCAGTAGGAGAGGACAGACAGAGTCCTCTCCACTGTGAGCCTGGGCAGATTTGCACTAGAAAGGCTATATTTATGAGTTAGTTATTCAGTGATGCTGGTTATTTCAGGTTGGTATACGAAGTCTGCCCAGAGGTATCCAGTCATGTAATATGAAAAATAGAGACATTTATTGAAGAAGATACAAGATACAAGAAACATTGTACATAGGACAATGACACCTCAGTCCCCTTCAAAGTAAGCACCTTGGGACCTCACACAATTCTCCCATTCACTATCAGCTGCCCTGTCGTATTTTCTTGAATCTTATTGACAGTCTGAAATCTCTTCCTTTTCAAAGGTGATTTTAATTTTGGGAAAAGCTGGAAGTCACGGAGTGCCAAATCTGGGCTGTAGGGGGGCTGAGTCACCTGGGTGATTTGATGTTTTGCCCCAAAACTCTGCATGATGCATGAGTGGGCACATTGTCGTGATGAAGCTGCCAATCACCAGTTGCCTGTAACTGCAGCCTTCTGAATAGTTTCTGCAGAAGAATGTTCAAGCTTAGCACAAAATTTGATGCAGATTCATTGCTCTTCTCACTCAGTCATTTTGATTGTGATGACCACACAGTACACATGTTCCCTCAGCAGCGTCTACCGCCCCCACTGACTAGTGCAGTGAAGTCATCATTGTTCACACATGTGCATTCTAGTCCATTCTCCTTGGCCGCCGGTTACATCAATGACACGCAAACTGTTCTCATTGTATTAACAATGGCTGGGCTTTTTCCGGACAGACCTTGTGTGAAGACTTTACATTTGTATCATTGCTTCCATGCAATAAATTTAGAAAACCATTTATATGTCATACAAAAGGGAGCTTTGTGCAAGCAGGCCCCGCATCAGAATCTGTTCTTCTGAGGAGGAATGTAGCCCTGTCTCTCCTGGAGCCCAGCCAGCGCTGAGAAGCATGAAAACTCTGTGGCTTAGAAAGAATAAGAGGGAACCATTGGGCATCACCTAAACTGAGGAAATTCCAAGGAAAGCACATATTTTCTCTCATGTCCTAGAAAGGAAAATACCAATCATGTTTGGTTATATCTCTAAGAAGCTGAGCTTACCATACGAATGCCTCAAAATGCTAGTACCGGTTTTTAGGTATTGTAGATAATGATACTTGAACTCTTGAGTTTTAATTGTATTTTTAAAAAACATAAAATCAGGGCTGTAATCAGCATGTTTTGGCCTTTTGTGTGTGGGCATTCCAGGTACCAACCCAGGCCTTGTGCCCTCCGGGGGTGAGGAATGATTGCTGGAACTGGGAACACGACGAAGGGGTGTGTTTCTAGCGCTGATTTTGAGTACCAGATTTCTTTGGTGTCTGCCTGCTCGCTTTCGTAGGCAGGAGATACTTCCAAACTGTGGAGTTAGAAGACCTGGATCTTGAGGACAGTCCTCAAATTTTGGACACCTCAGTCTCTTCGTTTTTGATATGGGCCCCATAACACCTCCCAGTCCAGGGGAATGCCATCTTTATGTTCCAGTGAGATGGTGTGTGTGTGTGTGTATAAACAAGCTGCAGAGGCTTACACACCACCACAGGCAGCCTCGGGAAGGTTATTAAAAGACCGCCTGTGGGCGGCCTTCACCTGTGTGCCAGAGGAATGAGCTGAAAAGCTTTTGATCGGTGAGCTGCTCTTGTCTTATTACCACAATGATCTTAGTAATGCCTGAAAGAAGTTTTGTGCTGATCTGGAATCAAAATATTTCTCAACTCTTCCCAGGACTATTACAAGAAGCTTTTCTGCTCTTTCAGTTCTGTTTGCCCATTCTGTGGCTCCCAAAGAAATGGCTTACTGTACCTTTAAAAATATTAAGGAATTGTGATATTGATAATATAGTAAGATAATTCAGTCAGACATAAAC
The DNA here is from genome assembly GCA_039655065.1 of Glossophaga mutica. Classification (NCBI taxonomy): domain Eukaryota; kingdom Metazoa; phylum Chordata; class Mammalia; order Chiroptera; family Phyllostomidae; genus Glossophaga; species Glossophaga mutica. The sequence goes on from CM077303.1 coordinate 161,098,285, forward strand.
TGAAGCTTATTGCTTACACCAGCCATCCCTAAGGGGGGAAATGTTTACCAGGTGAATTAAACCTATAGGCCATGAGCAAGTTGCAATGCCATCCTGTGCAATAAAAAAAGTGCTTGTCTTGAATGCATCTTGCAACAGGACTCTTTAGGTTGCAAGTAAAAAGCAAGGCAACCCAAGGCTAGTTGAAACAGTAAAGGGAGTGAGTTTTGGCTCAGGAAACTAAAAGTCAAAAGGCACCATCTTGATATGGCTTAGCGGTGCCGCTGCGTGTCTCGGTTTCTTTTCTCCATCTGCTTTGCTTCCCGTGGTGTCAGGTTCATTCTAAGGATCTCCCCTGTGACCCCAGAATGGGTCCCGGTAGGTTATAGGGCCATATGTACCCCTGTGCCCAGCATCCCCAGGAAGAGTTCTGCCATTTGCTCTTACTGGATCTGCTCAGGTCACCTGCCCAGGACAGAAGTCACGGTGGCCAAGAGAATGGGCTGTGCTGATTGGCTGAACCCATGTTGTGGATGTCACCCCCAGCGTCAAACAGAACGCCTACTGGAAATCAGGGACTCTCAGTCAACAGAGGTTTTCCTGCGGTCCCCTCCCTTCATTATGGCTGGTTGGTCAGGATTCCTCTTGGTAAACTCTTAGGAATTTGAGTAAGTATACATATTTTAAACTCATAAGTGAGTACCTATTTAAAAACAAAAAACAAAAATAAAACAATGTCATATTCAGATTTTGCATTGCCCTGTACTCTTGGATTGAGATGCTCAGCCTTTCTTCCCCGACAACGATATTAGAGTGTCTCCGTCCCGGAGACTCACTTGGTTTTGCCAAAGCTCCTTACTAGCTGCATGAGCAAGGGCGAATTACGCAGCCTCTGAGCCACAGTTCTTTGTGTAATTGACCTTCTTTACAGGTTGTTCTGACTGTTTTCCAAGGTGCTGTGTCTGTCACAAGGAGCAGCTCAGCGACGGACATGTGGTTTCTCATCTCCACTTGACAGTCAGAGGCCAGGTCTCATGGTGCTTGGGGAGGCCTGCAGGCGCCTGCTACTGGAACGTGGGGTGGCGGGGCCGGCCAGGGCCTGAGCTGCTTGAAAACCAGGTTGCCAAATCCCGGGCGCTAGAGAGGGATCACTGACAGAAATCAGTGAGAAAGTTAGGGAAGCTGAGGAAGGAAGAGGAATGACCTCAACCAAGTGAAAGCAGCCAGATTCCTACAGGGCCGCAGCCCGAGAAAGCCCGGGCTCAGGCTGCTGCTTTCCCACGAGAAGGGTGCGGTGCCGAAGAGCACGCCGCTCCATCAGCACGTAAGGCCATCAGTGTTTCTGTGACGAAGGATTAAACTCCAAACTACCCGTCTGCTTTTGTTCAGAATAGCCCAGTTCCTGATGAAAACCAATAATTTCATATTTATTCTTAAAAATATTCTTCTTAAAGAGTGCAAAAGTACTGGTAGATTTGAGCAGGGTACATGTAGTTATCCCTATCTAGGCTGTTCTGAGTCAAGTCTCCTCAGAAATAAAAATAGTGGCGAGGACCTGGTGGGCTCTGAGCACATGCCAGCGCTGTTCTGAGCACCGTGCACCCTGACTTGTTACTGCCCTAACACCTGGGAGCTCCGTGGCCTGGGGAGGACAGGCAGCGTGCCCCGGGTTTTTCAGTTGGCAAGGGGCAGAGGTGGGATCTGAACCCTGCTTGCGTAGTTCCAGAGCTTTTGGCCCCCACACTCTGCCAGTTCCTAGTGATTTGGTCTCAGTTAATTTTTTCTGAGGGACTGCTTCATCTGAAATTTAGAGCTTCCATTGACTTTTGACTGGTACTTCAGGAGAGAGAGATGGTTAATCATTTCATACACATTTGTTGCCACATTTTAGTGGTAAAAAAACCACCATGCATGGCTGTGTCCTCCTGACCAGAAAAACCACGAATAGCAGGAAGCTCTCACTGCCCCCCACCCCCGCTGCCCTAGGCAGTCATCCGGGACATTTTCAGTCACTGACTGAGCCTGCTTCCATACACCAACTGTGAATGAACGAGCAGGTGATGGGAGGCAGGGAGAAGGTAGGTCAGTCCAACTGATTTGTACCACTTACTGATAGAACATAAAATAGAGGAATCTAAATTTGCCCAACACATAAATTAGGAGGTAATTAGCTGCAGTGGAGAATGTGTTTGGTTTTTTTTTTTTCACTGAACAGTTCATCATGGATTTCCTAATCCTGAGCATCCTTAGAGTATTTATAATGCAATTTGAACTAGATATGTGTCATCTGTAAAGTAGTTTATAAGTAGGAGTCTGAAGTAATCACTGTATAAAAGTGAGTGTGAGAAGATAGAATGATGGGCTGTTGAAGAAATTCCTCTTTCCTTTCTGACTCATCTTCCCTCCGGTCAGAGTGAAGCAGCATTTACCTACAGCGTGCAAACCCAGCATCCGCCCCTGCCATTCGCGTCCCATCCTGGCTAATTGGAATGAGCCCTGCCGTAGGGGAAGGTGAGCGTGTCATTTGGAGATGAAGAAGGGAAATGAGACACACATCCTGGGACTGAGCCCATCTCATGGGGCAGTCCTGCTCGATGGCTCCCACCGAACACAATAACCTTTTGGAACCCTGAGTTCCAGCACAATGTGAAAAACTGTGCCATAGACTCTAAGTGTTGGGGTACACAGTGTTGGGGGAAGAAGGGCTTGGGAAGCAGGCAAAGAGAAGATGGTAGGAACCTGAAATGGAGGTGGAGGGAGGGGAGTGCCCTGAGAGGAGTGGGGGGTGGGGCTGGCCAGGTGGAGAGTCTTGAGCCAAAGGGAATGGTTTAGACTCGATGCAGAAGACCAGCTGACTGCTGCGGTGTCTGGAGCAGAAAGATGAGCTGGTGAGACCTCTTAAAAGAAATGAGGCATTTTTTAATCTTAAAATGGGATAATAATCTGTGCAGGGGGCGGGGGGCGGGGCGCTCCACCCGCAGGGCCTTGCCTGTCCGCCACTGATGAGAATACGTCTACCAAGACATGATCTGCTTGGGGAGGAAAGGTGGCTGATCCCTCAAAGGAGAAGGGCCAAAAGCCTCTTCCTCAATGGCTTTTATTAGGTTTGTTTTACACAGGAACACAGGTACAACTCATTAATCATTGTCAGGCAGCAAGGATCAAACAATAGATAACATACAAAGAACTCTGAGGGCTTATTCTGAGTCAGGATCCGTTAGCTAAGGGGCTACAAAACTTTGGGAAACAAACTCATTTCCTGCTTGGACCCTTATCATTTAGTTGAGAGCATTCTTAGCAAAGCAGATTTCACAGGATTTGATATATTCTTTCTTAGGCCTGATCACCTGGGGAGTCCGCCCATCCAGCACAGCACTGCATGGCCGTCTGTCATTGTTTCAGGCTTAAATGGAGCAGAGTCAGCAAGGCAGCCAAGAGATAAGGAAATTTCTCGCAGACAGAATTATGACTCAGGCTATGTCAAGATAGCCAGGGGGTGAGGGTCCATCACCCCCTTTTACTGTAGCCCCCCAAGTCCTTCCTTGAGGGCCTCCCACGTGATCGTGCCTGTCTTAGGTGACCCCTCCCTTGAGGGGATCTTACCCGTCATTGGCTAACTGACCAAGCACTGGGGGCCAGTTTTGGATGAAGCAAGCAGTGCTCCTGCCAGGGAGATAAGCTTTGTCTCCTTGGTGGCTCACAGTCCAAAGGTCGCTCACTCAGCCTTAGCTGTGGGGGGGTTACAGCTCCTGAAACCAGGCAGGGCAGTTCCCAACAAATCTGTAGTTTACCCAGTGGTAGATCAGGGTGCTAGAAGCACTCTGACCTTGCGGAGTCACCCGTGTCCCCTCAGAGAGCACAGGGTCGGTACACGAGGCTGGTTGAACACCACTTGCAGCACCCACCCCCCATCTGCGCTGCTGGCCTGGGAGCTCCAGGCTTGCTCTGAGAATTTTGTTCTCAAATTGCTATCACCAGTTGAACTTGTTTAGAGTTGGTTGACTTTGATTAAATATTACATAAACCATATAAGTGTGAAAAGAAAGTTGTCTTTTTGCAAGACCAAGTTGAAGTTTTGGAAAGATTCAAGTAAAGGCTTGCCACTGAAAGTGGTTTGGCTGTGACTACTGTGAAAAGGATTGCAAGGGGGCAGTCATTGAAAGCTAGAAGATTCTGTATCAGATCACTGTTCAGGGGTCTTTGAAAGTTTCCTCTCCACTTGCAGAGAAACTGGAATGTGTAAAGTGTGCTCCTGGGTATATAGAGTTTGCGACAAAGGTGACATTAGACTCTGTCAGCTATCAGGAGAGGAGGAAGGAGTGGAGAGGATATCGTGTTATTCCATTTTAACCAGTTTGTTACTGTTAGTCATTGGTCATGAGGCAGATGTGTTACGTGATGTGCCTCTGACTTTCCTTATGTCTCATCACTGCCATTGCTTTTCCATTTTGTTCCAGGTCCTCGGATGTGGGAGCAGGTACTGGGTGGAAGGCATCCATGCAGATGTTTTTACTCAGGGACTAATTAGAAATGTAAAGGCTTTGATTTTGTTGGGGCTGGTCTGCCTGCAATTTGTTATTAAATCTATGACTAAGTTGCGGTTCCATCATGACAGCAAGGATATTCACACGCTGGTTTAGTTTTTCTGTTCTTTTTTTGTGGACTCTTTTGTCTTCACCCTTGCATCTAAGGCTTTAATAGACTCTGGTGGTTAAGTAGATTTTAAGATTGTCAATAGGAAACCTCTTAACCATTCCTTGGGTAGATGTGAGTAATGTGAGTAAAACCACCGCTGAAAACAAACAGTAAATCTCAGCTGGCGGTGCACAATAGTGGGGTCGTGCATGAGGCCAGAGGCTGACTGGGTTAATGCCGCCAGAAACACTTAGTGCAGTGCAGAGATTGCTGGTTGCCAGGAGAATGTGGTTAAAATTTGTGATACCAATAACGTATTATGCTACGGGAATAAAATATACTCGATTACAATATATAAAGAATGTTTCCCCTAAAGAAGAAATAGGATGGACCTCTTAGAAAATATGCCCTTTAAGCCCTGGCCAGGTGGCTCAGTGGTTGCAGCATTGTCCCATACACCAAAAGGTTCAATTCCTGGTCAGGGCACATGCCTAGGTTACAGGTTCAATCCCCGGTTGGGGGCCATATGCAACTGATCAGTGTTTCTCACATCGATGTTTTTCTCTCTCTCTCTTCCCCTTCCTCTCTCTCTAAAATCAATAAACATATCCTCAGGTGAAAATAGAAAAAAAATGCCATTTGAGGGCTGGAGAAGGATTTGTGTTGCACTGGGGTGGTCTGCCATCCATGCCCTGCTTGGGGTGGACTCCTCTGCTTGAATGACTTTAGATGGAAGAAGAAAAGAAAGCTGGGTCTCAGTCGGTCATGTGACCAGTAGACGCCTAGGTCTTACATTCCCTGTTAATCCAAAGCAGACCTCATGTGTGTCAGTTTCCATCTCAAATCTTACACATTTTGAGGTAGAGATTAAAAATCAGATATATCTTGCTGTCATTCACTTTGCTATTTATTTATGAATTTCAAGAATTCTAGCTAAACATTACATGATTCACTCATGCAAATTGACTGACGACCACCCCGTGTGTTTTTGAAATAGTTTATGCCCCGTGTGGGCTTTTTCACCATTGTATTTTTAGTAGAACTGGAAGCTTTTCTTAGCACGTGCATGGCTATTACTTTTAAACTCTTTGAACTGTGTTTGAAGAGTTTTTTACATTGTTGGAACTAGACCAGGTACTGTATCACACGAGAATCCCACTACCACGCTCTTTTCTCCCACCTGAGTTCCTTCCCGCTCGCTGTGGGTAAAATCACAGCACAGAGGGTAGACCTCATCAAGGCCCCTTTCACAAGACTGTTCTGATTGTGGAGGTGCACGAGGTCTGTCTGGAAAAAGTCCAGCCATTGTTAACATAACAAGGATGGTTTGGGTGACATTGATGCAACCTGGAAGCCAAGAAGAGTGGACTGGAATGCACATGCGTGGACAATGACAACTTCACTGTACTAGTCAGTGGGGGCAGTAGATGCCAAGGAGTGAGCATGCGTACTGTGTGGCTGTCACACTCAAAATGACTGAGCGAGTAGAGCAATGAATCTGCATCAAATTTTGTGTTAAAGCTTGAACATTATTCCTCCATGGAAACTATTCGGATGATTCAGAAGGCCACAGCTACGGGCAACTGGTGATTGGCAGCTTCACCATGACAACGTACCCACTCATGCATCACATCTTGTGCAGAGTTTTTTAATGAAACATCAAATTGGTCAGGTGACTCAGCCCCTCTACAGCCCAGATTTGGCATCCTATGACTTCTGGCTTTTCCCAAAACTAAAATCACCTTTGAAAGGGAAGAGATTTCAGACTGTCCAATGAGATTCAGGAAAATACCACGGGGCAGCTGATGGCGATTGGAAGAACTGTGTGAGGTCCCAGGGTGCCTACCTTGAAGGGGACTGAGGTGTCATTGTCCTATGTACAATGTTTCTTGTATCTTGTATCTTCTTCGATAAATGGCTCTCTTTTTTCATATTATATGACTGGATACTGTCTGGACAGACCTTGTATGGATTGGGCTAAGTTAGCCTCACGCCATTATGCATTTGAATCCTATAGTTAACTCTCCTTTTTTTCTATGTCCTAACAAGTAAATTTCTGATTATAAGTTGGCTTCTTGGGTTGGTGTACTTTCAAAGAAGAGAATGTACTGGTTATTTGATGAGAAGATTGCCATCTTAAGGAGAGGTGTATTTTGCATCCCAAATTAAGACTTTGGTGTTTTGTTTTTATGCATCAGCCTCTCTCAGCCTGTTAAAGGAGGCCTATCTAGGGGCAAGATCTCCATCAGGACTGAAGACCAGACCAGACACTGAGATGAATTTACCAGAATTGACCCCACTCTGGGAGACCATGTGGCGGACAGCTTACTTGCCACTTCTGGAAGAGCTGTACCATACTAGTACTTTCCATCTGAAACATTAACAGTTACTATTAAGCACTTTCAGTAATAGTGACTAACTGTGTCAGGTAAGGATCAGTGCGTTTGAAGGAGTCGAATATGTAGTATTCCCACAGAGGTAACTGAAAGGTACATCCACCTGTGTCCAGCTGGAATAGCCTTAACCATAAGGCTACTGCCTTAAATACACAATTTACATTATCTAACATGGGTGAAGCATGCTGGAAAAGAATTAAAATAAGAATTATCTTTTTTAATGCACTTAAGATAAATAAGACTAGTTTGAGTGTTGGAAAGCACTCTGGAAAAGAAAACCTGGTAGCGAACCAAATAGAAATCTCTTGGCAGCAGACTCTCTCAGCTGCATTCAGTTATTGAACAGCTGTCAAAGAAAGCAAAGCATTATTTGTCCATTTAGCATAATTTCAGAAAGCTGTTTTTAACCCCCAGTGGTATTTTTCTGCAGCCTTCTAATCTCTGCAAAGGTTTTAAAAGATCTAATAACTCACGCTTGTATCAGGCCTGGGGTTACTGCTGGAGCATAAAGAGACAGAGTTTGTGTTCATGCAAAAGGAATTACAACCATTAGAGTTTTATTTCCTGCAAAATTTTGTACCTTGGCACATAGATAGCTGTCTTGGCTGATAGTCAGCAACAGTATCTACTATTTGTTTCTCAATGACAGTAAATAATGCATGGTAAAAACCAGAGCTATGTGTATTTCTTGTATAACTACAGAGCTGGGGAGAACTAGCAGGTCAATTTCTATTCTAACGTTTGCCTCCTGCAGGGGCTGGCTCTGTGTAGTTTTATGAGTTCATAATGGTACAGAATACAGTCAACATGGTCTTTGTTTCTGACTTGAGGCACAAACCATTTTGATTTTTAAGTCTCGATTCTTTTCTCTCTGTTTTCATTAAAGGGTTTTGGTTTCTGATGGGGAATGCTAGTATTTTATATATCAACATTTTAGACTCACAGAAATTCAAAATGTTTGGGTTTTTCTTGGTGGTTTAATGTTTGCAAAGAGTTTTTACTTTAGTCAAAGTTGTACAAAATTTTAAATCCATTATTTGTGAAACCAAGTCATGGTTTTAGTGAAAAAAAGTTAAAAAGACAACTATCGTATTTGGTGGCCTGTAGGATTCGAAGCTGAAACTGTGGCTTTCTCATTATCGATTGTTTGTAAGAATGAATTCTGGGAAGTGTCCTTTTAGGACTGTGAGAGAGAGGACACACAGCACACCTGAGAAGGAGGGTTTGTTTCCTTAAGACCCTGGACACGGTCCTGCATTTGTTGGCTGAAGTGATGACGTGTCGGTTCCGCTGGAGTTTCGGATCTCCGCCATCTTCCTGAGCAGAAATTGTGCCCCAGGGACATCCCATAAGCTAGTATATCTCTTATTGAATGCATTTAGTGCTGTATTTTGAGTATTTGAAAGAGTGTCCATTTTCTGGACCACTGTTCTCAAGTAGCAAACTTGAACATACAAAGACATTCTTTTCTGTGGTGACTTCCTTGAGTCAGGCCACAAAATGATCAAAGGTAACTCAGCCAGCGTGGGTGACAGAGATGCTGGCTTCAAACGCCCTGATCAACACAAAATTCTGCCGACGTCACATCGCCATTAGATTCTCTTTTCAAATATGTTATCTAGAAATCATTTGATTTAGACAAATTGTTGTCTGAGTTACCTAAACTTGTTCATGCCTTTCACTGAAGATTTTCAGTACATGCATAGTATTACTGTAACTACTTAGGTAGAAGTAGGAGATGATTTTTTTAATGGATATTACTGCCGTGTGGTCTAAAATGGTCTTTGCAATATAAAAAGTTAAATATTCTTATATACTATTCTTATTTCTTTAATCAGAAGGACCAAGAATGTTGTTAAAAAAACAACAGCAACTCTGTATATGTTCCTGCCTTCCTTTAGTTCTTGGATGAAGGGATTGTTTTTGCTTTTGGTCTCCTCATTCCCGCTTTTGAGAAAGAGTCTTCCTCAGATGTGTTCAAACCCCAAGCCGTGACTTGTTTTTTCACTGGGGGCAGATGTGTCCTTTTTCCTTTGTGGTGAACATGGGCTTTCTGATGGCATGAACAGTGGCAGAAAAGAGGCAGAGATCCAGCGACTCAGTTCAATGTAGGTCCCATTGTCAGGCTTAAAAATAGACATGGACATGTGTGCCGAGTTTCCAGAAGTGTCCTCACCATCCTGTGGGATCTAGCCGTATCCCTCCAGACTCGTCACCCTCCTGCCAGCCTTCCCGGCTGTTCTGTGGACACCCTGATGGTCTCCTCTATACAGCAGTGAGGTGGGCGCGGCCGCCCACTGGGAAGTTTGGGGTTCTACTTGTTCTTCTCCCCCTCTGTCCCCTCTGCAGCCTTTGATCTTTCTTGGAACCACCGAAGGCCCTCTGGGTTTCCCCTTATAACAGTCAAAATCAGGATGTCCCTCCTTTCTCAGGAACAGTTTGGGGCTGCCTTATCTTTTGCTTTTTGCAAGAGAGAGTGTAAGTGTGATCTTCAAACAGTAAGGGTTTCTACAGCCCACAGCAGTCACGCTTAGACCCTTAGAAAGTCTTAAAAGGATGGACAGAAAATTAAAACAATGAGGCATACTTAGGAAGGATATGAGAGAGATAAAATTAAGCACCCTATAACAGAGAAATGTAAGACTGTATACACCTCAAAACTTCTAAAAATAACTGATCAAGTTAATATTCTAAAACCCCTGATAGGAACCAGTTTGAACACTTCATAGGGGCGTTAACTCCTGCTTCCTGCAGAGAAATCCATTCACCTTCTTCCAAGCACCTTCTTCCCAAAGGGGAGTGGGGGAGCACCTTGGGTGGTAGGACCACTCCAAAGAAGGTAAATGGATTTCTCTGCAAGAAATGCAGGAAGTAACTGTGCTTTTACCTGTTTAGACCTGCTACCCACCGATATGAACCAGCTTCCTGACCCTTCTCTGCGTGGCAGTGGGACTTGGGCAGGGATCTGAGTAGCAGCCCTGCTCCCAGAAGGGTCCCCTGGGAGGAGGAGGCCCTGGTCCCTTTCTTTCTCCAGACTCATTGCTCTGGGAATTGAGGAGGAGAAGTCCTCAGCCCTTGGTGGCCTTGCTAACAACACATTTAATCATGTCCCTTTCTAGTAAGAAAGTGCCAGTCTTCCTATCACTGAGATTATCTGTCTCTGCACCTCTTTGACTGAATACTCTTGCAATGAATGGGGCATGTGCCCCAAATGTGTGTCTGCGTATTTATAAACTATGTCATAGGTATCAGTATGAAGTATTAATACAGTCGGCTTTCTTTTTTAGATAGAAACATGTGTGAGCGGATTTTACACTTCACTCTCATGACCATGAGCCCGCAGTACAAACCCGGACCAGCCCTGTGGCATCACGCTCCCTACGGCCGACCAGCCCCACCTCTCTAGACCATGCTGCTTTGTTCCCATCACCAGGCAACCCGTGCGGCTCTGTTCTGGCCTCCCCAGCCCTGCCTGTCCTCAGGCCTGCCCAATTCGGTGTCTTTCTTTCTACACACTCTGCATTTTGTCTGGCTTGATCTTCCTCTCCCCTGCTCCCTGGAGTTTTACAGGTTTGGTTTGCTTCCCTACACAACGGTCAAGACCTTGTAAGTTTTCTTCCGCTTCTCCCCGGAAGATGCCTGTGCAGACAACTCTCTTACTAGACAGAGTATCTCAGATGTTGGTGGAATACTTCCTCCTTGTGTCACCAGGGCCTGTTCAGGACCGCTGATGGGCAGAACACATTTTCTCTTGCATGTGTCAGAGAATAAATTCCTAGAAGTCCAGTTGCCTGCCAAAGCATATATGCATTTGTGACTTTGATGGGTATTGCCAGAGGGGTTATACTGATTTATGTTCCCAGCACGGAATGTATGTTCAGTACCTATTTTGCCAAAATTAAACCAACGTAGTATATCATTAAACTTTCTGACGTTACCCCAAAAATTGAAAAATTTAAGGGAAAAATGATATCTCACAGATGGAGCTTTTTCAGTGATTTTGCTTAGCACCTCCCTCTTACTGAAGGTTGGAAAAGAGAGTTATTGGGTTTTAAGAAGTAAAAAGGCTGCTTTTAGATGGAAGTGTACATCCTGCCTCAGTCACTAAGTTGCCATGGAGAGAGCCAGTCATAGAGGCTGGAACAGCTCCTTAGAATTAAAGGAGCCACGTGCACTGGGTCTCTCAGAGGGGTGCTCCCATGCTAAGAGCTGGGCCATAAGAAGCCTTTGCCTCATGCACACTGCTTTGCAGTTTGGAAGGGCACCAAAACGTATCCTTCCAACATGTGCAGAGTCAGTGACCTGGTGAGTGAGGAAGGAAACCACCCTCCGGGGTGATGCCTGTGCTTTCCAGGGGCAGCCCAGGGGGTCTACACAGAAAATACAGCTTCTCAATAAACCCAGAGATGCCTGTCACTCAAAGCAGGTAAATTATGCACAGGGGGACCAGTGGCACTATTTATAGTCATGAAAACTAGAAACAACCTGCAAGTCCAAAATAGGGAATCATTCTATGACATGTGCATAAGACAGTGTTAGGTAATCTTTAACACAAGTTTCTAGTGACAAGGGAAATATTTATATGCTGATTTACATTGGAAATGTAAAAATGTACATGTAATACAAACTTCCTGCTATGTAGGGAAAATGGCTAACAATTAAAAACAACAACAAAAAAGAACTGAGAGAAAATATACCAAAATGTTAAATTCATAAATATTACTTCCTCCTTGTCCTCAATAAAAAGCACATCAAAGCTCTGTAAGGCTGGCGCTTAAGCCGGAGGGGGACACCAGGTTAGTCTCGGGGAGACAGAGGTGGTTGGTTGAAGAGTGATCAAGGTCTCAGCCGTCTTGATTAGGCAGAGTAAGTTCTTATTTGAGAGGAGTGTTTTCTGAGGCCTTTGTGAATAAATCCTTATCTGCATATGTACTAAGTCTATTAGAATAATGGGATAATGTAGTATTAAAGGTGATCTCTCTAGGGCCCTGTCGCAACTCCCTCTGAAGTAGGGACAAGCAGTCCCAGAGAAGGAGGCTCATCCATTTCTGATGAAGATGATGATGACGATGACAGCTGCTGCGTATGGAAGAACACCTGTGTGCCAGACACAAATGTAAATGCTCTGCACATATCACACCATCTAATTCATACACAAAGCTCAATGTTGTAAATATTACTACTGTTCCCATTGTGCAGATGGAAAAAGCAAGACGGAGGGAGATTAGACAACTCACTCCAGTCACACAACTAGTAAAATGGCAGAGTTGCTTAGTTCCACAGTTGAGACCGTTCTGCCTTTCCCTGATAGGTGGGTCAAAACAGGCCAGAAGACCAGGGGACTTTGGGAGGGTGATGGAAACATTCTGTCTTTATAGGCATTGTGATGGGGGTTGCTCCATTACCACAATGCATTTGTCAAAGTTCATCCAGGTATACACTTAAGGTGGGTGGACTTTTTTACATCTAAATTATATCAAAAAGTTCATTAAAAAAAGAGAGACAGGGACCAGAGGGCAACTTCTTTTCATAATTCCAAACTGGAGTCAGAGAATTTTCCATTGTGATAGGAGGAAAGACAAGTTCAGTCCATAGCACACCTGGGACTCTGGAGGAAGAAGGGAGAAATCGGCCCTGATGGAGCAGATTTTGCCTCCTCCCTGCGGCTGCAGCCTCAAAGGCTTGGGCAGTGAGGGGGGACCAGCTCTCAGGGGTCACTTTTGGCCTTTCTTAATGGCACTCATTCGAGAGCAGAGAGGGGCGTTGCACCAGATGCACCCTGACCTTTTCCCCGACACAGTAGGAAGGTGGGCCATTTCGGGGGCCATGCCCTGCTCTGTGGGGTTGGAATGAAATGCCTTCATCTGCCCCAGGAATGAGGGCTGCTGAGGTCCCTTGATCTCTGCCACCAGAAATCACTTGATACTCGCACAGAACCCCCTGCCACGTTCAGCCTTGGTGTTGCGTAGTCAGCAAGGTGGGCCCAGCAACCACCTCCCTTACACAGCGAGCATGCTTCACATCCCAGACAGTTGATGGTTTTCTCCACAGTGCCAGCCTCAGAAAGACTTGCAAGTGAGCAAAACCACGAAAGTTAAAGTCTGCAAGTTCCCAGGTCCACTGTGAGCCCTCAGACCTATGTTTTTAAAGTGTTGTATTATGTGGTCACCTATCTTGAAACCCTTCAATCACAGGGTGGCCATTTGTCCTGCTGTGTACTATGTGATTACTCCTGGCATGCCATCCCTCCACCATCGGGTTTTGGCAGTGGAAACAGGCTTCTATGGTCTGATCGTGGAAGCGCATTGTCAACAGGAAATGTCTGCATGAGACAGAGAGGACTTCAGGAGAGATTGTAGGAGGAGAGACCAGGTCCCCAAGTGACCTCATGTTGAGCTCTGGGGACTGAGGAAATAGGACAGGAGCAATTCCTACTTTCTTAGAGTGTGGACTCAGCAAAGTTCTGCTTTGCTCTGACAGGAAACGAATCATACTCCTGCAAATTCTGAAGTGGCCTCCGTAAGTCTTATATTTTATTTTTTCCAAATTAAGGACAGTGTGGATTGTGAATGGAGTTATTTACCTGGGAAGGCTATATTTTTCATTACCTTTGGAATATTACTTATACCTCTTAATTTTCCTTTTAGTTTGGGTGTCCTTTATTATAAAAGACTTGGAAATACAGATCAACACATAAGTTAAGATGTACAAGTGCCCAGGTCTCCTGTATTTTGAAAATGGTCAATTCATTTATGGTAATAAATTTGACCCGTTAACGTATATCTAGCTGATTTAGAGGAAGTCTGTAGTTTAGATATTGTCATCTCCATGTTCTCACTAGGTTGGGTCTGCAGGAGGGAGACTAAGTGTTCATCTTTGACTCCTGAGGCCCCATGTAGGACTGTGGGGAGAGAGAAGTTAAAGTCAGGAAAAGGAGGGATTTTCTAACATCCGGCACTGTCCAGTTTTAGGATAGGCTGCTGCCGGAGGCCGGGCAGCTGGTGGCAGACACAGGAGGCATTTCAGCGTCAGAGCTGGGACTCTCCCTTCCGAGACTGCCGGGGTAGCCCTGATTCCCTCCGTGGGCTGCTGAGTCCTGGAACACAGGGGAGGTTCCTCTGCTTCAAAGCAGCATAAAGGAGACACTCCTGCCGTGTGGAGTAGGAGTTCTAAGTGTGTTTCTGCCAAGGAGGAAGAGCTCTCATCACGTGCTGTCCCACTCCAGGGCTGTCCAGAGCTGGTTCCCCGGACCTGTGCTCTGCCCCCGGCAGGCAGGGAGATGCACAGCTCATGCCGGAAGGAAATCGGTGCTGAACTCAGAGCGGTAGTGGATTTCATTCTGCTGCAAAAATTTTTTATAAGTCACAGTTTAGTTTGCAGAGGGCGCCTCTGTGACCCATGGCCTGATGGGTATAGTCCTCCAGGTGTGGTGAGGCAGGTGAGGGTCTCAGGAAAGGTGGAGGTCCAGGTTGCTGGCTCCCTCCACCCTCGCCCCATTGGTTCCAACCAGAGCAGGCTCCAGGGGGCAAAGAGGGCCTTGGGGTGAGGGTAACAGGGCAGAGCATCGCCACCGTTTCTAACGCTGCCGCTCTGTTTGGAACTTGGAACACACTCTCTTAGCCATTCTTTCAGGCCTATTTCTGTTAGCGGGGCTTTCTGTCTCCTTTTGTGGTGACCTTCTGATCTGGTCAGATTTGAAGGGCAGAGCCTGGACTTAATTGGCAAGAGCCTGAGTGTAACAAAGTGCCCCAGGCTCAGCAGATGGATCTCGAATCCACGCTCTGCCGCACACTGGCTGCGCACCTCAGGGCGGTCCCAGCCTTTCCGGGTGTATTTTCGTGTCTGTCACAATGGGGTGTGTATCACGTACCTCACAATAAAAGTAACTGGTGAAATGAGATGACACGTGTGAACATGCTACGTATGCTGTGGGGGCTTTTGGTGTCCCAGGAGCATCCCGGCCTCCCTGGGCCAAGCACTGTCTACTCACCATTTTTCTTAGCTTGAGCTGTTGTCAAGGCATACTTGCCACAGATGAGAAATGGTTGGAAGTGACTCCCTTGTCCCATGCACTGGAAAGATGAGGACGGAGGGGAGCTGAGTCTTTCTTACAAACAGACTCCTCTGCTCCCTGGGCAAAATTCTGTTCCTGCAGGAGGAGAGGTAAGTGTGAGGAAGGCATGGCATCGCCTTCCTGGGATCATGAGAGCGACTGCCTTCTCTCCCTCCTGGGGGAGGAAGGAATCAGCGCCTGGGTTTCAGCCTCAGCCCCCAGAGCAGTGTTTTAGAGCTCGTTTAAGGAGAGTCCCAGGATGAATGGAGGTTAAGCTGTGTTTACTATGCATTTTTAATGGCAGGAGGGAGACCAGGTCTGTTTAAAGGAGGAAACAAAATCACATGCACAGAGAAGACAAAGGTTACTTCATGCAGACCGGAGCCTTTAGACATCATTACCTACTTTTGCAGCAAGTGGGTCAAAAATAATTAAAAGGGAATATGGATTAAACTTTTTTCTATCCTTTGTTTTATCCTTACCCGAGGACATGCGTATTGATTTTAGAGATGGGGGCAGGGGGGGAGAAAAAGAAGGAGAGAAACATCATTTGGTTGCTTCTCATGTGCCCCGACTGGAATGGAACTGCAACCTAGGCATGTGCCTTGACTGGGAATCGAACCTGTGCCCTTTTGGTTTACAGGGCGACACTTCCAACCAACTGAGTCACAGCAGCCAGTTAATCGTTTTTCTATCTTTTCCCTCCACTCCCAATTTAATTAAATGTTAAATGCAAATGAAAACATTTGAAATGATAACACTGAGATTATACCTATGATGGCAAAAAGCATACTCAAGTCCCCTGTTGTGCTTACACAAATGCAAAAGCATGCTCAGTCTTTTCAAACAGAAATGCTTAGACTTCAAGTGTAAAAGCAGTCCCTTTGGGAAAAGAAGGCAGTAATCGTGCGTGTGTGTTATTTGGGGGCACGGGGAGAACCTTGTGGGCTGTGACTACGTGAAAGACAGGGTCGAGGCCCAGAAGAGAAGTGTGCCCGCCACCACCTCCCTCCACCCTCCTCCCCTGCATCCCTCAGTTCCCTTGTGCAGTGCTGCCCGGGGTCTGTCCCTTCCCTGGGAATCTCCCTCCTTTGTCTTGCCCATAGTGGTTGAGGTACATCTTGCTACAGAGGTGCTTACCAGGCGCAGGGAGGTGGAGAGGGACACAGAAGACCTCTGGAGGGTTGATGCCTAGGTCAAGCAGATCTTTATACAGGAAGAAAGTTTTGTTGTTAACAGGCCCTTGCAGGAGAGCAGGGCTGTAGCTGAGAGGGGCAGAGGCTGCTTCTCTGCAGAGCCAGCCCCGGCGGCCCCGGGCGCTGCTGCACTGCTGGGCCACAGGACCCAACCAGCTTGCACCTCGGCTCTGCCATTTTTGGGATATCACTAGGCTTTTTAGGTTGCACTTCCCTTTTCTATACACCCAGGATGACTGCTCTGTGTCATGGGATTACTGCTCCGAGCAAATCATGGAACCTATGTGACAGTTATTTGGAAACTTTTCTCCAGTGCATTTATAAGAGGATTTTTTAATGATCAGTTGTATGTTACTCCTTCCCACCAATTTCCTTTCACCAAACTCTTTTGCTCAAATCAACACTGCCCCTCCCCGTGCACTCCCCGCCCGCCCCGCCCCCGCGCCCCCCACACACACACACTACAAACGGTGCAACAGAGATGAGGAAGGGTCATTCTTTTTCACATTGGGTCATGTCAAGGCCAGAAAGAAACTTTACTATCAAGTGCAATTGGCTAGTTAAGCTCAACTCACTTTTACCATCAGGCTAGTGGGTCCCAGCCCCAAAAGACAACTTGTATCTGTTGCTTAAGAACTAATTCCAGAGACCTATCAAAGTTAGAGATTAAACTTTAGGAATTCAAGATTACTTTACATGTTCATTTTTTCTCCTAATTGAAGACTGTGTCTATCATTAAACAAAATAATTTAATGGCCACTGAAATTTTTCTGTTAAAATATTAGCATTTTCGGTTTCCTATGTTTTTAATTGATAAGCTGTTTTTCACATTGTAGAAAAGAAGTCATAGCAAATGGCAATTTCTTAAATCTGGAAACATTTAGAGGTCAGATTCTTCACCTCCAAATACTTTGTTTCCTTTGTCGATTTACTTCACCTTCTTGAGTATCTCATTTAAAACGTAGGCTGTTGCTACCAGCCAAGACTATGAAAACTTTGGTTTGCTTTTAAACTGTGAGCTGCGAGCATGTGTTTAGCTTACTTGAATATCGGTTATTTTAGTAACTATGTGCATTAGAAAATATGATAGAGTTGGCTTCTGCTTGCCTCTAATTTGGATTATATTTATGTTTAAGTTATCCATTAATTTATTGTGTGCAAATTACATAATAATAAGAAATGAGCAACAAAACAGAATGCTCAGTTTAAAGTACAACCAGGTTTGCAACAAGGAATAGCTGTTCGTGGTGAGCCTGCATTTGCCTTTTTAAAGTTATGTTGAAAAACCAGAGCCATTTCTTATAGAAATACTGATCAAAATAGACTTTTTCGAGATAACATGTCTGAGATTTTCCATATCTTTAAAAAGTAGCTTTCTGCTTTTAAAAATTAAATGTTAACAGATGTGTGTCTATTTACGAGACTTTCTCTTTATCCCCTTAGCATCTGTGGACTTTCACAATGAGGTAACAGCTTTGCTTTCTGGCTAAATACAGTACACACCCTTCCTAAGTAAATCCTATGCACTCTGACTGTATACCTGGGCGTGGAACATAATGTATTGCATTGGATTGTGTGCATAGTAACCAATGATTCTGAATCATTAATGAGTGAGTATGGTCAGCATGAAAAATGTTTACTGCTTTCTAATTGTTAAAAGGACAAGTTTTCATTTCCCCCCATTGCCTCCATGCTCCTAAATAAGTTCTAAATGTTCATTGGTTGGTTGATTGTGAAAAAAAACAAATAAACATTACAGTATTGGAAGAATATATTCATATTTTTGTGATGTGGATGTTATGATTTTGGGCTTTTAAAGTTTCTTCCTACTTTAGGATGAAATCATAATGATTTAATTTTGCGTGTGGCCCCTTCGCTCAAGCGTTTTAGAACCCCGTTTGTGTCCCACCAAGGTCATGGGTTCATCCCCCAGATGGCCTTTGTGTATGGCATGCAACAGCTCCAGCAAGTGAGTGGGAAGTCGTAGGATTTGTGCTGATGCACAGCTTCCTGAAAAACAAGTCAAAGTATTTGCCCTGTTGAGGGCATGTGGGTTGTGTCCTCCTTCCACTCCTGCATCCGCTCACGGAAGCTGGAAGTGAGGTCACCCAACAGAGACCATCTCAACACCACTCTGGATTCCAGTGTGTATCTGTGCCCACAGAATGTCACAACTCTGAGCTCTGGAAAGGCCCTTCAAGTTCACTCCAGAATCGCACTAGCCTGATGGAAAGCCTTAGTCTAGGAAGCTTGACCTGCAGGAGTGTAGCCATGATGGATATTTCCTGAATTTAGTTCCAATGAGAAGGTGATTGTGACCTAATTGAGCAGAAGAATAGGAATCTGGAAGTAATTGCTGGTTCTCTGGATGCAGATTGCGGTGTTTAGGATGCAGTTTTCTCCCAGTGCTCTCACTTCTGTTTTTTAGGTCATCCTTGAGAATCTTCACCCCAGATCAGATGGTCTTGACAGTCAGCTTTAAAAGAACATCTCCTCCATAAAGAGCTAAATGAATGAACTCCTCTAAATATACTGATATTGATGAAAGGATGATTTGAACATTTTTCCTCTGCAAGATAATAATATTTTCATATGACCTTTCCAAAGGAGAACCCAAAATATTCTATCTGTTATGGCCTTGGTGTGAAACACCTGAACTTAAGTCTATAACTTAAAATAATTTTTGAATCAAATGATTTGGATAAATGCGCTTCTGCATGTGAAGGTGGGGGTTGTACCCGGCAGGATACGTGCAGTCCAGTTGCACACTAAAGTGACACCTGTGATGGGTCTGTCACGTGTATGAGATATACATTCCACACACACACACAAGCACATGGAATGCACACTGCTTGGGCGGGCCCGCTGCAGGTTTATGTTCATGCCGTCAGGCCCTGCCCTCATGGTGTGATGCTATCTGTTCCACTAAGAGTCTCTGCATGGGTCTCTTCTCCTCACCTGTGTTGAGAGGCAGTCAGTTCAAGTTCAAGTTTACCCTTCCTCCTATTTCAACTCCACTGTCATATACACATCCATAGGCACCAGTAAGCCCCTCACTGCAATTTTGGGACTGAACTACAACAGAAATCTCCCTATTATTCCTTCCACCTACAGTCTCCCTCTGCTGCAGTCCAATGTTGCATATTGTTGTAAGTTGCATATTCAGTCCCCTGGTCAGAAATCTTCAGTGATCCTCTGCTGTTGAAAGACTGCAACTTCTCATTCACAGCTCTGATACCTTAGGTCACTTTAAGACTGTCAGAGAGTTCGGAAGGTAGTGTACAGGCTCATGTACCAGAAGTGTACGGGTGCCTGACCAGAGTTCCTCTTGTTCTTCTCTGATAAGCCATCTTCTCCTCCCACTGCTGAAGTGTTTTTCTGTGATGTGGAACGTACCATTTATTCTCACAGCCCAGAATTTTAGAAGGTTCTCCCTCAGAACAAGTGTAACTCTAGTTCTGTACCAATGTTCTGCTCAGGGCTTATCCCTCAGCCAGCAAAACCTTGAGTTATCTGTTTTAAAACATAGGGGGGGGGCCACTTGGGGAAGCACCGAGCCAGCTAGGAGGCAGAGGGAGCGAGGGAGACATGGATGGGAGCCTTTATTGTGGTTTTCTTGGGAAGGAATGAGCAAGGCAGGGTAAGCAGGCCAGGTAGGGCTAGGATTGGCTTTGAATAATTTCAGTGGGCGTCGGGGCATGGAGGCTGTTATTATCTGGTCTCTGGCCCTGAGGTGGCTAGGGCAGGGGGACAGTGACCCTGAGCGTGAGAGCTTCGCAGGGCAGGTTGTTGGGGTGTGGGCTCTGATGCAGGTGGGCCCTCAAAGACAGTGGTTTGCCGTCACTAGGAATTAGCTGGTCCTGGGAAGGGCAGTCCCTCCAGAGTCGTCAAAGCATCAAACATACAGAATTAAAAGACATGGCCAATATACTGCATTTTGCCAGGTATAATGCGCTCCCGTGTATAATGCGCACTCGGGTTTTTGTGCGCATTGTGCATGGTATTATTATGCCTTAATATACCCGTGGCACATAATCATTATACCCATGTATAACACATATCCTTATTTTTTTCCTCAAACATTTGGGCAAAAAAGTGTGCATTATACATGGCAAAATACGGGTATCTGCTGGCCCTTGCAGGCCTATCTCAGTTACAAACTAGCTGTGCAACGTCGGATGAGAACCTGGAGTTCCTCGGTCTGTAACGTGAGGGACTCAAGGTTATAGCACAGCCAAGAGCCCACTGTTTCTTCCTCGTGGGGGTGAAGCCCCTGACACTTCCTGCTACTTCGTCCCCATGCCCAGGTTCTTCGGGTCACATTCCCAGTGCAAAGGTGCACTTTCAGCCCCAGGAAGTGCCTCGAATGCACGTAGACGAGCTTTCTCTCCCTGGCTAGTGAGCAAGGAAGGCTGCTCAGCCTTGGGGCCACCCTGGGGCTTCACTTCAATGTCTTTCCCACGTGGACTTTCCTGCCTGCACTTGTATTCCTGACACCTTCGGCCAGTGGGCTCCCTTTGGGATGTGGCCCTGCCACTCTAATGGCTTTGGGGCTCTTGGTCTAAGCCAGATGACTATTCAGTGCTAAGTATACGTCTGTGACCCATTTAACAGGTGACATTTAATAATGCCCTGGTGAAGGAGAGCTAAAAATAACATCGACTTTTAAGTGTAAGATACAACATGGCAGACCTTCTATATTGCCAGTTGGAAAAATCTCCATTTTATGTTCAGAATTATTAATCGAGTTGGCAGTAAAGAGGAATGTGGAACTCATTTTTCAAGGCAGAAGCGGAAAATGAAACCCCTTTATTGACACTGATGCAGGCACATGAGCTATAAGGATTGGAAGGCGAAATGTTAATCCACTTGGCACAAATTAAGAATTCTATAAATTTAAACAATGTGGAAAATATTGTGCATTGGTGTTCACTATGGGAAAAAACCACAAGGAACAGTACTTTGCTGTTTAGAATAGTCAGATGTTTTTTACCCTCAGATGAAGTGGGAGATTTGAATTGTGAAAAGTTTTAAATTTCTTAAAAACCCCCATAAATTGGATTCATGAACATTGGTGTTTATCAGGATATTGCAAGGTTTTGTAACATGTAGAAGTAAGCATAGTTTACTGTCTCATTGATACAGAGTTTATTCAAACAGATTTAAAAAGCAGAAATGATGTTTCCCTAAACAAATGGATATTTTCAACTGTTAAATGAATAGCAGCTAACAATCTAATTGGCATGTGATTCTAATTCTGTTCATTTGGTATTGCTTGTGATGATCAAAATATGGCTTTTCAACTCTTAAGATGTAAAAGGGAACTAAAAATGATCAGTGCCCACCAATGCTTGGAGTGGAAAACCCTCAGATTCTGCTTTTTGTCTGTGTCGTCCCATGGGAACAGCTGGGTGCGGGGGACCCTGTCCTGGGTGCCAGATATGGGGGGGCTCCGCCTGCAGAGCCCCATCCCTCCGTCACGGATGAAAATAAAAACTACCAAGACATTTTCTGCTTGGGGAGGAAAGGGGTCAAACTCTCAGAGGAGAATGACCCAGAGCCCCTTCCTCACTAGGCTTTTGTTGGGTTCCAATACACCGGAATACAAGTTTAACATGTCAAAGAAATCTGAGGGCTTAATCCAGCCAGTGTTTGTCAGGAAAGGGGGTTGCCAAACTTTGGGAGACATACTTATTTCCTCCTGGGACACTTATCATCTAAGGAAGAGCACTCTTAGCAAAGCAGGTTTCGCAGGACTTTAGGAATTCATTCTTATGCCCAATCACCCAGGGAACCATCCTGGCCGGCACAGGGCTGCACCGCTCACCCCCACAGTTTCAGGCTTTAAGGCAATTAGGAAGCAGGAGACATCTCCCAGATGGAAATGAGGACTCGGGCTATGTCAGAATAGCCGGGGGGCGAGGGTCCATCACATCCTCTGTTCTGCAGCCCCCTGAGTCCTTCCATGAGGCCTCCCAAGTCGTTGTGTCTGGCTTAGGTTGCCCCTCCCATGAGGAGTCTTACCCGTCATTGACTGCCAACCAAGCGTTGGGGCCAGAGATGGATGAGGCAGAAGCAGTGCTCCTGCCAGGGAGATAAGCTTTGTCTCCTTAGTAGGTCACATCCTTGTGACAGAACAGACCCAGATGAAGTGGGTCCCTTGGGCTCTTACACAGCCCACCATGGGGTGAGGGTTACAACTCCTGAAACCAGGCTGAACAGTCCGCAACAGCTGGGCACATGGAACCTGCCAGAACGACCGTGTTAAACTGATGGAGCAGAGTAGCTGGCAGGTGGGAGTAGGTGTAGGATAAGAAGGGAGAGTGGTTATCATTTGCCAAGAGAAAAAGGCAACCTTGGTCATTTAAGAATTTGAAAATCCAAAATCTGATTTAAAAAAAAAGAATTTTTATAAGCCAAAAGACATTACCTAAAACCTGGGAGTGTCTTGTCTTTGTTTTTTAATTCTCTGACTCTCCTGGCCCTTCTTCAAGGACCCTTGGAGACACTTTTTTCCTGCCTGAGTGCCTTCATAATTCCTGGGTTTCCTTGGGGGTTTTTTAGAGGCTGTCAGGAACCGTGAAGGGTTTGAGATTCTGCCTTGTAGCTAATAAGTTAGCCTGCTACGGTGGTGCAGATGCTGGTAGAAGACATGATACTTCTGGGTCAGAGATAACGGACTCTTTGTTGAAGCAGTAGCTGAAGCCAGGGCATTGGTGTTCTTGTACCATTTCCCTGAGCCCCGTTTCCCATAGCGCGGCTCAAAGAGGGCCAGATGGTACCTGCATATGCAATGTGTCGCATTACAGAAGAGAAACCCTGAGCTTCAGGGACCCAAATCTATTGTAATAGGCAGTAGGCGTGCCTGCCTATGATATTGTGATTTCTAAGAAGAAATATGTGTTTGACCTTTGTCCCTGTTTCTGGCACAGAACTCCTAAAACCCTTGGAATTTCCAAAGTGATGAGAGTGATAAAGGTGTCTTTCGGTATGTTGATGAAATAACCTTTGGAACACACCTCAGGATGGGGACTGCTCAGCAGAAAGACCATCCATGTCTGTAGAGGGTTGGGATTTGCCGTGCTGCTCCCCAGACCCCCCAGAAAGGAAGGGAGGCTGGAGGTTGAATCAGTGCCTAGCAGTCAATGATCTAATCAATTGTGCCTACGTGATGAAGCCTCTGTAAAAACCCCAAAGAAGGGGGTGGGGGGACCTTCCAGGCTGGTGAACGTGTGGAGACTTGGGAGGAGTGGCATGCCTGAAGAAAGCGTGGAAGCTCCACACCTTCCCCTTGCCTCACCCTACGCATCTCTTCCATCCGGCCGTTCCTGAGTTGCATCCTTTTATAGTCAACCAGTGGTCTACTAAGTAAAATGTTTCCTGAGTTCTGTGGGGTGCTTTCACAAATTAATCAAACCCGAGGAGGAGGTTGTTAGAACCCCTGATCTATGGCCAGTCAGTTAGAGGCACAGGTGACAACCTGAATTTGAGATTGGTGTTTGAAGTGGGGGCAGGTGGGGGGCAGTCTTGAAGGACCAAGTCCTTACCCTGTGGAATCCAACATCATATCCAGGTAGAGTCAGAATTGGGTTGAATTGTAGGGCACCCAGCTGATGTCCCACAAATTCTCAGTGGTGTAGACCCCCACCCTGGACACACACACACATTGGGATTGTGATCAGGCTTCTGTTTTGCTTCAGAGGGAGGCACTGTCTGTTGTGTATGAATGTTCACTAAATCAACATCCTTGAAGAGACTCCACACCAAAGGCTAGTCAGTGCCTCGTTCACAAGATGTGCAAAAATACAAAGACCCCCAGAGAATTCTCCCCAAACAATGTCTTCTGCTGTTCCTTCCAGCTTCCCGTGTCCTCAGGAAGCGTCAGTGGTGGACGTAGAAGAGAAAGCAGAATCTTCCATGAACTGTAGTCAGGCGTAATCCGCTCCCCCCATGAATATTTTCAGGAGGCCTTTTGTAAACTTTCTAGAGACCCTGGGTGGTCCTCATTTGAGTCAAATACTGGGAAACAACAAGCTAATTATAAAAATGGCTAACAATGATTAAATCCTCATTATGCGCTGTGCTATGTGCTGGACACCTTATACTTAACACCTCGTTATAGCCCTCTGAGATATTTGGGGGGTGTCTCCCCCATTTTTATAGATAAGAAATTCTAGTTAGGAGCATTCAGCAGGGAGTAGGGAGATGAAATTCAAATACAGGTTGTCAGAGCCTGATGCTCAGAAAACCACACCATCTTCCCTTTTTCATTTCTCTTTCATTGAGACGCTTTTTCATTCAGAGGTGGTGGTGGCTTCGAGATTTTGTTTCGCCAGGGTGATTTAAAGGCGTGAGGGCCAGGAGGCAAGACCAGGGTTGACGTTCGGCCAGCAAACCCCTTACAAATACCATTGCCTGTCCTCCGACAGATGCTACAGTATTTTCAAAAACAGAATCCCTGCTTTATGGACAAAGAAATGGAGGCTTAAGGAGGCTGATGGACTTGACTGTGATAACACAACAAATACCTGAGGAGCCTGGGAGACGACCCCAGACTCTTTGGCCAGGAAACACTCTGCACACCTCTGCAGTTGCCATGGGCATCCTGTCGAAGACCATAAACTGCCCTTGGGTATTTAAGCTTCTTCTGAAACAGAAAATAAGGTGTTAATAATTGATTCACTGTAGTTTGTTAAACATCTCTGTCTTTGAAAGGGTAAGCACATATGCGTAATTTAATCACCACATTGACTAAACTTCAGCTGCTTCAAGGACCTTTATCTTCTTTCATAAAACTTGGAGGGCCAGAGAGCCTCACACACTTGAGTCATTCACAGCTTCCCAGCAGGCCCCTGCAGCTGGCCTGGCTGGCCCTGTCTTTAACGCTAAAAGTCATCAGTGACTCAGCGTTGTCCCCAGCAGCTCCCTCTTAGCACTTTTTATCTGGTCTCTTCCTAGAGAGAGAAATGACTTCCTTAAAAAAAATTAAAAACAAAACATCTGATGGTTTCCTTCTTTTTTTTTTTTCCTGAGCTTAGAGGCAAAGCTTTGAGTTTCTCATCACTAAGTATGACATTAGCTGTAGGTTTTTTGTAGATAGTCTTTATCAAGCTGAGAAAGTTCCCCTCTGTTCCTAGGTTACTGAGTGCTTTATTTTAAATAGGTGCTGGATTCTGTCAAATGTTCTTTTTTCTTTTTGCATCTATTAACAGGATCATGTGATTTTTCTTTTTCAGTCTGTTGATGTGATAGATTACATTAGTTGATTTTCAGATGTTGAATCAGCTTTGCATATTCAAGATAAGTCCCACCTGATCTGAAGGTTTCTCTATTCAAAATACGTGCCATGTAATTTTACTCTTGATCTAGCCCTAGACAAAGAACTATTAAAAGTGCATCTTTGTAGTTACAAGGAGATCTGGGAACACACACTAAGAATTTTTCCTCCACCAGGTTCCCTTGGCAACCATTTAACTGGCATCTTCCAACAGATCTTTAAAGCCTGGCGAGGTGTCTCTGTTTATTTTATAGATGTACTTAGTATCACTCATGAACTTCACGATTCCAGGATTCTTCCAGATTCTCCGAAGTGGTCTTTGTACCGTGGTGAGAATTCAACAGGGCAGAACCCCTTTTAAGTGGCTGCAGCGATGTCCTTCTACTTGTGGGTCCTCTTGTCACCACGGTGCTGCGTGATCAGAACTCTGTTGTGCAGGATGTTGTGTGAAGCTTGTAAACACATTCACCATATTCACATTTCCATATTACAGTTGTTATACTGAGGATATTATTAGCTTTATACATTACTAATTGATTTTTAGGGAAAAGTTCTTGAAAGTTGGAACCATAGGGGTTTTTTTTAGCTATATTTGGCATCATTTTGCTGTCCAATACCTGCTTCTATTGTTATTTTTTTTTTAAGATTTTATTTCTTCATCTTTAGAGAGAGGAGAAGGGAGGGAGAAAGAGAGGGAGAGAAACATCAGTGTGTGGTTGCCTCTCATGTGCCCCACACTGGGGACCTGGCCTGCAACCCAGGCTTGTGCCCTGACTGGGAATCGAACTGGCGATCTTTTGGTTCACAGGCCGGCGCTCAGTCCACTGAGCCACACCAACCAGGGCTATTGTTGTTTCTTTTCAACTATTAAAGCATTCTTTTATTTTAAATTGGTTTGATTTTACAGATGCTTCCCCCAAGATAGGGAAGCTACACCTGAGCGGTTCCTGCTGCCATCGCATCAAGAGGATTGGAATAGTGTCCCTTTAGGTTGCTGTCAGATAACATTTTTAGGTGAGATCACAGGAACACTCTGTCATTAATTTTGCTCGATGACACTTGGTTATATTCAAATGTAAATTGTACATTTGAATCAGGTAAATCCACCAATAATTTTCAGATTACCCTGGGACCTTTACCTAAATAACCCCTTGGTTAGTTGCAAGAATGTAGCCCCTTTATAGTTGCTTTAACCCATTTCCCATTTGTCCTGAGAGCACTTGCCAGTGGCGCGGCGGCGCAGAGGTGCTTGCAGCTGCATTTACCTGGAGATAACTAAGCTTACCCCCTAAGTTTGCCACAAAATGTGTCATATTTATTATTATTTTCACATGACTCTGATATATCTATAATCTTTGGAAGCAAACAGCATCATTCTGTTCATAGCATTCTGTTTTTAGTAGTGGTATTTCTATTTACTTTTTTTCCTTAGTGGGAAATGGGTTAATAGCATAGCCTGCACATGGAAACAGCTCCAGAAAGCCGTGTCTGGTACCAAGTGCAGTAACAGAGAATGACCTCTGCCATCCATCTTATGGGTGGGTAGACTTAGAAGGACCCTTAGCCAAAAAGTCAAAACAGGTTGTCGAGTATTGCATTTTCGGTTTTCATTATAGAGTGTTTAAAGTGAGGGGGAACAGGCATCCTGTCACTTGAAAAATATAGAAAGTGTCATACGTGCTATCCATGTACATATCATGCATTCCGTGTGTATATGTCATAGCTTCTATGATTGCTGTAGTCCTGGATGTTTGCTGTGTATTTCAGCATCCTTGGCAACTTGGTGATATTGGTTAGAAAGTACTGTGAAAAGGATGATCAGTTTAATCCTCCTACGGATTTCTTGTGGGAAGCAGTAGTAATGTGCTGATTGATGGCTGGCACCCCTGCCAGGACAGAGGTTTATGTGTGGGAGGGACAGACAGACCAGGGAGGTGGGGGGCGGGATAAGCACTGGCCCTGCAGAGGTCGGGGCCGCCAGCAGGAGCGCCCCACACAGTCCTCCTTGTTCCCATCCGCAGCCGTGGCTGTTGAGTGGACCGCATAGCCTCCTTTTCAGGGGCTCCAGAGGAGGAGTCAGGTGCCAGAGACAGCAAACACAAAGAGACACAAAATGGATTCTAACTTCCCGGGGGCTGCAGCAGCAAACTGGTCTCCCATGTGCTTTTCAAGTGCTTAGAACTTCAAATGGAACTACAGAGATCATAATCCTCCACTGAAAATTAGGGTCCCATTGCGTCAGGTGTTGTGACCTCCGATTAACGGAGAGACTCTAGGGCAGCTCCCAGTACAGTCAAGAGCAGAGGTGTCTGACCAGAGAAAGGCAGCCAAGGGGACGATCTGTGGGGCCAGGGAATGGCTGGTGCCGGCCGATTTGTCCCTCCGAAGCATGTCTACATTGTCCCTTCTCTTCTTGGTGAAAATACTGAAGTCTTGGTCTTTGCAGAAGAACATCAAACTGTTACTTTTAGAATTAAACGCCCACAGGATTGCCACATGCTTTAGTAGGGCTAGAATCTGGGTTCGGGGAAGTCTGGGATTTACAGGATTAGCAGGGTGTTATTTTTTTACATTCAATATTATTTTATACCAGTTTCAGGTACGCAGCATCGTGGTTAGACAATCTTATACTTTACACAGTGTTTCCCCTGATATTTCCAGTGCCCACCTGGCGCCATACAGAGTTCTCACAGTATGACCGATTATTCCTGGGCTGCACTTTGTCTCCCTGAATCAATTTGTACTTCCTAATCTCTTCACCTTTTCCCCCCAGTCACCAATCCCCCGCCCCTGCCCTCTGGCAACCGTCAGTCTGTTCTCTGTATCTGTGAGTCTGTTTCAATTTTCTTTGTTCATTTTCTATGTTTTTTAGGTTCTGCATATAAGTGAAATCACATGGTATTTGTCTTTCTCTCACTGACTTATTTCACCTAGCATGATACCCTCTAGGTCCATCCATACTCACGCAAATGGTGAGATTTCATTCTTTTCTATGACCAAGTAATATTCCATTGTATATATGCACCACCACTTTTTTATCCACTCATCTAGTGAATGCAAGACCAAAAAAATCCAATTTAAAAATGGACAGAGGACCTTAATAGACACTTCTCCAGATAGGACATACAGATGGCCAATAGACATATGAAAAAATGGTCAATGTCACTAATCATCAGAGAAATGCAAATTAAAACCACAATAAAATATCACCTCATGCCCATCAGAATGGCTATCATTAATAAATCAACAGATAAGTGCTGGTGAGGATGTGGAACAAAGGAAACCCTTGTGTACTGTCGGTGGAAACGCAGACTGGCGCAGCCTCTGTGGAAAGCAGTGTGGAGGTTCCTCAAAAAATTTAAAGTGCGATGGCCTCATGACTCGGTGGTTCCACTTCTTGGGTATGTATCTAAAGAAACCCAAAACACCAATTCAAAAGAACGCATGCACTCATCTGTTCATTGTAATGTTATTTATAATAGCCAAGATATAGTAGCAGGTTTTTATTAAATGATAATATATATTATATGTAATATATAATATAAAATATTTTGTTTATATACTATATATAAAATTTACATATAATGTATACATTATAATATAGTAATATACTATAATATAATCGATAATATAATAGATTATATAATATAATCTATTATATAATAATAGATATAATTATATATAGTATATAATATATACTATAATATAACAGATTATATAATAGAGTATATAATATAATAGATTATATAATATATACTATGATATCTAGATTATATAATATATAATATATAATATATATCATATATACAGGGTAGAGCAAAAGTAGGTCTACAGCTGTGAGTACACAAGACAGTTTATTCTTATATTACTATTATTAATTATTATGTTACTTTCCATATGAACAACTGTAAACCTACTGTTGCCCCACCCTGTATTTTACATAGGTCTTTTTAAGAAAAATACATAATTTACTTTAAGGACATAATTTACTAAAGTTTGAAAGAAAATAAAATTGAATAACATAAGGTGCCTATTTACTACATAAGACTTGAGAAAATAAATGACAAGAAACCTTTAGTGGAACGAAGCACTTACTAACTTCACGAGATTACAAAGTAAAGCAAACCTTTCTTGTTTATAAAATAAATGCACAGAAAGCTACTTCTGAACACATTGGGCATCCTAGGACATGCCTGTAATTGGTATATAAAGTTGTGGAAATTCAGTGAATAGTCTGATAATGTAAAATGCCAATGCCAAACAACAAGGCAAAGTCTCTTAGAACAAAGGTCTGGTAACATTTCAGGAATAACCTCCCATTTGGAAAATGTTTTAAATGAGCAAGTAATTTTTTATTGTTTTATTTAGGAGACAAAAGCCACTGTGACTCCTCTGAATTTGGGTTAAATATAGCTAATCATAGTGCTGGGGACTAAGTAGAGTGACTTGTTTTTCCACATTTTCCCTGGTGGCAGCCATGGAGGTTCTAAGCAACTTAGGAAAAAGGCTTTTGCTTGATCAGGTGGAAGTAGCCTTTCTTTCTGCAGGGCCCATGGCTGCTTAGAACATATTGGGCCCTATGGGAACCAGCTAGGTGGGCTGCTAGGTGGGCTGCTTATGGGAACCAACCACTCTACAAACCAGGAGGAAAGAAAAATTTAAAATCCCAGGACACCAGCCAGTTTGAGGCATTATGAAGGGAATGAAAAATGGTCAGAGGGAGCCAAACCTTCACAAAAGAAAACAACAACAACAACAACAACAACAACAACAATGAGAGTTTACTAACTTCTCACTGCCTTTGAAGGTGAACCCAGAGTTTGTCAAAAAGTGGGAAGTGCAGACTGTGAAAAACACAGGGAAAAGCCATTGTTTTAGCTCTGTGCCCAGTGCAGACCACAGGGGACTCTGATCTGGAGGAGAACCAGTTACCACATGACTGTAACAGAGATGTTGAGAATATTGGTTCTGGAGCTTAGATGAGAAGTTGTAAAATAAGTGCATTCTGCCATTTGTAGAAAACTAACTCAAGGTATACATTCCTGGAAGAGGAAGGGGGAGAAGGAAAAACAAAGCATGCTTTCCACAGGGCTTGCCCGTGTCTGCAGGCAGTTTTGTCCCATGCCGATGGTGGGTCCTCCCTAGGCCTGTGGACTGTGTACCTCTGCTCCTTCCTCATGGCTCTGCCACTGTTTGCTCTCTGCTTGCTACTTAGAGACACCTTCTTGCAAGCCAACAATTAGCCTTGTTGCATTTAGTTCTAAGTCTGGGGCAGGTAGAAAGGAAATGACTAAAAGATGATGCTGGGCTCAAAGATAATGTTTAGTTTTCTACCCGCAAAGCAGATGTTCTTTGTAGTACTTAGAACAGACTAGTTTGTGCCCACAGAGCCAAATGCTGTGTGTTTGCCAAGTGCCAAGGAGCTCTGAATCACAGCAAAGGAAGAATTCCTGAGCACTTGTGTCTTCCTTCTTGATTCTCCAGCTGGCTGATGAACATTTTAGAATGCTCTAGAGGCGGTGACTGAATTCCTGAGGATGAAATAATGTGCTGAGAAGGAGTGTGTAAGAAGAGAACTGAGCACGTGCTCATGGTCCATCCATGATGGGGAGCAGAATCGGAACCCATGGTGGGTGCTACATTAGTCATCATTCCGAAAGAAACAGAACCAATCAGATGGATATGTTTATATGTAGAGATATGTTATTAGGAATTGGCTCATGCAGTTATGGAGGCTGACAAGTCCCAAGATCTGCAGGGTGAGTCAGCAGGCCAGAGGAGATTCAGGAGAGCTGATGGTGGAGTTCCAGTCCAAATGCCTAGCAGGCCAGGAAGAGCCGGAATTTCAGTTCAAGTCTCTAAGCAGGAAGCAGCCAATGCCTGGTTCAAAGACTGTCAGGCAGGAGGAATCCTCTTACTCAGAGGAAGGTCAGCCTTTTTATTCTGTTCAACCAACTGGATAAGGCCCACCAGCAATCTGCTTTACTCAGTCTGCCAATTTAAATGTCAATCTCATCCAAAAACACCCAACAGAAACACCCAGGGTAATGTTTGGCCAAATATCTGGGCACCTGAGGCCAAGTGATGTGGACTCAAGCAGTAAACTATCACAGATCCTGGAAAGGAGAGCCAGCGGCTGGAGGCAGAACCCGATGGGTACAATTTCAAGGAAAGATCCTCAGCCATGTAGTGCCCCGCCAGGACAGCACAGAGCCTGAGAGTGCAGCACTGCTCCCCACTCTAGCTAATTTAACTGGGGAAAATGTTTATTAAAGCTTGTAGAGAGCTCATAGAACTTCCAGGAGGATGAGGCTTGCAGCCAGAATGATGCCTGGACCATATGGTGAGACTGAGCTGGGGACACCCTACCACCCTCCTGCACTGAGACAGGGCAACTTGCACTGCTGTCCCCAACCAGATGTCTCCATGGTCCCTTTGTCAGAAAAAGCAACTGCTTCTTTATGTTGCTGTCTTTCAAATCAGAATCCACCATGAAGGCATCGGATTAGCAGAGACAAAAGTCCATCCCTGCTTCCTAGCTACCAAGGAGGCGGGGAAGCAAGTTTCTGGCTTCTGCCTTAGGCCCAGCATGTGAGGTAGGAGAGAACTCAAATGGAAGAAGGCATTCAGGAGATGCTGGGTTGCCCCCCCGAGACCCATCTTCCCATGCTACCCATCCTTCCAGCCTCAGCTTCCATTTTCACCTCTTCCAAGAAGCATCCCGCTGTGAACTTGGGAAGCCACACTCAGGGCCAATATCCAGACACTGCGGCCCTGTGTAGCCAGTGCCCATTCTACTTCAACAGTATGGCTCGTGGGTGCCCCTGGTTCGATCTTGTAATGTCATCCCTATTCCACCTCTACCTCTAGGATACTTTTCCGATCTTTTTACTTTCTTTGTATTTGTTTTCGTTAATAAACTCCAGGCCCCATTAGTCTCTTCTTAGCTGTGTTTTTAAAGTCTGTCTTACCCAGTCTCATCCTTTTTGTTCTCTGGAAAAAGGGTTGGTCCAAACTACCCCTACCCCCCAAACAACTATAAACTCCTTAAAAACAAGAGCTGTATCTTTTTTATTGTTTTTTTAATCTCCCACAGTACCTCCTATCATACTGTACATACAGTAGCTGATCAGTAAAGATTTGCCATTTAATTATAATTAGTTATCTGAATTGATTATTGCTTTTCAAATGAATTTTTGATCATATCTATTTAAAACAATAATGAATAAGAAGTAAATGCAACAACAACAACAAAACCCAGGGACAGTTAGGTCATGTACCAGATGATATCCAGAAATGCATGTTAGTTTTAGTGACTCATTCAGCACATGTATTGAGTGCCTACTGTGTGCCAGACACTATTCTGTATGCTTGAGATCCCTGAATAAAGAAGAAAAAAGAAACAGACAAAAGAGCTCTCTCAGAGCTTGTATTCTGGTTATCAGACAGTTAGTTAATAAACACATAAACTGCAGTCATGCCAGGACTGATGTGTCATGCAGAAAAGAAAAAGTAGAGCAGGATAATATCAGATGTGCGGGGTGGGGTTGGTTTGACATTTTCGATAGGATGGTCAGATTTTTTTGTTTAATTGTTTTTGTAACCGAGCAAACCAG
Source organism: Glossophaga mutica (assembly GCA_039655065.1). Taxonomy (NCBI): domain Eukaryota; kingdom Metazoa; phylum Chordata; class Mammalia; order Chiroptera; family Phyllostomidae; genus Glossophaga; species Glossophaga mutica. Next base: position 161,131,437 of record CM077303.1, read on the forward strand.
AGCTCTGCCATGTTGCTCCTCAACACGTGACCCAACAATGAGTGTTGAAGGAAACAGGTTTTTATTTACAGGGTTCCAGCCTCAGGGTGGGGGGTGGCTGAGAGCACTCCTGCTCAGAGCCCTGCTCTCCCACGAGACCCAGCACTTCCCTTGCTCCCCACAAGGCTGTAAGCCAGAACCATGCCCAGGAGTTCCCCATATCCTTATCTGCTCTTAAGCCAGCTGCACAAATGGATCTCCATCCTCTCTGGAATGTGCTCTTGTGGGTTTCAGAGTCACCATCCTCTCACAGCAGCTCTCCCCTTCAGTATCTGGGGTGCACTGTTCTCAGCCTCCATGCAGTGGTTCAGGAAAACATGTGTCCTGTTACACTGGATCGTAGTGGAGTCCAGGGAGGCATGCGTCCCAAGAGAGTGGCTTCTTCCTATGTCCTTCAGAAAAACAGAAGTCTGTAGCTTAGCATTCCTGGTCACAGTTCAGCTCCAAGCATCTCCCACACACCTGCGCTTGATTAGGCAGGTCCCTGCAGCTCCGTCAGCTCTGCTGGGTCTTCCTCTTCTTACTCCAGCCCTCATAGTGGGGCCCTCTCCTACACCCTTTCCCCCATACTGCCTGGCTGCTGCTTCACTACAGACTGCATGGCTGCTTCCCCCTTTCTCTCAGCCCACCCATTTTAAAGGCTTGGCCCTGAACCTCCTGTGTGACCTCATATACAGCCCCTCCTGTGATGTGCTACTTTTACCAGTCCTACATATCTTTTATCTTCTTTTGGCTGTCATCTTTAAGTCAGGGCAAGAGTTCCCCAAGCAACAGGGGCACTGGCCTTCTCTGGCTATGTCAGGAGTCGTGATACGCTCTTAAGGTCACATACACCGTTTGCCCTAGGCAGCAGCAGAGCTATTACCTTGCCATCATTATGCAAAGTATCTTGAACACCGTATCATCCACTTCCCCCTCCTTAGTATGGTTTGTGGGGAATATACTGTGCTATTTTCCAGGGACCCCTGCTCTGCACCCTTTTACAGTTTTAGAAAATCAGAGAAAATTGAATGCTTGCTGGGTATGAGATCATATAAAAAGGTTATTATATATATTGGGTATGATAATGTCATTTTGGGTATGATTTTTAGAAGTCTTTATCTGTTGTAAACTGAAATATTTATGGAGAAATAATGGAACTGAGTATAATAGCTAGGCTTTCCTTCAAGATGTTCCAGCAAAAAAAAAAAAAAAAAAGAAGGAAGGAAGGAAGGAAGGAGTGGGGAAGGAGGAAAATTGAATGCGGGGGGAGGGAATTAATAAAACAAAAATGGTCCAAAGTTGGTCATTGAAACTTATCAATGCAGAGGGTTTCCTCATGCTATTCTCTCTGCTTTTATCTGGGTTCTAAAATTTCTATAATGGTTTTAAAACTTAGCTACTGGTCAGTGTAGGCCTCATTCAGGAGGAGATATTGAAACAGCAGCTGAAGGAGCTGAGGGAACAAACTGTGTGGATGGGTGTCTGGGGTTGGGCAAGGGAGCGTGTGCCAGGCCAGGGAAGAGCCATTTGGCTTCCCTGAAATGGGGAGGAATAGGGAATGAGGGTGGGGAGGTATGTGGTTGGGGGTGGAGGGCACACACTGCAAGGACTCCAAGTGAAGGTCAAGTCCCTGAGGGCTCAGAGTCATGCTCAGAACCTTGAACTATCCTGATGCTCCAAACTTCCTTACTCAGATTCTGAGATAAGAGTTTGCAACACAAATAGTTCCTGCGATGAAGGAAATCTGTCTGTCCTGTTCATTATGGGAGCCACTGCTACACCGTGGCTGATGAGCCCTTGAAATGTGTGCCTGGTGTGACCGAGGAGCTCCATTTCTAATGCAACTTACTTGAATTGATTGAAACTTCAATGTATGTGCCCACTAGTGGCCAGTGGTTTCCACATTGGACAGTGCAGCATTTACGGGGTGGTTTCTTTCATTCTGGCATTCATTCATTTTACAAACTTACTGACACGTGCTGCTCTAGGTGCCAGGCTAGGCCTTAAGGTTATAAAAATGAATTTTAAGAAAAGGAGAACCTCTACTCCTGAGGGACCCACAGAGCACACCAGATGCTGTGAAGCAGGGATAAGTGTGTGGTACAGGCCTTGCATCTGCAGGCGTGAGGGCCCAGCTCCCCCTTCCTGGTTTTTAAGTAGCTCAGCAGCCAGGGCCTTCTTATCCCCAAGTTTGCCCCTCTGCCTGGGCCTCTCTGTCTGGCTGGTTCCTGTGTATCCTTCAGGCCTGAGCTGTAGGAATACCTCCTCAAAAGGCCCTCCCTGACCACTCCATTGAAAGTAGGTCCCCATCCATCGTGCTCTGCTGTGGTACCCAGTTTTCCTTTGAGGCACTTCTCCCATTTTGTGATTGCACTTGGAATTTATGTAGTATCTAAAGCTGAAAGCTCCTCAGGGTCAGGGGCCTGCCCACCACGGCCAGCCCGCACAGTCAGCCTACGGCAAATGCCAACTGCACTGGAAATGGAGGAGGAGGAGTGTCTGTGTCGGCAGTTTGGGGGGATGGAGATGAGGGCCTTCAACCCAGTTTGGAGGGGGTTTGGTGAGTCAGGAGTAGTCTGTCAGATAAACCTTAACTAGGACTTTTACAGGATGAACAGGAATTTGCAACATGGAAGTAATGTTGCAGAAAGGCATTTCCCATGGAGATGGGATGTGGAAGGGAGGGAGGGAGGGACAGAGTCTCGGGGCCTGTGGGCAGTAAGTGGGGACCAGAGAGGGTGATTGTAGATGACCTGGGGTATCGTGAAATGGATCCCTTAGGTCAGGAGTTGGCACTTTTTTTTTCTTTAAAGAGCCCAAAATAGGTAGTTCAAGCTTTGCAGGCCATGTGGTCTCTGTTAAAGCTTCTGAATACCACCTTTGCAATGCAAAAACAGCCTTAGACAGTGTGTGAATGACTGGGCGTGGATGTGTTTCAATAAAACTTTATTTATAGACACTAAAATACGAATTCCCAGATAATTCTCATGTGACATGAACTGTTTACTCTTTTGATTTAAAAAAATCATTTAACTATAAAAAACTATTCTTTCCTGATGGACCATAGGAAAATAGGCAGCCAGCCACGTCTGGGGGGGCACTAAAGGGTATGAAGCAGGACAGGAAGTGATCAGATCAATAGTTCGGATGGCTTCCACTGGCTTCAGTGGGATTTCAAGGGCCAGGTCTGAGGGCAGTGGCAGTTTCTGTGAAGAGGCTAAGCAGCAGTCAGGATGACAGATGGCAGGGGCCAGTTAGTTAACAAGGATGGGAAAGAGGAGCCAACTCTGAAACATATATTGTGGAATTAAAATCAGCCGAACTTGGTGATGGGGTGCAGTGTAAGGAGTAAAAGAACAATGTTCCAGTTTTGGTTTACGTATCAGGTACCCCAGCTCAGCAGGGTCCCTAAGCTCTCACTGGCCAGGACAGGAGTGCAGGGCATCTCAACGCATACTTAGGCCTGGGGCCATTTATAGCATCTTCCTTTGACCTGCAAAGTGATTCAGTGGCAATAAATAGTGACTCACTCACCTACTCAGAAGGTTACTCCTATGGTAGGAATAATTCTCTTTGTTGTTGAATGGATAATCTAATTCTAAGTGTTACTCTAGAAAAATGATACCCCAGTGGGAAATTTCTATAACTTCTGCTCAATATTTCTGTGAACCTGAAACTACTGCAAAAAAAATTAAATCTGTTTTTTAAAATGAACTCAATCTAGTGCTGTTGAACTGGAGGACTGTTCATGATATACTATCATGTGAATAAAGCAAACAGCAAAACTAACAAAATAATACCCTGGTGATCTGTAGTTATTACCTAGTTATATTAATATTTTTTCACGTCCTGTCACACTAAAAGAAGTAGGTAAATAATTGCTTACAAAGTACACAATCACAGAACATAAACTCGGCTTCCTGTATTAGGAAAAATTCAAGTGGTGGATTCAAGGACAGTGGTTTCAGTAGAACTTGTTCTTTCTGTGTTTACTCAGGAATCCTTTAGCTTCTTCCAGATCTCAGCTGCCTTTGCCATCCCAGCAAACAGTGGAGACCAAGCAGAAATCTTGTAACTCCAATTGTTAGTAAATGTTGCATTACCATAAAATCGCATAAGTCATCCATGCAGCCCTACAAAGCCCCCTTCTCACTGCACTGTTTGTTGTAGAGGACTTCTCTGTGAATGTTAATGAAAGCTGAGTTCATTGATGTTAGTTATAACTTTGCATACCACCTGGGAACAGGGGAGACCGAGTTAAATAAGAAAACGAGTGTGGGGTACATCCTGCAAATCTGCATTAACATGGCAGAGAGAGGATTGGAGAGAATTGACTGCATAGGTTCCGTGATGTCATATCCTTGATTTTCATGATGTTGGTTTTATCACTCTTTTGGCATGAGGTTTCTTCTGTAGTGTGGAGCAACCAAGTGCAGTTTTGGTAGCACTTTTCTTTTCTCTGCAAGGTTTTGAGACATTTATTTGGCACAGACGTGTAGTCCCTAGGTCTAGGGATCTTTAGCTCTTCTTTATGGTCATCTAGTCCAGAAATGTATTAAGTCAGTATGTGAAAAAATGGGTGAGAAGGTGATTGACTACCTGAAATTCACGGTATTGAAAAGGTTGCTTCAGTATCATAAGGTAGCCAGCAAGTTACCAAGGTGGAGGTTCTCGAAGCAAAAGAAATCCTTTTCAGTGTGGTTGTCCCAGTTGTGGAAGAGCTTTGGGTAGCAAGCACTTAGGAAAACGATGTTTGTTGGAGCAGGATACACTTCTGCTTGTTCTGGGACATAGTCCTTTCATTGACGTCCGTTGTGATGCTGGAGTCTGGGCCCCGTATCTCTTCTGGGTTATTACAGAGGCCTCTTAACTGGAAGCTCAGTCTTCAGTCTCGTCTCTGCCCCAGTTTGTCCTTCCTCTAGAGCCAGATGTTTCTGTAAATGTAAGTTTGATGTCCAGTCCCTTGTTTAAAACCCTCATGCTTCCCTATTGCCCTCAGGGTAGAGAACGATCCTTTTAATCGCTTCTAAAGCCATGAGAGATCTGGCTCCTACTGGCCTCTCTAGCCTTATCTCCTACGGAGCCCCAGGCCCCTTGCACTGTTTGTCCAGCCTTCAGAACCTGTTCTGTTTTTCAGGAAGCATGCATGGCTTTTTCCCACCTCTGAGCCTTTGCACATGCCGTTCCACCAGTGCCCTCTTCTTGCCTGCACCAGATGTCCCCCAGGCTTAGCATGTGCCCGGGTACCCCTTTTCTTCACCACTAGTGCAGTCGTTTGCCCACGTACTCGCAATCCTAGGCACAGAGCAGCAGCTCAGTAAACATCTCTTGCATGAATTGAACATGATCCATTCAGTTTTAATATTTTTTAAAGATTTTATTTATTTTTTTCAGAGAGGGGAGAAGGGAAGGAGAAAGAGAGGGAGAGAAACATCAGTGTGTGGTTGCCTCTTACGTGTCCCCATTCGGGATCTGGCCTGCAACCCAGGCATGTGCCCTGACTGGGAATTGAACCAGCAATCCTTTAGTTCAGCCCTCGCTCAATCCACTGAGCTACACCAGCCAGGCTCAGTTTTAATATTTTAACATTAATTTGGATCTGTCCATTTTCCGCATTCATTATGTTTTCTTGACAATATTACTGACTCAGCTTCATTTATCTTTTCAAATATGTACTTTTTTTTCTTCCAATCTTCTCTCCTCCTACTCTATGGGTTCCCCCTTTTCATGACATTTTGGACCCTGTTTGGGTCGTCTTCATGATTACCAACCCAGCAATCCTGGGTTGATCATGTTGTGTTCACTGGGACCTTCGAAGACTATGGCTGCACATCTTTGAGCCTGCAGGATCTTTCTGCAGCAGCTTGAGCCTGTTCGGGCTGTGTTTGCAGGCAATGCTGGGAAGGATAAAAGTATTGTGTTTGCTATACAATGTCTTAAAGGGACGGAATTTTTATCTCAATTATTTGTTGGTGCGAGCAGGGAGGAGCAAAGAGAATGCAGTTTGTGAGGACCAGTGGTTCTGAACAAAATAGGAAATCATGTAACATAAGATGGGATCTCTAAGGAGGACATTTTCCCTTGTTAAAATTAATTGTATTTTGGGTGTAGACCTCAATTTTCTTGTCATATTGCACTTGCCACCTCCTGTCGCATCTATGACAGAATCACTGCTCAGGGGGCCCAGTTGGTTTTGTGTTGCTTTCTCCTCTTGCAGAGGTCACACTGAAGGTCCACATCAGTGACGCCAGCACCCATCAGCCAGTCCCAGATGCGCGCATCGAGATTTTCACCAACCAGGTCTCCATCGCCTCTGGCACCTCAGGGACGGATGGTGTCGTCTTCATCAAGTTCCGGTATAAGCTGGGCAGTCAGTTGATCGTCACCGCCACGAAACATGCCTATGTGCCAAACTCTGCCCCGTGGAAGCCAATCCGATTACCTGGTAAGGTGCTCTTAACCTTTCTCTAAGACAGAGTTCATGGTCAGGCTAGTGACAGTCAGACACAGAAATGATTTTGACTGTGGAAGTCAGACAATCAGGAAAATATGTGCTTAGTCACTGCTTTACCTTGTGGGGCCTCTTTATGGGAAGAAAGGTGGGGCTGTGAAGGTGGTGGGGCTCCGCCTTCCTATACAAACCGTGGTGTCAGTGCCTTAGTGTGCCTGCTCCCTTCTGCAGCGTCCCGTTCTGTACCTCACTGATTATAACTACCCCAATGCATGGGGCAGTGCCCTGGCATGGAGCCTCCTTGCTCAGGCTCCCTGGCCCTCAGAGCGAAGCTGGCCTAAGATGAGGGGAGCCTTTGTGAGACGGCCTTTCTCTTCCCCCTTCTTACCTGCTAAGGGAAAACACTTCTGTGTGTTTCCTCTCTTTCAATACTCTGCTTCACTTTGCACACTTCACATCCCCAAACATGGGCTTCTCTCTGTACGCATCAAGCTAGTTCCAGATTCTCAGATACTAGCTGGGTGTCCTATAATTGAACTCAATTCTGACACTATCAACCTGGAGACAGTGTCAGATCCCACAGGTTAAGGGATCAGCCCCATGAGGCTGCCCACCACACACACACACACACACACGCACAAATTCAGATGCCAATGGAAGGTCCAGGTCGACACCTGTGCTTCTGACTGACCGGCTGTATGTACATCGGAGGTTCCCACAACCTCCTCCTTGGGGATTGACTAATTTGCTGGAATGGCTCACAGAACTGAGAGAAACAGTTTACTTACTAGATTACTGTTTATTGTAAAGGTTATTAAAGAAACAGAGCGCTTGAAAAGATGCATCAGGCAAGGTATGTGGGAAGGAGCACAGGACTTTCAGGTTCTCCAGGTGTGCACCCCTCTCAACATCTCCACATTCACGCCAGCCTGGAAGCTCTCCAAACCTGTCCTTTTGGGTTTTTATGGAGGCTTCAGTACATAGACATGATTGATTAAATCTCTGGCTGTGGGTGATGGATTCAACCTCCAGGCCCTCTCACCTCTCCTGAAAGTTCCAACCCTTTCATGTGTGGTTGGTTCCTGGCAACCAGCTCCCATCCTTAGGTTATCCTTAAGTGGGCTTTCCAAAGACCACTAAAGTATATAATATTATGTTATGTTGTATTACATTATAACATGAACTCCAGCATGGTTGAGAGGGGCTTATTATGAATAACAAAAGACACCTCTATAGCTCTCATCACTTAGGAAATGCTAAGGGTTTTAGAAGCTCAGAATGGAGACCAAGACCAAATACATACTCCTTATTGTAAATCACAGTGTCACTTTACCATTCACCACTTCAAAGTAGTTGTCTGCCACAGGGAGCGGGAACGGTGCCTGACACAGATTCAGCTTGGGGTGGGTGGGGAGTAGCCCTTAGATCTCTTCTGTCCCCTCACTTCAGGCTCCATCCAGTGCACGGACCACATCATATGTTCACCGCATTAGATAAGCAGCAAGGATGGGCTGACGGCTGGCAGGATAATGAAGGGAACGGGGTTTGGGACACCAGATGACCTGGGTTCTGGCTCCCAGGCTGTGCTTGAGCCCCTCTAGCTTTGATGCCAGTCTCTGTACAATAGAGCTAATACCACCTCATGGAGTTGTTCTGATTAAAAAGTAGTGAACATATGTAAGCTAGCTTACAATGCCTGAAACACAATAGGTGCTCTGTAAATATGTGGCGCCCAGCACAGTGCCTGGCAAAGTACCCATGTTAGTGCTCATCTCTGTGCCACAGAACACTGGACGCACTCCATCAAGGTCCCTGCTGCCCCTAGGGACACATGGGAGCTAAGCGTGGTGCGTGTGTGCGCACGTGTGCACCTGGGAGGACTGTTAACCAGCCTAGGTGAGTGAATGAGGGCTTCCTGGAGGGCGTGAGAAGGGAGCTGAGTCTTGAGGATGAATAGTTATTAGCACCAGGAGGTGCTTGTGAAAAACATACAGATGTCAGGACTCAACTATTCATTTGGGGAGGCTGACCCAGGAGTTTGCGTTTTAACAAACAACTCTCCTCCTATGGATAAAAGTTTTCACTAGAGGTTGAGACCACTGTTTTTTGAGCTATGGAAGGTCATATCGATGTTACTGAAGAGACCATTTAGGGTAATTTTAGGGAAATGGGCATAAATCTGAGAAATACCGAGCAGTCAAAATCCAGGAAGTCCGAAGAGATCCCAAAAAGGGACGCCTGGGGCGTGAGAGCTAAAACAAGAAGGCAGCGTGGTGTCACCTTGTTTGGCCTGAGCTGGGAATGTGCACGTCAGAGACGCAGGTTTTTAACTGCTCTGTACGTGCACAGGTAAAAGCACCAGGTATTGGTGTGGAGATTGCAGATACATCTTAGTGAGGTGGCTCATTCCCGAATAATGAGGATCAACTGTAATTTATTCATTTCGACTTTGTTAACATGGTCGTTTGAGAAAAAGCAGCCATTCCCCTAGTGCACATTTTCTTAAATGAGTCAAATAATGGGGACAGTGTAGTTTAAGTGGAAGCGTTTCAAACTGAGCGTGAAGATACCTGGGTTCTCCCCTGCCCACCCCAGCCGGCCCTGCACGTGTGGGCCCATCGTGGCTCTCTGAGCCCCCATTTCTCATTTCTAACCTAAATTAGTAAGACTGAATTTCAAGGGCCCTCCCATGTCTTTGATTATTTTTTTCCAGTTGCCTTGTCAACATAAGAAAGATTCTTTTGATTAGACTCTCACAGAAAATGTGGCCAAAATTTAGACTGGTCTATTGAGAAAAGCAGAATAGATAACTTATTTTTTTCACGCAGCATTTGGGAGGCCAACACTAGCACTTCTGGTATTCCAGATAATTGGATGAGGAAGAGAGAAAAGTTGGGAGCCTGTTCTAAAATGCAGGGGTGGACAAACAGGTTAAATTATCAGCTATCATTACCTAAAAGATAAATCATAGGTAAGGATACAGAATAATGACAATAATAAGAAGAAGGCAAATAATATAATAAGTAAATAATAAAAGAATAAACTGTTTCACATACTTACAACTGTAAACCTACTTTTGCCCACCCTGCATGTTAAAACTTGAAACTAAAGAAAACAAATGCTTTCTTTACTACATGTGCACACATGGTTTTGTTTGAATAAGCATGCTTATGAGATTTTGGTGGCAAATAGGTAAAACAAATTTAGCTATATAAAATGTAATCCATCAACTAAGGACTATAATTCCACATCTTAGTTATTTTCGACTCCATAGTGGTTGCCCCCTAGACCTTTTGCAGTGGTCCAGGACGATTGCAGCAGCGGTTGGCTAGCTCAGTCTGCCTCTTCAAACCACTCTCTGTTTTATTAAGCATTGGTGTCATTATATATAGATATGTGTGTGTGTATGTATGTATATATATGTGTATACACACATACATACACACAAGGTCTGTCCAGAAAAAATCCAGCTATTGTTAATATAACAAGAGTGGTTTGTGTGACATCGATGTAACCTGGCAGCCAAGGAGGGTGGACCGAAATGCACATGTGTGAACAATGATGACTTCACTGTACTAGTCAGTGGGGGCAGTAGACGCCGTTGAGTAAGCATGTGTACTGTGTGGCCATCATACTCAAAACGACTGAGTAGAGCAACCAATCTGCATAGATTTTTGCATTAAGCTTTAACATTCCTCGATGGAAACTCTTTGGATGATTCAGAAGGCCACAGCTATGGGACAGCTGGTGATTGGCAGCCTCATCATGACAACGCATTGGTTCATGGATCATGTCCGGTGCAGGGTTTTTTTTCGAAACATCAAATTGCTCAGGTGACTCAGCCCCGCTACAGCCCAGATTTGGCACCCTGCAACTTCTGGCTTCTCCCAAAACTAAAATCACCTTTGAAAAGGAAGATTTTTTGAATTGTTGATGAGATTCAGGAAAATACAATGGGGCAGCTGATGGCAATTACAAGAAAGGGTTTCGCAAAGTGTTTTGAACAGCGGAAGAGACGCTGCTCCCAGCAGCACCTGTGTGAGGTCCCAAGGTGCCTACTTTGAAGGGGACTGAGGTGTCATTGTCCTGTGTACAGTGTGTCTTGTATCTTCTTCAGTAAATGTCTCTATTTTTCACAGTACACAGCTGGATACTTTCTGGACAGACCGCCTATATGTACCATTTTGCCATGTATAATGTGCACCCACATATTTGGCCTGAACTTTCAGGGAAAAAAATCTTTTGTTTTAATTTTTAATTCAATTTTTTATTTAGTTATATTTAGAAGTAAAATCTATTACCATATTCCAGGGTATTATTCTGTGTACAGATATCATTATTGCTTTCTAGAGTTACACTTTTAATGCATAAGCATAAACAAAAGAATTAAAAATATTTGTATAAATACAGAATTAGTAATACATATGTATAATGCACATCCTTTTTTTCTAAAAAATTTGGGCAAAATGTCACATACACGGCATAATACGGGTATACGTATATACACACATGTGTGTGCATGTATATATAAATTTACACATCTACCTAAAGTCTTTTGGTGTCCTTGGGAGAAAATTTAGACTAAACACAGCACACAGATCCTCCTGCCCTGGCTGCTTCTCCCTTGCATATGTCATGGTCTGTTCATCCTGAGCAATTTGCTATTCTCTGCAGGAATCTGACATTATACTCTCTTCATGTTTGCCTGCACTATTATTCCTCTACCATTGTTCTCTTGGAAAGTTTGTCTTCCTTCCTCAAGTGCCCAGTGTGGCATTAAATCTTCCTGACTCTCTCAGGTAGAGTTAGATATTCCTTCCTCTCTGCCTATCGGAGAACACACCTCTCCTTGGCATGACAAGAACCTCTAGCCACTAGTCAGCTTCTCCCCTATGAAGGTTAAAATACCATCTATCAGCAGATGGTACTGAGCATCTCTGCCACCTCCCTCCCACTGGGGCACTCAGTCCATTGGAGGTTCACGGTCCCCTCCCTCCTGCTTCAAGAAGCCCCTGCTGGTGCCTTTACTGCCACGCAGCACACTCATGACAAGAAACTGGTTTTTTCTCCTATACAAAATAAGGTTTGAGAAACAGTTTGCTAGAACAGATGCTTCTTGTATGGAAGTACCAAATGTTTATGTTAGAAACGTTTTTAAAACACCGTCTGATCATCACACACATCTGAGATGATCACAGGTGGTTTCAGAGCCCAGAGTTCCCCGCCCCGCCCCCCAGTCAGCACAGAGATCTCGAACTCTCATGGAGCAGGACAGTGTCCAGGCACCTGCGCTTGGAGACTCAGGGAGTGCAACACCTGCCTGAGCTTTGAAGTGAGTAGTTTCTTACAGGCAGAACAATCTAGCCCTTTCTCTCTAGCCATTATGTATTGTCCTAGCAGGTGAAAGGGTCATTGTTAATGAAGATTAAGTTTACCTTTGAAGGGGTTTTGCAAGATTTATCCCAGTTAGGGTTCCTCCCATTCGTTCTAGCTCTCAGGCATTACCTGACCCCCTTCCCCCAACCTGGTGTGGATTTTTCTCCCAGCATTGAACCCCTGAGATGGATTCTTTTTTCTCTCTTAATACTTGTTTTTATTTTGTATTTGGAATATAATTCATATACCATAAAATTCACCTTTCTGAAGTGTGGAGTTCACAAGGTTATGTAATGATCACCACCGTCTGATCCCAGAATATTTTCTTCACCCTCAAAAATACCTGCACCGATTTGCATCAGCTTATTCCTTCTTACTCCCTCCAGCCCTGGCAACCACTAATCTCTCTGTCACTATGGATATTGCAGGTAGATGGAATCCTGTAATATGTGGCCTTCTGTATCTGGCATCATCACTTAACATACTGTTTTCAAGGTCCATTCATGTTGCAGCCTGAATCAGCGCTTTATTCCTTTTTATGGGTGAACAATATTCCATTATGTGGATAGACCACACTTGGTTTTCCTTTTCATTGGTTGATGGATATTGGGTTGTTTCCACTCTTTGGCTAGTATGACTACTGTTGCTGTGGACATTTATGCACAGGTTTTTGTGGGAACATATATTCTCAGCTCTCTTGAGTATATACCCGGGAGTGGAATTTCTGTCTCACATGGAAACTGTGTTTAACATTTGGGGGAACTGCTAGGCTGTTTTTGGTAGTACCATGATGCCTTCTTAGCTTTCTCATGGCACTTGCCACATAGCCCCCTCCTAATGTAGAGCCCTTGAAGGCATTCTGCCTCCAGCTCTGATCTGTTCTGCACATGGACCACTGGGCCTTGTATGCAGTGGCAGCTAAGTACGATGCCTCTGTAGAGGGGTTACCTCCAAGGCCAGCTAACTGGTTCCCTTTGGCACAACTAAGAGCCAGTAGTGCTAAGTCACTGATATTCTTAGCATTTAATACTTCTGGTTCCTAGTTTTTCCCAGAAAGTCACTTTACCTCTCCAGGCCTCATGTTTGTCCTCTTTTAACTTAGACACTTGAACTTTGAATATGAGTTCTTGGAGCATGGTGGCTGAGAACAGACTCCAGACCTCAAATCCCAGCTCCAGCATTTACCCTCTGCACAATCTTGGACAAGTTAATCCCTTATCTGTAAACCTGTTTCCTTACTTTTCAAATGGGTATGTTAATAATGCCTGTTGCACAGAGTTGTTTTGAAATTTCAATAAATCACCAAAATTAAAACACAGAATAATGTCTGGCAAGTTAGGAAGAGTTCAGTAACATTAGTGATTATTATTCCATAATATGTTTATTTGTTTTCTTTTAAATTCATGTTTTACTCAGAAACTTGTAGGTTTTGTGAATCTTTTAGTTAGAAGTCCAGGAGTACTTAATTTTTAAAATAGCCCAAGTTTTGGAAACCTATTTGAAAAAATGACAGAAAACTTCCTTAACTTGGTGAAGGAAATAAACACATAAGTCCAGGATGCACAGAGTCCCACACAAGATGGACCTAAAGAGGCCGACACCAAGACACAGCATATTTAAAATGCCAGAGGTTAAATACAAAGGATCTTAAAAGCAGCAAGAGCAAAGCAGTTAGTTACCTACAAGGGAGCTCCCATAAGACTATGAGCTGATTTCTCAAAAGAAACCTTATAGGCAAGAAGGGGCTAGAAAAAAGTATTCTGAGTCATAAAAGTCAAGGACCTACAACCAAGATAACTCTACCCAGCAAAGCTATCATTTAGAATTGACAGATAAAAGAGCTTCCCAGACAAGAAAAGGCTGAAGGAATTCATCATCACCACACCAGTATTATATGAAATCTTAAACTTTAACATTTCATAAACTTTTTGGAACCAGGGACTGGTTTTATGGAAGATAATTTTTCCGTGGATGGGGCTAGGGGGCAGAGGGGGTGGGCAGGGACATGGTTTCAGGATGATTCAAATGTGTGACATTCAAGCCTACCTCCTGCTATGTGGCCCAGTTCCTAACAGGCCCGGACCAGTACTGGTCCAAGTCCACAGCCCAGTCTACATGGAGACCCCTGCATTAAAGGGTTTCCTTAAGCCCTGGCTGGTGTGGCTCAGTGAGTTGAACACTGGCCTGTGAACCAAAGGGTCACCAGTTTGATTCCCAGTCAGGGCACATGCCCAGGTTGCGGGCCAGGTCCCCAGTTGGGGGTGTGTGAGAGGCAACCACACATTGATGTTTCTCTCCTTCTCTTTCTCCCTCCCCTCCCCTCTGTTTAAAAAAGAAGTAAATAAATAAAATCTTTAAAAAATAAGAAGGGTCTACTTTAAGAAGATAAAAAATATCGACTTCCGGTCAAGATGGAGGCATAGGCGGACACACTGTGCCTCCTCTCACAACCAAAATTAAGGACAACAAATATTTAGAAACAAGAAAACAATCAGAGCTAACAGAAAATTGAACTGTACGGAAATCCAACAACCATTCATCCAGACTGGTAAGAGGGGCAGAGTCGAGGCAGGAAAAAGTGGAGGTGCGGACCCGGGAACGCAAGTAGCAGCGGCTGGCAATTCCCAGGTGCACAGGCGGCAGCTGGCGGACCCTGGGCACAGGGGAGCAACTATGCAGACCCAGTGAGGCCACGCAAGGTGGCTGGCTGACCAGGTGGTCCCACATTTGCGCGCGCAGACAATCCAGGCAAAGGGGAACCGACGGAAGGGACCGGAGTCCAGGAGAGAGAGGAACAGGCGCCATTCTTCCCTCTCGGACCCCGCCCCCACCTATAGCGTCACAACCCAGCGACTGGGCTGCCCCGCCCTGAGGAACACCTAAGGCTCCACCCCTCATATGTAATAGCCGCGACCAGACTAAAACCAAACCAAAACAAAACAAAAAAAACCACCAAAAATGGCTCAAACCGGAGAACAAATGAAAGCCCCAGAGCCAATTCCTCTAAGCTGTGAAGAGATAGCCAACCTATCAGATGCACAGTTGAAAGCACTGGTCATCAAAATGCTCACAGAATTAATTGATTTTGCTCACAAATTAGATGAAAAAATGCAGGTTACAATACGTGAAATGAAGGAAAACGCATGGGGAACCGATAGAGATGGAAGGAAAACTGGGACTCAAATCAATGGAGTGGACCAGAAGGACAAAACTAACAACCAAACAGAAAACGAGGAAGAAACAAGAATTCAAAAAAATGAGAGGCTTAGGAACCTCCGGGACATCGTTAAACGTCCCAACATCTGAATTATAGGGGTTTCAGAAGGGGAAGAAGAAGAGCAACAAGTGGAAAACTTATTTGAACAAGTAATAAAGGAGAACTTCCCCAATCTGGCAAAGGAAATAGACTACCAAGACATCCAGGAAGCTCAGAGAGTCCCAAACAAGTTGGACCCAAGGAGGAACACACTAAGGCACATCGTAACTACATTAGCCAAGATTAAAATGAAGGAGAGAATTCTGGAAGCAGCAAGGGATAAGGGGACAGTCACCTACAAGGGAGTTCCCATCAGACTGTCAGCTGATTTCTCAAAAGAGACCTTACAGGCAAGAAGGGGCTGGAAAGAAATATGTGAAATCTTGAAAGGCAGGGACCTACATCCAAAATTACTCTATCCAGCAAAGCTCTCATTTAGAATGGAAGGACAGATAAAGCGCTTCTCAGATAAGGTCAAGTTCAAGGAGTTCATCATCACCAAGCCCTTATTATATGAAATGTTAAAGAGACTTATCTAAGAAAAAGAAGATAAAAAATAGGACAGTGAAAAGACAGCAAACTCACAGCTATTAACAACCACATCTAAAACAAAAGAAAACTAAGCAAACAGCTAGAACAGGAACAGAACCACAGAAATGGAAATCATATGGAGTGTTAGCAACAGGGGCGTGGGAGGAGGAGAGAGGGGGAAAAGGTACAGAGAATAAATAGCATAGATGGTGGGTAGAAAATAGACAGGGGGAGGGCAAGAATAGTGTGGGAAATGTAGAAGCTAAAGAACTTATGACACATGGACATGAACTAAAGAGGGGGAATGTGGGTGGGAGAGGGTGTGCAGGGTGGAGGGGAATGATGGGGGAGAAATGGGACAACTATAATAGCATAATCAATATATATTAAATAAATAAAAGCAAAAAAAAGATAAAAAATCAATAAAATGGTAATAAATATATATCTATCAACGATTGAATCTAAAAAACAAAATAAACAAACAAGCAGAACAGACACAGAATCCTAGATACAGAAAACATCTTGATGGTTGCCAGGTGGGAGGGGGTCAGGGGCTGGGTTAAAAAGGTGAGGGGTTTAACAGATACTAATTGGCAGTTACAGAATAGCCATGGGGATGTAAAGTACAACAGAGGGAACAGAGTAGCCAAAGAACTTATACGCACGACTCGTGGACACAAGCAACAGTGTGGGGATTTCCTCAGGGCATTGCGGGGGCTGGATGGAGGGGGCCAAAGAGGAAAATGGGGACAACTAGTGCTATTGTAATAGCATTAACAATGAAGTATAATTTAAAATAAATAAATAAAATAAAACATCTTATTAGTTCCCAGGATATTCTTTTACCAGCAGGCACACGATAACCTTAGCACACATTTTGAAGTATTTCTTAATGTTAATATCTAATGTTATTATATGAGTATGGTACATGTTTATAGTGTATATATTGTAACTTTTTATATATTCCTATATGAAGAGGTTGAGATGCTTTATTAAAAACTTTTAACAACTGAAACAACGGCTGACGGTTGTAGGATGATAAACCACCGTCGCAGGAGGGATGGCGGCACACCCGTGACAAGGCGAAAATCTCCCTGAAGGAGAAAGCTGTTTCTCTTCTCTCACTTCTAACACCAAACAAGCGGGTGTTTTCCTCAAACCGGTCAATTCTCCAACTCTCTGGACACTGACTGCATGTCCTGCCACTCACTTCAGTCCTGACACTAACTGCCCGGAGTTAGTGCGGACCTCACAGGTTAAGGGCTCAGCCTCACAAGACCCTCCCCAACTTCAGACTTAAGTCCCAGGTTGCCTCTTGTCCTTCTGACTGACCAGCCAAAATCAGGTGTTTCCGTGAGCCCCCCTGAGGTTCAATAATTTGCTACATGGCTCATCGGACTCAAGGAAACATTTAACATATGTTTGCCAGTTTGCTATAAAGGATATTGTAAAGAATACAGGTGAAGAGCCAGAAGGAGAGGTACATGGGGCGAGATCTGGAAGGGTCCTGAGCGCAGGAGCTTTGGTCCCTGTGCAGTTGGGATGCATCTCCATCCTGGCATGCACATGTATTTGTCAGCCCAGAAGCGCCCCAGTTCCCCTACTTTGGGGATTTTCCTCGAAACTTCATCACATAGGGATGACTAGTCATTAACTCAATCTCCAGCCCTTTCCTTCTCCCAGAGGATGGTGGTGGGGCTACAGATGCCAAGGTTCGAATCATGGCTTGATCTTCCTGGTGAGCAGCCCAATCCAAGAGCCACCCAGAGTCCCCTCATTAAAACGAAAGACACCCCTGTCACCCCCATCACTCGGAAAATTACGTGGGATTTAGGAGCTCTGTCAGGAACCAGGGCAGAGACTAAATATATATTTATGTCACAATTTCCTTATATCTATTTCTGTGTCTGCAGTGTTTTCTTCACTGAGCCTTGGTCTGCTTCCGGAACGGTCCGCCACTCTAATGGTTTATGAAGATGTTGTCCAAATAGTCTCAGGATTCCAAGGTATGTTGAGTGTTTAAAAAGAGAAGTGGCAGTCACTTTAGGGCCGGCTACTAAAATCTTCTGGGGGACAGCTGATTGTCAGGTAGTGACAGCAGCAAATTTATTCAAAGTTGCACAGCATATTTGAATTTTGGTCAAACTACCCATTGGCTGTTAAACTCTCCATTGGTTGTGATCTCGTTTTGTGGGCACAGCTGTCAAATGTTGAGAGAAAAGAAGGGGCCACACCTCTCTTTCTCCAAAGGAGAGAACGTCCACCTCCTGAGGTCAGAGCCAGGACCGGTCCTGCACCTCACTGACCAGGAGACAGGGTCACTCTTAAAAGGACTGTCGGCATTCAAGCGTATAGTTTGTTTGCAAAACAAAATGGTTCTAGAGATCTGTTGCACAACAATGTAAATACGCTTCACACCACTGAATTGTACACTGAAAAATGGTTAGGATGGTACATTTAACGTTACAGGTTTTTTACCACAATAAAAAGTACCCCCCGCCAGCCAAAATGGAAGAGTTCATGAGTATTCAAGTGTGGCTTTTCGTCCTCTGTCGTCCCCTAGTCTAATCCGTCTCACATGCAGTGATGTGTGTAACTATGCCTCCCCCTTCTAACCTCTTTTGAGGGGACACAGAGAGCTTGAGGGACTCTCCCTTTGGTTGATGTTGGGTTACAGTTGGGACTAAAGCTTGAGTCAAATGTGTTTCTATGCTGGGGTCATTTTCTTCCTTCCATCTGAGTCATGGGCCTCGAAAATGCTATTTCCTGGATTTTAACACTTCACCACATTAGTTTTTATTTACCTTACGTCCGTGTTCCAATGCCATTTATGCTACTAATTCTTTACCTAACCACACTCATGTGCCATTTGTGAATGTGCTGAACTCATCTGTTCTTTTCTTATGAAGTAGCTGACATGAGCATGTAGCCGCTGCTCTTGGAAGACGGGTTTGAAGAGAAAGCGAGTAGACACATCCAGCAGACATGTAACTCGAGGTGGGGAAGGAACACAGTGAAAGCCACGAGGCACCATCTTTTCTCTCCATGGAGGGAGCAGACCTAGGCCCTCAGCTTCCCTTCTCATTAGAACCACACCGCGGCCTGAGCTCATCGGCCTCGGTCCCTCCAATTTTTCTTTGATTAGCTCTACTATTACTGTTTCACAGCTAAAAAATAATGGTTTTCCTTTTTTCCTAGTGTTATTGTGATCTAATTGACATATAACCTTGTATTAGTTTTAGGTGTACAACATAATGATTTATATATTTTTATATATATATATATATCATCACCACACTATGTCTAGTGAACACCTATCACCATACATAGTTACTAATTTTTTTTCTTACGATGAGAACTTTTAAGATCTATTCTCTTAGCAACATTCGGATGTACAGCACAGTGTTGTGAACCGTAGGCACCGTGCTGTACATCACATCCCCAGGACTTATAACTTGAAGTCTGTGCCTTTTGACAGCCTTCATCCATTTCGCCCACCCATCACCCCTGCCTCTGGCCATCACTAGTCTGTTCTCTGTATCTGTAAATTTGTTTGTTTCTTTTTAAGATCCCACATATAAGTGACACCATACAATATTTGTCTTTCTCTGACTTACTATATTTCACATAACACCCTCAAGGTCCATCCATGTTGTCACAGATAGCAGTATTTTTTCTCTTTATGGCTGAATAGTTCTCCATTGGCTATGTGGACCACATTTTCTTTGCCCATCACCCACTGATGGACACTCAGGTTGTTTCCATGTGTTGGGGATTATAAATAATGCTGCAGTGAATATGGGGGTGAGACCATAGTTTTCTTGAAATGAGGGAATGTTTATGCTTCCTTCTCATGGTCTTTACTAACACAGTTAGTAGTCTTTTGCTAGCCCAGTTGAAAGGATAGCAAGAGACTAACAGCTGTAATTAATGTCTAATACAGACAAGCTATGCTCACCCGTTTACTTCAGGGTGTAGGAGGGCTTTTCTGTGCTCTCCCTGGAGATGGAAGCCACATAGGTACCTTGCTCTTCAGCCTCAGCTGCCTGGGGGCTTGTATCCCCCACCCCCACAGTGGGGCCAGGGGCTGGAGTCCAACCGGGAGAGAAAAGCTGGAGCCATCAGCACTTCTTCTTCTTTCTTTTAACGGCATTGCACTAAGAACCCAGAAGAAGTGAGAATGTCAGCTGAAAGGTCCTTCGGTGCAACAACAGGTCTGCAGCCAGGCCAGGCCACCCACAGGCCAAGTGAGAAGGGAATAGAAAGTATGAGTAAGAAAGGGGAGAGAGAAGCAGACTGGGGATCGGTGGCGTCCTGTCAGAGCGGAAGTGTGCCGGTGGAATCCACGAACTCCTGCTTTGCCGTCCCAGAGTGGCCCTGAGCCTGCCCAGAACCAGGTGCCACTGTACCTTCCATCCCTCTGGCTCCTGCCCTCGGATTCCACACATCCCTCACTCCCTTCCTGCCCCTCTTGTTCTTATCTGTAACTGGAAGCATGGATTTAACCCTCCAGCTGGGGGTTCTCAATCTTATTATGATACCTTTCTTTCCGCCATATTTGGGAGTGTGCCTTACTTCCCCAACTAGAATTTTTAAGCCTGAAGTGCAAGGAGTACGTCATCTTCATCTTAGAGTCTACAGGGCTGTCCTCATCAAGTCCACACTTGAGTGGCTATACTAGGCCCTTTAAAAGCCTCATCCTCTGTCCCTGGGCCCCACATAGCCTGCACTTGGCTCCCACAGAGGTCCTCAGCCTTCCTGACACACAAACCTTCTTCCAGGTGCGCAGTCACTTCCATCTGCCTCTGTGCAGTCGCAGATACAGGTCTCAGGTAGCACCTACAGAACTTCTTTTCTCTGGGACAGTTGGTGGCTCACTCTTGAAGTTTCTCCTGTACTTTTTTTTAGCACAGATCTCTTGTTTTAGCATTGAAAGCACTGTGAGAACTAAGCTGTTTCCATGACTATCTTCTTTAGTCTTGAGTTCCAGATGGCAGAGCCTGTGTCCTTTCCCCTCCACAGCCTGAGCCCGTTGCAGAGGAGACCCTCAGCTGTGTTGTTGGTTCAGTGTGAGGGTGCTCCCAGTGTCTTTTACAGTGGTTTTTAGTTGAGGGCACTTTTGTCCCCAGGGACATTGGACAATGTCTGGTGATGTCCTAACTTGGGAGCAGCTACCGGCATTAAGTGGGTATAGGCCACTCATGCTGTCGGACACACTGAAATGTGCAAGACAGCCCCTGTTACCCAACAAAGAACCACCTGGTCCGAAATGTTAATGGTGCCGAGGCTGAGGAACCCTGACCTGGTCAGAACTGAGACAGACCATTATTAGTACACAATGAGTGGCTTAGTATAACTCAACTTTACATTCAGTGCTGTAAACTTTGTTGAGTACCAGCTATACGCAGGACTCAGTATGATGGGTTTCACAGAGTACCTGTGATTAAGGAGCTTCCATCTAACAGGGGAGAAGAGATGGGAATCATTGCTTATCCTGCACCTGTTATGTACCAAGTGGTATGCCGTTAGGTGTCACACATATGTGTACTGATCTATCACCCTAGCAACCGTATTGTGAGGCAGATGTGATTTATGCCCATTTTAAGGATAAAGAACCTGAAGGCCAGAGTCACTGAACTAGAAGGTGGCAGAGGAAAGATTGAAAAATAGAGCTAAGTGATTCCACGGCCTGTGTTCTCCTCCAGAGGCGCCTCTGATCAGGGAGATGTGCAGAAATACAAATAAGCATAATACAGGACACGGAAAGATCAGTGCTGTGAGAAAGGTAGAAATAGAGTTTAGGCCTTGGAGTGGGGTCAGGAAAGGCTACGTAGAACAGGCAACTTGGAAGCATGTTGATTTTCGAGTAGAGGATGGGAAGAAGCCACAGAGCGGAGCCTGGGCGTGTACGCAGGAGCAGAGAGCTGGGCAGTCCCATTCGGCAGAGGCTGAGAGCCGCCCGGCAGTGGTAGGCAGTGGGGCAGTGGTAGGCAGTGGTAGACCGTCTCTTCTGATGTCGGCCTCCTGGTGTTCTAGGAGGGGATGCGGAGGTTAGCATGGAAAGAATTCATTCTGCCCCTTACAAACAGAATGACTCTGGGCAAGTCACTGATCCTCTTCGAGCCTCAATTTTCTCACCTATAGAGGCGAGAGTTCCTTCTTCACATGACTGTAGTGAATATCAGATAAAATAATATGTATATAAAAACTTTTTAAATTCCTAAAGCACTGAACTTATTGGCAGATGGAGTAGTAGTTTGGGTCTAGTTGGTCTCTCATGGTTGCTGCCATTGTCCATTTGGTAAGTGGTGCAGATCCATTGAAGATTTCTTGGCAGGGAAAGGATGTAATCGGAGTGAAATTTTAGAAAAGTCAGTATGTGAATAGATGAAAAGGGGTAAGTCTGAAGGAAGGGGCCAGTTAAGAGACTCTTGCAATAGTTAAGGCCAGGGGCAACGTGGGGTAGTGTGGGGTAGTGTGGAGTAGTGTGGGGGTAGTGTGGGGCAGTGTGGGGCAGTGTGGGGCAGTGTGGGGTAGTGTGGGGCAGTGTGGGGTAGTGTGGGGCAGTGTGGGGCAGTGTGGAGTAGTTTGGGGGTAGTATGGGACAGTGTGGGGCAGTGTGGGGTAGTGTGGGGCAGTGTGGGGCAGTGTGGGGTAGTGTGGGGCAGTGTGGAGTAGTGTGGGGGTAGTGTGGGGCAGTGTGGGGCAGTGTGGAGTAGTTTGGGGGTAGTATGGGACAGTGTGGGGCAGTGTGGGGTAGTGTGGGGCAGTGTGGGGTAGAGGCAGAAGGGGAGGAAAAGGCGATGCTAGAAATGTTAACAAGGGAAGATCGGCCAGTCCTGGCCCTTGAGCCAATGTGCAGGATAATAGGAAGGGCAAATGATGGTGCCAACCTGGAATCAAACCTGATGTTGGTTCAGGGGGAGGCAAGGCAGAGGAGGATTTTAGAGTGCTTGATGGGCATCCGGGTTTCGGTGTCTAGAAGGCAGAGGAAATGCAGATACGGAGCTTGGCAGAGGGTCCCGGGCCGGAGAGGAAGGTGACAGCCGAGTGTGCAGCAGTGGAGGGGAGTCAGTGAGGACAGAGCCCAGGAACGGCAGTGGCAACGGTGGCAGGGGCTGTTCTGTCAGAGGGAGGAGGAGGAGAAAAGTACTTGCAGAAGAAAGAGTGGGCTGACTCTGGAGAGACCAGAGTTCAGGGCCATGAATGCCAAGGAGGAGGGTTGCTGGGCGGGGGCGGTGAACAGTGTTGACCATTGTGAAGAGGTCAGCAAGGAGGAAAGCTGGGAAATGGTCGTAGGGTTAGCAGATCATACATTCATCGGTTGACCTCGCCCAGGGCAGCGGGTATTGGTGGTAGAAGCCACGTCACCAGGGGTTGGGTGGAAGGAGAGAAGATACCTGCTTATGGGAATAGAGGTTAAAGTCATGTTTTATTATTTTTCTAGATGAGAAGGAAATGGGTATATTTGTTGGTTGGGGAGGAAAAGCCCACAGAGATTATTGACGAAGGCAAGAAGAGTGAGTTGGTTGAGCCAAGTCTTGCAATAAAACACGCAAGAGTTTGGATACTTGTGTTGACCTTGGAAGAAAGCAGGGACAGAGAGATGAGGGAAGGAAGATTTTAAAGCGCCAAGGGAGGACAGGGTGCCCCAGTATTTTCAGTAGAGGAGGGTCCGAGCATTTTGAGGACAGCGGTTGAGAGGAACAGAGGAGGGTTGAAGCAGCTGTAGCGGGGGTGTGGGCCGGAGGCATCTGGAGAAGGCCGACAGACTGTCCTGTCCACTCCCCTTCTCCCTTCCCACCCAGTCACCTCCCTTCCTGAAAAGTGGGGAATTTAGCCGCTCCAATACGAAGATAAACTTAAGGACATTACGCTACCCCAACCGCACACCCACCACTTCAAACTTTATTTACACCTCGGCTCAGAATAGCCCCAACCCGTACACCCCTCAGATGTTTCCTTGGTCATTTCACCAGGCCGAGGCCTTGCTGGAGCTCCATGGTGGTGCATGTTGGGTCCCTCAGCAGACAGTACCCAGGCCTTGCTGGCCACAACATGTGTCGAATCAGCTGGGCCAGCCACATGCCCTTCTAGCACACCTGCCCCAGCATGGCCCCTCTGTGCCCCCCACCCCCAGCCACAGCAGGCAGACCCAGGTGTCTGGCCATGGACCAACTTCTCCTGAACAAAAGGGAAGGGAGGCAGCAGGGCGGGAGAGGGAATGGAAGTAGGGAGCGGAGAGATACATCTCCCACTAAAAAGCATGACACATTAGAGAACAAGAGAAGGTACAAGAGAGACAGACAGACAGGCACAGAACTGGGATGAGATCCCAGGGGCTCCTGGGAGCTGGAGAGCAGCCTTGGTTGCTGGATCCCGGACTAACCCTGTAAGGCTGGGCTGGGGTGCTTTCCTTGGGTGCAGTGTGACTCCCTTTTCCCTTGTCCCGGCCTAGTGGAATCAGGGAGACTTCACAAGGATCTTAACCTGCCCGTCTCACAGGGGCTATTCCTACCCCAGGAAGGGGGCACACATCCTGCCCTGTTTGGGGTAACCAGTGGGACTCTGCATTCTGTCTTAATCCTCACAAGGACAAGCCCCCTCTTTGCCCTGTCACACTTCAGACACATCACTCTTTATCTTAGTAGGTCCTTTGTCCCCCCACTGTGTGAAACCCAGGCATCAGCAACATCTTTAACCTGACAGACAGTGGAGAAAGGGAAATTAAGTCTCAGAAAGTTCACTCTCACTGAAAAAATATATCAGGAGCAATGACTGTTGCTCTGTAGCTGGGGGTGAGGAGGGGAAAAACAAGGGTTGGCCTTGACTTTCCATCTCCGAGGGCAGCGAGGCGGAGGGCCAAAGAGGCCACAGCACATGTGGGTAGTGGAGGGAAGGGATTGTGAGAAGCAAACAGCTCCTAGCCTGGGAAGCCTATGATGTTCAAACTCTATGCAGACCCAGGAGGTGACAGCAGGAAGGCCGAGGAAAGACCAGACCAGGAAGAGATGCAAGTTACAAGATATACAAATAAACATATTACACGACACATGGCTGCTAGTACATGACCGAAGGTCTGTTTTAGAGGTAAAGACAGGGCACCAATGGTGTGGGGCAGGACCTATGTGTGTGCCCCCTTAGTTTCGGTGGTGACCAGAGTTGCACAGGACTGTCGTGGCTTTGGGCACCCAGCTGCCATGGGCCCTGATGCGGGGCTGATTTTATGGAGTGGTGAAGCAGTCCTCTGAGAAATCTAATCAGTGATTTTTAGGAGTTTGGGGAATACTGTGACCACCTCAGTCGTATGTGGTCAAGGCAGCCTACCCCACATGTCTGTGTAGGCGGTCAGTCCTTTGGGCTCCCACGGTCTCACCTGTGGGAAGAGACATGGGCTAGTTGCACCTTTGAGCTGTAGAACTCCCTTGTTCTAGAACACTTCTAGATAGGTGTGTCACCTTAAAAATTTCTGGTCTGGAGTTAAAACGACCCTCAAGCGTAAAGATGACCAACTCCGGGCAGGGCTGTTGGGCCAGACCACCGTGGATTGGGGAGAGCATGACCCCCGCCAGCCATGTGGTCCGCCTCCACCTGGGGTGACATAAATGATGACCAGGGTATCAGGACCGACTCTTGCCTTTGAGCAACCACTTTAATTGGGAGGAATGTGTACTTTTGTAGGCAAATGCTGTAACTCCCATTTCTATTAATTTTTGTCTGGATGATGTTTTTGCTGGGTTTATGCAAAATGACTTGGCAACTTTTTGTCTTGTGACTGTCTCCACAGCATTAGGTAAAACAGGTTCAGGTGTTCCAATCAAAACAACATCCAGAGCAAAGTCAAACTGCGGATGGTGTCACAGGGTAATGATGGGGGCCTGTCATCTCCACCGTCCTTCTGCACAAGAGTTGGGGTTGGGGAAGGAACATCACTTCACATTATTAAAAGAGCCTCATCATAAAGTCTGCACTGTAATCTGTCACAAATAGGATGCACCCCACCAGAGGAGACTGGGTGCCAAACGGCAGCGCCCACAAAGGGAAAAGTGCTCGTTACCGTTGGGCCCTTTTTTTGCATTTCTTGTCCAGGCTGCACAGTTAATTCCCTGGCTCTGCTTCGCTGGGTCTGTGGAGTTCGACCAGATTTTACCAGATAGAGAGAGATGTGTTTGCATCCCCCGTCAAGGGCATCTCTTGCCTTGTTTGTGTAAAGAGATTGTCATCTGCTTGTTTCACTTACATGGACTTTGTTTCCCAAGATGTCACCCCTGACCGCAGGCAAATGCCGTGCAGTGAAAAGACTGCTCACAAATAGCACTTGGAAAGCTTTTTGTTAAAAACCTAAATAACATCCTGTGTTGAAACAAATGTGACAATGGGCTATTATTTCTATCCCCATAATAGCGTGTTGTCACATCTCAGTGTCCTGCGTGAAGGGGGGATGGGAGGCGATGAGGGGAGGGTGGGGGGCGGGCGGCAGGAGAAGCCCTGCTGAAACCTTAGAGAAGCACTTCCTCCTTTGGCATTTTCTAAAAACAGAAACTGCTCCTTGGGGATGTAACTCAAAGGTTAATTTCTGCAGGTGCCCGGCCGCAGCCGCGCGTTCATTTCCAGAGGCGGTCTCTGCGGCTGCCCGAGAACACCAGCTACAGCGACCTGACCGCCTTCCTCACTGCCGCTGGCTCCCCCTCGGAGGTGGACAGTTTTCCATACTTGCGAGGATTAGATGGAAACGGAACAGGTAATTTGAGTCTCTTCTTTTTTTCAGCCAGGCTTCTGTGTTTGAATCTTTGTACGTGGCTTGAAGTGTTTGCACTGAATGGGAGAACTGAAGTTGCGAGGGGGAGGGAGCTCTTTCTCCAAGTTCAAGTGTGTTGAAACTGTTGCTTAAGGAATTTACTCTGCATCACTGCAGAGTTTTAGTGACTGTCTCGTTGAGCCTTTCTGCTGGTACCAACTGCCTTAAGCACTTTCTCTGAACTCTCCTTTGGTGAACTGACTACATTTAATTCAGAGTAGTTTTTTTTTTTTTAGTTGAAATTGTAATTCTTTTTAAGTATAAGATCAGAGTTAGTGGCTTTCTGCCCCTCTGTCCTCAGCCTCTCTCCACCTGGCCCTGGGACCGGGTGCTTGGTGGAGCAGACTGCCTTGCTGGCCTTTTCGGAGGTGCACAGCCTCACCCACCCACATGTCAGTCACAGCTGGGAGGGAAGGTGGCACTGGGGCTGATCTGAGGAGAGCAAATCAGTGTTCTCCACCCCCAAAATATCAGAGAAAGTAAAAGCCACCAGCCCGCGAATTTGTAATAAATTCTTATCAGTAAAGACTGGAGACATATGCCTTCCGCCTCTGTCCACGGCCAGCAGCACACACAGTTCATCAGGCGCCGGTGCTGCCATGGCCCGGATCCTTCTGGCCAGGGCAGCGTGGTGCATTCTGAGGTCCTGAATCGTTTTCTTGTCTCCACTCTTCTTTTCCTGGACACTTCAGTCTAGTCACTGCGTAAATTCGAAAACCAGAGTCTGTTCTGGGTTTAATCCTGATGGGTGAGTAAGTAGCTGCACTTCCCAGGGACACTTTCATTGAATATCACTTCGGAATGATTACGTAACTGATTGCTCTGAAAAAGCTTCTGAACCGGCAACATCTGATCTGTTTTGCAGAACATTAGTTAGTTACTGGTTATAGATCAAGATGACCTGGTGATTTGTCATTTGCTTTTCTTCCCTCCGAGGTACTTGTTTTCAGAAATGTTTCTTCTCCCTTTAATTTTTATGTGATCGTTATGCAATTAATAGTCAGTAATCGGACAGATGCATGGTAGTCATCTTAAGTAAACATTATGGGGGAAAAGCGTTTTTACTTTAAATGCACAGCCCTAGGAGAAAACTTGTGTTTCAAACATGATAAAGCAAACCTGAGACCATGGTGGAATCTCCCCCATGGTGACAAAACCGTGCACAACCATAAAACCCCCGACTTGGAGAAACGACCTCGCTGCAAGAAGCACATTAGTTTTTCTGTGCCCCACTTCCTAGAGCTCTTGAATAAATTATGAAATCTGAGATGACGGGGAAAGAAGAAGAACAGAAAGGCAAAGGACCATTGATTGTAGTGGAGTTTGTTTTTTTTTTAAATCACTGTTATTTCAGAGGGAAGAGAGGTTTTTGGAAGGTTACATTCAACTTCTCTTCCACTGAAATAATGAACAGATAAGTTGACCTAGGAAGAATTCTCTCAGTGCTAACGGGAAAGGCAGCCAGCTGCCCACGGTTGCCAGCACCTGTGAGGACGTGGGTGCAGGGATCCCCTGTACCGGCCCAGCAGCTCACCCGCTGGGCACCCACCTCCAGGTCACTCTGAGCACAGCTTCTCCTCTGTCCCGTAGCTGTTTGCCTACTGTTTTATAAACTGAATTGAGGAGATTTCGGCTTAGCGTGAGAGCCTGGATCTCACGTACCTGTGTGAGGTGACAGGTCATAACTGGAGTTCAGTGAAAGCGGACAGATGCCACGGATGTGATGGGATCATGCTCTGAAGGCTGGTTTCCTCGGAGCGTCCTAAGGGCAGCTGTGTCCAGTTTGGAGGGAATTTTGAGAATTATAAATAGAGAGATGTAGCCACTTGGAGATTTCAGCCACTTCCTTGCTCATGCCTTCCCATCCGCTCCATCAGTTTCCTGGCGTCACGTAGAGCCACACACCACGCCTGCACAGCGTCACGCTGTCCCCTGTGGCTGCTGAGAAAGCATGGTGTTGTTCTGGGATGTCCCCAACAGGTTTTCTAGGAATTATTGATACTTCTGGTAACTCTAGGAAGACAGAGGGGAGTCCATTAAATGACTAATGGGTGAAATTGTCCTGCAGTCCAGAAAAGTTGGTAATGGAATTCAAAGCCAGACAGAACCCTAGATGCTGTCTGAGCAAAACCCCTCATGTTTACAAAGTGACAAATTGGAGGTGCTGAGTGTGGGCCAGTGGTGCTGTTCCAGCCCTGCTGCTTCAGCCTGACACCTGTCTTCATTCAGACATGACGCGAGCCAGGTAACAAGATGGAACAGAAAGGGAAGACCCCCTTAGACACAGAACTCAGAATTTTACATGGAGTTACAGTCTCGTAACAGGGACCGGAGGAGAAACAACTTAGCCTTTCAGAGTATGAATCTTTTCAGAATAAAGAAAGTGGGAGGGCCGAGGGAGGGTCATCTGGAAGGCATTTAGTGGGGCACTGAGAAGGGAGGCCTCAGTACCCAGATAGAAGCCTGCAGTGTCTTCAAACAGAGGACTTTTAAAAGAACGTTGAATCACATGAACTTAATGTATATTGCATTAAATTAACATGCCCTTTTCTGCAGGGCTGCACTTACTTCTCAGTGTTTGTAGCTGAGTCTGTTTCTTCCCCTAGACTCACAGAAAAGCATCTAGTCCAACCCCCTCAGTTTGGCAGATAAGTAAATCAAACCCCCAGGAGTGAAGTCACTTGCCTGCGGCCACGTAAGCACCTTGGTAGGGAACCCTGCTTCCTGGGCCAGTAATATGCAAGATAACAGGAAGGGAGAATACAAAGGTGATGAGTGGGGAAACCAGGGCTGCCATTTCGGGGAGTCAGGAGGCAGAGTGAAGTGGGGGCAAAGGATGGATGATGCTGAGTCTGGAATGCTTTCCGACTCTACCTGCCGCTTCCCTCTTCAGACTTCCCGCCTCAGCTGTGAGGAAGGAGGCAGCACTGCCTCACTGAGACCTTTATCTCTAAGTCGTTTCTACAGCGTCCAGTACGTAACTTAATTCTCTCCTGGAGAGAACCCAGCAGAACCCAGCAGAGAGGTGCCCATCGCAGACCCGGCTCTGCTTCTGCGTTACCCTTGGGCGACGTGCACGTTTAGGTCAACT
Organism: Glossophaga mutica; assembly: GCA_039655065.1. Taxonomy (NCBI): domain Eukaryota; kingdom Metazoa; phylum Chordata; class Mammalia; order Chiroptera; family Phyllostomidae; genus Glossophaga; species Glossophaga mutica. Next base: position 161,160,961 of record CM077303.1, read on the forward strand.
CCATCCATGAGACATTTTGACCAGAAACCTGGTAAATTCTGGGTTTTGGCTTTCTTTATCTGAAATGAAATGGTCAGATGAAAAGATTTCAGAACGTGAATCTATGACCCCCACGTGGACCTTTGGATCAAAGTTCCATTTCCTCACCTTTCCCTACATTGAAAAACAGATGCAGCTATAAATTACAAAGGATACCGCTGTCAATCACTGCACAGACATTGCCCCACGAAGGGCTTAGCCCTGACTTGTTGAAAACCTACAGTTCACTAAGAAGCATTGAAATGTATATGAGTTTATTTGAGCCGAACTGACAGCAATTGCCAGGAAGCCAAATCTCAACAAATTGAGAAAATGCTCCAGAGAATGGCAGTTTTGCGCCTCATTTTATACATCAGAATCAAAGGAGGAGATGTAAGGAGGGTAGTGATGTAAAAGTCATTGGTCATAGATCGGGGAAGCAGGAGAAAGCAAAACAAGGAAATCTCAGAGACTGGATGAAGAGTAAAATAATGAGAGAGATGCTTCTTTTCCATTGGTGGGTCCAGGATAGTTAACAGTTAACACTGACGGCAGGTGGAGGTGGTGTGAGGGAGAACAAGGTGACCATGAGGGCTCTGTGGTCCTGCCCCAGGGATGGGGGAAGCAGGGGTGGGAGAATGTGCCCTTGAGGGGCCTGGAAAAAAAGGAATTACTCTGACAATCCAAAGGTATGTTATCTTAGACGCAAAAGTACAACAGACAGGCTGAGTTAAGGTAATATTGAACTTTGTCAAGGAAGATTCTGCCCTAGGACATGACTACCCATCTTAGCTTGCTTTTAGTTCAGATGTTTTAATTTCAGACCATCCTATGTGGTTGCTTTAGGTCTCTGAGTTTATAAGACAGCCAACCATACAGGCCTCCCCTGAGCTTGTCAGGTTTAGCATGAAGCCCCTTTTTCATCCACATTAAACATTTTAAATGTTTAACTTTAGTCCTGATTGAAGGTTTGAATTTGCTCAGATAATTGATGGGTAGATAAGGATGTAAATAGCTTAATAAGAAATCCTACAGATTATGTTCCAATGTAGCTTAAAATTTTTTTATCATTGTGTTTTTGTCATTGTGTTTAAGGCAAGGTTTACAGTTATGACAGAATACATTTTGTGATTACATTTCACTGGAAAAAAGTTTTTCTAAAATGAATTGCTTACGTGTATAAATATAACGTTGCTCTCATAAGCATTGCCTAATTTATCTGTAAAGTAGACAGCCATTAAAGCATTGGCTTGGATAAAAGGCCTCTAATGCAGAATAATTGGTGTATTAAATTCCTTTTAAACAGATCAAAATAACAATGACAAATAAAATAACTCATAAATATTTCAAGCCCAAGTTTTCAACTGTGTACTTTTAGTAGAAGTAAGTTAATATTTTGAAGTACTCCTTGAAGAAATTTACTTTTTTCTTTTTACGGCAATCTCTACTTAAAAATACTGAGTATCATTTTGGTGACCTGCCAAGTAATTAACATGTGCAAGGGGCTTCCTCTGTGTAGGCGCCAGTTTCAGGGATTTCCGCACACCCCTCCCTGTCACATCAGGGACAGTCCTTCCCTTCTGAGGACATTTTTTAAAGCAAAGCACAGTAATTAGAATGTGCAACCAGAGTTAGGATCCCTAATGCCAACTACTCTGTGCCATTAGGCCAGCTCCCGTTAGGGTCCTCTCTGAGCCTCAGTTTCTCTCTGTGTAAAATGGGGATTTTCCCTACCTTGGAAAGTCAAGGGGAGGATTGTGGTGTAAAGTGCTTAACGCACTCCCTGGCAGATGGAAGGCATGGTACCCAGCAATTGGTAGCTGTCACTGTTTTCTATTTTAGTTTTGGAGACGGTTCCCACAGCCCCACGCAGGTCTTTGTGTGCATGTGATGGAGAATGCCTCTTGCTTCCAGGAAACGGCACCAGGTACGACCTGAGCCCAGTCACAGCTGTCAGCGTGCACTTGCTCAGCAGTGATGGAACGCCGGTGCTGGTGGATGGCCCCATTTACGTCACCGTGCCCCTGGCCACACAGAGCAGCCTGAGGCACAATGCCTATGTCGCAGCATGGCGATTTGACCAGAAGCTGGGTAAGCGAGACGCCTGTGCCGACAGTCGGCTAACAGATGACTTCATCATTACCCTTCGGTTTTTCTTTCAGGAGGCTCGTGCGAGTCTCCTCTCCTTGAGGGTGTTGAACGCTGCCGCTCACAGTGCGTGGCGTGGTTTCGGTGGGTAGCGCTTACTCCGCTGTGCCGTTCAGGCATGTTCTTTGGAGTTCTTTTTTTTCTTTCCTTTTTTGCACATTTAAGCTAATTTACTTGAAAAGAATCTTTAAAAGTTATTATGGCTCCCCTAATCTTTATGCTTTGATCCTTTAGAAGGTATATGATCTCTCTTGGTTGTGTGGTTTTCTTTTACTATTTTCTGAAAAAAGGAAAACATTGCCAACATTGCACACGCACACAAAAAAAAAGAAAGAAAGAAAGAAAAATTATTATTCCACCACCTAGAAAGAACCACTAACAATAGTTTGGATCATATTCCTTCAGTCATTTCACAGTGCACACATGGATTAATTATCTATTGCCAGGTAACAAATTGCCCCCAAGCCCATCAGCTTTAGACCACAGTGAACACCTGTCATCTCACAGTTTCGGAGGGTCAGGGACACAGGCACAACCGGCCTGGTGGTTCTGGCAAGGCTGCAGACAGGCTGTCAGCCAGGGCTCCTCTCATCCCGAGGGTCAGCGGGGGCTGGCAGGCACACCCCTCGTCTCTCTCACAGGCCTGCTGGAGGCCTCGGCTCCTCACAGACCGGCTCCTCGCAGACCACTGGGCAGAGGCTGAATTCAGTTCTTCCCTGCACAGGCAACGCCGTAGAGCTGCTCATGGCACAGCCGCTCACTTCCACCAGCCCAAATGATCCAAGGGAAAATGAAGAAGAAATCAAAATTGAAATTAAAAAAGCACAAGCGGATAAAATGGAAGCCACAGTGCTTCGTAACCTGATGTCGAAGTGGCATACCATCACTTCTTTGCAGACACCCTCAGTCACGGAGCCCAACGCTGGGCTTGGGGGTGGCTGCCCAGGCGTGTGCACACTTGGCGGTAGGGATGCAGGGGCCTCTAAGAGGCTGCCTTCCACAAAGTTTGTATTTAACAGAAATGGGATTGTGTGCTATGCACTGTTCTGTAACGTGCTTTTAAAATCTCTTATATGTCGCGAACACCTTTCCATAGCATCAGCTACTGTTCTGCAGTGTTAACATTAATGAATGCATAGTATCCTATCACATGGGTCCGTTATGATTTGGGGGCTCAATCCCCTACAGTCAGGAAGAACATTAATGTTCTCACCAATGCACGATAACTATCTTTATAGTAAACCTTTATGCACAGTCATGACTATTTCTTTGAGATAAAATTTTGGAAGAAGTAGAATTGCTGGGTTAAAAATGTGCACATTCTGAAGCTTTAATACACATTTCCAGATTTTTCTTCAGGACATGTTGCTGTCGACACTCAGAGTAACGCTGCGGCAGCTCGTGCTTGTCCTCAGGGCTCTGGCAGCACATAGGCCTCACAGCCTTTGGGGCCCGGTCCCAGGAGGTCCAGCTTGAAAACGCTGGTTTTCAAGTAACCCAATCCAGGTTATTGGGAGGCTTTTTAGCATCAAGTGTGTTTTCAAAGACAGCTAATTTCTTGAGTAACTTATAGAAATTTCTTTTAGGAATCAAATGCCTGTTGCTCTTTCTGGGGGTGGAGGTAGGGAGTTGTTTTGTTTTTTGTTTTTACTTTTCGAATAATCACTAACAGATCCCATAACTCTTTGCATGGGATTCAACGATTTTCCCAGACACACTGCACCCGGCGATGGGTGAGTGGGTGGTTGCGCTGCCCTGAGTGAGAAGAGCACTGTGTCACTGGCACATGTTCTCTACAGCTTGGTGGCTTTTAAGGACAGGAGGAGACCAGGGCCACCAGGAGAGAGCAGCGTCAGGGTGGCATGACAGAGAGAGTCTCTGCAGAGCAGGCAGGGGACTTCTGATGGGAGGAAAGGACGTGGGTAAGGAGGAACAGAGGGAAAATAGGAAGGAGAGAGAAGAGAGCTGGCATTTTGTATCCTGAAAACTTGGGTTCTGCTCCTTGTAACACTAAGTCCTGCTTTGGGCAAATTACTTGTGCCTGTTTTCTCATTTGTACAAGACTGCATTTGTTGATTTTCATTCCTTGTATATTCTGCCTCTTTCCATTAGCCCTGCTGGTTGCCCCTGAACATCATTGGGTCATTCTGGAGCAGCACAGCATGTGGTTAAGAGCAGGGAATCAGCCCTAATAAGTGTGGCTCAGTTGGTTGGAGCGCTGTCCTGTAACTGAAGGGTTGTGGGTTCAATTCCCTATCGGGGCACATACCTAGGTTGTGGGTCCAATCCCTGGTCCGGGTGCGTATGGGAGGCAACAGATCACTGTGTCTCTCCTATCAGTGTCTCTGTCTCCCTGCTTCTCTCTCTAAAAGCAATGAACAAATGTCCTCAGGTGAGGATGAAAGAGCAGGGGGTCACAGGGCACTGCTACCCACATGCTGTATGGCTGTGGCCGAGTTACTTAACCTGGCTGTGCCCAAGCTTCCTCAGCTGTACAGTGGGGATAATAATAGTACCTAATGTTGTTACAAACAGTGTATTAGTCAGAGTTCCCCAGAGAAACAGTGTTGTGTGTGTGTGCACATGTGTGGAAAGAGGGACGTTTTAAGGAATTGGCTCACGCAGCTCTGGAGGCTGACAAGTCCAAACTCTGCAGGGCCAGCAGGCCAGAGATTCAAAGAATAGCTGATGTTGCAATTTGAGCTCAAGGTAGTCTGACATCAAAATTTCCTCTTCCTTGTGGGAAGTCAGTCTTTTTTTTTTTTTTTAAGGCCTTCAACTGATTAGATGAGGCCCACCCATGTAATGAAGAGTAATCTGCTGTACCCAGTCTACTGACTTACATGTTAGTCTTGTCTTAAAAATAACTTCAGAGCAACATCCAAACACACTTGAACAGATATCTGGAAACTGTGGCCTAACCAAGTTGACACATAAAGTCAACCCCACCAAGGAGTAAATGAGTTAATATTGTAAGAAGCTCCGTACAGCGTGCCTGGTGCACAAAGCAAGCATGCCCTAGGAGTCTATTAGGTACACAAAGTTCTCTCCATTCTGTAGAGGCTTCCCGGCACTGTGCCATCCCAGCCACTTTCCAAGATTTCTGGAAGGACTGTTCCCTGTGGGCTGCCCCCATTTCTCTACACACCGCAGTCCCTCTTCCACCTTGCCACTCTCCTGAAGCCAATGTCACTGAGTTCGCTGGCAGCAGCCTCATTGTGAAATGAGGTGACTGCCTCATCCTCTCGGACAGATGTCTCTGCAGCATTCTGTCCTCTGTAGAGGGCCCTCCTTTCTTGGCTTTCTGACTCAGTGCCCCCCTGGGTCCTCATCATCTGCCAGTCCCTGGGCTTTGCCCTACGCCCAGCTCCTAACTTACTTTCTGTGCAGTCACTGGGGCATCTTACCACCTCTCACACCCCCACAGTTATCTGTGCACCCTCGTCAGATTCCCTGCTCTGTGTGTCTCGTGTCTGTGAGACATCTCTTTCTGGATGTCCTACCCAAAATTCAAATTCTACGTGTCCAAAACTGAGACTCATCAACTCTCCTCACTCTAGCCTCTCTTTCTGTTCATCTCTGTGTTTCCTCTCTGGTTAAGGGTGTCATCTACCAGACCATCGCAATAGCAACCCCAGAGTTATCCCCAGTACATTCTTTTCTTCACTCCCCCACACAGCCATGTCTGGACCCCTGCAGAGTCATGCGAATGTCAGGTCAGGGTTTCTCCACCTTGCCCTCACCTCTCCTTCTCAGGGGTACCTCTGCCTCCGTTCTGAAACTCCCCTCTTCTCTGGTCAATTTCCACCCTGGCCGGACTGCCTTCTGCCTCTCCTTCCCTCTAGTAGGTCTTCTGCATTGCTACTTGAGCTCTCTTTCAAAATGACAGACCGCTTTCCCACATGAGAGGCCACACTGCCTCCCACGGCACTCATCTCCTGAGAGCTGGCCCTGTCTCCCCGCCTCATGGCCAGCCCCTGTGTCCTGCACGCCCTTGTTGCTGCCACAAGAAACTACTCACCCTCCCCTGCGAATGCTCAGGACTCCCTCACAGCCTGCCACTTTGTGTGAGCAGGAGCTCTCCTTTCAAATCCCTTTCTCCATGCCCCGAACAGTAATTTAGACACATTGTACATGTTACAGTGATACTAGAAGCCTATAAGGACATGGTGTTGTAGTTTCTTAGTTATTATCTGTGTCCTTGCCAAGTCTTTGAATCCTTATAAACAAGAATAGTTTTGGGCCCTGGCTTGTATGGCTTGGTGGATTGAGTGCCCACCTACAAACCAAGGGTTGCCAGTTCAATTCCCAGTCAGGGCATGTGCCTGAGTTGTGGGCCAGGCCCCCAGTAGGGGGAGGGTGAGAGGCAACCACACATTGATGTTTCTCTCTCTCCCTTCCCCTCTCTAAAAAAATTAATAAATAAAGTCTTTAAAAAAAAGAATAGTTTTGGCACATACTAGGTACCCAACTAAAATGTTTGTTCAATGATTGAATCAGATGTTTTTAGAGTCAAGACAGGTAAAGCTATGACATTGTAACATTTGCGCTTACGATGACTGTATACACAGAATTTACCCTCACTTATCTGTGCGCATACACATGGTGCTTTGAGCTCGTATTTAGAGAAAGGACCATTGTATCGGATTTTCTCCATCTCACTGCCATTATTCTTTTCTTTCTTCCTGCCTCCTCTTTTTTGAACGACTATACTTGAATATAGATAAGTAGGGCTGGGAGTATAAAAGTTTATGTTCCTAATAACATAATGTTGACCTTTGAACAATTTGAACTGCATGGGTCCATTTACACATGGATTTTTTTCCCAGTAAATATACTGTTAACCTTCAATATCCCCAGGTCTTGCATCCAAAGATTCAACCAACCATGGGTTGAAAACAGTATTTTCAGTCTGTGGTTGGGAATCCATGAATGTGGAGGGCCGCTGTGTGCACTGTTCTGCACTGTTTTCTATAAGGGACGTGAGTGTTGGCAGATTCTGGTAACTGTGAAGGTGGTTCTCAGACCAGTCACCCCCTGTGGATCCTAAGGGATGACTAAGTTTTGGGAGAATAAAAAATTATACACAGCATTTTTGACTGTGCAGGGGATCAGTGTCCCTAACCCCTGCATTGTTCCAGGGTCAACTGTACAATGAAGCTTTCTCTAGGAATTTATACATATATTCAACGTTTATCTGGAAAAAGTTAGCCATTGTTAATATAATGAGATGGTTTGCGTGACGTCAATGTAACCTGGCAGCCAAGGAGACTGGACTGGAACGCACATGTGTGAACAATGACGACTTCACTAAAATAGTCAGTGGGGGCGGTAGATGCTGTTGAGTGAGCATGTGTACTGTGTGGCCATTGTACTCAAAATGACTGAGCGAGTAGAGCAACAAATCTGCATCAAATTTTGCATTAAGCTTGAACATTCCTCTGCAGAAACTATTTGGATGATTCAGAAGGCTGTAGCTATAGGCAACTAGTGATTGGCAGCTTCATCACGACAACATGCCCACTCATTCATTGCATCTCATGCAGAGTTTTTGGGCAAAACATCAAATCACCCAGATTGTAGGGGGTTGTCTCAGCCCCACTACAGCCTAAATTTGGCACCCTGCAACTTCTGGCTTTTCCTCAAATTAAAATCACCTTTGAAAAGGAAGAGATTTCAGACTGTTGATGAGTTTCAGGGGCAGCCGATAGTGATTGGGAGAACTGTATAAGGTCCCAAGGTGCCTACTTTGAAGGGAACTGAGGCATCACTGTCTCTGTACAATGTTTCTTGTGTCTTGCATATGCTTCAGGAAGTGTCTCTATTTTTCATAGCACCTGGCTGGACGCCTTCTGGATGGACCTCGTGTATCAACAATATGGCACAGGTCTATGGGAGCACCATCCTTGCTCGCATTAGTTTTGTATACAGCTCACAAATAAAAATTTATTTTAGGAAAAATTTATATATGGGGCAGACTGAATACTGGCCTCTCAAACATGTCTACATCATAATCCCTGGGACCCTGTGAGTGTTACTTCACATGGTGATGGGACTGCAGAGATGTGACTAAGAGTCTGGTGATGAGGAAATTCTCCTGGACCATCCAGATGGGCCCACTGTAATCACAACAGTCCTTCAGAAGGATGCGGGGGAAGCCAGAACCAGGGGATGGCAATGAAGCAGAGCTTGGTGTGAATATGGAGAAAGCGGCCACGATTTAAGGAGTGCAGGCATCCATGAGAAGCTGCAAAGAGCAAGGAAACAGCTCCTCCCCTCACAGCCTCCAGGAGCCAGCCTTCTGACACCTTTGCTATAGCCCAGGGAAATTGGACTTCTGACCTCTGGAACTATAAGAGAATAAATTTGTGTTGTTTTAAGCCCCAAAGTTTGTGGTAGTTTGTTACAGCGACAATAGAAAACTAACACGAAGTAGAAATCATGGAAGCCCTTGAAGTTATCCAGTCCTCTAGAAGTAATTCCCATAGCATGGAGCCTCTTCCCATGGGGAATCTTCATGGTGTAGGCAATCTCTTTCTATGTAACTGGTCTTTTTAACTTAGCATCGACGGGGAAGAACGTAACTGCCAGATTTCTGGCCATCACAGATTGTGTGCAGAGTAAAAGCCAATGTTTGGATAGCTATTCAAAAATAATCAAATGAATTAAATTGTGTTTTCTGAAAATGTTATCTCTAAGATTGGATGGATAACCAAATAAGCATATGTTCTTTACTTACTAAACCCAGTAGAAGCCTATATATTTTGTGGGGTTTTTTACTATTAATATATGTAATCAATAATGTTATTTAAGTATAAATTAAATTATTTCAGTTAAATAAAAAGTTCCAAGGCAGTATTATCAGATCAGGAAAAAAATAGGAACACATCTTAAGTATATAACTATTTACTAATTAACTGCTACTTATGATTAATTCAAGTATAATGATCACTTCAAACCAGTTAACACTTTAAATTATCTACTTTTGAGATAAGTTTAAGTAATTACAATTCCAAAGTGTTTAACAGTCAGAGACAGAAATTTGTGAATCTATTAAATTTATTTCCCTTAAATATGTATCAAGCCAGTGTGGCCGAAAAGCTAAGAATGGTTTTTATATTTTTAAATGGTTGAAAGAAAGAATCCAAAGAAAGAGTATCTCATGACACATGAAAATTATAAAAATTGAAATGTAAGCTTACCTAAATAAAGTTTTATTGGATGCTAGAGACTGAATGTTTGTCTGCTCCCACAAAACTCACATGTGAAACCGAACTCCAGTGTGATGGTGTTAGGAGGTGGGGTCTTTGGGAGGTGATTAGGTCATGAGGGTGCAGCCCCCATGAATGGGATAGGTGCCCTTATAAAAGGGACTGCAGAGAAGTCGCTGATCCCTTCTACCATGTGCGGACACAGTGCAGAGAAGGTGCCTGTAATCAGTGAATCAGGAAGCAGGTCCTCACCAGATACTAAACCTCATGTCACCTTGATCTTGGACTTCGAGCCTCCTGAAGTGTGGGAAGTGAATTTCTGTTTAGAAGCCGCTCAGCCCATGGACTGTGACATTGGCACGCAGCCGCGCCCAGTTGTTCGCAGTCAGGCTGTGGGAGTGCTTTCTCACTTCACCCATGGAGCTGAGTGGCTATGACAGTCTGCATGTCCCCATAGACTGAAAATATTTACTCTCTGGCCTGTTACAGAAAATTTTGTTTTCCCTGATCTCAAGTGCATTCATCAGGGAAGCTCTTACCATTCAGTGTAAGAATGCAGATACACCCCACAGACTGTGCAGGGCCAACCCGGGGTGTCCGGTTCAGTCACGGTTCATACTTGCCCTTATCCAGAGAACCTTCCAGCATTTGGCCAGATGTGACTGTGAATGCTCAGAGTGATAACACCTTCTTTGTAGGGCAAGATTTCAGACTCTGTAAAGAATGATGAAATTCTTTTTTAGGTCTCTGGGACTTCTGTTTGAAAACATAAATTCACATTTTAACACTCACATAAATTCACATTTTAACACTTCAGTCCATGAGTGCTGGGTGACTGAACATTTGGGAGGGAAACCTGGGGGTGCTGCCTTCCAGACACCCCTGGAGTGGAGTCAGTGTTTGGCAGTGCCATTTATCGCGATTGTCATTTACGTTTAGTGGCTACAGTTGTCCTTTAATTTTTTCTTTTGAAACAGGCAAAGAATTTCCCATTATTTAGCATCTCCATATTTGAACCCACATGTTCATCAGAGGGTAACATAATAGATTAATACCATCTTAGAACATAAAGTTGGATTTTGTCTAGTATGTTACAAAAATATGAGTTGGCTAATTGTTATGTGTACCCTTGGGGAAAAAATTTTTAAGCTCAACTTGCATATACTGGAATTGAAACTTTCGCTGCATTTACATGCAGTGCTGGAGCCATTGTGTTAAAATGCCACTTGATTTATCGTGCAAGAGAGGACTTGATTTAGTGAGTCTTTTCCTTTGAGGAATTAGCAGATGTCTTTAATTTATAATCTTCTAATGGTGCTCCCTCCTCTGAAAAGAGGTACAATGCCAGTGCCTGTGCCTGGGGCATCAGGATGTGCCTCAGGGGTGGGACACAGTGGACACACACACCTTCGTGTCAGTCCTGTGCAGGGGCCAGTTTGACCCAAATGAAATCTTGGTCACGGTGGATGTGCTATAGCTGAGGCTTTCTGGACAGTGAGAGATGACTGTGTCGGCTCGCTTTTACAAGCATGCGCTCTCTTTTCCCTATAACTGGGACAGCAGATGGCTGTCCAATGTCCTGGGTTGTCAGACTGCGATCTGACTTGCCCTGGGGAATGGTCCCTGATGTACAAGCAAACCAGGTCAGTGGTTTGAATATAAAGGTGCCAATGGACATTGAGGGGCAAAGAAATCGAGAATTACAGTTATGTATGTGACAGGTTTCTGCCATCTAATGATAACTTAGATTACTTGATTTGAATACTCTCATTCTAATGAGATGACAGAAATAAAAGTGTGTTCTAAGTGAAGCTGCATTGTAGAATCCAGTTCTAACTGCCTTTCCGAAGCACAGCCTGCAGAGTGTGTGTGGGTTGCTATAGAAATGGTGGTTACTGAACCAGCGTCTTATCGTGCATGGCGCATGTGGATCAGGCACCAGGGATGCCCACTCAGGACTGGCCTGTAGTGGGTTTGTTTCTGCTTCAGAGCGTGAGCATTCCTCCCGATGCTGGGCTCCCTGAGCTAGTCCTTTTGGTAAGTCATGGCCAGCCGCCCTGGAAGGTGGAGCTTGATTTAAAATACAGAGCTAAGATGTTGTTTCATTTCATTGTTTTTTGGAGGGAGGAAGGAGTGGGAGTTCTTAAAGCTCTAAATTAACGTTTGTAACTTAAGAAAATGGAAATATCGCTAGCTTCTCTTTTTCTGTATATGTCACGAGCCACGTGCCCAGATGGAAAGGGACACAGAGTACTGAGGGGCAGCGACTGAATTGCAGGGGTGAACTACGTTATGCCCGTTAGGCAAAAGTTAGAACAAAAGAAGGGAGCTCATTTCTGTAATATTAAGTATGTATTTACAGTGTGATGTCAGTTTCGAACCAGATGCTTCATCTTTACTTTTTTCAAAAGGAAGAGACATGGTGGTTAAGGGAGCCGACTTACTTGTCTTTTAACAAACAAGGGAACCGACTTTTAGAGTACTGCCGACGCAGCCCTAAGAAAGATGGTCTTCCCGCAGTGAAGGCTATTCCGCAGAAGCAAAGAAATAACTCTCATGCGAAGTCTACTTTCTTCTTCCCAGATATGAGAATTGCCGTATAAGTGGATCAGGCTTCTGTTAGATATGCAGGAGGGAGAAAATGGCAATGTACCTGCCAAGAAGGCTGACTGAAGCAATGTAACAGAAAAGAACGCTGAAGGCAGAGGACTTAATCTGGGTGTGAATGATCACAGTCTAGTGAAAACATTGTCTTGCCTGAGATCTTGGCTGCCAGGTGGCCAACGAATTGCGATCTGTGTCTGAGACACAGATTGGTATCTCGTTGCCACGACAGGCCATTCGCATCACAGTTGCGAGGCTCCGCTCCTTTCCCGGAGGAGGGGGCGCAGCGGAGAACATGTGTGCTGTCCGTGGGGAGGGTGAGTGCAGAGTGATCTCAGAACGTGGACATTTGTTTTTCGATGTTGCCTAGCAACTCAAAAACAATCTTGTGATACCAGTCCATTCCTAAGAATTGTCAAGCCTTTTGTGTTTGTGGCCCCCCCTACCCCACCAAATGAGAATTTTTAGAGAATAATGCCATTACACTTGCTATATTGTAGTTGTGGCCCGGGGCCTCTTTTGTTTTGAAACCCTATTCGCAGAGACTGAATTTTCCTAAAGTGTTACTTCATGTAGAGCAACTAGAACTTTCCATGCCTGAGTTTAACTGAAACCATTTTTGGCAAGCTTTACAAATGACTGCTGCCCGCTTTGTGGCCTTAGATCAATATGTTCCTCCTGGAAGAAAATGTGTCTTATGTTACGGTCAACTCTTAATTACCACTTGCAGAATATTCACTCTGTGGAGTATCTGTGGCACGTTGGCCTCCTCCCGCTGGCTTTCCCATCACCTGGGAGCCCAGAGGCCTCTGGCTTCGGACTTCGAGCACTGCATCCAACATGCTTGCTCTGTTCTCAGCCCGGGTAAAAAATAATTAGGGAAGTAAAGCTGCCATAACTTATGTCAGAACCAAATACTTTTTAAAATGTCTTCTGTTTTCATTTATCTCCACTGAAACAAGTAGTTAAAAGTATTCTTGATAGATTTGAATATTGCTCTGGTCGTACAACATGCCTTGGATTGGCCAAAAAGTCCATATGATCTTTTCCATAAAATAAAAAATATTTTCTATTTTTACCAGTAACTTTATTGATTTGGATATTTTGAGTATGACGGCTATCTCCCACATGGTAGAACATTGATTTTTCTCAATATCTCAATTTGATCACTATCAGCTTCAGCTGGTCTACCCAACTGTGTGGACTGTCATCCAGCAAGAAATCTCCAGCATGAAACTTCGCAAACCACTTTTGACACGTTCAATCAGCCATAGCACCTTTTCCACACACTGCACAAATTTTTTGCATTTCAGTTACATTTTTACCTTTCTTGAAATAATAAAGCATACTATGCTAAAAATGTTGCATATTTTCTTCCACCTTCAATATTAAAATGGCTACACAAAAATTCACCAATTTTGGTAAGTTTTTCTTAAGTGCATGCTGATATGAAAGCTGTCAGAATACAATGTAACAAAATTGTTTCAAATGAAGTTCAAGGCAACTAAGCACTGTTAGAGCCATCTTACAGAAAAAACCAAATGAACTTTTTGGCCAACCCAATAGCAGGAGTGTACAGGGTACAGAGAGCATGTAGCCCAGCAGTTGAGATGGCTTGGACTTGAATACTGGCTCCTCTTTGGATTACTAGCTGTGTGATCTTCAGTAAGTCCTTTAACCTCTGGGTTAACCTCAGTTTTTTGATATACAAAATGGGAGTAACAGACTTCGTCCTTACCTCATAGAGTTATTGTGAATGGAGAACACTTAAAGTAGTTCCTGGCACTCGCTAAAGGGCTCTCTGTGTTAGCCATTATTATTATAATCATCATTGCCCGTATTTGTTTAGTGCATTTTTGGTGAAGCATGATGGAGGAGAGAAGGACAGGTACAACAAATGCCTAATGCCTTTAAATTCAATCTCCCCGTCTCAGCCAGGACTGCTGTATAGCTGGTATGTCCCAGGCATCCAATCTGATGAGTTGGTACCCATGCTCTTCCAGTTGCTCCATATTTTGAATGTTATTGCTGTTTCCCTATTGCCAAATAACTCTTAAAGCTCAGCATAAGTGATGCCTTTTAATTTGAGTAAAGTAGGGCTGCTGGTCCCCGGTGTACAGAGCAGGTGTTTCACCAGGAGCGAGCCCCCTGGTGGCTGACCGTTCGTAGCTTCCACGCACCCTGCTCTTGACCTGGATGACAATTCAGTGCCTGTGGTCTCTCCAGCAATCGGCAGTGTTGTGCTCACTTCACAGGGGAGGCAACCAAGGCTGGGACTTGGGATGGATGGAGATCCCAGATATCCAGGCTCTTCCTGAGTGAGACCCCATGTTTCTCCCACTGGGGGCCTGTAGACCCTGAGAGCTTCTTTGGGGCCTGGGAATTGTCCACCAGGATTTTTAAATCTGGGTTTTGGTTTTGATAATAATCTTTTCAAAGTTTGTGTACAAAAGATTCTACATCATCTGAGCTCAGAATTTTTTTCCAGTTGTACTGGGATATAATCGACATACAGCACTGTATAAGTTCAAGGTACACAGCTAATGATTAGACTTACCATATGTTGTGAAATGATTAACACAATAACTTTAGCTAACACCTGTCATCTTACATAGATGCAAAAAAAGAAGAAAACGTTTTTTTCTTGTGATGAAAACACTTAGGACCTACTCTCTTCACATTCGTATATATCATGGAGCAGCATGAACTAGAAATCAGGTTGTACGTTACATCTCTCACATTGTTACATCGTCATGTTGTACGTTACACCTCTTGTTCTTATTTATCTTGTAACCAGAAGTTTGTTCCTTTTGACCTCCTTCCTCCAAGTCTCCTTGCCCCTCACCCTCTTAATACAGAATTCAAAACCGTCAGACACTTGTATTGCCTTATCTGTATGTATGAATAGACTATGTGATAGAACAGGACTAGTGAGAACTGAACAGTGACAGAGGTGATGCATGAAAGACGCAACCTACCATAATAACGAAACAGGAAATCAACGTATGTTGAAAGGAAAACTTCATGGTGAGTTTACCTAGAGAACAGTGGTGGGAAATTGAATCGTAGGTGCATCGAGCTCAAAGGGAGCCCCACCCAGCCACCTGTGTCGGTGTTTTAAGTTGCAGGTGACTAGTTCCCTCAGTAACGTGGCTTCAGGTTCCCTATACGAATTTGTTTTGGTTTTATACTTTTGTATGAGCTCTAAGCTCTTTCATATTAGGGCATATTTAACACATTATGATTTTTTAAATAAAGTCAACACATTGTATGGGGATATTTATTTTTCTTTTAAACGTAGTTCTGTACATTAGTCACGTCTGGGACTCGTTGGTATGAACGGTAGTCCTTGCCTCGTATCTCCTTTAGGTAGCATTTCATCAACATTTAAGATTTAATCTTGGGAAAGTGTACATTACTAGGGAAACCTTTTAGATAGGTCTTTCGGAATAGAATTTTACCTCTTAGTAGCCCTGCTATTTGGGCAGAGCAAGAGGGACCCCAGCTCTCAGCCCCCTTTTTCAAGGGCCTCACTCTGGTCCTCATTTAGCTGTACCCCTTCCCCATGGGGTAAGATGTCCTCTGAGCCAAAGGGATGTGGCCACCTGGAAGCTGAGCCTCCCTTTCTCGAACATCCTCCTGGTCCCCATGGCCCCAGAATTCCCCACCCAAACAGGTCTAAACTGGCTTCCAGGTCCTTTCCCTCAGGTTCATCTCCCAAGGGCAAACTTGCCCGCTCACAAACTCATGTCACAGGCACACCCCCAGGCCAGAGACATTGCAAAGGAGTGGCTGCTGGCTGGGCAATGAGCTTGGACATGTTGGGGGCAGTGCGGGGGGTGGTTTACATCCATGTGCATAAGACTGGGTGTGAGTGGAGAAGTGGGATAGGTCACAAGCTAACTTTCCTTTCATATGTGCTCTGAGAAATCTAGGAATTCTACATTGGGCCCTGGCCTTTAGGCTATTTTAAAATTATGGTGGGAGGAGAGGACACATTTATTTAACAATGTGATCACTTGTTTTATAAATTACATATTTAGATATATTGCATATGAACCTTCATTTGTACTCTTACCTTGAGTTCTACAAATGTTAGGGGTGGGCCTCTCCTTGGGCAAATCAGGGACCTCTCCGCACCTCCTGTTTCTCCCCTCCGAAATGAGATCTAGAATACCTACCTTTCAAGGTTGCGTAAGACTGAAGAGAAAGCACGTAAAGCACCCAACGCAGTGCCAGACATGTTTACGTCCTTAATATCTTGGTTCTTTGTGCCTCCCCCCTTGAATCACCCCTTCCTGTGAACCACCCACATGCACATGCATACACAGAACACACATACTTTGCAAACCCAGCCTGCACAGAAGGTGCTTCATTATAGGTCCCCGCAAAAGCATCTTTGCTTGCTCTGTCATATGTCACATGGATGTAGTTGTACGTGGTGACCTAACCATTTCAAACGTTCAGTTTGAAGTGTGTCTGAATTAAAGGGGCTGGAAAGAATGAGATCATTTGAAAAAAAGCATTTTTTCCCTACTCATTCTCAGCTGAGCTTATCCATTAGCAAAACAGGTGTTACTATAAACCAGCAGTTTTCATCACTATTTGCAACAGAACCCTGTAGGTCGGGGGCCACACTCTTCCTTAATCAGAAAGAAGCTGAACCTGAGCCCAGTGAAGTGCTCATTTGCACATCCACCCACGGATTGGAGCGGGTAGAGAAGGGGAGGCGCAAAGCAGTCTTCCTTCAGAATTCAGCTCCCGTTCCTTTTCTAGTACATCAGATTTTTGTACGTTCCTGCTTCTGTGGCAAGACTTAAAGTGGCTTAATATGATAATGGACTAAATCTGGGAGTGCCAAACCGATGGGCTCGGTTTGGCCCACACAGTTGATCTGGGGGCATTTGTTTGTTTGTTGTCCTTTAATATCCTGGCCAACATTTAAAAGTTGAAAGAGTTGCCATGGACTTCTATTTTTGGCTTCTCTTTAAAAAAAATCAAACCATTCATTTCAGCAAATAGTTATTGAACATCTTTGTGCCTGATGTTACTCTCTTCTAGGCTCTTGGGATAAAGCAATGACAAACAAATTGGGGAAGATCCCAGTAATTATGAAGCTTTTGCTCTGAGTGGAGACAATGGGCCAGTTTACTCAGAGGGCACAAGCACAGTAAGACAGGCAAGCAGAGTGATGTCAGAGGGAATGATTGGCTGGTCAGACCCCTTGGGGAGGTGATGTTTGAGCTGAGATCCTGAACTAGGAGCCTAACATGGGACTGTGGTACAGGTAGAATGCTCTGGGCAGAGAGAACAGTCAACACAAAGATCTTAAGGTTCAACCAATTTGGCCACACACAAACGAACCAGTTCACTGAGCAGCACTGCCCCTTCAAACAAGGGCACAACAGGGGCACTACTTCCTGTAGGTACAGGAAGTCCTCACTTGACCTCGTCATCAGTAGGTTCTTGGAAACTGCAACTTTAAGCGAAAAGACGTGTAACAAAACCAACTGTACCATAGGCTAATTGATGTGAACTAGAGTCAAATTCCCAAGGCATCTCACTATCAACATTATAAGAAAATGACATTGTTTGAGGACCTGCTGTATTTCAGTTTGCCAGCTCCTGGCCTGTTGTCAGACAAGTGACTAGATTATTTCTTAAATGTATTAGAAATATTTCTGAAGTTGCTTCAAGCACTGGTTGCCCGGTTGATATACCACAGGCACGTGGTGGGAAGTGGCCTCAGGGTTTTCTGAAATGCTGCACCCACAAAACTGTGAATAAATTAGAGCTTTGCTATTCAAAATGTGGTCCACAGATGGGCATTCTGTCGAAACTGCAGAATCTCCTGCTTCACTCCAGAACCACTGCATGAGAAACTGCATTTTTACCAGATCAACACTGTAACAAAAGCACTGGTCTAGAGCATCTTACTGTGTCCGTCCAGATGTTTGTAAACTTCTCTCTTGCACTATCCCTCATTTTGAGCAAGTTTTGAAATGCTGACCATCAGTGGCTGTGCCTCCTGGAATCCCAGTCTGCTAACCTACCCTGTCCCTTCTGAGATGTAATTGCAAGATGGATATTAGAATTTACTAGCTAATGAACAAAATTTCTCTCTGTATGGGCCTAATTAGCCTGTAGTCTGATGAACTACTTTCTGGAAAATTTATATATACCTATTGTAAGTTCAGAATTCTCTCATTAATTTTTATTAATGCCATTATGTATTCTACTACTTCTGGCTACTATTTAAGGCATAAGCTTTCTATAACTCTGCCAGAATCTGTATAGTTTCCCATTATTGATCTCTCCCAAAACTTGTTTCAGGAATCTTGTGATAACTCAGCTAAAGTTTAAAGCAGCGAGGGTAGGGGGTGGAGTGGGATCAGTTGCTTAGATTACATTTATTTTTAAGAATCTATTTTTTGAAAAACTACCCTAAAAGTACCCTGGGAACATGTTGTAGCTGAATACAGATTCCTTTCTTGTTTTAATTTCTAATAATTCAACATATCTGTGATTTTTATTGTTTGAACAGAAGGATGTTGTTTATAGCAAGTTGCCCTTAATTTTATTCTTGTTTAAACCAGTCCTGAAATGTACTTGCCTACAGCTATACGAATCCAGCCATCTGTACGTAACTTTTGCTCTTCAGCTTGGTTGCTTTCAACAAGAATGATTAGATAATTGACCACCAGGTTAATGCCTTGCTGTGTAATTAACGAGGAATGTTTCTTCCTCACAGATTTCATGGAAAAATAATTCTGAAGAAGGAAACGTAGATACTCAAAGGCATAGATTTTTAATTGAGAAAAAAAGGAAGGCTACTGCACAATATCATAAAAGTAGAAATTGACACTGTGTCTGCTACTCTGATGAATGCGATGGACTCTTATATTCTGATTTTAGTAAGCGATCTTCGATCTTGTACCGGTTTTGTTAAGGCATGCATAAGAGAGACCTCGGTACTCCTATACGCACAGCTGGTAGAAAAGTGTGGCGGAGGCTATAGCTTCAGGTAACACAGATGAAAGCCTGGAGGAGTTGGGAGTGTGGTTTCTAGGGAAACTGAGCATGCTGAGGGGTCTGGACAGGCTCCAGGACTACTGAAACCAGTGATCGTAATGCTGACAAGCACTAGCTATGGATCTGAGAGGTGCGCACCTCTTGAGAAGGTTGTTCCTCAAACGAGCTAACGCCCATGCCATACTGATTATTCATCAATGGTTGCCGCAGCCCAAGGGTCACCGACCGGAGCAGGGCGGCAGGAGAGCCATGGGCTCCTGCTGTCCAGGTTCCTGCCTGTGTACGCATGTGTGTGTCTCACCTCCCTCCACAACTGTTACCAACTGTTTCACAGTGAAATTTAGGTGCAGGAGTAAAAATGACTGTATGTCACATGCAAATGTCTACCTTTTGATTCACAGAACTGCTCTGGGATGGGTTTCCCAGTGGCTGTGGAATTTCTTCATGTGCCCCAGCTTATAGATGCTGTAGAACTCAGTCCAGCCCCTTTCAGGAAAAGTGTGCCAGTTAGAAGATGTTCAGCAGGAAGCAGAACATCCATTGTGAGTGCTTAGACCGTGAGGATGTTCCTGGTTTACGTGACAAAAGAGATGTGAAACCAAAGCTCCTGGACTGCCCCGTCCCTCAGTGACATCACCAAGGACCTCTGGGTCCTCTGCTGGCCACCCTTGGCAAGTCCTCAGGCCACACCACCAGAAAGTGGCATAGCTGGAATTCATGTGCAGGATTATCTTACATTGGGGCCAGTTCACCCTTTCCCTGCTGGACTTCTATTTTCCCAGTGACCTGAGGTTCCACATGGTCACCAGTGTGAGTGTCAGAGTGGGCACTTGTGTCCCTGTACATTGCTCCTGTGCAAGGTGCCAACTTCAACTCGTAATCAGGTCAAGTGTGGGTTTTCATTTACAGTTTCCTTTTCAAAATCAGTCGTGCTCCTAATACCAGGATTTTCTGCTTGTTACCAAATGCTGAGATGCAGTAGCCTGGCTTTAAGCTAATGTGGGGCTTCCAGGCAGGAAACCAGGCCAATCTGAGCTCTGTGGGTCGTATTCAAATTAGACCTTGTATTTTGGGCCATTTTTCATATTGTAGAGTTCTTGTCCCTTTTGATGAACATTTTGAGCTCACTTTTCTTTGTATTTCGCAAATAAAAGCTGATTTCATTACCACTTGGGAACCAAGCAAGCCTGCAGCACCCTTGGTGACCGATTGCTGAGAGACCCCATCAGATCATACAGATCAGCACAAGGTGTATCTTTTTCTGCCTGTCAGTTACTGTGTGTGATGATCCTTGTGGTTCAGTGTAGCTTCCAAGTTAGGAACTCATGGTGCTCTTTATACACAATGAACCTTGCCAGCTGAATATATATCTAAGTTATTTTCAAAGGATGAGGATGATTTTTCAACAAAGCATTTATTCTCGAAAATATCTCTGAATCTTTCCGTTGTGTAAGGTTTAACTCTAGAGAATGACGTTTCATACAGAAACTGACCTGTGGGTGTAGTGTGGAAGACAAAAAAATACCAGACTTGGGTTCAGAATACCACTGTTCCGTATCGGGCCTTGTTCCCCAGTCCGTCACCCTGCCTGCTGACAGTCTTCCACAGACAGTTTTAATGAGGTGGGTTATCTCGTTCCCAATAGCAGACCACCCTGGGGGGGACTTGGGTGCTGTTGGTGGTGAGGGAGCAGGGCTGATTGTTAACATTCTGATGCCAGCACACAGGAAGGAAAGGAGGAGGAAAAGAGAAAAGGAGGGAGGGAGGGGGAAAGAAGGGATGGGAAACAAACACGGGTGTGGGTGGGGGTTCTGTGTGAGAGCCAAAGCCTCCATGTTTGTCAGTAGGGACCGGAGGACAGCAATATTTTAGAGCCTCGCATTGTAGTCCGTCATAATCAGGACCCTGAGCTATCCAGAAAAATCAAAATTATATTCTATTTTATAAGGCAGGAATAAATGATGCTTTTTAGAATTATATAAAATTGCCTTTTCAAATGATGGCAAATCAGACCCAAATTACACAAAAAATAACTCGCAAGCCATGTTCAGGAGATGTCGGGAGTTGCTGTTGCGGGGGGTGGGGAGGGGAGGTTCTCTTCACCTTCATGCAGAGAGGATTATCTTTGATCTGTTCTATATGTTAACTATGGCTTAAGGTTACATTAAAGAGCATTATAGAGTTCAAATGCTTTTTAAAACTATTTGGAAACCACCAAGCTAGAAATTCCCGTAATGCAGAATTTCTGAATGGTGATGATGCCGGAAGGATCACTGTGTAACCTCCACACACGTACGGTCCTGTAAATAAACATGCCACACACCTTGGGCAGAGCAAAGAGGCGCTCCTGGCCACCAGCCTACTCCCAAGTGATGCAGCTGACGGTCGGCCATTCTCCGAGCTGGAGCAGCTGTGCATGAAGAAGGTGGCCTCCTGGCTGGGCCTGTGGGACAGACACAAGGAAGCACAGGGTCCTGCATGCACACCTGCATCAGGTGACCCTCCCAGACACACGGCATGTTCCCAGAGCCTGCCCACCTTTGAAGAGGACCCTGAGTGAGTCAGTAGCAAGACCTCAAAGGGAGTGATGGGAAAAGGCTGGGAGGGACCAGTCCAGAGCAAGGAGAAAGAGAAGCACAGGAGTGAAGTGAACGGGCAAAGCAGCTACTGGGCTGCTGTGATGACGTCAGGGGCTGCTCTGTGTCTGGACCACAGAGGAAACGGGCTTAGTCAGGACAGGCTTTCGGGCAGTTGTTCTGACCTGGGAGCATGCAGTGGCTGCCCCATCTGGCAGGCATGGGGGCAGACAAGGAGAACAGGCAGAGGCCTTACCTTCATCCACACAGCAGGAGCAACCTGGTTCCTCTCCGGTTCTATAGGAGCCGTGCCTGGGGCCCCATGCGGATGAGAGAGAGTCCCCCGCTAAGCACCCTGGCTGAACTGGGTCCAGCAGTCACATGACCTCGTCAAACCGAGGAGACTATTCAGAGGTCTGTGCTCTGCTGTTGGTGTCGCCAGGAAGGTACAGGCATGAGATCCCCAGCCGTGAGTGCCAGAAACCCCTCCGCTAAGCGCCAGCTGCTCACTTGGGGAAAGCGTCCTCTTCCTGCAGCGTCAGGATTCAGTCATGAGAGGCATCGTCTCTAGTACCCAATTCTTTCACTCTCATGTTCCCTGTAGTTTATTTCCTCCTACAAAACAATGCTTGCATGATCGTTCAATCCCAGTAGCATCACCCTCTATTCCCCGAATACAGGTACATTCTATGGAAAACTTAGGCCAAAAGCAATGCCTCTTTCTCAGCTGGCTCTGTTCCCTTTAGTTGGAAAGGGTGGGATCATGATGTGAACCTCAATTTTGTCAGGAGGTCTTGCCTGCTGGCCACGCCCAGCTTTCCATGGAAGGTCGTCTGGTGTTATTTTTGAAGTTGCACGTCTGGCTTTCACTGCTCATTAAGTACTACTGAGCTCCCACACCAAGGAGATTTCTGTGTGCTGAGAAGACAAAGGAAGCCAAGACCCAGCCCACTCGTGCAGAGCCCTGGTCTGAGGGAGGAGGTGAGATAGGTCGATGGGGGGCAGATGTTTCTGGAATATCAGTGATGCAGGAACACACGCCGTGGGAGGGCACACTTGTGGAAGATTCCTGAGTGCTGGAGGGACTTGGGAAAGTTCATGGTGTGACTTGAATCTTAAAAGATTGGTAGATTTTTGGAAAAGAGAGAAACTGTGAGGTTGAAGCAACAGTTGTTGGCCAGGTCACACACAGGCTTGGGTCGGAGAGCGCGGGATACGAATGGACCAGGAAGTGCTGAGCAGGTGGGAGCGGTAGCAGGGGCGCAGGTAGTGAGAAAAGCTCCACCAGCTGTGCCTCCCCTTCCAGGTCCCGGTGGCCTTCCATTGCTGATGGCATCGAAGCCCCACCCAGCCATTGGCAAGCAGGCACTAAACTCCTTTCCTGCACCCGCCAGCAGCTCCCTCCCTCCCTGCACCTCATCCCACCCACTACATCTTGCAAGCCTTCTTGCATGCAATTCCCTCCTCTTTCTCTCTGCTCCACCCCCAGCTGACAGTCCCACCAGTTCATCAAAGCTCAACTCAAGGGGAAGCCTTCTCTGCACACCCCAGGGGGCACTCTTTCCTCCCTGTGCTCCCAAAGCAGCTGCATGTCCTTTAGTCACTGGCCTCTCTGGCTCCCACCACTGCTGCTGCTGCTGGACAGAGGGCCCTCCAGGCTGGATGTAGGGGCTCATTGGCTGGATGGAGTGTGCAGGTCCACCCACAAGGCTTATCCCCAGTGTCACTGGGAGGCGTTTTTAAAGTGTTTCCCAATGCCGTGTTGTGTTGTAGAAGGCAGAGACAGCTTAGCGACCCATTTAGGTAATTTGCCTTTGAGTGAACAAGAATTAGGACTCTGAGCTTCCAGGCCTTTCCCTGTGGATCCCCTTTAGCCTAACCCAGCATCCGCTCCATTGCTCCATTCGTAGAGCAATGACTCAAGACTCTAATCTGGGGAAAACTAAACCAGAGAATGTGCAGCCACTTCCTGGCTGATAGGAGATCCCGGCAGGGTTGCTATTGTGGGAGAGCATGTGTGGGAGTGGGGTGTGGTGTGTAAGTCATGAGCTATTCAGCATAGGGTCCCGGAGGGCAGGGAGAACTGGAAGCAGTCACAAGCAATTTGTTCTCTACCTTCAAGGAAACATTGGTACCAAATATAGAAACCCTTTCACTTCCTGTGTCATATGTCCTCTGCGTCTGTTTCCTCGTTAGCCTCTGAGAAGTGGGTAATGCCCTGAGCAGCTTAATCATCTCTGGGTTGATGTTCAGCAGAAGAATTGGAATTAGGTATCCTTGTTCTCATACCCATTTTGGAAACCTCTTGGTTTATACTGTCATCTAACTTGAGCGGAAGCGCCTGGAGCCGCATGCGGTTCAGCCTGTTGCACAGAACAATCAGATGGTGCAAGGCGCCTGCTGACCCTGGCTTCTCCAGTTCTTTGTTCAGCTGCAGTCAGCAGAGGTGTGCAAGCTCAGAGGCATCACTGTGCACCTTTCCTCCCACTGCATTTGAGTGTTGCTATGGCAACCGGTAAGCCCCTAGAATCAGCCCCAACTATTATTTCTTTCTTCAAGAGGAAGAAAAAAAATCCATGATTGCTACCTCAGCGATATGTGTACACAGGCGCAAGGCAAGGATTTGGAACCTGGAGGGTAGATTGTTTGGGGCGCAGTTGGTGCATTTAGTTCTCAAGTGGACAAGGGCTATTTCAGGTGGTGGATGATTGCAGGAGGGAGCTGAGCTGGGCAGGAGCACCGTGGGCACTGAGGTGGAGCAGGAGCCTGCAGAGGTGGCCAGTGTCTTTGCTGATTGGTGGGGTGAGTGTTCGTGTGCCCTTGGGGAGCCTGGGCAGCACACTCCCTTGTCTGCTGCCAGACTCCTTCATGGATCTCAAAGTGAGGTTCTCTGCAGGTAAGATGGGTGACAGCCAGACAACTGGGCAATGAGTCTGTTCCTAGAAACCCTACAAAGTGAAAAAGTCATCGAACTCTTTTGATTCAAGTCATCTAGGATGCAGCACGGGAGAGCGGAAGAATGAGCACCAGCCTTGGGTGGAAGGACCTCCCTAGGCGCCCTGCTCTGCTCCAACCACTGGGAGGCCCTGGAAGAGTTTCTTAGCTCACCAGTCTTCTGTGTCCTCATTCAAAAAGGGAAAAAGTCCAACTTCACAGGGTTGCTCTGAGAATTAGAGATAATGTACTACCAGCTCTTTGTATCCATGGTTTTTGCATCTGTGCAAATTCAACCAACCACGACTGAAAACAGTACAGTCAAAATGCAGTTCTCAAACGTCTTGGTTCTCAACAATGCGATTCTCGACCAAGTTGATCACAGAAAAAAATGTCTTGGTTGTCAAACAAGACTCCAGGTCTCAATTCTTACCTATAACCCATTCATGCTGATACCTGTCTGATCAGTCACACATCTCTCAGGTGACAAATGAGATACGTTTTTTGAACAAATCGCTTATTGAACAGTTTTCTAGAGTGAATTAAGTTCAAGAACCGAGTTCCCACTGTACATATTTTCGATTCAAGCTTGGGTGTCCACAGATGCGGAGGGCCAGCTGCATGCATTGTTCTTACATAAGGGGTTGGAGCATCCCTGGATTTTGGTAACTCTGGTGGTCCAGAACCAATCCTCTGTGGATACCGAGTGAGGGATGAGTGTTTATAAAACATATCTACTGTGACTAGCCAGCACATAGTAGGTTCTTGTTATTGTTAAATACTAGTCAAAGTAATAACCGAAAGAACACAGACTTGGACTTACTCTATATTCTTCCAGCACCAGGACCAACTAGAAGTTTTTGAAAATACTCACCTACGTCAGGCTTTCTGGGTCAGTATTTGCAAAGATGAACCAATGAATCTATGTGTATATTTAAAAAAAACAAAAAACCTTTCCTAGGCAATTCTGATGTAGCCAGTCTGTGATCCCAGATAGGAAATTCACTTACTTGTTTGAGGTCAAATAATATAAACAGCACTGGATTCCCCCCACTTTCACTTCTACCAACCCCTGTCATACTACCTTTATTCCCCTCCTAAACTCCAAAGACTTCTGCTAAAATTATCTGTGTTTGGAAGCAGGAATGTTTGATAAAGTGGTTGAAGGGAATTCAATAAAGAAGGCAAAGAAAATCTAAAGTGAAGCAAGTTGAAAAGAATCTCTACAGGAAGCCGTAGGCAGCCCGTTTTGGCCACCTAATTGGTCATGCACATGCCATTTAAGGTGACTTGCACAGCAGGCCTGAGCCTTACATAGGAGGTCAGCATGCCTAGAACTGAAGTTTTTCTCTGCACCCCACAGGAACGTGGCTGAAGAGCGGTCTAGGCCTCGTTCACCAGGAGGGCAGCCAGCTGACGTGGACGTACATCGCCCCTCAGTTGGGGTACTGGGTGGCGGCCATGCCTCCTCCCAACCCAGGTAACGTGAAGCCAGCACCTGCAGTCACAGGGAATGATGTCTTTGAGGGGTCAGGCTGAGTACGCTTTTGAAAATAACTTCAGCAGTGACATCAAGTCTTGCTTAAGAATGGTTGAGAGTCTGAAAAATCAAATGATGAAACTAAGTTATTTCAGAGGGGTGGGGGAGTTCTGGTTGGAACTCTCCCGTGTAGGATAAGAATAATGCATAGAAAATCATCTTGTCTCGTGGCTCTGTTTTTCTTAGACAGCTGCCATAGGAAATTCTTAATCTACAGCCCACAGACCTCCTCCCTAATTCCTGAAACAGCTGTGGCCTGGTGTAAGAGAACATGCAGGGAAAGGCGAGCAACGGAGGGACTCACAGAAAGTCATCATGGAGTTCCCGGGGCAAAAAGCTCAATCGGGCATTTCTGAAAGGCTTCAGGGCCAACCATTAGCTTTGTATCTAAAAGAATATGCATCTCCATTTAGGAAATGTGAATCAACTTATATTTTTTAAAGTGTGACTAAAAGTTTATTTTTTTTAACCTTCATGCCCTAATTTATCACAGTGAGCACTCCAGAATTGGGTGGGGTTTTTTTCAATTTTTTTACTGATCGGTTTTAGAGAAAGAGAAACATTAATTTGCTGTTCCACTTAGTTGTGCATTTGTTGGTTCTCTCTTGTATGTGCCCTGGCTAGGGATCAAAAAACCTACAACCTTAGCATTTTGTGACAGTGCTTTCACCAACAGAGCTACCCAGCCAGGGCCAGCATTGTTTTTCAAAATAGTCACCTTAGGAGAGTTATTTCCAGTGATGGCTTCCACCCCTCAAAATACATTTCGAATCTGTATCCCTTGGACTGCCTTCCTTGGTGAAGCTCTTCACTGATGGCACGTCTTTACACGCAGACAGTTCCTTTGGTTTTCCATGGGCACATCTAAAAGTCATGCATGTCCCAGCCTGGTGAGGGAAGTGGGCCGCTGGGCCTAGGTCGAAGTGTGCTGTGATTGAAAGGAGCCTCCTGAAAATGAATCATGAAGGCAGTTCCGAAATGGGAGTCCAGAATGTTTTAGCCATGGAATTACCACTGGGGTGAACATTGAGACGCCTGGAGCAGCTAACTTGTTGGAGGCCATTCCTAGATGGATGTGAAAAGATCTGTCACCATCTACCTTATATTCCCATACTGAGGAAGTGTACTCATCCCGTCTGTGTTTACAGAATGTTTCCCTTTACGACACTGTTCTTGTAGCAATGTAGGTGTGAACCAGTCTCCAAATCGGAACTCTCTAGGATATGATGAAGAGTAAGGAAGAAAAGGAATTCCTTAAGTACCAAAGTAGAGACCACAAAGCCCATACATTAAAGTCAACTTTCATTTTAGACCTATTTCAAACAACCTTGGCCATCACTTTTCCCATCGTGTGACAGATCATAGATACTTCTGTAAAGAGGGGAGAAAGAACTGCCGGATGTAGGTCCACTGGAGCTTCCTAGCAAGGAAGGAAAAATCTATAAAGAGCATGCACACTACAGCCCCTGATGGCATGTAATGCAGAAACACATAGGTTGTTAATCTCACAGCCGTCGCTGTTATTAAAACAAATTACAGTGAGGCGGGGTCTTCATGAGCCCCGAACCGACGAGAACATAATTAGGGCTTTCTTCTTTAATTCTCTGGTTAAGAAGGAAATAAAATATGCCTGTGAGTTTTCTAAAGGTTTCCACAGGCAGAAGTTAAAATAATAACATTTTAAGCACTTAAAGGAATCAAGCTTCAGTTATGTGGAAATGATTGTTATGTGTGCCCCATGCCTGTGGAGGTATCTTTGTGTAGCACAGGTGTTTCTCTGAGTGATTAAGGCAGGGTATCGCTGTCAGGCTTTTTTCCAGCTTTCGTAAGTATAAACTCCACCCACTGAAGTGGGTCCTGTTTGCAGGAGAACAGTGTCGTCCTGGGAACTTAAGTAATGTCACTGTCTACAGAAACTAGGAAACCTTTTTGGGTTTGTCAAGCTTTTAAGAGATCTGTCTCCTTCAAAAGATTTTTGAAGAAATCTATCCCTTAGAATATCAAAAATCAATACGCAAATGCGTGTTTTGGTATTTAGTAATCAGAACCTTACTACTCTGAAACAACATAAAGCCGTATTCCTGCCTTCCTGCCTTCAGGGCCCTGCCAGGGCCCTTGGGCACCAGGAAGGGCCCAGAGCACGTGATTTGGCCCCTGGGCTGGGTGGTTGCTGTCACTGTGGATCCGCTGTCAGTGACATTAAGATACGTCCTTAACGACTATTGAACATACAAAGTCTAAGTCAAAGCACCTCTTGAGATTCTTCACAATGTACGTGAAAAAGTCTGTTTAGCTCTGATAACCTGGTCTATAAATTGTGGAGAGATCTGTGGCCACGTAAAGGTGATCATTTTGAAAAGTCACTGCAGAGGAAGATTCTATTTTAAAAAAATGGAAGGCCTTAAAAACACTTGACACCCTGTAATAAGGTGTGGATGGATTTAAGTCAGGGTCCATTTCTTTTGTAGGTCTCAACCAATTTAATTAGGCAAAGGGCCTGCACACTGTCCTAACGACCACCCAGTGTAAGCGAGAATAAGGTCTTGTGATCTTTTTCTCCTGTGGTATAAAAATCTCCTGATAGCCAAGCCATCTCTCTCTGAGCATAAGAGCCCCACTCCTTGTGTTATCGGGCTTCCATTTGCTTTTATTAAATTCACAAGTTCAGAATGCTGAATGGATGTGGCGCTCTCTGCCAAGGAGGGACCCTCGATAGGCTGCGGGCAGCGTGTGCACAGTAAGGGTGCCACCGGCCATGGCTGCCCCAGTGCCCATGCGGTCGTCCCTCCTCACTGAGTGACCTTGTGACATCCTCCAAAGGGTGTTTGCATCTGCCCTGCTCCAGGCCCATAAGAGTAATAAAAACACGACGTTTTTATTCATTACCCCTCTTTATACTTGAAGGGTTCACAAATCTAAAATGCCCTTTTCTGGCCTTCTAGGTCCCGTGGTCACACAGGACATCACCACGTATCACACGGTGTTTCTTTTGGCCATTTTAGGAGGAATGGCTTTCATACTTTTGGTTTTGCTGTGTCTCCTTTTGTATTACTGCAGGTAACGTTTTACCATTTTGGCAATATCTTTTTTTCATTTAGAATGTCTTGTGCAAGCATTGATATGGAGGTCTCTTTTTTTTTCCTCTCTCTGATTGAGGTCCCTTTTTTCCTCATGAAAAAATGTCTACAAACGGAACATTTGTCATCTAACTTGCAAACGAACAAAGGACATGGGAGGCACGCTGTATATAACGCTGCTTAGAAGGGGTGTTATAAATGTTTGACAGTTGTCCTGTGATTCGTTCAGAATATCCCTAAATGCTGATTAAGACATGAGATTCTCAAGGACAAAGCAGAACTATTTTTATTGTGATGCCTTGTCTGTTCCGTTTGCAAGAATGTTGATTGTCGATTCTTCGGGTAACTGCTTTTGAATGAATAACTCGGATACACTTATAAAGCCTGAGGGTGAAGTCTGTGGATTGTGCTGCTCTGAATCAAAATAAGGCTGAGGGTGTGGGGAGAGGAGCAGGCTTCTGGCTGCCGCTGCCGATGAGTTGTGTTGTCTTGTTTCTTTCTTTGGCAGTCTCGAGTTAGGGTTTTACTTGAAACTTGACCATGACGAGCATCTTTAATCTGTGGGTTTGGATTGTTGTCTCTTTGATCGCAGACGGAAGTGCTTGAAACCTCGTCAGCATCACAGAAAACTGCAGCTTCCCGCAGCCCTGGAGAGCTCCAAAAGAGACCAGTCCACCTCCATGTCTCACATCAACTTGCTGTTCTCCCGTCGGGAGTCGGAATTCCCAGGCCCGCTCTCCGTCACCAGCCACAGCCACCCGGACGCCCCGGGCACGAAGGAGCTGATGAGCGGGGTCCATTTGGAAATGATGTCTTCCAACGGAGAAGTGGACATGCACACCCCCATGCTGAAGCTTTCCTACAGCACCTCCCAAGAATTCAGCTCTCGGGAGGAACTGCTGTCTCATAAGGAAGAGGATAAAAGCCAAATCTCCTTTGATAACCTGACGCCGAGTGGGACGCTGGGGAAAGACTACCATAAGTCCGTGGAGATTTTCCCCTTAAAGTCCAGGAAATCTGTGGAAAGGGAAGGCTATGAGTCCCCTGGCAGCAGTGACTACAGGAGGAGTTACAATGCCATGCTGTCGCAGCCTTTGTTTGAGAAGCAAGACAGAGACAGTCAGGCCTCCATTACCCATATTTCCACAGCAAGTAAGCTTACCATTCAGGAACACATGTACCCCACGCCCTCCTCTCCCGAAAAAGAACAGCTGCTTGACCGCAGACCTACTGAATGTATGATGTCGAGATCTGTAGACCACCTGGAAAGGCCTACGTCTTTTCCGCGTCCCGGCCAGCTGGTCTGTTGCAGTTCCGTTGACCAGGTCAATGACAGCGTTTACAGAAAAGTGTTGCCCGCCTTGGTCATCCCCGCTCACTACATGAAACTCCCTGGGGACCACTCATTCGTAGGCCAGCCCCTGGTCGTCCCAGCAGACCAGCAGCTTGAAATCGAGAGACTACAGGCTGAGCTCTCCAGTCCCCACGCGGGGATCTTCCCGCACCCCTCCTCCCAGATCCAAGCCCAGCCCTTATCGTGCCAGGCAATCTCTCAGCAGCACTTGCAAGACGCAGGCAGCCGGGAGTGGAGCCCGCAGAATGCATCCATGTCAGAGTCTCTGTCCATCCCAGCATCCCTGAACGACGCAGCCTTGGCCCAGATGAACAGCGAGGTCCAGCTCCTAACCGAGAAGGCCCTGATGGAACTTGGTGGCGGGAAGCCGCTCCCACACCCCCGGGCCTGGTTCGTCTCCCTGGACGGCAGGTCCAACGCGCATGTTAGACACTCTTACATAGATCTCCAAAGAGCTGGAAGGAATGGAAGCAATGATGCCAGTTTGGACTCGGGTGTGGATATGAATGAACCAAAATCTGCCCGGAAGGGAAGAGGAGATCCTTTGTCTCTCCCGCAAAACCACCCACCAGTCCAGGAGCATCCTCAGAAGGAGCCGAGGGCAGCGGACAGCACTGCCTACACGCAGCTCGTGTACCTGGAAGACATGGACCAAAGTGGCAGTGAGTGTGGCACCACCGTCTGCACCCCCGACGACAGTGCCCTGCGATGCTTGTTGGACAGCTCTAGCCGGAGAAGCGGTGGCCAGCTGCCCAGCCTGCAGGAGGAGACGACCAAACGAACTGCGGATGTCCCCGCGGAGCCCTTAGCCAGCCCCGATCAGAGAAGATCTGCTCACGAGGACGACGAAGATGATGACGACGATGATCAAGGAGAGGACAAGAAGAGCCCCTGGCAGAAGCGGGAAGAGAGACCCCTGATGGCATTTAACATTAAATGAGCGCCGGCAGAGTCACCCTATCTAACAAAATTGCCAAAAAGTCTTACTTCGGGAAGTGCGTACGTGTTTGTGGAGGAAGTTGAACGAGGGCAGCTACGGCCAGTGGACATTTCCATTATCGTTCGTGTACACGTTGGGAAGGAATCACAGTGATGACTCAGAAGAAAGGAGACGGTTAGTAAAGGGATGCCTCGCCACCAGGGAGGTGGCGGGACGTAGTGTCTGAATGTCCTTCCACGTACTTGATGTGTCCCCCCTCCGAGGACACCGAAAAACCCTAAGTGATGTTGCTGGGTTCTAATGATAACCTCAGTTTTCCTTCAGATTCTGGGAACAGATGAAACTCTTTTTGCATTGCTTGAGTCAATTTTATCATGATGATGCTCCTATGAAGTTATGATTGAGAAATTAGCTTGGCACTTAGTGTCTCGAGGTACTCATTACCTCAAAGGAAAGCTATGCATTGCTGCTTCATGCTCTCACTTTGCTTAGGTTTTTGCTTTGCTTGGGTTTCATTTCCGGTTCACTATTTTATAAAACCCAGTTTGGTTGTCAAGATTCTAGTTTTTCGTTTTCATCTGTTCTGCTTCTTGGTGGTTTATTTCTGTGTCTCTTTTCAGGAACTCCTGAGTGTCATCTCTTAACATCCAAGCCTTTTAATAGAATTGTACTGAAATTTTTTATCAGCTGAGAATCCTTCAATTCTGGTCCCATTAACTCCAAGTGCCTTTTTTACAGTGACAACAGACAGTCCCTCACTTATCCTCTTTGTTTTTCTTA
The DNA here is from genome assembly GCA_039655065.1 of Glossophaga mutica. Taxonomy (NCBI): domain Eukaryota; kingdom Metazoa; phylum Chordata; class Mammalia; order Chiroptera; family Phyllostomidae; genus Glossophaga; species Glossophaga mutica. Next base: position 161,193,175 of record CM077303.1, read on the forward strand.
ACTCCTGTAATGGAACTGCCTGGATTTTAGAAAGTTATTAAACGATGCCCCATTTCTTTGAACTGCATGCTGCCAAGTGCCCGTTGGTGCGCAGAGTTCTGACTTCAGCGCAGTGTACTCTCGTTCTCCTGTGTGATGTGGATTCTGTGTAGCTAAGATAGACTAGAGGACACCTTAGAGACCCCCCTCCCCTCCGTCCCTTTGGCCTCTGGCCACCATTATGGTTTTATTGGCTGTTTGTATATACAGTTACGTATTAACGCTGGAATTCTATGGGCTGATCTTGCTCTCCTAACATGGAGTATGGACTGAGCAAGTGGACTGAGTGTGACTATTAAAAAAAAGAATCCTATGTACTATCCAAAAGTGCCAGAATGACTCTTCTGTGCATTCTCCTTAAAGAGCTGCTTGGTTATCCAAAAATGAACATTCAAAATAAACTCTGAAGGGAAAAAAAAAACTATCTTGTGGTCCTTTTCATTCATCTGAGCCATTATTTGTTTCCAAGTTGTTATGAAGAATTTGCTGTTCCTTTCTTGGCAGTCTAAATGCCAATTTGTTGGACTTATATCCAAAGACTATAAATTTACACTATGATTTAAGTCCTTAAAGTCTACCTTTGCTGCATTTCATTTCATTCAAGAATACAAAATAACATCATGTGCTGTTTCGGATAGGGAGAGATGTCTGCACTTCACAGGAAACTGATGTTTTATTTTATGTTCAATATTGATTCACCTTGGAATAGCTTCCAAAAGACCTCATTAAAATGACCAGAACCATCCCACATATGTAAAACCATTCCTCAAAACAATTAATGGAGACATCTGAACATAGAAGAGATTAGTGGAAATAAATGAAGCTAGTTATGTTTATGGGAACAGCTTTTTTACAAAATCTTTATTCATGAATTCCAGACAGGCAGAAAACTAACCAGGCTGATTTTTATTACTTTAATTCTAAAATGTTGATGTTTAGTATTTTGCTTTTAAGAGGGAAAGCTGTTGAGAGATCCCTGCACAGCATCGGGACGTCTAAATGAGTGTCTGTGGCCCAAGCAGGGTTACTCAGTTGGAGCGTTGTCCTGTACATCAAAAGGTTGCCGGTTCGATTCCCGGCCGGGGTACCTATGGGAGGCAACCAGTTGATGCTTCTCTCTCCATCAGAAACATCTCATGTCAATGTTTCTCTCTCTCTCTCCCCCACCACCTCCCTTCTTCTCTCTCTAAAAAAAAAAAAAATTGATAACTATATCCTCAGATGATGATTAAAAAAATAAACAAATAAATGAGTGTCTGTGGTTTAACAAATGAGGGAACCTCTGGAAGTGAACAATCCCACCACTAGGTGGCAGGCGAGCCCTTGCAGACCCCACTAAGACTCCAGGGAAAGGCCCTTGTCAACTGCTGTCCAAAGAGAAGGTAAGTGGCCTGTCCAAGTGTGCGCAGGGTCAGACCTAGGTGATTAGGGGAATGCTGGGAGGTCCGCAGCCCTTCACACTCTGCCTAAGGTTGCTGACAGGGCAGTCACTCCTTAGAGCATCAGTTTCCAGAAGAACCTGACAGTACTAATTATGGGAGATCTGGCAGGAAGATGGGGGGCAAGAGGGCTTTCCTGGCCTCCCATCAGGTTGGACACACCCGGGTCTACCACGAGTATGGAAAGTGTGGAGCAGCCAGCAGTGGCCAGAAGACACTGTGTGTCTAGGAAAACAGGGTTTGCCAAAGGGAAGTTGATTCTGCCAAAGATGGGGCTTAATCATTTTCACTTGTCCAAAAATGAGGCTCACAGGGTAACATGTTCACTCAGGTGCCAACACTGATCACCAGACTTGAACTGTCTGCACAGAGCACCATGACTGTGGACTGTAAACATTTTATTTACCTTCTTTCTAGCCTGATGAGGGTAAAATATGTCCTAGTGTTCTGCATCAATCACACTGTCTGAAGAACTAAAGCCATCAAAGGCATCTTGCTTGTGCCACCTAGTGGTGAGTTTTCACCTGACTTAGTTAAGGAGACTGAATGGGGATAAATGGTCCAGGGCCAGCTCTGGGAAGACAGGATGAGTGTGCCCAGGGGTGGCTTGGACCTGCTTTGGTCTTCCAGGTGAGGAGAGGGGGTCTGACGTTCATTGAGTCTCTACCCTGGAAACGATATATTGGGAACAACAATGCATTCAATTCTCAAAACCTTGTTATGAAGGTGTATCTATCCCTCTGTTTTAATCCTAACTATTAAGGTCTGGGGGGGGGGGGGGTTTAAATAATGGAGGCCACTCAGCTAGAAGCAGGGGCATGCTGCTTAAACCCCCAGGTCTCTGGTGGACATGAATGCATTTAAGTTATAAATGTTCCTGAATAAAGGTTGTGTACAGACACAACTTACAAACCTAATAAAATACATAATTGTAAATTCCATTCGACAGTTGTTCTCAGAGATGATTGCTTTCATCAATTTTTGTCATACTTGTTATAGCAATTGACAAAAGGATGTAGTTCTGACATGAGCATTAACAGATCTTTTTACATGAATGGTTAAGATGAAGCTGAAACGACAAACACACGAGCCAGAATGTCACTCGTTCATCCACCACAGTGTGTCTTCTTTGCTGAGTCAGGTAACAGTTTCTGGATCCTGTAAAAATATTTCCTCAACTTGCTGTGCTAGTCCCAGTGTAATGGTCCAGACATGATACCTTTTTTTTTTAGTAGTAATCAGTATTCCACTCCCTCCCCAAGTTTTTTTAATTTGATCTTTATTGTATTGTTCTCATACCGTTTAGTCGCCTTTATACCACCCTCCCCCCAGCAATCACCACACCGTTTAGACATGGCACAGTTTTAAGTTGATTCTGCATCATTAGCATTTTCTCCATAGCTTTCTTAAATCTAGACAATCAACAAATCAAGCCTTGGTTTGTGGCATTGCCAATTTCCATGGCGTGAAATTTGCACTCCCATGTGGCCAGTTTCAAGCAACTAGAGGGACATCACTGCATTCAAGAGTTGGCGGCACAGGCTCTGGCCAGGTAGCTCAGTTGGTCAGAGCATCGTCCCGATATACTAAGGTTGTGGGTTTGGTTTCTGGTTGGGACACACATGAGAATCAACCAAAGAATGCATAAATATGTGGAACAACAAATGGATGTTTCTCTTCTCTCCCTTCTCTCTCTAAAATCAATCATTTTTTTAAAAAGCGTTAGGAAGAAATGCACTGTTGCACACAGCTATATTGCCACAGATACAAGAAAGGTAAGTGACCTCAAGAGCATAATCAAATTAGTTGCTCCTCATTGTTTGCAGATTCCATATTTGCAAACCTGCTGAAATTTATTTGTAACCCCAAAATCAATCCTTGCTGTGTTTTTGCAGCCATTCATGGACACGTATGAGCAATGAAGAATTTGAGTTGCCCAATACCATGTTCCCACATTTTCTACCTTCATGTACTTTCGTTGGCAACCACACTGTTAAATGGCCCCCAAGCCTAGTGCTGAAGTGCTTGTCTAGTTCTCCAAAGGTCCAGAAGACTTACAATGTGCCTTACAGAAAAAGTACACGTGTTAGATAAGCTTCCTTCAGGCATGAGTTGCAGTGCCATTGGCCATGAGTTCAATGTTAGGGCATCAACACATAAAACAGGATTATATATTGGTCAGTTGATAAGGACATTGTGACCAGAGGCTCACAGGCACCTTACCCTGTACTTCTCCTAGGAACGATGGTTCTAACATTGAATTCCCTCATTCAGTGTTCACAGCAACTTTGTAGAGTGTAACTACCATCAATAAGGAGAATCAAGTATAGTAATAAGAGGGACCGATGAATTTTTAGTATTTATTACCTCTGTTTTTAATATAATTAGTCATAAGTTTGTAAAATTAAAAGTTTAGTAATCTCCTTTTCTAACACCTAGCTTGTGAAATCCCTGCCATTTCAAGCCATCTCTCCTAAGTCTCCTCCAGCACACCGCTGGCGACAAGGGGGCAGCGTAGGAACAAAGGTCTGCCTGGCTCCAATACCTGGTCTCGTGGGGTTTTTTTTGTTTTGTTTTGTTTTGTTTTTTTAGCTTCGCATGGAAACCTCCAATTAGAACAGAAAAATCTAGGTGAAATTGCTCACCGGGTGTGAATGTAATGCAGAGTTCAATATGGATGCCATTCATGGGGAAAAGAACCACTTGCCTCTTCTGGTCTGGCTGCAGGATGGCAGAGGAATTTATGAAAGAATGCACCATAAACCATGACAAGAGATATACAACATCATTTAAATGACAAGACCTTGTGCATTTGGTAAAAGGCAAAAGATTTATACTATCTGAAGAGAAACCAGAGTATAAGACCTGTGCGTTTGGGATTTCACTTGGTATAAACTGAAACAGATTAATCCTAAGACAGTGAAGCAAAGCACTCAAGAAAATGAGACCAGAACCAAAAAGGAAGTAAGACCATAAAAGCTAAAAGTAGTCAGGCCACAGGTGTGATAAACTCGATGTGCTTTCTTGTGTTCACCCTCTTTTAGATTTTACTTTTTACAGACCTCTCCAGTTGGAGGACAAGGGGATAAAAATGAGTGCATTGGTAGAAATGGGTGGGGATTTTTCAATTGTTTTGAAATTCCATGACTTCTTATTTGCTCTTGACACCATAATTAAAGCAAGTTGCACTTATGTTTTGAGACTTTGATGCCAGCCTTCCACATGACGGAGAGCCCGTTGAGGTGGCCCTGCTCCGTGGACGAGGGGGACAGAGCAGACACAGGGCAGCTCCAGCTGAGCTCTTTAGGGGAAGGAGACATTGCAAGCCTTCCCCCCACCCCCGAAAAATTTTTTAAAGCTATGGATGTAAATACACACCAAAGTCCCTGGTAAATTTTTTGTTATTCTTTACAGTGATTGTGACTTGTTTGATGCTGGTATTCTGGTACCTGTGAAGTGGCTAATCATCCCTGTAACACCATTTACACCTCGACTGGATGAACAGGAATTAGAGAGCCTGAGAATCTAGAACAGGAGAGAGGCTTGGTAACCTCACAGCAGGGTACTGAAGGCAAAGGTGTTGCAATGACGTCCCCACAGGAGCAGCGAGTGACCGCATGGAGTGTCTTAGTCCACTCAGTCTTTTGCTATAACAAAGACACCCTCGACTGGGTGAGTTATGAACCACCAATATTCTCGCAGTTCTGGAACCTGGAAGTCTAGATCATGGTCAGGTTCTGGTGCAAACCCTCTTTCAGATCAAAGACTTCTCACTGTGACCCCACGTAGCAGGACAGGTGAGAGCTCGGTGAGGTCTCTTTTACAAGGCCACAAACCCATTCATGAGGGCTGTACCTTCCTGACTCCCACAGCTCTCAGAGGCCCTGCCTCTTAATACCATCACCTTGGGCATTACAATGTCAGCCTAAGAATTTTTGGTGGGACACAGACATTCAGACCGTAGCATGAGACAGGGCCCCTGTCTCCTGACACCTAGCCCTGTGTGTATCCACCTCATGCTGCCTCTCCAGCCCCGGTGCTTCCTGCCAGCCCTTCCGCACCCTCTGCCATCTATTCGCCTTCCGTGTCCAATAGACACTCAACAATTAGAAGAGAAGGCACTGGCAGCCACGCTAATTATTAAAATTCCAGGATTTCGGTAAGAAGCCTGGACTTGCATGGTCCCTTGGGCTCAGAACACCTCTGAGAGTCAGCCCTGTCACCAATGGTCAGACAGCTGACCAATTCGCGTGGCTGGGGAGGGGGGTGGTGGTGCCTGCTCTGCTCACAGCTCTGGGTGGGTTGAGTTCAAGTAAGACAACAATATTTGTAAGTTCCTTGTAAATTATGGTACAAATACAATTTGTTACTTCTCTTAATCATTCTTTGTACCCTGGAGTTCCCTAAGCCTCTTGCTAGGGTGTAACAATGATCATCCTTTGTTAGACCAGCTGCTTCCCCTCAGCTTTTTTTGAAAATGGTAGACAAAACAACAGGGTCTCTGTTTTCCTCTGCTTGCTGCCTTCCACAAGCTTCTCCTCCTTTGTGCGAGCAGGATGTGTTGCCAAGTGTTCATCGTTAACCAGTGGGCTCAGTGAAGGTGCAGCCTTACATGCTGGTGTACAAATGCATATGAGTGCACTGCTTACACAGGCGGTAATTTAAGGTAGGAGCTCGATGCCCATAGTTTACTTGCTACTAATCCTGAAGGTCAGTACCTTTGCAAAAATGCAGCAGTGACCTCTTCATTCTTTATTTAGTTGCTCTTGTAGGAAGACCACAATCACATGCCAATGCCTTTAGAACAGCAGTGCAAATCTGCGAGTGGAAATAAAGTCTGAAAACACTGATTGGAAGGACTTGTGGGGGTTGAGGTGCTGGGAGAGACTCCCAGCCTCACAGGAGAGTACGTTGGAGAGACCCACAGGGTCCTAGATCATGCACAAGCCCACCCACCCAGGAATCAGCACCAGAAGGGCCCAATTTGCTTGGGGGAAGCCATGGAAGGGACTGAAATCCAGGAGAGAGGGGAGCAAGTGCTATTGCTCTCTCTCTGACTGCTCCCCCACATACAGCATCACAATACAGCCATGTGGGTTGCCCCACCCTGGTGAACACCTAAGGCTCGGCCCCTCACTACGTAACAGCCACAACAAGACAAAAAAAAAAAAAAAAAAAAAAAACCCAAACGGAAGAACAGATCAAAGCTTCAGAACCAATACAACAAAGACAAAGCCAACCTATCAGATGCACAGTTCAGTTCAAAGCACTGGTGATCAGGATGCTCACAAAATTGGTTGGATTTGGTCGCAAATTAGATGAAAATATGAAGGCTCTGCTAAGTGAAATAAAGGAAAATGTACAAGGAACCAATAGTGATGGGAAGAAAACTGGGACTCAAATCAATGAGAGTAGACCAGAAGGAAGAAACAAACAACCAAACAGAAAACAAGGAAGAAACAAGAATTCAAACAAATGAGGAGAGGCTTAGGCACCTCCAGGACATCTTTAAACATCCCAACATTCGAGTTATAGGAGTACCAGACAGGGAAGAGGAAGAGCAACAATTGGAAAAGTTATTTGAACAAATAATAAAGGAGAACTTCCCCAATCTGGCAGGAAGGAAATAAACTACCAGGAAGTCCAGGAAGCTCAGAGAGTCCCAAAGCAGTTGGACCCAACGAGGAACACACCAAGGCACATCATAATTACATTAGCCAAGATTAAAGATAAGGAGAGAATCCTAGAAGCAGCAAGAGATAAGGAGACAGTCACCTACAAAGGAGTTCCCATCAGACTGTCAGCTGATTTCTCAAAAGAGACCTTGCAGGCAAGAAGGGGCTGGAAAGAAGTATTCCAAGTCATGAAAGGCAAGGACCTACATCCAAGATTGCTCTATCCAGCAAAGCTTTCATTTAGAATGAAAGAGCAGATAAAGTACTTCTCAGATAAGGTCAAGTTAAAGGGGTTCATCGTCACCAAGCCCTTATTACATGAAATGTTAAAGGACTTTATCTAAGAAAAAGAAGATAAAAATATGAACAGTAAAATGACAGCAAACTCAATTATTAACAAGCACACCCAGGAACAGAACCACAGAAATGGAGATCGCATGGAGGATTATCAACAGGGGAGTGGGAGGGGAAGAGAAGGGGAAAAGGTACAGAGAATAAGTAGCATAGATGGTGGGTAGAAAATAGACAGGGGGAGGTTAAGAATAGTGTGGGAAATGTAGAAGCTAAAGAACTTATGACACATGGACATGAACTAAAGGGGGGGAATGTGGGTGGGAGGGGGTGTGCAGGGTGGAGGGGAATGAAGGGGGGAAAATGGGATAACTGTAATAGCATAATCAATAAAATATATTTAAAAAATAAAAATAAATGAAACCTTCTTAAAAAAAAGACATTCCTCCAGCTGATTCTGACACACAGTCAGGCTTGTACACCACTGTTTTAGAAAGTCTGAAGATGCTTTACGGCACCTTCTACTGGAAAGCTCTGGGAATGATGGATTTTCCCCTTGTTTCCAGGGTAGGTTGGTTGTGCTGCCCTCAATCTTCAGTCGGGGAGGGCGAGTGTGTTCAATGAAAGTTCCCCAAGCCGAGAGGCATATGTATTCCTGACAGGTGTGACCGGGGCTCTCCTCTGCTCTGTTCAATCTGCCGGTTGAACAAACTGTCCTGTGTTCTGTTCAGGTGCAGCACCTTCCTCTGGCATCACGCCCACAGCCTGTGAAGGACTCCCATGGTTGTGTCTGCAGCATGGGTCTGCTGTTGAGATTCAGACCCTGGTTCCCAGCTGCTGACCGTGCGTCTCCATCCAGAAGACCATCAAGCACCTCAAACTCAGTTTGTCCCAAAGATGGAGGCATCGCACATCCTCCTGTGGCTCTCCCTGCCCTGCCAGGCCCAGGTCTCCTGGTCTCCTCCCACATCCACTGCCCCAGGAAACAGCCTCACCACACACACTTTCCTTAGCCTGAGCCCTCAGGGTCACCCTACAAACTAATGCCAACCTCACCACCCAAATTCATGCACCAAGTCCTATCAATTCCACCTGGCATCAGGAAACAAGGTGGGTATTTCAGGTATCTGGGGGGCCAGGGTTTTCTGAGCAAAATTTACTGGCCACCTCCATGACTGAAAGAGGCGTAGTGGATTACTGCAGAGAAGAGTAGCAGATTTATCTGCCCTGGAGCCATTCATTAGCCAATGTTTATCTTCATTTACATTCATTGTAATGCAGATGAACCACCCCCTTCTCTTCCCAGAGAGGATCTGTTTCCTTTAGAAAGCTAAAGTTTCTTGCAGTGGCAGAGGAAGATGGGGGGAGGGGAGGGAAGGGGAAGGATACGGGGTGGCAGACAACTAGGCTGTCAGGAAGCCAGCTGTGTGGTAAGGTAATTCCTATGTTAACACCAAATTTCATAATTTGAGGGTTTCTGTCTATAGTAAGGTCATTCACTGTATGTCAAAAAAAATCTACCTTCATTCCATGCCCTTGCAGCTCTGAGAGGCAAAATGGGGATGGCATAACAGTGTAAAGGTATTTTGTAAGTAAATACTGGTCTGCATCTAATCCAGAAGCCTTGTGCTTGCTGTAGGGTAAAATCAATGCTTACATAGAGACTTATCATATGCTAGTGTCTCCCGGGCCTGTCCCCACCCCATTTCTAAAAGGCAGAACTGTAATAGCCCCTCACTGTCTCCCACCTCAGTCTCACCACCCAAATCCACCCATGTGTGTGAGGTACCAGCCAATCACGTCCCATTTGCAGTTGACAATGTTCTTGTGGTTGCAAATGTGGACAGACAACAAACTCGAGCTAACGTAAATCAAATGAGGGACTTCATCATTAAGGGAGGTTTGGGAGGCAGGTGAAACAAGGTGTGATGTTGTGATTTATGATAAATATATATATATATGAATATATATATATATCTCCCTGTTCCTGGCACAGGGCCTGTAAACACTTGGAATTTCCTAAGTGATAAAAGTGTCTTGATATTCACAACAAAACCCTGTAAACCATACCAGAATTTATGTTAATGGAGGGGGACTTCTGGAAAACATCTAAGGAAAAGGGTGGGGGGAGGGGGTTGTCAGGGGAGCCAACTTTCAGTCCCAACCCCCTAACCTCAGGAGACAGAAGAGGGGCTGGAAGTTGAATGAGTGGGTGGTGGCCAAAGACCGATGATTTGATCATGTCTATATAAAGAAGTCTCTGTAAAAACCCATGGATGGACTCATTTCATCCTCACCATGACCTGTGAGATCAGTTCTTCAGTCATTTCAAAGATGAGGAAACTTGAGGCAGAGTAACTTCCCTATGCTCTCTGCCACTCTGAAATTCACACGGAACAGTGGTATTTTCTTATGGAAAGCTAAAATTTTGTTTCATAAATAGTATAACATAATTTCAAATTCCTTAAAGGAGCCTGGTGGCAGTAACTGAGGTCCTGAGGGAACCTTTGAGCCTTAGAAAGATAACTTGATACCTGCTCCCCAAGGTGGGGTGTTTTCAAGCCCTAGTACGTCAGTCACACCTTAAAGGCCAGAGACAGCAGGAAAGTAGGTTAATGTGTGATCAGATGCCCAGCAGTGGAAAATTTCATGTTTGATATCAGGAGACACACAAAGGGGGCACAGCTGATGACGGGTGTAAAAGAACTAGCTGGAAATAGAGAATAGCTCAAATTGCATTGGAGATCGATTACATTTTACGTTGAAAGACGTCAGAAAGACAGGGTTTCGTTTTCTTGTATGAGAGAAGACGAAAATTATTTCCCAGGGAGGTTTGCCTTATTTCGGATTGGAGGGTAAAAGGAAGCTGGAGAGAGGCATCTTCAGAAAAAGGACAACACGGTGCAGAAACGAGTTTTTGCCACGTAACCCTTAGTCTCATGTGAAAGATTGTTGTTTTTTTTTTAAAGATTATTATTCTACAAAACTGAAGCTTGCTCCTCTCAATCCTTACTGGAATGAGACAGAACGTCAATAAATAAATGGCCCAGGATGGCTTCGAGCACAGCAATGAAGTTTTATGTCATGTGAGCGGCAGCTGCCCTTCAACATGAACTAGAACTGCCGTGGTTCCTTCCAGTGTGGTAGGACTACAGCATGCTAATTTAAACTTTATCATTGGGCAAGTAGAATAAAATTTGGACCTTCAGGAAAAAACTATGGTTGGAAGAGGCGTGTTTATTTCCAGAGACACACTCACTGAATTAATGATACAGGCTATTTAACTAAAACTGCAGTACAGGGAAGGTGGAAATCAAGAGGGAAAGAGAAAATGTAATTCCTTCCAACAACGGAAAGCTCACCTTTCATTCAGTTTGTCTCCTGGAACCTGCACAGTGGGTGGTGTATGTGTAAAGGGGAAGAGAGAGACAGTGTAAGAGCTAAAAACAAAACAAACAAAAAACCAAACCAAAACAAAAAACCCAACTGGCTGATAAATGAATTTACTAAAAAGTTATAAAAATGAAGTTAATGAACCATGTAGTGACTTTTGGTGTTTCCTCTATTTATAAAATAAGTATTTTGGCAGATATAAAGCTGTTTGCCAAGTTTTCTCAATAATCCTTCTTCCTTTACGATTTTAGATAGAATACCAAAATGACATTTCTTTTCATGTGTTTAAGGACACATACCTCTTTCTGGCTAATAATCCTTTCTTCTCTGGGAACATTGCCCTATAGGGTGGGGCCTAATGGCTAAGTCTCTGCCAGGAGAACAGAGTGGTTGGTCCACATCCACAGTGATTGATCCAGATGAGGGCCAATCAGATTTGTTGTTTTTCTTTAACTAGAACTGGCAAAGATAGGGCTAATGGTAGAGCTACAATATGTGAAGCTCTGATGTTATTGTTATTAGCCATATTCCCTTCATTACCTAAGCCACCCCAGTAACTTTCCCGTGAAGACTCCTTTTTTGCCTAAGGCAGATGGGTCACAAGAAGAGAAAATAAACTAACACACAGAGAAGAGCTGGGAGAAGAGCCCTGGCCGTGTTCAAGACTCCGGTTCTGGTTGATTCCAAAGCTCAGCTGTATCACTGTCATCCCCATAATCTTATTATTCATTCTCTTCCTTTCATTATTTAAAATGTTCCAATACCCTTCTAATAAATTCCCCTTTCCTTTCAGTTAGTTCAAGCTTCCTTGTTACTAGTATTTAACAGAACTCAGAAACAAAACATCCTACAGGCCAGATCTAACCCAATAAACTGAGAAGGCCTGAGCCTGGTTAAAATCCAATGTGCAGCCCTGTCTGCAGCCCTGGTCGGTATCTCAGTTGGTTAGAGTATCGTCCTGATATGCCAACGTTGTAAGTCCAATCCCTGGTCAGGGCACACACAAGAAGCAACCAATGAATGCACAAATAAGTGGAACAACAAATTGATGTTTCTCTCTCTCTCTTCTATCTAAAACAATAAATAAAAAAATAGAAAATTAAAAAGCAATGTGTGATTTTCAGGTCCAACCATAGGCAATTTACAAAGCTTTTCCTGGCAGGCCTCACCTCACAGGGGAAGCTGCCCTCCCCACTCCAGATTTGGTGCACTGCCCTGCCCCCTGCCCCTGGGTCCATAAAATGGCAGGACCTTCTGCAGTAAGATACTCCATGTCCATGCTGACTTTCTCCTCTTGCCAATCCATGGGGAAAATGGAACATTGGCAGAGCTGGCACTTCTCCCTGTTAGTCTCTTGCTTTTACTATTGCAATTAGTGATTAAAGAAGACAGACTTACTTTCAGTTTGGCTTGTGGTCTTAATGAGCATCTCCACACCTGGCAGCTCAGCTCTTCAAATAACCTAGTCAGTAAAAATGGGATATCTGTTTGCATTAAATTATGCAAATGCATTACAACGTAGACATTTGAAGGCATGCTTGTGCTTGAAAAAGTAAGTACATTGGAATATATACTTCTGGAAGTTTTCACCTTGACTCCTATGAAAGTATGTGGAAATTTCCATCATAAAATCCTAAATAACTCATATGACAACATTGTTCCTCTCATAAGTCACCATGACAGAACAACAGTTCTCATTTTGCTAGATTTTAGATACTGGCCATTCTATGAGTGAAAGCTGAAGAGCATTCTTGACTTCCTCTGCCTTGGAATTACAGTCTTGCCCCATGATGGATACAGAAAAGGTGTGTAAAAATTGTGAATGTTGTGAATGGCAATCAAAATAATTCTCTAACTCAGTTTGCAAGAAACACAGTCTCTTCTCTTGATATTGAGGATGGAGCGAGAACAAAGATTTCCATCAAAACTAAGACACAGAAATTATCTGATTAGGGGAAAGTAAGTTTTTAAATCTCGTGTTTTTGTCAATTTAATTCATTTTAATTAATTTAAAAGTTGTCCCCTCACCTCCCTTTTTAAAAAAAACTAACTCAGCCTTTTTCAAATTTATTTTAAAACCTACATTAAATCTTCTATGCACCTTGCAAGATACATCCATGAACTTGCCCAGGACCAAATCCATTTGTAATTGTCTGTATGATTGCATGTTGCCTTAACATGCACCCATATAATAAGCCCCAAGGACAGAAAATAAACACAACCAACTCATTGACCCAAGTTCCAATGTCAGTGTCAACCACAACTGTCATTTTAGGGGTAGGTGCCCTGTCTGCTGATACAAAGTCCAGTACACTTCACCAAAATCCAAAGGTGAAGCAGATAAGGGCTAAGATGAAAAGGAGAGTCTGAGAAGTTCCAAGAATGAGGTGAGACTTGCACTCAGTTCTAGAAGTCAAGAGAATTTTCAGAGAACGGAGGAGAGGAGGCAACAGGAGCAAAGGCTAGGATGAGGTTGGCTTTTAGTCTGTTTGCCAGGACTTAGCTCTGATTCCCAAGTTGCATTTGTTCGGATGTTTTTTCTTCATGCCTAAGACTCCAGATGGAGTCTTAGACAGAGATGGAGAGCTGAACCGACTACCACATAACATTCAGAATTTTTCAACTGTACGTTAGTTATTTATTTTATTTCATTTATTTTCTAAAGATTTTATTTATTTATTTTTAGAGAGAGGGGAAAGGGGTGTGAAAGAGGAGAAAAACATTAATGTGTGAAAGAACCATCAATTGGCTGCCTCTTGCAATCCCCTAACCGGGGACCTGGCCCGCAACCCAGGCATGTGCCCTGACTGGGAATTGAACAGGCAACCTTTTGGTTCACAGGCTGGTGCTCAACCTACTGAGCTACACCAACCAGGGCTATTTATTTTAAATGAATAAAAAAGGTAATCCTGATATTTGTAACAACACAAATGGACCTAGAGGGCATTATGTCAGGTGAAGTAAGCCAGAGAAAGACAAATACTGCATGGTATCACCTATATGTGGAATCTATAAGGAAAATAAATGTCAAACTCAAAGAACAGCATAGAAAAGTAGTTGCCAGTGGCTAGGAGAACAGAGGCTGGTAGAAAGGTATAAGCTTTTCAGCTACAAGATGAACAAGGCCTGCAGCACGGTGACTATACTTGACAACACTGTATTACACACTTGGAAGTTAGTAAGAGGGTGGAACTGAATTCTTTTCACCAGAAAAAAAAAAAAAAAGAAGAAGAAGAAGGGGATGGATGTGTTAATTAACTAAAGGTAGGACTCCTTTCACCAAAAAAACTTTCCCCTTCATCTTTGGAGACATCAGTTACTGGAGGATGGCATCCTTGCTGAGTCGGGATCGCTTGGACTTCAGGAATTCCAGAGTAGCAATATATAATTCTTTCATTTGAGAATAACCTTTGGGATCATTAGGAAAATGCCTCTGTATAACACAATGTTTTTTTCTCCCTTTGTCCTCTGAGGCCTGTAACATCGACCTGTCCTCAGAATTCAGGATTCCAAAAACCCTTAGTGAGTTAGGTCACTACATTCTCCATGAGGTCAGTCAGGAGTATGGTTATCTGGCATCTGTTTCCTTGATAAAGTCAATGCTGATGGTTTCAGTGTGTGGATCTGCAGACGAAAACCCTATCAGTGCTGTCCTGTCATCTCTTTGCAGGCCTGCATGCTGATGGCTGAAATAAGAACAGAGTGAAGACTCTATCTGGCTCTGCGATCCAAGAGCGATCAGTCCCATGGTAGTTTTTAAGTTGTTTAAATGTATATCGATAGGAAATTTGCATTCTTACGTCAGGCTTTGGAGCTCCTGACCAGTCCCAGGTCCCCCAGATCCTGTAGCCACAGCACTTGGCTCTGGGGAAGGTACTCCAACCCCTTTACCCAGAAAACTGTTGTGACCCACGGAAGGCAGAGCCCTCCTCCTCGGTTCTCCTAATGACTTACATGTTTGCTGAGGATACAAATGCACATGTTTGAGATATGAACAGTGCAAGCCGACGGGATGTAAGACTTTGATGATTACAAATGAAAGTGTCTCCCCCGAGGGGTGACTGGATTTAGGCTAATTCACATGGGAAAAGTCAAAGGAAAGGGCAATATGGGTTTCGCACAGGAGCCCTGGACCCCTAGAAGACTGTGGGAATGCTTCCCTTTCAGAACGGTCCAAGATCTTACAGCTGTGATCAGAATGAGCATCTTCGAATGATAAATTCTGATGGTTAGAGAAAATGTTTCCACGGGGTGACTTAAGTTGGAACATCAATCAGCTGCCTGTGTGTGGAAATGATGGAGGGTTCAAGAGTTGGACAATTTTAGTTTAAGGTAATAGTCAATAAGCTTAGTAATTAATGTGTGTTAAAAGCTATTGTTTCAGGAACTGAAAGTATAACCCACCCTGACTCCAGGAGACCATAAGCAGTTCCACCTTTGTGCCTCAGGAGGACTGAAAGCAGTCAAGATCGTATCTGAGCCATTGTGTTCCAGGGAGAAACATCCACCGCCCAGGACACAGCTAAAGAATCATGTCAGCCTCGGCTGGTGTGGCTCAGTGGATGGAGTGCTGGCCTGAGAACCAAAGAATCACCAGTTTGATTACCAGTCCAGGGCACATACCTGGGTTGCCAGCTAGGTCCCCAGAAGGGGGCTCATGAGAGGTAACCACATACTGATTTTTCTCCCCCTCTTTTCTCTCTCCCTTCACCTCTCTAAAAATAAATAAATAAAACCTTTAAAGAAAATCACTGATCAACAGATGAAAGAGTGCTGCAGCTTTTCATCTGATTAGCCTTTTCTGTGAATTCCAAATCATTTACCTACACTTTTCTTCTCCTTATAAAAAGGGTCGGCTTCAAATAGAATGTAAGACGGTCTGTTAGGGTACGTAACCCGCTGTCTTCTCAGATCACTGGCCATCTGAACAAAGTGCCCATAAATATTCAATCCCTGTCTGTGCTTATTGGTTCTGGTAGTGACAGGCAGCATGAACACTGGCTTTTCCAGTTTCAGAAGCACAGAGCAGGGACACCTCTTGCTAAATAACGGTGTAGCCACACGTGGCAGAGCTCAGAGGTGTTGGGGAGGTCAGGCACAGATTAACCTCAAACTCCAGGCTTTAACCTCTTAAGAATAAAAATCACCTGTGTGCACGGCTTTGAATGAATGAGGCAGAAGTTACTCTGCCCGGAGTTGATGCTGGTGTGGCAGAGTGTCAGTTGAGGTGCGGAGCTTACAAAGGAAGGGTCTTAGTCCACTTATTAAAGGGTCATGAGAGAGGGAGCATTTTGGAGGATTTCTTTAGACAAAATGGTGCTGTGAACTCCAGCTGCCAGTACCCATGCCCAGGTCCAGATACCTCAGTGAGCAAAGAAGCTAGGCCACATGGTCTCCTTTATGGCCGGTCCCACCTGGGGAGAAAAGATTTAATGGCAAAACCAACGGAAGTTCTGATTGCTCACAAGGCTGACTGAGCACTCTGATTAATACATTGAGACTCATTTTGTCACTAATGGTCTGTAAGATTGTTGTTGCTTGAGATTGACCAGAAATGTCACCCACCTGGCAGTTTTCAAGAGAGGAAACTTTCCCCACCCCTATCTGTGAAAGGACAGTGGTAGAGAAACAAGGCATAAGTTGTATTTGATTATGTGATAAGTCAGACTGCTTTACATCCAGGTTACACTGGTGTGGCCTATATTTAACCCTCCATTCTCTTCCAAGCATGTAGCAGAGTCTATTCCATTTCTTTGGAGCACCCAGGTTCCCATCTTTCATGAAAGCATCAGCTAATTTAAAGAGTTTGTGTTAAGAGTGCCTTGACACTATTAACTCTTACAAGGAGCAGGAATGGTGTTTTTAGAGACTAGAAGATCAACAGTAAGGAGAAGAGGTGAAGGAGGCTGAAAATGTGTGATGAGACAAGGGGTGGTTGGGGGTATGTGGAAGGATGCTGAGCACCAGACTGACCAGTCTTGCCTGAGAAGCTCCTGCCCTAACAACGCTCAGGGGCACTATTCCTGCTGGACCAAGAGGAGTCATGTAGACCTGGACCACAACTGTCAAGCAGAAGCCCATGAGGAAAAATACAGCAAAGGAGTACCTACTTGTCATCCCAGTGCAATGGTGCCAGTTAAGACCCTCGGGCATTTTTGTACAGCCTTGAGGGACAGGAGATGGCCCCATAATGACTGAAATTGGCTTCCCACTAATCCAGGGGACTGGGTCTTAGAGTTATATCTAGGTGCCCTAGAAAATAAAGAAATGGATGTCCCTTCTATAAGTTTGTAGACTGAGATCCATATCTATCACAGTAACAAGAACACCTTTTTGGCCTTGCTACCTGATGGGCAACCAAAGAAATGATCGGCAGGCAGGCCACAGGCTGAGATCTTCACAAAAGTATGATGTTTAAGTTCCAAGATTTAGTTTTTTGTACTATTTTTAAAAGCCTTTTCTTCCCAGGGTATTGCATTGACAGTTGTGCTGTTTTACGGTGTCCTTTAGACAAAGCGGAAGAATATGTTTCTCTCGGTGTCTTGGACACCCTGGGGTTGCCTGCCAGGACCCCCTCTTTGGAAACTGCTCTCCCATCTCACCACATCCCTAGGCACAGGAGTGGACTACCGGCAGCCACATATGCAGAACATGACACTGTTCCCTGCAGTTCATTAGTCCATAGATTCTCCAAGGGGTATGGCGCGCATGCTGGGTGGGCTTCCTGCTTCCATGCATCCTAACCCTATCACACAGCAGCTGCATAGCTAAGGTAGGGTTGACTGGAGAGGTAGGCCCTGATTTGGCTGCAGATGAAGAACATAACACACTTTCCTTGTCCAGTGACTGGTTGAGGAATGAGCATGTGGTCTAAACTGGTCTAATCAGAATGAAATTAAACACTCTCTTGTTCACCCACTGGAGGAAAAAGACACTCTGCACGGTGAAAACTGAAACTGCTAGAGTCATTTTGCTACCAGAGGAAGAAAAAAACAAAAACAAAAACCACGATGCAACTGACAGAAAGCAGGAGAACAAGTCGACAGAATCACAGAGAAATCGAATCGGAGCCCTGATCGAACTAAATGCCATCAGACTTTTGAAACGTGGTCTAATACATTCCTTTTATTATTTGTCTGTGGGAACTGTGTTTTCTGCTTCATCGTGATGTGTACAATTTTTTCCATAAAGGGGGGAATTATAAGTAACAGACCCTAAAACATGAGATTGACTGAGTAGAGTAGAAAATAACGAGAACAACTCTACATGGTCTGGGAAGCTGGCAGTCCTTTTTATGTAGTGGCAAAAATTGAAACTCAGATAATGTGCCTACCAACATCTGACACAAGATTTGGTAGAAAAATTCAAAATGTTGGAGTATATTGATTGCTTATCATAGACATGCCTAGGCTACCAGAGAAAGAAAATATTATTTTGCAAATATACGATGTTAACAAATGTCTTAATAGAGCCTGCAATTTGAGATATCTGAGAATGTCAAAATCTGGAGTCTGATGTGGTCGGAAAAGCCGATTTCTGACTGTAGATCAGCAGAGAACTATCTGGCGGGAAAGATGCAGGGTTTGAGGGAGGCATGACTCTCCACTAAACACAGAGACAGTGACTCCGGTCACATGGATGGCGGTGGTATCGTAGGAGCAGGAGACAGAGCAGGTGGCCTCCCAGCCTAAGTCATTATTTTGAATTCCCCTGCAGCAGAAGCCTCGATGGAAGCACAGCCATTAACTTAGGTCTAGGAATGGGTAGGTAAACTAGCCAAAAGAAAGTTCCAGATTGAAAATCTATACTAGACATTCTCTCTGGCTTTGGTTACAAGCCCATGACATTGACTCTATTCTTGTTACATTCCAGGAGAGTTTCATTCTTGAACTTCAACCGCATGCTGTGATGTTGGACATTTCCTGTTCATCATTCTTTTAATTGGATCTGGTTCTGCATGACTCACAGTCTTTGGCTTCCTATTCCATTTTTTTTTTTTATTTGGTTGACCCAGGTCATAATGCCTCCATAAATATAAATGGGGAAATAAAAGGACTCAAAGAAAACTCCCTTAAAAGTAGACCTAAATTGGTCTTATCTCATTTTGCCATACGTTTGTAACAGCTAAAGGAGCAAGAGGCGTATTTTCACTGATAGTGTTTTTTCCATAATTTGTTTTTTCAGTACCCTAAGCAATAGATGTTAAAATTATTCTGAAGTGTTCTGGGGTTCTGTGAGATAGAAAGCCAAGACAGATCTTAAAATTGTTACTGATTTATATATATTAGGGACCTTGTGTAATTACTCTTTCTAAAATGGTTTCACTTTTTTTTTAAAAGATTTTATTTATTTTAGTTTTAGATAGAGAGAAAGAGAGGGAGAAAGAGAGAAAGAGAAACATCAATATGTGGTTGCTTCTCACGCACCCCCTACTGAGGACTTGGCCTGCAATCCAGGCATGTGCCCTGACTGGGAATCAAACCAGTGACCCTTTGGTTAGCAGGCCAGGGCTCTCAATCCACTGAGCCACACCAGCCAGGGCTAAAATGATTTCACTCAAAAAAAAATTTTTTTTGAAAACTTTTGACCTAGGCAGTGGTAACAAGGATTTGTTCTTAGCTAGTAGTTGTACTGTTATGCTTTAAAAAAAAAGTATCAAAAAGAGAGAACTGAGTAGAAGGAGGAAGAGGGGGTACCACAGAGAAGGACATTTCACTGCATGCAAAATGGGGCTCGAGTGCGGAAGGAGAAAAGACATGGGGAGCTGGCATCCAGTCATTGTCTTCTGGGGTAACAGCAAGATCTCCATATTAACTCTCAGGTAAGGATTAGGGAGAGCAAAAGTACTAAAATCGAGTCATTTAAGGTATTTTAAAAATTAACCTCACTCAAGATAAGATCATTGGGAAAGTAAGTCGAATGATTACATTGGTAATATTTTAAATTTGAGAAATTGCACCTAGTGTAAGTACTCGATCAGTGATTTTGAACAAATTAGAGCTGGGGCTGGCAAACTTCAGTAAAATATAGTAATTATCTTAGGCTTTGTGGGACATCGTCTCTGTTGCAGGTACTCTCCTCTGCTGTGTGGCCAAAGGAAGCTATAGAAAATATGTAAACAAATGGGCATTTGCTTCTGTGTTCCAATGCAAATCTATTCACTAAAACAAATGGAAGGCTGGATTTGCCCCCGGGACCATAGTTTGATGACCCTGGGATTAAAGTCTGGAGGTGCAATTGTTCAGTATTCACTAATTCAGCATTAATGTCGACTTTATAGAATGTTACTATTGTGAATAATGAGAATTGACTTTACTTTCATGTATTTTATCCAAAATAAACTTTATTCATTTATTTATTTAAAAAAAATAAACCTCAGCAACTTCCCTCCAAGCTGTGACCCAGAGAAATGGGAGAAAAACATGAAGAGAGAGGATCACTGTCTCCAGATCTAGTCTGACGGTTTCATGTCATCACAGAACGAGGAGGCAAAAGGCCTTCAGATGTCACCCGGTCCAATCTCCCCAGCTGCAGATTTAATGAAAGGTTAGACTGAGTCTGGTTCCGCTGTCCAGATATAGGCGATGCACAGCTGTGAACGACCACAGTGGACAACCAGCCCAAGTTGAGCCCATTAGAAACAGATATTCTACTCTAAAGAAAGAATTATTTGAGAACCTTCAAAAACAATTCATCAGGAACTTGATATAGCTGGTGAAATTTTTCCCATGCTATTTGCCCTACATATGGATTTTCTGGCATAATCTATCCAAAGCGTTCAACACCCAAGATATTTGGGGAGGAGTGAGCACTGAAAAAAAAAATCTATGCATATCCATGTTGCTATTTTTAATCTGAATTTGCATTAACTAATCCCTGTTTCCTTCCTCATTTGGAGAAGCTGGGTGAAGTAACAATTCCCTGTTGAATAAGAGTTAGATTTGGTCCTTCTTTATCCTTCCAGTTTTTCTAATGACTCCTCTTGCGTATATCTACGTCCTTAAAGGCTGAGGAAGTAGAGAATAAATCCTTAATACCGGTGTGTGTTGTTTTAGTTCAGGCAATGTCATGCAATATTTAGAATAGTTATTTGTCAGGTTCCAATTATGCCAAAAACACTAAACAAAGTCCTGGGAATCAGAGATAAATGTGACACCGTTTTGTCCCCAAAGCTCACTCACGCAGGCAGTCAGAGCATCAAGTGTAAGGGGTCATTCTCACCTTCTGTTTGTGATGATCTCATCTTATTGGAACCATGAAAGGTAAAAGTTTTCCTGTGTGTTGGGGCTGTGCGGGTCATAAACTGGTATGGCCATGCTGAGGTTCCGGGTTCAGGTAGAAGGGTTGCAAGACGTTCCATGGTACGGAGTGGTTAGCACAGAGGTATAGAGAGATGCATTGAGGTACTTAGTAAGTATGGTACCTCCATGTAAAAGTAAATGGTATGATAAAAGAGGAGCCATGTCCATGTGCTGAAATTGCCTTGGGGAAGGAGGACCAGTGGGGATGCTCTGAAAAACCCGAGCTGACAGAAGAGCTCGACCAGAGGGCTGAGCCCCCCATAGGGGTTGCAGCAGTAACATGCTGCTTATTCAGATGACATGTTGAGACCCAACTTGGCCCTTCCCAATCTTCCATAAGAACAAAAAAAAAAAAAAAGTATCAGGGAGTGGAAGCCAAAGGCAGCCAAGTCCAGGCATAAGAAAGTCATTGCCATTATTGATGCTTTTCCCACCAAATCTTTCCTGAAATGTCCAGCCTCTGAGAACCTTCTCCTGTGGAGCCAGGGTTATGAAATTAGAGTTTTTTCATTTGCAATTTTTATCTTTTCCTTTGTCCATGTCCTCATGAATAGGCTTTTTATTTTCCTAAAGCCTGGTATTAAAGAACGCTTCATTTGATTCAGTCACTTGGTGTACAAGGAGAACTGGAATTAAATGTCTGTGGATTACTCACACAAGCCCCCAGAAGTCACCCCTAACGCATTACAACTCTGAGAAATGCCACAACAGAGGCGTGCAGAATGCGCGGTGTGAGAGCTCGCACTGTCACAGTTACTGAAAAAGAAAGCGAGGTGTGATTGGAGCTATCAGTACAACAGGTAATTTAGAAAATTTTGATGAAAGTAAACCTTCTTTCCTCATCTGTAATTACCCACCACACAAAGAATTTCTTCTACTCCCAGGCAGACACAAAGAACACTCTCTACCTTGTTAAAAAAGAGAGGAATTGAAAATAAGACCCAGGATTTTACAGCTTGTGGATGTGAGAGATAAGACTCTGACATCCCTTTCCTTCAGCAGAAAGAAAGGCATTATACCCAAATTTTTATAAAGGCAGAAGCTACTACTCATATTTCCTACTTTCTCACAATGACTAGAGGTAAAGACCTTTTTAATTTGTGGAACAATTATTTGAATTGCCTAAATGTACAGCAAGTAGCAGCCACTGGCCTAGGAGCAAGGTCTAGGAGGCCCTTTGTCTTTGGTTTGCCAAAATTGTCTTCCTGGGGAGTAGTCCCACCGATGTAAGGTGCTTAGTGCCATTTGGCTGACTCACACCCAACCCCTTCTCTGCAGCACTTAAAGGTAAGGAAATGGTGGAGGGGCCTGTTAGTCACGGCGGGCAGGGGGAATGCACTCAGGAATGGGTCTCTGAAAAAAAATGACCTTAAGGATGAAAAAAAATTGTGACCAATGAGTGAGCCACTGCTCTGGGTCAAAAGGGGAAATCAAGGCAAGAATGGTTCAGTCCATGAAGTGGTAGAACCTCACCTGGAGGCTGTCAGACACCCCAGGGAAGGGGTTGTCTGGGAAAACTGCAAGTGTAGACCCTGCCAACAGCAGGAGTGGAGAACAGAATTCCCTCAACGCACCTGTGGGAGCAGAGAGGCCTGTTCTGAAGTAACCAGCTTCTAGGTGATGTTGAAGCCTTCTCCAGCTCTGTGTCTGAACACCCCTTCAGCATGATGGTGTGGGGCTGGCAAGTCTGGGTCCTGAGATTCCAAGCCATAAGGAGGAACAGAAGTACTCAGAGAGAGGATCAGATTAGACCTCCTGCTTATCCTGTCAGGTGGGGGTGGAAATGGAGCCTGGGGACACCTTGGGGCTGTAGAGCATTATCTCGTAAAGCTGAGTCAAAATAAAAGTCTTATGAAACTCTAGAAACTTGGGGGTGGAGTGAGATGGTATGCTCTCTCTGATGGAACCCAAAGATGGAAATTCATGATGCCAGTGGCAGGAAGGGGCCAGTGCAGGCTCAGGGGAACCACCAGCAGGGAGAACCATTGTTTACAACTCCTGAACCCCATCTGGAAACAGAAAGAAGGCCTTCACAGCTGACATCACCAGACTCTGGGCAGGCATTCTACTGTCTCCATGACACTTTCTATCTGATGAGGCTTCTACTAATAATGCTGGTCCTCCAAGCCACCACCAAGGGTTCATTTGAGACCTTTCACAGCCAGTGACCAACGGCAGCTGCTTGTGGGGTGACTTGCCTGAAAGACCTGAAGAGACTGGAGCCTAAGAGCCAAAATGCATCTGTATAGTTGTGTCCAATGGCCAATTGCACAGAGAGCCAAGGAGCCACGTGCTCACCAAGGACCTGGTCGTGATTTTCAGCCCTGTCCTGTCTGAATCCAAGGCTGGGAATCCAGAACAGCAGGGAGAATAAATCTAGGCTAGAAGATCAGCGTGAAGGAAGTAGTATCACATTCTGAAATCCAGGATCAAAGCCAGAGGTAAGGTGCCAGACAAGGGTAAGCTGAGATGCAGGCAGTTTAGAGCCAGGAAGTAAATGAACTTGACTGAACAGTCCAGATTCAATGTGTCAAGGCAGAGCCAGGGCCTGGTTAAGAACTGTGAATGCTCAAGCAGGAGGCAGGTAGGAGCCAGCATTTTTGCCTGTGCTCAGCAAGGTGAGGTGAGCACCTGTGCTCACCTTGTAATGTGTCCTTACTCATACTTATCTAAGAATGAAGGATGGCTCACCAGAAGTTTGAAAGGGAACTGGATATTCAGCTCCCCGGAAACCCACATACTCTCGCTTTGTCCCTTCCTTTGGACTGATCTATGTTGAAAGCAGCAGAAGGACTTTTAAGTACCAGTCTATTCCTCCTCTGCTAACAGCTGCAGTAGTCAAAGGCTCTGGGCCCCAGTAGAAAGAAGAGCCCATAGGACAGCCAAACAAAAGCCTGAGCTTCACATAGTCAACTTGACCTTCACTACCTATTATACTGCATTTGCCCTACAGAGACATCTGGTTCCTGAAGAATCTCCAAGAAGTAGAATGACATTTGCCATCATTTGTTTTTATGTTACCCAAAGGGAGAGAAAGAAAAAGGGAAAAGGCTAGGGGCAGAGACTGGCAGGGCAACCATACGCTCATTTGAATGAAGAAAAAGAGTGGAAACAAGAAAGGAGTGCATGTGAAATAATGGGGTGCAGACCACTCGATCCAAAATTGACTGTTAAACTTAACACTGAATTGGTAGGGGGTTCAATTAGCTTGAGTCCTCTATAGTCCCAGTGGCTGTTCTCCTAAGCCCCAAACATGCCCAAGGTTGGGATAATGGTATGCAGTCAGATATTGAAAGAATAAGTAAAACCAATGTACCAACTAAATATAGATGGTTGTGTGACATCATCCAAAAAGATTATCTCTTAAAGCATGTGAATATCAAAAAGCTAACTTCTTTTAATGTTACACCATTGAGAGAGTTACAGACATACACATGCATATTAAGGAAGGAGTTATCTTAAATACTCACACTTCCTAAAAGCTCTGACTTAAATTTGTGTTTTAAAATGCTAAATGTCTCACAATACTTTTCAGACATCACTGGCTTTAGGGGCAGGTCCGTGGTGGGTGTTGGAGGATAGTATGATGACACGCTGTCTCCAGTGAAGCGTGGGAGACTAGTGCCCTTCAAGCTTTGAATTTCTTAACATTTAGAGAGCAGTTCCTTTGATCATACTCTCTGAATATTCTCCCAAGAGCAGGTATGGCTTTCGACCATTTTTCTAAGGAATTGCATGTAGTTAAACATGCAGTCTTTCATGTTATTCTCTTTAAAGATATATAATGTTCTTCAGTTTTCTCCTGAAATATATATTTGAAAATTCTGGAGTCAGGCTTGATCTCTGAAATATACTCTCACAAGTTCACTTCTCTCAAATAATAAATAGTTTTAGAAAAACAAAAAGCAAGTTATAGCAGAAAGCATGACTATGTGTGTTATACAATCCAATATATTGGTTGAAAAAATATAAAAAGTTCTATTTCTTTGTATAAAGAATTCACTTGAAATTTCATCCTGAATTAGAGTGTACTTCTGTCCGGCCAACGTGGAGGTGTAGGTAGATATGCTTTGCTTCCTCTCACACTGAAAAGAAGGATAACGACCAATCTAAAAACAATCAGAACTTCCAGGAAATCAAACTGCATGGAAGTCCAACAACCAAGGAGTTAAAGAAGAAACATTCATCCAGACTGGTAGGAGGGGTGGAGACGGGAAGGTGGGGTGGAGCAGGTGAGGTGCGGCTGCCGGACTGGGATATCCCCCATTCACATGTGGATTAGCTGGGAGGAACAACTGGGGAGTGAGACAGACAACACAACCCAGGGTTCCAGCGCAGGGCAGGGAAGTAAAGCCTCAAAACCTCTGGCTGTAAAAATCTGTGGGGGTTGTGGCAGCGGGAGAAAATCCCAGTCTCACAGGAGAATCTGTTGGAGAGGCCCACAGGGTCCTAGAACATACAAAAGCCCACCCACCCAGGAATCAGCACCTGAAAGGGCACAATCCACTTGTGGGAAGCAAGGGAAGTGAAAGAAAGTGGGTCAAGAGAGGAGCAAACTATCAAGCGCCATCATTCCCTCTCGGACCCCTCCCCCACATACAGCACCACAGCACAGCAATGTTGCCCCGCCCTGGCAAATACCTAAGGCTCTGCCCTTTACTATGTAACAGAGGTGCCAAGACAAATAAATAGGGCCCAAGGAAAGTATAGATCAAAATTCCAGAAAAAGAACTAAGTGATGAGGAGATAGAGCACCTATCAGATGCAAAGTGCAAAACACTGGTAATCAGGATGCTCACAGAAATGATTGAGTATGGTTGCAAAATAAAGGAAGAAATGAAGGGTATACAAAGTAAAATAAAGAAAAATATACAGGGAACCAACAGTGAAGTGAAGGAAACCAGGACTCAAATCAGGACTCAATTTGGAACAAAAGAAAGAAATAAACTCCAACTGGAACAGAATATAGAAGCAAGAATTTGAAAACACGAGGAGAGGCTTAGGAACCTCTAGGACAACTTTAAATGTCCCAACATCTGAATCATAAGGGTGCCAGAAGGAGAAGAGGAAGATCAAGAAATTGAAAACATATTTGAAATCAGAATGAAGGAGAATTTCCCTAATTTAACAAAGGAAATAGACTTCCAGGAAGTCCAGGAAGCTCAGAGAGTCCCAAAAAAGTTGGACTCAAGGAAGCACACACCAAGGCCATCATAATTACATTACCTAAGATTACAGATAAGGGGAGAATCTTAAAAGCAGCAAGAGAAAAGGAGACAGTTACCTACAAAGGAGTGCGCATAAGACTGTCAGCTGATTTCTCAAAAGAAACCTTATAGGCAAGAACAGGCTGGAAAGAAGTTTTCGAAGTCATTAAAGGCAAGGACCTACATCCAAGATTACTCTATCCAGCAAAGCTCTCATTTAGAATGGAAGGGCAGAGAAAGTGCTTCCCAGATAAGGTCAAGTTAAAGGAGTTCATCATCACCCTTATTATATGAAATGTTAAAGAGATTTATCTAAGAAAAAGAAGAAGATCAAAAATAAGAACGGTAAAATGACAACAAACTCATAACTATCAACAACTGAACCTAAAAAAATAAAAACAAACAAACTAAGCAAATAGAACAAGAATAAAATCACAGAAATGGAGATCACATGGAGGGTTATCAGTGGGGAGGGGCAGAGGGGAGAATGGGGGAAAGGTACAGGGAATAAGAAGCATAAATGGTAGGCACAAAATAGACAGGGGGAGGTTAAGAATAGTATAGGAAATGTAGAAACCAAGGAACTTATATGTACAACCCATGACATGAACTTAGGGTGGGGGGTCGGAAATGCTGGAGGGGAGGTGCAGGGTGGAGGAGAATAAAAGGAAGACAAAATGGGACAACTCTAATAGCATAATTAATAAAATATACTTAAGAAAAGAATATTGAGTGTACTTCTAACTTTAAAATTATAGCACCTTCTGCACAACCACATCAATAATCCATATGATAAAATATATCTTTTCTAAGCTTTTCAACACTGATTGTCATAGCCATGAAACAATTCCTTTTACTGATAGAAATGAATACATTTTTTGCCCTGGCTGGTGTAGCTCAGTGGATTGAGCGCGGGCCTGCAAACCGAAAGATCGCGGTTCGATTCCCAGTCAGGGCACATGCCTGGGTTGCCAGGCCAGTTCCCGTCAGGGGACATACAAGAGGCAACCACACATTGATGTTTCTCTCCCTCCTTCCCTTCCCCTCTAAAGATAAATAAATAAAAAATCTAAAAGGAAAAAAAAATATTAAAAAAAAAAGAAATGAATACATTTTATAGTAATTTTTAAATGGTTGGTTTAAAATGTCAGAACTACTGGTCTGAGTGCAAAGTTTACTTTAGACTTTAAGAAGTCAGGGCACACGCCTGGGTTGCCAGGCCAGTTCCCGGCAGGGGACATACAAGAGGCAACCGCACATTGATGTTTCTCTCCCTCTCTCCTTCCCTTCCCCTCTAAAGATAAATAAATAAATAAATAATAAAAATAAATAAATAAAATATTAAAAAAAAAAAAAAAAAAAGATGTCATCCTCGAATTCAGAATCTTCCAAAACTGTCCAGATCTGGTCCCTAATGCCTGGATTATTCTTGAACTGTCACCCCGTGTTATACTTCTGTCCAGCCTAGCTGGTCTCCTCTCTGCATCCTGGACTTCCACGCCAAGTCTCAGACCTCCATCTCAGATCTCACATCCCAAGGTTTTCTGGCTACAGTACATACCTTCCTTTTCCTACCCAAAGTCCCAAAGCAAAGCAGCCTCTTAGGGCCCGCTCAGGTACTACCCCTTCCCGAACTGCTTCCTATTGGGGCCGCTCACCATGGCATGATACTTTATACTATAATTTATGTCAATTATTTGGCCTGCCACCATAACAAGATTAAGCCCCCGGAAGACAAACCATGTCTTATTCTTCCTTTAATCCCATAGGTGTCCAACATTTGATTTGGTGGTTGGAAGACCTGAGTTAAAATTCCAGCTCTATCATTTCATGCATGACTTCCCTGAACTGGCGTCTATTGGACACTGAAGAATGTCAGGACTGTGCTCTGATGGGGGTTAAAAGCTTAGTCAGTTATGGCTACTACTTTCAAGGCACCACAGACTAACTTTCCTCCCCCTTTCCTAATTTATATACTAAAGCCCTAACATCCAATACAACTGTATTCAGAGATGGTGGCTCTAGGCAGTAATTAAGGTTAAATGAGGTCATAAGGGTGGGGCCTGATCCAGTAGGATAGTGTCCTTGTAAGAAGAGACATCAGAGCTCACTGACACTCCCTCTCCCACTGCACACCAACCCAGGAAAGACCAGGTAGGGTCAGAGTAGGAAGGTGACCACCTTCAGGTCAGGAAAAGAGCTTTCACCAGAAGCTAACACTCATGGCACTTTAATCTTAGACTTCTAGCCTCCACAACTATGGGAAAATAAATTTCGGTCCTAAGTTTAAGCCACTTTTATTGTTATGGCAGCCCGAGCGAACTAACATACGAGGTTAAGGAAATCGGGGTTCAGTAGAAAAGGCTGACGAGTTGTGTTAGGCAGGCTGTTCTGTACACAGGACGTGTCTCAGCCTACATCGGGTTGGGGGTGGGATTTCCCCTATAGCTACTTGGAACAGTGAAGCAAGCAAGAAACCAGAAAGACTAGGCCTTACTGCCAGGCCTTACAGACAGTTGAACTGGGCATCTGCTCTGGGTCCAAGACATTGGCAGCAACTGGTTTGCAGGTTTGGGGCTGATTGGGACAATGAATGACAAGGAAGTCTGAAGCAAATTAAGAACATGCTGGTGTGTTTGGAGATTCCCCAAAGAAACAGCATGGTACTGATGATGGAGCAGAAGACCTAGGCTACTCTGAGTTCCCTGAGTCCTAGTCCTGGGGGTGCACTGGCCATAGCATCATAGAACATGGAGTGAACAGGGGTAACTGGCCCACACTGTTCTCCCTTTTGGTTATCTGCCCTCCCTTGAGCATTAGTAGTTTATGAATGGTATTCACTGGAGTGGACTGCTCTGCCTTGACATGACTCAGCTTTTCTCTTAGCCTCTGTGTTTTTCATTTTTGTTTTGCTTTTATTACTCCCTCCTGTGATGAATGAACAACCATCTCTCTATATCTCCAGTTCAAATTCCCAAAAAGGGGAACCTAATTTGGTCTTCAAACTCTCTTTTGGGGCATGCTTTTATGCAGGGTGGCTTGAAGACCTGTAGCTCTAAGGTAGGCTGTCCTGGTCGCCCTGGGAGAGACTGCCCTCTCCAAGTGGGTGGTGAGAACTCAGGCACCCAGGCAAGCCTGCCCTGCCTCTGTTGATGGTGTGCTCTCAACTGCAAGTAAGATGTTATCCAAACACAAGGCACGGAAACACTAGGAGATTCTTTTTCTCCCCACAAAGAAGCCAACAGGTGACAGTCCTATAGCTTAGAGGATCTGTGGCCCCTGAGGACCATGCTGTTCATATATTTTTCCTCTGCCAGGTAGTTCAAAATTCCCCCGATGGCCCCCAGGAGGCATCTTTATGTGTCATTAACCAAACAGGACCTAAGTGCTACCTCTGAGTGGGAGAGAGGCAACTGGAGTGCGTACCTGGCATCTGCAATGTTGACAAGGGGTGGTGGGTTCTGATGACAGGCACAGAGTGGCACATTGTGTAGGCAAGTGTCTGCTCTAACAAGAAGGCAGGCAACTGCCCCACAGCAGGGCAGTGCTGTAAGAATTTGCTAGGACACTGTTTTGGATAAGTTACATAATCTCTTTGAGGCTCAGGTTCCAAAATGGAAAATGAGAATAATACCTACATCACAGAGCTGTTGTAGACATTAACATGATAGAATATATTTGAAAGTCTGTACTTTGACCTCTGACATGCAGTAAATAGACATTTATTTCATCATCCTCATCACCTACAGAGAAAATACATAATACTTGTTAATAAAACAGTGCTTACCTCAAACACACCCTCTCAAATTGTATTACATATTTTAAAAAATCTATTTGACATGCAAAATAAAAATGAACATAAATAACTGAAAGGCTGGCAAGATAGGAATTAATTTAAAATGCAATTATACCTCATTGTATTTACAAGGAAGCTCAGTAACTACATTTAAACATCCAACATATCCCCAGATCATCTGATTAACCGTTGCCACTCTCCCTTGGGCATGGAACCTCTGAATAAGCTCCCATTCCTTCCTGCAAACTGGCTCATTGCTGAATGTTAGGGGATTTTTCTTGTTTTTAAAAATGTTGTGTGTGTGTGTGTGTGTGTGTGTGTTGTTTTTTTTCCTCCCTGTAAATCTCCAGGACAGTCTGAGGTCATTTCTCATATGAAATAAATCACACTAAATGGCAGTTTTGCATGCAGACACTGTAGTTAAATTCATTTCTCCCACCTGCATTCTTGACAACATAATTGGTAGATGCTTCTTCAGTGGATCCAATTTATTCACATTTGATTTTGAGACTCTTTATCAAATTATCCTAATTACATCACCTCGCATTTGCACTCACAGATCCTTTCCTTGCCAATTATGCAAAAGACATTAGGTTTTCTTATTTCTCCTCTGATATGTCATCAGACAATCCTGCTCTCTACCCAAGATCCAAGAAGTCTTTCTTTTGTTCCAAATTCATCTCAAAGCCTACCTCCTGCAGAAAATATACCAGCAATGCCGTGATGTCATATCTGTCCCACTAAACTGGACTACTTGAACGTGTGAACTTCAACAGGGCTTTAAAAAAAACAATGGACAGTGACAAACGTACAGTATTTCCCTGGAAGGTAAGCACTGCCATGCTCGACATCATGCCTAGCCTGTGTTAATTCTATATGTTGCAGCTGGAGATAGCACCAGGCTCTTGGTGGTTGTGAACAAAGAACTGGACTGAGCACACAGATTGTAAAACAAAGCAAGAGGGATATTTATTAAGAAAAACACTTCCCAAGAAATGGGAGCAGGCCCTCTCTGGCCAGGGAATATCTCCCTTCTATTGAGGGGTTACAGGCTTGATAGGGTTTTTGCTTAAGCTTCTATGCATGCGATTTCCCACAATCCTCCTTGATTGCCCACTCAGGGAGGAAACCACAATGATAATTATTATCAGGGGTAACGAGGTGAATCTCGGAAGTCGGGATGCTGACTGATGACAGCTGCAGGGTCTCAGGGTTTCCTACTCTATCTCCGGCCTCATGTACATCTGTGCTGTGCTTGACAATCTCTGAGGTACTTCCTTTTGCACCACTTCTTGTATAGCTAGCTGAGGAGCCTTATAGTAACCACGTGGTATAGGTAAGGTAGATAATAATGTCCCATTTTATAGGTAAGATAACTGACACTTTACAGCAGGAGTGTCAAATTCATTTTCACCAGGGGCCCTAACAACCTCACTGTTGCCTTCAAAGGGCGGAATGTAATTTTAGGACTGTATAAATGTAACTACCCTTAACAGATAAGTGAGAGCTCAGAGCTGCCAAGCCAGATAAAACGAGGTGGAGGGCCCACGGGCCTTGTGTTTGCCACCTGTGCTCTACAGGGTTTAGAGACTTACAAAGGTCACATAGCTAGTAGGGGCTGAGCCTGGAATGTCCGTGGCATTCTACCATGCAGCCCACGACAAACCCAACTCTTCTTCTGTTTACCCCAGCTGCCTGCTCACACCCCTCAACCCTTATCATGGAAATGTCTACCAAGTCCCCGTACCTCATCGGATTTATTATTTACTTTCCTGACAATGGCTTTTCAACCACCGAAGGGGTGAGGATCAGCAGTTGCATTCTTAATTTTTCTTTTCCAAAGCCCATCGTAAGGACTAGCATGACCAAATACTGTCCTCCTCTTCCGTCTCTCTGACCTCCCTCTGCTTTACTCTTAGAAGGACCTGCCATTGGATTTAGGGCTCACCTGAGTAATCCAGGATCTCATCAAGTGATCTCATCTTGAGATCCTTAAGTTAATTACAACCTCAAAGATCCTTTCTCCGAACAAGGGCACATTTACAGGGGGAGGGAACACAGACATATCTTTTGAGGACCACTATCAACTCACTAGAGATGTGGATTATAGAAATAGTATGACAGGACTGCTGACTTCCAGAAAATTGTAAGGGAGTTGAGGAGATAAGGAATACTGTTCAGAGACAATTCTCCAAGGGTCACTTATATTTCTCCACATCTCGAAAGAAAGACACTTGGCTGTTCTTTGTTCTGGACAATGTTTACAAGGCTAATTATATAGTGAATAGCCTTGGAAGAGAGAGATGGTGTTTCTCTTTGGAGCAATGAGCAGACACATT
Organism: Glossophaga mutica; assembly: GCA_039655065.1. Lineage (NCBI taxonomy): Eukaryota > Metazoa > Chordata > Mammalia > Chiroptera > Phyllostomidae > Glossophaga > Glossophaga mutica. Next base: position 161,225,655 of record CM077303.1, read on the forward strand.
TACTCCCCATTATTAAAAGTTTGATTCACCCACCTTGTACACTGTTGATGGGAGTGTAACATGGTGAAGCTGCTATGAAAAACAGTGTTTCCTCGAAGTATTAAAAATAGAACTACTGCATAACCCAATTGTTTGACTTCTGTGTATATGCCCCAAACTATTGAAAGCAGGGTTACAAACAGATATTTATGCACCCATGTTCATGGCAGAATTATTCACAGTTGCCAAGATGTGGAAGCAACCCAAATATCCATTGTTGGATAAATGGATAAGGAAAATGTAGTATATACATACCTGCAATAGAATATTATTCAGCCTTAAAAAGAAGGAAATTCTGACACATGCTACAACATACATGAACCTTGAGGATATTATGCTGAGTGAAATAAGCCATTCACAAAGGGCGAGTACTGTATGATTACGGTGCATTTGTATAAAGTATCTAGAGTGGTCAAATGTACAGGGATAGAAAGTATAATGTGGTTGCCTGGGGCTGAGGGGAGGGGAAAAGGGGGAGATGTTTAATCTGAATAGCTTCAGTTTTGCAAGATGAAAAGCTCTAAAGATTGCTTACCCAACAATGTGAATATACTTAATACTATTGAACTACACATTTAGAAATGGTTAAGATGGCAAATTTTATGTTATGTGTATATTACTATAACCTTTTCAGAAAGCAAAAGTTATAATAGTTTAAATAAAACATGACCAATTATGCAACTATGGTCTTGTATCTGTAACGGCAGATGAGTCAGGCAGACAGGACATCCCCAAGCACCTCTTTCAGCACCCGGACAGCCACCCTACAGCACTCCCTCTCCCCAAACAAATCCTGGATCTGAGATTCCAGAAGATGCTGCTTGGTTCCAATCCCCCAAACTCTGGAATTAAACCAGACACAAACATTTTTAGAAGCAGAGTGAGTTTCTATACATGACAACAGGATTTAAGGTCATTTCCAGGGTCATCTGCCAACTTTGACCACCTTCAAATGATTGACAATGACAAACATTTCTATTATATAATACCTGGATCCAGTATTGAACAGACATCTGGGCCAACTCCTTTTCATCCCAGGGAAGAGATGGCCCCTGTTTGCCATAGTTTTCTAGTGTATAATTGGTTTTTGACGGTCTGATTTTATTTTCCTGGGATTGTTTTTTTCTTATTGTTTTTGAGAGGTTCTCAGTCAAAGCTTCTTAAAAATTCAAATAAATATATGTCTGCTGAGCTTCCTTTTGCTTTGTAGTTTAGAAATCTTTTAGTGACCACTTCTGATAGGCTATAGTGACTGATCTGATAGACTTTGTCAGGAACCCACTGGTTACCCAACCAGGTTAGTTACCCAGCTCTTCATGTTTACAGGGGTGAGCTGCAGGAAACTCGTTAATCTGTATTTGCCTTTATCCTAAGGTTTGAAGGCAAAGACTACATGGGACTTACTACCTCGGAAATGGTTGCAATTTTGAACGGTAGTATTGAATTTCCTTCATGTCTTGACCCCGTTTTGCACTTCTTTCAGAACATCAGTCTGTCATAAGAGGCTGGTGGACTTTGAAATCATTCCACAATTTTTGTCTGTAGATACTTCTCTCATTGCATTTTAAAGTTATAGACCCCCTTCTGGGGGGAAAAAAAGCCACAAAATGCTCCCAATACCCTATGCAAAAAAATTTCAGGTGGTTTTTTAAAGTCTTATTTCCCTCACTGAGTAGTTTCTGGTAACTATCTTTCCACTGTCTCTGTAAAACCTTTCATGGCCTGGCAAGACCTTGAACACCACCCATTACAGCAAATCAAAGGAAAGGCTGCTGTGTACAGAGAACAACAGCAAACAGGAGTCTGAACTTCACCTGCCTTTTATGTGGCAATCCATGGAGCACCTCCTTTTCCACCCACGTTTACGGGATGAGATCATTTCAACCTAGAAAGCCACTGACTTTTGCTTGGAGGTCTAGGTCATGACCTTGACTTGGGGAAGCCAAACTAGTCTGCCTGAAACTGTCCTATCCTCTAGCACAATTCTCCAGCATCATGGACAACATCCCATTCCTTGTCCCTGCCCCACCCCGAGAGGTCTGAACCAACGGTCTGTGGTATCCAGCTGTTACCAACAAGTCTGGGTTCTTGTCTCCTGATGTAAAAAAATTTAGAACAGGGACACTGATAAAAGCAAAAGCAGATTTATTGAGGCTCTGCAGAGGACAAGAACACTGAGATAGGGTACCAATTTCTACGCACCACATGTGGAGCTTAAGGGTGTTTATGGCTTGGGCACATAGAAGTCGCTGGGGTTAACCAATCAGGCAGTAGGTTAGCAGTCTTTTCCTTCTTTGGAACACTTATGTCCCCATATGTCAGCAAAGCTAAGCACTCTGAGATTGTGCAGCTCTTATTATGGCATGCAGGAAGGCACTTTCCCCATCAGGTATTGAGTTGGACCCTGTGACTGATGGCTTGGCTTTAGATATGAGAAACAAACTTAAAGGAAGGCAGGTTAGTTTCTGGACCATTGTTTTGTAACTACCTATTGATGACTGCCATCGTTCTGGCAGGGCTTAACTCGATGGAGCAATTTGTCTGGCAGTTTGGGGGAACATTTTATTCTACCTGTTTCACAGGGAAAACAGGGACAGCTCCAGAGTTTTTGTCAAGAGTTCAGGGCTGTGAGCCTGGTTGGAATGAGGAGAGGGAAAGGCTGGAAGCCGTTTTCACTTTGACCTTAATTTGCTACTGTATTGGAAATTTACCTATAAACATACAATGGAATTTTTTAAAAATGTTCATGGGGAAAGGAGTGGGGAAGGCTTCTAAAAATCTCTGTCCTTGCCACGTCAGCTTCTGAGTCAAAAATCTCTGCAATGGTAAAAAGCGCTCGCTGACATGTAGGGATGTAAAAACGTGTGACCTATGATCCAAAAATGAAGACTGCAGGATTTGACATCTGCCGGTTGCCCAAGGGCTGAGACACCGGACAGCCTTGGATTCTAGGGCTCGCCCCTGGCGCCCGTCCTACAGCTTTCAGACATAGCCGGCTGGTCTCCCCCACACCGCCCCTCCCAGCCCCTTTGCCCCTCGCGGCAGGCCTTGCGCCGACCCCCAGCCCCGCCCCCCGGCGCGGTGGGCGGGCCCAGGCCTGATGGGAGCCTAGGACTCGGGCTCTGAAAAGACGGTGGGCGGCACTAGAGGGAGCTGCTCGCACCGCCGTCGCCGCCGCGGCCCCAGTGCCGCCTCCGCAGCCCGCGCCGCCGCGATGGCGGAGGACAGCGAGTCTGCGGCCAGCCAGCAGAGCCTGGAGCTGGACGACCAGGACACTTGCGGAATAGACGGGGACAATGAAGAGGAGACCGAGCACGCCAAGGGGTAGGCGCACGGGCACCTCGGGCCCCGCTCGGACGCGGGTCCCGGGGTTCGGGAGGCGCCCGGCGGCCGCTCCGAGGGGGCGGGGGTCTCCGCGTGGGTTGTGTCGCGCGGCTGGCGTGCTCAGTGGCGCCGGGGCGGCGAGGCCCCGTGGTGGGCGGGGAGGCCGGAGGCCCCAGTGCGGGGACGGGGGACAACGCTGTCACCTGCCGTGCGGCCCGCCGGCCCTCGCCTTTTCCCGTCCCCGGCCCGGCTCGGCCGGAGTGGGACTCGGTGGGACCAAGGGGAGGCGTGGTTCCCTTCCCTTTATGGCTGCCGGGCTTGTGGAGAGTAGTCGTCCTCTCTTTGCTCCTTGTCGTCCTTTCCTGAAGTACCTCCAAACCCTCCCACCCCTCCTCCAGCTACCTCCACCACCAGAAAAAAAGGGAAGCTGCTGGCAGGGGAGTGGTTTAGATTTGCCCCTGCTCCTGTGGGCCGGGAACTGCGGAAAGTTGTTACCTCGGTCGTGGCCCCCGCCCCGAGCCCAGTCGGACTGGGGGCGCCCAGAGGGTCCCGGCCCCGCCGCCCTTAGTGACGCGCAGGGTTGCCTCGCCGAGGGCGTCCGCAGAGCGTGTCTGCAAAGCTCTTAAGAGTAGGTCCCATCCCCTGGTTTACTGCGGGTTTGGGGGTCCGCTCGCGCAGCCCTGACCAGACCCAGCTTATAGGGCTGGCTTTTGATCTTCAAGGCCAAATGGCACGCAGTGCGTTTTCACACCTGATCGGCGTTCTCCTGCCTTCTCACGAGCTCCCTTTTCTCCCCGGCAGATTTGACTTGCTTTCCGTTGGAGAAAAGATTGCTTCCGGTTAAGGGTGCTATAGAAGTTCTCTTTTTAGTGGCAGGGGATACGGGGGTTATTTTAAATAAAGACTGGCGCCCTTAAAGGTGGTGTTCACATTACCCCTTTCCCTGTTTCATGATGCCCCTTAGAAGTGAGATTTTGCAAACCCTGGTGACTGAGGAAGAACTGGGTCAGCTTAAAACCATGATACGGGAGGCCTTAGTCACCGATAGCTTATTTATTCAGTTCATGCAGAGGATTCTTTAAATGACTGGTGATTTGAAGTGTAAATCATTTATATTCTATTTAACGACTGCTGGAAGATTTATTTAAATAAAAGGAACATTTACTGAGCTTTAATGTTATAAAATATTAAAAGATCAAGAAAAAGAAAAGCTGAGTAAATGTATATCCTATTTGTGAGTCACTTTTTAAAGAAATTATTTTTGCAGTGAATATTTCAGTGGCAGCTGCCAATACCCAGTGTTATAATTCAAGTCTAGAATGCTTTTTTTTTTTTTTTAAAGATAGGAAAGGAAATTCTATAGAAATCTTGAGACTGAGTTTTGTTTATGCAGTGATAGAAATTTGCCTGTGATAGATATGTTTTTGAAACAACAGTAGTCAGAAATGGGCCCAGATCCAAATGTGATAGATTACCCCCAAACTTCAGTGCCCGTCCATTATCTTTCTGGAGAAAACCTGGGACTTTCCCTTCTCCCCTGTAATTTCTGTCTATTTTGCTTTGTTCTTTTGAAGGTTTGGTTAGTACTTCTTTGCTTACACAGTTAAGAATGCCCATGGTACAAAGAATTATTCATCTCTGTGCCATTGATCTGGGCCTGTCCCAGCAACCTTGCTATAGGCTGTGTGAAGTTCTCAGATTAGCACCCAAGTCATCTCCATGCCCTCTTCAGTTTTTAGTTTTGTACATCAGCACATTAAATATACGATAACATGCTCACTCAAAATTTAAGAATGCCCAGTGGACTGAATTGTCTTAGCCCAGAGCAGACAACATAGCTCCTAGTGGGAGAGATTGATATCACAGATTTATTGTAGCCTCTTAAGATATAAAGAGAGTAGTAAAAATCCAAGTTGCTCTGCTTGTTGGACTGTTATTTGGGGTTTAAATTTAGATAATGTCTGCCAAATTTGGGATACTACTTACAGGCTTTTTGGCTCATGCACTGGTGGATCAATATAAACCTAGATTTTTTTTTTCTTAAGTAGCTCATGTGTATAATGTGAAAATTTGACCCTCCTGCCCTGGCCAGGTGGCTAGGTTGGTTGGAGCGTCATCTCATACACCAAAAGTTTGTGGTTCCATCCTGATCAGGGCACATACCTAAGTTGAAGGTTCTATCCCTGGTCAGGGTATGTGTGGGAGGCAGCTGATCAGTATTTCTCTATCTGTCATTCTCTCTTTCCCTTCCACTCTTTGTAAAATTAATAAAAGACATATCCTTGGGTGAAGATTAAGAAAAAAATTTTTAAATTAAGAAAATTGACTCCCCTTTTCTACACTTAGCTTCTTCATTCTCTACCAATTTAAATTAAGTGACAAAAAGCCTTTGGTGGAATGTATAGGTAAATGCTTTACCTTTTAAAGGTGAATTATCACTGAGACAACTAGTAATGGGTCAATACACAAAGCAGTGATTTACTAAATAGTATCCTTGTGTCCTGAAACACTTAATTTACCCCCACAATTGAGTATAATGTATTTATTAGTTGTTTCAAACATACCACGTTAAAACTAGAGCCTCGAATAAAAGGAAACTACCACATTAGATTATTTTGCTCCCAGTGTAAATATTACTGTGTATGCTTTTCTTTCATTTTCATAGAATTTTCTTTATGAACTAAAAGGATTATTTTAATTTGTGGGTAATGCTGGAGCTGGAAGTCCATGAATGAAATATGATTTATGTTCATTGGCTTACGTATGATAAAATACTTGCATCTCACTCCCTTTATATCCTATTTTTCTAAATTCTTATATGTTTGAAGATGCCTTTTGTTTGCTCTCATGAGTAAGCCACAGTCTGGTGTGCATGTAATTCTATGATAATCATTTTCCTTCAATCTCCATGAAGTTGTTTTATTATCTTCTAGCATTTAGTGGCACAGATGTTGTTTCTTTGCCAATCTGCTTTCATTTCTTATATGGGAAACCTTATTCTTTTTTTGTTTGGACATGTTTTTAATCTAGAAGCCTCTAGGATTTTCTCTCCGTCTTTCTGTAACCCAAGGGTTTCCACATCCTTTTACCTTTTAGGATAATTCTTTAATAGATAAACAAAATGGCTTGGGTCATACATATGGTTGAGGATTTCTTGGGGACTGAGGTTTCCTTGGTCCTCTGGCACATCCAGGCTGCTGCCAGCTCCCCCATCACTAGCTCCTAACGTTTTGGGCCCCTTTAGTATTTCTCCTCAAACACTTGACCCTGGCTAATACAGTTAGCTGACATTCACCTCTGGAACCACTAATATAAAGCATTTGCTTGTGCACATCATTTACTGATGGTTTTGTAAGTAATGAGGGAGTGTTTGATTATAGCATAGGGCAGGAAACAACTTTAAGTTCAATACCAGACATCATTGTTCACCAAAGAGATTTATTACTGCTCATGTTCCTTTGTGGACAATCATTTCCTGAAGTTGTTCTTGGGAGTCCTCTCTCCTTCTGAGAGTAGTCTCTTAATTGTCCAAAACACTGCTCTTTTCTCCAAAAAATTGAAGTGACTCCGTGCAGTATGTTGTTACTTCTGTGCACTGTTGAGATTGGCTGTGAGAACTCCGCCTCTTCACCAAATTCAGGGTCCAGCTCCACTGTCCTTTTATGAAGCTTTCCATGGTCATTATAACCGAAGGCCCTCTAGCCTTTACTGAATGTATCCTTCACATGGCGCCTTTCCACCAGTCACATTCCCCTGCCCTCATCTCCCCAGTCATCTTCTCAGGCAGATCATTGTTTTACTGCAAAAGAATCTGTGACTCATAGAGATAAGTGACTTGTCCAGGGTCACATGGCTGGTAAGTGGGCAACATGGTTATGTCCATTGTTGAAAGTGTGTGTGTAACATTGTCTGCAAACTGACTCAGATTAAGGAAGGTTTTATTTTAAACATGCAGTAGGTTACTCAAAATAAAGAATGGCAGAACTATATTAGAATTAAAATCGAGGATCAGCAGTTCATGAATTCAGGGTCTACCTATCCCTCTAGCCTTCTTCCTTCCATTAGTCAGCTGCTGCCCGAAGACTCTGTGTCTTGGTTCACATTCTGCAGAAAGGATCTCATTGGTTTCTGGACAGCAGGGCTTGATCCAGTCAGCTGTGGGAGAAGGTGGGAAGGTGGAGGGAGGGGATTATCACATGGTACACCTTTGCAAAGGCCACTTCCGGCCACACCTTTAGTGAAGTCTGCAGTCAAAGTAGTTATCACAGGAGATAGTAAATGAGGCTGGCACCTCAGAATGTGTGTCTTTGTCTACCTGTCTGCCTGCAGGTGTCATTAGGTTGGCCAAAACGTTTGTTTAGTTTTTCTGTACTATGGCTCCAGTAGTTCTTAGTTATCTTTAAGTTCATTTGGAATAATTTTGTTAGATTGTATTGTGACAGCTATCATATCATTGTGCATTTAAAAAAATCAAAATTGGTGAATTTTTGTGCATCCATTTTAATATTGAAGATGGAAAAATACACAACATTTTTGGCATATTATGTTTTATTATTTCAAGAAAGGTAGAAACACAACTGAAATGCAAAAGAAAGATTGTGCAGTGAATGGAGAAGGTGCTGTGACTGATTGAATGTGTCAGAAGTGGTTTGTGGAGTTTCTTGGTACTGTTGACGTTTTGGCAGAATCATTCTTTGCTGTGGGGCTGTCTTATGTATTAGAAGATGCTTAGCAGCACCTCTGGCCTCTACCCACTAGAAACCAATAGAGGGAGATAGCCAGCATACTCCAAATATCCACATCAATAAAGTTACTGGTGAAAGTAAAAATGTGTCCCTTTTTTATTTTTACAGAAAAAAACATATGGGCTTTTTGGCCAATCCAATATATTGCACACATTGGTAGCTTAATAAAGGTTTATTGAATGTATTCCAGGTGTTCTTAGTCCCTGTTGACAAATGAATTTCTAATTAAAAAAAGTTCCCTATAGGCATTAGAAATACTAATATATGAAGTATTTCTTTTTCCAATTCTAGTTGAAAGGACTTGGACTGTAGACTTTTTGGTGGGGGGTATCCATGCTGTACAGGACCCAACATGGTAAAATAGCAGCTCATTTTTTGAAGTACTGGTTGGTGCCTCCTACTTTGTATGTACAGCTTTTCTTATTGCATCATTACAACAGATGAGGCTAAATAATTTATGCAGACCACACCTTAGATTCAAACAGGTCTTTGGCCTCTCACTGACTGCAAACTCTTGCCTTTTCAGTAAACTGCATGGTCTCATGGACCATAAATAAACAAAACAGAGTAATTTGTTTGATAATGTATCAAGGTTATTTTTTCATAACTCATAGATTACCAACCTGGAGTCAAAATTCACCAGTGGAATGGGTACACTAATGTCAATGAATTTTTTAAAAATTGAATACATTTACTTGTTTAAAAATACATTGCAACTTGATTACAGAGAACCCTTTTAAGTGTCTCTTCAAGTCCCTGAAAGGATTATTTATTTTTTAAATCCTCACCTGAGGGATATGTTCACTGTTTTTTAGAGAGAGAGAGAGGCATCGATTGGTTGCCTCCCATAGGAGTGTGCCAACCAGGGATCGAACCTTCAACCTTTTGGTGCACAGGGATGACGCTCCAATCAACGGAGCCACCTGGTCATGTCTAAAGGATTGCTTTTAATTATAGCATCGATACAATTTGCAGTGAGATCTTTTTCCTTTTATTTTTCTTTCACAGCTGTCTCATCTTCTTTCTATAAGGTTCAGTAGCTGTGCCAGTGTAGCCTCATACATATCAGCTTCTTTTTCCAAGTGCTCCCATAACCCTACCCTTCGCACTGTAGTTGGTCGAGCCTCCTGAGTTGGTTTCCTATAAGAGGCAGCAGGTGGGCTGTGGAATGTGTGTGAGCATCTCTGGATGACAGCACTACTGGAGGAAACCTGTGCAGCAAGCAGGGACCAGCTCTCCTGCCTGCCCTGTTTAGCTCTTTGAGATGGGCAGGCAGTGTTTTTCTTTTCTTTTTAAATTTTCTTTTTCAATTACAGTTGACATTCAATATTATTTTATATTAGTTTCAGGTGTACAGTGTAGTGGTTAGACAGTCATATACTTTACAAAGTGATACCCCTGATATTTCACATACCCACCTGTATTACAGTATTACTGAGTTATTACAGTATTACAGAGTGCTTTCATGGCTGCTTTGAGCCCCTGTAAGTTAGTGACATGTCATGCTCTCACAGCCACAGGAGGAAATCCAGTGCAGAAGTGATCTGGTGGGTGTCCCTTACTGACTTGGGATTTTAACTTCAATAGTTTCTATTTTGTTAGCACATTGTGCTTCTGTTTCTGGTTTAGTACACATACCACAGAAATGTCCACCGCTGTGTTCACTCAGTATTCAAGCTCAGGTAGTACTTTCCTAGAGAAATATTGTGATTCAGTTAATATGATAATTTCCCATAGTTTCTTCACTTGGTTTTTTGGGGGCTGTGGGGAGGGTGGGAGTAATACCTGTTCTTCACCACCCTCTGGGTACTTATTAACATTGTATGGAAACTGAAGAAAGAGCCAGTGAAAGCAGGAGTTTGTTTTGTTTTTACAAATGAAGTTTTTTAAAAAATTTATTTTATTTTTGCAAAAGCATACCATTATTAATATAGGATGTTAGACGGTATTATCAAGGAAAAAGCAGTGCCGTGGTGTATGTTCATTTGTACATTTTCCTATTCACATGTGTTTACAAAAATGGAAAAAGGCCATATCTATTGTCCTGGAAGTTCCTATTAGTCTATACCTTGAACTTCTTTCCAAGGCATTGCAAAGCCCTCTCCTGATGTGAAATTGCTGGCCAGTCCATCTCGTGGCTCTATAGATAGGATCATCATTTGCTTAGGCCACTATTGCCTGGCCCCTTCTCCTAAGCAATGCCATTTTTTCCTGGAACATGGGATGTCTCCCTCCCACTGGCTAGAGTGTGCATGTGGTGGGAAGTCATCTTGGGCCAGGTGAGCCCAGAAGACATCCTGGGGATGGCTGAGAGCAAAGTAAAGGGAGCCTGGCCCATCTTCTTCCTGTCCACCCCTCACCCCCACCAGCCCAGTGAGGGAAGCTGAGACTTTCCCATGAAATAGAATTGAATTGAGCCCCTGTGTCAGATGCTACAGTGATTTTGGCACTCCACCCAACACAGCCCAACCTGTCTGCTAACTAGTATTATATCTGTACAGTAGCTTTGGCTTTGTAGATGCCTTAATTTTTTAATTATTTAGTATTTTGAATAGGTAGTTTGAGCCAATGGTACAAAATTCAGTCCATTGAGCTACACCAGCCAGGGCTTTATGGTACAAAATTCAAAAGGCACAGAAGAGTATCCAGTGCAAAGTCAGTCTCATTCTCTCAGCACTGAGCTTCCCTCCCATAAGCAGCTACTCTTGCCGGTTTCTGGCTGTCCTTCTGATGGTGTTCTGTACACGTGTGTGCACATGCTTGTGCTTGCACATGCATGCCCTGCGAATGGTAGCGTGCTGTTCCATTGCTGCTCTTCAGTTTTCCACCTAACAGTATATATTGGAAGTCACTATATATATATATATATCAAACCACATAGGAAAACCTCATTTTTTAAAAGGATCTATGTTTTGATGTTGAATGTTTGTACCATTATTTTTAATCTGCCTCATGTTAATAGATCATGAGGTTATTTCCAGTATTTTGCGCTAACAAACAGTGCTGAAATTAGTATCCTTGAATGTTTTACACTTCTCCAGAATATTTTTTTATTTTAGAATATATCTTAATATTTTAAAACCTTTTTCAGCTAACAAGTTTCAGGGAGGCAGTGTGGTGTGTTGAAATAAGTATTAAGCCAGGAGGCGGGAACCTCTGTCACTAACCTTCAGTTTGATTTTAGAATAGTCACTTAACCTCTCAGGGCAAGTGTGTCTTCACTGGTGAATTGAAGAGTTTGTCTCTCAAAGTCTTATGATTTAACAAGTACATAGTTTGTCCTGGGCCTGGTCCCTGCCCTCGGGGATAACAGAGGCCGGGAAGAAACTGGGTTGAACAGTCAGTACTACGCAGGCATGTGGCCTCCGGCTCCCACCACGCCCCATTGCTCTTTGTGGGTTAATTCTCCGCTGCCACAGCCTGAGGGTAAGAGGGAAAGGTAAGTGTTCGAAAAAGAGAGGCCCCATTCCTGCCTTCTCTTGGCTTGTCCCAACTTTAAGCTGGTGGTAGGCACCATCAATTGTTCCTTTTCTCTGAGCTCTGGGATATTTCCGTCCTTGTCTCTTTCCTCTACTGTCCCGAAGCAGATCATGACCTTTAGCTCTCCTCTGGATTCGGTAGATCGTTTTCTTCTGTGTTTGAGAATATCACGTGCACCTTTGAGATTGCTGGTGAGAACTGCCCTTTGCAGAGCCTCACCTTTGCCTGTGACCCTTCACTTTGCCTGTAGAAGTCCTGTTTTCCATCTCATTTCTGGCCTTTGTTCATGGTCACATGTCACAGACCTATCTCTCAGCCCTTTTACTCAATGGCAGTATCCTGTCTTCTCTGTTCTAGTCTCTCTCTACCCCTGAGCCATCTGCCCCTGGAATCCCTTAGCCTGCGTGTGCCCGGGATCTGCTCCAGGTTAGGGCAGACCATTGTCTCAGCACCGTCACAGCCTCACTGCTCCTTCTCACAGGCTGCACCGCCTAAGACAGCAGTTTTCCACCACCATGCACAGCTTGCCCCACTTCCTCACTAGATTTTTCAGCGGAGGGGAAAGCGTAATTGTTTGCCACACTCTGTAACGACAAGAATTTTAGTCCAATATGGAACATTCCTTTAATGAAAGAATTAACTAGGTCCACGATCAGCATTGGGATGTAGAAAAGAGGAAGGAATTAAAATTAGGTATGCAAGGGAATTTAGAAATAGAAATATAATTTGAAAAGCGCAGGCAATTATTAGTGTTGCTGACACAAATTAATATTATTGAATATAAAATACTAACAATACCGAAATGAATCTCAGCTAGAAAAAAGATTTTTGTTACTTATTATCTTTTGATAAACTCTGAAAGGCCCAGAAATGACAAAAGTCATATAAGCGGAGCTAGTGTCTATCAGCTATTCTATCAGAAAAACAGTTTGTGAGTATGGGTGATTAAAGGTGTAGGAAATAGGGTGATTTTTTACTAATTTGGACTATCATGAATGATATACTGTGCCACCTCCTTCAAGCTTATTTTTTTAAATATATTTTATTGATTATCCTATTACAGTTGTCCCATTTCTCCCCCATCATTCCCCTCCACCCTGCACACCCTCTCCCACCCACATTCCCCCCCTTTAGTTCATGTCCATGTGTCATAAGTTCTTTAGCTTCTACATTTCCCACACTATTCTTGCCCTCCCCCTATTTTCTACCCACCGTCTATGCTACTTATTCTCTGTACCTTTTCCCCTCTCTCCTCCTCCCACTCCCCTGTTGCTAACCCTCCACGTGATCTTCATTTCTGTGGTTCTGTTTCTGTTCTAGCTGTTGGCTGTTTGCTTTTGTTTTAGGTGTGGTTGTTAATAGCTGTGAGTTTGCTGTCTTTTCACTGTCATATTTTTGATCTTCTTTTTCTTAGGTAAGTCCCTTTAACATTTCATATAATAGAGGCTTGGTGATGATGAAGTCCTTTAACTTGACCTTATCTGAGAAACACTTTATCTTCCCTTCCATTCTAAATGACAGCTTTGCTGGATAGAGCAATTTTGGATGTAGGTCCCTGCCTTTCAAGACTTCAAATATTTTTTTCCAGCCCCTTCTTGACTGGAAGTTCTCTTTTGAGAAAACAGCTGACAGTCTGATGGGAACTCTTTTGTAGGTGACTGTCCTCTTATCCCTTGCTGCTTCTAGAATTCTCTCCTTCATTTCAATGTTGGCTAATGTAATTCTGATGTGCCTTGGTGTGTTCCTCGTTGGGTCCAACTTCTTTGGGAGTCTCTGAGCTTCCTGGACGTCCCGGTAGTCTATTTCCTTTTCCAGATTGGGGAAGTTCTCCTTTATTATTTGTTCAAATAAGTTTTCCACTTGTTGCTCTTCTTCTTCCCCTTCTGGGACCCCTGTAATTCGGATGTGGGGACATTTAATGATGTCCCGGAGGTTGCTAAGCCTCTCCTCATTTTTTTGAATTCTTGTTTCTTTTTTTCTGTTTGGTTGTTAGTTTCTTCCTTCTGGTCCACTCCATTGATATGAGTCCCAGTTTTCCTCCCATCTCTATTGGTTCCCCATGCGTCTTCCTTCATTTCACGTATTGTAGCCTGCATTTTTTCATCTAATTTGTGAGCAAAATCAACCAATTCTGTGAGCATCTTGATCACCAGGGCTTTGAACTGTGCATCTGATAGGTTGGCTATCTCTTCCTTGCTTAGAGGAATTGGCTCTGGGGATTTGATTTTTTTCTCCGGTTTGAGCCATTTTTGGTGGGTTTTGTTTTGTTTTGTTTTGGTTTGGTTTGGTTTTAGATCTGGTTGCGGCTGTTACGTAGTGAGGGGTGGAGCCTTATGTGTTCCTCAGGGCGGGGCAGCCCAGTCGCTGAGTTGTGACTCTGTGGGGTCGGGGTCTGAGCGGGAACAATGGCGCCCGCCCCGCTCTCTCCTGGATTCAAGTCCCTTCCGCTGCTTCCCCTCCACCTGGGTTGTCTGTGCTCGGGAATGTGGGACTACCTGGTCAGCCAGCTGCCCTGCGCGGCCCCACTGGGTCTGCACAGCTGCCACCCCGTGCCCAGGGTCCGCCAGCTGCCGCCTGTGGGCCCAGAGTCTGCCAGCTGCCGTCTGTGCACCTGGGAACTGCCAGCTGCTGCTGCCTGTGTTCCGGGGTCCACACGTCCACTTTTTCCTGCCGCGACTCCACCCCTCTTACCGGTCTGGATGAATGGTTGTTGGACTTCTGTACAGTTCAATTTTCTCTCAGTTCTGGTTGTTTTCCTGTTTCTAAATATTTGTTGTCCTCAATTTTGGTTGTGAGAGGAGGCACAGTGTGTCCACCTACGCCTCCATCTTGGCCGGAACTTATTGTTAAAAATTGATTTTCAACTTTCCTGTTCATCATTTCATCTTTAGGAACAGTTTTACTTAAGAGGCAAAGAAGTAAGCCTTTAAGACATTTATTTGTCAAATAGCTGAACAATTTGTATTCAGTCTTTCAATGATATGTAATGATCTAAAAGATATATAAAACATCATTTTAGCATTGTAAATGTCCTCCTTTATTTTGATCTTGGACAGTCTGCAAAGACAGGCCTTCACAAACTAAACTTCACACTAGACTAGTTTCTGGCCAGTGAATCTTGATAAAATTTTATTATGATTTATACATTTACTCTTTAGAATTGGGTTTTTTGGGGTAGGGGCACCAAATTTGTTTGCTGATAATATAATAATTATGGAATGAGAAGTCTAATGAGATATAACATATGTTCCCACATTAGATCATGGTAAAAGTGGAAAGAATTGAAAACAACTCCATCTCTCAGAGAGGGGGATTAGTTAACAAAGCGCAGAGCAGAAGCTAGCCCAGGGAGTCCTCGAGGTTCTGCGCCAGCCAGTCCTGTGCTGCACCCAGGGCTTCTGGTTTAGCCACTGCTAGTCCGAAGCAGTCACCCCCTGCTGCTGACACCCATGTAAACACTGCAGTGGTTGGGTGGGCCAGCTGTGACCTCTGCCCAATGCTTCAGCCTCAGTAGCTGCAGCCATCTACCTCCTTGGTTGATCTTTATAGTGATAAAGATCATTATTGAGCTCTGCCCCTCACTGGCCATAAACTGTGGGGGAGCTTTGAGCTCTGAGCCTTCCAAGGGCCTCTTTAGGCCTTTCTGCTTTGACCAGAGATAGTGAGGCTTTGAAGAGACTCTGACAGATGTTTTTTTACATCAATCCCAAGGAGAGAAGGACTTACTGAGAAGGAGATGAAGCTACCTAACCAATGAGACAGTTGAAGTCTTACTTTAGGTCTGGCCATACTGAAGCCAGATGCTGGCAGGTGGAAGGTTTGCTTCTTACTCTGGGTTGCGCGTTACACTTGGGGAGAAGAAGGCTGAAGAAGCCATTGCTGGAATTGCATAGATGAGCCTCTGACAAGAAACAGACTTGCTCATACAATGTCTTCAAGAACCTGAACTACAGGCAGAATCCATTATTGAACTGGGTGGCCACATGATCAACTTGTGTAAGATGGGTGCCTGACCTAGCAGGAGACCTAGCAGGAGGACAGGCTTGTGGCTAGTACATGGGAGAATCTGACTCTGCCTTGGCTGACTTCCATAGCTGTGTGTGAATTCTCTTCTATCAGCAGGGCACTGTGGTGTGCTTTTGAGTTACCTCAGCTGTTTTCTATAAACTGCACCAAAACTTGCTCATGTTTTCCCCCTTGTAGTGCTTTTCCCTCTACTAAAGTGACTTGGTTTTCCAGACACACACACACACAGTAATAAAAATTTGCTACAATTCAATACAGTGCAAGTAGGCTGATACAAATTTGTCAGTAATCCTAGATAGGCAGTTCATAAAAGAAGACCTAAAAATTGCTAATAAATATCTAAAAAGATGTTCAGCCAGTGGAAATGCATAAACAATAGTAGAGTGTAGGAATTACACGGATTCTGAAGCCAGGTTGGCTGGATCGAGTCCTGGCTCTACCAGTATTTGCCATATGACCTTCAGAAGTTACTTAACCTCTCTGTATTTTAGTTTCCTCTTCTATAAAATGGAAAATTATCATAACAGAGGATGTACTGCACAAAGTTGTTGTGACAGTTTACAAAGTTGATGTCTGTAAGGTGCCTGACACATCGAGTGATAAATGTTAGTTAGCTGCTATGACCATGACGATGATGATGCTGGTGATGGTGGCAGCGCCAGCTTATTCTCCAAAGTGGTTACATCAGCTTACATTTCACCAGCAGTGTATGAATGTTCCCTTTCCTCACATTTTTCTGATAGCATTAGACTTCAAAATGTTTGGCAAATAAGTGGATAAAAAGTAGAATCTGAGATGTTTTCATTTTTCTTACTCCTGGTGAGGTTGAGCATCTTTTCATAATTCATTGGCTGTTAGTTTCTTCTATTGCGAGTTGCTTATTCATATCCTTAGCCCATTCTTCTGTCAGTCTCTTGTCTTCTTCTTATTGATTTTTACATTGATTTCTCATTCATCCAGCAAATATCTATTGAGGACTTTTTATATGTTAGACCCTGTTTTAAGTGCTGAGAATACAATGGGAAATGCTGTTTTATCGATCTTACATTCTAGTTAGAGGAAGACAAATGAATAAATAATACATTTTTAGCTAACCATAAGTTATATGAAGAAAAGTAGAGCAGATTATTTATAATAATATGTAACATTTATTGTGTGATTTCTGTGTGCCAACTACTAATACTGATGTGTTAAGTCATCCTCACAATTTTTATAACACTGTTTATTGAAAACATCATCCTTTTACAGGTATGGAAACAGAGGCACAGATAGGTTAAGTAATAGGCTCTAAGTCACACAACTAGGAAGTAGCAGAGCCAGGATTCAAAACCAGGTGGTCAGACTCTAGCTAATGCCTGCAGTCCTGGTGAGGATATCATGTTGCCTCTCTGTGCTGTACTGGAGGCAGAATGTGAAGGGGAAAGAGCTTATATATTCTGACTAGTAACACTTTATCATATGTTTTTTTAAAAAATCTTGCCTCATTCTGTAGCGTTAAAATTTGGTTTATAATCACTTTGCCACAAAATGCTTAACCTTGATATAGTTGGGTTATCAGCTTTCAGCTGTTGGTTTATACCCTGGGTCCTTGGTTAAGCAATTCTTTTCTTCATGACATTATGAAGTTATTTTCTTATCTTTCAGTTATCCATTCAACAGATATTTACTTCAGCATCTACTATATGCCAGACACTATTCTAGGCACTGGATAGATGTTAACTGAACCAACTAAAATCATTGCCTTCAGTCTTAAGGTTTTGTTTTCCAAGTTTGGGTTTAAGTAACTCCTTTGGAATTTGTTTTTATCATTCATGGGAAATAGCAAACTGATTAAATTTTTCTCCATATAGGAAGTCAGTTTTTCTGATACTATTTATTGAAAAGTTCATTTTTCACTACCGATTTATGCAATTGCTATCAAATCTCAAGTCCTTGTATACCATGGGCTGTTACTGGGCCATCTCTGCTGTTTCCCTGATCTGTTTATTTCTTCCTGAACTCTGTTGTATTTTAATAATGTTTTAGTTGCAGAAGAGTTACGATCATCATA
This sequence comes from Glossophaga mutica, assembly GCA_039655065.1. Classification (NCBI taxonomy): domain Eukaryota; kingdom Metazoa; phylum Chordata; class Mammalia; order Chiroptera; family Phyllostomidae; genus Glossophaga; species Glossophaga mutica. The sequence goes on from CM077303.1 coordinate 161,243,319, forward strand.
GACAATTTAGAAAATGCATGAAAATACAGTGAAGACTGAAATCACCTGTAATCCCACCATTTTCTATGCAGGAAACTGGAAATCAAGGGGGGAAATTGTAAAATAATTACAACATCAGACTACTAATGGTTCTTGTGGGGAGGAGCTCAATGATCTTCCTGGTGGAATCCTATCAAATCTAAACTTGTTTCTCACCTTTGGCATTCACATGCCATAAATTGAGTCGGCATGTCACCCTTAAAATCAATGTATTAGTTATGATAGACTAAGCCACTATAACAAGTAGACCCTAATGTGTAATTGCTCTGCACAGTAGAGGTTTTCTTCTTATTCACGGGATGACCTTGGGCCAGCCGTTCAGAGGGATGGCCAGGGAACTTCCCTTCATTCTGTCAGCCAGAGTCTCGCTTTCCCCATCATGTGGCTGTGCTCTCCTCTAGTGTCTCACCCTGCACCTGGGTCAAGTCAGCACGGGGAAGGAGTGTGTTTGGAGCAGCACGCCCAGGAGGGTCTCTGGGCCAGCAAAGAGGCAGACGTCACTTTTACTCCTGTCCCACTGGCCAGAACTCAGTCACATGGCCATACCTCAGTGCGAGGAGCTGGGAAGTGCTGTCTCACTGTGAGCGAGGAAGAAAGGGAGGGAGATGGATTTGGGGGGCAGCCAGTAGTCTCTGCCTCTTTTGTTTCTCCTGGAGCAACTCTAACATGTTTACACTTTATTGTAAAATGTGTTTTTTGTTTATTCCATTAAGCCCTCTCTGTAGAATCCTTGAATACTTCTTTGAAGGAATTTGCTGGTGTGCTTATTGAATATTTGACATCTGCATGGATAAGAAGGAGTTCATTGGTTTACACTTGGGGTCTGAATATGCCAGAGATTCTCTCTAGACACAGAGCAAAGTATCTGTCCTTTCTGGGGTAACAAAATTCAGAGGCTTTCATTGTGGATCTTTCATATGAATTCTTGGGGAAATGGGAAATGGAATGCCTGTTCTTAAAGTGCCAATAGAAATCTATAAAAGGCTGCATACTATCCATGGCTAAACTTCTGTAATTCAGTAACCAGCCTTAAGTACTAGGGATCTGAGTCAGTTTTTCTTCATTGGATTTCCAAAAAGAATCTTCATAAGCAGGTACTTTCCTTTATTGTCCTGAGGCCTTAGCAATATCTTACCACCCCCAGAGACAAGAATTTCATTTCCCAATTTTAAAACAGCTTTGTCAATGTATAATTCACATACTCTACACTTCAGTGGTGTTTAGTATATTTACTGAGCGTGCAGCCATCACCACAGCCAACTTTGGAACATCTGTATTGTCCCCAGAAGAAACCCTGCATCCCTTAGCTGACACCTTCCAACCCCGCTCATCCTCTCAGCTCTTAGCAACTGCTAATCTATTTTCTATTTCTGTACATTTGCCTAGTCTGGAATTTTTATATAAATGAAAGCATATACTGTGTGTCCTTTGTGATTAGCTTCTTTCACTTAGCATAATATTTTCAAGGTTCATCCACACATGTTCAACACACATTGTAGCATGTGTTATACTTCATTCTTTTTTTGCTCAGTAATATTCCATTGTGTGGATGTACCATATTTTCTTTATTCATCAGTTGATGGACATTTAGGTGGTTTCCACTTTTTGTCTGTGCTACTTTGAATATGCATGTACAGATTTCTGTGTGGATATATGTTCATTTCTCTTGGCTCTATATTCCTGGTTGTGGAATTGCTAGGTCATGTTGTAACTTTGTTTAGCATGTTGAGGAACTGCCAGACTGTCGAAAGCCCTTGCTTGCCCCATTTTATATTCCCACCACATCTTCGCCAAACAAAAAAAATTACCTTTTTTGATTATAGTTATCCTACTGAGTGTGAGGTGGTGCATCTATAAGCTCTCGTTCTCAAATTCTCTTCTCCTTGAAGCTTCTGGGGAATGGAAAGCAGCTCTAACTTAAGGGTTGGGCAGCTCTGCTTCTCATCACTGTATAAATACCGTCAGATACATCTGGGAGTTGGGAGCAGGGAATGGCTAATTTAGTGCCAATTTTTGCTGGTGCCTGTCAATTTCTATTTGAGAGGGGAAAATAAAACTTTGACGAACTAGAGTTAAAAATTATTCTAGTTTCTTTTTTTAAGATTTTTTTTATTTTTTATTTTTTAGAGAGGGGTAGGGAGATAGAAAGAGAGGGAGATGGTAGACTAAAAAAGATACGATTTTTAGTACAGGGATAACTGACAGTGTATGGTTGCCTCTTGCAACCGCCTACCAGGGACCTGGCCCCGTGCAACCCAGGCATGTGCTCTAGACTGGGAACTGAACCAGTGACCCTTTGATTCATAGGCCAGTGCTCAACCACTGAACCAGACCAGACAGAGCTCTTGTTTCTTTATTATACTAAAATAACAGCACAATTTTAATAATACCATTGCTACATACTATTAATTAGCTACCAAAATTTACCTTAACAGAAAACTTCTTTTCACGAGTGTCCTATAAGTTATAGAACAGGTGATGTAAACATATTTAAGAAATTTTTGGTGAAATTGTCTGCTATTTTTATCTTTTGTCTCTATATCTATACCAGTTTCCATGAGTTTAATTTATTTGTTTTAGAAAAAAATTAATTCACATGCAGGACAAACACTTCTGGATTTTTCATTAGTAGAGTTATGTCCATCCAGCCGGATAGGCACCCGTGCCAGCCATCACTTCTCAGCCTGTATCCATCTGGATTAAAGCTTCTTGGAAATGTGGAGATACTTTTAACTGGGTGTATTGGACAGAAGAGCTGTGAGATCCTGGGCTCCTAGTGACTTCTAGAAGAGCCATACCCAGCAGTAGTGGAAGGATGAGGCAGGAGAGGGATAATTCTCTGGGTTGTGAAGCCAAGGCCATGTTCTGGATGATCTCAGTTCCCACTGTCCCCTCGACACAATGCCAAGCACATAGTAGATGCTCAGTGAATACGTCTGCCTTTGACTTTACTGTCCAGGTAGGGAGAATTTTAGCCTTCTGAGGTGTTTTACCACCTGACAATATGTAATTGGAGCCAACTCAAGAGCCAGAATTAATCACTCATTCATTCAACAAGCCTTCGTTATAAAAATCTACGTGTTTTGGGCACAGAAGCATTAGAGACCTTAGGGGGACAAATATAAATAGCTTTCTTTTGTAACTCCACCCCCCACTAACAAATGCATACATAAATCATGTATTCACAATACAGCAAGTTCACTGCTTTACAAGGTGCCAGCCATGGGAACACTGAGGGAGCAAAGCCTGAAGTATTCAGACTCCCAAATTGGAGAATTTGACGTACTTATCCATGGTGTATTTTGAGCTCCAGTATCTGGCTGTGATATGTTTGTTTAGCCCAATTTCTAGTCAGATATTTATGGGAGTCCTTAGTCACCAGATGATTTTAAATATAAACATCACAATAATACAGATTTGATTCTACTGAAGAAAATAAACTGCTCATTTTGAGGTGGGAATGCATTACTATTTTTAGACAACTAGGGTGCCATTTGGCGGGGTCTCAATCTGTCTCCAAAAATGAGCACTTTCTATTGTAGGACTTGGAACAGGGAAATATGAAGCTGTAGCCCAAGCGCTTGTCTCTTAAACAGTTTTTCTCAATATTGAACATACCTTTCATATTTTGGCCTTGTAGAGGAACAAATTCTCCATTTTGAATTTAAAAAGGTATGATTTTTAGTACATGGATAACTGATGGAAAAGAGAGTCCCTTTATGACCTAAATATGGGTGAATAGGCTAGTAGCACTTTGTATCAGTTAAGACACTCTAAGTTATAATGTGGTAAAAACAGCACTACAGTTCTGTTTTGTAAGTCAGTAAAGGTTTATCTGCCACCTCCCCTACATGCATGCAGTCAGGGGCCTCTGCTCCTCTGAGGGACTCAGGGGCTTAGGCTAAAGCACACACCATCACTCCTGTTGCCATCATCTTGACAAGGCTGTGCAGGACTTGGCTGGAAGGGGAATTCAGCAGAGAGAAGTCTAGCAGGGGTTTCTGACCTTTTAGCGTCTCTAGACCACACTGGAAGAAGAAGAGTTGTCTGCGGCCACCCATTAAATGCACAAACGCTAATGAAAACTGATGAGCCAAAAAAGGGTTTTAAGTATGTTTATGATTTTGTGTTGGGCCACACTCATAGCCATCATGGGCTGCATCCAGGCCGTGGGCCATGGGCTGTGGGTTGGACACCCCTGGAAAGGCTCTCCATGCTTTCACATGGGAGCAACACTTTACAAGGTGCCAGCCATGGGAACTTTGAGGGAGCAAAGCCTGAAAAGTCTTTGAATGACTCATCTTCCATCGGCTAAGCAAACTGCCTACCTGTGCCTCATTTCAAGGGGCAGGAAGTGTATGTGCCATACTCTCAATTGCCTGCAGGAGAGGGAATTCAAAATACTGGTGAGCAAGAATGATGTTTACTGCACATGTGATGGGGAAAACCCCGTTCTCCTCCTTGCTTCTCTTTTGCTGTCATGCTACTGTCACACACACACAGCACTTCGGACACCAGTGTGTGTTGAGGGGGGCCATTCCTACACCAGCTGGGTGTCCCACAATTCAGCTCAATTCTGACACTGTTTACCTGGAGACAGGTGAGGGCTTAATTTTGCTTGACTGCCATTTCCCTACTTCAAATGACAATCCCAAGTCCAGGTGGTCATCTGTGCTTCTGACTGATCAGCTCCTCAGGTTTGGTTAATTTAAATACACAGAATTCAGGAAGATCATTTACTAATTGTTGACCAGTTCATTATAACACAGATGAACACCCAGATGGGAGGGGTGCGTAGGGCAAGGCATGTGGGAAGGATGCAGAACTTCTGTGCCCTCAGCAGGCGCCACACCATCCCACACCTCCACGTGTTTGCCATCCCAGAAGCTCCCTGACCCTGCACTGTCGGGATTTTTATGGAGGCTTCACAAGTGGGCACTACTGATCACTAATCCCATTTGCAGCCCCCCTCCCCTCTCTGGAGAATGGAAAGGTGGGGCTGACAATACCAGGCTTCTAATCAGGGTGCTTGGTCTTTCTGGTGACTGGCTCCCATCCAAGAAGCCACCAGGTCACCTCAGTAGAACAAAAGACACTCCTTTTCACCCAGAAATGACAAGGGTTTTAGGAGCTCTGTGCCAGGAACTGGGGGAAGAGGATATTTTTTCTCTTATTCACACATTTTATAGAGAAATGAGAGACTTTCTGTTCTGAAGGAACTCATATTGTACTGGGAAGAGCAGATGAGAACACCAGGTGTAGAATGTGCCAGAGAAAATGATGCTCAGATGGCAGGGGCTCTTTGAGCTAGGGGGGCATCTGATTCAGATTAGGGAAGGAGCAAGGTTTCTCAAAAGAGGTGGTTTTTGGCCTGCATTTTGAGTGACAAGCAATTTGCTAGGAAATGAAGGGTAGAAAGGTGTCCTAGCAGGGGAAACAGTGTGTTTAAATGTGGAATAATAGCAGTTCTCAGTATTTATTGAAAGACTGACTCCACGCCAGCCACTAGGCCGCACACTTGCAGGCCCTGTCGCTTTCACTCCCCGAAGGCCTCCCATTCGTGCGTCTGTTATCTAAGAACGTATGTCTCACAGGATGGGACTTAAGTTTGTTCGCTGTTGGATCTTTATGCTCCAGTAACTATGGCTGTATAACAAACCAACAACTAGTTTATTATACTCACACATCCTGTGGGTTAGGAATTTGGAAAGGGCACAGTTCGAGGGAATTCTCACTGGGGGTTTCTCTTGTGGTGGCAGATTTTGGCTGGGGCCACAATCAGCCGAAGGCTGCCCTGGCATGGACCTGCGAGGTAGCTCCCTCACAGGGCTGGCTGTGGGCCAGAGACCCGCTGGTTTCTCACCCAGCGTGGTGGCCTGTGGTCTCACCAGCTTGGTGGGTCTCAAGGTTGTCTGATGGAAAGAACAGGATTTCATGAGAAGTGGGTAGGAGCTTCCTGGCCTTTTCTCACCTAGACTCAGAAGTCACATATTGACACATTTGTTGTGAATGATTTGCTGTGAGTCACATCCAAAGGGAGGGTCTAGATTCCATTTTTCATTGGGAGGGGTCTTAAAAATTTTGAGGACATGTTGAAAAGTACCACAAGTCCTTCTGGCTGAAAATTATTTACATTCCCCTACATGCAGCATACATTTACCCTCCCTAAGGCCCTCTCCAAAATCATACCATGTTTTAGCCTGTGTATTAGGCTCAGGCTTCAAGTAGAGGATCTTGTCATCTAAAGCAAGTCCAGGTGTGGGTGAGGCGCCCCTCGTAGTCGATTTGAGTACCCGTGAACTGAGCCCATGTGTTGTCTGCTCTCCACACAACCATCCTGAAATGGTGGACAGAGGTAGGAGAGCCCCTATGCCAAGAGGGGAAAATAGGGAGCACACCCCAGTCTGGTTTGTAGCAGCTCTGAGATCTATTTAGTAATGCATTGCCAGTTCCTTGACTCAATGTCAGCCCCGTTCTCTGGGAACTGTTCTCCCTGGCTCTGACTGCTGTCCTCTGGGCTCTTGGTTGTGCCCTTTAGGACATCCTTCCAAAAGAAAACTGACTTTGCATCTGAGTGAGTGACCCCCTCTGTCTGCTTCCCGCTTTGTAAAAGACGGAGAGTCCAAAGTCCTCTTTTCATTTTCTTCTGCTCTGTGTCTTCCAAGCCAATGTAACTGTTTTAAAAATGTCATGAGCTTTCTGTGATTCCATTTTTAATCCACTCCATTAGACGAAAGTTACCCCCGGATCTCTTCCAGGTAGCTTTTTCTCTTCCTTGGGCTCCTGGTGAAGCTGCCTTGACGCAAAGATTCTTAGAAGCCATATTGTTCAGAGAGGATATACAAAGCACTTCCCTCAGAAACCTACAAGGCTTTTTGTCTGGAATGGTCAGCGAGTCAGTACTTCCAGCCCTCTGCCCAGAAATCTCTTTAGTTAGATTAAGTTCATTAGGAACATTTTCTATTTTCCACATTATTGCCAGCAGCAGTTTTATAAATGCTCCTCTACTGTATAACGGGTCACTTTCCCTCAATCTTTTCTTTATTTGAAAATGAAGAAATCATTGAAATAATCATGAAATGAAATATTTTCTGTATTTTCTTCAAGCCCTCTCCAGTAGCCTCCTCCAGGCCGTCAGATTTCTGCCCACAGTCTCCTCAGGGTCTTTCCATCTGGTCTTGATACCGATGCCTTGTGTTTCAGGGTTTTGTGAGAGCAGTGCTCAATTTTCAGGTTCCAAATTTCTGTTCTGGTTTGTATTACCAATGTGGTGACTTAAAACAATTTTTTATCATGCTTACGGATTTTGTGGGTAAGGACGCTGGAGAAGGCAATTTCTCACCTGGGGCCTCTTGTGCAGATGCAGTCGGACGTTGCCTTGGGGAGTCTTCCGCAGACTGACCAAGCTGATCGTCCGAGAGTCCGCCCTCCCATGGCTGCTAGCTGGTGCCAGCTGCTGCCTGAATGCTCAGCAGCACTGTCAGCCTGGTGGTTGGGGCAGTCAGACCTCTCCCATGGCTCCAGGCTGTCCCAAGGGTGAACATGCCAAAGTAGCCAGGTGGAAACTGTGTTTTGTGATCTAGCTGCAGAAGTCACATAGTGTCATTTCTTCTGTGTTAAGAGCAAAGTGACAATCCTGCCCAGATTTAAGGGCAGGGGAAGGGACCCCATATCTTGTTGGGAGAAGTATCAAAGAATTTTTAGATATTTTGAAAGTGCTTGGACCTAGAGCAGTGTCAGGCAAAAAGAGAATCTCACTATGTAATTGCATCTATGAAGTAGATATGTTTGCCTCTCTTATTATATCTGTCTTTGGGCAATACAGACCCAAGGCCAGTGTGGCTCAGTTAGTTGGGTGTCATCCCACAAACCAAAGGGCCTCAGGTTTGAGTCTTAGTCAGGGCACATGCCTGGGTTGGAGGTTTGGTCTCTGCAGGAGGCAACTGGTCAACGTTTCTCACAGCGATGTTTCCCTCTTTTTCTCCCTCCCTTCTCCTCTCTGTGGAATCAATAAAAGAAAAAAAATGACATGATACTTCACATTATATACCTTTTATTCTAAGTGAATTAGGAAGTGAAATATTTTTTTCCAAAAGTCATATAGAAAGGAATGTATAGAAGGGTGCTTATGTAATTTTGGAATAGGGAAGGCCTTTCTAAGCAAGATTTAAATGCCAAGAAGCCACAAGGGGAAGTATTTAAGTGTTAGACTCCATAAGAATTTTAAATGTCTGTACAGGAAAAGATATCATAAGTAAAGCTGAAAGCAAAAAAATAAACTGGGTAAAGTATTTGTAATCTAAATAACACACAACAAACTAGACAATGTAATATAAGCAAAAAGTAGTATCTCATAGGGCTGTTGAAAGGATTGAATGAGTTTAAAGTGCCCAAAGTAAAAATACCTAATACATGGTAGATTCTATTCATGCTTTTAATAAAGAACAACTACAAATCAGTTTTTTAAAAGATGGCTAAGAGAAGAAGGATAAGAATGAGCAATTCATGGAAAAATATAAATGGTCAGTAAGCATGTGTACCCTCACACCTGATTAAATAAAGAAAATTAAATATACAGGTTTTTCCTACCTAAAGATTTAGGGGGAGGGAAAAAAGGCTTGGGGGCAGGAGGTAAAAAGAATGGTAATGTTTGATGCTGGCAAAGAAGTAGGGAAACTGACATTCTTATTTACTGTTCTTTGTTCTTTTATTTAGGCAAGGTGTTTTCTAACCTCCTCTAGTTTCCCCTTGGGCTTATTTCAGGATTTTTAAAAAATCTTTAATTTTTTTGTAGTCTCAAATTATATGCCTAGGTGTAGGGTTGTTGTTTTTGTTTGTTTGTTTGATTGATTGATTGATTGATTGATTGTTGGGGAGATTTTTTTCTGGCGTTTATACTCTTTGGTGTTTTCTGAGCTTTGTGGATCCATGGTTTGATGTTTTACATTGATTTTGGGAAATTCTCAGTTATTACTGCTTCAAATATTTTTCCTGTACTTTCTCTTTCCTCTCCATCAATTATTCCTATTACGTGTATGTTATACCTTTTTAGTATCCCACGGTCCTTGGGTATTCTGCTTTGTTTTTTCAGTCCTTGTTCTCTTTGCTTTTCAGTTGGGGAGGTTTCTATGAAGATTTCCATTGCTGTGTCCTGTAAGTCAGAAATTCTTTCCTCAGCTGTGCCTGGTCTGCTAACAAGCCTGTCAAAGGCATTCCTCATTTTGGTTACAGTTTGATCACTAGCATTTCTCTTTGGTTCTTTCTTAGAATTTCCATCTCTGTGTTAACCTTGCCCATCTATTCTTTTATGCTGTCTACTTTGTCCATTTGAGCCCTTAGCATATTAATCATAGATGTTTTAAATTCCTGGTCTGATAATTTCAACATACGCCATGTTTGATTCTTATGCTTGCTCTGTCTTTTCCAGTTGTATTTTTGGTCTCTGAGTATGCCTTGTAATTTTTTCTTGTTAGCTAGTCATGATATACTGGGTAAAGGAACTGCTGTAAATAGGTTTTTAGTGGTGGTGAGGTGTGAGGGGAGGGGGTGTGTTCTATAGTTCTATGATCAGGCCCCACCCTTTAGTGAGGCATAGCCTCACTAAAGCATTTCTCAGTTTTCTCCAGCCCCCTTAACTGGCACAGAATGGCTAGAATGGGCTGGAGTTGGGTGTTTCCCTTCCCCAGGTCAGTTAGGCTCTGATAATCAGCCAGCCAGTTAAGCTGTGGTTGGCTGGTCTCTCCTGAGGGCAGACCTTGTTAGGAAGAACAGAGTACTCTTGCTATTTCAAAATGATTCCCTTTCCCTGTGCCCTGGTGGAAGCCCAAGGGGACTTTTCTCCTGTCCTTACTGTGGGAACCTTTTTGGGCTCCCGGATGTAAAACTCACAAAAGGGTGGGTGGGAGACCCCTCTGATGGGCCCCCTGGACGTCGTAACTCTCAGTCTTGTCCGCATGCAGTCTCACAGTTACTGTTGAGGTTTTCACACCCAGGTAGCGGCTCCTGTGCTGGTTTCAGGTGGTGAGTCTCTGCTCCTGGGACTGGGACTCTGTGTTCGCCTCTCTGTCTCTGCAGCCTTGGGGGCAGCAGTTTGTCCTGTGTCACCTTTTTACATATTAAAGAATGTTGATTTTTCAGTCTGTTTGGACGAAATGATGATTTCCGAGCTCCTTCCATGCAGAGCCAGAAACTGTCCAATTTACTGTTGGTGGAGTGGAAATTGGTATAATATTTATTAAAGCATTCTCAGTTGTCTACGAAAACCAAAACTGTGTATGCCCCTTAACCTAGCATGTCCACCTTCAGACATACTGTCATGAATGAACAAAGATGTAAGTACCAGAATATTTTTTGGCAGCAGCATTTTTAATATAGGAATGAAATATGATGTATTTACATGATGGAATACTATCCAGTAGCTAAAAAGAAATGAGGTAGCTCAATATATTGTGACATGAAAAGAAGTTACATTGTGAAGTGGAAGGAGGAAAAAAAGAAGTTTCAAAACGGTATGGTTAGGATTCAACTTTTGCTTAAAACTTATTTATAGTAAAAATGAAAGCATCCTTAGAGAAGAAAGACAATGTTAGAAGAATATATACCAGAACAACTATTGATTTGTCTTTAAGAGACAATGCTATATGAAGGATGTTAATATATTAATGACATTTGTATCTTCTATGATGAATATGTATTTTTATAATTAGGTAAAAATTCAAGAAGTATAATGGGTGGGGACCAATAGAGCTAATTGAGAACCATGGAATGGATCTAATTATTTCCATCACTTTCCCCTACATCAGGCAAAAGTTCAATAATAATCTCTGACTCTAAATTTTAATTTACTTCGTGAGCATAGGCAATGACAGGCCCCAATGAATGGAAGCTTTAAATCTCCCATGTTTCTTTTGCTCTTCAGGAGATGGCAGGGTTCCAAACAGAAGTGTTTTCACCAGTGAATGTTTTTTTCTTTCATGTAGAGTTTTTTTTATTTCTAATCCTTTTAGTAAAAGTTTTTTTCAAGAAAATTTCCCCCTCTGCACAGAAGCAGTTTCTTTGGTTCTGTTTCGTAAAGATTAGTGGTTTGTTTTACTCAAGAGATGTTTATAATGGAATTTTTACAACATGTATCTCTCCCTTTAAAAAGCTGACTAAGAAGTAGATCAGTGCAGCAGTGATAACTGTGAAAGCAATTTGACTTCTGATATAAAATGCGGTTTATATCTACAGCTTTCCTGCTGAGATGACATCTAAGCATCCTGCAGGATGACTGAGTGCAGACTCACACTCTCCTGAGTTACTTGTCTTGTTAACTTCCTAATCTGACTAAATTTCACTTCCCACTTACATCTATTTTGGGTTTCTGAACCCAGTTAGAATGTGAGTGTGTGCCGGTGGGGCGCCTCCCATACAACACCAAGCGATTCTCAGAAAGCAGCAGAGTATTCAAGAATTCAGCTCAATTCTGATTCCGTCTACCCAGAGACAGCCTCAGATCCCCCAGGGTAAAGGTTCAGACACGTCACAAGCCCAGGTTTTTACATGCACTTCTGCCACACCAGAGGTTCCCAAGATCTCCTCTCCTTTGAGTTAGATTAATTTACTGGAGCAGCTCACATAACTCAGGGAACCTTTTACTTACTAGATCATTAGCGTATTATCAAAGAATATACTGTATTTTGCCGTGCATAATGCACACCCATGTTTTTGGCCTAAACTTTCAGGAAAAAAATCTTTCCTTTTAATTTTTTAATTCAATTTTTAATTTATTTATGTTTAGAAATAAAACTGATCATCATATTCCAGGGTATTTTGCATACGGATATTGTTATTGCTTTCTAGAGTTACACTTTTAATGCATAAGCACAAATAGAAGAAATAAAAAACATCTATATAGATACAGAATTAGTACTCCCCATGTATAATGTGCATCCTTATTTTACCCTCAAAAATTTGGGCAAAAAAAGTATGTATTGTACATGGCAAAATACAGTAACTCAGGATCATCAGATGGAAGAGACGCATAGGGTGAGGCCCAGGGAAGCATACAGAGCTGCCGTTTTCTCTCCAGGCACACCCCCTCCCAGCCCAGCACCTCCACCATCCTGAGAACTCTTCAGACCCTGTCCTTGTGGGTTTTTACGAAGGTTTCATCACACAGGCATGAGCGATGAAATCACTGGCTATTCTCCTGCCCCTCTCTCATCCCCAGAGGGTGGGGGTTGACACTGAAAGTTCTAACCGTCTAATCACCTGGTTGGCTCTACCGGCAACCATCCCTTAGGTGCTTCCAAAAGTCACCTCATTAACGTAAGAGACTCTTTAAGCTCTCATCATGTAGGGAATTCCAAGGCATTCAGGAGCTGTCAGCCAGGAACCATCAACAAAAACCAAATATATATTAAAGATATATATTTGGTCATCTGTGTGATCAAATATATATGTTTCTTATAAATCACAGTATCATACATCCTAACATAGTGTTTTTTTTCTATGTATGACACATGTTCTAAATGATTAATTTTATATAATGATTTGTTGTTGTTTTGCCCTTTGTGAATTCCCTAACAGAAGTCCCAGAGGGGACTTGGGTGCCAAAAAGAAAAAGAAGAAACAGAAAAGAAAAAAGGAGAAACCAAATTCTGGAGGCACCAAGTCAGACTCTGCATCTGATTCCCAGGAGATCAAGATTCAGCAGCCTTCAAAAGTGAGAGCTGTGTTTATTTCAATCTGTGTGGTTGCTCATGCATGTGAGAGCAGGTCTGTGCAGTCTAGCCCTTGTTGGATCAGCAGTGTAGTTAGGGTTTTGCTGTGACCATACTGATAGTAACTGGAGGGTAATCACAGCCTTAGGTTGACGTCAGCACCCAATAACAAAGAGGTACATGCTGTGCCTTTGGGTGTGCTAGGATGCCACCTGTATATTTCTCAGCAAATTAGTATGCAGATTGTAATCATAGAACAAAGTCTCAATGTGAGTTATTAGGTTTTTTTCTTAAGTTACACTTAATATTTGATGACTTTCAGTTTAGAAGATATTCACATTTTAATTTTTCTGGGTGTCTGTCTAATTATCTGAATAGCACAACACCATCTGGCAGCAGATTTCAGCGGGAGCAGCCATGGGTAAGTCTTACATTGACTTTGAATCAGTCCAGTCTTCAATGGCCATTCTTAATTCCATTGCCAAGGGTGGGAATTAGCTCCTAATGTTTCCCCTGAAGAAACACCCATTTAAACCAAACTGGAAGTTATCTGGCTGGGCACTGTTTTGGCAGATTGGTGGTACAGATGGTAGGCACCCCTTTCTGTGGGCCAACCCCAGTCACCTGAGCTGTAGGCACAGGCCTTGTGTGCCGGGCACAGGGAAGCACAGAGCCTCCTTGGTGCAACAAAACTTGTAGCAAAAAGGGGTTGAATTAGAAGTATAATGAAATAGAGTTGTTCTGATGCTTGTAGTATGTGTCACGGGAAGGGCTCAGGAGGTGGGATGGGGAACCCGGGCTCTGTCCTGGCCCCACGGCCCTTGAGTTTGGCCTTTGCACAGGATTCTGCCCTTCTAAGCCCGTCTTCTCATCTGCAAAGTGGGGACAATGCCTTCTCCCCAACTTGTGGGGTTGTTATGGGGCTACAATTAGATCATTCTTATTAAATGGTTTTTGTATTGTGAAGCGCTCTGTCTACAGGGCAGTTATAACTGTTATGCAAGTTTTGTGGAATTAAAATTTTTTTCTTGTACAAAGTTTGCATTGTATGTATCGCATGAAGTGAATCTTGCAGATAGTTTTGTTATTGTCGCCTGTTTTACACATAAGGACCAGGAATCACTGAGAAGGAAAATTACTTGCCTAAATTTTCCCCTGACTGCCTTTGTGGGGTGAGAAGAAAATGGAGTCTTCCTCCCTAGCTTTTCACCTTGGTTCTCAGGTAATAAATATTCTATCCACCCGACATAATTTCCAAGGTAACTCATATAAGGTACACCATAAGCTTGCAAGATTTTCTTTTTCCATTTCTAAATGTTGCTTCATCAGATAAGTGAGGTGTCACTTATATTCAGTTGTGGCCATTTCCTTATTGCTTCTGTCATCACCATCAGCTTCTGCCATCTTTGTAACCCCTAGTGATTTTTAACCTTTCCCATTTCAGGTCACTTATAAGAAACTAGAGCCAGCCAAGGCTGGAGGAACTGTTAGCATTATGTGGTAGAAAGATTCTTTTCCTTTTTTATTAAGAATAAGTTAAAGTTGTTTTAATATGGGCTATTCTCTGTTGTATTTTTTAAAAACTTAAGCTCCTTTCCTTTAAGCTGATGGATGCCAGCTCTAGATAACACCATATGTTATAGTGATCCCTGTTTATTGCTTTTTTTATCCTCACCTGAGGATATGTTTATTAATTTTAGAGAGAGAGGAAGCAGGGGAGAGAGAAAGAGACAGAGACAGAGAGAAACAGGAAGAGAAACATTAATGTGAGAGAGAAATATGGCTAGGTTGCCTCCTGCACGCACCCCAGTGGGGGATCAAACCCACAGCCTAGGTATATGCCCCAGCCAGGAATCAAACCTGCAACCTATTGGTGTGCAGGACAACGGTCCAAACAACTGAACCACCCGGCCAGGATATAGTGGACACTGTTTAGAGAATATTCTGGTGTACAATCAAGAACCAAAATGAAATATTTGCCTGAATTCTTGTAGATTTCCAAAGTATTAAATTTGGAAAATAATGGGTAACAAGAACAGCTGATGTACTTAGAGCACAAGTGGCAGATGTGGAAGAAAAGAGGACCGCCTGACTCTTTAATAGGAATATATAGTGGGAAGCTCATGCCCAGTTGGTGTACATTCTCACCTTTCCTAACGCTATTCGTTTCTCTCCAGGTGGTGCTGCTACTGAAGGTGGATGGATAGGTTTAAGAATTTATCATAGCTGAGTTTTCCTTCTGCTTTGTCACTATGGATTTGAAAATTCTGCTTACTTGAATCTACTTCTAGAAAGCATTTAAAGTAATTATATGCTATTGGGATATAAATTAATCCCAATGGGATATAAATGTATAAATGGTGATTTCATGTAAACATTGCTGGTCATCCTGTCGAGGCTAAGGAGGTGGAGCAGAAAGTGCTCTGCGTGCTCTTTCATGGGATTGGGATATCATTGGCTCCTTTGGCACAAAGCTGCTGATTTGTGTTTGTTACAAAACAGGTTAGTTTCGATGTGTTGGTGTTAGAGGATTTGACTACTGTCAGGAAAGAAGAATTGCCATGACATATCCAGTGCAGACACTGTAGGGGTATTTCTGAAAAGGTGGGTTCTGCTTTCCAGTTTTAAAGATCAGTGGATGAGTGTTCAAGCGTGATTAGTGGGCATATGCTTCCCGTTGGAGGTGTAGGTGTCCTAACAGACTGTGTTGGGGGGCTCTAATTGGATATAAGTTTCACTTTGCTAGAAACCAGTTACTTTTATGTTGGAGGTTCAAAAGAGACACAAATGGAAATTTAAAAATGCACTAGCCTTTTTAGAACAGCAAAAGTATTTTTTTAATTGAGTATATGTAATGGAGATACGACTCTTACAATTTAGACTTCAATCAAAATTCGAGGTAAACAGCTTACAGAAATCGTGGCAGCCCTGGGTGATGCCGTTGGACTTGCAAGGGGAGACGGTAGACTTTAACCTACCTCTGGTTGGACTCCAGCGCTTTGTTTCCTTGAATCATTTTAGTGGCAAGAATCCTCAGGGAGCCCAGTGAGTAAAGCATTCACAGGACAGTCTGTATTAAATAACCCTGTTTTGTACCTGGTCAAACAAGTTAAGCTTCCAGGTTAAAAGATTTGCCTCAGATCACACTACTAAGGGTCCATGTTGAGCAGACGTTCAGAGCTGCTGCTTACAGACTGTCGAGGGCCAATGGTCCCCCTCCTCTGTGCCCATGGTGTGCTGGCACACAGGAAATGTAAGGGCTCTGAAATTCCTTCTGACCACTTTGAACTGCAGCCAAGAGCATTCTTTGGATGGCATCAACATGCTAAAACTAATCAGTAATTTTGCGTATTGAAAAAACTCACCAATTTCCAGTTTCAGTCCTGTATACCGTTCCCTCATTTCCAGGACAGTTTCATTTTCCATGCAGTATGACCTTATTTGAGGGATTTAAAAAGAAAAAAGAGCTGGGGAATCATCAGTGATGACAGGAATATTGGCTTTGAGGAAGGAACTTTATAATTTAAAGGTATTCTCAATTTTATAGAGTGAGAATGTATTTTATTTAAAAAAGGAGGTTAGTTTTGAACACTTAGGTTGGGGAGAACAGGCCAGGGCTGCCAAGGATTTGAGCTCAGAGGGAACGGCTGGTGCCTGTTAAAAGGTTTATTTCTGGAGGGGCTCCTGGGTTAGGAGACAGAGGGGGTGGCTCAGGAGGAAGGCATCCTTAGAGGTTTCCTTTCCTGATCTACTGCCTTCCCAGCTCAGTACTAAATTCAGATTTCTTTCTTTCTTTTTAATGAACTGAAATTTCCCTTGCCTGCCTAGTTTCCATCCTGGAAGTTACTTCCTTTGTCCCCACATTGCTACTGCAGAGCATAACCCTAACAACGAAACCAAGGCTAGTGGCTGACTGGCTGGTGCGACAGTATGCATGCTTTGCATGTCACTTCCTTTTGCTGCTCCACTCAGATGAGTCATGGTGAAGACCATTTACCTATGGGTGGGAAACTAAAGCAAAGGGTAGTTCGATTTACTTTGAATTCTCCAAACTATCACAGCCCCAGCAAAGCTGTAGAGTTATGGTTATCTTTAACATCATACGTTTGCTTATGTTTTAATATGTTAGCATACATGAACCCAAGGCCCTCACCAGGCTTAGAGGAGGACTGTTGGATTTTTGGTGCTGTAGTCTCCAAGGCAGATAGATGCACATGTCTCTGCCCCAGGTTTTGGAGCAGTGGCAGCTTCCTCATAGTTTGTGTCTGTATGTCTTTGCTGTTGTAGAATCCTGCCATTCCAGTGCAGAAGTTGCAGGATATCCAGAGAGCAATGGAGCTGTTATCAGCGTGCCAGGGCCCCGCCAGGAACATCGATGAGGCTGCCAAACACAGATACCAGTTTTGGGACACACAGCCGGTACCCAGACTAAGTAAGCTTTTCTGCCTCCCCCACCTCCTCAAACACAGCTGGGTTAACAACAAACAAAAAATACAAAAGAGGCTTTACTTCACTTTTATAACTTGTTTCATACCACAAAATAGAACTTTGCACAAACATTAATACTTCTTAAAATACAGATATGTATTAGGTAGTGATGTTGGTTTTCAGTAATAGTAGTTTTAATCTATTTTCTACCCCTATAAAAAAATCCAGTTTTCCCTCACTTGAAACATTAACATCTTTTAAAAAACCTATAACAGAAGGAGTCTACCCCACACCCTGTTTTTTGATTTTGAGCTTCGTGGAGCTTTTTTTCCTATACCTGAATTTTTAGCAATCTCACATCTCAGTTATTCCCAAACACAGAAAATTTGACCTATGAAATCTTACTGAAATAGAAAATTTTGCACAGTTTAACACCAAGGTTCTCAACACTCACCAGTGGTGTTGATTATAAGCAATGTAATAGTATTCCAGTATAACAAGAGAATTGGGACACCTCATGAAGGACTTCCTCAGGGCTTTGGGTTAGGTAAGAACCTTTATAATAGGCCTCTTTCCTCAGCGCTTTGCCTACTCTGGACCGTTTCACTAAGACTTTTACTGCTTCGGTTTCAATAAATGCCATTTAATTGTTCCCCCTTCACGTTAAGCAAAAAAAAAAAAAAAATTATCTGAATGCCACATAAATGTTTACAAATATATTAAAGCTAAATCTGCTGCTTTGTTTTATGTTTAAACAATGATATCTCATTATGTAATTATTTCTACTTTAAAAATTTTTTTATTATATTTTATTCATTATTCTGTTACACTTGTTCCAATTTTTCTCCCTTGGTCCCCCTCCACCCAGCACCCCCCACGCCCTCAGGCAATCCCCACACCACTGTTCATGTCCATGGGTCATGCATATAAGTTCTTTGACTACATTTCTTTCACTGTACTTTACATAGGACTATTCTGTAACTATTTGCACTTCTTAATCCCCTTACCTCTTCACCCATTTCCTTATACTTACCTCCCATCTGGCAACCATCAGAGTGCTCTCCATATCTGTGATTCTGTCGCTGTTCTTCTTGTTTGCTTAGTTTGTTTTTTAGATTCAGTTGTTGACAGTGTATATTTATTGCTATTTTGTTATTCATAGTTTCAATCTTCTTTTCTTAAATAAGTCCCTTTAACATTTCATATAATAATGGTTTGGTGATGATGAACTCCTTTAGTTTTTTTCTTATCTGGAAAACTCTTTTTCTGCCCTTTGACTCTAAATGATAGCTTCGTTGGGTAGAGCAATCTTGGCTGTAGGTCCAGGCTTTTCATGACTTTGAATATTTTTTGCCAGTCCCTTCTAGCCTGCAAAGTTTCTTTTAAGAAATTAGCTGGCAGTGTTATGGGAGCTCCTTTGTAGGTAATTAGCTGCTTTTCTCTTGATGCTTTTAAGATTCTCTCTTTATCTTTAACCTTTAGCATTTTAATTATGATGTGTCTTGGAGTGGGCCTCTTTGCATCTATCTTGTGTGGGACTCTGTGTTCCTTGGAGTTACATGTCTGTTTCCTTCACCAAATTAGGGAGGTTTTCTTTCATTATTTTTTCAAATAGATTTCCAGTTTCTCGCTTTTTCTCTTCTCCTCTGGTACCCCTATGATGCAAATGTTGGATCTCTTGAAGTCGTCCCAGAGGCTGCTTATACTAACCTTGTTTTTTTGGATTCTTTTTTCTTCTTCTTGTTCTGATTTGTTGTTTTTCGCTTCATTTTGTTCCAAATCATTGATCTGATTCTCAGCTTCATCCACTTTGTTGTTTCCTTGTAAATTGTTCTTTGTTTCAATTAGTGTATGCTTTGATTCTGACTGAATCTTTTCTATACTGTTGAGGTCCTCGCTAAGTTCCCTGAGCATCCTTCTAAGCAGTGTTTTGAGCTCTACATCTGAGAGATTGCTTATCACCATTTTGTTTAGTTCTTTTTCTGGAGTTTTGATCTGTTCTTTCATTTGGGCCATATTTCTTTGTCTCCTTGTTTTGGCAGCCTCCCTGTGTTTGTTTCTATGTATTGGGTAGAGCTGCTGTAACTCCCCATCTTGGTAGTGTGGCCTAATATAGTAGGTGACCTATAGGGTCCAGTGGCACAACCTCCCCTATCACCTGAGGTGGATACTCAGGGTGCACACTTCATGTGGGCTGAGTACACCCTCCTCTTGTAGTTGAGCCTTGGTTGCTGATGGCAGATCAATGGGAGGGATTTACCCAGGGCAGTCAGCTGCAAGGACTGGCTGTGACCACTTACCATCAACCTCCACTGTCTGTGAAGGATCAGCTGTGCAGGGGCAGGGTGGTGGTGCTCTGATGTGGTCTGGAGCTGTCCGCTGGGTGCACAAGTCCTGGGGTTTCCTAGGTGGTGCAGGCCAAGGTCAGCCCCCACCTATGTTTTGCCTGGGGCACCCTGCCTGATCTATAATAAAGCAATCTGAGATGGTTGCTACTTGTGTTGTGCTCAGAGATTCCCACGCAAAGCCAAACTATGAATGTAGGCTGGCTGCTGCTAGTGTTGTGCCTGGGGCCACTTAGCAAGAGGTACAGGGGCTGGGTACTCGGGCTCACTGAGGCCAACTGTTGCTTGTTTGAGAGGATTTAGGAAGTTGTGAAGCTGAGCCAAGACTAGCCATTCGTATGGAAAAGATTCTGTTAACAGCTGTAAGTTGGGTGGGACAGAGTCCCAGGGGATCTCCAGAGTTGGGCAAACAGTGTTAACCAGGTTGATGAAGTCTCAGATATGGTACCCGCCTCCTGGCTCTGTGGCTCTACCTACTTTTCTGTCTGGGAGAAAGCTGTCCTCCAGCTCTCCCCTTGATGCCAGACACTTCAGTTCCTCCCTCTCTGCCACTGGTGCCTTTTAACCTGCTACCCCAGTGCTGGAGCTCAGAAGGAAAGAGTCTGAGTAGTTTGTGTGTGGGTTCTTTTAAGAGGAACTACTTGAGGCTCCAGAAGTTTCTTCCACCAACTCAATCCCTACTAGTTTTTGCAGCCAGAAGTTATGGGGACTTATCTTCCTGACACTGGAACCCTGGCCTGGGGCGTCTGGTGTGGGGCTGGGACTCCTGACTCCTGAGATACCCCTCCCAAATTTTTATCCACCATATATGTATGTGGGACCAGCCTGTTCTGTATCTCAGCCCCTCCTACCCGTCTGGATGGATGTGGTTTCTTTAATTCTGTAGCTGTCAGACTTCCATTCATCTCAGTTTCTGCCAGTTCTGAGTGATGGTTGTTCTATAATTTAGCAGTAATTTTGATGTGGTTGTGTAAGGAGGTAAACTGTGTTTATCT
Source organism: Glossophaga mutica (assembly GCA_039655065.1). Lineage (NCBI taxonomy): Eukaryota > Metazoa > Chordata > Mammalia > Chiroptera > Phyllostomidae > Glossophaga > Glossophaga mutica. Next base: position 161,263,830 of record CM077303.1, read on the forward strand.
ATGCCACCATCTTGACTGGGAGTCTTAATTATTTCTATTTTTTTCTTTCTAGTTTGTTTGGGTTCCAGAATCTGTGTAATATAAATGATTAATTGCCATCTAAAACTCTTAATAGCCCAGTTATGTACAAATGATTTGTTTTATCATATAAATTAGGGATGAATTCTTCTCTGCGCCTTCAAATAATGGTTTTCAAATTTTTTTGAAGTTACCATTTGTCTCCCACCCATGCCCACCCCAAGCAGCTTAAAAAGCATGAGTTTCAGAGTGTGAAAGAAGGAAGTTTTCCTCCTTCCCTTTTCTTTCAGGCTCTAGAAGTGTATATTGTAATGGAGGAAGACTCTCTTGAAGTGAATTTACAGGATTTTAAATGACATTGAATTGAGTGACCATAAGCTAAAAGGATATATTTTATTGATCCAAATGCATGGGTTTGGCTGAACGCTGCTTGGCAAGCTGTTGGTAGCTTTTAGGTCACTGCCTTGGGGAGAAGAAAGCCACCTCCAGGGCACCTAACCCTAGTACACCTCTTTGGGAAGATAGCCTGGGTCATTTCCCCTAAATCCTTGCAGAATTCTCTAGTTCCTAGAACCCCTGGTACTGAAGAAGGAGCCTGAGCTAGGGGAGAATGTGTGAAAGTCAGGGAGACGGTTTCTCTCCAGAGCTATGTCCCAGTTCAGTCTAAACACTGTCAGCTATTTGCAGCTGCTTGAATGGGATGGTTCCCTGGTGTTGTATGGATAGGGAATCCCTAAGCAAAGGTCTGAAGAGACTCTAAGGGAGCAGCTGGGAATCTGGCCACTTGGGCTGACTTGAGAAAGCCTGAGGTATTCCTTTGGAGATGAGCTGGTAGAGTGGAGATAAGATGAATGGAACAAAGTCAGAGGTTAGAAAGAAGAGAAAAGGAAACCCCTTGGAGCTGGTTCAAACCCTGTGATTTCCATCTATCAAAAGGTCTGTGATGGTAAGAACCTGTACCTGAGGGTTGTTTGGAATCAGCAGAGACCAGGGTTCCCCCTCCTACTGGTTTTATTATTTGTTTGTTTATTATTTGTACAAATGGCATACAACATTATGTTAGTTTCAGGTGTATAACGTAATGTTTCAATATATGTCTGTATCGCAAAATGACCACCATAGTAAGTCTAGTTAACATCTGTCACCACACAGAGTTACAGAATTTCTTTTGTAATGAGAACTTTTAAAATTTGTTGTCATAGCAACTTTCAAATATGCAGTACAGTTTTATTAATCATAGTGACCATGCTGTACATTACAGGACTTACTTATCTTATAACTGAAGGTTCGTACCTTTTGACTTCCTTTACCCACTTCCCTACCCTCCACCTCCTGCATCTGATGACCACCAGTCTATTTTCTCTATCTTTTTTGTTTTCTTTCTTTTTTTTTTAAGATTCCCCATATGAAATCATATAATATTTGTCTTTCTCTGTCCAACTCATCTCACTTAGGATAGTGCCTCAAGGCCCACCCATGCTGCGCACATGGCAGGGTTTCCGTCCTTTTCCATGGCTGAGTTGTATTTAGGAGAGATTTGTTGAGTGTCTGTTATTAAATGCCGGACACTGAGGTATGTACTGGCAAAACTGGTGTGAAAGTAGGATAAGTGGTGGCCAGGTGGGGGTTGGAGGGAAGGATATACTCTAGGTAGGAAAAAGCTTTAGTCAGGGGAAGATGCATGTAAGCTCCTATCTGAAAAAATTCAAGTCGCCAGCCCCGTGATGAACATGCGGAGGGCCTCACCATGGCCCTAAGCTGAGGCCAGCCTGAGGGTGGTCAGTGTGGCTAAGCCTGGGGAGCTGGGCGGGGCAGGGTGTGCCTGGGTTTTCTGCCAGCCACACAGGGAAGATGCAGAGGAGAAATTGAAAAAGGGCACCTTTGTGGAAAATTGCTAGTGACGTTGTTGACTTGAACTGCCCTGCCAACAATCCAGGTGGAGAGACATAATTTAATTTATTTTTTTTGTGGGACCTTTTCCTGTTTCTGGTGTTGAACTACAGTTGTTTTTAGTCCTTGATCACAACTATTTAAATTTATTTTTGTGGCCAAATATAATTTATGATTCCTCTAGTTCAACTTGTAATTTCTGCATGTACCATTGCTAAAAGTACATAATGCAGGAATGAATTTTAAAAATCTATGAGTGGTACTTGTTACTTGACTAGGCAACAATTTGACATTTATTTTGCGTCAATAGTTCTTGATTTCTGAGAGTATCATATATTTGAGCCTCCTGTTTTATTTAGAAAGAAAACTCAATGTTAAGTAGAATATTTTAAGTATTTTTTTTAAACTAAGGTTATAGAACTTTTAAGGTTTCATACTATAGTGTCAGACTATTCAGCTGTATTCTTGGTTCATTGTTGTGTTTCTAGAATACTTCAACACATTTTGACTTAATTCACAATTCAGTATGTTTGGACATGAATCCATGGTTCACTGTGTAAACACACACTCATATTTATTTTTACCCTCTCCAATTTTATTTTTTTAACTTTGCCCTTATGACTGCTAGTTTGTCACAATATTATGGTAGCAAAGATTAGCGGCTTCTGGGAAGATGCATCTAGGAAATAATAGTTTAAATTTAAAGTATCTTACTCCTAATGGATAAACCTTATCTTCAGTTTAGACAGTATCCTTTTCTTATTTTTTGATTTAATCTTTACTGCATTTTTTCCACTACCATCTAATCTAGTCCCCCTGTGCCCCACTTCCCCCGGCAATGACCCCACTGCTGTCCATGTCCATGAGTGCTTTTTCTTCAAACTGCCTAACAAGGAAAACGGAGACAGGCTCGTAGATGGAGAGCAGATGACAGCTCGCGGCCAGGGGGCAGGGTTAAGGGGTGGAGGGAATGAGCAAAACTGAAATTTTAGATTTTGCTGGAAGGGGTCAGAGACCTCTGCAGCCCTCCTCCCCAGTTCCCCTTCCATACCCCACCCTCGGCTTGTCGAAGTGCAGAATAAAAAGGAAACATCTCTAAGTCTGTCGTCAGACTTATGTTGTCTTCCATGGTGCTGCAGTTTCAGGGTTGGGACTCGGAAATTGCCACCAATTCACGATGCCCTTCGTCACCGCAGGACAGAGGGTTTCTCCTTTTAGTGGCGACGTGGCAGTTATTCACCACTACCCAGCCACCCTTTTTCACTCTACAGGTAGCTGAAATAATAGTCTATTTTTAAAGACTAGGTGTGAACTGTGGTGTGGAAGAAATTCTTTAAAGATTATATTAAACGCAAGGACCCCAAATATGATTGTATTGTATGTAATGGACCATTTTGGATCGTCAGAGTGCTTTGTGATTGAATATTCTCTTTTTGTCTTCTTTTCTCGTCCTCTGCAGATGAAGTGATAACATCTCATGGTGCAATTGAAGCAGATAAAGACAACGTGCGTCAAGAACCATATTCCTTGCCACAGGGTTTTATGTGGGACACTTTAGATTTGGGTAACACGGAAGTGGTAAGTAAAACTCTTAAATTCAACACCTGTGTTCGTGCGAATTGCTTCTGAGTTGGTTCTGAGCACCATAGACAGGATACCCTTTTGGTCTTGTAGCTCAAGGAATTGTATACCTTGTTAAACGAGAATTACGTGGAGGATGACGACAACATGTTCCGGTTTGACTATTCGCCTGAGTTCCTGCTGTGGTGAGTCTGTGGGTCCGGAGAGCTGTGGTGGGTGAGGGCGGCATGTCCCTATCTGTTGCTGTGCTCTAGGACACTAACTAGCACCTGCTTTCCTTGCCTGTGTTGACTTCAGGGCTCTGCGTCCCCCGGGCTGGCTTCTGCAGTGGCATTGTGGAGTCAGAGTGTCTTCAAACAAAAAACTGGTAGGGTTCATAAGTGCCATCCCAGCCAACATTCGGATTTACGACAGGTACATATTGAAGCCGGCCCATGTCAGTTTTGATGTGTTGCTTTTTCGAGAATTGCCACTATAATAGGTTTTTAAAAGTACTTCCTGCAGGCTGTTGCTAGAGGGAGAGTGAGCGTGGGGGCGGGGAGGGGGGACAGGTAAATGGGAACTCTGTACATTCTGCTTGGTTTTGCTGTGAACTTAAAACTGCTCCAAGAAAATAAAGTTTATTAGTTTTTAAAAACGTTGGCCTATGAACAACAAAAAAAGAGATCGCTCTCTCTTTCTCCCTGTGTCTCTTAGTCTCATACATGCACAGAACAGATATGTTTTGTGTACATATTCACACATTATATATACATGCATACATGTGTATAGCAGAATAAATAAAGCTATAAATAGGTGCTTCAGATTTATTTCTGGGGGGAAAAGGGACCTTGTATCTCCATGATCTAGAGTTATAATCATTTTGTCAGGGGTGTACGGGAAATAGTATATTGATCTGAACTTGTGAAATGTCTAGATGATAGAATGTTTTTCTTAATATTTTTCTTAAATGTTATATTTAAGGAGGCCTTTCAGTTTCTTATTCTTTGAAATTTTGTGTATTGTTTTATATTTTAAATGTTTTCATCTTATGTTTGCTCTGATTTTTGACATCTTTATTTCTTAGTGTGAAGAAGATGGTTGAAATCAACTTTCTTTGTGTTCATAAGAAATTGAGATCCAAACGGGTTGCCCCAGTGTTAATTCGAGAAATAACTAGAAGAGTGAACCTGAAAGGGATTTTCCAGGCTGTTTATACCGCTGGTGTGGTTCTCCCTAAGCCAGTGGCCACATGCAGGTAATAGCAACGCCCTTACCTTGCATCTTACCTGCGCCTAAGCATTGAGCCTCCCTGCCCTGTTGCTAGAAGTACAATATTATTCTCCTTATGTGTTGCTCACAGGGATTTTGGCTTACCTGTGGTTACGTAGTTGGTTGGTAGCAGAGACGGAGACTAGAAGCAAGACCCAGTGAGCCCAGCCTTTTCAGTACCATGCAGCCACTCGTACCCCAGTGACCCGGAGCTGCGTTTCAGTGTCTTCTGTATAGAAGACTAGCACTGTCTCCACTCGGGGAAACCCAGGGCGTGGCAGTGTGGAGATAGCCAGAGTGGCACCATTTCTTCCCCTTCTCAGAACACTCGGTCTTTACACTGGGCTCTGCAGCACTACTGCAAAAGCTCGATAAACACCAGTCGAACAGCCCGGACACACTTGTTCAAGAGGCAAGCTGTTTTTATGACTGTATCTGCTCTTATCAAGCTTTCAAAGGTTAAGCCATTGAAAAGGTTGTTTATCAGGTTGTCACTTGGCTAATCTATTTCTGAAGAATCAGAGTTCCTCTCCCTCCACTATTTTTATTGATTCAAGTAAAATGAAACTTCAGGTAGACATAGTATAAAAAAATAAAACTGTAAAATTACTATGTCCTATTAAATTATTAATAAATAAACAGAATAAATAAGACTTCACAGGTACATATTAATAGAAATCATTCATCCCAGTACATAAATTAGAATCACTTAAGAAATTCAAGCTGGTTTCTCAAAAAGTTGTTTTCTTTGGTTTGTATTATAAATATGAAGGCAACTAATGTAGGGAGAATATTTTTATGTTTGGGTTTTTCCCCCTCACTTGAGGACATGCTTACTGATTTTAGAGAGGGGCGAAGGGAGGGGGAGAGGAAGAGAAACATCGGTCTGTTGCCTCTCATACGTGCCCTGACCGGGGACCGACCTAGGTATGTACCCTGACTAGGAATCGAATTCGAGAACTTTCGGTTTATGGGACAATGCTTCAACCAACTGAGCCATGCTGGCCAGGGCCACTTTCAGGTTTTCAAACTTTTTGGTTTGCTTTCTGTAGAATCAGCAATGGTTATTAAATACTTAAAAATTGGTCATTATTAATACAACTTTTACAATTTTAAGATACCTCTTTATTGAAAGATGAAAGATCACAAACTACAAAGAAACATAATTAGGAAGGTAAAATACATTTTAGAGGTAAAAAACGCCTTGTAAAATAACTGCATTGGAAGAGCGCCAGCCAGCACCCAGCAATGGGCCAGACACAACGTAAGTGTTCATTAAATGTTCTACCACAGCTGAGCTGAGACAGAGTAAAAATTTGGAGAGTTAGAAATCAGTTTGACTTTCAAACCTTTATTGTATTCCAGATACTGGCATCGATCACTAAACCCCAGAAAATTAGTAGAAGTGAAATTTTCTCACTTGAGTAGAAACATGACTTTACAGAGAACAATGAAGCTGTACAGACTTCCAGATGTAAGTAAAAATGACTTGCAGTTTTTCAAGACTGTAACAACTGAAGCTTTTAACGTAGAAGAGAACTACTTTCAGGGGTCTGAAAACCTGACTTACGTGTCTAAAGATATGACTGGGTAGCTGAAAGGTCTGCATGGAGCTCAGGGGTGGGGAGAAGTAAGGGGTTCACAGGGAGGTAGCAGTTTGTTTGTAAGACTTTTTAAGTTCTTCAGTTTGTGGTTGCTTGGGCTTGATCTCAAGACACGTAAGTTTTGAAATTTCGAGTATTTATGGTCTGTTAAGTAAGAGGGAAGAAAAGTTTCAGGCTTCTGATGAAATCTTAACTCAATGGAACTAAGGCATAAAGTTTAGAGGAGAGACCTAGGAGAGGAAATAATGTCTTAATAAATTATCATCTTTTTAAAGTAGCAAATTGCCAATATAAAAAATTGTCTCTATTTTAATAGGGGAAAGTGTATTTGTTTCTATCATTAAAAAAAAATTTTTTTTATTTTACCCACTCCCTCAACAGCCTCCCCTTTGGCACCCACCAGCTTGTTCTCTGTATCTGTAGGTCTGTTTCTGTTTTGTTTTTTCATTTGTTTTTGTTTTTAGATTTCACATATAAGTGAAATCATATGGTATTTGTCTTTCTCTGACTTATTTCACTTAGCGTAATACTCTCTAGCTCCATCCATGTTGTTGCAAATGGGAAGATTTCATTCTTTTTTTTTTAATTACTTTATTGTTCATTCTTTCTTATTGCTGAGTAATATTCTATTGTCAAAATTTAAATATGCTTACCATTCTTGGCTTGGATAGTCTATTAGTTATCTATTGCTCTGTAACAAGTGACTGCAAATGTAGCAGCTTAAAATGACACATTCACTGTCTCCCAGATTCTGTCTGTCAGGAATGAAGGCACAGCTTAGCCAAGGCCTCTGCTTCAGGGTCTCTCATGAAGCTGCCATCAAGATATCGGCCAGGTCTCTTCTGAAAACTTGACAGGGATGGGTCCACTGCCAAGCGCACATGGCCGTTGTCAGGCTTGAGTTCCCTGTAGGCAGCTGGACTGAGGGCCTCAGTTCCTTGCAGGCTGTCAGGCAAAGCTGACCTCAGTTCTTCGCCACATGGGATCCTCCGTGGGGCTGCTGACAACATGGCAGCTTGCTTCATCAAAGCTGATGAGGAGAGAGTCCTAGAGAGACTCTCCTGGCAAGAGGGATGTTAGCACCTTATTCCCAATTCACAAAAGTGACATCCAGTCACCATATTTCATCAGTTAGATACAAGTCATCGGTCCCACCCGCATTTGAAAGAGTGGATCACAAGGAGGTGGACCTCACTGGGGGCCGTCTTAGAGTCTGTCAACCACAGATGAGATTTTTTGTTTGGAGTTTTGGTTTCTTCAGAATTATTCTACTTGGGTATTTACAACATAGTCTTAGTACACACTTTAACTTGATTGAGGGAGACAGGCAGAATGGCGCCATGTTCCTCTCGAACGTGGTGGCAGCCCCACCTGTGGCCACTCTAGGTGCAGCATACTCCTGTTCCTGTTGTCTTTTGGCCAGTTGTTCGTTTGCCAAATGTGTGTGATCAGTAGCTACATGAATTGAGGTCTTTTTCTGATAATAAATGAGAATCACCTAAGGTCTGACTGGAGACAGAATTTAATAAGGAGAGAAGTGGATGGAAGGAAACAGGTGTTGGAGATGCTGGGGTCATCAGTCTTGGACTTTGCCACCTGGCACACAGAACGGAAGGAATGTTCTTCCCTTCTGTCTTAGCTGTTGTTGCAGAAGTCGGGGCTCAAACTGATGAGTTCCCTGCCTCTCCGTGAGGCCAGGGAGGGAGGGGGAACATAGATCAGAGCAGATGGTAATAGAGAAAATGCAGTGATATGAAGAAGGAGCCTCCACACAGCCTGGGGAAGAAGCAGCAGCCCTCTCAAGCTAGGGCTCTGAAATGAAAAAATAGGAAAATGTTCAGAAAGGTCACACTGTTGTCATGACAATCAATACTTATGGGTTCTGTTGAAGCCAGAAACAATTTCTGCTAATGGCCAAGACCCAGAGCAACCGAGAGAGAGAGAGTCACAGGGGCACACATGGCAGTGAGAAAAATGGGGCACAGCACCCTGCTGAGATGTAGGCACCATTTATTCTCAGTTTGTCTTCCTTACTGGTTGTTAGCTACTTAGCTTTCTGTGAGTTGAATTAGAAACTGCAAGCACACCTGCTTTTCTCACTAGAGCCTAATGCTGTTCTGCTTTGGCCTCCCCAGATTTTAGCATATTGAACCTCAGGCAGTCTAGCCTGCATCTAAGGAAAGTACCCACTTACATGTGGGTTGCCCAAAATGGAATGAAGAATAAGGAGTTTTAGTACCTATCATTGGTTTATTCAGGATAATTAGAATCAGAGCTGCTAAAAGTATTTTTGACTTGACTGTGTCCATCAATCAGCCTTTATGTTTTTGTACAAGAACCACTCAAGGCAGATAACAGTTGGTAATAAGTCACTGGTCAGGCATTGGTTTTTATTTCCCCAATGAACTGAAGCTTATAAAGGTCTCCCACACGTTATTCAGTATATTCTTAAAATAACCTTTTGAATTTCGCACTTCTTATCCTAATTTTTCAGATGAAAAGACTAATGCTTGTGAATCTGACACTTAGATGGGGCCTATCATTCATAAGTGGAGGTCTTGGGATACAGGCCCCAGATCCCATGTTTTGCCTGTTAGATCCCTTTGCTTCTGCCATCAACTCTTAACACACCTGTTAGGCAGGCATTATGGCGCAGTCCCACCAAATGTCTCACTGTGCAGTCAGTAGCATGTAGGCTGAGACAGGAAAGGATGACGTCAGGGCCCAGACAGCTCTCGTTGGCGTATTCCAGTCACCCTCTGCCTTTTAAGTCATAGAGAAGGGAAGAAAGATAAAAAGTAAATTAATAATAAAAAAAGAGTAGAAGAGATGAAGGTACAGATACAGTCAAACCTCAAATGTCTTGGGTCTCGAACAATGCCATTCTCTTCCAAGTTGTTCACAGGAAAAAAACACCTCGATTGTCTGACAAAACTTCAGGTCTTGATTCTCTACCCGATAACCCTTTCATGCTGATACCTGTATGATCAGTCGTGCATCTCTCAGGTGACAAATGAAGGAGATTCAGTTTTCAAACAAAGTGCTTCTGGAACAGTTTTCCAGAGTAAATTAATTTCGAGAATTGAGGTCCCACTGTATTGGAAAATTGGAAGGTACCTTCAGCAATCTCCTGAGTTAGGAGCTGGACACTGTAGCTACTCCAGGCCACCTGCTCCTCTCGCGGGGGCCCAGAGGGGTGATGCCACCGCCAGCAGTCACGTCGTTTTAGAACAGTTTTGTATCGTTTAGCACAAAGAGAAGAACCTCAGTGAATGCGGCTTTCGCTCTGTGCATGTTTTATTTTCTGATTCATCATTCTTCTTTTTGCTTCTTGTGCTTGCTTTCTATCTTTTTTGTGGACTTCTAAATATGAGGTAACCCTTATTGTGGCCAGCATCATGCTAGACATTGTGCATCCTTGGCCTCATTTATTATTCATAACAATCATAGACGGGCAGATCATTTTCCCCATTTTATAGAAGAGGACGTGGAAACACCAGACTCACTTACCCAGAGGTTTAATGTCAGGACAGAACTATCCTGAAGCCCACACCATTGGCTACTGCTATCTGAGATACTAGGGTTTTTTCCAAGAGTAATGTGTTTCTCAACCCTAACATTGGTTTGTTTTTAACTTGGTGTTGAGCATTTCAAAGTAAAGTTGGAGTTTTTTTGGTCAATGCTCTTAAAAGTGGAAAAATTTGAATCGGATAAAGAGCAGGAGTCAGATGAATCTCCCAGCATTCCTGCTGCGTGGCTTGTGAAAGTATGCTAAGATGTATGAGATATTCTAGATTTACTGGCAATAGATGATTTTTTTTTAGTGTGTAGTATCCTACTGCTCCTTTTTAAAATCAAATAAATAACTGTAATCATTGCTTACATCTTCACTCTGGAACCTTGGCTTATAGGGGTGTCCAACCCACTGCCCATGGGCTGCATATGGCCCAGGAGGGCTATGAATGTGGCCTAACACAAAATTGTAAATTTACTTAAAACCTTTTTTTTGCTCATCGGTTTTTGTTAGTGTTTGCGTATTTAATGTGTGGCCCAAGACAACTCCTCTTCTTCCAGTGTGGCCCAGAGAGGCCAAAAGGTTGGACACCCCCTGCAACATTCATGCCACATAGTGGGACACACAACACTGCATCTGTTTTTTGATAGACTCTGAGCTTTATTCCTTTATGACCTTATCAGCAGCTTTTACACACATTTCAATATACATAGAGTCCAGTGAGGAATGTGTGTTAGTCGGACGCTGGGAAAGTAAATCTGATCGAGATACAGAGTTTGCTTATGACATTTGAGATTTTTCTCAGTTACTGGAAAATATTTTTTGCTTTTTATTGAACACTCAGAACATATACCACTTTACTCCAGATTATGCCAAAGTTACCATTTTTACCTAAGTTTTAGGTTCTTCCCATCTCTTCCTGAAGACAACAGCTATAATTTGAGTGTTTCTGTTTTACATTTTAAAATTTATTTCATGCTTCTGTAGACTTTTTGAAGAATGTGTGACTTCATGACATCAGAAAGAAGCAAGTTGAGGCCCTGAGGTGCACAAGCCACTGTTGGTCAGCAAAAGTGAATACTTGTTTTCTAGGACCTTGTATTTTTTATAGCTGACATTGTCTGTTCTTTTCTGCTTTAATGCTTCTGTAAAAACTCGAAGTGCTTATAAATTGCTAAGTTTATATGTTATCTCCCTGTCTGTTTGCCCAAACACACATTTCCCTAAGTGTTCCTCATCTGCATCCCACTACCCTGCCTCCGGCCTTCAGAGACTCGAGATAGCAGCTCTCAGAGTCCCTGGGGCCCTTTCAGGCGGTCCGTGAAGTCACCACTTGTTATAATGATACTGAAACATAGTTTGCACTTTTTACTTTCATTATCTTACAAATGTACTATGAAGACTTTCCACAGGCTTTATGAAATTTGTGTCCCTATATAGATAGATATGTGTGTGTGCGCGTGTATCTATCTATCTATCTATCTATATATATATAGATAGATAGATATATTCTTTTGTTTTAAAATGTCTCATTTCTAACATGACAAATGTGGATGGCTATCACCACATTAGCAAAGCTCTCTGGGAGTACTCGATGATCTTTCAGAGCCTAGTAATGAGTACTTGAGAACAGCTGCTTTCGGGACGTTGATTTAGTGACTGGGCAGTATGAGTATTGAACTCATGGGAACTGTGTTGCAGCAGAATATTTGGCTTTAGTCCTGGATAGTGTGGCCTGGCTTGTTGGGCATTGTCCCACACACCGAGGCGGGGGAGCAGAGGGGCTCACCAGTTAGGTTCCAGGTCAGAGCACATGCCTGGGTTGCGGGTTTGGTCCCCAGTCAGGAAGCTGCAAACCAATCAGTGTTTCTCACATCAGTGTTTCTCTCCTTCTCTATCTCCCTGCCTTCCCTTCTCTCTAAAGATATCAAAAATAAAAAATATATATATTTTGCTTTAGAAGGAAGTTGGCCAGCCTTTCCTTCATTTCTGAATTTTCTGTATAAACACATTGTGTATCCTGTTGCTTTCATGATTAATCTAATAGCTTGATATCATTGATACTGAGCCAGTAACAAAAAAAAAAAACCTAATATTCAGAAAAGCTATTTAAAATTTATCAAGGTCATCCTCATAGCAGAAAACAATCTTTTTTAATGACTCCAGTATGCAACATATATGGTTTTGGTCTTCTGAGTAGCATTTTGAAATACATGTTTATCACATTTAACAGTATATAGAAACACATAGGTTCCCTCTTCCCATGAATTGCAGTACAAAAATTCTACCAGTACTCAAACTGACTCAGGGGAAACAGAAGAAAATTGCAATTTCACGCCTGGCTTGCATATAAATGTCAGGCCACAGAAGCATCATTTTTTCATAGCCGACAGTGACTTTTTTCCATATCTGTAGCCTTCACCTCACTTTATAAATGATCATGGTAAAAACACAGGCATTCATTCAGTACATACTCAGGCTTGTATTGCCCTGCTTGCCTGAAGGGTTAGCCTAGGATGGAAACAAGGACCTGGAGATTTCTTGTCCTTTCGCTTCGAGATCTACAAAAGCTAGAACTGTGATTTCTCTATTATTATAAGTGTTAAGAACTTAGATTCTCTTAATTTAGACCATAAAACTATTTTAGCTGCATAACTGTGTCTTTATAGATTATTTAGGTCACAACTGAGTTTTACATAGTAAATACTTAGCTAAGAACTACTGGGTCTGTAGATACAAAGAACATATTTCCCATCGCCTTCCCCTCACCAATCAATAATCAGTCAGCATTCTTTGTCACAGAACCTTGGAAACCTCAGCACAACTGCTAACTTTGAGCAGAGCTAGCACACAAGATGAAAACCTATTTTCCACTAGTCTGGGGTATGCAGGGATCATAATGATCTAATTTCAGAGGCAGCTTTTAATATATTTAGAAATAATTAGGCCAGAAAAGGTAGAGTAGCGGTGTTTATGTACAAGTTACCACTTAAATGTATCCAATATTTCTACAAAAAAATCAAATTAATTGGGAAAATGAAATTGCATTTCTAAGGTTTTGGTATTTTGTTTGTACAAACAGCAAATGTGGAGTGGGTTTTCTCACTTCTAGTGTGCTGGTGTCTAGGCAGTTCCTACAGAGCTAAGTGGTGTCTGGAGCTCTTTTCAGGACAGGAGGTTGAACAAATCCAGATGTTCTGACCTTTAGGTTATTTTATTCCTGTGACTTAATGAAAAATTTGTGATGCTTTGGAAGAATGAACTCAAATACCTATTCTGATCACCTTTATTTAAAAGATGGCATGAGAGTCCAGGGCCAGTTCTTGGCAGCCAGCCATTTGCCTTTGGAAAAATCTTGGCTATTAAAATGCTTGCCTTCCCATTCTGATCAATAGAATTTCACTTTTGTTGCTTATGAGAACAAACAGCTATGTCCTTTTCGCAGACCATAGAAATAAATGTCTGAACTTTTTTCCATTGTGTTTTCACAATGTCAGACAAGGCCGTTTCAAAGCATAGTGCCCAGAACACATGCTAAGATTGCTCTGCCCTGTCATCTAGGCTGTTAGAATTCTTGCCGTTAGTATATAGATCAACTTGGAGTGTTCCTTTGATTTTGTTTGGGTTATGGGCAATATTCACCAGAGATCTGGCACACAAAGATAAGATACGACACGTTGTCTAGCATATATTCTAACTCAGTGCTTCTCAAACTTTAGTGTGTATAGGAATCACCAGGGAATCTTGCTGAACTGCAGATTCTGACTTGGTAAGTCTGGGACAGATCCCAAAGTCTGCAGTTCTAACAAGCTTCCCTGTGATGCTGATGTGGCTGGTCTGCAGACCACACTTCAATGCAAAGTACGTTTTACTCCTCCGTATTTAAACTTCCCAATTTGCTTTGTTTTCACTCTAACAAGGTGACAAAGACTTCAGGCTTAAGACCAATGGAACCAAGAGATGTCAAAGCAGTTCGAGAATTAACCAACAGTTACCTGAAGCGGTTTCATCTTGCTCCGGTGATGGACGAAGAGGAAGTAGCCCACTGGTTCCTCCCCAAGGAGCACATCATTGACACGTTTGTAGTGGAGGTAAAGACAAGGCGATATGATAGTGCAGAGAAGTATGAAAAGCCTGTGCTAATGAGTCTCTTTTTCACAAAGATCATAGAATGCCATCTCTTCCCTCTTCCTCCACGAATTACCGCTTCTCTACTAGATTTCTGCTCACCCTTCTAGAACCAAGTTTTCTTCTTACAGTTTCCATTCCTGGTAAAAGCTTACTTTTACTACTTCTGAATGGGAAATCATGACACTTTTCTGTTGCTACTGTGTGATTAATTGCTTTTCTCAGTTTTGAAAAAATCCAATTCGAATGACCTGCTTTAAGGTAGATACATTCCAAGTTTAATATTCCTTTGGTTTTGCAAACCTGGAACTGAATTGCCTTTGTCTGAGACTCAGCTGCTTAACCCTGTTTAGAGGAAGGAAGGAAAAGTAACAGTTTACAATTCCCAATTGTTGGTTAGGTGAGTTTAACGTAGTGACTTGTAAACCATTTTTTAAAAAGCTTAGAATTTGTTGTACAAATGCTATTTCACTTAGAAGCTCTTTTGGTTGAAGGTGGGTTGGGTCAAGAAGTTGGGATTTAAACTGGTAAGTACCTGGAGGGGAGAAAGGAGCAAGGTGGCCAGGTAGATGCTGCTGCAGGGGCCTATTCACTATGCAGCTGTGAGAGCTGAGCTGCAGGTGTGTTTGCAGCGCTGTCCAGCAGTGTCTGGATGCAAGCTGGTGGCCAAGGGAGGTAGTAATGGTGGGAGCAGACAGCGTGAATTCGGACAGCATTTCTGAAAAACATTTGAGCAGTCTTTGTTTTTAGAAATAAAAAAAACTTTTATTTCTAAAACAGTGCTGGAGTGGATATCTTTGTGTACTAACCTGTATGCACTTGTGTAAGTTTCTCCAGAGTAACAGTTCCCAAAGTTTTTGATCTCAGGACTCCTTCACCCTTTTAAGAATTACTGAGGACCCCAAAGAACTTTTTTTATTTTTGTGGATTATACCTACCTATATTTACCATATTCAAAATTAAAACAGAAATTTTCAAATATTATTTTGTAAGTCAGACAAAGCCAATATCATATAATCTCACGAGGAATCTTAAAAAAAAAAATCCTCATAGATACGGAAAATAGATTGGTGGTTGCCAGAGGCGAGAAGTGGGGGTTGGTGACCTGTGTGAAGGTGGTAAAGGTGTAAACTGTCAGTTATCAAGTAAGAGAGCCGTGGGGATGTGGTGTTCAGTGCGGTGACTTTAGTTAACAGCACTGTGTTGTACATTGGAAATTTGCTACGAGAGTAGACCTTAAAAGTTCTTATCACAAGAAAGAAAACTCATAACTCTGTGAGGTGATGCATGTTAAGTAGATTTACTGTGGTGATCATTTCACAGTGTATACATAATATTGAACTATTTTGTTCACGTGAAACTGATGTAATGTCAATTATAGCTCAGGTAAAAGAAGAGTAATTGGAAAATATATATTATTTAATAACTGTATAACAATAATAACCCCATTACATTTTACCTAAATGACGTATTTTGTATGAAAAATAACTTTTCTAAAGTAACAAAATTAATTAAAAGAATGGTGTTGTTTTACCTTTTTGCAAGTCTCTTAAATGTCCGACTTAATAGAAGACAACTAGGTTCTCACATCTTCTGCATTCAGTCTATTGTGATATATTGTTTTGGTTGAAGTATATGAAAAAAACCCTTCACACAGAGTATTGGGGTATGGAAAAGAAATAAGTATTTTAATAGCCTTTTAGGTAGTTGTGGGTATCTGAAATCACATTAATGAATTTTCATACTCTGTTAGATTAAAATCCACAGGCCTATCTTGTTTTTTGAATGACTCTTTTACCAGTGCTTTTGGAACATCATCTATCATTTAGAAAATGTTGGTTCACTGAGTTACATAGGTCTCCCAAATACTGACATTTCATTAGGTAATAAAAAAAATCATTGATATTAGCACCATTGTTATCAGCAGAAAATACAAAATTTAGCTCCTGGTGGAGGATACTGGTTTTTCCGAACTTTAGCTTGCGCCTGAAAGCTCAGATGTTATCATTGGCAACAAATCCTGCCAGTCCTTTCCCTGAAGTGCGAGACTCACATCACTGACTTTCAGGATGTGCCAGACAGCCACACCTGAGTGACCAGTGTGCCAGTCCCACAGCGAAGTGGTGTCGCAGGGAACAGTGGCTAGTTCAGCTCACCCCTCAGTCGCCTGAGGACTTCTTCAGACAGCATTTGTGTTTCAGTCTGCAGCAGAAGGCTTCCCACAGAGGATTAAAAAGATGAGTTAAGCGTTGAGAGTTAATAAAATTGATTGTTAGTCAAGGACACATGTGAAACCTGTTTTTAACCGTGAGGGTGTGGTGACGGTGAATAAAGTGCCCCCTGGTGCGGTGTGGTGCCGAGGCACTGGTAGTCGTGCCCACCATAGCTCCTGTACTCCCAGTGCAGACGTCCACATGGTGAACAAGGTAAACACCTTCCTGGTGATCTTAGGGAAATGGTTTCCACCTCACAGGCCCCAAGGGTCTCGGGTACCACAGACCACATTTTGAGAGCTGCCCTAGCATTAACTACTTAGAAGTCAGACAGCTGAGTCTGAGGGTCGCACACATCTTTGACATCACTAGAAATTGCCAGGTGTCCCTTAGCAGTGCGTGTAAGTCCTGTTCTGCACATCCTCACTCCCATTTGAGGGTATTATCAGACTTCAAATGTAAGCCAGTCTGATGGGTATCAAATTGCCTTTTTAAATTTATGTTCTTATTATGGGTGAATTTGAATATCTTATCATAAATCTGTTAGCCATTTTTTTCTTATGTGAGTTTGCTGTTCATATATTTTGCCTGTTTTTATTTTTGACCTTAATCTCAATTTGTACAAGTTTTTCTATATGCTAAATATTAATACTTTGTATTATGGTATATTTCTTGGTTCTCTGTTCTGTTTCATTGGTCTCTGTGTCTGTCCCCTACCGGTACCACACTGTCCTGGTTATTAAAGCTCTGTAGTATGTGTTAAAATTGGGTAGAGTGATTTCTTTCACTTTTTTCTTCTTTGTTGAGATTGTTTTAGCTAATCTATTTGCTTTGCCTTTTCATATAAATTTTAGAATAAGTTTGTCTTTGTCTACAAAATACCTTACTGAGATTTTGATAAGAATTACATTAAATCTAGAGATTAATTTGTAGAGAACTGACAAGTCTTCAAATCTTTGAACATGGTCTGTCTCCACTTATTTTATCAGCATTCTGTAACTTTTAGCATGCAGATCCTGTACATGTTTTCTCTTAACTGAATTTTATTGGTTCATAAAATGACATGGGTTTCAGGTGTACAGTTCTATAATATGACATCTGTATATTGTATTTTATGTTCACCCCCCAAGTCAAGTCTCATTTCATCACCATTCATCCCCCCCTTTACCCTCTTATACCTCATTTACCCCCCTTTCTCTCTGGTAATCACCATGCCGTTGTCTTTGTCTGTGAGGCGTTTTTTTTTCTTAATCCCTCCGCCTTTTTCACACAGCCCCCAATGCCACCCCTGCTCTGACAGCTGTCCATCTGTTCCCTATCTATGAATCTGTCTCTGTTTTGCTTATTAGTTCAGTTTATTCATTAGAATCCACACATGTGAAATCATATAGCATTTGTCTTTCTCTGACTGGCTTATTTCACTTAGTATAGTGCTCTTTAAGTCCATCCATACTGTTGTAAAAGGTAGAATTTTCTTCTTTTTTTACATCCCAGTAGTATTCCATTGTATAAATGTACCATAGCTTTTCTTATCCACTCATCTAGTGATGGACACTTGGGCTGCTTCCCAATCTTGGCTGTTGTGAATAACGCTGCACTGAACACAGGAGTACATGCATTCTTTTGAATCACTGTTTCAGGTTTCTTTGGCTATATGCCCAGAAGTGGAATTGCTGGGTCATAAGGCAGTTAGAGTTTTAATTTTTTGAGGTCACTGCATACTGCTTCCCACAGTGGCTGCACCAGTCTGTATTCCCACCAGTAGTGCACAAGAGTTCCTTTTTCTCCACATCCTTGCCAGCAGTTGTTGTTTGTTGATTTATTGATGATAGCCATTCTGACAGCTATGATATCTCATCGTGGTTTTAATTTGCTTATCTCTGATTAGTGATGTCAAGCATCTTTTTGTATGTCTATTGGCCATGCGTATGTCCTCTTTGGAAAAGTGTCTATTAAGGTCCTTTGCCCATTAAAAAAATTTTTTTAATACTCACTCAAGAATATGTTTAGTAATTTGAGAGAGAGAGAAACGTCAGTTTCCTCCCATATGTACTCCTACTAGTGATCCAACCTGCACCCTAAGTATGTGCCCTAACTAGGGATTGAACTCACAACCTTTTGGTGTACAGCACCATGCTCCAACCAACTGAGCCACCCAGCTAGGGCTTGCCCATATTTTAATTGGATTGTTTGGGGGGTTTTGGTGTTGAGTTTTATAAGTTGTTTATAGTATGAATATTAACCCACTATCAGGTGTATCATTGGCAAATACGTTCTCCTATTTAGTTAGTTGTCTTCTCATTTTGTTGATGGTTTCCTTTGCTGTGGAAAAACTTTTTAGTTTGATGTAGTCCTATTTGTTTATTTTTTCTTTTCTTTCCCTTGCTTGAGGTGATATGTCAGAAAAAAATATTGCTATGAGAAATGTCTGAGATTTTACTGTCTGTGTTTTCTTCTAGGGCTTTTATGGTTTAGAATCTAACATTTAGGTCTTTAATCCATTTTGAAATTGTACTTGTGTATGGTGTAAGAGGGGGTCTAATTTTATTTTTTTGCACAAAGCCGTCCAATTTTCTCAATACTGCTTACTGAAGAGATTATCTTTACCTCATTGTATGTTTTTCCCTCCTTTGTCAAATGTTAACTAACCATAAAGGCATGAGTTTATTTTGGGGCTCTCTGTTCTGTGCCATTGATCTCTATGTCTGTTTTTATGCCAGTACCATGCTGGTTTTATTATTATAGTTTTGCAGCATAGTCTCATATTAGGAGGAGTGATTCCTTCAACTTCGTTCTTATTTCTCAAGATTGTTGTGCCTATCGGGATCTTCTGTGGTTCCATATAAATTTTTTAATATTAGTTTTAGTTTTGTGAAATACACCATTGGTATCTTGGTAGGGCTTGCATTGAATCTATAGATTGATTTGGGTAGGATGGACATTTAAATGATGTTAATCCTTCCTATCCATAAACACAGTATATGCCTCCACTTATTTGTATCTTCTTCAGTTTCTTCAGTGTCTTACAGTCTTCCAGGTACACATCTTTTACCTCCTTTGTTAAATTTATTCTTAGGTATTTTTTGATGCAATTGTAAATAGGATTGTTTTCTTAATCTCACTATATGATAGTTCATTATTGGTGTAAAAAGATGCAACTGATTTCTGGATGTTTATTTTGTATCCTGCTACTTAACTGATTTCATTTATCAGTTCTAGTAGTTATTTGGTGGATTATTTAGGGTTATCTAATACAATATAATGTCATCTGCAAATAGTGACAGTTTTACTTCTTCCATTCCACTTTGGATGCATTTTATTTCTTCTCTTTTTGTCTGATTGCTGTGGCTAGGACTTCTAGTACTATGCTGAGTAAGAAAGATGAAAACGGACATCCATCTTTTGCCCTTTGAGTATGATGTTGGCTATGGGTTTGTCTTATATATCCTTGATTGTGGTTAGATATGTTCTCTTTGTTTCCACTTTGCTGAGAGTTTTTATCATAAATGGATGCTGGATTTTAAAAATGCTTTTTAAAAATGCTTTCTCTGCACCTATCAATATGAGCATGTGGTTTTTATCCTTCATTTTGTTTATGTGGTGTATTACATTCATTAATTTGAGGATATTGTACAAACCTTGCATCCCAGGAATAAATCCCACTTGATCATGGTGTATGATCTTTTTAATGTATTGCTGGATCCAGTTTGCTAATTTGGATAGGGATATCAGCCTGTAATTTGGATAGGGATATCAGCCTGATAACGGTTTTGGAATTGGAATAATGATGGCCTCGTAAGATGAGCTTGGGAGTCTTTCCTCCTCCTGAATTTTTTGGAATAGTTTAAGAAGGAGAGGTGTTGGTTCCTCTTTGAATGTTTGGTAAAATTCACCTGTGAAGACATCCAGTACAGGACTTTTGTTCATTGGGAGTTTTTGATTATTGCTTCAGTTTCATGAGTTGTAATTTATTCAAATACTCTGATTCTTCTTGATTCAGTTTTGGAAGATTGTATGTTTCTAGGAATTTATCCACTTCATCCAGATCATTCTATTTGTTACCATATAGTTATTCCTAGTATTTTCTTACAATCCTTTGTATTTCTGTGATATCAGTTGTACTCTTCCTCTTTCATTTCTGATTTTATTTATTGGGTCCTATATGTTTTTTTTCCATGATGATTCTGGTTAAAGGTTTGTCAATCTTGTTTACCTTTCAAAGAACCAGATCTTGGTTTCATTGATTTTTTTGTACTATTTTTTTAAACTTTGTTTATTTCTGCTGTGATCTTTATTATTTCGTTTCTTCTACTGACTCTGGGTTTTGTTCTCTTTCTAGTTCCTTTAGTTGTAAAGTTAGATTGTTTATTTGAGATTTTTCTTGTTTCTTGAATTAGGCCTGTAATGCTATGAATTTTCCTCTAAGGACTGCTTTTGCTGTGTCCCATAGATTTTTGGGTTGTTGTGTTCTCATTTTTATTTGTTTCAAAGTATCTTTTGATTTCTTTTTGATCTGATTGTTAACCCATTTATTGTTTAGTAACATGTTATTTAGCTCCCAAGTCTTCGTGTGTTTTTCATTTTTGTTTGCGATTGATTTCTAGTTTTATACCATAATGGTCAGCAAAGATGTTTGATATAATTTCAATCTTCATAAATTTATTGACTTGTTTTTGTGTCCTAATGCACTCTATTCTAGAATACATCCTTTGAGCACTTGAAAAGTACATGTATTCTGCTTCTTTGGGATGAAATGCTCCAAACATATCAATGAAATCCATCTGTTCTAGTGTGCCATTTTAAGGCTGCTGTTGATTTTCTGTCTGGAAAACTTTCTGTCTGTTGGTGGATGTTAAAAATCCTCTACTGTGAGTATGTTCCTGTCAGCCTCTCCCTTTATCAGTATTTGCTTTACATATTTAGGTGCTCCTGTGCTTTGTGCATAAATGTTTATAAGTGTTATATCCTCTTGTTGGATTGCTCCCTTTATCATTATGAGGTGTCCTTCTTTGTCTCTTACTATATCCATTGCTTCAAAGTCTGTTTTGTCAGATATAAGTATTGCTACCCTAGCTTTTTCTTTCCTTTCCGTTTGCATGAAATATCTTTTTCTACCCCTTTACTTTTAGTCTGTCTATATCTTTCCTTCTGAGTTGGGTCTTTTGTAGCCAGCATATATATGGATCTTGTTTTCTAATCCATTCAGCTACCCTATGTCTTTTGATTGGAGCATTTAGGCATTTACATTTAAAGTGATCTATACATATTGATAGATATGTATTTATTGTCATTTTATTCTTTTAAGTATTTTCCTCTTTCTTTCCCCTTCTTTTTTTCTTCTTCCTTCTTCTTCTTCTTTTCTTCTTCTTCTCGCTTTACCATTTCTTGTCATACTGATTTGGTGATAACAAACTCCTTTAGGTTTAATCTTGTCTGGGAAGCTTTTTATGTACCCTTCAATTTTAAATGATAGCCTTGTTGGGTAAAGTCTTGGTTGTAGGTCCTTGCTTTTCCCTTTGAATATTCCATGCCAGCCTCTTCTGGCCTGAAATGTTTCTGTTAAGAAATCAGCTGGTAGTCTTATGGAAGCTCCCTTATAGGTAACTAACAGTCTTTCTCTTACTGCTTTTTTTAAAGTTTATTTTATTGATTGTGTTATTACAGTCATCCCAGTTTTTCTCCCTTTGCACACCTCCACCTTGTACGCCCTTCCCTCCAGCAGCACACCCCTCAGTTCATGTCCATGGGTCATGCAAATAAGCCCTTTGGCTTCTCCATCTCCTATACTATTTTTAACATCCCCTTGTTTATTCTGTACCTACCAATTACACTTTTTGATCCCTGCACCTTTTTCCGCATTCCCCCCTCCCAGCTGGTAACCCACCAAACAATCTTCATACCAATGATTCTGTTCCTGTTCTGGTTGTTTGCCTAGTTTGGTTTTGGGGTTGGTTTTTTTTTTTTTTTTTTTTTTTAGATTCAATTGTTGATAGTTGTGAATTTTTTTGCCTTTTTAATGTTCATAGTTTTAATCTTCCTCTTTTTCATAAATAAGTCCCCTCAACATCCCCTGTGACAATGGCTTGGTGATGATGAACTCCTTCAGCTTCACCCTGTCTGGGAAGCACTCTATCTGTTTTTCCACTCCAAATGACAGCTTTGCTGGATAGAGCAATCTAGGCGGTAGATCCCTGCCTTTCATCACCCTGAATACTTCTTGCCAGTCCCTTCCTGCCTGCAGTGTTTCTCCCAAGAAAACAGCCGCTAGTCCTCTGGGTGTTCCTCTGTAGGTAACTCTCTGCTTTTCTCTTTTTGCTCCCAAGATTCTTTCCTTATCTTTAGCCCTTGTCATTTTAACCATGATGTGTCTCAGTGTGGCCCTTCTTGGGTCCCAACTTGTTTGGGACTTTCTGTGCTTCCTGGACCTACATGTCTACTTCCTTTGCCAAACTAGGGAAGCCTTCCCTCATTATCTTTTCAAATAAGTTTTTAATTTCTTGTTCTTGCTCTTCTCCCTCTGGCATCCCTATGACTCGGATGTTGGCATGTACAGATATCCCAGAGTCTTCTTACACCATCCTTGTTTTCTTGAATTCTTATTCCTTCTTTCTGTTCTGGTTGAATGTTTATTACTTCCTCATGTTCCAAGTCATTGATCTGAATCTCTGCTTCTTTCTCTTCACCACTGGTTCCCTGTAGATTTTTCTTAATTTCATTTAAGGTAGCCTTCATTTCTTCCTATATGTTTGTTGCTGTACTCAATGAATTCTCTGAGCATCCTGATCACCAATGTTTTGAACTCTGCATCTGATAGGTTGGCTCTCTCTGTTTTAATTAGTTATTTTTCTGGGGTCTCGTTCTGCTCTTTCATTTGGACCACATTTCCTTGTCTTCTTAATTTCACAGCCTCCTTGTGTTTGTCTCCATGTACTGGATAAAGCTGCTTTGAGTCTCCATGTTAGTAGCACAGCCTGTTATAAAAAAAGGCACCTATAACTTGGGTGGGGTGGAGCCTTAGGTATTCATCAGGGTGGGGCAACCCACTTTACCACATTGGGGCTCTGTGTGGGAAGAGGGCTTGGAAAGGGGACTGTGCTGCTGCCTGACTCCTGGAGGTTTGCCCAGCGTTTACCCTGTTTCCAGTCACTTCACCCACTCCCCATATGCAACTGGTGCCCTTCCAGCTGTTGCCATGGTGTTGAATCCCACAGTGGGTGGGTTTACATATATTTTAAGACTGTGTGGGCCCTTTAAGTGGAGTTTCCTAAAAATCCAGCAGTTTCTTGTGCCACCCCAAGCCTCACTGGTTTTTACATCTAAAAATTAGGGGGACTTATGTCTTGGTGCTGGAACCCTGAGCTGTGTGGTCTGTCCTGGGGCTGGGATCGCTCACTCACAAGGTGTCCCTCCCAATTTTTATCCCCCACATGTGAATGTGAAATCCCCTGTGGCCATTCCACCAGCAGCTCTCCGCACCACACTGTGTCTACTTGCCTCTCTGCTCTGTCTCTGTGTCTTCACCCCTCCTACTCATCTGATTGAATATGGCTTC
This sequence comes from Glossophaga mutica, assembly GCA_039655065.1. Lineage (NCBI taxonomy): Eukaryota > Metazoa > Chordata > Mammalia > Chiroptera > Phyllostomidae > Glossophaga > Glossophaga mutica. The sequence continues at coordinate 161,287,581 of CM077303.1, forward strand.
TTTAAATTCTTGGTTGTCAGACTTCCATACAGTTCAATTTTCTCACAGTTCTGGGTGTTATTTGAGATTTAGTTGTAATTCTTTTTGTGGTTGCACAGGGAGGCAAAGTGTGTCTATCTATACCTCCCTCTTACCTGGAAGTCTCTTGCTGCTTTTAAGACTCTTTGTCTTTAATTTTTGCCATTTTAATTATAGTGTGTCTTGGTGTGGGCTTCATATTTGCTTAAGTATATACCTAAATGCTTCATTTTCCTTGGAGTGATTATGATGGTATTCTGATTTTAACACTGCAAAGGATGCAGCTGATGTGAGAGATACAAACTCTTGTCTTAAATATTAGTACATATATTAGGTGCATAGGTTCAAGGTCATGACTAGCTGCTCGTATGTGACTAATGTTAAGCCATATGTTTAAGCCATCAGTTTGGTTATAACACGTGTTTTGTAAAAGCATGTGATATTTGATAGTAAATTGAATCTGAAAGATACCACAAACTCCAAAATCAGTGTTGGTGTAGTATTTTATTTCATTTTTTATGAGCTTCAAAGTAGTGTTTTGTTTCTTTTTTTAAATTTAGTGTTGAAAATGGCTGGAAAAATATATTGACTCGATAATCCATGAGATGTTTAAGAACTTCAGCAAATGCTACTTGAGTCCAGTGATAAGAATGGTAAAAGTTGAATGTTAAAATGAAAGTGATTTAGAAGATGAAGTTTATGTGGAAGTTTGTTCAGAAGATTTGGATACTGAGCAAGATATTTTTTTAGTGTAGAAAGTAAAGATTAATTAGACATGAATGATGAGTTTTTTTTTTTTTTTTTTTTTTTGAAAGGAAAAAGATTCAAATTGGAGGGAAAAGCCAGTTAGAAGACAAATTAGAAAACAGTCACAGAATATTTTGTGTCAACTTCCATTAGTTTGGCCAAACACACAAAAAATGCCAAGACAGAACTTGAAAGTTGGAGCTGCTTTATCAACAATAGATATTTTAGATCTATCTAAATTTTAGATATATCTATATTTTATATCTATCTGTATTTTAGATCTAATCTTACAATATAAAAATAAATACATTGATTCTATCCTGAGCTGGTTTTCATAAGAGATGCTAAATGAATAGACAAAATCGAATTGAAAGCATTTTTAGGCCTATAATCTAGCTGGTTTACATAACAGCAATGGATGGTAGTGGGACTGAACTTTTTAGATTTATGGTATCTTTACGGAGATTTAGATTTATTCATAATTGTATCAAGTTTGATGACAGGCTTACCTGCTTAGAACTCCTGAAAGGAGACAAATTAGCAGCTGTGAGAGACTTTTTCTTAGCATTTGTAAAGAATTCTTTATCTATGGGACAGGATGTAACAACAGAAGGAATGCTACCTGGATTTAGAGGGTTTGTGGGTTTAGACAATATATTCCACCCAAGCCCAATAAATATGGTATAAATATATTACTATGCAACCATAGTAATATATTTCAAAGGTGTTTTACACAGGAAATCTTGAAATATATGCCAGTAAGCAGCCCAAAGGTCCTTACTTGATTAGTAATAAACCAGCAGACCTAATCGAGTGACTTGCAGAACCCATTAACTCCTCAGGATGTAACATTATATCAGATAACTGGTTCACTGATATAAACCTTGCCTGTGACTTAAAAAAGAAGTGACTTTCATGTGTTGGTACTGTTCGTAACAATAAATCCCAGCTACCTCCTGAATTTGTGTCTTCTAAAAACAGGCCTGAAAAATCCATCTTATTTGCTTTTAGTGCAGATTGCACACTTGTATCTCATATACCCAAAAAGGAAAAAAATGTAATTTTAGTTTCAAGTACGCATTTCAGTGATTCCGTAAATTTAGATTCACAAAAGCCTGATATAATAGAATTACAACCAACTGAAGATGGTAGTTGACACTGTGGACCAAATGATAGGTGCATATAGTGTGGCCAGGAACACCAAAAGATGGTCTATGGTTATGTTCTACACAATTTTGAATATTGCAGGAATAAATGCTTAGACTATTCATATGCTGAACAGCAATGTGAAAATAAGGCACAGAATATTTATTAGAAATTTCATGCAGTTAGTGTCAGAACAAATAAAAAAGTATTCAGAAATCTCTACAGGTGTGCACAAGCCTTTACACCTGAAACTTTATCAAGTTCAAACACAAATTGAAGGAAATGCTAATGACAGCACAGATAAGGTTTCCTGGATAAGCAGAAAAAGAAGAAGATGCTATGCATCCAAAGTCAGTGGCTTATCAAAATATTTTTGCAAGTATTGTGTAAAGTATTTATGCCTTGAGCACAGCAATATTATTTGCAATGGCTGTTACAAACATTTTGCAAAGACAACTATTGAAGATTCAGATTAATGTTAAAGACATTTTTTTTGGTTGTTTTTAGCAATACCCATGTTTTCATTATTTGCAAAGAAAATTTTTTATTCTTTGTTTTCATATTTCTTTGCTTAACTTATAGATTGTAACTAAAAATAAATAAAAATAATGTATTTTATTCTATAAATATAATAAATGCAAATTTGCAGTGTTTTTAATTTTTTTTTTGCACTTCAACACATACTAGTAATGAATGTATCTCCTGGATACATGCGACCTACACTGTGATTTTTTTGACCATGACCTCCACAGGGTTAATTTTAGTTTCAGCATGTTCATCATTAGTATATACAAATACAGTTGCTTTTGCTATGTCTATCTTATATTCTGCAGTCTTGCTGAAATCACTTATTAGTTCCAGTTTATTGGTAGATTTCTTGGGATTTCTACATACACAGTCATGTCATCTGCAAATTAGAACAGTTTTATATCTTCTCATCTGTATTCCTTTTATTTATCTTTTTGCCTTATTTAGAGTCTGGGTCTTCCAATACATTGTTGAATAAGAGTGGTGAAGGTTGACATCCTTGCCTTGATTTTCATATTAAGCAGAAAGCATTCAGACTTCCACCATTTGGTATGATTGTTGGCTGTAGAATTTTTGTCTACGCACCTTACCAGTTTGTAATTATCCCCCTCTATTCCTAACTTACTAAGAGTTCTCACCATGAATGGGTGTTGAATTTTCCCCAGTGCATTTCACTCTTCAATTGCTATGATCATGAGTTTTCTTCTTTAGTCTGTTGATATATTACACTGATTGATTTTCAAATGTTTGCCCTCCCTTACATTACTAGAAAAAAATTCACTTGATTATGCTGTATAATACTTTCTATACATTTTTCAATTTGGATTATTGATATTTTGTTGAGTATTTTTTGAGTTCATGAGAGAGAGTTGGTCTGCAGGGGTTTGAGTTTTTTGTGTGTTTTTTTTTTGTTTTTATTTTGGTACTCTTGTTGTGTGGATTAGGCATCAGGATAATACTGGCCTAATAAAATGAGCTGGGAAGTATTATCTCCTCTTATGTTTTCAAGAAGAGATCGTGTAGAATTGGTGATATTTCCTTAAATGTTTGCTAGAATTCTCCAGCTAAAACCATCTAATTTTAGAGAACATGTTTTGTTAAAATAAGGACTATTCAGATAATCTGTTTCATCTTTTTTTAATATATTTTATTGATTATGCTATTACAGTTGTCCCATTTCTCCCCCATCATGCCCCTCCACCCTGCACACCCTCTCCCACCCACATTCCCCCCCTTAGTTCATGTCCATGTGTCATAAGTTCTTCAGCTTCTACATTTCCCATACTGTTCTTGCCCTCCCCCTGTCTGTTTTCTACCTACCATCTATGCTACTTATTCTCTGTACCTTTTCCCCTCTCTCCTCCTCCCACTCCCCTGTTGATAACCCTCCATGTGATCTCCATTTCTGTGGTTCTGTTCCTGTTCTAGCTGTTTGCTTAGTTTGCTTTTGTTTTAGGTGTGGTGGTTAATATCTGTGAATTTGCTGTCTTTTTACTGTCCTATTTTTTATCTTCTTTTTCTTAGATAAGTCCCTTTAACATTTCATATAATAAGGGCTTGGTGATGATGAACTCCTTTAACTTGACCTTATTTGGGAAGCACTTTATCTGCCCTTCCATTCTAAATGAAAGCTTTGCTGGATAGAGCAGTCTTGGATGGAGGTCCTTGACTTTCATGACTTGGAATACTTCTTTCCAGCCCCTTCTTGCCTGGAAGGTGTCTTTTGAGAAATCAGCTGACAGTCTGATGGGAACTCCTTTGTAGGTGACTGTCCCCTTATCCTTTGCTGCTTCTAGAATTCTCTGCTTCATTTTAATCTTGGCTAATGTAATTACAGTGTGCCTTGGTGTGTTCCTCTTTGGGACTCTCTGAGCTTCCCGGACTTCCTGGAAGTCTATTTCCTTTTCCAGATTGGAGAAGTTCTCCTTCATTATTTGTTCAAATAAGTTTTCCACTTGTTGCTCTTCTTCTTCCCCTTCTGGTACCCCTATAATTTGGATGTTGGGACATTTAAAGATGCCCTGGAGGTTCCTAAGCCTCTCCCCATTTTTTTGAATTCTTGTTTCTTCCTTTTTTTCTGTTTGGTTGGTTGTTTCTTCCTTCTGGTCCACTCCATTGATTTGAGTCCCAGTTTTCCTTCCATCTCTATTGGTTCCCTGTGCATTTTCCTTCATTCCACTTATTGTAGCCTGCATTTTTCCATCTAATTTGTGAGCAAAATCAACCAATTCTGTGAGCCTCCTGATCACCAGGGCTTTGAAGTGTGCGTCTGACAGGTTGGCTATCTCTTCGTCACTTAGGTGAATTGGCTCTGGGGCTTTGATTTGTTCTTCTGTTTGAGCCATTTTTGGTTTTCTTTTTTTGGTCTGGTCACAGCTGTTATGTAGTAAGGGGTGGAGCCTTAGGTGTTTTCCAGGGTGGGGCAGCCCAGTCGCTGGGTAGGGATACTGTATGTGGGAGCAGGGTCCAAGAGGGAACAATGGCGCTTGCTCCGCTCTCTCTCAGATTCCAGTCCCTTCCACCATTTCCCTTCGCCTAGATTATCTACATGTGAATGTGGGACCACCTAGTCAGCCAGCCGCCTTGTGGGGCCTCACTGGGTCTGCATAGTTGCCACCCTGTGCCCAGGCTCCACTAGCCACCGCCTGTGCGCCTGGGGTCTGCCAGTTGCTGCTGCCTGTGTACCTGGGTCGACACCTCCACTTTTTCCTGCCACGACTGGGCCTCTCTTGCCGGTCTGGATGAATGGTTGTTGGACTTCCATACAGTTCAATTTTCTATCAGTTCTGATTGTTTTCTTGTTTCTAAATCTTTGTTGTCCTTAATTTTGGTTGTGAGAGGAGGCACAGTGTGTCCACCTACACCTCCATCTTGGCTGGAAGTCTAATCTGTTTCATCTTGATTGAGTTCTAATTGTTGGTGGTTTTTGAGGAATTGGTACATTTCTTCAAAATTGTCAAATTAGAGTAAACTTGTTCATACTACTCCTTTGTTATTATTTTAATGGCAGCCAGATCTATAGTGGTAATTCTTATTTCATTCTTTCTATTGATGATTCACACTTTATTTTTGTTAGTTTTACTAGCTTAGCATTGCATTGATTCTACTGATATTTTTTCTAAGAAGCAGGCTTTTGTTTCATTGATTTTCTCTATTATTTTCCTATTTTCAGTGTCATTGATTTCTGATTCTGTGATTATTTTCTTCTACATGCTTTGGATTTTGAGGGAGTTTTTTCCCTCTTTTTCTCATACCTTGAGGGAGAGACTAGAATGTTCAGACTTTCTCCTATTACAGTGTAAGCATTTATTTCTGTAAGTGTCCCTCTCTGTACTGCTTTAACTTAATCCCTCATCCTTTGTATTTTGGTATGTTCTATTTTCATTTTTATTCACATCTATGTATTTTTTAAATTCCTGAGACTCTCTGACTCATGGATTACTTAAATTTCATTGTTCAGTTTTGATGTGCTTAGGGAATTCAGTTGATTTCTAGTTATATTCCATTATGGTTGGAGAACATGCACTGAATGATTTCTACTCTGTTGGGCTTCTTGAGGTTTCTTTGAGGCCCATTTGGTCTATGGACCTAGTATGTTCTATGTGCTAATGAAATGTATATTCTGCTCTTTTTAGGCGGAATGTTCTACATATGCCAATTAGATCCTGTTGATTGTGTTCAGATTTTTAATATTCTTACTGATTTTCTTTCTAGTAGTTCTACTTGATGAAAGCAGTGTAAAAGTTCCCAATTACAGTTATGTATTTGTCTATTTCTCCTTACAGCTCTGTCAGTTTTTCTTGATGTATTTGGAGGTCTTTGTGGTACTTACACGTTCTGGACCTTTATGTCTACTTAGTGGATCAGTCTTTTTATCATCATGTAATATCCATCTTGGTCTCTAGTAATTTCTTCGCTCTTAAGTAATTTTATTGGATATTAATATAGCCATTCCTACTTTTTAAACATTAAGGTTTGCATGATACATCTTTTTGTAGTTCTTTTACTTTCAATCTATGTCATTGAGTTTGAAGAGAGTTTCTTGCAAACAGCATGTAGATGGGCCATGTTTCTTTATCCATTCTGCCAGTCTTTGTTTGTTTAATTATCACTGTGGATGTGTCTGTTGACTTTCGAGAGGAAGGGAAACAGAGACAGACACAGACACAGACAGGCAGAAAGACATGGATGTGAGAGAGAAACATTGACTGGATGCCTCCCATACACGCCCCGACCAGGGATCAAACCTGCAACCTAGGTGTATGCCCTGATCAGGGATTGAAACTGCAGCCTTTTTGGTATATGGAATGATGCTCCAACTGACTGACCCAACCTATCAGGGCTGCCAGTCTTTTTTTGATTGGTATATTTAGACCATTTACCTTTGATAATTATTAATATGTTAGAGCTTAACTCTGCCATTTTATTATTTGTTTCTGGTTAATCCCTCTGGTATTGTTACTGTTTCTTTTTCCTTGCCTTCCTGTGCATTACTTGAAGAATTTTTTAGGATTCCATCTTGATTTGTTTTTAGCACATTCAGTGTATTTGTATAGCTTTCATGATGGTTGCTCTAGGTGTATTACATATATACGTGTGACTGCTCATAGTCTAGTGGTATCATCAACATTTCACCACTTCCAGTGACTTCATTTCCATTAAGGTGCCTCTACATTCTCAACTTTTAAATATCTGGGTCTTGAGTATCAGATGGTGTTACTGTTTTTATTTCCATCCTAAAGTAAATGTGTAAAACTTAAGAGTTGAAGCATAATTTGTTAGTATACATCTGACCCTTGAACAACACAGGTTTGAACCGTGTGGGCCCACTTACATACAGATTTTTTTCAATACATACATACAGTACTATAAATGTATTTTTAATGATTTTAATAGCATTTTCTTTTTTCTAGCTGACTTTATTGTAAGGATATAGGATATAATAGTTAAAACATACGAAATATGTAACTGTTATTATGTTATTAATAAGGCTTCCAGTCAATAGTAGGCTATTAGTTAAGTTTCGGGGGAGTCAAAAGTTATATGCAGATTTTCAACTGCCCAGGGAGTTGGTGCCCCTAAATCCCATGTTGTACAAAGGTCAACTAACTGTATAACAAAATTTCTAGTATTTCTTTTTTTTCCTTTCTTTTCTTCTTTCTTTCAGGGAGGGAAAGGGAGGGAAAAAGAGAGGGAGAGAAACATTGATGTGAGAGAGAAACATCGATCAGTTGCCTCTGGTACATGCCCCAACAGGGTACCAAGCCCACAACCTAAGTATGTGCCCTGAACAGGAATAGAATGGGCAGCCTTCTGCTTTGTGGGATGCCACCCCACTGACTGGTCAGGACTCTGGTATTTCTGTTGTTTGTTCTTTCTTCTTGATGCACCAAGATTCCCTATTATTTTCTTTCTATTTGAAGAATTTCCTTTGGCCAATATTAAAAGTATGTTTACTAGTAACAAATTCTTCTAGTTATCATTTGTCTGAGAATGTCCTTATTTATCCTTCACTCCTGAAGGATAGTTTCACCAGATATAGAATTTATGGTTAATGGTTCTTTTCTTTCAGCACCTAAAAAAATGTCACTTCATCTGGCCTCTATGATTTCAGTTGCAAAATCTTCCTTCCGTTGAACTGGTATTCTGTAGGTAGTGCCTTGTTTCTCTATGGCTACTTCCGAGATTTTTCTTTGTCTTTACTTTTTGGAAATTCAACTATGATGCATCTTGAAGTGGATTTATTTACGCTTATCCTGTTAAGACGCACTCAGCTTCTTAAACCTGTTGTGTCTCTTTTGTCAAATTTGGGATATTGTGAGCCATTATTTCTTCAAATACTCTTTCAGCTCCACACTTTTTCCTTTTCCTTCTGGGACTCCAGAGACAGTAAGTGTTGGCTCTTTTTTTACTGTCCCACAGATCCCTGAGACTTCATTCATATTTTTTTCAGTCTGTTTTCTCTTTTTTTGTTCAGATTGGGTAAATTCTACTGAATTCTTCAAGTTCAGTGATTCTGTCCTCTGTCATCTCCACTCCACTATTAAGCCCATCCAGTGAGTTTTTTAATTTGTTGTATTTTTTTTTAATTTGAAAATCTTTATTAATGCTGAAAGTTTAGGTTTTTTCATTCATCTCTAATACTGAACTGCTAATGTAAGACAATAGACCAGGGGTGTCAGACTCATTTTCACCAGGGGCCACATCAACCTCACAGTTGCCTTCAAAGGGCCGAATGTAATTTTAGGACTGCATAAATTACAGTAAATGTAATTTATAAATGTAAATGTAATTTATAAATGTAGTTAAGGAGTAATTACATAAATGTAATTACTCCTTAACTAGGGGCAAGGAGCTCGGCCCTGCTGCCAGGTAGAAACAAGGTGGAGGGCCGGATTCAGCCCAAGGGCCTTGTGTTTGCCACCTGTGCAATAGATAATCACTTTAGCTAAATGTCTCTAATTTAATGTCTAAAAAGATGTTTAATGAGTCAGAAACACTCAAAAACCAGTAATCCATCCCTATGGAATTGTGTTTTCTGCTGCAAGAAAAACTGACAATAGCATGCATTTGGACTAGCCACCTCAGCTGTGTAATTCAAACTATGGTATGTTTGAATTATATGCAACCTGTGTAGGCCAAAACAGCCCAGTAATACCGGCTAATTTGTTGTATTGCAAAGTGTACCATAGATAATGAAATCAATACCACTTTTGCATCCCTTTTGATTTTTGATAGCATCGGATTTTCTGTTATTCACATATGTATATTTCGGTGTAGTACCAGTGCCTTTCACAAGCTTCTAAAAACAGCTTGAAACTACCCAACTTTGCTTTAAGCTAATAAAATTCTCACTTTGTGCCAGGGTGATGTAAACTGTTACGTAGTGTCTGCTAGTTAGAAAAGGCAGCCTTAAAATCCTTAGCCCTCTCTTATTTCTGCAAAAACAATGATTCTACTCTCATCACTCTTCCATAAGTCTAGAGAGACTCGTTAAGTCATCTCAATGGAAGCTTTTCTTTTAAACCTTTCTACTGAGTAACATCTTTATTCAAATCATGAACTAGCACTTAGCCTACGGTTACAACCCCATGCCCTTCTCAGCCTCCACATAACATAACCTACAGGACTCCAAATCAGACTGCAAAGGGAGGGGTATGAATTGCTGCTTTTTTATTCTAACAAAAAGTTATGGTGTAAGTAAAAAAGGTAGCTTAAATGCATGGATAAGATTTCTTCTAGGAGGTATTTACCTGATGTTCCCTTTGTTCTTTAGAACTCCAGTGGTAAACTTACTGACTTCCTAAGCTTCTACACACTCCCCTCCACAGTCATGCACCACCCTGCTCATAAGAGCCTCAAAGCTGCCTACTCCTTCTACAACATTCACACTGAGACGCCCCTGCTAGATCTCATGAATGATGCGCTCATTATAGCTAAACTGGTAAGTGATTCACTGCTTTTTGTCCTCTGTATTTTTCCAGGTGTGTGTGTCAAAGTACATAAAGCATCTTACTGTATTTTCTTGCACACAGGAAGAAATCATGAGTTTTGTTTTGTTTGTTTGTTTGTTTACTTTCTACCATCAGTCAAAAGAAGAGTTAGTGGCTCTTTTCATCATTAATTCTATTGCAACTTAACCAAAAAGACGTTTTGTATAAAGTAGATAATTTAAACACTTATATAAGAATATATAAAACCCATAAGCAATATATGATCCCATGACATATGGAAAATACATGTTTGTTTTACAGTGAATAATTAGCAACAATAAGTTTTCTGATTTAAATAAATGGTGTCTGAATTATAAAATTAAAGGGATTTTATTTTTAAAATTAAGGGGATTACTGGTCAAATTAAAAGAATTTAAAAGAAATTAAATTCATAATAATGCCTTACTATATTTATATTATTTTTTATTTCTTTGGTGTCGTAGTTAGGATAATTTTTAAATTCTTGCCACAAATAAACATTTTCCTTTAAAAAGAAATTGAAATCAGTAGACAGATACACTTACTAAATATGAGAAAATATCATTCATGAGAAATTGGAAACACATCAAAAGTGTCTTCCTTTCATTTATCTACTATTTGATCATTGATTTTTTTTTTTTAAATCCATTACTAGTGGATCCCAGAATCAACATTATCCTGATTCTTTGATCCTATTATTCATTTTCAGCTACTTCTCAATAAAGTCCTGTAAGTTATTTAAGGTAAAAACCTTGAGAAGTAGAAATTCAGGTGCTTCACCTAATGGGTTGGCCAGAAAGTTTATTTGGTTGTTTTTCCATAGATGGCTCTAGTAGCCCTAGTTGTCTTTAACTTCATTTGAAACAATTTTGTTAAATTCTTTTTGTGACAGCTGTCATATCAGCATGCATTTAAAAAAGAAAACTTTCAAAATTGGTGAATTTTTGTGTGGCCATTTTAATATTGCATATGGACAAATATGCAACATTTTCAACCTTTTTATGCCTTATTGTTTCAAAAAAAGTTAAAAAACACAACTGAAATCCAAAAAAATGTTTTGTTCAGTGTATGAAGATGCTGTGACCGATCGAACGTTTGTGAAGTTTCGTGCTGGAGATTTCTCATTGGACGAATGCTCCACAGTCAGGCAGACCAGTTGACATTGATAGCGATCAAATCAAGACATTGAGAGAAATCCATGTTCTACCATTCAGGAGACAGCCAACATTCTCAAAATATCCAAATCAACAAAGTTATTGGTGAAAAAGGAAAGTGTGTCTTTTGTTTTATGAAGAAAACCAAATGGACTTTTTGGCCAACTCAGTATATTAGTTTGCATAGTCTTATCTAACATTTTAAAGACATTAGATTTTTACTATTAAATTTCACTGAATTTATTTCCCACTATCAGCCAAAGACAAATATACCATTTAAAGGTTTTACAACTTTGGTTTCTTGGCTGTAACTTAAGATAAGTCAGAATTTAGAAAGACTTGTAACTACTAGTTCTGGAGATGGAGCCATCTAGGCCACAGTTCCTATTAAAACAGGAACAAAATATTTTCTGAACTTTTAATAGGTTTTGTTATGTCATTGTTAGCAGTGTACTGCATTTTGATTCAGCATTTCTGAACAATCTTGCTGACTCCATCAGATTCACTGCTTGTTGTATGAGACAGTTTTGAGCTGAATTCTTAACCTATACTATGTAGGACAGACATTGAATCTTACTATAAATGCATATTCAGGTTATTAGAGGAATTCAATGTTACGCTGAAATACATAATACAGAAAACACTCTAGTCTTTTCAAATTTTCAATTTTAAATCCTTTTTACATTGGCAGAAAGGATTTGATGTATTCAATGCACTAGATTTGATGGAAAATAAGACATTCTTGGAAAAGCTCAAGTTTGGTATAGGAGATGGCAATTTACAGTATTACTTGTACAATTGGAGGTGTCCAGGAACAGATTCTGAAAAGGTAAGAGAAGTTGATATACCTTTTGTAAACTTAATAAATTTACTTAGGAAATTCCATACTTCCTTTAGGATTGTTAAGTTTTTAGTAGCTTTTTAAATACAGATCTATCATACCACATTATAATTTAATTTCTCTTGCTTACCTGTTCTTACTATTCCATTTCTTCCCTCCCTTTAGGTTGGACTTGTATTACAATAGGTGAATGTTTCCGTTTCTAGAACTCTGGCACCATCATTTGTTAATATTCTACTTAGTGATTCCTGGAACTTCTTTCCAAAGAAGAAAAGCACAACTTCAGTGAAATCGAGGCAGTGGGCAACAACTGGACAAGATGAAAAAGCATCTGTATATGACCAATACCACGTATTTCCAGCTGGAATGTTAACATTCTTCCTTTTTTTCCATGGCTTACTCATTTGAAGGAGGGATGGAAGGGTACAAAGAGCACATTCCTCTAATTTTCAAACTTTCGGCTGTCTCTTGATGAAGAGAAGCTATTTTTCCATTCTCTAGAAAGGGACCCTTTTAATGGATGGAACAGAAGTCACAGACTCATATAAGAAAGTCTTTGCTAAGGTGTGGAGATAAACTGCTGCATTTCTATTTATCCGGTGGGGGTCTGTTTGTGTAACAGAATAAAGGATCCATTTGAGAAATTTTCCTTGTATCACCTTCCACGCTATCACTGGGAAGTTCTGAAATCAGCACTTCCATAACTCAATGATGAGTGGTGGATGTTTACTTGTAGAGCAAGATAAAAATGTACTAGTGACTAGAACATTTATTTCTCCAAAAGCAAAGTTCCCAAATCAATAGACACATAAATTTGTACTTTAATTTTCAACATGTCAGTGGATTAGTTCAAAAGTTTTGTGCAAACATGAAATGTGTTCTCTGAAAGAGTACGTGCACCATAACTGATTCGACTTCTGCTACCACACCAATTCATTTCCTCTCAGCCACAGCAAGGGTAGGTGAGGAAAAGGAAATGGAAGCACTAAAGTCAAAGGAAATGCCTACTGGATTTTATTTAGTGCTATCAGGATATTGATAGCCTGAATGTTTTTATTACTTATGTAAAATTGCACATATTCCTTTATGTTGACTTTATCATGAAAGCTGTCATGCTAATGGAAAATGTCTTATTTGTAAATAAGTATTCATAATTTTGTTACTGATGGTGTTTTTATCCAGAATTGAGAAACCAAGTTTCACAGTGTACATATATACATAATACTGTCAATAGTCGAAGGGGAAAAAGATGCTAAATGAGGCCACATAGACTAGCCTTGACTCAAATACCACAAAGTAGATACTTCTTCCTGCCTTCCCTCTTCCAGTGCCTAGGCTGTTTAATCCAGAAAAATGTAATTGTTTTAGACATAATGGCTTTTCCTTCATGTTATAGTTAAATAAAACTAGTCACATCTTATAGCAGGTAAGAGCTAGCAAACTAAATTCATCTAGCAGCTAAATCCATCCCATCGCCTGTTTTGTGCAGCCCACAAGCTAAGGATGGTCTTTTGCTTTTGAGTTGTTGGGGGGAAATAACATTTTTGTAACATGTTAAAATTGTATGAAATTCAAATTTCGGCATCCACGAATGAATAAAGTTTTATTGGAACACAGCTACACTCATTCATTTATCCGCTGCCAGTGGCTGCTTCATGCTACAAAAGGCAGAGTTGTTTCAATGTAGACCAAAAGGCCTAACATATTTGCTGTCTGGCCCTTACAAAAAAAATTTTGTTGATCCTCATTTACACTAACAAGCCAAAACCCACTTTCTGCAGCTTGCCATTCATTATCCTAAAAACCAACCCAAGGACTGTGCTATCCCTGAGGCTACCAGTAGAGGGCACGCTTGTACCCGTGCCACTTAGGGGATAGCACTGTGTACTTTTCTTGAACAAGGGAAGATGACTTCTTTCTCAGTTAGGATGATTCAACCCAATTGTATAACCATTATTTAACAGATGAAAACTTCAAGAAGCAAAACTGAACCAATTCACTGAAACTTTAAGAAACCAGCATTAAGTAAATGAGATTTTAACTTAATATGGAGTCAAGGCTGTTGGGACTTATGTTTAGTTTTTTTATAGAACGGTCATATGAAGTAGGTTTTCAAATAATTGCAGAATTGCCAGTCAGAAATCTTGTCACGAGCTTACCTCATGATGAAACTGTGGCATTGTTCCTTTATTCATTTATAAAATTCCAAATGTTATAGAAGTCATATTTTTGTCTCAGTCATTTAAAAATAGCACAGTTGCCTCTGTAATTTAAGATTATCAATAAACATTTTAAAATAATCAGTAAAACTGTTTCTTGAGCTGTTAGAACTAAATTTCAGTGTAACATGCAGTGTTTCATATATTTAAAAAAAACGCATTTGTCTTCGCCCTGCATCCTTTTGTCAATAATGGAAATGCTGTCTTTCATAAAGGTTTTGTTTCTTTTTGTTTTTTTTTTTTGGGGGGGGGGGTTGGCCAGGATGGTTCAGTAAAATTTAAATGAGTGGAGGCAGCATAATCCCAGTGTCAGCCAGAATTTAAGCTGAAAATAAACTTGGCAACTCTTTCCCCTACATTAGAGGAAGTACCTTTTCCAAACACACACTGGAAGTAGCAGCCACCGTAACATCACCACCACAGTGTCGACTCTGCTCCATTTCCCAACACGACAGGTGCCCATCACTGCAGACCCACCTCCGAGAATCCAAGCTCCTGTGTTTGAATTCTGTTCCTGCCTCATTTCACCTAATCACCATCACACTTTTTATACGTGTTAAATTTCTAAGGAAATGTTAACAATGTAAAAGGGTAAATTCTAACCAGTCAAAAACCTTAACTGTCTTTTTCAGTAAGTATCAAGCCTTTCTCCCAGGCCCACGCTTATACCCACCCAAAGTCAGTCAAATGGGCAGGAAATAAAAACTGATGTGTTGTTTCTAAAAACAATATTGCTTAGCATTTAATATCTTTCCTTTAAACTGATGACATAGCTGCAATCCAGTTTCAGCTACCCTACTAACTAGAACCGTGTTCATTGTGGTACATTTTCCAAGTTTGAGAGAAAGATGTTCTTGCTCACAAGCACTGTGGCAGCCTTTTAAAAAGTGAATTTACACAAGCATAGAAACTGGTTTCAATAAACTTTTGATGTGCATACTTCTATTTTCTGCACTTGTGTTTTTAAGCTTCAGCATCCCTGTGCTGTCTAAAAAGTCTCACACATTTGAAAGGAACATTACCAATCTCCCATGAATCTTTGTAAAAGTAACAATTTATTCAAGGGTTGTTTTTACAAGGTGTCATTTTCCAATTGTATGAAGTGACAAGTTTAAACAAGATTACTTCGAAGTAGTTTTTTTACTTTTGGGTGGTTTCCTCTTTTTATTAGGGTTTGGGATCAGTTTCTTTATTTTAAGGGGTTGCAGCACTATAGCCTGTTGACCTTCAGTTGACTTTCTCCTATGTTTAGAAAGGTCTTCAAAGGAAGTGTCCAAGATCTCTGTGTCTTTGTTTTCCAGAGAGTCAGACTCTGAATTTTCCCTGGAGTCCTCAAGTCTGTCTTGAAGCCACGGTACATTTAAACTGGGTACTCTGGGGATTATAGCTTTTACTGCATCAACAAAGTCGGTGGTGTTCTTTTTGAATCCCAAGGCCAGGACACATTTTAAGCCAATGACAGGTGCAATTCTCTCACTGAGACGGGGAACCTGACAAGCAGGAACCACTCTGCTTAAACTTAACTGAATCAGGTGTGAGGTGATGATCGCAGGCTTGACTGACTTACACACGAGAACTAAAAGCAGTTCGTTCCTTTCCAGAGCCCTGGTCACTTCATTAACGCCAATGGCAAGCTGCTTCCTGACATGGACAGAAGTCCACCCTGACACTTGTTGGTTATCTTCTGGTTTTTTCTCCAGATCCTCACTCATATCAACATCTATGCTACATTTCTCTCTGCCTTGTTTTTTTGAAAAAGGCTGCTTTTTATTTCTCCTCTTATCCTCAATCTTCTCAAGCCCAACAGATTTAAATCTATCTTCAAGTGTTTGTAAGATGAAATGCATATCCTCTCTCTCCAGAGCACTCCAGCAGATAGTATATGGGTTGTTCAATGACGTCTTTACAGTTAAAGGTCTTGTCTTCCGAACAGAGCCCCTCCCTGGTGCCTGAGGAGCCGCAGCCATTCTGAAAATCCTTCCTAAGCAATTGACAAAGGAAAGTTAGTGTTAACCGGCAATGCATGTCTTCAGAACATCCTGGTTGTATTCTCATTCTTTATAGGCCAGAGCAAGCCTAATTATAGAGGACTAATTATGTGACCATACACTTAACCTGTCTTTTAAGTAATTTATTTTCCCCATTTTTTCATATGACTGTCTTTATTCATATATAGGCAATATATGAATGTCTTACATTATTGCAATCACGGTGAAATTTTGTTTATTAAAACTGTTCCATGTTCCTACTTGTTCAAAATTATCCTCTTAATGACTCTATGGTATTAATCTTACAGATTTGTTACCATTTCCCAAACTCCTCTCTAGTTAGGCCTCCCTTTGTGCATTCAACAAATACCCAACATGCATGCAGGGTTCTAGGCACTGGGGTCAGCAGTGAACGAGTCCCCAGCCCACTCACATGCATCCCCGTGTCTGTCTGCAGAGAGCTCAGAGTCTGAGGGCCCCTGGAAGCCTCTGCCTTGTATAATTACCTAGATGTGATTTCTTTTTAAAAAATGAACAGTAACATATGTACATGATTGAAAGTTCAAATGACACTTTCATTTTATGCCCTCTTGTAAAGTTCTCTTCCTCTCCCTGGACCCTGAGCTTCTTGTGTATCGTTCCTAAAACATTTGATACGTACGCAAGTGGACAGTCCCCCTTCCTAAAGTTATTCCAAGCTGCTCCTCCAACTGGCAATGTGATGAAAACTAGGGAAATTTCGTCATGAAATTTAAAGATTCCATTAAGGAAAAATAACCAGAAGGAGCCTTTCTGGGAAAATGTTATAAAATAGTAGTCCAGGGGGCATATCCTGTTTCTCCTTTCCAGAGCTAACTGCATATTCCTTTCTTTTCTCTGTTTTCTTCCTCATGTTCCACCGCAGGGACCCATGTGGCAAAACTGAAGGTAAAGAAGGCAGCCCAGGAGAAGTCTGGAATGGGAACCATCCTTATTTTCAGGTAACCAGAGCTCTCATTCCAGATAGGCCCTCGTTCACTCCACTGACGCCTGCCCTCTCTCAAAGGCCCCATGCAGGATTAAGAATTAAGTCCTCTCCAATTAAACTCCCACTTCCTGGGCTGCCTACTGATGTTGACAAGCAAGTGTCCCTGTGGAATATCAGAATTTATACAGCACTTTCTCCATCTATTAACTTCAGTCTCACAAAACTCCTGTATAATTGCCCAATGTGTGGATGAGGAAACAGCATCGGGTCAAATACCTTGCTCAAAGTCACAGCTGGTTTC
Source organism: Glossophaga mutica (assembly GCA_039655065.1). NCBI lineage: Eukaryota > Metazoa > Chordata > Mammalia > Chiroptera > Phyllostomidae > Glossophaga > Glossophaga mutica. The sequence goes on from CM077303.1 coordinate 161,304,962, forward strand.
TAAATCTAAATTTTTAGGCTCTCCCAATCCTCGCTGTACCTCATAAATAATCTGTAGCCTTTAAAGTATCAGACAGTTGGTTCTTACGTCCAAGCTACTCAACTGGAATCACTGAGAACAGGCCTGGAGCATCTGGACTTGCAGAAAGTTGCCTGGGTGAATGTGATACAGAACTGGAACTAGAAACTGCAGGTGGAGGACAGGAGGCCCTCCCACACTGGACAGCCTGAAAAATGACCTCGGGACCTCTCCTCTTCGCCACAGCTCCATGAGGTGAAAGGTCAGACCTCGTTTGTGTCTATATCAGGTCCACTTCTAGAGACTCAGTATCTGCTGCCTTCAAACCAGCCCCACTGCACAGCCCTTCCCATCCCCCATTATCTCCATGTTCCCCTCAAGCTCAGGGAACCAGGAAGTAGCTCATGCAAACCCAAGGGTGACTGGCAGAGGCTGGCATCAGGCTGAAGGTGGTCGGGAGACAAGACAAAAATGATCTGACAGAGCTCTTGCCAAACTACAAGTCAATGTGTCAGCATTCAAATGACACAGAATAAATACTTATGGTTCTGTGCTCTGCAAGAGAGAGCATGGTATGCATTAACTCCTCCTGTCTTCAGAATCGGCTAGGGGAGACGAGAACCAAGAAATTCAGATAAGCAGAATCTCCATGGCCTATAATCCAAAAACAAAGTACTCACTAGTAAGGAGAAGTAAGAGCTTTGGAAAAGAAAAAAGGGAAGCTCTTGCCAAGATGCCTTTTGAGCTATGTATGCCTTGGAGGCCTCTACTGCCTATAGGATCAAGTGCAAACTCTTTAAGGTGACATAGAAGCCCCCCACACTCTGTCCCCATCTCTCCACCAGCCTTTCTCCTTAATACGACCCACCATGCATGTCACACACCACCACTGAACCAGTTTCTCATCCCCATGTCCTCGTGCATAATGTTCCCTTTGCTTGGAATACTACTCCCAGCCTCAGCCTCATGACCCCCCTTCTCACTTCAACAAGTATTTCCAGATTATCCACAATGTACCAACCTGTAAAGTATTACAGAAAAAAAGTCACTGGCCTCACTGAGTGTCGAATCCATGAAGAAGGCATATCAGTAGGTATTGGGTGGGCAAAAAAGTCCATCTAGTTTTCTGTAAGAGACACATTTTTCATATTCACAAATAACTTTATTGATTTGATTATTTTGAGTATGTCAGCTATCTCCTGAGTAGTATCACGTTGATTGTTCTCAATTAATGTCTCAATTTGATCACTATCAACTTCAACTGGTCTACCCAACCGTGGAGCATCATCCAGCAAGAAATCTCCAGTATGAAATTTCGCAAACCACATTTGACACATTCGATCACTCACAACACCTTCTCCACACACTGCACAGATCTTTTTTGCATTTCAGTTGCATGTTTACGTTTCTTGAAATCATAAAGCATAATATGACGAAAATGGTTTTTTTCCATCTTCAATATTAAAATGACTACACAAAAAATCACCAATTTGGTAAGTTTTTCTTTAAATGCATGCTGATATGACAGTTGTCATCATACAATCTGACAAAATTGTTTGGAATGAAGTTAAAAGACAACTAAGTAATTCTAGAGTCATCTTATGGAAACAACCAAATGAACTTTTTGGCCAACCCAATAACAACATAATAAAACATTCAGGTCAGGGAACTACAGGATACTAAAGGAACACAGAGCAGAAGCCTGACTTAGTTCAGGGGGTCAGGAAGGGCCTCCTGGTAGAGGTGACCGTTAACTAGATATCTGAAGAATACCTACCAGATGGAGCACCAAGTACAGTGCCCAGGGAACAGCATCAAAGGAAGTCAAGTCACTAGGGCAGCGGCTAGAGAGTAGTGAGGTATTAGGAAAGATAGGTAAGGACCACGTGGTGACCATCTTTAAAGGCCTTAAAGTGGGAAGCAACTGTATTGCCTTATAAAGCAGAGGGGCAGGATGAGGAAAGCACGGCAGATCCTTTTATGGATTTGGGCGTGTAAGTAAGGGTCATTTGACAAGAGTGGAAGCAACAGTGACTATGAAGAAGTCCTGGCAAGAAATGATGGTGGAGTCACTGCAGAGGGGATGGACAGAAATACAGGCTAGTTAAAATAGTTGCGAGGTAACATCTCCGGAACGTAGCGATCAACTGGGAGTAAAGCAGAGAATGGACTCAGGGATGCCTCCCGGTTTCTAGATCCAGCAGCGAAGGGTGGACAGGCCCAGTTCCCAGTGGCTGCAGTCCTGGCCCAGCGTTAATCCCTCCCTTTGGATGCCGCGCTGGTTATCTAGGATCTTCAGTATTTTATTAATGAGCACACGGGGTGAGTTATTTTGCTTGTCCAGCTCCAGCTCCAGGCTGCGGAATACAGAAGGGCCAAGGTGGGGCTTTATCTTAGTATCTCTGGGACCCAAAAGACGCTAAACTCCCGACAGAGCACAGACTATGAGCCAAAGCCGAGACGGGAAAACACGCTGGCTGGGCAGGGGCGACTAGGCCTGTGAGACCTTGCGTGCCCGCCGGCCTCAGCACCCCGCGAGTCCCAGCCAGGGTTCCACCCGCGTGAGCCCTCCAGTCCCTCCACCACCGTACCCCCTCCCACTCACGATTGCCACGGGCGCCGGGTCCACGTGAGCCGCCAAGCGCGTGCGCACAGCCCTCGCCCTCCCGGCCCCGCCTCCCAAATGCTCACAGAACTTGACATTTCATCATTCTGCGTTTGTTCACTCACAACACACAAAGTCCGCTCACTGCTTCGCGGGTGCCGGAAGCCACACAGCCAGGACCGATCTGTAAAAACCTTCAGATGTGAGCGTAAGGAGTATGTGGGGGCGGGCGGGGAGGTGCCAGAGCCCTGTGGCAGCAGTGCGCAGGCGCGGAGTCTGTCTCGCGCGATCTCACAGTTACCACGGTAACCTGCTGTAAGCTGGACGGACCGTACAGTCTGCGCACTTGTCACACCGCAGTAGTTTCTTGAAAGCTCGCCCTTTCGCCGGCCACCCTCTCCCTTCTGACTCAGTTTCTACCTTACAGCCTGGCGGACTTAGCGACCCCCTCTCTCTTCCTGCTTTTCTATATTTGGCTTGCCTAAGGGACGCAAACCCTAGCCCCTCCCAGCTCCCCGTCTCCACTGAATCTCCGAGAAAATCCCAGAACCACGAAAGTCAAGATAAATGGGGGATGAGGAGCAGTTTGAGGAAATAACATTCCTACGGACAATCTTGAGCCCTCCCTCCCCGCCACCCCACACCCAAAGAAAGGGAGTAAAGGCTGCTTTGAGTTCAGCGACAGCAATTCGGCAACTCCAAATGTCTGCTGTGGCTACTCCAAACAATGGAGGTGAATGGTTAGGAATGGAGTCGCGTGGAAGTTACGGACAATTGTAAACCAGCTGAAGAATATTTTCAAGGTCAGCATTTCAAGAACTTAGAAAACAGTAGGCTGATTCTGATCTAACGAGCCTCTTTCCTACTCAGGCACACTCTTTCCTTGTCTTTTCCAGTTTAATTTAGCCCCCTCTTCCGTTTCCTCCTCTTTTTCTCAGTCTCTTAACTGCTCGTTTTGTTCTCCTCCCCCTACTTCTTCTGTTCTAGTTTCTATATATTCAATTTTCATCACCTACATATACATAATTGGCTGTAAACTAAACAAAAAAGAAAGAGCTGGGTTGCCCTTTGTCAAAGATTATTGAGCACAGGGTAGAGTACGATGTGATCTTTAGAATCACAATTAGAAAGATCAGAAAGAACTAAGTTACAAGGAGTTTGAGTGTAACAACAGACCCTGTTTAATAAAATGAATTCTCTTAGTTCATCGTGATAAACTGTAAATATGCACTTCTAAAGCATCCATAGATCTCTACTTTGAAGCTCTAAGACAAACAGACATGCCATATCTAATTACAATGGTGGAGCAGCGATTTTCAACTGCCTGCAAGCATTTTTAAAGCACGCAATGCCTGCCTGTTTAGTCTGGGGCACTGATCTCTTTTCCCTTAGATTGTCAAATTAAAAAATGACAACAGTCAACACAACAATAGCTGTCTGTTGTGAATAAACCAAAATTATATCTATTTTTGTCAGATTGGCAAAAAATACATTTTTTGTTGTGCCACAGAATTTTAGTAATTAGTCTATGTGTGCCATGAAAAGGTTAAAAATTGCTGTGCTACAGCAATGAGAAGGAAATGTGTATAATGTTTTGCTCCCTGAAGTTTCCAGATTTTAGAGTTATAACATCATCTGAGTTTACATTGGCTGGGTGAAGATTACTGTACTTGCCATTACCTCCCACAGCTCTGGAGCCAGGCTGGCTAGATTGAAACCCTAACTCCATGACTGAGTGAGCTTGCAACCCTAGAGCAAGCTACTTGACCCTCTATGAAGTGATCAGAATAGTCCCTGTTGTGAGCATTAGAAGAGCCTGTCTGTGTTAGACGCGTAGCACAGTCCGTGGCGCATAAAAAGTGCTTGATTACGATAACGGTGATGACTCTAGTGCCAACCTGAATTAAGAATTAGTTAATAAAAATTAACTGTACCTCTATGATTTTAGTGCTTGTGTTCTAGTTTAAGACTAATCATATAATTTCCACAAAATTTTTTGCTAAAATTAATAACTACATTTCCCTCCTATTTGTATCGCACAAACGTAACAACAAAAAAGTAAAAAGAAAAAAATTCCCATGTCTCAATTAACTCAAAACAAATTTCCTTTCAGCGTTTCCTTCTAATTTGTTTCACATTTATGTACACATTTACATAGTTAAAATGATAATGTAGGCACAATTTTGTGTTCTGATTTTGTTTCATATATAACATTTTCCATGTTTTTCAGAGTCTTCAAATTATCACTCTAACTCTTATTTCCTGGTAGGCGATACTGAAGGATTTCTTTTCCTATTCAATAACAGCTGTTACGGTTATTTTGTTGCGGATCGAGAGAAAGAGACGCAGGTCAGGAGGCTCCTTTCCCGGCCTCGGTTCTTGGTTCTTGTCTCTCCACAAGAGATGAATCCAAGTGAGCGACAGCACGTATAGTGGAAATGAGATAGCAAGTTTACTTATGAAACACACATGAGCACAAAGCTGCAAGCAGGCACTCAGCTAGTCTGAATGTAGCACGTATAGAGAAAATAAAGTTGTTAGTAAATTTGTTAGTAAGTTAGTGAGTGTGTTCTATACACTTGAGCCGAGGCTACAAGTAGAGACTTGCCGACTATCGGGTTTAGGGGTGCATTGCGACCGTTCAAGGCCAGGCAGGTCATGGTATTTGTGCAGACAGAAAAATATTCGTGGAGCGGTGGGATGTCTAGCATGCCTTTATTTTTGGGCGGGTGAATCATGCACACTGCAAGCTGCGTGTCTCCCTGCATATCACCGATCATGGTACCTGTCCCCTTACATGTCTCCCATCATCGCCCCCAGCAGGGAGTCCCTACCTATTTAAGTACTAGAGGTTAACAAAGCTGGAAAACTGCCAGAACTTTACATAACATAACATAATTCTGCACATGCAAGCCCACTTCATGTTATAGGAACAGTTTATGGGACCTGGTCTCAAGGCTATGAGAACACTGGTTATCAGGCCCATTCAAGGCCATGGGAACACTGCTCCCCTTAGCTACCCAGACACATGGGTGAGGAAGCCAGACTGCCTTCACTTACCCTACAAGTGGTTATGTACCTTAGCTGGCTTCTCGGGTCCCCTCCTTCCTCCTTGGGAATAATGTACAGCTACAATGGCTTTCTTTCTCAGTTAGTAAAGGCTCTCTGTTTTAGTTAGTGAAATTGTTACAGGAGCTTCCTTCCCCAGCATAGTATCTCAAGGACTGGCCCCCTTCCTGTACCCAGCAATCTTAGTGAGATTGTTACGGGAGTCCCCACCCCCCCGCCCCTTTTCCCCTCACAGGCTCAAGGACTCTGCTCCTCCTGTGCTCTTTTTGCTTGTAATGCTCGGGACACCCAGTAGTTTTATCAGACCGAGCTCAGGACTGCTGAAGTCAGTCGTCTTCCTTTTTTTGCTTCTAGCCTCCTGTATGGAGTTCTGTTAGGTTGTAATGATGAGGACCCTGCCTTTATTTCCCCTCTGGCCACTCATTCCTAGCTGCTACCTAACAATTTTACCATGTAAAATTTCAGTTTGGTTTTTGAATAACAAAGCTTTTTTTATATTAATTCTAGAATTGGACTGCTATTAGATTTATATGTTTGGCATGATGTAAGAATGATTTAAGATACCTGGTGATACATTATGTCATTAGCCACGGTCCTTTGATGAACTAAATGGAAATCCCAACAAGAAAGTTTGTCAGTTGAACCCAGAAATAAGCCCCCATATATCTGGTCAATTAATTTTAACAAGGGGGCTAATGGGGAAAGGACTGTCTTTTCAACAAGTGGTGCTGGGAAGACTGGACATTCACTAGCCAAAGAAAGTCGAACCCTTATCTACACCTTGTACAAAAATTATCTCAAAATGGATCAAAGACCTAAACATAAGGGCTAAAACTGTAAAATTCTTATAGCAGGGAAGAATCTTCATGGCGTTGCATTTGGCAATGATATCTTGGATATGAAACTAAAAGCACAGATAACAAAAGAAAAAATATAAACTGTATCTTCATCAAAATTGAAACCTTTTGTGCATTACTATCTAGTAAAAGATGACCCTCAGAATGGAGAAAATATTTGCAAATCATAGTGTGTTAAGGGATTAATACTCAGGATATAAAAATAACTCCTGCAACTCAACAATAAAAGCCCAATTCAAAAATGGGCAAAGGATATAGACATTCCTCAAAGAAGATATACAAATGGCCAATGTAACACATGAAAAGATGCTCAACATCCTTAGCAGGGGAATGAAAATCAAAGCCATAGTGAGGTACCACTTCACACCCACTAAGATAGCTATTTTAAAAAAATGTTGGTGAGAATATTGAGAATAAGAACCCTCCTACATTTCTGGTGGGAATGTAAAATGGGGCAGCTGCTGTGGAAAACTGTCAGTTCCTGCAAAAGTTAAATATAGACTCAACAATATGACCCAACAATTCCACTCCTAATATATCCAAAACAATTGAAAGCTGGGACTCAACAGATACTTATATGCCAATGTTCACAGCAGCATTATCCATAGTGAAAAGGTGGAAACCACTCAAGCGTCATCAGTAGATGAATGGATGAACAAAATGCAATGTATACACACAGCAGAACATAATTCCACCATAAAAAAAAGAATGAAGTATTGATAACAGGCTACAACATGGATGAACCTTGGAAAACATTATGGTAAGTGAAATAAGTCAGTCAGAAAAGGACAAATATTCTCTGATTAAACTTAGAGGAGGTACCTGGAATAGGCGAATTCATAGAGGCAGAAAACAGAACAGAGGTTGCCAGGGCAGAGGGGAAGAAGGGATGGAAAGCTATTAATTAATGGATATAGAGCTTCTTTGGGAAAAGATGAAAAGTTTTGGAAGTAGATAGCTGTGGTAATAACGCAGTATTGTGAACATACTTAATTCTGCTGAATCGTACCCTTAAGAATGGTTAGAATGATAAACTTTGTGTTCTGTACATTCTACCACACACACAAAACAGTGCTTGTCTGAGGTCTCACACGTGGCCAGCCCCTCACCTGACGAGAAGCCTGGGCTGGAGCACAGTAAGGGCCCCACATGCCTTGGAGGAAAGCGAGGAACACTTCCTTGCAAAGAATGTGCCTCTTCATACCTGCATGTGCCGTCTATTAAATACAGTCTAAAGGTGCATCCAGCTTTAAGGATGATGATGCTTTCAGTCCGCAGGTAACAAAGCTTGCTACTGAAAGTGGTCATTCAATAGGGGTTATTATCTGCCATGGAAGTCTGGAGGTTTTCCAGATTTGGCTCATTTGGCTACACAGCAGTTCATCAAACCCCTAAGGGCTTTCTCTATTTCCCTTTTGCTGCCCTCAGAATGTTGTCATTTGCCCTCAAACTTGTCCTCTCCAAGTCACAATTTAGCTGTCACAGCTCCAATCATCCCATCCTACACAATTGCCTTGTGTAGGGCAGTAAGTTTTACCTCGTGCATTTCTTTCTTTCTATCAGAAAGAAAATCCAAGAAGCCCCAGCACACTTCCTTTTGTGGCTTATTGGTTAGAACTGATCATATGCCCAAACCTAAACCGGTCACTGGCAGAGGTGGCTGAGCCGAGCCAGACTGGCTTAGGCCAAGTATGGTTCTTTTCCTGAAGATGGACCCACCATCCCTGAGTGTCTTTTGGCTCCATAACTAAGCAGAAGTAGGGTTGTTGACCAAAAAAAAAAGGAAATGACTTCTAGGTGGGGAGCCAGAGGTAGTCACAATAGGAAGACATGTGTTTGCTGGAGCTCAGTTGCAGAATACATTAACTGGGCATTAATATGTAAAACACATGCAATATTACAACCAAAAGAGCAGAGTGGAGACGAAATTATAAGCCCTATGTACTTCCATTCAGTCCCGCCTGCATATTATCATTGAAACCAAAGGCTAAAAATTTCACATATTTAATGAGGAACATTCAAACAAATGAGAGATTGACGCCAATGGTGCTTCGAGGGGCTGAAGCCCTGGGCTAGCAGCTATATGTTGATAGGTTGGGTAAAGATGGAAGATATCTACAACCCTTTGCTTTGAATACTCTAAAAATATAAATATTAAATCAAATTAAGGTAAAAGTGCCTCCTCTTGGATTTTTCTTTCTCTGAAACTTGTTGACAGTAAAATGGTCCTGGCTAGTTTTGTCGCAAGGAGTTCTCTCAGAACATCTTAACTTTAAAATGATACGAAATGGGACCTTTCATGTCTAGGCCTTGCTCACTTAGCTATTTGTTTGGGGAAATTATATCAGTTATTTGTTGTTTCAGAAAACGACACTAGAATGTTGTAGAAAATTATGTACTTATCTAAAGTTGTAATATAATCACAAGTATTGGAATCACTAATTCAGTGGTGTGACATCACAAACCTTATAACTTTACTATTATAAAAGTGACTTTATTGTAGTGCTTAGTCAGAAACTATTAAGATTCCTGTTTTGATTGTCTGCCTACACACCTATTTGTAATGAATCTGGTAGCACAAGTAGATTCATTTCTTATAAACAAGTATGAGTTTTTTTGCTGACACCAATTACCAATCTTGCATTTTGTGAAACTTCATCACTGACAGATGTTTAGACTAATCAGACCATAAACAAATTCAACCAATCACACAAAACCATATATCAGAAATAGATAACCATATTGTAGTAGTTAATCTAGCATTTGAAACCACTTAGATTTATGCAAAAAAACCCAAATAAACCCAGTATTAGTGACAAGTAAAATAATGTCAAACTCATCACAGAAAATATCACAAAGCAGGAAAGAAAATGGGCAGAAATTTTTAACCTTTTTTAAAAAAAATCTTTGAAACATGCAGTTTGCTTCATATATAACTTTCTAATCCTTACCTGAGGATATGCTTGTTGATTTTAGAGGGAGAGAAAGAGAGGAAGAGAGAGGGGGAAACAGTGACATGAATGAGAAACATCCATCGGGGCCTCTTGCACACACTCCAGCTGCAGCCCAGGCATGTGCCCTGACTGGGAACCAAACCTGTAAATTCCTGGGGTGTGGGACAACACTGCACCAACTGAGCCGCACCGCCCAGGGCTTATATATAACTTTTTAAAAATGTAGACATTATGAGCTCTTCAAAGCCAAAAATTATTATAGCTTTTCAGACTGGAAATGTAAAGGCCACTGAAGCATCCTACAGGTTCACATTTCTTTTTTGTTTGTTTGTTTGTTTGTTTTCTTTTAATATATTTTATTGATTATGCTATTACAGTTGTCCCATTTCTCCCCCATCATTCCCCTCCACCCTGCACACCCCCTCCCACCTACATTCCCCCCCTTTAGTTCATGTCCATGTGTCATAAGTTCTTTAGCTTCTACATTTCCCACACTATTCTTGCCCTCCCCCTGTCTATTTTCTACCCACCATCTATGCTACTTATTCTCTGTACCTTTTCCCCCTCTCTCCCCCTCCCACTCCCCTGTTGATAACCCTCCATGTGATCTCCATTTCTGTGGTTCTGTTCCTGCTCTAGCTGTTTACTTAGTTTGCTTTTGTTTTAGGTGTGGTTGTTAATAGCTGTGTGTTTGCTGTCTTTTCACTGTCATATTTTTTATCTTCTTTTTCTTAGATAAGTCCCTTTAACATTTCATATAATAAGGGCTTGGTGATGATGAACTCCTTGAACTTGACCTTATCTGAGAAGCACTTTATCTGCCCTTCCATTCTAAATGACAGCTTTGCTGGATAGAGCAATTTTGGATGTAGGTCCCTGCCTTTCAAGATTTCAAATATTTCTTTCCAGCCCCTTCTTGCCTGGAAGGTATCTTTTAAGAAATCAGCTGACAGTCTGATGGGAACTCCTTTGTAGGTGACTGTCCTTTTATCCCTTGCTGCTTCTAGAATTGTCTCCTTCATTTTAATCTTGGCTAATGCAATTACGATGTGCCTTGGTGTGTTCCTCCTTGGGTCCAACTTCTTTGGGATTCTCTGAGCTTCCTGGACTTCCTGGTAGTCTATTTCCTTTGCCAGATTGGGGAAATTCTCCTTTATTATTTGTTCAAATAAGTTTTCCACTTGTTGCTCTTCTTCTTCCCCTTCTGGTACCCCTATAATTCGGATGTTGGGATGTTTAACGATGTCCCGGAGGTTCCTAAGCTTCTCCTCATTTTTTTGAATTCTTGTTTCTTTCTTGTTTTCTGTTTGGTTGTTAGTTTCTTCCTTCTGATCCACTCCATTGATTTGAGTCCCAGTTATCCTCCCATCTCTATCGGTTCCCCATGCGTCTTCCTTCATTTCACATATTGCAGCCTGCATTTGTTGATCTAATTTGTGAGCAAAATCAACCAATTCTGTGAGCATCCTGATCATCAGTGCTTTGAACTGTGCATCTGATAGGTTGGCTATCTCTTCACGGCTTAGAGGAATTGGTTCTGGGGATTTCATTTGTTCTCCGGTTTGAGCCATTTTTGGTGTGTTATTTTTGTTTTGTTTTGGTTTTGGTCTGGTTGCGGCTGTTACGTAGTGAGGGGCAGAGCCTTAGGTGTTCCTCAGGGCGGGGCAGCCCAGTTGCTGGGTTGTGACGCTGTATGTGGGGGCAGGGTTGGAGAGGGAAGAATGGCGCCTGCTCCGCTCTCTCTCCTGGATTCCAGTCCCTTCTGCCGCTTCCCCTTCACCTGGACCGTCTGTGTGTGCAAATGTGGGACCACCCAGTCAGCCAGCCGCCTTGTGCAGCCCCACTGGGTCTACACAGCTGCCACCCTGTGCCCGGGGTCTGCCAGCTGCCGCTTGTGGGCCCGAGGACCGCCAGCCACCGCCTGTGCACCTGGGAACTGCCTGCCGCTGCTGCTCGCGTTCCCGGGTCCGCACCACCACTTTTTCCTACTGCGACTCCACCCCTCTTACCGGTCTGGATGAATGGTTGTTGGACTTCCGTACAGTTCAATTTTCTCTCAGTTCTGGTTGTTTTCCTGTTTCTAAATATTTGTTGTCCTCAATTTTGGTTGTGAGAGGAGGCACAGTGTGTCCACCTACGCCTCCATCTTGGCTGGAAGTCACATTTCTAATAAAGTAAATACTGATAGGCAAAATGCATCTGACCAAAAAGTTCTGTGGGATCCTCAATAATTTGTTCAAAAGAGTAAAGTGTTCTAGAATCCAAAAAGTAAGAAATCTGCAGTGGATGATCCTAGCTTTGATAGGTCAATTTCTTGGCCTGGCCTTATAAATTTCATTATTATGAAATTTCAGGTCTCTATTTAAGTCTGTGGCTACGCCTACATTTTTGGTTCTTCTAGTTCAAAAAGCTGGTTTTCAAAAAACTCTGGCCCAAGTTTCTCCTTGACATGGTGTGGTTTTTGTCCATTTTGTTAATTTTACATTTACCCTATTTTTCTTTACTCTTTTTCCCTCATTTTGCTTTACTATTTTTTCCATTTTCATTTTTCTTTAGTTTTTCCATCTTTTTCTCACTTTTTCCCTTTTATTTGGATTGTCAGTATTTGTTGTTTATATATTTGGCTGGCATTGTGTTTTGAGTCTATTATAAAGACCAGTTCATCAGGTGGATTCTGGAAATGAATTTCTTTGGAGATGATTTGGGCCAAGCTTCTCACAGCTTCTCCCAATTTTAAGTTGATCTTGGGTCATCTTAAGTCCAAGGTCAGCAATAAGTCCAACAGGCTGCAGGGCCTCTCAGTCTTGGGGGCTCAGTGAATATGCATTCCATTTACATGTCCAGCAAATGTGAAAAACTGCTCAGGAAATTTCTCTTTCTCAATCCCAGCAAAGGAGGCACTTTAGAGCCCATTAAGAAGGACTCATGGCCCTGACTGGTGTAAGCTCAGTGAGTTGGGCATCATCCTGCTAACCAAAAGGTCGCTGGTTTGATTCCCGGTCAGGGCACATGCCTGGGTTGCAAGCTCATCCCAGATTGGGGATGTGCGAGAGGCAACCAACAGATGTTTCTCTCACACATCAATGTTTTTCTCCCTCTCTTTCTCCCTCCCTCCCACTCTTTCTAAAAAACAAATAATTTTTTTTTAAAGAAGGATCCATGGGTGAACACAGGCCGTGAAGACAAACTAAAGCCTTATGTGGAGCCACTCCCTGACGACAAAGAACCTTGGCCAACTGCAGTGATGGCATCCGTGTGCCACATGAGGGAGTAGATCTAAGACTTGCTCATGGCCCAGAAGCACCACAAAGCGATGGCCATCTATTTGCTCTTGAGTTACAAGATCGCTGAGCTGTGGGCCACATTGTTGCCATAAAACCTGAGCTCCGGCAGGTCAAACCAACAGCAGCATGCTTCCATACCTCGCCTGGTATGCGGAGTCTCTGTCAACATACAGTAGTGGTGCTTCCATAGCTGGCTGTTCCCTCCTCTCATTCCTATTCTAGGAATATTCAAAGTAGTAACACTGAGTTTAAGTCTGAGGAGGACCAGGTCTCAGGTGCAAGGGCAGCAGCAGGACCAACAAGCCTGCCAATCTCCTATCCGCCTGGAAAGGAAGAGCCCCTCCCCCCAGGAACAGCAACCTCTCCACCAGCAGGGATCAGTTCAGCAGTTCCTGGCTTTTGGAGTCGCCCGGCCTTGGCCAGGCCTCCTCCGTGCACAAGGGCAAAGACAGCCTAATCCATCCAGGGCTGGGTCCCCATAGCCTCTGCTCCCCTCCGCATCACACTCTACCTCCAGTCTTCCCACAAGGCCCCACCTGGAACCGGGATCCAACCAGGCCTCAGGACTGTGCCCCACAGAGTGGATGTGTGACATGCCCCCACCCAGCCCCAGCACAGCCTCCCAATTGTGTCCCTTTGACCTCCTCTTTAGCCCACGCATCAGAAGCAGTGGCAGAGCCACAGAAGAAACCAGTGCTCCCTACCTCCCTTCCCCCTGGTGTGTCCAAAGGATACTCCATCCACCTGAGCAATCTCTGACAGATGAGCCACCCCAGCCTCTCCCTCTGACAAGAACTAGGGCCAGAAAGGGCCACAGGAAGCTTCTGCAACAGGTTCAGGTTCAAGTTTATACTGACACATCTGTGTTCCCAGTTTGCCAGAAGGAATCTGAAAGCAGAGATGGAGGCGGAGACACTTAAACCTCACTGAATGGAAGCTTAGTCAGTGATAAAAGACATGGCGAGGTCAAGTCACACTCATTACACTTGACATGGAGTGTGAAGGTCATGAACTACACAGAGCCCAGTGAGAAGGTGCAGGAGATCAGCTAGGTGCTGGAACCAGACAGTGGCATTATGAGCTGAGCAAGAAACTTGCACTGCTGTGTACACAGGGCAGTGGGCCTCGCTGACTGGAGGGTGGAAGGGTCCGAGGGGTCACAGCCATCTCTCAGCGGAGTTCCATTTAAGAGGACAGTCTGCACTGTTCTTCTGGCCTTCAAAAGCGTGGCCTCCAAAAATCACCGCAGCTCAACCTTTAAGAGGCTGCTAAGGACCTCCAGGGAGACACGAGGAGGGGCAGCCACTGCGCCCCAACCTGGGCAAAACTGCAGAGGCCCCTTGACTACTGTTCGTGCTCTGCTGTGCTGCTCAGGCTGTTCCGTGCTTGTGGGGAGGGGCATTGTTGTTCCTAGGTGGCAGTTTGGTAACATTTTAGAGCCTTTAACGGGTTCTTCTGGGGAAGATCTCATAGGTGACTTACATAGGGCTTCATCAGCATTAGAGCCACCTCTGATGCCAAAAGGAGTTTGGAGTTTATCATAAGAGGGCTGGGTACCACCGATCTGTGGACCCAGCCAAGAGTGAATGGGGTCATTGGTATTATAGGGCACTTATTCTGGCTGCAAGTTGGAGATTGGATGAGATAAGTAGTTAGGCTTCCCTTGTACTTTGAAAGTGGGTTTTAACCTCAGGGATTGGAAATGAGAAAGGCAGCAAGAGAAAAATCAGCTGAAGTGTCATTGGCTGCTGTATGATCTTCTGTCATTTGTAATTATTTCCAGAATATAGAAATGGGAGGATGATTTCCCAACTCATTTATGTGTTGGCATAATGGTGATATGAAAATTTTTTTAAAAGACAGTCTCAAGAAGGAAAGTTACAAACAGGAGAGAGAGAGGGAGAAAAACATCGATGTGATTGGGAATCAAACCAGTGACCTTTTGCTTTACAGGATGATGCCCAACCAACTAAGTTGGTCAGGGAAGCAGCAGTGTATTTTAAATAAGATATTTCATCAAGATCCAGTTGAGATTAACAGGGAATGTAAGGTTGGTTTAACAATTGAAAATCAAGAATGTAAGCTATCTCTTTAAAAGATTAAAGGAGAAACATCATGTGATCATCCCAATAGAGACATAAAAACCTTTTGATGAAATTCTACATCCATCTGTGAAAACAATTTTTTACCAAATTACAAATAACAAAGGAACCACTACAGTAAACATCACATGTAAGAGTGAGTCACTGAAAGCATTGCATCTGAGAGACAGAGAGGGGTGCACACTGTCACTACGCCGATTCATCGTCACACTGGACGTCCCAGCTAGTGCAGCAAAGCAAGAAAAAGGAAGAAATGTAGCTGTTGTTGTTCATAGACTGCGTTTGTTATGTAGAAAACCCAAAATAATTTACTGGAAAATAATTAAAACTTAAAAGATTTATCCAGGTTGCTGGAAAGTCAGTATACAAAAATCAATTCCCTTTCTATATCCCACTTACAAACAGATAAACAATGAAATCTTTTTTAATAGTCCATCAACATCATCAAAAATTATAAAGTTACTTAAAATTAAATCTACAGGAGATGTGCATGACCATCAGTGGAGAAAATGAGAAAACTTTATCTGAAAACATTACAATAAGACAAATTGAACAAGATGCATGAGCTATGAATAGTAAACTCTTTGTCATACAGATATCAACCTTTCTACCCCCACCCAGTTGGTGTGGAGTTTCAATGCAATTCCAAGAAAAATTCAAGAATTCTCTTTTAATGTATATGCATAACCCACAGACATAGAAAACAGTGTGGCAGTGGCCAGAGGGAATGGGGGGCAGGGGCCGGGTGGAGTTAGACAAAGTTGGGGGGAAACGGGGACATCTGTAATAGTGTCAATGATAAAAATAAAGTAAAAAAAAGAATTTTCTTTTGTGGAAGTTGACTCATGAATGTTAAAATTAACATGCAAGAGCAAAGTGCCCAAAACAACTCTTCTTGAAGAAGAACAAAATGTGGAGGATTTAATTATTAAGATAGTGCGTATAGATGGAGGGATAACAAATAGCCCCCCAACATTATTCCATAATTGCTCTTCATGTTTTCTCTTAAACCCATTCCAGTCAGGCTTCGCCCCCCACCACAGCACTCAAACTTGTCTTCGGGTCATCAATGATCTTGACAATGGCCTAGATCCAATCATTCTCAGTCCTCATCTAACCTAATATACTTTCTCACTTGCTATTTTTTCTTGATCTGGTTTCTGGGACACCACATTCTCTTGGTTTTTCCTGTTACCTCAATGGTCATTTCTCTGTTGGCTTTGCTTATTCTTCCTCTTCTCCCTTTGTTTGTTTTTGGGGTGTGTGTGTGTGTGTGTGTGTGTGTGTGTGTGTGTGTGTTGTGTTCACCTAAACTCTTAATGCTAGAATTTGTTGTGTCTCAACCTTCGGTCCTCTTCCCTTTTCTCCTCTGTACACATGCGTTTTCTCAGGACATCCAGTCTCAAGGTTCTAAGTACCATCTCTATGCCCATGAGTACCAAATGCATATACTCAACCCAGACTAGACTCAGATACCAAACTACCTACTTGACATCTCCACTTGGATGTCTGATATCTCAAAAGAAGCAAGTCCAGAACCGAACTTCTGATCTTTGCCACCAACCAAATTAACTCTACCTATAGTCCTTCCAGTTACTCAGGTCAAACCTTGTAGTGGTCCTGACTCTTCTTCTTTCACATCCCACGCAGACTCTATCAGGGACCCCTGTTGACTCTACCTCCAGAATACACCCAGAATCTAAACTACTTTTCACTACCCCCCCCCCGCCGCCACCACCCGAGTTTGGGACAACTTTAAGTTCTTCCCTGGATTGTGATGACAGTAAAGATCTTGCTTCCAACCTTGTTCCCCTGTACTGTGTTTTCAATACAGCAACAAGACTGATTCTCTTTCAAAGTAAGTCAGATTATGTCAGTCCTTGCTCAAAACCCATTAGTGGTTTTGTTCTACTCCCACTAAAACCAAATGCCTTTGTGCCCTGGCTGGCTTGCATCGCCCTGATAGGCCAAGGTCGAAGGTTTGATCCCAGTCAGGGCACATGTGAGAATCAACCAATGAATGCCTAAGCAAGTACAACAACAACTTGATCTCTTTGACCTCTCTCTCTAATCATTAAATAAAAATTTAAAAAATGAAAAATAAAACCAAATGTCTTTATGCAAGAACACCTCATACGACCTGGTCTCCTTTTCCGGTTCTCTGACCTCTTCTCTTACTGCTCTGCTCCGGCCACACTGGCTCCGCGCTGTCCTCCCCCCGGACTGAGCAGCTCATCCCTTTGGGCATTCACCGCCCAGCCCCGGCCCGACGGCCAATAAGAGTCGGCGGACCGGGAGCACTGCGCTTTAAAGAGCGGCGGGAGGCGGGACGTGCGGAAACCAGCGGCCGGAGTGCGGTGTGGGAGGCTGTCGCTACCATGTCCCTGCAGGTGAGTCAGAGGGCGGGAGGCAGGCGCGGGAGATTTGCTCCCCAAGGGTAGTGCTCGAGAGGGCGTGGGGCGGGCGTGTGGATCCCCGGGCGGCGGCGCGTCTCGGCCCCGGCGCTTCGGGCGGCTGCTGCCCGCCGTCCTCGCCACCCAAGAGCGGTCCGCGCTGACCCCGAGGCCGTTCCCACGCCTTCGCCAGCGCCCCTGTATT
This sequence comes from Glossophaga mutica, assembly GCA_039655065.1. NCBI lineage: Eukaryota > Metazoa > Chordata > Mammalia > Chiroptera > Phyllostomidae > Glossophaga > Glossophaga mutica. Next base: position 161,322,449 of record CM077303.1, read on the forward strand.
GCAGGGGCGACCGCACAGGTGCCATTTGTTGGCGCAGAGCCGGGGCTCCCCGTGGCAACTCCTGTGAACCCGGGGGACTGGTTAACCGCAGAGTAGGGAGGCCCTAAGGAGGGTGGACGCGGGGGGACTCCGGGACGACGGTGCGACTCTGCGCCGCTGCTCTTTCCTTCTTGGAGACCCAGGCGAGGGCGTCTCGGGTCCCACTCGCACCTCTTTGCTCGTGCCGCGTCCGGGGGCTCTCTTAGGCAAGGGCAGGTATCTGTAAAACTACGATTTAAAATACTGTTTTTCTGGTATGTGAAAAATATGTATGTTGAGAGGGTGGAACTTTTGAGGAAGGAGAACAAACATAAAGTGAATGAAAACCAGGAATTCCTTCAACTAGGTGATAACCAGCACTGACATAATGGGTTACTGTCTCCTCTGTGCCAGAAATGTGTACGTGTGCACGTGTGTGCACACGCAAGCATGTTCTTGGGCAAATATGCGAGTATATATAGACACACAGATTAAGCTATTATGTACGTACACTTTGGTTCCTTTACGTAACACTACTTTATCAGCATTTTCTCACCATTAAATATTACTCTAAAATATAATTTAAAAATATCTGCATACAATTTCATGGAATGAGCATGTCTCACTTCATTGACCATTCTTTAAGGAAAATATGATGGGCGAATGCACATACTCCAGTGCCTGCTAGTTTCAAATCCAAACCTCACCCCTTGTTAGCCTGTAACATACTTAACCCCTCTGTGCCTCAATTTCCTGATCTAAAAATGGAAGTGAGGGACTAAGATGAAATAAGCTGCGTGTGTAGAGCATTCAGAACTGCCTGGCACGTGCTAACTGTTCAATAAGGATAAGCGTGTCCTTGAATCTTTAGATATTTTTCTTTTTTAAAAAACAATTATTTTACTGTTATTCGATTACAGTTGTCTGCATTTTCCTCTTACGTTTGACATAATTCATATTGAACTTCCCCCCAGATAAATCTTTCAAGGTCAGAACATTCTTCCTTTTTAGCTTAGTACTTTATTTCGTTTTGTTTGACAAAACAAATGGGATTTTTAATTCAGCTATAACCTCCAAATTTTATTTTAAAATTATAATATGTTTACTCCCACAGCAAAGCTTTTAGGTGGGCTGACAGTCATGTAAACCGGACATATTTCTTTCTTAGATGATGAAAATAAAAGGCAGACTGCTTCTTCAAGAAAACACATCTTTTTGAGGCCAGGGAATTTGCGATTTTACAATTGGGACCTAACTAACCCCTTGCCCTCCACACACACCTCTTTTTGACCTCAGAACTGTGCAGTTCCCGAGTGAGAATTTTTGATCTTCCTAATCCAGTTTCTCAGAGGGAAAGGAGTGCTCACAAAGGTGTCATCAACTGCATGTGTGGACGACCACGTTCTTGGCTGCAGAAAGTCGAGCTAGAATAGGCGAGAGTCACCGTCAGGGGCTGCCTTCAGCCGTGGTGAAATTCGAAAGGAAAGCTACACAGAGGCCAGGGTGGTCGGCACTCCTAGGGGGTAAGAGACACTGCCATCTCCAGGAAGGCAGGACGTACCCACTATGAGTGATAGTGGAAACGCTGAGGTCACTGCAACCCCAGCGGTGTAGCCAGGCGTCCTTGCAGCACACACATGAACCGGTAAGGGTCTGGGAAGGGGCCTGGAGGCAGTTTGTTTTGAAGAATCCACCACAGTTGCCAGGGAATGATGCACACATGCGTTCAGCCAGGGTGTTGGGGACCCAGCTCCAGGACAGCCAGCTCCGAAGAGGCAGAAACCCCTCACCACCAGCAGTGGGCCCAGCTCCCTAGTAGCGCAAGAACATCACAAAACATTTCTTTTTGCCAAGAATGCTTTGGGATTAAACATAAACAGCTGTCCATTTGAAGCTGCTCCTCACCTATGATAATTTCATATCCATTCACATATTCCTTTATTCAACAAGGGGCTCACATAGGCTGTACCACCTGCCAGTACTCTGTAAGGCGTGAGACTCCCGCTGCCAAGATGAATATTTATGCCTGCCCTCTATTGTGGATATGTGGGGAAACAACAAATACAGTCCCCCAGCATCTAGGATGAGCCCTAATGAATGCCGTCCATGCTGCCGGGAACCATTTCCTGCTCCTCTCCATCCCGAAAGTGCTGGCCTCCAGCTCTGCTAAGCTCTGTCTCCTCTGGGAATGTATCTTCTGCAACTGCAGCTGCTCCCTCCTCTTTATTCCCAGAGCACCCAGATATCACGTGATCATTGTTGATCTGCTCATCTCCCAGGAAACCTTGAGCTCCTGGAGCGCTGGCTGCCCTCTTCATCCCTGGCTGCCCAGCCAATGTGTCTGTTAAACAGTATGATGCACATGATGAGCCCTGGGTGGGCAGAGTCAACAGAATAAAATTAAAAATTTACATTCTTAATTGTGTTTAATGCTAACACCTTCCCACAGGTTGATAAGATCTTTTTTCAGCAGAACCCCAACCTCAGAGGAGCTGGGTACTTGCCCAGAATCCCTTGGTAGTGGGTCTCAGAGATGGAATTCAAATCCAGCATCCTGACACAAGGCCAGTGTTCTTCCCCTGGAGCTTATCGTGGGTGGATGGGGAAGTCCTCACAGAGGATGGCACGTGGGAACCACCCCACAGAGCAGGAACACACCAAGTCAAGGTGCCAGGGAAGGACAAGCTGGAAAGAGGGAATGGTCCTGGGCTCTGATCTGGAATGGGTTTCTCTGGGGAGAGAGGAGGGACCGGGACCTCTGACACTGCCTGTGAAGCTGTGTGGGGCTGGACTCCTCTGTGCAGAGGGTCTGAGGGCAACTTTCCTGAAACTCCTTCCGGGAAAGCAGTTACCTAGTGTTTCTGAGAAGCCTTAGAATTCTAATCAAGGCTTAGCTTGCCAAGAGGAATTGAGTTGCTGTCGCTAGAAAATGGCATGAGGCTTTACAAGAAACAGGAACACCTCAGACGCCTGATTAGCCGAAGGGGAAGATGCCGCTGCCGCCTCTCCAAATAGCCCTGCCTTGCCCTGAGGAGGCCCTGCCACTGAGGTAGCATTTTCATTTTGTCCTTGTTATAGACACAGCTCATGCACGTTGTAGAAGATGTGGAGAGTATAGAAAATATTAAAAAGCCAGAAAACTTGCCAATAAGCAAAGGTAATCTTTGCATATTTTAGTATATTTGTTTCTCCTCTTCCTTTATTACTTGCAAAGCTGAGTATATAAAAACAATTTTGTATTCTTTGTTAAATTACAGAAAAGTATTTTTCATGTCTTGCTTTATTTTGAATACTTTTTTCAGTTTTTTCTAGAACTGTTTTTTCTCAAAGAGCCTTATAATAAAAATAATAGTAGTTAAATTTTATTGACCGCTCACTATATGGCAGGCACTATTTTAAATATTTAACATGTGTTAGTTTATTTAAATCCACCCAACAACCTGGTAGATAGGTGGTGCTATTGGCCCATATTCTGGATGAAGTAACGGAGAGGTGAAGTAAGTTGCCCAAGGTCACAGAGCTTTGAAGTGGTGAAGCTGAGATTCGAGCCAGGGCAGTGTAGCTCCAAAGCCTGTGTTCTTAACCATGACATTATATACAAAGCAGCTGACGATTTCCTAAAAAGACTCAAATGAGCTGAGGGTTTGTCCCTTGTCACATACACCCATGCTTCTCAGACTCCTGTAGGGAATAAATTAGAAAGTGGGGCCATTTTCAAGGTTACTTAGGTAGAAGACTGGTCTCCTATTTGTAAGTGATTTTTGTTTGTTACAGAACGACTATTCAGTTGTGTTACAGGAGTCTGGCACTGGGTGGAAATTTTATCCAGCAACTCTGCTAAGATCACTGGGGTTCTGAAATTACAGTGGGGCTATCTGCTTTCTCTACTAGGCATTTGGATCTTTGGGTCAGAAGGGAGCTCTGGCTTTGGAGAAAGAAAATACGAGGTCAGGTGGAACACCTCACCAAGACTGTCTTGTTTGATACCTGACAATTCTTTTTTACCCGTGGTTTGAAACAAATAACATTAGGTAAAATACAGTCTACTAAAAAAGAATGGAAAAATTCTGCTAAGGAAAACAATCACCATGGCCTTTGTATGTACACTAAGAAGTTAAAAAGGGGACAGGAACCAAGTTTCTAGGAGCACTCTGTCTCTGAGAAGAATATGCCAAGGGGGTGGCTGCTGGCCAGCCCTGAGCTGAGGGGCCCAGGCCAGCCTGAGGGGTCTTGGTGAGTGAGGCAGGTCAGAGTTTTCAGAGTTAAGTCATGGGGGGAAGACAGTTTATTACTGAGAATATTTGTATACAGACTTTCCAGGAAGCCTGTTTGTTTTCACTAGTCGGCTCTAAATTGGCTGAATAACTCTTTTCTGTAAACCAACTGAAGTAAGTCTTAAAAGTTTTGTTTTCAGGAATCTACACAATGAAATCAGAGATACTGACCTCAGAAACTAGCTAGTCCACTAACCAGGTCTAACTAATACCGATACTGAAGAATGTGGGAGGCATATGCCCTGAACAAGATATTAATGGGTAGCAAAGCTGTTATGTGTAGTAAAGCGTAGGTTTGGGAAGAAGTGAAGAAAGTGTCCATGAAGGTGATTGAGAAAGGTGCACTGAGTGTAACGTGATTAAACAATGTGTTATAGAAACTTATTTATGTGCTTCTCATTTACAGGAAAAATATGTTACAATTTTCCTTTAATCTTTTGACCACCTTCACTGATTTCCCTCTTCCCCCAAACCCCTGCTTCTCATAACCACTGGTCTGTTCTAGATTTCTATGAGTTCTGCTTTTTATATTAGTGTGTAAGTTGGAGCATATAGGGTTTGTCTTTGTCCGAGTTATTTCACATAGTACCAGGCCCTCAGTGTGCATTCGTATTTTCACAAATGACAAGATGGTGTCTTTTTTATGGCTGAATAATACTTGGTTGTACTTATCTTCTTTACCCACTTAATCTGCAGACAGACATTAGGCTGTTTCCATGTCCTGACTATTGTAAATAGTGCTGCAGTGAAAATGAGGGTGCAGGTGTCTTTTCACGACAGCGGTTTTGCTTCTTTTAGATAAATTCCCAAAATGAGATTGCTGGATCATATAGTCGTTCTATTTAAAATTTTTTAAGGAATCTCCATTCTGTTGTATAGCAGCTGTACCAGTTCACATTTCCACCAACATACTGTAAGGGTTGCCTTTTTTACTCCACATCCTCACCAACACTGAGAATCTCTTGTCTTTCTGATCAAAGCCATTCTTAGGAGTGTGAGGTAATATCTCAGTGTGGTTTTGATTTGCAGTTCCCTGATGCTTAGTGATGTTGAGAACCTTTTCACTTGCTGTTGGCCGTCTGTATGTCTTTTCTGTAAAGAAAGCCTATTCAGATCCATCCCCCTATTTTTTAAATCCTCACCTGAGGACACTTTTTAGAGAGAGAGGAAAGAAGAGAAAGAAATATCAATGCAAGGCAGAAGCTTCAATTGGTTGCCTCCCATTTGCTCCTGGACGAGGGCACTAACCCTCAACCCAGGTATGTGCCCTGACCGGAATGGAACCTGCAACCCTTTGGTTATGGGACGATGCTCCAGCCAGCTGAGCCACACCAGCCAGGGCCACCTCCCACTTTTTAATTGGGTTGTTTGTTTTTTGTTATTGAATTGTATGGGTTCTTTGTTTATATTTTGGATATTAACCCCCTATCAGCTATATGATTTTCAAATATTTTCTTGCATTTGGTAGGTTGTCTTTTCATTTTGTTGATGGTTTCTTTTGCTGTGTAAAAGCTTTTTATTTTGATATAATGATTTTTAGTTTGATATAATGCTTATAATGTTTACTTTTGCTTTTGTTACTTGTGCTTTGGGTGTGAATCCAAAATAATTATCCAAAATAATTATCTCCAAGACCAATGTCAAGGAGCTTCCCACCTACATTTTTTTCTTGGAGTTTTGTGGTTGCCAGTCTTATGTTCAAGCCTTTGATCCATTTTGTTGATATTTGTATATGGTGTAAAATAGTACTCCAGTTTCATCCTTTTGCATGTAGCTGTCTGGTTTTTCCAACACCATTTATTGAGGAGACTGTCTTCCTCCCATTGTATATTCTTGGCTAGTTTGCTATAAATTACGTGGACCACATATATATGGGTTTCTTTTGGGCTCTCTATCCTATTCAATTATTGACCTAGGTGCCTGTTTTAATGACAGTACCATGTTGTTTTGAATACTATAGCTTTATAATACAGTTTGAAATCAGAAAGAATGATGCCTCCAGGTTTAATTTTCTTTCTCAAGATTGCTTTGGGTATTTGGTGTTTTTATGGTTTCATAAAAATTTTAGGATTTTTTTCTGTTTCCATGAAAAATGCCACTGGAATTTTGATAAGGATTGCATCAAATCTGTAGGTTCCTTGGTTGCTTAGGGTAGTATGTACTTTTTAACAATATTAATTCTTCCAAGAACACAGGATATCTTTCCATTTTCTTGTGTCTTCTTCAATTTTTAAACAGGTAAATTGAACAATTTCAGTATTCAGAATTATGTTTCATTCTCCATGTCTTGTCTATGTATCAGGGAAGTACCAGGAGTGGTGTCCGTGAGTAAGTTATGATCATCCTGGTGGAGCCAGAGCAGTAGTAGTTTATTTCTCTTTGAAACCCCCTTGCTGCTCAGTGAGTTGGCACTGCTTGGTGGTAAAAGCCCCCAGACAGATAGGCCTGCATAAACTTAGTGAACGCACTGTGTGCCTTTTCCCCCTTTGCTTTAGGCTGATTTTGATCAGGCAGCCGAAGATGTAAGGAAGCTGAAAGCAAGGCCAGATGATGAAGAACTGAAAGAACTCTACGGGCTCTACAAACAAACTGTAATTGGAGACATCAATATTGGTATTTACTGTCATCTTAAAAATAGCGATATGCTTTGTTTGAGCAATGCGTATAGAGGTGTAGAATAAAAAGCAATCCTGAAAATATGTCTACCCTTCTTTTCACAGAGTGTCCAGGAATGTTAGATTTGAAAGGCAAGGCAAAGTGGGAAGCATGGAACCTCCAAAAAGGTTGTGAATTCTTAAATAAGGTCAACACATTTTCTTAGCTTGCCAGTATACCCATTAGTGAGATAATCTGTTTGTATCTTTCTAGGGTTATCGAAGGAAGATGCCATGAATGCCTATATTTCTAAAGCAAAAGAGCTGATAGAAAAATATGGAATTTAGAACCCAGCCTATGAAAAAACTTTCCTTCCGAAGTCTTCGTAATGGTATCATGACCTAGCATTAGCAGAGAAATGCACTGTTAACTCTTTACATATCATGGATATTTTTTTTTAGTAACATGAATTATAGTCCTTAATTAAGAGGTATAATGAAACTACATGTCTAAGGAAATGTTACTTGCTAAAACAAGGTGAATTTTTTTCACGTTTAAAAAATTATCTTTAGCCCTGGCTGGTGTGGCTCAATGGACTGAGTGCTGGCCTGTGAACCGAAAGGTCGCTGGTTCAGTTCCTAGGCAGGGCACATGCATGGATTGCAAGTCAGGTCCCCAGTTGGGGGCGTGCAAGAAGCAGCAGATTGGCATTACTCTCCCTCTCTTTCTCTCTCCCTTCCCCTCTCTCTAAAAATAAATAAAATCTTTTTAAAAAATTATCTTTATTTAGGTTTTTGATTCATCACATATATCAAAGACTAATCAACATAACGAGGTGATTTTAAATATTCTTTTAAAAAATTATTGATCTGATAGTATGTGCATGCAGCATTAACAATTGTTTGTTCTTTTGGTCTGTCTGTTTTTCTACCAGGGATTAGTATTACTGGTGGAATCAGCAGTTTCTAAAGACCTAATAACAAACTGTCCCTTCATTGCCCCGTGTGGCTGGGGGGTTCACACTGACACAGAGCCTGACTCCAGTCCTGGTTCCAGTCCTTCCTCACCCGGTGAGGTAGCGACTAGGTGACCTAGGCAAGCACTTAACCTTGCTAAACCTCATCTGTAGAGACGAGAGAAAAATACCAGTCTCAAAGGGTGGTAAGAATTGAGTGAGATAACTTTGATGATTATACTTGCACTTTAAAGCTTATGCTACATAAAACCTAACAATAAATAAGCTAATTGTCAAAAAATAAGCTCATAAGTCTATATCGCTTCAAAGAAAAAAAGCTACCATGGGACTAACAGCTATTTTTCTTTAAATTTTTACATTTAAAGCAAATTAAAAAATCAAATTGAAATGCAGTGTCTACTGGTGATAAACTGTGACTCACTGGACTCTTCTGTTGAGTTTTATCAGAGTGAGAGTGTAGAGCCTGAAATATCTTGTTGGCCCAATACTCAGTCCTTCCTGCTGGTATATGAGCTCCCTGCAAGAAGGCAGTCTCAGTAGTTTGAAAATCTGTTTGAGGTTTCATAGGCTACAGATCTCCCCAAAGCAGTGTACCTCTTTTACCTGCATGAGGGTTCAGGTGTGGTATGGTATAACCAGCGGGATAGGTTGATTTCATGGGACTTTTAAAAAACAACTAGATTCACTAGATGCATTTCCAGTGAAAAAAGCCAATCCCAAAAGGTCACATGCTGGATGACCCCATTTCTCTAACATTCTCAAGGTACACCTAGAGGACAGAACAGGGACCGCGGGCGGAGGGCCATGGCTGTGGCTCCAAAAGGGCAGCAGGAGGGGTCCTGTGATCTGGGAACGTTTTGCATCTCGCCGGTGTGAATGGCTATGCCCTGGCTGAATTTTATGCACTGTTACTGAGGGGGAAATGGGTATTTCTGTATTATTTCTTGCAACCACGTGTGACTCTACAATTATCTCAAAATAAAAAGTATAACAACAAATCCAGCTTGAATTCTGACTTGGAAAATTTGGGGAAGTAACAGTGATTCTCATTTCTACTAAATTTTGCCTAAAGACTGTCAGAAGGCTCCACGATGGAGTCGACGTCCAAATCCAACAGTGAGAAGAACCATCAGTCAGCAGTGAGAGGCCTGTTTCTTCCTCCCAGTCAGGGGCTTGGACACTCTCAGCGCTGTTCCCGTGTGGACCTTACCTCCGCCAGAGGCAGAGGCCGGTGAGAAAGCCCACCGCAAAAGCCTGGCATTGGCTTCATCGTGAGGTTTTGTGTACTCTATTAACTGAAAATTGTTTAAATTAATAATTGAGAATCCAAATTACTTTAGTAGCCATCCTTCGGTAAGGAAACCGGGAAGCCACATACCATCGAGTGGAGCGCAGCACAACACGTACTACACATTTAACTTTATTTGCTGGAGGCTCTTTGCCGCCCACATTTATTACATGGATTCTAAACTAAATCCCTTTCTTCATAATGGGTTTTATGTTATTTGCACTTTGTTAAAAAGAAATAATAAATTCTGAAAACTACTTCTTGTATGCATTTCCCTTGCTCTTACTTACTAAAACTCTTTATATATGATTTAAAAATTGTTAACAAAAACACAAACTCACATTACGTGATCATAAACGTGATCATATCAGTGCTTTAAAAGTTAATGGTTTTTATTTTTTAATATAGTCTATTGAGTATGCTATTACAGTTGTCCCATTTCTCCCCCATCATTCCCCTCCACCCTGCACACCCTCTCCCACCCACATCTCTCCCTTTAGTTCATGTCCATATGTCATAAGTTCTTTAGCTTCTACATTTCCCACACTATTCTTGCCCTCCCCCTGTCTATTTTCTACCCACCATCTATGCTACTTATTCTCTGTACCTTTTCCCCCTCTCTCCCCCTCCCACTCCCCTGTTGCTAACCCTCCATGTGATCTCCATTTGAGTTTTTTTTTTATTTTTATTTTAATTGTTGATCTTGTACAGTTTTCTGTCTTTTATTCTCACCCGAACCCACCACCCCAGCCCTCCCCACCTCCCTCCCATTTCCACCCCCCCATAGTTTTTGTCCATGTGTCCTTTATACTTGTTCCTGTAAATCCTTCCCCTTTTCCCCTGAAATTCCCTCCCCTCTCCCCTCTGGTGACTTTCAGCCTGTTCTCAATTTCCATGTCTTTGGTTATATTATGCTTGTTTGTTTGTTTTGTTGATTAGCTTCCTGTTAAAGGTGAGATCATATGGTATTTGTCTTTCACTGCCTGGCTTACTTTGCTTAGCATGATGCTCTCAAGTTCCATCCATGCTCTTGCAAAGGGTATGAGCTCCTTCTTTCTTTCTGCTGCATAGAATTCCATTGTGTAAATGTACCACAGTTTTTTGATCCATTCATTTACTGATGGGCATCTAGGTTGCTTCCAACACTTGGCTATTGTAAATTGTGCTGCTATAAACATAGGGGTGCATAGGTTCTTTTGGATTGGTGTTTCAGGGTTCTTAGGATATAGTCCTAGCAGTGGAATTGCTGGGTCAAAAGGTATATCCATTTTTAGTTTTTTTAGAAAATTCCATACTGTTTTCCATAGTGGTTGTACCAGTCTGCACTCCCACCAGCAGTGCACTAGTGTCCCCTTTTCTCCACAACCTCTCCAACACTTGCTGTTTGTTGCTTTGTTTATGAGGGCCATTCTGACTGGTGTCAAGTGGTATCTCATTGTGGTTTTAATTTGCATCTCTCTGTTAGCTAGCAATATCGAGCATCTTTTCATGTGTCTCTGGATCCTCTGTATGTCCTCCTTGGAGAAGTGTCCGCCCAAGTCCTTTGCCCATTTTTTAATTGGGTTGCTTGTCTTCTTAGAGTGGAGTCGTGTAAGTTCTTTGTATATTTTGGAGATTAAACCCTTTTCTGAGGTATCATTGTCAAATATGTTTTCCCACACAGTCGGTTCTCTTTTTATTTTAATACTGTTTTCCTTGGCCATGCAGAAGCTTTTTATTTTGATGAGATCCCATTTGTTTATTCTTTCTTTTATGTCCCTTGCTTTAGGGGACATATCAGTAAAAATGTTGCTGTGTGTAATATCTGAGATTTTCCTGCCTATGTTCTCCTCTAGGACTTTAATGGTGTTACGGCTTATGTTTAAATCTTTTATCCACCTTGAATTTATTTTTGTGTATGGTGTAAGTTGGTGCTCAAGTTTCATTTTCTTGCACGAAGCTGTCCAGTTCTCCCAACACCACTTGTTGAAGAGGCTATTTTTACTCCATTTTATGTTGCTGCCCCCTTTGTCGAATATTAATTGACTATAGAGACTAGGGTTTATTTCTGGGCTCTCTGTTCTATTCCACTGGTCCACGGGCCTGTTTTTATGCCAGTACCAGGCTGTTTTGATTACAGTGGCCTTGTAATACATTTTGGTATCAGGTATTGTGATCCCTCCTGCTTTGCTCTTCTTTCTCAAGATTGCTGCCGCTATTCTGGGTCGTTTATGGTTCCATATAAATTTCTGAAGAGTTTGTTCTATATCAGTGAAATATGCCATTGGCACTTTAATAGGTATCGCATTGAATCTGTAGATTGCTTTGGGAAGTATGGACATTTTGATGATGTTAATTCTTCCGATCCATGAACACGGTATGTGTTTCCATTTATTTGTGTCTTCCTTGATTTCTTTCTTCAGTGTTGTGTAGTTTTCTGCATACAGGTCTTTTACCTCCTTGGTTAGGTTTATTCCTAGGTACTTTATTTTTCTTTTTGCTATATCGAATGGGATTTTTTTTCTTGATTTCTGCTTCTGTTGTTTCATTGTTGGTATACAAAAATGCCTTTGATTTCTGGATATTGACTTTGTATCCGGCTGTTTGGCCAAATTCATTTATTAGGTCGAGCAGTTTTTTGGCCGAGACTATACGATTTTCTATGTATACTAACATGTCATCTGCAAACAATGATAGTTTTGTTTCCTCCTTTCCAAGTTGGATGCCTTTTATTTCCTTTTCTTGTCTAATCACTGTGGCTAATACTTCCAATACTATGTTGAATAGAAGTGGAGAGAGTGGACAGCCTTGTCTTGTTCCTGATTTTAGTGGAAAAGAATTTAGTCTTTGCCCGTTGAGTATGATGCTAGCTGTAGGTTTCTCATATATAGCCTTTATTATGTTGAGGAATGCTCCCTCAATTCCCACTTTGCTGAGTGTTTTTATCATAAATGGGTGCTGTACCTTATCAAATGCTTTTTCCGCATCTATTGATATGATCATGTGATTTTTGTCTTTGCTTTTGTTTATGTGATGAATTACATTTACTGATTTGCGAATGTTGAACCATCCTTTCATCCCTGGGATGAATCCCACTTGGTCATGGTGTATGATCTTTTTAATGTGTTGTTGGATGTGATTTGCCAATATTTTGTTGAGGATTTTAGCATCTATGTTCATCAGCGATATTGGCCTGAAGTTCTCCTTCTTTCTTGTGTCTTTATCTGGTTTTGAGATTAGAATGATGCTGGCTTCATAAAAAGAGTTTGGGAGTCTTCCATCTTTTTGGATTTTTTCGAATAGTCTGTGGAGAATAGGGGTTAGCTCTTCCTTAAATGTTTTGTAGAATTCTCCTGTGAAGCCATCTGGTCCAGGACTTTTGTGTGTCGGGAGTGTTTTGATTACTGATTCAATTTCACCAGCTGTTATTGGTCTGTTCAGGCTTTCTGTTTCTTTTTCATTGAGTTTTGGAAGGTTATATTTTTCTAGAAACCTGTCCATTTCACCTAGGTTTTCAAATTTCTTGGCATACAGTTCTTCATAGTAATTTCTTACAATCCTTTGTATTTCTGTAGTGTCGGTTGTAATATCTCCTCTTTCATTTCTGATTGTGTTTATTTGAGTCCTCTCTCTTTTTTTCTTGATGAGCCTGCTTAAAGGCTTGTCGATTTTGTTGATCTTTTCAAAGAACCAACTCCTGGATTCATTGATCTTTAGGATTGTGCTTTTAGTCTCTATGTCATTTAATTCTGCTCTTATCTTGGTTATTTCTTTCCTTCTACTTGCTCTGGGCTGTCTTTGTTGTTGTTCCTCGAGTTCTTGTAGGCGAAGAGTTAGGTTGTTTGTTTGAGATGTTTCTGTCTTTTTTAGACAGGCCTATATCGCTATAAGCTTCCCTCTGAGGACTGCCTTTGCTGTGTCTCATAAGTTTTGGGTCAATGTGAGTTCATTATCGTTTGTTTCCAGAAACTTTTTGATTTCCTCCCTAATTTCACTCTTGACCCATTCATTGTTTAATAGCATGCTATTCAATCTCCATGATTTTGAGGGTTTTGGGTTTTTCTCCTTGGGGTTGGTTTCTAGTTTCAGTCCCTTGTGGTCAGAGAAAATGCTTGGTATGATTTCAATTTTCTTGACTTTGTTGAGGCTTCATTTGTGTCCTATCATGTGGTCTATCTTTGAAAATGTTCCATGTGCATTTGAAAAGAAAGTGTATTTAGCTTCTTTGGGATGAAGAGCTCTATATATATCAGTTAAGTCCATTTCCTCTAGAGTGTTGTTCAATGCCACAATATCTTTGTTGATATTTTGTTTGGAAGATCTGTCCATTTTTGACAGTGGGGTGTTAAAATCACCTACTATAATTGTGTTGCTGTCAATATCTTTCTTGAAGTCCTCTAAAATTTTCTTGATGTATTTAGGTGCTCCTCCGTTGGGTGCATATATATTTACAATATTTATGTCTTCTTGGTGGATTCTTCCCTTGAGTATTATGAAGTAACCTTCTGGGTCTCTCTTTATGGCCCTTCTTTTGAAGTCTATTTTGTCTGATATGAGTATTGCTACCCCAGCTTTTTTTTCCTGACCATTTGCTTGGAAAATTTGTTTCCAGCCCTTCACTTTGAGCCTGTGTATGTCTTTTGTCCTGAGGTGGGTTTCTTGTAGGTAGCATATGTGTGGGTCATGCTTTCTTATCCATTCAGCTATTCTATGTCTTTTGATTGGAGCATTTAATCCATTTACATTTAAGGTTATTATTGATAGGTATTTATTCATTGCCATTTTCATACCTGTGTTCTTCTCTCTCTTTCTCTCTCTGTCTTTTCCTTCCTTGCCTTAAAGCAGTCCCTTTAGTATCTCTTGCAGAATTGGTTTGGTAGAGGTGTATTCTTTTAGACTTCTTTTGTCTGGGAAGCTCCTTATTTGGCCTTCTATCTTGATTGAAAGCCTTGCTGGGTAAAGTAGTCTGGGTTGCAGGCCTTTGGTTCTCATTGCTTGGAATATTTCTTGCCATTCTCTTCTGGCTTGGAGCGTTTCCATTGAGAAGTCAGCTGCTAACCTTATCAGGGTTCCCTTGTATGTTACTTCCTTTTTCTCCCTTGCTGCCTTTAAGATTCTCTCTTTGTCTTGGAATTTTGCCATTTTATTTATGATGTGTCTTGAAGTGGGCCTGTTTGGGTTCCTTTTGATTGGGACTCTCTGTGTTTCCTGGATTTGTGTGGCTTTTTCTCTCACCAAATTAGGGAAGTTTTCCATCATTACTTTTTCAAACAGGTTTTCTATCCCTTGTTCTTGTTCTTCTCCTTCTGGTATCCCTATTATACGGATATTATTCCATTTCATGTTGTCTTGCATTTCTCTTAAACCCTCTTCATTCTTTCTAAGCCTCTTTTCCTTATCTTGCTCATTCTGAGTGTTTTTTTCTATTTTGTCCTCCAACTCGCTGATCCGATCTTCTGCTTCATCGATTCTGCTTTTCATTTCTTCTACTGTGTTCTTCAGTTCAGAGATTGTGTTCTTCATTTCCTCTTGGCCCTTGTTGATAGTTTCTATTTCCTTTTTCATGTTGATATAGTTTGCGGTGAGTTCATCATAACTTCCCTGTAGTTTGTGGTAGCTCATTGAGAGCTCATTGAGCTTCCTGACAAGCATTGCTTTGAACTCGAAATCTGTTAGTTGAGTTGCCTCTGTTTCATTTAGCATTCTTTCTGGAGCTTCCTCCTTTCCTTTCATTTGGGGATTGTTCTTTTGTCTTCCCATTGTTTGTAAGACTCTTGTTGTTAGCCTCAACTTCTTAAATTGATCTGTTCTGGCTCCCTGGGTTTGTGGTATGATCTTCTGTGGTAGAATATCCGTGAGATTCAGTGGTGGATTCTGCTTCGGATATCCTGTTGTTCACAGCTTCCACTGTCTCATCAGCTGGAATACCCTCTTTTGGGGGCTAACTCTAGTTTTTTTTTCCACAGTTCCAGGCTTGTTTGTTTGTTTGTTTTGTCTCACTCGTGGGTATTTAAAAAAAGAAGAGGGGGAAAATGAAAAAAAGAAGAAAGAAGAAAAAAGAGGAAGGTAGAAGAGAAAATTGGAAAGAAAGGAAGAGGGAATAAGACAAGAAGGAATTCAAGGGAGGCAAAAGAAGTTGGGGAGTAAAGAAGAAGATAAAAATAATGAAGAAGGAATAGTTAAAAACTCATATAAATAGACAGGCATACAAACAAAAAGACACAATCAAACTGGCAAAACAAAAAACAGACAGACACACACACACACACACACACAAACAGCCAAAAAAAAAAGCAAAGCAAAACAAAATATTAAAAATATATATTTAAAAAAATATTAAAAAAACAAAACAAAACAAAACAAAAAAACCCTCTTGTTGTTTTCAAACTTGCCAGCCAGTTTTTCAGGTCTTGCTGGCTGCAATGGCTGAGGGGTGATCTTATTGCTTTTCTCTGTGTTCAGAACTCAGTCCTCATTGTGCTATGTATCCCAGCGTTAGTGGGCGCCTCTACCCACAGGGTTTCCAGCATGTGTTCTGAGTCTCTTGGTGTGTGCGCACTTCCCCGCGTTTATGGGTGTGTGCTAGGTTCTCCAGTCGTGCGCAGTGGCCTGCCTTGGCCCCTACACGGCTTTCTGTGGCACGTCCGGGCCTGTGCTCCAGCAGCTATTTCACGCCTGCGCCTTAGGACCTGAGCTGTCCGCGTTCGAGCACACGCCCCTGCACTGGCAACCTTGGCTTCACAGCTGTCTCCAGTGGCCAGCGCCTATGTTTTCACGAGTGTCCACTATCCCGCGACAGTGTGCGGTCCCCTGCGGGTGCCTATTTTCATGCAGCTGTCTCACTTCACATGCGCCTCTGTCTGCGGTTGGGGCGACTGTGCTTTCGTAGTCGCCCGGCGACCACGAAAACTCGGTTCAAAGTCGTGCAGTGACCCGGCGCGGGGGCACCCACTTTCGCTCCGCTGCAGTCGCGCGGTGGCCCCTGAGATCTCCCAGCCGGTTCAGCAGCTGACCCAGCTCCCTCCCCAGGGCCCTGGGGCAAGCTTGGTGGAGCGCCGGGCTGGGGCCTCAGCCGCCCCGCTCTCCGAGAGCTGGACCCTGGGCTCCTATTGTTCCGAAGAGCTCTCCTTACTGCTGGTTTTTCAGTGTCCGCTACAATTTCCGACGTCTTATTCTCCAATATGCTGTGTTACTGTTCCTTGTCTGTTCTGATCTTCTGTAGATTGGCCCGGTTTTTCTCCTGTGCGTAGAGGGGAAATGGGGTCTGCTCCCTCCTACCACGCCGCCATCTCAACTGCCTACCTCCATTTGAGTTTTTTAATGTATAACAAAACTGGGCTAAACAGTTTAAGCTGTAGAAAACAGACATTGGTTACATCAGTCAAGTGGAAGAGTTTACTATGAAGACCCACAGGAAGTAAGGAAACCAGGGTGTGGGACAGAACAGCCAGGATTCCGAGAGACAGACAGTTTGGGTGCTGCCAGAGATAGCAGGGTGCACACAGGTCAGAGACAGGGTGCCTCTTCATTCTCATCAGGAGGCACCTGTGGATCCCATTGGTCATGTTCTTGGTTGTCCGACACAGCTCATTTCTTCCCTACTTCTTTCTTCCCCTTTTAGCCCCTGCTTGTTTCCAGCTGTCCTGCTCCCTCCCCACGTCCACATCAAGTGGTCACCGAGAAAGGCTTACTTACAGAAAGCTTAAAAGAAATGTGAATCATTGTTAATTCCCCCAGTTTTCCAAATTAGAAATCAAGCTGCATTTATTGTTATACTTTTTATTTTGAGATAATTGTAGATTCACATGTGTTTGCAAGAAATAATACAGAATATTCATTTTTCCCCTCATAGTAACAGTGCACAAAATTCAACCAGGGCATTGCCATTCATACAGTCGAGACACAGAACATTCCCAGAGCACAGGACCCCTCCTGCTGGCCCTTTAGAGGTAGCCTATGGGATGTGGCATTTGTATACTTGGCCACTCCAAACGCCAATGGCCAGATTCTGGATTGGTTGTCCATGGGAGGACTCCCCCTGGGCCAAAGGCAGTCACTGCCCGTGCAGCAGCAGGGCCACACGGAGCCAGTGGGCCATCGGCGGAGGAGGGACCCACCGGACGAGGGCCAGGGCTCAGAGGCATTCTCAGGACAGAGCAGAACAGACAGCAATGATCGTTTAGGACTGTCTTGTTTTAACTGAGCAGTAGGTTACATTTTCTTATTAAATGGGATCACCGTGTATTTCAAAAGATTACATCAAGCTTTGAGCCCTAGTATGCAGATGAAACAATAATTTCAATCATGTCCCCTGTCATTTTCACTGTTAAAATAATTGAAGGGGAGAAATAGTGGATTATTTTCCAAGCAGGAACTTTGTCAACAGACTTCCCACAGAGAAGACTCAAATGAGATTTGAATGCAAACACGAAGGACCCTTCCAGAAGTGTTCAGGGTCCTTTGCCGCTTGTCCCCAGGCACAGACACACCCCATGAGCAGTGCATTCATGGCTAACAGATCACTGACAATAGCAAATGTGTAACTTTCCAATTTCAGAATAAAACTAACGATCTACTTCTGAAAAATTAAAGAGTATTATGTAATCATGTTGTGTTTTTTAGAACCAAAAGGAAAATAGCAAATGTGTAACTTTCCAATTTCAGAATAAAACTAACGATCTACTTCTGAAAAATTAAAGAGTATTATGTAATCATGTTGTGTTTTTTAGAACCAAAAGGAAAATAGCAAATGTGTAACTTTCCAATTTCAGAATAAAACTAACGATCTACTTCTGAAAAATTAAAGAGTATTATGTAATCATGTTGTGTTTTTTAGAACCAAAAGGAAAATTCTCTAAAATTAAGTGAGCATCGACAGCTCCAGACACTTGGTTACATAGTTCCTGATGTAGGTCTCATTGGCAGGCTCCTTGATATAGAAGTGATTTCCTGGGCGCGTGAGAATATCAAAACGTCCACTGGTTACATCTTTCCAGGCTAAAAATAAACAAAAGGATAAATTTAATAACAAATGATACTTACTGAAAACAAAAGGTTTATTTCCAGATACTACCTTTCGAAGATCTGGCACCAGGGGCAGAGTTCCTTTCAAGATCTCATGTTCTATAAGTTGTGTGTTTTTTATTTCCTTAAGGCCTATCGGTATCCAGTAGCCTTATAAGTTCTCTCATTTTACACATGACCGATGTCTTTCCATTTATGTTAAGTAAAACTTGGGCCCATTTTTCTACTTATTGCAGTAACTTCTGATTGAACTTTAGCTGAAAAACTATCAAACAAACATCTCAATAAAATACTCAAAATTATCAAAGTCATTTCACCTTTCACATCCTTTGTTATATCTTCAGATCCAACAAAGCATGTTAAGTCACAAGATAGAACAGGCTTAGATGGTGCATCGAAGCTGTAAACAGAAAAGAGCCAGTTAGTAACTTTTCCAAGGATCTTTTCCTGTCACTAGAGTCACTTGAATGAAACATGGTATGTCCTCGCTTCTTTTTTGCTATTTCCAGAAATCCAAACTTTTTTTTTTTTTTTTTTACCAGAGGTCCTTCTACATGTGAGCCTTTCTGTGTCCAGACCATTTTCCAAGATCATCTAACTTGTAGAGCAGTGCAGGTGGTGGTTGGATGGCACCTGGGCCCCCAGTCCAACTCAGGGTGGGGCCGATTACCACTAATCTCTTTAACTGCCATTCCCAGAAATGACCAGCAATCCATGGTCCAGAGATGGTTGTGACCAACAGAACAAAAGCAGGTTGATGCAAGCAGGTCCCCTGAGCTGGCTCCACCTGTTCTCAGTTTAATCCCAAAAACAACATACATTTATTGAGCTGGTGCTGTTTGCCAGTGGGAACCTGTGGATAAGCACTGTCTCTTTCCTCTTGCAACTTAGAGACTGTCTGGGAGACGGACATGAGTGAGATGACCAGACAACTGGAGTTCAGGGGGACCTGTGAACAGTTGACAGAGCGGGTGGGGTGGCATCAAGCAAAGTTTCCCTGGGGAAAAAGTTGAATCTGAGTAAACAGGACAAAACTTGGCAAGCTGGGGTGGGGGGAGTCAGCAGGAGAGGAAAGAGAATGAGCACAAACCAGAGGCTTTCTGAGACTGAAGCAGGAACTGGGACAAATTAAAGTAAAAGAGGGAGACGAGGGCCAAGTCTAGGCCTCATAAAGGCCATCCTTAGGATTTTGGTCATCCTTAAGATGACAGGAAGGACTTCCACCAGGATGGTGGCGTAGGTAGACACACTGTGCCTCCTCACACAACCAAAAGGACAACAACAAATTTAAAAACAAAAACCAACCACAGCTGCCAGAAAATCGAACTGTATGGAAGTCCGACAACTAAAGAGTTAAAGAAGAAATATTCATCCAGACCAGTATGAGGGGTGGAGACGGGCACAGAGGATGCACAGCAAGGCAGTGGCTAGAGGACTAGGAGGTCCCACATTTGTGTGCGAATAAACTGGGAGGAATAACTGGGGAGCAAGACAGACTGCGCTACCCGGGGTATCAGAGTGGGAAAAGAAAGCCTCAAAACCTCTGACTGTAACAACCTGTGGGGGTTGGGGCAGTGGGAGAAACTCCCAGTCTCCGGAGAGTTTGTTGGAGAGACCCACAGGGTCTAAGAACCTACACAAACCCACCCACCCAGGAATCAGCACCAGAAGGGCCCAATTTCCTTGTGGGTAGTGGGGGAAGTGACTGAAAGTGGGGTGAGAGCCAAGCAAGTCTATACCAACATTTCTACTGCTGGGAAGGGCAGGGACTTCTGCATAAGACCAACCACAGGGAGATGGGCCAGGCATGCTGGGAGAGCCCCACCCACAAGGTGCAGGACACCTAAGCGCTCCCCGTCTTACCCCAGAGGCTGACCCCACACATTGGGTAACAAGCAGCAGCTGTCTGGCAGTGGAGAGAGACTGTTCTATAAGGCACAGGAAAGACTGAAACATTGAGGGCAGTTCTCCAGTGGCCCAGTCTTCTTGCTGAGCACATAGTAGCAGAGGGGACTTGGAAGCTGCCTTGCCCAGAAGTAACAACAGTAACAACAAAAGCCCAACACGAGTCATTTCCAGTCTAGATTGACTCAGCTCCCCATGCTGATGGCCTGGCTGCAGGTGAGATGTGTTCAAATCCAGGTGTAAAAAATACATACTGCACTCTCTGCTTCATGCCCATCTGGATGGAGATTTTATATATATATATATGTATGAAATATATATATTTATATATATGTATGAAATATATATATATATGAAATAACTCCTTTGTCAAGAGGCAAAGCAACCAACAGACTCAGATAGGACCCAGATGTTGGAGCTGTCAGGCAGGGACTTCGAATACCTATATTTGAGATGTCTAAAGGTTTTGCAGAAAAGGCGGACAACATGCATGAGCAAACGGGGAAGTTCATTAGAGAAGTGAAAATTACAAGAAAGAGCCAAACAGGAGTTGTATGAACAAACAGCAACCCAAATGAGGAATTCTTTTGACAGGCTCATCAGTAGACTAGATAGAGCTGAGGGAAGAGTCAGTGAACCTGAAGATGGTCAGTAGGAATGATCCAAACCGAAATGCACAGGAAGATAAGCTTAAACAGGCAGACCACCTTAGAGCCGTGGGACAAACTCTGACAGCCTACCAGGTGTGTCACCAGGGCTCCACGAGGAGAGGAGAGAATGGCACCCGCATCCGGGCAGGAGAGGAGGAGGACAGCCCGAGTGAGTTGGGAGCAATCAGGCTTCCCCTCCTGTCACAGATTTCCATTTTCACCACCAGGGTCCCAGACTTAGTGGTGATGAAAGCAGAGAGGACTGAGAGATGCTCTGTAGGCCTGATTTTATTTAAATTGGAAACGACTGAGAGCCGCAGAGTCCAGGAGGGAGAACAGTCTGAGAGTGTGGAAGGAGCAGGAGTGAAGAGGGGAGAAGAATCTAGAGAGCAGGGTTTGGGGAGAATGTTTGCAGTCTAGGGAGAGGAAGCCCATAGCTGTGGCTACTGCACTCCGATTCATTGCAGGCAGGCGCCCGCGGGCCGGGGGAGCGGGGGAGTGTTAAGAAGAATTTCTGTGCTGTAGGCAGGCTACCTCCTGGTGAGTGATTTCTCTTTTATTTTCATGTTGGGGAGTTTTCTTCTGAGAGCTCTTGAGAATGTAGCTAAGCTACTGTGGACAATTGCTGCCTCAGCATCCACACTGGGTGGCCAAGCAGCCTGCCGGGCAGCTTGAACTGACACTAGCACAAAGAACGCATATCCTGGATGACAGCAGAGGAGTCACAAACTCGGGGAAGTCCCTGATACAACTCCCCCAGCACCTCAGCAGAAACAAGCTCTCCGACTCCTGCAGCCTTCCCCTCTTGTGTCCCTACGAAGCTTACCCAAACTCACTCTTTTTGGTTTGAATTGACCTACCTGGCCTTAGCCCAGAAACCCCAAAGCCCTCCACTCACAGCCACTAGGTGCCCTGGGTCCCGCTGCACTCCCGCCTGTGCCCTCCCTGCCCTCCAGGGGCCCTCCGGGCGCACCATGGACCTCCTCTTTCTGTGTCTGTGGTGGACTGTTGTTGAACTCCGTCCATCGTCAGCACCCTGAAGCTGTACTAACAAATGCTAACAATGCCACAGCAACAGCCTTTGGTAGTAAAGTTTTGCTGCTGTTTTGCTTTTAAAAATTGCGGTGGTTGGTTGCTGACCTGACCTCATTCAGTCCTCACCACAGCACCTGGAGGGTTTTTTTCCTCCTCTCTTCTGACACAGACTGTTCAAGGCACTTGCTCTGAATCTCCCAGTGAGTGAGTTCCAGGCAGAGGGTTTGGATCCTGGTAGGCAGAGTCTACAGAGGGCGACTTTAACCATTGCGTGAGGCTTTTGCCTACTATATCATTTCATGGAATGTCCACAGAGACTCGAATTACTTGTCCATTTTTGGGGGGTGATGTCAGACTGGTGTTTCTCTGATTCTGACTCTGTGCTAAGCCAGCGACACAGACAGCTTATCCCTGTGAGAATCACACTTGGGCAAAGACGGTTGGGACAGAAGTGGCAAGAGGTGAACAGACTTGGGCCCCCAGCTAGTGGACTTAGCGATAGAGTGGAGATGGGCCATGAATGAGGGACGTGCCACAGGTGAGTGGGCAGGATTGTCTGTTTTCAAGGTGCTTCAAGGAGGTTCCACTTTTTGTAGCTATTTGTGTAAACTTCTTGTCACACATTGCCCATGGCAGCCCTACACCTTGTTCCAGCCTTTGTGGAGGAAATGAAAGAGACATGGGCCCAAGCATCTGCCCTCTAGGAATGTATGTGGAGGAGACAAAGCCGAGGCAAAATCAGACACATGCGTGACAGACTCTAATGGTGACTAAAGGTCAAAGGCTGGCCCCACAGTCACTGCTCTGGGGACATTAGACTGGGAAGAGCCATAGCTAGGCCTAGTTTATTGGAAAGCTTTACAGAATGTGAGGACTTTGGTCCTACTGGAAGAATCTGGCATCAGTACACACGTCTCAGGAAACAGGGCAGCGGTGACATGCTGTGGAGACAAATGAGCCTGGAACGCAATTCACAGAAAAGCCAACCGCCCCTTCAGGGCCTGGCTCACCTCCGTGCAACTCAGATCATACGGATCTGCTCCTGCTGAGCCCTCTACGATGAGAATGCTTTGGCATCAACTTATTCAACAAATATTTGTTATGTGATGAAACATGTATGTTGAACTACATATTCACACATACATAACATATTTAAAACAAAAATATTCTTTTTTCATCGTATAGTGATACAATTTTTGTGCCCAGCCTCCATTCTAAGACAGTAAAAATATCACTGGTGGCCCCAAAGGAAATGAAATCAAACTCTTAGAGTGTTATCTTCCTGTATGAGCAGTCTCAGAGGATGCCAATCTACATTGTTCTAATTATTTCTAAAAAATTACTTATCTCAGTTACTTACAAGTAACTTGTAAGAACGTGCGTATCTGCCTTTATAATGTGAGCATAGTGTTC
Organism: Glossophaga mutica; assembly: GCA_039655065.1. Taxonomy (NCBI): domain Eukaryota; kingdom Metazoa; phylum Chordata; class Mammalia; order Chiroptera; family Phyllostomidae; genus Glossophaga; species Glossophaga mutica. The sequence goes on from CM077303.1 coordinate 161,345,606, forward strand.
AGAGAAGTCCTTGTCATCAAGAAAATCCATCATCGTGCCTCCAAATTTCAAAAGGCATGAGCGAATTTGTTCTTTGGAAAATTCTTTCACCTCTTGATGGCAATCCATGGCCTTAAAAACATAAATCTAGTATTTCAATATATTGTACATGTTCATAAACTGAAAGCTCCCTATCTAAAGGATATCCATTAAGTCAAGGTTCTGAAGTGGACTTCCTTATCCACAGGTTTCAGGGAAAGACCTATTTCTTTCTAAAAGCAGAAAGGACCTCTATAGAAAGGTCCTTTAAAAAGAAGAGGACCTTTTCTTCTACAGAAAGGTCCTCTACACTAGTAATTCCAGGGTCATAATGCCACCAAAATGGCAATCAGGGTCTTTCTTTGGCTGGGAAGGGAGAGCAAAGGGCAGGAGCATGCTCAGCAGGAACAGCAGCACTGACATCCAAAGCGTGAGTGGTTCAGGAAGGTTGATGTCACTTTCGCCTTTGGAGAGTTCACATATTCTTTCCTGGCTCTGATCCAGTTACTTAGCCAAAAGTTGATTAAGTTCCCAACTGACCCAGAATGAAAGAATAAATACTTTGGATCAATATTAGCTTAGAGATACCAGGGACATTGCAGGCACTGACCAAGAAACAGATAAGGTGCACTTCAGAGAAGAGGGGAAATGATATTGGGAGAGATTTGAGAGTCTCTTCATTAGCCAATAGGACCCCCACCGTTGTTCCCATGCTGGGCCAGAATTCCCCAGACAGGGAAATAACAACATGACCCCTCCCCCATTCCCTCCTCTTCACCACCCACCCTAGAAAAAAGTGAAATTACTTACATGAGGAGCGTCCATACTGGACACAAATAAATGCATCAATTCCAGATTATATTTTTCTTTTAGGCGCAGTGCAGTCATAAAAGCAATATAGGACCCCATACTAAATTTGGGAAAGAAACCAAGATAATAAATGTTCAACAAAGTCATGATAATCCATTGAAAGTCAATAAGAACAAGGACCATAAATACGACAATGATCGTGACATAGGCAAAGGAAAATAGGAGTTAGTTGAATGTGAAATGTATTTATAAAGGGTGTACTGTTAATAATTTATAACAGCATAAAAGACGTATTAAGCCCTGGCCAGTGTGGCTCAGTTGGTTGGAGCATTGTCCTGTAAGCCAAAGGGTTGCGGTCTTGATTCCTGGTCAGGGCACATCCTGGGTTGCAGCGCTTGGTCCCTGGTACAGGTGCCCAATAGATACAACGCTTCTCTCTCACATCGATTCAATGTTTCTTCGATGTTTCTCTCCTTCTTTCTCTCCCTCCCTTCCTCTCTCTAAAATCAATAAGTATGTGCTCAGGTGAGCATTTTTTTAAAAGTGTTTTAAGACATCCTACATAATTCATTCTAAGATTTAGTACTTCTTTTCACCATGTCTTGAAATTTACTTAAATTTCATTTTCTCCCTTCAGATCTCTATCACTTTGTCTTTGATAATATTTAGTAGCAGTCCTTAAAGTATGGTCTGGGGTCCTGTGGGAACTCCTGAGACCTTTTTGGGTGGTCTATGAGGTTAAAGCTATTTCCATGATAATGTCAAAATGATAGATGCCTTTTTTACCTTCACTGTCTCCTGAGTGCATGGGTGAGTCTTCCAGAGGCCATGTGACATGGGATATTGCAGCGGTTTGAATGCAGAAACAGAAGTGAGAATCCAGCTGCCTTCTACTTAGCAAGTCATTAAAAAGATTTGCAAAAGTGTAAAACAATGCCATGCCTCTCACTACTTTTGAGGGAAAATACATTATATCAACACATAATGGGTTTATTAATATTATTTTAAGATAATTTAAATATATTTAAAATTTCTTAGTTTTAATTTGTGATATAGTAAATATTGACATTATATCACAAATAAACAAAGTTCTATAAGGTCCTCAATTCTTTCTGTGGCATTTAATTTCATTTTATTATTCATATTTTATTTTATCAATTATGCTATCACAGTTGTCCCACTTTTTGCCCCCCTCCACCCAGCACACCCCACTTGCCCAGGCAGTCCCCACACCATTGTTCATGACCATGGGTCTTGTGAATAAGTTCTAAGGCTACTCCATTTCCTACACTGTGCTTTACATTCCATGGCTATTCTGTGACTACCTATTTGTACTTCTTAATCCCCTCACTGCTACACCCATTCCCCCATACTTCCCTCCCATCAGGCAACCATCAAATGCTCTTCATATCCATGATTCTGTCTCTGTTCTTCTTGTTTGCTTAGTTTGTTTTTTAGATTCAACTGTTGATAAATGTGAGTTTATTGCCATTTTATTGTTCATAGTTTTGATCTTCTTATTTTTAGATAAGTCCCTTTAACATTTCATATAATAATGGTTTGGTAATGATGAACCTCTTTAGGTTTTTCTTGTCTGAGAAACTCTTTATCTGTCCTTTAATTGTAAATCATGGCTTTGCTGGGTAGAGAAATCTTGGCTGTAGGTCCCTGCTTTTCATGATTGAATATTTCTTGCCTATCCCTTGTACCCTGCAAAGTTTCTTTTGAGAAATCATCTGACAGTCTTATGGGAACTCCCCTGTAAGTAACTAACTTTTTTTCTCTTACTGCTTTTAAGATTCTCTCTTTATCTTTAACCTTTGGCATTTTAATTATGATGTGTCTTGGAGTGGCCGTCTTTGGGTATAACTTGTTTGGGATTCTCTGAGCTTCCTGGACTTGTATGTCTATTTTCTTCTCCAAACTGGAGACATTTTGTTTCATTATTTTTAAAATAAGTTTTCAATTTCTTGCTCTTCCTCTTTTTCTTCTGACACCCGTATAATTTGGATGTTAGAACGTTTAAAGTTGTCCTGGAGGTTTCTAAGCCTCTCCTCATTTTTAAAAAAATTCTTGCTTCTTCTTTCTGTTCCAGTTGAATGTTTATTTCTTCCTTTTATTCTAAATCATTGGTTTGAGTCCTGGCTTCCTTCTCTTCATCGTTGGTTCCCTGTATATTTTTCTGTATTTCACTTTGTATCACCTTCATTTCTTTCTTTATTTTAAGGCCATACACAGTCATTTCTCTGAGCATCATATTACCAGTGTTTTGAACTCTGCATCTGATAGGTTGGCTATCTCCCCACTGCTTAGTTCTTTCTCTGGAGTTTTTAATTTGTTCTTTAATTTGGGCCATATTTCTTTGTCTTGACGCACCTGTTATGTTGTAAGTGGGGGAGCCTTAGGTAGTTGCCAGGGCGAGGCAACTCACTTTGCCACACTGTGGTGCTGTATGTGGGGGAGGGGTCAGAGAGGGAACAATGCCGCCTGCTCGGCATTCACAGATTTCAGTTACTTCCTCCTCTTCCTGCTAGCAAATGGTTCTCTTCCAGGTGCTGCCCTGGTGCTGACTCCTGGGGTAAGTGGGCTTGTGTATGTTCTAGGACCCTATGGTCCCCTCAAAAGGACTCTCCTGAGAGACTGGCAGTTTCTTCTGCCACTGCAACTCCCGGAAAGTTTTTACAGCTAGAGGTTCTGAGGCATTATTTCCCAGGGCTGGACCCCTGGGTTGTGCAGTCTGTCCTGGGCTGGGATTGCCCACTCCCCTATTGTTCCTCCCAGTTTATCTGTACAAGAATGTGGGACTGCCTGGTACACCAACGGCCACAGAAAAATATAAAAGTAATTTTATATTCACAAAGGGCGATTAATAAAACAAGTCATGAAGGAAAATGACCTCCAGAGCAATAGTAAGTGAAAGAAAGTCAGGAAAAGATAGAGAACAGGACTTCCGGCCAAGATGGAGGCATAGGCGGACACACTGTGCCTCCTCTCACAACCAAAATTAAGGACAACAGATATTTAGAAGCAAGAAAACAACCAGAACTGAGAGAAAATTGAACTGTACGGAAGTCCAACAACCATTCATCCAGACCGGTAAGAGGGGTGGAATCGAGGCAGGAAAAAGTGGAGGTGCGGACCTGGGCACGCAGGCAGCAGCGGCTGGTAGTTCCCAGGTGCACAGGTGGTGGCTGGCGGACCCTGGGCACGGGGTGGCAACTGTGCAGACCCAGTGAGGCCACGCAAGGCAGCTGGCTGACCAGGCGGTCCCACATTCGCGCACAGATAATCCAGGTAAAGGGGAAGCGGCAGAAGGGACTGGAATCTGAGAGAGAGCAGAGCAAGTGCCATTGTTCTCTCTAGGACCAGCCCCCACATACAGCATCACAACTCAGCGACTGGGCTGCCCCACCCTGAGGAACACCTAAGGCTCCACCCCTCACTACATAACAGCCATGACCAGACCAAGAAAAAAAAAACAAAAAACCCAAAAACAAACAAAAAAAACCCCCACCAAAAATGGCTCAAACTGGAGAACAAATGAAAGCCCAAGAGCCAATTCCTCTAAGTGATGAAGAGATAGCCAACCTATCAGATGCACAGTTCAAAGCACTGGTCATCAAAATGCTCACAGAATTGGTTGATTTTGCTCACAAATTAGATGAACAAATGCAGGCTACAATATATGAAATGAAGGAAAAGGCATGGGGAACCAATAGAGATGGGAGGAAAACTGGGACTCATATCAATGGAGTGGACCAGAAGGAAGAAACAAACAACCAAACAGAAAACAAGAAAGAAACAAGAATTCAAAAAAATGAGGAGAGGCTTAGGAACCTCCGGGACATCTTTAAACGTCCCAACATTCGAATTATAGGGGTACCAGAAGGGGAAGAAGAAGAGCAACAAGTGGAAAACTTATTTGAACAAATAATGAAGGAGAACTTCCCCAATCTGGAAAAGGAAATAGACTTCCAGGAAGTCCAGGAAGCTCAGAGAGTCCCAAAGAAGTTGGACCCAAGGAGGAACACACCAAGGCACATTGTAATTACATTAGCCAAGATTAAAATGAAGGAGAGAATTCTAGAAGCAGCAAAGGATAAGGGGACAGTCACCTGCAAGGAATTCCCATCAGACTGTCAGCTGATTTCTCAAAAGAGACCTTCCAGGCCAGAAGGGCTGGAAAGAAGTATTCCAAGTCATGAAAGTCAAGGACCTACATCCAAGATTGCTCTATCCAGCAAAGCTTTCATTTAGAATGGAAGAGAAGATAAAGTGCTTCTCAGATAAGGTCAAGTTCAAGGAGTTCATCATCACCAAGCCCTTATTATATGAAATGTTAAAGGGACTTATCTAAGAAAAAGAAGATAAAAAATAGGACAGTAAAAAGACAGCAAACTCACAGCTATTAACAACCACATCTAAAACAAAAGCAAACAACTAGAACAGGAACAGAACCACAGAAATGGAGATCATATGGAGGGTTAGCAACAGGGGAGTGTGAGGAGGAGAGAGGGGGAAAAGGTACAGAGAATAAGTAGCATAGATGGTGGGTAGAAAATAGACAGGGTAAGGGCAAGAATAGTGTAGAAGCTAAAGAACTTATGACACATGGACATGGACTAAAGGGGAGAATATGGGTGGAACGGGTGTGCAGGGTGGAGGGGAATGATGGGGGAGAAATGGGACAACTGTGATAGCATAATCAATAAAATATATTAAAAAAGAAAAGATAGAGAACAGGACCTCACCTGTAAAAATATTATGGAGCCAAATCAGGATTTTAGAGTATTTCCTATGTGATGGATACTTTTTATTTTTTGACTGATTATATCTGTAAATATTATATGATTTAGTAACCAAAATTTAGTTAGCCCTTACCATTTACCAAATAATTTATGATCTTTATTAATTGAATCCTCACAAGAAGGAACTGTTATCATTCCAGCTTTACAAAGAAAGAAACTAATTCAAAAAGAAATTTGTCCTAGGTCAAACTGACTAAGAGGCAGTCAAAACTCCAGGGTTCATGTTATAACCTTAAAATTATACAATGTAGGACATACTATTTATATAATTTATTTTATTTATTTAAAATATGTAATGTTATTCTATATTTTTTCATTACCATATAGTCCCTATTTATATAATTTTTGAACTTAAAAATAAGTGGAATATAAGTTACTGCTTATATAATCTTGATTTTTCAAGTCCTGGTTTTTTGCCTAAGGTATAATTAAACTGGCCAAAAGGTATAACAAACTGGCCAACTGTAAGAGTTGTAACTTGTCACAATTATTCAACATCCTGGGAGTATTTTCCAAAGAGAAGATGCCACAAGGAGCCCAGGATTTTCACAATTCATCACACAGCCTGGCATTCACTTCCTTGTGGCCTCTACTGCACAATGTCTGTCTGCGTTTCTTGTCTGAGCACAGCTATAACCATACTTAATCCATCACTCCTTCAAGCAGTGATGAAGCAGTGTAATACACAATGTGGGCATCTCACAGACACACAGAACGACATTAACCAACCATTTGTGACTGAGGAAACACCTTTTAAAACAGATTTTAAATACCTGTGGCCAAAAAATGCAAACGGCTTATTCTGGATGACTGGCAGCAGAGCACAAACAATTTCGTCAGCCATCTGGTAGATGTCAGTGGCAAAAGGTTCTTCAGATCGGCATTCTCTCCCAGCAAGCCGTATGGAATGCACTGGAGATTGAGAAACACTAGTGAATGTGTGAGGACGGTGAGTGAGATACTGTGAGATACTGTGATGTTGTAAAGGAGCTTATGTTAATATGCTATGAATAATTTCAAAGGGATAAGTGGTGATTACTAATGGTCAAATCTAGTGACATAAAAAAGATTTACAATTTGCTGAGAAAAGCAATAGCATAAAAATAATAAACTAAATATCTGAAAAAATACTCTCCACTGCAAAACACCTAGAAATTCTAGATGAAGCATACATATAATTACATGCATAGTTTAGCTCAAAGTAAAAGGGAATGCCTAGAATAAAAAGAGGGAACTGAAAATTCAGGGAGTGAGCATGGGCTAATGAAATGACTATTCTGGCCCTGGCTGGTGTAGCTCGGTGGATTGAGCGCGGGCCTGCGAACCGAAGGATCGCGGTTCGATTCCCAGTCAGGGCACATGCCTGGGTTGCCAGGCCAGTTCCCGGCAGGGGACATACAAGAGGCAACCGCACATTGATGTTTCTCTCCCTCTCTCCTTCCCTTCCCCTCTAAAGATAAATAAATAAAATCTAAAAGGAAAAAAAAAAAAGTACTTAAAAAAAATCTTAAAAAAAAAAAAAAAGAAATGACTATTCTGACACCTATTGCGTCGTATGTCAGGAAAACAAAACATCAGGTTTCAAGGGTGACCTAGAACTGGAGTCCTCCAAACAAAGCCAGGAACCTCTAAGCTCTAATCTCCCAGTGAAAAGTGGAACAGGGAAAACAAAAAACATCTTTATAATGGCCAAGGGAGACAAACTCCTGTGTTTACTGGCTGCGAATGGGGGAAAAGTTTGTCCTTATGTTTTTTTTCTAACAAAAACCTCGCATTTATACAATTTTGAGGCCTAAATTTATATTATCTTGGTGATCTGGGGAAAATGAAGCTGAAAAATAACTCGCAGTGGTACTGGAGTTGGATTTTTAGAATCCACACATAAGTGAGATCACACGGTATTTGTCTTTGTCTTAGATTTGTTTCACTTAGCATAATGCTCTCAAGGTGCATGCATGTTGTGACAGATGGCAGGATTGTCTTTTTATGATTGAAAAATGTTCCACTTTATTCATTCATCTGTTGATGGACACTTAGGTTGTTCCCATAACTCTGCTGTTTGTAAGGAATGCTGCAATGAACTCTGGAGTGCAACTATCTGAGGTCACGATTTCGTGCCCTTTAGTTATGTACCCAGAAGTGAGATTGCTCGATCATACTCATATATGGGAGTTCTATTTTCAGTTTTTAAGGAACCTCCATACTGTTTTCCATAGTTACTGTACCAATTTACAATCCCACCAACAGTGCACAAAGGTTCCCCTTTTGTCATACCTTCATCAACACTTGTTATCTCTTGCCTTTTTTGATGATGGCCATTTAAATGGGTATGAGGTGATATCTCATTGTAGCTTTGATTTGCATTTTCCTTTTTTCTGTTTTTCTATTTTTTAATTGGATTGTTTGGGGATGTTATTTTTTTTAAAGATTTTATTTATTTAATTTTATTTTTAGAGAGAGGGGAAGGAAGGGAGAAAGAGAGGGAGAGAAACATCACCGTGTGGTTGCCTCTCATGCACCTCCCACTGGGGACCTGGCCCGTAACCCAGACATGTGCCCTGACTGGGAATGGAACCCGAGACCCTTTGGTTCGCAAGCTGGCTCTCAGTCTACTGAGCCACACCAGCAAGGGCAGAAATAATAATATTAAAAATAAATTAATGTGGTAGAAAGCAGGAAAATAGTAGAACTAGTAAATAAAAAATGCAGGTCTTTGACAAAATTTCAGCAAAATAAGCAAATCGCTATAACTATTTAAAAAAAGGAAAAAGTGAAAATACACGAAATAAGAGGAAGTAACCCTTAAACTCAAGGAAACTTTTGAAAATCAAAAGAGACTATAGGGCAATACTCTACACAATATATGGAAATTTACATGTAATTTGTATATCTTAAAAATATATAATTTACCAAAACTGATCCCAGGAAAAATAGAAAATTTAAATAGATCATTTTCATAGAAGAAATACAAGTTGTTGATGTATACTTGCAAAAAAAGCACTAGCCCTGGCCAGTGTGGCTCAGTTGGTTGGAGCATCTTCCCGGAAACTGAAAGGTCCTGGGCTTGATTCCCAGTCAGGGCACATATCTAGGTTGCAGGTTCGGTCCCATTCAAGAGGCAGCCTATTGATGTTTCTCTTCCTTCCTTCCCCTTTCTCTAAAATGAATGAGCATGTCCTTGTGTTGCGGACCGTTCAGCTTGGTTTCAGGAGTTGTAACCCTCACCCCATGGTGGGCTGTGTAAGAGCCCAAGGGACCCACTTCATCTGGGTCTGTTCTGTCACGAGGATGTGACCTACTAAGGAGACAAAGCTTATCTCCCTGGCAGGAGTGCTGCTTCTGCCTCATCCATCTCTGGCCCCGGTGCTTGATTGGCAGTCAATGACGGGTAAGACTCCTCATGGGAGGGCAACCTAAGCCAGACGTGACCACTTGGGAGGCCTCATGGAAGGACTGGGGGGGGGCTGCAGCAAAGAGGATGTAATGAACCCTCCCCCCCCCGCCCCCCCCCCCCCCCCGGCTATTCTGACATAGCCCGAGTCCTCATTTCCATCTGGGAGATGTCTCCTGCTTCCTAATTGGCTTAAAGCCTGAAACTGTGGGGGTGAGCAGTGTAGCCCTGTACAGGCCAGGACAGCTCCTCCCTGGGTGATCAGGCATAAGAAAGAATTCCTAAAGTCCTGTGAAACCTGCTTTGCTAAGAGTGCTCTCATTTAAATGATAAGGGTCCGAGGAGGAAATGAGTATGTCTCCCAAAGTTTGGCAACCCCCTTTCCTGACAAACACTGGCTCAGATTAAGCCCTCAGATTTCTTTGACATGTTAAACCTGTATTACGGTGTATTTGAGCCCAATAAAAGCCTGGTGAGGATGGGGCTCTGGGTCATTCTCCTCTGAGAGTTTGACCCCTTTCCTCCCCAAGCAGTCATGTCTTGGTAGTTTTTATTTTCATCCGTGACGGAGGGATGGGGCTCTGCGGGCGGGCCCCCCCCCCACATCTGGCACCCAGGACAGGGTCCCCCGCATCCTCGGATGAGGATTGAGAAAATAAAAAGGTACTAGGTCTAGATAATTGTCTAGGAAAATCTTCTAAACGTTCACAGGATGTAATATTACATAAACTCTCCAGAGCTTAGAAAAAAAAGGAAAGTGTTCAAATTACTTTTCTGAAATAGCTATAACAAATATATAATTACATATAATACATTATATAATAACAATCATATATAATTATATATATAATTTTTCAGTCTTTTCATATAATTGTTATATATAAAATTAGATATGTATATTATATATATTTATATTATATTATTTACATGTTATAAACTATATGTATAAACATAAATATATATTTAAATATATTTATAAGTACACATTTACTCATAAAATATATATTGATATATACATTTTAAATATTTAAAATATAGTTATAACACATAACATATAATATATATTAATATATAGTTTAAAATATATTGTATATATTTTTATATACATATATAAACATATACTATAGTGTATATCTCTAGATTTATATATATGTAATCTATATTATATATTTATATATTTTTATGTAGGTTTATATATAACAATTATATGAAAAGACTGGAAAAATTATGTATATAATTATATGCAATTGTTATTTTATCTAATATATAATTGTATATTATATAATTGTTTTATATATGTATATAACAGTTATCTGAAAAAGCTGGAAAAAACCCCATGAGAAACCATAGGACTACCTTTCCGAGGAATGACAGTGGATGCAGGGCGGGAGTAAAATGGTGCTGCGGAAAGGAAGCCTCGGAGAGTGCGCAGCCTCTCACGAAGGCCAGGCTTTGCTGTGCTGACAACAGTGGTTCCCATTGACAAGGGAGTTACCTTTCCCAAAATAAAGTAAAGCAGGCATGTGACAAGAAAAAAATCCCCACAAATATAAAAATGCATTAAATACAAAGGAAAATGTTTCTACTTCATCACCTCAAAGGAAACCACTGTTACCAGTTTTGTGCAATCTGCCATGTCTCTGTGTATCTTCCATACCGTTATCTGCATATTCCTCATTGTATTAATCTGTGTGTGTGTGTGTGTGTGTGTGTGTGTGTCTTTTTAGGAATTTACACAAGTGGGAGAATACCATAACACTGTTCTACAACTAGCTTTTTTCCTCACTCAATTATTTAATGAAGTGTTTTCCATATCTACACATGCAGGCTTGACTCCTTCTTAAGTGGCATCATATCCATTTGTAGCTCTGTTCTGTAATGTAACTAATTTTCTATTCATGGATGTTGATGGTTTTCCAGGACTTTGGGAGGGAGGTTATGGCGTATTTGTTTTGTCACTAAAAACGATACTACGGTTAAGAGTTCTGTTCCCACATGTTCACAGACTTTGGGAAATAGCACCAGAGGTGCTATTTCTACAGCCGACTTTCAAACAAGCCAAACAAAGGTTGTCAGGTCCTGAAGACTAGAGGAGGTTGGAGCTGGTGGAAGCTTAGGAAACGGGCTCAGTCCAAACATTTCACTTTACAACAGAGAAAGCTATCACTACTAAGACTAAAAGTAAATGTGTAATTGTGTAAGACTTCCTAGCTTCTAAGAGCTAGTAAGTGTGACTTTGGACCAGTCACAGTGTTACAAAGGCAAAGAACCCACCTCCCATTTGTTTGTTTTTTTTTTACTCTATTTAAGTTGCAAAATGTAAGCAAAGAAATGAATGCCTTGTATTGCACAAATCTTCTGCCTGAAAAGAAAGGAAAGGGAGTAGAAAGGACACATAAGAATTTCAAAGCTTCTTTCCTAGAAATATCTGAAATGAAGCTCCTAATGATTTATGTGGCTACTCACTCCTCAGGATAATGGAGCTTAACTCCTTATCTCTCTTTTTTTGTTTGTTTTACTTTTATAAATTTATATCATAAACTCACATACATTTGCAGGGTTATGTATACGGGCTGTTCTTTGCCACTTTTTTTTTATTGTTGTTTAGTCACAGTGGTTAACTCCTTATCTCTTGAGAGACTTGCTTCCAAACAGCAGGACATGGAGGGAGGAAAAAAGCCACCTACCAGTGCAGAAACCTGGCACACGTGGCTCAGCCAGATGACCGAGTTCACCACTGTCTGTGGTAAGTTGGGTTGATAGTACCCAGCCCTGACATACATCAGGAAGATGGCACTTTACCTCTGTGGTCTTCCTCCCCCAAAACCAACAATCTTAGTCTAACCATGAGAGAAACATCAGGAAAATCCAAATGGAGAGACATGCTACACAGTACCTGACCTGTACTACTCAAAACTGTCAAGGCACCCAAAACAGGAAAGTCTGAGAAACTGCCAAACACTAGAGAAGGCGAAGGAGACAGGAGGACTGGACAATGTGGTGTCCTCAAGGGGCAGAAAACAGACAGTAGGGAAACAGAAGTGAGTGAAGTTTAGTTAATAGCCATGTGCCCATGTTGGTTGTGACAAATGCTCCATAACAATGTGAGATGTTAACAATAGGGGAAACTGAATGATGAGTACATGAGGCTCTGCACTGTCTTTGCAACTTTTCTGTACATCTGAAACCATTTTCAAAAATGGTATTTTATTAAGAAGTACAATTTGGTAGTTACAAAATAGCCATGGGGATGTAAGGTACAGCACAGGGAATACAATCAATAATATTGTAACAACTATGTATGGTGCCAGGTGGGTACTAGGCCTGTGAGGGGACCACTCTGTAAAGTATCTGATTATCCAACCACTATGCTATACACCTGAAATTAATATAAAATAATACAGAATGTCAACTGTAATTGAAAAAAGTGAATGGAGAAAACATTAAAAAGTAAATAAAAATTATATTTAAAATAAAATAAATAGAAACCTTATTTAATGGGAAACAAAAAAATTGAAGCAGGTATGTTAAAATGGTAATATTGAAAGGCAGGTCGTTGGTACACTATGCTTTATTATATTACTCTACATAACCCATTTTTTTACTTTTGGTTATTCAAAAGTAGCTCACAGCAGACCAACACTCTCATTGAACAATGGAAAACTGAATGAAACACACACACACACACACACACACACACACACACATCTGTTTGAAAGCATCTGCAAACTGCTGAGGCACCCAGGACTTGCCTGGAGAGAAGAGAATTCTAGATGGGTAAACAAATTCTTCCAGACTCTTTTTCATTATGGAGCTGTGTCAATATTTGGCACAGGTCAAGAGTTCTAGGCTCCAGGCTATTTCTGAGAAAGCAAGAAGCCAACAGAGCTTTTTGCATTCTCACAGCGCAAGCAAGACAAAAATTGAAATGCAGCGCTGCAAAAGCAGCGAGAAAGTAAGAGGCCATGATCTCAGACAAAGAAGTCCTGTGCATTCTCCCTCAAGGCATTGGTTTATTCTTAAATTAGGTATATCAAGAGATTAATACATGCCCTGGCTGATGTAGCTCAGTGGATTGAGCTCAGGCGGAGAACCAAAGGGTCGCCAGTTTGATTCCCAGTCAGGGCACATACCTGGGTTTCGGGCCAGGTCCCCAGTGGAGGGTCATGTGAGAGGCAACCACACATTGATGTTTCTCTCCCTCTCTTTCTCCCTCCCTTCCACTCTCTTTAAGTGAATAAATACTCTTTAAAAACAAAACAGAGATTAAGAAACTATAAACAGAAAATTATTGCAAAGAAGAATGGTGTTTCATTGAGTTTCACGATGCTGTGAGAAAAAATTCAAGTTTACAACCCATGAATGAACAAGAAAGATCCTAGGAAGGACAGGGTGATAGATTCAAAGGGAAGCACAGAAAGAAAAGTGGCTTAAAGAAATCAACAGAGTTTCAGTGTGCTATTGGGCAAAACCAAGTAGTATAACACATGTTTAAACAGAATCCAAGAAATTCAGAAAGGGGAAATGTAGAAAAAACATTTTCCAAGATACAACAGCTGGAAAATTTTCCAAATTTAATAACAATTGTAAATCCACAGATCCCCCAAAAAACTCACCAGGCACATAATAAACTTTTTTGAGTAGTAAAGAGTCACTATTAAAATCAGCTAAAGAAAAGAAGACAATTGTGAATAAAGATAATCAACATTACTGACTTCTAGAAAACAACACAGGTCAGAGAACAATATTATGTCATCTTCTGAGTGATGAAAAATGCCAACCTAGAATGGAATATCCAGATTATATAGCTTTCAAACGTGACAGCAAAAATACAGAAAATTTGTCTCCTGAGAGAATTTGTTGCCAGTAGACATGCTACAAAAATGTTTCCTTCAAACTGAAGGAAAATGACTTCAGATAGAAACTCAAACTATACAAAGGAAGAAAGTGCTAAAAATTATAGAAATGTGGATAAATATAAAAATGTTTTTCTTATTTGAATATTTAAAAATATAACTATTCAGCCCTGGCTGGTGTGGTTCAGTGGATTGAGTGCCGGCCTGTGAACCAAAGGGTCACCGGTTTGATTCCCAGTCAGGGCATATGCCTGGATTGTAGGCCAGGTCCTCAGTAGGAAGTGAATGAGAGGCAACCACACATTGATGTTTCTCTCCCTCTCTTTCTCCCTCCATTCCCCTCTTTTTTAAATTTATTTTTTAAATAAATAAAATTCTAAATAAATAAATAAATAAATAAATAAATAAAACATAACTATTCAAAGCAAAAATAATAAAAATTTACTGTAAAAGTAAAATGTATGACAGTAATAGCAAAAGGACAGGAGTGAGAATGGGAGCATGGATTTTAAGGTTTTTAAATGTTACATGAAATGGAACAGCATGTTGAAGGGATCATGCACCAGGCCAAGGGAGACTGTCCCTGGGCTGCAATGATGGTTCCACATATACAAATCATCAAATGTGATACATTGCTGTAACAGAATAAAGGATAGACATCATATGATCATCTTAATAGATGAATCAAAAGCATGTGACTTCCTTTCATGAAAAAGACTCTCAACAAATTTGGTATATATAGAAGAATGTACTTCAACATAATAAAGGCCATAAATGACAAGGCCACAGCTAACATCACACTCAATGGTAAAAAGCTGAAAGCTTTTCTTCTAAGATCAGGAACAAGACAATGATACCCCCTGTCACCACTTCTATTCAACACAGTACTGGAGTCCTAGCCAGAGAGCAATTAGGCAGGATAAAGAAATAAAAGGCATTGAAATCAGAAAGAAAGAAGTAAAAAAGTCTCTGTTTGCAGATGACATGATTTTATATAGAGAAAGCCCTAAAGAATGCACCAAAAAATGGTTAGAACTAATAAACAAATTGAGTAAAGTTGCAAGATACAAAATTAACATACTAAAATTAGTTGTGTTTCTGCAGGCTAACAATGTATATCCAAAAAAGACATTAGGAAAACAATTCCATTTACAATAGCATCAAAAACAATTAAATGCTTAGGAATAAGTTTAAGCATGAATAATATTATTTGAAGACAGACAGTGATAAGTAAAAGATTTATATTGTGAATTCTGGAGCCATCACTAAAACAATTAGAGAGAAACATGGTCAATAAGGTGCTAGAGGAGGTGCACAGAAAATGCTTTTTAATGTTACATTCATTCAGAAGAAAAGGAGTCAACAGGGAAAATGGAACAAATTGCAGACGGGACAAATTGAAAACACTTGTAAGATGGTATATTCAATATAACCATATCAGTAAGCACATTAAAAACAAGTGCAGGTTAGAATGCCATTTCCTAAAAAGTTCTTCTAGCTCTAATAATAACAGAATAAAGGTAGCCAAATTTCTTATTTTAGAAATATAAAAGTCATATTATTGGAATGTAATCTTTTTTTTTTAAATCTTCACCCAATGACATTTTTTCATTGCTTTTAGAGAAAAAGGAAGGGAATGAGAGAAACATCAATGTGAAAGAGAAACATTGGTTGCCTCCCCTACGCACCTGGACCGGGAATCAGTGTCTGCCCTGACTGGGGATCAAACCTGCATCCTAGGTATACGCCCTGACCAGGAATTGAACTCACAACCTTTCGGTTACAGGATGACTCTCCAACCAACTGAGCCACACCAGCCAGGGCTAGAGTGCAATCTTGAATGACTATTATTATTTACCTTCCAATATAGAAAATCTTTACCATATTTCAAATTTCTCTGTGTGTATCATCTGACATTGTAAATTGCCTTGATGGTGGTAAAAGTTAACATACCTTCCACTGAGTCAGACATCTTTTCGCCCCATTTGGCAAAATACAAGGAGCCACCTCCTAGCCAGGGAAAGCAAATCAGCCTAAAAATTGCATCAGGCTTTGGGTATAAGCAGTTCACAACTTTTTTACCCCTGGGGAAAAATAAAAACATATTTAACATTAGATATATTCATTAATTTGTTCAAACTGACTTAGATGTGTTTTAATGAAAACTCTGATTAGTTATAAGGAGAATATGTTCAACTATAAAGTGATTGCCAATTTTTCCAATAAGAAAGGCCCCAAAAGGGTTTTATGATTTGTTTTGGACAACTGACTACGTAAACTTTTAGGGATGCAGGTGAAATAGTCAAGAATGTTTATATAACATTTAGTAAGTACATTTAATATGCACACTTAAAGTGATAAAAACATTAATTCAGAAATTGCCTTTTTCACAATTTAGGAAGTAATTTTATCTTAACAGTTTATGGGCAGCTTTGATCTCGTGTCTTCATGACCACCGAGCCATTTCAAGTCATCTGCAGGTTGTCCAGAGTAGGCAACTTTCGCTCCCTTTGGAATATTAGATAAATGGAACTTTCTGCATTTATACAAAATGTCGCTGCTGAAAATTTCACCCCAAAGATCCAAGTATTCATTCACCTAGTATTAGGGCATTTCTGTATTAAAGATGAATCCTGTATAAGCACATTTTGTTCTCTATGATTTAAATACTTCTATAAAGTTTTCAAATTGAAATTAAATTGCTTACAAAAATATATAATCTTTCCAAATGCGAGATCATTAACCCTAGTATAACAATGAAATGTTTTGTCTCTCATTTTTTTTAAGTACCAGTCTGTGAAGTGATCTCTGTAAGCATTCAAAACTAATGCTGGTTGAGATCTTTCCAGGTTAACATGTTTTCTCTGAAGAGGACTTGGTTTTTCATAATAAATAATTTAGAGAACACTAATAATATGAGAGACTACACAAACATAAGCACAAGTTAAAATTTCTGTGAGGGTATGATAATTTTTTGAAGAAAAACTCCTTGCTTTCTATTTGGGCACTTATGTCCATAATTGCTGATTCAAAGTTAAAAGTAAAAAGGACTAATTTTAATTGTTTCTTTTGAAGAAGAATATTCGTACTTGGTGCTATGTTGCCACCAACCAACCCTATTTTGAAGAAACTCATTGATCAGCCCTAAATGAAAATTTCTCTACCATTTTCTTAAAAAATGCTCTAGTCATTTTTCAAAGAGCAAAAAACCTTCCATAGAGGCTACCACAGCAAATGGATGACTTTTCTGAATTTCAAAAATTTTTTGACTACTAAAGAATCTAGAATAATTACTGGAATTCAATATTTATTCAAACAGTTCATATTTTTAAAGTAAGAAGCCATGCTTCAATCTATGTAAATTATTTGCATTCTAATAATCCAAAATGTGTGAGAACAAGAGTGGGTACAGGTTTTGCAGTACCTGAAGCCCATGCAGTTTGTAGGAGTAAAAGCATACACAAAGTTACAAACACAAAATTAGGCAAAGAACTTTTGATCCTTAGTTTCAAGGTAAAACCATCTTCCTTTGGGCTGGGCATGAAGGTAGGAGCTGCCTTTCGCTTGTTCAGCGTGATGTCAGTCTCAGCGGATCCTCAGAACCCATCACAATGGGATACTATACCACATGGTGAACCCATGGCCAAAACTGCACGGAAAGGTAGAGCCTTGGGAGGTAATGTCCATCGCTGCTGAGCCTAGGCAGTTTGTAGAACTGCTCTCACTTTTAGGCTCTTCCCTATCTCCCCACCCAGCCAACGTCTTCTCTCCACTGAGAGAAAGAATCGAAGACCAATAAAACCTGCCATGCCTAGGGCAGCCAGTCTTCAGGGGAGAAGCCTTCTGCCTGAACTTGCTTTTTCTTTACTTCCTCTTTATTTTTAGAGTAAATAGTAGCATTCTAAAACTTGAGAGTGGAAAGCGAGCAGAGAAATCATTTAATGCACTATTACAACAGAGTGAGAAAGAATATGGAAACTAAGACACCTGGGTTCGATCACTGACTGCACCCCATCAGTGCAAATGACTCGAGTGCTTTACAGTCTCAATGTCCTCATCTGTAAAATGAGGATAATAATAGTGCCTTCCCTACATTTGGAGTGAACATATCAAAGATGCTTAGTACAGTTTTAGGTAACACCAAGCAAAATGAATGTTACCTATTATAACTGATTTGACAGTTAAAGAAACTGAGATGCAGAGACATGCAGCTCCTGGCCCAAGGTCACCCAGCCAGCTGGTGACGAATCAGGCACTGGAACATAAATCCTGTGGATCCTACAAGCTACTTCCCTACTTCACCCCTTTCCCATATTCTCAGCATCATTATGCAAGTGGACCACTAAGGGACAGCACGTGGAGAGCACATCTGGAAAGCTGAGCATTAAGAGTTGGGGAGAACCTCTTCTCCACATCGGTGGGTAAACTGACCTCTCCTTCTCCTCTCCTCAACCGCACAAGTGCCTTGGCCAAGTCATGGATTTACAAGTGCACTTTAAAATCACTACCAAGTCAATAGCATTTTACAAAGTGAGCGATTACTGATATTTACATGCCTTGCACTAGGAGCAATAGACACCAAATGAGGCTTCCGTGTGAAGCCCCTTTGAGTCTAACAAGGTGACCTTAAAAAAGCAGGGTGTCAGAGCGCCTGGGGTTGGGAAGAACCAGGCTGCACTCAGAACTATGTACCTGGCTGTCCCAGCTTTGTGTGTATTTTCCATGCTGTCAGGAGATGGTGCAGATTTGCTGGTCTCAGCGACGTGTTGGCCAACGCCAAATTCAGTACCTCTGCGGAGAAGTCTCAGATCAGTCTGTGCGCACAGAAGAGTGACCAGATTTCCTTTTAAATCTGTTGGCTGTATTTACTGCTCCAATCCCTATTTTAAAAAGAAGAAGAAGTGGGTAACTGATGTCATCCAAGCATGAAAAGCCTCCTGCCTCAGTTACATTCGATTACCAGTAAGGGCTTCCATTAACCGAACCTACAGCTAATACACCGAAAGAAAAGGTGCAATATCTCAAAACACTGGCAACTAAGCAATGCTGCAGGCAAGAAAACTGCACTAGGAGGGGGAAGTTTGCTTTTAAAATATGAATGTTTTGGTTTCCTAAATATTTACATACATATTTTTAATCTTAAGGAAGAGCTAGCAAGTCCAAAAAATACTTCACTACTGTGCCAGATTTCCAATTTTGTGAGCTACAAATATTCAGAAAAGAAAAGAAAATATGTAGGAAGTTCTGCTATTTGTAAAAACTTTTAGCTCTTTACGCCCTAGGAGCTCCCCGAATCCCAAGAAGTAATCATGTCTCAATACTTAGCTGTGAATCTCACAACTGTGCCTATGAGCCCAGTCAGATCCCTCAACCTACCACAGGCCTTAGAGCACAGTGCAGGACACTGGGAGTGACAGACAGACTTGCTTAAATAGAGGAAGAGGACTCACAGAAGGCGGAGAATCTGTCTGGCAGAAACTTTTAGTAATAATGGCCCAGAACCACCTGGGTGACTCATCAGGCTTTTGCTGACTTTGGACGTAGGTCCTTCTTAGGGAATGACACAAAATACAAAGAAAGGTGTCTACCTCTAGCAAGGAAAGTAGGCAGTCAGCAGCGATACATTCTCAGTGCTTTCAACGGAGGGCTCTTACTGAGCCACAAAACTTCAATAAAATTAGGTTGAATACCTCCTATTCTTTCCAACTGAGATAAAACTCATAAAACCTATCACTCTGATGTCCGTTTATGTTTGCCTGGCACATTTTGTTATTAATATACCTAGGAAGATTAAAATGCTATCCAGTATTCAAATTTATGTAACAGTTATTTCCTGAGGGCCTATGATCCTGGGTCATTTCTCAACATTGGAAGTATCTTCATGTAAAAATAACATTGACTCTCCCCTCAAAAGAAAACTGCTAGAGGCATTTATTTGATTGGAGTCCCAGAGGAGAGAAGAGAGGGAATCAAGGAAAGGCAATCTTTAAGAGGCAATGGCTTCGATTTTTCCAGAACTGCAGCATGATACCAGTCCAAAGACAAAAGACGCCCAGTGAATTCCAAGAAGAATAGTTTTTTAAAAAAGTAATCTACGCATAGATGCACTCTAGTAAAACTGCAAAACAGAGAAAGAGTAAAGACAAAAAATATTCAAAGCCTCCAAGTGGTGAGGAAGTGGGGATGGACTATTATCTCGGAAAGAATAGCAGTTAGATGGACAGAAATGTAAACAGCTAGAAGAGTGTATAACGGCATCTTCAAGTGTTAAAAGGAAAATTGCTAAATTAGAATTCCCAACTTTTTTTAACCTCACCCAAGGATTTTTTTAAAAATTGATTTTAGAGAGAGAGAGAAATATCAATGTGAGAAGGAAACATTGATTGGTTGCCTCCCCCATACCCCTGACTGGGGATTGAACCCACAACCTGGTGGTGTACAGGACAATGCTCCAACCAACTGACCCACCCGGCGAGGCTTCAAAACAACTTCTAAGGTACAGGGTAAACTAAAGACATTTTCAGACAAGTAAAAATGAAGTTTGTCACTAGAAGATATGGTTGAAATGCAATTTTAAAGAAAATACTTTGGGCAGAAAATAAATGATCCCAGATGGAAGATTTGAGATGTCAGAAGGAATGAAAAATGAAGACAGTGGTAAATATTTGAACAAGTGTAAATCGACATTGATTGCATGAAATAGTAATGTCTCACAGGCTTTTAAATATATATAGAATTCAAATACCGTACAAAAATAATGTATGCTACGAGCAAGTAAAGAAAAATCCTTATATTATTATCTTAGAGATTTTATTAAAGGTAGGCTTTAATAAGTATTCATGCTTTGGGGTTTTTTTTTTCAAGATTTTATTTATTTATTTTTTATAGAAAGGGGAAGGGAGGGAGAAAAAGAGGGAGAGAAATCAATGTGTGGTTGCCTCTTGTGTGTCCCCTACTGGGTGCCTGGCCTGAAACCCAGGCATGTGCACCGACTGGGAATTGAACCAGTGACCCTTTGGTTTGCAGGCCAACACTCAATCCACGGAGCCACATCAGCCAGGGCCACCCCAGCTTTTTAACAATCAGTGCTTCACTTTGGAAAACTGACCCTGCAGTTTGAGACACACTGGGATTTCAGCCAAGGTCACAGTGGTGCCCAATGTAGGCTCCCAAGATGATTACTCATCAGTTCATTGTGGAGCACAGCTGCAAGACTAAGACTGCAGGGCCGCAGGCTACTTCACCTCTGCACACTCTGAGATGGGCTAGTCTCCCCTCACCCTAAGACTGCAGGGCCGCAGGCTACTTCACCTCTGCACACTCTGAGATGGGCTAGTCTCCCCTCACCATTCTTAGACCCCAGGATAGCCCTGTGCTTCCCCCAACACTGCATTTTCTTTTGGAGTTCCTTGGTGTCCTTTCTTGCCCATCAGAAAAAATGCTAATGTTGAACTTCAGAAAGTATGGAGTCTGTCCTTTCCTCCTGAGAGGCTCCTTACATCATACAAAAATTTCAACACCTCTTTCTCTGCTAGTAGTTACACGTACTGAGGGCTAATTGGGAAAGGCAGCCTTGTTTGAGTTATGAAAGGTCTATGTGCTCCTTAGGGCCATGGGTGTCTCTTGGTTGGGGACATTCAGGTTCTCATCAAACAGCCAACTGGCTCCTACCTCAACTTTAGGAACTTTAGGAACTTCTAAAATTCCACCTTGCTATTCTGTGTATGTGTCTCCCTCTCTGGGTCTCTCCCGCTCATTCTCCTTTCCTATATCTCCTCCTCCTCCTCTTTCTCTTTCTCTTCTCTTCCTTTTCCCTCCCTTCTTCCTCACTCCCTACCCCTTTGTTACTATTCATATGCTAATAATGATAAAGAAACAAAGGAATCAGTCATGCTTATATGCTTAAATTCAAAGTCATAAAAGGATTTGACCTTTACAGTCACCCATAATCTGGATTAAATTGGCCCAGAAATCCAAATTTATAAAGCTTAAAAATGAGAAAAACCATTGATTTCTAGCAATATTCCTGCTACATCTATAATATCACAGTATGTAAAACTGCTGAGTTCAATACTTACCTTCCTTGATGGAGGTAAGAAGGAAGGAAGCTGTTTTCCCAAGAGGTAGAAATGAGGGGCAAGCTTTAGTTGCCACCTGTCTGAATTTAAGAACATGGCATCATCACCAAGTCCTTATTATATGAAATGTTAAAGGGACTTATCTAAGAAAAAGAAGATAAAAAATATGACAGTGAAAAGTCAGCAAACTCACAGATAGTAACAACCACACCTAAAACAAAAGCAAACAACTAGAATAGGAACAGAGCCACAGAAATGGAGATCATATGGAGGGTTAGCAACAGGGGAGTGGGAGGAGGAGAGAGGGGAAAAGATACAGAGAATAAGTAGCATAGAGGGTGGGTAGAAAATAGGGGGAGGGCAAGAATAGTGTGGGAAATATAGAAGCTAAAGAACTTATGACACATGGACATGAACTAAAGGGGGGAATGTGGATGGGAGGGGGTGTGCAGAGTGGAGGGGAATGAGGGGGGAGAAATGGGACAACTGTAATAGCATAATCAATAAAATATATTAAAAAAAAAAGAACATGGTGATTTTCATGCCCTCTGAGAACCACTTCAGAAATCCCTTCCTGTGCCAGAAATGGCAATTTTGAGAAACTTCGTGCATCTAGCACTTTGAACAGCAAGTCACAAAATTCTCTGTGGGATGGATTTCACTTGTGTGTTTTACTTGTGCCTGGTCAAGAAGTCTCACACGAGGACCCTCCCCAGCTGCCTATATCCTACAAGGCAGTAACACCAAAGGGCAGCTGTCAGCAATGGGTCTCCGGATGGCTCTGTCCAAGGGTTTTCATTAATTATGTGCAATAATAAAAGGACATTTGGTAAACTGCTAAAAATCATTCTGTAAAAGACATAATAAAATTAATTAAGCATTATTAAAATACATTTCCTCCACACAAAATGTCTAGTTGGCTATAGTTTAGAATAAACAGAAAGGGCATAGTGAGGGCTTTGAACCCAGGACATCTGGCCCATAACCTGGCTCTAATGTCAAGCTGGTTCTGTGACCTGGAGCCAGGTGCTGAACCCCAGTGGGTTACTGTGAGAATTTGTGAGTCTCGAATTTTAGCCATAGTCACTTTGATCAGAAAGATATGTACCAAAATGGTAATACATTTTGTGTTTGGGCATGGAACCATAGGCGATTTTAAATTTTTCTACTCAGGATAATTTCCTAAATGTTCTTTTAAAAGTGTGTATCACTTTCAAATGAAAAAAGACAGTTATCCAATGTTTCCCTTTTGGAATCTACATGGATTCCATTTTCCAAAGTACCCAACTTTTCCCAGTAATAAATTATTCCTACCTTTATAACATAAGGCCCTATCAAAGCTTTTATAATAGAATCACATTTTGTTAGTCATTAGGGATATTATCACTTGTTTGTTAGCATTCCTGTCATTCATTTGTCTATTCACCCACCCATGCTAGAACTACAGTGCCAAGAGATACAGGCAGATAAACACTGTAGGTTTCTGCCTCCACGAACTCATAGACTTGTGGTGGGGAGTGGGCAGGGAACATAAGAGAACAGATTTTTACAACAGAGTGTGATAAGTGCTGAAATAAAAGTGCTCTGACCACATGTAAGGGGAACATGACAACATGACTTGGAGAAAATGAGGAAAGGCTTCTTCTGAGGTTACTCCAGGTAAAGCAGAGAAGCAAGAGTGGGTCCTAGCCAGAAAAAGCACAGAGAGTTTGTGGAGAGAGTGGCAGCCAGCCAATGAGAAAGGTGGTTGGTGAGAGAAAGCCAGATGGTATAAGAATCTGAAATCCTTGCAACATCTGGGGTAAAAGGCTCTCAGAAAGAAACCCATGGAAAAAAACAGGGACAAGGTCCACAAAGAACCACACAAGGCATCTGGATGACGTTTAAGCTTCATTTTAAGAATGATGGGGACTTCTGAAGAGTGTTTTAAATGGGTCAAATTTCAGAGTTGTACTTTGAAAAGCTCACTGTGGCTGCAATGAGGACAATGGAGCGGAAGGGAAAGGAGCGGAGGCTGGGGAAACTAGCATGGCCATTTGTGTGATTGTGCAGAAAGGAAGAGATGCAGCCTGGCCTGGGGTGGCAGTAGTGGGGATGGAGAGTGTGGGGAGCTTGGAGAGATAGATACCCACTTCCAGGACTTGGGGGACAAGAAAGAGTGCAGAATCCAAACTGACCCTCAGACTCAGGGCCTGGGCAACTGAATGTTTCTGAGGGGAAAGAGGAAACGCATTTGAGGTAGCATTCAAATGATGCATTAACAAGCCCTTAAAGAGCTATTCATACCAAAACAAAAGAACTTGACCTTGTTTTTTTTATTCCCTTTCAATTAAGATAATAATAAGCAGGTTCTTCTATAACTAAACAACAAGAAGACTCCCTGGGTTCTCAAAGATCCTTTCTGTTTGTCATTAAGATTTTTCTTGTGCCTTTGATAAAGCTTTGAGGTGATTTCATGATGCAGATGAGTCCCAGAGCTCTTCTTGGAGCTCGACGGCACGCCTAGAGTTACTGTACAAGGAAAGGGCCACAGTCTCAGCTATGAGTTCAGCAATGACCTTGGGCAGGGCTGAGGCTGTATGGATGTACAGAGACTGTAGGATGGAAGACGTACATCTGGTCCAGGTGAGGTGGTTGCCGGCACTACCTACAAGGTACATGCAGAAATGCTCCAGAAGACTTAGGCTGTAGATGGAAGAAGGCAATGACACTTCTAGGAACTCAGTGGTGATCTACAACTTGTATCATCCACAGTTGAGTGACTTTGACTCAGAAAAGTGTCTCTCTGTCAGTCATGCATATGTAGCACCGATATGACTACTGCACGACCTGGGTGCATATTTTCCTCTAGATTAATAGACCCTGTTTGATTTAGCTACAAGATATTTTGTCAGTCTAAAGCTATTTGTGGCATTTTTCAATGTGGCAGCAAAGTCAGTATCTTCCTTCCTTGATTCATTCAACAAACATTTACTGGGCACTTACCATGTATGTGAGGCCCACCCACATTAGGCACTGTGTTGGCCACTGGACACAAACATGACTGAACCGTGCTGCCTGCCCTCCAAGGGACCACACGACCCAGTTTAAGATTTACTTGGTAAGACCTCAGAAGTTCTGCATCTATGACTAGTTTTAATCTGCTCAGATTTTATACTTCAAGATTCAGCCCACGTCCAAAACTTTCCAAAAACCTTTCCCTAATTTCTCCAGTCTATAAAATTCATGTTTTTTTCATTCATGCTGCTGGGCTCTGTTACTCACTTCAATATGAGTTTATTTTGTTATCTTCTTAACTGGCCGGTGGTCCTAGGAGGGCTGTATTAGTCAGGGTTCTCCAGAGAAAAGAACCAACAGGAGATATAAGGAACTGTCTCAGGTCTTTATGCAGCTGACAGGTCCCACAATGTGCAGATGGCAAAGCTGGGAGAGCTGAAGGTCCAGTTCCATCCTGAAGAAAGGAAAAGACTGATGTGCCAGCTCAAGAAGTTAGATGGAAGAGTTCCTCCTTCATCGCAGGAGGGCAGCCTTTTTATTTGATTTAAGCCTTCAAGTAATTGGACGAGGCCTACCCACATTAGGGAGGGCAATCTTCTTCACTCAGTCTACCATTTCATATGTTAATGTCATCCAAAAACACCCTCTCAGACACACCAGAATAAAGTTTGACCAAATATCTGGGCACCTATAGCTGACCATAAAATTAGCCACCACAGGGTCTACCAGTGTTTCCCCTTTCTTTAGCAGCATGACTTTACATTCCATGGGCTTAGGGTCTAGTTCCCCTTCTTCCCCCTGGACATGTAAGGCCTAGGCTCCATCATGGTATCAGAGAACCTGGTAATGTTCAGGGTTTCGGACCATCTCAGCTCTCAGGCTGCAGTGTATGGAGCCATGGCACAATCTGAGAAGCAGTATTGTGAAGGGAAGAAAGATACTCTGAGTAAAAGAGCCAGACCCACAGTCCAAAAAGTCATCAGTGCTGAGATGAAGAATGTGGAATCAAACCCAGGGGAGAGGGAGACAATGCAAAGCAAAAAGTAGGAGGTGGAGCCGGAAGAAATTCCCAGATCTGGGGAGTATATGATATGTTTCTACTCTTGGTAGAATTAGGCAGGGGCTCTTAGAGTCACCAGCCTGAACCTGGTATCTTCTCCTCCTAGCTCTAAATTCTTTCCCCTGACAAGGGGGCCTGATGGTCCCAGGGCATGCTGGAAGCAGGCACTAATGGCATCCGACCCACTCAGGGGGTAGATGGGGGCTTCTTACAATCACTCTTCTTACTGATAGTGTTTTTTAGGGAACCAGAGCGTGAAGAGCTCACAGGCCCTCTCCTGCCGTACAGTCAGGTGCTCCACTATGAGCTGAGGGGAACTGCCATGGGGGCACCAGACAGAGCACGGGGTGAAGCAGTGAGGAGGATCTGTGCAGAGGGGTGATCATTTTTCTCACTCAAGAAAAACGTGTCAGAGAAAGACAAGTGCCACTTGATTTCACTTACATGTGGAATCTAAAAAATTTAATAAATGAACAGACAAAATGGAAATAAAATTATAGATACAGAGAACATTTTGATGGGTGCCAGGTGGGGATGGGTGGGAAAGGGGGAGGGATTAAGATGTGCAAATTGACAGTTATAAAGACAGCCACAGGGATGTGAAGAACAACATAGGGAATACAGTCAATAATATTGTAATAACCAGGTCTGGTGTCAGATGATAACTAGACTTATTAGGGTGATCACTTTGTATGTTCTATAAATATCTAATTACTATGTTATACATCTGAAGCTAATATAATATTGTATGTCAACTATAATTTTAAAATTTAAAAAACTATTAAAGAAGACAATACTGTATAATAAGAGCTTAATTAATGCCTAGAGATATAATATGTGCTCAATAAATGGTAAGTCAGCTGCATTCATTTATTTAAAAAACATCATACTGAGGATGTATCAGATGATGGGAAATGGGGTAAGTGGGTATGGTTCCTGTATCATGAGTAATATGTTTTAGTACCAGTTGCCTCCACAATTTCTTACCATAAACTCATTAAAAAATTTCTGAACACTATTTCTCATATATAAATGTATATATTATTTTACAAACTATATGCACATACTACTATACTGAAACTTATGTACTTTATAAAACATATACAATAAATACCTACAAAATAATTATTTATTTATTTATTTTTCATTTTAATTGTTGTTCATGTACAGTTTTCTGCCTTTTACTCCCTTCCCAGCCCACTCCCCCAACCCTCCCCACCTCCCTCCCATTTCCACCCCCCTTGTTTTTGTCCTTGTGTCCTTGTTCCTGCAAACCCTTCCCCTTTTCCCCTGAAATATCCTCCCCCTCCCCTCTGGTCACTGTCAGCCTGTTCTCTATTTCAGTGTCTTTGGTTATATTTTGCTTGTTTGTTTGTTTTGTTGTTTAGGTTCCTGTTAAAGGTGAGATCATATGGTCTTTGTCTTTCACCTCCTGGCTTATTTCGCTTAGCATAATGCTCTCCAGTTCCATCCATGCTGTTGCAAAGGGTAGAAGCTCCTTCCTGCAAAATACTTTTTAAGAAAAAAAATTTGTTGAGAACTGAGCTTATCGGCCAGAGCAAGGCCACAGTGTTTAAGGGTTCCAAGCGTTCTCTCTAACTGGCCTGGTCTCAAAGAGTGAATTTGTTGTTACTTTGGTGCCCTGGTGAGCCCCACTTTCATTTGTCCTTCAGGCAATGAAATGTTGCTCAACGTGAATTGCACAGCTTCGCATGTCACGGAAGCTTCTCCACAGCCATACCTGAAAATATTCCTCTGTGCCAAGTGCTTGCCTGGGATCCAGGCTTGACACTGGCAGTCAGGAGATGGTTGAATGTTGGGTCTGAATCGCACAGAAAGCAAGAATCTAGGGTAATAGTTTTCAACTTTGATCACATGATAAAATCACCGGGGGCGTTTTCACTCTGGCTTTTTAAAAAGAAAAACCAACCCCTGTGACGCATTCCCAGAGATTCTGGTGGAACTGGAATGCAGTGGGGGCTCAGGCATCAGCATTAATACTGAAAGTTCCTTGTGCTATTTCAGTGTGCAACCAGGTCTGAAAACCATTTGCCTTGGACGCATGCACAGTTAGCGAGCACTTGCTCATTTCTTTCATTTTAGGTGCATAGTTTTCTTAGTTGACTATTTTTAGAGCAGTTTTAGATTATAATGGTATTGACCAGAAGGCACAGAGTTCGCATACACGCCCTGCCCTCACACATGCACAGCTCCTCCCACTATCAGTATCTCTCAACACAGTAGCACGCATGTGTGTTACAATCAGTGAACCTATATTGACACATCATTGTCACTGAACATTCATAGTTTATATTAGGGTTCACTCTCGGTGTTGTACATTCAATGGGTTATGATAAACGTGTAATAATACGTACCCACCATTACAGTGTCATACAGCGTGGTGTCACGGCTTTAAAAAAAATCCTCTATACTCTGCCTCTTTTTCCTTTCATCCTCCCCAGTTCCCCGCAACCACTGATTCTTTTACTGACTACATAGTTTTGCTGTGGCTTCTTTCACTTAGTAATATGCATCTATGTTTCCTCCATGTCTTTTCATGACTTGATACTTCATTTCTTTTTTTTACCTTACAATTACAGTTGACATACAATATTATATTAGTTTCAGGTGTACAACATAGTGCTTAGACATTTATATAACTTATGAAGTGATCACCCCAGTCTAGTACCTGCCCTGACACCACACAGATTTATTACAATACTATTGACTATATTCCCTATGCTATACTTTTACATCCCCGTGACTTCTTTTAAAAAGGGCAATGTATGCTGTTTGATTCCTTCACCTTTTTCATTACTTCCCCCCAATCCCACTCCCATCTGGCAACCATCAAATTTTTCTATCTATGAGTTTGTTTGTTTTGCTTGTTCATTTATTTTGTTTACTAGATTCCACATAGAAGTGAAATCATGTGGTATTTGTCTTTCTCTGTTGAACTTATTTCACATAGCATGATACCCTCTAGGTCCATCCATGCTGTCACAAATGGCAAGATTTCATTCTTTTTTATGTCTGAGTAACACTCCATTGTATATATGTACCACATCTTTATCTGTAATAAATTGCGTTCCAGGGTCAAAGATGTCGGACTGTGATTCCAGCTCATTGTAGATTCCAAGACTATAGATGCCTGTCTGTTCCATCTGTGTACACTTCCTATTGCTGCTGCAATAAACTACCATGAACAGAACAGTGTAAAACAGTGTGAATTTATTCTCTCTCAGTTCCAGAGGCCAGAAACCTGGAAAACTAGGTATTGTTAGGGCTGTCTTCCATCTTGTGATCTAGAAAAAAATTCGTTTTCTTGCCTTGTCCAGCTTCTAGAGGCTTGGTGCAGTCTTTGGCACTTGGCTCCTTCCTTGCATCTCTCAGACCTCTGATTCCATCACCAATGGAAGTGACTGCATTGGCCCCACCCAGATATTCCAGGACAGTTTTCCCCTCCCAGGTTCTTTAGCTTCATTATTTCTGCATGTTTGTTTTGCCATGTTAAGGCACCACATCCACAGGTTCCTGGGGTAAGGATGTGGATGTCTTTAGAGATGATCCCAAGCAGCATTGGAGAAGGTGTAAGAGAGGCTTGCCAACTTATTTGTCTTTTTCTAATGATTTGTTTGTTCAGAGAGAAAAAGTGCTGAAGGAGGACAACTTTGAATTGGAAAAACTAATCTTCATGTGGCCATAGTTCTGGACCCAAAGTTGAATGAATTGATGGATACAAGTCCCCTCTACAAAAAAAAAAAATCTATGAAAGGCCATAACTTGTAAATGGTAACAAAAAAAAAATCAGCGACAAAAGAATTAAGTAAAAAGGATATATTTTACCCATTTAATCTGAAAGCACTCGAGTCACTAATTTGTTGGGGACCCTTCACATCTTACAGGTTAATTATTGCCTTCCTCAAGCATTAGCACTTAGGCTGCTTTTGCAATGATTCTGGGCAGCACTGGAGCATAAGTTGTCTAGGTGAGGGACCCAGAAGCCAACCCTGCGATAAGATGTCAAGTATAAGGAGGTGAGTCAAGAGAGTAAGAACCCCCGGCAGGCACGGGGGAACTAGCAGGGAAGGGAGACAACCAATGGCTGATGTTGCCAGGTCAGATACAGGTTCAGGTGCCTGAAGCTTAGTTCTGCTGGGAAACTGGGTGTCAGTGTAAAACATACACCTGGGACGGATTTCCCCTGAGGTGCCAGGTTGCTGGGCATTTATCTACCTCCTCCCCCTTGGTCTGTCATTGGCCAAAGGCTGCTCCCAGGGGGCATCGTAACTTGGCATTTTGGGTCTATTCAGCAAGAGGCAAAGGACTCCTGAGGGCAAGAGAAGCCCTCAGGCTACAAAATGCAGATCTGACAGTGGAAGTGAGAGGCTTGTAAAGTGGTGATGGCTGAGCGATGTGTGGGTAGAGCGACAGCCTATACACAACGTGCCTGACCAGGGGAAGGATTTCCAGAGGGGCTTTTTCCTGTGCATGGTGGTATTTTACCACAGTTAAATTAATCAAAGGAACAGGACCAAGACAGGTACAACTTTAATGCTTCTGCTGTTATATTTTAGAATAGAACAGAATGGTTAATAGATACTAAGTTTCATGGCTTCTGTGTTTCAGAACATTCCATTGAAGTCTGCATCTTGAATTATTTTGTAAAATGACATTCACATGATGTAGAATTAGCAATTAGAAGGTAATGACAAGTAACACAAAGAACAAAGGCCTAGTAAGCATAAATTTTCACTTTGTGGACTTCCTTGTCCTCGCATTCCCTCTGTTTGTTGTAGTAATAGAAAGTATTGTCCCTTCTCTGGAGTTTCTTCACGTATCCTGTCTCTGGCCAACGATCTACCTACGTGTCAAAAACCAAAATACAAACATTGTCATGTGGTCTTATTTTATATAATATTTTGCTATCAAATAGTCAAAAGTATAACTCACATCGAAAAGTTAAAGTATAAAATTAAAATACTCGAGCTCTTAGAGAGCATTACACACACACCCCAAACATATCACCTTAAGTTGCATCCTTTTATGGCAAAACAACTAATTTGGTGCTTCTCTCGAGAATCCAATTTTTAGATTTAAATTTCTACTCAGTGGCCAAGATACTCTAAACTGTATTCTTCTGTTTACAATGCTCTAAACTTTATTTTTAAAATAGTCTAAACTCTATTCTTATGTTTACAGATGATTTCAAATGTTTTTACTTCCCAAGTTCGAAAAGCAACACCCCAGAAGGAATCAGTGTGAAGCCCAGACCCCTACTTCCGACAGCACCTGCAGCTGCCTGTTGAAGTGGGAGAGGGACTAAAG
Organism: Glossophaga mutica; assembly: GCA_039655065.1. Taxonomy (NCBI): domain Eukaryota; kingdom Metazoa; phylum Chordata; class Mammalia; order Chiroptera; family Phyllostomidae; genus Glossophaga; species Glossophaga mutica. The sequence continues at coordinate 161,376,952 of CM077303.1, forward strand.
GAAGAAGCCCAACTTGCTCTGCCTGTGGGCCACGGGTGTTTCCTCAAACCTATATTTCAAGTTTACCTTGGCGCTCAATTCTTGGTAGAAATTTGAGGTCTTGATATAGTCCTTAGCAATCTTGTCTTACCTCCCACCATTATTCTTTCTTGTACATTTTATTGGTTGGCTTACTTTATTGTTTGGCCTGATCTAGTTTGGACACTTTTTCCTATTCCTCTGACCCATGTCATGGCCTCTTAATCAGGTCAATGCATTTCTTGGATTTTTTTTTTCCTGGATTTTGTGAGATGTACTCTCATTGTCAAAAACCTGTTATTCAGGTTTCAAGGTCTAGAAAAACCAAATCCTGTTCTTCAACACCATCTGTACAGGCAACTTCACTTGTCATAGTCCCCTCTTATAAATCATAATTTTCAAGGGGAATATTAATATAAAGGAATACATATCCTTTATTTCCAATAGCATGTTTTCATTTTCTTCTGTTGTCTCATTTATTTAGGAAGTAGCAAAAGTAGGTGGCAACGTATCTGATAAAACTTGGCGGGCTCTCTGACATATAGAGTATAAGAAAAGTCATAAATTCTGTCACTTAGATCAAGTCTGCCTTTTGTACATTCCATTGCCCTCGGCAGAGAAAGGAAGGCGTTCTCAAGGAACCATCACAGCTCTCTTCCTCTTGGGGCCAGTAGCAGGTTCTTTTTCATTTGCTAGGGTCTTGATCAGCATCTCATGCAGCAAGGAACACAGTATGTACGCTGCTGCTTCCACAGGACACCCACAGCCACCTTTTATGGGACAGAGCCTCCAAACAGCTACATGGGAGTATTCTGCACTCATCAACATCTTTGCTGTTTCATAATTTTTTTCTTCTCAGCTTTTCACTTAATCACTCCCATTCTATCTAGGAAACCTTCACTTCTGAGACATAATAGGCATGAGCTGTGTGGTCCTGAAGTCTAATTCCCCTGAGGCAGGGAGAGCAGTGACACTCATGTTGCCCATGAGGGTGAGTGCCTTAGGTCAGGATAAAGAACTTCACTCCCACCCTTCGGACTGCTGGCACATGCTGCTCAAGGCAAGCCTTCAGTCCCTGCCCTATCCATCCTTTAGGGCTCACTGCAAATGCCTCCTGGGGTGTGAAGCCTTTTCGAAGGATGATCCCCAAAGGAAGTGATACTTATCTTCCTCTGAATTCCTGTGCTTCCTTTTTTTAAGGCCTATCATTTGGCTTGTGTAAGGTTTTCTCGTTCTTGTCATTCTCAGTCTTCTTCAAGATATAAGAATAATAAAAATTATCATTCATCAAACACTTTCTGTTCATTCATTCAACAAATGATCACTGAGCACTACAATGTCAGGCACCTGAAACCCATGCTTCCATTTCACTGCTGTGACAACTGTCTCACAGAGGCACCGCCATAACCATTTTGCAGTCGAACTCAGTGAAGTCAAAGAACGTTGTTTGGGATTACCCCGCTAGCCAGGGAACGAGCCAGGTTGCAACCCTCGGACAAACTGATTGCAGATCCTGTACTCTTCCCACTGGCCCGCTAAATTTCTTGAGGTAAGGCATGTGGTCATATTTTTTATTTCCGAAAGTGCTTGGCACAGAAATTTGCACGTGGTAGGTGCCTAATAAACATATGCTACTGAGACAAAATGCAGAACCTCTCCATAGCTGCCAAGTCATAGAGTGAATAAGGTTGTTGTTTCTTTCATCTCTCTCACACACACACACACACACACACCCTTCTTAGGTGCTTTTTGGGGCTTCCGCTTTAAGGATGTCCTCATTGTCCTCTTAGATCTGATTTTACCTCAATTACAGCAGCATTGGCTGTGGGGGTGTAGGTGCAGCTGTGCCTGTATGATCACGTTGTCTTTATGATCCTAGATCTTCTATACCTTTTAGGGGCATCCCAATCTTAAGACAGGGTATGAAGCCTATTTCTGAGCAAAATCAAAATGTTCATGCTTGTATTGTATCTGTTTAAAAGCCATAGATGCAATAATAATGAAGAACACCTTTTGGTCATAGGGACAGAGGAGAATGTTGGATGTCAGAAGACTGGCACCGCTGGCTCTCTGTATTTGCCAGTTTTGGATCTGCAGATTCAACCAACTATTCATTGAAAATATTTGAAAAATATTTTCAATTCAACATTCATTGAAAATATTTGAAAAAAAAATCTCAAAAAGTTCCAAAAAGCAAAACTTGAATTTGCCATATGCTAAGCACTGTAGTGAATCCATGCAGGTAAAGTGATGTATAGGTAGACCCTGCTATAGCCTATCTGAAAATATAGGCATATGCAAATACTACACCATTTTATAGAGGGACTTGAGCATCCATGAGTTTTGGTACCCTGAGGGGTCCTGAAACCAACCCCTGGGACACTGACGGATGATTATACATGAAAATCATAGTCATCAAATCTTCATTTGATCTATATTTATAATTTTATTCCTCACCAGGCCTACTCATGTCTGTCAAATTAATGTCCATTAAATTGAAGAGTCTATTACATTTTAGCTCTGTAATGCCTCCAATTTCTTTTCCTATCTATTTTTTCCTTTCTTTTTTATTGTTGTTCAGTTACAGTTGTCCCATCTTTTTCCCCATTGCTCTTCCCTGCCCTGCCACCCCATTCCCACGGTCATCCCCCCCATTGTCCATGCTCGTGAGTCCTCTATTCGTGTTCCTTTGTTTGCCCCTCCCCCTCCTTTCCCTGTTATTCCTCCCCTGCTCCCCTCTGGTCACTGTCAGTTTGTTCTTTATTTCCAAGTCTCTGGTTCTATTTTGCTCATTTGTTTGATTTGTTGATTAGGTTCCACTTATAGGTCAGGTCATATGGTATTTGTCTTTCACACCTGACTTATTTCACTTGGCATAATGCCCTCCAGTTCCACTCCCACTAAGTAGAGATCAAAGAGTAGATTGAAGGAAAAGAATATAGAGATTTGAAAAATCCATATGGGAATTAGTCTAAAAAAAAAAAAAAATGGAGTAGCCCTGGCTGGTGTGGCTCAGTGGATAGAGCACTGGGCTGTGAACCAAGAGTTGTGGGTTTGATTCCCACATGCCTGGGTTGCAGGCCAGGTCCCCAGTAGGGGGCACGTGAGAGGCAACCACACACTGATGTTTCTCTCCCTCCTTCTCCCTCCCTTACCCTTTCTAAAAATAAATAAATAAAATCTTTAAAAAAAGATTTAAAAAAATGGAGTAAAGCCCTGGCCAGTGTGGCCCAGTTGGTTGTAGCATCATCCCATAAACCAAAAGGTCACATTTTGGTTCCTGGTCATGGCACAAGCCTAGGTTGTGGATTTAGTTCCTACTTAGCGATGCCTATGAAAGGCAACCAATTGATGCTTCTCTCACACATCCATATTTCTCTTCTCTTCCTCTCTCTTCCCCTCCCTTCCCTTCTCTCTAAAAATCAACAAGGATGTCCTCAGGTAAGAACTTTTTTAAAAAACGGAGAGTAAGACTTCCAGCTAAGATGGAGGCATAGGTGGACACACTGTGCCTCCTCTTGCAACCAAAATTAAGGACAACAAATATTTAGAAACGAGAAAACAACCAGAACTGAGAGAAAACTGAACTGTATGGAAGTCCAACAACCATTCATCCAGACCGGTAAGAGGGGTGGAGTCGAGGCAGGAAAAAGTGGAGGTGCGGACCCGGGCATGCAGGCAGCAGCAGCTGGCAGTTCCTGGGTGTGCAGGCGGCAGCTAGCAGACCCCAGGCACGGGGTGGCAACTGTGCAGACCCAGTGAGGCTTTGCAAGGCAGCTGGCTGACCAGGTGGTCCCACATTCGCACACAGATAATCCAGGCGAAGGGGAAGCAGCAGAAGGGACTGGGTTCTGAGAGAGAGCAGAGCAAGTGCCATTGTTCCCTCTCGGAGCCCGCCCCCACATACAGCATCACTACCCAGCCAGTGACTGGGCTGCCCCACCCTGGGGAAACACCTAAGGCTCTGCCCCTCACTACATGACAGCTGCGACCAGACCAGGAAAAAAAAAAAAAGGCTCAAACCAGAGAACAAATGAAAGCCCCAGAGCCAATTCCTCTAAGCGGTGAAGAGATAACCAACCTATCAGATGCACAGTTCAAAGCCCTGGTGATCAGGAGGCTCACAGAATTGCTTGATTTTGCTCACAAATTAGATGAACAAATGCAGGCTACAATACGTGAAATGAAGGAAAAGGCATGGGGAACCAATAGAGATGGGAGGAAAACTGGGACTCATATCAATGAAGTGGACCAGAAGGAAGAAACAAACAACCAAACAGAAAACAAGGAAGAAACAAGAATTCAAAAAAATGAGGAGAGGCTTAGGAACCTCCGGGACATCGTTAAACGTCCCAACATCCGAATTATAGGGGTACCAGAAGGGGAAGAAGAAGAGCAACAAGTGGAAAACTTATTTGAACAAATAATGAAGGAGAACTTCTCCAATCTGGAAAAGGAAATAGACTTCCAGGAAGTCCAGGAAGCCCAGAGAGTCCCAAAGAAGTTGGACCCAAGGAGGAACACACCAAGGCACATCATCATTACATTAGCGAAGATTCAAATGAAGGAGAGAATTCTAGAAGCAGCAAGGGATAAGGGACAGTCACCTACAAAGGAGTTCCCATCAGACTGTCAACTGATTTCTCCAAAGAGACCTTCCAGGCCAGAAGGGGCTGGAAAGAAGTATTCCAAGTCATGAAAGGCAAGGACCTCCATCCAAGATTGCTCTATCCAGCAAAGCTGTCATTTAAAATGGAAGGGAAGATAAAGTGCTTCTCAGATAAGGTCAAGTTCAAGGAGTTCATCATCACCAAGCCCTTATTATATGAAATGTTAAAGGGACTTATCTAAGAAAAAGAAGATAAAAAATATGACAGTAAAAAGACAGCACACTCACAGATATTAACAACCACACCTAAAGCAAAAGCAAACTAAGCAAACAGCTAGAACAGGAACAGAAGCACAGAAATGGAGATCACATGGAGGGTTAGCAACAGGGGAGTGGGAGGAGGAGAGAAGGGAAAAAGGTACAGAGAATAAGTAGCATAGATGGTGGGTAGAAAATAGACACAGGGAGGGCAAGAATAGTGTGGGAAATGTAGAAGCTAAAGAACTTATGACACATGAACATGAACTAAAGGTGGGGAATGTGGGTGGGAGGGGGTGTGCAGGGTGGAGGGGAATGATGGGGGAGAAATGGGACAACTGTAATAGCATAATCAATAAAATATATTTTTAAAAAAGGGGAAAAAAAGCAAGACCCAACTAAAAAAACACACAACAAAAACAAAACAACCCCCCCCCAAAAAAAACAACCTGGAGAGTAAATACTAAATAAATAAGTTAATAATACATTTTGTTGTAACCCAAATCTGAGCAGTGAAACATATTTATGAATGCTACATATCACATTCTGTAATATTCTTAAAAACTCTGTCCCCTAGTATCTGGTCAATGAGTTATTTACAAAGCCCACTATAAACTAATGCCGTGTCTGCATTCTGATCTAGTCTTTGTGTTGCGAACTCATGTCTCTAATCTCTCAAGAAAGCGTGGGAAGCACAACCAACGTCAGGGGTTGTCCTCTAATGTTTTTTTTGTTTGTTTGTTTGTTTTGTTTTGTTTTGTTTTGTTTTGTTTTTGGTCACCTGTAATAGCCATAACAAAGAGAATTTCACCCCTTTACAATTCCTGGTCAAAATGAAAAAGAAACTGGCATTTAGCAGAGCATAGTTGTTCAATAAAAGCTGGAAAAGCAGCTATTTGAGTGCTGCAGAACCACCTCTTTCCCCAATCTGCCTGAAAGTCACTCTTCCAGGCTTAGTCGCCTCAATAAAAGGAGAGAGTTGGAGAAGAATTCCCATTCAGTTATTCTCTGGTTCTTTGCTTTGTTTTCATACTTTTTACCATGTAACAAACTCATTTTGAGCTCAGGTTTACAGAGGCATAAAACTTACCATAGAAACTTGTTTCACTTGCTTATATTCAATTTCATCCCGATATCCTGCTTGTTGAAATCTGTATAGATTTTCTATCTCTTCTGACCATTTTTTGGCACGACTTATTGATTTTGGTTTCATGTCAGAACTCGCCATGGCTGCAAAGGTCTTATTACTGATTAATTCTGAAAGATATTAAAACAAAATTAATAGATGACATAACAGTGACAATGTGAAAGTTCCTTTAAGAATAAACAAAATTAGTATTTCAAAATAATTAAGAGAGTTGAGAATCCCACAGACAATGGTATGGTGAGTGCCAGAGGGAAAGGGGGCCAGGGAGAGAAAGAAGAGGGTAAAGGGAGATAAATGGTGACTGAAGGAAACTTGACTTTGGGTGGTGAATGCATAATGCAATATACAGATGATCTATTATAGAACTGTACACTTGAACCTCTATAATTTATGAACTAATGCCACTCCAATACATTCAATAAAAGTTAATTGGTCTTACGTTTCCTCCTATTTCTTCTAGATTTTTATTACATTACTTATTTAACATTCTAAAGTTGTTTGGACTTAGCTCCAGATTTAAATGAACTAAAATGAAGTTATCTGAGTCACACAGTTCTTACCTAAGCAGATATATCATTAGTATTGTTTTTGCATTTTTTGCAGTGTGCATACCAACATATATATTGACTAGACCAAACAAAATTAAGGTATTGGTAATATTTGACATTTTTTAAAACTTGATCTTTATTTATTAATTTAGGTTCAGGTTGACATTGCATTTTAAGGCAATACATTGTTACGTCATTGTATAAATTTATGTATAATTTGGAATATCTGACAAAACAATAGATAAACCGTATTTCAGTGAAGCACTTGTCCTTCAATTCTATTCATTTGGGTGGGAGGTTCATGGTTTCATCGCTGCACAACAGGCTAGACAGATAAGACGGACAAGTGGGCTGGACATGTGCTACAGCCCAACAACCCATTAATATACGTGACTATGTAAATATGTATTCCATAGGGGAAAGGCACTAAGAACATGAAAGGGGAAAAAGTGCTAATTCACTGTTAAATACATTTTCAAAAACTAGTCATGTTTTTATATGAATTTAGTGGCTCTATTACTTATGTTTCTTTTACAGATGAAGTGCATTTTCTAACAGTAATGGTACAAGGCTCCCAGCTAGCTCAGTTGGTAGAGCCCAAGACTCTTAAAAGTAGTGGTACAATCTTAATTTTGTTATACTCAGGTCATTTTTGCTTGATTCATATTCATTCAAAAAGCACTTTCCTAAAGGTCATCTATGTAACCTTTTGTCATTTTCAAACAAAAAAAATCATGTCAACTAAACATATAAAAATGCTACATTTTTATATAATGGGTGAAGAGGGTCTCAAAAAGTAAGTAAGTAAATAAGTAAGTAAATAAATAAATATGATGCATTAGTGAGCAACACCAGAAAAAAATAGTTATCATATTTTTTTATATACTTGTCTTCCCTAATCCATGGGGGATGCTTCCCAGACCCCCAGTGGATGGCTGAAAACTGGACATGCCAAACCCTATACATACTATGTTTTTTCCTACACATACACACCTATGACAACATTTAATTCATAAATTAGGCATCGTGAGAAATGGACAGTAACTAATAATAAAATAGAACGATCATAACAATATACTTTGATCAAAGTTACATAAGTGTGACCTCTCCCCCTCTCTCTGATTACTGGTCTGATAACCTGTACGGCTACCAGGCGACTAAAGGGCAGGGAGCATCTATGGTGCGGTGACATTAGACAAAGGGATGCTTTACACACTGGCTAGGGTGGAGCAGGCGAGTGAGAGATTTTATTATGTGACTTTTAAAAAGATTTTATCTATTATTTATTTTCAGAGACAGAGGAAGGGAGGGAGAAAGAGAGGGAGAAAAACATTGATGTGAGAGAGAAACATGGATTAGTTGCCTCTCATAGGTGCCCCAACAGGGGACCCAGCCTGCAACCCAGGCCTGTGCCCTGACCAGAAATCAAACCAGTTACATTTTGCTTTGCAGGACAATACTCAACCAACTGAGCCATACCAGTCAGGGGTCAACACGAGATTTTATGACGCTACTCAGCATGCAATTCAAAACTTATGAATTGTTTGTTCTGGAATTTTCCATCTCCTATTGGCAGACCATAGTTGACTGTGGGTAACTGAAAACACAGAGAGCAAAACTCTGGTTGAAGGGGGACAGCTGTAATCATTTTATGTGCCTGTGTGTTATCAGTTCAAGTACTCTGAAAAGAAATTCATCAGGGGTAAAGTTTATGAAACATAAGGAAAGAAGGAGCAGGAGTCTACAGGAAAAGCTTTTACATCAAGATGCACCCTGATACCTGTGAACAGAAAAAGAGAAGGAAGTAGAATTGGGTGGAAAGAGCTTCAGACTTCAGGGCAGCCCTAAGAAAGTCTTGGTCCAGCCAATGGGGAAATGCAGCACAAAGAACTCCTGTGGAGGACTCTTGCTTTAGGAAAAGATGGCCAGGTCTAGTATCACCACCCTTTCCAATTGCTGACAGGGAGATACTGGACGAGAGCTTGACCTCAGCTCAAATGCTGCATTAGATCCCAAAGGCAAGGGGTGTAGTCAGGTCACTGCAGGGAGCAGCATGTTCTCTCTCATAGGAAGTGCTGAGAAGTGCATCGTCATGGCTGCTACAGTCTGACTTGCTAAAATGCTGAATTCTTCCAGGCCACGGATGCAGTCATAGCCTATTTGTATTTCCAGCATTTACTAGAGTGCCTGAAATTCAGCAACTGTTCAACAAATGCTTGATAAAATGACATTTTTTATTTTTAAAAGGTACTTATTTTATTTTTTTAAAGAGGGAGAGAGAGAAACATCAATTTGTTGTTCCCCTTATTTATGCATTCATCGGTTGATACTTATATGAGCCCTGACCAGGAACAAACCTGCAAACTTGGTTGTACTGGGACGGTGCTCCAACCAACTGAGATACCCAGCCAGGGCCTTGAAATAACATTTGTAAATGCAGTATGGTAAGTTAGGCATTTTAGATGCAAAATGTATACAACATATTACTTATTTGATTATATAAGTCTTATAAAAATATACATGACACTACTAGATAACAAACCCCGGGCAACACAGGAAAAGTGCAAACAGACATTGCTACAGGACCATAAATCTTACACAGAATGAGCCTTGGGTCAGCTCTAAAGGTTTGGCAGATTTCACATTCCCAAAGCCATATGGATAAAAACTTTTGTTATAGCTCATGGGAATTAACTTATGAATGTGTTTGGCACAAGCTAAGATAACTGATAAGCCTCAGAATGATAGGTAAGATGTTTAGAACTAAGTGTACTTTGCACAGTACCTCATGCAACTCTGAAACTTTCGAGATTTGAATGGGACCTTTGCTCACTCAGATTTGGTATGTGTCCACAGGAAAACTGCATATGAGGGTGCTATAATCTCATACATCTATCTAATATTATCAAGCAGTTTCTCTATTGTGTACTCTAACTGGGCCAACCTCCTTGTGTTTATTTAAATAAATCTTGTTTGATTTACCCAAGTGGTGTCTGTGTATGGCTCCTTTCAGCACTCTAAGCCTGTTATTAACATTTTCAATATGGTGGTTATGCAGATTGGTGGCAACAGTGAGACTAATGCAAAAACAAAAACAAAAACAAACAAAAAACAAAAACCCTCTGAGAGCTATCACGGCTACATTCTAAGAAAGTTCTGGGATGATGGAGGGCAGGGGAATAAAAGGGTGATTCCTAGTTGCTTTGCTGACCCTCCATGATTTGAGGTGATTAAGACCTTAATGCAAGTGATGTCAGGGACAATTTTTCAGTGAAGAATGAGTAATGTGCCATTAACGCTCAAAGGTCTGGCCATCTGGATAAAAAAATAATAATAAGAACTCCCAGCCATGATTGTTGTTGCTCAGTGGGTTGGGTGTCATTCTGCAAACAGAAAGACCTCAGGTTCAATTTCCGGTCAGGGTGCATGACCAGGTTGTGGGCCCAGGTCCTCTGGTTGGGGATGCGCAGGAGGCAACTGATCCACGTCTCTCTCACACATCAGTGTTTCTCTCCCTCTCTTTCTGCCTCTGCTCCCCCTCTCTAAAAATAAACAAAGTCTTTTTAAAAAGCTTCCAATGGCTGAGTAATTCTTGGACACAGTGATGAGAGACTTATTAAAACTTGGGGAGTTATAGGAAGGAGTGACAAAGAACAAAGCTTACAATCAGTATACAGATTTGAACCACAATAAGAGTTATATGATGGCTTGGGGAAGACAAAAAATACTTGAAGGAAAAGCTGAGTTTGAACCTAGTTCCTTTTGTTTAATCCTCACCCGAGGATATGTTTATTGATTTTAAAGAGGGAGGGAGGGAGGGAGGGAGGGAGGAAGGGAGGGGGAGAAACATCAGTTGGTTGCCTCCTGTATGTGCCCTGACCAGGCATCGAACCTGCAACCTTTTGGTATATGGGACAACACTCCAACCAACTTAGCCACCCAGCCAGGGCTCAACCTAATCTTTAAAGCAAAGACATAAAAATGTGAGTGGGCATTGGTAGAGGGCATTATGAGAAAAAAAGAGTTGCAGAAATAGAAGAGAGTTTACAATGTTCTACATATAGGAAGGAGGCCTTTGCAAAGAAGGGTTGGTAAATTATTTGTTCATTGATGTATTTATATTTTGTCTTGTTCCAAAAAGGATTTTTGGAAGATTATCGAAATATTAGATTTAGATCAACTTGTGTTGGACCTTGCATTTTAGGACATAGAATTCCTTTATTATTCCACGAAAAATGAAGAGTGTCAATAAGAACTATGTTAGAGAAATTTCCATCTTTTAGCAAAGTGTAGAATGATTGCCAATGAAGATCATATATATTTAAAGGCAGAGGCCCAAAGATTAATTTCTAAGGAGCAATCTTAAGAGGGACGAATGTCTTTTCAACCTATATCACAAATAAGGCAAGTCTTATTTGTGTATCTAAATCTCGTGTGCATCTGTAGTTACAACTGTTTCCATTTATGCTGCAATTTCTAAGAGTTATGAATAGCTGCATTTAAAAGTAATAGCTGGCCCTGACATCCCACAAAGTGAAAGGTTGAAGTTTGATTCCAGTCAGGTCACAGGCCTAGGTTGCAGGTTCAGTCCAGGTTGGGGTGCATACAAGAGGCAACTGATCGATGTTTTTCTCTTGCATCAATGTTTCTCTCCCTCTCTTTCTCTAACCCCTCCCCTCTCTCTAAAGACAATTAAATAAATTCTTAAAAAACATAAAAGTAAAGTCTGGAAGGTATTATGCTAAGTGAAATAATTTTTCCTTATATGTGGGTTCTAAATAGCAAAATAAACAAATGAAATAGAAACAGATTCATACATACAGAGAAGATGATAGAGGAACTCAAGAGTTAAAGACTTTAGCTGTAGTTATAACTGATAGGCTTTAGTGATAAATGCATGTGGAAAGCTGTTATTACAGAACTACAAGGATCTATGCAACTCTAGGAGGTTAACAAACAGTTCAACCTTTGTGTCCCAGGGAGTATGCAAGCCACTGTGTTCCAGGGAGGGAATATACTTTATGCAGATAAAGAACTGCTGATTAGCATATAATGAAATACTAAAAAAATCATGCCAGACTCTCTCTTTTTTAAAAATATATTTTATCGATTATGCTATTACAGTTGTCCCATTTTCCCCCTTCACTCCCCTACACCCTGCACACCCCCTCCCACCCACATTCCCCTTCTTTAGTTCATGCCCATGTGTCATACTTATAAGTTCTTGGCTTCTACATTTCTTATACTATTCTTACCCTCCTCTTGTCTATTTTCTACCTACCATCTATGCTACTTATGCTCTGTACCTTTTCCCCCTCCCACTCACCTGTTGACAACCCTCCATGTGATCTCCATTTCTGTGCTTCTGCTCCTGTTCTAGCTGTTTGCTTAGTTTGCTTTTGCTTTAGGTGTGGTTGTTAATATCTGTGAGTTTGCTGTCTTTTTACTGTCATATTTTTTATCTTCTTTTTCTTAGATAAGTCCCTTTAACATTTCATATAATAAGGGCTTGGTGATGATGAACTCCTTGAACTTGACCTTATCTGAGAAGCACTTTATCTTCCCTTCCATTTTAAATGACAGCTTTGCTGGATAGAGCAATTTTGGATGTAGGTCCCTGCCTTTCATGACTTGGAATACTTCTTTCCAGCTCCTTCTTGTCTGGAAGGTCTCTTGAGAAATCAGCTGGCAGTCTGATGGGAACTTCTTTGTAGGTGACTGTCCCTTATCCCTTGCTGCTTCTAGAATTCTCTCCTTCATTTGAATCTTCGCTAATGTAATGATGATGTGCCTTGGTGTGTTCCTCCTTGGGTCCAACTTCTTTGGGACTCTCTGGGCTTCCTGGACTTCCTGGAAGTCTATTTCCTTTGCCAGATTGGGGAAGTTCTCCTTCATTATGTTTTCAAATAAGTTTCAATTTCTTGCTCTTCCTCTTCTCCTTCTGGCACCCCTATGATTTAGATGTTGGCACATTTAAAGTTGTCCTGGAGTTTCCTAAGCCTCTCCTCATTTTTTGAATTTTTGTTTCTTCATTCTTTTCTGATTGGATATTTCCTTCTTCCTTCTGGTCCACTCCATTGATTTGAGTCCCTGTTTCCTTCCCATCGCTATTGGTTCCCTGTACATTTTCCTTTATTTCACTTAGCATAGCCCTCACTTCTTCATCTAATTTGCGACCAAATTCAACCAATTCAGGTTGAATTGATTGATTCAGATTGAATGCTCTGTGAGCATCCTGATCACCTGTGCATCTGATAGGTTGGCTATCTCTTCGTTGCTTAGTTGTATTTTTTTTCTGGAGCTTTGATCTGTTCTTTTGTTTGGGCCACATTTTTTGGTCTTATCACACCTGTTATATAGTAAGGGGTGGAGCCTTAGGTGTTCACCAGGGTGGGTCACTGTATGTGGGGCAGGGGTCACAGAGGGAACAATGGCGCTTGCTGCACTCCCTGCCAGATTTCAGCCACTTCCTCCACTTCCCTCAAGCAAACTGGGCCTTTCTGGTGCTGATTCCCCTGTGGGTGGGCCTGTGCACATTCTAGGACCCTGTGGGTCTCTCCAATGAACTCTCCTGTGAGGCTGGGAGTCTCTCCTGGCACCTCAACCCCCACAGGTGTTTTCAATTGGTGTTTTGAGGCTTTATTTCCCCACAGTAGGACTCTGGGTTACAAGGTCTATTTTGCTCCCCAGTTTCACCTGGTTTATCTGTGCGAGAATGTGGGACCGGATGTGCTGCACCCCTCCATAATCCGCCGCCTCGCTGGGTCGGCCAGCTGCCGCTTTGTGTGCTTGGGGTCTGCCAGCCGCCCTGCCGTGACCCCTCTCCACCTGGCCGCTCGGTCCGCCCACCCCTCCTACTGGTCTGGATGAATATGTCAACTTTAACTCCTTGGTTGTCAGACTTCCATACTGTTCAATTTTCTGTCAGTGCTGGTTGTTTTTTGTTTCTAAATTTTTGCTGTCCTTATTTTGGTTGTGCGAGGAGGCAGAGTGTGTCTACCTATGCCTCCATCTTGGGCAGAAGTCCAGACTCTCTTATCTGATTAAACATTTTTTTTCCAAACCCTCACCTAACCTTTTCTTCTATTTATAAAAAGGTTGTCTTGAGATGAGATATTAGGTGGTTTTTAGGTACATAACCCATCATCTTCTCCAATCACTGGCATCTGAATGAAGATTCACTCACTGTCTGTACTTATTGGTTCTAGCAGCGACAGGCAGCATGAAGGCAGACTTTTCTGTTTCAAACAGACTGATGGTTGCCAGAGGGGAGGAAGATTGGGGGACTGGGTGAAAAAAATGAAGGGATTGGGAAGTAGTACAAATTGGTGGTTAGAAAATAGTGATGAGGATGTAAAGTACAGCATAGGGAATATAGTCAATTATATTGTAATAACTATGTACGGTACCAGGTGGGTACTGGAAGTATTGGAGGGACAGCTGTATACCTGAAACTAGTAAAAATTATTGAATATAAACTGTAATTGAAAAATAAAACTTAAATAAAAGCCAAGGCTGGAGAGAGTGGGTATAGGTGGGTAACAGACTAACAGCACAATATAAAGCATATTTGTCTACTTGCAGGCCTCCTAAGAAGGGCAAAGGGGTCTCTATACTAATGGATAACCAAGAAAACATGCCTTCCTAAGCCACCCTTAAATTCCATTGTCCTTAACCAACTGGTACTCCCTAAATCTTTTGTGCCTCAGAAGAAAGCAATTGGCATGGATGTATAATCTCATATTGTTTTTCAAAAGCTCAAATTCAGACAGTACATGTGAAGAGATCAATTGAAAATCATCGACATATCCATGCAAGAGCAAATAAAGGGGGGAAATTGGAAACAGAAAAAACAAACACAAGATATATCATGAAGAACTGAAAATATCTGGCAACTGATCAGATGTGGAGAAAAAGCTACATTTACTAGAAGAGCAGAAAATATGCTGCATTTAGTTGAACTACTAGGGAGATTGCCATTTTTCTCAAGAAAAGAAATACACCTCTTCTAGACACATCAGGCATCTTAAAACTTCGTTTTCCCCAAATAGCTAAAGGAATCATGAACACATTTCATCACAACAGGAAACCTAGTGGCTACTGTAACTATACTGTAGTCGTGGTGCAAAAAGAAAGAAATTTGTCTTTCTTTCTTTCTTTTGTCTCATAACTTTCTATTTACTAAAAACACAGAATGAAACTTCAAAGATCAACTTATAACTTCTTGATTAAATGTTTCATTGATTCTGGAAAATTCAGGGGCAGTACTAATTCTGCTAGTAACATTCAGCACTTTGGGATTTAATGGTTTCTCTGCTGACGGTCTTGGCAAAAAATATTTGATATAAAATATATTTGATCTCTATAATACTGTTGTACCTGTACAAACAGGAAATGGCAATGCCTGAGTTTCCAGTTTTCAAAAATCAAATTTTATTAAACAGTATTAGGATTTATATGGGTACCAACATCAAATTCATGACAATCAAAGGTTCTGAGCTAATCTAACAGAAGACTTTGACGACACCAGTCACCTCAAACTCTCTTCTGTGCAAAACCCCTTTTAACCTCTTTTTTCCTCTGAAAAGTACTTTTACTTTTAGTGATATTAAAACTTCAAGAGCATTAGTATCCTTAATCTTCCATTTCTTCCCCCATTTTAATATTTTTTTTTTCTGTTCCTGACACAGCAGGATATGGCACAGGGTCTGTTAACTAGCATGTAACCTCAGAGAAGTCAATCAACATCCCTGGGCCTCAGTTTCCTGAACTATGAAAAGGTCTCATTGGACAGTCTCTAAAGTCCTCACACGTCCCTTCCCAGAGTTTTTGGGTGTTCAGCTGAAAAACAAAATTGGTTCACAAAACAGGTCTTTGTGGTTCACGGTACAGGTGTGCTAACCTGCATTTGTCAGCACAAAGCCACTCCATTCCTGCCCACACACCCACACAAATGATTAACTTGCCTTCTCCGGTCTCTCTCTCTCTTATTATTATTATTTTTTTTTTTTTTGCCAGAAATCATCAGTTATGTGTGTAAGATAAAATCCGCCTGGCCCTGGCCAGTGTTTTCACTTGGTTGTAGCATCATCCCGAAAACCAAAAGGTCGCGGGGTCAATTCCGGCCAGGGAACGGCCCTATCTCTAAGTACCATCCCTGGTGGAGGCTCAGAGAGGAGGCAACCAATCGATGTTTTTCTCTCACATCGATGTTCCTCTTTCTCTGAAAGCATGAAAAAACGTCCCCGGGTGGGGCTTAAAAAAAAATCTCCCTAGGAAAGGGTGACATTGAAGAGGCATTCTAAAAACCAGGGGTCCATGTGTATTCTTCAGCTAATCCTTTCACTTTCTTTCATCCAGTCCCCTGTCGTCCCTCCCCTCTGACAGGTGCCAGCCTGTTCCATGTGTCGTTAGCTAATTTTGTTCCTTAGATTCCACATGCGATCACATATGCATAACCCATAGACAGAGACAACAGTGTGCTGATCGCCTGAGGGAAGGGGAGCGAAGGCTGGGCAGAGGTAGACAAAGGCGGAAAAAAAATGGGACAACTGCAATATTGTAAACAATAAAAATACAGTTAAAAAAAAAAACAACAAAACCCGGGGAGCCAGTGATTGACCCGCGGCAGGAACTCTCGGAAGAAGCCCCAGAATCGCGGCCCCTAAAGCCCAAGGGGGCGAGGGGTGGCTGGCAAACTACTGGAGTACCGGAACCGAAACTCAAGAGACCAAATTAAGATCCTCATTGAAGACGAGGCAGGTAACATCAACAGGAAGCCAGCAGGACAAGTCTCTGAACCTATTAGGAGCACACACGCAAAAGGGGCGGAGCCTGGGCTAAGGGACTGCACCCAGTGCGATCAGGGGCGGGGCAGTTAGGGACAGTCCCCTCAGCGACGCATCCACCCGCCCCTGGTCCAGGTCTCCGTGGTTACCCCCGCTTAGCTGACCTGGAGAGGGTGGGGCACCCTGCCTGGAGCTCGCAGGAGAGCGCAGAGGTGTTTTTGTTCCCCACTTGGGATCAGAGGGCTGGGCAGCGAGAGTCCTACAGTCGTGGCTTCAGAAACCCTTGTGTCTCCTAGCAACCTGCTGTAGCTCCCCGCTCATTCAAGCCCCGCCCCCCGCAAACAGGTCTGGGTGCGTGAGCGCGAGGATTGGACGGGCCTGCAGGAAGAGGAGGAATTCAAGTTGATCCCAGTGTGGGAGGGACCCTTGAAATGTCTCATCCCTAAGTAGAAGTGGAGAGGGACAGGTGTTTTTTGGCTGCATCTTAAAACCCGGACAGAATTCCTTGAAACAGTGGATTAGAGAACAGAGACTACTGGCGATTTGGATCCCTGATAGCAAATACCTCTGGTTTGTCTTACCTCCTTTCTTATTTTGTTGGGATTAATTGAACCAATCTACAGGATCCTGAATAATGCCTGACAATCAGTATACCTATAATAAAAGACATCTACAGCTTTATTTTTTCTGATATTACCTTCATTATTATATTTGAAATAATTTGTTCACCTTCATCTTTCAAATTTATTTCCTCAGATTTTCAGATCTGTCTCTGAACTCTAGACTTGTATTTCCAATATCCACTTGGTTGTACAAAACAACCCACTCCAGAGCCTCCACCCCCACATCTGCTCCTAAAACAGTCTTCCCCTTGCATTAGATGGCTCCCAGAGTTCACACTTTCTCTTAACCCTCCACATCCATCCATCAGCAAAACCTGTTGACTCTACTGCTACCCAAAGTCAAGCCACCATCATTTTATCTCTTCTGGTTATTACAATAGCCCTCAACATGTCTCTCTTGATCCTCATAGACTTTCTATTCTCAATACGACAATCGGTGAGATTTGTTTAAAACATAAGTCAACCTTCTCTTCTCAGAATCCTGCAATGGCTCTCCATCTTACAGACTTAAAAACAGAGTCTCTACAAGGCCATCAAAGCCCTACAAGATTGGCACACCTTCCTTGCTCTGTAGCCCTGGAGCACTCCTTTCTAGCCACACTGGCCTCCCGGTTGTGCTTGGAGTAGTTCCCACATTGGGGCCTTATTTGCAGCTGCTCCTTCTGCCCGGAATGGTCTTCCTCCTGTTATCTCTTTGGCTGAGTTCCTCATCTTTGAGTCTTTTTTAATATCTTGACTTGCCCCTCCCTATTTCTCTATTTCACTCTTCATTATGCTCTCTGTTCTCCTTACTGTGTTGTAGTGTTTCTTTTTTCTACAACACTTGTCAGCTAATATACTATTTAAATTGTTTATTTTTCTAATTTTATTGTTTTATTTTCTGCTAGAACGTAATTCCATAAAGACAAACGCTATTAACGAAACTCCCAGAGCAGTGCCTAGCACTCAGTTGGTGCTAAAACAATACATATTGAATGAGTATGTTTTACCACCACCACCGCCACCACCAGTGCCACCATGACACCATGGAAACAGTATACCATAGTGGCTAGTAGCATGGAGTCTGAGGCACGACCTTAGATTTGAACCTGGGTTCTAGTACTAGCAATATAACCTTGTGCTAGTTACTTAACTGCAGTTACCTTATCTGTAAAGTGAAGACAAAAACTGTACCTATCTGATGGAGTTATTGTGAGGATGAACTGATACCGTGAATACGAATTGTTTACGACAGCATCTGGAACTATTGTACATAAACGATAGGTATCATTATTTCCACTAGGACATGCACTTGTTACCACATGGCTTTTTCTCTCCTTTGCTCACTGTTATATCTTTAGTGTCTAGAACAGTATCCGATACACTGTAGGTGATCTGGAACTATTTGCTGAGTGAATCGGTGAATCCACAACATTAAGTATCCTGCAATTTTGTGGCAGCGCCCTATCCAGGCTCCCTGACCCTGACTGTCTGGGTGTTCTTTCTAAACTTGATTCCACTGGTTCTCAAATTTTGAGATCTGTCATAGTCTCCTGGAGTGTGTGTTAAATAGGCTGCTGGGCCCCACATGCAGACTTTCTGATTTAGTAGGTCTGGGCTGGGGTAGAAAATTTTAATTTCTAACAGTTTCTCCAATACTATTGCCGATGCTCTTCCAGGGTCCACATTTTGAGAAATATTGTTCTAATCTAACATGTCACTCCCTTGTTTCAAACTACCCAGGCTGCCCACTGCCACTCAAGTTAAAGTTTAAACTTTTTGGCTTGGTGGACAGGCCCTTATGGTCTGGTCCCTTCTTATCTGGTTTAGCCTTGACTACCCTTGTTAAGTCCCTATTATTTCAACTCTTTTGAACCCAACACTTAGTTAAAAAGAACTATTTTCAGTGCCCAGAGTGAATGAAAGCTCATTACAGGGACTTCCACTGTTCAAGGGACTGGATGCTGAACTCAAATTTACCTTCTCTGTTCATTTTTTTCTGATGGCCCTTTCTTCTTGCAGAATTGAGTTCTCTCCTTGGTCTCGACACTACATCTTGAGCACACTTCCATTAAGAGTACTGTAAAACCCTTTTTTCTATGGGTTTATCTTTCTGCCAGACTGTGAGCTCTTAGTATGCCATAGCTAATTGCTTTATGTACTTCCAGGTTCAAGCACAGTACCTGACACTTACTAGATGATCAGTAAACGATAATAGCTAATATTTATTGAATACTTATTATCTTCCAGGGCTTTTAGTTAGTTTACCTTCCTTCCTTTCTTCCTTCCTTCATTTTTCCCAGTTGAATAGTAATGTTTTTTAATCAATCAGAGTGTTGAGGGTAGAAGGTGAGAAGAGGTAAAGGTGGTGGAGAGGTATATGTAACTAATGTAAAATAAGCATGCACTGCGATTTTAAGAAACCACCTTCTATTATGTGAATTAGCTGCATATGTCTTCTTAATTGATCAGCTCCTGTAGAGAAAGAATATCCTTGACGATCTTATTTACTTTGTTGCCATTCTCCTATATACTACTGCAAACATTTTTCACAAACCTATTGATCTCTAATTGAAATGCAAAAAAAAGCACATATTTAACAGCATATAATTTGGTAAGTTTTGACATACGAATATACCTGTGAAACCATTACCATAATCAAGTTAATGAACTTGTTTCCTTGTTCCTTCAGACAACTGCTGATTTGCTTTATGTCCTTTTAGTCAGCTCACATTTTCTATAATGTTATATAAATGGAATAATACCATATGTTCTCTTCTTTTATCTGGCTTCTTTTATCTTCACTCAGCATAATTATTTTGAGATACATCCATGTTGTTTTGGTTGTATCACTAACTCATTCTTTGCCCCTAGTTTTGAAATACAATTGACACATAATATTATATCAGTTGAAGGTATACAAGTAATGACTTGAGAGAGCTATATATATCTACATATATAGATATAGATATAGATATCTCCGAATGATTACCACAATAAGTTTAGTTAACATCCATCACCTCATATAGTTTCAATTTTGTTTTCTTGTGGTGAGAACTATTAAGATCTACACTCTCAAACACACAGATACAATTCACTGTTGTCAATAACAGCCACTAGGCTGTGTATTTCATCTCCAAAACTTACTTATTTTATAAGTAGAAATCAGTATCTTTTGACCACCTCCACCCATTCCTCCCACCCCTGTTACCGGAAAGAGGGCTTGGCTCTGAGCAGGTCTGCCTAGGGCTGGGTTCTTGACTTCATGCAGGAAAGATTTCACAACAGGAATCCAAGTGATTTTTAGAGAATGTTTGTTAAAATTCAGGACAGTGAAGCAAGGAAGGGTCTAGGATAAAAGAAGACACAGGAGAGGGACTAGGAAGGGAAATGAGCCTTGGTAGGGCTGCTTTAGCTCACTAAGAAGTCAGAGAAAAGGGAGCCCTGGGGCCAGGTCCAGGGGGTTAGCCCAGGAGGCGCTGCTGCTGCTCACCTCTCCCTGGTTGCAAGCCTTGTGGGGTCCCTTAGAGTTTAGGACAACGTCTGTGGAGGAAGAAGTGGAGGAACACACCCCCACCTTTCCCTCCTCCACTTCTTGCTGGGACTCCTTCTAAAAGGTTTTAAGGGTGGAGACCTTAGGTAAGATCCTAGGGAGGATCTCAATAGGATATCCATCAGCTTTATGCCGCACACAAAAATGAGATTTATTCCGTTAAATTCATCTGTCCTTGGGTGTGGTTGGCAAATGGCAGTAATTGGATTTCTGCTATCAATCTCCTTGAGTAGGGTGATTTAAGTTATTTACCCTCTGGTTGGGAAGAAGTGTAAACCATTCACTCAAGTGTCTGTGGTTTAGGGAAGATAGGATTTACTAGATGGTTGCAACCTGCTTGTTTAACTATCAGCCTCAGTTTCCCTATTCCACTTGTGCTGGCTTACTGGCCTGTCTCTCCCCCACTGGTATGGATCTATTCTCTGGGAGACTTTATTACCTCTATTTTACAAATGAGAAAACTGAGTTATAGGGAGTTTAACTTAACCAAGATCTCACAAATTGTAGTGGCTCTAACTGGGTCTCCAAAATCCAGTGATTAGACTCCTAGTCCCTGAGCTATCTGTTTTGAAATGTTAACTTGAATGAATTCGTACATTTCTCTGTTGCGGACCGTTCAGCCTGGTTTCAGGAGTTGTAACCCTCACCCCATGGTGGGCTGTGTAAGAGCCCAAGGGACCCACTTCATCTGGGTCTGTTCTGTCACAAGGACGTGACCTACTAAGGAGACAAAGCTTATCTCCCTGGCAGGAGTGCTGCTTCTGCCTCTCTGGCCCAATTGCTTGGTTGGCAGTCAGTGACGGGTAAGACTCCTCATGGGATGGGCAACCTAAGCCAGATGCGACCACTTGGGAGGCCTCATGGAAGGACTCGGGGAGTTGCAGCAAAGAGGATGTGATGGACCCCCCCCCCCCCCCCCCCCCCCCCCCCCCCGGCTATTCTGACATAGCCCAAGTCCTCATTTCCATCTGGGAGATGTCTCCTGCTTCCTAATAGGCTTAAAGCCTGAAACTGTGGGGGTGAGTGGTGCAGCCCTGTCCTGGCCAGGACAGTTCCCTGGGTGATTGGGCATAAGAAAGAAAAGAAGTAGTAAAGCTAATGGTCCTGTCTCAGCCCTATATCATTCCCCCTACCGATGAAGAATCAAGGGTTTGATTCATGTTAAAGGAAATGGGGGAATGTTGGAACCAGGAAAATAGCTAAAGGACTGTCCCTGTGAGATTTGGCTGTCCAGGAACAGAGAACAAAGAA
Organism: Glossophaga mutica; assembly: GCA_039655065.1. NCBI lineage: Eukaryota > Metazoa > Chordata > Mammalia > Chiroptera > Phyllostomidae > Glossophaga > Glossophaga mutica. Next base: position 161,398,726 of record CM077303.1, read on the forward strand.
CTGGAGGCAGATTACCATTTAAGGAGATGTTTAGGTTTAAATTTCCCATTCCTCAAACCATGCAATGTATAGATCCCGCGCGTGCCAAAAGATAGCCAATAGCTAACAGCCACTTCTGTTTCTGTGAAATGCTTGCTTGCTTGTGTTTATAAAAAGGCCTAGCTGTCAGCGTGAGGCGCGACTCTCCTCTGCAGCTCTTCTGAGCATCGTGTCTCCGGACACTCTGAGAGTTCGCCCCTGCGCAGGTTAAAAGTTTTGGCCAATAAAGTAACACCTTTGAGTCCTAAAAGTTTCTGAACATCTGTTTCTCGCATCGGTGAATGCAACATTTCTCTACTAATTCTAAGCCAAATATCCTCTCAACATCTTCCGAAACAGAAATCAGAACACAGGGGAAAAAAAATCACAAAACTGGAGATACACTATCTGCAGTTAAATCTTATAATTTATACAGTATATCTTGAAATTTAAAATTGTTCATCCTTAGTGGTAAGCATGGTACCTTATTTTTATATCAAAAACTTAATAAAATGTGTACATTATTTTACATTGCTTTTTGTTATGACTTAAATTGTGCTCCCTCTCACCCACTCATGTGTTAAAGTCCTAACCATCAGTACCTCAGAATATGACCGTACTTGGAAATAGGGTTGATGCAGATGTAATTAGTCCAGACGTGTCATACTGGGGCAGGGTGGGCCCCTAATCCTTATTATTAGGACTATGTCTATAATAAGGGGAAATTTGGACATAGACACTGTTATAGACTGAATGGTGTTCCCCTATAATTTATATGTTAAAGCTCTCACCCTTGATATGACTGTGTTTGGATATAGGTCCTTTAAAGAGATAATTAAGGTTAAATAATGTCATAAGGGCAGGGCCCTAATCCAGTAGGACTAATGACCTTATCAGAGGGAGAGATACAGCAGTGTGAGCATCCAGAGAAAAGACCATTTGAGGACACACCAAGGAGCTGGATAGCTGAAGCAAAGGAGAGAGAAACCAGACTTGCTGACATCTTGATCTCTGACTTCTAACTCCCAGAGCTGCGAGAAAATAAATTTCTGTTATTTAAGCCATCCTGTCTGTGAGCCCAGCTACCAAGCTCACTGCAGAATTTGTCTTTAGGTATAAACAACCTAGCCAATGCAATAGCCCTCCTTTGTTTTAAGACAAACCATCTTATACTGAATCAAAGCTCTTGGCAATAGCATATTAGCAGAGTGCTCTACTCAAATTAGTGATCATGGTATCTATGTCTCTCTACCACCACCTTTCTTTTTTCTTTTCTTTTCTTTTCTTTTCTTTTCTTTTCTTTTCTTTTCTTTTCTTTTCTCTTTTCTTTTCTTTCCTCCACCACTTTCTCCTTTTTAAAAAGACATTTCCTAAGAATCTGTATTGAATAGAACTCTAAGTAGCATGGCTGCAGGAACATGTTGATATTCTTGGAGGGTGGCATTCTGATTCTTGATTCCCCTGGTTAGAACTCAGTTGTTCCCGGATTTATTCCTATATTACTTTGTGTCCCTGTGGAAACATTCATTTAGCATGTTCTGCAGACTTGTTGTCTCTGATAGCTACTCAAATGCACATCTTAGTTACCCATGTAACCACTGCAAGGCGTGTCACTGTGCCATGAACAAAGCGTTAAAGGTGAGTTTATTGTGTTTATTAATATTTTGATGTCAGAGAAGTACTAGGAAGGGGGCGACAAATGCCATTGTGACTATTTGGTGAATCTTAATACTTTAACAAATCTTTTCATAAAGTTCCTTTGGTGCTTAAAAATTTCCAAACCATTGCCCCATCATCCTACCACTTTTTTTTGTTTGTTTTATGCAATTTCAAAAACTATAACTCAAAAGGGCAGTGGTGGGGGGAGGCTAGCAGCTAATCTAACCTTGGGATCATTACAAATCTGCCCATAAGAACAATGCTTCTGAGTTGTGATCATCAGGGATCATGTATTATTCAGTTTGGAGTTATAATTGGAAACAGGAATAGTTACCATGAGTCAGATACAATTTTTTTCTCATATCATCCTCATGGTTATCCCATAAAGCAGAAAATGGGGAGGGAAGGGAAACTGAGTTCGGCTTTCAAGCAGTCAGTGGACAAGCAGGAAAAGGAGCACAGTCTTGATTTCAAGAAAAGCTCCGCATCCACTTTGCATTCTTGGGTGGAGCCGCCTGCTATTGCGGTTGTTTCCCTTCGCGCTACTTACTGTTCCTGCATAGGTGTGGACAACTCTTCACAAACCCGATACCGTGATGCGTCAAGGTTTCCAGCAGAAGCCACACTCCTTGCGCTACACCCTAGGTCTAACCCGGCTGCCCCAGCCCTAGGCTCAGCGGAGGCCTTACTTCAGCGCAGCACAGCTCTGAAGTTTAAACCTCCAGGTCGCGGGCGGAGATAACGCTCCCAGGCCCCGCCCCCTCGCCGCAGGGCTCCCATGATTGGATATGGCTGAGCCCACCAGCCAATAGTGAGGCCCCAGCAGCTTCCCGGAAGTGTCGACGCGGTCAAAGCATTTCTCCGTTTCCGCGGTAGGCTTGGTGGGGAGGCTAATCATCCGGGATTGACTGGCGCTATGAGTTGCTTCCAGGGACAGATGGCTGAGTATCCGAACATCTCCATAGACCGCTTCGACAGAGAGAATCTGAAGGCCCGTGCCTACTTCCTGTCCCATTGCCACAAGGGTGAGTGAGCGCGGCGTGCCGCCCGCTCCCGGGCACCCGGGCACCCGGGCACCCGGGCACCCCAGCTGCGCGGGTTCTGGCCCTGCGGGGATATCGCCTGCGGCCTGGAGTGGAGGAAAGTAGGGAGTCGGGGTCCTGGAGCGAGGGAATGCGGGCTGTGGGAGGTTTGGAGACAGACTTAGCACCTGCACCTTGTCCCAGTCTGGTTCTTCGGCCACTGAGGCTTTATTTATTTATTTATTTATTTATTTATTTATTTATTTTTACAATTGGCAGTTGCGCACTGAACTGGGACTGTGTGATCCGGAACAATGATTTTGTTCTGGAAGCTCTCCTAACGGTCAGTAGTCGTAGACATTTATTAGCAAGAAGGCACACTCACGCTATGAAATCAAACATCCTGTCTGTAAGCCCAGCAAATGGCAAGCTCTTCCCCCACCGCTGCCCCGCTTTAGTTAATTTGTCCACATCCGATAGAAGAGATTCATCTTAGTCTCCAGGCAGGGTATGGTTTACCATATATATACGTAGATGGCCAGGTCAGGCAACCAGAAGACTTAAGATTTCACAGGTGGATACTGTTAGGGATGAAGCCTGAAGCTTCACCCCTAATGACACGGCCTCCAGGCTAGATGCTCCCGACCAGGCCAGAGTGTCTCTAAAACAGTTCAGCCAATCTCCAGAAATGAAACACCACTAATTTCACAGCCATTGTCCTTTTAAAATATCTATTATGCTGATTAATGTGTCCCTAACTTCATCAAAGAAACAGTTTTAACATCGTTATGCTAATTAGCACAGCCTTTGGCACTGATGAGAGGTGAAGATAAGCTGAAGCAGCCTGGTAGCTGCTGGTAGGATGCTCCCACCCGCCCTTGGAGTGGGTTACAGCACAGCAAGTGTATGCACATACATATCACACGGTGTGATTTTAAAGTAAATTACTGATATCAAACCCTGCCCTTCTTCACGGGGATGGTTTGTATACCAACTGTTGTCTTGCGTGGAATCAATCACTTTAACTTGGTGTAAATTATTGGCGATAACTGCTTTGGGTGAACACAGGTTCCTTTAGAAGTAGCACATGTTTGAGTGTGGTTGGTAGGGAAGTAATGTGGGTGTAATAATTTATAGTTTTAATTCGAACATTTCACCTAAAAATGTCATACGGTGTGCTTGAGTGTGATATTGTTATGTTACAGAATTATATGCTTATGATTTTGTAATAAAAAGGGCATTATTTGTTCCAGATCCTGTACTTTTCTTGCTCAAAGCCACCAATTATCTCTCTCTAATGAGGAAAATTTGAAGCTCCTCTCTCCGTTTGCTAAACAGCACTGTGAACCTCTTTGAGGGTCTTTCTGCATATTCTTGAGAATAACATTATTTTGGTTTTGTTTTTCATTGAGAATCTGCTGCTGGGTAAGGATGCCCCTGTTTTTTTTGTTTGTTTGTTTTTGTTTACCTTTTATGTTAAGTCTCTCTGGAGTTTCTGAATGTGTTAGCCATGATTAAAGTTTGGCATAGGGGTTTGCCTTCATGTTTAGGAGTAATGAGTTTGGAGAAAGAATTTATCTAAAGGTACCTGTGAAGTCAAATCATTAGTTTGTATATTGAGCAAGAAATTGACTTTCGAGAAGTTTATAATGCTTCCTGTTCTGGGATCACTTGTGGGTCTGCTTACTCCCCAGGTGTAAACGTTTCAAGGGAAAGCACCCAACTTCTGCTTTTGGTGGTTTCCTCTGTTGCCTGACTTTTTTTTTGATGTTCTGTGGACTGAATTGTGTCCCCCCCCACCCCCCGACAAATTCATGTGTTGAAGCTCTAACCCCAATGAGACTGTATTTAGAAATAGGGAGACTTCCGGCCAAGATGGAGGCGTAGGCGGACACACTGTGCCTCCTCTCACAACCAAAATTAAGGACAACAAATATTTAGAAACAAGAATACAACCAGAACTAATAGAAAATTGAACTGTACGGAAGTCCAACAACCATTCATCCAGACCGGTAAGAGGGGCGGAGTCGTGGTAGGAAAAAGTGGAGGTGCGGACCCAGGAAAGCAAGTAGCAGCGGCTCGCAGTTCCCAGGTGCACGGGCGGTGGCTGGCGGTCCTCGGGCGCACAGGCGGCAGCTGGCGGACCCCGGGCACAGGGGGGCAACTGTGCAGACCCAGTAAGGAGGCACAAGGCGGCTGGCTGACTAGGGGGTCCCACATTCGCGCACGCAAACGGTCCAGGCAGAGGGGAAGTGGCGGAAGGGACTGAATCCAGGACAGAGCGGAGCAGGCGCCATTGTTCCCTCTCAGACCCCGCCCCCACATACAGCGTCACAACTCAGCGACTGGGCTGCCCCACACTGGGGAGTGCCTGACGCTCCACCCCTCACTATGTAACAGCACGCACGCGTGCGCAGATAATCCAGGCAAAGGGGAAGCAGTGGAAGGGAACGGAATCCAGAAGAGAGCGGAACAGGCGCCATTCTTCCCTCTCGGACCCCGCCCCCACCTATAGCGTCACAACCCAGCAACTGGGCTGCCCCGCCCTGAGGAACACCTAAGGCTCCACCCCTCATACGTAATAGCCGTGACCAGACTAAAACCAAAACAAAACAAAACAAAAAACCCCACCAAAAATGGCTCAAACCGGAGAAAAAATGAAAACCCCAGAGTCAATTCCTCTAAGCAACGAAGAGATAGCCAACCTATCGGATGCACAGTTCAAAGCACTGATGATCAGGATGCTCACAGAATTGGTTGATTTTGCTCACAAATTAGATGAAAAAATGCAGGCTACAATACATGAAATGAAGGAAGACGCATGGGGAACCGATAGAGATGGAAGGAAAACTGGGACTCAAATCAATGGAGTGGACCAGAAGGAAGAAATTAACAACCAAACAGAAAACGAGGAAGAAACAAGAATTCAAAAAAATGAGGAGAGGCTTAGAAACCTCCGGGACATCGTTAAACATCCCAACATCCGAATTATAGGGGTCCCAGAAGGGGAAGAAGAGCAACAAGTAGAAAACTTATTTGAACAAATAATAAAGGAGAACTTCCCCAATATGGCAAAGGAAATAGACTACCAGGACGTCCAGGAAGCTCAGAGAGTCCCAAAGAAGTTGGGCCCAAGGAGGACACATCAAGGCACATCGTAATTACATTAGCCAAGATTAAAATGAAGCAGAGAATTCTAGAAGCAGCAAGGGATAAGGGGACAGTCAGCTACAAAGGAGTTCCCATCAGACTGTCAGCTGATTTCTCAAAAGAGACCTTCCAGGCAAGAAGGGGCTGGAAAGAAATATTTGAAATCTTGAAAAGCAGGGACCTACATCCAAAATTGCTCTTTTGAGCAAAGCTGTCATTTAGAATGGAAGGGAAAATAAAGTGCTTCTCAGATAAGGTCAGGTTGAAGGAGTTCATCATCACCAAGCTCTTATTCTATGAAATGTTAAAGGGACTTAGCTAAGAAAAAGAAGATCAAAAATATGACAGTGAAAAGACAGCAAACTCACAGCTATTAAGAACCACACCTAAAACAAAAGCAAACTAAGCAAACAGCTAGAACAGGAACAGAACTAGAGAAATGGAGATCATATGGAGGGTTAGCAACAGGGGCGTGGAAGGAGGTGGGGGAGGTACAGAGAATGAGTAGCATAGACGGTGGGTAGAAAATAGACAGGGGCAGGGTAAGAATAGTATGGGAAATGTAGAAGCTAAAGAACTTATGACACAAGGACATGAACTAAAGGGGGGAATGTGGGTGGGAGAGGGTGTGCAGGTTGGGGGGAATGATGGGGGAGAAACGGGACAACTGTAATAGCATAATCAATAAAATATATTTAAAAAATAAAAAAAAAAGAAATCGGGCATTTAGGAAGTAATAAGGTGAATGAGGTGATAATGGTGGGGTCCTAATTTGATAGGATTTACTACAAGAGGAAGAGCTCACTCTCTCTCTTCACACACACCTAGAAGTCAAGTGAGCAGACAGCAAGAAGGTGACTGCCTGCAAGCCAGGAAGAGAGGTCTTACCAGAATTCAGCTTTGGACTTCAGTCTCTAGACCTATAAAGGATAAATTTCTGTTGTTTAAGCCCCCCTCCCCCACCCTTGTCTATGGTATTCTGTTATGACAACCCTAGCAGACTAACGCATACTATCTGATAAAGTTCATGGACTCTTTCGCTAGAAAAAGTGCACATAAACATGTTAATATAATATTTTGATACAATTTGAGGTAGGGTGTGGACCCACTTGATGCTAGGTTATGGGCCATCTGGAGCCCAGTGCTGTGTTTGGAGTGGGGGTGGGCATCACTAACCATCAGTGAGGGCTGGAGGATGAGAGGGGACACATGGCCTGAAGTAGTCACCCTGTGTTGGGGAGGATTTACCCTGGTCAAGGAAGAAGAAAAGGGCGCTGGAAAGGAGTCTGGGTGCACTTCTAGCAAACTCACTGAGGCTCTTTTGGCAACGAGTCAGGAGTGGTGGGGGGTGGTTTGGGGGGTCTTGATAAAACAGCTCTAGGGTGCTGCCTGCTGACTTAGTTGCAGAGCACAGAGCAGAGTCCTTTTTGCCATGGCACCAACTCTCCTGAAACCTGCCTCCTTTTTGCCATGGCACCAACTCTCCTGAAACCTGCCTCCTTTTTGCCATGGCACCAACTCTCCTGAAACCCCAGTTACTAAGGGTCCCACCCTCTGGTGCACCCATAGGCTCTAAGGGCCTGGGCTATGAGTGACGTGAGGAGATCCACCCTCTGAGGGGGCAGCTGGACTCTCTGGTGGAGGCACCTGTTCAGTGAAGGCCTGCCACGTGCGGTGTGGTGACTGCCTTGTGTTCAGTGGAACGAAGGGTTGCCACAGATAAGCTGAGGTGGTAAGTAGAATAATTAGAGTTGATTTGATTTAATGAAATAATTTGGAAGTGTTTGGTCATTGTTATCTAGGCCTTTGTATGCTCAAGACTCAGAACATATTTAGAATGCACTGTGTATTTAATGTGCTTTAAATGTCATTCTGTGTCTGTCAATTTGGAAGGCTGTGGAGCAAGCCTGTGTGGATAGAAATGCCCCACTTTCAACCCAGCAGTCACAGGAGGAACAAAGAAAACAAAAGTCTTATTCTGGTCTGAGCCTGAAGGATTTCCTAGAGGATTCCATGAAAGCAAGATTGAGCCCTGGCTAGTGTGGCTCAGTGGATTGAGCACTGGTCTGTGAACCAGAGGGTTGCCGGTTCGATTCCTGGTCAGGGCACATGCCTGGGTTGTAGGCCAGGCCCCAGTAGGAAGCATGTGAGAGGCATCCACTCATTGATGAGAAAGAGAGAGAGAGAGAGATTGATTGAATCTCAAGATGGACTAACTTAAGTGACTGGAATTAAATGGGTCATAGAGAACAAGGACTGAGGGGTGGTTGGATTGAAATGAAAAAAGTGGGTAAGGGAAATTGCTGGAAGCAGTTCTGAATAAATGAGGCCCTGGTCACTCATTCTTCTGTGGCTACTGTCTGGTGGAGGCTCAGTGATTTAGACTCAGCCCTAAGATTCAGGGGACCATTCTCCTTTTAAATGGCTTCTGATGGTTCCAAGGAAGAAATGGCCAACTCTTGGTAGTTTCTGTCCTATTTTCAGATGGATTCTTCACCTGCAGAAAAAAGAGTCCATACCCCATATGACTTAGCTCTCTTATAAAAGTGAACAAACCTGTCATGTATTTTCTCTTAAAAGGAATTTTAAAAAGAGCAGATGACTGATTTTCCTTGGGCTAAGTGAGCATCTGCAAAAATAATTTGTTTATGATTTTTTATTATTTTGTTTTTTAGATCACATGAAAGGATTAAGAGCCCCAGCCTTGAAAAGAAGGTTGGAGTGCAGGTAATGTATTTTGCTACTTATTTGTGTGTATCTGTCTTTAAGTCACCATTTTAATTGAGTTATATTACCTATACAGAAGAGTACATTCATCATAATGTTACAATCTGATGAACTTTTACAATTGAACACATTTTGAAGCTTCCACCCAAATCAAGAAATAGAACAAGCTAGTATTCCTCCTCCCAGTCAGTCCCCCTCTCCCTAAGGTCACCTCTGTTCTGACTTTTGTCATCATGGTTTAGATCTGGCTTTTTCACCTTCATGTCAATAGAGTCACACCGAATGGACTTTTCTGGTTCACTTACCACCTTTGTGTGATTCATCCATGCTATTGGGTGTGGTGGCAGCACGCCCATTTGTTTTCAATTTTATAAGAGAGAGTATGTGTGTGTGTAAATGGTTATCTTACTCTAAAGAATCATATAATATTGTTGGGCTTTTTTTTTTTTTTTTAAGGTTTTATTTATTTATTTTTAAAGAGAGGAGGAGGAAGGGAGAGAAACATCAGTGTGTGAAAGCAACATCAGTCAGTTGCCTCTCACCCGCCCCCAGCGAGGGACCTGGCCTGCTACCCAGGCCTGTGCCCTGACTGGGAATTGAACCCCAGATGTTTTGGTTTGCAGGATGATACCCAGGGCAGATTGTTCCTTAAAGCTGAACTATTGTATTCTTTTCCTGCAGCTATTACCTAAATCTAAACTCCAAATTCCCAAGATAACATCTTGGGAAGAAAGGTCCCCACTGACTTTTTGACTTTTGAACCACTGGATGTCAGGCTTAGTGCTATCTGCTAAGGGATATCAATGGTCTGTGTTCTTGATGATGATTGTTATATTTTTGAGTACTTATATGTATGCCAGGCACTACATACTTATTAGTTCAGCAGCTTCTCCGAGTGCCAGTGATGAGTGTTGAGGATACCATAGTGAGCAACCCAGGTGAAAATCCTTGTCTTTTGATAACTGTTTGAATAGATGTTATTTAGGTATTATTATTATAGATATTATTTCTATTTTACAGATGAGGAAACTGAGGAACCAGAGAGGTTAAATTAGTTGCCCAAGGTCACACAGCCAGTAGGTGGCAGGACCAGGATTTCAACCAGGTCTGTCTGATTTTAGAGCCTGTATATTAGTTACCTATTGCTGCATAACAAATGACGCTACAACGTAGTGACTTAAGTCAACTAATAATGTATTCTCTCTCAGTCTCTGTGGGTCAGGAGTTCTGCTGGGGCACAGTGTGGGTGGCTGGTTTCTGCCTGACCGGGGCACCCTATGGGGGCTAACCTTATCTCAAGGCTCATTCTTGCCATGTGTGACCCCTGGGAGAAGGCTCAAACAGCTGGGGCACCTTGGGCCTGCCTACCTCTAAAAAAATTTCTTACCATTGTGGTTTCAGATAAGAAGGTGGTCCAGATAGCTAGACTTCTTAAATGGAAACTCAAAAAAAAAAAAAAAAGTGTTATGTCCCAGGAGAAAGCTAGCAGGCCAATATCTGGCCTCACAAATTCCGCAGTGCCACTTCTATCATGCTCTGTTGGTTAACACAGTTACAAAGTTCTGCCCAGGTTCAGGGGGAGATTAACACAGAGACCTCTGGTCAGTGGAGGGATTTCCATGTCCGTTTTGTAAGAAGACTATGTATGGATAGGACATATATACTAATATACATCCCTGCCTTTGGAAAATACAGTGTGCCACAGGCTATATTCCTAACTTTTAAGCTATATTGTTGAATTTTTTAAATTTATCATGAAATTGATCTCTGCACACTTAAAAAAAAAACAAACAAAAAACAGAATAGGTTTACATGAAGCAAAACACAGAAGCCTTCTGTCCTCCTCTCTGCATACCCTTTCCTAGCCCAGAGGTAGCTTAGCATTTGGTGGTATCTTTCCAGACATAACTGATCATGTACAAACATGAACCTTTAACAGAAAATTTTGAGGAGGTCAGAGGATACTTTTTTCCCATCTGTTTCTTCCCTGTTCCTTCACACTCTCGATGGGACTGAGAAAGTCACTGGAGTGTTGGCATATTGGGGACCCTCTAACACTCCTTGTGCCAGTTCATTTGTTCCAGATGAACTGACAGATGGTGAAATGTGCTTCCTGGTCACCAAGGTGGCTCGTTTTGGATCAGACTGAAATAGTTTTTTTTTCCTTTCTCTTTCAGCTTGAAGGTTTACTTATACTGTTCTCCTGTTACCAAAGAGTTGTTGTTAACTAGCCCGAAGTACAGATTTTGGGAGAAAAAAATTGTAAGTTTTCTTTTTTTGAATGATGCTAATTCTTCTTTTGCAACTGGGAAATATTTTTTGAGATGGATTGAACAAAGTGTTGGAGTTACTCCATGTCCACTTACTCACCCACTATGTTTATCTACACTTACTGCAATATTGGTAGTCTTTATAGTTCAGCAGTTCAGAAGAGGTCAACATTTTATGTTTGATTTACTTTTCTTGTCACTCAACAGTTTGGTCTTGGTTCTTAGTTTTGTTTTATCTCGTTGACTCTCTTGCTAATTTGCATTTTAATACTCTAAGTATCAAATGGTTATTAATATAATTAATAAATCCTTATTGAAATCATGGAAAAAATAAATAAAACTTAGGGGTTATAATAAGAAAGGGCTAATAACCAGAATAAAAATAGAATGAGTAGTTTTGAATCTGGCATAATAAAATGGATCTAACTAATGGAAGGAAGATATAGGGGAGAAAAACAGAAGTATGTGAAGATGGCTGGAAAAGTTCTGTTATAATAGTAATTACTGTAAATATCAGTGGACTTAATTCAATTATTGATCAAGAGACAAATTCTCAGTTTAGGTTAAAAAAATAAGAAAGATCCACTTATCTTAGTCTACAGGAGATATGTTTAAAACAAAAGGATAAATGCAAGTTGAAATGGAAACAAAAAGGAAAACATATACTAGAAAATTAGAAGCTAAAAATGCCAGAATGGAAATTTTTATATCATACAAAGTAGAATTGAAGGCAAAAAAAAAAAAAAAAAGCTAATTTTCAAAGAGGATGTTATTTGCTGTTAAAAGGAACAATTGATCAAGAAGATATGAATGTATGTGAATTGACAGAGTAACCTCAAACTGGATAAAGTAATAACTGATGGTTCATGTTTGATCAGAGAACACAAACCGCAATAAATGAATAGAATTAGGGTTGACTATGTGGTTTAAACCCTGAATGATGTGGAAGCTGGCACAGAAGTCTGAACAGGTGTCATTGTCTGTTGTTTGCTAACAGCTTTCAACTTCCACTTCCTCTCTCTGCTTCTGCCCCACACCTGGGCAAGCTGATACAAAGGCCTACCCCTCCTGGGCCACCCACTTGGAAGTTCAAATCAGGCAAGCTCAGTCCCACCTCCAACCACAGTGAGAACCCGGGCCACTCACCCCTGCTCTCTCAGACCATATGAGCCACTTCCAGCCTGGCACTGCCCTCCTTTTCCCAGAAAGCCCTGTGTTGTGACTACTGCAGTGTTTTTATGCCCCTTTGGTGCACATGTTGCTTCTGTCTCCATCTCCAACCTATCAGTTGGGGTGGGGTCTATCTTCCTTCCACAAAGGGACACTATAGCAATACTGTAACCTTGGCCTTGGTATTAGGCCTGAGTCGCTATGGGTCAGCCTGGTCAGCAGTCAGGAAGGAAAGCTGAGAAAGAAGTGGAGGAGAGCAGAGACAGGCAGGAATGCACAAGGACAAACTGGAAACTGTGTCTGTCCTTCCCTCCCCCCAACTCCGGTAGTGCTGCCCCTCCCTTTGCCACTGAGTTCCACTCACCTGGCCCAGAGCTCTGAGAGGCTGCAGGAGGACAGAGATCCTGCAGAAGATGCGGCCGCTGCCATCCTGCCTCGTGTGTGTGTGAGCTGAGCCAGCAGATCCACAACACCCATGAGCTGTTACAATTTCTAGTGTCCTTCTGAGCGTTAAAATGCCTGTTGGTTTACTTCTGCCTTCTCAATCTCAACCCTGAGTTGGAAGTTTACATGGCAGGGACTTCTGGGACTGTTTCAGCTCAGCTAAGTTGGTGCAGTACAAGGCCACCTCACAATCGAAGGGGGAAACAGGAACTCAACAATTATTGCTGGCCTGCTTCCCACACCACTCTCAGAAGCTAAAAGATGAAGGAAGCAGGAAATAAGTGAAAATATGGAAGATTTGAATGACATAATTGATGAAAGTGAACTAATAGATATCCAGAGCTTCAAACCCAAACCGAGAGAACAAGATCTTTTATTAAATTGTCTATGTACTATGTCACAAAAGAAGTTTTAAATCCTAGTGATCTGTTCTCTAACCATAATGCAATGATACTGGAAATCAGAAATAAAAGGAGAGGCCCTGGCTGGTGTAGCTCAGTGGATTGAGCGCGGGCCTGCGAACCGAAGGATCGCGGTTCGATTACCAGTTAGGGCACATGCCTGGGTTGCAGGCCAGTTCCCAGCATGGGACTCATGAGAGGCAACCATACATTGATATTTCTCTCCCTCTCTCCTACCCTTCCCCTCTAAAGATAAATAAATAAAAAAAAAAAAAAAAAAAAAGAAAGAAATAAAAGGAGAGCTAAAGTCATCCTATTGTATGCATCTGGGAACTAAATGTGTACAATATACCACTCTTAGGTTAAAGATGAAATTGTGAAGAAAAACATACACTTCATAGAACTGAGGGGCAATGAAAGCAGGACATGTCCAAATGTGTGGGGCAGCTAAATTAGTACTTGAAGGGAATTGTTGGCATTAAATATATTATTTAGGGAAGAGAGACTAGAATTAAATGGAGCATCTTCAACTCAATAAGGAAAAGGAGCAACAAAGCAAATCTAAGGATATGTGAAAGAAGGACATTGTCAATGTAAGAAACATTCAAACCTGTAGAAAATTTTTGTGAGTTTGACCCAAGCTGATGACAGTTGCCTGGAAGCAAAACCTCAATGGATTGAGGAAATGCTCCAGAGAATGTCAGTTCTGCACCCTGCCTCATACATTACAATCAGAAACATCAGTGAGTTTCAGGAAGTCCAGTGGTGATAGATTAGGGAGGTAGAAGAAAGCAAAGCATGGAAAACTTTGGGGTTGTATAAAAAGCAAAATGATAGACTCATACTTCTTTTACATAGGTGGGTACAGATAGTTAACAGTCAACAATTAACTCAATAATAATAAAAATGAGGGAGTGTGTGGTCTTTGGTGCTCTGGTGCGGTGCCTGTGCTTGAGGGGTCAGGGAAAAAGGGAATTACTCTGACATTCCACAGGTTTGTTATTGTAGGTATAAAAGGAGAATAGACAGGTTTAGCTAAGGTAAAGATTTACTTTTGTCAGGGAAGAGCCTAGGACATGCCTACCTGCCATAATCTGCTTTTAGTTAGGTAATAAGTTTTAATTTCAGCCCATTCTTTGTGGTTACTTCAGGTCTCTGAGTTTTTAAGGCTGCCACACAGGCTTTCCCTGAGCTCATGAGATTAGTGTGTGGCCCCTTTTTTCTTCCACAAAATAATAAAGAAAAAAGGACAAGATGGTGATATGGAGACTAACAACTACCACGGAAAAAGGAAGAGGAACAAAACTAAAAGCTGGTTTTCACAGAACTAGAGAAAAATTTCTGCTAATATTGATTTTTAAAAGATTCATGTAAAAGTACAGAATGACAAAAGGAAAATAGCTATTACTAACAGCAATGCATTTTGGACAATTACTATGGTAGTGTATTTGATAATCTAGAGAAAGTGGATGAATATCTGGAAAAGTGGGAAAATACAAAATTGAGGCACGAAAAATGGAAAAGTTGAATAAATCAGTAACCATTCAAGAAATTAAAACTATTTATTTATTTATTTATTTATAAGGGCAGGGAGGGGAAAATCTAGGGAGTGGGGGAAGGAAGCCGAGAAGGAGGGAGGTGGAGAGGGGACAGGGAGGAGGAAAAGGGAGAGAAGCCTAAAACAATTTTTAATGATCTCTTCTTCAATAAAGCCCCAGGCCCAGATGGTTTTATAGGTGCATTTTGCCAAATGTCAGAAAACAAATAATCCCTATACTAGATGAATTGTTGTAGGAGATAATAAAAAGATAAAACCTGATGGCAAAATAGTTAATAATAGTACACAGGAGGAAAAGGCCATTTCATGTGTGAACATAAAAGATGAAAAATGATGTTCATTCATTCATTCATTCATTCATCATCTACTTATTGAGTGCCTCTCCATGTTAGCTGCTGTGCTAGTAAATGTGCCAGTTTACCTTGGAGCACTCTGCAGCAGCTCAAGTCTGTGAATTGGGCCAACTCGTCACAGACAGATCCAGACTGTTCTGCAGCACAGAACCTAAACACATAGAACACAGGACTGCATGTTTTACACAGACTCAAGTTCAAAGGGGTGGGAAGGTGAAGGGAGGAAGATTGAATTTGTCGAAATAGAATTGCTGCTATAGATACCAGTTTATAAGACAGTTAATATACTTTGCCACATCAGCCTTGAGAAAGGTATTATTTTAGCTTCACCATGTTTTCAAGCTGTTTAAAACATTTATTGTAGTGAAATTAGAAATTATTAGACAGAGAGCCTGTAACTTCTCATAGCCCCTTTTCTGTGTTTGAGATGGCAGACATGTAAAGCCATGAAAAACTGTGAAAGTATCTACTATGATGTACACATGACCTCTTATTTTATTTTAATAGATATCAATCGAAATTGAAACTCCTACCCAGATATCTTTAGTTGATGAAGCATCAGGCGAGGTAACTAAATATTAAATATCATGTTTTTGAAAATTATTATTTATTGCTAAAATGATTATTTACCTTTCTCCTTAATTTTGAATGCTCATTTAACCATAAATAAAAATTATTGCTGTTGAGTGAGTTTGTGGGGAAAAACATCATGATAACATATATATTTCCTTCCTCCTAAGGCTTGGCTATGACTTCTGTCAGAATGGCTCCTTTTTAGTATTACCTGCTGATGATGGGGATGCCAGTTGTTGATAGTATGTGATGTCATGGTCACATTCAATAAGCTTATTTTAATGTTCAGGATATAAAAGAGTCCTTAATCTTTTTGCAGGAAATTTATGCACATTGTGATTTTTTTTCTGAAAAAAATTTTTTATTCAAGAAAAAGACCCTGTCCAAGTGGATCCAATATATTTTTTTGTCCTTAAATTTAAAAGCAAGTTGCCCTGGCGGGGTAGGGCAGTTGGTTAGAGCGTTGTCCCGATACACCTAGGTTGTGGGTTTGATCCTCAGTCAGGGCCCATCCAAGAATCAACCAATTTATGCATAGCTAAGTGGAATAACAAATCGATGTGTCTCTCTGTCTCTCTCTCTCTTTCTCTGTTCTTCCTTCCCCCTCTTCCTTCCTCTCTCTCAAATGAATTAAAAAAATTTAGAAGCAGGTATTTTTGTGTTGTGAGAATATTGTTATAATAATAGTAGGACTGTGGACCTACCTTTTATTTATTTATTGTCTCAGATTATATCCAGAGCTAGGAGGTATTTTCCTATTTTTTGCAAATCTAGTGAATATTTGTTCCACAGTCGATTATGACTTGCTTTGTTGACAGGGTGAACTCTGAGGGTGTCCTTTCCTGTGAGGCTGTGATCGGACAGTCAGGGGATGACTTTTTCCATTTCCTCTTTGGAGAAGATAGACTTTTGAAGTGCTCTTCATCAAATTATTGTCCTGAGGGAGAACTGCATGGCCAGTTTAGGAGGGGGTAAAAGGGATGGCCTGAACCTTTCTCACTGCCGTCCTGAACTCGGCTGACATGGTTTGAGTCTTACTCTCGTTGCCTCTCTGCCTTGCAACCTATGTTGGTGGGAGGCTTTCTCAAAACTGGGCCTCAGCAGCTGTCACTGAGCAGAGTCTTGCTGTCCCACTGTGGTTCTTTATGTTTATTCCTGTGCTCTGTGGCTTTTGTGTGTTGTGTCTCAAGCTCCAACCAGTGGAAGACCCTGTTTTAAAGGGGCCTTTGGAATGTATGTTGGACTTATGGAAGGAGCTGGTGTGTCCAGAGCTCTGTGCCCCACACCCCTACCCCTGTCCTGAGCACTGAGAGGCGTTATTGCCCATTAGGCTCAGCCCCAACAGGACGGGGTGCAGTATGGTGACTTGGGGCCAGGCTGCATCACGCCTTTATATATATATACAGCTTTATTGAGATATAATTCACATACCACCATACAATTCACCCCTTTTAAGGTATACAGTTGAATGACTTTTAGTATATTTACAGAGTTGTATATCCATCACCACAATCAATTTTAGAGTATATTCATCATTCACAAAGAAACTGTACCCATTAGCAGTTACCCCCTCTTTCTCCCTCCCCTCAGCCCCTGGCAACCACTACTTCCTTGAAGTCTCAATAGGTTTGCTTATCCTGGAAATTCCATAGAAATGGAATTGTACAAATGTGGACTTTTGTGGCTGACTTAAAATGTTTTCAAGGTTTATCCATGTTTTAGTATATATCAGTATTTTATTTCTTTTTATGGCCAAATAATATTCCATTGTATGAAGAGACTACATTTTGTTGGTTCATTCACCATTTAATAGGCATTTGGGCTGTTTCTTCGCTTGGCTAGCACGAATAATGCTGCTGCGAGCTTTGATGTGCCGGTGTCTGTGTTCCTTTCTCTTGTGCGCATGCGTCAGTGTGGAATGGCTGTGTCCTGTCGTAACTCGGCATTTAACTGTTTGTTTTGTGGGCAAGGACTCCACTTGGTTCCAGGGTTTGGAGAGAGAGGAAATGAGAAAAGGCATGTTCTTGAGAAGTACTCTAATATGTTTTATTAAAGAGGACTTTGTGTAGCTGGGTCCTAATGATAACTTATTTTTTCTTTATTTTCTTTTTAGAAGGAAGAGATTGTTGTGACTCTCTTACCAGCTGGTCATTGCCCAGGATCAGTTATGTAAGGGGGCTCATCTATTTTGCCATTTTATTATATCTAGATATGTATAATATTTGTAGAAATATTACATTTTTAGGGTCTACAAAATAATACGAATAGGGAGATTTGATTATTATTATTATTTTGCATTTTCTGTAATCTTTGTTTCCAAATGGGACTTGGGCAGGGGGTGCTGAAGTGAATATCAGGTTTGAAATGTGGATTTCTCATCATGGAAGTCTTCAGTAGGTGTTTCCCCATTGGCTTTGCATTTTCCTATTATGTAGATTCTTCTCCCCATGAGCAGGAATGATCTCAATATATAGTCAAGTGTGCTAACCGATTTCAGGGGACATCTGTCACAAACTTAGTGGCATCTCTGTTGTGCCATCCCCCCCCCCCCCCCCCCCAGGGAAGAGGTGGCAGCTGAGTGCCTGGTGTGGTTTAGAGCTATTGAAATTCCATTAACACTGTCATAGCAGCTGCGTTTGGCAGGAAACACTTGCTATGGCATTAGTGTATGTTTGCTTATTAGGGTTTTGTATGAGACTGAGAAGTCACCGATGTATGTGTTCTTTACAGGTTTCTATTTCAGGGTGACCATGGAACTGTCTTGTACACAGGAGACTTCAGACTGGCCAAAGGAGAAGCTGCCAGGATGGAGCTTCTGCACTATGGGGGCAGGTGCTGAGCTTTGTGTGACTCTGAATGTAAGACCGCACCATTTAGAAAGTGTTGTTGCCCAGCTTTCCCCAAATACAAGCCTTTACTTCTCTTAGAAATCAAACTTGATTGTAATATTTGTAACAGTAAACTAATTTTTCTTCTTGAAACAGGGTGGTGGTAACACTCTGTGTGTTGAGGTAATAGTAACCTGTATTTGTCAGAGTTCACTGAACCACACATGCAAAATATATGTATTTTATTGTATGGACATCATTTCCCAATGAAGTTGTTTTAACAAAAAAACTCCGAATGGAATGAGATATCATGTAAAATAACTGAGAGTTTGTAAACTTTCTATATATTTTATTTCACATTAGAATAACGCCAGTTGTTTTGTCCCCCAGAGTGAAAGACATCCAAAGTGTGTACTTAGATACTACTTTCTGCGATCCAAAATTTCATCAAATTCCTAGTCGGGTAAGTAAGTCTCTCTGGAAAAGTAGGGCGAGAACCCAGGCATGGCATATTTCTAGTAGAATGTATGTGGGATACCAATCACAGTTGCTCCCATTGCATTAATACCTGTGAATGCTAGGAACGGGAGCATTAAATGCCTTTAAAACCCCGCCAGGGAGAGTGTCTGAGTGGAATGGTGGAGCTGGTTCGGAGCTGGATCACACGGAGCCCATACCACGTGGTGTGGCTGAACTGCAAAGCAGCTTACGGGTATGAGTATCTGTTCACCAACCTTAGTGAAGAATTTGGACTCCAGGTATGGTGGTGGCTCTTTCTTTTCTGCTGCTCCCTTCCATCCTCCCCACCTCACCTTTCCTCCCCTTCCCCCCAAACCTGAAAGCAACAAAGATGCAAACAACCTATCCAAGCATGTGGGGGGGGGGCGGGGCGAGGCACAGCTTGGCAGCCCCTCTGAAGCAACATGTCAGCTTTGTTCATTCATTCACATCCTCATGGGAGGACTTGACAGTGGCCCTTTGGTGAAATGTCCCATAGAGGAGGTGTTTTTTCAAAACCTGTGGGTCATGAAATACATTTAGTGATTGTGATCAGAATTGAAAATAAGTTTGAGCTAGAGAATACTCAAGTGTATTGCTTGCAGTCAGAGTAGTTATTGTTTTGTGAAAATTTATAGTGGAATCAGACATGTATATGCGTGTGTACTGGGTAGCCAGGGAAAACATATTTCTTACTGTGGGTCATGGTCAAAATGTTTCAAAAACCTTGTCTTAGAGCACTGAGCTTTTATGGATCCGTATCTGACCCAGTTGGGATGGAACTTTCCTGTTCCTTGCAAATGGTTCAGTGCTGGGCTCTCAGGACCCGGAGCAGCAGAGCCCAGTGTATGTGAGTGTGTCTGCTGAGAGGGGAGCCCCTGCCTGCTGCGCCCATGGGGAGCCTGGGGCTTCCGCTCTTGTCCGGGAAGACAGGATTGATTTTGGTAACGGTGTTGAACAAAACAAAGTGATGGGACTAGCTGGACACTGGAGTCCTGCCTCATTTCCTATCTTTTAATATAGCTCCCCTAGCTAACAAACTTGTACAAAGAATTCAAGGATTATATACAATGTAATTTAGTACAATAAAATGATCTAGTTTTTTTTTTTTTGTATTTGAAATTGAAAAATTCTTCCCTCCCTCCCTGCCTTTATAAATCTTTACTTCTTAGGTCCTTCTTTAATTCCTTTCTTCCTTAAATCCTTCTGTCCAAATATATTGGCATGAAGTTGCCAGTTCTCCATTTTAGGAAGGATTTGCTTTCATTCTGAGATTTGGTGTTAAAATGGCCTTTTAAATTAAAATCACAATGATAATAGGTTGTGTGTGCACACATAGTTATCTACAATACTCTCCACCATTTTTTCCCTCATGTCCTCTCTTGGCAGAAGATAAAGGGGTAATAACTACTTCCCAGTCCCAAGTGTTTTGTAAATTTTAGTGGTGTGTGAAATTGAGCGGACTGGAAGCTCCCGCTCCACAGGCCTGGGCGGGAGCCACCACATGCTGAGGAGGGGCTGGGGATGTGGAGGAGCAGGTCTCTGGGTGGTGGCCCAGTCACCCTGCAGGGAGCCCTCTTTTAATCTCATTTAGGGGACAGACACAATCTCAGATCAGGAATTTAAAAAGGGAGACTGAGGTTTTTGATTAAGGGACCTCAGCCATGATCTATGGCCACTTTTTCAGGTTTCTTATTTTCACGAGGAGTTTCCTTATTGCTCTCTATACATCTCAGAATTTACCCCTTTCAAAAACCACCTTCTTAGGCCAGAAAAGCAAATTCATTGTTACTTCTTAGTCCTTAATAAACAGAGAGTGAGTAGAACAGGCCACAGATTAAGTAAGTGATTATGCTAGGATTCTTTTTATACCTGTCTTGGTATTAATTGCCACAGCAATTTGTCATTATTCTAATCTCTTTGGTTTAAAGTGAGAATACTTTTTTTAGTGCCATTTCATAATTCTCATATTAGGTACAGCAGGTCCTTGAATAACGTTTCATCAAATGTCATTTCATTATAACATCTGTGAGATGCCCTAGGACAGGGGTGTCAAACTCATTTTCACTGGAGGCCACATCAGCCTCCCAGTTGCCTTCAAAGGGCTAAAAGACTTTTAGGACTGTATAAATGTAATTACTCCATAACTGTTATGGAGTTGAAATTACATTCGGCCCTTTGAAGGCAACCAGGAGAGTGATGTGGCCCCCAGTGAAAATGAGTTTGACACTCCTGCCCTAGGAACTTAACTCTTTATTTTTTTATTCATTGATTTGGGGGGTGGGGAGAGAGAGACAGAGAGATAGAGAGAGATACATCAATTTGTGGTTTCACTTATTTATACATTCATTGGTTGATTCTTGTATGTGCCCTAACTGGGGATTGAACCTGCAACCTTGGAGTACTGGGGCCACGCTCTAACCAGCTGAACTACCTGGCCAGGACTAGGAACTTAACTCTTGCTTATATCAAGTAGTCTAATGATAAAATTGGTTTTGCTATATATCATTCTGAGCAGTTCCAAGAACTTCCTATGACATTAAGTAAGGACTTACTGTATGTACATGTTATTTACTTTGAAGTAACTAGAAGAGAAGCTTTAGGTAAAACTGACACATTACTTTTATTCTTCAAACTGTATTAGCCTTAAAATTCTAAAGGTGGCCAAGGTTGGTTGGTTATTTATTTATTTGCCTGTATCTGCACTCTGCCTTTTCACCTAGTAAAGAGGAGTACGGCAGGGGAGCACGGTCTCCACTTCCTAGTCCAGCTCTCTTCCCCCTGCTGTCTGCCCTTCAATGGCATGTTGTGTGTACGTGTTCATGAGTGATATTTTTTAAATTTTATTTTAATTGTTGTTCATGTACAGTTTCTGTCTTTTACTCCCACCCCAGCCCACCCCCCAGCCCTCCCCACCTCCCTCCCATTTCCACCCCCCCCATTTTTTGTCCATATGTCCTTTATACTTGTTCCTGTGTGTTCATGAGAGATTCTTGATTGCTATTGTCTACTGCATTCACTGCTGCACACCCAATATTTAGAATAAAGCTTGCCGTATAGTAGGTGTACAGTAGATATTAATTGAATGACATTTTAAACATACTTTTTTTTTTTTAAAGATTTTATTTATTTATTTTTAGAGAGGGGAGGGGAGGGAGAAAGAGAGGGAGAGAAACATCAATGTGTGGTTGCCTCTCATGTGGCCCCCACTAGGGGCCTGGCCTGCAACCCAGGCATGTGCCCTGACTAGGAATCGAACCTGCGACCCTTTGGTTCGCAGCCCGCGCTCAATCCACTGAGCTACACCAGCCAGGGCTAAACATACTTTTTAAAATATTTTATTTATTTATTTTTAGAGAGGAGAAGGTGGGGAGAAAGTGAGGGAGAGAAACATCAATGTGTTGTTGCCTCTCGAGTGCCTCCTATTGGGAACCTGGCCCGCAACCCAGGCATGTGTCCTGACTGGGAATCAAACCAGCGACCCTTTGGTTTGCAATTTGGCACTCAATCCACTGAACCACACCAGCCAGGGCTAATTGAATGACTTAATGGACTGAAGGACAGTATTTGCATGATCCAGTGAAATCCACTAACTGAATCTCCGGATTTCTTTCTTACCACCAGCTGTAGGTGGTAACATGACTGGCGGGAATATGATCTTTGCCCTTTGCCTGTTGACATCCTCACAGAATACTAATGTGCACTGAAATGCCAAAAACTAGGTTTTAAGAAAGAAGAGTTAGCTCCCTAACGGGATGATTTACCCCTGTATAATTACTCTTGAGTAATTTATTTATAGAAGTACAATTAAAATAATTTTCTTATCTGTAATTTTCCTCAGGTTCATGTGGATAAGCTAGACATGTTTCGAAACATGCCTGACATTCTTCATCATCTCACCACAGACCGCAGCACTCAGATCCACGCGTGTCGCCACCCAAAGGTGCCGAGTAAATCACTTTCTTCATTGTGTGTGGGATCCATGAGAAACAGCATTTTGGGTCCAGAAAGAACCTCAGAAATTCCATTTTCTAGGCTCTTCAATTTACAAAGTTAAAAACTGAGGCTGAGATCTTATGTTATTAGCCCAAGGTCAAGGAACTGTATATTGTTGATTCCATGACCATAAACTTCATACTTAGTAAGTAGCTAGAAATACTTATGATTTTTTAATGATATGTATTCATACCCATTTGATACATATTTATCTGTAATGCATTATGTAATGATTTACTTGTAATGAAATTAGTAAAATATTAGAACTCAAAATTTAAGAAAATATTCACAATCCATTGCTGTTTTGAGACTCATGATACGTACGCATTTGTAAACTGTATTTTTCTTCTCATTTGGGATAAATATCTAGATATAATTTTGCTTTGAATTTTGAAATAGTTGCATGTTTTTCTGGTCTGATTTCAAGTGAATGTTTCTCATATCTTTGCAACTCACTTGTAATAGTTGGAGTTGTTTTTCTTTTTTAAAGATTTTATTTATTTTTAGAGAGAGGGGAAGGGAAGGAGAAAGAGAGAGAAACATTAATGTGTGGTTGCCTCTTGCACGCCCCTCACTGGGAACCCAGCTTGCAACCCAGGCATGTGCCCTGACTGGGAATCGAACCGGCAACCCTTTGGTTCACAGGCCAGCACTCAATCCGCTGAGCCACACCAGCCAGAGCTGCTATAGTTTTTTAATGTTACCACAGAACGCCCTCTTATTAAATGACCTTCTGTTATCAAATCCCAGATATTAAGTTTTCAATCTGTCTTTCACATTTAAAACAATTTTAATTTATGTAATAATTCTATATCACTAATACTAAGTAGTGATCTTCAAATGTACTAGTATGCATGATCATAATTTTCCTCTAAAGTTTCTTAGCATTCAAGTGCTGAGTACCTTTTATTTTAGTAAACACTGCCTTTATACATTTAGATAATTATTGTGGTAGTGATATTGGCTTACTAGGCAAAAAACCTAATGTAAAGTTGCTCAGCTCTAAAATAAAGCATAATTAAAAAAAAAAAAAAAAAAAGGATTCTTATCCACAGCATGGAGTACCACTGTAGGGGAGCTACAAGGTAAGAAATTACTTTGATGATCAGTATGCTGCATATTATAATTTCTGTTCATGAATCTATTTCATCATTTTGTTTGTGTGTATACACATACACACAGCCAGTAAATTCGTGGATGGACAAAAATGTAGTAGATAACAAAATGAAACTGTCCTGTTTCTGTTGGACTTGCAGTCTTTGGTTTCCCCCACATCCCATTAATCTCACAATAGGCAATTTTTTTTTTTCTCTGAGTTTTCTCACATCCCACAAAGTAGCGTAATTTGTAACTGCTACTCCTGTCATTTCCCTCATGGCTACTTGCCTTGAGCCACTACTTCCAATGGCTCAAGGGATTCCTTAAGTCACGTCACCTTAACAACCCTGAGCGGAGGAAACAGCAGCAAAGGCACCGTGTGACGTGTGATCTTAGTGGAGTGCATGTGGTTTGGAAGGATCCTGATCTAAACATGTCTTTGGGAAAATAGCTCCATTGTTTTTCAACCTTCTAGAAACACTTCTTTTCTCCAGCTTTATTTTGAAAAATTTAAAAACAGTAAAATTATGAGACTGGATCCTGCAGTTAGTTAACACTTTGCCACATCTGCGCTCTTGCCCCTCTGTCTCTCTGTGTGTAACCAGCCCCCCGACTCCAACTCCAACCCATTGGAGACTTGGTCACAGACTTCGTGGCACTTCACCCCAAAACTTCGCATGTATCACTAGAAAAAGGGCATTCTCCTGTATAACTACAATACGACTCCCACACTCAGGAAATTTAACACGGATATGATACTGTTGGGTATAATATGGTCCGTATTCAGTTTTCCTCAGTTGTCCCATTAGTGTCCTTTATAGCTAGTGGAGGGGATTTAATGAAGAATCACATGTTGCATTTGCCCAGTCCTCTTTAGTCCCTTTTGATGTAGGTCACATCTCCAGTTTTTGCTTTTCTTCCATCACGTTGATGTTTTTGGAGAATCCGGGCCAGTTGTTTTGTAGTTAGTTTCTCACTTTGAAATTATCTGATTGTTTCCTCATGTCTCCATTTCTCTTTTTTTTTTTCTTTCTTTTAATCAGTATTTTTTAATTGTTGATATTGTACAGTTTTCTGTCTTTTACCCCGCCCCAGCCCACCACCCCAGCCCTCCCCACCTTCCTCCCATTTCCACCCCCCCATAGTTTTTGTCCATGAGTCCTTTATACTTGTTGCTCTTCCATTTCTTTTCATGTCTAAAAATTTACTTCTTTTGTTACTGAGGTCCTGCCTACACATATATTTGTTGAAAATGTTAAACTGCTTTACTATATGTTTAAATCTTTTTTTTTTTTTTTTTTTTTTTTTTAGGCAGAGGAATATTTTCAGTGGAATAGGTTACCCTGTGGAATTACTTCCAGAAATAGAATTCCACTCCACACAATCAGCATTAAGCCATCCACAATGTGGTTTGGAGAAAGAACCAGAAAAACAAATGTAATTGTGAGGTAAGAGAGCAATGTCACAGGTTTTCTCAGGGAAACCCTGCTTTGAGGAAGATGATCTGATTTATTTTATTTTATTTTAGTTTTTTTTTTAATTTTTAGAGAGAGGGGAAGGGAGGAGGAGAGAGGGACAGAAACACCGATGTGTGAGAGCTATCAATCATTTGCCTCTCACACACCCCCACTGGGAACCCAGCCTGCAACCCAGGCATGTGTCCTAACTGGGAATCGAACCAGTGATCTTTCAGTTAGTTTAAATGCAATTTAGCCTAAGCCCAAGAAGAGGATATATTATAATTGTGGAAAATAATTTTTGACATTTAAACTGAAGACAAGCTGCTTCCAAACCTATCTCATGGCTAGTTCCATCCACCAGTCCTCCTGAGGCCTCTCGAGTTGGAGATAAGCTGGCTCGAGACTGAGTCTTGCTTGGCAGGGGGTTATGGGTTGATGTCGGAGGGAATAGAGCCCTTACTGAAGTAGAGGCGTACCATAATGACCATCATTTTGGGGGAACATTTCCTTAATGTTGGCTCTTTGGAGTGTCTACCGATATTTGTATTTATGGAAAGCGTTCCCTCATGTTCCAGGAAGAAATTCTTGACTGTAGGGAATTTTTACTGGAATAGCCTAAATGGAAAGGCTCAAAATTTAGAACCCAGCTTATTTTTGACAAGTGACCTTTTAATTTTGTGTTTTCATTTCCCTTTAGGACTGGAGAGAGTTCATACAGAGCTTGTTTTTCTTTCCATTCCTCCTACAGTGAGGTAAGAGGACCCCATATACACAGGACCCTGTTGCCGACTGCTCAGCAACCGTCATGGCTGAGTGCAGGTCTCCTTGACTTCCAGCAGCATCTCTTTCTCTGCTGCTGAAGATTCGTTGTGGCTTTTCCTAACGAAATTGCAGGGAAAACATCTCAGTGGATGAGCTATGTTACTAAGTACAAAAGGAATTGCTATTATTACCTGTTTTCAGCCCAAACATTGAAGGATATATTTATGATTAAGGTTTTCTTCCCATCTTGCTTCCTGAATTAATTTAACTTCCCTACTTCGATTGTATTGTTCATTTATCATAAAAATTATTTGAAGGAGTACTACATGTAAAACAACCTTATATGTCCAGATTCCTGGCCTCTTTCAAAATTTGATTTTATGTCCCTTAAAAAATAGCCCTGAATATCCAGCCTTGGGGAAGAACAAAAATGAGTACACTATAGGACCTTGTCCTTAAGGATGTAGTATACTAGAATTATCCAGTTTTAAGAGGAGTTAAAATGATTCGGTTATGGTATTTTTTATGTAGGAAACTGACCTGCCAAAATGGGAACTCGATATATGTAATTTATTTGCAAAATCCTCCTGCATTTCCAAAGTGAATGCTAGCAACTAACAAGTCCAGAGATTCAGTAATTTCTCATATTGGAGAAAAAGCAATATAAAAGCAGGCTTTTGATGATACTTTAAGACGTACATAATTTTAGTTTTGCCATTTCTGCACTTAAAAACCCATTTCTCTGACAACTATTATTTTTGTATTTGGGATACATGGCTACAGCCCTGTAGCAGTGAGCTGCAGATGTGTTAATTATTTGAACAGGTAGATTCTTCCAGAATTCCAAGTAGCAGCATCCTTATCAAGTCAGCCATAATAACGTAAACAATTCTTCATCATACTCTCTAAATATCACCATGACATCTCTATTAAATAACTGACCTTAACTTTCATGTACAAACAGATTATCTGAGAGTAGCTTGGAAATAATTCATCTTGGTGCTATAATTTACTTGTTTTCTTCATCAGTTTCTCCTGAATCTTAGGTTGTTGTCAAAGCCCCTTCCTGGTGATTTGTCCTTGGTGTGGCATCTTGCTCGCCATCAGGGGCCCTTCCTCTTGATTGACAGAATATCCTTTGTCTCAGCCACAGGGAGGGCACTGAATCTGGGGAAAGGGTAGGCCTTCCTTTTTCAATCATATCTACTCCTGTCTTATTTCTCTTCTTCAATATAGTTAAGTAGCCAAGTTGGGAAGCATAAGCCTTCATGAAACTTTATAAAATTACCTCCCGTTAAGGATATATTTCCCTGCAACTCAAGTAGAGATGAAGCAGACCTATGTCTCTTCCCATCCTCCTTAGATCAGAGCCTGTTAGCATGCACAGGGTAGGATTACTCTGAGCTCTGCTTAGTCATCTTCCTTCACAGTATTGGTGAGACAGGTTTTCTTGAGCATTGGTTTAATTAATTCGCCTATATCCTATATGTAGAACATGAACTGTATTTACAAATGTAAATAGATACAACTATTTCCTTTCAGTTTTTTTCAAAATACAGTTGATCTTCTTTTTATTTATTTATTTATTTAATTTTATTTTTTTCTTTTATTTTTTTGAATTTTATTTTATTTTATTTTTTAATATATTTTATTGATTATGCTATTACAGTTGTCCCATTTCTCCCCTATCATTCCCCCCCACCCTGCACACCCTCTCCCACCCACATTCCCCCCTTTAGTTCATGTCCATGTGTTGTAAGTTCTTTAGCTTCTACATTTCCCACACTATTCTTGCCCTCCCCCTGTCTATTTTCTACCCACCATCTATGCTACTTATTCTCTTTACCTTTCCCCCTCTCTCCTCCTCCCCTGCCCCTGTTGCTAACCCTCCATATGATCTCCATTTCTGTGGTTCTGTTCCTGTTCTAGCTGTTGGCTTAGTTTGCTTTTGTTTTAGGTGTGGTTCTTAATAGCTGTGAGTTTGCTGTCTTTTCACTGTCATATTTTTGATCTTCTTTTTCTTAGATAAGTCCCTTTAACATTTCATATAATAAAAGCTGGGTGATGATGAACTCCTTCAACTTGACCTTATCTGAGAAGCACTTTATTTTCCCTTCCATTCTAAATGACAGCTTTGCTCAAAAGAGCAATTTTGGATGTAGGTCCCTGCTTTTCAAGATTTCAAATATTTCTTTCCAGCCCCTTCTTGCCTGGAAGGTCTCTTTTGAGAAATCAGCTGACAGTCTGATGGGAACTCCTTTGTAGGTGACTGTCCCCTTATTCCTTGCTGTTTCTAGAATTCTCTCCTTCATTTGAATCTTGGCTAATGTAATTATGATGTGCCTTGGTGTGTTCCTCCTTGGGTCCAACTTCTTTGGGACTCTCTGAGCTTCCTGGACATCCTGGTAGTCTATTTCCTTTGCCAGATTGGGGAAGTTCTCCTTTATTATTTGTTCAGATAACTTTTCCACTTGTTGCTCTTCTTCTTCCCCTTCTGGTACCCCTATAATTCGGATGTTGGGATGTTTAACGATGTCCCGGAGGTTCCTAAGCTTCTCCTCATTTTTCTGAATTCTTGTTTCTTCCTCGTTTTCTGTTTGGTTGTTAGTTTCTTCTTTCTGGTCCACTCCATTGATTTGAGTCCCAGTTTTCCTTCCATCTCTATCAGTGCCCCATGCATCTTCCTTCATCTCACGTATTGTAGCCTGCATTTTTTCATCTAGTTTGTGAGCAAAATCAACCAATTCTGTGAGCATTTTGATGACCAGTGCTTTGAACTGTGCATCTGATAGGTTAGCTATCTCTTCACTGCTTAGAGGAATTGGCTCTGGGGCTTTGATTTGTTTTCCGGTTTGAGCCATTTTTGGTGGGTTTTTTGTTGTTGTTTTGGTTTTAGTCTGGTCGCAGCTATTACGTAGTGAGGGGTGGAGCCTTAGGTGTTCCTCAGGGTGAGGCAGCCCAGTCGCCGGGTTGTGACGCTATAGGTGGGGGCGGGGTCTGAGAGGGAACAATGGTGCCTGTTCCGCTCTGTCCTGGACTCTGGCCCTTTCTGCTGCTTCCCCTTCACCTGGATTATCTGCGCACGCGCTCGTGCTGTTACTAGTGAAGAGTGGAGCCTCTGACGCTCCCCAGTGCGGGGCAGCCCAGTCGCTGGGTTGTGACGCTTTAGGTGGGGGCGGGGTCTGAGAGGGAAGAATGGCGCCTGCTCCGCTCTCTCCTGGATTCAGTCCCATCCGCCACTTCCCCTCTGCCTGGACCATCTCCGTGCGCGAATGTGGGACCACCTGGTCAGCCAGCCACCTTGCGCGGCCTCACTGGGTCTGCACAGTTGCCCCCCTCTGCCTGGGGACCGCCAGCCGCCACCTGTGCACCTGGGAACTGCCAGCCGCTGCTGCTTGTGTTCCTGGATCCACACCTCCACTTTTTCCTGTGGCGACTCCGCCCCTCTTACCAGTCTGGATGAATGGTTGTTGGACTTCTGCACAGTTCAATTTTCTATAAGTTCTGGTTGTTTTCTTGTTTCTAAATATTTGTTGTCCTTAATTTTGGTTGTTAGAGGAGGCACAGCGTGTCCGCCTACGCCTCCATCTTGGCCGGAAGTCACAGTTGATCTTCTGTATTTACGGATTCCTTACTTACAAATTGCCTCCTCAGGACAATTTCTTGGTAAGCTGCAAATCCATACAAGCAGTGCTTTGTGGCCACTGCAGACATGCACGGCGGGGCGGGGCAAATGTGGGCCGCCCAATGTGCACGTTCCCAACTCAGGTCGACAGGCTGGCATTGTGCCTTCTTGCTTCAGCTCTCAAGAGTGTGAACAGCTGTCCTTTTTGCAGTCTATTTAGTCTGTCTCTTTTGGTGATTTCACTGTTTGAAGCAGCCCCTGAGCGTAGTGCTGGAGTGCTGTCTAGCTCCTAACGCAGGACTGCTGGCACGTGCCTTTTGGAGAAAATGTTTGATAAGCTTCATGCTGGCATGAGTTACACTGCTGCTGTTGGCCGTTAGTTCAGTGTTAATGAGTCAACAATATATACATTAAATAAGGTATTTAATGATAAAAGCAAAATCACACTAAAACAAGGTGATGCTATTGATCGGTTAACAAAAACACTGAGCAGAGGTTTATAGGAACCTGCCCCTGAATTTCCCCTGGAAGTAGTTCGGCGTGTGCTGCTTCAGTGTTCACGGTGACTTTATACTGAACATGACTACTGTGAGTAGCGAGAACTGACTATTAATGAATTGTTGTAAGGCAGGCATCTGGCAAAAGGTCATCAAGCTGTACAAGTGAGAGAGAGGGTGCCCTTCTACTGGGTGTTCCTTGTCTCGTGTGGCCACTTCATCGCTGAGTAGAATAAGTGTATCAGTTATGGTGCAGGCTTGGCCCTACTTTTTAAATCCTTGTTCCTTTCAAAAAGCCTCTGATTTCTGCCAGCCTCAACTTTGGATTATGCAAAATCATACAGGTTGTAGGCAGGTAAATTATGGTTTCTATTTGCATGTCTGCTCTGCAAGTATAAAGGAAATTGTTTATGAAAAATATCTGAAGGATGGATCTTCCTGTCTTTTCCCATTTTAAGGTAGCCATTTTACTTTAAAGTGAAGTTATCGATAATTCCTGGGTTATTAACTCCTTTGATATGGTCCTTTATTTGAGAAAGTCAGGTACTAATAATTACTTTATGCTTCAATATCCTCATTTGAAGAAGGGAGTAATAAAAATCTTTGTGCTGTCATGATCAGTTTTGCAATGGATAATTTTACTAAATAGTTAACCAGACCCAGTACTGGGCTAAGCAGTTTACATGCATTCGCTTATTTATACTTTTAGATGAAGAGTCAAAGACTTATAAGACTCTAGGTAACTTGCCTGAGAGCACAAGCTCACCAGGATAAGTAAGTTGAAGACCGTCTGGTCTGTAGAGGCATTTTGTGGACTAGTGACAGAGTTCCTCTGTTTAGCATTCTGAGCTTTGCAGAAAAATCAAGGTATTCATAAAGTTTTGCAGGCAACCGTTGTTGGGGGTTAGAAGAAACTATTACAAAAAAATCAAGCAACCTCAAAGGTGCAATTCCCTTGGTATTGCCAACAATTATGTAGGCGGAAAGAAGTGTACTTCTGAGACCTTGTTTTCTTGTGTGTATTAAGTACTCAGCTAAGTTTAACATACATGCAGGGGATGTGTTAAATATGACTGCCCTTTTTAGATGAGGACACTAAGGTCTTATGAAGAAATACGGAATCTTTGAATCCTGTTAACCAGTGTCTCTCAGTCCTTATTGTGGAACAGAACCACCTGTAGAATACAGAGTCTCCAGGCCCCACTGCAGCTTAGTATTAAAAGGATCTCTGGGGTGAGGCTGAGTGTTGGGTATTTCTTTTTTTGAGAGGCCCCCAGGTGATCCCCATATGCAGCAAGCATTGAGAACACAGCCATGATTTTCCTTCTCCTTTCCCCTGGCCTCCATTCCTTGCTTCTTGTACCTGGATTTTTCACTGTTGAGAGGATTGATCCCTTTTATTTCCCTTCTTCTAGATTAAAGATTTCTTGAGCTACATCTGTCCTGTGAATGCATATCCAAATGTCATTCCATTGGGCACAACTATGGATAAAGTTACAGAAATGTAAGTTGTTGGTACTTGTGGAACTTGTGTTATTGAACGGGATGGATCCAGAGAACGGTATCGGGCCAGAGAACAGTGGCAAGGACTTAAAAGTGGATGGGGCTGTGAATGTGTCAGGTTGACAGCATAATGGCTTTCTTCCAGTAGGTACGTTATATGTAATCCTAATGGGCTTCTGGGAATCTGGCATAAGGAAGCAGTTGGCAAAAAGGGCCTTGAAAAAGGGCAGGGTACCCTCAGATCTTATTTCTGTGCCCTTTTATATTTTATCTTACTGGGTTTTAGTTTCCAGCCTCTAGAATGAAGTGATCAAACTTGTGAGAGTCTTGCGAGATAAGTAAACATCATTAAATAGGGAAGGGAATACAACTAGCTATATTGTATTCCCTGTAGGCCAGAAGGTGTCACTCTATTAAGTTTTTAAGAATAGGGGCTTGCTTTTTCGCAGTTCAAGAGAAGATACAAGTTTTGCTTTCCTGCAGCCCTATAATTAGATACCCACCAGGTTGTATTAGCACTTTATTATATTAAAGTGATTTTAAATTATTGAACATTATGTTTCAGCTTGTAAAAGCAGTATGACTTCCCCTATGGTAAAGTTTTTATAATCTATAAATGCTTACATTCCAGCAGCTTTCCTAGCAAGAACAATAAAATATTCATATTCGTTTCAGCTTAAAGCCTTTATGCCGTTCTTCCCAAAGCACTGAGCCAAAGTATAAACCACTTGGAAAACTGAAGAGAGCTAGAACAATTCACCCAGACTCTGGTAAGAATAACCGTGGGCCAGAGGTGTGGGTTTTCCTGCAAAACTGCCTTTCAGGATGCTCTGGCCTGGTGAAAGGTGCATTGGGCAGTGGACCTGGCACTTGCTATCACTTGTCACAGGGCCTGAGGAAGTGCATAGCCTTCCTGTCTTCAGCTTATAAAGCCATGAGTTCCATCTCCTCCCCAGGTTTAGAACAAGTGAAAAAGAGAACTGTGCCTGTATTGAATGTTCTCAGCTTTCTGGAAATATGCCCCATGGTTTGTTAGGCCATAAGGAGAGACTGTGTTGTTTCCCTTAAATACTTCAAGATACTAGAAAACACTGATAATGGGAACTTTTCTTGCCATCATTTCTTATTGGATTGATCAGCTGTACTTATACAAATGGACTTTCTCTATACTTTTTTTCTTTCATTGCTACTTTCATTTCCCATTAAAAATTAGGGGAAAGCTCTAAGGTGGAAATCAGAACTTCAGATTCTCAGCAAAACTCTGCTGTTTCACATGATTTTGTGGTTAGGATTCTGAGTTTTCGTTGCTCTGGTGGAGAGCCAGTCACTGTAATACTGGCTAATGCCGGACAAAGATATGGCAGATAAAAGTGATACAATTTATCGAACACCTACTGCATGGCAGGTACGGGTGTTAGGTCCTTTTCATACATTATAGCTAAACCTCAAAACAAACCTATAAGGGGTCTCATCCAGTTTTACCAATGAGGAAACCAAAGCTGTTGGGTGTTCTGTATATGCCAATTAGGTCAAGTTAGTTGATGTTTGTCTTCTATATCATCACTGCTCTACTCATTTTACTTGTTGTCAGTTACTCAAAGTTGTTGAAATCTCCATTTATCATTGTGAATGTATACTTCTGCTGGCTGTTCTATCACTTTTTGTTTTATCTATTTGAAGCACTCTTATTAGGTATACTCATGTTTAAGACGATTACGTTCTCTTGAGGAACTGACTCCTTTAATTTTAGGAAATATATGTATCCCTGGTAATTGTCTTAGCTTTGAGGTCTTTATTAGTAACACAGCCATGCCACTCCACTTTCTTCTGATTAGGCTTAGCAAGGTATCTTTTCGCGTCCCTGTATTTTTAACTGTTTTTAAGGTGGGTTTATTGTTATCAGTGTGTTTTGGGGTCTTGCTTTTTATAGCCAACCTGATAATTTCTGCCTTTTAATTGGAGTATTTAGGCCATTTTAGGTTTGATGTGATTACATGGTTAGGTTCACATTTACTACCTTGCTATTTGTTACATCTGTTCTGTTTCTTCTTTCTCTTCTGCCTTCTTCTGGATTGAATACTGATAGATTCCTTTTAATCTCTTATTGGCTTATTAGCTGTAATTCTTTGTTTTAGTGTTTAAATACTGGGTTGGCCAAAAAGTCTGTTTAGTTTTTTCCATAAAATAAAAGACACATTTTTCATATTCACTAATAACTTTATTGATCTGGATATTTGGAGTATGTCGGCTATCTCCCACTACTGGCTGCTAGTGATGGAGGCCAGGGGTGCTGCTCAACATCTTCCAATGCATAAGACAGCCCCACAGCAAAGAATTACTGTTCCAAAATGTCGGTAGTACCAAGAAACTTCACAAACCACTTTTGACACACTCGATCAGTCACAGAACCTTCTCCATACACTTCATGAATCTGTTTTTGTGTTTCAGTTGCATTTTACCTTTCTTGAAATAATAAAGCATGATACACCAAAAATGTTGCATACCTTCTTCCATCTTTGATATTAAAATAGCTGAACAAAAATTTACCAATTGTGGTAAGTTTTTAAAAAAAGGCACACTGAAATAACAGCTGTCACAATACAATGTAACAAAATTGTTTTGAATGAAGTTAAAGACAACTAAGCACTATTGGAGCCATCTTACAAAAAAAAAAAAAAAGCAAACGTAATGGACTTTTTGGCCAACTCAACAGTATACATTTTTGACCTATGAGAGTGAAAAGTGAAATATTATTCTACTTCAAGTATAAGAAGCTTCCAACAGTCTAGTTCCATTCCTTACCCACAGCCTGTACTATTACCATCATACATTTTACTTGTTATAAGCTCCCCAAAAACATTACTAATTTTTTTGCTTTAAACTGCATTTTTAAAAGCTTTGTTGAAATATAATTTATATACCAAAATTTCACCCTTTTAGGTGAACAATTCCATTATTGTTACTTTAACAGAGCTGTGCAACCATCACTGGTATCTACCAATATTTTTTTTGCCGTGTATGATGTGTACTCACGTTTTTGTGTGCACTGTACACAGATTTATACCCATGTATAATGCACACCCTTATTTTTCCCTCGAAAATTGGGGCAAAAAATATGTGCATTATACATGTCAAAATATGGTAATTTCAGGTATTTCCATTACTCTGAAAAGAAACTGCCATTTCAAGTCCCTCCCCTTAACCACCTCCAGCCTTAAGCACCCACTTACTCTATGGTCTGTCTCTATAGATTTACCTC
The DNA here is from genome assembly GCA_039655065.1 of Glossophaga mutica. NCBI lineage: Eukaryota > Metazoa > Chordata > Mammalia > Chiroptera > Phyllostomidae > Glossophaga > Glossophaga mutica. The sequence continues at coordinate 161,433,597 of CM077303.1, forward strand.
TTCTAGACACTTCACGTCAATGGAACCATATATTTGGTCTCCTGTGCCTGGCTTCTTTCACTTAGACAATATTTTCAAAGTTCATCCATCCTGTAGTATGTATCAGTACTTCATTTAATATCAGTACTGCCAAATAATATTTCTTTGTATGAGTATACCACATTTAACCATTCGCCAGTTGATGGCCATTTGGGTTTTTACTACTTTTTAGTTACAGGTAATGCTGCTATGAATATTTGTATACACGAAAAGTTTTTTATTTGGACACAATTCTTTATTTTAGGTGTAACATAGAATTTCTGGGTTACGTGGTATCTGAGCTGCCATAGCAAAATACCACAGACTGGGTAGCTTAAACAAACTTCTCATTGTTCTGGAGGCTGGGAATTCCAAGATGAAGGGGCTGGCAAAGGTTTCATTTTGAGGCCTCTTCTCTTGGCTTGTTGGTGGCTGCCATGTTGCTGTGTGCACACACGGTCTCGACTGAGGGTAGGGGATAGAGGCAGTGTTCTGTGACATCTCCTTACATAGTAATCTGTCGGAGCAGGGTCCACCCCTTAACTTTACTTCCTTAGAGGCCCTATTTCCAAATTTAGGGCTTCAACGTTTTGTTTCAGTTGTTTTTGCAGGGGTGACAGGAGGATACATTTAGCCCATAACATGTAGTAAATCTGTCTTAACATTTTAAGAAACCGAGTTTTCCAAATTCAACACATCATTTCCAGTCTCATCAGCAGTATAGGATCACAATTTTTTCACATCCTAGCTCGGATATTATCTTTTTAATTATAGCCAGTCTAGTGGGTGTAAAGTGGCATCTCATTATAGTTTGTCTGCATCTCTTTTAATGTTGAGCTGTTCTCCTGTGCTTATGGGCCATTTATTGATCTTCTTTGGTGAAATATCTTATTTAACTCTTTTGCCTGTTTTTAAATTAGATTAACAATCTCATTGAGTGTAAATTTATATAATCTGCATATAACTCCTTTATTAGATTTGCAAATATTTTCTCCTAGTTGACAGCTTGTCTTTTTATTTTCTTGATGTCTTTTGAAATGCAAAAATGTAAATTTAAGTCCAGTTTACCTAATTTTTCTTTTATTGCTTGTGCTTTTGGTGTGATATCTAAGAAACTATTGCTTAATCCAAGATCATGAAGCTTTATCCCCATGTTTTATCATTTTTTGGGTCAGTTTTGACTTTATTTTCCCACCTTTCTGCATGTTGGGTAATTTTTTTGTTGGATTCCATACATCCTGAACTTATACTAAGTTCTGGGTAATTTTGAATTTCTAAATATATTCTTGAACTTTGTCTGGCATGTGGTTAAGTGACTTGGAAAGTCTGATTATTTTGTGTACTGCTTTTTATCTTTGGAAAGCAGGAACAGAGCAGCACTTCATCTACAATTAACTCTCCCCACTACTGAGGTGAGGTCCTTGGTTATTCTTACAGTAAAACATCTCATAAATTAGCTGTTCCACTCTGGCTGTTGAACAGGCACAATTCCCAGCACTGTGTGCATTCTGGGCATTCTTTCCTTTCATGCTTTTGAGTGATCCTTTCTCCAGCTGTGAGGGATGCGCTCCATCACAAGCATGCACTATAGTCAGTATGCTGGATACTCAGGGGGCCCTGCTGCAGCTCTTGGGGGCCATTCTGACTGCTTTCTCCTCTGGGAACTCCAGTAATCTTGGCTTCCTCAGATTTCCAGTTATATCTCAACTCAGAAGTGCCTCCGTGTCCCCTTTTGCCTGGAAACCAGTAAGCTGGGGTAATCTCTGGGTCAGTTCTCAGGTGTCACTGTCTTTTATTGCCTAATGTCCAATTTTTCATGCCCTTGTTTCTTACATTTTGCCTTGCTTTTAGTTGGTTCAGGTGAGAGGTTCAATCTAACCCCTGCTACTTTCTTGGCTGGAAGTAGAAATCATTAAAATTTTTAGTGAATTTAAAAATCTGTATCTCTTATGTACCTACATGATGCTTAATTTTTGACAGTGTTTTTTTTAATTGGGCCACTAGTGTAAGCTGTTTTTTTTCACTTCCGTTTTATTTGTTCTTTTTCCATTCTGTTAGCTTTGATTTTGTTCCTTCTTGATTCCTTAGCCTTCTTACTCCTTATGAAATAGCAACTTTTATAGCTTTTAAATTATTTGAACAGGTCTAGATCTTTCCAATCCTTTGGTATCAGTCTGTAGTAGATGTTTTCAGATGGATTTTGTAAGCTATAGGTATCATCATGTTCATACGCCACTGACTACCATTCCTATTCTGTCCTGTGAGCTTTAAGGTTGCTGTGGTGATCTCCACCAGGTGGGTTACCAGTCTGTCAGGTTCTCTTCTTGATGCAAGTCATTGTTAATACATGTGGCATTATCCGTTGTTTTAAGATTTGTTATTCCTGTTTTAGAATCTGAGGTGCAAGTTCAGAAATCATTCTTCTCTTAGCCTCTTTAAAAAAGCATTTTAGTAGAGCTTTTTGTACTCTGCTTTATCTTTATATAATTTAATAGTTAACATTATTATAATTATCCCCATAAACCAATTTAAAAAATTGTTTGTTCTTATAATAGTATATACGCACTGTAGGTAATTTGGAAAATAGTTATATAGAACCCTGTAACTCTAAATTAGCATTTTAATGCATTTTATTTTTCCCCTATCATTTATATAAATATGCACCGAATTCAAAGGGGTAGATTGAAAATGTTTAAAAAGCAACATTGGATAGGCACCAATGAGAACAGTATTAACTGTGGTGCAAGAGCAGCATCCTAAGTTCTCCAGCTGCGTAAGACTCTTAGCTGTTGGACTGTGGAGAGGTGGGCAGGAAGTAGGTGCCAGGGCAGCCATGGGCACGGGAAGGACACTTGGGGATTAAGGAAAGGCCTGTTTACTAAATTGTGTGAGATTATGTAAGTAGTTTAACAATTATATGACTATATACTTGTATACAGTCTGAAAAGCAGCTTGATCACTGTATATACATGAATGTATCCATACATCCACATATACACACACACTAACTTTTTATTGAAACAATTTTGTTATTCAAAAACGCCAAACTTAATGGCTGTATATTTTGCATTAAGACTAGATGATGGTATATTTATGTATTCTTTGTCATTACATATTTAGGTTATTTTGAACTTTTCAATTTTACAAATAAAACTGTGATGAACAATACTGTATATCAAGTATTTCAGTTTTATTATACTGGGTTACATTTTAGAAATTCAAGTGCTTGATACATATTGCCAAATTGTCTTCCAGTATGATTATACCAATTTATACTGGATGATGTCTGGATTTTGACATTGGTCCCTTTTTAAATTGGGTTTAGCTATACTAGTTTGTAAACACTATTAAGAATTTCAACACCTTCATATTTGTGATATTTTCTCTGTGTCATCAGCTCCTTGTTTCAGATGCACACAGGTGAGTTAATGTGAACATGTTTGGACAGATTAAAGCATTAGTGTTTTACAGTTGAAACATACCATGATGCCAGTATAGTCACAGCTCCAGAAGAACATGAAACTGTCCAACTTAGGATACAAAAACATTTCGTAAAAAGATAATTTTGGCACAATAGTGGAAGAGCTAAAATAAATCCATGCTTTAAAATAAAGCCATATCTTATAAACTGTGATTCCAAATAATGTAGCTAGATATCTCAGTCACCTTAAGTCCTTCAGAAAAGAAGACTAAGATAAATAGCTGCTTGTTTCAACAATTATTAATCACAACAGAACACAGAACTTGAAGAATTGGGTTTGATTCCTGGCTTTATCTTTTGACCTATGCATTATCATATACCTTCTCTGGGCCTGCCTCCTCACTGATAAAATGGGAGCTGGATGATGGTCTTTGTGGTCCATCTTTTTAGTGGCTTTAAAAAAACGTAGTCTTGCCCTGGCCGGCATGGCTCAGTTGGTTGGAGCATCATCCCATACAATGAAGGTTTGTGGGTTCGATTCTCCCAGTCAGGGCACATACCCAGGTTGCAGGTTCAATCCCCAGCTGGGGAGTATACAGGAAGGCAACCAAATGATGTTTCTCTTTCACATTGTTTCTCTCTCTGTGTTTCTGAAAGCAATGGAAAAAAAAAGTCTCAGGTGAGGATTAAAAAAAGTAGTATTTACCTACCTCCTTTATGACTGGGAAAATAGTTATCATTTAAAGAACTAGTAATTTTAAGTTAATACCGGATTCAGCACTAGTACAAAAGTAGTGTTGTGAGCATTTAATTTCCTTAATTTAGGTGCTATTACGGGGCAGTAAAATATTTGTTTCTCCAAGTCTGCACCTTATTACTTTATGTAAATTTCATATATTAAATTGTAAGAATTTCATTCTCTAAGATTTCATTTTAAGAATTTATGTGGACTGGGCTTACTATATATACACTAACACAGCATGCACAAAATCAGCAGAGTAAATTTTCTTGACCTTTAGTTCTTGACATTGATGTGTTTTTTAATTTAGTATTTTGGTTAAAGGTGATTCAAGTGTTCTGTCATAGCCTTGTGCGCTATCCAGCTCTGGCTGCTATACCAATGCCACAGATCGAATGACTTAAACAACATGCATATACTGCTCACGGTTGCGGAGGCCGGGATGTCTGGGATCAAGGCGCCAGTAGATTTGTTTTTTGGTAAAGGCCCTCTGTCTGCCTTGTGGACAGCTGCCCTCTCACTGTGTGCTCTCGGGCCTTTCCTCTGGACATGGGCACTGATCCTGTCACATGGGCCCTACCCTGAGGAGCTCATCTAAACCTACTATCTTCTGAAGGTCTCATCTCCAAATACCATTACATTGGGGTTAGAACTTCAAATTATGAATTTTGGGAGGACACAAACATTCAGCTCATAACAAGCATGAAGTAGGTTATCAATAAAATGTTTTTACAAGGAAAACTTTAGAAAATAGTTAACTGTTGTCATATTAAATCAGCCAACTTGAACAAATAGTATTTGTAAACCTCTCCTAGTCTGGGTGGTTCATAAACCTGGCTGATGAACAGAATCAGCTGCAGAACTTAAAATACAGAAAAAATCAAATTACTGGCTCCTACCTTAAGGCTTCAGTAAGTCTTGAATGAACTATGCAAAGTGGTGGTGTTTTTTTTTGTTTGTTTGTTTTTTTTGAGATTATTTATTTTTAGAGAGAGAGAGGAAGAGAAACATCAATGTGTGGTTGCATCTAGGGTGCCCCTTACTGGGGACCTGGCCCACAACCCACGCATGTGCTCTGAGAATCAAACTGGTTGACCCTTTGGTTTGTTGCAGTCTGGCACTCAATCCACTGAGCCACCCCAGCCAGGACTAAAGCTGTGTTTTTTAAAAAGCTCTCCAGGTGATGCTAATGATCAACCAGGTTTGCGAACCACTAACATAGGTAATGTGGCCTTAATTTCGTGAACACAGGTCTATATTCTCAACTCACTGTCTGACATTGTAAATTGTTCAGAATATCCCAAGAATAGGGGCCTTTTCATTTCTCTTGGAAGAGTAAACTCCTATTATTTGTAATTCTGTGAAGTAAAACATAGCTAAATGCTAGAAATTGGATTTTTAATTAAAAACACAAGTTGGCTCCCTTTGCATTGTGTGTTTCTTATGAACCTGGTTTGTCCCCCAGAGGAGGAGGAGGAAGATGAACATGACCTCTTTGATGATCCTCTGCCAGTACCTTTAAGGCACAAAGTTCCAAACCAGCAAAGTCTTCACCCCAAGGTATTTCAAATGACTGCAGTATCACAAAACCAGCCTGAAAAACTAGGACAAAGCACAGAATGCAACAAAGCAGAGAGCATGCAAACCTCTCTTTGGGCAAACTTTATAGACTGTGAAGAATCCAACAGTGAAAGTGAGGAAGAATCACAAGTCCCAGCATCATCTCAAGGAGATCCGTGCCCTGTTACACATCACCAACAAAAGGTAGATGCAGAAGTACCACAGTGGGAAGTCTTCTTTAAAAGAAATGATGAGATCACAGATGATGGTTTGGAAAACTTCCTTTCCCCCACGGAGGGAGGGGGCTCTCAGTCGCCAAAGCTTTTCAGTGACTCTGATGGGGAGTCAACTCACATCTCCTCTCAGAACTCCTCCCAGTCCACACACATCTCAGAACAAGGAAGTCAAGGCTGGGACAGCCAACCTGACACCGTTTTGTTATCTTCCCAAGAGAGAAACAGTGGGGACATGACTTCCTTGAACAAAGGCAGCTATAAACCAAGAATCAAAGAGAATCTTCCTGCCTCTCAGATGGAACAAAATGTACTTTGCCTAAAGGACGCTTACCCTGAAGATGTAACTACAGTTCCTAGTGTTGGAGAACCAACTGCTGTAAGCAGTGGGAAACACCTACCTCAGGAAAGAAGGTTGCCAACTCTTAGCACCAATGCAGACTCACAGAGCTCCTCTGATTTTGAAATTCCCTCAACTCCAGAAGCTGAGCTTCCTAAACAAGAGCATTTACAGTATTTGTATGAGAAGCTGGCAACAGGTGAGAGTATAGTACTTGATAAGAGAAAAAGTTCACTTTTAGATACTTAAGAATTCATTCCAGAGCCACCACTAAAGAAACCTATACAAAAGAGGTAATAGTCGAAATCATGATAAATTAAAATGCTCATATAACCTAAAAGAAAGGAGTAAAGGGGAAACAGGGACAAAAAAGAGGGGAACAAACAGAAAACAAATACAATATGGTAGGACTAAATCCAAATAGGTCAATAATTACATTAAGTGAAAATGGTCTAAACACACCAATGAAAAGATAGTCTGGAAAAATAAAACATGACCCAACTATATGTTATCAATAAACAACTCACTTCACATGATATAGGTTGGTTAAAAGGAAAAGGATGGGAAATATACCATGACAGCTGGAGTAGCAATAAAAGGTGCAGTTCACTAAGAAGATACAATTTTAAATGTGTATGTACCTAACAGCAGCTTCAAAATATACAGGCACACCTCAGAGATACTGTAGACTGGGTTCCAGACCACTGCAACAAAGCAAAAATCACAATAAAGCAGGTCACATGAAATTTTTGGTTTCCTAGTGCACATGTTTACACTATACTACAGTCTATTAAGTGTGCATAGCATTATGTCTAAAAAAACCAGCATGCCTTAATTTAAAAATACTTTGCTAAAAAATGCTAACCATCACCTCAGACTTCAGCAAGTTGTAGCCCTTTGCTGGTGGAGGGTCTTGGCCTTGATGATGATGAGAATGCACTGTCTGTGAAGCACAGTAAAACAAGATATGCCTGTACAAAGCGCAAACAACTAAGAGGAGAAACTAATGCACAATTATAGTTGGGACTTGAACATTCCTCTCACAGTAACAATTAGTTTACAGGAAATCAGCAAGACCATCTACCAAATGGATATCATTGATATTCCAGCCAACAACAAAATACATGCTTTTCTTTTTTTTTTTTTTTAAAGATTTATTTATTTATTTATCTTTAGAGGGGAAGGGTAAGAGAGAGGGAGAGGGAGAGAAATATCAATGTACGGTTGCCTCTCATGCGTCCCCTACTCGGAACTGGCCTGCAACCCAGGCATGTGCCCTGACTGGGAATCGAACCGCGATCCTCTGGTTCGCAGGCCCGCGCTCAATCCACTGAGCTACACCAGCCAGGGCAAAATACATGCTTTTCAAGAGGACATGGGGCATTCACCAAGATAGAGCATATACTAGGTCATAAAAATACTTCGAACTGAAAGAATAACAACCTGGACCTATTACTATAAACTGATAGCTATGGGAAAAGCTAGCCCCCTACTTAACGCAAGGGATGTGACAACTTACGAATGATGGTGTGAATACAATGGCAAAATTAAAACTACAAAAATTAGGACCTAAAGGAAAATAATTAAATGGCCAAAGTATACATGTGTTCTGTCATTCAACTTTCCTAAAGGCCACCAACAGGATATGCTTTTGCACAGTATATATGTGTATTTAATACAGTTGTATTAATACATTAACAAGCACTTTAGTATGCTGACATTTTGTAAATTAATGTAGCAAAAGCAGAGATTTCTCTTAAAACTAGTTTAGTCTCTAAAAACAATGTCCATCAATTCCACTAACATGATATGCATTATCACTGTGCTGCAAGGTAATTAGATCAACAGTAAGTATTGGATCCACAAGATTAATTAGGGAACAAGACTTATAGTTAATGGGAGAGGAAAATAAATGGGGTACTCAGAGAAAGCAAAGCCAAGAAGACCAGGAAGCCAGTCCTCACTTTTCTAGAAGGGAATATTCCATTCCCAAATGTTGGAGGACAGATTTGCCCCTGTCCATTTACATGGAGAAAAACTAGACAGTGGCACCTCGACTTCACATTCAACTGACAAAAAGGAGGGATGAGGGGAAGAAACTGACATCGTTAATAAGGGCTGAAACTAAGGACCTGGTCATTTCTGATTGGTCTCTAGGGACATGTTTGGTCACCATTTTAGGGAGGGAAGTATCTACCCTAAATTACTCAACAGTAAGTTTTACCAACATCTACACCAATGGTAATGGTCTGAGCACAGTAAGGTACCTGGAGCAAAGGAGTATAAGGACGTCCACGGAGTTTTATGGGAATGCTGGCCCCTTTTTTTCCTAGATCAGCTGTTGCTCTGAGCTTTGCTCTGAGCTTTGGATGAAATACAGTCTACAGACTTAGTAAACAGGGCAGGATTAGAGTTGTAGTCATTCCATTTTGCCCAGTAGTAGTCTGAGTACCACTTCCTGAATTCCAAGTGAATATAAAGACTGTAGAGAGAACCAATGAGGACTGCAAATAATTCATTTGTTGAATATCTGGTAATAACTACAATAGGCCCATTACTGAAACCCAGAGACTTCATATTTTATTTATAGCTCTAAAAATTAGTTTTAGTTCATTATCATAAATCACCTAATCAAATATATAATTTGTATATACTGACACTTAAGATTTCATCTTAATAGTATAGCTTATGATCCAAGGGAGAGGCTGGTGTTTAAAACATGCCTATAAACATTCTTCTGAATATATTCTTAGCACTTTATGATCACACCATCAATTTAATACTGTATACTGCCACGTTTTCATTGTTATATATGAATCTAGCATAATAAATGCTGGCTGAATGAATTTAAGGGCTAAGAACACTAGAACAGACTTAGGTCACAAAAGATGTTTAAGTAAGTGCAGTTTCATACAGTTGACCCTTGAACATGTGTTTGAACTTATCCATGGACCCCCAAGTTCAAACTTGTGTTGTTCAGGGGTCAGCTGTATAAACCTGTACTTAAAGTACAGAATAATTATAGCTAATGCTTAATATGGTGCTTACTCTGTGATAATGCTTAATTCTTTTACATACTGTATATTAACTCCTTTAATCCTCACAGCACCCTTTGAGGTAGATATATTTGTTATCCCCATTCACAGATAAGGAGGCTAAGGCACAGAGAGATTAGTTCACATAGCTGGTAGAGGGTGAAGCCAGGAATCCAATACAGGCAACTCAGGCCCCAGATTCCATGCTCTTCATCACCATGCAGTAAGGCCTATCAAAAAGAGCTTAAGAGTGGGCAGGATTAATTATAGTGGCTACTTGATTTTTCCTTGAACTACAAAGTATAAAACGGAAGGGAAAAAGTTTCAAAGTGCCATGATACATCAGAGAAGAAACCCAGTCACTACCCACATTTGCCTTAGACAAGAATCCAAGGCTTAGAAGTTTGTTTAAACTAACAGTAGAAATTGGTTTTTAAAAAACTGCCCGAAGTTGGTTAAATTCATTAAGAATAGGTGTAGTTTACTGCCTCCTAGCTGGGTGATCTTGTTACCTAACCAGTTGCAACCTACTTCCTCTGATTTCCTATAGGGATGACAGCCCCTACCTCATAGATTTATGAGAAGCACATGATTACATATAAAGGCCTAAGACTTGCTCAAGGCATATTAGCTCTAATTCTAAAACTCCTTTGCAGTTCTAGGCAGTACTTAGTAAAACTGGTTTAAATACATGGTGACAAATAATGCTCAAAAATTTTAGAAATATCCACCCACATTATGCTAAGTGTAAAATTATACTTTAATATCCAAACGTATGAACTGTGACAATAAACTTATTCAAAAGAAAAGTTTGAAAGGAATGGTATATAAACCTTTGGTTAATCTCAATAGCAGGCAGTCAGGAATACATCAGTATTTTTTCCCCCTTTTTGTAGCCTTCCTGGGAAAGACAGTGAGATAATCAGAAACAAAGCTAACACATAATAGCAAATCAAATGCCAAACTAAATTTATTTGCTAAATAAAAACTGTTGAACTATAATAAGTGCTATCGAGATTTTGCATGTATAAAAAAAAAAACCCTGAGATTACCAATTGTGTATCACAATCCTCATATGTATATACTGAAAACAATGGTATTATTACAACTTGTAGAGTGGATCGGCAGTTTAAATTTGATCTAAATATTGCCCTTGAATATTTGCTTTATACCGAAAGAAAAAACTGACAATTTAGGAAACTAATGTAAAAAAGCTAAATGTTGATTTTAAATGGTTAACGCTCCTAACAGCTTCATTTTTAAAAACAGTATTATTTTACTGCCTAAGTTCAGCTTTTTAATAAGGTTAACACAAATAATTAAAGTCTCAAAGGCCCATTAAATTTGTATTAATAGGGACAAAACAAGTTGACTGAAAACAGCCATCTTCCCTTTGCCCTCCAGTTTTACATTTTAGAACAAAAAGTAGACAAAAGTTACTAAACAGTAAAACACTAACTTTTTAAAAAAGAACATGAAAATTATATCTTTAAACTTACCAATTATAATTCAAAATGTGCTTGGCCACTGGGAGCAACCTGTAAAATCAATGATGCTGTCTCACCCCTGACACCATGTGACTATTGTTTCACAAAGTAACATGAAATGGCACAAAAAAATGTGTTTTTTCTTGATACCTTCTGCAGGTTTTGGTTAGTAGATATACTCTGAGGCTCTAAACATGTAAACAATTTACCCTATATTATGAAAGAGCAAAGTCAAGTAATACCAATATAATACTGAAGTGTAGTTTCTCCCAAAAAAAGAGGTTAAGGGTTAAGAAGACATTTGAAATGATGCATTTGTGAAGTCAGCTCAGTTTTACTCAATCTTATTTTAGGTCATTAAAGTCTAGGGCAATGAGCTTAAGAATACTGAAAGCTGGATTTATTTGCTGCATTACCTTTATGTTGGCCACCATGATTAGAAAACCCAGAATCAGAAAGAGGTGAAAACAGTTTTTTCTGATTGTGGTTTTACTATGCAGGAAAACAAACAAAACCAACAATGAATATATTCTGTTTCAGTCTTCATAGTTCAAGTAAAAAATGGTCTTATAATTCAGGCACACACTTTGGCCAAGCCAAGTTTAGCTTTATCACATTTAAAAAATTCATATATAAAATAAGTATTAGCTCAAAATATAGATTATTTTAAAGAAGAGCTTGCAAGAAATATAAAAATAGTTAAATTTGGTGGAAAGGGAGTATTAAAACTCCAGAACCCGCAGGGTTGACATGTGGAACACAGCTGCTCTCAGGGGCATCCTGCTTTACTGTTTAGACCAGAGGCACTAAACGTGGGTCTGCACATAATGCTTTTGAAAGGGGCCTTCAGAGCAGCCCCCTTCCCGTGCCTGGTACTCCAAAGCACCTTTTTGGTCCCACTGCTGTGCCATTTCCAAGAGGCCATTATGCCTCTTGGAGACCTTATGAAGATTTTTCTTCTATAGGATTAAAAAACCATTAAGAATTGCTGGTTCAAACATATACCCTTCAATAATGGTCTGGCTTGCTTCAAAATATGAAATTGAGCTGCAATTTTTTTCACGTTTAATTTTAGACCTTAAATTTCTGTATCAAGCTCTCAATGTTTTAATGAAAGAAGTAGAAAATAGGGTATAATTCAGTAACGCCTATATGTCTCCAATACAAGGACAATATTTACAGTAATAAATAGGTAAACAGGAATAGCAACATAATAACAAAAATAGAACTTTTTGCCTAAACTAAATTAACTATTTCTCTAAATTCAAGGTGTATGGCAAGTTGAACGTCTGATCTTATTGTGTGCCATATCAAATTAACACTGAAAAGACAGAAGGAGGCATTTCTCTATTCACAGACTTCTTAAGTATGTATATGCTGACCTGTGCTAGTTTTCCTTGCTTGTTTGATATCTAACCACTAATTAGGTATACTTCAAATTGGTCTATGTGACCCTGTGTTCCTCTCTTCAGAAGCATCAGTAATGAATGCATTTTGGCCAATGGTTTGAAACAGGCATTGTAAATTAACATAGAGTATAATCTTCATAATATGAAAGGGGTCCCAAATATTTATTTAAAAAATGTTAACATTGGAAAACAAAACTACAATTATCCTCAGCTCTATTTCCTGAAAATTCAGTTGAGGTAACCTCTGCAAGTCACAGCTCCACATTTGCACACAGTTCTCACTCTCTTTTTGGCTGGGCTGTAGTCAATAGAATCTGAAGATATATCCCCAGAACCTGAATATGTAGAAAAAGAAATACAGCAGAAAGAGAGTTAAGACAATTCAGAATGAGTTTCAAATTTTCTGTCAGCTTTAAGTATTGTAAATGTGAATATTCAGAGACAAATCACTATGAATTTCCTTGAAAGAATGGTGTGGGCTAATAAGAGGTAAAGTGAATGTGATTAGCCCATGTTTATAAAAATGGATTTCTGAAGTGATGGAAGTTACTGGGAAAATCCAATATACAATCATTCATTTCTTATACTATTTAAGAGCATAAAGTGAAATCAAGTAGTAACAATATGTAAACGGCATCATGCTTAGCAAGACAATGAAAAGAAAATATTTATAGTATCGCAATAAAGCAAATACAACTAAATGTTCTTTTTAAAAGCCAAATTCCAGTAGGAATGGAATAAGTTCATGTGTGATTTAAATCACATTTTAAATATTTTGAATATCCACCTCTTAGTAAAGATTCAGAAATGTAGGTTTACAATTTTTTAAATACAAATATTGTTGAGAAAAGATGTTTTCAAATAAATAAGCTTCCATAATGGAAATTCTGAAAAAAGCAGATGGTAATAGTGATGTAGAAGAAATGACATTGCTCAGTTCAAGGTCAGGGAGAACTGGATTCCAGTTTTAGCTGTAGGGTTAGCTTTGATACCTTGAGTAAAAAGACACCCTTATAGCCTCATTTCTTTCATCTTTACTATATCATTTGGTTCAGATGATCTAAGGCCTTCTCCCATTCTGCAACAGACTCTTCATACTAAAACAACACCAATACTACCAATAGAACTGTACTTGAAAGCCATACCTTTCATCTGATAATCGAAAGTGAGCTCTTCTCCAGCATTTATGGTTCTTGTGGAGAATAACGCTATCCGGGGAAGACGGGTATCGAGGTTATCAATGAAAACATTGAACACCTGAAGATTTGGGTCACACTAAAAAGAAAACGTGAGAACCCATTTAAGTAAAAATGACGTGAGTGAGCTCTTCTACATGCCATTTAAAATTTTCACTTGCCCAGAGGGCTTGTTTTTTAAGATATACTGGAAATTAAGTTGATTATTTAGAGGTCTCTGAGACATGCACATTTAAAAATACTGTTTTCACTTGTAGAAAATTTCCGACATACATAAAACCAGAGAAAACAATATTAAGTCCACATGTATCCACTATGCAGCTTCAACAGTTATTAACATTTTTGCCAATTTGTGGTTTCATCTATTCCTGACTTAAATTTTTCTGAAGAATGTTACTGCAAATCCCAGGTAACACTATCAGTTCACCTGTTGATATATCAGCAAGGCATATTTAAAGAATTAGAACTGCATTTAAAAAGTCAAGTTAGAATTGTAGAACTCGAACTTCATATTGCATGGGGTTTCATTGCTTAAATTGGTGTTTAGAATTGTTTGATATTTGGAGGACTCTACACTCAATTCTGGAATATGTAAGAAGAAAGATCCAGTCAAATAATACTAAGAGACCAAAATAAGTATTTAATTGTCCTCAAACAGAATACATCTATTTTGAGAGTATCTCAAATTTATTATTAAGAACAAAATTAAAGTAAAAGTTTAAGTAAGTCAGAAAGTTAACAAGGGAGTCAGACGGTCTCTGGCATTTCACTACTAATCATAAATTAGTCTAGGTGTAAAATCCACTGAAAAATTTAACAGTCTACTACGTTATATGGTCAGCTATATAACTTATTCCTTGAAATACATTTCCTTTTAATCTATAAAATGGAGATAATATCAATCTCTCAGGACTAATACTATGTTATGAACATGGCATGCATTAGGTGCCCAGTAACTATTAACCTCCCTTAGTTTTGGAAATAGTTTTTACAGTGTAAGATTCTGAGGTTAAGGTTCCAGCTGCATTCTAAGTTTTTTTCCAATACAAATTAAGAATGTTAATTTATAATTTAGTCCTGACTGGTGTGGCCAGATTGGGAGTGGTCCTGCAAAGTGAAAGGTCACTGGCTCGATTCCCGGTCAGGGCACATGCCTAGGTTGCAGGTTTGGTCCCCTGTTGGGGTGTGTTCAAGAGGCACCTGATCAGTGTTTCTCTCCCTTTCTCCCTCCCTTCCCCTCTCTCTAAAAATAAATAAAATCTTAAAAGAAAAAAGAGTGCTAAATTAAAATTTAGAAAAATAGCCCTAAGCCCTGGCTGGTGTGGCTCAGTAGATTAAGCGACTACCTGCAAATCAAAGGGTCATTGGTTTGATTCCTAGTCAGGGCACATGCAGGGTTTGTGGGCCAGGTTCCCAGTAGGGGGTGCATGAGAAGCAACCACACATTGATGTTTCCCTCTCTTTCTCTTTCCCTTCCTCTCTGTGTAAAAATAAATCTTAAAAAAAAAAAAGCCCTAAATACTTCAATACTCTACAAATTTTTAAATCTTATAAAAATGTTAACATGTTTTCATTTTAAGAGGCTACAGTTATCTTTAGTTATATTTTCTAAAATTTATAACTTCTGTGCAAAACCTATATAATTGTTTCTTAACACTTTCTACTTTCTACCCCTCAACTCCTCTGCTCATTAATTTCCTCTTCTATGAGGATAATACCTATCTTAAAACACACAATTGTTGTTGAAAAGTTTAAATGAAGTGACATAAGACTTGCAAAATGCATGGTATTTGCATTTTGAGTTTTCCTAATACAGCAGTAGTCATGATTTAACAGTAGAGGCCCTTGTACTAAAATACTCTGAAAATACTAAAAGAGTCTGTGGTTCAAATATATTATATCTTCAACTCTGGAAAAGCATTAAACACAGTACTAAGTTAATCAGTCCTGTCTATACTTTAAGTATTTCTTACACTGTGATTCACAAAATGAGATACATTTCCATATCGAGCTGCATCCACTGTGAATTCATCAGATTCATAGTCCAGATCAAAGAGATATGTGATTCCTTTGTTGTCATATAACTGCCCCCGTCTCTCAGCTTCTTCACTTGTGATCACCTAAAAAGAAAAAACTATAGTATATTCTATAGCTATTGCTGAACTAAAGAAGCTGTCATCCATAAATCAATTAATCAACATACTGAGGCCTGCAAATACTTAAAAAGCACACATCCACACAAAATGACTCTAGAAGAACTAGACAGAAAGAGGCAGGAGAACACAGGGAGGAGAAATGATGGTGCAACACAATTATGGCTGTTTAAAGAGGAATTAGTACAACTCAACGATTAACAAGTTGAAACCATGTAGTACTTTCATTCTAACTTATTGAGATATTAAAAAAAGCTACAAAACTATAGTTCTTCATAGGATGTAACAGAATATAAAGGACTAAGTTTACAAGTATATATACTTAAAATGGATATTTTTCATATAACTAGTCTGTGTGCAATTACAAATGAAAATTTATTACAAATACAGAAGAAAAGGTGTGTTAAATTTGCAAATAATGGAAAGTTTCATTTCATAGAATGTTTTCATGAAATTTGGCAGCTGAAAACCATCACTTACAGTTCTGTTCTAACTAACAAAGCTTTACCACATGATCAGCTTAAGAAATCAAAAATGTCTAGTCATTTGTTATGTCAATCAAATTTAGCTGCTGCATTCATGAAACCAAAAAAGAGAATTATGTAAAATTTAATATCCCAAATAGTGATTTATAATAATCTGCCATCATCTAAAAATAGAAGGATCAATATAGGGATCCAATTTAATCTTTACATTAGGTGGTCCAATTCAAACAACTTTTAAAATGTCAGATTTCACAGCCCTGGATTCAGTCATACTCTTGTTTTTACAGTCAGTTTAACCCACCCTTCAGTTTGAGGAAGTGTGGTACAGTGAAGTGCACCAATTCTGGAGCCTTGGTTTTGAATCCTGGCTTTTCTTTACTACTGTGTGACCTTGGACAAGGTGCTTAATTTCTCTGTGCCTGTTAACAAGCGAGACAGGGCCACGACCTCAGAGCTGAGAAAATTACTGTGTTAGTACATAAGGTGCTTAGCATAATATGTGGCACATGGTAAATACTACTTTTGTATATGTACATATATATTAAAAAATTTGTTTGGTTATGTAGGAAATTGACCTTGTAGCTGAGTTACAAAGAGTTTGGATTTTCTTATGGATATAATAAATGCTTTTATGTTTGTCCTACAACTCTTGCTCATAAAGCAGTGGTCTATTATACAGCAGTTTTCAAGTTGAGACAAAATTGAGTTTTGGCAACTACACTTAACCCAATATTTGGTCAAATGAATGAAGGAAATTACAACTTAAAAGTTTCAAAGTCAGCATATGTTTAGACCTGATTTTCTTCTTAGGAATTTTGTGTAAAAATAGTTGTTATTTTAAAGTTTACAAATGCTGGTTCCATGGATTATAAATTGGTGTTCACTGAAAGATGACTATTTCATTTTTTCATATTTCTATTTTTCATATTTTTGTTTATATTCAAGTTTATATTTCTATGCTAGTGGACCCCTCTCTTAAACCTGAAATTTCTGCATATTTGCAAATGATAATATCAAAATTTACCAACTATTTGTCACTGAGGTAAACAGGTAACTTTTCAAAAGCATAATCCTTCCATGCACATTATGTGCTTCGTAAGTTGAACATACCTCTCCAACATATTCCATGACAAAACTCATTCTTTTAATCTTCACAAGGGTCTTTACACCCCAGCCACAGCCATTGCTAGTTCGAAAGATGCAAAGTGAATACTGTGTGCCTTTTTGTACAATCCTATTGGGACAGTCAGGTCCACATTGACATCTTGAGTTGCATTCATAAATGGGAGTACCGGGTGGGATTTTAATTTGTTGGTTTTTATTATAAGCCAAAAGAACTCCAGCTTCAGCAGGACAACATTTCTCCAAGAAGCAATCTGTGCATGAACAACCAAAGGTAGCTTCATTTACTAAGCTGATTCCAGGAGTGGGTTTGTATTCATTAATGTAGTAGAAGTCTGAAGGTGGGCCCTCTAAGTCAACAGTATTTTCAACAAAAATCATTCCTTTATGATTTTTTCTTCTGTTGAGTTCATCTTGCCATCTCTGCAGAGCTATCCTTTGTTTAGCCTTCTTTACAATGTATTCAGCAATGGCAGGTTTCAAAGCTTTGTTATTGTTTAGAGTTACTGCTCTGCCTTTCTTTACCCGAGATAAATAATTATGCTTGTCATTAGAGAATTGCTGAAGTAGTAAAGGGCACTTGAGATTTTGCAAAGGTTCCCAAGTATTTGTAGAATCTGGCCATCCTTTCCATTTTACAAGATAATATTCCATATCCTTAAAATACAAAAGAAAATGCAAATCAGATATGACAGACCCAATTATTTAAATAATATTGTAAAGAGTAAGGTATCCATAATCATTTTTCTAAATAAAGTTCAGAATATATAAAGTCACAAATTTCTAGAAATTAATGTACAGATCATAAAAATAAAACTGTTTTTCCTTATATTACATAAAACATTTATAGAATTTAGATGTGGTAGAATATGCTTAACCACAGGCAAAAGAATTGCACCTATAGAAAAAGTACTGAAATTCATGAGTATTTTACCAAACAGTGACTAGACTAAACAAAAAAGTATTTCTCTTGATCATGCAAATGGCCAGTCCCCAAACTAATCTAGATGAGAGGCTTACTTGGCCACTGTAGATGCAGGTATCCTTTAGCAGGGGTGTCCAACCTTTTGGCATCTCTGGGCCACACTGGAAGAAGAAGAGTTGTCTTGGGCCACACACTAAATACACAAACACTAACAAAAACTGAGGAGCAAAAAAAAAAAAGGTTTTAAGTAAATTTACTATTCTGTGTTGGGCTGCATTCATAGCCATCCTCAGCTGCATGCGGCCCACAGGCTTCAGGTTGGACACCCTGCTAAAGGTCTGTAACTTAATATTTTGTACTAGATACGAGGGTAGTTCTATTTCTCAATGTCATGGGCACACAAAGCCTAGATGTTCTAGATATACATTGTCCAATACAGTCATTGGCCATATGTAGCTATCGAGCACCTGAAATGTGGCCAGTCTAAATTGAGATCTGCTTAAAGTGTAATACACACTTTCTAGAAATATTGATTACACATTGAAATACATTGGATTTACTAGATTAGATCAAATATATAACTGAAGGCAATTACACCTGCTTCGTGTTACTTTAATGTGGTTACTAGAAAATTTCAAATTATACATATGTAGGCTGTATTATATTTCTATCAGACAGCATGATTCCAGAGAATATTTACCTTATTTAGACTAAATCATGACTGGATTAGGTAGCATTAGGTTGGCATTCAAACTACCAACAATCAAAATATTTTGCTTTATCCCTCATCCTACTGTTGACCACTAAGGTACCTGCATTCCTGCCTTCCTACCCCAGTGACCTGACTCTGCTTTCTTCCCCTAAAGTCAGGAATGCCATGTTACATTTCTCTTTAAAAAGGTAGTCAAGTGTGTGTATAATCAAAAAACTTCTAAAGTGAAGTCTCTCAATTTTTATTTTTTGTCCTTTTGAATAACCAACATATGTCCATGTGCCCTTGGGTAAAATACCTTCTAATATATGAAAAGTGATTAAACTGCATTCTGTAGTTTTTAGTTATTTTTGTTCATAGATGTTGATAAAAACTTAATTGGGACACATTTATTTTTCCCTGAAATTTTAAATAAAGTTTTTATTTTAAAGTAAGGACGACCACGACAGCTGCTTTATGTTCCTAATTGGGTAACGCCAAGCCACCGGGAAGGTCTAGGAAAGGTGGCACCAGACATGTGAAGGAGGCATGAGTCGGGCTGAGGAGCACTGAGAGGGCTTTGAAGAGTGAGTGCTAATATTCTCCCCACTGTCTTCATCTCAGTGTTTTATGTATTTCTGTTCAGTAAACAGTAGTGCTTGTGAATTTAAAAAAACGTTGGTTCTTTATAAAACGTCAAAATGTTTTCTGTTTAAAAAAGGTGGTTAAATTATGGTGTGAGAATATGCACCAAAACTGTACTTCCACAGAAATCTATATTGTGATTCCCCCAAAACAAAACAAGCCTGGACATACATTTGTTAGTCAGGTTGGCTAAGACGCAACATGGCTTTCTCCATTCTGTCCCCACTAAAACGTGGGACTGTTGTTAGCAGACAGCTGCGCAACAACGAGACACACTTGACAGTATCTGACTCTATTCCCCTTAATTGTAAAAGTTTTTAATTTTTCTGATTCCAGAATAAAGCAATGCAACCTTGCTCATCTTTTTTTCCTGTTACAGTTTTTCCTACTATATATAGCTCTGGGCTATGTCAAAGTTGCCAGCAAACACTGAAAGAAACAGAAACACCAACTTTAAGTCAGATGATTAAAATCATTCATCATTCAGCAAAACTAAAAACACTATAACACTGAGGTTTATTTTCAAAAAATAATGTTACCTGCATTTTTAGTGACTAAGTTTTGTATTTAACCACACTGTTACTTAATTTATGGAAGGTAAAGATGCTTACAAAACATGAGTATCTTTGCAAAATAGTGTAGAAATATTAGTAATATGTAATTTCTACTTGTAGTTTTATTTTATATGCATATTTTTTAATCCGAAAAAAGGTATTTCCACTTTGAAAAATAGCAGAACAAAAACAGTTTGACTTAATAAATTCAACTGATTCAATACCCTAAATTCCAAATAAAAGCCAAAGTTTGTAAGACTCATATCTTATTCATTCTGATATACAATCAACTCTTGATTACCCACAGAAATGGAAAACAATCATAATAATGACCCATAAATTACTCTTGTGTAATTTGGAGTGCATGATATGAATTCTTCTTAAAGACATTTTCCTCCACTATCTTTTCCTTAGGGTAAATTCAGTCAAATATTTTAGTATTTATAATAAATATGTGAAAATTCAGTCACCAGAGGGTGTGATGAAATGTAAAGTAATACCAGTCTTTAGTAGTCTTTAGGAGTAAAATCTCACTGGAAAAAGAAGGTAGTAACAGGTACAATAAGTAATAATACAAACCAGTGCTATTTTAACTGCAAACACAAGTAACACAATAAACACCACTAGACTATTAAGAGAGAAATAAAAACAAGTCAATGAGAATACAGAGGAAGTAGAACAAACTTCATTGAGAAAGACTGATAGGATTTGTTAGGTAAGGGACAGGGCAGGAAGGCTGAAAAACATGAGCAAAAGCCTTCATGAAGCTAAGATTTGCATGAAGTATCCAGAAAACATGAAGAGATGGATTTGGCTAGCTTTGAAGTTCAGGTATTAAAGAGAGAGAAAACTGTAATGGCGCCCTGACTGGTGTAGCTCAGTGGCTTGGACATCGTTCTGCAGACTGAAGGGTTGCTGATTCAATTCCTAGTCAGGGCACATGCCTAGGTTGTGGGCCAGGTCCCTGGTTTGGGGGGCATGCGAGAGACAACCGATGGATGTTTCTCTTTTGATTACATATTGATGTTTCTCTTCCTCTTTCTCCTCCCTTTCCCTCTCTCTAAAAACAAACAAACAAAATCTTTTAAAATACTGTAAAGGCAAGGCAAGAACAAATTTAATAGCCCTGGACACTTGACTAAGGCATATGAACTTTTTAATAAGCCAGTTTATTATTACAGTTCTTAGAAATTATGGTGTTTCTGTGGGGAGCTTCATTAAATACAAATACATTTAATTCCATACTGTTTATCAGGAATAATTTTACCATCTTCTAATTGCCCAGCCAACAACTCTTTAGTCCTCACCTTCTTGACAATTCTCCTTGGGCTTTGCTGTCACGATTCTCTCGACACTCTTGTTCCTTTTCTGCCTTCCTTGCTGAGACCATATCCCTGCCCATCACTTAAAATCTATGCAGATACAGTACTAAGAACTCTGTCCTTAGCCCCTTTTCACACTCATCAAATGTTTACCCCTTTTGAGAATCTGAAGAAAGCTGTGGGCCTTTCCTTAAGAAAAGTCACATATATAATATTTTGGGTGATTTCAGGATATTTGGATTCCAAGTTAAGAATTCCTGCTCTGAATGCTCTCTGTGGGCAACCTCATCACTTCAGTGGTTTTAATTATATGGTGATGACTCCCCAAATTTAATGTGTAACCCAATATATCCTATAGCCTACTACTGGATGTCTAACAGGTCCCTAAATCACCTATCCACACGGAACTCATCACAGTACTTCCCAGACTCTTTCTGTTCCGTGTTCCCCATTAAAAGGAATCTTACCTGTCTGCCTAGTCACACAAGTTGCAAACCAGGAGATCAATCTTGACTCCTTCTCCTCCTCAATCCAATCCATCATCAAATGTCTTTAGATACTTGTTCCTGTCCATCTCTATTAGCTATAGTTATTTCAGGCTTTTAACTGTTTTCCCCAACTCCATAGTGACCATAAATCCAATCTACCCTTCTTTACTAAAGTGTAGTTTTTTTTTTAAAAATAATAAAAATCCACTGTACCAGTCATTTTGTTACTTTCTTGCTTCAACATTTTAATGGCTTTCCCACTGCCTAAAGAATTAAATTCATATTTCCTATTATAAACAAAGAACACCATTCTTGACTGGGTCCCTGATGGCTCTCTGTCCCAATCTTCCATTATGGCCCCATTCACACACCTCTGGCCACACTGAACTGCTATTAAGTACTTGGATGTAACAGGCCTTTTCATACCCTCCTGTTGCTTCATTCACAAAGTTCTCTCATTAGAATGGCTTCTTCCATTTGCCTAATGATCCCTTGCTTATTTCAGTTTCATCTTTTATGTGTGGAAAAACATACTCATCTATAAAATTCAGCTCAGATGTCATCTCTTTCCTGTTTCTCTTGCTCAAGGAGAACTGATCACTGCCAACCTCCTGTGTTCCCATTTCTAACCTAAACTATAAGCCGTTTGTGGGAAGAAATGGAATCTTACTCCTTGTAGCCCCAGAACCAAGCACAATCCCTACTACAGCTTAGGCTTCCTCTAAATATTTCTGAATGTCTAACAAAAATGACCACTAACTTGTATGCAAGATAAAAATTACAATAGTAATTATACGAGTCCTTAAAATACAAGCTGCTAAACTTACTCTGGAGATAGTGGTTTTCAATATTTGCTCTGAAATCCGCTGTCTGTACCAGTAAGTTGTAGCAAGCACAAAAACTTTAAAAATATATCCATGGGAGGACAGAAAACCACCACCAAAATCTACCCTCCCATTAGCCAATTGTTTTCTGCAAGTTCTGAAGCAATCACTAAATGCAGCATTAGTGGTAGAATGGCCAGAATCTGATTATGGAAACACCAGTGTCCCACGGGAACACAGTCTGCTGATCAGAATGGTCCATGGAAAGCCACTGGATGCTCGCGCCAGTAACTGACAGAGAGTAGGAGTTGTGAGACCTGGTTAGAGGCCCAAGATTGATGCATATGAGCAACATGACCTTGAAGTAGTCCTTTCTTATAGCTCCGTTTTCCTGATTTCTAAAAATTGAATCTTAGTCTAATGATTTCTATGTTGTTCCATTCTTGACAAACCATTCTGAGTGCAATCAGCCTTTCAGGAATATTAACCTATTGTTAGATGTGGAATATTCTGTTAGTAAGTACCATGTAGTATAGTGGTGGATCTGAAGACTCAGAATTACCTAGATATTTTAAGAAGGCAATTTATCTCTTAATATTTGTTTATCAAGGGAGAAGCCCACCAATGTTCATGGAGGTTCTAGTTTTTCACTGACGAGCTAAGTATGTTAATAAAGAGTACCTATAGTTTTGTCAGAAATTTCTCTCTATGAAGTAGTGACATGGCAAGAAAATGGCATAGAAAAAAATCAGAGCACTGAGCTTGACTATCTCAATTTACATCCTTTAAGTTAACTGGAACCCAATAAACTCATAATAGTAACAACCCTGTTGTTTCCCCAGAATTCTTTCCATTTCCTAAGTCGGCTATTTCAGACCTCCTCCACTGTTTGCCAGAGGACCCATCCCACTACTTTCCTGTTGTTTTCAGTAGCACATGAACTTTGCTCTTAATGCAGAGAGAAAACAGAAACCACTGGGCATAAATTCCCTTGATTTCCACACTTCCATGGACATGTAACTAGAAAAGAAGGTGAATGCAGATACAACAGAAGAGATGTACTTTCTTCATCAATTATCCCTTCTCTCCTATCTCTTCAGCTTCTCTCAATGGTTCTAACGCTGAAACCTCCCTCATTTTAAAAAAGCAAAATTAGCCCTGGCTGGTGTGGCTCAGTGGATTGAGTGCTGGCCTGTGAACCTAAAGGTCGCTGGTTCCATTCCCTGTTAGGGCACATGCCTGGGTTGCAGGCCAGGTCCCCAGTTGGAGGCATGCAAAAGGCAACAGATCAATGTTTCTCTCCCTCTCTTCACTCTAAAAATAAAGTAAAATCTTAAAAAAAAATAAAAGTAAGCAAATTTATACTAAGCCTCCTTTGAGATATAAATGCTTAAATATATAAGCAATCTCTAAAAGATACAATAAATTACTAAAAGGTGAGACACTGGAGAATAAAGTTACAGGGGTAGAAGATTTCAGTATATTGCCTTTTATAACTTTCAGTTTTTAAAATGACATGCATATATTACCTACTCAGATTTTTTTAAAATTTAAATTCATAAACACCCTTATGCCTTAACATTGCCCTTTCTGCCTTTCTTCAAAACTGGAATTCTTGAAACAGATGTCCATACCATTTAAATCTCTCACCTCCAATTTATTCTTTAATTCTTTCTACTTTGGGTTCTCCTACCCATGCCACTGAAACTGTTCTAAGAGCATCAACAACCCTTCTTCCATTGCTCAATGGGTACTGCACAGTTCTTGGACCTACCAGTCACTACTCTATTTTGCTGATATTATCTCTATCAGGCTTCCATGATTTAGTTTTCTAGTTTTCTTCCTACCTTTCTTACTACTAGTTTGTCTCAGTCTTTGACAGTTCTTCCGGTGACCTCTCCCTAACTATTCCTCAGCCCTTGTTCTCTTCCCACATTTTCTTTGCTTTTATTACTATCAGCCCATTCATGGCATCACAGCCAGAGTAATATTTTCAACACATCCATCTTATTATATCATTTACCTGCTCAAAACTACTAAATTTTTCCCTACCTCTCTAAGATAAAGTCCAAAATTCTCTTCTTGGCCTTTAAGAAATTGCATTTCTGGGTCCTGCTTATCCTTCCTGCCTCATTTCAATCCCTCTAACTATGTTCCACTCACACTTTCTACTCCTCGAAGTCAGGTTCTCTTCTACCTCAAGACCCTTCCCTGCTTATCTTTTCATTTTTGGGCACTAAGTTTAAACAGCAGTTTCTCATGGACAGCTGTCTAGTCTCTGCAGGATAAGTTAGATCCTCCTGTTACATTAGCACTTACCCAAACTTTAATTAAGTACTTTGTACAATGATATTTAAGATTTTTCTACCATCACTAAAAAGAAACTCCATGATATCAGGGACCTCTGTATCAGTCATTGTTGAGATCTCTAGTGCCTAGCATATGATGTGGGAGATGGTCCATAAATATCTGTTGACTTAACCTGTAACTATAACTGTCCCTTCGGCTTCACTTGCTGTCTTTTTGCCAATTACTTCAAGATCTACATTTCCAATTAGTTCTCACTCTTGATTAGAACAACATTCCAACAACGTACTGGTCAGCTCACTTCAGTGTTCTCAACCTTCTCATTCTTCTTCTCCAAAGCCAGGCTAGTCCTCCTACCCTAATCCTCCTATATTCCTGGATCTGGGTGAACAAGTATTATTATCTACACTACTGCAAGTCAGAAACCTATGTTTTCTAGATGTGGAACCCTCACTGCCAGGTCCCCACCTAACCGCCTGACCACTAATCACAGAGTTATAAATGTCACATCCTTGGTAACTAAAAAAAAATTTTACCTACTTCTCTTCATCTTCACTGTGATAACTTCAGTTCACTCACCACCATTTTTCGCCTGGACTGTGTAAGTGTGAGTGTCATTCCCCTTCCTGACAATCTACTCTGCTCACTGAACAGAGAAAATTCTGTGAATTACATATCTGATCGTGCCACTCTTTCTGAATTTTTCAAATGACTCCCATTGCTTAGAATGGCTGAAAGTTCCTGCACTTATCTTTCATTTTCTCCCACTCCCATACCATACCCTATTCTTTATAGTTATAATAAATCATAACACTTGTTTGCTTAGCCCCTGTTGGACATCAACTCTTCTAGGAAGCTTCCTGTGCCCTGGCCTTGTACCTCCCACCGACACTGTAATAACATCTGCCACGGCACTCGCTGTACTGTGTTGCAATGGATGATTTACTTGTCAGTCTTTCTCACTAGGCTATGAGTTCCTTAAGCTCTGGGACAGTTTCTTGTTAATCTGTACTTTCCCAGTGCATAATGTAGTACCTGACACATGAAAGGAAAATGTTTATTGAGTGAAACTATATAGAAACAAAAAACAGAAGATACTAGTCAACAGATTGCTACTATAATATAAACATCAAGCTATGGTCTAGTCTAATAGTGATTGTGAGGACTAGAGAAATCACAAAGCAAAAGCCAATTTATAACCACAAACTAAATATCCTTTATGTACTAAGGACTACAGTAAGACATAGTCCTGGTCCTTAAATGGCTGAGAATTTAGTAGGGAAGTTATGAAACGAAGCTATAAAATGTGACAAGTTCTAGAAAAATGACAAGAACAGTGCTTTTTAAGTCCTGAACATAAAGCAATTAATTTTACTGGAGGTGTGACAGGGGAGAAGGCTCTATAATAAGTAGTAACCTTTCAGCTGGACCTTGCAGGTCAAGAAAGATTTTGAGAAGGGAAACAACAATATTCCAAAGAGGGAACTGGATGAGAAATGCAAAAGGGCACACACAAAGGTGCAGGACTGTTCAAGGAATTAGAATATAAGCCATGCCTGTTCTTAAGCTATGATTCCAATGAATGCTTAGAAGAGTGCCCACCTTATAGTAGATGGTTGGTATATCTTAGTTTAATGAAAGACTTTACAAGTATTTCGATGTGAATAGAAAAACATGAAGCTGGAAAGGTAGTTAGTGGCTAGATGATAAAGAACCTCAATCCAAAGAGTCTCAGCTTAAAGTGGTAGACAACAGGGAACCATTAAAAGGTTTAAGCGAGGCCATAATGCAACTAGAGCTGTGTTTCCGAAACAATTGTAATGAGTTTCAGGAACATGGCCTGGAGACAGTGTCCTTTATTAATTGTATAAATGGAGGGGAAAACACGAGAGAAGGACAGGGTCATAAGATCGTTCACTTGCCTGAATATGACACACACACACACAGTGAGTGAGTGAGAGAGAGAGTGAGAGAGAGAGAGAGAGAGAGAGAGAGAGGTATGTGGCTATAGATTAAGTAATTTACACTGCCAGTCCAGATGGAAGAGTGTAAGTAAATGCTGAGCTTGCCCCCATCCATGACTACATCAGAATTACAACTAAATTATAAAACAACCATTCACTGAGAACCACCTGATAACTAGCTGAACAAAAGTCCTATAACTAAGCATCCAAAGTAGCAGTCACGATGAGACTGGTAAGAGGGGGCAGGGATGCAGAACAAGCTGGCCCCATGCCCATAGTATGGCAATTCAGAATCAGGAGAAATATCTGTCACAGAGGCATTTGCAAGGGAGCAAGGGGTCCCAGTCCCACACTAAGCTCCCCAGGCCAGGGCACCAGTGACTGGAAGTAAAGTCCCCATAACATCTGACTGTGAGAACCAATGAGGATTGCATCCAAGTGAAATGGAGGGCTGTGGAAGAAAGAGGCAATCCTCTTGAGAGGCCCACCCACAGACACACTCACTTACAAACCTACTTGATCTGGGTTCCAGTGGGAGTGGCAGCTCTAAGAGTGCCAGGGACATGCATGGAGGAACTGAATTGACTAGCTTTAGGGTGAGGGTTGGAGGGGCACGGGTTGAGGCTGCTCTCTCTGGAGACAGAAGCACTGATAGGTACCATTGCTCCTTTGTTGAGTCTGCCACCCACGCAAGTGGCAGGTGCAGGTGGTGGCAGGTGCAGGTGAGCTCTCCATTCACCCTGCCCTGGTGATTCCCTGAGACCCCACCCAAGCCAAGTTCTGGGCTGAACAACTTCTAGTGGCTTTTCCACATAAGTGGCCTGCCTTCCCTCATTCTGCAGACTTTCCTAAAATCTATCAAAGGTTCACAAACCTGTACTAAGCAGGGGCAGGCTGAGATGTGGCCCCAACCTCTTGCTAAGTGGTCTCAAGCATGGCAAAAGAAGTAACCAGTCTCAATTTGCCCAAAGCCTGGTATATATTGTAGCCAGTGTTGGCCTGGAATGTAACTTCAAATAAGTGGCCACGAACCTAGCACAAGAGGTAGTTGGCCTTACTTCACATTGTGGTGCCCATGAGAGTCCCAAGCACAGCACTAGTGGCAACTGGCCTTGATATATAGCATACCTTCTCCCAGGAGCCTCTAAGCCCAGCACAGATGGTTACCAACTACACATCACTTTGTAGCTCCTACCAGGCAGCCCCAAGATGGTACAAAGGGAGGCTGAATGTGGCCTGCACTGGAGCGCATCCCAGGAGCCTCCAAAACCAACACACATGATGGCTGGCTTTAGACCACACCAGAGCACTACCCAACCAGCTCCAAAAATGAAAACCCTGAAGGGCAGATTCAGCTGGCACCCACTCTGTGGCATAAGCCCCAATGTAACAGCTCATCTGCTGTGGTCATGGCCATCCCTCGTAGCCAGTCAGGCTTAGGATCAGCCCCACTCACTAAGGTGCCAACAGTAATCAACGTTCAACTATAGCAGGGGCACACACTAGGGGCACTCCTGGAGCATCCAGCTCAGGTGGATAAGGAGACAGCACCATTGGGCCTCACAGGACACTGACTATATAAGGCCACCTTGCCAAGACTTGAAGACAAAGCAGATCTACTTAATAAAAAACACAAGGAGTCAGCCAAAATAAGGAAGAAAAAAACATGTCTCAAATGAAAGTATAGGACAAAACTCCAAAAATGAACTCACCAAAATGGAGACAAGCAACTATCAGATACAGAGTTCAAAACACTGTTTATAAGGATGCTAAATGAACTTAGGAGAATAGATGAACTTCATGAGAACCACATCAAAGAGCTAGAAACCATAAAAAAAAAAAGTCAGAAATGAAGAATACAATAACTGAAATAAAGAATATATTAGAGGCAATCAAACAGATTAGATGAAGAAGAGGACTGAAACTGAACTGGAAGACAAGGTAGCAGAAAACACCCAACTGAAACAGCAGAGAGGAAAAAAGAAGGACAGTTTAAGGGATCTCTGGGGCAACATCAAGCACACCAACATTTGTAACACAGAGGTACCAAAAGGAGAAGAAAGAGCAAGGGATTAAGAATGTATTTAAAGAAATGACTGAAAACTTCCCTACCATGAAGGAAACAGACATACAAGTCCAGCAAGCACAGAGTCCCAAACTTGATGAGTCCAAAGAGGCCCACACATCATAATTAAAATGCCAAAGGTTAAAGACAAGGAATTTTAAAAGTAGCCAGAGAAAAGCAGTTAAGTACAAAGGGAATCCCAGCAATCAGCTGATTTTCAACAGAAACTTTGCAGGTCAGAAGGAAGAGTCATGCAATATTCAAAGTGGTGAAAAGCAAAGATCTGCAACCCAGATTACTTTACCCAGCAAGACTCTCATTTAGAATTGAAGGAGTGATAGTTTCCCAGACAAGAAAGAGCTAAAGGTCTTCATCACCACTAACCCAGTATTACAGGAAATGTTAAAGGGACTTATTGCAGTAGAAAAGAAAAGATAAAAAATAAAAATAAGAAAATGTAGAAAAGAAAAACATCCTATGACGAAGACAAGCACTTAAAATTAGTAGCTCAACAAACTCTAATCGTAGTACAAAGGTCAAAAGGCAAAAGTAGGAAGATCATATGTGATTACAACACACACAAAAGTACAAAATAATGACAAAAACTTAAAAGTGGAGGGTGTGAGTAAAGATTGTAGTGATTTTATAATGTGTCCAAACTTCAAACACCATCAAGTTAAAATAGAATGCTATAAACAGAGCCTGGTACACATGAAGCATATGGTAACCAAAACCCAAAAATCTACAAGAGACATACAACAAATAAAGAGAAAGGAACCAAAACACACTATAAAAAGGCATCGACATACAAAAGAGAGAGCAAGAGAACAACAAAGTAAAGAGAACTACAAAAGCAACAAGAAAACAATAAAATGTCAATAAGTAGATGCTTATCAATAATTACTTTAAATGTAAATGGACCAAAAGGTATAATTAAAAGACACAGGCTGACTGAACAGATTGAAAAACAAAACCTGTACATATGCTGTCTACAAGAGACCCACTTCAGACTGAGATACAGACTAAAAGTAAAAGGAGAGAAAAAGATACCCTCACTGGTGTGGCTCAGTGGATTCAGTGCCAGCTTGCAAACCAAAGGGCTGCTGGTTCGATACCCAGTTAGGGCGCATGCCTGGGTTGTGAGCCGGGTCTCCGATGCGGGGGGCGCATGAGAGGCAACCACACATTGATGTTTTTCTCCCTCCCTCCCTTCCTCTCTCTAAAAAAATAAATAAAATCTTTAAAAGAAAAAAAAGACATGTCAAGCAACAGGAAATTAGGAAAAAAAGAAGCTAGGGTAACAATACTTTTATCAGACAAAGTAGACTTTAAAGGGATGTCACAAACGACAAAGGGCATTTCATAATGATAAAGGCATCAATCCAAAAAAAGAACACATAACTCTTGCAAACATCTATGCACACAACGTAAAAGCATCTAAATATGTAAAGCAAATATTTACCAGCATAAAGGAAAGATCAACAGTATTACAGTCCGAGTAGGGGATTTTAACACCCTTTGACATCAATGGTTAGATGATTCAGACAGAAGATCAATAGTAGCCCTAATGAGATATTAGACCACACGGACTTAAATGATATTTTTAGACCATTTCACTCCAAAGCAACAGAATACACATTCTTTTCAAGCACAAATGGTACAGTATCCAGGAGCAACCTGCCACAAAACAAGTTTCAATCATATCAAGCATCTTCTTCAATTCAATGGTATAAAACTAGAAATCAATTACAAGAACAACATTGAAAAACATAAACACTAAATAACATGCTACCAAACAATAAATAGGTTAACAAGTTCAAGGAAGAAACCAAAAGATACATTGAGACAAATGGAAATGAATACACAGTGACCCTAAATCTGTGGGACACAGCCAAAGTAGCTGTAAGAGAGAAATTCATAGCAATATCAGTCTACCTCAAGAAACAAGAAAAATCTCAAATAAACGATTTAACCTGACACATGAAGGAACCAGAAAAAGAACAAACAAAGCCCAAATTTAATAGAAGAAAGGAAATAATAAAGATTAGAGTGGAAATAAAATAGAGTCCAAAAATACAAAATATCAATGAGACCAAGAGCTGGTTCTTTGAAAAAATAAATGAGATTGATAAACCTTTAACCAGACTCATCAAGAAAAAAAGAGAGCCCTGGTTAGTGTGGCTCCATTGGTTGGGCATCATTGTACAAACTGAAAGGTTGCAGGTTCCATTCCCAGTCAGGATACGTGCCTGGTTTGTGGGTTCAGTCCCCCATTGGGGCATGTCCAAGAGGCCACCAATCAATGTTTCT
This sequence comes from Glossophaga mutica, assembly GCA_039655065.1. Lineage (NCBI taxonomy): Eukaryota > Metazoa > Chordata > Mammalia > Chiroptera > Phyllostomidae > Glossophaga > Glossophaga mutica. Next base: position 161,464,890 of record CM077303.1, read on the forward strand.
CTCCCTCACTTTCTCCCTCCCTTCCCCTCTCTCTAGAATCAATAAAAGAAAAGTTAAAAAGGAAACTGAAATAAATAAAATCAGAAATGAAAGAGAAGTGCCAACTGACACCACAATAATACAAAAGATTTTAAGAAAATACTACCAACAATTACATGCCAATGAATTGGACAACCTGGAAAAAATAAATTCTTAAAAAATACATAATCTTCCAAGGCTGAATCAGGAAGAAACAGAAAATCTGAAAAGCCTGGAAACTACTAATGAAATCCAACCAGTAGTTACATTCAAAGAAAATTTAATACCGATTTTCTCAAACTGTTACAAAAAACTGAAGAGGAATGAAGGCTCCCTACCTCATATTATGAGGCCAGTATTATTCTGATACCAAACCAGTCTAAGACATTACAAAAAAAGAAAATTATAGGCCAATATCCCCGTTGAACATAGATGCAAAAATCCTCAATAAAAAATTAGCAAACTGAATTCAGCAATACATTAAAAAGATCACATACCATAATCATGTGTATTTATTCCCAGGATACAAGGCTGGTTCAATATCTGCAAATCATATATACAAAATGAAATATAAAAATCATGATACCACTAGATGCAGAAAAAGCATTTGACAAAATCCAACATCCATTTATGATAAAAACTCTCAGCAAAGGGGAGATAGAGGGAATATGCTCAATGGTATAAAGGCCATATATGACAGACCCACAGCTAACATCATACTTGATGGTAAAAAGGCGAAAGCTTTTAACATCAAGAACAAGACAAGAATATCCATGCAACATATTATTGGAGGTCCTAGCCACAGCAATCAGACAAGAAATAAAATGTATCTGAATTTTAAACTGTATTAGATTATTTGAACTTTTAGTTTCATGGGAATTTTTGCATCTATGTTCAACAGGGATATTGGCCTATTGTTTTATTTTTTCAGTAATGTCTTAGTCTGGTTTTGGTATCAGGGTAATACTGGCCTTGCAAAATGAGGTAGGGAGACTTCCCTCTTCAATTCTGTGAAATAGTTTGAGAAAAATAGATATTAAATCTTTGAATGTTTGGTAAAATTTGCATGTATGTCATTATTTGCAAATGACATACTACATAGAGAAGCATAAAGAATACACCAAAACACTGTAAGAAAAAATGAATTCAATAATTCATGGTACAAAATTAATACTCAGATATAGGTTGTAATTTTGTACATCAATAATGAACTATTGAAAGAGAGGTTAAGAAAATAATCCCATTTACAACTGCATGAGAAAAGAATAAAATACCTAGGAATAAATTTAACTAAGGAGGTAAAATAACTGTACTCGGAAAATTATAAGACACTGAAATACGAAGTTGAAGAAGACACAAATAAATGGAAGTTTATACAGTGCTCATGTATAGTAAGAGTAACATTTTTTAAATGTCCATACTACCCAAAGCAATTTACATATTCAATGTAATCCTCATCAAAATATCAATGGCATTTTTCGCAGAACTAGAACAAATTTTATTTGGAACCAGAAAAGACCCAATATCCAAAGCTAGCTTGAGAAAAAAAGGAACAAAGTTGGAGGCATCATACTACCTGATATCAAACTATACTATAAGGCCATAGTAATCAAAACAGCATGGTACTGTCATAAAAACAGACACAAAAATCAATGGAACAGAATAGAGAGCCCAGAAATAAACCCATGCCTATATGGCTAATTAATCTATGACAAAGGTAAGAATATACAAAGAGGGAAAGATAGTCTCTTCAATAAATGGTATTGGGAAAACTTGATAGATACATGCAAAAGAATGAAACTGGATCACTTTCATATGCTATCTACAGCATGGATTAAAGACTTAAATGTAAGACTCTAAACCATAAAACTCTTAGTGATATTTCTTTGGCTATGTCTTCTTGGGCAAGGGAAACAAAAGAAAAAAATGGGACTACAGCAAACTAAATAGTTTCTGCAGTGAAGGAAACCATAAACAAAATGAAAAAAAAAATCTACTGAATGGAAGAGGATATTTGCCAATGATACATTCAATAAGGATTAATATCCAAAATATATAAGGAACTCATCCAACCTAACACCAGAAAAAAAAATCCAGTAAAGTAATGGGCAGAGGACTTGAACACACATTTCTCCAGAAAGAACAATATGAAAGATGTTGAACATCACTCATCATCAGGGAAGTGTAAATTAAAACCACTTCACACCTCACAGAATGGCTATCATCAATATCCACGAACAACAAGTGCTGGGGAGGATGTGGAAAAAAGAGAACCTTCATGAATTGGCAGTGGGACCGTAAATTGTTGCAACCATTATGGAAAACTGTATGGAGGTTCCTCAAAGAATTAAAAATAGAACTACCATATAACCCAGCAATTCCACTTCTAGGTATTTATCTGAAAAATCTAAAACACTAATTAAAAAAGCTATATGTATCCCTATGTTCATTGAAGCATTATTTACAACAGTCAAAATAAAGAAGCAACCTAAGTGTTCATTAATAGAGAAATGGATAAAGATGTGGTGTATATATACAATGGAGTATTACTTAGCCATAAAAAAAAATGAAATTTTGCCATTTGTTAACAACATGGTTGGACCTAGAGGGTCTTATGCTAAGTGAAAAGTCAGACAAAGATAAATACCATACAATTTCATTTATATGTGACATATAAAAAGTAAAATAAATTAACAAAGAAAACAGAAACAAACTCATAGATACAGAGAACAACTTGATGGTTGCTAGATGTGAGTGGGGTTGGGAGGTGGGTGAAAAAGGGGAAGGCATTAAGATATGCAAACTGCCCATCATAAAAACAGTCATAGGGATACGTTTACCAATTGAGAAAAATCAGTGGAAAGAGAGAACCTGATACAAAAAGACATCATAGATTAGGTAAAGCCCTAAAGGTAATGCATAACAAAGACAAATGGTGATACCGCTGAAACTACACATAAGTGAAGATACAAATAACTGGTATGAAGGTAATTTGAGAGTTTATTTTTGAGGGATCCTATTTTTCACTGACATAGAAGAGATCTGCAAAGAGGGTGAGAAATAGAATAAGAGGTCCAGAAAAGTAAAAAAAGTTGGGGAAACTGCTTACAAAAATGTGGGGGGAAAGAAACAAAAAGCTTATCAAGTATAATTGAACTCTGTGAGATACAAATAAGTAATGGAGCCAATATGTGTGATTATATGATTCAGCTAGATTGTTCAGGCCAGAGTTTATAAACTGTGAAGGCAGACTGGGCTGTTTTGGTGTCGAATGATGAAGGTTCTTACGAAGAGTGTGGGTGAAGTGCTTGATTATAAAATCCCAGAATGAGGAAGGCAGTGATATCAAAAAAGATGGATATTTCCAGGGAAGAACTGGATTTAATGACTGAATGAATATGGAATCTGATAAAGGAAAACAAAGACTTAAATAAGATTCCTCATTATCTGGTAGAACTGACAAGACTAATATCCAAAACAGAATTCTTGAAGAGGGAGTAGGCTATACAGATTACTCAAAAATTTATTGTAAGATTTAGATTGGAAAAGCTTAGAAGAACAATCTTGCTTTTTTAAAAGGAAAAGGAGTAAGGTAAGTCCTAGAGAAGTTAAGTGACTTTGCTGAAGTCTTAAGGCACTAAACAAAGGCTAGAAATGACTTTAAACTCCAGGCCATTCTATTACATCATAGAATCTCACTTGACACGATAGCAGGAAATACAGATGGTGATGCTTTTTGAGGAGGTTCAGTAACACTAAAATTGGTTTGAATTTCTAGGTTCATTTTAGGTGATAGTGGGGAAATATGACTTAGGAACAAAATGAATCCCAGGATAAACCAATCTGAGATAAAACATTTCCTCTGGTAATCCACATGGAGATAATCAAGAGTTGGATGTAGAATGATATAAGCACCTTAAAATATTCTAATGCAAGAACATTTTATGCTTCAAAATCCTCTCAATGTTACTTGGCAATATAGATGACAGGACATATAAATTATTATGGCTTAGAATCTTAAACATTAAGAAGAGCTTTGCTTACTTTTAAGGTTCTTTTTATCTTACACAAATATGAAATACTGAAGTCTGATTCTTTTTTAAGGGGCTAGATATTTGCCTTACCTTTACTACCTTGTAGTCACACAAGTATTCCACCTCATAATTGTTTAGATTCCTTTTGGTGATTCCAATCGATTTACATGTGAGCTTTTCTTTTCTACATAATTCCTGAAGAGTATCAAGTGAAACTAGGCAAGGCACACACCAAGCTACAATAAGAAAATAGAACTCTTTACTAATGAAATAGCTACTGAATAAAATCAAAAAAGGAAAAGGAAAAACTTAACACTTCTATATCCCCACCTTTCTACTGGCAATTTTATAGGACTAAAAATTCTTATGACAAGAAGCCATTTTTGTCTTCAAGATAAAATTATTAAAGAATTATTGTGGTAAATTGCTCTTCCTGGACTTTCTCATGGGTTCCTACACTACTGTGTTTAACTGATGTCAGTTAATTTCTCCTGAGCCACCTAACAAAATGTTTCATAGAAAGTCTGGAAGCTTTCTTAAGATTACATATAGATCCAAAGGTCAAAAGGGATAATGTTTTTGACTTTTCCAGTATAATCTACACAGGATACAATTGCTATTTTAATAAAATATAGATATCTAGGATATACTTATTGTTAGAAATATCTTAAATATATCTTAAAACAATCTTGTAATTTGTTAAAAATTTAAAACTGTTTCTCCCTTTCTCTTAGTTGAATAATAAAAATGGGAATCTAACTGAAATATAGTTCTATAGTTACTCATGCATCATGTCCTACTTTTCCCGGTTTGCAGTGTAGCATGAAATTTTAACTCCGCTTATCATGCCCACGCTCCAATGTTGTTATTATGAAGGTGAGTAATCCCCAGAGTTATAATAAAACAATGGAGAGTATATTGAATTTTGCCACACTCATTTCCTGTATTGATTTTTAAAATCAAGAATTACAAAACAGAGTATTCAATTTACATGACCCATATACCAAGCTTGAAGAAAATCAGATACATTCATAATCAATTTTACAGTAAGCCAATACCTTATTGTACTGCAGCAGATTTTACCCTCGAATTTCTGCTCCCATAGTGCTAATAAAGTATGTTAGTACAAACTAATGTTTAGAAATCTGTAATAAGCTTGGTTTCATGGATAGTGTTATGGTAAGCACTAGAGAGGACCAAAGGTCCTCTGCCCCAGCCTTTGCTAGGCCACTTAGCTATATGACTTTAGCGAGATTTTCACTGTTCCAGGTTTCAGATTCACTGAGAAAATGTGGGAGCTGAAGTAAATTGGGGTTACCAAACAAAATCTATCAGTAAACTCAAGCTTTACTTGGTAGCTCTCCAAGGTAGTCGTGATAACCTTTTGTGTTTTGAAGTAATTCAGAGACCACAGCTGCTCTTGCTAGATCCACTCCTCACCCTTCACTCACACAGGGATTTCATTGTCAGAAACCCTGAAACAGGGTTTCCACACACACACCCCCCACCTTCCTACAAAGGACAATTTTAGATCAAGAAAGTAAAAGACATCCCCCTCCTAAAAAATTAATTGGGAGGAAGAGGGTGCTTACTTTGGAGTGGTGGTTTGGGGGTAGAAGAGTAGAACAGAAATGAACCCTTAAATCCTTTCCATTAAAAAAAACTTCAGGATGTTTTGTGTCAAGTTAACCTCATTATGTTGCTCACATGCAAAAGAGGTTTCTCTAGGATATCTACCCCAGGTGATTTGTCTGCTGTTCCTACCATTCTCACCTAGTTGAAGTGACAAGATTCAAGACACAACCCTCAATGGAAATGCTGTTGGGAGTTAAAAAAAAAAAAAAAAAAAGGACAAAGAAAAAGGGGAGGGGGCATAATACACTTTTGGTAATAATCTCGATTATCTATAATGTAGGGGGAAAATTCATTTACAAGATTAAACATTTTATTTCCACCACAAAAACCTCACAATAGTTCACAGTAACCTCAAGTGGAATAACACCTGGGGAATAAAGACTTCATAATCTATGTGGGGAGGAATAGTCTGGAAAACACCTTCAAATTCTAGAATGCAATGCAAGTTCCAGTCTTTTTTAAAGGGCGCACAAGAATGGATACAAGTTCAGGAGCTAATTCTTTGGCGTCCACGCAAAATACACACAAGTTTCTGGTGGATATAAAAATGACCCCAGGCTAAAGGATACATCCTCCAATACCCACTTACTAGCATAAGCTCCGATGAGGAATTTCACCTCCTAGTGAGACCGAATTGGGGTGTATCCTCGCTTAATTTCCTTTATTAGCAGTCATAGGTCAGGCCCAATTTCTTTCTTTTCCTCTGATACTGAGGTCACATTTAAACCACCGGTACCCAGCTGAAACGCCAGCCCCAACAGTAAACGTCCCGCTCAAACCACCACAAAAGAGTCAAGCCACACTCGCGCCCACGGGAACACGACCCCCCTGGGGATCAGCCGGCGTCGCGGCGGCCGCCTGAATACCTCTACACGACCACCGGGTGGGGCGGGGCCGCGAGGCCCAAGGGACCTCGGCGGGGCGGAGGGGGCCGGTCCCGGCGGCTGGCACACCGGCCGGGACGCAGGGGGAAACTCCGGGGAGCGTGCCGGCCGAGCCGCGAGAAGGGTCAGGGGCCGGGGGAAAGGTGAAGCCCGCGGCGCGCATCTGGGGGCCCAGGTGTCATCAGGGCGGGAGGCGGCGCCGCACTCGGCCTGGACCGCGCGTCCCGGCACGCTTCCCGGGCCTGGGGAGTTTGCCGGGAGAACGGGTGCTAGTGAGGGGCGCCGCTCTCTAACCCTCACCTTCTCGCGCCTCGGCCCCGGCAGCCGCCATCTTGAAGAGCTTTCATTCAAACTGGCGCGGTCAGACGGGACAGTGCAACGGGTCGGCACTCCGCCCCTGCCCGGCTAGCGCGGGAGCGGGGGGCCGGGCTGAGGGGCTGGACCCCGCGAAGCGTGCTGACGTCACTGGAGGCCGACCCCCGGCACCAGCGGCGAGCGCGCCTGCGCCCCACGTCGCATACCGGCGCGTGGGAGGGTGCGGGAGGGAGCTAGGTCCGCGGAGGAGAGGGTCTTATAGGTGGGGCGGTTGGGAGAGGGGACATCCATGGGCGAGACAGGCGGCGCTCCGTTAGGTTATCAGCCACCTTCTCCTGTCTGGCTGGTTTATCGCCTAATTAAGGGGCACCTCTATCAGGCCTTCCCACGCCTTTTAGCTTTACATGAGCATTGTGCAAAATCCAAAACAGCAGGACTATATGGTGCATTCCCCTTCCATGCCTGTTCCTCAGCCACCTGAGCTAACCGGGTTAGTTTGTTTTTTTTAAGATTTTTATTTATTTTTAGAGGGAGAGAAACAATGGGTTGCCTCTTGCTGCCAACTGGGGACCTGGCCCGCATGGGGGAATGGAACAGGCTACCTTTCAGTTTGCGGTTCCAACGCCCAACCCGCTGAGCCACACCAATCAGGTCAGCGGACTAGCCATTGTTATGTTTCCTACCACGCTACTCAGATCACAGGCTATGGAAATTGGCTGAACATTGGGGTCCCTTCTGGAGGGGGTTTTGCTTTCTGGTCCCACTCACAGAGATTGATTTAATTGGATGGGGTGTGGCCTGGATATTGGAATCTTTACAGCTCCCCAGGTGATTCCAGTGTGAGGCAGTTTGAAACCACCATCTCTGTCTCTAGATCAGTGTTTCTCTCACACCTGAATGGCATGGGAATCATCCCCAATTGTGTTAAAATGCAAATTGTAATAGTAGATCTAGGCTGGTTCCTGAGATTTTGCATTTCTGGTGAGTAGCATTCTCATGATGCTTCTGGATTGGGGCCATACTGTTGTAGCAAGGCTGCTTTCACACCCAGCCCCTCTATTAGGAAAACTACAGGAGCTCCTAATGGGTCTCTATCCCTCCCCACCCACACCCATTTTTCACACTGTATCCTTGGTGGTTGTTCTAAACCAATGATTTTCAAACTTTTTCATCTCATAGCACACATAAACTAATAAAAATTCTACAGCACATCAGAAATATACCAAAAAATATTTTTTTTGCCTTTGTGACAAAAAAATAGGTATAATTTTGATTCATTCACACTGGATGGCTATTGCTATGTTGGCTGTTGTCATTTTTTTAGTTGGCAATCTAAGGGAAAAGTGCCCCTGACTAAATAGTCAAATATTGCATGTTTTAAAAATTCTTGTGGCTTACCAGTTGAAAATCACTGTACTGAACAATCGGATGCGGAAATCACAGAAGATTAAATCGCAAAAACTTCAGTAGAAAGCACTTTGCCAGACTTCCGGCCAAGATGGAGGCATAGGTAGACACACTGCCTCCTCACACAACCAAAATAAGGACAACAATTTAGACAAAAAACAACCAGTACTGAAAAAATTGAACTGTATGGAAGTCTGACAACCAAGGAGTTACAGCATACACATTCATCCAGGTGGGTAGGAGGGGCGGAGTCGGGCAGCAGGGGCAGAGTGGTCTCACAGCAAAGCAGCGGCTGGCTATCCCAGTGAGGGGGCAGACTGTGGAGCTGGGCACGGTGTGCAAGGCGGCTGGCAGACCAGGGTCCCAGCTTCACGTGCAGATAAACCAGGCAAAACTGAGGAGTGAGACAGACCACGCAAACCAGGGTTCCAGCTTGGGGAAATAAAGCCTCAAATCACTGATTGAAAACACCTGTGGGGGTTGAGTTGCTGGGAGAGACTCCCAGACTCACAGGAGAGTTCAAGAGACCCACAGGGTCCTAGAACATCCACAAACCCACCCACATGAGAATCAGCACCAGAAGGGCCCAGTTTGCTAGTGGGAAGCGGGGGAAGTGACTGAAAACCAGCAGAGAGCGGAGCAAGTGCCATTGTTCCCTCTCAGACTCCTGCCCCACATACTGTGTCACAACCCAGCAACATGGGTTGCCCTGCCCTAGTGAACATCTAAGGCCCCGCCCCTCACTACGTAACAGGTGCATCAAGATAAAAAAATGACCCAAACAAAAGAACAGATCAAAGCTCCAGAAAAAACACAACTAAGCAACAAAGAACTAACCAACCTATCAAATGCAAAGTTCAAAATGCTGGTAATCGGGATACTCACAGAATTGGTTGAATTTGGTGACAAATTAGATGAAAAAATGAAGGTTACACTAAGTGAAATGGAAGAAAATGCACAGGGAACCAATAGTGATAGGAAGAAAACTGGGACTCAAATCAATGGAGTGGACCAGAAGGAAGGAAGAAACAACCAAACAGAAAAGAATGAAGAAACAAGAATACAAAAAAAATGAGGAGAGGCTTAGGAACCTCCAGGACATCTTTAAACATTCCAACATCCGAATTATAGGGGTCCCAGAAGGGGAAGAGGAAGAGCAACAAGTGGAAAACTTATTTGAACAAATAATAAAGGAGAGCTTCCCCAATCTGGCAAAGGAAATAGACTACCAGGATGTCCAGGAAGCTCAGAGAGTCCCAAAGAAGTTGGACCCAAGGAGGAACACACCAAGGCACATCATAATTACATTAGCCAAGATTCAAATGAAGCAGAGAATTCTAGAAGCAGCAAGGGATAAGGGCACAGTCACCCACGAAGGAGTTCCCATCAGACTGTCAGCTGACTTCTCAAAAGAGACCTTCCAGGCAAGAAGGGGCTGGAAAGAAGTATTCCAAGTCATGAAAGGCAAGGACCTACATCCAAGATTGCTCCATCCAGCAAAACTTTCATTTAGAATGGAAGGGAAGATAAAGCGCTTCTCAGATAAGGTCAAGTTCAAGGAGTTCATCATCACCAAGCCCTCATTATATGAAATGTTAAAGGGACTTATCTAAGAAAAAGAAGATAAAAAATAGGACAGTGAAAAGACAGCAAACTCACAGCTATTAACAACCCTCCTAAAACAAAAGCAAACAGCTAGAACAGGAACAGAAACACAGAAATGGAGATCATATGGAGGGTTAGCAACAGGGGAGTGGGAGGAGGAGAGAGGGGGAAAAGGTACAGAGAATAAGTAGCATAGATGGTAGGTAGAAAACAACAGGGGGAGGGTAAGAATAGTGTGGGAAAGGTAGAAGCCAAAGAACTTATAAGTATGACACATGGACATGAACTAAAAAGGAGGAATGTGGGTGGCAGGGGGTGTGCAGGGTGGAGGTGAGTGAAGGGGGGAAAATGGGACAACTATAATAGTATAATCAATAAAATATATTAAAAAGAAAGCAGTTTGTAATCTACCAAGGATTTTAAAAATAAATTTACATAAAAAGTTACAAAAAATTTCAAAGCATCTATAGATTTTGCAGTATCAGAAATAAACAGAACATTAAAGAAATTAGTATTTATTTCCTTTATGAAATAGCATCTAGCCATTACAAAAGATCTTTAGGAAGCCTTTAGTATCATGGGGTTTATTTAATACATTAAGCAAAACAAAAACTCGTAAAATATACAGAGTTTCAACTATGTAAAAAATGTATAGGAAGATAAATATAAATTATCTGGGGATAATTTTTGAAGTGAAAAATTTTAACTTATCTTTACAAATTTAAGCAGAAATTCTACCAAAGATGGGGGAAACATAGGTATTTTCTAATCAAGGAGCAGAGAATTGACCAAAGACCTGAGGACAGGGAGCAAGGAATATTCAAAGTTACAAATTAGAATAGGAGGAAATGATGAGCAATTAGGCTTGAGAAGTGGACAGGAACCATATCACAAAGAACCTCTGTGTGATAGGGTTGGATAGGACCTTTTATTCCTCTTTATCAAGGCGGCGGATGGATAAGGGGAGAGCACTTGGTTAGAGCCTCACCTCCTAATCAGGGCTTCTGTCACCCCTCCTTCCTAAGTGTACTCACTGTAAGTTCTGAGGGCACCTCTTGAGTATTCATTCTTATGCAATTTCTTTTCTGGTTTTCCTTCTACCTCAATGGCAACTCTTCACTCCCCTTTCTGGCTGCCTTTCCTCTATCTAACCTAAATGCTGGGGTTTCTCAGGGCTAAGCCCTGAGACATTTCTCTTATGCTCTCTCCCTAAATGACTGCCTCAGTTCCTGGATTTAAATACCATCTTTATCATCTTCATGCCTTTTGTCTCTGATCTCTGTCCTGAATTCCAGACTTTAAATCTATAACGCCTAGTTGACATATCCACTGAGGTGTTGTACCTCCAATTGAACATACTCATAAAAGTACCCTTGATTTTTGCCACCAAACCCAGTTCTTCCCACAAACTTTTTCATCTCAATACACTGGCACCATCTACTCAGGTGTTTAAGAAGGAAATCTAGGTGTCCTTGAGTCACCCTCTCCTCACATTCTCCAAATTCCATTAGGAAGTCATGTCAATAGCATGTCCAAAATATGAGGTCTGTCCAGAAAAAGTCAGGCCATTGATAACAGAACAAGAACAGTTTGTGCAACATTGATGTAAACTGACAGCCAAGGAGAGTGGGCTGGAATGCGCATGTGTGAACAGTGATGACTTCACTGCACTAATCAGTGGGGGAGGTAGATGCTGTTGAGTGAGCATGTGTACTGAGTGGCTGTCACATTCAAGATGACTGAGTGAGAAGAGCAAGGAATCTCCATCAAATTTTGCATTAAGCTTGAACATTTCCTCTATGGAAACTATTCAGATGATTCAGAAGGCTTTTGGGGATGATGCAATGAGTGCAGTAAAAATAAAAGTGTGGCACACATGCCTCAAAGGTGGTTGAGAATCTGTTGAAAGTGATCCATGTTCTGGAAGACCTGCAACAAGCAGAACACCTGAGAATGTTGAATGTGTACAGGCTGCAATCAACAAAGATCAACAACTGACAGTGCGAGGACTAGAAACTGATCTTGGAATTTCAAAACCTACTGTGTCCGAGATTCAGACACAGGATCTTGGCATGAAATGTGTCATGGCAGAATTTGTTCTACAGCTTCTGTTACCAGAGCAGAAGGAACATCTTGTAGAAGTTGCTAATGACTTGATTCAAACTGTTACCAATGAACCAGATTTCCTCAGGAAGGTTACAGCCAGAGATGAATCATGAGGTATCATTGTCCTATGTACAATGTTTCTTGTATCCTCTTCAAAAAAAGTCTCTATTTTTTCATATTACATGGCTGGTACTTTCTTGTAGACCTCACTTCTGCCCCGTTTCCCTGTTGCTACTGCTATTATCTTAGTGGTACAGGCCATCACCTCTCAACTGGAGTCCTGTAAAAGCCTACCTGGTTTCATTGCCACTATTGCTACCCTCCAATCCACTTTCCACATAACCACAAGTGACCTTAAAACATAAAGTGGAATGTTTCCTTTGCCTGCTTTTAAATACTTCCCAATGGACCCAGAATAAAATTCAAACCTTTGGATGGTCTACATGGCCTTATGTGATCTAAACCCTGCCTCCCTAACCTACTTTGTGCCACTCCCCCCTTTGATCATTATCCTCTAGGACTATTTTTCACTCATCCAGAAATCATCTATTGTGCATCTCCTCTGTGCCAGGCACTGTATGAGGTGCTGGGAATATAACAGTGGACATGAAAGAGAAAAACCTGGGAAGAACAGATAAAATGAACAAGGAAAGAAATAACTTAAGGCAACTCTAAATCACTTCCTAGTTTAGAGGATATGCTCCCTGGTTCTTCACGTAACTACCTTCTTATCACTTGGGTCTCAGCTTAAACATCACTTTTTCAGAGGCCACTCTTGGTCGTCCTATCTAAAGAGTAGGTACTTCCCATTTTCCATTCTCTCCTCTTTGCTCCCTTAAATGCACTTATGAAAATCTGCAGTTATCTTGTCTGTTTTTTGGGGGGTCTACATCAGTTTCAGTAAAAATTTACAGAACAAATGTATTAAACTCTTTTATAAATCTACTGTTTCCTTCATTTTCCTAGTCTCAAATCCCATTAATCTCAGGGAATCGATTAGGCCTTGTTTCTTCAACATGCATCACTGTGTCTACTGTGTAGCAGTAGAGCAACTCTCAAAGTGGGGTGCTGGGACTTGAAACCCCTCAGAGGCTCCTAAGTTCAAAACTATTTTCATAATACCAAGATGTTCCCTGCCTTTTTTATTCTCCTTTCATGAGTATACAGTGAAGTTTTCCAGAGGTACACAACTGGGATATTTATTGCAAACAGACTAAAGAAGCAGGTACCAGAACAGAGCTATCTTTGTAAGTCAGGTAGTACAAAGATTTCATAAAATATAAAAAATGCCGCTCCTTTTTTGTGAAAGTAATTTTTCATAAAATGTTTTATTTAAAAGTGAATAGTTATTTTACGTCTCTTGGTTTTAATTTCTATATGGTAAAAATAATATATTTATCACCAATATAAACAAATGCTCTTTTGGTTCTCAGTTATTTTTAAGAGTGTAAAGGAGTTCTGAGACTAAACAGTTTAAGAATTTTGGTAAACCCTGGCTGTAAGTGGAGAGGAAAATTAAAAGCAACTGAGAGCCATACACACCAGTGTCCTCAAGGGAAAAATAAAGTATGCCTATACCCCATAATTTTTTTCATAAAGACCATTGAAAACATGAGGTCCATGAAGTGTCTACTCTTCCATTTAAATAAATATTCTTCTTCCAGAGGCAGAGAAGAATCTAGAATGGAAACTGGAAATGTGAATTTAATTGAAATAATGCACATAACATGCTTACAATCAAAAAATTGTTTGGAAAACATCTGAATATTGGTTCAGAATTCACTATTTACTTTGAGACCTTGGATAAATTATTTCACTTCTTTGAGTCCGCTTCCACATCTAGACCACAGAAATACATGCCATAGTACTCTCTATGTATTGCAACTACTCATGGAGTTGTGGGGAGATAAGAATCAAAAAAGATAATGGATTAAAGCAAATAAACACTAGTGTTGTTATACATGTTACATGGCCACTCGCTGCAGAAACGTTGGCACTTCCCCACAGGACCTGTGCTCAGACAGTCCCTCTCACACATGTAGAGGTTTTCTGTTTGTGACGACACATTATGTGGCCTCCCAAGATTTCCGCAGTAGGATATGGGCATTTCTTTGTATTTTTATATATAGCCCTGTTCTTTAAGCAATGTCAGATGTGTAAACAGGCCATTTGACAAAACCTTTTGCTGGTAAAAATGCTCAAGTTTTAAATATATATGTGACATGGCAAAAATAACTGGCATATGCATGAAAAGATTAAGATATTCACCAAAAATATCTTAACAGTTATTACCCTGTGTGGCAGAATATAGGATGTTTTATATTTTCTTCTTTTCTAGTTTTACTTTTATAATTAACATGTATCATTTTATGATCAGAAGAATGTTAAAGCTATTGTCACCTTGAAAAGTAAAAAAACGCTAGAAAATTTAATTGGAGAATCTTACACAAATTCAAAAGAAAAAAACTTGTCATCTGAGGATACAAGAAAATTTGGGAGTATATTTCATTGGGTAACAGAGCACCTTTGATGACAATATCAAATTTGGCATGTTTGGGGGGAAAACAAACATATCTGGCCAATAAAGCCAGAAGCAGTGGTATTTCTTTCCTTATGTTTTTCAACAAACCATAAAATATGCAGCAGATGTCCTTACTGGCCATGTTCCCATGGGACACAGAGATGACATTGTTATTTTTCCTTCGGTGTAATTCACTGACTTGAGAACACATACTGAACGCCGATGTCAGGTACTATTCTATGGGCTGGGTCACAATGATCACTGAGACCCAGAGGCTCTGCTCTTACAGTGCTTAATCATTTAGTGAAGAAAGCAGTCAAATAAGTAAATTATTACATGAGTATAAAACTTTTTTTGTATTTGTTTAATCCTCACCTAAAGATATGCCTATTGATTTCAGAGAGAGAAGAAGGGAGAGAAAAACATCGATGTAAGAGAAACATCAATTGGTTGCCTCCTGCATGCACCCCAACCCAGAATTGAACCTGCAACATAGATACTTGCCCTGACCAGGAATCAAACCTCCAACCTTTTGGTGTATAGGATGACACTCTAACCAACTGAGCCACCCAGCCAGGGCAAAAAGAAAACTCTTGAGTAAACCTTTATGATATTTTATTCTACAAGTTTCAAAATCTACTTAGCGGGTGACAAACTTTTCTGTAAAGGGCCAGGCTGTAAATACTTTAAGCTTTGTAGGCCACAGTCTCTGTTGCAAATATTCACTCTATCATTATAGTGTGAAAACAGCCACAAACAATACATACACATCAGTGTGGCTATGTTCTAATAAAATTTTATTTACAAAACTAGGTGTGGGGTAGAACTAACACACTGGCCATGGTTTGCTAATCTCTGATCTAATAGTAAAAAGTGCTAACACTAATTTCAAAGTAAAATCTTAACACACTTTTCCAAAGATAACTGAAAGCATTTAGACTTAGCAGTTCAACTACCTGAGTTAGTATTTTCCTGTTTTCTGAAAACTTAATGACTTACACATATGATTATTTTATTTCACAGTTTTTATAACTTTGGGAAAAAATCCTAAGATATAACTAGGTACTCAACCTTAAGAAGGTATGCCTAATCAAAAGGCTGCTTCTTTTTAAACTTAGAATCATATCTGGGTTCTCTTTGTGCTTCTGTCAATAATCTGATGCAGAGTAATCATGAAAAAATTTACTTTTGGTTTCTGTATCTTTAGAAAGATGCTGTCATCTATCTCCATAAAAACTGATTACAATAATAAAGCACATCCACAAAGTTTGAGCAGTAAAAAACAAAACAGTTTTTGATTTTTGCCACTGAGTAAAGATATTTCCTCTTCTCAAGTCTAATGGGCCTTTAGAGAGAAATAAATGGAGAATCCTCTGTTGGTAACAAGATCTGGAGTCTAATGTGCGCTACTCACCTTCCACCTGTTTCCTCAATATATGCAGATAAGTTTTCTTCTTCTTCCTCTTCTTTTATGTAGAGAATAAGCTTTTTCTTTAGTAACCCACTGAGGTTCTCAATGTCTTAGTGATTATTTTCTGGTGAATAGAATGTAGCTTGCCTTCTTTAAAATACAAAATCAAAATTTTTATTTCAAAAGAACCTTATGTTTCTTTGTAAGAGGAAACAATCAAACTAAATAAAATGATAGAAAGAGAAGTCTGACCTTTGGACCAAGATGGAGGCATAGGTGGATACCCCTAGTTTCCTTGCATGACCAAAAGGACAATAACAAATTTAAAAACAAAAAACAACCAGAACTTCCAGAAAATTGAACTGTATGGAAGTCTGACAACCAAGGAGTTAAAGAACAAACATTTATCCAGACTGGTAGGAGAGGTGGAGAAAGGTAGCCAGGGCAGAGAGTATGGGCAATACAACAGACCTGGCTGGGCAAGGGGGCAGCTGGTGGACCGGGTGGCCCCATATTTGCATGCTCATAAGCTGGGAGGAACAACAGGAGAGCGAAACAGACCATACAACCCAGGGTTCCAGAGTGGGAAACTAAAGCCTCAAAACCTCTGGCTGTAATAACATGTGGGGGTTGCAGCAATGGGAGAAACTCCTAGCCTCACAGGAGAGTTCACTGGAGAGACCCACAGGGTCCTAGAATGTATACAAACCCACCTACCTGGGAATCAGCACCAGAAAGGCCCAGTTTGCTTGTGGGTAGTACAGGAAGTGACTGAAAGCGGGAGGAGAGCTAAGCAAGCAGCATTGTTCTCTCTTGGGCCCCTTCCCCACATACAGCACCACGATGCAGTGACATGGGTTACCCTGCCCTGGTAAATACCTAAGGCTCTGCCTCTTACTATGTAACAGGCACACTGAAACAACAAAATATGGCCCAAATGAAAGAACAGACCAACACTCCAGAAAAAGAACTAAGTGATGAAGAGATAGACAATCTAGCAGATGCAGAGTTCAAAACACTGGCAATCAGGATGCTCACAGACATGGTTGAGTATGGTAGCAGAGTAGAGGAAGAAGTGAAGGCTACACAAACTGAATAAAGAAAAATATACACAGGGAACCAACACTGAAGGGGAGAAAACTGGGACTCAAATCATTGATTTGGAACGAAGGAATAAATAAACATTCAACCAGAACAGAATGAAAAAGAATTCAAAAACATGAGGTGAGGCTTAGGAACCTCTGGGACAACTTTAAACATTCCAACATCCAAATCATAGGGGTGCCAGAAGGAGAAGAGGAAGAGCAAGAAATTGAAAACTTATTTGAAAACATAATGAAGGAGAACTTCCCCAATCTGGCAAAGGAAACAGACTTCCAGGAAGTCCAGGAAGCTCAGAGAGTCCCAAAGAAGTTGGACCCAAGGAGGAACATACCAAGACACATCATAAGTAAATTACCCAAGATTAAAGATAAGAAGAGAATCGTAAAAGCAGCAAAAGAAAAGGAGAGAGTTACCTACAAAGGAGTTCCCATAAGACTATCAGCTGATTTCTCAAAAGAAACCTTGCAGACAAGAAGGGGCTGGAAAGAAGTATTCCAAGTCATGAGAGGCAAGGACCTACATCCAAGATTGCTATATCCAGCAACGCTCTCATTTAGAATGGAAGGGCAGATGAAGTGCTTCCCAGATAACGTCAAGTTAAAGGAGTTCATTGTTACCCAGCCCTTATTATATGAAATGTGGAAGGGACTTATCTAAGAAAAAGAAGATCAAAAATATAAATAGTAAAATAACAGCAAACTTACAACTATCAACAACTGAACGTAAAAAACAAAAACAAACTAAGCAAACATCTAGAACAGGAACAGAATCACAGAAATGGAGATCACATGGAAGGTTATCAGCAGGGAGAGGGAGAGGGGAGAATGGGGGAAAAGGTACAGGGAATAAGAAGTATAAATGGTAGGTACAAAGTAGACAGGGGAGGTTAAGAATAGTAGAGGAAACGGAGGAGCTGAAAAACTTGTATGTACGACCCATGGACATGAAGTAAGGGGGCGGAATTCTGGTGGGAAGGGGGTGCAGGGTGGAGGGGGGATAAAGGGGAGAAAAAAATGGGACAACTGTAACAGCATAATCAATAAAATATACTTAAAAAAACTGTAGAAAGAAAAAGTTAAAGTAAAAGCACGTACCCTATATTTCCCTTCACAAAAGCCACCATTGTTTAAAGGCTTTGCTGTTTAGTCTTTTAGGCTTTTCTATGTGTCATATGCACATCCATACACAACTGTTGAGTTTATGATTTTACTTTTATCTTTTAAGCAAAAATGTCATTTTACTTTGTACTTGGTTATGAAATTTTTTCATTTAATACCAAAGACTTTTCAATTGTTCTCTTAGTTAATCATCTAATAATAGTAGACTTTTTAAAATTTGAAGTTACAATAGCAAAATAGTTTGAAGAACATAATGTTATGTACCCAGTAAAATGCTCTTCAGTCCACTCAATTTAATTTTAAACACCTTCATGACAGAAAAAGTTCCTTATATTTCCCACTAATGATTCATCTTAAATAGAAAACAAAACAATGGTTGCAACATTTATCAATATATTGTAGTTTAATAGAAACATAGATGATACATACAGTTCATCCAAAAGTATTTTAATATAAACATCACTTACAAACAAAACCAAATAATGTTGACATTTTAGTTCTAAAAAAAACTGTTTTTGTAAAACACTAAGATGCCACCTCAATAGTGACCACTTCACATTTTCCAGTCTCTTGATCTGTGCATGTCACATGTAAAGATCCATCCCTAAATGAACAAAAAAAGAACACTCCATAAGCTCATTTTATAAAAACAGAAAGTCCTCAAGAAATTAAAGTAATTAATGAAGAAGAGAATTTTAATTTTTGAAAGAAGAGTATTAGGATAAAGAAGAAACACAATTTCAGTGTCTCTAAATTTAGTAGCACAAGTTGGATTCCTTGAAAACCCATGATGATGAAGATTTTAAGTTTAAGACTTTGTTCAAGCTCAAGATGCACCATGCTATTTTCAAGCCCAGGCCAAGGCAAACCTTATCCTAATAAATTCAGTATTTTCACTAAATATGGTCTATGAATTGTTCTGAATGTTAATTTTAAAACGATGTACTTGCAAGACATATTGTTAAGGATGAACTGCTGTTAGGGAAATGGTAACAGCTGAATTTATGCAGTAATTTATATTCTAGAGATTTTCTGTAGCAACATTGAATTAAACCTATCCTTTCACAGGACAAATAATATGAATTCTGTAAATTTTAGAAAATTATATTTAAAATTAATAAAAGTTATATCCCAACTTGCATGAAACAGTTTTTTGGTTGACTAGACCCAAAATAATTAAAGAGTTCATAAAAAAGTTAGAATACAAATGACTTGAGATATACTTTTCTTTATAAAATACAGTAATTCTGCCGGGCAAAAAAGAAATGTAAATCACTAATAAAATATTTGTAAGTTTTGACTAAATGATTTCCCCAGAAGAACAATGGCTGAGGAATCAATAAACTAACAGAAAAGGTCAAGTCTCAAAGTGAATTTTCTTAGCATCAGAAGTAGTTTAATTTTGTACCTTTTCATAGTAAGAACAGCTAATATGTCATGTAATCCATTTTCCTTTTTATTTAAATCCTGGAGTATAACCTGTTTATATGGAAACAACACAAAGAGGATTCAGTACTTTGACATATTAATAAACAGATGCATCAATTATTCCAATGGACCATATCCTACTTATTACTGAAATAAAACTTTTAAAATAAGGCAGTTTTCAATTTTCCTACCAGTTATCAAAATTCAGAAAATAGGATTAAGTGTTCTTAACTATGAAAGGAAAAATCTCCTCCAGGAGGGCACAGAAGATAACTAATATATTTGTCCCTCTTAAATGCCATGTCCTAGATGAAAATGATTGCAGACTACTTTTCTTTTTAGTAACTAAGCCATACCAGTAACATGCAAATTATATTTTGGTAAGCCTTCTATATATACTTTTAAAAATTTAAATGTTTTAAATTGGAAAACATAGTTGAAAGAAATCTGTGGCAAATTCTTTTGTGCAACTAAGATTACATTTATAAGTCAGAGATACTAATGACTTTACTATAAAATTCCTCAGTTTCCTAAAGACAGGTAAACTAATAAACCAAGTTTGGAAGTAACTTTTCAAATTCTGTCGTTAGCAAGTTTTATGACCTTAAGCATAGCACTAAGAATCTTGCTTTACTCATTTGTAAAAGGAGGTTTGAACAGATGGCTTCTCTAAAAGATTCTTTCCAAATTCAGTGTGTGTGACTAACTCTTTTCCTTCTCACATCTGTGTGTGTATGTGTATGTATACATATGTGTGTCTGTGTGTGTATATATATTATATAAAATGATGATAGTAGTTGCAGAGTCTCACAGTAGTAATGTGAAGAGAAAAGGTGATAAGCATATGAGAAAGAGAAGCTAAAGGAGTACCAAGACTGCCACCTGAGGTTAGAAATGCAGCCCACAGGCAGGTACTTAGATAGTAACACACAACAAAAACATCTGGATGAGCTTTTGAAACCTTTACTAGTTGAAGGAGCCCTTCTGCAGTAGATTCTAAGATGTTATGCCTGAGGTGGAGCCCAGACAAGTAATACATGTGTGTTTTCATTATTCTTTTGTTGAAATCAGAAAATAGTTATAACGCTGAAGATATACATTCTCTTTTGTCACCTACATTTGTTTTATTTTTACATAAAAGTAGTTCATGCTGCCCTGGCTGGTGTGGCCCACTGAATTGAGTGCTGGACTGAGAAACAAAGGTCACTGGTTCCTCTCCCAGTCAGGGCACATGCCTGGGTTGCTGGCTGGGTCCCCGGTAGGGGGTGTGTGAGAGGCAACCACACATTGATGTTTCTCTCTCTCTCTTTCTCCCTCCTTTCCTCTCTCTAAAATAAATAAAATCTTTAAAAAAAAAATTAAAAAAAAAAAGAGTAATTCATGCCCATGTCCTGTGATATTTATAAAAAATTCAGTACAGACTTACGGCCAAGATGGAGGCGTAGGTGGACACACTGTGCCTCCTATCACAACCAAAATTAAGGACAACAAAAATTTAGAGCCAAAAAAAAAAAAGAAAAGAAAATAAAACAAGCAGAACAAATAGAAAACTGAATTGTACAGAAGTCCGACAATGATTCACCCAGACTGGTAAGAGGGGCGGGGGCAGAGTTGGCGGCTGGTGGAGAGGGATCACGGCAGGAAAAAGCAGTGGCTAGTGGTCCCAGATGCGCAGGCAGCAGTTGGCACACCCCAGGCACATAGGCAGTGGTTACTGCACATGGAGAGGCAACGAGCAGACCCATCGAGGCACACAAAGCAGCTGACCATGGTCACACATTTGCACACAAATAAACCAGGCGAAAACTGGCAGCGAAACAGACTGTGCAGCCCAGGGCCCCAGTGCTAGGAAATAAAGCCTAAAAGCACCAGTTGAAAACAGTTGTGGTGGAACTGCTGGGAGAAACTCCCAGCCTCACAGAGGGGACAAGAGAGTGGAGCAAGCGCCATTGTTCCCTCCCTGACCCCACCCCCACATACAGCGTCACAACTCTGCGACTGGGTTGCCCTGCACTGGTGAACACCTAAGGCTCCGCCCCTCATATGTAACAGGTGCTACCAGACCAAAAAAAAGAAAAAAAAAAATGGCTCAAATGAAAGAACAAATGAAACCACCAGAGCCAATACTTTTAAGCAACCAAGAGATAGCCAACCTATCAGATGACCAGTTCAAAGCACTGGTGATCAGGATGCTCACAGAATTGGTTGATTTTGTTGCAAATTAGATGAATAAATGAAGGTTATAATAAGTGAAATGAAGGAAAATGCACAGGGAACCAATAGAGATGGGAAGAAAACTGGGACTCAAATCAACGGTGTGGACCAGAAGGAAGGAAGAAGCAACCAAACAGAAAAGAATAAAGAGACAAGAATTCAAAAAAATGAGGAGAGGCTTAGGAACCTCCAGGACATCTTTAAATGTCCCAACATCTGAATTATAGGGGTACCAGAAGGGGAAGAGGAAGAGCAACAAGTGGAAAACTTCTTTGAACAAATAATAAAGGAGAACTTCCCCAATCTGGAAAAGGAAATAAACTTCCAGGAAGTCCAGGAAGCTCAGGGAGTCCCAAAGAAGTTGGACCCAAGGAGGAACACACCAAGGCACATCAGAATTACATTAGCCAAGATTCAAATGAAGGAGAGAATTCTAGAAGCAGCAAGGGATAAGGGACAGTCACCTACAAAGGAGTTCCCATCAGACTGTCAGCTGATTTCTCAAAAGAGACCTTATAGGCCAGAAGGGGCTGGAAAGAAGTATTCTAAGTCATGACAGTCAAAGACCTATATTGAAGATTGCTCTATCCAGCGAAGCTGTCATTTAGAATGGAAGGGAAGATAAAGTACTTCTCAGATAAGGTTAAGTTAAAGGGGTTCATCATCACCAAGCCCTTATTATATGAAATGTTAAAGGGACTTATCTATGAAAAAGAAGATAAAAAATAGGACAGTAAAAAGGCAGCAAACTCACAGACATTAACCACCACACCTAAAACAAACGCAAACTAAGCAAACAGCTAGAACAGGAAGAGAACCACAGAAATGGCGATCACATGGAGGGTTAGCAACAGGGGAGTGGGAGGAGGAGAGAGGGGGGAAAAGGTACAGGGAATAAGTAGCATAGTTGGTGGGTAGAAAATAGGGGGAGGGCAAGAATAGTGTGGGAAATGTAGAAGCTAAAGAACTTATGACACATGGACATGCACTAAAGAAGAGGAATGTGGGTGGGAGGGGGTCTGCATGGTAGAGGGGAATGAAGGGGGGAATGGGACAACTGTAATATCATAATCAATAAAATATATTTTAAAAAAATTCAGTATAAAGTGTTAAAAAGCAAAAAAAAAAAAAAAAAAAAAAAAAACCAAAACAAAACAAAACAAAAAACCCAAATAACAAGAAAACAAACAAAAAATCCCCAATCCTCTCAGTATCTTCAAAACCACCCATATTAAGTTTCCTTAACAGTTCAAATACCTATAGGTATCTACATACTTACACACACCTACCCAAACACCTCTTCCCTCACATGGACACATGCCTTCAATCTTTTTAATGCAATACAAATGATATCCCTCAATAAATATGCTCCTGTAGTCCTTGTGTGTGCATATTTTCATGTAATCATATTTCTTGGGTATGTTCTAAGCAAATAACATTGCTCCTCTCACTCTTTTAAAATGGCAAGAGGGGACTATATAGTATGAAATGTGTGGAATTTTGAAAAGCCAACTTACCCTGAATCAGAAGCAACATGGTTTAATGGAAACAACATGGGCCCAAGTATAAAACCAACCTGAAGACAAACCAGCTCAGCCAAGAAAATAAGGTATTTATTACCATAAGCCAATTTCTCAATCATCTATAAAATGCACATAATGTCTACCTCACAGTATTTTGAGAATATGTAAAGTGCATAATACAGCACCTGGCATTTAGCAAACAAAAAATGTCATTTCCCCTGTCACACTCCATATCACCAAGGAGGGTCAAGGGCTCAAACAGAAAGAATATAAATCCAAGTTTATATTTTCCTCACACTTTCAAATGAAAATTGCCTATTTCTTCTTTCTTACAGAAACAAGTGGAAGTAATCCATTCATAAAAATGTGTTAGATGTCTTACACATTTTCTATTAATTACAGTAAACTGAATTTAATCCACAAAGAAAAGATAAACAGTTTCATGTGACTAATTCATAATCCAATTTTTGTATTCACCTGTGCAAACTTGTTTTCCTCTTTTGCAGAGTTTTTCCCCTCAGACTCATAGAGTTCGAGGCACACTGAAGATATACTTCCAGGGGCTTGTAATGTGTGTTGTCTTCGAGCTGGCAAAGGAGTCCCTGATGGAAACAGTACTGTAAAACTGTTGGCTCCTGATTCATCAACTCCCTAATAAGCAGGAAAATAATATGCATATCCCTTGATATTTATTGTTACAATTATAAAAAACCATTTCTATTAAAAATGTAATATATATTTCTTCCTGATAATTGTTGCAAACTATAGATAGGTAAGAGAGTAAAATACAAATAATCATTTATCCCGACCCACTTTAAAAATAAATTAAAACAGCCCTGGCTGAGTGGCTCAGTTGGTTGGAGCATTGTCCTGTACACCAAAAGGTTCCAGGTTCCATCCCAGTCCAGGTGCATATGATAGGCAACCGACTGATGTTTCTCTCTCACATTGATGTTTTTCTCTCTCTCTTCCCTCACCCTCTCTAAATCAATGAATATATCCTTGGGTAAGGATTAAAAAAAAATTGAAACATATCTCTCTACCTGTATTAGAAATTTATGATTAAAATTAGTTAATTAAGGAACATGGTAAATGAATACTAACTTAAATATATAAAACCCATTAAAAATAAAATTATAAATACAAATTTAAAACTTTTACCAGTATACAGAGTTTTATTGCAAAAACATGGTATGCATGAAAACTTACAGCATCAAATTTATATCACTTTTACAGAAAAGGAAAGCTAAATGTACCTTAACTAAAATATCTTTGGCTGAACACTCTATCTTAAGAGAGTCTTCCACTAAAAGGTTTTCTTTCCCAATAAGTATTCCTGCTTCTATAGCTGCACCAATAGGGATAACCTCATCAGGAAGGATAGAATTTAGAAGCTCGACAGCTGGGAAAAGATCTTTAATCAGTTGTTGTAGTCTTGGAATTCGAGAAGACCCTCCACAAAGGACAACCTAAAAAATAAAAATAATTTTCAGTTTCTTACTTTTAGAACATTTTTTCTCAAAATTAAGTGTTATAGGCTGATAACAGGCTGGCACACCTTTATCACATGTAATCGTTTAAGAAACCGTATTTAATATTATTTTGTTATACTTACTATATAAATTTATATATAAATCATTGACACTGAAAAACTTTACGTAAAATTGCTCCTTTTTGAGTTTGTCCCCTAAATCACCCGGCTCTGATAGTGAATAGGCTTGCATTCACAGGATTGTAGCAAACTAATACTTAAATTCAGGGAAGAAGCATCTCATTCCCCATGACACTACCCCTGGGCTCATCCAGAGGCAGAGGACAAAAAGGTCCATTTCCCAGTTCCTCTCCAGAAGCAGTTTGATCACATTCTATCATAGCTGCTGCCTGAGGGTCTGGCTTCTAATCAGCTTGTAACTAGATGCTGATTGGGATGGTGTTGGCACAGCCTCAACTACTAAGGTCCAAAGAGAACAAAGATGGTAGCTTAGATGTACACAAAGGTTTGAGAGGCAAGAAGGAACTAGGGTAGGCCTGATTGACAAGGTTCATTTCCTACACAAAACCAGCCTGTCAAGACTGGAAGAGCTGGCAGTTTTATGTCATGCATAGAAACCAACACAAGGAGTCAAGATAAATGAAGATACAGGTGAGTATGTGCCAAACAAAATAACAAGATATATGTCCAAAAACTGACCTTAATGAAACTATGATAAGCAATTTAGCTGGTAGAGAGTTCAAAATAATAGTAATAAAGATGTTCACTGAAGTCAGGAGAGTAATGCATGAATAAAGTGAGAATTTCATGAAGAGGTAGAAAATATAAAGGAATACCAAACTGAAATTATAGAGCTGAAGATTATAATACTAAAACATTCAACAGAGGGGTTCATCAGTACCGTAGATCAAGGGAAAAAAAAAAAAAAGATCACTAAACTCAAATACAGGGCAGAGGAATTGATCCATTCAGAAAAGCAAAAAAAAAAAAAAGTAAAAAAGAATAAAGACAGCTTAAGGGGATTATGGAACAAGAATAAATGGACCAATATAGACATTAGAGGACTCTCGAAAGGAGGAGAGAAAAAAAAGGCAGAAAGCTGATTCAAAGAAATAGTGACCAAAAGCTTCTATAAATTGGGGAATAAAACGTACATCCAGATCCAGTAAGCCCAAAAAGTACCAAAGTAAGATGAATCTAAAGAGACCCAAATCAACTCACACTATAATAACATTATCAAGAGTTAAAGAAGAATCTTAAAAGTGGTGAGAGAAAAGCAACTTTATATATATATATACAAGGGAACCTCCATAAGACTATTTTTTAATATATTTTATTGATTATGCTATTACAGTTGTCCCATTTCTTCCCCATCATTCCCCTCCACCCTGCACACCCCCCCCACCCATATATCCCCCCTCTAGTTCATGTCCATGTGTCATAAGTTCTTTAGCTTCTACATTTCCTACACTATTCTTGCCCTCCATCTATGCTACTTATTCTCTGTACCTTCTCTCCTCCTCCCACTCCCCTGTTGGTAACCTTCCATATGATCTCCACTTCTGCGGTTCTGTTCCTGTTCTAGCTGTTTGCTTAGTTTGCTTTTGTTTTAGGTGTGGTTCTTAATAGCTGTGAGTTTGCTGTCTTTTCACTGTCCTATTTTTTATCTTCTTTTTCTTAGATACGTCCCTTTAACATTTCATATAATAGGGGCTTGATGATGATGAACTCCTTGAACTTGACCTTATCTGAGAAGCACTTTATCTTCCCTTCCATTCTAAATGACAGCTTTGCTGGATAGAGCAATCTTGGATGTAGGTCCCTGCCTTTAAGTAGGTATGTTGACAGAAATCTTGCAAGCCAGATGGGAGATATTCAAAGTGCTGCAAGAAAAAAAAATGTCAGCCAAGAACCCTCCACCCAGCAGCAGTCCTTTAGAACTGAAGGAGAAAGTTTTTATACTCAAATAAAAGCTGGAAGAGTTCATCACCACTAGATAGACCTTACAAAAAAGTGTTAAAGGGAGTTCTTCAAGTTTAACAAAAGTGCTAATTGATAACATTAAAACATAAGAAAGTATAAAACTAACTGATAAAGGTAAATATATAATATAAATTCAGAGGAGTCTAATATTGTAATGTGGTGGTAAGTCATAACTCTAGTATAAAGATTAAAAGACAAAAGCATAAAAAATAACTAACTACAATAATTTGTTAATGGATATAAAATGTAAAAAGATATAAATTGTGATATCAAAAACATAAAATGTGCCCTGGGTAGTGTGGCTCTGGGGGCTTGGGCATCATCCTGCAAACTGAAAGGTGGCTGGTTCAATTCCCAGTCAGAGCACATGCTTGTGTTGTGGGCCAGGGCTCTGGTTGGGAGCCTGTGAGAGGCAATAGATTAATGTTTCTCTCATACATTAATGCTTATCTCCCTCTTTCTCCCTCCCTTCCCCTCTAAAAATAAATAAATAAAATCTTAAATAAACCCTATAAAATGTAGCATGGGGAGTGAAAAATGTAGAGATTTTTGTATGTTCAAAGTTATCAGCTTCAAATAGGCTATTATAATTTTAAGATGATTTATATAAGCTTGTGGTAACCATAAAACAAAAACCTATAAATAAAAAAATAAAAAGGAAATCAAAACACATCACTGCAAAAAAATCATCAAATCACCAAAGAAGGCAAAGAAGACACAAATTAAAACAGTCAGAAAACAATGAGCAAAATGACACTACTAAGTTCATACCTATCAAAAATCATTTTATATTATTTCTATACACTAACAATGAATTAATGGAAAGAGAAATTAGGAAGACAATCTCATTTACAGTAGTATCTAAAAGGATAAAATACTTAGAAGAAAAACCATCAATAATCACTTCTTATTTCAGTCTTTTTATGGATGTTCTCAAAGCTCAGTATGTTGGAGAAGAGGATGAGTTGATGAAAACTAGGCCTCATTAACATTAGGTGGGAAATGACAGGGTATGAGGAACACAGCTGAGGGATTCAAAGATAAAACAGACAAGCATGTGCCCTTGCCAGGTGGCTCGATTGGTTGGCGTGTCGTCCTGTATACATCAAGAGGTTGTGAGTTCAATTTCTGGTCAGGGCACATATTAGGTTGTGGGTTCAATCCCAGACTGGGGCACATAAAGGAGGCAACAAATGGATGTTTCTCTCATATCAATGTTTCTCTCTCTTTGAAAAAATCGATACACATATCCTTGGGTGAGGATTAAAAAAAAAAAAAAAGTATGTTTGCCGTGGCCAAGTTCCCTAAAAGGTCTGTTTTGAAGGTTAGTAAAAAGAAGTCTTCTCTAAAATCTTGCGATCCCACATAAATAACCAGGAGGTGAAAAATGTAGACTATGGCCCTGGCTCGGTGGCTCAGTGGATTGAGTGCAGGCCTGTGAACCAAAGGGTTGCCAGGTTGATTCCCAGTCATGGCACATGCCTGTGTTGCGGGCCAGGTGCCCTCTGGGGGATGTGCAAGAGGCAACCACACAATGATGTTTCTCTCCCTCTCTCCTTCCCTGCCCCCTCTCTAAAAAAAAAAAAAGAAAATCTTTAAATACACTGATTGTGAATTTTTTTAAAAAAAAGGAGAATGTAGACTGACTTTTCAAATTTTTCATATTTGACATTGAAAAGCTTTATTAATAAGCAATCAATGTTACTATGAACCACCCTCCAAAAATCTTAGCTTTTGACATTTTTATTTAAAGGGGTAAAAAAAGTACGAATAATGTGTTACTATTAATGATGATAGTAGCCATCAGGTTTTAAATAAATTCTTTAAGCATTTAGTCTGTAATATGAAATTCCTTTTGAAAACTTAAATTTTAATAGGAAATACATCTTTCAGACAAAAATAACTATTTTAATGCCTTTTCAACTACAATTTTTACAGTAATTTAATAAAATGAACTGCTATTAAAAAACTCAAACCACCTTAACTAGTGGGGTATTTAAAACCATGACTCTAAACAATGAGGAAAATAAAAAATACTACAAATTATTCTGAAAATAAAGAAAATAAAAATCTATCAAAGTTAGTGGAATAATACTAAGGCTATTAATAATTAAAACTGCAGTTAATCTCTTTATTGGGGAAAAATTAAATGAAATAAATGCTCTAGCATTCAATGTAAAAGTTTAGAAAAATAATGAAAATGTCCTGGGAAGGCTGGAAAAGAAACGCAGAACTAAACCAATTAGAATAGAGAAAAACACAACTTGAAAAAAAATCTGAGAATGTTAGGGGGTGTTAGTGGCAGAAGTTGGAGTAAATAATAATACCATTACCTGTCAATCAGGGAAGGAAGAAAATAGAAAAACTCAAAAAGAAAAAAAAAAAGAAAAATTGGATTGTTTTATTCAAATAAATTTTTATACTTTAAAATTTTAGTATCAAAAGATACATAAAATTAAAAATTATGCCCTGACTGGTGTGGCTCAGTGTGTTGGGTGCCACCTGTTAAATTCCCAGTCGGGCACACGCCTGGGTTGCGGGCCAGGTCCTGGTTGGGGGTGTGTCAGAGGTGATGGATCGATGTTTCTCTCTCACACCAATGTTCCTCTCCCTCTGTCCTTCTCCCTTCTCATCTCTTTGAAAATAAATAAAATCTTTTTTAAAATTACAAAGACATTATGCAAAGTTGTATGTTAAAAATTCAAGAAATCATTATGAAAATAGGTCTATAAAATACTCAAATTCAAAACTGAAGCAATGAAGAGAAATTAGGAAAATTATAAAAATACTTCAGAAATTAGTTTCAGATAAAATCTGTTTATAGATAAATTCTTTAGAATTCTTGAGGAACAGAGAACATCCATGTATTATATACTAATTTGGAATAAATATGATGAAAAGGTATTCAATTCATTTTATAAGCACCTGTATCCCAGGAACAAAACTAAAAACGAACAATAAAAAATATAACCCTCTGGACCAGAGGGTGCAAAGTAGCAACTTACAAATTACATCAGGCAAGACATGTTTTATCTCTCCACCCAATGTTTTAAAAAGTTCTGTACTAGTTACTAAATTTAAACATTACAATTTTTTTTATTAAGAGTCTTTATTTTGAGCATCTCTTAAAAAGCCAAAGGTTCCAATAGCACTGACTTGCTTTCCTGAAAGGTAGCACTCGGCAGGAGGGCAGCAGCTGCCCCATTGGACTAGGACAGCTCCTGTCTGTAGGTGGCACACCCACCACGACCTGCTGCTGTGGCCCTCACACCAGCTAGTGGACATTTGCCATTAATAATCACACTTGTGCTCGTGCTTTTTTACAACAGAGTTCATTATGAAACTTTTAAAACTCTTTAAACCCACCTCTCAATCTAGTAGGAGAATGGAAGACCAAGAAGAGTGGGTGTTCCAAGAAAAATAGTAGGGAGCATACTTCCTTTTTTGAAGAATGGAGTGGTACAGGTAACTCAATAGTACTATATGGCTGCTAACCAGCCTAATTGTGTATTTTTCTATGTGTGGAAAGAAACTTTTTTTATATCATCTATAGGAATAACATTAGCATAGATATAATTCAAATGCTGTTTTCCTGACATTATATTCCACAGAAACATTACTAATATTTCATGTCCCTATGAAGGATTGATTTGCTCATTCCTAGAGATTTTATGCAAGAACTTGAAAAATAATTCTAAAGCTCTCTGGGAAAAAAGTATGCATAAAGATAATTTTTAAAAACTGCAATGTTAATAATGAAGGTTTACACCTACTCAGAAAATAAATTGTTTTTTGATGAGCAATTTGGTAATAAATAATAAATCTTAAAATTTCAGAATTAACTCCCAAATTTAATTTTCAGGAAAGCAAGAATGTTCACAAAGCCACAAAGACAGCTATTTATAAAACCAAAATAACCTACACAACCAACATCAAAAATTAGTTTTATAAATTATGGTACATCAATGCAATGAAATACCATGCATTATTAAAATTGCAGTTGTAGCCTTGGTTGGTGTGGCTCAGAGGTTGGAGTGCATCCCTGTAACCTAAAGGTTGTGGTTCGATTCCTGTTCAGAGCCCATGCCTAGGTTGCCGGTTCATCCCCAGTCTGAATGCGTGCCACCTCTGGTCTTGGCACAGAATCCCAGTCTGGGTGCATGAGAAGGCAGCCAATCAACGCTTCTCTCGTGTCAATGTTTCTCTCTCTCCCTTCTTCTCTCTAAAAAAGCTAATGAAAATGTCCTTGGTTGAGGGAAAAAAAAGGTGCAGTTGTAGAGCCTGGGAACTTGGTTAAAATGGAGGGAGAGATTGATTATATTAATTCACTGATATGCCCTTCCATAAATCAACTAAACTGAGAGTAAAGGGATTTAAGAAGATATAAATGGAAGAGAGATATTGAGTTTGAAATTTTAACACATTTTAGAAGCTGGAAAGGAGAGATGTAATTGTCTTAATGCAGATGAAGTTTCACATAACCAAAGGGAAAAAGCAAAGTGGTTTGCCTCATAAAATCCCAGAGTGGCTAGGGACTCTGAAGCACCAAGCCTACACAAAGCAAGGGTGAAGCACAGAAGTGAATGCATGAAAGCCTGGTATAGAGTTACCCTCACCCTTCCCTTAACCCAGAGAGATGGCCACCAGCACCTTCTCCCAAGAGACCAGGTCTGGACCACAGAATTATGGGACTAGGGTACAAAGTGGGCATGATGCTGAAAACAAGGGGAATGAGGGAAAGTCTGCATTTTAAAGAGGGGGAACCCTGAAGCTTCCTGCCCTCAGAAGGCCAGACACCAGACATGTTCTTTCAAGCATGAGATCGGAGATTCCCTCTGGAAAAACCAAATACTCTGAAGACTAGACTTCCAGATACTAAAATAAGAAAGGCAACAGGCATAAGAATAGAGAAAGAGCATGGGTTATGGAGGCATGCTGCCTGAGTTTTAACCCTAGCACCATCGATTATATGCCAGCATTAGGACTTGAAGCAAGTACTTAACCTCTTTGGAAACCTCTTACTTTTCCCATTTGAAAATGGAGATAATAGTATCTACCTTTTGGTGCTATTGTGAGGATAAAATGTTTTATGGACTTTAAGTTCAATCATTCCCTCCTCCTTCTCTGTAAGAGGATTAGACATCCCTGCCCATTGCTATTGCCCTGACTTTGAACCCCTCTTTGTAGTGAAGTAGGTTTCCCAGCCCTGCTGTCAGGCCCAGTCTCTTGTCTAGCTTTGGACAACTGAATGTGAATACACTCAAGTGCACATAGCTAAGCAGAGGCTTTAAAATCTGTGCATGTTCTGCAAGCTTTCTTGCTCTCTTCCCTCTGCCATGAGAACTGCATGTCCCAGTTAGCTGCTCCTTTAGCCTGGGTCATAGAATGAGAAAAACCACATCACTGGACCTACAGCCACTTTCGGCTGCCCACAGGAACCACAAAGGGAGAAAAAAACTGTATCGTGTAGAAAACCACTGAGATTTGGGGGCTATTTGTTACAGGGAACAAACCGAAGAGACAACTCTACCTTTTTAAGTTCTCAAAAGCCTGTCATTTTAGAAATATCTGGAGGTGAATCTTTAACAACATTTTAAATCCTAACAATGTATTCACCTTCTATTCAAACAATTGAGAACTGTACCATTTATGATATCCAAATGTCAGGGCTCTATGACCAGTTAATGAAGAGAACTTACATTAACTGATCACCCATAACATGCCACATACAATATTTCATTTTTTCTTCATAACAACCCTCCAGAACAAGTTATACTTATAATACTTACTTGTGTTATTACCCTCCTAATAAAAGGAGACAAATAAAACTTGGGAAATAAATATTTGCCCACTCTGCAACTATTAGCACTGTGAGTCTTTTAATTCAGGTGTGTCTGTCTTCAAGCCCACTCATTTCCCACCACCATTTTGCTACCATTATATACTCTTGTCTTATTCTTCATAATCCACCCCCTAACTTCCAAGCACAAAGCACAAAGCTTGACATATTATAAATGATCCAAAAAATTACTTATTGAATTGCAAAGAAAAAAATGACTTTCATCATATAGCAATACCAAAATAGTTAAAATATAAAAACTTATAAACTACAAATTAAAAGAAAATAGTATTAAATATTTGTCATATCTGAACAAAGATGGAATTTATAAACTTAGAAGCAGCTGAAGAAATCTCTTGGTCTATTTAACGGACCAAGAGATTTAAATAAATACATGAAACTTCAGTATGCCAAATACCCTTCTCCCTAATAAGACCAAAATTAAACAGTAAACTACACGCTTCAAAAGATCACAGTAAATAACACTTAATATTCTGATTATATAAAGCATCTGCACAAATAAATTTTTTAAATACAGATTTAAATAATTAAATAGGCAAAGAATATGAAATATTTACACACATTACATAAACATTAAAAATAATCCTTTAATAATCAGTAAAATATCAAGTAAAAATCTTTTTTTCAACTCTTCAATGGAAAATTCATTTTTAAATGATAAAACTCAGAGCCAGTAAAGTAAGGTGTATTCATATTTCTGATAGGAATGTTAGTTAATTTAACATTTTTAGAAAGTAACTGAAGATAAAAAATATAGTCTTAAGCTATTTAAACTCTTTGACCCAAAAATCTTACAGTGGGAATCTACTCTAAGGAATAGCCCTAAACATGGTAAAAGCTGAAGCCCAAAGATGGGCATCACTGTTCTGAGGGCAGAGAAGACCCAGTTTAGGTGTCCACCATGGAAAAATGAAATCATTTACAGTGCCTTTTCTTTTCTAGATATTAAGAATCTATTTAATATGGAGTTGATGAAGACTATACAGAAATACAGAAAAAGAAATTGGTTATATTATATGAAGAAAATAATACTCAAAATTGTACATACAAATTAAATCAGTTCAAAATATTCTAAAATACAACACTTGTTGCCTTTTGGTATTTTTCTGAATTTTCTTATACGAATACTTACAATTTTAATAATGAAATTTTAAAATTTACATGTACTTTAAATGAATATAACTATCCTTAACAAAAAAACCAAAAAATTAAAAATTTGAATGTTTTTGAAGTTCTCAAAACGTTTTCTTATGCCAGTAGAGAGGAGTAGTGTGGTGTATTGGTTATGGGAAGACTCGGGAACTACACAAAGTTAAATCCTGGGTTTACCACTAACCACATGCTCTCCAAGAAATTATTTATCTCTTTGCACCTTGGTGCCTTCATTTATAAAATGGGAATAAATAAGAGCACATACCTCATGAGTTGTTGGTGAGCATTCAATGAGTAAATCCAAGTAAGACACTTAGAAATAGTGTTTGACACATGGCAAACATTCAAATACCTGTCAGTCATTGCTTACATATTAAAAAATATACTGAAAAGGAACTATTCTTTTTTTGCTAGGAAACTGATATAAATATCATTAAAGTCATCAATCAAAATTTAACCAATTTTCCTTACTCATTAACACAAGCTTGGGAAATATTTAAATTCATAAAAATATTCTTTCAGTACCGAGGGGCTATTTCCTAAATTCCAAGTCTGAAATTAGTCCTAAAATAAATACGAAAAATATAAAAGTATTACCTTGTTGATATCATCTGCTGTAAATCCACTTTGTTCTAAGAGGGCTCTGATTGCTTCTATACATTTATTAAAAAGTGGAGAACAGAGAAGTTCAAATCTTGCTCTGTACACACACATACACAGGAGAAAAAGACAAAGAAAAAAGGCTTATTCAATTAAACAAGACGTCTTTTTCTTGTGAAGAGTGATGCCAAAACCTAATGTGACAGTTCTCTTAAGAATAGGTTTATGATGAGAACACGTTATTTAGCACCTAGCAATGTAATAATGGGGGGAGAACATCTAAGTTATTTATCTTAAAATGTCTTCAGACATTTTAAGATCAAATCCAGGTTGGAGATTCTTACCCATGGCCTACTTAGAGGTTTTATATAATGAAAATGCAGACTCAATGTATGACAGTCCCAACAATAAATTATTGATCTAAATCAAACCATCATTTAGAAGTGTTTGTTATATTTATGTGTTAAAGTTTTAAAAATTATATTTCTCACTATTTTTCTTTAAAATTTGAAACTGTATTATACCTAAATTTAGCTCTTTGGCACCATGTGGGGAACCTGAATGCTAGGATATAATTTTTTAAAATTATATTTTATTGATTATGCTGTTACAGTTGTCCTGATTTTTCCCTTTTGTCTCCCCTTCACCCAGCACCACCCCTACTGCCTCATGTAATCCCCACACCTTGTTCATGGCCATGGGTAATAAGTTCTTTGGCTACTACATTTCCTATACTGTACTTTACATCCCCATGGCTATTCTGTAATCACCTATTTGTACTTCTTAGTCCCTTTATCTCTTCACCCATTCCCCCAGATCTTTCCCCATCTGGCAACCATCAAAATGCTCTCTGTATCCATGACTCTATCTGTTCTTCTTGTTTGCTTAGTTTGTTTTTTAGATTAAATTGCTGATAGATTTGTATTTTTTGCCATTTTACTGTTTATAGTTTTCATCTTCTTATTTTCCTTAAATAAGCCCCGGCTAGTATATAATTTTAAGAGCAATTTATGTTCATGAAAAATGTACTCCCTAATTTTATACTGAACTTCTAAGATGGAGACTGATTTTTAAATTTATTTGTGCTATCTCTAGATATTGAAATATATCTTGTGGTTACAATCTTTGTGATAAAGGCAAAATTCCTAACAAAAAAATTACAAATTCTAATACATTTTTAATAACTGATATTAACAAGCCAACATATACTGAGTACCTGGAAAAACTTAGCACTAAGTTAGAAATTCTGAAAATAAAAAAAATAAATACAGATACCCTGCCCACCTTTCTACCTTTTGGGTTATAGCTTGAAATCTCTGTTAAATATCTAGAGCAGTGCTGTCTAACAGAATTTTCTGTGAGCATGAGCCATATCAGACTATTGAGCACTGGAACTAAGTGCTCCTGAGAAACGAAATTTTGGGTTACCTTTTCTAAGTAATTTAAATTTAAATTGCCAGAAGTGGCTAGTGGCTATGGTATTGGATACAAAGATCCAGAGTCTTCACAAAAGCCCAGGGAGAGTGTGGAAGCTAAACTACAATGGCCAGATGAAGAAAGAATTCAATAAAACATAGTGTAATCCTAAAAATAATATAATGCTATAATTCTGGACATTTTCACTTTGTTTCTAAGTCACCTGTTAGAAGTTTGGGAAGTTTAAATAGTTTAATTAATGGTAGCTGTTATTATTGTTAGTAATATGCAATGTAAAATAAGGAAACATCCTCCCTTTGGACTTTCTGGGTAAAAGTACAGTAACTTGTAACCAAAAGACATGGACATTAAAAACAATTTTATGCACATTATATGTACATTATACCTGTGTTTACTGAATGTCATAAAGCTATTAAAATTTAAAATGTTGATGATGGATGATAGAGCAAATGAACCCAAGAGAAACATCAATTTTTAGTATAGTGTAATAAAGAGTATCAATTTTGGTGTCAAATTGGCTGGGTTCAAATCCCAGGTCTATCACTTATTAACTGTGTAACCTTGGGCAAGTAATGAAACCTCTGTGTGTTTCAGCTCCCTCACATGTAAAATAAGGACAATGGATTGTTGTGAGAATTTGATGAGCTGATACTTAGAATACAGGCTGCCACACAGAGTTAACCATTAAGTTATAGCAAACCACCACTGAAGCATGGGCAAGGTCCACACCAAATTTAAGCTCTAAAGTAGTAATGGCCATGTAGTCCATCGTGGGACCACCATTTTGTAAGAGAAATCTGAAAATCTCAAACTTAAGTCTCCTCTCCTTTCTTTAAAAGATCTAGGATGCCTTTGTCACACACTGCTATTTGCAAATAACAAGCAATCACAACTGACATAATTATTTTGGGAATGGTTACTTAAAAACTGGATCCCAGAAGTAAAGATAGGAAAGTTCTCCTTTTATAGATAGCGAGTAAATCTCAAATAAACAAAAAACCCAAAGTGAGAAAATTACACCTGAAAAGGAATGCACTTGAAATTTTTATGAAAGTTTTTTGAACTTCAGTTTTACCTGGACACAGTGCAGTCAAAATCTTGACCTTCATATAATGAGTCGAGGAAACAATTGGCACTTCCCAAGGTGGACAAAGAATGTTTCGCAATGTCAGCACTGTTCATCAATTTCACCATGGCTCGGGCATTTCCTCTGATATCATGTTTGAAGGATCTAAATTAAAAATACAGTCTCTGAAGTTTAAAAATTACTAGGTCATTTAGAATTAATTATAATTAAAATCTGGATAATCCCTACTAGGATAATAAGCAACTCACAAGCAATATTAACACCAGATTTTAGAATCTGGCTTCTAACCCTCCAAAATTTCTGAAGAAAATTCTCTATAATTATAAGAAGAGTCTCTCCAAGAAAAATCAATAACCAATATACTTAATACTCTGAGAATTCTGCATTCTGTACCCTTAAGAATAGAGAGTACTTTGAAGAAAGCAGAGTAGCTATCATTTTTCTTGTAGATAAAACAAATGGAGATTGAAGGAGATTAATGTAACTGGGTAAAGTCTCATATTTCGCCCTTCACAATTGCAGCACCATCATTGTTTAACGGTATAAAATGATCTGTCCAGAATTAAAAAAATAAAAGTGCTTCTTCAAAGATATTTGACACATACATAATATGTAAAATTAAAGTTCCTCTACCTCCAAAATGAATGAATAACACTGCTTTACAAGCAGTGGTCAATGGCCTTGTTTCTAAACGTGTTTCATAAATTGGAATCACGAGTAAAATTAACAACATTCTACCTTGAACTGGAACACCTTTATAACAAAAAGCAGTATAGATCTTCATTTAACCAAGGAGAATTACCACTTTTTCAAGACTTTTTTACCCAGTTTAGCCAAACTGATGAAAGCACTGTTTCAGCTACATTTTTTTATAGCTGTAATATCCAAAATATAATCTTTATATTATATTTGGTTCTTGATATCCCACACAAAATTAAAATTTTAAATGGAATAATTACATCCAGTAACAAAACTAAAATATTCCCTGTGGTAGTAGATTAGTAATTAAATAAACACTCCATCCATTCCCTGGAATGTGATGGAGTGTGACTATAAGCAAGGTAGTCTTCAGATCTAAACTTACAAAAACTGTTCAGAAGGCAGTGAGGCCTCAGTGCCTGTACTTTTCCCTTCAGCAAGACGTAAGAGCAGCACATGAAGAATTAAGAAATTGAACTTGAGATCCAACTTCATGCAGTTCAGTGTCTGGTAATCCCTTAAACTAAGTAAAAAAATCCAAGCCCACTGCACTGGGCAGCTTGGCTGCTGCTTCCCCATGTTTGCCTGGATAGACATTGTTAACTCTAGACACAAAAATATCCAGTACATTGGAAAAAACACATCCTCCTTCTAAGCAGAACAACTACAAATAAATTAGGGGGAAAAAAACTAAAGGGAAACATCAATCAAAATATATCATCAAATCCATTAATACTTACCTCTGAAACTCAGAAGCTAGATGCTGTGCTAAGGTTTCTGTAAAATGTGTACCTCCAATGTTATAATCAGTGTTTGTTGAAAGAACACGATATATTCCACTGTTAACTTCCATGACACTGACAGATAACGATGTTCCTCCTAGTTTGAACACCAAAATATTGCTTAAAAAAAGAGATAACATGAGTGAGTTATGACAGAATCAACATTTTAAAGCTAGGGTAGACTTTTTACACTAAAGAGTCACTTATTTCAATCCCTTTAAATCAGAAATGAGGAAACCAAAAATCTCACATAAGTAACTCAGTTGGACATGGTAATCATTTAGTGATGAATCAAGTCTAGAAACCAGATCTCTTGATTTTATGTTAGTTATTTTGTGTTTAGTTGTGCTGGTAAAATTGCATTCTTCTGAGTAACTAGAGTTCAAAATGCCAACTTTTCTTTTTTTTCAATAAAGGTTTTATTTATTTACTTATTTTTAGAGAAAGGGGAAAAGAGGGAGAGAAGGAGGGAAACACCAATGTGTGGTTGCCTCTCGAGTGCCCCCTTTCTGGGGGCCTGGCCTGCAACCCAGCCATGTGTCCTGACTGGGAATTGTACCAGCATCCCTTTGGTTTGCCAGCTGGCACTCAATCCACTGAGCCATACCAGGCAGGGCCAAAACACCAACTTTTCAAATAAAGAAAAGATGGCATTTTCTTTTACACTAAGTGTATATAGTGAATTGGAAGAGAATTACAGTGAATTGTGATTGTAAGAGAATACAGAAATTTTGTGTTAATATTATCCAAGTTACTACTGCCATAATGTATTCTATAAAAATGAAACATAAGCAAAACTAGGAGCTAACTTCCTATGTATCAAAATTCCTAATTTCTGATATTTTACATCTACCTAGTTTACCTAAAAATAATTTTCTTGTGATTTATACATATTAATTTCTTTATTCAAGATGTGAAATATGAATAAGGTGAAACAATTAGGGGAAATTAACACATCTGAATTTCTCTATAAAGTTGCATGGTATATCAGATCTATAAATTTGTCCTGATGTGTGTGGAGGCTATTTTGGTTGGGTGTCATCCCCCAAAGCGAAAGTTTGCCAGTTCCATTCCCAGCCAGGGTACATGCCTGGGCTGTGGTTCAATCCTAAACTGGGGTTTGTGTGAGAGGCAAACAAACGATATTTCTCCCTCACATTGATGATTTTCTCCCTCTCTTTCTCCCTCCCTTTCCCTCTCTCTAAAAATAAATAAATAAGATCTTAAACAAAAAAGACAATTTTGACAACTGAATTAGGAGTATGTGTTACTATTTCATAATCAAAAGAATTCTTAAATCCCCGTGCTGGATTTCTTGCCATCTCCTGTCAAGATGAATATATATAAAACTACTTACTGGTTATAAACATGTTTAATAATTGAAATTGGTAGTAAAATTAAGTGTCCTAGCTTGAGTTGGAACGTGGCTGGGATTACAAATTTCAAATCTCTCTCCATTAAAGGGACAAAATGTGGTGACAAGAGGGCAGGAAAGCTCAACCTTTCATCCTGCTATTTATGCACTTTCTCTGTTTTCCTAGGACATCATGCTCATCTATTGGAAAATCTCTAGTGGAGTTTTGATGTTTTTTCATTCACAAAGGCTTATAGCCACTGCATTTTATAATCTACTGATACAATTGTTATAATCTATAATATTTTCTGCACTGAAAACTTAATGCTGCAAATATGTTTTTTACCTTTTTCCAGTGGGGGAGTCTTGTCCAATTCCATAAGCCAGAAGAGCTGCAGATGGTTCATGGATTAACCGCAAAACATTAAAGCCAGCAGCTCTGGCTGCTTCCCTGTGGACAATTTGCTTTCAATGAATTTAATATCACATGTTCAAGTTTACATTTTAGAAAAGATCTGCTAAAGATTTTATGCAATAGCAAATAAGATTTAGTAATTAGAACATGAACGGTAATGATTTTTACAAGCAAGATACAGGACACAAGAAATAGATGTAACTGTAAGAGTAGATCATTTTCCATTTAAAACAATAGTGTTCAGAGTCTAATTTCTTAACAAAGAAAAAATATGTGCTTATATTGAGCAAGGAAAAGAAAGCATTCAAAAATGCCCATGCTTACAAACTTTAGATCTAAGGTGAAGAAATACTTACAAATATATTCTAAAATTGCATATTTTTATATAATTTCAGCATAAACCCTTATTAACTAACACTAAGGCAAAGTGATTCATAAACATCAACTTAACCTGGTAATTAAAAACATTTCCAATCAAAACGGCTAAAAGGGTACATCTAATTTTACGTTGTCTTGCCATTTCATAAAAGATAGAAAATAGTGATCATTAACATACTTTTACCATACTATTTACCTATATACACATATTCACAAATATAATTTTATTGCCCAAGGTATTTTCAAAAGCAATTTATTTTTTACTATATGGTAGTATTGTGAAATTTGTATTTCCTTTAACTAAGCAAATAAGATAAATCCCATATTATACTTACCCAAGAGCATTTTTTTGCTTTTCTCCAAAATCAAATGGAACAGTAATGACCACATCATTTGCATCTGAGCCCAAGACAGAATGTGCTGTTTCTGTATATTAAAAAAAGTAAATAAATTCTGACGGACACAAAAATACGTCAAGTGATACCTGAGTTTATCAATTTGTAGCAAAGATCTTCTAACTACAAAGATTTGCCAGTCCACTTGTGTGTCCCATCCTGTTGGTTTTTTACTCTTGTTCTCTTAAATCATGCACTACTTTTTGTGGTTTTGGTATAGTTTGTGGACACAGAACTATGTACTATGTCCTAGTTCTAGGCGCCTAGCTTTTAAACTTCAAAGTTTCAACCATCTCCCAAATTAGACTCGTTTCACTGAGAATGAGTTTCTAATGTGTCAATGTAAAGACAAACAGCACAATCTCAGTTCAACAGATTAAAGGGTTGCCTTACATTCCATGCGTTTGTGACATAACCCCAGAGCTGATGTGAGCCTTATCAATAACCTGCTCCAAAATTTCCTAAATTGTCCCAAAGAGCATAACTTAGCTGCAGCCCTTGTCTGAAGTGGTGATGAAACCAGACCTATGTAACCTGCCTAAATATTGTTGAGAGTGTACTGTTGATCTTAAAGTGATATGTTATTCACTCTTCATTGCATTTATTTAGCTGCTTCATCTTAAGAAGTTTTGAATGTTAAGAATCTTAAGAATGTTAATCTGGCCCAAACTGTTCATATTACTTCTAGGGAAACGAAAGTCAGGGAAGTTAAGTCATTTAACCAAAATCACGTAGCCAAGTAGTGGCCCAGTCAGATACAGACTTTAGGTGTTCTTACTGCTAATCTGTTCAATCATCTGCCTCTCCCCAGGTCAAAAAATACATCTAACTTTTTAAAGTCAATTTTTAAAAGATTTTCTCTTTGGCTCAATACCTTTCATTTTACTAAATATCAGTCTGGCAACATCTTCTGGATTAACAAATTTGGTTTCCTCTCCAGTATCTATTTTATATCGTAATTTCCCATTTTTTTCAATGACCTAAAAGAAAATTATAAGTATGTTAAATAAGAAATAATTTTAATAAAAATACAAAGTTACAAACCCAAAGTAAGCACCTTAGCAATTACTTTGTGTAATAGGGAATAATAGAATCATACTCACTAAACATCTACTTTCTGTGATGTATTTCTGAGCCTGTGGGTCATCAGAGCTGTCCATAAAGATAAAGATAGTTAAGTATTAAAATCAGTATCATTCATATATGAGGTTTAAAGAACACTGTATTTTTCAATAGGACTGAACAAATATAAAAAATAAACAAAATTAAGTTGCTTAATATTAAAAAAACTTCAAGTATTACAGACTGATTAAATGAATCAATATTTGCAATGGTTATAGTAATTCTATTAAAGTGTTAATCTTTGCATTTGAAAATAGCTGGCTTTTGCTTGTCCTGCTCTTGCTGATATTAAGATGCTATACATTTGGTGGTGAATTTTTGTATCAATGATTTTGTTACATACTTTCACATCTATAATCTGAAAACACAACCACTGGGTTATGAAGGGCAAACCAGCTTGCTTAACACCATCTTTGTTGTTTGGTCTGTGAAGTAACATCCAAAATCAAGAGTGAGCAAAAGTACGAATGTTATATATGAAAAGGTGCAGAGTATTATAGGTAGATAGATCTATAATGTACTGTATAAAGTGAGTACTATATGTGCATGGCAATGAAAAAACGACCAGGTGTTACGTTGTTCAAAATAGTAATACCAGTTTACGTAGACTATAAAATGTTTTCACATATATTACCTCACTTGATCTTCACAATATCTAAGTTGGGTTAATTTGTCAGGTATTAATTTAGAGGTAACAGGTTCACAGAGGATTAATAAATTAGCTAATAAGGGGCAGAGTCAGTATTTGGCCCCAAATCTTCTCTATCAGGGTACAGTTGCCACACTTTACCCAAGTACCTGGCAGTAAGAAGGTACATGATTCAAGTACTTCTGTCCCTTGAGAAGTAGGAGTGTTTGATCCTTGATTTAATTTCACCTAGAAATTAAGTAGCAAATCCTTCCCTCAAACTATTCTTCCAGAGGGCTGTGCCTATTCTGTTCAGAGGCCAGTGTTAAATGTTTAGTAAGTGAAAATTAAGTGGCTAATTGCTGATGGGTCACTGAACATGACCCTAATCTGTACAAGTAAGACTCAAGGGGCTGAAAACTAACAAATTCGGCTTAGAGCTCTGAATATTTGTTATGTTCTTCATACTTCCTCCTCTATCATCTAAAAATTGGTAGAGAAGCAACAGGCTTTAAGAAAAAAAGATGAAGTATGCCCATAGTGATTTTTTTGTATCGCTGCACATTTACCAGTTTTGTTTTGTTTTTAGTACAGAATTTAAGTCAACCAGGACAATTTATCCTATTATGTGTAGGCTATCTACTACTCAGACAAGGTATTTGCTGGGAAAGAATAGTTTATGGAATACACAGAACTCTTAGAAATGAAAAATTACTTCTCAACTGCTAGGCCTTGAGGGCCTCGCTTATGTGAGGACAGAAAGCACACACAGCTCTCAGGGCCATGTAGAGGCAAGACCCTGGAGATCAGCCAGCAGAAAGACAGAGAGCAGAGAATGCAGGTGACGGCAGATGATCAGAGTGCCAGAAAGTAGTGAAGTGACCCACAACTACATACACGTAAAAACTTTATTTGTCCACACCAGGATTATGTAACAGAAAAGCAAAGGGTGGTGGGAGGTTGATACACACAGCACCTCATTTACATCATGATCTTTAGGAGGCAGAGTGTTAATCCTACCATTGTACCACAACCTTTAACAGCAATGCCACTTTCTCTTCCTCTTCCTTGTCTTTGCAGTCAGCAGGCCCTTGGACCTGGCATACACCAGCACTAACGTGCTACAGGGTTTTCTTTCCCACCACTGTCACAGTATGGTGCCTTCTATGTGCGTGAGAGCATTTTTACATTCATCTGTTTATTAGACACTCACAACATTCCAGTGAGGTAGGTAGGATAGTTATTAATTTCCCACTTCATTGGTGAGAATCCTGAGTTACAGAATGGTGAAATGACCCACCTAAGGATGGATAGGTAGTAAAGGTTGGGCCTAGAGCTTAGGCAAGATTTCTGGGCTCGTTTTTCAATACAATGTTCCCTTATTACAACTTTCTTCCTCTTAACAATATTTTGCCCTTTTCTCTGTTTACTTCTTTAAGACCTTTCCCTTTAGTTTTATTCCCACATTAAGGCTACTTCACCCATTACTTTTCACAGTACTACCTCCAAAGTTTAACTCCACTTCTGTACTTCAGCACTTCTATTATCTGAAATAAATCCTTGCTTATGTATTTTGCTACCATTAATAGATTTATATAGTACAGGCCTAATTGTTCACCAAATACTTCCTTGTTTTTCCAAAAAGTCTACCCACCTACATTAGTGTTACCTAGTTATAACTGACACCTAACCCTCCATATAATGGACTATTCAAATGATTGGCCAATGTAACTGTGACAGGGTTAGAACCTATGAGTTCTAACTAGATTCCAGTGTATGCTACCATAACAGCTACCTCCTACATCCATCTCTCACTCATCACATCAGCTCATTTGCTTGCCATCATGGTTTAGGTATGTTCCCACTGTTTTCTGGACTGTTTCTTCAGCTATTTGTATTTCCAGCATTAAGTATCCCAGCCTGCAAAATATAAAGCCTCTCTCAACATGCTCAGACATTTGTTTCTAGCCTCTAGAATGAAGAAAAACTTTTTAAATTGTAAATATGGCTTAACACTTTTCTACATCCCAAAGGGTATGTTTTTGGCAAAAATAGAATGTACTTGTTGAGAGCTTGTGCCTAAAAGGAGTTATCTGTTACAGGTGGTCTTTATTTACACTACCCTCAACTGTTCCCAAGGTTGTTCTCTTTCACTGTATGCCACCAACTAGGTGATTTTTCATCTACGCCATGTGAGAAAAAGTGACTTTGGAAAGTTCCCTAGAAGGGA
This sequence comes from Glossophaga mutica, assembly GCA_039655065.1. Lineage (NCBI taxonomy): Eukaryota > Metazoa > Chordata > Mammalia > Chiroptera > Phyllostomidae > Glossophaga > Glossophaga mutica. Next base: position 161,509,827 of record CM077303.1, read on the forward strand.
GGTTTACTAGGGATTCCCTTCTGTAACATGAGAAACAAGACTGGCAGAAAAGAATGAAATTAGCTATAAGAACTTGGGAAACTGATATAATCCAAATTCTTTCCATGATATTCAAATAGCAACTCAAATAATATGGGATGCAAAGAATTTACTAGGATTTAGTGCTTTATAAAGCAGTCAATATCTCATTATTTCAGATTATCAATATGAACCATAACACATGACTGGGGCTCCCTGTCAGTTCTGAACTGTATTCTTATAGAGATGAAGAACTATGAAAATGGAGGGAAAGATGGCATGACTACTGAGTGCTTAGTAGGTATGTCACAGACATAGCAGTGAAAATAACAGAAAGATACAAATACATGTTGTGACTATAGCAGTCTTGAACTATAGAGGGTTTTAAAAAAAATGAAGACTTTAAACTCCAGAAAACAGTCAGGTTAAACATATATTCAAGCAATGAGGTCATGGTATACAACCATAATTCTATCTTATCAACTAATGTGCCTCACCCTTGCCTTACCTTGGCCAAGGTCATATACATTAATAACTTATATGTGTATAGTGCTTTTAAACTTTTAAACCTTTTCATTTCTATTAGCCATTTGATCCTCACAACAACCCTGTGAGGTAGGCATGTCAGGAACTGTTAGCTAGCTCCCATTTTACTGATGAAGAAACTGGTATAGAAAGGTAAACTAAATTCCCTCACATCAGTGACAAAGCCAGGGCTAACTAGCTTTTTGGACTTGGCTCCATCCTTTTTCCATTAGGCCACCTCTCAAATATCCACAGTGTTCCAATTAGTGGAGAAGTTTGGGAAAAGCAATTAGCACGTATATTCCTACTCTTCTGCATATTTATGGCTCATCCACTCTTTTCTGAGGACTTGGAAAAGGAGCCAGGGTACCAAAAGGCAAGTGTTTAGGATATACACCCTTTTATAATCAGTTCCTAACTTTTGGTATTTGAAATTAACCTCTGAAGCAATTTTTCAAGCCCTAGCTGAAAAGCACCGGTTGCCTCTTCCACTGCTGTCGCCAAGCGTCTGACTGCGATCACGGCATCCCTGCGGAGCTCGTTGGCCGCGTCTTGCTGGGCACTGGCCTCCTCACCAATAGCAATCAGCCTGTCCAATTTCTCTTCCTCACGCTTTGAGAGTTCTCGTGCCAATCTCCTGTTTTCTGCCAATTCAGCTGCAATAGTCCTGGCCACTGACCGCCTTCTTCGCCTTGCCCACCTTGGAGGGGGCTCACTGGTCAAAGGCCTATCCCCACCAGAAACAAAAGGAACTCCGGAGGAGGAGATTGGAGGCTGCTGTGTGGAGGCCACCCCAGGAGTGTTTCGGCTGGTGCTGGTGCAGGGACTGGGCTCACCGGACACACCCAGTCTGGTCATGGGGCTGCTCTGACAGTGAGCAACTGCACCTCTGAAAAGGTGGTGGGAACTGCTGTAGCTGGGGGTCCCTTGAGAGCACCCTGAAAAACAAAGCAACAATGTTGCAGAGAAGACATTCCTGCTAATGGAATGCATGGAGCCAGCAGCAGAGTTGAGAGACAATTGCAAAACTGTGGTCATTCCTAAAAGGCCTCTTTCCACAAGGGATTGGGAAGAATTCATTTCCTTGGTCTGGACATTTTAGTTTGTTGTAGTCTTACCTCCAAAACCTCCCCCTTACCTCCCTGAGCCCCTTTCCACTTAGCTATCCAACCCACTCTATAACCACAAATGCCTAATTAGCCATTACAAATAATTCCAAAATAGTCTGGTTCTCAAGAGTACTTCTACATTTAAAGAGTTCTAATATTTTACATACCTAGAGTCATAGCTGTTAAATATTTGGAGCCCCTTATCTTACTATTAGGTTTAAAAAAGAGGGAAAGGAGTAAAAAAAATAGGGATGATGCTGAAAGGAACATCATCCAAACATATATTGCTGTTTAGAACCAAGTGACTCTGGGACCCCAATCCTTCATGTTTGGGAATTACCTGCGCCTGAGGATTCATCCCAGGAGTCCTCAAGGTCACTGGTTTCTTGCATCTGGTCACTGATTCTCAGTTGACAATCCTCATCTGATTCCTTAACTGTTTTCGAGATAGGCTGATGATCTGCTGCCTGAGTGCTTTTTGCTCTCAGAATGCTGGTTCCCTCTTTCCCGGGGGTGTCAGAGACCCCTAAGTTCTGATCATAGTGTTTGGCCCAAGGAGCATCCTCCATTAAGTTGTCTGGGTTAGTCACTACCTGATTTCGGAGAAGCTGATCCAGTGTATCATAAAATGGACAATGTGGAGGGTCACCCATACTTGTGGCATGGGCAACGTATGCCTTTAAATATAATGCCTTCAGAACTTTAAACTTGGAGCGGCACTGACGTTCTGTGCGGCGGAAGCCTTCCTGCTGCATTCGCTTAGACACAGCCTGATAGACATCTGCATTGTGATGCACAGTTTGGAGGCGTTGAATATACTCTGCCTCGCCAAGTATGGAGAGAAGAGTTCGTGTCTCCTGTCTGGACCATCGGATGCCCGCACTGCTATTGGAACTGGCCATAGTGGACTGGGAAGGCTAGCTGAAGAAAGCTCCTGGGCAGCAAGGCGCCAAATCTGAAGGTGCGGGGAAGCTCTGGGTGGTTTCAGTCTATTTCCAGGAGACAGCAGATTCTTCCCTCTCAGGGCTAATTGCTGAGAAGCCAGGTCCAAGGACCAAATTTCTGGCTGGAAGGCCACAGGGGAATGAGAGTTACAGTAAGGATAATTGTGGCAGCAAGTTAAGCAATGCTACCTGTAAGTAGGTCGCAAACAAGCAGGATGCCAAGATTGAGAAAGCCCAACTCTGGGAGTTCATCCAGGATGGACACTGGACCAGGGACTAAAAAGGGATTTACTGGCTTGATAAACAAGGGGACTGGCTCTTCCACGAAGGACAGAATGCTTCCAAGGCTGAAACCTGGTACAACTGAGTGTCTGTAAAAATCACGATTTCTTGTAAGTAGACAGACGGAGATGGGAAACACCTGGAACGTGAGGCAGCTTACTCTGAAGAAGTGCTAGCAGAACCATGGTGTAGCAGTTTGTTCGAAGGGTGTTCATCCTTCACTAATCTTGGCCTAAACAGCATGCTGTGGCTATATATTACCCATCTGACTGTCACCATTGCACTCCTTCATTAAATAACTTAGAGCCAGAAAAGTTATTCCTATTAATACAAAACTTTTTACGTAATATAGCAGAAGACAACAACATCATTACTCCAACTGTCTATCCCAAAACAGCAGCATAAAACAAACAGGGCTACCAGGGGATATAGATCTATGGACATGTTCTAGATCTTGATTGGATCAATGTATCTATTTGTGATACTACACTATATTTTGCAATATGTTATCATTAGAGAAAGTGGTAAATCCAGTAATGCATATGATCTCTTTATGTTATTTCTTACAACGGTATGTACAATTACTCAAAAAATTCAATTAAAAAATCATATTGTCAGCTGCTAACAGTGAATCTAGCTTCAACATCTGTAACTCATTGTTTTTTTATTTACAATTTGAGTATCTTCGACACCAACTAATTTGTCTTCATCATGACAAAATTTTGAATTCGCTCTGAAATACTATAGTTTTTGGCTTAGTGCATAGATATCCTAAGGGGAAAAAAAGTGTCAAGTTCAGTTCAACTACATGCAGGTAAGGAATAATAAAAATATCTTATGTATAAAAAATATTAAATTTAATCTATAATCCCAAAATTCTAACATCAACATAAGGAGACTTCTGTTTACATTCTCAACCAAACAACATGGAAAGGAAACAATATGGGTTAAGGGTTAGAGTCCTGAACCGCAGTCCTATCTAGTTCATCCCCCTAACTAATGTAGGGTACCTTGATTTTCTCATCTGTAAATGGGGAAGGATTAAAACCTACCTTACAAATCTTACAGGGATTTGAGAGGATTAAATAAAATAATAGATGTGAAAGCACTCTGAAAACTTAAAAACACTTTGTCAAGTATTACTAGTCCAGTGAAACTAAAACCCCCTAATTATAGTGGGAATCTATAATTTGAGGAGACATGAGTCTGGGGAAGCAAGCCTCTTTAATCTTTTAATTAAAGTTATAACAGATGATTAACCTGATTCTTACTTAAAACATTAATTAAGCTATTTCTCTAATGATTAAATTTGTAAGCCACTGGAAAAGCTAGTTCCCTGAAAGTGTCACAAAAGGACCCAAGGAAGAAAACCCATAGTGTCTACACAAATCATGACCAAATATAGATTTAGCAAAACTCAACAAGGCAATGAAGTCATCAAATTCCCACAAAATCTTTCGAGTTCCCTCAGCTAAAAAATATAAAGATGTAAAAAGTCCAAATTAACACCTCTGAATGACACAAACTGTCAGAACTAAAGGGATGTTGGCATTTGTCAATACAAACAGACCTGTCAGCAAGTCTGAGTGAATCCCATCCCTGAGAAGACTCAATACTAATCATCAAAAAAAACAGCCTACTGGGGTACTCTCTGAAATGACTCAGTTGTAAAAAACAACAACAAAAAAATGGTGTTTATAGCTCATTTCACATTATGTTTAGAACATATAAACACATTTTTATTACCATATGTAAAAGTAATATTTTACTCCATACCTTCTGCCAAGAATCTGCTTTACTTTCATTACTGTATTTGAAATATTTCTTATTCTACTTTGCTTTGCTGCCAATCCAACAACCTGAAAAAGAGTAATATATTACAATGCATGTAATTTTTACTTATTTCAAGGCACAAAAATGAGGGAGAATAGTACCTCTTCACTTTCTGAGTAAGCAACAACAGCTGGAGTAACTCTGTCTCCTGCATCATTTGCAACAACATCAGCCCGGCCATCCTGGAGAAAAACACACAACTATATTAGTTCTTCTGAATGAAAATACAGTCTCGTTAGGCATATTCAGACATATTCTGCCAGTGTAACTGTGCTATATATGTGGAAAGAAAAATTGCTCTATCAAAATTTTAAACTTGTAGATTTAATTGCCACTATTAATTTCCTAGACTTATTACATAAGGCCAACATTCCAGGAAGAACTGCTGCATCTTTTTTGTCTTCTCTGCAGAGTCAAGAATTGGAACAAACATAATTAACAACCTATCTTTATCCAAAAATAAGTCTTACGACACCACCCTTTCTACTTCTCTTCCTTTCTCTACAAATACATCTTTATTCCCCTTTCTATAAAAGATGAAGTGGCACTAATCCCTTTGCCTTTTCCTTACCAATCATTTGTTTGACATCTAAACACGAGTGTCAGGGAAGTGCAGTATTATTGTTCCTTCCATCTTCCCACTGAGAGGAAGGCCCCAACTCTCTCAAACTCTCTTAATTTCCAGAAAGGCCAAAGTCAGCGTAGACCACGCACCATCAACTCGCTTCATATGCTGCACGGGATCAACAGCTCTAGTTCCAGATCACGGCCACCCCGCCCTTTCCCTGCAAACGTCCAGAAACCTCCAGGCCTCCTGCGGCCACTACATCCCCGAGACCCTCCGGGTTTTCTGTAGCCCTGACATCCCCAGGCCCGCCTCAACCTCGGGGCCTCCCGCGCCTACGACGTCCCGGGGACCTCTCCCCTCCCGGACTCATGGAACCACCACGATATTCCCGAGACCCTTCCAGACCTCATGGAACCCACGACGTCCCCAAGACCGCTCTGAGTCTCCCGTGGCCTTGACGTTCCCGGGACCGCCCCCTTCCGGGCCTCGTGGAAACCACGGCGTCCCCGAGACAGCTTCGGGCCTCTTGCGGACCCTGAGCGCCGGCGTCTTCACAACCCTCCGCCAGGTCGCAGCTGGCTTTCCGGCGTCGCGGGGGAGGAGATCGGGTCCGTCGGGCCCTTGGCCTCGAAACTTCCCCGCAGTAGCGCCTCTCCGCGCGACCTTCCTAGGCCGGTGACATGCCTTTCACAACGCCATAGGTAACCAAAGGACTCGGCCCCGCACTAGGAGAACGGGGTGGCTGACATTAGGTCCCTAGCTCAGCCCCTCATTCCCTCACCTTATAGACGGCCACACAGGCTGATGTGCAACCCAGGTGAACTCCGATGGCCGCCATGAGGCGGCAGAGACGGTAGCAGCTATAAAGAGTGTTCGCCGGCAAACTACAAGACTCGAGCCCCCAACAGCCCCATCAGGCACCGCGGAGACTTCACGTTCCCGCCCGCCCACTGCGTCCGGTCCAAACGCCGCGGCCTCCCGCGTCGTCGCCAATCAGCGCGAAGGTCCCGCCTCTCGCAGGGCAGTTGACGAATAGCTTTAGTGCTTCTCTCTCCGCCCTGCTGAAAAGGCACCGCGTGTACTGTAGTGCGCACGCGCCAGTAGGGGGCAAACAATTGGGGAAAAAAAAAGCAAAGCGCTCCTCGGCCCCGCCCGGTTCTTTGCTAGTTTGATGAGACCCAATACTAACTGTGGGTTGACTTGTGTCATTTGCTTTAGCAACTCCGGGTTTGCTCCGCTTCCCAGAGTACTGTAGCAGCTTCCGGCGATAGCGTCGTAGGTGGCGTTGGGTGCAGGTGTCTGAGGAGTTTGGAGCTGCTGGTTCAGGATGTGGTGCGCGAGCCCAGCCGCAATGGTGGCCTTTTACGCCTGGCTTTGGGTCTCTAACCCGGTGCCGACGCAGGGCCAGGAGGCCGGGGGGCGCTCGGGGGCCGACTGTGAAGGTGAGCGGTGTGAGACCTGCTTGCATGGCGGTGGCACCGCGCTGCAGCTCAGCTGTTGTTGGCTATAAATAACATTTCACTCCAAAAAAGCGAGCCGTCTCTCTAGTTTCCTATCGCCTAAGCCCGAGTCTAGGGGAAAGTTCGAGCTGGGCCTCCTGACACCCCGAGGCGCTTCTCGGTCTGTTTGTGACGGCAAATCTGCGTTATCAAGGCTGTGGGTTTTGATCTGGATTCGATTTTGTGCAAACGCGTCTAGATTCAGACGATCCTGGCGCCGAATTGATGCAGCTTCTACGAACCGACGAGATTTGCACAAGAGATGCCTTTTAAGTTAAATTAGTGTGCAACTCCCCAAAGGAAAACAAAACCTGACACGTTGCCTGTAATTGAGTTGAGGTGGCTTTAACTAAGAACTCTGAGGACATAACTAGCGTTTGTTATGACTACAGGAAAAAGTTGGTTTACAAAGTGTACAGTAACTCTTTAGAAATACAGAAGAACGATTCCTTTGAAGTACACAGAATCTCAGCTGTGGATTGAAATCAGAACACATGCTCTCTGGCTCTGGCAGACTTACCTGTTTTGGGCAAAAATCAGCGTGATAATACTTCTGAAGGCTGTTAACATCAAAGATAATTAGCTCCACTAGCTTCATCCTTTTGCACTACGGTAGCATTTAACCTGTATTGAAATAATTTAAATGCGTATCCTCACCCTTCTGTAAGCTTGCAATCATTACTTAACAGGAAATTGTAAATTCACAATATGTGTTGAATGAATGGGTGTGTATATATAGTCTTATTACAGCTACGCTACGGAATACAAGTCCAGTTTTCTGTCAGCCCTGCAATAATTGAACTTCTCTCCAGAAATTAAGAATATCTACATGATGTGACTTTTGAAAACTTTATATTGCTATGTGCTGAGTTGTTACAATTTTGTTTAACGATCGCTTACACTTGTGTCCTGTACATTTCAAGCCGAATTTTTGAGGCATAAACAAATGATTAGTCATCAGTAATTTATTTTCTGGAGCTCCTACTTAAAAACATTTCAGAAGAGCCAGAGTATCTGGATAAATAAATGTGAAGCTTATCCTATCTATTCTTAATTTAATATGCATATTGTGATTATTAACTTGCATGTCTGACTAACCCGGGTATATATTTCCTTTGTTGGATAAAGAAGTTATAGATTTACAGCAAAGGAAATACTAGTTTTAGAACAAGAAGAACTAGATTCTAGATCTGGTTCTCTTAACTGCATATCAGACTATCATTAGCCACTTAATTTCCTTCAAGGTATAAGATTAAAATGCTATATTATACATAATTTAAGGCAAAGGTAAGAAACTGATAGTCCAGGAGCCACCTGGGACCTACTGAAATATTAAATTCACAAAGCATTTGAAAAACATTTAAATCAATTGGCTACTTTTAAAATTGGATTTGAATTATTCAGTGTTCTCCAGAGAAACAGAACCAGTAAGTGAGAGAGAGAGGAGAGGGGGGAGAGATTGATTTATAATGAATTATCTCATCTGGTTATGGAGGCCAAGAAACCCAAATTTCATATTTTGTTCACTAGAATATAATCTTGAGGGTAAGGGCTTTTCCCCTTCATTGCTGAATCTCAAGAACCTAGAGTATTGTTTGGCACTTAATAATTGCCCAATAAATATTTGTTAAAGCCATGACCGACTTATATTTAGTGTTCTGTTCCTATTAATAGCATTAGAAATAAATATAATTTCTAAAAGATGACACGATTTGCCTTGCAGCTGAAAATACTAAAAATGCTGGATAAAATAAAAATGTAAAAATCATTAAAAATGTAAGTTAGTAAGGCATACACAGAGGCCAAAAACAAAATAAAAGTGGGAAGCAGGTAAAGGAGCCCTGAGACTGACTTCTGCTTTGAGGGCATTTGCTACCTAGTGAGCTGAAGGTAGGTATTCACAGCTTTGGTAAAATGAAGAGAATAAAGATAAAGTCAAGGACTCTCCCAAGTTAGAAGTGTAATACTAGATTATGCCCCACCCAGTTAATTAGGAATTCCACAGAGCTTCATTATAATAGATAATGGGAAATAAGAACAACTCTGCTACCTCTTTATAGACTAAAGGAAATTGCATTACTTGAACTTTTTACTGAATAACAAGGGAAACAAAAATATCTCCAGATAATTGATAATCACAGGCTAACCCACATATAGGCTGAAGCCCAAATTCATATTACTTGCATGGTTCAAAACATCTCAAATCAAGAAATTAGTTTCAAGGGATTTCAAGCAAACATCAGCAAATGCCAGTCTTACAGATAGGAATCCACCTTCCACCTAGTCCTCAAAGAATTCCCACAGCTGAAGTTCTAAGAAATAAAGCTTACATTCAGAAAAATGACAAACCCATGTGGAAGAAGGGCACCATAAGTGACAGCCAGATGAGATGAGAGAGAAGCAGTGAGAAGAGAGACTGAAAAGGCTTCAGGTACTGGAATTACTAGGGATAGAATATCAAATGTTTATCATATTTAAAGAAATAAAGGAGGGGTTGAAGATATAAATAAAGGGCAGGAGGCAATTAATGAAAGTCCAACCATATTTGGAAAAATACCAAATAAACTCCTACAAATAGGAATTAATGGGGTTAATTATAGATTAAACAGCTGAGCAAATTAGTGAGTTAGAAGATTGAAGTAATTATCAAGATGGATCTTTGAGAGTTTGAGATAAAATTATGAAAGATAAAGCTACAATGGAGATAACAGAAAAATTCCAACACAGGTTATCTGGCCTAAGGGGAGGATAGCTTGTTTTCCCAAACCAATGCTGTCATCAGTCCACAGATTGGGAAGTCCAACATACTCCAAAAGGTGCGAATAAAAATATCCAATTAATATCTAGTTACATAACAAAGGAATTTGAAAACACAAAGGAAAAAAAAATTTTGAACATGGCCAGGGAAAAAGGAAAAGCACAAACCCCCAGGTTTGGACCCAGAGTAGCTGACATCAGAGCCCAAGCACTGCCTTCTAAGTGTGGTGTTGGGAACTAATTTATTTAAGGCAACATTAAAAATAAAACAATGAGGCAGTATACAAAATATTCATGAAGTTCTGGTTACTCTTAAAGTCCTAACTCATTGTAACAGTGTATTATACTTAGTGTAATATATACTATTACACTATGTGTAATATACTTAGTAGTTCTCCCCTACTCCTGCCATCACCACCCCGCCCCCGGCCCCGTTAATCTGGTGGGGTTTTTTTCTTCTACAAAATCAAGCTGGAGCAGACAAGGGGGGACTAGCAGCATGGATGGAACTAGAGAGCATCATGCTAAGTGCAATAAGCCAGGCAGTGAAAGACAAATACCATATGATCTCACCTTTAAGTGGAACCTAATCAACAAAACAAACAAGCATAATATAACCAGAGACAATGAAATTAAGAACAGTCTAACAGTAACTAGAGGGGAGGTGGGAGGGGATAATGGGGAAAAAGGGGGAAGGGTCTTCAGGAACAACTATAAAGGACACATGGATGAAACCAAGGGGGTTGGAATCAGGGAGGGAGGTGGGGATGACTGGGGCGGGAGGGAGTGGGGGGGAAATGCAGACAACTGTACTTGAACAATAATAAAATAAAATAAATTATTAAAAATAAGAAGAAAGCCACCAAGGACATAAAGGGAAGAACTGACTGTGGGGAAAAAAGGATATAAAGGAGATATTTTCAAATAAAAAAGGAATAAAAATAATGTTTTTTTCAAAATTTCCTCTTCTATTTTTTTTTTTCCTTCCTCCCCTCTAAAACTCTTTTGCTTGATTTGGAATTTCAGCGATGGTCTTTACATATTAGTCCATCATCTTCCCAGGCTGTTAACTTTCTTTTTTTTTAAATTAAATTTATTGAGGTACATTGGTTAATAAAATCATATAGGGTTCAAGTGTAAATTTTCTGTGATACATGATCAGTATATTGCATTACGTACCCACCACCCAAAGTCAAGTCATCTTCCATCACCATGTATTTGCCCACCTTTACCCTTTACTAACTCCCACCCCTTTCCCTCTATTATATCTTTCTGGGACTCATATAACAGATATTTGTCTTCCTGAATTTCTTACCCCTTTTCTACTTCTTTGTTCTTTGGTTTAATTTCTGGGGATTTTTTTTTTCAACTTAATCTTCTAAATAAATCTTGTATGGACTTCTCTAACTTTAGCTATCATATTTTTAATTATCAAGAATTCTTACTTGCCTTTTGGTTGTCTGGATATTGTTTATATTTGATTTATCGCTTTTTTTCTAAGAACTTGTCTATTTTTACCAGCTACTAGTTTTATTGATCGTTATTTTCTCTACCTAATTAATTTTCTGTTCTTTTATTATTCAGTATCTTCTATATTCTTTTGGTTTATACAGTTATGCTTTTTAAAACTCTTGAGTGAATGCTTACTCATTAATTTTCCATTTTTCTCTTTTGAAAGGTACACATTCAATGTTGTAAATTTCCTTCTAAGTACTACCTTACTAAGTAGTTAAGTACTACCTTAACTACATCCCTTAAGTTTTCTAGATAGCATTTGATAGGAATTGAATCCTGAAAATCACACATTTACACTACTTCTACTTCGACCAACTGATGACTAAGAAGTATGTATGTGAAAATATCCAGGCGTATGGCTGCATTGACCATGTTGCTTTTGTTACTGATTTCTAATTATGTTCAGAGAATGTAGTCTGTTATGATGTAGGGTTTTGGATACTTGTTTATACTGGCCTTTTGCTCAATAATGGCAGGCTTATAAAAATGTTTCTTACTTCCTTGAAAACATTCTGAATTTTCTAATTTGGAGGAGAAATGCTCCATATATCCATATATGTTATTAGGTGAACTTTGCAAATAGTATTGTTCAAATGTTTAATGTACTTAGTAGCTTTAGTCAATTTGATTAAATAATTGTTGAGAAGGTGTTAAACCATCCACCATGATGGTGTCGATTTGCTATTATAAATCTGTCAGGAGTTTGTATATTATCAGGCTATGTTATTGGGTGTACAATACTTGAAGTTATTTTATATTTCTGGTAAATGGTTCATATTATAATTAGTAAAGACTTTTGTTATTCACAATGAAGCTTTATATGGTAAACCAGATTTTGGATAGAAATGTTCTGGCGTATCTTTTTAATTTTATATTATTTTTTAATTTCAAAATTATTTAACTCATTTAAAATAATAGCAATAAATCCATTACATGTTAACATAAATAACCTGATTTTAATAGAAAATAACTGCTTCCCAAAAGAAAAAGTAAAAATAAATGGAGATTTCTACTCCAATCCCAGATGGCATAACAGAGACTGTATTTACGTTTCCTTCTAAACTAGAAAACCAAATGAAATATATAAAGCAATGTTTTAAAGTTGACATTCAACGTCATTTTATATTAGTTTCAGGTGTACAGCATAGTGGTCAGACAAGCATATCATCTACAAATTGATTCCTCTGGTAAGTCTAACATCCCCTTGGTACTGTACATAGTGATGACAATATTATTGTTTATTATCTTATGCCGTACTTTACATTCCCATCACTATTTTGTAACTATCAAATTTTTTTAAAGATTGTATTTATTTATTTTAGAGAGAGGAGACAGGGGAGAGAGAGAGAGAAGGAGAGAAACATCAATGTGTGGTTGACTCTTGCACACCCCACACCAGGGACCTGGCCTGCAACTCAGGCATGTGCCCTGATTGGGAATCGAACCAGCAACCCTTTGGATCAAAGGCCAGTGCTCAATCCATTGAGCCACACCAGCCAGGGCCAAACGCTTATTCTTAATCCTTTCACCTTTTTCACCTACCTCCAAACCCCTTCCCCCAGGCAACCATCAGTTTGTTCTCTGTATCTATGAGTCTATTTGTTTTGTTTGTTCATTTATTTTGTTCTTTAGATGCCATACGTAAATGAAATCATATCGTATTTGTCTTTCTCTGACTGACATTTCATTTGCACAATATCCTCTAGGTCCATGGTGTTGCAAATGGTAATATTTTATTCTTTTTTTATGAGCAAGTATATAACATTCTATTGTATACATATTACCACCTTTTAATTTTTCTTTATTTTTTAATCCTCTCCTGGGGAATCTTTTCTCCTGGGGAGAAGGAGAAACATCGATTGGTTGCCTCCCATAGGGGCCCTTGCTAAGAATTGAAAATTTATGTATCCAGAACCTGAATAGAACACATGACATTTTGGCGCACAGGATGATGCTCCAACCAACTGAGCCACACCAGCCAGGGCTGTATTACCACTTAAAAAAAATCCACTTGTCTACTGATAGGCCTGTTGGTTGCTTACATGTCTTGGCTATTGTTAATAACTATAATGAACACAGGGATGCGTATATCTTTTCTTTGGAAAAATATATTTTTTTATTTATCAATTTTGGAGAGAGAAGGGAGGAAGAGAGAAAGAAACATTGATTTGTTGTTCCACTTATTTACACACTCATTGGTTGATTCTTATATGTGCCCTGATGGGGAAATTGAACCTGCAACCTTGGCATATTGGGATGATACTCAAACCAACTGAGCTACCTGGCCAGGGCTGCATATGTCTTTTCAAATTAGTATTTTGAGTTTCTTTGTAAATATACCCAGAAGTGAAAGTGCTGGGTCATAAGGCAGTTCAATTTTTAATTTTTATTTATTTCTTTATTTATATATATTTTTTCATATATTTTATTGATTATCCTATTACAGTTGTCCCATTTCTCCCCCATCATTCCCCTCCACCCTGCACATCCTCTCCCACCCACATTCCCCCCCTTTAGTTCATGTCCATGTGTCATAAGTTCTTTAGCTTCTACATTTCCCACACTATTCTTGCCCTCCCCCTATTTTCTACCCACCGTCTATGCTACTTATTCTCTGTACCTTTTCCCACTCTCTCCTCCTTCAGCTCCCCTGTTGCTAACCTTCCATATACTCTCCATTTCTGTGTTTCTGCTCCTGTTCTAGTTCTTTGCTTAGTTTGCTTTCGTTTTAGGTGTGGTTGTTAATAGCTGTGAGTTTGCTGTCTTTTCACTGTCCTATTTTTATCTTCTTTTTCTTAGATAAGTCCCTTTAACATTTCATATCAAAGGGCTTCGTGATGATGAACTCCTTGAATTTGACCTTATCTAAGAAGCACTTTATCTTCCCTTCCATTCTAAATGACAGCTTTGCTGGATAGAGCACTTTTGGATGTAGGTCCTTGCCTTTCATTACTTGGAATACTTCTTTCCAACCCCTTCCTGAGGGACCTGGAAGGTCTCTTTGGAGAAATCAGCTGACAGTCTGATGGGAACTCCTTTGTAGGTGACTGTCCTCTTGTCCCTTGCTGCTTCCAGAATTCTGTCCTTCATTTGAATCTTGGCTAATGTAATTCTGATGTGCCTTGGTGTGTTCCTCCTTGGATCCAACTCCTTTGGGACTCTCTGAGCTTCCTGGACTTCCTGGTAGTCTATTTCCTTTTCCAGATTGGGGAAGTTCTCCTTTATTATTTGTTCAAAGAAGTTTTCCACTTGCTGCTCTTCTTCTTCCCCTTCTGGGACCCCTATAATTCGGATGTTGGGACGTTTAACGATATCCCGGAGGTTCCTAAGCCTCTCCTCATTTTTTTTTGAATTCTTGTTTCTTCCTTGTTTTCTGATTGGTTGTTAGTTTCTTCCTTCTGGTCCACTCTATTGATGTGAGTCCTAGTTTTCCTCCCATCTCTATTGGTTCCCTGTGCATTTTCCTTCATTTCACTTATCGAAGCCTTCATTTGTTCATCTAATTTGTGAGCAAAATCAACCAATTCTGTGAGCATCCTGATCACCAGGGCTTTGAACTGTGCACCTGATAGGTTGGGTATCTCTTCACGGCTTAGAGGAATTGGCTCTGAAGCTTTGACTTGTTCTCCGGTTTGAGCCATTTTTGGTGGTTTTATTGGGGGGGGTGTTTTGTTTTGGTTTTGGTCTGGTCTCGGCTGTTACATAGTGAGGGGTGGAGCCTTAGGTGTTCCCCAGGGCGGGGGGAGCCCAGTCACTGGGTTGTGATGCTGTATGTGGGGCTGGGGTCCGAGAGGGAACAATGGCGCTTGATCCGCTCTCTTTTGGGTTCCAGTCCCTTCTGCCGCTTCCCCTTCACCTGGATTGTCTGCGCTCGGGAATGTGGGACCACCTGATCAGCCAGCTGCCTTGTGCAGCCTCACTGGGTCTGCACAGTTGCCACCCTGTGCCCAGGGTCTGCCAGCTGCCACCCTCAGGTCCAGAGTCTGCCAGCTGCCGCCTGTGCACCTGGGAATTGCCAGCTGCTGTTGCCTGCGTTCCTGGGTCCACACCTCCACTTTTTCCTGCCTCAACTCCGCCCCCCTTACCGGTCTGGATGAATGGTTGTTGGACTTCTGTACAGTTCAATTTTCTATTAGTTCTGGTTGTTTTCTTGTTTCTAAATATTTGTTATCCTTAATTTTGGTCATGAGAGGAGGCACAGTGTGTCCACCTATGCCTCCATCTTGGCTGGAAATCTCATTTTTTAATTTTTTTAAGAACTAGCATACTGTTTTCCATGTATCTTTTTATTTTTAAAACTTTTCATTTTTATATATTTATGCATATTTTAATTAATGGTATGTTTGGGTTTTATTTCTCTCAGTTAATTTTGTGGGTTTTTAAAAGAAATTTTTGTGTTTTTTCTTGTTCTTTTTTCTTTTACTGCCTTCTAGTGGACTGATAATGTTTTTAAAATCTCTTCATGCGCCCTGCACCAATACTGATTTAGCAGTAATTTATTTACATTTTTTCAGATATTAACTCTTACATTTTTAACATGTTTAATTTGCTAAAAATTAATATGACTTAACAATTCTGTTTTGCTACCCTCCTGGATGATAAAGGACCTTGGGAAGTTTAACACAAATTCATCTTTATTTCCTAATCCTCAAATTCATCTTTATTTCCTAATCCTAAGTGTTAGGATTGTCCTGTATTGGGGTTTACCTGTGTTTATGCCCCTTCATGTTCTTTATTATTGTTTTTATAGCTAACTGTAAGATTTTTCTCCAATTTTCCATTTTCTTTTCTTATCATTGTTTCTTTTTTATTTTTTCCAGTTTCTTTTTTTTTAAATTGTTGTTCAAGCATAGTTGTCTCCATTTTCCTCCTCCCTGCCCTATCTATCCCCGCCTCTCACCCTTGATTCTACCCCCTTTTGCTTTGTCCCTGTGTTCTTTATACATGTTCTTTGACAACTCTTCCCCTACTCTTCTCCCCACTTCCCTCTGGATACTGTCAGATTGTTCTTAATTTCATTGTCTCTGGTTCTATTTTGCTTGCTTGTTTGTTTTGTTGATTAGGTTCCACTTACAAGTGAGATTATATGGTATTTGTTTTTCACTGCCTGGCTTATTTCACTTAGCATAATGCTCTCCAGTTCCATTCATGCTGTTGAAGAGGGTGAGAGCTCCTTTCTTTCTGCTGCATAGTATTCCATTGTATAACTGTACCATAGCTTTTGATCCACTGGTTTACTGATGGGCACTTAGGTTGCTTCCAGCACTTGGCTATTATAAATTGTGCTGCTATGAACATTGAAGTGCATAGGTTCTTTATCATCATTACTTCTTATAACTTGATCCTTCCTCCTGGATTTTTGTCTCCTTTCTAAAGTGCATTGTTTAGTAAGTCTCCTACAGTGCTTCATACATAGAAATTGTTCAATAAATCCCTATTCACTGATTAAGTCAATGTATCAAATAAACATAGTTTAAACAACTTTAGGTGTCTAGTTTGTGCATTAAAGTGATTTATGTATCTTGTCCTATTTGCCAGGCAGATAGATAAGACAACTGATTATTGGGGTCTAGAGGACAGAGCACATTGCCTCACTCTAATTAATACCATGAATTAAGAGGAAGCATAGAGAGAACCAAGGGCCTATGCCTCTCTAATTTTCTATACTATGTTTCCCTAGAAGTCTCTTTCAAATATTAAGGATATATTTTTTTAGCTTAAGCTTCTGGCCTCTGTTTCCTTCTTGGTTTGCTTGCCTCATTTGAGAAAGCAACATGGGAAAGCATCCCCCTCCTACTGTAGAGTAACTGAATAAATAAGTGTGGGCCCAGAGTCACACCACCTGGAGTCTAATTTCTCTCTGCCACTTATTGGGCAAGCTAATTGGCTTTTTCTTGGCTCATTTCTTCATCTATAAAATGAAGATGGTAATATATCTATATCATACATTCTGGGACTTCGATGAGTTAGTATACAGAAGGAGCTTAGACAGTGCCAGCACCTATAAACACCCAACACATGGCTGTGGTTGCTCATGTCTCTTGTGAGCTTCATTTATTCACTGGCTCTTGACCCTGGGATCAAATACAATTGTTCATTTTGGGGTTTAATGTCAGGCTCATGCTGATGGAACATATAGATAGATGCAGACCAACCCCCAAGGGACTTTATTCAAAATACACATTCAGGTTTTTCTCCATGCTTTAAAATAAAATGCCCCTTGAGTGTAATAATAGGGGACATTTACACCACATTGACATCAATGGATAGATCTTCCAGACAGAAAATCAGCAAGGAAGCAGCGGCCTGAAATGACACACTAGGTCAGATGGATTTAATTGATATCTTCAGAGCATTTTACCCCAAAGCAGCACAATATACATACTTTTTAAGTGCACATGGAATTTTTTCTAGGATAGACCATATGTTAGGACACAAACAAGTCTCAATAAATTTAAAAAGATTAAAATCGTATCAAGCATCTACTCTGACCACACTGGTGTGAAACTAGGAATCCATCACAAGGAAAAAAACTGAAAAGCACACAGACATGGGGGCTAAATAACATTTTACTACACATGAGTTAACAGTGAAATTAAGGAATAAATCAAAAGGTACCTTGAACCAAATGAAAATGAAAACACATCAAACCAAAATCTATGGGATATAGCAAAGGCAGTCCTAAAAAAATTCATAGCATTACAGGCCTATGTCAAGAAATAAGAAAAATCTCATATAAACAATCTAACCTTACACTTAAAGGAACTAGATAAACAACACAGTCCAAAGTGAGTAGAAGATAGGAAATAATAAAGATCAGAGCAGAAATAAAAAAAAATAGAGTCTAAAAAAATACAAAAGATCAATGAAACCAAAATCTTGTTTTTCGAAAAGATAAACAAGATTGATAAACCTTTAACCAGACTCACAAGAGAAAAGAAGAGAGAGGACCAAAATAAATAAAGTGAGAAATAAAAGAGGGAAAGTAACAACTGACACCACAGAAATACAAAGGATTGTAAGAAAATATTATGAACAACTAACTATATGTCAATATATTGGACAATTTGGAAGAAATGGATAAATTCCTACAAACATACAATCTCCCAAAACTAAATCAGGAAGAAACAGTAAGTCTGGCTAGATTGATTACAACTAATGAAATTGAAGCAGTAACCTAAAAACTTTGAACAAACAAAAGTCCCAGAATGAATGTCTTCACAGGTGAATTTTACCAAATATTCAAAGATGAACTAACATCTACCCTCAAACTATTAAAAAAATTCAAGAGGAGGGAACATTCCCAAGCTTATTTATGAGGTCAGCGTTATCCTAATTCCAAAATCAGGTAAAGACACTACAAAGAAAGAAAGTTATAGGCCAATATCCCTGATGAACATAGATGTAAAAATCCTTAACAAAATATTAGTAAACTGGATCTAGCAGTACATTAAAAAGGTCATACACCATGATCAAGTGGGATTTATTCTTGGGATGCAAAGTGTGTACACTATCTGCAAATCAATTTACATGATATACCACATAAACAAAATAAACATAAAAATAATATGATCATATCAATCGATTCAGAAAAAACACCCATTTATGATAAAAACTCTCAGCAAAGTGGGAGTAGAGGGAACATATCTCAACATAATAAAGGCTATATATGAAAAAACTCACAGCTAACATCATACTCAATGCGGAAAAACTAAAAATATTTCCCTTATGATCAAGGACAACTCAGGGATGTCCATTTTCATCACTCTTATTTAACATAGTACTGAAAGTCCTAGCCACAGCACTGAGATGACAAAAAGAAATAAAAGGCATTCAAATTGGAAAGAAGTAAAACTGTTATTATTTGCAGATGACTGGTACAGTATATAGAGAATCCTAAAGATTCCACCAAAAAAGTACTAAAAATGATACATGAATTCAGTAAAGTAGCCAGATACAAAGTAAATATCCAGAAATTGGTTGCATTTTTATAAACTAATCATGAACTATCAGAACAGGAAACTAAAAAAAAAAAGTCCCATTTATGACTGTATCAAAAAAATAAAATAAAATACCTAGGAATAAATTAAACCAAGGAGGTAAAAAACCCGTACTTGGAAAGTTATAAGACATTGAAGAAAGAAATTGAAGAAGATACAAATAAATGGAAGCAGATACTGTGCTCATGCATAAGAAGAATTAACATTGTTAAAATGTCCATACTACCCAAAGCAATCTATAGGTTCAATGCAATGCCTATTAAAATACCAATGACATACGAGGGGGTACCCCGCAAACTGGAATTATCTTCTTGAGGGCAGGCCCCTTGTAGTACAGGCTCCCTCCACTAGATGAGTGTTCCAGGAACTCATCTGTATCAGTGTACCAACTGGAGTTGTGAGAGGTTGCATTTGGCTTCAGTGAATTTTTTTTAACATTCTTTCAGTGCATTTGCCCATTTCATGAGGGTTGATTTACCAGTGCACCTGCCCACACTGCACTGAGTGTTCAGCAGTTTTTGACCAAAAATGGCATGACCCCTGTGCCCCACTGTCCCTAGTCACCTGATCTCACCCCAAGCAACTATTTTTGTTTCCCTGATGAAAAAAGTCCTCAAAGAGAAATGTTGTGGAAGAGGTAAAACAAAAAATGTCAGAAGCACTAAAAGGCATAAAAATTGACACATTCAAAAACTGTTTTGAGCAGTAGAACAAAGATCTCGATAGGTATATTGCATTAAATGGAGAATACTTTGAAGGTGACCGAAGTTTAAATACATAATAATACACAACTGTTTACAAATAAATTGGAGGGGTTTTTTGGGTGCCCTCTCATATTTCACAGATCTAGAACAAATATTTAAAAAATTCATTTGGAATCACAAAAGACCCTGAATAGCAACAGCAATCTCGAGAAAGAAGAACAAAGTTGGAGGAATCATGCTACCTGATATCAATTTATACTACAAGGCCATAGTAGTCAAATGAGTATGGTACTGGCCTAAAAACAGACCCATAGATTAATGGAAAAGAATAGAGAGCCCAGAAATAAACCCATGCCTATGTGATCAACAAAGGAGTCAAGAACATTCAGTGGGGTAAAGACAGTCTATTCAACAAATGGTGTTAGGAAAATTGGACAGATATGTGCAAATAAATGAAACTAGATGACCTTCTTACACCATATACAGGAATAAACTCAAAATGGATTAAAGACTTAAATGTAAGACTTGAAAGCATAAAACTCCTAGAATAAAACAGGCAGTAAATTCTCTGACATCTCTCTTAGCAATATTTTTTTCTGGTATATCTCCTCAGGCAAAGGAAACAAACAAAATAAACAAATAGGACTACATCAAACTAAAAAGTTTTTGCACAGCAAAGGAAGCCATCGACAAAAGGAGAAGCCAGTCTACCAAATAGGAGAACACATTTGCCAATGATACATCTGATAATAGGTTAACATTCAAAATTTATAAACAGCTCATATAACTCAACAGCAGAAAAACAAGCAATTCAATTAAAAAATGGGCAGAGGACCTGAATAGACACTTCTCCGAAGAGAACATACAAGTGGCCAATAGACATATGAAAAGATGCTCAACATTACTAATCATCAGAGGAATGCTAACTATCCCACATTGAGATATCACCTGATACCTGTCAGAATGACTATCATCAATAAATCAATAAGCAGCAAGTGTTGGAGAGGATGTGGAGAAAAGGGAACCCTCATGCTCTCTTGGTGGGAATGCAGATTGGTACAGCCACTATGGAAAACAGTATGGAGGTTCCTCAAAAAATTAAAAATGGAATTGCCTTATGACTTAGCAATTCCACTTCTGAGTATATATCTGAAGAAATCCAAAACACTAATTCGAGACAATATATGCACCCCTATGTTCATTGCAGCATTATTTACAACACCCAGAATATGAGAGTAACTCAAGTGGCCATGGATGCATGAGTGGATTAAAAAGTGGTGGTGCATATATACAATGAGATTATTATACTTTGTCATAAAAATGGATGAAATCTTACTATTTGCAACAGCATGGATGGACCTAGAGGGTATTATGCTAAGTGAAATAAGTCAGAAAGAGACAAATACCATGTGATTTCACTTACATGTGGAATCTAATGAGCAAAAGAAATGAACAAAGAAAATAGAAACAGACTCATAGATACAGAGAACACACTGATGGTTTCTAGAGGGGAGGAGGGTGTGGGTCTGGTTTTAAAAAAAGTGAAGTTATTAAGAAATGCAATTGGTAGTTAAAAATAGTAACAAGGATGTCAAATACTGCATAGGGAACGTAGTCAATAATATTGTAATAGCTATGTATGGTCCTAGGTGGATATTTGAAATATCAAGGGAACCACTTTGTAAATTATTTGATTGTCTAGTCACTATACTGTATACCTGAAACTTATTCAAAGTAATATTGAATGTGAATAAAAAGATGTCCAAATCACCATATCCTGTAGAAAGCTGTATTTTCTTTAGGGCTAGCCAAATTTTGTAGGAATGTTCTTGATTCAGGTGGAACTTGGTTCCAGAGATTGATTGATTGATTGATTCTATAAACTCATGTTATTCAAAGCCCAATCCTAAGCTAATAGCTACAGGACCTAAATCATTCTTCCAAATATTTTTGATTCACTGTCATGATGTGTTAAATCATAGTTATACTTTTTATTGGATGAGTAGGACAGATACATATGTGTGTTAGTGGTTATCTTGTACATAAATATGTAATTTCTTTATTCCTTCTAGTATGTGAAGAATTCTTGAACCGGTTCTACAACTCATTGATAGCCAGAGGAATTAACTTTTCTCTGGACACCATAGAAAAGGAATTGATCAGCTTTTGCCTGGGCGTCAAAGGAAAAGAAAACCGCCTGGTATGGTAAATTTTCACATTTCATTTTTCCCTTGGGCTTGAGGGAAAATGCTAACACTATTATTTCTGATCTTGGATTTACTGTTCTCCTGCTTAGATGCTGGCCTCAGGCATGTTTGCTATAAAGAGCAAGTAGGAACTTTTCATTCAGTGAAATGAAGTCATATGAATTTTAATCCAGAATACATCTGTTTTCATTTTTTTTGGAATAAACCACAGAAAATCAAGCTCATATTTTGTTAAATAGAATTACACAATTGAATGTCTAATTGAGAATTTATTGTTCTGAGTTAAAAATGGGAAGACTTTCTATTTCTTACCAAGACTATTAGTTAAACCTTTCAAAATATTTTATATCCTTGTTTATACATAACCAATGAAGTATTTATATTTTCTTATAATGATGTTTATATAGTGTTTTCTGGGTATACACAAATGATTTTTTCAATATACTGGTTTATATCATGAAAAACAGTCTTAGGCCAATTTGTTTTGCCTAAAATTGTACGTTTAACTTTTCAGTTAAATTTGCATGGTAGGGATCTCACCACTGGCACACGGTAAAAATCTCAGCATTTATTTGTACCATTAAGTTTCATATTTGTAAATATAAAATGATTAAGTTGGGTGGCTTGAAAAGCAGTATAACATAAGAAATGGCCTGAACTATAGAGCCAAAATATTATATTTCTTAAAATTCAATCTCCTTCTGCCCTCAGCTCTTAGGGTTGGAGGAAGCCAACCCTAAAAAACAGATTGGTCCCTCCCTCGCACCCAGGTCTAGTAGAAGCAGCCACAAACAGTGAACAGCATGATAGCTCCAGACAGGTAGCCCAAGGTCAGTTACATACAATGTCTAACATCAACCAGTACCTGAACTCTGAATAAATGGATCCAGAACCAACACAACCAGTGGTGGGTCTCAGACCATACCAGAGCTCAACTCAACTAACCACACTAGCATCACACCCAAAGGGGGATTCCAGCAGGCACCAAACCCTATTGGGAACAATTCTGCCTTGGGGGGCGATACCTGCATGGCATCTCATATATGGTGATCAAGGTTTACCCTTATAGTCAGCCAGCCTGAAAGGTTAACTCCACCCATGAAAAGGCCAACAGCATTCAAGACTCAACTCCAACAGGGTACACATAACTCACAAGAAACATTCCTGGAACATGGAACTCATGTGATTTGGAAGAGTGTGCCACTGAGGACATCGAGACACCTTCATCATAAAGCCATCCTAACAAATTTTGGGAGTTAGAGCAGATTCACCTAATATACAGAAATAAAATGGGGAGACAAAAAACATGCCCCAAATGAAAGAATAAGAGGAATCTCCAGAAAAAGAATCAAATGAAATGGAAGCAACTAATATTCCGGATGCAGAGTTTAAAACAATTGTTATAAGGATGCTTAAGAACCTTAGGGGAAAAATGGATGATCTCAGTGAGAACTTAAACAAAGAGATAGTAAATGTTAAAAAGGACATAGAAGCCCTGGCTGGTGTAGCTCAGTGGATTGAGCGCGGGCCTGTGAACCGAAGGATCGCGGTTCGATTCCCGGTCAGGGCACATGCCTGGGTTGCCAGGCCAGTTCCCGGCAGGGGACATACAAGAGGCAACCGCACATTGATGTTTCTCTCCCTCTCTCCTTCCCTTCCTCTCTAAAGATAAATAAATAAAATCTAAAAGAAAAAAAAGTACTTAAAAAAAAAAAAAGGACATAGAAACTATACAGAAGAACCAGTCAGAAATGAAGAATACAATATCTGAAATTAAGAATACCCTGGAAGAAATCAACAGTGGGTTAGGTGAAGCAGAGGATCGAATCAGCAATTTAGAGGACAAACTAAGAGTAAGCACCCAAGCTATGCATCAAAAAGAAAAGAAAATGAGGGAGGTCTAAGGGACCTCTGGGACATCATTGAGTGTAACAACATCTGCATCATAGAGGTACCAGAAGGAGAAAAGAGAACAGGGACCAAGAACATAGTTGAAGAAATAAGGGCTAAAAACTTTCCTAAATTGGTGAAGGAAAAAGCCACACAAGCTCAGAAAGCACAGAGTCCTGATCAAGAGGAATTTAAGGGGATCCACACCAAGACACATTATAATTAACATGACAAAAGTTAAAGACAAAGAGAGAATCTTAAATGCAGTAAGAGAGAGACAGTTACCTAAAAGAGAGTTTCCATAAGGCTGTCAGCTGATTTCTCAACAGAAGCACTTCAGGCCAGAAGAGGTTGGCATGAAATGTTCGAAGTGAAAAGCAAGGACCTACAACCAAGACTATTTAATTCAGCAAGGCTATCATTTAAAACTGAGGGTGAAATAAAGACCTTCCCAGACACCCCCACCCCCTGCCAAAAAAAAAAAAAAAAAAAAAAAAGGCTTACAGAACTTATTGCCAAACCAGTATTGCAAGAAACGTTAAAGGGTCTGCTTAAAAAAAAAAAAAAAAAAAGAAAGAAAGAAAGAAATAGAAAGTGAGAGGAACCTAGGTATAAAGAAAAAATGGCAATAAGTAAGTACCTATCAATAATAACCTAAAATGTAAACAGATTAAATGCTCCAATCAAAAGACATAGGCCTACAAGTGGAACTAATCAACAAAACAAACAAGTGAGCAAAATACAACCAGAGACATGAAAATAAAGAGCAAACTGACAGTAAACAGAGGGGAGGGGGAAGGAGTAATAGGGGAAAGAAGGGAAGGGTCCAGTCAAGGAACACCATATTAGGAACCCAAAAATTCGGGTGTGGGGTGGGGATTGACTGTGGGAGCGGGGGAGGGGAAACGGATGGAGTAGGGGAGAGCAGCTGGGAAAACTGGGACAACTGTAGCTGAACGACAATTAAAAAAAAGATTTTATTTATTTATTTTTAGAGAGGAGGAAAGAAGTGGGGAAGGGAAGGAGAGAAACATTGATGTATGAGAGAAACATCGATTGGTTACCTCTCGTACATGTACACATGCAGACCAGAGACCAAACCCACAACCTGGGTATGTGTATTGACCTGGAATTGAACTGGTGATCTTTCCCTATTCAGGATAATGCTCAACCAACTCAGTCACACCAATCAGGGCTGGAACTATGTTTTCACACAGCGGTCCCACTTCTGGGAATATATCTTAAGAATCCCGAAACACTAATTTGAAAGAGTATATGCACCCCTATGTGCATTGCAGCCTTATTTACAATAGCCAAGATCGAACCAGTCCAAGTGCCCATCAGTAGATAAGTAGATAAAAAGGCTGTGGTATATTTACACAGTGGAATACCACGTGGCTGTAAAAAAAGAAGGAAATCTTACCTTTCGTGACAGTATGGATGGAACTGGAGAGCATTATGCTAAGTGAAATAAGCCAGTCAGAGAACAGACAGATACCATATGATCTCACTTATATGTGGAATCTAATGAACAAAATAAACTTCTGAACAAAATAGAACAGAGGCATGGACACATGGAACAGACTGACAGTGTCAGTGGGGAGGCGGGTAATGGGCTGGATGAAAGAAGATGAAGGGGTTAGTCAAAAAAGCATATATATTGTACATAACACACAGACACAGACAACAGAATG
The DNA here is from genome assembly GCA_039655065.1 of Glossophaga mutica. NCBI lineage: Eukaryota > Metazoa > Chordata > Mammalia > Chiroptera > Phyllostomidae > Glossophaga > Glossophaga mutica. The sequence goes on from CM077303.1 coordinate 161,535,372, forward strand.
GTGAGAGCAAGAGGGAAAATGGGTGGCGGTTAGATGGAGGTGGTTAAAGTATAGTGGGGACTTCTGTAATAGCGTTAACAAGAAAAATAAAGTTAAAAAATAAAATAAAATAAAATTCAATCTCTTCTCCTTGCTAGCTGGTGACCTGCAGTTGGCTTGGGTATAAAATGGGTATGTAATAGTACTTACTTCACAGGATTGTTGTGACAATAAGTCAGTACCGGCCGGTAAAGCCCTGAGAGCAGCGGCTGGCACAGGGAACGCTCAGCAAGCCTTGGAAAATCGTATGAACTGTTGGGAACTTCTAATTAGGATGCTCATGGGAATGGAGTCACTTGTTTTCTGGTGTCTTAGCAGTGCTTAAAATTTAAGAGCTGGCCCATGAAAACTAGGTTAACTTCTTTCTTACTTCTCAAAACCATATCACTTGCTTTTCTGTGTCTGAGCCACTAAATTCTCTTCATTCTCCTTCAGTGCTATTATCTAGGAGCAACCAAAGATGCAGCCACAAAGATCCTAAGTGAGGTCACTCGCCCAATGAGTGTGCACATGCCTGCAATGAAGATTTGCGAGAAGCTCAGGAAGATGGACAGCCAAATCTGTGAGCTGAAATATGGTATAATGGAGTCAAATGTCTTTTTTCCATAACGTCCAAAGTATTGCCAATTCTCAAAACAGGCTCTGTTTCTAGAAAGTCAGTGTTAAAGAGAAGGAATGCTCTGCTTGCCACTAGGTTGTTGGGCTGCTGAATGGTGCTTAATGCCACCTGACCTTTTTGGGGGGGTGAGAGAAATGAATACCGGCACAATCAACTTTAGGTAAAGCTGTCAACCCAAATAGGAAAGTTTAAACTCTCAAAACACCAAGCCAGTGTCGACTGTGTATACCAAGGAAAATTCAAAGTATCAAGGGAACAACTACTAACGGGGATTTAGCTCTTGGTAATCCATTAAAAGAAGTTGCATTTATTCAAAAGTGATATAAGGACTCAGAAGTTTTAAATGTGTCTGTATCTTTTCCTCTAGATTTGTCTGTCTATTATTTTGCCTGCTGGTTTTAAATTTGAGGAAATAGGTTATTTGTAGCAAATTAGGTTTTGCTTGATGAAATAGCCTTTTTGAGGGTACCTAAAATAAACAGCCAGGAAAGAAAGATGTCCTACTTAAATCATTATCCTTGGCCTTACACATTTCACATAGATAAATCTATTATTTTTATACTGAGGATTTCTATCTGGGCCAGCCTTTAGGCTAGATTGGGTAGGTACGGTAGAGGCTGTTGGGGTGGGGAGCGGTTCCTTTCTTAGCTTATCCTTAACACCTGAAGTTCCACTGGTAAGGACCCATTTCTTTTGCTCAAGTAATTGTTTTATATCATGTACCCAAATCCACTGTAGTATTGTAAACTACCTAATTAGCTCCCAGACTGAATTATTTTAATCTTATTTTCTAACACAGCTGTGTAAAATCATTATGCACCATCGTTACATAACTGGCTTTAAATAGGTTTAAGGTTGGAAGATACTCAAAACAATCTGCTTCTCAACTTGCCAAGGGCAGGCCCTAGCTTCCAGGGTAATGATTATGGGACAGGCATCCCTTTTCATTGGCTTCCAAGTAATACAGGAGAGGCAGGAATTGCTGAGTCCATGTAAGCAATATTCTTGAAAGGGACAAACCTGTGCTGATTCTTTAGTTCAACAAAGCTATTTAGAATATCTTCTATTATGTGCAAGAAAACTTACTGGGTTCCTTGATGATAGAAATATTCATCAGATTTTATTAAGAAATGAATATTTACTGGTGTTTGGACAATGCTGGCCACTAGAGGCCCTTGGGGAGCCATGAACTAGTTTTAATTTTGATATCAACCTTTTCCTTGTAATTTTAGGGGGTCACAGCGGTTTCCCCTTTTTAAAATTAATGCCAGATTCTAAATTGTTTAGAAAAGCTCAAAGAAACTACTGATACTTGCAATGAAGTATATTTCTCATTCAATCGTTTATTTTGAATAGACCACTAGTCCCAATGTTTTGTTCCCTGCTTATTATTGGCAAGAAACTTGAGATTGAACAGGGGTCTTTGAACTGTGGGGTAATAATAATTTGGACTATAAATGCTTCTACTTTTAGAGGTATTCTGTTAAGTCAGCCATGAAATTGACAATCAAGATAAGTATAGAGTTGGATTATGTTTTCAATTAGGAAGTTGTCTTTTGGTTTTTGACCTGAAAAGTATTTTTGCTTGTTCTGTATCTTAAAAGGATGGATATCACTATAAAAATGTAAGGGTAGCTGATCCTCCAAATAAACAAGACTTTAAAATCCAAATTTTATTGTTTTCTAGATTTATTGAGATAAACTGACTTAAAACATTATATAAATTTAAGGAAAACCACCCCTTTTGATAGGGAAATTATAATCATAAGTATAGTACAGATGAGCTTAATTTTTTTTGTTTGTTTGTTTTGGGGCTGGGCAATAGAGAAGTAGTTGAGTTCTTGACATTCTCTGCAGATAATTTGTAAATAGGAAAACAGTAGTCTTGGTAAAGGAGTTAGAAGTTGGGACAAGTGTTATTGGCAAGAATGGTAGAAGGCAGATTGACTAGGACAGAGTGCTAGCATTAGAGAATGGGGTATGCCCCAAAGGGCTGCAGTGAGTGCTGTGGTAAATCAGTCATCCCAGTAGGGGTGGGGATCAGGTGAAGTTAAGCAGAGATCCAAAACCAATAAGGATCAATAAGAATACTCCTAATTATATTCACATGTTTAGGTTTCTTCAAATTTACATTTAAAGACTCAATGGTGCAGTGTAATATATATGCTTAGCTGTTTTACTGAAGACATATCTTTGTATATAAAAAGTGAGCCACAACCTTCTAGTTAATTATAACCTATGGATTTCTGTTGGCCACACACAAGACTGTCCCAAGGCATTCCTCTTCACCGACCACACTCTTTTTTACCTTAGGAGTGGCTTTTAGAAGGCAGTGCTCTTCATTTCAGTAATGCTGATCTTGTGAAGCCATGGTAGCAGATACTGCAAAGCTACATGGCTTCGAACCCCGTGTTTTGAAGCACGTATAATTCTATGGAGAGAAATTCTGATAGAACACAGTTTTTTTCCCAGTAGCTTTGTAAATATACACTTTCCTTAGGTATGTCTTGGTTTCCGTAGAAAATGGAACCGTTCTCAGCCCCAAGATAAGAAACATCATTTGCCTTTCTCAATGTTTCGGAGTTGCTGTTTTTAAAGAGTTGTGTGTTTCCTTTTGGTCATTTAGAAAAGAAATTAGACTTAGCATCGGTGGACCTATGGAAGATGAGAGTGGCAGAGCTGAAACAAATACTGTACAGCTGGGGAGAAGAGTGCCGCGCCTGCGCGGAGAAGGCCGACTACGTGAATCTGATCAGAGAACTGGCGCCCAAGTATGCAGCAATGCACCGGAAAACAGAGCTCTGATCCTCCGACACTGGTGCGTCACGGACTGTAATTAGACACAAAATGACTCTAGGATATGGGCGTGTTGGTTAAGAGTAGCTGGGCATCGCACTGTGAGTGATCTCATACATTTTGTTTTGATAGTACACTTTGGTACCGGTTGCTTAGGTTTGCAAGTAAAACTGTTAATATTAGTGGTATCTTACATTGTCACCGTACCAAAACTTACAAGTGCCTTTCCAATAATTTTCTTGTAAGGACTGGGTAAATGATCATTGGCTACCTCCCAAAACTGGGAAAAGTGAACTATTGAGTACATCGACTCCAAGAAGGAGGAAAGTGCTCACAGGCCCCTTGGTGCACTAATATTTCATTAAATAGATTGGATTAGGACAAAAAGAACAATGTTTAGCGTATTAACTCTTGGCATAAAACCTAACATAATCAAGTGTTTTTTATTGTAAAGTAAGCTGTGTTTTCAACTGCAAATCACTCTACTTTCTAGCTCTCTTTGGTGTCAGAAATGGGAGGGCAGGAGGTACTACTTGAAACTAGTGTCTTCCATAAGAAGAAAACCTATTTAAAAGCTATTTAAACACACTTAAAGAAAACAGATGAAGAATCCCTCAGGTATAGCCAATGTTTTAGCAAATTGTATCAATACTCACAATGCTAAGTGAGCAAAGCTCAAGGTTTTCTGCATGCCTTTCTATCACACAGTAAAGCTTTTGACAGAGGATTAAAACACCTTAAGGGCTCAGGCAGGCAACGTGGAGCTTTACAGTTCCTGGTGCTGTCTTATCAGCTTTCAACCATAAAATCACTTTTGGCTCCATTTTCTGGCCAAATACGAGTAAGACCACACTGTAGAAGTGGCTGCCTCTGCGTGGCAAGTGGAAACAGGGAATGAAAGCTCAAGGGCACTTTCTGGGGGTGATGGGACCTCCTATATCTTGATGGTGGTTACATGGATGAGTATCATTGTCAAACTTATCTGTTAGTACAATGAAGAGCTGGGTATTGTATTGTATGTAAAGTATATCTAAATGCTACTGTAGAAAAATTATTTGAAAATTAACTAAAATTAATTGATTAAAAACTTCTTATGCATTCAAAGAATTGCGATTACTGACTAGGTGTCCTTTTGGGGCATGGAGGAGAAATTTTCTGGACTTAAAGTATACATTTGAAGTGTTATTTTAACTTTTAAAATGCCAAACAAAATTTCAGTTGAGTAGTTGGGAATGTAACCAGACTTGTAAGAGAATTAGTGGTTAGTAACTTAAAAATAAGAAAAGAGCTTTGGGGGACTTCCGGCCAAGATGGAGGCGTAGGCGGACACACTGTGCCTCCTCTCACAACCAAAATTAAGGATAACAAATATTTAGAAACAAGAAAACAACCTGAACTGAGAGAAAATTGAACTGTACGGAAGTCCAACAACCATTCATCCAGACCGGTAAGAGGGGCGGAGTCGTGGCAGGAAAAAGTGGAGGTGCGGACCCGGGAACGCAAGCAGCAGCGGCTGGCTGTCCCTGGGCCCACAGGCAGCAGCTGGCGGACCCCGGGCACAGGGGGGCAACTGTGCAGACCCAGTGAGGTCGTGCAAGGCGGCTGGCTGACCAGGGGATCCCACATTTGCGCACGCAGACAATCCAGGCAGAGGGGAAGTGACGGACGGGACTGAATCCAGGAGAGAGCGGAGCAGGCACCATTCTTCCCTCTCGGACCCCGCTGCCATCTATAGCGTCACAACCCAGCTACTGGGCTGCCCCGCCCTGAGGAACACCTAAGGCTCCACCCCTTGCTACATAATAGCCACGACCAGACTAAAACCAAACCAAACCAAAACAAAAAAACCCACCAAAAATGGCTCAAACCGGAGAACAAATGAAAGCTCCAGAGCCAATTCCTCTAAGCTGTGAAGAGATAGCCAACCTATCAGATGCACAGTTCAAAGCACTGGTCATCAAAATGCTCACAGAATTGGTTGATTTTGCTCACAAATTAGATGAACAAATGAAGGCTACAATATGTGAAATGAAGGAAGATGCATGGGGAACAGATAGAGATGGAAGGAAAACTCGGACTCAAATCAATGGAGTGGACCAGAAGGAAGAAACTAACAACCAAACAGAAAACAAGGAAGAAACAAGAATTCAAAAAAATGAGAGGCTTAGGAACCTCTGGGACATCGTTAAACGTCCCAACATCCGAATTATAGGGGTCCCAGAAGGGGAAGAAGAAGAGCAGCAAGTGGAAAACTTATTTGAACAAATAATAAAGGAGAACTTCCCCAATCTGGCAAAGGAAATAGACTACTAGGACATCCAGGAAGCTCAGAGAGTCCCAAAGAAGTTGGACCGAAGGAGGAACACACCAAGGCACATCGTAATTACATTAGCCAAGATTAAAATGAAGGAGAGAATTCTAGAAGCAGCAAGGGATAAGGGCGCAGTCACCTACAAAGGAGTTCCCATCAGACTGTCAGCTGATTTCTCAAAAGAGACCTTACAGGCAAGAAGGGGCTGGAAAGAAATATTTGAAATCTTGAAAGGCAGGGACCTACATCCAAAATTGCTCTGTCCTGCAAAGCTTACATTTAGAATGGAAGGACAGATAAAGCGCTTCCCAGAAAGGTCAAGTTCAAGGAGTTCATCATCACCAAGCCCTTATTCTATGAAATGTTAAAGGGACTTATCTAAGAAAAAGAAGATAAAAAATATGACAGTGAAAAGACAGCAAACTCACAGCTATTAAGAACCACACCTGAAACAAAAGTAAACTAAGCAAACAGTTAGAACAGGAACAGAACCACAGAAATGGAGATCACATGGAGGGTTAGCATCACGGGTGTGGGAGGAGGAGAGAGGGGGAAAAGGTACAGGGAATAAGTAGCATAGATGGTGAGTAGAAAATAGACAGGGGGAGCAAGAATAGTATGGGAAATGTAGAAGCTAAAGAACTTATGACCCATGGACATGAACTAAAGAGGGGGGAATGTGGGTGGGAGAGGATGTGCAGGGTGGAGGGGAATGATGGGGGAGAAATGGGACAACTGTAATAGTATAATCAATAAAATATATTTAAAAAACAAAACAAAACAAACAAACAAAAAAAAGAGCTTTGGTGTAATAAATAGCCAAAAGGGTTATTGGTTTTGGATTTTGGCAGCTTTATCATTGTGTGTAAAGCACCCTACTTAATTATGAATCGTATCTTTAAAAATGCCTAAATTTAGGTATTTGTATTTGTTTGTTTTACTTTTTATAAACTTATGCTTGCTTTTCTTTAGTGCATTTTGAACCATTGAGAAAGTTGTCAGGTGAAAATAGTATGTTTGATGTCTGACTTCAAAATCAGGTCATATATCTCAGTGTTTTTTGTTTTTTTTTTTTCCAGAATATAAATCTAGGCAATAAGAATACTGCTCAGCAGGCCATTGAAATTCATGATATTTAGTATGGTTTTCCAAAGAGCATTTACTCTAAGGCAGAGCTACTCAAACTTCTCAAACTGTGCATACAAATCACCTGGAATCTTGTTAAAATGTGGATCTGGAATCAGCAGGTCTGGGAGGGGCCTGAGCCTCTGCATTACTAACACACTCCAAGTGATGCCCAGCCTGCTCTTCTGGGGATCACACTCTGAGTAGCAAGGGCCTGAGTCATTGGTCCTGTGATTGATTTTTTTCGTTCCGCCTGTCCTAATCAGTTAGGTTTATGATAGAGCTGAATATAACCATAACAACGAAAAAACCCAAATGACAATAAAACCACAAGCATTGATTCTTTCAAGTAAAAAAATTCCAGAGGTATCCAGTCCAGAGTAAATATGGCAGTCCCACAAACTTATTAGGGACTGTCTTATCTTTTTGCTTCATATCTTAGTGGTGGGTCCTAGTCTTACCCATGCTCTAGTTGGCTGCTGGAATTCTTTGTTCCAGAAGAAAGAAGGCATTAAAAAACCCTGACCCTGAACTGAGCCAGCCACATAAAGGGAGCCTTCCCCATCTCTCTCCACTTTCTCCTCCCATTCATCCCCACCCACCCAAAATTCAATATCCCACTCAATGTTCTGCCTATAGGTCACTGACCAGAACTTAATCACATACCAAATGTAGCTGCAAGGGAGTTTGGGAAATAACATCCTTTGATTGGGTCCATTACTGCCCTCTCTCTTCCCAAATCAGGAAGAAGGGAGAAATAGTTTTTGGCCACAAGCTACTGCTGTTACATAGCACCAATTTTTCCTTCCCATGAATCTTAGTTGTAATTTCTGGTTACCATACCCCAAAGGACTCTTTCCCCTCCTTGTTATTTGCTGCTTTTGTAAATGTAAGCAGTTAGGTCTTTTCTTCATTTTTGGTTTGTCAAGAAGTAGCTACTGTTTTTCTATTTCATTTCCACTTTAAATCTTTCTCTTTCTCGTGTGTGTGTGTATGCTTTTTTTTTTGTTGTATTTTAACCCCAAATTCATAAGCATACATGATTAGAAGTCAGACATTCTGACAGAAGGGACAAAGCTCTGGGCTGAAACTTTCATTTAAACAGTAGTCGTCTGGGGCAGACATTATTCCTGGTCTACTCTAGATTTCTAAAATTCCAAGCAGATGACTCTGTATTCTGCTTCCTAAATACACATGGGAGACTAGATATAACATTTAGAGTACAGCTTAAAAGTTGTAGTTCTTTATCTGAATGTGGATATCTGTAGTCTATTGAAGAGTGTTAAATTTAGAACAAACTGGCTTGGCATATAGGACAAGAAAATATTTGACTATCAGATCCCTAAAAAAACAGCAGAGCACTTTGTGATCTAGATCTGTGGGTTTGAGCAGCTCTTGAGAAGTGACTTTTCTAAGCAGATGTCCACGTTTATCCACTGCCTGTCATTTGGATGAAGTGACTGTCAGGTGCCCACTTTTTACAGTGTGCTTGAAATAAAATAAAAGTTTCTCACCAAGAGAGAAATAAAAAATAGAATGAGTAGTATGTATTATTATATCTTCTGTTTGCTTTTCAGTGACAAACTTTTTTTAAATTTTATTTTAATTGTTGTTCATGTACAGTTTTCTGTCTTTTACTCCCATCCCAGCCCACCGCCCCACCCTCCCCACCTCCCTCCCATTACCAACCCCCCTTGTTTTTGTCCCTGTGTCCTTTATACTTGTTCCTGTAAACCCTTCCCCTTCTCCCCTGAAATTCCCTCCCCTCTGGTCACTGTCAGCCTGTTCTCTATTTCAGTGTCTTTGGTTATAGTTTGCTTGTTTGTTTGTTTTGTTGATTAGGTTCCTGTTAAAGGTGAGATCATATGGTATTTGTCTTTCACTGCCTGGCTTACTTCGCTTAGCATGATGCTCTCAAGTTCCATCCATGCTGTTGCAAAGGATAGGAGCTCCTTTTTTCTTTCTGCTGCATAGAATTCCATTGTGTAAATGTACCATAGTAAAAATATGGAACGCTTCACGAATTTGCGTGTCATCCTTGTGTAGGGGCCATGCTAATTTTCTCTGTATCATTCCAATTTTAGTATATGTGCTGCCGAAGTGAGCACTCATTGACAAAATTTTGAGAATTTGGGATTGTGCAGGCATCCATGGTGTTGAATTTCTAAAGCTCACCAGGATTTAAATTAAAATTTTAATGTGTGAGACTGATAAATTTAACTTTTAAATGTGGTAGTTGACAGAGATAAGGTTGTTAGCTATCAGTGAAGTGGATCAGTTTTAAGGCAGTATTGAACAATAAAAAATTTATTTATATTTTAAAGGAAAAAAAAGTGGTATTTCTAAAGCTTCAGTGGTGATCACCCGGTGAGGCTGTCCTAGGTGCTCTCCTTACACCAGATTCTCTCAGCTCCCTGCCGGTGGTGCTGTTTCCTTGGTGCACAAAGCTCAGCTGGTGCAGTTTGGCTCTTCCAAAGTTTGGGGGTTGACCTTGCAACCTGGTCTGGCAAGTTGTGGGTTTCCTGTGAACGTATACCTGCTTATAAAGATACTGTGGATTAGTTGAATTATACTGTGTAAGAGATGGATTAACCAGCATTTAGAACAAAAGAAAGAAAGAAAAAGAATACATAAGGGCGTGCAACAGAGGTCCACAGTCCATAGTCAAAACACTTGAAGCTATGAATTCTTGAAATTCATAATTTTGTTTTCAGATTTTGGAAAGATACTATGCTGCATCTAATAAAGAGTAAAAAAAAAATTTCACCAACCTCTAGGAGCTCGGGGCAGCACCCTGTTACACCCTCCCATAAATCCAGATCTGGTTTTGTCACCAGAAGTCAGGTCAGGCTTTGCTTGTCAAATGAATTACAAAGACAAAACTTTTATTTTCAGAGCTTTTGGATTTCTGAATCTTGAATGAGAGATTGCGGCCCTGTAATTTTGAGGGGACTCCAATTTTGGTGTTATTAATCATTGAATTAAGACTTTGGTCCTTCTTTGATGGAACCTCTATCTCCCATGGACTGGTCTCCCACAGGCAGAACTTCTTTCTCCTAGAAAGGAGTTGAAGAGCAGCTGGGGGCTTCAGAAAATTAGAGCTGTAGGTGCCCACTTCTTTCTTTGGCCACATGCCTTCCCAGAGCATAATGCAGGATAAGCAATAAATACCTGCCAAGGAAACATGCTCACCAAGCCATCTTCCTTTCAAACAGGTGGGCCAGCTGTGCTGTCTCCTCTTCAGGTCATGAAAACCAAGCAGCAGAAAGGAGAAGAACGTATACCTGCCACCTCTCCTTTTCTGCAGCCACTGCCCTGGAGATTTTTCTCTCATCAGCCCTGAAAGTCTGTTCAGCCTTTGCCACCAACTGTCTGATATTCACTATAGCTGCAGTGTTCACAGGAGCTGCAGAAGATGTTGTTTACAGGGCTCTTGCCCTTTTTCCTTTTGAATTTTTTAAAACCTATTTTGGAAAGAACAGATCAAATGTTGGCGCCTTAGTGACAGAGCAGCTTTAAATACGTTCTGAGGGATCTTGGGCTGTGAAATTTTTAGCAGGCAGTGAACTTGCTCACCTGATATATATTATCTAAGAACATGTGTGTATCCCAGGAATTTAGGGGGTCCTCATTTCTGAGTCAGTCTTCCACTGTCAGCCAAATATTTACTTTTTATATATCCCTGTTCATCCTCAGGCCTAAATTAATATGTTCTTTGTTTCTTTCAGAAAGGAGTCTGGAGTTTTCTCCTTTCCAGATTATATTCATATGTGTATATTTTTGCCTCCCCCAAAAGTTCAGTCACAGCACCTAGACCTTAGGCTGTAATTGCTCAAAAGCCTGGTTGAGACCCACTTGCAAATGACCTTTGCAGTCCTCTTTACTTTCTATAATACAGCTTATTGGTAGTTGCCAAAAGTTTCATTCTGTTGGAAAAGCTTATTACTGTAATACCATCCAGAATATACAAAGATAGAAGCATAAATAAGACAGCAAGAGCGCTGAATTGGAATTTGAGTTCTACGTCTGCCTGTGAATAATTGTGCTGAGAAGCGTCATTCAACTTTTTGTCCCTCGGTTTTTCATCTTAGAATGTTGTCGCTAACAACACTTACCTAATTGAGTTATTGTGAAGATTAAATGGAAAAACTATAAGTAAAATATGTAACAGAGTGCCTATCTCAGGGTAGATGCCTCGATAAATATTAGTTTAATCTGAGTGGCACTTTCAGAAGTTTCATTTATTGTCACAGTATTTCACATGAAGGCTTGGTGAGTACTGGCCATTTTATAGATGAGAAAGTGAGGCAGAGGCCATACCAAGGCCCAGAAATGAATTCAGGTCACCTGACTTCTGGATCGGATGTAATTTTTAGGCTGAGAAATTCAGGGGTGAGAGAGATTGATGGTTTGGAAACTAGGACTTCAAAGTGATTTGGGGAAGCCAGCACATTCATACCTTGTGCCTCTCAGTTTTTCAAGGGATTGGAAAAAACAGTCAAATAAAAATGACCTCAGGTGATTGGCATTAGATAAATAATGACTATAATGTGTTCTCGAATGGCACCTGTGATCAGTAGTGGGCTCTCTTATTTGAGATGACTCAATATTTCTGAGGCATTCTTTAATTCTATGCACCTCCACGAAATTATTGGGTCATGTGAGATGCAGGAGAATTGAGGTTAACTGTCTTGCCCAACAAGTATGATGAATATGTTCATGGATCTTTTTATTACAGCCACATCTATCGGTTCTCTGGAAATGCCTGGGAAATTTATTAATCAGCATATGTCTCTAGAATGCCTATTAAAACTCTTGAAACTTGGCAATCTGAAATGAAGCACTTTGCGAGTTGTGCTTTATTTGAACTAGTGTGACTGTCAGTAATTTTTCCATGTATTTTTCTTTTTCTGTGATGCAGAAAAGATAACATCATGTCATACTCTGTTGTTCTATTTTGAAGAGTTGCTTTTCAGTTGTTTAAATTGTTAAAAAAAAAATGCAGGGGTTGACCTTCTTTTCCTGTTTTCATAGTAGTATCAATTATTTTCACCTAACCTATACTTACTGGAACACACTCTAAATTATATATTTCCTTTTTGGAGGGGAGGGGAATATATATATATATATATATAGTGCTTGGGAAGGTCAAAGAGTATCTGTAGATGTGCTTTGGTTCAAAGCTTACATGTGCCTTAATTTTAAATGTAAGCCTTCATGAGTAAATACTACATTAAAAAAGAAAAGCCACTTAAAACCTTTAAATAATCACTCAAATGCGTTTTCCCCAGCTGTCAGGATAATGATGATTTGATGATTTAATGTTTTTAAAGTGACTATCACGTGCAGTTTGAGTTGAGGGATGATTGGGACAGTGGCGTTCATAAACTTTTCATTCCTAAGATCTTGGCTCTTTGAGGAGTGTGTCACTTCCTAAGAAATTGGAAACAGGCAGGAAGGACTCCTAGGATATCCTTTCTTTTAGCTTTATTGGCCTCAGTGTATAAACTCAAAGCCTCACAAAAATAACCACAAACAAGCTTACCTTATGTATACACATAAATCATGCCTTGTACTTCTAGTGATTCCCAGGTGACTGGCGGCAGGAGGGGGCGGTGGTGGTGGTCAGTTTTGCAAGAGAAATGTCCAAGGCTTTGGATGCTTACCTTGGCTGAAGCCCTGCTCCTACTATGCTTACCATCTCCCCGGGATGTTGGCAGAGTGATGGCACCACAATTACCTCTGACCCACTCCCACCTGCTTTGGGAAGCTTCTGTTCTTTCATGGACGCCTCTGCCACTTCCCCCTTTAATTACAGGTTAGGGACATGTATGCACAAACTTGGTTATTCCCAAGGAGTTTATCAAGGGAGAAACTTCTTTAGCAACAAACACAGCAGACAAAATGGTTTCCTCTGCCTATGCTGTTGCTGATTATGAATACGCCTGAATAATTTCACATGAGCATGCCTTTTGTAAAACATTTACAATTGTGGGACAAGAAAAGAAATTGCAATGTTCATTCCTAAGTAGGCTTACAAAGAGTCCTCCTAAATTAAAATAAAATGGAGTTTTAAAAGAGAATAGACTGTTAGAAAGCAACAAGACACCTAAAAAATTTGCTAGTTGCACTGCCAGTAGGCACATGGGAAATTCAGGCCCCATTGAAAGGTCTTAATGATTTTGTTCATTGGCATAAACTTTACCTTGAATTTATTATTACGTTGGAATACTTCAGTAACCCAAGTCTGAGGATATTTTCCTCCTATGACATGAAGTCATTCATATGCTGACTTTAAGTACATAATCTTATGTAGTAGTAAAAGTTAACAAAGAAAGTAGATGGTTTAATGAATATTAGGTAGCAACTTAAATATTGTCAAATGAGGATTTGGTTTTAAATTGAAAAATATAAAAATAAAGCAATTCTACGCAACAATTAAAAGACTGAGGTAGATTTATCTCTACTTATATGGAAAGGTCACTAAGATACATATTAACTGAAAGAAGCAAGTTGCAGAAGAGTTTGTATAGTGTGATCTCATTTTTTAAAAATAGCCACAAAACTCCTATGCACATAAGCAAAGAAAAGTGTCTCAAATTATACCCCTTTCTCTTTCTCCCCTTCTCCTTTTCTGTTTTTGTCTCTCTTTCTCTCTCTTCATATATATATTATTTGTTTATTTTTGTTGGTGTTGAATTTTATCATATACTTTTGGGGGGGGTAATTTTTACTTTGAAATAATTTTAAACTTACTGAAAATTTTCAGTTTCAAGAATAGTATATAGAAATCCTAGATACCTATTCTCAGATTCACCAGTTGTTATTATTCCACCATATTTTCCATCTTTCTCTCTCTATATATATTTATGTACATATATTATTTTTTCTTGAGCATTTGAAATTTACTTGCAAAGGTGTGATGTTCCATTACCTCTAAATATCTCAATGTGTATCTCCTTAAAATAAGAACATTCCTTACATAACCACAAACATCCCATCAAAATCAGGAAATTAACATTGATAGCATACTATTTTCTAATCCAAAGATCCCCACTCACATTTCACTGGTCATGCCGATGATGTCCTTTATACTTCCAGAACTGAGCGTTGTGTGTGGTTAGCATGCCTCCTTAGTTGTCTTCAGTAAATGCCCCTCAGTTCCAGGTTGTCTAATGTTTTGTCATTATTACATTCAGGTATATTATGAGAAGATCACAGAAACAATGGTGTATTCTCAGTGCATGTTATCAGAAGGTACATGATATGAATTTAATTTATTAATGGTGATATTGACTTTTTTATTTGGTTAAGATGGTATCTATCAGATTTCTCACATATAATTAAGTAGTTTGTGATGAGGTATTAGTATTGATAAGTATTTATGATGATATTAATATGTTGTGGGGAGATAGTTTAATACTGTAAATATCTGGTTCCCCATGATACCTTTACATATTAATTTTTGGCATCCACAGATGCTTCTTACCTGACCTAATTATTATTACAATGGTTGATAGATAATTATATACTGCTACCATTCTTTTGATACTTATTAGTTGGTATGCTACTATAAAGTAGAGCCTTCCCTTCTTATTTATTTAATCAGTATGGATTCACAGATTCCTGTTTGTTGAATGATTTACAATTCGTTACCAGCATTATTTCCTTTGATGCTCAAATGGGCCCAGATTTTCAAGCTCCTATTCCCATCATTATTTGTGAGCTATATTTCCTGTCACAGAAAATTCCAGGTTCATTGATATTTTCCTGCTCCAGCCTCAGAATCAGCCTTTTTCCAAGGAGCCTTAGCTTCTTTTAGTTGAGAAAAATATTTAGAATTCAAGATGTAGACATTAAAATTGCTCAGTGCTTCCAGAGTGCTATTGATTCTGGGTCCCTAAGTGGGCGAAGCTATGCACACACATGCACACATTGTCTGTATCTGTGTCTGTGTGTTTTGGAAAGCCTATGTTGGTGCCAGCATTTCCAACTGCAATCCAGCATCACGTGACTTATTCTAGTTTTCCCGTTTTCATTTTTGTACTTCCATTTTTCATCAGTGTGAAGTCTGGCTCCCATTGTTTTCTATGTATTTGATTAATTCTTTTGGATGCAGTTAATCTCCCATCTGTGGTGGCTGTCTTCTCAGTGCTTTGACTCACATTGGCCAGCGCAGGTTAAGAGCCAAGACTCCCCTAGCTTTGGTGGTGGGCCAGCTGAGTTCCACGCCTGTATTGCTTTGAATGAATCTTGATGGTTTTACTGAAGGGCTGAGAGATCTCTACAGACTGAATGTCAGGCTTACATAATAGTTGTGCTATTGTTAGCTGTATGATCTTGGGTAAACTAGTAAACTGGTTCTTGTCTCTAAGATTCCTCTCTTCAGAAAGAATCCAGGTGGTGGTGAGATGAATTCCTGCTGCTGAACTTTGTGGCCTGCCAGGAACAGAACTTCTGCAGCAACAAATATGTCTGGAAGGCTGTGGTCCAAGGCCATTTTTGCTGGCTATAAACGGGATCTCCGGAACCAGAGGGAGCACACGGCTCTTCTTAAAATTGAAGGTGTTTATGCTCGAGATGAAACTGAATTCTATCTAGGAAAGAGGTGTGCTTATGTGTACAAAGCCAAGAACAACACGGTGACTCCTGGTGGTAAACCAAACAAAACCAGAGTAATCTGGGGAAAGGTAACTCGTGCTCATGGAAACAGTGGCATGGTTCGTGCTAAATTCCGAAGCAACCTTCCTGTTAAGGCCATTGGACACAGAATCCGTGTAATGCTGTACCCCTCCAGGATTTAAACTTATTGATAAATAACAACCCTGACTGTGTGGCTCAGTTGGGGGTCCTCTGGCAAAGCGAAGGATTCTGGGTTGGGGGACATGGTTGGGTTGCAGGTTCAGTCCCTGGTCAAGATGCAAAGGGGAGCCAACTAATGAATGTTTCTCTTACATATCTATGGTTGTCATCTTTTTCTCCCTCTCTTCCCTCTCAAGTAAATAAAATGTATTTTAAAGAGTAAATATAAAAAAAAAAATCCATAAGCAGGAGAAAGCAGGCCACCTTCATGCTTCTTGCTGATTTGGGTATCATAGATCCTGAGTCTCAGAATAAAGGGTTCTGCCTTTTCCTGGCGAGTAGCCATTGACTAAACAATGAACAGCAACTTCCAGCAGGCCACAGGGGGTGGGCAGTAGGAGAAGGCTTCAGGGTAGTGGGCTATACCAGCCAGCTAGGAAGGAAGCATCCAAAAGGGGGCTTGTCTATGGCATTGGTTCACTTGAGATAACTATAACCCAGTGCAGAATGATGTGAATTTAAGACTTGGTTTTTTATTTGTAAACTGAGGATGGTGATGTAGTCTTCCCTTTTAGAAAATTGTTGTGCGAGGATCAAACCAGCTAATATTCCCCAGTGTGTGAATGAAACATTTCCCTTCTCCCACCCTTTTCAAAAGGAAAACATAGTCACTGTGGCAGACCCTTCTGCATGGTGTGGGCCCAGCTCCCACTCGGAGATGCACAGGACCCACGCCCACAGATAGGTTCTCTCGTGGGTAATCAGATTTGTAATATACCCAGGCTGCTTTGAGCCTTGCTTTTACTGTAACTTCCTAAAATCTGTGCTAAACCTTGCAGGGAACAGTGTAACTGGCTCAACCACTTTTGCCTTTTCATTTGCTAATATCCTTCTTCTGTGATGTGATGAGGGGCATTGGCTCCTTTTGTTGTAACTGGTGCATAGTGAGTGAGGACCATCTTGTAATGAGAGGAGATATAGAATAAAGGCCTGTCATGGCAGAGGCCATGGCTTTTGCTCCCCTTGAGAGAAAAGTCACACTGTCATCCTTTTTCCTCCACCGGACTCGGTGGTCCGTGTGTATGTTTTATTTCATCCATAATGACGTGGACACTGCTAGCCGGTGTCTGCATCAAGTCACTACATAAAATTTAGAAAGTGCAGATAAACAAAAGTAAGATAATAGCTATCACTGGTAATCTGATCAGGTAGAGTTAACTGTTTACACTTGGGACTAGGTCCTTGGGTGTAAGGCACTAACATTATGGAATTTCTACTCTCTTCTCTTCCTTTGCAGGGTGAGGACCAGATTCCCTCTGGGTACCACTCCCTGATTTTCCCGAGCCTTACTGGCTGAACCCTGTAGTATGACATCCCCACAAAGCAGTGGGCAAGCATGCCAGGGTGTACGCTGTACCTTGTGGACAATGCACTCTTCACTCCTCCTGGTGGGCACTTCTGTCTTGGCAGCTCCTTCTTTCCCAGGTGAAGCAGGCCAGGGAACAAAAGTTTCCTCACTCTTGGATCATTAATGAGTCACCTACTGCAGAAGCTGGCTGCAGCCCAGATTCCAGGGACACAGCAGTGTGAGCCTTTTCTACTCAAGTTCTACTCCACTGAAGCTTCTCTGGGCTGAGGTGTTGGGGAGAGCAAATGAGGCTCTGGAACAGATTCAATGGACGGGAGGGATCATCGCTCTAAGGGAGGTGCACACAATGACGTATGGGCTCATCCCGTCTGCCCTGCCTTTGATATTGGTGTCAGTTCATCTGGCTGGTCCACTGACCATGTGCTTGGTCATTTTGTAAATATTTTCTCAAAAATTGCGTAACACTATATTGGTGCCAGGGGAGGAAAAGGGGGAAGAAAAATATGTAAAAGTTAGCTTTTTTTTCTCAGAATGTTTTACCCCATGACCAGTGAAAGGATACTAACTAGTTCAAGTTCATTTTAGCTTTGCATCCCTTTGAGTATTTACTCTAAGGATCCACTGATCTTCCCATTACTTATGTCCATGTCCATGAAAACTCACCAGTCTAGGGCCCTGTTCTAGTACTGCCATCTTTATATTTTCATTCATTTAATAAACATAGTGGTATATGCTATGTATTCTACCCAAAATTTGTTCTTCACTATATATTAGTGGTTTGAAATTTCACCCATGAGAATTTGAGAACTTTGTGTCTGGAAGATTTTACTCATCAACAAGGAAGTGTCTGATTAAAACATAATAGCTTTTCAGCCTTTTCAGCAAATGCATCACTGTGTATTAGTTGACAGAAACTCCATATGGACTTCTGGTCAGGATGGTGGCTTAGGCCCACATGGAAGCTTCTTTGCACAACTACATCAAAATTAAAACTAAAATAGAGAACAATCATCACTCAGAACATTCAGAAATTCAAGTTGAATCTTGAATAGTTGTCATAGTCTGACAACTATGGAATTAAAGAAAATCACACCCATCTAGACTGGTAGCAGGGGTGCAGAGGTGCAGTGGGCTGGGCCCTCACCCACATGTGGAGGATAAAAGTTTGGGAGGGATATATCAGGAGCCAGGAATCCCAGCCCCACACCAGGCCCCCAGGCCCAGATTTCCAGTGCCAGGAAGATAAGTCTCTACAATCTCTGGCTGCAAAAACCAGTGGGGATTGAGTCATTGGAAGAAACTACTGGAGCCCCAAGCAGTTCCTCTTCAAGTACCCACTTGTGGACTCACCTACTCAGACTCACTCCCTCTGAGCTCCAGCACTGGGGTAGCAGCTTGAAAGGCACCAGTGGCATACAGGGAGGAACTGAAGTGTCTGGCATCAAGGTGAGCAGAAGCCATTGTCCCTTTTCTAAACCATCTTCCCACAGAACTGGCAAGCTGTTGCTGTATCTGAGACTCTATCAATCTGGTTAACACTCTTTGACCCACCTTGGAGATCCTCAGAGACTCTGACCCACCCTGTGTAGGGGCCACCCAAGCTGCTTTTCCATATAAATGGATGGTCTTGGCTCATGCTTCACAACTTCCTAAATCCTTTCAAATAAGCAACGGCTGGTCTCAGTGAGTCCCAGGACTGGCATTAGTAGCAGCCAGCCCAGATTCACAGCTTGGCTTTGTCTGGGAATCTCCAAGCCATCCAGCACAAGTAACAGCCATCTCAGATTGCTTTATAGCTCAGGGAAAACACAATTGGGGGATGACCTTGGCTGCACCACCTGGGAAACCCCATGGCCAGTGCACCCAGTGGACAAGTACAGATCATGTTGGAGCACCAGCATCTTGCCCCTGCACAGCTGATCCTCAACAGTGGGTAGAGATTGGTGGTAGCTGGTCACAGCAAATCCTTGAAGCTTACTGGCCTTTGTGAATCCCTCCTTTGATCTACCAAGAGCAACCAAGGGTCAACTACAAGAGGAGGATGTATTTAGTCCACACGAAGTGCACACTTCGATTTCCTAGCTTGGGTGATGGGGAGGCTGTGCCACTGAGCCCTATAGGACACGTACTACATTAGGCCACTCTACCAAGACATGGAGTCAAAGCAGCTCTACCCAATACATAGAAACAAACATAGGGTGGCTGCAAGAACAAGGAGACAAAGAAACATGGCCCAAATGAAAGAACAGATCAAAACTCCAGGAAAAGAGCTAAACAGAATGGAGATGAGCAATTTATCAGATGCAGAGTTCAAAACACTGGTTACACGGATGCTCAAGGAACTTGGTGAGGACCTCATCAGCATAAAAAGATCTACTCATAAATGAAGGATACACTAATTGAAATAAAGAACAGTTACAAGTAAACAACACTAGAGTAGGTGAAGCCAAGAATCAAATCAATGATTTGGCACACAAGGAAGCAAGCAAGCAAGCAAGCAAACAAAAAACCCCAACCAATCAGAACTACAAGAAGATAAAAGAAAAAAAAAAAAAAAGCAGTTACTTAGCTACAGGGGAGTTCCCATAAAACTGTCAGCTGATTTCTCAAAAGAAACTTTGCAGGCTAGAAGGGATTGGCAAGAAATACTCAAAGTCATGAAGAGCAGGCACCTACAGCCAAGACTACCCAGCAAAGCTATCATTTAGAATGGAAGGGCAGATAAAGTGCTTCCCAGACAAGAAAAATCTAAAGGAGTTCATCATCACCAAACCATTACTATATGAAATGTTAAAGGGGCTTATTTAAGAAAAAGAAGGTCAAAACTATGAACAATAAAATGGCAAAAGATACATATCTATCAACAATTGAATCTAAAAAACAAACTAAGCAAACAAGAAGGACAGAGACAGGATCATGGATACAGAGAACATCTGGATGGTTGCCAGATGGGAGTGGGGTGTGGGGGGAAGAGTGAAGAGGTGAAGGGATTAAGAAGTACAAATAGGCAGTTAGAGAATAGACATGGGGATGCAAAATACAGTATAGGAAGTGGAGTAGCCAAAGAACTTATATGCATGACCCGTGGACATGAACAATGGTGTGGGGATTGCCTGAGGGAGTGAGGGGTGCTGGCTGGAGAGGGTAAAGGGGTAAAAATTGTGAGAAAGGGGTGAAAACTGTAATAGTATAATCAATAGAAAATAATTCTAAAAACAAATATAATACCAACTCAATTATATTTTTGATTTCACTACATATTTTATAACAGCACCTTTGTTTTTCAGAGCTTCCTGCTTTCTTAAAGCATTAGCTATATCTAGTAAATTTTAAAATATTTTATCATATATTTAATGTTACACAACCTAGGAAAACAGATATTAAAAATTTCTAGACTCTTACCACCCTAGGACTAATGTAATTTCTAGTCTTTTTATTTTTTACCTACCTTATAGATTATATACAATTAATTAACCTGATTTTCTTTACTCATTATTGCATAAATATTTCATAGTGCTATAAAGTCTTCACATCATTGTTTTCTATTATATGTTGTATGACTACTTTCTGCTTTTTACTATAATAACCACATGAGGAGAAGAATTTTCATAAATACAGACTTTTCTCTATATTTAGATTATCCCATCTTATTACCAGAAATAATATAAATATTTCATGGTTCTTGAAATTGTCAAATATCCTAAAAGAGTGAATTTTATTTCTTCTTGACAGGAGTCACTGGACTCACTGGTAAGAAAGAAATGATAAGGAGATGGTTGCAATACAAGATTCTGTTAGCCAATAACGCTTCTTTTTAATATGATTCAAATTATAAGTATTGAAAATATTTTAATTTTATTAAAAATAATAAAACACAGCCCTGGCTGGCGTAGCTCAGTGGATTGAGCGTGGGCTGCGAACCAAAGTGTCGCAGGTTCGATTCCCAGTCAGGGCACATGCCTGGGTTGCAGGCCAGGCCCCTAGTGGGGGGCCACGTGAGAGGCAACCACACACTGATGTTTCTCTCCCTCTCTTTCTCCCTCCCTCCCCCTCTCTAAAAATAAAATAAATAAATAAAATCTTTAAAAATAATAATAATAAAACACATACTTGACTTTTTTTAAATTCAGAAAGCTATAAAGGGAAAACAAACAAGCAAAATTAGGCAACAATGTTACCTGCTTGGATTACTCAGGTTGACATATTTTAATAAAAATAATATATGTATTTAGTTAGAAAATGTGAAGTACATAGAAAAAAATGCTACATCAAGAGTAAAAACCTCACATAATTTTTACTCTTTCTAACCAAGGCAATTTACACCTCATATTTTTGCTCCAAGTATAGAATCTATCATCTCTCTGAGACAAAGGGGAAATTTTGAAACACAGAAAAATGTATCACAGAGGGCTTCTTGCCTATATATTTTTTAAAATATATATTTAGATAATATGGCATTGCCTTATAGTGTAGCAAAGTGAAAGTAAAGAGGTAGAGATAACTCTTTTAAGGTGCTATAGAAGGAAACAGAAATATGTGGCAATAGTTGGTGATTGGGGAGCGAGGGGATTTTTTTCGTCGGTTAGTTGGTGGGAAATACAACAGCATATTTGTCTAACAACTCAACAAAAAACAAATAGCCCAATTTAAAACATGAAAAAAGGACTTGAACAGACATTTCTCCAAAGAAAATATACAAATGGCCAACAAGTTCATGAAAATGTGCCCCTCAAAATCACTAATCATTAGAGAAATTCGAATCAAAACGACAGTGAGATATCACTTCACACCCATTAGGATGGCAGTTATTTTTTGAAAAACAGAAAACAACGAGTGTTGGTGAGGATATGGAAAACTGGAAAACTTGTGCACTGTTGGTAGGAATATAAAATGGTTCAAACACTATTGAAAACTGTATGGCAGTTCCTCAAAATATAAAAATAAAAATAGAACTACCAGATGATCCACCAATTCCATGTTGGTATTGCCTGAAAGACTTTAACATTGGGATGCAAAGAGATATTTGAGCATCTATGTCCATAGCAGCATTATTTTCAACAATGAAAGATGGGAGCAACCTAAGTGTACATCAGCACATGGATAGGTAAACAAAATGAAGTATACCTACACAATGGAATATTATTCAGCCTTAAAAAGGAAGGAAATTCTGACACATATTACAACATGGATGAACCTTGAGGACATTATGCTAAACTGGTCACAAGAAGACAAATGCTGTGATTCCACTTACATGAGATATCAGTAATAGTCAAATTTACATAGACAAAATGCAGAATGGTGGTTTCTAGGAACCGAAGGGAGGGGCAAATGGGAAGTTATTATTAAATGGATTATTTAATGGTACAAAGTTTAGTTTTGTAAGATGAAAGGAGTCCTGGAGATAGGGGTTGCACCACTGTGTGAATGTGCTTAACGCCACTGTACTGCATGCTTAAAGATGGTTACGATGGTGTAGTCGTTTGCTAGGGCAGCTATTACAAAATACCACAAGCTGGTGGCTTGAACAAGACATTTATTTTCTCAAAGTTCTGGAGGCTAGAGTCCAAGATCAAGGTGGCAACATATTTATTTTCTTCTGGGATCTCTTTCCTTGGTTGGCAGATGGCCACCTTCTCTCTGTTATGTTTATGTCATCTTCTCTTCAAGCATATTTGTGTCTTAATTTCCTCCTTTCATAAGAATACCAGTCACATTAGATTAGGGCCAATCCTAACAACCCCATATTGACTTAATTATTTTTTTAAAGGCCCTTTCTTCAATACAGTCACATTCTGAGATATTGGGGGTTGGAGCTTCAACATATGAAATTGGGGGGAATGTAATACAGCCTATAGCAAACAGTAAATTTTATGTTACGTGCATTTCACCACAACTAAGAACCTTTTAAATAAAACCAACATACATGTATGTTATTGGAAATGATCCAAGAGAGATGAGGTACCCAAGGATGCAGCAGAGAGAAGGGTGCAGGAACCAAGTACCCAAATAGGTGAGAAGAAGTGAGCAGGGACTGTTTGTCATTTGTAACAAAAGAGAAAGCAAAACTGAGTCTAAAGGTGAGAAGGTTGGTAGATTTGTGGATAAAGTAAGGATGTCCTCTTGTGATCATTTCTGTTTTCTCATTTGGAATCAAGGACATCAGCTGAGAGGGAGGATCAGTGAGAAAGTTCTGGAATTTTAGGACAAACAAAAGAAATGTGAAATAGTCTTCTCTCAGAGCAGAAGAGTTCACTGACTTAATAAATGAGGTAGGATTGCCGGGTGCACTGAGGGCTCCCTAAAGTCAGCAGTCAAATAGTTGATGTGAGATAGTCCTCAAGGTTGGGAGCCTTTCTCCAGCCACATTCAGCTATTCAGGTGCAGGGGCACAGCCAACCAGAGGTAGATTTTATTAGGGCTTGCCAGGAGAGTACTGAGCAGGGATGAAAGGAATTGAGGATATATGCAAAACATTTATTATAACATTGCTAAGCTTGGTGAGAAGGGAAATAAAGGTATGGGTCAGGGGTGATGGATTTCACACAGTAAAGAAAGGAGCTATAAGCAAATGTTTGCTAAATGATGAAAGTAGCAAACTCAGCAAATATACTGAGATGATACATGGCTTATGTTCCCCCTGGTCCCCTTCACTATCACCCTTGGCATGTACCTTCCCTCTTTCCCTCCATCTCCACTTCACATGGAGTTTCATTTTTATTTTATTTTATTTTATATTTTATTTTATTTTATTTTATTTTATTTTATTTTATTTTATATTTTATATTTTATTTTATTTTATTTTATTTTATTTATTTTATTTTATTATTAAGCTATTATAGTTGTCCTGAATTTTTCCCCTTTGCCCTCCTCCACCCAGCACCCCTCACTCCCTCAGGCAATCCCCACACCATTGTTCATGTCCACGGGTCATGCATATAAGTTCTTTGGCTACTCCACTTCCTATACTGTATTTTGCATCCCCATGTCTATTCTCTAACTGCCTATTTGTACTTCTTAATCCCTTCACCTCTTCACTCTTCCCCCCACACCCCACTCCCATCTGGCAACCATCCAGATGTTCTCTGTATCCATGATCCTGTCTCTGTCCTTCTTGTTTGCTTAGTTTGTTTTTTAGATTCAATTGTTGATAGATATGTATCTTTTGCCATTTTATTGTTCATAGTTTTGACCTTCTTTTTCTTAAATAAGCCCCTTTAACATTTCATATAGTAATGGTTTGGTGATGATGAACTCCTTTAGATTTTTCTTGTCTGGGAAGCACTTTATCTGCCCTTCCATTCTAAATGATAGCTTTGCTGGGTAGTCTTGGCTGTAGGTGCCTGCTCTTCATGACTTTGAGTATTTCTTGCCAATCCCTTCTAGCCTGCAAAGTTTCTTTTGAGAAATTAGCTGACAGTTTTACAGAAACTCCCCTGTAGCTAAGTAACTGCTTTTCTCTTGCTGCATTTAAGATTCTCTCTTTAACTTTAACCTCTGGAATTTTAATTATAATGTCCCTTGGAGTGGGCCTCTTGTCATCGATCTTGTTTGGGACTCCGTGTTTCCTGGACTTGCATGTCTATTTCCTTCACCAAGTTAGGGAGGTTTTCTTTCATTATTTTTTCAGATAGATTTCCAATTTCTTGCTCTTTCTCTTCTCCTGGCACCCCTATGATTTGAATGTTTGACCTCTTGAAGTCATTCCAGAGGCTGCTTACACTGTCTTCAATTTTTTGGATTCCTTTTTCTTCTTGTTGCTCTAATTGTTTGTTTTTTCCTTCCTAATATTCCAAATCATTGAACTGATTTTTGGCTTTATCCACTCTACTGTTTGTTTGTGTCTATGTGTTAAGGAAAGCTGCTATGACTCTGTCTTGGTCACATGGCCTAACATAGTAGGTGTCCTGCAGTGTCCATTGGCATAGCCTCTCCTATCACCCAAGCTGGGTACTCAAGTTGTGCCCTTGTGTGGACTAAGTACACTGTCCTCTTGTAGTTGAACCTTGGTTGCTGTTGGCAGGTCAGTGGGATGGATTTACCAAGACCAGTCAGCTGCATGGATTGGCAGTGACTACTGACCACCAACCTCCACCCTTTTTGGAGGATTAGCTGTGTAGAGGCAGGTGGTGGTGCTCTGACATGGTCTGTAGTTGTTCACTGGGTGTGCAGGCTCTGAGATTTCCTAGGTGGTGCAGGCCAAGGTCAGCCCCTACCTGTGTTCTGCCTAGGGCCCGCATGAGCTGCAAAGCTGCCTGAGGTGGCTGCTACTTGTGTTGGGCTATGAGATTCCCAGGCAAAGCCAAGCTGTGAATCTAGGCTGGCTGCTGTTTGTTCAGGGTCTGGGGCCACTTAGCAAGTGGTTCAGGGGCTGGGGACTTGTTTGATAGACCAGCAGTTGCTTGTTTGATAGGATTTAGGAAGTTGTGAAGCATGAGCCAAGACCAGCCATTCATATGGAAGTGTCACAGTTAATTAACAGTTTGGGTGGACCCGTAAGTTGGGTGGGGTGGAGTCTCAGTGGATCTCCAGGGCGCAGTAAACAGTGTTAGCCATTTTGATGGAGTCTCAGATATTGTACCTGCCTGTTAGCTCTGTGGCTCTGTTGGGGAAGGGCTCAGAAAGGGACAATGGCTTCTGTCATTTTTATCTGAGATAAAACTGTCCCCCAGCTCTCACCTTGATACCAGACACTTCAGTTCCTCCACATATGCTGCTGGTGCCTTTCAAGCTACTACCCCGGTGCTAGAGCTCAGAGAGAATAAATATGAATAAGTCTGTGTGTGAGTTCTTTAAGGGGAACTGTTTGGGACTCTAGAAGTTTCTTCCACTGACTCAATCCCTGATGGTTTTGCAGCCAGAAGTTGTGGGGGTTTACTTCCTGGCACTGGCATTCTGGGCTGGGGGTCTGGTATGGGGCTAGGACTCTTAGTTCCCAAGGTATCCCTCCCAAATTTTTATCCACCATGTGTGGATGTGGGACCAACCTGTTCTACATCTTCGCCCCTCCTACCAGTCTGGATGGATGTGGTTTCTTTAATTCCATAGTTGTCAGACTTCCATTCAACTCAATTTCTGAATGTCCTGAGTGATGGTTGTCTATGTTTTAATTGTAATTTTGAAAGAAGGCAAGCTGTATTTACCTATGCTGCTATCTTGACTGGAAGTCTTCCACTATTGTATTTGGGTGGGGGGTTATTCATGATATTATTTTGAGTGATTCTCTTTACCTCTTAAACAATATAACATCACAAAGGAATAGGAATGTCACTTAAAGGAACTTTGGTGACTTATTCTATGTCTGAAATGTTTGGTTCCTAGTATTTTAGAATTTTCTCCGTGTTTGCTGGTAAAAATGTGAGTATGTATATATATGTATACACATATGTATATATGTACAAGTATGTATACACGTGTATACATATATACACACACAATCATGTAAATCTGATAGATGCTGGTTGTATTTACTTACAGTCTCTGTTAGCTAGCTTCAGGTCCTACTAGCCTTCTGGTTGCAGAATTAATTTTGGTAAAATTAATTCAGGTGAAAGAAGAGAAAGCCAGATACTGAGATTCAGAAGTTCAAGAGGGCTTCTATTGTTGTTATGAGATCAGCTCTTCAAGTTGACATTAAGGTGGTCTTAGAAGAGCAGAGTGATTATTTGTGAGTCTGTTCCTAAACGCAGAGGGAATTGGGAACCTCGAAGGCAAAGATTCACAGAGCTGGAGCTCCTGGGAAAACCCACAACTGCCCCTGACAAGGCAGCGCCCTAGTGACCCTATACTCAGGGCACGGTCTATTGTGCAGTCTGAATATTTTCTTATGCACCTGACAATCCACACACATCATAATTCCCCAAATTTCTCATGTACTGTATTACAGTGATTGAGGGGTGATGCATCTATAAATCAGAGGTTTGGGTATCATTTTTATTAATTAAAATCATTTACTAATGGACCTGAATTCATTGATCTCTGACAGAGAAACCGTCCTAGAATGGTCACATAACAGAAGTATCCCTAGACCTTTATTTCCCACCTGCGGAAGTGCAAGACAAGAGAGATATCATGGTTCATTCATGGTCATGTGTTTGGTGACAGCGTTGGGTCTGTAATGTCAGACCCCTGACTTATATAGCCTATTACTATTTTAAATGCATCACCATGGCCCCAAACACACTAGTTTTATCATTCATTGGCATTGTAAGAGAAACAAGTTTATACATAGATACGATCTTCCAACCAGCAGATGGCAATCTATTGAGAAATCTTGGAAACATATTTTCTTCCCTTATAGATCTATAGCTTGCTGCTCCCTGATCATTCCTTACAGGTACCTTACAGTGGGTGCGGCCTGTGGTTGCCATATTTCTCTCACTAGTTATGCTGTCAGATATCATAAGATGTGTGAGATAGTAAAAGTAACATTAAATAAAGGGTGAGGGTAACTGTTATATAACAAAAATTATTAACGTCTGTTTGGGAAACTGTTTTCAAATGTTCAAGTTTCTGGTTAATTGTGAGTAACCATAAAAAGCTGTTCAATACTGATCTTAGTTGTTGACAGTTTAAGCGTGTTATTAGTCCACTTTCTACATGAGTAAATGAAGTATGTGAAGTACAACTTTCTCTTTGAAGCAAAGAGTTCTCTAACCTTCTATGTCAATATCAATTCTCATTGCATGGAACTGATAATAATATGTTTTAAAAGCAAATCCTTGAAACCTTTGAAATCATTTGCTTTTTCAAATGCTGTCACCCAAAAGGGAAATATAAAGACTCTTAAGAAAATTGTGGATTTCATTGGGTGAAAAGTTTTCTATGTGACAGCAAGTAAAATTCATGGTTTCCTTCTCTGATTTATGCAAACACTTTGTATTTATTTTTTAGGGCTGCCATCCCAAAGCACTACATAGTAGGTGGCTTACATACAACAGAAATGCACTGTCTCACAGTTTTGGAGGCTAGAAGCCCAAAACCATGGTGTTGGCCAGCCCCCGCTCCCTCCAAAACCTTCTGGGGAGAATTCTTCCTTGGCTGTTCTAGCTTCTGGTGTTTGCTGGCAATCTTGATGTTCCTCGGCTTGTAGACGCATCACTCCAATATCTGCCTCTGTCATCACATGGCGTTCTTCCTGTGTGTCTGTCTCTATGACTCTTCCTTTAAAGACAGCAGTCGTACCAAAACAAGGGACCTCTCTAGTTCAGTATGACATCATCTTAACTAATTGCATCTGCAATGACCCTATATCCAAATAAGGTCACCTTCTGAGGTTCTGGAGGGTAGGACTTCAACATATCTTTTCGAGGGACACAGCTGAGCCCATAGCACATATTAATAAAATTAAAATTCATGATTTTTCCTTATCTATGTTAACATATTCTCCATTTGTCCTCCCAGAAGCATTCTCTATGGAAACAGACTCTGAAATTGAGTTTTGTAGGTGGGTCACTTACCAGCCATCTGGAGATGACCCCAGGGGCGTAGCACTATTATCATCGTTAAAATTTGTATTAGTGTGGAATAGGGATCGAAGTCTAGTGAACGGATTTCACTAGAGGGTGCAATGTCTTAGACCTTTTAGAAAAGACGGATTAGTAATTATAAGGAATATGGAATTAGATAGCTTTTGCTGGAGAAAATCAGTGAGTTGGAGAAGACAATGAAAGGCTGATAGGGATTAATTTTTTTTCTTTTTTCTTCTCTCTCTTCCCTTCTCTTCCTTTCCTTCATCATTCCTTCCTTTCTTGATAATATCTTTTCACTTGATTTTGTTCTCTCTTTCTGGAATTTATATTCACCAGATATTGAATCTTCTGAGTTCAACTACTCATTTTCTACTCTCTTCTTATTCATTTCCATGCTTTCTTCTTTTTTAGACCAAGCTCAGAAACTTTCTGATTCATTTTCTCCAGAGAGTAACAATTTAGTTTTTCCTGGAGTGAGGAGGAAGCAATTCCTTGGCGGCCTGAACTAGAGAAAGGATGTGGTGCCTAAGTGCTCTTTAACAAATTTTCAATAATCCTCCACTCCTCCTGACCTCTAGATTACTTGGTGCCTTCTATTTTTAACTGGGGTGTGAAGAGGCAGTTTACTGGAGAAGAATTGGCTTGTTAATTATCTTGTATCCTTTGAGACAAGCGAGTTTCAGTCAGCTAAGGCAGTTAACACTCTCCCTCCAGTTTTCATCTCTTGTCTTCCTTCTGTTATCTATTCTGCTATCCTCTTTGTCCTTATGGATTTTAATCCTTTAAATTACTGTTATAGACTGAATGTTTGTGTCTTCCTCAAATTCATATGTTGAAGTCCCCAAAGTATTTGGAGGTGGGAGCTTTGGGAGATCATTAGGTTTAGTTGAGGTCATGAGGGTGGGGCCCCCATGATGGAATTAGTGTCCTTATGAAAATAGGAAGAGACACGGTATGAGACATCTCTCTCTGTCGTCCGTGTAAGAGCACAGTAGGAAAGTGACCATCTGCAAATAAGGAAGAGGGCCCTCACCAGAAACTGAATTGCCGACACCTTGACCTTGAACTTGTCAGGCTAGAACTGTGAGAAAGAAAGGTCTGCTCTGTAAGCCTTCCAGTCTATGTTATTTTGTTAGAGCAGCCAGAGCTGTTACTTTAGTTAAATTCTTTTACTCTTATTTTACTACTCTTTAGTCATTTAGAAACTGCATTAGTGCTTTGAACCAGATGAATAATTTGGAAACACACTTGTTTATTTCAAATTCAATTTCTCTTTATTTAACAACATCATATATGATGCTTTATAATCTTTTAAAAAGTTATATGGTATAATAATTTTTAATTTGTTGCTCAATTGCCAGGGGACTTGCCCTCCTCATTCCTTTTGTCACCACCTGCCCATAGTATGCCGGCAGGAAAACTAGCATGGTTAACACAACTGCCCCTGGGAAGGGTGAAGGTTGGGAGGGGTTTTAAGTCCTCAGGAGGGTGGAATACGAGTATAGGATGAATCATTGCCTGGGGGAAGCCAATGGGAAAGGACATGAATGTGGTTCAGGGCATGTGGTATTGGTCTTTACTAACTCATCAGCACTAACCCCAACACCCACTGCTTTTTCTGATGGCCACTCCAGGGGTCTGAATACACCCCTGAGTGGCAGGCTGTGACCAAGAAGAATGGCAAAAGGAGCTGGGAAATGGGCATATCTGGGGAATCTAAGAATCCACCCAACGATCAAGGGCACTTTGAAGGAAGCTAAGTGTTGGTGGAAGCTGTAGTAATGTAAATATAATTTTGAAGCTTGGAGCTTTGCTGAGCATCGAACAGAAAGGGTCTGCTCTTTGCAGCCTACCTGATACATCAGCCTTTTTAATGTCAGCTGTGCTTTTGGTGGAAAGCAGAAGTTTGCTTTTGCTTCCTAAGAAAAATCACATAGTAATCAATTAGAATTTCTGTTTGAGAATTAAAGGGGGGTAAAGAAATCTAAGAGTGTGAAGGTAGGGCAGTCTTAGTTCAAGGCGCATCTCATGGGAGTCAAAACTAGTTTTGTGACAAATTCAGGCATTTTCAATGGCCTCAGACTGAGAAGTTTTTGCCAAAGGAAGAAAAAAGGGAAGCATAACCCCTTTTTTATTCACTTTGATTCTAAAATAAATATGGGGAGAGGAAAAGGATGTGAAATCAAACAATGACTATGTTATTGGCCTGATCTAGAACCAGCGCGGAGTTTCTCTGTCTGAGTGACCTGTTTCCTGCCTCCTTACCCCTCACCATTCCTCTCTTGGTTAGGTGACCTTCCTTCCTCCACCCTTAGAAAGAAGC
The DNA here is from genome assembly GCA_039655065.1 of Glossophaga mutica. Classification (NCBI taxonomy): domain Eukaryota; kingdom Metazoa; phylum Chordata; class Mammalia; order Chiroptera; family Phyllostomidae; genus Glossophaga; species Glossophaga mutica. The sequence goes on from CM077303.1 coordinate 161,566,224, forward strand.
AAACCCCTCTTGCTGCTTTCAGGGCCGGATACTGGACTCATAAATTCTTTCGTGATTATTTGTCTTGCTGGGATGTGGGCTGAGGCCTGGGGGCAAGGGGAAGTCTCAATGTCAATCATACTGGGACAGGAAATGACTAGAAAGGTGGTTCTCAGGAGGGAGAGGGGGCTCCTTCCTTTCTCAGGACCTTGTCTTTTAAGCCTAGTCTCTAAGGAGTCTAGAGGGCATGGAGGGATAAGATGTAAACTGTCACTTGGAGACTGGACAGGAAGGAGGCAGGGAGGAAGCCCTGGAAGACCCCGAAGTGAAAACCTAGTACTTTGGGACACTGACAATGTTGTTATTTAGCAACCAGTAAATACAAACAAATAAAAGCACAACATTTTAAAATTGTATTTTATTGATTATGCTATTATAGTTGTCCCAATTCTTCCCCCTTGGCACCCTACCCAGCCTCCCCACTCTTTCAAGCCTTCCACACACCATTGTCCATGGGTCATGTGCATATGTTCTTCGGCTACTCCGTGTCCTATCCTGTACATTATATCCCCAGGGCTATTCTGTAACTCCCTATTTGTGCTTCTTAATCCCCTCATCTCCTCATCCATTCCCCCACACGCTTCTTCCATCTGGCAACCATCAAAACGCTCTCTGTATCCATGATCCTGTCTCTGTTCATCTTGTTTACTTAGTTTGCTTTTTAGATTCAATTGTTGGTAAATGGATAGATAGATATTTTTTGCCATTTTATTGTTCATAGTTTTAATATTCTTTTCTTTAAATAAGTCCCTTTAACATTTCATATAATAATGGTTTGGTGATGAACTCCTTTAGTTTTTTCTTGTCTGGGAAACTCTTTATCTGCCCTTTGATTCTAAATGACAGCTTTGCTGGGTAGAGCAATTTTGGCTGTAGGTCCCTAATTTTCATGACTTTGAGTATTTCTTGCCAATCCTTTCTAGCCTGCAAAGTTTCTTTTGAGAAATCAGCTGACAGTCTTATGGGGGATGCCCCTGTAGGCAACTAATTTCTTTTCCCTTGCTGCTTTTAAGATTTTCTCTTTATCTTTAAACTTTGGCTTTTTAATTATGATGTGTCTTGGAGTGGGCCTTTTTGCATCCATCTTGTTTGAGACTTTTTGTGCCTCCTGGACTTACACGTCTATTTCCTTCACCAAATTAGGGAAGTTTTCTTTCATATTTTTTCAAATAGATTTCCAATTTCTTGCTTTTTCTCTTCCCCTCCTGGCACCCCTATGATGTGAATGTTGGACCTCTTGAAGTCATCCCAGAGGCTGCTTACAGTAGCATTTTGGGGATTCTTTTTTCTTTTTATTGTTTGCTTCCTTATGTTCCAAATCACTGAATTGATTCTCGGCTTTACTCACTCTACTGTTGTTTCCCTGTATATTGTTCTTTATTTTAATTAGTGTATCCTTCATTTCTGACTGGATCTTTTTTATGCTGCTGAGGTCCTCACTAATTTCTTTGAGCATCCTTATAACCACTGTTTTTAGCTCTACATCTGATAAAATTGCTCATCTCCATTATGTTTAGGTCTTTTTTTAAAATTTTTGATTTGTTCTTTCATTTGGGCCATGTTTCTTTGTCTCTTTGTTTTTGCCTCACTGTGTTTGTTTCTATGTACGAGGTACAGCTGCTTTGACTCAGTGTATTGGTAGTGTGGCCTAACATAGTAGGTGTCCTATAGGGTCCAGTGGCACAGCCTCCCCTATCACCCAAAGTGGGTAATTGAGGTGCACCTTTCGTGTGGGTTAAGTACACCCTCTTCTTGTGTTGAAACTTGGTTGCTGTTGGCAGATCAATGGGATTTTTGGTACCTGGGTCAGTCAGCTGCAGAAACTGGCTGTGAACAGTGACTACAAACCTCCACCCACTGTGGAGGATCAGCTGTGCAGGGGCAGGGATGTGGTGCTCCCATGTGGTCTGTAGCTGTCCACTGGGTGCACCGGCCCTGAGGTTTACTGGGTGGTGCGGGCCAACATCAGTTCCCAGTTGTGTTTTGCCCAGGGCCACCCTGCCTGAGTTATAAAGCAATGTGAGATGGCTGCTACTTTTGCTGGGCTTGGAGATTCCCAGACAAAGCCAAGTTGTGAATCTAGCCTGGCTGTTGCTAGTGCTGGGCCTACCACTCATTGAAGCCAGCTGTTGGCTGTTTGATAGGATTTAGGAAGTTGTGAAGCATGAGCCAAGACCAGCCATTTATATGGGGAAGCAGCTTGGGCAGGCCCCTAAACTGGGTGGGGTGGAGTCTCTGGGGATCTCCAAAGCATATCAAATAGTGTCAGATATGGCACCACCTTGCCAGCTCTGTAGGGGGAGGGTATAGAAAAGGGACAATGACCTCAGCTCACCTTGATGCCAGATACTTCAGTTCCTCCCTGTATGCCACTGGTGCCTTTCAAGCTGCTACCTTGGCACTGGAGTTCAGAGGGAATGAATCTGAGAAGGTGCGTCTATGTGTGGATTCTTTAAGAGTAACTGCTTGGGGATCCAGAAGTTTCTTCTACTGAGTCAATCCCCACTGGTTTTTGCAGTCAGATGTTGTGGGAACTTGTCTTCCTGGCACTAAAAACCTGGGCTTCATGGCCTGGTGTGGGGCTGGGACTCCTTGCTCCTGAGATATCCCTCCCAGATTTTTATCCTCCACATGTGGGTGAGAGACCAGCCCATTCCACACCCCTGCTCTCTAGTGGATGTGGTTGCCTTAATTCACAAGTGGCAAACACAAGGCCCGTGGGCGGAATCTGGCCCTCTACCTTGTTTTATCCAGCCTGGCACCTTGTTTCTACCTAGTGGCAGTGCTGAGCTCCTTGCCCCTAGTTAAGGAGTACATTTACACAGTCCTAAAATTACATTCGGCCTCTTGAAGGCAACTGTGAGGCTCATGTGGCCCAGGTGAAAATAAGTTTGACACCCCTGCCTTACTTCCATAGTTGTCAGACTTCCATTCAACTCGATATCTGATGGTTCTGAGTGATGGTTGTTTTATATTTATGTTGTAATTTTGATGTGGTTGTGTGAAGAGGCGAGTCATGTCTGCCTATACTACTATCTTGACTGGAAGTCCACACATTTTTTTTGAGAGAAGTAATTCCCTTTTGTATTTAGTAAAGTCTTCTCAAACACCACTATATTAAGATTCTCCAGAGAAACAGAATCAATAAGATAGATAGGTAGATAGATAGGCAGACAGACAGATATAAGAGAAGATTTGTTATGAGAAATGAATCAAACAGTTATGCAGGCTGAAGAGTTCCACGATCTGCCATCTAGAAGCTGGAGACTCAGGAGATCCAGTGGTGTAGTTTAGTCTGACTTCAAAGGCCTGAGAATCAGGGAGCTAGTGGTGTAAATCATAATCCGAATCTGAAGGCCTGAAGACCAGGAGCACTGATGTCCCACAGCAGGTGAAGTTGGATGTCTTCCCTCAGACAGAGAGAGCAAATTTGCCCTTCTGCCTTTGTTCTATTTGGGCCCTCAATTGATTGGCTGATGTCCACTCACATTGGGGAGGGTAGTTTTTCTTTACTTAGTTTACTGATTTAAATGCTCATCTTCCTGAGACACCCTCTCAGACATACCTAGAAATAATGTTTTATCAGGTATCAAGGCATCCTGTAGCCCTGTCAAGTTGGCACATATAATCAAACACAAACAGTATAGCATTAGCTGAACTGTGTGGGAGAAGGGACAGGTGTGATTTTTCTGGGGCTGATTTGTAAAGCGAAGGGCGGTGTCTCCTGAGGCCATTATATCAGAATAGTGATGAGTGGGATCCCCAAGGGGAAAGTGAATGTCAGGGGACAAGGTCAGCCATACTCCCCCACAGAAGTCACTACATGATCTCTGGGAGCCAGTGGCATTTCTTTACTGTACTTTTCCTACTTGCTCATGTGCTGCCACTGACCTTTGGGCTCCAAGAAGGCAGGGATCCTGCCTTGTTTGACTCATATCCCCATAGTAGCACTTAACTCAGAATCTGCTATGTATTAATAAATATTATTTAGATAAATGAGTCATAATGTTAGCATTTTACCTCTAAGTTCTATATGGAAAATGATTAATATTCTTAAATTATAATGATGGAATGACTTCATTCACTGTTATATGACTGACATCAACTCTGTTGATCTTCTCTTCGAACAGATCATGTGAACCAAATCCTTGAGTGTTACCTGAGTCCCTGTCTAAAAATGATTATATTGGTGCTACAACCTCTTTAACCATTTTTGCACATGTTTTAAAAAAGTCGAACACTGTAACAGGGTATAGCATGAAAAATGTCACCTTCCTAGGCCAGATGGTCGGTGTGTTTTTTCCAGAGGCAGATAGTAACTTCTCAGACACACTTCCATAAACTTTCTCTATAAATGTAAACACATACATATATATTTATATGGCCATATTTATAGACGTGCACACATATTTAATGACTTAATTTTCAATTTGCTTTTGTCAGTCAAAATATATCTTGGAGGTATCACACTTCTTGATTCCAAACTATACTACAAAGCTTTAGTAATCAAAACAGTATGGTACTGGCATAAAAACAGACATATAACAATAGAACAGAACAGAGGGCCCCCAAACCATCCTTGCATACACAATCAACTAATATTTGATAAAAGAACTAAGAATACTCAATGGGAAAGGACAATCCCTTCAATAAATGGTGTTGGAAAAACTACATAACCACATATAAAAAACGGAATTGGACTCCTATCTTACACCACTCACAAAACATAATCGAAAACAGATTAAAGACTTAACCATAAGATTTGAAACTGTAAAAATCCTAGAAGAAAACTTAGGGGAAAAGCTCCTTGACATTAGTCTTGGCAACAAATTTTTGGATATGGCACCAAAAGCACAGCACTAAAGGCAAAAATCAATAAGTGGGGCTGAGTCAAACTAAAAAGCTTCCTCACAAAGGAACAAAGAAATGAAAAGACAAACTATAGGTGTGAGAAAATATTTGCAAGCCATATATATGATAAAGGGCTAATATCCAGAATATATGGAAAACACATAACATTCAATGACAACAACAACAAAAAATCCCCAAACAATCAAATTTAAAAATGGGCAAAGGAACTGAATAGACATTTCTCCAGTGAAGGCATTCAATTGGCTAACAGGTTCATGAAAAAGTGCTCAATATCACTAATCATCACGGAAATGTAAATCAAAACCACAATGAGATAACATTTTACACTCATTAGAATGGCTATCATCAAAAAGACAATGTATAACAAGTGTTGGTGAGGATGTGGAGAAAAGAGAACCCATGTACACTGTTGACAAAAATGTAAACTGCTTTAGCCACCATAGAAAACAGTATGGTGGTTCCTCAAAAAATTAAAACTACAGACTTCTGGCCAAGATGGAGGTGTAGCTGGACACACTTTGCCTCCTCACACAATCAAAATTAAGGACAACAAAGATTTAGAAACAAGAAAACAATCAGAACTGATGGAAAATTGAACTGTACGGAAGTCCAACAACCATTCATCCAGACCTGTAAGAGGGGCGGAGTTGTGGCAGAAAAAAGTGGAGGTTGGTGGACCTGGATGCGCAGGCAGTAGCTGGCAGATCCAAGGCCCATGGGCAATGGCTAGCAGACCCTGGGCAGCAGGTGGCAACGGGCAGACCCAGTGAGGCCACGCAAGGTGGCTGGCTGACCAGGTGGTCCCACATTTGTATGCAGATAATCCAGGTGAAAATGGGGAATGAGACAGACCTCGCACAGACCTCGCAACCCACGGCCCTCGTGCCAGGAAAGAAAACCTAAAAACACTGATTGAAAACGCTTGTTGGGGTTGAGGTGCCAGGAAAGACTTCCAGCCTTACAGGAGAGTTTGTTGGAGAGATCCACAGGGTCCTAGAATGTACACAAGCCCACCCACACAGAAATCAGCACCAGAAGGGCCCAATTTTCTTGTGGGAAGTGGCAGAAGGAACTGAAATCCGAGATAGAGGAGCAAGTGCCATTGTTCTCTCTCGGACCCCACCCCCACATACAGCATCACTACCCAGCCACTGGGCTGCCCCACCCTGGTGAACACCTAAGGCTCCGGAGGCCCTTCACTACATAACAGCCTCGACCAGACCCCCCCCCCAAAAAACACCCAAAAAAACAAAACCCCAAAAATGGCTCAAATGGGAGAACAGATCAAAGCTCCAGAGCCAATTCTTCTAAGTGACCAAGAGATAGCCAACCTATCAGATGCACAGTTCAAAGAACTGGTGATCAGAATGCTCACAGAATTGGTTGATTTTGCTCACAGATTAGATGAAGAAATGAAGGCTACGCTAAGTGAAATGAAGGAAAACGCACAGGGAACCAATAGAGATGGGAGGAAAACTGGGACTCAAATCAATGGAGTGGACCAGAAGGAAGAAAGAAACATCCAATCAGAAAAGAATGAAGAAACAAGAATTCAAAAAAATGAGGAGAGGCTTAGGAACCTCCAGGACATCTTTAAACGTCCCAACATCTGAATTATAGGGGTACCAGAAGGGGAAGAGGAAGAGGAAGAACAACAAGTGGAAAAGTTATTTGAACAAATAATAAAGGAGAACTCCTCCAATCTGGCAAAGGACATAGACTACCAGGAAGTCCAGGAAGCTCAGAGAGTCCCAAAGAAGTTGGACCCAACGAGGAACACACCAAGGCACATCAGAATTACATTAGCCAACATTGAAATGAAGGAGAGAATTCTAGAAGCAGCAAGGGATAAGGGCACAGTCACCCACGAAGGAGTTCCCATCAGACTGTCAGCTGATTTCTCAAAAGAGACCTTCCAGGCAAGAAGGGGCTGGAAAGAAGTATTCCAAGTCATGAAAGTCAAGGACCTACATACAAGATTGCTCTATCCAGCAAAGCTTTCATTTAGAATGGAAGGGCAGATCAAGTGCTTCTCAGATAAGGTCAAGTTAAAGGGGTTCATCATCACCAAGCTCTTATTATATGAAATGTTAAAGGGACTTATCTAAGAAAAAGAAGATAAAAAATATGACAGTAAAAAGACAGCAAATTCACAGCTATTAACAACCACACCTAAAACAAAAGCAAACTAAGCAAACAGCTAGAATAGGAACAGAAACACAGAAATGGAGATCACATGGAGGGTTAGCAACAGGGGAGTGGGAGGAGGAGAGCGGGGGGAAAGGTACAGAGAATAAGTAGCATAGATGGTGAGTAGAAAATAGATGGGGGAGGGTAAGAACAGTGTGGGAAATGTAGAAGCTAAAGAATTTATGACACATGAACATGAACTAAAGGGGGGAATGTGGGTGGGAGGGGGTGTGCAGGGTGGAGGGGAATGATGGGGAAGAAATGGGACAACTGTAATAGCATAATTAATAAAATTTAAAAAATGAAAATAAACTAATTCACCAATTAAAAAAAAGAGAAAGAAAGAAATTAAAACTACTATATAATCCAGCAATCCCACTTCTGGGTCTATATATTCAGAGGAAATGAAAACAGAATATCGAAAAGATGTCTGTGCCCAACACTGCATTATTCACAATAGCTGAGATATGAAAACAACCTATGTGTTCATCAACAGATGAATGAATGAAGATGTGAGGTATATTTATATATAATGTATATATACACATATAATATATAGAATTACATGCATATATACTATATAATACACATATATAACATCCAAACCATATGTATATATACACATGATACATATAAAATTTGTCTGGAAAAAGTCCAGCCATTGTTAATATAACAAGAACATTTTGTAGGACATCAGTGTAACCCGGCAGCCAAGGACAGTGGACTGGAATGCACATGTGTGAACAATGATGACTTCACTGTACTAGTCAGTGGGGGTGGTAGATGCTGTTGAGTGAACATGTGTACTGTGTGGCCTTCTCATTCAAAATGACTGCGAGAGTAGAGCAATGAATCTGCATCAAACTTTGCATTAAGTTTGAACATTCCTCGCAGAAACTATTTTGATGATTCAGGAGGCTGTAGCTATGGGCAACTGGTGATTGGCAGCTTCATCATGACAGCATGCCTGCTCATACTCCACATCTCCTGCAAAGTTTTTTGGCAAAACATCAAATCACCCAGGTTAGTCATCCCTTCCACAGCCCAGATTTGGTGCCCTGGGACTTCTGGCTTTTCACAAAACTAAAATCATCTTTGAAAGGGAAGAGATTTCAGACCATCAATGAGATTCAAGAAAATAAGAAGGGGTGTACCTGATGGTGATTGGGAGAACTGTGTGAGGTCCCAAGGTGTCTACTTTGGAGGGGACTGAGGCATCATTGTCCTGTGCACAATGTTTCTTGTATCTTGTGTCTTCTTCAATAAATGTCTCTATTTTTTATATTACATGGCTGGATACCTTCTGCACAGACCTCATAACAATGGAATATTATTCAGCTCCGAGAAAGATGGAAATCCTGCCATTTGTGACAACATGGATTGACCTGGAACATTATGCTAAGTGAAGTAAGTCAGGCAGAGAAAGACAAAAAACTGTATAATCTCACTTATATGAGGAATCTAAAAAAGCTGAACTCATAAAAACAGAGTGGAATCATGGTTACCAGAGGCTGAGGTGGGGAGAGGGAATTGGGGAGATGTTGGTCAGAAGGGTAAGGACTTCAGGTTAGAAGATGAATGCTCTGGGGATATGACACATGGCATCGAAAGCTGCTAAGAGACTACATCTTAAATGTTCTCACCACAAAAAATAATGGTGATTATGTGATGTGATGGAGGTGTTAGCTGATGCTGTGTTGGTAATCGTATTGCAATACATAAGTGTGTCCAATCAACATGTTGTATACCTTAAATTTACACAGTGTTTTATGTCAATTATATCTCAATAAAAATATATATCTTGGAGATTGTCCTTATTGCCACATATAAATTGACCTTGTTCCTTTTTAAATAAAAGTTATAATAAACTAATACTTGCACCTGACTTAAATATAAAATATATGTTAAGGGTTTATAATGGAAGGGAATTGTCTTCTGCCTCACCCCTCACCGCTAGCCCTGCTTCCAAAGGCGACCTCTTACACCTATTTTTATCTTTATTTTTCTTGATGGATAGCAACATATGATAAGTGACATGTTTATACTTCTGTTTCTTAATTTATTGACTTAAAATATCTATTGATATCCTGTATGATAGATGAGGATCTACTCCACTTATGTGACTGTCTCTATTTATCTATCAATTTATTAATGAGATAGGTGAGCATTTAGCTACTTACTCCATCCTACCCCCTCCTAATATTGTTCCATCTCTCGTTACAATTTCCCCTCTGGTTACCTCTGAAGCCTCAAACACCATACTTAAACTTTATTTCTGTCTGTATCAACTATGGAGACCGTCTTCTGACTTTGAAATGCAGGAATATTAATGAGTCTATCCTTATTTCCACTTATATTACCCCCTCCACAACAATCTTTTTATCTTTCCAAATCTCTCGGCTCTCCCGTTGTTTTGCCATTGTCAAGGTTTATAAGGTTTTCCTTGTATTCTGTAACTATAACGAAGTCTTCCATGATTTGCTGGTACCTATGGGTCATATGCAGATTAGGACTCTTTTAGTAGCAAGTAACAGAAAACTCAACTCAAAATAAATGAAGCAGGAAACTAAATTAATTTGCTCACATAACGCCAAAGTGTAAGAAAAGATGCAGGCTCACATGAAGCTTCATCCAAAAGTGTTATCAGGACCCAGTTTCTCTCTCTGCATTTCTTAAACGCTGCTTTAAGAGGCAAGATGTTAGCAGCTGCTCCAGACTTTCACTCTTTAGGTTTAAACCCAGTAAATCCAGTAAAGTAAATTTTGGGATTCATTCTGATTGGAATACTGTGTTCTTCTGCTTAATCTTGAAACTACTGCTGTGAGGAGAGGCTTTGGGTATGCTGATTATCTAACTCCCATCTCTGGAACCACACCTGGAGCTCTACCCAGAGCATATAAGGAGTTCCCCCCAAAGGAAATCAGGGTGTGTTACCAAAAGAAAGGAGGAAAGGAGGCTGCGCACCAACAATAACAAATATCCGCCCTAGACCACAAACTCTAATGTCCTCAGGGTTCTGTTTACGTAAACTTGTGAACTGAATGAGTGAAAGATACAGATGGTGATGGTTACTGTGCTCTAACAGCAGTATAATAAATTTTTTAAAATGTTATTAGCCAAACAAAACACATCTGGAGAACTAATTTTGCTTGGGAATCACTAAAGTGTAACTATTTGTCCGTATAATAATTCTGAAAGTTAAAAGATGTAAATGGTATTTATAGTATTATATTACATAAAAAACATAACCAGTTTTTATAGCAGAATGAATTAATGTTTCAAGTTCTCTAGGACCCCTGTTATGGCTACTGTGGCAATCGAAGAGAATGTTCTTGGTATCCAGTTGCAGAGATTCTCCTTGCTTACTCTGAACCCATTGCTCAGACTCCAGAGGTGTTGCAGTTTCCTGCATATGTGTCCTGTACTCTGAATGGCAGGTATGGTTGCCTACTCAGTTGCCCTCCCCTTATTTTTCCTAGCTAGGATGTTTTCTTTGTTTTACTTGTTGTTGTCATTGATGTCGCAATTCTTTTTCAATCTCTTGTCATGCCATAATCTATTTGTAATTTTACGAAGAGGAGGAAGGAGTTTGAAGGTTGATCAGGAGCTCTGTGAATGCTGGTGGGACTTGTCAACTGACTGGTCCGCTCTTGGTTAACAGGCAGGGAGATTTCTGATATTATGTTAGATCCTAAATAGGGTGTCTGTTCTTGGAAACTGACATCTGCACAAGCTATTCTGATTAGTTCATTAGACAGTTCACTAAATAGTTTAGATAAGATACCAGCTTAATTTTTATTTTACTTATTCATTTGTTTATTATTTTATTCATCCCTGCATTCATTTTATTCATTCATTTTGTAGTAGATGGAGGAGGGTATAGAAAACTTTTGACTTCCATATTCAGATTTTCAATTAACCCCGCATTTTCAGACCTCTTACATTCCATTGTACCTGGGCCAAGTCAAGAGCTTCTTTGGAGTTCTACGCAGCACGCTGGCTTTCCATTTTTTTTCTTTTTCATTAATTAATACTTTATTATCTGCTCTTTTTCTATAGGAACTTGTTGAGTTTTCTTATACATTCATAGCCTTCTTGTATTCTCCTTAGTGTTGTGAATTTAAGCCTTCATAAGAAGTCCATTATTGTTATCTTAATGGTTTCTTAGAAATTGAATGATATGAATACATGTGCTTAATTACCACATGATATTAAACCTGAAGTCTCTACGTGCTTATTAATAGCTGTATAGTAATCAGTTGTATAGATCAGTGATTTTCAACCTTTTCATTTCATGATACACATAAACTAATTACTAAAATTCTGCCACACACCAAAAAAATATCCACTGATCCGACCAAAGAAATAGGTATAATTTTGATTGACTTACAAACAAATAATATCAGTAATTACCTACCTTTTTGCTCCAGAGTGACTTTTTAAAAATCAGGTGCCTATACTTGTATATAAGGATTTCTGTTACCAAGAATTAACCAGTCAGATACAAGTTTATTATGCAACATGACCGATATGATGCAGCTCTACTATATGACCTATGTATATATGGTTCAAGACAGGGCAGTCACACCGATGATTGTTATGTTGGCTGTTGTCATTTTGAAATTTGACAGTCTATGGGAAAAGAGGTCAGTGCCCTGACTAAATAGTCAGGTATCACATGTTTTAAAAGTTCTCGAGGCACACTGGTTGAAAATTGCTATTACACATGTTTTCTTATATATTAACTTGTCTTCTACTGATTAACAATAAATTTTGTGACTTCCAAAACTGCGGCTATGAACACTTTTGGACACACCTCTATGCACATGCATATCTGTAGAACAAATTCCTAAAGGTAGAGTGTTGGACTGAAGGTTTCGGGAAAGTTCCTCTTGGGAGTGTGTGTGTGTGTGTGTGTTTGGAACGTGATATCGTACAGTGATTAAAAGCGTGAACTCTGGGGCCAGGCTGCCTGGGCTCATAATCCTGTCTCTCTTCCTTAGCATTGCTGTGACCTTGGGTGAGTTACTTAAGTTTCTGTGTCTTGTTTTTCTAATGAGTAAAAATGAGAATTAATAAGATCATCTTTCTCCTAGGGTTGTAAGGATTAAATGAGTTCATTTGCTGAGATTCATGGCTGATAATAAACACTCAATAACTATTGTCTATTAATGTTGTCATTCTTGATAAGGCTTAGCAACTACAATAGTAAAAAAAGAAGTTACTGTACAAAAAAAAATAAAGAGAAAAACAAGAAAGAAAGAAAAAAAAGACTTAGCAATCACACTAGTGAAAAAAAGTCATCATTCTTGGTGGGCTGGAGCAGGCACTCTGGCCAGTGTTCCTAGGCACAATCCTTGGGGGAGGTAAGGTGGAGCCCACAGCAGGGCAGCAACGGGGACAACAAGAGGGATACAGCTGACCTTAGGGAAGGGCTTGGAGCCTTCTTACCCAGTAGTCAGCTGAATGTGGCCACTCGACAGCCACATTGTTAACTGCTGTACCTCTAGTTCTAGACAGTGCTTGACACATAGTTGAGTCAATAAATGAGTGCGTGAATAAAACTAGGCTTAAGAATTATTTTTTCTTCTCTTTAATTTTTTCCTGTCATCCTCAAGCCTTCAATAAAGTCTTGTTAACTGTTACAACCTAACTTTACTATAAAGCATGCTTGGGAGAAAGGGGACCTGGGATAAGGAGCAAGTGAGGGAAGCATCGTGGAGTCACTCTGAGGTCACAGTAGCAAGTAGTGCAGAAGAGTGGCAAACACAATTCCTCGGGCTTCCCAGGAGTACTTGCGGTGGAGCCTGCTAAATGCCTGGGTCTCCTGCTACCCTGTAGGACTGCTTGTACTTGGGTATTAAAAGGAGAATATCTTCTGAAAGATGGAAATTCTGGTATATCTGGGTTAGCACAGGGCCTGCTACATGGTATCCTCTAAGTAAGTGATAGATTTTATATATTATTCTAAGTTTTGATAAAAATAAAGCCTGCATTTGATGCTGTATTTACTCTTCCTAAGTCATGTCTGACTTTGTGTGTAACAGTACAGCTGTTATGTCGATAAGATGATTGTCAGGCTGAATGAGACTCAAAGACCAGATAGGGTAGCAGGGATCTTAGGCTTATAACCAGCCCTCCTCAGCAGCTTAACCTTTCTTTTTGAAATCTCAAAGAATTGGTTTCCGCATCTATAACTTGGGGATTAGTGTTATAATATCTACCACCTGTCTGGGCTTACCAGCCCATCTTGACATTAAATTAAAAGAGAGAGCAACCAAATAAATTAGAATGGTTAATATACCCTAAAATCTTGACCTGAAAGTCACTATCAATGGTAAAATCATTACAGTATTATATTTCCCTAACATTCCTAGCAGATGCTTGGCTAAGGAGAAAAATTTCCACTTCGAGCATTGTCTTAGAATATGGTTGTAATTTATTATTATTTTCACCATTCACATATTAGTGTGTTGAAAAGTAGAAGACCTGTGTTCCAGAGGAGTTTATTTTCTGAAATTAAGTAATATAGACAGTAGATGGACAGAACAGACATTCACACATAATACCTGTGTTAATCATTCATAATGGCTCACTTTTTTGTTTTTGTTTTTATTTTTTGGTGTTGTCGAAAATTAATCAAGGATGCAGCATGATAGTAAAAAAGCAAGTTAATAAAGCCAGGAAGTTTGTTTGAGGCAAAGATTATGGAAAGAGTCAGAAGAGTCCTTGTGACATCAAACCCAAACTTGAATCTTTCCAGATGAAAGGTTCAAGTCTACCTCCCATTTTAGTAATGAAACAGCTGCCAAGGTCGAGGACCCTCTTGGGGGTCTTCATTTGTGATAGATATCTGGGTGGTGTTTGTTTTGTTTGGGGGAATAAATATTTGAAGGGGGTAACTGAAGAAGGTTATGCGGCTGTTATGATGTTATTGATACACAGGCTGACGCTATTATGGCGGATACTATCAGGCTACATTATCTTTATGCCTCCAAGGTAACCTGAAGCAACTGTCTATTGACTTGGCACTGTCTTACATTGAAGCGGTTGCCCTGCCTGGGGACTGTAACCCAAGCCAACCACATACCTCACAGACAGCTTTCTTTAGCCGTGAAATCTCCCTGGATGAATGCTTCTGAGAGGGGATTAGCTGCTGAGTGAGGCTCACAGAGTGTGGCCTTGCCATCGTCTAATCTTCTCTTTAGGGGCAACTACTAGAAAGTCCTTCTCTTCGGGCAAGGAAGTAGTTATTTACGATAAGGAAACCGGAAGCGACTTGAACTCCTGGAAATTTTTCTTTCCAAAACATGAACTTTGCCATGTTTTACTACAGGTCATGTCCACGTGGAAAGCAAGGCTCGCCAAAAGACTGAAAGCTCCGTCTAGAAGGATGCATCCATTTCCCTGTTCAGCTCTGCTGACCTGTTTTGGGAATACGAGAGAGAATGCTCCCTTTGATCAGCCCAATGTGCCTGATACTCATTCCACCATCTATGATCAGCCCATGGCTAAAGCAGACGGACACCCAAGTCACCCAACAGGGGAAGAAGGAACTCCAGAGAAAAGGCGAGATTCTGGTAGCCATTCAGAGAGAAACGGCAGCGCAAATCGGAATTCAAGTAACCACACTGCTGTCCAGCCTGCTGAGAGCTCTGAGGGCGTGCCTGGGTCCCTAGGTGGTGAAATGCCCTGTGAAACAGTTATTTTTCAGACTTCTATCCCCAGACCATCAATTATTGAAATGCCAATGGTGAGTATTCCTGATGCTATTACAGAAGGAATGGTGTTGGAGAGGAGTTCTGATCATTTGGTGAATGCCTTTAGGAAACAAACTTGTTTGACATTATAGCTATATTAGACATTGAGGAAAACAGTGAGAGGAAGTGTGTAAAGCCTCATAAAGTTCTCAAAGATGTGGAGGGAGGCAATGACAATAAGCACTGGGGCCTTAGCAATGACCAATATTGACGTTTAAGTAGCTGCCCATAGTGCTTCTGAGCCAACAGTGTCTCAGTAAAAGGTTAGGAGTAATATACTGTGGGAAAGCTTTTTAAAAAAATTGGTCTGTGAATTTATTTATATGAAAATCCACACTATGAAAGTTTGGATTATAGGATTTAACAAATTACCTTTACTTAAAATGAATCATGTGATATTAAAGCAATCTTGGAAAATTTGAAAATGATGAGCGCTGTATGCAGAGCAACAATAAAAGGAACTGATGGATGCAACTATTTATAGTATGGATGTTTCTGTGATTGTTTTCTGAGACCGAAAGGCAGGAGAAGGAAGTTATTTGGAAAGTATGGTGCTGCTACTCTTATAAGGCAGCAATCATGAGTTATTTATCTTTTTTCTTTTTTGACATTGCTGAACTTTAATTGTTGAATATTCTGTTTTAAATTGAGCTGAACAATCATTTCAAAGTTTTTTGGTAATTTCAATTTAGGGAGGCAGAGTAGAGGCAGGGTTTCTTGAATAGTGTTTTCCAAATACCAAATACCCTTTGAACATTTTTTGGCTATATTCCTGGCAAACAGCTTAGGACCAGACTTATAAAACTGAGAAGTCTTTGAGAATCCATTACTAAAATATTTTGATTTAAAAAATAATTTTCTTCCATGTAGTTTAACAAATTATTTTTGTTTGACTTACTGACTTGACTCCAAGAAGCCTCATTACCAATGAGTCGAAACTGCCAAATGGTGAAGACAGGATTAAAACATAATTTAAAAAATAGTTTCTTTTGACATTCTATAAGCTTATATAAAATGATTAAAGGAACCAAGAATTTCACCAAGCCCTCTGTTACAGCAAGAACAGTAATATTTTTTCTAGCACCACTAAATCAAAATCCCAAACAACAAACAAAACCTAAAACATTTGTTTAATTTTCAGTTTAATATTAAAATATTTTTAGGAGTACTGTAGTTAGCTGAGTGGACATGAAAGCAAAGTTTGTATTTCTTGCATGTTAAATGAACTAATGATGTACTTGTTTTAATAAACTGAAGGCTTTTTTGGGTAAACATTCCAGCAACCCAGGACCTACCCTATAGGAACCTCAGAGGTTTGATTTGATTTGATCTTTCTGTATTAGGGGCATATGCGAGACAGGACCTCAAGGTAAATAATGTCTATTCAAATGTAACCAATTAGATATAGTGAGGTAATATCCATATTTACTATCTACTTGTTATGAGCAAAGGCATGGATAGATGACAGAGGTTAGATAGGCCTCATGATAGAAGCAGCTTCATTGGGAGGCTAAATGTAAGTGTCCCAAAGAGAGACACACAGCAGATGCTTCAAAGGAGGTTGGAGGGTCTGGAAAGTACATTGTAAGAAGGTAGAATTTGAGACTGGTCTAGAAAAAAGGTTAGGGTTTTTAAAGGCAGAGAGGAAGGGGATGACATTTTAATAAAAGGAAACTATGAACAAAATCATGGATGTAGGGGAATGCAGGGTAGCAATAGTACACCAGATTGGCTAAATTGGAGAGAGAGTGGGAAAGGTAGATTAAGGCCAAAAGTGAAATGTTTTGAGTGCTGTGGTGAAAAATGAATTTATTTGGCAATGGCAACACTTGAGAATTCTGAGCAGAGAAACATCATGCTTGGGATTTCATTCCGGAAAGACAAAAAGGTAGAGCTGTGTAAGGGGGATTAGAGTTGGGGAAACCAGAGCTGAGAGGCCGTTGAAATAATCCCAGCTCGAGGACAGTTATAAAAGGAAAAGTAGGAAGGTAAGGAAGGAGAGGCAAAGAAAGAGTAGCAAATGCAGCAGCTGACTCTGGGGTCCACACTGGCAGTGATGATTAAGTGCCTGCTCTTGCAGGAAGAACAGGTCCTGTAGACGTGGTAAATGGGCACCTAACCTAATTCAAATGCAATGAGCTAAAATTTATAGAGCACTTGCTGTTTGCTAGTCATTCTTCTAAGTGCTTACACAGAGCATCCCACTGAACCCCAGTTACAGTGAGGTACATAGTCTTATAATTCCCATTTTACAGATGAGGACATTGACACTTAGAGAGGCTAAGACACTTGCTCAAGGTCACAGATGAAGGAAGTGGTGGAGCAAGGACTGAAGCCCAGTTCTGTTTGATTCCAAAGTGTGGCCTTGGAATTACAACATGCTTCTACAGCTCATTATTATTTGTGTGGTGTTTGATCATTTTCAATCAAATATTCATACATGATCTTACTTCGTATGCAATCAATTTAAATTCTATTTGTGTGTATGTGTATATTTATATATAAAGCTAGCTATGTGTATAATAATTATTATTATTTGATTTGTATTAATTTCCATAACTATTTCTATCTTAGTTTCACGGTGCATAACAATATGGAAAGGGAGACTTTCCATTTTGCCTTTTACTGGTGACAAGGCTTTGTTGATGACAGCGTGGGATTGCTTTGAGATCTGTTGATTAAAAGTGCCAGAGAAATGCCCAAATTTTTCATTACCTAGTAATTTCGTCATGACATGTTTCCTTGCATTAGATGATAAATGAGCTTCTTTTATTATAGTCTTGCCCAGCAGCAAAAATATTTCCCTTTTGGGAGCCCTGATCCTTATTGTTCAAGCTGCCTTGGTAGAGACAACAAATAACACTCACTCTCTCTGTCTCTGTCTCTGTCTCTCTGTCTCTCTCTCTTGTTCAGCCTCAGGAAGTAAACATAGCTAAGAAATGGGGACAAATGAGTCCCTCTATCCATCTTGAGTTAGCGGGGTTCAGACAGGAGGGTGATTCATTTGAATTTGAAACATCTGGTCTTAGAGGACAAGGTCAAAGTAGAGAAGCCAGGTGAACTAAGTAAAAAGAAAAGGTTTCTTTGTGTGTAGTTACATGTACCTCATATTTATAAAGTGATGCTATTAGTCTTTGACCTTTTTATGGTCATCTATTCCCAGGTCCAGCCTGAAATCAAGGTGATGGCAATCCTAAAATTGGAATATGTCCTTTATCTTCTGATCATAATTTTTTCTGTCTTAGTGGTGTTGCAACCAAAGCGTCTTATAACTGGTAGAGTCATAGAGCCAATGAAATACAAAAGCATGCTGTTCATTTCTTTTAGCCTGGAATTCCTGTGTTCTCAGTGTGTACCAGGACAGCAGTAACCCTGGGGAAACAAAGGTGATTAAGACATAGTCCCTGAAGGTGCTCCCATTCTGGTGGGAGACACAGTTGGGTAAAAAGGCATTGCCCATGCAGTAAGAGAAGGCTTATGGGTCAACACTGGGCACCGCTGGAGCCCATGAAAGAGGCTCCCTCTCAGCCTTGGGAAGACAGGAGAGGCTGAAATACACCATCTGAAATACTGGCAGAAGTAAGGCTTGCTTGAGTGTGGTTGGTAGGGTATGTGAATGTCTTGCACGAGATGGACAGCAATTTGAACATTTCACCTAATGTGTCATATGGTGTGCTTGAGTGTGATATTGTTATGTTACAGAATTACAAGTTTATGATTTTGTAATAAAAGATTTTGTAGTAAAAAAGGGGCATTATTTGTGCTGGACCCTGTATATGGAGGAGAAGTGTTTTATTTTTTCTTCTTTTATAGTTTTACACAGTACCAAACACTGTACCCTTCCTAGTTGAATGGTGCTGTTTTTCTCCTCTCTCCCTGCCCTTTAACAGAGTTGGCAGAGTAAGAAAGACACAGTTCCCACACTAAGCAGCTTCAGAGTAGTTTGGTAGTTTCAGAAAGTCTTTTCATAGCAGTTGTGAGTTTTTGTCTTGTTCTTAGTCCAACAAAGTAGCCAGCCTGACACAGGAAGAGAAAGTAATTGTGGTTTAGGAAATCGTTCCTTGGTATTTTAACTAAAAGTTAGTTTTACAAGAAGGAAGGAAACAGGACCCAACTTGAGGTAGACAACTGCATTGCTTTTTGTACCAGGCTGGTTTTACTGCTGCTATACAGAGAAGTGGTGGCCAGGAAATCCCCTGAACCAGAGGGTGGCCTGAACTGATCCTCAGAGGCTCTAGCAGTCACTTAGTAAGGGGTATAATGTACACTCACTGGGGTGTACACCTGAAAGTAATATAGTATTGTATTTGAAAAATAAAAAATGTTTAAAAAATTTAATCTACAATCTGATGTAACACAAAGGATCAGATTGTCATATCAGAATCATGTAAATCAGAGATCTTGCCCAGTGTCGAGCTTCACAATTAATTTCAAGGATAGGCAATTAAGCAGCAGGTCTGGTACATGGAGGATGGATTATGCTGTGTGAGGTGACTTGACATGCTCTCATGGCTGACCGCTTCTTGTCCAGAGAGTTGCATGTCTATTACAGGAAGAAAGTACCTGAGAGCCATCCTCAACTATGTGGCTTACTTCTTTGACTTAGTAGCATGCAAAATATTTAACTAAATTCCTAATGAGTTATCTTTCCATTGTGGTGCTACTTACCATTTCTAGGTGTTTTGAATTTTTGAATTAAAAAAATTCCTGGATCTATAATTAGAAGGAAGGAAGGAAGGAAGGAAGGAAGGAAGGAAGGAAGGAAGGAAGGAAAGAGGGAAGAAAGGAAGGAATAAAGGAAGAAAGGTGTCAAAATGTTCTTCTTTTTTAAGGCTGAATAATACTCAATTGCATGTATATACTACACTTTGTTTACACATTCATCTAGTGATGAACACTTTGGTCATTTCTACCTTTTGTCAATTGGGAATGATGATGTTATCAATATGTGCGTACAAATATCTCTTCCAGACCCTGGTTTCAATTCTTTTGAGTATATACCCAGCAGTGAAATTGCTGTATCATTAGAATTCTATCTTTAATTTTTCAAGGAATTGACATATTTTCTACAGTGGTTGTACAACTTTATATTCCCAAGAGTGATGCACAAGGGCTGCAATTTCTCCACATCTATGCCATAACGTGTTACTTTCTGGAGTTTTTGTTTTGATAACAGCCATCCTAATGGATATAAAGTGCTATCTCACTAAGGTTTTGATATGCATTTTCCTAATGAGTAGGTATATTTAGCATCTATTGAGTGCAAAAATCACTACCCATTTGTTATCTCCTTTGTAAAAATGTCTATTCAAGGCCTTTGCCCACTTTTTAATTTTTGAAAAAAATTTTGTTGTTGAATTATAGGAGTTTATATAGTCTGGATATTAATCCCCTGTCAGATATATGATTTGCAAATATTTTCTTCCATTCTGTGGGTTGCCTTTTCTCTCTGTTGATAGTGTCCTTTGATGTAAAAAATGTATAATTTTGACAAAGTCCAGTTTATCTATTTTTTCTTTTACTGCTTGTGCTCTTAACGTCATATTCAAGAAATAATTGCCAAATATAATCTTGCGAAGTTTTTCTCTATGTATTCTTTTTTAAAAGATTATATTTATTTTTAGAGAGGAGAAGGTGGGGAGAAAGTGAGGGAGAGAAACATCAGTGTGTGGTTGCCTCTTGAGCACCCCATACTGGGGACCTGGCCTGCAACCCAGGCATGTGCCCTGACTGGGAATCAACTGGCAACCCTTTAGTTCACAGTCTGGTGCTCAATCCACTGAGCCACACCAGCTAGGGTTCTATGTATTCTTTTAAGAGTTTTTGTTCTTTACATTTTAGTTCTTGGTTCCTGTATTTAAAAGGTCTTTGATCCATATTTTAAGGGGACCTTTTTAAAGTTATATTTTATTGATTACGCTATTACAGTTGTCCCAGTTTTTCTACCTTGGCCCCCATCCACCCAAAACTACCCACTCCCTCAAGCAATCCCCACACCATTGTTCATGTCCATGGGTCATGCATATAAGTTCTTTACTCAAATTCCTATACTATACTTTACATCCCCATGGCTATTCTATAACTACCTATTTGTACTTCTTAATCCCCTCACCTCTTCATCCATTCCCCCACAACCCCTCCCGTTGGGCAACCATTAAAATGCTCTCCATATCCATGATTCTGTCTCTGTTCTTCTTGTTTGCTTACTTTGTTTTTTAGATTCAATTGTCGACAGGTATATATTTATTGCCATTTTATTATTCATAGTTTTGATCTTCTTTTTCTTAAATAAGTCCCTTTAACATTTCATATAATAATATTTTGCTGAGGATGAACTCCTTTAGTTTTTTATTATCTGGGAAGCTCTTTATCTGCCCTTTGATTCCAAATGATATATATTTTTATTTTATTATTTGTTATTTATTTTATTTTATTTTTTAATCAGTATTTTTTTAAATTGTTGATCTTGTACAGTTTTCTGTCTTTTACTCCCCCCCAGCCCACCGCCCCAGCCCTCCCTATCTCCTTCCCATTTCCACCCCCCATAGTTTTTGTCCATGTGTCCTTTATACTTGTTCCTGTAAACCCTTCCCCCTTTCCCCTGAAATTCCCTCCCGTCTCCCCTCTGGTCACTGTCAGACTGTTCTCAATTTCAGTGTCTTTGGTTATATTATGCTTGTTTGTTTTGTTGATTAGCTTCCTGTTAAAGGTGAGATCATATGGTATTTGTCTTTCACTGCCTGGCTTAGCATGATGATCTCCAGTTCCATCCATGCTGTTGCGAAGGGTAGGAGCTCCTTCTTTCTTTCTGCTGCATAGAAGCTTTGCTGGATAGAGCAATCTTGGCTGTAGGTCCCTGTGTTTTGTGACTTTGAATATTTTTTGCCAATCCCTTCTAGCCTGCAAAGTTTATTTTGAGAAATCAGCTGACAGTCTTATGGGAACTCCCCTGTAGGTAACTAACTGCTTTTATTTTCCTGCTCTTAAAATTGTGGCTCAGTGGATTGAGTGCTGGCCTACAAACCAAAGGGTTGCCGGTTCAGTTCCTCGTCAGGGCACATGACTGTTTTGAAGGCCAGGTCCCCAGTGGGGGGCACATGTGAGGCAACCATACATTGATGTTTCTCTCCTTCCTTTCCCCTCTCTCTAAAAATAATAAGTAAATAAAATCTTTAAAAAATTCTCTCTTTAACTTTAAGCTTTGGCATTTTAATTGTAATATATCTTAGAGTGGACTTCTTTGCCTCCATCTTGTTTGGGATTCTATGTGCTTCCTGGACTTGCATGTCTATTTTCTTCACCAAACTAGGGAAGTTTTCTTTCATCATTTTTTTCTAATAGACTTCCAATTTCTTGCTCTTTCTCTTCTCCTTCTGTAGCTCTATGGTGTGAATGTTGGATTTCTTGAAGTTGTCCCATAGGCTGCTTATACTACCCTCATTTTTTTTGGATTGTCTTTTTCTTCTTGTTGTTCTAATTGGTTGTTTTTGGCTTCCTTATGTTCCAAATCATTGATCTGATTCTTGGCTTCATCCACTCTACTGTTGTTGCCCTGTAAATTGTTTTTTATTTCAGTTAGTATATCCTTCATTATGACTGGATCTTTTTCATGCTGTTGAGGTCCTCACTAAGTTCTTTGAGCATCCTTATAACCAGAGGTTTGAACTCTGCATCTGAGTGATTGTTTATCTCCATTTTGTTTAGTTTCTTTTCTAGAGTTTTGAGCTGTTCTTCCATTTGGGCCATGTTTCTTTGTCTCCTCATTTTGACAATCTCCCTGTGTTTGTTTCTATGTACTAGGTAGAGCTGGTATGCTGCCCTGTGTTGGTAGAATGGCATATTATTCAAGGTGTCCTTTAGTGTCCAGTGGCACAGCCGCCCCTATCACCCAAGGTGGGTCCTCAAGTTGTGCCCTCTGTGTGGGCTGAGTACACTCTCCTCTTGTAGTTGAGCCTTGATTTCTGGTGGCAGGAAATGGGATGGCTTTACCCAGGCCCATCAGCTGCAAAGACTGGCTGTGACCACTGACTACTAACCTCTACTCTTTGTGGAGGATCAGCTGTGCAGGGGCAAAGTGGTGGTGCTCCAACATGGTCTGTTGCTCTCCATGGTCTGTTGGGTGCACAGGCGCTAGGTTTCCTGGCTGTACAGGCCAAGTCTTCCCCCACCTGTGTTTTGCCTGGGGTGCCTTGCCTGAGCTGCAAAGCAGTCTGAGATGGCTGCTACTTATGCTGGGCTTGGAGATTCTCAGGTAAAACCAAGTTGTGAATCTAGGCTGTCTGCTGCTAGTGCTGTGCCTGGGTCCACTTAGCAAGTGATCCAGGGGCTGGAGGCTTACTGAGGCCAGCTGTTGTTTGTTTGGTAGGATTTAAGAAGTTGTGAAGCATGAGCCTAAACCAGGATTCATATGGAAAAGCAGCTGGTGGGTTTGTAATTTGGGTTGGACAGGTCTCAGGGGATATCTAGGGTGGAGTAAACAGTGTTAGCCAGGTTGCTGGAGTCTCAGACATGGCACCTGCCTGTGTACACTCTCGCTCTGTGTGGGGAGGGTTCCAAAAAGGGACAATGACCACTGCCTGCCTTTCTGCCTAGGAGAAAGCTGTCCCCAGCTTTTACTTCAGTTTCTTTCTTTCTGCCATTGGTGCCTTTCAAGCTGCTACCCTGTTGCTAGAGTTCAGAGGGAGTGAATCTGAGTGAGTCCATGTATGGGTTCTTTAAGAAGAACTGCTTGAGACCCCAGAAGTTCCCCCACTGACAAAATCCCTGCTGGTTTTTGCAACCCAAAGTTATGGGGACTTATATTCCTGTCACTGGTATCCTTGGCTGGGTGGCCTGGGATGGGGCTAGGACTCCTTCTCCCAAGATATCACTTCTGAATTTTTTTTTTTTTTTAAATATCTTCTTTTTTTTTTTTTTTTTAATTTTTTTCTTTTAGATTTTATTTATTTATCTTCAGAGGGGAAGGGAAGGAGAGAGGGAGAGAAACATCAATGTGCAGTTGCCTCTTGTATGTCCCCTGCCGGGAACTGGCCTGGCAACCCAGGCATGTGCCCTGACTGGGAATCGAACCGCGATCCTTCGGTTCGCAGGCCCGCGCTCAATCCACTGAGCTACACCAGCCAGGGCTCACTTCTGAATTTTTATCCACCACATGTAGATATGGGATCAGCCCATTTTACATCTATGCCCCTCCTATTATTCTGGATGGACATGGTTTCTTTAAGTCTGTTCTTGTCAGACTTCCATTTAACCCAATTTCTTACAGTTCTGAGTGATAATTGTTCTATAGTATCGTTGTAATTTTGATGTGGTTGTATAAGGTGGTGAGCCATGTTTACCTATGCCACCATCTTGATGGGAAGTTTTATCCATTTTGAGTTAGTTTTTGTAACATGGTATAAGGTAAGACTCCAAATGCATTTTTTTTTTTTTTGCATGTGGATATCTAATTTTTGCAGCACCATTTGTTGAAAACACCTTTCTCCACTGAATGGTCTTGGAACCCTTGTGAAACATCATTGGATCACACGTGCGAGGGTTTATTGTTGAGCTCTCTATTCTATTTTATTGGTCTCTATATCATTCTTTATGCCAGTACCACACTGCTTTGATAACTGTAGCTTTGTAGTAGGTTTTGAAATCATAAATGTGAGACTTCCAAATTCATTCTCTGTGTCAAGATTATTTTGGCTTATAGAGTCCCTTGAAATTTCATGTAAATTTTAGGATAAATCTTTCTATTTCTGGAAAAAATCATTGAGATTTTGGTAAAGATTACATTGAAACTATAGATTGCTTTGAGTAGTATTGATATCTCTATAACAGTTGATCTTATAATCCATGAACACAGTTTGTTTTCCTATTTATTTGTGTCTTCTTTAACTTCTTTCAGCAAATTGTTCTAATTTTCAGTATACAAGTCTTTTGACTCAACTTAAGCTTTAAATATTTTATTCTTTTTGATGCTATTGTAAATGAAATTTTCTTAATTTTTAAATTTCTTTTCAAGATTTTATTCATTTATTTTTAGAGAGAGGGGAAGGGAAGGAGAAAGAGGAGGAGAGAAACATCAATGTGTGAGAGTGACATTGATCCATTGCCTTTTGTATGTTCCCAACTGGGGACCTTGCCCGCAACCCAGGCATATGCCCTGATCAGAAATTTAACTGGCAACCTTTTGGTTTGCAGGATGATGTGAAGCCCACTGAACCATACTAGTCAGGGCTCTTAATTTCCTTTAGATTGTCAGTTGTTGGTGTATAGAAATGCAATCAATTTTTGTGCATAGGCTTTGTATCCTAAAATTTTGCTGAATTTATTAATTGTGTGTGTGCATGCACATGTATCTGTGCTTGTGGAATCTTTATGGTTTCTACCTATAAAATAATATTATCTATAAACAGAGATAATTTTACTTCTTCCTTTCTTATTTGGATGACTTTTCTTTTTCTTATGTAAGTGCTCTGGCTGGAACTTCCAATACTATTCAACAACAATGTGTAGCTTAGATGTGATAAAAGTGAATGTCCTTGGTTCCTGATCTTAGAGAATAAATTTCAGTCTTTCACCACTGAGTATGATGCTATCATTGAGTGTGATATAGCTTTTTCATATGTGGCCTTTATTTCATTGAAATAGTTTTTTTTATCTATTTCTAGTTTGTTGAGTATTGTTATTATGAAAGAGTGTTAAATTTTGTCAATGGATTTTCTGCATCCATTGATATTATATGTTTTTCCCCTTTGTATTGTTAATGTGGTGTTTTACACTGAATGATGTTTTTATGTTGAACAATCTTTGCATTCTAGAAATAGATCCCACATGGGCATGATATAATCCTTTTAGTATATGGTGTAATTCAGTTTGATAATATTATGTTGAGGATTTTGCAACAATAGTCATCAGGGATATTGGTCTTCTAGTTTTCTTTGCTTGTAGTGTCTTTGTCTGACTTTGATAAAGATAATGCTGGCCTCATAGTATGAGTTAGAAAGTGATCCTTCCTCTTCAATATTTTGGAAAAGTTTGAGGAGGATTCATGTTAATTCTTTCTATGTTTTTTAGAATTCACCAGTGAAGCCACCTGGTCCAAGGCTTTTCTTTCTTGGAAGGGCTGTGATTAATGATTCAATCTCCTTACTAGTTTTATAGATCTATTCATATTTTTTACTTCTTCATAATTCAGTCTTGGTGAAGAAGAATTATTTTGATAGTATTATTGAAGTGTGGTAATTATAACCACTTATTAAGCACTATTAATAGACTAGGCATGGTGCTAAGTGTTTTACATGGATTAGCTCATTCGATCCTTCTAATCCTTTTATAATGTTAGTTCCTGATAATACCAATCAATCTTCTCCTGAAAACCCTCCAATGTTTCCCTAGTTCCCTCGAAGTAAAAGTCAAGTCTTCATAGTGGCCCGTTGGTCCTGTGCAAACTATCCCAATACCTCTCCGAATTTACTACCTACCGTTATTACTGATGGGGACACTAGGACTCTGGGGAATTAAACATTTGATCTATTTCTACTCTAAGGGTAACTGTTCCAGCAGAAGGAGACACTCAAAGCAACTGCATGACTTCCTTGGGCAGTGCTGAACTCGCACTACCAATAACTAACTAGCTGCTTAGTCTGCTCTCCTTGTCTAGGCTCCAGGCCCATCCTTCCTCTTTTCTTGGCACAGTCTTTGTTAAAACCTAAGGTAGCTTAATTAATTGGGTTTCAGCTTCCTTGTTTAGAATCATATTCCAGCCATGCTCTCTTGAAGATACATCAAGGCCATGTTAATTGGAATTTGGTGTTGGAGAGACTCCTGGATACCTATTAACAGAAAAGCTCTTGGAGTTGTTCACCACTACAGGAAACTGATCTCTTTCAGTAAATTGATTTTAATTTTCTATGTTTTATAGTTGTCTTGAAGTCAAGCCTTGGGAGTATCTGTAGAGGACAGTGCTGCTTAGAAGCATATTGTAAACTTACATGTAAACTTCTGTCACCTTTCTTCCCAGCCTAACTCTGCATCATCCTTATTTATACCTTGTTGGGGGCAACTCTTCTAGGCTGCATTTCTGTTTTCTAGTACAAACCAGTTGTGTGGTTTTTTTAGGATGACAATCCTTCCTCCCTTTTCCTATGGGTCCTAATAGAAAATAAAAGAATTCTAGGCTACCTATAAAAACAAATATTCTATTAAGAAAACTCTCTGCTAGACAGATGATTTGACATGAGGATTTTTAATAGAAAACAGCTTATAGATCCATGCAACCAAATGTTAGTTTTCTAATTCCTTTTCATGCTCTTGAGCAAAATCATAAACTACCCCCACCCCAAACAAGGAAAATATCTCATGAGCTTGTAGGAGTCCCTTCTCATTCTTTTTAAACCCTGATAATTTCTTATGCTGGGTTTCTATTTTCAAAAGATCTGAAACATAGTGTGATGATAGTGCATGATATACCCAGTGTACTCAGACAAGAATTTTCCAATCTAGATATTCAGTTGCATCGCAACTGGAAGAGAGAGAGAGAGAGAGAGAGAGAGAGAGAGAGAGAGAGGGAGAGGGAGAGGGAGAGGGAGAGGGAGAGGGAGAGGGAGAGGGAGAGGGAGGGAGAGGGAGAGGGAGAGGGAGAGAGAGGGAGAGAGAGGTATTCTTAGCTTCTCTTAGAATAAACTAAAATAGTCTGCATATAATCATGAAAATTTACATTGTGCAGCTTTGACTATTAGAGACCATCCATTAATAATGGCAGAGAATGGCAAAAATGCAAAATTTTCAGACCATTTAGAGCTGATGGACACACATATATTTCAAACTAGGAAATAAAAGTTGAGTGTGTAATTTTACCAAATTTTAAAGCATAATTTTCTAGTGAGGTTACTCCTGCATGTACAATTCAGATAAGAATGATAAATA
This sequence comes from Glossophaga mutica, assembly GCA_039655065.1. Classification (NCBI taxonomy): domain Eukaryota; kingdom Metazoa; phylum Chordata; class Mammalia; order Chiroptera; family Phyllostomidae; genus Glossophaga; species Glossophaga mutica. Next base: position 161,594,000 of record CM077303.1, read on the forward strand.
TTTTCTAAGCAGATGTTGATATTTTAGAACGAGAAAAGGAAGAGGCCATCCCATTTGTGAGCAGCACCTATTTCTAGCTCATTAGAGAGAACCTGGCAATCTGCCCATGACTTAGTTGATCCTTTGCCCTCATTTTCACAGGTGGTTAATAAAAGAGCAGGGCTTACTTTGTATGTAGGTAATGGTCTGGAGTGTTTAACCAAAGCACCACCAAGGATATTCCAATTCATTGACAAGACCCATTTGCCCCAAATACCTGCATCTGTAGAGTTGGAATTTCCATCCTCTTGATTATATAACATACAGTATACTCCAGTTTTAAAAAAATTGAATACTCTACTTGCTGGGTATGCTGGAAATTTTAAAATTTCTTATGCTCTAGGAGCCACAAAAGCTATTTAAATCAATACGCTCTATCAATCATGGGAAATTAGTAGGTTTTTTCCCAGCCAAGGACATGTGTTAACCTGGTCTGAATTGCCTTAGGTTTTGCACTCACAGTTCCTTCTTTCCAAAGAAAGTAGAGCTCATCAAGTTAACACTCTTTCCAACATAAAGTTGACACACTTAGTTTTGTAATTCCACACCAGGAGAGGTGACAGTTTGGAAATTTGAGGCAATTAGAGGAAGGAGGAATCTCCCTAATGGACATAGGTACTCCTACAGGAAGTATTTATGATTTTGTTTTGGGAAGCTGGTTTGTAGGTGTCCCACATTCTGTTAAAATGAAAAGGACAACTCAGGCAACTATTAGAACCTTAACACATAGGCATGATTTGATTGTCTGTAGAAAACAAGGACCTTCTCCTCAAATGAGCCACCCACTGTAGGAGAGTCAGTTTCTGTGTCTTAAAATATCAAATCTTGAGATGTCTCACATTATTTATTACTAATAGTAATTAATGTACTACAATTTGCAAATAATAAACTGACTTTAAAAGCTTAAAAATTTTATTTTTATTAAAATAATTCATAGTCTTATAAAAATTTCAAAATGATGTATGTATACTGGTGATTAGAGCTCATTCAAAGTTATCCTCAAAGTCACTGATATATGGTCAGGTAATCTTCGCCAAATGCATCAAGAACACACAATAGGGAAAAGATAGTCTCTTCAATAAGTGGTGTTGGGAAAACTGGGTATCCACACATAGAAGAATGAAATTGGACCCTTATTTTATGCTATACTAAAAAATCAACTCAAAATGGATTAAAGACCTGCAACCTTAAATCTCTTAAAAGAAAACATAGTGAGAAAACTCCTTGACATTGGTCTTAGCAACGAGTTTTTGGACTTGACATCAAAAGCACAGGCAATAAAGGCAAAAATACACAAGTGAAACTATATAAAACTAAAAAACTTCTGCACAGCAAAGAAAATTATCAACAAAATGGAAAGGCAACCTATAGACTGGGAGAAAATATTTGCAAACCATCTGTGTGATAAGGGCTAATATCTAAAATATATATTGAGCCACTCATACAACTCAATAGCATAAAAATAACCCAATTAAAATATGCATGAAGAGTCTGCATAGACATTTCTTTAAAGAAGACATACGAATGACCAATGTCTATATGAAAAGATGCTCAATTTTACTAATCATCAAGAAAGTGCAAGTGAAAACCACAATGAAATATCACACCTGTTAAGATGGCAATTATCTAAAAGCCAAAAGAGGCAAGAATGTGGAGAGAAGGGAACTTTTATGCATTGTGGGTGGGCATATAAATTGGGACAGCTATTCGGAAAACAGTATGGTGGTTGCTCAAAAACTTAAAAATAGAACTAGCATATGATCTAGCAACCCCACTTCTGGGTATATATCCAAAGGAAATAAAATCACTACTTTGAAGAAATATTTGCACTTCCATGTTCACAGACGCATTATTCACAGTGGCCAACACTTGGAAACAACCTAAGTCCTAAGTGTCTGTCAATGGATAAATGGATTTTAAAGACATGACACACACACACACACACACACACACACACAGGAATATTATTTGGCCTTAAGAAAGTAAATTTGTCTTTGTCATTTGTGACAACATGCATAAACTTAGAGGACATTCTAATAAATAAAATAAGCCAGAAACAGAACGACAAATACTGTATGATCTCGTTTTTATGTGGACTCTACAAATGTTGAACTCATAGTAACAGAGTGGTCATTGCCAGAGGCTGAGAGGGTGGTGAGGGAAAGGGGGAGATTTTGGTCCAAGGATATAAATTTCCAGTTATAAGATGAATAATTTCTGGAGACCTAATGTACAGCATGGTGACTATAGTTTATAACAACATATTGTATACTTGAAATTGTCTAAGAGAGTAGATCTTAAGTTTTGGTAGTAAAAACTACCAAAAATGATGTAACTATGCTGGAGGATAGGTATGTTAATTAGTGAATTGTGGTAATTATTTCACAATGTGAACATATATCAAAACACAGAACATCATGTTGTATACCTGAAATATATACAATTTTTTAATGTTTAAAAGGTTATTTTATTTTTAGAGACAGGGGAAGGGAGGGAGAAGGAGAGGGAGAGAAACATCGATGTGAAAGAGAAACATTGATTGATTGCCTTTTGCACCCTCTTCGACCAGGGACCTGGCCCACAACTCAGGCGTGTGCCCTGACTGAGAATCAAATCGGTGACCCCTTGCTTTGTGGAACAACGTCTAACCGAGCCATGCCAGTCAGGGCTATATACAATTATTATTTGTTAATCATTCCTCAGCAAAGCTGGAAAAATAGTGCTGTCACTTAATTTCTTTCTGGTATACTAACCCAAGGAGGAAATAAAGGAGACAGAGCTGGGAGGTGCTGACCATCAGGAAGTGCTGGCCACATCCCTGACTGTGAGTGACAGGTGTGAGAGAATCATGTATACAGAGGCCAAATGAAGGGTGAGAGCCTGTCTAAGGAAGCTCTTGAATGGGAGCATTAATGAATATACTTATAAACAGTAGTCATTCCTCTTAGCTGGGAGCTCTTTTCCTTTCCTGGGTGCTTCAGGAGAGAGATATATGAAATGGTGATGGAGAAAGTGGACCAGATGAATAGATTCTGGTACCTAGTGAGGTGATCGATCCCCCAGAAGGTTCCCATTCCCAGGCCCTTTCCAGGATTCTGCGAGGCCTGTCAGTTGTGTTCAACGATTAGAGGCAGGTAGAGGCTGCACGTCCTTCCAGCCCACCCACAACTTGTTCCCCTGGGATATGTTGCAATAAAGAAAGTCTCACATGAATTCTGCCACCACTACAAATATTTTTTTGGCAATCAGGCACAAAAAGAAGCATATGCCCTAATTCTGTGTGCCAGAGAAGTTCTCCAATTTCTGTCCTTTTTACAAAGTAAGCCCCTTGCATGAATAAAGTGACATATAGGAATGCAACAATATTCTAATGGCAAAACCAGCAAGCCCGATAGTCACAGGGGATGCAGGAGCCCTCTGTTAAAAGTGTGTGAAGGATCAAATGGAGCTCAAGATCCAGGATGCTACTGTAAAAGGGGTTGGACGTCTGAATTTGCTACAATCTTATACTTCATTTTGCAAAGGCAAAAGTGCTGGTCAGTCATGTACTTGAATACCATTCATTTCACAAGTGAAAAATGATTTCCAAAGTCTCTTATGCTAATTAGTGAATCTTCTGGTTCAGGTTCAGCTAACAATTGAAACTCTTGCTGTAGCCCCCTCTGAATGCAAACTCCCGATTAGGCCCAACAAATACTAACTGACCACATCAGAGCAGTGACTCCAAAACTTTCTTTGCTCTCAAGAAGGAATGCAGGAAAAATAAACTTGAATTTGGCCTTAGATCATTGTTGGGTGAGGATGGGATGCTTGGCACCTCACTTGCAACCCTGTAAGTGTGAGAGAACAATAAAGCAAACCATCTAGAGATGGAAAAACAGGACAGTAAAAAAGCACCTGGGTTCTTCAGGATGCCATGGAGCCATTTCAAGTGCAACTAACTGTCTTTAGGGTATAGATACTCCAAGTGTTGACACAGAAGTATTTTAAAATAATTACAAACTGTTTTAACAAGGGTGATCAAGGCACAATTATCCCTGGGAAATCTGCAAGTGGTATCTTAGCCATTTTAAACTCAATGTGTTCAGAAATGATCTCTCCCCCAAGCTTTTATCTATCACTTAACATACTTTTAGCTGCAAAAAAAGGGTATCTTACTTAAACTTAGACCATATGGAAATGGTTACCTCACCTGAAAACAAGCCCTGAGGCAGGACTGATGGAACCAGAAGTTTAAGGAAGCCACTGAGTATCCAGCTTCTTCTATCTCTGCTCAGCCATGGACAGCACTGGCTTCCTCCTACCAGCGATCGCCTTTGTGGCTATGAAATACCTGCCAGTAACAGCCGGACCACAGGCTTCCTCCCTCCCCCACTACCTCCATACTTTGGACAATTCCTTCCCTGTCCCCTTTCTGTCACCCTTTTCTGACACTATCTCCAAAACCTAGCTCCAGGCTGGTGCCCACACCTGGGCGCCCCTGGCACTCCATGTTTGCCTCAATGAAAGCACTTCCTAACCTGCACCTGTTTGTTTGTGTGTCTGACCCTCCCACTAGACTGCGAGGACCTTGAGGGCAGGGGCTGCATATGTTTTTCTTTTTATCTATTATGGGTAGTACCTGGAACAATGTCTGCAATGTAGAAGATCCTTAATAAATATTTATTAAATAAATTAAAGGATTACTTAATAACATTAAAATCAGGACAGAGGTTTATGAACCTTTATATTCTTATCACTTCATCATTGTTTAGTATTGCCAAGGTCTTTGTATTCTCATTATTTGAGAAATGCATAGAAATTATTTAGGACCACACCAGGGGGTAGGGGCTAACATAATTTTTCCCCTTGAAGAATAAACTCTTTATCACTCAGGTTTGAGACAAAAGAGCCAGACACATTTATTTTGAAGTAAACTCAGCCAGAGGAAGCAGTTTCCTTTCAACTGCCCTTAGAGTCCACTTTCTGAACTCCTCAGTGAATTTCCCACGTGGCCAAAAACTAACCTCTTTATGCTTCTGTTTTCCTATTTGCAAAATGAGGATAATGGGAGTTCCTATGATTCTAGTACTATACTGAAAAAAATGACTATGTAGACCTTTAGGCATTAGAGGAGAAAATATAGAATATCGATAACACAAATAATGATGCCATTAAAATGGAAGCAGAAGAAAACAAAGGCATGTATTTATCTCATTACTTTAATAGCATGTGGAAAGTATATGAACAATATTGTTCACATTAATAAGACACCAAGCTACATTAAAGACACTTCCAAGAATGGTTTAATTTGTTTTCACAATTCTGGCTTTCTGATGCTTTTGCTTGAAAATTTTTTTTTAAGTTTTCTCTGATTTGCAGAGAACTCAATATCTAAGACATTGTTAATCTGATTTATGTATGGAGCATATGATTTTGCACTTAATGGCTTACTTTCTAAATCTAAGCTAAAAGCCAATGATTTACATATTATTGTGAAGTCAGAGGGTATTAGAGATGTAATTTGATCTAATGAGGAACGGATAATTTCAAGTAAAATGTTTGGCAGGTTATTTCTTCTGTGTTTCCGTAATTAGTGTGAAGTCTAACTTTGGAGCTTTAAAGTCTCCATTCACTCCTCAGTTCAGCAAACGCTAGTGGGGGTGTAACACATGCTGTATTAGGTACTGGGCAAGCCACAAAAAACAAAGCACCAGTTTTACCTTTGAGTTGCTTGCTGTTGAGACATGAGTCAGGCAAATAAACAGCTGCAAAATGAGGTAACAAATGCCAAAAGGGCATGAACACTTATCTCATTTCTATGGCTTAGTGTTAAAGGAATTTATATAATTATACACACATTTTTCTTTCCCACCCAAAGAAATTTTCATAAACCCTAATTGGATCACATATCAGTTTTTCATAATCACAATCTCAAAGTTTTCCCATTTTGCTGTCTCCTTACTCCCTACTTCCATGCTGTCCTTTGTCATTCTTGACTCCTTTCCCCCTGACTCATGCTTTGTGCTTCAGCATGTCTTCTATCACAGAGAGTCTCCATTTCTCTCTCTCTCTTATCCATCCATCCGTCCATCCATCCATCCACCCACCCACCCACCTTCCAACTGTTATGCCAAGGACTCATTTAGTTCTGGAAAAACAAAATGATTAAGACTTATTTCTGTCTCTTAAGGAGCTTGCAGTCTGGCCAACAGAAACAGAAGTGTCCGTGAGAGCTCGGGTGCCATGGTAGAAGTGTGGAGCACTAAGAAGGAGGGCAGTGGGTCACCGCTGCACAAGAGCAGGGTCTCAAAGCTAAGAAGGTGTTCACCAGGTGAACAAGGCAGAGAAAGTCATTTCTGGCAGCAAGTGGCTGAGGACCTACCTCCACTTGACTTATGCAGGAAGGATATGTCTTATCTTACATAAGCAGAAGTCCAGCTGTTGGTTGCCTTCAGAGTTGCTGAAAGAAGTGAAGAGACAGAATCATGAATAGATATGAGACAATGTTGTTTTTCCTTTATCTATGAATGTTATAAAAAATTTCTGCCAGCTTTCAGAAATCCTCAATGGCAAAGTTTTTTCATTGTTTACTGGAGATTATTTTCCCTGTGGTTTTCTCTACGTGACATAGCAGTTTTCAAATCTTATTCACACACCATCATCTCCCTGCAGAAGTCAAAGGATTTCCCTCTCAATTTCTTGATCTTCATCAGGAGAATTTTGGATTTGCCCCATCTGGCTCATTGAACAGTATATCAGAGTTCGCCAGAGAAACAGAACCAATAAGAGTATGTGTGTGTGTGTGTGTGTGTGTGTATCTGTATATATTTCAATTATCTATCTATCTATCTATCTATCTATCTATCTATCTCTTTATCTACCTACCTACCTACCTACATAAATACCTATCAGGAGATTTAAAGGAATTGGTTCACAGAGTTGTGGGAACCTGCAAATCTAAAATCCACAGGCCAGGCGAACAGGTGGATGGATACTCAGGCAGGACTTGCTGCAGTCTTCAGGTAGAATGCCTTTTTCTTTGGGAAACTGCAGTCTTTGTTCTTAAAGCCTTTAATAGGCTGGATGAGGCTCGCCCACGTTATTAAGAGTAATCTTTACTGAAAGTCTTCTGATTGTAGATGTTAACCAGGTCTACAAAGTACCTTCACGGCAACACCTAGATTAGTGTTTGATTAGATGCCTGGGTACCATAGCCTAGCCAAGTTGTCACATAAGGCTATCATGGAGTTTGATGAAGAGAAAAGCATCACAGATTTTGGAGTCAGAAGACCTGGGCTCTAGTCTTGATTCTTGCTAAATGGATCTTGAACACATCTCACAAACTTTTGCAGCCTGATTTTACTCTTCCAGAAACTTGGGGATGGAGCATAAACAAGAAGTTTCTAAGACAGTGTTGTCTGATTTGGCTCTAAAATTCTCACAGCCTTCCCAGCTCACTCAGTGTCCTGATTGCCTTCTCTCATCTTGAAGGTACAGATGTTCCTGGGTTATGGATTTTGTGCTTCTTTTCACAAGGGATTTGCAGTGAGTGAAAAGATGTTCTCTGGGGACCAATGGATTCTCCGAGGAAAAGGGAATTGATGGAGTGATTCCTGGAGAGAGCAATGATAATGGAATTGATTGGAAGGATTTGCATTGAGGATGATGCTATAGCATTGTGATAGAGAGCCTTTGCTTTGGGGGATCTCTGAGTTACTTTTATTCAATTGTCAGTAACTTTACTCTCCTGGAATCAACTCTGGCCTATAACCTAGTGTCACTTGTTCTTGCTCAGAAAAGATTGCTCTAGGACCACTGGGTCACTTTGAACTTAATTTAGGCTATGGTCAGTGTTGAGTATTCCTTAGAAGTGTCAAAGTTCACTGAGTTGGTTCAAATGGTCAGTTTCCAAGTTTTATACTTTTAAAATCTGCTTTCCTCTGACAGTGAAATGTTGACAGATAAATTAAATGGTTATAAAGCAACTCTTAAATCAGGCCCTGGCCCTGACAAACAGAAATGGCCTCCACCCTGTTCACTCACTGTATCTTGTCCTTAGGAATCTGATCCAAGCTTTGGTGTTAAGTATTTTTTCATTTTCTGCAGATCTGTGTTTCATCTTTGACTGAATAACTTTAAAAGGAAAAAAGGTCACAATTTTAAGTATGTAATAGATTTTTAGAAGAAAAATTAAATAATCCATACACTTTCGGACACATAGATGTGCCATACCTGGCAAGATACACTGTGTCTTAGTTGAAGAAACCCCAACTCAAACAAGTGAGGAAAGTACAGCTTTTACTACTGAAAAGTTCAGAGTCAGGGAAGGCTTTGCAGTTGCTTGATACAGGAGCTCAAAGAGGGCACCAAAGACCATCTCATTCCTTGTTGCTCTCTGCCTTTCAAAGTGTCACTTTCCCTTTGTTTTAAGGCTGGCTCCCTTCCTAGTCACTACATGGCTGTTAGTAGTACGTAGGGTTTCACATCCTTGTTCAGTTGGAGGAGGAAGATCATTGAGTTTTTATGGTTTTTTTCTTTCAACCATAAAACAAGCCTTGGACTTACTCTTGTTGTCCTGATGTCCAAGGAGATGAAACTCTACTTCTTGGCTAGGCAAGGCAGAACGTAGCTCTGAAGCTGAGCTCAAGGCCATCCTACCCATAGTGCTTTAGTGTTTATTGGGGGATGGGCATAATGGCTTCACAGGAGGCTCAACCACACAAATATATATATATTTTAGAAATTGTTTGGATTTAAAACATTTTTATATGAAAAATGTGTTAGTTAATTTCAAGGTAATTTTTAAAGCCATTACAACATTTTGTGTGGGGGAAAAAGAAGATGTTGAAAATTTGGAAAACAATATACAAAATACTTTCTTTGGTTATCAAAATGGAAAAGTAAGCATACTGTTTTTCCTTTTTTGAAGAGCAGTAAAAGTTCTCTTTGTCACTGAAGACTACATGTAAAGTAAAAAGTTGGAATAAACAAAAAAGTCAGTCATTTAACTATTCTATTCCTTATTCCTCTATTTCCTTCCACTCATCCACACACAGTAAATATAACATGGGTATAGGAAAACTAAAAAAGAACTCTATTTTACCATTAAGTAAGTATTAAATAATTACAATGGCTCTCTACAGTAAATCTAGAAGTTCCTTCTGTGTACAATGAATCTTGGCCAAGCATCAAGAAGTCTAAGGTAACCCCTTGTATGATTAAGGTGTGGGGAGCAGGAGGAAGAACTTATTTTTCACTCTGATCTCCATGTCTTCAGTATAATGGCACTTTATACTCCCATTTTGAACTTCTAGTCCCTGTTGCCACCCTGGTTAGTACTGAAGAGTAGAGCTTGATTTGTCAGAAAATGGGTGGCTATAAAAACTTAGTGTATGTGTGTCAGTGTATGTTGGGGTGTGTGTGTGTGTGTGTACACACACTGACATGTTACCACTCTTTATGACTATCCTTTCAGTAATATCATAAATAGCTTTTGAACTAGAAGTTTTGTGCTTAGGGAACACTTATTAAATTATACTTAGGCTGATAGAACTTCCCCACTCTTACATTTTCTTTTATACAATATAATGTTTGAATGGCTAAGATTACATGAACCTAACCCACCACATCTTATAATCATCGCCAGATACTGTCACACACAGAGAGGTCCTCACACACATGGCAGGATTACACACCATGGCACAAATTTAGTTCACATTCTATAGTGGAATTTGAATTGGCTGTTTATATTCTATACAAAACTCTTCTTATTAACCGCACTCCAACCACAGTTCACTAGAAGCTGTATATTCATACCTTTGCATGTCTGGACTTGGCCCTGGAGAGGAAGGAAAATTATTGTCTGAACATTTTGCAAGCAGAATGGGAAAATGGAAACTTTGAGTGGAAAGCTGGGTCCCTTCCAGGCATTCTGTCCCTTCTGGGGGCTCCGCACTGGGGTAGTTCAGAGGGCCACCTTTGAAAAGATGAGTGAGGAGTGAAAAGGAAGAAACTCTGACGTCATAGAGACTTGATAAGCAATGGGTTGAATTCCTTTTTCCAGGCATCACTTTCCAGACTGCAGCAAAAACAGGAAGGAAGGATGCTCTCTCAGGCCAGAGTGACTGGGTCAGCAGGAGTCAGTGGCATCAGCAGATGGGGTACTGGGAAACTTGCAGGCCAGGAATGACATCAGCCGGAAATGGAAAAACGCACCCTGGCCTACTAACTATTAAAAGAGGGAGACCAGTTGGTATTTCAAAAAACATTTGGAACCCAGAGCAAGAGAGAAGCTGTGGATTCAATCTCTTTCCTGATTCCTTTCATTCTTTTCGCAGTCTCCTTGCCTTCACCACCACTGGGGAAAGCTCTCTGGTATGGTTCACAGCTCTTCACCTCCTTTAAAGGTGGAGGTGGAAGTTTAGAGCAGGTAGACTTCAGTCTGGGTATGTGACTACCTGACGGTTCCTTGCCCTCTTGTCCCCGCAGCTCTCAGAGCCACAGACCAGGGCAGAAGGACACCCAGGGACAACTATAGGGGCATCTGGGGATGGTCTAGGGAACTACAGATGTCCCAGGACTTCCCGTACTTTTTCGAAGTGTTAGCTTATCAGGTCCCTCCACTCTACCTGCTTCCCTTAGGAACTCTACCCAATGCTTGACATCCAAGGCTTATTCAGATTTTCCTCTTCAGGGGCAGTTCCCCATCCTTAACTGATAAGCTCTAAAAGAGTCACAGAGGACTAGCTGTGTCATCAAAGCATGCTCAACCCCTTGCAGGACAGCGCCCACGTATCAGAAATTATATGAAAACAAAGTGGTTTCCCAAAAGGTCCTCTAGTTTTAATGATAAAGTGAGATTCATTAAAAACCTACATTTGTGAGTTTGTTTTGGCACTACATCTTGTTTGGGGCCGCTGGAGGTGGGTCTTTGTATTGGGATTCAACCTTTCCCGGAGGATCATAATGAGGAAGGAAGGGAGCAGATGTGCATGCCCCATCTGCCCAGCTGGGGCCCGTTGTTCTCCCCCTTCTCATTACCTAGTGGATGTCCAAAAGCATATGGGGCCAGTCCCCTAACAGATGTGCTGACATGGAAATAATGCCTGGGGCAGACCTGCTCCTACTATTTGTAGGACTGGAGCAATGATGTAAAAAAAGAAAAAGCCTGAGGCCAAGCTCCCTCTTTGTGCTACCCCTAATTGTGCTTTGCACTTTGAAGGCCCTCTAACACATGTCCATACACCTCAGTCTGCAGGTCCCAATGTTGTCCCATCCCACACCAAAGAGCCACTTTTTAACCCTCTTCCTGACTATAGGTGCACACACCTGCCCTGTGGTCCTTCAGGAGCACAGACCTGAGGAAGATGGGTGCTGCGTGGGCTCCACCTAGGGGGTGGTTGGGTCAGGGAATTCCTGGGTCCCAAGTGCCTTGAGCATGGTCTGGAAGGAAGATGGGTGCTGTGTGGGCATGTTCCCTGGCCCAGAACTCTTGAGTGGGAGTCTCTAGAGCAAAGTGCTGCAGGCAGAAGCCCTGACTGCCTGGGTCTAAGGGCTAGATTTTGGGTCCTGTAGGTTCATGATATCTTGGCATAATATCAGTAAAAATCATGGCTATATTTGTACTTTTCATAGACCTCAATGTTCTTATCTTTGAGAACTTTATAGTACTTTAAATATGATTTTCTAGCAAATTTCATTTGTTGTCTTTCCATTATGAGACAACTCCCTTGGTATCCACAGATGTCCTGTGTCATAAGACATGGCTTGGACTGTGGTCAGTCATTGTTGGGGGAAGATGCATTTAAAAGGCATTCACAGAGTGCAGTTTGCTTCCATAAGAAAGGCCTTGGAGACACTACTAATGGGTTTTCATTCTAGCCTTGCCTCCAAATTGTTCTCCTGGCTCCAGGTGGTTTTCCCCTAGGTGCACTCCCTATGAGCTGTTCACTCCTATCTTTCCAAGTTCCCAGGTGCCCCAAGTCCTCAGGACGATGACTGAGATGCTTCAGCCATGACAGGCCCCATGACAGGATTAGACCTTTTTTTTGCTTCCCCCCTTTCTTATCTTAGGTTTCATTCCCCTCTAGGTCTACTGGCTGTGGCAGTTAATAATCCTTCCATTGTCATTGAGTGGTTTGGGAATTACGCCTTATCTCAAAGATGTGACTGCCGGTGATTTTAGGCACTACAGCAAAACAGCAGGAAGAATTTTATTGGGAGGGGGTGGGTTCCTGGTGCCTCTGCTCCCTGAGATATAAGAGGCCAATGGTGAGAAATTATGCGAATAGAGCAATACTGGCATATAGCAACTATTGTCCTTCTGACTCATTTCATGTCTCTGTGACAGCCTCATTATGATGGGGACATGAACTTTGGCCATGCCTCAGTTCTAATAAGGCCAGTACATTATTCATTTGGCCAGGGAGTAAGGGTGCTGGCACCAGGGGAAGTTATTATATAAAGTCTGTGTATTTTACTTAGATGAACTCACAGTCTAGCTTTGATATGCAAGGTAGATTTTTACCAGGAAAGAAGAATGAGGCACTAGCATCGCAGAAACCAGGCTGATTGAGAGGGAAAGGTGGGTGTCAGGGAAATGCCAAAATGTGAGGATCTCATTGAGGGGTAATGAGCAAACAACACTCATTCGATGACATGAGCAGGGAAAGGCTGTCCAGTCACCAGCTTAACCTCTGAGTGTCACTTAGGTTCCAAGTCATCTGACAAACTGGCTTCCAAAGGCTGGCAGATTGCATGATCTGGACTTTTGCTTCTTTTGAATGGCATTGTTCCCTGGCTTACAAACACAGCCATTCTACCTCAACAATTCATCTTCCCAGAAAGGCTGGCTGGAACCAAACTCCAGTTCTCTTGCAGCCCTTTAAGAGGCCCGATCTGGTGCTAAACTCTGGCACACTATGGAACATTTGTGTTTTGACTCTATGACAAGCATTTGGGATTTTTTTTTCTTTTTTTAAAAGAAAAGTTACTCTGGATCCCAAAGGTATAATCAAATTTATTCTTACACCTTGCTTTGAGGAAGGAGAGGGGTAAAATCCAGGGCAGCTGGCCTTTGAGTAAGGAGATCACACAGTATCATGGGGATGGCTGAGGCTTTGATGTCCCTGGAATTCTACCTGGTTTTCTTTGTGCTGCATCTTGCTTAATTGCTATACCATTGAAACCTCTGTGTACCAATCAGAGTTTGTAGTTCCAAGCAACAGAAATTAACTCTGGTTGATTGAAACAAAATTGGTCAAAGGATAGCTAGGCAGTTATATAGTCACCAGAAGGCTGAGAAATTAGGGTCTGGGCTCCACAGCCTAGAGCAACACCTGATACTGTGCTGCAGAACTGGTCCTGTGGGGACAGCTCCTGGCCCTGGCTAGAATAGATGCTGCAGCTTGCTCCTCCTATTCTACAGGCTCTGGACCCTGGATGATGCTACTAGCAGCACTGCTGTTGCTGGCCCAGGAATGCAAATTTGCCCATCTGTACACAAGAAGTCAGGATAGAGCCTTTGCTATAGCTGCAGAAAAGTCTGGGACAGTGAGCTGCTGATACCTGCTGCATCAAGAGTGGGAGGTAGGCTCTGCTTCCCACTGAGATTCAAAGGAATTCTCTAGATATGGGAGGAAGGTTCAGATATTGAGTGGCCAAAAAGAACGATAGATGTCCATTATCTTTTGTTAGATTTAACCTTGACCCTTATTCCCAGCTTGAAGATATTCATTCATTCATTCAATGTATATATTTACCGAGCACTTATTATGAGCCAGGCACTGTGTTTACTTCTCAGGGAAATACAGAGATAAAAGAATGACCTTCTCAAGTTGCCCTCAATCTAGTGGGGAATGTAGAAAAACAGGATAAGTATGCTATAGTAAGTGCTGTGACAGAAGTAAGCAATGTGATACCTATCAGAGGAGGTGACACATAAATTAAATCTAGATGAAAAAGGGCAAGGAAAGAGATGGTACAGGGACTAAGGGGTGATGTAGGATCCAAGGAGCAATCGCTAAAATCTATCTGGCCATTCTAGCATTTTATTACCCAGTCCAATACTGATCTTTGAGTGGAAGCAATCTACAGTGCCTCCTTTTGTTCTCTCCCATCATCTTAGCTGAGAATGAAAATAAGAGTAATTCATTCAGCATTTAACAGGTATTTAGTGAGCAACTGAACAAAACAGACAAGTGCTGCCCACATTGAGCTCAGATTTTCCCAAGTGGAACATAATAAATAAGCAAATTATATAGTTGTTAGTGATAAATGGCTAAGGAATAAAGAAAAAGTAGGACCCTGGTTGGTGTGGCTCAGTGGATTGAGCACTGGCCTGCAAACTGAAGGTTCACTGGTTCAAGTCCCAGTCAGGGCACATGCCTGGGTTGTGGGCCAAGTCCCCAATAGGGGATGCATGAGATGTTTTTCTCCCTCTCTTTCTCCTTCCCTTCCCCTGTCTCTAAAAATAAATAATTAAAAAACATATATGTATATATATATAAAAGAAAAAGTAGGAAAGATAAGGGAGACTGGAGTCTCTACTGAGTGACAAGCAGTTGACATGTTACATGGTCTGCTCAGACTAAGTTTCATTGCTCTTGATATCTGGCTTTTGCCTTGCTCCCTAGGAATTGTCTTGACAATCTGTTCAGTGTTCCAGCTCCTACCTTGCTCTTTCCATTCCCCATTCTCTAGTCTGGAGTCCTAGCTGAGCCCTCACCTTGATTCTGGATGGCATATTGCCTGCCATTTTTCTGATCACCAGAGCCACAGGAAGGCCCACCCAAGCACTTCCTGCTTATTGGGAAATCCTAATATGCTTTGCTGACTGCTGTTTGCTGTGTGTTTTGGTCAGGTTCTGTCATAGTGATTGCATGCTGTTTCGTGGCCACCAAACTAGATTTCCTCCCAAGCTTGATTAAGCTAAAAAGAAAATGTATTGACTTCTCCTGAATAGATCAGGGGACAGACTAATGTAGGTATGAAAATTATGTCATCAAGACTGTATAGCTTAAAAAAACAGAGCAATTTTTATTTTTTAGAGCAATTTTAAGTTTACAGAAAAATTGAACCAAAAATACAGAATCTCCATATACCCCTCTTCCCTCCCATGCACATAATTTCCGCTATTATTAACATGTTGCATGAGTGTGGCACATTTACAACAATTGATAAGCCAATACCAATAACATTATTATTAGCTAATCTCATAGTTTACATTAGGTCTCACTTTTTGTTGTACATTTTATTGGTTTTGACAATCGTATAATGGCATATCTCCACTAATATAATATCATACAGAATAATTTCACTGCCCTAAAAATCTCCTGTGCTCTACCTATTTGTGCACCCCCTCCTACCCTCCCTCCCTCCACTTGAACCCCTCTTGAGTTTTACCTTTTCAAGAAAGTCATATATTTGGAATCATACAGTGTGGAGCCTTAAGCCTTTCAATATTGCTTTCTTTTACTTAGCAATATCCATTTAAGTTTCTTCCATGTCTTTTCATGCCTTGATAGTTAATTTCTTTCTATACTTGAATAATAGCCATTCCAGGGATGTACCACAGTTTATCTATTCTCCTATTAAAGTAAATTTTGCTTGTTTCCTTGCAGTGTCTCTCAGTGCCTCCAGGATCACATGCCCACAACTCCAAGTTTAACATAAGGAGGATCTTCTTGCTTAGTCATTCTAGAAGTCCTAGAATTTGAGTATGTGTCCATTCCTGAAACAAGCCTTGTGGCTAGAGGAATGAATTCTTTTTCTTTCACTTATTCATAATGAGCACATGCTATGTATCAAGCATTGTTCTAGGCACGATGATGATGGGTCAGGCCCAAATCACACATTCCACATGTTCCAGGGGTAAAATCTATCTGCCATCCAAAGCACTTGAACTAAATTAAGTGCTGAGGAGATCAAGTTCCGTAAGGTGCTGTTGCCAGAAGAGTGCTGGCTGGATCATGGATGCTGTTGGTCAGGCACAACCATTGCTGAGTTTGCCCACAGAGCCTGTTCTTGCTGGTGGGTGGCTGGAGTCATATGTCCCAGATCATACACTTTCTCCAAATCCAACCTTTACCTGGGTCTTTTCTGGCCAGATCCTGAGGCAGGACACCAGGGTATATTGCCACATCTGCCATTAAGAAGAGGAGGCTGTTTTCCCTCCCTTTGATCTGAACTACTCTGTGATTGCTTTGACTAATAGGGTATGATGGAAGTGACACTATTCCACTCTGGGCATAACCTCTAAGAGGGCTGGCAACTTTTGTCTGAGTCTTTTAGAAACCACCCACCACATTAGAAGTATGACTACCCTAACACCACCATCCTGGGAGAAGTCTTAGCCACAAGAAGAGGCCAGGTGGATGAGCAGCCATGAGGAGAGAGTCTCCAGACATTAGGTGAGAAAACCATTTTGGAAGGATAGCTCCAGCCCCAGCCACCCCAGCTGATGTGCATGGATCAGAGGTGAACAGCTCAGCTGAGTTATTTCCAAATTTCTGACCCACAAAATTGTGAGCAAAATCAAGTAGTTGCTTTAAGCCACTAGTTTTGGGGTTGCTTGTTACACAGCAATAATATCCAGAACGGATAGCAACTAGTATGACAACAGAATCAATTAAAACTTGGCCCAATTCATTTGCTTGTTTTAATGTTTGGATACTTTGCACTCACTATTCCTACAGGCAGTCCTGCAGGTGCTGTTGACCTAATTTTGTGATTATTCATCTAACCTCTTTTTTCAGATGGCATGTGACTTGCTTCAGGCTACCCAGAAATAGGCTATTGATGGGAATCCCTTGGGAATATTTTGGAGCTGAAAGGGCCCCAAGAAATGTCTCATTTAACAGATAAGATTTAAAGAGACCTCAGGAGGTGAAGGAGCATGACTGTGGTCAGGAGGAAGAGCCTGACCTGGAACCCAAGATGACCATCACTTTCACTACCTACCAGTCAAAATCAATTCTCTGTACAAACTCATGAGCTCAAGGGTGGTGTGGATAACTCCAACTCTGCTTTGAAATCTGCTTTACCTTTTCCCTAACTCCCACTCCCAGCAAATTCACTATTCTGATTGCTTCATCTTATCTAATTTAAGACTATTTTAAGACAACCTGGGCTCTGGAGTTAGATGTGGATTCAGATCCAAATCAGCCGTTTATTACTTACATAATGAGTTAGCTACATTTCCTATGTTTTAGCTTCCTTAGCTGTAGAATGGGAAAGTCTTCCTCCCTGGTGGATGTACATTTGTGTCTATAAATATTGTCGAATTCCAATGAGGTCTTGTAAGTGACTTGTTTCTCACAATGCTGATGTATGGAAAAGGCTCCACCATGGTGACACTAGCTGCTGCTTAGTGTCATGGGAATTAAAAGCGTGGAGATGGAGCTTTTGTCTATGAACAGGTTTCATTCTAGGATGTTTAGCATGCTTTACAGCATCACTGTCAGTCGGCAGGGTCAATCACATTTTCAGATGGAGAAAAAAGATAAACTGAGGCACTGATCTGATGCCTGGTGTAAATAAAGCCAACAAGCTAGTTGGAGAGAGCAGTGCCCCACTGGAATGGACAGGCCTGTTAACCTGGAGACCATTCTCAGAATGTTGGGGAAGGTAAATTTATCTTAGACTACTTCCCTGTGGAAAGAAAACAATTTTCCTATGAAAGAAGTGCTTGTCTTCACTCTTCTCCCCTCCCTTCTCTCTCTCCTACTTCCCTTTGCTCTTGATAGCATCCTGACACTGTGATATATGAATAAGAGAGAAACCATATGAGCAAAACAAAAGGGCCTACTGTAAAGCAGAGATGAATGGAGTCTCTTTGCTTGTGCTCAGCACTCTGACGAGCAAGTCTCTGGCTTTATCATGCTCTGGGAATTTCTCTGGACTCATTTGCTTTTTTGTGTCCTTCATTACTCCTTCCCTTATTTCGATCCTTCTGTGGGTTCACAGGGCAGGCTGTTGACAAGGCCACCTGGTGCTGGCTTCCAATTTGACTGCTGGGAAATGACATTATCAAGGCCCCAGTGGGTTCCTCTGCAGCTCTAAGCCACAACATTCACTCTGTATTCTATCGGCAATATTTCCCATGCATTCATTTAAGGTCTATTTTTAGATGACCCTTTCAAAATTACAGCACTGACCATCCTGAAATAATATTGCGTGTCTGTGAGTGGAAACAAATCCCAGCAATAGTTACCTCTGGCTGGAGTTAAAATACATTTTTAGAAATAATCAGTAAATGATATATGATGTTTGTACTTCGTAGAAGTTTTTAGTGTATCTTGAACTTTAAAAAGTAGCATTGATTTATAGATTTATAGAGATAGTGCAGAAGAATTGAGTGATAATGGATTTTTTTTGCAGCAAACTTACTGTGCTTACATTAAATATTGTTCAATGTAGTGCAATTGGAAGTTAAGAACATACATATGGATAGAGTCTTAACTGTGAGTCTGTAAGAAAGCTATCCCAAAGAGTTTGGCGTATCCCTTAGACTGCAGGTGGGGGAGGGAGAAAACTAGCCAAATCATCAGAGACCTGCTGAAAATAGGTTTACAAATCTACATAAAGATATTATTTCTTTTAACTTCCAGAAGTGACATGGTAGAAGGAGTTTTGAATTCTATCATTAATTCACTTAATTATTACCATCTCTTTGTTATTTTAAGTATCCTTCCATTAATCTATCCATTCATTCATTCAATCAATATTTGCTGATTAGTGCCAAGCACTGAGCTGTGTAAATGAAGTTCATACAGGAAAGCTCTGTCATGCGGCTGAAACATTGGAGGGCAATGTTAAGCCTTACTACTTCCTCAATTATTTTGTCCTCCCTTTTCGACTGGGTTTTCAACATAATCTTCTGGATATAGATGTTCTCCTATTGTGTTAAGACCTCTGGTCTTGCCTCCCCCACCACCATATTTTCACCCCACATAGCGTCTGCCCTTTGCTATCCAGCCTGGATTCTGGGCTGTATCACTTCTAGTGTTGTCTTGCCAACGCCCTCAACACCTTCACCTCCTGAACAAAGCCTGTGTCCTGTCAAACTTCTAACTTGAATTACTCCAAATAATTGCTCTCTCCCGTTTAACATATCAGTTTCTGAGCACTGCTGGAAGATGTTACATTTGGACCCCTGCTGTCACTGAAGTCATGCATTTACTCTGTATGCCAGGGGCAGTATGAGCATGGGTGTGGCAGTAAGAAGGCAGTGCTCCCTGTTCTCGTGGAGCATACATTCTCGTATGGAAACACCCAATAAAGAAAGGAATAAATAAAAATATCAGGTAGTCATAATTTCCCGGCAGAGAATTAAACTACATTGCTGTGAAAGCCAGTGACCGAATGGCTATACCAGCTCAGGTGTTTAGGGAAGGGATCTCAGACATGGTGACTGTGGGGTTGAGATCTGAGCTGACAGAAGGAGCTAGTCATGCGAACATCTGGGGAATAGCCTTTTCGGCTGAAGAAAATAACTGATGCCAGTGCCCCGGGAATGAGCTTGGGGCTTTCAAGAGGGAAGTCCAGAGGTAGCTGGAGCATCGTGCACAAGAGCTAACGTTTCAGAGGTAGGTAGTGGCCACATAAAAAATAAGACTTTGTAAACCAGAAAAGGAGTTTGGATTTTATTCAAAATTTAAAGGGCGGTTTTAAGCAAGCAAATTATATGATATGATTTCCATTACTAAAACCTTGGTTGCTATATAGAGAGGAATTGAGGAGGACAAAAGTAGAAGCACGGAGACGTTTGGAAGGTCATTTCAGTAGCCTTGAGACAGGGTAATGGCTTAAAGAGGATGTTAGAATAGCAGTGTTATAAGCACACATATTCATATTACTTTTTTTAAAATTTATTTTTAATTTATTATTTTTTTTTAGAGAGAGAGGGGAAGTGGGGAGAAAGAGAAGAAGAGAAACACTGATGTGAGAAACATCGATTGGCTGCCTTCTGCACATACCCCAACTGGGGACTAAGCCTGCAACCCAGGCATATGCCCTGACCAGGAATTGAACTGTCAACCTTTTGGTCTGTGGGACAATGACCAACCAACTGAGCCACACCACCACACTGGCCAGGCCCATTTTAATTTAATTTAATTGATTTTTTTTTTTTTAAATTTTAGAGAGAGGGGAAGGGAAGGAGAAGGAGAGGAAGAGAAACATTGATGTGGAGAGAAACATCAATTGGCTGCCTTCCACACGTGCCCTGGCCAGGGACCGAATCTGCAACCCTGGAATGTGCCAAGGAATTGAATCAGCAACGTTCTGTTTGCGGGACAATGTGGCTAGGGCTCATAGTACATTTTTAAGTCAAAAGAACTCACAGATGAGTGAATGGTGGCGGGGCAGAAGGTGAAATACCAGAGATTTGGAACTTGAAAATTAGGCAGGTAGTGGTGACACGAGGAGTGATATTAAGGATCTCCCATGATTCAGTAATTCCCACTTGTAAGAATACCCACCAGAAATGAGTGCTTATAGCCATCAAAAGACATGAATGAGAATGTTCCTAGCACCTTTATTCAGAATAACCCAACTGTAGGTAACCTAAATGCACCTCAATAGACAAATACTCTGTGATGTATTTATATATAGAAATTATTATCATTCTTACTACAAGTTGCTATTTCTACTTATTTGTTCTTAAAACCGGTACTTAAAAGTTAAAGTGATGCTTACAGTGTTTTTTCATAGACAACAGGTAAAATTATTTCTTGATCATTTATAATCAATCTTTTTTTTTTTTTAAGATTTTTATTTATTTATCTTTAGAGGGGAAGGGTAAGAGAGAGGGAGAGGGAGAGAAATATCAATGTATGGTTGCCTCTCGTGTGTCCCGTGCTGGGAACTGTCCTGCAACCCAGGCATGTGCCCTGACTGGGAATCGAACCGCGAAGCTTTGGTTCGCAGGCCCGCGCTCAATCCACTGAGCTACGCCAGCCAGGGTCATTTATAATCAATCTTAAACTCAGGCTTCTGGCATGGATAAGGTACGAAACTGGAAGAAGGGAGAATTATAAAGGAGACTGTGCGGACAGACCGGAAGGGCACAGGGCTGGGGCTCTGCGACCTGTGCTTTTGTTCGGTTCCGCCTCTCTTTTGACATAACTTGGCCTGATCACTTTCCTTTTATGGGCCCATTTCTTGATTCAAAAACTAGAGAATAAATGGATGGTCTCTCATTCCCTTTCAGCTTGTCCGTTTTAAGACTGGTTATCACAATATAATCTTCTAGAGACACACATCAATGCTTTGCCACAGAGAAAGTCTTTTTTGAGGAATGCTGTCTTCACTGTCTTCCCTCTTTCCCTACTGTCCCCCTCCCTACACCGGGCACAATAACTAAAATCTCTCATAGTATTTTATGACATTTAACCTATAATCATGCTCTACCTTCCTCAGAATTTCCTACAACAATAAAATATAATATATAATAGCACTCTGGGAAATCACAGAGCAATATGCAAAAATTAAATGTTCACATTACTATATTTCCTAGGAAGGGACTCTAGAATCCTAGTAATGCTGGACAATCTGTGGAAGTAGACTACGAATAGCATTCCAGTTCATGTCCTAGTTCAGAGAAGCTTGGCGGAACATTAGCCACCCTTTGCTTTAATTTCTTTGGAAAGGAGTCTTCCCAATCTTGTTAAATAATGCATTCCAATGTCTTATTCCCTTGCAAGTAGGGAATTCTTCCTGGAATCAGTCTAAAGCACACTGTCTTTTGCCTCAAGTTTTCTTGCTAGCCTTTTAATGATGCATTTCCCCCCAATGGATCTGGAATTCAAGTTCTTTTTCCTTTACTGGGCAGACAGACACATCCTGAGGGGTCATTTAACCAGCTGTTATCCTGCTTTTAGTCAAGGCTACACCTAAATAGTTCCAACAGAGCTGCATCAGGCCCATCACTAAAGGCCATCAGATGTTGGGGGATGAATTCCACTTATTTCCCCCCGCAGCATGCACAGGACTTCAGAATGACTGAATACTGAAATAAAACCCAATTTTGCAATACAAGCCTGGAGACAGCAGGTGAATGACATCTTGCAGGACACCAGCCTGTGCGGCAGCCAGCACCGACTGGCTCAGGACTGAAATGACTTGGCAGGTTAGACTGGGACAGATGGGCTTCCGTGAGCCAAAAGGGGAGATGATGTATATTAATTTGTTTCCTGTAAGGCGTTTATAAAACCGTACCCACTGTGTTTCACTACCAAGTTACCAACCAACTGAAGTATTTAAAAGCACAGAGCTGTAAAAACTAAAAAATGCAGAGAACAATGCTAACTCTGTAGACCCAAGCTGTCACTCAGCGTGAGCAATGAAGATACACCCTCACCTTTGGGGCACAGGTCCAACTAATTCTTAATAATTACTTTTACAATCATTTAGTAGATGCTCTAATTCCCTCTCCATCTAAATAGGCCAGTGTAAGGAAAGTATAATTGGGCTATAGCTTGGGTCTAACAATATTGGTGTCTGTGAGTGCTCCATTCATTACCATGGAAACCTGTCCGCTTCACCTTTAATTCACTTCCCCCCCATGGCTTATAAAGCAATAATACAATGGATTTGTGATTCAGTGTATGGCAGGACATTTATTTTCTTTATCTTATCATTTTATTCTCATTACAAATTGATTAGTGTTGTTTTCAGTGAAGAATACTCTACTGACTCTGAGTGTGTGTGCTGGAATAAATCTAGTCCCCAATTTATGTGGGTGTGGTTAAAAGTCCATTTATCTGAGTCAGTGGCTCAAGTGATGACAACTTTCGTTTAGCACCAGTTATCTTCGCCAAGGTCCTGTATAAGCACCCTACATGGACTGTGATAGTTAATTTTACGTGTCAACTTAACTGGATTAGGGGATACCCCAATGTCTGGTTAAACATTATTGCTCAGTGTGTCTGTGAGGGTGTTCCTGGGTGAGATTTGAGTTTGAATCAGTGGATTCAGCAGAGTGCCCTCTCCAGTGTAGCTGAGCATCAGGTGATCTGTTGACGGCCTGAGCACAACAAAAAGCTGGAGGGCGAAGGAATGGCCCCCTGTTTTCTGCCACACTGCCTGCACTGGGACGCCTTATCTCATCTTCTCCTGCCCTCGTACTAGAATTTAGATAATCAGTTCCCTAGGTTGTCAGGCCACAGGACTCCGACCAGATTACATTCCTGGTGTCCCTGGGTCTCTAGCTTGCACACAGCAGGTTTTGGGCCTTCTCAGCTTTCATAATTGTGTGAACCAATTCTTCATAATAAATCTCTTTTTATATCCTATTGATTCTATTTCTCTGGAGAATCCTGACTAATATAGGAACATTCACTAACATTAATTCCAAAGGGCTTAGGCAGTTGATATAACCAAATTGGGAATCTACTGAAGAAAAAAATGTTGATAAGCAATGTGGTTTTCTGGAAAGAACATGAATTAACTCCAGAGTTAGACAGATTGAGCTATTCACCTGCTGTCTGATCTGGACAACTGGCACAGTCTTTCTGAGCCACAGTTTAGTCAAACAGGAATTATAAAACCCACCTCTCAGGGCTGTGAGACAAAGAAGTTAGAGAGCAGGGACTGAGTTTACCATAGTTTACTTTACAGTCTCATGAAGAAACGTTCTTCAATGCTGCATGTTATCAACTCTGCTACAGGGAAGAGCCCCATGATATATCATTTGCCAGAGTAATTTCCTGGTTGTGACAGGCAGACTATTGTCACTATAGCTGACATTTAGGAACTAGTTGGTTATCATGGGTAATACAATACCATCTCAGTGGAAGTCATTTTTGCTTAACACACAACTTTAGGCAGGGTTGCATGAAATTCGGTGGCATTTTGTTAACAAAATACTGTCTCTGCATGAGACTGACAAAGTCGAAAGCCCATGTGATGTTCATTGACAAAACTGAATCGGATGCATTTGGGGCTATTTGATTTTGAGAAGTTGGGTGCAGGTGATTGCATGTGTTGTACCTGATATTCTTTTTGGTGACAGAAATTGGCCTGATGGCTGGAATAGTTAAAATACTATTAACTATTTAAATACTGTGTTAAAATACTGTGTGACTTGAAGAATTTATCTTATTTCCAAATATCAAGTGTTATATAAAATATTATACCATATATTCTATAAAGTATATTCTCAAAAAACAGGTTTAATGCTAATATTATTAAATAGTACATATAATAGTATTAAATATTTTTAATAATAATATCTCTTAAAAATATTTGTACTTTGCACATAAACATATGTTTCTATCAGTAGGAGTCAATTATAATATACAATATCAAGTGTATTGTACTTTCATATTTATAATACCTTACATTTGTAAGCACAAGTACAGTTTAGAGATACTTTCACATACATCTGTTTCTTAAAAGAGCCCTCTAAAATAGTCCAGGCAGGTATTATTATTCCCTGTTTTGAAGATAAGGCCACTTATCTCCAGTAAATGAAATGAAATCTAGTACATGACAAAGCTATCACTGAAAACAGCTCTTTGGACTCCTGGTCTAATCAATATTTCCTCATGACAGCACTGCCTCCCTGACAAGTTGATGAATTATCCATCTCCGGGAAAGACTGGTGTATAGAGTGGAGAAATAGGTGCGATTCATTTCCCTGCTCTTGCTCATGGGGTGTTCAGAATGTGGTCAATATCTGCTGAGTGGTGATGTCTCTGCTGAGGGCTAGCTATTGTAAGAAAATGAATTAAGAAAATCAATAGTATGATTGAGGTGGTATAGAGAGGAAGGATACAGTCAGGTAATCACACAATTGACCACAGAAACTGAGGCACTTTTGAGAGTGAAAGGGACCATTAATAATAATTACATGGAGACGGTAGGGGTAAGCTGGTTTTGGCCCAGGGAAACAAGATGTCTGGTCACCTTAGATATAACAGGGGAATCATATGGTGAAAACAGAGGAGTGTATGTATTGAGAAATAAATTGGGGGGTAGTGGTAAAATGATTGATTTAATTCCTTTCTCCCACTGGACTGAGAGCTCCATAAAGGCAGGCATCCACTCTGTGCTGTTTTTTCAGTGCCTAGGATCTTGTAGGTGCTTAACAAATGAATCAATGAATTGACTGATACTTGGGTACCATCACCCCAAATTTCTCTTGAACATGCTGTTGAAAGTGTACATGTTCAAAACGAAGAAGGCAGTGAGTAGAAGTAGTGTTATACAATGGCTGAACACTTTAGAAGCATCTGTGTTCTCCCCAGCTGATTGCTTTGCAAGCTTATCCGTGTTTCAGAGTTTTGCAAATAAATCACTGTGCACTAAGAGGGAAATAGGACCTCCCAATCCAGTATTCTAGTCTATAAGAATATGTCAGGGTGGGGAAGCTCTTGACAAAGAAAAGGAACGTATTTCTGGAGGCCCTAAGTGATGGATAGCCCACATAAATTACCCCTGCTGGTCCAGCTGGGTTTCCACACCACTTGGAATAGATACCCTGGGGTAGTTCTGTTCTTCTTTCCCTTTCACTTCTATTTAGTGTGTTTTGTTTTTACATTTCTCACTGAGTTTACTTTCAAAATACGACTTCTACAACTGGCAATTAAAAAGAAAACACAGACATACATGATATAGCACACACTGAAAACCACACCACTGAAGAAATAAATAACCGAAAAGGTGAGGATAATTGTTGACTGTTACTCAAAAAATTTGGTGGATTGATCATTGGAAAATCTCTGGCTAAAGAGAATGGTGCAAATGCAGTTGATCTTAAAGATTCAAATAATGACGGAAGCCATGGCTTTGAGCCCAGATCTGAGACCATCCACTAGCTCACCAATGTTGTGCTGCCTGGACGTTCATTCCCTTTTACTTCTTGGGTTATTCAATAGACTTCTTTGTTTCTTAACTGTATGAGGGTGAGTCTAGCAGTGAATGAGAGAGAGAGAGAGCATGTGACAATGAGTGATGACCGATAGTAGAGGTTGCTGGTGACTGAAGTGCTTAGTGCAGTTCTCTTTCCTTTGTTTGGAATTTAAGACTTTCCTAGAGGGTGTTTCATCTTTTATCTGCTTAGAACTTTTATATTTATCTCAAACTTTCTAAAATCACTTTATAAGCTTCTTACTCAAAATTAGGAAGTGAGGTGGGTTGCTAAAGCATGAAGATTCAAGCTAAGCATTGGAAGTCTACTTTAGTGTAGGCTTCCCTAGAAGTCCCAGGAAGAGAGTAGGAAAGTGATCCAAAGAAAGGATGTCTGTTGTTAAGTTAGCTACCACAGTGGACATCGGAACTCAATACCACGGGCATACTTTGAGAAGTATGTAAAATACATGCTCCAGCATGATCCCATTGAGAGCTGAGGGAGCTGGGGTACTTACACAACATCTCCCAAGAGTTATCAGTTATCAGTTGACAGTTGGAAGTCCAGGCTGGAACACACTATCACAATTAAGATTTGGAGACAGCTCAGCTGAAAACATGGTGGTACTATTTCTGGAGCAATATGTATCTGTTTTTGAAGACCAGAGAATGATCAGAGCTTAAAGGACCCCTTTATGGGGTGGGGAAGGTGCAAGAGAGCAGCTGATAATTGGGGAAGTGTGAAAGAGTCATTTAATCTGTCCTGGTCCTGCGGGGCAGTACATCCTGTGTAGGGTAAAGCCATTTGCACAAAGTTGGCTATACAGATTTCTAGCTGCCATGTGAGCAGACGTGGTTTCTAGAGGGAAGCACAACACTATTGTCCTTAATTTTGGAATATTACCAAAAAAATGTATTCCCAGAGATCTGACAAACAGCTGTCCTTCCAGTATAATTCCATGTTGTCCGATAGCCTCCAGATTTGATTAGGAATTGTTATGGACTGAATGTTTGTGTTCCATCTCTCACCCTTACCTTTCCCAAATTCTTTTGTTAAAAATCTTAACTTCCAATATGATGGTATTAGAGGGTGGTGACTTTGAGAGAGAGTGAAGTCATAGGAGTGAAGCCCTCGTGATGGGATCAGTGTCCCTATAAGAACATACTAGAGAGAGCAACCACTTCCCTCAACCCCATGGGAGGATGCACTGAGAAAATGGCCATCCCAAAGCAGGAAGCAGGACCTCATTAGACATTGCATCTTGCATCAGTAGGCAACCTGATCTTGGACTTCCCAGCCTCTAGATCTGTGAGAAATGAGTGCTGTTTAAGCCATGCAGTCACTAGTATGTTTGTTATAGTAGCCCAAACTGACTAAGACATGAGCTTTGATTTAACATAAAATCCAGCTAAAAAGATATTCTCTGCTTCATAAACCTTGCTTTTTGAGGAGTAAATCTCAGTCTTATTCTCCTTCTCCTTCTCTCTCGTACTGTCTTTAAGTGTCTCTGATTTCAAGTAAAGATTCTAGCCTCTAGAATACCCAGCCAAGCTTCATTACCCAGCTCAATGAGCCTGGCTCTGCAGGGAGCTAGATATTGCTGAGGCTCTGAGATTCTCAACTGTTTCTGCAAGGCTCGTGGGTTTACAAACAGAAAGGCCCACCCAAAGGCATATGGCCCTCAGATGCTGTTTCTCTTCCTCCTCTGGAGCTGAGTTTATTTTCATAGAAATCTAAATCATATGTTTCTGTTTCATTCATACCAAATTCCTAACAATGTTGTTTCCTTGCAACCTTTTGAAGTTATAAGAGCTTTATGCATAGATTCCACAAATGTGTATGTGCTTTCATTCTCGAACCAGCTTTAGAAATGTCCAAAGTGTTCATGATTCATTTTCACACAGCCAGTGACCTCGGAAGAGAAGAGATTTAAGTCTTTGTGTGTTGGAGGCCTGGGAACTTCTCTATTCCCCAGATGTGGATGAGCTTCTGTGATCGCATTTCCTCCTTAGCCTTCTTCTGGTCCTCACTGCTGCCCAGCTCCTGGGAATCTGCGTGAAGACTGAGGACTGATTTTTTTCCTCTTGGGAGGATTCTGGTCCAAGCTTCTGATCCTAGAGAATACCCTTCTGAACATGAAAAGTGAGCACATGCTCCAGAGAATTTCGAGAGTTGATCTAAAAATTCACAGAGTTCTGTGTCATACTAGTAGATAAACTGTCTTAATATATGGAATATCTGCAAAACTAGGCTAGCAGCTTTCTGTGAGTGCCCTGAGACTAGGGATTATATCTTATTAACCTTTATTCTGCTACAGTCAAACAGTGACTGGCGTATTGTAGGTACTCAGTGCTTAAAGAATATACATATGGCTACTTAGTAGATAAGGGAGATATGTATGAACATATGACTATATATACATATTCATGTAAGTATTCACCTATTAATATTTTTTAATTTATTTTTTTATTGTTGTTCAAATACAGTTGTCTCCATTTTCACCCACCCCACCCCACCCATCCCTGCCTCCCACCCTTGACTTACCCTCTTTGGCTTTGTCCGTATGTCCTTTATACATGTTCCTTGGTGGCCCTTCCCCTATTATCTCCTATTATCCTTCTACCCCCTCCTCTCGGGTTACTGCCAGTTTGTTCTTTATTTCTGTTATATTAACATAGCTTGATAAACTGGGATTCTAAAGTAAATCAGGGTAGATATTTTTTCACTATTTAGGGAAAGAAAAAGACTTTCTCCCCCTCTAATGGTGCTATGTTCTGAATGTTTATGTTCACCAAAATCCATCTATTGAAAACTAATGCCCAAGGTGATGGGTTTAGGGGGTGGAGCCTTTTGGGAGGTGATTAGGCGATGAGGTGGAGCCCTCATGAATGAGACCTCACAGAGCTAGCTCATCCATTCCACTATGAGAGGACACAGGGAGAAGTCTGTCTCCTGGCAGATGGCCCCCACCCAACCCAACCATGCTGGTACCCTGATCTCAGATTTCCAGCCTCCATGTTGTAAGAAATAAATTTTTGTTGTTTATAAGCTGCCCAGTCTGTGGTAATGTGCTCTACAGCAGCCCAGAGAGACTAAGACAAATGCTAGCCATAAAATCAACCCAAGTTATATAAATATTTGGGGTTTGTCAAAGTGAGAAAAGCTGAACTAGTTTATAGCGGTGATTTTCAACATTTTCATCTCATGGTATACATAAACTAATTATTAACATCCTGCAGCACACCAAAAAATATATTTTTTGCCAGTCTGACAAAAATAGGTATAATTTTGATTCATTCACATCAGATGGCTATAGTTGTGTTGTCTGTCATCATTTTTCATTGACAGTCTCAGGGAAAAGAGGTCGGTGCCCTTGACTAAATAGTCAGGTATTGCATGTTTTAAAAATTCTTGTGGTGCATGATTTGGAAATCACTGAGTTGGAGTAATGCTAGCTGCTTAAACACATGCTGAACTTTCAGAAGTTTAACATGGCAGAATTTATTTCTAACTCATAGTACTGATGGGTAGAGATCAGTATAGCAGCTTCTTGCCTACAGTTTATTCAGGGACCCAGGGTGATGGAGTCTTCACCATCTTCAATTCCCTGGGGTTTATTTCTAGTCCAGCCAAGAAGAAATAAGAGCATGGAGGTGCCCCACAAAATTTTATGAGCATCCGAAAAAGTGTCATTGCTTCTCTGGACACTCCATTAGTGAACATGGTAACACCCAGCTGCACAGAATGTGGTCCCTGGCTGAGTAGCTGCTTCCCAGTGACAGCTTTACTTAGGGAAGGGGAACATTAATTTGGGGGGCAACTATCTGTCTCTGCCATAAAGAAACAAGAAAGTTTCAGCCCAAATTCCCAAAATTGATGGTGATATAGAA
Organism: Glossophaga mutica; assembly: GCA_039655065.1. NCBI lineage: Eukaryota > Metazoa > Chordata > Mammalia > Chiroptera > Phyllostomidae > Glossophaga > Glossophaga mutica. The sequence goes on from CM077303.1 coordinate 161,623,763, forward strand.
TGACAGCATTAAGACATCTGGCAACAGGGCTTAGGAAGGGATTGTCCCCAGGGACATGTCTCCCTTCCCCCAGCATCCCCAGCCTTGCAAACACTGAGGCAACAGGGAGCGTGAGCCATCTTTCTGGGGGTTGTTGTATGTATGTGGGAGGAACCGTTCCCTCTGGGATGTGAAAAGTATCTCATGCTCAATGTTTTTATTTAATAACATTGAGAAGAGCTAAGTACATTAGTTTCTTTTTATTTTATTTCTAGGAATTTTTTAAGCTAGTGAAAATGCAGAGGAGAAAGTAAAAATTTTATGGGTTTGAATTTTAAAAATAATTTTCAGTGATTCTATGTCTAAGTTGATCTTTAAAACTACAGACTCAGATATGGTTCATATTTGATAGAAGTGGTAACTGGAAATGGTAGTTGTTATGGTGGTTATTGGACTATCACAAACCTCCTTTCTGCTTCCTAAATGGTCTCTTCTTTGTACACAAATGTCAAGTAACCTGCAGAATATGAAATAGAAACTCAGAGCTCATATGTGGCTAAGTGTATTAGTAATAAAAATGATTCAAATAATGATAGGAGCTAACTTACTGTCTACTTGCCAAGTGTCAGGAAGTAACTTAAGTACTTTTTTTATACAGTTAGGCTATTTGTATCTTTATAAGTACAGTACCCAGGATCATTTTACAGATGGCATAATTAAGAGACAGAGAAATTAAGTAATTTACTGTAGGTTGCAAAGTAAAAAAGCACAACCCCACTCCCACCTCTTTCCCACAAATGACTGAGAGAGGCCCACTCATGCCAACTGCTGTGGGATGACAAGGGTGGGGGGAAGGCTCAAGCAGCGACAGACATCTGGCAGTAATAAAACACACATTTTGTTTTACCACATAACATTTTTCTTCACTTGCTTTTTAGATTTTGGTACCATGTATGCTTTATACATTATGGAATATCCTAGGTACCTTTCCAAGCAATTTAACTGCTTTGTTCAATCTGAGGGAAAGAGCTAGTTAGTGGGGAGTAGCTGTTTGCTGTCATTGCCATGGAGATACAAGAAATTCATTCAGAACAGTGGGGACTGAAAGATCTATGGGTTAGGCCAGGGCACAAAGCTGTATTTCTTTAATGGTAAAAGTACTTTGATAAACTAAAAATAGAAGGGAACTTCATCAACCTGATAAAGAGCGTCTATGAAAAACTCACAACTAACCTCACACTTAACGTCGAATGACTGAAAGCTTTTGCCCTAAGATCAGGAATGAGACAAAGATGTCTGCCCTTGCCACGTCTATTAAACATTGTATGGGTGGTTCTAGTCCAGACAAGTAGGCCAGAGAAAGAAATAAAAGACACCCAAATTGAAAAGGAGTAAGTAAAAGTGTCTCTATTGCAGCTAATGTGATGTTGTGTACAGAAAATCCCAAGGAATTCCTTAATAAACTATTGAAACCAATGAACAAGATCAGCAAGGCTGCAGGGTACAACAGAAAAGTGTAATAGTAAATTGTATTTCTATACACTAGCATCAGAACTCCACAAATGAAATTAATAATATAATTCCATATAATACTATTAAAAAAGAAGAAAATACTTAAGAGTAAATTTAACTAGGGGCATAAAACTTGTACATTGAAAGCTATAAAATATCATTAAAAGAAATTAAAGGAGATCTAAATAAATGGAAAGATATGTTATATTCATGGATTGGGAGAATTAATATTGTTAAGATGTCACTATTTTTCACACTGATCTATGGATCCAACACAATCCCTATAAAAATCCCAGCCCCCTTTATTGCAAAAATTGACAAACTGATCTTAAAATTTATATGAAAATGCAATGGACCCAGAACAACAAAAAATGATTTTTAAAAATGATAAGGTTGAAGGACTCAAACTTCCTGATTTCAAAAACTTGAATCAAGACAGGCTAGCACTGGCATAAGGAGACATAAACATCTATGGAATAGAATTAATAGTTTAGAAATAAACACTTATGTTTATGGGCAATTGATTTTTGACAAAATTTCCATGAAAATTCAGGAGGAAAAGAATAATTATTTCAATAAATGGTGCTGGGACAAATGGATAGGCACATGCAAAAGGATGAAGTTAAACCTCTACCTTACACTGCATACAAAAATTAACCCCAAATAGATCAAAGACCTAAACGTAGTAGCAAGATTATAAAACTTGTAGAAGAAAGAGAAGTAAATTTTCATGGCCTTGGATACAGCAATGGCTTCTTACAGATCTGACACTAAAAAAAATACAAGCTATAAAAGAAAAATAGATAATTTGACATTATCAAGATTAAAATTTTTTATACTTCAAAAGACTCCATGAAGAAGTTGAAAAGACAATCCATAGGCTGGGAGAAAATATTTGCAAATTGTATATCTGATAAGGGATTTGTATCCAGAATATGTAAAGAACTCTTGATACTTAACAATACAAAGACAAATAAACCAATTCTTAAATGGACAAAGGATTTGACTAAATATTTCTCCAAGGAAGACACTGAAATGGGCAAGAAACATCTGAAAGGATGCTTAATATATTAGTCATTAGGGAAATATAAATCAAAATCACAATATGATACCACTTTACAGCCATTAGGATGGCTATAATAAAAAAGACAACAAGAAAGACACAGATGTGGAAAACTGGGACTCTCATACACTGATGGTGGGAATGTTAGATAGTAGAGCGGCTTTGCAAAACAGATTGACAGTTCCTCAAAATGTTAAATATAGATTGACCATATGACCTAGCAATTCTATCCTTAGCTGTGTCTATATTAAAGTTGTACAGGAGTGATTGTTGCAGTATTATTAATAATAATCCAAAGTGGAAACAACCCAAATGTCTAACTGATGAATGGATGAGCAATATGTGGTATATGATGTTATGTTATTTGGCAGTAAAAAGGAATGAAGCCTTGGCTGGTGTGGCTCAGTGGATTGGGAGCCAGACTGTGAGCCAAAGGGTTGCCAGTTTGATTCCCAGTCAGGGCACATGCCTGGGTTGTGGGTCAGGCCCCTGGATGGAGGTGCACGACGGGCAATCACACATTGAAGTTTCTCTCATTCTCTTTCTCCCTCCCTTCCCCTCTCTAAAAATAAATAAAATCTTTTTTTAAAAGTCAAGGTTTAAAAAAAAAATAATGAAGAACTGAAACATGCTACAACATGGATGGACTTTGAATTATGCCAAGTAAAAGAAACCAGGCACAAAGACCACATATATTATGTGATTTCGTTTTTAGGAAACATGGAAACTAGACAAATCTGTAAAGACAGAAAGTAGATTAATGTTTGCCAGGGGTGGGAGGAAAGGAGGAATGGGGAGTGACTGCTAACAGGTGTGAGTTTTCTTTACTTTTGGGGGTGATGATATTTGCACGGCTTTGTGAAAACACTAAAAACCACTGAGTATACACTTAAAAATTTTAAAGTAAATTTTAAAAAGTATTTTCCTTTAAAACTATTAGATATTCCATAAGGGAGGGCAAAGGTGGTGTAAACAGTATTTGCCAATGAATTCTAAGTCCTTTGGATTATTCTGTTCCTTAAAATACTTGCCTGAAGACTACTCACATTTGTTTAGACACTGGTGTCTGGTAGAATTTTGAGGGAATCATTCAGTTTGTTATCACCTTCTCATATTCCCCACATGGCCCATCAGTTGATTGATAAATTGGCCTTCATATAGCCCAATAACTTTTTAAATTTACTTTAATAAAACATCTTCTTATTAGGAATAGGAGTGGAAGCTGGGTGTTCTGGCAAAGTCAGAGAATCACCTACCTACTAAATAAATGCTAACTATAAAATTGATGGCAGGAATCACCTAGTTTAGCTATTTCATTTTCAGAAAAGGAAACCAAAGTCCAAAGAGATTGTGACTTGCCCACAATCATAAACTAGTTAGAGAGAGTACCCCAACACAGGCCAAGATCTCCTTCCAGGTGAAGGCATCCCCTTACTCCACTTTCTCTGTGGGTACCCAAACAGCTGAGGCCCAATGAGGAAAACAGAGCCAGTACCATGGAGTTCAACAGGTAGAATTTAACACAAACAACCTGTGACAAAGTTGTAAGAGCTGGAAAGCCTACAGGACATGGTGAGGCAACTCAGAATAGCAACAGCTAGAAGCAGCTGCTACTCTTGGGGCTACAAAGATAAAAGAAAGAGCTGCTGTGGGCAAGCCTGGGAGCTGGGGCCAGCAGCAGGAGTGAGTTCAGGGAAGAGAAGGTTGTTGTCAGGAGCTAGAACCACAAAGGAGACACAGCCACTGTAGGGAATGATGCCTGAAGGAGACAGGAAGTGGGTGATAAGTACTTTGGCTTCTCCCTTCCTCTCCACTTCCAAACTCCTCTATGCCTCCCATTGGCCATCTGTGGCAGAAAGCCAGTGAGCAATGGAGCCTGGGAAATGTAGTATCTGGGGAGAGGTATAGAGTGTGAAACTGAGATCAAATAGGCAAATGACTTGTGTGGGTTCCCTGGAGGAAATTACTAATATTTTTGTAACTTTCATTTTCCATAAAATATTTGCATTAATTGAAATAATATAAATAATCTTCTTTTAGATTCTCAAGGAAAAAAGCATCATTGAAGGCAAAGAATTATTATGTTGCATTAGGACATTTACAAATACATTTATAATTTAATTTAAAATTGTTGATCTCTTCACTGAGCAAAGTGTAACAAAGCAGGCCAGAATGTTTATTGTAGAGGAAAGCAAATAGGGCCAAGACAGAATGTGTCTCTTACTGAACTCTGAGGCCTGAGACCCAGGCCTAAGTGTGTGTCCTTTGGGCAGGCTTTGTCCAGTGAACCCCAAATTAGAGGGCCACTGCTATGACGCCATCATCTGACTGTGAAGGTTCATGACCTCCTATCGCTAGCGAAGTGCCATGGGATGGCAAGGTGATGGGAGCCGTAATGGACCCCAAGAAGACCTGAACTCTGGTCTTAGTTCTGCACAAACACGCACAGTATCAGAAATGTTACTTCATCTTTTTGAGTCTCTGTTTCCTTATTTGTAGAAGTGGAAATAAAAGTTTTGACTTTTCCCAACTCTCAAGGCTGTTGAGGATCAAAAACAATAATGGCTGTGGAAAGTGAGGAGGCAGATACAAACCAGAGTTAGCAGCATCACTAATGTACCTCATCTGCCGCAACAATCTGAGCCAACATCGCCACAAAAAGCAGTCTTGTGTTTCTGTATCCTACATTACCTATTTCCCAAAAGCCAAGTAGGTTATAAATAGAGATGCATTTGTACATTCAGGGGCAGGTGGAGAACCCATAAGGCCTATTGGAAGCTAGTCTTACTGGGGGAGTTTTGGCTTAAGGATGGTTGATTCCTTCTTGCTACTCATGAAACCATGCTGTTATTGAATCTGTGAGGTTGGAGATTCACACACATTTCTCCCCCTGGTTTGGGCAAAGACCTCCCAAGAACTAACACCCAAAATATGACCCATCATCAGCTAAAAGTTTCCTCCAAATCCATAAGACCCATATGATTTCTCTGGGTTCTAAGCAGAATCCTGACATTATGCATAAGTGACAGAGCAGTGCACCCCAACTGCTTAGCTGTCCATCACTGAGGCTGTTTAGAGCGGGGTTTGCTGTCTTTCTGGTTTTGGTTTGGAACTTAGCCAGGACTTCACAGAAGACCATATCCTTTCTGTCTTACCCAAAGGCATCTCAGTAGTAGTAATAATAACTGATGTATTTGGTACCTGCCCGTGCAAGTCACTTTAAACAGTTTATTGGCAACTCTATAAAATCCTGCGTAGTAGCAATATTATACCCATTCCATAGAAGAGAAGACTGAGGAGAGGTTAAATGATTTGCTTGAGGAAGAGCTGAGATTCAAGCCCATGACTATCTGACATTAGAACCCGTGTCCTTTCCACCTCACTGTACCCCCGACACCGCTGTGAGTCAGCCCATTGCTGTTTTTGAGCTCCCTCTCCCTGAGCCAGACTTAGCGACTTACTGCTAGCAAAAAGAATGTGATGGAAGGGTTTGTTACTTCTGAAAAGCATTGCAACTTCCCACTTGTTCTTTCTCGTGGATTATGTGCTCCGGCAGAAGCCAGCTGCCATGTCATGAGGACACTCAAGCAGCTCCAGGCAGAGGTCCATATGAAGAGGACCTGGGCCTGCTGCCAACAGCCAGCGAGGAACTACCCTGTGAGGGAGCCATCTTGGAGGTGACCCTGCAGCCTGGTCGTGCCCTTAGGTGACTGTGGTCTTGACCACAACCTAGGACAGACTCAGCCAGAACCACTCAGCTAAGTGCAGGGTGACTTGCAAACACTGTGAGATCATGTTTATTGTTGTTTTAAGCCAGCAAACTAGGGAACAATTTGTTTACACAGTCATGGATAACTAATACAACATCCTGAATTGTTGTGCTAATTTTCTTGTGTTTTTCTACCCTACCAGAACTTTTCCTGTCTCTTTTTAAATTTATTTCCTGAGAAATTTCCATGATTTTATCTTCCTCTCTTTTAATTTTAGCTGTCATATTTGTAATTTCTAATGTTCTTTCCTGTGCCCATTGTTTTTTTGCATATAACCTGTCGTTGTTATAAGTATCTTCTTTCTCTTGAAAATGTTAATCATTTTTAAAATATTTCTCCTCTATCCTTTGTGGTCTCTTGGATTATTCTGAGTCCTTTTATTCATTTCTCTCTCACATGGGAAGTTGTCCTTGAATGTCTGCTGAGCCTTGCTTATCCATTCACATTCTAAAAAGAAGTGGTAAGTAGATAGGGGCCAACACTCCGTGAACTGTCTTCATGAGGTCTGGAGGTTGCCAATTACTGATTCCACTAGAGAACAACAGGAGGATCACCAGTTTCTTATTGTAAACATCCCAACATCAATAGCTAATGCACTATTCTCTGGCTTAAGTATTAAAGAAGGGTCCTCCAACCTTCTGCCTTGAGGGTAACCTGGCTATATGGTAAATATAGTGGTTTGAAAATTTAGCACAGCACTACCCAGAGGGAGAAGTTTGGTTTATTTTCCATCATCGATCCAAGCCTGCTTCTCTGGCTTCCAACACTATTATTATTATTACTATTATTACTATTATTACTATTACTATTATTGTAGGAAGAAAATGAAAATTCTCTCAGTTTTTTCAGGTTAAGGAGTCCTAATTGGATAGGTTTCTTTAGATAAATGTTCAGTTTTCCAGGTCCCTTCCTCAGCACCTTCCTGAAAATGAGTCTGGATTTCCGGGAGGAGGGGTGGCAGTGTTGGGTAAAGGCATGGGATCCCTGTGCTGCCATCTGCGCCCTCGCTGCCCTCAAATGAAGATTGGCATGTCTGGATTTGTCCTGGAACTTCTGTCTGCTGAAGTGTGAGTCTCTTCTGGCATTTTTGAGCCACTATATGGCTCTTATTACTGGATTTCATTGTAGTAGCCATTTATATCTTGTATTAAAGTCCCAGTGCACTGTCATCTCTGTGTCCTGAGCTACGGCTACAAGTTCATCCATTGTCTGTGCCCACACTGAGGCACATGGAGAGACCTGTGAAGTTCCTGAGCCAACAGAGACTCTGAGGGTCCAGCTACATGGCCCCAGGGCCCCTCAATGACCCCTTCCTACCACCAATCCTGAGCTAGCAGCACTTCAACCCCATGTGGGACATGGCTGTATAAGAACCTTCTCCCAGATGCTTGCCAGGAGCTGTCTTACTAGGCAACCAGGAACCCTGAAGTTCTGTTTCTGCTCAACCCATTTAACATGCCTTTCTAGAGTTCTGGTACTGAACAGGGAAAACCAAACACTAGCGCCTGCCAATTTCCCCCAGCTCAGCTCCCCACCCTTTTCCCTCTTCTCCAGAAATGGCAAGAGAATTGCTTTATTTCTTCCTACTCACAGACTTTCCCTGTTTCACAAATTCTTCCCGCCCTAGGTGCCATTACCTCCCTGCAGTCTGTGGGGCGGGAATGGGGAATGTTACAAGCACTTTCTGAGGAGTAGTCCCCTGTCACATATTTTCAAAGTGTTTTCTGTGTAACATTATCCGTGCTGTAAAACGAACATCCTTATAGATGACGCTTTGCTGACATTTAGGAAATTGCTGGGCCAAGGGCCATGAACAATGTGGAGGCTTTTGGTGCATATGGTCAATTGTTAAGAAGGAGTAACAGAATAATTCATTATCTGCCGCTACAGCAACGTGGTTAACTGAACCTGCTTAGCCGGAGGCAGCATGAATTTGAGTGAGATTCCAAACCTGTTCCTAGAACAAAGAGTGCAAGGAGTTCAGTCTCAGGGACTGGGGGTTGTCAGGGCCACCCTGAAGCTCAGTAGCAGAGACAGAGGCTATAGCAGAAACCTGAAGTTTAGGAACGGAAGTGCAAGGGAACCAGAAGCCCTGAAGTGAAAGGTGGGCATATTTTTAGTCTTAGTCACCGTGAAGAAGAGTGCCAGAAACTACAGCCTAAGGTGATTGACTTTTTTTTTTTTTTAAATAAAACCTTCCTCCATACTTTCAAGCAAAAGAACTTAAGGAAAAAAAAATACACTTCTCATCTGAAGCTGTGACCATTTTGTCTCTTAAACCTTTCCCCAGCGATGGTTTCTGTAAATCCTCAAGTCCTAGACTCTCTATACCGATAGTCTTGCCTTCCAGTTAGTCGCCTCCAGTTTGGTAACTGCCTAAAATAGCAATAAACCTGCACTTTTCTTAAGGGATGCTGATGGGATAGGGTTGAGAATTCTGTCTTTGTGAACTCGCTCTTTGGCACGAAGCTGTGAATGTGAGCCTCCGACCGCCTCAGGGAAACCCACGTGTGCCTCTGGACACTGATCAAATCAGAACCTCTGGGGTGGCGCCTAGGCATTGGCATTTTTAAATATCTATCTATCTATCTTTAAATTATTAAACTTTTTTGCAGCAATTTTAGGTTTACAGAAAAACTGAGTGGAAAATCCAGACAGTTCCCATATACTACCTGCTCCCTCCCCAAAATTTCCCCTATTATCAGTATCTTGCACTGGTGTGTGATACATCTGTTAACAATTGATGAGCCAAAATTGACATATCATTATTAACTAAAATCCGTACTTTACATTAGGACTTACTCTCTGTGTTGTATATTTTAATGGGTTTTGAGAAAGGCATAATGACGTATATCCATCAATAAGGTATCATACAACATAGTTTCATCGCTCTAAAAACTCCCTGTTCTTTACCTATTTCTTCTTCCCATCCTAATTCCCTGATCATCTTACTGTCTTCATACTTTTTCCCTTTCCAGAATGTTTCACTGTTGGTATCATAGAGTAGGTAGCTTTTTCAAATTACCTTCTTTCACTTAGCTACACGTATGAGTGTTTAAGGTTCTTCTATGTCTTTTCATGGCTTGGTAGCACATTTCTTTTCATATCTGAACATGACGTCCCATTGTCTGGATGTGCCACAATTTGTTTATCCATTCACTATTGAAAGCCTCTTTGTCGCTTCCAAGTTTTAGCAATTCTTAATGAAACCACTATCAACATTCATGTGCAGGTTTCTATGAAGACACACATTTTCAATTCATTTGAGTAAATGCTGAGGAGTATAGCTGCTGGGTCATATGGTTGGAGTTATGTCTAATTTTGTAAGAAACTGCCAAATTATCTTCCACAGTGGCTGTACCATTTTTCATTCCCAGCAGTATGAGAGTTCTTATTGTACCACATCCCTGTCAGCATTTGGTGTTGTCAGTGTTTTGGATTTTAGCCATTCTGATAAGGGGTATGAGGTTTGTCCAGAATGTGTCCAGCCATGTAATGTGGAAAATAGAGACATCTATTGAACAAAATACAAGATACCAGAAACATTACATAGGACAATGACACCTCAGTCCTCTTGAAAGCAGGTACCTTGGGACCTCATGCAGTTCTCCCAATCACCATCAGCTGCCTCAATCTATTTTCCTGAATCTCACTGATGGTCTGAAATCTCTTTCCTTTCAAAAGTAATTTTAGTTTTGGGAAAAGTTGGAAGTCACAGGGTGCCAAATCTGGGCTGTGGGGGCGTTGAGTCACCTGGGTGATTTGATGTTTCACCAAAACTTCTGCCTAGACATGATGTATGAGCAGGTGTATTGTCATGACAAAGCTGCCAATCACCAGTTGCCTGTAACTGTGGCCTTTTGAATCATCTGAATAGTTTCCATGGAGGAATGTTCAAGTTTAACACAACATTTGATGCAGGTTTGTTGTTGTACTCACTCAGTCATTTCGAATGCAATGGCCACACAGTACACATGCTCACTCAATAGCATCTACTGCCCCCACTGACTAGTACAGTGAAGTCATCATTGTCCACGCATGTGCATTCCAGTCCACTCTCCTTGGTTGCCTGGTTACACAGATGTTGCACAAATTGTTCTTGTTATATTAACAATGGCTGGCCTTTTTCCAGGCAGACCTTCATATAGTGGTATTGAATTGTTGTTTTAATTTTCAATTCCCTAATAGTAGATGATGTTAAGTATCTTTTCATATGCTATTTTACCATCTATATATCTTCTTTGATGAGATTTCTGTTCAGATATTTTGTCCATTTTTAAATTGTTTATTTTTGTTGTTGTTGTTGAGTTTTAAGAGTTCTCTGTATATTCTGAATACAAGTCCTTTATCACATATGTGTTTTGCAAATATTTTCTCCCAAGCTATTGCTTATCTTTTCATTCTCTTAATAGTGCCATTTGCAGGCTAGGCATTTTTAATTTTAATAAAATCCAACTTCCCATTTATTTCTTCAAATACACTGCCAGGATCGAGATCCAATGACCAAAGAAAGGAGTAAATATGGTCTGGCTGCATTTTTACTTCCCCATCGATCTCAAGGCTGTTTTCCTGGGAAATTCAGCTCCACAGATTATGAAAAAAGTGGGATATGATCCTGTCATATCCTTTCTGCAGATGTCTGTAGAAATGCACATGAAGTCATGAGAAAGGGAAATTGTCACGTTGACCTAGAGTTCAAACCTCCTATGGTGGAGAGATTGGGCAATCACACAAAGTGACAGCAAGATGGGAAATGGAAGGGAAAGTGTGGGGACAGCATGTTGTGGCTGTATTGTTTGCCAGCAATGTTTGAGGCTGAAGACTCTCCCGTTAATAGCCATTAACATGGGTTGTGCTTTTCACAGCCTGACCTGAATTTGCATTATTATTTTTCTTCATAAACTTGCTTTCTCCTCCACAACATGAGATTCATTGTGAGACTAATGACATCTTTCTAATTACTTTTTTAAATATCCAAAATATATGAGTATTTCACTATTAATAAACATAGAGTGAGGGTAGGGAACCATGAGCATAAATGGCAAAAGTAAAGTGATATTAACAGAATGAAGAATAGAAAAGAAAAGAAGTATAAATACTTGGGCCCTCCTATTTATAGCAATAATGTCTCCTTAAAGTACCCTGGTAGCCACAGCTCTTGGAGGGGAATGGAACATTTGTCTCTTAAAAAACTAGAGTTTGTCGAGTTACAATATTGGCCCATGGAGGCAGGAATGGGTTCACCTTTTTCAGCTTTGGGGACAGCCTGCTAGTGATCATTATTCCTTTTATCCTGGTTCTAAGTAGAGATCTCTGGAAGGTACCTAGAAGCACAAAATCTCTGAGCTGTTGCGAGTGATGGTCCCCTGACCCAGAGGTCCCGTCTCTCTGTGTCCTTGAGGAGAATCTCATTGTGGGAGCAATTAGGAGAAGTGGATGAAATGTGGTTATGACAGCTTTCAACTCACTTAACAGGTGGCTATGACAGAATCAGAGCTAGACCATTTAAAATCATCTTTACCCCTTTTTAATGCAGTAGAATATACATAACATAAAATTACTATTTAAACCATTCTTATGTGTACAGTTCAGAGACATTAATTACACTCCCATTATTGTGCAGCCATAACCACCATCCATCTGCAGATGGATGCAAACTGAACTGAAACTCTGTACCCATTAAGCACTAATTTCCCCATTTCGCTACCTCCACCAATTCCTAGTGACCACTGTTCTACTTTCTGTTTCTATGAGTTTGCCTACTCGGTGGAATCATACAGTATTTGTCCTTTTGTGTCTGAGTTATTGTACTTAGCATAATGTCTACAAGGTTGATCCATGTTGTAGTCATATCAGAATTTCATCCCTTCTAAAGGCTGAGAAATAATCCCAGTGTCTGTATGCATATGCATCTTTTCATATGTGAATAATGATGCTATGAACATGGGTGGACAAATGTTCATTTCAATCCCTGCTTTCAGTTCTCTTAGGTATATATTAGAAGCAGTATTGCTGGGTCATATAGTAATTGTATGTTTAGCTTTTGAGGAACTACCGTATTGTTTTCCATAGTGGCTGCACCATTTTACGTTACTGCAATGCACATCCACACCAACACTTGTTTTTTTGTTTTTCTTTTAAATTCTAGCCATCCTGAGTGTGAAGTGAAATCTCATTGTGGTTTGATTTCATTTCCTTAATGATATTGAGTATCTTTTCATGTGTTTATTGGCCATTTGTATTTTTTTGGAGGGGGGAGAAATGTCTATTCAAGTTCTTTGCCCATTTTTGAATTGGGTTGTTAGTTGTTTTTTTTGTTCTTGTCCTTGAATTGTGAGAGTTCTTTATATATTCTTGATATTAACCTCTTATCAGATGTATGATCTGAAAAAGTCTTTCTTCCATTCTTCGAGTTGTACTCTGTCTTGATTTTCCCTCAGAAACATCCAGTTTAATGATTAACCACCCCAACTGGACCAGATGTCCCCTCTATTTTTTCTGGATTTTGTCAGGGACCTGTCTCTGTGTAGACCCATCTTTTTGAGGAAGGGCTACAACCTCTCAACATTTTTAGTGTAAACGGTAGAAAATCATTTGTTAGTGAATTCTCCTATGACTTGTAGTACCTTGTGAGCTATCAGCTCAAACCTGCTCCTTTTTGTTTGGATGATTCATTTATTGTATTTATTTTGCATAGCAATTGGCCCACACTTTTACTATTAGCCTCTTAGAATATTTACGCATGTAAGATAAAATAAAGTGATTGAATTTTTCTTTTCAAGCCTTCAGATCCTTAAGTCCTGATTCAGGTAGGTGGACTTCAGTCAATCATCTAACAGTCTTTGAGGACCCACATATAGGCCATGTGCACATGCCGTCTCCAAGCAAAGAAGAGTGACTCCTACCATCTAAAAATGGCATCGTCATTGTTGCTTCTGTCCAGAGGCAGGTTACATAGAATGTACAGAGTTTACTTAGCACCTGCTGGGAAGAGAACTTAGTTTTCTGTCCAAACATTTTAGCATTTTTCCTCCTCAAGATTCAAAAATATTTTTTCTTTAAATCATCATTCCTGATTCCCTGCTCGACCATCTCTGTTGCTACTGAACCTGGAAACAAACCAGACATTGCCATCTGTGATGACCAGTTGACCATGAATGACAACCTTAAAAAAAATTGAGGCAGCATTTCTGAAAAAAGATGACTTTGAGATCAAACTTGATGCGAAACCCTGATGTAGGTGTGAAAAGTGGGAGCATTTCCTTACTGATCACTAAAAGCAGAGTTGGTCACTGCATTTCATTATAACACAAAGAGGACTCAGAAATCAGTCAAACTGTCATTTTTTAAAGACTTTTTTGTGTTTTGTTCAAACTTAAAAAGATCCAGACTTTAATCTGCTATGGGAGAGCTGGTCTTCCAGCTATGAAGCGTCAAATGCATGTCCCTCTACTGCATTTTTTGAAAAATAATAGGTTTGATTATTAAAATAAAGTCTTTATGAAAAGGAGCAAAATTTCAATACAAAGTTAATCACATCTGGCCAAGGAAAATTGCTAAGCAGAAGACAGCCTTTGCATATACACATACATATTTAACCTATGCATATAATATTGTATATGTCCATGAATAAACCGTGTATTTCTCTTTTTTAAGAATATTTCATTAAATGCACTTGTTTGTAGAAAAAAACTGTTATAATTCCTGCATTTAGTTATCAGAGTATTCCCTATTTTTCATTTGGAAAAAAAAGTAGAAAAATATTTCTGCAATATTTGGGGGGAGTAGGGAGGCCTGCTATTGCCAGCCGCCTGAACCCTGAATCTCTAAAAGTTTGTTTTAAAACATCGCTAACATTGTGACAATTGTTTTATTCCATTTGGTTTGCTTAAAAGTACATTTGAGTGTGCTTGACTACATCTTACAACTCTTCAGCCCTCCATTAGTAAGAAACTGCTGCATTGCTGGGCTCAAAAGGCCACCAGAGTTTTTGTTGGTTTAGTAGTTTGTTACTTTTTAAAGCAAACTCATAGATAAAAACAAAAGAATGGTGGTTACCAGAGGGAAAAGAGGGTGGGGAGTGGGGTAGGGGTGGGAGCACAAAGGAGAAAGGTGGGAGGTAACTAGACTTTGGGTGGGGAGCATGCAATAAAGGACACAGATACTGAATTATAGTTTTGTACACCTGAACATTATATAATGTCATTAATTAATTTACCCCAATACGCTTAATTTTTAAAAACAAAATAAACTTTTAAAAAGAAAAAAAAAGGCCACCAGAGGGACAAGTTTGCGATGGGCTAGTGTTGCAGAAGTGGTATCACCACTGTGACACCACACAATCCCCTCTTCTCTCATCCTTTTTGTTACGGAAAACCAAACCAAACCAAAACAGAAAACCAAACTACTTGCCGGGGCCAGCCATGCCTTCTGTCTGGTCTCCTTCCTGATGTTGAACTCCAGCTGATGGACTGGATGGCCTTTGCATTCCTTTCTGTTCCCACGTTCCACAATTCTGTGAGAGACAGGAAAATAGAATTGGAGCTGTTGTGACTATTTAAAATGGGGAAAAGAAGGAAGGAAGGAAGGAACAAAGAAAGAAAAGAAAGATAGATGGAGGGCTTATCTAGCGCTAATGTTTAAAAAAATAATATTTTTGTTAGAATTTCAGCACAATGTCAGGAAACAGGAGGTTAAATTAGGACATTAAACAATACTTTTATAGACATGACTTAAAATCAGATGAACTCAATACTTATTTCCGTAAGAAGTCAGCAGTAGAGAGGAGTTTTTAAAGAAAAACTTGACTGGGTTTCACTTCAGATTCTAGTCTGGCATCAAGATGAAGTGCTTGCCAGTTCAGAGCTCGTGAGGGGCCATGTCAGGGGTGAAGTTGGATGTGGGTGCTTGTGCGTGTGTGCGTGTGTGTGTGTGTGTGTGAGTGTGTGAATGTATGTGGGTATGTGCGTGCCCCGGGGTGCATCCCATGTGGCAGTCACTGTGTTGGTGCTTACCTGTAACCCAAAAGGTTATTAGTGAACACAGCTGTATTTTTGCTCACCCTCAGTGGCATGTTTTCCCTTCTTGCTTATGTAATCCAAGAGACCAGCCAGGCCTATAGTTCATCCAGAGCAGGTGAGATTTCAAATAACATCTGTCAGAGCTGCCAGTGGGTGGTAGATGTCAACGTCAGTCTGTTTCAACATCTGGCAAGGAGAGTGTCACTGTTTGTGGCAGAAAAAGGGATGCCTTGGGAACTACAGCAGATTGTGCATCATGGATCCAGTTCAGGATACAGAGATAAGCCCAGGCTGGGTTTTTTAGCTTCCGCTCCCCACCCCTTGGCCCCCCTCCCATTTTTAATGTTGTTTTAGAATCAGGACATTCATCCTTTTATTGGATCTCATCTGATGTCTGATGTCGGCACTAATTACTCTCCCTACATTAAATTCACTGCAAACACGGAAATGCCTCCAAGGCTTCCATATGAAAGAAAGCCATCCTCTCCCTTTTTCTTGAGTTCTGAAAGTTAGCAGTTGCTGGGCCAGGTGCTCTCTCATCCCCTCAAGGCACCCTAGAGGATGCTAGGGTTAATGGCCTTTTAATGTGACAGCGCTTCCCTCCAGCTTCATTAATTGCCCAAAGAAATGGCTTGCCTTCAAAGAATAGTCTTTTCACTGGGGATTATTTCTCGACTCTTGATTTTCTTCTGGATTTTGCTTGACCTCAGTTTGTCAGTTACTCTCCCTGAATCACAATTGTCATTACAGCTTTTTTTTTTTTTTTTAAGGACTCTTCATTGTCCTCCCTACTCAAAAGCTGTACACATACCAATCCAGTCTACACACTGTTTCCAGACCAATGGAAATCTTCCCAATGGGCAATCTTTACACTCCACTGCAGGCTTCCCACAGCTGGGCAAATTGAGTAAAAAGCCTTACCATGGCCCTCAAACACTGTACTGTGTGTTTAACCTATTTCTTCTCTTCTACAAATGCCCTTTCTTTGGCCAGAACCTGTGTCTTACTGTTCTCATTATGCACCATACTTTCCCTTCCTTTCTTCACATGGTCTGCTTAGTTCACAATATATCCCTGCCTCCCAGCTCTACCTGCCACACTATGCCCAGTTTCCAGGCTCCAACTTAAACTTATTTTTGTCAAGGTATTCCTAGTCCCCCTACAAAATATGGTTCTATCCTTCCCAGAGTCTCCATAGCATATGCTCCTGTGAGTTTTATGGTGATTACATCTACTTCGTGTTACAAATTATTTGTGTTTCTGTCTTAGCCTCAAAGATGGCAGGGCAATGTTTTCTAATCTGTAGTTCCCTGAAACCTGGCACACTACTTTGTATACAGTAAGCATAAACAAGTCAGCAGGGACATTGTAAAATGAACCCCACACTGAAAATCAGACAGATCTGGAGTTGAGTATTAGCCATATGATCTTGGTCAAATCACATGACCTTTTTGAGCCATGTGTAAAGTGAATATGGTAGTATTTTCCTCAAAGGGCAACTGCATGGCTCATATGAGATAACATATGTGAAATAGCTTTTAAAATTGTAAAGTAAAATGCACACATAGGTGTAAGTTGTAAATGTTTTGTGAATTAAATTTCAAAGTTTACAAATAGTTTCCAAAAATCTCCAAGACACAGGTATTCTAATAACCCTCTAGGTTTTGCATTAGCTCTACCTACGCTTAGTGTAACTTCTTTCTGCTTTTACACAAATATCTCTTTCAATTGGGCCTTTGATCACTAAATTAAAAAGACAGAGAGAACTGCCCACAGTAGATTTCTACATCTCTCCAAGCAAATCCACCATAATTCAACTTGGCCAAGGAGTACTGCTGCATGAATGATTTGTTTTTATGGGTTTTTAAATTACCATGGATATTATTTTTAATCTTGGTATTTGTGTTTCAAGACCAGAAATTGAACTGGAGCTGGACCAGTGCATGGCAAGTGGCCCCATAATAATAAAAGGGCAAAATTATAGAAGAAGTCTAGGTAGAGACTCATAGAGATGGGTGTCACAAACTGTATACAAAGGAAAACAATATTCTTTCACTAAAGCCCATGGGCAACCCATTTTTTCAAAGGGATAAAATAGCTTTCAAGGTCACCCTCACACTTTCCCTAGAATTGAAGGCATTGGAAAGTGACTACTTTTATTTGCCCCTTTCCATTTCCTATATGACTATTGTAAGAGTGAGAAAAAAAAATCCCAGATTCTGAAACACAGTACTTTATAAATTATTGGCACCCAAATTTCAATTTGGCGTACGATTAATTCCCGGGCAGTTGTGGCCAACTTTTCAATTCCATAAGCATGAAACCCTGTGTTATTTCAAAAGCCTGTGGTACTTGCCCTGGAAATGATTCTAGATTCTAGGGCATGCCAAGTCTGAAAGAAGGGCCCACTGCCATTTCTGGACCCCAGTTGGGTTTGGAGAAAGCAGGGTTGGGGGTATGGGGTGGGGTGGAGAGGAGGAAAGGAAAGTTAGCTACAAGCAGATGAAGGAGCAGAGGAACCAAGTCAGCCTTTTCCAGCTCCTTCTCTAAGAAATGGATTTATTGTATCCTTTCCATCCATAGCCTCAGCTAGAGGCCCAAGAATAGCATTGGCTACCATTCCAGGCTTTGGGCTGAGTATCATGCACTTCGGTGACTTTTTTTTTTCTCCCTGCACCACCAATTTATCAGCCATCATCTGAATAACATTGTTGGGTCTGGTTGAATAGTGGAGACTGGGGACACACTCGATTTGAACCAGGAGTAAACAGAACAGAGAGGGGCAGAGTGTGACAGTCTTTAGAGACACTGAAGAAACAAATCACTGGGACCAGACACAGTGCCTCTGGTCACAGCCAATGGGTCTTTGGCATTGGGTCCTTTGATCCCACCCTTCTCTATGATGTCTACCAATGAGTTGGCAAGTACAATCCACATTGAAAACCAGGAGCTGAATCCAGGTTGGACACCTTTCTGAGGTTTGTTGGGGACCACTGGATATTTTGTTGTAAACACAGGCAAACAGACACAGGCTGATTGGCAGTTAAAATTCCACTTGATAAAAGGCCATCAGCTCTCTGTCATGTAGTTTACCATGGCTGGGTTATGGAACTAGATTTCTCCAAAACAACAGAGGGCTGTTGGGAAGGCTGATTATATCATCGGGAATTCTGTATGTTTCTGCATAGCACCATGTGCTAAACGATCTCTCCAGGTTGTGTCTATATCTAAGATCTACAACTCTATGAACTACTTCTATTTATATTGCTCATAAAAGTTAAGGACCACATATTTTATACTCACTTGGCACATAAAGGATCAGAGAGGTTAATTTCATCACTTAGGCCCATATAAGAAGACAACGTTCATTCTGAAACCAGGATTGGGGTATTTGAATCTCAGGGGTATTTGAATCTCAGGGGCCCTTTGTCCCACCTTTTGTTGATTAGTTACATACATCAAAGGTAGGGTGAAAATTTGTCATCTAAATTGACACTTTTGAGAGTGAAAGGGGACATGATTAATGATCATTTGGGACATTAGGCATAGACCATGATATATGGGTATTTTAGGTGTGGGGGAAAGCAGGATGCATTTTTTTTATAAGGGCATCAACAGGTCTTAAACTTAAATTCTTCAAAATCTATGGGGTACTTTAAATTTACAAGCATTTGTATTGCTTGCCTTTATAAAATCCACCTGTGTGGTTAGGTTGGCTGCCCTTGTACCCAAAAGAACGTGTGTTCAAGCTGCCCACCCCTGCCCCAATGTGACTAAACACAAGTAGAACAGCCTTAAATTTCCAACATGTCCCTTACTACCACTCCCGCTATCACTTTAATCCCCACTACCTCCCCAAAGCAATAATTATTTGATTGTTCAAAGGGAGTCAGAGCCTCCGCAGAAACGAATCTTTGGTGTGCCCCTGGGGTACACCTTGTTTGGTTTGCCCCTGCCCTTCTTCCTAAAGCTTCTTTCTAATCTTTCTAATCTAATCTGAGAAAATTGGTAGCTGAGGGCTAATTCTACCACATGGAATCAAAAGACTCCTGTGAAGTTGGTTCCTCAGCCAGTTTCTCACTGTGTGGATATAATAACACAGAGTAAGCCAGAATTGCAGGATAGCCCTTTGCCTCCAAACCTGTAATTGTCTCATTCACCAAACGCCCTCCGGTCTTGGCTGTGAATTGTCTATTCCTGGAAGAGACACTGCAGCAGAGTAGTTAAGAGTGGTGGACCTTGAATACAGGCCTGGTTTAGCAGACACTAACAACTACTACTAACTGCTTAACATTTTAAGCCTCAGTTTTCTGCAAAATGAGGGAAATCCATGCATGTTTTATAGAAATTTTCATGAAGAATAAATTCAATATTGTATGTGAAGCTCTCAGCTCACTGCCTGGCCTATCATGAGCCTTCATTATCATTGTTGATGCCTTTCACCCCAAAGCAGCTGACTCAGTGCTCAGCGGGCAAGCAAGGGAGCTGTGCCCAGAGCGTAACCTGCAGAATGCAGAGCTCTTACTTGGCTGTGACTAGGACTTTCTCCCCTTGCTTTTTTTTTCTGTTAAAGACTTGGACTTTGGAGGACTAAACTAAATGAGAGTATAAACTAAGAGTACTCATTTTCCCTTTGCCCATAACTACTGAAGTCATATTTTATGAGCCCCAAATTAAAATGTATAGTCTGACCAGAACAAATAATGTTGTAACTGATGCTGTCTCATAAAATCCAGAAAGGGTAGTTCTCTTGCCCATTGTACTTTTCACATAGTTGAGCTTCATAAATGTCTATGGAATAAATGAATGAATCAATTGGACATTGTCACTACCATCACTGGCCTATATGTATGTGTGTGCACACACACATATTTATATCATTTTTGCATCCTGTTCTTTATGCTATATTTGCTATTTGTTCTGTCAGTCAAGGTCCCAACAGGAAACAGATGGCCCTCACACTGGAATAATTCAAGGAGAGCTTAATAAAGCCACTGTTTACAAAAATGTGGGTGGAATGGAGAAGAACTACAAGGGATACTCTTAACAGTAAAAGAGCTGTTACCACTCAGAGGCCCAAAGGGATGAGGGGTGGAGGAAGCCACAACAGGAATCTGGAAAAAAGAGCGTTTCCTAAGAAGGCTGCCTTGATAGGAGAGTGGAATGAGGGCCTTGACCTCACCCTCCTCCCTCCCTCAGATCTCCTGCTCATTATTGCCATGGACTGAGCCCAGGAGGAAGCCAGAAGCAAGAGAACCCATCATGTATTTATTAATGGACAGGCTGGGAAGAAGGGGTACTTGGAAGGGATTGGGACACAGCTATCTCTGAGATGCAAGGTACATTTTAAAGAGGGAATTAAAATGGAAAAACATTATCAGACGTTGTGTTTCTTGAATCTGTTCCCTACCTAGAATACCCACCAACCCCCCTTTCTTGGAACAGGGTGTTATCTCCCCTGAGAAGTCTTCCTTCTCCTTAACTGTCAGCACTTGCAGATGCTTGAGTGCCCTTCTCTTAACTCCTTCCTTGCACTCCTCACATTCTAATGATTGGTTCCCTCCTCTAGGTGCTCCTTGAGGGCCAGGACTGTGTTTTGCTCCTCCTCATTTCTCCCACACATAGAATAGCAACAGGTAGGCACACAGTAGGTACTCAGTCACTGTTTGCTGAATGATTAAGTTTCTCATGAAAAGAAAGCAGTCTTGCCATTTGTGTTGGTTTGCTAGATTAAAGCCCCAAATCAACCCCATCCCCAGTAAGAATCTTTCTTCTTCCTTAGAGGAGGAGGAGGAGGCAAGAGAAGGCCCACAGAAAGAGGTGAGCAAGTCCTGGGGAACCTGAACATCTGGAGTGTGTCAGCAGTCGCTGTGGGAAGCAGTGGACCAGCAGAAAGGCGGGTGCAGCATGCTCAGACCATGGAGCAGTGTCTGGAAAAGGCAACTCTGTTCATTAATTCCTTGTACAGGAACTTTGGGCATCACTCAAGTTAACACTTGGATTTTCAGTAACTACCCTTCTCTTTCTGGAAGCTCTGACAAAAAGAGATTCTGAAACCAACAGCATGCATCCTGATAGGAAGGGCAGAGGCATTGACAGCAGGCTTGGAGAGTCTGAGCAATGGAAAAACCTCTTTCTCAGACTTCTTCATTGTTGTTCAGGTTACTTTTGGTGCTCTGTGTGTTTGCGTGTGTGTTTGTATGTGCACACATGCATGTGTGCATGTGTGTTTAACTGTATGTGTGTTCATATATGTATTTGTGCCTCTGTGTGTATGTATAGGTGTGTTTGAGTGTGTGTGTATTTGTGCTTTTGTGTGTTTGTTGTGTGTGTGTATGTGTTTATGTATGTGTTTGTGTGTATGTGTATATAAGTTACCCTGACCCTTATAATCTAGGAGTGAGCGATTCTATCGGGCTCCATCCAGAAGTAATAATTGGACAGAGAAGAATTTATAGGCAGAATGGGAATGAAAATGGCAGATGATCACTCTCAGCAGCACTGTTCATTATGACCTGCCTCCCCTCCCACACTGTCCCAGCCCCCCACACATGCACCTAATTGTCTGCATGGTGAGGTTAGCCTACAGACCAGAAATACTTGCTAAGTGATCACTGTGTGCAAGGTGACAGGATTCTATTCATTGTGTTGATTTTATATTGAATGGGTTCTATTGAAGTGAAAAGATAAATACTGACCTTTATAAGGATCTTTTTGCAAATATCAAGAATGTTGTCTGTTATTTAAAAGAGTTCGGGTGCTTTTTCTGCTCCCTCCCTTATTATAATCTGGAAACATGGCCATGACATTGCAAAGGGCTGCTGCTCTCTCCATTTTGTTAAGGAGAAAATAAGGCCCAGGCATTATGAATTTGGTCAGGTTCCCATAATTATATGGGTTGGAAGATGGTTCTTCTGACTCATTTTCATTAGCTATCATTGCCCCTCTAAAGTGTTGTTAACAAGAAGTAGTGAAAGGACATTATTTTTAATTGTTTTATTTGTAAACACAGCCTGAAATATGAAGGCTGTATATTGACCCAGGAAAATCCTGAGTCCTCTCTGACAGGCTTTCCAGGATTTTTGAGCATAAAGCTTCTGTGAGGGAAGTTCCTGAACAGCCATGATTAAGAACCCGCACAATTACATTCTCAAATGATGTTTTAAAAGTCCCTTTAAGAGGTATGTTTGGTCAGGACCCTGCACATTGGTGGAATCTGGGAGAGGGCAGGACAGCATTGAGAAACTCCAGTTCAGCATTTTTTTTTTTTACAGGATGGAGCCAGACAATATTTTAAGTTTGTTTGGGCAATTAATAAATACTGTATTTTTAGGACTTTAAGATACACTGGACCATAAGACGCACCTAGGTTTTAGAGGAGGAAAATAGAAAAAAATTTTGAAGCAAAAAATGTGGTAAAATATTTAATAACCTTTGACCCTGCTCCACCACCTCCACCCCCCACCCCACCTCACAGCAAGCCAGGTAAGCTACATTCAGACTATAAGATGCACCCCCATTTCTCCCCAAATTTGGGGGTGTATCTTACAGTCCGAAAAATATGGTAGTACTTTATGTCAATTTGAGCTTCAAAAAAGAGGTAGAGTTTTGGAAGTTGAGTCTAAAACTTCCTTTACCATAGCTTAGCTTTGGCTAGGACTAGGAAAATTTAGGTATACCAAAAAAAAAAAAAAAAATCTACCCTCCAATTTTCATTTATTCTGGAAAGTTCTACAGGAAACCAAAAGAGTTGTTGGGTATTACTGTCTAGGGGTGTAACTTCTGCTCATAGACATAATTCCAGCTTCCACAAATGTCCTGGCTTAGAATAAGTTCTGAAAGTGAGACTGATCAGGACATGGGAACCAGCCCTCAGAAGTCACCTCCAGAATTCTTCCAAAAGCTCTAAGAAAGTGTCCCCACTGGTACTGTTTGGGTCTCTGACAGCACCTCTTATCCATCCCTACTCTTTGATTCCTGATAGAAGACTCCCTACTTTCTGGTCCCTCGTCCTGGACTCTGAAAAATGGACGGGAGCAAATTGAAGTGTTCCTTCAATGGCTAGTGAGCTGAGGGTCTGGCCTTGCCTTTCTTGATAGTTGTGTGATGATAATTCCTCAAATTCCTCATGTGGAAAATGAGGGTGTAAAGAATTATTATATTATATTATATTATATTATATTATATTATATTATATTAATCTTTCCCCCAGTTCCTGATACAGGACTCCTAAAACCCTTGTAAATAGGGGTGCTAGGAGAATCATGGTTCTAATATTAGGTCCTTGACTCAGTTCTTGACACGGAGCTCTTAAACCCTGTAATTTTGTAAGTTACAGGAGCATCTGACACAGGGATTCTAAATCCCTTGGAATTTCCTGGTTGATAGGAGTGTCTTGTTCTAATGAGGCAACTCTGTGTGGGCTTCTGGACTGGAGTACCCAAACCATGATTAGAAGTACCAAGCCATGGTTAGAAGCTTAGAAATTTCCGAACCCCCCCACCTGCCCAATTCACCAGAAAAGGAAGAGGGGCTAGAAATGGAGATAACAATTGATTGTGCCTGCATTAGGAAGCCTCCATAATAGTCCTAAAAGTATGGGTTTTATAAAGCTTCAGCGTTGATGAACACATCTACCCACCCCTCCTCCAAGGGGACAGAAGCTCCTATATTTTAGAACCTTCCAGACCTCTCCCTATGTACCTTTTAATCTGGTTGTTCATATATATCCTTAAAAATATCCTTTGTAATAAATTGTCAAAGAAACTAAACTGTTTTCCGGGTTCTAGGAGGTACTCTAGCAAAATATCAAAATTGAGGAGAGGACCAAGGGGACCTCCAATTTGTAACTAAGTTGGACAGAAATTATGGTTAACCTGGAGACCTGTTACTTGTGATTGGCATCTAAAGTAGGGGCATTCTTATGGAACTGAGCCCTTAGCCTATGGGGTCATTGCTAACTACAGTTAGGGTTAGAATTGATTGAATTATGGACACCTGGTTAATGTTAGAGAATTGTTCTATCTGGGATAGAACCCCACACATCTGGTTTTGTAAGTGTGAGTAGAGGAAAACAATGATTTTTTTTTTAAAGACGGAGATACCTGCTCTGCCCACCATGGAGAGGTGTTGAAGGAATCAAATAAAGCTATGTACTGGGCAGCACTTTATAAATTGAGAGGTACTAGGTAGATATGAGGTATTACTAATTTTGTGAACCAATATAGAGACAGAAATAAAGCTGGTACCCAAATTTCCAGCAATAAATCTTATTCTCTGGTTCTCAATGGATGTATGAAATCCTTCGGCTCATTGTCTCTGAAACCTGCACTGGCTTCCAGAGACATTTGGCTATGTGGCCTGCGGAACTTGAAGCCTTGGGTTATGCATGCATAGTTTTCTGGAGCTTCAGTTTTATGCAAAAGAAAGAAAAAAGATTTGGGGGGAATTTTTTCTGTAAAACAGATATTTATTAAGCAAGTGTTTATAGAGTGCCTATGGAGTATAAATTACAGGTAGCTGGAGAGCCGTGAATTTCTCTCAGCACTCATTCAAGATCTGCGACACAAATCTTTACATGGGATATACAAGTATAATAATCCGCAGTAAATCAGTATCTTAGTCTGTTCAGGCTGCTATAACAAACTACCATAGACTGGGTGGCCTAAACAACAATGATTTATTTCTCATAGTCTAACAGTTAAGAAGTCCAAGATCAAGGTGCTGGCAGATTTGACATCTTGTGAGAATCTACTTCCCAGTTCATAGATGGCAGCCGTCTCCTTCCTGTGTCCTCACATGGGGGAAGGGGAAAGGGAGCTCTCTGGGGACTCTTTTTTAAGGGTGCTAATTCCTTTCATGAGGGCTCCACCTTTATGACCCAATCACCCCAACAGCTGTACCTCCTAACACCATCACCTTGGAGATCAGGATTTCAACATATGAATTTTGGAGAGACACAAACACTCAGACCATAGCAATCGGGATGGGCACCAGTCTTACCCCTTCCATTCCCCAGTAGTTTAAGAGTTTATTTTAATTTGAATATTTTTACAATCATTATGTAACTCTAAACTTAGGGTCAGCATGCTGAATTACAGCCCTAAAAATTGTGTCAAACTTTCCTACGTTCTTGGTTCTGAAATTTCCTCGTAATAAGTGTTGTTTTGTTCTGTGGTTTTCTTGGCCTGGGGCTCTCTAAACCTCAAAACACACAATGGCCTGTCTTTATAATGGCCCTCCCTAGCTCCGAGGAGTAATCACTCATTCCTCTGTAAAACTATATGGTCTATGTTCTTCCTTACCCAGAGTTCTCTTCAGTTAGTCCTTTCACTAAATATAGCTATTTAATAACTAACTGTCCTTCTACTTAAGATTAAATTTTCTATAAATAACACCAGTGAGAGGCAAATATGGGCTTGCTCTGACCCAGGCAGATGGTGTGAATCTTGCCCCACTTAAAAGCACACACGCTTAGATGAAGTCTTCACCCCTGCAGGGTTCCTTCTGTAAAATGGGATCACAAATACCAATATTGAGTAGCTGTGACAATGCTTTTCAGTCTTCTCCACAGGAGTACACCATACTAGGGACCCCACGTCCAGACTTCCTCAACATTCCACCGTCATCCTTAATATTCACACCTGTTCTACATACCCTTCCACAATGAACTTGAATTTGTTTAAATATACAAATCACGTTTTTCATCCCATATCTTTGAGTAAAACTGATGCTCCAAAGAGAGGCCTTCCATTCCTCTAGCATATTACAGCGTATTTCCAGGAGGTACCCATCCTTTAGAAGTGTGGTTTTTCAAATGATACTCAGGACTAAAAATATTCAGCAGGTATGCATCAGTAAGAACACATTGGCTGTTAAAATTTTAAAACACCTTTGTATTGATTGGTAAATAACTGCTCGCCAAGCCATCGAGGGCCCATGCCCCACATTATCCCCCCTTCGGATCCCTGAACTGAAGTGTTAAGACTTGCGCCCCAGGACCTCCAGGACTCTTCCTATTCTGAGTACTAGGTGGCCTATAACATCCATGCTGTTAAATATTTTGAGTATCATTCCATGTTATCTGTAACACAGATGAAGCTCCTGCCACATGATAGGCACTAAACAGTCAGCAGGCATTTCTATTCTTGTGGTTTTGGAGAATTCGTTCTACCAGGGAGTATATATTTTGAACAGTACTGTAGCCAGCATCCCTTCCTGCCTCTTCCTGCCCAGCTGTGGGACATAGACTTCCTCCCCTTAGGGACCTGAACCTTTCCTATTCTTTGAGATTCTGGTGAGGTTTCCAGTTGCAACATTCTCTGTCCAGTGGCTCTTGGGATGGGCAGTGATATAGGTTTGGACAATTATAGTCCCCATTCCCTCACCAAGATGTACCTGTGGCTAGGGGTAAGTATGTGACTCAAGATGGACCAATCAGAGTCTTCCCCTAGAACTCAGGATTATGAATGCAGGGACTGAGATGTTCCTTATCCCGTTTGAAAGGTGCTCTCTGTATACTGCGGTTCAGAGACACTTTTATGATGTCTCAATGAGCTGAGAGGATGTGGCTTTGACCATACCATGAAAGAGCAAACTGAGAAGTGATAAATTCACTGAAACAGACAAATGGAGATATTGAGAAAAGGAGAGGCCTGGATGGTAGTGTCTGAATATGAGACCCAATTTACGTCCTTTGTAACAGTGACACTCGAAGTTGGGTGTGTCTCAGCACTGCTGAGAGAGCTAATAAGGAATCCAGAGGCCCAGTCTTGTTGAAATGGGAAAGGGCATGGTCCTCTGTATTTCTGCCACGTCTTCCAGGTGATTTGGATACACACCCAGGTTTAAGGACTGCAGCTTTACAAGTATGAGATTAATGTCTCTCCTCTTTTGCTGTAGTTACTTACGTTTCCTAGAAGCAGAGATGAAAATAGCACTTAGTGCTCTCTGGCACCACATAGGCAGTGAATGAAGCAACTTCTGGTCAAGGCCCAGTCTCCCCAGTGTTGAGTAGTTTAGTGAATTGCAGTGTTTGCTCATGAAGAATATATCCTCGATGAACTCAGAGGGGGCCAGAGTGAGGCGCTGAAGTGGTTAAGGCAGGAGTGACACCTTCCATCTTTTGGGCTCCCCCGCATCTACCATTATCTGATGGGCTTTCCCTGCCAAGCCTTACCCTGTGAAACCCCAGTGAAGTCCCTGACCTAAATGTCCCCCTTGCTCCTGTCTTCTGCTCCTGACCACCCTGGTGTCTTGTCTTTGTGGCCTGCGAGGGGTGTCATGCTTCCTTCTCTAGGACCTATGAGTATAATGAACTTTGTTTTTTCCTGAACCTCTTCTCTATCTCAGGGCCACACCTCACTGACCATCTCTTAAAGTATACAAATCACGTGGCCTCTCAATAAAACACCTTGGGATTCGTCCTCAGAAACAGATGAAAAGTCCAATTGTCTGCCAAATTTTAATAGCAGCTCCTCAGTGCATCATTCCTGTCACCTTCCATTTAATTAGGTTGTGAAGTACATGATGGTGTGTGAGGTCCAGAAGTCAATAATCAACAAATTCTACTCCAGGCTTCACAGAGCTAAACCACCAGCTGGAATCCTCTCCATTAGAAGTGATGGGAAACCTGATAGAAATGGTTGTGATGGAAAAAATCAATGTAGATTTAAAAAATCAAAAGGAATATCATTTCTGGCAGGCTGAAAAGTCCAGGGTTAACTTGTTTCAGGCATGGCTGGTTTGGGGGCTCAAATTATATCACAGGGAATTTGTATCATCAGTCTCTCCCTTGGTTCTGCCTTGCTTTGTGTGGACTTTTGTCTCAGCCTCAAGTGACAGCAGCAGCTCCAACATTCACAGTTCTGTCAGGTTTCAGGATCAGTGGGTAAAAATAAAAGTCATATTCCCAGAAGTCCAGGGAGTATCTCTCACTAGCCCTGACTGGGTCCTATAACCACTGTGAACCAACCACAGGGAAATGAAGTGGACTAATGGGCACAGCCCTGTGTCACACGACTACTCTAAATCTCGGGGAAAATTGCAGTGGATTGATAAACATAGCTCTGGGTCACATGGCCATCCTGTACCAATCACAGGGAAATGCACTGGACTGATGGACCTAGCCCACAGTCACATGTGTGTTGGAAGAGAATGGGCCTGTGCAGAGCATGGGGTTGGTTTTATAGAAATCATAATTCATTAAGAGTGGGAAAGAGTGACTTTAAAGAGGAAATCAGGACACACTTACTAGACAGAGTACATGAATGCCAGGCAGCAAAATCAACAGATGGCTGCTACAGTTGGACTATTGTCGTTTAATTCTAGCTCTCCTGGGAAAAAGCCAGTAAGAACAAATTCAGCAAATCACAGACTTGCACTAAAGAGCACACGCACAAGAATCTAAGGAGCTCAGCCTTTTTTCACCGACTACAACATAGTTTATACTATCGAAGACAGATGCTTATTTATTCTATTCTGAAAGCTCTCCAGTCAAAAGTATTCCAAATATCCTTCCATCTGCAGATCATTCCAGGGCTTTGCAATTTTTACTAGTTTATGAGAAGATTGGAGGAGGGGCAATTTAAAATGTAATAAATATGTTTGGAGGAAAGCTAAAGGGCTGAGTTATTTCACCATTCTGGAATTCAGAGCAATAAAAAAGTAAACAGTCTTACTGGCTCGAAGGAGAATCCTTTCAACTATGAAACAACTTTATTTGGGTTGTTTTGGCATCTCAAGAGACTTTCTCTGCAGTTGTATTATAAAATAGGTCCTCATGTTTTTATTGTATACTGTCTTGTTGGGCCTTACGAAACAAGAAATTATTTGCTCTATTTAGTTGCTGTGTGTTGGGGGCCTTTTAAAAATCATTTATGTGTCTTTTGGTATAGTATTAATTCACATCCTTTTCACAAATGTAATTTTGAAAGCAATTTTTATTAAACTTCTTATAACACATAAATTCAAGATAATTGAACTGAAGTCTTATTTCCCTAATTGCCCATGAGAGGGCTATTTCATGGATTTTAAAAGCAGGACAAATTTTTGGAACTGGTCCCTGATGATGAACATTTGAAGATAATTTTTGATCTCTAGGAAAAATATTTATTCCCAAACAGGTGAAATCAATTCCCTTACGAGCAGATACTGATGATGATTTAAGGAAACTAATCTTTACAAATTGAAAAGAACATTTTTTTCAGATCTTATAACCAGCCTTAAGAGACGGTGGATTCTCGTCACCAGTGATGAGATATGGCCCAGAAACTGCAGACTTAGAGTGAATTGGGGAGTGCTCCTCTGCTGGATAACATCAGTGTTTCAGTTCCATTGCTCCACTCTAGCTGCACAGTAGGTTCAGGTATCATTCATGGAACCGTACCCGTATGGTTTATTGTGGTCCAGAATATGTTCAATCAGACTAACCTGTTAGGGGGAACCAAGTGTGCACAGAAAGTGTGCTGCCTACGAAGGAAGCTGAGAAGGCAATTGCCTGCAGTATAATTCAGAGGATGCTGGAAGGGATTCTGCCTAAAGATTAAGGTCCCACAGAAATAGCCCCATAACAGGCACTCAACAAATATTTACTCAATGAAAGAAAAAAATAAATGAAGGAATCGGCATAAAGCCATCTTGCAGACAAAACTAGAAAAGTACCGTGTAGACATTACTCTTGATTTATCTCCCTCACTCCTAGCTGGGTCTGCTTGTATATTAATGCTACAGCAGTGACAATTGTCTTTAAAGAATATCATACCAGGACTCAGAGAATATGCTTGCCCACCTTCCCAGAGATAAAAATGATTGTGCAGCACCAGATCCGTCTTGTTTGGCCCACAACCCCAGCATGGTCCTTGCTGGTTAGTGTTGCTCCTTTCACTTCTGCTTGGCCCCAGCTAGGTTCTTGCCATCTCCTTCCATATGCCCATTAACTCTCACAAATTCTTCCACGAGGAGATCCACAAGGACCTGCTGGTGACCTGTGCACCTACCTCAAGATCACAGATTCTGCTGCCAGATTCTATACTACAAGGAGGTTGCAACCAAGCGGAAATTTGCCTTTACCACTGACACTTATAAATGGAAGTGTGCTTTGAGAGCAAGGGAACAGGACAGATACCTGACCAACTTGTGATCCTTGGCATGAAGCATGGAGTGGAGGCAAAAAATTATGAAGTGATCACAAAAGTTGAGAAGCTCAAACATTTAAAGGCAGAGGAATGACACATAGAGACCTTTCAGGGTCTATCGTTAATGATTTTGCCTACGTGAAAAAGCCAGAGAAGATGCATGATACCAATGGGTCAACACTCGGGTCCTGTACTTCAGCATCTCTTCAATGTTCTGCCTCATCGGACTAGCCACTCGGAAGGTCTTATTTTACCTTCATTGCTCTTTCAATGGCAAGAAGTTGACTGAGTAATAAGACTTGCTCTCCCCCGCCCCTCTTGTATTCCAGCCAGAAGAACATCACTGGGATGTGCTTGGCCTACCAACAGCACCATCAAGGCCTGCTGGGACTTGCCAGAACTGATTTCTCTTGGTGTGGGAGGACATGGGTTACCTACTCCCTACACCCAACAAGTCAATGAGGGACTTCTTTTTAACTTGATAAACTTTGGACTGGTTTTGCAGCAATAGGACTGTTATTAGAGTCACCTATGATGAAAAATGAGGGTTACTTAGATAATGCTGGAGCCAGCATCGGTACTGGGTTTCCTCGTGTGGTCGGGCAAAACCATGTTTTCTTTCCTTCTCCCACTTGCTCACCGGCTTGGGCTTCCCCTCTCCTTCCTTTTCCAGGGTTTGTGTGACCATGTGGAACTTGTTTCCCTCAGACTGCCCTCTTTGGATTTCTGCATGAAAACATCCTTAGCTTTATCTTAACCATCAGCTGAAAAGTTTCGGTAGCTTTTGGTGGTATCTTTTCATAATTTTATGTCTCTTAAAAGAATGATGGATGTAACACCTCATAGAAATGAGCTTTGAACTATAGATAGCTCTTTAAAGAAAATTCTGTTTTAGAGAATTAAAATATTTGTGCTCAACTGCTTGAACTTTTTTCTTTTTTTTCCATTTTTTAAATATATTTTATTGATTATGCTATTACAGTTGTCCCATTTCTCCCCCATCATTCCCCTCCACCCTGCACACCCCTCCCACCCACATTCCCCCCCTTTAGTTTATGTCCATGTGTCATAAGTTCTTTAGCTTCTACCTTTCCCACACTATTCTTGCCCTCCCCCTGTCTATTTTCTACCCACCGTCTATGCTTTTTTTAAATATATTTTATTGATTATGCTATTACAGTTGTCCCATTTCTCCCCCATCATTCCCCCCACCCTGCACACCCTCTCCCACCCACATTCCCCCCTTTAGTTCATGTCCTTGTGTCATAAGTTCTTTAGCTTCTACATTTCCCATACTATTCTTACCCTGCCCCTGTCTATTTTCTACCCACTATCTATGCTACTCATTCTCTGTACCTTCCCCCCCCTCCTCCTCCCACGCCCCTGTTACTAACCCTCCATATGATCTCCATTTCTGTGGTTCTGTTCCTGTTCTAGCTGTTTGCTTAGTTCGCTTTTTTTTTTTTTAAAGAAAGCATTTTTTTTTTCCTTTTTTTAGATTTTTATTTATTTATCTTTAGAGGGGAAGGGAAGGAGAGAGGGAGAGAAACATCAATGTGCGGTTGCCTCTTGTATGTCCCCTGACGGGAACTGGCCTGGCAACCCAGGCATGTGCCCTGACTGGGAATCGAACCGCGATCTTTCGGTTCGCAGGCCCGCGCTCAATCCACTGAGCTACACCAGCCAGGGCTGCTTAGTTCGCTTTTGTTTTAGGTGTGGTTGTTAATAGCTGTGAGTTTGCTGTCTTTTCACTGTCATATTTCTTATCTTCTTTTTCTTAGATAAGTCCCTTTAACATTTCATATAATAAGAGCTTGGTGATGATGAACTCCTTGAACTTGACCTTATCTGAGAAGCGCTTTATCTTCCCTTCCATTCTAAATGACAGCTTTGCTGGAAAGAGCAATTTTGGATGTAGGTCCCTGCTTTTCAAGATTTCAAATATTTCTTTCCAGTCCCTTCTTGCCTGGAAGGTCTCTTTTGAGAAATCAGCTGACAGTCTGATGGGAACTCCTTTGTAGGTGACTGTCCCCTTATCCCTTGCTGCTTCTAGAATTCTCTCCTTCATTTGAATCTTGGCTAAGGTAATTACAATGTGCCTTGATGTGTTCCTCATTGGGTCCAACTTCTTTGGGACTCTCTGAGCTTCCTGGACGTCCTGGTAGTCTATTTCCTTTGCCATATTGGGGAAGTTCTCCTTTATTATTTGTTCAAATAAGTTTTCCACTTGTTGCTCTTCTTCCCCTTCTGGGACCCCTAT
The DNA here is from genome assembly GCA_039655065.1 of Glossophaga mutica. Taxonomy (NCBI): domain Eukaryota; kingdom Metazoa; phylum Chordata; class Mammalia; order Chiroptera; family Phyllostomidae; genus Glossophaga; species Glossophaga mutica. The sequence continues at coordinate 161,656,501 of CM077303.1, forward strand.
AATTCGGATGTCGGGATGTTTACCGATGTCCCAGAGGTTCCTAAGCCTCTCCTCATTTTTTTGAATTCTTGTTTCTTCCTCGTTTTCTGTTTGGTTGTTAGTTTCTTCCTTCTGGTCCACTCCATTGATTTGAGTCCCAGTTTTCCTTCCATCTCTATCGGTTCCCCATGCGTCTTCCTTCATTTCACGGATTGTAGCCTGCATTTTCTCATCTAATTTATGAGCAAAATCAACCAATTCTGTGAGCATTTTGATGACCAGTGCTTTGAACTGTGCATCTGATAGGTTGGCTATCTCTTCGTTGCTTAGAGGAATTGACTCTGGGGTTTTCATTTTTTCTCCGGTTTGAGCCATTTTTGGTGGGGTTTTTTTGTTTTGTTTCGTTTTGGTTTTAGTCTGGTCGCAGCTATTACGTATGAGGGGTGGAGCCTTAGGTGTTCCTCAGGGCGGGGCAGCCCAGTCGCTGGGTTGTGACGCTATAGGTGGGGGCGGGGTCCGAGAGGGAAGAATGGCGCCTGTTCCGCTCTCTTCTGGACTCCGGTCCCTTCCGCTGCTTCCCCTACGGCTGGATTATCTGCGCGCGCGTGCGCGCTGTTACGTAGTGAGGGGTGGAGCCTCAGGCGCTCCCCAGTGTGGGGCAGCCCAGTCGCTGGGTTGTGACGCTGTATGTGGGGGCGGGGTCTGAGAGGGAACAATGGCGCCTGCTCCGCTCTCTCCTGGATTCAGTCCCTTCCGCCACTTCCCCTCTGCCTGGACCGTCTGCGGGCGCGAATGTGGGACCGCCTGGTCAGCCAGCTGCCTTGTGCGTCCTCACTGGGTCTGCACAGTTGCCCCCCTGTGCCCGGGGTCTGCCAGCTGCCGCCTGTGCGCCCGAGGACCGCCAGCCACCGCCCGTGCACCTGGGAACTGTGAGCCGCTACTACTTGCGTTCCTGGGTCCACACCTCCACTTTTTCCTACCGAGACTCCGCCTCTCTTACCGGTCTGGATGAGTGGTTGTTGGACTTCCATACAGTTCAATTTTCTATAAGTTCTGGTTGTTTTCTTGTTTCTAAATATTTGTTGTCCTTAATTTTGGTTGTGAGAGGAGGCACAGTGTGTCCGCCTACGCCTCCATCTTGGCCGGAAGTCTGCTTGAACTTTTTTCTTTTGGGGTATTTAAGTGTGTTTAGTTCTATGCAATTTCCTTATGTGTGTAGACTCATGTGATGACCACAGCAAACGCAGAACAGTTCCATCGCGCAGGTCCCTTGTGCTTCCCTTTTATAGCCACGGCCACCTGCCTTCCTTGCCCCCAAACCTCAACCTCTAGCAACCACTAATTTGTCCCCATCTCTCTAATTTTGTCATTTCAAGACTGTTGTATAAATGGAACCATATAGTATGTGACCTTTTGAGATTAACTTTTTTCACTCAGCATAATGCCCTTGGAATCCATCCAAATTGTTGCATATGTCAATAGTTTGTTCCTTTTTATTGCTCAGCAGTGTTTTCTGGTGTGGATGTGCCACAGGTTGCTTAACCAGTCACCCACTGAAGGACGTTGGGTTTGTTTTCAGCTTTGGCCATTACTAATAAAGCTGCTGTGAACACTCAGAAAAAATAATTGTGAACAGTGATAGCATTTTCAAAAGTACATGAAATCAGGTCTTTGAAGTATAAAAAACTAAAACATGATTCTCTTGTGTTGTACCACACTGGCAGAATTGCTATCTTGTGGAGAGACCCATCCCTAGTATAAGTAATTGCTGTCCTCAAATGTATTACTCAGAGAGGCCCTTCAGTTGTACTACTCAGGGGCAGCACTTATAGACAGAACCATGTAGGGGGCACCCTGTAGTTTGTAACGCAGAGCCCCCATATTTATCTACTCAACATGTAGAGTTGCACTGTTGCTTCTCCAAAGTCTCAGTTTTTAAAAGGGCTTGGTATCATGTTTTCAGATCTCCATCTCATATTAATTAGATTTGCAAAAGTGTTGCTGTAATGATTGCATTATTTTGACTTTCTCCTTGTTTTGTTTTTTGTTTGTTTGTTTTTTTGGTTTGTGGGGCTGGAACTCAGGAAGAAGAAGAACCCCAAGAAGAACCTACGTGCCTCCATTTGGAAGAGAAGACGACATCAGGTAGAGCACAGTCCATGCGATGCATCCTTCCCTGGGCTGCTGTTGCTGACTGCACGGCTCACAGCTTTCAGATTGCAACAGAAAATCTGTATGTTCCACACGATTGGAAACATGACTAGAAATGTCACTTGTGATGTATTCCAGGCACGACATCTGGACAATCTGGTCGTGATGTAGAAAATAAGCTTCTTTTCTCCTTCTTTCTTTTATTGATTACCATTTTTGACGAATGAATACTTGCAGTGAAGTACGTGATAATAATGATGAAGAAACTTCAAATCAGTAATACTAAAATAAGTAGCATAGTTATTCACTAAAATGTTTATGCTTATCTTGGAAAATGTTATTTAGATGCATTTGCTAGGGTTTTTTTATGTTTGTATATAGTTCAATGTGCAGCTTTGCTAAAGATATTTACCACATAATATGACTTCCTACGCGATAATATGGAAAGAAACAAATGATGAACAATTCATAATTTAGTTTCTGACTACAATGAGTACTGATAATGAGATGTAATGGTGATAAAAATAAACATTAGTTGAATGGACCTAATAGGAATAAAACTAAATCTTAATACTGCCAACTTCTATTTACCAATGGTTTTTTTGTTTGGTGTTTTACACGATTAGAGGTTAGAAGAGGGCTCCAGATGTGTTTGCTGCTGGCAGAGGCTCATGTTCTTATAATTAAATGGAAATCAGGGAGCATAATTAAGAAAATAGAAATGGTACTGAAAAGAACATGCAGAATGAAGGGGAAAGACGGTACCTTGCTCTGATGTAGATGGAGGAGAGAGAATCAGCAATTAAGCAGCTCGGTCATCTCCCTCTACATGCCTCCCCATGTCTACCCCCACCAATAACAACAAATGCTTTGGTTTAGTGCCTCTTTCTAGAACATTCTCCCCTTGCAGAGTCTTGCGTGACTGGCTCCCTCTCATCAATCAGGTCTCAGCTGAAAGGTTCAGGGCCCTAGGCCACCTTATCATTCCTCCAAATCACTCTTCATCCCATTGCCCATTTTTGTTTTCATAATACCTGTTATGATCCCAAGTAATCGTTATGTTGTTTGGTTTATCTACTTAATGTCCCCTAGAGAGTAAGAGCTTATCTACTTTTGAAAATGAAAGATCTTATTTATTTATTTTTTTAGAGAGAGGGGAAGGGAGGGAGACAGAGAGGGAGAGAAACATCCTTGTGAAGGAGGAACATTGATTGGTTGCCTCTTACATATGCCCCATTCAGGGGCTGAACTTGAAACCTAAGCATGTGCCCTGACTGGGAATTGAACTGGCAACATTTCGCTCTGCAGGATGACCCCCAACCAACTAAGCTCCACCAGTGAGTGCTCACCTACTTGTTTAATGATATCCCTAGCATGCTGCACAGTGCCTGGCGCATAGTAATCAGTCACTAAATTCTTACTGAGGCCCCCATGTCTACTACGTGAGAGTCATTCTCCCCCCCCCCCTCCCCCCCGTAATGGAGATGTAAAATGGGGTGGGCTTGACGTGAGCCAACTCCATGCCTATTTTGGATTTCTGGGGTATAAAAGAGAATAAGACATGATTCTTGACCTCTAGGAAACCACATCTAAGAGACAGATGAAGTTAGCACATGAGAAATAACTTAAAAAGGTTGATCCAATTAAAGTGTTGCTGGAAGCACTGAAGAAGGGACAAATACAGTTGCACTGGGGAAGCAGCATCTAAGAAGTCCCCTGGGGTTACATTTGCAAAAGTGTTCTTGGACCAAATTTTGGAGTTTGAAGGCAGGTGTCGGAGAGCAGAGTTGGAGGGTGCTGTTATAGCCCTGAAAACTGTCCCGAGTGCCCCTTTTTGCACACTTACTACTGATCTTTAGTTCCCCAGCTAGAGAAGAAGGCTGGAGTGACGGCCAGTGTTGGCTCAATGCAAATGGGCCAACCAAGAGACTTTGTTTCTCAGCTGCTGTTATAAGCGATATTATTTGCATTCTTGGCATAGTGTCCACTGTATACAGAGGACATTTGTTCACATCCAGAGCCTTGATCACTCCATGCATTGTGCAGGGACTGCTACTCATCGAGGCTTTCGTAAGACCAGTTGATCCCAGTGAGTTCTACTGTGACACCTCAGGGTGAGACACCAGAGATTCCAGTTTCACAAGCCTGCTAGTTCCTAGGTCGCTAGAGCCTCAGCATACTTTACTAGAAATCTAGTGTAGGGATAAGGATTTCCCTCAGCTAATACATGTAGAGTCAGAGATCTCCATGGAACATCATCCCACAGAACAGGAGGGACACGGATTAGTTAGAAATCTATAATTCTAGTTTCTTTGTGACCAGATTATATGGTTTTTAGGTTTTGGAGTATAAATAAATGGATCATTTCTCTGTTTTCTTAAAAAAAGAAAAATACCTAATAACCCTATTCTCTAACTAGAATTTTGAGCAGAAAATGCAATGTTTCTCACTATTTCCTAAAAAATACCTGTGTCCACTGATTTGGGGGCTTGTAGCAGAACCTTTCTTCTTTACTCAGGATTTACTCCAAATGTGTGTTTTTACAATGTGGCTTTACTGGATTGTGTCTCAGGTCTTAGTCCACTCAATTCAAATATGCTGTACTTACCCATTATTCGAAATCCTGTTTGGTGTAACTTGTGTCTGCTAGGTTATTTGAAAAGTATGAATGTATAACACATTGACTCAGAAATGTTTACTGAATGTCTACTATATGCTACGCACTGTGCTGGGAACTGTGCAGTGTTTAGAGTGGTAAATGGAACAGACACGCCTCCATGCTTCGTGGAGCTTATGGGAAAATGAGAAATACAGCCATTACACACATAAAAATGTAAATTAGAGAGAAATTGTAGCCTGTAAACAAGTAAAATGTAAGTTACAGATAAGGCAGGTTGCTGTGAAATTCTTGCCTTCACAGAGCTTGTAGTGAAATAGGGCCAATTAAACATGGACACAGAAAGGTAGGATACAGTTCAGGTTAAAAGAAAGATAGGAGTGGGGGTGGGAGTGCTAAAGAGATGGGAGAAATTGCATTTGGGGGGTCCAGGAAGTTATCTGAGAGATTGCAGCATAAGCTGACTTTTGAAGGATAGATATGAAATCCATTTGTGAAAGGAGACCCATTAGCCAGGGTATTTATAAAGTGAAAAACAAATACTGTTACTAAAAGGTATGCAAAATGATACCTATTTGGAGTTTCACCCATTTTTTGTTGGTGACTTAATCCTAAGGCATCTGTCACTTTATCCTGAGGTCTATAATTTATACCTGTAGGGCCCACCCAGGGGATAATGGCAGATTGATTAGGAGTGCATTAAACTTTGCCACTCTCATTACCTGTTTTTTTTTTCTCTCCAATAATTCAGTGTCTATGTATATTTGAGGGTTGTTCGGTTTTGTTTTGTTTTGTTTTGTTTTTTGCAAGTGGCCTGCCTGTAATAGACAGAGCCCAATGCCTATTCAGAATCATATGGTAATTGTTCTTGACTTCATGGACATATTAACTGAGTGGATAGGGCAGCCCATTTATAATAAGTCCCCTTTAATATGATGCCATGTGGGTTGCCATCAGCGGCTGCTCCGTCTCTGTAAGACCAGTGCAGGGCAGCTTCAGCAGATGGACGAAGTGTACATTTGCCTCCAGCCTGCCCTCTTAGCACGCTGCCCCTCCTCAGTGGAATTCCCTCCTCACTACTTCTGGTCCCCAGTTTCTCTCTATCAGGAGGACATGTTAATTAACACCACTGTGTTGCCTGTTCTTCATCCTATTTGTATTTTAAGTTGTAAATCTACCTATGGAATGGAAAAATTTGGTAACTGCTAAAGGGATTTGAAACATCAGTAAACAGGTAAAGAAGGTGGAGGGGGGCATGTCTGGCTACAATCACAATGCATTGTTAGCCGCTTTCTTGACCTGAACCTAGCAAGGCCCTGCAAGGCCCTGAGTCATGGGGGCAGTCAATGAAGTTACCATCAGACTGTGTGTTTCTAAGTTCCTATGTCTGTTTGCAAGTGACATCATGTCCTTTACCCAAAGGTGGTGTTTTACAGATGCAGTGCATCTGGTGTAACATTCAACGTAAAGATAAAGAAATGGATTTAAAACTGGACCTGCATGAGGTAAAGGAAGAGTGAGGTAATGGATCCATGAAAAATGGTGATGCGAGTGGAGGTGTGGCAGAAGAAAGATGCCCACGCTTCAGAGCTCCTTTGGTGTGATCATGATGTTGTTTGGATGATAGAGAAAAGGCAAAGACACTTTACTAATAGTTACAAGGGAGAGGTTATGATTCCAAACAGAGAGAATAGTATGTCAGTGCGAAGGCACGATTTGGAGCCTGTTACCATAACCCTCTGAGGATAACCCAGTTATTAGAAGCAGCCAAGGACAGAGGAAGAAACTAGTTTATGTGTTCTCATGCGGGTTTATGCCTGATTTTTCAGTTACTGCTGTATCAAAGTGGTAAGACTTTCTGGTCCTCGTGGCTTCTGTCCCCATCTCCTTTCTGGTCTTTCTTTCCGTAGGTAGTCAGTCTCTCTTTCTTTTTTGCCTTTCCATGGAATGTGTTCCTTTTCCAGACTCTTCTATGGTTGCTCTGGTTTTTATTTTAGAGAAGAAGTTTTATGATGAGTCTTCATTGAATTTCTTTCTATTCCACTGAAAGGCCCTTGAAGCAAACATACATACATACAACAGCTTATGAAACCATCACATTGAATAAGATTAAAATGGAACATTCTTTCTTAGTACAGAAACTCAGGTTTATAGATCACATAAAGAAACTACAGATCTTGTCTATATCAGTCTTATTTGTAGCCAAATGAGTAGAAATGTCCTACCAATTTTAGTACTATTTTCCAGGGAGAGACAGGAATGAGCAACCTTTCAGAGGTGTCACATCATATCTTAATTTGTTCATTTATTCCCTCGCAGGCAGGAAGACCAATGAATGGGCCAGTTATGCCTTCTGGAGAAAATTCTTTTTAAAAATGAATTGTGTCCTTTCTGGTTGGTGCCTTTTTAAAAAAGTAAACCATATTTTTAAAGTGTTAGTTGGATCTTGCCATTTTTCTTGCCCATGCATTGCTTTAGAAGCAGGCCAAGTATTTCTGAATGCTGAAACAACCTTAAATGTGTTGAAAATTCAAGAAGATTTTGCAGAACCCTTATTATCTTTTGGGTTGCACTCAACTTGTGCTGTCAAGACTTTAAGATTGGCCCTAGCTGGTGTGGCTCAGTGGATTGAGTGCTGGCTGCAAACCAAAGGGTCACCAGTTTGATTCCCAGTCAGCGCACATGCCTGGCTTGTAGGCCAGGTCCCCAGCAGGGAGCATGTGAGAGACAACCACACATTGCTGATGTTTCTCTCTCTCTCTCTCTCCTTCCCTTCCCCTCTCTCTAAAAATAAATAAATAAAATCTTTTTAAAAAGTCTCCAAGATGGCAACATTTTGATCAAAAGAGAGGAGAATCCTATTAGTTGAAGCCATTTTATGACAGTGAAGGAGTTTCGTTAGAACATTCTCTTTCTGCTGAAGGTCACCCGGTGCTGAGCAGGGCCCAGCACACTTTCAGGGTTGGCTGTTTGTGTCATCTGCATTTAGTCAAGTTTTCATTTCCTGTGGTTTGTAGGTTTCTCAAGTGTGAAGTAATGAACCTCAAACGGTTAAAATTCTTCAACTAAAAATGGATTTAGTGAGGAAAAATACGTGTATTTTTGTAACCTTTATGCGGAAGCGAGACCAAGGTTGCATGAGCAGCATGGTGTTACTATGTGTGAGGCCAGCTGCCGGCACTCAGAGGTCAGACTTTCTGGCTCGGAGCCTTGGGAGGTGACAAAATGAGACCCATTCTCTAATAACTCAGACAAAGTGTCTGCTTTTACTTGCATATCATAGAAAAGTCAAAATGAGGTTTCTGGCCCAAACAGCTATATTTTAGTCACACCCTGCTCTGCTTGTGTAAAAAGTTATCTTCTTTACTGATTTTTCTGAGGCTCTAGCCAAAGAATGAATAGAAAACTGTTCAGGTAGGAAAGTTAGAAAACAGAGGGGTGGTATACTTCCTTTTTCCTGAAGTACTTTCTTTCCATTCCCTTAAGCTTGGAACAGACAGTCTGAGCGTTCTGGGAGGTCTTCCACTGGAGACAACGTTGCTGGGGTGTAGATGGCTTTCAGCTAAGACCTGATTACTCAATTCCTGTGTGGGGTGTTCGATCTGCAGGGCTCACATCCCCACCTCCTGCTGGGCCTTTGCTCTCAGGAAGGCTTTTCCTGACTGCCTTGAGCAGAACTGCAACCTTCATCTCTTAACTCCTTGCTCACCTTTCTTGTTGTCTGCAAACCACTTTTCACTCTGTGATGTGCAGCGCTGTCTCCTTGACTCGCTCTTTGTGTGTCTTCCCTTCCAAAACATAAGCTCCACGAAGGCAGGATGTTTAAACCTTTTATGTGCTGCTGCTGCTGCTGCTGCTGCTGCATTCAGAATAAATGCCTAGTTCAGAGCCTGACTTATGGGACACCCAATCAATGTTTGTTGGATGAAAAATTAATGCTTGCTCTTTTCTATTAAACTCTTGCTGAAGCAATTAGATCGATCAGAAACTGAACATGGAGTGTCTCCTATTTGTTTTTCCCTCAGCTCCTAGCACTATGCCTGAAATGTGGAAGAACTCAAAGTAAATGGTTGTTTCAATAAAGTATACATGCACACATGAATGATTGAGCCTGGTTTACAACATAGCTTTTGATATGAAAACTGCTATTTAATTGAGGGAGGATTTAACAAACATGAAGTGAAGCATGCTAATCTACAGGGTAGTCGAAGATGTGATGACATGTTTTTGCTCTCAAGGTACCAAATGTACTTCTTTTAACCTGAGTTTTTCTTCTTTCCATTCGCTTAACAGTAGAACAGTCTGAGGTTCTCCTGGGAGGCCTTTTATTAGAGAAAATGCTAGTGGGGTTGTAGATGACTTTCAGCAAAGTTCTGACCCTTAAATCTCTTTATGGGACTTAGCTCTTATCATTTTATTTTAGTTGAAGGAATCCCACTGTTTTGTCTCAACTTTAAATGACACTGATTGGAGGTTCACTATCACGTACATTTTTCCCGAGGAAGGCAGCAACATACTCTTGTAAGAGGTTTCCCAGAGGAACTCAGACCTTGAAGGTAATATATTCCCTATTCCAAGAATAAGACACCACCGGGCTGGAGGCCATGGGTGCTATATTCATCAAGAGCAAGATGTTTTCAGAATTTAGTTAAGATCCTGCATTATCAGCATGAGTAGGAAAAAAATCCTTTTTTTTTTTTTTTTTGTATAGATTTTCTTCACCTGTGAAATTAGTGAGCTTGCCGTAAAATCTAAGATGTTTCTCTGGTGACAGGGACGGGAGGACATGGAGGGTGGTGGTGTTGTCTGTTGTAAGCAGGAGAAGGAGCAAGGTCATGCTTCTGGACTCAGGTGAGGAGAGACTTCCTGGCCTGTCGACTACAGATGGAGCAGCCTGCTCCCAGCTCACTTTATTTTGCATTGAGAGGGTGTCAGACAATAAAATTTGCTTTTCACATTCTCAGCATTTCCTAGGCAAAATCTATGAAGTGATATTACCACTCACTGCTCCGAACCACAGCATCCATTCTCCTCAGAGTCTCCAGAGATCAGACTCTGCTTTTTATCCCATTTCCATGGGCAGAGAGCTAATTGTTTCCAGATTTTTTTTTTTATTATGGAAATTCAATAGACCACTTATTGTTCATAAATGGGAAAACACAAATGTGAATAAAAATGAGGTTTGGTTTAGCCTTCTGTGTTCAGGTATACTTGATGCATTGTTGATCAACTGCACTTGTGTCTTGAACAGGAACTGAAATGAACCTGCACAGTGAATGTTTAGTTTTGATACTGTGCCCACACAGCCCATAAGACACCTCAGGAGTTTTATCACCTACTGTTCTCCATCCAATCCTATGTCTCCTTAGCACAGTGAAGATGGAGGTATGGAATTTTCTAGAAGTTTCTCTAGGTCATAAAGTGAATCAGTTACCAGGAATGAAATTTTTAGTTTGGTAATACTTGGAGCAGAATTACCTAATTTCTATGCTATTTCACTTTTTTTTCTTGTTTATTTGTTTAAAAGTTGTTATTGGGCCTTTATAAGAATGCCTTGTTGGATGCCCTGGCAGGTGTGGCTCAGGTATTTGGAGTGTCATGCTGTAAACTGAAAGTCTGTGGGTTCAATTCCCGATCAGGGCACAGGCCTAGGTTGTGGGTTTGTTCCCTGATTGGGGTGCATACAAGGGGCAACTGATCCATGTTTCTCTCTCAAATTGATGTTTCTTTCTCTCTCTTTCTCCCTTCCTCTCTCTCTAAAATCAACAAGCATGTCTTCAGGTGAGGATAAAAAAAAAAAAAAAGAATCCCTTAGGGGAGAAAGAATTGGGGAGGTGACATTAATATACAAAGCAGCAATGATTGAAGTAGCACATATATTAAACAGCTCAAACTGTAAAGTGATGGTCTTTAAATGTGTTCATCCTGGAGGCATCTCTCTACCTGCTTCTCACTTCCTTTCCCTGCACATGAATAAAAAGGTGGAACTTGTGTTGCATGCTATGCCTTCGGATGCCCAACCAGCTCTGCCCTTGGAATATATACTTTTCCTCTCATTTGCGGTATATGGAGAGTGGAAATTGCCATCTAGAAATTCCAGATGATTATTGTCACAGATGCTCTTAGGGGAGAGAACGTGAAGTTTTAAATCTCAGAGATTTTTACCATTGTTGTTGCTATTTACCCATGTTTTCCTGCAAGCATTTAAATGAAGTGGCACTTTTGGTCCTAGGGTTTTGTGAAGTTAGCTTCTTTATTCTCCTGCACGCTCCACAATGCAGTTTAACTTGGCTTGGTGGGAACCATACCTTACTACGCACTTAAACATTTCCTGATGGATCAGCCACTGCTCCAGATTCTGTACATGGGAGGGGCACCGGGTTAAGCAATATGGTTGGAAAGACAGTAAGGGATTTGTCCTAAAGTTGCTTTTCAACCTTTCAACACTTTACATAATATTGAAAAATGTCATTGTCTGTATCAAAGATAGGGGAGGCAAAACTGATGATGTTGGGGGCACGGTGCAAACAACACTCAGTGCCCCATCCTTGCTGGCCCCCTGCCTTTCACGTCAGTGCACATGGCCTTACTTCCAGCACCCTCAGTCTCTGCCTGAGGCATTTTCTTCCAGAAGCTGTTCTAATGCCCCTCAAGAATAGTCCTCAAAGTAATTGCTGATGGAACTGGCTGATGAAGTACCCTGTTCACTGGCTTCTTGGGGAGAACAGCTGCGGAGCACATTCTACACAAGCTCTTGGAGTCACCCCAATATGGTGAAGCCCTGGTTGCCTACAGAAGTAGCTGGCTGAACAGAACCTGTCTCATTACCTTTCTCCCCTCCTGATGTTCCCTTCACCTCCACATACTGGGTTGGCCAAAAAAGTTTGTTTGGTTTTTTTTCCATTAAGAAGGCTCTAGCAGCGCTTAGTTGTCTTTAAGTTCATTCAAAACAATTTTGTTAGATTGTATTGTGACAGCTGTCAGATCAGTGTGCATTTAAAAAAAAAAAACATGAAAAGTGGTGAATCTTTATGTAGCCATTTTAATTTTGAAAATGGAAGAAATTATGCAACATTCCCAGCATATTATTTATGCTTTATAATTTCAATAAAGGTAAAAATGCAACTGAAATGCAAAAAAAAATTTGGGCAGTGTACAGAGAAGGTGCTGTGACTGACAGAATTCGTCAGAAGTGGATTGCAAAGTTTTGTGCTGGAGGTTTCTCACTGGACAACGCTCCACGGTTGGGTAGCCCAGTTGAATTTGACAGCGATCAAATCAAGACATTAATCGAGAATAATCATTGTTACACCACATGGGAAATAGCCAACATACTCAAAGTATCCAAATCAATAAAGTTATTGGTGAAAATGAAAAATGTGTCTTTCATTTTACGGGAAAAACTAAACGGACTTTTTGGCCAACCCAATAATTTGCTTCTGGGGGAACCCAAACTAAGAGGGACCCTTGGTGCAGTCACTGCACTGAACACACTATAACATATTTAAAAGCATCAATAATCCTGATAGAGATCTAAAAAAAAAAACCCTAAGTGCAAAATAGCTACTTTGATTACTACTATATTACCTGGTGAAAATGACAGCATTCTTAAGTTTCCTAAAATTCTCTGACCTTTTCTGAATGACTTATATGTTCTATCCTTACATGTCCATTGGGGACATTTAATGTAGGAAGGAATGGGTTTTTTTCTATCTGGAAGTTAACAATCACACAAAGCATTTGTTTAGATACTGCCATATTTTTGCTCAATTAGAGCATACTTGATTTCAGTTTAAGAGTGGATTTGCATCATAAAGTCATTTATTCTTGAGTTCCAAACATGGGCCTGAAAGTTTAGCTTAATTTCTGACTGGATCTGTGTGAACTTGAGTATTCATTTATCCTGTTTTGAGCCTGATTTTTAAAACAGCTTAGAAAAGAACATCTCAAGCTCCTTATTTTTCAGCACAAAGAAAGAATAAGAGAAAGAGGCAATAAAAGGCAATAGTAAAATGTTAATGAAGACTGGTCTCCAACAAGTTGTGGCTGAGGGTTGATATGCAATCTACATTCCACACAAGTATTTAAACAGGGTGAGTAATTCTGAAAACCTGAAAGGTGATTTTAACTGCTTATGACTAAGGTTGCAAACAGGGCAAACTCAGCTTGTAGATGTGTTTTGTTTGGCCTGCAATTCTTAAAATTTTTAAAATTTGTTTGCCAATGTTCAAAAACTGGAAAAGTTCCTGTAAAAAATATCGGTTCCAATTTCTCTTCAGAAATTGTAAGAACCGGCCAACCCAGACCTGCATTCCTAAATGGTAAAAAAAAAAAAAAAAAATTAGCTGGTGTTTCATTTGCTTGAGGTTTCTTCCCATCCTGCCTGTGGTCTGCAGAGCAGATAAGATTGTGTGGGGGCCATTGCTATGGAAACAGGGAGGAAATGCTAACATCAAGCTGGGGAGCACTACCTCAGCTAGTGATCTTTACACAATTCCCCAAAGCTCCTGCAGTTACCTTTTCTTCTGTGTAAGAGGCTAATACTGCACTATTCAGAGGCTTCTCATTTCTGTAATGGAGGATGACAAACATTTCACAACTAGTAAGTGTACCACAAGGAAACAGAACCACTTAATGGATGGGTGTGGCTTAATAGCTAGAAGTATAGTTCCAGCTGGCACCTTGGTGACATAGGACATTCGGTCTCCAGAAAAGCTACAGGGCCACAAACTTTTCCTCTGAGCCTTCTCCAATCAAAGGAACTGAGAGGGCTATAGTGAAGGCCTTCCGTTTCTGCTTTTGCTCAGCAAGACTGACATAAAATTCCCTTTGTGAGCACTTTCCCATCTGGCTGTGTGCCTGGCATATTCTAGATGCATGTCAATCAAGCATGGCTCTAGTATGTGTAATCATCACAGAAAATTTCAGCTTTCCTATCCAATGAGAAACTGACAAAAGGGACAAATTGCTTTTGGCTTTTTCTGAGCCATAGTAACAGAGCAGATTAAGGACCCAAAAAGTCAGGGCATGTTTTGCAAAGGCCCAATTCTAGTAGTTGGCCACAATTGTAAATACTATGGCATCCATTCATTCGGTAACATGGCTAATTTGTTCAGGTGTTCAGCAAGTGTCTATGGAGCCTGTCCTCTATGCTGGGCACTGAGATAGGGCCTTAAGTCTCATCTTCTTGGTTTTTCATTCATCCGGAGCCTATTACTGCCCTCAACCCTAATAGTCATGTTTCCAGAGTTTATGCTTTACCATTTTTTTGTGCCATGAATTATTTTCATGGCTTTCCTGCCCTAAGTAGGTCCACAGTATGTATTTCCATCCAACAATTTAAAAAGGCTTAAAGAAAACGAATAATTGCATCAGTTTAGGTAACTACGACTTTCTCTGTTCCTTGCCACTTACAACCTGTTGATTGTATATGAGTTAATCTGGTCCAGCTGCCATTTTTAATTTGTGCACAAGCAGGGTCACGTTATCTGAATTGTTCTTTCCTAACAACTGAACCCAAAACACCTGGTAACTGCACTTGCCTGGTACTCAACAATAACACTAGCTAACATTTATTAAGTACTTGCAATGCATTAGGCACCGTGCTAAGTGCTTTACATGGATTTCTTCTTTAATCCTCTTGACAGCTCTAAGAGTAGGTACTATGTGTCTCCACTTTGCAGATAAGGAAACTCAAGCTTAAAATGCTAATGTATCCCAATATAGTCCTGGTTGAGTCCACAGCCCTATACTCCTAGCCATTTCAGCAAATCTGCAAAAAATCCCCTACCATACTGAAAGGGTCGATTTCATCTCCCTGAATTGAGCAAGTTTATCGGGAGGGATCTTAGATATGGTGTTCTTTAGAAAGCCTAACCCTACTGGTTTCCTTTAAGAAATAAGTGCTGGGGTAGGGTGAGTTCTTGGAATTTGCCCTGGGCATATAAAGTTACACTTTGATTGAGATAAAGAATAGAAATGAGAATCCTCATTTAAACAATAACAAAAGAAAAGATTTGGTGATGCTGAGTATCTCCGTTTTAAATCTGTTTCACTCTGTTGGGACATTATGTTTAAATTTGGTAGAGTCAAAGACAATAAATTTACCCCAAACTTCGCTCTTCTTTCCAATTGTACAATTTGTACAATTTCTGTTTACAGTGTCAACATCCATCTTGGCTTCAAGCTTCAAGGTCATATTTGATTCCTTCTTTCTGCTTAACCTCCAAATCACTCTCATTGAGTCTCTTTGCAGTATTTCTCATATCTATTTCAGCTTTTTCAGTCCTGCTGTCACTCTCCAGTCTAGGTCATTATTCCCTTGTACCCAATCTACAGCTGACCCTTCAAAAACATGGTTTGAACTGCATGGGTCCACTTATACACAGATGTTTTCAATAAATACTGTAAATATATTTTCTTCTCCTAAAGATTTTATTAATAATGCTTTTTTCTAGCTTACTTTATTTTAAGAATATAGTATATAACACATAAACACACAAAACACATGTTAATTCACTATTTATGTTATTGATAAGGCTTCCGGTAGGCTTACTAATAGTAGGATGTTAGTACAGTTTTGGGTCAAAAGTTCTGTGTAGATTTCAACTGTGTAAGAGGTTGATATCCCTAATACCTGCATTGTTCAAGGATGGAGTGTATTTTAATAGTCTCCTACCTGGTATTTTTGCATCCAGGCTTTACCTGCTATTATACATCCTATACATCACCATCCCTGCCAATGACATATATAAGCTAATTTTGCAACCGAACCTAATCCTCTCTTAACGTTTCTCTTATAAGATTAGGAAACTTCTTAGGGTGAGGATTGTATCTGTGCATTTTTGTCTCCATCATGGCACTCCACACAGTGCACAAAGAACAAAATCCTGATTAAATCTTTGTGAAATGAAGGAGTTAAATGTAACAAACTTGGAGAACTAAACGTGAAGCACCATGTTGAACAATTTGAACATCTGAAGATGAATAAAACATTGTCTCTGCTCTCAGGTAACTGATAATAAAATTGCATGTGGGCGCACACATGTGTTGTTACTGTTTGCAACTGACACACCTGGGTAGGTAAAGGGTCAGCCCTCCATCTGTCTGAATGAAAACAAGATGCCCATTCAATTCTGGTTCTCTCCTGGCATCCTTGGCTCTGTGGCGTCCGCTGGAAAAGCCGAGTCTTGCCTGGTGTTACCATGACGTCTGAGCTTTGAGAGCTGTTTCCTTTCCTCCTAAGCCTAAGAAAGATTATTCTAGTGATATCTGAATAGCTTGAGTTAGCTGTGTATGAGCACAGAGGAAGTGGTTCCCTAGCAACAGGAGCCTCTGAAAGCCTCTTAACGCTCAGTGCTTCTCCCTGCTTTGTGTTTTCTCTCTTGCAATATTGCCCGTCAGCAAAAGGCAGTGACTGCACCTGCTCTGAATTAGGGCTGGTCAGTAAAACTCATGCAGCTCAGTTTTACTAAGTCGGAGGGTCGGAGGGCCTTGTTCCTCTTTCGGTGAAGCTTCTTCATGAGGTCTGGGGCCTGTTTTGCTCCTGCTTAGACGATAATTACCTCAGATCATACTTCTGTTTTTGTTTTTCAGATTTTGACCAGAAATGGGAAATACTGAGGTGCTCAAAGAAAATTTTAATTGACTGGGTTTTTTAAAAAAGAAAAAAACTATTTTTTGTACCTTTTTCAAAAGAGCTAAATCTCTTCAGAAAAAGTTGAATAGACGTTTTCCTGAAGGGTTTATTCTTACCCCATTCTTTGTTTTTCCACAGAAACCAAACAAATTCTTCATTCCTTATATTGTCAACATCTCAATATACAGTTTCATACGCAAAATGGCTGGGGAAACAATAAAGTATCTTTTTACAGCATCACCTCAGTCTAGCAAAACAGCTTCTAGGGACCATCCTCCTTAACTGGGGGCACCGATCCTGTTCCTGTTCCAGCCCCAGTAACCTATTTTAAAGTGTAAATCTGTACAGCCCATAGCACATAGCTCTAGCCTGGGTTCAGAGTCGCTGACTGGAAATGCCTTGTTTCATCTTAAAAAAATAATCTGCATGAGAACAACAATCTTATAGGAGATGGTTATCCATTTTTAGCTACCAATTGGCCAGTATTGATTGGTAGTGTTGAACGTCCACCCAAGGCTGCTGGTGGTGCATGACAACATGTAGTGAATTATGATTGAGCCAAACAGCTTCTAGAATTCTTGTCATCTATACATTTTGAAATATTTTAGTTCACTTATTTATTTAACCAGCAAGTATTTGTAATTGAGTGTGTCCTCTGCGGAAGACATCATGTTGCGTCTTGTGGGGAAAACATGAATGACATAATCTGTAATCTTAGGGAGGTCTCAATTTAAAAGAGGAGGTAAGATTTGTACCCACTTAACTATCAAGCAGGATTATAGCCTCAGCAAAGATAATGATGCAATGATAGATGTTCTCTTTAATCAGCTCTATCTAAGGGGGCAGCAGTGGAGGTTAGGGTGAACCCAACTTTCTGAGTAACCCAGTAGAGTGAGTGTGAGGGAGGAAGACTGAGAAGTTACATTTGTTCTATAAGTAAACAGAAGACTTGGTCTCCGGAGACTATTCTTTTAGCTCTTACATTGGTTAAAACAACAAAATGGAACAGCAGAATCCTGTGTCATGATACTCTGTTTGCATCTAAATGGGCTATTTTTAGTCAATGTTAAGAGCTTGACATATGTGAGCCAAAGTGATATAAAACAGAAACCAGGAAGAGAATTTATCTGGGATCTGGGAAAAGTAAAAAAATAAATCCTAGCTAAGGGGACATTTGAATCACCACTGTTTATCTTAGTTTCCTCCCAGGCTTTATTTTCTCCTAGTAAATGAGAAAGGAAGAAAAATGAATCTCAGGAGACAAATCCTCAGGGAGCCAGGCTCTCCCTTTAATCGGCGTATCCCCCCACAAACTGAGGAGTCTACCCAGGGTAGTTCGCACTGTCACCACCATGGTCACGGTCAACCAGACAAATCGAGTTATAAATCAATGGAGATGTGGGGAAGAAAGCACCAACCGAAGTCAGGCAGCCACAGCATGCTCTTTCTCAGGCTGCCTGAGAATAAAGGGGAACAGAGAAGTCATGTTAATGTGTCCAGGTAACGAATATTTGGGGATCATTTTAGACTTACTGAAATAGTTCACTACCTTCTGCAGAGTAGACACCTATTAAAGTTGATGAAGTGGAGAATATGAGACAGGCAATCAAGGAGCTTTTCTGTATCTAAATAAGTGATTTTCATCCTAGGACACACAGGATATAGCATAAGGAAAGACTTCTCCTGTCTGGCGAAGAAGATTGATTTCTACATTTTGTAAACACCATCATACCACAATGTCCACGTGTGTACAGCATCCTTCATAATGCTTTCACAGTCATTTTATCAAATCTGTTATTAAAATATCTTGTCATAGGGTGGAACAGATAGTAACTTTCACTTTACAAGTAAAGAAACTGAATCATAGAGAAAGTAAGTGACTTGTTAAGGTCACATGGCAAATTGAAAACAAAACCAAGATGAGACCCTTACATTTACTGGCTCCTAGCACAGAGGAAACCATCAGCCATTTGTAGTAATTATGTCTGCCTCTGCACATGGTGCTGAGGGGCCTTCGCAGTGGCAGGTGGCGGAAGTGGGAGAGATCATGAGGTTCCAAGAAAGTCAAGCTCTGGTTTGTTGTTTGACTTTGGGAAATTTTCTCAGCTGTAAAATAGGATAAGAAGACCTATCTCTTAGCTAGGTGTAAAGATTAACACAACTCGATTTATGGAAAATGCACAGTGTCAAGTACACAGTACAGAATTAAATGAGAAGAGTGCTTGCAACGTAGCGAGTATTCAATAAATGTTAGCCATCATCATTACTGCTGTTGCCTTGCTGTCGCAGATTCCCAGATCTGCTGGCCTCCTCCACAGCTCTGCCATCTTACGGCAGTAACAGGATTCAGTGGACAGAGAGAGAATAAGACATCACGAGGCAGGGGTGGGGGGGAAGGACATGTCCTTCCTCCTTGCACTTGAGCTCTCCTCCTTGTTATTTGGCACCATTCGGTCATTCCAAAATAAATAATATAATAGTTTTAAAAAATCGTATAGTGAACAATTGTTGTTTTATATCTTTGCCCAAAGGGACTTTAAATTGGCCTCTGGAATGATTGCCTGGCTGCCCGAAATGGCTGCTGAGGTTCTGAACCTGAGGCTTCGTCATCTGAACCTGGCCTGACTTGCCTTTGCATCAGTTTGTGAAACCCAAGTATTGTGCTTAATGCAGCCTTTGTATTTTCCCAATCCAGTGTCAGCTTGAATTATTCAGAAGTCTCATGTGGCAGAAGACCCCAAACTCCCAACATGTGTTTTATCTGTTTATCTAACAAAGTTGGTATTTTATATACATATAAAATTAGAATACATTATATATATTATGTATATATAATATGCAATACAACTGAGTCCATTAGAAAGTTTCAAACTGGTTTTTTATCTACCTAGGAAAAAACTACATAGTGTGTAGGACTTTGTTGATGCTCAATTATATTATTTAAGCAAACACATTTGGTTAAAGCACATTTTATCCTTCTGCTAAAGCTTCTGGTAAGGAAAGCAGTCTCTTCATTTGTGAGGCAAAAGAACATTCATCTGGTGGGATATAACGGAACCTGCATAAATCCTTTCAATCTAAGCCCACTTGAAAGTGGAAGAAAATTATACTAGGAAAAGGGTGAAATCATTGTAATTGGATTATAATGCCTTTAAAGCAAATTTTCTATTTAAAAAGATTGGGAAAAAGTGTCAGAACTGGGCATTTCCTTTGGAGGTAAAGGATGCACCAATAGATTTTAGGCTATTCTGTGTCCTCTGGCCTCTGGCCTAGGAATCACTACCTCTGTGGTCAGGGGAAGTTTGACAACTTTGATGATTTGAGCCTCAGTCTCCCTTATCATTAAATTAAGGGATTGGGGCTCTGGCTGGTGTGGTTCAGCTGGCTGGAGCATTGTCCTTTAAACTGAAAGTTCTCCAGTTCGATTCCTGGTCCGGACACATGTCTGGGTTTTGAGTTTGGTCCCTAGTCAGGGAATGTGTAAGAGGCAACTGATTGATGTTTCTCTCTCACATTAACATTTCTCTCTCTCTCCCCCTCCCTCCCTCCCTTCCCCTTTTTCTAAAATCAATAAGTGTGTCCTTGGGTGAAGATAAAAAATAAACAAACAGAAAGAAGGAAGGAAGGAAGGAAGGGAGGGAGGGAGGGAGGGAGGGATTGGAATACACTGCATTATCTCTAAGTCCCTTCTAGCTCTAAAATTCTGTAGTGCTAGCTAACATTTAGGCAAGGTGCTATCCTAGGAAATCCAGAAAGTGAAAAGAAAACTTGCTGGTTTTATTTAACTTGGAGGAAAGCACCCCCATATTATCCAGTATCTGCCACCCAGACTGGTCACATTAGGTTTATGTGAGAGCTCTACTACTGGTGCAAGTTCCAAGAGAACCAAAGCAGACAAAAATCTCCCTTGAGAGACGTGGATCCAAAGAGAGTTCACCTAGGATGTGCGAAAGTGAGCAGTGGAGGCAATTGAAAAAGATGGTTGATTACTTCCTATCATTCTGGAGAAACCATCCATGCACACATTCATTTAACTGACATTTATTTAAAAGCAGTATAGTGTATGTTTAAATGTTTCAAGCTCTGGAGTTAGATACCCTGGGTTCAAATCAAAGTTCTACTACTTATGTGCTTTGAGGCCTTGAGCAAGCTACTTAATTTTTGTTTCCTCATCTATAGTTTTCATCTCAAAGACTTGTTATGAAGGATAAATAAGGTAACACATGTAAAATATTGGTAACAGTTCCCAGCACATAGAAGTCATTCGTTAAGTGTTGTGTGTGTTACTGTGGCCAAGCTCTCTGTTAGATGTAAATAGGAACTTGGAAATGTCACTATGGATAAGATAACAATAATCATAATAACTGTTTTCTTGTTATCTTTGCAAACAGTTCTTTGGGAAACAAGGTTGCTTAGGCCCAATCCAAAGGTTATTTTGCCCTGTTTTAACATTTCAAAGATTTGAGTGTCATCTACAGAGAAGTTTTATTTGAACTTTGTAAGGAGATAAATTTTCTGTAGGAAGAATATAAAGAGACAAGGACATAATGCTTCCAGTTCGATTGGAAATTTTTAACAAGTCCTTTCATTTCTAACAACATGGAGGACTTTATAAACTGAAAAACATTGGTTTGACAAAAAATAAAGAAATAAAAACCAATCTAAATATGTTACATAAACATTAACAATTTTTTGTGTGTGAATGTTGAGCTAATTGTTAAAAAAATAATGGAAATTCCTAGGGACCAAAATCAAAGAGGCAACTAAAAACCAACTAGTAATCTTGTAAATTAAGGCCTGGGCAGGATGTCTTGGAAATCTTTGGTCTTAGGTTTGGTGCTTACGTGAGTTGTGGGAGAATGTTAGTTATCTTTTTCTGTGCAACACATTACACAAATTTGGCTAGAAACAACAGAAATTTGTTATCTCACAGTTTCTATGAGTCAGGAGTCTGAACGTGGCTTAGTGACACTGCATAGTGTCTCCATTGCCTCAATTAAAATGTCAGCTGGGCTGAGGTCTCCACTGAAGAAGGAGCTGCATTTGTTGGCAGAATTAGACTCTACATGGTTGTAGGAATGAGAGCTTCTATTTTTTCCCTGTTGTTGGCCAAAGGCTGCCCTCAGTACCAGGTGAGCTTCCTAAAAACAGCAGCCTCAACTGGACAGCTTTCTTTGCAGGAAGCGAGTGCTCCAGAGGGATGGGTACTAGAATCATATATAAAGTAATCATGTACATGCCATCATCCTTGCGATGGTCTGTTGTTTGGAAGCAGTCACAGAAGATCCCACAAGGGCATGAACACCAGGAGACAGAGATCCTAGGGGACCACCCCAAGAATCTGACTGCCACAGGGTCCTGTGTGAGGCATGGTGTTGTGAATGAGACCCCTTCATTAAGCCAGGACCTTGAGGAACTATACCCGCATTTAAAGTGAGATATCAAGGAAACTTCTCTGTCTCAGCATAGACTAGGGGCCAGGGGGTGGCGGGGGGGAATCTCTCTCATGAATATTCATTATCAAAGTCTGTAGGATGCATGGGTTTGAGATTCAAGCTTATTGTGGAGTCCTGTGACTCTCCAAGTTGAAACATGAACGTACAAAATGCTCTGGATCAGTAAATTCTCAAAAATCATGGAAAACTTCTTTGGAAGGATGTGCTCACGTCCTTTGAAAGAATACCCACAGGTAAAGCTCCACTGAAGGCAAAGATCACAATTCCAAATTATGAAACTTATGAGGAGCTAATTCATTGTGAGTTAGAGGCAGCAGTCTCAAGAAGCAGGAGTAAATCTCCAAGAACTTAATAGAAAATGTTATGTATTATGGGCTAAATTGTGTCCCCTCCAAATTCATGTTTTGAAGCCCTAGCCCCCAGCACCTTAAAATGTAACACATTTGGAGTTAGAGGCTATAAAAAGGTGATGAAGTTTAAATGATGCCTTCATGGTAGGTCCCCATCCAATCTGACTGTGCCCTTATAAGAAGACAAGATTAAGAAACACACATACAGAGGGAAGACCATGTGAGACACAGCGAGAAGACGGTCACCTACAAGCCAAGGAGAGAGGCTGCAGAGGAATCCAATTCTGTCAGCACCTTGATTTCAGATGTCTGGTCTGTAGAACTGTGAGAAAATCCATTTCTGTTGTTTACACTGCGCAGTCTGTGATATTTTAGTATGTCAGCCCTAGCAAACTAGTACAATATGGGAAAGGCTAAAAAATAACAATGTTAGAAGTGATAAAGAACATAAGTAAATGAAATATGAGAATTAGACATGATGTCTTAAGTGCATAACGCAAAGACAGAAAACCCCCACCCCAGCCCACTGTCTAGTGCTAAGGGGACTGTGTATGATGGCTGCACAATCCTCTACTGTGAGCTAAGACTCATTGTTACAACTCATTTCCGCCTTTCCCTAATTTTAGCTGTGCTTCACAACGTGGCACAAAAAATGACCAGAAGTGCTTTAAATTTTTTTTTGTGGGAAGTAGGACATATACAAGGTTAATCATGCAAATCAAATGTTTATTGAATCAATATTTTCTCTGGTCACTTTGTGAATAAAATTTGTCAGCTTGCAGATTGATAAATTATAATTCCAAGATTTGGGGACTAATAAAGAATTAGTCTGCATTCATTTATTTATTCATTTGCTCAACAAATATTGGTTTGACCCCTCTTATGTATTATTTAACTTAGTTTGTTCAATGAAAGATAATTTAGTGATTTGTGAGTTAAGGATTAGTTGGTCTGCTCATGCTTTTATTCATCAATAAATTTATTTTATGAATTTAATTTAGATAATTTTTGAATAAATCAATGAAGTAATTTAATTCATCCTTAAATTCCTTTTTTTTGTTTGAGTCAAAGTTTTTATTTTTATTTATCTTTTTATTTTAATTGTTGTTCAAGTACAGTTTTCTGCCTTTTACCCCCATCCCAGCCCACCCCGCCAATCCTCTCCACCTCCCTCCCATTTATACACTCCCCCTTGTTATTGTCCACGTGTCATTTATATTTGTTCCTGCAAACCCTTCCCCTTTTCCCCTGAAATTCCCTCCCCTCTCCCCTCTGGTCACTTGAATTCTTAATGTTTATTCCAAGGCACTGCAAGTTCCTGAGATGCTCTCTGAAGTATCACATCGATTAAGACTTGCTTAGAATAATTCTAACATCATTTATACCTTCTTGCATTATTATTTGAAAACCAGGAGTCCCTAGGTAGTATATGTACAGGTTCTCTCAAAGTATTATGTGAAGGTTCTCTATTTGTCAGTTTCACAATGAAAGACCTATGTAAATTAGCCATGATCTCCTGAAGGGGGCCCCCATTCAACGAGATGCTTTTGACTAGCTGCACGACTTTACACTGGTTGTTTATTCCTATACAGGCCTCCAGCTAACCTATGAACCCCTTTCTTCTCTGGCACTTTTTGTCCTGGACCCCGTATTCTCTGTTATCTGCACTGCTTCTATTTCTGATTCTGCTTCCCTATCTCACATCGCACTTACCTTCTCTTTCCTGGCTTTTCTTCACGCCCATCCTTTCCCTAAGGAAACGTTACTTTTGGATATCCTTTACGTAATACTTCTATGCAGATTTCTGAATCCTATGGGAGGAGATTTTGATTCTGATGGTCAGGAGTTTGGACTTCTTTTCCCTGGACACAGGGACCTGCACTTAGAAGGGCCCTGCATTGGGCTCAATGCTATGTTGTCACCATCTTGAAATGCTCAATCAGTTTTTCTCACAAGGGGCCACGCATTTTCATTTTGCATTGGGCCCCATGAGCTATGTAGCTAGTCCTGCAGCACGGAGTGTTCTCAAAGGGTCAAGAGTCGTGCAATGCACTAGGAAAAAGGAACAATCTGGACTGTTTATGACATCATTGGCATGGGGGATGGGGAGGTCGGGGAGGTTAGAGGAGGGGGAAGATGGGCTCTCCTTTCAGCAGTGCTCTCTTTCCCCTGGGAATTTCCTTAAAGTCGGGGAGGTTAGAGGAGGGGGAAGATGGGCTCTCCTTTCAGCAGTGCTCTCTTTCCCCTGGGAATTTCCTTAAAGCGCAGGCCGGGGTTGAAGGGCCTGGTGGCAGTCTCCTTTTAAAGCAACCAGGGATTATTTCGATCATAGTCAATTTTAGCTTGTTCCTGAGGAATCACTGCCATAATCTAGAAAAGGACTCTATCTCTAAAAGTAGATCGATTCTAGCCCTGGCCAGTTGGCTCAGTTGGTTGGACAATCATACTGTACACCAAAGGTTGTGGGTTTGATCCCCAGTCAGGGCACGTATGGGAGGCAACCGATGGATATTCCTCTCTCTCTCCTTTCTTCTATCTCTAAAATCAATAAACATATCCTCGTGTAAGGATTAAAAAAGTAATAAATAAATAAATAAATATGGATTCTAATAGTCCTGCCATGAAATTTAAACATCTCTTTCATCTAAACAGGTAATCTAATATAAAAGACAAGTTTATCCCAGAAAAGCCATGAACAACAACTTAGAAGTGGCAGTAAGGCACTTTTTTAGTGGATGTTGGATATAAAATATATATGGTAGAGGTTCAGAAAAGAAATCCTTGGAGAGGAAACTTGGATGGGGAGACTTTGCTGAAGAAGTGCTAGAACGGTGTTCAGGTAGAGCTTCGGGGGGAAAAACAGTGAGATTTGTGTGTGAAAACAAAGAAAAATTTGCAAGGTGATTGCAACCTGTCCAAAAAATAAAAAACCTGTCTACATCAATTTAAATAGAATGGTTTTTATAATGATCTACATGATAATAACAGAGGCATAGTTGAGATTGCAAATCTGTTTGTTGTGTTCATTGTTTTGCTGGCTCTCAATAAATGCAAAATAATAATAAAAATCCATTAGGTAACCATTTCAAACAGACTAGATCCCATTGTAATTCATGGGATTTCAAACAATAGCATTTGAAGACCCTTTGCTGAAATGTTTTCAATACAGAGAATTGATCACTCTTAAAGAGAGTTCATTTCAAAACATGATTTTGAAAATGAGAACTGAGTAAAATATATATGTAAAATTGAGCTCTACCAGGTGCATTGTTTTGTGTCTTATTTGCAGGCATTCTTTGGGAGCAGTGGGTATTTGTAGGCCATCCTATATTTTGCTGCTGATTATCATGCTCAATCGTGCATTCAGATATTTTTCTACAAGTCTATTTCTGTTGTGTTTTAACCCTGAGGGAGAAGTGAGGGTACATTGAACTAACAACCAAGTTTTAACATTGGGTATGGGGATAAAGTGTTTGCTTTAATACAAACTGCCGGAGCAAGCAAGAGAATTACATTTTGCGTGCTTTCTTTAAAGTCTTAATTATCACACTGAGCTTGAGGTACAGAGGACAGGAAATTCTGCAGCCAAGGAAACCCCTATCCATGCACAGCATCCTGTGGAAGAAGACAAAGCTCCCTTAGAGAGATTTACCGTGACACATGCTATTCACTCGTGTGACCTAAGGAGCACACATATATTTTCATTACTTTAGATTGAAAGCTTGTTCACACTTCTGTGACTTAAGTGTTTTTTAACATTAATACTTGATTTTTAAAAATATTAAAAGTCACAATTTTCCCCTAATTTATAAATCTTATTTTGTTATATATAACACCAGTATATTTTTAAAAATCACTTTAAAAGTTCTTTGATTAATTTTTGGTCCCATTTAAAACCTAAGCTCCTTTAAACATTTTAAATACATGTATATGTACGTAGTTTATATATTTAGCTTTATTTTCAAGTCCTTCAATTGTCTCTCTAACACCAAAACTTACTTAATATGAATCTAATATATACAATATGATACTGTATAAATTACACATGTCAACTTAAATATAATGCTAAATTCTCCTAAATTTTTCAGTACTGTTTACAAACTATGTTTTACTTTGTCAACTTAATGATCGTAAGTCTGAATCAATTATCCATATCACTTATTAATTTAGACAATAGAAACATTTCAAATACAAGATGCAAACAATATATATATCACAAAAAGTATGAATACTACGAACTGCGTTTACTTAATCATCTTTAGATTTGGTTTTAAGCTGGCTGGAGTGAAAATAAACATACCCACCAAGGAACCAGTAACAGTACTCCCACATTAATTTCATTTTTCTCTCCTAGTGTTTTCGGTAAACTGTGCTAAGGAAGTGGGATTTCCATAGCGAGTGCCAGAGACCTCCAGTGAGACTGAGGTGCGTGTAAGCCAGAGGCTGGCCTGGGTGAAGTGAAGAGCTGCAGACATCCAGTATAATTTTTTTCACTAATAGACTGTCTTCCTGAGCCTTTAAAAAATTACCCATTTTAAAATAAAAAAATTCGATGGCTTTTAGTACATTCGCAATGTTGTGCGCTTGCCCCTTTATTTAGTTCTAGAGTATTTCCATCGCCCCAGACTAAAGCTCGGCGCCCACCGAGCAGTGGCTCCCCGTTGTTCGCTGCCCCCAGCTCCAGGTAACCACAAACCTGCTTTTTATTTCTGCAGAGCTACCTGTTCTGGGTACTTCATACAAATGGAAACGTACAATAAGTAAACATTCATATCTGGCTTCTTTCTCTCAGAATAATGTTTTTAAGGTCTATCTGTCGTATAGTGTGTAGCAATACTTTATTCCTTTTTAGGGCTGAATAATATTTCATTGTATGGATGTACTACATTCATCCATTGAGGGGCATTTGGGATTTCTAGCTTTTCAATATCGTGAGTAATGCTGCTATGAACATGCCCATACATGGGTTTGTGTGAGCATCCGCACATACCAAGCATTGCTGGGTTATGTGGTAGTTCTAGGTTCAGCTTTCCGAGGAACTCACAAACTGTGTTTCCACAGTACCTGAACCATTTTTCACCCCTATTAACAATGTATAAGGGTTTTAATTTCTGCACATCCTCACTGACACTTGTTTTCTTCCATTTAAAAAAAAAATTAGTAATCCCTAGTAGGTGTAAAGCGGTATCTCACACCTACTTCAATTTGCATTTCCCTAATGACTAATGATGTTTGAGACTTTTTAATTAACAGATTATGCTACTAGGGGACTCCTGTCTGACACCCAGAGCCCCTGAATTCATGCTACTTTTTTCTAATCACTCTCATGGTGTCTTCTGATTAGGATAAATTATATCACATTCGTTAACTTCCCTCCAAAACCAAAATTTATTCCCTATCTTTGCTCCAGAACTTCATTGCACTCAACCAATATGTTAAGTGTTTGTTTCTCCTCCGAATTCTCCATTACATTCTTTCTACCTCACAGAGCTGCTACTTTAAACAGATATTTGGACGACACCCTTTAGATTCTGCGTGTGTTTCCTGACTGTTCAGCAGCATGATCAGTTTCTAAAGTCATTCTAATGATAATACTCTAAACTAACATTAAACATATGGGGAAGTAGGAAGTTTTGGGCTGTGAGAGAAGTATGTTTTGATAGAATCAGACATTAAGAATTAATAACCACTCGTTTCAGAAATTTTCCTTTTCAATCATATGACCACAGTTTAGACTATGCTGTTGGAGCAATGGTGATTTGCCTAAATTGCCCTGGTGCTAATTGACGTGTGGGGGGAAGCAGGTGAACTGGTGCGTCCTTTCCCATGCCCACCCACAGGGTTTATATGTGATGGCCAAGAGGTAAAGTGAGATACAAATGACTCAGAAGGGGGCAGACCAGAAACTAGTTCGGAGGCCATTGACCATGTCCTCGGTGGTACTTTTTATGCATGGCCCAAGAGCTGCGCTGAGATACAGGGAGACTTATATGACACCTAAAGCTATGAAACAGTCCATATCAAACACCCCAATCTTTCCATGAAAGTTAGTTCCTGTGAACGCTGTTACCCCAAATGAGGAACCGAAAAGCAGAAGTGGGAGGGGAGAATATGCTCTTTTGCATCTAACTTCTAAGATCTTCAACTCTTGGACAATTGTGTGGTATATTTTTGAATGGAAAATTATAAATTGTCATTCAAATATAAAACAGTATTGTTTTTATTGTTCCACTAATGAATTGTATGTTGGAGACAGAGGAGAGGGGAGGAGATCTCAGTTGATTCATGCCACAAGAAAGGTCTTGTGTAAACCCAAGGCCAGTCAGGGACTGGCAGTGGCCAGCAGTGACCAGCCCTCAGATATCTAAATAAAATCATCACCATAACAGGAGATGGCTTTTTTTCTTCTCTTCTGCTTTGGCAGCTTCAAAACAACCGCTGTCTTAAAAGAGTCCCAAGTGTACTTTGGGGGCACCCAGAGTCCCAGCCTCCCTCTGGCCTTAATGAAGGAGGAGAATGTGCTTGGCTTTGATGTACAGCTATAGGTTTTCTAATGAGGTAGGCAAGAGATCAGATTCCATTAGGATGTCTCCTTTTAAGCCTTGATTATTCAGCAGCCCTATTGAAATTAGCTGTTCATTTATCCATGAGCAGCTGCGTGCAGAGTTGGACAGTTTTGCTTGTAGTATCAAACTGAGTGGGTCTGGGCTGGAGCACTCCTGAATACTTATTTAACTCAATTATTTCTCTGTGCCATGTTTTTCTTATTCTAAGCAATATCACTAGATTCTAAAACCACTCAAATTTCACCATAAAAATGACCAACAAATGTGATCTGTATTGTAAACCACAGCTCAGTTCTAATATGAGACAAATTCTTTCTGTCCCTTATGCCTGTTTCTCTTCCACGCGACATTAATGCCTATTTTGGCACGTCATGTCACAGCTGCAAAGCAGGGTTGGTCCCTCCTGTTTGCCTGTTCTTATAAGCTCCCTGCAGACCTTGCCAGAAGAGTCACATTCATGACTGTCAGACCCTGGCGAGCAATGACAGAGTAGGGGCCAGCTCTGCTCCCTGTCCTGGGAAGGCATGTAAGGACTAGATGAGGCTTTGCTGGAAGGTCAAAGGAGAAGGAATGAAGGCTGACCCTGAGACAGGGCAGAGATTTACTGCCAAGTTGAAAAATTGGCAGAGCTGGATGGGATTCTCTCTCTGTCTCTCTTTCCCTCTCTGTCTCTCTCTCTTACACACACACACACACACACACACACACACACACACGACATTCTGATCAATAGAATTATTGAAATGCAACTGGGTCAATGGACCATGAGAAGTACAAGTGTTTCTTCCTCTTGAATACTTACTGATCAAAATAAATAAACTTTATGTATGTGTTTTGGTTTATAAGACCTGTATTATTGATTTAACATTCCACTGCCTATATTTCCCCTGCATTTGTCAGCTGCCGGAGTTATTTTATTACATTTGTCATAAGTGAAGCTTGAGGTGCCCAAATATGGAAAGCTACTCAGGGACCTGCAAGCTCCCTGGGAACTGACCCCAAGTTCTTTGTGCTTGGAGATCTTGGAGATAAAGCGGGCAAACAAAACTGTGGCCCTGCGGGGACTGGCTCTGCCACTCCTCCCCCCGCCTTTCCGACCAACGTTGGAATACCTTCCACGTTTGTCACATCTTCTGAAGAGCTTCAGGGTTTTATTTATTGTTCTTTTGACCATTAGATTGCATACATTGTTAATAGGTCTCGTTCAGAGCTTCCAGTGGTTCTTTAATTGCCCTGTATGTGTTTTCTGAGTTGGGCCCCAGCCTCACCTGCTTACATTGTTTTATGTTTGCTGGGAACTGTCTGAGGGCATGTACCATGGAAGTTGATGGCACAGACAACAGACATTTTACAATGCTCTATTGTTCAGAAGAATGGCCTGTAACTCATGTTGGCAAGTTCATTCAAGTGTGGGGTCCTCAGCAACATTTAGTGTTCGTGTTGAGAAAGATGAGTTTGACATTTTTGTTAAACAATAGAAAATTAAGGGAAAATGGACTGTTTCATATGCCTTTAAAATGCAAAGTCTAACTGTGACCTATTTATCTCGAAGTCTAAACTTATCCTCTTCCTCCATAATTGTGCGTTTTGCCCATCTCCATATCTGCGCGCTGCTCACTCTCCTTGGGATGTCTGTGCCCTTGCTGTAGTGGATGTCCTTTTAAGAGACCTCTGCTTAGCTACCTCCTCGATTAACTGTCACTCTAAGTTCTCCCTGTGAGATGTGCAGGGTGAGTCTCAGGATATGCTAGATCCTTGCAGCGGCTGGCTACCCCTACACACTTTTGCTTTTACTGACTGAGTTGTTTGATAACTGAAAATAAGATGTGTTTGCTTCAAACTTGTTTACACCAGCTGTTATTGTAATACTGTAAAATAATTAAGCATTAAATGAGTCAACCAAATTTGAGTGCCAAAGGAAAGAAGGTCATTACTATGAAAATCAAATGCTTGGAAAAGAATGTAAATAGGCATCTTAAGACAAATGCTGTCAAATTAGGTGTGGGCCAAAAAATTATGTAAGACAAATAAGTACAAAAAATCAAGAAGAATTCTCTACTCAGATGGCTTTGCAGTTTTCTCCACATTCTGGCTCCTGTTTAAAGAAACTGGAAATTGAATAGTTAATGGGTTATGGGTATGATCTGTATAGGAAAGAAAACAAGGGATCTCCAGTTACAAAGCTTATGCTTAAAAGAAAACCTTGATTCCACAATCAAGTAAACTGGTGCACAAATGCTCAATATATGTTACTGTTTAAATTAAGTGTTTCAGGCATCCATTATTTTTACATAATTTACTGCTCTGATTAACTGCCCATCTATCTGAACCAATAGCTGATAAAAGGATTTCCAATGTACAGACCCTTTAATATACTTTTTAGGTGCGGTTTCCTCCAGGAAGTTTTCTCTGACTCTCCTCTCCAGCCTGGGTGAAGAATCCCTCATCCTGGCTCCTGGCTGTTTGCCCATCACGGTGTTTTATGGGGTCATAACTGTTTGCTTCGTTGCCTGTCTCCTCCACTGGGCTGTTACCTTGCTGAGGCAGCAAACTCTATTACAATCTCCATAGTCGTAGATCCTAAAATACTGCCTGGCCCCAGGGTGGATGTATAAATGCTCACTGAATGAATGCTGACAGACAGACTTCATTAAAGTGTTGCTGGAACAATCGAGAGTAAAGATACCAGGTATATTGCTTTGTAGAAAGACTGTGGAAAAACTTTGCTGGTATGCAGGTCATTTCTCTGTTATTTAAGAAGTGTTACGTCATAAGCTTAAAGAGAAACTAGTTGGGGGTCACAGTGTAACTCAAATATATTTTGTTGTTTGCATTCTTTTCACACATATTCTATTTGCAAGATATTTTTGTGGGTCTTTTCCACCCTGTAGAATTTTCCTTCCCGTTTTTTTGCTCTCCACATGCTGTGTTCTGTTTCCAACGGCTAACAAGAAGCTGTGGACCAGGGCTGGTTCCGCCCTACATTGACTGGGAAAGCCTCAAAGAATCTGAATCCTTCTGTTCCAAGTCTTGTTTATTCTTCTTCCTCTCGTCCCCAGTCTCAGTCGACATATGCTTCTAGTCTGGGAATCTAGGGGAGTTCTTAAGGCCATGTATCCTGTTTCCTTTAATAGATTTCCAGGCTAACTAAGCTAAGTGTTAGCTTCCTTCTCGTCTTTTACGTTCTTTAATTCCTTGGTCTTAACTCTTTAATCAAATGTCTTGCTCTAATTTTCCCTTGCCCTGTAGCATTTGGTTTATGTGTAGCCACAAAAGGTTCCATTTTGTATACATTTTAAAAAGTGGCCACAACAGGAAATATTTCATCCAAAGTGAACATTATCATTTGCACACCTAAAAGTTTAGAACCAAATGGTCTGCAGCAGGAGTCAGTCACAGAACACAGATGACACAGGCATGGTTTACCAGCAAATTTTTGAATGAATCTATTTATGATAAGCAGAAGTTTCATGTGGGTTTTGTAAGCATATAAATACTGAATCTGATGCTTCTCACTTGCTATAAGCTTGCCTCTTTTCTGGAGTCCCCTGAAAGGAATGCCAAATTAAAAAAAGAGGGAACCTAAGAAATAAAACTCTCTTTATTGAAAATGACATGATTATCTCTATTAAAAATCCCAAAGGATTCTCAAAATGAACTACTAGAAGTAGCATGAGAACTTATCAAGTTCATAGGATATAAGATCAACCTATGGGAATCAATTGTATTTCTATATATTGAAATAAATAATTGGAAATTAAAAATTAAAAATTTACCTTTTACAATATCATCAAAACCATGAAATAGGCATGAATAACTGTAACAAAATATTTGCAAGGTTTGTATGCCAAAAACTATAAAACTTTGGTGGGAGAAATTTTAAAAGAATAAGTAGAAAGATACAGCATGTTTATGCTCTAGAAAACTAAATATTAAGATGTCAGTTCTCCCCAAATTTGTCTATAGATTTAAGACAATCACAATTAAGATTCCAACAAATTTTTTGAAACACATTGGCATGTTGATTCTAAAATATGGATGGAAAAGCAGAAGACCTAGCATAACCAAAATCATTTTGAAGAACAAAGTGGAATGACCCACAGTGCCTGATTGTAAGTGCTATAGCTGTCCCTGCCTTCTGTGCAATTTGGCTTCCTGTGCTTTCAGTTACCCTTGGTCAACTGCAGTCTGAAAATATTAAATGGAAAGTTCCAGAAATAAACAATTCATAGTAGTGTGATGAAATCTTCCAATGTCCTGCTCTGCCCATGCAGGATGTGAATCAGCCCTTTGTCCAGCTTCTCCACACTGTTGGTGCTCTGCACACACTGGGCCTGAGCAGCCGTCTTGGTCACCAGATCTACCTACTGTCACGGTATTGAAGTGCTTGTGTCCACGCTGCGGTTATTTTACTGAACAGTGGCCCTGAAATGCCAGAGTAGTGATGCTGGCAATTCAGCTTTGCTGAAGAGGAGACATAAACTGCTTCCTTTAAGTAAAAATGTATATATATAGGGTATATATATGTGTTCCTATACATATGGTACTATGTATGGTACTTTCCTATACATCTGGTACTATCAAAAGTTTCAGGCATACACTGGGGTTCTTGGAATATATTCCGTATGCATCAGGGGGTATAACTGTACTATATAAAGCAAAACAAATAATGCAGTGCGGTGTTGATGAAAGGATAGATAGATAAACACATGGGAAAGAATACAAAGCCCAGAAATAGATGTATTGCCAATAGTCCTTGGCATTCCTTGGCTTATGGATATATCACTCCAGTCTCTGCCTCTGTTGTCACATGGCTGTATTCTTTTTACATGTCTCTGTTTTTGTGTCTCTTCCCTTCTTCTTATAAGGATACCACCCTACTCTAGTATGACCTCATCAATTAATTATATCTGCAATGACTTTATTTCCATATCAGATTATATTCTTAAGTACTGGTAGGGGGTGAAGACTTTAACCTATCTTTTTTGGGGAATACATTTCAACTCATAACATCATACACACCAACAATCTCACTGCTAGGTATTTACTCAGAAGAAATGAAAACATATGCCTTTATAAAGACCTGTGTGAGGTGTTCACAAAAGCTTTATTCATAGTCACTTAAAACTGGAAACAGTCTAAACATCTAGCAACTGTCCATGGCTAAACTGTGGTCCAAACACCTGTACAGTGAGATACCATTTTACCACATGGCAATAAAAGAACTAAATTATTAATACATCCAAGAAACATGGAGGAATCTCAAAGCAATATGTTAAGTGAAAAAAGTTATATCAAAAAGAATAAAAACCATATAACACCATTTATTCAACATTCTGGAAAAGTCAACACTAAGGGGTGAAAATCAGAGGAGTAACCCTCAGTAGGGACTGGAGTGGGGAGAAGTGTACTGGTCACAAAGGAGCAGACGGCAACTTTCTCAGGGGAAGAAAATATTCTCTTTCTGTTGTGGTGATTATACAGCCATATATATACCTTGTCAAAATTCATAGAACTATGCATTGATTATAAAGAGTAAATTTTACTGTATAAAAATTATACCTTAATAAAACTTTCACAAAAATTGTAGGCACTACAATTTGAAAATCAAAAGTACTTAAAAAAATAGAACCCAAGGTTCTTTGAGATCTTACTGTGGGCAATCTACATAGTTGATTCTTGAACAACACGGGGAAGGCCTGACAACTCCCCCTCCCCCTGCTGCCCCAAACCATGCAGCTGAAAATTCACATATAACTTTTGATTCTGCCAAAACTTGGTTGTCCCTTGGTATCCGTGCAGGACTGGTTCCAGGACCCTTTAGATCACAGACTCCATGGGTGCTCAAGTCCCTTACATAAAATGGTGTAGAACAATGCCTACAGTCAGCCTCCACATCTCAGGACCCCCACTGTGGATAGAAAACAGTGCAGGTATTTATTGAAAAGAAATCCACATATAGGTAGATCCATGAAGTTCAAATCATGTTTTTTTATTCAAGGGTCAAGTGTATATAAACTATTATAATTTGAGGAATTAAGTTTTCTAAAAAATAGTGTTAGACATATTAAGGCTAATGAGAATTAGTAAATATCATTGTAGATTCCATTGGCTGGAAATCAAGAAAAGAAACCTCTAAAGAGTCACAGTGCATACTTTGGGGGAATGATCTTCTAATAATTACAGGGAGCAGCCCTTAAGACAACCTGAGACTTAGGAAACTTAAATGGTAAGCAGCAATGAAGCCCCTAGGCTGGCTCCTGGGTGTGCCTCAGGCTATTTCTTTGGCATCTACCTGAATGTTCTGTTCCCCTGACAGCCCTTCCCCAGATGTGACTGTGTTCTGCCTTCCCTACCAGGACAACTTGCTCTTGGTTTTCATCTGTCCTGGCTTTGGACTTGGCATTCTACTTTTATCTGAACTCAACTAAAGAAAACCACATACAAGGTGGAGCAAAAGTAGGCTTACAGTTGTTCTTATGAAAAATAATACAATAAGCCCTGGCTGATGTGGCTCAGTGAATTGGGTGCTGGCCTGTGAACCAAAGGGTCACCGGTTCAATTCTCAGTCAGGGCACATGGCTGGGTTGTAGGCCAGGCCCCTAGTGGAGGGTGCTCAAGAGGTAACTACACATTGATGTTTCTTTCCCTTTCTTTCTGCCTCCCTTCCCCTCTCTAAAAAAAATAAATAAATTCTTTAAAAAGGAATACAATAATTAATAAATAATAATACAATAAACTCTGTTTTGCGTACTCACAACTGTAAACTTACTTTTGCCCTACCTTGTACTTCTACGTTTCAATTCGAAGAAGCCATCAATTGTGAAGTTATGACATATTAAGCTTCAATGACAGAACACACAAGGTTATGTTAAATCATATTAATGTACGTATACCTTTTATTTATACTATGTCCCTTGTATGACTTGAGTCCTTCTTGAGAAAGACCGACAGACCTGTATCTCCTCCAAGGAAAGGGCCCCAGCCTTCAGGTGCAACCCCCTTTTCTTTTCAGATATTCTTATCTTAATGCACAAGAAGCGCTTATAAGGAACATAACAAGAATAACACACGTGCAACAGGAAGGTTTGTTTCCTGAATCTTTAATTCACAGTGAAATCCAGGGCATGACCTTTAAGAAAAAAATCTTAAAATATCTGTTGTCTTTCTCCCTGCTAACTTCCTTTTCCTTTCTGACCTTTTTATTTCCTCTTCTTCCTCCTGCTTCACTCCTGTCCCTGATCAGTTCTTCCTCTTTGTTTTCCTTCTTCTCTTTTTCTCTTATTGCTCCCTCTCCCCTTCCTTCTTTTCCTCCTTCTGCTTTCATCTGCTCACCTGCTCATCTAATTTTTACTTAAGTTTTCCTACTCCTCACTCTTTTTAACTGGCTATTATGAGGGACTCAACATGTATCTTTCATTATTGCTGTTTTCATTTAATAAAGTTTTGTGTTTCCAATAAGCTGAGGAGAAAATCTGCTGCAAACTTACCAACCATACACTCACTGGATCCTTCCACTTTTTTTGTACCAGGCAGACCTAGGCGAGGAACAATACCCTTTATCAGCTTCTTGGTGTGACTCCAGCTCATGCATATTCATATTTCCTATCTCATTAGTAGTCCCCCGGGCTTACTCCGAGTCATCAGGAGAGCACTGGGAATTGTGGAAATCTCAGCTAAGACAATGCCCCTTGTCTTTTCATTTGCCTTGGTATTTTTTGGAGCACCGTTTCCAATCTCCCCACAGAACTGCTTATCAGATTCTTTCCCTACATATAAACCTGAGTCTTAAGGACATTATTCTAGCAAATGGGCAATGTGCCCTAAGTTCAGCTTTATCAAAATTCCCAATAAAGATACTCAGTTTGGCCTTCCACAAGGAGATAGAACCATTTTTGAAAATATCATCTCCAAGAACCTTTATAAAACACAGCAGGGAAATGTCTATCGTCTTTTAGAAAGACTTAAAATAACTGTAATAAAATGTTTGCAGGAAAAACTGTTAGGCAAAGGTTTTGGGGGTAATTGTTTTTATATTATTGGAAAGTAATATTTTAAATAATTTAAATAATATTATCATACTGATAGTTCTTTCCTTGTGCTAAACACTGAGAAGATAAAAATGTTGACTCTTGCCTGCCCTCAAGATTTACAAGGTAATTAGGGGAAAAAGATATGTACACAAAATTATAATGCACAACAGATAACAAGTTTATTAGCTTCTTGACTATGGGCACTATGCTTCTTACTTAACTCACCTCCCAGATCTAGCTCACTCCTTTGCACACAGAGATACCTGATAAGTGTTTTAGAAGTATTGAGTGTTATAAAAGTAAAATAAGGAAGCAATTAATCTAGATTACAAGAGTTAGGAAAGCCTCCTGGTGGAGGTACAACATGAGCTGAAACTTAACATATGGGTAGAATTTGGACCTGTTAAAAGGGGGAGGAATAGCATTCTTGCCAGAGGAAAGAGCATAAACAGAATTCAGAGGTGGGAGCAAGTGCGCTCATGCTAGAGTGAGGAAAATTGGCTGGAGCAGTGTTCATGTTAGCCAGGTTGGGGATTACTGTTTAAAAGACCAGTAAGGATAATCATTAATTCTCTCAAACAGGATCATTCCCACCAGCTCACAAAGAACCTAACAAGAATTACACGGAGATCTCAACATGCCATTGATTTTTTCCATTTGAAAACCAAACCAAACAATTAAACAGAACCTTTCTTGGCTCTATTCTCCTTTATCGACTGCCCTTGAGAAAGTTGCCTAGACCAGCTGCCTCCAGCACCTCTCCTCCCATTCTTTCTCGGAGCTGTCCCGGCCAGGTTTCCATCCCTGCTGCTCCTCCTCGAGTGACATTCAAGTGCGCAAATCCGACAGTCAGCTCTCGGTTGCCATCTCACTGGACACTGTTGACCACTCTCTGCTCCTTGAAACACTGGACTCACTTGGCCTCCAGAACCTGTGCTGTCTTGGTTTTCATTCTTTCACTGGCCATTCATTCTCAGTCTGCTTTTCTAGTTGCCACTCATCTCCTGACCTCTCTAAATAGGGGTAAGCCAGGGCCTAGACCTCAGTTACGTACTTGGTGATACATGCAGTTTCCTGGCATTCAGTATCATACACCTTCTGATGACTTAAATTTTAGCTTCAGCTGCAACCTCTCCTTGTAATGCTACACTCATATCCAGCTACTTACTTGATATCTTTGTTTGGATCACGAAGGGCATCTCAGACTCAACATACACAAAGCTGAACTTCCTGTGTTCTCTCTAAAAGCAGTTCCTCTCATAGCCTCTTCCTCCTCAGAAAAAGGAAATCCATCCTTTCAGGGCCTCAGGCCCCCAAATTGAAGTCACCCTTGAATCTCTTTTTTCCCCATTCCACATCTAATCCAGTTATAACTCCTGTTGATTCCACCTTCAAAATATCCATAATGTAATTGTTTCTTATCACTCTGGTTCAAAGCACCACCTTCACTCTTCTGGATCAATGAAACAGCCTTCTAAATGTTCTTTCTGAGTCTACCTCTGTTCTCCTAGAGTCTATTTTCAACCCATCGCCAGGCCATCCACTTAAAATGTACATCTGACCAGGTCAATCCTCTGTACAAAACCCTCCAGTGGCTTCCCGGTTTGCTCAGAGGAAAAGCCAGACTCCCTACTACAGTAGCTTACAATAGGGCCTTTGGAATTTGTTTTGCCTTCCTCCCATGACCTCTCTGATCCCATCATCTATCATTTTCCTGTTCATATTCTCTGGCCATGCTGGACTCTTGTTGTGCCCTGAATTTGCCCGTGTGGACTAGCCTTAAGACCTCTGTACCTGCTATTCTAGCTGCTCAGAGAGCTTGTCCTCCAGATGCCGGCAAAAGGAACTTCCTCATGTTTTTGGGTGTTTGCTCAATAACACTTTCTCAGAGAAAACTTCCCTTGCCACCCTATTTAAAATTACACATTCCTGCCACCACTTTTCATTGCCTGCCCAGCTTTCTTGTTATTTTTCTATAATGTAGCAATAATGAAGGCTGTCTGACAAAGTATATGCCTTTGTTTTTCGTATCTTCTTCCCTTTCCTTCCTTTCTCCCTTCCTTCCTTCTCCTTTTCCTGTTTCATTCCCTCTTCTACAATACAATATACATTCCATAATGGCAGGGATTAGTTTTCTGTATTGTTCATTGTTGTATTCTCAGGAACTAGAACAGTGCCTGGAACAAAGAATGTGCCTGAGAAACAATTGTTAAACAAAAGAATGAATAAACCCCCATTTTACTGATGAGAAAACTGAGTCTTAGAGAAGTTGAATAACTTAGCCAAGCTCACTCAGCTGGTAAGCCGGAGCTTTCGGAAGCAAACTCACAACAGTTGGACTGTGGACATTATCATTATGATATTGGGCTTTTTGATCAGCAAAGCAACCATTCTTTATTTTACACAAGGCATGATGCTGTTTTTCAAGGCATTTTTAATTATGTTATGATGACTCTCCATAACATGAAAAATTTGATATTTTCCCCATTATTGGAAGTCACAACTTGCTCAAAAATAAATAAGAATAGTATTTGTCTTTCTCTGCCTGACATGTCACTGAGCATAATGATAGCCTCTAGGTCATCTGTGCTGTCACAAATGGCAATATTTTGTTCTTTTTTATGGTTGAGTAACATTCCATCGCATATATTTGTATCACAGCCTTTTTTATAGTTGCAGTACTGGAAATATCAAGGGGAACACTATGTAAAGTATATGATTATCTAACCACTAAGCTGTATACCTGAAAACAATACAAAATAAAATTGAAAGAAAAAAGTAAGAAAATATATAGCAACACAATAGCAGCATTGTTCCATACCATTCGGCAGTTCTATCACGCATATGCAGCATCCTCATGTTTATGTTTTAAACTCCCTTGATAATCTGTAGCAATATGTAAAGAAGAGCACTATTGTATTAACCTAATTAAGATTAAGAAGATTAAAATAAATAAATAAATAAATAAGTAAATAAATAAATAATGATAAAAGAACATCTTAATTCCAAATCCACATGTCACTTTATAGATTACTAAAGGTTTTATTTTAGAATTCATCTGTATTTTGAGAAGATAGAAAAAAATCAGAAATTGAATTCAATGTGTTATCCAGAATAGTAAAGTAGGTTAAACATTTCATGACAGAAGAAATATTCAGAGTCCTTCCTAATGTGGCTTATCATGTGAACATTTTCATGCTAAATATACAAAGGAAACAGCTAATTAGGAAATAATTATCTGGACACACATTTTGATATTATTTATACATAATAATATTTAAGACCCAGCTCTTTCTAAATCCTTAAGAGTCTAGTATTTCTGAATATGTGTAAAATTCTTTCTTCAAAATAGTAGTTCTGATCAGCAACTGCAATTCATAAGAAGATGCATTATTTTATAGGAGTAAATTTCCCCTGCCTTTATATAGTTAGCTTGGTTGAATACATTAGTATTGGCTCCTTAGGACAACTGTTTTAGGGGAAAGAAAATCATTTTTTAAATAAAAATGGTTATATTTAAAGTGGATAGCATGCTAATTTGATATTCATACATAGTAAAATGATTACCACAGCCAAGCTAATTAACATATCATCTCCCGACACAGCTACCATTTTTTTGTGGTGAGAGCATCTAAAATCCCCTCACCTAGCAGATTTCCAGTGTACAGTACAGCACTGATAACTGTAGTGGTCATGCTGCCCATGAGATCTCCAGACTTACTCATCCTGCACAACAACACCACCCAATCTTCCCCACCTCCCCACCTTTGGTAACGACCATGCTACCCTCTGTTTCTATGTATTTAACATTTTTAGATTCTGCTTATAAGTGAGATCATGCAATTCTTTTCTTATGTTTGGATTATTTCACTTAGCATAATGTTCTTCAAACTGGATAATAGTCCAATGCATGCTTTATCCATTCATCCATCAATGGACACTTGGGTTGTTTCCGTGACTTGGCTATTGTGAACAATGCTGCAGTGAGGAGATAGTGCTGAAATCCTCTGGAAGCACTGATTTCATTTCTTTTGAGTATATATCCAGAAGAAAGAATGTTGGGTCATATGGCAGTTATATTTTTTTGAACAAAAATTTCTTAAAGAGAGAAGCAATTTTGATTTTTAATAAAAGAAAAAAGTAAAATAAAAGCCACTTCTCTGGATCTGAGAGGAGAAGTATTGTACAGTTTGTATGGGATTAGCCTGGTGGATGTGGCTTGCTGGTGCTATGGCTTGGGCAAGAGTGTATACTGCGTGGGTCTGTTGGCAGGAAAGCAGTATTCCTTCCAGGGGATGTCCATTCAATGAGGACTAAGTTTCCATGGTTCAGGTAGAATTTGATAGAGGTGGATTTGAGAAATGATAGAGAAAGTAATGGCTTGATTTTGCAACTTAAGTTGATCTGGAGCCTGAGAGAGGAAATGAAGATTATCTTAAAGTTGTGAGGCTACGATTATTAGGAGTCTTCTTGAAAAGGGGCATATGGATAAGTAGAGAAGTTAAGAGTGAAAAGAGTTCTGTTTTTTGTTAGTCATGGTGGTAAATTATCTCTCAAAAAGATTAAGAATATGTCTAGTCAAGCTAAGAATTTCCATTAGCAAATCGTTCTTAAAATCAATGTCCATAGTACTAAGTTTTTCCTATTTTATGAGAAAATTTTAATTGCTGATGCAATTCATTGAAAGTTTATGAAACATTCCATTTTCTTATTTCATCTCAAGTCAGTTGTAATACTTTTTTTCCCATTTCATCTAAATTTTCAAATAAAAGTGTTAATTGTTCACAGTATTTTTGTATTCTCTTTTAGTCTTTGCATATCTGTAATTAGGTCTGCATTTTCATTTCTAATATTGTTTTACTTGTTCTCTTCTGTGTGTCTTTCTCTGTTTCTCATTATTTGGGACAAAAGTTTGCCAATTTTACTGGTTTTCTTAAAGAAAAAAGTTAATTTCCATTATACTTTTGCATCTCTTTCCTTCTTTTACCCTTTTAAGCAGTCCTTTATGCACCGATGTAGACAACAGCAGATGGCTTAACCAGTTGTTGTAGTCAAAAATGATCTGCGGAAAGCAGGTGCGTGTCAAAGTATGGTGTCCTGCTACGTGTCTCAGCTGTTGACTTGCAAAAGCAAGGTCATCGGAGCCAGGCAGGTTATTCTGAACAAGGACGGTGGCTGTCTGCGAGGTAAATGGGGAGAATTACAAAACATCTCCACAAATTGCCTTTAGGTGTCCTAGTAAACTCTAGTCTTTTCTCATTCATTCTTTTTCCTTATAAAGTGCAAATCTTTATTAATATTAACATTATCCAGTTAAAGCTAACATTAAGTAGAGTTTTAATTCATGTTAAGTTTGGGTGGAACAAATAGAAGAATGTTACCACTCAAAAAGCTCAGGAATTTATACGTCAATGTCTGGGTGATCCAGTTCTGTAAGCAAAGTTAATAAGCAAACTTTCT
Organism: Glossophaga mutica; assembly: GCA_039655065.1. Lineage (NCBI taxonomy): Eukaryota > Metazoa > Chordata > Mammalia > Chiroptera > Phyllostomidae > Glossophaga > Glossophaga mutica. The sequence continues at coordinate 161,698,751 of CM077303.1, forward strand.
CTGGCAAAATTTAACTTTAACTGCAGTTTGGACTTTACTTTTAAACTAAAATTGGATCGAGCAGAACCCCTTTCCAGCCAAGCCTAGGCAGCAACAGAAACATCATGAGTGCTATAACACACACACACACACACACACACACACACACACACACACACACATATGAGGGGAAACCCCCCAAAACTGGAAATATCTTCTGGAAGGTGGGCACCTTCTAGTATAGGCTTACCCTGCTAGGTGAGTGTTTCTAGCAACCCATCTGTATCACTGTACCAGCTGGTGTTGTAGTGAGAGGCTGCATGTGGCTTCAGTGAATTTTTTTGGAAGACTCTGTCAATGCATTTGCCCATTTCATGATGGGTGATTTCCAATCACACCTGCCCACACTGCACTGAGTGTTTAGCAGTTTTTCATCAAAAATGGCATGACCCTTGTGCTCTACCCTCCCTATTCATCTGACATTTTTTTTAATTTCCCCAAAGGAAAAAAGTCCTCAAATGGAAATGCTTTACAGATGTAGAATAGGTAAAATGAAAAAGTAGCAGAAACACTAAAAGGCATCAAAATCAACGAGTTCAAAAACTGTTTTGTACGGTAAGAAAAACATCTCAATAGATATATTGCATTAAATGGAGAGTACTTTGAAGGTGACAAGTTTAAACTTTGTGTTCTCCCTCAATACACACACACACACACAGAGGTATATATACACACATATATGTGTATACACACCTACTGGAGCATATATACATATATATCTATAAACATATATGTATACTAGAGTACTTCAATTTTTATATGGAAGATCATGTCTATATTTATATTTTACTCTAGAATCATTAAAAATCAAATCCAAAGCAAACAGCCACCACTGAGTTAAATATCTTATCCTAAATCTAAAAGCTAGGTGGTGGCAGAGCTAGGACTGACATCTTTTCCAACCTAGCCTCGTCTTCGTTTCACTACTCCATACACTTATTTATTGCATTGCTTAAAAGGTACATGAGTATATACAAATGGCATTTAATTATTCATTACCAGTGCAAGAGTTTCAAGGGATACTTCCTGTTAATAGAAATGTGTGTATCTGGAAAGTATATCAGAAAGAAAAAAGTGTTGGAGCAAAAATATTCTCAATGAATTGACCATTTGTTTTATATGTTAGTTATTTGAATAAGGAAACATACAGAAAATGTCTTTATTATGCTTAAATGCAGAGATGATTTGTTTACTCATTATTAGCTGCTATTAAAATATCTTAAGATCAGCCCTGGCTGGTGTAGCTCAGTGGATTGAGCGCGGGCCTGCGAACTGAAGGACCGCGGTTCGATTCCCAGTCAGGGCACGTGCCTAGGTTGCCAGGCCAGTTCCCGGCAGGGGACATACAAGAGGCAACCGCACATTGATGTTTCTCTCCCTCTCTCCTTCCCTTCCCCTCTTAAGATAAATAAATAAATAAAATAAAAAATAAAATAAAAATAAAAAAAATAAAATATCTTAAGATCAGCAACTTCTGGCCAAGATGGAGGCATAGGTAGATACACTTTGCCTCTACACCCAACCGAGAGAAGGGCAACAACAAATTTAAAAACAAAAACCAACCAGAACTTCCAGAAAAATCCCACTGTATGGAAGTCCGACAACCAAGGAGTTAAAGAAGAAACATTCACCCAGACCCGTAGGAGGGATGGAGACAAGCAGCCAGGGTGGAGAGGATACATGGTAAAGTGGTGGCTGGTAGTCCCACCTTTGTGTGCACATAAACCAGAAGGAACAACCCCAGAGTGAGACAGACTGCACAACACAGGGTTCCACCATGGGAAAGAAAGCCTCAAACCTCTCACTGAAAAAACCTGTGAAGGTTGTGGCAGCATGAGAAACTCCCAGCCTCACAGGAGGGTTCGTTGGAGAGACCCACAGGGTCCTAGAACATGCAAGGACCCACCCATCCAGGAATCAGCACTGGAAAGGGCCTAATTTACTTGTGGGTAGAAGGGGAAGTGACTGAAACCTACCAAGAGCCAAGCAAGTAGTATTGTTTCCTCTCTGACCCCTCTCCCACATACAGCACCACAACACAGCAATGTGGGTTGCCCCCCACTGATTAATACCTAAGGCTCTGTCTCTTACAATGTAACAGGTGCACCAAGACAAGGAAATATGGCCCAAATGAGAGAACAGATCAAAGCTCCAAAAGTAGAACTAAGGGAAGAAGAGATAGCCAACCTATCAGATGCACAGTTCAAAACACTGATAATCAGGAGGCTTACAGAAATGATTGAGTATAGTCTCAAAATAGGGGAAAAAGTAAAGGCTATGAAATTGAAATAAATAAAAATATACAGGGAACCAACAGTGAAGAGAAGGAAATCAGGACTCAAATCAATGATTTGGAGCAGAAGGAAGAAATAAACATTCAACCAGAACAGAATGAACAAACAAGAATTCAAAAAAAAAAAAAAAAAATGAGGAGAAGCTTAGGAACCTCTGGGACAACCTCAAATGTTCCAACATCCAAATCATAGGGTTGCCAGAAGGAGAAGAGGAAGAGTGAGAAATTGAAAACTTATTTGAAGAAATAATGAAGGAAAACTTCCCCAATCTGGCAAAGGAAATAGACTTCTAGGAAATTAAGGAAGATCAGAGTCCCAAAAAAGTTGATCTTGAGGAAGAACACACCAAGGCACATTGTAATTCCATCACCTAAGATTAAAGATAAGGAGAGAATCTTAAAAGCAACAAAAGGAAACAGTCACCTACAAAGTAGTTCCCATAAGACTATCAGTTGGTTTCTCAAAAGAAATCTTGCAGGCAACATGGGGCTGGAAAGAAGTATTCAAAGTCATGAAAGACAAGGACCTACATCTAAAATCACTCTACCCAGCTAAGCTCTAATTTAGAATGGAAGGGCAGATCAAGTGCTTCCCAGATAAGGTCAAGTTAAAGCAGTTCATCATCACCAAGCCCTTATTATATGAAATGTTAAAGGGACTTATCTAAGAAAAAGAAGATAAAAAATATGAACAGTAAAATGACAACAAACTCACAACTATCAACAACTGAACAAAAAAAAACCAAACTAACTAAGCAAACAACTAGAACAGGAACAGAATCACTGAGGTGGAAATCACATGAAGCGTTGTCAGTGGGGAGGGGTGGAGGGAGATGGAATAAAAGGTACAGGGGATAAGAAGCATAAATGGTAGGAACAAAATAGACAGAGGACGGTTAAGAATACTATGGGAAATAGAGAAGCCAAGGAACTTATATGTATGACCCATGGACATGAACTAAGTAGGGGAATGCTAGTGGGAGGTTGTGGTGCAGGACAAAGGAGAATAAAGGGGAGGAAAAAATGGGACAACTGTAATAGCATAATCAATAAAATATACTTTAAAAATATCTTAATATTTTAGGATGAGAGTTTGAATGTTTTTCCCCCTCACTGCTTTTTGGAAATTTTGGTTTTAATATACAGGAAGACTCTCAGGAAATCCTTTTTTTCTGGTTTTTGATTTATGTAAAGAAAAAGATGTAAAACTCAGGTCTTTGCATCATTCAGTAGTTGTTTATATGACTAACAGCTGTTTCTCTTGATTCTTGTGATATTTAGTTACAAATTTGAATCACCATTTTACAGAGTCCGTTTAATTTTAAAATTATGAACAACAAAGAGCAAACATTTTGTTAAAACTAAATTAAGCATTTTGGACAACAAATACATTAAAGGTTTTTAAATTAAAACTCCTAAACTTTAAACTCTCTAGAAATAGTAGTGTTCAGTTACATTATAGAATCCAGCTCTGATGTTGAGTGGACAACTATTAAAGAGGAGGATATTTGGTTTTATTATTGGTGCTATTAGCATATTTAATGAAGTTATTCCATTCCTTTGCTCACAAATACTCATGCAAAAAAGCTATTTTAACATAACAGCTCATGATATTGCTTATAGCACATTCTTTTTGATTTGGGTACATCATTTTGATCCTTTCAAAGTACTACTAATTTTGAAAGGTACATACTTACTATATTTGTTTGGCAAGTCATACATTTTTTTCACAAACATTTTCCACAAATGAGTTCTATACATCTTTTCATTGAAAAGCATTGTCTGCATGGGGTATAGAACATTGTGCATTGTATTATGTTCACAACAGTGCAAACGAGTTAAGCAAAATAAAGAAAATAGTATTGTATTCATATTATGGTATTTAAGTGATACAATTAGTTAATATTCTTAATTTTGTCTTTATTTTTCTAGTAATCAGTTCATCAGGATTTAATGAAATCTATTGAGCTGTGTGGGAGCTAGATTATTACCCTATCAGAATTCCTTCTTAGGCCTGGCTTCTGGTTTATCTAAGTAACTGATGAGCTTATATGTGATATCTCCCCAGGGCTCCCATCTTCTGCCTGCCCTCACATTTTATGTTTTATACTAAGGAGAATTTGTCTATCTGTCTGCCTATTCATCTATCTATCTACTATATTTTTTGGACCATAAAACACACCTAGGTTTTAGAGGAGGAAAATAGGAAAAAAAATTGAAGCAAAAAATGTGTTAAATATTTAATAACATGAATAACATAATATTTCACCAATGTAAATGTAAACAGAACTCAACAGCAGCATTAACAACCATTTATTCCTCCCAAATTTGGCAGGGAAAAGGTGTGTCTCGTAGTCTGAAAAATATGGTATATTTCTGATAGTGTGGGCAGAATTTTAAGCTAGGCTCCAAGATTTCTGGACCTCCATGTACACATACCTTCTCCCAATTTTCAATCATACAATAATCTAGGTACTGCTGTGAAGGGATTTGGCTGATGTAAGGAAGGTCTCAAATTAGTTGACTTTAAGACAGATGATCTAGGTGGGCCTTACCTCCTCACAGATGAAGGGAGGTGGAGATTGGAAGCACTGGAAGGATTTCTTGTGCCATTGCTGACTTGATGATGGAGAGGGCCACACACTAAGGTATGTGGACAGCCTTTAGGAGCTGAGAGTGGCTCCCAGTTGATAGCCAATAGGGAAACAGGGACCTCAGTCCTACAACCACAAGGAACTGAATTTAGCCAACAGGATCTTGAGTTCTACATGAGATGAGCTATGAGTTCTGCCAAGATCTTGATTTCTAATTTGGGGGACTTGATCAGAGAATCCAGCCAGGAAATGTGTGAACAAAAGCATGGATGAGTTTAAGCTGCTAAGTCTGTGGTAATTTGTTATGTAGCAATAAATAATACTCCCATTTAGAACCTGATCAGCCTTAGCTTCTTTAGGGTCCTAAAGCCTTAGTTCTTTATTGAATCTGCTGTAGGTTTTATGTTCAATTGCAAAGGGTTCTTGGTTTGTTTATAGTCAGAATGATTTTCCTTGAGACGACTGTTATCCACCTGTCATGGTTACCCCACTGTGTGCCTCCACAACTGATTCAGGGGAAGATTATTTGCAAAGATGGCCACAACAATTTCTCCTATTTCAGTACTCAGGTCCCTTTGTAACATGATTACCATCAAGGGGTAGAGTCCATTTCCCCAAACCTTGAATTTGGGATGGCTCTGTGATATTTTTGAGTGGCAGAATGAAGCAGAATGACCTTGAGGCTAGACCTTGTGAGACTTACAGCTTCCTCTTTCACCCTCTTGGGCCCAGTTGCCCTGTGAGGAGATCACAGTGAACCTGCTGACAGTTGTGTCAGTGGTACCTGAGGCACCCAAGCAGACAGCTCCAGGTGACATCTGGACTTTGAGGCTACCCAGGACAAGCTGGTCCCTGGTTGACCTCCAAACTGACTGCAGATGCATGACAGAGCCTAGCTAAGACCAAATGGAGTAAAAACGAGTTGCCCCAGGTTAGCATTACCTGAACTGCCAATCCACAGCATTGTGAGCAGACCATTAGTTCTAATTTCAAGCCATTATGTTTTGAAGTGATTTGTTATGCAGTAGAAGATAACTGATACAGATATTAAACAACATGACTTTAAGTATGATTTTAAAATTAAAATTGTATTTCATTCAAAGTCCATGTACACAGTGCAAAATTTAAGATACAAAAGAGTATATATACAAAAATAAATTTCCCTTACTTATGGTTTTGTTAAGCTTTTCTCATCTTGTTGGAGCTCTTCAGGATGATATGGTATAATGCAACAGTTTTGAGATTGATCATTGGGAAAATGATCAAAGTAGGAGATTAAAAAAACCCCAACAACGTAACATTCCTAATTGATTTGCTTTGCTCTACTTTATGCCCTCAAATGTTTGTCTTTGCTTTCTTCTGTTTTCCTTAGGAATGAATTTAAAAGGCCCCTAGACGTCAAAGCTAAAGGGCGAGGTTAAAACTGAGTGTATGTGGGACCTTGTGGGTGAGGGTTGTAGGATGAAAAATTATTGTGTGTGTTTTCCAGTAATGTGAGATCAGAGAATCTCCCACCGATGATGGGTTAAATGTCTAAAAAATCATCTAGAGCAGTATTTTCTTTGTCTTGTATTTGGAGAAAGCAAGTCACAAAGGCCCTCCATGTACCTGATAAACTGTGTAATTCTGCGAGCAGAAACCCATGTAGAGGTGCCAGCGGCCTAGGTGCCTGGGCCACTGGCTCATCTGACCTTTCTGGAGTCCTGTCCTCATCCAGAATATAAAATCCACAGAACATCAGACTCTGGCTGAGTGTCTGTTGTTCTTTGGTATAATTCTGGGGAGTCTAGCTGTGCCCTGAAAATCTAGGTATATTCATTTGACAAGTATCAGTTGTGCACCCACTGTGTTCCAGATGCTGTTGGTAGATGGTATGGGTACAAAAATAAATATCACTCTAGTCCATAACTGTAAAGGTCTTATTTCTGGGGTCCACCCATAGTGACTCCGGGCACCCCAAACACAATTAAATACTTGGTCCTATGTGGATCAACATCCCCCTAAGATTCCTGAGCAATGTGAAATATTCAGGCCCCAAACAGTGTTGGGGTCTTTTTTCTTTTTAAGTTTATCATTTTTTTAAAATATTTTATTTATTTATTTTCATTATTTATTTATTTATCTTTAGAGGGGAAGGGAAGGAGAGAGGGAGAGAAACATCAATGTGCGGTTGCCTCTTGTATGTCCCCTGCCGGGAACTGGCCTGGCAACCCAGGCATGTGCCCTGACTGGGAATCGAACCGCGATACTTTGGTTCGCAGGCCCGCGCTCAATCCACTGAGCTACACCAGCCAGGGCAGTGTTGGGGTCTTAATGAGTCATTAATGGGGTCATTAATAAATGAGTGTTGGCATCTTGTTTCCTAATGAAGCTTTGATGCAAGAAGTTCAAAGTCATGTTTGATCTCCTCTTATTGTTTTGGTTTAAGAGAAATTATAGTTTTTGATACCAGAGAAGGGCCATGGCTGAGAGCCCATGGACGTTTATACCTCAGACTATGGAATAAGCTGCATGTTTCTATCTCTCTCGCAGGGTGAGGAAAAAGCCATGTGGTCACTTATCACTTTCAGACGCTCTGCCCACTGTCCTGGCATCATGGAAGTTTGTGCAGGCTGCTTTGGTGTGGGGGGAGGGGACATTACAGGCTCACTGGCAGGTTAGTGTTTTTCCAAGCTTAGAGTCTGGAATCTAATGCATTGTGTGTGTGTGTGTGTGTGTGTGTGTGTGTGTGTGTTAATCTGTCTGGGCTGCCATAACAGCAGCTTACACAACAGGCCTTTGTATTCTCACAGTTCTGGAAGTCCAAAATCAAGGTGCCAGCAGGGTTGGTTTCTGGTGAGACCTCTTCCTGACTTATAGATGGTGGCTTTCTAGTTGTGTCCTCACATGGCCTCTTCTCTGTGTGTGCACAGACTGAGTGAAATCTCTGGAGTCTCTTCCTCTTCTTTTAAGGTCACCAGTCCTACCGGATTAGGGCCCTACCCTTATGATGTCATTTAACCTTAACTATCTCCCTAAAGGCCCTATCTCCAAATAATCACATTGAAGGTTGGAGTTTCAACAAACGAATGTGGGTGCGGGACAACACAATTTAGTACCTAACACTTCTCCTACACTAGACACTGTGTTAAGTGCAAGGATGTAAAAATATGTATATATATCAAGCACTATCTCTGCTCTGGGAGGGCACACATTTACAATACGATATGATAATAACAAAACTGTGGTAGGTGTTGGGAAGGCAGAAAAAGTCCATTCAGTTTGAGCAAGAGAGGGAAGTCTTTTCAGAGGAACCTGGGTCTCAGAGAGGAGAGAAGCTCTTGGGAGGTGAGGGGGTGGAGGTTAAGGTATGCCAGGCAGAGGGGAGGCATGGGGAAGAGCATAACAGGTGACAGATTCTTTCATCCAGCCTTCGTCCTAACAGAGCAGGGCCATTTAGCACATACAGCACTCTGGCTGAGTGAAGTCCTGGATTTTGGGGGGATGTACGAAGAGCTCATAGAAGTGGTTAAAGGTGATATCAAGAAGTATGCTGATCTTTGGTGTTCTGTACTAAGGAGCTTGGACTTGATCATGTAATAGAAATTGCGCATCCTCCTTTAAGGAGAGGATGAACCTGGGCATATTTGCACTTGGAAAGTTCACTGGGGAAGCAGTTTGGAGTAAAAGAATGTGACATTGAAGGCTGGGGACAGTTGGGAGATCAGTGCCACAATGTGGTGACAGACCCCAAAGGTCAACTGTGGCAGTACCAGTGGGATGGGGATGGGACAATCTAGGCATCCTGTAGAATGTGCAGGACTTAAAATTGAATCCCATGTGAGGAGTGAGGAGAAAATGTAGGCTGGATCCCGGGTTCTGGTTTGGTGACTGGTGGACCCAATGTCAAGAATAGAAACAGTATAATTCAAGGAGGGGAAAGAGGGGAGACTGGTGGGGAACACCATGGATGAAGTTTTTCAAGGGGCAGTTTCTCAGGCTAAGAAGGAGCTTCTTCTTCTCTGAATCCTGTGGCTGGTGATTCCACCCCTCATTCAGCTTCAGGGACCTAAGGATGGCCAGAACCTTCAAGGATTGTGCTTTAGAGTATCTTTGGAGTAATGTGTTTATTGAAATTCATAATCGATATGACTTTTCTGTGTGATCATGACCTAAGCTGTTCTAGTCAGAAAAGCTTCCCAAGAAATAAGCACTAATTTATCTGTTTCCAAGAAAATTAAATCATTTTTGATCTAAAATCCATCAACTTGAGGTCCTTGCTTGTGACTCTGAAACAGGTATCTCCTGTTTTTATATCTATTAAGATTCAGGTGGATGGTAATCTAAGAATTTTAGGGTTGGGCAGAGAAGTAATTTACTGTAAGAGAGCCGGGGAAAAAAAAAGAAAGAAAATCAGAGAGAAAAAAGAAGTGAAACAAACTCCTTTTTCCTTGTGCACAAATTAAAATCTCCAGTTACTTTTTGGCAGGGAGGGAGAGAAAGGGGGTGAGGAATATGAGTAAATTCCCAGGTCACCGGGTTTCAAGCTCCAGCTTGAAGTTTGTAGAATTACAGCAAATCTGTTTTCTTTTCCTCCCTGATTCCTTTGGAGTTTTCCTCCGGGACTTATAAGCAGGATTTCAATGGGACAGTCATCTCTGAACGTCACAGACGTGGAGTGGAGATGGAGGCCAGACACCCAGCAGCCGCCTTCGATTTCCCACATCTTTCTCATCTGGTGACACTTAGTTTTTTTATTACAACATTCCCTCTCTTCTTTCGAGAGTTTCCGAAGCCAAACAAATTAAAGCAATAGAAGGAAAACCTCCCTGAACCAAAGCCCCAGACTTTCTCGGAGCTCCCGCGTCTCCCCTGGCAGTCCCCTCCGGAGACTGCAGCGGGAAACCGGGGCTCCAGGCCAGCGCCGTGGGGCGGGGCGGGGCCGGGGCGGGGTCTCAGCAGCTTCGCCCCGCCCCGCCCCCATCCCGCCCAGCAGCTTAATTCGGCCGCGCGGGGCCAGGGGTGTGAAAGAGCCGCCCTAGTCGGTCGGGCAGCAACCACCTTCTGAGCCGCCTCTAGCGCACGGTCCGGTGCCTGGAGTCGCGGGGCCTCTGAGCACCGTTGCAGCCGCCCTGAGCGAGATCCGAGGAGGGAGCCAAGCGCCTTTGTGCGCGGGCTGAGGTAGGTTCGCCTCCTGCACTTACTTTGCACACAAAGACTGGGAGCTCCGGGGAGGCGTTGCGCCCGCAGGGAGACTGTGCGGTCCCCCGCCCTGTTCTGACCCCGGCCTCAGGGACCCCCGGGCGGCTAGAGCCGCTGGGCTTCTCCTCTCCGTGGCTGGCCGTGAGAGCAGCGCGGGCGATGAGGCGGGGGTCGCTGCGAGCGCCAGAAGGCGAAGCTCAAGGCGGTGGGCGTGCGGGGTGCGTTGGCCACCCCGCGTAGTTCCCGGGGAGGGCGCAGGGCCGGGCTCTGCGGGGACACTGCGCAGTGATCCTGGGCCCGAGGGGTCCTGGGGAGGCGGTGGGCGCCGCGAAGGAGGGAGCCCTGACTGCCGCTCCAGTCGCCTTATTGTTGCTTCTTCGGCCCTGAAAATGAAGAGACCCCGCCTGGAGCGGGGATGCGCTGCCCACCTGGGGTGCGCCACATGCGCGCGGCCAGATGCCAAGCCCTCGGAGCGCCCCTCACTGCCCGGGGCGTCCGGATGCGGGTTCCGGGGCCCAGCGAAGCCGCAGCCTGGGCAAACAAAGGAGGGGCCGTGGGGGTTTGCCCGGTTGGTTTAAAGGTGACATCGGCACTGTTTACAGTCTCTAAGTAACTTTTTCGTTTTGACACATCTCTCCTACCGCTCCAGTGAACCCAGTATCTTGGGTGGTGTCTGCACCTAAGAAGTCCTAAAATTTGGGTTCCGAATTTCTCCCCAAGCATCTCCAAGGGCCTCCGGGACGGCATGGATGCTGATGGCTAAGTTTTAACATAATGGGTAGGGGATGGTGAAGCCCCTTCTTTAATCTGGACAGGGATCCTCTTGAGAGGATAAATTTTAGATCTTGCTGTTTGCAACAAGGTACCGTGGTCTTCCTTCCCCTACAAGACCTTAACCAATGCCAATGGAGTAGTCATTTAGTTAGAATGAGTGGATAGTCAAGGGAAGGACAGAAAAACCACATGAGGCCTGCTACATTTACATTCTTAAACTTGAGGATTTCTTTCTCCTCTGGTCATATTCTTCCTACACTGCTTTGGAGATTTTAGCTGTCCAAGTTGCTTTAAGTTGAAATAGTATCCAGCATGCCTGTCTAGATATTTCTTAGTGTTAGTAGTTTAAAGTTAGAAACTTTTAAGTATAAAATGATATGTATTTATTAAAAATTGAAAAAATATAGAAAGGAAAAGTCACTCATGTACTCAGCCACCAAGACGCACCCTGAGAATGAAGGTATCTTTGCTTGATTTTTGACTTGACAGCCATAGGTGGGGTGCGTGTGTGAAAATGGGGGAGTTACTGATTCTTCACCTTTACCAGGCACATCAGATTAAAGTACATCACACAGCCAGTTATACAGCAATGGTTTGCCACTTCCACATAAGATGAATATGAACCAGTTTTCTTAAACCCTTGCAAATAAACACCTATACAGAAACAGGAGGAAAGAAAGGAAAAGCAATGCAATTTCCACTTCTGAAGAATAGAGTGACAGAAAAGTCAATCTTTCAGTTTTCAAAATATTTAAAAATTAAAATTGAGATTCATGAGAAATATAAGTTGGAAAGGAACTCTTTGTAGCACAGGGAGAAGCAATGGTTTTAGAGCTGGGTGCTTCTGGAAGACTTTGCATTGAGAAAATAAATAAGGGATTTCCCTATGAGTCTTGAGTAGTTTTGAGTGTGTGTTTTATGAAAACAAAAACAAAAACAAAAAACACCACATTGTGCAGCCTCAGGTTTAGCCACTGAATGCTTTTGTTGTTTACATACTTCTATTTTCCACTTGTAAAATTTTGGACATTTCATTTCTCCAATGTGCAAAATGAAAAAGTGGTGTTGGAGACAACTGTTTAGAAGTAAGTTGATTTTAGGATGATGCAATACTTTTTGAAGTTAGGAGAATTTAAAGAGGGAAGTTGTGGTTATGTATACTGTCAGGTGCAATCTTTGTCACTGTTCCTTATTTGGGGAGTCTTAATCTGCATGCACTAGGGTATTTTGCAGTGCAGTAGTGACCTGTAAGTGAATGTGTGAAGTATGTAATCTGCTGTAGTGATCAACATTCCTTCTGAAATAATGTACCTTTCTCCATACTAAAGTCAAAAAAGAAACTCAAATGGGAAATATCAGAATCTCTAAATCTTATTTTTCAACCCTCCTGTGGCCTTGGGCAATGTAAGCAGCATAACCAAGCTGGATCTGAGGTCAGATTCAGTAGCTTTACTTTTTTTCTGGAATGTTACCTTTGCAGGAAGTAGAGAAGTTTGGGAGTAGTCCAGTGTGATGGCCTTGCTATGGTTATTTGCAGTGGCCAGCCTCATATCCCTACGGACTGGAAAGTCCATTCCTGGGATATTGAAAAGTAGGTTTGCTTTGCGCTTGAGAGCAGTACAATGAGAAATCCTGTTCTTGCACTGCAGGAGGATAGATAGTGTCCTCCCTTCCTCCCTCCCTTCTTTTCTTTTTTCCTTTGCTTTCTTCATTGTTTAAAATATCACAAGTAAAGGTGGAAGAGATTTTTGCTGATGTTCTTTGGGGGTGGTCGAGGGGTGGAAGACTTTTCTCTGAAAGAGGAAATGTAGTGGATTAGTACTATGGCTTATCGTTGTTATTAATGTCCTGTCTGCCTCCCCCTCCAGAATTTTCTGTGGGTCAGGAAGTTTGGTTATATGAGATCTAGATTGCAGGCACTTCTGGAAGTCCCCAGGTATCTTAGGGGAGTTGTGACTGTTCTCTAACAGAGAAAGCAGCCGTGGGCACCGGCCCACTTTGCATCTTGCTTTGGGCCTGCGTTGCCTTGGGAAAGCTGCTGTGCCAGTGAGAAGCCTGTGCACGCAGCGCTGGGCCGCGTGGGGCTGGGATGACCGGGTGAGACTTCGCTTCGCTTCCTTCACTCATCTAGGCCTATTTTTGCTTTTCTTTCTTGAAGCAAAACATTTTTCTTCCCTTTTCCTTTCTAGTGCAAGAAGTGCTGGGCCTTTTCCACCTGAACTTTTTCCTTATGCTAAGTATTTAAAACTCAGCCAAAAGGCATTTGCACTTTACCCATCTGATATTGATTCCACTACCTTGTCAATAAAGAAAGAAACTCAACAAAACAAACAAGCAAGCAAAACATAACCAGAGACATTGAAATTAAGAACAAACAGACAGCAACCAGAGGGAAGATAGGAGGGAATAATGGGCGGGGGTTGGGGGGGAGCGAAGGGTTTTCAGGAACAACTATAAAGGACACATGGACAAAACCAAGGGGAGGGAGGTGGGGATGGCTGGGGTGAGGAGACAGGTGGAGGGAAAAGGCAGAAAACTGTACTTGAACAACAATAAAATTTAAAAAATGGAAAAAAAAGAGTATACAAAAAAGAAAGAAAGAAAGAAAGAAAGAAAGAAACTCATTTGGCAAACTGGTGTAGGTTGCCATTTAGTCCAGGTAAGTCAACGGGCTGTTACTCAGGCTGTTTCTTGCTTTTCTTTTACTCCTTTGACAGACACCTACTTAGAGCTGCTCATGCGCCAGCACTGGCCTGCCACTGGGTATACTGCAGGCAACAAGACTGATGCGGTCCCTCATGGCAGGACAGACAAGGGAGATAGTTAAAGAATTGCACGATATTACACAAAACATATTTAAGGACAGTTAAGAGCTCTGAGGAGAAAGTAGCTCTTTGTGAATTAAGATAACTTGGAAAGAATGATGTGAATTACAGCTAAGGCCTTGGATTTGGGTTCCTTATGATAAGGTGAAGGACAGGTTCCAGATGGTTTGGGACCTGGATTCAGGTCTCGGGGCTGATCAATTTAAGAGCATGGTGGCAGGATCTTGGCTGTTCGATTTTGTCTAGAGGAGGGGAACTATGGTATCGTTCCAGTGTTCTCACCAAAGGTGAACCTCAAGGCAGTTGTGGGGTCGTGGGGTCCTGAGCTGTTCTGAGGAATTCCCGGAAGTTGGAGACTAGTGGTATGCAGAGGGGAACTGACTGCCCCTGTGGCCACCAGAGATTTGACATGGGTTTGTGAGGAAACTGTGGGGAGACTTACTTAATAACGGTTTTCAAACTCAGGTGGACTATAGGAAGGGAAACGGGAGAGGTGTAGAAACGGAGTGTTGCATTAACACTGGGTGAGCTCTTTAACAGAGTGCGGGTCTGTCACAGATTTCATGGACTGGGAAGCAGCTGGTGCAGAGCATAACCATTCCTTGTGCTCCATAGTATTGTGTGTGCGTGGGGAGGTGGGATGGAAGCATGGTTTGGTGACAGTAATGTTCCCGGTGCATGGCAAAGTCTTAGGGTTCAGGGGTGTGAAGCAAATCCCCTTTACATACCGTGAAATGCAGGCGCCCCGGGCTGTCTCTAATGCTCTTTCCTACCACTGAATCATGAATCCTTAGCAGTCCTTAGCATGAGAAGTCTTAAGGGGGGAATGCCGAGCCCAGACAGCTATTTGGGTTGAATATGTGTTGGGAAGTCTCTAAAAACAACAAGATAGAAAAAGAATACAGGTAGACCAGTTAGCCACACCTTGGCTGGTTGTAGTTACATGTAGTCTGGAAGATTTTGCTACCTCATTCTCTGTTGTCCTTTTTGTCATCAGTGCTAACTAAAGTTACGTTGGAGCACCTCCTCGGTGCCAGCCCTGGACTAAAAGGGCAGGCTTGGGAACAGGGTACATTTTTTAATGTGGTATAGGGGAACGATTTAAACCTTTGAAGCCAGACACATCTGAGTTAGGATCTAGGCCCCAGTGTTGTGAGGTCTGGTAAGTCCCAGACCCCTGGCAGCTCTAGCGCTCTCAACGGTGAGGCGAACTTAGTAAGATACACCTCCCACAGCAAGGCGAGGGCCATGCAGGGTCATGAAGCCCTGAGCATGTGGTCCCTGATGTGGCCCGCTGTGGTGTTTAGGCGGTCGGGCCACTTTTAACTCAGATTTTTAGTAACCTAGCAGCCGTGATGCTATGATACTGATGAGGGATGAACGGGGAGGGTGGGCGACTTTCTCCCTTCTGTGCTCACCGGGCTCCTCAGCATGCCTTCGTGCCTTCAGGAGTGTTGTAAAGACAACCTGCCTTTGATATTAGAAATGGCATGCTTTATTCAGTTCTGGGATGCAAGTTGTGTCATAATGAAGCATGTGGGAGAGAGGGCTCTGACAGTGGTGTAAGCTTCTCTGTGTCGCTATTAATACCTGAAACATGCACACTCCGCGAGAATTAAAGTTAAAACTCACATTTTATCCAAGTTTGTTAGGCCTCTGGGCCTGATGCATGCTAATGAATTTACAAAATCCTACAGTCATATTATAACTCCTGCAGTGTACATAATTAGCAGTTTATGAGTATCTGATGTAGGTGTATTAAAATTCCCATATCCTAGGGGAAGTTAGGAATGTTGTTGTGTACAGGAATATGTAGAGGGACTTTTAAAATAATGTTCTTTCCCTTATAACTTAATGTTATTTAAAATAGGTAAAGTTGTGGGTCCTTTTTTCCCCTTTCCTTTTTTAATGGAGTCCCAGAGTACTGTGGTGCATTGGAAAGAGAGACTTGTAGTATTTTTAACTTTCAGAATCCTAGGCCCAAGCTCCCTACTTATTAGTATATGATTTTTGAGTAGACTGTTTATTTCTTCATCTGTAAAATGGAGATAATCACACTTGCCTCCCTCTTAGAGTGCTTGAGAGCGACATGAAAGCCTTATTCTTGACATCTGGTGGAGTACCCCGTGACTCTAAGTTGTCATTGTTGGGACTGCCCTAGGGTTCTACTGTATGAGGGCCACCCCTCCAGGATAGGGGTGACTCTTTGAAGGTGACAGGAGGCAGGGCACAGAATGGTAAGGAGAACTGGCCTTATCATCCTTTAGATTCCTGCTGCGGTGGGAACAGCAGTTACTCTGCATTCAAGGAATGAAAATAAGCATCTGGGAAATCCTAGACTGTCAGACTTAGGGTTTCAACCTGGGTTAGTCAGGTAACCTAGAAGGGCTTCCGTATTCTTGTCTGTGAAATATAATAACAATAATGTAATAATATTATTTTTATGGTTACCAACTAACAGTTCTTGAGTACTTCCAACCTGCAGGCATTGGGCTCAGTGCTTTACGAAATTTCTTCATTCATTTAGCAACTGTTTAACACATTTTCTCGTGTGCCAGGTGCTGTGCCAGATGCTGGGGATATGTGGATAGGGCAGTGGGTGGGACTGACAGAATCCCTGCCTGCATGGAGCTTATATCCACAGGAAGACAGAATGTAAATAGCTACATACATAACGTGATGCCAGGTTAATGTCAGTGCTAGAAGAAAAGTGGATCAGGTCAAGGGGCTAGAGTCTGGTGGGAGAAGAGGTGATGTTTTTAATGGGGTGAGGCCCCTCTGATGAGGAGAATTGGAGCTCTGAATGAAGGAAGGGGTGAACCTTGCTCTCATCTGTCTGTGCAGAGGCAAGGGCAAATAATGGCCCAGAGATTGGAGGAGGAGCTCTATCTTGAAAAATGTCAGGAAAGCCCGTGTGGATAGAGCTAGTTTCCAGGGAGGGGTGTCAGATGAGGTCCGAGTTGGGGCCAGATCACGTGGGACCTGTCGCGTGTGGTCTGGTCTCGGCTGATGGGGAGGCTGTTCTGAGTAGGGGGTGGTGGAGATCAGATCCGCCTTGCAGGTTGTAAATAACCTTCTGGCCTGGATTGTAGTGATCTCTACAGAGCGGTCAGAATGGAAGCAAGAGGACCTACAGGAAGCTCTTGTGAGTCCCTGGGGATGGTGTCAGGCCTGGGATGCAGATGGGGAGAGGAGTTTGGATGCCTGATATATTTGGATGATGGGACAGTCAGCACTTGCTAAGGACTGGAACTAATATGCAAGAAGGAAAGCAATTGGGAGTGGCACCTACATTTTTAGTCTCGACACTGACTTTTTAGTGCCACTGACTGACGGGAAGCCTGGGGGAAGGTTATGCAGTGCTCACAACAGCCTCCGACATCAGTGCTGTTATGATTTCCGTTTCTCGGATGTGGAAACCGAGGGTCAGAGAAGTAAAGAAGTTTGACCGAGGAAGGAAGTCAGGATTAGGACCAAGTCTGGTTCTTGCCCAAGCCTCGTGTTCTCAGCTGTTTTTGCTATATTGTGGAAAATATCTGAATTTGTTGTCATAACAGATTGGAGTGAAAGGAGCTGTGTGAACACTTCCAAAACACATCCTTTTCTTTTTTTTTTTTTTAAGTACTGCTTTATGAGTACTATACGGCTCACCCCTTCTACATGGATAGTTCCATCATTTTTAGTACATTTGTGCTGTGAACAACTATCACAATTCTATTGCTTCGTTTAGCCAAGGCATTAAGTTCTGTCTGTATATGCTAATTTTATTGCTTACAGAACATGGATACCTGGCGCCCACCTAAATTAAGAGACTGGACCTGGGGTTTTGAGATGGAATTCCACGTGATGGTGCAAACCATAATAGATTATTTTTTTCAGTAATAATTTAAAATTTTCTGATTTGTAAGGACTTTTATGTTCTATCTTTCCTTATAAAAGAAAAAGTCATTGATGAGTTAAAAAATGCAAGGGGAGAATGATAAATGATAAATCTGAAATAGTTTGGTTTCTGTTCTGCCAAGGTATGTATAAGAGAAATGGGCCTCTGATGGCAACTTTTGGCTTGGTTGTTAAGATCAGAAAGGACAGATTATTGCGGTGTTCCCAGTGGGAAGTAATTGGGAGTCCCTCTCAAAGGGGGCGGTGATAGCAAGTGAATTTATGTACGCCCCATCATTGTTGGGCTGCACAGGGATAGAGTGCACCTGATTTGGGGACAGCCTTAACATGTGAAGGCCACTGGAATGGAATTGGCTCGTCCTGTCACAAGCAGGCCTTTCCTGGAAACCACACTGTGAAAAGGATCGTCATATAGCAGGTTCCAGGATTCTTGTAGGCACAGCCTCATAATTAGCAGTGCTTGCGACCACACACTTGTATCAAATAAATGTTGGCCATGACCAATAAGTCATAAAAAAGGTGTGGAAACCAGAAATTGAAAATAATTTGAAATTATAATCTATATTGTGTTGTTAGGGGGGCTCGAGCTTGGAGAAGCCATAGAGACTGAGAGGTCATTTAATCTGGACTCCTCGTTTTTTGGTGAATAAGCCAGCACTTAGCTGTGTTAACTAACTTGCCCAAGACCACCCAGCTAATTGTTAGTAGGGTTGGAACTAAAACTCACCCCAGAATGACAATTCCTAAATACCTGAGTGTTTCTGACACACATACTAAATATTTTACATGCATCTTTTTTTTGAAGCTTTGCCCCATGATGTAGGACTACAATATATAATATATTGACTATAGCACTATAGTTTACTGAGGAGGACACTGAGGTGCAGACACAGTTACTTACCCAAGATCATACCGAACTCCAGATATTCTCAGTACAGGGAATGCGTGCTTATCCACTCGAGGGCACTGCCATTCACTATTCCTCCCATCTTCCTTTCTTCTTTCCTTTTTATTATTATTTTTAACTATATTATATCTTATTAAAAAATGCCTTATTCCTAATAGTCCATAAACATTGCCTTTCCAGAGCCTTCCATGTACTCTAAAGATCCATGTTAAACTCACTAGCTCTAATTTATTGTAAATAAATTATTATTGGAAGTGAAACGCCTGCTATGATAAGTATTTAAATAACCGGTAATTTTGCTTGGCTTCCTAACATTTAAAGAGTTTTTGGGCGATAGACAGTTCAGGACTGTTAAGAAATATCTAGGTAGGTTTGAACTGATAGCTTCTTTCTTTTGTAAATGCCTTGTACCAAAGCTTTAAGTATAATTCTTCTGGTTATTCTTTTCTTTCTTTCTTTTTAAATCACTACTTATCCTTTAAAGATGGAAAACATCACCAAAGAACTGACTTATGATGGGTCTGGAAAGCAAACGTTTCTTACGTGAGAGCTTCTTGTCTCTCTTTACCTTCTTCCTCCTCTGTCTCCCCCTCCTCCTCAGTCACATCCTGGGCAGCCCTGTGGTAAAGATTTCATAAACAGCAAGTTGACTTTTGGGAGCAAGTGTGTGAAGGGTGATGGGCAGGGAGCAATGAAGGTGAGAAGTCACCCCTCTGAAAACAGGATAAGGTATTGATTTTCTGAGTGTCGTCAGCCTCTTAATTTTTAAGACTGGTGCACTCACCTTTCTCTCCGTCCATGCTGCCCACAGGAGCCTGATGTGGGTGCCACAGAGGTGATCGTTATAGTCTATAATGTGTGTTAAATGAGAGGGGGAAATGTGGACTCTGGTCAAGTCCAGGGAAATCTCCACTCGGATGTCTCTCGTACTGTGGACTACTGGTTACTTTAAACAACTTGGCGTAAAACAAAAACAGTTGGCTTTGCAGCCATCCATGTATATACCCAAAGTAGGTTTTCTTGTGTTGTTTGTTTTAAATGCTTCTAAATTGCGATTCTTCATGAGCTTCCTGTTTCATGAGTACAGCTGGAATCTGTAATGATTGGATCCACCAAGACTGGTTTCCCCCCCTCTCCATTAGTGCTAGAAACTGAACAGCTTGCAAATGCAGTCTGCAACATGTTGCCTACATGTGCTTCTTGGTGAGCCAGGGCACGTAGCTGACTAATTTCAAACACTGCCTATTTATGGCCTCTTCAGAATATTTGTAAGATGTTCTTTCTATTGACATCCTGTAGAATAACATGACTTTTTAAATGGAGATAAATTACTTTTTTACTCATGGATGATTCATTTGATAGTCCTCTTCAATTACACACCCACGGCTTCTCTGAAGTGTGTCACTCCAGTCACGAGCCTGCGCTGGTGTGTTCACAATAGTCATGGGATTGAGTGGGGATCCAGGCCTCCCAGGACACGGAGCTCTCAGGTCCGCAGAGGAAACGGAAGCTCAGGAGTGCTGATGGGCCCAGCTCTCACAGAGCTCCTTAGTGCGTATCTGGGACTAGAACTCTCTTCCCGAGTCCTAAGTCAGTACAGTCTTCTCTGCTGCCTCCCACCTGTGCTTTCTTTTGCCCCCACAAAAGAATAAAAGTAAAAACAAAAACTTCCTCATTACTGGGATGATGGTGATGATTTTATTGCAGAAAAATAATAATGTTTTAAAGAAAACCTCACACAATTCTGTCATCCCCCCAAACTTTCTTTTTCACATGTGTGTTCTTTACATTAAAACAAAGTGTTAAAAGCATTAAACATTAATATAGGTATTCATAGCATAAACAAAAGCCTAGGTATTTATTTAAATGTATGAGAACTGTCTTTGCTGACTGTAGTCTATTGTCCACTAAGTGAATACATACATGATTTCTTTCTAAATACATATGAGTTTATGAGTGTATATTTCTATTTTTTAAAATATTTTATTTATTTTTAGAGAGAGGGGAATGGAGGGAGAGAAACATCAATGTGTAGGTGCGTCTCCCACGCCCCCTACTGGGGACCTGGCCCAAAATCCAGGCATGTGCCCTGACTGGGAATTGAACTGGCAACCCTTTGGTTTGCAGGCCAGCACTCAATCCACTGAGCCACACCAGCCAGGGTATGAGTGTATATTTCTAAATAAATATGAGTTCTTTCCATGATTTTGGACGGATAATTTTCATATTACCATGCCCCTCAAGGCTTTTTCAAGTGTTTGTTACCATTTATTAGTTCTAACGTTGGTGTCCTAGAAAGAACACAGACCCGATTTTAGATGGCCCTGGGGTATGTGCTAGGTTCTTTTACCTCTCTGAGCTCATTTTATCATCTCTACGATGTGAATATTAGAGAGGTAGTGCAGGTAAAGCACCAGGCACGGTGCCTGCACATACGTTAACAAATGGTGGTGTTCTCCTTGTGTGTGCTGCCCCTGACTGCTGTCTGGATACGATGTCATACATGATTGGTTTCATTCACCCAGTGGAACGAAACTATTCAATTCCGTTAGGACTCCATTAGAGTTCGCCCCAGGTGTAGGAAGGGTGCCTATTTTGCCTGTACTATCCTCCTGGGCCCGCTACACCTGTATTACTGAGCCGGTCTTATAAGCAGTGGTAGCATGGAGAGCTGGGTTAGGAAGCTGGGGTGAAGGGCCAAAGCTGGAGTTCTGGGGCTAATTGGAGAGTGGGAGAGAGACCACTGGGCTCAAAAGTATAGAAGTCTGTCTTAGTCAGCTACAAGGAATGCCATGGACTGGGTGGTCTAAACAGCAGACATTTATTTCTCACAGTTTTGGAGTCTGGAAAGTCCAAGGTCAAGGTGCTGGCAGATTTGGTGCCTGGTAAGGACCCACTTAAAGGTTTGTAGGTAGCCGTCTTCTAGTGTCCTCACATGGTGGAGAGAGATCATTTCACGCATGTCTGTTCTTCTAGGGGCACTAATCTCACCCATGAGGGCTCCACCCTCATGACCTAAACACCCCCAAGTTCCCCACCTCCAGGTACCATCACACTGGGGATTAGGGATTCAACGTTTGAATTTTGGGGAAGTAAACATTTGGCCCATAGCAATGGCCAAGGCGAACAGAGGTTTAGAATGTATGGGCAGGCAGGGTTCTAAGAAACAAAGAAGTGTTCTGTAGAGAAGGTAGGTTTTCAGAGACCAGCATGGAAGTGGAAGGAGGAGGACATGACTAGAAGTGACAGTGAAGCTGTGGGTCAGGAATCTGAGCCAGCAGGGGAGAAAATCAGGTCAGTGTGTCACCAGTAGTCAGGTGTTCATGGTGATGCTGAGTAAAGGTTCTCACCCAGTTCATTTGTTGGTTCATGGGCTCCTGTGTTCACGGGAACTGATTGCTGGGTGAGGGCATCCCTATACCTGCAAACAAGAGGGGTTCAGGGTCAGCAGTTAATGGCAGGAGAGTGGTTCATCCTGGTACCCCACACACAAGGCAGGCACCCCTCCTGTTTTGTCTGGGATGAGCTTGGTTCCTATCTTTTTTGTCCAGGTAATTATTAGTAGAGCCTTTATCTACATTCTATCCAATCAGACCTGGTCTTGTTGACAGATAATGTACCTCTCCTACTACGCACACACCCATGGTGCAGGTAACTGTGATAGATAAAGATCCTCATCACAAGTTTGTCTGATTTGAGCTCTATCTTAAGCCCAAGGTCTGCTTGCCTCATCGGGGGAGCTTGGCTGCCATCTCTTTCCTTAGTATTTGAACTCTGAAGAATTTTCCGTATTACATTTTTCAATGTTCTTTTCTCTCTTGATTTATGTTTTCAATGCCTGTCAGTTTTGGCAGTGATCTGCTTAATGCTGTAAACTTTAGTACAGACACACCCAGCAGCATCTGTAATTGCATCTCTGCCTGGGCTTCTCAGGAGACTCCGTCCCTTCCCCTGGGCACCTGGGGTGCAGTACCCCACCTAACCAGTCCCTTGGTGGCAGGAACTGGTGAGAGAGGGAAAGGGGAAGAGAAGAAGGAGAGGAGGCTTCGCCTTCCTTTACTGGTTAGGAGAGTTTTGGGAAGTCTTATCTGCATTCTTGGCAGTTGGGGTGTGAGGGGTCGGAGGTAGGTGTGGTGGGGGTGAACAGGGCCCAGGGTGCCATCCTGGTATTGTTGCTAACGCACTCCCCATGCTCCCTTTGGCATGGGTCCTCCGTCCCTTCTGGTAAGAGCTTCAATCCCCAAAAGAAGAGTTAATGTTCTTCCTTGAGGTGCCGCATGAAATGTTTGACTTGGATACCAGCGTGACACAGAACACTGTGGCGCGCAGGGGCTGCTTTGTCTATGATGAAACGGAGTGAAAGACCAGAGCACTTGCGTGCCCTGGGATGCGGAAGCAGGACTCGCCTGCCCTGCTGGCAAGTACTTTTCCACCTTGGATTTCTCTGTGGTCATTTGATCATGGATTGTGTTTTTCCATCTCTGATTGGAAACTCTGAGGGTGGGGGCTGTGTCATCCTAATTTTATCCGATGGAGAGTTGGTGCTTCTTCCTAATTACTGCTGCTGTTCTAAGTGCCACACTGAGGGGCCAGATTCGGACCTGAGTGTTGCTGTCTGTTTAGATGGGACTGGGTTGGCTGCAGTCCTGAAGTCATAAAGCACACAATGAGGGCTTGGCCTCTTCCATCAGCCTTCATTTCAGACTCAGTGTGTCAGCAGCTGAGGCATCACTTACTTCCATCTTTGTATCATTTCAGCCCCACTTTCTCAGCTTAAAACCCTCCCTCCTAAGGACTTCTCTGGAAACACACACACTCACACACACACGCACACACCCTACCCTGCCGAGGACTTGCCCTGAAACACACAAGATACAAGTACTCATGCATACACTTACACATAGTAACAACAACAGATGTTTTTAAGGGTAAGCACTGTCTTGTACTTTACGTTATGTCCCCAGACCCTAAGTCCCAAGAAGCAGCCCTATGGTGCGTTGCAGAGAGTTCCAGCCCTGACCAAATACAGAAGATTGTTCTAGGGTGGGGAAGATGGTGTGTTTGTGTGTTTTCTGTTCCTTCTTTTGCTGACTTGCATTCTGAACTTTTCCCCTTCCTTTGTGGCATCTGATGTTGGCAAGTAAATGTGCAGGTTGGTTGGGCTGATCCTTTTCTTCCTCCTCCATCTCTACCCACCATATCTTTATGACTTGGGTGGGGTATCAGGACACAACTTCTGTGACCCCTTTAAAAAAATAAAGCAGATAGAGGGCTATGCAACAAGCCTGTGACTTCCCACAGATAAAGGAATATAAAACTAAGAGAAGGGCAGCTGGTGGGTGGTGGTTGCATGCTGAGGAAGGTGAGCCTGCATCCTGTTTTCAGAGTTCTGTGGTCCATACTGTGGTTCTTTGTTTCATGTCACTTGTCACTAAGAAACAGTAGAATCTTTCCCTGTAGCTCTGGGTTACATATATCTCCTTAAAGAGTCTTGATTCTGGATATTAAATAACACACAGACTGCCTTATTAGCTAAAAAGAAGAGTATGTCCTCTGCTCAGTGCCTGTATAGCTTCTGTCAATGAGCAATTCTTTTCTATCCCATTTCTTTCAGTAGAGAAGTAGTGTGATTTGGCAGCCTCTGGGGTCAGGCTGCTTGGGCTCACCTTCTGGGTCTGCAGTTTATTAGCTTCATCAGGAAAAGGGGGATAATAATAGTACACACCTTACAGAGTTTTACAGAAACCCAGCTAGTGCATTACTGTATATAGTAAGCACTCAGTAAAATGTTTAAAAATGTGGGCATGTTATTGATAAAAACATACCTCAATACTCTGGTACTGTTCTTCGAAGAACTGTTAGCTATCTCCTACAGGTTTGGTCATCGGCTGTTCCCTAATCATGACGAGAGCCTATTGTTTGAGAACTATGCCTGCATTTCTGGGGACAGCAAAGGAGAATGTCTGAAACAGGAGTGTCCCAGGAAACCCAGATTTTTTTTTTAAGATTTTATTTATTTATTTTTAGAGAGGGGAAGGGAGGGAGAAAGAGAGAGAGACACACATCAATGTGTGGTTGCCTCTTGCGTGGCCCCCACTGGGGACCTGGCCCACAACCCAAGCATCTGCCCTGACTGGGAATCGAACCTGCGACAGTTTGGTTCGCAGCCCGAGCTCAATCCACTGAGCTACGCCAGCCAGGGGAAACCAGATTTAACCTGTGGCAAGTGAGATGGTGAGGGTGAGCTCTGGGGTTGAAGAGTTCTAGTCTAATATACCATAATCTGGGATTTTAACTGCTATCACAAAGAATGTGTGAAACTGAAGCCAAGACTGAAACTGTCAAGCATTTTACACAATCTGAAACAATCATCCTAACTCCCTGTAGCGTGTCTTCTTACAGTAACTGGGCATTGATTTCAAAACTGCTGCTGGTGTGGACAGCTGCAGGTGAAGTGCAAGTTAGATGTCCCCTGGGGCCCTCTCAGTGGCTTTATAAGGCTGATGCAGGGGATGCTTACATCTTTCAGGGTCCCAATAGGCTCAGTGGCATGAAACTGAGACCTAAATCAACCGTGTCTCCAAGTGTGGAGTGAAATCAGAAGTGGTTTTGCCCCTGCCACCTCCCTGCCCTAGTTTCCAACTGCTTTCCTCTTTTGCTGGCTCCAGCCATGCTGGCCTCTGTTCTGTTTTTCCTGAACAAGCCAAGCTCACGCTTGCCCAGGTTCTGTGGGGCCCTCCAGATCTGCTCTCTGCACAGCTTATACCAGATACTCAGAGGCCTCGCTGTTACCCTTTAAAAGCAGCCCCCTGACCTGCCACACCTTCTTACCTGCTTTATTTCTCCTCCTGACTCTACCGGACCTATTGCAGACAGCGTGTGCTCCTTTGTTTCTGCCTGTCTTCTTCCTCCCCTCACCTCAGCACTAGGAGGTAAGAGTCCGAGGGCCCGCATTTCCAGCAACAGGGACTCTGCTTTGTTCTTGCAGCAGTGGTTCCCGTGGCCCCAGGTGTCCCTCCACCAGGTGAAAGGGCTTCTCCTACCGTACTTCCAAAGCAACACAAGGCCGGTGTCCCATAGCCCTTAACCATTGAGGACTACTGAATCATCTGCCTTCTCAGCAGGAAGAAAGTCTTTGGAAGAAAACTCTGCAGAATACATTACTTTGAATTTCATCTTTGTAAGCGGCCGTATTTTGGATGCCAGTGAGGAGGATCAGGTTGCACTTCCTTTCAGTAAATTAAAATGAATTAAGGCCAGTAAATTAAAGGCCAGGCATAAACCTTTGCCTTCGGCCTTTGACAGGTTGTTTGTAATAGAAAATAGCCGTGTGGTCCATGAACCTTTATTTGTGGGTAAATGGCACAGGATATTGTCCACGCTGTTCCCATTGGTCTTTGTGTGTAAGGGCCCAGGCGGGGAAACCCTTTTAGACCCTCGTGCCGTGTGCCATGATTTGTTTCTTCGTGATTTGACTTCTCTCTTGAGAAGGAAGATGGGATGCTGTTTTTTTTCCTGATAATGGAAAGTAGATAGCCCTTTTTTTTTTTTTTTTTTTTTGTCCTTGCCACTAGGAAGCTTAAAGTCACATTTAATACTCAGATCTGGGAATTACATTAGCTTGAATGTGTCACACTTCTGCTGTTTCTTCTGTAGTATGACCTTGAGTTTTAAATTTCTATCCATCTAGTTGCATATATGACTTTTGTTTTGAGGTACTCCAGATCTCTGGGAAGAACTAGAGAAGGACACAATTTAACCCCCCCCCCCCCGCCCCCATCTTTTAATGCAAGGTACTGAGTAGCCAACTTGGTTTTGAAATTCGGTTGCCTTTGTGTATTTGTAATTGAGTAATGCTACTGACAGAAAAATCTGTGTTTGCTTAGGTAGAATTTCCATTTCTTTGGCAGATAAGCTCAGGGAAGCAATTTTAGATCAGTTGCCAGTTGGGTGGGGAGGGAGGAACCTGTAAATAATCAGAGTACAGTTTTGAGGTAAATATCTCATTGGCTTTATTGGGTTTATTCCAATTGCAAGAGTTTGGTTAGTTGCACTAGAGGGCTTGAAACTAAATATGCACTGTTACAGGAAAACTGGCTTTTGGGTATTACAGTGAATTTCTTAAGCTTTGCTATTTCCGAAGGATTTGAGTTTTTTCATTCAGTAACTCTTAGTGCCTACCTGTGTTCCAAGGTGTACACTGGTTGATAAGGATGTTTACAAGTGATACGTCACTAGTCAAACCTCCTTTTAAGAGGCTTACCTTCCAGCAAACTGGTTTTCAAAATTGGTTTGTCAAAGTAGTAAGTATTTCCTAAGCAATTAAGGAAACATCTTTCCCTTTAGAAAATCGATTTGTTTAGTGACCTGGGCTTAA
Source organism: Glossophaga mutica (assembly GCA_039655065.1). Lineage (NCBI taxonomy): Eukaryota > Metazoa > Chordata > Mammalia > Chiroptera > Phyllostomidae > Glossophaga > Glossophaga mutica. The sequence continues at coordinate 161,725,641 of CM077303.1, forward strand.
TGGTTAATGTAGTGAGTAGATAGGTCTTTTCCAGGTGTTTTTTACTGGAGTTTTCCTAAGGGACCTGTGAAAATTCATAGAAAATCTTTTCTAAAATAGTCATGTTTTTCTTTTGCTAAACAAGAATTCCTAAGTAAATAATTTTTTCTAGTAACAGAGGATGCAGTTTGTGTTTTCTTGCCTCATCAATGCCTCCTCGTGTGATATCGATCCTAAACGAAGAATGCTATTCTTTGTCAATATTTTATAGCCAGGACCCAACAGTGAACCATTTGGCAAGATCCCACCTCTTGGCAAGCTTGCAGTGGATTTATTCCTCTCAGTAAGGACTTGTAATATTTATATATAACCTAGTGGTGTGATTTCAGAATCTCCAAAGGAGATGCATATCCACGATAAGGAAGGAACTTGTTTATTCTAGATTTTTCTTCACTGTACGTTGAGAAAATTACTCAAAGACATTTGGCAAAGTGAAGAAAAATGAAAAAAATGGATTGAGTTTGTGGAGTGTATTAATCTAAGTGATGTTTATTTATTAGACTGATGAAAGACCCAGCATCCTGGGCACAGGTAAGTCTGCAGGATATTTCTCCTGAGGGAGTTTATGTCTAATTAAGGCAGCTAGGCACACGTGTAGAGTTAACAAATACGCTAGGGAAACTAGTTGCTCACTGTGTTGGAAGTGAAGTCGGTGCCATTTTGCTTCGTGAACTTTTCTGATTGAAAGAAAGCTTTGTGCTCCCATGTCCTACCTCTGGGCCTGGAGTCTGAGATTCCCATGAGGCCTGATTTAAACAAAAGGAGGTGTCAGCTTTAGGGCTGAGTTCAGTTGGGAAGAACTGGGGGAAAAGGAATCATCCTTAGGTGGTATTAGTAGTGTTAGCACCTTTAATAAAAGTTAGTTTAACTCATTGTATTTCCTGGCCTGCTGCAGCCACAGAAATATTAATTGCCTGAAATGTCCATTTGGAAAAAAAAAAGAGCTTTACTGAAGTGGCATGTGAATAGAAGACTGTGGATTGTAAAATACTGTTATTCGCCTTTGTGATAAAAACATGGGGCCTACTCAATCGGAGTACCTGCCGTAGACACGACCACACGTGTCCCTGTGTAGCACAGGCCGCAGGTCCAAGGTGAAAGAGGGCGGCCCCTGGGGAGGCTGGGCCTGAGAGAGGGTAAGAGAACAAGGCCCCTCCTATCCTCTTGAGAGCTGAATTCCTCAGATCTCAACTTAAAAGCAAGGGCAAACACTGATATTAATCAGCATGTCTTCAAAATGAGAGTTTCTAAAAAAAAATAACTTTTTTGATCAAAAGAAGCCTCACATGATTATACTCTTTGATGTACTGCTTAAAATCAGTGTTTAATTTCTTTTTCCCCCTAGTTTTTAGTACAAGAGACACATCAAAATATCAATACTTTAGGAAGATTTACTCTAATAAAATATCTCTTCGCTATTCAGTGATCTGATAATTTCTATTTTTAACTAAATTTTCAGTGTTCTCAACTTTTTCATCAACAAATATTTTTTGAGCATTGCAACTTTAATTTTGTAGTAAACATTTTTATCCCTGTTTTATAGTTGGAAAAAACTAAGAGTCAGTATAGTGTAAGTTGAGCACACTATTAGGATTCTAATTCTTTTAGGGAAAAAATCGCCTAGTCTTTGCTTGCGCGTCCCTGCTTTACTCTCACACCGCTACCACACCCACGGCTCTGCTGCCACCCGATGTGTGCGGGCTTTCCCCACACCCAGAAATTCTCTGCGACACCAGCTGGGTGTCCTGCAGTTTAACTCCATCCTGACACCATCTGCCAGAGACAGTATCAGCTCCTACAGGTTAAGGGGTCAGTCCAAGAGACCGCCCCTCCCCCCTCTTCAGATGCCCATTGCGAATAGTAGGCCCGCATAGTAGGGCTGCAGGTCTGACTTGGCTACGAGTTGGAGTTTCCTACAGCCCCCTCCTTGGGTTTGAATAATTTGCTAGAGCAGCTCGCTGAACTCAGGGAACCACTTACATTTGCAGTTTATGCAAGGACACGGTAAAGGCTACAGATGAACAGCCAGATGAAGAGAGACCAGGGTGCGGTCGGGGAGGGTCTGAGCGCAGGAGCACCTGTCCCTGCGGGGTTTGGGGCGCATCGCCCTCCCAGGACCTGGGTGTGCTCACCAGCCAGGAAGCTCAGTTCTCCGAACTCCCTGTTGGGATTTCTATGGGGACTCCCTCCGCTGGGCATGAGCAGTTATTAACACAGTCTGGAGAATGGGAGGGGGACAGGGCTGACCGAGCTTCTAACCATGCCTTGGTCAATCTGGTGAAGAGCCCCCATCCAGGAACCCACCCAGAGTTGCCTCATCAAAACAAAAGGTGCTCCTAGTGCTCTCATCACTTAGGAGGCCACAAGGGTTTCAGGACCCCCGTTCCAGAAACCAGGGGCAGAGACCAATATGTATTTTCTGTTATCACACTAATGCTGCAGAGTATTACTATACGAGTTTCTTCCAAGTTGTGCTGATTTCACTACATCACATAGTATAGCAAGCCTTTTTTAGGGGAATTTCCCAATTGTTGACTGCTTTTCTAACAAAATTTACCATCGTATCCATTTTTAAGTGTGTAATTCACACTTAAGTGTGTAATTAAGTGTGTAATTAAATCCATTCACACTGTCAGCGCTTCTCTGGAGTTCTTCATCTTCCCAGGCCGAATCTCTACACCTGTGAATAACTCCGTCTTCCCTCCCAGGTGCCTGGAAGGATCATTCTGTTTTCTGTCTGTGAATTGGCCTACCTCGGGTACCTGATGTAAGTGGAGTCACACAGTAGGCTTATTTCACTTAGTACAAGGCCTTCAAGGTTCACCGGTGTCGTAGCCTGTGTCAGAATTTCATTCCTTCTTGAGGCTGAATGATACTCCACTGTACTTCGATACCATATTTTATTTATTCCTTCTTCAGTGGATCTGTTTTTTTATACCGTGGGTCTCAGTCAACATTTTAAAACATAAAATGCAGTAGGAAATGTGCCCACGTTAGGGATCAGTACTGTGTTGTAAAACATGTGTGCGTGTTGTACCAAAAACTCTGTTGGTTTTTTACATTTTTTACAGGCAGGGTAGAGTTGCACTCTTAAGCGTCTAGCAGGTCTTATGAAATTTTTCATGTTGAGAGCCACATAATCTTTCCTGTGTTGTGGGAGGGATGGAATGAGGGAGAAAGAGCAGGGCCTGCCTACTTTTTTCTGTAAAATCACATGTCCGCAGTGATGCACTTGGAAGGCATTCAGGTGAATCATATGTGAGCTGAACAGCATTGCTTGTAAAGTTCTCAGGGTTTTGCACGGATTCTCCTCCCTCCACAGTGCCCCAAATGGCATGTGGCTGCGTCACCCGGGGAGGCCCACGTGCCCTGTGCTTCCTCAGGCTTGGGGCGGGAGTGCGGGTGTACTGGGCCACCCTGCAGTTAGCTCACTAAATCTTTATCTTTTATGTACCTCTGCAATTGTAATTTTGCACACATGCCCTCAATTTAGATTTGATATTTCCTACTAATTTAATAACAATTTAGAACTGGAAGGAAACGTCTTTGGTTTAGAGAGGTGGTCAGCCCAGAGGCGCACAGGTAGTTGGACAATTGGGACTAGAGTTCCAGGCCCTTCTTCCCCTGATTGTGGCTTTTCCATGCTCTATTAAACACCTAAACCAAAAAAGGAAAATCTCAGTGTATTTCATGAGTGGACTATAATGTCATGCCTTACTAACCTTAAGAGTGCAAGTTTTAGTTGTCTTAAAGCCTGTATGCTGTAGGCGTTGCGGTGACATTGCAGTGAATATTAAAACTCAACCTCCTCCGGTACGGGAGCGTTTTTAAGTAGTTGGAAAGGTGACAGGAGCATGGTTAAGCTGTGTGAATGTAGGACTGGGACCATGCACATGCAGGCCTGGGGAGTTCCTAGTGCATTTGACGTGTTTATGTGTCTGTGTTTTCACACCAGTTAATGAGGGAGCTGATTCAGGGGAGGAAATGTTGGCTTTCATTAATAGATTTTGGTTAACCTTGTATAGAGGGTATTTGCTTTCAAGCAGAGTAATTGATGTTTAATGCATAACGACATTATTCTTGTGCTGCCAGAGACAGCGTGTTCCATTGGTCTGGAAGGTCTGTAACTGGTACTAGAGTTGGAGCAGTTTGTTGTTTTTCATTGTTTGCTCTTGTTTCTGTGCCTTATGAAGTTACAACAGCGTGTTCCATTGGTCTGGAAGGTCTGTAGCTGGTACTAGAGTTGGAACGGTTTGTTGTTTTTCTTTGTTTGCTCTCGTTTCTATGCCTTATGAAGTTGCTACAGTGTCTTCCTTTGAACTTGAAGTCAGGTTTTTTTGGTTTCCAGAAAGAGAGCTTCTGTGCGGGGGTGGGGGGATGGTGGTGGTAAATGCTTGTTTTAGGTGTTCTTCATTGCCAGGAGGAACTATGACTGTTGGGAGGTGCATTCTTACTGTGATCTTTTTATTTGTTGCCTTGAACAAGGAGCCTGCAAATACCCAGAGGTTAGCATTCATTCTGTGTAACCTTTTGTCGCTTATGCCTTGAATAGGTGACAAATGTAAAGCAAACTTTATTTTACTACAGGATGGTTCTTTAAAACTTTGAATGTACATGATTAAAGTGTAAATAAGAGGTTAAGAATAAACCTTGAGATATGCTTATTAGTCACTGAATAATCAAGTCCTTCAAATGTGTAAACTTGAACTTGGGCTTGATAAACAACACATCTATAAAAGATTAAATAGTTATACCTTGTTTATAGTTTTGAATATCATGTCTTTGCCAGGGTAAGGATGCTCCCATAGGCTGTCTGCAGTCATAAACTTTTTTTCCGTCAGATTTCTTCAAATTCCGACCATCTGTCATGAGCTCCTTTTTGCTTACCTTTAAAAAATATCTTTTTATGTTAAGTTTTATCATCATTATTTTATCCCATGTTTCATTCAGTATATGGGATCCTGATGATGAAATTGTGCTTTTTTTTAAAGATATCCACTTCTGTTAAAATGGGACAATCCAATGAAAATTATAGGACTTATATGTATTTTGAAGTTACTCACTTTAACAAAATAGTGCTTGATTTGAAATTGTTTTGTTCATTGCCTTCACCTTCTCCCTAGTGGTTGTGGATATAAAGAAACACTAGTACGTGAAAACAACAACAAAACACTCTGATATGCCCTCAGTTCAATTTGCTTCTTATTCCCTGGTTGGAACTAGGAAAGATGATTTCTTGGTGTCCGCTATGGAGACAGTACATCGATCTCTATTAACATTAATTTCTGTCTAATGAGAATAGGTATTTAAATGTTCTCTTCGTTGTGGTGTGATAACGATTTCACCGTAGCTTTGGCTTGCCTTGCTGCATGCTCCTTGTGCCTGGCTCCGGTGTGCGCAGATATCTGGGGACAGCGTGATGTTGATCTGGACAGATCACATCTGCAGTGTCTTTTCATTGGAGAGAAAACGTGAGTTCTCATCTACATGGTATGCAGTGATGAATGCCATCTTAATACTGACTTCACTTTTGAAAGCTTTAATTTACAGAAGGATTCCCCTTCTGCAGCTAATAAAATGGCTTAGAAATATTTATTTATTGGTAAAGATGTTTGTGAAAGATGGGCTGGGTTGGTGGGAGTTTAGCTCCAGTTTCTGCATTCTGGTTTCTGGCGAGCCCCTGGCTGGCCCGGCCTGAGTGGTTGTGTGCGGGGCCAAGGCTGGGAAGTGTCTGACTCTGTCACTCCCCTGGGTCCTGGGGAAACCACAAAAGCACACCCGTGAGGCACAGTCCAGGTTCTCCTTTGTGAAGCCCAGCCTCGAATCGATGGGCTAGTTTGGGAGAGAGAACATGTGGGTTGTATGAGAGAGAAGGCAAAGGGCCCTTGATTTCCCTTCTAGGTCCTAAGTGTCCAGTAAGCATCCTATCTCCTGGTGACCCATGAGCGTACCGTCCTTTTTTGTTTGATGAGGGCCTGCATTTTCAGGCCTGGCTTAACACTGCTCCAAAATTTGAGAGCAAGGTTAGACTGAAAAGAAGTACTTGAATTGTTCTGGAGTCAGGGAGTTTTTGGTATATATTTTTTCTGAATAATGCCAAAAAGTTTTTGCTGATATACAGTGTTTTATTGCTGAGTTTTTGTGGCATCCCAAGGATGAAATCTCCAGGTGGTATGCACACACACACACAACAGAAAACACAACTCACCATGATAACACACAATCCAAACCCTCCCCTTTTTTCCTTTGGCATTTTATTGTCAAGAAATATATTTGGTACTCTTTCATATTAGTTATTGACAGTTATTTTAGCAAATTCATGAGGATTTTCTGGATTCAATTAACACACATGTGCATAAGTGAAATGTGAGAGACTCAAGGAGAATCTTAGGGTTGGGTGAAGGTTTGAACATCAGAACAAAGATGATGATTTGTGAAACAGAATTGAGTTCCAAGATGAAAGGACTTTAGACAAAGACCAGAGGAACCCATCCTGGCAGAAAATTCCTAATCTCTTTCTTTAGGATAAATATAAATCTTTATACCAAATAGCCATCTCAGTGTATTAAATGACCTGTGCTTATGTCCCACAGACATCATGGGACACCAGCTTCCCTGGCGTTGCCATTTAGTATGTCACTAGCCATCCATCCTGCAAACCACATGGGGTGCACCTCCCACCCCACCCCCATTGCTGCTGAAGTTACCTCTGCAGGATCCTGCAGCCCTGGGATTCCTGGGACTTTCCTGCCAGGACTGCTCAGTGCTTCCCCCCTCTCCCTAGGCTTTCAGACTTTTCCACTGTGTGCTCCGAGTCTGCTCCATGATCAGCCTGTTTCTTCCCCCAAAGTCTTCTCCTCCTGGTCCTGACTGAATCCTGGCCGTCTGAGCTGGCTGCTGTCTGGGGCCCTTGTGAGTAGAGAGTGAGCCTTCTTCCACACATGGGATGGGGCCCTGTCCTCATGGTCACTTTCAGATTTTTACACTTTTTCTTCTTGCCCACGGGCTGCTCATTTCAGTCAGATTCTATCTTCTAGTCCTCAGGGCTGTCGCTTACTGCTCATCTGCTTCGTTGATAATTTTTGCACCTGGAAGGTGATCTTCTGCTCCAGATATCAATATTTGTTAAATGGTAGCCAAAAGTGGGTGACCAGCAAGTCTCAGTTTGCCTGGGACTGGGGGTGGGGATTTCTTTGATGGGGGACTTTCAGTTTTAAAACCAACCCAGTTTGTCTGGGACTGGGGTATTTCCCAGGACTTGGGACTTTCAGTGACTGTTGTAGATCTTGTTAATATCAGGAACTACTTCTGATCTGAAATTCGGAGATCCCACTTGCTGGCTAGAACCTTTTATCCTTCTAGTTCGTCTTACAGACTGTCCCAGGTAACATCAGTCACTTGGGTTCTGGCTCTTCCAGGTCCATTCCAAGTCCCTGGCCCCTGCTGTCACCCTGCACATCAGGCATGTCTCCCCTCTACTTTTCCAGTTCTGCGGCCGACATTTTCATGATGCACTTCTCAATACACCAAATCCCTTCCATCTACTATCTTAGCACATCCCAACACCGGAGGACCAGGGGACCCACCATCTATCTCCATCTTTGTTCCTGGACTGCCAGGTCCTGCCAGAGAATGTCACACAAATGCCATTATCAGGACCTGGTCTCCAACTGCACCAGGGCCTCAATGCTGCCTGGAAATTAAATGTTTTCCTCATGGGTACTCTTAATCTGCATAATGACTATTTTCAGCCTTCTCCATACTTCTTAAACCTCCCATTTCATAGTCAGCCCATCCCTCATTCGTGCCTCACCCTCAGCAGATAACCTTTCCGCTACTGATACGAGACAGTTTTGCGAAGGCCATTCTATCCTCTTCCCACTGCCCCTTTGTAAATCTGCTTGCTCCTAGATCCTTTGCTCATTTTTCTGTTTATAGTACGAGAGGTATCCCCCTCACTTTTTAAAAATCAGTTTCTCTACAGCCATCTTCTCCCACCTCCTATTTCAGTCTCTACCTTGGTATTTCTTTCTCATAAGGATTTACAAATTCTTGGTCTCACCTGTCATAAAACAAAAACTGAACACTTGAAACCCAGCCTTCCCTGGCACCCGCCTCTTCTGGCTACCATTTTCTTCTTCCATTTAAACTTCCCGAAAGGAGATTCTACTTTTTGGCTTGTATTTGTTATATACTGCTGCATAACACATTATCATAAGCTTAGTGGCTTAAGATGACACACATTTATCATCTCACAGTTTCTGCAGGTCAGAAATCCAGGCCCATCTCCTCTGGGTCCTGTGCTTCAGGGTCTCTCCAGGCTACAGTCCATGCGTGCACCAGGGCTGTGGTCTCATAAGAGGCTCAACTGGGGAAGAATCCATTTCTAAGCTCACTCAGCTTGGCAGAATGCATGTCTTTGCAGTTGTGGGACTTAGGTCGTCTCAGTTCCTGGAGGTCACTTGCACTTCCATGCCATATGGGATTTTATTTACTTTGTGACAGCTTCCACAGATGGCAAGGGAGAGAGACAGAGACTTTAGCAAGCTCACGGAAGTGATATCTGATCACGTTTTCCATATTCTCTTAGCTAGAAGTGACTCACAGGTCCTACCCACTTGGGGCTGGGGGATTATAGTGGGAGACGAGGATCCTGGGGGCTACCTGAACATCCATTCACCACGTATCTTGATTGGCTCATTCCTCATTTTCTCCTTAAACCACCATATTCTATTTTTAAAAATTCTCAGACCACTATATTCTATTTATATTCTTTATCTCTGCACTTCACTGAAACTTAGAGAGGCAGAATTGGCTACATAATGTGCATGGCCCAGTGCAAAATGAAATGTGGGGTTTCTTGTTCAAAAATTATTAAGAATATTAACACAGAAACAGCAAAGCATTACATCAAGTGCAGGGTCCATCCAAGTATGGGGACTGGGAAGGTCCCATGCCTGCCTGTGAAGCCAGCCTGAGGGAGGCCATCCTCTCTGCTGTTAAGTCCGGAGGGTGCTTCCTGGTCTCTTACTTGATCACTCAGCAGTTTTCTTGACTGAGTTTATCGTTGCTGAGAACGTCTTCCTTTCTGAGACATTCTCATATCTCTTGGCTTCTGAGATCTTGCTCTCTTGAGTTTCCTTCTTTCCGTCTTCTTTGCAGACTCCTCTTCTTTTTTTATTTTTAATTTTTTAAATTTTATTTAAAAATTAAAAAAATGTTGTTCAATTATATTTGTCCCAGTTTTTCTCACTGTTGCTGTCCCCTGCCCTGTCCACTGCACCCCACCCACCCCCCCATACACGGTCAGTCCCCATCCTGTTGTCCTTGGGTCCTTTATACATGTTCTTTTACTTGCCCCTTCCCCTTCTTCCCCCATTATCATCCTCCCCACTCCTCTCTGGTCACTGTCAGTTTGTTCTTTATTTCCTGTTCATTATGTCTATTTATGTCTCTTATTATGTTCTTTATGTCTCTGATTCTATTTTGCTCATTTGTTTGTTTTGTTGATTAGGTTCCACTTACAGGTGAGATCATATGGTATTTGTCTTCACCACCTGGCTTATTTCACTTAGCATAATATTCTCCAGTTCATCCATGGAATGAAAGTTAGGAGCTCCTTCTTTCTTTCTTTCTGTTGTGTGGTATTACATTGTGTAAATGTACCACGGTTTTTTGATCCACTCATTTATTGATGAGCTTCCAGCACTTGGCTATTATAAATTGTGCTGCTATGAACATTGGGGTGCACAGGTAGTTTTGAATTGGTATGTCAGGATTGTTAGGGTATAATCCCAGCAGTGGGATTGCTGGGTCAAAGGCAATTCCATTTTTAGTTGTTTGAGGAAATTCCGCACTGTTTTCCACCATGGCTACACCAGTCTGCATTCCCACCAAGAGTGTATTAGGGTTCCCTTTTCTTCAGTTAGCACTTGTTATTTGTTGATTTGTTAATGATGGCGATTCTGACAGGTGTGAAGTAGTATCTCATTGTGTTTTAATGTGCATCTCTCTGATGGCTAGTGATGTTGATGTTGAGCATCCTTTCATATGTCTATGTGCTCTCTGTATGTCCTTTTTGGAGAAGTGATGGACTCCTCTCCTTTACCACTTTTTTATATTTGGGGATTTAGGGGGCACCTTTATCACCCTATTGAGGAACAGCAGCAGTGTCCATAGCTTCAAGTTGTATGTGGATTTTTGGTTCCCAAACCTATGTATGTAGCCCGTATCTTTCTTCTGAGTTCAAGCGCTTGTGTCCAATGCTTCCTTCACGTGTTCACTTGCATGTTTTCTGGACATCTGAAATGCAGTGTGTCTAAAACTGACCACTGTATTTTCTCTGATCCACCAAGCTTGTTCCTCCTCAGTGTCTTTCATTTTGGAAGGTGTTTCACCATCTCCCCAGGTGAGCTTGGATTTTCATGTGTATGTATCTCTGTTCTTGAGCCCCTTCTTTCTTCTGATTGATATTAAGTTTACATCTCAAGTCTGAGTCACCACACATGTCCATGAATAGTTCTCCCCTGGGACTACATTTCAATCTGGTGATCTTCCTAGATTTCTGTAGCCTGTCCTCAGGGTTTCCTGGGCTTCTTTTATTAAAACCCAGTACACTTTCTTGCTACTCCTTTGTTAATGTCTGCTTCCCCCATTTGAATATAAGCATGGTGACAACTGGGACTTGGTTTTGTCACTGCTTTATCCTCAGTGTTGAGAAGTGTACCAGGCACCTACTACATGCTCAGTAAATATGTGCTTCAGTGAGTGTTTTTTCCCCCAGCTTGATTTTTTGAAAGTATGATTGTTTTGTATGATTCCTTTGTAGAAACTGTATGGTATGGGAAAACAGGACAATGACATATTAGGATTTTTTTTTTCTTGAGATACTAGAGATATCTATAGTGTTATTAGAGTTTTGGGCCTTTGATTGCATTGTTGTTGATTAGAAAGTAAACAGGAACTAAATGGGTGCTTTCTTATTTCCATTGAGTTCTAGGCACTGGTAGGTGGAAGGCAGCCGTGCCATTGGCCTGCAGAGTTCCCAGAACTGCTTGTGTAATTTTGGTAGGAGGAAGTAAAAACCTGAGAGGACTGTGAAGATAGGTGTGATCAGGTACTGTCCTCTGAAGCACTCTACTCTTACCCAGGAGTAGTTTGATATATTTATTTTTTAAACCTTGCAATAGCTTCTTTAAAACGTGTTTGGTAATAGAATGCTGAAATATATTAAGTGCTTGGGGGCCTTAAGCGGATGTTAGTGACAAGCAAACAAAATAATACATGGGCTTATTTATTTGTTAAAGTGATCCTTTTTTCTACAGTTTAGTGGTTCTTAAACGCTTTGATCTCAGGACTCCTTTACCTGGTTTAAAATGTAGTTGAGAGCCCAGAGAACTTTTTCTGTTGTTATATCTATTGATATTTACTGTGTTAGGCTTTAAAATGGAGAAGTTAAAAATTCACTTAAAATTAACAAAAATAACAATAAACACATTACATATTAAAAACATAATTTGTAATGAAAAATAAGTTTTCTGAAACAAAGTAGTGAGATGGATGACATTGTTTAGCATTTGTACAAATCTCTTAATGATTTTTAAATGAAAAATAACTTTCAAAATATAAAAAATTTAGTGTGAAGAGTGGCATTGTTCTGTTTGTTTCATAATCAGCTTTAATAGAATATAGCTGGGCTCTCATGTCTCTTTCTGCATGGTCTGTTGCCATGTTCTTTTTGTTTGAATTGCATGCAGAAAATCCCGTCTCACCAGGTGTGCAGTTGGGACAAGGCAGGAGCACTGAAATAACCTTTCCAGATAGTTATGGATATTCTTCTTTGATGCTGAACCAAAACGTGACAACTGGTAGTTTTCTTAAAGGTTAGGTACAATGTGGATTCTGGAACCGTAACAAAGATTTTTTCCTACTCTGTTACATTAAAATTCATTAATTTATCTTGCATTTTGAATAGGACAGAAGGGGGTAGTGAAGTCAGTTACAACACATCCATATAATGGTATATTATGCAACCATATTTAAAAAGTATTTTCTCACAGATGGAATGCTTACATATGTAATAACAAATTGTCTACCAAGTATGATCCCAGTTTTGCCAAAAATTAAGAGGTGTGTTTATTAATTGAAAGGGAAATATATCAAAGTATGAATATGTTTGGTGATGCATTTGTGGGTGATATTTTATTTTCTTTATTCTTTTCCATATTTTCCAAATTTCCAACGATCAGCCATTGCTTCTAAAACCAGGGGAAAATAAGTTTCTTATTTAAAAAGTACAGAAATAAGGATGTCTACTAAAGGCATCCTTAAATAGGATGTTTCCCTCATTCATGGGCCACCTTTTATAAGTAAAACCCCAGTATTTAAGTGGTGACAAAGATTCATTTTTTCCACCTGAAGTTTTTGTTTATTTAATAGGGTAATGTACCCTTTCTGTGACTGTTCTAAGCCTCAGAACTTTTCCTTTTAATTTTAATAGCAATTAATTGATTTATTAGAGAAACTTTATTCAAGACTTATTCAAGAAAAGCATTAATTATTGAACTTTATTGCAGAGACATAATTTGATTTTCCTCATTTGTGTTACACCTCAGGCAAGTACTAACTCTTATCTAAGTAAATGGCGAAAGGATTTTGTCCTATAGTGATGATAAAGTTACTCTCATCTAGGAGAAGTGGAGCAGTATCTTGGAAATTAGCATGTAGTTAACCTCCCGGTTATTGCCTCTGAGTCATTTTGCTAGTTGTGTGTTTCTCTTTATAATTTATGGCTGGAAGTTGAAGGGGCTTCAGAGAAATGAAAAGGGCAGCTCACATCTGGGGATTGGTTTCCTGCTTTTACTGCTGGAGTTAGAAAGGATGTTTGCTCACTGTTAGGTTGCTGATGCTGTATTGTACTAAAGTGTTGTCGCGTTAAGGCTTTTGTCCTCTCTCTGTAGACAAGATCTAAATCTGCTGATGGTCTGTTTTCCTGAAAAAGGGAGGTCTTCATCCATTGTTGGTACTTCTTTGTTTTATGTTCCCGATGACATAATTATGTGATCATTAAGATGTCCACAGAAGCTACAAAATATCCATAAAGTAGGAAATTAGTGGTTTCACATACTGTACTTAACCATCTTAAAGATGAGAACATCATCACTTTGACATTCCAGCTGAACTACAGTTTTGCGACTTCAGTTAATAAGGTAGTGACATGCAGAGTTTGCAGTCTCTCCCAAGACTGTTTACTAAAAGGCACAGCTCACTTTGAAGTGCAAATTGTGATGGGAAACTATTTAATTGCCTATGCTAATACTGCTTTGCTTTAAAAAGTCATCTAAATGAAGACTGAAACTATGAACAATAAAATGGCAACAAATACATATCTATCAACAACTGAATACAAAAAAACAAACTAAGCAAAGAAGAAGAAGAGAGAAAGAATCATGGATACAGAAAGCATTTTGATGGTTGCCAGATGAGAGGGGGACATCGGGGAATGGGTGAAGAGGTGAGGGGATTGAGAAGTACAAATAGGTAGTTACAGAATAGCCTTGGAGATAGAAAATTCAGTATAGGAAATGGAGTAGACAAAGAATTTATAACATGACCCATGGTCATGAACAAGGTGTGGGGATTGTCTGAGGGAGTTGGGGGTGCTGGGTGGGGGAGGGGAAAGGGATAAAGATTGTGACAACTGTAATAGCATATCAATAAGATAAAATTAAAAAATAAAAATAAAAGATCATTCTGTCCTCTACTTAAACCAATTAAATATTCTACTTAGGGGCATCCCTAATGGATAAAGTCAGCATTAAATTTGGTAATACTCTAATTTAATATCCATCAGATTTTATGAGTTGAGCATTTTGGAGTCTAGGAAATATACACTAAATATACCCATAGTGGTTTTTTCTTTTTTATTATTGAAACTGCCTTTTGCATTTAGTTATTTCTTGGATCTGTCGTTGTCTTTTATGTAATAGTCTGGACTGGGAAGGATTTGCAGAGTCTTAAGTAGGGAATGAGGAGCGTCCTTGTGTTACCATAATCATGAACTGCAAGGGCGGTTTATCCTTGCCTACCTGTGGTTTTGAGAATAAAATCTGAAATCCTTGCCATAATCTGGGTCCTGATTGTCCCGAGCAAATGTTTCACGATATAGTCTTTCCTGTAAGTCAGCCCTACAGGCCCAGCTCGAGTTGTCTGACCCGGACCTTAGGGACAGAAAATGCTGGGCCACCTATATGGCCACCAGCCCTACAGGTACTGCAGCACCAAGAATGACAGTGAGTTAACACAGGTGACTGTGGTGTTCACTCAGCTTTTATTAATGCAGATTCAATCCAAATCTATAACAACACTAATAATCACTCAGAAACAATCAGCAGTAACACCACACAGGAGAATTGGGGGATAACAAACCTGAGTCCAGGAGTCCAGATTAGAGTCCCGGTCCTGGAAGCAGCCGGTCAGGGTGTTGCAAGACAGTTTGCGGTGACTTCGGAGTCAGCTAGAGCAGGGTTGGTAGGAGCAGCTGCATGCCGGGCTCTCTCTCTCAGCTGTTTCAGCTGTCTGATTGAAGGGCTTTGCTTTCATATTCTTGTCCGATGTAATGCTGCATCAGCCTTTGATGAACACATGTTGTCTTCGCCACCTTGATAAGCACATGCTGATTATGTCGCTCTGCTGCTAATGCTCAGAGAGGATGGTGTTGCCCCTCAGATAAGCACACATTGTCCATGTGGCTCCACTGCGCATACTCTGAGAGGGTAGTGTTGCTCTTCAGTAAGCACATTGTGTCTACCACGTTGCACTTCACATGCTGGAGGGCTTGCACTGTATCCTTCTGAGTCATTGCTCCCCTGTGCCTGTTCTAAACACGGCCTCTTAGTTGACAGGACTGACACCATCTTAGTTAAGTCCTGCTCTCCACACTGACTACTGTTCCCATCTTCCCTGTGCTGCGGCCCTCGGGTCTCCTAGATCCGGCCTTGGCCCCTGTGCTTGCTGGTGGCTCTGTCTGGAACGGAACTGCACATAACACATGGCTTGCTCCCCTCCTTCATTCAGACCTTTGTTCAAGTACCATTCAGCTGTCTCCCTGAACATCCAAAACAGCACAGCCCGCCATTCTCTATTTCCTTACCTGTATTTTTTCCATAGTACTTATCAGTAGCTGATATTATATTTTTGTTAACTTGCTTATTGTCTGCCTGCCCCCCATGGTGCAGGTTTCATAAGAGCAGGAGCTCTGTTTTCTTTGCTGCTAATTGCTAATTCTGCTCTATTTAAACAGTACCTAGCACTTAGGACACAGAATAAATACTTGATGAATTAATGGAAGAATGAACTCAGATTGTCTCTTGTGTACTCTGCATATACAAGGTTACATAACTCTTTTGAAAGACAGGGAATCAAAGGCTTTGTTACGTTTTAGGCTTGACTGAAACTTGCCAAAAACCATGCCTGACATGTAGCTGATGGTCAAATGTTCAGAGAACAAAATTCCAATTGGATGGTCAGGTAGTTGGCTGTCCGTGTCCATGTCTTGTCAATGCCTCCCAGAACAGTAATATGCTCTGTAGGTGGAGAAACCGAGGGCATGAAAAGCCAGGAAAGTGGGTGGAAGCAGTTTTGAATTCCTAATTTGTAAATATATTGGACCTTTGGCATTCCTTGACATGATTTTTGATGTTAGGAGTGGAAGTGGTTGGACAACCTTGATGAAGTTCTTGCTGGCAATAATTGATTGATGTGTCAGGCATTTATCACAAGTTCTGACAGAGAGTTGATGGCTGTGATTCATCCACATGGCTGAAAAAACAGTTTCCATCATGCCTTGCTCCTCAGGGACCTGCCACAGCTCTGTCTCCCTGACTGTGTCACAGGTAGACCACAGCTGGTTTCAGAGCCCTGTGTTAACTGCTCCTCCCACCTGCTCAGCCTTGTATTCTGTCATTTACAGGCTGAGTCCTCCTTGGTTCAGCCAGGCTGGTGTCTCCATCGTTCCTCCCATTTGTGGGCCCTTGGTGCTCCTCGAAATGTCCTGCTTGGTCGTTGCTAACTGCCCGGCCAAACCCTTTTTTCTAGACTTGCTTCAGTGAAATCTCACTTGCTGACCAACCATTTGTGCCTACTAGTCATACAGTTTAGTTCTAAATCAGTATGCGATATTACGTGATAATAATGTGTTATATATCTTGGCTTAGTTTTTACAGAAAGACTAAACAGTCTCTAAAAGAGACTCCTCTTATTCACATTTTATATCCCCCGATCCTATGATGGGCATTTGTTTCAGGTGAAAAAAATGAAAGAAAAGATGTGAAATCCAGAATGCCAATGGGACCAGCTTTCGGTTGGGGCACACTCAGTTCCCCAGTCTGAGGATGTGGGCACGAGCAGCACTGAGCTAGTATTGATCGATGATCTAAGCAAGCTGTTGAGTAGGTCCATGGGTTGGGTAGTGTGTAGCCTGTCAGTTGAAATGATACTGAGCAGGCAGGGGTTGTGGATTTGTAAACCTGGAGATCGTGTGAAAAATGAAACGAACTAGAATTTTTCAACCTGGGAAGGAAGATGTTGAAATTTAAAAATTTAAACTAGTATAATTTTCTGCACATTTAGAGAAGGCTCGTACCAGGTCCTTCAACACAAAACAACACAGCACCATACTTCTCTGACGACTACAGGACAAGCTATGGGCTAGAAGGACTTAAGTTCAATAGCATCGATTGAAATTGCTTGGGGGAACTTTGAAAAGGTTCTAAAAGGTTTTTCTTTTTTTTAAGAATAAAGTAACAAAGCTCCTTGGTATGATTTCCACTAGGATGGGAACTCTTGCAGGTAGGTCCACCAGAATGTCCATCCTGTGTCCTTCCTTGGTACTTGGTGCTGGCTCAGAGGTGCTCGGTGAGGGTGAATGGCTGGTTGGTTGGTTCAGCTGCTTGGTCTTGGAGATGGAGGGAGAGGAGATGTGTGGACTAATTGGCTTACAGTCCTCCCCAGCCTTCCCTCTTTACGTGGCCATGGTGTGGTTTTGGAGTGGCTGATCATGGTTGAGTCTCCCTTTGTGGTGCTCTCCTGGACCTAGACACTGCTATTTTTTTTTTTTTTTTTAAGTTCCAGAGGTTCTGATGTGCAAGCCAGGGTTGAAAATCACAGCTGTAGAGGGTTTGAAGGAAAATGGTGGTTAACTTGAGCCGTTGGTTTACATGTAAATAAATGAAATTGGCATATCCTTTTATAGTATATATTATTTTTCTGCTCTTCAGTTGGACCCATACAACTCAGTAATGAAAGGGGTTTTCTTTCTCCTACATCTTCAGCTGCTATGTTGGGCGTCCTTTCACATTTAGCTTGGCAGCTAATAAGATTTAAGCTCTTTGGGCACATTTTTATTATACTTGGCAGAACATATTATTAAGGTGTTGATGTGATTTAAAAGATTCAACAACATAGTGTAAGAGCGTAGGTGGTCTCCAGCTCTAAACACTAGATTCAGAATCTTCCTGCTCAACTCCCCACCCCTCCCCCAGGTTTCCAGCCCTCCGTGCACTCACTAGAGGCACAGTTAATAGACTCTGGAGTTCAGAATCCAAGGGAGGAATACAGTTAGGAAAATTGGGATCAGCTCAGTGGTTGCCAGTTAATTGACCTCTCTGTTTAATTATATTCCTGGACACTTGAAATTTCCATCCAATTTTGTCAATTTTCAGGCTGTGTAATAATTCAAACTCTACTTTGTGCACAAGTAACATTTTAAAAGTTATGTGTTTTGGCATCTCTAGAAAGGTCAAGTTATTTACCTTTTATACCTCAGGGTGAAATAATGAGGTGATCTGTTTACTTCCTGACCTCTCAACGCTACAGGGAGCAAATAGGAGTTTTGAAAACATGTCTGCATTTGTGCGTGCGTGCATGTGTGCACACACAGGTGGGAGAGGAAAGTCATTATGGACTGTGTCCTGAATTCCAAAGCATGGCGGGGAGCTCAGGGGAGTGGGAGGGCACGGGGAAGACAAGTTTGGAGGAACTAGGAGGGAATTACCTGGATTGAAGTATAGTGGGTCAAAAGATTAATTTTTTTTCTAAAATTTAAAAAAAATTTTTCTCTTCCAGCCTGTGGAGTACTTTAGCAAGAGATAAAATACAATGCAGCCGTGAAGAGCTCAAGCTCTGGCTGCAGACCCACTGGGCTGAGTGCTGGTACATGACCTCCGGCAGGTTGTCCCTGAGCCTCAGCTACTCCTCTGTCAGCAGGGGTGATAACACCTCCCTTGCAGAGCTGTGCCGGGGTTCAATGAGATGAGCTATGCAGTGTTGAAAATGGTACCTGGAACCATTTTAATCAGTACTAAGCACTGAATAAGTATTAGCTAGTGGGAGAAGTAGATGTCTGTGGATTACGTGGGAAGCAACCATCACGGATAATCTAGTTTCTATTATATATTTTAAACCATTTTTAAAAATCCCATTGCAGTAGAGCACAGACGGAACCAGGGTGGGTATTTAGTAGGGAGAAATAGAGTAAAGTCAGTTTTACCCAAGATTAGTGAACAACTTTTTTTTTGGTACCATGACCAATTTAGGACAAATAAACATGTTTATGGCTTACATCTCTTTTTATGCAAAACTTATTGAGACATTGAATGGTGTCTTATTTCTTTTCATGTTAGCAAATGCCAATAATTAAATATGTAATATATTTTAAATCCTGGAGGTAGAGTGCTGTACAAAAGAGAAATAGCCCTGGTCCTCAGCTATACATCTAGAGGGGAGATGATTAAATAATGTGTCCTCAGCAGTAAACTAGACAGTTCTGGATGGTGAGAGTTTAGGACGGAGACTGTTGAGGGAGGAACCCAAGCTAATGGGGTGATATGGAAAGGTGATGTTTGAGTAGAGACGAAAAGGGTGAAGATGAGCCAGAGGTAAGAGAGATTTGGGGACGTGGGGGCTGTAGGTGGGGGGGATTTGTATGTGCAAAGACTTGGCCGGGTGAGAAATGAAGGGAGGCCAGCCTGGCTGGAGTGCGGGAGCAAGTTCAGAGGAAAGGCTGAGATGAGGTGGGAGAAGTAGGCCCGGGTCAGGTCAGCTGGGAGTGAGGATCAGAGTCTATTGGGCAGTGACCTAACCCCATTTATATTTTAAGATAAGCCCAAGGTAAGAAAGATAATTTTTGGTGCAGGTTGCCTGCTTTGACATTTTTCTACTCAATAATGTAAACATTGGGACCGTTTTTTTTTTTTTGTTTGTTTGTTTGTTTGTTTGTTTCTAGCCATGGAGCTCTTGGTACCTGGGTGTATTTGAGAAACACAATGCCAAGGCGGCCTTCTGAATTTTCACCCTGCGTTACGTTGCAGCTGAACCGTGGAGGTCCACTGGTGGCCCCTGGCCTTGATCACATCACACGGAGTCCTGTTATCCTGTCAAGCAGAGCACTCACTAGGTTGCTCATCAAGCCAGAGGTCTGCACAGCTTTGTCATGTCAAGAGCAGAACTCTCATTTATTCGCTCAGGGCTGTGACAGATGACAATATCGTGACCCAGCCAATATCTGGCATGCTGAGTGCTGACTAATCTATTTCCTCTAACGATTACGGCATTCTGGCCGAGCCAGGAACAATCCAGAAACTCTGTGATCAGTACTTGTAGATCGTCTAGGCTTTGGGGAGGAGTAACCCGGGACTACTGGATTGTAAATTTCTGATATCAAGTACCAACTTTCAGATCAGCTTGTTCTGAGGACTGGGAGGGACTCTTTGGAAGGCCATTTTAAAGTAATCGTCACCGAACAGTGCTCTTTCTGTACTGATATCGGGAAGGGAATGTGACGCTCTTGCTGCGCTTGGCCTTCTCCCTCTGCCTCATTCCTTCACGTATTGAAAGGGCCATCGCAGCAGTGGGGGGCTACCTTTGGGCACAAGCTTTGGTAGAGTTTTCTAATGGATCATAGATCTCTTAGGAGTCACACTATTATTTTGTGTTTTAGCTGCAGACAGGTAAAATACAGATTTCTCTCAGTTCCCTTTTTTGAGGGGGAGAGATGGGGAGTGTGTGTGGCTTTGAAAGAGAGCCTGGCTTTGGTGCCCAGTGCAGAGCCTGTGTGTGTGTAAGTCTGCAAGTCTGGAGCTGAGTGTCCTGACTAGGGAGACCCTCTGATCTGGCCTGAGGCTCACATATAAGGAACCGGACCTGGAGGACCACTGTCCTCTTCTGAGGGCCATAGAGCTGGTGATAGGACTGCCATTTCTGACACTGGAACCTGTGCCCTTTGACAAAGCATGATGCTTAGTTAGCTGTGAAGAAAGTGGTCAGTAACATATGTAATGCAGAAATAAATAATGTCCAATTACTCCAAGTCATTGAGTTGAATCTTTTTATCTCTGCAGTTTAAAACAAAATATGTTCCTAATGGAGGAGGAAACAGAACTTATTAAAAAAAATAAGAACAAGGCAAAATAAAACTAGATTAAGGACAGGAATAAAATGTTTGTCTAGGATACTTTGAATGTTTATTTTCTAATCAAGCATTAAATTATGTCAGTGGAAGTAACATTAATGATCCTGGGTTTATAAATGTCATCCGTACTTAAGTTAATTTGAATAATAGATGTATTAGTAAATCTACTTTTGTTCCATAATGCTATTTAATCTGGTAGTTAGTTCCATGATTAATTTTTTTCCTAAGGGTGAAAAACAAACATGGTATCTCTTCAGATTAGTAAATAGCTTTATAACAACAATGACCTGTTTTGTGAACATTCATAAATTCAATCTGTGTCATTTAGATTTACTGCTTTTTTCCAAGCCAAGGTTATGGATCAATGTGATCCACTCCCTTTTGGTTTGGCAATCTAGCGATTTCTTAATACCTGAAAGGTAGTTTATATAATAATTAGTGATAGATGTGTAATGTAACAGAGCTAGACTGTTCAGCACCAATCTGAGCAGGCATTACGGCCCACTGTTGCTATGACAACTAACAATTTAAGTCTAACATTAACAGTTAACTTGTTACACCATAGGGGCACACACACTCACACAGTTACTGTATATTTGTTTTAAAAACTGACCTGATCAGATTAGGTGATGGTGTATTATCAGCATGGCTTTTATCAACCTGATTTTTCCATTGAGCAGCCTCTCACTGCCACCATTCACACACTTTTTTTTTTTTCTTTTGGGGTAAGGAACTGGAGAAGAAAGCATTGGCCAACCAATGTAGACAGGAAAGAAAGGGAGAATGTAACCCAACCCTCTTTTGAAACCTTCTGTCCCCACTTATTAGCTACTTGGTACTGGTACTTCCTGTTTCCAATCTGATGTTAATGTAATCCTACCCTTCATCCTGAGATTGTTTATTGCCTTCAGCAGAATTCCTGGCATATTTGAGGCCCTGCCCCTTTAATTTGTGCCAGATCCCCAAGCCACAACTAGCCTAATCCAGCTCACACTGCACTGCTGCCTAGTCTCTCTCCTGCCCTCCTGCTGTCGGTGGTAAAGACCTTGTGGGGTAAATAAGTTTAACCCTATGATTGCTTCTGCACTCTCCTGCTGCAGCCTGAGCCCAGGCCTTATGGCTCTCTGCCTGTCATTGTCTTGGCTTTGATTAAGCCTGGCAACTTTGCCCTGTCTTACAAACATTAGACATCCACTGCCCTTTCTTTAGCAAATGTGCTCACGGTAGGTGTTCTATTACTCAGACCTTCAGTACTGATGACCGAGGGTCCTGTTTCCTAAGATCAGGGAAAGGTGTTCCTGGAGGAGGTGTGTTTGAGGGGTGGGGCAGTAGGAGGGTAGAAGAAAAAAGATAAAGCTTCTGACTCTAAACAAAAGATAAAGAAGTTTCTGACTCTACACAACCCATGAAGCCAGTTTACCTAAGATACTCTGTGACCTGTGCTGGTGGCAGCTGTGTTTGGATCAAGGTGTTAATGAGGCCGGAAAGGGAAGCGGCCCACAGCAGGTCTGCCCAGGGCCGGCCTGTAGTGCGTGGGTTGACTTTGTGAAGGAAAAAGATTGCACAACATGCATCCAGGTGATTTTGACAGGACATTAATTAAACCCGGGGGCAGTGAAACAAGAAGGGCCTAGGATAGAAGCAGAGACAGGACAGAGACCAGGTGCGGCTGCTTTGGCGCTCTAGAGACAGAACGAATGGGAGAGAAGGGAGCGAGGACAGGGCTGCTGGCAGCTCACCGGAGAGTCAGAGAAAACAGGGCCTTGGGGACAGGTTGAGGGGGTTTGTCCGGGGTGAACTGTCACTGCCCACTGCTCCCTTAGAGTTGAAGAGATGCAAACCTGTGGGGGAAGAGAAGGGGGAAGGCGAGGGGGACGGGAAAGGCGCAGGTGTGCTCCTGGGAGAGAGAGCACTAGGGATCATGGGTCTTGGGGATTTAAAGGGGGGGAGTTTAGGGGAGGGCTTAGGGAAGGATCTCAACAGAATACTCATCAGCTTTTCCAGGTGTGCTTTTTTGGGGTCATGTCTACTGATTGGTTGGCCCCAAGGCAGGGGTCATTAGTCATTGCAGCTGGTCCTGGTGTCACCTGACTGGTTTTGCTGCTTCTCTGGGCCTGGAGCTGAAATACACCTGAGGCCTAGATGTTATGTCTGGGGGAAGAAAAGCCAGGGGGTGTCTAAACCACATGACCAGCAATACGAAAGTTCATGATACATCTGTAGTTTCTTGTTCATAACCTGTATGAACAGCCGCATGCCGGGGGAAGAAAGGCCACCTTGGGGCCAAGGTCCAGCACCGGCTGTGCCTGTTGCTAGGCACCCAGGGACTTCCACCCTGGTGACCTGTTTCTGGCTGTGAATTGCTTGGCCAGTTCGTTTAGCTATCTTTCTTAGTTTCCCTACGTCCCTTGCCAAGGAATTTTTCTAGCTCCTTCCTGTTCTTCTGCACCGATATGACAGGCTAGAGGCACTTGTTACTATATGGATTAAAGTTAACTCCTATAATAACACTGAGAGAGAAAGATAAGGAAACTGGGGCTCAGAAGGTAATATGATCCCCTGCAAAGGTTTTGAAATGGGTCCGTTTGAATCCTGGCCTTCCTGTTACTAATTGTGTGAATCTGGGCAAGTTTCTTAGCTTCTCTGACCATCCGAACCTAACTTAGAGTGCTGTGAAAATTCAGTGAGGTAATGGATGTGGGGAGTGAGGACTGTGTCCAGCCCACAGCTAATATTTATTGAGTTATGATTAGGAGTGTTCGTACTGTGGAACTAAGATCACGCAGCCAATGCGTGGCGGAGCTGGGTTCGGGTTGCTGCGACTCTAAAGCGTAGGCTTGCTGCTCTGCTTCGGACCTTCATCACTGTTGCCCTGTCTTTTTTTCACCAGGAAGAAAAATAGATCATTTCTTCATTTTCTTACTGTTTCCTGTGTGGTGGGGATATATGGCCTTGGACTGTTGGGCTCCAGATACCCGGGACTGGAGAACTTTCTCTTACTCATTGTTTATTCCAGCTAAGTGTGTGGAATTTTGTTCTCCTTAAAAAGTTATGCAAACAAGATTATTGTTTTGATATTAAGAAACATGTTATTTGACTTACACTGTAATTTTTTTATAAAGGCAAATGCCATTAAAGTTAGTTTTAAATAATGATGTACTGTAGCTATCATTTTACTTATGAATGTAGAAACTATTGAAACTGCTTTTAAAAAATATTTTAATAAGGCAAGGAAGTACGTTCTGGGTCATCTCTATGTTCCATCATAGCAGGGAAAATGACTTACCTAAGAACAAATATAATTCCCTTATTTTTAATTGTTATTCCTTTCCTCCTTCATACATAGCCAAAAGGATTTGAGGTCATTCTTTAATGACTGGAGTAAGGATGGTTCAAAGATTTGGCAGAAGAGAAGATGGTGGCTTTAATATCATTACTACTAGCCCAAATACGGCTTTATAAAGGTCATGGTTTTCAAGTGTTTTCCATTTGGAGGGATGATGACTGTTGGCATTAGCAGCTCATCCAACTTGCATATCTGTTGGAAGTTTTCAGATGCCTTCCCTAGTCTTCGGAGTGCTGCCAAATTATTGTGGCAAGTTTAAATAAATGAATTAGGGCAGTATTGTTCAAGCTGCTTCCATTAGTGGGTCATGAAATCAATTTAGTGGGTCACGACAAGCATTACCAAAAAGTGGAACAATGGAAACGTCAGGGTGTACAGCATGTAGTAAAGGCTATGTATTGCTTCTGGAAAATTTATTTCAGCTAATTGTAGTGTGGGCGTGTATTGGGTCACTGTGTACAAAGAGGATTATAGACAGCAAAGTTGGAAAGCCATTGATCTGAGGGATTTTAGAGAGTTTGTCCACTTTAGACTAACTCTTTGAATTGAAGTGCTTACCATTGAGTCCTTAGCATTGGTTTTTGTGTATTTTCATCAGATATAATGAAATTTAGGAATGGTAACAACAGATTTTTTTTGTATGTAACTCATCGCTTTATTTATTTTCTTTTTTGGTATTTTTTTCCATTACCATTTTAGTATCCTTATATACCCTCCTCCCCGCCAGCAATCACCACACTGTTGTCCATGTCTGTGAGTTCTTTTCCCCTTTTGCTCCATCCCTCCATACCATCCACCCCCTAACCTTCCCCCACCCCACAACTAGCTGTAATCTGCTATCTATGAGTCTGTCTCTGTTTTGCTTGTTAGTTCAGTTTGTTCATTAGATTCCACATATGAGTGAAATCATATGGTATTTGTCTTTTGGTAACAGATATTTTTCCAGAGCTAATATAGTTTATAAATGGAAAATAAAGTTTATGGCTTCAATTCTGAAGATTCGTAGATAAAATTAGGAAAATAAAGTTGTTAGTGTCCTTCCTAATTAGCATGTCACATGTACCATTGTGTTTGTAGATTTTTAGATTTTGTACTATAAACTGAATTTTAAAATCTTAGATAAATTTTACTCCAAAATACTTGGACCCTTATCAGTATAATATTTGTAGGATTACAGACTAAAGAGTAGAAAATTTATTTCTAGATTTTGTTCTTTTAACTCTTGATTGCCTTAAAAACTTTTAAAAGAGCTGAGTCTTTTTACATGGCCCTTTGGCTACATTTTACTTTGAATATACTTAATTTGATTAGGTAAAACTATCCTATCTTAATTAAGCTTTTTGGATTAGGGTGTTTTTGTTTGCATTTGTTTTTGCATTAGGGAAGTTAGCTGTCATCCTGATGCATCTGTAGTTTCTTGTTAGGGAATTATTTTATAATTGCTCTTCTGGAAGTGATTAATGATTTCCTTTATAACCAGTTGTAAGTAGAGGACAAGTTTTCATTAGGAATGTGTTGACATGCCATTTGTTCTTGCCCTTTTTATTTAATTAAGTTAACCAGTAACTCCTTTTGGTGTGGATTTTAAAACAGATACTATTAAAATAAAGTCCTAGACTTTTTCAAAATGAGAGAAGTCAGCGCTGATGGGAAGATTCTGAAGCTGAGTTCTTGAGTTAACAGGGAACCTCTTGCAACAGGAGAAATGAAAATATTTAAAACTTGGGTCACGTCAGGGAGAGAAGCAGAGTTCTCCATTTCATGCAGAACTGGTGTCTTGCAGAGCATTTACTAGTTATCAGCCCATTCTGTTCTTTTACTTCATCAGTATTGCTGCTGTAGGATTTAAGTAGCTCGATGCTGTGTCAAGAATCGGGGAAAACATTACCTGACTGTAGTATTATTAAGCAGAAACGGGTTTGATTGAAATGCCAGAGTGAGTAGCCTGATGGAGGATATGTTGGTACTTGGGGCAAATGTCTAATCTTTGGTGGCCAAGGACGTGGGGACTGTAGACACAGTGGGGCAGGTGGTTTGAGCTCTACATCCTTGCATGGGGAGGAGGAAGGAGTTAAGGCTTTATTTTGAGAGAGAGAATTTGCTTGAAGATGGAAGCTACAAACTAAATATGAGGCAGTGACCATAAATTCAGTTGACAGTAAGTATTGCACTAGTCATAAATTGTCCTTAAAGAATCCTGTTTGAATGAAGTTGAATGCAATCACTCAGCTTCTGTAGGATCTGGATTCTGACTGAAGTATCTATTCCTCATCACTAAAATTAAGTCATTATTTCTCTCAGGCCTCTATTTACCTGTGATCAGGCCTCCGTTTACTCCAGAAGTAAGTACAGTGGCTGCATTTTTGAAATCATGAATATTTTTTAAAACAGTGAGCCTCCTTGCCGTGCCAATGAGGAAAAAGGCTGTCCTGCTTTTCAGGCCTTGCGGCCTCGCACGTCTGCTCATTTCAGTGCAGGCTGCTTGCTGTTAGCATTCGTGCCTCTGTGTTCCTTGTTTGGGTGGCTGCCATGTCTTCCCATCCTCATTTTCCTCTGCCTGTTACCATACGTACAGAGAGTCAAGGCTTTGGCGTAGCCCCACGGGGTGATCAAAACCAGTTTCTGGACTGCATGCGCCTACGGGATGAGGGTGACTAAATGACTGCTTGTGATAAGCAGGCGGTCTGAAGGAGCTGGGGGCGCCTTGCTTTTGTTTTTCGGTGACTCTGAGACAGCCTGTGGGAAAATGGTAAGGCCTGGCATCTTAGAATGACAAGCCTCTGGAGGGAGTTGAATTAATGTGCAGAGCCGTCAGTATAGTTTACTCCCTCTTCCGGGGCCCACACCCACTACAAATGTGCTTACATTTGAACTTTTGCCAAAACGCCCTTAGTTTAAAAAGGGAGGTTTTGTGGAGATGGAAAAGCTAACGCTCAAAGGGCTTCCATTAAAAGTCTCCTGTCTTTGTTGCTTATTGAGGCTTTCATTATAGGTACCATCTGCACTGAACACTTCTAGGACATTATTATTGCAGTAGTTTCCCTTTCAGCTTTGGGACTGAGGTCTGGAGTGGCTCAGTGACCTCATGCAGGGGGACCCGATGAGCCCTGGCAGGAGGTCCTGGTGCCTTGGAAGACAGTTGAACTGAGTATGTGCCTTAGTCTGTTGGGCTGCCCTAACAAAATACTATATACACTGGGTGGCTTAACTGGTGTACATTTATTTCTCGCAGTTTTGCAGTCTAGGAAGTCCAAAATCAAGGTGCTGGCTGATTCAGTTCTTGGAGAGGACTCTCTCCTTGGCTTGTAGATGGCAGCCTTCCTCAAAGGGCAGCGAGAGAGGCAGCAAACTTTGGTATCTTTTCCTTTTATGAGGACAGTGATCTCATCATGGGGCTCCACCCATGACCTCATCTAATCCTATTCATTTCATGAAAGACTTACTCCAAGTACAGTTACATTGGGGAATAGGTCTTCAACATAAAGAATGGGGCAGGTGGGGGGAGCACATTCAGGCCCTGTGTATGTGACAGCATGGTTGTCTGCTCGACAGACACACTGTGTATGCTCTTCACTGCACAATTGCCCTGTTCCTATTTTCCCAGCTTCCTTTGTAGCTGTGATCACATGGCACAGCTCTGGCTAATGGCATGGGAGAAGTGCCCTAATGGCTTCTGGGCATGACTTCCTTCCAAGATGGAGAGGCTTGGGGGGCGAGGTTTCCCCAGTCTGCCTTTCCTCTTGGGGCAGCTGAGGCAGAGCAGGAGGACGACAAAAGCCCTGGGTGCTGATGTCACCCATGAGCTCCGAAACAGTCTTGGACAGCCCTGTGCCGGCTTCTGGTACAAGGTGGAAGCATGCCCTGCGCTTTCAGCAACTTTTAGTCTAGTGTAGTTACATGTGCCCCAGAGCATCACCAGGGATGCAGTCCATGAGGAATAGCCTTCCTCCTCTAGGAGGTACAAGGCGGGACAGTCTTGAAGTCTGACACTTGCCCCTTGTGGTGTACACAGCATGCGCTGTATTTATTGTGTGTGTTTGTCCTCACTGGAATTGAGCTCTGGACACCAGGGACCATGTCTCACTCCTACCTAGATCTTTAGGGCCCAACCCACAGCCCATATTGCATGCAGGGGCACACAGTGATTGTCTAAGTATGCTTCAGTCTTGCTGACAGCTATTGGTTTAATATCCCTACTGTGGTTTTGGTGTCTTCCATAACAAGACTCCCTCTCTTTGTTGGTCACGGAGAACCCATGAGGTAACCTGAAGAGAGGTAAGATGGAAAACAGACGTTAATTAAAAGTACCTGGGCTGTGTAAATAGCTGCTCTCTGGGGTTTAGGTAGAGCCAGACAGTCCTCCGAAGACCCAGACGGAGACGTGCCCTGTTTTCATTGTGAAAGCAGAAATCAAATACCAGTCCATTTATATTCTTGTAACTATGAAGCATGATAGCCATTTTGAAAAGCACGTAATCATTTAGAAGGACGTAATCTTTGTTTCTGGCATGAAAGGCTCCCTTTTTCTCTGAGTGAAAATGAAGTCCTCCAGACGAACTCCAACAGCGCAATAGGGATGGCAGGACGAAGCCCGTCCTTTCATGGGAAAAGTCTGTCTGACCCATAGTATGGCTGAAATTTGAGGAATAGCAGATTTGAGGTGGAAAAATTCTAAAATGATGGATTGCTGGCAGAGAAATGATAAGTCAGGGTATAGGTTTGTGGGCCTTTTATTTCAGGTTCTTTCTACTCTACCACACCTTACTGGTAACTTGTTAAAACAAAACATGTCGAATCCAGTTGGTCAGCAACCACTGGGACCCCAGGGGTACTCATACCAAAGTTTGGTTCATTTAGCCTGCTGCACAGTAGGCAGATGGAGACCAGAAGATTGTTGGCAAAAAAAAAAAAAAAAAAAAAAAATTTTTTCGGAAAGGCAGGATTGGATTGGTGCTTGTGCTGGGTGATTAAAAGGTGGAGTTAGGGAAGTGGGGCCAGACCTGGTTGAGGTATGGTCAGGAAACAGGCACAATTCAGTGAGCAGGTACCTTAAATACACTTTATCTATGCGGTGGGAGATGAGTGGGGGTTAGAGCTGCCACTCAGTAGACAATTCGCAATTACATGTGCTGGCGAGATGAGGGAGATGTCTAGTCATTTTGTGATGGCAGCGTGGGATCATTCTGAGCATTCTTTATGTTCTCATGGCAACACTGGGGTCCATAAGTCAGGCTTGTCTTTTCGGGTTGTCAGTAGGGCTGACTTGTACTTTTGCAATAGTTTGTTATTTAGTTATATCCTGAATGCTGATGTTTGAGGAAGAATAGGTTTTAATAAAGGAAGGATGAGATGTAAATGGAGAATCTAAAGGAGGATGTCTGAAGTTACTGCGTAAGCAGTCAGTTTTTTTAACATTGTAGTTGTTCGGTGTTAATATCTCAGGTGAAAAAAAAAGACAAATGAGTAGTTTTCTCCTACCTGAAAGGCTTGTTTTTTTGGTTTGTTTTTAATCATCACAATGACTTTGTACTCTTCTGGAATTTGGCAGGATAGAAAATCAGCTAGAACTATGGTGCTGTTATTAAAGTATACTTACAGTTTAAATGTATTATCATCTTCAAAGATGCCATCCAGTTATTGATCAGGAGATAATGTTAATGGTGGTGTTAATGATAGTGCCATAAACACTTCTCCTGGAATCAGTAGAAAACGTAGAAAAATCAGTGTAGAAAATTCAATATAGGAGTCAGAAGTGTGAGAGGCAGTGTGAACCACAGTCGGATATTGGCTGTGGTCCAGGCTTTGTGACCTTCTCTGTGAACTTAGCCAAGCTGTCTGTAATAATGGCCTCAGTTTCCTCATCTGTGGTAATGAGGAAGTTGAACAAATGGTCTCTGTTTCTTCCAAAGTTTCTTGTCATTAAGTACTTTTAAAGATAGTTTCTTCTTTTGAAAATATTTGTTTGGCTGCCCAGTAGTGCCAGGTCATAATTTTTATGGAATTATTATTCCGCTCTTGAAGACAGGAATGTGTGAGGGCTTTGAAAGCTAGTCTAGCTGGAAATTTTTTCTAGTCTGTGTAGTTTCCTTCCTCTCAGGGGTGACGAGGCCTAAATCAACCATCTTCCCAGTCCATCGTCCCCTTTGTAGTTTCCTGAAATGACTGCCTGAGGTGTTTCCTACTTAGAAAATAGCATAAAATAAAAGTGCTTAAGCGAGACCTTTTTATTCAGTGATTTTGCAGTTTGGGGATAAAATCTGGTAGCATTTGTTAGCAAATTTAAATCTTTTGAATATAGGAAAGCATAATATAAAAATTTAAATATTAATATTATGTATAAATTTTGAAATAATTTAGAAACCAAAAAAAAGAAAGAAAATAAATTGATCAAGAGTTGCATAACTTCAAAGACGATGGGCCAAGTGGTTTGTAGACAGTGTTTATGGGATTGCCACGCGGCAGCTTCACTTTAGCTGGCAGCAGGAGGACTTTCTGTCTTCAGTGGGTGTCATGCCCTCCATGCTGTCTGTCACTGGCGGGCATCAAGGTTTCTGCTCATGTGGGCTAGTGGGTAATGTACATGTCGATCTAAACATGTTATTATAGCCTTCAGAGATGTCAGGCAGGTGTTCACCAAGAGGACTGGCAGTGTGAGAGTGCCCAGTACTCGCCGCCCCGTCAATAACTTTGTAACGACGGTGCTGAAACACCGTGAGGAAGACAAAACGAAGGGTGGGATGCATCATGCCGTCAGTTTAGGGGAAAGAGCACAGAGCACACTTCCAAATCCTGTATGAGTTAACCTAGAGAAGTTCTGGAGCAAAGTGGTTAAGAGTGTGGACTCTGGAGCTAGCTGTGTGATGCCGCTTCGTTGCCTTGGCTGAGTTACCTAGCTTCTCTGGGCCTCAATTTCCCTATAGGTAGAATGGGGTGAATTTTATATTTACCTCAAAGCTTGTGTGGCCCTTACTAAGCATGAAAAGGCAGATTGCTGGCCCACCACAGTGATTCTGAGTCGGTAGCTCTCTGGTCCAACATTTGTATTTACTAAGTTTGTTGGTTGTGCTGATGCAGCTGGTCTTTAGACGACACTTTAAATAGCTTCTGTACACACAAATGTGTACACTGGGAAATCCAGGGCATTCTGTTTGGGAACCTGATATTTTCTCCCATTTGATACATTGTGATTATTTTCTCTTTCATTATTTGTTTTAATAGTATGATTTTTAAGCTGCATTGTATTCCATTATTAGATAGTTAATGGTTTCCTTTTTTTCTCACTATAATAGATAATAAACTATACCTATACATACATTTTCAGTACATCTCTGATTATCTCATTAGAGTAAATTCCTAGAAGTAGAATTACCGGTTAAAGCTTTTGTCACATACTACCAACACATTCTTCAGAAAGGAAGTAGCAACAATTTATCTTTTTATGAGCAGTCTCTGAGAGGAAACACTGGTTTTCTAAATGTAAGGGGATGAGGAGAAAACAGCTCACTAACTTCATAAAACTTACGCATGTGGGCTTCATGGGAGTAGGCAAGAAGGCTGTCTGTGGATTTACAGAGAGGACAAAGGTAAATCACGAGAAACTAGGGGAGGAGCAGTGGGGACTGCCATGTGGCTTGATTTCAGAGGAGGCTCAGGACTCATACTCGAATTGATTTAAATATGGTGTAATGCAGTGGTCCCCAACCCACTTGGCACCCAGGACGGGTTTCGTGGAAGACAGTTTTTCCACGGGCTGTGGAGGGGCCCAAGAGGCAGATAACATGAGCCAAGCTTCGCTGGCTAGCCCGTTGCTCTCCTTCTGCTGTGCAGCCTGGTTCCTGACAGACCACAGACTGGTTCAGGTCCGTGGCCCAAGGGTTGGGGACCCCTGGTATAATATATATTTGATACAGGGAATTTCATGCAAAGAAGATTACACGGTGCTTCATTTTTGTTTATCAGCTACGGTATATATGTGATTCGTGACTGTGATATCCAGAAAACCCCTGGATTTGGAGTTTTGGTTTAATAAAGTCTGGTCTACGCTGCATCCTGTGTGGACATTTCTAGCCCTGGACTGAACAGTTGAGACTCTTCTAAAGGGACTTGGAGTGAGGGTGGCTGCGCCTGGGGAAATTCAGATCACTGGGAGAAAACCTGCTCAGCATAGATGTCCTGTGGAGAAGTCTGTGACTCATGGGAATGGGTGAGGAGGAGTGAAGGCCACGTGAGGTATGTGTGGAATGTAAGAGGAGTGTCCTCCCCAGGCCCGCCTGGCCCTAATTGTGGGGCCAAAGCTCTGCAGCCCTTGACTCCCAAGCATCCCTGCTGCCCCGCCCCACCCCCCCCCCCCCGTGCCCGCCCCCCCTCCCCCGCCCTGCACCACCTCCGTAGTGGAGACAATAGATAAACCAGCTTCTTCTGTATGATGTTAGAATATTAGAACTAGTAGGGATCTCAAGGGTCATCTGGTTCAATCTTCTCTTTTTACAGGTAAGGAAGTAAATAATTCATTATTTTCAATTACATATTTTTAAGATCAGTCAGCCTTACAACAGAATTGGCGGGTTTGTCTTTCCTTGTTCTGGAAGAGCTGAGCTTTTGAGAATTGAAGTGGTTGAATGGTAGGTAGTGAATCAGACGCAAAAACCACACATGTGCCCTGGCCAGGTTGCTCAGTTGGTTGGAGTGCTGTTCCGTACACCAAAATGTTGCAGGTTTGATGCCTGGCCAGGGCAATACACTTAGGTTGCAGGTTCAGTCCTTGGTCGGAGGATGTATAGGAGGCAACAAATGGATGTTTCTCTCTCACATTGATGTTTTTCTCTCTCCTCTCTTTCTCTCCCTTCCTTCATCTCTCTCTAAAATCAATAAACATATCATCAGTGAGGATTAAAAAGATTATAAATTCAGAAAAACACATGTGATCAGTATTTCTTTTAAGAAACGACAGCTGCTGTGAACACAAACTGTGCCTTCTACCACTGGCGACGCTGTTAGACCACCGAACATTCTTCACTGGTGAAATTAAGGGTCCTTGAACCTCACATCTCATCAAGCTGCTTTGTGTAGGAGACAGAGAACCTCTGAATCACTTAGTGGTGATCTATCAAATGTCATCTGATAACTATATCAGTTAAAGCAATTTTAAGGCTAGTGAATTTAAGATGATTGATTATTGAAGAAATCTGTTAATTGGATGGCATTTCAATTGCTTAGAGGTTTGTGCAGATAAATGGGCTGCATGTTAATGAAGCGCTAATTACTTCCTGGGAATATTTATGCAAGCCAGTGTATTCATATCTATTTTCCATCAGACAACAATCTGAATTCTTTCTGTGGCAAAAGACTCATCAGTCATACACAGCAATTGATGTTATGAACTTTTAGGTAGGGTTTTATTGTGTCATCTCATTCTAGAAGGAACATAATCAACTGGTTTAGAAAACAGATTGGGTTCTCTGTTCTGATCTGTTATCAAGAGAAGCAGCCTCTTGTCTAACTCATTTTGAGCTCCTTCAGAGGCAAGTTAGGACAATTTGTTCAAAGCATGACTTCACCTCCCCTCCCCACCCCTCCCCTCCCCTGATTCTGGCCCCTTCTGTAAATCTGAACTCCACACTTCTCTTGAGCTGAGTGTCAGCGGGTCATGTTTAGAGAAGCAGCATGTGGAAGGCACAGCGAGGTGTTTCTGGGGATAAGAAATGGATCAGGCCCCTGCTTTGTAAGTTTAATGTGAGGGATGAGAAAACTTCTAGCTTTAATGGAAGCAGATGGAAGTATCCCAAGAGAAGTGTTCTGCGGGGATAGGAAAAAAGGAAACCTCAACCTCCAGAGGAACCAGGAAAGGTTTCCCGGAAGGAGTTCCTTCCTGTGGATGCTCGAATCCTTCCGTGTTTGCCCCCTTCATTCAGTACAGTTTTGTAGAGTGCCCACGGCGTGGCCCAGGCACAGCACTGGGAACGCAGTGGGGAGGAACACCCGATGTGTCGCTGGCCCCCGTGACCTCGGCCGAAGGCACAGGGAGTCTGTGGCCCCAGCTCTCGACCAGTTCTGCATCAACTAGTCCCGTGTGGCTACTGTATGGCTCAGGTGTGAGGCATATGCTAGAGCTGTGGGGAGTGATTTCAGTCAGTCAGAGGTCTCTTCCCTTCTGATGGGACACCCTTGAAAGGAGACAACGTGGAGACACAAAAAATTGTCACATTTGTGGGGGGAGGGAGATCAAGTAAAACTGCACTCAGGTGTCCAGACAAGCAGGAGATGGCTCTTGAGGAGTGGCCGTGGGAGGGCTCCTGCAGAGGTGAGCTTCACACAGGCTGTAGGAGCCGCTCACCTGGCGGCAGGGCCAGGGGTGTGGGGGGCCTCCAAACCAAGACAGAGGCAGAGGGTAGGGTGTAGGACCTGTTCCTGGAGGACGGTTGGCACCAAGGGACTGGAAGGGACAGGACACTTGGGTGGATGGGTGCGGGGAGAACCAGGGAGGGTTGTCGAAGGGCTGGCAGTCAACTCGAGGAGACTGACAGTGGCCTCGGATTCCAGGAGAGGCTGCGGAGAATGTACCCTAAGAAGCCTGGAGCCTCGGGAGCCCTGAGGGATACCCCCGAATGTGGACTGTTGTGCGGGTAGGCACGTACCGCTCAGGTAGTGGATGTTCAGGTAGTGAGTGTGTTTTGCATGACATTTGTTTTCTGTCATGTTTTGGTTAATGATTCATTCATTGGCAGCCGTTCATCCCTGGCTGCCTCGAAGGTCACATTGAGGGCCGGCACACAGGACCTTGTATCTGCAGGAACACCTGCCCGTTGGTAACAGTTGGTGAGGAGGACATTTGCTAAGGCTATGCCAGTTTGAAGTAAATATCTCTGGTACCCCACCATTTTCTGAGGAGTCAGCCCAAATGCTTGGATTTGGTTAAGACCATCTTGTGCTTCAGGGAGGACTAAGCAGGCTGGGACGTGCGGAACCGTGAAAGTGAGCGGGCTCCGACCCCTCTGTGGTACAGGCTGCCTCTGCCCCGGGGTGCCCTGTGTCGTCCCCGCTGTGGTGATGCCGAACATCTGGTCGCCCCTTCCCTTCTCAGACAGGGGCTGCTGTTGGCCGGGGCTGAGGGCGTTTCTCCCTCCCATAGCGCACTACTCAGAGAATTAGGGTCCTAGAATCTGCCCTGGAGGCGGAAGGTATATGAGTGAAAAAGCCGCCAAGGATTGGCCTGCCAGGACGACGATGTCACAGTTAGCTAAGAGCTCTGTAGGGTTTTATTGATCTCTTTAACCACTTTCTCTTTCACCCCCAACCCAGCACCTGAGTGAATTTTTATTTTATGTTAATTTTGTTCTACCTACAGACTTCTTTTTCCTCACATCCCCAGTGTGTTTTTGTTTTTGTTTTCCTTTTCTCTTTATATTTTGTCTTCAAACATTTCCAGGTTAGCTGACTATCCAACTTTACAGCAGAACCAGGTTATTCAAGAGGTGCTTTTCCCTTTTTTTTTTTTTTTTAACTTCTACTTTGGTTTTGAACATGATATCATTGGGCAATATTGAAAGCTCCTTTTTTTTTTTTTTTTTAGCAAAGTGTTGGCCTTTTGGGGAGATAGGAGACAGAAGGGCTTCAGCTGCTGGATTGATTGCTGGTTTCCATGGAAGCAGCCCAAATTTTCCCTTGTCAACTGTCAGCATCCATCTCTTGTGGTCGGGCACCAGCAGGATCTCTGGTACCCAGCTTGGGTATAAGTGCTCTCTGAGACCTACCCCAGTTGTTTCCTTTCTGGGTACCCCTTGTATGTATTCGAGTAATTTTTTTGTTAGATGTGAGCGTAAATGAATTGTTAATAGTCCAGAAACTCCATTTGAACCTTATAGGAACAGTAAGCTTTGTGAGCAGTACGTGTATTAAAAAAGAATGAAAGGCGCAGAAGCTTAAAATATTGCAGTGCTTTTCAAGGATATTTTTGTTACCTGACTTCCACCCATTGCTTATCTGCCCACTCTTTTTCCAACACCTTGAATTAAACATTATGTAAAACATGCCTCTAAAATTATCTTGCCTATTTTGTTTTGGCTTTTCGATAATATTGTTATGTACCAATGGGTCCTTAGTTCAGATTTCAGGAGGGATCTGGGAGGTTAAGTAAATTGTGAACATTGATAAGATTTAGTTGATGTCGAAGAGTTAAACTCTTGATATTGGACTAACCTAGGAGACATTATGTTTTTGTGTATAACTCATTTATAATTGCCCTGTGTTCAGAATAGTTATTTACAACAGGTTACTGAGAAATGAGAACTAATGACCCTTTACTTGTGCAGATAAGAAGACCAAAGCAGGGAGATTGGGACATCACCAGGATTTTCCAGGCCTTGGAGGGCTCAGGCTGCCTGCCAGCCTTTGGTCTCACCTACCCGGGAGGTCCTTTTCTTCTGCTCCTCTTCCTTCCTTCCCGTTCCTCTCGGTCACCCATCGAAGTCCGAATTGGAAAAATGAGCACAGACCAAGATGGGTTTTTTCTTATTAAACTTGGTCTTAACTAGCATGCTTGCAGTATATATGGCCAGGCATTTTCACTTAGGACAGTAATTAATGGAGAGTTAGATACATGAATTGATTTGTTGGGACTATTTAACTGTCCAGTTTATCCAGCATCTGCCACACGAGCAGGTACTGTGGTTGGTGAATGTTTTCCATAGGTTTTCTTTAATGCCTGCAACAACTCAACAAATGTAGGTGTGCTGGCCCCGATTTACGGTTGAGGAAATCAAGACTCGGGTGTAGTAATTTGTACACAATCAGATAGCTGGTGAGTGATGTAACCAGTGTTCTAGTTCGGGATAGGCGTTCTTCCCACCTGGTGCTCTTTTCCATTTTACCACATTACTTCTCATGAACACGGTTTAAAGTGGATGAAATAACAAAATTGTCCTAATCCAGCAGGAACCAAATGATCTCTAGACAGTAATATTAATAGCTATTTAATATGCACCATATTTATTGAGCTACACTATATATACACAGCAGCACAGGAGTCAGTAAAATACTGATTGGTGATTTTGCAGAGTGAACACACCAGTGTGACCAGAACTTGTACCGGGAGACAGTGTTGCCAGCACCCCAGGAGCCCCCTTTATCCTCGTCCACTTCCCCCAACTCCCAAGGCAGCCACGGCTGTGCTGACACGAAAGGCTGGTTGTCGCCTGTTTTTGAACATCAAGTGCATGCAGGCATCCAGTACAGGCCCTTCTGTGTCTGGCTTCTTTGTCCACTGTTATGTTTATGAGATTCAGCGGTGCTGCTGCCTGCGGCTGGTGTCCGTTTATTCTCACGGCCATGTAGTTTTCCGGTGTATCTGCTGCTGGTGGACATTCGCGTTGCTTCCAGTTCGGGGCTGTCATGACTAGCCCTGCTGTGATCATTCTTATATAAATACTCGTATGTTTTAAGGAAAATGTGTCTTTCCTGGCTTTTATCCTCACTTTAATGTGGACTTCTACAAGGTATTTTTTGTTTAAGATTATAAAGCTATGATAGAAAGCCTCTACAGTCTTTCCGAGACAGAGAAAATCATCCCATTATAAGGAAACCCAGTTCTCCTCCCTCGTTTCTCCAGCCCAGAGAGTGGAATGTGTAGAGAGCATCCTTTCGGAATCAGACCCAAGTTTCAGTCCTGGTTTTATTGTTATTTGTTGCCAGTGACAGCACTGATAACAGGTGAGAGTCACCGAAGGTTTACTATTTCTATGCATCTGCATCTGATGCTTTTGGTATGCCTTTCTCATTGGCTCTTCCTAACAGCCCTATGAGATCATCTGCTGTTCTTTTTTTTTTTTTTTAACTGGTAAGGAAATGTGCTCAAAGACACGCATGTACAGTAAATGAGGAAGCTGGAAGTTAGACTTTGTGAGTGTGATCTGGCACCCATGGTCTTGAAGCTGTCTGAACCTCCTTTGTAAACTCGAGTGAATAATAACCCCTACCTCACAAGGCTGTCGAGAGGATTAAATGATGGGGAGAGGCTTGCATACAATACCGAGGGCAGACACACAATGACCCCGTGTTGGGCTCTTGTCATGGCGTGTCTCCTGTGCTTTCCCTGTGTACCTTCACTCACTTACCGTGCATGCTGGGAGTCCCGGGTGAGACGTCTCTGCTCTGCTCCTGGCTGTCAGGAAAGGGTCCCCAAGTTACTTGTGGAGCCATCGCCACCTACTGGTCTCACCTCACCTGGACCAGCTTATCGTGGCTGTTGGCACTGTGTTCTGTCTTCCTGAAGTTTCTTGCCTCCTCTCTCACTTTCTAAATATAAAATACATGCCTTTTTTGGTAAAAATACATTTTGGGTGGAATGAAAAAAAACTGATGAGAAAATAAGTTTGATATGTTCCCAAGAGATTCACTATTTGGCATTCATACAGCGGCACATTGGCAGCCAATTTACTGAGAGTTTGGAGTTCCAGCAGTAGTGGAACTGGGCAGAGTGAAAAGTCACGTTTCTGCACTTGTGTAGATTGCTCTGGTTGGGCACCATTTTTAATCCTTAGTTTAGGTCTGTGGCCCTAAAGGTCCCCTGGGCATTTGTCCAATGCATATGGGTGTCAGCTGGTGTCACTGTCTTCTTGTACAGGATGGAATTTTAGTTTGCCCCAGGGTCAGGCAACTCAGGAGTTTGTCAGTAAAAGGCTTAGCTGTCTGGGAGAAATTTCTGCCTTCATTCACTCCTCACCACCATCCTCCCTTCTGGGAACCATGGGGGCGGAGGCAGATGGCTGGGGATCCAGGGAGAGCCTTTCCCCTTTCAGGCTGACCCGGGCCCAGAGAGTTCGCTGGCCTGCAATCAAAAGTGACTGGGATCTCTCAGATGGTGTCAGATGATGGCTAGAATCTCGTTGAGACAGGCTGGGAAACAAATTGTCTTAAGGAATGTCTTGGAATTATTTGTAACTTTCCAGAAGTAGCTGTAGCAACTCAGAAGTTAAATTGTTTAGCTTTGGTTGGTTTTAGTACACCTGTAAACTGTATACATTGTCATGCTTCAGGAATTGTTTTCAAAAGGGCTCAACTGTTAGTGCTTCTAGGTACGATTAGATTTTAACTATTTAGGTAAACATGAACTTTAATATAACCTCTAAGTTCTGATTTTTAAATCTCAGAGGATGAAGTTTTGGACATAGGAAGCTTTGTCCAAGATCTCAAAGCAGTTTTCTTCCTCTTACACTGAGTCGACACTAGTTTTTCTTCACCGACTTGATACTTTAAAAAGAAATTAACTTTATGAATCATTTACTCGACCAGAGGAATGACTATGACAAGAATGTCCATGTTTATGTCTGGAAGAATGTTTCTTTTAGTACTAATAACAACCATTTGCAACATGCTTTTACTTCCAGACATTTCTGTCTCGTCTTCCCTGTCAGGCTTCTGTATTTATTATTTGATGCTCAGCAAGGACACAGGCCTGTCCTCCCAACTCCAAGGTCAGTGCTTTTTACCTGCTGCTGTGGACTCGACGGGTCATGGGCTCCCTCTACTGGTAGTTAACTGTGACTCTGTTACTTCCTTTACATAATTAAGATTCGTTGACCCAGTCCCAGGGGTCTGAGGAATGTGAATATAAACCGGACATGGTCTTCGCAGTGAAGAGGTGGTAGGATTTATATAGGTATCGATGTAATACAAGGTGGAAGTCAGTGACTACTAGGAAGAGGAAACAAAGAAAATTCCGTAGACACTTAGAAGTCCAAGTGTTTAAGTCCCACTGCAATTGGGAAATCAGGGAAGCCTTCGTGGGACATTTGGCACTTACCGGGACCTGAAGAGGGGGCGGTGCAGGGATGGGTAGGAAGAGGCCCAGCTCCCCTGCTGGAGGGGACTTGTTGCAAAGGTGCCGGTGGGGGAGGCAGAGAGGTGCACGCACACAGGGGGCAGGAGGTGCTTGTTCTCTTCGGTCAGAGGATAGGGTCTGGGAGATGGGAGTGCTCCCTCAGGGTCAGAGCGGCATTTCCCACCCTTGGTGGCAACGAGGAACATGGTTGGCAAAGGGAAGAAGCTGAACAAGGTCATTCCGGTGATTATTGCCAAATGTCGGTCACAGCTCCAGGGTGGAAAGTCCCCGAGAAGTGGCCCAAACCAACTCCTACACTTTCCCCTGCCACCACCACTCCTGTGTGCGCAGTGACAGGATGCTGCCTGTCAGTTCGGCCCCTCCTTCCTAAACGACCTTTCCGGGATCCCAGGGTGGGCTACTGCGTGACGGGCACAGGGACTCTGGCCTGGCCCACAGGCAGGCCTAAAGTCTATGCACTTGACTCTGTCCCAGGGGCTTCCGTGCCCCCTGCCCCCTGCCCCAGCTCCAGCTGGGAAGCAGGGCCAACCAGTGAGAAAGAAGGGACACGGTGGCACCTTCGCGTGCAGCAGAACTCTGGCCCCCGCCTGTCTGCTCTGTCCCGTAGGAGACAGGCTAAGGTCCATCTTACCACACCGGTCCTGTGGGAAAAGAAGGACTTACCAGACCCTGACTCTGAAGAGAAATCAAAAAATAACCCAAGCTAGAATTTGTTTCCTAGACTCGAGACTGAAGCCTTTT
The DNA here is from genome assembly GCA_039655065.1 of Glossophaga mutica. Classification (NCBI taxonomy): domain Eukaryota; kingdom Metazoa; phylum Chordata; class Mammalia; order Chiroptera; family Phyllostomidae; genus Glossophaga; species Glossophaga mutica. The sequence goes on from CM077303.1 coordinate 161,766,069, forward strand.
CATTCCGCACACTGAAAGCTCAACCCACCTCTTGGCTCCGAGCCCAAGACCTGTGGCGCTGGCCTTCGGGGAAGACCGGGAGTGGGGCTCCTGTGCTGCCTCTGCCTGTGGGAATGGGGGGGATGAAGGGGCCGAGGAGGGGGACAGTGAAGTGAGAAACCGTGGAGGCCAAATCAGGAAGACAGAGGGAAGTTTCACCCAGCGTCTGCGCACTAACTGCCTTGCCTTCTCGCCATCGCCACCAAGGTGCCGAGCAGACATCTCAAACTCGGCTGGTCCCCAGTGGAACTCCTGGTCTCACTGCCTGTCCACTCTGCCTGCCGCCTCCTTCCCCTGTCGGCAGCGCTAACCTTCAGCTGCTCGGGCCAGAAACCCAGTCATCCTTGATTCCTCTGTGTCTTGCACACCTCGTCTCCAGTCCTGTAGGGAACCCCGGAGGCTTTGCCCTCAGAATATGTCGAGATCGGTTTGTCCTCCGACCCGCGCTGCCACCATCTGCTCTAAGCCCTCCCGAATCTGCATTGCTGTAATAGCGGCCTCCCCGATTCTTTCCTTGACTGGTTGGGTCTGTTCTAAACTTGGTAGCTAGGGTGATCTTTTAAAAGCATGAGTTAGATCTTGTCACTTCTATGCTCAAAACCCTAAGTGGCTGGCTCCCCACGGTCCCTCATGGTGAAGGCCAGAGTCCTCACAAACTGGCTTCTTTGCTGTTCAGGCACACTCCTGCCAGTGGCCTTTGCACCGGCTGTTCCTCTGTCTGGAATGCGCTTCCCCCACTCACCCACAGGGCTTCTCTCCCCCTCCCTAATACTGACCTTATTAGGAGGCAGTGCTCTGCTTTGATTTGGGGTCATGGAGATTACCCATGGTGTAGGGCAGAGAAACAGATCCTTTTATGGAAGCACATGGGCTTTCTTATCTAAAGATTAACTAGGATGAAACTGCTGTTAGCTCTTAAAGGCAGTTGGGACTGCACAGAGGTGTGTGTGGCGTGGTTCGTTTTTCACCCGAGGAACGCACTTTTCCTGAGGCCGGCACATTGAAGCCAGGAAGGCCATGGTGGGATCGCTGACCAAGCCTGTGCGAGGTTTGTAATTCTCGTCTGGTTGAGGTTGAAGGCGTTCTCACTTAAAAGATTAGGGCGGCACGGTAGGGTTTAAGGAATGTTTGGTGTAGTTTTGAGCCTTGATTATGTAGTTATACCTAAAATCTATCAATGATGACACATCTGTAGTATTTCTGTTTTCTTTGGATGTTTATCCTCCTTATTTTCACAATATTTTTCTACAAAAATATTAAGCATCATAATTGGGTAAACAGAACATAGTAAGATCAGAAGACCTGCATTTTTGTTTATTTTCGTTTGAGCTTTACACTACTGGCCATGTCAGCGCGGACGAGTTATTTAGTTTTTCTTCTCCATTTTATTATCTGTAAAGTGAAGATTCTAATTCTTCTGCACATAGGGTTGTTGCTGAGATCAGATGTGGTCACATACCTATAAGCACTGTATCTACAGCCTGGGTCATTGTTGGCTGCCACTTGGAACAGCATTTCTTACTGGGTGTGTCAGAGTACGGCAGCGGTTGGGGACAGTTCAGGGATTCAGGAAAACATCATCGATGACTTTGAAACCAAAACTCATGTATGTATCAGCTGATGGCCACTAGACCTGTGCTTTGGTGTTTTTTGTACACATCTTTATTCCTTTCCAGTGCCCCCCTCACCACGCCCAAGTCCACACACACACACACACACACACACACACACACACACTTTCCTTGGATGTCTGATTCCATGGCTTGAAATAAAGATGGAGCCCTTCTTCTCTCTAGGAGCATGTTCATGGAGGGCCTCTCCACTTTCTCTGTTTAGTACAGATTTGGTTTAGTTCAACATTTCTTTAATTTCTGCCATGCGCCAGACACTTTGCTGGACCTTGGGATTCAACACTGGGAAGGAAAGTGGTTCTAACTTTGCAGAGAATAGACAGAAACCTGGGGTTGCCCTCTGTGAGGGTGCCCTTGCGATGGAAGTACCCCTGTGCCATGCCGGGGCGCTGAGGGCATGGAGGCGGCTGTTTGTTCGCTAGACTCCCCTGGGGAGGTGGGGGAGGTCGCATTCTTGGGCATTAGCTGGTTCACATGGGGATTGCCATTTCATTTAGGGGCAGAAAACTGGCCAGGGAATTCGTCGGCCTGTCCTCTGAACTTTCCAAGGAAGGCCCTGTGTCAAATAGTCCACAGTGTCAGGCCCTGCATCTGGTTTTCGGTTTGGTAAATGAAATAATCTTACAGGGACAGGGAAGCATGAAATGGTGTGTTAAACATCTTGAAATATTTGCCAGATCTGCTCTGGGGGCGGAGGAGCAGGGCTGGGGTGGGTACCGGGAGGCGTACCTCAGGGCCTGCGGCAGTAAGATGCCTGCCAGACACACCCGCCGTGCTTGATGCTCAGCCAGCTGAGGTCCTCGCAGCTCTGCCCCCGGCGAGCATTTATTGTCTTCTGTCTCTTTGCATGTAACATGCCATGAGCACCCACTACATGTGGGGCTGAGTTGGTCTTTGGACGTGGTGGTGGGAGGTGTCCTGCGTGGCCTGAAATTGGCTGTGCGACCAGAGCCAGGTTAGGGGATTATTTGCTTTAGTCACAGGCAGCACAGAACACTACGGATGTTCTTGTCTCTCCTTTACTCCCCCAGTTGCTTTCCCAGAGCTTCAGAAAGTTGTTGGAGGAGGCAGCAGCGTGGACCGAGGAGGGTGGCATGTTCGGCCCCTGCCCCTGCACGGCTGTGCTGGGCCTCTGCGTTCATGTGAGGCGTCTTCTCAGAAGAGACCACAAACGAGTCTCGTCTTTCTGTTTCAGACAGCCCATTTGAGGATCCTGACCTTAAGGACACATATTTCATTCCAAGAAATATCATGGCCGAACCAGACTATATAGAAGATGACAATCCTGAACTAATTAGGCCTCAGAAACTCGTCAACCCTGTCAAAACGTCCCGTAACCACCAAGATCTTCACAGAGAACTTCTCATGAATCAGAAAAGGTAAGATGCTTTCGTGAGCAGAGTTTCTCTCAGGGGACTTGTGACTAGGTATAACTTTAACTATGTTTAGAAAGGGTTCAAAGAATTGTTTGTTTCTTCGCTGTATTTGAGGCGTCCGTATTCCTTCCAGCAACCTTGAGCCAGGACGTCGCTCCATGCAGTGAGGCCAACAGCAGGCGCAGCTGCCAGCGCCGGATTGTCCGCAGGTCTGCAGTCCTCTGTCCCCTTCTCAGAGGGACACAGACTTTAAACCTGATGGAAGGGTCTGCACTGAGGATAAAAGGGAGTGTCCTATGTCAAAGAGAAATACATTATTTCTTAGATTTGTAAAAATTCTGAATTTTCCCCTTATGTTTGTGCATATGTGGGAGTCAGAGGTAAATACTGCCTGCTTTAGCACCTGTGAGTGGCAGGTTGAAGCCTCTAGAACTGCATCAGTCTTAATAGATAATAACGCTTGCTTTTTCTTTGTTTTTAAGTAGCATTTTAGTTATCATTAGTGACATTTGTATTATTTTTAATTGTTGTGGAGACAGTGTCTTTGCCTTCTATTTTCTTTGTAAACCATTTGTGAGTCCCCCGGTATCATGAGTAATTTTGGGTGTTGGGTTGTCATGAGTAATTTTGGATGTTGGGTCTACTTTTTAAGGGATGCTGGCCAGGGCCAGGAGACAGGGAGAGCAGAGAGTGCAAAGTTTTTTTTTATTGATCAGGACACGGGGCTACCTTCATTATTTAAGGTCAGTTAAGCTGCGTTTAGAACTGTTTTCAGATCTTCAGAATGAACACTGCTGATCTGAATTGTGAGACTGTGTGGCTCACTCACCCACCCAGCCTTTGCTAAGCCCTGGTACTACCCGTCGAGCTGAAAGATACGTAGATCAAGTTAAGCATTGGAGTCATGTTTTAGAGGGAAGGCCTCATTAGAAATTAAAAAAGATTATTGTAAAGGAAATGAGGGGGCATTTTTAGAGCAGTTCTTCTCCACTGTCGCCCTGCCAGAACTCCTGTCCCGGGAACTGTTTGTAAACACATGCTTCCTCTGGACTGCGGGAATGTGACCTACCCCCTTTCAGCCCCAGGCCCATGCGTGTGCTGCTGGATTAGTGCTTATAAACTGAAATCGACTTTGATCCTTCCTGAGCAGTACTTAGCTTCTCCTGGTTTTTCTCACATCAAAGGAAAAAAATGGATTCATTAACGTCATACCCAAAGCAAAAGTAGGGCTTTCCAATTTCCTAAACAAGCCACAGAATTTAGAGACAGTCCTGCCTGGCAAAGTCTGCATTTTAGGGGAAAGGTAAAGTTCAATATACTCCCAAAGAGAGTAGCTAATGGTTTTCTAAACTAAATGGCTTTCTGATTGTCTCTAAGTCTTGGATCTCAGTTCCCTTACCTGTGAAATGGGGGTAGGGGGTGTAGTTGATCTCTAAGAACCACTCGAGGTCACACTGGTTTTCTGTTGTGTTTTTTCCTACTATATCTGTGAAAAGGCTCCAAGTCAGATGGGGTAGGCAAAGGTAAAACAAAAACTGGCATATATAAAATAAGTAAGTAAAACTGGCATAATATAAGAAAGGTATATAAAAATATCTTTCTTGTAAAAACAAAAGTAAATAGTAGCATGTATAAATACCTGTTAAAATGCATGGCATATAGTAAGTACTCAGGCCCAACCACCTGTCCACTTTCTATGTTGTGTCATTAGGAAACTCCTATTGCTTTTTTCCCTTCTTGTTTGAAAATCTCTGGTCTGGCTATAGAAGTACATTTTAAAGAAAGAAAGAAAAAGACAGGGTTCAAAAATCAAATGAACGTATCTTATCCTACGTCTTCAGGTTTCTCAAGGTAAAATCTGAGTTTGGTAGGATCCTCTGTTAGAAATGCAGCTGGTTTTAAAGTGCAGACTTCTCAAGCAGTTTCTTCTTTTATTCGTCTTCTATCACACATTTCAGAGACTGTAGGGGGGCTTATTTCTAAATTTTAATGGTAGAATATAAGAAGTATTACATCACTAATATATATATATATGTTTGGTTAAAGGGTAATTATACTTGATTACTGGTTTGTACCATAATGAAAGTCTATTCATTTTCTGCAATTTGTAAAGGGTCTCCCCATAGTTTATCTTGGCCAGTCCAATGACCTTTCCAGTGACCCAGCCTGTGTTATCTTGGGGTCGCCCTAATTCGACATGCCAACAGGAGAGGACTCAGAGTAACAGGCTAAGGAATCTTCTCACAATCTCACAGCAGTTTTTTGGAATCCAAAGGGTAGAAATAAATATACAACTAAAGGCAGTTTAAATGAAAGGCAGCGATGAATCAAATGTAGTAATAATAAAAATTAGAAAAGGGATAGGGAAATGAGAGGGAGGCAGAAATGAGATCAACATAAAATGAACTTTCCGTGGAGCCCTGTACCTTTGCCCCACATAGCAGAAATTTGGCTCAAAGCCCCATAGCAGTTAGTTCAAAGAGTTTTTGAGTTACTTTTAAAAGATCTTAAGATAAAAGCAAAGTCACCGCTTAGGAGACCAAATACTCTACCCATAGGTTTTCTAACTCTGAAATTTAAGTTCTTTTACGTCTATAATTCTGCTCCTCTATTTGTTTTCCTTTGGACTAGTTAAGTTTCAGGTTAAAAGTCTTTACATTTCGAGCTGGTCACAGTTTGCCATAAAGTCTGATTAAGACCATTTTCAGGTTCTCAGTTTCTATAGTTACTCCCAATAACATAAGAAAGGCAGATTTTAAGAGGCAAGTTTTGGGGGTTTTTTTAGGTTGAAAGATTAGTGTTTAAGAGGTCTTAAAAATATTTCTAAGATAATATATATTCTATCTTGTCTACAAGAGTTCTTTTGGAAGGCAAATACAGAATACCCAGCTATTCAAACATCCCCCTAACGATGGTTCTTCGGCTTGCACACTTTGGTCAGTGGTTTTTCCTCCCAGTGTGTTTGGTTGATCTTCATTTGGCGTGCTTTGCTAGACAGATATTTTCTCAATAAATACTTGTTGCTATACAACGTGGAAAAATACGGGAAGTTGGGGTAGAAGTATTTGCATTTGAATCTATGCACGTAGAGATCAAATGGTTCAGGCACAAACAGAGACAAGGCAGGCCAGGCCAGAAGATTCCAAGATTAAAGATCAAGGGCTTGGAATCCAAATGCACTCTCCCCTCTACCCGGAGAGAACAGTTAGGCCAGGAGATGTTCGGCTGGGTGGGCAGGGGAGCGTGTGATGTTGGGGTCTGCGCCAGCCCTCGCCTCTGGCTCAGGTCTCCCAGGGCAGGAGGCAGTTTCACTTTTGCGGGTTCAAGTGCCTCTGGAGTGGAGATGAAGGTGGAGTGGAGATGAAGGTGGAATGGATGTGGACCGTTCCAGCCCGCCCCTGGATGTATTCAGTGGTTTTTGTGACATGTGAAATGCATACATAACGTGTCGCTGTCTTTTTGGAGGACAATTTGGCAATATACATGAAAATATAAAATGTGCAGACACTTAGCCAGCATTTCTACTTCTATGAATGTAACCAACAGAAATACTTATATAAGAGTGCAAATATGAATGTTCAAGAAAGGTCATTGCTTCCTTGCGTTTAATAGGGAACAATTGGAAACAACCTAAATGCATGTCCGTATGGGAATGGCAAATGCATGGTGCTTCTGTGTGCGCTGTGATGTCCTTGTGCAGATGTTGAAAAGATTGAGGAAGAGCTTTGTTTCTAAAGGTATAGGAAGTGTGGAGGAGCCGCCTCAACACTGTTATCTCTGGGTCCAGTGAGGGAGGGCCCACCTTGTTCAGCTTGCGGGGTGCCACTGGCATAAAATACAGCATAAATGGTGCTCTCAAGATCTGTTTAACAAGGAGAGTTCCGGTGTGCTTTCACTTTTCATTTTACATATATGTGTATGGCACCTAACCTGTTTTTATGCGAGGAGCGCTTACTAATTTTAAAAATTGGCTTGGCCCACTGTAATAGTCACAGCGAGCAGGCTCAGGATTGCCTGTGGGTTTTGAGTGCTGCCAAGCCTCCAGGACTTGAGCACCTGTCAATCGTAAAGGGATTAAAGTACTTGTTATTGTATATGTCAGAATTGATTAAAGAGAATCGACTGTTGTCATGCACAGAATGATATTGTAGTTTTTATGAGATTTCCGGAAGCCCATCTCTCTCCCCAGTCAGACCCGTTTTAGACTCGGGGAATCTGCAGGCAGGACTTGCTTGGCTTGTTTCCATTCAGCACAGGTTGAGTGGTCGGCTATGTTAAAATATTAACTAAGTTTGTATGACTTCGTGACTGTTACAAGTGAAGAACATTTATCATATAAGTACCACTCCTGAGCTGTTACTAAATATTTCATCTTCCTGCCACCATTGTGTAAAATCTTTGAATAGGAAATGAATACTGTATATTAATTAAACCCATTCATACACTATAGCAGAATGTCAGTTTAGTGTGTCTCACATCAAAGTTTGTTCAATAGCTTCTACGTAATCCAGAAGAATTTAATAACAGTTGAGGTTAATTTTGCCTGTGAAATAATAGGGCAAGAAAAATGTTTGAAATTTAAACTATGCAGATAGCTAAGTCCTTAATCCTAAAATTTAAATCCCTTAAATCTGTCTGTAATGTCCTAGAGGCTTTTTAATAGTCATGAAACTGAATGAGTCCTTACTCAGATTACTTGCAAACACATTTTCCTGTGTGCAATGACACTTCCATCAGCAACTTTTATTGTGGTGATTAAAGATTTAATTTTCAGAATAGTCTATATATACTTTTGTCTCCGTCATACTATCTTAGTGGCTGTGAAACCATAGTTAAATCACAAAAGTAGCCTGTCTCTTTTGTGTCACTGGAAATTTGGTTGAATTTATTATTATTATTTTTTAAAGTATATTCTATTGTTTATGCTATTATAGTTGTCCCAATTTCCCCCCCCTTTGTCCATCTCCACCCAGCCCTCCCCCTATTCACTCAGGCAATCCCCACACTGTTGTCCCTGCCCATGGGTCGTGCATACATATTCTTCGACTAATCCCATCCCTTCCCTCCCTCCCTTCCTTCCTCCCTCCCTCCCTTCCTCCCTTCCTTCCTTCCTTCCTCCTCCTCCTCTTCTTTCCCCCTCCTCCTCCTCCTCCCCCTCCTCCTCCTTCTCCTTCCTTCCTTCCTTCCTTCCTTCCTTCCTTCCTTCCTTCCTTCCTTCCTTCCTTCTTCTTTCTTCTTCTTTCTTCTTTTTTATTTTTACCAAAAGTTTTGTCAATGCACATTGGGAAGTAATAGACATGTTACTTTGACTATGTATCCCTTATCTTCAATAACAGAATATACTGATCTTTATTTTGTAAACAACTGAAAAAATTATTGCAATTTTAAAAAATATGTAGTTTAGAGAGATGCCAGCATTTTTTAAAGATTATAACTAACTATGAGGAAGGACTATGATTTTTGAGGATTAGTTCACAGATGTGACACTGTGAACTTCAAAGAGATTGAGATGAGTATGTAGTTGAGATTCTCATAACCAGAGCACACATTTTGGAAATTATTTGACTTAACAGTTATTCACATGATTAGTTGATCAGTCCCATTACTTGATTCAAGTATTTTGGGGAGCAGTCATCGAGGTGGACATCCGTGGTATATACAGACTAGCAGTCATCCTCAGCCAGACCAGACAGTGGTGGGAAGGTGCACAGACCCATCTCTTCAAAGGTGATTCAGCAAGGTTGATTCAGCAGTAGTGCTAACTTCCCTCAGCCCAGAAGAGCATGAGCTACTATTCGGTCAAGTATGTGTGTGTGTGGATGCATGAGAGTGCATGTGCTGACCATCACCCTTTGCACCCTTTTCTTGTTCTGTGGTTTATTTCATTTTTATTTTAAATTCTCTCAGCAAATATTAATACCAAGTTGATGTGGACCCCGGCTTGTGGGGTCTGCCATTGTGGATGAGACAAATTCACATGGACTGCCGGGTCCTGTGGAGGAAAAGGGATGACACAGCTACTCTCTCAACGGGAGAGCACCCTGTACCCTTGCCATGACAGGCTTTTATTGGATTTAATTTGCACAGGAACACAGGTAAAGCTCATTAATCATTGTCAGGCAGTAAGGATCAAACCATAGATAGCATACAAAGAACTCTGAGGGCTTATTCTGAGTCAGGGTCTGTTAGCTAAAGGGCTACAAAACTTTGGGAAACAAACTCATTTCCTGCTCAGACCTTTATCATTTAATTGAGAGTATTCCTAGCAAAGCAGGTTCCACAGGATTTTATGTATTCTGTCTTAGGCCTGATCACCTGGGGGACCTGCCCTTTCCAGCACAGAGTTGTACTGCCCTCTGTCATTGTTTCAGGCTTAAGTCAGGCTGAGTAAGCAAGGCAGCCAAGAGATTAGGAGACTTCCTGAAGATGGAATGAGGACTCAGGCTATGTCAGGATAGCAGGGGCGAGAGTCAATCACCCCCTTTTGCTGTAGCCCCCCAAGTCCTTCCTTGGGGCCTCCATGTGATCGTGCCTGGCTTAGGTCGTCCACCCCTTGGGGAATCTTACCTGTCATTGGCTAACCAATCAAGCACTGGGGGCCAGATATGGGTGAAGTAAAAGGAGCAGAAGCGGTGCTCCTGCCAGGGAGATAAGCTTTGTCTCCTTAAAGGCTTATGGTCCAAAGGTCGCTCACTCAGCCTTAGCCATGGGGGGTGGTTACAGCTTCTGAAACCAGGCAGGGCGGTTCCCAACACCAAGTGGAGATTACTTAAGAGTTAGTGGAGCCTGGCTGAAATACCAGGGAATGCTCTTCTCTTGACTTGCCACAGACTCCTTAGAAGGAGGGATGCTATGCCTAAGCTTCGGTTTTATGTCTCCCCATTGGAAGAGCTGGTAGCCTAACTTTTCCCCCAGAAGTACAGCACTTCCCTGGAGCCTGACTTCCGTGCATTGTCTGTAGCCGACCACACATCTGAAATGGTTTAGCTGCAGGTATCACTGGGCGAGGTGTCTGGGGTCAGAGTTCTACGTGGCCATGCCCCACAATAATAATGAAACATGGGACGTGCCTTTACACATGCAAGAACCCTGTTAGAAATCTGAAACTTTGGCCATTTTGCTGTTTAAATTTCCAGTGAAGCCATCCCATCTCCATGTCCGCTTCAGGTGGTTGTCACACTGTTGAATGAGCATGCTGTTTCCCCTTCCCCAACCCACCCCACACCCACTAACCTCCTTTGTATAGCCTCGTGTCTGGCACTCAGTGCATTTTAATTCAGTCAATGGATATTGCTTCCTTTTGGAAGATACTCTTGCCCTTTCATACTCATGAATTTCTGAGACCACCAATGTTGACTAATTAACTGGGAGGAGGTGTCACAATCACACTAATTCATGAGACCCCTTTTTCTGTGGCTGATGCCTTGGATTTCTATTCATGAAAGAATGTGTCCATTTGATTACAACTTTTAAATTTTGTTAATTTGTTTTTTTGCAGGGGTCTTGCCCCTCAGAATAAGCCAGAACTGCAGAAGGTGATGGAAAAGAGAAAACGAGATCAAGTAATAAAGCAGAAGGAAGAGGAAGCACAAAAGAAGAAATCTGATTTGGAAATAGAACTGTTAAAACGACAGCAGAAGTTGGAACAGGTAAGGATGACTGGGTGAAGGTGGTCTTTTTCTTACGGAGCTACATTCGGCATACAACACTGTGTAAACTTAAGGTGTGCAGCATATTGAATTGGTACATTTGTGTTGTAATACGATTGCCATTGTCGCCTTAGCTGATACCTCTGTTGCATCACATAATGATTATTCTGTAGTTGGGGACAGTTAAGATCTAGTCTCTCCGCAAGCCAAAGGTTTATGGCACAGTTTTGTTGTCTGCAGTCACTGCACTATTATTTATCAGGTCTCCAGGACTGTGTATCTCCTGGTTGTAGGTTTGCACCCTTTGACCACCATCTTCCATTTCCCTACCTCCAGCCCCTGGTAACCACCACTCCATTCTCTGCTTTCACAAGCTTTTTTTTTAAAGACTCCACATGCAAGAGATATGATACAATATTTGTTTTTCTCTGACGTATCTCACAAGTTGTCTTTTATGTCCTGAAAAATAAGAATGTCGGAATAAGCAGAATTCGTCCTTACCAGTGTGGATCAGTGTTGGAGCATTGTCCCAGAGACCAAAGGGTTGCAGGTTGATTCCCAGTCAGGGCACATACCCAGGTTGCGGGTTCGATCCCTGGTCAGGGCATATACAAGAATGCAACCAATCAATGTGTTTCTCTCACATCACTGTTTCTCTCTTTCCCCATTCCTGTCTTTAAAAAGCAGTGAAAAAATGTTCTCAGTAATCTCTTTCTCTCTCTCTTCCTCTGTTTCTCCTACTAAAAAAAATTTACCAGACATATCAGATGTAAATGTTTATACCATGAAAGGAAAATATGAGGCAAAATATCAGCAAATGGCCTAAAATACATTAAGTGAAAGTCCAGGATTCTGTTGAGGACCTAGAAGAGATTCAGGAGGCAAAGCCAACACCAGGGGCTTTCAGTGGATTCACAGTGTTGGGAGCTCAGGCAATTGAGTGAACTTTAACTTCACTGAGAGTGTAGGAGAACTGGGTTGATCTCAGGATCTCGTTATCTTAACCATGATTTTTAGGTTCTTATCATCTCTGGCATTGCTTGTAGTCACAACCCATTGGCTGCTGCTCCTGTGTAGAATTACACCAGGACCTATATACATATGTGTGTGTGTGCGTGCATTTTTTTTTTAACTGAAACCAGGAGAAGCAAGGCCATTAAGGACTTTGGAAAGAGGAGTGTTTTAGAAAAAGGAGTGTTTTGAAAAGCCTCTCAGTTTGTAAATAATTTTCCTGTTTCTGAATTTTATTCAGCTTGAACTTGAGAAGCAGAAACTGCAAGAAGAGCAAGAAAACGCCCCAGAGTTTGTGAAGGTTAAAGGCAATCTTAGGAGAACAGGCCAAGAAGTGGCCCAAGCCCAGGAGTCGTAGGCCCAGGCCTCAGAGACTGTGCTGAAGCTGTGAGCGGGTGCTTCCTCAAGGCTTCATCTCGGGGCACAAACCCCTGGGGAGCATCCCCGCCAGCAGAGCATCATCACTTAAAAAGGATTTGGCCTTGGTCCACCTACTCTCTGGGTGGGAAAATTACCTGTGACAGCTGCAGTTCCTATTCGCCAAACGAAGGACGTTGACCAGCACTCAAGTTGGGATATGGACCTGTGTTCAAAGACTCTTTAAAAACAAGTAAAGGAACAGGACACTGGAATAAATTCTTGAGAGTTGCACTACTTGGTTTTCCTGCCGATCCAAGTTTAGTGGGGCACAGAGCCTTTTTTCTTTTAAAAACTAAAGAAAATGTGTTTTATTCTTCCTTTAGTTATCTACTAGGTAATTTAGATCACATAGAAATGCATTTGATCTGTTACAGCCAATATTCAGCAATTCTGTTTCGAGAACCCCAAATTTTCTTGTTTAATTTACACTTCCACCCTTGTTAGGTGAATTCACACCTGAGAATGTAGATGTTAAGGTTGAGCACAGCTATTACCTTTATTGACAGCCATAGGGTGAAGAGGGTTTAAAATATGTAAACAAACATACGTAAACAAAAATTACGTAAACGGCCATCTTGACTTTATTTTAATTTTCTTGGTTATATTCCATGGTAACATTCCAGCTCAGAGAAGGCACGTTATGTAAATCCATTTATTGCTTTGATAACTATTTTTTTTTAATTTCTTGCTGAGCTAGTCCTTTTATATGAAATAATCTCCCCCATCCTCTGGACAGTAAAAGCTAGTCCACATAACCAATTTCAGTGTCAAAAGTAGAGGGTCTAAATCTTTTGATTCCTTCTGAGAGCAGTGTGGGGAATGCTCCCATGGGGACCCTAGAAAGGAGTTCTGTGGCTATTTGAATGTGAAGCAAGTGTAGACTGGTCTCAGGGAGGCCCAATTGGAAGAGTCATAGCATTAGTACATGTTAAAAGTTATCCGAATCCAAGCCTTGAAACCTCTGAGTAATGATCACCCATTTCTTGACTTTTTTTTCTTGAGAAGAAAGACGGTCTCCCCACTCTCTTAGTTACGATGATGCTATTGATAATGATGACGTTAATGACTACTATTCTGCATCTCAGGAAAAGCCAACGTGAAGGGAGAAGCTGCTTAGTTTTTGGACTTCATCCAGCAAGCTACTCAAAGTGAAGCCCAAGTTGCCAGTCACAGCTGAGTTCTTAGGCAGGATTCATTCTATACTGCTGGTGTGGTACATTCAACCTGGGGCGGTCCGGAAGAATTTGCGTGGATTCAGTATGTTCTCCATCGTGACAATTCAGCCAGTAATTTCTCCACTGCAGACCTTCTTATAATTCCTCTAAAGGCACATAGAAAGCTGGGTTCTGAGCTTTTGAATTCTTAATAAACGTAGGAGAAATTGGCTTTCTTTGTGAATGCTTTTCATAGTTGATCATTAGGCTCATATTCAATGCTAATGTGAACAGTAAACTCATATCAATGCTGATATGAGTAAATGCAGTGATCATATACTGCTAGTTTGAGAATATGTAGATTACATGTGGAATGGATGACTTCCCTCATCAGTAAGTATTATTTGAATAAAATAGGAGGCATTTAAGAGAATATATTGCTCTATCATAGTTGGCTTTTGAAGGATGGAATGGCAACTTTTTTCCATCACTTCCTTTTCAGAGAAGAAAGTACGTTAACTGATCATCTTGAAAGCACATTTCCAGTTGCACACTGACTGCAGTTCTTTCTCCATGCGTGTGCGCTAACGATGTGACCTGTAAAGTGAGGCTTCGGGACTGGCTCGGACGTAGCCTTCACTGCATGTGAGATCTTCAGTCCTGGGTCCTTGAAGCAGTTCTGCCACTTGATGAAATTCTCAAGGGCTCTGGCAGACTCTTTTGGAAGGACTCATTCTGTTTCTAGAACTTACCTAGAATTCATTCTTCCCTGGGAAAAAATAAATTGCACAAGCATTTCCCTCCCAATCTCACAAATGTGCAGACTTATTTGTAGTTCATAGTACAACGTCTGGCCAAACCAAGACTTGTAAATAGCATACAGTGATGTCTTAGTGGCAGGTACAGGTAGAGAAGCTCCTTGAAGTCATCAGATAAGCTTAGCTCCTAGGCCCAAGTTTTAAAAGGCCTCAGTCTCCTTCAGCGCTTTAACGCTGTGCACTCCAGACCCCTAGGACTCACGGACATCCGAGCAGCTTTGTGCTTTGAGCCACTTTTGGACAAAATCGGCTCCATTTTTCCACTCCACAGTTTTCTTAAACTAGTTCAGTGTTTTATAGTCTCCTAGTAGTAAAGTAGTGTTGCTTTCTAAGCTATAACAGTTGACTTTATTCTTCTACTCTGAAAAATCTTGACTTGTTTGAGTGTATATAATATATATAAAGGGAGCCTTACTGGGTTTGTTTTCATAATTTAATATTTTTTGTATTTGCTCTTGTATAATTGTTTTTAATGAAAGTATTACAGAATCGAGGGTGGAATTCTTAGAACCAAAGTTATTCTTAATAAAAATCACCACATGCTTGGACCACGCAGCATTATTTGTCTGGTGTTTTTAAAATGGTTGTGTATAACCAAATGGGTGGAAGGTGGATTATGTTCAGTTCAAAGATGAGAAGGTGGTTCTAAGGTCTTGCTTTGATGACTGTCCTTTTGTACAGACTTGTCCCCCAATTAGTTATGTCCTCTTGCCTTGTGTCAGTCAAGACTGATAATTTATGATGTCAAATTTATGCTAAGGTATTATGCTACACTTTGCATAGAATACATGATATTTTAGCAGCAGCTGTCAGCACTGCAGATCAGAGTATTCTGAATGTTAGGAAGCTTGGCAGGACAGTGGGAGATACATTTTGGGAAGGAACAGTTTTTAGCGCTAGTGAACTAGTACACCTGGCATGTCTGAAGTATGACCGTAAAATTATTTTGCTGATACAGCTAAAATAATGTTACCCTCAGAGAAGTTACTTTGGGAAGCTATACACATGACTTTATTACGCTATTGGTTAAATTAGTTTGGAGGTTTCAATCTCTTTACTTTTGCAAGCCCAGATTATTACTCAGCTTGATCACCCGATTCCTAGTATCTTTGGACTCTTTTGAAAATCAGATCTACTCAGGGCAGTAAAGATTTGCTTCCTCTAAGGTTATACCATGAGTTCTAAAGGCCAGCACAGAAAACAGGTTCCAAAAATTATTTGAACAGTAACTGCATTCGTGGAACAACTAGGCATTTTCACAAGGTGACAGTTTTAAGGCAGCCAGTCCATTCATTGGTCCACTGGATGTTTGTTTCTTATAGTAATAGGTAGATTTGAAAGGAGGTGTGGCAACTAATGTTTTTGGTAAGACTTGCAATGCTATTGTACAGCTAAAAGAAGTATTAGAATATTACTACCAGGCTTACATTTACTAGTATACTAAGAAACAGTGTTTTCTTTCTGAGCTCTTAGGGTAAATAAAATGTTTATGAGTAAGCCCCGTAATTACGATTTCCACTTTTTTTCTCGTGAGGAAGTGCATTCTGATTATCGATTGAAGCTGTTTTGAATGTCTTCTCAGTTGCTCCTAGATTTCCTGGGGCACTTGCTTATTTATAGAACAACCAGTCTTCTGACTGGTCAAGTCTGAGTCAGAAGACCTGAGAACCAGGTGAGTTGAGAATGTAAATCTTGGTCTGAGGGCAGGAGAAGACCAATATTCCAGCTTTGCCATCAGGCGAAGAAAGAGCAAAACCTCCCTTCCTCTGCCTTTTTGTTCTGTTCAGGCTCTGAACTGATTGGATGATGCCCACCCACAGTGGAGAGGGCTATCTACTGAGTCCAACGGTCGGTTCAAATGCCGGTCTCTTTTGGAACCACCAGCCAGGCACGCCCAGATATAATGCCTAACAGTCAAGTTGACACATAATATAATTGAATACAGTGATAAACGCATATTAAAAATTAAAAAATCTGTTTTATGAATCAACCTTTAAGCATTAAAATGTCCAATAATATTGCATTAAAAATACTTCCCTATTTGTATGGCTGTATATATTATCATATCTCCTGAGGGATTCAGTTATATTTTATTATGTTTCCTGGGCTTGTAGCAATCTTACCAAACCCTAAAAGAAAAAAAAAAAGGAATAGTTGCTCAGACTGAGAGAACCTAATCTGTAATCCGGGTTGTTGACTGATTCTTACTAAGGATGTGAAGATATCCTAATCTGGGTACATTGTCCAGGCTGATTGAACCACGCGTCACAGGCTTTGGGTAAATTCTTTCCAGGGGGAGGGTAAGTCCTTTTATAAGTAATTTTATAATTCTTACTTATTTTGTCATGGAACTTTTAATAGCTTGCCATTTATATTCATGTTTTGAAACTTGGTGTAATTCCCAGAAATCGTGTGCTTCCACTTTGTATGGCCAGCGTTACCTCTTGTCCTGCCTTTATGATAGATTGGTCTTGTCCATTAGCATTATTGAAAACTTAGGTGTGCTTTATCAAGACCATGTAATTAGTAGGATCATCTTGAGATTTTGCCTGCCAGGAGTCATCAAGTCTGTGTGGTGAATTCTGTAGTTTGAGGTATCTGGCTCTTCATGACCTTAGACATACTGTTGGGTCCTTTGACGTTTGTTATCGTTGTTGATCAGCTGGGCTCCTTTTCTCCTGAATGACCATATGTGTTCACTGATGGTGGTCGGTCTCCGTTTCGTACTGTAGTTTCCTCATTTATCTTTCAGATGGCCCTTGTTTCTTCTTTCCCATCTACGTAGCTAAAGATAAGATATGTCCATAATTTATACAAATGTATATTCTTAGTAGAGCAAGTTAACTACCCTCATATGTGAACATTTCCCTAAACATATACTATAATCATCTTTATTTTGTATTACAATTCCTTTTTCTTTTTACCATCATGAGTCTGTGGCCTTTAACGTATTCGACTTAAAAATTTCATCTTTTTTGTAGATAATCAGAATGTTGAAACTCAGCTAATGGAAGCTCTTCAAGCTTATTTCTTTGGGGCTTTGTTTTTTTTGTTTTTTGTTTTTTTTTTTTTTTGTTTTAGTTTTGTAAAATACTGCTCCTAATAGTTACAAGAACATCCTTATCCTGTTACAACAGGAGGGTTTTTCAGACCATCCTGTTTTTCTTTCCTGACCGAAGACATAGGACTCTGTGCCTGTCGAGGGGCACTGGTTCCCCTGACGGAGAACAGGGAGAGAGGTCCACACCCGGCGCCGGTGCACCGGGCAGTCGCCGGCGACGGAGATGCTCCTGCACTGCGCGTGGTGACAGAGCCGCAGGCCACGGAGTCGCCCTGGCTCTTCCATTTTACCCGCCGATGAGACTCGACCTCGTATTTCTTACACAGTATGAGTCTCATTGGACCAGAGACCTTTTCATTACAGTTACAAAGAATTACTGAGAGATTTTCTTTTAAAGTAGAAATTATGGAAGAGGACTTGTCTGACCAGACACCAAAACACACTTGCAAGCAGCAGTGATTTCACCCGGTGGGTACTGGCCCCGAGGAGACAAGTCGATCAATAGAATGGAATGAAGTTCAGAAAAAGACTCATTCACGTACTGAAATTTATGATGAGGTGGAATTTTATTCCAAATTAGTTACAAAAGAATTCAGTGAAAGGTTTGGGGGCCACTAGAACCAAACAAGTAAGGTATTCCTCTACTTAACACTGTATGTAACACTAATTTCCAAATTTATTAAAGTGGTCAGCATAAAAATAAAACTACAGAACTATTAGGAGACAATATAAGGGAGCATTATTTATAATCCTAGGGGTGGGAGAGGCTTTTCCAGGCAAGACATCTAACTCAAAATCTGTAACATAGAAAACATAGCTGGTGAAAATTAAACATTTTTTAAAAAATAAACTGAGATAGAGAACAGTCTGACAGTGACCAGAGGGAAGAGGGGAGGGAATTTCAGGGGAAAAGGGGAATGGTTTAGAGCAACAAGTATAAAGGACTCATGGACAAAAACTATAGGGGGCGGAAATGGGAGGGAGGTGGGCAGGGCTGTGGGGTGGTGGGCTGGGGGGGAGTAAAAGGCAGAAAACTGTACAAGAACAACAATTAAAACAAAAAAAAGTTAAAAGACAAGTAACAGACTAAGGTATATTACATACATGGCAGCAAATAAATAATACCTACATTACATACAGAGTGTCTATAATTATCAATCCAATAAAAAATGACCAAATATATACAGGCATTTCCAGAAAAAGAAATACAAATGACCCATTACATGAAGAGATGCTCAGTCTCACTAATATCTGGAATGTGCAAATTTGAACAGCAATGAGGTAATTTTACACAAATGTTCATAAAGCAAAAGTTAAATAGATTGATAATTGATACTGTTGGTGAGCATGTGTAGACACAGGTACTCAATTTTAAGACATACAGGTCTTTACGTTCACTGGAATGGAGATCGTTGACAAGACAACAGGAGTTGACTAGGATGCCGGCGATAATGTAAGGTGGTGACCGGGCAGTTCTGCTCTTGAGCATATACCCACGAGAAATGAAGACATATGTCCACACAAAGGCTTGCACACAGATGTTCACAGCGGCACTATTCATAATAGCTAAAAGGTGGCAACAGCCCCAATGTCTATCAACCAGTGTGTGGTTAAGCAAAGGTGGTACATCCATGCAATGGAACATTACTCAGCCATAAAAAGGAACACGGCACTGATGCCTTCCACAGAGTCAACGTACCTGAAGAACATCATGCTCTGTGAAAGAGGGCAAACCCAGAAGGTATGGTTACATGTGCATAGTCATGTCCAGAATAGTGAAAATTATAAGGACAGAAGGCAGGTTAGTTGTTGCTTCGTCCTGGGGTGGGTTTGGTGGGGCTGGCGAGTGACAGGAAATGGGTGTGAGGAAACAGTTTGAAATAGAATTGTGGTGATGGTTGGACAACTCTTATACTAATGATCAAATTAGTGTAAATATGCCAATATCCACTTAAAATGAGTGCGTTTTATGGTATTTGAGTTACACCTAAATAAAGCTTTTAAAGTACACATATTCTTTGATACACAATTGCATCTCCAGGAATTTGGCTGTCAGAAATATTTATGCACATAAAGATTGTTGTTCAAAGATACATTTGCAGCGTTCCATAATTTTTCTGGGAAACAACCCACCTGTCTAGTAGTAGTTTACAAGATTAAGTATGATACGTCCCTACTTCCTATTACAGACCACGATACATGACTCTAAAAATAAGATTATTACATTATTCTACAGGAACAGAAATAAGACTGAAGCTATACTGCTACATAATACAGCAAGCTGCAAAAAAATACACATGGTATAATCTCATTTACATGAAAAAATTTAAAAGTACATAAATCCATACTTCTATATAAATGTTTATAAATAGGACCGGAAATCTATCATGTCAGCAGTGGGGAAGGGAATTGGGATCAGAAATAGAGGGAGACTTCTGTGTTCGATCAGTTTATTTTTATATTTAAAATATTTGATTGACTGTGGGAGGGGGGTGGGCGGGGTAAGGGAGAGCAACGGGGAAAACTGGGATAACTCTAGTTAAACAACAATAGGAAAAAGAATCATTTTGTACACTGAGAATGTGTTCTTGAATCACTAGTGTTTAAAAGGGCATGAGAAGAAAAGACAAACCTGGGAAATACGCATGCTTCACACAAACTTACTTCCTAAAGGTTCAATGCTGTTCATGTCCTCACGGCGTGTGGAGAGTGCGTGTGGTGAGAAGTCACCACACAGTGGTTTAACAATCCCAAGCAGTGCAGTCAAAGGGTCTGGCTTCGGAAGCCTCCAGCAGCCCAATTTTAAGCATACAGGCCTGTAAATGATTGAGAGTCCAAGAGAGAAAGCCAGTGAAGGCATACAGAGAAGCTGAGACCCCAGATGGCAGTGAGGAACCTTCGATTCTGTCGACCCCCGTGAGGGAACGGAGACCTAAGCTGGGTTTCCTTGTGAGGGATCCAGTTGCAGGTTCACTGTGAAAACAACTCTGCCCTTTAAATATGTCCGCTGCCGCTGCAACATAAGGTAATGTGGTGACAGGACTGGCTTCTCCTGTCATTGTTTTGGTTGGCCGAGGTCAAGGTGATTGGGAGCGTAAGGAAATGCAGCTCTGTGGTGAGCTCCTGGGCCCTGGGCCTTGGGGGAAGGCTAGGTGAACCAAAAAGGCTGGCTTCGAAATGCATTCGCAGCAGAAGACATCGACAGCAGGGTCGCCTGTCTGCCTTCACTGTTGAAGCCTGCGGTGTGCCCACATGGTACGTCTGGTCGTTGGCCCACAGTGATTTATTCATTCACGAGGTTCCAGGAAACCATCACGCCTGTGTCAGCCAGGCACCAGCAAAAGGGCAAGCAGCACGACCGAAGCCCGACAGAAAACCTGCTAACCCGCAGGGCAAAGTCGTACCCAGCGAACTGCGAGCCAGGCCAGGCTGTGGTCATAGGCAGCCTCCTGGGGCCTGGTGGCCACCCTAGGACCTTAACAAGGACAAAATTTACTGTGTAAACTCAAATGAGCAACAGCAATTTTCTGGCTCCTGTAAATTTGATGAGTCCATGCTTTGTTTTCTGGAGAGGGTCCTCTCCACTTGTGTTCTTTGCTTCCATTCTTGTTTCCCTCTCAGTGACTTCGATGTTTCTCAAAGATAAGCAGCCACATCAGTCAACTGAAATTACTGAAGAAATATGTTTACAAGGTACCTTGCTGGGAGCTGGTTCCAGCCCTTGAAGTCTCTATTCAGAGATAAGACAGACATTGTAGAAGGTGTAATAAATAATAACAAGCACTACATTAATAAAATGCCACGTGAACACCTAGAAGATAAGAACCATGGGAACGGATTAAGTAAAGAATTAAACACTGAATCAAACAGTTACATTGCTGCACCCATAGAAATGCTCTCTGAGGGAGGCAGTGGAAATGAACCGTTCAAATGATGTTTTAAATTAAGTGGGACTCTTTGTCTTGATCTTCCTCTTTGTTTCAGAGACTCTTCCCCAGAAAATACAGCTGGACAGTTGAAAGAAAACCCAGGTCCTTATGAGTATCAGTAATGGAGTGGAGTGTGACGAGGAAGGGGCAGAAAAGTAACCCGCAGCCTCCCCGTGCAGCACAGTAGTCTTGCCCGGTAACATCTGTCATTGTTTATTTCCAAAGAACTTCCTGAGTTGCTTGAGGTTAGGATGTGGTGAGTTTAGAGTTGCTTTCTAGCGTGAATTGGAAGAATGGTGTGGTTTGCTTGGCATACTTAATAGCAGCCAAGTGGCAGGCCGTCTCTGTGTACCTGTCCCCGCTTGGCACACAGGGATGAATGGAGCTCTGGGGAAGTGTGCATTTTGTGTTCAGGCTGTGGGTCCATTTTTTTCCCTCAATGCCCAGCATTGGGGATACAATGTTGAGCAAAATCATATTCACTCCCTGCCTTTTTTGGAACTTAACATATCTAGTTAGCAGACAAGTAGTTTTAAAAGAATTACACCAATGAATAGGAGACGGCAGCTCTGGTTGAGTGCTGCAAAGCCCCCAAAAGAAGCAGAAGCCAGGCAGTGAATGAAGGTGGGCAAGTCACCTCGAATAAATGTAGCCGATAGGAAATGACAGGCAAAGTCGTGGACAAGTGTCACTGGATCAACACGTAACTGCCCTTTCTCCTCCACATTTTGTTTTTCAGGCAAGGAAGTTTAACCTATAATCAACACTTGGATGATCTCCAAAATAGGCTATTTATTTACTCTTACTCATAAGTGTTAACCTTAAGTGCCCTCTCCCCTCATTCTCAACCCAATTCATTAACTTCCCCTCCCTCTCTACTGTTTCTCTCTCCCTCCTTACATAGTTAAAAATAGAGACAGGTATTTCAAGGACCGATCACGAACTGTTTAGCCAGGTGATTTCTTTTTTGCAAACCGGTGACCTCGAAGCTCAAATGAATGAACTTTTTGTGTTGGAGGTCTCTACTCTTTTTACTTTACTTTCTACAGCGGCCTGTTTCTTGCACGAGGTCTTGAGGAACCTTGCTCACGGCACCTCAGGGCAAGCTGTGCTGGCTCTTTCCGCAGCGCTATGCAGTGTTCTTCCCGTCTTATTTCCCCCTGGGTGTGCTTTCTCACACCTCCTTCCGTTCTACTGTGGAGCAGTGAGAGGCCCAGTGCCGCGGCGGCGAGGTGGGGCCGCCATCCCAGGCAGTGAGGACGCAGGAACCCAGAGAGACCCAGTATCCCCTGAGCCCATCCTCCCCTCTCCCTAGGGTGTGTTCACACTTTATGTGGTGTCGACTAACACTTTTTGAGCCCTGACTGCATGTGCTCTTCAGCATGAAGATGAAACACGAGTAGGACAGAGTCCCCATTCTTGAGCTTCCCCTCCTTGGGGGCCCTACAGGTACACAGTGTCCTCAGCAGGTAAGGAGCCCCTGGGCATCGACCACGACAAAGGTGGATACGGAAAGTGCAGTGGGAGCGATGAAGAGCAATCTGTGCTTTCCTAGGAGAGGGCAAGGGAAACCCAGATGCAGGTGTCACAGGGAAGCTCCCCAGTCTTGTCTGTGTCACCACGTGAATGTAGCCAAACACTCACACACGCATGTCGTTTGTGTAAAAGCAAAACGTAGTAAAGCCTGAGACAACGAGTTCAGAACTAACTGTTGGACTAACTCTCCCTTGCTGACCACCTGAATCAGGGCGCATCAGGGGCTGGCTGCCTTCAGTGGAGGGGCCATGTGAGTGAGTGTGTGTGCATGTGCGTGTGTGTGAGGAAGGGCCAAGGTTGGATAGAGTTCGGATGGGATGTCGGTTTGGAGTTTTGGGGAAACTGAGTGGGCAGTGTGGTCGGGTTAGGAGAATAGGCTTTGGTGGGAAGCTTGCCCCACCACTTTCCAGTTTTGTGATCCTGAGAAAAGGAATTCTCTGGCCTCAGTTTCCACATCTGAAATATGGGGATAATGCACATATTGTGTCATTGAGTTGTACGAGTTAAAGGAGTTAGTCCCTGTAAGGTATTTAATAAACATTAGCAATTAATACTGTCGCTGCTCCTTGTTTGTTATCGATGTGTTATACTTACCAGGTGTGAGCAAGTCAGGGCTGTCATCAGACCCCTGTGTGGGGTGGGATGGTTGTAGGACTGTGTTGCCCACTGAATCAATGTGCAGGGCCTGGGCGGTCCTCCCTAGGAGACATTTGCCTTGTGGTGGGATTTAAAGCCATAACATCGACGGCCTCTGAACTCCTCTTCTGGAAGCCTATAGCATTAGCCTTTAAAACCCCAACCACAGTATCGATCTATTAAAGTTCCGATGTGCCGTTACCTGGGGACACGTGACACGGCCATCTGTTACTGCTTAGCAGAGACCCCTTGCTTCTTTCTTAGGCCCTGGGACAGTCAGGACAATCCCTTTTGGCCTGAGAAGGGAGGAGACAGCCAGGCGGTGAGCAGTCAGGCCCCGGGACACCAAGCAGGAGCCTTGAGGCATCTGGAAGAGGAGGCGGATGGGGATGGATCCTGCGCGGGTAACAGGATGTGGGGATGGGAGGTGGCAGGTTGGCGTCTGGGGCAGCATGCCTGGCACAGAGTAGGTGCTCCATATAAATATTTTCCATTAAATGACACAGCTTGGAAAGGGGGATCTTGGGCACTGGTAGGCATGGCTCTCAGCAGTGCGTGTGGGGCTTGCCTAGCTCTGCCGAAGTCGGAGGCCTGGAAGGGAGGAGGGTGGGAGGTGTTGCCGCACCATTATGGGGCTCAGGGAAGCTTCTGGTCCTGCTGCACCTTCTTAACCCAGAAAAATCCAATTAAGATGCTTCTAAGAATCAAGGCCTCCCTGGGGATGTCTTTAATGAAGAGGCAAGAAAGCTTAATGAAACCTCTTTCCATGCCCACTCTGGCAACAGGAAAGTCGCTGACATTATGCTTCTGCAAGTCGAGATTTAATACTTTTTGCTAGATTTTAATCTAGAGTATTGAGTAGTTGTGAGGCATAAATCGAATAATAAATTCAAGCCCTAGCTTAGCCCTACCTTGGAGCCAGGTCTACACACAGACCCTCGACCGACCAGTGGTGTGGCTGCCGCTGTTGCTATCCTTAAAATGGTGCGAGACGCTGCCATCTAGTGGGCATCAGCAGAACTTCTTTATTTTTTTCACAGAATTGAAAAAAAATTTTTATTATTATTTATTCCTTTGTTTCGTCTTTCAATTTTGTCCTTAGAACGCTAATCTTCTGTTCTTGGTTGAGGAGAACTAATGTAAACCAACCCCATCATCACGGGTTTGATACCACAGAGTGAAACGCCCTGTCTTCTAGGCCCAGGGCTGCCTCCTGCCACAGGGGCCTGGGCAAATTACCTAGCCTCCGATGCTCTCTTTTCCTCGTCTATGAAAGGGGCCAACCATCCTTTTCCTGCCCACAGCGGAGTAGCCTTGTAAGGGTTGCAGTTTCACCCATCCTTTCACGCATCTGGTGATGTGTAAGTGAAGCCAGCTGTGCTCTGGCACTGGACCCCAGGGGAGTAAGGAAGGCAGGGTGCTGCCAGCCAGGCACCGGCGCTCGGGGGGTGAAATACATGCACGCACACTATGCACAAACCATTAAACCTTTCCTCACACCACTAATACAATAGAAGGCTCTCTTCCTCCCTTCTCTCTGCTTCCACACTTCCTCCTTCCACAATACTGCCAGTTCTTTCCTGAAACAGATCTCAGCACATCACTTCCTTGCTCAGAAACATCTCTCTTGTCAGTATTATAAAATCCAATTTATAATGTCATGGAGGCTCTGGCCCTAATGTCACTCGCCAGCTCCATCAGGCTACGTACAGCTTTTGAAGTAATAGCAGGTAGCCTTCACCATGAGTCAGGTATTTTGCCAAGTGCTTTGCCTGACATTCCTCACAGCAACCCCAAAGCTGTGCCCCATTATTACCCTCTGTTTTTCTATGAGGAATCAGAGGGAGAGGGAGGTGAAGAGCATACCTAATGGACTACCAAACAGCAGGCACTGCACCTCCGACCCAGGCCCACCTGACGGCAGAGCCCACACCTTCAGACAGCAGGTCTCATGGCCACACCGCTGCCTGCTCCGCACCTCACACCAGCGTGCTTGCCTCTCCATGGCCCCCTGTGGCAATTTCACCCACTGCTCATGACCCAGCTCAAATATCCCAACCACCAGGCTGCTCCTAACACCCACTTTGCCCCTGCTCTGCCACCCAGCCCTAGAAGCGTCATGGCATGTGTCATGCCCTGTCACACGTGACAAAGGCGGGGCACATGTTTGCCTCCCTGGGCACAGCACAGGAGGCCTCGTAGACAGTGCAGCAGTCTGACCTGAATGGAGGTTTGCTGAATTGTAGTAAATGAACAGCACAGGAGAAAGTGCTCTGTAAACTGTCAAACATCAGAGAAACATAAACCGGCAGATGCTTTTAAAATTTTTTATAAAGTGTGAACAGATTTGGAGCATGAAATATTCATTTGTGTCTGAGCATTGTCTCCTTTTCGATTTTAGTGCACTCTCCATGTCAACTAAAGATTGCGGCTGCCCTTTTCACCAGAGGTCACCATATGGGGAAATGTTCTGTTGTCGCTGAGAGAGAGTGTGAAACCATCCTGCATGGACTTTGTACAAAAGCAAGTCTGAACCTCCTTACAGAGCTTTCACAAGCCTCAGTGGAGGGGCTCCAATGGGAGGGAGAACCGTGCCAGGTGATGGAAGGGGCCCTGGCCTTGGGGTCAGGGACTTGGCTGCTGCTGGGACTCTGCCCCTCACCGGCTGAATCTCATTAACCTTCTCAGTGGAACAAAGGAGCTCCACAATGATTTCTGAGGTTCCTTCCAATCCTAAGGTACATCAGATCTTGGTTGTGCAGCCTCATTACTTGGAGTCATTTAATTGATTTTAGAAATCAATTTCCTTACCTATAAATTGGAACCTAACTAATTGGAAAATGGTGGGCATTGCAGAGAAGTATGATGTAAGTTGCTTGTGCAATTTAAAATCTACCAAGTGCAGGGATGAACGAAGGAGCACAGAGCGTTGCCACCAGTACCTTAAAAAGGACGGCTCCCTGGAGGTAGCCAGTCTCCTCTTTTTGAAAGATGGGTTAGGAAGGTTAAACCCAAAATCCTTTTTCTTTGGGATGAATAGTGAAGCATTTCTTAAGACAAAAATTATAAGGAAGATACAAGTAAAATGATAATTGACAAAGGACTTACATCCAGAATAAAGAAAGCTTATCAATTAATAAGAGGAAACATAAAGAACCCAAAAAGAATTGGACTAAAAGATGTGAACAAATACTGCACAAAGGAAGGAAAACTCAATAGCAAAAAAAAAGAAAAAAAAAAAAGGATGGTTAGCCTCATTAGTAGTTATAAAAATGCAAATTAAAACCATAGTGTAAATGACTGAGAATATCATGGGTTGGAAAGAATGTGGACAACTGGAACTACTATACTCCGGGGCACGGGTAAATATTGTTGCAGTACTTTGCAAAACAGTCGGTATAGCATTGGGCATGTACATGCTCTGGGACCTAAGAATTTCACTTGTATGGATGTTGTATTAGTTTGCTAATGCTGTATAACAAAACTTACCACAAGTGTAGCAGGTTAAACTGTCACACATTTAGTAGCTGACAGCTCTATTGGCCCGAAGTCAGATGAGCTTGATAGGGTTTTCTTCTTAAGCTCTAACAAGGCCAAAGTCAAAGGTCATCTGGGTTGGGCTCTTATTTGGAGTCTTGGGGAAGAATCTACTTCCAAGCTTATTCAGATTATTGGTAGATTCAGTTCCTTGTGGTTGTAGGGATGGGGTTTTCAGTTGCTCATTTGCTATTAGTGAGGGTGGAGAGTCATCCTCAGGTCCTGGAGCTCTCTCTCGGGCCAGCGACAGCAATTCAAATCCTTCCCCTGCTTCGAATCTCTCTGACTTCTTCAGTGACCAGCTGGAGAAAACCCTCTGCTTTTAAAGGGCTCATGTGATTTGATTAAACCCTCAGGATAATCTCCCTTTTAATTAACTCAAAGCCAACTGACCAGTAACCTTAATTACATATGCAGAATCTCTTTTCCACATAACTTAACATCGTCATGAGTACGCTGTCTCCTCCTAATCACGATTCCAGGGAAGAGGGCGGGAAGTCTCAGGAGGCGTTGCCGCATTTTGCCTCACCCCATATGTACCCTGAGAAACTGCTCTACAGGCGTCCTAGGAGCCACGTGTGAGGATGTTCATAGTCACCCCCAAACAAGTGAGTATTCGCCAGGGTTTGTCACCGTAGTCCAAGTGAACAAATCGTGATATAGCCATAAGATGAAATTCTGTGCAGCAGTAGAAATAAGTGAACTACAACTACATCTGTGAATAGGGATGAATCTCACACACCATGTTAAACAAAAGAAATTTATCACAAAGAAATCCATACAGTTTGGCTCCTTTTACATAAAGTACAGATAGAGACAAAATGAGACTATTGTGTGACAAAAATCTATTGCATAGGGACGCACTAAAATGTGACAGAACTATAAGAAAGGGAAGGAAGTGATTCTTTAAAAACTCAGTATGCAGCGACTTCACTTACCCCTCAGGCATTGCAAAGGAGGAGGCCCCGGGAGGAGAGTAGGAGGCGTCTAAGTTGCTCTCGCCTTCCACTTCTTAGCTGGGGTCATGGCCGCCTCAGGGTTTGCTTTATAGTTATTTACAGCACAGACATATGTTTGATGCACTTCTACAATAGGAGATGTTTCACATTAAATTTTTTAAAGTGTGAATTTCTAATGAGACCTGTGACTGGTGTTATAAGAGAAACCTCAGTGACTTAGGAAGCGGACACTAACATACCCGGAGAGGAGGAGGAGCCAGGGCCTGGAGCCAAGAAGCCAAGCAGGAGGCGTTCACAGAACCATCTCTCCAAGAAAGGATGTCTAACTTCATCTCAGAGCAAGTCCTTCTTCCTCTGCTCTGCACAAATACCAACCAGCACTCCCACAGGGTTCTGGTGACTGCCCACACACAGTGGAGGAAATACACATTTTTCTGTTCCCAGGGTTTGGACATCATTACCTCTCCAGGGTGCATTTCCATTGCAGCAAAGGGATTTAGATAAGATTTGCTTCACCTACTAGTTTTTAAAAATCAATAGCACTGGCAACAATTGTAACCAAGTGCATGCTGGCCTTCCGCGTGTCGGTGCAAATCTCAGACCTCTGACTTCTTACACTGGCCCCTGGCGTGAGGCCAGGGGAGTGCTAGCATCTCATCATAGGGAAGTTCATTTGGAATTCCCTCAGAAAACCAAGTTTCTGGCCTGCTGGTGACCCTCTATTTCCAAACCCTTTTTTCTTTCTTTTTTTAAAATATATTTTATTGATTATGCTATTACAGTTGTCCCATTTCTCCTCCATCATTCCTCTCCACCCTGCACACCCGCTCCCACCCACATCCCCCCCCCCCTTTAGTTCATGTCCATGTGTCATAAGTTCTTTAGCTTCTACATTTCCCACACTATTCTTGCCCTCCCCCTGTCTATTTTCTACCCACCGTCTATGCTACTTATTCTCTGTACCTTTTCCCCCTCTCTCCTCCTCCCACTCCCCTGTTGCTAACCCTCCATATGATCTCCATTTCTGTGTTTCTGTTCCTGTTCTATCTATTTGCTTAGTTTGCTTTAGTTTTAGGTGTGGTTGTTAATATCTGTGAGTTTGCTGTCTTTTTACTGTCATATTTTTTATCTTCTTTTTCTTAAATAAGTCCATTTAACATTTCATATAATAAGGGCTTGGTGATGATGAACTCCTTGAACTTGACCTTATCTGAGAAGCACTTTATCTTCCCTTCCATTCTAAATGACAGCTTTGCTGGATAGAGCAATCTTGGATGTAGGTCCTTGCCTTTCATGACTTGGAATACTTCTTTCCAGCCCCTTCTTGCCTGGAAGGTCTCTTTTGAGAAATCAGCTGACAGTCTGATGGGAATTCCTTTGTAGGTGACTGTCCCCTTATCCCTTGCTGCTTCTAGAATTCTCTCCTTCATTTTAATTTGGGTAACGTAATTCTGATGTGCCTTGGTGTGTTCCTCCTTGGGTCCAACTTCTTTGGGACTCTCTGAGCTTCCTGGACTTCCTGAAAGTCTATTTCCTTTGCAAGATTGGGGAAGTTCTCCTTTATTATTTGTTCACTTGTTTATCACTTGTTGCTTATCTTCTTAGAAGTTTATCACTTGTTGCTCTTCTTCTTCCCCTTCTGGTACCCTATAATTCGAATGT
Source organism: Glossophaga mutica (assembly GCA_039655065.1). Taxonomy (NCBI): domain Eukaryota; kingdom Metazoa; phylum Chordata; class Mammalia; order Chiroptera; family Phyllostomidae; genus Glossophaga; species Glossophaga mutica. The sequence goes on from CM077303.1 coordinate 161,795,487, forward strand.
TGGGATGTTTAAAGATGTCCCGGAGGTTCCTAAGCCTCTCCTCATTTTTTTTGAATTCTTGTTTCTTCCTTCTTTTCTGTTTGGTTGTTTGTTTCTTCCTTCTGGTCCACTCCACTGATTTGAGTCCCAGTTTTCCTCCCATCTCTATTGGTTCCCTGTGCATTTTCCTTCACTTCACTTATTGCAGCCTTCACTTTTTCATCTAATTTGTGAGCAAACTCAACCAATTCTGTGAGCATCCTGATCACCAGGGCTTTGAACTGTGCATCTGATAGGTTGGCTATCTCTTTGTCACTTAGAGGAATTGGCTCTGGCGCTTCGATTTGTTCTCTGATTTGAGCCTTTTTTTTTTTTTTTTTTTTTTTTTGGTCTGGTCACCCTGTTACGTATGAGGGGCGGGGCCTTAGGTGTTGCCCAGGGCGGGACAGCCCAGTCGCTGGGTAGTGACGCTATATGTGGGGGCGGGGTCCGAGAGGGAAAAATGGTGCTTGCTCTGCTCTCTCTTGGATTCTAGTCCCTTCTACCACTTCCCCTTCGCCTGAATTACCTGTGCATGAATGTGGGACTACCGGGTCAGCCAGCTGCCTTGCCCAGCCTCACTGGGTCTGCACAGTTGCCCCCCTGTGCCCGAGGTCCACTAGCTGCCGCCCATGAGCCTGGGAACTGCCAGCCGCTTCTGCCCACGTGCCCAGGTCCACACCTCCACTTTTTCCTGCCGAGACTCCGCCCCTCTTACCGGTCTGGATGAATGGTTGTTGGACTTTTGTACAGTTCAATTTTCTCTCAGTTCTGGTTGTTTTCCTGTTTCTAAATATTTGTTGTCCTTAATTTTGGTTGTGAGAGGAGGCACAGTGTGTCCATCGACACCTCCATCTTGGCCGGAAGTCCCAAGCCCTTTATTCTTTGCTTGGGTTTATGTTCTTTGGTTATTTAAGTGGGAGTTTGAAAGCCAAAAGATGTAAATGACAACTTGAAAATGATCGTAAAAGGGCAATTGCAAAACAGTGATCTCATTATAATAGGTTTAATAGGTGTAATACTCTGCTTACCTGAGGGTAAAAAGTCTAATTTGGGTGTGCCTCATCTGTTAACAACAGGTTTGTTAGGAAACAAAGCCTCTGAGCACACCAAGCACACTGCCCCAGGGCCTTTGCACTACTCTCCCCACTGCGGATGGGGGCTGGCCTTGCGCCAGGTGCTCACAAAGCTCTCTGCCCTCCACTCAGTTCTCTGCATGGCTGTCTCCTTCTGAGAGTACGGCTCCTAAACACCTTTATCTTCCCTCTCCTCCCTAGCTTTATTTTTCTTTCTGAGCACTTGCCACTCCTTGACATTGTATGATATATTTATCTGATGTATTTATGCCTCTTGCCTTTCCCCTCAATAGGAATAAACTCCAAGAGGGCAGGACTTTGTCTGCCAGCTTCTCTAGCCCCAGCACCCAGAATAGTGTCTGCCTGGTGGACAGGGGCATCTGCCAACACCTGTGAAGGCAGGAACCTGTGGCAGTGAGAAGGGTGACCAGTCCTGTTGGGGTAGCTGAGTGACCGTCCTCACTTCCTTTTCTGTCATGTCAGAGTCATACAACAACTTGCCTTATAGTTTTACTAGGTTTTTTTTCAGCCCTGTATTTAAAAATAACTTACATCTCATTATGCGGTAATAAACTGGCATTTTGGTTAACAAATCAGACCTCTGTTTTTCTGAGTCACAAAGCCTGCGGATGTAACCATGCCTATAGCCCAGTGCTCGTTCTGCTGGTGTCTGGGGTGTCCCTCTGGGTGTGACCTTTCATTGTGAGCTTGGCTCTGGCAGCTGGACAATCATTCGGAGACAACGAGGCGATACCACAGTTCTCAGTGGCTGTGTTTGGTTGGTTCTGTCTGTGGCTGGCATGATTTTATTAATACCAGCAGTCACTCCTTACCATTCTATTATTTTCCAGTGTGATTAATAGTAAGCCTGTGGATGAAAGGAGCTTTACAATAGCAAGCAATCATTTAAGTCATGCTTTGACTGCCTCCAGCTGCCTGTTCAAATAGAAACCAACTCCTCAAGGTGGAAAGTAATTGGTAGATGTAGAACTTAAGTACCAGGAGGTGGTAAAGTGGGAAAGAAGGCTCTGAGGTGGACTGAGCATGTTTGCCCACTGAAGGTGGACCTTCCAGAACAGCCCTGGGGCAATGGCAAGGGTTGGCCATTTTGTTAGCAATTCGCAGGGACTGCTGGTACTCAGAGTCCTCCGGGAGAGACACCTAAACCAGGAAAAATAACAGCTACAAGGAAGGAAAGGAGGGAGCAGGAGAGGCAGAGAGGAGGAGTAAAAAAGACAAAGTGGTCTTTTGTTGCAAAGTGATAGAATATCACAGGAACAGAAGTTTGCTCACTGACCTCACTCTAAGGTCTTCTATCCAGAATGCTTGTTAAGTAGAGCAAGAATCGGTTCTCCTTCTCTATTGATTTCTGGAGATAATACTACAGAAGTCAGTGAAAGTACTTTGATGTTGCCAGAATTGCTCTGGAGATCTTTAGCTCTTAAAAGCACATTCCAGGGCACAGATGTCAGGCTTTGAGAGACTTTCAGTTGTGAAGTAGAGCTGGTACCAATGGGCGGATGTGACGGCTGAGTGGATGCCAGCTGCCACGTTGGAGCGGACGATGGACGAGGATTGAGATTAGCTCAAAGGGTACATTTTTGGTGAAAGCTACATTAAAGGAAAAGTCCCTTCTTTCGTTAGAACACTCAAGAATTCCCTCTTGGTTTAGCTCTCCTTTTGGCCCCAGGAGTTAACTGCAGTGGTAACTGGTGGGATATAATCAGGGAAGTTGGGAAGAATCCCACCATGCAGATTTTGCCTTTAGTTCAGCCTTGGCAGGCTCTTCAGGTTCATGCTCAGTTTAGAGAGCGAACGCCCTGCAATCAGCCCTGAAAACTTCCAGACTTCACTTAACAGGTTGGGAACAAAGTTACTACTTGACTCTTTCCTCACCCTATTCAGTTGTACCTCAGGCAAGAAACACACTTGTATAAATTCTGGCGCCAGGGATAGTCATTAACAAGGGACCTTGACTAATGGTGTGAAAAATTAGAAGATCCTGGAGGGTTAAAAACGTGGACTTGGGAGTCTAAAAAAATCCATGATCCCCTCCTAGTCCAGCTAATTAACTAGCTCTTGGGAGCGTCAATGTCTTTACCTGTGCCACTCAGGGCTTCTCTCACATGGGTTCTCAGTAAGGTTCTTAGAACCAGGCCTTGCATATTCTAAATGCGCAACAAATAACTGCATTTGCATGCTTGCTACTATTATTCATCTGAAAGAATAATGGGAGGGAATTTTAGCCCAAACCAAGTTGATTCCAAATCTTCTCTGGGCAGTCGAATCCCCCAACACTGAAGTCAAGGGTCCCTCAACAGTGTGTGATTGTGGTCACCACAGACTGGGTGGTTGTGCCCCTTCGATCCATTTTTCACAAAATCTCCAGATATTATTTAAAAAAGTAAAATTTTACCATGCCACTTCCTGCCCCACCTTCAGCGTTCTGGGGGCGAGGGCAAGGCCTCCAAATTTCCCCGTGGGGCCCCTGTGGACCCCCGTCTTGGTCCCCCAGAATTCCATAGTTCTCACTCGCCGCCAGAGCCCCACCAGAGCCCCGCCAGGCTCCTGTGCTGGGTTCTGATCGGGTGGAACCACTTGCCTGGTGCTGCTTGCAGAGGCCAGGCCCCTCCGTCAATGTCCTCCTCCTCTTCTCTTCCTCCCCTGTCAGCTTGGGGCTCTGCTGCTTGTCTTAAAGACTCAACCCAAACGCAGCCTCCTCTGTGAACCTTGAGCTCAGATCCAGCCAGTCACTCTCTCCATCACGCTGGATCCTGGCCTTGCTCTCAGGCTGTGTGTATCTCCTGGCATCATGGGTGGTCGCTGCCCTGTTCCCTTCCCCGTGTCCCATCTTGCTGATCTCTCTGCAGAACCCAGGGTCTGATAACAGAACGTGCTCAGCAAGTCAGCTGAACGAGAAGCAGGACGCGTGCCTTAACCTTCCCTCCCATTGCGCCCTGTACAAAGGAAACCGAGCTCCAGCCAGCCCCGAGCACCGGCTGTGCTTCCCTGGCTCCAGCTGCTCCCTGGGTCTGGGACATCCATCCCTGATTCCCCTGCCTGTCCAGCCCCTATCCGTCTTTGGAACCCTGGCCAGACGTGCTGCCATGTGAATATTGTTCAGTTCTCCTTGTGATGTGTCTGCTTCCCCTGACCATCTCTGGGCCCCTAAGGATAGGGGCTGGGTCTTTCATCTCTGGTGTCCTACTCTAGTGCCTGCAGCATGGGATTTACTCTGCAAGTGTCTGTTGAGTTTATAGATGAAAGATACATGTACGCTTAATAACCTCATCTTCACTCAGCACTCATTGGCTACTGGTACTTTAGTTGCCTTTGCATATCTTAGACTTCTTGAAATTTTAGTATCCATCCCAGGGCTGAAGATTTAATAGCCCCTTCATAAACATTTTTGGTTGCATAAGGATTTCCTTAATATCGTACGTTACAGCTTATGTTTTGCCATTCTTAAATGAATTAAAGTTAAGCCAAAAGTGAAAGACAAATGCTTCCCTTAGACTTTCACATAAAGGCTTTCTCCAAGAAACAGTATTGTAACCATCACAGAGAAATGGATGAACACTCAGTCAGCAGTGCTGCTGGGTGGCAGGGAACTGGCTTGGCACTAGGGGTCCCTCTCTCCTTGTGATCCAGTGACCCTGCCCAGGGTCCTCGCCAGCTTCAGTGGTTTCTGACTTGGAACAAAAAGTGAGGAGCAAAGGAAATTTGAACCAGTGAATTCTTTGTGGTGTGGCCAGTTAGGTCTTACACATCAGCCCTGCACTACTGCAGCCCTGGCCAGAGCCATAAGAAAAGAGCTATTTTCTCCCCCCACTCCTCGTCCCAGCTCAATTTTGTTTTATTTGTATATGGCTCTTCAATTAACCGTGGGACTTAATTCAGATCCTTTTATCTCACCCTCATCTGGGAGGCAAACTGTGTCTGGCTGCTGGTTTTGTGCTGAAATATCACTGTGGGGAATAAGCTGGGAATGGTACTTCCTGTTCCTCCGAGTGGCATGTCCAGTGATGAAGCTGAAACAGTGGAGTCACGAGATTGATGTCTTTTACTCAAGGGAAAGCAATCCACAGATGGGAGAGCACGGCACCTCTCAGGCAGTGGAGACTCTTCCCGAGGATTTTGGGAAGAGCAACTTTTATGGAACATTGGAAGCAGCAACTCAGAAACCGGGCAGGGTGGACTGGGAGGCTGGGATTTCCTCATAAGGCCAGCAGGCCCTGCTTCCGGGGTCGGGTGGGTGAGCGCAGGCTCAGTTGGGGGGCTCTGATGATTGTGGGTCAGGTCTCCTTGCTGGTGTTTGCTCTACGTGCAAGCTGACTTCGCTTTAGATTTGTGACAGGGCTGGGCCCCTGGGTGGCTTCCACTAAGTTGGTTCCCATACGTGAATTCCCTCCATCAGGCGTGAAGAATATGAGAATAAACTCAGGGACAGCAGGGTCCTGTAGCTCAGGCTGTGCCTTGTCCAGCACAAGCTTTTCATCCCAGGGGTCGGGGATCCTCGCAGCCATGAAGCACCCTCATTCTTCACATGTCACTAGCAAGTGCTGGAGAGGAAAATCTCGGGGGTCATGTTCAATTTTTTTCCACCAAGGATCAATAACTCATAAGAAATAAACAGAGGAGTACATGAAAAGGCTAACCATTGCTTATGAAATGAGAAACAGAAAATTTAACTTATGTTGGAAATAAAGAATAGAAAGATGACTTTCAAGGAACTAAGCTCCGGGGTTTTGCCACGGTGGCGATGGAGTCATGAAGAGGGCAGGAGGAGAAAGTATAGCTGTGGCCTCATCGTTGCTAAAGCAAGTGCAGCCTTTCCAGGACTGATCTTGTATGAACTGCCTTGCTGCTAAGGGCAGCATCTCGGGCCCCACAGAGAGCCTGTCCTCCTGCTCCTTCTGCACCAGAGGGGCCTCCAGCCCTTCCCCAGTAAAAGGCCACCCCACGGCACTCTGTGTGCCTGTAGATGCATGAAAGCAGCCTGGGCCACCCTGCAGAGCCCAGAACTGGGGTGGGGGTCCATGCCAGCCCTGGAAAGGGCTTGAGCTCTGGGACTTGGATGGGGAGGGGACATCCTCTCAGCCTAGTGAATGTCCTGTCCACCTGAGGGGCTCACTTGGGGAAGGACCAGCTCAGGGCCCTGGCAGGGGCCCTGGCTGCCCAGATGTAAGGCAACACTGGGTTATATGAAGGTTTCCATTCCTGGTTCCTTTGTCTTCTGGTTCCATGTCCAGTGGCCCCCTGAGCTAGAGCTTTCCCAACTCAGGACCAAGGAATATCTTGCAACTGATCTAACCAAAGTTGCCTTTCTCGTATCCAGTGGCTGAGTCCTTGAGGGTTTTTGCCAAATCCACTGGCTTTGGACTTGGCACAGAATATGAGTAGCAAAGGAAATTTGACCCAGCAAGTGCTTGGTCAAGGTGGGTTTTCTTCTGCTGGAGACTTGGGACCTGGTTTGGAAGTGGGAGAAAGCTGTGCAAGTTATCAGGCAATTCTACAAAGTTGCTGGTGCTCTGACTTGTTGTTTGACTAGCTGCAGAATGGATTACAGTGAGAGATGAGATCACACGCCTCAGGGGGCCTGTGCTGAGTGCTTTTAAGTGGCTTTTATCACCATAGTCCAAACAATGACTTGGGAGTGTGAAGAACCAAAGAATAAGGAAGCATTGAGGGAGGGGTGCCACAGACACACCCTCATGTTGGGATTGGTGCTCTTGACATTTCTGACACTTCTGTTTCAGAAGCTGAACGTCAAACTATGGACATGTTTGCTAGCCTGGAACTCTCCTTGCGGTTTGGCAGAACCTCTTAGCTGGCTGTGACCCATTCACAGATTGGGAGGAAGTTACTGTGTTTTACGTGTTAATTTTCTGAGTTACTTCACTGCTGGGGGCGGGGGGGTGGCAACTCTGGGACGCCCCCCCCAGCAGTGAAGTAACTCAGAAAATTCTCACTGCTTTTATTCTCCCTGCAAAGAGATACCACTCAGAGATGCCTGAAATTTACCAATCAATGAGTAGGAACCCCTGTGAATGACTTAAAACTTTGGGGAAAGACAACTTAAAACCTGACAATGGTGTTAATTTAGGGAGGGGCAGCGTGCAACCCCCTGACCGAGAGTGAGCTGAATTCCCTGGCATCTTGCGTTTTGTTTGGTGATGAACGTGTACAATCCCTTCTGAGGTGCACAGATTTTGAAATGGAATCCAATTAACCTTTAGCAGTATTTTAGCGGGGAGGCTGGAAAGCAGGTTTGTTTCACCGAATTCCGCAGACATCATGATGCTGATAGATGACAGCACATGGAAGAACCTAATTGTCATTGTGTTCTTATAGCCTGGCAATTAACTTCTCCACTTTACTGCAGCCCAGAAGGAGGGCTGGCATCTCAGGCAGGGTGCTCTCTCACCCTGAGGTGCCCAGAAACCGCCCTTCCACCTGTGGTCCCCTAGCCATGGGACTATAGCAAAAACAACAGTTAAGCTTTCATAAGAAGAATGTTTCAAAACATAACAACTGCTTTTCTACATCAAATGCATTTCTTTGGATGGTGTAGTGAGCCTCTGTTGTGCCAGTAACTAAAAAATATGTATTTCTGGGAGATTGGGGTGGTCTGGTTATAAAGTGTTGTGTAGCAAATTGTCTCCAAACTTTAGTGACCTACACAACCATATTCACTTATGGTCATTGCATTGACTTGCTTGCTAGGGCTGCCATAACAAAGCACACAGACAGGGCAGCTTAAACCACAGAAATGTCTTTTCTCAGGATTCTGGAGCCGGAAGTCGGAGATCAAGGTGTGGGCCAGTTGGTTTCTCCCGAGGCCTCTCTCCTTGGCTCGAATGAGGCTGTCTGTGCCTGCGTCCTCACTGGGTCCTTCCTCTGTGAGTGTCTGCGCCCTCATCTCCTCTCTGGGTAAGGACACCAGTCACACTGGAGTAGAGCCCACCCTATCGACCTCACTGTAACTTAATTACCACTTTAAATGCCCTCTCTCTAAATACAGTCACACTTCAACTTATGAATTTGGGGGGACAGAATTCAGCCCATTATCAGCATCAATGTGCAGTTTGGACAGGGGTCCGCAGGGACGACTGGTTTCTGCTCCACAGCACCTGGGCCTTAGCTGTGATGACTGGGCAGTGGAGGCCACCTACACAGCTGCTCTGTCTCCTTTGTCTCTCCATCCTCCTGCCGTCTCTAGTGTTGGTGGCTTTAGGGCAGCTGCGCTTCCTCCAGGCTGGGTCAGGGCCTTTGCAACCCAGCCTGGGAAGTCGTCATTGTCAACCCCCTTTATTCTGTGGGTCATACAGGGCAGCCTCAATTCAATGTCCTTTCTGCTCTAGGCTCTGCTGTCACCTTCCTGCCTCTCCCAGCTGTATCCAGGCAATTCCTGCCACACTCCTGGAGTCTCACTGCTCCTGACCGGCTCTGGGATGCTCTGATTCCTCAGTGCTTCTGTATGCACTTCAGTCAGTTCAGCCAGCATTTCTAGAACAGCCGTCACAGGCCAGACAGATATTTTCTGTCTTTGAGAAGCTCAAGGTCTAGGACCCATAAACAGAGTTTCAATGTGTTAGTGAAATGCTGTTGAGGACAGGAGGTGAATCAGAAAAGGGTCTGTGGATGCTTCATTGTCCAGACCCGTAGAGCTGTGTGTGGAGTGAGCCAGGGCCAGCTCTGACTGAGGCCATGAGGCGTGGAGTGTGGACTACAGGGGACCGTGCAGCTGGGGTTCTGGAGTGAGAGGTGCAGGTGTGAGGTGGTGAATGTGGAATCAAATGGGGCCAGAGGTGGGGCCATCCAAGGACTTGGGAGCCAAGGGAGTTTTTCTGAAGGGATAGGAAACTGTTAGTTCTGCGTCCATACACATTGATCTGAGGGCTGAGTAGTGGGATTGGAGCGGGGAGGTCAGGAGCCCAGAAATCTGTTGGGAGACTCTCGTGAGAGTCCAGGTCATCATGAGTCTGACCTTGGGCCGTGATCAGAGCAACGAGGAGAAGGGGAAGATTTGAGAAATGTTTTCTAGCTAAAATTACCAGGGCTCAGCTGCTGGTGTGGGGGTGAGTGGTGGTAGGAGGGTGCGTGAGTGAGTGTTGGGGGAGGGTTCTAGGGTGCTGCTGTTTTGCCCACTTCCAGCCAACGTTCTCTTTTTGTCCTTCCCAGTACTGCTGCTGTCTCCTCAAGCTTCCTTCTCTTTCTGGAAGAGTCCTCTGACCAGGGGGCCACGCTCTCCTGTTCAGTTGAACCTCCCCTCCACAGGACACCCATCCTAATGCAACTGAGAAGAGAGGCCGATCCCCTTACCAGGAAGTCCCTCTTCACCAAAGCTGCCCGCTAATTCAACTAGCCCCTTGGTGCATCCCTTCTGCCTTAATTTTAGTTTACAACTCTTTACTTCACAATTGTGTGTCTATGGATAAAATACTTATTTTAATAGAGAAATTCATTCCAAGTGGTTTATTATTTCCTTGGATGGTTTATTGATTTTTTAAAAATAACCTTTTATTTTGGAGGAATGTTAGATTTACAGAAAAGTTGCAGAGCCGGCATAGAGAGCTCCCTCAGCCACTTTAGTTTTCTGCAGTGGTGTCATCTCACATTAGCGGGGTGCACTGGCCCACGCCATGAAGACAACACTGGTACATTGCTGCGAACCGAACACCTGAGTTTATTTGGATTTCACCTGTTTTGCCTTTACTGCTTTTTCTCTGTTCCAGGTTCCAGTCAATCTGGGATCCCACATCACTCTCAGTTGTGGTGTTTCTTCCATCTCCTCTTGTCTGGGACCGTTTCTCAGTCTTTCTTTGTTTCCGATGACCTTAAGAGTTTAAGGAGTACTGCTCAGGTAATTAGTAGAAAGGCCCTCAATTTGGGTTTGTCTAAGTTGTGGATCTTTGGGAGAAAAGCTGCAGAGGTGAAGTTCCCTTCTTATCCCATCGCATCAGAGGCATGTGACCTCCGCACGGCAGCATGGATGAGGTGGACCCCATCACTGCGATTGGGTGCCGTTAGCCAGGTGTCTCCACTGCAGAATTACTCTTTTAACTCTTGTTCTGGTCTAATCTTTTGGAAGTGATACAATGCATGACTTTTAACAAGCAGATGTCTTTACTTTCTTCCAACTCCAGGACTTCAGCACTGAGCTTGGGGATGGGTGTCACTTAAGCATTCGTACTCCTACGGGCAATTATAGCAGCTGCTGAGCTCCAGTTGTTTGTAACCAAGCACCGAATCATGGGCAGTTCTGCACCTCCCATGGGAGGCGACAGTGCATGATGCACAGGTAATGAAGCTCGTTGTTAGAACTGGTTTCCCATCTTGCCTTCCCCATTAGGCATTGCGTGGCCTAGAACATACGACTTAACCTCTCTGGTCAGTTTTCTTTCCTTTAAGACAAGATTTCTATAAGCCCCAAGGGCACATGAAGTGGGGTTCACATCTGAATAGTGGGATTCACTATTTGAAGCACTATCTGAATTGGGGGAATATTCTTCATTTTCCATCCCTACAGAAGGAGAAACCATTCTGGGGCAGAACTACTTTTTTTTTTTTTTTAAACTATTTCTTCCCTGTTGCTATATGGAAACCTGCATTTTCTTCTCTTTAAGATAACCCTCATGTTAACCTGCATTACATTTTGTCTTTGAATATTTTGCCTTCGGGTTTCTCCCAAATGACATGAAGGATCTCCATGGTTTTGGTTTGTCACCTGATGTGGATGTAAAGGAGGGCCCCAAGACCCAAATGTCCATCTGAATGTGGTAAGAGGGCAGGGGCTGTCTGAGAGGAAATGGAAGGAAGCTTCCTGGACCAGTGCTGAGAGCGAAGGTTCTGGAGGAACGCCCACGAACTCTGAATCTCCGGCGCCTGTTCTCCCAGCCTCTTGCTCACAGGATGGGGTCTGCACATATCAGGTTTGCTTCTTCAAGGCCAAGTCTTGGTCAGAATGTCCACGTGGCTGTGGACATCCATGGTTCCCAGGGTGTCCAGCCGACATCATATCAACAAGGTCTCCTTGGAACACTTGGGGCCAGATTGGTTTCAATCTTTAACTTACCTTGGGAGCTCAGAGGACTCCAGCTATGGAGTAAAGAGCCTGGTAGGGGGACAGTGGCCACTTGGCAAGGTGTCCGGGAGGATTAAATGAGGCTTGTTTCAATTCTCTGAAGGGCCTGGTACCTGGTAAGTGATAAACCAAAGTTCTTTCCCCATGTGGTCTTATGATAATTTGGGGTCTTAAAATATTTTTTAAATAAGATTTTTAAAGTAGCAATTCCACTTCCTTAGTAATTTCAGAGTTTAGGTTTAGACACAATTTATAACTCTGTGTAATAGATGGACCAGTGAACTAAGTTTAGCAGGGTCAGGCCAACACAATCACCCCAAAGGAATTTGAAAACTGACTTGTGAAAAATCCTTTCTTTGATTACAGCAACTGTATTTTTCAGTCAGGTGGGAAACAAGTCACAAGAAAGTGTATAAAATGGCTCCCAAAGAAATGATAAAATCTATAGGGAAGGACATCAGGAGGCGATTCTGACTGCCAACGAAAAAGAATAAACACTACGGTGTCCTGAATCCAAAGCTTAGCTTTCGGAAAATAAAGATTTATGATCTGGGTGTAAATGGTGATGAATCACTTGGCAGTACATGTTTTCTGGCCCAACGTGTCAAAAGTAACGAGCCGTAGTGTGTCCCAGAGTTCATCTGGTTGTAAGCTTTCCCTATAAAATGTGGAATAGATGGAACACAATTTGTCTGAGTCTTTGCACAACTCTCTTCCAATTACTGTGCTTCTGTCCCTGTCATCAGTGAAAATAAATGGTCTGATAATTACAGCCTCAGACACAGTCTCGCAGCCTGTGTTTCCCTGGCCGTCGCCAGCCTCTGTGTCTAATGGGGTCACATTATGAGTCATAACTCAGATTTTACTGTCTCCTACTATTGCTCCCTGGCTCCTCCGCTCCCCCAGTGACCTCCATTTCAGTGCAAGGCTCTCCCAACGCATCTCAAGAACTCTTTGGGGCATGCCTCACTTGCCCTCGAATAAGGCTGCTCCTTGGTGTACTGTCCCAATTCAGGGCATGCAGTGTTCCCCTGGGCACATCTGATGTCCCACTATTTTTCCTGGGCCCTATGGTCTTCCATCAATACCAAGGCATCTGTCTCTGGGCACCACTCATTCATTGGGGTGCTCCTGGTACCAAGCTGTGTACCAAGGTCTGTGGCCAGGCGGGGGAGAACCAACACCTCTCTCTCTGTTACTCTGTTGTGTGTGTGTGTGCAATCAGTCATGCTTGAGCCATGAAGTTTTGCAACTACTTGAATGAAATAGCAGTCTGATTTTACCTACATCCTTCTTTCTCCCTCAAACCCTAGTCACGGCCAGTGTGCCCTTCCTATGAACCCTGCTCTCCATGCCTGGCTCCTTTCGCCCTAGAATGAGTTCTCTCCCAGGAAACGCCAGTGCTGGTGCCAGTAGCAAGTCTGTCCCACCAGTTTGCCAGTCAAGCCCAACAGATATCCCAGCTGAAACTCGAGCTGGGACCTGCATTTTATTTTATTTCAATGAAATATCTGTAGTCCTTTTGCAAAGGTTTTCATGGTTACCACCAGTCCCATCTTGGAAGGAGGAGAAAAGAGCCCTGTGGAATTGGGGCATCGTGGCACTTCTCCTGGCAGGCCCCCGGGGCATGCCTAAGGATTGTGTGAAACCTTGACGCTGGCTGTGTCGCTTGAGTTGTCCAATAGCCAGCTGACCCCATCTATTCTCTTCTCTCTCCAGCTGGCTCTGTTAGGAGTGCCGTCTGTGTCCTAGGAAAGCCACTGTGAGCCCTTTTAGGTGTAATGCTCCTTCCTACAGGGAGCTCTGAAGAAATGTGAGGACAGAATACCTACCTGACATATTCTGATTTATATTGCTCTTTAGTCAATTTTATTTACATGTCTAACAAGAGAAAAATATGTATGTATAATGGATAAAGAAATTGAGATAAAATATTCTGGGAAATTAAAAACAAAACAAAACAAACCTTTGAGCCAGGCCAGGGTACCTTTCTTATAATCTTCAGTCACCTGCTCTGGAAATGAACTTGAAGCAGAGATCAAAAACGGAGGAGACATTTACACCAAAACACACTGATCCCTGTTTCTTTCTAAAGGCTGGGCACCGTTCCAGGGGCTCTGCACACACTGTCTGTCTTCTTCCAGGATGACTTCATGTCATACTGTTGGTTTTCAAGAGCCGTGAAGGACACAAGTCCAGGTCACAGATGGCTGGCCTGTGAGTCATGCCTCCAGTTCCAAGATCTCACTGTGTGGAAGATTGATGGGTGCTTTGGGAAGACTGCACTTCACCTACCCAGAGGTTACCATGGAACCAGATAAACCAAACTGAGATTATTTTTTTTGAAAATTGCATGAATCATGCTATTATAGCAATAACAGAGATTTGGGAAAAAGTACCCAGAATCCCACTTCCCTATAAATAACTATTGTATTTATTCACTTAAAGTATAAAAAGCCAAAAAGCCAACAAACAAACAAACAAACCCCATAAATGTATAAAGCAAAAATGGCTGAGACTTTGAGAGAATGAATATGTTAAATTGACTGAACACATATATAAATAAAGCTACTTGGGTGAAAAGCTATAGTGATATTAGATCACCCTTATTTATCCAAAAGGACTGAAGAAAACAAAATCAAAAAAATCTTTATTATTTTTATATATCCTGCCTGAGTCTCCTTTTGCCTCAGAGAAAGAAGGATCTTAAATCATTTTATTTTAAAGAAAAACAATCAGTTTGTTGCCTGTTAAGAACTTATTTTCTGATTATAAAATTAATATATACCTATGGTAGAAAATCAGTAAAAATAAGAAAAAAATTAAAATCACTTGTAATTTCTCCACTAGGCCTGACAGTACTATTTTGTTTATTTTTAATGGTGTTTGCTCTCTCTGTGTGTACTTTGTAAACTGAATTTGGGCACGCTCTACTGACACTTTCCTTCTGCTCTTTTCATTCATTACTGTTTCCATAGCATTTCCTCAATGCTGCTAAACATTATTGGAAGGCATCATTTTAAGTGGCTGCATAATAGTTCATCGCAAACAGAGTTCTATTGCTGGACATTTGATTCCAACATTTGTTACCATAAACAGTCCTTTAGTGAACAAGTTTGTATATTGAACTTTGCTTGAGTTTCAGATAAATTCCTTAGGGAAGAAGCTCAGAAGACAATCTGCTCTTAGCTTGAAAGTTGACATTCTTTGTTGCTGCTTTTTAAAATTTTTAAATTCTTTTTCTTATAGTTTGATGGTTATCATAGGTTTCACAGCACAGTCTTTGCCTAATTAATAACTGATGGTTTTAGCTCTTCTTGGAGAAAACAAGATCCTCACAACACTTTCCTAAATTTAACCTTTTTCGAACATATATGTGATCACTGCTGTATATATATTTTTAATCTTATATCCCACAAAACTTTTTTGCTTGTTTTTAAAAGTCAAAAATGATTAATTTTTACTCACATATTTACCTTTTTCTTTTTTAAAATATATTTTATTGATTATGCTATTACAGTTGTCCCATTTTTTTCTCCCCTTTATTCTCCTCTGCCCTGTAACCTCCTCCCACAATAATCTCCCACCTAGTTCATGTCCATGGGTCATACATATAAGTTCTTTAGCGTCTCCATTTCCCATACTATTCTTAACCTCCCCCTGTCTGTTTTGTACTGACCATTCATGCTTCTTATTCTTTGTATCTTTTCCCCCATTCTCTCCTCTCCCCCTTCCCGCTGATAACCCTCCATGTGATCTGCATTTCTGTACTCTATTCCTATTCTAGTTGTTTGCTTAGTTTGGTTTTTTTAGGTTCAGCTGTTGATAGTTGTCAGTTTGTTGTCATTTTACTGTTCATATTTTTGATCTTCTTTTTCTTAGATAAGTCCCTTTAACATTTCATAGAATAAGGGCTTGGTGATGATGAACTCTTTTAACTTGACCTTGTCTGGGAAGCACTTGATCTGCTCTTCCATTCTAAATGACAGCTTTGCTGGATAGAGTAATCTTTGATGCAGGTCCTTGACTTTCATGACTTGGAATACTTCTTTCCAGCCCCTTCTTGCCTGTAAGGTTTCTTTTGAGAAATCAGCTGATTGTCTTATAGGAACTCCTTTGTCTCCTTTTCTCCTGCTGCTTTTAAGATTCTCTCCTTATGTTTAATCTTGGGTAATGGAATTACGATGTGCCTTGGTGTTTACTTCCTTGGGTCCAACTTCTTTGGGACTCTCTGAACTTCCTGGACTTCCTGGCAGTGTATTTCCTTTGGCAGGTTGGGGAAGTTCTCCTTCATTATGTTTTCAAATAAATTTCAATTTTTTGCTCTTCCTCTTCTCCTTCTGGCACCCCTATGATTTGGATGTTGGCACATTTAAAGTTGTCCCAGAAGTTTCTAAGCCTCTCTTCATATTTTTGAATCTTGTTTCTTCATTCTGTTCTGTTTGAATGTTTATTTCTTCCTTCTGGCCCAAATTGTTGATTTGAATCCTGATTTCCTTCCTGTCACTGTTGGCTCTTTGTACATTTTCCTTTATTTCACTTTTCACAGCCTTCACTTCTTCCTCCATTTTGCAACCATACTCAACCATTTCTGTGAGGATCCTGATTACCAATGTTTTTAACTATGCGTCTGATAGGTTGGCTATCTCTTTATTGCTTAGTTGTATTTTTTTGTGGAGCTTTCATCTGCTCTTTTGTTTGGGCCATATTTTTTTTCTTCACGTGTCTATTACATAGTAAGGGGTGTAGCCTTAGGAATCCACCAGGGTGGGGGTAACACACATCACTGTCACTGATTTGTGGTGCTGTATGTGGGGGAGGGGTCCAAAAGGGAAAAATGCTGCTTGCTCAGCTCTTTGGCCAGCTTTCAATTACTTCCCCTGAATTGGGGGAAGGAAATTGGGCCCTTCTGGTGCTGATTCCTGGGTGGGTGGTTTTGTGCACGTGTTCTAGGACCCTTTGGGTCTCTCCAACAAAGTCTCCTGTGAGGCTGGGAGTTTCTCCCACTTCCACCTCAACCACCACAGGTGTTTTCAGTCAGAGGTTTGAGGCTTTATTCCCCCGCACTAAAACTCTGGGGTGTGTGGTCTGTCTGGTTCTCCAGTTGTTCCTCCTGGTTTATCTGCAGGCAAATGTGGGACTGCCCCAGTCTACCAGCCAGCCTCCACCTCTTCTGCCTTGGTCCTCCAGCAACCACCTTGCTGTGAGTCCTCTCTGCCCCGGCTGCCCCTCTCTGCCCCTCCTACAGGTCTGTATGAATGTTTCTTCTTTAACTCCTTGGTTGTCAGACTTCCATACAGTTCGATTTTTCTGGAAATTCTGGTTATTTTTTGTTTTTAAATTTCTCATTGTCCAAGGAGACAAAGTGTATTTACCTACACCTCCATCTTGGCTGGAAGTCTAATATAGAATCTTATAGGTATGTTTCTCTTGTCTGATATTTCTACTCAGTTTTATTCAGGTTGCCTTATACATTCATATGCTGGGTTCACTTTTATAGTAAATTTACAAAATTATTTGTAGAAATAATAAGAGGCCTAGGGTGATTTTATTTTCCTTTGCCAATAGGTTGGACGGCACTAACATCTCAGATTTCCTTAATACAGTTTCAGAGACTGAGATCATCCAGAAGCCTAAAAAGGCCCCCATACCTCCAGGTTTAAAGACGCTGCTCCTAGGAAGTAGCTCTTTAAAGACCTAACCAAAAAGGGCATTCACCAGGACTTTTTCCTTGCAGGACTCTAGACCTAAATCACTTTATCAGTCAAAAGCAGTGCTCAGTCTTTCAGCTATATTCTTAGAAATGGGCAAACACTTCTAGGAAAAATAAGTCCTAAATATCAGCCGATTTCCCCAGAGCTCTGTTCTCTCCCAGGTCCTGGTCCAGTACTTCTTCACGGACTTCTCTCTCCTCTCCCACCATGGTCCCTCTGCCTCCTTTTGAGTCCTAGAACAGCACCTCAGGGGACACTGAGGACAAGCCACCACACGACATCCATTTTACTCTACCTGAACTAATTTATCCACTTATATCCTGAATTTTAAGTTTCACTGTTATTTTTTTTCTGCCTTAAAATTAAATCTAGTGAAATCCCATCCTTGTTGGCAGTATCTTGATGCTTATGTCTTTGTCAGATCCGTTTTAAGTCACGTGGGAGATCTCTAGTAGGGCGGGGTCCTTTGCCAGTCGTGTGTGTGTGTGTGTGTGTGTGTGTGTGTGTGTTTTAAAAAAAGAATACTAGGTAACAACCAACGATAACTAAAAGTAGCAAGTATGAGACCAATACCATAGCTTTGAGTATTAAAGCCAGCTACCATCCTGGTTGATCTCAGTTCTGATGTGTTCCAAATCCCCACAACACCACTGCTTTATTTTTCTCTATCAGTCATGACTGACTTTCAGATTGACAGAGAAATGAAGCATGCTTTCAAGAAAGGAAGGACATGAACTCAAGTCTCTTTGCTGCTTTTCATCCCTGGGGCAGCATGACACATTTCCCAGAAAACCACACTGGTGATATCTTAGCGAGGCTTTCACAATTTTACAAATGTTAGGGCCCGAGAGTGCGGAATTGCCCATGATATTAGGTTGGGTGCAACCTGACTTCGTCTCTCACTTGTGCTTGACAAAATATCGGCCTGTCAATGGGAATGAAAAGAAAAAATTACAAGTTAGAGCAATTGCATTTTTTATTCTGCTTACTTTTCTTTAACAGTGTACAGCAGGGTCCCGCAGAAGTGAGGCCTGCTTGAGTGTGGTTGGTAGGGTAATAATATGGGTGTAATAATTTGTAGTTTTAACTTGACCATTTCATGTAAAATGTCATATGGTGTGCTTGAGTGTGCTATTGTTATGTTACAGAATTACATGCTTATGATTTTGTAATGAAATATTTTGTAATAAAAGAGGGGCGTTATTTGTGCTGGACCCTGTATATTCAGCAAGAAATGACAAAGTGGAAGCTGAGAGCACGCAGGGCTGGGTGGGAGGCCCAGCCACACCTGGGCCAGGCAGGTGGGATTATGTTTGAAGAATTGCCTTACTGCAGTCATCACTTTGCTCTCCGTGCTGCCTGGCGCGCACTTGTTCCTGACCCGTCACAATTGTCTGGGGGAGGGTAGCGCTCAGTGTGGGCACACTGTGCAGGGTGGAGGCAGCCCTACCCTCGAGGTGACGGAAATAGACATCATGGCAGAGCTTGTCCAGTGCTGCCCTTCGTGTCTCCACTCTCAGGCCTAGAACTTGGCATTTTTTTCATATCCTGCTTTCCATCTTGTTCTCCATTGGTCCCTGACTAATTGTGAGTTCATTTAAATGTAATCCCTGAAGGGATGGATATCCTGCAAATGTGCCAATGTCTAGTCCCCAGCTTCTGCTGTTGGTCCCACAGGTGGGCACAATACTACATGTTGGGGATGCAGAAATGAACAAAATGCCCCCTGCTTCATGGGAATTTACATTCTAGTGGGAATTTACAGTCTAGTGGGACTGATAACAAATGCATAAGAAGGATGTAATCAGTGCTATTTAAAAGCATAGCTGATTCCTAGGGAAAGGGCCTCAGGGGGACCTGGCACTTTCTCTAGGGTGGTCAGGGAAGGACTCTGATAAGGCCACCTGTGAACAGAGACCTGAGGAAAGTGAGGGAAACAGTGTGGGCATACCTGCAGGAAGAGTGTCCTGGTGAAGGCCTAAGGCAGGACTGTGCTGGGAGAGGTGGAGGCCCTACAAGGTAGCTGGTCAGGCTGGAGCAGAATGGGGTGGAGTAGGAGACAGGTTTAAGGGAGTCAGATGGCACAGTGCCTTGAAGGCCATTGTAAGGAATTTGAACAGCAGACAGACCAGTTAGCTTATTCCATTAGTTCTTGAATGTTCTGACAATTAGAATCCAGTGACTTTCTCTATTAGTCCCAATGAACGTATTCTTTTCTTAAATCCTGTTTCTTACTGATTCTCTAGTTTCTGCGGACTGGCCTCTCCTTAGGCCCTGGGCCTGAACGCTCTATTTTCATACGTTGCCAGGAGCCCAGGGCTTCCTTATCTTACTGTCCCCACCCACCTCCCCTGGAAGGGGGAGCCTGACCCTGGAGCCCAGGCCTATCTGTCCCCAGGGTACAGACACCAGAGCTCTCCCTGCTTCCTGTGCCATTTGTTATTTCTTTTATCTAAGAGAGAATTGTAATAAATTCTGTGTGGGTTATATAAAATAACATTTTGAGTTTTAATCCCTCTATTTTTTTTCAAATTTTCAGTACTCTGAACTACTTTAGTGTTCTGAAAAAATGTTAGTATTAAAATATTGCATAAAAGCCTGCAGATAGAGGTACACAATTTCCCGGCAGCTTCGGACTGCAGTGTGAGTTGGTGTGGCACTGTGTATAAAGTCTTTATTTACAGTTGTGATAATTTGCCATTGTAGATATGTTTTTAAAAACTTAGCTTTTAAAAAATATTGCACTAAATATTATTTATCTTGATTCCTATGTGTTGTGGCACCCTATTATGTTTTGTACCCGAAGTGACCACTTGCTTCCCCCGAATTCCAATCCTGATGGAGTTGGGGGTCAGTGAGAACCTAGGGCAGCAGCCCAGGTGTGAGAGATGGTGGCTTGGGCCAGGGGTGGGCGTGCAGATGGAGAACATGTTGAAGTGTGAATGAGTATAACTGTATAGGGTGATGGCACAGTTTCTTGTCGCTATGAGGATAGTAATTTGCTGGCTCTTACTCTGCCTTCTTTGGAGATGTGGGGTCAGAATGCAGTTTGACTTTACTAGTATAGTTTTGCAAAAGGCCAGTTTTGGTATCACACATTCCTTTTTCACTTTGGGCCAACTCTTTACACCCGCAAAGCAGCAATTTTCTGTTAACAGTTTGGATCTTGGAGTAGAAAGAAAATATATTCTGCAGGCAGCTCTCTTTCATAGTCAGGCTATGCAGACCAAATAAATGTGGCACCAAAGGCAGCTGATCGTAATCACATCAAGGAAATAATCCATTCCATTAAAAAGACCTGTGCCATAAATAAACCAACAGCTTCTGTTGCCTTTCAGGATCGTGTTCCATCTGAGGCCCACAAATGTGGCTGGGAACTCAGCCCATAGTGATTGCTACAAGCGTTTGATGAGTGATTTTTATTAAGTCTTCTAAATTTTAAATAGTGATAGGTGAGGGAATACAATAATGATACTCTGAGCATAGTTCCCATGGATATGATCATTCTGGCATGGATCGGCACATATTCTGGTGATTTTTTTCCCCCTGTCTCATTAATTCTTTTGCTTTTTTCATTCCCCCTCTTTTTTTTTTTTTTTTAAAGGAAGCTTATTCTAGTTTAAATGACATTCTCCCATGGAAAGAGCATGTGCAAATTATCTTTTGTTAGAAATGAAAGGGCATGTCATGAATGCTTTTCCACCATGGGGTTTCAAAGAATGCATTTACTCTTCTGGACAGAGAAATGATTGGCTCTGAATTAACTATGCAATGATGAGGTACATGTAATTTTCACAGCAAAGATCCTCAGGTACTTTAACTTTCCGGCGCTGCTCAGTCAGGGCTGCCAGGCTTCCTTCTCTCTCCGTGTACCATACAGTGACATGGGACATATTTAGAATCCTAAGAGAGTGTCAAATTTGGGGGCCACAATGGCAGTTACCAAATAGATAGTGACCTTTTTATTTCATCCCTCTGCATTCATTTGGGATCCAATTTTGGAGCTAACAACTATAAATACCCCAAGTAGCGTGTCTTAGGAGAACTGGTGATATTAAATGCCTCTCTTTATTGCCTTTATTCAACAAACATTTGTCCCAGGCTCATAATGTGCCCCGTGTGGTGCTGGAGCTGGGTAGTAGGGCTGAAGGTGCAATCCCTAGAGGAGTGTTTTATTAAACACCTGTGAATCTAAAACCCCAGGGTGCATTTTTTTGTGTGCATCTATCAGACTGCACTTTGTAGAGAGAGTCCTGGGGTTCCAGATGGCAGAGAAGTCCCTGTCTGGGGCAGCTCAGGCTGCTCTAATAGAATACCGCAGACTGAGGCTTAAACAGCAGATGCGTATTTCTCATGGTTGTGGAGGCTGGCAACCCAAGAACAACACCCAGCAGATTTGGGTCCTGGTGACGGCCTGCAGACGCCACACAGTCATCTTGCTGTATGCTCACATGACATCATCTTTGTGTGTGAGAAGAGAGAGGAATCTCTGTGTCTTTTCTTCTATAAGGGCACTCATTCCATCATGGGGGACCCACCCATCTATTTTCTCCCAAAGGTCCCTCTTCCAAATACCATCACATTGAGTGTTAGGATCTCAACATTTGAATTTACGAGGACACATTCAATCCATAGTAGTCTCCCTTGGAGAGGAAACCAGCCCAGGAATCCCCTTGAAGGGAGGCATGGTTGATTCCTGTCTGGACTTGGAAGAACCTAAAGAACAGAGGGAGAATTACTCTGTGAGCAAACTCCTTCCCTCTGCCTCTCAGATCCCTGCTCTGAGCAGGCCTGTGGAAAACTTCCAGCCACAGGAGAGGAGATTTATTCGGGGGCTTGCTTCTAGGCCCGGGCCTGCGGATGGCTGGAGTTTTCCCTCCCCCTGTTTAATTGGGGTGCACTGGGCCATTCTGTGCTCAGAGGGGACAGATGTCAGGTACTCACTAATGTCTCTAAACTTCCACTCAATCTAAGCTTACTGCTTCTTTGCTTGTAAATCCTTTTGCTTTTTTTTCTTCTGCTGTATCTCCAAAAGGAAAGAGTTGTCCTGTTATCTATTAGAAGGAAGAAAGGCTTGCAGAAATGAAGCTACCCACCCCCTACCAAAGCAGCATGAACTCTTGGCTCCTCGCCAGGCAGTTCACCCTCCTGCTGCCCCTCTTGGCGCCTGTCTCCTAGACATGCCTCTCAGCGTCCTTCATTTGTCTTCCTAAGTCCTGAATGGGCCTGTGGCCATGTGACCAGCATCCTTCAGAACAATGGGATTCTTGCTTTCTCCTAGCAGCTGTCCTGCTCCCTCCCTCTCCTTTCCCAGGAGGCTTCTGAGAACATCTCTATATGCCAGAAGGAGGAATTCCAGATGTTTGCCTGCATTAGTATGTGTTTCAATTTTAAAAGCCTTATCTATGCATATGGCTGCATTCTATTCAGGTTCCCTCTTAAGCCTTCATCGACAACAGACTCAGTGGCTGGAGGACTTGCAGGGATGCCTGGTGGTCTAGGCCCAGTCCTCATCACTTTCTCCCTTCCCTTACAGCCTGCCCCAGACTGAGGCTTTGGCATGGGATATAGTTAGTGCCTTGACCACAGGGACATGGCGGAGACCTTGGCAGAACCTGGTCAGGGGAACTCAGTGCCTTGGTTTTAAATTCACTTCTCTTTTCACCTCCTGACATAGAAAGTAGTTCAGAACCGTGGGAAGTACACCAGGTCGGTGACCAAGAGGCCTGACTACATGTCCTAGCCTGGTCACGGACTTGCTGTGGGGTCTGGGGCAGTTTCTCTTGCCTCAGTTTTCTTTAGAACCGTGACGGTCAGCAGGGGCCTAGGTAGCCCTGTTCCTTGACCCCCACTGGCTGCAGAAGCCTCCGGAATGCCACTAGTGACTGGACCTAGGTCCGCTCAAATCCTATATCCAGCCTCTCCTCCTATAAAATGAGGGATAAAATAGATCAGTTGTGTTCCACAGTTTTTACAGCAGAATTCTTTCTTCAGGTGATATCAGAGGTGGAAACCCCCCACACAAATACAGTCCCTCATGATTCATGGAGTCTGCAAATTCGCCCACTTGCTGTGATTTATTTGTAAACCAAAATCAATGTTCATGGTTACTCATTCACAGATATGCATAGACTGATGAATATTTAAATGGCCACGTGTGCTCGTCCCAGCTGATGTCGAACAGGGCCGTGCCTTTTTGTTTCAAGCCCACCGAGAGATGACCAGAGGATGGAGACAGATGGGCAGCAGCAGGCAGTGTAAGGAGCTCGGGCTCCGGGGCCGGCCGACAGGGCTAGAATCCCAACTCTGGCCCCTGTTAGTGGGCGGACTTGGCAAGTCACTTAACATGCTGAACCTTGTTTTCTCTTTGTAACAACAGAAAGATAGAATCTACAGAATGAGTTTATTTTTAGGATTTAAAATTGTAGTCTGCGTGAGATGTGTGTGTGGGTGCACACGCATACTTCCCCAGGAAACGATGGTTCAGAACTCACCAATTTAGCCCTGACAGTGTAGATCGGTTGGCTGGTGTCGTCCTGCAAAACAGAAGGTCACCAGTTTGATTCCCTGTCAGGGCACATGACTGAGGTGTGGGTTCAGTCCCCGGCTGGGGCATGTATGAGAGGCCATTGATCGATGTTTCTCTCTCACATCTATGTTTCTCTCCCTCTCTTTCTCCCTCCCTTCCCCTTTCTCTAAAAATAAATAAAACCTTTAAAAGAAAGCATTCACGAATTCAGAGTTTGGGAGACTTTACAGAACATGACTACTGCAAATGACCAGGGTCGACTGGAAACCAGATGCTGAGTTGGCCTGGAGCCCTGTCTGATGACCTTTCTCAACCTGGAAGGAACAGTGGGGCACCTACCTCAGCAAGGCCTGTCCATGTGACCCTTGAGGCACCCCCCTGTGACTGTCATGCCTGGTGGGCTGGACCCCTTTGGTCTGAGGGGGAAACTCCCCTGGCTGCGCCAGGGAGGCAGACTGCTGGACTTGGAGGGTCACAAAGACTCGTTCCTTCCTGAAGGAGATTTCCCACAGCTTTCAGGGGGGTCTCAGTGAATCAAAGGACTCACTTCTACTCATGTGGTCGGGATATCAGATCCAGAAACTCCTCTGCACTTGGCTTTCTTTTCTGTTTCCTTTCCTGGAATGAAGCGTGACCATCTGAACATTAAATGTCACAGTATGTGTGTCTGTGTGTGTATGCATGTGTCTGTGCATGTGCGTACATGTTTATTTGTGTATGAATGCATGTTTGTGCACGAGCAAATGGATGTTCGTGCAAATATATGTGCACGCACGCATGTGTGTCGGTGCACATGTCCATGTTTGTATGCATACGTGCACCCACGTTTACATGTATAGCTGCATGTGCACGTGTGCATGCACACATGTGTGCACACATTGCATATGTCTGTGTTATGTTATTTGTGTGTTTCTGTGTGCACAAGGGGTTCTGCACATCTTCATGCATGTATTTGCTTATACATGTGTCCGTATGCATTGTGTTTCTGTGTGTATCTGTTTGCATGCTTATATGTGAACATGCATGTTTGTGTATGTGTACATGTGAGTGTGTTGGTGTGCTGGTGTGTGCACACATACGTGTGTGTGTTGGAAGTGGAGTGCACCAGCACAAGTGGTGATTTTAAAGGCCGAAGAGATGTGAATTTCCTCACTGAGACAGCTTACACGTCTGGAGCGGACTTCAAAGATGTCAAAATCCTTTCCTATCTCAGCGTTTGAACCACGGCCCAGATGGTGTCTTCAGCATAATAAAAAAAGACAGATTCCCTCCCTTCCTTTTTTAAAAAATCATCGCCGGAGGATATGTTTTTGATTTTAGAGAGAAGGGAAAGAAGAAAGAGAATGAGAAACATTGATCAGCTACCTCCCATTCCCACGCCAACCAAGGCTCAAACCCACAACCTAGGTATGTGCCCTGACTAGAATCGAACCCACAGCCTTTCAGCGTATGAGGTGATATTCCATCCAACTGAGCCACCTGGCCAGGGCCCCTCCCCTCCCTTTTATCACTCCTCTTCTCTCTTCATCCTGCACCTCTCTCCCTTCCCTGCATTGTTTCTTCTATGATAGTCCACTCTCCTGCCCAGGTTGTGACTGGATTTCTTTGCTGATAACTGTTTGTGGCTTCAGAGCAAGCTCCTGCTACACATCCCTGCCCTTGTGCCCAGCCTCATTCTCCTATTTCATTTATAGAGAAGGGACAGCTTCACTCACCCCCAGCAGCCTGGCGGGGGTCATGGGCCAGTGGCACCGGCTTCTCCCTTTCCTCCCATGGCTCTTGGAGCCATCACTCAAAGCTAACCACACAGGAGAAAGTGGGTGGCCCAAGGGGAAAGCAGGAAAATGAGCAGATGCAGCACCCTCAAATGGGAGGACAGCTGCGTCAACACTATGGTTTGAATTGACATACAGAGCACTGTGCTCTGATGTTCATTCATTCATTTTTACCATGACAGATTGGCTACAAGAGGGTCTAAAACTTAGGTGCTATATTGGAGAGTAGATTAGGCACTGCTGCCCCTTTAATACTCATTCATTTCCTCATTTGTTTATTTGTGATAGATAATCACTGAGTGCCTACTATGTGCCAGGCACTGTTGTAGGTGGTCAGGATCCTGAACTCTTCCCTGATTCGGTCACTCCAGAATTGCCGACTGGCTTTGGAGAAAGGGACTGCTTGTTTGGGATCAACAAAACACTTTAACGTTTGGGGTTCAGACTAATCATTAGAAAATCCCCCAACTTGTGTCTCCCTCCCGCTTTCAGCAACCTTCAAGGTCAGGAGTCCTCTCTGGCTGCCAGGGCCTCAGTCGCTCTTGTTAGGAAGGGGCGGGGCTGACTGTCTCCACATCCTCTATGCTCCCGCTGGAGCCACTCAACTTGTTTTGTTAGCAATTTTCAGGACTTTATTGTGCAAGAAGTTTTATAAGGTTTTTCGTTTGTTTGTTTTGTTTCATTTTAGAGGTTGAAAACCCACTCTCCTGCTTTCTCGGCTTCAGATTTGGGAGGAGTGCCAAAGTCTAACCGATGGCAACGCACCTGGTTTCCAGCCCTCCCGGTTCCCTGGGGGCGGGAGTAATCATTTGCATAGAGACCCCTTCCTATATTTAAAGTCGTCGTATGTAAGATGTGTCATTAGATATATCTTTTCTTTCTCTCATAGCTATAGTAACAATGAACAAAACAATGACTGCCATTTCTGGAAGAAAGGAGCAAGAGTTTAGAGCATATTTAAATGGATGGTTTCTGTGTGAAAACAGAGTAGGTTGCAAGAATGTATTTTTTTCTATAGCATACTCACATTATTTTTTTAAAGTTCATATAGATCTGGGCCTTCAACATATCAATAATTAAACAGGATAATCAAATAAATATTGCAGCAATCACCCCTCTCCTTCATTTCCACACGGGCACTTCGACACGTTGTGCTGTTGGAATGGCCAACAAATCTGTTTACTGCTGAAAAATAAACTGCTTTTCTAACCCAAAGGGGCACCCACATAGTGTCCGTTCTTATAAGAAAACCTAAAATATATACTTTGATTAAAGGAAAATGTCAACAAGGGGACATATTTGGCTTTTCTCCTGACTGCTGCCAGTAGCCTTAAAGCAAAGGTTGAGAGCATGAGAAATTACAAGCTGTCTGCGGAAAATGCCCGAGTCCCACAGCACTTTGTAACACGATCTGCTGAAGGGACACGTTGCACAGAAGCAACATTTACCGATAGATCTGAATTCCATGGCTACTTCTTTCCTTCCTCATTAAAAATATTTTACAGGAAACTAATCAACAAAACAAACAAACAAGCATAATATAAACAAAGACACTGAATTTGAGAACAGTCTGACAGTGACCAGAGGGGAGAGGGGAGGGAATTTCAGGGGAAAAGGGGAAGGGTTTAGAGCAACAAGTATAAAGGACACATGGACAAAAACTATGGGGGGTGGAAATGGGAGGAAGGTGGGGAGGGGTGGGGCGGTGGGCTGGGGGTGGGGTAAAAGACGGAAAACTGTACAATATCAACAATTAAAAAATACTGATAAAAAATTTTTTGTTAACTTAAAAATTATTATAATATGATTCAGATATAAAAAGATTTATGTTAGAATCTATGTTTAAGGTATGAAGGATCATTTGGGTGTCAGAATATGTTCCCCATTGAAAGCTCTGAAGATGTTTTTATATAAAATTTTAAAAATTTTGCTTTTTACGATTCTCCATTTCACCTGGAATTCATTTTTGTGTATATTGTGAAGTACAGGGCTAACGTTATTTCCCAAGTGGATAACAAGTATTCCCGCATCATTTTTGAGTAACCCATTCTCTCCCCACCACCTGCAATACAATGTCTGGGCTTTCTTTGATATTGCACTGGTTTAAAGACTTCCCTCCCACTCGCACCAAGGAACCAAGGGTGAGGTTTACTGTCAAATACCTCAGTTCATGACACATCGTTGTTATTGGTTCATGCAAGCACCTCTACTGTCTACCCTCTCTGTCTCTTCCTCCTTCTCCTTTCCCTTCCTTTCCTTTCACTTCCATTGCCCACTCCTGTTTGCCTCCCTTCCCCACAGGCCATCTTTCTAAATAATGTGAGGTGTACCCTTTTGCTTTTGTTCGTATATGTTCTATCAACATATATTTACACATATGTGTGTATGTATGTATGTATGTATACACACACGCACACAGCCAGCTTTATTGAGCTACCATTGACAATAAGATTCACCCTTTTGAAGTGTACAGTTCATTGAGTCTTAGCAAATGCATATAACCATGTAACCACCATGACAATCCAGGCACAGAATATTTCCGTCACACCAAAGTTACTCTGTGGGACTTTGTATCCAGTCCTTTTCTTCTTCCCCCAGCCCCTGGCAACAACTGATTTGCTTTCTGTCTCTCTATTTTTTTTCAGAATTAAATATAAATGTAATAATATTGTACTCTAGTGTATCTGGCTTTTCTACTTAGCATAATGCTCTTGAGATTTACCCATCTCATCATCTGTGTCAGTAATTCATTGCTTTTCATTGCTTAGTAGGATTCCATGTATAGATTTATCACTGTTTGTTTATTGATTCACTGACGATTGACGTCTGAGCTATTTCCAGTTTTGGTATTGTGAGTAAAACAGCTATCATTATTATGCACAAGAGTTTGGGTGGGCATATTTTAGGTAAATATCTAGAAAGAGGATTTCTTGGTTACATGATAAGTATATATTTAACTTGATTAAAAAAGTGTCAGTGTTTTCCAAAGTGGTTGTATAATGTAAATTTTCACCAGCAAAGAATGATAATTCTGGTTTCTTTGCATCCTCACCAATAAAAATATTGTTGGTCTTTAAAATTTTGCCATTCTGGTGGTTATGTTGTGGTATCATCTTGTATTTTAATTTGCATTTCCTTAATGACTAGTAATGTTGAACTTTCATGAGCTGTTTACCATTTTTATTTTTATATTTATTTATTTATGTACTTATTTTTATTGTATTTTTTCCCATTACCATTTATCCCCCTTCCACCCCCTTCCACCTCCATTCCCCCCGCTCCCTGCCCCAGTCACCACACTGTTGTCCATGCCCGTAAGTCCTTCTTCATTTTTGCTCCATCTTATGATGGAAAGGTTAAAATAGTTTGCTTCTCTAGCTTTTTTTAAATGTTTATTTCCTTATTGAATCGTAAATGTTCACTCTAATTCTACTAAACGTCCTTAATCAGTCCTTAATCAGGAAGTAAATTGCATATATTTTCTTTCAGGATATGATTTGCCTTTTCATTTTCTAACAGTGTCTTTTGAAGAGCAAAAATTTAAAGTTCTGATTTATCAAATCAGATTACCAAATTGTTCTTTGATTTTAATTTTTCTGTGCCCTGAGGATTTTTTTTTTAAATCTAAGTTCACAAGTAGATTTTATTAAGTTTTCTTCAGGAAGTTTTATGCTTTAAGCTCTTACATTTAGATCTTTGATCTATTTTGAGTTTTTTTTATGGTGTGAGATTTTTAGTTTTTTTTAATTTTTACTTTTTATCAAAGAACTTTATAGGTTGACTTTTTAATGTAGTCTGCTGGGATTCTGAGATTGCATTATGTATGTAGATCAATTCAGAAAGAATCAACATCTTAATAGCATTGGGTCTTCCTGTCCATGAAATGGTATATATCTTCATTTATTTGGGTTTCAAAATTTTTTTCTTATCAGAGTTGTCCAGTTTTCCATGTGTTCACTTCCCAATTGTTTGTTAATTATATATGGAAATGCAATTGAGTTTTGTTGCTGGTCTTCTATTTTGCACCCTACAAATTCCCTTATGAGTTCTAATAGGGTTTTGCTGGGTTCCTTAGAATTGTATCATGCCAGTTGTGAAGAAACAGAGTTTTCTTTATTTTTCCTCCCCAACTTAGTCCTTTGTTTGTCTTGCCTTATTACATTGGCTAGATGCAATATTGAATAGAAATAATGAGGATAGATGTTTTTGCTTTTTCCTAAATAGACATATTTCTTCTTTCATAATTATGTCTGATGTTAGCTGCAAGATTTTAGTAGATGCACTTTCTGCGAATGAAGAAGTTTCTTCTAGTCACAGTTGACAGAGGGTGTTTTGTTTTTTTATCATGAACAGGTGTAGAATTTTGTTAAATGCTTATTTTGCATTAATTTGAGGTGATCATATGTCTTTCTTTTTAAACTTATTAATGTAGTTAATTACTTAGATTGTTTTTAATGTTAAACCGATCTTAAATTTCTGGGATATACCTCACTCATGATGATGTATTATCCTTTTTATCTCTTGATGAATTTGGTTTGTTAAAATTTTGTTAAGGATTCTTTCAACCATGTTGTGTTGGTTTCCTGTTGCCTTTGTGACACATTACCATAAATTTAGTGGCTTAAAACTCACATTCGTTCTCTTACCGTTCTGTAGGTCAGATGTCCAAAACCCACTTCACTGGGCCAAAGTCAAGGTGTCGATGGGGCTGGTTCCTTCTGGAGGCTCTGAAGGGAGAATCTATTTCCTTGACTTTTCCTGCTTCTTGTGGCTCCTTCCTCCATCTTCAAAGCACATCGCTGGAATCTCTGCTTCTGTCGTCACATTGCCACCTCCTCTAATTAGGACTCCTCCTGTGCCCTTTATTGCATCAGGACCAACTGGATAATCTAAAATATTCTCCCCACATGAGGATCCTTTCTTTACTCACACCTGCAAAGTTGCTTTTACAGGTAAGGTAATATTTGCATGTTCCAGGGATTAGGGCATGGGCATATGGGAGGGGGCATTATTCTACCTACAACATTCGTTTATGAGAGTATCTAGTTATCTTTTTTGGTAGAGTTTTATATAGTTTTGGTATTGTGGTGATTCTGACCTTGTCAAGTCAGTTGAGACATATTTCCTCTTCTTCTATTTTCTAAAAGAGCGTGGATTGATCTGGTGTAATTTCTTCCTGAAGGGCTTAGAAGAATTTATCAGTGAATCCATTTACTCCTCAGCAAATTCTTTCCTGAACATCCAATCTGGATCATGGCCTCCAGTTACACATTTTAAAATGCTCCATATCTTTTCCTCAGAGCACTCAACACAATTTATAATGATATATGTATTTGTGTGATTATTGGATTTATGTCTCTCTCTCAGAGTATAAGTATGGAGTATGCCTGTCTCCACGGATGAATCCTTAGACTCTACCTAGGCACATGTTAGTTATTTAATACATGTTTTTCAATGAATGAATAAATTCCTGTAGTCTTGTAATAAAAATTCCTCTACTTTTTAATTTTTTTAGTTTTTATTTTTTAAAAGAATTTAATGATATTTTTCCATTGCTATTTAGTCTCCTTATAGCCCTCTCCCACACACCCCTGTAATTGCCACACTGTTGTCCATGTTGTTCCTTTTTCCCTTTGTTCAATCCCCTCACCCCCTTAGCTGTCATCCTTCTCTCCATTTATGAGTCTGTTTTGCTTGTTAGTTCAGTTTATTCATTAGATTCCACGTATGAGTGAGATCATATGGTATTTGTCTTTCTCTGTCTGGCTCATTTCACTTAGCATAATGTTCTCCAGGTCCATCCATACTGTCACAAAGTGTAAGATTTTCTTCTTTTGTAGGGCCAAATAATATTCCATTGTGTAAATGTCCCATAGTTGTTTTATCTAATTATCTACTGATGGACACTTGGACTGCTTCCCCATCCTGGTGATTGTAAATAATGCTGCGATGAACATAGGGATGCTTATATTCTTTCGAATTAGTGTTTTGGGTTCCTTCAGATATATTCCCAGAAGTGGGATCACTGGGTCAAAAGCCAGATCCATTTGTAATTTTTTGAGGGTATCTCCATACTGCTTTCCACCATGGTTGAACCAGTCTGCATTCCCACCAACAATGCAAAAGGGTTCCCCTTTCTCCACATCCTCACCAGTACTTGTTGTTTGCTGACTTATTGATGATGGCCATTCTGATAGGTGTGGGATGGTATCTCATTGTGGTTTTAATTTGCATGTCTCTATGATTAGTGACGTTGAGTGTCTTTTCACATGTGTATTGGCCATGTGTGTGTTCTCTTTGGAGAAGTGTCTATCCAGGTCCTTTGCCTATTTTTTAATTGGGTTGTTAATTTTTTGGTGTTGAGTTTTGTAAGTTATTTATAAATTTTGTATATTAACCTTTTATAAGATGTATCGGTGAACATGTTCTCCCATTCTGTGGCTTACTCACTCAATCTGATAAGTGTAGATTATATTGTTTGAAATACTTTCCAGTCTTCTGGGAAGTGTCCCCTAGTGGAGTCTGTGAAGGAAATAAAGTCCTTGTATGTTAGTCTCTGCTCTGCTATTTATGAAATGACATAGATTTGAAATGAAAGACATATTGAGTCACCCAGTCCACTATGCCAGGCCAGGCTTCTTTCTGTCCAGTACTTCATTCAGCTTGCATTGTTCAGGCATTTTAGTGTCTGTAATTGCTTACACATAGCAAAGCAGTACAAGGCCAGAGTAGAGTCCAATTTCTCTTTAGATATGCAGTACCTAACTCCGGAAACATACCCAGTAAATGCTTAACAAGTGCTTGCTGAATGGAATTAAATTGATATTTTATCTAAAGCCAAGTGTTTGGCATATTGAATATTTTCTAGTTTATTTATTGATATAATATTTACTATCTGCAATATATGAAGCACTGGTTACCTTATTTTTTTTAATAAAATCAGATTCATCCATCTTCACAAATAAATACACTGAAACACATGATACAATTGAATGCTTCATAAATGACCTCATGCTGCCTAGCTAAAAAAAAAAAAAGTAGAATCAATTCTCTTTTAAAAATGAGAGAGAACTGTGTAAAGAATGTAAAATAGATTCTGTATTGTCTTTTTTTTCTAAAAGCAAGTCTTAATAGACACTGTAAGCAAGCAAAAAGGACTAATGAGAAACTGAAAACTACAGGGTTTATAAAATGCTTTTTATAATATAACATAGAAAAATTAGAAAATATGTATCAGGCTCCTCACAGAAAGAGAGATTGAAATAACCAAGGGATTTTAATTGTGTGCTCTATATGGGCAAAATTTTATCGACGGGAAAAAATAAATACATAATACAATACGTGCCACATGCAGATTATTTTTAAAGAAATGTTTATGGGCAGTGCCTACATTTAGGTACTAGGATTCTTTTTTTTTTTTTAATCTCCCTCCGAGGATATGTCTATTGATTTTTTTGAGAGAGAGAGAGAAAGAGAAGGAGAGAGAAACATTGACAGGGCCAAAACAAAACATACAACTTAGGTACATGCCCGACTGGGGATTGAACCCACAACTTTTTGATTTATGAACAACACTCCAACCAACTGAGCCACCCAGCCAGAGAAGGTACTAGGGTTTTGTTTTTTATTTTATTTTATTTCATTTATTTATTTATTTTTAGAGAGAGGGGAAGGGAAGGAGAAAGAGAGGGAGAAAAACATGTGTGGTTGCCTCTTGCGTGGCCCCTGCTGGAGACCTGGCCTGCAACCCAGGCATGTGCCCTGACTGGGAATCGAACCAGTGACCCTTCGGTTCACAGCCCGCACTCAATCCACTGAGCTGCACCAGCCAGGGCGAAGGTACTAGGGTTTTTAAAGACTAATCTGAAAGAGATTGTACTAAGGTGACATTTGTGTCCCTACATTGTTACTTTTCATATTTATTCTTCTCTGGAAACTGTGAGGGAAGAAGAGGAGGATTCCCTAAGCAACACTGAATAAGGCATATGGTAAAATTAAAAGCTGCAAAAGCAGAGACGTGTCCACTTAAACAACCCGGAGCTATTCCACCTTCCTTTACAATTGTCCTTGGTGTGTTATTATAAAATGGTGCCATCAGTTTTAAAGAGAATTCTTATCTCAGAGCCCCCATAGGAAACAGCACAAGGGCCTCAAGAACCACAGCTGTACTGTAGTCCTGGAAGTGTTCACCTCTTTGTCAATCAGAACTTCAGTGGTTCAGTCTAGGACTGTAGCCCTTTCCACTCTTGCTGTGACTGTGACACCATTTGAAATCTTTAGTGATATGTGATTTCATCCCTTGATTTTAGTTAATAGTGCTTGGAATATCCAAATCCTTAAATGATAATCTCAGATCATACATTATTTTTTAAAAATCCTAACCTGAGGATATGTTTATTGATTTGAGAGAGAGAGAGAGAGAGAGAGAGAGAGAGAGAGAGAGAGAGAGAGAAATGTCGATGTGAGAGAGAAACATTGATCAGTTGCCTCCTGCATGTGTTCTGACCAGGATGAGGCCGTAACCCAGGTATGTGCCCTGACCCGGGATGAACCTCACAGCCTTTTGGTGTACTTCTAGAAGGAGTGTTCAACCTTTTGGAGTCTTTGGGCCACACTGGAAGAAGAAGAGTTGTCTTGGGCCACACATTAAATACATTGCAACACGTAATCACAAGAACTCTCATAATATTTTAAATAAATTTATGATTTTGTGCTGGGCTGCATTCACAGCCATCCTGGGCTTCAGGTGGCCCACAGGCCACAGGTTGGACACCCCTGCACGGGGTGACATTCCAACCAGCTGAGCCACATGGCCAGGGCTATCACACTATATTTTTAATCTGGATTCACACTGATTATGCTGACATCATCTTGTTTTTATTTGCAATAAGGAACGTTAAAGGAGAAAATGCCTCATAGTATCACCATGCAGGGCTGACTTCATGGGCCACACTCTCCATGCGTCTTCCAATGCTCTGTTTTTGCCATCTTGAAACTCCTAATACTTACTGAACACGAGACCCACATTTTCATTTTGCACTGATCTCCTTGAATTGTGGAACCGGTTCTGTCGTCACCAACCCTGATAGGTTTCTCAGACATGCAGAAAGCTGGAATTGGATGAAGTACTATAAAAAAAGACTGCCTTGGTGTAAACACAGCATGGATTTTTGCTGTGTTTTTTTTCATTTTTGCTGAGCAGAGCACCTCAGGGGAATCCCAATTCTTCCTAGGCAACAGAAGAGGGGATCCCTCATGCTGCTGGCTATTATTCTATACAATGTACCTGAAGTCTAGTACATCTCCCAGGCAGTGCAAAAGGAAAAAATAAAAAGGGAGAAGTGTACAAAAGCAGTGAGATACAGGAGGCAGCCCAGAGTTGTTCATGTTGCCGCAATTTTCCCAAATATTTGGCTATGCTAGGACACAGGGTAAAGCTAAATATTTTAACCCGCTTTCTGTTAAATTCTGATATGTCGAAATAAGTACAGTCCATATGCTTCTGCATCATTTATACCTAACATCAAAAATACTATTCTTAAAGGCCCTTTAGGTCAAAAATCTGAGAAGCTCATAGAAGTTTTCTTGACACCTTTATGTTAAAATTAAAAATAGAAAATTGATGGTTTTGCCAAATATTTGAAACCAGAAAGTTGTAGAATATGGTTTGGAACTTAAAATGTGGCCAAGTGTTTTCGTTTAACCAAGGAATCCGACTTCATGCTCCCCTGCTCTCATCTCCAGCACAAACTCTGTCACTTTCCGCACAAACGGGGCAGCTCCTTCCGACTCTGGCTGACTTGCACTGTGTATCCGTCGAGATCCACCAGTCACCTCCTTCAAGACTGCCTTCTGTCATAAAGCATCCTTAATGGTGGACCTAAACAGAGAGAATAATATGTGGCCTCAGATAATCAGACGGCAGATAGGCAGGGTGCATTCGATTCTTATGCCTGGATTTTTGGTGATCTTGGGTGGGTCTTTATTCCATGATTGGCTTAAATGACCTTCCATGCCAAGGCTGTCATTTGCTCTTTGCCTTTCATTTTAGCCTCCAAGGTGCACTCATCTGAACCACAAGGGACTTTTATGTAGCAACAGGTAGAGTCACAGCTCTACGATATTTAATGGAAGTATGATGTTGCTTAACTATTGTGACATAACGATGATAATACTTTCTTCTGAAACCATGGTGTGGGTGCCACCCACGGAAGGATAAGTTTACAGATATGTCTTCTGTATCCTTTCCTTTGTCCCACGTGTTTATATCCCCTCCTACTTCTTAGCACAATTCCTTGCTACAGAAAAACTTCTCAGTGCATGTTTCGGTATGAATACAATTGAATGCAATGCTTTCAATACCATGAGTGGATGCACAGGTGGATATTTTTAGAAATGGTTTCTAAGTGAATGCCAGAAACAATTTTATGACTCTTTCCAGTTCTCTACACAATTACAAAATTTTCTGCTAAACAGAAATAAATAGGTCAAATAATCAAAGAGTGTTCAAAAATCTTATTTTATAATTACCTCCAGGAAGGAAGCTCCAGAAGAACAGGGATATTTGTCTATTTTAATAGCTGATGTGTTCCAAGAGTTTACCATCGTGCCTAGCATATACAAGGACTCAAGAAACATTTGTTGAATAACCATCGTTAGGAATGGATGATGGACATTTCTAGAAGCCATAGAGTCTCAGTAAAGATGAAGGCTATGATTTAACACCTACCTTAATTTTCTTTGCCCTCATCCCAATTAAAAAAATGTTTTTTCCAAAAAACTCACAAATCTACTGCTGCAAAAACATTGTTAGGTCAAGTGTGGTCTCCAGACCTAGTGTATAATAGCTTTGGAAAATATTATAATTAATAATGAAACATAATTACTTCAATTCATAATTATTTATAGGAAAGTGCAGTAAAGAAGAGATTGAGGTTTCAGAAATATACTTTATTTTTCAACAGAGCCTAATTATATTTTTCTTTTATTTGTATAATTTAAAATTTCTTTTTAAAAAATATTTTTTCAATTACAATTTATAATCTATATTATTTTGTGTTAGTTTCAAGTGTACAGCATAGTGGTTACATATTTCCCCCTGATATTTTCAGTGCCCACCTGGCATGAGGCATAGTTATTACACCAGATTGCTTTTTCTGATACTTTTCATTTCTGAATCTATACAAAGACAGTCACTGTGGTGTCTGAATCAACGTACATCTATTATGATGTAATTGATGTGACTGGAGGGATAAAGTTTCTTTCACGATCTTTTGACTGCAACTCCATTATTAACTTTTTCATTTATTTCCCTAAAAAAAGGAGTTTTAAGATTCAGAACAGGATTGCAGGACCGTCGAGAGTGCAGCTGGAGTTTCCTCCTACATTCTTATTGGTTTTTTGAATCTTAAAATAAATTTACATCATCCAGATGTGACCTCTGCCCCTACAGTAGGATCATTCGGAGTTGTATTTCAGGATGCAGTGCGACAGTGACCCGGTGTTTAGGGAAGGTGTACACTACCGAGGGCGAGCGCGGCCCTGCCCTCCCTCCCTCCCTCGCCGCGCACAGGGCAAGCGCAACGTCAGCCGGCTCTCCCTTCTGCGGCTCCTCCGGCTCAGGCTGGCTCCGGGCCTGGAAGCCTCAGTGAGCACTGCAGCAGCTGGCCAAGCGGCTGGCGTTGGCTACTTGCCATCTTTAGCTTAGGTTCTTTTCAAAATGCCACTCTGGAGAACACACCATTTAAAGTCGTTGTTGTATGATTGGAGTCTGTGTTCGTGGGGTTAGAGGCTATTAGAGAAATTCCGTAGCTGTTCTGGTTTTACACTGAAGGGCCTGGAAGCTTTCTGCCACATGAGCACCCTTGAAAGGGCGCCCGCGCACGCTCTCTTTGAAAGGGTCTCCGCAGTGCAATGACGATGGGCCAAGCCCAAGCGCTTGTGGCACAGTCAGTGCTTACTCAGTATTTCATCAGCTCTTTTGCAGTTTTGAAACCACTTTTCAGTTAGATTGGGCCATGTTACTGGTTCTCTTTTTCCCCCTGGTGCCACAACTGTCAACTTTGTTGAGATGGCAACATCATAAGTTGCAGGGATCCTCAGTCTTTGTGTCACCAGATGGAAAGGAGTCCTCAGAAACTTTATGGGGACTTTTTTGTGTTAAGTCGCTGAGGCTCTGGACTTCATCTAACATTAATGCACTACGTGAGTAAAATATCACCAACATGTGAATGGGAAGGATTAACCCTAAGTTCAATGTCTGACTCTGAAGCCCATCATGACCCTTGAGTGTGAACCTATGTTGTCTGCCTTAGAGACAAGGAACAAATGGCAAATACCCAAAATAAATGAAAACAGGGATGTGAACAGGTATTTGTATACCCCTGTGCATAGCAGCATTATTCCTAATAGCCAAAAGGTGGAAGCACCCAAGTGTCTGTTGACAGATGAATGAATAACCAAATGTGCTAAACACATACAACTGAATATTATTAATCCTTAAAAGTAATGAAATTCTGATACATGCTATGATATGACATGGAAGGACTTTGGCATTATGCTAAGTAAGATAAGCCAGTCACAAAAGGACAGGTACTGATTCCACTCACAGGAAGTACCTAGAACAGTGAAATTCAAGACAGAAAGTAGAACGGCAGTTGCCAGTGTCCGAGGGAGGAGAAACGGGGCACCGTCTCTTAGTGCGCGTAGAGTCACATTAGGGGAAGATGAATAGTTCTGGAGATGGTGGTGGTGATACTAGTGCAACAATGTTAATGCACTCAATGCCACTGACTTGTACAACTGAAAATGGTTAACATGGTGAATTTTATGTTTATGTTGCTACAGTTAAGAAAAAAAGGAATGGAAAGGATTATTTAACTTCAGTTATGAAAGAGCTCTCTGATTCTTCCACCTTGCTGGGCCAGATCAGTCTCTGGTTCCCCCAATTCTCCTTTCCCAGGTCCTCCACACGAGCTTGCCTGTAAACCTCCTCTCCAAGGCTGTTGCTTCATTTCTGGGACCCTACTAAAAACACTGGGTCTGTCTTGTTCAGTGTTGTGTCTCTAAAAAACAATGCTAAGTGCTAATCAGTACCTAGAATGTGGTAAGCACCCAAAGTTTGAAGTAAGGAATGCAGGAGCGCTCTTCTTCCTCCACTTGTGTTCTCAGAAACTACCAGGCGGGGGCAGCAGGGCTCTAATGAACTCCTTGACACTGGGGGAGGTGCGGCCTGGGGTTTTTCCCGTGGCCCAAGTCAGCCCCGGACATAAAATTATGGAATGATTTGGTGGCATTATGCCTATTTGTCATGTTGTCAACCTCCAGGAATTCAAGAGCTACCCTAACCATCATCAGTCTTCTTTTATGACTTATTACATATTATTATATATTTATCTTTTAAAATTAACCTTAAATTCATTCATTCATTCAAAATACATTTATTTAGTGCTTACTACCATCAGGAACTATTCTAGGCACTGAATGAAAAAAAAAAAGACTCTAAGTCCTGGCCCTCATGGAGCTTACATTCTAGTTGAGGGAACGCTGCCTCCCACCTAGACAAAGAAATGAGCGAACGCCTGGGATATCGGATGGTGACGAGAGCTGTGGAGAAGAACAGATGAGAGCAGAGGACGGACTGTGACGATTTCATTAAGTGTTTTTTTTCCTTTTCTGAGATTTTATCATGTTCTTTGGTTGGAAGTTATGCCTTTGTTTCTTCGTTTCCCTTGACTCTCTGCATTGGTTTCTATGCATTGGATAAAGCAGCTGGCTCTCACAACCGTGAAGGAGGGGCCTCCTGTAGGAGACGAATCTTTCAGTTCAATCCTGCCCTAGCTCTTGGTGGTCTCTCAAACCTTTGTGATTGTCCAAACAACCTACTTTACTTTCGGTGGTTCCCAGTAGTTAGGGTTGCGCCAAGACCTGCCGGTGTCTTGTAGGGGAGGATCTCAGTCAGCACTGAGATTCAGGCTGATTGGAAGCCAGACTCAGGCAGCGGGTTTTGAAGCGTGCAAATATATACAGTCTGGTAGGACCGGGAGCATAAGCCCCACTGGCCACCAGAGCCAGCTGATGTAGAGGTATCTCTTAGGTGGCAGCCACAAAAATCAAGGCAGAGAATTCCATT
This sequence comes from Glossophaga mutica, assembly GCA_039655065.1. NCBI lineage: Eukaryota > Metazoa > Chordata > Mammalia > Chiroptera > Phyllostomidae > Glossophaga > Glossophaga mutica. Next base: position 161,834,817 of record CM077303.1, read on the forward strand.
TAAACAAGAAGCAAAATTTTATAAAATATTTTCCAATGTCCCATTCAGCATCCCACCTGCCTTCAATCTTGTTTTATTCTCCCTTCATCTATAACTTCTCCCCACAATGGTTTGTCCTGAGGATTTATTCACTCCTGCCCCTACACTGAGTAGTTCTGTTTTCTCCCCAAATACAAACCAAATCTAGTTTTTCTGTGTACTTTAATTTTGTACCAACAATATGTACCAGTTTTGTGAATTATGTGTGTGAGTAATAGTGTGAGAGACTATAGAACTCATATGTATCATTTTACAATGGCAAACCTAAGGGGGGAATGGTTGAGACTGTCGGTAATCTTTTAAAACCCAATGACCAGAAGAGCAGCCATGTGTCACAGGAACTGGGAAGCCATAAGGCATCTGTTGTACCCATCCAGCTCTTTCTGGGTCCACTTCTACCTTCTTCCCTACACAACCTCCTATATTCCTTACCTGGCTAACCCGCTTTCTTAGTCAGCATCCTAGTTGCTGCTGTCCATAACCGTAATAGACTGAATGTGTCCCCACAAAGTCCATGTGTTGAAACCTACCCCCAAAGTGATGGCCTTAGGTGGTGGGATCTCTGAGAGGTGATTAGGTCATGTGGGTAGAACCCTCAGGAATGGAATTAGTGCCCTTATAAAAGAGATTCCAGAGAGCTCCCTCACCCTCCCCATTATGTAAGGATGCAATGCGAAGTCACCATCTCTGAACCAGGAAGCAGGGCCTTACCAGACATCAAATCTGCCAGCACCTTGACCTTGAACTTCCCAGCCTTCAGAATTGTGAGAAATGAATTTATGTTGTTTAGGAGCCACTCAGTCTATGGTATGCTGTTTTAACAGCTCAAATGGACTAAGATGGTAACTAGTATTTGGCTTTTGCATGCTGTGTGGATGTAACTTTACATGAACCTTCAGTTCCAACACCATCTACTTGATTCAGAATCTGTTTCTCAGTTCCAAATTCCTGCATGGGAAGAGCTGACAGTCCAGTGTAGATCAGGTTCAGCCTCCCCCACTCCTTGCTAATGTGATGGGTAGCCACCCCTTCTGAGCACTGCATGCGGCAGACTTGAAGAATGGGCTGTGAGTCGGGGAGAGTGATAGATATCTGTGGTCCAGAAACACAAGTCTGTGTAGTTCACAGTGATGCTTAATCAATATTAGGAAGTTTCAGCTTTAGGTTAAGACAATATCTTGAGCTCATTTAGTTCCTCTAAAGCAACTAAACTAATCCTGCAAGCAGATTAGTGCAGAATGTGGGAAGCTTACCTGATATGCCTCATTCCTTTTTGGCTCTTTATGGTCATAGAACAAGTTCACAGCTGAGTTTTAGTCTGTATTCTGAATGTTCCTGGTTTTTACCCAGTTTAGTCAAAATATTATTTAACTTACAATGTCAACTGTGGTATGATCATAAACTCTAAGAAAATTTTAGGGATACTGCAGACTTCTAAAATAGTGGTTTGTTAACTCTCAGGTATTGGAAATATCAATTAATTTTAATAGGTTCAAAGTCATTAATTAATATTTATTGAGAGCCCGTGAGGTATTGTTAATTTAGCATAATGTAGAAAACAAAAGACTTTTGCTTCTAACTAATATTTGTTGAATGTTCACCATATGAGAAAACAATTATTTGCATCATTGAATTGGGAAATTAAAACAAAACCATTTTTATGTAGACAAAAAGTTAAAGAAAAAATGTTTTTGCAATTATTAAATTAATGACTTAAGAAGTGCTACTAATACAACTAAAACTCATCTTACATTGAAATATAGAAAGATAGAGTTGACTGTGACCTTAGACCTAACTGTAGTTTCTAGTTTTATAAGAGGAAATTGAAGCCTAATGAGGGGGCTGAGTGACATAAGGGTTTAAAGTCCATGGCCAATGGGGTCTGTTTCCTGAACATCACCTTCCCTTGGTGACTGTGGTGTGAGGTTGTTAGGTGCTAAGAGAGCCCATCAATATTGCCAACTGGAGAGATTTTTTTCCACATTATTTTTAGTGCTTCCCTAATTAGAGATCTCAAGATTCCCCAAAGAAAGGATGATTACACACTTTATATTGTTTTTTAAAAAGTCTTACAGTGTATCTAAATGTGTTTGAAAATTTATGTATGTCTGTTATATTCTTTTAGGTTTTTATTTTGCAGCTTCATTTCGCATGCTTCCCCCTGCCCCCAGAAAAGCAAAACAAATTCAGCTACCTGGGAATCATAAATCATTTAAGTAAGAACTAGTGGGAAATAAGACTAGCATAAAAATATTAATGAAACCACAGTTAAACAGGCCCAGGAATAAAGGATTCCCAAAACACAAAAGCAGAGAAAAGGCCTTCTAATCATTTACTTTTTTCTTAATTGAAGATATCAGAGATATAGTAACACATTACACTAATCTTAAGTGTTCATCAGGATGAATTTTTTTGTGTGTGTGTGTGTGAATGCGTATATTGTGTGTGTGTGTGTGTGTGTATGTGTGATCACTACCCAGATCAGTAACTCCAGCATCCCACAGATGTTCTGTCCCATCCATACTTCATCCCTACAAAGATTACTGTTGGCATTATTGGAGTATTATATTTCTTATCCAAAAAGAAATTAAAGTTTTAAACTATGAAGTCCCATACCTTATTTGCTATTTATTAATTTAACAAATGTGTAATGACTATTCTACAATAAACTTCACACATGGACTGGAGACTCAGTGGTGAATATGACAGAAACTATTTCTCATATTAAATATAATGCTGTAATCACTCTTACTATATTGTGAAAGTCTTTTTTCCCTTAAATTTTGTTCTAATTGTATATCTTTATGCCAAATAGTACATATATCAATTTATATTACATCTTACAACTTTAATATTGGGTTTGAACTTTTTTGAAATTGTATTTTATTGATTACACTATTACAGTTGTCCGGATTTCCCCCCCTTTGCTCCCCTTCACCCAGCACCCCCTAGTCTCTCAGGCAATCCCCCCACCATTGTTCATGTCCATGGGCATGCGTGTTAAGTTCTTTGGCTACTCCATTTCCTACACTGTACTTTACAGTTCCATGGCTATTGTGTAACTACCTATTTGTGTTTCTTAATTCCCTCACCTCTTCATCCATTCTCCCTCTCCCCTCTCCCATCTGGCAACCTTCTGGTAATTAATTTCTTTTCTCTTGCTGCTTCTAAGAGTCTCTCTTTATCTTTAACTTTTGGCTTTTTAATAATGGTGTGTCTTGGAGTGGGTCTCTTTGCATGTATCATAACTGGGACTCTCTGAGCTTCTTGGACTTGCATGTCTATTTCCTTTCTCAAATTAGGAATGTTTTCTTTCACTATTTTTTCAGATAGAGTTCCAATTTCTTGCTCTTTATTTTCTCCTTCTGGCACCCTTATGAGGTAAATGTTGGACCTCTTAAAGTTGTCTGAGAGGATGTTTATATTCTCTTCATTTTTTTTGAATTATTTTTCCTTCTTATTGATCTGTGTGATTGTTTTTTGTTTACTTATGTTCCAAATCATTGATTTGATTCTTGGTTTCATCCATTCAAATTCATCCATTCCACTATTGTTTCCCTGTAAATTGTTCTTTATTTCAATTAGTGTATCCTTCATTTCCAACTGGATCTTTTTTATGCTGCTGAGGTCCTCACTAAGTTCTTTGAGCACCCTTATAAACAGTGTTTTGAACTTTGTATCTGATAGATTGCTTATCTTCATTTCATTTAGCTCTTTTTTGGGAGTTTTGAGCTGTTCTTCCGTTTGAGCCATGTTTCTTTATCTCTTCATTTTGGCAGCCTTCCTGTATTTGTTTCTATGTAGTAGATAGAGCTGCTTTGACTCTGTCTTGATAGTGTGGCCTAATATAGTAGGTGTCCTCTGGGTCCAGTGGCACAGCCTCTCCTGCCACCCAAGCTGGGTACTTAAGGTGTGCCCTTTGTGTGAGCTGAGTATACTCTCCTGTTGTAGTTGAGCCTTGGTTGCTGTTGGCAGATCAATGAGAGAGATTTACCCTGGCCAGTGAGCTGTAAGGACTGGCTGGGACAACTGAACTTCAACCTCTGTCCTCCGTGGAGGATCAGCTGGGCAGGGTGGTGGTGCTCCAACATGGTCTGTAGCTGTTCACTTGTTGCATTGGCCCTGGGGTTTCCTGGGTGGTGTAGGACAAGGTCAGCCACCACTCATGTGTTGCCTGGGGCCACCCTGCCTGAGCTGTAAAGCAATCTGAGATGGCTGCTACCTGTGCTGGGCTTGGAGATTCCCAGGTAAAGCCAAGCTGTGACTCTAATCTGGCTGCCGCTAAGGTTCACTGAAGCCAGCTGTTGCTTATTTGAATAGGATTTGGGAGACAAGAGAGCCATTTTTATGGAGAAGCAGCTTGGATAGGCCTGTAAAATGGGTGGGGTAGGACCTCTGTGGATCTCCAAGGTGGGTCACATTGTATTAGCCAGGTTGATGGAGTCTCAGATATGACACCAGCATACTGGCTCTGTGGGGTTGGGGGATGGCTCAGCAAAGGGACAATGGTTTCTGCTTGCCCTGAGGCCAGACACTTCAATCTCTTCCTGTATACTGCTGGTGCCCTTCAAGCTGCCACCCCAGTGCTGGAGCTCAGAGGGAGCAAGTCTGTGTAGGCGAGTCCATGTGTGGGTTCTTTAAAAAGAACTGCTTGGGGCTCCAGAAGTTTCTTCTGACTGAATCCATGCTGGTTTTTGTAGCCAGTAGTTGTGGGGACTTATCTTCCCAGCACTGGAATCCCAGGCTGGAGGCCCTGGGATGGGTCTGGGATTCCTCACTCCTGAGATATTCCTCCCAAATTTTTATCCATGTGGGTATGGGGCCAGCCTGTTTTGCATCTGTGTTCCTCCTACTAGTCTGGATAGATGCGGTTTCTTCACCGTAGTTGTCAGACTTCCATTCAGCTCGATTTCTAATGTTCCTGAATGATGGTTATTCAATATTTCAGTTGTAATGTTGTGTGATAAGGCAAGCCATGTCTGCTATGTCACCATCTTTACTGGAAGCCCGGGTTTGAACTTTTAAAAAACTTCATTTTCAAAGAATAACAGGTTTGATGTTGGACATAGAATTCTAAGAACATCAGCATGCAACTGTTCCTTAGTTTATCTGTTGAGAATTCTGGCTGTTGGGACCCAGCAGCCATAGCTATGGTACCATTATCACCTAGGGGCAGTGCATGCTCATGAAGGCAAAGTGCCCAGACAGAGTGAAGTCTGCATTCTCATTCCCAGTCATGCCCTGAGTCACTGTGGTGCAGAAGGAGAAGGACCAAAGTTGAGTTGTAGGAACATGAAGATGGAATGTCTCAAGGGAATATTGCATAGACAACAGTTGTCTGTAGGTGGAGATAAATCTTCACACCTTTGTTCTTCTTCTTTTTTTTTTAATCCTCAGGTGAAGACATTTTTTTAAGAGAGAGGATGGGAGAGAGAGAAAGAAATATTCATGTGAGAGAGAAATATTGATTGGTTGCCTTCTTGTATGTGTCCCAACCAAGGATCAAACCTGTAACCTGATTATGTGCTCTGCCAGAAATTGAACCTTCGACCTTTTGGTCTATGGGTTGACACTCCAAGCAACTGAGCCAGACTGGCCAGGGCTATTTTTGAAATACACTAGTTTTACTCTGAGGGCAAAATGGGCAGATGAACCTTGACTGTTGTATCAGAGGTATCCTTGCAGTCCCTGTATCTAAATGATGACTGGATGCTTGCTGAGTGTATTTCCCTAGAGAGGAACACCCTCCAAAGTTCAGTATTAATTACAGGTCTTATTCTGGGCCACTGCTCTTGGATTTTCAGCCTATATTAGGCAGTCAACTTGTAACTTTGTTAGAACTAAATTTTAGTGCAGGTGTTTTGAAAGGGGAAATACACTTTTCAGTTTTTAATGATAAAAAAAGAGACCTACTTTTATTTTTTCTAATAAACAATGAACACAGCTGAAAGCAGACCAGTCTATCTCCATGAGAAATGGCTTCTGAAAAGTGGAAGTTGGTCCATGGAGATTTATGGGATCTGCAAAAGCAATCAGCAGACTGGCCATTTACCATTTGCAGAAAAGCTTTGGGAAGAAAACAGTGGAGGAGTTCATGGATTAATTTCCCAAGTAGCTGAAGAGAGTTTGCTCTCTCCTTTTTCTTAGAGGGAATGGGAAGCTTCCCAGATGATCATTTGTTTCAGACAATTAAGTAGAGAGTATCATGATTGACATGTTTTCATGATACTCTTTCTTACTTTGACATAGAAAATCTACTGGGATTGGGCTAATTTACAAATGAAGGGGTTTATTTTCCCTCTGGTTTGTGGACATAATTATCTCTATTGACTTTAATGGGAGTTCTGGGGCCTGGTCTGAAGGGAGAATGGATGGCTGATAGTGCAGTGCTGGTTCTAGCTATTAAACACACTGGCAGCAAATGCAGTGTGTATTGTGACACCCAACTTCTGTACCGTGAAGAAAATAGAAGCTGCTTGGAAACATTCACATTTTTCTCTATCAATGCCTTAAAAAGAAATAAAATGAAAGCCCAGTGTGCACAGGAACAATTTTATGCGGCCATTGAAAAGATTAAGGATCGTCTTAAAAAAACACCACAAACATTATGTTGTGAGTAATGGGAATGTGTGCAGCAGTAAATGTGCAGCGACAATGGGGAGTCCAATTTCTGCATCTTGTAACCAATACAAGTCCATCTCCAAAAGGTCAGGTTGGCCAATAAGAACTCCCATAAAATTCAGAGAGTGACAACCCAATCTCCTGAGAAATGAATATGAGATAATATCAGGGAAGTAGATCACTGTGAGGGTCTCTGTTTCGCCTTTGCTAAGATTGCATATCAAGAGTGCTATAGGCAAAACAAAAAAGTGGTATAGGCATCTGGACAAGATAATGAAGTTACTTTTAAGTATGAAATCAGCTTTATTAATTGTGTACTATGTCAAAATAGCATGAGGGTTCTGGGTGAACAGAACTCTACCCAAGTTCTTTTTTTAAGATTTTATTTATTCACATTTAGAGAGATAGAGGAAGGGAAGGAAGAAAGAGAGAGAGAGAAACATTGACATGCAAGAGGAACATTGATTGGTTGCCTCTCACACACCGCCAACTGGGGACCTGGCCCGAAACCCATGCACATGCCCTGACCAGAAATCAAATTGGTGACCTTTTGGTTCACAGGATTACACCCAACCCATTGAGCCACACCAGTCAGGCCTCAACTCAAGTTTTAATTCTTCTCCACAAATGTTGTCTTGTTCACTGCCTGGCACATATTTGGCACTCAATAGCATTTGTTGAATGAAACAAAGAGTAATTGGGTGATTAACGTGAAACTTAATGAAGAGAGTCAGGTATGGTCCTTGCTCTCAAGAAACCACAATCTAATGGATACACATACAACTGAAGTGTCCTTTTTCTGGCTGTAATGGTTTAAATCCAAACAAAGTGTATAATCCTAAGTGCAGTAGTTTTTTTTTTTTTTTTTTTTTTTTTTTTTTTTTAAGTACAAACCAGATACAGTGGGAGAACATAGAACAAAGTGATGAATTCTTTCTGAAAGTATATGAAAGGCTTTGCAGAAGAAATACCAGTTGACTTAGACCATCTCATGACAGGGAGAAATAGAAAAGAATGAACAGAAGACCAGAGATGTGAAGATGCACGTCCTTTCCAGGGAACAGCAAGTCGTCTAATGTGGCCAAAGTCAACTGGGTCAGCGTGGAAACACAATGGTAGGTAGACACAGGTGGAGGATGGTAGAGGTGCAAGTTCCAATCAAATTGTAAAGAATCTTGAATAGATGAAGGACTTTGGGTGTTTTTCTTTTATTTTTTTAATTGATGAATAATTGATTTTTAAAAAGGAAAATAGTCCAATTAGACATGGTCCAATCTGAGTTTCAAAAGGATGACTCTGACATTAATATAGAGGATATATTGAGAAGTAGAAAAAAGATTGTACACAACAATGTTTAGTGTAACAGCCATTGTAATAACTTAGGTAATGATGGTTTGAGCAGAGTAGGATCATTTGCAGCAGGGATGGGGAAGTATCAATAGTTTGCTCAACTATTCATTTCTCCATCCTCCCATCCACCAGTTCAGCCACACATTCATCCATCCATCCATCCATCCATCCACCCACCCATTCATTTACTCAGTCAACAAATATTTGTAAAGTGCTGTAAGTAACACCAATGGTTCCTTTATAGCCACTTTGTCTCCTTCATTTTTTTCAACACATCTTGGATTTCTTTTTGATATTGTGTGGCATGTACTTTTGAAGAGATTGGGGTTTTCCTCAGTCCTGAGCAATTGATCTTAATTAGTCTAAATTATTTCTTAATTCATTCATTCATCTATTTAATATTTATTGAGTATCTTCTAGCTTATAGGCACTGTTTTCAGAATTGGAGATAATGCAGTGAAGTGATTAATTATGATTTTTCCAATTAAAATGCTCACAGCCTATCGGAGATATTTAACTTGACTGGAGTACAATAAAAATTAACTGCATTTAGACTTGTAATGCTCATCCATATCTTGAGCCTTTCTCCTAGGCAGTTAGGCTGGAGCAAAGTGCCTAATCATTGTTAGGTGGGATCACTGAGTCTGCATGCATTACAGGTGTCTTTCTCACCATTACTTGAGCAGATTTTGCTTGAAAGAGAAATAAGCTTTTGTTTTTATAATAAGTATGATTTTGGACCCTAGCCAGTGTGAGTGATTCAGTTGGTTGGAACATCATCCTGTAAACCAAAAGTTTGTGGGTTCAATCCCTGGTCCAGGCGCATACAGGAGGTAACTAGTCAATATTTCTCTCTCATATCAATGTTTCTCTCTCCTTTCCTCTCTCTCTTAAAAAAAAAAAAACCCAGAAAACAATGAAAAAGATGCCCTTGGGTGAGGATTAAAAAAAAAAAAAAAGACATTGGGAGTTGATTGTTACTGAAGCATAACCCAGCCTAACCTAACTAATACAGTGATTATTGCCAGTATTCAGGTTTGAATGAGCTAAGTGCTATAGGATCCCAGAGAAAGGAAATACTGCTCACAGTCAGAATGAGTCAAAAGGAGGACTTTGGAGATAATTGGAGATAATACTTGAGCTGAGTCAGAAAGAAGGATGGGGAATGTTAGGCAGATAGGCAAGTGAGAGGCTTCTTGTAGTGGGAACATCTGGGCAAAGGCTTGGGGGATTGAAATGGCTGGACCTGTCTGGAGATTACTTTGGCTGCATGGAGAGTGTGTGGTGATGGAAATGACTTTCATCAGGCCAGGAGTTAGTGCATTACTGCAGAACACCTTCCCAGCTCACTGATCATAGATGATGGAAGACAGTAAGAATTCCAACTAAAAGGAGCAAATCAAATGTCAGAGGTTTTATTTAATCACAATAATTGGGAGTTACATGGATGGTTTCCTTTCCACTTCAGACTTTCAGCCTTTGTTGTCACTAAATGACATTACATGAGTTGATTCAACCTATTAGGGTCTTTAGGACAATTCCCCCTAGAACAATGGAGATAGATAGATTTATTTATTTATTTATTTATTTATTTATTTATTTATTTATTTATTTATTTATTTATTTCCTTGCCTGAGGACATGCTCATTGATTTTAGAGAGAGGGGAAGCAGGGGGAGAGGGAGAGGGAGAGGGAGAGAAACATCTATGTGAGATCAGTTGCCTCTCATACTTGCCCTGACTGGGGATTGAGACCTGCAACCCAGGCATGTGCCCTGACCAGGATTTGAACTCCCAATGCTCCATCCACCTGAGCCATGCCAGCCAGGGCAATGGAGATCTCTTTAAAGAGATTAAACTTTGGAACCAATGGTATAAATAGAGATTATCCAGGCAGAATTAACAAGAGCAGGTGGATACTGTTTGAGATGCATGTATGTATTTATAGTCTAAAAAAAAGAAGTCTAAAAATATCCTTTGAGCAGTGACATATTTTGTGGCAGATTTAGTTCTCCAGAGAGGGATGATTAAGCCAATCACTGGGCATAATTATTTTTAAAACATCTTCTCTAAGGCTCACAAACTTTATAACAAAGAAGTACATGCTGTTATAGAACTTAGGTGTTTTAAGAAAATAAACAGGCTAGATAATAGTTTTCCATCACTCTGCAAACTAAAGGGAATTTTGCTTTTCCATGTTTCTTGACATTAAAAAAACATGGTAACTAATAAGTGATTTCCTAACATTCTTCAAGACTATAAACTTTTCTACTCGAAGGCAGAAATGCTCTAGTTATTTTTATATTTCTCACAATCTGTAGTGCAAACCAGTAAAATAAGTTAATTTATTCAGTCTTGCAACAAATACTCATCAAGTGCCTACTTTGAGCTAGGCAATGTTCTAAGTGCTGGGGCTACAGTGGTCAACAAATTGGAAAGATATGGTGCTTTAAGAAGCTTGCATTTCAGTGGGGGAAAGAGGTGATAAGCAATGTAAGTAATGTCAGATGGTGGTAGGGGCTATGAAAAGAAATAAATCAGGGGAAGGGTAGGGTGTGTTGGGGGTTGTTTGCTATTATATATAGAATGGTCAGGGAGGACTTCACCTTGCTCAAGTGATATTTGTGTAGAAACCTGAAGGAAATCAAGAAAAGACCATGTAGATATCTGGGGAAAGAGAGATCCAGGCAGAAGGAGTAGCCATGCAAGATCTTGATGTGGGGTGTACTTGGTACATTATCAGAGTAGCAAAGTGGCCAGTGAGGCAGGAGTAGAGGGAGCAAGGGGAGAATTGAGGATATAAGGTCAGAGAGGTCTGGGGGTTAGATCCTATAGGGCTTGTAGCTCACTCTAGGAACTTTGGCTTTTATGCTGGGTGTTAAGGGGAATCACTGACAGTTCAAGAGGACTGAGTGGTCTGGCTCTTCTGGACTGAATTGTGTCCCTCTGAAATTCATATGCTGAAGTCCTAACCCCCAGTGCCTCAGACTATGACTGTATTTGGAGATAGGACCTTTACAGAGCAAATTTAAGTAAAATTGATTCATATGGGTGGATCCTAATCTAGTATGACTGGTGCCCTTATAAGAAGGTATTAGGGCACAGATGCACAGAGGGATGGCCATGTGAAGGCACATGGAGAAAGAGCCATCTACAAGCCAAGGGACGAGGCCTCAGGAGAAACTAACTCCATCCACTCCTTGATCTTGGACCTCCAGCCTCCAGAATGGGGAGAAAATCAGTGTTGTCTAAGCTTCTCAGTCTGTGGTACTTTGTCATGGCAGCCCAAGCAGACTAAAGCACCGACTTTCCTTTTGAAACAGATTATTCTTTCCCCTGTGTGAGTACACGATGTGGGGGGAGGGGCCAAAGCTGGAAGAACAGGTCGCTGCTATTTTAATAATCCAGGTGAGGTGTGATGATGCTTGGTTCCGGGCAGTAGAAGAGGAGATGTGAAATGGTCAGACTGGGGTATATTCTGAAGATAAAACAGATGGAGTTTGTTCTTGGCTTAGATGCTGGATGTGAGATGTAGTGAGGAGTCAAGACCGTCTCCAAGGTTTTGGGCTGGAGCGACTAGAAAAATGACGCTGCCATTTGCTGAGATGGGAAAGACAGACTGAGGAGCAGGGTAGGGGAGGCAGTGTGGGAATCGGAGTATGGTCTGGATGCGTGAAGCTAATAAAGAAATTCAGTAAATGCATCTCCAATGCCAGGCAATAGGAAATAGATGAACTTTAAGAGCCTTTGTCTACTGAGCACTCAGTAAGTGATTAACAGTGTTCACTGAATAAATGAGTGGATGAATTGCAAGATGAGGGTTTTAGCTCTGCTCTTTTTGACGTTGGGAAAAGCATATTATATCTCTGTTTGCACCTGAAAAAATGTAAATGCTGCTGCAGAGGTAGCTTGCATGAAGTGCTATTTTTACAGATTTCGATGTGATGGAAGCTTAGGGGTCCACGTTGTGAAATAGGTGCTGCAATATTGTTTGGGGAGCGCTCTCCAAGTGTATTTAAGTGGAACATATAGTTCAAATAACAAAACTTCTGATGTTCTGTGACCTTTCTCAAACAGTTCTTGGTCCTTCCCTCCCTGTAAGCCTTTAGTCCATCTTGTCCCCTCCGGCCTGTCTCCATCAGAGCCTCCAGGGGAGGCACCTTTCAAGTGTTATCCTGCTTTGATCCGGTGAACAGTGGCCATTCACATGACTTTGTCCATAGCCACAAACACCAGCTTCAAGATGACACATGGTGTCCTCTAAAAGAGATAGAGCCACTTAGAGAAATTTCAAAATTCCACGCAGCTGACATATGGTGACACAAATGTGGATTAAATTTTTCTAGCTGTGATTTTCTTTCTTGACACACTTTTAATAACATGATAAACTTACAAGAATAGTACAGGGATTCTTAAATACCCTTTACCCGGCATCACTAATTGTTCACATTTTATCCTTTCTCCCTCTCTCTCTTTGTACACACACAATTTTTTCCTGACATATATAAAAATTAGAGACATAATTCCCTTTTATCCCTAAATATTTCAGTATGCATTTTTAAAAACATGAATATTCTATTACATAACATGCTATTATAAAAATCAAGAAATTTAATGATACAATGCTATTTAATTCATAGTCCAACCATATTCCAATTTTTCAGTAGTGCAATGATTTTCTTTCAGCCACTTTTCCCCTGGCCTATGATTTGATGATCCAAGAACACAGATTGCCTTCATTTGTCATAGCTTGTTTTCCTTTAATTGAGTTTCTCAGCCTGTCTTTATCTTCTTGATTTTGACATTTTTGAGAAGTAGAGGCCCTTTATTTCGTAGACTGTCTCTCTGTTTGGCTTGTATGCTGTTTCTTCATAATTAGATTCAGGTTCTGGATTTTGGTAGGAATAGCACAGAAGAGCTCTTGTGTCCTTGTCAGTGCCTTGTATCAGGGGCCACATGTTTATTTGTGCCAATATTGGTGACGGGGACTTTGCTCATATGGAAGTTACTCACTCCCTTTGTAGCAAATGAGTGATTTGTGGGGAGATACCATGAGACTTACAGGATGTCCTGTCTCTCATCAAACTTTCACATACTACCGGTACTTTAGTATCTGTTGATGAGTTTCTTTTTCCAGGTTGATTGACTTTTATTGGTTATCCATTGATGAGTTTATGTCTCTGGGTTGATTAAGGTGTATGACATTTATTGAACTGAACATTTGCAGGGTAATTGTTTTCTAGATCTCTCTGTAGAGCTCAATGGATCATAAGTGAGGCACACATGTACTCAAGGCCTTCATTAGTCATGAAAACCATGATTAATTAAAATGTTCTGGCAAGGTGTCATAAAATTAATGGACCCCCCGGGAAGCCGAAGTACTGTAGTCTGTTTCAGCCCTTGTTTAATATTTGAAAAACATCTTACAGAGTTGACAGTTCTGTGCATGGCATGTACAATAGAATGTGCATAATCTTCATGTACTTCTGGGTGGTATAAAATAAGTGTTATAAAGTAAATCGCTAACATGAGTTTGCTTTGTTTTCATTTACCATTTCCATTCAAAATGGTTGAATGGAACAACATTTTAGTTACTTGAAGATTTTATTTATGTTTTAATAACTTGAAGTGTTGCATGGGTAAATGTAAAAATACCACTTTCTAAGCAATTTTATTTCTTATGGCAACACAGAAGTGTATATATAGATGCCATCACTCACATACATGTATGATGCCTCCTCCTCCTTTTCCTATTAAGTTTTATATTATAGGGAGCATGAATCACACTTTTTTTCCTCAGTTTTCATGAATAACAACTATGTAAAACCATGAAAACCAAATTAAGGTACAAATTATTTATATGTGTAAATGAAAATTTATGCAAAATATTGAGTATCATTGACCCAAGAATATTGGACCAATTCATAAACAATGTCATAAATAATACAAGTACTTTATAAATATTTAGCAAAATAAAAAAATATTCTCAGGTTTCAGCTCTCCTGTAAACTCCATGTCTTCCAAGTGTCCAGGTTTTCTCGAGTGACTGTAACATTTAAATGTCAGTTCTGCCCTGGCAGGGGGCCTGGCTAACTGGAGAGATCCTGGACTAACCCACTACAGGATCTGTTCACCTAGAGCTGGCCCCTTCCCAGCCTCTTTCCAGCCCTCCTAGGTACCCATGCAGTCTCAGGGGCTTTCATGAAAGGTCTGAAGAAAAGAAAGAACAGAACAAAGACAGTGGATGGCGAGTGCAGTGCCACAGAAAGCTCTTATTGTGCCATTTGCTGGGGCTTTCTGTAGGCCCACATGCTGAGTATAGTAGAGCTGGGTTTCTGTTGGCATGATGTTGTAAAATTTATAAGCAAGTCCCAAGCATCACTTCCAGTGAAGAATGTCAGAGACTCCGAATTTTTAATGTGCTTTTATATTGCAAGACTGAATTCACAATCTGCTCAGAGACAGCAAGAAACAAGTTATTAAACTCTGATCTTTGTTATATGTGCTTAAAATGAGAACTCCTAGGGTATAGTTTGATTATAGTGGAGGGGATGGGAGTGGGAGAATCTACCAGAGTATGGGAGCATTTTATTATGATGACGGTCCAGAGTTAAATCCTTTTGTACCTCGAGAGATCCAGTAAATCTTCAAAGGGAATAGACACACATGGACCTTGTGCTCATGCTGCGATTACCCTCTCAAGGAACCCCAGCTTCCTTAGCGTGAATATTATTGCATCATAAAAGGCTTTCTTTCCAACATGATCTGTACTTACCATGCCTTATTTATGAGAACAGCAAATCCAGCACCACATGAGTGAAATAATTCTTTTGTAATATTTGGCACATAGCTGAGAGTTTGAGTAGTTCATAAGATGAATATGCTCTTTTTACATATATATGTAAATATATAGAAATTTATATAAATATATATACACATGCACATTTTCAGCTGTGTTCTTGGAGCTTTCCAATATTCACTGCTCTTTAGAGGAACTGAGTTAGAGTTCAATCACTGTAATTTCTTTATGTAAAGTCAAACAAGGCTTCTAGAGATCCAAAGTGAAATCTTTACCATCTTTGCAGATTGCTCACGCAGCCAGGGGAGCACAGCTGCCTTGCGTGCATTGTCCCCACAGATACCGCTCTCCTTCAATGCTTCTTCATTGAGCTGGCTGGCTATCAGGCCGCTGTTTTATTAAGTGGAAGGGTCTACGTGCAGCTGGATGGTCAATAATATTGACCATTCATGAATCAAATAATTAAGTCAAATGAAGCCCACACAAGGTAGGCTGACAATTACATACAAAGTAACTTCCCAAGGGCACTTCGAATGGCACTTCGAATGGTACATGTATTTTGCTAGACTCCAGGTTATTCTGGGTTTTACTGGGAGTCATAGCTTAAGGTTTAGGGAATGTATCAGAATACAAACATCACAGCCTGTAACCTGGTATTTGTGTTGACTGTCCCTCTAGAGTAAAATCAGGATTTCACATTTATTGAGCTGCTCATAATTCCCCAAGGACACTCTACAGGGGCCCCTGGATCTGCCAGGACTCAGACAGGAAAGCTGAAACCAACACACATACCTTGAATTCCTACAGAGCTGTAGCTGTTTCAAAGAGGAGTTCTCGCTGGTTGTCTCTTCTGGGGGAGAACAGGAATGTCCTCAGCTTTTTCTCTTCTTTCCATGGCAAGGTCAAGAGCAGAAAGAGAGGAAAACAATAAAGCTCCCATTAAGTTCCATGTCATCTTTCTTCTCTTTAATTGCTGACAGTATTACAGATGTCCCCCACTTCCCGCCCCCTTTGACCCTCTCCACCTGGCTCCTGCCCCTCTTCCCCCTTCACTACAGTGTTGTCTTTGACCGTGGGCTATGTGTATATGCACATGTGCTCTTTGGCTAATCTCGTCCAGTCCATCTCAACCCCACCCCCCCCCACCTCTCTAGACATCATAGGAATACTAATGCTGTATTTGGCACTTATGAAGTGCCTGTGATGTACCAAGTATTGTGCTGTAATGTTTACACACATTGACTCATGCTCAAAACAGCCTTCCAGATAGGTAGTATCCTTACTTTGTAGATGATGGGAGCGCCAAAGTTAAAGCAGTAATTT
Organism: Glossophaga mutica; assembly: GCA_039655065.1. Lineage (NCBI taxonomy): Eukaryota > Metazoa > Chordata > Mammalia > Chiroptera > Phyllostomidae > Glossophaga > Glossophaga mutica. The sequence goes on from CM077303.1 coordinate 161,850,948, forward strand.
GAGATTCACACCTGGATTAGGCTGCCCTCTATAAATATTCAGATGACTCTGAGGGTGGAGTAAACCAACTTCCCCATAACACATGTTTCTAAGGCTTACTCCTGAGCTGGGAGTGCGAGAAGAGGATGCTGAGATAGGGGGACCTGAGTTTCACAGAACTCTGTGGTCCCAATAAGACAATAACTGTTGCGCATGCAGTGTTTAGTAGGTGCTGGTCATTATTCTAAGCTCTCCTATGTATAATATGCTATGAATCCTCACCACAACCCTATGAGATAGATACTGTTACGGTCTCTGCTATACCTTCTCCAGGAGCCAGCAGACTCCTCAGTGCTTCAAATGTTGATGTGACAGCACAAGCACACTGCAATCTGCCCGGAGTAAACACAACAGCTTTTTCTGTTAATTGTGTCTATAAAATTCCATTTCTGTTAACACTTTTGAGTCAATGTGTGTATTGTCTAATAAAATCAAAGATAACTGTACGTTTGCTCATTTTGTAGTTAACATTTGTCTCTTTTAATTACAAGGATGAATCATTTCAGCAGAATTATTTTAAAAACTTTAACCAAAAGCTTTTCAATGGGAAAGCACAGACTCTCAGAAAGTCATTATTCTGCAGGAAAATCTGAAGGAGGCCATCACACTACAATGCTTGTTTGACACTAGAGTCACTGAACAGAGGGAAGACCCACTGCCAGTGGGTCTTGCAGAACACAGGCCTTTAATTGTAGCAAAGAGTACAAACAGGCACTTTAACCTTCTTGATAAAAACTGTGATTTTTATCACTCACAAAAACTACTGTGTCTCTGAGCTCCAGGGTTACACAGCCACAGGATGTCTGAGGGACATCCTGAAATCAATAGCAGTTCACTTGTCAATAGCTGTAATGACCCAGTTATTAATTTACATAAAATTACATGTAATTTAAAATAGAACAAGCACAAAAAAATCACAAACATCTATATCTATGAAAACTAGGTATAAAAACTATCATAAAATTCTTTATGTTTTTCTTACTATTCAACCAATACACATCCCTTTAGGAAAAATCAGAGAATGTGAATAAATAAGAAGAACATTGAAAAGAAGTTGGCATAACCCCACGACTCAGAAAAAAATCTTTGGTGGTTGTTTTTCACGGTTTTATTTTGAGGGACATCTGAGTCTTTCTGACACAAGCTAGAAACTGTGTGATTTACTTTGGCTAATTACAGCTGCTAGTCAGGAGCTGTCCTGATTTCTAGTCACTTCCAAAGATCTCCCTGCTGAAGGTGGCCCAGAGGAAGGTGTACTACTTTTGCCAAATGGTAGGGGAAAGACGAGAATAATAACCATATTGGTACTTCAAGATGATCGAATTCAGTGAGAGATAAATGGCTGCTGTCAAGTGACACAACAAAACTGGGGACAAAGCTAGGACCAAACCAGAGCCTGAGACCTTACATTCTTCACTGTTTGCTCGCAGTCCTCTTGGTTGACTCAGGAATTCCGGCAGTGACACAGGTGTTCTCCTACTTGGCTTAACCTCTCTGTCTTCATGTCAACTCAAAGTAGTGACTTCCTTGCCGCCTATCAGGTCCTCAGATAAACAGATTTTCTGCTTAGAAGCAGATCCACTTAAATCTTTTGTTTTGAAGCAAAGAGTTTTAGGTGAAAAATGTAATGAGTATTTACATTTTTAGTTTTTGGTGTGCATTTTAGCTTAATTCTCATAGTAATAAGTCGGGCGCATGGAGGTTACTTAAGGGGACAAGACTGAAGGGGTAGACAAAAAAGAGATGGTCACTCATTTCAGGTAAGATGGCCACAGACAGGGAGAAGGGCCAGGACATGAGAAGCATTTGTGGTAATGGTGTGAGCGTAGAAGCCAGGGAACTGACCTACCGTATGCAGAAACAAAAAGGATCAAGAAGTCAAAAAGGATCAAGAGGATCTGAGCTTAAGAGAATCCAGGTCAAGACATTTCCTTCATCTAATTTTATATTTGAAAATAGTGGTAGGGTTCTAGTTTTTATAGAAATGTAATTTCACCTGAATTTTTTTTTTGCTACTTAAACACACCTAAGACTAATTGTTGCCATTATTTCCCTTATCAATTAACACTTATAAACAAAAAAATCTAAACTTTGTATATTTGCAGTCTTCAAGCTTATTCCCTGTGATATAAGTATATATTCGATGACAAATGGTCATATTTTATAAATAATCCATGGAAATAGGCTAACATTTTAGAATTCAGTATCACTATGTCAAAAGTAGAAAATATGTTTTCAGTTAATTTAAAAAGAAAAAGGAGTCTTTGGTCAAATGACTGTTAAAATATAAATAAAAATTGGAATGAAGAAAAAATCCAGGGAGGGTTGTAAAATGTGCTGTATTGCAGTGATGCTAGGCATGATTTTGATGGCTAGGAAAAAGTTAGAGCGTTTCCCATGCATCTAAAGGCTAATATCACAATTTATGGGCCATATAAAATGTTTTATTTAAGCTCTTGGGAAATTTAAAAACTATATATACCAAGATAATACTTGAAAAAATAAAGAACCCTGTGTTTTAATTCTATGAAATGGTATAAACATTATTAATGTGTGGGAGTTCATAGCTCCCAGGCCCCTTTGCCTCAGCATCTTCTCCAACGCTGCCTTTTTCAAGGAAAAAAATGACAAAAGCCATGTATAGATTTTTGTAAAAGTTTCTTGGAGGTGGAGAGAGCAGAGGCGATGTGCATGAGAAGCAAGGGAACTGGGGCGAAGATGGGAGCAGGAAGGGTGGTTGGTGGATTTGGTTAGGGCAAAAGACAGAGCAAATCTTGGGGAGTTGGAGACCAGAGGAGATGCTAATAAGAGTTGCATGGATTAATTTTCTGGCCTATGTTGAATCTTTGAGAGAAAAGTGGGGATTGATATTTTTATCTGAGCCATTCTTCTTTCATTGTGACCCTGATCCATATTATGCAGTGGGGTTCAGGGCTGTTGAAGGACTGTTGAAGCAAAGCTACAGGACACTAGCTTCACCCTAAGCTAGATCCATATTGAAGGACCAAAGCCCATTGGTTCTGAGCTTAATGTATGCTAGCTTAATGTATGCATTGAATTTTCATAACAACTGCTTATGCTGTTGATCTCATTCACAGGAAAGAAAAATTGAGACCTAGAGAGACTGCACAAATTGACCAAGTGCTGACAGGTCATATCCCATGTTCATTATTCACTGGGCCAGCCCCCAAGTCTGACCCTGTTCTTCTCCTAAACAATTTTTCAGTTAAGGATAAGTTCTTACTTATTTTTTTCCATTTGGGGGCCCAATCACACATCTTTCCCTTCTCTCCTAGGAAACGTTTAGTGGAAAAGATGAGTCATAAAATGCCAATCTTAGGAGTAGCTTTGCTGACCGACTTGTGGACTTCAGGGGGCTTAAAAATCTCTGTGTCAGATCTTCCCAAGTGAAAAACAGACATAGAAAATGTAGTGCTTCTCAGTTTTACAGAGAGTTTGTGAAGACTAGCAAGTCGAAACCTGCTAGAAAACCACTCAAGAGAAAAACACTTAGTAGAATCTACATGAACCAGGATCTGTTTGTGATCATGCTGAGGTCTTCCACTCCCTCTTGTAAATGAATGCTTTGGCAAATCAAGGATTAATTGGGACTCTGGTCTGTTGCTGAGGCAGAGTTCAGAATCTGGTTTACATTTTTGCTGTGTGAGAATTGGAGGTGAGAAGAGATGATGCCAGAAATGCTCTTCCAGATGTCTATTTAGCAGGCAAGGTCTTTGAGTTACACCATGATTGTGGACTAAAGCATCGGACTCTATAGACTAAACCCTACCCAAACAGACAGTTACTTGACTTGATGGAGCCAGCCCAGGGGGATACCTGTCATGTTACACATACCAGTCATCCTTGCATTAGGTGGCGGTGGTAATAGTATAGACTTAAATTCTAGGCTTCTAGTCCAATATATTCAGAATGAATTCTCTTGCCACATTAACTTCAGAACTTGGTGGGCCTCCCTATAATCCAGGGACTGCTTAGAATATAGTAATTCCTTTGAGGCCAGAATTTACTCAAAACCCACCTGAAGAATACGAGAACTCAAAATATTTGGCAGTGGGAAGTATTTGAGTCTTTGTGGTCAGGTGGCTTTGTGGTAGCAGATTGCCTAAATTTCCTGCAGCATCTGAGACCAAGAAACTCAGAAAGTAAAGTCAAGAGAATAATAACAATTTAAAAGAAGCTTCTCTGCTTTTTCTTGGGGCTGATTCATGACTGATTGGATCCAAAAGAAGAGACATCTTAATCAGGTGTCCTCCAGCTGACTGTGATAACATAATGACCTATCAAGGGTGTAAGACAACAAGGTAAAGCCATAGATCACAGAATCTGGGGCGAGCCCAGGCAGTCAGTGGGCAGTCCTGGGAACTTTGTCCTGGTTAGAGAAACAGTTCATTTCAGTCTGAGGTCCTTCCTTTAAGGCTGTGGAAACTCTCTAAAGGGATAGTTCCTTTCATGGCCAAGAATCTTTAATTCTTCTGCAGGCTGACTTTGCGCCTGACCCAAAAAAGACAAGAACATCAACAGTATCTCCCTAAATCACCCCTTGATTTGAACAGTTAAATGTATGTTATTGTTATTGTTATTGCTATTGTGTTGTTATTTTTAATTTAGGATGCTTATCCATCTTTACATCTTCTCCTTCAGGCTCCCATGACACCAGGCGTGGAGGCAGAAATCTTTTCTGGCTGTGGCTTTCTACATTAGTTCAAGGGACCCAAGAATCCTTATACACTCTAAGCTTTGTTTGGTGATTAGATAATAATGTTCACTAATTTTATTGGGAGTAGTAAGATATAAACTTGTTTATAAACATTAAGTTCATACTAGTTTTTTTTGCCTTATTCAGTGTGTACTGAGAGTATAATGATTATCATGATATGTTTTTTGAAAAGTGTAAGGGGATTCTAATGTTGAAAAAGGATGGAAATGAGTGGAACAGAACAATGAGATTAAAACTAGCACCTAGCTCACCAGACTTTCCATCAGTGTACTTAGTTCCTGAGAGTAGAACCTCAGGATGGACCATGGCATCAAATGCCTTGGATATGAATTCCAGCCGTGTTCCTCCATTCCTAGCTATGCAACCCTGGCCAAGTTCCAAGGTCTCTAATGCCTCAATTTCTCATCTGTAATAAGGAGACAATAATAGAGCTACTTAAAGTGTTTACCATAAATTTTGGAATGCAGTTAATGTTCAACAAACAAAGGCTATTGTTTTGTATTTAATAATAACAGTTGCAACTTTTCGGTAAAAGGCCAAGACTGTATTTCAGTTCGATTGGACAAAATCTCTGTTTATGGTCGAGGTGTCTGCTTTGCCTGAACAGAACCCCTCATGTGTCTGCTTTGCGGGAGCTCTGTAATGAGGGATTTCATATGTTGAAATGTCTGCCTTCCCTCAAAGGGCAAGATGCTAAAATGATCCCCAGGAAATGAGGTCGATGAAAATGTTTACTTTTGTTCTGATTGAACAAACAGCCCATGTTTAATCGTTCCTTTACTTTTGAAAGAAAAAGGGAAACAGGAGAAGCCAAAGGCTTCTAGGCAGACCTGCCTGACAGTATGAGATAACCAACCAAGGGTGGTCGCTGAGCATCCAGGCTCCCGTTGGGCTGCGGGCCTGTGTTCTTCAACTTTGACAGCAGGTTCTGGAAGACAACCTGGCAGCCCTCACAGTCCATTAAGAGAGCAGATGCAAACACACTCAGAAGCCAACTGCTGAAATCAGGTTAATTTCAGCCTCGTCCTGCGGCTGTCCTCCCCTGGCCATTGCCAACTCAACCCAGAACTCTGCAAGGTTAGGTCATGGCGAAGCTCCCACTAACAGCTATTTCTCAGTAAGGCATGTGCTAAGCAATGCAAAACTACAAAACTGGGGGCGCTGTATGGCTTCTGTTCGGGATGGGAATTTCCAGCCTCTCACTAGGAGAGGGAAGTAGGCTGGAACATGCAAAGTAGGAGACGTGCACAGAAGTGGAGTCAGGTGAAGAGAAAACTGTGTCAGACTTGATCTGTGTTCATTTTCTAGAACATGAGATCATTTCAGGAGCAGTGGACTTAACTGGGCTATGTGGCTCCATTTTTATGAAACAACAAGGTTCATTTGAGTTTTGCTATTGTGGCAGGAGTGTGTGTCCATGCAGAGAAACAGGAAGACAGAGTTGAGTAGGTCAGTCACCCACCACCAAGCACAGCTGGAGTTTGGATTGTTTTGTCTTTATCTTCTTTCTCTGCATTTTCTTTTGTTCACTTGTTGACCCAAGTCTGTACCTAACATTGAGAAAATTTGCTATTAGGTTTTCTTTTGGACCCAGAGTCAAAATGTTTTGAACTTAAATTTTAGGAAGATGAAAGAATTTGAAGGCTGATATGTTTCTGGTAACAGTTAGTGCCTTGAGGGAAAATGCATTTCTATTGCCATGAAAGGGGAAATGATGTGCTTTTTCTCTCCTGTCATTGAATTTCTGGTGACTGTGCTCCCCTGTCTGCCCTCTCCTGTTTTCTGGGATGGCGCTCCCTTTCCTCTCCTTTTCTCCAGCACCCGGTTACTGTAGCTCAACAAATGGCCATGTGCATCTGCTCCAGGTTGGACATGTGGCTGAGCAAGTCTGGTTCTTGCCCATAAAAAGTCCACAGTCTAGCAGTCTAGGACACACCTGCCCCCCGAGGGAGAGGGCATGGCAAAGCGAATGGGAGTATCCCAAGCAAATGCTCTTTGCTCTGTAGTTGTAATCTAGGACGCACCTGAGGCTCATTTGGGTGCTTGGATGGGTACAATGGGTGAATGCAAGCTTGGTTAACTGGGCATTTTCAGGAGTGATGGTTTAAATAGCCAAGTTGTTCCCAGTTAAGAGCCTGAAATCGTTGAAAGTAGACAGGACTGGCTTGGAATTCGAGCTTTGCCATAAACCACTCTCTGACCATGAAAAATATATCTGCTCTCTCTAAGCAACAATTTCTGTGTATTCCAAAATGGTATACTAATAACTGCTTCATAGGGCTACTGAATGACCTAGTGTAAGTGCCCAGCAGAGTGGCTAGCACCCAGTAAATGCTTAATAAATGGTAACTGCCATTATTTTCTAGTTATTTATGCTTATGGGTGCATTTGCAAGGGTCTGTGTGAAGGGCGGGACGGTGGTATTAGGAGACGGTAGCTGAATAGGTGACACATGAGCTGAAGGTGGGTGCCCAGGAATCAAGGTGGGTGTGAGGAGGTGGGGGCCACTGACAACATCTTTGCTTTGGCAGCAGCTGGGTTTGCTTCTCTGGAAAGGAGATGTCCTGTGTAGCAAGCCAGATCACCAAGCTGTACGGTCTGAGAGCCTTTTAAACGGAGCTTTGCAAATGTGTTCTGTGCAGCCTGCGGTAATGAGATTCATGCTTCTTCAGTGGTAATCCTCCACTAGACAGCATTTTAAATCTTTTCCTATTTGGTGCACAGAACTGAGGTCCAGGATATACATATTTTCAAGTGTCATTTTTAATTTAATGCATGGTTGAACGAATTACCACTGGCACAGCTAAATAGTTAAACTAGAATCCATCAATTTGTCCCGAACTGTTGACATGCAGGGTAATGCTACGGTTAAATTAAATTTAAATATAAGAATGAGAGGCAGCTTGGCTTCCTGGCAGCCCTGGGGCCTGCTTTGTCAGTGAGGCCTGGCTACAGGGGGAGAAGGACATTTTAAAATATGAGGTGCATTTCTCACCACCCCTCCGTATGTTCAGGGAATGTGCTGATTCTGTTGCCTTTCTGCTCATTTTCCCCAGCAGAACGGCAAAGCAGACCAGGTGCCCGAATTCTGGCAAGAGGGTACTGTGCAAATGGAGAAGCAGACCACTGATAATAGAAAACACCTGGTTTTCCAATCACACCATTTCATAACTAAACAGATTTGGGAGACCCTAGAATGTCAGAGTTGGGGAGACCAGCCAGAGCTTCGGTCCAGGTCAGGGAGCTGGGAAAGCTGCCAAGGACATCTGAGGCGAGAACCGGGGCTTTTCGCTCTGGAGTGAATGTTCTCTAGAAGAGACCTTTCAGTCTTTGGTAAGAGAATTTGAGGCATTTATAGACGGTCAGGGGTATTTTCAGGGGCAGAAAAGCCTCTGCTATTGAACTCAATGGAGAACTCTACCTGTACAAGGCCAAGGCTGCCTGTGAAAGTAGGGGAGTTAAATCCATCACAAAGTATCTGAAGACATGAGGATGGAAGGGTTGTTTTTTATCCTCTGCGTTTCACTGTGCCAGGTGCAAAGACGTGGCTGGGTGGGCCCTGCCGCTTGTTTCTATGAGAACCTGAGCAAGTGAGTGAACCACACAGAGCTCCATTCGCTTCCCTGTGAAACGGGGATAATGTCACTAGCTAACTTGTAGGATTGTCAAGAAGCCTGAGTTCTAGGTGTGAAGTGATTAGAACAGTGGCAGGCACTTAATGAGAGTTCAATAAATAAAACTGCTTTTGTTGTATTAATGAAAATAACTTACTTTTATTATCGACTCAACATATTCTATGCACCGTTTTTCCAGGAGCCCAGGAGTGTGCCAAGGGCAAACCTTGTAGCTTGCACCCTCTGGTGTTCCCTTGCAGAAGTATCTAAGACTACTGGCCTGTGCAGTAGTCTTCTAGGTCTGATGTAAGAAATTACCATGAAGTTGGTGGGTTAAAACAATAGGCCTTTATTCTTTCAACAGTTCTAAAGGCAAGAACTCCAAAGTCAAGTGGTCAGCTGTGCTGTGCTCCCCCAAAGGCTCTAGGAGAGGATCCGTCCTTGCCTCCTCCAGCCTCTGGTGTTTCCGAGAGTTCCTTGTTTCTGCATTGCTCCAACCTCTACCTCAGTCTTCACATGGCCTTCTCCTGCCCTCCATGTGTCTGTCCTCTGTGTGTCTCTTATGAAGATATTTGTCATTAGATTTAGGATCTACCTTGATAATCCAGAGTCTCGTTTCATCTCTGATCTCATTGTGAGAACCTTAACTTAATTATATCTGCAGAGACCCCCTTTTCCAAATGAGGTCATGTTCCCATTCACAGTTTCAGATCGTGGATGGACATAGCCTTTTGGGGGGCGACCATTCAGCTTGCCTCAGCTGGCTGTTGATGGGGTGAGATATGGGTGTTGGAAATGGAACAAAACTAGAAGGAATCAAGCCCTTAGACTTTGCTTTAGTGGAACTTTGTACTAATCCACCATAGGCTCTGATACTCAGAGGGGCAGAAACAGAGAAATGCGACTGGAAAAACTTATCATTTCACTGACGAAAACAAAATATGGATTGTGACTGGTAAATAAGGTGGGACCTCACTCATTCATTCATTAATTCATTCAACAAACACTAACTGAGAACCTTCTATGTCGTGGTACTACTGTGTGCTACATGTCAGAGATAGAAAGACGAGGAAGACACTGTTTCTGTCTTCATGGAGCCAATAGTCTGGAGAGGAACAGACATGAAAATCAAAAAGTTATAAAGCCATATAGTGAGCTCAATGCTTGAGCTATTTTCAAAGTATTATAAGTACAGAGAGAAAGCATGCAACACAGCCAGGGATGAAATGCAGGAAAGAGAAGAGTTGAGTGGTGTGTCAGTTCAGACTTCCTGGGGGAGGTGAGTGAGCAAAGGAGTCAAGTCAGTCACAGAAGGTGCCATGGAGAGATGGGTAGGAAGAAGGGAAGGGCTTATCAGGTACAGGGCTGACTGCATAAGCAAAGGCCCAGGGGCAAATCAATAAATGTCAGAACCTAGAGCCCATACAGTTCCTTCGAGCACAGAGAGGAGGCAAGGAGTGCTCGGTAAATGCACAGATTAGGCAGGGCAGAGTGTGGAGAGCCTTGCTGTGCTAAGTACAGAGCACAGCTCATATCCTATAGGATATCCTTGACGGTTTTCCAGTATTTTAAGCATTGTAGAGTCACATTTGCTTTGTAGGGGACACTAAAAGAAAACTTAGTGAGATTAGTAAAATACATGAACCCCCAAGGATTATCGATCCTTGTAAAATATATATATATATTTTTGCAGCAGAAATGACTTACTCAAAGTCACACCAATCATCAGTGGCAGAGCAGGGGCTAGACCGGAACACCATTAGTATCAGTCACCTGGACTCATGTACACAGTTCCTTACAAACCCTGATGACTGTCCCTCCTCGAAGCGCCTTGTCACCCAGCTCTGCCTTTCTTTCCCACCACTTCCCCATCAGTTCACCCCCTCATCACCTTGTGCCAGACTTAACTTGGAAATGTCGAGGCATTATTCACACTTCTAGTCCCCTCTCTCCCCTGATTTTGTTTCATGGACCATGGAATCATGGAGTTTCCAGAGAAAAATAATGAGACTTTTAATAGGTTAGAATGTTTCTATAGATCTTATACCTTTCTTCTGTTCAAAAGTCTCTGTGACTCCCCATTTTCTACAAGTCCTCTACCATCTGACTTTATGTTACTGTTCTCATATTATTTTCCTACAAATTGTTCTTTATAGTCAGACTGGCCAAATGGTTAATTTCCACCTTAAAAACACCCTACTTATATGCTGTGTACCAGAATTCTCTACACTGCTCTGGCCTTCATGTCAAGCTTGCTGAGATCAAGTGAGGTCACACAGGAATGAGCTGCCCTGGTGAAGTGCCTTCACATCCCTGGTGCTCAACAAATAACAGGAGCTTTATTCAGAAAGTCCATTCTGACAATTGTAAAATGAGCAACATTTAGGGGTGAGTGGCTTCTTCGATTTCCCATGTGGCTCAGAACACAATGTCTGGTCAAGTGAAGTGATGACAAGAATATACCCACAAAGATGGCCTGTTTTCAAAATGATATGAGGAAGTAGACTCAACATGTTTTGTTACTGATTTACTCTCACTTGTTTTCCTGGTGTCATGCACTACAAACAGAGCAACCACTGCTTACAGATCTGACACAGAGAAAGAGGTTTCTATTACACATACTCAGGAAAATGAACCAGAAGTTTTGCCAGTGTCCTTGTAGGACTTTTCAAACCCAAGTTTCTTCAGGACTATCCCACAGTGTTTGGGCAGGAAACTCTGCTAAATTCCCTGTTTTCTACACTGTTTTTATTTATGTCTTTTTTTTCTTTTGAAACCAGAAGTTGGTGGTAGAATTAAAAGGAAGGTGAGGTCCATCCACAGCAAGGACATCAGACACAGCTGGTCTGCAGGCCCCACTCAACCTGCTGTACGCAGTTGTTCAGAGCAAGGGAGGTGGCTGGCCAGCTCCTGGCATGACGTTATCAGCCTTGCAGCTGTGGGCCCTGGCACATTGTGCTTGAGCTTGGCGGGAGCTTTCCAGTCACTAAATAGCTCATGATTATGAGATGTCCAGCAGACGGGTTGGGTTCAAGCCCTGCTGCTTGTGGTCGGCAGCAGCCATGTTTATTGCTGTCCTATTCATGGAGATTTAAGCACTCAAGTGATTTCTTAATTTTTTTTTTGGCCCCTAGACTTTAAGATGACAATATCATTTTGTGAGTCTTGATACTTTCCTTGTAATTTCCACAGCCCTATACCCTTTACTCTCAGAATTAAATGGAACCATTGGTGCCATCAGTTCTGAGACTGTGCCATGATTAGAATGCAAGAAACTTTTGAAGCTGACATTTATACCCTGTTCTTTTTATATGATGCCAGAATGTGGAGTGTTCTGGATCTTAGAGGGAATTTCAAAGCTGAGATAACTAATTAAACTAGTCGGGGTGGTGGGGGAATTGGATACCAGACAAATCAGCAAGAAGGTGGTAGAGTATGTGGTTTCCTGAAGTGTGACATTGAGGTCACCAGGATATCCATTTGTGGCTACCAGGTAAAAGTTTTAACAGCAGAGAATCATTCTTTTGACTTAAGCCTTTTCCTTTATTGAAAAGCAAGTGCTCCTGGGGTGGGTAGCCAGTTCATCTGTTTTCAGACATGTCCATTTATACGTGCATGAGTTTATCAGATTGCCTCTTGAAATTAGGTTTTGTTAGGAGGATGAAAGAGGGAGAAAGAGAGTGCTGGGTGTCTGAGTGGTGTGAGGAATGAGGTGAGGAGCTGCGGGCAAATAAGGGTAAAGAGAGCGACACTAACCTCATGTGTTTCCCTAAGCTTGTCTCTGTTAAGGAACAGAGTGATGGGAAATTGGGACATCTCGGATGACAGTGACAGTGAGAAAAAAGAGCGGGGTTAAAATTCTGCTCTTCTAGAAAGAGATAGGGAGTAACTCAGCCTGTAGCTTAGAATAGCAGTGCATTAAATTCCAGGAGGACTTTCTTACATAACTTTTTTCTGGGGATAAAGCACGTACTGATACTTTTTCATGTATTATACTTCCCCCACTCCAAACAAAGCACTTTTACACCATTGCTGGAAGCTAGTCCCCTTTCTCAGCTCTCCTGATGCCATGTGAAAGTAGAATAGGACTTGTGTACAAAGTCGTGCTACGAGGTTTAATCTGTGATAAATACAATATTTTATCTTTATATAAGTAACAGGTATAAACTGTGCTATAGCCTTTGGGGTATAAATAGTATTATGCCTCCCTTACTTCCCCAAGTGAAATGAAAAGCTGGCCTGTGAAAATAAAAACAAAAACTTAAAATTTCTTATTTCACTCTTGGTTAAAGCTAGGAAAAAAATAAGGTTATGAAAGTTTTGATGGATTCAAATCTTGAAATAGAATTAGCTTTGTTGATAAAACTGGTTCAAGAATTCAAAGTGCAGGGCTAAGCAATGATATATCTCAGCAAAACAAGAAAGGTTAAGTTAAACAGTCCTTATATTTGGTAGTTCATAAAATACAGTGGACCAACGACCTTTGCCAGAGGAAGAAGTCTTGTCTTTTACTTTAAATTTTTATATGCTCTGATTCTTGTAGATATCAATACAATTCTTCCTAAATTTTGATTAATGAAGGGCACAGAACACTTCAAATGAGATCAGGTCTCTCCACCAGGGATTATTTATTTTTGGAAAATTATCACCAAATGTTGGAACCTAAAACTGAATGCCTACATAAACCTTGAAGTTTGTTTAAAAAAATTGTTGTTAAAGGAAATTGTATTTGTTCTCTTAAAATTATAAATTCTGCCACAGGAAATTGAATTTAGTCACTAATAACCAGACTTCTGTAAACTGGATAAAAGCTCCTGCTGCTCAGAAAAATATCTCAGAATCTAGAGATTCCTTTGTGAGACCCAGCTGCCTAAGTAAAATAAGATACTTTTTTATGTTCACAGCCATGAATGCTCATTCTTCCACAGCTCCCAAGATGGATGCAAAGTCTAGTCTTTCTTGGGGCTCTCTCCCTTTCTGGATGATAAGAGAACCTCAGAAATCTTACATGGTCTAAAATGTGGACTATGAGACCTTGTCGTTAAGTTTGCGTGAGAATACTAACACTTCCACTATACCATCAGCCACCAGAACTCAAGACACTTAAGAATGCCGTTGAGCAGATGTGAGAGACTGAGAAAATGCATGTACTCCCTCTTAAATCAGACACAACAGCCTCACTGAATTCAATGAGATTAATATGTCTGGATTTGTCCATCCGTATCTAACTAGGACTCTGACTGATTTTATTAAGTAAAGTAGGAAGTCAAGGTTATGTACGGAATATACGCCACTGGCTATATATAATCACCTACCATGTTTACAGCTGCCATGTTCTAGACCTTTAGAATAAATATAGCCCAGTGAATAACATATATATGTTTTGGGAGAAGCGAGTGAAGATTCCTTCCATGTGGCCCTTTGGACTCAATGTCCTTTACATAGTGCAGTGCACATTCTGAATTCTTGAGTAATACCCATCAAGAATCATTGCTAGAAAGGATACCCAATTCTCCCAAGGGATCCAGTTCATCAAACCAAACATATCAAGACATCTCTGTTTATCTTGACCTGCTGAAGATATACCAAAATGGAGAAATATACATTTGACAAAGAGTGAAGTTCAGTGTTAGGCTCATCATCTTCAACTGAGGCTTTTTTAAAAAGATTTTTTATTAATTTATTTTTAGAGAGGGGAGGAAGGGAGAAGAGAGAGAGAGGGAGAGAAACATCAATGTGTGGTTGCCTCTCCCACGCCCCCTACTGGGGACCTGGCCCGACGAAATCCAGGCATGTGCCCTGACTAGGAATAAAACTGGTAACCCTTTGGTTCACAGGCTGGCACTCAGTCCACTGAGCCACACCAGCCAAGGCCTCAACTGAGGCTTCTCATTGGATTTTTTTCAAGGTCAGTGTCCCCATCCAATCCACCAAATTCTGTTTATAGTTTTTGGATCTTATGATGTATGACCAGGGGTTTGTGTTTGTGCCCTATCTCTATTTAAAGGAATCTCATACTCTCTTCTCACTTCTTAAATTCTACTGATTCATTAGTTTATTTATTCAATTCTTTATTTAATAAATAATGCCTAAATTATTCTTGGCCGTTAGTTCAGAGTTAGTCAACATATACTTTTTAAGCTCCAGGGTTAAAATGATGAGAAAAATTCACATGTTTTCCACTTTCACAGAGCTCACAATCTAGCAGGAAAGACAAACATTAAGTATAAAAGGCAACTAATGAAATGCGTGATTACAGGTAGATTAAATGCAATAAAGAAGAGCTGGATGCTATGGAAACATTTAACAGGGAGACCTAATTGAGTCAAGGGAAGTCAGGAAGGGTTTCTTTGAGGAAGTTTAGGCTGAAATAGGATGGAAGTATTTGTATATTGGCATGTAGCATGGGTGCCATTTTTACTGTGTTTTAAGATGTGCTGGGAACCCTGACTCCCTGTCACTGTGTTCTAGTGGCCCCTTGAGTTGGCTGTAGAATGGTTGCACTTGTCTCTTCATTTCTGGAGGCCAGTGATTCAATGAGACCTTCACCATGAGGCCAGTGCCCAGGTCAGGGGCTAGAGGGAACCCTACAGGTTTTCTTCAACTGTGAGTCATGGCCATCATGGATTTTTTATCCCCAAGGATCCTGAGTTTTAGGACAGTTGATGACCTTGTTAAGAGCCTTTCTTTCTACCCTAGTACTGGTAATTAGGGTAATTCAAGTTTCCACTTCCCATCAGGCTGAGGGTAACAATCAAGTAAACACGGGTCTCTCTAACAGTGGCTTCTAGTCAACATCTCCCTCTTCAAACGCAGCCTGGACACCTTCCCATGCCAGCCAGGGATTCCTGGGGTCTCTTCCACCCCCTTCTGGGAGTCCTTTCCTGACCGTCCCATGTGATCTCCTCATTCCTTTCACCATGTGGTTTTGTCACTGTGTCAATACCTTTGCTAAAGTGCTGAGTGGCACCTCTTAATATTTTGACTTTAGCTTGGGTCTAGGTTCTCTTGTTTTGTTGAAACAGGCAGCGATGTCTTTGGGTTACTGAGAGCATCCATACTTGTATTCTTCTTTCCTTTTTTTGAGTCAAGGTTCTGATTTACCACAAGCAACCCACCAACCCTCCAGAACTTGAACATCTCCTCTGGGAAAGAAAGAGGGAACTAAGAAGGCATGTGAATGATCACACCTGGTGCTGTCCACCTGCAGGCCCCTTTCCCCCCAAACCCCTGCTGCCCCTAACATACACGTCTTGAGTGGCAGTGTGGACTCTCTAGCTGGGAGAAAGAAGTTCAACCTAAACGAAAGGACATCGATGCAGATAATTTGAGGGAGGGGGAGCCCAATCTATCACACACAAGTTTAAATTTTCCAAAGCTCTTTGTGGGAGCTGCTATTATAAATGCTGTTATCTGTTAATGAGACTTGAGCCTGAAACGCCCACATGCTGCTTTGAAATTTTCCTCCATCTGTTCATTTCTGCAAAGCTTATTTATTTATTTAGGACAAGAGAAGTGTCCTACTAATGTTGGTGCTGAACAGTGGGGATTGTAGATCTGAGGAGAAAAAAGATAAACTTTGCTGGGGGTTCCTGAGATGTGTCCCACTCCTCTGGTATCTTCAGGTGAACATGTTCTGGTAGAAGAGGAATAGCAGGAACAATTAGGCACAGTTACCATTGGAGACTTGTCTATCCTCACCATGGGGATTCCTACAGATTAATGGTGTGGTGTCAATACGGCTCACTGGAACAGGAGTTAAGGGGTTTCAGATCAGACCACTGTGTAGACTGAGAAGTGATGTGGTCCACGCAACTGTGGTAAATAAGATCAAATGAATACTTGAGATGCAGTTGTGAATTAATCCAATTTAGGCATAATTCAGGAAGGAATTTGTTCTTTAATTCACATTTGGAAAATTTCACCATAAAGTCTGGTGGCGGCTTCTTCTTCTTCTTCTTCTTCTTCTTCTTCTTCTCCCCTCCTCCTCCTCCCCCCTTTCCTTCTCTTCCCCCTCCCCTCATTCTCCTCCCCTCCCCCCTCCTCCTCCTTTGTTTTTTTAAGAGAAAGAGAGAGAGAGAGACATAGACATGAGAGAGAAACATTGACCTGCTGTCTCCCATACACGCCCCAGCTGGGGATTGAACACGCAACCCAGGCATGTGCCCTGACCAGGGACTGAATCCACAAAGATTTTCCTTAAAACAAAAATCAACCTCTGGAGTTTTTTTCTCATCTCCTTTTTGGTCCTGAGTCAACTACATCTAGATGTCTTCTTTTCTCAGAAAAACTCCCCTTCCCTCCCTGCCAGGCAGGGTTTTGGTCCTGATTTCCACTCATAGGCTTTGCCCCATGTTTTGACCTGTTGTGGGCAAAAGGAGGCTGAAGCTTTCAGTGCCCTGCCCTTTCTCTCACCTGTTTGCTGCTCTTGACCACAACACTTCTACAGACACAGTTTTCCTTTCATAAACATTAGAGAAATAAGTCTTATAGTTATTTCATAATTATAAAACACTTCTTGGATAATTATTCCTTTAGTAGATATTTAATGATGCCCAATATGAACCAGTTACCTGGGGATACAGAAGTGAAAATATACACAAGGGTGTTTTTTTTTTTTTTGCTCCCAAGGAGCTTATAATCAAATAGAAGAGACCTACATTAAAGAGAGAAATATACCTATGCATATAATTTCCCATTTTGGAAAGTGTTGTGAAGAAAAGTGAAGGGGGAGATCACCAATGGGGGACTGATTGAGATGGGGCTCCCCAGAGGAGGTGACTTCTGGGCATGAAAGACGTTAACTTCTCCATTTGCCTGATGTTAAGATTCCTCTTCCATTAAGGGCATGATTGAGAATTAAAACTCCAACTCTTGTTGTTATTAAAAAGAAATTTGCTGGCTGTTGATCTTCATCCCTACCATCTTTGGTGCTTGATTAGTGAGACCAGAAACTACATCTAGAGATAAATTTTCTTTTAACATCATTGCCCTGGCTGGTGTGGCTCAGTTGGTTGCTGCACCATCCCATGCACTGAAAGCTTGCAGGTTTGATTCCCGGTCAGGGCACTTACCTAGGTTGCAAGTTTGATCTCTGGTGGGGGTGCAAATAGAAGGCAATCAATCAATGTTTCTCTCATATTTCTGTCTCTTTCTCTCTCTCTCCCCTTTCCACTCTCTCAGCAATGAAAAAATGTGCTCAGATGATGTTAAAAACATTTATTTTTTAACAACATGTTTTCAGTATCCAAGTAGCTCATCTGGAAAGTGCTGGAGTAAGCTACGTAGATAGGTAGAAGAAAGATTTCACTGACAGTTAAGACCCCAAGTGACACAGGTGGGTCCTTTCCTCAAGTTCTTCAGATAATTCCAGCTGCCCTGTGGGGGTGGGTTAATGACAAGGACAACGTGTGACAATAACTGGCTTGAGATCAACAGAAAAATCTCTGAGACCTGTTCCTTGGAAACCCAAGCCCTTGATGAGTGTTTTCCCAAGACTCTGTGAAGAGAAAAAAGTCCTAGATAAGAGATGAGTGCCCCCATATTGACTACTTGGGATGGGATTGAGGATTAGTATTTCCCTCAGGTTCCCAGGTGATGCTGACCAGATGCTGCCGGTCTTGCAAGACACCTTCGTAATCTCTCTCCTGGTTTCTCTCAAATGTCTCATTTCTCATACAGACACTTATTTTACCCTATTCTCTTTTCTAAAACTCTACCTGGCCCCAACCATCATCTCAACTTACACTCTGGTCATTTCCAAAATGAGTGAAAAAAAGAAAAGATACTTACTTTGCTTTCTCCGTAACACAGATATTACATATGGGGTTTAGGGGTGCAAGAGGGGCTGTCCTATATCTAGAAAAGATATCCTTTCGTCTTGTGTCTTTCACTGTCTCCATCAAGGTTGTTTCAGCTTTATAGCTTTTCCATTGCTGCAATTATTTTCTTTCTCACTAATAGTTTCAATCTGAAGCAAGCTGGTTATGAAGCACAGTTGTGTCCCATCTTCATGGACGCATATTTACAATGAGGTTTCAACACAGATAATTCCACTTCAGCGGACCTTTTATGGACTTATGTCACAATGAATTTAGAGAACTCCAAAAAGAATTTAGGAGCAATGGTTTATGCATTAGAGTTTGGAGTATGTAGCTGGATTACAGCACTAATAATGGCACAGAATGGTGCTGTTCACGATGTGAGTCATGGGTATAATTCAAAAATTTCTAGTAACCACGTTAAAAAAGCAAAATGGAACAGGCAAAATTAATTTTAATAGCATCTTTTACTTGATATAATATGTCAAAATATTATTTCTACATGTAATCAATGTAAAAATGATGAATGAGATATTTACATGCTTTTTAAAAATACCAAGTCTTTGAAATCCAGTTTACATTTTATGCTTATAGCACATTTTAATCTGGACCAGCCACATTTCAAGCTCTCGAGAGCCACACATGGTTAGTGGCTTCTGAAATAGAGCAGACAGAGCACTGTTCTTTATTTCTTCTTTGGCTGCTCAGGTTTAAGGAATGTTATTTTAAAGTTAAAATGGTCTTTCAACATTGCTTAGCCCAAATAAGAGATGTGAGTCTGGGAGAAATAAGAGGACTTTCCAGAGAGTGCATGGGCAGGTGGGGGCTGAGTGGGCTTTGAGCCCGCGTGTCCCGCTCGCCTGGTCAGGGCTCCTGCCAGACCACACTCCATCCCTGGGCTGTGGTGACTCATGATCCTTGTCTAGACGAGGAGGAGGCCATCCTTGCCAATGCTGTGTTCTGCTCTCTGCCTCTGACTTGAGATGGGATCAGTGTCAAATCCTTCTCTTGACATACTTACTCGCTCACTCAATTCATTTGACTGCCTGTTACATGCTTAGACACTAGGATTGAAAATATGCTCTAGGGAAAGTCAGCCTGTGGGGAACAGACCGCATTAACTATGGCATTGCAGAACAATGTTTTAAAGGGTTCAACATGAACGAGTGCAAGTTTCAAAAGGCACTGAGACCATCAAGGAGGGGATGGAGGAAGACACATTCTATAACGTGGCACAATTGGGAGGACACTCTAACAGAATGGACAAGTATTACTGATACCTAGGATGAAATTCAGACCTTTACTCATTCATATGGTATGTTTATTACGCTTGTATGAGGCACCAGGAAAATGCAGTGATAAACCAGATACACAGTTTGCATATCAAAGAAAGTTACTAGCTACTGGGAGAAACCTACCAAAACCAATGTATTAAAATGAATGAGTAATTTACAAACTACCAAGTAAGGCACAGAAATTACTTGGTGACATGCAAAATGATGGAGTGGGGGACAGATCTTAGACATTCATGGGACAGAGAATGCCCTACCTGAGATTTGCATTGGTGTAAAACTAGCTGTTTTAACCTCAACAGGAAAATTTCAAAATGGATAATGGCTCAAAGATGAGTTTCTCTCACAAAAAATCCAAAATGAATATTAACAGTTGGTATATGGCTCTTTTCCATGGAGTGTTTCAGGGACCCTGGCCTCTTTCATCTTGTGTCTCCACAATTTGAATACATGACTTCCATTGCCGCCATGCTCTTCTGCATCAGGGTTTCCTCAGAGGGGCGTGCAAGCCCGTAAGTGATGTGTGTTACAGTTGTTTGCCATCACTTGGCATATCTAACTGCAAGGGAGGCTGGGGAACAGGGTCTAGCTGTGTGTCCAGAGGAAACAGCTTGGTGAATATCTAGCTAGTTTCTGCTATGGGTTCAAGGATTAAAAGAACTTATTCCTGCAAAGAAGAGAGGGAAGAATGTTCTTAACAGATGAAAAGATACATGCAAGGATCTGAGGCAAGAAAGAGCTTACATGTTTGAGGAGCTGAAATAAGAACAAGGTGGCTGAGCATGATCGGCAAGGGATGGAGCCATATGAGAGCGCTGAAGGAATGGGGAGGGGTCAGATGAGAAGAGGGGTTTGGGATTTAAAATGTTTTTACTGTGATAGAATAAATATAACATCAAATTTACCATTTTAACCATGTTTTTTAAGTTGACGGTTTGATGGTTTAAATTAGAGTCACATTGTTATGCAACCATCACCACCATCAATCTTCAGAACTTTCTTTTTATTTTTTAAATTATATTTTACTGTTTATACTGTTAAAGTTGTCCCAATTTTTCCCCCATTGCTTCCCTCCACCCAGCCCCCCACTCCCTCAGGCAATCTCCACACCACTGTCCATGTCCATGGGTCATACATATATGTTCTTTGGCTGTTTTATTCCCTGTGCTGTACCTTACATTCCTATGACTATTCTATAACTACCAGTTTTTACTGCTCAATCCCTTCACCTTTTTTGCCTACCCCCCTGACCCCCTTCCCATCTGACAGCCATCAAAACATTCTCTGTATCTATGATTCTGTTACTGTCCAGCTTGTTTGTTTATTTTGTTTTTTTAGATTCAGTTGTTGATAGATATGTATTTATTGCCAGTTTGTTTTTCATATTTTTTATCTTATTTTACTTTTCTTAAAAATGACCCTTTAAGATTTTATATAATACTGGTTTGATGTTGATGAACTTCTTTAGCTTTTTCTTGTCTGGTAAGCTCTTTATCTGACCTTTGATTCTAAATGATAGCTTTGCTGGGTAGAGTAATCTTGGTTGTAGGTCCTTGCTATTCATCACTTTGAATATTTCTTTTTTAAAAAAACATATTTTATTGATAATGCTATTACAGTTGTCCCATTTCCCCCCTTTATTCATCTCTGCCCTGCACACCCCCTCCCACCTGCATTCCCCCTCTTTAGTTCATGTCCATGAGTAGTACATATAAGTTCTTTGGCTTCTACATTTCCTATACCATTCTTAATTTCCCCCTATTTCCTACCTACCATTTAGGCTACTTATTTTCTGTACCTTTTCCCCCTCTCTCCCCCTCCCCCACTGATAATCCTCCATGTGATCTCCATTTCTGTGATTCTGTTTGTGTTCCAGTTGTTTGCTTATTTGTTTTTGTTTTAAGTGTGGTTGTTAATAATTGTGAGTTTGCTGTCATTTTACTGTACATGTTTTTGTCTTTTTCTTAGATAAGTCCCTTTAACATTTCATATAATAATGACTGGGTGATGATGAACTCCTTTAACATGGCCTTATCTTGGAAGCACTTTATCTGCCCTTCCATTCTAAATGACAGCTTTGCTGATAGAGTGATCTTGGAAGTAGGTCCTTGCCTTTGATGACTTGGAATACGTCTTTCTAGCCCCTTCTTGCCTTCAAGGTTTCTTTTGAGAAATCAGCTGATTGTGTTATGGGAACTCCTCTGTAGGCAACTGTCTCCTTTTGTCTTGCTGCTTTTAAGATTCTTTCCTCTTTAATCTTGGGTAATATAATTATGATGTGCCTTGGTGTGTTCCTCCTTGGATCCAACTTCTTTGGGACTCTATGAGCTTCCTGGACTTCCTGGAAGTCTATTTCCTTCACCAGATTGGGGAAGTTCTCCTTCATTATTTTTTCAAATAAGTTTTCAATTTCTTGCTCTTCCTCTTCTGTCTGGCACCCCTATGACTTTGATGTTGGGATGTTTAAAGTTGTGTTGGGGGTTTCTGAGCCTCTCCTCATGGTTTTGAATTCTTGTTTCTTCATTCTGTTTTGGTTGAATGTTTCTTTCTTCCTTCTGCTCCAAACCATTGATCTGAGTCCTGGTTTCCTTCCCATCACTCTTGGTGCCCTGTACCTTTTCCTTTATTTCACTCTTCATAGCCTTCATTTTTCCATTTTGTGACCATATTCAACCAATTCTGTGAGCCTCCTGATTACCAGTGTTTTGAATTGTGCATCAGATAGGTTGGCTATCTCTTTGTCATTTAGTTGTATTTTTTCTGAAGCTTTGATCTGTTCCTTCATTTGGGCCATGTTTCTTTGTCTTGGCACAGCTGTTAGCAGTAAGAGACTACTAACAGCCTTAGGTGTTCACCAGGGTGGGGCTACCCACATTGCTGCGTTATGCTGCTGTGTGGGGGGGAGGGGACCAAGAGGAAACAGTGCCACTTGCTCCACTCTCTGCTGGTTTTCAGTAGCTTCCTCCACTACCCACCAGCAAATTGGGCCCTTCTGGTGCTGATTCCTGGGTGGGTGGGCTTGTACACATTCTAGGACCCTGTGTGTCTCTCCAGTGAACTCTCCTGTGAGGCTGAGAGTTTCTCCCATTTCCACCTCAACCACCACAGGTGTTTTCAGTCAGAGGTTTGAGGCTTTATTTCCCCATATTGAAACTCTGGGTTGTGTGGTCTGTCTGGGTCTCCAGTTGTCCCTCCTGGTTTATCTGCATACAAATGTGGGACCACTGGGTCCACCAGCTGCTGCCTTGCTGTAAGTCCTCTCTGCCTGGCTGCCTGTCTCTCCCCCCCTACCGGTCTGGATAAATGTTTTTTCTTTAATTCCTTGGTTGTTGGACTTCCACACAGTTCTATTTTTCTCTCAGTTCTGATTGTTTTTTGATTTTTAATTTGTTGTTGTCCTTTTTTGGTTGTGCGAGGTGGCACAGTGTGTCTACCTACACCTCCATCTTGGTGGGAAGTCCACTTTGAATATTTCTTGCTAATCCCTTCTGGCCTGTAAAGTTTCTTTTGAGAAATCAGCTGATGGGATCAACAGTCTTATGGGAGCTTCCTTGTAACTAACTAACTGCTTTTCTCTTGCTTTTAAGATTCTCTTTTTGTCTTTAAACTTTGGCATTTTAGTTATGATGTATCTTAGTGTTCATCTTGTTTGGGACTCTTTGAGCTTCTTGGATTTGTATGTCCATTTCCTTCATCAAATTAGGGAAGTTTTCTGTCATTATTTTTTTTCAAATAGATTTCCAATTTCTTGCTCTTTCTCTTCTCCTTACAGTATCCCCATGATGCAAATGTTGGTATGCTTGACGTTGTCCCAGAGGCTGCTTACACTATCCTTATTTTTTTGGATTCTTTTTTTCTTCTTGCAGTTCTGATTAGTTGTTTTTTGCTTCTTTATATTCCAAATCATTGATTTGATTCTGGCTTCATCCACTGTACTGTTGAGTCACTGTAAATTGTTCTTTATTTCGATTAGTGTATCCTTTGTTTCTGACTGGATCATTTTTTATGATGTTGAGGTTCTCGCTGTGTTCACTGAGCATACTATAATCACAGGTTCTTGCTGTGTTCACTGAACATACTATAACCACAGTTTTGAATTCTATATCCAGTATACTGCTTTTCTCCACTTTGTTTAGTTCTTTTTCTGGATTTTCACTGTGTTCTTTCATTTGGGTCAGGTTTCTTTGTCTCCTCATTTTGGCAGCCTCCCTGTTTGTTTCTGTGTATTAGGTGGAGTTGCTACATCTCCCAGGCTTTGGAGTGTGGCCTAATGCAGTAGATGTCCTATAGTACCCAGTGGCACAGCCTCCCCTATCACTCACGGTGGGTACTCAAGGTGTTCCCACCGTGCAGGCTGTGAACACCTTTCTGTTGTAGTTGAGCCTTGATTACTATTGGCACATCCAAGGTCAGTCACTACCTGTGTTCCATCTGCAGTCACACAGTGTAAGCTACAAAGTGATCTGCAGATGGCTGCTACTTGTGCTGGGCTTAGAAATGCCCAGGCAAGGGCAAAGTGTTAACCACAGCTGTCTGCTGCTAGTGCCAGGCCTGGGTCAACTTAGAGAGAGGCATAGGGCTCACTGAAGCCAGAAGTTGCTTGTTTGAGAGAATCTAGGAAAATATGAACCATAAGCCAAGACAAACCAGCTTGGGTGGGCCCAAAAGTTGGGTGGGGCAAGGCCTCAAGCAATCACCAGGGTGGGGCAAATAGTGTGAGCCAGGTTAATGGAATCTCAGATATGGTGTCCACCTGATGGTTCTGTGGCTCTGTTGGGGGAGAGTTCAAAAAAGGAACAGTGTGGACTTCCGACCAAGATGGAGGCATAGGCGCACACACTGTGCCTCCTCTCGCAACCAAAATTAAAGACAACAAATATTTAGAAACAAGAAAACAATCAGAACTGAGAGAAAATTGAATGTACGGAAGTCCAACAACCATTCATCCAGACCGGTAAGAGGGGTGGAGTCGTGGCAGGAAAAAGTGGAGGTGCGGACCTGGGAGCAGCGGCTGGTAGTTCCCAGGTGCACAGGCGGTAGCTGGCGGTCGTCGGGCCCACAGGCGGCAGCTGGCGGACCCCAGGCACAGGGGGGCAACTGTGCAGACCCAGCAAGGCCACACAAGGTGGTTGGCTGACCAGGTGGTCCCACATTTGCGCACACAGACAGTCCGGGCAGAGGGGAAGTGGCGGAAGGGACTGAATCCAGGAGAGAGCAGAGCAGGCGCCATTGTTCCCTCTCATACCCCGCCCCCACATACAGCGTCACAACCCAGCGACTGGGCTGCCCCACACTGGGGAAACACCTAAGGCTCCACCCCTCATTACGTAACAGAACACTCGAGAGTGAGCAGATAATCCAGGTGAAGGGGAAGTGGTGGAAGGGACCAGAGTCCAGGAGAGTGTGGAACAGGCGCCATTCTTCCCTCTCGGACCCCGCCCCCACCTATAGCTTCACAACCCAGTGACTGGGCTGCCCCGCCCTGAGGAACACCTAAGGCTCCACCCCTATTTACATAATAGCCGCGACCAGACTAAAACCAAACCAAAACAAAACAAAACCCACCAAAAATGGCTCAAACTGGAGAAAAAATGAAAACCCCAGAGTCAATTCCTCTAAGCCGTGAAGAGATAGCCAACCTATCAGATGCACAGTTCAAAGCACTGGTCATCAAAATGCTCACAGAATTGGTTGATTTTGCTCACAAATTAGATGAGAAAATGCAGGCTACAATACGTGAAATGAAGGAGGACGCATGGGGAACCAATAGAGATGGAAGGAAAACTGGGACTCAAATCAATGGAGTGGACCAGAAGGAAGAAACTAACAACCAAATAGAAAATGAGGAAGAAACAAGAATTCAAAAAAATGAGGAGAGGGTTAGGAACCTCCGGGACATCGTTAAACGTCCCAACATCTGAATTATAGGGGTCCCAGAAGGGGAAGAAGAAGAGCAACAAGTGGAAAACTTATTTGAACAAATAATAAAGGAGAACTTCCCTAATCTGGCAAAGGAAATAGACTTCCAGGAAGTCCAGGAAGCTCAGAGAGTCCCAAAGAAGTTGGACCCAAGGAGGAACACACCAAGGCACATCATAATTACATTAGCCAAGATTAAAATGAAGGAGACAATTCTAGGAGCAGCAAGGGATAAGGGGACAGTCACCTACAAAGGAGTTCCCATCAGACTGTCAGCTGATTTCTCAAAAGACACCTTCCAGGCAAGAAGGGGCTGGAAAGTATTCCAAGTCATGAAAGTCAAGGACCTCCATCCAAGACTGCTCTATCCAGCAAAGCTGTCATTTAGAATGAAAGGGCAGATAAAGCGCTTCTCAGATAAGGTCAAGTTCAAGGAGTTCATCATCACCAAGCTCTTATTCTATGAAATGTTAAAGGGAATTATCTAAGAAAAAGAAGATCAAAAATATGACAGTAAAAAGACAGCAAACTCACAGCTATTAAGAACCACACCTAAAACAAAAGCAAACTAAGCAAACAGCTAGAACATAAACAGAACCACAGAAATGGAGATCATATGGAGGGTTAGCAACAGGGGCGTGGGAGGAGGAGAGGGGGGAAAAGGTACAGAGAATGAGTAGCATAGATAGTGGGTAGAAAATAGACAGGGGGAGGGCAAGAATAGTGTGGGAAATGTAGAAGCTAAAGAACTTATGACACATGGACATGAACTAAAGGGGGGAATGTTGGTGGGAGAGGGTGTGCAGGGTGGGGGGGATGATGGGGGAGAAATGGGACAACTGTAATAGCATAATCAATAAAATATATTTTTTTAAAAAAAGGAACAGTGGCCTTTGTGAGCACTTCTTCCTGGGAGAAAGCTGCTCCCCAGTTCTCTCCTCGATTCTGGACAATTCAGTTCCTTTGTCTCTAATATGTCTCTGATACCTGTCAATGTCCTCCCCCCATGCTGGAGCTCAGTGAGTCTGTGAAAGTCTGCGTGTGGGCCCTTTAAGAGGAACTGCCTGGAATCCCAGCCTCTGTCTTCCACAGCCTCAATCCCCACTGGTTTTTACACCTAGAAGTTATGGAGATCTCTTCTGGGCACTGGAACCCTGGGCTGGGGGACCTGGTGTGGGACTGGGATCCCTTGCTCCTGAGATATCCCTTCTGATTTTTATCTTCCATATGTGAGTATAGGGCCAGCCCGTTTTATCTCTGCCCCTTCTACCAGTCTTGATGTGATTTGTTCTTTAATTCTGTAGTTGTAGGACAGAATTCCATTCAGCTCAATTTCTGCCAGTTCTGAATGGTAGATGTTCTATAGTTTAGTTGTAATTTTGATGTGTTTGTGTGAGGAAGTGAGCCCTGTTTACCTATACCACCATCTTAACCAGCAAGATTTCTCAGATCTTTTGAATCTTCCCAAACTGAAACTCTGTATTCATTAAGCACTAACTCCCTATTCTCCCCTCTCCCAGCCTCTGGCAACCACCATTCTATTATCTGTCTCTATGACTTTGATGACTAGGAAGCTTGTATCAGAGAAATCATGCAATATTTGTCCTTTTGTGTGTCCTACTGTACTTAACATGATGTTTTCAAGATTCATCCATGTGGTAGCATGTGTCATAATTTCACTCCTTTTTAAGACTGAATAATGCTCCATTGCATGCGGACAGCGCATTTTGTTTATTCGCTTCTCTGTGAACATTTGAGTTGTTTCCAGCTTTTGGCTGTTGTGAATAATGCTGCTTCAAACACTGGTGTACAAATAGCTGCTCAAATCCCTGCTTTCAGTTCTTTAGTATTTACTGAGAATAAGAATTGCTGGGCCACATGGTAAGTCTACGTTTAATTTTTTGAAGAACCATCATATTTTTCCCCCAAAGCTTGCACGGTTTTACACTTCCATCAGCTATGTACAAGAGTTCCAATTTCTCCACATTCTCTCCAACACTTCGAATTTTTGGTTTTGTTTTACTTTTTAATAATAACCATCCTAGTAGGTGTGAAGTGATACCTCATCGGTTTTGATTTGCATTTCTTTAATGATTAGACATCAAGCGTCTTTTCATGTGTTTGTTCACCATCATATATCTTCTTTGGGAAAATGCTTATTCAAGTTCTTTGCCCATTTTTTAATTGGGTTGTTTTGTTGTTGTTGTTGGGGTGGTGGTGGTAAGGGGTTTAGGATTTTATTCTAAGTGCGATGGAAAGGCAGCATGGACCTCAAACAGGGAAGTGGTGTTTTAGGAGGAGCCTGTGTATCTCTAAGTGCTTGTATGCTGTTCTCCAGTGATCCAGAAGCAGAGTGGGTGGATATAGATGACATCATTAACCACAGCAGTCCTTGTTCACTAGGAGCTAAAAGGGTAATGTAATTAGGACAGAAGGCCTGGGTTCTATTTTTCCTCCCACACACTTCAGCAATGTCCTATATTTCTGGGCTGCTCCATAGTGTCCCATATTTTCCATATACAGGGCTGAAATGGCATGGGGTGGGGGGAAGACAGCCAGAGGCTGTCCAACCTTTTGGCATCTCTGGGCCACACTGGAAGAAGAAGAGTTGTCTTGGGCCACATATTAAATACGCAAACACTAACAAAAACTGATGAGCAAAAAAAAAGGTTTTAAGTAAATTGATGATTTTGTGTTGGACTGCATTCATAGCCATTCTGGGCTGTGTGCGGCCTGTGGGATGCTGGTTGGACACTCCTGCAGGTGACCCAATCTCCAGGACCCACTTAGCCTCATGATTCTTAAAGGACCTGACAAGAGCAGCCCAATTAGTGCAGGCAGTGATGTTGGTTGCTGTGATGATGGCAGTGACACCTGTTCCTTGGGAAGCTGGTGACACTGTTAATTCATTTCATACCAGCCTGACAGGAACAGGCAGATTAGAGCAAAAGATGGGTGATGGGGATGAAATAGGATTTCTGATCTTCAGAGAGCGCCCATTCCCCTCACCCTGGATGTTATTTCAGGTTCATACAGCCTGATTCACTCAAGTCAGAACTCAGTATTAGACTACAGGGCACTTGACAATTTTATCAGTTTTTTGTACTTTCTGTTCTGCTCATATGCTCTTGTTTATTCATTAAGGCAAGTGGTTCACAAACTTTAGTGCATCAGAATCACCTTGAGGGCCTGTCGGAACAGAGTGCTGGGTCCAGTCCCACACTTCTGGTGGGGTCAGAGATTCATATTTCCAACAAGTTCCCCGGAGATGTGTCTGTGGCTGCTCTGGGCCCACTCTTTGAAAGAATCACCATGTGAGGACGCTCAGCATAGCTCTTTTTGGTCATCCAACAAGCTGATTTAGAATTCTTAAAATAGCAGTAAGTGCAGCTGCTGTTCATGGTGGCCTGGCAATAGACTGCCTATCTCTTTTGGTGAGGTTTTCTTCTGCACTGCAGTGTACAAAGTGTGTGTGTGAGTGAGTGTGAGTGTGTGTATATGTACACAGACATGTGAGCCCATGACTTCTAGGGATGCTTCAAAGACCACTGTTGTTTTTGTACAGAAGCAGCAAGTGAGAACTCCTGGCCTTGATGTGGCTTGGAGGAAATCACTCACTCCTTTTGTAGTTTGTTTCATGTGATGAAAAGGAAAAAAAACCTTATCTTTATCACTCAGGAGTGTATGGGAAATAGCCTTTCATTTTGTCCATACTGTTTATTAAAAAATATTAACCAAACATCTTCTTTATGCCATCTTTGTGCTACATGTTGGAACTACAGCAGTGACCAAAACAAAGTAAGTCCCTGGTCATTTTTTCTAGTGACAGGTATAGAAAATAAACAAATAGAAGATAAATACGTAGTGTGTCCAATGGCAATAGATGCTGTGGGGGAAAATAAAGTAGAATACAGGTGATAGGGCGTGCTGGGAGTGGAGGAATTTACCATTTCTCTGTGTTTGTGTGAGTGTGTGAGTTTATGTGCATGCACACAGGGGCCAGGGAGACACCTGTGAGAAGGTGACGCTTGGGCATAGACTCGAAGTAAGTAGGAAAGTGAACCATATAGAAATCACATGCTGTAGGTAGAGGGAATGGCATATGCAAAGGCCCTCAGGTGAGAGTGCCCTTGGCATCTCAAGGAATAGTTAGAGAGCTAGTGTGGCTGTTGTCTAGTAATGAAAAGGAGGGGGGGAGGTGAGGGAGAAACTCAGAGCTGTGACCAGGGCTGGACTGTGTAGGACAGGGGTGTCAAACTCATTTTCACTGGGGGCCACATCAGCCTTGTGGTTGCCTTCAAAGGGCCTAATGTAATTTTAGGACTGTGTAAGTGTAACTACTCCTTAACTAGGGGTAAGGAGCTTGGCGCTGCCACGGGGCAGAAACAAGGTGCCTGGCCAGATAAAACAAGGTGGAGGGCTGGATTTGGCCTGTAGGCCTTGTGTTTGCCCCCTGTGGTGTAGGACATTGTAAGTGTTTGTAAGGATTTTGGTGAGGTGGGTGTCATTGGTGGGTTTTGAGCATAAAAGGGTACAGTTGGATTTACATATGAGGAGGCTGTTGCTGAGGGGAGCATGCACTGGAGGAGAGGGATGGGAAGAGCAGGAAGACCAGTTAGGATGCACTTCCAGTAACCAAGGCAAGTGGGGGTGGTTGATTGGGCCAGGATGGAGAGGTGAAGGTGGTGACAGGTGGTGGGGTTTTGAACAAGAGCCAACAGGATTTACTCATTTAGATGTGACATGGGGGAGAGAGGATCCAGATGACTCTGAAAGTTTCCACTAACGGGGATGGGAAAAGCTGCAGAAGAAGCAGGCCTGTGGACAAGCTGTGAGCCCAAGAGAAAAAGGAGACATCACCATAAAAGGAAAACGATATTGATATCAAAGAAAGACACCCCAAGTCCTACAACCTCAACAGAGGTGCTGTTTTTATGTTTTCATGATTCTTTCCATTTCATATTCATATTCATTCCTAGTTTACAAATAGGTATAGCTAACACTGAGTGGTTAAAATATGACAGGCGCCATAATAAGCATTTTGTAGGCATTACCTCATTGAATTCTTGCAGCACCCCAGAATAAAAATGACAAAAGCTTAGGTTGAGTAACACCCAATTAGAAAGTAAGGAGCTGGAACTTTCACCCAGGACTGTCCGACACCAAAAATCCCCAGTGACTCCCTACTATACTCCATTTCCTTATATTTATTTATCTGTACAACCCAGAGAACCAAAAGTCTTATGCTTTTGGAGTCATCTCTCATCTACCGCAGGGTCCTGTGTACGTTCAGGGCTCACAGTCCCTGGAATGCCTGAGGGAATAAACCTGGGGATCATCAGAGGTAAATGTGTTTCCACTGCAAGGTTGATTGATGGACAGTTCCCCAGGGGATCAGAGCAACTCATCAAACAAAGAGAGCCAGGAGGTTCTTACGGGACTTGGGGAAGTGGTGGGATTCAGCTAAAATTCAAACAAGGCTGAGTTTTGATGGGCTCAAAGCAAAGCAAGGCTGTGTCCAAAGGAATTAAAGTCAGCCTGGAACAGACTCAGCATCCTGTTTCCTTGGAAACTACAGGGTGAAGAGAAATGTTCAATCCACAACCTCATTACCTGAAGCTCTGACACTTGGGCTGGAAATCCAGGCTGCTTCTCTGTGTCCCAGACGCCTTGGATTTCCCAGGTAGGAGGGGAATAGCCCATTCTTGGTGAAGTGATTTTGAACAGAAAAGCTTCTGGAAGTCTCTAATTATAGAGAATATGATTTCTTAGTGCTGTGTCTTTTTGCTCATTAAACAAAAGCAGTTTTTCACAGGTTGGCAGAATGAAGCTGGATTTGTTGCTCCTAGCCGTTGTTCCTGGGGCTGCTGTTTTTCTTGCCAACCAGGTTTGCCTGCTGTGGTCCTGTTCCTGTTCATTCCAGAAAGTTCCACTAACATTGGGCTGCGGATGTCTGTTTGGGTGTTTGAGGTCCTGGCGTAGGATTATAGTACAATGAAAACGACAACGTAGGGTTGCACTATCAAGATGACTGTCTAAAAAAACCTTTCCTGCTTCAGTTGGCCACGTCTTGCTTTCTGCCATTTTCTTAGGCCTCTCTCCCTCCTTGGGTTTCTTCATCTCTCCTCCTCTTCCCCATTTTGGGGCTTCTGACTGTTCCACTCAACACAATAGTCTAAAATATGTCCCACTGTCTTACGCAGAGCAATTCCACTCTTTCTTTCCCTTCTCCTTTCAAATCATGACCTGGGGGCTGATGGTTCCCTCACCTTTCCCAGGCAGAAAGTCTCCTCAAGGAGGGTGGAGGGACAGGGACCTGGATTCCAGGGTTCAGAGAGCATGGGGGGAGGGCAGTGGAGGAGAGGGGAAGGGGGAGGGAGGGAGGTTAACTCAGAGGCTTTCTAGGTACATTTAGAGGACAGTCTAGCTCCTCTGATACCAGTTTCCCCGTCCTGACAGTCTCAGAGTATGCAAATGCTGGTGTAGGTGGTTTTACTCAAAACAGATGCTTTTCTTGGAGTTACAATCACATTCTATTGAAAAGGTTCACTTGATTTAGAATTGATGAGGCCAGGATGAGGATCTGGTGTCCTTTATCTTGAAGATAGATTTGGGAGAGCAAATTGGAAACATGGGGCTTGGGCCATGGTGTTGTCTACGTTGGCCAGGAAGCCGAAAGCTCTGCCTGGGCACATGCCTCCAGTAACTGAAACCTCCAGCAGTGCTGCGGGGTGGACCTCACCTAAACGAGGGAACCAGTACTGACTCATTTCCCTGAGCTTCCACTCACTGATTGCACACAATTTTTATTAGGGCATAATTTGTGCCAGGCAAGGTGTAGAAAGGTGAGTCAAACACAGACTTACCCTCAAGGTGCCTAGGCTAGGGGGAGAGACAGATAAGAAAAACAATTAAAAAAATAAAACAATTTAAATGAAATGAAAATAATGGGAAAGAAGTTTAGTAGCATTATGCCCAGGAACAACTAGATGTCAGAGAAGGAATAGAACTTACTCTGGGTTGAAAAACCTGAACAACCAGGAGATGAAGTGGGGATGGAGGTTTCGGATACAAAGGGGCAGCAGAGGGGGCATGGCGGATGCTCAGGGTGGAGGATATAGAGAGAGAAGGGTAGGCAGCGAGGCTGGAAAAATAGGCAGGAGCTGAGAAACTGGCAGTTGTGGGGAGCCATTAACATCCCTTAAGCTGTCTTCCTTGAAGACAAGGCAGGGAGGTCTGATACCCCACTCAATAAATGTTGAACTGATGTGTTCTAAGTGAAGGGGTCCCACTTATCTTTTAGGAAGGAAATTCTAGACATATGTGGACAAAGCCCCAGAGGCAGGAATGAGACAGTAGAGGGGTAGCACTGGACTGCACCTGGACTGGACGAACTCTGCCTTAGGGGCCTATGACTCCTTGCTTTCAATAAAATTCCATAGTTGAAATTAACCTAACTGCATCCTTAAAGAACGTAAAATAACATCCTTTTTTAAAACATCATGCTCTGCAAAATAGTTGTTTTGTTAAATGGTAACTAGAATATTTGTGCAAGCATTATTTTACAGTCCCTTTGAGTGGTCCATTAACCATGGAAATGACTTGTGACTACCTCAGGATCAGCTGCCACCTGACGACGATTGCAGGACAATTGACCCCATCTTCATTCCCAAGCCCTATACCCCTCCCCTCATGACCCCTATATAAGGCATCCACAAGAACCCCTCTGGGAGGTCAGCTTCTCTGTTCTGGTCGACTCCCTTGTGCACAAGCTCCTTCAATAAACTCCATCTGCTTGTTCTTGTACTGGGTTACGCACTGATCTCTATGACATTGAGACTCAAGAACTTGGCATTCAAGGTCTCATAACAGGAAGACCAAGATCTGATAATAGGAAGACCATTAGAAAGGATATTTGGAGACCAGGTGAGGGCTTGCAAGGGCCTAGACCGAGGGAGCAAGGGGAGAATTGGAAAGGAGCAGAAAATAAAATTCAGAAAGCACATGTGAATGGCTGGCAGTGGCCACTAGGGAACCTTGTGAGGTTACTCTGAGATAGGCACCAAGGTGGGGAAGAGCCCAAAACTCTTAAAGGTGTGGGAGCATGTGCCACATCCCTAGGAAACCACCAGGAAACCCTCCCAGCTGCTCAGGTCACAGGCTGGTTTAGAGGGAGACCATTTCAGAGCTGTTTCCTGTTTCATTGGACTTGTATGTCTAACTTGGGAGGTGGACTGATTGGATGGGTTATTTCACCCTCATTTCACATTTCCACTTCATCTGCAGCGTGGCCATGCCCAGCAGGTGTGACTTATGCTGTCTCTATTACTGCAGCCACAAAGTGTGCTTGGAGGTATATAATTAATATCTGCTAACAGCTCTATTGTAATGTACATCAACAGTAAGCTGTCCCATTTATCTTCACCACACGAATAAGGAGCATCATTTAATGAAATACTAGAAGAATGGACTAAAAGAAATGCCCATGATAGAGTGTAAAAATAAAGAACAACAGAAAAACCTGGCATTTTAGAGGTGCCTGACATTACTTACTTACTCAATGGCTATTTTTTGAGCACCTACTATGTGCTAGGCACTGTGTTTAGCCCTGGGAATTTAGCCGTGAAGGAGAGGAACAAGAACCCCATTCCAATGGAGCTGACATTTGGTGGGGAAGGCAAGCCATAAACAAGTGGCAAGCAGGATAATTAAACTGTGAGCGCACTGAGGACAATGAATTAACAGTGATACAACAGGGAATGTCAGGTAGGGTGGTCAGGGTGGTCCTTTCTGATAAGGTGACATGAAGACTGAGCCCAGGAAGTTGAATAAGAACTGGTGGAAGAGGTGCTCAGAGGACACAGGAAATTCAGAGAGCCTAGGTAGCAGGGAGAGAGGGCCGGCTCATGCTAGAGCCAAACAAGGGAGGGCTTGATGGGAGGCAAAAGAGGATCTTCCAATCACAGAGGCCTTAACATGCCTGTGAATGTTAACTTTATTCTCAAAGCAACTGGGAGCCACCAAAGGGTTTAAGCAGCGGAGAGACCTCATGTGCACTATTAGAGCATCACCCTGCTACAGAGGGGCGAATGAATTGGAGAAGGGTAGGAGTGGAAGCAGAGAGTCCAATCTGGAGATTGAGGCAGTTGCTCAGAGCAGATGATGAGATTGGGAAGTATTGTTGAGGGAGGATAGACAGGGCTTTTTGGTCCATTTAATGTATGGTTTGAGGAAAAGAGGGATCCAGAATAGCCCTGAAGTCAGGCAGGCTTATGTGATTTGGATGGAGAATGTCATCATTTACTACGATGGAGCATCCAGGTGAGGTGGGAACAATCAATGCACCACATTGGACATCTGATGTGTGAGGTGCTCCTTGGCCATCCAGGTGGAGACACCAAAGAGGTGAAGTTGGGCTATAAACCTGTTGTCCAGAAGCCAGGTGTAAAGTAGAAAATTGAGAGTCATCTGTATACAGACGCTTCATTCAGACTGTAGCACAAGACAGTACACCTCACATGTAGAGGCTGGAAGAGGAGGATGCAGCCAGGGAGATGGAGCAGGAGCAGGAGCAGGAGCAGGAGCAGGAGCAGGAGCAGGAGCAGCCGGTCAGCAGAAGGGAAATCCAGGCACCCCGCACACAAAAAGGCAAGAAAGAAAGCCTTCCAGAAGGAGAGCAGTGGATTGGCAACCTGAGGCAGGCAGTGACTTTGACTTCAGTACACGGAACTTCAGCTGTGGTTTTAAGAATGCAAGACATGGCCAAAGTTAGAACTTTTATCAATTTTCAAATTGACAATCATACTTCTGTCTTCCTGGGGCATGGGTCAGATTAATGTAAATGATTAGATATGTTAAAAACTTTTACAGCAAAATGATCTTCTGAAAGAAGGGGTTTATTGAGACATATACTATCCAGAAAAGGACCAGGCCCAGGGGCATGCAGTTGGAACCACCAGCTACAGGGCTGGATGAAGAGGACAACTTGTTTGCCACCCTGGGATTTATAGAGCTCTTTAATATTAAGTCTGGGGAAAAAAGAGATTAGTCGTTTTGAAAGAATTTTCATTGGCTATAAATAAAGGTGGCGGAATAGGGTGAAGCTTAGCTAGTTCTGGGATAGTCCTTAAGGAAGGAGTGTTTGCTCTTTTGGGTTGGTTTGTGCAACAGTCTGGAAAGTTCATGCGTAAGCAAGACAGGGTGGCACCTGGTGGTTGGCTGTTCAGCTCTTCTCTCTAGATAATCATGGAAACAGTCACCTGGAAGTTAGTTCAAAATTTCAACCTACATCTGGGAAGGCAAGCAGCCTGTTGTTGGTTTCGGCCTGCATCTGTTTACTGATTAGCTTCTCCTGTCCCTTCCTCCCACCCTCCAGCCTGCTATAATTTAATTTAGGGCATCTCAGAATTTTTTTCTTGTCAGTAGCAATGATTGTGGAGCTGGGGATTGCTAGTTGTCTATGTTATTGTGAAACAGATACGGGCTTTCACTGTCATATCTGACCTTCCTGTAAACACCTTACAGAGCAGACAGCACAACCTGACTGGGAGCGGGTTCCAGAGAACTGGGCCACACGTGTTATCATCCCAATAAACAGTTCCTATCTGACTGTTCACATCAAACCATGGAAGGCTCCATGGAAAGCAAGCTGGGGGCTCTGGGGGCTTTGGGCAACTTTGATTTGGAATCCACCAGAGCTTGTATAATTACCTTGTTCTAGTTGCCTGTTTCAATGTTCCTTTATGGCCAGAGTATGGGCTGCTTTGGCCTTGATAAAACATGGCAATTTTGAAAGATGTCAGCTGGAGTCCAGCATAACAGTCTTATGATCGATCAGCCCAAGAACTGGATGTGCAGGGAGTCACAGATGTCCCCAGATCTTGTGGTTGTTCTGGGGGGAAGAAAGTACTGCAACAGAGGATTTTGGGCCTCCTCTCCTGGTTCCCTGTGTGTATAAATATAAATATATTACATATATTTTTTATTTTGTGATAAAATAAAAATGTATCAACCACCATTAGTTCCCTTTAGAAATAAAATATTTTGAAAGAGACTGTCAATCAGCCTTAATGTCTAATACAAATGAGCTAGGACAGGTTGGCTTTGGTGGAAGTGTTGGAAGAACAATGTCCCCTTATATTTGCTCATGAAGGTCATAGCACCTGAACTGCCATGGCCAGGTGCTTGGGTCATACTCGGCTGACGCTCCTCAGGCGGACAAGGTCTAAGGCACTGGAGTTCACTTCGAGCATGTGACATAGTTTCGTAACCGCTCTGTCTCACACAGGTCCACCCTGGCTGTGCATGCCCTTCACTCTGTCACTCCCCAAGGCTGGCCTGGTGCAGATGGCATGGGTAGGCCCTGGACACCAAGGAAGTCTCTCTACCCAAAATGATCTCTCTCGCTGGCATGGAATGGCAGTGTGGGAGATCTTTTCCTGTGTTCCACACTAGCCTTTCTCATTGCAAATGTAGCAAAGACAACCTGTTCTTCCTACTGGTGCTGGACAGGGAGGGGGACAGTGATCCAGCCTTACCTCACTTGAGTTTCTAGATGGTGTTCTTTTCTTCAGTGACCAGGGAGACCAGGTCGCTTTGACTGAATGTATCACCCTTGTTCCTGCATTCATTCATTCAATACATGTTTGAGCTCCAGCTGTATGCCAGGCACTGTTTTAGATGTGGGGGATACAGATACTAATCCTTGCTCTCACAGAACTTATATTTTAGTGTGGAGGGGGATAGAATGAAGAAATAAGTAAAATAGATAGTGGATACAGGTGGTTTGCTGGAGGATCAAGCACAGGGAGGTCAGGAATTCCAGCTCAAGGGGGATTAGTGACACCCTTTTAAGTAGGATGGTCAGGAAAGGCCTCAGAGAAAAGCAAAGACCTGAAGGAAAAAAAGCCATGTGGTTATGGGGGTGGGAGGAATTCCAGGCAGGGGGGACTGACAAGTACAAAAGTTGGGAGGTATGACTGATGGTGACTGAGGAGCAGCAAGGAGGCCTGGTGGCTGGCATAGAGGAAGAGGGCAGAAGGGGAGTGGATGAGGTTAGAGGCAAGGGGAGGCCAGCTCATGCACCACTCTTTGCTCTGAATGGGCAGCGCTGCAGGCTCTGAGCTTCAGAGCTACCTGGTCAGACTTAGAAGGGAAAGTGTCACTGGCTGCCTGGGCCACAGTCCAGGTAGGAAGTGGCAGTGAGGACACTGCAAAGAGAGGTCTGTACAAAGGAAGACCCAGACCCTGGAGACCAGCACTACCTTTTCCATAATGTGGTCTATACCAAGTTTTGCCCCAAATCCCTCTGACTTATTACAGATACATCTGGCTCCAGAATCACCTAAGAGTTCACTGGAGGGGTCACCCACTCACTCTGCTGTCCCAGGTCCTGTAGTTTGGGTCACCTGTCATGTGTGTCCTGGTGCAGCTGCTCCCTGTGCTGTGGCAAGTGGCCCTTACCTGCTTCCTGCCCAGCACGTTAGGATTTCAGGCTTCTTTGTGGCAGAGTTGGAGGCATGGACTCTCCTTATCTCTTTCTAGTTCTTGACACGTGGTCAGCTCTGGGCTCCTTGTGACCTCAGATGTGCTACTAAATTTGTGAGCTTCCTGAAGACAAGCTTTAGTGAGGACGATGTTGAAGTTGGTAGTTTCTGCGCCTGTTCACACAGAAGGCAGGGACTCTGAGCTCATGGAAGGACATCTGTTGGATGGATGCAGATGGCCATGGGCCATGGCCTGGTCCCAGCACATTTGCTGAGGTCCAGAGAGGCAGCTTCTGTCCCTCCCCACCCACAGACAAGAAAACACAGATGGCCCAGGGATTTGATTTGCTGGGATGTTTGCAAAGCTCCCAGGGTGGCACGTGCGGCCGCAATGCTTGCTTCCAGGAAAGTGCCTCCAATGTAGGGAATTTGTCATTTTGTCCATAGCTCCTTTAAAAGCTTTGTAGTGGTACAACCCCAGGCAGAAATGGCCTTTTTGTAAATGCCAAGAAAATCACTGGGTTCAGATTCACTGTGTTTACAAAAAGAGCTAAGCCAGAGTGATTTTTCACACCTGGTGCTTCTGCTGGTCTACTGTGAATGTGACAAAACATTTCAGTGACAATGAGATCATTTGCCCTATCTTCTGGGTCTATTTCCTTAGAAAAAGTGATTTTTAAAATGATCACAAGATAGCCTTCTTTAGACTTGGATTTTTATTCATATGTTTAGTAATGCTATGTAATAATAGCTACCAAAATAACAAAAGGGTTTGACCTTCCACTCAGAAATTTCCACTTTTGGAATTGGTAGGTTCACTTCCCTGCATATGAAAATAACATCGTCAGCACTGCTCATAATGAGAAAGAGAAATGAATTGAAAAGGCAATGGCACACACACACACAGCGGGATACTATGCCACTAGGAGAGAAATTAGGATGTACTCTTTTTCCTGACAGGATTACTAGGACATGTTATTTGTGGGAGAAAGAAAGGAGCAAAATGGTGCAGTGCTAACTTTTGCATAAGAAATGGAGGAAAATAGGCATATATTAAATTTTGCTTGCATATTCATAAAGAAACACTGGAAGGTAGAAAAGAAATTAATGGAAATGGTTCCTTTGGGGGACAAGAGGAATGAGGCAGATAAGGGCATGATGCAAGACCCCTCAGTGTATTTCTTTATTAGAGTTTTGATATTACAGTCATGCAAATGCTTTATCCTCATAGATTTTTTTAAAAATAAGAGAAGAGATACCTAACCATGTGTAGGTTTCAGTGGCTCACAGCCTGGCTTCTGAAAATGGTACAGGGCAGTGCAAAGAGTTTTAATAACCATTTAATTTTTTGAACACCAACCTATGTAAGGCAGGGGCTGAGAGGGGGGGCTCCAGAGGGAGGGACAAAGACACAGGACTTGCCATGGAGGCACTCGCCTATTAACGAGTGAGTTAACAGCTGCTGACAACACACTACACTGAGAGACCCTTTAGAGGAGCGTGCAGGAGGCTGTGGGGCCTGGAGGAGCAGCTAGTGGGGAGGAGGGCTGGCCAGGGTCACTGAAGCCCCCACAGGAGAATGGGGCTGGAGAAAGAGGTAAAAGTGAAAGCTGGGAAGAGAAAGAATGTATCGAGGCTCAAAAAGGCCGAGAGCAGAGGAACCAGGTGTGGCAGAGTTCAGTGTGTTGGGGAAATGCCAGTAGTTCAACATGGCTGAGATGGAAGGGGTGTTGATGTGGGCTGGTGGCAAAGGCAGGGGAGACGTGACCTGATCCTAAAGGTCCTTAGCTGACGTTCTGCGACAGATAGTGCTTGTTTTGTAACCAATACCCTTGCTCCCTTTGTGTATTCTCCCATTTTTGCTTAGCATGTGGTCTTTTCGACAAAAGACTATATTTACTAGCCTGATTTGCAAATGGGTATGGTCATGTGACCACACCCTGGCCAATGAGATATAAATGGAAGTGATGTGTGGAACTTCCAGGAAATGTCCTTCAAGGGAAAGGGTGGGCCTTTTCCTTCCTGTTCCCCTGCCATGGCTGGAATACAGATGTGATGGCTGGAGTTAGAGCAGCCATCCTGGGCCAGTTGGAAGACATGTGTAGAGGTGAATAGAGCATTGAGAGTTAAGTGACTACATTTACATAAGAGAGAAATAAGTTTCTGACCTTGTAGTTTTAGTTACTATAAGAGTTTTTTTGTTCCTTGCAGCTAAATCCAATACCAATTAAACTGGGTTTTAAATTTCCACTCTGTATTATCCCTGGTGGTTTAGGACAATGTTTCTGATATATCTAATATCGCTTCCATAGGTCTATCTCAAGCTAGAAACCCTGAATTTAACCTCTGAATATTTCTGATTCTTATTTATTTATTTAATCTATTATGCTATTACAGCTGTCCTATTCCCCCCTTCACTCCCCTGCACACCCCTCCCACCCACATTGCCCCCTTTAGTTCATGTCCATGTGTCATATGTTCTTTAGCTTCTACATTTCCTACACTATTCTTGCCCTCCCCCTGTCTATTTTCTACCGACCATCTATGCTACTTATTCTCTGTACCTTTTCCCCCTCTTTCCTCCTCCCACTCCCCTGTTGCTAACCCTCCATGTGATCTCCATTTCTGTGGTTCTGTTCATGTTCTAGCTGTTTGCTTAGTTTACTTTTGTTTTAGGTGTGATTGTTAATAACTGTGAGTTTGCTGTCTTTTTACTGTTCATATTTTTTATCTTCTTTTCTTAAATAAGTCCCTTTAACATTTCATATAATAAAGGCTTGGTGATGATGAACTCCTTGAACTGGACCTTATCTGGGAAGCACTTTATCTGATCTTCCATTCTAAATGAGAGCTTTACTGGATAGAGCAATCTTGGATGTAGGCCCTTGCCTTCCATGACTTGGAATACTTCTTTCCAGCCCCTTCTTGCCTGTAAGATCTCTTTGGAGAAATCAGCCGACAGTCTGATGGGAACTCCTGTGTAGGTGACTGTGCCCTTATCTCTTGCTGCTTCTCTCCTTCATTTTAATCTTGGATAATGTAATTCTGATGTGCCTTGGTGTGTTCCTCCTTGGGTCCAACTTCTTTAAGACTCTCTGAGCTTCCTGGACTTCTTGGAAGTCTATTTCCTTTGCCAGATTGGGGAAGTTCTCCTTTG
Source organism: Glossophaga mutica (assembly GCA_039655065.1). Lineage (NCBI taxonomy): Eukaryota > Metazoa > Chordata > Mammalia > Chiroptera > Phyllostomidae > Glossophaga > Glossophaga mutica. Next base: position 161,892,013 of record CM077303.1, read on the forward strand.
TTATTTGTTCAAATAACTTTTCCACTTGTTGCTCTTCTTCTTCCCCTTCTGGTACCCCTATAATTCGGATGTTGGGGCATTTAAAGATATCCTGGAGGTTCCTTAGCCTCTCCTCATTTTTTTTTTGAATTATTGTTTCTTCCTTCTTTTCTGTTTGGTTGTTTGTTTCTTGCTTCTGGTCCACTCCATTGATTTGAGTTCCAGTTTTCTTCCCATCACTATTGGTTCCCTGTGCATTTTCCTTCATTTTACTTAGTGTAGCCTTCATTTTTTCTGCTAGCCACCGCCTGCATGCCCGGGACCACCGACCACTACTTTTTCCTTCATTTTTTCATCTAATTTGTGAGCAAAATCAATCAATTCTGTGAGCATCCTGATCACCAGGGCTTTGAACTGTGCATCTGATAGGTTGGCTATCTCTCGATTGCTTAGATGAATTGGCTCTGGAGCTTTGATCTGTTCTCCCGTTTGAACCATTTTGGGTTTTGTTTTGTTTTGTTTTGTTTTTTGGTCTGGTCTTGGCTATCACGTAGTGAGGGATGGAGCCTTAGGTGTTCCCCAGGGCAGGGCAGCCCAGTCACTGGGTTGTGACTCTGTATGTGGGGGTGGGGTCCCAGAGGGAACAGAGAGGGAACAATGGCACTTGCTCCGCTCTCTATCCCAGTTCCATCCACTGCTTCCCACAAGCAAACTGGGCCCTTCTGGTGTTGTCTCCCAGGTGGGTGGGCCCACACATTTCAGGACCCTGTGGGTCTCTCCAACATACTCTCCTGTGAGGCTGGGAGTCTCCTGGCACCTCAATGCCCATGAGTGTTTTTAATTAGTGCTTTTGGGCTCTATTTCCCAGTGCTGGGGCCCTGGGTTGTGCGGTCTATCTCCCCATTTTTGCCTGGTTTATCTGAGCTCCGATGTGTCTCTGCGGTCAGCCACCTTGCACACCTCAGGTCTGCTAGCCACCGCCTGCATGCCCGGGACCACCGACCACTACTTTTTCCTGTTGTGACCCCTCTCCGTGGGCCACTGGCTCTGCCCCTCTTACTGGTCTGGACGAATGGTTGTCAAACTTCCTTACAGTTCAATTTTCTGTCATATCTGGATTTTTTTTTGTTTGTTTGTTTCTAACTCTTTGTTGTCCTTAATTTTGGTTGTGTGAGGAGGCACAGTGTATCTACCTATGTCTCCATCTTGGCTGGAAGTCCCACTGAATATTTCTGGTTTATACATTACCAAACGGATGAAATGTATTGAACAGATAGAAAGAATAAGGAGATGTTCATTCAGTCTGTTTGGTAATGATTTTTGAACCATTGAAAAGTCATTTCCTTCAAGTTTGCTATCACGTGTTAAAATCAGATCAGTGTTGCAGAGTGGCGTGGGCTGTACCACCAAATTGCTGGGATTTGAGCCCTGCCTCTGTCGCTTACCAACTGTGTGACCTCAGATAAATTATTTTCCCATTTTTGTAAAGAGGAAACTGATAGTCCTTCCTTCATAGCCTCGTTGAGAGGACCAACTGATGTCATACACGAAGAGCAATCGAAACAGAGCTTGGTGCCTTGTCACCACCCGATAATTATTAACTGCTATTACATTCATGACCTTCCATGTTTGAGAACCTCTAGGCACATTTCAATCATAGTTATATGAGCCAACTACATGTATCCTCTCTGTATAGGTGCAAAGGAGTGACATTGTAATTCCCACAATACATGGACATAAGTGGAACCCAGATCTCCTTATATTTCCAGAGTAAAGATAATACATGTGAAAGGATTTGGTTAGTTGTTCAGAGACTTAAAAAGAAAGAGTCTGGTATCATTTCCTTAGCATTGTTTTCTCTGAATGCTCACAGGCAGGCTTCATCATGCCTGCCCTTTCCTCTTACATTTATGTTACCTTTGACCCCTTCCCATCTGCTTCCCCTGGATGACAGAAGCATTGTGGAAGGGGAGGCCCTTTCCCCCGACTACCATCACCACTTTTAGAAATAGAGGCAGGAGGAACCGGATGATCTGATCCAAGCACCTTTATCTGATGCTGCGCTTACAGTAAGCTGAGTTGGGATCGACTGCAGCCCTGACAAAAGGCAGGAATGGGGTTTTTCAAAGAAAGAGTGGGGGGTTTATGAGGCCATAGGGAAAAGATTAGTTTATTGTTCTTCCAGCCCCAGGGTTCCAGGATGTGAGCCGGGACAATGGGTTAGGTAAAGGGCTGGGCTGTTCCCAGGTACAGGAGGGTCAGTCCAAACACTGGCCATTGTGGCTGGCACCAGGAGTCTATTGTATGCAGTGGGAGAACATTTTGATGGAACCGCAGGCTATCAAGCGAGTCAGGATAACTGGGTCATGGGCAGGTCATGGGCAGGTCATGGGCATGCCAGGGGGTTGAAAACTGGCCTGACTGGGTCATGAGCCATCTGGCAGGCTGGGAAACTGGCCTGACCCTTTCAACCACCAAACACTGAGCCACTCTGCGTTACTTCTTATCTGCCACCCCCCAGGTTGGTGCAATAAATGGGAAAAATTATTCCCTTGGGCATTTGCTCTCACTGGCAGGAAGAATGAGGTGAGTATAAAGTATTTGAGATGGAATTATAGGGGTGCTTCTATAAGGAGGCATCTTACAGCTGACAGGTGGGGCACAAGAATACCTCTAGGAATTGCATGTTGAATTGTGCACATATACCCTTGAAGTTAGGAAAACTATTTGATAATGACTATGGGTTCTGTAGTGAGCCTGCCTGGATTCAAATTCTGGCTCTGCCACTTCCTTCCTGTGTGAATTTGGGCAAAGTTACTTATCTGCAAGTGGGGATGGCAGCCCCTCCTGACATAATAGAAGCAACAACAGCAACAATGGGTTGAACCAGCTGAAATCTTTCAAAGACAATTCAAGTTTCCCCACCATAAGTACTTAGCCCTCATTCAACTCTTAGCTGTGATCCAGTGTGTTTACATGCACAAGTCTTTCTCCCCAATGAGGTGATGTGCCTTATAGTTTCTTTCTTCTTTTTTAAAATTAATCTCAGGAATTCTTACAAAGCCCAGCATGTACCTGTATCTGTTAGTTTTTGTTGTGTAACAAACTACCTTAAAAGTTAAAATAATTGTTTATTTAGCTCATCATTTTGCAGGTTGGCAACTTGTGCTGAGCTTAGGTAGGCAATTTTTGGTCTTGGCTGCACTCTGCTTATCTCACCCGGGCTCATTCATACGTCTACGGTCAGCTGGAGGGCCAGCTGGGAAGGGCTGGGTTGTCACAGTTTGACCTTGGATGGCTGGATGACTGGGACCCCTTTCTTTGCACATGGCCTCTGGTCCTCCAGCAGGCTTGCCTAGGCTTCCCAACAGAATGATGGCCAGGACCAAGGGCACCAAAGGGGCATAAGCGCTCTCCAAGACCCTGATTCTGTCACAATTTTCTACTGTCCTATTATTCAGAGCAATTGATCTGGCCAAGCCAGTGTGGAAGGGGGTACCTGGAAGCGTGGAGACACAGAGGTGTGAACAACTATGGGCCCATTATTGCGACAGTCTATCACAGACCTCAGAGTAGAGTTTCCATAACTGTTTACTAATTGAGTGGTTACAATCTGGCCCCTTTCCATGCTGGGTAGCTGGCAGAAGCCCCTGAGTCTCTGCTCTGATTTCTGAGCCTAGCACACCAGTCAGCTCTCTGCCGCGTCATGGGCTTCATGCTGATGACCAGGTGTGAAGTGTCTGTCCCTCTTGTTGGTTGGCTCCAACTAAGAAAAGAAGGTGCGTCCCCCTCCTCATGGAGAAACCCAGGGATCCACGTTTCAAGTCCTGGTGGTGCCATTCACTTAGTCGTTTGTATGAAGGCACTCGTTAATTGCGCAGCGCACAGCCTGCGCAACCCTACCCGCCGGTATGAGGCCTCAGACAGAGTCTCTTTCCTGGGGATGTGAAGGGGTTCCATCTGTACAGGGGAGTCAGGCAAGGGGGAAGGGAGGATTTGCACAGCCACAAATCCTTATCTGTTTGATGAGGAGGTTGGTCTCTAGCTTTCCTCTCCTTCATCTGTAAACTGAGCTGCTTGCACCAGACTCTCAGGTAAATTTCCTCCCAGTTCTAATCTTCTCAGTGGTTCACAAAACATAAGACAATAGGTAATGCCACTCTAGTTGAGGAGAGGGAATGGAAAGGCGATCTAGCATGTATCCAAGGCCTATTATATACCAGGCACTACATAAATATTTTGTGTAATTTTCATACTGAAAACTCTGTGAGACGGGTATGACCAGCTAATTTTTTGCAGTGGAACTGGGATTCAGAGAGGAAAAGTGACTTGTCTGAGGTCCCACAGATGGTAAATGGCAGGGCTGAGATTTGAACCCTGGCACCAGAGCACTTCCCCTTCTAGCTGTGCTGCTGCAGAGCCCAGGTGAACAGCACAAGACTGGTCTGTAACACGTTCCCCAAATATCCCTCAGACAGTCACAGCTTGCCCACAGGGAACGGCAGTCGTGGGCATGAAATATGGCCTGGAAGGGGGCCTTGGCGTGAGGAGGCCGATCAGCAGTGACAGGCACTCGGCACAGCACTGTGAATGAGGAAACTGTGCAGCCGATCCCCCGGCCGGAGGGCAGATCACTGGCTGAAAGCCCACTCTGTGTGGGGAGAATCGGCTGTTTACTGGAGATAATGAAACAGCAAACGTTTCAACTTTAAGGTATATGAGTTTTGGCAGGGAAAGATTTGATAACTTAATGATGAGCACTGGAGGCTAATTTGAAAACAGCAGATATCTCCAGCTATCCCTAAAATAGTAGGCTGATCTATTAAAATGGAGTATGTCGACAAGCCTGGGGACAGTAATATTTAAATTGGATGGAATAGAGAATGCTCAGCGCCAGATGATGGCTTTTTCTATCTAGGTTTAATGATGTGGTGCTAGGCCTGTTCAGGCTGGCCTCCAGGCTGTGTGGGTGGCACCTCCTGAAGGCTCGGTTGACCGGAGGCGGATGTCAGCCATGCTGGAGGGGTCCCCTGTCTTCAGAAAGGTGCAGGAGAGAAGCTGGCGCGATCAGCAGCTCTGCGTGTCCTCCTCACATCTGAGTGCCCTGTTCCCTCTCCTGCCTCTGGGAATCTATACAGCCAGCTCTCAGCTGAATCAAGGAAGAGAGCTTGGCCAGTCTGTAGATAACTCAGTGTTTTGACTGGTGCTGCTGATGCACCTGTCTGAGGTTGGTTTCTGGGATGTGATGATGAATTAAACAACTTCCTTATCCTGGTCCTACCCACAGTACAGTTACAGGAGGAAGGCAAACAGGCAGGTCCAGTGTGACAAGCTAATTGATTGGATAACTATGGACAAGCTTGGGCAGCTATGGGCTGGGATGTTGGTCCAACTTTGCATCAACCTGGAAGGTGTCCTGTGGAGACTGTCACTCCCACATTGTGGAGGTGAAGCTGAGGCTGAGGGAGCACTTGCTGACAGTGAGTGGCGATGTCCTCAGGGACCATATAGGTTCCTACCAGGAGGCATAGGGACATTTGCCAACCAGGGTGCTAGAACTGTCACCAGGGTAGTCATCTCCCTTGCCACTGTCCAGCCTCACTCTAGCTGAGGAGGCTACATGGGGCAAGTGTTCTTAGGATGATTGGGTGGGGACACTTGGTGGCCCTGGGACAGCAGCTCTTCTACAACTGGACAGTCTAGTCACACTGTACTTTCCTCTTTTCACTACACTGCAGCTGTACTTGTGAGTAAAGATCACTGTCACAGGGAGGAGACAGGGGCATAAGGGAAAGCTTCCTGGAAGAGAGAACACAAATGAAAAGGATGAGATGAGCATTCCAGGAGGAGAGGTTGGTTTATACAGAGCCAAAAAGTTGAGTGGGGACTACAGTTACAGTGATACAGAATGAAGTGGTGAGGCTGAGAACACAGGTAGGAGCCTCGAATGCCGTTCTAGGGAAAATGGAATACTTTCTATTGTTGCTATTTAAGTAGACAATAATAGTAATGGCCATTTAATAAGCACTTATTATGTGCTACATAATGTACTAAGTGATTTGCAGACTTATGAGTTAGAAATTACTGTTTCCATCTTACAAAAGAGGAAACCAAAGTGCTGATAAGTCAGCTTCCACAGGTTACATTTGTGAAGGTGCTAGCAGTTCACTTTTCTACAGGGGTGTCTTCTAAAGAGCATCCTGCTCTCTTGACCTCACATTGGCACCTGCTGGTAGAGAAAAAGAGTGGGGCTGAAAATACACAGAATGCTCTGTGGTTAGGACTCAGGTTTAAATTCTGTCACTTTCTATCAAGCTGACCCTGGAAAAATTGTTTAACCACTGTATCTCAGTTTTGTCATCTGTAAAATGGGTATAATGATAATAGCTACAATTGCTTTATATAGAGTACACTATACATAGATTACCTGATGAGTCTTTTTAATAATCCAGGAACTGACTTCCGGCCAAGATGGAGGCGTAGGCGGACACACTGTGCCTCCTCTCACAACCAAAATTAAGGACAACAAATATTTAGAAACAAGAAAACAACCAGAACTTATAGAAAATTGAACTGTACGGAAGTCCAACAACCATTCATCCAGACCGGTAAGAGGGGTGGAGTCGAGGTAGGAAAAAGTGGAGGTGCGGACCCAGGAACGCAAGTAGCAGCGGCTCGCAGTTCCCAGGTGCACGGGCGGTGGCTGGCGGTCCTTGGGCGCCCAGGCGGCAGCTGGCGGACCCCGGGCACAGGGGGGCAACTGTGCAGACCCAGTGAGGACGCACAAGGTGGCTGGCTGACCAGGGGGTCCCACATTCGTGCACGCAGACGGTCCAGGCAGAGGGGAAGTGGCGAAAGGGACTGAATCCAGGAGAGAGCAGAGCAGGCGCCATTGTTCCCTCTCAGACCCCACCCCCACATACAGTGTCACAACCCAGCAACTGGGCTGCCCCACACTGGGGAGCGCCTGAGGCTCCACCCCTCACTACGTAACAGCACGTGCGCATGCGCAGATAATCCAGGCGAAGGGGAAGCAGCGGAAGGGACCGGAGTCCAGGAGAGAGCGGAACAGGTGCCATTCTTCCCTCTTGGACCCCGCCCCCACCTATAGCGTCACAACCCAGCGACTGGGCTGCCCCGCCCTGAGGAACACCTAAGGCTCCACCCCTCATACGTAATAGCTGCGACCAGACTAAAACCAAAACAAAACAAAACAAAAAACCCCACCAAAAATGGCTCAAACCGGAGAAAAAATGAAAACCCCAGAGTCAATTCCTCTAAGCAGTGAAGAGATAGCCAACCTATCAGATGCACAGTTCAAAGCACTGGTCATCAAAATGCTCACAGAATTGGTTGATTTTGCTCATAAATTAGATGAGAAAATGCAGGCTACAATACGTGAAATGAAGGAAGACACATGGGGAACCAATAGAGATGGAAGGAAAACTGGGACTCAAATCAATGGAGTGGACCAGAAGGAAGAAATTAACAACCAAACAGAAAACGAGGAAGAAACAAGAATTCAAAAAAATGAGGAGAGGCTTAGGAACCTCCAGGACATCGTTAAACGTCCCAACATCTGAATTATAGGGGTCCCAGAAGGGGAAGAAGAGCAACAAGTAGAAAACTTATTTGAACAAATAATAAAGGAGAACTTCCCCAATCTGGCAAAGGAAATAGACTACCAGGATGTCCAGGAAGCTCAGAGAGTCCCAAAGAAGTTGGGCCCAAGGAGGAACACATCAAAGCACATTGTAATTACATTAGCCAAGATTAAAATGAAGCAGAGAATTTTAGAAGCAGCAAGGGATAAGGGGACAGTCACCTACAAAGGAGTTCCCATCAGATGATTTCTCAAAAGAGAACTTCCAGGCAAGAAGGGGCTGGAAGGAAATATTTGAAATCTTGAAAAGCAGGGACCTACATCCAAAATTGCTCTATCCAGCAAAGCTGTCGTTTAGAATGGAAGGGCAGATAAAGTACTTCTCAGATAAGGTCAAGTTCAAGGAGTTCATCATCACCAAGCTCTTATTCTATGAAATGTTAAAGGGACTTATCTAAGAAAAAGATCAAAAATATGACAATGAAAAGACAGCAAACTCACAGCTATTAAGAACCACACCTAAAACAAAAGCAAACTAAGCAAACAGCTAGAACAGGAACAGAACCACAGAAATGGAGATCATATGGAGGGTTAGCAGCAGAGGCGTGGGAGGAGGAGAGAGGGGGAAAAGGTACAGAGAATGAGTAGCATAGACGGTGGGTAGAAAATAGACAGGGGCAGGGTAAGAATAGTATGGGAAATGTAGAAGCTAAAGAACTTATGACACAAGGACATGAACTAAAGCGGGGAATGTGGGTGGGAGGGGGTGTGCAGGGTGGGGGGAATGATGGGGGAGAAATGGGACAACTGTAATAGCATAATCTATAAAATATATTTAAAAAATAAAAAATAAAATAAAATTAAAAAAAAATAATCCAGGAACTTTTATTATCGCTCCTCTAGTTAAAACTGTTCTTAACAGTGATACCAGGACATATTTGCCCTTCTCCACTCTCAGTCTCCCACGGCTGTGTGGTGGAGTTTCCCAGAAACCATAGGAAAAGTGGTGTCACATCTCCATGAATGTAGAAGCAAATATGAGAATCCAGCTGTTTGCTTTTAAATCAGACACTTCAGAATTTTTGCGTGCCACTCTTCTCACTGAAATATCTTCCAGTTGAAAAAAAAATCATCATTTGGGCCCTGGCTGGGTAGGTCAGTTGGTCCTGATACACCAAGGCTGTGGGTTCGACCTCCAGTCAGGGCACATACAAGGCTCAATCAATGAATGCATAAATAAGTGGAACAACACAGCGATGTTTCTCTCCCCACCCCATACTGATAGATAAAATCCACATAAGCAAAAACTCCGCAGGCCTTCAATAATTTCCAAAGTGTACAAAGGGGTCCTGAAATGAAATGAAGTGAAATGAAATGAAAAGGGGTCCGGGAATGTGGGCTTGGGCCCTGGGTTTCAGTGGGGCCTGTGTACGACATGCTCTGACACGGTCCGGGAAATGGCAGGTGCACAAATGGCAGCTCTCCAGCCCTGGGGGCAGTGGAACCAGACGTAGAAAGTGGCACTGTGGCAGTCACTGCGGCGGGGAGACTGCTCTCTGCAGCTGTGCTTGTGGCCTGTCACAGCCTGGATAGGACTTCACTGAAGAACAGCAGAGGAACCCCTGAAAGCACCGCCACGAGGGGGCATTTATTAGTGGCCTTCTGGTATATGGAGCATGTCCCACTAACACCCCCACTGCATCCCGTTTCTATTATTTATTTATTTTTGACTGGCCACTATCTTAAGGATGCAGTGGGCTTACCATGTGATGTGAGTGGAGCTGAGTGATACAAACACTATACTGAAGCAGACACTTCTGAGGAAGCGTTCCTCCCCACACTGAAGGCAGCTTATGGTGAAAAACTGTGACTCTGCCTGAAGACTTCTGCCTGGTCCTGGGACCACACTCAGGCTGCGTTAGGGCAAGCCAAATGTGCTGGAGAGCTGGTGGCTGGGGAACATCTCTGAACCCATGACAAAGGGGGAGTTCGTGGGAAAGCACTGGCATTCTTACGCCTCACTCTCCATCCCCCAGAGGACTCTGGGATGGAGCTTCGGTTGGCCTTAGTGATAACTGGTTTGATAATGAGTCCTTCACTGGCTTCCTTCCTTTCCCTATTCCCCTTATCAATGTTTCCTGGTTCTGCTTCCTACATATTCCTGATTTGGGGTCTGCTTGTTGGGACACCTGAACTGGGACACCTGGGGTAATGACTCAAGTCTCCAAATTCCTCATGACCATCCAGTTAGGTCCTACAGGTTAAGGTGTTTTTGCTTAGCAATATTCAAGAGGACTATTAAAGAAAAAAAAAAAAAACTCAAACTTTTTGGAAGGAATATTCATAAGGAAAAGCACACAGAACAAAATATACAGCTAGTGACTTTTTGTGAAGTAAACCCTTAGGGCAAGGTCCAGAACGTTACTGGCACCCAGACGTGTTTGCATGTGCTCGGCCCTACCAGCCGCGGCAAGGTGGTTTTCCATAGCGGCTGTGCACAGCTACATCCTCTTCAGCAGTGTGTTTGGGTTCCACTCCTCCACACTTTTGTCAGGACTTGATAGCACCTGTCTTTCGTTTAACCCATTTGGGCAGGCGTGTACCACGTTGTAGCTTTAATTTGTATTTTCCTGATGGGTAGTGATGGTGAACACTTTCAGTACACTTATGGCTATTTGTAAATCCTCTTTTGGGAAACATTGGCTTCCAATCATTTGCAAGTTTTTCTGTTGGGTTATTTGTCTTTTTCTTATTGATTGGTAGGAAATATTTACATATTCTGAATGTGAGCCATTTATCAGATATATGCAGCGTAAGTAATTTCTCCTGCTCTGGGAATTGTCTTTTCATTTTTTAATGGTGTCTTTTAATGAACAGAATTTTTTAATTTTAATATTGTCTAACTTATGAACTTTTTCTTTAAGTTTAGTATTTTTTGTGTTCTATTTAAGAAATCTTTGTATGCTCCAAGGGTGCACTGATGGGACTGTATACGTAAGGCTCTATCTGGACTTTCTATCCTAGTTCATTGGTCAGTTTGTTTATTTTTGTGTCTCTTCTATTTTTTTAAAGTTTTTTTAAAATTTATTTTTAGAGAGAGGGGAAGGGAGGGAGAAAGAGAGGGAGAGAAACATCAGTGTTCGGTTGCCTCTCACATACCCCACAGTGGGGAGCTGGCCCACAACCCAGGCATGTGCCCTGACTGGGAATCGAACCAGAGACCCTTTGGCTCTCAGCCCGAACTCAATCCACTGAGCTACACCAGCCAGGGCTCTTCTATTCTTATACTATCTTAATTACCACAGCTTTATAATGTTGATATCTAGAGGTGGAAGCTTTGCAGCTTTGTTCATCTTCTTTAAAATTGCCTTTGCTCTTTTTAGCCTTTTGTATTTTTGTAAGAATTTTAGGATTGGCTTTTCAATTTGTTTTAAAAAATTCTGGGACTTTGATTGGGATTGTATTGAATCTATAGATTCATTAGGGAAAAAATTGATATGTACAATATCATGTCCCAAAGTCCATGAACATAGCATGCCCCTTGATTCATTTAAAGATTTTTGTTTTCTCTTAATAGTGTATTTTTAGTTTTTAGTGTAGAAGTCTTATATACCATAGGGGCTACTGAAGCTCTGAGTTGTTTCAAAGGCAACAAAGGGATCAATTGAGATGCCAGACACATTCTATTGAGTGAAAGTTGAGATGTTTTTCAATTCACTCAGCAACCACCAAACTAGGCAGCCATTACCACAATAAGAGTTTGGAGTGAACTTCAATCCTCGCATACAAGGGAAAACAAGGACTTCTTTTTGTATCCCCCCAAATGATATATTGAAGGCCAAACCCCTTTTATCTGGATGGAGGAGAGTCTGAGAAATGCAGTTTTTGACATTTGAATCGCAGGAACGCACACAAAGGAGCGGGAATGGATGTTGAGTGAGCCAGACTGTAGCATCTGCTAGAGGTGGGAGGATACAATGTTGGCTTGCATCAGGCAGAAAAAACCCTCCAGATCAATTCAGAGAGACTTTCTTGTCTCAGAACTTCTACATAGTTTCTACTTTTGGCATACTATTAAATTCTAGGCTCCAATCCGTGTCCTCTGGCAATCTCTGGGTTTGAGATTTAACTGTTTCCTGTCCTTTTCTTTGTGAAGGTGACAGTAACACTGGTTTTTAAAAGCTTTGACGATTCATGGTAGCTATTCTCCAATCCATAGAAGGAACTACCAGATGGTTGGTCTGTCCCCCAACATGTTAAAGACAGAAGGTGATTCGCAGAACCTCTATGCACCACCTCCCTTTGCCATGGCTTTTGTTCTCATAATTCTATTCCTGGGACAGGCTGCAGCTCTGCCTAACAATAGTAGCAAATGGCACTCTGCCTCTGAATTCACCTCTGATCAGCAATACATCTCTCTTTCCCCTGGTGCAGCTGACTGTCGGGTGCCTTTGAAATAGGATCAACAACACATGCTACTAATTGGCACCCGTACACACTCACACATATGTAATGTGTGTGGTCTAGCCGCTGTCTTCCACTATGGCAACTGGAGCACAAACCTTCCAAGATCACCCTAGCACAGCCCCCGACAGCCGGTGGGGTGCACCTCACTCTGGCAATGGCATATGTGTGACCTGGTGAGGAAGAGCTTGAGGTTGTGATGGTGCCCAAACCTAGCCACCATCTTGCTCCTTCTCTTCAAGTGGGAAAATGGCAGAACCTGCATTTGTATTCTTTGGTGTGAAGTAAAGAGGGAGGTTTTCATGGACCTCCAATGACTGTTGGCTCCGTGCTCTCCCGAACAGCAAGCTGCTCCCTGATCTTTCCTGAGCTCTGTGCCAGACATGAATTTGCTGCCGCAGCTGCTCAAATCATATTTAATTTTGGGAGGAGGAGGTACTGGCACTGGCACTTGACAACAGGGTGTGATTGGCTGAGTCATGCTGGCTATTGCTTTCCTGATTCTTCCACTTGAATTTGTTTTTACTATGTGTGTCAATCAAGGCCTGCAGGAAACAGATGGAATATTCCACAGGAATAATTGTAGAGAGTTAATTAAAGAGACTTTTTATGATGTGGGGCAGGGCATCATTTAGGGGTACCAACAAGGGGTGAAGAAGGACCCCTTGGTGATCTGAAGCTGTTATCTCCCTGAAGGGGCAAGGGAAGAGAGAAATTCTGAGAACCTGGGGAAAGTGGTTGTACAGAGAAGGCTGTCTAACTGGAGTTATGACCTTCAGTTCAGAGATGCAGTCACTCCGTGGCCACCCAGCAGGGAAGGGCTGAGGGAGTAAGCACCCTAACCATATGCTCCTCCGGCTCTTCAAACTTTTAACTCTCGTTGGCCCAACCCAGCTAGAAGCCAGATGGCAAGAGAGCCCTCACGCAGCCTACATAGGTCAGCCTGCTGGAGGATCAATAAAGGCTACAAGGGAATGTGGAGAAACAAATGGAAAATCACCAGCGACTACATTGGAACATGCTTGAATGAGTTTAATCCACTATTCTCGGGCACAGGAAAAATCTCATTGATTTATCTTTCTAAATTAAGACAAAACTGGCTCGAGATGCTATTTTTATAGTAGATCACAAAGAAATGTCAGTCATTAGGAGGCTCCCCTACATGACACTGGATCGTAGAAAATCCCAGCTCAATGTGACTATTGGAAGCTCAATGGAAGCGGCCTTAGGCCTTTGCTTCAGTAGCCTCTGTCCCTAGTAGGCACTTGTGGTTTTGCCAGCATGTTTATTTTTAGCAAATAGTCCCTTGTGTTCATTTGGGAAATGACCCCCTTTTGTTGTATAGTTCTTAGGGGGATTGTCAACTAAGTGCCCTGCCCTTTTTTGGCCTAGTGGTGGGCATCTAACTCACAAAGTCAGTCATACTCAATTCTGTGGGAGTTTGAATTGGAATCGAGTTCTTGACCCCTGAACAGAAGAGTTGGCACCAAAGCATTCTAACAATAGAGCCACAAGAAGAGTAGATGTTGCTGGTTTCGAGCTATCCTAAACTGCCCTGATAGCTGTCCTTCCGGAGACATGGTTTTTCAGTTTTCTCTTTGATTCTGTAACACCCTTTATCCTTTTCAATCACTGGTGTCATTTTTTTTTTTTTTTATTGTTGCTTACAACCAAAATATCCTGATAGCTACACCGTTGTTGTCATGGCTACATCTGCTACTGGGTGTTTTTTTTTCCGCCTTGGTCTCCAGCCAGCTGCCTTGGGAGAGCTGCAGGGAGCTCCTCGCAGAGGTCTTCCCCCGCCCCACCCCATACCAAGCTTGGTCAGAGGGACCTTTACAGCAACTTGTAAAGCTGTGGGCTTAACGTCCAGCCTCTGTTTCCAGGGAGCTGCCTGGGGACAGAGGGCAAGTCCCCAGCACCTTTATGAAGTGCTATCCCTTTGCGCTCCCCCTTCCCCTCCTTTTGTCCCGAGGAATCAAGATTGGGTTGGGACAGTTAGTTTCCTCTCTTCCAATCCTCAGATCTTGCCTCTTTTGGACAAGTCACTTCTCTTACTTAGTAACTTACATTTTAAAACAAAATATGTTAGCTCCTCCCAGGCAAAATTAGGCTCGATTTCTCAGGTTCAAAGGCCTTGCACTGTCTTCTTGAATGTTGGCATGCTGGGAAAATACATCATTCTGTGGTGAGAAAACTTTGGTACAAAAACAAAACAGAACAGTACAAAAATAATTAATTTCTTAATTAGTTTTTCCTGTAACATTATTTCCTACCTTTTGACAGAACTGATATAAATCTATAATCCGTGGGAATCCTCTGTGTGTGTGTGTATTTGTCATGAATATAATTTATGACTAACCTATCAGGGTTTCTGTATATGCAAATAAATTGTATTTGTCTGTATTGAGCATATGCCATTATGTATAAATAATATTTCTCTTCAAGCTGCTGGGAAAATTAATGAAACCATTTCTATAGTAAATGAATCCCTACCAGTCCACCGGCACTGATCTTTAGTGACTTAGTCAACATAATTAAGGTTAAAACTCACTGTTTGGTTCTGACTTCTCTCCCTGAGCCTATTTGTCATCATTCACTCACCGGGCTATGAGTTCATCACCATTCGCTCCCCAGTCCGCCATGTGAACCTCTCTTTCTGGCTGGTAATCTTCATCTGGTAAGCCTTCTGTCCTTCAGTATTTTTTTCATGTCTAAGTCATATCTCATCACCTGAAAGAAATTTTCCAAGATTGATTAGGATTTTGCATTTATGCTATATGAATATATAATATAAATCCAAATTCATGTTCAACCTTCTACTCATGTGTGTTTATTTATGTAAGCCTGTCTGTCTTCTATATATCTATCAATTTATCATCTTAATGTTGATAGAAGCAGAGATTTTTTTCATGCATTAAAACTTAGTTATAAACAAGAAACCATTTATAAGTAAGTAGAAGAAGAAGACCCCTCAAAGACAGAAAAGTTCTTCTTTGCATTGAATATGCCAACTTGCTTTTATTAAAATTTAGACAAATAGAAAGCACCTTCTCTAATTTGTTGTTTGAAAAAAAATGACTTGAAGCCCTATATAATTAATAATCATAGATTAGGACTCTATACTACCACAGAATCATGAGGATAAAAAAGGCACAGTGCCAGATGTAAGCAAAGTTGATCTAGAAAGATTGTCATTAGAAATTAGGGTAATTCTGGTAGTCTGGGATGAGTTATGTGTTGTCCATTTTTCCTGTGTTTATTAATTTTGCAAATCTTTATTGAGTGTCAACATCTTCAGGGTCCTGTAGGAGGACATAAAGATGCAGAAGCCTTGGTTCTACCGAAGAGTATTCAGCTTGGCTCCATAGGCATGTCCGTAAGTAATTGCACTGCACAGCAGGATATGTGCCCCAAGTGGTGAAGGAGGGATCATGCAGGAAGGAGTGAGGAGAAAGAGCTTCTGCAGGTGTCCTGATGCTAGTGACCTGTAAAGGGACCAAGAGAACAATGGAGTCCAAGGGTTGAGAATAAATGGAGCAGTGGGGACACAAAATTACAAATGGAATACACACTGTGAGTACATTACCTCACGTTGGAAATCTGACCTTCTCAGATGAGTTTTTATGGAACCTCACTAGGCTTTTTGAGCCTCCAAGTCGAGAGATGGAGGTGTTAGCAGGCAGTCTGACCTGTTAGGTCGGCTGTTTGCTTCACTGCCTCCCTCTTGCTGCAGAGGCCTAGTTCCTTCCACTCAACCTTTTTCAATTCAGTTTGAGTGCACCCTCTTGCTGGGCTTGCCTCTTATCTCAGACTCTCCTTGTTGTTAGATGTCAACCCACTGACCACCTAAGAAGCTGGGATAGTTAAACATTGTAACAGATAGCTTTGATGCTAGGTCATTGGCCTCAACCCCATGACCACTTTCACCTGCTGCCCACTGTATATGCCCCCAGAATTTCCCTGTCACCACAGGAATTCATACCAACCAAAAGGATATGAATCAAAACAGAAAAATCAATTACTATACATTTCTAATAAGCCCATTGTTCAAAGTCTACAAGGCTGTCAACAGTTCTGGGCCCTGGGACTCTGGGTCTTCAGGCCAGTGCTTCTTTTTAAATTTGTGTTAAGGAGTTGGATTTGGGCTCTAGGGCTAAGAAGGGGTCTGAAGCACAGTACTGATTTCTGCAGAAGCAAAAATGATGCCACCAGAATTTCTACACTACCAGCCAGGACTGATGATTCAGCAGTAATGCCTCCTGCCTCCTGTTTAAAGCGGTAACAAGGGATTTGTCCTGGGCAGCGAGCCAATCCACTACCTGACTGGTAGACGCCTTCACCTTGAGCCCTTCCATCCTCTCCCCATGCAGAGGGGCCATGGTGCTCCAGGAAAAAGTGGTTGTGTGACCCAGTATGTAAATGAAGTCCTTGAAATGGACTTTTGAGAATTGGCAGTGCGATCTCTTTGCAAGTTCTAAAAGAAGGACTAACCTTATTTTTAAAATTCTTTAAAAAGTGTGCAAGCCTGGGAATGGTTTTATAGAGCCCTAATGAGCAGATAATTGGGACATAATGAGACCTGTTTGGTCACTTTGATAGAAACTGAGAGAGATGAGTAGATAATATGTACAGATAATATGTAGTTAATCTTAATCTTAACTACATTTCATCCATATACTCAACACCTACCCCCAACAGCAGCTACATGTGAAATGGACAAAACTCTAGTAATTAAAGTAGAATTCCCAACATTTACATATTTTCTCTCATTTTATGTGAACAAATAGCATAGGGGAGCATTAATATTTAACATGACTACGTGGTTAAGACCATTCCACAATAGATGGCTAGAGGAGTCTGAAATTTACCATCTAGTTTTTAACCCTTTGGGCATTTGGTATTAATTTACTTTGTTGAACATTCTCTGCATTTTTTCAGAATCTAACTAGGTTGCATTTCCATTTTCATTTGGGAAAACTAATGGGAGGAGGGAATTGACCTCAGACATTACGTAATTCATTCTTTTTTAGCTCTTACTCTAGCAAAAATAAAGAGTGAAGATAACTCCATCATTTTTTTTTGTTTGTTTGTTTTCTCCTCAACTGTCTTTCATGTTTGTGTTGGGGCTGGCTCAGGGTCTCCTGGGACACTCTTGTTAGCAACCAACAGGGGGAATGAGAGGTGGGCTGCCAACAGCTGGTTTGACTATTTCTCAAGTAGAAACATAATATTTAAATTCCATGTTAACACTGGACCTCCCCTATACAGCCCTGGGAGAAATTGTTGTTTAAATTATTGTGAAGAATGAGTGAAAAACATGGAAATAAGGCACTTACTGATAACTACTTCATAAGACGGTATAACAACATTTAGGAGAGAAAGGAAAGCTACATTACATTTCTTCTTTGGGATTTTTAGTTTAATTTCTGTTTTCTATACTACATGACTTGAATAATTTTATTGTTGAATATTCTGGAATGGGGAATTTCCTATATCGCATATGGTTAATTTATTAACATTCTCTCTTTAATATTTATAGTGTTCTCAGTGAACTTCTTCCTGAGAAGTTTAATAGCGATATCATATTTAGTACATTCCTATGAAATTCTAATGTTGCTATCCTTTTATATTAGTAAATATTTACAATATAAAAACATTTTTAAAAATAGTAAGTCAGTGTGTGTGGTAGATTTGCTCATGGTCACAGAAACTAGAGAAACCTTTGGGAAATAACTCCTGACATTCATTCCCAAACCCCTTTTTACCTTTTTTATATTAAACACATTGCCAGGGAATGTTTGCTCTTGATTCTTCATTGAGGGCAATGTTAGAAGCCCATCCTGAAAGACACAGACACAAAGAGTCACAGTTTAGGGTTATGTTTACTCAACTTCATAGCAATGCCGAGTCTATAAACCCAAAACTTTCTTTGCTCCTAGCTGTTTGTTTGACTATTTTGTCTTGACATTAGCTCAGGGTGATAAGTAAAGAATGCTAACTTTGTATGTTTGGGTTGTATGTCTTCAGTTTGTTGACCTGATAGGGCCCAATCCTGTTAGCTCCTGTGGGATGGTGATGGATTTATTATTCGTTGTCAAGTTGCAGAAACCTTTTCTTCTGGCTGATGCACTACTTTTCAACTGTGTGTGTAGGGCCAGAGCTCTCTAACCCTTCTTTTAAAATTTATTATTTTTAATTACAGTTGACATTCAGTATTATATTAGTTTCAGGTGGGCAGCATAGTGATTAGACATTTATATAATTTGTGAAGTGATCCCCCGATAAGTCTAGTACCCATCTGACACCAGACATAGTTATTACAATATATTGTCTTCATTTTCTATGCTGTACTTTACATCTCTGTGTAACTGCCAACTGTGGTTCCTAGTCCCTTTACCTTTTTCACTACCACCACCATCCCATCTGGCAACCATCAGTTTGTTCTCTGAATCTGAGTTTGTTTCTTTTTTATTGTTTATTTTGTTTTTTAGATTCCACGTACAATGAAATCATATGGTATTTGTTTTTCTCTGTCTGACTTATTTCATTTAGCATGATACCCTCTAGGTCTATCCATGTTGTTGCAAATGGTAAGGGTTCATTCCTTTTTTATGACCAAGTAACATTCCACTACATATGTACTATATCTTCTTTATCCAATTATCTGTTGATGGACTTCGTTATGCTTATTACTTGGCAGCTGACACCTGGGTCCTAGGGTGATCTTTGGTTTGCATCCCCAGATATAATGTATAGATGACTGTAGAAGTATGTGTTGATTTAAGTAAATGTAGGGCATGAAAATCAAGATTTACAAAGAGAAAAATCCAATGGTCCTATATTTTACAAAGAAATCATTAGTTTTGAGAAAATATTTATCATAGCATTTAAAAAACTTTGGATACATAACTGTTCCTTATTTACCACTGGTTAGACCCAGTGTTGCTATCTCATTTATCTCAATTTTTATAAAGATAGGTTTCTTTCACAAATATAAGCAGCATAGAATATTAAACTCTCTGATAATTCAGGCCAAAAATTACCTTGAAGTCTTCAAAAATTGAAGAGAAATCAGCTGGAATGTATATTACCACTTACCTATTAAATATTGTGTATTATTGAATTTTTTACATATAAGTTTTGTATTATATCAATAATACAAAATAATAATACAATAATAATTATTGTATACAATAATAATACAAATAATACTCTTGATTATCAATTATGAAAATGAATCATAATAAGAATTAATATTGTGGCTAAGTTTAAAACATGTTCTATTCTATTAATTTTATTATATTTATATTTTCTAAATTCAAGTTTATACATAGTTTATACATTTTTTAATTAAAACTCTTTTTAAATAAAAATTTTATTTTATAATATTTAGATTTACTCCCCAAATTGAGAAGATAATATGCAACAACTTCCCCTATTATTAACATCTTTTTAAAAATATATTTTATTGATTATGCTATTACAGTTGTCCCATTTTTTCTCCCCTTTATTCCTCTCTGCCCTGCATATCCCCTTTCCACAAGCATCCCACCCCCCTTAGTGCATGTCTGTGGGCTGTACATATAAGTTCTTTGGCTCCTCCATTTCCCATACTATTCTTAAACTTCCCCTGTCTATTTTGTACCTACCATTTATGCTTCTTATTTATTCCCTGTACCTTTCCCCCCATTCTTCCCCTGTTCCCTCCTGGCTAATAACCCTCCATATGATACCCATTTCTGTGAACCTTTCCTCTTCTAGTTGTTTGCTTAGTTTGTGTTTGTTTTTTTAGGTTCAGTTGTTGATAGTTATGAGTTTGTTGTCATTTTACTATTCCTATTTTTGATCTTCTTTTTTCTTAGATAAATCCCTTTAACATTTCATATAATAAGGGCTTAGTGATGATGAATTCCTTTAACTGGACCTTATCTGGGAAGCACTTTATCTGATCTTCCATTCTAAATGAGAACTCTGCTGGATAGAGTAATCTTGGATGTAGGTCCTTGCCTTTCATGACTTTAAATACCTCTTTCCAGCCCCTTTTTGCCTGGAAAGTTTCTTTTGAGGAATCAGCTGATAGTCTGATGGGAACTCCTTTGTAGGTAATTGTCTCCTTTTGTCTTGCTGCTTTTAAGATTCTCTCCTTATTTTTAATCTTGGGTGATGTAATTGTGATGTGCCTTGGTGTGTGCTTCTGTGGGTCCAACTTCTTTGGGACTCTGTGAGCTTCCTGGACTTCCTGGAAGTCCATTTCCTATGCCAGATTAGGGAAGTTCTTCATTATGTTTTCAAATAAGTTTTCAATTTCTTGTGTTTCCTCATCTCCTCTGGCACCCTTATGATTCGTATGTTGGAACATTTAAAGTTGTCCTGAAGGTTCCTAAGCTTCTCATCATGTTTTTGAATTCTTGTTTCTTCATTTTGTTTTGGTTGAATGTTTCTTTCTTCCTTCTGGTCCGAACTGTTGATTTGAGTTCCAGTTTCCTTCCCTTCACTGTTGGTTCCCTGTACATTTTCCTTTATTTCACTTTGCATAGCCTTTACTTTTTCCTCTATTTTGCACCCATACTCAACCATTTTTGTGAGCATCCTGATTTCCAGTATGTTGAACTCTGTATCTGATAGGTTGGCTATATCTTCATCGCTTAGTTGTATTTTTTTCTAGAGCTTTTATCTGTTCTTTCATTTGGGCCATCTTTTTTTTTTGGGGGGGGGCGCTCAGTGTGCCTGTTACATAGTAGAGGGTGGAATCTTAGGTATTCACCAGGGTGGTTGCTGTTTTGTGGTGCTGTATGTGGGGGAGGAGCTGGAGAGGGGACAATGCTGCTTGCTCAGGTCTCTGCTGGCTTTCAGTCACTTCCCCCACTACCCACAAGCAAATTGGGCCCTTCTGGTGCTGATTCCCAGGTGGGTGGTTTTGTGTACATTTTAGGACCCTGTGGATCTCTCCAACAAATTCTCCTGTGAGGTTGGGAATTTCTCCCATCCCTGTAACCCTTACAGGTTTTTTCAGTCAGAGGTTTTGAGGCTTTCTTTTCCCACACTGGAACCCTGGGTTGTGTGGCCTGTCTCACTCTGCAGTTGTTCCTCCCAGTTTATCCGAATGCAACTGTGGGACTGCCTGCTCTGCCAGCTGCTGCCTTGCTGAGAGTCCTCTCCACCCCACCTGCCCATCTCTGCCCCTCCTTCTGGTCTGGATGAATGTTTCTTCTTTAACTCCTTAGTTGTCAGACTTCCATATGGTTTGATTTCCTGTCAGTTCTGGTTGTTTTTTGTTTTTAAATTTGTTGTTGTCCTTGTTTCGATTGTAAAGGGAGGCAGTGTATCTACCTACACCTCCATTGGCTGGAAGTTCTATTATTAATATCTTACATTAGTGTGGTACATTTGCCAAAATTAATGAGTCAATATTGATACATAATTGCAGCTAAAGTCCACAGGTCATTCAGTTTCCCTTAGTTTTTCTCTAATGCCTGTTGTCTGTGTCAGGCTCCCCTCCAGGGTACCATGTTATATTTGTGTTGTCACCTCTCCTGAGGCTCCTCTTGGCTGTGGCAGGTTTTTTAGACTTCTTTTGGTTTTGATGACTTCAACAGCCTTAAGGTGCACCAATCAGGTAGTGTTTAGAATATCACTCAATTGGGATTTGTCTGATGCTTTTCTCATGAGAAGACTGGAGTCAGGGGTTTCAGGGAGGATGACCATGGAAATAATGTGCCATTTTCTTTTTTTAAAGATTTTATTTATTTATTTTTAGAGAGAGAGGAAGAAAGGGAGAAAGAGAGGGGGAGAAACATCATTGTGTGGTTGCCTCTTGATCACCCTCCACTGGAGACCTGACCCACAGCTCAGGCATGTGCCCTGACTAGGAATTAAACTGGCGACCCTTTGGTTTGCAGGCTGGCACTCAATCTACTGAGCCACACCAGCCAGGGCTAATGTGCCATTTTTTTCACATCATAACAAGGGTACATGTTATCAGCATGACATCTCTACTGATATTGACCTTGATTACCTGGCTGAGGTAGGGTTGATCAGGTCTAGCATTAAATACAATAAAGACATTTATTCATGTGTTACATGTCAGGAATGCAGTTTTTAGTTGAAACAAATTATGACCATTATGTTAATTTTGGGTAGTGAGAGATTGTGTAGGCAAGGAATAAATAAAAGCTATTTGAACTTCACAAAATGTTTGAATTTCTGACCAGCTTAAAATTTCACTTGATTTTTAAATATTTGCAAGTGTAAAAACAACACAAAAATTACTACTGAGTATTCAGAATCTTGTATTGTTGTAAACACCAGACTTTTAACACTGAAAGATAAAGGTTAATGTAATTTATTCATTACAATATTCCAACACTTCTTGTGCTGGTATCACAAGTATATATATTGGAATGAAAACCTCCATTATTTCTTACCTGTGGCACTATTGTTTGTAGGAAATAGTAGGGACTAGGGAAACTGCCAGATGTTGGTAAAAGAGTAGAGTAATCAAGGAGGTTAAAAGAAATTGTAACTCATGGGCTATGTAATACAACTATGAAACAATGTATGAATAGAAGTCAGTGGTTGACAGCTGAAATTCCCATCAACTAACCCAGACACAGTCATTAATCAATGTAATATACACAAACAAACAAGACACTCACAGGGGTCAATTTAAAATATGTTAGCAAAGCATTTTCTCCTCATCTTGCTTGTTTTCATGCTGGCTAAATCACTAGAATTTCCTCCTCTTTGCTCTCTAGTGGAACAGTCACTGGCCCGCAACCATGAGGAGGCAATAAGCCCAGGCAGACAATAAATCCAATATTTTTAGGAGCAATTTCTGGACATTAATTTCATTTTATCATTTAAGGGAGAAATGTTTAGTGAAATATATTAACCCAGTGCAGAATGACATAGTATATAAAATTACACATGACTGATGAATTGTTTAATAACATTTAGTGCCAATTCCTAATTAAGCATATGGGGAAAAAAGAATAAAAATATTCTTCCTTATTGTGATACAGAAGGCTCACTTAGTACATAGATAAAACGCATTCTGAATTTATATATCTTCTGAGTAAGTCATCTTCCACCTGCTACAAAACAATAATACTCTATCAAGCATCTATTTTCTAATGCTAAGGATACAGTAAAGAGCAAACAAATCCTTGTTCTCTGAAGCTTGTATTTTAGTGTTGGTGGTAGTGGGGGATGTAGGAAGGAGGTGAGTAAGCAGATTAGAAATAAATACATACAGTAGTTTTCCTTATCCACAGTTTCACTTTTCATGATTTCAGTTACCTACGGTCAACCACAGTCCAAAAATATTAAGTGGAAAATTTCAGAAGTGATCAATTCATGAGTTTTAAATTGCGTGCGTACTGTTGTGAGTGGGAGATGAACTAGCCTGAGTCCCGTTCCATGCTGCGTGGGAGGCGAACCACCCCCTCGTCCAGCAGCTGCACACTGTTCACACCTGCGGCCCATTAGCACCCAGGCGCCATCTTGGTCATGAGATGGACCATCAAGGTACGTCGGCTTGTGTTCCCTAAACCCTCATTTTACTTAAGAATGGCCCTGAAGCACATGAATAGTGAGGCTGGTGGTTTGGATATGCTAAAGAGAAGCCATAAAGTGATTCCTTTAATTGAAAAAGCAAGAAGTTCTTGACTTAATAAGGTGAAGTTACTGAAATCTACGGTAAGAACAAATTTATCTGTGAAGCAGTCTAATTTATGAATTACACTTTATTATAAATATGTATACAGAGGAAAAATCATGGTAGATGTAGTGTTCAGTACTATCTGTGGTTTCAGGCATCCACTGTGGGGTATTAGAACTTATCCCACATGGATAAGGGCAGGCAGCTGTATATAGAATGTCAGATGGCAAAAAGTGCAATGGAGACAAATGAAGCAGAAAAGGCTTAAGGAGCAGGAGAGGTTCTAGAGAGGAGAAGGGAATTTTAAATAGCAGAGTCAGGGAAGGCCTGGCTGAGAACATTTGACGAGCCATGCGAATACCTGAGGAAAAACTTTCCAGGCACTGGGAGCAGCACGAGCAAAGGCCCTGAGGCAGACACATATTTGGTATGCTCAAGGAATTGCAGAGTTTCCTGGCTGGAAAGCAAGGGATGAAGAATAGAGCAGGAGGTTAGGCTGATGGAGGAGGCAGACCATGCAGGGCTCTGTAAGGAACTATCAGGACTTTGGAGGGTTTTGAGTAGAAGTGTGACAATATCTGACCTTAGTTCTCAAAATTACTCTGGCTGCTCCTTTAAATGGTGATCAGGGGGCCAAGGTGAGAGGGGCGGTGGCTGAGAACAGGGTGGTGGAGTGGAGAGGGTGAGAAGGGCTGGGGTGCTGCAGGTATTTTGAAGGTAGAGCCAGCAAGTTTGCTGAGAGACAAAATACAGATACGAGTTTATTTTTTGGCATGAACAGCAAGAAAGAAAAAATGGCTTTCACAATGACTATTTTGTAGAGATTTATGTTTTCTTGTACATGTAATAAAGTATCAAAAATAAGGCTTAAAAGGAATTCCATTAGAAAACTATGGTTATACACCTAAAAGAGCTAAAGTACTCAACCAAAGGCTATTAGCAATAATAGAACAGTAAAACAAGATTGCTGATCAAAAGATAGAACAGAAATCAGTCCTACACTCAAATGTCTTTATTACCCAGCTAAGAATATAATAATAAAAGACTTTCAATTTATGGTCACCACAAAATTGAATTATATGTTAATTAAACTTGTGTGAGGCTATATAACACCTACCCAAAAAATCTACAGAATTTTAATGGTGAAAAAAAGCTTGATGATATAAATATCTCCTACTCCTGGATGGGAAGATTGAATGGAGGTGGCAATTATTTCTGGTTTGATTTGCATTTTTAACACAAATTCAGTTAAAATACTGATGATGTCATGGCCATTTTATAGAATTCAAAATAATTTATACTTGGGAAGAGAAAAAATATTAAAGGGTTAATAAAGAAATAATAATTATCTCATGATATTTAAAAAAATATTTTATTTATTTTTTTTAGACAGAGGGGAAGGGAAGGAGAAAGAGAGGGAGAGAAACATCAATGTGTGGTTGCCTCTTGTGTGCCCCCTAATGGGGACCTGACCCACAACCCAGGCTTGTGCCCTGATTGGGAATTGAACTGGGTACCCTTTGGTTTGCAGGCAGGTGCTCAATCCACTGAGCCACACCAGCCAGGGCTAAACTGTTTTTTAAAAAAAAAAACAATAATAATTGATCAGTTTAACACTGACTTAGAAGGAGAAATATGGACCATTGAAATAAAATAGAGCATACATAAAGAACTTTAAACATATATGAAAATGTAATATATGGCTGAGTGTAATAAAATTATAAGGAACATAATTGTTTTGTACGTGCTGCTAGAGTAACATTATTTCAATATGGCAAAAAAACACCCAAATTTATCTCAAAGAATTAAAAGATGAAATCATATACAAAAAGATAGTTTATCCAAAGAATAAACCCATTTTTGATAATTCAAGAAATCATGAAGAAAAGATTGGCAAAGGTGTATAAATAAATCCAAATGTCTATGCAATTAAAATGAAACAAAGACAGAATTGTAGCAAAATAAAGACAATATTTTAAAGTACTTGCAGGAAGTCCAAGTACTATATATCTCATGGGCAGTGTTATTAAATGTTTTTTAGAGTTTCTGAAATTTTACAAATCTGCTAATAGTAGATACAACATGTAAAGAGCTTATAACATCAAAAATAGACTAAGTTCCCAATAGACAAATATATGTGGGTGTATATATACATGAAAGAAAAAAGAAAAAAAAATTTAACACCACTTAAATAGAAATAAATAGAAATTCATTTCTCGACTGAACCACCTAGCCAGGGCTATACTTTCCTTCTGATTTAAGTAAGGAACACTTTTGAAAACCAGCATTATTTTAATTATTGGAAATATGATGTAAATACAAGTCAGCAAATTTGAAAGGGAAAATGACTCAATCTCACCATTCTGTTGGAACTTATTTGATATAGTTTTTAATTATCATACCATTCATGTCCCTTACAAAACAGCTTTATTGACATGAAACTGACAGACAATAAACTGCATATTTGAAACATACAATTTGATAACTTATGACATATTTACTTATATATTCAGGAAAGCATCACCATAATGAAGATAATTGATATATGCATTACCCCTAGACCATCCTTCCCTCCTGCCCCGTGCTACCCGCTTACACTTTCCCACCCTGCACCTGTTCCCCAGGCAACTGCTAATTTGCTTTCTGTCCCTGTACATTCATTTGAATTATCCAAAATTTTATATAAATGGAATCACAGAGTATGTGTTCTTTCTTTGTCTGCCTTTTTCACAGAGTATAATTTTTGAGATTCATCTCTGTTGTTGCCTGTTTAATAATTCATTCCTTCTCTTTTAAAAAAATCCCCAGCTTTTTAAAGGTATAATTTACATACAAAAAAATGTCACCCATTTTCAGTGTATAGTTCAATGAATTTTGGTAACTTTACAGAATAGTGCAACTATCACCACAATCCAGTTCAGGAATTCTTTCACCACCCAGAAAGGCACTTTGTCGTTTGCAGTCACTCTTATCCAAGTAACCTCCAATTCACTTTACCTTTTTTTGTGGATTTCCTATAAATGGAATAAACAGTATGTGGTCTTTTGCATCTGGCTTCTTCCACTTAGCATAATCTTGACATTTGTCCAGATCATAGCATGTTACAATACCTCATTCATTTTTATTGATGAATAGGATTTCATTTAAGGCTATACAATCTGTGCAAACATTATATCATTAACGGACATTTAGGTTGTTTCAGAGTTTGACTATTACAAATAAAGCTGCCATTAACATTCATGTACAAGCCTTTGTATGATCATTAATTTTTATTTCTCTTGGGATCACTGGATCATAAGGCAGGCACATGTTTAACTTCTTAGAAAATTGCCAAACTGGTTTCCAAAGTAGTTATACAATTTTACATTCCCACCAGATCTCTACGTGCTGCCTAACACTTGGTGCGGTCGGTCTTTTTAATTGTGGCCATCTAATAGGTGTGTTATGGTATCTCTGACTTTAAAAAAATTTTTTATTGTTAATTTACAGTTGTCCCCATTCCCCCCTCCTTGCTCTCCCCTGCCCTGCCCACCGTCTCCCTCCCACATTCAATCTCCTCCCCCCCCCCCCGTTGTCCTTATCCATGGGTCCTTTATGCATGTTCCTTGACTTGACACTTTCCCTTCTTTCCCCCATTATCCACCTTCCTCCTCCCCTCTGGTTACTGTCAGTTTGTTCTTTATTATCATGTCTCTGGTTCTATTTTGCTTGCTTGTCTGTTTTGTTGATTAGGTCCCACTTATAGGTGAGACCATATGGTATTTGTCTTTCACTACCTGGCTTATTTCACTTAGCATAAAATTCTCTAGTTCCATCCATGTGGATGTGAAAAGTAGGAGTTCATTCTTTATTTCTGCTGCATAGAATTCCGTTGTGTAAATGTACCACAGTTTTTTGATCCACTCATTTACTGATGGGCACTTAGGCTGTTTCCAGCATTCAGCTATTGTAAATAATGCTGCTATGAACATTGGGATGCATAGGTTCTTTTGAATTGGTGTTTCAGGGTTCTTAGGGTATAATCCCAGCAGTGGGATTGCCAGGTTAAAAGGCAGTTTCATTTTTAGTGTTTTGAGGAAATTCCATACTGTTTTCTACAGTGGCTGCACCAGTTTGCATTCCCATTAATAGTGTACTAGGGTTCCCTTTTTTTCCACGACCTTGCCAGCACTTGTTGTTTGTTGATTTGTTAATGATAGCCATTCTGACCAGTGTGAAGTGGTATCTCATTGTGGTTTTAATGTGCATCTCTCTGATGGCCAGTGATTCTGAGCATCCTTTCATCTGTCTCTGGGCCTTCTGTATGTCCCCTTGGAGAAATGTCTGTTCAGGTCCTTTGCACATTTTCCATTGGATTGTTTGTCTTCCTGGTGTGGAGTCATGTGAGTTCTTTACATATTTTGGAGATCAAACTCTTTTCTGAGGTATCATTGGCAAATATATTTTCCCATATAGTTGGTTTTCTTTCCATTTTGCTGTTTTCTTTAGCTGTGCAGAAGCTTTTTAATTTGATGTAATCCCATTTGTTTCTTTCCTTTAGGGGACATATCAGTGAAAATACTGCTGTGTGGGATATCTGAAATTTTCCTGCTTAGGTTCTCCTCTAGGACTTTTATGGTGTCGTGACTTATAATTTAAGTCTTTTATCCATCTTGAGTTTACTTTTGTGTATGGTGTAAGTTGGTGGTTGAATTTGTTTGTTTCTTTTTTCTTTCTTTCTTTCTTTTTTTTTTTTTTTTGCATGTAGCTGTCCAGATCTCCCAACACCATTTGTTGAAGAGGCTATTTTTACTCAATTTTATGCTCCTGCCCACTTTGTCAAATATTAATTGACCATAGAGACTTGGGTTGATTTCTGAGCTCTCTATTCTGTTCCATTGGTCTATGTGTCTGTTCTTATGCCAGTACCAGACTGTTTTGATTGCAGTGGCCTTGTAGTATAGTTTGATGTTGGTGTCTCTGATTATAACTTGCATTTTCCTAATGATTAATGATGTGAGGTATCTTTTCATGTGCTTTTTTTGTCGTGTGTGTGTGTGTGTGTGTGTGTGTATGTATTCATTCTTTCTTTGGTGAAGTGTGTGTTCAAGTATTTTGTGCATTTTCATTAGGTTGCTTGTTTTCTTATTATTAAGTATGGCAAGACATTTATGTGTTCTGCATACAATTCTTATGCCTAAAATATGCTTTGCAAGTATTTGCTATTATTCCATGGGTTGTGTTTTTATTCTCTTAATGGTGTCTTTCAAAGAATAGAAGTTTTAATTTTGATGAAGTCAAATATGTCAATCTTTTCTTTTATGGATTGTGATTTTGGTGGCATATCTAAGACATTTTTGCTTTATCCAAAGTCACAAGGATACTCCCCCATGTTTCATCTATAAATCTTATATAGTTTTCTTTGTTTTAGGTTTTACAATTAGATTTATGATGCAATTGGTTTATTAAATTTGGTGTATGTTGTGAGGAACTGGGAAATTTAGTGCCTGCTTTTGCATGTGGGTATTCACGTTCCAGCAACATTTGTTGGAAAGACTCTCCTCTATTGGATTACCTTTGTACATTTGCCATGAATCAGTTGTCTGTATATTTGCGGGTCACTTTCTGGACTCTGTTTAGTTTTGTTGAACCATTTGTCTGTCTTTATGATAATACTACACTGTTTGAGTACTATAAGGTTATAATAAATTTTAAAGTTAAATAGCACTAGTTATCCAATGATGTTTTTCCTTTTCAAAGTTGTTTTGGCAATCCTGTGTCCTTCGCATCCCTCTCTCAGTTTAAAATCAGTTTGTTGATTTCCAAAATAAAAGACAGATGGAATAGGGATTGAGATACTGTGGAATCTATAAATCATTTTGGTGACAACTGATATCTTAAATACATTGAGTTTTCTGATCCGTGAACCCAGTATATCTCTTTATTTATTGTCTTTATTCTCAGCAGTGTTTTGTAGTTTTCAGTGCACAGATCTTTCACATCTTCGTCTGGTTTATCCCCAAGCATTTCATGTTGTCTGATGCTATTATAAATTATACTGTATTTTTAATTTAAATTTCTTATTGTTCATTGTTGGTGTATAGAAATACAATTATTTTTAAATATTTCTTGTATCCTTCAACTTTGCTGAACTTGCTTATTAGTTCTAGTAGCTTTCTTTTGTAAATTCTGTCAGATTTTTTTACATGAAAGATTAGGTTGGTTGTGACCAAAGACTGTTACTTTTTCTCTTCCAGTTTGAATAACTGTTGTTCTTTGATGGCCTTATAGCACTGTCTAGAATCTCCAGTATAATAATGTTAAGAGAAGTCCTGAGAGTGGATATCTTTGCCCTGTTCTTAATTATAGGGAGAAAGCATTCAGTCTTTCACATTAAATATGACAGTAGCTGTAGTTTTTTTGTAGATTTGTTAAAAATTAGAAATAGATGTAGGGTTTTGTCAATTGCTTTTTCTCTCTCTTATTGGGGTGACCATGTATTTTTGTTTGTTTTTTAGTTTGTTAACAATGAGTTACCCTGGTTGCTTTTTTTTCTTTTTACTTAAAACCACAAAAAAAAACACATTTTTCATCATATTTCTAGGATAAGCCATGGCTAATCACAATGCATTATTTTTTAAAATATATTGTTGTATTTTATTTTCCACAATTGTGTTTGGAGTTTTTGTATTCTTTTTCATAAGGGATAATGATCCTTATCTTTGTTTCTTTCTATGTGACATATATTTGCTCTCCTGTGGTTGCTTTCAACATTTTCTCTTTACAGTTGATATTGAGCAATTTGATTATAATGTGCCTTGGTGTAGTTTTCTTAATGCTTAGAATGTATTCAGTACATAGTTTGGGGAAATTTTAGCCATTATTTCTTTAAATATATTTTGTGTCTCCATTTCTTCAGGGATATATAGTACATATATATTAGGCTGCTTAAAGTTGTCTCACAGCTCACAGATGCTCATTTTGTTTCATTAAAAATTTTTTTTTAAGTCTGTGTTTCCATTGGAATAGTTCCTATGTTTTCAAGTTCACTAATTTTTCCTTCTATAATATCTAATCTCCATAAATCCCAACAATTTTTCCTTTTTATTTTTGAGTAGTTTTAAATCTCTGGAAGTTCAGATTGGTTCTGTTTTATATTTTTCATATCTGAACTTTTTGAATATATTGAATAAAATTGTAATAACCGTTTTAATATTATTTTCTGCTAAATCTAACATCTGTGTTAGTTCTTGGTGATATTTGATTGATTTATCTTCTCTTCAGTGGTCATATTTTCCTACTTCTTTCT
The DNA here is from genome assembly GCA_039655065.1 of Glossophaga mutica. NCBI lineage: Eukaryota > Metazoa > Chordata > Mammalia > Chiroptera > Phyllostomidae > Glossophaga > Glossophaga mutica. The sequence goes on from CM077303.1 coordinate 161,923,009, forward strand.
ATACCTGGTAATTTTTATTAGATGCCAGACATTGTAAATTTTACCTTGTTGGATGCTGACTATTTTTTTGCATTTCTTAAACACTCTTTAACTTTGCTATGGAACACAGTTAAGTTGCTTAGAAACAGTTTGATCCTTTCAGGTCCTGCTTTTCACATTTGTCAGGCAGACACAGGGGAGTGATCAGTCTGTGGCAAATTATTCCTTACTGCTGAGGCAAGAACCCTCTGAGCATCCTACCTAATGCACCATGAATTATGAGGCCTTGAGGTTGGGCTGGTGTGAACAGGTACTATGTCTGGCCTTGGGTGAGCACCGATCATCCGTCTTTCCAATTCTTTTTGGTGGTTCCTTCCCTAGCTTCAGAGCATTTCTTCTTGCACATGTGGTGGTCATTACTCAACTGAATACCCAAAGGAGATACTTTTACAAATCTCTGAAGTTCCCTCTCTCTGTACCTCTCTCGTCTAGTGCTTGGCCCTGTGAACTCCACCCTTCTTGGTGTCCCCACCTCTTAGCTCTGTCTCTTCCATTTAGGAAATTCACTTGTTTTCCCCTGGGTTCCTTTCTCTGTTCTTTGGCATGGAAACACTCTTAATTCAGCAGTCTGGAACACCTGTAAGGCTTATCGTGAGTCATTGTCCTTGGTTTTTCTATGTTCAGTGTCTTGAAAAGTATTGATTCATATAATTTGCCTCTTTTTTGTTTGTTTCTGGTGGGAAGGTAAAGTTCATCCCTGTTACTCCATCTTGACTGGGAACAGAAGTTCCTTCATATCCTCTTAAAATACAACTGCTTACATAGTTGTAATGAGAGTGTATGTATCATTTGGTGGTCAAATAAACATTATAGCTCAGAGAGATAGTTTCCACATTTCTAAATAGTTTTCACAATTGTCATTTAGTAGCTGCAAAATATTCCACAGTGTGCCAAATTTAAGAGCCATTTATACATTAAAGAATGATTTACGTTCCACCTCCTTCCAAAAAAGAGGATTTCAGATGACTTCCTGACAAAAAGGCTACTAAATAAGAGTGTTACATTATGAATTAAAAGGAAGAAAAAAAGATTAAGGAAAACTAAGGAAGTAATAATGCCAGCTATGATAGTATCTGTTCTAATTGAAAGTAAAATGGGGCTTTGGGTATTCTGGCAGCCAAATGTGCCAACTGTGATTAGTTCCTTGTTTTTATTATCAGAAGAAAAAAGATATAAGGGAATGAACAGTTATTGAATGCCTACTATGTGCAGCTTAACAAAAGATACAATAATATTTTACTTGATTTGCCCTTGTAGTACTTACCCTGGGTCACAGAGTACATGAGAGAATAGGCATCCCGATTTCCCACAGTAAAATGGCACAGCAGGTATTCTGGAGCTAATGCCATCCAGCACGCAGCTACCTCAGAAAAGATACACATTTTCCTTGTACTAAATTCCAACAGACATTTCTTATAGGGAGCAATTCATACAGGCAAGTATCAGAGAGCCAATGATGAATAGCATCACAATAGCATGTCTTCACAATAGCATCATATTACATACATATTAAAAGAAGTTTTTAATGACTATTTTGTAGTGGCTTTTGGTGGGTATGACATTGAACTGCTCTTCAACTGAGGAGCTTTTAGGAGGAGCTACACGGAAAGCAATTAGTCACTTTCTTGGGCGGTAAGGTTAGCCAAGGATGAAATTTATTTACTTAGAGGAAAGAAGTGCTGTCCCCACACCTTCTTCCTTCTGTGATCTTGACTGCTCTTGGACAAAGTTTTGAAAAAACCTAGAGAGCTCCTGCCTCACTGGTTTGTTTTTTGGTTTCACTGCCGGTGAGGGTCTATATTACACTGATTAACTCCTCTTCCTCACAAACCACAATTTAATTTTTGTGTTTACAACTCTGTTAAAAGCTCCAGGTATCTTCGTGGAGCCAATGTTGTCAGAAGGATTCCGGGGTTCCCTCCTCTGCCAGGTGCTACTTTTCTTCATAGACTCTCATGTTCTATCCAGCACCCCGCTCTTGGGTGCTGTCTTTGCCTCTTCCTCTTTGTATTTAACATTTTAGCATCTGTGTTGGAGCCCAATTTAACATTATTAGGCAACTGCTCAATTCTGCTCTCTGAGCTTGATGCTCCAAGCTCTAGGAGTATGCAGGGATGGATGGTACTAGTTCTGACGTCAGGTTGATCACTGTCTAGCAGGGGGATAATAGAGGAAAGTGAATAACTGTCATAAAAAAAAAAAAAAAAGCCAGTTACTTAAAGGTGTACAAACAAGGCAAATACAAATGCCTAACTGGAAAAATCAGGAAATATTTCATGGAGGATTTTGACATTGAAAGTTGTGTAAACATAGACACTTTCATCAGATGCAGTTTATGCAACTTCTAGGTTTGCTTGGCTCCCGCATGGCCCCTGGGATTAGCTGGTTGCTTGGTGGGAACCCATGTCCTGCCACTGCCATTTCAATTCTTAGTACTGCTGGCCATGGCCATCCCAGCCTCCTCCAGGGTGTGGCCAGGCTTTAGGGCAATTTCTATAATATGCTCTGAGGAAGAAGCCTTGGCTTCAGTGCCCAAGTCTTATCTGACTGATCTGCAAAGCTGTGGCATCTCCCTTTGTTTCTGGGCTCAGGTGTCATGCCCTTCTGTTCGAGGCTACCTGGAGGATCTGGTAACAGAACTCTGATGTGCAAGGGAGTTTATGCCGTATGGAGTCAATTTGACCAACCAGAGTCAGTCAAAACTGCAGGAGCAGGCTGGCAACCCCCTTTCTCTTCCTCTATTCCTTGAAATAGTTCATCCAGGAAGCCCTTCCTTGCAACTGAGCAGCTGTGCTATAACCAGATCACCACCTGTTCCCATGCTCAGCCCTCCCCTGATGTACCTTCCCAGCTCCTTCACTCTGGTTGCCCTGAGATTGCACCTCCCAGTAATGTCTTCACACATGAGATCTGCTACTGTCTAGGGAAACTGGGCGAAGATTCAGCGCAAGGCTTTCCAAGCAGAGTACAGAGACCGGAAGGCAGGTGTGCTGAGGCCTAACATCAGTGGTCAACACATTTCTCAGGCCTTCCCCTCCACCCTGAGCGTGCCCTGGCCTTTTCCACACCAGGTGCTGCTCCTTCTCACTCCTCTACGGGGCACACACTCTCTCTCTACCCGCATCCACAAGTTGCAACAGCATCAGTATTGACTTTTCCCTATATGTTCTGTATTTCCCAAGCATACAACCCATGTAGAATTATAAAACAAAAGTCATAAAAAAAGTTGTTCAATTTCCAGCACAAAAACTACTATGACCTTGAAGCCAAAAGTAAACTCTCCCTGCTCTGTGCAGCCCAAACTATTTGTTTGTAAGTCACATTATAGCATTTATCACATACGGTCTTGTATCATAAATGATTCTTGGGTATCACTACACCTACCAAATGGAAAGCTTAAGAGGGTAGAGTGTATGATTCAGCTTTGTATCTTCTAGAAAGCTTATCATGGACTATTGCACACAGTAGGCACTCAGAAAATATCAGTTGAATACATTTAGAAACCCATCTGCAAAGTTAAGGTAACATGGTGTTTCTTAAGTAACAATATTAGTCATTATTATTATTAATTAAAAAAATTCTTTTATGAAACCCACCATCAAGTTCAAAATATTCTGATAGCTCAGATACAAGGCCACACTCCTGTGACTCAGGTCTGATATGATTCTTCAGGTACTTGACTGTAGGAAGTGACTCTCAGAGTTTCCTAAGGTTGAGGGCATTAGAACTCAATCACACAACATGGCCCACCATAGGATAAGCAGTGGGAGAGGACTCTTGGAATTCCATTAGTGAATATTTTTGAGCAGTTACTTCATGCCAAATGCTGTGATGATCGCAAATACTTGTAAAAGTATAAATTATATAGGGACAAAACCTGTATTTGTCCATAGCAACATGTAAAACCTGTTCATTCCTTCCCCCCAGTTTCTATTGAGAAAGTTGGTTTCTGTGTTCCTACATTTTACATTGTCTAGTTCATTGTAAGGGATTTTTGGAGTCATTACAGCAGGTGAGTGAAAGAAGAAAAGGACATAAAAATTATTGCCATAAATATTAGTAATGGTTGTGACTATTTTTAGCTGAATGAGTAGACTCCATAAAAAGATAGAAGCTTGGCAGTGCTCATAAAAAAGATGCTTTAATTTTCTTAAACCTTTGGCTCTGGGAAGCCTTTTGAGCCACTCTTGAAGTAACGAGACTGGGCAGACTTCCTGTTTTTTTCCTCCATTGACATCTTACAAGGAAAATGCTGCATGATACGATTTTCAAGGCTGATTTGCCTTTTTGTGTTAAGCAGTGTCCCTTACTACAAATTAGCCTCTCAAGCCTCCCTGGGCTAGAGAGGCTCCTTCAAAATTCCTAACAGGCAGCCTGGTGGAGAGATGGGAGGGAAAGGAAGGGAGGGAGGAAGGGCGGGAGGAAGGGAGGGAGAGAGGTAGAGGGTGTCTGTCTTCTGCGTACATGTGGTGCAGGCAGGGAGATCTGAACGCTAACAGAACAGGCAGTGTAATTACATGTTCCTCGGAAGTGCATTAGCCCGACTGGGAACTAAGCTTGCCAGTCCACTTGGGGAGGAAAAGTAGATTTGGGGATGGTAGAAGGGGTCAGTTTATAACTGACTTCTTACTCAGTTATTATGAGGGCATATGCTGATCTCCAGTGACCACCAGGTGCTGGTGGTCAGGCTCGGCTCCCTGACTCCCAGATACTTGATTTTGCATAAGGGACACACCTTTCTGCAGGAAAGAAGACACTGACCAGATTGCAAGCGGTAGGTTGTGACATTCTGCATGTTTATGCAGCAGAATTGCTGAGAGATGCAGAGAAGGGGAGGGGGGTGGTTGGAGCTGGTTGATTTATCTGCAGTAGGGAATGTTTTATTTTAATTGTCAGTTAAAAGAAGAGTTGCTGCCGAGGCTAAGGTGTCAGTTAAAAATTCTGTGCTCTAAGCTTTTATATTTGTGTTTGATGTGGTTTCTGTGCTTGTGCAGCTTAGCGAAGCTAGGCAGGGTTCACCTTTAAATAACCTGCTTTTCTCCTCTATTTTTTCTCCCTGGTACCAATTCCCACCCCTTCTTCCCAACATCCCCCTGACCTCCCCCCACCCCATGTGAAAGGTGGCCTGTCTTCATCTTGAGCCTTTTGCACCCTGAGTCTGGATTTGTGGCTGGCTTTCTGCAGGTATTTGTGGATGCTTTGCAGTCACCCAGGGCCCAGGCGGACTGACTGTACTGAAGTGTTTGTGCATGGGAATCGGAGACCATGGCAGTGCAGCTGGTGCCAGACTCCGCGCTCAGCCTGCTGACGGTGAGTGCTCTGGGGGGAGGTGGGGCCCAGGCAGCGCCCAGCTCTGTAGCCTCTGCCGCATCGCACCCCTGTGTGGTCTGCTGCTGCAGCCATAGCTGCAGATGTTAAAATCGCTCTGCTTTATCCTGCAGGTTCTTTTGAAATGATTTCTTGGGTGAAGAGTATCAGCCATGACGAGGCACTCTCAGGGAAATGAAGCATTAGATTTGCCATTTTAGAAACTTGTTGCTTAATGCTATTTTGAGAGATGTGCTTGCAAACAGGTGCTAAGAGCCCCTGCAAATAGTTCCCCATCAATGCTTCTCCTTGGTTCTCAGCATCCTTTTCCCCAATGCCTTTTGCTTCTAAATTGAGATAATCATGTTTGTTTGGTGGTTTTTAAAAATATCTTCTCATGGCAAATGTGTGATTTTTTGCCCACGGGGCAATTGAATAGGATCTTCTTTTGAGATGCCCATGTATCTGCTCAGATTTCTTTATAGAAGCAGCTGAGGTGGTTCGTTGTGACCTTTTGTGGCACTGGAGCTTGAGGAAGCTCATCTCCCAGCTACCCCGTGGCTGGGGAGATGCTGTCAGGCCTTGTCCGGGCATTTATCTGTATGTGGACCACTGACCTAATTTAGGTTGCTTTATGAGTTCCACTATGCTAAGAAGGCCATTGCTCTTAGCATATTTAAGCAAACAAGGACAGTGGCATCGCCTTTTTTAAACCTGATTGACATGTTGCTTGACACTAGGTTCAGAGTTTGCTTTTGCTGTCATGTTGCTGCTCCATCGTCCTCAGGGCAGCTTTGATGGGAAACTATTTGCAGGGCAGCATCACCACACCATGGTGAGCCCCTGTGAGCCCGCCGTGGGGATGTTTTTAACAGTTACACGGGAGATGGTATGAACACAGCATAAGTGCTTCTGCTGTGTATATTGATCTCTGTTTTCTGACTGAGAAGGGGAAATGCAGCTTTGCATGTCCTCATGAGTTTCCTAAGGCCACATGGAGGAGAAGTGGTGGGGGCCCTACCTCCAGAGTGTCCAGCCTGGTCAAGTTAAGAGAAACAGATCTGGGTTCTTTGTGATCCCAAATGTCATTTAGGCCACGGAGACATTTGAAGTGCCTGAAATCTCGTGGGCCTCTGCTGACTTCCGATTTCACTGGGGCGGAAGGAGTGGAAAAAAATGAAAGTTGTTTCCTGGAGAAATTATCCTTTCCTTGTCTTTCTTCCATCATTAATTCTATTGTCTGATGATATTTTATCCTCGTTGTCTACCTGTGGTCACATAAGTGGATGCAAAGGTTCTGACGTGTATCTGTGCATGCGGCCAGCGCTAAGTGGCAGTGTCCACGATGACCAAAAGGCCTCTGGGAAACTGGGGGTCTGAGTTATATGCAAAAAAAATAGAAGTGCCTGTGCTTACATGCAGGAATGCTCATGCATGTTATCTAATATTATTAAATAGAAGTATCAGTAAATCCTGCATATGTTGATACAGATAAATGTGTTTGTGAAAAATAGCTCCTGGGAGAGCTGGGCCTGCTGCCTTCAGATTCCTGCTCTGAGTTCTCCCTGTGCTACTGAGCAAGCAGATAAGTGTCTATTTTACTTGGGCCCTACGGATAAAGCCTCAGCACCCAAGAAAAAGCACCTGGTCCAGCTGCTACTGCCACACACACACACAGACACACTCATGCCCTCCTGTTCTTGGGCCTCTCAAATATTACCGTTGCTGTTCTGGAGGTCTCCGCAGCTCAGACTTTATCCTCTGTTAGCCTCTGCCTTTTCAGATCTACCCCTTGTGCTCACCTCCTGTTTGAATTGAAGGATTGTGTGCAGGTCTCTCCCAGAAGCCAGGGAAAGGGCCCTTGACACTGTGATGGGCCATTAGCTTGGAGAAACCTGGAGTGCCATGTATAATTGGAGTCGATACTTATTTTCTGATTCATGACTGATGTAGGGGGATTTCCCCCTGTAGACATCACTGTTTCTTCATTTTTAAGGGTAAACCCAAAGTAATTGCTTCCCTGACCTACTGAATGATGAGTCTCAAAACTTATAGGCAAGTTGAAGAGGAAAGAAAGAAGAAAAACAGGCCATTTAGCAAAGCTGCTTTGGCTATGAGTTCAGGAAGGAAGCTGTAAATATTATTTATTAGCTAACCAATCAGCCAATCAGATCTCAGCACTTATGGAGCACCCCCTGACTGAGAAAAGTAGCATGGTGTAGGAGCAAGAGCAGGAGGAGCTCATAAACGCCCTGTCTGGGGGCAGGTTGATACCAACTGGCCTGACTGCAATTTTTATTGCATGCCGTAGAGTCACTGGGCTACGGGGAACCAAGGGAGAGCATTTGGCCTTGCCCCTTGCTTTGAAATAAAGAGACAGCAGAAGTAATATTCAGTGTAGACTCCAATGAATCAAGGCAGAATGTGTTTGTTTGGTATGGAAGGGACCATAGATTCTGGAGGTGGAGACCCTGTGTTCTATTCCCAGCTTTGACGCTCACTGTGTGATCCTGGGCATGTCATTTGCTTTCTTTGTCCTTTAATGATGTCCTTTGCTAATTGAGGTGGTGTACTCATCACTAAGGTCCCTTTCAGTTCTGTTAAACACCATTTAAGACTTCTAAGAATGGTGTCTAGAACAGAGCTCCTTGGTAGGCAACTCTGATGCTTTACTCAGCACTGTGTCTTTTCTGTACCCTAGCACATAAACAGCGTTGCTTTTAGGTGGTGGGATTTGTTCCCACCCACATGACTTTAATGCCAGGGCAAGTATGTCTCAGTTTATTTGTTGGTATGGGCAATCATTAAAGTTCCTTCATACCTGCTTCAGGAGTGGGATCCTGGTTTATTTTGTTGGACAAAGGCAGGTGACATTTGAGAACTACCTAAGATGCTTTTCCAAGCTGATACAGGGTTTGGGCATCTGAGAAGAATCCTGGGTTGTAAATATGTGCTGACTATCTTGAGGTGGGAGGATTTCACTGACACTATCAGGCGAGCAAGGTGGAGCCTCTCAAATGAGGAAGAGGAAGGGTGGAGTTGGAGAGAGGACAGGTGCTGGTGATCAGGACAGCTTCACAGATGCGTGCAGAAATCTTGGGAAGCAAGAAAGATACTGCTGTGTTCACCACACTGATGGGGGCCTTTAGCCTGATGTGACTGTAGAGCAGGAAGCTGCTAGTTATTTGTTATTTGCTGAAGCCATGTGACTTTTAGGACCACTGCAAGGGCTGGAGCCAAGGAGTTCTGGATCATTTCTAATTACAGGATAGAGATACATAACCAAGGGGTTATAGAGGTAGTATTATGATATTTTGGCTCTTAGACTCTGAACATTCACATGGCTGGATTAGATAGATTTTAATGTAAGTTAACTGGCTAAGTAGTAATGCAAATTATAGTTTTCTGAAAGTGCTTTTACATATATTATCTCATTTAATCTGTGTAAGGATCATAGTTTTAAGATAAAATAACATTAATAATAAGAACTTGGGAACCTGCCAGTGGTCACACAAATGAAATTGATGGCTCAAAGTCTTAAAATTGAGGTCCTCAGACTTTAAGCCAGTGGTTTCTTTGATAGCACATCAAAGCTCGTGAACTTGACTTACCAGGATCTTCTAACACTGCATCAGTCCCTCAAAGGGGACTCACCTCTGAGCCATTCGCATTTTCCACATTTCTAGGCAGGCATTTTGTCTTCCTGTTCATCATTATTCTTTTCCACATTGAAATACAAAATCAAAAAGGGATGCCACAAGTCTGGCTCAAGAGATCTGGTATGACTCTAGGAAGAAGAAATATATTTATATCCATTAAAGACTTGCCATGTTTTCAAGGTCCTATTCTCTTAGACTCTGTTTCTAAGAAATTTCTAAGAGTCACGTTTTACACTAGGAAATTAAATATGTAAAACCTTAATTCGTAACAGAGAAAATAGTGGGTAATTATTTTTACTGAGTGAAGGGTGTTAATTAGATTATCCTAAAGGATTTTTGCATTCTAAAAATTTGATCTTCCCCTCTCCCTCTCTCCCCACTGCCCCCCACCACCCCCGCCCCAGTCATTGTTTACTGCTGTTCAAATTTTCCTGGCTACCTTATCCACTCCCACCAGTCCCGCACTTCCCTGGGCTGTGAAACTTAATGTTGTAAAAGTATGTGGAAATGTAACATATTCATTCAAAAATGCTTAAGGTAAGAATGCTTAGAAGTTTGTGTGTTTCCAGAAAATGTGTTTATTTTCCGCCCGACCGTACTTCCCAATAAAATTTTAGTGGTACATTAAAAGTTGCCAACTCCTTAAACCATACGAGAACTCAGTTCTCATACTAGTCAGTGATGTTTGAATCCTGCCTGCTGAAAGACTTGCCTTTGGTACAACTATGATCATCCAGTTCAAGTATTTATATATGGTGGAGAAAGGTTCAGCAAAGCCAAAGATTGAAGTTCATGTGGTTAAGTCTTTAGGATTAATGATAAAAATTAATTTTGCCATAAACCTTTAGCTAATACTATCAACAGAGGAGGTATATTTAAGGGATTTTTCTTTAAAAAAAAAAAAGATTTTATTTATTTATTTTTAGACACAGGGGAAGGGAGGGAGAAAGAGAGGGAGAGAAACATCAGTGTGTGGTTGCCTGTCTCTTGCACCCCCTACTGGGGCCCTGGCCTACAACCCAGACCTGTGCTCTGACTGGGAATTGAATGGGCAACTCTTTGGTTTGCAGGCCGACATTCAATCCACTGAGCCACACCAGCCAGGGTAGGATTTTTCTTTTTCACCAATATTTTCTGTTTAAGTCCCTGAGGTAAAAATAATTGTAATATTTGGATAAAATTTTGGGGGAAATCCTCTTGAATAGACCCACTTTCTGGTCTATTTTGAATAGACTCCAATTGATAACATACTGTCCTGTAATTTAATCTCTTTCATTTTATTTTATTTTATATAGATTCTTTTTTCCTCAGCCATTTTCCTCATTTGAACATTTGTATTTTTACTTTTCTAAAAATTATAACAAAAGCAATGATAGGTGACTTTTAAAAAGATTTATTTATTTAAAGAGAAGGGAAGGTGTGGAGAGAGGGAGAGAAATGGTGACGTGAGAGAGAAACATTGATTAGTTGCCTCTGGCACACACCCCAACCAGAGACCAGGCCCACAGCCCGAGTGTGTGTCCTGACCAGGATTCAAACTGGGGACTTTGTGCTTTGTGGGATGATGCCCAACCAGCTGAGCCATGCTGGCCAGGGATGAACATTTTTATTTTTCATTAACAGAAAAATTATTTGCTAAGTATCTGCTCTGTACAAGAAAAAGACAAGCCTGTTACTGGCTTTAGTGAACTGCCAATCTAATTGGAGAGACCAGATAGAGACACGTAGAGATGGTAATAATGGGGAGTTCTCAGGACAGCGTCAGAGAATCATGTAGGAGCTTTAATAAGACCGTGTGTAACCCGTCACCAAGTGAGCTCTGGGTTCTCTGCGTTCAAAAGCCCTGGGGTGCACTGCTTGTCAGCATGGAAGAACGAGTTCTTCGTGTTTAAAGTGCTATGTTGAGGGATGGATGAGTTACGAGAGCAGATTTGAGGTGAGAGTGAGTGGATTACAACAGAGTCTGGATTGTGTTTGGGAGGTAGAAAGTCAACTGGTTTAGACAGAATTTCTACAGGTGACAAGGGCTAAGTGGTCAAAAAATTAGGTTGGAGGTGATACCAAGGTCCTAGTTCTGTCACTATAACCTGGTTTTTCTCTACATTTGACCTCTGACAGGTCTCTATTCTGAAAATCTGATAAGATTGTGGATTTTCTCCAGATCCCAGTTGGCAAAAGGCAAAGGATAGAATTGCATTCTATCTCGAGGGATCTTACTCTTGAGCTGATAAAAAATAATCCTACTATTTTTCCAAGTGCTTTCACAGCTGTTGTCTCACAGATGTTCTCTGTGAGCCGAGGAGACGGCTACTACATCTTTCTTTGACATGGTGAAGCTGAGGCCCGGAGATGGCAAATGGCTTGCCCAAGATGACTCGGCTAATTGATGATGAAATTGGGGTACTACCCAGGTTTCCATGACAGTTAATGCATAAATGTGAAAATGTGATTTTGGAGACCTTTATGGAAATGTGGAGAATAATAATTAAGTGGGAATACAGGGCATAGCCTTCTCTGGCCCTGTACACAGAGTAGGCTGTGGGGCCCAGGACAGGGGCCCTGGATGTTCAGGTCTGTGGGTGTGACTGGTTCTTATCATTTATTTTTGTGGTTAATTTAAAATAGGATAGTTGTCAAAAAGTCTCTGGGGAATGTCATGTTATGATGTCATAAAATTCAGTAGCTAAAATCCTTCTTAAACTCAATTATCTACCATTTAAGGTATACTTTCCTAATGGGCATATCTGAAATCTCGATGTTAATAACTTTTGTGGTCAGTGTTTAGTGTACATATTTGTCTTTCTCAGAAGGTGAAGTTTGAAATCAAGACACTCAAACAAGTTCTTGCAAATTTTTTTTTTTTTGCTAACTATATGTTTATTTAATTTTTTTGCCTAATCTCTTTCTCTGGTTGTAAGTGACAGAGACCTCCTCAAACTAGCATTAGCAAGGAGGGAAATGGGTTAACTGATGCAAACAGGAAGTCTGAGAACTGCAATAGCTGCAGGAACAGCTGGAACAAGGGCTTTAGGTGACAAAGTCAGGACCCTGTTTCTCTGCTTCTCCCCATGTCTTGATTCCACTTTGCTCTGTGTTTATTTTAGGCTCTGGAAGATTCTTCCCCCAGCAGCTCTGGGACTACTTGTCCTTGGAGTTAGTGAATGCAGACAAAGGAGCAGGGCTTTCCTTACAAGGTCATCTCTTACCATCTGTTTGGCCCTATTGGATAATGGGCTCATCCTAGGCCAGTCGCTAGGTCCAGGGATGGGTTCCCTGATCAAGCAGACTGGTTTCTCTATTCAGACCTGTGGGGAGGACAAAGATGGGTCAGTTGGCTGATAACTCTACCTGAGTCATACAGAAAAGAAGGGCAGAGTCCAAAAGGAAAAGAACTCTTTTACCAAAAGAGGGGAAGGGGCATAGCAAGGCAAGAACAATAGAAGTCTATTACAATGGTCTTTGCATTTTGTTCATATACCATTATAGGCCTTTTATAATACTAGTTGGGGAAAGCTTCTGTGAACCCTAATTCATAGGTTTAGTTTTCCTCAAAATAAATATAAATGGAAAAGCCTAATCATCTAAATCATTTATGCCAGGTTGAACAAGTCTCATAGTCTACAAAGTGAGATAATATTTAATAGCTGCCACATAAGGTGTGGAATAATTTATAAAAAGATTTGACATAATTTAATGAGATCTATATGTAAATTACTTAGCAGTGTTCCTGGACTGAAGTAAACACAGTATTACAAATCACTTGTTTTATCTTGAAATAATATGAAAAAACCATCTGTCTGAACTCTTCTCATTGGACCCCTGAATGGGCCAGCCTAAAAGAAAAAGTTGGTTCTCTTTTTCTGTATTCCTGTTTCTGGACAATCAGTGACCGCCTTTGGACAACCAGCCAATGGTTTTAGAAAAACAGATGCTCATAAGGTCAGGCAAACATTTAAATTTTTATCCCTGTCTGGACTAACTAACAAAATTTTCTTATCATTCAAACGGAGATGACTAAAATATGAGCTGCAATATGTTCTCTCTGGCAAATGCAAAATGCATGCAATCCAGTTCTGCTACACGATTGGGTGGCTACTTGTGCACCTCTGCTAAAAATTAATTGTATGCTGCTTTACAAAGTTTAGTAATTCTTTGGCGAGCATATGTTACTGCTGCAGTAGCAGCTTATCATTGAATTCTATGCCAAAATATGAAGTCTACTGGAACATATGGTATTTAACCTGGTCATAATCAAAGGTCCTGGAAACATGCTTGACTAAGACCATGTGGTGCATACCGAATGAGGAGACAAAATTCCAGCGTCAAAGTAACCCTGGTCTGTGACTCATGTTGCATAGCAACAAGTGCCATTTATGACCCTGGACACTGAAATCTTAGTCCCTCAGTCTAGACCTGGAGAAGTAATTTCCTGAGCACAAGATCCAGTTCTCTTCCCAAGCAAAGTCATGCATGGCCATGGTTTCAACTCTCATTTTTATACTAATGACTCTCTACTTGTATTTATGGCTCAGGCCTTGTCCCCAAGCTCCTGATGACTACCAATGCAAATGTTTTCAAATTTATCCTCTGGCTTGTCCCACAGATACCTTAAACCCAGTTCCCCCACAGAGGATTTATGATCTTCTTAGTCTACACATCTTACCTTCATTTGTAGTAGCAGCAATTTCCCTGTCATCCCAGGATTCACTTTTGACTCCTTCCTCTCCCTCATCCACCTTGTCCAATTATCACCAGGTCTTGTTGTTTCTACTCCCTCCTTTTCTTTCTAATCTGGGTCCTCTTCCCTGATCCTCTCCCCTAGCCTTAGTTCAGGCCTGTCATCTCTCTCACATTTTTTAAATCCATTAATACGCTGATCAACACTCAGGTTGTTCCCATGTCTTGACTATTGTGAATAATGCTTCAATGAACATGGGGGTACAAATATCTCTATGAAATCCTGTTTTCATCTACTTTGGATCTATAGCCAGAAATGGGACTAGGGTGCATTTATTTTTGTTGGAGAGGGGAGAGAGAGTGTCTTCCCAGCAAAGGGAGAAAAGTGATGGAGGAAATTCTGGAAGAAATTATTATGAATGGCCAAGGATGGGAAGGGGACAGGGCAGAGGTAGGGTGTGAAGAAAAAATTATTAGGAAGCATGTAAGACTGAATGAAGAAGACTTGCCTTGTGGAGAAGGAGGAAAGCTGGTGAAGCAAATTGGAAGCAGATAAGGGCAGATGTTGCAAATGGTCCCTGCAAGCACCTGGATTGGAGTCACAGGCCCTTTGGAGCCTCTCTGTGTTCTTGGACGGGGACTGACTTAATGAGTGTGCGGGCTGGGAAGTTTAATCCTGTGGTAGTACCCAAGGGGTGCTGGAGAGGCAGAAAGGAGAGTAACAGTTTAGAGACCACTGCAGGGAGGTGAAGGAGCAGCATGGTGATGACCGTAAGAAAAGAGGGAGGTGGATAAATTCTGAAGGCAGAATCATCAGGACCATATGATGACAGCAGTCGTGCACAGGGAGGGGTGAGCCAGGACTGCGGGCAGGGTGTTGGATATGGAGCTGCAGAGAGTGGTGACAGAGGAGCAACTTTGGGATGGAAATAGAATTTGAAGAAGAACAGGCTGTGATTAACTCAGGAGCGCTGCGTGGAAGGTGCTGAGGTCATAATGGGATTTCCTAGCAGAGCTGGCTGACGGGCAGTTGGAGACCGTGGTCACGTTAGGTCAGTGATTAAATTTGGAGGGGCGGATCTGGGAGTGAGACTGGAAGCACAGGGGTCCTGAAGAAAGACTGCAGAGAGAAAATAACAGATGGTCAAGCCCGTGAAAGGGGCGTGCTAACAGCCACAGTTAGAAAGAGTTCATACTACGTTGTGATACAAGGCTACATTTGTAGCAGATCGATGTTACCTTGACTTTGGCCTTAATTATTCTCATGGTAAAAGTACCACATGGCCTCACTGAAGCAGCTTCAGAGCTTTTTGCTAGATGCAAGCTGAGTGCAGTTCAATTAGATGACTGCACTTCCTCACAGATTTCTCTGGGCACAGCTGAGCTAGGAACGTACATATGCGAACTGTGACGAAAATTCACAAAGCAGCTGGATGGATCTTGCGCGCGCACGTGTGTGTGTGTGTGTGTGTTCCAGTTACTAACTGTTGCTACATAACAACTACCCCACATTTTGTGACTTAAAACAGCAATTTTATTATGTTCAGCAGTTTTTTGGGGTCAGGAGGTCTAAAAGGTGACAGTGGGAATGGCTTGTCTTTGCTCTGTAGTGTCTGGGGCCTGACCTGAGAAGAGCTGAAGTGAGGGCTCCTCAACTGCTGGAGTCTGGAATCTCCTGAAGGTGTCTCCACTCACGTGTCTGGCAGTGGGTGCTGCTGTCAGCCAGACTGCAGCCGGGTCTGTGGGCCACAGCCCTTTTTGGGGCCTCTCCACCTGTCCTAGGCTCCCTCACAATGTGGCTCTTCAAAGGTAGTTGGACAGCTTTCATGGTGGCTCAGGGCCTGAAAGCGAGTATCTGAGCTAACAAGGCAAAGCTGCGTGACCTTTCATAACCTAGTTTCGAAGGTCACCAGACAAGCCTCCGCCGCATTTTCTTGGTGGCAAATAAGTCACTAAAGTTTAGATGTAAAGGGAAAGGATGTAAACCCACCTCTTGATGAACATGTGTCAACATATTTTCCAATATGTTTAAAACCACTGCAGTGTGTATTTATTCTATGTAACTTAATTTCTTGGTCTTTGAGGGTGTTTTTACTTTGTGAATTTGTCACAACTTATCCATGGAACTTTGCTCAGCAGAAGCAATCTATGAATATTGATTGATTGAATGGTTGATATTGGAAGAAGCCAATTTTTTTTCCTATTAGCAAAATTTGCCTTTGGGTTTTCAGATTACCATCCAAACTCTAAATATCCAGGGAGTCACATGTGCTCTGTGCTTCCATGGCGTACTTTCAAAGAGCCCCCAGGGAGTGTGCGGATCGTGACGAGTGTCCTGATCTGCCTTCCCTGTGACCTCTAAGGTCCTCAGGTTTAGTGCCCACCAAGGATTGGGAGCTAATAAAGCACTAGTGTTTCCATTACATGCTTGTTATTTGGACTAATAACTTGTTTTGTGTCTTTATTGCCCATGTGTCAAGGTAAAAGAAGGGACATAGCTTGGTATTAGGACTGAAATGCTTTTTTGCCTTCTGAGGAGTCTGAGCGTAATTGAGCTGTAATGAACATGGCTGAGGTCATTTCCTGGGGATTAATGAGAGAGAGACTGTGTTCATGGCCTGAGGCTTAGTCTCCGTCATTAACCTAGTTGGTCATTAGTATTGCCTGGGAATGCTTTATGTTAGGCCATTATAACTAGGGCCTTATGCTGCTACAATGGGGAACATGAACATTACCTGTATCAACACTTTGTTTCCTCTCCATTCCCCACGATTACTGAGTGAGGCAGCCTTGTTAATTCATACTCCAAAGGCCTGCAGCACCAAGGGCAGGACAAATCTGGAGCTTCCCTTCTCTCCTCTCCCTTTGGTAAGCACCAAGGATATGGGGACATATGTCTAAATACTACGTGATCCCTGTTCTCATGAAGTGTAGAGTTTAGTTAGAAAGTCCAATAAACAAACAATTTAACACAGTGAGATAAATGTTATAACAAAGAAATTATCAAAGTTCCTCAGCGCACAGGAGCCCAGAGTGGGAAGCTCTGTAGGGTGCTGATGTTTCAGGTAAGTTTCGAAGGACTAGGAGTGGGACAGGTGGATGACTGGGGGGCAGGGAGTCCCAGGTATAGGGAAGAGCATATGAGAGAGCAAATGCAAATGAGAGAGCTGTATGTTCCAGCGACTATGTGATTTTTTGGTATGGAAAGGGCAAAAGGGAGTGGGGGAGATGAGGCCAAAACCCTGGCTAGGGGCAGACACAAAATGTCTCCTAAATAAATGGTAAGAAGTTTGAACTTTATCTTGAATTCTAATGACAGTCTGGAATGATTTTAAGCAGGGAATGACACGCTCAGACTTGAGTTGCAGAATTCTCACTCTAGAAGTAACATGGAGAATGGTTTGAAAGGAGAGATGACCTGACGGGACAGACTCTGGATTAGAAGATGTGGGAGTCATCCAGTCAAGCCATAACGTGGGCTTGAACTGACGCTGAGCCAGGAGCAGTGGAGAAAAGAGCTAAGAATTGTGAGCTATTGAAGGGGGAGATGGAGGTGGGTTGTTAGTAATGACTCTCATTAATAAGTAAAATAAATGGCTGCTCACACTGGCTTAAAGAATAGAGAAATTCTTTAGTTCATATATCACGTCCGGAAATGCAGTTGTTTCCAGGCTCTGCCTCTGGTTCCACCCCCCACCTCCAGCTCCTGAGTGTCTTGGCTCGGCTGTGGTTTTTGGGCTTTGTCTTCAAGGGGGGCTTCCATTACATGGTCTCAAGATGGCAGCGAGCAGCAACTGTTTGATATGCTTCCTTGATTAAGCCTGGTGGGGAGAGAAGAAATGTTTCTCCTCAAAATAGGAACAATAAATTCTTCCTTTCTTGTCGAGAGGGCCAGCTCAGGTCATCTGCCTTCTCCAGAGAAATGTGAAATAAGCCTGGGATGCAGAACTGGGCACTAGCCAAGAGGCATAGAGTCACCATGCTTGCCTTGATATATCAGTATTTGCTACTGAAGCTCGGGATGAGGTCAGTTTCCGCTCTCTTCCACAAAGGGGAAAGAAGAAGGTGGGGGTGGTTGCTGCATAAATGACCAACAGTATCTGCAACTGGAGCACAGAAAAGGGCACTCAAGTCATGGAGGAGCATTACAGGCAGAGGGAAGTCAGCAGGTGGAGCGTAAGCTTCTTAAAGCAGGGGCTGTGTCTTATTCACTGGTTATTCTCTATCTTTTAGCTCAGTGCCTGGCACATAGCAAGTGCTCAGCAAATAGTTGTTGAATGAGTAAAGGCATCTAGGAAGATGCAGTATCTGAGCTTGAAGGTGTCACCCAGGTGATGATGTAGAGGAAGAGTTTCAGGCAGAGTTAAAGGAGTTGACAAAAGTAAAGAACCATACAGTTGCATGATACATTTCAGAAAAGCCAAAAAGGTTCAAAGTGCTGGGACAAAAATCCAAGGCAGGGAGAGACAGAGGGTGAGACTGGAGAGGTGAGGAAGGACTATACTCTGCTGCAGAGCTTGGGCCACATCCTGTAGATAAGGAAAAAATATTTAAAATGGTTTAGGCAAGAGAATGAAATAATCTGTATTTGCGGAGATCACTCTGCCGACAATGTGCAGATAACTGCTGTAGGAATGCAAGTAATAATAAATGGCAAGGTGAAATCAGCAGTTGATAAGATTTCGATTGAATAGGTGAGGCAGAAAGAGGAGTCAAGGATGACCTCAGATCCTTCTGCTGGGCGAACAAACACGTGGAGGTCAAAGGGACAAGCAGGTTTAAAAGGACTAATCATACTTTCATTTTGGATAGATGTATTTCAGGGGCTTGTGAGACATTCTAGTAGAGGTGTTTAGTCATCATCAGATGTATGCATGTGAAGGTGGGTAAAATTTATCGACTGAACCCACAGATTCAGAGTTATCAGTATTCAGGTGATGGTTAGAACAACACAGGAGAGTGAGAACCACCTGGGGAGTGCAGACTAGGTGAAGCTATAAGCCACGAATGAGGAATTGAAGGGGCAGGGAGTGGAAGGAAAGCCAATAAAAGAGGCAAAGAAAGTGAGAGATATTGAGGGAGGTCCTGGAAGATAAACTTGGATGACAAGAGAGTAGAGAATTTCAAGAAAGACAGGAGTAATGATCAATATTATGAAGCACATCAGAGAGATTAAGGAAAATAAAACCTGAAAACTACTTACTGGATTTGCCAATCAGATGGCAGTGGTAAGCTCAATGTGAGAAGCGTCCTAAATGTGATAAAATCAGAAGCTAGGCTGCAGGCGAATGAAAACGAAATAGGAGGGGAACAAGTAAACACAGAGTGGCGAATGTAGGAGATGGGGAGAAGAGACACTGGATGGCAGCCTAAGGAATGGGAGGAAACAAGACAGGAATTTCAGAGATGAGGAAATTGGGAGGATTGCCACAGAGTCAAAGGTAGAGGCTCACAGAGATTGAAAGATGAAAAATACAAGGGGTTTGGGGAGAATGTTAGCAGTGCTTTTCCTCATGGTTCCAAGATGGCTGCTACAGCTCCAAGCATCATGTCCCCTTTTCCTGTGTCCAAAAGCAAAAAGCAGAAGGACAGTAAAGAGAGCTCTCCTTGTGTCTCTTTATTTCTGTCAAGGAGGAAAATCTTTCTCAGAAGGTACCCAGAATAGTTCCCCTTATTTTTCATTGGCCAGAACAGTGTCATTTACGTGACTTGTTGAAGATTGATTTACTCAGTCTCCTCCCACACCCCTGCTCTAGAATGCTCTCTCACACTATAGAGGCTGGGGATCTAAAAAATGCACACCTGCCTCCCACTCTCATTCCTTAATCCTTTAGGTTCTTGTGTATCCTTCACAAAATTCTCTACTAAAAAGCAAATTATCCCCTTATTCTCTATAGTACTACTTCATTCTTTGTGAAGGCTGTGTAATATTATATTGTATGAGAATACCTCATAATTTATTTAATTAACCATTCTTGATGGACATGAGGGTATTTTCAATGTTCCATAATTATGAACAACCCTGCAGTGAATATTCGTGCGCATCCATCTTTGTGCAGATGGCTTAAGTATACAGTAGGATAAATTTCTAAATGGAGGATGCTGAATCGAGGGGATATCATTTCAAATTTTCATAGATATTGTCATACTGTCTTCAAAAAGGCATCATGCCAATTTGTTTTTAAAAATTCTACTTTCGAAGCTCTAGGAATATAAGAACCAATTCTTATCTGCTGGTAGGGAAAATAAGCACTAAAGGAAAGTGGGCTATTCTCCAAAGGGTATTTAGAATTTTACTGTATAAACAATTACAGCATTAAATGTCTGCAAAATTCAAGTGGCAAATGAGCGGTGAATATCAATTATGCAGCTGCTGAATCTCAAAGGCAGATGGCCTTTTAATTTTATGTCCCAAGAATTATACCCAAATGTCATCTCTTCCTCAGATTGTGCCCCACCTTTTTATTTCACTTTCAAGAAATGGTTTATTGCTCTTTTTCACATAGCCAAGTAATTTTAAACAAAAGCACAAAGAAACTATCTTACATATTTTACTAAGCAGATATCTGGGGTTGGGATTTAATCCATTAATACACATTGAGTCCCAATAATTGTTTCACACTGGGGAAAGCCATACAAGAAAAATTATGACACGTGGTCTCTAACTTCAGTGACCTTACAATCTAGGTTGAAAAATTGATGTATAAAACTTAAATGATTAAAGGACAAATAAAAACACAGTCTATAAGTGCTAAGCTGTATAATTTAACTATTCATGATTGGCAATACAATGAAGGAGGAGGTTGCTTTGTGTGGGAGCTATCAGGGATTCTGTGAGACAGATGGGTACAGGCTTGGTTTTCTGGGGCAGGAGGGAGAAGATGGGAAAGCACTGGGAAGCTCTGGGGCAGGAGGGAGAAGATGGGAAAGCACCGTGGCTGCCGTGAGCATACGGAGCTGGGTGAGGCCTGGGCTGAGCAGGGAGAGTGTGTGCGATGGCTGAAGTAAGTTTGGGTGGATGGGTGGAACCACGTAGCAAAAGGCCATGCTTGGCAGGAATATATAGGAAATAGTAGGAAAGGAGTGTGATACACTGGAAATAGTGTTTAGGGGAAAGAGGTTGTGTAATGTACGTAGAATGGGCCTGTAGATCGAAAATGGGTCATGCTCTGGGCTCTCATCAATTTGAATTTGGAGTGGGTTCTTCTTAGTGTCCCACATAAAAAATGTCATTCTTTTGTTCCAAAGCTTTGTGACTAAATTTGTTAAACCTTTAGAGCTTAAGACAGCTGTTTTTCAGGACCTGGATAGATGTTCAAGAAACTCTTCTTCAACCGGAGCCTTTGGGTGGAGGTGGGAGGAGGAGATTGAGGTTGGGGCGATGGGTGGGGGTCTGGGCAGGACTGCAGGCATGGGGACTCACAGGGCCTGGACCAGTGGCATGCTGCTGGGGAAGGATAGCAGCATGGGTGCAACTCAAGAGGAATTTCAAAGCCAGAAACCACAGGCCTTGGTGGTACACGCAGAAGGTGAGGGTTAAGTCTGTTAAATAATTCAGTAAGTATTCATCTCGGGTCCACTGTGTTCAAACCCCATGCTGGATGCTGGAGGACAGTGAAAAGCTGAGCAAGAATGTTCCTTCAGCCCTGGTTGGCATAGTTTAGTGTATTGAGCACTGGACTGTGAAGCAAAGGGTCGCCAATTCAATTCCCAGTCAGGGCACATGCCTGGGTTGTGGGCCAGGTCACCAGTTGGGTGTGCATGAGAGGCAACTACACATTGATGTTTCTCTCCCTCTCTTTCTCCCTACACCCCCTTCTTAAAAATAAGCAAGTAAAATCTTTAAAAAAAAAAAAAAAAAGAATGTTCCTTCATTCAGTGAGGTACAGTGTGAACAAATTTAGTGTGCAGAGGAAGAAAGGGCAAGGTCAAATAAGGTGAGAGCCCAACAAAGGTATCAACAAAATACTGCAGAGGTTCAAAGCAGAAACATATCCCAACTAACTGAGGTGTCAGAGTGGCACCTGAGGTTGTGAGCCTTGAGGTCATGTTGGAGTTCATCTTTTTGGATTGAAGAAGAGGCGCTGGGAGAGAGGCCACCCACCAGAGACTAAGATGAGCTAAGGACAGCACGTGGGACATCAGTGGAGCATTGGAAGAGGAACCAGTCATTCAGAAGGTTTAGATAGATGGAGTAGGGGTGAGGCGGGGGTAGGAATTTAGGCCAGAGGGGAATCGTCTCTCAAGGTTTGAATTCTAGGCTGAGGAATTTGTTTTGAATTTGGTAACAAATGAGGGGCTATTACAGATTCTTGAGGCGGGAGTGGGGTTTTACTGGGTAAAGGAAATGGAGGTAAGCCGATCAGTTGGGAAATGACCACAGGAAAGAAATAGGAACCTAAGAGGTGAGCATGTGTACCATCTACTGGGTATGGAGCCAGGAGGAAAGTGCAGGGTGGCTGAAGTTTTGAAAGCCAGCTCAGCAAAGCCCTAATGATAGTAGATGTTGAACTACCTCAGAGGCTCTCAAAACTTTAGACAACACAACAGCCACCTTGGGAGTTTGTTCAAAATTCAAGAGCAACCTCTGAGATTCTAATTTTCTGGGTCTGGCATGGGTCTATAAATATGTAATTTTTCAAAACTTCCCTAGATGATTCAGTTGCACATGGTGTGAGAACCATCTGTTGGGAAATTCTCTGCCCTAATATGCCTATATGTGAACTGACTGTGGTTGGAATATGGACTTGCAGAAAGCATTTTCTTCCTCCAAGAAAGAAGGAAATGGATGGAAAAGCAGTGTCAGGGAGGAAGCGCTAAAACCCTTGATTAACTCTTTTGATACATAAAAAGTGGGCATCCGCTGAACGAATTTTCACAGTCCTTCCAAATATTAGCTGTGGCCTACGAAGATGATTGTTCTGAGGGTGATTTGATAGGTCACATTTTAATTTACGTGAAAACGATTCATCTGGCTCTATTTCCAATCTGATTTTGTCAGTATTTTACAATCATGGTGTGGTGGTCTTTCCCTTATCTCCACTAGGAAGGCACCTGTGAACCAAGGCAGTGTTTCATAGTGATGACAGTGATGGCCAGGAACACGCCTCATAATGCCTGAAACTTTTCAAAGAGTGCACTTGTCATTAAACCTGAAAATAGATTGAAAAGAGGTCTAGTAACTACTCAGAGGTGAAAGATATATGTGCAGGCAGAGAAAAGCCTTTGAATTTAAAAAAGAGTTATTTCATATGAAAGCAGAGCTATACTTTCCCCTCAGTCTGCTCCTGCATAATTTTATTCTACTTTTCTAATTATGGTGACAGAACCAGAAAATCCAAGCTGCTGCTCACATTCTCACTACTTTCCTCAAGAAAAAATAAATAAGTAAATTGGTAGTTAGTGTCTATGCCAGAGAAAAGGAAACAAAGACAGGATGTGCACTTTCTTTGTCTGAGTTTTCCTTGGCATTTTTCTCTCCCTTTTGTTCCAAAAGTCATTTAAAAGGGTGTCACTCAAGACCAGTTAAAGAGATTTGGATGAGAAACTGAGTGTACAGTTGATACCAATCAATAGTACAAATTATATATCAATAGACTTTGAAATGCTCTTCAAAAATGGCTGCATTATATTGTAGCTAAATGATTAAAAAAATGAAATTTCATTGAGAAAGTTCGCCTTTGTTTAAAAGACTGAGCTTCAGAGTACTGAAAATGGATTTTTTTCCTTTATTGTGTCAAAGGCTTTTGATTGGGCAAGAAGGAACAGTATCTGGTGCATCTTAGATACTTTCCCACACAGGTCTTGCATCTGACTTTGAACATGTGTCTTGTAATGAATCCTGTGGAGAAGAGAAGTGAAAAATTGGGGTCAGAACCTCAGGAAATAACTGGGAGCCAGAACTAGAGTTAGTTCTTAGAGGAAGGCAAATCTATTTTTCTTACCCAGACACTGTGCCTGGAACTTAAGGCCCCACTAAGACTAATTCCTTCACCTTCTGTGGAGTCTGGTAAGAAATGCTTGAGAAGGAAAATAAATATTGCTCAACAAAAACTGTCCATGGAGCTTCCCTAATATTATCTCCTCAGTTCTGAAAGAATCTCTATGGAATCAATGGTCCCTGCCACACAGTTGTCACTTTTTTGTTTCTTCCCATTGGGTTTTTCTTTTGCAGTTAGCAGAACAAGTGTAGCTGGAGGAGGTGTTTTCTCAGCCCCAACAGGCGGGACAAAGCCTATGTTTGTAGCTCTGGCTCTGGAAGGTGTGGCCTTAAAAGGAGAAGAAACAGAAGTTTAGCAATTGCTCTTCAAGATTTATTTCAAAAGCACTGCATAAATGTCACTCACCACAACCTCCCCGCAGAACGAGCGGAACGTGTCGTGTGCTCATGCTCTTTTCCATTTCACGGTTCATTTTTAGGGAGAGTGATTTCTCACTTGGGGATGTTCTCTTTGATTGGTGTATTAGTCAGCTTGGGCTGTCATAGCAAAATACCAAAGATGGAGTGGCCTAAAAAACAGTAATTGATTTCTCACAATTCTGGAGGCTGGAAGTCTGAGATCAGGGTGCTGGGAATTCAGCATGTGTGGAGGTTTCTCTTCTGGGCTTGCAGCTGGCACCTCCTCGCTCTGTGTGCACATGGGGAAGAGTGAGCCCTGACGCCTCTTCTTCTTACAGGCGCATCATTTCAATCAGATTAGGGCCCCATGCTTATCACTCCAATTCACCGAGTTACTTCCATAAAGGTGCTGTCTCCAAATATAGTCACACTGGGGATTGGGGCTTCAACATATAAATGTTGGGGGGCACGAGCATTTAGTCCACAGCATCTGGTTAACACAGCTTTGTGCAAGGCCCAACCCCTTTCTGAGGTGCTGATTTTCCTCTCTGTGTAATTGTCTCTGATCCATCCTTGGGTTAGAATTAATAGCTTTACAAATGTTTATTTTGTTGCTCATGACAAATGCATGCAAATGTTTTGTCAAAGAGCAGTGTCAGAAGTCAGAAACCAAGAATCAAAGAAAATTAATAAACAGAATTAATGATGTGAATGAATTTGTAAATAGCCAAAGCACTTATCTTTTACCAACATGGTCACACATCAGCTATTTTGCATTTTCCTGTTTCCTGCATTAGTCATAAAAATAGGGTCTTACGGGAAGCTAAAAATTTTTTCTTTTATAGGATTATGATTTTGTTAAATGTTGGCTTTTCTTCCCAGTTCCCCCACCCTCCTGACCCCTGTGCCCAAACACATTGAACATGCTTTGGGTTCAGAATTTCAGATGTATAATGGACGTATCATTTTACTCTTTCAAGAGCTGAAGAAATTTAAATTAAAATTTTTAACCACTACATCTTAAACAGAGATGACTTTGCAGAAAGCTTACTGAATTGTTACCTCAGCATTTCTTCTCTTCCTCTTCCTCCTCCTCCGCTTCCTCCCCCTTCTCTTCCTCTTCCTCCTCCCCTCTCCCCTTTCTTCTTCTCCTTCTCCTTCTTTTTCTAACCTGTGCATAGGTCCAAATTATGGACTGACATCAAAATGTCAGAACAGGATGAGCAGGTGCTTGGTAGAGTGACCCTCAGGATGCGGGTACATCCTAAAATTCAGAATTGCTTGGGTACTATTGCTTCCTTCTATTATGGCCATTACCTTGAAACCACACATCGTATCATTCTAGCGTCATCTCAGTTTGCTCAGCTGTTTGCTATATTATATGTATTAATTGGTTACTATTTCTGACTTCTGCTGGAGTAGTCTTCAAGTTTCTCTTGGGTAAATTTTACTTTCCCACCAGGATAATGCTAATGGTCTCTTCAGTGTTGAGAAAAAAACACTTCCTCATTCCTTCCTCTTTTCCGTTTTGAACTTAGCTAATTTTAATTTTCCCTCTTTTTAAAACATGTCTACAATGCCCTTCAGAAAAACCTTTTATGTTTCTCATATAACAGTGGCTTTCTGTAGTCTCACTTTTTACATAATATCAATAGTTATGAATCAGATATTTATGAAGTTATAGCTAACCACCAAGGGGCACCCAGCAGGGAACACCTGGCATGCAGGACTGCTGTGACTATTAAACGTATTACCTTATTACTTACATTAAATGTTATGAAGGTGTTTCCTCAGCAGGAAGGAGATGTGGGTTCTAATATATGTTACATTATTGTACTGGGGACTCAAGTATTTTTTTTAATGGGAAAGGGTAAAAACCATATTACTTATATATATTGTATAAACTGCTTTGCCACTATTCAGCAATTTCCTTTGTGCAGTATGCTACCTTCAAAGACTTGAAGGTGTTTGGGACATATAAATCTTCTTGAGGCATGTGCGTGTTCTGAAGAAATGTAAATTATGGGACCTGGCAGATGGGTTAAGGGAAAAGCATAGACTCTCCTCAGCATTTTCACAATCTGAAAAATATTTCACTAACTTTTTTCAGGCCAACCAACACCAGGCCTGTGCTGCTGGCAAATACTGGTACTGAAAAGAAGTACAATATTGCCTGTGTTGATTTGGAAACAGACCCTTAGGTAAGGATAGGAGCACAGGTTGTTTATTTAGGAGGCGATCGAAGAAAACACTCGAAGGGAAGTGGGGAAGTGAGGCAGGAAAGGCAAGGAAGCAGGATAAGGAAGCATTGTCACAAAATTCCGTGGTGAGCCTTTGCCATTCAATTCAGAAACCTTTAGGGACAGTGTGTAAGAGGCCTCAGAGTTACCCCAGGGTGGGGAAGACACAGCTGCGGTCTTTGTTCACCAGCCCTCCATCTATCACTGGTTGAAGGCTGGTCTGGGGCCAGTTTTTTCACAGCTCTTCTGATTTGGCACTTCTAGTATACTCTGTGGTAGAACAGGATTCTCCCTCTACCAGGCTAAGAAGTCTTTAGGTAGTTTTTAAGTAAGTAGTAGTGATGGTGGAGACAGTCTGACAGGACACAGAGAGTGGCTACCATAGTGTCAGTGAACACAGCAGCCACTCTGGCTTAGCTGGACTAGACATGCTCTGAGGCCACAGGAGAGGGAGAGGCGTCATGTCTCCATGATTCCTGCAGTCTTCGGTGTAGCTGGAAGCTGAAACTCGCACTTGTGGCATAATGGGAGGCTGCCTGTAAATGCTGGTAGTGAGGCCATCTACCACCTATTTTTATTAAATATACTCCTCCCAACATCATGTGCCATTAGGGAAGTACAAATCAAAACCACAAAGAGATGATGACCTCACACATATTAGAATGACTACTGTTTTTAAAAAAGACAGAAAATAACAAGTGTTAGCAAGAATGTGGAAAAATTGGAATCCTCATGCACTGCAGATGGGGATGTAAAATGGTGCAGCTGCTAGGGAAAGCAGTATGGAAGTTCCTAAAAAAACTGAAGATAAAATTACCATATTATCTTGCAATTCCATGTCTAGAAATACATCCCCAAAATTGACAACAGGGTCTCAAAGAGATATTTGTACACTAAGGTTTATAGCAGCATTATTCACAAGTACTAAAAGGTGGAAACAACTCAGGTGTCTGTCAACAGATAAATGGATTAACAAAATGTAGTCTACACATACGGTGAAATACTATTCAGCCTTAAAAAGGCAGGAAATTTGTACACATGCTACAACATGGATGAATTTTGAGGACATTGTGCTATGTGAGATAAGCCAGTCACACACACACATGCACAAACACAAAGACTGCTATTGTATAATTCCGCCTGTATGGAGGTATCCAGGGTAGTCAAATTCATAGAGAGAGAAAGTAGAATAATGTCTGTCTGGGGTTGAGGGTATGAGAGGAGAGGTGCATGGGGAGAAAACAAAATGACTGCTGCTACACACCTGGTTCCTTTACCTCTTTACTTGTAAGTCTTAGATCCCTTTATTCTGGCTACAAATGCTGCCCGTGTCATTCCCCCATCTCTGCTGTCCTAGCCCTGCACGGTTCAATTCACTGACTGCCCATGTGTGTGACCTTAGCTCTGAACCAGGGTCCTGACCATCCTGAGAAGGATGTGATGGATTTCGATGCATCTTCCTCCTTGTCCAGCGAGGCTCAGGATCAAGACACACACTCTGATGCTAAGATCTAGTAGCCAGTTGCAATGACTGAGCACCCACTTTGGGCTTCTTTCTGAACACTGTCTCTGCTGCCAGGCCTTAGCATCCATAATCCACTGACCAGCAGCATCAGCATTCCCTGGGAGCTTGTTAGAAATGTGGAGTCTTGGGTCTCTCACCTTGACTTACTGAATCAGACTCTGCATTTCAGCAAGAATCCCTGGTGATTCCTGTGCACATTAAAATTGGAAAAGCAATTGTGTAGACTGTAGAGCAGTGGTTCTCAACACTAGTTACACATTGGAATCATGGGTTTGGAGGATGCTTTTAAAACAATAGCCGGTACTCTGATATTCTGCGTTACCTCAGGGTAGAACGTAATGGTGTGACCCTTTATTGAACAATTATTATGTGCTAAGCACTATGTTAAGAGGTTCATATGTGTGAGCTAATTTAAGTCACAAAAACCCAATAATGTAGGTCCTATTATTATCTCCATTACACATTAGAAGCAGAGAAATGTTCAATAACTTGCTTGAGACAGGTCCATGACAGAGTTGGAATGTGGAGTCTGACACCAAAGACCACAGCTTTAACCACTGCGCTTTTTTTTTTTTCAGGGTATGTTTAAAAGAATTTTATTCCCACATTTATGAAGCTTTGAATTTCATAAAATTAATTTAATTATTTAAATATTAATTTTGAGTTAAAAAAAGATGGGTACATTTATTAAAATCTTAATATATTTTTCTTCCCTCCTATTTCTCTAATACGGAGTGAGCATGTCTTATGAATTCACTATATGATTCAACATTTATACATCATATGATGTGAACACCACACTGTCTACTAATCATCTGTCACTATGTAAACTTATCACACTATTATTGACTATATATATCTTTGTTTTGATTTAAAAAAATTCCACATATAAGTGAAACCATGCGGTATTTGTCTTTCTCTGACTTATTTTACTTAGCATAATGACCTCAAGATGTATTCAAGTTATCACAAATGGTAGGATTTCCTTCTTTCTCGTGGCTGAATAATGTTCCATTGTATGCATAAACCACATTTTCTTTATCTGGACATTCACTGACAGATGTTTAGGGTCAGATATCTCCATGAGATCCTGACTTCAGTCCCTTTGGATATAAGAGATCCATCCAGGAAGTATCCATCCATGAACTATGGGAAATCAAGACATTTATCGAAGAAGATACAAGATACAAGAAACATTGTACATAAACAATGATGCCTGAGTCCCCTTAAAAGTAGGCAACTTGAGACCTCACACAGTTCTCTCAGCATTTCTTCCACTGTTCAAAACACTGCAAAGTCCTTTGTTGGAATTGCCATCAGCTGCCCCATCATATTTTCCTGAATCTCATCAACCGTCTGAAAGTTCAAGCTTGACACAAAATCTGATGCAGATTTATTGCTCTATTTATTCAGTTACTTTGAATGTGATGGCCACACAGTACACATGCTCACTCAATGGTGTCTACTGCCGCCACTGACTAGTTCAGTGAAGTCATCATTGTTCACACATGCACATCCCAGTCCACTCTCCTTGGCTGCCAGGTTACATCAATGTCACACAAACTGTTCTCATTATATTAACAATGGCTGGACTTTTTCTGGACGGACCTTATATAGACAGAAGTGGAGTTGCTAGATCATATTCCATTGTCCTTTCCATGGAATAAGGGCAGTGTTACTTACCTTGCACTGATGTTTGACAATATGCACAGAGTATTGCCAGCCAATGAAGCTCACCTGAGACTTTAGTCTCCAGAGTTTTTACTGAAGTTTGAATATACACTTCCCGTGTGGTTGGCCTTTAGGCTCCAACCCTTCTGGAGGCAAAACTAATACAGTGTGGTCCAAAGCCCCCATCATAAATCACATTACTAGACTGTCCAATGGCCAAAGCTCTCAGATAAACAGGCACTTCTATCAAGCATGACAGTCCAGGAGCCTCTGTGGATATCACCTCCCAGTAGCTGAGGGCAAAGATGAGACCACTCTTTGGGTAAGGTTAACCCTTCACAGCACCTCATCTCCTACTTCATATTCAGGCCTCAGTTTCCTCATCCATTCCTCAGGGAAGTCTTTCTTTCTCCTAAGACCGAGCTATCCGTTTTATGGTCTCATAAACACCCCATTTTTCCCCCTTCATAGTATTTCACACCATTTATATCAATGACTTGAGTAAGTATTGTTTCTGAACGAAAGTGGGTTTTAGCTGCCCATCCACCAATAGGCAAATTCCAGAGGCAGAGGTTGGTTAGAAAGAAAAGAGGTCATTATTCAAATTCTGCACAACCTGGGAGAATGACAAATCCTTGTCTCAAAAACCATCCTCTCTGGGAAACCCAGAGAAAACCCAGTCACCCTCAGTCAGACAAAAAACAAAGGCAATGCCCAGAGTTCCTGCCTGCAGCAGCTAAATGGGCTACTGCCCTGCTTCGGGCATCCTCCTGGAGGCTGTGTGTGGTACTGGTGCCACCTTTGGCCATGCAACTTCCAGGGTCAGAAGGTCTCATAAATGTACCAGCTAGTACATTTGCATGGTGGGTAAAAAAGCACGTCCCTTTCTTCTCTTACCACCATTCTGACCTCTATGGCCCATGTGCCTGCCTTCTCCTGGTGCCACCCCCAATCAGGTAGTGAAAGAGGGTCGGAGGGCTTTTCCCCCATCCAGTTGTTTTTACTAGCCTTGTTCATGTTCAGTGCAATGTTTCCTCCAGCTGCCATCTTGCCCAGGGGTGGGGGATCTGCCACCGAGCTATTCACCTCAGTACCACATTCATGTCTGTCTTTATCCTTGAATTATATATCCCATGAGGGCATGGACCAAAACCTGCCTTGGTCACCACTACAATTCCAGCTTTGGCACAGTGTGGGGCGGGGTGCTAATAAATGCCCTAGGAAACAAATGAGTATAGATGGGTGCCTTTAGGAAAAAACAACTTGCAGACTGGCTGACAACCACTTATGCGACTTTGGATAAGTGAATCAAGGACTGGATATTTGTGAGATGCTTGGGATAGTGCCTGGCAAAGTAGATGTCTGTGTTAGCCCTCCACATCTCCAAGCCCACTCTCTCTTGATTAGTTGAGGATGATTCTGTATAGAATAAAGCAGTTCAATTTCAGATGTGAGAGACCTGGGCAACACCTGGAGGCTGGAGAGACATGGGAAAGGCCTTGAATTTAATGCTTTGCTAAGGAAGTGCATTTCTCTTGGAAGGAGGGGAAACAGGGTTCCTGAGCTTTTACACATTCACTGACCTTTGCCTAATAGGTCTTTGTAGATTACATCACACGGGTGGGGGTCTGGACTGGGTTTCTCTCTGAATTCTGGGACAAAATTTATTTCATGGGAGATCACTCTAGAATCTTCCTCTTGTGCTTCTTCTCTTTTATGTCTTCCTCTCAGCAAATGCTTCTTTGTGCAGTAGCGCACAGAAAGTCCGTGCATTCCATGATGACGCTGCTCTCTTGCTTCTCCCTGCCCCCAGCCTACTCCTCCCTCTGTCTCAGCTTAGCCAAACTACATATATTGAATTCTTCTAATCTTTCCTGACAGAGGAATCTTTCTCAGCCCTTGATTATCCATGTGGCTGTCCTCGGAATTCCTTTCAAGCTGCGGCTCTTTTCTGGCAGCTAACGTGTCTTGTCTGAAGTAGCGCATTTAGTTCATGGGAGGTGAACATCAATGCCTATGGCCAGGACCCCCATAAGGACAGAGGAGGTGATGACTGAAGTGAGGAAGATAAGGCAGGAGTAGGGGTTAGGATGACTCAACTAAAATTTTGGCTTCCACACTTAATAACACTCTAATATCAGGCAAGTTACCTCTTCAGCTACCTCACTTGCAAAATGGAGTAAAAACTATACATGCATTCTATGAGTTGTTATAAATACTAAGTGAAGTGCTGGGCCATAGAAAGTACTCCCCCTATGGGAGTTGTTGTTGTTGTTGCAGTAGCAAGCTTACCATTTCCTCTCTTCAGCTCCTTACCCAATAGCTCCTCCAACGGTTCAGACACAAGCCCACATTCCTGACACTAAATCAATGTAGTCTTTCAGGGTAAGGTTTTGCTGCTAGAAGGTCATGGTTAGAATACACCTGGAAAAATGCATACAGAGAGAAGAAGAGGCCATTCCTTTCTATGAAAACTTTGGCAAAAAGTGGAATATTAGAACAGAATGGATTCAAGACCTCTGAATTTAGCAGTCCTATCACCTTGTATCTGGCCTACAGAATAGCCACTAGACAGGTCTACTTGTCTCTATGAGGCTGAGCAAATGTTCATTTCCCCAGATCTGTCCTAGTATATTATGCAGTCCTGAGGCCCAGAAAAGTCCTCTCAGTCCTAGGAAAGTGGAAACACTAGGTCATCCTACACATTTTAGCTTTTTAACTCAAGACCCTGGCACAGATCCTCCCATTTCTTGCCCTCATTCCACCACTGCTGGCTCAGCTCCCCCAGCCTTTAATCCTGCCCTGCTGGACACAGTGATACGATGGCAGCTGTAGGCATAAGAATGGAAGGCAGAGGTGGTGGAGCTTAGCAGAAAGTATGATAAAGTGGTCTTTCTTCTCTTGGTAGTCTGTGATGCCTTGACCCTCTTGTGTTTTAGAAGTATTCATCCTTCACTTTTGTTCCAAGTGTGATTTCTTAAAATGGAAGCCTGAGTGATGTGCATATTCTTCTTTATATCTTATTTATCTTTCTAAAATTTTGGAAAAATAGCATTGGAAAAGTGCATATTGAGAGCTAGGGTTTTCCAGACCTCGCAGAACTGTAGTTGGCAGAGTGAAGAGTGAGATGACAAATAGGTTTGAACTTGTGGGCTATTTCTGGTCAGTTGTTAATAGGCAGCCAAGATGCCCACAGCACTGTGATGAGAAGTGCTGTGAGACTGTGTTCAGGCTTGGGGAGAGACAGGGAGAGAGAGAAAGAGGGCAGGAGAGGACAGCTTTGTGATCAACCAACTATGTCTGCCTTGGCTCAGAATGAAGCAAGGGGCACACAGGCCACATCTCTTCATCGCTAATTTAGGACAGGGAGGTGGTTGGGGAATGAGCAGTTGCATTTGCTTTCTTCCCCCTTGCTGTTCCTCTCTGGGACAGTAATGAAGAGGAAGCTGTAAGGAAGGCAGATACTAGAATGGAGAGACACCCAACAGGAAGGAGGCTAAGGCAGAAAAAAATGTGTTGTGATTCATGGTAATGACTCTCAAGAAAGTAAAGATAGTAGACAGGAATTCATTGTTAATCCCATTTTGGCAGTAAGTACTTGGTCCTCTCATTTGGCTTTCATATTAGTATTTTATACTAATAAGCAGCGAGAGGTAGTAACCCGTTTTACTGGTGTATCTGAGATCATTTGAGTATTCCAGGCATTGTAGGGAGATGGATCTCACAGATACCCAAGGGCAGATGGAGCTGATAAAGGCACGGGGATCAAAAACGTGACCTCTGGATGAACAGAGCCATAGCCCTGATGAGATAAGGACAGGAAGGCCTTTCTGAGCAGATGGTAAGTGGGAGGTGAAGAGGCAGAGGGTTCCTACTGTAGGTCTAAGGGCACACTGTACCCCACATCTTGGAGCAGAAGACCAAGCATTAGCTCTTTCCATTGGGCACAGGCCCCTATTATTCTGTCTGCATGTGCCTGCTTGTGAGTAGTCTTGTTGGATCACACCAGAATTTTATCATTTTGGCCAAAAGCCTTTACAGGAAATAGCCCCATCCGACAAATGTTTATGAGTTTGTATACAGTGCCCAGTTCCTCTTGGCTTTTTTTCTTCTTGTGAGATGACTACAGTGGTTCCTTGTTACGCCAGGTGATTCCGTTTTGCATTTTCTCTTATAAGCACAAAAACACTTCTTGTTAGGTAACTTAAAAGCTAGAAACAATAACAAGAAAATGATTTCTTAACAAAGTGCTTAGGCAAAGAGAACTGTAACATGCTGCTACACTTTCAAAAACATGATTTCATTTTGTTTACTTTGTCCCAGCTTAAAATGCTGCATCCTGTGTTCTGAAATTATTTTTGAGATAATAAAGAGTTTTGAAAGTTCACAATATTGAATTCATGTACATTTTGTATATGCAGAGGCTGTTCACATTAAGCAATTAATTTTATTCTTTCAAACATGAATTAAACTACAATTTCTGTATTCCTGCCCACCTCCTTCTCACAAACTTCTTCTAGGGAGAACTGTCCATACACAGTGATGCGGACACTGGCTAGCAGTGTCTGTGTCATTATGGATGAAATAAAAACATGCACATGGACTACCGAGTCCAGTGGAGGAAAAAAGACGACAGCGTGACTTTTCTCTCAAGGGGAGCAAAAGCCATGGCCTCTGCCATGACAGGCCTTTATTCTGTATCTCCTCACATTACAAGATGGTCCTCACTCACTATCCCCGGTTACAAGAAAGGAGCCAATGCCCCTAATCACATCACAAAAGAAGGATATTAGCAAATGAAAAGGCAAAAGTGGTTGAGCCAGTTACACTGGTCCCTGCAAGGTTTAG
The DNA here is from genome assembly GCA_039655065.1 of Glossophaga mutica. NCBI lineage: Eukaryota > Metazoa > Chordata > Mammalia > Chiroptera > Phyllostomidae > Glossophaga > Glossophaga mutica. Next base: position 161,957,314 of record CM077303.1, read on the forward strand.
CACTTGCTGGGTGAGGGAGTTTTAGCAAAGAGCAAGTCTCAGAGCAGCCTAGGTATATTGCAAATCTGATTACCCACAAGAGAACCTACCTGTGGCGTGGGTCCTGTGCATCTCTGAGTGGGAGCTGGGCCCACGCCACGCAGAAGGGTCTGCCACAGCCCAACCCAGCTGGAAACATGTTTTTTTATGCTGTGTCCTCTCCCTGTCGTCTCACTCACCAGCCCCACTGGACAAGGGGTAGCCCAGAGTTTCAACAGTACCTTTGGCATGTGACTCTGATGGGCCTGTCACAAAATGGGAGCTGTGTGCTGTTTCTTGGGTACAGTTAGGAAGCTTGGAGAGATAGAGGCAGCAAAAACTGAAATGGAAAATTCACAGATTATATGGTGTCACAGAGATTACAGTGGGACTATTCTTTGCACCCAAAAGGAAACAGAAACAAAATCAGCTTGTATTTATGGTTTTGTAATCACTTGACTTTCTAGCAAATCAGAGCTTCCCAGTGAATTATTGCATTAGTGGAAGTTAGGTGTTTCAGCAGCCATAGGAAAGCCTCCTTGTAAACCAGGGCATCACACTGAGGTAGGTGTGTAATCCTGAGGCGGCTTTCCTACCATGTGCCTGACACTGTAGCATCTCAAGGGGTCGAGCCCCTAGGATAACTTGGAACGGATCACATTGTGTTGGCGCCCTCCTTATCTCTTCCACTCCATTCACACTTGTCCCAAAGCCTGAGTTTAGAGAGGCTGGCCTCCTTGGAGTCACTACTTTAAGGAGATAATTAATCTCATTACTAATAACATTCTGACTTGAACTCTAGTTTCCCCATTTATGAAAAGCAGGAACCCCCAGCTTACCACATCCCCATGTGGCCTGGGTAGATAGAATATTAATATGAGACCCTAAGCGAGACATGCTGAGTGACTGGGAGGGTAGAGCTATGCAAGTGGAGGACACAATAACAGCCTCGCTCAGCACACCTGATCCCACCATAACCTTTGGGTAGCCTTCTTGGAAATACAACGAGAGCTGATATTTAATAAAGCTTGTATTTTTAAGAACATTGTGGTAGGGAATCTTGCCAAGCAGATTTAGGCTTCAGCGACCTTTTAATGCCATTACAAATAATGTCAGCAGGTTAACGCAATGCAGAATGTGCTCACTGTTGTAGAAGAAAACCCTTTATGTCTTTATTAGACGTTTTTTTGGAAAGATACTAAAGGCCCAATTTCACTGGTTTGTCCATTTGAGTCTGACTGAATTCAGGGCCAGTTTAGGCTACGCATGAAGGGAGCTTGGTAATCATGCCTATATCAAGGGTCAGTGAACTGTGGATTGCAATATTTTGCAGACATATTGCACTTACTGCAAAGCTGCAGGCATGGCCTTTTTATTTTATTTGGGGGATGTGGAAGACACCTAATACGTTTGTTTACTTGTCCTTTTTTTATTAGTCCATGCTAGGCCATTTGGAATTCCAGTCTTAAAGGCCCTGACTTTTAGCATTGCTAATGGCTTAAAGCGAAGCATGCCCATTTCTTTAATTAAAAAGTAGGAAATAGATTGTATGCCCAAAAGAATATATAAAAGTATGTCCAGGCTAGAGAGGAAGAATAAAATAAACATCAGTGTGCTGCCATTCTGAGTAGGATGCAGGGTATCAGCTGCACTTGGAAGTCCTGGGTCCCCCTCCCTGATCGCGCCCTTTCCCACCCCACCTGGAGGAATTGACCTGCATTTTCTGTAAATCATTCCATTGATTTTCTTGGTAGTTGCACTGTGTAGCTACTCTCAAATGATATATTTATTTTTGCATATTTTTGAATTTTATATAGATGGAATCATCCTGTATGTACTCCTCCCTGACTTTCTTCTTTAAGTTAACAGTATCTTTGAGGTTCTTTCACAGTAATATAAAGTTCAGTTGTTAATATGCCAAACTTATGGATTTGTTGGATGACTGATAAACATCTGAGTTGTTGGATTTTCGCTGGTATGACAATGTTGTATGAATGTGTTTCAGTATGTTTCCTGGTGCACACATGCAAGCATTTCTCCCAGGCATATGCCAAAGGATGGAATTACTGAGGCTCAGGATAAGTACATGCATCATGCAGAATGTTTCCAACAAGGTTGTGCTAATTTAACTTCTAACTAGCGGTGGATAAGCATTACCTGTTTTGTCTATATGTCCGTCAAAATTTAGAACTACCAACTGATACTGTGAAATAACAATTGAATAATTGTTGTTATTTTCCTAATTGTCAGTAAAATAGAGCATTTCTGTTTAGTGGACATGCATATTTCCTATCTTGTAAAATTCCTGTTCTCTTGCATATTTTTCTGTCAATTGCCTTTTTCTTGTTAATTTTTATCAATCTGTTACATGCTCATGATGCTTAACTTTTGTCGGTTATAAGTATTGCACTATCTCCATTATGATGGCTTATATTTTCACTTTTCCTAACATAATACCTTTTAGAGAACAGAAATTCCTGATTCAAATGTAAACTTATAAATCTTTTCTTTATAGATTACGCATTTGTGCATTGTTTAAGAAATTCTACCTGCAGGTCATAAAGATGACTCCTATTTATCCTAAAAGTTTCATCATTTCCCCTGTGGACTTTAATAAAATCTACCAGGGACTTATTTTTGTGCAGCACATCAGAAAGATATGCAATCTGGTTTTTTCATCATGTGGAATGATGTTCCTGCAGCAGTTACTGAATTGTCTTTTTATCCTTTCTCCATTTGTTCACTGCCCTTCTGTGGTAAATGAAATCTCCATCTATGCCTGGGCATTTTCTGAGCATTCTTTTCTGTTCAGCTGGCCTGTTTCTCATACCCGGTGCCAGGATCTCACTGTCTTAATTACTACAGCTTCATAAAAAGTGTGATGTTTCTAAGCCAAGTTGTTCTTTAGGAGCATCTTGGCTATTTCTAGCTCTTTATGTTTCCATATAAACTGTAGAATCAGCAGATCCAATTCCATAAAATATCCCTTTTGATATTTTCAACAGTACTGCATTGAATACATAGATCAATTGGGGGAAAATTAACATTTTTACTACTTGATTCTTCTTATTCGTGAATTATTTAGGTCTCCATTTAGCTAAATCTCTGAAGTCTTTCATTAAAAATGTCTCATTTTCTGTGAAAGCATTTACAGGCACTTAAATTTATTTCTGAGAAATATGTACATGTGTGTAACTATTGGGATGTAGCTTTAACACCTAATGCTTAAAAATTATTAAAGTGAATATGTTATTTAAGTTAATTTTTGTAAACTCTGATATCAATTATTTATCCATGGATTTTTTATATCAGTGGTAATTGATGGCAGTTTTTTATTTCAATTCTTTTAAAAGCATTAAAAATTTTTTTACTCTGTTAACTAGGAATTCTAATAGGAGTAGCCATGTTGAGGATTCTTAGCTTGTTTCTGTTCTTACAAAGTAACAGCATGCTTTTAATGGTCTACCATAAAATGTGTTATTTTTATAAAGGTTTTATATAGATATATTTTATTAGGATAGTAAGGAAATAAATTTACCTTCTATTACAAATATGCTAAGATTATTCTTACCATGGATAGATGTTAAATTTTGTTGAATTATTATTATTATTTTGCATCTATAGCAATGAACAGATACTATCTATCTTTTAAATTGTTAATGGGTGAATTACATTAATCTATTAAGCCAATCTTGCATCCTGGCATAAAACCAAGAAAATATGTTGGATAGCCTTTTTAAGACATTGCAGTGTAGTAGGAAGATCCATACCCTGAGTCAAAATATCTGTATTTAAGTTTCCTTCTAGCTTACTTTTTTTATATAATAAAATCCATGTTTCAATGCTATTGTCTGCCACCAGATTTTAATTGAATAAACACTAATTTCCCTTTGATTTTCAGTTTCCTTACTTGTAAAGTTAGACAATTCCTTAAAAATTTTAGGTGGCATTACAAATACATGTAATTTATATATTTTACAATTTGTTATTTTTTTAATTATTACCATAATTCTGGATCTATGTCCAAGGAAAGAAAGAACCTATGTTCTTCATTCTTACTATCTTAAAGCTGACTTGAAAATAGCAAGAAAATCACTAGTTTAATGAATCTTCCCTTTCTCCAGGTCTCACACTAAGGAGGTAATTGTTGAGGGTAAAAGATCACAATCCAGGGCTTCTCATTCTGTCTTCTTTCCACCCTTTTGCAGATAAAGCCAACATTCATAAGGTGTCAATTATTTATAAAGAAGTCAAATTTCACTAGTAGCAATAGATACCTTTTACTGAGTTCTCATGTGCCAGGCGTTTCTCATATATTTTACACATTTAGAACCCAAGACCCTGTGAGGTAGCTATCATAATTCCCATTTTACAGATGGAAAAAAAGTGACTTTAAGAGAAGTTGAGTAACTTTCCCAAGATCCCACAAGATTGAGGCACACAAGAATATTCTCCTACACCACAATGTCGCTTCCCTCAGTTTATTGAGATATTTTTAGTACATGGTAATGGCTTGTTTACATAGTGGGAAGTCTAAATCCCCAATACAAAATTGTACGTATTCTCTCTTATATGAAACTGTGCTTTCCCTCAACTCTAGGCAAACCACATCAGTGCATTTCTTTCTTTTTCATTTTTCTTTTCTTTTTCAATTAGAGGTAACATTTAATACTATATTAGTTTCAGGTGCACAGCATAGTGGTTAAACATAAAATTTACGTAACTTAGGGAGTGATTCCCTATAAGTCTAGTACTCACCTGGCACCATGCATAGTTATTAGAATATCATTAACTATATTCCCTATGATACGCTTTACATCCCCCTGACTATTGTGTGATTGCCAATCTGCATTTTTAATTGTTTTATTATAGTTGTTCCTATTTTCCCCTGTTGCTCTCCCCTGCCCCATTCACCCACAGTCAAGTCCCACCCTGTAGTCCATGTCCATAGGTCATTTATACTTGTTCTTTAACTAGGCCCTTCCCCTTCTTTCCTCCATACCCGCCTCCTCCCCTCTGGTCCCTGTCAGTATGTTCCTTGTTTCCATGCCTCTGGTTCTATTTTGCGCCTATGTTAGTTTTGTTCACTAAGTTCCTGTTATAGGTGAGATCATATGGTATTTGTTTTTTACCACCTGGCTTATTTCACTTAGCATAATACTCTCTAGTTCCATCCATGCTGTTGCAAAAGGTAGGAGTTCCTTCTTTCTTTCTAAAGCGTAGTATTCCATTGTGTAAATGTACCATAGTTTTTTGATCCATTCATTTACTGATGGACACTTGGGCTGTTTCCAGTACTTGGCTATTGTAAATAATGCTGCTATGAACATTGGGGTGCATAGGTTTTTTTGAATTGGTGTTTCAGGATTCTTAGGGTATAATCCCAGCAGTGGGATCTCTGGATCAAAAACAGTTCCATTTTTAGTTTTTTCTGAGGAAATTCCATACTGTTTTCCACACTGGCTGCACCAGTCTGCATTCCCACCAACAGTGCACTAGGGTTCCCTTTTCTCCATATCCTCTCCAACACTTGTTTGTTGATTTGTTTATGATGGCCATTCTGACCAGTGTGGTATCTCATTGTGGTTTTAATTTGCATCTCTCTGTTGCCTAGTGATGCTGAGCATCTTTTCATATGTCTCTGGGCCCTCTGTATGTCCTCCTTGTAGAAGTGTCTGTTCAAGTCCTTTACCCTTTTTTCATTGGATTGTTTGTCTTTCTGGTGTTGAACTTCCTTATAGGAATTCTTTATATATTTTGGAGATCAGACCCTTGTCTGAGGTATCATTGGCAAATATGTTTCCCCATATGGTTGGTTCCTTCTTCATTTTGCTAATGTTTTCTTTAGCTGTGCAGGAGCTTTTTAATTTGATGTCATCCCATTTGTTTATTCTTTTCTTTATTTCCCTTGCCCTAGAGGATGTATCAGCAAAAATATTGCTGTGTGGGATATCTGAAATTTTACTGCCTATGTTTTTCTCTAGGACTTTTAGGGTGTTGTGGCTTATATTTAAGTCTTTTTTCCATCTTCAGTTTACTTTTGTGTGTGGTGTAAGTTGGTGGTCGAGTTTAATTTTTTTTGCATGTACTCTTCTAGATCTCCCAGCACTATTTGTTGAAGAGGCTATTTTTGTTCCATTTTATGTTTATGCCCCCTTTGTTAAATATTAGTTGACCATAGAGTCATAGGTTTATTTTTGGACTCTCCATTCTGTTTTATTGACCTATGTGTCTCTTCTTTTGCCAGTATCAGACTGTTTTGATTACAGTGGCCTTGTAGTATATTTTGATATCAGGTATTGTGATCCCTCCTACTTTGTTCTTATTCCTCAAGATTGCTGTGGCTATTCAGGGTCGTTTTTGGTTCCATATAAATTTTCAAAATATTTGTTTTAAATCTGTGAAATATGTCATTGGTATTTTAATGGGGATTGCATTGAACCTGTAAATTGCTTTGAGCAGTATGGACATTTTGATGATGTTAATTCTTCCAATCCATGAACACAGTATATGCTTCTATTTATTTGTTTGTTCTTTAAGTTCTTTCTTCAGTGTTCTGTAGTTTTCTAAGCATGGGTCTTTTACCTCCTTGGTCAAGTTTATTCCTAGGTACTTTATTTTTCTTGTTGCTATATTAAATGGGATTTTTTCTTAGTTTCTATTTATGATATTTTACTGTTGATGTACAAAAATGTCTTCAATTTCTGAATATTTACTTTGTATCCTGCTATTTTGCCAAATTTACTTGTTAGGTCAAGTAGTTTTTTGGTGGAGTGTATAAGGTTTTCTGTGTACATTATCATGTCATCTGCAAATAATGAAAATTTTACTTCCTCCTTTCCAATTTGGATGTCTTTTATTTCTTTTTCTTGTCTGATTGCTGTGGCTAGAACTTCCAATACTATGCTGAGTAAAAGTGGTGAAAGTGGACATCCTTGTCTTGTTCTTGATCTTAGTGAGAAAGCTCTAAGTTTTTGCCCATTAAGTATGATGTTGGCTGTAGGTTTCTCATATATGGTCTTTTTTTATACTGAGGTATGCTCCCTCTATTTCCACTTTGCTGAGTGTTTTTATCATAAATGGGTGCTGGATTTCACTAAATGCCTTTTCAGTGCCTATTGATATGATTGTGTGATTTTTGTCTTTCATTTTGTTTATGTGATATATTCTGTTTATTGGTTTGCACCAAAATGAGATGACTAACTGAAAGAAAAAATATTTTGAGAGGGTAGAAGGAGGAGCAATAAGAATAGGGAATCAGGGCAAGGCAAAGAGAGAAAGAAAGTAAAATTTACATTATGAATAAAAAAGGGAGTGAAGAAGGCAGAATGCAGCAAGAGAAGAAAAGTGTATAGTATTAGGTTTAAACAGAAATTTAAAAACAAAACATAGTAAGAAAGAGAAAGAAAAAGGAAAAAATAAGTAAATAAATTAAAAAATAGGAACCAATTTGGAGAAAAAGATCCACCACAGCACTATCTACAACAAATGAACTAAGATTAATATAGGTGGGATAGGAATAAGAGGGGAAAAGAGAGAGAAAAGCTTAAGAGATGTCTAGAGGAAAGGGAAGTGATTTTGAGATGATAGAGGGAGAAGGAATGCTAAGAGTGAGGAATGAAACCAGGTTAAGACAGGGAAAAATTAAAACTTGAGATGAAGAAAAGAAAGAGCAGAAGGAAGGCAGAGTGCAGTAGGAGATGGGAATGGTAAAATTTGAGATTCGAAATGCAACAGCCCTCTATCCACAACCAACAAGAAAAGACTGATAAAAGTGGAGAGAGAACAAGCGTATTTTAAGAGCAAGAAAAAGAATGTAAGATGACCCATGACAAGAAAAATGGTTTTGAGAAGCTGGAATGGGGAGAAATGGTAAGAGTGTGGAATGAAAACAAGTCATAGCAAGAAAGAAAACAAAATTTAAAATGAAAATAAGAAGAGGAAAGAGGAAGGTAAAATGGGATAAGAGAAGGGAGGAGCAAAATATGAGATGTGAAATAAACTATAACATAAAATCTAGTGACTTAATATGTCCAAACTTAAAGGACAAGAAATGAATGTTAAAAAGCTATGCACGAGAGAAAATATTGCAAATCGTTAAGACCATGGTGGAATTCGTCTAGGTGGTATCTAGTATTTACCACTGTGTTTTCTTGCTGGATCTAACTCTGGTGATGTCGGATGTTGTCCCAGTCTGGCCTTAAGCAGCCTGTTTAAGACTACCAGCATCCACACTCTATGGCTGATTCCTTCAGTTGTTAATCTAGTCATTCTGTTATCAGCAGTCAGGTTTAAGCACGTGGTGGTGGAGCAGATTAATTCCTGTGGGTGGGGCTATTGCGTCCCCTCAGGCTGATGCCACTTGGAGGGGAGTGCTCCACCTGAGAAAGATGGCTTCTGCACTATGGGAGATGACTCAGCACAGGGATCCTGTCAGCTGTTCCTCAGTTCTTTCCCTAAGCCACCATCCCCAGTCTGTCCTCAAGAATCTTTAGTTCTCTCTGCCTTCCTTTGTCAGCACCCAAGGTAAGTAAGTGGCTGCAAATGAAATTTTATGCTTTGCCCTTTTAAAATGCTCTCTGTGACTTCAGCCAACTGTCTCTAGCAGAGAGAAACCCTGTCGCTGTTTGCGGTTGGGTGTTGTCTGGGTTCTTTTGGGGCTCTGGTGCTATAGGCTGGGGAGCCCAGTTTGGGGTTTGACCCCACAAGGAACCCCTCAGCCACTGAAATATTCCTCCAGCACTTCAGCTGCTGCCTGTGGGAGTCCAGCCAGCCCTCTCACATCTCTTCTACACTCCATTCCTGTCACATTGTGGTGAAGTGGTTTCTTCTGTCTGTGGTTATAAGGCTTCTCTCCCACTATTGTTCAGTTGTTTATTCTAGATGATTTTTCTGCAATTTAGTTGTAATTCCAGATTGATCCTAGGAGGAGGTTAGAGTAGCTTCTACTTACTCCTCTGCCATCTTGGATTGCTCCGTATCAGTGCATTTCAAGAGGACTGAAGATTTAAAGTAAGATTTTGCAATTTCTTTTTGGAGTAATGGAATATCCAACTTTACTTTTGGGAAGTTGGACTGTGAGGTTTTTTATGAGTGCTGCCATTTTTAACTACTTGTTTAAATACTCTAGGTCATACATACTAACATTTTTTGAAAAAAAGTAATAAAGATGTAAAGGTTGATGAGGGGGGTGGATTGTCATAAGTCTTTCTTCTCAGGGTCTGTTATTCCCATCTTTTGCACTGGAAAAATGTCATTTCATTTTAGAGAATCAATTTTCTCCAAAATGGAAGATAAACACAGGGAATCTCCATGGAGTCTAGGAAAGATTCCTAACGTTAGTCTGCAAGGCTCCTTGAGCTTCTTGGATAAGAGTTGTTTTGTCATTTTTGATATTAAAGAATTATTGTGTTAACATTTATTTCTCTCAAACCTGACATTTACCATTATTCCCATTTGACAAGCTTCTGCAACAGAGACCTGGAAAGCTGGCAGAGAGAAAAGCCTTGAGAAGATTGAGATTGCTGCTTCCACAGGGAGGGTGGTATCTAATGAGAAAGGGATGTGGGCAGGGTGAAGAGGAACTCTGTTCCCTCATTAGTGAAAGGATAAATATCTTTATAACAGGCACTGTCTTGTTTACGAGTTGCTGGAAACTACCAACATGATTTGGCTTGAGAAGGTATTGGGCAGGCTAGCAGAATCCCCTCCTTGTGAATGACATCTTACTCCTTGGTTCCTAAAGATTTTGTGGTCCTTTGTTTGTAAACATTTTTATCTGTCTGAGAGAAAATATACTTAAGGTGTTATCAACTAATATCTCAATTTATTTAAATGTTTTTTAAAAATGTATTTTTTAGTAACTACTAAATGCTAAAACCACTGCTAAGGTCAGGGAATACAAAAAGGGAGGAATCAGCCTGCCCTCTTAAGGACCTTGCAGGCTGGTGTCATACACATCAGAAAGCTGTGATTACAGCAAAGGGGTCAGTGTTTACACACACATAGAAGAGGAACATCATGATGACCAGTGTACCCATCAGCCGGGCTGGCATGCCCAAGAATAAGATGAAGCAAGAAAGATTGGGGTACTGGTAGGTGAAATTAGAAGATAAACTTAATCTGCTTTGCAGTTTTATTAAAGATTCACCGTAACAAAACAGAGCTCTGAAGCCAACTTGAAATACACTCCTTGTGACAATGAAAATATGTTGTTCCTATCACTTGCCAGGAGGCCATGCGACTTCCATGACTTCAAATCTTTCACTGGCTTCATAAGTGTGGGTAACCAATTCCTGTCCCTCATTTGTCCTTGGCAAACTTCCCCATGTGGACCTGGTCTCCTGCCACCCCCTCCCTACCTCCAAACCAATCTGACTTTTTGAAGGTTTAATATTTTAGGCTTACTTTATACAGAGCAGACCAAGGGTTTTCCACCCCCCCCCCCCATCCCCTGCTGGGTAAAGATATGTCCTCAAAAAGATCCTTTCGCAATAGTGACTTCTGGCATAAAAGCAGGTATGCTCCTGGTCTCTAACTGGAAACACAGCTGCTTGACTTTTGGGATGTTATTAGATACGCAGCCTCGCCAGAGAGTGGGGAATTGTTGTTTCTCTTCATGTAGCTCTTTCCTAATAGTAAAATTTTTGTTTTTCTGGCACATTTTTCTGAAGCCATTATTTAAGAGAGAGCAGCATGTAATGCATTTTCAGCAGAAAAGTTGTTGTGGCAAGAGGCTCACTTAGCCTAGAGATTTGAAAATGTTGCTGAGGAGCTCAAGAGAGTCTTTCTTGTCCTGCCCATCCTTTCATTTAAGAGACAGTTAGGAGATAGTTGAGCAAGAATAGAATCCAAAGCTATAATATCTTTTTCTTCTTTTTTTGGACTGTGTTTCTCAATGTTGAGAGGAAGAGAGTGGAAATATCTACCAAGCATTTGCTATTCCTTTTCTCAGCCAGCCAAATACAAATCCATTTACTGAGTCCAAGAAGAACTGGGGCTTAGATGAGAATGCCAAAGCTTTGAAAAGCAAAATATTGAAGGGCAATTTCTGATCTTAAATTAGCACCATAGTGCTTGAGGAGAATTCTAATGGTCCACATGTTCTGTCGCATGGCTGTGATATTTTAGGAACTGAAGTTCTTTCACAATTCTGCCATTTTGTGGTTTTGATTAGATTGGAAGGAAACTAGTATTTCCCACCCCAAACTGTTCAGACCAAAACATTATCACCTGCATTTGATTGATTAGCTTATTGGTCTTTGAGGAAAATGGAGACTTTGATCTATTGTTTGTCAATCAGCTGGCACTGATCTGTGATTTTAAACCATGAAGGGAGAGAGTCAGATTAGTTTAGAGGGAAAGCTGGTATGGAGAGAAGAGTAAAGGAACTAATATTTATTGAGCGTACTTGATTTTATGTTCAACAGTAGGTACTTAACATTTAGTGCTTTCTATACTCCTCACAACAGACTTGAGACATATTATTATCCCATTTCACAGGTGGTCAGATAAGTTGAGTAACTTCCTTATGGTCTCACAGGCAGTGTGTGGTAGAACCAGGGGACAGACCAGCGTCCCTCTGAAGCTGCCCTCTTTCCACTACACCAAGGCTGAGATGGGAGCAGCAATGTCAGCTAGGTTTCTGCTTCCCATGTGCCACCAAGTTTTTACTAGTGAAGCCTCTGATGTTCCCCCCTCAGGTGCCCCAATTAAACCTCACTGTTCAGACTACTGTTTCTCAGCCATATCTTTTCTCATGTTTCGAAAATTGGCAGCTGTTGGAGCATAGCTTGTAGCCCCAGAGTGACTCTCACCCCCAGAGAGGTTTTGCTTCAGAGTCGGTAGTACACTTTGATCGCTGTGTCAAGTCCGACCCTTCAGGTAGCCAGATTGAGAAGTGGCATTGCTTATTTTAACACAGAAAGTCTAATGTTAAACTCTGCATAACATATATTAAATCCTGCTTGACATGACCTCTGGTATTCAGTTTTTTAGGAAGTCAAAATCAGATCAAAGTGTTCCTTTATTAGTGTTTATTAAATAAACAATTATAGTGCACCTTCTGTGTATCAGGCCCCATGTTTGACCTGTGTATCAGAGTTTCCTAAGATCTAGTGACTGCTGTTGAGTGTCTAGTAGAGTTCTGTAGTAGTACAGAGAAGAGGGCAGTTCCCGCCTATGGATTTAGGAGAAGGCTTCCCAGGGGAAGAAATACTGAGGGTGAGCCTTCAAGGATGAATAGGGTTTTCTAGGAAATGAAGGTGAGAATGAGGACTCAAGATATATTACCATCACACAAGCATATAGAATAAGTACTACACAGTGCACATAGCAACATGCAAATTTTACAATCACTACACATTTTATTTCTGAGAGATTAGTGTCTTTCGCTCTGTGATAGTATTCTATAACTGTTTTTCTTTAGTTGCTGTATATTACAGTTATCATCATCACTATCTAAAAGTGTTATTTGGCATGCCTACATTAAGTTTGAGTAAGTAGGGTTATTTGATGGTGATATGCATGGAGACAATGTTGGCCACCTTAGGAAGGTGTACAGTATTTGCAACCAATGCTTATTGAGAAACTACTTTGTGTCAGCCTCTGTGATATTGGTTACATGTGTAATCACATTTAAATTTGACCACAATCTTATCAGTTATGTATATCTGGTCATATTTTATATTTGAGATAACTGAAACTCCCAAGTAAAACAATGTAGTTGGATTGTTTGTATCTAGATAACAAGTTCTCACTCACTAGCTATTTGACCAAAAGCAAGTAATTAATCTCTCCAAATATCACTTTCCTCATCAGTGAACTGGAAGTAATAATAATATACTCATCAATGGGTTGTTGAAGGATTAATTGAGATGATCTATATCTAGCCCTTGACCCAATACATATATGTTCAATGAAGGATAGCTATTTTTTGTTATTACTATGGAGATTAAGAAACTTTTTCCAAAACAAACACTATTGTATCTGATTCCAAAGCATGGATGGCATATTTTTAAATTAGAGCTCAGATTCAATGACCTACAAGTCAGATTTGCAAAATAAAGTTGTTAAAACAACAGTTTTTATAAGTAAATAAGTGAAGGTCAACATTACATACAGTCAAAGGAATTCTTGTAATTATGAGGTGGTGAGTAAATGGATGTGAACACAAGATACGATTAAATACTCAAGAGTTTTGAATAACAATACATGGGGTCAATCCAAAAAAACCTTCCCTTCTTGAACTTTTTTAGTCTCTCTGTTTTTTTAAATTTTCCCGATCTTTTTTTTACTTTTACCATGACATACAAATATATATTATTGATTAAAACAATAAGTCTGTAGTTAAGTGTGCTATGTAATTTCCTTTATATTTAGCCTTATTTTCTATTTAGTGATCAACTTTTTGGCCATTACCAATTTGAATTCTGCTGCCTTAAAATTTGCAAAATTTGGCAGTGCTCATTCTGATTTGAAGCCATTTGAATGAACCCTAAAAACTTGTTAAGTTAAAGTCACCTCTCACTAGGAACCCAAATCTGAAGCTGGGAGATTTAGCTGAGAACTATGGTTGAAGAAGAAGCTTATGAATGATATTTAGCAAGTACGGCTCTCCATTGACACTGATGATGGATAATCCCTTCAAAGTTGTGAGTTCAAGCTTCAGGCTCATGCATGGAACTCAACAGTGTCCTTTGAAGATATGTTATTTGGACTTTAGCTGTCATAATCCTTTCTGGAGGGATGCACTTTGATGTTAAGTCGAATGCCAAGAAACCACTTTTTCTGGTTGTATCTAAAGCTTAAGCAATGTCTCTAGGCTCAACATTCTAGGGACAGGAAAGGAAGGAGGACCTGCCCACCTGTTCAGAAGACCTCTGAGAGTAGTAGGCAGAAGTGAGGACGCGGTGTATATAAAGTTTTGCTTGGGGGACACTGTTTTCAAATTCTCACCACTGCGGAATGATTGATCAAATGGCAAACAGTTTTGAACCTTTCTCTTTTCAGGTGTGTTCTTATCCATCCTGTCCCTTTCCAGTTCCAAAATTCATGTATGACCTGAAGTCTGAGTTCTGCTGATTCTCGGTTTCTTTCCATATGTAGGTTGTTTCTGCATTTTGTCCTGGAAGTTTCCCACACATTCTCAGACTGTGGTTAGCTTTATTTAACATTGCAGGTATCTCAAAAGAATCTCCTTGGAAGCCTGTGACAAGGCTGTATTAGAATGTATTAGTTTCCCCACCTCTCCTACTCTTACTTAATCTGCTGAGTTACTGCTTCCTCATGGCAAAAGCAAAAGCGATCACTCATTTTATTAGACTACTTGTCTGGAGACTACTGAGCCTTCTGGAAAAATAGATAACCATAGTTGCTAGTTTATCTTGTCTGCAAGCAGGAAAGTTGACTTCGCACACCACGAGTTTCTTTGCTTAAGGTCTGGATCAAGCCCCAGAACCTTTATGGAAGGCACTTGCCAGCCTCTTTATATCCTCACATGCACCTCCTTTAATTTATTGACTCCCTTCTTTCTACATGTCCCCGTATGAGTTTGCCACATCGGGGTTGGAATCAAGTAAGAAGAGATGTGCTGACTCAGAAAATATTAGAATGTGGAGTTAGTGCTTTTATGGGTGCAGACTTTCAATTTGGGAAGATAAAAAAGCTCTGCAGATGGATGGTGGTGATGGTTGTACAATGATGTCAATGTACTTAATGCCACTGAACTGCACACCCAAAAATGATTTAAATGGTAAATTTTATATTATGTATATTTTACCACAGTTGTAACAGGACTGTCATAACAAAGTATCACAGACTGGGTGGCACTTAGAACAGAATTCATTTTCTCATAATTCTGGGGCTAGAGATCTGAAATCAAGATGTTGGCAGAGTTGTTTCTCATGAGGCCCGTCTCCTTGGCTTGTAGATGGTTGTCTTTTCTCTGAGTCTTCAGAGGTCTTCCATCTGTACCCATCTGTGTCCTAATATTCTTTTCTTAAAAGCACAGTCATATTGGATTAGGATCCACTCTGATAACCTCATTTTCACTTAAGTGCCTCTTTAAAGACCCTTTCTCCAAATACAGTCACATTCTGAGTTTATGCTAGTTTATCTTGTCTGCAAGCAGGAAAGTTGACTTCGCAGATCATGAGCCTCTTTGCTTCGTGTCTGGATCAAGCCCCTAAACCTTAAAATAAGAGATAGGGCTTCAATGTACGAATTTGTGGGGAACACAATTCAGCCCATAAGAACAATTTTTTAAAAAGAGTAGATTGTACTTGGTTATTAGAAGGAGTCCCCCTACCCCCCTAAAAAGGTCCAATTTCTAGCTCTGTGGCTCTGAAATGAGGCATGAGAATTGTCTGTAAGCTTTTTCAAAATTCAAAGACTGGACTTTCAGAACTGTGATGCATGGGTATCTCAAAATACCTCCCTGGGAACAAAGTCTGACAGGACAGGAGATAATGGATCCAATGACTTACTTTTATAGCCAGAACTAGAACTATTAGTCAACAGAATCTGTTTGGAAATAACTATTGTATTTAATTTAAATAATTGATTTGTGTAAATTTAGATTATTTATGCATGCAAATCAGTTACATTGTGGGTTTGACCTTGGCAGGCCTGAGAGATGAGCAATTCATCAGTGTGTATGGCCAAGGTCTGGGTGGACTGTATGTGACCCAGCAAGTGGAGTCTCGCCATGATGCTTTTACTCCAAACTGACTTAACAGGGGAAGTGGGCAGCTCTCTCCCTGCCCCATGTGCTCTCCCACACTGCCACACTGCACTCCCCAGCCCCAGGCATTATCGCCTTTAAAAACAAATAACCAACATGTCCTGGGTGGATCAGATTCTACTCAAAGTAGATAAAGAGTTGTTAGGAGCCCTGGGTGACCTAAGCACTCTATCACTAATTACTGTATTTTGCCATGTATAATGCACACACTTTGCCAAAATTTTTGAGGGAAGAATAAGGGTGTGTATTATATATGGGTAATACTAATTCTATATCTATAGAAATGTTTTTAGTTCTTTTATTTATGTTTATGCATTAAAAGTATAACTCTAAAAAGCAATAACAATATCCATATGCAAAATAATACCCTGGAATACAATAATTGGCTTTGTTTTTAAATATAAATACATAAAAATTGAATTAAAAAATTAAAGTGAAAGATTTTTTTCCCTGCAAGTTTGGGCCAAAAACATGGGTGCACATTATACATGGCAAAATACGGTAATATGGTGACATTGAACAATGGCATATCTCTGGGCCTTAGTTTTTTCATTTGTAAAGTGCAGGACATGTCCTAGATGGCAAGAGTGTGTAGTGGTTATGAATGTGGGCTCGAGACACACAAACCTGGGTTAAGAGACTGTGTCATGTTGAGCAGATTACTTTTTTTGACCCTCAGTTTCTTTGAAATGGGGAAAGTAATAGATTCTCATGAAGAAGTTGTGAGGATTAAATGAGATAATGCATGTGAACATCTAGCATATGGTAAGCATTCATTATTACCATCAACATCACCATCATCATCTAAGCTTCCATTCCAACTTCAGAACACCCTGGTTTTATTATTTCATTTTATTATTTTTTAAATCATTACCTGAGGATATGTTTTTATTGATTTTAGAGAGAAGAAAGGTGGGGGGAGGGGAGAGAAAGAAAGAAACATCGATGTGAGAGGGAAACATCAACTGGTTGCCTCCTGTATGCACACCGACTGGGGATCAAAGCAGCAACCTGAAACCTAGGTATATACCCTGACTGAGAATCAAACCTGCAACATTTTGATGTACGGGATGATGTTCCAACCAACTCAGGCACCCAACCAGGGCTGGTTCTATGATTTTAAATCACAATACTGGGAATTCCATCTGATGTGATGAGTAACTGCCTTGCTTGGAAGAAGTGTGAAGGAAGAACATTATGAGTAGTAAATTCGGACTCTTTGCCTGAGTTTTATAAAAGTTG
The DNA here is from genome assembly GCA_039655065.1 of Glossophaga mutica. Lineage (NCBI taxonomy): Eukaryota > Metazoa > Chordata > Mammalia > Chiroptera > Phyllostomidae > Glossophaga > Glossophaga mutica. The sequence continues at coordinate 161,974,316 of CM077303.1, forward strand.
AATAACCCCTCTTCCTCAGGGAAATAATTCGCTTCAATAGTGAGTTGGAATTGAACGTCCTCATGCTGTGTAAATACTCACAAATCAAGGACAGCAGGTATGCTTGATGGAGTATATCCTGAAATGGCTAGGACCCCTGCCAGGTGCCCGTGCCTTCCCCAGCTGATACGCCGAGGAAACTGAAGTACTAAAAAGAAAGGGGAAGAGCTAAAACAGCACAGCTGTGATTAATTGGGAAAAATAAATCCATAAATTTTATCCTGAGAATGCAAAATTAAATGAAAAAAAAGCATAAAAAAAGATTGCCCTCCCATTCTCCTAGTGGCTGGTCTCCTCGTAACATTTGTCAGACAGGATGCAATCGACTGCTTTGTTGGGCCAGGCACAAAGCTGTGGGGGCTATAAAGATTGCACAGCCTATTTCACATGTTCAGCTGGAAAGTGCCTGGCCCCCCTCAAATCCCAGGCAGGGACAAGCCAGATTGTTTCCTGATCTTATCCATAGAATCTCTCCATGTGTGCTACTTTGGTATTGAATTTAAACTGCCATGTTTACAATCAAACCATGGTGTTCATACTGCAGAGCTCAAGCCATTGGGAGGACATGACCTTGGGAAGTCAGAGAAAACCTAAGCTCACCTGTCCCTGGGACCTGCTGGGATGAGACCCCCTTCCCCAACAGGCAAAGAACTTTGACTCAACCCAGAGCATCCTCAGTAGGCAACTTGGCATAAGGGAAAGAGAGAATGGAAAGGGAGACTGCATAGAGTGTATAATAATAGTGTGTGGAGAGGACTTGCTTTCCATTTGCAGAGATGATTCTCAAAACCTGACTTGTCCGTCCTTCCTGAGGCTCAGATTCAGATTCAGACCATTCTCCTTAATGACTGCAAGGGCTTTTCCTGAGCATCACGTCTGGTTGGGACAGGAGGGCACTGTGCCCGCAACATCCACTCCACAAACTTGGAAACTGTGGGATGTGAACAATGTAGGGGTCATACAGACTACTGATCACTTTGTCAAGGAAGATCAAGGCTTAAAACCTTAGAGAAGCCAACACATAAAAAGACAGAAAATAAAGTCCTCTCTGGTTCTGGGGATGTGAGGATTCTCACCTCTTCTTGTCTGTGTGGAACCTGACTCGGGCTATCTTTCCTCACAACAATTTTAATCAACTTCACACATCTGAGAGCAGGAATAGAAGCCAGAGGCAGAGGGCCAAAGCGACAACTTGGACTTTGAAAATGAGGACACAGAGTTCCTGAGCTATACAGCCAAAAGACTGGGGCCTTCTCATTAAGAGATTCTGAAGGGAGCTTTCCCCTTGAATAAGTTTCCCAAGAGGTAAGGAGGAAAGCAAAAGAGAGTGGTGAGGTTTGTGCCAAGAAGCTTTTATGGGGGTTTTGGGAAGGCTCCTTAGAGGGAGTGTCCTATTTGAGTCAAACTCAGATTGTGAAGCCGGTCACATTTAACTTCTATTCAAGTATTTTCCTTCAGCTCTCAGAAGTACACAATGTCCCCAGATGGCCAAGTGTCTCAGGCAGTATCTGATACTCATAACACCAAGGCATGACTTTTATTTTTTAAATTATATTTTATTGATTATGCTTTTACAGTTGCCCCAATTTTCCCTCTGTTGCCCCCCTCCATCAAGCACCCCTCGCTCCCTCAGGCAGTCCCCACACCTTTGTTCATGTCCATGGGTCATGTGTATAAGTTCTCTGGCTACTCCACTTCCTATACTGTACATTATATCCCAATGGATACTCTGTGACTACTTATTTTTACTTCTTAATCCCCTCATTTTCACTCATTCTCCCCCACACTCTCCCATCTGACAGCCATCAAACATTCTCCATATTCATGATTCTGTCGCTGTTCTTCTTGTTTGCTTCTTTTGTTTCTTAGATTCAGTTGTTGATTGATAAGTATTTTTTACCATTTTATTCTTCATAGTTTTGATCTCCTTTTTCTTAAATTAGCCCCTTTAATATTTCATATAATAATGGTTTGGTGATGATGAACTCCTTTAGTTTTTTCTTGTCTGGGAAGCTCTTTATCTGCCCTTCAATTCTACATGATAGCTCTGCTGGGTAGAGCAATCTTGGCTGTAGGTCCCTGCTTTTTATGACTGAATATTTCTTGCCACTCCCTTCTGATCTGCAAAGTTTCTTTTGAGAAATCACCTGACAGTCTTATGGAATGCCTCTGTAGTTAACTTCTTGGTTTCATTCACTCTATTGTTGTTTTCCTGTACATTATTCTTTATTTCAATTAGTGTATCCTTCATTTCTGATTGGATCTTTTTTATATTGATGTCCTCACTGAGTTCCTTGAGCATCCTTACAAACATTGTTTTGAACTCTGCATCTGATACACGGCTTGTCTCCATTTTGTTTAGGTCCTTTTCTGGAGTTTTGATCTGTTCTTTCATTTGGGCCATCTTTCTTTGTTTCCTAATTTTGGCAACCTCCCTGTGATTGTTTCTATGTATTAGGTAGAGCTGCTATGACTCTCTGTCTCAGCAGTGTGGCCTAATGAAGTAGGTGTCCTGTAGGGTCCAGCACAACCTCCCCTATCACCCAAGCTAGGTACTTGAGGTGTGGACTGAGTGCACCCTCCTCTTGTAGTTGAGCCTTGGTTGCTGTTGGCAGGTCAGTTGGAGGGATTTACCCAGGCCAGCCAGCTGCAAGGACTGGCTGTGACCACTGACCTCCAACTTCCACTCTCTGTGGAGGATCAGTTGTGCAGGGTCAGGGTGATGGTGCTCCAATATGGTCAGTAGCCGTCCACTGGGTGCACAGGCCCTGGAGTTTCCTGGGTGGTGCATGCCAAGGTCAACCCTCACCTGTGTTTTGCCAGGTGCCATCCTGGCTGAGATATAAAGCAATCTGAGATAGCTGCTACTTGTGCTGGGCTTGAAGATTCCCAGGACAAACCAAACTGAGAATCTAAGCTGGCTGCTGCTAGTGCCATTCCTGGGGCCACTTAGCAAGAGGTACCAGGAGCTGGGGCTCACTGAGGCCAGCTGTTGCTTGTTTGTGAGGATTTATGAAGTTGTGAAGTATGAGCCAAGACCAGCCATTCATAGGGAAAAGACACTTTTAACAGCTGTAAGTTGGGTGGGTCAGACTGTCAGGGGATCTCCAGGGCGGGTCAAACAACGTTAGCCAGGTTGATGGAGTCTCAGATATGGCACCTGCCTGTGGGCTCTGTGGCTCTTTGGGGAGAGGGTTCAGAAAAGGGATAAGGCCTCTGTCCACCTTTCTGTCCGGGACAAAACTGTCCCCCCAGTTCTTGCCTTGACGGCAGACACTTCTGTTCCTCCCTGCATGCCATTGGTGCCTTTAAAGCTGCTACCCTGGTGCTGGAGCTCAGAAAGAGTGAGTCTGAGTAAGTCTGTGTGGGAGTTCTATAAGAGGAACTGCTTGGGACTCCAATAGTTTCTTCTACCAATTCAAGCCCCACTAGTTTTTGCAGCCAGAAGTTATATGGACTTATCTTCCTGGCACTGGAACCCTGGGCTGGGGGGCCTGGTGTGGTGCTGGGACTCCTGACTCCCAGGATATCCCTCCAGAAATTTTATCCACGACACATGAATGTGGGACCAGCCTCTTTGCCTCTCTGCTCCTTCTACCAGTCTGGATGGTTGTGATTTCTTTAACTCCATAGTTTTCAGACTTCCATTCAACTCAATTTCTGATGGTTCTGAGTGATGGTTGTTCTACAATTTAGTTGTAATTTTGATGTGGCTATGTGAGGTTGTGAGCTGTGTTTATCTATGCTGCCATCTTGACTAGAAGTCCTTGGGATTGTTCTCTGAGGCATGACTTTTAGAGATGAAAATGTCCTTACAGGTTAACTAATATAACATACTCTTTCCTGGTAGGCAAAAGAAAATATCCCCTAGAGGCCAATGTCAAAAACCATCAGGGCCAAGGCCAAAGTCTTGGTGTCCTGCTGTACCCTACCATTTTGTATTTTTAAAAGCCTGCATGGACTCCTGGTAGAAAAGTCTTATTTTTTTCCCTGAATACAGAGATGTTTATATTCAACCACCTTTATTGCCTAATGTAAGACAAGGCACAAACTTCAGAATATACTTAAATATTATCAGAAAGTATAAATTGGCTTGATTCTCTGCCCTTGAAGATTTTCCTTCATTTGTCCTTTCTATATTCCTTTTCTCTGCATTGTCAGATGTCTTCGATATATGCTCAACATCTTCAAATGGACACCGATCATGTTGTGGAAATATAAGTTGTTTTTGAATATTTTAGCTAAAAAGAAAGGCAGTATCGCTGTACTTCCTGATATAGTTTTTCCATCTCCATTATATAACACTGTGGGGTTTGTTTTTTTTTTGTCCTTTCCTTATAAAGTTTAGGTAGGTTTTATTATCTTTAGTTCTATTATGAGGGGCTGAGACTTTGGCAGTCCTTCTGGCTGTTTCTCAGTTGGTGTAGGTCCTACGATCTGATTGTAAGTCCTGAGAGGTCCTTGAGATGTTTCCTTGATAGTCTCCATGTGCTTGGGATGGGGCAGAGAGCCTGGCACCCAGGAATCAGACCCTCTCCTTGCAAACACGGTGTGGAACTGCCTGTCATTGGCCAGCAGCTAGAGTCAGAGTTTGGGTTCTGAAGTGTTGACCAAGACAGAAAGTGTCCTACCAGAAACTGAGGTAAACACAGATTACCTGCTAGGATGGTTCAAGACCAAAGATTGAGGGAGACACAGATGTCAACCTGCAAACTCAAATTCCAATGCTAAGACCACGGGGCAAGAATGAGAACCAAACTGGGGTTTACGTCCTAAACTGGAACAGGAGAAGGAAGGGTCAGATGCCTCCTTGGAACATCCTTGTTGTACCCTAGCCTGTCTGGTTGGTTGGTCTAGGGATTTGCCAGGTGCTTGGAGTTGGGCTGGACAGGAAGCACTTGAAAAAATCCACATTGAAGTATGCATTAATTATGATGTTTCTAAATTGTGGAAGCAGATCCTCTTTCTTTGTCCCTTCCTTCATCTATCCCCTCCCCTTGGCACCCTGGTTGAGGTTCAGCCCTTGTTTTTCCATCCATGCATATAAATATGAAGGGTCCTGGTTGGATTCAGAATCTTTGGCTCTAACGGCCTCCCAGATGACTGGCTAGGTGCTTCTTTCTCCTTCTCCAAGCTTAAGAATTTCCTATAGCCTCTCCTCTCCCCAGAGGGGTCTGTATCTTTCTTAAGGTAAAATAGCAGAGTGGATAAGAGTGTGAGCCCGGGAGTGAGGCAGGCTGGGTTTGACGTGTGACTCTGCCACTGTGTGACCTGAGCTGAGTCACTTCACCTCTCTGTGCTTCAGTTTCCTATGTGTAAAATGAGTTCACTCCCATGCCATGCTTAAAGCTGAGGTCAGTCCTCAAGAAATGGTTTTGATCTTAAGCTGCAAATAGTTGGGCAGAAGGTGGTCCTTAAGTTCTGTCATCCCCTTCAGAGAACTGCTCATGTGTGTGGCTCCCAGGCCTGAACTGATGGCCTGCCTGGTACCTCCCCCTGAGTCTGTGTATGGACCAATACAGCAGCCCTTTGTCCCTGCCACTCTTCAGTAGTGTTCCCCATTTACGTACAGCACCCCCTTTGGTATTCTCTGTATTAGCTAATGTAATAAACATTAGCACTGTTTATTTTCTTCATGGCAATCAGCATTACTCGTAATTATTTTATTGGAACTTTTTTCCTCCCCTTCACCATCTCCATTAGCAACATTCTCGCCAGATTATAACTTCAAAAGGTCAGGGATGGTGTCTTTTTTGTTCATTGTTGTATAACATATACTGGCACAATGTGAGGGATCTGAAGTATTTGTCGAATGATTGAATGAATCTCAGCTTCTCTATGAGATGGTCTGAGGCTTGATTTCCAGAGACTTTATCAATAGAACCAAAGTCCCCCTACCCATTCATGCAGAGGGCACAGAGCCCTGTTGGAATTAAGAATCCTAGAGCTAGTTCTGGCTACCCAGAGCCCCAAGCTGAAGGTATATGGAGGTGAGGTCCCAGCATAACTCTTATCATTCCTATATCTAGTGTTTGGATCTGGAAGGGTCTATGAAAAGGTTAGAATACACTTCTACCTAGAATCCAGGCTCTATTTTAATTTGGAAAGGTGAGCAGGGAAGACTGCTAATTTCATTCACTCAAAAAAAAAAGAAATCACCAGCTTATGTGAGCTGATATATTTTATATCACCTAGTTTAATACTTCATTTGTAAAAATAATTGTGTTGAATTTTGTAGGAAGAAAGTGTTCTGATAAAGAGATGATTGAATACTTGAACATAGATCAACAGAGTAACATGGAATGTTTAACTGGCATTTTTCCATCTGACTCTGTAACTTCAAATCCCCATAGCTTTCTAAGGTGGTAGAATTGGCTACTCCATTGCTCCCAGGAAAGGTATGTTTTGAAAAATTAACAAGAAGATGTTTCAGAGCCTAAGATGTCTATCTGAGTAAAATATTTGCAAATTAAATTGATTAAAATGTTAACTTTAAACATATTTGAGAAAGTGGTATTCAAGCCCCTTTCTGAAGTATGAGCTTTGAATGAGTCAACCTTATTGACCATCCTAAGGGTAAATCATTCAGGGAAGGACAAATGATGTGGCCTCAAGGTGTAAGTCACTGAAGTTGCCATGATTTTGATGGAAATTAGTCATATTAGGCAACCTCGAAAGACTCTCTCAAAGAGAGAAAATGATCCTACCTTCCGAAAATCCCAGAGCTGCAACCTGGCAGAACTAACGGAGGTGTGAGAATGGAGGGTGGCCTGGCTGGTTCAGCTGTGGATCACTTCTCTTTCTACTTCCATTTGCTCACCGCTCACAATAAGAAGACAAAGGAAGTCAATGAAGGGTATGCAGGTGACAGAATGGCAAAGACAGCCTTCATGAGTGACCCATGTATTCCCCTCTATTCACCAGCCTCCTTTGCAATATAGCTAGTGTCTTGTGACTATTTCTGGTCAATCTTGTGAGGGGAAGTGACATGGGCTATTTCCTAGCCAAGGTGATTAAGAGCAGATATAATTTCTCTCTCTTTCTTCCTGCCAACAGCAATCTTGGCAACCATACTTTCTGCACAGCGTAGCTATAAGATGGGGGAACAATACCTGAATGGCATTGGGCTTCATATGAAAAAAAAAAACCCTGATTTTATTAGATTTTTTTGAGATATCAAGATTTGTTTACTGCTGTATCAGAGCCTAGCCTGAACTGATCAGTAGAATAGGTCTCTTTATGACTCTTCTGCCAACGTGGTTGGATAAAGTGAAAATTAATTATAAGTGTACTAATTAATCTAATTATTAAATAACAGCTATCAGAGTTCCACTGATAAGACTTTAGAAATTCTATGACATTGGCACTCTGCAGTTTTCAGAGCAGGACTGGTTACTTTTGTCCCAGTAGCCACTACAAAGCATGTTTTTGAAAATGCCAATTATGTCACAGAACACCAGGAAAATGCCTCACTGCCCTCTCACTTAAGATTTTTGTAGATGCGGATTATTAAATAAAAAATAATTTAATTCAAAGATATGCCAAACTCAATATTATAAGAAGATGTTGTTCTTAAAAAGAAAGAAGAAGGTTGTGATAGAGAACAGCTCTATCCCAAGAACTGTCATAATGGCACCCAGCAGGAGGACCGAGGAGAGTTTGCTATATAAATGAGTAATGACAATAATGGGTTCTCAGGATAAATAGGCAGCAGGCAAAAGCACACACTGAATCCAGTGGAAGGGATCCTGTCAAAGGGAATAGATGGGTGATAGACTTGGGAATCTTCAGATTGTGGACCATTTTGGTAGGCATGTTAATAGCTCCCCCAAAATATTCTCATCCTAATCCCCAGAATCTGAGAATATGTTACCTTCCATAGCAAAAAGAGACTTTGCAACTGTGATAAAGGTCCATACCCTCAGATGGAGAGAGTAGCATTATTATCCATGTGGACCCAATGTAACCACTTAAATTTTTTAGAAGCAGAGAACTGTTTCCAGCTGGGGTCAGAGAACGAGATGTGACAATGGGAGTAGGTTAGAGCAATGCTTCTTTGCTGGCTTTGGAGATGGAAGAAGGGACTATGAGGCAAGGAATGTGGGCAGCCTGTAGAAGCTGGAAAAGACATGGGAAGATCTTCTTGCCCGAGAGCCTCTAGAATGGAATGCAGCCCTGCTGACACTTTGATTTTAGCCCAGTGAGACCCATGTCAGGCTTCTGACGTACAGAACTTCCTGACCTACAAAAGAGATAATTGTCTTGTTTAAGTCGCTAAGTTTGTAGCATTTGCTCCAGTAGCAATAGGAAAATAATACAACCATGGACTATTTTAAGACTTCTTATAAAGCAGCCAGTTTTTCTCATGCAACTTACCTATCTTGTGATTACATTTCAAATATATCCTTTGTTGAGTTTATGAATAGTATGGCATTAATAATACTGCCCACCTGTCCCTCACACCTTCACGAATAGCCACTACACTATCCAGTGGCTTTGCCAGACCAAGGGCTTTCACAGAGCTATTGCAGTATGACTGTGCAGCTCGGTAGGTAATCATCTTGCTACAGAGAGAAGCAGAAATTCACTTGAGGTTCCCTCTTTTGTACCCTCTATTTTTTTTTTTTTTTGACCAAACCTCAGATAGTTTTGTCATTGGCCACCTGTCCTTGGCTTTTCTCCCAAAGAGCTGAGGTTAGTGGACAACTATCATTTAATGGCTGCTTCAAATAGGGATTATGTTTAAATACAATTTCCATTTATAAATTGAGGATAAGCACAAAATGTGTAAACATTTTGAAAAATTAGCCTTGGCTCCCTGGATGGTTTGGCATCACCGGAAATGCTGACTTGCTGCTGTTGGCTTTTGGCTTAGCCTGGGCAGAACATTGCCTCTGTCTTATTCATGCACATGCATTGCAAATGAAGAGCAACTAAGCTTTGCCTTTCCATAGGGATATCGTGGAGATTTCATAACGCATCAGATATTTCAGAATGTAAGTGGCTATCTCCGAATATTAATCTTCACTAGTTTGTTGGAGCCCTTGGCAGGTAGGTGGCACATGAAGAACTACAGTAATTTTATTGCTATTTTTAAAAATGAAGATGAATGAAAACATAAATGAATTGAGGGAATCTTACCATATATTACATTGTAGTGTTTATGCCTATTTATAGAAAATAAATAGATCTAGGGCTGAAGCATTATGGATGAAGAAAAGCCAAGGTGTTCATTGATTAGACAAAGGCATCTACCAAAAAAAAAAAAAAATCACGTTCAATGATCTGCTATACTTGGCCAAAAAGTTTGTTTAGGTTTTTCTGTAAAATAAAAGACATGTTTTTCATATTCACCAATAACTTTATTAATTTGGATATTTTGAGTATGTCAGCTCTCTCCCACTATTGACTTCTAGTGGGTGGCAGCCAGGGCTGCTGCTCACCATCTTCCAATGCATAAGTCAGCCCCACAGCAAAGAATTATTTGGCCAAAATGTCAATAGTACCAAGAAACTTCTCAAACCATTTTTGACATGTTCAGTCACAGCACCTTCTCCAGACACTACACAAATCTTTTTTTTTCTATTTCAGTTGCATTTTTACCTTTCTTGAAATAATAAAGCATAATATGCTGAAAATGTTGTATATTTTCTTCTATCTTCAATATTAAAATGGCTACACCACAATTCACCCTTTTTGATAAGTTTTTTTTTAATGCATAGTGATATGACAGTTGTCACAACACAATCTAACAAAATTGTTTCAAATGAAGTTAAGGACAACTAAAGTCCTTGCTAGAGCCATCTTACAGAAAAAAAACAAATGAACTTTTTGGCCAACCCAATATATATTACTGTTGGCAGTACAAGTGACCTGTAAAATTGGGAAAATCTACACTTTGCTGCGTGACATTTTTATTGAAAGGTATCATCAGTTGACAGTTGTATTTTAGACTTGGAGAAAAACAAAACAAATATATATATATATGTCCATACATACAGTGTAATTAATTTTTCTTAGCTGAAAATCAGACACACACTTAAGTAGGAATAATAGTAATATTAGCACCTTTATGATCATTTTCCAAAGCTCTTGGAGATATTATCCATTTGGTACCTATATCAAAATCATGACAACATAGGTAAAGTAACATTGTACAACTTATGAAACCCAGACAGGTAATTTCACTAATAAATGGCTAAATCCAAGCTAGATACTTAAGATCTAGGTATCCTCTGTTTAATGTTAGAATATACTCTTGCACTTATAAATCAGTTACTTAGAATACAAAGGCATTATTGTCTATAAATAATCCTACACAATGATTAGGTAACCAAGCTGGATCACCAATGTCTATTTATGACGTAATAAGGCACTTGAGTCTCCACAAAGCTAAGTGACATTCTCCAGGAAACACAGCTAGTAAATTGAAGAGTCAGGACTGAAATATAAATTCTGAAAACCTATGCACCTTCTTGTATGTATTCACACTAACACGTATATGATGAACAATCATTTAACTCACAGTTTTTAGAATTTTAAAGAGGTTATTTATTAACTTAAATGAGTTCCTAATTGGCTGACTTGCAGACAGTGAAAGAAAATGAAGAGAGTAGTCCATTCTGGAAATAAAAATAGATGTTTTAGCCATATTGCCTACACTAAGTGGATTATGAGTAGGAGGGAGGCCTTGACATTTAATAGAGTTGAGCTTAAACTATAGTGTCTTTATCACTGGACTTTGGGCAAGTTGCTTACTGAGACTCTAGTTTCCTCATCTTTAAAATGGATCAATAACACCTACTTCCTGGGGATATTAGAGGATTATGTGAGACAATACATGAAGATTCACCTTTGAGCTACTTATATTTTCCTTGCTTCCTTTCTTCCACCTTTTAAACCCCAGACAACGGTTCATGAGAACCACACTGCACACAGCCTCATTTGTCTGAAAGAGAAATGCAGTAGATAAAATAATAATTTAAAAAAAATCCAAAGTCTTGACCTCTTATTTTTTTAATGTCCCTTTCCTTCTTCAGTCACAGATGTGATTTATAGAATGTGAGCCAATTATGCCTTCCCTGTGTGTTTTTGTTCTGACTCCTTTGTTCGCTGTGTCTGCCTGCCTGCCCCAGGCATTGAGTCTCTTGAATAAAATGTGTTTTGTCAATATACAGTGCTAGCAACACTGCAACTTAAATGGTGCTTAGGAATTGCAAAAAAGAAATAGTTCTGCTCTTGATTATCTCCATGACACAGTGTGGGAATTCATTATATTTAATGCTAGCTCAATGATATAAAGTGTATATTGACTACAATGTGCACATTTATACGCATCTATTCACCCTAAAGTTCTCAGTGTTCCCCAGCGAGTAGTAAAAGGATATAATTTATAATAGTATCATTAACTTTTGACTATATTTGCAATTATATTTCTTGGAGTCTTCATGATAAGAAAGAAAATAAAGGCAGTTAAACTAATGTGTACTCTCAAGTATGAAAATACGAGTTTTCTTCTTTCTCATGTTTTCTCTTTCATGAATGTATTCTATTTATGTCATTAATCTTCTGGGGAACATTTTTCAAATAGCTTTTCTACTTTATGCTTTTCTGGGTATTTATGTGAAACTACCCTGCATAGCCTTACACACACAAACACACAGACATGTGGAATCCTAAGTGTTCAGGGAAGCAGAAATGGGAACATTTAACTCAGTAGTTCAATGGCATTGTACCTGAAAATATTATTAATAATCTTAAGGCACCTCCTCCAACATATGACTTAGAAACTACTTGATGGATAAGCAACGGTTTTCAGTTAGGGGCTATTTTATTCCCATCCCTTCCAAACCCCTATCCTCTAGAGAACATCGGACAATGTCTGGAGTGACTTGGTTGTCAGAATTGGGGGAAGGTGCTACTGTCATCTAGTCAGTAGAGACTGAGGATACTGCTAAATGCACTATAATGCACTGGACAGCGGCCCAGGGCAAAGAATTCACCAGCCCAGAATGTCATGACATGCAGATCCAGCATATATATGTTCTACCCTCTTCAGGGAACACTCATAATAATTGGGAAGCTTGGAATAAAAGAAAAGACAGAAATAGTGTAGCTCAGGGACCTGTGCTCTGCTTCATGAACCGAGAAGGGCTGCCATGAGCAGGGAACTCCAGACACTTGCTTCCTCTCTGCTGAGTTGCACCATCTCTGAACTAGGCATAATAAGTACCAGCTTCACGGGTGGGCAATGTGGATTAATGAGGTAATCTTGCAAAGTGCTTGGCAGGTGAAATGTTTTTGAGATGTGCTGTGATTGTGCTCATTAGTTTTCGTAGACACTTCGGGAGAGAATCTTTAGTGAGGAGACTTGTAATTAATGCAGCAACTCTTTGTGCTTAGCATCATGCTCACTCAGGGGAGAAGAGCCCAGTGCTGCTTTTACCATTTTCTTCCTTTTGATGCCCACAGACTGCTTATTCTTCTGCTGCAATATACCTCCATGTGCCTCCTCTGGGTTGCCTTTCCTGACAACTGACCTGGTTGCTGGAATGTCTTAATTAGGTTTGGGATTTGCATATTGTCTTAGTCCATTTGGGCCACTGCAACAGAATGCCATAAACTGGCAGCTTACAAACAACAGAAATTTGTTCCCCATGGTTCTGGAGGCTTGAAGTCCAAGATCAAGATGCTGGCATATTCAGTGAGGACTTACTTCTAGGTTCACACACAGCTGTCTGCTAGCTGTGTCCTCACATAATGGAAGGAGTGAGGGAGCTCTATGGGGGTTCTTTATAAGGGTGCTAATCTCATTCATAAGGGCTCTGCCACATGACCTTGGGGGATTGATTTCAGTGTGTTAATTTTGTTGGGGGGTGAGGACACAGACATTTAGCCTATGACACTTGTCAAGGGTAGGCATGAGTCACAATAGAAATTGTGTCCTATAGCTCTTTTAATGACACCAAGAGCCTCCTTGGACATTATCCCTGCTCTGCCCACTCCCTAAACCCGGAATACTAAGGAGTTGAGAGAGCCAACTCTGGGATATAAAGATTTCACCATTGACATGACACTTCTATGATCATCTCCATAGCAGCTTCCTGGGAAAGTGGGCAGATGGGGTATGGTGCAGGGACAGATTCCGTAGACTCAGACTACGGAAGACCCCCACTGTGAGTGGGGATGACTTGCTGGTGAACGGTGATGGACATGATGCTGAAGAACCTTGGTATTTTGAGGTTCCAGAGAACATGGAAGGAAGCCACTTACTTTTTTATTTAAAAAAAAAAAAAGCTTATGAATCAGCCCTGGCCAGGTGACTTGGTTGAAGCATCATCCAGTACACCAAAAGATTGCAGATTTGATCCCTGGCCAGGGCACATACCTAGATTGTGGGTTTGATCTCTGATCAGAGCATGTAAGGGAGGCAATTGATTGATGTTTTTCTCTCACATCAATGTCTGTCTGTCTCTCTCACCCCACCCTTCCCCTGTCTCTAAAAAATCAACAAACATATCCTTGGGTGAGGATTAAAATAAGTTTATGAATCAAAGGAAGATGATGGAAATTTGGGGCAATTGTTAGCAGCAAGCTTGTCCAGCAGCTTTAATTGATTTATGTGACCTGCTACTGCCTCCTCCGGAACTGACTGAAGTCAAGGCCATGTGGTCTGTTTTTGTGCGGAGGCCTCAGCCCTGCCAAGCAGGAGCTTTGCTCGGATGGGGCTGATGGGGAAGGAAACAAGCTAGGCCATCAGGCTTTTGTGCCAGCTCGTAAGAGTAAGTGTCCGTGTCCTGCTTTCTTTAATCAAGTCGGTCCAAACTTTATGGCTCTATCTCCTTGAACACAGCCATCAGAAAATAGCACACAGGTCCCCTTCAGGCCATTTGTCCTGAAAGGAGATTTCTGAGCAAGAATGGGATAGGGATCCAGGCCAAAAGGACGCTGTGCTGGTTTATTTACCCCTCTTGCTGGCTCTGACTGACAGAAGGAGAACAGCATGAACTGGATTTGCCATTTCTTTCTTTCGTGGCTTGCTCTCTGGTTTTTCTGATGACTCACATAGCAATTCAGTATGCTGACTTGTGCAATTTACTCATACAAGAAAATGTTCTTTAAATCGAGGTGTCCCTCACTGTGCCGCTTACACACCTGAGATCCTTATCAAACAGACCAAGCAGTCTGCAACTCCAGGACAACTGTGGGTTTCTGATATACTGTGTGTATTTTTTCCTATTCTTGGAGAACTATTGTTTGTCTCTCAGCTCCTCAAAGGAAAGGAAGAGGCTAATTTCAATTTCCTTCTGCTACTCACCACCCAGGAGTCTTTATGTATTTTTAAATCCTGAGCTTGGGTAAGGGTCTGAGTCAGAAGCTTAAGGTGAGGGCAGTCAGCCCTCTGAGGACATGGACTCCACTCCTGCCTCTTTAGGCCTCTGACCATGCTGACAGCACCATACATACGTGCATTCCAGAACATTCCAGAGCCTTCTGAACAAACCTCACTACAGAAAGTATCACTGCTAATATTTACACATAATAATTACCAAGAATTTACCCTGTGCCAGGTGCTGAAATTTTAACACTCACAACTTTGTGCAGTAAGCATTTGATTTTATAGAACCAGGATTCAAAGAATGAGGTAACTTGCCCAGGGTTACCTAGTTAGTGTTAGGGTCCAGGAGAAGAGATCACCATGTTAGGTAGGTAATGGAAAGCAATTCTTCAACCCAATATTCGTGTCGAAATTTGGAGAAAGCCAAGGACTAAAGTATGACCTCTCTCCATTTTGTGGTTTTGCTACATGAAGATTTTCTACTCATGAACCAAAGATTACTCTTTAAATTTTGGAAGTGATTAGAAGCAAAGAAAATATGTTGAGGAATGATTAAAAGAGATGGAGACAGAAACAGAGAAGGGGAAACAAAGGGTGTGTGTGTGTGTGTGTGTGTGTGTGTGTGTGTGTGTGTGTGTTTGGGAAGAGAATAAATAGCTTCCTCTCACCAGCCAGTTTAACAACCCCCTTAGAGAACAGTATCTGGGTTGGAGCCTCTTAGTTTGCTTTTGAACGCACAGGTGGGCACTGAAGACCCTAGTTGAGTAAATATTAAAAGATCTTTACTGCCCTGGCTGGTGTAGCTCAGTGGATTTAGCATTGGCCTGTGAACCAAAGGGTTGCTGGTTCAATTCCCAGTCAGGGCACCTGCCTGGGTTGCAGGCCAGGTCCCCAGTAGGGGGCATGTGAGAACCATCCACACATTGATGTTTTTCTCCCTCTCTTTCTCTCCCCTCCCCCCAAAATAAAATAAATACAAAGCTTTGAAAAAAAGATCTTTACTAACTACATTAATGCTGGGGGGAAAAAGATCCCTCCTGGCTCATCTATATAACTCTTCAGGTTGTAGATGAAAGAACTAAGGAGCAGAGAACCTAAATGGTTTATCCAAGGCCATACAACCAGCAGCCTGCAGAGCTGGACCAGGGACCCAGGTCTTCTCTGTTGCATGGTGCTTGCCACCTTGCTCCCTGGGGGCTGAAGGTCACCAGACTGAGTTGAAATACAGAGGCATTGCAATGACATGCTCCTTGGAAGGAACAATATTTGGAAAAGGCAGCTATTGGGAACCATCTTCTCTGAGAGCAACGGTTTCAATGACAGATGTGATAGCTTTGATTTGAGTCCTCAAAAGGGAAGAGTCAGGCAGTAAAGCCATTAGTGAGTAGGTTGCTTTTCAGCTGAGGACTTACCTGGATAGGAAGATAAGAGGGAATAGTCTGACAATCAGTTTTGCAGCAAAATACACTCTGGGCACACAACAAAGCTCTGTCTTATCACTTCCCAGGATAGTGGCCAGAAAAAGTAATTACTGGAAAGGGATTTGCCCTGGAATGTCAGGCAGGCACCTTGCAGAGCCTTGGAGAATGTCTATTTCCTTTGAGCTTATGTTTTATTCCTTTTTATTTTCCTTCTTCTTCTGAGAGGGCAGCTACTAGATGGAGAATAATACTTAAAAAAAAAAGACCTTTAATCTCATTCCTTCCAAGGTGTAGGAGCTCGTGGTAGCAGGGCTAAGGATGTGGACTTGGTAGTGAGACACCCTGGGTTTGCATCCTTCCTCTGTCTCTTAGCCCATGTGTAAGCCTATAGTCAACCTCTACTTTTTCCCCTCACCCTCCTAGTCTATAAAATGGAGATTGGAATAGCACCTATTCTATAGGATGGTTCATAAAGAGTAAATAGGTTAACATTCATAAACTATTTAAAACTACCTGGCACACAGTTAGCACTAGATCTATACAGGGTGGGGCAAACATTGTATGGAAAATAATATAATATTAATAATAATATAAGAATACACTCTATGTCTCACATATACACAACTGTAAACATACTTTTGCCCCACCCTGTATATATATATTTGTTAAATAAATAAAATAATTAAGAACTATAAGCCAAATAGAAATGCAGAGGTGGTGTTAGGAGTCCAATGTGGTGAAGATTTCATGCAATTATGATGTGGTCCCAGTTCCCCTTAGAGAAACTGAAGTGTTGGCAAATGCTACAGCCATGAAGATGAGTCCACTCTTTCACCAGTTTGGATGAGTCCAAATAGCAGATGCCTACCAACCTCAGGTTAATAAATGCCGGTCACTTCTTTTTGATACCTGCAGTATCAGTGAGGCATGAGCTCTCACTATCTTTACAGCTAGAATTAGCCCACCTCATGGTTCCCAATTGTTCCCAGGAATTTCCCCCCAAACAAGTGAATCACATACTGTTACACATCTACCAGTCCCTCGCTGCTCACACACTCTCAAGATTGCTGATTTCAGAGCTGCTTGAAGCAGCATCTCCTCTTCCTCACGTCTCAATTTCAGTATGAATCTTTCCCTGTATCTCAAAATGATGGAAACATTTACTGGAATGGGTTAGGGCCCAGGAGTTGCTTACATGTTTAGAAACCTAGCTAGCCCCCAAAACTGTTAATAGGGTCTGGAATCATTAAACACAAACAGTTGATTTAAACAGCAGAAGCCTTAGTTCCAGGACTCAGAATGGCATAAGTATCTCTTATATGTTATCCTTAAACACACTGCTCATTGTACTGTATGCGTCACTTACTTTTTTAATAATGGTGTCATAATGCTTACTGTGTAATAACTCCACTACATATCCATTAGTAATGCTTCCTAAAGATCTCTTCTTCACTTTCTGATATCTGTTCTTTCATTTATTGGTTTCTGCTAGTGCCCAAATAGACAAGAGCAATCATGTTAGCTAAATTAAAATGTGTTTCACAGAAGTCACATTTCATTTGTTCATTCATTAATTTAATTACCAAATATGTGTTTAGCTCATGATGTGTAAGGAATCCATAAGCAAGCATATAAGCAAATGTAATGGGGATAATATTTCCAAATATTTAACCAGTATGATTTTTTTATCCTCACCCGAGGACATTTTTTATTGTTTTTGAGAGAGAGAGAGAGAAACATAAATATGATAGAGAAATATAAAGTGGTTGCCTTCTCGTATGTGCCCAACCAGTGATTGAACCCACAGCCTGGGTGTGTACCCTGACTGAGAATTGAACCCACAACCTCTCAGTCTATGGGACAAAGCTTCAGCCAACTGAGCCACACTGGCCAGGGCTAACCAGTACATTTTGATACTCCCTTAAGTCGTGATTCCATGTATCTCTACTTCCTAGGCTGGGTCATGAGACATATTACTCCCCAACCCCAACAAAAAAGGAAAGATTGAACACTGTCATGGACCACTCTTATGGCTCAAGACCAGGCTGTATTCTTTCAATATCATGCATTCATTGTCCAGATCCCATCTTGTGTTAAAATTCTTCCCAGGTGATGAGGCATAATGCTTTTAGAGATCATGTCCTTCAACACATTTGACCAGTGAGAAAACTGAGACCCAGAAAGGTGAAAGATGTACCCCAAAAAGTGGCAGAACCAAAACTTGACTCCAGTGTTAAAGTTGGAATTCAAAATTCTGAACTATCTTCTTTGTTACTTGGGAAATGTCCTGATTTTTACCCATATTCATGTTTTATGTTAATACATTTTTATGGTCAAGGACATAGATTACCTCAACAAAATCCGTTTCAACATTGCTGGGTGTTTCTCTTAAGAACTAAGGTGAAGAATGTGAATGTGACTGTGAATGTTTTCATCTGTTCTGTCACTTGACTGGAGGTAGCCAGGGGTGGCCAATTTGAAATGGTTAAGATCAGCATGTGCCTTGAATGGTAATATTTCTGGCTTTAGTTCTAATCTTTTTTTTTTTTTTTTATTGGAAAAATTTTTATTAAAAAATTAAAAGAATGGAACTTGTAGCACCTTTCTCTCCAGACTTCCTGTTCGATTTTCCTATTTCTTTCTTTTCTTTTTTATTTATTTATTTATTTATTTATTTATTTATTTATTTTTTTATTTTAATTGTTGATCTTGTACAGTTTTCTGTCTTTTATTCTCACCCCAACCCACCACCCCAGCCCTTCCCTCCCATTTCCACCCCCCCCCCATAGTTTTTATCCATGTGTCCTTTTTACTTGTTTCTGTAAATCCTTCCCCTTTTCCCCTGAAATTCCCTCCCCTCTCCCCTCTGGTGACTTTCAGCCTGTTCCCAATTTCTATGTCTTTGGTTATATTATGCTTGTTTCTTTGTTTTGTTGATTAGGTTCCTGTTAAAGGTGAGATCATATGGTATTTGTCTTTCACTGCCTGGCTTACTTCGCTTAGCATGATGCTCTCAAGTTCCATCCATGCTGTTGCATAGGGTATGAGCTCCTTCTTTCTTTCTGCTGCATAGAATTCCATTGTATAAATGTACCACAGTTTTTTGATCCATTCATTTACTGATGGGCATCTAGGTTGCTTCCAACACTTGGCTATTGTAAATTGTGCTGCTATAAACATAGGGATGCATAGTTTCTTTTGGATTGGTGTTTCAGGGTTCTTAGGATATAGTCCTAGCAATGGAATTGCTGGGTCAAAAGGTATATCCATTTTTAGTTTTTTAAGAAAAATCCATACTGTTTTCCATAGTGGTTGTACCAGTCTGCACTCCCACCAGCAGTGCACTAGTGTCCCCTTTTCTCCACAACCTCTCCAACACTTGCTGTTTGTTGCTTTGTTTATGAGGGCCATTCTGACTGGTGTCAAGTGGTATCTCATTGTTGTTTTAATTTGCATCTCTCTGATAGCTAGCGATATCGAGCATTTTTTCATGTGTCTTTGGATCCTCTGTATGTCCTCCTTGGAGAGGTGTCTGCCCAAGTCCTTTGCCCATTTTTTAATTGGGTTGCTTGTCTTCTTAGAGTGGAGTCGTGTAAGTTCTTTGTATATTTTGGAGATTAAACCCTTATCTGAGATATCATTGGCAAATATGTTTTCCCACACAGTCGGTTCTCTTTTTATTTTAATACTGTTTTCCTTGGCCATGCAGAAGCTTTTTATTTTGATGAGATCCCATTTGTTTATTCTTTCCTTTATGTCCCTTGCTTTAGGGGACATATCAGTAAAAATGTTGCTGCGTGTAATATCTGAGATTTTCCTGCCTATGTTCTCTTCTAGGACTTTAATGGTGTTACGGCTTATGCTTAAGTCTTTTATCCACCTTGAATTTATTTTTGTGTATGGTGTAAGTTGGTGCTCGAGTTTCATTTTCTTGCACGAAGCTGTCCAGTTCTCCCAACACCACTTGTTGAAGAGGCTATTTTTACTCCATTTTATGTTGCTGCCCCCTTTGTCGAATATTAATTGACTATAGACACTAGGGTTTATTTCTGGGCCCTCTATTCTATTCCACTGGTCCACGTGCCTGTTTTTATGCCAGTACCAGGCTGTTTTGATTACAGTGGCCTTGTAATACATTTTGATATCAGGTATTGTGATCCCTCCTGCTTTGCTCTTCTTTCTCAAGATTGCTGCCGCTATTCTGGGTCGTTTATGGTTCCATATAAATTTTTGAAGAGTTTGTTCTATATCTGTGAAATATGCCATTGGTACTTTAATAGGTATTGCATTGAATCTGTAGATTGCTTTGGGAAGTATGGACATTTTGATGATGTTAATTCTTCCGATCCATGAACACGGTATGTGTTTCCATTTATTTGTGTCTTCCTTGATTTCTTTCTTCAGTGTTGTGTAGTTTTCTGCATACAGGTCTTTTACCTCCTTGGTTAGGTTTATTCCTAGGTACTTTATTTTTCTTTTTGCTATATCAAATGGTATTTTTTCCTTGATTTCTACTTCTGTTGTTTCATTGTTGGTATACAAAAATGCCTTTGATTTCTGGATATTGACTTTGTATCCGGCTGTTTGGCTAAATTCATTTATTAGGTCGAGCAGTTTTTTGGCCGAGACTATAGGATTTTCTATGTATACTAACATGTCATCTGCAAACAATGATAGTTTTGTTTCCTCCTTTCCAAGTTGGATGCCTTTTATTTCCTTTTCTTGTCTAATCGCTGTGGCTAATACTTCCAATACTATGTTGAATAGAAGTGGAGAGAGTGGGCAGCCTTGTCTTGTTCCTGATTTTAGTGGAAAAGAATTTAGTCTTTGCCCGTTGAGTATGATGCTGGCTGTAGGTTTCTCATATATAGCCTTTATTATGTTGAGGAATGCTCCCTCTATTCCCACTTTGCTGAGTGTTTTTATCATAAATGGGTGCTGTACCTTATCGAATGCTTTTTCCGCATCTATTGATATGATCATGTGATTTTTGTCTTTGCTTTTGTTTATGTGATGAATTACATTTACTGATTTGCGAATGTTGAACCATCGTTGCATCCCTGGGATGAATCCCACTTGGTCGTGGTGTATGATCTTTTTAATGTGTTGTTGGATGCGGTTTGCCAATATTTTGTTGAGGATTTTAGCATCTATGTTCATCAGCGATATTGGCCTGAAGTTCTCCTTCTTTGTTGTGTCTCTATCTGGTTTTGGGATTAGGATGATGCTGGCTTCATAAAAAGAGTTTGGGAGTCTTCCATCATTTTGGATTTTTTGGAATAGTCTGTGGAGAATAGGGGTTAGCTCTTCCTTAAATGTTTTGTAGAATTCTCCTGTGAAGCCATCTGGTCCAGGGCTTTTGTGCGTCGGGAGTGTTTTGATTACTGATTCAATTTCACCAGCCGTTATTGGTCTGTTCAGACTTTCTATTTCTTTTTCATTGAGTTTTGGAAGGTTATATTTTTCCAGAAACCTGTCCATTTCACCTAGGTTTTCAAATTTCTTGGCATACAGTTCTTCATAGTAATTTCTTACAATCCTTTGTATTTCTGCAGTGTCGGTTGTAATATCTCCTCTTTCATTTCTGATTGTGTTTATTTGAGTCCTCTCTCTTTTTTTCTTGATGAGCCTGCTTAAAGGCTTGTCGATTTTGTTGATCTTTTCAAAGAACCAACTCCTGGATTCATTGATCTTTAGGATTGTGCTTTTAGTCTCTATGTCATGTAATTCTGCTCTTATCTTGGTTATTTCTTTCCTTCTACTTGCTCTGGGCTGTCTTTGTTGTTGTTCCTCGAGTTCTTGTAGGCGAAGGGTTAGGTTGTTTGTTTGAGATGTTTCTGTCTTTTTTAGATAGGCCTGTATCGCTATAAACTTCCCTCTGAGGACTGCCTTTGCTGTGTCCCATAAGTTTTGGGTCGATGTGAGTTCATTATCGTTTGTTTCCAGAAACTTTTTGATTTCCTCCCTAATTTCATTCTTGACCCATTCATTGTTTAATAGCATGCTATTCAATCTCCATGATTTTGAGGGTTTTGGGTTTTTCTCCTTGGGGTTGGTTTCTAGTTTCAGTCCCTTGTGGTCAGAGAAAATGCTTGGTATGATTTCAATTTTCTTGAATTTGTTGAGGCTTGATTTGTGTCCTATCATGTGGTCTATCTTTGAAAATGTTCTATGTGCATTTGAAAAGAAAGTGTATTTAGCTTCTTTGGGATGAAGGGCTCTATATATATCAGTTAAGTCCATTTCCTCTAGGGTGTTGTTCAGTGCCACAATATCTTTGTTGATATTTTGTTTGGAAGATCTGTCCATTTTTGACAGTGGGGTGTTAAAATCACCTACTATAATTGTGTTGCTGTCTATATCTTTCTTGAAGTCCTCTAAAATTTTCTTGATGTATTGAGGTGCTCCTCCGTTGGGTGCATATATATTTACAATATTTATGTCTTCTTGGTGGATTCTTCCCTTGAGTATTATGAAGTGGCCTTCTGGGTCTCTCTTTATGGCCCTTCTTTTGAAGTCTATTTTGTCTGATACGAGTATTGCTACCCCAGCTTTTTTTTCCTGACCATTTGCTTGGAAAATTTGTTTCCAGCCCTTCACTTTGAGCCTGTGTATGTCTTTTGTCCTGAGGTGGGTTTCTTGTAGGCAGCATATGTGTGGGTCATGCTTTCTTATCCATTCAGCTATTCTATGTCTTTTGATTGGGGCATTTAATCCATTTACATTTAAAGTTATTATTGATAGGTATTTATTCATTGCCATTTTCGTACCTGTGTTCCTCTCTCTCTTTCTCTCTCTGTCTTTTCCTTTCTTCCCTTAAAGCAGTCCCTTTAGTATCTCTTGCAGCATTGGTTTGGTAGAGGTGTATTCTTTTAGACTTCTTTTGTTTGGGAAGCTCCTTATTTGGCCTTCTATCTTGATTGAAAGCCTTGCTGGGTAAAGTAGTCTGGGTTGCAGGCCTTTGGTTCTCATTGCTTGGAATATTTCTTGCCGTTCTCTTCTGGCTTGGAGCGTTTCCATTGAGAAGTCAGATGCTAACCTGATTGGGGCCCCCTTGTATGTTACTTCCTTTTTCTCCCTTGCTGCCTTTAAGATTCTCTCTTTGTCTTGGAGTTTTGCCATTTTAATTATGATGTGTCTTGAAGTGGGCCTGTTTGGGTTCCTTTTGATTGGGACTCTCTGTGTTTCCTGGATTTGTGTGGCTTTTTCTCTCACCAAATGAGGGAAGTTTTCCATCATTACTTTTTCAAACAGGTTTTCTATCCCTTGTTCTTGTTCTTCTCCTTCTGGTATTCCTATTATACGGATATTATTCCGTTTCATGTTGTCTTGCATTTCTCTTAAACCCTCTTCATTCTTTCTAAGCCTCTTTTCCTTATCTTGCTCATTCTGAGTATTTTTTTCTATTTTGTCCTCCAACTCGCTGATCCGATCTTCTGCTTCGTCGATTCTGCTTTTCATTCCTTCTACTGTGTTCTTCAGTTCAGAGATTGTGTTCTTCATTTCCTCTTGGCCCTTGTTGATAGTTTCTATTTCCTTTTTCATGTTGATATAGTTTGCCGTGAGTTCATCATAACTTCCCTGTAGTTTATGGTAGCTCATTGAGAGCTCATTGAGCTTCCTGACAACCATTGCTTTGAACTCGATATCTGATAGTTGAGTTGCCTCTGTTTCATTTAGCATTCTTTCTTGAGCTTCCTCCTTTCCTTTCATTTGGGGATTGTTCTTTTGTCTTCCCATTGTTTGTAAGACTCTTGTTGTTAGCCTCAACTTCTTAAATTGATCTGTTCTGGCTCCCTGGGTTTGTGGTATGACCTTCTGTGGTAGAATATCTGTGAGATTCAATGGTGGATTCTCCTTTGGATATCCTGTTGTTCACTGCTTCCACTGACTCATCAGCTGGAATACCCTCTTTTGGGGGCCAACTCTGGATCTCCCCCCGCCACAGTTCCAGGCTTGCTTGTTTGTTTGTTTTGTCTCACTCGTGTGTATTTACAAAAAGAAGAGGGGGGAAAATGAAAAAAAGAAGAAAGGGGAAACAAGAGGAAGGTAGAAAAGATAAAAATTGAAGAGAAAGGAAGAGGGGATAAGAGAAGAAGGAATTCAAGGAAGGCAAAAGGAGTTGGGGAGTAAAGAAGAAGATATAAACAATGAAGAAGGAGTAGTTAAAAACTCATATAGATATACAGGCTTACAAACAAAAAGACACTAACAAACTGGCAAAACAAAAAAGAGACACGCACACAGACACCCCCACACAAATATAAGCAGCCAAAGGGGGGAAAAAGAAAAAAAAAAAAAAAAAAAACAAGCAAAGCACAACAAAATATTTTAAAAAATAAAAATATATTAAAGAAATAAAAAATTTAAAAAATTATTAATTTAAAAAAAAAAAAAAAGAAAGAAAAGAAAAGAAAAAAAAAAAAAAACCCTCTTGTTGTTTTCAAACTTGCCAGCCGGTTTTTTTCAGGTCTTGCTGGCTGCAATGGCCGAGGGGTGATCTTATTGCTTTTCTCTGTGTTCAGAACTCAGTCCTCACTGTGCTATGTATCCCAGCGTTAGTGGGCACCTCTCCCCACAGGGTTTCCAGCGTGTGATCTGAACTTCCTGGTGTGTGCGCACTTCTCCGAGGTTATGGGTGTGAGCTAGGTTCTCCAGACGTGCACAGCCGCCTGCCTTTGTCCCTGGGAGGCTTTCAGTGTTCGGGCACAGCTGCCTGCATTCGGATCTGAGAGAGGCCTGCGTTCCAGCTGCTATCCGGCGCCTTCACCTTGGGCCTGAGCTGTCCGCGTTTGCGAACCCACCGGTGAACTGACGCCTCTGGCTCCACAGCTGTCTCCAGTGGCCTGCGCCTATGTTTTCGCGAGTGTCCACTAGCCCGAGACCGTGTGCGGTCCCCTGAGGGTGTCTATTTTCATTCAGCTGTCTCACTTCGCCCGCGCCTCTGTCTCTCTTGGGGCGCCTATGCTTTCGTAGTCACGCGGCGACCACGAAAACTCGGTTCAAAGTCGCGCAGTGACCTGGTGGGGTGCACCCACTTTCGCTCCCTCGCAGGGCACCCACTTTTGCTCGGGCGCAGTCGCGCGGTGGCCCCTGAGATCTCCCAGCCGGTTCAGCGGCTGACCCAGCTCCCTCCCCAGGGCCCTGGGGCAGGCTTGGCGGAGCCCCGGGCCGGGGCCTCAGCCACCCCGCTCTGGAACCCTGGGCTCTTATTGTTCCGAAGAGCTCTCCTTACCGCTTGTTTTTCAGTGTCCGCTACAATTTCCGACCTCTTATTCTCCAATATGCTGTATTACTGTTCCTTGTCTGTTCTGATCTTTACATAGATTGGTCTGGTTTTTCTCCCGTGTATAGAGGGGGAGTAGGGTCTGCTCCCTCCTACCACGCCGCCATCTTTAGTTCTAATCTTAAAAATGATTCAACCCTGTCATTGAGGTATTGGACCATGAAAGAAAACAATCTTTACTTGTGATTTAATGAGTACTTAGGACAACCGATAATCCTCTGATTGGATCAGTGTGTGAACCTGGAGCCCAAGAGGATATATCGTGCCTTCTCTGTGCTGGCAGCTGTTCTGCGGCTTGACCCATTGACACAGTCACTGTTTGGTGTCCATATTTGCAGGCTGGACAGTCTCCCTCTGCTACATAAGTTGACTTGTGGGGACTTAACTCCTTAATTAGTTTACTCGAGGATAAATAGATCTCCACCCAAAACTTTGTAGAGAAGGGAAAGATGGCAGTGGTTGGAAGTGGGATCATGGCGTGCTATTACACCTGCAGCAGCCTCATCCATTTCTCTATTTTCTCTTGTGCTTGACTTAATCTCGTGCTGTTTTGTATAGTAACATGTTGCATAGGCTTGTAGCCTAGAAGAAATAATAGGCTGTACCATATAGCCTGGGTCTGTGGTGGGCTATACCATTAGGTTTGTGTAAGTGTACTCTGCAATGTTCACACAATGACAAAAATTGCCTAATGACGCATTTCTTAGATTAGAAGGTATCCTATTGTTAAGTGGAGCATGACTGTGCAATGTGAAGTAAAGACCAAGTTTTATTTATTTTTCTATGTGACTATCCAGTGTTTCTAGCACTATTAGTTGAAAATATTTCCTTCTTTCCACTGAATTTTGTGTTAGTATTCTAGGGCTTCCTTGACAAAATGCCACAAATTGCATGGCTTAAAGCAATGAAAATTAATTTTCTTACAGTTTTAGAAGCTAGAAGTTCAAAATCAAGGTGTTGGTAGGGCCACGTTCTCTCTAGAGACTATAGGGGTGAGTCCTTCCCTCCTCTTCCTCGCTTCTTGTGGTTGCCGGCACAGGAGTCCACAACTCTTGCAGCTGCATCTCTTACATTTCCACCTCCATGTTCAGAGGTCTTTCCTCTCTGTGTATCTCTGTTTACTCTATTTATAAGGACAACAGTCCTACTGGAATTAGGAGCTACCCTACTCCATATGAACTCATCTTAACACAATTTAATTATTTCTTCAAAGACACTATTTCCAAATAAGGTTGTATTCTGAGGTTCCGGCTGGACATGTATTTAACCCATATAAATTACTTCCGCGCTTCTGCTGAAAATCATTTGACTGTATACATGACCTATACTCCGTGATTTGGTTCATTGCTTTAAGCTTCAAAAGTCTGTGCTCATCTTCAAGCCCTGGCTGGTGTAGCTCAATGGATTGAGCGCGGGCCTGTGAACCAAAAGATCACGGTTCGATTCCCAGTCAGGGCACATGCCTGGGTTGCAGGCCAGTTCCCAGCATGGGACACATAAGAGGCAACCATACATTGATATTTCTCTCCATCTCCCTCTCTCCTACCCTTCCCCTCTAAAAATAAATAAATAAATATTAAAAAAAAAAAAAGTC
The DNA here is from genome assembly GCA_039655065.1 of Glossophaga mutica. Lineage (NCBI taxonomy): Eukaryota > Metazoa > Chordata > Mammalia > Chiroptera > Phyllostomidae > Glossophaga > Glossophaga mutica. The sequence goes on from CM077303.1 coordinate 162,000,994, forward strand.
TGTGCTCATCTTCAGATGAGCACATTCTTCTTAAATATTAACCTCAGTTTGTTTAATGATTTAACTTTTTAAAATCTGGAGTAAATTTGGGAATATGGTATGTAGTTACACTGTAAGTTTTTTCCCCAAAATAATCAATTTATTTATTTTTTATTATACATTATAAACACACACACGATTATAAATTTACATAAATGCATATGTATGATCACATAAGCTCTCTAAAAATAGCTATTTTCTACTTGTGGAATAATTCATTTCTTGCCCTTTCTGGTGCTTCCTCTAAGTTCTTCTAAGCACATATATTAGGGTCAATTTAACGACCACTTTGTTATATTACCGCTTTTGAGATTCATACTAACTAGTACTAACCATTATAACTTTATAATTTGCTTTAATAATTAGGAGGAAAATCTCTCATCACTTTTATTTCTTTTGGTTTATCCTTCAAGATGAAACTTTGAATAGTTTGTTCAAATTTTTGGTCATTTTAATTTCTTCTCAACTAGCTCTGTATCAAATGCATAATTTTGGTGAGAAATGTCACTTTTTCTTTTTTATATTTATTTATCTTTATTTTATTGATTATGCTATTACAGCTGTCCCATTTCCCCTCCACCCTGCACCCTCCCTCCCACCCACATTCTCCCCCCCTTAGTTCATGTCCATGTGTTGTAAGTTTTTTAGCTTCTACATTTCCCATACTATTCTTGCCCTCCCCCTGTTTATTTTCTACCTACTGTCTATGCTACTTGTTCTCTGTACCTTTTCCTCCCTCTCCTCCTCCCACTCCTCTGTTGATAACCCTCCATATGATCTCAACTTCTGTATTTCTGTTCCTGTTCTAGTTGTTTGCTTTTGTTTTAGGTGTGTTTCTTAATAGCTGTGAGTTTGCTATCTTTTTACTGTCCTATTTTTTATCTTCTTTTTCATAGATAAGCCCCTTTAACATTTCATATAATAAGGGCTTGGTGATGATGAACTCCTTTAACTTGACCTTATCTGGGAAGCACTTTATCTGCCCTTCCATTCTAAATGAAAACTTTGCTGGATAGAGCAATCATGGATGTAGGTCCTTGCCTTTCATGACTTGGAATACTTCTTTCCAGCCCCTTCTTGCCTGTAAGGTCTCTTTTGAGAAATCAGCTGACAGTCTGATGGGAACTCCTTTGTAGGTAACTGTCCCCTTATCCTTTGCTGCTTCTAGAATTCTCTCCATTTTAATCTTGGCTAATGTAATTATGATGTGCTTTGGCATGTTCCTCCTTGGGTCCAACTTCTTTGGGACTCTCTGAGCTTCCTGGACTTCTTGGAAGTCTATTTCCTTTGCCAGATTTGGAAAGTTCTCCTTTATTATTTGTTCAAATAAGTTTTCCACTTGTTGCTCTTTCTCTTCCCCTTATGGTACCCCTATATTTGGATGTTGGAATGTTTAAAGATGTCCTGAAGGTTCCTAAGCCTCTCCTCATTTTTTTGAATTCTTGTTTCTTCCTTCTGGTCCACTCCATTGATTTGAGTCCCAGTTTTCTTCCTATCACTATTGGTTCCCTGTGCATTTCCTTCATTTCACTTAGTGTAGCCTTCATTTTTTCATCTAATTTGTGACCAAAATCAACCAATTCTGTGAGCATCCTGATCACCAATGCTTTGAACTGTGCATCTGATAGGTTGGCTATTTCTTGAGCGCTTAGATGTATTGGCTCTGGAGCTTTCATCTGTTCTTCCATTTGAGCCATTCTTTTTTTTTGTTCTGGTCTCACCTGTTATGTATGAGGGGTGAAGCCTTAGATATTCACCAAGGTGGAACAACCCAGTTGCTAGGTTGTGGTGCTGTATTGGGGGTGGGATCAGACAGGGAACAATGGTGCTTGCTCCACTCTCTCTCATATTTCAGTCCCTTCTGCCGCTTCCCACAAACAAATTGGGCCCTTTTGGTGCTGCTTCCTGGGTGGGTGGGTTTGTGTACGTTCTAGGACCTTGTGGGTCTTTCCGATGAACTCTTCTGTGAGGCTGGGAGTCTATTCCAGCACCTCAACCCCCTCAAGTGTTTTCAGTGGGTGCTTTTAGGCTTTATTTTCCAGCGCTGGGGCCCTGGGTTGCGCAGTCTGTCTTGCTCCCCGTTTTCACCTGGTTTATCTGCACAGGAATGTGTGTCCACGGTCAGCCAGCAGCCTAGCATACCCAGGGTCTGCCAGCCACCGCCTGCATGCCTGGGACCACCAACCACCGCTTTATCCTGCCGTAACCCCTCTCTGAAGGCCGCCGACTCCACCCCTCTTACCAATCTGGATGAATGATTGTTGGACTTCCTTACAGTTCAGTTTTCTGTCAGATCTGGGTTCCCCCCCCTAAATTTTTGTTGTCCTTAGTTTTGGTTGTACAAGGAGGCACAGTGTGTCTACCTACGCCTCTATCTTGGCCGGAAGTCCACTTTTTCCATTTTAATCATGCCATAGAGAAATCTATGTATGCCTTTTGTTATGTAAATCTTTTATATCTTTTATTAAAGCTTTATAGTTTTCATTATATGGGTTCCTATTACACATTTCTCATTAGCATCATCCCTAGAATTTTCTACTTATTGTCTTTTAATATAAATGGAGTATTTTTCCCTATTACATTTTTAAAAGTTTCTATTGGCATTTTAGGGGCATAAATGATTTTGATATACTTATATTTTATTTGCTCACTTACTAAAACAACCTTTATTAATTCTGTAATTTAAAAAATTACGTTTATACCCCTTTGGCATCCAAAATTTAAACTCCATTTTTTTCTTTTGGTCCTTTTAGTGCTTCTTTTTAGGGTGACTGAATTAATCTGCTGTTCAGATCTGTAGCTTGAGGGCAGGTTGTTGTCTTCAGCTCATAACTAGACTCCCAGGGTCTGGCCAGTGCTGCTCTGCTGGTCTGATTGTTTCCTGCCTGTGCTGCTTTGTGCTCTGAAACTCTCAATATTACTGTGTGTCAAAATGTACAATCCCTGGGAAGCAGGATGGCCAGGGCTCCTCTTGTGTCCTCATCTACATCACCTTTTGGAAATCATACTTGGATCCAATGTTCCAGTACCAGTTTCTATTCCAGTTCAGGCCTGATTTGTTTTGCTGGGACTCCCTCTGTCCAAACTCGTGGAGGAGAACTGTGCTGTGGATAGAACCAAGGCCCCCGAGAGGGCAGCAATTAGGCAACAGAGGGGGCTACCCAGATTTCAGCCTCATGCAGATTGATGAGCAGAAAAAAACAGACAAGGAAGAAGCAGGAGTGGTTTTTCTTCCACTTGAAGGACGTTGGTTGGTTCATTAACTAGCATTTTCCACCTTCTTTGCAGATACAGATATCCTGCCCTCCTTGGATTTTAACGACAAATTGGTAGCCCCTTCTAATTTTGAAAGGGCTGTAAGTTCTTAACTTTTTCTCCTATCTTATAGGTATTTTGGTGGGAAACTGGTGTATCTTGCTTCTTGGGCTGACAGCCTGATCCTTAACAAGACATCAAGCCGTTTGGAGGTAAATGAAGAATGACTCGGGAAACTAGTGCTCTACAGACCGGGCTCCTCCATCAGAGGCCTTCATGCAAACAAGAGTTCTGTTGAATACTTGCACTGGTCTTGACTGCCCCACCTGCCCTTCTCCTTGAAACCTAGGCTGCCATTCTTATGAAAATTTAATTAGCAGTGAGGAATAATACAGTTCACAAAGCATTTCTTTTATACAAAGTGTCAAATAACACTTCCTGTCTTGAGGTCTAGAAGGTGACAAAAACCCTCATGTTTTAAAGAAAGGAAAACAGGGGACTGAAACTGGTTCTTCTGCCCTTAGCCAGCTCCCCTTTCAAGCCTATATACAAGTGGATAAGAGAAGGCAGGTTTGAGCTGGTGAGGGAGTTGGGAGTTCTTTAGATAGAGTGGCCAGGTTGTCCTGTGATTTCCCTCCTGAGAGGGAACGTCCTTCTCCCACCTCAGACAAAGTGAAGGGCACTTGCTAAGAGTCACTTGTAGAGAATGGGTTGTCATCCAAGAGGAGAAATTAACATATTATCTTCCCACACACTGATCTCCTGCTTCCAGCATCCAGAATTGTGAGAAAATAGATGTCTGCTGTTTAAATCACCCAGTCTGTGGTTCTCTGTATAGTTATCTTAGAACACTAATAAACGCTCTTCCTGGTTGCCAGTGGCCAGAGCAACTCTGAGGACCCTTATTAGACACTGGTGCTGGACAACCAAAGCCAGCTTTGCCATAAGTCCTAGAATGGACAGAACAGCCCATCAGCCACAGACAATCCCCCACCGCTCACCTGCCTTTGCTGCAGTGGACTTGTGAACTGACGCAAAGGGAGGCTTCAAGGGCTCTCCCAGGGTGTCCCAGAGATCAGAGTCCTACTCCCCAAAGACAGCTGCAGTACCAGGCTCAGTAGTGAAGAGGCCAGTTTTGAATGAAGCTAGAAACCTGGTAACAGGCATATGGAAAGATTATTGTCTAAAAGACAGCCTTACTTCATACTGGCAATGAACACAAATTGGGCTCATGTTACCTTTTCCATCCAGTACTGTTAGCCCTCTAGGTACTGGACATTACTCTCACAAACCAGCAGGTGACTGGCAGTAACTTTGGGCCACCCTCAGAGAATGCCCATTCCCTTTCTGCTCATTGTGTCCATGTCTTTATCGGCATGTCTGTGCTGGATTAGTAGACTCCCTACAGGAGAGGAATGTCTCATTCTTGCTAAATCTGTTACTTCTCACCTAGCACAATCCTGAGCCAGGGACTGGGTTAAAAGAGCCCTAGCTAATTCTCTAGGAGAACTTGCTTGGTTTTGGGCCATAGCCAAGAGTCTAAAATGTGGCCAAGTGGTATGCACACTTAGTTGGTTCTATAAGGCAGGCTATTATATCTGTGCAGTTGTAACAGTCTATAAGACAGGCTATTACACTTGCACACTTGTAACAGAGACCAAAGAGATTTCAGACTCGATAACTTCCCAGGATTACAACCTTAATCTTTTCCCCTTAATTGGAAAATCCCCTTGCAGGGCAATTCCTTTGTGAAAGGAGGGTAGGCAACAGTTTATAAAACAAGACATCATTTTTCTCCCGTTGTTCCATGTGGCACACTTCCTCTCTCTTTGTCCTGAGTTCTCACTGTTTTCTTTTTCTAAGAAAAGTTATTTTCTTTTTCTAAAAGTTATTCTTTTAGGAATGATTTGGGGGAGGGCAGAAACAGGAAACTACAATTAAGAAAATAGCCATCTCATTTAAGTCCCTCTCCCAGGGATTAACCAAGCGAACATGTACTACCCTCTGGTCTTTTTTTTTTTTTTTGATGTGTATATGTTTTTATTTAGAAATAAAATAAAACTAGAATTATATTATACAACCTCTCATTTTTCTACTTAATATTTCATAAATGTTAAATACAGCTGCTTAGTATTTTATTGTGAGCAAGAAGTTAGTTTAAAATGTCCCTTGTCATGGATGTTTAGTTTGTTTCTAAAGTTTTTCCCTTCAAAATAATGCTATTATGAATATCCTTGGGCTAAATTATTGTGCACATTTCTGATGACTTCCTTCGGATAAATTTCTGTAAGTGATACTACGGAGTCAAAGGAAGGAAGGAAGGAAGAATTATCATAGATTTTGAGAGTGGCAAGGATGCTCTGGAAAGGGAATTGGCTGCAGAGAGTGGACATGAGGTCAGGGCCACAGTGAGAGACCACCGGCAGTGCTCTGGGCTGGCCAACGTGTAGCCTCCCAGGCTGCAGTCTAGCTTCATTTCATTCAAACACTAGCTCTTTGATCTTAGCAACATTCCTTCAACCTCTGAACCTCAGTTTCATGATCTGTAAAATAAGGTTAATGATCTCATGTAAATCAGAACACAGGTCCAAGGGTTACTAAAATCATCCCTTAGAAAAGAAGGCAGTTCCAAATACTGACATTTTTATAAAGTGTCTCAGGTTTTAGAATGCTGTCTCATTTACTTAAAAAACAACAACATGGTATTGTTTAAAGAAAATACATTCACTTGAAATGACTTCAGTCAGTGCTGGTTGGGGATGCTTACAGAGGTTTCCTGACAGAATCAGTAAATGGAAAAGAGGCAACTAAATGAAACACAGATTTAGCAATTATTTCTGGGAATATGACTTCATGAATGTAAATAGTGGAAGCCATTGTACCCAAACCTTCTGAAGATTCCTTTAAAAGGCAATAAAGTAAATGGTTACATTGTGGAGCTCATAAATAAGTAAAACAACTGTCCTAATGTTATATTAATGGGCATTCATGGCTTGGCATAAAATTTAGTGACAGTCTGCTATATCTCAAATAACTGAGATGGAAATGAAGATTATATGTCCTGGAAAAATGAACTGAATGACTCAAAATTGGCTCTAGAGATAATGAACCAATTGGTGAGTAAAATTATGTAATGATATGTAAGACTGAAAAGAGGCAATATTTCTACATTAATATATTATTTAAATAGTATGTGGTTTTAAATATGTATGTGCAGCTGAATTAATAAATTAAATGTTGTAAGTCATATTTTTATTAGCTATAGCCCTAATAGTTCATATAATTGAAAAAAGAGGTATTGGGGGAATCTTCTCATTAGGTAAGATGGGCCTCCTTATATGTGGGCAGATATATTATTCAATAGTTATCTAATGCACAACATTGTGTAAAAATAAAAATGTGATGTTTATAAGGTGCTGAGCCCTCTGTCCAGCACAAAGCAAGAGCTCAGTCCATGCTAGCTCATGTCATGTGGGCAGTCAGATAGCAGCTGCAGACTCTGGATGAGCACCCACTGGGGTACTGGGGATGGAGGGAAGCAGGGGGGTTTTGGACAGAGGGGACAGAAGGCAACCTGGCTGAAAATAGGGTTTGGCCATGGACATTTGCCTGTTTCCAAAAACAAATTTTGTTTTATTTTTTGCTGTTTTGTTTGAGGGTACAGCAGAGCTCTCTGGCTCTTGTACAGTGACTGCAAGCATTTTAAAAATTACAACCAAGCTATACTATTCATTCACAGCAAATATAAGCAGAGAGTAGAGGGTGGGCTTTGCTTCAAGGCTGAGGTTTCGACATCCAGAACGAGTCCTGTGCTCCAGGAGGCCTTCCACTCCCTCTCCTTATCTTGATTTGAATGTCCCTAAATGGGGCTAATTTCCCAACACTTTTGAAAGGAAAAGAATAAATGTGTATTTCCTGTCAGCTTCCATGGCCAGGTTGTGACACCTGGATCCTTGGGCCACGCTCCAGAAAACTGACTATTGAGGGGAGAGAGAAACAGAGAGAGAAAGGGTGAGCGCTAGCGAACCCTATCTACGTGATAGCTTGTTTTGTGGAAAAAGGAAATGGCAAGAATTTTAATGTGATCTTATTTCTTTTGACAGGTGCTATGAGCTGAATTTTCAGTTTGCCATTGCTTCAGGCACTGGGTAAATGTCTATATCCCAGGGCCTGAGGTCTGAATTCAGTTCTCATGTGCCAATGCTTAGCAGTGCAGACCATTTGGGAGATAACTCAAGGTTTTTCTGAGGCTTTTTCTAGCTGTGTAGGTTGCAAACTGATTTCCACTGGAGATGGTCTCATTGTTTCCCACTGTTCTCTTTAGGTCACTAGACCCTCTGTGTAGCTAGCAACTTAATACATGTGGATGCTGGAGGAGATAAGCTGTTTATATTATACCCCAATTCATATGGGTACCCACACTGAAAGAGCTGTATACAAAGTGAGGTGGATGCCCCTGGCTGTGGGTTCGATCTCTGGTCAGGACACATACAAGAATCAAACAGCGAATGCATAAATAAGTGGAACAACAAATCAGTTCTCTCTCCCTCTCTCTTTCTCTCTCTGTCGCTCAAATCAATAAATAAAATTTTTTGAAAAGTGAAGTAGAGAGCTGCCATCACCATTAGATCCTTTGGAGAAGCCTTCTTTGAAGGTTTCTATGGCTTCACATGCCCCTAAAGGCTACCCTGTCCCTCCAGTCCTGCCATGTGCCTGTGACGACAGCTGCTTCCTTATCCAGGCCCCTTACCTGGCAGCCCTCCTCCTGCCTGCCACATACTTTCTCCCACTTGAAGCACAGTCTTTCTTCTCTGATGAGTGTCTATTCCCTCATTGTCTTCATGTTTTCTCTCCCCGATTTCTCTTGAAGGGGTTCTCACCTCCTTCCTTTGGTTTTTGGCACCATGTATCCTTTGGCAATTAGGGTGGAACATTTTGCCTAGTGGACTTGGTGTCTTGTCAAAATAACTGAATTAGTGTTTCAGGGTTCTTAGGATATAGTCCTAGCAGTGGAATTGCTGGGTCAAAAGGGAGATCCATTTTTAGTTTTTTTAGAAAATTCCATACTGTTTTCCATAGTGGTTGTACCAGCCTGCACTCCCACCAGCAGTGCACTAGTGTCTCCTTTTCTCCACAAACTCTCCAACACTTGTTGTTTGTTGCTTTGTTTATGAGGGCCATTCTGACTGGTGTCAAGTTGTATCTCATTGTGGTTTTAATTTGCATCTCTCTGATAGCTAGCGATATCGAGCAAACACCAATCCAAAAGAACCTATGCACCCCTATGTTTATAGCAGCACAATTTACAATAGCCAAGTGTTGGAAGCAACCTAGGTTCCCATCAGTAAATGAATGGATCAAAAAACTGTGGTACATTTACACAATGGAATTCTATGCAGCAGAAAGAAAGAAGGAGCTCATACCCTTTGCAACTGCATGGATGGAACTTGAGAGCATCATGTTAAGCGAAGTAAGCCAGGCAGTGAAAGACAAATACCATATGCTCTCACCTTTAACAGGAAACTAATCAACAAAACAAACAAACAAGCATAATATAACCAAAGACACAGAAATTGAGAAAAGGCTGAAAGTCACCAGAGGGGAGAGGGGAGGGAATTTCAGGGGAAAAGGGGAAGGAACAAGTATAAAGGACACGTGGACAAAAACTATGGGGGGGTGGAAATGGGAGGGAGGAGGGGAGGGCTAGGGTGGTGGGTTCGGGTGAGAATAAAAGACAGAAAACTGTACAAGATCAACAATTAAAATAAAAATTTTTAAAAAATGATAAATAAAAAAAGCATTAAAAAATAACTGAATTACTTACAGGTCAGTGGGATAAAAGCTGTGTGTGTGTGTTTTCTTAGTCATTTCTGAAGTAGCACTTCTTAGGCCCGTGTGGGTATGTGAAAAATCCTTTCCTGATACCAGTAACATTAGATTTTGTGTTTGGCTGTGATAGAAAGTTTCTTCTTGATAAATTGCCTTTGCCTCCATTTCTCTGTAACACTTCTAAATTGAAGGCCTAGATCTTTAATTAGATATCAGAAAAATTTGGTGATTCAACTAGAAACCCAGCATTGGCCAACAGTTTCTCTTGACCGTTACTGCTGAGCCTGGTACTGCAGCTGTCTTTGGGGAGTGTGACACTGATCTCCAGGAGCCCCTGAAACCTCCCTTTGTGTCAGTTCACAAGACCACTGCAGCAAAGGCAGGTGAGCGGTAGGGGATTGTCTGTGGTTGAGGGGCTGCTCTGTCCATTTTAGGACTTAGGGCAAAGCCAGCTTCGGTTGTCCAGCACCGGTGTCTAATGAGGGTCCTCAGAGTTGCCCTGGCCACTGGCAACCAGGAAGAGCTTTTATTAGTGTTCTAAGATAAGCATACAAGAACCACAGACTGGGTGACTTAAACAACAGACATTTATTTTCTCATAATTCTGGATGCCAGAAGTCTGAGACCAGGTTGTGGGCAAGGTTGATTTCTCCCAAGGCCACTCTCTTTAGCTTGTAAATGGCCATCTTCTCCCTCTGTGTATGTCTGTCCAAATTTCCTCTTCTAATAGAGACAACTCACTCTAATAATTTTATTTAACTTAATTACCTCCATAGAGACTTTATCTCCAAAGAGAGTCACAGGCTGAAGTACTGGGGTTGGGTCTTCAGCGTATGGATTTTGGAGAGGGGACACAATTCAGCCCATGACAGGCCTGTGCAGCTTCCAAAAAGCACTCTCCTTGCTGATGCCCAAAATACTAACTCTAGATATTCCTCTCCGAATGAACCTGGGTGTTTTATATGTAAGAACGAATTTTCTCTATACATCAATCTTTTAGGGTAGATAGTACTTTTGTCCCCATCTCATAAAGAAACGAGAGAAGGACAATACGCCCATGCTACAGACCTGGTGCTTGGCCCATGAACCAGAGGCCTGACTGCAGCTCCATGCTCTCTCCCTGTGCTGATCCCCCTCCCTACCTCAACCTGCCACCCTCCTCTGTCGCCACTAATCCCAACCCTGAGAAAGCCTCATGACTGAACTTCCTTCTCAGGACCCAAGCTAGGCTCTGGCTATGCGATGTCTGTGAGAATGAGCACCAGGGTCATGATTACCCTCATGTTACACCTGGGGTCCTAGGACATTGAGCTTTTTATGCAAGATCCTGTATTCAAGAGCTCAGAAGCTCTCTACCTACCAAAGATTGTTCTTCCAGAAAAATGGTGCTTATTTAGACACTAACAATGCAAGGCAGAGAACTCATCTTTTTTTATCTTGAGGAAAAAGAACATTATAGCTGTTTAGAGGTGAACAAAATGACTCATAAAGGTTCTAAATGGTCAAATGAGATGAGAATGTTAAAGGCAACATTCTATTGCAGGGAAAGAGAACAGTCTTGGAGTTTTATTCAGAAGTGCTGCCTGATTGAGTGTGATGTTTTGGCCTCAATTGCTTTATCTGAAAAATGGGTATGTGATATCTCTTTGCAGTGTCATCTCTTTGTAGGATTATAGATTATTTATTATATGTAAGGTGCCCAGTTCACCACTAGGTCATTTATTGTTTTGTAGCAAAAATAGACTAGGCTCAATAACATTAAAGAGGGACAAATGACCCCCAATTTTAGTAGTTTATAACTACAAGTACTTGCATATCTCATACAGCGTCTTTTCCCATGACTCGTCCCTTGAAAGAAGAGCCACTATTACCAGAGGTCTCAGGAGAATCTTGTACAAGTAATTAAATGTTTCAGTGTGGAAGTGATACATAGCACTTCTGCTTAAGGCTCACAGCCATGCCTAGTCACATGCCTCCACCTGGGACTGTGGTGGTGGGGGGGTGGGGGGGTTGACCTGCAGACTTCCCGGTGCCTGCAAGGTGGAGCCAGGAGTAGCTGGCGAATAGCAGCGATGCCACTTCACTAGCTTATAGGTGTTCAGTAAATGGTAAAGACATTCTTATGACTTGTCCTGCCTTTTCTGGAAGCAACTGTATTCTGTTCCATTTCTCTCTTTCAAGCAAGTCTTAATTAACTCTAATTAAGTGGACTAACTGATTTAGCCACACGTCCTCTTGACTCCTCACCCTTGAGGAGATTTATCTATGAATATCCCAAAGCCAATTACTATTCTTTGAGCTGCCGTGATGGAGCTGTGTAGATTCAGTTATAAAAAGGAGGCACTTTGACCATATGTTGAAAGCAAGATTTTATGCATGTGACGTAGTGTGAGCGTTTGTATGTCTCAGGCACAGAGAGATACCCACAGGTGGTCATTTTTATTTGAGACACACAGCTGAGGGCCAAACTACGTTTTAGCACTGACCAGAGTGTCCTTAGATTGCACTTCTGGTGCTGACAGCTTTTCTTCCTTTTGTAGTGAGTGCTCATAACATAAAACTTACCAATTTAACCATTTTAGGCATTTGGTTTAGTGGTATTAAGTGTGTTTGTATTGTTGTTCAACCACTACCAGAACGTTTTTCATCTTCCTAAACTGAAACTCGATGCCTATTATAACAACTCCCCATTTCCTGGCAATCACCATTTTACTTTCTGTACCTAGGAATTTGACTAATCTAGACACCTCCTACAGGTGGAATCATACAGTATTTGACCTTTTATGACTCACTTATTTCACTTAGCATATGTCTTCAAGGTTAACCTGTTTTATATCATGCGTCAGAATCTCCTCTTTCTGAAGACTGAATAATATTTCATTGTATGTATAGACCGCATTGGGTTTATCCACTCATTCATCAATGGACTCTTAAGTTGCTTTCACCTTTTGACTGTTGTGAATAGTGCTGCTTTAAACATGGGTGTGCAAATATCAAATCCTTTAGGTACATATATCCAAAAGTAGAATTGCTGGAACTTACGGTAATCATAGTTTTAATTTTTTGAGGAACTGCCATATTGTTGTTTATAGTGACTGCACCACTTTACATTCCCACCAGCCATGTCTCTTTTACTCTTTAACCCCTGGCTGACCTCCACACAAAGAGTTTGGGAGTATCAGTTGCTTCTTTCACATTATTGCACAAAGCACAGGGTACCTCTTGCACCCCATCTATCAGGACTTAATTTGGCATTTATTGTCTTCTTATCCTGTTTTACCTTGTAATTTTGTTCAGAGGTCATGAGCTAGAGGCATAGGTTATACTTTAAATCCTCACAAAGAACATGTGAATGCAGAAGTTATCCTTTGTATGTCTTTGTTGGACTTTTGTCATTTTTTTATTACCATTAATATATTACCTATACCTTTGGGTTATCTATCACTGAATTTCTTCAACATCATTAGCAATGACATGTAAGAAATATCTGCAAAACTTAATATAAAAATACAGCCCTTAGAGAGTTGTGGAAACAAAATTAATTTGAGGAATGTGTTTGATGTTTAGTTAGCATCTGACTTGGAGGTGTACTGAATGTATCTAACTACATGCTACTATATTGAGGAAAAAACACACTTGAGGGATATAGTTAAATTTGCGATGCTCCTTGCACATAACTCTGGATGGTCACTCATATCCCATCAGTGGAAATAGTCCCCTTTTCTCAATAGAATCTATCTCCTTTTGCTTTTGAAATGGTGAATTTTTTTCCACATCTCTTAGGTCCTGAAGGGGCTTTAATTTCCTTAGCGCATGTGCTTAGCATATGCAGAGGTATAAATGCTCCAAGGCATGATGCAGAGACAACAGTGACAAGTTCTCCCATTGTCAGACACTCACTTCTATACTCAGACCGTCCACCAGCATTGCCTCAGGAAACAGCAGTGTCCCTTGCCTGCTTCACATTCCAAGAAAAGCAGCCTGATGGTGACCCAAGCTTAGGAAAAAAGAGAGCCTAACTGTGGCTTTGCTCCTGGTATATGGCCCCAGGAACCCCTACATGCATGGTCCTGGAGTCCCCAGGAAGCCACCTCTCCAGCCTTCCAGGCAGCAATGCACATGCAAGCGATAGTTCTTCTGTTGCTTAATTATCTTATTTTATTGTGCCATCTCTGCACCTGACATCACCTCTGTTTAATTCTCAGTTGGCTTTTTTAAGGGAAAAATAAATCCCCTCAACACTCTGCAGAAGGGAATTGGAATCACTGTAAAAGTCCATGCTGGCTAATAACTAATTTGAACATAAACTACAAACACAGGTGTCTGGGTTCATGGCTGTCCTTCAGATCATTGCAATTTTCATATTTCTGCTCTTTAAGAATGGAAGACTATTTTAAAACCAAGAATTAAAAATAAATTCATAATTAAAATCTTTGGAATCTTAATTGTAGTTGAATGATCAGCCTCAACTAAATACAAGGTTATCCTGAAAGTGCTGACAATAGCAAAAAGGTCCTAGTAGCTATTTTAAATAACAGTTGCAGATAGTTCCAACTGCTTCACTGCTGAGTAATTTAATATAAAGAACTCATGTCAGAGTCAAGCATTTTTGACATATTCTTTTTTCTCTGAATTGAGACTAACTGGCTGTTTTATAAATATGGTGATGTAAAATTAAATTTTACATTAGTGGCTATTTTGTTATAGGCTATTTTTAATATAGGAAGTTTTATGATTACCTCAAAAGCACTGCATTCTGGTGGGAGATACTCTGTTCTCATTAAATCAGCAGAACAGTAGATAGACTGAATTAATAGCCAACAGAACTGGGGTAAATGCCTCTTCATTTGCAAAATGCTGAAACATTAAGAGGATCAATCAGTAGGGGGTGGTGTAATCCACCAACGCAGACATTTTCAGAGTGGTTCCCTTGATGTGTTGATGTATCTGAATGCAAAATTGTGCAGGTTTTTTTTCCCCCCTCCGAAGTGCATTAAAGAGAAAAATATCCCAGCAGGAGCTGAATAAGACACTTTTTTCTCTTCTTTTTACTTTTTTTATTTTTATACCAGCTTCATAGTTTGGAAACCTTTTGAAGTCAGTGTTGTGAATATTAAGCAGGGGAGGGAATGGGGCTAAGCTGTTACCTTGTCAGACAGGAAGGAACCCTTTCCTACTGCTTGTGTGGAAGGTGTGGTATGCTCAGAATGACACTTTTGATCTTGTGAAATGAGCAAATTTAGTAGTAATGGTGAAACCTTATGCAAGTGCAAGGAGGGTTATAACTGGTGAAAATTTGTGAGGGGGTCTGAATCTCCAGGGCATAAACCTGAACCTCTACCAGGAGACCAAAGCTGCCCTGTTGCACTGGATTAAACTAAACATGCTGGTGTTGCCCCTAACAACAGTTGCTAGGCGACCTTTGCCAGCATGTGGAGGGGTGGGAATCACCGCAGATCATGGCACTATTTATCATCATACACCAGCAGTCTTGTTTAGGGAAAGGCCTGACACAGATATTGAAAGTGCCACATGATAGAAATGTCATGCACACACTGGGAGAGGGAAACACTGGGGGAAGGTCCGGGAAATCAGAAATCATTGTCATGAAGCTGGTATCTCACTCCTGCCTGTGTGGTTTCTGACTAAAACATCCAACATGGCGTTTCAGTTGTATGGCAACATTAGATGTACTATGTGACCATTCTGCCTCTGTTGAGGGAGGCTTGGAAGGGAAGGGAAGATATAGTAGGCAGGACATAATGACAATGTCTTGCTCTGTGAGTACTGGGATTGTAACTCCAGCGACAGTCAACATCATACCATGTATTACCAATATACAGCCCAAGTGAGCACAGGCTTAGAACATTCTCTAAATCAATACATACTTGACTGACAGATCACCAAATAGCTCATGATGTAATTCACTTTCTGAGATACAAAGGACCCTATTAAGACTAGTTGCTCTTTTAAAGGTGTTACATCTATTTCAGCACAAAATGTCACCACTGTTCATGGAATAGATTAGCCCAATGTTATCAGAGCCCAAGTGGGTGTTTCTAAAGATCACACCACTCTGAGCTGAGCAAATGCATGGAGCAAGCATCTTTTCCCTCTCCTATTCTTTATCTACTTGGCCAATCTATGCAGTCTCAGTGGTCGGGCTGGGACTCCTGTGGTTTGAGTAGTTAAATTGTACATCAGTGGAAACCTGCCTGACCCCACCCTGCCTTTACCAGTTTTAAAGAAACAATTCTCAGCAAGACTTTTTTTTAATGAATTAAAAAGCTATTTTTAATTAAAATGAATTAAGGTGGTACATAAATATATTAATCCCTGTAGTGTGACACACTCTAAACAACATCCCTGATTCAGAGGTTTCAACCATCAAATGATCCAGCTATGTTACCGTAAAGGAAAAGAAAAGGAAGTGTCTCTGGGACATTTTTCTATGGATGTGCCAGATAATTAAAATGACAGTAGCTTCAGGGTGAAATATCATACCTGCCTTTCTGTATTCTCAGCATTAGAATTGCATTTAGAAGAGACTTTTGTAGGTCACCAAGAGGAAGAGTAGAAATTAATCAATGGGGAAAAAATGTACTTTGCCTAAAAAAGAAGTGGAAAAAGAAACAGAAATTTAAAATGTCCTTCGGAAAAGTGATGGGTGAGCATATATTATCATTTCTCTAAGGAAGAAATAAAGTGGGTGATGATGTGATTCCTGGATGGAAGGTCATACCTTGGTTCAGGACTCAGACTCTGGGGTCAATTCTGGATTCATTTGTTGTCACCACCACTTACTGATGAGACACTTTTAAAAAAGTTATTTAAAGTTAAATAACTTTAAACAAGTTATTTAAGCTAGATAAGTTCCCATTTGTCCTATAAATTTGGGAGAATAATTTTATATATTTTTAAAACAAAAATGGGAATTTATTTATTCATTTAATTAAAAACTCCTAGGATATATGGGCTTCAGGCATGGCTGGATCCAGGTGCCTAAACAATATCTCCAATATCAGTTCTTCATCAGTTGCTTCTCTTCCCTCTGTCAGCTTCATTCTAAGACAGGGTTCTCCCCAGCCCCTGATAGCTATAGAAGTATATCCTCAACATTCTAAGTTCCACAGAAAAAGACATTCTTCTTAATACTAATAAAAATTCATAAAATAAGACTTGGTAGACTGACTTGGGTCACATAGCTACTCTTGAATCAGTCACTTGACCAGAGCAGTTGATGCCCAGTTGACCAGGTTTGAGTTATATGGAAACCCCTGAAGCTGATTGTGCAGACAGCCCCATGGAGTCACTTTTCACATGGCAGGATTACATAAATCAGGCTGCTGTTATCAGACTACAGGAGCATAGAATCTAGGCCAGCTAAGGAAAGCTTCTGGCTTTCTTTTTTCTCTTAAGTACGTTTTACTGATTATGCAGTTATAGTTGTCCCATTTTTTTCTCCCCTTTATTTCTCTCTGCCCTGCACCCCACTTCCACCCTTGTTCCTTCCCCCCTTAGTTCATGTCCATGGATCATACATGTAAGTTCTTTGGCTTCTCCATTTCCTACACTATTCTTAACTTTACCCTGTTTATTTTGTACCTACCAATTGTGCTTCTTATTCCCTGTATATTTTAACCACATTCTATCTCCTTCCCCACCCCTCTGATAACCCTCCATGTGATCTACATTTCTGTGATTCTGTTCCTGTTCTAGCTGTTTGCTTAGTTCATGTTTGTTTTTTAGGTTCAGTTGTTGGCAGTTGTGAGTTTGTTATCATTTTATTGTTCAGAGTTTTGATCTTCTTTCTCTCAGATAAGTCCCTTTAACATTTCATATAATAAGGGCTTGGTGTTGATGAACTCCTTTAACTTGACCTTATCTGGGAAGCAATTTATCTTCCCTTGCATTCTAAATGAGAGCTTTGCTGGATAGAGTAATTTTGGATGTAGGTTCTTGTCTTTCATGACTTTGAATACTTCTTTCCAGCCCCTTCTTGCCTGTAAGTTTCTTTTGAGAAATCAGCTAATAGCCTTATCGGAACTCTTCTGTAGGTAACTGTCTCCTTTTCTCTTGCTGTTTTTAAGATTCTCTCCTATCTTTAATCTTGGGTAATGTAATTATGATGTGTCTTGGTGTGTTTCTTCTTGGATCCAACTTCTTTGGGACTCTGTGCTTCCTGGACTTGCATGTCTTGTTCCTTCACCAGACTGGGGAAGTTTTCCTTTATTATGTTTTCAAATAAGTTTTCAATTTCTTGGTCTTCCTTTTCTTCTTCTGGCACCCCTATGATTCAGGTGTTGGAGCATTTAAAGTTGTCCCAGAGGTTCTTAAGCCTCTCCTCATTTTTTTGAATTCTTGTTTCCTCATTCTGTTCTGGTTAAATGTGTATTTCTTCTTCTGTTCCAAATCATTGATTAGAGTCCTGGTTTCCTTCCCTTCACCATTAGTTCCCCATATATTTTTCTTTATTTCACTTTGTATTACCTTCATGTCTTCCTCTGTTTTGCATCCATACTCAGTCATCTCTGTGAGCATCCTGATTACCAGTGTTTTGAACTCTGCATCTGATAGATTGGCTCTCTCCCCTCCACTTAGTTCTTTTTCTAGAGTTTCAATCTGTTCTTTCTTTTTTTTAATCAGTTTTTTTTAATTGTTGATATTGTACAGTTTTCTGTCTTTTACCCCAGCCCTCCCCACCTTCCTCCCATTTCCACCCCCATAGTTTTTGTCCATGTGTCCTTTATACTTGTTGCTCTAAACCATTCCCCTTTTCCCCTGAAATTCCCTCCCCTCCCCCTCTGGTCACTGTCAGACTGTTTTCAAATTCAGTGTCTTTGTTTATATTATGCTTGTTTGTTTGTTTTGTTAATTAGGTTCCTGTTAAAGGTGAGATCATATGGTATTTGTCTTTCACTGCCTGGCTTATTTCACTTAGCATGATGCTCTCCAATTCCATCCATGCTGTCGCAAAGGGTAGGAGCTCCTTCTTTCTTTCTGCTGCATAGAATTTCATTGTGTAAATGTACCACAGTTTTTGATCCATTCATTAACTGATGGGCACCTAGGTTGCTTCAATCTGTTCTTTCATTTGGGCCATATTTCTTTGTCTCAGCAGACCTGATACGTTATAAGGGGCAGGGTAACCCACATTACTGTGTTGTAAGAGAGGGAATGATGTCAGAGAGGAAACAATGTTCCTTGCTTGGTTCTCAGCCAGCTTTCAGTCACTTCCCCCACTTTCATTCACTTTCCCCACTACCCACAAGCAAATTGGGCCCTTCTGGTGCTGATTCCCAGGTTGGTGGGTTTGTGTACATTCTAGGACCCTGTGGGTCTCTCCAATGAAGTCTCCTGTAGGCTGGGAGTTTCTACTGCTGCTGCAACCCTACAGGTTCTTAATGCCAGAGGTTTTGAGGCTTTAGTTTCCTTGCGCTGGAACCCTGTGTTGTTCGGTCTGTCTCACTCTCCAGTTTTTCCTCCTCTCTTATCCTCACGTGAGTGTGGGACTACTCAGTCTGCCAGCTGCTGCCTCACTGACCCAGTCAGCTGCCTTGCCATGCATCTTCTCCACCGCAGCTGCCTGTCTCTGCTCCTCCTACCAGTCTGAATGAATGTTTCTTCTTTAATTCCTTGGTTGTCAGACTTCCATACAGTTTTATTTTCTGGATCTTTTAGTTATTCTTTGTTTTTAAATTGGTTGTTGTCCCTCTTTTGGTTGTGTGAGGAAGTAAAACATATCTACCTACACCTCCATCTTGGCCAGAAGTCTGGGATAATAATTATATATTTATTCATATTATATATATAATTATGAGATTAGATGGCACATAGTATATAAGACAATTAGTATAGTATGTGGCACATGGTAAGCTTGTAACAGATGTTAGGGTGGTTGACACCTTATTTTTATTATAAATTTCTGGGAAAGAAGTTCTTAAGCAGAACTTCAGAAGGGACAGTGAGTTGTTTGAATGGGAAGAGTGGCGTTTGCAGCCTGCCTGTCTTGTTAGAGACCCCGAGTTTAAAGACAGTTTGAAAGAGTCCTGTTACTGACACAGATCCTCTGCAGAATGACACAAATGGAAAGGGAATAAATGCTATCCAAAGCAGATGAAACCAATGCCACATCAGCTCTGTTACTCCAACAGTCTGTCGGGGAAGGGAGGGGATGAGAGGGGCTTCACCAATAACCCTAGCAGCCTACGGTGATGCTCACAGACTCAGAGTAAATAATGGATTCCCAGAAGGGACCTTAAGTGGTCAACATAATGAATAGCATTTGCCCAACACTTCATAGCTCCTCACATTATCCTGTTGGATCCTAGCAACAGCCCTTTGGCATGAATAAAGCTGGGGCTCTAGTCTCCTCTCTCCCTCTCCCTCTCCCTCTCTCTCTCTCTCTCTCTCTCTCTCTCCCCCCGCCCCCCCCCCCCCGCTCCCTCCCTCCCTCCCTCTCAGCTTCCTGGAGAAAGTAACCTTTAAGCTGAAATCTGAAGAAGGAGAGAAATGGGTCAGTGAAAAGGAGTCTGGAGGTGGAAGGGAGACAGGAGTGAAGGAGTGATCAGGCACAGGGAGCAGCAACCTTAGGGACAGAACAAGAGAAACAGAGAGAGAGAGAGAGAGAGAGAGAGAGAGAGAGAGAGAGAGAGAGAGAGAGAGAGAGAGAGAGAGAGAGAAACTTTCTCCAGAAGAGAAATTGATGCTCAAAATCTGTGCCTTACCCCTCCCTGATTAAACAAGTCAGCCTTAAGAAGCATAAGCCCCCAGACCTAATGCATGCCTCTGCCCCACACCCCATACCCTAGTCTTGACGCACTCTGAAACGCTTGTTGTGCCCATGTCATATCCCTTTGTCCCATGCGGCTTCAATGCATCTGTGGGTACAGCACCTACGTGTGGCCAGAAACTCTTCCAGAATTTCCCCAGAAGCCTCCTGACCCTGAAATGGGAAATTAACCCACTTTGAGGCACCCCTCAACCAGTGGGGGTGGGAGTCAGTGGATAAATGCCCCTGCTTTCAGTCTCTATGGGGATAATTTTGAGGGACATTCTACAAGGCTCCCTAGAGTGTTCCTTTTGAGACTGAGCCCTCTAGTCAGAGCAGTAATTAGCTCAGTAATAAGCCTTTTTGAACTTTTTTTCCTTTTGTCTCCCTTACTTGCCCTCTTACTGATAATTCCCAAGGTTCCCCCTCAAACTACTCATACTCTGCATTCAGGGAAACCCAGACTAAGACAGCTTTGCAAGCCTTTCACAGAGAAGCTCTCAATCCAGCATATCACTAAGAACAAAAACTATGTTCTTAGGAAGGTGACAGTTCCATAGTCAAAGCTGCTTATTTTGTAAATATTGGAAAATTGAAAAAAAATTATTGGAATTCAAAATTCAACAGGACACACGGAAGACCTGCTTTTGTCACGGCTTGTCAAATGGGTTTGTCTTCCATGGAGCCAGGTAGCCTGTGTCCTTAGGAATTTGCTGCCCCTTAACAATGGTCCCGCCCAGACACGGGATACACTAGAGCGCTGCTCAAAGCCCTTTATGCGTCCATAATGTCTATTTCTTTTGCTGGATTCACACAGAAATGTAAAAGATCTTAATTTCTCCACTCACCCTACCCCGCACCTTGGAAATCCCACCTCAAAGCTCTGTGTGGGAGGCCAGCAAGGCCTGAAAATCAGAAAGGGCTGAGCTCTCAGATATGGGCAACTTCCCCAGCTGGGCTCCTCATCGTCACTCAGTGGGATGTACGAGAACTTCTGGGTTTGGGTTCAGACTCATTTTTCTGCCTGCTGTGTGGACATGAGCAAGCCACTTAAACTCTCTGGGTCTCTGGTCTTCACTTGTCAAAAAAGGAGCTAAGGTAATAAAGACATATGTACCTACCTCATGGGGCTATATGAATAAGGACACAAGCTATATGTGAAAGCATTCAGAAAACTGTTAGTTATTAATTTTTAGGAGTCAAGGAAGGGGGAATAGGAGGAAGAAGAAAGAAGAAAGGTGACAAGAACGTTGTTTAGCAAGTTCTATCCCTAAGGCTGCTGCTCCCTGTGCCTGACAACTCCTGTCTCCCCTCTGCCTCCAGACCCCTTTTGACTGACCCATTCCTCTTTCTTTAGGTCTCAGCTTAAAGGTTACTTCCCACAGGAAGCCTGCTCTGACCACCCCTTAACTGACAGGTGCCTCTGTGCCCTCATCCCACTGTGAACTTGACCCTCAGAGCCCTCCTTCATTGCCTGTGGATAAATGACTAATATGAGAGTGGACATGTTCTTTTAATCATACCACAGTTGAGATTTTGGAGACCCAATATAGTTGGTCTCAGTCATTTTAACCTCTTTAGTAATTAAGTACTATAGGTACAAAACCCAGAAAGCAAAAACCATTTGGTGGAATATTTTTCTAGTAGAGGAACAAATCATTTATTTGTGAGCATCAGAGTTGCTATTAGTTCAGAATGCAAAGCCCCAGCCTCCCCTGAGCACAAGAAAGTCCTGATTTCTGCATTCCTGGAGATTTGATTTGTTGTCTAAACACTGCCTATTGAAAACATGTCAATATAAAAAAACACATGCTTATTTTATCAACATTCTAGGTAGTAAACTTTGAAGAGTTCCCTTTCTACCTAATATCCCTTAGTGGAAGAGATATTTTTCTTTATTTAGTGCTGAAGGCACAACAAGCACTGATAATGAAACAGACTGAATCTTGGGAAATTTCAGGATGTACATAACATATATCTCTTAAAAATACCTTAAAATTTAAATTCAAAAATATTACTACTCTGCTTGATGTCTAAAATTTTTACAGATTTTCCTTGGGGGAATCACACTAAGTGCAGTTATAGTCTAGTAGCCAGTCTCTGTAGTGATTTAACATGTGTATATGTTTTTTTGTAACTTTCACATTTATAGCTCATGCTAACATAGTAAGTATGACAACTACTACTAATGGCACAATGAAAGCTATTGATCTTTCCTGCCCAATTAAGTAACGAAGGATATGAAAGGCATGAGGTGGGTCATTGATGCATTTGATGTCAAATTATGATCAATGTGCATCACTAAATCCCATGAGGGCTTCATGTCTTAACTAGGGCATAGCCCAAATCCTATGTTCATTGCAGCCCTATTCACAATAGTCACAATGTGGAAACAACCTAAATGTCCATTGGCAGGTGAATTAATAAAGACAATATGGTATACACACAATGGGATATTATTCAACTTTAAAAAGAAAGAAAATTCTGCAATATGCAATATATGGATGAACCTTGAGGACATTATACTAGGTAATATAAGTCAGTCACAGAAAGACAAATACTTCAATATTCTACTTAAACGAGGTATCTAAATTTGTCAAATTCATAACATCAAAGGATGGAAGAGTGGTGGCTAGGGGCTGTGAGGGGGAAGAAATGGGAAATTACTAATCAACGAATATAGTTTTTGTTAAGCAAGATGAAAAAGCTCTAGAGATCTCTTGTATATTGTAATTATAGTTAACAATTATGCATCACACATTAAAAATTTGATACATATAGATTCTCATATTAAATGTTCTTACCACAATAAAATAAAATTTAACAACAAACAAAACAATAAACCCCTCCTGGTGGACTCCAAAAATGAAATGTAATACTTGGTATTTGTAATTTCCTGTGGCCATTTTTATTTTCCTTACCATCATAGAGGAGCAGGTTTAGAGGAGGCATCCAATCGGTAGCTCCTTATTGGTTTAAGATGCCTGTTAGACATCAAAGTAGTAATTAGACACATAGTTGGATATATGAGTTCAGCTTAGGAGAGAGATCTGAGCTGCAGGAAAAAAATATGGGCAACACGAATATGCCTATGCCATTCAGAGCATGGGCTGGATGCAGTAATCTAGGGAGTGTAGCTAGTGAAGGATAGAGGCTCAACCAGGCACTGCAACATTCAGCAGTTAGCCAGATGCTCCTGGTGCATTCCAGCCACCTTAACAATTCTCTTAGCAGGAGAAACCCACAGGGCTTCTCTTCAGTGTGGAAAGAAGCCAACGGGTTCCCAACTACAGTAACCCCAATATGTGGAGGGCAGTTGCCAACCACAACGCAGATACAGTAGTTATACTATGGTGGGAGACTTCACTACACAGTTTCCCCCAGGCCCTTCAGGGATGGTATTCCCTCAGCCACCCCCTGCATTTGCTTCTGGAAATAGAGGTCTCTGAAGTACTCCACATCTACCTTGCTTCTGTTTCATCTCTATCAAAATACACAAAGTGAGGAGATGGTAATCCTCTGCCTCTCCCCCATTTCCTGCCACTGTCTAGACTCTAGTTGCCTTGCTTTCACTTGGAATTGCCACCAGACATCTAGTCTAATACTGGAAGCAGGGTAACCAACTCATCCCAGTTTGCCTGGAAAGTCCTACCTTCTAGGGGATCCCCGCAGTTCAAGACAAAGTTGAACTGTTGGTTACCCTAACTGAAAGGAAACCCAGAAAATAATTTCTGCCATTCTCTGGGACCTAATCCATGAACTCCAGCATTCCTCATTTCTTTCCAGACACCCCACATAAGAATGTGCCCTCTGCTAGTCAGCTGTGGTTGCAGCCCTCCAATGCACCCCATTCCACTCCACCTGCTCTCCCACTCCTGTCTCTTCAGTAGGAAAGTTGGTGAGGAAGCCTGTCCCTGGCTCAACCAGCTTCTATTCCCTGATTCTCCTTTCCTGTGTCCACAAAGTCCCTCCCCATCTTCTAAGCTCTCAAATCAGCAAGATCTCCCTGCTGTATACTGATGATATCAGAAAGCTTCCTAGGAACTCCCCAATCCCATCCTTCCCCTTCCTGTCCCACTTCCTCTCTTTTAGAGCATGCACCACATTTTACATCTTCAGATTGTGTGACTTTGTTTTTAAGTTCTGTAGAGAAAGTAAATGAGCCAAATAGATGTTGAACCTTTTCTTACCATCCCCCTCTTTGGTGAAGTCACTTTTCATGTTGAAATATGAATAGCAAATCATTGTTGATGTGTTTGAGCTCCTACTGTGGGCACTTTATGGACATTATTTCTAAACTTCACAGCACCTCCTGAAATATAGCCTTTATTATCTGTACTTTAATGATGAGTAGATGGAGATCCCAAAACCCTAAGTCATTTGATCAAGATCACACAGGATTAAGGATAATTTTCCTCAAAACATTCATTGTTCTTATTGTTAAATATCATCTGTTTGGCATGTTTGTCTCTTGGATTGTTTGTTGATTTATTTGTTACTTGGTCATAATCTGAGCACCCTGCCTATTTCTGGGAATCTCCCACACAATATGTAAGACAGAGTCTTGCTACCCAGGTGGGAATCAGCAGGGCCACGTGTTTCCGCTCCCTCTGCTTTGGCAGCTGGATGCAGGCACGTGACCCAGCCCCAGCCAATGGCCTGTTGTGCCTGGTTCTCTGCATCTGCAGTGGCGGTGCATCAACACAGGGGCAGGTAGAGATGGTTAGAGGTGCTCCAAGTTTAGCAGCAGCATCAAGTGTCCAGTGGTGTGGAGCTGGCTGTCCTAACTGATTGGAGGGGATGACCTCAGCTATCTCCTCTGCCACCTAGACCCCTCACTGTCACCCATTCTCTGACTCTGGCCCTCTAGTTTCCCTCTCAGTGCATGAGCTTTCCACATCCTTCCAATAATGCCTTTTTTGCTTGAATCAGACAAGAATCAACCAGAGTTGCTTTCTTGATCATAATCAACAATTCTCATCCATGGTGCTGATAAATCATGACCACATTCAACTATTGGGGTGTTCTATTTGGGAAACGTACTCCCCTTAAGACCTATGAACAGGGGTGAAGCTGAGGAATGGAAAGTGACTGAGGAAAAGGCATTTTCTTTGACCTTCTTCACTATTAGATTGAAGGCAAGTCCAGCAACAAGAACATTCCTTTTGTACAACCTTACAGGTATGAAAGAAAGACTCAGAGACCCCATGGAGGACAGTCACTCATGGGACTAGATGGAGTTCTTTCTGATTCACCATTTTCTTGGTCCTGCTCAATTCTTGTTATGGGATTTTGTGGGACTCAGATACTTTCTTTTCCCCTGGGTTATTGCATCTTTAATGTCAAAGGTTGGATTTGTTGTCTGATCCTTAGTAGAGTCCTCGGTGAACATAACTTGGAATGAAGATTATGATCTATGTTTATTCTATGAAGTGCTGATAAAGTCATCTTAGTTATTTCCTTTGCCTGCCAGATAGCAAAAACAGCAAATAGTCTCAAGGACAGAAGATATCCTGCTGTACTGTGGGATTCTTGGTTCATTTCTGTGAACTCTGCAAGAACACAGCTGTCCTGGGCTGACTGGACAGTAGTTGGTGGGGAGCCCACCTATGGGACATGTGGCAATGGCTGATTCTGTAATACATATGTTATAGGCATAACAAACATTCAATATCAAAACTCCGTTCATGTGACAAATGGGCAGTAGTTAACAGTGGTTTGAAAGATGAGCTAGAGTGTGATACAGGGACCGCTAATAATGTACAGTAATTCCTGGCAGTGCAGAGGTGACTGTATAAGGGAAGTTGGGGGTTGCCCAGAAGGGCCTCCCATGGAAGCAGCACAGACCCAGAAAATGTCACTGTAATGAGCCCAAGTATAGGTGGACTAATTGCTAACTGGAAGAGAGGTATACCTTCTACTTCTGCATGTAACTATGTAGTAGCAAATAAGAATAAAGTAACCAGAGCTACAAAAGTACAGTTGATAAAAATAAATACTTTAAAGCCTAGACTAGAACAAGTTTAGAGCAACTCTAAAAATTCCCTCCAATCCATGGATCCTGCACAAGACACAGAAGTAAGTGATCTAGTGTGGAGCCATGGGGGCTGTTAGATGTGAGACCATGAAGGTTATAGAATTTCATCCTAAAAGGAGAGGATCTGAATGCCCAGCACAGAGACATTTCCCCAACTACTCTTGGCTGAAGGTTTCAGCCATGTTAATAAAGAAGAATTGGCCTTTAGTATCAAGTTCACATGTAGTTATTAAGTTCTGTTTCTAAAGCAAGACCATGTTCCTTTTGACTGCGGTCCACCTCCAACATTCATAGTCCAGAGCACACAGGACCTGCTCTGGGCATGAGTGTGCCTTTCAAGTGCAGGAGAGCAGCTCTCTCAGACTCCACTGCGGCACTAAATCTGAATAGCCAGCTGTGTGTAAGATGGGCTGATTACTGCCTGTAAGAAATTCTCTCATGACGATTTCACATCAACCCTAAGATCCCTTCAAGGGGCCTGGAGGACCAGTGAGGAGAGGAAGTTGCTGACAAGAGCTTCATGCTAACACAAAGGTAAAACAGATCAGCCTCTGATGTTTTGATCAGTAGGATGGGCTGCCTCATAAGGTATAGACTTTTCACCAGGGACTGACACAAGCCAATCCAGCAACATAATGTTGTAGTGGTTGATTCAACCAGTGATGAATTTGTCCCTGTTCCCTGAAGTCCTAGTGAATAGGCAATCAATATCCTGTACACTTACCTTCAGAGATGCTATGTCAAGAGTTCAGACAAGAAAGATGCATTTCACTTATTTGCTTGCTGCCCCTGAGCACAGTAAGAGTACAGAGCACTATGTGCTTAGTGTCGCAAGAGAATATGGTAGCTTTTTATGCCATCATCTTGGGATTTCTTTCTTTGCCCTTCATTGTGGAACAATAGCAAAGAAGAGATATTTGAATTCTCGGCAATGGGAAACATTGCCTGTTTCGAATCTTTTCCCTATGTCATTTTGATTTATTATTTCAGTCTCACTTTGAAAAGCATCTTTCCAGCCCTTACATGCTGAATTAAAACCTGAAACAGATTCTGGTTCTGACTTCTACTTTCAAATTGCAAATGCCAGTCAACTGTAAGACTGTGGTTCTAATTGCAGCTGCTTCTGCCCCTCCCTGTCTCCCTGTGCTGAATGCATTCTTCTGTAGGGTAGCAAAGCCAATGGGTCTCTTTCCACTCACCTGTTTTTATTCTCTTCTAGTCTGCTCCTATTGTAAATTTGCAAAGGTCTTACATACTACATTTAAATGACTAGGGTCACAAAAGTGTCCAGGATGATTGTGTTTTGTATGAGGGCACTACTATGAAGTCAGATGGTTTTGCCTATTTTTAAGCCTTGGTGGAAGTAGAAGAATATTACTGTTCTATTCTGTTATTCTGGAGGTGGAAGAGCATTATTGATAATAAAATCAATAGTAACAATTTAATGACTGCTTACTCTCATTTTCTCAATTACTTTTATAGATGTTACCTTTAATGCATAATAATCCTGTAAAGTAAGTATTATCCACATTTTATAGATAAGAAAACTGAGATGCAGAGGTGTTAAGAAAATGGCACAGTGTCACATAACTGTTATGTGTCAGAACTGGGTTGGAACACAGAACTCTCTGCTCATAAAGTCTGTATTTTTTTACTTCACCACTCTACCTGTACAACTAAAAATTATCGTACAGGCTTAGGAGTGCCAGTGGTAGCTCTGATGAGTAGCAATAATAACAGTCACAGCAAACCCAACAACAACAACAGCGATAATGACTAGTATTTACTGAGTACCTACCAGGTGCCATGATCTTTGCATTATCCTTATAATCCTCATAATAATTTTGTGATTTAGACACGATTTTTATTCTGATTTTATATACAAGGTGACTGAGACCTAGAGTGACTAAAGAAACTGGCTCAGGGACACACAACTTGTCGTCAATGGAGTTGAGCTTTATACCCAGGTCTACAGTATCCAGCTTCCAAGTTCTTTACTATTTCTCAGTGGTGACAGCAATGGGCAACACAACCCCCAAACAAGCAACTATAATGAATCTTCTGTAGATTTGAAAGGAGAGATACACACCTTGACTTATGCTTTATTCAGAGATGTGTACCCAATGCTGTTATTAGAAAGATGGACAGTGACAAGAAGCTCTCTGAGCAGCTGAGATCTAGAACATCTCTGACAATTAGATCAGCCTTTCTCTGGAGATAGGAATGAAATGAAGCAAACTGTATTTTCTCCCAATTCTCAAGGGGTATGAACTCAACTTTTATAATTCACAGGACAATTCAAGTTTTGATTTGTGGCAGAATGACCCCATGTGCTGAAGACAGGCTAGCAAGATTATCCAAGCATCCAGTTCTGTTTCAGTATGGGAGCTCTGTGGAATCAAAACATTAGTTTTATGTTTGATATAGAACCTGTTGACGTTAAATTGCTTGGTTTTTGAAATAAAAGTGTGTGTTTGTGTGTTTGTGATATACTATGACAGCCCTGTGTAATTGCTCTTAAGGGAAAAAAACAGGATATTCAAATTCCTTTTAAAAAGAATATATGTTTCTCTGGTTACTGTATTTTTTATACTTGATTTCACTTTTAAAAATGGCACTAAGGGACTTCTGGTCAAGATGGCAGCATAGGCAGATATGATTCACCTCTTTGCAAAACCACAACAAAATTACAACTAAAATGTAGAACAACCACCACTCAGAACCATCAGAAATTTAGTTGAATGGAAGCCTGACAACTATGGATTTAAAGAAACCACATCCATCAAGACTTGTAGGAGGGATGCAGATGCGAAACAGGCTAGTCCCACATCCACATGTAGTGGATAAAAATTTGGGAGGAATATCTTGGGAGCCATATAGGACCAGCCCTACACCAGGCTCCTGAGCCCAGGGTTCCAGTACCACGAAGGTAAGTCCCCACGACTTCTGGCTTCAAAAACCAGTGGGGATTTAGTCCGTGAAGAAACTTCTGGACCCCCAAGCACTTGCTCTTAAAGAACCCACACACTGGTTCACCTGCTCACTTGCCTTGGAGCTCTGGTGCTGAGGTGACAACTTGAGGGGAACCAGTGGTATGCAGAGGGAAGCTGACGTGTCTGGCATCAAGGCGAACAGAGGGTATGCCCCTTTTCTAGGTACCCCTCCCACAGAGCCCCGCCCCCCCCCAGCTGTTCTTCCATATGTATAGTAGGACTTGGCTCATGCTTCACAAGTTCCTAAATCCTCTCAAACAAGCAGCAGCTGGCCTTGGTGAGCCCCATGCCTAGAACTAGCAGCCTAGATCACAGCTGGGCTTCACCTGGAACTCTCCAAGCCCAGCACAAGTAGTAACCATCTCAGATTGCTTTATAACTCAGGCAGGGTGGCACTGGGCAAAACACAGGTGGCAGTGGATCTTGGCCTGTACCATCTGGAAAACCTCAGGGCCAGCACACCCAGTGGACAGCTACAGAACACATTGGAGCACCACCACCCTGCCCCTACACAGCTGATCGTCTAGGGAGAGTGGAGGTTAGTGGTAAGTGGTCACAGCCAATCATTGCAGCTGACTGGCCTGGGTAAATCCCTCCCATTGATCTACTAACAGCAACCAAGGATCAACTACAAGAGGAGGGTGTACTCAGCCCACATGAAGTATGCACCTCAAGTACTCAGCCTAGGTGATAGGGGAGGCTGTGCCACTGGACCCTTGAGGACACCAACTACATTAGGACACACTACCAAAACAGAATCATAGCAGCTCTACTTAATACATTGAAACAAATACTGAGAGCCTGCCAAAATGAGGAGACAAAGAAATATGGCCCAAATGAAAGAACAGATCAAAACTCCAGAAAAAGAGCTAAATGAAATGGAGATAAGCAATCTATCAGATACAGAGTTCAAAACACTGGTTATAAGGATGCTCAAGGAACTTAGTGAGGACTTCAGCAGCATAAAAAAGATCCAGTCAGAAACGAAGGATACACTAATTTAAAGAAAGAATGATTTACAGGGAAATAACAGTAGAGTGGATGAAGCCGAGAATCAAAACAATGATATGGGGCATAAGGAAGCAAAAAACAACCAGTGAGAACAATGAGAAGAAAAAAGAATCCAAAAAAACAAGGATAGTGTAAGCAACCTTTGGGACAACTTTAAGCAATCCAACATTCAATTCATAGGAGTGCCAGAAGGAGAAGAGAAAGAGCAAGAAATTGGAAATCTATTTGAAAAAGCGATGAAAGAAAACTTGCCTAATTTAGTGAAGGAAATAGGCATGCAAGTCCAGGAAGCACAGAGAGTCCCAAACAGATGGACACAAAGGGGTCCACCCCAAGACACATCATAATTAAAATGGCAAAGGTTAAAGATAAAGTGATGGATGTGGTGTGGGAGAATGGGTGAAGAGGTGAGGGGGTTAATAAGTACACATAGGTAGTTACGGAATAACCATGGGATGTAAAGTACAGTATAGGAAATGGAGTAGCTAAAGAACTTAACATGCATGACCTGTAGACATGAACAAGGATGGGAGATTGCCTGGGGGAGTGTGGGCTGCTGGGTGGAAGGGGGCAAAGGGGGAAAAATCAGGACAACTGTAATAACAGAATAAAATATAATTTTAAAATGTCAACACATAAAGAAGTGTAATATTTCAAATAGCATAAATTTATTTATTTATATTTTTTATTTAAAATAAACCTCACCTTGACTTTTCAAAAACAGCCTTGGTGAGATACAATACACATACCATATAATTCATCAAATTAAATAATTCAGTACATTTAATATAGCCCGGAGTTGCACAGAATTGATTTCATAGTTTTAAAACATCCTTTTCCAGTTTCTGGTTTAGCAACTTTTTGTGTTTCTTTTGCACAGAGGAACAGATACATTTATGATTTCATATCAGTTTCTTTCTTACAGGAAGGAAAAATATTTTCCCTTCATTTTTTCCACTTAGCAGTGTTTTATGAAAATTGGTCTATATTAATTCATCAACAACTTCTGTATTCTTTTTATTATTTTTTAAATCATTTTTTAATTACAGTTGACATAAATATTTATATTAGTTTCAGGTGTATACCCCAGTAATTAGATATTATATAACTTACTAAGTGATCATCCCAGTAAGTCTTGTATGCATCTGATACTACACATAGTTATTAGAATATTATTGACTATATTCCCTATGCTACTTTACGTCCCCATTTCTATTCTGTAACAACCAATTAGTACTTCTTAATCCCATCTGGCAACCATCAAAATATTCTCTATGAATTTGTTTCTGTTCTGTTTCTTCATTTTGTTTTTAGACTCAATTGTAGATAAACATGTATCAATTGCCATTCATATTTTTTAATCTTTTTTTCTTTCTTTCTTAAAGAAGGCCCGTTAACATTTCATATAATACTGGTTTGGTGGTGATGAACTCCTTTAGCTTTTTCATGCCTGGGAAACACTTTCTTTGCTCTTCCATTCTAAATGATAGCTTTGCTGGGTAGAGTAATCATGGTTATAGGTCTTTGTTTTTCATCACTTCGAATATTTCTTGTCACTCTCTTCTGGCCTGCTAATTTTCTGTTGAGAAATCAGCTAACAGTCTTTTTGGAGCTCCTTGTAGGTAACTAACTGCTTTTTTCTTAATGGCTTTTAAGGTTCTCTCTTTGTCTTTGATCTTTGGCATTTTAATTATAATGTGTCTTGGTGTGGGACTCTTTGGACTCATCTTGTCTGGGACTCTGGGCTTCTTGGACTTGTATGTTTATTTCCTTCATCAGGTTAGAAAAGTTTTCTGTCATTACTTTTTTCAAATAAGTTTCCAATTTCTTGCACTCTCTCTTCTCCTTCTAGCACTCCTATGGTGCAAAAATTATCTCAAAGATTCCTTACACTATCTTCAATTTTTGGATTTTTTTTCTTTTTGCTGTTCTGATTGGCTGTTTTCTGCTTCCTTATATTCCAAATCACTGACTTGATTCTCAGTTTCATCTACTCTATTGATTCCCTGTAAATTATTATTCATTTCAGTTAATGTATCCTTCATTTCTGACTGGCTTTTTTTTAATGTCCTTTTTATGCTTTTGAAGTTCTTGCTAAGTTCCTGAGCACCCTTATAACCATTGTTTTGAACTCTGTATCTGGTAGTTTCCTTGCCTCCTTTTATTTAGTTTTTTTTTTTTTTTCCTGGAGATTTCTCCAGTCCTCTAATTTAGGACCTGTTTCTTTGTCTCCACATTTTTGCTGCTTCCCTATATTTATATCTACTTACTAAGTAGAGCTGCTACACCTCTTGGGCTTGGTAGAATGGACTTGTGTAACAGGAGTCCTGTAGAGTACAGTGGTGCTGCCTCTCCAGTCACCTAAACTAGATGCTCCATTGTGCTCCTATGTGTGCTGTGTGTGCTGTCCTCTTGTAGTTGAACCTTGATTGTTGTTAGCATTCCTGGAGGGATTGACTCTCAGGCCAACCAGCTGTGAAAACCAGCTGCAACTACAGAGGAGGAACTGCTGTGCAGGAGCGGACCCTATATAGAAGGACTTGCTTCAGTGGGACTTTGATGATCTTTGGGTCCTCCCCTTGAGTTTTTCACTCATGGAGGTGTTAGATTTGTAATCTGGTGTGGTCTGAAGCGTTCACCAGGTGCATTGGCTCTGGAGACTCCAGGGAAGTGCAAGGTCAGCCAGCCACTGACTATGCCCTGTCTAGGGCCATCCAGCATGAGCTACAGAGTGACCTTCAGATAGCTGCTACTCATGCTGGGCTTGGAGGTGCCCAGGAGCAGCCAAGCTGTGAACCAAGGCCAGCTGCCACTAGTGCCAGGCCTGGGGCCTCTTTACAAGAGGTACATGGTATTCATAGGCCAGATGCTGCTTGTTTGAGAGATTTTAGGCAAGTCTAGGAAGCATGAGGCAAGAGAGGCTATGTGTATGGAAAAGCCTCTGGAAATGGCTTGAGTGGTCCTGCAAATAGGATGGGGTGGGGCCTCTGTGAGTCAACAACGCAGGGGCATCAGTGTTAGCCAGGTTGATGTAGACTCAGATATGGTGACTGCTTGCTGGCTCTTTGGGTGTGGGAGGGTCCAAATAGTACAAATTTAAATTTAAATGGTGGTATAGATATGCACATGCATGTACACATATGACATACCCACCTGTTGTAACCCACTTGGCCTTCGGTTAATGTGTTTAAACCCTGTGTTGAAGCTTAGGCAGAGTCCTCATTCACTATCTCTACTAGAACCTGTGTTTCTGAATATACTTTTAAAATGTGAATCATGTCAGTCAAAAG
Organism: Glossophaga mutica; assembly: GCA_039655065.1. NCBI lineage: Eukaryota > Metazoa > Chordata > Mammalia > Chiroptera > Phyllostomidae > Glossophaga > Glossophaga mutica. The sequence goes on from CM077303.1 coordinate 162,034,219, forward strand.
ATGACAATGTAATCCTGTCCTGGGTATGAATCCAGTCCACTGTCCCATCATTAAAAAGGGTCCATTTTCATTATAAAAACATTTCTCCAACATTGGTGCTGGAGGAGAGGAAATACAGACGAGGATATTCCTGTTAATAGAAAACCCCAGCAGTCCTTATATTAGGCTGTGGGGTGCATTTTTGTACTTATATTATATGGTGGTTCAGTTGGTACTATGGGAATACTCAGCACTTGAAAATAATTCACAAAGCAAGCTTGGGAAATCTAATGTGGGAATTCTAGAGAATCAATCTACATCCCCTTTTGGTTCCTTGCTTTTACTGTGAGGGTTTGATCATAATTTTTCTAAATGTAATAAATTAATTGGATGTATTTCTCAATGACTAAAAAAACTAAATAAGCAGAAATTAGTGATTTGTATTAATCCCAAACCTAATTTGCTTTAATGCAATTACTCCAGATACATGAGTCACAAGTTGACTCAAATTGATTGTTTCATTGTTTGCTTTCTGGCGAAAGTCTGCATCTTATAAACCTTAGCTACTATCACCCTCCTGTTTCTGAACCCCATTTTCTGAAACAAAGCATATTCTGCATTTAGGGCCATAGCTATTTACTTTCTCCTGAGAAAGCAGATTTAGGAAAGCACTGTTTTCATTTACAAAAGAAAACATTTGTGAACTGGTCTATGAATATATGACTATATAATCAATCACCCAAACCAGGGTGCTTATCAGGTTGGATAGGAGTGTTGTCAATAAGTATGCTCAAACAATAGGCTTAAGCCAATGGCCCCAATCAAATGGGGACATATGGTCACTACACTTGTGTGAAAATACTTTCATTGTATCCTGTCTGTGAGTATATAACTAGGATTTGTTTTCCTAGACCATGAGTTTTGCAACTAAAACCACAGTAAAAGACTTCCAACATTGTTGCCTACTTTGAATCTAAATTGATTTGATTAAAATTCGATTTGATCAAAATTTCTGGTCAGAAAGCTTTATTTGAAAAAAAAATAACTGTGAAGTGATTATTTTTAACAACGATTTAATAATGCTGTTTAACACCTAGTATGAGCCAGGCACCTGTGCTAGACGGTAGGGATGTGACTGTGTGCCAAATAAATCCAGTCCAGCCTAGCATGAAGTTTCTAGTCTAGTGGAGGATGGAAATGAACAAAAGGACCATTTCGGTATTTTATGATGAGGGAAGAAAGGATGCAATGGGAATATAAATAGATGAGTGAGTGATCTCCAAACTGAGAACTAAAGAATGCATAGAAGAGACAAGCAAGAACTCTGTGTTGAGGGAAGAGTATGTTCAAAGATCTGGAGACGAGAGAGAACTTGGCACCTTCAAGGCTTTGTAAGTGGGTTATTCTTCCTGGAATGCACAGCCCTGGGTAGGGAGTCTTCTGGCAATAATTCTGGATGAGTGGGCCCCAACTTCAAAAGGCCTTAAAAACTGTGATGAGGAATTTTTACTTTACACTCAGGGTAAGAGGGCACCACTCAATTGCTTTAGAGGCCATAGCAAGTGCTTTAGAGAAAGACCTCCCAGTCGACATATGAAGAATGGATTATGGGTCTGGGGTCGGGGGCACAGGAAGACAATAAGAAGGAAATGGCAGAGGTCTGGAAGAGGGCAGTGACAGTGGGGGAGAGCTATTTGGGAGGTAGAATCAGAAGGACTTATTAATGGCTTTGATGTGGGAGCTGAGGGCAGGCAGGGAATTAAGGACTTTCTTATGGGTCGAATTGTGTTCCCCAGTATCCATATGTTGAAATACAAAGTCCTAGTGTTCTTATAAGAAAGGGACACCTGGACACAGACCTGGACAGGGAAGACAGTCATCTACAGCCAAGGTCAGAGGCCCGGAACAGATCCTTCTGTTACAGCCCCCAGAAGCAATCTTGGAGTTCAAGCCTCCAACACTGTGAACAAAAAATATTTCTTTCACAAGCCACTATTTTTGTGGTACTTTGTTATGGCAGCCCTAGCAAACTAATACAAATGGCTACTCAGGTTTTAAGCTTGAACACATGCAGTTTTAAGTAGGATCAAATGAGCAGAAGTGCATTAAGAGGGACGGTGATGCCTCAGCTTGACATGTTGGCTGTGAGGTACTTGTTTAATCTCTGAGTCAGGAGGTCCAACTGGCTGTTGGGCAGTCAGAGCTCAGGAGAGAAAACTGGGCTGGCATTCCAGGTCCAGATCATTGCATGCAGACAGGAAGTGACACCAGGGGAACAGCCTTGGGACGACTGGGCAGTATGAGAGGTAAATTGAAAGAGCCCTACTATTACTTTGGTACTAGACACTGTCTTCATGTGTCACATAGATGAGAAAGGCTCTGTTATGTGTTGTTTTAGAATATTTGCTTGTAGGAATTAGGAAGAAAGTAGTATGGAGCAAGGTCAGGATGTCAAACAGAATGGCAGGTCACCTGGGGGCCAGACGTGGCTACCTCTTGAGGTAAAGCATTGCCTCTTTGAGACAGTCCCAGGACAGATTCAGAGATTCTGACTCACACTTGCAAAGCTTACAGAAGGTAGTATCTAGAACCCAAATTCCAAATTATGAATTTATAATAAGAAATAGAATGGGTAAGTGGAACTGGCCTCTTCTATTACTTACAGAAGAGCTACAGAAAGAAACAGATGGTCAGAAGGTTGTCTGGTGCACAGGAAACCAGAACAAGGGGGCAAGTTTAATGATATGAGTTGATAATGAGATCAGGCTCCAATAGCTGAGGTGGTGCTCCCCATGATCAAGGGGTGATGGCCAAGTGGACTGCATGTCCATCTGTCCCCATCAGCCATCAGCTGGCAGCCCTCTGCCCTGGACGCTGCCAACTTCCATCTCTACGACTTTCCTTGCTTCCATAGATGACCCACTCTGTCTAATGAAGACATGGTTTGTCTTTGGAATATTAATATCTTCAATCAGATTAAGGGCTTGTCTTGCTGCCCTGGGACCTGTTCACCTCCTTTGAAATAATTCTGTATTTCTCTGCTTTAATCCATTACATGTTGATTTTAAAGTTTCATTTCCCTCATTCCACATTCTTGGCCATGAAGTAGGAAAGGGGTGGGGGAAAATACTCACTGTAGCTCTTATTTCAGTTTCTTAAATAGGTATAAATATAATATTTTCAAAAAATAATTTTGTTAGTAATTATTTCAGGCTAAATGTTTTTCGGCAAATTTTAAAAGCTGTTTTGTAACATATTATTAACTTACTCTCATCCGGTTAATATTCACCCTTTCACTCTTCCTGCTAATTCTAACAAAAATGTCAATTTTCATTGGAGTCAGGTGGCTCTGTTACTCTGGAGAAATTTTGCTTTTAGGGCTTTTTATAATTTAGATGACAAGGTATCAAGATAGGAAAGGCAGTGTACATTTATTTAAGGTGTGAGACCTCTTGAATATTTTCCTTTTACTTTGAGTAGGTGAGTAATAGTGTCCTCTGGGGCTGCTGTCCATCACCCACGAAGATGCACTCTCCGATAAAGTTTACAAAACATCAGGCCTCTCTCTCCACAGCTACAGGTCAGTGAAATTAAATTAATCAAGTGTCTCCTCTTAACACAATCTGTCGAGCAAGTCATCAGCTCTAAGGAGATAAACATGAGTCTCTTTAAAACTTCCTCTTTCATCTTCCACTGCTTCTGGATGGTGTGATGGGGGTGTGGCCCTGAATGGTGATCCAAACAGTTGGGATTTTACCCACGTAGGCTTGCTTGCAAGATGCTGGTACGATAAAGCTCTTTAAAGGAAAAAAATATTTCAAAATTTAGTCAAGGGGCAATTTCACATTGAAAAACAAGTTAAATGTAGTAACTTGTCTTTTAATTGGTGAGACCTCAAATCTTTCTTCCTGGTCTGACTAGGTATGGAAGTGAGGAAAGAAAAACAAAGTGAAATAAACATAGCTCTGCTCTCAAAGGGCCTGTATCTGATGGGGAGACAGACACACAGGCTAGTAATAGCCACACAGGGGCAGGTGTTCTAAGAGAGCCCAGGCTGTTGCAGAAGAATAAGGATATGCAGACAAACCCCCCTACAGGATGGTGCAGTTCTGCTGGTGTGTGCAACTCATAAAGGAAGAAGGACCTTGATTGGTAAGACAATAGCTATTTCTGTGGAGTTGGCTTTCTGCACACTTTTGCAGGGGGGAGTGGGAGGAGGTGGGGTATGGATTTGAAAGAAAAAGCTAGTTCTTTCCTTTAGAGAGACCAGAGCAACCCAGTCCTATTTATTAGTGAGATGGGCTGGACTTCTTCCCTGAGCAGAGTGATGGACGGTGAATGTCACCTCAGCACACCAGCTTTTCAAAGAGGGTGAGCTGAGGGAACACAGGGCCAAGCTTCCTGCTGCAAATGATGAGTTTTAGAGAGGAGTCCCCTAAAATCCTCTTAGTTAGCCCTTAGCAGAAACAAGTTAATGGGAGATATCCATGCTACAACTGTCTCTCAGGTTGCAGAGGAATGTTCAGCCACAGAGATGGAAGGCGCCTAAGGATCCTCTCCTAGTTACAGCTACCTCTGCCCCTAAATTGCATTTGGCTGTTTTAAGCATTTCTCCAAGAACCTCAAAGAAAATGCATCATGGCAATGGTGGTAGAGTCTGTTGCCTTCCAGGAAGCAACTCCCACAGAGGTAAGCATGGATTTGGCCGCTGGCGTAGGTTTGGGGGAAAGAGAAGGAAGGTTCTTGCTCAGCACAGTGAGGGAGCATGCATTCCTGGTATCTATGGAGAAAAGGTGGTATGAGGCAGAGGGGGCTATACTGACTTAGCTGAGCAATTGTACCTGCTTCCCCCAGCAGTGTAGACCCATGGAGGTCTCCCTCCCACGGGAAGGGAAAGTCACCAGACCAATGGCTCTTAATGGTTTCTTAATTTCAGAACCCCACTGCAATGGCCAATAGCCAATAGTGCCACCTGAAAGCATAAGGAAATAGTAAATACTATTTACCTTTTCCAGGTATTTTCACTCTAGCCATGCCCTGCACTTACTCATTTCAAAGTCGTGGTCTAATTCCACAGTGGGGAAGTGGCAAGTAGCATAAGTTGATGGAAAGGGGTCATGTGACAAGAATCATATGATGACTGTCATCCCAAGAAGTAGCTTCTAATTTCTAAGTCTCTGTTGCTACTCTAGATTTAGAACATCCACTTTACAGAGGGCTTAGCTTCCCTCTCTCTCCCCACTCCCCCTCTAATCAAATCAGGTTCCCATGTCTTCTGCTTTCCAAAGGTGATTCTGATTGTTGGGCAACTGGATCTCGCCATCATGTGCCTTCTTTAGGTGTGCCTTGTGGTGGGCACAAACTAAGCTTAGTATTTTGCATTCCAGGGAGCATCTAACCAAGCTGCTCTCACACTGTGTAAAAAGACCTTTTGCTAAGTGAGGCTTATGAGGTTTGTTGAAAATTATTCTGCACTGCTAATGAAGAACCCAAACACACAGGAATTTCACATGATTTCACAGCTGATTTATATTCACAAAGAATAATTAGCATCATGTAATTTTCCTTGCCAGATTGATTTTCATTTGAATGTCAAAAATTATGTCATTTTAAAATAATTTCATACTTCGCTGATGAGCTAAAATTGAGACATTGGACACATAACACACATGTGTGCTTTGGGGCAAGCACATGTTCTTCTCTCTTGGGAAGGCAGGGACAGCGAGTCCCACAGGAGTGATCACCTGTCTTCAAGAGAAGCAACTATCATTTTTAAGCCTGTTTTCTAGAAAAATAAACCTGGGTCTCATTATACGATAGCCAGCTGCGCCCCTTCCAATAACACAGGTGACTTCACACACACAAAAAAAATGATCGGCATGAAAACTCCACGAATTAAGAAATACAGACATAGTGAGAGTTTCCACCAACCTTTTTAAAGGTAATAATTTTAGAGCCACAGCACACTGACTTGGTGTTGAAGAAAGCTGAGGTCTGTCTCCCGAGATCATGCTGTCTGGGGCTAGCCTTGGAACGCCACAATCAGAGAGCCTGTCCTTGGTGCCTGCCCCCCACACAATGCTTTTTCTGCCACACCTAACTTCTCAGGCATCCTTCTCTGCAGTTCTCCACTCTATGAAATTAGAACTTGATTACTTCCAAAACTCCCTGCATGGCTCCCCTCCCAAAAGTTCTTCCAACGTAGATGGAGCAGTTAGCCCTGACCTGTCCCTCTAAAACCAGTCTCCTGCTTCACAGGTAGTCTCTATGATGAGGTTCATAATAGATCTTGTAAAAGTGCTCCTAAGAATTGCCACATTTTCTCTCTTGTCTTGAAATAAGGGGGGAAATACTTTTATACTCTCGACTGCAGGCACTTGAGAGCTTCAGATTAGACTAATATGATTCATCTTAAAAATTCAAGCCCTGACCCAAACCAAATTTCCTCCTCCCTGCAGTCAGGTTTTGTTCCCTGAATGAGTCCAGATCGTGGATGTCCACAGACACCTACCTACTTTCCCTCGGTACTTCTGAAGTTCTCAGAGCCCCTGTCTGAAGGTATTCTGTTTGGCTTAGCTATGTCTATTTGCTCCTCAGTTCTTGAAAAACAAAACAAAAAAAAATTAAAATGTAGTTATTGGAGACAAGATTACATGGGGTGGCACAACTCATTAAAAGGAGCAAAGGTTTGTAGCATAAAACTTGGTGGGATCCCAGATCGGCTACTGTCTGCCTGATAGTGTGACCTCAGGTAAATGTCTTGCCATCTCTGAGCTAATTTCCTCATTGAATAGGATAATCCTATCCTAATAAAACAGAAAGAGTAATATTTACTCTGTAGATTTGTGGAAGGATTAGAATGTGCTGGCATGTAGTAGGTGTTCAGTTAAGTATTTGTGGAACATGGTAGTTTAGCTCATTTCAAACATACCAAATCCTGATCCAAGTTCTAGGACATTCAGGTCCTCATGGACAGATTGTGTCCTTGAATGGAGGAGAATAGCTGTCCCCAACAAGGAGCATCCAGAAACTCAACATGCTCATACTCACAAAGAGAACTCATCCAGTGCTTAGACAATGCAACTGAAACAGAAACACCGGCTGTTGAGATGTCTTCATTATTGTTTTCAGTTCTTTTTCTCACACAGACTGAGCCCTGTGTATCTGGCTTTCTCTTGCTTATTCTCTCTTTCCTTCTCACCTCCTATTTTCCCAGCCCTCTTTCTTACCCCCTTCTTTGATGAGTGAATCCGGAGCTACGATCCATCTTAATTCGGCCCTAGGACATACCACAATTTAGGTGAATTAAATGAGAAACCCTGCGATTCTACATACAAAAGAATTTTGTAAACTTTAAGATCTTATACAAATGTAAAAAAAATATGATGTTAGTGGTGGGGATGATGCTTGTATTAAGGTTAACCCAGTAGGTTAACCCTGTGGATGGGGGACTCAGCAGTTTTGAGTTCTAATCTAAGACAGTTAATGAGCATTTAAACAACTGTGACTTTTGGGTAGAAGAAATTAGTCCAACAATCAATTAAATTCTCTGCTGGTGTGAGTATAACCTTCATATGGGATGAAGAAAGGGTCAGTGTGTATAACCTTTAAGAAAATCTTCAACTGTATTTCACATCAATTCAGACAAACCTAATCATCATGGAACTGGGCAACAATTGGATGTGGATGGCCAAGCAAGAGAAAAAGTGAGTAGAGATAAATGATGATGATTTTAGAGGCAACTTTGCCAGCCTTCACAGCACCTTTGTGAGAATTTCCGAAGGTGGCTCTTCCTGCAGGAGGAGAGAGCCCTGTCCTGGGAGAGGGCCTGGACTGCAGAGATTGGGCTGGATTTCAGTCCAACAGCCATGTGGCCAGGTGCTCTCATGCAGGCCACCACCTGTCAACCCTGCTGGGCAATCCAGAGTGGGAACCATGTGGTCCTCTCAGGATCAATACTTGGGGTTATTTCATTTGATACCTTTTAAAGTTGTCTACAGGAGAGAGTGCATATTTATTTTGAAAACTTATTCTGTATAGTGAAATGTTTAAACAAAGAAGGTGAATGCATCAGGTATATGACAAAAGTGGGGAAGTAGAAGTAACAGTGGAGTAAATTATGTAGACTTATTTTCAGGAAGAGATCCGAGCACATTCCCATGTCCTCAGCAGCCAATTGTGTTTGGGGCACATAATAGACACTTAGGAAACGTATGTGAAATAACTAAAGAAAGGATGGGACATTAGGAAAAGGGGAAAAATAAAGAAGGATGTTCTGGATACAAAGGATTGAAAAATTTGGCCCTGGTCTCTGGGATTTCCCCATCTCACCAAGGAGAAGGTCTCACTGGTGAATTGGTAGTTGGTACAAGACTAATCATTTGTATTTTCCTTGGAAAACCTGAAGCATCCTCTTCCCATGAACACAGGTAATTCAAAAACCCACAAGTCTATTTTACTTTTGAGCAAACACAGGTAGTGTCCCTACTTGGAACTGGAAGTGAGATTCTTGTGAGATTTACATTGAGTATAAGAAAGCAAGGAAAAGCCCTGCAACTGGAGATGTTTAGGAAGAGAAGAGAGAAAACCAAACTAATTTTGATTATGTCTGAAATCAATTCGATCATGAACAGTAAGGATCAGGTGAATACTTATCCAGCACACCTCAGAAGACTAAAAGGAATTTGTGAATAACCACAGTTTATGTGAAGCTGGTGGGGTTTCCTAAACCCGAACACAGACTCCACATCCTCAAGCAGCAGGACAAGGCCTGAGGTGTCACCACCAGAAAGTATGGCTGAACTTCTTTTCCTGATGGGGACTGCAATGTGACTCGGACACCGGCCCACAGTGGATGCAGCATTATGGATGAGATTCGAGACAAATTCACATGGACTACCAAGTCCTGTGGAGGAAAAGGGATGGCACGCCTACTCTCTCAAGGGGAAAGTGCCTCAGAGCAGCCTGGCCACTGTCTCAAAAGGAGAGCATGCCAACCCTTGCTCTGACAGGTTTTTATTGGGTTTCAGTTTACACAGGAATACAGGTAAAGTTCATTAATCATTGTCAGGCAGTAAGGATCAAACAATAGATAACATACAAAAAACTATGAGGGCCTATTCTGAGTCAGGGTCTGTTAGCTAAAGGGCTACAAAACTTTGGGAAACAAACTCATTTCCTGCTCCGACCCTTATCATTTAATTGAGAGCATTCTTAGCAAAGCAGTTTTCACAGGATTTTACATATTCTTTCTCAGGCCTGATCACCCAGGGAACCTGACCTTTCCAGCACAGAGCTGCACCACCCTCTGTCATTGTTTCAGGCTTAAGTCAAGCAGAGTAAGCAAAGCAGCCAAGAGATTAGGAGAGTTCTCTCAGACAGAATGAGGACTCAGGCTATATCAAAGCTAAGGGTCCATCACCCCCTTTTGCTATAGCCCCCCAAGTCCTTCCCTGGGGCCTCCCTGTGATTGTGCCTGTCTTAGGTTGTTCCCCCCTTGGGGAATCTTACCCATCTTTGGCTAACTGATCAAGCACTGGCGGCCAGTTACGGATGAAGTAAAAGGAGCAGAAGCGGTGGGTGCTCCTGCCAGGGAGATAAGCTTTGTCTCCTTAGTGGCTTATGGTCTGAAGGTCGCTCACTCAGCCTTAGCCATGGGGGGATTACAGCTCCTGAAACTAGGCAGGGTGGTTCCCAATAGCAATGCAGGCAGACAGGGTTTTCAAAAGGAAAAGAAATCAAAGCATTTCTTTGCTTACAAGAAGAGAATGGAATGGCTGTTTAGGATAGTGAGGTTCTCTTGCTAAGGATGCAAGGTAGCCAGGAGGAATGGAAAGTAGCAACTGAGAATCCCGTGACTAAATTCTTAAGAAGTATGAAATGGTTAATTTCACCATAGACTTTCTTGTTCTTTGGGAAAACTGGTGAATTTATCAACTGCTTGGTTAATATAGCTTTCACTCATCTATACTAGTCTGTCAAGCTTTCCTCTACAAACAGTACCTGTACAGAAAGCTTTCAACATGAATGGGAGAAACAGCTGAACACCTTGACATAGTATTCTGTGGGGAGTTGTGTTATTACACTCAATTTTATTAAATTTGATTTTGTTTCCATTTAATGCTCTCTTTCCTCTAAAAGAGGGAAAACAAAGGAAAAGTCTAAAATCACTCTTGTTACTTTTAGTTTGTAAAGTTAAAAATTATAGTAAAAAAGCCTTTCATTAATACTTTGGCTAAGATTAGGCATCCTATTATCTTAATAATTATATTCTGGTTTTAAATTAACTTTTAAACAATACCTGCAATTCAAGCAGCAGATGGCAAAGAAACCACATTGCACATCTTGTTTCATGTTTTATGAGTAAGAAATATCAGTCCCTTTCAACCCTAAGCAGTTCAGATTGATGGCTTTAATTATTTCAGGGCCTGGCTTGTTTTTCACGTACATGTTCCCATGGAATTTAAAATCGCTTTTGAGTGCCTGGAATGTATTTATTTTCCATGGCTTTTCCATTAATGCCAAGACAATGGCTTCTACAGTTGATAGCATCTACCTTTTTCCTACCTAACTGGTTTCTATCATGCCATTTAATAGTTCAGCTGTCGGCATTTTAAATTTCACATTATTTTATCTTATATCTAATCTGATTAAGTGACCCAGTTCATCATTCTGGCTTTAATTCAGCCACTCTAACAAACCGCCAAAAAAAATTAGGATAATGTGCTTTTTATTACATGCCTTTTAGCTTTATTGGTGTGATTCAGTCTTACAGATTATGATATTAAAGTGTAAATTAGCAGGGGGCTATTACTTAGATAATTCTTTGTTTACATTTAGGCACAATACAAAGAAGATTTTTAAAAACCACAATTGGCTGGTTGGTTTCCTCTTTTTCTATTGTTCCAAGTGGTGCAACGATGGTGGACTTCTAGGAACGTGGGGAATACGTCAAATACAAGGTTATCTGTGGAGGGTGGAACTCTGAACATCAAAAATTAATAAGTATTGATTGAGAATCTAGAGACCCAGCCTGCAAGAAACTCACAATGTTTAGAGAATATGATAGAAACAGAGATACATGAAAAGAATAATGCTATACAAGATAATGTGCATTAAGTACTAACTAAGTTACAGATGTTTTGAGTTCAGAAGAGACAGGCTATAGAATTTGAGAGCTAGGAGGAACTTCAGACTCACCTAGTCTCACTCCCTTATTTTCTGGAGAAACAAAACAGAGGTCCAGAAAGGTTAAAAGATTTGTGTAGGGTGAGTCAGCTTACATGCAGCACAATCAAAGCCAGATCCAATGTCCACTAACTCCCAGCCCAGCACTTTAGGTCCCATCACTGCCTACCTCTCCTCTAGGTGGGGAGTCAGTGAAGGCTTCATAGCTGCCATGGGATTTGAGTTTGAGGGCCCACATTCAGGGCTTCCAGGTAGAGTTGTGAGGTTGGGCACTGTGCATCTCTAGGTGTCCTTCCAGGGACTCTGATGACCACCTTCCAGAGAGGAAGACATTCTCACAAAGGGTGAGATTCATACGGGCAGAGAAGGTGAAATGCTGGTGTGGTGAGATACGCTCACTGCCTCTGGCTCTGCTGCTCCCCGGCCTGTGTTTCTGTTTGAGTGGACCACCTTATCCCAGGGCTAAACCCTGAGGGATAATCAAGCCACATCAACAGGACATCACTTCCAGGTCTGGTCACTTCAAGAATCCTTGGCAACACTATAGTTTGACTAGAACTCAAATACTGGTTATTAGAACTCCCCTGCTTACTGTCTGTGTGACCTTGGGTAAGTTACTTAACCACTCTGAATTCAAAGATAATAATTGTGCCTACTTCACAGGGTAGATGTGAAAATTAAATGAGATAAACATTAAATTAAATGCTTATAAAACAATTACCAGAGCATCTGGTCTATGGTAAGTGTCTTAGTCCATTCTAGCTGTTATAACAAAAAATACCATGGACTGGGTGGCTTAAACAACCAACATTTATTTCTCACAGTTCTGGAGCCTAGAAAGTCCAAGATCAAGGCACCAGTGAATTCAGTGTCCGATTCATAGACAGCTGTCCTCTGCCTGGGTGCTGACATGGCTGAAGGGAGGAGGGAGCTCTCTAGAGTCTCTTTTATAAGGGAACCAATACCATTCATGAGGGCCCCACCCTCAGTACCTAGTCACCTCCCTCAAAGGCTCTACCTCCCAAAACCATCACCTTGAGGATTAGATTTCAACACATGAATTGGGGGCAGGGGAGAGGAGGCACAAATACTCAGTCTATAGCAATAAGTGTGAAACACCTGTTTAATCTTTTAATTATTAGAGTTGTGATCCACCCCAGATTTTTGAACTTAGTCTTTAGTTTGTCTGAGCAATCCCTCTCAGGCCTTGGGTGCGGGGGGATCTCCACTTTTTCTTCATGGCAAGAAAGTTAAAGGCATGTACCTGGGCCACTGTGGAAAATGCATTCATAAGCAAAGCTCTCCTGGCATCTCTCCCTTGGTGACCATAAAGCACAGTACCATTTATTCAAATGTCATCAAGTCAGTTACAGTTTTCAAATTTTAAATACCTTCTCTAAAAACACCTCACCATGTTTGTTACCTACAAGAAGTATCCACCATGCAGTTGCTCAGAGTCATTCTCCTGCTGTAATTTTGAGACATCTTCATATGCTTGAAGGATACATATATTTCTTTTCCTGGTATTCCCTGTCTAGAGAAGAAAAGTTGGCTGAGCTTGTGGCTGGCAGTGCGAAAACTAAATGATTCCCAGTATCAGGAGTGCAGATCTGTTCTTCCATTAAGGGGGAAATAAGATCACTGGATGCTGGGAACGCAGAGCTGACATCTGATATGCCTGCTTCTTCTCTGATAAGGTGGTGAGCATGAGGGGGGCACTTAGGTGAGGCTGGGACGACAGCTGGAACAGCTCCACCACTCGCTAGAAGCAGAAGATCTAAAGAGGCAAAAGGGTCGTGATGTGCTATCTCTTATAATCAATATTCTCCCAAAGGCTTTCTTCCTAGGGCTGCCCATACAAAGGCCTCAGTGCCTCTGAATTATGGTGCTGATGCTGCTGAGCAGCCCTTGTTAGTGAGGTCCCATAGGGAAGGCAAGGGATGGCCCTGCAGAGAAGGGCTGTCCTCTTTCTACTCCTAGGGGAGGAGGAACAATTTGGAGCTATCCTGGGGCACTTCTTGAGCCCCAAAAGAGACTTATTGTCTCAAAGCATCAAAGGGAATGTCTGTTCATACCCTAGGCATCATTTTGGAGCTTGATTCTGCCTCATTATCCCACTTAGGTTTCCACTAAAGAGAGATGAGGAAAATCCTGTGGCCCATTTTCCCTGTGCGGAGGCAGCACTGAGATAGAGCTGGGGCTTTTAAGCATTTCAAATTTAAATCTCTCCTGGCAACCTGTCTTCAGCTTCCAGTTGGAAATTGAATTATAATGTGTTGTAATGTCTGACAGTTTTTTAAGTCACTTAATTTGACTCATTCTTGTGATTTGTACTTAAATATTAGATCCCAGCTCCAAATACTTTGTGGTCTTGGGATCATTGAAATTCATAATGCAGCCTGGCCCACAGCAGACACTCAGTTGTCATTTTCTCTCTCAGAGACTGTGGGTAAAGCTGCAGGGGAATCCACAATAAGTGAAATACAGTCTTTGCCCTCTGAAGGTCCTAGCATGGCAGTGGGGTTTGGGGTGGGAGGAGGGTTTAAGAGAAATAGTACATGGCCCTTTACAAACAATATGCATACGTTGATCTGATTCCTATTGCAGACCTTCAGAAATAGTTACGGATCTCCATTTGCTTGTCTGTGAAATAGAGATTGATCTCTTAAGGGGCTCTTGTAATAACACAGTAATTAAAAGCAGAGGCCCCAAACCAGACTGTGAGTTCAAATCCTGGATCTGCCACTCAGATCTAAGTACTAGCTCTGGAACCATGAGCAAGTTCCCTAAACTTCACCAAGCTTCGAGTTCTCACCTGTGCAAAGGTGTTTGTGACAGTACCCATATCAGGGTTGTTAGAAGGGTTAAATGACCAAGGTCCTTAGAATACATTTGGTGCAACCTAAGCTGTCGATAAAAATTAGCTATGGATATCATTCATATTCTCCAACACCATAAATTAATTTACTTCAGTAGTACTGATGAAACAGGGAAGTGTGTCTGAAACAGGAATCCATTTCATGTAAGCTGAAAACCGAGTTTTTCCTCTATGGTAATGCTTCCCTAAAATACAAACAACTGTGGTACAAGCGCAATGTAAGTGCTGGGTTTTAAAGGTGTACAGACCTTCTTGGGAGCTGGAACTCTGGCTTTACTGTCCATGTTTCTCTCTCACTTATCACAAAGGCTGGCGCATAGTAGATGCTCAGTAAATGGTAGTTTAGGGCAATACTGTTGAATATGAGCACACATAAGCCGGCAGGATGTCCCATGACACGGTCAGGGATTTAAGTCCAGGATGTCTGGAGTAAGGGGTTGTATTAATTTGCCAAGGCTGTAACAAATTGCCACAAACTTGGTGGCTTAAAACAACAGAAATTTCTTATGTCACAGTTCTCGAGGCCCAAGGTGTGAAACCATAGGGGTGAAAGAACTTCTACCTCTACCCACTTAGATTGAGTGCCTGAGGCCCTGAAAATTAAACTGAGGAAAGAGAGATTAACAGCCAAGCAGTTCCTTCGGATTTTGAACTACCACCATGGATACAGGGCCAGTCCATTCCTCCTCTCCACCCTTCCTACCAGTCCGCATGTGGAGTCTTCTGTATATCCTTAGTTCTGGGACTTCTGTTCAGCAAGACTTTAAGCAGTTCTTGGTAACAGCTGTTCTTTAGTTGTAATTTTGAGGTGGTCATTCCACCTCATACCTATTCCACCATTCTGACCAGAATCCCATTGTGAATGATTTTTAAAGCCGTCGATTGGTCTAAATGAAATTACTTCCCAGAAATATTGGACCATGTTGGATTCCTATCAGTGGGCCACCAGCCTGTTTTTTGCAATTAAATAATATATTCTGTTTCTCCTTTCAAAGCTTATGTTTTGAAATTGCTTTTTAATATGAAACATTTGAGCTCACAAATAAGAGACAGTGAAAATAAATGAGGATTAAAATGGGCAATGAAGCACAAAATAGATGAATACATATTAAAATTCAAAACCTAGGCCTTTAGTGTGGAAAAAACAGCTGTAACAATTTAAAAGAAAACCTATAGGTGGTTGATTCTTCTTTTAATTTTTTTTTTTTCAATTTAAGTGCTGGCTGGTTGTTAATTTGTTGCCTGGATGGGAAGAAGAAATGTGAACTTTCACGTTGAGAAGGTTATGAGAACCTTGCATGTCTGTGTGTTTATATGGGGGTCTGTTGGATTATTCTGAATATTTAGCTTTGAAAATAATGAAACAACCGATCACTTGCTGGGCCATAGCTGGACATGCTGCACATCAAATAGAGGGCAGACTGGGGCACTGGCACAAGGGCTGGCCCCTGGCAAACCCAGCTTTTTTCTGTCTGAACTGCTCCCTCTGGAATATGCTGTGAGTCGTGGGAAGAAATCAGAGTTTCAGGAAGTGACAGGTGCTGGGATTAGTCACTGTTCTTGTTTAATAATCACACAGTAGCAGACCCCAACAGTTCAGACCAGAGCACACGTGACACCTCCTGTCCAGCTGGGAGCCAGGGTGGAGGCTTGGCCAATTCAAATAGTCTCTATTTACCCTCACCCTATTTATCCTTGGTTTCCTAAATTTCTGTTGCATTTCAGAAAGTGGAAGCGTGAACTCTCCTACTGCTGGGCATTAGCTGGTGCTTAAGCCAGGAGGTGGGCCTTTTCCCGGATGAGAGGGCCTGATAGGCATCATGTCCAGGGCAGAGTAAGTTTATGGATTAGCCTTTCCACTGGCTTTGACAAAGCATCTGCACAACTGTACACTTACTGTGATGAGCCGGGTGATTGGACTTGGCCCACATGATTACGGAGGCTGAGAAGTCCCACACTCTGTCATCTGCAAACTGGAGACCTGGGAAAGCAGGCAACGTAACTCAGTACAAGTCTGAAGGCCTGAGAACCAGGGGAGTCAATGGTGTAAATCTTAGTCCAAGAGCAAGAGAAGTAGAGATGACATGTCCCAGGTCAATCAATGAGGCATGAGAAAAAGAGTGAATTCATCCTTCTTTCACCTTTTTTTCTATGGACTTGATGGACTGGATCATGCCTACCCACCCTGGGGAGGGAAATCTACTCTATGGAGTTTACCAATTCACCTGCTAATCTCACTTGACACACCCAGCAATAACATTTAACCTGGGTACCCATGGCCCAGTCAGGCTGACATACAAAATTAACCATGATGGTGATCTCAGAAGGCTACTTTAGAGATTAAGAAGAGAAGGCTCCTTTTGTTTCCCAGTGAAGCAGAGGCCAAGTAGCCTGCAAGACTGAACACAGTTTCTCAGTGACCTGAGCTGCCTTGTCCCTAGGAAACTCCTAACATCTGAGTTCACATTTGAAGTAATATCAGGAGCTCAGCCAGGAAGCAGGGAAGGCAGACTCTCAGAGTGTCAGGCAGTTCATAGGAATACAAGGTCAGTTGCATACCAGGAACAGAGTTCCATAGTCCTTTCATTGCCTCGAGAACTTTCTGGTATATCTACAATTGCCTTGAAGTATGGCTCGTTCAAATGGGCACTTGAATTTTTTTTTTATTCTATTCTAATGAATTTTAATTTAAATGATCACCTGTGGCTCTTGGCTGCTTCCCTGGGTAGCACAGAGGTTACAAGCAATAAAAAAGCTGTTTAGTTTTATAGATAACAATGTTGAAAGCCCAAATCCCATTTTAGACAAACTTTTGATTTATACAAAGAAGTGTTGCAACCATTTACTGGAAAGAAAAAAAAAAAAAGGCTGAGTGAGCAGAGCTTTGGTAAATTGAGGCAGAGGCACAGAGCTGAGGGTGGAGAGACTGGGTTTGTGTCCGTCTCTGTGCTTTGTGAGAGAGTTTATTCCTTTCCTTCCTGGTTAGAGTGGTTATTTTGGTGGTTCAGTGCTTTCATGTTCAATAGGCTTATTTTTCACACAGCTGGGTTATCTCAGGCAGGAGAGCTCCCTAGTCAATCTTCTCAATTTCTCCCTGCTCGTTCCAGCTGCACAGATGTGAGTATGACACTGTCATCTTTCTCTCCGGGCGCTGATCAAGTGTGACTATTTCTATGATGTGCCCACACAGAAAAATAAACAAAATACAACTTAATGAAGAAAAAAGGGGACCCCACAATAGGAACCTAACAGCCCAAGTGTCACCTGTCTTTTGTTTTTCTTGATGAAGTGGGTGCTAGTCGGCTCACTTTACAGTTGTGAGAAAAAAGAAAAAAAGACTTAACCCTGGCGGTAGCAGCTCACTCTGTGCAAGATAATTTATTGAGTCTGTTGTGAGTTTCCACTCTTACTTAAAGCCTTGTCCTCCTAATTAATAGTTATTTATAGATGACATAGTGGTATCTTTAAGCAAGTCAGTCTTCCTTCTTTTCAGTACTTTTTCAAACAAAGGCACCTGGTTCGATAAGAAAGTTGACTAGTTAAAGTAAAACACTAGCTTTCCCATTGCCTGCAAGAGACCTCTTTTATCCATCTACTACCAATTAATACAGAAACAAAATAAAGGGAAAATTGCAAAGATTTCTGGTGTGATGGAACAGAGCCAAAGATGACAAGATGATAAACAAGGCAGGTGATATCCATGGGAAGCACTTACTGATTGAATAACCAAGTAATTAAAGACTATAGGAAATAGGGGTAAATTTAGAAGAGTGAATATCTGTTATGTTCACTAAGGAGAGACAAAAGCCACTTGGCATTGTTTTTGTGTATTAACTATCGCTGCTGATTTTGCAGGATCTAGATACTGTCTAGAATCTACTGTTATCTAAACCAGATGTTTATTAGATGGCCCCTATTGTGCATGTGACTTTGTAGAAACATTCTCCATTAACTACAGAAAGATGACTTGTGTAATAATTAGGCTCATTTTAGAAGAGCCTGTCCCTACCAAATTTTGAGATGAAAAATAAGAAAATAATGATATCAGTTATCAATTTCTTCACTTCAGTTCTCTTCATTCCAGAGCCCCTTTACTGTGCCTTTCCTATTCAAGGGGATCACCACCTTTTGCTTTCTGGCCAATACCAGGCTTGGGCACAGACAGGAAGGCTTCTCCTTGGTTGCACACTACTGCCAACCACTGTCTTGTACACCACTGACTTGGCTTCCAAAATCCAATGGTTCTATGTGGTTTTGAACAACATGAAGGTCCTCCTATTCAGAATGGTTTGTGTGCGGTGTCAGGAAGCAGCCGTGTTGCAATAAAGCCATGTGCTACCTGTGTGGAGAGAATCACAGCTGTGGGGAATCACTGACCAGGGGAAACTAAGATTCTTGCTTCTCAGAGTGGGGAGTCTTGCAGGGCATCTTTGGGAACAGCTGAAGGGATGAGCAGCAGCTTCTGGGGTTTAGTGAGGAGTTTCTCTCCTACCAGACCACACTCTTTGGTGAGGGTTATGACAAATAAATTATGTGGTAGCAGAAACTAAGGGGAATTGAAGGGGAATACTGCATTAGTCTAACTCGAACATGGCATGTCATCTTTTGAAACACCCGTGGGATTTTTTCCCCCTTAAACTAACCCTGAAGCAACACTCAGAATTCTTTGCCTTCCCCACAGAAGTAAAATCCACTTTCCAGTAAGTGAATCAGTCAGGTTCCAGTTAGGTGATGGAACCCACAGCAGTTATTGCAACAGGGAGGATTTGATATAAAGATTTGTTATTAACTGGGGAACGAGGAAGGCGAAGTAAGGAAACTGAGATCCAAGAGACAGACTCTGGGGAAGCTGTTACCACTCCCAGTGCTGGGGACCAAGGAGAAGGTTGGGATTATTGTGATAGAAATTTGGAGGAAGAGCCCTGTGGAGCTGAAAGTCACTCCTCCGGTAGGGAGGGGGCGCTGTGGTGGTGGGGCTGTGAGCTGAGAGGAGGGGGTCTATAGGGCTTCATCCTCAGCTCTAGAAGTAGGTACTGGGGCCTCTGGAGTTGTTATCATCAGGCTGGTGCCGGTATTGGAAAACTGCAAACGACCCAACTGCTGCTGGAACGTAATTCCTGGGGCAGGTAGAAAGAGCCAGATGGCGGTGATGGAGACAAGCAGAAATGAGCCCCTCTCCCTGTGCAGCTTGGTGAGCTCCCTCCAGCACCCTCTATGGGCAGAGCCTAAAAGAGACACGGGGTCTAACGTGACCTGTAAGCGCTCCCAGGCATCAGAAAGAAAGAAGTGTCTGGAAGGGTGGATTTGAAACAGAGAAATAGTACTTGAACTACTGGCACAGAGGGTCATACAGATTTTATTGAGGGTTCTGTAGAGAAATGCGAGAGGCAATACGCATTGTAAGGTGTTCAGCATTTTATGATTCCCTTCCCCCTAAAATAAATCAAGACTCTCCCTATCAAGTCTCTCTTCCTCTTGTCTCTTCTCTCTACACACTTCTGTATCTGTCTTCTTTGTTTAAAATGAACCCAGTTAACTGCTGCAACGTTGTATCCCTGCACCATCATCCTGCCAATAAACATGATCAGTCTCTTTTCTTAGAAGGTGGAGGAAGTCTATATGTTTTTCTGTCTAAAATAGTATCTTTTCTTCACATCAGGGTAAGATAAAAAGTATTAAAAATTAAGATTCAAATGAATTGTAATGAGATAAGGAAAAATGAAAAACAAGAATACAGAAATGTTTAAAGTAAAAAAATACTGAAAAAACAAGACAGATAGACAAATACTTCATGGTATAACTTGTCTTTGGACTTTTTTCAAAAGTCAAACTCGTAGAGACAGAGAGTAGAAAAGCCATTGCTACCGGGTGGGGGATGAAATGGGGAGAGGTTAGCGAAAGGGCACAAACTTTGGATATAAGATGAATAAGGTCTGAGGATCCAGTGGATGACATGGCGGCTAGAGTTGATTATATTGCCTGATAGAAATTTGCTAAGAATATAACTTAAATGTTGCCGCAAGAAATTAATTAATTAATTAAAATAAGAAAGTTAAAAATCTAATGCATAACGGTAAGTGAAATAAATGAGCATTGAAACAATAGCTAACAAACAAGATGAAAATTTTAAAAATGAAACTTAAACAACAGAATTTAAGCTCTTTTTTTGGCCTTGACCAGTGTGACTCCATTGGTTGGGCATTGTCCTGAAAAGACACCAATTGGTTTGATTCCCAGTCTGGACACAGGCCTGGGTTTCCGTGTGGGGAGGGCCTGGGAGGAGGTGCAAATGAGAGAAAAGTGATCGATGTTTCTCTCTTTCTCCCTCCAAAAAATGAATTAAACAAAGTTTTTTTTTAACTCTCTTTTGGATAAGAGAGAGAAGTTAATTTTAAGTTAATTTTAAGAGAAGAAAAAACAGGAAAGAGAAGATAGAAACAAAGAGCTTAAATGTAATAAAAAATAATGGCTCCCATTTACTAAGCATTTAGAGGGTGAATGACAGGCACTGTGCTAAGTCCTGCGAATGTACTGTGTCATTTAAATCACACAGCCTCATTAGGCTAATGCTGTTAAGACCCCATACTTCATAGATTGGAAGACTGCAATGTAAGAGTATTCTCACAGCTCATAAAATTGTGGAGTTGGAATTTAAATTCAGCTAGACCTAGCTAGATGCAGAGCCCAAGTTTTGGGGAGCAGTAGAAAGAGGGGAAAACAAATTAATCAGTACATATAATGTAACGAGAAACCAAAGAATGCTGAATTACTGATTTGTTCACCATTATGATAAGACAAAATTAGGGCAAAATCAGAAAAGAGGATAAGGGGGAAATAGGAGGAAACAAAATTACAGAAATCAAGGATCTGGGAAAACAGTAAAGTCCCCTGTAAAACTGGCTTGCTTCCCCTGGTCCTCGCCTTCTCTGTTGGACAGTCCCCTGTTCACTCAGAGCCTGGGGTGTCTCCTCTGCACTTTGCCTTAAGCTTAATGAAATGTTCTGGGCCCTTCCTTAGGCCTTGCCTTTATCTTGCCTGACAAAGAGGCCTTCTAAAGCAGCCTTGGCCCATCAGAGGCCCTGTGTGGCCTGCCTGGTTTGACTTATGCATGTGCCACAGCATCATAACAATTGCATGGCACTTGCCACAACATCCCAGGCCCACCAGCTTGTCGGTCCAAATGAAGTCATGTAACCTTAATACCTTCATCTCCCTCACCCTGAGACTCTATCCTCATACAAGAAATTTAGTCCTTGCAGAGACTTGCTCTGGGAATTGCAAAGAAAAGATCTTCTGTGTCCAAGTCCCTCCCCTCTGGTATCTGTTGCTTTGAGTTGTGTCCTCATCTCAACTCTTAGGCTTTGGGAATGTGGTTTCAAAGTCTGGGAATTCCCAGAAACTATTCAGTCATATTTCCTAATAGGATGTGCTTTGCTGGGGTGAATGTGAGTGTTGAGAGGCAACCAAAATGGCATGGTTCACCTTGTAGACTCTGCCTCACTGAAGAGCAGAGTCTACAGGAAATAGTTCTGAGCTGGCTGGACATGTGGTGGGTACTGAGTAAGAAGGACTTTTCTGTCTCTTTGGAATGCTTGGGGATATTAGTTTCTCAAGGCTTACATACACGATATGCTCATTTTCTAGGGTTAATCAGCTATAGACACTCAGGCATTAGCAGGATATTGGCATTTTAGTCACCAACGTTTACATGTATGTTTGCATGTGTTACAAATAACTTCAAAGCAATATAATAGTATACAGTGATGATGATGATGATGATATAAGCCTTGTCATAACTACAGTAACTATATATCCTATTTGCCCTGAATAATTTTTGGTTTTTATCTTTTCCTCCAACATTTTTGTAGTGTCTCCTTTCACCCTTAAAAACTATCATAATACAATAGCCAAAAACCAAAACAAATCAAACAAGCAAACCAAAACAAATAACCCACCATAGCCATGACACAATAAGGAGTTCCAATTTGTCAACTGTATAAAATATGAGATTCCTTAATGGTAAGGTTAAGTAATTGAACAAGTGAGCTTCTGGGTTGAGCTATTGATCACACCTTGTTATAGCGCCATCTGGTGGCAGCTTTCTGAGCCAACTTGAGCATCCATAGGGACCGTTCTGGGTGTTACTTCCTGGCTGAGACTTAAAGGACAGTAGTCACCATTGTGAGATTCTCTGAGGTAGCTGGTTTCCAGTTCATGGAGATCAGGCTGACAATCTAGCGGGATTGAATGGACGCATCCTGTACAGGGTTGTCTGTCTTCTCCTGACTGGTCTTAACCTCCCTTCGACATCATCCCTCCTGAAGTTAAGAACTTTGCCCACCTATTTAGAGAAGTAGGGTCGGACACAGAGAGTGGGGCAAATTGTCTGTCATTTTCTATTGAGTTTAATATTAGAATTCAAGTGTTGCAGTTGGCATTGGTATCACAATAATAGTTAACATTTACTGAGAGATTTCTATGGGCTAGCGCTTAAGAAGGCATTGCTAATGAAACACCAAATAAACCTAAGTGGAACTACCCTCCCACTGAGGTTGATATCTTTGCATAACTACGCCTTATGTAGAAAATATTATTTTGGTTTGTGCTTGAATTTAGCTGTTATAAAAATAGAGCCTTCAGAATTTGATTTAAATTGAATTGTAGCCTTCAATTTGAATTTTTAATGTTCTCAGGTACCCCAAAGGCATTTGATAATAGGAATGTTTTAGTGTTTTACAACCTTTCTGGAGCTTCTGGAGCTTGAGCTATTGGTTCCATGGCTGAGGGTCAGCCTGTTGAGACTCTGGGATCAATCCTTGGAGGACGGATCAGGTTTGAGTAGGTCAAGGTTGTTAGTTTCATCGTTGGTCCCCCTCAGCCCCGGATACTCCAGGTTTCTACTAATGAGGATCCTGCCCCATGTCCTCGTGCACGTGCATGTGCAAATGTCTGTGTGTGTGGTTTGCAGTTATGCTGGGAGCGTTTTAACATGGGAATCGGAATATGTTTTTGCAGTTCCTGGCTATTTGAACTGACTTCCTTTCCCTGGGAAAATCTTTGTTGACTCTCTGCTTCTGCTGATCTTTTGCAAAAAGCAAATAAAGAGACACAATAGCTGGTTTCTGAATACACCGAATGAAAATTTTCAGTGTTGTGAAGAAGTAAGAAACACTTAGTTTGATTCTTAGTTTGCATATGTTCCCTGTGGGCACAAGAAACAATGACAGAGTATACAGGGGCCACCTTCCTTTGTGTAACCACTTCTGGGCTGTATGCATGCTGAAGGCTTTGATGGATCTAACTCAAGAAGTTGCTACTATGAATTTCATAATGGGATACACCCTTAGAAAAGGAGATGGTTTCACGCTGGTCTTTTCGGTTATGAATATTGCTGCCTCGTTCCTGGCAATCATGTAAGAAATTAATTGGATCCAGCTTGACTCTTCCTGTAACAGGGGACACCTGGAGATCTTGCTGCAAGAAGAGTCAGACTTGATGTTCAAAACTGAGCAAGTTTATTTATTATTGGAGGAGAGAATGGAATAGATGGGGAACCTTAGGGAAATAATTTTTACGGATAGTTTTCAGTTTATAACTGCAGCCCTGAGTCTCTCTGCTATTTCCTGATGGCAACTGATTTTTTATGCAAGGAAGCACAGGAGAGATGGTTTATTTTTGTGAGGAAGATTTACTACCACATGCAGATACGCTTCTCTTCCAGCATATGTCTTTCTTTTTAAATTTCACTGAAATCCTGGGCCAGATTTTGGAGATTTGGTTTCTAGTTCTTGCTCCATTTCTAATTTACCGTATTATAATAGGCAATATCCTCATCCCCTCTGGGCATTTCCAGTCAGGCAAAAATAACAATTAGGACATCTAGCCTACGTAAAAAGAAATGTCAAGGGAATAGGGTAGATTATTTTTGATGTTATAGAAGAAAGAAATAACAGATACTGCTAATAATAATTCTCATTGTTCTATTTACATCTGCCTTAAGAATAAGATGGCCATTTAATTTTTAAGGAATGAAAGGAAAATGAAAGAGAGTAAAGAGAGATCATTTAGTGCCTTGATCAGCCTTATGTGAAGTAGGGGCTTTCCTCTCCAAAACCAGGGTGTGCCTCACAGTGTCCATCGAACAGCATCTTCAAGGTCAGGTGTGGCGCTTTCAGATGACATTTAAAATATAACCGTGGGGCTGGCCAAAAAGCCCATTATGTTTTTTTCTGTGTGATGGCTCTAGTAGAGCTTAGTTGTCTTTAACTTCATTCAAAACAATTTTGTTAGATTGTATTGTGACAGCTGTCATATCAGCGCATATTTTTCAAAAAAAAGAACATTGAAATTGGTGGATTTTTGTGCAGCCATTTTAATATTAAAGATGGGAGAAGATATGCAGCATTTTTGGCATATTATGCTTTATTATTTCAAGAAAGGTAGAACACAACTGAAATGCAAAGAAAGATATTTGTGCAGTGTATGGAGAAGGTGCAGTGACTGATTGAATGTGTCAAAGTGGTTTGTAAAGTTTCTTGGTATGATTGATATTCTGGCCGAATCATTCTTTGCTGTGGGGCTGTCTAATGCATTGGAAGATGGTGAGCAGCACCCCTGGGCTCTACCCACTTGAAGCCAATAGCAGGAGATAGCCAACATTCTCAGAATGTCCAAATCAATAAAGTTATTGGTGAAAATGAAAAAAATGTGTTTTTTATTTCATGGAAAAATACTAAGCAAACTTTTTGGCCAACCCAAAGAACAATATTTTTTACAACAAAAAGAAAAGCTTTTGCATTGTATTTAAGGAGATGAGAGGGGATCATGAGATAGGAGATATCATAAATCCCATCCTCTCCACCTCTCAGAGATGTGAAGTCCCTCATGGCGAGCACACCCCTGTTTGTCACCTCTGCCCGGCAATGCCTAGCCCGGTGCTGTGAGGACAGGGGCCTGCACGTGGTTGAGGAGTGAGTGAAGGAGCGTGTGGGTGGGTGGGTTATCGAAGAACGAGTGAGTGTTCTGGCATCAGCTCAGTGGCTTGTTGTTTGCTTTTTTTTGTTTTGTTGCTGCTTAATGTTATAGAAGTTCATCATAGGAAATTTGGAAAATAAAAAAAGTATAAAAATGAAAATAATCACAGAGGACTTCATTGTAAATATTTTAGCACATTTCTCTGTTTTTCAGCCATGCGTACATGTAGACATGTGATTACACACACACACAGATGTGTGTATAAGTCCATAAGATCAGTTTTATAACTTGACACCATGATATAAGTATAGTTGCGATAACCCTTTCTCCAATTAGTACTGTATTGTGATATTTTCTCAAATAAACTATTGTTTAAAATTTGATTCAATGTACCTTGATATAATTAATTTTTTCTTGCAGATTTAAGTTTTCACTGTGAAAATAATTCTCTAATGATTTCCTTGTCTGTAAATAGTTAATGCCATCTTAGATTACTTCCTTAGGATAATTTCTAGATCTAGAAGGGAAGGCATTCTTCAAGCTCTTGATCCACTTCACCATATGTTCACGGACCTCTTGGGTTTCTCCTTTTGCCTCATGGCATCATCTGTGTACAGGTGCCTGTTTTATTGGGGAAGATGAGGCCCGTCTCTCCTGTTAGGAAGCACACACTTCCTCTTCTCTCCCCACTCATCTGTTCGGGGAGAAGAGCAGGCCAAGAGAATCCCTGGGGATCTGAGTATTTTCCAGCTTAAATCCAGATGTTGGTTCAGCTATTGTAGAAAACAACTGTTGAGGCAGTTCCTCAAAAGTTAAACATAGAATTACCATATAACTCAGCAATTCCACTCCTGGGTACATACCCAAAAGAATTAAAAACCAATGTTCATATAAATTCATGTATACTCATATGGATAAACGAATTTGGTATGTCCATATAATGGACACTATTCAATCATAAAAAAGGATAAAGTTCTGATGCATGCTATGACAGATGGTAAGCCTCAAAAACATTATTCTACGTGAAAACAGCCAGGTGAATACGGGTCACATATTATATGATTCCTTGGATATGAAGTGCCCGAGTAGGCGAACCTATAGAGACAGAAAGCAGACTGATGGTTGCCAGGGCCTGGGGAGAGGGAGGACAGGGCAGCAAGTGTTTGATAGGTACGCCATTTCCTTTTTTAAAAAACGGTTAGAAATCCCATTTTTATTTATGTCTAGACATAGGGGAAAAGGAGCTAATAAGCACTGATGAGGTCACAACTGTTAACTTATCATTCTATGTTTTCCCGTGACTATTATTCATTATTAGATTTTTTAATTGAGATATAATCGACATAAAACATTATATTAGTTTCAGGTGTACAATATATTGATTCAATATTTGTATATACTGTGAAATGATCACAAAGTAACTTTAGTTAACATCCACTACTACATATAGTTGCAAATTTTTTTGTCTTGTGATTAGAACTTTTAAGGCCTACTCTCTTAGCAACTTTCAAACACACAATGCAGTATTGGTAACTACCGTCACCACATTGTCCATCACATCCCCAGGACTTATTTATCTTATAACTGGAAGTTTCTACCTTTTGCATTGTGATCCCCTTTACCCAGGGTTTGTCTTTCTCTGACCTGTTTCACTTAACATAATGCCCTCCAAGTCCATCTGTGTTGTCTCAAGATTTTGGCAAGATTTTATTCTTTTTATGGCTTAGTAATATTCCATTGTATAGGTTCATTGTATATATGCGCTACATTTGAGTTATCCATTTGTCCATTGTTGGACACTGGTTGTTTCCATGTGCTGGCTACTGTAAATAATGCTGCAATAAACACGAGAGTGCATATATATTTTTGAGTTTGTGGGTTTTGTTTTTGTTTTGTTTTTTTGATAAATAACCAAAAGTGGAATGGCTGGGTCATATGGTGGTTCTGTTTTTAACTTCTTGAGAAACCTCTGTTACTGCTTTCCAAAGTGGCGGCACCAATTTACAAGATCACCAGCAGTACACACAGGTCCCCTTTTCTCTGCATCCTCACTGACACTGTCATGTCTAGGCCTAGTGATAGCAGCTATTCTAAAGAGTGCGGGGTGATCTCCTTGTAGTTTTGATTCGCATATCCAAGATGCTTAGTGATGTTGAGTAACTTATCATTTACCTGTTGGCATCTGTATATCTTGTTTGGAAAAAATGTCTATGCAGATCCTCTGCTCTCTTTTAAATCAAATTATTTGTTGAGTTTTTTGTTGGTGTTATTGAGTTGCAACTTTCTTTTGAGGTGATGAAAGTATTTTGGAACTAGAGAGTAGCAGTGGTTGTACAATATTTTGAATGTACTAAACATCCCTGAAACATTCACCTCAACAAAAAGAACAGAATTACATCCTGGAAGTAATTATCTTCCTGTGAAAGTTCAGAGTCTTCAGCAAACTCCTCCAGCCCAACACACACCCACACGTGTGCACGCATCGCCCGACAGAGAGCGGGAGTCGCCCCTGGGCACCAGCAGGCAGCAGCGGCCAATCTTACAGACGCACGGTGAAGGGGCATGAACCTCCATGGGGTTTTCATGTACAGTTTGTGCCTTCGCTAACATGTGCAGCTAGTTATGTACATCTACCTCATAGCAATTCTATTTTATTATTTTTCTTTTTTTATTGTTGTTCAATTATAGTTACAACAATTCTATTTTAAAAAGTCTGATCTTCAAGGAATTAGAAAAAGAATGGGAACATCCATAGTATTTGTATAAAGCTTGACACAGATAAGATTTCAGATAAGCATGGGATAGAGGCTGGAGAAGATCAATGTTCACACCTTAACCAATTGATTAAAAAAGCACAGAGGTCTTACAAAGGGGCAATACATTTCCCTCAGCCTCACCAAACTGAGGAGTGTGCCAGTCGCTTACTGAGAGGAATCTAGAGTTCACAGTAGGACTTAGTAGCATAGCGAACTACAAATGCAGTAGCAATTTAACTATGACTACATTAGTGTATCATCTTGTATATGTATATACACATGGATGTATATATACATGTATATGTAATTTTTAGTTTATTGCCACTATACTATGCTTAAGGTAACTGATCCATTATTCATTCCATGGTCGTTGTTTTTTTCCCATGCCCTTTCTAAAGTCTCAGGTTTAAAGGATCACTTTAATTATTGCTGAAGAGGCAAACTGGAAGCGTAGAGAACTGACTGACAATTTCCAACACGTATTATACCTATGCCGTGGTGTCTAAAAAAGGATCATTCAGTTCTGGAAGCATCGTCTATTTTCCTTGCCTTGGGTAGAGCAGTCGTTTGAGACCATTCACTCTGTCTCTCATTATTCTATCTACGCCCTGCATCTCTAGATTCTCCCTGTTTTTCAACCTAGTCCCTATGTCCAGGAAGCCATAAAGTCTTCCCCAATGTTTTCACTCTTTAATTGGCCTCATCATTCCCAGAATCCTCACAGCTCTTCTGGTCTCCATTACACCATCTTGTATGATTGCATAGACCATCTTTTATTAAGTAAGGATGGTTTCTGGTCTCTTCTCAACCCAACAAATTTGTAAGCTTCTTGAAGACTCACCTGGGTCCAGTTCTGCATTTGTTCCTATGGTCTTTTATTCACTTCCTATGTTTTTATTGTACAACTGTTACATGATCAGGCACTGTGAGGATTATAAAATGATACACTATGATATTTTTGTTTCCTTGGAGTTGTTTCTGATTGATAAGACAAGGTCTTCAAACCTGAAACAGTTTAGTAAAAGTTTCAGCAAAGGCTCTGGTTGCCTCCACAGCACAGTTCTCAGTGCAGGTTCTCAATCCCTTTGTACATTATTGTTGATTGATTGATTGGTTGATATTGATTTCCTGATTAAGAAGGAAACAGCAAGGTAAAGTACAGGTCACTGGTTTGCAGATAGTCAAATGTGTTTAAAATCTACTGAAGTGAGACTGTGTTCTTCACCAGATCATGCTTGCCAGAAATTGTATTCAAACAAAAAACAAAATTAGCCATGGTTGTCCCAGAGTGGAATTTCTGAATATAGTATTTAACCTGACCTAGATATTGACAAAGATAACAGCACAGTCCTTGATGTTGGAGTCAGCAAATATAGGTTATTCTTTTTTTTTTCCCTGTGGTATTACTCTCTGTGTAAATATATTTAGTTCACATAGCTGTATACACAGTCCTGACAACTGCAGCTTATTGAGGGTGATTATAGATGTAATAGTGAATAAATAAATCATCTTCTGGAAGATTCCGGTGACCTCTGGAAGAAAAATTCACTCGAAAATGCTTTCAATGAATTTGTTGTGTTTTTAAATTCATTCAGTAACGTAGAGGCAGAGGTGTCAGTTCCTGGAAATTCACAGATAAAAGTCACACCTTGCTAATGCCACACTCAGTGATGTGCTTGAGCTCGTTGTCTATTCTGTAGAGGGAGCAAGAAGACTTTTCTCTGGAGAGGTTTGAGAGGGGAAGAAAATAAATAACCCAAGACATCCTAAAACCCTCTTAAGGAAAGAGGTTCACAGGAGAAGTCTCTTGCATAGGTTGGAAGGTTCGAAGTGACTGCTGCTGGCTAACCAAAAGGAATGTGGAGTGGAGGAAGTGTGCCACACAGCAGAGTACTAACTTGAGTTTCTTTGCACAGAATTTGTACTTCCTGACTATGTATTCAAATTTTTACAATTTTTCTAAGCTAACAAGCTAATCAGTTTCTTTTAGGATCTTTCAGATTAGATAAACAATGTATTTGTGAGTGAGTCTGTGGTGGGAGGGATAGGTGTGTGTGTACTTATATCCAAAATGGTGGTGTATAGAGTTAAGCAAAATCCTGTTAGCAATTCTCATAGAGGAACAGTGCAAATGATTTACTTATTATTCCAGATCCAAAAGAGAGATTTTATACAAAGCCTGGAAAATCAGATCATTGAAATCCCCTTGAATGATAAAGGAATGATAGCTTCAGAGGTAAAGAATCATGTGGGAAATAGCTTATGCACCTGTAGCTGGGGCTCAGAAGTCTTGATTATTAGCAACTAAGGCTTAAAGTATGATCAGGTAAGACCCATGTGGATTAAGACCTGGGTGATGTTTTAAGTAGGGATATGAAACATCTACCTTGGGTTAGTCTGATAGAAGTAGATATAGGCATCCAATGAGAAAATGATTTTAATTTTAGAATAAGGAGAAAATAGGAAGCAAGAATAAAGCAACATCTAGGAAATTTTTATGTAAAGAGTTGCAACCACTCATAAGGAGATGGAGCATTTCTGGGGAGAAAAAAAAATCCAGCCAGTTGAGCTGAGAAATCCCATCTAAATATGAAAGCAGGCAATGTATTCTGGAGCTGGAAATATTCATCAATGTGTTAAATATCACACATTCTAAAAATATGAGATTGATTTAAACAGTCCTATCGTTAAAGACTGGTGATTGGAATTTTGCTTTTATGATGCCATAGCAATTCAGATGGTTCTTAAGTCTCCATAGCAACAGCCTGATGCTACTTTTTGTTCTTCTCTGTAGTCACATGATGCCTGATGCACTGCATAGGAAACAGAGAAGCAGTGGGTTGTACTTCCTCATTAGTGACACAGAGACCAGAGTTACCATGGGGGACTTTCATTAGCAATGGTTCTGAGCCTTATAAACAAGAGCCATCTCATGGTAACCTTTCTTCCACTAGTCGGCACTTATACTTGGGTGTAAACCTTTGCCTTGATGAGCCACCGCCATGTATCAACAATATTATTGTTTCATGAACTATGTGTCCTACTAGGTAAAGTTTCCTCAAGCAGGTGACCCCTTTCTTCTTGTAATGCCCAGTTGTCTTAGAAGGTGCAACCAATATATGAATGGAAATCACTACCATGAAACATCTACCATTTTCTAAGATGAGCAACAGACTAGTCTACTAGGGCAGGGTCATACTGTCTTCTCGTGAAATTTTAGACAAGTCTCTGTACAAGATAATGGTCTGTATCTCAGTTTTCTCATCTGTGTAAGAGGAGTGATGACTAAAGCCTTTTTCTTACTCAAAAGATAATGTCTTGCCCTGTCCGGTTGGCTCAGTTGGTTGGAGCATTGTCCCATACATCAAAAGGTTGCAGGTTCAATCCCCCGTCAGGTAACATACCTAGGTTCTGGGTTTGATCCTCAGTTGGGGCACATATGGGAAGCAAACAATTGATATTTCTCTCTCTCCCTTCCTTTTTTTCCCTAAAGTCAATAAGCATATCTTTGACGAAGGTTTAAAAAAAAGAAGATAATGTCTTAAACATTTAGACAGGTTTTGCCAAATGTGTTTTGAAGGCGCTGTACATTTTGAGAGAACCCGAACTGCCTTACGTTTATGTGTGATGGGTATCAAGGTGCTATGTGGCTCCACCTAGGATCAGGGAAAACATCGTGAATCTTACAAGCAAAGCAAGACATGCAAAAGTCTCTCCAGATTACTCATAAAATTTATAACAGTTTTCTTACAGAGGCGGACTCAAGTTCCCAACACTTGCACCGTCATTCTCATTAATGAGTATTAGGCTGAGTTAAGATTCTTCTAAACTCACCTCAGTGTTGGCTGTTTTTCAGCAGGAATCAGAAGTTTATAAGCTCCAGTGCTAAGCAATGACACCAACATTTGTTATCTTGACTGAAATAAGTTGCTTTCATATTATTTCTTCTTTACATGAGAGGACATTTATGAAAGAACAAATAATGTTACCTTCTATGCAGAAGGTAGCCAGTAAATATTTGTTTTCCTCTTCTGCCTACCCCTTTCTCCATCTAAAATTCTTGCATTTCTAGAATTTTGCTATAGGTGTTAAAATGTGAGCCAGTGACATAAGCATGTTCAGAGCTAAGGGTAACATTCTAATGATGCTACAGAGTCATCCTCAGTTCAAGAGTATTGAATATTAAGTAAGAGTATTAAGCTCTTACTATGCACAGGATACTATACATAGTGCTTGAAATACAGAGTTATGAGAGTCTGCTTGAGGATAAAATGCAGTTGTAGGTTAAAAGATAACAACAAAGTAACCTAAGCTAACCATCAAATGGGTAGTATGGATAAGAAGTGGGTTGCTAAGGAAAGGCTTCCTGAAGGAAAAGAAGTAAATGCAGACTTTGAAGAGAGCTATTTCTTGAACACTATTCAGTAATGGGCATTGGGTGCTTTGCCCACTTTATCTCATTGACGAAGTGAGGGATTCTTGATAAAGGAATAAAAGTGGGAAGGTGGAAATGGTAGCCTAGATGTGGGAATGACTGAATAAAGAGTGGCAGGAGAGAGGAGGTAAATAGGAAAAAAGATGGTAGATGACTCTAAAAGCCAAATTAAGGAATTTGAACTTTATTTTCCTTAGTGAGGAACAAGTGTACATATTTGAGTAGGGAAAGATGTATACCCAGCTGTAAGATTTAAAAAAGAAACACTGGCAAAAGCAAACAGGAGACCCCCCCCAAATGGCCCAGGCAGTGGGTCATGGGACCTTGGCATAGGAGGAGAGGCAGAAGGCAAGGATGAGTATAAGGCTTACCAGAGGAATTATTACCATTGATAGTAGCATTTGGAAAGTCTGAAGAGGGAGCTCATTTGAGAGAAAGAAGGTTAGAGTTGAGTTTTGGATGTATAAAATTTGAGGGGACTACAAGTAGATGGAGATACCTTTCCTATAAGCTGTCAGAGGTGGGAAATTTGCATTGTGGGGGCTACCCCTCACTTTTCTTGTGGGGAATTGAGAAACCCACAGCTTTGTGGGCCATGATGGTAATGGCACATCTTATGCTCTCTTCAGGGATTGGCCAACACTGGAAAATACCTCCTGCTTAGGCATCACGTAATTCTAATTACTAGGGCAGAATTGGACCTGTTTTACTTTGTTTTTTAATCTTCTAGCCAGTTCCCTAGGGTAATGTGAGCCATATATTTCCATTTTGTTCCATTTCTCTTTATTTTTCTTTTCATATCTTTCTTTTCTCCTAGCAAATTATGAACTCAAATAAAAACCAAATTCTATGAGTCTATTTCTAATCCAAAAATATGCCCTCATTTAGCAAGTGTTTCCTGAGTACCTTCTCTGTGACTGGCTCATGTCTTCTCTGTAACTCCATCCATCATACCTGGCTGTCCTTCTCCCTATGTACTTTACAGGGCGAGTGGGGAAATGCACTGGAGACAGGTCAGAGCAAATGTTCATGAAAAGATTTCAAGTCATTCCACCAGCATTTGTAAAGCTGGACTAAATCAAATGCTTTTATTTATAAAGAATATAGGCAGCAGACATTATGTTGGAGGACAATTGGGGGGGAGCGAGGGTTGAGGACTCATGTAATTTTAGGAAAGCCAGTGAGTTCCCTGTACTCAATTTACTTATCTGTAAAATGGGTAGATGGACTAATTGAAATAGCTTTCAAATCTAATACCTTATAAGTTTCTATAATGCAGTTAGGCTTGTAATGCCTTTGAGAAGTAGTGTCCTTGTATTTATAGAACATGAGCTGTTTCTTACTGTAAATTATTCTTTAAGTGTACAACTTATGTTCTGGGCCACCTAGAGTGGTTGAAGGCCACAGAGTCCTTTGGCTGAATTCCCTAGTCAAAAGTCTTGGGGCTCCACCCAACAGCTGCAGCCTCGGAGGCTAAATAATCCTCTCCTCTTTCAGGAGGATGCAAATATAATTTAGAGAGAATAAGACACACAATCTATTCCTGTGGGTCACGTGTGGGCAACATTGAATAAAAGAGCAGCAGGGTCCCCACCATGTTTTCTTTACTCAACTGCGTGGGTCCCAGCCCACACCCTTACCCAATCCATTGCTTTGTTGACCACAGACTGTAGAGTTGATCCACTGGGCTTGTTCCTATCACTACTTTTGACCCAAAATGGTTCTGCTCTTGCCGCAATTTTGCCTGATGCTTTTTGAAGCTGTTTCTATGCCTATCTCTGCATCAGTAACATTATCATTGTACCTCATTCTATTGGGAACCTGGCCACTGCCGCTTCTGCTGGCTCCAGCCCAGCTCAGTCCCACACCTTCTGAGACTAGTGTGAATTACATTATCCTGTTGTTTGGGCTAGTACCAGGTTTCTCTACTGCCACCACCATCACACCCTTCTCAAACTGCTGAAGATGCCACTCTCTCATGCTGCTGTGGACACTGTTCGCATGTGGCTGCTGGAGATTCTCCACTATGACAGCCAACTCCTGATGCTACCACCAGTGTAATAGGTCATCTACTGTGGCTTCTTACCCATGAGGCACACTCCCTTTCCATGCATTGGACCTCTCTTTTTTCTACCAAAATACATCTTTGACACTTTAGTAATATAGTTCTCTGGTTTGATAGACTTAGCCTAAGTCCTCAAGAGGTTAACTGGGATCAGGAAAATGGCACGATGTGGCAGGTCTTGCCCAGGCTCTGGGATCTGCCTCTGCTGTGATGTTCTGCCCTTCAGCTCACCTCCATGCTGGCAGTAGAGCCTCTTTCCCCAAGAACACCCTGTAGGTGTTAGGGTTAAATCACATGTGTCTTTTCTGTGGCTGTCTAGGACTAAATGAAAATATAAAAAAACGTTTATTTCTTCTAAATGTTTTTAAATCCTTCTTCTAGGGTCTCCCAGGAAGCAAGAGCCTTATGCAAATGATGTTTTTCTGGCTTCTTGAAACAGACATGCAGTGGCTTTAGGCTACGCCATATTATACACATAATAGGAAAAGTAGGATGAAAGATTGTTTCTGAGCTATATGCCTAGGACAAGCCTGTCCAGACACAGTCTCTGGCAAAGGATGATCAACATGTGCAATACCTTGGGTTGATTTCACAAAGAAAATTAAGCAAATCAAGCCCTAATGCCTCAGATTCAAAGCATTCTTCTCTCCTGGCTTTTGTTTTCTTTCATTCCAAGCTCTCTGGTTGTTTAACTGTCCAAACATATTCAGACATGAAAGGGAAATACCCTAAACTACTTTTGTGGTCATGTTTGTTTATGCTCCACTGTGCCCAGAGTTGCAGCCTGGCGATCCTTGCATGAGGACACAGTAAGGAAACCCAACACTTCCTTTTAAAAAAGAGAGGAAGAAACATGTCTTTATTTCCCAAACTTCTCTCCCTTCATTTTTGAGGCATCGCCTATGTGCCACACATCTGGGTTTCTCTGAACAAAGGCTTCAGGAGATGCATTTCATTGAGAGGGAAAAAGAAGTAATGCCTTGCCCAGCCTGGGCATGTGCTTCTGCAAGCATTCAGCGTGCCCCTCAGGAGATGGGCATGGTGCCTACATAGAGAACTTCAATCTTTGTTGCACAAATGAATTTACCAAAATTTGAAAGATAATACTTTTTTGCAGAAAACTAGTAAGTAATTTTCTCATTTTACATTTAATACTATTGAAAGTTGGCTAAGAGAAGCTAGGTAAATAACCAAGATTATTCATAATGGTAGATATAAAAAACAAATTCTATAAGAGCTTTGATGATTTAGTTTTAAAAGTTCTAATCCTGCCCCTAGCTGGGCAGCTCAGTTGGCTTGAGCACCATGCTTATACACCCAGGTTGCAGGTTGGAACCCCTGTCAGGGCACATACAAGAATCAACTGATGACTACATAAATAAATGTAGCAACAAATCTATGTTTTCTCTCTTGCTCCAAAAAAAATCAATCAATAATAATAATAAAAAGGTCTAATCCCTTTCCACAGATTGTGGCCAGGTGGCCATTCCATGACCATGCTTGGAAACCATAGCAAAGTTTTTAAAATAAAGCCTTTTATTCTGCAGCTGTGCTTCATATCTTATAATTTCTCTTGGTTATTATTATTGATTACATTACGTGTAAAGTCAATACTCTTCACCTTCAAAGTTGGGTTTCTAAGGTTCAGGCTGAAGTTCTGAATCAGAAAATCGTGTCTTTTTTTTAGAATTGAGGCAAAAATATTCTTCGGGTCTAATCAAAATGCCAGTGACTTTGTGACATTAAATACTGGTGCCTCTTTTAGTTTATGAAAAAAGTCAGTAGTTTCACTTTTAAGACACATACTTAGATACCAAGGTTAATGTACAGTTTGCAAAATAGGCTGTACTTCCACATTTGGGGATAAAAGATGCCCAATGATAACTAGCATTAATTTCATGTTTTTGACACAGTAAGAAATTGAATCAAGCATTTAGTTTCCTTTGTGACTTAGGTCAAACTGGCCAACAAAATTTAAGATGCAGGACTGATTCGAAAGAACTCCTTAGAGTTTTGAAATAATGCTATGAAAATAATGCATATTAAGGCAGAGTTAATGTTTAAAAGGCCACATTATAAATGTAATTTGATTAATTAGGTGGTCTCTCTACTATTAATTAAAGAGATCATCACACTTCATCTTGTAAAATTAAATAACTTAGAAGAATGAGAATTAATAATAGAAAAGAATTTTCTACAGAATTTTAAATAAGTTAATATGCAACTTTTCAGGAGAACACTGACATAAAGTCAACTATGTCTCATTTTATTTGTGCATGGAGTATAGGTTTTTTCAAACAAGGTGAAATGTGAATTAAGTTTTAAATTTAAAAAGATAACACTTCAGATCATATAACCTGGAGATCATTTATCAGCACTCTGCACACCTCAGTGATTGTACCTTGCTCATCAGACAACATGTTATTTTATTTTCTGCCTCTGTATTTCCTTTGCATGTGTTGACCTCTCTTCAGTCCCACTTGTCTCCAAGTCCATCCACCATCTTGACAATCCTAAGCACCAACATAGTGACATCCTCTCTGCAGCCTTAAAGCCACAAGAATAGTTCCATTGATGAAGTTTTAATCCACAAAGTCAGGTGAATCAGTACTTCCCCCCACCTTTGATCCACTTTAATTATCCAACCCTCTCTGCTAGTTCTCTGTCAGTATAATTCAGATTGTTTTTTGTTAAAGCAATTGTCAGTACAGTCTTGGAATTTTTCAAGAGCCATGATCAGTATTCATTACCTAGGTAACCTCAGGGTCTGACATATGTATAGGTTCTTGCTATAGATTGAATGTTTATGTCCCCCCAAAACTCATGTGTTGAAACCTAATCCCCAACATGATAGTGTTTGGAGGTGGGACCCTTTGGAAGTGATTAGGTCATGAGGGTGCAACTTTCATGAATGGGATAGGTCTCCTTATAAAAGGAACCCCAGAGATATCCCTTCCCCTTTCCACCTTGTGAGGACACAGGGAGGAGAAGAATGTCTATGAACCTGAAAGCAAGTCTTCTCAAGACACCAAATGTGCCAGTGCCTTCATCTTGGACATACAGTTTCTACACCTGTGAGAAGTAAATTTCTGTTGTTTAGAAGTATTGTACTTCTGTTATAGCAGCCCAAATGGACTAAGACATTTCTTAACACATATGTGCGCAGTGCAGGAACCCTGCAGTGCCCCAGGGCCAAGCATAGGTAGGCTCAGAGGTTAATGAAGCACTTTTCCAGTAGGAGATGGGGCAGCATGGGTAGGGGAGGTATGGGAGGGAGGGGGGGGATTTCATACCCCCAGAATATGGGATGGGACCACTTGAGAAAGAAGTTCTTGTTTTGTTTACACAGTCTGAGGATTCAAAGACATCTCCAAAGCAGAAACTGCTTAGATTCCCATCTCTGTTGATCCCTGTCATTTTTGTCCAGTCCAAGTCCAGGTTTTGATAAACAATTGCAGGGAAACTTTAAAAGTGATTTGTCTAACCCTGGCCTGTGTGACTCAGTTGGCTGGAGTGCACTTCCATAATGAAAGGTTGCGGGTTCAATTTCCGGTCAGGGCACAAAGCTAGGCTGCTGGTTCAGTCCCCAGCCAGGCATGTACAATGCCAGGTCCAGGCCTGTATGGGAGGCAATCAATCGATATTTCTTTTTTGCATCAATGTTTCTCTCTCTCCCTTCCTCTCTCCCTTCCCCTCTTTCTAAAAGAAATGAAAAAATGTCCTCAGGTGAGGATTAAAGAAAAGTCGTGATTTGTCTAAGTCCTGACCTTCCTGAGCACTTTGAGAGAAATATCAAGAAAAAAAGTTTCCCTACATAATAGCCTTCAGCACAATGGTTTATTTTGGAGCTTTGAAATAAGTGCCTCAGGAGAAATAGGGGACTAAAAATGCAAGTGATTGCCCTTTTTTGCAGGTGGAGAGAATTAAAGGAGCTTCTAAGCTTCCCCCTCTGT
This sequence comes from Glossophaga mutica, assembly GCA_039655065.1. Lineage (NCBI taxonomy): Eukaryota > Metazoa > Chordata > Mammalia > Chiroptera > Phyllostomidae > Glossophaga > Glossophaga mutica. The sequence goes on from CM077303.1 coordinate 162,072,446, forward strand.
AAGGATTAGAAGGAAGGAAAGTGCCAGCCGCTTCCTTGGTGCTTTCCACCAGATGCCCCTTGCTCAGCTTTCTCCTTATCTGGGCTCCCAGAGGTCCTCTAAGCCAACACTGGAGTAATGATCTGAGGTCTCCAGGCAGCTGTTGGTCTCCTCCCTCTTGACAAAAGCACTTAAACCAAAAACCTTAAAGAAAAGAAGGAAGGAAGGAAAGGAGGAAGTGAGGGAGGGAGGGAAGGTGGGACGGAGGGAGGGAAGAAAGAAATGTAAATATCCCTTGTCAGATACTTTGTAAAGTGATGTCACTCGTTCTTTATATTTTTTCATAAAACACAGGGGTAGGTAGAGACCCGTTTCCAGGATAATGAAAACACAGCAGTTTTATTTTCCCCCTGTGTGGCACTTTTGCCGGAAAGACAAGAACTGCCGAAGGAAGAAGTCTCCCAGGGCTACATTCCAATTAACTGCTGTACTCATTGCTGATAACTCTCGGCAGTCGCTGTTCTTCAGAAAATGGGACAGAAAGTCTGAAAGATCATAAAGACAAGGTGACTGATCAACCGAGGCACAGAACCTAGCACCACTCTTATCCTAGTTTTCCATAATTTTAGGGTGAAAATAGTGGAAGAAGAAAAACATGAGAGTAAAACGTTGTAAGTCTTATACTTGATATTCATTCACAGAGAAGTGCTGGTATGGGTATCTTAGAGCTCAAATATTGATCCAGAGATTTGGAAAATATGTTCATCATCAAAAAGAATTTCCATTCCTCTACATGACTTGCTTTCAGAGCAGGACATACTTAAAATTTGGAATTAGAAGAACTGAGTCTGGGGTTCTGGTGCTGCTGTTTAGGAACTCTGTGATTTTGGATGAGTTATTGTATCCTGTAGCTGCACAAGAAACACAATGCCCGGTGCAACACAATGGCAGACATCAGTTGAGAGGTTTGCAGGGTTCCCTGATCTAGACTGGGCTCAGCTGAGCTTGCTCATAAGTTTGTACGCTGGGTCTTCTTTCATTCCCCTCCTGGGATCAAATGTTCTTCCATGGGTACATTCGAGCTTCTGTTTTTACTACATTTGTTAAATTCCATGGGTCAAATCAGCTGCATAGCCACACCCAGAGGAAGTGACGGAGTATGGCAAAGTCTGGACGGCAAATGGCATGGATAACAACATTCATAAACAATTGAGACTAAATTATGCAATCTACCGCAACACTTAATTTTTTCAATCTCAATTCTCCCATCTGTGAAATGAGGATAATCCTGTACTTTTGAAGATTAAATGAGATGGCGCTTAGGTACTTAGCTCAAGGTTGGAACAAAGTTGATACTCAGCAAATATTACTTTCTATTCACCTCTCCAAACTTGCATAATGGAAATTATTACCTGTCACACCTAACAGGATTATTGTGAGGCTTTAAAAAGGTAACACATGTGAAAGCATTTGAAAGAGTGTCAATTACTATATAATATTTGTATTGCAGTAACTTATAGAATGCTTATTCTTACACAGATGCAAATGTAAATTCAAGCATTTCGATATTAAATCACGGTTTTCATTTTACATTACCATGTAGTGAGTGAATTTTTTTCTGTGATATACTTTGACATTTACATTATAAAGTGAAGCAAACGTGGGGCCTGAGATGAGGGCCAGAGGCAAAGGGGAGTGAGAGTGGCAAGAGGGTTTTTAGCGCGAGGTAATAACTTCTTGAGTTGTTGTCCAGGATATCTCAGTCAATCCAGGAATAAGGTCTTGTCTTTTCTTTATCATGCTAAAGCCCAGGTCTTAGTGAGGATATTTCCCAGTAAGAGGTAGAGTGATGGGTCACAGAGGGAAAAAAAACTATACAGTTGTTAGAACACAATCCACTTACCTTAATAAATCAAAAACTGTTTGTGAAGCAGGGCAACACAGTCATCAGATAATGACCCTTAACTGTGTGACTGGCTGTGGTCCCCAGAGACTGCGAGGGGCCTAAAGAAATTAACCTTGAAGATGGCAAAGATGTGGGGAAGAAAGGGTCAGTGTTTTAATGCAGCAGAGAGGGGAAATCTGATCGTGACCCGTCTAATGGCCTGTGACATTTCCACATGCTCCTGGTCTAGAGAGGTTTATTATCAAGAAGAATGGCCCACAGGACAAGCGCATCTGCTGAGAGAGGTTTCCTGACTCCATGAGTCAGAAGCCCCCCTGCACAGTGGGAATTCCTTGAGCCGGAGCTTAGCTTACACTCCCTTTCCCTGCAGTGCAAACTTAATTGACACTTTACCAGGTTCTATATATTTGATACTCATTGACTTTTTCTCCCAAGGCTGAGTTAATCCAGATTGTAAATTCTGCTCTTTTTGAAGCTATTGGAACTCTTTTGGAACATGAAGCTGCAAGCAGAGAGCACCCCATTTAAAGAAATCTGGGAATTACATCATTGCCCCTTATGAATCTTTTGTGACGTTGATCATTCTCCAGAGTGTCAGGACGGCTTAATGATCTGATGATCGTTGTGCGCTGGCATTGCACATCGAGGGCCCAAGTTAGATGATCTCCTAAACCCCTCGCACCCACCACCACTGCCACCTTTCCTTCTCTTGCTCTCATCCCCAAATAAATTGAGCTACTTTATGCAGAGGCATAAGAGATAGAGTAATCAGTAATTAAAAGACTTAGAAATGATAGGTTATAAATTAACTGGTATGCTCCATTTTACAAATAACTGTTTATCTTAATAACATAAGATTTATCAGTACCTTACAAGGTGGATGGCTAATGAATATTGGTTTCATGAACAAATAAATGGAAGTACTAAAAGTTAACATTATAGCCTAAAATAATAGTTTCAAAAATTTGCAGCCCCTGACTAATACTGACTAGATCATTAAATATGCATTTAACTCTTTATGTGTCTGATGTTGCTGGAGGAGATGAGAAGAAAATATTCTCACTAGAAGTAGTCTTATGGAGCTAAATGTAGGTGCCCTGTGTGGGCAAATTATTTAACTGAAGCTTCTGCAGAATAGCAATAAGAGTAGTCCCTCTCCCGTAGGGTAGCTGAGCGGTGGAGGTGTGAACTAATGCATGAAAATCAGTTAGTGCAGTGAATACCTAGTACAAGGGAATTGTTCAACAGCCATTGTCATCTTCATTTTCATCACCACCACCTGCGTCCTAATTGGCTCTAGGTCCTGTCTATTTCCAGGAGTTTGGTTTAGTCAGAGACCTCTCAGACCACTGTGAAAACATGGTAGACTACCCCAGACTCCAGGGGCAAGGTGAATGATGTGAACAACCAGAGAAGTTACACATTTCCTATGGAGTGTAGTGATGATATAGGGTATTCAAAATTCCTTCCTGAAGACTCTTCCGCTGGCTCAGGAAGCCTTTTCTGGTTCTGAAAAACATGACTGGAGTTTTTCAGAAACCAGTTAGCCTTAAACATGTAATCAGTCTAACTTTTTTAACCTTGACACAGTCCTACTCTGTTCTACCACTTTAAACTAATCCTTTCAGAGATTTAGGAGCAGAGAGAGTAAGAAGAAGCAGGGTTGATCAGTTGTATCAATGACAAAAAAAGGCCAAGAACTAAACTCAAGAAAAGTGATCCTGATTGGTAAGTCTGGTGAGAGGGTCTCTGGGATCAGGAAGAGACAAAGACCAGGACAGAATGCTTCAGAAAAGAATTGTTGGAAGTAAAAAGCAAACAGTGGATATACCTTGCCCGAGTCCCGGAGGAATCAAATGGGATGAAGGCTACGCGTTGCACATAAAATGAGTGAGGTCTCAACAGTGAGCAGGGTAGCAAGCCTGCTGTAATGCCCAGGGTATTAAGTGCAGTAGATAAAGAATAATGCCTTGAAAAGACAAGAGTGATTTTCTCCTCCACCCAAAAGAATTAAAAAGCTTTTGAGGGAATAGAAGGAGGATGTGGGGAATAGAATTAAAGATGGAAGTGAGAGAATGGAATTCTTGTGGAACAAATTCGTTTTTAGTTGTCTCAGAGGAAGTCAGTAATGCTTATCCAGTTAGCAGAAGGGTTGCAGGGGGCGTGGAGCTATTGTGGAAGGGGAATCTCACTGGACAGTTTACAGTCCTATAGAGAAAAACACAATAAGATGGGTAGAGGTAGATATAAAAAATGGGGTGATTGATGGGAGGGCTTGATTAGTTGGTTGAGTTTCAAGTCAAACCTGCTAGAGAACAGAAGAGCGTGGGGACGATGTTGTTTCTCTGCCCTGTTCTTCACAGTCACATGAAACTAGAACAGATTTTGGCACGTGGTGGGCACATTGCAACTATCTGTTGAATGACTGAATGAATAAAATAAGAGTAAGAGACCCCAAACACTAGGATGTTGAGTAAGGAAAAGTAATATTCAAGCCATTATCAAGAGAAATAAGATCCAGAGGACCCCAGAAATGGCAAGTTAGGAGGCAATGTAGTTGTGCAGATTCTGATGTTCTTTAGAATGCAGATGTATGAATTGAAGGAGAAAAGAATGGGTTAATCAAGAACTAAGAACATGAATAAAGCAAGAGGCAGAAAAAGAGGGCCAGTCTCTGACACCATCTGGAGGAGAGTGTGTGGACTGCCCCATCTTGGAGATGTATTGGGAGTCAGGCATAACGGCCGATAGAAGGGCAAGTTCAATCCAAGGGACGAGGGACAGGGTGCATCGGCTTCGATTATCATTGATGAGCTCACATATGGTACACGTGTATCACATACAAGATGTGAGGGCTTTGGTCAGGTGTTCTGAGCTACAGTTAAGGAGTCACTGGGTAAAGGAGAGATGTTATTATTTCCACATAGAGAATATCTCAAGTATAAGAAAGTTCAGGAAAAGCTCATCTTTTCAACTTCATTATCCAGGTCTTTGCAATATTTTTTCATTGTCTACTTTTTACAGGTGTCTGTCCATGATGAATAAAATTCAGTACTGGTTTATTTGGAGTCCTGGACAGCACACATACTTATTCTTTAATGCTCAGTTGGTCAGGAACCAAGTCCATAAATCTAGTTTTGAAACTTTTCCTAAGAAGAGATTATGCTTCTAAACATCTGGTCATACAGAAAAAAAAAACCCCCAGTTAACTATCCAGACGTTAGGTCAACACTGGGTTAAAAAGTGCGTAGTTGGAGATATCCAAGAGGTGAGATTTCTTTTTCCGTTTTCTGCACTTAAACCAGAAAACCATCTGAGTAATGGTGGCAACTGGATCCACTGCTGTTGGGTCCCAGTTTCTTGGAAGAAGGATGAATGAGTAGGGAAAGCTGTGCCTTCAGCTGTCGGGCTACAGAGAGAGCAAACCCAGGCAAAGCTCAGCCCCCTCGCCTCCTGTCCTGTGTGAGCTGCCCCTGCAGTTTGGTTCAGATCACTTTTCTTGGCTCAAATGTGGTACCTAAGACAGGGATCGTTTGTCAAGTGAGCATGGTACACAGAGAGCTGTAGGCAGATTATGGAAAGAGGGAGGAGAGAGAGGGAGGAGAGAGCGCGCACGGGAGAAAGAGAGAGAGTGAGGAGGGCGAGGAGAGGAGCAGGCTTCTCCAGGAACGGCGCGGCGCGCTTTTCAGGCACTGGGGATCCAAGTTAGACAGGGTGGCAGTGCCGTGGCGCCGCCCGGGAGAAGGGAGCAGCGGGCGCTTCCCGACATGGCTCTCTTCCTGTGGGATGCTTAAAGACTGCACGGAGAGGGAGTAACTTGGAGAGGAGAGCAGCTGGTATGAGAATTCCACCAAAATGGAAGGGCTCCTGTCTCCGATGAGGACGAAGGTAAGGGGAATGAATCGCGTTTTCTTTTGACTCTGCTTGGAGGGACAGAAAAGGCAGCTGAAGTGCCGAGAGCCTCTGTGAACGGGAAGCTCACTGAGCTTTTGTCTTGTTTCAGAACTAGGCTGGCAAATGCAGCTGGATCTTTCAAAGAATAGGCTTGCCTCGCGGAGAGCCCGATGTGCAGTAAGGGGAGCGCGCGGCGGGGAGAGAGCCATCTGTCAGTGTGGACAATGGGAATCTTAGTAAATGAGTTCTCCTCTTGGTTGATTAGACAGCCATATTTTAGCAGGATTTCCAATCACTCTTCCTTGGGGGGTCAGGCAAGCCTGGGAGCTGTTCGTTGCAGGAAGTACCAATTGCTCAGGCTACATCGCTGTTTAGCGGAAGGAGTAGTAACACGTTGAATGCAGAGCATGCCCAGCTCCTGCTTGAAATCTCCTCTTTCCACCTCCTCTCCGTCAGAACAGGAAGGTCAGGGAATCCTCTGTGGAAAGTAGGTTAATGCATTCTGGAAGCCAGCGTGTTTTCAGAGAACTGCCAGATAGGCAGAAAGGCATGCAGAGCACTGGACTAGCCTGACATCTTGAACTTGGACCTGAAATGTTCAGGGGGAACTGTTGACAGTCTCTAGGAAGCTCAGGGAACTTCTTCTGCTCTGGGGGAGCTTGCTTTTTTTTTTTTTTTTTTTTTTTTTACTTGAGAAAGGGTTGCCTCAAGACAGGGCTTTCCATTGAAAGCTCAGGTGATGAGGAAGCTGTTTGATTTCTGCTAATTCCACGAAGAACTGTAAATGGGTGGGCCAAAAGTTCTAAATCATGCTAGAAATACTACTTTTCTTATTCAGAAATTTCCAAAATATCAGGAGGAAACTGGCTCTATAAGCACATGGTAGAGTTAACCTCATCTCTTTGATCCTCTATTTAGTGATTGCAGCACAGACAGACTCTTTTGTCACTGAACATTTTCTCTCCTGTTAGTTAATAAGCATGACCACAATGTTTTAAGATAATGCTGAAACTAGGGTCTTAAGCATGAAAGCATCCCCTCATTTGAGAGAATTTCCAATCTTCCTGTCATGCTCAGTAGTCCTCTGATCATCATTCATTAGAAGGATAGCCCCACGTGAGAGTTTGTTACCAAAGGTTCTAATCCCAGCCCCTCAGTTGCCTGGCTGATCTGCTGGGAGAGCCCCTCTGTGACCCGTTTATTCTCCCTGAGTCTGGAGCTGAAGTTATGATGCTTGCCAGCAGCAGACCTCAATTCAAGGTGCTGTGGGAATAGCAAGTGCTGCTTCACATAGAGGTACTGCTGTGAAGAGAATGGCAAACAGCACTAGATTCCTGTTTCCCTTTGTGGACAGGATAAGGTTTGAATGCTTTAGTGGATGGCAATGTCATCTGTTCATTCTGTGCACTTTTGAAATTGATGCCTTATACACTTTGTCCTGGTGTGCACTATCAAGCTCCCATCAGATCGGTGGATCTGAGCTCATAACTGTAGGCAAGTACAGTTCTCATAGACTTTGAGGAGTTCCCCATGCAAATGAGTGAGGACCCTGGCACTGTGTAAATCACAATGCGGGCCCATTAAAATGGCATGTTGTAATAGGGAGAGAGACGGATGGCAGTGGGTCAGGCCACTCATATATAATGTTTATCAGTGCGATCCACATCGTAGCTCGTTCCTTAACCAACATATCATCTAATGAACACTGACACTATGAGGGCTGGGGTCCCACAAAATATCAAACATAAAATTTCTACAGAGCAAACTGACTCTCGTTCAAACCCTTTAATTTTTAGGTTTCAAGTTGTGTGTGTGTGTATGTATGTGTGCGTGAAGTTGCTTTAGTGAATTTTTTAAATCTCTTTATGACACTGGAAATTGATATTTCCATATTGAAAAATTCAAATTATATTTGAATTCGGTGACCTACAGTAACTGTGACTCAGGGGACGAGACCCGGCAGTGTAAAACTTTGATTGACGAGACCAGCTTTAGTTTGTAAATGGCTATGTTCTGTGTTGTAGATATTATCCAGTGATTTTGAAAAATTGCTCCAAATTATTTGCCAGAGACAACATGTTTTCATTTTTAAACCTTGATCCACATTATGTCTTTTTAAGTCTATTCTGGAATATTCTCCCCCTTCACTAAGGATTTCGCTTGAAGTTTCTGATTTCATGGCATCGCGATGGGCTGGACAAAGAAAGCCTCCTAGCGCTCAGTGTTGGTGTGTTATGGTTACTTAATAACTTACTGACAGTTTAAAGCAAGTGTTGAGGTAAATTGGACATCATGCAATAATTTCATTACACCATGTAATATACTTAACTAGTCTAAATCATGGGTGCTTAATGCATTTTTATCTTGGGATTTGCATAATCGGCACATAAATATGCATGAGATTAACTGGAAGTGGCAAAATGGGGTGGGCAACGTGTTCATGAGTGTTAAAATCAAGATGGTTGCATAGAGGGCACCTGAGCACGCACTTTCTCCTGGGTGGTGGTCATACCCGACATACCTAGAAACAGACAGGACAGCAGCTGTCCTCCCCATGTCACAGTGTGTTATCACCAGTACATGGGCTTAGCACAGCTATTGGCTTTTGCCTGGATTCACTTGGGTACTCTACTTATCCTTCCTTTTATATGTAATACAATCTCTTGGAGTCTCTAGGCTGATGGATATACTTCTGACCGGCCTCTTGGGAGGCCATGACACAGGCCTCAGGATTCTAACTACAACAAATGATGTTTGCAGAGGCAGAGGGGAAAATGGGAAAAAAAGAGAAATGCTGATGGAATCTTTTCTCCTGTGAGGGGTAAAGAAGAGAATTTTAGGATTAATCATCTGTGTGTACTGTTTAAATGTGTCCTTTTCAAATTTGTTTTTTAATCCTCCAACCTTCACAATTCACTTTCATCCTCTGTGCACTGCCTCTAGTGAATGAGGCTGGCAAAAAAATTCCCCTTATTTTCAGCTTCCTGTGATGCCTGCTTGCCAGTGCCTGCTGCAACGTGAAATCAAGCCAAGTCTTTACTTCTCATGGGTGTAAGGAGCGTGTTCTGGAGAAGCTGCAGTATCAAAAAAAGATGAAGAAGTGGGGAGAAAAGAGGAGAGGAGAAGAAAAGGAGAGGGGGGATAAGGGAGGAAAGAGGACTTTGTTGGAGAGACATTTTTTTCTTTCAATTTTATTGAGATATAATTGACCTAATAGCACTGTGTAAGTTTAAAATGCATGGGAGAAAGATTTCATATATGTTGAAATGATTACCACAATAAGTTTAGTTAATGTTCATCTTCTCATAGAGTGACACAAAAATTTGTGTATGTGTGTGATGAGGATTTTTAGGATCTACTTTCTTAAGCTTTCAAATATGTATACCACACAGCAGTATTAGCTATAGTCATCATGCAGTACATCACATCCTCTGTACCTATCCCTCTTGTAACTGGAGCTTGTATCTTTTGACCACCTGTATCCAATTCTTTCACTCCCCATCCCTTGCCTCTCTTAACCACAAATCTGATCTCCTTTACTATGAATTGGATTTTTTTATTTTTTATTTTTTAGATGCCACAAAGTGTAATCATACAGTATTTGTTTCACTCTGACTTACTTTACGTAGCCTAATGTCCTCAAGCTTCATCCATGTGATCACAAAAGGCAGGACTTCCTTTCTCATTGCTGAGTAGAATTCTATCGTGTGTATGTGTGCACACACACACGCATCACATTTTTTTTTTGTTCATTTGTGGACACTTAGATTGTTTCTATGTCTTCTCTATTGTAAATAATGTTGCAATGAATATGGGGGATGCAGATATCTCTTCAACATAGTGATGTTGTTTTCTTGGGGTATATACTCAGAAGTGGAATTGCTGAATCATATGATAGTTCTTCTTTTCTAAATTATATTTTATTGATTATGCTATTACAATTGTCCTGATTTTTCTTCATTTTTCTTCCTTTCCCCCCTCCACTTAGTGCCGCCTACTCCCTCAGGCAATCCCCCCACCATTGTTCATGTCCATGGGTATGTGTATAAGTTATTTGGCTACTCTGTTTCCTATACTGTGCTTTACATCTCCCTTGGTATTCTGTAACCACCTATTTGTATTTCTTAATCCCCTCACCTTTTCAGCCATTCTCTCCCTCCCCCTCCCATTCGGCAACCTTCTGGTAACTAACTTCTTTCTTTCTTTCTTTCTTTTTTGGGGGGGGGCGGTGGGAAGGGATGGAAAAAGAGAGGGAGAGAAAAATCAATGTGTGGTTGCTTCTCATGTGTCCTCTGCTGGGGATCAACTAACTTCTTTTCCCTTGCTTTTAGAAGTCTCTCTTTATCTTTAACCTTTGGTCTTTTAATAATGTTGTGTCTTGGAGTGGGCCTCTTTGCATCCATCATAATTAGACTGTATGTGCTTCCTGGATTGCTTGTTTATTTTCCTCAGGCAAATTAGGGAAGTTTTCTTTCACTATTTTTTCAGATTGAGTTCCAGTTTCTTGATTTTCCTCTTCTCCTCTGGCACCCCTATAATGTGAATGTTGGACCTCTTAAAGTTGTCCCAGAGGCTGTTTATACTATCCTCATTTTTTTTTTTTTGATTCTTTTTTCTTCTTGTAGTGCTGAATGGTTGTTTTCTGCTTCCTTATGTTCCAAATAATTGATGTGATTCTCAGCTTCATCCACTCCATTGTTGTTTCCCTGTAAATTGTTCTTTATGTCAATTAGTATATCCTTCATTTCTCACTAGGTCTTTTTTATGCTTCTGAGGTCCTCACTAAGTTTCTTGAGCAGCCTTATAAACAGTGTTTTGAACTTTGCATCTGATAGATTGCTTATCTCCATTTCATTTAGGTCTTTTTCTGGAGTTTTTATGTGTTTTTCCATTTGGGCCATGTTTCTTTGTCTCCTCGATTTGGCAGCCTCCCTGTGTTTGTTTCTATGTATTAGGTAGACCTGTTTTGACTCTGTCTCGGTAGTATGGCCTGATACAGTAGGCGTCCTGTAGGGCCCAGTGGCACAGCCTCCCCTACCATCCAAGGTGTGCCCTTTGTGTGAGCTGAGTACACCCTCCTCTTGTAGTTGAGGATTGTTTGCTGTTGGCCGATCAATGGGAGGGATTAACCCCAGCCAGTCAGCTGCAAGAACTCGCTGTGACTACTGACCATCAACCTCTGCCCTCTGTGGAAGATCAGTTGTGTAGGAGCAGGGTGGTGGTGCTCTGACATGGTCTGCAGCTGTCTGCTGGTTGCATTGGCCCTGGGGTTTCCTTGGTGGTGCAGGCCAAGGTCAGCCTTTACCCATGTGTTGCCTGGGGCACCCTACCTGAGCTGTAAAGCAATCTGAGATGGCTGCTACTGGTGCTGGGCTTGGAGATTCCCAGGTGAAGCCTAGCTGTGACTCTAATTTGGCTGCCCTAGGGCTCACTGAGGCCAGCTGTTTCTTGTTTGATAGGACTTAGGAGCCAAGACGAGCCATTCTTGTGGAAATGCAACTTGGGTAGGCCCGTAAATTGGGTGGGGCAGGGCCTTTGTGGATCTTCAGGCTGCTGGAGTCTCAGATATGGCACTAGCCTACATGCTCTGTGGGGAGTAGGGTTCAGCAAAGGAACAATGGCCTTTGCTCGCCCCAATGCCAGACACTTCAGTCTCTTCCTGTACATTACTGGTGCCCTTCAAGCTGTCACCTGGTATGGAGCTCAGAGGGAGTGAGTCTGAGTAGGTGAGTCCATGTGTAAATTCCAAGAGGAACTTCTTAGGGCTCCAGCAGCCTCCTCCACCTACTCAATTGCTGCTGGTTTTCACAGCCAGAAGTTGTGGGGACTTCTCTTCCTGGCACTGGAATCCTGAGCTGGAGTGTCTGTTGTGGGTCTGGGACTCCTAGCTCTAGAGATATCCCTCCCCAATTTTTATCCATGTGGGTGTGGGGCCAGCCTGTTCAGTGTCTGTGCCCCTCCTACCAGTCTGGGTGGATGTGATTTCTTCAATTGTGTAGTTATCAGACTTCAATTCAACTCTATTTCTGACGTTCCTGAGTGATGGTTGTTCTATATTTCAGTTGTAATTTTGATGTGGTTGTGCAAAGAGGTGAGCCATGTCTATCTACATTGACATCTTGACTGGAAGCCTGTGGTAGTTCTAGTTCTAATTTTTTGAGGGACTGGAGGCCCATCTTTCATATCCAAACAAAAATACAGATGTTTTTCCTTAAATGCTGATACAGTAAATGGTAAGTGAATTGTAGTTAACCTGGGAAATGGATATTAACTAGACTTATTATAGTGATCATTTTGTAATATATACAAATATCACATCATTATATTATACACCTGAAGCTAATATAATGTTATATGTCAAAAATTAACCTCTTTATAAAGGATGGAGTATTAATTGTTAAAAAGTTTAATTTGATAATTCAGTAACTATTTTGTGTGCTAACTAGGGTTTTTAGAATACTGTGATACTGCTGCCTTTACTATCTGCTCTCCTTTATAATTAGTTAATTCCCTAGAGAAGGCGCTTTTTATCTGCCTGAATGGCTCTTATTTCTGCCACAAAGACATTGTGTCATTTACTACACTATAGTTACTTTTTAAAAGGAATGACTTCTGATTTGTGGCACAAAGTAGTTTTCTAAAGAATGTCTTCTGAAAGGATCAGGCCATTTATGAAAGAGACACTTACTGGGAAATGGACGCTGAGCTTACAAAGAATGGACCCTTGAAATTAACACAGAACTGTGTCCTGCAAGTCCTGCTCTTGTGCGCCCGGGGTAAGTGCCCCACAGTTACAGTTGGTTTGAGGAGTGTCCATTTCAACCACACCGCAGTTTTAGAAGTACATTCAATACAGATGTGAGATGTGAAAATTCTGAAATTACAGACAATATAGATAGCAAAGGAAAGCATCAAAAGAGTATAGTCAAAGGCTCTCTGGCTCTTCAGGCCAATTATCATACACTATATGAAACCCTTAAAATCACTTAGAATTATGCTAAATCTACTTGAAACTTTGCCAGGTCTCCAAAGGGAATAATGCCTGAAATGATCCATTGTGTTCCACCTACTTGATACATGGGTTCTGACTAAATATTGGAATCTCCCTTTTAAGAGTTCTGTGAACTAGACCACAATAAGGACTGAAGGACAGTGTAGCCCGAGTAGGGAAAGACTAGAGGGGGGCTTGACAATTACTTTCAAACACATTAAATATACACAACATTATTCACCAGCTAACGACAGGCTATACTTTATCTTAATGGAGGCTTAAATAAGAGGAAACCTGCTGGCGTTGAAGCATGACAGGTTTAGATTAAATTCAAGGCACTGTGTCTTGACATGAACAGGTTTTCCTGAGGAAGGGCTGATACAGTTTCTAGTCTGGAGGCCTCTGAGACAGGTAGGGAGGATCCAACCTAAGAAGCCAAGAGGAGCCTTTAAGACATTCCATGTTTTTATGATGCTGTGAATTTTTTCCATAAAGCAAATAAAAGCAGAAATAGTTTTGTTTATGAGGCATGCATCAAATTCTTTTACAAAGAGCTACTGTACTATAATGTTTTTATTGAACCACTGAACTCAGTTGGGTGCAAACAGGACACACTTTATTGTTTTTCAAATGGCCACTTTCAAGGCATCTGTGAATCATGGAAAGGAAGTTGAGGATTCCAGGGCAACTTATTTGGTTAATGAAAAAGAGGGATATGAGGCACCAAACCCTATCGTAATCAGACTACCTGGGTTCAAACCCTAGCTCCACCACTTACCAAGAGATAACTTGTCAGAGCCTTAGTTTCCTCCTGTATTAGATGTGTACAGTAATGGCCTATCTCAGTGAGTATTGTGAGAAGTAAACAGTCAATTCATATAAGGTCTTGGCACAACTGTTACTGGTATGAATGTGTGAACAAATATACCGATGAGTATGTGCAGAAAGGCAAGTCATGACACATGTGTGGAATGAGTCGTCGCAGTCATGAATGTAGTAGGAAAGATGGATGATCTGTCTTCAGCATGATGCCGTTAGCTCAGACACAGAAGGAGAACTCTTCCTGCCTGCAAGATCCCTGTGAAATTGGGTCCTTGCCTATCAAGAGCTCAGAATAAAGCAGATGCCTTTGTAGCATAGTCAGGTTTTATTATAATAAAGAATTTTACAACAAATAATTATACTAAGTAGATAGTTTTGTAGAGAAGACTGGTAGATTCAGGTTAAGCCAAAAAGTTTTCCTGTCCAAGACCTCAAGAAAATCATGTTTTCAGTGCTGGTCCTTGGTTTTATCAAATCGTAACTGACTCCTTCATAAAAAATAATCTTTCTTTTGTGCTTTAAATCTTGCAAAGTTGAACATACCTTCTCTCATCTGGTCTTTCATACAGTAGTTACAAGTCAGAAATCAGCTAGCTATGAAACAGGGTCCTCCCACCCAAGAGCTGGTTTTTAGCCATTTACTAACACACCTGCATGTGTTATGCATGAAGTCCAAGCAGTGTATCTGGACTTCCAGGCTTGTCTTGACCTGACCCTTGCTCACTTACTCTGCCTCATGCTTCTTCATTCTCCTCCTCAACATTCTACCCTGGCAGTTCTCAGCCTTCAGCTGACCAGTTCAGTCACTTGAAGTGTTTTCAGCAGTCCCCAGGTGGCTTTCCCAGAGATCTTGATTAAGTCTGCGATGAGGCCCAAGGACCCCCATTTTGTCAGAAGGCTGGAGGATTCTGATTTGGGCATTCCTTTGACCACATGTGGAAGAAACTTGATGTCCATCCAGTCACCTCAGGGAAGGCCTTGCAGCTCCCTGAACGTGCCGGATCTTGGAATGTGTCCTGCCCTCACCACCCTGCCCTCACTACCTTGTCCTGTCTGGCCCCTATGATGGCTCTAATCTACCCTCTGGGAAGTCTCTGATGCCCAAGACTAGAGTGGGTCCACAGTATGCTCTGCTTACCTCAGCCCAGGCTTCCTTATACTCAGTAACCACATGTACTGGTATATTTGCTCCCTTTGCAGTGGGCCAGGAGCTTCTTGAAATCAGGCTTCATCATATCTTGGTTGCCCTGTTTGCCTACTAGGTAGCATGGTGCAAGCAAAGTTGTAGGTTCTCGCTATGTATTTAGTGACTAAATGCAGGACACAAAGCTCTTGTAGTTCTTAGGCTCATGTAGGTTTGATAAATACTGAGCATTGAGCAGAGGTCATGATGCCAGAATAGCTGGGTAGATACAGTGTAGAACTGTCTCCACAAAATAGGATGGGGACATTCCACAGGGTGACAGCCTCTAAGGCTGAATTTTCAGGGATAAATAGTGGGTAGGTCATTTTCGTTTTTCTTTTCCTAACTTGTTTCTGGTTAATAATAACAGCTAACATTGCCAGAATGTTTTAATAGTGTCCAGGGTTAGGAGATTGTAGTGTGGAGATAACTGAGGGCCAATGTTAACTTCAGCTCAGGGTTATTGCTACTCCTGACTTAGAGTCAGAACTTTCTACTCTGAAGTGTCTTACCAACTATGCCTTTGTTGAAAAAAGCAAATGGCTCTTTTCCAGATAAAACCAGGCAGTATTTGCTCTAGGCAAATGGGAAAAAATGCTGACTTTATTTTCTTTAACTGCCAGAGTATCTCAATGAGCATAGACTAGCTGAAAAACAGTAAAACAAGTTAACTCCTTATATCAATACAAAACAATATTAATCAATACTTTAAAGTAACTGTGAATTAATGACACTATATTAATACAATGTAACAATATATAAATATTATAAGAGCTGCCATATATTAGCATTTTAATATAATATGATACACATATTTCAGTAGATATTTATTAATATATTGACATAATGTTAATACATAATTTATATAATAATGGTATTGGTTATAAATGTAGTATATTAATGAAATGTATTATATTAACTATAAGATAGTAGTATATACTACATTTAAATAATATGATATTTTAATAATCATTACAATAATGATTGCAATTTACCGAGCATTTACTATAAAGGACAAGTATTTTACTTAAAAAAACTCTAATTCTTATCAGAGTTTTGAAAAGTAGGTATTTTGAACTCATTTTGTGAATGGGAAATGAAGGCTCCAAGAGGTGGGGTTCCTGAGAGCTATGGAAATCATAAGTGGAGAAAGCAGGGGTTTGAACCCAAAGCTCCCTGACCCCAAAGCCCCCTCCTTTCTGTTCCCCATGATCAACTTAGCAATGAAGGAATCAGAGGAAGAGAGTCTGAATTTGCACTGCCTCCTTGTAAACTGGGAGTAATGGGAGGGTAAAGTGTACAGTGTAAGCTTAGTCTAATCCACCAGTTCATTTAATTTGAACCACATGAATACTGAGGCAGCTTGACTCCTGAGAAAACCGTATCACAGGAGCTGCAGAAACTGGTTGCAGAACCTGGCTTTAGAACTGCCTGGAGTACAGGAGCCTGGGGTTCCTTGGCAGCTGCCTGAGAGGAATCTCCAGGAACAGGCATGGGACACCCCTTCTCAGCCTCCCCAGATGGAACAGCTCTCCTAGTCCCAGACAGGGATCGTTTTGGCACGTTAAGACTAGGCCCAGGCAAATGCAGGATTCAAGGCTTGCTCCACACCCCAGACAGTAGATGAAAGAGCCAGCAACACACAGTAAATGCCAGGCTGCTAACTGCTGGGCTTTCAAAGCCATGGTTGATTTAAAGCCTTTTGCCATCATGCGCCAAAAAATTCCTGTTGGCCCAGGAGAGTTTATGAAGCCTCTGTGGAAGCCGTCTGGATGGCTCTGATAAATGAGAAAATACATGGGCCACTGGCTTCATTAAATGGGATAACAGGGCCCTGGGTACTCCTAGGGGCTGGTGGGCCGGGCTGCACTTGCAGGAGGCACTAGTCAATTGGTTTAAAGAAGAAACAGGAGAGGTCCCAGGCCTCTGCCTCCTGCTGTATAATTAAACTGGAATGTGAGTGTGGCAGGTAAAATGTAACATGACTGAGGGAGGGAGGGGGACATGATTTCTGATATATAAAAAACAGGGATGTTGATTTATTAATGGTAATTTTGTTCATTTTCCCGGTCAGATCTGTTGGTTACATCACAAGCAGGAAGAGAGAGCTCTTAGCAGCAAAGCTGTTGAAAAGAAAAAAGTAATCTGGCAGTGTTTCTATCTCATTTACTTATTCATCCAACAAGGATTTATTAAGTGCTCATATCGAGTGTCAGGCAATAAACACGTTTCCTTCTGTCACGGTTGTACAAACAAAAGGGGAAGTGTTAAAGAGTCCGCAAACAAGACAAAGCAACCCAGTAGCTTCCCCTTGGAAACAAATGGGAGCTAGAAGCTAGAAGCAGGAGATGATCATTTTTCCAAAGGCCACTTTTCACTAATTGTGATGCTTTTAAAGACGTGGATGATAGCAGTTGGGTAAATTAACTCCACATTGATACTCAAAGGGAATTACTATGTTAATGGTAATAACGGATTGTCTTCAAAGGGATAAAAATGCCTGAAGGAGGATCCTATTTAGTGTTGTAAGATTTCCTTTATCTTACACAAAGAGCATGAACTTGGGACATCTTTTCTAAATGGGGAAACTAGACTGCATCGTTTCTCCTAAGATTTCCAGGTAAAACACTGTGTTTAACTCTGGGGAAAGCAGCTTAGAAAACACAGTGTAGGATACCATGCAGTTTGATCAAAACCAAAGTCCTTATGTAAACAATGAGCTATGAGAACTAGAATAACCCCAACTGTATACATGGACTTTCTATTATTCTCAAGTGTCTACAGATTTTTGGCGGGAAATTCATATTTCCCGAGTTTGTATATGTAGCCATCATTCACTTTCAAAGTCAATGGTTCTGAAGGTGATTCCAATGCCAGTGTGTGTGGCAGGAATGGAGCAGGATTTAAATGTTACTTTACAGGCCATAAAGCAACTTTTTATTAACTTCACAGATTGAGTAAATCATGGATCCCTTTTTGGGTAGGGCTCTTGGACATGGCTGTCATGCATAGCTTGGAAAGATATTAACATTTGCACTAAGTGACTTTGTTTTGAATTTTGGGGATACATAAGACACTGAAGCATAATATGTGCCAGGATATGCCATAGTATATGCTGCCTAGGATGTGCCATGGTGTATGGCCAGGAGTGAAGAACAATTCAGGTCTCTGGTGCAGTGCTGGCCAGCAGGAACGCCGCTATAATCACCATGTGTGTTGCATGGATGATTTTAGAGTTTCTAGTGGCCACGTTAAAAAAATAAAAAGATACAGTGTAAGTCATTTTAACAATGTATTTTCTTTATTCCTTTTATTTTTATTGTTTCACAATATATTTCATTTAAATATACCCAAAATATCATCGTTTCTTGAAGTAATCAATATAAAACTAATAATAAATATTGTACACTCTTTTTCATAGTGTCTTTGAGACCCAATGTGCCTTTATGTTTATAGCACAACTCAGTCCAAATGGGCCACATTTCACGTGCTCAATAGTTGCGCATGGTTAGTGGCCCTGTGCTGGACGGGGCGGCTCTGACCAATTTATTGGTACAGCCGAAGAAGCCACAAAACTGAGCTTTGTCTAATATTGGTAAATGACGATTGCTGTTCTAATAGCTTATTTTGATGATGTAGTCTCTCCCCACTGCTATTTTGTAGTCATGACTGGAAGAATGCCTCCATGACAAGCATATTTGGTGGGATAAATATTCAGAGTGCTTTGGCCTCTGTAGTGAAAGCTGATGGTCAGCACAAAGGAAGAATTAGCTCAATGCTCCCACATGCAGAAGGGGCACAGTGTCAGGTCTGAGGGGCATGTGGACACGGAGGAACACAGCCGTTCTAAGTGGTTAATGTGGTTATTTTCCATACTTTCCTCCCTGTCACTTTAACATTAATCTTGAGTTTCTCTCTCTCTCTCTCTCTCTCTCTCTCTCTCTCTCTCTCTCTCTCTCTCTCTCTCTCTCTCTCGCCATTTCAAGAGTTCTTTCAGATCTCTCCCTCTTGTTTAACTGCATTCCTGTAGGGATTTTCTATAACCAGTTGCTGCAGATACCAAGGCATTCTATGTAGAGGCATTATCAGCAGAGGGGGCATTTCCTCCACACCGCCCCAAATCACAGGTCCAAGTTCTCGGCCTTGTTGACCACTATTATGTGAGGCCTCCAGAATCTCTATCTCTGAACCACACCTCTCTCTCTCATGTTTCATGGCTACCCAAGTTGTTCTTTGTTTTTGTTGTAGTGCTTTTTTAAGTCAATACCTGGATATTCCAGAGATATTTCTATCTCTCTGAACTCATGGTTAGCTCCTCAAGCTGCTCTTCTCTCTGTGTCCCCTACTCACCAAGAGGCCACCTCCTCCATCCAGACTCAAACCAAACCCCTGCATCTTCACATACCCTCTCTTAGCCCCTGCTCTTTATATTTCACCAGTTTCTACATCCTATTGTTTAATCTCTTCAGTATACCTTGGATCTGTTCCTTCTTCATCATCCACATGGTTATAGTTCTGGTGCAAGTGGCCATCTTTGCCATAGTGTCCTAGCTGGGTTTCTGGTATTCACAATCCACTCCCTCTAATCCATCAACTCACTGCAGAGAGAAACACTGTTCTTAAACACAAATCTGATTATGTCATTTTTCATCTCAAAATTCCCCCTACGGTGACATTCAGGCCCTTTGTAGTTAGATCCTCGCCTACCTGTTCAGTCTCTGCTGCTGCTGCATTTTGGGATATTATGCCCATTACAGATGCTTCATAAAAAATTCATGGCTTCCGTGGCCCTGCTTTTGCACCTGCTGATGATTCTTGTGTCCAGATTATGCTCTCCTCTTGTCTTCCTGAAGATTCTGTAGTCCTCCCAAAGTTGACTCAAGTGTCACTTCTTTCATGAATCCTTCCATGACTTGAGGGCAGACATAGCATCACTTTTTCCCAGGTCTCTATGGTCTCGCCCATTACCCCCCACCCTGTATACACATCACACCTGCTACATAGATGTTCAGTAGGTAGTTGATGACAAAAGATAAAACTGTCATTTAAGGAGTAAGCTCTCAAAATCATCCCCCATGGATTGTAAGATTGGCTAGGTACAGAGTTAGCATCTTATTCATTAAATGTCTGTCTCATGTGCTGTGTGTGCCATACCATATAAAGCTAATACTCACCTACAGATGTATGGGTGCCAGATGCATAAGACCAGGTGGCCTTCACCCCAGCCAGGGCAGGGGGGTTCTTCTGCAGCAGGAGCTGTGTCAGTGCTGGTATTGGCTGGGCTCTAGGAGGCTGGGGACAATGATGCCATCTGCTGACTTCCAGCTGCTGTTATTAGTTCATGAGTTAGGTGTTTTCATGCCCATTATAAAGCTGAGGAAACAGAGGCTTGAAAAAGTCAAAGTAACTTTCCCAAGACCCCACAGTCATTAAGGAGATAGAGCCAGGATCTGAATCTTTAATTGGCCACAAATCCCACCCTTGTTCCACTGTACTAAATGCCTCCCAGATTTGTCTTGTTGTTGGTTGTATTCTGAGTGCGCGTATGTGACAAAGTTCTTCAGGAAAAAGAGTGAAGTGTAAGCCAGAGAGCTACAGGTGGGCACAGAGATAGACCAAGGGTCATGGAGGAGACACAAAGGCTGTCTGTGGAAAGACCAGGTCCTAGGACACAGGAGCAACTGCGGCATTCCCTCTCGTGAGATTGATCTGATGTATGGGACCTCCTTTGAGGAGCACAGGGGAGTTGTTTTCCAAGTCAGTTTTAGATTCAGGTTTGACTTGTGCTGCAGCTTTCAGACCTGAACCCCAAAGTTCCCAAGGGGTGGCGAGTTTTGTCAGCGAAAATATGCATTCCTTCATGCAGCTCCCGGGAGCTCTTCCTCTATCAAACAAATGAAACACCACCAAAAATAACACCAACTACTTTCATATGGGTGTATTTGTTTTAAGAAAACACTTATCCAGATTGCTATAAGTTTCTTTTGCTTTGCAGACTAATGTTTTCATGCGGAGAGTCTTGATAGAATAACAAGTGGGCAAAGAAGCCTCTCTGATGGAGAAACCCAGTGAGATCATCAGGCAAGGCTTGTGCTCAGCTTTACAAGCTATGTTCCAGGAGTCTGTGGGAGCTTCAAAGGTTTCCATTAAGGAGTTTTCCAAGCACAGTTGAGTTTTATGGAAGGTGACTGATTGGCTAAAATTTTTTGTGTATCACAACTTATTGGGGATACATAGAAACATATGAAAACACATAGACTTACGTGTATGTATCACCTAGCTTAAGAAATACAACTTTGCTGAATGAGTAGAATGCCTTGTGCACCTTCCCCAATTGCATTCCTCGTCCTCCCTTCCCAGAGGGAACACCTACCCTGGATTTGGTGTTTGTAATCTCAGACCTTTATTTATATTTCTATTACAAATGTTTATAATAAAATAAATAATATTCTATGTATATTTTAGTGCTTTCCAGAAATGGTAGGAATGTGTGTATATTCTAAGTGTATGAATTTTCTTCAACTTGTCCTTCTCACTAGACATTTGTGTGTGCAAGTCACCATCATTAATGTGTTCAGTTGTAGTTCATTCATTCTCCCTCCTGAAGGAGTTGCTTGAGCACAACAGTACGTGAATATATCGCCAGTTGTATATTTGTTCTCTTGTGGGTGGACAGTTCTCTCTCTCTCTTTTTAATCATTGCAAACAATATCACCATATCCATTCTTACATACATCTCCTTGAGCTCATGGGGAAAGGTCTTCCCAGTGTATACCCCTGGGAGGGGAATTACTGGGCTAGGAGGTATGGACATCCCAACACTTACAAATTGCTCTCCAAAGACAGTGACTATCAAAACACATTTTGTTCCCTGTATAACACCTCTGTCTTCACTGTGTTGTGTGGTACGTATATCTGCACATAATTGAGAATGATGCTAAAAAAGGAACTGCTAAATAGTCCCATCTACACATAGGAATTTTTTATACTTGCATTGCATCCTTAAAACAAAGAGAGAGATTTGATTAATTCCCTCCAAAACTTCCATCCACTCTCCTTCTACTCTCACATGTACTTTCAATATCATTGCCCCAATATCTCAGTGCCCTCCCAAGTGTGGATTTCGTTATATATGTATAGTGTTAATATAGGTAATTAATATGTTAGTTAATGATTAATGTATTAGTAATCAGTATGGCCTGATCAGGGGTTACTTGATTTTATTTCATTTTCACAAAATTCATAAAACTGAAAGGGCACATGCTAGACTCTGTTGCTAAAGCCAAGCCCACATCCTTTAAGGCTGTCCAAGGAAGAAGACTCTCTATGTTGAAGGAAATAGTAGCTCCTTCACCTAATCCTTTGAGTTGTTCTTTCTTTTCCTTGAAGTCCACTTTCCCTGCGGACCGCTCATTATTTATTGCCAGCACCACTCAACTTGTCTCAAGGTCACAACTACTAGTACTGTTTCTCAGGGAGCTGCCATAAGAATTTTTATTTTATGTTTCAACACAATAATGTTCAAAATACAAAGAGTAGGAGAGGACTGTACACCATCTAATGTCCACCTCATAGCCAAGCACCAGCCGCAAATGCACTGTCACTGTATTCCCTTCAAGCTACTGAAGAAGAGTAGAGACTTACTTACAGTAAATTATGTGGTTTTGCCAAATGTGGGTCGAGGGCCTTGCCCTGTATTAGTAAAGATTGTGCAGAGGTTTGAGCAGGAAGAAAATGATAGGAGAATTGACTCCTCACCTGGCACATGGTAATATTGGCATGGCACACTCAAAAGAACCAGCCACATGGGAGTTAGAAATATATTCATGCTAAAAGCAGGAATTTTGTTTCAGGAAAAAAAATCATCATCAGGTTAAATCAACAGTGTTAATTTGAATTGTATTGATTATATACATGCATATGTGTAATTTACAAATTTGACTTTATAGTTGTGTGAGAACTCTAAGCATAAAGAGATTTTTTTAATGCTTGTACACATTTAAGTGACAAAATTACAACAAAAATAAGTTAGGTCAGCACTGGAAGTGTGGGAACAGGTTGTCCTTGAAAGGGGTCTACACTTCTCCAAAGTGAAATGAGATCTCTCAGTGTAGCTGAGACCCAGCTGGAACATTTCTTTATCACTTTGAAGTGGTAATGATAACAAAATGGAAACAGGAAGACTTGCTGTGGTAATTTCTATTAAGAAGCATCATTCCCTCATCCTCAGCATCAGGTCCTGGTGGAGCCTACTATTTGCCCCCTTCTCTGTCAGAAACCCTCCTTCTTCATCACCCTACAGTTCCTACAGAGCTGCCAGAGGCTCTCAGAAGCCGTACCTTCGAGCTTGAAATCAAGAGAGAAAGAGGCTCCCTGCTCAACCTGTGTGGGGTAATTTCCGGTTTCAGTCAGGTTCCAGTGAAGCATTTCAAACACACATTGTTTAAGATGGGGAGCTGCTTACCCTGGTGCTGGAAGAACTAAGAAGCCAAGCAGGGAGTGGTGAAGTGACTGCAGGAAGCCACTACCCCCATAAGGCTGTAGGGAGACAGGGAGTAGGTGATGTTACCAGAACACATCAGGCTGAACCCCATGTGTCAGGAGTTAGAATCACCAGGGATTGCAGCAGGGAGACAAGTTCATAGAGGAAAGGGCAGCCAGAAAGGGAGGCAGCACCATAAGAAGCAGAGAGAAAAGTGCTTCCTTTTTACCTTCCTTCATGACTTCCCATTGACAAAGGCAACAGAGAGGGACACACAGCAGGGGGAGGGGAGGGAAACAGGCACATGAAGGCTTCCTCTGGAATTCTGTGCTCTTGCGCACTTCTCTCACATAACTGACTCTGGGAAGAACCCTTTTTGGATGATTCCACCTTTTACACTGGTATGACCTCACTGTAGGGAAGGCAGATAGGATTCCCATTTTGTACCAGTTCCCATTGGTTGTTGTGACTGCCTGGAGCCCAAGCAGAAGTTCCTGCTAATCCATCTGTGATGGATTGATGAATAATGTCTGTGATGAGTACGAGAGGTGAGTATTGGCACTCAGATTTGGTATATACTATCTGTATCTGCTGGCTTCATCAGAAATATCTTTCAATAGACAACATAAAAAAAGTTAGCACTTCTATATAGCAGATATGAATCTTAGTGTCTTCACAAATACAAATGGGCATGAATGTCAATTTCTTTCATTTCTTAAATTGAATTAATTTGAATCTAAGTCTTTATCCCTCTGGATAGTGGAGGTTCCAGTCTTATCACTCTTCCCATATGGTACGTGGAAATTGAGAAAAGACCTCTTCACTCCAGTCCATCATGGTCACCACTGATCACTCACTGTCAAGTCTGTGTGAGGAAAGTTGGGTGGTTCTCTGCTTTTCTGCCTTGTGTGGAACCCAGAAGTCTTTGCCACAGCCTGGAACCCTCAGCTCAGGGCCAGCATTCCAAGAAACCCCTTGGATCATGCCTCTTCCTGGGAGGGTGGGGCTAAAGATCTCTACTATTCATGGATCACAGAACCTGACCTCTGCCCCCTTCACAGGCTGAGGGGGTCTCTCCTCTCTCCATTCTTAGATGCAGCTGCCCAATAAAGGGGGCCCAAAGAGATGATATTTTGATATTTGTCCTTAGATATTTGTCCATAGTTAGTTGGTACAACCAAGATGCCAGCCAGTTATCTTTATTTCAGTTTCATGGACTGAGTTACTATCTTTAGAATTTTCTAATGTGAGTATATATGAACATATCCTGGTTTGGATGTATATTTATTTATTTTCTGGCAAATGCTAGCGTATTGAGAGACAGCATAAATACATTACATTGCCTTCCCTTCATGCTGCTCAAAGCCCCATCCCCTCTCTCTCTCCAACCCCTGGGAATCCTGGCATCTTTAAAAAGCTTGGTTTGAGAAAACTGGAGCTGGGGTGGAAGGTGTCCTGTGAGCAGCTGCCGGCTTTGGGCTGAGGTGGAAACTCTGCTTAAGTGAGGGGCCCAAGGGCCTGCTGCCTTCCTAAAACAAAGGAGAGAAAAACACAAGGAGAAAAATTAATTAAACATCTCCAAAAATTAACCTACAGCATTTTTAAGAAATCCACCCTGGGAGTGGGAGGCAGAAAGAGCTACAGGCAGGGTAGGCTGCCCTCGCTGGAGAAAGTTCTGTCCGTTTAGTCAGACAGTCATTCTCTTACAGTGGAAAGACACTATTCTGTGCACAGGCGTACACCAACAAATAACTGCTGGAACTACCCCATGGAGTTTTGGACTGGGAAGTCAAGAATTTTAATAACTTCAGTCTTAGCCTCTGAGCAGTATGTAAAATCCCTAAGTATTTGATAAATCCAATGCTTAGGATATTAGGTGTGATTCTTAACTGAGATGTCTCTATAAAAAGCCCATCTTCTGCAATTATGTTGTCTTTCCATGAATGAGTATGAAATCGGTGGAGTAATTTTTAAATGTGCTGATGTATTTTCACCTGTGTCACCAGTTAAAGCTTAGCAGAAGAGGTGGGGAAGAAAATGGAAATGTGTAGTTTGGGGTTCCCGGTGGTAAGCGTGTTTCCTAGGAAACCACGGTGATGGAGTGCCGTGGGCTCTCTGAGACAGGAGAGGAGTGAGAAATACAAAGGCAAATATGCACAGAGAAAGGAAAAAATCATTGGCTGTGCCTCAATTAATAAAGAAAATACTCTATTCTTAGTGGAATCTTTCGGAACTGCTGATGAGGTCAAAGCAGGATAGAGTGGGAGAAATGAAACTGAGTACATTGGCTAGACAAAATACGGGCTAGTCTCATTAATATGCAAAATATTATGCAATGTGCAAATGAAATAATATTATCTCTATTTCAGCTTTGTAGTATAAATGAAAATAAGAATCTAATTATCATCTGAGAATGAAGCTGATGCTACTTAACTCTCCATCACAAGTCACAGGTGTTGGTTTGTTTTCACTCAGGGGGACAATGGAGTAAATGTGTGATGTCTCCTTACTCTTTAACATACTTCCTTTTATAATCAACTGTGCAGACCTAGAACTTAAGTGAAAGAAAGCTGGCCAGGATGGGGATGCCACTTGGGGACATGAAACATACTGAGTTAACTGTCTGTACACGCCCCCTCCCCCCATCCTTCCTGAGGGTGGGAAATGGACCTATGAATTAAAGATAATGAGGGAGATATTTAAGAGCCATTTCCACCAAACCCACTGGATACTTCTATGCCTCTAATATAATAAATATTGAAATATTAAGCATATTATGAGAGGCACTCAGTTGCTTGTGAATATTGTAATTTATTTTTTCAATTGTAATTCTTCTATGACATGAGTTTTCTGTGAAAGCTGTGGTCCCCGAAGGACTGGAGCTTAACTGTAAATGAGTACAGCTCCGTAAGTTTTAAGAACTTAGCTTTTGACTTGCTCAAGATGTTTATGGCTTCCCAGAATCATCTTTATCGATATTTTACCATTTCTGTGTTTTGGTGTGTGAATTAAGCTTATTTTCAGTAATGTGAACATAATCACATTATAGCTTGTTTGTGATTACAAGTGTGTGAGTATTTGCATATGCCTGAGTGAAGTATATATACTTCACTTCCCGAATATATACGGGAAGTAAAATGTTAGTGTAACCCTCTTATAACCTCTCAGAACCACATTAACCCTGCAAGGTATTACCCCAGACCTTAAAGTTAGACATTCATAGATCTATAAGTCCTCATAGAATTGGGGAAGGATTATTTTCATTTTTTCTCCAAAAAAAGGCATGAGGTTTCTCTTGATTCTTAATCCTTTTGAGAATGTCTTCTTTGCTTATTCATTATATGCAAAGGAGAGTTCCTGGTTGAGGTCATGGTCAACTCATGACCATGAGTTTTGGTCAACTGTGTTGAAAGATGGAATGGTGGTTTCTTTAATAGAGATGAAAAGAATAAAACAGTCATGACACATAAACTCCCTGAAGCTCATTAATCCAGAAACTGAAGAAAGGTGGTTAAAACACCTTATTGTCTTTCAACAGCCGACTATATTGCATGGACTCCAGGATGGTAAGTAGGACATGTGCACTCTTCAAATACCTGGGGGCCTGAGTCTTCTCCAACAGTTTTTCGGTAACACACAGTAGCACAATACACATTGGCATAGGGAATGATACCAGATTACAGCCACACTTTGAGAGCATACACTGACCCAAACAGGGTTTCTAAGAAACTACTGGAATTAAATTATTAAAACACCTTAAGGTAGCTTCATTTAGGTAGGAATTATTTGGACCATCTACTCTCTTACAGATGAGGAAACTGAAACACAGAAACTTGAACTAACTGTCCCAACATCAAATAATAAGTGAAGGAAACAGGATTTGAACCCAGGCAGACTAAGTCCAAAGCCCACAGGCTTAGCAATGTTCCGTGGCATCTCTGATCTGGAGTTGTGGTTTGGCTCCAGCATCTAGAGACAACTGACTTACCTTAGGCACATAATGCACACCTTGCAGGTTGGCTCTGGACCATCTCACACACTGCCTCTCCTTTAGACTCTCACCTGCTTTGGCTCATACACTGTTCTTCATCTGCAGGTTGGCATGAGAAAAGCAAAACTTGTATCCTTTCCAAAAGATAATATGTCCTAGGTCTCCTATATCCTGCAAAATCCAGGCCATCTTCCAGTGAACTGGCCTGTATGGAATTATGTTTATTTATTAATAATTTATACTTTGTGTACAAAGTGGAGCTGAAGCAGCTTATAATAAAGACATATGTACATATGCCAATTAAATATAGAAAACTATTTTACAAGCCTGAAAAGGAAATGAAGAAAATTTGCCCCAACTGATCACATTTACTTTTTATATTTATTTCATATATATTTGCAACCCACCAATAGACTCATTTTTACTGAGAACCTACCATGTGCCAGTCAAGTGCTACATGCTCTAGTTGAGACAAAGATGTTTCGGATGTGACTACATGCTGACACTCAGCGCCAGGGAAGGACTGGCACATATGAGCCAATAGCTGGGAACCAGATTGCAGATGGCATAGTGCTTCACTGTATGGTGAATGTTCAAAGTAAGGGTTCTGAGAGGCTAGAAATCATTCAGGTGTGGGCGAGCTAATCCCTCTATTATCAGGATTGTAACAGATCCAGTTATTTTGTTATATCTGGGATAATGGCCATGATAGGCATCAACAACTATAAGATGAATAGAGAGCTGAACAAAATGCTAGATCTTGTTTTGCTATGTATTGTGTTGTATTATGTTGAACTGTATGTATCCTATTGTGATGTTGTTGGGTTCATAGATCTTTGGGGGAAACACCCATCCTGACTACCTTCCACACTGTGTAGGAATCTTTTCCTTCCTGTATTATTCCTGTCATATGATCATCTAGCTGCCATTGCCACATTCAACAAAGTCAAGGAACAATGACAAGTATAAACATTAATGTTTATTGAGCACTTTCTGTGAGCTGTCTTTTTTGCATTCCCCACATATCAACTCAATCCTTCCAATAGCTCTGTGAGGTAGGTCCTGTCACTACTCACATTACTGAGATGAGGAAACTGAGATACAAAGATGGTAAGTAATTTGCTCAAGGTCGCACATCAGCAGATAGCAGAACTCTTAAAGCAAGCCTTTTGAGATGATTATCTTGTTTCTAGATTATATTGTTGGGAAAATGTTCTAAGCTTCATCTGAAATCTGCCTTCAAGTGCCCACAATCCACTAATCATGTTTTGTTATGTCAGTACCAATAAGTCCACTCTTCTCCCAAAATGAAAATGCTCCCAATCCTGTGTCAGAGACGTTAAGTCCTTGTTTCTAAGAAAGGCGAACACACCCCCAGTTTTTTGGATCAGTTTCTATCTCTTACACAGCATAGTGAGAAATTGACAGCCTGTCTCCTGGACACAAGGAGTGTAAGTAGTGTAAGTCCAAATTGTAGTTCTGCCAACCATCAGCTTTGTGACCTTGCACATGTTGCTTAACATCTCTGTGCCTCAGTTTTCTCATATAGTAAAGTAAACACAAATTTTATAGTATTCATATCTGCAAAATAGCCTTGTCATAATGTTTTAATCATTTGCATATGTAAAAGATGGCCAAGCACAATGCCCATAGGTGTTAGTGTTGCTGGGACCTTTTTCCTGAACCTGGGGACACACACTTAGGAGCAGGACTCAGAACTGGACATTGGATCTGAGACACTGAGTCTCTCAATGACCTACAAATAGAGCTCACTTTTTATATCTGTGAGCATTCATTAATGTATACATTATCTCAATATAAAGAAGAGAGCGATGGGTTTATCTGGGGAAGGTTAATTAAGCGACTCTCCCAAAGTAACTCAATCATCAGGGGTAGAATTAGGACTGAATTCCAGTTTCTTGTACCTTTCTCATTTACTTGGCAGTTCTGCCCTGTGAGCTATTTACACTTCTTCCACTGGTCCTGTTATGTTTGTGTTTGCTTTGTCTTTCTGTTTCAGTGTAAACTTATGTCTGCTCATGGCAACACTGTTCTCCAAGGCACCCCAGGAATGAACCTCGAAATGACTTTAGATTCCTTTTCCTTCTCTGCCACCAAAATCTATCTACCCCCAGCAGTTTCTCCAGGACTCAGTAAAATAAAGGAGCAATATTAAGTGGTTTTGAAGGACCTTTCCGTTCTCTTTAAGAGTTTGTCTTACAAAAGAAAATTAGAGTTAAAGCAGTAAAAACAGATTTTAACAAGGAACTATGGCAACAGGGGAAGGGAGACCCAGAGGAAATGGAACTGGGCTCTGTTCTGAATCCAGCGTGGTGAAGATGGAATTTATAACTGAGGACAAGGGTGAGGTCAATGAATGAAAGATTACTAAGGGGAGACATCGGGGATAAAGGGGGATTCTGGCTAAAATGACTTGATAGGATTCTCACTAAAGGCCAGCTGGGATGGTCAGACGTCATCTCGGGGATGGTGACAGGTGAGGAAATTGTTCAGCTATTGAGAGTGATTAGATATTGAGGGTGGGGATCCTGAGTAAATCAATTTGCAGAGATTCTTGCTACACCTGGACAGTGCAAGATTGATGAGGATACAAAGGAGGACACTGAATGTCAAGGTCTGAGGAACCTGACTAAGTTCAGTCAAGCATAGAGCTGTGTCAGTTTCCCTGTCTTCATCCCAATCCAGTAATTTCCTTCTCCAAACTTTCTCTTTCCCCACATCCCTTTCTGCCATTGTTTCACCATTTCATTCATTGTTCTTCCTACCTAGCCCAGAAGCAAGCTGAACACGAAACAGTCTAGATTTTTCTCATGCAAAAGCTAATCCGTGGTTCACCTAAGGCTTGGAAGATTGTGCCCCCTCTTTCAGGCTCAAGGATGGCCGTTCCATCCATCAGATCAGATTCTCACGTGGTGCGGTAATGCCCTTCTGAGTGACACAAATTGTGCTGAGACGATTACCAAAAGCATGATAATGCCGCTGACAGCAGATAGGAAACTGCAGTGGAGACACATTTACTGCCAGTGGTGTGGTTTACAGTGGAAACCTACCAGGGTTTTGTACTTTTCGACTTGTGGAATGTCAATTGTGTATGATGCAGAACAAGGATAATTATTTGTACTGTTTGAAAGATTCACCTGAGCACATTATAAATATTTGTAAAGGAGCAAGAAAAATAAGAAAGAATTCTTTGGGTTATTAGAATCTGCTTTCTCTCCTTCCCTCCTCCTTTCCTCCCTTGGAACCAATTCCCAGGGGAGCCCCTGACCCTCTTCTCTGAAGGCACTAGTGACCCCATGACTGATTGTGCTGTAGCTCCCAGGAGTAATGCCGATTTGCATTTTAATGCTACCTCAAGTCTAATGAATGACTTCCAAGGAAGACATTTTGAGTTTGAGCCAGCAGTGAGGGAGGACTCTGGCTGGGGGTTGCGGGGGGAGGGGGGGGGAGCTTGAGTCCTCCCCAGGAGCATATGGGGCCTCCTTTGCTACTTACTTATGTTGCCCACGCTTTAGCATCTTTTCTGTTTTAACATTTTATTCTAGCTCTTCCAGTCTCTCGCACTTTGTCCTCACTTAGTGAGGAAAATGCCTTTGTGCTTTATTTTTATTATACCAGCAACATTACCTTGGCAGCTAGAAGTGGCAGGAAGATCCAAGCTGAGATCACTTGGGGACATGAGTTTTAATTCCAGCCATTAAAGTACTCTCTGGCTTTAAGTACTTCTCTGCGCTCTGTGTTCAGTTTCCCTCATCTGTAAATCAGTTATATTATCCCTCAAGTTCTCTTCCAAGTTGGAAAGTCCTTGATGCTACTAATGATTCAAATGTTGGTTTGGGGAGCTTATTGTATACAGACTCTACAAATCCATGTCCTAGAGCCAGATTTCCAATTAATTCTCTTAGGGATATGATGGGTTTTTGACAGTATTTGTATTCTAAGAAGTAATCACCATGAGATTACAGTTTCTGAAGGGTCAGCATTTTAGTAGGTCACATTTTCTGCTTAAACTGCGTGACAGTGTCCCTTAATAGTGAAGAATACACTTTACTTAGAAAACCTGTGCTCAACAATTCAGAGAATGTCACCAGAGCATGTATATAAATTATGTACACATCTTGAATACCAATGATTGTGTAACAGAGAGGAAGCTGAAACTTTCCAACCAAAAAAACACTTTACTGTTAGTAGCACCTCTGTTTAAAAAATATTTTTTCACTCCTTGTAGTATCTCCATCTGCAACAGAGTTTTTATCATATATTTTTGATACCAGTAAAAGCCAGTCACTCAAACCCTGTTTTTTTCATGGAACTTTCTTTGTGACAATATAGCCTATTAGAGCCAATATGTATTTGTGATGTTTCAAGGGAATGAAATTTATTGAATTCAGTCAATATGCTAGACATTAGAGGATCCAATGACACAAGAAGATGGTAATATTGTGGGGGGGGGGAAACACACACACACACACACACACACACACACACACACACACACATTGAATTGTAAACCAGAAAAACCACATGGTGAGAAGCACCAGAGAGAAGAAAGTGAAAGCAACCAATTAACCAATTTTGATGTGAAAGTGTAGAGGAAGGAAGCAATTAACCTTGCCTGTGGGTGGGGCAAAGAGCAGGGAGGGTTGGGTGATAATCAAGTGAGGCTTCACAGGAAAGGCACTCTGAAGTTCACCTAAAGAAGAAATGAGAAGAGGGACACTGTGGCAATCCAGGCTGTGGAGCTCAAAGGCATGGCTATCTAAACCAGTGGGAGTTGTGCCAGTATTTTAACAACTGGTACAGCCATAGCAGGTGTACTGGCTGAATATCATGAATACTAGTCTGTAAGTTAAAATTACCAGGCCTCCAATTTTTTTCGGGTCCATTGTCAAAGCAAGTTGAACTTATTTACTTTGTTATCATTGTCATCAAACATGGTAATCAAACATCAGACATTTATTGCATTGCTATAAATAAATCATTATCTTAGAAAGAACATAAGCCAGTTATGATGTAGATGCACGCAGAGGTGTCCAACCTTTGGCCCACAGGCAGCACGCAGCTCAGGATGTCTATGAATGTGGCCCAACACAAAATCATAAATTTACTTAAAACATGAGATTTTTTTTTGATTACGTGTCACAATGTATTTAACATGTGGCCCAAGACAACTCCTCTTCTTCTAGTGTGGCCCAGAGATGCCAAAAGGTTGACACCCCTGCAGAGAGTCTTTTCCACTAGACACAGTGGATTCAGTTGCTTTGTCTTGCTCATCATATCATGAAATCCTGGAGAGCAAAGGCACGTCTGAGTCACCTTGGTGTTTTCAATGTCTGACACTGGGACATGCACATAGAAAGGGATCAATAAATGCATGTGAATGAATGAACAACCTGATTCTTGATTCCTTCGGAATCCAGAGCTAGCTGACAACTCAATGACCCATTTTCTATTCCCTTTAGATAAATATGTTTGACACATTTTGGTCCTTGGCTTACCTGCTAGGATGCTAAAGTGGCCTTTGCATCTCACAACTGTCTTCTTATTGTGAAGAGCTAGCCCAGGCTTGCTACTGGCAGGTGTGTGTGGAGCACTTTGTTCAAAGTATTTTGGTGTGCCCAGAGAAAAAGCACTTGGGGGTTAAATAATTCTATCTCATAAAAGAAGGAAAAGAAGCAGGTATGAAAATGTGCTCAGGTAGAATTCAGAATAAATTGGAGAACAGAGGAGGAGGGCAGCAGAACACATTTACATATTCAGAGGTAGAAAAAAACACATAAGCAATCAGCAGCTAATGAGAAGAGAGATGATCAAGGGTAGGCAAGGAAGCTGGGGCCTGGAGGTGAGGGCAAGGAACCGCATCTCAGAGGTGTTTACATGCAGTCAAGAGGTTTTTCTGGGCTGTGTAGCTTGAATTTTTATCATGCCTCTCTGCTCATCTCTACTCCACTTCAATCACTTCACTCACATTAGGCAAACAACTTCTTGATGTCAAAATTGGTGTGTGCTGATAGCTCTGGAGTTGCAAGGCAAAATTCAAAGGGTGGGAGTTTCAATGGGAGAAGAAGAAAAGGAGAAAGGCAGAAAACCAACTCAAAGCTACTGTTGAGTCAAACCTTTTTGTCGCTTTTCGTCACTCAAAATATATACTCTCCCAGGCAGAATTGAAAACCCACTTCAAAAGATGTAATGTACTTGCATGTAGACTGCAAATCTTATTGCAGAGTCAGAATGCATACTTCCACTGGCGGTAGATGGGGGGATAATTATTCATGCTAAGGAAGATGATTTTTAATGAACTGAAGTTCAAATTATGCTTCTTCCATTTCAGTTGAAGGGCAGTAAAGATGAAACATAGGAGTCATCTTATAAAAATCTATGTGTGCTAGCTTTTGGGATTTCAGAATAGCAAGACCCTTGGTGGCTTCTCCTAATGGAGCAGCTCTGACTGAGTTGGAATAATCGGCAAGTGCTGATAACTGAGGGGTGGAGAGGCTATGACCCTGATCACAACGAGCTTACCCAGTAGGAAGGAGGGCAAGCTATGTGCATCCGTGGGAACCGCACTGCCACAGCTTTGCTTCACTGGCAGTACCTGAGTTTCTCTCACTTCCACATTTCTGCCAAATGCATAATGCTAATTTAATGCTAATTAGAACACTTGAATTCTACCATTTCCTAGGGATTAATTAATGAGATGATAAAACCTGGCACAGCCTCCTCAGAAAGGCCAGTGAAAAGGTCATGACAGACTTCGATGACAAGGGGATCAGCGTTAGGGAAGATCCAGGATATGTTCACAGTTAGTTGAGCATTTAGAATTCATCTCTTGATTCTGAGAACTTGAAAAACTGAATCAGAAAGCTGAATTTTTAGGTCAATCCTGCTGATATACAGTCTTTTTTTTTCTTATTTTAAATGTCTTAAATAGAAATAGAAAAATAGTAGGTAAACTGTGTAGCTCCGAGTCCAATATCCCCTCAAAATCTTTTTTATTTCCCTTTTATGTAATTACAAAGGGCATCATATTCTGAACCCTGCCATGATAGAGTTGGTGACCATGTATTTATAACCTTAGTTGAATCCTTGGCCTCAGTAATTCTTCTATTTTTCTTTTCTGTCCCTTGTCAACAGCCAGAGAAGGGTAGCATATATTGTGCTTTTTCCCTGACTGCCCAAGTCTCCATCGCGGTCTCTACCTCAATTCTCTGTTTATATGATTGTCCATTCATTCATCCATCCAGCCACTCATCTTTTCAATGGCTCTTAAGGCTTAGTCCAAAAAGACTTCAAGACATCTTACAAAAAAAAAAAAAATGCTTTACAACAGAAAAGAAACAAAGACATATAAAAGGAAAATGGTAAAAGGAAGCCCAAGGTTAAGGTAGTCTACAGAAATATTTACCAGAAGTCTCATAAAAATTATCAATAGGTAGATCACAGAAGTGGCTCTAAATTTTCTGGAAATAATAACAAATAGAAGAAATGAGCCTGTCCCAGGAACCATAGATCATGCCAGATGTTAAAGAGAATCAGGTTCTTCAAATGTCATCTCATTTTCTCCTCTCTGTCCATCCCCACATGCTCCTAACTAACTCTATTTTCCCATCTAAATCATCCTGTGTGAGACTAACTTTCAATTCTGGAGGTGGAGAAAGAGATGGGTCCTTTGTCCTCTAAATGATGGGCTTTTATTCAGAGACTACAGAATCACAAGATTCAGGCAGAGAGAAGCAGGCTTTAAGGCCACCTTCATTGTCCTAGTCAGTTATGGAAAAGGGGGCGGGCCCTAGACAAACAAGGAATAGAGGTTTATTGTACCTGCCTCTCCATGAAGGATATAGCATATGGGAGACAGTGAACCGTAGGGAACTGGGTCCCTCCTCTTCCAGTTGGCTGTCAGCTGGGCCTCAGCAGCCACCAGTGGACTTGATGGGGTCCTGCTGGCTGATGTTGTCCCCCAGCCATGGCCATCAGACTCTCCTTGTATGATCCATAGCCCTGTTTCTTTGAGATGGCCAAGCATTAGGGACAGCTGTGCTGCCTGGGCATGGAGGACCCATATATGCTTTGAAAACCTACAGCCACATGTCCACTTCACTTTTGCATTCCCAAACATTGCTTTGGCACTTAAAATCAAACTGTTTCATTATTTACTCAATTTTTTACATGCCAGCTTTGTATTTAAAGCCTACAGGCTTTCAGAAACTGGTATTTGCTTGGCCCAAAATAGCAATGTCTCTAGGACCCCTCAGCAAAAACATCATCTTTTCTTGCTAATTCAACATCAGCCAACTCAGTAGTATGCTATATTGAAATCACTTTTGTCAACAATGCTCTTCCTTCCACAGACAAGTCTTGAACCAAATCTTCTAAAGTTTGGTAATAATTAAATTGCTCCAATTTCATCAATTTCCCCGCCTTCTTATTCTGATCTTACTGATGCGGGCTCAAGGATAAAGGAGGGCCAGTTCTTTATAAATTAGATCAGTATTGGCTGCTTCTTTGCCTCCAGAATTCTAATGGTACCCGGAATTACTGTTGTGGAATCTACTTGAAATGATGATAGAAACCCAACTCTTACTGTCTAGGTCAAAGTGGGGCCAGATTGTGCCTAAATCGGAATAAAAGTGGTCTCCTTCCATGCATTCTGTGACTCACAGAGGGCAGGACTGAGCTGGTGATGTGTCACTTTTGTGGTGCTCCCATAGCCAGGCCTGTGTCTGAGCTCCACTATAGCCATGGTGTGTCCTGCTGTTCAACTCATCTGGACAGCCACTACCTGCCTGCCAACGCCAAATGGAAGGTTTTAGAAAAAAGAAATGGGGATTAGTGGGAAAGACTCAAAACCCAATCATCTTAGCTCAGCCTGCTATAATATGTAGCATAGCCTGAGGAATGTAAAAAGATTCATTTCTCACAATTCTGGAGGCTGGGAGGTCCAAGATCAAGGTGTGAGCAGGTGTAGTGTCTGGTGGAAGCTTACCTCCTGGTTTGCAGATGGCTGCCTTTTCCTTATGTCCTCACATGGCCTTTCCTTGGTGAGTACACACAGGGAGTGAGGAGAAACAGAGTCAGAGATTAATTTTTTGTCTCTTCTTCTTTTCATAAAGCCATTCTTCCCATCATGGGGGTCCCACCTGCATAACCTAATCTAACCCTACCTACCTCCCAATGCCTCCCTAATTCACCATTGCTTTGTGAATTAGGGCTTCATCATATGAATTTGAGAGGAAGACAACAACTCAGTCCATAGCACCAGCCATCTCTGCTTCCCTCCTGCCTCCCACTTGCAGTAAGGGCCTCACAAATTTCCCAGCTGCCATGGGGAGCCTCATAGCAAACAGGGACCAGTGAGGTTTACAACAATGTCAGCAGGGTCAAATGTATTAAGAGGGGAGCTCTGCCTGCCTTCTGCTCCCGTGAGCCCTTGGCATCCTCTCCATCCACAGCACAGTCACTCTGCTCTTGTTTTCCCCCAATATTTCTCAGCCTGATTGGTTGACCAGCTGGAAAGCATGGCTCAGTGGGAACTCTCACCTGACTGTGTGTTTGAGCTTTTTGCCCCATTGGTCAGCGATAAGAAATTGGAAATTGCCTGTGTGACTGCAGATCAGAGGGTAACCGCTAGCCAAGCAGGGGTCTTCAGATGGGAGCATGGAGCGGGCAGTGTTTTGATTAGGAGTTAAGAGGGTATTGTCAGGGTTAAAAGGTAAGACAAGAGGTCCATGATTTCAATAGCCCAGCTCCCAGCCCTGACAGTGTTTTATAGGCTCTGCAGGGAAGGAAGAGTGAGGTTTCCTGAGTTGTAGAAATGCAGAAAATGGTCCTATCCATCTAGCAGTGCAGTACCCATGTGACTGTATCTCCTGAGCCAAGATTTTAAAGTCTATTTTCATTTATGCCCAAATTTCCTGAAACGGGCTGACAAGTGGATCAGAAAGTTCAGATGGAAGCTTCAGACATTTGTTTTGGGAGCCAGAGGAGCCACACAGCCGAGCCAAGGAGAGTTTACTAAGTTATGCTGTCTGTTTTGCTCATGTCTGGATCTGTGTCCTTTCCAGCCGTCGCCAGAACAGTCACACTTAACTGCATTTCATCATCAAGGCTGAGTATTGAACCGAGGTGACTCAGGAGAGACACCAAAGAGAGAAGAGGGGTACCTGGGGGACAGTGCCTTGGGCTAACCAGTTAAACAGCTGGGAGGTTCTCCTCTTTCCTTCTCCCACCTTCCATCATCAGTCCGCTCTGGAGACCCCGCAGTGCTTCCACATCACCTCAGCCTCTGTTCTCTCCGGTGGTTTTGCTAGTCCTGGTATTTTGGGTGTGGCATAATTAGAGGAGAGATTTGTGAACTCTGCAATTCATTGTTTCCTTTGTTCTAGCAAGAGTATAATTTGGGGGTTTGTGTGGTTAAATTCTGCATCACAAATGCTTCAGCTAGGCACTCATGGTACAACATGGCCAGTTATAGGAGAACCATGCAGAGGCTGCACGTGGGTTTAACACTCACGGGTGCGGCTGCCCTTTCCAGAAACAACAGCGATCTTACGCTTTCCCTTCAGATGCCAGGTTCCACCCAAAAGGTCTAGATTCCTCCTTGGTCCCTTAATCTCAGATGAAAGCTTGAGCTCTAACCTGGACTACAAGTTGCACGTCCCATTGGAGAACTTAAAAATTGGGGAGCCTTGAAGCCAGGCTTCCTGAAAGCCAGGAATTAGGAGCTTTGACATCAATGTATCAAGCCTTATTTTCTATGTCAAATAA
Organism: Glossophaga mutica; assembly: GCA_039655065.1. Classification (NCBI taxonomy): domain Eukaryota; kingdom Metazoa; phylum Chordata; class Mammalia; order Chiroptera; family Phyllostomidae; genus Glossophaga; species Glossophaga mutica. The sequence continues at coordinate 162,110,482 of CM077303.1, forward strand.
ATATACACATATTTACAAATGTGTGCATCAGACAGGTAGGAATATCTATGCCTTATGTGGCTTATATACAATATTTAGGTATGTGATTATCACATCACAGGCAATTACAGGATCGCACTTAACAATATCACCTAGAACTGTAATTACAGACCAAACTTTGCAATGAATTCTAAAGTGGAAATTTAAGATTATTGACTGTGGCAAGTGTAACAAAGAAAGGTCCCCAGGTTAGTGGAGGACAAAAGATCTCTGGATATAGTAAGGATACGAATGGAAGACATCCTAGGGATGGGGAGAAAGACGTGTTGGTGACAGCAAAAGGAAATATACTCCCTCCACCTGTGACTGACACCTGGGGCTCAAGGAGAGGAAGCCTTGGGTGAAGAGCAAGCAAGGCAGGTGAACAAGCACTGAAGCGGCCTGAATCTAGAGGAAGGACCATAGCCTAGAGAGGTGGCAAGAATGGCCCTGGGGTACCACAAAAGTGGAGGGGGTGTCTACAACATGGAAGGAGCTGGATGGAATAGCTCCCCAAAGCCTCAGGCAAGGAGAGCCAGCTGCCAGGTGCCAGAGAGATGGAAAATTCGGGTACATGTGCACAAAAGGGCTGGCCAACTTCAAATATCAGCCATGGACTTCCTGTTGTTTAATGCTCATTAAAGCTTGTAACATCATCCAAAGGTGAAATATAAGACTTCCTGTCTTCCATCTCTGATGTTTACCAGGAACACCGAAAGTTGAGGGAACAGAAGCAAAAGCACCCAGGACCAATCACCCCGGGCAATGTGTGCATGGCTCCACTGGCAGAGCTGTTAGACCTGGCCCTCCTGCACAGGTGGGTGTGGCCTGAGACTGTTCTCAGGGATGGGCCTCCTGCCCAGCAGATGGACCGCCTGGGGTTTGCTTCCCAGCAGGGCACCAGCTGACGTCAGGCTTTGGTCCTTTCCACTCTTGTATTGACCATCTCTGTGACCTTAAGCTCATTTTTAAATTGCTGATTTTCAATTGCATTCTGCAGTTCCCAGGAATAATAATAGTAGTTTTATAAACTATTGGTGATTTTTAATCAGTAAGCAACCCTGAAGCTCTCAGAGGGACTTTTCGTTTGGTTGGGTTTTTTTCCATGATTTAAATCAAATGATCAAAGAAAAAAATGTCTCTATGCTTTGGTTCTTTGAATTATTGACTAGATATACTATCATCAGATGCTTTACTGCCATTCACAATGGTGGAAGGAGAGAGAGAGAGATTAAAGGCTATTGGGATGGGGGTCTGTGACTGGAAAGGCCCTCCCGCATCAGGCAGGTCATGGGGCCAGGAGGAGGGAACGTGGTGTTGGGGGAGCAGCACCTGCACTACTTATAGGCAGACTTGCAAACCACCTTCATTTCTTCAGTAGGAAAACAAGCAGTGTCCCTTTTGTTCCTGCACCCAGCACTTGTCATGTTCATTACCTTACCTGACCCTCACAATCTAGCAATGAGGAATGCAGGGCAGATGAGGTCAGTGAGGTCAACAGAGGGCTAAGACACACTGGAGATGGTGTCAGGCCTGAAAGCAATGACAACAGCTGTGGTGGTGGTGATGATAATGATGACAGCAATTAATATCCATAGAGTGCTTTACAATCCACAGAATTGCCACATGCCTTTCTCACTACAAAACTAGAAAACTGATTTTGCAATAATGTATGGGATGTTAAGTTGGAAGAGAGAAAACCTTACATCCTAGATTGCTTGGCTACAATATGCAAAGCTATGTATGAGCCAGCAAATTTGTTTAATTTGCCCAGAGAAAACATACCAAAATTTGTATCAGATTTGAGTGCCTAGGATTCTTGAGCTACAACGACTATGCCAAGGGTGCTTACCCTCAATAATTTCACATTCAAGTAGAGGAAAGAATCACATATGTGCCATCACTATATAAGAAAGCAAAAGATACGAAGTGATGGGGAAAGTGTCCCAACATATAAAAGTGAGCTCAAAGGAAGCAAAGATGGCTGAGGGTACTTGAAGAAGGAGAGTGGGTTGGATTTTGGTAGAAGAAGGACCAGAGTTATTCTGGGAAGAGAAAATATCTTGAGCAAAGGCATAGTAGAGAAAAACATGACCATGTTGATAGAATAATAAGTGATCCAAGTGTGGGATATAACAGAGGGCACAGGAAAGAGGGTCTGAGTAAAACGTGTAAGAGGTAGATAATTGGTCCAGTTGCTAAGGGTGTTGGAGACAGAGGTGGGCACTATTGTCATTCCATTTACAAATGGAAAAATTGAGGCACAGAGAGAACACGGTCACAAAGCCAGGAAATGGGTCTGGGTAGTGCAACTCCAGAAGCCATCCTCAAGTGCTGCATGCCAGGGCCTCTTGCCTGTGTGCTCGAAACCCCTTCTCCACCTTTAGCTTCCCCAAGCTATGACGAGGCCTGCTCTCTACTTCACAGGGCCAGTGAATGTCAGTCATGCAAAATGGCAGTCATTTTGCTTTTGGTTGTGAGTGACAAACCTAAACTCAAACCAGCTGACCCAAAAACAAAATGTTTGATCTCAGAAAACAAGAAGTCCAGAGGTCAGAAAGGAGCCATCACTGGTTAATTCAGCAATTCAACAGTAACTTCTGAAACAGAGGTGTTTCCTCCTCTCCACTAGCAATCCGCCAACCTCCTGGGCCAGCCTCTATGCTGGCTGAATGTTCTCTCCACCCCCTGCCTCTTCCCTTCCCCATCTCCAGTGCTGTCTCTCACGGCAGCTGTTCTGACTCCTTCCAGATATCAGCTCCACTTTCCAAGCCTCCTATGTGCACGTGGGTCTCCTCCTTGTAGCAGGGCTGCACTTTCCCTTATTGTGTGAACCTGTCATTAATGTCAGCTCTCCCTCTCAGAATCCAAGCTCCGTGAGGGAAGAAACCCTATGTACTTTTGTTCAACATTGTGTCTCTAATGCCTGCCACTCAAATACTTGTCAAATGAATAAATGATAGCTTTGTGTGGTGCCTAAAAACTCAAGAACCACAATAGATATTGAACATGGCAAAATACTAATTTTATCATGAATACTTAGGCTGCTTTTCCCTGAGAGGTATTACTATTGTTTTTCCCCCCAAGAAGCATTATCTTCTTTTTCCTTCCTATAAACCCCATGGTTTATTCAGATATCCATGTTCAGCAATTTCCTGTTCCAGAAGGAGATTCTGATTATTTAACACCCCTGGAAACTGCTGTTAGCCCAGGTTGGCAACATAAGCTGCCCGAGCAGACTGAGGGAAAGCTATCCTTGTAGGTAACCGAGGCTGCCAGTTGCCCCAGCTGCTGGTGCCCCAACTGCTTATAGCCAGCGTTGTGCTAGTGGAGTTGGAAATAATAGAGAAAAGTTTAGTAGGTAAAAGTGAACAGGACTTGGTGATGTTTGGAGACATGAGAGATAAAGAAGGTAATGTTGTAGAAGGCTCCTTTTCTGGTGTGGACCCCTGGGTGGACAGATGGACGGATGGAGTTTCTAATAACCAGGATGGAAAACCATGGTTAAAATGAGAGTCATCCAAACCAGATTTTCATGCAGTTTTCCCTTATCAGTTTTGTAAATTAAAATGAGTCTGAATTCATCTTCGCTTCTTGTTTGCTTCCATTGTACTGTATTGGGCCCTCTGGCGTCCTGTTTGTCACAGTCCTTGTATCAGACTTTATTTAGTAATGTTTGCATTTCCTCCTTGGACCAACCTGAGAGTGCCAAGATAGCAGGAGACATGAGTGCGCATGCATGTACTTGCGTGTGTGGGATTACATTTCTCATGGCAGATTATTATTTTGTCCCTAGTACATGGTTGATAGATATCTGCTGGATATGGTTGGGCTGCAGCCAACCATTGTGCAACCATCCATTGTGAAGGTGAGATAGCCACACTTTGGTGGACAGTTACATTTAACCTAGGAGCAGACAAAATCCCCACCGCATCAGCTCCCCTTGCTCCTGATTGTGCCTTTCTTGGTTGAATGCTTAGGGTTCATCCAGCAAGCTTCTTCCAAATGCAATTGGACCTTTGCAAGCCTCAGGCTGTATGTCAGGGTTGTTGTGTCTTTGAATGTCCTGGAAGGAAGCTTATCACCCTTTTGTCTTTGGAAGGTACATTTCCTTGTTAATAGGTTTGCAATTATTTTGGCAGACTGGAAATAATATTTCAAAAGCACTGAAGAAGCAGCTGGGGGACATTACTTGTAATTGCTTAATATTGTTATCACATTTGCTTACAAGAAAAAAGAAGCAACCCGCCATCCATCAGGGGAGGGAATACTCATAGACGGCAATTGTGGTGCATGCTTTGGAATGTCATGGCAACCGTCCCATGGTCCGGACTTGATTACTTGCTGCTACATTCCCGTCATAGCTGAGTTGCTTCATTAACGTTATTTTCTTCAACCTCATTTGTAAAAGGAAGTTGGAAAACAGCCCCATGTAGGGGTGCACGCTCACCTGCTTAGAAAAGCTGTTGTGGCAAAACAAAATAGCATCTCCTATTTCCATCCTTTTGCAAACAGAGTCTATAATTGTACTCAGAGGCTCATGGGTCCTACTGTGGGCATCAAGGAAGGGCTTAACCAGAGGTGACAGAGAATTATTCAATATCCAAACCTGTCTTTCTACAGGTGAGAAAAATGAAGCCAGGAAAGGTTTGCGCCCAGTGTTGACAGTCCTCTCTAGTGATCAGATGCCCCTGGGTTCAATTCCTGCCTCCATCACGTTCTACCTGTTCAGCTACTTACATGCGTCTGAGCCTCAGTTTTCTCCTTTGAACTGGGAATAACAACACCTGCCTTGTCAGCACCTATTGAGAGAATCACAGATCAAGCCAGGATTAAGGTTCTTGGCACATAATAGGTGCTCACTTCCTGGGAATTGTAATTATTACATCAAAAATCACAAAGGGAGTTTGTTGGGAAGCTGGGACAAATTCACGTCCCCTGAGCCTGGTCTGATTAGACCATATAGCTCCATTTGAGTGAGGAGGCCTGGAAAGTGGGCATTTGTAATGTCTGCTCAGTAAGCAGCTTCACTTATTTTGTACCCAGAGATTGGCACTATCCAGGTGGCAGAGTGATGAGGGTGTGAGTGGTGGGCTTTGGGCCAAATATTTGCCCCAATCCCAGCTGGCTGTAGCATTTTCCAGAACCTTCCACATCCCTTCATGGCACACTGGACAGTAAATGAGTTGTATTGTAAGTTGCAAATGAAATGGCCAATCAGTCCGAAAGACTCAGGAAGACGAAGACCACTCCACTCAGACACCTAAGTGACTGCTGGGTATGTAGGGAAGATAACATGCTCTGGAGAGGTGAACTAATGATGGGTGTGTAAACAGAAACTTCAGCTCTGAAATAGCCTGCTGGCCTCTCTCCTCGGACTGAAGCCAAAGCACATCAGAATTCTTCTAGGCTTTGAAAGACAAACGGGATGTCTAGCATACAGAAACCATTTCTACGGGAGAAAGGCAGTACTCGGAGCATCGTTTAGAAAGCAGAGCCAGCCCAGGATCCCTTCACAACCAGAAATAAAGATGGGGAAGCTGGAGATAGGCAAGTGAGGTGGCCCTAGAGACTGCAGAGAAGCCTGACCTTCCTGAAGAGGCCCTGTTTCCTTATGTAGGGAGAAAGCTGGGAGCTCTCCATTCCGTGGGATTCAGCTTTGTTTTCACAGCCCTACCACTGTTAAAAGAAATGGAACTGGACACAGCGGCTGAAAGGTTCAGCCATAAACCTGAAGACACTGGCATGAAAAGAGTCTGGAGCACAGCAGAATAGTAAGGCAAGCCCAAGCTCGCAGTGGTGCCCAGTGACATGGCTGGCATGAACCGCCTGCCTCTCAGCAGGTTAGATATTGGAGCAGAGCAGAGTGGCTCCAGCTAATCTCCTGGTTTGGATGGCAGGGCAAGAGCATGCCTAAATCTGCCTGAAGTGGGGCTTGTGTCATTACCTTTAGCAGCAGCTACCTTTGAGTCATGTAATTTTTTATATGCAGTTTCTCATTTAATCCCTACAGCATCCCTGTGAAACAAATCCTTTTATTTGCATTTAACAAATGGAAACAGTGAAGCTGAGAGAGGTTAGGTAATTTGTCTCGGGACCAAGTTGGGAGGTAGATGAGCAAGGATTAGAACCCAAGTCCACACTCATACCTCTAATCATGTCATAGTAATCACTCACTCTGATACAGAGCCATTCTGTGGCAGGCACACACTTTCTATTCATTCATATAATGCTTACAACCACCTGATAAAGTGGACATTATTATTAGCATCATGTCTATTCACCTGATGAGGAAACTGAGGCACCAGGAGTTAAGTAATTCACTCAAGTTTGCACAGCAAATGCGTGGCAGGGCCAGGTTTTAAAGCCAGCTGGATGTCTCCCAAGGGCATGGTCTTAGCCAGGAAGCCTGTGGCTCTCAGTGCTCATGGGAACTTCAGCCTTCAAACTTGTTAGAAATGCAGATTGTCAGGCCTCGCCCCAGAATCAAGGCACCAGGCGATCTGGCCTTGCCCTGTCACACTGTAGGTAGCATTCTCTCCAGTTAACCCAGAAAAGTAGCTGGCCCTTCTTCCTACATTCTCTCTCCTCGAAGTGTGGTCTGCAAATAAGCACCATGGGCACCCCCTGGGTGCCTCTTAGAGCTGCGGAGTCTCACACTCCACCCAGATCTGCAAACCACAACTGTGTTTCAACAAGACCCCCAGGTACCGTGTATACACTTTAAAGACTGAGACACTCTGACCCAGGACATAGCAGAATGAGATTGTGCTGAGGAAACTGCCCTCAGATCTTACTACTTCCAAGACAGGGAAGGGAGGGAAGCAGCTTTCCTCAGTGCCCCATGGAGGGACATCAGTCCAGAGACACGGTCCTTCACTAGAAGGTGGTGGGCTAAAAGTAGCAGCAGCTACTCTGACAGATGAACCAAGTCTCCGTAACTTAATGTAATAGATATTTCTTACTCGTGTAATCACATCAGTTGGGAGGGCCCTGCTGCCCAGCAAACTAGAAGCAGTGCCCATGACTTCCCCCTCGGACTCTGAGGCCACCTCTCCCAGCAAGGGAAAGCAGGAAATGTGACCTGAACATGTGCTCAAGAGGAAAGGCAGCCAGCAGTCTCCACTACGATTCAACTAGAAACTTTTAGCTCTCAACTGTTCACTTATTTATTTGGCAAATGAACAAATATCTGCTTAATGGATAATGAGTAAGATTCACTTATCCATCCATTCATTTATTCATTCAACAAACATTTGTTATGGCCTGATGTATGGAGGAACTTGGAATTGCAAAGTTAATAAAATTGCTCCTTCTCACAAAGAGTTCAGCATCCAGAGGGGAAGATGAGGAGCAGCCTATTGACTGGCAACTGTGGACAGCAGTAAGCAGGAGTGCTCTGGAAACACAGGAGAGGGTATCAGGCTGGGATATCAGGGAAGGCTTCCTGGAGGAAGTGATACTGAGCCAAGTTTAGACATGTGGAAGGAATCAACAAGGCAAAGAATGAAGTCTGAAGACTCAAGACTGATGAGCACACTGCCTGTGTGAAGCTGTGGAGGAGCTCAATTTTGGAAACTGAGATGTTAGTCAGATAAATGGTAGTGTCAGGGATGGTGAAGACATGAAGCAGTGCAATTCAGAATGGCTGGCTTCCCTGTGTCCTTTGAGAGGGGAAGCAGAGAGCCTGTGGTCTGGCCCGTGATGGCAGGAAAAGAGGCAAACAGTTCCAACCACACACTTGTGTGTTACCCTCACACTTAGTCACCCAGAAAACAGCAACACACACACGCTACAGTGAGCTTCCCCACTGAAGCACCCTTTATAATTCTGCCGAAGTGGAGGTGCCAGCTGCTTTAAACCACCGCACATTTTCAGTACTGGAACAGTTGTCACCTGCCTTGTCCGGGAACTCGTTCTCTACAGAGCAACATGCAGAGTTCACACATTTCTGCCAGTCTTGGGTGGCGCAGGGCTTTCTTAAAAGCTGGAGACCGTATATCCCCACCAACCTGTCAGCCCCAAAGACATCCTCTAGAAGACCTGCCAGACAGGACACAAAGTTCTGTCTTTCATAATTAGGGAGTGATTAATAACTTAATCAGAACAGAGAGTGATACACACAATGTCACGTCCTCTCATTTGTTGGGCTACGGGCCCCCATTAATCACGGGACATTCTGAAAGCAAAAGCGACAGGTTGATTTGAAGCTTAGTGTTGGGCAACCTTGGCACTGTTCCCTGATCTGCTTCAAAACACTGTGAATATACCACAGCCCACATCACTGTCATAGGCGCAGCCTCTGTCCCTGATGAACCCTTGGGAAGGGAATGGAATATCTGCATGTCAAGGAAGCTTGCTCATCCCACCTCCCCCTACTGTGGGCCCTGAAAGCTGTCCCACAGCAAATGCACCCATGAGAAGGTTCCTGGCGGTTTAAGTTCTTCCAAGGGCCCGGAATTCCACTCTCCCTGTCATGCTGTCTCCTACAGACTGCAGGTTCTTGTACTGCAGGTTCAAGTCTTGTTTGAAAGCACAATTCCTCCTCTCATGACCTTCTCTTTTCAGCCAAGGATGGTCCCACAGAATGCTGTTCTGGAAGCTCTTCGTTCACAGAAGCCTATAGCCCTGGCATCAGTAGGGGCGAGGATGAGTTGTTCTCCTCCGAGTCTGTCACCCCTCCAAACTTGGATGCTCACCTGGCTTGCCCTGCTTGCTGGCAGGGGACCCCTGGATTCCTCAGGACTGCTCACAGCCACTTCCCTGAGCTGCATGCTCAGTTTGAAACCAAGACCTCCCCCCACAAAAGACTACTCAGTCCATTCTACAGTTTCTCACTGTAGAAATGCATCTGGCTGATTATGCAGGAAGGAAATTTGTAAAGAAGGAGGGCACCCAGGAGGTTAAAAAATTTCCATGAGAGCCAGAGTATTGCTGGATTCAGGCTTATATGGCCAGGAAAGATGCCCCAAACACCACCACCAAATGGGCCCCCTGAGGATGCTACCACCTCCACATCAGGCCCCAATGCTGCAGCTAGTACCCCAGAACTGCTAACCTGGACACCAGACACTCTCATGAGGATGGCCACCACTGCTGCCCTGGGGGCAGCCCCTACCCCCCTGCTGCTGCCGCTGGGATGTCTCCTGTGTCCAGGATTTCTCCACATCAACTTCCCACTCCAGGTCGAAGGCCAATGCAAGTTCCCAATTCTCGTCCCCACAGCCTGCCTCCAGGGAGCCTGGAAAAGTGAGTGAGCACCAAATATTTTTAGCTTCCATGGCAGGAAATTGCCTCTAGCCCAGCAAGACATCCATTCTGTGGATATGCCACAAACAGAGAAAGGAGGTTAGTGGTTGGCTGCTTCTGTTTCATGCCTGTGAGGGATGGGGTTGAAATTCATCAACACTGGCTCGCTCATTACATTATTCACAACAGGCACTTAACAGTTTTGGCCTCTGACAATGGTTTCGTTGTCCATTCCTCCAGCCACTTCTCCAGACTGTTGCAGACATCTGTTGTCTCCTTACCTCCCTGCTAACAGGGGCTGGTAGCCTCCGACACTCTGGGTATTCAGGGGAAGAAGTGCATGGAAGTTTGGATTCCTTTCAGCTAGTAACGGAAGCTTGTTCAGTTAAATTTCTGTCTGTAATCTCCCAACTTTCGCAGTTTGCTGCCCCCAAAATTGGATCTATCTCTCTCAAGATTGCCAACTGCAGTGTCTGCAATACCAGCCCACGCAGACTACATTTAGGGCCAAGAATTTCTTGGGTACTTGTTAAAATTCAGATTCTCAGGACTTAGATCCAGAATTATGGTGTAGTAGGTGTTTGATAAAAATGGCCTAGAGCTTCAAAGTTACAATTCTTTGGCAATTCCACAATCTCTCTGAATATCACCATTACTGAACTCACTGTTAACTGCTTGAATATTTAGGGAAGCTATGTCTCAACTCAGGCTCTAGCCAGGATCACCCTTCATAGCAGAGGAAATGCATCGCAGCTGTCCTAGACTTCCAGGTGCTGCTAAATGTGCTCCCATGAGTCAGAAGGATGCCTTATGGGGGCGAGTCAAGGCTTCACTACATCAGTAGATGTCCACACTTACTCCTGTTGAGAGAGGAGCCAGCTTTCAAGCTCTTCTTCTATCCTCCTCTTCCATCCTCCCTTATTCAGGGTAACTGATCTGTCTTGAGTGAAGTGAATTTTAGGTCTTACTTGGAGTTGTTGGCTTTTAATGGGGCCTCCTTTCTCTGGTCCCACTACGTGAAAAGAAAGTGATTGTTGCCTTACACCTTAGGAGCATGGAGCTCAATGAAAGTTGGCTGCTGACTTCTAAGTTAGAGTCTCAGAGACCTGGACTCACTGTGGCTCCCTTGACATTAGAAGAACCCTCACTCCATCCTCTCACCCCAATCAACTTCTAGGAAATGATATTCCTGCTTCCTTAGGAATTCAGGGTAGTGTCCCCAATAATAAAGAGGCCAACAGGCTGTCACTTGTACCATGTCATTAAAAGATTCATCTTTGTAACTAGGGCTATGTCCTTAGCTGTGTAAGGTCTCTGATTCATTCATTCATTCATTCACTCATTCATCCAGCAAATATTATCTGAATGCCTACTATGTGTGAGGCCCTATTCAGATCTGGGTTATAATGGATTCTTGTCTTCCTCTAGGTCGGTAGAAAGGAGCCTGTGTGAGGCAGGGCCTTGCAAGAAACAGACACCAAGACAAGGTTACACATGCAAGGATTTTATTAGAGAAAATGCTTGCAGGATAGGAAAGGCTGGGAGAGTCTTCAGAAGCCAATGCAAGTCTGATCTTGAGAGAAGGAAAGAGGGAGTGCTAGACTCTGAATGTTTGTGTCACCCCCAATTCATGTATTAAAATCCTAACCCCCAAAGGTGAAGATATTAAAAGGCAGGGTCCTTGTTTGGTGCTTTAGTTATGAGAGTGGAACCCTCATGGATGGAATTAGTGCCCTTATAAAAGAGGTCGCTGAGGGACCCCTTGCCCCCTTCTGCCATCTGAAGATGTAACAGGAGTCTGTGGCCCAGAAGAGGGCTCTCACCTAACCATACTGGTGCCCTGATCTCAGCCTTTCAGCCTCTAAAACCATGAGAAATACAGCTGATCTTGAACAACATAGGGATTAGGGTTACAGAATCCCTGTATGTCAGAAATTCACATCTAACTCTTGACTCCCCCGAAACTTAAGTACTAATGGCATACTGTTAACCAGTAGAAGCCTTATCAATAACATGAAAAGCCAATTAATACACATTTTGTGTGTTATGCAGGGTGGGGTAAAAGTAGGTTTATAGTTCATATGGAAAAATAATACAATAATTAATAAATAATTATACAAGAATAAGCAGTTTTGCACATTCACAACTGTACACCTACTTTTGCCCCACCCAGTATGTATTATATAATGTATTCTTACAATAAAGTAAGATAGAGAAAAGAAAATGTTACTAAGAAAATCATAAGGAAGAGAAATACATTTACAGTATTTGTTGAAAAAAGCCCACATACAAGCAGACCTGCACAGTTCAAACCCTTGTTGTTCAAAGGTCAATTATAAATTGCTGTGGTTTACAAGCCACCCAGTCTGTGATATTTTGTTAAAGCAGCCTGAGCAGACTAAGACAGGAAGAGGAGTTTGTGTGGATGCATCCTAAATGAGCCAATTGGGAGTGCTTGAGTCTAAATTGGCCAGCAAATGAATCCAGTGTCTTCTAGGAATGGGTCTGCCTTAGTAGCTCCACTGCCTCCAGTCAGTGATGCGGAGCAGCCCATGGGAAGTGAGGCCTCTGTGCTAACACAGCAGAAGATTTCAATGCATAGCAGAGAGCCCTGGATCACTTACGCCCTCTGCCATCGGAGGTCTGCCAGGTGCATTCTTCTGGTGGCCACTGAGCCATGCTTTAACCAAAACTGGAATGAGAAAGGGAGCATGAGGGGATTCTGGCACAAAGTCAGATCTAACATTAGAGGAAGTTACATCCATCATCCTGAGATGGCTTAGGTTTGTTTGCTCAGACAATAGCCACTTCCTATCTTGTAAAGGCAAGGAATAATTTGGGGCAGGTGACTATCAATTAGTTCAGGTGCTGGTTTGAGGACACTCTCTTACCTATGGTGGAAGATGGACTGTGCAGACGTTTTGATGAAATGGGCTGCGTTTTTTAAAGCAGCTGCTAATGGGGTCTTTGCATGTGAAGAAGCTGAGTCCCAGGACCTTGATCCTGCAATCAGAAACCCTCTTTCCCCGCTTCTGCCATCTCATACTCAGGACTTCTTTTCCTGCAGTATCAGAGGTTGGAAGATCCCAGTATAAGCAAGTTTTGGGGAAATTCTCAGTATCTGCTTTCATCTGAGGCAGGAAACACAAGAGGCATAATACTTGATTAAATCTGTTTAACCTACCAGATCCGATATTAACAGAGGAATAACCATGCAAAAACCACTCACCAGTGTTCATTCTTCTCTGGAATCCAAGGTGAAAACCAAGGTGAAAACCAAGGTGTCAGGCAGTGTTCAGGTTTTCCTAACAGATGCTACACACGTCTCTGAAGTGAAACATGTCCCTGTGTTTCTGTGTCAGCTCTGGTTCCTAATAAGATGGTGCAATGAGGCAGGGCAGGAAATTTTCATAGCCAACCCCTCTGTTTACATGCATGAAAGCTGAGATAGCCTGGGGAAACAACTAATGCACACAAGATCTGAAGTGTTCCTGAATATTGGTGCTGGTTTCCTAATGCTTTGGAATTTGTAAGTGCCGATGACATTTACAAATGTTTTCTTCAGTCATTCACTCAAAGATATTTACTGAGTGCCTATTATGGGCAAGATTTTTCTAGAGGGAATACAGTAGTATAGCCAGATATGCTGACAGACAAAGAGGTGGGGTGCAGGGGGGTAAATGGAGTTTTACGTTGATTTCTATGCACAAGGTAGAGGAGATAACTATCATGTAAGCAATGCCTTAGTTTATGGTAGGAAGACTGTAAGACTAGGTAGTCATGGTATATCTAACTAGATAAAAGAGTGATTTTTATTTTTTCCTATGTAGTTTGAGATTTCCTTAGAGATACTAAAGAAGCTAGAGATAGTCCAACCACACTGCATTAGTAATGATCAAGGAATAGCCAGATATGCTAAGATCTGCACTGTGCAGTATAGTAGCTCCTCCCACATGCAGCTGTTGTATGCTTGCAATGTGTCTTGTTTGGACTGAGGTGCTCTAAGTATAAACTACTCTCTGGATTTTGATGACAGGGCTTCTCTAGACTGTACACTTCCAGGAGGTGGGTTCTCGTATCCTTGGAACACAGCACACTTTCTGGAATGTGCGAGGTGGTCTAAGATGTTTGCTGAGTGGATGAATGTGAGTTAAGTACATGTCAACGCTACCACCAGTACTTTCCACAGCACTTTTGTACCTTCTGATGAGCCTGCTCAGAACTTGCTCTAAGGTATCCAATATGCAGATGGCTGTCACGGATCCTGTGCTAAAGCCCCATACATGTGCTAATCCTGGCAGCTCAAATAAGGGCTTTGCAAGCAGAGACACCTACCAGCAGATCTGTGGGATTCAGAAACTCTGAAGGGGGCTGACCCAAAAGAAATGTGTTCCATCCTTTCTTTCCTCTGATGGTTGTATGGTCGCCTTTCTTGTTTAGAGTAACTGTTCAGACTGCTCCCTCATCATCAGGTTTCCAGTGGTCATTTCTTCCTGCTCTTTGTGGGTCTGCCTCTCCTAAATTACAGGCCATAAAGAATGAGGGCTGAGGAAGCAAAAAAAAAAAAAAAAAAAAATAGGGATTTTTAGAATTGTGCCTAAAATAAGAATAAATCTGTTCTGAGTGAGGGCATGCGGGGCCATCCTATCAGGGGTAGGCAGAGGGTTTGGTGCACAGACTTTTCTGTCTTTTCACTGGCTGTCCCAAGGCTTCTGCTTCCCGCTGGCCCCTGGCTGCACCGGAGGTGAGTGGTGTTACCAGGAAGGTGAGCTCTGAAAAATGAGGTTAAGTTGTATCTAGGGTAATGAAGTATTTGGAAAGTTAGAAGCAACTGGGGTGATGTTTAGATAGCATTTTGGCCGAGGCACACGAATCTGCCCACCCACACCTCCAAATGACTGTTTTAGGAAAACATATGCACACAGAACCAAGAGCAGTAAAGGAATCTCTCACTGTTAGTTGGGCTGTGGTCTCCTGCTCCTCTGTAGAGCTCCAATAAGCTGAGCCAAATGCCTTCAGAGGACTCTCTTACTGGAGCAAGGCTGCTATGAGAAGTGCAGGACCAAAGCAGGCTTGAATGATGATCTCAAAGCCCAACCACATCACAGAGAGTAGAACCTGGCTGGTGGAAAGGCCATAGCTTTCCCATGGAAAGGAAAGCCCAAGGAAAAGAATAAGTGAGAACAGGGAATAGATCTCCCCAAGTCTGGGTGGAGCTTGCCCAAGTCATCGATGCTTCCTGAATATTTGTAGGAATGCACAGTAGGCAATGGGCAGGGGCAAATTTTCAGAGAAGCCTTGGGGAAAAGAGAACATTTCCAATGGAAGCCATACCCAAACATGCTGAGCTTTGAAAGAGCTGCCCACTGAGACTGTAGGCCAGCCCATGCTCTGTGGCCTGGCCAAGCCACAGTTGCTCTCAGCATCCTTGGTGATAGAATGTGTTGGAGTAGTGTGGAGAACAGAAGAAGAGAACTTTCTGACCCTTGACCTTAGAGATCAAGAGGTCTGACTCCAAGATGATTCTGTAGGAAACAAAGGTGTTCTCTTTAATAATAAAAATTCACCAAATAAGAAAATACACACACACACACACACACACACACACACACACACACATGGATATGTATATTTCTAGTTAGGGCTTTACTAATTAGTCTTTGATTTGGAAAATTTGAAGAAATGGGCAAAAAAAGATTTCTGAAAATAGGTTAATTATGTATAGTTGTATTTTTAAAGGAATATTTAATTTAATAACTACGATGATACAAATAAAAATCAATGTACTATACAGCATTTTTTGAGCTGGTTTCCCCTTAAAGTATGCAAAGTCAGTGTCATTAACAGAGATTCTAAGTAAAAATCTCTACTAGATACAAAAGATCCTCTCTTCCCCACCCCAAAGTCATTCAGGCTACTCTTGGTATGTATTTCACAATTAGCATGCACTTAAACAGACCCCCCATTTGATAACCTCTCTGTGTATCTCCTTAATTATAATAATTATGCCCACTAAGTGAAGATGAAGATGGAAGCGTACAATGGATGTCCTTTTGAATTTGGAAAGAAATAAAGTTTAATCACGACCTTCCTATAAGCACAGCCTCCAGTGTGAAGATGGTGAGGTCCCAGTGGAGCTATTGTTATCTCTTAAAGGCCATCTCATTCTTTTGAAATCAATTGAGAGAAAGTGCAGACGGAGCCTCATGGAGAGCACACAAAGTGTTCTTAGCAGCTCTCTCTGTCTTCTGCTCTCTTCTCTGCACTCATCCATTGCACATACCTGCCAGATTAATCCTCCTCAAATGCCACATTAATCATGTTACTCCTGGTCACCCATCTTCATAGCTCCTAATTACTCAGAGAATTCAATTCAAAAATGGACTCAGCTGCTCCAGGCCCTCCCCAGCAGGGCCCACATTCTCATAGCTGACCTTCGTCTTCAGACACCTCCACGTCTGTCCCCTTCCTTCCGAAAAACCAGTGTGCTAGTGCTTCCCAAATAATTCTCGAACTTTCCCAACACCAAGCATTCGCTCGCACTATTCCCCAGGCCATAGATCTCTTTCATCATTCTCTTTGGCTTTTCAAATGTTACACCTTCCCCATTTTCCTTGTTAGTGGAAAAAATACAATAAAGATTAAATGAATGCCACACCTTCCCTCCTTCACCAATCATTTAGCACCTACAATGTATCAGGAGCTGTGTGTGAACCCTACTCTCCACGCTGCCTGCCCTGCAGGACATCCTCCTTCTCTGAAGCACACAGCACTTAAGGTTTTGTCATTAATTTGTCAGTTAATCATAGAATCCTGTGGCAATCTCTTATGCTATTATTGTACATAGTCTTAGGCTGTCCAGGATGCTGTAGCACAATACTGGGTGGCTTATAAACAACAGAAATTTGTATCTCACACTCTAGAGATTGTTAAAGTCCCAGGCGGAGGGGAGGTGATAGCCGATGTCAGCAGTACCTGATGAGGGCCCCCCTCTGCGTTCATAGACAGCTGTCTTCTCACTGTGACTTCACATGGCAGAAGCGGCTAGGGAGCAATCTGGGATCTCTTTTATACATACACTAATCCCATCATGAGGGCTCCACCATCATTACCTACTCACCCTCCAGGGTCCTGCACTGAAGATTAGGTTTCCACATATGAATTTTTGGGGAAAGCAGACATTAAGTCTACAGCACATACTATTCATTTTTAAAAATGTGTTGACCTCATCTCTGAATAAGATCTCAAGATTCTCAGTGCAAGGATCATGACATTCTTTTTGGTACCTGACATAATGATTTGCCTGTGGCAGGTATGCTCAATGAACATTTCTTTTATATATGAATGAATGAATGAATTGATGACTAATGATTTCTATGCTTGGGTATTGTCCACGGTAGACCCAAGCATGGTGTTTTAAGCTTAGATATTCCTCCAAGAAGAGAACTTAGTGCTGCTTAAGTATCCGCTGTCTTGAAGGACTAACTGTGTAAGGGAGAGTAATCGCCGAGCTAGAATCTATGCACTTTATCGACTATCCAATGGCAACAAAACTGTGAGCCAGATCGCAGCCTGGGATGTTATCCCATCATTCTCAATGAATCCATGACTCAGGGAAACCCATGGCATAGAGACCTGTGATTTTAAAAAGCAGAAATAAGTAAGAGTTAAAATATTGTCTATCCACCGGGAAGACATTATGCTAAGAGAAAAAAGCCAGTCACAAAAGGACAGATGTTGTATGATTCTACTTATATAAGGTTCCTAGAATAATCAAAATCATAGAGACAGAAAGTAGAATAGTGGCTTCCAAGGCCTGGGGGAGGGTAAGTGGAGAGTTGTTTAATGAGGACGGGCTTTCAGTTTTGAAGAGAGTTCTGAAGATTGGCTGCACCACAAGGCGAACGTACCTAGCAATACTGGACTGTATGTTTAAAAATAGTTAAGATGGCAAATTGTGTATTTTTATGACATTCTTTTAAAATCCTCACCTGAGGGCTTATTGATTTTTAGAGAAAGAGAAAGGGAGGCAGAGGAGAGGGAGAGAAACATCCACACAAGCAATGTGGATCGTTTGCCTCTCACAGTGCCCACGAGGGTCTGAATCCACAACCTAGGCATGCACTCTGATTTGTAATTAAACCTACAAGCTTTCCATCTACTGGATGATGATCCAACTAACTGAGCCACACTACCCAGGGCATATTTTACAACAATTAAAAAAAATTTTAAATAACCATTAAAAAGGAAAAAGTAACTCATGAGAGAATTATGGGGCTGTGTTTGGCTGAATAAAATCATTTCAATAATTTTACTTTGTATTGATTGTTGGCATAACAAAGGGATCAACAGATACTTTTCAAAATAAGTGAGAAATCTGCTTGAATATAGTTCAGGTGATTAAATAGGCCCTTCCTTGGAAGGTCTTCCAATCTTGCCTTTTAAAAAAAATAGATACATGTATCTCAGTTGTGCAGAATGTTTTTTAATGTGTCCTCTTCTTAAATAATAAAAATGAGAAAACCTTATGAATCACCTTACAATTTATAAAACCCTCACACTTGCTGTTTTCCAAGACACAAATGTCTCAGACATTTCAGCGCCCCGTTTCCATGTTTCATTGTGGGCAAGGAAGATTGTTTTCTTTCTTTCAAATGAATTCTTTTCAGCTTTTTAAAAATAAACCAATTTCTCCTTATTTGGTCTTCTAAACTAGACTGAAAGATTTTAGTGGCCTTTTCATATAATCCTTCCTATACATTTGAAAGCAGTGCTTATGTGTGCATAATTTTTTTTACCTCCTCTACTTTTGATAAAATTTTTAAAAGTGGCCCATAGTTAATACATCTAAAAATAAAGGAGAGCCATTTATAAGAAATAGAAATAATGAAGACTTTTAGGCACCTACATTGAGCAGTCTGTGCCAATTGTCAGTGAATTTTGCTACAAACTTTTCTGGCAGCTTAAACGCAAAAGGAAACACATTTATATGTTTTGTTTCCCAGCAATAGAATATGTTCAAATTTAAGGGTGTGCAAAAACAATAATGGGATACCTCCTACTTTTACTTTCTTCGGAAGAAATAAGCATAATTCTGCTTACCTTTCCTTGAAAACACTAACTTTTCATCCTTTTAAGTTCTTTTTATTTGCAGATCTTTCACTTTCTTTGTAACTTCTAAACACAGTGAACCAAACTGGACACTATGCTCTACTAGACAGCTGACTATGGAAAAGAATGAATGAGTGAGTCCTTCTCAGCCTGTGCAGGGCACAGCATCTTACCCATTGTTGTGACTTCCAAGGCTTTTTCTGAAATGCTTTAACTGAACTAGCAAATTCCCAGCCCGTATTTCTTATTCAATTCAAAAAGCACATGAATCCCTACGAGTCTGGAGGCTGTGGAGCTTGAGGTACATTGTACTCAATGCAAATGTAAATTGGGGCAGCCGGTATGGAAAACAGTATGGAGGTTCCTCAAAAAAGTAAAAATAGAACTACCATATGACCCAGCAATCCTACTTCTGGGTATCCATCCAAAAGACACAAAATCACTATCTCAAAATAATATCTGCACCCCCATGTTCATTGCAGCATTATTCATAACAGCCAAGATACAGAAACAACCTAAATGTTCATTGACAGACAAATGGATAAAGACGATCTGGTATATACATCTCTCTAACATTCCATTTTATATATGCATATGTGTGTATATGTATATATGTGTGTGTGTATTTTATATACACATATAAAATGGAATATTAGAAAGAAGGAGATCCTGCCATTTGCAACAATATAAACTGACCTTAGGCCATTATGCTAAGTGAAGTAAGTCAGGAAAAGATAAATACTATATGATGTCACTTATAAGTGGAATCTAAAAACTTTGAACTCATAGAAACAGAGTAGAAGGGTGGTTGCCAAGGTCTGGGAGGTGGGGGAAGTGGTGAGATGTTGGTCAAAGAGCACAAACATTCAGTTACAAGACACATAAGTTCTGGAGGTCCGATGTGCACTTGATGACTATAGTTAACATTAGTGTATTACATACAGGGTCTGGCACAAATAATGCCCCTTCTTATTACATAAAAATATTTTATTACAAAGTCATAAGCATGTAATTCTGCAACATAACAATGTCACACTCAAGCACACCATATGACATTATAGGTAAAATGTTCAAATTGTTGTCCATCTTGTGCAAGATATTCATGTAACCTACCAACCACACTCAGGGGCATTACTTCTGCTGGACCCTGTGTTTGACAATTGCTTTGAGAGTAGAGCTTTAATGTTCTCACCCTAACAAGAACAAAATAGTAATTATGTGTGATAAAGGACATATGAACTAACTTTACTGTGGTAAACATTTTGTAATATACAAGTTGTACACCTTGAAATTACATAATATGTCAATTGTATATCACTAAAGTTGGACAAAAAATTTTAAAGAGAAGGCCCAAAGAAAAGAGTTGAGTAAGAACACATTTAGCTCTTAATATAACCCATTTCTTGTCTGTCTAGAGACAGACAGTGCTAAGGACCAAGTGGCTGGTAAATGGTACTTTTGAGCTGAGATTGTAAGGATGACAGGTTATCTATCATGTGAAGATCTGGAATGATAGGAGGTGCCCACAAAGAAGGCACCCCATGCCCAGAAGTCCTGTCTACAGTGTGGGAGAGTGTGGTGAGATTGAGGTCGGGTCCATTATACACTGATACTCCCTGATCTTTTCTCCCCAGAAGCCATCTAAGGACACAGTGCTCAGCCCTGCTCCCACAGCACAAGACACTTGGACTCTCTTAAAGGTCACTGTTCTGATAGGATCATGTGAGATGATTCCATTTTCACCTATGGGAGAGGCACAGACAGTAAGAGCAACAGTACTAAGCTGAACTACAGGACATTGCCAGCTTCTTGGGTCAATGGTACTTAATTCTTGGCAATTTCATGTAGTCCAACTTCATGATTCTGAGTACTGGGATTGGCTCATGGGGACAAGAGTGGTTGGGGATGCTCTTTTGCTTTATATCCCTCACTGTTGTGTGTAGGCCAGGCTAGGATTACAGCAAAAACTTGGAACCTGAGAGACTGAGCAGGATCATCATCATGGAGCCCAAGACCAGGAAGGAGTAGATGGGACATTTATGACATCACCTTCACTTTCAGGGAGCAGGACCATCTTGGAGAAGACAGAACCTGGTTAGGACCTAGTTAGGGTTGTCGACATGACGCAATTCTAGTGGCAGAGACTGAGGTCTGTGTAGTTCATACTGTACGCTAGAACAGGGAAGTGAGCATCACATCTCTCCAGCATGGGAATGGTGAGAGGCAGTTAGCATGGAAGACAGAATGAGAAGAGACCTTTCTCTTAGCTCTGTTTGCTCCATTTCACATGACCAGGAACAACGATGCTACCATACTTTATCTATAGTTGGTTGACTTAAGATGAACAAGAATTGTGGACTGCATGTAATTCTTATAGCTTAGACGGGGTTCCATCATTTCCAAGTCAACATCTTAATGTTGCCTTTATGAATTTTGGAGTTTTAAAAAACTTCTAGGTGTTATTATAGAAAGAAATATATATGACAGGAAGGAAGAAAAGGAGGAAGGTAAGTCATCTGGGTGACTTTCCAACTGACCATTCCACATAAAATTTGGAACCATGGAGTGGAAAGATGAGGTAAGGCCCTCCCTTAGAGAGTGCTGTCTTAATTTAGCAATTATGCGTTAATTGAAACCTGATATTTAAAAGATAGTAATTATATCAACTAGGTCTATATGCAGCTGAATATAATAGAAAAACTAAGCCTTATCAGGGTTACTGACAGTGGTGCAAACAGGATAAATATTTCTGTCTCTCCCAGGATAAACCATCTGCAGGTAGGCAATCCAGGGCTGAGGTGGCCACTCCATGGTCAGCAGGGACCCAGCGTCTTGTATTTTGTTTGCTCCACCATCCTCAACATATCACCTCATTGCCCCAGATAGCATCACATCTGTATTCCACACTACAGTATGGAGTAAGGGGGGAAAGCCTACGGCCCTCCTGTTCAAGGAGACTCTCATCAACATCCCAGTAGACAAAGTGTAGTCACAGAACATGTCTGCCTAGGAATGCATGTGTGTCCCCTTTAGATGGGCTCATTGCTGGTCTGATTAAAATACACATTTTGTTACATGGAGAAGAGGATAGAGTAAAGCAGGTTTGGGTTGACACTGCAGTCTCTGTCAGTTTAATAGTGGAGTCTGCTGTTGTCCAAGACAACTGTGTAAAGGAGAGCAGTGTGTCAGGGAACCAGGCATGGGAGACACACAAATAGAACAAAAAGTAAATCATATCATGCTCCTCCTTCCATTATTTTTAAAGTATTCTTGATTTTCTATAGCTGGGTTTAGAATTTTAGAAAATAATGCTTCAGGAAGTTGCTGTGACAAGTTGTTTGCATGAAACCTTCCATGCACATAACCACTGTACCAGATATAATTGGGAGCTAATTTCATATTTCCTGCATATCATATTGGAAAATTGAGCTGTCAGATCTATTTAAGAGCTACATGCCAAGTGTGAACACCCAAGCCCTGCTCCTTTTAAGAGTACATTCTGTGAGATGTTTTTTCTCTTCAAGACTTAACAATAACATTGTACTAGAAGCCAAATCCATCTAATTGAGTAAGTGTTTGAAGTTCAGATATTCGTTGTGTATTAAACTTAGAAAACTTCCAGAAGACAATATAGCTGACAGAAATCTTTTCACAGGTATCCTTTCCCATTAAAAAGTCTCTTAATTCCCAAAGCTTTTGAAGTTGAGGATTGTAATACAGCAGACCAACATCGTACGCATTATGTGAGGTTCAGTGGGGTCTGGATAATCCGTGGTCAGGGTGCCTGGTATAACGGTGTAATCAGAGTTTAGCTAGTAAGAAATGAGCAGGGCATTATTCAGCCTGTCTCTGGAGAGATTAAGCAACATGCTATGAATATATATTACTGAAGCCATCTTGCTACTGTAGTACCTTCAAGTTTGTGACTTTTCAAAGAATCTCTCAATCAGTAGGCAACCCCACCTGCATTCTTTTCCTGTAGCTTTTTCTGAGTTCTCTTGCATCTTACTTGTTTTGTTTTGCAAAATATGCTTAACTGGGAGGAAATCTGTATCTTCTACAGGGTTTGGAAAGTACAGGGTTGGACTTTAAGCCAGTAAAAGCAGCTTAATTTTCTTATTTAGGCTCTAGAAATAATTGAGAGATAATGGTGATCCAACATCTGTTTAATATTGGATAAGATGACCTTGATAGGAAATGCCAAAATGAAGAAGAGAGGAGGAGGGAGTCAACATACTAATGTGATTTACTCTGTGCATAGTCTGTGGGTATTACTCACAAGGAGAGATGTTCTTTGTTGTGTTGTACGTGTTGTGTTAGCAGTAGAGCCCAGACTTAACAGTGCAATGCAGAAGTTCCCAAGCATGGGGATGGTGTCCATGCAGTCTGGGTCCAAATATGGTAGGTAGAGAATGGAATAGGTAGAATGTATCATTGGTTTTCTCTTTACCTCTTTTCTTCACCATTTTGTCCTTTACCTGATGTCTTTTCCCCTTCAAATGACACCCCCGGTGTCATTTTTTCTTCTCTTCTCCTGCCTCAAAAAGATCTGTTAAAATTAATTCATACCTTAATTGTAACAAAGTTTAAATTAATTAAATTTCATTGGAATTTCAGCCAGTGGTGAGTATCTGCGGAAGCATCTTTGGAGCAACCGGTCACAGAGACTTTATTTATTTATTTATTTTTACCTAATCATAAGACTGTGCAGCAAGTAACTAGTTTAGAAAAAAGCCTGGGCAATGTCTTAGTAAAGATAACTATTGCAAATCAGTTCTACTGTCAGTTCACTTCCCCCAAGAGGGAGAATTGTAGGAAATTCTGGGAAAGTCCAATCATTTTTTGTGAGGTATATGATTGATGAAAGGATCGGGATATCACAAATGAGATGTTATCTAATTTCACCTAGCTGTTACCTAGACCCGAGGTTTTCAGACGTTTCTGATTATAAGTGAAATATTTTGTAATAAAAACAGTATGGGTATTCTTAACATGTAAAACATAGAAGAGGTGAAACAGCAGTTTTGGTAGAAACCTAGACGGGCATCAAGCGGGGAGGGGGAGAGAAGGCCAGAGGCTCTTGCAGACACCCCTGGGATTTGGGGTCTGGAGTCTAAACACCACTGTGCCCTCTAACCTGCACCTTGTGAAATTTCTTGTGAAGATCTAGAAGCCTAGGCTCTGAGATGTTAAAAGACTTGCTAGCCAGGAAGAGAAAAGTTAAAACTGGATCCAACACTCCAAACATCTAGTTCAGAGCTTCCCCACAACAGTGATCAAATGACTGACTTTTCCCTTGGATTTTTTTTTCTGATTATTAGAAAACCTAGAAAGTATAGGAAGTATATAGGAAAAGTGAACTCCACTTAAAATCCCACCAATCAAAAACAATTCTATGCTACATCTCCAGCACGAAATAAATTTCAATAATCTTAGCTTCAACAATCTAAACAGATTTCTCTTTTCTCATGTTGATTCAAATGTGTGGTTGATCGAGAGACCCAGCGACTATATAAAATCAAATTCTAGGTTGTATATGCATACAGAAAGTCTGAGCTCTTTCATTTATTAAGATTTTTAGGGAGGAGAAATGTATGGTAGAATAGTCCTCTTGAAATATCTCTTCTTAAAACCTCCCTAGTCAGATTTCCCAGAACCCAGACCCAGTTTATCCTTGCTGATAATGATAGAATAATTTGAAAACCTTTGCAACAAGAAATCTTTCTCCCCAAGTGGCCAAGTGGAAACTCTGGCTACAGCTGAGTATTTCTAACAAATTCTTTGAAGCACCAGCATGGATGCTACTTCCAAATAAAAAAGTGATAGCAAATGAAATGCTTCCTTTTACCACATGCATGAAGTGATTTTAAATTTATAAGATCCCATAAATCAAGATGAGAATGGAAATGATAGCTTAAGAGATAGGGCAACCTAAATACTGCAACTGACTGTGCTGAGGCTCACTGCAAAACAAGGACTGGGTGAGCTATTGGGGTGAAAACCAGAAATC
Organism: Glossophaga mutica; assembly: GCA_039655065.1. NCBI lineage: Eukaryota > Metazoa > Chordata > Mammalia > Chiroptera > Phyllostomidae > Glossophaga > Glossophaga mutica. Next base: position 162,134,870 of record CM077303.1, read on the forward strand.
TGTGGCAGGGCAGAGAATCCAGGTGAGAGTCAGTCAGAGGATGGAGGAAGAAGGTACAGGCCCTAAAGCCAGGTTCCTTGCTTCAAATCAGGCTATTAAAAGTTATTTATTCTCTCTAACCATTGGCATCTCCACTTATAAAAATAGGGACCATAGTAATTACATGAATGTTTTGAATGTTTGCTAAGTAAGTCCACACACATCCACGTAAAGCAGGATTTCACACATAGTGTTCAATGAATATTAGCTATTTTGATCATAATTATTATAACTTTCTGATATTTACCTTCCTTTATCTTCCATCCCTCTGCTACCTCTGTCCTGTCAGTTTAGACTATAAAGACTGTTTTACTGGATGCATCTGGGATTCCATAAGAAAGCTGACTTTTTGGCTTAAGCCAAAAGTCAGGCCTGAATTGGATATGAATGGAGTATGAAGCTCAATGGAAACAAAGAGAGTCCTATGCCTGGGTACCCCTGAAACACAGACCTAAGGAAGGGCAGAGAATTTCCCAAGGCAGATGAAAGTAGCTTCCACTTACTAAATACTGTGTGTCAAGCACTATGCTAGGTGGAATGCGTCTGTTATTTCATTCAATACTCTCAATAACGCATGTTTCAGACAAAGGAGACAAGGGTTTAGAGCAGTTACGCAACTAGTCCAAAGTCATAGAGCTGGCAGGTGGCAGAGCTGGGAATCCAATCCAAGTACAGTCAACTTCAAAGTTTGTATTCATGCTTATATATTGTACTGCCCCCCAGAAGGAAGCCAGATTGGGAACATAGCATGAACAAAAGTCTTGGACCTTTTGAACATTGAACAAATGTGTTCAAAGGGATGTGAGGGATATAATAGGACATGAGTCTGAGTTATAGGGTCCTTGAGCACTGTATACAGAAGTATTTATCAGTCCAGTGAATGGGAGCCATTGAAAACTTTGAGGTATTGGAGACAATGACATGACTTGCATTTTAAGAACATAACTCTAATGGCAGCTTATGGCATTGAATTTGTTGGAGCAGAGATAGGAGTCAGTAGTGACAAATTTAAGACTATTGAAATAATTCACTGAGAGCATCCTGGACCAGGAAAATGGGAATAGAAATTTATGTATATATATATAAATTTCTATTTATAGAAATTTATAAATAGAAATATTATAGACATAATATTTCTATTATGTCTATAATATTATGTCATAGAAATATAGACAAAATATATATAAATATGTATACATCTAAGGCATAATATATATATTCTATATATATTCTAAGACATTTTATACATTATATATATATATATATATATATATATATATATATATATATACACACACACACTCTAAGACATAATATATCCATATATATAATAACCAAACTAAGGGCACTGGCTTGGGAATCTGGCTTGGGAATCTGACAATCCAAAGTCTGAATCTCAGTTTTGTCAAACGGAAATTGTTTACCTTTCACATTCAATTTCCTCCTGTGTAAAGCTGAGGGAATGATTGTCTTAGCTAGTTTGACCTGCTGTAACAAAATATCATAGACTTGGTGGCTTATAAACTACAGATATCTGTTTATCACAGTTCTGGAGGATGGAAGTCTGAGATCAGAATGCCAGCATGGTTGGGTTCTGGTAAGACCTTTCTCCCAGGCTGTAGACTGCCATCTTCTCACTGTGTCCTCATATGGCAGAAAGAGGGCATGAAAAACTCTGGGGTCCCTTTATAAAGGATACTAATTCCATTCATAGGGGCTCTACCCTCATGATCTGATCACATCCAAAAGGCCCTGCCTCTTAATGCCGTATCATTGGGGCTAAAGTTTCAAGAAATGAATTTGTGAGGGACACAAACATTCAATCCATTGCAGTGATGTTAATATTTTGAAAATTAGTATTAAAAAGATGAATTACTGAAAAGCAGTTATAATACAGTTGCTTAGCACATAGTGCTCAATACATACTGGCTACTTTATTATCATTATAATAATTAACATTCCTTACTGTCCTCATCCTTCCTACCAACCAGAGAACAAAAGTCTGCAGAGAATGAGAATAAATGAAGTTTTACATTTTATTATGACCTCATTTAAACAATTAAAAATTTTCAAAAGTTATATTTCTAATGTTTCTTACACACCAGGGTAGAGAAATTGTGGTGTATAGCTTTGTGTCTTCCACAAATAGGCATATTTTTGTTCTTTAGTGAATGAATAAAATGCAATGCACCTAAACAAGCTACATTGCTAATGACCTCTACTGGATGGATAGGAAATCACATATTGCTTAACTTTTTTAATTTCACTGCCTATTTGGCTCAGACTCATGTGTCTTTTCTGGGTCCCCACTGCTGACAGCAGAGTCCAGGTCAATCTGACTCTTTATGGCCAAGCAGAGTGAGACCCATACAAAATTAGTCACTTAAAACTAACCCTCTTTAAGTGAATATTTTTTTAACTTTGGAAGAAAATATCTAATATTTTAAAACTTACTTGTTTCCAAAGTTGGGTTGAGAAGTAATTTTTTTCAATGTTATCCAGAGGATTTCTGTTATGTCAGCTTCTTACATCTAGCAGGATTTGCAGATCACAGAGTCTCTCTACAAAGTTGCTACCAGAGAAAAAAGTAATTGAGAAGGCTTGGCACTGTTTTCCCAAGAACAGGATGGTGAGGGTTATTTTCATAGCCTCTCTCAATAGGTTACAGATGATCCAAATTCACAGTGCTAACATAGTGTTCCAGTTTTGTTTTGTTTTTTTTTTTTTTTTTACTCCTTAAATCTTCTTGTTATCCTGTTTTTTAATCCTCACCCAAGGAAATGTTTATTAATTTTAGAGAGAGAATGAAACATTAATGTGAGGGAGAAAAACATTGATTGGTTGGTTGCCTCCCACATGTACCATGACCAGGAATCAAACCCACAACCTAGGTTTGTGCCCTGATTGGGAATTAAACCTGTAACCTTTTGGTGTATTGGACAATGCTCCAACCATCTGAGCCACCCAACCAGAGCTTGTTCTCCTGATTTTATTGATTCACGCAGAGTGAGTGCTCTGGTTGTTTTGCGTTGGTGCAATTTGGGCTGGCCCTGACGTGGGACCACCAACCTATGGAAGAGGCCCAGTGTTACCAAGCCACGGAGGAACTGGTTACTATTTGGAAAGCATGTTAGCTGTGCTCAATTATGTGCACATTATAGGTGGGCTAACACCTATACATGTGGCCTTTGTTTCATTAGTTCATTTGGAATAAGGATTTGATCCACCTTACAGGATAGGAACAATGATTTTGGAGAAATGGATCCAGTGGACCACACTGGCTCACAGGGTGCAAAGTGCTAAAGTTGATAGTATGTTTGGAAGTATGCACATTCATAGAAAAATTTAACTGAGTGATCTCTTGCCAATGTGCTCTTTGTGCATTTGCTCTATCAATAGCTTATATCCCCACAGGAGTGTGCAAGCATCCCAATTCAATTGATAATTGAAAATCACAATACAAGTAGCATCAAATCAGTAAATGGTACCATGCCAACTGATATCAGCAATTTATCCACGGGGCAAATCTGAATGCAAAAGTGATGGCAAGCAGGAGGCACTCAGTTGTACATACAATCTTTTAAAACTTGAACTAGTTCCTGGAAAGAAAAACATTTACACTTGAAGGATACTTGTGGGGGAGATGTCATGAGTTAAATGGTCATTGATCCTCGGAGTGAACCAATACATCTCAGAGTTTCATTTTGGTCTCAATTAGTTATTAAAATCACTGGGTTCTTTTTCTTAGCTTCGTGCCATCTGCTTAACTCTCACAGTCATTCAAATTCACCATTCAGAGACAATGTACAATAAGATAATGAGACTCAATGTCATTAGCTCCTTAGACTTCACACATGCACATACATATGCACTCACATGCACATGTATACAGCCATGAACATGCATGTGCACTCATGCATCTAAACACATTCCAATGGCAGTAGCCACTGCATATCTTCAGTGTTCTTCTCCAGGGAGCCATATGGGTATTATTACTCCCTGAATCTGAGACATCTGCTTCTCCAGCATGTACATAGATCCTGGGCAGGGCTGAGGGCTCTCGAAATCTCAATAGAGAGAGGCAAGGTGGATTCAGAAGCAGACAGGTTTTCCCAGGGAGACCAGACTGAGCCACACAGTGCTCACTAAATCAGCATCTGTGCCATCCTCTTGTGCAGTTTACATGTGGAGTGATGAAGGAAGATGCATCCTTTCAGTGTCTAGTGACTCTGATATGGGGGCCTTGTCAGTCCAGCCACTCTCTTTGTATACCAAACCCCTAACATCTGCACGCGGTGGGCAATGGGACATGGGGCCCTGCGTTTGGGTTCAACCCAAGGGGCAATCAAAGAAACAGACCAATTCTGTGGAGCCAGACTGTCCTGCTCAGAGTCCTGTGCTGTGCTGCCATGAGCTGCTTACCCCAGTCTCCAGAAGGCTCCCCTGGATAGTGGCTTGTTTATGTGTTCCGCTCCAAGGGGTTGATTTCATTCTCTGCACCGTGGCTCTTTTGGCAGGAGCTTATATTTTCCTGCTCCAGGCACCCATTATAATTCGACAATTGAAGTCACTAGGTAAAGCTGTTGCTTTTTCCAAAGCATTTCCTTCCCAGCTATGTTTCTTTCCCAAGTAAGTTCACTAGATGGCAGTGAAATGTGAAAGAAACAGGGCTGCTTCTGAAAGGCGTTCAGAGGCCAGTGCTGTTGAACAGTCCAGGATAGCGAGCCCTGGATGTAGAAAACCCTGCTGTGAGCCATGGGCTCTGATATATATTAGTAATGGAAGACCAACTGAAGGTTTAAGTGGAACATGTAGTTCTTTTTTTTTTTTTTTTTTAAAGATTTTATTTATCTTTAGGGGGAAGGGAAGGAGAGATGGAGAGAAATATCAATGCATGGTTGCTTTTCGTGCGTCCCCTGCTAAGAACCATTGCTGGGAACTGTCCTGCAACCCAGGCATGTTCCCTGACTGGGAATCGAACCGCAATCCTTTAGTTCGCAGGCCCTCGCTCAATCCACTGAGCTACACCAGCCAGGGCATGTAGTTCTTACTAAATGATCAAATGCAAGATTTATCGTCAAACTTCTTAGCACTCTGTTGATAATTCCTATTCTGGTTGTATTCATAGTATTGTCAAAACCAGAGACATTTGTTTACAGCCTATAAACATATTTCTTTTCAGAAAATAATGATTATAGCTATGTCCTACTCATTCAGTCAAAACTGATTGTGTGTAGGTGTGAGTGGGTGTAAATGTGTGTTTTCTTCTGAAGGTAGGAGAGCCCATGATCACTTCAAGGATTTAAGTGTTACTGCTCTTTCTCTACATAGCCATCATCTCCCTTTTTCAATCAAGAAGGACACACACTCCTTTCACCCTATTAAACTCAGGGTCACGGTTTTCTCAGCAGGCAAAACCTGGAATCTTAGATTGCCTGCTTAGGGCAGACTCTGAAACTTAAAATTTATGAAAGGACACCAGAGTCTTAATGCATACACTCAGTTTATTTGTATGCTACCTGGTCTTTAACCTAAATGCACTTTGTTCAGAGGAGAAGAAAACAATTGTAAATCAACTGGAAAGGTGGTTTCTGCGAACTGTTGTCTTGACTGAGGCTCGGGAGGTTGACATCCTCGGGTTCAGAATGCAGGCTCTGTCACTTCATCGCTTTTGCACTCCTCCTCTCCATGCATGGCGCTGCCTGGCCTGACCTTGGTAGAAGAGATGCAGGGAGCTCTGTTTCTGGCCAAACATTCTTAGAGACATGGCGTCACTGTGTCATTCGAGTCAGGCCAACCCTGACCTCCGACTCCAGCCCCCACAACTTCAGGATCCCTCTCTATACCCCGGTCTCTGCTATTTCCTAGTAACTAGTTGGCCCTTTCCGGTCTGGCTTCGCCTTTACCAGATACTCTCTGAAGTCTGAAGTCCCATCTTTGTATCCCAGCCTGGTCTTGGGAACCCACTGTCTAACGACAGATGTCCTTTTCCAACTGCATGCCTCTGATTGATGTTTATTGTTAACTTCTGAGTTCCCAACAGTGTCCTCCACTGAGCTGTTAGGATACCATGTGATTCCAACAAGAATCACCATTTAAAAACTCTAGCTTTGCTGATGTGCACACTCAGTAAACATTTGCACAGTGTTATTGTGTGCTAGGCTCCAAGCTGGGTCCTGGAAATACGGTGGATAAGAGACATGGTTCCTGTTATCAGAGAGCTACAGCCCTCCTTCAAATCCGTGGTCTGGCTCAGCACCTTCTCCAAGGCCAGCAACTGAGTCCACTCCCAGCCCTGCCAGCCTTGGCAGGAAGATCCTTTTCCAGACCATAGTCACTCCCTGTTGGCTAGTCCTGTTGCAGCAAACTGGGCCATCGCTGGCTGTGCCTGAAGTCATCAAAGTGTCCTGCTCAGTTTCCCGTGAAACTCTTTTAACAGCTATCCACAGGCAGCTTGGGGCTACCTTTATTCAGTGTGAGAAGAGAACTGGAGTGCTGAATCGTCAGGTAGTCACTGTCTTCTTGGATCTGCATGGTCCGGTGCCTCCACCAAGCAAGGACAGCATGGAGCAGGCATGAAGGACCTGCCTGGCTTGAGGTGTGAAATCCTGGACCACCTGAGTTCTGCCTGATTAACCTGCTGTAAGAAGGATCGATGTGTCAAATATTTTAAATCACCCACCTTCACTTTAATTGTGTAGATGATCAAGAGATCTTAAGGTGGCATGGAGCAGAGTATCACCTATCCCTTGCTAAGAAGATAAAATCATCCGAAGCTGTTTCCATGTGTAGTGGGCAGTTGTACCTTCTAGAAAAGCTGTGCTTCTGACACTGTGTTAATTATCTTGTAAGTAAGCAGTGTGGTAGTTAATAACATTAGTGATTCCAGTGGGGACTTAAAGATACACATAATAAATCTTAGTGATCTACTAGCTGGAAAGCAAGTAAGTAAATGTCAAGCTCCTCCTTGGTTCTCTCATTAAAATGAGGCAGACATTTAAAAAACACCCTAATAGGGAGATGAAGATTAGAAAAAAAATCAGATCAGGAAGGGATGCCTTTTACAAAAAGGCATCTTTAAAAATATGGTGCAGTTTTTTAATGTAGTTATTTCCTCCAAAACTTGGTTGTGGTAGTGTTTTGTTTTATTTTCAATGCTGTGTGAGTGATACCTTTTTCGCTGTGCGCATACACATACATACACACACACCACCTGATTGCTTTTTAAAGCATTTTAAAGATAAAAGGACTTACTTAAGAAATTCCTTTTAGGAGTCTAAACATTCTTTCTGCTCTTTCCTGGAGCTCTCGCCAGTTTGGTGCTGTTTGGTGTTTTGCTAATCTACGCTGTCAGGGCCCGAGAGTCATGACTTCCATGTGCATCTGGGTGCTTGGTTTGGGTACTTCCCTTTAATGAAACCTGAAGCTCAAGAATTTATAACAATGGCTAAAAGATTATTGCAGAGTACTGAAGCCATGCTACAAAGTGCTCCTGATGCAGTTTCTCAAGTTAGAAATACAGAAAAAATTACAGATAGTACCCAGGCCTAATTGCATTAACTAATAACCCTACTCCTTGGGTAGCCAGTGAAGGCTTTTGCACAGCGTGGCTGGGTGGTGCACCCTGATTCGACCCCACCCCCCTACACCTAATTCTGCATTTCCTGCTGTGCCCTACTCAGGTCAGTTTCCGGTGCCCACCATTGTGGTAACTATGGTGTCCTCAGACTCTCTCTCTGCAATTCCGCAGTGTGCAGTGCAAGACTCACCAGTTACCTCCTAATAATGCTACTTCTCTTGCTGTTTTCAATCCTATCTGTCAGATCTGTGCAGCCCAGGGCTATAGGAGGTATGGTTCAATTTTTGCGCACCCTATGAATACCACTAATATTCCCTCTTGGGTGGTGGAGGATGAGGAGCCCTCCAGACAAAAGCAAGGATATCTTCTAGATACAGTGTTACCTTGACGACCCATCTCCTATTACTCAGAAGGCTTTTCCTTTACAGTTATTTCTAGGCTCCTGCTATAAATATCCTCCCGGCAACCGTCTGCCCCTGCGGCAGAGTTTTACTATTTCATGCTTGCTGTTTGGGTTACGCGATCACAGAACTGCCATCCCTTCTAGAGCTGTTTCAACAATTCCCCCTCTCTCTTAAAGAATATCAGCCCTGCTCTGTCAGGAGGGAGCAAGATTTATTTTTGTTTAATTAAAAAAAATATCCGTGCAATTTACACAAAGCAATCAGGAGCTTTTGGGCCCATGCAGTTCAATCCATGGACTCACAAAGGGGACGGAGGAAACGAAACAGGGTCTGGAAGTTACCTAGACATCTGGGCCGTGAGCTCCCGCTCCCTGGAGCCGGGCCAGCCGCTCCAATAAATCCGAACTGCTGGCGATGGCATCTCTCAAGGGGCCAGGTGGATACTTTCCCACAAGTGAAAAATTTCCAGTACAACCAGAGCTTGTTTTTTTTTAAGCTTGAGAAGGTAAACTTTTATTTTCAATCCACAATAAATAAGGTATATTGAGGCCAAGACCCTAATGAGATAATCGCCAAGTTGCCACCAAAGCGAGCATGTTTGAAAACATAGCATGGGGTTGGCCCAGGTCCCAGCATCCTGGCTGAGACATTGGGTAGAGGGCCTTTGTTGTCCCTATGCCAGGTAACAGTTCAGAGTCGGGCCGGCCCATCCTCTCTGGGAACCACACTGGTATGTGCTTGAGGGGCTGATTGGAGGCCCCGAGAGAGAGAAAAGAATGAAAAATGGGTGGGAAGTCAGCCAGTGGCAGTCAACTGTTCACTGTTCTCTCCCTGTGGAAACAGAACCTTCTGAGAGCCATTGCCAGGGGCCTGTGGGAAAGTAGGTAAAGTTGGGAGCAACCTTTGTGATAGTAAAATCAGCTGGGGAAGTAAACGGACTTCAAGCGCTGGGGACATTCCAAGAAAGAGGCTTTGAAGTGGTGGAGACCAGAAGTGGCTGAACGCACCCCACTGGTGTTCTCATACATGAGAGCTCATCTTTGGGGCCCTTTCTCAGTGTCTCCCTGGCCACCCCTGCCCTTGCTTTTGCCCTTTCCTGACAAGCTGCCATTAGGCTCATTGTTAGAGCAGCAAGGGGCATGACAGGAACCCAATCCCTAGCATGCTGGGGACCCAAGTCCCTGACCCCACACACTAGCTGTGCGACCTTACACTGTGACTCACCCCTCCTGTACCTCAGTTTCCTCCTCTGCAACACTGAGTGGGTTGTCCTTCCAGAAGCAGGCCCAGAACTAAGCATCTGAGTGAAAGTGATTTATTGAGGAAGTGCTTCCAGAAAATCCAGGAAAGGAGCAGGGTGATCAGGGTAGGTGGGCAAAGAAGCCATGAAGATTGGGACTGCTGGTGAGGGAAGTCTGAACTTCAGTGGATCCTGGGCAACTCTGCGGTTCAAGGTGCATCTCGGAGTTTGTGCCTCTGGAGGGAAGGGATCCTGTCTCCGTACCCTCTCAGCAGTTAAGTCATTGCTAGGTTGGTGAGGTAGACTTAACTTGTCTCTGGCTCTCTTCTTGGAGCAAAACAGCTACAGCAGCCTGAGGGCCAGTTTCTGAAAGAGGCAACGAGTATGAGCTGATAGCAGCAAAGTCCACAGAAGCAGGGGTGCACACACAGGTGGGGGGTCAGAACAGGCACCAGCAGAGGTGGGATAGGAGTACCTGCTTCATAGCATTAATGTGGGTATTAAATGAGTGGATACCTACAAAGTACATACCTGGAACACTCCATATAGTGAACTTTCAGTAACTCTAGTTTTACCCAGTGAGCATCACGCTCAGTATCCCCAACTTCTCACCCAGCGTGCTGGGAACAGGGCCAGCCCCAGTCTATGTTTTTAAACATGTCAGTTTCAGTGGCAGCTTCACAGTGATTGTCTCCCTCACAGGCTCACTGCTCTGTTGTGCGCTGGACCATGACACAAGCTGGGAGGAGTGGGGACTCTGTTGACAACAGAATGAGTACCTAGAAGGACCACAACTGGCTGGAACTGTGAGATGCACATGAGAAAGAAAAGCTCACTGAGTCTAGTGGACAGTAAATTGTGTGGAAAAGGCACAGGGGATTTAACTATCAATAAGTTCCCCGTGAGTCAACACAGCGTTGAAACTGTCAAAAGCTAGCTCTATTCATGGAACTCTCATTTTTTGAATTCTACAAGTAGTGGTTTCTTCTCACTCCAAGTAGTGGATTCTTCTGACTCCAAGCTTACCATCTGGAGTTTTATGAGCAGTTCTGATCACTGCCCTCAAGGAGGAGCTTGGAAATCTGGAATAGTGTATTTAGATCAGTAGTAGTTAGTTGGAGCGCCCACCTGTGGCTAGCCAGACAAGAAAAGTCAGGACAGCCATCTTCAAGTATTTGTAGAACTGTCTTATGAAGAAAGATGTGAAGCTGTGAGGAGAAGGCCTGATGGGAGGAAGTCACTCGGAAGTTCTTTGTGAATTTTCCTTCAGTCTGCAGGTTCCAAGGACTGCTTGAATTCCCAGAGGGTGTGGCAGGACAGAGCCTTCCCATGAGCCAGGACACTGGGCAGGTGCTGACAAGCCGTGGAAGACATTCAGATATGCAAGGGAGACTGTAGCTTCTAACACCATAGTGTTTACCAAGGGTCAATAAGAAATAGATAATAGATGATAAGTAGTTAGATTGATGGGTAGATAAGTCGATAGATGGAAAGACAGGTAAACATACAGACCTGGGCAGGCAGAGATAGGTAAGTAGGTAGATAGATGAATGGAGAGACAGATGGATAGTTAGACCAAGGGGTAGATGGGTAGAAGTAGGGCGCCGGGTCCAATAGGAATAAATACCAAAATGTCTATTGTAAATAGACTTGCTCCAGGGACAAATGGGTGGGGATTTAGCTACAGTTCACATAGGTTTAAGAATAATCATGGCATGCTTCCTAGAGGCTAAATAGATGAGTCTGTACTCTGAGCTAAGAGAGATGTGTGAGCAGATAGGAGGCAGTGTCCTGAACGCCCAGGGTGCTTGGTCTGCACCGTCTTCAGTTCGGCTCTATCCTTGTCTCAGTCAAACCTCCTCACAGTGACACTATTTCTCTTCCCCTTCTTTACAGATAAGGATATTCATATAAAAAAAGAAGGCCAAGTGAATTAACATCCTAGAAGGCTAAGTAGCTCTGATAGCTTCTGCTATTCTTCCCGACATCAAGGTGGTTTTATGAATATAAGGAATCGGGTTCCCCCTCTTGTGAATGACAATTCCCAACTAGGATTCGCTTTTTAGTATCTAACAGAAGCCACTGCAACAGGAGCCTTTGAAAGGAATTTTCTAGGTTTCCTCTTCTGTTTTAATAATGTAGCATGCACGGTAGTGTTCAGATTAATTCTTTATTGTAAATTACTTTGAAACCTACGCTGCATATAGGCTGTTTAAATCACAGCCATCTTCTGAGAGGATTTGCAGCACCATGGAAAATGGATTTTCACATTTAATTTCTATTTCCCAGAGAGACAAACTGAGATAAGTGTATCAGGGTGGATGCTTGTTCCAGCCCTTCAATTGGGAAGGGCCCCTCCCTGCTCTGGATTCTGCCATGAACCACAGGACTGTCTAGGTCATTTCACCTCCTAGAGTCTAAGTGCTCTGCCTGACTCCCAGAATTGCTGTGAATGTGAGGTACAAGTCATGGAAACACATAACAATACTAATAGCTAATGCCTACTTAATGCTTACGTGCCAGGAATATGCTAAGTCCTTAACTATGTAATCTCCTTTTCGTCCTTACCCCAACCCTCAGAGTTTAATACAATTGATAACTTGTCGCATACACCAGAGCCTGTACTTTCACACGGCATGTGTCACACACTCACACCCCACTAGGTTGGCCAACTGGTCCCAGTTTACCAGTGACTTTCCCAGTGTTCCCAGGAAAATTCCAGAGTCTCAGGAACCCTTCTCAATTCTGAGCAAATCAGAATGGTTGCCTCTCTCTCTCTCTCTCTCTCTCTCACACACACACACACACACACACACACACACACACACGCATGCATAAGGAACCATATATTCCCAGATTTCTGGGGTTGGGAAGGACTTTAAGACACACCCAAGAAATCAGAAAGCTAAGCTGGAGAGCAATGAAATCACTAGTCCAACTGAAGGCCGGGCTGGGGAACTCCTGGAGTCAGGCAGAAGACAAGGGTGAGTCTGCTCTGTGATGTTTCTTTATGCCATGGGGATCGCCCACAATTCTCAGAAAACATGCATTATGTAAACAAACTCTCACAGGGGATTTACACATAAAAGATTGTCCACATAGGCTTACTTGGCAATGTTATTTTCTGGTTAAGGAGGGCCACAACCTTTGCCCAAAAAAATAATCCTGAAAGAATAGTAAATCCATTAAATCAATGTTGGAAACAGCCATTTCCCTTTGAGTTGCAGTTGAGCAGGTTTATCAATCTTGGTTCTCTCAAAATCAGGAAATAGCCTTATTTTCCACTTATAAAAGGTAGGGTGTAAATCATAAAAAAGGAAATTATTAAGAATTTTTAAAAATAAATTCATCAACTTTGTTTAGAATATATGAACATTGATTCCAATCTTTTATGTTGATAGATTTGATGTTCATATTAGTGAATTTGAGGCACTGTCAGAAGCTGAATTATCAAAGATCAATCAAATGTTCAGTCTACTAAGGCAGAAAAGCAGGCTAATACATTTGAAAGATTTTTTTTAAAGTGGTAGTAAGCACACTAAGCTTTCTGTTCAGCTTTTAGTTAAATAGATAATTAAATTAATCATCCCACTCCATTCCCCAGTCTACCTAGTTTTATTTCTTTGTAGATAAATAGAAAAGCATATCACTTATACTAAATGCATACATTTACTAAAGAAATATATATACCATTATATAGGATGGAAATACATACCATTATATATGATGGAGGGCTCTTAAGAGACCTAGCTACAAAAGGCTTAATGCCAGTCACCTTAAAGTTGAAGGCAGAGGATTTTGTGAAAAAGAAAAATTGGTTGCAATGCTAATCAAAATGGCAGAGCAATGCATGCCTGCTACAGTCCTCCCAAAGCTGTGCTGATTCTCAAAGCTATGAAATGAATTGATAATCCCTGCTGCTGAACTGAACAGTTAATGAAATCCCTCCAAGTTCATGAATCACACTGGGGATCAGGCAGATGGTCCATCCCCCAAATCGTGACTGCACCAATTTCCCAGAGAGGAGGTTTTCACAGGATGCTGAGTGCAAATGAATAGATGGGAAAATACACACCCACAGCTCCCTCTCGTTCCACAGGCTGGGCTCTCGCTGGCACGTTCAAGTGTCTAGTGCGAGAGGCAGTCTCTTTTCCCAGCATACCCAAGGGCATTGAGTTGACAGGTCAGCGATTCTGAGACCTGCTCAATCTCTCCACCACAGAAAGAATTTCTGATCAGGGAGTCTACTCCCTGCAAAGTATCAGAGCCTCAGCCAGGAGTCGTACCAAGGTACAACAGTGCCGAGGCTGCTAGTTAGAGAAAATAAGAACTGCTCAAAGCTACCCTTAGTGTCGTGCTAACTGGAGTCAAACGCCATGCTGTGTTCTTCACATCCACCACCTCATGTAAAGCCCACGACTGTAGGCTTTACATATTCGTGTTGGCGTGTACACATGGAATAACTAAGACCTTGAGGGAATCCGCTTCACAGTCACAGAGTGAGTAAATAGGAGTCAGGATTCAACCACTTCTCTGTCTCCAGCTTCCGTATAGGCAGCCTCTGCCCTGTAATGGCACAGGGTAACCTCCCTTGAGAGAAGGTTTTCAGGGCATGTGCAGAGCGCCTCTTGATTTATAAACAGATGGAGGAGTGATTTCTTTAGTAAAAATTAGGAGAATTTATGCTGGCATTTAGGCAGAAAGTGTTTCAAAATGTACCCAGGGTTTTGTTTGTATTCAGGTATGGTGAGGACATTGGAACAAGAGTTTGTCACTTGCCATTCCCAAGAGCAGGGGGTACACGCCGTGCAGGGCCACTCGGGGAGGCACCAGGGTCGTTCAGCAGGCAGAAGGAGCGAGGGAAAAACATGGGCAAAAGCCTTTGTTAAGTGGCTGTTCATGGGAAAGCAGGATAAGCAGCTGAGCAGGCTTAGGACTGAATGCTTCAATTGATTTTGGCAGACTCTGAGCTGTGGAGCTGGTCTCCAGTTGTCTGTACCTGGGCTGAGTTAGGGCAGGGGCATGATATCCTCGACTGCAGGACCCTGCTAATAGGAGATGGGTGGGGAACGGACTCAGAATTGATCAGTCTGCCTACAAACCTGTACCTGCAGGCGAGTTGCTTGCTCCCTTTAGAAATGAGTTAACCGTGGGAGAAGCAGTCTGCCCTCCAGTCCTCAAGGCACCAAGATTTCAAAGCATCATAAAATACAGAAAGTAAAAAATATGGTTAATACAAAAGGGCACCAAAAACCACTCTGCGCATGCAGCTTTTTTACTTTCCCCAAGACAGCATCAGTGTCAGTCATGGCTATGAACATTTTACAGGGCGATTTCACTGTTTTCAGAGCACACCGCAGATGGGCTGTTTGCAAGTCTGAGAGGACTGAAACATGTGCTCGTGTGCTCTTTGTCGTGACCTCTCTCGATGAGTCTTTATTAGCTTGGGCGCTTGAATTATGGAAATATTCCTTTAGAAGTATGATCATCTGCTTCGTTAACAACCACAGTTTTTATTAACTGAAGTTTTAGTTGGACAAAGGTGGGGAGGAGACACCTGACAAAGTTACTGATGTCATGAGCTTTTAATAATATGATGTTCATACCAAGTTTTTCTGTTTTACCTTTATCTTTTGCAATTGTCTGTCTGCTTTGCTACCATAAATGAAGGAATTGTGCCTGAGAGGAATCTGCTCTAAATGGTGAGCACTAAACATTAGCAGTAAGATGAGCAATTGGAGATACTGTCCAACTTTTCTGTCACTGCACAATAAAGGCTCTGCCCTTAGGTGTGTCCTCAGACTGAAGCCATGCCTGGAGGGACCACCTTTGTCAGCCTTCCCTCTACCTGCAGGCACCTGAGAATCCACTTTCTTTTATGCTAACACAACCTAATAGAGACAATAGCAGTCTAGCACATCCACCCTCGCTCTGCACCCTGCTAGTCACACAGCCTGCAGGCTGAGAGCCAGTGCTCTGCAGCTTGACACTCGGGTTCCTCTTCTGACTTGTACCAACTCAGTGACCAGAGATGGTCACCTGAGCGCTCTGAGCTTCATGCTTCTCCTCTCTAATCTCTAGAATGCAATTATAATAATAGAACCTACATTATAGGATTGGTTAGATGATTAAATATCTATTCTATGGACAGAGTAAGGACTCAAAAACATCATCTGTTAATGACCTTTTTTTTAGCATTTTCTTTCTTTTTTTCCCCATTACCGTTTAGTCCCCTTATATCCCCTCTCCCCAGCAATCACCACAGTGTTGTCCATGTCCATGAGTTCTTTTTCCTTTTTGTTCAATTCCTCTATCCCTTCACCCCCCAATTAGTTGTCATCCTATTCTCTATGAGTCCCATTTTCCTTGTTTGTTCACTTTGTTCATTAAATTCCACATATGAATGAAATCATATGCTATTTGTCTTTCTCTGCCTGGCTTATTTCACTTAGCATAATGTTCTCCAGGTCCATCCATACCGTTGCAAAGGGGTAAAACTTTCTCTTTTTTAGGGCCAAGTAGTACTCCATTGTGTAAAGGTCCCATAGTTGTTTTATCCACTCATCTGTTGATGGACTCTTGTGCTGCTTACATAACTTGGTGATTGTCAATCAAGCTGCAGTGAACATAGGGGTGCTTATGTTCTTTCAAATTAGTGTTTTGGGATACACTTTAATCAAAATTAGAAATTGAATCGTCTAGGGCAATGCAAGACCATGACTGGACCATGACTAGAGCTAGATGACCAGCATTGAAAATCTGAACTTACCACAATAAGCTAGCTATTGTCACCCCAAACAAGTTCCCCATCCACTCTGAGTCCAAGGAGAGTGATATTTGCCTCCTAAGACAAATGTGGAGATTGAAAACAGTAATAGATGCTTAGTGCTTGGTACAGTGTCTTACATGGTAGAAGATACTCAATGTATGATAGTTGTTATTGTTGTTATCATTATTGCATTATTGAACATTTACATTTTCCTTGACATGGAGCTTGCTACTGAACTTTCACCTGTTTTACCCTCAGTCACCTCTGTGAGCTATGCGTTGCCTGGTCTGTCCTGACTCCCACACAGTTCTGCTTCAAAGGATTTTGATCAGAGTTGGCTTTCCTGTCTATTCTCCCAGCTGAGCTACCCAGTTAGGTGCTTAAAAGACTCTCATGCAGGCACCCAGACCCTGGAAGAGGCATATTGGCCTAATGGAATAAGCTAACCAATGTCTTGGGGCCTAATTTTTGGTTTGCTATTGGTCCTTTGCACTTCATCACACACACATACAGGAGGAAGTTGATATTCGAAATGTCACTTTAGCACAGGCCAAAATTGACTACTGTGGTTTTACAAGTCCTGGAGAGTTTATTAAAAACTAAACTGATAGCTAAAAAGGACTCTGGGTAGGAGAAGCCCATAAACCTAATGGCATTTATTAATTTATGTGCCATTATTATGAAATGAGTAATCCTTACATAAAAGCAGCCCAGAGCTGTGATTTGGTTAGGATGATGCTTGCTGTCTGCCTTACAGAGATGATGACCGCCCACCACTCAAGTCTGAGCCAACTTAGGTGCCCAGCAGCATGCTCCCCACCTCAACCAGAGTGCCTTGACACATTTATCTCTTTGGGATCAGTCTCTTACCCTGATGACACAAGCCTGGCAAATGATCGGGAAGGCAGCAGATGAGGTATGAAGATCCCAAATGGGTGCTCACCTCCCTGGATTCTTTTCCCGATCAGCCTCCAGCTGGCTGGTCCTGCTCTGTCTCAGGCTTCAGTTTATTTACCTCCAAGATGAGGGGCTTGCATGACTGCTTTCCAGTGTCCCCCTTAATAGTTACAGGCCATGCCCAGAATCCAAAGGGTCATCTGGTCCAGCGAAGTGCTGTCCTGTAATCCCCAGCCTGGGAGAGGCTCATCATCTTGGCCCCAGGCACAAGAGAGGGATGAGGAAAGGGCAAGGCACCAACAAAGAACACTCCCTGCTCATCAAGTCTGTTCCCTAAGAGCTGGATGAGAGAAGGTGTGAGGTGTTTATGACATCTGGGGTTGTGGGGGCTCCCTTCCTAGGCTAGTCTCTGCTAGAAGTCAGTTCCAATGTCCACAGGCTGCAAAAATAGGGGAAAGAAGAAGCTGGAAAAATATGGAGGAAAGGAGAGGAGAGCATAGAACATAATAAAAGCCTTCAGTTGCTACGTAAGAAACAAATTTAAAAGTGGAAAAGTGACAGAGAAACTGGATGGTTTGGAAATGTCACTCTATCAGACATTCCAGGTACATGGGGAGGATCACTCAGTTGCCAAATCCTATCATCATACAGTCTTGCTAAATGTTGGGATGTTCGAAGTACTAAAGGACACACAGAACCAAGTCTACATAGCCTGTTACTCTCTGGCCAGCAAACTTGTTGCCTAATAGCCCTGTAGATTTCTCCCATTAAATACCATCACTATATAGGCTTATTATCTGGAACTTAATGTTGGCTGTCGAGATGGAATCAGGGCTCATAATTTTCATTAATGGATATATTAGAGAACCTTTCTATCATTTTTATCTCATTTGCTTTTCTTTCATTTAGAGAAATACACCTAACAATTATTAAATGCTTACTCAGTACTGGCCCCTGTTTTAAGAGCTTTCTGTGGCATTATATGTTTAATTTTCATATTGATCTTGTAAGGTATTTGCTGATGTTATCCGTAATGTGTAGGTGGGGAAAGTGAAACATGGAGAGTTGACATACATAGGTGGCCAGAGGCGAGTTGGGATTCGAACCACCTGTGGGGTCGAACGGCCTCCCAACCACCCTACAAGCATAGGCTGGGCCCCTCCTTCTGTGCAGCAGCCCTGGATGGCTGAGGTTAATGAGAAGGAAAATGAGCTGCCTTGGTGCCCTGGACACTCCAAGATGACCAAACCCTGGACTGTCCCAGTCTTAAGGAAATCCTTCAGAATCTAGCAGTGGTCTGTGCTTCCCTCTTAGGGAATTCTTAGGACTCAGCCAGAATGTGGAACCTTGACAGGAACGACCAGCTGGAAAGGGCTGAGTGCAGATGCACGTGTCTCCACCGAAAGGGACGGTGGCCAGGGTAAAGAGAGGTTGATGTGGTGCAACAGGAAACGTGTGTTTGGAGCCAGGGGACCTGAGTTAGAACTTTACTGTCTTTGGACTTCGGGCAATTCACATAACTTCTCTGAATGAGTATCGGCTTCTTCATCCATCATACAGGGTCACAACCCCCCCCCCCACCACCACACCCTAACATGTAAAGTTGTTGTGCGGGTCACAGGAGAAAACAGATATCAATACTACAAAATGCAATCTTTCCCAGAGAGCACCTTGCACATAATAGGTGCTCAATACATGATTGTTGAATGAGGCATTTTTCACTTAGGCAGTAGATCAGCTGAGCCACCCACTTCCTCTTCTGGAGGGGGCGAAAAGTCAGCTTTCTTCTGTGTGCCACTGAAAATGAGTCCCATTGCTCCGGTTGTAGTCTGGCCATGACGAAATGGAAGGTTTGACACACAGTAAGAAGACCTCCTGAGAGCCAGGGTGTTAAAATCTTAAGAATATTCTCACAAGAGTGTCAAAGTGGTTGCTACCGCTGTTTGATTTGCAGGTAATCTTGCCTAGACACAAGGGACAAAGCAGACTGACCACCCCCCCCCCCAACCCTGGTCCTTCCTACTCTTGGGATCCCAAAAAAATAAACCCGAGAACACTATGACCAGAGGTGTTGTTCACTCAGGATCCAGCAAAGCAGACAGTGGAAGATGAACTTCTATCTTATATTTATTATGTGTGCATTTATTACGATTATTAATTCATGGTAGTGATTCCTTGCAATGATGTGTTTTCTGTCTTGGAAATCTAATGACAAGGGTCATTAATCCTTGGGGCCTGGTTGATTGTCAGGTGGACTGAGGCTGAAAATATTCAATATCATGTAATGTTTTGTACAATCAGGTTCATTTTATAAGACAGTTTCTCATCTTCTTTCCTAGCCGGTGCCTTACTTGTGTTGGTGACTGTGCATGTGTAATCACACGCTGTGCAGCACAGGTATCACCAGCAACAGGACTACTTGAGATGTATGTTGAGTCTATATGAGAATGGGACTCTTTCTGAATATTTCAGAAGCTGCAGTCTGTGATTTAATTACATAATCCTCTGAGCATTGGGTAGAAAACCTCAATTCAAATAGATGTGCTTCTCCTGTGTTGGCTTCTAAAAATTAATGCATTCATCAAACCTTAAGGGCAGGTTACTCCAAATGGATCTCTCCTCACAACATGCAGCATCAAATTCCCATGTTGCAAGGGGCTTCTACAAATTGACAAGAGTGATCTCCTAATAGCAGGCTCAGGGAAAGCCTTTCCACTACAATGGAAGGGAATGCAGAAATTGACATTTTGCCAATACTAATAATGAGGACTATAATACACAGGCACACTTTAGCATTTACAAAGCACCTTCACATGCATTATCCCCTTTGAGCCTTATAACAACCCTGAGAGGTCAGTGGAGTAGGCAGTATTATTATGATTATGATTATGATTATCCTTACTTAATGAATGAGAAAGTGACAGCTTCAAGGTTTCACCATCATCAAGCAGCAAAAGAAGGACCCACATTTCAGCTGACCAGGTCCAAACTTTGCATATCAGTAAGAAAGAAGAAACAATTTGGGGCCTGGGTACAATTCTTATTACATGGATTTCTTGCATAATGGATTTTCCTCAGTCCCTAGCAACATTTTGAGTCTCTTGTACCTACCTGGTACTGTGGCAGAACCTGAGGTTCCTGGCTTCTCTTCATCTCCTAGAGTGTTTCAGTGTCACAGAGCTGCCCCCTATGGAAACTGCAAAGTTCCTTTAGACCCAGGCCCTCCATTAGAAGGATCAAAGCTTGAAACTCCAAGGACTGCCTCCTCCATAAGCATCCAGACTCTGTCCTCACTGAAGCATGCTTAATCTTGCATACCTCCTCTCTCAGCTCAGTAACTCTTCATCACTCTGTTTTCTCCTGTCTCCCTTACTTGTGAGCTCTGTGAGGACAAAGACCACACCTCATTCAGCTTTGTATCCTAAGCAGGTCATCACAGTTTGGGGTATAATGTGTGAAATGAACACATGAATAAATTAATTAAATAATTATTAGGAAGAAATATGAACAAATGTAGCAATAGTAATGTGTTTGAAAACTTTCCATATTTTAGTTTCTTAAAATTACAGCTTTAACCCAGTCTCAGAAATGACAAAGTAAACTCAATTACATTTTATTCTTGAAACATACTCAAAAAGTCCCAGGTCCTTAGTGATCACTCTCAGGCCTTTGTGACATAGCTCTGGGCTGCTGAATTGACCCATTCTGGATGGGTGAACAGGAAAGGGGTGCATGGTGGGTACGTGGTGGGTCGGCCTCAGTAATGAGGCTGGTTTTTCAGAGACTCAGAAGTGACAGACAAACTCAAGACCAAGTAGCCATCCTGCTGAAGTCAGATTCTTCTGGTAAATATTAGTACCCTTCTGTGGCTAGAGGTAGGTGGTATATTGCAAGTAAAAAAAGTCTTAGGCAAAATTCTGCCTAACATACAAATATTTGTGAACAAATCAGAAGCAACACGCAAAGTCCTGTAACTTGGGGAAGTCCCACTCTGTCTTAATAACAATGCAAAAATATCATTAATTGAGGCTGTGGTCTCCAGATTAATGTTTAATAGAGTATACATATACTTGTGTTTTGCTGTGTATAATGCGCAATTTTTTTGCTCAAATTTTTGAGGGAAAAATAAGGATACACATTATACATGGGTATAATGATTACATAACATGGGTATAATAATGGTATAATAATCCCATGTATAATGTGCACAAAATCATGGGTGCACATTATACATGGTAAAATATGGTACATTCCATTATACATGCATATACATACACACTATATATATTATACATATACACATATATATGCATATACATATTACATGTACACACAAATATGCAGCCATGTAATATGAAAAGTAGACACAGTTATTGAAGAAGATGCAAGATACAGGAAAAATTATACATTGGACAATGATGCTCAGTCCCTTTCAAAGTAGGTACTTTGAGACCTCACACAGTTCTCCCAATTGCCATCAGCTACCCTGTCATATTTTCCTGAATCTCATCAATGGTCTGAAGTCTTCCCTTTCAAAGGTGATTTTAGTTTTGGAAAAAGCAAGATGTCACAGGGCACCAAATCTGGGCTGTAGGGGGGCTGAGTCACCTGGGTGATTTGATGTTTTGCCAAGAAGTTCTGCACAAGACACAATGCATGAGTGGATGCATTGTCATGATGAAGCTGCCAGTCACCAGGTGCCCATAGCTGTGGCCTTCTAAATCATCCAAATAGTTTCCATGGAGGAATGTTCAAGCTTAATGCAAGATTTGATGCAGATTTCTTTCTCTACTCACTTAGTCATGTTGAATGCGATGGCCACACAGTACACATGCTCACTCAATGGTGTCTATGCCCCCACTGACTAGTACAGTGAAGTCGTCACTATTCATGCATGCACATTATAGTCCACTTTCCTTGTCTGCCAGTTTACAGTGATGTGACTCAAACCACTCTCATTATATTAATAATGGCAGGACTTTTTCCAGATAGACCTCAAATATAGCCTATATTTTAAAATTGTGCATCATACATACCCAGTGAAACTTCACTCAGTCATAGATCAAATATTTCAGCTGAGGTTGGGCTAAGGTGTACTTTTTCACTGTTGATTTTGAGAAGCAATATGGTATCTTGGAAGGAGCAACATTTTTGGAAGAAGGTAGATTCAGGTTCCAGTTCTGTCTGTTCTTAGTGGCTGGGAAAGCTATGTAAACTCTTCAGACCTTGGTTTCTTGATTTGGAAAAACAATTAATAATAAGTAATGCATAGTGTTGTTGTAATGCTTAAATATGATAATGAAGATGGAGTATATAATATGTACCTGAGCTGATTAGGTGCTAAGGAAATAATATTTCCTCTCCTCCTTCCCTTTGCTCCCCCCAATAGTCAGATGAGCAGAATTTCATCAGGACATAAAGTGCTTGCTACAGAAAAAAAAATTAAGAGATGTAGACCATTTATTGTTTGTATGAAAATGTGATTGTCATTTAAATAAGCTGTATCTAGTCATCACTGATGATCTTGAAGAACCTTTGCTTGGCAATGCTATATTGGCTAGAAGTTGGCTTGAGTTATTAGAGCTTTAAAATATTATTAAGGGCATCTTTCTTTGACTATACTTCATAGACTATATAGAGTGTCAACTAACTCTGGATAATCTGTGATCCCTGTCTATAGGATTTGCTATATTACAGCCTTCTGTAGAACCTAGACTAAACCATCTAAGACTAAGTTCCTTGAAGTTAAGACCTGAAGATTTTTTTTTACACAGCCTCCCATCACCCAGCTTCACGTGGTTAGCCATGACTTACCAGTGTTACCTTCTTAACATCCCCTCCTGACCTGTGTGAGTCTCCTCTCATCCACTGGAGTTGTCTCCAGTTCATCTGTATGTAACAGCAAATAAACAGACAAACTAATTACTGGACACTTTCCAGATTAAAAAAAAAAATTAGTGGGAGGAGCTAGTTCTACAACCAAACATGTGTGTACATCAAGCCAACACACCACTAGATGAGACATTTCCTCTTTTCCGTGCTCATTAGGCATGAACTTTAAAAGCATTAATTCCCAGGGGCATTACACCGGGGCACAGAAGTGCTGTTGTCCTGCTCAGTAGTTTATAGCCTTCACGATATCTGTGATGTCTCCTCAACTGTTGATCTTGATAACTATGGCTTTTCCCATCTGTGTATATTCAACATTTCAGCCCTGAAACAGCTGATAATGTTTTGTTGAAGACCCAGGTCTTAAACATTTGCCCTCTTTGATTCTGATCTTCAGCTTCTGGACAAAGAGAAGATTGGAGCTCAAGACTTAGGTCAGAGGGCAGTTGGCACACACTTGGAGCATTCCCTCACCCTCCCAACTTCCACTACTTTCTATTTACTTTGTCCCCTGAAGCCCCATTCTATAACCTGTACTCCTACAACTCACCTGGACCACCAATCTACTAACCACTTAAGTATTTTGTTGGTGCTGTGGTACTGCCTACACAAAATTTAAAGGGAACTTTTGGTGACCCAACTCATACAGGGCAACTTCCAGTCTTCCAACACATGAGTTATCAGAGATTTCAATTTGACCATTTGGGTGGTCACAATAGGATCGTGAAAAAACCATGAAGATGGTATACTCTTTTTCTTGAACTGTCCATCATTTTATCTCCTCTCCCAACAACAGCCCTTAGACCAGGCAAGACACCACCAACCACATCTGCCATCGTGCAACATCTTTCCCATCATGGATACCAGCCATGTAATATCTGACCTTGGGCCCCAGTTATGTTTTGGTTTTGGAGTGTATATTTAAGATCCTTTTTGTTTAATTTCAACCACACGATACAAAACCAACCATACAAAAAGGATGGACAAAATTGAGTGAATCATGTAGGAACCTGAGGAATGAACATTTCTTGCAGACAACCCAAAGGATCTAGTTCTTCATGACCTAGAACATCTCCTTTCATACAAAGATGCTTCTAAGATTCATCCCATCAAACTCCTTGTAGCCCTTCTCTCACATCGACAACCCAGCATGCACGTCACCCCCACTCACAGGCTACTAAAGGCATTGTAAGAAGTATACCAATCAGCTAGATCATCAGGGAGAGCACATGCATGGAAGGTATTGCATGAATCAACATCTGAGCCAAAAGATGTGAGGCACCCTGGGTTGTCAGGGAAGCTGGTATGGGTACACATTATAGAGTACCCTCATAGAGCAAGCCTTGCCCTTGTTTCTTTTCTTTTTTTCCCTATACTATGTTATGTTTCTTTAATCCCTGTTCTCTGGCTCTTTCTCTCCTTCCCTTCATACAAGTTATAAGCACATGTATATATTTTTCTAGTAATCAGAATCCCTAGCTATGCTTTACTAAGACTTGCATTGAAGAAAGAAACCTCATGCCTGGGAGATGCAGAGTAGGGATGGATAGACATCTATTTTCAATAAGCATGTTTTATTACTTTTATGACTCAAATATCTCCATCTCACCTCATTTTCCTTTAAGGCTGAATATGTAGCAAACTGAGATTACTGATATGAGGTCTCAGCGGGAATGAGTGCAGACAAAGAGCTTATTAGCATAGTTTCCTGTCTTCTAAAAAAATCCCCCCTTTCCCAAAATAACTGATAAATGATCCTTTGTGGTGATGGTTTGGTGCTGCTTCTACTGTTGTCAAAGGCCTACTCTACAACTTGCTGAAAATCAGAGCTTCCTGGATCTGGACAGCAAATGTGGATACTTGCATGTTGGGTAACACCACTGAGGCTCAGAAAGCACCGGCCTTTTGAAAACAAGTCTAGATCAACTCACAACATTTTAATCGTAACAATATTTTAGATTTTTAGTTTTTCCAAAGAATGCTTAGAATGAAGAATGCTCAAGATTATGTGAATCCTGCATTGTGCCCAAAATTGCATAGCCATGGTTATTGTATCTGGCTTATTTGTCCTGATACCTCCTTCACTTGGTACTTTGAGGACATCATCCCAAAGTTGTAACTTGTGATTTCCCAAGATTCATTTGTACCCAAACTCAGCCCAACATCTCCTTGGCCCTAAAATGTCTTGCCTCTCGTTATCCACTTGGCCATGAAACTCTCACTGTTCCACTTATCTCATCTAGATATCCAGAAGAAAGTAGTCTTATTAAACATTCATCATAAAGAATGAATGGTCAATTGACTTGAACCTTCCCAAAAGAGTTTTTATTTTAATGAGGAAGTTGTTAACATGAATCGATGTCTAATGGCTGGATTTCAGGTGTAAACATCAACATTTATTGAAGACTTATTACATGTTGGTCATAGTCCTTTGTGCTTTGTGGTAAAGCCACAAAATTAAGAGAAGCAATCTTGCAATACAAAGAAATCCTCCCCAAAACTTCTTTCTTTCACTTTCCCTCTCATCTCAGCCACCAGTTCCTACCACATCCAAGTGCACCCCAGTGCCCGCCATCACCCAGTCTTCTCACCAGGTCTTAGTCTTCTTCCTTCAATGCTTACCTTGGGGAAGATGCCCAGTAAGTGCATCTTTCCACACATGTCTGGTCATTTACTCTGCCTATTTACACACACACACACACACACACACACACACACACACACACTCACTCACTGAAGTACCAGTCTACTTACCCCCCAAGAACAGAGTTTAGGGACAATAATAATTTGAATGTTAAGCTTTTCCCTCACCCTATTCTTATATCTTCCTCTCCTGATTTAGAAATGTTTTCTAATGCAAGATAGGTCTTTTTTCTCCTAAACTGGTTCTTTACATGAAGTATTTTCAGTTGATAAAAAAAAAATCACTGGATTACTTACAAAGAAAACTTTTCCTTTAAAATGTTTTTTTTTTATGAAATTCATCTTAAACCAAAGTTTTCTCCTGTGTTTTGGTAACATAAGCATGAGATATGAGGGGTAAATTTACCTTTCCACTGGAAAAAAAACAGGACTTACATAGTGGGCAGTATTGATATTAATAGTGTTTAAAGGTCATTGATATTAGACTTCCTCCCCAGTCGAATAAAGATGCCAGCCTGATTCAATTTTTTTTTAAATATAGCATGGCCTTTTGGGGGCAGGCATTAAATCCACCTTGAATTTACATTTGCTCTGGACTGGCTTCTGAGACACTGAGATTCAAATGTCCTCACAGGTGGAATGGCCACATGGAACAACAGAAAGGCCACTCAAGAAAGTGAGGACATGAGTATTCAGGGTTCTGGGCTGTTTCTCTGAAAAGGGGTGTCTGCCTTAGTGCATTCGTAACCTCAGTGTGTGCCTTTCCCCTAGAGAATACTTACTGAAGAGTGAAGGTATTAATCTTGTCTTGCAGTCCTTCAATTCCCTTTGATTAGTGCATCAATCTTGGTGTAAATCCTTGCATCTCCTTTTAAGAAGTTAAGGAAACTTCCTGTGGCAATGAATCTGTCAGCTCAGTGATCTTGAAACACATCCTTCTCAAGCCTGCTGATTCAGCATCACTCTGAGCAGCCCATTTGCAGAAATCATGCCTCCTGCATTTGTTCACTTTTGCATCCTCAGGGCCTTGCCACAGTGTCTAGTACACAGTAGGCATTCAATGGCTGTTAGACAAGTGAATGAACCAAGATATAGCATGACAGCATTCATAACAGTCCAAGGAAGCTTCGGAGCCCTGAGTTAGATGAGAGGTGCCGGGCTCCTAACCCCCAGACAGCACCCCATTAGCAAGTCCATTCCTGCTCAGATAGAAGACCAGCTCTTTCTGTCTCTGCCTTTCTTCAACACTTACCTTCCCCGACCATTTTACTTTCACCCAATTCTTCTCCAGTCGACTGCCTTTCTATATTGCTAATAAATGTTGATAGAAGAAAAATACTAGGGCAAAAAACAAATAAATTGAAAAATTAAGATGAAGAATGCTCTATTTGCCATTTTTAAACCTCACGTATTGGAACTTTACAGTGGCCCCTCTTTATCTGTGGTTTAGCTTTTCACAGTTTCGGTAACCTGCCATCAATAGTGGTCCAAAAATGTTAAAGAGAAAATTCTGGAAATAAACAATTCATAAGTTTTAAATTGCATGCTGAGTAGCATGGTGAAATCTCCCCTAGTCTCATTCCATCCTGCCTGGGGTGTGAACCATCGTCCCTTTTCCCAGCATCTCCACACGGTATGTGCTCCTCACCCCTTAGTCGCTGAGTGTTAACAGATCAACTGCCTCAATATCACAGTGTATGCATTCAAATAACTCTTATTTTACTTAATAATGACCCCAAAACACAAGTGTAGTGATGCTGGCAATTCAGATCTGCCAAAGAGAAGCTGTTAAGTGTTATGCGTGTATAGGAAAAACCCAGTGCCTATAGGATTTGGCACTACCTGCAGTTCCAGGCATCCAATAGGGGTCTTGAATATATCCTCCGCAGGTGGGTGGGGGGAACTACTGTAACTTCCATTAGAAGGTGAAGGATTTAATCTTCCCAAATTCCAATAGGACTTTTGTGGGGAGGAGACAGGGAAAAGGAGGTAGACGCTGGATCGCACTGAATAACAGTCTGTGCAAGGTGGAGGGTCCCTGGGGAGGAGCCCCGGATGGGGCATGGTGCTGTGCTCAGAGGAGGTGGAGGATGCAAGGGGACAAAGGGAAAGAAGCTGGGCAATTCTGGTCAATGAGAGATTTGAGAGGAAAGAAAATCTGAACGCGTAGTGATGTGTTATGTGAACCATTCCTTCAAGAACAGCCATGGCAAAGACCTATTCATTCTTCAAGGTGGATGGCTATTGATTTGTGTGGAGTGGACTGGCCCTCCTAGAGGCAGCCCAATGATACTTGATTAATATTACTCTCAAAATAGCCAGAGAGAGATAGCAAAAGTTAGAAGTGAAATAAAGGGCCAGGAGACTCCTCTAAAAAAGCTGTAAGTCTCAAATGTTTGGTTTTATAGGCCATGGAATTTTAAAAAGATTTTTAAACTCAACTTTTAAATTTGGCCAATGGAAACCACTGGGGCAGAGGGAGGAATGACTGTCCTATTAGTAGTATCATAATAGAAAGTCAGACACCAAAAAACTAGAAAATGCATATTTATAAAATACAATACAATCTTTAAGCCTGAATATATTTGGCTTTGGTAGAAACTCTCTTACAATTGTTCATATTTTTCACATTTCATCATTGAGCAATAAAAAATTCTTCATGGATCCTCAGACCAGTGTCTGTGAACAGCTGTTCTGGAGGCCCCGGGGCATACAGGCTCCCGTGAACTCCGATGAAGTCTGTGAATCCTCTCCCAAGAAAATATGCACATGCACACAGGCCTTGGCAAAGAACTTCAGAGAGTTCATCTCTAAGATAAGCACTTATACTCCAGAGAACCCTGTACATCATAGAGATCTATCATTTGACTTACACATACCATGGCCAGTAGTCTTTGCGCTCTTTATCTTCATTGTATGGCAGTGAATACTAACGCATGGCAGTTCTGTCACTTACAGTCTATCACCATGTGAATTAGTGGCAGACCAAGGAATCAAATTCACATGACCTCAGTTCAGCATTGACTTAGCAAAACTATTTAACACTCCTAGAATATAACACAGAGGACAACCATACAGAAAAGTAAGTCAGCAAATCCACTTTCTCTCCCCACTG
The DNA here is from genome assembly GCA_039655065.1 of Glossophaga mutica. Classification (NCBI taxonomy): domain Eukaryota; kingdom Metazoa; phylum Chordata; class Mammalia; order Chiroptera; family Phyllostomidae; genus Glossophaga; species Glossophaga mutica. Next base: position 162,163,445 of record CM077303.1, read on the forward strand.
GAGACAGGAGTCGAGACTGATGGGGGGTGGGGGAGTGGGGGGAGGAGGAGTGATTGGAAACAGTGACACTGGAGAGAGAATGAAAGCAAGGCGCTGTGCCAGGAGAGAGTAATGCACCCCACAAATCAGTCGGTATGTTTTTACGAGGGAGAGAGCGAGCTGACTGTATAAGACAGCTTCCTTCATTTCACTTAACCTGGGGGCGTGGGAGACAGAAAACAATTCCAATCAACCCTAATAAAATTAATGTCCTAGTAGGTGAAAATCCTGAGTTCAGCTGCTGCCAAGCAGTCTGTGATAATATATGTGTGAGAACTTCACACTCACACATGAGTAAGTGATATCAGAGGTGAAGTATTATTACTTCTGCTCATTTTAGTGATTTTCAGTGGGAAGGGATGCAAACTGGCCTCCCACCCCCCAGAGCCTTTTTGATCCCAAGGTTAAGAACTCCGAGTTCTTAGCTACTTAGCACAGACCAAAGTCAGATTTAGAAACAAACATGATGAACAAAATAGAAGAAATATACTACATTGTAATTTATCAAAGCTTTATTGAACTAGAATTTTTCTGCCCCATGCTTAAATGATAAAATCACAGGAAAAACAATGCACATTGGGGGTCTGGTATATATTATTCTTTCTTGATCACAACTGGTTTATTCTCTCAAAAGTTCCCCTCAGATGTGCGGTATAATCACCACCTAGAGAAGCAACCCACAAAATGGCCTGCTGTTCCATCCACTGACACTCCTTACGCCTTCGTACTCCCTGGGGCCTGAGCCTCGAAAAGCTCGACTTTCTCATATGACCAGCAATTCTAGCTAAGCTGTTAGTGACTTCACACCTTCCTCCTCCCAGGCTTATGTGTACACCAAAGATAATCCTACCAAGTGCACTGCTTAACTTATTAAAAAGGACTTTAATGGTAGAATTTCAGGTGGGATGACACCTAGATGGCAAAGATATTTGGAGTTGAAAGGAACTTGCCCAGTGCAAGTTAGGTCCTCTTATGCTAGTTATCATTTTCGCTACCTGTAATTAGCTCTGGCTGTGCTCGTGCTTGCTCTGACCAAGGAGATGACTCTCTTTGTGAATGTGCATACACACGGGAGTGTGTTCATGTCGATGTTCTTCATGAGGCGACAGGTCAGGCAGCTGACTTGTTTGTGTCATTTCCTAGTTCTGCTGTCATATATAAGGCTGATACTTATTAAGTGTAGCTGTTCTTTTCTTTACGATTGGTTATATAGTGTTTTCATTTTCTTTTTTCTCAATACTGGTTATTACTTTTTAAATGTTTTATTATTGATTTCCGTAAGAAAACTTATTTTCTGTGTGACTTACAAGGTTTTGTATGGGCTCAGAGAAGGTTTTCTCCATGAAGGATAGAAGACTGAGTGCACATCTGTTGATGTACCCCTATGATTGTTAACATTATTCCATATTATTATTTAGCTGTTTATTCAATCAGTCAATAACAATAATGTTTCTTTCCAAATACCTTTATATTTTGTAATGGTTTTTGCTTTGTGTATTTTTTGTGTTAGGTTATTTGCTACATATAGTTTTCCGGCTTACTGCAACTGTGGATTCTATCCTTTTACAATATGCTTTGACCTTCTCAGTCCTTTGGCCATGAGCTCAGCGTGCAGCACACAGATACAGGCTCCACCTCTGAATCCTTCCAATGCTGGGTGATTCTTGCTCCTTGTTCTTCTGTGTCCCTTTTTTATAGTCTTCTCTCCATTTTCAACACACATACATGGAACTTTTATCCTCCTCACTCATCCTCTCTATCCAGATTCAATGCATTCTCTTGTTTCATTTACACATATATTAGCTAATCAGCCGAGTTCCTGACCTCAAGGTGCTGAGACAAGGAAACAGTGGTGTACCCATCTATACCCTGAGCATGCTGGCAGGGCCCCCAGCACCTTTGCCAGAGGAAGATGTGGGACATTGGCCTGATTGTGCTTTGTGGGGCCAGCCCCCCATTCCAATCTTCAATAAGAGCAGCAGGTCCAAGTGCACAGCTCACCACCCAATCCTTAATGTGTCTCTGTCCTACCACACTGGGCCTCATCCTGCTCAGTTGCCCAGGTTTCCACAACTCTGAATCAGCAGGGTCTTTCTCAACATTCTCTCTCCCATGTGCTTCCAGTGGCCTCTGCCCATTACACTTGGTGTTAGAAGGCTATACTTCCCAGAGACACTGAGCCACCACGGTCTCCGACCCCAATGCTCACTAACATACACACATGCCCCACGCTCTTCACTTCTCATTTCCTTTTCTGTTGTTTTCTGAAAGTCACGAGATGTGTATGTCAGTATAATTCCGTTAGCAGGGAGAATTAGGAGCTAGGACTCTGGTCACCTCTAAAGGATTCCATGGAGAAGAAAATACTATGACCCTTTCTTTTTTATGCTTCATTCAGACACGAGATTGTCAGCGTTGGGGGCATATAAAGGAGGGACAGCACATTTTTCTTCTTTCATGGTGTAGGGCTTCTTTGTTTTATAACATTAAGCATGTTTAGGCCACTAGTTATTTAACTTTGACTCCAAAAGCATTTCTAATAGTGGAAATTTCTCCCAAATTTCTGTTTCTTGATGTTTCAGTTTGGAGGTACTTGAGTGAGTTCTTACCATTTTCTGTGACTTAGGAACTTCAGTGGGGAATTGGGAGAGACTGCATTGAGGCCTCCACACAGATGCAACTTCAGATGAGAACTAGAAAAACAAAGTTTGACCTAATGGAGGAAGGCCGCCTACAGTTAGTTCATCATCAGTCTCCTCTTGTCACTGGTAGGATATAACATCGATGATGGGTGTGAGCCAAGACCCTGTGTGCCAATAATGGGTTTAGCATTCTCTTCCATGCAAATTAGTACTATGAAAATGCTGAAGAATGGTAGAGTACCTGATAAATGGTTGGTGGCTATATTATAATGTATTATTATCACTGCAAGTTTTGCGTTTCTAAAATTGCCTCTGCTGCTGTTTCAATGAATGATTTATTCCCTCAATATTAAAAATGAGCGTAATATTCCGATGGCTGCATTTCACCAGGAGTGCCACAGTAACTGGCACCAGCAAAGTGCCTTTCAAAGTTCATGCAGAAGAAACCATAATTTCCTGGAAATAAGCATTTATTGTTTTCCAAAGGCTAAAGAAAAGAATCCCTCTCCAGTGGCCATGGAGATGTCGGGTGGAGGAATTCCATACTCAGATGGTAGCTTGCACATGGCACTGTTTTAGAATAAAACATATTTCTGGGACTATGGGAAGTGGCCATAACGACATGTAATTTAAAAGCGCTATGGGAGGAAAAGTGGAACTGGGAACACATGCATTCTTTCAGCGAAGCTGTAGTTGGGGAAAACACCAATATAAAAATAGGCTATTTTTAGGACCTCAATATCTCGGCTCTGTGAATGCTTCTGAGTCATATCTTATGAGGACGACACACTTGGCTACTGTTGGGCTGTAGCTCCCATCCAGCTGCGGGAGGGGGTGGGATTAAGTGGCGTTCCATCCTGAGCACTTCCTGGCGAAATTGCTAGTGCACTTCTGATTGCAAAATCTTTACCCTTGGCATTGACTTAAGTAGCAGGGAAAACATGACTTGATTTTTCTAATCCTTGGTAGATATATTGCTGCTCTTAAGCTTTTGAGCCATTCACTTGGCCTCAAATGTCTCAGGGAAGCTGTAAATTTCAAATATCAGATTTTTCATTTTTGGTGCACTTAAAATTCCTGGGGTAATTTTTTAATGGCATGCATATAGATAACAGATGTAACTCTCATATTTTGACTATGGTGTCTTTTTAATACTGTGGCAAATAGCAAATCCTAAGGAGTTCAAAATGCGTACCAGATGGAAGTGTGCAAAATCCACGTACAAGATTGTGTGCTTTTAAGCAGTGATCCCTGGGCTAAACTAGTTTGATTGGACAATGGCCAGATAGTTATTAAGGGACAACTACATGCCCAGCATTTTGTTGTATTCTGATGAGTTTCCACAAAACAGAACTATAAGGAGTTTATCACAAAATTAAGGATACACAATCAAAGCACATGATCTAAAAAAAAAAAAAAAAAAAAGAGGAAAGCCCTGGCCAGGAAGTGCAGTTAAGGCATTGTCCTACTACTCCAAGGTTGTGGGTTCAATCCCCTATCAAGGCACATACAGAGATCAACCAATGAGTGCATAACTAAGTGGAACAACAAATCAATGTTTCTCTCTCCCCCACCTCAAATAAATCAATCAATAAAAAAAATTTTTTTAAAAAGAGGACAGGAACCCTAGTGGAAAGAACTCCCTTTCCTGTGAGCATTGGTCAGACAGACCGTTCCTGTGTTTGTCTCGGAGAGTCTCCTTTCCTATACATGGAGGGCTCAGCAACCCACACTCACCCTCAACTGGTGAATATTCTCTACACATCTCTTTAATCAGATACATGTCATTTTACAGAAATGAAATCCTACTGATTCCCCCTGAACAATAACATATCTAAAATAAAACTTCTTGTCTGTAAATGTGGATATGCACCATCATTTCATTGGCTGTATAAAAGTGCACATTTTACCCACTATTTAACCAATTTCTTTTTGAAAAGCATTAAAGTGGTTTCTGAGTTTTTCACTGCTATAAACAGTAAGTTATATATACATCTCTGTGCATTTGTCTGGTTATCTCCTTGGGATATATTTCTAGAAATGACATTGGGGGTTCAGAGGGTATATGCATTTTGAGTTTTGATTCATTTTGTCAGAATGCTTCCTTCTACAAAGTATAGGAAATCCAGTGAAAGAAGTAAAAAAAAAATAAAGAATTGATGATGTCAAATAAAAAGTTTAGAAGTTGGGACATTCTAGAATTAAGTTAGCAACTTAGTAATGTCACTAAATCCAAAGTCTTCTTCCAGCTGGATCATCTAGTTTTCAATATACTGTCTTGGTCCTCAAGCTTGTCCCTCAGCGTCACACAATGTCGCCACATTTCTAAGCATCATGTAACAATACCAGTACAAAAAAAAAAAAAAAAAAGCATTTCTCTATTGAGCTCTTTTCTTCACAAACACAATATTTCCCTTTGCATTACTTCACCAAATGGTCTGGACAACTAATGAAAATCAATCTTGTTAGCTTACAAAATTCTTGGGATGAAGAGAATATTGACAAACTACTTTCCAGAAAGATTGCATCTACTTATATTTTTACCATTAGCACCTATTTTTCCACCTTTTGTCAGTCTGATAATACATAAAAAATAATGCCTTGATTTGTTTTTTTGGGGGAGCTATTTCTTTTTTTATTGAGATATTACCTTGTTTTATATTAATGATCTGACTCTTGAGTATCTTTTCAAATATTTATTGACTGTTTTTGGCTCTTTTTTAAAAAAAAAATAAAATTGCCAGGTTGTATTCTTGGCCTTTGTTTATTTATTTTTTTCTTAATTGGCTTGTAAGTAAGTGCTTTGGGCATATTAGAAATATCACTGGACCAAGAGTGACTGGTTTGATTCCCAAGCTGTCCACTTATAAAGACTGTGACCTTATGTGACCTCAAACACAATACTTTGCTTTTCAGTGCTTTACTTTTTTCTAAAGAAAAATAGGATAATAGTAGTACTTATTTCAGAAAATTGATGTGATAATTAAATGAGTGAACTCACGTGAAGTGCTTAGAGTCTGGCACAGAGGGCGAGTGTGTTGTGTGCTAATGATTGCTTAAACGTAGAGGAAGGGCAGGCAGTGGTTACCTGCGGAGACTCTGGAAACAGACTGAGTGGGTGGGGATTCTCCCAGCACGTACTAGTGGGGTCATCTTGGGCTAGTTACTTCACCTTACTTACTATGCCTCAGTTTTCTCATCTGTAAAATAGATGAAAAAGTTGTAATTGTTAAATAAATTGATACATATAAAGTGCTTAGAGTAATGCCTGACATTTAGTAAATGCAAAGTATGTAAAATCTGTTTTTATTATCCAAAAGATGTTGTGTCACTTGAGGCCAGACAACTTCAGGACTCCGACGGTGGACTAGAGGAGAGGATCTGGGGGAGCTCATGGAAACCTTCCATTCCCGAAAACCCCAACAGGCAGAGGGAGAGTTTTCGTGAAATTCTACCTTCAGCTTCTACATTATTCTTTCTTTTGGGGTCATACTGGGGCTCCAGGGGAGACAGGTGCTAACACTGCCACCTGGATTCACTTACACACAAGTTTTAGACTCCACAGCTACAAAATGTAACTAGATTTGGACCAAGTTGGCTCTCTCTTTCAACCCTGATATGATCTGGAATAAGCTCTTTGCTGTTGAGTTAGTTGTTTTTCAACCAAAATTATCAGATAAATTAGGTATCCTTTGTATTTTGTTTTTTATTTTCTCCTCTACTATGTCTAAATCCATCACTATCACCTTGACTACAAGAGACATTTTTAGTTTGTCCATGCATATTTTTCCCTTCTCCCAACCACCTTTTAAACCAAGGGTAGACATTGTACCTGATTACGGCAACCTAAAACTCAACGTATGGCCTGGAAGTGCTGCACGTCGCCTTGTGATCTGTGGTTTAGCTGGTGGGTACATAGAAGTGGCGCAGCCAGTCCATTCTCTACAAACCCTATAATTGCATAGAGCTCTGCGGCTTGTCCCTTCACTAAAGCACTATAAGTTGCCCTTGGGGACAGCCATGATCCCGTGTCAGCAGCATTCCCACCAGCCCATCCCCTCTGGTCACTCAAGTTGTGGACAGAGGCCCAGGAGGGTCCAATCTGTACTCACCTAGATTAGGTCCTCAGTCAGCAATGAGTTTTCTATTTATCCTTTCTGCAAAACATGGTCATTTTTTCTCTAGGTTCTACCACACTATGGAAAATGGAAAGTCCTGCATAAGAATAGTAACATAGGTGTTAAAAAATACCTTTTACATTTCTTCTCTCTCAGATTCTTCAATTTTATACTAGCATTTTTTAACTGATTCAGACTGGTCAGTGTATCTAAAAGATAAATGGGAAAATGATTCTAGAATGAGAAATGAAGATTTTGAAAGTACGCATTTCAAATTGCATGTATCTTACTACAATTTGTTCTTAGAAAAAGCAAAAGATGTGTAAGTTCAAACTTCAGATTGACCCTAAATCAATTAATTCTATGTGATAGATGAATTTAGCATGAAAATAGCCAAAATTCCCCTCAAGGGATTTGGGAAAAGAAGAAAGTAGCATTTGGGGACAGACTGTATTTGGTAAAGGAAAACCCCCAACCCTGCCCCACTCCCCTGAACCAAGCCAGACTTTCCTAATCATTTCTCTCCAGCTCCATCCATTGAAGGAACCAGAGAGGAAACACACTTATGCGAGGCTCAGTTTAAGACCTAGGTGGAGATGAATGAATTGTTTCATTTGCAGGCAACTAGATATTACTTCCCTGATCAAAACTGTTCTTTTATTTTGGGGTAAGTTTTATTGTTTTTAAATTGTACCCACCACCCAGAACAGCAAACTGAGCATGGTTCCAAGAAACTGATGCACCAACTGAGAGTCAAGGGTGTACATGAACAGAGCAGATGGGAAGGGCTTCTTTGGTATCGAAATTGTTTGCAGCATGCATTAGTTTTTGTCTTGTTTGATTCATGTTTCCCCATTTTCTTGAAATTTCCTGAGTTAAAGTAATAATACAAAATAGACAAGGAGCCCGGTGTTTATTATTTTCTTGTTATTTGTCAACATGACATATTCTCATAAACCCAGCTCTATAGGGCGAAGACAGTGTGTGAAGAAGATAATATATTCAGATTGCACTGAGAAGGAAGAAAACCTCCCTCTTATTGCTTTCATTTAATTCAGTGTCGTTGTATTTATTGAAATTTGAAAAGTGTGTTCTCCACTTGTGTGGCCTCATCTGAGAGGTAAATGACCGAGTCTAAAATCTGTATTGACAATACTACATTACATAACTTTCACTGACCTAAAAAGCAACATGCTTTAATTGCAAAGGTCTCTGAGTACTCATCCCCTACACCTGACTGAAGAAGATTCTTCAGCTTTATTGTCTGCTGCTTCTTAGATATGACAAGTGGCTTAGATAAGCCAAAGGAGATAGAACACGTGGGTCCACTTGCCAAGCCTTCAAGGTTTTGTAACAAAGCATAATCTGCCAGGCCTGGTAAGGCTAAGTATAACCACAGAAAACTTACTTGCTACCTGGAGAGATGGACAGAAAAATGAATTTTCAAAATATCCTATAAGTAATAATGTTATTTTTCTTTTGAATTTAGAAGGAGCTCTTTGCTCTCACTAGAGGAGACAAAGAAGCAGCAAATAGCTTAGCCATGCATTTGAAATGACTGAGTGTTCGCTTGTAAATGAACCAGCAGATGGTGGGGTGGGCTCTGATGGGTTCTGGGTTTGCATAGGGTGGCAGATGTGTATGTGGCAGTTTAGAAAGCCAATGGCAAATCCGTGATGCCCTGCACACAACAGGGGGCTAGGGAAGTGGTAACTGGACTGAGACTGGTATTGGAGAAATATTGGGAAAAAATCTTTAAAAATATTTTTTTCAGTTTAACAGGGAATGAAGTAGGTGTGTTAAAACTGAAAAGAGCAAACATCTTTAGAATGAAGGCAGGTCTCCTTACAGTCTTTTTGGTCCTTCAGTTGCTGTTTCAGAGATTTGAGAGAAAACAAGCAAATCTGGTGATCATTCAGTGCCTGCTTTTGGACCTAATTCATGGATTTGATTTGATTTTTATTTATTTAATTTTTTGAACCAGTTATTTTTGTGTATTGTTTACTTAAGAAAGTTGTGTATTAGTAAATAAAACTTTAAGAGGATCATGAAAAATTCAAAGAAAATGTCTTTTAAAAAATTACAAGAGTAAATTATTTATACTAGGCTAACAATTATGAATAAAATCTCTAAACTTTATAAGCCCTACCTAATCAGTATAAATATGGAATTAGATCGAGTGGTTGCTTAGGACTCTGTAATTGCATAACATTTTTTTCTTTCAATTTTATTTTGCATTGGCTTCATGTGTACAGCTTAGTGGTTAGACAGTCATACACTTTACATAGTGTTTCCCTCGATATTTCCAGTGCACACCTAGCACCATACAGAGTTATTACGATATTATTGACTATACTTCCTATATTGTACTTTATATCCCATGACCGTTTTGTAAGTACCAATCTGTGCTGCTTCTATCCTTCACTTCTTTCACTCAGTCCCCCAACAACCCTCCACCTCTAATTCATAGATTTTAGGTTTTGAGTGTGTGTATGTCTGTGTATCTGTGTGTATGTGTATGTTTGTGTGTACATGTGTGACATGTGTGTCTCTGTGAGTACCCATGTGTATATCTATGTGTGCAGCTGAGACAGTGTAGAGATTGAGGGCATGAGGAAGTCAGAAGAAAGGGAATAGAAAACTTAGTCTCTGTTCCTGAGGATCTCATTTTGTAGGCAGAACACATCAAAGAGTCAATAAGATGAACACAGCATCCAGAAAGAACTGATCCACAAATGTATATTCATTTAAGGTAACCTGATCATCTAAGCTCCTTGAATCTGCCTTGGGAGAAAATAGTGCATTGATGTATTAATTAGTTTGTTAACAAACTGACCATAGTTGAGTCACTGGCAGCAAATGTCCAGGTGATGCCTATGTGGTTGAGGTGGGTTTTCTCCAGAGTGAATTGATACTCTTATTTCACATCTTCCTGGGACAAAGCAAAAATTAAAGACCTGCTAAGTGGACTTGAGATAGGAATGGAGGAAAAACTCCTGCCCCTGAGATGCAAGAAGGCAGTTCTTGAACCCAAGCCTGGGGAGGCCTGGACCTGGTCGGGTGCTGGGCATCCTCCCTGGTCACTGGAGACTGTTCAGGTTCCAGGCGGGATGCTGGCTCTCTCCCAGACTCTACAATGGGTCTACACCTGTAAAGCAATTTTAATCTTTCTTTCCACTTTGTCGACTTTTTAATAAAGACTTAGTAAAACATCAGCCTATTCTCCGATGTAATTTGGAAAATTAGGGCAATGTTTGTGTCCATTCTTAGGACAGAGTTATGCCGGCAGGAAACAGCACTGTGCCCATAGCAGTGGCTGGGTCATGAGAGGCCATCTCTCCAGAGTCACCAGCAGCAGAGGAGGTGACAGGCATGCAACTGTGGATGAAAGACCCTGAGCTGAGGGACCGGAGCTGCTTGTTCCAGAGCCTGCTGCAGGGCTTCAGGAAATGCTCAGAAATAGTGGGGCCTTCTTGATGGAGGTGGACTGACACCATAATAATATGAGTGTAAAAAAGCGAGTATGACCTTACTTAGATGTCAAAGGTGGGTGACTCTTAGGTCGTAGGAGTGAAAAATCTATTCTATTAGCTCTCCCCTTACACAGTTTCTCTTTTCATGGTTTTGGTTACCCACAGTCATCTGTGGTCCAAAAATATTGAATGGAAAATTCCAGAAATAAACAGTCGATGAGTTGTAAATTACACACTGTTCTGAGTAACGTGATGAAATCTTACACTGTCCTGCTCCATCCCGCCCGAGATGTGAATCGTCCCTTTGTCCAGTGTCTCCATGTTGTAGATGCTCCTCCTTCCCCCCACTTAGGCACTTAGTTACCTCAGTTATCAGATCAACTGCCATGGCATCACAGGGCTCGTGTTTAAGTCTCCCTTACAGTAGCCTAATGCCACTACATCACAATCCCAATGTCATTCACCTCACTCCATCATGTAACCTAGGTAGTACAGTACATAAGACATTTTGAGAGAGATCACATTCACATAACTTTTATTACAATGTAATGTTATCATTGTTCTATTTTACTATTAGTTATTAGTGTTAATCTCTTACTGTGCCTGATTATAAATGAACCTTTATCATGGGTATATGTTATAGGAAAAACATAGTATATGTAAGGTTTAGTACTCTCCGTGGTTTATAGCATCTACTGGGGGGTCTTTGGATGTATGCCCCACAGATAAGGGGGAACGACTGTACTCAGTGTTATAGATTGAGTGCTGTATCCCCCAAAATTTGCAAGTTGAAACTTTACCCTCCCATCCCAATGCGATGATATTAGAAGGTAGAACCTTTGGTAGGTAATTGGAGTTAGATGAGGTCATGAGGGTGGACCCCTCATGAATAAGATTAGTACCCTTGTAAGAGAGCTTGCTCCCTTGTTCTGCTCTCTGCCATGTGAGGATACAAAGAACTTTGTAGCTTGGAAGGGAATGCTCACCAAACTCCAACCATGCTGCCATGCTGGTCTCACACTTCCAGCCTCCAGAACTGTTAGAAATAAATTCTTGTTGTTTACAAACCACCCAATCTGTGGTCTTTTTGTTATAGCAACCCGAGGGGACTAAGCCACTCAGGGAAAATAGGAGAAAGGAGTTGCCTGAGTTGGGTGAAGACAGTGAGCTAAGGATCATACGAAAGGTGCATTGGAAGTGGAGTTCTAGGGAAATAAGGACATGGAGAAGAACATCGCAACTTCCAACTGGGGGAAATCTCCAGGGCCTGGGCTCTGCTGACAGCAAAGCCATGTGATTTACATGGTGTCCAGGAGGCACAGGGGGCTTCCTGCACACCCTCACCTCAAGATCCCTCACATTTTAAAAAGTGTTTACTTGTGCCAGAGCAGAATGACTCAAAGTGATCTGATCCTCCTTGGCTGTGGCTAATCAGCCATGCTCTGTCATTAGGGATCAGTGGTCCTGGGTCTCTGTTAACATGCCACTGTGTAAAGAGACATAATTCCATGACTTCCTTTTCCTCATAGCTATTATTAGCTTGAGAGAGAAAACAAAAAGCAGAGAATCAAAAAGCAGTGTTTTTGTGGTTCAGATCCCACCATCTCTGCAGGAATCCCTCAAAATGTTTCCCCATGTGTCCTGGGAGTGGCCAGGAAGACGTCTAAGGTGTGTGTATTAGTTTCCAAGAGCTGCTGTAAAAATCACCACAAACTGGGTGGCTTAAAACCACAGAATTATTTCTCTCACAGTTCTGGGGGCTGGAAATCTAAAACCAAGGGGTCAGCAGAATTGGTTGTTTCTGGAGGCTCCAAGAGACAGCCTGTTCCATGCCTCCCTCCCAGCCTGCAATCCTGAGCATTCCCTGGCTTGTCAATAGACACATCCCTCCAATCTCAACTTCATGGGCCTTCTTTCCTGTGTGTGTCAGTCTGTCTCTGAGTCTCTTCTCCTTCCCTTACAACTTTAAATAAAGATAAAGTCCAACAGTCTCTAAGGAAATTTGGGCGGAAAAAAAGATTCATGTTAGACCACTATGAATCACGAGGAGTGGGAGGGCACAGCCTAGCTGAGGTGCCAACAACCTCACTGGGGGGATTCCCACCAGAGTCTACCCTTTTTTCCTAAAGTTCTAGAAAGCTTGCCAGTGGGGTTCTCCAGCTTCCTGTTCTCAAACCTATTTTTTTAAAATTTTGTTTATCTCATTTTATTTATTTTAGAGAGAGATCAATGTGTGGTTGCCTCTTACGTGCCCCCTCCTGGGAACCTGGCCTACAACCCAGACATGTGTCCTAACTGGGAATTGAACCGGTAACTGTTTAGTTCTCAGGCCAGCACTCAATCAATTAAGCCACACCAGCTAGGGCTCAAATCTATTTTAAGTACTCCATCTAATTTGAAACTACTCCACACTTGAGTGTTAATTCCTCTTTTGTATTGACAGTTATCTCCTCACCCCCTAAAACCCCCATCGCACATTTGTAATTCTAATGGGCTTCATTGCTATGTTTACTGCCTTTAAACATCTTCATTTGAAAAAGGTAAGAGAGAGGTTTTCAGGTACAAATTAAACCAGTAAATCAGGAACACAGCCCTGGGCAAAGCCAGTACTTCTTTCCCAGAGTGACTGACTTCTTGACTTCTTTCCTCACAATCCTGTGAGCCCCAGGTTCTTCCTGAACACAGAACTCTGGTGACCACGGTCATTCCAGGCATCCTGCTCTTTGAGCTTCGAGTGGGTCCTCCACACAGCCAGTAAAAGATCTTGTTGCAGACCCACTCTCATCACATTTTTTAGCAGACCTGAGGAACTGGAGGTATAGTCAGTGAACAGAAACCTCCATGCCAGAAGGAAAGAAATATTTTTGTCTTTGGGGCATCTAGGGAGAGCCCCATTTTGTTTTAAAAATTACTGTTGTTTTAATTACTGTAAAGCTGTGCCATAATGTAATAAGTGAGGAGTTTCAAGAAAAAAAAATCAGTCATATAAATGGGGGGGATTGTGCTACTGAGAGGCCAATGCTGTGAATAGGGCAGTCTCAAAGCTCACCAGTCAGAACCTCTTATATCCCTGTTTTGCCATCCAAATTCATCCCAGCCCCAGCAGTTTTGTGTTCAGGCTTGAATATCCATATGGACTGTCTTCAGGGCAGTGACAGCCATCCAGTCATGTTTTGGTAGGCTGGTTCACTCTTCAACCTGATTCAGGACTATTAGCTACTGCCCTATACCACCCCCACCCCCGCCTGCCTCATTGTTCCTCTGTTTCCCTTCAGTTTCCTCCTCCCCCATAAGAACTCTACCCCCTCCCCATTATCTTGGGATCTTACTGATTAACAGCACAGAAATAATATTTACTATTTATTGAGTGACTTTGTGCTAGGCTGCATGCTGAGTGCCTTCACATTTTTTATTAAATGGATAAAACAGTTCTGTGAGGTGGGTACTGTTTTTCCCATTGGTGAAAAAGGAAGCAGAGCCTGGACTTCAAAAGCCTGCCACAGGCCCCGCAGAGGGGACGCAGGGACACCATGGTTCCTACTCTGCTCTGCATAACTCCAAAGCCTCTTTCTATTTCATGCCCCTCATTGGTATTAAAACCCGAGAGGGTCACATTCTCCCATACTTCTTGGACTTGGAAATCCCTCAAAGGGGAAATTTCTAAGATGGAAAGTACTTTTCATTCCTAAAGTTTCACATGTCATATTACAGTCAGTTTTGTTTTCTGGATTATTCAGTACTAAATACAATGAGGTTCTTCTTTGAGTTTTCAGAACACAGCTGGGGGAGAAATCAATAGGAATATTTAAATCATCTTCCCATCAACTGATACTCATCACAGATGCTACAAAGACAGTTTAGAGTACATATCAACCCCTTTGAGCAACTCTCCGCCTCTTAAATCACTGAAACTGACCACTCTAGTTTGAAAAACTGAAATGAACAGAATGGCTTCTCTTTTTTCCTTGTATGTGTATTTATTCATGCACATGTTGTGTGTGGTCTTTCAGGCTTCCTAGTCCCCTTGATACCAAGACTCCCCAAAGTAAGAATCCTCGTGAAGGGGATCAACATTGAATCAACAATTTTTAAAAGAAGATATTCCAGAAGCCCAGATGATCAAGCTTAGGCCCAGGCCATGGTTATAGGGCAACTCCAGCTTTCAGCCCTCTTCTGTCCTTCCTAGCCATTTGCAAAAGCAACACCAGGTCAATCGTTTCAGGCCTTGGCTCCAGAAGACAGCCTGTCACTTTGTCCTACGCCTGGGATATCAAGCTCTAGGCCAGTTTCCACAGTGGGCTGCAGTGCTGACGGCCTAGACCCTTTGTCTCCCCCAGACACAACCAGCTGTCACTCCAGAAATCCCCACCAAGGCCAGTTCCTCCAGATCTCCTTGAGGGTGAACATTCCTATCAGGGAATGAGAGGAGAGTTGGGAGAGTCCACGGACTACATGCTAACAGGAGGGCACGTGGGGAACATTCTTGCTATACCTTGGAGCCCAGACCTCCAAGGCAGTGTCATTGTCTGGGGCTTCACTGTGAGATGCTGGTCTGCTCACATCAGAATCTCAGGGCTGCTGTCACTCCTAAGGAACCAAAGAGCTGTTCTTTTCATCTTTTCCAAGAAGCAAGGACAGCAACAAAAGCTAAATCCCAAATGATAAAGACATTAAAGCAATTTGCAATAGCGTATTTCCATTATGAAGAACCCATTCTTTACTCAACGAATCTGACAGAATTGAAATTTTGACACAAGAGCCATCAAAATTCAGTTTAGATCAGAACATCTCTGTGCCTCACAGGGGTCATTCAACACTATCCTGAGAGTGGTGTTGGAGAAGGAAGCCCAACCACAGATCAGAAGGAATATGAGTAACATGGCCCCAGGTATAACTCCATGGTTTATAAAGACCTTGTTCGTTCTCCTCTCTAGATAATTTCCTGCAACCAGCCCCAATGGTCATGTTTCCCAATGGCAGTAGTGACTACTTGGTGGGAATTTTATATCACCACATTCGGATCAATTTAGAGTTTCCTCTTTAGAGCAAACACAGGGTTGTTACTTTCACCACTCTGGGCTGGTCTGGGGCCAATCCAGGCAGGACCCTGAATCACCACCTATGTAGGCATCTACCTGTGAAAGGCCAATGCTGATCCTCACCCTGAACAAACAAATTATTTCCTGTATGGAGTCAGGAACCAGAAAGGCTGGACCCAGGAGTAAGACTACCGGAAACAGAGTAAAGCTGAAAATTACCTCTGGCTTGGCATTAACCAGTATTAAATTAACTCTGCCTTTGTTTTCTTTTTTTCTTTGACTTTCTTTTATTGTTATTGTTCAATTACAGTTGCCCCATTTCTCCCCATTACTCTCCCCTGCTCTACCCACCAAAATATGGTCAAATTAGGCCCTTTGCACTTAACTGATCTAGAAAAGACTTTTTCACAAAAAGTCATAGAACAGCTTTGAATGTTGCTATGTGTCCTTTTTATAACATTTAAAAACATTCCTGTAGCATAATATGGATGAGGAAGAGAGCAGCTCCTCCTATCCCTTACCAAGCTTTCACCTAAGGGTTTCATGCAGAGAAAAGTGTCACTAATTCTGATCATTGTAGCTGCCATAGAGCAGCAGTGATTACAATGTTTGATTATATCCTGTGCAAATATTTGAATTATTTTAACCAATGCGTGAAGGAAAGTGAATCAGAATTTGTGTTTATAACAGAATATATTAGAGCTGATGATCCCAAATATCTACGATATTTGGTTAGTAAACTGGAAAGTACATTTCAGTGATTCAGTCTATTAAAACAGCATTTATTTGTATTTATGCCATAAATATTTCCTAATAAATTTGTTTAAAGTATATAAATCTCTATAAAACAGGGAAACTATGAATATAGTATATAATAGACGTGTTAGCCATTGAAAGGGGAAAGACACACCCAGGCTGAATCAAGAAAAGTGTCAGGAAGGACAGAGGCATTTGAACACCTGACAAAAAGTTTCACTAGGAAAAAGTCAAAGGGAGAAGTCCCAGCAGATTCTGCACACATGGGGTAGAAAAGGCAGGGTAAGCTGAAGGAGCAAGGACATTTAATTAGGCTCTAGCATAACTCACATGAAGTTGTAACAGCAGAAGGACCAGAGCATGTAGCCTGACTATAACAGTATCACTTAAATTAATCTGGTAGGCAAGGGACAGGCATTAATGGTCCTTGAGCAGAGAAGTGTCATGGTTAAAAGTAGTTTTATGAAGACTATGGTCATGGCTCTATGACCTTCCCAGACTGTTGTAACAGAGTACTACAACCCTGGTGCCTTAAAATGACAGTAATTTATTCTCTCACAATTCTGGAGGTTCGAAGTGTGAAATCAAGGTGTCAGCAGGGCCCTGATCCCTCTGATGGCTGGAGAAGAATCTGTCCCGTGTCCCTCTTTTAGCTGCTGCTGGTTGCCAGCAATCCTTGGCATCACTCTAGCCTCTGCCTCTGCCTTCACATGATATTCTCTCACTGTGTCTGCATGTCTGTATCCAACTTTTCCTCTTTTAATAAGGATAGCAATCATATTGGATTTAGGATTCTCCCTAATCCAAGAGGATCTCATCCTAACTTGATTACCTCTACAAAGACCCTATTTCCAAATAAGATCACATTCACAAGTTCCAGGTCAACGTGAACTTCAGGGAATACTATTTATTCCAATCGAGAGGCCAAAAGTAGGAGAAATTAACATGGGGAAAGATTGGCAACTCAGAGACATCAATGAGGAGTCCAATGCAACAGACAGAACAATGAGGGGCCCAAGCCCAGAACAGCAACACTAGGCATGAAGAGAAGATAAAAGGCAGAATCAGCTGGGTTGGATTAGAGGAGGAGGGAAGTTAAAGATGACCCAGAGATCTGGGACTGGGTACCTCGGTGAGGGGTAGTGCCCCAACGCAGGTGAGGAAGGAGAATGCTATAGTTAGTTTGGTGAGAAATTAGTTTGATGTTGTTTTTCCTTGCATAAAGCTAACAAAAGATGTTGCTACGTGTGGATGTCCAGGCAGCGGGCATTTAGAGCTGGAGTACTGGGCAGAAGTTAGGACACGTAGAGGGCACTTAGGATAAACTCAGCAAAAGGAGATAGAGAACTTACCCTCAGAGTGGATGAAAGCCCGGACTGAGAGAAGGTGAATGAAAGGGACGGAGACAGGATTTGGAGAACAGCTCGGTTGCACACCAGGAAGGGAGAGAGGCGCTGAGAGAGGGAGAATGCAGGAAGCCAATGGGCAGGGACTGAGAGCAGAAGGGGGAAGAAAAGAATAGTTTTTTGAAAATAAATCATGATTTAATCCTTTAGTAAAATATAAACTTGCATTCTGGGACATTTCCTTTATAGCTACATAACATGCATGAAATTTTAGCATTTCTTCATAAAATAACATGGAATATATAGCAAATATTACTCATAGAAATGTAAGTCCTCGGAAATATATGTGTATTCAATCCTCAGCAATTTTAATGTTATATGTTAATATTATATATGTTCAGATTTTTGATGAAGAAATCCTGTCCGTCAATACATAGATAACATAGTAACATGTTGCAAGTAAAGACACCATTTTTAAAAAGTTTTCTGTGTCTGTCCTCTCTCTGTGCCTTTAAGATACTCACTGTTTTTAAACTTCACATAAGTATAGCCATGTGGTACACATCCTTTTATGTCCAGCCTCTTTCATTCAAAAACATATTCCTAAATCTCCCCATGTTGTTGGGTGTAACAGAGATTCATTCACGTTCATTGCTGTACTTCATTCCATTATATGGTTTGTCAGTGTGAATATATAACATATTTATCTACCTCCAGTTGGCATTTGGATAGTGTTAATTTTTGAGCTATTATGAATAATGCTGCTATGAAAATCCTGGGCATGACTTTGGTGCTCAGACACATTTCTTTGGGTATATGACAAGATGTGAAGCTTATTTGTAAATGTCTCCTGATTTTAAATCTTTAACAAAATAGCTCAGGTAGGAAGATTATAGTCTGTTTTTCCTTTGGTGCAGAAAACAAATGAAGTTTTAAACAGACAAATTTTAATGATGGAAAGCTAATCTGAAAACACCACAGCCAAGCAAGACTTTTCAAAGAACGTCGTAAGAAAGACTTTTTGAAAAACACCATGAAGAAACCAAGTTAGGCTTCCTTAAAGAGCAGCTCTGAAGAATTTGAAAGACAGAAAGAGCTCTGTTTTATTTGGAGAAAGCAGAAGTGTTCTAATTGCCAATTTCAGCCTGAAAACTGAAAAACAAAACACAACAGAAGAATCGAGTGTAACGCTATATATTCTGTGACTTTTTCAAAGTACTGCAAGTTGCAATTCTCAGAGCTTCATTAAGATAAAATAAGTCATTTTGCTCTTTCACCAGGGAGTCATATAATCTCTTTAATTAAGAGGAAGTAAAACAGTTATTCCACTCTGAAGGCCTGGTGCGTGCTAGTTCACAGTCCTGAGAAGTAAATTTATACAGGCTTGCTGGTGTGACACCTTGCGTTCCTTCTCCCCAGCCCTGCATACTCTGTTTCTGCCACCTTGCCATCAACACCTCATTAAATAGAATGCCTGCATGAGCAAACACCAAAGCTCTGTGTCCACGGGACAGGGGCTGGACTCTGCCTCCCTGTGACCTCAGTTCCTGCAAAGAATGAATTTGCAGAGTGGTCAAGGAGATACCTGAGCTGATCTGCGGTGTCTCAGGAGTTTGAAGTTCTGTTAATGCAGGAAGGAAGGAAGAGTGCTGCCTGCACCTGGAGATATGATGTCTGGATTCGGGTCACTGGCTCCAAGCTGGCCTTCAGCAGATGGGAGGAATGAGGGAGCCCAAAGTCCCTGGGGGCCTGTTTCCTCATGTCCCAAACACAGTTCATCTCGGATCAATTTTACACTCCTCCTAACTTTAAGAATTGCATCACTCTATGTTTTTGCTCCAACATTAACTTCAACTAAATTCTTCTAGTGCCATTATTGAATCTCTCCATTACACAATGGAGATGCTATTAAGATTATCTTGTAAATGAATACCAGACATTTTTCAGTAAGCACCTCCCCATCACCACCACACACACTTTTTAACTAACTTTGCTTCCTCACAAGAACTCTCTCTGTTTTACTCAACAGAAGAATAATTTTCCCTCAGTGAAAGGGAACAAGTGATTGTTCACAAAGCTAGATTGCTGTACACATACAAGCCCAGTGCAGTGGTTATATCACTGATTGTGGATCCAGAAGAATGGGGCTCATACTCAAGTTCTACCATTGGACTGGCTGTGAGACTATGAGTGAGTGACTTAACCATTCTGTTCCTGAGTTTCCCCATCTGCTGAATGGGAAGGGTGAAGTTGATAACCACCTCGCTGGGCCACTGTGAGGATTAAATAAATTCATATTTGTGAGGTGCAGAGTACGTGATTAAAAGTGAGTAGATAGATAGCTAAGCAAATGAGCAATAAGTAAGATCTTACTTAGAAATTAGAAATGCACATTCTTAGATGTAAAAGACCTGCCTCACTTATACAATATCTAACATCTAACCTATTGTGAGTAAAAAGGCTGTTAGTAAACAACAGTACCATACCTGAACAACAATTAAAAGAAAAAAGAAAAAAATTAAAAAAAGAAAAACAATAATACCAATGCATAGTCTAAGAATAGTTCATAAAAATAGCCTTCCAATAATTTACCACTCTAGCATTTCAGTCACAAGATTAATAGCTTGGTGTTTGCAGTACATGACAAAAATCATTACAACCTCAGTGCAAGTTTAATAGAAAATAGCAAACTCAGTAAATATTTAATGTTCAATTTTGTTAAATTAATTATATGAATTATTTATTAGCTGCTATTTTGTAATGATTGTTTATGTGTCTAAGAAAGTAAAGGTATCTACATTGTCCCTTCAAAAATGCTCAAGAAATGATATCCTGAAGGTCGCTGTTATCATTGTTTTCTCCAAATACAGCTAGTGACCTTAAGAATAAGTGGGAACATAAAGAGATTAGCAACAGAATAAACTAGAGGCCCACTATAAATTTAGGGAGGCAGTGGGATAAACCTTACTGATAAAAGTCATTGGTAACAAGTCTTTCTTTACTCAACCAAGCCTCAGGGGAACATGCAACCATATTTAAGGTGTCAATGCTCTAGTATATCTTGGCACACAGTGGGAATTCTAAGCACCTTTATTGCCTATGCTGCTGATCCTTTATGAGATTAGCTCTGAGTCTGGGAGATTTGAAACTGAGTAACTGACAGGTGTTATCAATTTCATACAGTTCACTTCTGATTAGGTGTCAAGGACCAAAGTCTTTCAAGATGCAACATTTTCTTGCTTTGATATCATCTCAAGGCCAAAGGGAAGTTTTATGAAGGGGAAGATTTGGGTGATTTACCCTTGTTTTGCTTAGTGTGGTTTTAGTTTCCATTCATCCCAACAGGTGTATTTGGCATAGGTCATACAGAGATGCATAAGGGAACCATTAATAAAGATTCTCTTAAATTGCCTCTAAATGTGGACTTCTGTGGGCAAATGGATCTCACATCTTGTTGCTAGTTTATGCCCATCGTTGGAATGTTCATGGGACACACCTGGACCCATTTAGATCAATGAAGCCTTGGTTTAAAAGGGGGAATTAGTATTAGGGAATTTTCTGAACCAGTAATTTTGCTTATTAAAGGAGACTATAAGTTGAAATAAAAATGAGATGCCATTTTCACTCATCACATTGCCCCAAATTCAAAAGTTGGCTCTCATACCATGTGGCTGACTGAGGCATCCTTTATATTGGGGGGTGTGAATGGATACAACCTCTGTGGAGGGTAAAATGTACAATATCTATTTGTTTTTAATGTATATGACCTTTGAGCCAGAAATTCTACTTCTAGAAGTCTACCGTATAAATATTTTGGCACTTATATAAACACACTTTCTGTTGTATTAGTGACACATTCAAATACTTGTCTTTAGGGAATAGGTTAAATGAGATATTCTAAACAATGAAGTACTATTTACAGTTGTAAATATGCTACTACTTGTACTATTTGTGTAGGCTACTATATATATGTATATATATGCATATATATAATATATATGCATCACATATATCCAGGCATAAAATTTTACTTTCTCTCTCTCTCTCTCCCCCCATATATATATATAACTTTCAGGCTAGCTCTAAGTGCTTTATCTAGAGTTATCACGTTCATTCCCAAAACAACCCTAATAGGCTTGGACATCTTTAAATCCTGTGTAACTTTTACAAATGAGAAAGAACTGTCAAAATGTCTGTAAAATATTTGGGAGAACATGGCAAGGGTCTGTTCTTCCACAACCTGCATTTGTTAGACTGCAGGTGGTGGGGCTGAGGTTGTTATCCTGGAACATTCTCAGTTTGCCTGCTGGTGCTGATCGCAGAATCTTTACAAGTCCCTTTTACTCCAAACTGTACAGCCAGTGACAGGTAGCAAGCCTGAAAGACCAGACGAGTTATTATGCATTTCTCTCCATCATGAGCCCAGCACGCCGCTGCATGTGCCTGACACCAATTTCACTGTTTGTTAGTTTTGAAAGTCTTGAAATTCATCCTTGTGAGCAGGCAGGGTAGGAGGATGTAGGAACCAGGGTTGGAGTGGGGTGGGTGGGACAGATGTGGAGGAATAGAGTCTTTGTCCTTATCTGAGATGCTGTCAAAATTGAAAATGCATTGTGAGTGGGGAAGACAAGGTTGGCTGTGTCAGCCATCTGACACAAACAGGGGAAGAATGAGGCAGACACTGCGGGCATGGTCTGCTGGCACCACTGCCCTGATCCACCGCAGTGCCAGCCTGCGGGGGTCCCTACAGAGGCAAGCCTTTAAATTAACATCTGCCCTGAGAGACAGCTACGCCAGACAGGGGAACCTTTATAGCTAGACCCAGACAGGCAGCTGTCTGTGGGGCCATTAAAAGAGACTGTTTCACTAAAACAAGCATAATATCTTTAAAAATCCTCTTTCTTTCCAGTTTTAAGTTAAGGCAGAAGTTTGACAGACAGTATGTCAAAAAGGCATTAGTAATGACTGCTGTTACATGTATCATTGTATGTGTACTTGCAGAATAAACTGGGTCTATAGATCATAACTGAATGGTCAAAATAAAAGCCACTGATTTTGCCTTTAAAAATTTTTCAGTAATTACTTAATTTTTGTTTCAAATTGCTGCTTAGCTTCACTAATCAAGGTACACAAACGGTTAACAAGGGTGTCTCAATGACCAATTCAGGGCAACTTTATGGTGGTCTGATCCCCTGCTTTGTGCCTGACCTTCAAATAAATGCTTTTGCTGAGTAGAAAATCACTGCACTAGGGTGGACAGAGAGACCATTCCGGGAAAACATTTTGCATATTCAATTGCCCACTGCCTCAGGGTTGCATGCCATTGTGCTTCACAGAGATTGTTTGATATGTATGGAACTGTGCTCTAGTTGAACCAAGGACCTCACCTCTGCAGAGTACTCACACTATTGAAATGGGTGATTTCTTTTTAAATCTGTAGAATAACATATTTCTCTCCAGAAGGATGGTGTACCCACAGTTTCCTTAGGGAGGATGGAGAGGACACCAGCTTCCTGTCTGTGTGGGAAATTCAGCCAGTCCTCACCCTCCAAAGACTTATCTTTTATCTGAGTCCTATCACCGAAATGTTGTGAAGATTTTTCATAGGCATGGGAAATGGAGAAGGTCACCCAGGATTCAAACAGAAAGAAACTCCAAATTTTAAAATACAACCATAAATATTATTATTTAAGTGTGTAGAACAAATCTAGCATTTGTCTACCGTATCAGGTGTTTTGCTGAGTAATTGTTCTCAGTTGGCGAGCCACAGCCTGGTGGTCTGGTCAGATCTTTCCCTGGTGGTCACTAATCTTTAATCAATGTGTAAAGTGTCTTTTTTTCTATCTGTGATTTATACCATCACAGTGATACCTCTGGGGTGGAGTCAGGATTCAGTGCTGCCACGACTGAGTCCTTGGTTGCCACCTCCTCAAACCCATGGTCTCCGGGTTCAAACCCTTAGATTCGTCATGGCCCCAGTCATTCTTCTGTCACTTATTGCTGCAAATCCCTCCTCAGGAGGCGTGCTCTGCCCCTCATCCATTCTTCCTCATTGCCTTTCCCATTGGGAGAGAGGAGTGTTCTCCTTTCCCCTTTTATCATCCCCCAAGTCCCAGAGTGAGTGCCACCAATGAGGAAGTACACTCTTCTTTCATGCACCCCCCCAAAAAGATAGTATGGTAGTCCCCATTTATTCACAGTTTCACTTTCCATGGTTTCAGTTACCCAGTCAACTGCGGTCCAGAAATGTTGAATGGAAAATCCAAAAATGAACACTTCACAAGTTTTAAATTATGCATTATTCCGAGTGTTGTGATGAAAGCTTGCACCATCTCACCCCACCCTGCCTGGGGTGGGAATCGTCCCTGCGTCCGGCGTCTCCACACTGTGCACACTTCCTGCCCGTTAGTCACCTAGCAGCACGTAGGTTATCTGATCTGCTGTCACAGGAGCTCAGTTATTGTGTTCCGCTTACCCTTATACTACTTCATAGTGGCCCTGAAGCCATTCATTTAACTTTGATTAGAGTAGATTGTTATAATTGTTCTACTTTATTATTAGTTATTGTCTCTTCCTGTGGCTAACTTGTAAGTTGAACTTTATTATAGTTACACATGTATAGGAAATATATATGTATAGTGTTCAGAACTATCCACAGTTTCAAGCATCCCCTGGAGGTCATGGAACATACCCCTAGCAAACAGAGGGAGATACCATACACAATTACATCACATCTTGCCATGTCTTCTCAAGACTACATACATAGTCTTGAAGAAGGAGCTCTGTCTTAACCTTCTTAGCAGGACTAATATGCATCCCAGTATCTGGACCAGTTTCTCAATAAATATTTGTTGAAAGGATGAATGAATAAATAAACAAATATTCAGATTTTATATAAGCATCAACAAAACTTCTGCGTAATTGCCAAAAATTTATCAGTTAGACATAATAGAGTTACTAAAAGAGCTTCCCCAATCTGCCCAAGCCATTCTTTACCGTATTTTCATCTACTAATAGGCACTGATGGCAGTGAACTTGCCTTATAATAATGTATCTTCAATGGTTTCCCTGCCTTCAGACTGGTGAGGTCCTTCTGCTTCTAGGGAACCAACTTACCCCACATGGCTCATCTATATCATACACTAACACCAGAATCCATAATAAATGTCTCATAAATGAGACATTCCACTACCACTGCCAATTTCCCCAGTCCACTACCAATTTCCTCATTCTCTTTTCATGTTAACACCCTTCTGATCAATTTCTCCCTTTTGGAAGTAGTTAAAGTGATTAGCTCCCAAAGTAGGATATTCTTGATACATGCTGCTTGGAAGTCTAGTTCAAGGATACTAATCACTGACACTGCTCAAATTATGCGGTTTCTTGTCCTTGAAGTTTGCTGTTTACACTCTAGAAGAAGCCACTGCCATGGACTGTCCTTAAAGCCCAAAAAAGTATCTTAGAAAATAGCCATGTAGCCCTGGCTGGGTTGCTTAGTTGGGTAGAGCATCATCCTGATATGCCTAGGTTGCAGGTTTGATTCCTGGTCAGGGCACATACAAGAATCATCAATGAATGCATAAATAAGTAGAACAAGACATTGATGTTTCGCTCTCTCCCTTTCTCTCTCCCCCTTCATACCTCTCTCTAAAATCAATACGTAAATTTTTTTAAGTAGCCATGTAAAATGATTGCTGGGGCTGGGATATTGCTTTAAATGAAAAATATTAACTCTTCTCCAACAGTTGATACCTTATCCATTCTAAGAAGAGGATTAATGAAATAAACAAGTGTACCTTTTATGAAGTTCCAACTACTCAAAATGCTTTGTCCAATGAAATTCATAAGGAAAGCTAGAGAAAACCTGGTTTTGAAAGCCCTCCTGAGGTTTCTGGAAGACCAGAAAAATACTGCATCTGTGTAACACCAATCTTCCCCAATAGTCTCCTGTGTGTATGGTTGATGGCTCACCCATCTTACTTGGTGAAAGGAGGCACCCAGCTTTTTGAGTACCTGATGGAAGCTGTAGTTTCAACAGAAGATAGCAACAGCTAGTGGAGTGTTTGTTGCTGTTGTTGCTTGCTCTGGTCATTTCATCACGTACAGACATGGCAAACACAGTAGCTGATAGGGAGGTCTGTGAATATGAGTTTGCTCATCAGGGAAATATATTTTCTACACATTTTTGGCTATTGGAGCCATTCATCACAGCACTGCACCCCCTCCCTAGTGCCTTTGCCTAACAGGAGATGCCTGTCAGGAAGCCCACTCCAATTCTTCTATCAGAGGCCTGAAAACAGAACCCACACCCTAACTCAAAGAATGCTTATGTAAAATTTATGACCGACTGTCAAGCTAAACGGCTCGGACAGGCTCCAAATGTGCTTTAGAAATAATATGATGCTTTTTAATAAATTTTTTTCTGTGTTCTTTATTTCATGGTTGCTTTGTTTAAATGTTAAGTGCCAAATTAAGTGGATCTGTATGTCCTCTGGGAAAATGAAAATTCACAGAAAGTTACTAAATTGGAGAGTTTCATCTGTTCCCACTTTAGAGAGCTCTGATGAGAAGAGGAGAAGTTTTATTATGGAGCAAAGACCATTTATGTTTATAGTTTCTTCTCAGTTTCATGTGGGCTACCTTATTCTTTGTTATCAGCATTGACTGCTAAGTGGTCACACCCTGTTTTGAGTCAGAGAAAACTAGAGTTTGCCTGGATCGTGAAGCTCCGAAATGTTTAGGGAACAGAAGTTGCTTGCAGTCCTTTTACTGTCCTATTTTTTATCTTCTTTTTCTTAGATAAGTCCCTTTAACATTTCATATAAAAAGGGCGTGGCGATGATGAACTCCTTTAACTTGACCTTATCTGAGAAGCACTTTATCTTCCCTTCCATTCTAAATGACAGCTTTGCTGGATAGAGCAATCCTGGATGTAGGTCCTTGACTTTCATGACTTGGAATACTTCTTTCCAGCCCCTTCTTGCCTCCAAGGTCTCTTTGGAGAAATCAGCTGACAGTCTGATGGGAACTCCTTTGCAGGTGACTGTGCCCTTAACCCTTGCTGCTTCTAGAATTCTCTCCTTCATTTTAATCTTGGCTAATGTAATTATGATGTGCCTTGGTGTGTTCCTCCTTGGGTCCAACTTCTTTGGTACTCTCTGAGCTTCCTGGACTTCCTAGTAATCTATTTCTTTTGCCAGATTGGGGAAGTTCTCCTTTATTATTTGTCCAAGTAAGTTTTCCACTTGTTGCTCTTCTTCTTCCCCTTCTGGTACCCCTACAATTTGGCAAACTCACAGATATTAACAACCACACCTAAAACAAAAGCAAACTAAGCAAACAACTAGAACAGGAACAGAAACACAGAAATGGAGATCATATGGAGGGTTAGCAACAGGGGCGTGGGAGGAGGAGAGAGGGGGAAAAGGTACAGAGAATGAGTAGCATAGACGGTGGGTAGAAAATAGACAGGGGGAGGGCAAGAATAGTGTGGGAAATGTAGAAGCTAAAGAACTTATGACACATGGACATGAACTAAAGAGGGGGAATGTGGGTGGGAGAGGGTGTGCAGGGTGGAGGGGAATGATGGGGGAGAAATGGGACAACTATAATAGCATAATCAATAAAATATATTAAAAAAAGAAAGTTGGAATATTAGTCACTGGACTGTGGTAAGGCAGAAGTTAGGAATAAAGATGTTATAAACTAAAAAAAATTCTAAAAATATACAACACTGTCTAAAAAAAAAAAAAAAAAAAAAGAAGTTGCTTGCAGACCATGGCTGTTTTTCATACAATAGTCATAGCAAGAATAGCTACTATAGGTCTGATAAGCAAGTGCTCCTGGGAGATTTTTCTCAGGCCTAAGGAGTTATCCAAAGGATGGTGTTTCTTAAGATATAAAATTTTTACCTTGAAAGGGAAAGACATTCTGACACATGCTACAACATGGACGAACCTTGAAAACATTATGCTAAGTGAAATGAGCCAGACACAAAAGGGCAAACATTGTCTGATGCCACTTATATGAAGAAGCAACAGCATTCAACATCCATAGAGATAAAGAGTAGGGTGCTGGTTGCCAGGGGCTGGAAAGCAGGGAGGATGGGGGGTTGTTATTGAATGAGGCTGAGTCTCAGTTTTATAAGAGAAAAAAGAGCCCTGAAGATTGGCTGCCCAACGGTGTGAATGTACTTAACAATACTGAACTTTACACTTAAACATGGTGAAGTTGGTAGATTTTATGTTATATTTAATTCAAACTTTTGAAGTAAAAAAAAAAGAAGCAAACTTTGGAAGCAGGGAAGAAGACATTTGCATGGTTTAGTGGATATTCTTTAACTGGCAGAAGCTTAAGGAGTTGGCACAAGAGATTAAATTTTTCCCCTTGATGTTTATCTACCCTTGCAGAGGAGGGGGTGGGATGGAGGATGGGGGAGAGTGTGAGGGTATCTAATAATATTCTAAGGAAAAATTTAGTACCCCCACAATTTTCGTTTCCTTGTTTTTCACAAGACTATGTGCTGTTCTGTCACCATGTACAGAACAAGGTCTGATGCGTGTTTTACAAAGAACTATTGATGGCGTGTCTGTGTGAATTGCCCTAGCCTTGGTCACAGCCAACTTCTGTGAGACCCACTGCCCCCGTCTACAATACACTCCAGTGTGTTTGGCCATTTATGAAAGGTCAGAAATGAACTGAGAAATGGCTAGAGTCAAAAACATGTAGCCCTATAAATATCAGAGTCAGACAGTTTAGTCCATTTTTCCCCACTCTGGCTTCTCACTCCATCTCACTGTCTCTTTCTCTTTCACCCACTGCTGAGGTTCCCTGCATTTTGCGCAGCACCTCGGACTGTGAAGTTATGTTGTAAAGAGGAAGCAGTGGCCAGATTCTTCACCTGGCGATATCACTGTGTGCCCAGTCTGGTCCCATAGCACCATTAATATAGCTTTCTTAAAAAAAAAAAAAAAATCCTTTAAGATCTGTGGCTACAAAGCACCAGCAGTAGAGACTGCGATGTTCTGTTTTGTTTTAAGGGTTTCCACTTCCCATTAGTGGCAATTCTGCCTTGTGACTAAACTTGACGCCAGCCGTGGTTTCTGAGCTGAGAGTGTGCAGGTTTGGTCTGTCAGCCTAAGAACAAATCGGAACAGTCATTATGACGTTAGCTGCCAAACTGGAAGACTTTGAAGTGACGCTGGAACATCTGCTCATGGACGTGTTTGTAAGTAAAGGCTTTCATTTACTCCACACACAATAGTTCCTCCTCTGCCACCCCCAAAGTCTTTGTTTGCAACTGTCCCCATTACTGGATCTGAATCTGCTCCGCAATTGTGCAGTTCTCACGCAGTGTCCTTATTTCTTACTCCTGAGCCTTGCGGGGAGAAAACCATAGTCTCTAAATGCCTGAGTGGGGTGGGATGGTCTGTACAGATTAAATAGCAGAGAAGCGACTTTTCAAACCAAGTACTTCCAGAGGTCTGAATAAACGGGGTGAAGAAATATAAAATAGTTGTCAGAAGAGACAGAAGCAGCTTCAATAGGCATTCCTTAAGAGAATCAGATTTATGTGTGAAGTGAAGTGATCGGTCCAGAAAAAGTGGGGCGACAGGGGGTAGGCTCAAAATACTGTGTTTTTCAGGTGGAGAACGCTAAGGGCAGGACAGAGTGAGAACTTCACTCTCACGGAGCCCCAGTGCCTGGACCCTGGCCACTTCCATAGGTATTAGGTTACCAAGACTTCCTCAGGAGTTGATTTTATAGGATGAGGCTGTTTTCATGACTCATTTTTAAAGAAACAGCAACTGACAAGGACACTTCTGTTCTTGTGATGCTTTTAAGAAACACAATCTTTGAAAACTCCTGGCATTCATAGCAACTTAAACATCACTTCTACCCCAAACCAACCACAAGACTTCTTAGTGTTTTCTCAGGGTTTTCTGCTGGTGACAGGTCTGTCTGTTGTGCATTATTGATGGGGTTTAGGGAACTACAGACTGTGTAAAACATGCAGGTGGTAACACAGCTGAAAGGTGTTCTCCTTCCAAGAACAACACGGGCGCTGCCTCAGGAAAGGCGGCTGTGGTCCATTTTGAGGACAAGCCAGTCTGCGTCTCAAATCTGGAAAAGACTGCGGAGGGCAGGCTCTCTCACCATACATCACTGAGTCCCTTTCAGGAACCTTTCAGGAAATGATGTGTTTTGGCAGACGTGAGAGTCTGGGGCTTTTTTCTTTATTAATTTATAATTTGTCTTCAAATCGAGGTAACATTTTGCTGGCAGGATGCCTAGAAGGAATTAGCCTGTCCAGGCTGGGTATCAGTATTCATTTGACCATAGGGTAAGGAAGTTATGACTTAAAGAGGAAAGTGTCAAGAAAGAAGAGCATCCTTCTGGGTTTCCAGTGATGGGAGATTGTGGCCAGTGGTGTCCTTAACTTATCTGAAGTAGTAATAGAGAATGAGCAGCAGGATGGGGAAGTTTCTCTGACAGCCAATGTCCTCTGCCCAGCCACCTCAGCCTGCCTCTGGTGGGGGCTTGGAGGACGGTGGTAGGCTCCCCCTGTGGGATGGTCTGTGACATGCCAAAGGGCCGGTGTGTATTTGCTTATCTTGGGGGCAAAATTCACCAAGGAGTTGTTTTATTTAAATATGACAAAGTCGTTAATGTATTACCTTTTTCTCCTTAACTGCCCCTACCTCACCCCATCCCCCAACACCTTCACCAGCGTGATCTTGTTTGGAAGCTCCAAGATGCACTCACTCTCTTTTGAAAGAAAATGCAGTCACACGGTCCATCCTTTTCTGTAAATACAACCCACAGTTTCACAGCCCCAGCTGAGTCCTCTCTCGGATGAGCTGCCTGTTCAGCACCCCTCCTCCAGCTCATCCTCCAGTGGCCACCTCCAGAGCAGCCGCACTGCACTCCAGTTTTGTAATTAACAAAAAATTATTTCTTAGACTAGTTTTAGGTTCACAGCAAAATCGAGCAGTAAACACACACACACACACACACACACACACACACACACACACCCCTCCCTCCTTATGGACATCACACACAAGAGTTGTTACAATCAATGAACCTGCATTAACACATCATTATCGCTCAAAGTCAATAGCTTCCATTAGGGTTCCCTCTTGGTGTTGTACCTGCTAGGTTTTCCAGGTGGGTAAGGACACATATCCTTCGTTGCAGTATGTACAGGACAGAGTCACTGCCCCCCAAATTCTCTGTGCTCATGTACTCATCCTTCCCTCCAAGCACCTGGCAATTACTAATCTTTTTACTGTCTTCACAGTTTTGCTTTTCCAGAATGTTGGAATCGTACAGTATGTAGCCTATTCAGATGGACTTCTTTCACTTAGCAATATGCAGTTAAGGTTCTAACATGTCTTTGTATGGCTTGGTAGCTCATTTCTTTTTAGCATTGGGTAGTATTCCATTGTCTGATGTACTACATTTATTTATCCACTCATCCACTAAAGGACATCTTGGTTGCCTCCAAGTTTGGATAATTATGAATAAAACTGCTATAAATATCCATGTGCAAGTTTTTATGTGAATATATGTTTCGATTAATTTGGGTAAATACTAAAAAACTCCATTGCTGGATCACATGGTAATAATAGTAAGTTAAATTTTGCAAGAAACTGCTAAACTGTCTTCTAAACCTCCAAAGGGTACCATTTTAAATTCTGACAAGCAGTGAACTCTCATATACTGTTGTTCTACATTCATGCCAACATGTGGTGTTGTCAGTGTTTTGGATTTTAGCCACTCTGATAAGTGTGTAGTGATATCTCATTGTTCTCTTAATTTGCAACTCCCTAATCATATATTACATGGGACACATTTTCATAGGCTTCATTGCCATCTGTATATCTTCTTTGGTAAGGTGTCTCTTCAGGTTTTTTGTCCATTTTTTAATCTGGTTGTTTGTTTTCTTATTGTAGATTTTAAGGGTTTATTGTATATTTTGGATACCAGTCATTTGTCAGATCTGTCATTTACAAATATTTTTCTCCCAGTCTGTGGTTTGTCTTCTTATTTAATTGACAGTGTTTTTTGAGGAGCAGAAAATAATGAATGCTGAAATCTAGTTTGTCACTTCTGACTTTCATGGGCCATGTCTTGGTGTTGTATCTAAGATGGCATGACCATGTCCAACGTCACCTGTGTTTTCTGCTGGGTTATCTTCTAGGGGTTTATAGTTTTGTGTTGTATATTTAAGTCTGTGATCCATTTTGAGTTAATTTTTGTGAAGGGCATAAGGTCTGTGCTTAGATTCATTTTTTCCATGTGGATGTTCAGTTATTCCAGCACCACTTAGTGAAAAGATTATCTTTGCTCCATTAGACCACCCTTACTCCTTTGATAAATCAATTGATTAGATTTATGAAGACCTCTTTCTGGAATCTCTACTCTGTTCCATTAATCTGTCTATTCTTGCACAATAACACACTGTTTTAATTGATGTAGTTTTACAGTACACCATTTAATGTCAGCTCTCCAACTTTGTTCTTTTCCTTAGATATTGAGGTGACTAATCTGGGCTTTTGGCCTTCCATATAAATTTCAGAATCAGTTTGTTGATACCCACAGAATAACTTGCTGGGATTTTTATTAGGATCATGTGGAATCTATAGCTCAAGTTGGAAAGAAGTGACATTTTAACACTGTTGAGTCTTCCTATCATGAGCGAGGAATATTTGTCCATTTATTTAGTCCTCTGTTGATATCTTTCACCAGAGGTTTTCCATTTTCCTCGTATAGATCTTATATTTTGTTAGGATTGCACCTAAATATTTCATTTTGGCGTGCTAATGTAATTGGTAATATGTTTTTAATTTCAAATTCCACTTGTTCATTGCTGTATAGAGGAAAGCAATTTACTTTTATATATTAACTTTGTATCCTATAACCCTGATACAGTTGTTCCAGGAGTGTGTTTTTCAATTCTTGCAGATTTTTTGCATGGACAGTCATGTCACCTGTGAACAATCACAGTCTTATTTTTTCTTTCCCAATCTGTATACCTTTGGTTTCCTTTTCTTATTACATTAGCTAGTACTCCCAAAACACTGATGAACAGCAATGGCGAGGGGGGACATCCTTGTTCCTGAGCTTAGCAGGAAAGCTTCAAGTTTCTCATCATTAAGTGTGATGTTAGCTGTAGGCTTTTTGTAGATATTGTTTATCAAGTTGAGGAAGTTCCCCTCTATTCCTTGTTTAGTGAGGGTATTTATCATGAATGGGTGTTGGATTTTTTTCAAATACTTTCTCTGTATCATTTCCTCTGGTAAAATGGTTTTCTTCTTAGGGCCATCCTTGTTAAGAAGAACAGAATACTCTGACATACTTCCATGTAGACATCCCTAAAGAATATTGAGAATGAGCTCTAAAGTTTCCTGGACTTGGGTCTCAATTCCAGCACAGCACCCTCCCTAGTCATGTGACTGTCTACAAGTGTTTAATGTTTCTGAGCTTTCTGAGCTTTGATTTCCTTATCAATACAGTGTAGCTAATACTACATGGTTTAGAAGATCGCAGTGAATATTGAAAAGAGATAATTTAGAGCAAGTAATAGGACCATGCCTGATTCAAAGGAGGCACTGGGTAAGTAAACCCTCTTCTGTCCCTAGAAAAGGCATTGGTTTAAGTCCCTACCCACAGAAAGTTACTTTGCATTCCTTTACTCCTCAGACTCTCTCATTGTTATCACAGAAGCACCCCCCTTGAATTATCAGAGGTTTGCGTTCTGTCAAAGCACAGTATCTACGCTCTGCTTTAACCACAGCTGTGGCTGTTTCTCTCCTTACCAAAATGGCAGGAGGCACTAGGTCCTGAGCTCTGCAGCCAACAGGGGGCTGGAGCCTTAGGGCACAGGACTGTGCTGGGTTTCTTCGGCTCTCCAGCTGGGCTTCTGTGGTGGGGCCTCTGAGCAAGGTGACTTTGAGATGCATTTCCAAAGTCACTTCCCTGGAGAGAGCCAATAAGAGTGTCTGACATCCCATAGGCCTTGGGAAGATAAAAGCCCACATAACAATGAGGGCACCTGACATCCATAGGACAGTATCCCTCTTCTTATCATTGCTAGGGACTGCTGGTTTGCTCACATGAGTCTAATTGTCTAGAAAGAATATTTCCATCAGAGGGTCATTAGCCTTGGCTTTCTTCTATAGCTCCTAGCATTCTCATTAGAATGTCATCCCACTATCTCAAGAACAGCTGTTTCCATATTGACACTTCCTTTCCAGGATTACAAAAGGCCACTGGGGGGTTTTGTGGGATTGCAAGGCTTCTGCAAGATGAGATAAAAGGGACACATTAGATCTGGTGTTTCATAATTAGTTGTCACCACTCTGGGGCTCCCAGAGCTGCTGCAATGCTGCTGAATTTGTGAACAAAAATAACACACATATGCACGCAAACAAACATATGCATGCAAACACACACACATACACACGTACCACTGCACAAAAGTAAAGAGCACAAAAGGTGAGGTCAGTTGAAACTTATGAATGACGCTTCAGGACAAGCTCCAGAATTGCTGGCAATGCTGTTGCTGATGTAGTTGTCTTGCTTCCCCTCTCTGTCTCTATCCTCTCTTATTTCAAAGGCTTGAAGGGGCTTCTGTCCAAAGCGTAGGCTGGAGACTTTGCATTCAGCACCCATGTCACTAGCAGATTCATGGACTAAGCGCCTATAACATACACAGAAGGCAAGAAAACAGGAAATGGATCAGGCCACCTGAAAAGCTATTTATTGCATTAGATAACCCAATTATCTAGATTCAAGTTTGTCCATTCAGAAAGAGGCCGGGTGGCTCCAGCTCTCCCTTCCAGCATTCCATGCACACTTTCTCAAGACCATCAGTGACCTTCTGATTACTACCCACTGCTCTCAGTTGTTATCTGACTTAAACTCTAACATTGCTCCATCTGTTTATAATTTAATTCTTATTTTTTATCAAAGTTATACATATGCCTGGCAATGTTAATAACATTTTAAAGTTCAAGAGCACTACAGGGCTTACAAAGAAAACAAGCACTAAGACCCTTTCTCTCAATCTCTGAGTCCCTCTCTCCAGGGGCACCTGTGGATATCTCTTTCAGCTGTTGCTCCTAGTAATTAACTCGAGGCTCTCATAATATAATTATACTGTGATTTCCTAATTATTCAACTTCTGACATTTTATGCTGCTTCCCTGAATGATGAGGCTTTAATTTACTTAAAGCCTTACTCCACAGCCCTGCAAGCACACATGTATCTCTTTATTCTTTTCAATATATCTACATCACGGTTTAAGTCAAATGTCAGCTTTATTATGACTGCCAAATATTGTTTGCGACAGAGAAGTATTACGTATCTTGAATGTTATGTCTTTATGTTTTTCCAGGAGTTAATAACTGCTTTGTTTCATTGTCTGCTTAATATTCTAGGTAGCCCTCAATCATTTCTCAGTTCTTTAGTAGAACTGCGTATCTTCTCTTAATTTGGGAAACTCATCGAATATTCAACATATTCTCTTTTTTTCTAATTTTTGAGACATTCTTTCTCAGTCCCTTCATCCTCCTGCAACAATTGCACCAGCTTCTAAGTCTCTTGCATGGCTGTCTTCTTGAGGCACCTTTCTCATTATTCTGGGAATTCCCTTTTCACCCGTCCTGTGATTAGTTCTTTGTTCCTTGGCATTCATGTTCTTCTCTGTGTAGGTCTAACTTTCATTTGCTGGAGACTGTATTCCAGTAAACTTCTGAGAAGAGGTGAGTGAGAAGTAAAATTTTTGTTCTTGAATATCTGCCCTCACACCTAATAACTTTTCTAGTGGTTACTTATCTGCTAATAAAGCCAGAGCTACATTTCCATGCTTGACTCCCAAGTTCCAGGTCAAAATGTTCAAGTACCAGAAGTTCTTTGTGTCTAGAGCTACTTATTTTTATCTTCCCAAACCTTCACCTCCTCCTGTGTACTTAACTAATAGGACCATCCTTCCTCTAGTCCCTTAGTACAGAGAAACACTGTATACCTCTCTCTATCATTTATGACTCCCCAGCATCTTGTGTTCAACTTCTCACCACTATCCTATCTCTGAACTTAATCATCGCTTGTTTGGA
Organism: Glossophaga mutica; assembly: GCA_039655065.1. NCBI lineage: Eukaryota > Metazoa > Chordata > Mammalia > Chiroptera > Phyllostomidae > Glossophaga > Glossophaga mutica. The sequence goes on from CM077303.1 coordinate 162,198,980, forward strand.
CAATTGCAACAACTTTGTAACTGCTCCCCTAGGCTCTCCATTGTACCATTCATCCTCTATCACTCAAGTTCAAAAAATGTAAGTTAAATGGTGTAATTTCCTTCCAAAAAATAACTTTCAATGACTCCCTTTTGCTCACAGAATAGGGTCTAAAATATATTTTTGTATACTGTACAACTCAGAATCTGGTCTCATTATCATTTGCTACTGCCTTTTTTTCCTCACACATGTGATTCTACTATCTCATTTAATTTTCAAAACAACACTCTGTATTCATGTATTCTTGTTGTGGAGGTTTAAAATTCAAATAGAATGGAGCACCCCTAAGCAAGAAGTAACAACTATAATCTCCTACCCATCCTCATTTATATCTAAGGATTTGTCCATTAAAGGAGAAATATCTAGGATTTTGCCCATTCTGGTCACAATCTCCTGCTGAGAAACCCTTTGGCATTTTGACTTCTGATATGTTGGGAATCCTCTAGGGCACATTCAAGATAAACCACATTCCCATGATGTGAGACTTCCAGGCACCCATCTTTGTCCTGGATTTGTAACAAACGTGTTCTTTCTTCCCCTTGGGAAAATGCAGACCACATAGCTTATCCTGGAGAACCCTGAGCAAACAGGCAGATGCTCTTGAAAGTGACAATTTCCTGGGCAAAAGGGAGACATTCCAGCTGATAGCCCAAAAGAAAGGCATCCTCCTTTGAAGCACCACAGGGATTACTTAAACCAAGATGGACCATTCTCCTATTGAAGAAAATGACATGTGAAAAAGGAACCTGCATGGAAATTAGAAGGGAATTTAAAAATTCATTATTAGCCACCCAGTGCTTATCTAAGACAGCTGAAATTTGGAAACTAAGCCTAACAAAACTCAAAAGTCAACATCCATTGATTGTTTGAAGGTGTGCTATATATATATTCTACTAATGCTGGGTAGTCAATACCATGGATAAGGGCATTATTTATTTTGCCATTCTAGGTGCAATTAACAGTTTACCCTGTACAAACCTCACTTCATAAATATGGCAAATCAATGCTGGTTATCAAAATCCATCCACAACTGATAGCACATGAAAAAGGGCTGTGCAAAATGGCCTCGAAACCAATCTGCTCAGCCTGCCCCACACGGGTTGGCTTATTACCTACTTAATCACACAGGCATCCTGGACATCTTATTGATTTGTCAGGGCCTACACATGACATCGTTCCTAACAGCATGTGCAGTAAGCCATTACCACCATGCAGAATAGCCATATCCCAGGCTGCAGCCATTGATTGCCTGAGTTGGGAAGGGCCAGTGTTGCTCTGATGGAGCAAATCATACCAAGACCAGATGTGAAGGCCCTGTGTGTGAAGGAACAATATCTTCTGCTGCTGGTGGATAGGGTATCTCCCTCTTTTTGCCAGTGAATAGTTGAATGATTTTGTCAGCATGCCAATGAACATGGTATTTGATGTCCTCGAAGCAAGAGACGCTAAGACAAAATGTAGACTTATCCTCTACACCACAGGTGGCAAACACAAGGCCCATGGGCCGAATCCGGCCCTCCACCTTGTTTTTTTCTGGCCTGGCACTTTGTTTCTACCCAGCGGCAGAGCCGAGCTCTCGATTAACTGTTAAGAAGTAGTCACATTTACACAGTCCTAAAACTACATTTGGCCCGTTGAAGGCAATCACAAGGCTGATGTGACACCCCTGCTCTATACAGGCCATTAATATATTTTCTATTCGACATTCTCTACAGCTTGATCATTGCCATCAAGACTGAGTGAGATTCTAGGATGCCCAATTAGCATGGAGGCTTTCATCCAGCAAATGCTGCATTTTCTTCCTACTCTGGAAGACTGAATGAAGGTCTGGGTTCCTTTGTGATGGGATTGTAAGTTTTTTCATTGATGGAGGTAGAGGGTCTTATGCTAATTGCTTCTCTTCTCCTAGTTACTTAAAAGAAACATATTAAATAAAAGTTCAGAAAGATCCAAGAAGAAACCAGCTTACCACACAAAATATGTGGCTAAACTGGACCACCTTTGGGGCATTCAGGTGAATAAAACATGGATATCACAACAGAACATGTATGACGAGGGAGAAAGATAGATGATGAGGTTCAGGAAGGCTGTTGTGATGGATGCAAAAGGAAAACAGTATGTAGAAGTGAGAGTGGAAACAAATGAGGTGTGTGTGTCTGTGCATGCCATTTACAAAGGACTTTGGCAAACATTACTTCATGCCATCCTGTTGGGTAGGTGTTCAGTAACCTTCCAGGTGCAAACTCAGGGATTAGCTTTTTTTAGTTCACTACTGACATCGCCACAGACAAGAACAGAGTTTGAACAACGAAAGAAAACTCTTCCCATAAGCAAATGTTCCCTCATATCCTCAATTGTTGGCCCAGCACATTATGCATAGTAGCCCTACAAGACAGTACAGTGGTTAATGGACTCTGAAGCCACTTACAGTGTCACCTGGGCAGTCACTTCACTTCTCTGTGCCTGTGTCTTTATCTTCATTTAGGGTAAATAAAAGTACCTATTTGATAAAGGGTTGTAAGAATTAAGTGAACTACTGTATTTTAAAACCTTTAGAATATTTACAGCTATAGAATGTACTATATAAGGAGGTTGCCATTGTTTTATTAGACACTCAGAAAAATAATTGGTAAATGAATGATGTGACATAATAAAATGACTAATAAAATTGGTTTAGACAACGGCAAAGCCAATACCACAGAACTTGGCATCGAAGACCACAAGAGCACGGACAATGTAATCTCAGAAGCAAGTAGTAGAGGCATTTACCTGGTCCACCCACCTTTACCAACCTTGATACTCAGAAATCGAGCCGAACAATTCAGTTTAAACTTCTTTTACTGCTTTTGCCTGGCTGTTCATGAAGAACTATTAAATGAAACCCAGAATGTATTCCAAGTAGACAAGGGAAAGAAGGAAGGAAAAAAGGAAGGAAAAGTTGATCTTCTCACCTAAGCAAGCTACAGTTCTTCCTACAATTTCTTCCAAATGCCATAGGAACAGGAAAAGTCTATGCAAAAATGGGCAATGCCAACAGTGCCCTGCGGCAAATGCAAACCTTATTTAAAACCAAGAGAAAGGTAAACTATCCTGCTCAGGTGAACTGTAGATAATCTCCCAGGTCCTGGCCATGTGAGATCTGGTGATAACTGTGTTGCTTGATGTCTTCCTCCTATTCTTAGGGATATTAGGTTTCATGTTTGGCCTAAATTCTGGCCACTTTTCAAACAGAAAATTATGGATGTAGGCAGTGTTTCTGTTTGCATAACCTCAGTCACAGCTTCCTCTAATGAGATGTGACATGAATTACCCAGGATAGCTGAGTTAGGAGCTCAGGGATATGGTGTGGGATGTTGAAGAAAGACAGGACTTCCCTTCTAAAGTCCCCACCCCCTCCTGCTCCTACTCTAGGAATTGTCCAAATCAGTTAGGACTTAGTTTTCATCATGTGTGCATTTGGGTCAGTCTCATCCTATTTCTTCTCTCTCCTGTTTTATGTGACAATAATTGACAACTGCAAACATCATTCAAGGCTACAGCTTCTCCCCTCCCCAGTTCTGGCGTGAGTGATCCCTGCAGTAGGAAGGGTGGGTGTATGGGCCTCTAATCCCTGTGCAGCAGAGATCAAGGCAGGAAGGCCTCTCTCTCTCTCTTTCTCTCTCTCTCTCTCACTGACAGGTATTTAAGCCCAACTCTTGTCCTTGTGGTGCACCTTGTGGGGTCTTGACCTAGGCCCTATACCCCAGCCTCTGCAGGTGGGGTTTTCTTGGCCTTCACACAACGCACCAAGTACTGAAGAGGAGACAAGACCAACTCAGGCAGCCACATCTGACCCAACACAATGAGGTGGAAATGACTCCCCATATCCCATGCTTTCCCTCTCATTGCTGCCACCAGCTGCTTCAGCCAGTTCCCTTTCCTTGGAAAAGCTCCCAGTGCCCTCCCAACAGGTTCCTCAGAGCCCCACTCACCAGGTCTTAGCTCCCACTTCCTCCTTCCTCCTCCTTCTTGTCTGACAGCCTAGAGGACAAGGTCAACTTAAAGTTTCAGAACTCTTCTCAGACCCTTCTTCACAAGCTCTGAGTAGATGTGGAAGGTAAGAATGGGCAGTAACCATTGTCTTGAGATCGCCAATAAAATGGAGAAAGAGCCCCCTTTTAACATCCTGCTAAATTTACTTGGGATGATGTTAAAAGAGGCTTCTATACTGTTTTCTATTCTTTCTTTCCTTAATTTAAGTGGTAGTTCCCCTTTGACCAGAGAAAGAATGAAAATGTACGAAAACACAAGATGTAACATTTTCTGAGTTGATTCTGTCCATCTTTTTTGGAAGGGCACTTCAGCTCACCTTCCCAGCACTTCTCAGCTCATTGCCCTTTGCCCCTGGCCCTGGCTCGCAGTGGCCTCAGGCTGCGCTCTGACCCTGGAGCTTCATTATAGCACCTACTGCACAGTATGCCCCCAGTTACCAGCCCCCCAAGTCAAAATTTCCATCTAATAGACCATTCTTTTTTTGTATTCTGCCAAAGGAGCAAACAAAGCATCACAAATGAGTGTACTTAGTGCTAGTGAGTTATACTGAGGTAAGATGAGATGTGCATACACTTGGGCCTCAGATTGTCAAAGGGGACAGCTGCCTTTGACCTTTAAGGGCATTTCAGGACTGGGCCAAGAGTTCAGGCAACACTGGAGTCCAGTGTGTCAGGTTCACTCTGAGCAGAGCCCAGTGGTTGCAATGATCAGTCCTCTTATCTGTGCCATGGCCTGGTATTCTTGTCAGAAGACGACCCACCGTGCCCCCGGCTTGTTAGTATGCACCAGCACAGCCAGGGCCTGACCTGTGAGTCAGCTATTGTCCCCGTCCCCACACACACTGTCCCCTGGTGCCACCTTCTCCAGCACCAGGGTTGTAAACTGCTTTCTGTCTGACGGGCCATCATCCCCATCCTCCTTTTCCACCCTGCTGTCATTCCTGATCAAGATCACCCATTTGATTTGAGACACCTTTCTTCAGTGTATCAAGACCACTGATTTTTCTCAAATAGTGTTCTGTTCTTAGGCATTTTTTATTTTGGAGTTCAAATATAAACATTTTCATTGAGATGGGAAGGAAATGTCCAAAACAAACAACCCAAAAACTTTACTGGCCTTGAGTGCTCTGTTCCAAGAGGCTTCAAAAGCAGCAGCTTTGGGGACTCTAGGACAGAAAGGTGTCTTCTCCACCCCATCTCTCCAGGGTTCACTGACACCCTATCCCAGTCCCATCCTCCCCATTTGTCCCATGGTCCTTACACCGTTCCTTGGATGCATAGAAAACCCCCCCATCCACCACCCAGGCAGAAACATGCTCTCTTTAAGTCATACTCTGCTCTCTTTCAGTTATTCCTAATTTACCATCTTCCATTTCTCTGTTCCTATGAATCCTGGGTACCTCAGTGCTTGTCCTTGGCTGTTGACACTCAGATCTGTTCCCTTTTCCTTCCCTGGCTTGGGTGGCTAGCCCCACAAGTCTGTGTCAGTTGGTGACTTCGGTGCATGAAAGACACCACCAGTAAAAGATTGGAAGAGGGTGAGAAGGGACAAGCAAGCCAGTCCTTCCTGTCCCCCACTCAGCCTTGGCAGATGACTCCAGCTGTGGTCTGGTGCCACCTGATGGGTCCACAGTGTTGCAGCCTCTGGTAGGTGACCCAGGCCTTTGGCTCCAGGAAACAGCTCTGCCCTGTGTCCCTCAGACCAAGGCTTATGCTGGCCTTGGCTGCCTCACCAGCTCCTGTGGGCTTCTTCCTCTTCCATCACCTGTGCTTAGCTCCCACGGATATTGAAACAGATAGTTCTGGAGACCCAAGAACTGCTAAATCTAATACCATTCCCTATATTGAAATTACCTCTTTTTTTAAAGACAGATTTTTTCATTTTCCTGTTGGGCCCATGGATATATCTCCTTTCTGGATTTCCAACCTGCTATGACTCTGTGACAGGTGAGGGTAGTTTGACTTTAGTTTTTACCTTGTCTCTGACAGTTCTAGCTGAGCTACTTTAGTCACCTTATTAAACCTCTATGAGCCCCAGTTTCATCACCTGTAAAAGACAGATAATAAAATTCAATTTTGCCATTGAGACAGCCTTTGGTAACCTCCCAGCATGTTGCCTGGTGACCACTAGTACTCAGTAAACATTAAATCCCCTCACCTGTTGTGAAGTGGTCATATCCACTAAGATATGGGTGCATATCCCCTCCAGGGAAACGTGTTTGTATTATAGCAATGGCCTTCTAGAAATAAACACTTTAGACTTAATAATCAATTTTAAACATATAAGTCTCAAACACCCACAATCAGAAAGATAGTCTTGGACAAACTGAGAGCCTTCAAATTTCTCTGAAGAGGTGGCTACCTACCCTCTGAGGACTGGGGTGGGCTTCTGGGCCACCTTCTCATCACCATTAGCTGGAAGGAGGTGCTGATGCTGATATGAAAAATGATCCTGCTCCCCCCCCCCTTGGGGGTGGAATGTGTGGGGCTCAAATGTGTGGGAGTCTGGCTCAGGGTTATTTTTGTTTCCATTAACATTCTCTTCTATATGTATTTTAACCTTAATCAATTGCACATGTTTTTGTTTTATTTGCACTTAGTTCATCAAAGTATCCCTCATGGTCTGAACTATGCCAGAGGCCTTAGGCTCTCCAGTGAAATGCTCATTAATGCCCCTGGGAAACAGGAAGTTGCATTCAGTCAAATATAAATAAAGTCAGCTCCCAGGGGCTTTGCCCTGGCCTGGGTCAGGAAGGAGATGGTGACTTCTCAGTTGATCTGATCCATTGCTCCCTCTCAAACTGCACAGAGGAAGGAGGGAGAAATTCCCTACACTCAGGACAAAAAAAGTGCTTTGAAAATGCTCCTGTCCTTTGTTCAACACCATTATGCAGTAAAGCAGGGCTTTATAAAGGAAAGGGATTCTATTGATTTGGCCAAATAATTGGGTGTCATTCCAGATGTATTTCAACCCCCAAATAGTTTTAAACCAGGCAGTACAGGCAGGAAGTGAGAAATAGGAGGGAAGGTTTGGAAGCCTAAGCTACCTTGCCAAAGACGCTTGCGAGTCATGCTATCCAGCCTTCCATCTTCCCCTGCCTCTCCCTTCCCTCTCACCCTCTCCCTGACTCTCCGGCTGCACATGTGGAACCAATTACCAACAAAGCCCAATTGTTATATATTTGGAATTTCCCACATCAACTCGATGCTTTCTTTAACTACCTCTTAATGTGTGTCTGCACTGGGTGATCAGACCCGCGTTTCCAGCCTGCCCGCCCCTGCCCCCACCCATACCCTCCTTCTGAGTCTTTTTCCTGATTCATTTTATAGTGGTATAAAACCCTACTCCTTCCCTTCACACCCCGCCCCCACTTTCTATTAGATTCTTTGAATAAACAGAACGTTCTTTTCTGTCGTTTTCAATAAACTGGCCTGTAGAGAGTAAATATAAGCTGGTTCCCAAAGCATGAGAGTGATATCAGGTTAACACCCAAAAAGCATGGGAAGATTACAAAGGAAATGGCATCTCTTTCACAGAACCCAGACTGGACAAGAGCAGCGGATGCAGAAATATGTTTAAAAGAAAACTAAAATACCTCCAATCCTGGAGGCCCCTTACTCGTTTTTCTTTAGAGTAATTTTCTCTGCTACAGAAATAAGCAGCTTTAGAGGGGAGTAGAGATGGGGGTGGGGAAAGTAAACAATATATCAGTTACACAGTATTACAGAAAAGTTAAAATTGAGGCCATGTGCACCTTCAGACAACCTAAGGACATTGTCTGATACAGAATTATACAATAAGATTAGAAAATAATAGGCAAATGTAATGGATGCATACGAGCCTAGACCCCTTTTTGCAGAGCCTTGTAAAATCAAACATAACTTCTTCATGTTTACTAGCACGTATAAAAATAAATGTTCTATAACGGACATTTCAATGAGGAGGTGCCAAATGCAAGTAGATCTCAGTCGATTCATCTGAACCACGTGACACAAACATTTTCCCCTTCCGTCTCTCTCACTGTCTCTCTGTGGACTGCACTCACATATATAATTAAATTGTATGCCTACATTTATTTTCTATGTGTTGGAAAGCAGAAAGAAAAAAACAAATATGCATATCTGACGCTCATATGTATAATTTACTACTGGAAAGAGGAACGCCCTCCCCCACGAGTCCCCAGTGTGCTATGTCACTGGTCTTCAAATGTTTTTTCCTGTGTTGGGAAGAGAGTAAAATCAGAATGCAGGATTTCACTGTAATCTCCACACCAGATGGTGATGTTCCAAATAGTCTTTTTAAGGTGGACATGTGACCTACTGTACAGCCGAGGGGCTCCGGCGTCACGTGACAGAATGAATAATACGTCTGATAGAGCTTTGACTAGACAACTGACCTGGTTACCATCTGTAGCCACCAGAAGCAAAGTTGACGTTTCTGGATCACTCTCCCCAGAAGCGTCTCCTGCCCGCTTCTGGGACGTGCAGCCTTGAGGAGGGACTGACGCACAGGGACGGACAGGAGGGAGCTGAAACTCAACTTGCAGAACTGGGGCTACTTTTCTCCTTCCCCATCCCCCCACCTCCTGACAAACCGCATCTTGACTCATATGGCTGAAAGAAAACTCTTTCAGTTATTTGATATTTGGGAAACCTCCAGGAGACCATAACTTTGTTTCGAGGAAGCCTCTGTCTCTCCCTTTGCTGGGAACGCTGGCGTGCGTGCACACACACCCACACACACACTCACACACTCACACACCGCTTTACACCATGGTGGTTCAGGCTGCAGTGGCTCCGAATAGATCCCAAAGACTTTTACTGAAAATTCCTTATGGATCTTTGAGAAGACGCAGCGTGGAGAGGGTAAGCAACGTGGCGGGCTGTTTGTCTTCACCCAGCAATTATTGCTCCAAAGAAAGGGAGATGTTTGATTTTGTTGTACTGTACCTAGCATCCTTCAGTTTTCCTGAAAAATTCGAATTGCTGGGACTATAGAATACTAAGTCATATGCCATTTTTTTCTTAATTGATAATGAGAAATTTGAAATAGACATTTTTGTCTGCTGTGCATGTGGTGGCAGAGGGTGGTTAGAGATGAAAAATGGCAAAGACTGGGGTGGGGGCTGTCCCCTGTGACGGATATGGAAGATGGGTGTGCTTATGGGGGAAAGCATCTGGGCTGCAGGGGCTGTGAAACCTGTTTTCTTCTCTGTTTAGTGAAACAGATCCATTAGTGCAGCAGGCTGCAAATTTCCTCTCTGGTGGGTGACAGTGTCTTCAAAGGAGGTGACGATGACGTTAGGGAGCTCTGATGCCTTGAAATTTAAATTGTACAGCCGGTTGATTAAAACCCCCTCTGTTTTGTTGTTGTTGTTGTTGTTGTTGTTGTTGTTGTTTCAAATACCTTGTTATCATTTTGGTTTATTTTTTTACTACAATGGATTTTTGGCTCAAAATTATGTTGTTAATCTGAAAGCATGCTTACTTTACGGTAGTCTCTGGCAGAGAAGACCCTGTAAAACAATACTAAGGATTTCGTGCGGGGAATGACTGCAGTTGATGCAAAGCTGGTTGCTCTCAACACCGTGGCTCGTTTGTGTGGGAACAGGGCCTACAGTCCCACAAGGGTGGAATCATTGGTGGGTCTCAGGAACCCCCACAGCCCCTGTTTGAATCATGGCAGCTGCTCCGTGAGCTGTGAACATCTCCGAGAGGGCTCAGGTTAAGGTATGATTTGATAATAATAAGTCCAGAAGCTCTCTTGATAGATAGCAACTGGCCACATCTTATGAAGGGGAAGAGTGTTTAATTCAAGTGGCTTTTTTCTGGTTTGTATACTTACTGCTCAGTAAATTGTAAATTTAAGGAAAATATAATTAAAGCTTTAAAAATACAAAGGGCTGTCTAGGCTCCTAAGGCAGGGATGATTTCCTGACATTTGATGAGTTATATGTCTTCTACCATTGGAGTAACAATGAACAAATTCCATTTCTACTCTGGTTGTATGTAGGTCTTTATTTTGAAACATCTTTCTTCTGTTCAATATCAGGGTCAATAACTTACATGTATTCAGTGCCTACTGAGCGCCCACTTTTATACCAGGAGCTTTAGAGCATAGGACCAACAGCTATGGGGAAAGTTACAGATTTCTCAAGGTTATGTTGATGTGGTCTTAGGCTCTGGGGACAATGCTTTGACCTGTATGGTAACTAAGGTTCCTTAACATGTTCTGTTCACAATACTTACTTGGAAATGTGAACTGCATCCACTGGAGTTGCACCACATGGCAGTACTAATGAGAGAGTTATCCCACGTACAGGCACAGAAAAATTCACAGTGACCTGGTAACCTCTATGTAACCATTATAATCTCCAGCTGGATGCCTAAGAAATCAAGGTGTATGCAGTTGTCATTTCTGTTTCATTGTTCACCAATTTTAGAAAAACTGACAACATGTGAACACAGTATCATATATAAAACATGTCAGGTGTTGTCTGTGTTGGCATATACTTACATTTAAAACACAAAGACCTCTTTTCTGCCCTCGGGCACATGCCAGTGTTGCACGGGCCTTAGGAGTCTGATCTGAAAGCTTCTGGGCCCTTAAGAGAAGCACCCCCATTATCAGAGCACCAGGCATGCTATCACTGTCCCTGCTAGATGGGCTGGGACACCTGGAGCGCTACTTGCCAGGACAGCACCCTTCCTTGCATTCCTCTGAGCCTACGATCTCACCCTCCACCACAAGGGAGGGCGAGACTAACTAAAATATATGATACCGAGTCAACCACAGTGGGGTGTGTTACACTGTTGCTGATTTTATGACAATTTTCAGGACTGGAGTCATAGATCTCCATGATGGGAGGGCAGGAAAGGTGAGAAACAGCATCTGCTTTAAGGGCCGGCACTGAGGACCAGTGCTCTGTTCTGGGGACTCCCCAAGTTCAAAGCAATAACAGCTTTTTCAGTTACATCAGCGGCCGAGAGGGTGATTGACGTCAGAGTCGTTTTCTGGTGTTTGGTAATGCCAAAGCCTTGTGTGTTTGTGCCACCCTCACACCAATGCACGTTCTCGTTCATTGCCTCACTTGACCATCATGAGGTGTTAAGGAGACACAGAGAACGGGGCTATTACTTTTGACCTGTTTGAACAGGGAAACCAAGGCGTGGAAAAATCTAATCTTCTTCTGTCCAGCGACAGAGCAGGATCTGCCACTGAGCCCGCGGTCCATCACCTTTGCTCCCTGGGGAGCTCCAACATTGTAGCCTGGCCCTGAGAAATGTGTTACAGCCAACCTTCCAGCAGAACCTCACCTGAGAGCGAATATGGAAGACTAAGGCAGGGACTCCAAAACCAGGAGAACAGCTGATGGTTTCTAGGGCTTTGACAGTCATGCGCCCTGAGGTGTCCCGGATGAAACAATTGTTTCTGTTTTCCAACTGCCTAGAAATTAAGTTGAAAGAAAAGAGTACCTTTTTAACTGTGCTACCTAGACATTCAAATCCTGATTACAGAAAGCCTCGCTTAACGTGGGAGGCCAGGCTTCTTGTTCCTATGTTTTCACAGACTTCCATGAGCCCATCACCATGCCCGACAGGGTGGAAAACATAAAAGAAATATAAGATGTTATGTTTGATGAAATAGGAGAGATTAGGGTTACAGGCTTATATAAATGAAACAATTTCAAGTCAATATAATAGGACTTTAATTCTACTATATAAGTAATGAAGACAATTCAGGTGCCACAGGGAGCAGCCAGGCGGGGTGGAAAAGTTTGCAGCCACACTGTCCTGAACTGTTCACTGTGTGGCCTTGACCAAGGGACCCAGGCTTTCTCAGCCTGGGTTTCTTCATCTGCATAAATAAATATTTATTTTCATTTGTTAAAGATTTGATATAACAGTGTGTAAGGACCTACCACAACACCTGGGAAACAGAAGGCAATCATTGATAATAGGCATAGTTTGTTTGTTTTTTTAAGTTTGCCTGTCTTTGAGTGGAGAAACATTTGACTTGTATTTTTAATAGCTGATGGCCCTTTGCATACACTCTCAGTCACACCTCACCGTCACCCAGGAAGATCCTTAGGAGATATTCACCTGAAAGAGCCAAAACAGTGGTACTTCCTGGCGGTAACGTCTGTTTAAGGGACGTTTTATGTAAGACATATGGAAGACAAAGTGCTTCAAACTCTTTGCACACCAACGTCAATAATTAAACTTACTCAAGCCCATTACTTCCATAGGGTCTCTTCCCTCTAAAGATGGGTATTTTTGCTACAGAGATAAAAATGAACTTCATGGAAAAGTGTAATGAATGAAGAACATAACATATAAATAAGTTAAGGAAAAAGCTAATGTGGTCATTTTTATTCTGGGAGTTTGCCTTGGGGCAGGAGGGAATGTTTTATCAAATTACTGTGACCCTATAATATGAGGAAATAGTTCCATGTTGGAAATTACTGTTATAGGACCAAAACCAAAGGAGTACTAAATGCTTTATTTATGTGGTCCAGCCTGTGTTGCTTTAGCGCAAGCATTTATTCAGGGAGCTCATCTCCCCATTGTTTTATTCTCCCTACCGTCCACACCCACATATCCTAGACTGGACCTGACATCCCTGCTCTCTCAAATGTCTCAGCACCTCAAATTCAATAGTATACCCCAAATGGAACTCGTCATCTCACCCACAGTCCTGCTTCTCCTCCAACCCCACCAGTTCCCCAAACACCCAAACTAGAACCCAGGCACCTTGCCTGCCTCCAGCCGGCGGTGCTCTCCACTGCCTCATCAGCGACCCCCTGCTGCCAATTCCAGCTCCAGAATAGCTCTCATTCCCAACCGCTCCTCTCCGTCCCTGCTTCAGGCCACCATCATGATTCACTTTGTAACAGCTGCCAGTCTGGTTCTCCCCCAGTCCACGCTCTATGTTTGCAGACAATGCGGTCTTTTCAGAACGGCGACTTTCAACCGTTGTGCTGCAAGAGGCACACTGGTGTGCAGCAAAAATTTGTGAACCTGCACTGCCTGACTAGTGAGTCATATGCATGGACCACTTTTCCCTTCGACTGTCAAATTTAAAAAATGACAACAGCCAAATACAACAATAGCCATCCTGTGAGAATGAATTGAAATTATGACTATTTTTCTGCCAAATTGGCAAAAAATGTTTTTTGGCATATGCAGATTTTTAGTAATTACATTATATGTGCCATTAGGTGAAAAAGATTGAAAACCACAAGCTTAAGAGTGTCACTTTGTCTACTTAAAACTAAATAGTTTCCTGCTTAAGATAAGTACAAATGTAATTACAAGGCCAGTCCTTCATAATCAGGATCCTGCTACCCTCTCCAGCCCCACATCTCCCCATACCTTACCCTGGGTATGTGATACCCAACCATACTGGATGTGTGAAGTTCCTCCAAACTGCCATGCTCTGCCTTGCCTCAGGGCCTTTGCACATGCTTTTGCCTTATTGACACACAGTGCCTCCTCCCTCCACCTTCTTAACTTCTAGTCACACCCTTCAGTCTAAATGTAACGTCCTGCAGGAAGCTTTTCCAGGTACCCTATCCCCTCCTCAAGTCGGAAAGCATGCTCTTCCTTCTAGCTCCTACAGCACTCTACATTTCCTTTATAAGAGCACAAATCACATTGCATTGCATCCTCCTCTCTCCATCCTGTTCCCATCGTGTCAGTCCACATGACGACAGGCTCCTTGAGGGCAGGGAGCACACCTTGGACCCTGTTCATGACAGGAGTGTTACAGATATTCCCTAGATGAGAGAAGGAAGGAAATCTGAGAGTTCTTACAAACTCCCCTCAGTGAGAAAATGTGGGAGGAGGATCAGAATTAACATTAACAGGAACAGCCTCCTTTCTTATGTTAAAGTACCACAAGCCTCGTTATTGTTGGTGGAAAATGTGTTCACTCTTATGTCAAAGGATGCTCTTCTCCTACTTATTCTGAGCTTTAAGACCATCCCGTAAACCTTATAGTTGTACAAAGTGTGTGTGTGTGTGTGTGTGTATGTGTGTGTGTGTGAACAAATGGCCAGACTCAGTCAGATGATACATCTCTTCAAATTAATGTAAATTTGACTTTGTTCTTGAAAAAAAAAAAGCAGCAAGAAAGCATTCTCTCTTTTACCACAATTATTTGAATATTTAAGTGAAAGGAATTTTTTGTCTTGGAAAGACTGAAATGGTGTGATATTTCTGGGAGTGGTATTTTTAACACAGTATAAATTAAACCTTTTTGCATCCACATTATTCATTATTTGACGTGTTGCCCCAGGTTGACCTATTGCCAGTCTGTCATTTTGCAAACCATTACATTATCACAGCTGCTAAGCTGCATAACTTAAGAATTCAGCATACAACAGAGCCTCTGTAGTCAAGTGTGCGGTGCTTACATTCTGAGTGTAATCATGCAGGGAAGTGTAAGGCTTCACCAAAAACACACACAGCAGACGGCTTTTAGTGGATATTTATTACCATTGAAAGCAGACAGCCAAGAAACTGTTCAGACACACCAGGGTAATCACATGTATTATTATCTAACCCCCTCATCCCGCATATGGTTTTGTTTCTTCTATAAATATACACCTCTCTGGAGAAGAAAGAACATGGAATCTCAGGGACTCCAGGCCTCTGGTCCACAGGCTGTGCTGAAGATCATTTTGCCCATGTGGCTTAATCTCGTACAATTTTAAGTGACCTCAGCTTGGTTAACCAACATTGATTTCATTTCTGACAGCAGCTTATGTCAAGTTAAACCAATGACTTAGTCATCTTGGCCGGAATGAGATTGGGTAGTAGAAAGTCTGTTCCTACTGGTTGCACCCCTGAGTTTTACTCCTCACACTGGTGTGGAGGGCAGGACTGGAAATATCTCTTCAAAAAGTCAGGACCCCCAGAGCGGCACTGTCCTGCACCAAATGGTGGCTGTCAAGCTGAGCATGAAACAGATGGCGGTTTCTCTATTTAGATGACTCGTTCCCAAGTTCTGACTCCTTCTTGGGACTATCACTATTGCCATCGGTCAAATTCCATGACTCATCCTAAAGCAGTGTTTCTCAATCTTGGTTTCACATTAGAAGCATCTGAGAAGCTCTAAAAGCCCCAATGTGCAGGCTGTCCACCAGACCACTGCGTATTAGAATCTCTGCAGAGGAGACCCACACATCAGTATCTAAGCTCCCAGCTGACTCCAGTGTGCAGCCCAAGGTGAGATTACTGGGCACAATGCTGGCCTTATTTTAAGATTGGCTAGTTCCTGTGTTTTCTTTTGTCTTTACACCAACAGGAAATAAATGAGTTGATTGTGTTGGATATTTAGTCAAAAGCATTATTCCCAACAGGAGAAAAAACATTTAAGCTCCTTGCAAGTTGGGTCCATATTCCTGGGACATCCTATGCAGTAACTAGCACTTTGAGGCCACTTTCTGGATAATTAAACCAGCCTTCTGAAGTCAGAGAGGCTAATACTGTGCAGAACTTCCAGACAATTTGAGATCAGAAACCCCCAGCCCAATCCTCCTGCATAGTTCTCCACTGGAGCATGGACAAGCCCCTTCTGGGTCTCTCAGCCTGCCCTCTTGTAGCTGTGTTACATGACAAAAACAGTCATGCATTCCCAGAATACTTTCTGTAGGTGTTTTGAAATCAGATCTCTTATAAATTGCTCTAGTAGAATGAATACTACCCACCTGTGTGACATAAGAGTTTCTTTGAACACACAGTTGAAAACAATCCACTTTTATTTGTATTGATCCATCAATACACCTCTGAGAACAATATTATTTTATGTGTAGGAAACAATATAGAGGAAACCACGGCAATCTTTGTTTTCTAATCTGGGAGTGGATGAACCACATCTGTAGATTTTTTTTTCATTCTTTTTTCTTTCTTTTCCAGTCACTTAATAACCAACTGCTTCAAAGGATGTGGTCAGCTTTTTCATTATTCCCCAGGGCCTCAAACAGTGCCTGGCATATATATGGGGCAAATAAATATTTATTGACTGAATGTGAGTAGATGAATAAAAAGAATGTCTTTGAAGGGGGAAGGGTATGGGTATAAGGGGGGATAAATGGTAATGGAAATAAAATACAGTAAAAAATAAAAGGGAATACATTGTTTAAAAGAATGTCTTCATGGGCATAAACTCAGACCCTTCATCAAACAGAACTGTCACCCCAAGGACAGGGTGGCCAAGGGCCTGCTCTCCTTATTCAGATGGATATTTGTGTCATGGTTAGGCAATGGTCAGGGCCATTTTGAGGTGCTAGTTTTTCTTTTTTTTAACTTATATTTTTTATTAAAGTAAAGTTGGCATTCAATATTGTATTAGTTTCAGGTGAATCACATAATAATATAACATACACCTTACCATGCGAGGAAGGCAGGTCTTTGCAGAGAACTTGATCCTGAGAAACGTGAAATCTGACCACACAGATTACACTTTTGAGAGTGTGAGCAGCCCTTTTCACTCCCAGTCGGGATCAGTTTGTGGGCATTTTCCTCCACTAGTTACTGACTTTTCTCAAAAATGTCAAGATCACATTTCCACATGGATAGATTTCTTTTAAGTGCTTGCTTCAGCCTCTCACTTGGAACATTAATCAGGAGAACCAATAGGACTTATGAGTATATTGATCATTTCTGGAATATGTGTTCTAAGTTCAATCAGACAAAATCAGTTTCAGAACATAAATAACATGGAGAATATAATATCTAGAACCCAACACCCTATTTATTAATTCCACAAATTTTATTTAGTACCTACTACATGCTAGCCAGTGTTCTAGGCCCAGGGAATACAGTGAAGTATCTGCTTTCATGTTAAGAGCTAATAAGGTCTCCAAAAAATAAAAAATAAAGCAGGATAAGGAGCAAGGGGAGATGGGGTGTGCTATGTTTTCATATAATGGAGTTCTCTGTTAAGATGATGTTTGAGGAAAGACATGAAGGAATAGGGAAGAAAGCCAGGTAGTCATCTGGGGAAAGAACACTCTAGACAGAGGAAACCACGAGTGCAAAAGGTGTGACACTACAGTGCATTTGATGGCAGTGAGGAATAGCAAGGGGGCAGCTGGAGCTGGAGCATCGTGAGGGGGATGGGGTACGTGGGGCAGGGCAGCAGTCAGAGAAGTGTTAGAAGCCCAGATGCCAGAGGGCTGCGTGGGCCATGATAAAGATGTTGGGGTTTTACTCTGAGTGAGAGAAAAGAACACCAGTGGTTGGAGGCAAAAGGATGATAATAGCTGACATTTTTTGAAGGAGTCACTGTGGCCACTAGGCTGGCAGAGAAATGGGTAAAAGCAGGGTGACTCATTAGGTCATTAGTGCAATAATTGTGATGAGAGATGATGATGTTTTAGACCAGATGATGCTCTAGAAGTGGTAAGAAATGATTGGAGAGAAGATAGAGCTGATAGGATTGGCTGATGGGTTGGGTGGTGGGCGGGGGGCAGTGAGAGAGGAGGAGAGGAGTCAAAAATGACCCCTGGACAGCTATAGACTGGAGCCGACACTTAGTGAGATGGGGAATGCTGCAGGAAGAGCTGGTTGGTGATGATACCAGGGACCGACAGGGGAGATTAAGGGCTGTGTTTGGGTGATGATTAAAAGTTCAAATGGAGGATGTTAAAAGTGTAAGTTTTGTGTTTAGGCGAGATGCCTGGACTGGAGATATGTACGTTATTGGGGGTGTGCTGGAGCTGGCTTCTCCAGGCTCTCAAGAGCTGATCATGTACATCTCTTCACAACTACACATTCAGGATGATGCAGGAGTAGCTTGAAATGGGCCCTAGTGGGGGAATTTACACCATAGAAATTGGCAAACATTACAAATCAAGGCTTTTTTTTTTTTCCTATAGAGTTGATAGGCAAACTTTTATCAGTATACCACTGAAGGATGGTATCTAAAGGCACAGGACTCGGTGATATTGCCTGGGGAACGTGTGTGGATGGGAACAAGGGAATGTCAGTGGATTGGACCCAAGGCCACTCTAAAGTTTAAAGTTAAGTTCCTTGGGGAGCAACCAGCAAAGCAGACAAATAAGGAGTAACCACACAGATAGAAAGAGAATTGAGGAGAAATTCTCAGAAGGAATGTTGCCAATAGTCAAGGAAGATAAAGACTAAAAGCATCTCACTGTTATAAAAAAGTTTGTGTGAAAACTGCATGCATCAGAATCACCCAGGTGTTCTCTAAATATCCAGATGTGTGGTCTTCACCCCAGACATACTGAGTCTCAACTTCTAGGACACATGACATGGATGAAACTTTGAGAAATAGTATCTGAAGTATAGTTTTCCAGAAAAGGAAGCATCAGTCAGGTAGAGAAAGAATACAGAAGAGGGAGGAGGAGATGATGCAGAAAGGAAAAGAGAAACGCTGGTAGGACGATTGTTACTTAAGCTCAGGGCAGTCCTGGACAGAGCAAGTGGAGGCCACAATGGGAATGATGGGGGAAGGTCGTGACAACCAAGGCCAGCTGTGAACCTTCCTCCCTATGGCACCCTGGAAACACAGTGTTCCTATTTCCAGTAGGACCCCCCTTAAACCACTATGTCAGAAAAGTGGAACTGCAATTGTCACTTAGAACTTGACCAGCCCAGGGTAAAAAAAGGCAAGACAGAAGGTGAAAGGCAGATTTCAGTATCTTAGGTTGGTCATCTGCATCAAAGTCAGCAATTCACTCCTAAATCTTGCCTTTCCTAACACATATCTGAAGAAAACCTCTTTTGTTTTCTTTGCCTCTGAAAAATGTTTTAATGTTTTATTTATTGATTTCAGAGAGAGAGAGAGAGAGAGATCTATTTGCTGTTCTACCCATTCATGCATCATTGGTTGATACTTGTATGTGCCCTGATGGGTGATTGAACTCATAGTCTTGGTGTATTGGGACAATGCTCTCACCAACTGAGCTACCTGGCCAGGGATGCTCTGAAAAAAATTTTTTTAAATGAGTTCATGTGATAATGTGTCAGGACTTCATAACCCAGCTGAGTCCAATAATTTATTTAGGAAGTGTAATTTATGGTTGGGCTAACCACCAAATGCCAGAAATGAGCAAGTCCTAATTTGAACTCTGTATTTAGGGACTCAGGCCTAGTCTGTGAAAGCAAATGGATTGACACTGAGCTTGAAGAAATCATGTCTTTGATATCAGATCCTATCTCATTGGGTCTTCGTGGTGTTTGTGTAGAAGAAAATCTTGCTCTCATCTGCCAGTTGAGACTCAAGGAAAGTAACAGCCTTTAGCAATTCGAACATAGTCCTCTATGTAGATCCCACCCGTATTTGGGAAATCAGAGAATATTCGCCCAGTTACAGCATACATAGTTCCTTTCTTCAGCCCCTTTTCATTTCCTTTTAGGTAAGAAGGTGCCTCTGGCACATCAAACTCCAATAAGTGAAACAGTAGTTTTAACAGAAGCCATGGTGTGACTCCCTCCCACAATTCTGGGCTGATGTTGGTGAATGAGCCGAAGCTCAATCTGTGCGGATAAGCTTCGCTGCTAGTGCTCTGAGAAAGCTATTCTTCTGTACATGCGCAGTAACATCCTTGCTTTTGCACTGCTGTGTTGTGTGTCCAGGTCTGTCCACGTGGGCAATAGTGTGGGTGCCAGGTTCTGGAATCCCTGTCATTAAGATGTCAACCCAGTACTTAAGGAGAGGGCAAAGAGAGAGAACCCCCTCATGCCTGCTGGGCTCCAGCTCTGGGTTTCCAAGTAGTAGAACACTTAGGAAGAGGAGCTACCAAAGAAAGACAAAATCCTCTGGAAATACAAAAGGGCACTTGCAGATTTGAAATCAGTAGTACAGAGTGATACGCTCACACCTCCACCACTAATGATAGCTGTGCAGTCCCTCCTAAGGACCAATCCAACGAGCGGGAGCCAGGCTCCCCAGGCCACGTGCTGTCCTTTCAACATCATTTCTGGGGGCAATGCCCCATATCCTGTGGCATTTAGTTCAACCACAGAAGCCATTCACAGATCATCTTAATTTTCTTTTATTTCTAGTACAATCCCTGGACATGTGTTCTGTGGTCCCCTCTGGGCAATACTGGACCAGTATGCCTACCAGCAAACAAACAAAAGTATCTTCAGGATGCTCTGACTTCTTTTTTCCTTCAGTGAAGTGGCCTTAAGGTGGCCTGAGAGAAACGTGTAATGTGTAGCAGAACAGTTCCTGTGCAGGGCAAGACTTTTCTTGCTCTTTCCAAGATCTACCCATCAGAAACAAGCAATTTTCAAATATTTACATCTATCGAGGACCTAATCCTTCATCGTAATCCTGGCTGTTTCTATTCATTCTAGTTGTCTCATAAGATAGGGCCCTGGACACGCATTAGAGCTCAAATGCGTTTAGGAGCCTCGATAGTCAATACATGTAGGACAGCGAGGGAAGAGGCGCTTTGCCGACCGGAGAACTCCTGCCTAGCACCTGAAGTCTGCCGCCCCTCAGCCCTGCCACCAGGAAACTGGGGCTGGTGCTTCCGGAAATTCAGACTTTTCAAAAGAAAATCTTCATGCATTTTTCCTATAATAGCATATACAAGGGAGTTGAAATATCTCAATATTTACATGCCGTCTACTATTCCGAGCTTGGAGAAAAACATTGCATAGCAAACTAAGTACATGTGCAGGCCACATTTGGCCCACAAGGTGCCATTTTTCAACTTCTCCAACAAAATGAGTGCTATCCCACCCCAGGTAACTATATTGTAGATCCTCTCTCTCCAGTCTTGAATTTCACGAGGAGACATGTCGATACAAAAAACTAATTTCAAATAGGTCCTCAGGCGCTCCAGTTGGCATCATAACCATACCGCTAAATCAAAATCTTTAAAAAACTCTTTTGACAGGTCACATACAAATTCTAAATTACACTTAAATAAATTGAATGCACGTCTTCCAGCTATGGGGAATAGGAAAACAGCATCCCCTTTACTTTTTTTTTAAATTAATTAATTTTTTATCCTCACCTGAGGACATTTTTAATTGCTTTTAAAGAGAGAGAGAGAGAGAGAGAGAAAAACATCAATGTGAGAAACATTGACTGGGTTGCCTTCTCACACACGCCCCAATCGGGGATCAACCTTTCAGTCCACAGGATGATACTCCAACCAGCTGAGCCATACTGGTCAGGACTGTTTGCTTACAGCATGCTTTTGTTACCTAGCAAAAGGAATAAAATTTAAGAAACAATTAAACCTACAGTCTAATCATCACCTGATAAGGCAGATTAGCATCAGCCACATTGTTTTGCTTTTGGCATATGTTCTCTGGTGTTAAGTGGACCATAGCAAACAATTTCATCCAATGAAGCAATTACTCCACCACCTAGAGGTCTAGTTTGCTACTAACTCAGATTTATAAACCAGCAGCATGTGGTCCAATTCAAAACCAGAGGTAGCACGAGAGCCAAAATGAGGTTCTTTTATAATCAAGGTGGTTGGCTGGTAACAGCTGAACAAAATCCTTTCCATTCTAAATCATCTATGTGTGTTTGACAGAGAAGAATCCTGGGGCCCCAGCCAAGTCCTTGAGCAAGCATCTGAATGGATTCACAGCTCTTTTTCTGATGAAAACATTGGTTCTACCCATAGGAACTCCTGATTGTAGGATGTCCTGGTGAAATGGTCCTCCAGCTGGGAGACAATACAAGTCACACTTCTCAACAGTCCCTTCTGAACAGCAGCCCTCACTTGTCATATCCACAGCAAAGATGTACATGTTTCATTTTAATCTTAGAATATCTTTACTTCTGCCTCTTTCGGAATAAGGCAACTGAATTGGCTGCCTTCCGGTACTTAGTCACAACCTCCTAGGGGTATCTGGTACTTCAGAAAAGCAGATCAGTGGGCCTGTTAGCTATCATTACTTTGCCCCCTTTATTCTATAGCCTTTTGAAGTTAAATAATAAAATATCAATATACCTGGACCATTTTTTTTCTCAACTGCCTGTAGAGATTATTTTATTGAGTTAAGTAAGATTTAATTCATCTTCATTGAGGGCTGATGGTCAGTATTCCTTTTTTAGATGTGCAGCTGCCTATCCTGGGCCTGCACTAGGGCGAAGTGGCCCAGGACACGGTGCAGGGTGGGCAAGATTTACCGAATATGAAACCCAGGCAAGAGGCGGGAGACTGCAGGTGGCAGCGATCCGTAAAACAAGCCCCACAGACAGGGGAATGGGTCATGCATCTGAAAACGTTAGATGGAGCTGGAAATATCTGGAATGAAACAGCCAGATGGGGACCAGAGAAATCAGACAAGAAGTAGATTCAAAGCAAAAGGAATAAGGCATTGTCTTGAGGAAGGGCATGAACCCTCGGACAGCCGCAGGGGTGTCTGGGCGTGGCCTGGGCTGTGGGCAGGGAGGAGCGGCTGAGGCACCTCCTAGCTCAGAAAGCCAACAAAAGAAACATAGTTAAAAGTGCTTCTGAGGCTCTTTAAAACTTTCAGTTAAAAACATTGTTCCTTATGTTTTTTTAATGTCCCTTATATACGTTTCACCCTGTTAATTCCTTTTAGGAGATAATAAAAAATATGTGATTCAATATGATTACTTCTTTTTTTTCTACCTTTGCTGCTAGGAACTCAGAGCTTACGGTTGTGGTCCAGTTGGCTCATTCTACATACCTTTTCACCTTTATCTCATCCTTTTAAGTAGTTCCTCCTTTTTCTATTTTATATTTTCCCTAATTTCCTAGTTTATACCCTTATTATCCAAGTACATATTTATGTGTGTGTGTGTATATATATATATTTTAAAGATTTTATTTATTTATTTTTAGACAGAAAGGAAGGTAGGGAAAAAGAGAGGGAGAGAAACATCAATGTGTGGTTGCCTCCTATGGGCCCCCTTTTGGGGACCTGGCCAGCAATCCAGGCATGTGCCCTGACTGGGAATTGAACCAGTGACCCTTTGGTTCCCAGGCCGGCACTCAGTCCACTGAGCCACACCAACCAGGGCTTATGTGTATATATTTTGCACATCTGCCAAGTAGCCTGAAATCCTGTAACTTTCTCTTCTGTTTGTGTTAGTTTCTGTAAGGGAAACCAACACAATGGAAATGTAGTTCATTGAGAATAAAAAAAAGTAGAACAAAGGATGCTACTACCCTTCTCTTAGCAGAACTAATGGTCTCAACAGGTGTATCAAAAATGCTTCACGGTAAGCTGAGACATGGGAACATGGTGCTCTGGACAAGGTGCTGCTTTTTCCCAGACGAGAATAAATTTATCTGGAATGTTCAGCCCTGATAAAGCAGAGCCACTCCATTTCACCCCATTGTATGTGCTGTGTGGCCTCGGTGACATAGTGTAGCTCCTGGTGGCAGCTGAAAGGGTGTTCCTGGGAAGATCAGAGAGTATACTATAAAGGGGATCCCCAGTGGAGGGTCAGTGGCGGGTATTCTCATTCTGAACGACCAGGTCTGATGCCCACCTTCCATACAATCTGCGCTGTGCCTGACAGGCACTTTGCTATGGAGTCCTGACTTGGCTGTGCTGAGGGCTGAAAAAGAGGTGGTTTCTGCTTCTCAGTTCCCACCAGGTTGTTGAAAGCCCGAGTTTCGTCCTTTTCACCTACACTTCTTTTTTTTCTTTTCCTTTCTAAATGTTGCTGTCAGTGTACTCCACTGTAAACTATCAGATGCGCAAATAACAATAGCTTCCTGGGAAACAGTTGTGGCTGTAGGTGATGGGTCGGTGCCAAGGGGAGTAGTAAAGTCAAGAACACTGTTTTAGGAAAACCACAGCATTCAGAGAACAGTTTCGGGATAATCGTACAATTCCATTAGGGACTCCGGCTCGGAATCCACCACAGAAGCTGGCTCCAGCATCTCCTCCAGGGGGACTTGGAGGCCCGCATGCTCCCAGATACCTTGGTTTTCTTGTTTTATTTGTTTAGTGTTTAGGAGAGACCATTGCTGGAACCTAGTCTCTGATCTTGAAGTTCATGAAAAGAAAGCTGAGAACAAAAGCTCGTGGACAATGAGGCTTCAATGGTGGGTCAGGTTTGCACCAAGAGGAAGACATAACACATTCCCAAATGCCTACTCCAGTACATAGCAGCTTTCTGGGAATTTCTGACCTCAAGATGTAAGATGTCACTCTCCTAGGGCTTGCCCCCCTTGGGACTCCCATTGGTCACTCCCTGGTTGCTAAGATATAAGGCAGAGAAGCTCCGTCGAAGGAAGGTCTCCTGAATGTGCTTCCTTCCATCCTGGAGTGAATTAACTGGGTCAGCCAGGGTCAAGGAGCAAATATCAAGTGACACGTTTTCCTCCCTCCTTCCCTAGCTCATTCCCAGACATGGCCCTCTGGGAGTGGGAGGAAGGAAATGCACTGACCGGATGGACATGTCAGGCCAGGGCCCCAGGGAAGGGAAGGAAAGTGCCTCCTACCTCCTACTATGGCTTTTCAGGCACCATGTCCTCTTCTCCCCCCGCTGGCTGATCTCAGGTCCCAAGAGCAAATTCAGACACATAGGAAGTCACCAAGACCCAGGAGACCTTGACCTGATAGATAGCAATATAAAGCACATCTTTCACTGAGCTCCTACTGTGTGCAGGGCATTGTGCTTTGCCTGACAGTTTCTCCTTTAAGCCCCAGACAGCCCTATGAGGCAGACCTTCATGTGTATCTCTGCTTTATATAAGAGAACAGGACAGAGAGATTAAATCATTTGCCCAGAGTTGCACAGCCAGCATGGGCAGATCCAGAATCTGAACCCAGGCAGTCTGAGTCCAGAGGGAATCTGACTGAGGTCTGAACCGGAGTGAGTCTCTTGGGACCCAAGCTGCTGAGAAAAGGACCCTTGAGAGAGGAACTGGCATTGCCAGATTCACCAAATGAAAACACAGGATGCCCAGTTACATTTGAATTTCAGCTAAACAACAAATAGTTCTCTAATATAAGTATGTCTCATGTTGTTTGCCTGAAATTCAAATTTTCCTGGGTGTCCTGTAGTTCACCCCAGCACAGGGCCACCACCATTTCCCCATCTCTCCATGTTGTCTTCCTCTCACGTTAAGTCAGCTCTCTCCCTGCCTTCTTTAGTTTCTCCTCCCATGCTCTTCTATGGAACTTCTGAGCTCAATCCTGCACATGATCCGGCTTGCAAATCAATTGCTAGTCATCATCTACTTTTGCTTGACCACCCAAAATATGCCAGTGCTTAGAAATTGTACAGAAACTCTAAGTGGTAGCCTGTATCCTCTAGGCCAGGAGGCGTTAAGGTACATGCACTTGGAATTCTTGCCACCCCCACAGAAGTAGAAGCAACTGTCACAAAGAGGGGTTGGGGGTGGGACGTGCCATTAGGGGCTGGGAAAGACAAACTCCTCACCTCTGCCTTCATCGGAGGAGTTCTTCTTCTGACGTATTGCTTACATTTCCACCTAAGATTTCATTTGGATGCAGATTTCCATTACTGAAAATAAAAGTTATTGAAAAGAACTGTTCCAGGTTGTTAGGTTCTAAAGTCATGTGTCTTCAACGTCAATGTACAAAGGGATCACCTGGGGACCTTGTCAAATCCAAGTTCGGATTCTGCAGGTCCAGAGCAGGGCCTGGGAATCTGCATTCCTGACAAGCTCCCATGCCATACTGCTGCTGGGGTCCACAGAGGACTCAGTGAGTAGCAAGACTGTAAAGTGTCCTAACTTAGGTATATGGACATAGTTTATTTTTCTTCTCATCTTTGTTTCAGATATCATCTATCTGTCTGTCATATATCCATCTAAATCTCTGGACATTTATTGATCTATCATCTGTCTATATCTCTAGCTCTGCGTATCTATATATCTCTCTCTATGTATCTATCTATACCATATATTCATAGCTTATTTACCTATCGCACGTTGTCTCTCTCTTTCTGTCTATCTATCTATCATCTTTACCATGACTATTTCATACAAACATTTGGGTGAGATTAGTGTGACTGTCCAGGCCACTGAATGAAAAATGAAACCCCCGTGGTGCAGAGGGTCATAAAAGAGAAAGGAAGGAACATAGCAATGGACATGTTCCTTCTGAAAAGCATGCTTTCCTTGGATACCGTGGACCTTAAAAATATAATCCACTCTAAACAGTCTCTCCCTCCTTAACATCATACCAATGTCAAAGAACCCACTAGGAGTATTTTACATTGGGCAAATTTGGATATCCTATAGACTTGAGACAGTCCTGGGCCTTAAACAATCTGTAACCCCCTGTGACCAAACAGGAATCTTCATGTGTTGTGCATAATCCTAAAGAAGTCTTCTGCATGGATTAAAGGCAGCTCATGGCTGCTAGGTATAAAGGCGATCATTTCCATTTCCCTCTCTGTTTTCTACAGATATTAAATTAAAAAGGTAGGCCCGAGACACTTTGTCTATTGTCTGATCAAATTTCTTTTTCATTTTCTATCATATATCAAATTTACTTGTTTCCATAATATTTAGGGCTCCTTTTAAAAAAAAGAAGTTTTGAGTGTTCGTATTTTGGCCACAGATGATGTCAAGTGCTCCCGCCTTGGATAGAGTTAAATTTGTTTTTTCTCTTCCTTTACAGCTGTGACCTAGTTAATCATAGGTGGGAAGCAAACTCTGAAATCATTCCGCTTTCTGCTTTGCTTAGAAATCTTGCTCCCTTAAATTGTAGCATGTCTTCCTTAATAACAGGAAGTCAGGTTTCAAGATCAGCAATATTTGTGGGTTTTGTGCATTGAGATAAAGAAGAGAAAGTGTGTTGCCTGCAGTTTCCTGGTGGTGGGGAAGACGGGAGAGGGAAGGGAGATAGACAAGAAAATAACCCGAAGATGAGTCACTTATTTCTAAAACCAGAGTCTAAACGCTCTTTGTTGAAGGCACATTGTAACCTCTGAATGTTCTGGCCTCGGGGCCACGGGGACAAAGGAGTGAGTGATTCAGGGTCTCAGGGTGACTGCTTCATTCCTGCCTTTGGGGAACTCAAGCACCGAAGTATCTCATCGTAAGGAACCATTTTAACTTAGAAATAAATGTGTGTTGCTAAACATTCAGGCTATTCAAGTCAATACATGGGACCTCTTGGTGGGAAAATTTGATTCCTTTGAACAGAATGTTTCTTTTAATGCTTAATTATTTTTCAGGAGAGGGGGCAGGGAAGAGTTGGGGGGAAGGTCCTTAAGTGCTGGTTTTCCACTCTGTGCACAGAGAAGGGGCGGTTCATAGGTTCCTACGAAGGGCCAGCTTCCCTGCTGGGGTGTTTCTTCCGTGACACTCAGAGGTGAATGGCAGTTCTTTAGAAGAGAGTGTTGGTGTCAAGGATGAAACTGTAAACAGTAACTACAGTGAGTGACACTATTTCTTACATCTGTTTGTCAGCCACCCTACATCCAGGAATTAAGGGGCATTATGGGCCTAGATCCGGGGTTCTTAAAGTGTGAACTCCTTGGCCTGAATTTCAGCCTCCACTAAGGACATGTGAGAAATGCAGATGCCCAGGGCCTTGTGCCAGATCAACTCAGCCAAAAACTGTGGGTGAGGCCCAGAGATCTGTATTTTAACACACTCTCCAAGCGATTCTAATGCAGGCTGACGTGTGCGAACCACTGACCTAGACTCCTAGCTAATACCATGAGTTGAAGGAGTTTGTCCGCAGGACAGTGACCTCCGTGTGAGACAATGGCAGTGGTTCTTTCCCTTGGCTGCACATTAGAACCCCTAGGCTGCTTTTTAAAAATAGTAATACCAACTCCCTCCTTCAGACAGACAGAATTTAGTCCCTAGGGGTGGGGCCCTGGTGAAAGTGTTTTGTAAAAGTTTTCCAGGTGTCTCTAACGTTGAAAATCATTGGCCCATGAGAAAGGTCGAGCTGGGTAGGGGAGGGTTGTCAACTCAGCTGAAATGCTGATACTTGGGAAAGGGAGCTGGCCGTCCTTAGTGCAGGGCCCAAGCAGGCCCTGCAAACTTGCCATCAAGGCAGTGGAGTCACCAAAGGCCACTGGTGGTTTCGCTCTCATCACTGGTCATGTGGGGGTGGGGAGGGGCCTCATTTAGAACCAGTTGGCACTCATGAGACCCCTCCTTGGTAGTCCTACGCAGCTACCAGTATGAAAACTGCCAACACTCATTCCTAAATGTGCTCTTATCAAGTCTGGTGGACTTCCAGGAGGCAGAGTCTGTTGGCTCAGAAGCCTGGTATCCAGTAGCTGAGGGTGTGCCAAGGACCTGCATGTCCCCGGGTGTGGTTGTGTCTTCCTAAACTCAGGCCGAGCCAGTGGGCTAGTGCCCTTGACCCTGCTCTGCCTCTGCTTTCCCATGGAGGCTGGAGCTGCCAGGGCTGCAGTCCTGACACCCTGCTCCACTCTTGCTAACCCCACTTCTAGTAGGGAGTCCGTCTTCAGATCAGAAGGGACCCTAATCCCTCTCTGGTGGCTTTCCATGTCCTGGTGCCTGACCTTGACTCACACCCACTAACCAATGTTCAGGATAACTTAAATGGGGGCACAGCCAGTGTACTTTGCTCAGTGGCACTACCTACGCCCCACCTTTTTCCCTGCCCCTGGCCCTCAGCCTGCCACCACCAAGGGCCCATGGTCACACCAAACAGAGTGGTCACTGCTGATTGTCTAGGAGGAGGGAAGTGTGAGGGCCATGCAGGATGCCTGGGTGCCAATTGTGTGAGTCGGAGCTGGACTTCAGTTCTGGCCTGGGAGTGAGAACGCAGATTGTAGTGAATGCAGGGTTAGCTGAGGCTCATGATGGCGGGTGAGCACCGGTTTACCCAGGACCACCGAGCAGGACTGACTGGGGCAGATAGATGCTAAATGTGAGTGCTGCGTGGCTGTCCATGGGAAAAAACCCAGCCCTCCTCAGGGTACACCCAGGGACTGAACAAGGCAGAAGCAGCAGGTGAAAAGATTAGTATCTAATGTTATGGCACTTCCTCAGAAAATCAAATATAGAATCATCATATGATCCAGAAATTCCAATTCTGGGTACACACTCAAAAGAAATGAGAGCAGAGACTCGAATAGTTATGTATGTCCACGTTCATAGCAGCCTTACTCACAAGGGCCAAAGGATGGAAATAACCCTGGGTCCATCGATGGATAGAAGGACAAACAAAATGTGACATATACGTATGGTGGACTTCAGCCTTATAAAAGAAGCAAATTCTGACACATGCTCTGACATACAGGAACCTTTAAGACGTTATGCTGATGAACTAAGCCAGCCACAAAAAGGTGAACACCACGTGACTCCACTCACACCAGGAACCGTAATGGGTACGGAATTTCGGTCTTGCCTTCCAAAAATGGTTGGTGGTAGCAGTTGCACAACGATGGGAATGTATGTACGTAATACCACTGAGAGGTGGTCAAATGGTTAATTTTATGTTATCGCAATTTTAAAACGATGTCTGAAATGCAGAGGGCTGTGGGGTGTGACACCTGACAGGGGAATGCTTCCATGTGTCACACAGGACATGAGGAGGGGTAGTTAACCTGGGTCTGAGCTACAAATACACAATTTCCCGAAACCCCTACCACGACCGCTGCTCTGGCTTTCACATTTTGAAATCCATCCTGAGTTTTGGAGAGGAGGAATACTCCCTTAAGAGAGTGCCTCAGGCCGCTTAATTGTGGCCCAACTCAGGAAGGAGATTGCAGACCTGCCCTTCGTGGTGCTTAATTAAGGAGAAGTCTGGTCCCAGCTGTGCTACAATGAAGCCTTTGTCCCGGGTTTATTAAGAGACACTAACAGAAGGCACTTAGCTCCTAAGCGACTCCTGGAAGGAGAATCTTAAATCATCACCTTTGTTTCTGCACAAGGGGGAAATAACCAACACCCTGATCCAATTTCCTTCTCCTCTAGTGGAAATTTACCTCAAATTACACCACACAGAGACTTTTTTAAAAAAAAAAAATTAAAAAAATGATATTCTATTTTTATGACAAATCAAATAATAAATTCTAAGCTGATTTTCCGTATAGATTTTCAGATGCCTTCATGGCCTAGATGGGTAGAATTACATTTTTTCTCTTAAATCATTAAAGGGAGTTCAATTTCTTTCCGTATGTTATTTCCCTGTCCCTCCTGCCTCTCCAATCTTGGGGTTGCCAGTTGGGGCAAAGGACCTCTTGCAAATTCAGCGACACACGAAGTCTTGAATTAAGTGAACGTTTCACTTATATGGGCCGCTCAGTCTCCGTCAGAAATTGGTGGGACATGGAGGAGATCCAAATACAGTCATGCATGACTTAATGAGAGGGATACTTCTGAGAACTGTGTCATTCGTCAATTGCAGTGTTAGACAATCTGTGGGAATGTGATGGGGGTGCACTTACATGCGCCTAGACAGCGCATGGCTTACTGCTCACCTCGGCTGTCAGGTGGAGCCTGCCACTCCTAGGCTGTGAGCCTGTGCTGCACGTTACTGTGCCGAACACTGAGGCAGTTGTAGCGCATGGCAAATATCTGCGTGTTGAAACACAGACAAGGTGCAGTATAAAAGATAAAGACAGCACACCTACGGAGGGGACTTACCGTGAGCGGGCATGCAGGACTGGAGGTTGTCCTGGGTGGGTCGGTGAGTGTGCCGTGATGACCTTACTGTATACTACTGTAGCCTTAGAAACACTGGACAGTCAGGCTGCACTAAATTCATTTAAAAATATCTTTTTCTTTAATAGCAAATTAACCTTAGCGTGCTGTAACTTTTAACTTTATGTATTTTTTAACACTTTTAAACTTTCTACTCTTTTGCAATAGCAGCTTAAAACACAAGCACATTGTAACAGCATTACAGCAGCTATGGTATCACTAGGATATAGAGAATTTTCAGCTCCCTTATAATCCTATGGGGCCACTGTCATACCTGCGGTGCTTGATTGTGGAGGGGATTTCAGATGGCTGATGAAGGTAACCTGGAAGAGCCTTACTTATCCTCCCCTGCACATTTGCCCTGCGGCGGTCCCCACTTACCTGCTTCCTCCTGCAGGTCACTTGTGCCCCACCGGGAGCTTGACTGCTGCCCTAACAGGGAGGATATAAAATCT
This sequence comes from Glossophaga mutica, assembly GCA_039655065.1. Classification (NCBI taxonomy): domain Eukaryota; kingdom Metazoa; phylum Chordata; class Mammalia; order Chiroptera; family Phyllostomidae; genus Glossophaga; species Glossophaga mutica. The sequence continues at coordinate 162,230,111 of CM077303.1, forward strand.
CCTGGCAGACAGAGCAGGGTACAGCCCGTTTTGCTATCCCTTCCGCCAGCTGTGACCACCATGGCTTGCTTTGTTATACATCTTTGATTGTATTTGCTCTCAAATCACATAGTTTCCAGCCTCCTGGTCGACCTGAACTCTGGATTCATTATTCACAGATATTTTGCTTACCTGCTTTGAACTTGTTATTCACCTTGAAATTCTGGAGGACTCTGGATGTCTGTGATTACTGTCTTGATTTCCTAATCATAATTTGCCTAGATCTCTAATCCCAATATTGTTCCTGGTTTTCCTAGCCCTGTTACTAAATCCTAAGCCATCCCTACTATCCTTGGACAGCCCTGAGTACAAACAGACCACATTACCTATAATTTAAATGGTTCCAAAAAGCAGCACTCCAAATGAATATTTTTATTTATTATCTTAATGAGAAAGTACAGTATTAAATTCTTCAGTGGTAGCCTAGACAACTCAAAAAATTAGTAAGATATCTTAAAATAGCACTAAATTTGTAATACAAATTTGTAGCGGCAATTCATTGGCTAATCCAATCCTCACTCATTGACCAACTCAATGTAGAGAACTCATGCTTGCTTTTTGTTTGTTTGTTTTGTGTGTTTGGGGGGTTTCTGTCATTGTTACTATGGGTATTACTTTGTGAAAGGACTTCTGTTAAGTTCACAAAATGTGACAGACTAGAACGAAATAGATTTTTGGCCACAGCCACATTGGAATATAGTCTTTAGAACCAGGCATAACTGTGGGCTTGCTGTCATCTCTGCCCTTGGACTTACTGATGCTAACTAAGGACGCAGAGCGCTGAGGTGGTTCAGCGTGAGGGTAGTCTCCCAGCTGAGTTCTTCAGCTGGCCAGACAGCTGTTACATGTCTGTGTCCTTTTTCCCCTTGAGACAAGCATTCTGAGAAATAGACACAAAAATGCAGCCTAGAAAATGGCTTCCCGAAGTCATTAGCTCACCAAAATTGCATCTGACCCACAGAAGCTGCTCTGACCCTACCTACATTAGCAAGGCCATTCCATTCCCATTTATCAACCTCCTGCCTTGTCATCGTCATGGAATGTCACGTCTTCATTGCTAAATAAGAAAGGGGATGCAGGGCTAACGCTGATATGCAGACTCCTTCACAAGCCAAAACAGGAGAGACAAACAGCCCCTCCTGTCAGGGAGTTTGAGCTACTCCAGGGCAGATGTTCTGAGGGCGTGTCACTCAAGAGCAGCGGGAAAAGTCAGAGCCTCCACGTTTATACAAAATGCATATTTTCGTTCATTCAGTCCTCATGACATTCCTATTAAGTTCAAGACACTAGGGATAAAAATAAAAAAGTGAGATTGTTAAATTAGAAGGATGAATTTTACAGAGGAAAGAGACTTTACTAGAAATGAATAACACTTTTTTAAAAAGGAAAACCCTCTATTATAAACAGCACACTACAGAAGGTCCTCAAATAACATGGTTTAGATAAATGTCATTTCGTTACAATGTTGATGAGCTCTTGTTTATGTTAATCGGCCATTGGTAAAATTGGTTTCATTATGTCATTTTTCTTAAAGTCACAGAACCTATGAAAGATGTTAAGAGGGCTTACTGTACCAGCAGTTGGGTCAAGGGTTAAATGGAATTTAAGCTACAGGTAAAAACTAAGTGAGCTTTTATCACTATTTACCTCTTATTCAACTTGCCTTCCTTTATGTTGGAAGAGAAATGTTAACTTCACAGCTTCTAGACACAAATTTTCTAAGGGCTTCTATGTTCCCACTTGGAGAGAAAGTGTTAATTATCTCTCAGCAACTCTCCTCTGGGCATTAACTCATTTTCATTCTCTCCTGGAGGAAGCAGGTAGTTCTCCAGCTCTTGCCCTTCTCAGTGGAGACCCACTTCTCAAGCAGGCAGACCCTCGTTTGTTGTGAATAGGACACCTATGTCACAACCTGACTCCTAACGTGCCTTGGACCATGGCAGACTTCCATGTGTATGTATCTGCTAAATAAAACAAGACTTGCCCTGGCTGGTGTGCCTCAGTGGATTGAGCGCTGGCCTGCAAACTAAAGGGTTGCCAGTTCGATTCCCAGTCAGGACACATGCCTAGGTCGTGCGGCCAGGTCCCCTGTGGGGAGTGCATAAGAGGCAACCACACATTGATGTTTCTCTCCCTCTCTCCCTCCCTTCCCCTTTCTCTAAAAGTAAATAAATAAAATCTTAAAAAAAATAAAACAAGACTTATATGTTTTCACATAAGGCAGTGATTACACAAACACATGTTGTGAAAGGTATGCTCAGAAATCATCCTTGGCCCCTGAGTTCCATGGAAACCAAATACCAGGAGATTAAGAAAAGAGGAGCTGGGGCATTGGGTTTCTCATTCAGGGCCTGGGTCCATTTAATTCAGACAGCCCTGATTTTATTGGGGTCTGGCATGTATATGAGAACTGACTTTTGTAACCGGGATAATTGATAGGATGACATCACTTTTATGGCTGTAGGACCGCTTGTATAACAGTTTGTGAAGCTTGGGGAAAATATTTCTAAACATAGCTCTTGGCATACAACTCTGGAGCACTTAAACCAGAGGGCAGCTCCTGCCTCCCTTCATCTACTTTCCCAAGGACCCAAAATATTTTTATATACACAGACAAGCATTTTTCAAAAATTATTCTCCTTTCCCCAAATGAACAGAGTCCCCTCCCTCATGTCTGTATAAACGGGTCTCTCAGGTTCTCAGTTTGAGGCATGATGATGCGATGATGACTCTTTGCCGGAGCTGGGACATTTTCCAGACCCAAATATGGGATTAAATGTGTTAGCGAGCAGTTTTGAAGTGCCTCAGGATTTCAAAAGATCATTTGGGTTCAGTTATTGCACGTTGCCCACTCACTTCACCATACAAGCGCTATTTCTAAATAGCCTTTCCCCAAAGAGCTGGCACTGGGATTATAAAGTGACAAATGGGAACTTCCAACATTGTTTGGACTTTTGCCCCAGATGGTGGGCATGAGAGTGTCAGGTGGGGGTGGAGGGGAGCTGTTGATAACGGAAGAGAAATTGCTGGGCTCTGTGCGCTCTGCACCTCCGTTTCCCCGGAGTCCATCCGCTGCAGCGTGCTTGGGGCCCAGTCAGGGGCAGCAGGCCAGCACCTACAGCCGGCCCCTTCTGCTTGCTCCCTGCATCCCACCCTGCCCAATGGCCACGGCATAGGATTCATTTAGGAATGCAGGAATGCTACCGCTTCATACCCACTAGGATGGCTAAAGTAAAAAGACAGGCAGGATATTCGTGCAGGAATAGGGAGGATGTGGAGAAATCAGACCCCTCATCTATTGACGGTGGAAATGTAACACGGTGCAGCCGCTATGAAAGTCAGCTCAGCAGTTCCTCAGAAGCTTAAACATAGTTACTGTATGACCCAGCAGTGCCACTCCTAGGTGTCAACCCAAGAGAAAGGAAAAGTGTATATCCACCCCAAAACTTGTATGTGAATACCCACAGTAACATCATTGATAGTAGCCCCTCAAGTGGGGACACCCAAATGCGTACCATGGGATGAACGGGTGAACAAAATGCAGTCTGTCCATCCAATGGGCTTTTATGCAGCAAGAAAAAGGAACGAAGTGCTGATACCATGACACGAATGAATGTCCGACATATTGTGCTTAGTGAAGGAAGCCAGTCCCCCAAATCACATTTCTACAAAATGTCCAGAATAAGCAAATCTATAGAGACATAAAGTAAATTAGTGGTTGCCAGTGTCTATGAAAGTAGGGGAGGGAGGGAAATGGGGGGGTGGTAGTGCCAGCTAATGGATATACAGTTTCTTTCCGGGGTGTCGAAAATATCCTAAATTTAGATTGTGGAAACGGTTGCACAACCCTGCGAATATAATGAAAAAGCCATTCAGTGGTACACTTGAAGTGTGCAAAGTGTTCTGTACATAATTTATATCTCAATAAAGTGTTTTGCTGTTAAAGAACACTAGGAAAGAGCTACGGGCTACCTTCACTTAACAAACACACATCCAGCTCTGCCCCAGACCAGCATTTTGGTTACATGTGGGGATTCAATAACAAAAGCATTCAGTGCATTGAAGAAACAAAATGTGCAATAGATTTAAACCTATGTGTGAGTCCTGTGTTGGAAGTCAGGAAGGGAATGTAGAATTAAAATGAGAACCTTTGCAGCGAAGAGCTGAGAAGGTCCATGTGTGCTGCAGAAGAGGCAACTGCACACAAAACCCAAAAGGAGTGGGTCTTCTCCAAAGCCTGAAAGGATGGCTCATGAATGTTTCCGACAACATCCCTGCCTTCCCCTCACTGTTGGGGATTTATTTATTTTCCAGCACCTTCTCAGAGTCACTTGCCTATTGATCCTCTTTAGTTCTTCCAAGAGAACAGATGTGGCTTATAGTGTGGCCTTAATTTAAGTTGAAATGTCTTGGTATTTGGGGCCTCAGCTGGACTGGGCTTTGATGTTGGAGAAACTGCCCTTTACCTTCAGATTCTGTCAGAAAAGATAACAAAGCCCATCTAAGAGAATCTTTTTAAGCATACTATTTGTGCCTCGCAGTAGCTGACTTTGACCTGACGTAGAGTATAGGAGTTCTCCAGTTAATCTTCGGGCTGCCGTTTTCTAAAATAGGTGTCAGTAAATAATCACCAGATAATTAGGATGGGTTACCTTCAATGCATTTCTGAATATATTTATTTAGTTGCTATATATATACTTCTCCATGTGTGTGCAATTTCCTGTGTCTTCGGGTATTTGCAAATGTTGTTCATAATTTCACTACACATTACTTGCAAGTTAGAGTTTTTCTGAGTTCTTCTCCAGGTAGCAATTAGGGCTGAAAACATCCCTAGAATCAGGCAAAGGCATTTATGGCTTTAAAACTTTATTATATACCTCCATCTTTACAAAAACAGTGAGCTAGGGTCTGGGAGCAGGGACAGAAAACACAAAAGTGTGGAGATGGAAATGGGGCAGCGATCGATGTTTCTCTCTGGAGTCAATGGCCTCCAGGTGAGGATTAAGGCAGGGAAAGCAAGGACATCATGGGCAACAGTATCATACTATTTGCACACACAGCCTCTCAGATTCCATTGTGGCAGCTGCCCTTTGAAAGTGAATTAGTGCCCTGACCTGTGTGGCTCAGTGGGTTGGGTGTCATCCTGCAAAGTGAAAGGTTGCTGGTTCAATTCCTGGTTAGGGCACATCCCTGGGTTGCTTGTTCAGTCCCCAGTCTGAGTGTGTACAAGAGGCAATCAATATTTCTCTCCCTCTCTCCCTCCATTCCCCTGTCTCTAAAAATAAATACATAAAATCTTTTAATTTTTTTTTAAAGTCTGAATTAGCAGCATAGAATCTAGGGCAGGATCAGATATGACTGAAGAGACTGGCTAGCATCCTCCACCAGCACGGGGGCATACCCTGTTCCTGTCTCCTGTGCGTCCAAGGGCTGGAAGACATCTGCTGGTGTCACCGGGCTCAGATTACAGGTCCCACAGTGAGTCTCCAAGAAGGATGTCCCTGTCCACACGAGTGTAAAAGACTGCAGAACAATCTAATTAGGTCTCACCCTTCTCAGGAATTAATATGTTGGTATTCAGGCATTTAAAGCTTATTATGGCAACTTTAGATTTAAAAGAGTCCCAGACCATAAGTTAAATCTATATTTAACTTAAAAAAATTAAAGTCACATCATTTAATCAGAGAATAAACAATACCTTTAAAACTGTCCATGTCTACTCCATAATTATACAGCTCTTTGGATAAGAGCTGTGTTCACAGCCCACATCCCCAGAGGGTGAAGAGCATGGGCTCAGGGACGCAGGCAAAACTAACTAGATATCGCTGGTCTAGTTAGACCTGCCCTATGGCTTGTTTTTCCTTGAAAATACCAATGTGCTTAGGTAATGTTAATGGGACAATCATTTTCCGCATACCATTTGTTTTTTTAACTTAGCTTCTTTCTGTCTTTCATTTCTTTGTTACTCTTTCTTCCATTCTTCCTTTCTTAAATAAAATTATCTCTGCTAATGGGTGTTAAAGGCAAGATTCCTTAGTATCCCTCCCCCGCCTTTTATTACAGCGTGTGCGGAAACAAAGGAATAACATACAGGAATGAAGTCATGCATAATGTTTTACCCCAGAGCTATTACTCATGGAAAAATGATAAAATTCATCAAAGGAGAGTTTAAAGGAAAATGGTCTTCCCATATTTATTAAATTAATTAATGTATCAATCCATAGCAGAAGGAGAAAAGGGACTAAGAAGAGATGATTTCAAGAAACACAGATTTTGAAACGATCTCGAGACCTTCATGTTACCAGCGGTTGGTAATATCTCTGAATTACCTGGTCATGGAAAGTGCTCCAAAAAATAAATAAAATTAGATACATGCCATGTCTTGTGTAATCCACTTTGAGTATATTGTCTCATTTAATGCTTGTAACAACACTATGAGGTTGCTATGATTCCTATCTTACAGATGAAGAAATCTGTCAGAGAAGTTAATGAATTTGTCTAAGGTCACATAGTAGATGGTAGGACCAAATTTAAACTCAGTTATGCCTGACTTCAGGTTAGTATGTGCTCTACTTCCATTTTTTTCCTTTTTTCTTTATTTTATTTTTTAGAAGGGAAGGAGAAAGGGAGAGAGGTATCAATGTGCGGTTGCCTCTCATGCACCCCCTACTTGGGATCTGGCCTACAATCCAGACATGTGCCCTGACTGGGAATCGAACCAGCGACCCTTTGGTTCGCAGGCCCATGCTCAATCCACTAAGCTATGTCAACCAGGGCTCTACCTCTGTTTTGTGATATTAAATGTTCAAGTTGAAGAGATGTGAATGAAGGAAGGAAGGGAGAAAGGGAGGAATAGGAAGAATGTGCACAAGGCAAATATCCCTCAGTGACTACCATGGTTTTTCAGGGCTATCCAACCAAGACACTGTTGAGACTAAACACACCCCTTCTCTGAATTGTCCAGGTAATGTTGTGACTGAAACTCTCCTACCCATTCCCTTTCTTTTCTGCTCTGGAATCTATTAAATTAGGATGCACATGCCCTTATGAAATATAGTTTAAAGTAATCAAACTCAAAACAACTGAGTTGACATCTCAAATTGCTGTACCACGTTCAGCTGGTGGATTTCCCTGGGTTACGATTCACATAGGGCTGATCCAGTATATTGGTATAATAAAGAACAGCCTAATTAGGTCTCACCCTTCTCAGGAATTCAAAGTTCTCATAGAGCTTCGGAGGAAATGCCCCATGGTGCAGAAATGTGGGCTATTTTGCCTTTATCTCCCTTTTTGCCTATCTCCTTTATCTCCTTTCCTTGCAAGTTGAGGATATTGATATGAAATCATCAGGTAAGCTTTCTTACAGCGCTTTTAATCCTAACCTCCACTTGAGCAATTTCCAAAGAAAGTGCCTAGGTTTTTCACAAATTGGCCACGGAAATAGTTTCTCCAGGGCTGATATAAGATGGGCCTTTTTGCTTCGCCATGCAGACACTCTGGTTTTCTAAGTTTGAAAGAGTTAAGAGAAAAGATGGAATGCCTTGGGAATGTTGGCAGGGAGGCTGTGGCTCTCTCCTCTCTGCTTCTCACCCTGGACGAACTCCCAGAACCAGGAAAACTCCACGATGACTCTGTGTTCATGCTCTTCCCTCCATTCTGCCCCAAAAGCCAGCTCGGTGTCCCGGAGAGGGAGGGATGTGCAGTTATCTGCAGGGTGAGCCTTGTTTTCACCTCATCCCTGGAGAGTTGCCAGAGACAGGGAAAAAACATTTTCAATCAGGAGCCATTTGGTAATCCTTGTGGGAGAACAGTCCCTGAAGATTGGTGGGGGTGGGGGTGAGGGAAGGTAGGGGAGAGGAGAGTGGAACAAGAGGAAACGAAGTTATTTTGACTGCATTTTTCCTTGCCTGATTAAATCTAGTGACATTTGAACTTTGCGTTACTAAAAGAACCCAGCTCTGTATGTGGGGCCTGGGACCAGAGGGTAAAGGCGGGGCCTAGAGCTTGCAGGGCTGCTGGGGTGCTTGGCAAGGAGGACCTGCTCTGTAGCTGGGACCAGCTGGTGTGGGACCTGCTTGCCGGGCGCTGAGGACCTGCTGAGGGGAGAGCCTTCGGGTCCTGTAGCTGATGCTGAAACCATGGTGCTGCTCCAGGGCTGTCTACCAGGTGGGACCTGAAGCTATTCTTTGCCGCATGAGAAATGTAGGGGGTGGTGGTGAAGGGGCAAAAACTATTGTCACGTGTTTTGGATTCTCAAGTGTGTTATGCTAAAAGAGGCAGGGGGAGATAATTAACATTAATTGAACATCCTCTTCAAGGTACCAGGTACTGTGAAAGGTGCCTTGCAATCTGTATCTAATTGTTTTCCAAACCACCAAATAAAGTAGGTGCTTAATGTCACCATTTTGGAGATGAGGTTATTGAAACTCAGAGATGGACTTGAGTTGTTCAAAGTCACCCAGCTGGTAAAGCCAGAGCCCTGCCATGTAAACCAAAGATTTTCTGGCCACAAAGATGAGGGTGCTCTTTCCATGAGTTTATGCTCCTCTCACAAGAGACTCTTTTCTCAAAGTATATGTTGGGGGTGGCAAGCTGGTAAGGGACATATGGCTCTGGGGACAGGAGGCAAGGAGGGAAGAATGCTGAGCAACAATATCAAGTCTCTGTTCTCACTTCCCTGCCCCCTTTGGTGGCTTACAGAGTGGCCTCTGAAGTCACACATTCACACAAACTTCTAAAGAGAAAAGTTTCTGCAGGAATGCAGCCCTTCTGAATCAATTGGCTGGGGGTGCAGAGCCCTTAAAAGGGGGAAACGAGAGCATCTGTTTTCCCTGTTCATCCCTCCAGACTGTCCTTTTGCCATGGAGACTTCAGTGCTCACAGCCCTGGCCCAGCCTGAGAAGAAGGAGTCTGAGTGTGGGTGGGTGTGGGGGTGAGGGAGGTGAAGGCAAAGCAGTGATGGGCAGGGGTTTCCCTGACCTGGTTCTTGACGGGGGTGTCATTACTTCTTCCTCAGTTGACGGTGTTTTGTAACCCAGTTTATTTCACTAAGTCAACTTGAGTAGTTTTGGCCCTCTCTCCTTGTTAGCTGGCTCATCACATGCTTGGAACCAAGCAGGCACAGCTGGCCTTTGTATTTTTAGGCGTAATTTGGCGGTGTATAATCCCTTAATGAACTGTAATGATTAAACAACATGGACCATGTAGCCACCCGTCTTCCTTCCCCTCCTTATGGAATGTCTGGACTTAGACTGAAGCGACAGTTTTGGGGAAGATGTGCCCAAGAGCCCCGGGTTGGTTTTTACAGAGGAGCACAGCTGTCCCAGAACCCCTGCTCCCTCCTCTTCGTCTGCCCGTTGGCAGTCACACTGAAAACAAGTGATTTCTGGAGGTGAGATTTCTTTCTTCAGAATTTTTGTGTTTGAAGGGCACATACCTATAGTTTTACTATTAACAGCAAATATGTCCATAATCAATCTTACATAAATGAAATGTGAGAGAAGCATTCCCAAATTTGACAACAGTCTAAAACATTTATGCGCTGTTTCCAATGATGGGTTGTGAATCTGAAAGAAATCTGGAAGAAAATCTCCCTGATGGGAGATTCAGTTAGTCATGTGATTGTTTTGTCCATTTGAAGATTTTTCAGAGTCAAATCTCAAACAGCTTGGCATTGGGGGTTCATTTCTTAGTCAAGGTAATTCTTTCTTAGGTGTTGCTGTGCTTGTGAACGAGTTTGAGGGCCCTGGATCCCTTCCCTCCCCTTCCCTTCCCTTCCCTCCCCTCCCCTCCCCTTCCCTTCCCTTCCCTTCCCTTCCCTCCCCTCCCCTTCCCCTTCCCCTTCCTTCCTTCCTTCCTTCCTTCCTTCCTTCCTTCCTTCCTTCCTTCCTTTCTCTTTCTCTCTTTCTTTTTTATTTATTTTTAGAGCTAGAGGAAGGGAGGGCCAGATAGAGGGAGAAAAATATTGACTGGTTGCTTCTCACATGCCCCCAACTGAGGACCTGGACCGCAACCCAGGCATGTGCTCTGATAGGACATGAAACTGGAGACCATTTGATTCTAAGGCTGGTGCTCAGTTCACTGAGCCACACCAGCCTGGGCTCCCACTTTCTTTTTTGTCTCCTGCTTGTCTTCTTCATTTCTCAGAAAGTTATATAAAAGCCAAGATTTTAAATCAAGTAGGCAGGGTGCATTTGCCCCACCTCAGGGGGCTTTTTGGGGGACTTCCCTTAATATTATAAGTACACTGAAAAGAACATTGAATTTTATTGGCTACCAGATTTGGGGGAAAAAAAATCGTTGCTGCTGAACCTCTATTCAGTTCATCAGACACTTACTGAGAAGCAAGTAGCATGTGCCGGTCCTCTGCTTCCTCCTCAAGAGGCAGGGCAGGGTGGCAGCTTCCTGGCTGTGTCAGAATTAAATAAGGGCACATTTGCTGAGCTGTGCTGCAAATACGAAGTGTATGCAGATGGGACATGTTGTGTTATACTTCTTAACAGTATTCTCACCGTTGTTTATCTTGGGAAAAGTTCACCAAGACTGCCTTTATTTTGTTAGTGATAAGGTGACTAATGGCCATTTTTGTGTATTTTGTTTAGGCAATTAATTGTCTAGGAAAACCGCTGTGTTTCCTTTGCTGTCACACTACTACTCTCGCACTCACAGCACTTGTCGCACCACATGTGAGGGTTTCCCCTACACCAATTCTGACTGACCAGATTTGGTGCAGACCCCACAGGTTAAGGGCTCAGTCCCACAAGATTGCCCCCCTCAACCCCAGATGCCAATCCTGAGTGGTAGGTCCCCAGATTACCCCTACTTCTGTTTGACTTGGCTACAGATTGGAGGTTTTCATGAGCCCCTCCATGGGTGTAATCATTTTCTAGAACAGCTTAAAGAACTCAGAAGCACTTACATTTACCACTTTTGACTGTAGGATAAAAGACATGATAAAGGATGCAGATGAACTGCCAGATGAAGATATACCTAGAGCTTGGGAGGGTTCTGAGGGCAGAAGCTCCTGTCCCCGTGACATTGGGGAGTGTCATCCTCCCGACACCTAGATGTGTTCACTGATGTGCTGAAAAGCTACTGGAACCCCCACCTCCTACATCTGGGGTTTTTGTGGGTGCATGCAGCGTGTCAGAAGCGTGACTGATCATTAAGTTAATCTTCAGCCCCTCTCCTCTTCTTAGAGGATGGGGCTGGGGCTGCAAGTTCCCAGTCTCTAATCATGGCTTGGTTAGAGCCTATCGGAGAGCCCACCCAGAATCCCATCACTGAAACAAAAGACACTCCTATCGCCCAGGAAATTCTAAGGGATTTTTTAACTCTGTCAGGAACCAGGCTCAAAAGCCAAATATTAAAATAAAAGATGCTCCTAGTGCTCTTATCACTTAGGAAGTGACAAGGGTTTTAGGAGCTTTGTGCCAGGAACTGGGGACAGAGACCAAAATATATTTTGTCTGCTACTTCATAGCAACACTTTCACGGTTTACAGTTTCTCCGTTGGCTAAGGTGATGGTTGTCAAACCCCTGCTGGACTTGAAATTCAACTTGGGAGCTTTTACTCTCACCCATGCCCAGGCCCGACTCCCAGAGATCCTAATTTAATTGATCTGGGGCCTGTGTATTGGTGTGTTGTCAAAGCTTTCCAGGTGATTCTAATGTGCAATCCAACTGGAGAGCCCCTGAGCTGAAGGAGGCTCCTTCTGCTGTCTGGTAGCCTGCAGATGCTTACAAAACCCTCAATAGGCAGCACAAAATCACTGGAGAAAGAGGACACTTTAAAAATGTATGTTTTGCCCTGGCCAGTGTGGCTTAGTTGGTTGGAGAGTCATCCTGTAAACTGAAATATCACAGGTTTGATCCCCGGTCAGGGCACATACCTAGGTTTCAGGTTGGGTCCCGGTCAGGGTGCGTACAGGAGGCAACTGATAGATGATTCTCTCTCACATCAGTGGTTCTCTCTCTCTCTCTCTCTCTCTCTCTCTCTCTCTCTCTCTCTCTCTCTCTCTCTCATCCTTTCTCAAGTCAATAAATTTATCCTTGGGCAAGGATTTTAAAAATAAATAAAGATCAAAGATTAAATCAGTTCAAATTAAGTCCGTTCCTTGGTCCATAACAAAGCACTCGATAAATGTTATTTTTGTTATGTTTACCCAGAACCATGAAGAGAGTGTGGTTTCTCTCTCAGGATGGCAGTGGCCTCTCTGCAGCTCTGGAGGGAAACTCGCCCCCTTCCCAGACCCTGGCCGCGGTGCCCAGAGCGGCTGCGGGTGCCTCAGCGCCCTAGGCAGTTCCATTCTCTTTTCAGCGGGAACTTGGTCTTTCCCCTCACCCAGTGCTTCTTGATCACATTACTCTCCCAGACGACAGTTATTTGAGGAGCCTGAAATGTCTGTATTTGGGGGTGGAGAAGCTTTAAAAGGAGAAAAACTTTTTTAATTATACAAATTTAGGCATACAAGGAAAACTACAGCACATTACAAATTTAAGAGAGCATCACAAAATCCAGAAAAATGACACAAGCTGATTAACTGCCTAACACATCTCTATTAATCCTTTTTTCCCCTGCATATTTTGGCTACCTACTCTTTTTTCTTAATTTTAATTTTTTAAAGTACAGTTGACATTCAATATTTTTATATTAGTTCAGATATATAGCACAGTGGGTAGACATTTATATAATTTATAAAGTGATCCCCCGATAAGCCTAGTACTCACCTGGCACCATCCATAGTTATTACAATGTTTTGTTTGTTCACTTACTGTGGTTTTCATATTTTACATATAAGTGAAATCATATGGTATTTGTCTTTCTCTGTCTGATTTATCTCACTCAGAATTACCCTCTAGGTCTATCCATGTTGTCACTAATGGTAAGATTTCATTTTTTTTTATGGTCAAGTAATACTCTGTTGCATATATGTACCACTTCTTCTTTATCTACTTGTCTATTGATGAGCAGCTGGGTTGTTCCCATACCTTGGCAATTGTAAATTACAATGCAATGAACGTAAGGGTACTTTTGTTCTTTCCAATTAGAGTTTTGGGTTCCTTTGGATATATTCCCAGAAGTGGGATCACTCGGTCAAAAGGCAGGTCCATTTTTAAATTTTTTGAGCTCTTTCCATACTGCTTTCCACAGTGCTGCACCAGTCTGCATTCCTAGCCACAGTGCAAAAAGGTTCCCTTTTCTCCACATCCTTGCCAACACTTGATGTTTGTTGATTTATGGATGATGGCCTTTCTGACAGGTGTGAGATGGCATCTCATTGTGGTTTTAATTTGCTTTTCTCTGATGACTAGTGACATTCAGCATATTTTCATATTTCTACTGGCCATCTGTATGTCCTCTTTGGAGAAATGTTCGTTCAAGTCCTCTGCCCATTTTCAAATTGGATTTTCTTTTGGTGTCAAGTTGTATGAGTTCTTTATAAAATTTGGATATTAACCCCTTATCAGATATATCATTGGTGAATATGTTCTCCTAATTGGTAGGCTGTCTTTTCATTTTGTTGATGGTTTCTTTTGATGTGCAAAAGCTTTTTAGTTTGATACAATCCCATTTGTTTATTTTTCCTCCTTTCCCAAGGAAATATATCAAGAAAAACAACGCTAAGAGTAATGTCAGAGGATATACTGTCTATGTTTTCTTCTAGGAGTTTTATGGTTTTAGGTCCTACATTTAAGTCTTCAATTTATTTTTAGTTTATTCTTGTATATAGTATAAGAAGGTGGTCTAGTTTTATTTTTTGCTTTTATCTGTCCAGTTTCCCCAGCACCATTTATTGAATAGACTGTTTTTTCCCTATTTTATATTCTTGCCTACTATGTCATAGATTACTGACCATATAAATAGGGGTTTATTTATGGGCTCTCTATTCTGTTCCATTGTTCTTTTTTTTTTTTTAATGAAGCTCATTACATTTTTTTTTTAAAGAATTTATTTACTTATCTTTAGAGGGGAAGGGTAGGAGAGAGGGAGAGGGAGAGAAACATCAATGTACGGTTGCCTCTCGTGTGTCCCCTGCCGGGAACTGGCCTGCAACCCAGGCATGTGCCCTGACTAGGAATCGAACCGTGATCCTCTGGTTCGCAGGCCCGCGCTCAATCCACTGAGCTACACCAGCCAGGGCTGTTCCATTGTTCTATGTGTCTGTTTTTATGCCAATACCATGCCATTTTGATTACTCTATCCCTGTAGTATAGTTTGAGATCAGGTAGCATGATATCTCCAACTTTGTTATTCTTTTTACTGTCATGGCTATTTGAGGTTCCATATACATTTTAGGATTATTTGTTCTAGTTCTGTAAAAAATGCCATTGATAGGGATTGCATTGAATCTATAGATTGCTTTCAGTAATATGGACATTTTAATGATATTATTTCTTCCTATCCATGAGCACAGTATATGCTTCCTTTTATTTGTATTTTTTTCCATTTTTTCCTTCAAGGTCTTATAATGTTCAGAGAACAAGTCTTTTATCTCCCTGGTTAAATTTATTCCCAGGTATTTTTGATGCAACTGTAAATGGAATTGTTTTCTTAATTTCTTTTTTCTGATAGTTCGTTATTAGTGTATAAAAATGAAACTGATTTCTGTATATTAATTTTGTATCCTGCTACTTTACTGAATTTCTTTATAAGTTTTAGTAGTTTTTTGGTGTAATCTTTAGCATATTCTCTATATATAGTATTATGACATCTGTAAATAATGACAGTTTTACTTCTTCCTTTTGAATTTGGTTGCCTTTTATATTTTTTCTTATCTGATTACTGTGGCTATGACTTCCAATACAATTTTGAGTAAAAGTGGTAAATGTGGACATCCTTGTCTTGTTCTTGATCTTAAGGAAAATGCTTTTACCTTTTCCTCAATAAGTATGATGTTAGTTTTGGGTTTGTCACTTATGGCCTTTATTGTGTTGAACTATGTTCCCTCTATTCTCACTTTGCTGGGGGTTTTATCATAATGGATGCCAGATTCTGTCAAAAAGTTTTTGCATCTTTTGATATGATCGTATGATTCTTATTTTTCATTTTGTTTATGTGGTGTATCATGTTAATTGATTTGCGGGTATTATATGAACCTCGCAACCCAGGAATAAATCCCACTTGGTATATGATCTTTTTAATGTATTCCTGATTTTTGTTTGCTAATATTTTGTTAAGGATTTTTGCATGTATGATCATTATGGATATTGGCCTATACTTTCCTTTGTTTGTGGTATCTTTGTCAGGTTTTAGAATCAGGAAAATAGTGGCTTTGTAAAATCAGCTTGGAAGCCTGCCCTCCTCTTATATATTACGAAATAGTGTGAAAAAGATAAGTGTTAATTCTTTGAATGTTTAGCAGAATTCACCTACGAAGCTGTCTACTCCAGGACTTAAGTTTGTTGGGATTTTTATAATTACTGATTGATTTTGTTAGTAGCTATTGGTTTGTTTAGATTTTCTGGGGTTTTTTTTTGTTTTGTTTTGTTTTATACTCAGTCGTGGAAGACTGTATGTTTCTAGGCATTTATCCATTTCTCCCAGATTGTCCAATTTGTTGGTGAATAATTATTGGCACTATTTTCTTATAATCTTTTGTATTTCTGTGGTATCACTCATCACTTTTCCCCTTTCATTTCTGATTTTATTTATTTGGGTCCTCTCTCTTTTACTTTTGATGAATCTAGTTAAAGGTTTATAAATTTGGTTTGTATTTTCAAAGAAACAGCTCTTGGATTCCTTGATATTTTGTATTTTTTAGGCTATTTTATTTATTTCTGTTCTGGTAATCTCAGTTATTTCTTTGCTTCTACTTCTTGTGGGCTTTGTTTATTGAAATTTTTAAGTTCCCGAAGGGGTTTAGTTGACTTATTTGAGAGTTTTTGTTTGTTTCTTAAGATACACCTGTATTGCTATGAATTTCCCACTTAAAACTGCTTTTGCTGTGTCCCATAGATTTGGGGTCATTGTGTTTTTATTTTTGTCTTAAGATATCTTTTGATTTATTTCTTGATTTTGTTTCAACCCATTCATTGTATAGTAGCTTGTTATTTAGCCTCTTTATTTATGTGTTTTTCAAGTTTCTTCTTATAATTCATTTATAGTTTCATATCATTGTGGTTAGAGAAGATACTTGATATGATTTCAGTGTTAAGTTTATGGAGACTTGTTTTGTAGCCTAACAGGTGGCCTATCCTGGAAAGTGTTCCATGTTTGGCCACTTACTCTTTGATCTCTTCAAATGATTTTGTAATATTTCTGTAGAGACAGAGAGGAAGATGAGCTGACCTTTCCTCTAGCATTGCTGGTCAAAACTTTTCCCCCATGTTAATGTTAGTTTAGAAATGTTTCTTTCTGGTTCACAACTTACTGAAAATACTGTTCAAGTATTTTAAATTGTTGTCAAATTTGGAAAGCCTTCTTTGGTTTTCTTAAAATTATATTTTATTGATTATGCTATTACAGTTATTGATTTTCCCTCCTTTGCCCCCCTCAACCCAGTACCACCTAACCCCTAAGGCAATACTCCCACCATTGTTCATGTCCATGGGTCATGCCTGTAAGTTCTTTGGTGACTCCATTTCCTGTACTGTACTTTACATCTTCATTGCTATTCTGTAACTATGTATTTGTACTTCTTAATCCCCTCACTTCTTCACCCATTCCACCACACCCCTCTCCCATCTGGCAGCCATCAAAACATTCTCCATATCCATGGTTTTTTTCTCTGTTCTTATTTGCTTAGTTTGTTTTTTAGATTCAATTGTTGATAGATGCTCACTAAGTTCCTTGGGCATCCTTATAAAAAGTATTTTGAACACTGCATCTGATAGATTGCTTATATCCATTTCATTTAGCTTTTTCTGGAGTTTTGATCTGTTCTTTCTTTTGGACCATGTTCCTTTTTCCTCATTTTGGCAGCTTCCCTATGTTTATTTCTATGTGTTAGGTAGAGCTGCTTTGACTCCATGTCTTGGTAGGATAGTCTAATGTAGTAGGTGTCCTGTAGGGTCCAGTGGCACAGCCTTCCCCATCACCCAAGCTGGGTACTAGAGGTGTGCCCTTTGTGTGAGCTGAGTACACCCTCCTCTTGTAACTGAGCCTTGGTTGCAGTTGGCAGATCAATGGGAGGGATTTACCCAGGCCAGTCAGCTTCAAGGACTGGCTGTGACCACTGATCACCAACCTCCACCCTCTGTGGAGGATCATCTGTGCAGGGGCAGGGTGGCAGTGCTCCGACGTGGTCTGTAGCTGTCCACTGGGTGTGCTGGGCTTGGGGTTTCCTGGATGGTACAGGCCAAGGTCAGCCCCCACCTGTGTTTTGCCTGAGCCACCCTGCCTGAGCTATAAAGGAATCTTCGATGGCTGCTACTTGTGATGGGCTTGGAGATTCCCAGGTGAGGCCAAGCTGTCAATCTAGACTGGCTGCTGCTAGTGCTGGGCCTAGGGCTCACTGAGGCTGGCTATTGCTTGTTTAAGAGGATTTTAGGAAGTTGTGAAGTGCGAGCCAAGACAATCCCTTCATATGGAAAAACATCTTGGGTGGGGCAGAGTCTCTGGGGATCTCCACAGCAGGGCAAATAGTGTTAGCCAGGTTGATAGAGTCTCAGATATGGCACCAGCTTGCCAGCCTTCTTGGGGTAAGGTTTAGAAAAGAGATGATGACCTCTATTTGCTTTGATGCCAGGCACTTCAGTTCCTCCCTTTATGCCACTGGTGCCTTTCAAGCTGCTACCCTGGTACTGGAACTCAGAGGGACTGAGTCTGTGTCAGTGAGTCCATGTGTGGGTTTACTAAGAGAAGCTCCTTGGGGCTCCAGCAGTTTCTTCCACCAACTCAATCTGTGCTGAGTTTTGCAGCCAAAAGTTGTGAGAACTTGTCTTCCTGGCATTGGAACCTTGAGCCATGGGGCCTGGTGTGGACCTGGGACTCTTTGCTCCCAAGATATCCCTCCTGAATTTTTATCCACCACACATGTGTGAGGGATCAGCCCATTCCACATCTGTGTCCCTCCTACCAGGGTGAATGGGTGTGGTTTTTTAAATTCTGTAGTTGTCAGACTTCCATTCAGCTTGACTCATGATGGTTCTGAGTAATGGTTGTTCTGTATTTTAGTTGTAATTTTGATGTGATTGTGAGAAGAGGTGAGCCTTGTCTGCCTACATTGCCATCTTGACCAGAAGTCTAGAAAGCCCTCTTTCAAGTTTCTTTTGTTTTTATGTTCTATTATCAAACAAACTTGCTGTTAAAAGTATAGGCGTATGCCCTCTAAACACCTCAATTTTTAAAAAAATTCAATTGCATTCTATTTCCTTTAATGAAAAGAAACTTATGTGGTACATTTGTAATGGTGTGTCTTGTATATTATAAATACCCCAGACAGGGGGCATGCTTCTACTTTTGACTGGGGATTATGAGAACTGGACCCTTTACTTATAATTTACTGTCAGATAATTAGAAATTTTCTCCTCTGACTAGCTTCTGGCTCCAAGGTTTTGAACCTTCTCCTATGTAGAGGCCACATTCCTCTACAGCCGTATGCTATGAGATGTAGTAATACCTAGTTGAGATCTGGCCCTGTACTTTCATGTATAACTTTGGGTTAGGAGCATGACAGGAAGCCATGGCCACACTGATACAGCTCATTTTTATCTTTTCATAGATGGAAGTGACCGTGAACTTCATAAATATATCTCACTTAACGCAAACTACATGCATTCCAACTCAGCTTTTCTTTTGCTGGATTCCAAAAAATGTTAATGCTGATTCTGATGCTACTTGATCAAGAGGGAGTTTAACAGAGGGGAAGCTATTGTGGAAAGAGACATTAGTCACAACTGAAGTATAAGCTTGATTAACTTCATGATAAATCTACCTCCATACCTTCCAACCCACCTCCCCCCCATCCCCTCTGGTTGTGCCATATAAACTATAGGAAAAATAAATAAGACCAATAACCTCAAATACTGCCCTGACATAAATTGCTTCTGGCCCCCCAAAATGTTGAACATATGTATGGTGTATGTAAGCCTGTTTTAGATTATTATTTCTTTAAGTTGGATGTCATTATTTATTTGTTATGTTTTGTTTTTGGTCTATTTGTAGCAAATGCATCATTCATTAGAATGCTCTACTTTGTTTCTGTTTTTTATTGTCTTTATTAAAATTTTTATTTATTGACTTTTTTAGAGGGAGGAACACTGACTTGTTGTTCCACTCATTTATGCGTTCATTGGTTGATTCTTGTCTGTGCCCTGACCAGAGAACGAACCTGCAATCTTGGTGTATTGGGACAGCTCTCTCAGAGACTGAGCTACCTGGCCAGGGCCTTCTGTTTTTTATTTCTTAATACCTGCTGGACGAAGCACAAAAGAGGCAGCATCTCTGCTCTTTCTGGTTTTAAGATATACGGTCTATCAAAGAAACTAGTAGAGGGACAGTGTCCCAGGGGACATTCCCACCTTCCTCCAAGAAGTGTGGTTCATTACATGGTTTTAAAATCGTCCATGGTTCACCCATCTCTGCTGCTTCTATGAGAAAATATGGACCAGTGGCTAGAGTGACCTCCCAAGTGTCAGAATTTGGGGAGGGTCCTTTGTTAAATTTATATATACCTATTCTAACCCCATGCTTTAACAATAACTCTTTGTGGCCCATAAAGCCAGGCCTGCAATGACCTGTAAACCACATTTTCTACAAATACTGTAAGGAAAATGGGACAAAAACTGAGCTAATACATGAGATCACCTTATCAACCTGTGTGTGTAGGGGTGGGGGAGGCGGTGTTGTCATCACAGAGAATGATTTGTGTTTTCTTCTTAGTAGAAATCGAGCTTCTGTACTGAGAGGTTCTAGAAATATGAACTGTTTTGAAAATGCAACTTTATCAGTTATATTCATGATTAATTATGATGATGTCAGTAGTAAATTCTAATGACGAGCACTTCCTCTAAAATGAGATTGGGTTTTCAATAATTCATTTGTACCTTCTTAAACAACTAGTACAACCAGTCTGGAGCCGATGGATTACACCATGACTCAAACAAACGTTTCCACATGTGGAAAGTTAGGCTTTGATTCTCAATTTGCTATTTTTGCTGTTCCTCTTTCATCATTTCATTATGGCAATGTATGTTTTCAAAGGGCTGTGCCCTTTGTATTATTTAATGCCTACATATGGTGTGGGCTTCGCCTTTTCTCTGATGATCTATAACATGTGTTATAGTTAAAGAGGGAAAGATGGGTTTGCACCAAGAAGAACAATTAGCGAATTTATTAGGTTTGTTTGTAACTTTCAGAAAGTCTGTGTGTTGGTTTGAACCTTTTCTGATAGTCTTTAGGGCTGTGGGTGCCTGTCAGTAAAGGAGGAAGTGTCTGCATTCCCACTAGTGCGCTCAAATGTCACACACCTCGTCTCTTGCAGTGGTATTTTCTTATTATTAATTGATTTGAGGGGGGATAGATCTTGTTGTTCCACAAGATCTCCTTGTGCATTCATCTGTTGGTTTTTTTATGCGCCCTGACGGGGGATCGGATCTGCAACTTTGGTGTATAGGGACGATGCTCTAACTGGCTGAGCTACCTGGCCAGGGCCCAGTATTTTCTTACACTGACACAGAATCATGTCTTTGTAATAGGATTGGAAGCAAAACTCTCATTTTTTAAATTTTATAATTTCTCCTCGTTGATGTGAGCAGTATTTGTAAGCAACATAAGAGCTCTGTACTTACTCTGTTCATAAAATATTTTTGGGTCTGACATGGGGCATGTTTTTATCCTCCTTGAAAGCACTTTCTTGGTTGCAGTGAGAGCACAATACTTTTGGAGGTTTAACCTTCTCCGTCAGTTACCTCAGCCTTCTCTCACATTGGGTCAGTTCCTCCCAACATTTGCAAATCAACTTTCAAAACACTGTGGACATCAAGTCTGTATTTTAGCTTTTGACTACATTTGAATTGTGAGGGTTTCTAAAATTCTGCTTAGGTGGGGTCTGGAGATAGTAATCCTGTTGGAAGGGGTGTAGCCAGTTTTTACTTAAATCATATGCTCATTTGGGGGTCTTGTGGAGTGGGGCTGATGGAAAATATGAGAGAGCTAATTTCTCTGTCGCTGCCTTAAAAAATATTTAACTAAATGGATAGTCTTTGCTAAACAACTTTGGAAAGTCCTATTCCTCACAAACTGGTGTCTTTTCAAAGTCCCATCAATTGAGAGACAATTTTTCACACATCCTAACTTCAAAAAATATATACGTGCATGTTTCTTAGAGTTTACAGAACACTTTCAAACACCTCCTCTTACTTTCGATTCTCAGTGCCACTGGAAGGTGTTACATAAAGGGGCACTGCGCTAGGCTCAGAGAAGTTAGTGGGCTCAGAGAAGTTAGTGGCCGGCCTCCTGTGGGGAAGGATCTCAGCACTCTGCCATCTGCACGTGTTCTGGGGTCGTGATCCTCCAGGCAAGTCCCCGCGGATTTGGAGTAGTCCCTTTCAACAGTCGTTTGGAAGGAGATGGCTAGCGGCAGATGCTGAAGTCAAATATTCTAAATTATATTTCTAGCTTTTACAATGAATTAGGGTATGGCATATTTTTGCCTCATCTTCCCCCCAAATTAAGATTCCTTCATTCATGTATTTATTCGTTCATATTTTGTTTATTCATCTAACAAATAATAAAGGAACACCTGGTATGTGCCAGATATTGTGCTAGGTTCTAGAGATGGGATGGTGAGCAAAACCAAATGTGATTTCATATTCTTCTAGAGGCTACATTCCAATGATAGAAACCTGACAATCATTCATTTACTCAACAGTGCTAATATAACAGTTACAGAAACTCAGGTAAAATTAAAATTGGAGGTCAACGCTTTGAGGACAAGGTACGTGATGGCCCAAGAAGGTATAACAGGGGAGCTTACCTGTTTTGAGATGCCTTCCTCAGGGAAGGCTTCCTGAGGAGGCAATGCATGAGCAGAGATCTTAAAGACAAGTGGGAGTTAACTAGGCAAAGGGAGTGAAAGGGAGATGGGCAGAAATAACACTATGTACTAACCCAAAGTTGCTGCAGCGGATGGGAAGACAAGAATACTGAGTTGGATAGGCCTAACAGTCATGAGTCCTTATTTAATAAATATAATGTGGTTTATATTATTTACAATAATGGTGACCATATTCTTGACCACTGGATGCTGTTCATTAAGAAATATCCTAACCCCAAATTGAACCTTGTGAAAACCAGCTGGCCTATTCTGGAAACTTCACCATCCAGCCAGCCTCAGCTGAATATTTTCTTCATTCCCAAGGGTGTGAGCTCATTACCACATCAGATGGGTTCCCAGTAAATGATAATTGTGCAATCTAATTATTTTCATGTCATGCTGACTCCCTTTGGAAGATGGAAGCGGGGTATGGGGTCTTTACCATTTTTCTAAGAGGAGAATTTCCTTATTTTGGCCACACACCCTGCAGATTGAGAGAAGACATGCAGTCCAGAACTAGGTACCAATTCTGGATTAAGAGTATACTGACAGTCATTATCTAACTTTGGAGAACCGATCCATTTTTATAACAGCATACATCAACTAAAGTAAACTGGGCTTCCACAGTGATTCCCTGAAAATCTCAGTGACTTTACCTGACAGAAATTTATTCCTCATGCATAGTTAAGTCCAGCAATGTTCTGGATGGTAGACAGCTTTCCATGGGGTCATTCAGGGTCATCTTGGAACACTATCCTCCTCTAAATTCTCAGTGGCCTATTCATTGAGCAAAGGAAAACAGAAGGGAAGCGCCCATGAGAGTTTTTATGGGTTTTTCCCTCTACTCACATCCCATTGGTCAGGATGCAATCGCATGGCCACCCTTGACCTCCAGGGATGCTGGTGATTGGGCAGCTGACTCGCTTGTCAAAAAGGGTCAGCTTAGCCTGGGATAAGGACATGTGCTCTGGAGTCAATGAATTAGATATAAGTCCCAATCCCCAGATCAGATCTTTTCATCAATAAAATGGAAATAACACCTCTATTTACCATATAGTGTTATCTTTAGGATTGAATGAGGCATTGCATGTAAAATACTTAGACCAATCCTGATAAATAGTACATGCTCAAAAAATATTAAACCTTCATTATCGGTATATTCACTTGCCACAAAATAAAAGCAAATGTAATCCTTTTATCTCAGAAATGAGTTGGGATACAAAACAATATACCTTAGTCTTTCAAAGAAGAGAAACAACCCTTATCATAAAAATTTGGATAAGATTACTCTTCCTGAGCCTCCTTTAAGTTTCCAGGGGAAATTTAAGAGAGTATTTTTTTTGACAGACAGATTTGTTAGGAAATAAGCAAGCTACAATCCAAGACTCATATGGGAGTTATGGTGTCTTAGGTGGCAGATGCTGCTGGGGATTCCCAGCTGAAAGAAAGGTTAGTGGTTCCTAGAAATCTGAAGGGCCCTCTGTTCTCCCTTCCCTGGGAGAGCCTGGATCCAAGCGCGGGGGCTGCCACTCCCACACCAGGCAGCTCTGTTTGTGCTTCCCTAAGTGAGCATTTTGTTTACAATTTCCCTATTCCAGGGCAGCCACTCTGGCTTTTCCACAGCGTCTACTGGTCTGGGCCAAATAACCCACAGTTTGTTTTCTCTCTTGGGCAAGTCAAGAGCATAGGACACCCTCAAGCATTTTCTTAGCAAGAGGAAGTTAGTGCTTGTTGATCAGCTCTGGGAGGCAAATTGCAGCTGATGCCTCCTCCAAGGGCTCTGACCCAGGCTAAGCAGCAGAAAGGCGTAAGTGTAAGGACCAGCGTTCACTGTGTGCTCAGGGGCAAGGAACTGAGGAAGAGGATGAGGTCTCTGTGGCCTCCTTTTAATACCTGATGTTATATTTAATTCACCTCCCATGCCCTTGAAGCCTTAGATAAACTCTTGGAAACAATTGCTCAGCTGTTGACACAACCTGGCCTTACTCTAAAAGGTCTCCACAGGATATTTAGAGCATAGCATCTGATGACATCAACTCTTAGCAACAACTACAACAACAGAATCACAGCTTTCAAATATGTATAGACTTATTGGATAACTGTTGCATGGAGGGTGTTGCTAAGAAGAGGGGATTCCGGGAATTCCAGCCAATGCTATCTAATAAAATTTCCATACTTAAGCCACTTTATAGAATGAAATGTTTAGAGTACTGGGGAATCTCATTAACTCAGTCGAAGGTAATCCCTTCTCTTCAGTCAAAGCTACATCTCAAGTAAGGAAATTACTTGTCTAGACTAGTTATAACTATAAAATGTTAAATAAATTAAAGATACTTATTTCTGTTTCAAGTGCTTTACATATGCATTAATTCTCCCAGTGATCCTATAAGGTAGCAACTATGATTACTCATTTCACAGACGAGGAGATGGAGGTTAGATCACCAAGCCCAGGTCACATGGCTCAGAAGAAAGAAACAGGCGAGGTTTAGGCTGGCTCCTCATCACTATGCTTAGTTAGTGTAACCAGCTACCAACAGGAGGTCCTTCCTGGTGCCCACCCTTGGCTCCAACAGCCATCTAATTATAGTCTCTCTCTCTCTCTCTCTCCCCCCTCCCCTTCTCCTCCTCCTCCTTTCTACCTCTCCCTTTCCCTCCCCCATCTCTCTCACCTCAGTCGTGATGAGTTTCTGGTCAGCCTGGATGCCATGTTTGGTAATCCTTAAGATACAATCATTGAGTTGCCTTTCTCTCCTTCCAAAACTATCTATCTGCAGGTTCTTTGTTGTGTTTGAGATTAAAGGATAAAAACAGCTGTTTCCCATCTCCTGAAATCTGGGGAAATACCCAACTTCTGCCTGTAAGCGTAGACTCCATTATTTTGGTCTAAGTTAAGGGTTCTTGATAATAATAACTGACATTTATTTAATGCTCAGTGTAAGTGCACTTCACATGTATTTATTTAATCCTCAAGGCAACCAGATGAGGGAAATACCATTATTATCTAATTTTATGCACGAGGAAACAGAGTCATGGGGAGCTCCAAATCACTTGTTCAAGTCTCAAACCCAGTCACTCTGACTTCAGAGTTCAGGGTTTGAAGCACTAGGCAATATGGCCTGCACTGGGGGTACAGTAGGAGAATCCGCTGACTGCAAAGGTATTTTCATAGAATCTATATGTTATCTCATTCTTCTGTTCTGATGGCCTGTCCACCATTTCTATAGTCATGTGAACCATAAACTCAAATGTTTCTGTCTTGTCTCATTGTTGTCTTAATTAGTCATCAAATAGTTCTTGATTAGGACAGGACAACAAAGTACTTATGGCATACTGTAACTCTGAGGCCAAATCTCAGTGTCAGCACCTGCAAGTTGTGTGATTGCTTCTTGTTACTGAACTTCAGTTTCCACCACTGGGAAACAGGGATATATAAGACCTCGGAATTTTGTTGTCCTGAGTGAGATATTGCATATAAAATAGAGTTGTTTTGGTAGACAGTGTCTGGCTGGGGAAACTGTCCCCTTATTCCTTTAGCTCTTCTGACTGTTTGAATAATTTAAATGACACATAGCAGAATAACAGGAGAAAAATCAAATTTTGATACATTCACACAGGGAATTGACATATGCCTGAAAATTCCAAAAACAGTGAGGTATATATGTCATTTTGGACTAAGGATGGGGAGGTACACGATTCATAGGTAGGTGAGAAAGAGCAAACCTTTGGTAATTCTTACAGGGCCATCCAGAAGCAATTGGACGCAAAGGGGGATGTAGCAAACAGATTTTGCTTGGATCCATCTGTCTGTCACACAATTCATATATACTAAGACTAATATGTTAAGCTTCCCTTCTTGAAGCAGGATTTTTCTATCTGAACCTCTTAGGAAAGGAGGAGGTAAAGAACCTTTCCTTGAGTTTGGTGGGCTTTAATTATAAGCTCAAAATGACGTGCATGCCAGGGTAGCACCTTCTGGGGGGACTCACTGCCAACCCCCACAACAGTAAGCATTCAAGAACAGGCACTGCTTTCATGTTAACATTACTGCTTCACAGTCCAGTCTGCACACCTTCACTGTGTTCCATGCCAGTCAGCGTGCTAATACTGAAATAGGGGAGGGGAGGGTGAGGTGTTTGCTACAACCTTCAAAGCAACTAGTAAATCAGTCAGGTAATCAATAAAAGGTAACTAGGATACAAGGCAGTAGCTGATAGAGGCCAAGTGAGAAGTTCCGACAGAAACCAATCACTGTCGGATTTCAGAGGAAGAAGAGACTAGTAGTCAGCAGGATTCAGAGGAAGATGAAGAACAGACAGATTTTTTTTTTTTAGACTGTCAGAAAGGAGAGGGCTTTCAAATAGGAAAAACACTGCAAGCAGGAGAAAAGAAAAACATGCAATGTGTTCACAGTTACTACCTATAATCAATTTTCTAAGTAGCTGACAGTATGGAGGGAGAGAGAGAAAAAAATGGGGAGCAAGGAGACCCAAGGACAAAAATAGAAATGAATGGAATGGGACTGAAGGCAGAAAAAGCTCCACTCTGTGAATTAATATCTCAGCCAGAATTAGTGCCAACAATCCTCTATTCCCACTAGATTCTCAATATGAGACACGGTGCTTTCCCCAGTAAAGGAAGGTTTACACTACCTCCTTTTTACTTGGTCTCTGCTTATGATAAAGTATAAACCAAAAAGAAGTGGTGAGATTCATAAACAAACAGTTGGACAGGATAGCCTCTCAAAGGGACGTGCCTATTTGTCTAATCTTTCAGCTTCAGGCAGACTCCCTTTCCCACACATGTCTGTGCAGAGTCAGAGCCATCCATGCGCTGGAGAGGGCTGATCCTATAAATAAACTGTTTGGCTTACCCTCTGGTTCAGAGCCTGTGACTCTTTTCACAACTTTCTAAGCCAGTTATTTAACAAGAATGTTCTGGACAAGCAGACACTCAGTTCTCAGGCTTGAGAAAGTGTCCAGGGTGGAGGCTGGAGTGAGGATCCGAACTGAATGTCGAGCTCATTGTGAACCTCAGTTTTCAAAAATGCTCGCCATCTCCTGCTCTTGGCCCATCCCAGACATTCGCTGAGGGCCAAGACTTGGGAGTAGCCTGTTTGTTTTGCTTTCTTACCCAGCCTTGTGCTGTTGCCCAAATTGTTAATGTTGTTCAGAAATGCTTGTCGATTAATTTGAATCTGAAAACTTTCTACTAAATTAATCCAATTTTCTGTGCCATGGGGACAAACATACATCTATACATCCACAATTATTTTCTTTTTCCTTGGCTAGTCATTTTACTTTTTTCCTATTTTTATTGGAATGTAATGGACATACATACTTCACTTATAAGTTTAAGGTGTACAATGTAATGATTTGACTTACATATGTTGTGAAATGGTTACCACAGTAAGTTTTGTTAACATCCATCATCTCATAAAGTAAAAGAAAGAAAAGAATGGTTTTTTTAATCCTTGTGATGAGAACTCTTGAGATTTACTCTCTTCATGACCTTATTATATATCATACATTAGTGTTAACTATAGTCATTGTGTTGTGTATTTCACTCATAGCACTTATTTATCTTATAACTGGAATTTGTACCTTTTGACCCTCTTTCCCTACCCTCTGATCTCTGTTTCTATGAATTTGGTTTACTTTTAATATTTATTATAATTTTTTAGATTTCACATATTAGACAGATCATATGACATTTGTCTTTCTCTGGCTGACATATTTCTCTTGGCATGAAATATGCCAAGTTCCATCCATGTTGTTGCAAATGGCAGAATTTCTTTCTTTCTCATGGCTGAGTAGTACTCCATTGTGTGCGTGTATCACATGTTCTTCATCCATCTTTGCAGCAGTGGGTACTCAGGTTGTTTCCATGCCTTGGCTATCGTGACTAATGCTGCAGTGAACACAGGGGTACAGCTCGACATTTTAGACTGCATCACGGCCCACGTGAGATGAGCAGAAACCGTGGTGTCAGATAAATACAGGTCCAACTACCTGTCTCCATCAAATATAGGCCCATCATCTACCTGCTGCATGAACTTGGAAAGCTATTTAGTTGTGATGAGCCTGTTTCCTCTTCTAGAGAATGGAGTGAAAATCAACTTCTTATACAAATGTTTTAAGGATAATACGTCCTACCTAAAGCACTCAGCATATTGTACAGCACATCCAAGGTGTTCGATAAATGGTCGTAGTTTTGTTGCTAATCCTTTATCCATCATTTAAGCACTCCTGGAAATTTAGTTTTGGTAGGAAGACCCTTTGCAGCAGCATTAGACATGAATCTGAAAGGGCTTAAAATGAAAACCACCTTGATATTTTTCACATGCGTTACCAATTTCAAACCGAGAGTGGGAGAGCCCAGAAAATACAGAAATATTCTTCATACATACTGCTTTATGTTTAAGAACAATGTCCTTCTCCCCCTCCCAGCATTGACTACTAATCAACCCCTACCTCCCCTTAAACTCTGCTTTTCTGGAAGGCTATCTGCACATATGGAGCGCAGTTTCTCTGTAGGGCCTTTAATACTAGAAATTCCAAAACAAAGCAGACCCTGGCAGAGCCCTGGCTCCACGTTGACAAATCAGCCTGCCATCAGGCACCACCTCAGGTATTACAATGTGTTTTTAATTAAGGAGGGAACTGCAGCCCAGACTTCAAAGGTTAGCTCCTGGCCCTGTGCAGTAGTGGGCGAACAGCCCCACTCGCAGAAGGGAGGCACCTGGAGCCCGAGAGAACCTCTCCCCCTGCCGTATTGTCACCCTCACCAGCTATGTTCTTCTTTGTGCATTGGCACCTCAGTAACTTGGGTTGGGAGTACAATGGGTCATCCATTAAATGGCATTTAAAAGAATTTTTTAAGTTGGGTTAGATGACTACTTCACGCAATTGAATATGATGTATGCTTTGTTAAGATCCTGTGACATTTGAAAAACGGGGCTGTCTAAGAAAGAAAATTGTGTCTATGGCTAAAAGAATGGAAGTCAGTGTTCATTCTTAGAAGAAAATTCAAATTGCTTTGAAAGACAATTCACTGATTACTTATAGCCTACCTGCCATCTAAACTATCACAAATTAAAAGGGCAGCAACAGCGAGGTTTGCATGGAGACCTTGCATTTCACACGGGCTCTTGGGGAAGGTTTGGTGCGGGGTTTTGGACCCAGGCCTGCAGCCCCGTGATAGACTTCCCACCTTGGAGGAACTTTCCCACAGTGGGGATGGGACTGGGCAGTCCGTGTCTGGGAGTGGTCTGTTGGTGCTAAAGCCCTGTTTCTTATTCAGTGACCTTTTCCCATTGCACAGCCAGAGCCACTGAGCACTGCAGGAAACTGATTAGAAAGAGGTCTCTCCTTTAATTGGTGTCCGTACAAACACGGCTCGATGTAAAGAAAATCAGGAAAGGCTGGGTGGAGAACTGAGGAGTAAGCACGCTTTGGTCTGTTTCTGCCCTGACATCCTAGCACAGCACGGAGCCTTCGTTTTTGCTTGTGTTTGCTTTTCGTAGAGAAGGAATAAGGACCAGCTGCTGCCCTGTGGTGACTCTTTGTAAAGTGAGCCTCTTGTGTGATTACGGCAGGCTGAGTTCTTAAATTTTACACAGAGTAAAAAGAGTTGGCACTGCAGAGGTAATGACAATAAGCAGTTCTAGTTCTCTGGTTTCTTGGGAGAATCCTGCCCTCGCTCACTTCAGAGTAAAAAAGGAAATGGTGTGAATGTTACAGGAAAATGCTCACAATTTAACGGTATGTGGGAACAGACACAGGATGCACAACTGTCCCTGCAGAGCACTCCCTGTTTCATGAGAGAAAGAGCATCTGTGGAAGAGGCAGTAGGAAAATGCCAGCGTCATAACGGTGGGACGTGAGGACTTCCCACGTGCCAGGGACCAGCCTGTCTGTTCTGGAGAGGTCACCTAATTTTGTTCTCACAACAGCCCTGCTGGGCAATTGACACAGTGAGAAGTGCTATAACCAATCCTGAACCATGGCAGATGCTTCTAGAATTCATGCTCTTGTCTGCTATGCTCTAATATAGCAGTTATTTCTGGGTAGTATGATTACAGACATGTTTAACTTCCTTTCACTTTTCTGTGTTTTTTCAACTTTTTTTATAATGAGCATATATTACCTGAAAAATCAGAAAACAGAAAGCATAAAAGGAGAGAAAACATATACATTGTGAAAAACAATCATACTTGCTTCATCAAGGAGATGTTAAATTAAACCAGGTTTAATTAACTCTAAAAGAAGATACTTCTAATTTAAGATGTAAATCTTAAAGAACATCCTAAGAGCTCAAAAACTAGGGAAGCAAAGAGAACAGATATTCTCACCCATCACTTCTCAGTAACATTTTAGATCATAATATCTTATCATCCTTAATATTTTTTCCTGTTGATTCAGATGACATCCCCCACTCCCAAATGTGGCCAGCCTAATCCCTTCATTTGTGCTTCTTCTTTCCTGTTTCTCCCACCTCTCTCAGTAGTGTTCTCCATCACTGCCCTTGCTTCGTCATCTTCAGTGCTTCCCCACTACAGTTTCCCCTCAGGCTGCACTTGGGCTTAGATCTTCCCATCTATCCAGAAAGCAAGTTCTCTCAAGCTGCCATGATTCCAGGATGGCACACCAACTTTCTCCTTCCTTCTGTACTGACCACCACCACCGAATCCTTGCCACCCACTCCTTAAGCCCTCCCAGTCTTGGCCTCCGCCCCTGCTGTCCTGTTTCCCACAAAGATCACCAGTGACCATGCACTTGTCACATCCAATGCTGATTTCCCATCATGGTCAGTGTTTCTGTAGCTTTGATCCTCTTTTTGTCTGGAGGCACTCGGCATTCAGCACTCAGCAAGAGACACTTCTGTCTCCCTGTACCATCCTCCTTCTTTCCCTTCTCAGCTTCCATTGCCCCTTTCTCTTGCTCCTCATTCCACCTACATGGATCAATCCAAAGGTCAATCCTCAGTCTTGTTTTCTCCTCTCTCCATACTCCCTTTGCATTTCAGTATTTCTTGTGTACCACATATTCATGGTAGTTTATCCATGACTCATATATATATATATGAAGCTTATGTTCTATTGGGCAAGAGAGATAACTAAACAAATAAGCAGGAGAAGGTCATCAAGAAAGACTTCCTGACATATGGCATCTGAGCTAAGACACATATGATGAAAAAGAACTAGGCAGCGAAGTTCTAGTGGAGCAGAGAGCAGATCAAGTGCAAGGGTCCTGAGGCAGAAACAAAGGTGTCCTGTTCTAGGAAGAAGAAGAAGACAGCATGGCTAGAACTTGGTAAGCAAGGGGGAGAGTGGAAGATAGGGCAAATGGAAAGGTTGACTCCTCTGTGAAATGTTAAATTCCTGTGTTATCATTCTGCCTTGTAAAGGCATTACCTATATCTCCTACTATAGGCATCTCGAGTGGGGGAAAAATTAGATCTTACTTATTTTTCTATTCCCTCCAGCACCAGATCAACAAAATATTAAATTAGTTGAATTTCAGTGAAGGAGATAAGACAGAAATGAAATCTGTTAAGATTCAGACTTACCCCGAGTTAAAACCACCCTTTGAGTCACTCATCAACATGATGCCAGAAATAATATCACACTGAAACATCAGTACAATTTAGCCAGATCAACTAAGCCAAGTGTCCCATTCTTTTTTGCCTCCGCCTAACTGGGAATTTAGCATCCCCCAAAGCTGTTCATCTGGGACAAGATTTCAGGGCGTGTTCATGTTTTCCGTCCCCACAGGGCCATCTGTGGGTGGAGGAGAGAGTTCCTGACACAGAATAAGGTCACATTGAACTGACTGAGGAGACTCTCTCCTGGGGAAATCGTCTACATGTTGCAAAGTCAGTAATGCTGCTAATTAAAGAAACATTTTCTGAGATGCTGTGATCTGTCATAAGAAGTGTTGACTCTTGATGACATGGAAAATGACTAGCATCTTATTCCATGCATTCCAAACAGAAAAGTACACGGATGTGAATGTCTGCTCTCCATATCCACTGCTTCTGAAACAAGGAACCGAGGAATCTCAGTAGTTTAGGGTGCAGCTTGGAAACACTTTTACGTTTTTTTCTCTACTCTCAATACTTCTGCAACACTACTTCACTTCTGACACCAGATGAGTGAGCTTTCTACACATCAAGCAATTCTCTGACACCAGCATGGTGTCATATAATTTAATTCAATCCTGAAACTATCTCCCTGGAGATGATGTCTGATCCCATAGCTTAAGGGTGCACTCCCACCAGACTGCCCCTGCCTCCCACCTCCTTTTCAGATGCCAATCCCAAATCCAGGTATTCACCCCGTGCTTCTGACCCACCAGAGGTAGGAGGTTCCCACCACCCACTGCTTGGGTTCCATTAATTTGCTACAGCGGATCATAGAACTAAGAGAAACATTTTACTGACTGGATAGCCATTTTATCATAACATGATATAACTCAGCAATAGCCAGATGAAGAAGAATCACAGGGAAAGTTTCCCGGAAGGAACGTGGGGTGCCCATGCTCTCTCCCAGAGCACCACTCTCCCCAAACCTCCACATGTTCACCAACCTGAAAGCTCTCCAAATCCCGTGCTTCGGGGTTTTTATGGAGGCTTCGCTACATAGGCATGATCGAACCATTGGGTATTGCCCACTGATTCCAATTCCAGCCCCTTTCCTGAAATCAAGGATTGGGACTGGAAGTGCCAGTGTCCAATCACACAGTTATTTCTCCTGTCAACCAGGCCCCACTCATCCCTAGGGGCTTTCCAAAAGTCATGCCATTAACCTTTATCACTGTTTTCACTTAGGACATCCAGAGGGTTTTAAAAGCTCTGTCTAAGAACAGGGATGAAGGCCAAATATTACATTTCTTATTACAAATCACAGTATCACATACAGGTTTAGGTATCAGTGAAGTAGCGTTTATTAACTGTCACCCACCCAGTCTGAGCCTCAGTGTCCTTATCTATAAAATAGGGATTTATGAAATCTGTCCAATAGAGTTGATATAAAGATTATAAAGATCACAGGTTTGTGAAATTGGTTTGTCAGTCATACAAGTTCTTGCAAAATTTAAGCATGTTTGAAGCTTTTGAAAAATGTTGTCAGTATCAATGGCGGTCTTCGTCACGTGGAACTGTAAGAACAAGATAATCCCAGAGTTCCCTCTGATTAAGTCTGGCCCTGGGCGTGAGTTCCTAGGCCCTGTGCTGTGTCCTCCAGATCAGGCTGATGAGTACACAGAGAGCACTCGCTTGAAGGCACGTACTCATTCCCGTGCGGGCTTGATTGCTGTGGAGGTAAGCAAAGCTGTACCTAAACAATTAAGTTTGAGAAAATGCAAGCAGAAGACCTCTCGCTTAGAACCCGGCACTAGCTCCTCTCACAGATTCTCCCTCCCCAGGATCAGCAACTGTTTTTCACCCTGAGTGTCCACCAGACCTGCCTTCACTGAGTTCACTGATCTTGAAAGTGAAAGGCCTTTAAAAGAAGTGGTTTACGTGGTGATGAAAGACTATTGAATTTCGTGTTTTGAATTATATATATTCAATGAAAGATTTAATTAGTAGCTATACTTAAGGGTATGCACCAGTACAGCAATTTTCAACCCTTTTCACCTCGTGGCACTTATAAACTAATTACTAAAATTCTGTGGCATGCCAAAAAAATTTTTTTTGTTGATTTGACAAAAAAATAGGTATAATTTTGATTCATTCACACTGGATGGCTACTATTGTGTTGGCTGTTGTCGCTTTTTTTATTTGACAACCTGAGGGAGAAGGGGTCAGTCAGTGCCCCTGACTAAATAGGTGTTGCGTGTTTTAAAAATCCTTGTGGCACACCAGTTGAAAATCACTGATCTAGTGCAAATGTCAAAAGTGTTTGAAGAATCAAGAAAATTAATTGCATTTTAACTTTCAGAAATCTTTTCCCTTTCCAAAGGCTTATCCATTCTGCTGGTGCCTTCTCCCTGTCTCCACCTTCTGTTCAGACCCTTTTCGCCCATCTGGTACCTTTGAGCTGCCTGCTCGCTGCCTCTAATTCCTTCCCCATTTTTATCCTAATGGCTTCACCTTCCATTCATCTTACCCATCATTGGGTAAGTCACTTGTCTGCTAAAGCATCGATGCCTTTTCTGGTTCCCAACTGCCTTTCAGGACGAAACACTTTAGCAGAAAAACACTTTTTAAAATGTGGAATCATATATTAAACTCCCAGTATATAAAATAGATTTGAAGAATGACATTTTAACAGCATAAATGTATAAAATTTGCTTATTACAAGGCCATTCAGTGGGAATCATGCTTCGTTGCACAATGACAAGAAAACCCTGGAACACTCTGGTGCATGTTTTTTACATGAGTGGACATGTACAGGCCCGAGTATCTGAAAAGGCCAGGACAAAGTTACCCTTGTTGACTGTTGATGACATGGAGAAAGCAACCCAATGAGGCATCTCCAAAAGTTCCACAGACCCAAAGTGCTGAGGCGGACAGATCAACCGACTAAACACATCACCCATTTGGTACATACTCTACCGCAGCAATTCTTTTATTATGCAATATAGTTTTAAAAAACTTTCTTTTTAGTGCACTTTTAGGTTTACAACAAAATGGAAAGGAAAGTACAGAGATTTCCCATATGCCCCCTGCCCCCACACATGCACAGCCTCCCCCATTATCAACATCACTGGCCAGAGTGGCCCATTTATTACCGAGGCTCAGTAATCATCCACAGCCCCTGGTTTGCTTTAGGGTTCACTCTTGGTGTTTAGACAAAATCACAATGATATGGGTCCATCATGACAGTATAGCACAGAGTATCTTTGATGCCCTGAAAGTGCTTTGTGCTCTGCCTACCTCCTCCCCCACCCCCAGCAACCACTGACCCTTTTAGTGTTTTGCCTGCCCATCGTTTTCATATAACTATTGTAGGGTCTCCACACCGATTTTTAACTGATTGGTCACTTTTTTGCTCAGCCAGGAAAAGGACATTAAGAGAAAATAAGTGGAAGTTAGAGGGTATAAAACAAAAAAAGACAAGAAAAAAGAAACACTAGATTCTGTCTCTGAGGTAAAGTACCACTAAAAGTGAGTCAGTGGCCACTAGAATTTGTCATGACCCAAAGGATATGAACAGTGTTCAGTGAATAAAAGACACGTTTGCATGTCTTGGGAAAGTTATATTAGGTTAAAAAAAAAAGTGACTATCACACAGGAGTACCTGAAATTTTTGTTATGATACGAAAAATTCTCTCCCGAGAAGCCTCCAGGATTGACTGACTTCTGACAAGATTGAGGAGGTAGAGCAGGGGGTTCTGGGTAACCAGTACATCTCAGCCTCCTGGTTCCAGCCTCAGGAGTTTGAGCATCAGATGTGTTCCTTGAGTTCAGGAAAGCACCTGCCTAGATAGTCCAGCTGAGTTTGTTCTTCTAGATCTGAGGTTCAGGAAGCAATCGCCTGTGCCTCTGACTTCACTGGCTATCCCAGCCCCCTCCACCGGCCACGGTGGCCAGGACAGGGTTATAAGCAAACAGAGTTCAAAGTAGATCGGATCTCTTCCTTTGCCTTTTCTCTATCCTGACTCATAGTTGTGAGATCCAAAATCTCCTATTTTCACCTCCTTGAACCCACTGGTGATCTCTCTGAGACAGGGGAAGGCAGACCCTAGAAGGTGTGTGAATAGTGTTTGGGCACTGATTTATGGATTTGGTTGTAGCCAAATGAAGGTGAAACTGGGCATCTGACTCTAACCTGGTCCGGCTTCTTCCTCAAAGCCTGGAATAATCAACTATCAAGGAAATGAAGGATTCAGTTGCTGGCAATGACTGGATAAGGAGAGAGTAATACCAACCAAATGCTTAATTCTCCCACACTGTTTAAATGTGAAGGTGGCAAGACTTCCAGGGGTGACCCTGGATATATAATTGAGCAAGCTTTATTAAATGATGTTGCATGGAGCGTGTAAAGCCTCCCAGCCCAGTTTATATAACTTGCTGTACAAGAGGCAGAACCCAGTCGAATTTGAACCTCCGCAGAGCCCTGCCTGGCAGATTTGCAGACAGCGCAGCCCATGAGACATCTCAAACTTTACGACTACATATTTAAGCATTTATGAGACATGCACTGTGTTCCATTAAAATAAAAAAAGAAGGGAGAGAGAGAGAGAGAGAGGCAAGGGGAAAAAATTCTGAGACTTCCAGCAGAGGTAATTAACCCCAAATGTTTCATAAAGGATTTGATAGCATTCTGGTTTTAAACTCCTTTCCCAGGCCTGTTTTAGAAGGGAAAGAGAAGAAAGGAACCTATTAAAAATTCACCAGTGCATTTTTTAAAAAATCAGATGACCAAACTATGCTGTTGGATCTGTGTTTAGAAGGAGACTAACCGCACTGACCTCATGCCAAAGTAACAGATTAAAATTTTACTGGAGAGAAAATATTTAAGACACCGATTGGCAGTTTTCACCAGACCCACCCGAGAAACGCCTTTCTTTTATCCCCTCATTTACTTACGCTGCATTCTTGCCTGTTGGGTATAAGTTTGGCGTCAGTCGGGGCAGCTGGGCATCTGCCTAGCCTCCCGCCAGCTGGGGGTGTTTCCCGTTCCCCTCACTGCAGCGCTGCTGGTGGAAAGGCACGGAGGGGCCGCTGCGATGGCAGAGATACCTGAGTAAAGCCAGTGCTGATCCCTGCTCACAGGACGTCACATGCACGTCGGCCCCACCCAATAATGCTGACCCCCCTATGATGAAGGCCACACCTCAGGCCTGTCCTCATCAGGCCAGGTCTTGCCAAGACTCAGATGGTCAATGCTCTTCAGTGGAGGGAAGGGAGCCACCTTCTATTTGTTGCTGTGTGCCCAGGCAGTGAAGGCACATCGTCAGTATATATATATATTAAGCCTTCCCAGTTTACAAGAAAAGCTTCCAGAATAGTCAGTCAGCAACTGAGGCAGCAGTGGTCTCCAAAAATGAACCATGAACATACAAACGGGGGAGTTTCCTGCCTACTGCCAGGGGAAGCACCTTGGACATTAAGCAGACCAAACGGTGTCATCCTCTGCCACGCTCTGCTAATGGATGTGTGGACCCCATTTCACAAAACATCCCCAAGAAACTGACAGCCTGATGGTTTCAATATTCACCTCCCTGGAGGAAGGTGCTGGACAGATGGCCTCTTGTTGCTTTTCCAGCTCTTTAATTCCCTGGTGTCCAGGTGGAAGAAACATGTGAGTGTTCTTACTGACGGCTCCCCTCATTTATGGTCATGCCCCTTTCACCGCTGCGTGGTGTGCCTTTCCGGCCACCTCAGCAGGACCCCTGCTCTGGCCCACTCTGACTTGGATTTTCAACAGCAATGTAACCCATAGCCTGCCAGCCTACTTTCATATCAGGTGTTTTTAAAGACATGTTAAATATTCGGCTATGATATTATCTAAAGAAAACGAGGATTATACATTACTTTTTGACTTAGGCCTATTTTTCATCAAATTATCTATTTTGATCAAGAGTCGTGATTGGCTTTTATGTCCTTGTTTTGTACACTTTGCTATATGGAAATGCACAGTTCTTCACAAATATCAGAAATTTACAATATGAAACATATAACCAACCCGTAAATTTAGGATGACTCCACAGCATTTTA
Source organism: Glossophaga mutica (assembly GCA_039655065.1). Classification (NCBI taxonomy): domain Eukaryota; kingdom Metazoa; phylum Chordata; class Mammalia; order Chiroptera; family Phyllostomidae; genus Glossophaga; species Glossophaga mutica. The sequence continues at coordinate 162,267,796 of CM077303.1, forward strand.
TAATTCATGAAATCCCCTCCCTTTGAATGATCAGACATTTTATGACATAAACCACAACACATCTTGTTTCTCTCAAGGAAAATAAAAGCAGTACACAGGATTTTTTTTAACCCTTACTTCGCCATCAGGAAAGAAGGCTTTCTGGTTTTGCACACAGTTCGGAGATCTTTGTGAACGTGGTATGAAACAATTTACTCACACATTTTTTGCTAGGCATCTTGGTCAATAAAAATTCAAGTTCAATGTTTTAGTTTGTTTGGGCTGTTGTAAGAAATACCACGAACTGAATAGCCTGAATGCAACCGAAGTTTATTTCCCACAGTTCTCGTAGCTGGGAAGTCCATGATCAAGGTGCCAGCAGATTCAGTGTCTGACGAGGGCTTTTTTTTTTTTTTTTTTTTTTAATCTTCACCCAAGGATACTTTTTCCTTGTTTTTAGAGAGAAAGGAGAGAGAGACACATTGATGCTAGAGAGAAGCACCAATTGGTTGCCTCCCGTATGCACTCAGATTCAGGATTGTACACACTCTGACCTGGGATCAAACCCAAAACCCAGGCAGATATGTGCCCTTGACTGGGAATCGAACCTGCAATCTTTCACTTATGCGACAACACTCCAACCAACTGAGTCACACCAGTCAGCACAGCACTTGCTTCTTGGTTCATAGAACCTCACATGACATAGGGGCAAGGGAGCTCCGTGAGGTCTCTTTTATAAGGACACTAATCCCACTGATGAGGACTCCACCCAAAACCTCCAGACACCATCACACTGGAGATTAGGTTTCAGCATATGAATTTGAAGGGAACACAAACATTCGGTTTATAGCACCGTATGTCCTTCACACTGTCCTAATAATAGAAATCCAGGCAGGCCCTCAGCCATCCTCACTCCTTCCCTGGTGAAGCCTTGGTACCAATAGCTCCATGATCTCTTTCGAATGCCAACAAGATGGACTTGTCTTTCAGTTTTGTTTTAGATTTTGTTCCTAAAGTTCAACCTCAGTCTGTCAGCCCTTCCTACTCTCCGTGAAGAGCACAGGGCCCCAGCATAGCCGCAGCACTGGAGAAATCAAGATAGCACCAAAGAGGAGAAGCAGCTCGTTAGTGCCTCTAATGAGCCTTCCCCAGTTTCATTTGTGGCCAAACCAGAAACTTTCTGAGTCATTTAGCCTGACACAGAGCCATTTACGGAGTGGGGAAGCAACATTAGAAAGGCTCCTCTATCACAGGGAAACTGCAATGAAAATGTAATGCCACTCAGAATGGAGGTGACAGGGCTGGCCCAGGGGTCTGGGGCTCCTGCCTTTGCCTCTGCGGATTCCACTGGCAGCATCTTTCAGAGGTCAGCTGAGCAAGGAGTTCAGGGTACATCCTGGGCATGCTGAGCTCCCAACCTGCCCCTTCCCGTGACCCCTCCAGTCTCTATCTCAGGTGCAGGGGCTACTAACGGGCCCAGAACAGGGCCTGGTGTTTACAGGGGATGGCCCTGAGGAATAAGCAAGAGTTACAGCTCTGGAAGACATCACACCTTTCCTGGTATCACCCCTTCTCTGCCTCTTGGCTCCCCTCAGGTCTGCTTCCTTCCTTTGTAGTTAGTGGCACCGCAGAATAAAGGAGTAATCCCAACCCGGCCACTGGCTGGCTGGGTAACCATTAATATGCTTAACCACTGTGCTCCATAGTTTACTTGAGAGTTAGTCCAGACAGCCCTACGACATTTCTGAGCCGTAGCCTTCTGTGAGTCTATGGTTAAGGCAAGAGGTCAGGTTGCATGGATAAGCCCCATCATGAAGCTGTTCTCCCAAGGCAGCACCCAGACCCTGCCCTGTGAGCATTCTCTTCCCCTCACAGCCCGGGTTACTCTTCAGAATGTACCGGGAAAGACAGGTAATGTGGTGTGAAGAAGCAGAGGTGGAGCCATTCCTGCTCCAGACTCATAGCATTGAGATTGAGAAAGAGGAATGTTAGCAGGCCAATAGATGCAGAAATCTAATTTTAACACAAAACCATTGTGTTTTTGAAAATAGAACAAGAAATGGTGACACATATGGCATCATATTAAATTTAAAGAGGCCTGCCTTTTGGACGTGAGGTCAACATTATATTGAAGAATGTCCTTTCTTGGAAGTGCACCAGCAGGAGCGATGGAATATTCTTCTTGCCTCTTCCAACTACAGCAGTTTACATATTTTTAAATGGACAGCTGGAGAGGGCTAGGGAGGTTGGCTTCGGTCACCAGACTTGAAGAAGCTGACTGCCCCTGGGAAGTGTCACCCCCCTGACCTTGGCCTCAGTTGACACTGCTCTGAGTGAGACAGTGTCAGACCCCAGGGAAGGGAGGATATTGCACAAACTCCTTCAGGTTCACCAGGCAAAGCATGGGTGGTGATAGTATTTCTCCCTTACTATCTCATGGGGCCCAACGGCTCATGGTGGACAGAACTCCGGCAAGGGTCAAGTTGTTCTCCCATCTCTATTTCAATCAGAGATCTGTGCTGTGTGCTTTGCCAAAACACTGGGAGTTAATACCTCGGCGAGTCTTACAAGTGTGTATCCCTCTGCAGTTTGGAAAGTACTTCAACCATTTATTATCAGGAATTAAGCCTTATTTTACAACTAAGGTGATAAGATGGAAAAACCTTCCTGCTGCCAGGATGGGAAATCTGATTTAACATAGGCTCTATGTCAACTTCCTTTGTGGCTGTCCTGCTGAAAGATGTGTGGCACATTTAGAACTTGTCAGGCAAGATGGTCACTGCAGTACCATAGATAATTCTTGTTGTTGTTGGCTCCACAGAGTCATTTAAGGGTTTGTTCCACTCTATATTTAGTCATGCTTGCTATGAAATTAGGGATACTTTTATATTGTTGACATTTGACACATAGACATTTTTCTGGAAGGAAAAAAATAACATTCGAGCTCTCACATTAATGTTGGGAAAGTACAATCTCCCCACCAACACACACACAAAAAATGTGGCAGTTTCTAAAGTTGGAGCCAGGGACTCACCAGCCATAGTTTATGTTACAAATAAATCCCACTCTTTAAGCCAAGGAAGTATGTCAAGAGGCTGACAGTTAAGCCAGCCAAGCCAAAAACGTTTCCTGAAAAATTAGAATTCCCAAATAATGAATTACTTTTTACCTGATAATAAAATAGAGGCAAATTGGATTGGTAATCTTGTGGTAAAATAAGAAGTAGATCCAAAATGTAACTAAAATCATATGGTTAATAATTTTCAAAACCCCAAATGATCTCCAGGTTGGTTTCTCTCCCTAATATTGCTCTGTGTTGATTAGTCCCAGGAGACTCTGAACAACCAGAGTGAAATCCCTACAGCTGTTTCTGGGGTCTCCCCTTCCTTCCCATGTAGCCACCACTTCCTCCTACCCCAGGGTTTCTCAGCCCCAGCACTATTGATGTTTTTGTCTGGATAATTCTGTGCCATGGGCACTGTTCCGTGCACTTGAGGATTTTTAACAGCATCCCTGGCCCCTACCCACAAGTACCACCTCTTAAGTTGTAGCAATTAAAAATGTCCCCTTGGAGGGGAGCAAAGTCACCCTGTCTGTGATGAACCACTTTGTTAACCCCTCAGTGTTGCCAGGAATTACCCCAAATTTGTGCGGTATGAATATATGTTATGATCTACTGAGACTGTATAAGAACAGAGCAAAAACAGTTCATTGAAACCACAACAGGAGTCATTTCTGAGCACAGGTAAAGCTTTTCTAATATTAAGGGCAGTTAGTAATGATATGTATTCAGCGTTCCTCTTTGAAGGTTTTCAAAAATTAGATTAGAAGACTATCTGTCGTAGGTGGTTTAGGTGGAGGCACATAAATAGAATAGAATTTCCTTAAAGTCCTTTTTCAAACTTTTTATTTGGTTTCTTTTATTTTTAACAAAATTTATGCTCAGAAAGGCATGTAAGTATACAAGAATACAAAGAAAAATATATTATTTCACAAGAGGTATTTTCCTTCTTTAGCTGAAGAACTAGGCAAACGGGACAGGGAAACGAGAAGATGCTTATGTGAGAAATGGTGGAGAATGAAGTGGAGAGATTAGTGGATCATTCACAGCATAATATAATGGTGACAATTAAGAGATTTGCCTCCTGATAAATGTTTCAGAGCATGCATGGTACTAACTGCTCTTCCATCCCTTTCTCTGGGCATGGATTTACAGATTAAAGAGCTTTTTTAAATTTTAATTTTAAGTCCTTTTTTTAATTTCAGTTTTATTAATCTTCATCATAAATATTAATTTATGAGCACCAATGCCCAAAGGGCCTTGGCATACTCTCTCACAAAGGATAATGAATATCACTACCACATTTAACCAAAAAGCAGCGTGAGTGTAAAAGAGCTGAAAATTTGATACTCAGTTGAAGATCTAAACCAAAAGCACACTGTTCCTTATCCATGACCATGTTCAAAGGGACAGCACCCTAAATATAAGTAGGATACTGAAAGGCTTAGCCCTGGGATGCTGGTGGTGGGGGGTTGTAGTTTGGGATTTCATCTATAGAGTGAACCTGGAGGTTTTTGTTTTTTTTTTTTTTTTTTTAGCTTATCTGCTAGCTATTGTTTTATTTTTGTCACTCTCTCTGCTTCATTAAGTACATTCTCTACAGGGTCAATTATTTCAGATCTTGCTGGAAGCATCTTTGTAATAAGAGGAAAGAACTTTCTTTACAACCCACTCGAGGTTTGCTATTGTCTCCAAAGTTGTGTAGCTTCTGGGGATGGCAAGTGTTTGAAGCTTTCCAGGGATAACAAAGGTTATTCTCCTAAAAGCTTGCAAAAATGTCACCCCTAGAGAGGACTTTGTCAACCGCTGATTTGCTGTCAGGAGTCTTTCCATCTTGCTGAGAACTGAAGGCTCCTTTGGCCAGCCCAGTCAAAAATGCTACTGGTGCCCTTCTATGGGGAGTGTTTATTAAGTGGATCAGATATAGCACAAGGAAATGTCAAAACAATTTCTTTAAAGGACAAAGCTCAGTTGACACAAGTTTGTTGCGTAAGTGATGAAAGTATGACATAATGAGAAAGTCGTTTTTTTATTGTTGTTCAATTACAATTGTCCCCATTTGCCCCCTATTACTCTCCTCTGCCCTCCCCACCCCCTACCTCCTACATTCAGTCCTCCCCCCATTGTCTTTGTCCATGGGTCCTTTACACATGTTTCTTGACTTGCCCCTTCTCCTTCTTTCTCCTGTTATCCCCCACCCCCCTCCCCTCTGGTCACTGTAAGAGAAAGTTTTTTTAATCATAGTGTAACATAGATCCTTAGATCCTTGGGATCAAAGCAAACAAAGCATCCTTGGTTCACCCCTCACTTCTCAGTCCACCCAATGTGCATGGGTGACTGGGTCAAGGGGCCCAGCTGGGGGCTCAGACTTGAGATCTGGGTCATTCTTGCCACTCCACCACCCATTCGTGATTAAAATGATGACAACTGTCCTGCCTAATATAAGGAGTCCAGATGAAGCTAATGACTCTCCTGTAAACTCATATGGTGGTCTCTCCATGAAGCTTTCTTTCCTAGATGTACATATCTATCTTATAGTTACAGTCATGTACCACTTAATGACAGGATATATTCTGAGAAATGCAACATTAGGGCAATTTTGTCATTGAGAGAATGTCATGGAGTGCACTTACATAGACCTAGATGGGAGGGCCTACCACACCCAGGCTATGTGGTACAACCTACTGCTCCTAGGCTACAGGAGACCGTACTATACAAAAGAACCTGAAATTAAATCAAGTACAAGAGTAAATGATGCGATCAAGAAACATAGTAAACGAGAGATGCATGAGGCTGTTGCCAACATAACACATCATACTATTTTACAACCAATTTTTGTAGGAAGAGTACACTCTGAAACAATGATAAAGAGTATAGTACAGTAAATATATTAAAAAGTAACATAGTGATTTGCTATCATTACCCTGTCTATGTACTGTAGATAATTGTATGTGCTGTACTTCTCATAGAACTCACAGTGCAGTGTGTTTGTTTATACTGGCATGACCACAGACAGGTAGCACACTGTGCTATGATGTATGACAGCTGTGACACTAGATGACAGGAACATTTTAGCTTCACTGTAATCTTAGAGGACCACCATCCTACGTGCTGTCTGTCATTGACTGCAAAGCATGGAAAGCCTGTGAACTATAGAAGTGGACAGACTTTGGTTGAAGTCATGGTTTTCCACTCAAAAGACGCATGTCTTTAGGGAATTTGTGTAGCTTCCTGAGGCTCAGCCTCTGGTCTGTAAGAAGGAGGATGCAGTAGCCAAGCTGCTGCGGCAGGCTTGAGAATGCCATGGGGGCCTGTGTGGCGAGAGCGTGCCGTACTGCTGGCACGTAGTGGGCACTCAGAGAAGGGAGCTTTTCTCTACCAACTGGTCTTTGGTTCACTTCACCACTGGAAAATAAATATCAGAGATCATAAACTTGTTTTTACCCATTCTCTGGGAAACATGGCACACCTTATATAAAAATATTTTTACTTAACACATTGCATGCAAATTACCATGGGACTTTCTGGAGTATCATCTATCAACTGGTATCACTTCTAGAATGAGGGCTATTTCACTCTTAAATTTACAGTGTTCCCTTCATAATCTGCTATTGGGTTTTTTACAAGTTAGTTATGTGGTCTACTTATAGTTTATCTGGATGAAAAGCTATTTAGCATTCCAGTCTAATGCTATACATGTAAAAATGTTCTGTAAGTGATTGATAGCAAAGGGACTGACCATTTTCTTTCAGCAAATGTGTTGGGAAAGAACTTATACTCTCAGGAAGCTTCTGTATTTACCAACAGAGATGTTAAGTGAGATACCTGGGTAGTTTGTTTCCCTCTATCCTTTGGTTAGTGAACATTAAAGGACAGTCAGCTTCTCTAATTTTTACAAGCATTTGAAATGGGTGGCAAGGATATTTTTAGAAACCTGTTTTTCCAGCTATAAAATGAGACTGTCTATCCAGCAATTAAATGAATAGAGTGGATTCCTAAATATTTATGGAGGGAAAGAACTCAGACTTTTCTCCAAGATAACATCCACACGTGATGAATAGTTCTCTGTGTGTGGCTGGCTAGCAGTTAAAAAGAGCTAGGTTGTCCAGACCTTATTAGAATCTGTTCCTTGTTCCCGTTGTCATTTGACTTAGATATAATAAGAAATAAGATAAACACGCCCCCAATCTCTGCTCTTTCATCCCTGTTCCAAGCCCCCTTCCACAGTTCTCACCACCCTCAGTGCTGTCATCGTCAGTGTTGTTTACGCGGAGAACTCGTAGATTTCCTTCCCGAGTGTGAACATTTAATTAACCCCACTACAGGCGTTTGCCAAATTCTGCAGCACTTTTTTTTTATCACATCTTCTAGATCTTCATTCATAATGGTTTTAATGTTTCTTTGCAACCTTGGATGATTCTGGCTGTTGCTACTTTCTGCATAATAATTATGGAGCTGTCAAGGATGCTATGTGTCCCAGCAGTTATACTGGTGATGTATTTTGCTCAGTTTCTCCCAGAGTTCGGCTTGGCTGATAGTAAAAAGAGCTTCTCCTCCTTGTCTCTCTCCACCTGCCCACCACTGTTTGGCCAATTCATCTGTTGCCCAAGTCTTTGGGGATGACCGGTCCTTTCTCTCGGTGCCCACAGGATCCCCAGGGAAATAGATACAGATATAGGCAACGTATATTGGCCACAATTAACCAAAATAACAACAAAAATCATGAAACTTCTTACATTTAAAAACTGAGAGGAAAAATTTTAAATGTAGACAAATCTGAGTTTTAGAAATATCTGGTCCTCTATTGCTATGTTCTGTATTGGTGCCTCCTAGTTAAATCTGGAGTGTGATTTCAGTTGTGTATATAGTTCAGAAACCATTCACTCTTCTTTTTTTTTTTAATTTACTGATTTTAGAGAGAGAGGGAGGGAGGGGAGAAGAAAGAGAGATATTTGTTGTTCCACTTACTTATGCATTCATTGGTTGATTCTTTTTTTTTGGGGGGGGGGTTGATTCTTGTATGTGCCCTGACCAGAGATTAAACCCACAACCTTGGCGTATCAGGACAGATCTCTAACCAACTGAGCTAGCTACCCAGCCAGGGCCATTTACTCTTCTAAATGTAGTCAGAATGATTTCTTAATTACAGTGAATCAGATCAATTACTTGTTTGAGTATTCCCACACCTATATATTACAGTGTGTCATGTCATTGCTGTTATTTTAGGCAATATTCTTAATTTCTTTAGGTAGACTGTAAGTTCCTTCAGGGCAGCCCTTCTAGAAATAGAAGGTAGTCTTGGATGAGTCTAAGTTCAAGATGAGCCAAGAGTGGTGCCCAGGGATTAAGGGAGGCCCCCAAATCTTAGTCTCGTTGATAGAAGCACAGGGACCAGCTAATGAAAGGGATGAACCAGGCTGGCCAGCCTGCCCCACCTGGAGTGTGCATAGCCTCTGCAGAGTCACCAGCTAACCAGAACTTTAAGAACCCATAGTTTGCCCAGGAGAGATTTTCAGTAGATGAAAATTCTGGAAACCATGCCTTATGAATAAACAAACAAACAAACAAAAAATAGAGACATTTTGTTTGGAAAAAGAAGACACAGAGAGGAAAAGATTGATTCTTTTTTTTAAAAAAATATTTTATTGGTTATGCTATTACAGTTGTCCCATTTCTCCCCCATCGTTCCCCTCCACCCTGCACACCCCCTCCCACCCACATTCCCCCCTTTAGTTCATGTCCATGTATCATAAGTTCTTTAGCTTCCACATTTCCCACACTATTCCTGCCCTCCCCCTGTCCATTTTCTAGCCACCATCTATGCTACTTATTCTCTGTACCTTTCCCCCCTCTCTCCTCCTCCCACTCCCCTGTTGCTAACCCTCCATGTGATCTCCATTTCTGTGTTTCTGCTCCTGTTCTAGCTGTTTGCTTAGTTTGCTTTTGTTTTAGGTGTGGTTGTTAATATCTGTGAGTTTGCTGTCTTTTTACTGTCATATTTTTTATCTTCTTTTTCTTAGATAAGTTCCTTTAACATTTCATATAATAAGGGCTTGGTGATGATGAACTCCTTGAACTTGACCTTATCTGAGAAGCACTTTATCTCCCCTTCCATTCCAAATGACAGCTCCACTGGATAGAGCAATCTTGGATGTAGGTCCTTGACTTTCATGACTTGGAATACTTCTTTCCAGCCCCTTCTTGCCTCCAAGGTCTCTTTGGAGAAATCAGCTGACAGTCTGATGGGAACTCCTTTGTAGGTGACTGTCCCCTTATCCCTTGCTGCTTCTAGAATTCTCTCCTTCATTTTAATCTTGGCTAATGTAATTCTGATGTGCCTTGGTATGTTCCTCCTTGGGTCCAACTTCTTTGGGACTCTCTGAGCTTCCTGGACTTCCTGGTAGTCTATTTCCTTTGCCAGATTGGGGAAGTTCTCCTTTATTATTTGTTCAAATAAGTTTTCTACTTGTTGCTCTTCCTCTTCCCTTTCTGGCACCCCCATAATTCAGATGTTGGGACATTTAAAGATGTCCTGGAGGTTCCTAAGCCTCTCCTCATTTTTTTGAATTCTTGTTTCTTCATTCTTTTCTGATTGGATGTTTCTTTCTTCCTTCTGGTCCACTTCATTGATTTGAGTCCCAGTTTTCTTCCCATCACTATTGGTTCCCTGTGCATCTTCCTTCATTTCACTTATTGTAGCCTTCATTTTTTCATCTAATTTGTGACCAAAATCAACCAATTCTGTGAGCATCCTGATCACCAGGGCTTTGAACTGTGCATCTGATAGGTTGGCTATCTCTTGGTCACTTAGATGAATTGGCTCTGGGACTTTGATCTGTTCTCCTGTTTGAGCCGTTTCTGGGTTTGGTTTTTTGTTTTTTTGTGTGTGTGTTTTTTTTTCTTTTTTGGTCTGGTCAAGGCTGTTTCGTAGTGAGGGGCAGAGCCTTAGGTGTTCCACAGGGCAGGACAGCCTAGTGGCTGGGTAGTGATGCTGTATGTGGGGGTGGGGTCAGAGAGGGAACATTGGCACTTGCTCCACTCTCTCTCAGATTCCAGACCCTTCTGCCACTTCCCCCAAGGAAATTGGGCCCTTCTGGTGCTGATCTCCATGTGGGTGGGCTTGTGTATGCTCTAGGACTCCGTGGGTCTCTCCAATGAACTCTCCTGTGAGGCTGGGATTCTCTCCTGGCACCTCAACCTGACAGGTGTTTTCAATCGGTGTTTTTAGGTTTTATTTCCTGGTGCTGGGGCCCTGGGTTGTGAGGCCTGTCTTGCTCCCCGTTTTCATCTGGATTATCTGTGTGTGAATGTGGGACCACCTGGTCAGCCAGCTGCCTTGCTCAATCTCACTAGGTCTGCCCGTTGCCACCCGGTGCCCGGGGTCCACTAGCTGCCACCTGTGGACCCGGGGTCTTCCAGCTGCTGCCTGCGCACTTGGGTCACCAACCTCCACTTTTTCCTGCCGCAACTCCACCCCTCTTACTGGTCTGGATGAATGGTTGTCGAACTTCCGTACAGTTCAACTATCAGTTCCGTTTTCTTGTTTCTAAATCTTTGTTGTCCTTAATTTTGGTTGTCCAAGGAATGTGTCCACCTATGCCTCTATCTTGGCCAGAAGTCCCAAAAGGATTGATTCTTAATTAAAATTACTATATTCAGCCCTGGCTGGTGTGGTTCAGTAGATTGGGCATTGGCCTAAGAACTGAAAAGTGGCCGGTTTGATTCCTGGTCACGGCGCATGCCTGGGTTGTGGGTTAGGTCCCCAGGTGTGGCCACGCAAAAGGCAACCAGTTGATGTTTCTCTCACATGTTGATTTTTTCTCCCTCATGTTGAGTTTTTTCTCCCTTTCTTTCTCCCTCCCTTTCCATCTTTCTAAATAATAAATAAATACAATCTTTTAAAAAATAATACATTCATTCAACTGTCATTAAAGCCCATTTGTTGAACACTTTCTGTGTGCCAGGGAAGAGACACCAAGAGCAAAGGACAAGGAGCAGGTTGCTGCTTTTGCAAACTTAGTGTTAGTGGGGAGCTGGGGACAAGACATAAAGGTTTTCCTAGGGGACAATACACTTTGGGTTTGCAACTACCTCTTTTTAATTCTTTGTGGAAAAGAGACAATTTGCCTGACAGTTTTTTTTATTATTGGATTATTTATAATTGACATATAACATTATATTAGTTTCAGGCATACAGCATAATGATTTGATATTTGTATACATTGTGAAATGACCACCACAGTAAGCCTAGTTACGCCGGATACCATACAGAGGTACACTTTTTTCTTGTGATGAGAACTTTTAAGATCTACTTTATTAGTAACTTTCAAATATGCAATACAGCATTATTAGCTATAATAACCATGCTATACATTACATCCCCAGGATTTATTTACTTTATAACTGGAAGTTTCTATCTTCTGACCCCCTTTACCCCTTTCACCCACCTCCTACCTCCTGCCTCTACCAATCACCAATCTATTCTCTGTATCTATGTGTCCTTTTATTTATTTATAGATTCCACATGTAAGTGAATTCATACAGCATTTGTCTTTCTCTGGTTGGCTTATTTCACCCAGCATTAATGTCCTTAAGGTCCACTCATATTGTAGCAAATGGCAGGATTTCATTCTTTTTATAGCTGAATACTATTCCATTGTGTGTATATGTGTGTGTGCATTATCACAGTTTCTTTATGCGGTCATCCATTGATGGACAGTTAGGTTATTTCCATGTCTTAGATATTGTAAGTAATGCTGCAATAGATATAAGGGTACACATATACTTTTGAAATAGTATTTTCATTTTCTTTGGATAAACACCCAGAAATGGAATTGCTGGATCACATGGCAGTTCTATTTTTAATGTTTTGAGGAACCTTTATACTGATTTCCATAGGGACTGCACCAATTCACAGTTTCCACCAACAGTGTACAAGGGTTTCCCTTGTTGTTTCTTTATTTTTTAATTTTATTTATTAATTTTTTTTTTGAAAGAGAGAGATCAATTTGTTGTTCTACTCATTTATGCATTCATTGGTTGCCTCTTGTCTGTGTCCCTGAATGGGGATCAAACCTGCAACCTTTGTGTATGGGGGCAATGTTCTAACCAACTGAGCTACTTGACCAGAGCTTGCCTTATTGTTTCCTTACTCTGGATCTTCATGTTCCTGTGTAACTCCTTGTTTTCTTTCACAAGAACAGGTATACATGCCCAAGCATGAGATGCTTGGTGATGGGGAGCCCAATGGGGGTTTCAGAAGCACAGGGAAAATCATTCAGCCAGTGCTCAGCAGTCAGGAAAGGCCCTAACTGCTGACTGAATGCTGTAGTTGATGGACTCCAGGCTCTGAAATGTGAGGGGTGCAGAGGAGTTCATTAGTAAGCAGCATCATTGTAAAGAATCCTCAGGAGGGTAACACTATAGAGAGGGATCAAGAATTTGGTTAGTCCTGGGATGAAGCTCCCAGTTGGCTGTAGCCATCCCAGTCCTAAGGGGAATGTGGAGTTTTATAAATGGCTGCAAGTGGGAGGTCCAGTGACCTGGGTTCTAGTCCTGCAGTGGGGCCTTGAGTGACTCACTAGTCTGTCTGGACTCAGCTCCCTTCCTGGGAACATGTTGAAGAACTGAACCATCTTGATCCGATCCTCCCCCCTTACCTCTACATGGTTCCGTCATGTCTTAAGTTAAAATTTTAGAACGTTTCCTGGGACCAACACAATTTCAGTGAAGGACCATTGCTCTGGGAGTCTGTGGTAACTAAAGGTCCCATTTACCATTGCTCTTAGCCCCACACTGTGATGTTCATCTGTAAATGTTCTTTCATTCACACAACATTTCTCCCTAAAGTTGAAACCCTTTATCTGTCTCTTTCCCCCAGCCCTTTTGGGAATGGCTAGCAGTGATGCTCTTTTCTTGTGACTGGATTTTACAGTAGATTGGAGAGCATCATCTATACCTTAGAAACAAACTGTACCTCACTGAGATAACAACCCCCAGACCATCCATAGGCATCAACTGGCTTGTGGAGCTGACAGCTTCCTTTCTGTTTCCTTGGAAAAGTCATACCAGACAAGTAACCCCTGGGCTTATCTAGCAGAGACCAGCATTATCAAACACTTAAGGGAGATGTTGGAGTGACAGGAACCTACAATTTTGTCACTCATCACCTCTTGATTGTAGTTCTCATCCAGAGCCACACAGGCCACCAAATCCAGTGCACGGTCTCTGATTAAAGCAGGCTGTAATGAGTGAGGGAGGTGGATTCAAATCCATCCTCACAAACGCTTGACTTAACCTGCTGGGATTTAGCTGGAAGTGACCCACAAACACGAAATTCTGTGCACTGGTAAAGTCATCTCTCCCTTTTTACTAAGTTGGAAATGCTATGTTATTGTATATCTCTTCTTTTTAAAAAGTAAATTTTTTTGGAGAAAAAGATGAATTCTTACTCCATGTCCTGACATGGAATAACAATAATTATAATAATTTTAGCTAATATTTATTACATGCCTATTACAGACCAGGCTCTGGCCTGTGTGATTTTCATGAAATATCTCATTTAATTCCCACAACTTTATGATAGGTGTTGTCCTCTTTTAATAGATGAGCAAACTGAGGCACAGACAATTTAACTGAATTTTGCCTCATCAAAGAGCTAGTAAATAGCCTGGTCAAGACTCAAACCCACAGAGGCTCACCTAGTGATCCTGCCTCTTTACCACTATACCTGATTGCCATTTGCCTGCTGAGAATTTACAAACTGAGGTTATAAAAAGATTGTGTAAGTTCACACTTGGGAATTCCTTACAGCTCATATCAGGAACTAGGCCTCCCGCTTTGGGGAGCTCTTTTCCCTCCCCTCTTTTTACTGGGGAGATAAAATCAGGCTAAGTGCCACATGTTACTCTATTTGTTCTGGGTTCTCCTTCCACTGGTGACTGAAGTGCTCATGTTCATAAACTGGTTTTCACCTTAAAGTGACAACACTTCTCTCCAAACTTTACTACTGAAAACCATAAAGGTGCATCACTCCTTAATGGTGACCCAAGACACGGGCAGACTTGAGGCCAAGGGGGCTGCTTCTGCACAACCCTCAGCTTCCATGGAGGGTGTCCAGGAAGGACACCTGTAGCTGGAGCTCAGGATAGTCTTCAGCAAGAGCTCATCCTGGAGAAAACATAAGGAAGTCTTCCAGACTATCTGTTAGTCATTCCGTATGGAAAGAGAAAGGACTCCACAAATTGTGAAAAGATGGGGCTGCCACAGTTACTATATGGTTACAGAAAATTTACATTTTGTATGTCAAGTGGTAACTTAATTTAAAAATAAAAAAATTGCTGCTGGCTGCCATCCCACAGATAATTTGTAGTTTGCTTTGCAGCCAAACACATCTACAAATAATAAGGAAATAATATGTGAGAATAACGAGATGGCTTGGCACAGGAAGGCAAGAATCCCAAGCATGGTTGGGGCCAATTTTTAAATATGCCACCAAATGCTCAGTCATGTTTGGAGCAAACTAGAGGTCCTCCTAAATTAAACATTCCATGTGACTTTATTTTAAGTAGGTCTCCTGCTCCTCATTATTCTGTGATACATCTCTCAAAAGGCGGAAGGGTAAAGAAAGGGGAAACGGAAAAAGTCCTTCATGACTTATACCCACCGGGCCTTCTGAGTGGCTGAGTGTCCCGCCGCCCTGGAGTGAACTGAACGGGGATGGGCCGTGATTGCCAGCAGTTCCCCGTCTCCTGCTCAGCCACACCTCCCCAGAGCCTCAGTGAGGTGTGAAATCACAGAACAGGCTATTAAGGAGAACGTATAATCTTCACTCATCACTGACAAAATGTAAAAAGAAATGAAATGAAATCATTAAAATAAAAAACAACTGCTAGGCCTGGCTGGGCAGCTCAGTTGGTTAGAGCATCATCCCAATATACTAAGATAAAGGAGGGTTTGATCCCCAGTCAGGGCGTATACAAGAATTAACCAATGAATGAATAAATAAGTGGAACGACAAATTGATGTTTCTCTCTCTCTTTTCCCTTTGTCTGCCTGTCTGTCTCTCTCTGTCTCTAAAATCAGTAATTTGAAAAAACAACACTAGTCTTCTAGAAAGAGTCTGTATTTTTTTAGTCCCACAGGTTTTTTAAAAATATGCGTCAGGACTGTTTGCCTCAGCCCGAGATATAAATGACCAATCCAGATATTTGTGCAAGTAGTTTGATTTTCATGATTAGAATTCACAGTTTAGGATTTTGTTTAAGTAGAATTAAAAAACCTCGATTGTGAAATCAACTGAAGATATGTTGAGAATAACCATTCTTTTTAAATTTTGCTTGAACTTCTACTTTTTAAAATAGATCATTGAGCTATAATTTTAAATCCTGAACACAATTCAGTTGAATTCTGAAAATGGACTCCAAAAATGATACTAGGAAAAAATTCAATTTTATTTCTTATGTTCATTGGCTTAACTTACATGTTCCAAAAGAACTTAAATATCTTGAACATCCAACACTGCCAACTATTTTAGAATTTAAAAATCTAATTGTGTTTGCTTTCCATATGTTGCTATAAAATTGCAGCCTTCTCTTCTGTGCTGACAGTCTCACCACATATATGAATTTATAGGGTTTTTGAATCTGGGATGATGTTAGCACGCTTTTAAAAGAAGACAGACTAATGGAAATAACTAGACTTTTTTCCTGATCCTGTCCTCCTGGAGAGGATATTTCTTGGCTATTTTAAAATTATCTTGCTGATCTTTGTAGAACTTGTGTCCAGATAAATCAAAGGAAGAAATCAACTCAACTCAACTGAAGTTCAAAATTTTTACTTCTTGAGTAGTGTGAGAAAAATCAGATACCAATATGATTCGGTAAACTGTAAATGTCAATCTTTGCACAGAAATTCATAGGCAGAAATGAATTTAGGGTATATCTAGAGTTCTGGTCTAAATGTTTGTATCCTCACAAAATTCTTATTTGGAAATCTAATGCCCAAAGTGAGGTGGGGCCTTTGGGAGGTGCATAGGTCATAAGAGTGAAGCATTCATAAATGGGATTATTGTCCTTATAAAAGAGGCCCTAGCAAGCTCCTGGCTCCTGTCATAGGAGGAAACAGGAACAAGTCAGCCACCTGCAACCCAGAAAAGGGCCCTCACAGGAGTCCAACTATGCTGGAACTCTGATCTGAGACTTCTAGCCCTCGGAACTGTGAGACATACCTTTCTGTTGTTTATAGGCTGCCCAGCCTTTGGTATTTTATAATAGCAGCCCAAACATACTAAGACATCTCGGTTCTGGGAAAGATTTCCAATGTCATAGAAATCAGTCTTTCTAAATGAATGGTTTTGTGTGCTTGGGGAGAGAACAATGATATTTGGGCATCATTATAAATAGAGATTTACACTGAACTCTTTAGACTTGGAAGAACTTAACCATGCATCTTCTTTGAAAAGGTAGGGTATTCTATAAGTAAGAAGAAAGTTGGACATTGCCTCCCAAAGTGATCCTGCAGTAGCTGTTCTAAAAGCATCTGGTGCTTGGTGGTACCTCTGGATGTCTTTATTCCCTCCATTCTGTGTATCCTTGTACCTTCTCACTCAAGCACATTGTTTTTATTTGTCTGTGTGAGGAAATAGCCTAAATAGAAGAGGACAAATAAATATTGACATGGTCAGGGAGCCCTGAGTGAGACAGACTTCCTCTCTTACTGCTACAGCCAAAACTGTTCCAACAGCAATTGGTGGGCCACAAAAGGAATAATGTGTTTTACGCTAGTGTCTGGG
Source organism: Glossophaga mutica (assembly GCA_039655065.1). NCBI lineage: Eukaryota > Metazoa > Chordata > Mammalia > Chiroptera > Phyllostomidae > Glossophaga > Glossophaga mutica. The sequence goes on from CM077303.1 coordinate 162,284,628, forward strand.
GGAGATGGCATTAAGAAGCTTCCAGATAAGTATCCAGGCTTCTAATCATTAGCTTTGACTTCTAAATTGCTGGCTGATTATTGGCACTATTGTTGAGTAGCTTTTTTTCTGTGGACTGGAATTGCTTTGGGTATTGCCTTGGCATTAATCAATACCCATTACAAAAGGGAATAGCCTATTACATCATCTTTGCCCTGCCTTTCTTTCCCTGGGCCTTGAGGGGCCCAGACAGGATTATTCCCTACAGTAAACATCTCAAGTGTCTGGACCAGTCAGGCTGCAAATGACCCCAACAAGAAGCTTTTCACTGACTCCCTGGGGACCTGTGTTCACGATTTGCCAGGGCAGGTTGAAAAATCTTTCCCGGTATATAGCCTCACTGTCTCCTCTGTTCTGTTTCTTCACATGACTCTCAGTTAAAGTGCAAAAGCAGACATGAGTCAAAAGTGAATATATTCCTCCACTACGGTTTTCAAATCTTTGTAGTCAAGAATTTCTTCTTGGAATCAGACACCTGAAGGGAAGAAATGCAAAGTTGACTTCTGTGAGCAGCAGTTTTTTACTATGCACCATATTCAATCGACCAAATAAATTTACTGGCTGGTAACATGAAATTACCTATGTAAAAGGAAACTTTACACACACACACACACACACACACACACACACAAACAACTTTTACTGCAATGGAATGCTTCATGGTGCAATACTGAAAATGGGTTTTAGTTGAGAGAGAAGCTAAAATTAAAGAGCTTTGGCATTCTTCCTCTGGCACAAATTAACTTTCCTAGAAAAATGGTCTGAATAAACAAGAGTGGAGAGTGGGAAATGATCCAATCAGTGAGAAGTTGGATATTTGCACACAAAAATAAACATACAGTCAGTTTGGGTTGACTGTAAAAATCGATTAGAGGAAATTCTTCATATAATGTCTATTTTTCTCTGTCTCCTTTGCCCAGTGGTCAAGGTCAAGCTCCATCACTGGTGCGGTGATTGAATCTGAATCCTGACCAGTGATGAGATCAGTCCCCACAATCCCCATGATCTCTTGAAGTGACTACAGAGTCCTGCCATTTGTGCCTATATTAAATAAATACTCAAACTGCATTCTGTATTAAGTCATTCCTTTAATAAGTGGCTGTTGAGAACCCATTATATACCAGAGACTCCTCTGAACAGGGGGAATAAAGCAGAAAACAAAGCATGCCCAGTCTCATGGAAGTTCCATTTTGAGAGGACCCAGGGAGACAGAAAATAAACCAATCTACATTACATCAGATAATGGGCAATACTATGAAGGAAATAAAGCAATCAGGAGGATAGCGAATGATAGCAGGGGAAAGGATATTGTTTAGACTGGGTGATCAGGGAAGGCTTCTTTTTGAGAGAAGTCCTATGTGACTTGAGAGATTATCGCTGAGAGACTGTATCTAAGGGAAGAAGGTTTCAGGAAGAAGGAACTGCAAGTATGATGGCCTTGAGGAGGGAGCATGGCTTGTCCAGGGACTGGACTAAAAGGAGGGGGACAGAAGGAAAGTGAAAGGAGACGAGTTGGAGTAGGGAGAAGTTATTTCAAGTAATGTTGCTTGGCAGGGGGCAAGGGCTGGTGTATGCAACTTGGACATTTTTCCTAACTGGATGGGGGTCTTTGAGAATTCTAGCTGAGGCATAATGTGACCTTGCTCATGGTTTCTGAGGATTGCTGTGACAGCTGCCTGGACAATATACTATCAGAGGCCAGGCCTCATAGCCCGAGTTTGTTTTTATCACCCCCTGACTGACCAATGTAGGAAGTATGTTCCTAAGACATGCAAGTAATACAAAATGGGGAAAATAACAGAATCAAGATCTAAAAACATTTATTCTTGATGTTTAACCTACCTAAATAGCAGCCTCCACTGGGAAGCCTTTTTGCCCCTTGCCAGCCATGCCCCACCACAGCTAGACACCCCAAGGTGATGCTCCCTCGTGCTGGCTTGCACTGCAGGCATCATGTTGCTCTAGAACTTGTGGGTTTGGTCATCTCTCTTCCCTTCAACACTGCACCACAGTTAAAAACAGGAAGGTAACTCCCCCCCTTCCCCAAACTGGCACACAGTAGGAATTTTACAGAATTTTTTCGAATCAGTGAGTTCTTCAGCAATCTGTTAGGACTGATTTGTACCAGTAAGAAGAAACATACTAACTGCTTGTGTATAAGATAGATAAAGCCCATCTTTCTAACAATTTAGGTTTTTTTAAAAAACCTTGGTGTTTGGCAGAACTTGAACTTAGTATGAGGCATACATGGAATATGGCTGCTTTAAAAATATATAAGTTGATGACGTCTTATGGTCTAAGCAAGTTGGGCCATTTGCTGATGAGGCCAAAAGCACCGTATGGAACACAAAATGTTGTGGTAAGATGCCTGGTTTGGATTTCCATGTGTGTGTGTGCATGTACATACCTGGGTGAGCAGAATCAACATGATCTTCCGTGTCACCAGAAATCGATTTAGGCAGAGCCTGACTCTGAGGCTATGATACCTGTGCTTTGGAAGCAGAAAAGTCCATGCCCAGAAACACCTGTCTGGCGGCTGGTGCATGGTGTTCCTTGACATATTGATTTGGCCTTGGGATTTGCTAACATGTGAAGATGTAACCTGTAGAATCCCCTGAGATGAAAGGGAAGACATGATTTAGTTACATATCACCTTCAAGGAAACATGCGTGGAAGCTTCTTAAATTCACACATGTATATTTTTGATAAAAATGGTGGCGTGGACAGGCTCACTGACGTAGACCTCCCCCTCCAGGGTCTTCCACCACGCTGCTCGTACCCCAGGGGCGTGTGCCTTGTTGTTTCCTCCATGAAGACACCTGACCACTCTAGGCTATCATTGTGGATGGAATGCATTTTTTATCTCAGTTTGCTCACTTTTTATGAGCATAATTTAACCAAAGAATGAACTACTCACAGTCGGTTATGATGCTGAGTAGCAAACCAATCCTACTGTCTGAATGCAGTCTACTTGTTACTGACAATTACTGGAGTCTGAGGAAGTCATAAATAGACAGACATGGCAGAAATAGTCAACATTTTTGTCACAAGCCTCATTATAATGATTTGGTTTTACTGTGTCTAAGAGAGAGGGGGAAAATACAAAATATTGAACTTGTTATTTTCTAAATAATTTTAACTGGCATCATCTGATTCTAATTGTATCTCACTTTTTTTTTTTTTTTTTTTTGGCTTTTCTAGTCAGAAGCAGTGAGACATTGTCATTAGAATAATAAAAGAGGAATTTTCCCTGCTACTTTAAGTCACACATTCAGGAGAATGAGAGCTTTTTATTTTTATAGCTGAGTCCACTTACCTTGTAGATAGAAACCAATCTCTTCTAATCCTATAAAATAAACAGCCATCTATCTGCTCCTTGGACTGACTTCTATGTGGCATTGAACAAGTCACTTACCCTCTCTGGGTTCCACTTTTTTCTGTAAGATAAAGGAATTGTACCGCATAGTCTCAAACACATTTTCTGACTCTGCGAAATTCTTCAATCTTTATTATGATACACGTATTGACATTAATCTTAAAGACCACTGACCACCTCCTTACTTCCCTAGCACCTTAGCTTTTAATTTTTCACTGCGTACCACCAATATCAGGAATAGACACGAAAACAGGTGACTTGTCACTGTCTTAGTGAACTTGGATGGCTGTAACAAAACATCGGACTGGGTGGATTAAACAACAGGCATTTATTTCTCACAGTTCTGGAGTTTGGGAAGTCTGTGAGAAAGGTTTCAGCAGGTTTGATTCTTGATAAGAGCTCTCGTCCTGGATTGCAGATGGCCACCTTCTCTCTGTGTCCTTACATAGCAGAGAGAGGAACCTCCTTTTACAAGGGCACTGGTCCCATCATGCTCAGACCACACCCTCATGACCTCATTTACATTTAATCTAGTGACCTCCTAATGCCCTACCTCCTAATATGATCACATCAAGGGCAGGGCTTCAAACATAGGAATTTGGGGGGAACACAATTCAGTCTATAGCTGTGATTATATAAAATTTCTAAATTCTTAACCTATAGGGAGGCAAAAGTTGCTATAAGAAGCAATATAGAACAGGGGTCCCCAACCCTGGGGCCATGGACCGGTAGGGGGATCCTTGGCCTGTTATGAACCAGCAGAGAGCAAAACTTGCCAGAGTTCTGCCTCCTGTCTCCTCCCTGCCGCCCCTTCCATAGCCAGTGAGCTAGAAGCTCACCAGAGTTCCTCCCTGAGTTCCCCCTTCCATTCCTGACCCCAGTCTGCGGGGAAACCTGTCCCTGGTGCTAAAAAGGTGGGGAACTCTGATACAGAATAATGAAAGGGCACTGAAACCACACTGTCTCAGTTTAAACTTCACTGCCATGAATTACCTCTGTGAACACACTTTATCTGTAAAATGGGAACATTACAAGGATGAAGTGAATTAAGAGAGATAAAGTGCTTGGTGCCATGCTTGACAAACAGTAAGAATTTATTAAATGTTAGTTACTACTTTGCTATTGAAGCACCTGTACATAACTGGTCCCATTCTAAGAGCTACAGAAGGGTTAAAATGACAAAAAAAGAAAGCAAAGCATTGAAAAGAGAAGTTGCCTCCTGGGCCTAAACAAACCTGGTGTGTGAAAAGGAATTTGGAATAATAATGAGGGGTGCCAGTCGGGAGAACCCTGTGTTTAGTCTCTGACTTCCTAGTGATGTCAGGGACGCACTCTTCAGATACTGTGGTTATTCAAAATACACCTACAGTATTAGAATTCAGTTCTAACATTGGGTGCCCAACTTTGGATGCAACCAAATGATATATATATTGTATTACACGTTCTTACCTCCTAGGAAGAATTTCCGTAATCACCTTCTGCAGAACGTCTGCATTCTGGCTGAATGAGTTTAATATACTCTCTACACAATGGGGCAGGAGTGGGAGGGCAGGCAGGATGTGAGGGAGGCCCCGGAGGTGTCCTGTTAAAGGACCTCATCTCAGCCTTGATAGTGTTGCCATATTATCCTAACTAGGCCAGAACCTCTGGATGAAAACAAAAGCATTGAGTCAGGAGCTACACAGTTTGCTTTCCTTCAGAAATGCCTCGATATTATGAGGATGCTGAAATGTCTGACATTTTTCCTCCACACAGCTGGTTTTAGAAAGATTTGGTGCAACTCAATGACTGCTCACACTCTAGGGCTTTCTTCAGTTGGTGCACACTCTTGACCACTTTGAAGGTCCTGCTTTCCTTCTGATAAAGAGGAAGGATTGGGGAATGTGGAGGGATAATTTATGGACTTTGCCTTGGCCTCTTTGATGAGCCCTATTGTGTTATGTAAACCAGGTCAGATGTTCATACAGGAGCACAGTTTCAACCCAAAGTTTTAAAAAATTGCTTTCAATTTCAAAACAGGTATCCTTCCCCTTAATTGCTACTTTTAAATTCATTGGTGCTTTTTTGGCATCTGTATTCCATTGGGAAACATTTTCTGTACTCTAAGTAAAAATGTGTTCTTTGAGATATATGTGCCACAACTGAATTTCTAAAGGTTCTGAGCTACTTATGTTTTCTTCTCTCTTGGATTCTTCCTTTCAAAATGTTTGTGCTGTTGCTGTCCAGAAATGAAGTGGGCACATCATATAGGTGTCTAGTTACTTATTAACTTATTAGCATAATGATGAATGAACAGTTTTCTGAGCAAAACGATACCCAACTGCAGTATAAACAAAATCAAGACAAGCCATCACACATGAACAAGGGTTTTCTTTTTGACCTTATCTGCCAGGGGACTTCTTCTCACATCGACTGTACTCATTAATGTTATCTTTTAAAACCACACACCTACAGTAACTGCAACTATTTTAGGAACACGTGTGGAAGAAAACAGAGAATACAGTATCTTTCCCTTAGCATCCAACCAGCTGTCGCATTGGGAATTACAATAAACCTCTTCAATCTAAAAAGAAGCCACCAGAAGCAAAGATGCCTGTATCTGGGCTGTAAAGACACCAAATAGAATGATCCCTGGGAATTAGGGGAATGCTTGTCATTTAAATACATATCTGAGGTCTTTTTTTCTAAAAAGCCCATTTTGCTTTGTCTTCTAGTACTTTTGATTAATATTCACAACCATCACTTAGCCTGATTAACCATCACATTGCCTAGCCCAGAGCTTTGCTCATAGAAGATACTCAATAAACATCAGTTAAGTGAATGAATGAATGAATGAATAGGTGAAAAAACCTTCTCAAATCCCACTTCCAAAACTGAAGGTCCTGAAACTCTGACTTTGTGACTGCATATTCATGACATTCAAGCTGGGTGTGAGGATGGAGGTTATTTACATTAGAAATATCTTTGGCATGCATTCACTCAACTAGAATTTATTGAGCCTAGAATGTGTTGTATACTGTTCAAGGCTCTGGGATGCAGCAGAGAACAAACAAAGCCTTCAGGGATGAAAATTTGCCTTCAAGGAAATCATTGAATATAGGGCAACAAACAATTGACAAATAAGGGAAATACGTATTATGTTAGGAGGTGAGTACAAAGGAGAAAACAAATCTGTGATGGGAATGTGGTCAATTTTAGATAAGGGAATCTCCTTTTAAAAGCAGGTCATTGAATTCTCCCCGTTGGAAGAGTCTATGGACTAAAGTGACAGTGACCACTCTGTGTAGAGCGTTCAGAGTTCATTGTGCACTCTCCCACGTCCCCTCACCCGCACCCTAGGAGGTCTCCATAGTCCTCCCTTAATTGATGATAAAGCCGAGGGTCAGAAACTGATTAAATAGCTTGGCCAACACAATACAGCCCTTGGGTGGTAGTGCCCAGAACTGTCCCAGATCTCCTGTCCCCGCTGCCTGGTAGTGCAAAGAGCATGTCCCTCTGTGTCACTCCTGCCAACAGCAGCCCAGGGAAGCCTGGAACGGAGTGTGTGTGTTCTGTTCAGGACTGCTGTTTCAGGGAGTTTGATGTTTACAGGTCCTGGATTCTGTTCTCCCCAGGGGGAATAAAAGTACAGTGTGTGTTTATTTTTAAATAAAGTCTGTGAAAAGTATTAAGATACAACAAGAGAGAAAAACTGGGTGAAGTTGAAGAATCTCCTGACAGTGTGGGGTGTTGCCCTGCTTGTCCATCCTGTACTTAGAGACCTTGAACTCTGAGCCAGCTCGGAGCCACTCTCCCGATTGCATTTGCTGGTGCACGTGTTTGCCATCTGGACCATCACTTGACTTGTTATTCATCAAACTAAAACCACTTCTTGGTAATGAGCATCTTTTTCAGGAAATAGAACTCACCCCTGCTCTACAGCAGTGAAATTTTTTTAGATTTCATTCTTTTTTTTTTTAAGTTCATATTTTTTTTCTTTTTTTAATATATTTTATTGATTATGCTATTACAGTTGTCCCGTTTCTCCCCCATCATTCCCCCCACCCTGCACACCCTCTCCCACCCACATTCCCCCCTTTAGTTCATGTCCTTGTGTCATAAGTTCTTTAGCTTCTACATTTCCCATACTATTCTTGCCCTCCCCCTGTCTATTTTCTACCCACTATCTATGCTAGTCATTCTCTGTACCTTCCCCCCGGCTCCTCCCACACCCCTGTTGCTAACCCTCCATATGATCTCCATTTCTGTGGTTCTGTTCCTGTTCTAGCTGTTTCCTTAGTTTGCTTTTGTTTTAGGTGTGGTTCTTAATAGCTGTGAGTTTGCTGTCTTTTCACTGTCATATTTTTTATCTTCTTTTTCTTAGATAAGTCCCTTTAACATTTCATATAATAAGAGCTTGGTGATGATGAACTCCTTGAACTTGACCTTATCTGAGAAGCGCTTTATCTGTCCTTCCATTCTAAATGACAGCTTTGCTGGAAAGAGCAATTTTGGATGTAGGTCCCTGCTTTTCAAGATTTCAAATATTTCTTTCCAGCCCCTTCTTGCCTGTAAGGTCTCTTTTGAGAAATCAGCTGACAGTCTGATGGGAACTCCTTTGTAGGTGACTGTCCCCTTATCCCTTGCTGCTTCTAGAATTCTCTGCTTCATTTTCATCTTGGCTAATGTAATTACAATGTGCCTTGATGTGTTCCTCCTTGGGCCCAACTTCTTTGGGACTCTCTGAGCTTCCTGGACGTTCTGGTAGTCTATTTCCTTTGCCAGATTGGGGAAGTTCTCCTTTATTATTTGTTCAAATAAGTTTTCTACTTGTTGCTCTTCTCCTTCTGGGACCCCTATAATTCGGATGTTGGGACGTTTAACGATGTCCTGGAGGTTCCTAAGCCTCTCCTCATTTTTTTGAATTCTTGTTTCTTCCTCATTTTCTGTTTGGTGGTTGATTTCTTCCTTCTGGTTCACTCCATTGATTTGAGTCCCAGTTTTCCTTCCATCTCTATCGGTTCCCCATGCGTCTTCCTTCATTTCATGTATTGTAGCCTGCATTTTCTCATCTAATTTATGAGCAAAATCAACCAATTCTGTGAGCATTTTGATGACCAGTGCTTTGAACTGCGCATCTGATAGGTTGGCTATCTCTTCGTTGCTTAGAGGAATTGACTCTGGGGTTTTCATTTTTTCTCCGGTTTGAGCCATTTTTGGTGGTTTTTTTTTGTTTTGTTTTGTTTTGGTTTTAGTCTGGTCGCGGTTATTACGTAGTGAGGGGTGGAGCCTTAGGTGTTCCTCAGGGCGGGGCAGCCCAGTCTCTGGGTTGTGACGCTGTATGTGGGGGCGGGGTCTGAGAGGGAACAATGGCGCCTGCTCCGCTCTCTTCTGGATTCAGTCCCCTCCGCCACTTCCCCTCTGCCTGGACCGTCTGCGTGCGCGAATGTGGGACCCTCTGGTCAGCCAGCCGCCTTGTGCGTCCTCACTGGGTCTGCACAGTTGCCCCCCTGTGCCCGGGGTCTGCCAGCCGCCGCCTGTGCACCTAGGAACTGGGAGCCGCTGCTACTTGCATTCCTGGGTCCGCACCTCCACTTTTTCCTACAGCGACTTCGCCCCTCTTACCGATCTGGATGAATGGTTGTTGGACTTCCGTACAGTTCAATTTTCTATGAGTTCTGGTTGTTTTCTTGTTTCTAAATATTTGTTATCCTTAATTTTGGTTGTGAGAGGAGGCACAGTGTGTCCGCCTACGCCTCTATCTTGGCTGGAAGTCCTTAGATTTCATTCTTATTACAAGTTTTGAGACCCAAAACTTCAGTAGACCCACAAAGATGATTTTTTCTTACTTAAAATTATCCAAGTATAAAACCTTAAAGCAAATTTTTAAACACAAAACTTTCATTTCCAATACACTCAGTCACCTTTTATATAAAAGTCATAAGACTATGGCCTGTTTTTTGAAAATGAGTGGAATATTTTTCATCCTTTAAAAAATAAGCAAAAAAAAAAAACAAAAACAAAAAAACCAAAAGAAATAATAAATAAATATTGACTGAAAACCTGGCACAGTTTTAGGAAGGTGCTGACTCAAAACCAGAGGGAAATGGAAATTTGGGAAACAGAGAGCGTTTTGAGTTCTAGTTCTAGGACTCATTGAGTGACCTTGGGCAAGTTACTTAGCCTCTGGGCCTCAGATTCCCCTTCTGTGAAATGGGAGTAGCACTCTGAAATATTACAGGGATGGAATGAAATGCAGACCGTTAACTGTCTGGCACATAGTCCATAGTCAAAGAATGACACTATTGGGGGCTAGTGAGTGCCAGCTACACATCTCTTGGTCTTCCCTCTGGGGCAACAAAGGTCTTGACTTGGACTACAGTTCCCCAAATTCACAGGAGATGGGTGGGAAGGGCTGGCCCCCAAGAGCAGATGTGGAGCGAAGCAGATGTGGGGACAGTGAGGCCCAGGACTGGATGAAAGTAGCCTCTGGTGGGAGGGACAATGCAGAAGACCCCAGAGAAAAGGCAGAAAGCCAAACCAGAGCGAACAGTGTGCCGCCAGGCTACTCAAATGACAGAGCTGCCTGGGGTGCGGGAAACAGCCCACAGGGGACAGAGGGTGGGATGGAACCTTCTCCCGGACTCCAGGGCCCAGCCCCCTCAGGCAGCGCTAGAGGGTGCTGGCCTCAATAAACAAAAAGAAGGCTTCTATCTTGGAGAGATTTGCATTTCTTATTTACCTGCAGTCCGCAGCAGTCCAGATAATGCTCCCTTTTCCAAGTCCAAGCCTACGGTGGCAGTGAAATTCGGACAGGTGGCAGTGAAATCCGGACACAGTTGTGTTAGCTCTCTGAATACAAATTAGAGTGTTGGGAACCCTCAGTGCCTGAGCTGCCCACCCAACTAGAGCTCTTTGTTGGCAGGGCTTGCTCCCTGCCTCAGACAGACAGAGGGGTCTCAGGGTCAGGAACCCAATCACCTACCCAGGGCAGAGGACCCTACCATGGCACAATCACAGGTAGGGCCCACCTCTTCAGGGACAGGTCCGATGTTAGGACACCTCCTGCTCCATTACAAGGAAGCCACCCCCTCAATTGGCAGCTCTGAGTTACACAAAGACCCCAGCACAGTCTCTGCGAAGTCTGTGCTCCGTGGGCACCCTCTCCCCTGTAGTGGTCCTAGTTCCGGCCCCAGCCCTTACACACCTGAACTCCCTGGGGACAGCTCTCCAGGCAGCTGGCTCCTGCCACCCCTCCACTGGAGCTATTCTTTTGGGGACCATCACCATCCCCTTCAACCACTGAAGGTGGCCCTGAATGCTTCCTTATCTTAATTGCTCTCCTCTGGACATAGTTAATTTCACAAGCATTCGTCTTCAAATGCAGCTGATGAAACTGAACAGTCATTCCTACAGGTTCCAAATATATCGGTTCTGGGAACACCCTTGTCCAGAACACTGTGATTTATTTTGTTACTAATATTGCACTAGCTTTGGGGGTCAGCACACAACCCTTTGGACTCCTATTAAAAGCTTCCTGTCAATAAGATTCAGGATACCTTTCTTTAATACTGCTTTTTTCCCATCCTACATATATGTAATTTATTTGGTAAAACCTACATTTCTCATTATTAAATCCATGGTTGTCTATTTTCAGACTTTTTAAATTCTGATTTTCAGCTCTCTTTTTAAGTTTTTGTCATTTTTTAAACTTTTTATTGAATTTATTGGAGTGACATAGGTTAGTAAATTTATATAGGTTTCAGGTGTTCATTTCTTCATTTTTTTAATTTGGTAAGAGTTCTTCATAATTCAGCAAAGGAATTAATAAGAATAGTTATCATATATAACCAAGTACAGAGGCCCATGAAGCTCTTATTAGACTAGAGTTATTATTATTGTTAATAGTACTGAATACCATTAATTATTGATATTATTAGTCAATAATATTAACTGATCATACTGTGGATGATGTTATTACTGTCCGTATTCATCACAGGCATATTGGATATCTTTTCACTTGATATCTGCTACATTATTTCACTAACTGACCATCTCTGTACATGGTGATTACACTAGTTATGAACCTACCCCTGGTGAGGATAGATGTTCATGTGACTGTCTCTGGACCTTCCGTTACAGTTACAGAATTCCAGTGTAGATGAGAAACTCTATGAAATGTTTCAATGACACCGAAGTATGCCCTGCCTACTAGCCCCAGCCGAAACGACAGGAGGCCAGCGCACCCTGCGACTCCCAGCTCCCTTACAACAGAGGTGTCCACTGGTGCAGGCCCCTTCTCCAGAGCAGCAGGGCCACCGCTGAGTTCCTTGACAGTCCTTTCATCTTGACCATGGCTGTCTCCTCTCTAGGATGCAGGGGTGCCCCAGGGAGGTGGAGAGGAGTGACCAGGCCTCATGTCACCTTCCAGTCCTCCTCACCCACTCACAACCTCTGTCCTTCAGAGTCTCTGCCCTCTCTTCCTGCAGTCTGGCTTCCTTGGCCTCTTCCTTCCAGCCACAGTCCGTTTTCATCTTACACACTCTGCACTCATTTACTTACTTCTTTATTGCCTGATTTCCTTGCTGGAATGTCAGCCTCGTGAGTGCAAGGACAGGGACTTTTTTTGGCGGGGGGATTCTATTTTGTCCACTAACTGTATCCTTAGTACCAAAAATAATGCCTGGACCACTGTAGGATCTCAATTAATATTTATTAGATTAAAAAATGGGGATTGTGTAATCCACTCCTACTTAAGTGTCTCCTGACTTTTTGTAGTGATTATAGCATTCCTCCAGCACCAAGCACCCTAATGGTAGATAAGAGCAAAGACACGCACCAGAACCCTGGCTGGGTGGCTCAGTTGTTGGAGCATTGTCTCATATACCAAAAGGCTGTAGGCTCCATCCCCAGTCAGGGTACATGTGGGAGGCAACCGATCAATGTTTCACATTGATGTTTCTCTCTCTCTCTCTCTCTCTCTCTCTCTCTCTCTCTCTCTCTCTCTCTCTCTCTCTTCGCCCCCCTCCTTCTTTCTCTCCCTCCCTCTCTCTTTAAAAGCAATGAAAAAATGTCCTCAGGTGAGCATAAAAAATAATAAATTATATGAAAATTTTACTTAGTGAATTTAAATTATTTACCACTGGGGGGAAAAGGAAAACCAAAAATGGGAAGCATTTTTATTGTGCCTATCCATTTTGAAAACTGAGCTGCATTGAAGAAAGCTAGAGCTGTCACTTTCGGCATCCTGAGAGTTTCTTTTCTCTGTTTTGGTGTCTCAGCATTTTAAGAACCTGGGAGTCCATAAATATGTGGGTAGAAAGAGCAATGTTTCTCCCTCTGCTTTACGTGCTGTGCCACAGACTCTCTCAGATAGTACCAAACTATGGAGCATTTTTAGACTTCTGCAGACGGAAATGTCAAAAAAATGCATCTTCTGGTATATGGTGAACTCAGAGGGCCTCTCAACTCCACTAGTCAATCTCTTAAATTCTTGAGTATCTAACACTTATTACATGAAGTAAGATGACTGAGGGTGTCTTTGTTTTTCCCCACCAGTACGATGGTTTTCATAGCATGACATAAACTTAGAGTTACAAAAAACTTACTCTTCGCCATCAACTATCTGCATTCACTTGTTTAAATTTCTCTTTATAGACATGACCTTCCCACATGCAGGAAAAAACATTCATAGCTTTGCTTAGAGCTGGTTAACTGAAAATTTAGTCTTGAAAAAACTCTGGAACCACTCTTCTTCATTATTAAATTTATTTATTTAGATTTTTAAATGTTGTAGTCTGTTTTTTTTGTTTATTTGCTTTCCGTAAATAAAACTAACAATTCATTTCTGACTTTTAAAACTCCAGCCAGCAACTTCTCCTGTTGAGGGAAAAGGATGTGCTCAGAATGCTTTTTTTTTTTTTTTTTAAGTGAAATTTCAGAGGCACTTGTTATTTTCTTACCAATTTCCTTTAAAAGACAAATTTTCCAATCACTAGGTTTTTGTCAGGACACTCCCAGGGGCTTAAAAGGTGCCATGTTCTTGGTGAATGCGACCATGGCTGCTAGTCCGCACACGAGGTGGAGGGTGCGGTGCCACTGGTGTCTGCCACCAAGGGCTGCCCAGCTGTGCACACAACTGTTTATTGGTTCCCGTTGGCACTGTGCTCAATAAAGCATTCACAGATTGTGTGTAAAAAATGATCAGCCCTTTGCAAATCAAAATATATTCAATTTTATCAGCACAAACAGAGCAAAAGAGAAGAAACTGAAGAAATTTATAGCTCTGCTTTCTGTAGGGCCTGTGTATCAGTTAACCATTGCTGTGTAACAAATCATCACAAAAATTCAGTGCTTAAAAGCACCAGCATTGTTCAGGTCACGATTGTGTTTGTCAGCAGTTTAGGCCTGGCTCAGCCGAGCAGTTCTTCTAGCCTCCCTCATGCGTCTGTGGCCAGCTGGAAGTCAATCAGGAAATTTTGCTGATCCTGCTGGGTTCTGTCACCTCTTTTGGGCCTAACCTGGGACAATAAATAAACTGATTCAGCTTTCATCCATCTGGTCTTATATCTTCCAGCAGGCTAGCCCAGGCTTCCTTATATGACAGCTACGTAGATAAAGTAGAAGTATGAAGGAGCTTTTAGGGATAAATTTTATTTAATTTATTAATTTATTTATTTTTAGTTGAGTTTATTGGGGTGACATTGGTTCACAAAACTATTCAGGTTCAAGTGTACAGCTCAACAAAACACCACCTACACACTGCATCATGTGCCTATCAACCAAAGCAAACTTTCTTTCCATCCCTAATTAACCCCCTTTTGCCCAAATTTTAAATATTGTCACTTTTTCTGCATTTTATTGGCTAAGGCAAGTCACAAGCCAGATCCAGATTCAGGAGGAAGGAAAATAGACTTCACCTCTGGATATTACTTCCCACTCATATGACAAGGATCCTGGATACCGGGAGAAGGAAAGGACAGTGGCCATTTTTGCAAAGACCACACAACCTATTTCATGACTTTTCCAGAAAGTATTAAGAACATTTGAATGTGTCACGTTGTTGCATCCTTTGATCACACAGCTCTTTTTATATAGCTTCAGTTCATTTTTTTGGACCTTGAAGAGACTGACCATTTCTATACCAAAGGATTTTATTAAATTTTCTTTTTTAGTATGAGTTTCATGTTTCTGACGATTCTGAATCTTATCTTAAACAGTGTGCCATGCAATTTTATGTGTGTCTCCATTTTATGGCCTTGAGCCAAGACTTCTTCCTTTTTAGTTGAAAAATAGTGATAAGCAGGTGGCTTTTCTTCAAAATTTGTAGAATGGCCTTTACCGTGTCACTGCGATAGTGATGGGTTTATGCAATTTTTGTTTGTTTTCTTACGCAAGAGAAAGTATGACTTAAGATTATTTGGACATCTGTAATAATTAACCCATCTTTTATTTATTTATTTTTATTTTTATTGTTGTTCAAGTAGTTTTCTGCCCTTTACTCCCATCCCAGCCCACCCCCCCAGCCCTTCCCACCTCCCTCCCATTTCCACCCCCCCCCTTGTTATTGTCCACATGTCCTTTATACTTGTTCCTTCAAACTCTTCCCCTTTCCCCCTGAAATTCCCTCCCCTCTCCCCTCTGGTGACTGTCAGCCTATTCTCTGTTTCAGTGTCTTTGGTTATAGTTTGCTTGTTTGTTTGTTTTGTTGATTAGGTTCCTATTAAAGGTGAGATCATATGGTATTTGTCTTTCACCACCTGGCTTATTTTGCTTAGCATAATGCTCTCCAGTTCCATCCATGCTGTTGCAAAGGGTAGGAGCTCCTTCTTTCTTTCTGCTGCATAGAATTCCATTGTGTAAATGTACCATAGTTTTTTGATCCATTCATTTACTGATGGGCACCAAAGTTCCTTCCAAAACTTGGCTATTGTCAATTGTGCTGCTATGAATATAGGGGTGCATAGGTTTTTTTGGATTAGTGTTTCAGGGTTCTTAGGATATAATCCTAGCAGTGGGATCACTGGGTCAAAAGGCAGATCCATTTTCAGTTTTCTGAGAAAATTCCATACTGTTTTCCATAGTGGTTGTACCAGTTTGCACTCCCACCAACAGTGCACTAGGGTCCCCCTTTTCTCCACAACCTCACCAACACTTGTTGTTTGTTGCTTTGTTTATGATGGCCATTCTGACCAGTGTGAAGTTTAACTCATCTTTTAAATAAGCACCCAAGAACATCTGACACCTTTTGGATAAACAATTACTCTTTACTATGAATTCACTAGTTGTAACTACCTGGTGGGTATCTTATATTTTCATGCTGGTTTCCATTGTTGTTATAAAATTAAAATTACTGCATTTTCAAAGGTAAAGAATGACACTGGATATGGGGAAATGGGAACTTTCATAGATTGCTAATGGGAATAGAAATGAGTTTAATCACTTTGAACAACAAATTGGCAACACCTGGTAAATATACACATCTACAAAAAAACTTCATTTCCAAGTGTTTATCCTAGAACACTTGGAGATTCTCATATGTGTACTGAGGAGACATATGCTAGGATAATCTTTGCATTCTTCCATTCATGTAGTCATTCATTCATTCATCAAATACTTATTGAGCACATAGTATGTCTCAAATACTCTTTCAAGTATTACTACGTAGCATGAGGAAAAAATCCTACCTTCTAGGAGCTTACTTTCTAGAGGAAGATGACAGAAAATAAGCAAGATAAATAAGGAAAATATATAGCAGGTAAATTGGTAATTAGGGCTATAAAAAAAACAGGGGAAGAGAATAAGAAGAGGGTTAAACACATTAGTAGGATAGACAAGGGACAGCCTTGTTGAGAAAGTGACAATTAGGGTTGCTAGATTCCACACATAAGAATACAAGACACCCACTTTAATTTTAATTTCAGGTAATCAGTGACTTTAAGTATAACCATGTTCCATACAATATTTGGGATGCTCTTATACTACTCATTGTTTATCTGAAATTCCAATTTAACTGGACACCCTATATTTTATCTGGCAGTCCCAGTGACAATTGACTAAAACCCTGAAGGAATAAAGGAGCGAATTAAGTGGGTGTTATGAGAATATCGTTGAATGAACGAGTAACTGGGAGGTGAGCCTGCCAGGCAGAGGAAACCATAGAGCAAAGGCCCTAATTGTAATTGCGAAAAATTAGAAGTAACTTGTTTTTTAGTGTGAGAACAAATAAATGAAACAAATCAAACAGAGAAAGACAAATAATGGGTGATATCGCTTATACATGGAATCTAAAACAGCTAGCCTCATAAAAACAGACCAGAACGGTGCTAGGTGGGAGAACTGGGGAGATGTTGTGAGAGGCACAGACTACAGCCAGTGGACATTTATGTGATGTAACGCACAAATAGTGGTTCTAGTCAACAACACGCTGTCATAAACTTTACAGTCGAAAGAGACCAGATCCTCATTGCTCTCACCACAAAAAAGAAGGAATAATTACGTGACTCAATGGAGGTGTTAGGGCGATAATCATATTGTGGTATATAAATGCATCCAATCAACACATTATACACCTGAAACTAACACATAATTGACTCATATGTCAATTATGTCTGAAAAAAATAAGAAAAGCAGTCTAAAGCAAACAAGGCAAAATATTCAATCTTAATGGTAGTTATCTAGTAGTCTAATATATTCTCTGTACTTTTCTGAATGCTTATCTTGTTCCATTATTGAAAACACTTTCTTAAAGAAGGTCATCAAAATTTTAAAAGAAATTATATATGTTTGTGTTAGGAGGAACTCACCACCTCCAACTTAGGAGTGTACTAAAATTTGGTCTAGCAACAACTCGATACTGGTGCAGATACTGGTAGGTGCCAGATACTGGTGAGCCGTGCTCATGGCTGAGTGTGAGAAGCCATCTATTCTAATTCTGAATGCCCCCCAAATTCACTGGGGGCCCTTGGGCAGGCCAGGAACACCTCAGCGTCCATTTCCTCGGCTTTCTGAGGAGGCGCTCACCCAAGCCCTCACCACTCAGAGTGCCGGATAGATGGCGAATCGGACCACAGCCATGCGGGACTGTCCGTATGCGAATCTGCTTTGTCCTCCTTTGCTCTGTCTAATCTAGAGCACCTCCTGGGGGTCCCACTGAACTGGGGACTGGACAGATTTGTAAAAGTCAGGCTCATTTTCCATGTCCCTCTACAGATTTTTTCTTCTAGAAAAACAGAAGTTAATTTAGACTCCTAATAAATGGAATGAAACTTCAGGGCTCTGACTCAGCTTCGTCGGTGCTGGTGCTGACTTGCTGAGTGATCTAGGGCTACAAGCATCTGACCACAGGCCAACGTGTGGGTGGTAGATGTGCTACGCCATACCTGTGACGACGAGATGGAGGGACCCTTTAGACATACATGCTGTGACTGGTCGTCATTCCCAGGAGGCGTCCTT
Source organism: Glossophaga mutica (assembly GCA_039655065.1). Taxonomy (NCBI): domain Eukaryota; kingdom Metazoa; phylum Chordata; class Mammalia; order Chiroptera; family Phyllostomidae; genus Glossophaga; species Glossophaga mutica. The sequence continues at coordinate 162,302,476 of CM077303.1, forward strand.
TTAAAGTCAACAGCATTCCGCAGTGGCTACTTAAATGGACTTGAACCACTCTGAAGGTAATCACAGACGAGCAGGGTGAACGATCCGCAAGGAGAGGGTGAACTCAGAGGAAAGGGCTGGAATTCAGGACAAGGATATTTCTTCTTATTCATTTAGAGTAGTTAACTCATCTGGGTCTCATTAAAACTCACAGCACATAGGTATAGGCTTCAAACCAAATCACCATCTGATGTAGTGGGCAAGAGGGTGTTGTTTACAGACCAAGTTGCCAGACTTTATGTCATTAGTTGATGCAGATAATGCAAATAAGGATATTATTAATAGCATATGTTTTATTAAACACACACTCTACGCCCAAAACTCTCTATATATTATGCAATGCAATCCTCATGGCAACATTATGAGTAGGAAAGTGGGACTGAGAGGATTAGAACTATGGCTAGTCATTAGCCTATGGCTATACAACTAGTAAGTTGCTGCCATGTGATTCAAACCTGGGCATAAACTCTTAACCATTAAGATTACTTTCTTGGCACCTTTGGGCAGGAAAGTGAATCATAACCCCAGTTTCAGCATGCTGTGTGGATGGATAAGGAAGGTCCGGATAAGGAAGGTCGTATTAACTCTTTCAGTGTCCTTCAGGGATGAAGAGGAGAATCAGGGATGTGACTTTGCTACCTATGGGCATTATGGTGAACATTAAAAACAACAATCCTCAAATAACTGTTGTAGAAGTACAGCCAAGGATTACGCCAGACTGGCAAATGGGGGCCAGCAATGACTCAGTGATGCCCTGTCATTGGACCTGGCCCTGCTGGAGAACACCTCCATGGGTCTGCAGAGCTCAGCCTGGGTGGGAGTGATTTTGATGACCAGGGTGACTGAAGGCAGCCATCAGCAGAAAATGTCACCTAGATGAATAGTGTAGTACCTTTGTCCCTTGATCTCCACCTCCACCAGAAGCCAGTCCTGAGATTCTTCTTGCTGTGAGCCCTGGAATGACTGGTTTCTGCTTTTGCTCAAAATTAAGCCTCAGGAGAAGAGCATGCTTTGGGGACCTTGAGCTCTGATTCGAATTCAGATCTGTCTCTTTCTGGGTTTGGACTTTTGGCAAGTTACTTAATGTTTCTGGGCCTTGATTTCTGGATCTATACAATGGAAATTAATACAGTCATGCTTCACTTATTGAGAGGGATACATTCTAATAAATGCATCCCTAGGTGATTTTATCATTATGCAAGTATCGCTGAGTGCACTTACACAAACCTAGATGGTGTAGCCTACTACGAACCTGGGCTACTGTATACCACCGTCATCGAGCACAATGTTGTCACCCAGCACGTGGCTGCAGTCCCTACTGTACGATGTTGCTGCAAGGATTACAGGTAATGCACCTGATATGCCTAGCAGCACTCAGTAAATAATAGTTGCTATCATCATCATCATCCTCCTCATCCTCCTCATCATCCTCCTCCTCCTCATCATCTGATAGCAATTCAGGTTATAACCATTTCCAAGGGCAAATGTCTTTGGTAAAGAGTACAGGAGGCTTTCCTTGAAGATTCTAAAGACAGTTTCCTTTCTCTGCACAGCATGCCCCCTCTTCTACTGAAAACACTGGATTAAACTGGTCCTGAGGTATCCAGGCTCCTACTTAGGTTCAACTTCAGACCATAGAGTAGGTTTGCCTTGTTTAGAAGTTCCGAGAGAGTGAAAAAGGGGGTGAGACAGGCAGAAACCTGGGAAGATCATCCCAAGACCACGTGAGAGAAGTTTAAAGAATTAGAAATAAAGGACGTACCTTCAATTTCCCAAAGCAAACGTAGTGTAGAGATTACTGAGTAGGGACTAAGAGGAGAGATGAAAGGGGCATCCACCTCAAGATAGAAATTACACCTGCTGGATTATTGAGGGCTTTTCTTAGACCTCAGTGAGCTCTTAGGAAGCTTCGGAACTTATTGTAGCAACTCCCCAAACTGGGCTTTGCTGTTTGCATGGCAGCGTTGCAGCCGACTCCTGTTCATTTAGGAGAGGCAGAGCCCGCTGACGGTTTCAGACTGATTGTAATTTAGACTGTCTTTATTAAGACAATTATATGAAATTGCATGTAAACACGGGTCAGATGCTGTTCTCCTTCATCACAGATGCTTCTCCTATTTTTTTTTTATTAGCTGAATGGATTTAATTATAAAACTCTATTGGGTAATTACCATGATGTTTGGCCCCAAAAAAGCGGTAAAGCAAAATTAAATACACTGTGTACAGATTAACAAATTTCGAGGGCTTTGGAATAAAATAAAATCCCTGAAATAAAAATAAGCAAAGCATTGCCCTGATTTTTGCCCATGAGAAACCCCCAGTGGAGTACGGGATACAGACATGTGCAGAAATGGCTATAATAAAGCGCTACGGGCACAGATATGCATGGGCTATTTTAGAGTGCTAAAGAGGGGATCTCCGGGAAGGTGGCCAGGAGGATGAGTATGGAGAGTGAGGGGAGTTGGCCAGGGGAAGAGGGGTGGGTGCAGAGCAAGGCCTTCTGCCCAGAGGTAGAGTGTGAGCAGAAGGAAGAAGCAACAGGGACTTGCGTGGGTTCCCCATTCCCGGGGGGGTGACGTGCCAGCAGGGCAGTGAGTGGTGAGGCTGGACGGGCAGGAGGGCCCTGTTTATAACCAGGCAGAGAGCAGAAGGGGGCCGGGGACCGTACTGGGTCTCTTCCCTGTCGCGTCCCTGCCCGACCCAGTGCCTACTGATGGACACCTGCCAAGGAGCTTTGACACTGTACCCCAGGTGCAAGAGACGAATTTTTTCAGAATGGAGCAACATGGTAATATTTCATTTTTGAGATGGAGGTTGCCAGTTAGGAAGGGCTTCCATCAGAATTAAATTCTTCATACCACAATTCTACGCGTGTGAGGATGTTTGTTCATTCATTTTATTTATTTTAATGAATATTTATTGAATGTTCGGTACATGCCAGGGATGGATCTGGATTCAGGAGAGTCAGCAGGAAACAAAACAGATAGAAAGCCCTGCTCTCTGGGGAGGAACTAACAATAAACAAACACCTGAGTAAAACACAGTTATATAGTCTGGTAGAGGATGGCAAGGACAATGGAGAAAAATAAACCAGGGAAGGGATTAGGGAGAGGACAGGAGCAGAAGGGCAGCAGGGGAAGCTGCTGTTTTTTAAGAAGAATGATCATAGGTCACAGAAATTTGGGGCATTTAAAAAAATTGAGTGACAGCTCTGAAAAAGAAATAAAACTTAGCTCCATTCCTCTCTACTGAAAAAATAAAAGAATGAAAGAAAGATGGTCAGAAAAGATCTTGTTAGTGAAGTAAGATCAGATCAGAGACCTGCAAAAGGCCAGGCTTGATTCCTGCTGAAATCCAGGGCAGGGCAAAGGCCCTGGGGCCAGAGCAAGCCTGAGCCTGGGAGGGCGGCAGGGAGGCTGGGGTGCCTGGAGCAAAGTGAAGACCTCAGTGGTGGAACAGCGCTGCTAATGAACCTCCAGCAGCAACATCACCGAACTTGTTAGAAACGAAAATTCTTACTCTGCTGACCCAGAGTGATGTATGAATCAGAAACTTGGCAGGCAGGAGAGGGTGAGACCTGGAATCTGTTCTGATAGCCTGCCAGGTACGGACTTATTTCTGAGAACCACTGTCTTAGAGCTTTGTCCCAAGATGTCCTTTCTCCCTAGAGTGTCTCTGCTAGACAATGTCATCAATTTCTGTAGGTTCAGATGCCCTCTGTGTGTAGTGCTGGGGAGGAAGAAGTTTTCCTCTACCCTTCCAGGTTCTTTAGGCAGGTCTAAGAATTACATGACCATGACATGGCATATAGGAGAATATCAAATTTAACTACATACATGTATAAGGAGGTCCCATAGAAATGCGGACCTAAACAAAATGACCAAAGCAAGCAACTTTTATACTTTTTATGCAAAGAAACAATAAATTTGTGAGTATTTGACAGGACAAAGTAACTTAGGTTTGGGTGCTTAATTAGTAAGGAATCCAGAATTTGGGCTTGGGATAGCAAATTAGTAGAAAGTAACAAGGTTTGCTATACAGGCTTCTCTGCCCTGAATTCTCTCTCTCTGGTGATGAGCATGTGCCTCTTTCCCACTGGTGCAGGCAGGGTACCTTTCACAGGGAAGATTTATTTCCTGCTCTCAGGGGCAGAGGAGAGTCAGAGCACCTTGTGTACCAGCTGCTTTTTAAGTATCTGTAACTCAAAATAATCAATATGCCACTTTGGCATATTTGGGAGCAGACTGCCACTTGACATATCCCAAATTTGAAATCCGCCCCCCGCCCCCCACCAGATATCTCTTCGTGAGTCCTAGACGTGTGTGTCCAGTCTGAGTCTCAACAAATAGCCCAGGCAGCTTCCCATTTGGTGAAGTCAGAACCCCAGAAATGTGCTACACTGAACTCGCCTTGTTTACAACGTGGGTTATAATGAATTCTGTGCCATTATAATTTGGGGGTAGGTGTGACTTGCACTTGGTGGCAGGGGAAGTCATCACATCACATTGCTCCGTGACAGCTTCCAGCCCCATCTCGCCTGCGCCTGCGAGAGACTGACTTGCGTTTTCCCTCCGGTGCAGGGGCTGCGTCTGTTAAGTCCTGGGGCTGTTCCTCCCACGCTGACTCATCATTTTAATACCTTCCTGCCGCTTCCCTGAGAGGCTGATCGATTGCTGTCACCTGCACATAAAACTTCACACTCTTGGAAGTTACAACTGGAAGAGGAATATTTGCTGAAAAGTTCTTTCATTCAATTTCACAAATATTTCTGTCATAGCTCCTTTTCATAATGAGGCAATGGGCCAACAAATAAATAGTAATATTGAGTTCCAGCTGATAGGCACGGTGCTAGGCACTGTGAGGGATGTAAAGCCTCCAAATACTGGGCAATTGGAAGATAAGATGAGTGAGGGGTAACAATGCGGCCTCTGGAGTCAGTCTGCCTGGGTTCGACAGTGGGCCGCTGCCTGCTTATCATCCGTAGGGTCTGAGATGGGTTATACAACCTCTCCCTGTGCTTCCTCCCCGCTGAATGGCGTTAATAATAGTGCCAGCCTCACAGGGCTGTTGAGAAGATGAACTAAGTTACTGTGTATAAAGCACTTAACCAGTGTCTGGTGTTTGGTAAGTGCCAACTAAGTGTTAGCGAGTTATTAATATATATTTCCGAGTGAACATACAGAGAAGGCTTGGTGTTAGAGCTAACCTACGTACCTGAGCGTGCCTGCACTGTACACCGATGTTATACTATGGAACTCACCGTAACAAAGCTGCTCCCAGGGTCTCCAAATTACATTAATTAGCTTGTGCTGCTTTGATTGATCCTTCTCTGTGTTTTAGAAAGTCTTGCCCTGGGTTTTTGTTGCCGTGAGTTGAGGCAGTCTAAACCATGATTCCCAACCAGGAAAGAATAATAAGCAATAATCTAATATAATGAGAACATAACAAAATTATAAACTGTAGCTATTAAAAATGACATTGCTATTACTAAAAAATAACGAAATAAAACACAGCTATTGAATGAGTTCTTCATATACCCCAGGGACCATGGTTTTAAGTCTCCCTTACTTGGGCCAGGAGAGGAGCTGAAATTCTTTCTTTTTGATTGCAGTGATTCACCATTGGCCTTTAGTTGACCTGGGAGTGAGGAGAAAAAGGACTGGGTATGAAAATAGAACAGGGTTCACTTAAAACCAGTCAAGCAGTATAACCTGCCCCAAAGGGGTCTTTTCCTTAAAACTGGATGCAGTATGGAAGGAAAAGATGCCAGTGTTATTCTCTAGAAAGACAGGATGTTGGATGTAAACCTTTGCTCATATGGCGCAGGTTAGGGACTTGAGTAACGACATAGCTTGCTGTCACCTCCCAGGTGCCACCCAACTCTAACTGTGCTTCATTCAATCTGTAATTAATAGCTGTATATGAAGTACAATTGTGGCCATTCTCACTGTGATGGCCTGTATACTTCCTTTGTATACTATGTGGTGGTCCAGGTGTGCAAGGTCATGCTCAGGGTCTCAACACAATGACTCTGGGCTGACAGAGTTGTCTCAGCACATTGCTTACCTTTCTAAATCCTAGGTTCCACAGCTGCAGAAGGAGATAGGAACAGTTTCCGCCTCACTGGGCGTCTTGTGCTGATCCAATTGACTAGTGTTTGGAAAGCTCTTAGTACTGTGCCTGGTGCAGAGTATGTACTCAAATAACAGCTAGCTTTCCGTTGTTATCAGTTGTATGATTTTGGAAATCATCTGTGTTGAATCCAGTCTTCATAAGGCTAAAGAGAGACATTATTATCAGGCCCATTTTAAAGGTGAAGAAATGCACGCCAGAAAGTGCAGAGACTCAGGGTCACACCGGGCCTTCGAGCAGGGGTCCCGGGTCATCCAATGTCACTGGCCCCTAAGAAGGGGTTGTGCAGCTCAGACCCAGATCCGCCCCCACCCTGGCACCTGTCCTCCATCCTCAGCAAGGCAGACGAGCAAAGACGTAGCAGAAAATTTTTTATTTTCTCCCACAAAAGTGACAATGGTGAAGATTCTAGCTGAGGAATCTCCTCTTAATTGCCCTGTATCTTGCCCAGAGCTTGTTGGGAAAGCTGTGACTCTGGATCTCAGAGTTAAGACCCTGGCACTTTTTGTGTGGTACAGAGGGCATAAGTTCTGCTATGCAACTTTGAACATGGAAAGACAGCTCATTAATTTACCATATCTTGTCTCTAGAACTTGTCCCCATGTTTTTGGCTCAAACTTTCAGAGGGGAAAAATCTTTCATTTTAATTTTTAATTCAATTACTTATTTACTTATATTCAGAAACAAAACTGATTATCATATTCCGTGGTAGTATTTTGCATATGGATATCGTTATTGCTTTCTAGAGCTACGTTTTTAATGCATGGGCATAAATAAAAGAATTAAAACATTTATATAGATATGGAATTAGTACTGTCCACATATAATGTGCATGCTTATTTTTCTCTCAAAAATTTGGGCAAAGAAGTGCACATTATACACGACAAAATACAGTACTTCTCTAAACCTAGTTAAATCTAATTATATCTTCACTCAACAAGAGGTCAGAATTCACTCTTTCCTTCAGTTCACCTTGTATCTCAAGACAGGGAAAGGGTCTCTTATCATCAATCCAGACTAGTTGCCACTGAGATGTTCAGTATCCAAGAACTTGAGGTCCATTTTAAAGCCACAGACCCCATTCCTACCTGCCCCACCCCAAGACCCTTTGCCTAAGATACACCTCTTAAAATTTCGTGCCCCCACCCAGTGTCCACAGGCGCCCTCCTGAGGCATGTAGACAGATGTGACCCCTTTCCTTCTTCTGGGGGTGCTATGGCTTTTCCCCATCCCCTTTTATACCCCAGGTTTCCAAAGCATCAGAGTACCTCTTCTCTCTTTGGGAGCTCAACTCTTTTCAAAACGAAGCTCCCTAACTCTGTGTGAGAGAGGAAAGGGGAGCCCCTGATATTCAGGTCTCGAATCCTTCTTGACCTCTGCAAGGGCACAGGGAAAGTATTTCTCTTTCTTTCTGAAAGGTCTGTGGCAGTGAAAGCAAAACACAAAGGCAAATGTCCAGAAACCAGCCTGCCAGTGTTTCTTTTTTCAGTTACACTCCTCGAAAAGTATCAAACTGGAACTGAAAATGGAAACACTATCTTCTTTCATCCCAACCGCCTGTTAGAGTGGGCGGATGAAGCAACACTTTGCAAAGGTCCTTTGATGCTTTAGGCCTTTGCGCAGAACTGCCTGCATTCTCCAAGGTGGCACTGGCTGCTCTTCAGAAAGTAGGCTGTTACAAAATTCTGCCTGGCAAAGCTTGTCACCCATCCACTCGATGGATCACATCGGTGATGTAGAGAATACATTTTCTCCTTATTTTCATTAACTTCTTGATAAATTTTGAGTTTTATCTCATTCATCAAGTTTTACCATGGCCTTTTTCTCTTAGTAATTCTACAAATAAGGATTGTATTTCCTAATTATTTTTTTAATCCTCACCCAAGGACATTTTTTTTTTCATTGCTTTTAGAGAGGAAGGGAGAGAAAGAAACATCGATTAGTTTCCTCTTGCACACTCCCTGTCTGGGTATCAAACCCACAACCTAGGTATGTGCCCAGATCAGGAATTGAACCTTTAACCTTTCAGTTTATGGGATGACACTCCAACCAACTGAGCCGCACTGACCAGGGCTGTCTTCCCTAAATTTTCATTCATTCTCTGTCTGGGCACCAAACACAAAAAGGCTTAGGGGGTAAAAAGATCCTATGCCGTGTACTAGCCCAGGTCTTGTAGGGAAACAGTGAGAATAAAACACATGAAGGCCCCCACAGGGCTTATGCGTATACTGCCAGGCCCTGTTCTAAGTGCTTCACATATATTGATTCATTTAATCTCATGTCAACCCTATTCAGTAAGCAGTATCTTATCCCCATTTCATAGATGACAAAAGTGAGGCACAGAGAAACTTGTCCAAGGTTGCACAGCTAGCAGGTGGCTGAGGCAAGATTCAAGCCCACGTAGTCCGAAATCCATCTGTGCCCTTATCATGGGGCTGTGAATACCCATTGTGACTAAGTGTTGGGAAACAAATAAACAGGATAATGATACCAAGAGTACCTGGACTAGGTCTTTTCCCTTGTGTTGATCAGGGAGGGTTATCTAGGAGGCAGCCTTTGAGCCAAAACCTGAAGGCTGACAAGGAGCCAGCTGTACAGAGAGTGGGGTTGTGAGGGTGGAAGAGCATCCAGGCCAGGAAGAACAAGAAGAGCAAAGAGAAGAAAACAGTTGGTCAAGGGCAGAAAGGTGGCCTGTGTGGCAAGCATAGAGGGACAGGGAGATTAACATGTGATGAAGATGGAGAGGATGCTTTAAGAGAAGGAGAAGCTGTTGGCAGTGGTTAGGTTGTGCAGTGACATGATCTGAATTGTTTCTAAAGTTACTGGTTGCTGGGTAACAAGGAGATGAGCGAGAACCTGGAACACAGGGACCTGGAATAAGAGTATGGAGGTGGGGGCCCCGTGGGGGGGGGTCAGGTGACAAAAGATAAGGCTGGATGGATAAGGAGGGCTTGGCACTCAGACCATTTTAGCCTTCTGAAGAAGTGTGGACTTTATTTCTAAGAGCCAGGGACGCCCTGGAGAGGTTTAAGCAAAAAAGTTCTATCATTAGATCTATCTGAGTTTTAGGTGAGTTACTGCCGCTGGCGAGGAGAATGTGTTTCAGAGGCAGGACTGGATGAAGCCCAGTCAGGAGGCTGCTGGGGACACCCTGAGGCAAAGTGCACCCAGTGAGGCTGGGACAGGGTTACTTGTCTACAAAGATGAACCAGAACCAGGCACTGGTGCAACAAGTCAGACAAGGGGCTGCTCTTGAGGAACTTTTCAGAGTTGTTTGATAGGAATGCTTGGGGACGATCTGAATGTGAGGAATGAGTGAATGCAAGGTGATAAAAGACCCTTTAACCCTGTTTCTGGCTTGTGAGGGTTGGACAGTTGCGGTGTAGTGAGATAGGGAACCTGGACTTCTGGTCGGACAGGCTCAGTTTAGGACATACTGAAAATTCCAATGTCCTTGGTGGTAAAGCAGCGGGTGGATGGAATCCTAAGGATGGGAACTAATTATCTGAAGGAAAATGGCAGATTTGAACATTTCCTCAATTATCCCCTACTAAGTGCAGCAGTTATAGAAAATCAGTGCTGGAAAGGGATGACATCCCAAGAAACAACACTTCCCTGAGCGTCTCAGGACAGGAGGAGATGGGTTTCGATTGCATTTGGAAAGACGTGGGCTTTGCAATAGAACCATCCTCCAAACGCACCGACACATCCCGTTCAGAGCAGCTTCCCCGCCTCAGTTCTGAGTCCGTGACAAGTCACCAGCATGGTCAACACAGCTCCGAGACAGCTCCGTGTTGGAGGAAAAGCTGAACACGTGCATCAGGAAAAGCTAACCCTAACTTTAGATGATTTATGTTTCACAAGAGGGCTGTGTGAACTTCAAATTTTCAGAACCCAGGGCATATCAGGTTTGTCCACAGGACCCAAAGTCTTCACTCCATTATGAGCATGGCGCAGACAAGCCAAGGTCAGTGATGTGTTCAGCTTTTCCTCCAACAAGAACCATGTTCAGGCTTTCCCTTTATTGGCTGTGAGACATCTCAAACTCTCCAAATTTGTCTTCAGAGCTATTTAGAGAACACAATGGGTGTGTCATGCAAAGACCCATTGGAAGATAGGGCTGCGAGATTTCTTTCCATTACAAAGTTTGTAAGTTTTCAGCCCTGCCAGTGCCCTGGAAATACTGGTGCCGGGTCTACCAGGGTCTCTTTCAGCAGTGGCGAGAGAACCAGTCTGTCCCTTGAATAGTGGATGGATGGACGGACGGATGCTGGAAAATGCAGCGATGAGTGAGTTCTAGAGAAAGATTTTACCCCGAGACAAGCTAGCTCTTCCACGCTAGCTAAGCGGTGCCCCTGTCTGCTTTGCTCTTTATTTTATCAACTGTGTTTTGACAATTCATGAAAAAAAATGTGTCTAGGGCAAATTGAGCTCCTGAAGCAATAAACATTTAGACATGCCATGTGAATTGAGTTATTGTTCTTGGTAGGGATATTCTCTGAATTTGTTTCTCTTTTCTTGGATGCAGCACTTGTCAGGTTTTCCTCCTCCCGGGTCTCTGGAAATGGAAGTCTCCTTTTCCCCAGTAATTGTTGCAAATCCCTGACAATAGCCCTGTGGCTGGGTTATCTCGAAGGAACTTCCATTCCCAAAGAGTTGAGGGGAGATTAAAATTCAAATTCAAGAAAACTGGACTAGCTGGAGGGAGCTACACCTTCAGCCAAGGCCATCCAGAGTCGCCTCTTTCCCTGCTCACAGGGTAGGTTTTGTGTGTGTCCGTGGCAGGGGCAGGAGGACCATCCGTTTCAGATTCCCTTCCCTCCCTCCCGCACAGCCTCCCCAGGCCCGCAGCCTCCTTCGGGATCTAACTTTGTCCCGACTGCGTGTGCGTGGCCAGCTCGGAGCCACTGAGGGTCCCCCGATGTACAGGCGCGGCGGGCGGTGCGGCGGGCGGGGGCGCTCATTGTGTCCCGCCGCCGCTCCGCGCAGAGCCCGGCAGCCCCGCGCTGGCTGTGCGGGGGGAGCGCGCTCCGAGCGCGGGGGGCGTGGCGCGGGGCGAGGGGCCGAGGGCGCCCGCACCATGCGGCGGGCCGGGCGCGGCGGGCGAGGGGCGGGCCGGCGGCGGGCGCCCTGGCGCGCGGCCAGGCTCGGCGGGAGAGAAGCGAGCGGGCGCTGGACTGACGGAGGGCCGGCGGCGGAGGGGCGGGGGCGGTAGGGCGGGGGCAGCGGGCCGGCGGGCGGCTGCGGTGCCGCGGAGGAGGAGGCAGAGGCGCCGGGCGTGGATGCCGCGGGGTAGGCCACGGGCCTGCGCTCCCAGGGCGGATGGGACGCCGGTTTCCGTGGATCCGCGGTTGCAAACCAGAAGTTCCTCGGCTCCCTGAGACGCGCAACAAATAAAAGGTAATGAATGTGTCTTTGTTTTCCAGCCGCTATCGCAGGGAGGCGATTGACTATGCAGCACTTGTGTGTCCTTTTTTAAATGCCGGGCCGGCGAAAGGGACATGACACTTCTTAACGGAGCATGTAGAGTATATAATGTTGCGGACGTGACATTTCTCAGTGCAAACCCCACGTGCGGCCCACACTACTCCCTTCTGCAGCCCCTGCTCTCCCACAGGCGCTTTCTTTTGGCACCGAACTCTCTGAATTTACCCAGGGAGAAAGAAAGGACATGGCTGTGTGCAGACCGCGTGGGATTATTTTTAAAACCCATTTTTATGGAAATGTCAGGGGAGTTCTCCCCTTTGGGTGTAAAAGGGAGCGATACAGACCAGGGTGGCCAGAGACAGGCAGTGATATCCGGCTGCTGGGCACTGCCAAAATGGACTGCTCTTTACATTCCAAATGGCTGCAGCAAGTTTGATGCAGAAAGGAAGGGGAGGAGGAGAGAAGGAAGCCCCCTTTAGTACGTGGTCATTTAAAAATGACCCCACGCCGTGCTTCTGTGTTGCAGGCAGCTGCCCAAATGTTGGTACACATTACATTTAGAAAAGATTAACCAGCCCAGCACTTTGAAAGCTGTGTGGGCTGCCGGTGTGTAATCAGGAACTCGGTGTCTTTCTCCCATGCCTTGTTAGCAGAGTAACTGCTCCGTAGATTCAAGCAAATTCTGCGGAATTTCCAAGGGATGGCTGTGCTAATAATAGCTCTGGCTGTAGCTACTTAGTAGACATACTCATTCTGAAAGATGCAGCCATGCCAGTGCCCCCGGAAGCTCATCTCGCTGAGAAAGGCCATCCAGTGCAGGAGAGGACTCTCTGACCCCACCATGAATGGATGAAGCTCTCTCTCCCCTGTGAATGGAACATCCCAGCAGAGGCTGCTGCTGCTGCTGCTGCTGCTGCTGCTGCTGCTCTGGCTTCTTTCAGTGTGAATTCTCACTGCTTTTGATTGAAGGCATTCTCGGAACACCTAAGACAGGCACATTTCTAAATCTCAGCCATTCAGGTTGGACAGCTTGGTCAATTTTGGCATTGCCTTAGCTGTATTTAAACACCTGGCCTGGCTGAGTTGATCTGCATTTTCCTGATTGACTTTTGAACAACTGCTCATATCCCCTTCCACCTCAGCATCCATAAGTCTCCTCCTTTCCAAAAGCATGACTGACTTGTAGGAAAGCACCCCAGAGCCAGGAGCCAACTTCTGACTTCACCCAGGGAAGCCACCCCTGACCCTGGGGAAAGTACCACAGGAGTTGGATGCAAAAATCTATCACTTGCACTCAGAGAACTGGGTGATATTTTTAAAATGTGCAATAAAGTGGGGTTTGGGGGAGGGCATGGGTGTTTAATTGTTTTGTTTCTGGTCTTTAAATTGCTTCAAGTTCATTCATAAAAATTTGCCCCCTTTCTTTGGAGTCTGATTTGGACAGGACCAGAAGAGCAGACCTCCAGATTAGCAGAAATCTGATATTGATCCTGAAATTGTCACTTGTTTCTTGCAGTTTGGAGTCACTTCTGTTGACTGAGGGACCCATTCTGGTACAAATGAAATTTGGGTTTACTTAAGGCACAACAGGAAGGAGGATCCTGATGCAATAGGTTAGAATCCATTTGGTACTGCAAGGTTAAATAGCACAATTAATGGGAGCAATATTTGGACATGGACATGCTTTGAATCAACACTATATTGTCTGATCAATGACTAGAATGTTGCCTCCAGGTAATGTGAAATGAAGTAACACCTGATATATAAAGTTGTGTGGGTAGAAGTAACCTTTTAGAAAAATAAAACAATGGCAAAAAACTCTTCTTGTATGAAAGGGGAACTGTGGTAGTGGAAATGAGGATCAGAAAGTCTCCCGACCCTCTTTTGTTCTGAGAGAGGATGATCTGCCTCTGCTATTGCTATAATCTTTTTTGGCTCTCATCTTGAACTAATTTTATTAATAAGACTTGTTATTTATGGCACAGGGCCTTTGTGTAATTTGCAGACATTGTTGCCAAGTCCCCTGATAGCCTGGCAGGTGGCTCCTACCATTAGCATGATCTTGTTGTTGGGGAAACTGAGACCCCTTGAGGTTCAGTGAGTTGCTGATTTCATAATCCATGAGAACTGCATCCCAGATGTGTACAGTGCTCCATTTCATCATAACAGCAAAGCTGCTGTCTGGGGTCAAAGGCAAAGGCAAGTATGAGTCCTTGCTTGGGTTCTAGAACTTGGAAAAAGCTCTGTGGAATGGTGTATGTATACATTCTGGTGTATACATACACCAGAAGTGTGAAGGAAGGGCTCTTGAGTCAACCCTGATAAGTTAATTTAAAAAAAAAGTGTGGATGGTGTGTGATGGGAAAGGCAGTGATGAGATGCGGATCCAGGAACTTCGGTGTTGAGGGGACCTTTCGGGGTAGCTGTTTCTTTTTGTAAGTGTGGGGTACAGTGAGACCTCCTCCAGGGAAGATCTTTACTGACTTTACTGCATAAATATATCACTTGTGGTCACATTACTGATGCCTCTGTGTGTGTGTGTGTGTGTAAAAGTAAAATACAGTTCTGCTCACATGCTACATACTTATCTGTTTTGAGTTACATTTAGTCTGACAAACTGAATGAAAAGATGATGGGGCACTTTCAAATTTAAAGCTTCATTCTTAGATATTTTGCATATGTAAATACTTTTTTTAAAGGAACAGTATAGCTTATGGAGAATTTCCATTTAAATATTCCAAAATGAGAAATAGATATGCTAACAGATAAATAGCTGGTGGAATTATTTTAAACCACTTCTGCATTGTATCAGAGTATGTAAGTTTGGATTCATCCATGACTTTAATTTGTAACTTTTTTATTTTGGATAGCACCTGATGTGTCAATAAAATCTGAGGCAGAAATTCTGTTTGGTGTATTAATTGTGGAAAATCCCAGCATCTCTGCCCTGTCCAGGTGGCTCAGTTGGCTGGAGCTTCATCCCGCACACCAAGAGGTTGTGGTTTGACCCCCAGTTGGGGAGCGAATGGGAAGTAGCTGATCATCGTTGCTTATCTCTTACATCGTTGTTTCTCCCCCACCCCCTTCTCTCTCCCTAAAGTAACATATCCTTAGGTGAGACTTAAAAAAAATAGTAATAATAAACAAAAGAAAATTCTAGCATCTCAATTAAAAACTATTTCTGAGTTCTAAGACCTCATAGGAAGATAAACCATAGGATAAAAATCTAATGATTATTTGACCTAAAAACTGTTAAATCCTAAAAACTGTATTCTTCTTGAGTGCAGGGAGGAAAAAAAGAGGAACTGCCTTACCTGGACAGGAGCACGAGGTGCCTCAGGCCCACGTTCCCTTGTGACCTCCTAGGACGCTGGTTATCCTTTCGCTCCCCTTTGTTGCTTTCTGATCCTTTGCTGTTCATTACTCTCTGACAGTGGAATGAAAGGAAGGGAAGAAGACGTTGGGTGTTTCCTAAAAGACAGGAGGTGCAGTGAGAAAAAGAAGGGAAGAGATCATCCTATCAGTTTTGTAGGATATATAGGTTCTAGAACTTTTCTTCCCTTAAGCAAACTCAAAGACTGAAAGAATCTGGGGAAAGAGGTGACTAAGAACTGAACCTGTTGGGGAAGGGTGAGATGTGAGTGTTTTACCTTGTGGTGTTCATTCCAGCCATCATCAGACTGAAGTTCTTTGCTAGTGGTTTCATTCTGATGCTTATTTTTCCTAGGCCATTTGATCTCAAGAGCTGGTCCAGCAGCTCCTGGACTTCTGGGCCTCCGGGTTACCATTGTGCACCAAGGCCTGCCGGTTTCACTGCTCTTCTGTAAGAGGTTTTCTGAATCAGCATGACTCTGGCTTATTAAAAATTCTCTCCACAGAAGTTTCCTTTTGGTTCCCTAAACCCATCAGCTGCCACCCTTCCACTGACCCCTGGGATCAGCATGTCTTTCTCTTATAAGGAATAATCTAGGCACATCCTTATATTTGAGGCAGCCTGGTCTAGCACTAATAGCATTATTCTAAAAATATCTACCTTTACGCCTTTCTCAAAAGAAGATCAGAGCTGTTTCTACTGTTTAATGACTTGCATTCATGCTTATGTGGGTGTGTCCAATTCTTAATTGTATCAGTTGCAAGTAGGTATTTTCTCCCAAAAGAGAAATAGTTTTCTCTTTGATGGTAGAAATTACTGCTAAGAATAAGTGACATGATTGTCGGAAGGATTGAGGGTTCTGGTTTAGTTTAGTGGGCTTATTACTACCAAATAATCAAGAAGCAATGAGCTGGTAGCCTGCATGTGAGCTGAGTGAGTGCCCCTCTGCAAATGTTCAAGCAGAGCTAACGCTAATTCAGAAGTGCAGTGTGTAGGATCTAGCTTGTTAGTTAGGAAGCCAGATCTTTTATCTGTGGTGGTTTTCAGTTTTGTTTTAAACTTGGAGCTCCAATCGCTCCATGATGCATCACAAGAAGAAACTGGTTGTCCACGATCAAGAACGTGTGCGTATGTACACCTTTCTCCCCAAACTCTGGCTCCATCCGCATGCTCCACATCGCTCCTACCTTATCAGTAGTTACTTGCCAATTCGTGATTACTGCATATGTTCCGTTCACTTCATATTGAACCTCTGCTCATGGTGGGCACGGAGTGGATCTTGTTGGGAGTAAGTAGAGCACTGAGGGAAACTTTCATGCCACATTCCAACATCGATGTATAGGGTCTGGCAGAAGTAATACCCTTGACTGTGGTTGGTAGGGTACATGAATGTGTTACACACGATGGAGAGTAATTTGAATATTTCACCTAAAATGTGTGGTGTGCGTGAGTATGCTATTGTTATGTTACAGAATTACATGCTTATGACTTTGTAATAAAAGTTTTGGCATAGATTAGCAGCTCATAAAATAGGGGCATTATTTGTGCTGGACCTTGTATTTAGGTATCTTTAGAAACCTGGAAATCCAAGTAGTCTAAAGTGAAATGTCACCTGTTAGGTCCTCCCGTGTCTGACCTTTTCCTAGTTCGTACTGTGGTATGGCCCTGTTATCACAGCAATAGCCTGCCAACTTTGGGGCCAGAAGTCTTGGTACTAATGCATAAACCTTTTAACAACTTTCACTTCAGATTAGCCCAAAGCTAATCTCCCCAATTTGAGACTGTACCTTCCCAATTTCCATTGAAATCAGCCTGTTCTTCTGGAGTTGCAGTCTTATTCACAGGGCTTTTGCCTTTCTTTGTCCTTGCTGGGTGAAGAATGCATGAAAAAAATGGTGTGTAATGGGGAATTGGATTGATAATGCATGACAGCGAATGGAAATAATAATTGGAGAGTTGCCAGGCTGTGCCATTCATAACCATAAAATGCACAATTATGCTTTCACCACATGCCTGTGAACAAGTATTATAGATGCGATGAACGCAAACCAGGGAACCGAATAGTGTGGAGCCACCTGGACTGGGCGATACACCTACAAACCGAGCTGGGCATTAGTGCGGGCTCACCCATTTCTCTGCACGCACTGGCTACCCCCAGTAATACTGGAGATTTCTTTCTCTGTTGCTCAGAGAGAGAGAGAGAGAGAGAGAGAGAGCAGAAAAGAGGGAGGGTGGTGAGGACAAGAACCAGATTGGAGCTGAACACAATGGAGGGCAGTGTTCTGCCTTCTCAATCCCCTTTTATTAGGATGGTTGAGTGTTTTGTAACAGAGTGACCAGTAGCACAGACGTAGCCTGCAGGTCTTGGCAGGAGAGCAGAGACATCAGTACAGCAGAGTGGCAAGAGCTGAAGTCACACCAGATGTGCAGGGGACTCCACGAACCACGCACAGACAAGAGTTGAGGTTTATCAGTCAAGTCAAACACTTCAGATGGATGGAGTCTTAGCCATTAAAGGTGGATATATAGATCATTTTTGCAAATGAAGAGCTGCTTACAGATATTCGGAGACCTCACCAGGGTCTTAGTTGCCACGCCAAGACTCGAGCCCCTACCACCCGACAAGGATTTGTGTGACACAGCTTGGTCTGGCGGTTCAAGAGGAGCTGTGGTGTCCCTGAGCCCTGGTTTGATTTCTGGCTCTGCCCCTCAGTAGCTGTGAAAGGCCTTGGTTGAATTACCGAATCTCTCGGAGCACCAATTTTTTAATTTATAACTAACGTTA
Organism: Glossophaga mutica; assembly: GCA_039655065.1. Classification (NCBI taxonomy): domain Eukaryota; kingdom Metazoa; phylum Chordata; class Mammalia; order Chiroptera; family Phyllostomidae; genus Glossophaga; species Glossophaga mutica. Next base: position 162,320,232 of record CM077303.1, read on the forward strand.
TATTCAGAGGAGCCAGTGAGATAATATCTGTGAAGCACTTATCTCACACACACACACACACACACACACACACACACACACATACACAAAAAAAAATATATATATATATATATATATGGGAGACTCTTAAAATACAACATTTTGTCTTTGTGTTCTGCACTTCTCATTTGGCCTGCTTATGTCACATGACCAACAATGCCAACTTCTGGGGGCCTGCAACACACTGGGGTGTGAGAAGGCCAGTTGCCATGGAAATGGAGGTACCACTTACCTCAGTGGTACCTCCTCACCTACAATCCTGACATGAATTTTACAAAGAGAAAGGAGCTTTAAGGGGAACAGCCCTTAGCTCTGATATTTCATAAAGGTCCCCTGGCCTTCCAGAAAGGGTTTTGCAGGTAAAGGCCTTGCCCTAGTGACCATCACCTTATTGAGACAGACACATACATCCTGCTGCATCCGTGAGGCTCTGGTGAACCCTGGGACGCTGATAGGTGGAGAGGGCCCATTGGGGGAGGGGAAAAGAAGGAGAAATAGGATTTTGCCTTTGCGTGAATGCGTGCTGTCACCCTTTCTTTCTGAAATTCTTCAATTTTCAGAAACAACCAGGAAGTTCTTAGGGCTTTTGTCTTCAAAAAAATTTGAGAACAGAAATAAGAATTTATTAGCAAGGTTTGTTAATCATTGGTGGTGCCATTTTTTTTCTTATCAATGAAGGCAAAAATCCAAATGCTATACACAGTTCTTTGGTTTCTTTCCATTCATTGCCATTATGTAGGAAGATTTTAAGTTCCTATTTTTTATTTATATTTTACCTAAGTAATTAATGCAGCTAGTTAATGGCAGAAATATGCCTAGAACCCAAGAGTGTCCTGGATGCCTGTGGGTTTTCTTTTTCCATTGAGCCCACCACCTGACACTCTGAAAATACTGAGAGTTTCCTTGTAGCACGAGACATCAACATGCCAATTTACGTATTAGTCATTACAAATTATTTATGCACTTAATAACTTTCTAGGTGTTAAATAAAATAAATCAAAATGATAGATGGCCCATCTTCTGGAGATGGGTTAAACTGGCACACACAGGCAGCTGAATCAGAGGATGAAACAAATATAAAAGCAGGGAAAGTATTTATAGAACATGGTGGCTACATCCAGGACAAGGGTGTATTTTAGGTGAAGCCTCAGAGACAGTTTGTGGGCATCGGCTGCCTTGACAGGGTGGAGTGTGTCTGTAATTTTAGGGAGAAATTATAAGCTGGTGTTTGTTTGTGGTCCCTGCTTTCATTATTGTGGAAAATATGGTTTCTGCTGCCCGCCACAGTTTGGTTTGCCTGCCATCCTGTTCCTAAGGTTGTAAATAAGTCAATGGAGATTTGCTGCTATTGAGATACAGAGATCTACGTTGTATAGCTTCCCACTTGGAAAGCTATCCCAATACTTGGAGAATAAAATCCAAAGCCACAATGCTCTGTTTTTTATATGGCTAGATTCTTCTTTTCTTCTTGTGGATAAAATTGATCACATTCCTAGAGAAATGATGAACACTGGTGGAAAAATTCCATAAATTGTAAGTTTGATACTGTGGCTTTGGGTTTATAGTAGAAACAGAAGAAAGTCAGTCTGTGAGCACATTTGCTTGTTTGTAGGTGGGGAGGGTGAGAGCAAGGACGATCAGTTCCATGGCCTTCGCTGCTGCCCAGGAGGGGCACGTGGACCTGCCACACAGCATTGTCACCCCTTCTCATCAGACCCGCACTGTGGGAGGCTGCCTGTCAGATGGGCTTGGAAAGGGCTGATTCTTTGGCTATTTTATCAACTTTCCCTAAGTATGATTTCCCAAAGGAATACTCCCTCAAAGTATTCCAGGGTGAGCAAATGTCCTCCTGAGTCCCCTTTGTTGTTACTAGCTCCACCCATGGGTTTTTGATTACTCCTGTTTCTCTTCCTCCTAAGGCTTGAAAATCATTGTCCTGTGATAAGTGACTCAACACGCCTGCCTCGCTCTTCCTCTTTGCTGCATTGTTAGTATTTAACTCCTCTGGCCTTTTACACTACTTTTCTCTAATGCCTTGTTCATATGGTTCCTTCCCAAATTCTTTTGGGGTGAGGTGTCCACTGCCATCATCACAGTTCAGGGCCTCCTCTTTCTTTCCTGGGTTATTACAAAATTGTCACAAACCACTAATTGTCCCTTTACACTCTCTCTTGCTCTTTGTCTCTCTCTCTCTCTCTCTCTCTCTCTCACACACACACACACACACACACCCCTGTCTTTCCCTGAGCACATTTGACTTTTTCTGGATGTAATCCTCTTGCAAATGCTCAAGGTTCAGATGCAGAGGCCCCTCCCATTCCTTCTTTGCAGGACACCCCTGCTCATCCCTTAACTCTAACCTCCAAAGTTACCTCCTCCTCTTCCTCCCAGCAGAATGAGTCTTCCTCCTGTATTCTCCCAAAGCATCTTCATCAGTTAGTTACCAGTCTGTTGCAGTGACCTTTGTACCTGTGTCTCCCCACACCTTTCTAAGGGAAAGACCATGTCTTATTTTCTTTCATAGCACCTAACAGTATGCTTCTCATTTGGTAGGCACTCAAAATATAAATCAAGTAATAATTTGACATATGTCATGTTTCTCATTTCTTTATTTGTTTGCACATAGCTGGAATAATTTTTTTTCCCTTGCCAAGGCCTAGTGTCCTTACCTGTCCTTCTCTCTGCTTTTCATCTCAGACTGCTCTGTCTACACATTGTTTGTCAAAGAGGAGAGAATAAGGATGATGCAGCGCATCCATCCTTTATGTGGGTGTGGCCTTGCAACCCCCAGCTGGCAAAATGACAGAAAGTATCTAAATACCACAACTCATTCATTCATTCATTCAGTCAGTCAGTCAGCTAGTCGGTCAGTCGGTCAGTGAGTAAGTCAGTCATCCAACACACACTTGTTGGTATTCCTCTGTGGGCCAGGAATGTCTCAGTGAACAAAACTGATAAAAATTCTTGCCCTCAGGGGGCTTGCATTCTAAGGGGAAGAGGCAGGCAATAGACATAATATATTAGTAAAAATTATATAGTGTGCTAGAAAGTGGTGATTGCTATGAAGAAAAATAACTCAGAGGATGGGACGTTTGACAAGGTTGCTGTTTTATATACAGACAAGATATTGTGAAAAGGTGATATTTGAGCAAAACTTTCAAAGGATGTGAAGAGGTGAGTGAGTCCTGTGTGTCTGGGGGAGAACATTATAGGCAGAGGAAAGAGCTCATCCCAGGCCCTGAGGCCGAAGAGTAGGGAACAGCAAGGAGATGAGCGTGGAAAAGCAGAGCAGGAGAGGGGCACAGAGGCTCTGCACTGGGGGCAGGGACTGTTGCGGAGCATGGACCTGGGGAGCACCCCGGTTGCACTGGGCTGCACAAGGACAGTCAGGTTGCTGTGTGTGGACCAGACTGCAAGGCAGGCAGAGGTAGCAGCGGGGGGCTGGTTGGGTGGCCATTGTAAGAATCCAGAAAGTGACGACGTGATGATGATGATGATGAAAAGTGTTCAGGGTCTGGATAATTTAAGGGAACCCACACGATTTTCTGGTGGGTTGATGTGAGACGTGAGAGGTGAGAGAGAAGTCCAGAACTTGGGGACCTGAAGAACAGAGCATGGGTGCAGAACGCTGGCATTGCAGGAGAGGGGGAAGCTGCAGTGGGGGCAGCTTGGGGAGAACATAAATTCGGAATTCTGCCTGGGACATGGGGTTTGGGATGTTTAACAGATATCCAGACAGAGATGCTGAGGGGGAAGTTTGTGGACAATCTTACCCAGGCCTGGGAAAGGAGAAAGTCCGAGCAGAGATACGAAGTGGGCCTCAGCCACGGAGAGATGGTACTTAACGTCTCCGTGGCTCAGTCCTGAATACGAAGATGTCTGGGAAAAGTCGTAACTACCACACTTCAAATTCAAAGAACATGAGATATAAACAAATTAAGTAATTCCTGGAAATTCGAAGAGCCCGCTGAGATGTGCAGTCGTGCAGTTTGAACTCTCCGGGTCCTGGTGGTCGGTCCTTTCGATAGGTGGAGGGTGCATCTGTGACTCTCATGTTTTCAATGAGTGTATTGATGTATCATTGATATAATGAGCAGCACATACCGACAGTGTACATGCAGTTTGATAACTTTTGACATATGTTTGCACCCATAAAACCATCTCCACCTCCAAATTATAACTCCCTACTTCCAATGAATCATATTTACTGAGACTCCTTTGTGTTTAAAGCTCCAGGCTAGATACTATGAAGGATATCAACTGTACTCATTACCCCTGCATCATGTATTTGTTCTGATTTAAAGTTTTGGCTCTCTTTATCCAATGATCTAGTCACAAACTTATTTCCAGGGCTTTCCTGAAGCACGTGCTGAAAACACACTTAAGTTTGGTTACCAAAGGGTTTGAAAAAACACGTGGAAACCCTCGGACACCAGGAAAGAGGAAAGGTTAGGAACGCTGCCATCTGTCAATCAGTTGGAATGTAGGCAAAGACATGTCCCTTCTTCTGTGGAGCAGCCTGGAGAGTAGGCTCGGTGTCATCCTTTCTCACTCTGTGCGGTCAACGCCGTCACTACCGCCTGCCGAAAGCTGTGAGAAATTGTTCTGTGTCCAATTAGAATTTTGATTTGACTAACAGATACAACATAACATCTTTATTGCTGTAACTGCTCACTCATGACATGCATCCTGGATATCCTTGGAGCTCCCCTTTGCCGTGGCCTTTGCCTTAGAAGGCACTGCCTGATTTCCTGTGACCGCATTTACATCCGAGGAGAATTCTGTGAAAGGAGGGAAACCAACCTTTGGTTTCAGAATCCTCTCCCTCCCCCTTCCACCCTCTCCATTTTCCTTCCTCTCCCAGCTTCATGCCCCACCCCTATTTTTAAATGTTTTGGGGGAACAAATGCATCAGCTCTGGAAACTTGTCCTGAGAGCATGGAGCTGGGGCAGCAGAAGCAGGTCTCCGGGAGGCGTCTGGGGTGATACACGGGCAGCCAGCCGGTGTTGAAACCTCTGACAAGATGAATGGAGGGATGGAACTGCCAGAGCAGCTCATGCGGGAGGCTCCACAGAGTCCTTCCCAAAGAACATGGTTATGTAAACATGCAGGCTCCAGCTTAGATGGACTGTCCCATACAGATGTCAAAGGTAGCTGTAAAAATGTCCCTGGTGTATGCGCTGCAGGCTCCCAAGCTCTTCTGGCACCTTTTATTGGGCTATTGGGTGGGGGAGGGGCAAGGGCTTGCTGCTGCCTTCCAGAGCTGGGACCACCCTGCAGGACTGGTGGCTTTCCAGACTGGGAATACCCTGTTCTTCCTTGGATCTCCTCTGCTATGATGTCACTGGAAATTTGGTCTGATGTAAGCATGAGTCTCACGAGGGTGAGCATCCTTCCTTGGAAGCCCAGAAGACTTGGCATCTGGGCACTGGGCCCCTGGACTCAGGCACTTAGGGTGTGGGTGGCTGCTTCGAGTCCCATGCAGCTTCTGTGAAAGCAGGTGGCCTGGAGGGCCGCCCCACTGTTGCAGGTGGCTGTTCTCCCACTGTGCATTGAGTCAGCAAAGACAGAATTCCAATAGCTTTCAGATGATCTAGAATATCCTTTTCTGTCCCCCCCACCTCCTCCCGCCCGCCCCGGGGCACACTCATCCCCAGGGCTAAAGGAGAGTTTGACTATAGTGCTACACAAAGGGGATGTTTCTGGAAGGAAAACTCACTTCCAAATTCTTACCTGTGCGGCAAGACCTCTAGCTCCCACCAAGGGCAGATGGATGTCTGTTCTGCTCGTTCCCTGTGTGCTCGTGTAGATAACGTAAGCCACAGAGAATGTGCCTGTTCCCCAGTCTGTGTTTGGGGTGCGTCTCCCTGAGTGCAGATGAAATTGTATAGTACCTATATTTTGGCATTGCCCTTGAAATGATATGTAAGGAGATGTGTTATTTGAATATGTATTTATTAATTCATATAAAATATTTAGAGAGTGCCTATTATCACAGTCATGTCATTATGTTTTGATCACACATGTATATCATTTTAACATCAACAAAATATTTACAATAAAAATGTGATTACCTCTTGCTTCCTAAGACACTTAGTTGTAAATAGTGTTGTTTCATTCCTCTGATCACAACATAAGCAAACGTTGAATTAGATACTGGAGCCAAATAGGCAAATTCATGTTACCAAGAAAATGTCCTTGAGGTTCTTGGTTATCAAATAATGAATACTAAACCACCAGCAGGTACACATAACCATTTTACATGCACAACATTGCGTTATATATAGAGGACATTTGATTGCCTGTTTATACAAAGGAAATTGGTAGGAAAAAAGGTGGAAAAATGTTTGTGTCTACTGGTCTGTAGTGTGATTTTTAAAAAAGTCTTCTGAAACAGTAAATGGGTGATATGAATATTTGTTTTATCCAGCTATGCGTAATATTGTAACAAGACACATTTTAAGTAAATGCATGAGTTATTAGAATGAATGTATTTTCTTGGAATTCATGTCTGTAGGTGCGCACGTTTGTCCAAGGCTCAGAGAGCGTCTGTCCCTGTCCCGGTCACTTGCAGTGGTGATGGCGCAACCTGTGCCATTTTGAACAAGGATGCTCGTTGGACAGTTCTCCCTTTGTTGAATCCAGCTGTGTCTTCTAGAACTACTGCTCATCGATCCCATTTCTGCCCACCAGAACAATGCTCTTCTCCCTTGCCATTAAATTATAACATTTAATCATCAAATTAGCATTAAGTCATCAAATTGGCAAGTCTGTACATCCAGACATGACCAAGACAGTCCAGTTTTTACCTGTTATCTCCATGGAATCAATAATGGCTCCTTTTTCACTCAGTAAAGTGTGTTGGCATGAACAATAGATTACAGGGCACCCTACCCTGTATCTGCTATTTAGACTGGCTGGCCGTTTTCCCGTTGTCCTGAGAAGACACGGCTTCCACAGCTTTCCCCAGTCTGGTCACTCTCTGGCCTGGCTCCAGTTTCTTTCACTGCCTAGGTGAAATCGGGTACCCAGAATTGAACACACTTCCAGAAATGGTACAACCATAGTAGAGTAGAGACCTCTGAATTCCATTATTCACAATGCTATGCTTCTAGCATGTGAGCTAAGGGTAGAGCATAAAACTATAAACAGTCTGATCCCAATTGAAAAAAATTGAAGCCACCATCTAAGCCCCTTTGTCAACTGTAAATTTGATCAGCAAACCGTGTCTGGCTACGAATCATCGGCGGGGTGGGGATCGGGGGGTTGCCTCGTAATACACATATTGAAAAAGACAGATTATGTTTTAGTAGCTCTTTGCAGTTTCCCAAGTACTTGCATATCTTTGTAGTCACTGAGCCCTCTTTCCAGACTCCCCTCTCTGCATCAGTTAGGGTTAAGTTCCTTTGAAAACAATGTTCACTGGCTGCTTACTATTTCATCAGTGACTTAGCCGTTCTCAGACCATCGGATGTATGATCCCTTCTTCTTGTTAGTGAAGATAGGGCTCTCCAGTGGTATTCCTTACTGCTCCTCCCCTGCCCACCACTCTGCTCCGGCTTATGTTTCTAGAACTTGCCATGTTCCTTCTCATTCCAGGCCTTCTTACACCAGGTTGCCTCTGCCAGACATCCTGTTCTGCAGATACCTTCCTCACCTGAGTGACCAATTCCCCAGGTGTGAGTTAGGGTTCCCCTGCCCCATCGCATCTCACACCCACCTTGTTGTCACATGAACTGCCCTGCATTCACCTGTTAATTTGGGTAGTTTTTCTACTGGACACAGAAGCCTCTTAAGTATGGGAACAAAATCATATCCATCACTATATGTCTAATAAGATGTCTGACGAATAATGAATGTATTGTAAACATTTCCTGAATGAACACACACTATAATGGCCATTATTATGTATAATCATTAACCCCAGTTTCCCTAGTTCATTAGGACAGATTACTAGATTATGCTTTTGATTGCTAGAGAGATAGATCTCTTCTCTAGAAGAGAAATTACTGAGTCAAAGCATATGACAGTAATTTGCATTTTAGTTTTATTTCCTGTAGGGGCTTTCAATTAATTTGTAATTATCTACTAATAATGTAATTTTATTTTTAACATATTAACCCCTCCTTATAGTTGTTGTCCTCCCCCCAAATTTACATTTGTTTTTTTCTTTTTGCTTACGGTGCTTTGTGGAGTAGAAATTCTAAAAAAATATGTTTGTAATGTAGTTATATCTTTACATTTTTTCCTTTTGGCTCATCCATTGCTTTTATGCTTAGAAAAGTCTAATAAATAATTGTCTGTGTATTTTTAATATGTAACTTTATGAACCACCTGGAATTTATTTGGGGGAAAGGGGGCAGTTGGTTTATATTCTTCAGTGGTTAGCCCTACCATTTCCTGTCTTGATTGAGAATACTGAAACAAACCAGGAACTGAGTAGTTCAGTGGTTCATCTTTTAACAAAAAAAATCCGTTGGCTCTGAACAATGAAAACATTCCTTTCTTTGATCGTTTTGCTTTCAACATATCTTTAAAGGGTCTTTCATTGTCCCGAGACTTTCCTTGTTTTACATTTCAGCTTTGGTTTCTACTCCTGTCCCTCTGAATTTATGCCACCCTTCATCTATGGGCACGATGGGTATAGCGCACTCTGCCCTGGGCACACGGCACTTGCGCTGCTAAAATCTCGCCTCCTCTGGGAGCTCTCCATGCAGGTACTTTGTGTTCATTGGGAGTCTCAACCTTCACTTTCTCATTGAGTTTTATTTTTACTGTGTTATCAAATTTTTACTTTTAAGGTCTTCATCTCACTCAAATGAAATTTTTTATATTCATAGAGTTGACCTTATCCTTTTTCTGGAATTTTACAGACTGTTTTCCTTGAGGGTGCGGTCCCCATCTGAACTGTACATTAGGTCTCCATCTCTACTATAAAAAGTCCAAGTGCAGTCACCAAAACCCCCAAAAGGGTAGGCATTTGCCTTTTCCTTTGGAAAAAACTCCCCTCATTCCACTCTAAACAGCCTGTTCCTAAGATGCGGAAGCCACAGCTCCATGGGGCAGAGGCCAAGTGTTGCTCTCATCTTTCCTCACTGCAGGGAGGACCGTGGATATTAGAAGGCTGTGTAGGTTCTTACATGTTCTTGTTGCTCCTTTGCATGTTTTGTTTCTTTGGGGTTTACACCTCACTCGGCCACCTTTAAGGGGTGTCTGCATGGATACCTGTGTTGTGAACAGTGTGTGTGTAAGAATAACACCCCACGGGGAACAGGTGAGGCCTCCCTGTTAGCAAGAGGTCTTTCTGCCCCTTTTTTAGCATTGCAGTGTGTGGCCTGGCAGTTCTCATTGTCCTCACTGGTGGTGTCCCACACGTCATACGCTGACTTTCCTAAACCTCCAGTCTTAGGCCAGCTCCAGCATGCCTTATGTCAGCTCTCTCGGTGACTGCCAGCCCTCCCAGGATGACTCTGAGGTGAAGAACTGGGCCTCCTGGCGCCCTTGTGGATGACGTGTCCCCTCTACCTATTGGTTATGGTCCCGCAGAGCTCTGTTCTATGGAAGCCTGGTGCTTGCCCAGCATTAGGAACAGCCACCCAGAGGAAGCCTGTCCTGACCAGCCTCCTCACCTGCCCTCCACTGTAGCAGAAAATCTGGTGCGAGTAAACAGAAAGCTGTAGCCTCACCCAGCCATCCTGATGGAGTGTGCATGGCGGGGGAGGGGGGAGCCCCGGGGGTACACCATCTGGGACGAGTACACTTTCTGACGCTCCTGCCCAGAGGTACCTTGCAGTCCTTGACTGGAGTAGGGACCTCTAAAGTGGGTACTGACTGAGAGCCACTGCACGCCAAGCAGAGTTGCACACACTCTTTACCTGCACTAGTCTAGTTATGCCTCACAGCTGCCCCTCGAGGTTGGTGCTAGGTGGTTTCCATTTCCTGGACTAGGGATTGAGGGGACGTGGTGACTTGTGGAGGGTCACACAGTGCTCCCTCATGGTGATTAGAGGACAAAACAGACCAGCACTCAGGCCCAGGGCCTGACCCCCATCTCTGTGGGACTGGCTTCTTCGGTCACCACCATGTCCCCAGCACCTAGCTCAGCATGTGGCATAGAGGAGACATGCAGGGATGGTCCTTTGAGGACATCAGTAGAGAAAAAGTGGAGGACAGGCCCAGAGGCATGGGAGAGGGTGGCCCATGGAGGAAAGAATTCAGAGGTCCAGCATGCCTAGCCCTTGGGACTGAGGGGACAGGGAAGGAGAGCGTTTGAAAAAAAGGAGATAAGGTTAAGTGAGGTCAGGTCTCAGAGGACTTGTTACCCAGCACTGAGATATCCATCTTTCACAAATAGTGCTACAGTGCGTAATGAGGGAGAGATGTTTTACAGCGACATCAGGAATCTGCTCCCAGGGCCTTGAATCCTTGAGGCTTTCCATTCAGATGTGTTCAGGATTGCGATCTCTACCCAGTCCCACCTGCTGTTACCTGTCCACCTCCTTCCAGATTGCACAGGACTCAGTCTCTGATGGAAATTCCCACCTTCCTTTCCCTTGGAAGGAGTAGGCACTCTTCCCTTCTCTGACCCCTCTCCAAAGAAGAAGAATACATTCCATGTGGAGTGGGATTAAGTCTCTATATCTTCAGAGACTCCAATTGCTTCAGTCCCAGAACCAACATTGCAGAAAGCCTGGGTAGAAAGCAAAAGCCTGCAGATGTGTGTGGCTGTGTTAATAAGAGGGTTTAATAATATACTTGAAATGGAGGTAAAGAAAATCCTGTCTTCAGAAGATACTCTAGCAGTGGCAGAACCCAAGTGTGACAGTCTGGTTACTGTTCTTTCAGTGTCCAGTTGGCTAGAGTGTAATGCAGAGAGCGCTGGAACCTTCGTGGATCCTTTACAGCACATTAGTTACCTCAGCTAAAGTGAGCTTCCTGCTGTGTGCTCACCAGGGTGGTGGCTGTGGTGCACAACCTAACTCCAGAGCCCATGCATTTGCATCTCCCAGTGTCCATTTTCTCCTGTCCATTTTGTCGGAGGGTTATCCCTCAGACAAAAGAGGGTGATTGTCGGTAGGTAACACTCTGGACCTGGGGTGAAATGCAGGAAGGACTTTGGCCTTCCATGTCTGAGACACAACTGTCTGACCTCCATGTCAACAGCTTGTCCTCAAATATTGTGCAATGTCCTGTTGGAAGGTGAAGAATGCTCTTCCTTCCCACATGCCACAGCTTAGCTTTGGGTTGGAGTTTCTCTTCCCGGAAGACCATTGATGGAGCTCCTGGATGTTCTCACCTCTTACCTGTCTGGGTCCATTTCTCGCCTTCTAAACTTGAGGCCAAGAGACTGCTGAGTAGTGCTTTCTGGCCCTCTGCCCTGTGGTACCATTTGGAGAGGGTTGAAATGCATTGTCCCACAGGACCACACACAGCAGTGGTCATCAGGGCAGCAGCACTGGGGACTAAAACTGTCTGCCTCAGACACAGCAGCCCTACCCAGTCCCCAAGACCTTGGTGCACTCAGCACCATGACTTCTCTCCCTGCAGTTCCAGAGAAAACCCAGCTTCCTTTTGCTGAAGCTAGGGAGGGAAGGAAGGAAGGAAGGAAGGAGGGAGGGAGGGAGGGAAGGGTCTGAGCAGTGACAGAAGCACAAAGATACACTTTACAGAGATCCTCCAGTCAAACCCTGGCCCCACTTATGGTCTCATCAAATGCAGATTTGGAGAGGGATGAGCTTTGAAGAATTCGAGGGTATTTCAATTTTTATATTACAGTGCATTGGCATGTGAATTTGTTTCTAACTGTGACTCACTTAATTACTTTCATCTGGGTTTTATAAGCTACAACTGTACTGAGAAGCAAAGAGTCTCAAGAACAGGCCTGGGTGTGTCCTTTTTTTTTTTAAATCCAGGGGACTCATGGGAAAGACAGAGGTAAGATAATTTGCCAGAGATCATGGAGCAAAGTGGGGACAACATCATTTTCTCTGACTTGGATTTCTGGTGTCTAGCACCCTGTGTCTTCTTTCTTTCCATTATTGTCGATTTTAATATGATGTCACTCAAACACACAAAAAAAGGTAAGCTTAAGATGAATCAGAGAGGGAAAAATTAAAATAAAAATGGATACTATACCTTCAAAGGTTATGAGCTGAGACCCCCTCATGTATTGCTTTTATATTATAATATGATATTACCTTGTAATAACTATTATTATATCTGGTATTTCCATGGGGGTGGGTGAATGTGAGCAGTAAATGGATGAGTATTTTTAACAAATTTTAATTTGCCTGAAGTCTTTCTATATGTGTACTTGCTGTGGGGTTGAGTTTCTGGAGGCCACTGTGAATGCATGACACTCGTTCACCTCCCGGGTGTGACAGCTTTAGGATTACTGAGATTTTGTGATCTTGTGACTTTCGGGTACTAGATGGGCCGTTGGGCCCTCATTTTTCTGAGGGGGAAGCTGAAGTGGAGCGGGAAGGGCCATGTTGAGGTGACCCCGAGAGCAGAAGCTCCCACAATGAGTTCCACTGGGAAGTTGTAGTCATGTCTCTGGAATTTCCTTCTGAGCCTCCAAATGGCCTGGGTCAAGGGGCGATTGTGAGGTGCTGCTGTAAGACATCCGGATTCTTCCAACTCCAGTCCCGTGTCTTAGGGCCCTGCTGGGGGAATGCATGCTGGAAGACTTACTCTCCATGTTTGGGCTTTGACTGGCATGCTTTTGAAATGCGAATTTTCTATTTGATGATAAAAGTGTAAAAGAAAGGATTTCAGCCCTAACTGGTGTGGCTTAGATGTCTGGGAGTGGTCCTGCAGAGCAAAGGGTTTGGGTTTGGTTCCAGGGGTCAGAGCCCACGCCTGGCCTGGGGGCTCAGTCCCCAGTCAAGTGCATGTGAAAGGCAGCTGATCGATGTCGCTGTCTGTCTGGCATTGACGTTTCTCTCCCTCTCTTTCTCCTTCCCTTCACCTCTCTCTAAAAATAAATATTAAAAAAAAATAAGATTTCAGGTTGTTTGGGGGAACATGGATAATTTTCCCAAGTGAAGTATGATTGGGAAATGTTAATTCCTCCTTTTATACAATTCTGCTTCGTCTTTAATATTTCTGTTATTGTCTCGTAAAGGTATTGTCTCTAAAATGACTATGAAGCACAGCTGGGTAACTTGCTGCACACAGGGACGTAAACAAGGCGGCCTGTGGTAACTGGGGGAAAAGTGCCTCGGCAGGGCGGCGGTGTTCCTCTCAGCAGCTCTGCGCCCCTGCCCACCCCTTCCTCCCGCCACTCCCCTGCACCTCAGTGATAACGATGTCAGTACAAACCAGCATTAGGAATTATAATGAAATTATTAGGAAATGTCATGTGCTAATTGAATAATTTTAGCTTTTGTTTTTGTAAACTCCATGTTTTTTTCAGGATCTGCTACCTGATAGTCATTCACACAGCTGCATGAGATTTCTATCAAAATGGTAAACAGTGGAACTAGGGTTATTTCTTCAGAGCGCTTCCTCTACACGTGTATACCATAGTGTATAAATTAACAGGCAGGGGGAAAGAGGAGAGAAGACATCCAAGAAGTGGCAGAAAGAGAGAGAGCAAGGGAGGTGTGACGTATACAGAAAAAAGTGATAATAAGAAGCATATGCTGGTACTCAATTTTGAATTTGAAGAGAAAATATTCTTAAAGCATATTTTCACATGCTGAGCTTTTCGTGTAAAGCAACCCCAAATTGCCATTTGGGGGGTTGCCGTTGCTTGTTTGTTGTTTCTTGTTTAGTGATGCCCTGTGTGGGGCGACTCCCCTGCTGCATTTGGGCAGCGGTGCCTTCCCCCACCAGCAGTAAGTCGAGCTGCTGTAGACAGATGCCCTCAAACGGACTTAGTTGCAATCCCCCCTTTGAGATTCTGTGTTACCAAACCACCCTGGTCACAACCGGCATCCTATTAATTCTGCCTGCAGGGAGAGAATGTGTCAGACTTCCAATCTTCAGATTTCTGACCTATGTGACAATTCTAATTCTCATTCGTAACTTAATTAATTTGATTTAATGTGTTAACAACACAGGCCATCTAAAACGAATTTGCTAAACAAGAAGCTTCTCAGGCACCATTCCCTGTGGCTGACCTCAAACACTCTCATTAATTTTTCTAGATAATTTTTCTTTATTATGTTATTCTAACTAACTCCCCCAACAACATTTTGTGTAATATTTGGGTGGAGTGGGGGGAACCACCCGTAAGCATGCTACCCTAGCACATCAGCTGTTTTATCTGTGCCACCTCGTTCCTGTTCCTCTGCACAGTTTTATTGGCTGACGTTATAGTTCACATGTCATTTCATATTCTGCTATGCTCGCTTAAGCCAGCATCATAAATCCATGTTTTACATCGTCTTTGTGATTCATTGTGTATCTTAACAGAAAAGTTGGGTAGATGGGGTAGACACCTTACCTTCAAAATAACACTTTTCTATGCATTCTTTAGAATCACAGCGCACTTGGCAGGGCTCTGCTTGGTATAGAATTGTGTGGGAGCCAGACGATTTATGGGTGGAGTGGTGGCCAGCCAGCTGACATCAACGAGAAGCCTTGTTCTCCGACAGGCTTTCCTTGGAGGGTGATGCCAGTGCTCCGATTGTGCCTGAAGCAGCTGAAAAGGAAAACAAGGAGAGCAATATTACTTTACAGTTGTTAGGATTCCAAAGGAAATTTCAGAATGCCTGGAAGCCAGACAAAGCTACAGATGTCCCCGCTCTCTCCGCACACACCCAGAATGGTAAACCTTTTCGGAACTGATAACAGGATACTCCCATTTACTTCAGGATGAAAAAACAAACGGGTCCTTCTTTTGAGGAAAAACTACAGCAGTGCTGTTAAAAGAAATTCATACTTTCAACCATATGATGATTCAGAGTTGAGTTTCTGGTTAGACTCATGTTTCTGGGCTGACTCTTTAAAGAAACGTACTGCCTTCCAAAAGGGAGGCAGCTTATAAGCTCCCAATTCAAACAGGGAGCATGCTTACAAATTCCCCAGGACATAGCTTTGGGCTTTGCTGAAAAGGCGAGTGAACTTGATACACCTTGGGTGGATATTAAAGTCTCCACGCATGTTTTTTTCCTTAAAGTGGTGAGGAGATGAGGTGAGATTAATGTAATGAGAATTTTGTATTTCCGTAATCTCAGAGAAAACTTTTAGACACAGGTGCAAACTCAGTATCCCGCCACACTTGGCATCTATTGAAATGTTTTTAGAAATTGACATACTACCTCTTAATCCTGTGATTAAACTGTATTTGATACAGTAATGTTTTTCAGATACCAGTATTCCTTTGTTTTTATAAAATGTATTAGAATGTGAATAAGGAACTCAAGAACGTGTTTATATCCTTGACCTTTTACAGTACAGTGAAGCTCAAAACTTTGAGTTTTAAAGGTGCAAAGGACAAGCAGAATTTCTTAAAATTCTCCCATCCCCACTGATCAGAGAATTTTCTCAGGCATTTTAAAATAAAATGTTGGACGGCCATAGCACTTGCTTTCCTAGAACATTCACTTTATTAGAATCAGGTTCTTTCTATAATCAGGAGTGAATTGCCAACTATCTAAAATTTATTCAAGGTTCCTGTGCCATTGCTGTAAACTGCCCTGTTGAAACTCGAGCACTTTTGGTGTGCTGTTGTGATGAAAGACTTGTTTATACATTCTGGGGTGAGGTACATATTTTAGTCTAATTTAACATTGTAGTGTCTCATTGAATTTGAATAGGGGAATGGTTAAAATGAAGTTGATGGGCTTTTTCCCCCCCAATAAAGTTATTGACTTTGAATTTGCTTTCTTTTTTTAAAACTGAGATATAACTGACTTATAACATTGTATTAGTTTCTTGCGTACAGCATAATGAGTCGGTATTCATACAGATTGTGAGTTGATCACCAAAAGAAGTCTAGTGAACATCCAGCACCACACGTAGTTACAAACTGTTTTTCTTATTATGAAAACTCCTGAGATCTAATCTCTCAGCAGCTTTCAAATATGCAGTAGAATATGATTAACTGTAGCCACCATGCTGTACATCACATTCCCAGGACTTACTTATTTTATAACTGGAAGTTTGTACCTTTTGACAACCTTTACCCATTTCCCCTACCTCCTTGACCTCACTGTTGGCACCTACCAGTCCATTCTCTGCACATGAGTTCGTTCATTTTTTTTTCCGATTCCACATATAGCTGAGATCACATGGCATTTGTCTTGCCCTGTCTGACCTATTCCCCTTAGTGTAATGCTCTGAAGTTCCATCCATGTTGTCCCAAATGGCAGGATTTTTCTTTTTTATGGCTGAATAATATTCCATTGTATATGTACTGGGTTTTCTTTATCCATTCATCCATCGCTTCCATATCTTGACACTGTATTGTATTGCATTGTATGCTAAACATAGGTGTGCATAGATCTTCTCAAAATAGTGCTTTCATCTTCAGGTAAATACCCACAAATGGAATTGCTGGGTGGTATGGTAGTTTATTCGTTGTTGTCCACACTGTTTTCTATAGGGGCTGTACCAATTTAAACCCCACCAGCACTGCACAGCTGTTCCCTTTCTCCACCTTCTCGCCAACACCCGTTATTTCTCGTCTTTTTGATAACAGCCATTCTGAAAGTGCGAGGGGATATCTCATTAGGGTTTTCATTTGTTTTCCAGATGATTGCTGATGTTGAGCACGTTTTCATGTACCTGTGGGCCTTCTGTATGTCCTCGTTGGGAAAATGTCTCTTCAGATCCTCTATTTTTAATCAGATTGGTTCTTTTTTTGTTTTTGCCATAGAGTTACATGATTTTTTTTCTATATTTTGGATATTAACCCCTTATCAGCAGTATGATTTGCAAATATTTTCTCTCATTTGGTGGGTTTCCCTTTTGTTTTGTTGATGGTTTCCTTTGCTGTGAGAAGCTTTTTAGTTTGATGTAGTCCCACTTGTTTATTTTTTGAAGCTGGTGAATTTGTAAATTAAGTCATTCAGCTTGGGTGACCACGGTTTGCAAGGTTGATGGATTCTAACGGACTCTGAGTCTTGTCTGTGGCTAAGACAATTAACACCTGAAGTTAAGACTTCGGAGAGTGAATAAAGACTGCACAGGCCCATCTCAAGTCCACAGCTGCCTGCTTTGGCTTAGATGTACAAATTAGAAGCCTTTGGACCTAAGCTTTCCCTCAATTTTTCCTCTATTTCACCCTCTGTTAGAGTGCGTATGAGTATGTGACACTTTCCTTGATGGCTTTTCTCAGAGCTGGGGACTGCTGAGTCATGCTAACTCAGATGCAAGAGGCTGTTCGCTTTAGCCCCTTCCAAGCAGGACCCACTGCTAGGGAAGTCTGAATTGGTGGAAGGATGGTGGGTTGGCTTGTTTCGAGGAAGGACTCTGAGAGTTTTCTCGTGGGTGTGCGTGACAGTTTGGACATGCTGATGGGCTGAGAGAAAGCTCTGTTGAACAGGAAGAGAAGAGGCCATGTTTCCCATGTTTCGTGGAGAAAGTGCTGGGGAGGAAGGACCCAGCCCCAGTGGACGTGCAAATAGGTGAGGCCAGGATCTGCCATGCGTGTCCTTCTCTTTGATCTTCATGAAGTGGTGGGTCACTAGGGGGAAAAGAAGGCAGCTTCAGTGAGGGCTACAGAGTCACGTAAGAATCCAAGGGCTAGAAGGAGCCATATGTGGCTTCTGGTCCAGAGAGCAGTTTTGGAGCCAGTTAGTATTAGTTGTTATTGTTACATTTTCAGGAATTTTGTGTGCCAGTTGTAAAATATAGCCATTATTAAAATCATGTAAACATAGCATTAAATAAATTATATGAAAAACAAAGGTAGTAAGTACTCAAAATCAATCACTTCCTAATTATCTTACTGTGCTTTACTGTCGTCTACTCTCTTGAGGTTTTGTATGTCTGTTGTGTCTGTGGGACGTGCCGTCAGTGTTGTCGTGACAGCAGCTCGAACTCGGACGTGGTGAGGCTGTGCGGAGCACAGCAAGACGGTGCTCGGGGAGGGCGGTGGCCTGCTGACGTCTCAGAGAGGCCTCATTCTTCAGGGGATTTCCTTTGAGGGTGATTGATGCCAGTGCTCCAGTAAATGCTACAAATTAAGGGTTTTTTTTTTTTTTCCATTTAGAAAGATGGTTATTAAATATTCACCAGCACCCACTGAACCCAGCTCACTCATTTTTCTATGTGAGACTAGGCTGCGGAGATGAGCAGAGGCTTGTCCGAAGTCCTACAGCCAGTGATGTGTGCGCAAGGACTGAACTTGGGCCTCCTGGTGCCTGTCTGGGGGCTCTTTCTGTTGCATTGCCCAGGGGTGTTAGTCATGAAAGGCCCAGGGGTCAGGGGTCAGGCTTCTCTGTGAGTGCTTATCTCCAGGGTTCCTCTGTCATACAGGTGAAAGCACTGTGGGACTAGGGTCGTAAACAAGGAGAAGGGGAGAGTGACACAGAAACCAAGTGCAGTGGCCAGAGGGGTGGTCATCTGGTGATCAGTAAAGAGGGGCAAGTTCAGAGATGGCAGAGACTGGATACTGAACTCTGTCCCTAATGCATGGTGATAAAGTTATCAAATGGAAGAATGATTAAAGAATGAGGAAATTTGTCACCACTGATACTGTGTTATGTTTGTATTTGCTATTTTATGTTACACTCCCCCTTAAGAATGTAAGCTCCTTGTGGGCAGGGATCTTGTCTTGTGTGCTGCTGTACACCCAGCTCCCAGGGTAGCACCTGGCACGTAGAAAGTGCTCAGAAATATTTTCGAATGAACGAATCAGTCCTGCTGCGTGTTGGCATTACGTAGCACCGAAGCCCAGGCGAAGTTTCACCCAGAGGAACGTGCCTGGTGGGGGTCCAGCAGACGGGACCCTGTACATTCGTCAGGCTGCTAGACCCACAGTGACCATCATTTCTCTTTATTCTCAGATGACGGAGGGCCGTCGATGTCAAGTACATCTTCTTGATGACAGGAAGCTGGAACTCCTGGTACAGGTAAATGACTTTGAGCCAACTTTCTAAATTTCTTCTGTGACTGATGTGGTTCACACTGTGATTCAGCTGAGGGGTAGGCAAGAAGGTAAACTGTTTTTCAGTCTAAATGTGTTAAAATCTGTGAGAGAAGAGTAGGGCACACCCTGGTATTTATGTGTGTGATTGCTATTTTTGTTCATTCTGTTTCTTTGCACACCCTGCCTAGGCATTCAAGGTCAGATGTATATCTAACCTATTGTTGCACATCTCTAGAACAGGAAATTCCACAACTGCCATTAGCTATTCTTTATGCTTGGAAGAAGTTAATTATAATGTAACCTAAATAACTCTTGCTGCAGCTAAAACTGGGTTAGTTGTCTAGAAAACAGTTCATTATTTTCAACTTCTGCTTTCAGAGATACGAAGACAGAAGCAATCTCTTGGCTCTGTCTCCCCTCTTAAAAGCTGTTAAACCCTTACCCCATCTCTGCTGAACATCTAGAGGAACGCACACAGAGGAAATCGATCAATTTATTTCTAAACTAAGAACACAGCTGTGTCAGAGAAGTCCATGAAGTAATTAGAATCATAGACCCTGGTCTTGCTCAGCTTACTCTTGGAAAAAACAAAACAGAACAGTGTTTTATTTAGAGCCCTAAAGAATGATGAAGTGTCCAACTGTAATTTAAAGAAATTAATTCCTAATCTGTTGCTCACCTCCAATGTTTGTAACTATATTTGCGTGATATTCTCAAACGTCTATCAGATTTTTAGGGCAGGGCTCCTTATCCATCACATTTGCCATGAAGAAGCTACAGTTTGTCAGCTGGTTGAAATGACACCCACAGGCTCATTCACTGGGGAGGACCCGGCTGTTCCGTGATGAGAGTCACGTAAAGTACTCTCATCTCGTGTTCCCTTGTACCTGGAGCTGGATGTCAGAACGTTCCAATTGCCATTTAAAAAGTTAATACTTTTAATAGGGTTTAAGTTATAAAGGCATTATAAATGCAATGTAAGAAACAGAGAAAATTGGAAATAGTTCATAATCACAGCATACTAATTCAACTACTGTTCTCATTTCAGCATCTCATATTTATATTTATATTCATTTTGTATTTCTTACATGGTTGTGATCATAATGTGGGTATAATGCTATACATTTTATTTTTCCACTTAACATTGTCTTTCACTAGCATTTTCAAAGTTATTATAAATTGTCATCTTTGTTAATGGCTGCATAGAAATGGATATACCATTATTAGCTAATCATTCCTCCATTCGGGTACATTTAGAGTTGTTGTTGTTGAACAATTTCAGAATATTTGTAACAAACCTTAGACTAAGCAGTGGCTTTCAATGTCTCCCCGTTTACCTCACAAGGTTTAAAGAGGGTGAGTTCAGTTTTGGGTATCAGGTTTCCAGGAACTGCTTATCTCCATGGAGAAGCATGGAGTTTACATAAGGGTGACTGACCGACAAACATTCCTAAGTAGCAGCAGAGGTGGGAGGTCTAGTTTTTCCATCACCACTGGGGTAGGAGATGCATCAAAGGCTGCACCTCAGACCTCCAGAAGCAGGCAAAGACTGAGCTAACAGATCAACAACTAACAGTTACTTCCCACCAAGAGAATGCTGGTAACCAGTCAACCCCAGAGATGATTTTCTGCAGTAGGGTAGGCCTGGCCTCTGTGATGGTACATTTCCTTTGTCTGGGTTACAGAGCAAAATGGCCATGATCCCCAAATTTAATGCTTTTTCTAAAGCCCTTTGAGATTTATGAGCAGAATCTGTGCTTCCAAATCCCTGATCGCTCTGTGTAAATCCTACATTACCCATAAGGGGAAAAGGACGAAGGTCAAGAGTACACATACTAGGATTTAATATTCGAAAGGCTCATCTCTAAATCCACAGGCAGGTCCCTGACACCTAGAACATTACCGTGGGGCTCTCTAAATCCTTCAGTTTCACTTAACGACAGCTGGAGTGAGATGTGAGCATTCAGCAACAAATCAACCTAGGTCATTGATCTAACCCGGAGACAGTATCTTTTGCTTGGTCATCCAAAGTTGTTTCATACAATTAGAAATGTACTAGAAAAGCCTGTGTCAAAATGAGAGGCCACATCTTGTCTGTCCCTCGGTCAGCTTGTTCCTGAGGCCTCCCTGGCCACACCAGAGGGAGCCATGCATGTTTGGTATTGAGCTTTTTAAGTCTTGTCTTCATACAGCGGTTCCCTTAAAATGACTCTTTGCTTTTCTCTGATCTGAATGCATATTTAGGGGACCATTTTGAAAGCTAAGAAAGAGAAATATGGTTTAGCCTGAGTAAGAATAGTTAAGTAAGAACAAAAAGAATTTCCTGATAGTGAAGGTCAAAAGATAGAAGCCATTAATAGGGAAGGTTCCAGGTTCTTTCTCTTGGTTATCTTAAAAGTCGAGTGGATTTCCCTAGTTTGGAATGGCTGAAGTGTGGCCCTTCCTCGTTAGGTTCTTGTGCAGCTCATGGTACTGTATGATCTGCAGTCTTGCAGGAAGACAGGCCAGGGCCAGAAAGAGACACCTCATCGGATTTTAGGTCTTCAGAGTCTTCTCCCTCCCCCAACTCTGCCACAGTGAACTACACTTTTAAATTAAACTTATTTTTTTAATTACAGTGGACATACAGTATTGTATTAGTTCCAGGTGTACAACATAGTTATTAGACATTTATGTACCTTATGACATGACCATCCTGCTAAGTCTGTTGCCCATTCAACAGCAGACATGGTGTTTACAGTTTCATTGGCTATCGTCCCTACGCTGAGCTTTATATTCCCGTGACTGTTTTTAAAACTGGCAACTTGTACTTCTTAATCTCTTTCATCTTTTGTGTTCTCCCCCACCCCCCTCTAATCTGTGACCATCCGTTTTTGTCGTCTCTGCTTACAAGCTTGTTCATTTATTTTGTTTTTTTAGATTCCAAATTTAAGTAAAATCATATAGCATTTGTCTTTCTCCGTCTGACTGACTTCGCTCAGCGCAATACCCTCTAGGTCCATCCACATTGTCACAGATGACAAGAGTTCATTCTTGTTTATGGCCGAGTAACCTTCCATTGTATAGATGTAGCACATCTTTATCCATTTGTCTGTCAACAGGCACTTGGGCTATTTCCCTGTCCCGACCATTGAACCTAATGCTGCAGTGAACATAGGACTGCACATGTCGTTTCAAATTAGTCGAACCCCACTTCTTGTTTTGTTTAGGAAGCTGCCCGCTGAAATGAAGCAATATTCTAGGATCACAGTGTCTTGCCCCTCTGACCCCCTTTCTCAATGGTCGTTGGCAGCAAAATTAAAACCATCTACTTCTGTTAAAATAGAGGAACCAAATGTCCTGTGATTCTGAAAAACTTCAACTAGTCAGTGTTTTTCAAGAAAATTAAAGACAGCAGTGGGGTTTTTGTGATACATGACAGGGTGTCCCTAACCTTGAGAAAACCAGTGAGAAACATCAGGGAGGATTTAAAGCTGCTGAGAAGTACGGTTGGTGCACTTGTGATGTGGCCAGTCCACACCCGATGTGCCGTCGGCGTAAAATGTGCTCCGTGGTGTGGGGACTGCGTATGAAAAAGAGTAAAATGTCTTAATGACTAAAATACATAGAATTAAAATTAATCTCAACTATTCCTTTTCCCTTGTTTAATATGGCTACTAAAAAATGTAAAATCTCATATTGGGCTCCCATTCATGGCTCCCATTACGTTTCTGTTGGGAAGCTATCTCTAAAGGATGGAGAGATCATTTAAACAGGAGAAACTGTTGTCAACGTGGCAGAATTGTTTAGGGTCACCCAGATGTAATACCAGGCATCTTCCACAGTAATGACTCCATTTTACAGTTCTTTATAAAGTTTCTAGGAAGTTCATCTCATTTAATCACCACATTAACTGTAAATAATGCAGGTGCTATCTCAGCTGAGGACACAAATGCGAAGGATAAGTAACTTGCTCAAGGTCGTACAAGATCCTAGTCTCTTTTCACAGCACTGCAAAGTGTATATGCAGGAAAAACACGATACAATACAGTTCACCTGCAATGCAGCTGCTGCATTGGCCCCTGACACCAGCCTTGTCAGTGACTGGAGTTAAAGACTTTGAACCTCATCTCAGGTTAAGAACTGAGGATGGGCTGACCCGGGTCATTGTTTTTTCACCATCAGTTTCCAATCTACCTAGTGCAGATGACATGTGATGGATGATTATGAAGGATTTTCACATCATTTATATAAGGCTGAGGGTGTCAGGTGTGGAAGAAGATTAAATAAGCAGATTAAAGCGGTGTTGCCTCCTCAGACAGTGGTGCTAGTAACACTCTGTCTGAAGGGTTAAGTTAATGTGCTCTCTGAGTAAAGCCGCGTTGAAGGCAAAGTAAATATTCTGGCCTATAAGATGCTAACCCCCTCCACATGTATGTGACTTAAAAAAATCTGGAGCCCTAATCATGCTACATAGAATAAATGAACAGACCTGGGCTCTGGACATGTGTGCACACACCCATTCTCACACCCTATCCTCAGCTACTTTCATGGTTTGTAATGTTCTTCTGTAAAAATACAAGGGATTTACTTGGATGTAAACCCAAGTAAAGCAGGAATTCCTCCCATAGCACATGTTGCCAAGAAAAAAAAAATGCAGGGTTGATTCCATATCTTTTTATTGCAAAGGGTGGCTCAGTTTGCTTGCTGGTCCATCTACTGATGTGTCAGCCAGTCTGCCATCTGCTCCAGTCTGGTCTGAATTCACCAGGAGGTCCAGTGTCAGCCAGGGAGGGGAAGCCACGTGCAGAAGCTGGGCACAGACCACGGGGTTTAGTTTTGTAAACTGTCTCTCTGGGACCCCCTAGGCCACCACCCCACCCCACCCCACAAAACCAAAGGGGTGTGAGGCCACACTGCTTTGGGCTGACCTCAAACTTCACCATGATTGCCATCATCATTTATTCAACTTCTTGCTGCAAAGCTGGGCACCACACCGCTGAGCCGAACAGATGTCTTTCTAGCCCTTGGGGATGGCTGACCATATTTACATTTTAAAGATACACTGAGAAGCAAATGGGTTTTAAGGTGTAGGTTAGAGACATAATATAACAGCAACCCTAAGATAATCAAAAGTTTCCTTAGTGCCTTAGAGGCATCAGAAACAGTCCATAAAGTATACCCTTGGTTGACACAAGCAGCTAAGGAGTTTTCCCTCTTGGTGAGGAGGGAGGGACCACATACCTCTTTTCTCTAGCTAGGGCCTTGATGGAAAAGGTGGTGAGCTCTGTGCTGGGTGGGAACAAAGAGAGTCCTAGTCTCTCTGTGGCGCTGTGACAGAGGGAGGAGTGTCAGGATACAGCAGATTGATGCAATCATCCAGGGACTTGCCCCGCAGCACACACATGCAGCTCCAGGACCAGACGGCTCAGCCTGCCAGAGGCTGAGAGGAGACCATCTCTCTGGGCTGTCTGGTCCAAGCTCTGGTTGCTTAGCAACAACCCCATCTTTGCTTCCCTCCCCCACCTTACCCTCCTCACCCCCACCCCACTGCCATGTCTGTGTCCTATTCTCCCTGATGCTGATCTTAACCAATTTTGAAATGGCCAATATTTAGCTGTTTTTTCCCATACTGAAAGATAAGTTTCATTTGGTTCCAACTGAATGTAAAGGGAGAGAAAGGAGAGGGAGGGGAAGATAGTGCATTTTCTTCCCCCAGAAAACTGGTTTCTGTTTTTGCTTTTGGTTTCGTTACTGCTTAGTTACATTTTTCTTTGATACTTTCATAGAATCATTCCCACATACTCTCTAAGGCAGCCCAATAGGAGTGTTTGCAGCTAAGGAACCTCAGGTGATGCCTATAAACTGTAGGCCCCTAATTTTTGTCTTCTGCTCAAGAGGGATAAGAGGGGGGATTAAAACGAATTTAACATATAGTGCAGTTCAGCAAAATGTGAATAATTAAGCTTACAGGGGAAACACACTCACACATAGGCACACACCCCTAAGAAGAGGGTGGAAGTGAGGAGAAAGCTCACCATCTGGAAAGGATGGTGTCCCCGGAATGTGGGTGTTAGTCTGGGTGTTTTTGTTTTTTATCCAAAACTCAGAGATTCATTTTGGTCACATTGCTCAATTCCAGCTCTTGCTCATTTGGTGAATCTTTATTGTTTGTCTGCCACTGCGCTATGCTGATCTAAGTGTGCCTCCCTTGGGGGAAAGGGGTCATGTCTAGAGGTGAGAAATCATTATTCAGGCTTTTTTGTATGATTTTTACAAATCAGGTGGGGGTGGGGTTTTTTTGTTGTTCCTCCAATAATCTCCTGTGGCTGAGACACCCCCTTCTCTGTGCAGTTGTACCAGCTGCAGCTGCACCCTGTCCTTCCTTGTAAGGAGGGGGTGCAGGAGGATTTCAGGGGTAGAGATCTGTTCATCTGGCAGCTTCTGCTGCTGCCTGTCCCATCCTGGGAAAGAAGGAAGGGAGGGAGGCAGGGAGGCCCTCTCCTGGGAAGCAAGGAGTTGCCCAGCACCAGAAGTGGAAGAGGAAGGAATCTGAAGGGCTGAGGGAATATTAACTGCTCTGTATTTTTCCCTAGTTCTTTCACCCCAGTGGGCCTTCCCCATAGCCCTTGAATCTCTCTGCTTTCCTCTTCCCTCACTTGCCCAGCACTGAACTAACAATTTAGCCATTAAAGCAACTCAGAAGATTGCAGATTTGGCCAAGCCCCGGTCCCATACCTCAGCTGCCTGCTAGGAATGTGTAAGTGACTACCAGCTGACAGCTCAGATTCCACACATCCAACCCAAACCTGTTAGTCCCCACTCCTCATCAAATCTAGGGCATCTTTTTCTGCACCTGCTCTGAAGGTGAGCCCACCATTCTCCAAGGCAACCCAGCTTAAGAACCCAGACCCCTTTTTTGACTTATTCCTCAACTCCATCCCCACTTTGAAGTCTTGCCATTTTTTTCCTCTCTCAAGGAAATTACCTTCCTTCCCCACTCCTGTCTTCTTCACCTTGTGTAGGCATTTACCTCCCCAGACCTGACACTATCAGTGCGCTCACCGTCCCTACTCTGGGTGCTTGGAGTACTGCAGCAGGCTCCTCGCCAACCTCGATGATTCCATGCTCTGGACACCCCAGTTCATCCTGCACCACACAAATGGGTTATTCTCCTTTAACTGCTGCTCTATGACACATCTCCACTCAGAGCCTTTAGCAGTTTCATCCTGTTTGAATCCCTCTGTTGGACTGTCATATCCCTCCACGATGTGACCCTGTCCTTCTTATGATAGCAGAATATTTAAAAGGTGAAGAAGGTAGTTTTGCTCCTGACTGCCTCCTCTAGGGATGTGCCCCATGGTGTCATCGCTGGGGTCCTGAATTTTATTGTGGTTACAGGAATTTTATCCATAACGATGGGCAGAAGCAACTGTGTGACCCTCCTATTGTCTTGTAGACCACTGGTGCTCAGGCTTCTTTTACTTACAGAATCCTTTGTCCGATGTCATATAAATGAGGGGGGCTGAGCCCCACCAGCTTGCCCCACACCACTAGGAGCAACTCTCCTGAGGGGCCCAGCAGAACCCCCCAGGGTTTGGAAATCACTATTCTAGGTAGAAACCAGATGATAGAAAAGCACATACCCTTTACTTTATGCAAACAAACACATTCCTGAACAGTTAAATGTAAATCGAGTTTTAATTATCTAAGCCGTGTTTTAAATGCTTCGGGAAATTTTATAGCTTAGCGGTTAATCATCACATTAGTGGTTGGAGCTTGTCTCTCTGTACCGGGCTGTTCTAAGGGTTCGTGTGTGCTAACTCATCAGCTGGTAATCAGCTCCGCAACTCAGGAAGGTAGGCGACTGTTATTGTCCCCATTTTTCAAAGGAGGAAATTTAGGCACAGAGGAGTGAGTACCTTGTTCAGAGTTGTACAGCTGGTGAATTGTGGAGACCTGATTGAAAATCGGGTGATCTGGCTCCAGAGTAAGAGCAGCTTGTAACCAGTGTGCGGAGGGCACCGGCTTTGGGGCCAGACGGCCTGGCTTCAGAACCTGGCCAAAATTCAAAACTAGCCAAGGTCGCAGAGTGCCCCACCCCAGCACTTAGTGGCTCCGTGACCTTGGCCAATTGTACCACCACTTTAAGCTTGAGTTTCTTTATCTGTAAACTTGGAGTGATAGCTGCTTCCAGCCTTTCTGGTGTAATTTTATCTGTAAATTGATACTAGTCCCTGCTTTATAGAGTTGTGATTAGGATTCAATGAATTAGGACATGTGAAGCATTCGGAAGACTTCCTGGCACCTGACAGGCCCTCTCTCAGCTGGAATCAGATGCCCAGGCTGGATCACTTAGTAGCTATGGCAACCTGGGCAATGGACTTTGCTACCCATCTATAAAATGGGAATGACTACCTTGGCCTTCTGGGGAAATGCTACATAATTTGTTGTGATATTCCTAGTAATTTGGTTTTTATTATGACTCCGTGCAAAGCTTTGTGGAGCAGTTTTAGACTTCAGTGTAAGTTCACTTGACAAGTGATGGTTGACTGTCAAAAATTTCTTAGCTGTCAAATCTTCCAGGCTTCCCAATACATCATCCCCTCATCTCTTCATGAACTGCTAATCCTGCCAGTGTAATATACAACTCATTTGTCAAGGTCATACAAGGACAGGTAGGACGTAATGCAGAGTACTAATAACCATCCAGATAAGTGAATTTGGTTTTGACCTCCAGTTATGTCAAAGCATGCCAGTCACTCATCATTCCTGGGGATGAAATAGAAAAAAAGCAGGCAGTTTTAACCCAGTATCTTATAAATAATTCTGTTTGTAATGCTTTACATCAAAATGATCTTGAAGCACAAGTGAATCGTACTGGCTGTGACATAGAGGAGGGCAAAACTAAAGGCAAACATTATCCCTTATAAACAAATTAGTGATTGGTTTCCCAGCTCATTACTCATACACTGAAGTACTACTCACAAGTTCATGTGTTAGCTCACTTCCTGTTCAGGGCTGGGACCTCTGCAGAGGGTGCGGAGCACTGTCCAGGTTTTGTATCACAGAGTGGGAGGGACGTTTCGGGGCACTCAAGCGTGCTTTGTGTGACTCTGCAAGCTGTAGGAGAGCCGGGCCTGCTGGGTCTCAGCAGTCTGGTGTTTCCTGGGGGGACCTCGGGGCTCCAAAAATACCTCACTGCCAGTGCAAAACTGGTCAACATTTTTTTTTTCTTTTAAGGAAAGATTTTTAAAATCCGATGCAGAGTCCTCTAAGGGTGGCAATAGGTCAGTACAATAATGCTTACATTTTAAAATGTTGATAGGTCTTAAGATATGTTTATTAGATTAAAGTGAGCCATCTGTCAGTATTATAAAGATTCTTTTTTTTGCCTTCCTTACTCTTGTAATAGTGCCAGTGATTTATAAAATAATAAAGTATAAGTAGTCTCATACAAAGGTAGGTTCGAACTGTAATAATCCTTCAAGTTACCTTTCATTTTATCGCATATCCGTAACAGAGCCAGAGGGGTGGGCGAATGCCTTCTCACCCACCTTTCAGAGGTTAAGGAAACGATACGCAGGCAGACCTTGGGGATACTCAGTGTGGTTTCAGACCACTGCAGGAAGTGAGCATTGCAGTGAAGCAAGCCATAGGCAGTTTGGGTTCCCCGTTGCGTATACAAATTATGTTTCTACTATACTGTTGTCTGTTAACTGTGCGGTGGTATTATGTCTAAAAGAAACAATGTACATACCGTAATTCAAAAATACTTTTTGGTGCCAATAGACTTGCTCGACGCAGGGTTGTAACAGACATTCAATTTGTAAAAACGCAATAAAACAAAGCACAATAAAAAAGTGATGCCTGTAGAAACTATTGATTCTGTGATAGCAAAATGCCTTCCACATGAATAGCTGGTTCAGTAAGACATACAGCACTACTTAAGGGGTAGTGCTGCCATGTAACTCTTAGTTCATCAACAGTGTTCTCATCAAACTGTATTTGTAAGCATGAAAAAAATAATATGCTTTCCATTCATCTTCACTTTGAGTGCAGCGACATTAAATCCAGTTAGTTCTAGGGAAGGTCTGTGGGCTCCTTGATTGTGTCCTTAGCACCTGCCTAGGAGACAGGTCGTGTGCTGGCTGGCTGCCGCGGGGCTCCCCCAGCACCACGTCTTCCGACAACAACATTTGCAAAGAGGAAAGGGAGTTTCTCCTTGTTAATCTTATTATCACGGACAAAGAACCTTCCCATGCCTCCCTTCCCTGCTCCACCCCAGACCATGCTTGCTTCAGGTTCCCATAACTGAACCAGGCACAGCCAAAGAGATCGTTAATGTGATGGGCTTCACCAGGTTCTCAAAGTGTGTTTCTGGGTTGGCAGTATCCCTGGCACTCGGGAACCTGTTAGAAGAGTCCGATCCAGGGCTGCCAGCCCCTGGAGTCTGTGCGCTTCCCCAGCACTTGGTGTACTGAGGCGGGAAGGATGAACGCAGAGGAGAGAGCCATTCGGTACGCCTTTCTGGAGCGTTCCTCTGTGGCCCACAGCCAGTGTAATGCAGTCACCCCAGACTTTTGGATTTAAGGGACCAGAAAATTTAATGATTTTAAAGGAATCATTTTCCTTTAAAGGAAAGCAGGACTGGAATGTTTTCCTTTTTGGCCACGTAAGGGTATTAAATAAATATTGCTGACTACTGTAACCTTTACTTATAGAATAAAAAATAAAACTACTTCAAAAGGGATATGAAAGCAGAGTAAAAGAATAGTCTCTTCAATAGGACACATTTAGCTTTGTGAAGTTTACACACATTAAGCTTAGTTTTCTTGTTTCAACCCTAACCCATGGGAAAATGTACGGAGGCTTAGGAGGCAGTAGTGTGGAAACTCACTCTCTGGGTAAAGTCGGACCCAGGTTGGAATCCCGGTTCTCTGTTCCTGTGCAGATGGTGCGTGACCTTGGGAAATACTTGCCTTTATGAATCTTAGCTCTGTTGTTGCTAAGATGGGAATTATAATAACTACCTTCCAGGACTGTGATGAGAATTAGAGATAATGATAATATGAAAGATACTCTTGTTCCAAGGATTTAGAGTCTTCCTCCCAGGAACAAAAGCCAATCAAATTCTTTATTATTCAGTAGTAGCTAATGATACAGGCATTCAAAATTTTAAGGCTTGGCTGAGATTGTTGAAACAAGACCAAAGGTAATGTACGAAGTCATTACTGCCCCCAACCATGAATTGTAACATCAGACCACTTTCTGACTGTGTGACCCTGTTGGTCAGCTCAGGCTGTCATAACGAAATGCCACAGACTGGGAGGCTTACAGATGTTTTCTCACAGTTCTGGGACCTAGAAGGCCAAAATCAAGGTATCAGCAGGTTTTGTTTCCTGTGCTGTCTCCCTCCTTGGTCCGCAGATGGCTACCTCCTCACTGTGTCCTCATGTGGCCTTTTCCTGTGCTCGTACGTCCCTGGTGTCTCTCCCTTTTTTGTAAGTTCCCGCCCTGTGATCTTATTTATTCCTCATGACCTCTCCAAATACGGTCACATTGGACTTCACCATATGAACTTGGGGCAAGGGAGTGAACAGTTCAGACTATAATAGTAATCTTGAGCAAATGACTGCGCTAAGCCTTAGCATCTACATTTTTTTTTTAATGAAGGTAAATAAAAGAAAATAAAAGCAGATAAGAATCCTTCCTTTGAAGGGGAGTGGTGAAGCAGAACCACATCAGTGTGGGTACAGCCTCTCCATTGATGTCCTGAGGGCATGTGGGGGCCTCACGACATCATTTTCACAGGGACACCCGCTGTGCTGCCTGGGATGAGCCTCAGGCTTCTTACCTGGGAGGGGGTGTTTCCTGGGGCTGGTGTCAGACTCAGGGCTCACAGACGGGTCAGAGTGGGGCTAGCTGAGACCTGAGTCATGGCTGTGGCAGGAGGGTCCACTGCTTCCTAATCCCCACCACTATAAACACGGGTGAGGATGGCCTGTAGGCTCCCCTCTCCTCCGGAGCCAGGGGACTGTGCAGCGAGCTGTGACATAGGTGCGGGCTTGGCAAACATGGGGCTGCCGTGTTGGACAGGACTGTGTGGCAATCTGGAAAAGCACACGAGTCTGAATCTTAAGCTCTTGGCATTCAATAAGTGTAGAGGAGAAAGAAAAGAGAAGAATGCTGATCATGCCCACAGCCAAATTAACTGGGACCTCAATGAAGAAAACCTTAGATTTTACATCTACATCTACAGGTTTCCTCAGGGAATAATGGACTCCTGTTGGCTGAGATTGCCACTGCAGAGGGTCATTTTAAAAGTATTTCCTCATAACTTCCTTAGTCTCCTGTCCAGATGGATGACTAAATACATAGTGACCACCTCAAAATGTCTTTATATATGGTGACTCTTCCAGCCATGCCCTAAAGTTATGTTAATCTTTGTGTTTATCTCGATCATCAGCAGATGGTTTTTATTCATTGTCATGGTCAGTATTTAGCCTATAATGTCCCAGGAATTTACCATCTAAAGAATATAATTCCAGTACAGGCAAAAATGCTGGGAAAAATATCTAGACAGGAAACAAGGCAAGAAACCAAGAATGTGGTTATAGAAGATGGCGGAAGTACACCATAAATGGTGTGGGGGAATCAGAGATTCTTTTCCATGGTGTTCAGAATAGGGAATGACTGGCGAAGACAAGTTATGCCCTGTGTTTCATGGAAAGGATGACTTCTGGCAGAGTTGAGCCTGTCCCCCCTGCCATATACTTTAAAGATGCTCACTGGGTGGGGTTCCATGAAGGTTAGAGACAGACCGGCGGCTCTGGTGTGGTCCACACGGGAAGCAGAAGGGAGAGTGTGAGGAGGTGAGCAGAAGGCGCGCAGTAGTTCTGTGTAACTGGAGTCAGCGTATGGATCGACGGGACACCTTGCAGAACGGGCGTGGAATTGGGCTTCGGGGGGAAGAAAGCAGGAAACCATGCTGCCACCGCACTCACGCGTTTCTTGTTGGTGAGTGCAGGGTTAGACCCTCAGACTCGGAGCACTGTGCGGACATGTGTACGATGCCAAACAGAGGGGAGGTTGACTTTGAGGAATAATGTCGCCCAAGAGGATAAAATGCCCATTCTGACCGACTGTCTGAAAAAGCACGGTGGCTGAAAACATGACCCTTGATCCTTTGTAACGGTCGTGTGTTCCCCACTGCTGGCTTCCTGATTCATGGAAACCTCTAAACAGTCTCATGAAACAGGTCAGGAATCTCGGCTGGGATTCTTGGCTTCTTGCTGCTCTTTATGGGAGAAGCAGTGATTCAGAACCCATTTGGGTCCGTAGAACCTGAGCGTCAGGGCCCTTGATCTTTGCCAGGCTCAGTCCAGCGTTTTCAGTAACCATACTAAAGGAGAGAGAAAGGAGACAGTTTGGTTGGTTTAACCTTGTGTTTCTAATTTTGTATAGTCATCTCTAAGGCCACCTTCTGAGGAAACCATTCCCTGAACCAGCATTCCCCAAACTGTGCTCCATGGAATATGAGGCCCAGAAGGTTCTCCATGAGGGAAGGGTTCTGTGTTAAGTGAGTTTGTGAAATGCCTCACAGTACGTTCCCATCTGAGATATGGGCACGTTTATCTGTTAAAACCACTGAGGAGGCTTGCTGGAAAGGAACCTGCTTGGTCTGTCTTCTTAGGCCTCCCTACCCAAGAAAATCCCTCTCTCTTAGACCACAGATTCCTTTTGGGCGGTCCAGCTTATTGAGGTCCTGTGGGACGAAGGCTGTCATAACACTCTGGGAAAGGCTACAGCTGACTCCATGTCGAGACACATGTCCTGTGAGAGCTGCACCAGGGGCTAATGGCATAGCTCTGAGCAAGCCACTTGGCCTTTCTATGCTTCCATTTTCGTAATCAAAATATTGATTTCTACAGAGCTTGTTCTTTTTCCTTTCCAAGAAAGCTACCACCATCAAGGAAATAACAAGAAATGTTTCAAGTTCTTTAGGAAGATGGTGCCACCTAAATGTTAGATGAATGTCATAAGGGTTTCTTCCAAGAAAGACTGATGCTCATTCCATGACTAACTCTGTGCTAAGCTGCATAGTGCCGGGCCCATCGTAGGCACTCTTATGACAGTTATCAAATGAATAAAAATTAATAACATACAAAGAATATATAACTGCATATTAAAAGTACATAACAATATATAAAAATTATTAATATTTACATGGCACACTAGTATGTTTTCTTTTTTAATTGCAATACCTTTATTTTAAGGTTTAAACATTTTATACATTGTTTTCTGTTTCATTGCCATTGCTTTAGCCCCCTGCCCTTGGGCAACCATCAACTTATTCTCTACATCTGTGGGTCTGTTTCTTTTTTGTTTATTTATTTTTTTTAAGATTCCACATATTAAGTGAAATCATGTGGTTCTTGTCTTTTTTGGTCTGACTTTTTTCACTTAGTGTAATACCCTCTTGGTTCATTGTATGTTTTCATCGTTTTTTTTTTTTTTTTTTTTTTTCCATTACAACTCTGGGAGAAACTGTCCTTGTCTCCATTCTAGTGTTGATGAGATTGAGTCACAAAGAGTTCAGTGAATTGCTAAAGGCTCCACAGCTCCAGGAGTAAAGGACCTGGGTTCATACCCAAGTTTGTCTGATACAAGAGCCCTGCTCTTAACCATCATGTTTGCTGTTGTGCTGAATGAATGCATTTTTTAAATATTCACCCGAGGATATGTTTATTGATTTGAAAGAGAGAGAGAGAGAGAGAGAGAGAGAGAGAGAGAGAGAGAGAGAGAGAGAGAGAGAGAGAAATACCAGTGTGAGAGAGAGACATTGACAGGTTGCCTCCCATATGTGCCCTGACTGGGGATCGAACCCGCAACCTTTTAGTGTATGGGACAACACTCCAACACACTGAGCCACCTGGCCAAGGCTGAATGAGTGCATTTTGAAAAGGGGAAGAAGTGTATTTTTTTTCTAGTCCATTCTAATCACCGCTGTCTCAGGCCCTCCCTTGGCAGCCCGACTTGTTTGTCTCAGATGGAGGATGCTGTGCTGATAGGTGCTCTGCGCACATGGCCGCCACGGGGAGTTATCTAGGTATCTGAGAGCCCACTTACCAAAGGGGGACTTGGGAAAAGAAGCTGCACAGAGGAGGACTTCAGAGGCAAGAGTGAGGTCTGTGTAGTCAAGAGGAGAAATGTTACTATTGGCTGAATAGTAATTTGGCTGTCTCTCAAATTCATTTAAACTGCCCCCTCTTAATAGCCTTCCTGGAAGTACGTGGAATGTTAACATGGGCCTGCCTCCGCTCTCTGTTCTCCTCCTGCAGTCCCCCTTCCTTTTTCCATTGATGTTCTTTGTAACCCCGCAGACTGTTCCCTGGACCAGAAACTTCAGCCACATCCATTTAGTCTCCCTGCGCCCTGGGGGTTAAAGTATGTCTCTTTAAAAGTTTTCTTTCTAACGTCAGGCTTTCATATTCTGGTAGCCTTTGATTATTCAAAAATTAATACTTGGGAAGCTAAAAGGAGCCTCAGGGGTAAGAGGGTTGATTCCTCCCCATTTTTCTTCCTCCTGGAAACGAGAACAGAGGATTGAGCTCATGTCTTCAGGAAGAGTTGTATTTTCAGGAAAGAATCAACTAATTTGTGTCCAGAGACTGGTTTCTTAAGAGAACCGACCAGCCGCCTTTGCTGCATCAGGACTGGGTATTTTTCGTACTGGCTCACACATCCTCAGGGAAGAGAACTTCTTCCTAAATGTCTGCTTCAGGCTTGACTTGTGAGTATGCAGAGCTGCTTCTATGTGTGACCAGGGCTTCTGTCCGAAAAGTCCCCTAGAACTGGGGGCCTGGGGGCCAGGGTAATCTTGGTACTCTTCATTGTTGGATACCTTTTACTGTTTGTATCATGTGCCATCTTCCTGGGTTTTTTTTTTTTTTAACTCTATCTTTAACAGTGTATTGGGGCATAATCGACATGTCAAACTGCACATATTTAAAGTGTACAGTGAGTCGTTTTGATGTATGTATACAGCTGTGAAACCATCAAAAAGTCGAGCTAGTTCTGCCACCACAGCCAAGAAGTGTATCTCCCCTGAGCCCACTGAGACCCCCAGACACTCAATCTTCCTTTCTGATGAAGCTGTGTGGACCCTGGATGGCTGAGGTGCTCATGGGTTCTCTGGAAACCACATTAGGAATTTCAGGGGCTCTGTGAAGGAAAGGCAAGCAATTTCTACCTCTCCATAGCTCTCCCTCCAGAGCCTTGTGGCCCAGGACTAAGGCCTGGCCTTGAAAAGCTGGTGGGGATGGGAGGGTGAGAAGGGAGGCCCGAGTGCCCACGGGCTGGGCTCAGGGCACAGTCAGCAGGGTGGAGGGTTTCACTTCCTCGTCGGCACCAAGACAGGAAGACTGGGCAGGAAGAGTCCTAGGAACAGAGCATTTCAACAGGAACTGAACCTAAAATAAGTGCTGAAGAAGGAGGGCACAGGCGGCCAGCGGTGGGGTAGGCATTGGGGTGGACACTAGAGCAAGTGTCAGTACAGGAGTTGACCTGCTGCATTGACTAGGTTGTCCCGTGGGCCCCCACCTTTCCTCTCTTCCTCTTGGTTTGGAAACTGCCTTACCGCCAGGCTTTCAACTCCTGAGCTAGCTCCCTGTTGTTATCCTGGGTTTATACTCAAGAAACCAAACTATGTAAAGATTGCCAGCATTCCGCTATTTTTAAAGTGTTGAGTTATGGAAGTCTTATTTCAAACATACCCATCTTATTTATGTCTCTGACGCACATACAGAGGCAGTTATTGGAAATCCAAGTACAAAGGTCATGCCCCTCGGTAAGAGGTACGGTCCCCCTTCTCTGAGGTCCGTGTGCAGTACGTGAACTGTCCTGCAGCTTTGCTTACATTCTGTGGCTTTGTAAACACACTGGACCCAAATCACGGGTCTCGCCTGAGTTACATTCTGTGTCATGTAATAGTAGGTGCTCACCCCATGAAGATTCTAAGTTTGACTGTTCCTGTGGCTTGCTGTTCAGTGTCAGGGCTGTGATTTATTCCGAAAGGAATGGGCGAAGATGAACTGACAGTCAGACCTTTTGCACAGTCTCGTGTCAGTAAAATTGTCTGGTGCACATAAAGAACAGGGCATGCGGCTTCCAGTGACACGGGTGAGATTCTTACTCCCCCGCCCCGGTTCAGACCAGGAGGAAGTGTGGTTTAATGTCTCAATTCACTAAGATTTTCTTTCAGGATGCTCTTTTATATTTTTATTTTTTTAAGATTTTATTTATTTATTTTTAGAGAGGGGGAAGGGAGGGAGAAAGAGAGGGAGAGAAATATCAATGTGTGGTTGCCTCTCATGTGGCCACTACTGGGGACCTGGCCTGCAACCCAGGCATGTGCCCTGACTGGGAATTGAACTGGCGACACTTCGGTTTGCAGCCTGGGCTCAATCCACTGGACTACACTAGCCAGGGCTCAGGATGCTCTTTTAAAAAAGAGTTTAAAATCCATAGTTTTCAGATTCAGTTTAAATAGCATAAAATATGTGACTCTTGTTCTTAAACTGCTGCTGGGCCACAGACAAAGAAGATAATATTAGGATCAGGTTCTTAAGGAATTGGTGTGTTTTCTGCACACCTGGGCTTTCATAGTTATTGAGAATCTTCATTTCTTACTACATTTTCAATATGCTGTATTCATGAAACATTGGAGTGAAATGAAACACCAGGCAACCCTGGAAGAGGCCAACGTCAGCCCGCTGCTGCCGGGTGGGTGCTCCTGGGCGAACGATGGGAAACCCAGGTGAAAAGAGTGCCGCTCCTGCTGTTGAAGCAGTGCCTGGGGAAGGAGAGTAGCCGGGAGGCGCTTCCAGAAAGGGGGAGGCCCACGAAGTCAGAGGGAGGCTGCTCCCTCCTCTGCCTTCTCTGGCCAAACTTGCTCTCCCTTCAGAAAGCACAGAGATTCCTGGCACGTCCTGCTAAGGGTTGTGCCTTCTGGCTTTCTGGAATGTTCTACTCCTGGCCAACAGCATAGACCTTGGCCATGGGATCCCACCCAACCTATGGGTCATGCAGACAAAATGCTAGGGTATTAAATTACAGCTTCTCTTTGGAATGGAAGGAGAGATGTCTTAAGCATTTCCACTGACAGGACGTGGTATTGCTTGTGCTTGTGAGGACTCGGCAGTCTCTGACCAGGTTTAAATTTGGAATATACCCGTCTTCAGCTCTGTGATCTGGGGTGGGGTGATCTGGCTTGGCTTTGGTCCTTGTCTTGGCCCTAATCTTGGTGCCTCAGCCTCTCTAGACATAAAAAGAAGCTATTTATATTTTTCTTGAGATTCTGAGCATCATAATGGTCACATCAGGTCATGTCACTCCCTAAACCTGTAGAATCAGATCCCAGCTTTGTGGCAGGGCTCTCTAGAGGTCCATTACCTTTCTTTACAGGTCTATAACCTTGTTACCTCGAACCCGGGTTTATTGTCATGCAGGC
The DNA here is from genome assembly GCA_039655065.1 of Glossophaga mutica. Classification (NCBI taxonomy): domain Eukaryota; kingdom Metazoa; phylum Chordata; class Mammalia; order Chiroptera; family Phyllostomidae; genus Glossophaga; species Glossophaga mutica. Next base: position 162,357,810 of record CM077303.1, read on the forward strand.
CCTGCTTACACGACATTCCTCACCCATTGCATTGCATTTAGTGAATTTTTTGTTGGTTTTTAATTCTCCATCTCCCCCACCCCCTGCCCCCACAAGCAGCACCAGAAGCTTCCTCGTGGTTAAGTGCACAGGAGCTAGAGTCAGACTGCCTGGCAGTTAGTGTTAGGAGTAACACTAACAGTGCTGCTGGCCTCATGATGTTGTTGAGCAGATTACAATAATGTATATAGTACTGAAAACTTCTAACCACCTAACCAGATGTCAGCCACTATTCTAAGGCTTTACTTTTTGTGAATCTTTTAATTCTCACAACACAAGCACAAGATGGTGTTATTTTACTGAGAGGTTCCTTTAACTTGCCTGAGGCTGCCTGCTGGTGAGTAGTTCCTGAGTGGAGGCTCTTAACCACATGGCACTGGGTGCACCGTATGTGTCTGTAGTTGTGGTCGCTTCACTGTGAGCTCCTGGAACTCCTGGCTGTGGCTTCCCATCATGCCACCCCCACCAGCCCCCGGCACATAGCCCACCTCCCAGCACATGGTGGGTGCTCCAGAAAGGCTGCCCCGCATCCAGGGGAACCATGTAGGTGGAGTAGTCTGTAAGCGGAAAGACGTCATAATTCTAGTAACATCGTAAGTAAACATCTTTGGAGCAGAATCTCAATCCAGCCACACATTAGAATCCCTTCATCCCTGGGGCCTTCACAAACCAATTAAGTCAGACTTTTTTCTAGGGTGGGGCTCAGGGGGCCTTGGCTTTTTAGTCTTCCCAGGCGATCCTCCTGTGCAGGCAAGGCTGGTAATCGCTAATTTAGAACAAAATCCCAGGTGACATTTCTGCCCAGACCTCCCGCCTAGTGTTCTAGAAGCTCCAGCTCTGTGCAGAGGGTACGTTTGGAGGGACACGTTTTTAGAGTACAGTGTATGGTCCTTGACTTTGTCATCGTTGTTGGTTCACACGGAGGGCACTTTAGTCAAGTAGCTTGAAAGGACGGCCCAGGAAGGATGTACCTTTGAAGAGATGCTGAAAGAGGTAGCCAGAGCCTCAGGAAACACTGCATCTAGGTTGACTTTCCAGGGTCCTGAGAGGGGAGAACTGGTTTTCCTGGGCGAATTCATCGCCAAAGCCCACCTCACATGCATTAGAATGCAGGTTAGTGCAGGGTTTTGGTTTTGCTGTTTAATTTTCCCTCCACTCTCTGACTAAGGAAGTGAAAGTCTTGAACATGATGTGCCAACAGGAGACGTTTTTCTGGTTCAGCTAAAAGGTCCTGAGGTTCTGCGTTTGATGAGTTCTGATCAAGAGACGAGTCCACCCACACTTGAGGACTACCACACAGTAACTCAGCCTCTCCCCCAGTGACTGACTGGATATTCCCCAGTGATGACAACTTGGGGGGATGTGAAATGAAGCTGCGAGGTTGGGGTGTAGATGGGGAAGTGAAGAGAGAAAGTGTAGGTGGAATTTACAAGCATTCAATAATAATCATGTGTTGAGAACTGAATTCCACTTTGCACATACTATCTTATTTTAGCCTCACAACATTCATAAGGTTGGTAGCATTACATGCAGTTTACAGAAGCCGAAGCTCTGAGAAATTAAACCGGTTGGCTGTGGCCCTGCAGCAGTTTCTAGGCCATAATTCCAGTCCAGGTCTCTGACCCCGAAGCTCTCCTGTTTACTGACAGTGATCCTGGGCTCATCAGGTCGTGATTTGATGCCCAGGTCTCCAGGTGGCAGCTCAGGAGATCAGTGTTGTCCAGGGGAGCTCTACTCCGGGGATCAGAGGAGTCATATGTGGTCTAAAAACCCAGAAGGGACTGTGGAGGTGAGGGTCTCACTGTCTCTGTGCTTCCTTGTCCAGCTGAGAAGTGTCCTGTGGAAAGATATATGTCTGGAGCAATTTTAAAAAGCAAGTTAACAATATAAGTGTGTATGTGTATGCATTTGTGTGCATGCGTGTTTACACACACACTCTGTATGGCCCTGAACATGAACTTACAGAGTGAAACTTTCCTTTCAGCCTCTCGTAAAATGTCGGACGGCAGTGTCAGGCTCACGTGCAGCCTCACGGTGGTTCTGCAGGGGTGGGACTAGGAGAAATGGGGCAGTTGGAAGTTGACTGTGCGTCCCAGCCTCTCTGCTCCTGAAACCATAGAACTTCGTGGCCAGGACAGTCAGGACAAGCACCTGGATCTCTAATCTTGGCCCAGGGTTCTCACTGCACCATGACCTTGGAGAAGCTCTGGGTGGAAGAGACGTCATATTTTCATTATTTCTTCACTGTCTTGTCCTGATGCTGGTGCCATCCCAAATCCTTGACTTCTCTGACGGGAGCCTTTCAGAGAGGCTTTGAAAGGCAGCAGCACAGACAACAGAATTTCCTTTATGGTTGTGACCTGGGCCCTAGGCTGACCTTTCCTCATAAAAGTGAAGGAAAGGAGGGGGTAGGAGTGACAGTTTCCTGCCCAGAAGATACCCTGCCTAGCAACCAGTGACACTTGCTGCCACGGGGTCACAGCCTGTGATGTTTCTCTCCCTGCAGACTGACACACTATTATGAATGTAAAGTGTATTCATGCTACTCTGGAAGGCAAGTGCAAGGCCTTAAAGAGAGAGTAGTGAGGGCAGGATGGGGAAGTACACGATCTGACCCCCAGATGGGCCATCGCTAGACGCAAACACTGATGACAAGAGGGGCCACTGGGTCTTCCGCATTGCATGCGAATCAGCTCCCTGAAAGTCTTCCAGTTAAATGTTCCTGATGGCCCTGCCAAGCCCCTGATTTATTTTGATGAAATTATTTTGGTACCAAGAGACAGGCAGGTGACAAGAGATTGGGATGTGTACCTTCATCCTGGCTTTTCTTTATTCACACTGACAGATGTCCCCCCCCAACACCCCCCACCCCCGACACCCTCACTTCCTCAGCTCCACTTATTGCCGGTGGTTGAGACTCAAAAGAGAATCCACTGAGAGAGTGGTTGGCCCCAAGCCTGATCTTTTTCCAGGAGAGTCCTACTGAACAAGTGGAGGTCCCAGCAGTTAAAGACACTGCTCTGGTGCTTACTGAGGAAGAAGTCTCTGGCTTTGGGATGCACCTGAATTTGAAAGAGATGAGCTCCCCCAAGACCCATGTGAAGATTGAGAAGAGCCTTGATCTGCAAATGGAACTCAGAGAATGCTGGTTTTTATCAGTGTGAAGCCTTCTCTTGCTCAAATTCTATCTCCACCTCAGTTTTATTCATTTGTTCACTCATTGATCCATCCATCCATCCACCCACCATGCAGTCATTGAACAGTTGTGGAAACAAAGATACATAGGTCACTATTTCTGCTCCCAAGATGTTGTTCTTGAAAAGAAGTAGACTATGAATAAGATGGAACTGCTATCAGACAAGTGAACCAGGAAAGGCTGATGATAGTCTTCTCTGCATGTGGAGCTTAGCCATCGAGCCACTGGGAGGCCAGGGTGGAAATCGGAGAGAAGGATGTGAGGCCAAGGCAGCCCTCTCTGCAGAGAAGTTCCCTTGCAGGGTCTTGAATGAGAGGTGGTTTGGGCAGTAGAGAAAGAGGGGAGTACATGGAGGCCATGGGAGTAGATATGCAATGGTGGAGCCCCCAGTAAAGAGCAGGGCTCCTCAGAAGTAGGTGGCAGCAGAGGGACCTCCTCTCTCCTGTCCCTGTCTGACTCCTGTGGTGCATTTGGCAGACTTGCCCAAGAGACATGTGAGTCCAGGCCATCCCCTGCCTCCTGGCTGACTGTACAGCACCTCAGATCCATCCCCCTCAGATCTAAGAGTTCTTGTCTTTTATGAATGTGATTTTTCAGACGGGATTCCTTCCTCTCACTGTATCAGGCCACAGAGGGCCACTTTGCTTTGCCTGAATTGGGACTGACTTCATATTTCTTATGTGGCTTGGCTTCAGAATCAAGACAGAGTATCCACGCCAAGCTGCCTAATGGCTGTCTTTAACATGTGTTAAAAACCTAATAAAATATTGCCTCCAAAATTCCTGGCCAAATTCAGTTATATAAATATCTGACATAAGGTCTCTCCCAGAACATCCCATCGGGCATCAGGACATCGCTTTAAAATCCGCCCCAAGCAGGGAGCATGGTGCACAGAGTGCCCGTGTGCTGGGCGTCCTCGGGGCTGAACTCCGACACAGGAGACAGGTCCTGTGAGCTGTACTTCTGTCGTTCCTGGGGACTGGGTTGAAGATGGGCTCTCTGCTGTCCCCCACTTATGTGTGGAACCATACCATAAAATTCTTTCTTGGGTGTACTTCCAGGAAAAGGCTGGCCTGTGTGTGTGAGCTTGTCTGTTTCTTCAGCCTGCCTGTGTCCCCTAGGAAACTGTGTGCCAGCGGCAGGCATTAGTATATCCCACAGTCTGATCATTTTCAGTGGGCTGTTTTATTTATGTTCTTCATCCCCCTATTTTATACTATTTAAAATTGTGTGAGCCTCCTCCAAACCTTCTAGAAGTGGGGGTGGGGGCTGCAGGTAAATAGTAAAATGATATTTTCGAGTCAAGAATGAGGGTATTACAAGCTCACAATTTCTCTTTGGACCCCCGCGGCACAGCATCTGTTCTCGCACACTTAATTAGTGCGGCGCAAGGGCAAGGAGGGGCTGCCGTGCTTTCTGCATTGTTGCTAGTCTGACTGTAGTGCAGCTGCTCTTCAACAGTAAATATTTTTCAGCCATAGGTTAATCTTCTCTCCTGGGAAACCAGTACCTGTGTACTTCTTCATCCCTCTCATACCCCAGTGAGGGTGCCTTTTCATTTTATTGAAGATAACATCACCAACTGAACATGGTGTGTCTTTCTAGCACAGTACCTGCCAGCAGTTTGCAAAAGCAAGAGCAATGGGGAAGGGACCCATAGGGAGGAGTCTTGGGGAACTTCCAAGTTCAAGTGCTGACAAACATGGGAAAGCCAGTGCCCTGTCTCTGGGAGTATCACCGAAGCAGACACTTCTTTCTCTTCTTTCTTTAGCCAGTAAATGCTATTTTAACTCTAAAGAAGCAGGAGGCAGGGGCAGATGTGAGAAGGCAAATTAGTCCCCAGTGCGTGGAGGCGGGCGTTGCTGAGCAGACAATGGGCATGGAGAAGGTGTGCTATTTAGGGTGAGTCTGCCTGAGTAAATTCAGTTCCAAGGGAAGTTGTCTGCTTTCTGTTCTCCTTACTGTGTAGTGATGATTTATTCATGGTTCCTGAGCTAAAGGATATGACAGTTCACTCAAAAGAGGATTGGATTCTAATCAGAGTAGGTCCTTGTCACAGTGATGAGGGAGTAATTTCTATGGGGATTCAGTTAGCAATTGAAGGAGAAGAGGGGCACCTACTCTTACTGAGCACCTTTCCTGTACTAGGTACTTCATAAAGGACCATTTATGGAATCCTTGCAACGACCCTGTGAGGGAGATACTATCCTCCCAATGTTTCAAAGTGAAAGAAAATGCTGATCCCTTTACATGTCGAAAACAATTGGGGTTTCAAGCCCTATGGTCTCATCACAAATCTGTTGCCCAGGTTTGCGTTTTCAGTTACAGCAATATGTGTATATATGCACACACATATGTTGTGTATATGTAAATATATTTGTTATTTCACCCAAATGCAGCTCCTCACTCTCGCTACCATCATACTGGAAGGCAAGCCACATCATTTGAACACCAGCTTCACTCTAGGCGAAGGATGGCGGTTGTCATGTGGGCCTATGTACATCGGAAAGGTAGCAGCAACCGACTTACCTGTCCCTGAAAATGGCCCCACCTTGCTCTTCCTTCTGGCCTATTGCCACGCAACCTTTACTAATAAAACTCCTAAGAGCTCCGAGCTCCTCCTGACTACAAAACTGTCAATTCAAATGACCCCGAAACCTTCACAGCCTCTGTATATACCCACAGAGATCCCATCTCAGAGCTCTGATTTCCTGTGCACCTTTTTCCACTCTCCCCTGAGCATCAGGCAAAGGGAGTGATTCACTATGCAGTGTCACGGAGACCGAGTTTGAATCGGTCCTGTGCTACTTGGCCCCCTGGAAAGGTTACCGATGTGCCAGTTTGGTCCTGGAGAACTCACTCCATCTAGAAAATATATGGGCGGTTTATATCCAAAATAGTAATTTATTACTCATAGTAGAACAAGGTGGAGTCATTACAGAGTGTGCAGAGCAGGCTTCTTTTTAAAGGAAAAAAAATGGAAGTGGTATACAAAGCCATGAAAGATGAAGTTTGAATCGCGAGGACCTTTGCATCTCCATATTTGCTAGAAATATCTCCATGTTGGGGCTACAGACCTGACAGCCCTCCCTGGGAGAGGCATGTGGAGTGCTGTGCATCTTGTTGTGTTTTCACCTCACTGAGACAGTTACCATTTCAGTAATGCAGCAAGGCTGCCGGGAGGAGCCGTCCTGGATGAGCTGTCCTTATGACATTGCCCTGAGCAGGTTGGAGTCTGGGGGCTTCTATGTTAATCAGCAGGCGCTCCCTAATGAACACCTGCCTGCAGCCCAGAGTCCCGCGGGGGGGTAGCGGGGGGGCAGGTCCTGAATCGAGCGGGCTCCCCAGCTGGCTGGCAGAAGTACTTTGCATTTCTGGAGGAGCAATAATTATGTACGCCTGTCAGAGCCTTCCCGACGGGCATCATTCAAATGCATGGAGGAGACCGGCTTCCCAGACTGATAGCAATCCCAACTTTTTGAATCTGAGACAGGGTGCATCTTAGCGAAATGAGGAAGAAACAGTGTGGAAATAAGAAAACGAGAACTAGAGAATAAACTAGAGTATATAGGAATAGTATAAAAGCGGGGTTGGGGGAGAGAACTGGGAAACTAGAAAGGTTGCTTCCTGGGAGTCCCCCATTCTGGGTTAAATGGCATTGTTAAATGGAAAGCTATCAAATGGGGAAGAGGTGGAGAGAAGTGATTAAAGGAGCTGTTTGTGACTAGTTGGTGGCAGGTAGACACTGGGTTAGGAGGAAGAGGTGCACTGAGATAGGATTAGGAGTAAGGATAGTGCACCTCCTTGCCTGTGTTTACAAGCAAGTTGCCTAAGTATGCATCACCTTCTCCTTCTGGCTCCTGGAGGCAGATGATTGGATTGAAACCTGGCCACTCTCGCATCGGAGCATATGGCCTCTGGTACCATCCAGCTCCCTGCGGCACCGCTGTCTCTGCCCAGCAGTTCTTTGCTTCAGACCAGCCTGGAGAGAGCATGCAGGGCCCACCATCCCTGTGGTATGCTTTCCTGCTGGGCCTGTGTAACAATCACACAACGGCCTTTCGATCTACCCCACTGGAATGGCATGGACATGCAACCTTCATTAGTTGTCTGCAGTATGTCAGGCACTGTGTAGGGTGCAGGGCTATAGAACTGCCAAAACCTGATGCCTTCCTGCCCAGCACTTACTGTCTCTGGCAATATTTTACCACATTTAGAAAAAGCAGTTTCCAATCCCTCCTGATTGGGCTATTTGTTCCTTGTTGGATTGGTACCCTCGTGTGTAAAACCAGAGCTTCGGAGGCAGCCCCCAGACTTAAGCCCCTCATGTGCCCTTGGGGGATTGTGACCCTGGGCACACTAACATTTCTAAGCCCCACATTACCATCAGTAAATGTTGCAGGGTTGCTTTGAAGATTAAATGAGGTGGTATAGGAAACCAGGGCCTTCGCCTAGTGTGTGCCTGTGACCACTTTTTGTCTTCGAGGACCCCTTGTCATTAATGCACTTTGTTATGTTCCTGCTCAGAGCTTTGCATCAGAGCTTTGCAGCCATATGGCCTACTCAATCCCCACTTTACTGGAATAGCAGAAAGGCTGGTCAAGCACCTGGGTCCTGGTCCCATCTATGCTGGCAGCTAAACTGACCTTCCTTGTCCTCGGACAAGCTTCCCAATCCCCTGAGGCTTAGTTTCCTTCCAGGGAGGTGAAGTGGATTAGGTAGCCGGTCTGTCTGGCTCTTCCTGTAATCCAGAATTCATAGGTGGCCTTCACCCACTTTACTGTATGTAGGGTTAAGGTCGGCCAGTCAGCAGCTGCATGCTTTCCACAAGTTACTTTTCTCAGAGCTTCTGCTTCTTCTCTGTCAAATGGAACTAACCCTGGCATCCACTTCCTGGGTGAGGTTTGACTCTGTTGGTTCCTGTACAGCATCCAGGGCAGCACTGGAAATCAGTCCGCACCCAGTAAACGAAAACTTAGCATTGACCTGTCTTCAGCAAGCTTTGCTGAGATACTCTGCTGCCGGCCTCTCCCAAGTGGGATGGAGATAAAGCATTTATCTCACTTCCAATAATGAGCTGGGGTTCAGGCTGAATGGAGACTTCCAAGACAGAGAGATGCTCCCTCTGGCAGGACCCACGTAGCTTTAGGATCTGCCTCCCCAGAAGAGCACAGGCCCCACTATCCTTCATAGGGACCTGCTTTAAGGAAGTATCCTCCCTGAACCCAGGACCTGCTCAGAGGGCAGGAAGGAAGGAGCCTCTCAGCTAATCTGCCTAAGCATCAGGAGGGTGCCCTGGAGGGGGAGCAGCCAGACCCTTGTCTGTGTGCAGAATGACCTCATGCTTTCTGCCCATCACCAACAGCCCCTCCCGAGGGATACTGAGCAGCCAGTGAGCATTGTCTGCTTATTACCAAGCCCCCAGGGGCAGGGGAAGGGCAGGAGCCAGGCTCCCAGCTGCTCCAGGAATCACAATAATAACAGGCAAGGCTTATAAAGAGGCATTGGTGCTCCTGCATCATTTATTCAGAGCTTCCTTTCCTCACTCCCCTCTTTCCAGGTTTTCAGAAAAGTTGAAAGGAAGAGCAGACTGACCATGCTTCTGCCCATCCTCAGCCCCCTAACCCTTCCTTCTGGCTCATAGCTGCAGCCACTTCTACAGGACAGGGAATCATCTTCCATGGGTCCTGGGCCCAGCAGAGCCATCGAGGTAGGTGGCTGTGGCCCAGCCCTAGAGCTGTTACCCTGGCAGCCCAGAGGTCACCATGTGCAAAGCAGATTGTCCAAAATAGCCTTGGGGAGGAGGGAGAAGTGACAGGGTCAGTGTTCAGATCCTGGTTTCTCCGGAAGCACAGATGGGAGCCAATTGATGTTTTAAGTTTTTTAATGCAATTAATTCAGAAGTGGCAATTCCATTGATTTAGAATCTGGAAGATGCCCAAGGAAATGGTGGGTGACTGAAGGGGGCTTGAAGGGAGCATTCACTGAGGAAAAGCTCACTGTGCCATTGACTGACCTAGGGTGAGCTCTGAGACAAAGGCCTGCCCACCTGTACGTGACTGCTTTGTCTGCATTACTGGTGCTGTAAAGGCAGAAGGCACACGCGAACGAAGGCTTTCAACCGAGATCCCAATTTATGCACATCTCAAGCAACCAACAAATACTGGATTTCCCATGATTGTGAAGTGTATGTCCAGCACTATGGGGGGTAAGAGATCTTTGGGGTTTCAGTCTGAAGGTGTGTATTAGTTTTCTGTGGCTGCCATAACAAATCACCACCAACTTGGTGGCTTACTGTGACAGAAAAGGGTCCTTTCACAGCTGTGGAAGGCAGAAGTCGAAATCAAACGGGCAGCAGAGCCGTGCTCTCTCTGGAGGCATGAGGGCAAAGCCCATTTCTCGCCTCTTCTAGCTTCTGTTAGCGGCCAGCCTTGCCTGACATGTGGCTTTGTCACTCCAAACCCTGCCTCTTTTTTCACCTGGCTGCCTCTTGTCTGTCTCCGTGTGAAAACGGCCTCTCCCCATGTGATTATATTCAGGGCCTCTCTGGATAATCCAAGATAAGACCCTTCTCTCAATCATAATCCCATGTTTTGTAAAGGTGGGTAATATTCACAGATTCCAGGGATTAGGATGTGGATATATCATTTTAGAGGCCATCATTTGGCCAAGAGGGTGTAACAAATGTTACACAAAATTCACTCACTGTGTTCCTAACAGCATTATTCATGGTAGCCAAAATAGAGAAGCAACCTTAGTGTCCAGTGACTGATGACTGGATAAACAAAATGGGCTATAACCATACGATAGAATATTAGTCCCCCTTCAGGGGTGTCCAGCCCACAGCCTGCAGGTCGCATGAGGCCCAGGATGGCTATGAATGCGGCCCAACACAAAATCATTAATTTACTTAAAATCTTCTCTTTTGCTTGTCAGTTTTCATTAGTGTTTGGGTATTTAATGTGTGGCCCAAGACAGCTCTTCTTCCATTGTGGCCCAGAGACACCAAAAGGCCGGACACCCCTGCAGGAGATTCAGACCCAGGCTACAACATGATTGAACCTTGAGGGCATTATGCTGAGTGAAATAAGCCTTTCACAAAAGGATAAATACTTTATGATTCTACTTACCTGATGTGTCTAAAGTAATCAAATTCATAGAGACAGAAAGTAGAGTGGCGGTTGCCAGGGGCTGGTGGGAGGTGGCAGTGGGAAATTTAATGGGAACAGAACTTCTGTTTTGCAAAATAAAAGCGTTTAGAGATGAATTGCACAACAGTGCGAAGATATTTAAGAGTACTGAACTATCCACTTAAAAATGGCTAAGATCGAAAATTGTAGGCTTTGTGTATTTTACCGCAATTAAAAATATTTTTAAGTTAAAACCAATTTATTTCTACATAAGAGCATGTGTGCAAAGGGTGCATGAGGTACATACATGTAGGAAATGCTAGAGGGATTCAGAGGAGAAAGACACCATTTAGATGGTCGAGGAAGGCTTCCTGAAAGAAGTTGTCTTGAGCAGGATAAAATTTAAATGGTAAGGGGGAAGGGAGGGTAGAGTGAGCTAGTAGGGTATGGAAATAAAAATGAAATTAATGTTTTTTTTTTTAAGTCCAATACAAATAGATTGAACAGAAACAAGTGATTTTGTAGGCAACTGGGCAGAAGTCAGGTTGACTAGGTAAATGGGGCCCCTGTTAAAGAATGGCCTTAACTATCAGGCTGGCATTTGCTACCATCTAGAAGTTTATATCATAATTGCTAACTGAGGTAATAAGGGTCTGAAATAACAATGAACCCTCCCCTAGTGCCAGGCACTGTCCTCTGCACTTATGCTGGTCAGTATTAACTCATTTAATCCTCATAACCGCCCTATGATGTGGGCATAGTCATCATCACCTCTTTTTAGCTGAGGAAACTTAGGCACAGATTGGCTAAAAGACTTGCCTGAGATGATATAAGAAAGGTGGCGTGTGTTAACTGACTAGCTTTAAGAGATAAGGCAGGATCCAGAATGTTTATAGAGATTTTTCAAAGGGGTAAACAGATGCTTGAGAAGGCTGGGCAGTTTTTAGGGGAGAAAGAAGCTACATTTATTATTTTTTTAAGATTTTATTTATTTTTAGAGAGAGGGTGGGGGTGGGGAGAAACCTCGATGTGATGTGCAAGCAAAACATCAGTTGCCTCTCACACTCACAACTGGGGACCTGGCCCGCAACTCAGGCATGTGCCCTGACTAGGAATTGAACCAGCAATCTTTCGGTTTGTGGGATGATGCCCAGCCCACTGAGGGTGGAAGTCAGGCTAGAAGAAGCTACATTTAATAATAACATTAAGAGTAATCTTTCTGAGCAAGAATCCATTTCACCAGCCTTGTTCGCCGTTTTACAGAGAGAGGTCACTGAGGCCCAGAGAAGTGATATGGTTTGTCCGAGAACCTCTGTCTGGGGTGTGACCAAGTGAAGTTTAAAGTGGTGGTATGTGTCACGGCCAAGTGGTGGTAAAAACATGCTGTGGAAGACTGGGGAGGTGCCAGGGTGCCACCTCGTCATCAGATTCCTCTCCCCAGACTTTGCCTGAATGGCTCACAGAGATTACCTTCAAGGATCTTTGTCCAGGGCATGTGCCTAGAGCACTGTGTGGTCCTGCAGCTGCATGAAGTGAATTACAACCTAATCCCATCCCAGCTCAGAAGTAGGTGGAGAAATAGGCAGGCCTGTTCCAGAGCCCTGCGCGTGCTGGTGTGTGCAGGGTTTCCCACTGGAAAAGTCCAGAGTGCTCGGAAACTTGGCTCTGGGTGGTAATTGGACCGGTGATGACAAGGAGTTATTCTGCCCTTCTTCCAGAAGTTACTGAGTGAACAAGGTTAATTACAGGCTGAAAGAAAGTCAGCCTTAAATGTACAGGGTGGGGCAAAAGTAGGTTTACAGTTGTTCTTAAGGAAAGTAATATAATAATTAAGAAATAGTAATACAAAAAAACTCTGTTCATGTATTCACAACTATAAACCTACTTTTGCCCCGTTCTCTAGTGACCTCATAGGGCCAGGGAATCACCAGTGACCCGGAACAGGCTGTCTCTAACCCGAGATGCACAGTGTCGCCTTGGCTGGGTCCACACTGAGGCCCTGCCCAGTTTGTCCTGTGGAACTTAACCGAGCTACAGCCTTCCTGGCCTCGCTCCCAGCCTGCCCTGCAAACTCCACAGATGTTTATAGTACCAGTAATTGTCAAATTATAATCAGCAGGATTCTGTAAACATCCCTTCAAAGTACATAAGAGCATAAAGCTTTCTGCTTATCCAGCAACTTTCTCTAAATTAGTTCTAAAAAATTTTAGAACAATGTAGTACATTAATCACTATTGGGTCAAAGTAGGTTATTGTCTTAGTTTGCAAGATCAGGAAATCGCAAGTCTGATATCTTAAATGCTCTTAAACCAGCCATACAGAGAAGTAAGGGCTTGGTGCCTGATCAGTCAGGATAAGCTAGGTTATGCTGCTGACAACAGACGACCCCAAACATCGCGGTGACTCCATAGTGAGGTTCATCCCTCACTGACACTGCACGGCCGTCCGGCTGGCAGGAGTGCTGTCACTGATGGAGCAGTCACAGGGGAAGATAGAGTGTGGCTTCTTGAATTACTGTTGTTGAGATTTGATTGACAGATAACATTACATTAGTTTCAGGTATACAACATAATGATTCAGTAGTTGTGTAGGGTATGGCTTTCAGAGGGACTTAAAACTTGGGAGTTATAACCCCAAATCTGCATCAACTCCTTCAATGCCTTTATTTCCCCATTTGTAAATTGTGGGTAATACCATATTTTGCTGTGTATAATGCACCCCCATGTATAATACACACCACGGCTTAGTGGTACCCATAAATAATGCATGCCCTTATTATTCCCTCAAAATTTTGGGCAAAAATGTGCATTATACCTGGCAAAATACAATAAATACAGGCTTTTCTTCATTGGGAAGTAATGAGGCTAATTTAAAAAATATTTTAAATATTTTTTTATTTTTTTAAAGATTTTTATTTATTTATCTTTAGAGGGGAAGGGTAGGAGAAAGGGAGAGGGAGAGAAATATCAATGTAGGGTTGTCTCTCGTGTGTCCCCTGCTGGGAACTGGCCTGCAACCCAGGCATGTGCCCTGACTGGGAATCGAACCGCGATCCTCTGGTTCGCAGGCCCGCGCTCAATCCACTGAGCTACACCAGCCAGGGCTAAAAAATATTTTAAACCAACGGCAGGCATGCAGATGGGCACAGTCATTGAAAAGAGGGTGTTTGAGACCATGTGTGTTCCAGTGATGATGCTGTTGCTGAGAGCCTTTTAGTTGCCTTCAGCTTATGAGTTGCCGATAAAATCCATTTCCTCACTGTCAAAATTCCAATATAAAAAGGTTTGTGGTAACTGGCAAAATCATACGGGTGTGTCACCAGGGAAGGGCCGAAAGTCAGTCTCCATGAGGCTCCGAGCGTGGCATCGGTTACTCTGGTGACTTCCTTCAGTGTGTTCCTTCAGATCTGTTGTGCCAGATCTTTAGCTCTGCAGGCTTGGGAACCTGATTTTCCATTTTCAGGGGAAGACTCACATTCACCAAGTTCAAAGTACTGATGCATTAATCAGTGCTGATATCTAAAATGTCAGTACTGATGTCTAAAACATCAGTGTACTGGATTTAAGTGAGCGATGTACTGTAACTCTCATCTAGATGTGGCTTTTCCAGCTCGTGATCCTTGACCTCTTGTCCAGGAAGTAGAGGCAGCAGAGGAAGGATGGCAGAGGGTCAGCTGGGACCTCTGAGGCCAGCTGGATTTCATTTGGAATCTCGGCTGTGCTGCGTCCCAGCCTGCCTGCCATCTCCAGGCCAGAGTCTGCATTGGCAAAGGAATGATCTCTTACTTTTGGTAATCCAATCAATGTGTACAGTCAGCACCGTATCTCAGATAGCAAGGCCTCAGTAAGTTCTTTGGAAGGATGGAGTTAAAAGTGGAGCCGAATAGGTAATTTGAGTGTTTAATATGATCAGTTAGAGTAGCCCCGTTTCTGCCACATCAAAGGCCTTACCGCGCCCCTGGAGCCCAGATGGTCAAGGCCTGTTGGCTAGGACCACGTTTGCTTCCCCAGATCACCTTCCTTTCCCAAACTGCTCCTTCAGCCCCTCCCCACACACACCTCCCATTCACTCCACCCTTTCTATGGAATGATACTATATTTAATCATGTTGTAAACTATTCCAGCCCAGAGAGTACAGTCATGCTCCACATTCCGTTTCAGTCAACAATGGACCACATAAGATGACAGTGATCCCATAAGATTATAATGGAGCAGAACAATTCCTATCACTTAGTGACGTCATAGCCTTGAAATGGTTTCAACACATTACTCATGTGTTTGTGGTCATGCTGGTGTAAACACACCTACTGCACTGCCAGATATATAAAAGTATAGCACATACAATATGCACAGTACACAATACTTGATAATACATGACTATGGAACTGGTTCATGTATTTACTATATATTTTATTGTTATTTTAGAATGTACTCTTTCTACTTATCTGTGAAGGAATGTTTGCTGTGCCCTGGACAGTGTGGCTCAGTTGGAGCGTCGTCTGTAACCAAAAGGTTGCAGGTTCAATTCCCAGTCGGGGCACACACCTAGGTTTCAGGTTTGATCCGTGGTCCGGGTGTGTATGAGAGACAAGCAGTTGATGCTTCTCTCTTGCATCAGTGTTCCTCTCCCTTCCTCTCTCTAAAAAAAAAAAAAATCAATGGAAAAATGTCCTCGGTGAGGATTAAAGAAAAAGTTTGCTGTAAAACACTATGCCATGTTATGCTGGCAGCAAGCTCATACATCTCATGTTTACTGGGTCTCTGATGGCATCATTTTTCTCTTGTGCTTGACTTGATCTCTTGTTCTTTTGTACAGTAACATGCTCCACAGGCCTGTAATCCAGCAGCAACAGGCTCTATCACGTAGCCTGGATGTGCACTAGGCTCTCCCGTGTAGGTTTGTGTAGGTGCACAGCAGTGAAACCGCCTAATGACGAGTTTCTCAGAAAGTATCCTGATTCTTAAGTGGTGCATGCCTGTAATTCTTTCTCTTTCTGGGTAAATTTTTGTATCTCTGGTCAATTCTATTGAGATGTTGGCTTTAAAGCTTACCTCTCAAAGAGAACACAATCTTATTTCTAACATTTCTAAGTTGGGGCTGGAAACCTCACCGTGACCCTCAGGACCCACAATGATTACTTTATAGTCACACCTCATTTTACAAAACCAGTTTGACTCATATGCTCCCCACCTCCTTCTCTGTCCCCATTCAGTAGACTTGACTTCAAGCGACTTTTGCCAATTCAAAAAAAAAAAAAAAATTCACTCCAAGCGCAAAAAGATTTATCAACAGCGAGGATGCTTTTACCAGTGGGACACAAGCTTCAAAGGCAGACCCAAATGATTATCAGAAATGTTTCAAGAAATTGCAGGCATTATAGAAACACAATGAAAAGGCCAGCAACCATTTGGACAGATAGATTATGCTATGTTGCAATTTAAAAATCAGCTATATTGCCTTCTATTCAGTCACAACCGGTACATTAAATGCTTTGTATCTGGGCAGCCAGGAATTTCCTGGGGGTGGAGGTGATGCCATCAACACAGCCTGCTGCAGCACGGAGCAAACACAGCCAGAAGCCTCAGGAGCTCCCCCCACCCCCTTGTCTTGGATCCCATTTAGTGGTTGACCAGAGACGTTCCAAGACCAGCCACACATACTGCACTGACTACCTTCCTCGTGGTGGCTGCTGCTGTTCATAAAGGAGGGTCTTACATGAGGTCTTGAATTCCCTGCTGGTCACAGATCGCTTTTTCATCTTTTCAAACTTTAGTGTGAATAGAAGTATAGAATATTAGATGGCTTTGATTTATTGAGATGGATTCTCCTGTTGATTTACATCTTTGAGGGGAGGAAGCTCTGCCCTCAATTCAAACCCACTCCTGTCCTTTCCAGCTGTTTGCACTGGTAAATTGATGGTTGTTGAGGTGCAAGGCCTAGCACCCTGTGAACCAAGGAGTGAGGCAGCTTCAGGGAACCATCTGCTTTGGCTTTATAAAGGAACACCAGGCCTTATTCTGTGCCCCTGCTAAAATGTAAATCCTTACCTGCAAGTGCTACATGCTGCTCATTTTGTATCTCCTGCAGAATTGGCTAGTGCCTTGCACATATTAGACACTCAACAATGCTGAATTAAAGGAAGTGTGCCTATCTTAGTCTGCTAGGGCTGCGATAACAAAATACTAGGTTGCTTAAACAACTGAAATTTATTTTCTCACAGTTCTGGAGGCTGGAAGTCGGATCACAGTGCCAGCATGGTTGGATTCTGGTAATGGTTGTCTCCCTGATGTGTGCAGGGCAACCTTCTCACTGTGTCCTCTCATGGTGAAGAGAGAGAGCGCAGGCCCGTGGGCGTCTCTTCTTATAAGGACACTAATCCTATCATAGAAATCCACTCTCATGACCTTGTCTAACACTAATAATGTCCCAATGTCCCCATCTCCAACTACCGTCCCATTGGGGTTAGGGCTTCAACATAGAAATTTGGGCAGGGACACAGTGCAGTCCAGAACAGCACCCAAACAGGGAAATAAGGAACCAAAGCATCATGTAACTCTCTCTCTCTCTCTCTCTTTTTTTTTTTTACCACCACAACCCATATCAACTTCCCTATACCTCCTCAGCAACTACCTGTTCTCTGTATGAGATCTTAAAAAAAATTTTTTTAAGATTCCTCATATAAATGAGATTGTAATGATCTTTATCTTTCACTACCTGACTTATTTCACTTAGCGTAATATCTTCAGGTCCATTTATGTTGTTGCAAGTAGCAAGATTTCCTTATTTTTTATGGCTGGTTAGTATTCCATCGTACATATACACCTATCTTCTTTATCCAGTCGTCCACTGATGGACACGTAGGTTGATTCTATGTCTTGGCTATTGTAAATAATGCCCCATTGAACATTGGGGTACCTGTACCTTTTCAAATTGATATTTTTGTTTTCTTTGCATAACTACTCAGGTGTGAAACTGCTGCATCATGTGGTAGTTCTAAAACTGCCATGAAATCTTGATTTACATGTCTTATGCACTCTCCTAATAGTGAACTGCAACAGAGTAGCCACCAGAATAGGAAATATACTCAGGAAGGCTATAAATGCACATACAAGGTCTGTCTGGAAAAAGTCCAACCATTGTTAATGACCAAAACAGTTGGTGCACATCTGTGTAACCTGGCAGCCAAGGAGACTGGACTGGAATGCACATGTGTGAACAATGATGACTTCACTGTACTAGTCAGTGGGGGCAGTAGATGCTGTTGAGTGAGCATGTGTACTGTGTGGCCATCACATTCAAAATGACTGAATGAGTAGAGCAATGAATCTGCATCAGATTTTGTGTTAAGCTTGAACACTCTTCCACAGAAACTATTCAAATGATCCAGAAGTCCGCAGCTATGGGCAGTGGTGATTGGCAGCTTCATCATGACAGTGCACCTGCTCATTCGTCATGTCTTGTGCAAAGTTTTCTGGTGAAACATCCAATCACCCAGGTGACTCAGCCCCTCTATAGCCCAGATTGGCACCTTGCTACTTCTGTTTTTTTCCAAAACTAAAATCACCTTTGAAAGGGAAGAGATTTCAGGCCACTGATGAGATTCAGGAAAATACAGTGGGGCAGCTGATGGTGATTGGGAGAACTGTGTGAGGTCCTTAGGTGCCTACTTTGAAGGGAACGGAGGCATTATTGTCCTGTGAACAATGTTTCTTGTATGTTAAATGTTCGTCAGTAAATGTCTCTCTCTTTCATAGCACATGGCTGGATACTTTCTGGACAGACCTTGTACATGTACATGCACAAACAAACATACATTTTCTCTTCTGGAATCTGTTTCTGCTCGGAGCTTGGAGGCATCCAGCAAGGGTTCTTGGAATGGAGTTGCTGTCATAGTGTGAAGGCAGTGCATTTACCTGTGCCTGCCCTGGGAACCGGTTTACAGATGACTCTTCCCTGTTAGCCCTGCGTCTCCATCAGACAGCCTTTCCCTGGCTCCCCAGTTTCAGAGCCTGGCAGTCTGTGGTCATCTCAGCAGTGATGGGCCCGAGTGAATGGCATATTTAAACAGTGTAGACATCTACAGTGATTTCATACCTAAAGCTCCGGAACAGTCCTTTACATTGGCAGAGATGCTTAGGAAAGAGTATGATAAAAATGTCCTTAGGTAAGGGCTGATCTTCACCTTCAGAAAGGCAGATGGAAGGTGTATTTCAGTTTATGCTTAAATACTATTCACAAGGCCCTTTGGCCATAACTTTAACATTTCTTGCAGGAGGGTACTATTTTATTGCTTGGATTGTTAATTATGGGAGCATATAGTGTGTTCAAAGGCAGAATGTCCAGAGCCAGGATTCCAATCCCAGTCCCAAGACTTAAACAGGGATATTGAGTCTTCTGGGTGCCTATTTCCTCCCCGTACAATGGGGTTAATGATCAGACCTCCTCATGGGGCTGCGATGAGGATTAAAGAGGCTGGAATTTGTAAAGTGCTTAGAACAGGGCCTGGCACATAGCAAATACTATGTAAGCATATGTTAAATACATATATAATAGATATTATGTAACATAATTGATTAATTATAACATTAATATAAGTATGATGTAACATTTTAAAATATATTAATATATTTTAAATAAATGTTATAATATTTTATATGTGTAAATTGTATATGTAACAAAATATACTTATAGAATATGGGATGTATCTATTATAATATTAATATTACAAATTAAATATATGTTGAAACATGTTATATAATTTATAACATATAATATGTATATTTACTTGATACATATGGATATACTTTTTAAATAAGGCATCTTCCCATCAGTTCAGTGTGACATGTTCTCCTGGGCCGGAAGGAGAGGCGCAGGGTTTGACGGCGCTGTCAGCGAGTGAGCACCCTTGTTGGTAGGACGAACTACTACGGAACAAGGCAGAAGGTCTCCATCCGCACTCGGCTGTTTGCTCAGTGGCATCCTCATTGTCTGTTCCTTTGGGTTTTAGAAGAATCTTTTGTATTGATGTGCTAGAACTTTGATACATTACATTTAAAAAATTACGCAAATCAGAAATTGCATGATTTAGGAAATATAAGCTCTTGTCACTTACCCCTTTCCCATTTTGTTCTCCCTCCAGCCCAAACTTTTGGCTAAGGAGCTGCTTGACCTCGTGGCCTCTCACTTCAACCTGAAGGAAAAGGAGTACTTTGGAATAGCCTTCACAGATGAGACGTAAGTGCCCCAGGAGCCCTCGGAACCTGGAGGGAAATGCAAAATCACGCTGTTCCAACTGTCAGTAGTGAAATCAGCTACAGGCCACTTGGGTCCTGTGGGATGGGGTCAGCCCAAGTTCATCATTTGAATTTCAAAGGCCTTGTGATCGTGCCTGGAACAGCCAAAGGATATACTTAGGGTGATGATCATATTATGAAATTATTAGGTAAATGAGTTCTTATAATCAACCATGTTTGTGTTCAGAACCAATTTTTTTTAGATTTGCATGGGTTTGTTTTCTATTAAAATTAAATGAAAACTTCTGGAAATTAAACTTTTCTCTCCAGTGTTGGAATAACAATAACAGGAAGTGAATTTGATGATAAATTCAAAATAAAAAGTATCTGTGCAGTTTCACTGTCTAAGCTGAAATAGAGAGAATATAAAAATCAGAAATTTAGCCCTGACCGGGTAGCTCAGTTGGTTAGAGCATCTTTTCTACATGCCAAGGTTGAAGGTTTGATTCCCAGTCAGGGCACAAGAATCAACCAATGAATACATAAGACAGTGGAATGACAAACTGATGTCTCTCTCTGTCTCTCAAATCAATTAATAAAAATTAAAAAAAAAAATTTGATCACCCATCTGATGAAAAGTACATTTGCTCTCAAAGGTCTTTCAGTTTGGCTTTATGAAGTGGTGTTTTGCAACACAAGTAAGAAACATCTTTACTAAAATTGAAATTTCCTTCTTGATATACTGTTAGCAAAAGAGTACAGTAAAAACCTGCACAGATTGCTAGATAAGAATATGTTCTAAGTAGATGTTTAATAATTTTATTTTCTCTGTTCACACACACACACACATACACACACACACACACACACACCCTTCTACAAATCTTTAGATTTACTGAGGTGATTTTCTAAAATACTAAGAGATCAGGGTTGAGTTAGTGGCTGGACGGGATAGTGCAGGGGTGGCCATGCGCCGTCAAGCAGATGGTGCTGTCCGGGAAGGATGGGCTCAGAAGCAAGGACAGGAGGCAGCCGCATTGATGAGTAAGAGAGATGATCAGATATGTCTGCACCTGGATACACTGAGCTTGGGGGACCGCAAATAGAGATCCTAGGAATAAAAGGCAGTATAAATTGGGACTGTCTTGGGCAAACTGGAACATATGATCGCCCCCTGAATTAGTGACAGTTCAGACGGTGGGGCAGTCAGGGAACAGGCAGCGGGAGCAGTTGCATCTTCCTTGAGAAGGCCAGGAGGAACCAGGTCAGCCCCTGGCCCTGCGTCTGTTGGAAACTGAGCCAAAGGAAAGGCAGGAGACGTGGCCCCTGGTCTGGAGGGTTTGCTGTGCCTGTAGGTGGAGCCAAGTAAGCATGGCCATGAATGAAGGGCTGTGGAGGGAAGGAGCCAATGCCTTAAGACACAGGTGACAAACGCAAGGCCCACAGGCCAACTGCAGTGCTCCACCTTGTTTTATCTGGTCCAGAACCTTGTTTCTTCCCGGGGGCAGCACCGAGTTCTCACTCAACTGTTATGGAGTAGTTACATTTCTACAGTCCTAAAATTACATTCAGCCCTTCGAAGGCAACTGGGAGGCTGATGTGGCCCCCGGTGAAAATGAGTTTGACACCCCTACCTTAAGACAAACACTGAGAAAATACAGGTTTTTCTACCCTTCCATCACTGTAAACCCCTAAAATTGCTATTTATATATTAGCATTAATTAGAAGGAAACCAGAAGTTTCAGTCAATCACATCCCATTGTTCACATTTCCCAAACACCGTTCCTCCTCTCAAAGGTCCCATGATCTCTCCATGAGTCCCAGTTAGACTCTCCTTTTGAATAAATAAGAATCAAAGAGTGAGCACATTGTCCTGGGCCAACGAAGGAGAAATGCGCCTGCTGCCTGTGTCAAATCACTTCCCTAACAGCACCAGCCAGGAGTCAGTGCCAGGTCAGAAGTCACCCTTCTCCTGGGATGGAGGAGGGCAGGGACCATATCACCAAAAGGAAAGTGGGGGCATATCGAGTGGCACAGTGTGTTCTGGTCTGAGATGTCCAGGTCGCCAGGGTGGGCCAGGAAGGCAGGTGGGTGCTTCTGCATGTGGGGCCAGGCTGGAGGAATGTGGCCCACACCCCGGAGAGGCATTGGCGGTGTGGAGGGCTCTGTGGGGGGGCGATGAGGAACAGGATGTGAGCCATCTCCTGGCATGGTTTAGAGAAAGAGTGGCCACCACCTGAGTCTGGGTGGGAAGGTTTCTTCAGCAACTGCAGGAGTGGCCAGAGGCCCCAGATCAGTGGAAAAGAGCAGCAGCTGGCAGACAGCTCCTGAGAAAGAACTGGCAGGTGGACCTGACTCACAGGGGAAATGGTGAGTGTCAGGGGCCCCCAGGAAATTAAGGACAGTGGACAGAAACAAAGGGGACAGCCGTGACTCAGGGCAAAGTCATGGCCCGATAACATCTGGGGCCAAGGGATGTTGGCTGGTGGCCTCTTTGATAATCTGAACTTTTCTTCTTTTCCTGGTAAAAAAGGGAAGAATGAAAGCTGTGCCTGTGGGTGGGACTTAGTCTAGGTCGGTGATCATATGAGGTCGGTAAGCACTAGCCTTGTAACATGTGGCCCTAGACACTAGCATAAGGTCTTTTAATAAGTGTTTTCAAATTGTGCACTGTGCTGTGACATGTAGTGTGTGTGTGTGTGATTTCTGCAGGTGCTACACTGTGTTTTATAATCACATACAGTTGAAGTTTCAGCCTTTATTCCAGCCCATGGCATACCCTGTGCATTGTCTGTTTCCTCATGCAAATCAAACAAGACTAATACTTGGAAAGTGTTATAAAATGTAAAATGCTGTAGAAGTGTAAGATATTACCAGCTGTGTTATGACTCATGGTAGAATATAGGGCTTTTAGGTCATATATTGTCAGTGAGTCTTTCAGTAGTAACTGCTGTTGATGACATTTTGTAGGATCTGAATGCAGACAGAAAATTGAAAATATCTCTAAGCTTCTCTTGCCCCATAAGCTGTTGTATTTTCGAATAAAGTATCTGAGCTCCTAGTACAAGACTTTTATGCCCATGGATATTTAATGTTGCTAGCTAATCCACAGTGTTGTAACATTATTACTAACTTCACCTTCTCTTTTTTAAATTTAATTTTTAAACTTTATATTTTAAAATGATTAGACTTACAGAAGAATTGCAAAGGCAGTGCAGAGTTCCCATGCACCCTTCACCCAGCTTCCCCAAATGTTGATATTTTACAAACTATGTTAGTTAACGTCAGTATATTATAGGTACTAAATTATAGTCTTCATTCCAGTGCCACCAGTTTTCCCAGGAATGCCTTTTTCCATTCCGGGATTCAACCACATGCAGCCCTTTCATCTTGAATAAATCTACCATGATGAAAAGAGATGCAGATGGTTATCTGTACATGGTCTGCATTGTGGCGATACCAGCAAACAGTGACATTTTGGCCACCTTTAACACATTCTGAAGCAAAGGAAGCTCCTCATATTAATTTGATCCTAAACTAATTATTTATGTTTTGCTAAAGCTGTGGTTTTCTGTTAAAGAGCCAGTGCC
Organism: Glossophaga mutica; assembly: GCA_039655065.1. NCBI lineage: Eukaryota > Metazoa > Chordata > Mammalia > Chiroptera > Phyllostomidae > Glossophaga > Glossophaga mutica. The sequence continues at coordinate 162,380,998 of CM077303.1, forward strand.
CTGGACCTGCCCCCAGAATTGTGATTAATTGGTCTGGGAGTGGCCGGAGCAGCAAGATTTTCCCAACATGCATCCAAGTATGAAAGCCCCAGTTCTAGAGAGAGGGGAACGCTGGAGTAAATTTCCTCCATCCCTTTCCCTGGGATCCAGGGAGTAGCTGATATCACTCAAACTTAGAATAGTTGGGGCCAGTCGTGATGCGTGCAGGGACCTGCAGAGTTACAGAGTCTCTCCGTTCCGGACAGACTCTGGGAACCCAGCAGCGTGAGAGCCAGCTCAGAGGCGTTCACGCTTGTGCTGCCCCCTCAGTTCACAGAGCGCGGCGGAGACGTTCACTTAGCAAGTACTGACATTCATCACTTAACGAAGGCTATTTTTACACTTTATTTTTGAAATATTTCCATTGCTATTTTTAACACTCCTGTTGTTGGGGATTTTCATTGTTGTTTTTTGTTTGTTTGTTTTTTGTCTTCAGAGATCATGGCTCTGACTGTATGGTTTAAATCAGTAAAGCCCTTTATTTAATTATCTGATCTATTCTCAATCATAATTTTTGTTTCCTCTGTTTGGGTTTCTTTTCTTTTTTTTTTTTAAACAGCTTTATTGAGGTGTAATTTATGTACAAAGAACTGCACATCTTTAATGTGTACAGTTTGGTGAGCTTGGACATTTATAAATACCACATTTTTAATTTTTTAAATTAGAAAATTGTTGACAGAGGACCCCATCCTCAAAAGCTATAACTAAACAACTTTTGGACTATTTAGCAGAAATAGTCAAACATAACCCACATTGAAGTGATGATTATAATAATGTATTTAAATTTTAATATGAATCTCCTGTCATAAATTTTAAGAATAATGTATTTAAATTTTAATATGAATCTCCTGTCATAAATTTTAAGAAGATGCTGTAACTGAGTATCTATGTAATGAAAACCTTTAGAAAGTATTTGGAAAGTTGAGGGAGAAAGATAAGAAACTTAGCCAGCAATCACTGCACATTTTAAAAGCCAGGTACAGTTAGCGTGTATTTTCACATGCCAATTGAGAAATTTCACCTACCAATTAAGGAAATTCTTAGCCTCTTATTTAATCACAGACCCCTTTCACATTTGTTTAAGAGGTACATTCCCTTGCCTGCACAAAAGTTGACACACAAAATCTGTGCTTAAATTTTAGAGGGTTTACAGACATTCTGAATCTAGAATCCTAGTTTAAGAACAAATTAAGGATTAAAAAAAAAACAAAAAAACAAGGTGCAATGTTTTAACTAATTGAACATTGATTAGTACTGTTGAGGGAGTCTGATTTATCCAGATAATTAAGGCCCAGTGTATCTTTAATCAGTTGGGTCTATAGACCCAATGCTGGAACAAAGGGGCACACCCTCTGCTCTGCCAGGTCCTTGCATCCTGTCCTTCAGCCCCCAGCCCGGCACTGGCTGCGCCATCTGAACAGGGTCTAGTTGATGAGCACTCCCAGCCACAGGCTTATGCACAATTTAAAAATAAGCAAAGTAGAGCAGCAGTTTTCTAATTGTGGAAGAAACAATGACACAATTTTGATCTGGGAAAGCAATTTAGTATTTAGAAACAGGTGTAGGATTTCCATTCATTAAATGCCCGAAACCATGAGACTGAAGAGAAATCAGTGGCTGCAACCTCTGGGCCTGAGTTGTAACAGGTGCTTCTGGAACATGGCACTCAACATTCATTGCCATCTCAGAGACTGGCAGACATATGGCCAACAGCCTTGCCTTCTATTTCGTGACCGGAAAAGGGCTCTAGCAGAACTCTGTGTGTGGCTAGGACAAATGAAAAAAGAATGGGGTGATCCGAGGGGACCTTAATGGATCCAGGCTTTGTCTTGACTTCTTCCTTTCCCAAAGAAAGTGGTACGGTAGAGCTCCGATCCTGGACAAGGGGGAGCAGAGTGAATTCTCACTGACTATGGAGACTCGCTCCCTCCCTTCTTTTACTGAGGGTGGGAGTGCTGTCTACACATGGCTGGCTGTCCCTGGACTGACAGTAATATTGATCTATGGGCATATTTGAGGGGGACCTGCTGGTTCCTTAGCAGATGTTTATTTAGCAGGCACTGTTCAGCACCAGAAATAATGAGACTTTTTGACCCCTTGTATGGCTTGTGTTTTTAGTTTGGGGAGTAAATAAGATATCGTATTAGAGGTACTACAGGAGAAGATTTAAAACAGTCTCCATAAAAAAAAAAAATTAAAGCCATAACCCTGGCTAGGTGGCTTAGTTGGTTAGATCATTATCCCATACACCAAAAGGCCATGAGTTCGATTCCCAGTCAGGGCACATATGAGAGGCAACCAGTTGGTGTTTCTCACACCTCTCTCTCTCTCTCTCTCTCTCTCTCTCTCTCTCTCTCTCTATCTCTCTCTCACACACACACACACACGTGCGCACTGGAAGACCACTATTTGAGGGTTTCTTGCTAAATCATTACCCCCAAACTGTCCTTGATGAGCACATATATTTCTCAGTCAGGACACTAAAACTGAAACATTGTTACATTTGAAGAGTTCCCTACCCACCCCTCCATCTAGGGACATCTGTAAGAATTTCATGCTCTTGCTTTGGCTTTCCATAGAAACTCATTCCATATGAAGCCAGCTATCTACAGTGAAAACCTCTGAAAGTCATAGAGTATCATTCTCCCCTGTGGCCCAGGAATGATCAGTTTGGATCATCTTATCATACACCTCCACCCTCCAATAACTCTCCATAAACAAAGCTCTCCTTAAGGCCATCTCTCTTGAAGGTGCCAACACTTGAACCAGAAATCTATTTGTATTATATGTAGAAGCTAAAAGCAATCCATTAAATAAATGCATCCAATTTCCGTTGCCTGGGAGCAATTGCGTATTTATTACTGACCCAACAGTTTGACCTATTGCTACCATAAACCAAATGAGTGTTATCTTGCGCAGCTTTAAAGATAGTTATCAGTCAAGCAATAAAAAAAATACTGAGTGTCTGCTGGGGCATTTTTTATTTTTGTGCTTTGTTACTAGCAAATGCACTGATGTGCATTCTCAAATGAAAAATCAATGAGAATAATGAAAACCAAGCTATCAGGCATCTCTTACTTAGTTACACTGTATTTAGAAAATGCTTTTATTTTATTTTATTTTATTTTTTTTTACCTCCTTGCTCCCTGGTCCACCCTGCCTTAAATTTAAAAAAAATTTGTGTGAAAGGGGCTTGATGTCAGGACTGTAAAGTGTCACATAGGAAAGAAAAAGCCCTGGAAAGTGAGGAATTATTAATACTGCTGGGTGTAGGAAATATGACTTTGAACCCCAAACAGTAAGCAGAAAAATGGTTTAAGTCCTATTGTAGCCAGAGGGCATGGTTTCAGAGCCAGGGTTTCCAGTTTGCTTTTTAACCCATCTCTTGGCTTTTGTCCAAATACTGAGCACTTACAAGGGTCCTTGGAGGAGTCACGTGTCCCTTCAGTGGAAAGATTTTTGTCTGAGGGTCCCAGCATCCAAGATGTGGGGGAGCCCACCTCTCCATGGACACCAGAACCCTGCAAGTATTCACATCATGCCAGTCCTCACTGAACTGGGGTTGAGGAGTTCAAATAGGGGAGTAGAGAAAGGAAATTTATTTTTCCTTAACGACCACAGAGGTGATTCTGGCCTCCTTGTTCTCTCTGCTTCCTGGCTGTTTTCTTACTTTCTAGTCAATTCATTGCTTGACAAAGGCAAAACTAATATATGGCTGGGGACAAAGGAATTTCCATTTAAATAAGTTCCTTGATAAAATATCATCTTTTAAAAAAGTTTAATGTGGGGAGTAAAATTACCTAGAAAGGGAATCCACCCCTCTTTTGTCCTCTGTTAACATGGATGGAAAGGAATGGGCTGTGAGCAAATCCAACAGTGTGGTAGCCAAGGGACACCCACCTCAGTGTCTCTTCATGCAGAATGTCCCCACTTTGAGGTTCTTCAGCAAATGACCTATGTCCCTCAGAGACCATGTAGAAGTCCCAGCAGTCTGTGTGGTCAGTCATGTGCCGTTGGGGTGGGGTGAGGGTTTATCTCTCGGGGATTATGCAAAGGTCATTTCCATCAGACCATTTGTCAAGAATTATTGTAAGGCAAAAGAATACATTTAAATTTATGTGGCCATTGGGTGGATTGCTTTCCTGAGTTTGCTTAGGTTCTGTAGTTATTGGACATGCATTAGTTAGAGAGACAAACTAACAGCTAGAGTTGTTTACATCTCTCCTGCTGTCCAGAGCTCATTCTCTGAACCACTCCCTTTGTCTGACTCTCACACACCAAGCCCAGGAGAGCTCCGTCCTAAATCAGCTCAGGGCCAGGTACCAGGCAACTAGGGGCCACCCTTCACCGCTAGGCTGTTCCCCTGCCCTGCCTGGACTTCCCCATGGAAACCCCAACAAACGCCTGTGCCTCCTCATTCCTTTTCTGCCTGAGTCACACTGGTGCTTCCTCTTGTGGCCCTGCCTGGCATGGTGTGCCTCTCATTTCTAGGGAAACTGTGAATAACATTCAGTTTTACTTTCCATGACATTGACCTCTCCATGTAGTCGCTCAGTTATCTTTATAAATTAAGATCTGCATCATGGTTGGTGTGACTCAGTGAACTGAGCACTGGCCTATGAACCAAAGGGTCACCAGTTCAATTCCCAGTCAGGGCACATGCCTGGGTTGCAGGCCAGGTCTCCAGTTGGGGGTGTGCAAAAGGCAACTGGTTGATGTATCTCTCACATCGATGTTTCTCTCCCTTTCTTTCTCCCTCCCTTCCCCCCTCTCTAAAAGTAAATAAATAAAATCTAAAAAAAAAATCTGGGCACATATCAGTTGCTTTGGGAGGTTGTCATCCAATCAATAAGCAGGGCTTTTGAGCACCGAGTATTTGCCAGATCTTGTGCTTGGTTCTGGGATGATTTTTTTTTAATGTTGAAAACCCACAACTTTGTTGGAGAGATGGGTCGTATTTTTGAAAATAACTAAATGTACAAGACTGCACTATAAATGCCTTGCAGACGACACAAACCAGAAGCTCTGGAGGAGTTTGAAAGAAAGCCCAGGCTTAGGGAATCAGGGGAGACCTCACTGAAAGACTGTGCTGCACTCAGCCTCGAACAATGGCTAGCGTTCAGATAAAGAGATGGAGAGACTGTTCCAATTAGGAGCAGCAGCACGATCAAAGTCACCACGCAGCGTGTGCATATGGCATGCACGCAGGAGGCTGAGCACATGGAGAAGATGCGGGGAGACTTGGGACATTGTCAGAGGCAGGAAGGGTGTGGCTGGGGCTTCTTACTACCAATAATTAGGTCTCACATTTGTCCTAACACCTTCTAGTTGATCAAAAATACACACTTTATTTTATGAGGAAGATCTTGCTGTGCTTTTCAGATGTAAAAAGTCTCAGGAAAAGAAGGCATCACAGAGTAAGTTCTCTGGACAGCAGGAAGTGCAGCAGCAGAGGTGCCCAGGATGAGTGCTGTGAGAGCCCAGTCCCAGGCTGGGGTGTGGTGCGGGCAAGGCGCATCAGGGAAGGCTTTCTGGAGGAGGCACAGGAGAGCGGGGTCTTGAAGGATGGGGTCAGTGAAGGAGAGGAAGAGCATTCCAGGCAGAGGGAACAACATGAGCTAAGGCACAGAGGTCAGCATTTTTGGTATAACCAGAAACAAAGTTGGCACCCTGGCTTTCTCTTTCCAGATCCGTGTCCTAGTTGGCTGAGAATTTATCCCCAAGCTGGAAGAAGTTGGCCCAGTCATTTCGCATAAAACACTTTTTTTCCTGTTATTTTTCACTCTTACTATGTTCAGAGAAGAGTAACCAAAAGTGAAAGTAAAATTTATAGAAAAAATTTATTTCCAGATGGAGATTCTCAAAAGGGGGAAAAAGAAGTAGATTCATACATCAGCCGTAGGCTGATGGGTTTCAGGGAAAGAGAGGGGGGTGTGTGTGTGCACCACACACAAAAGGTACTACTTAAATAAATTCCTAAAATGGAGATGGAAGCCCCTAGCGTGTTTCCACTTTTCGGAGGCAAGCACGTACTTTGAGGAGCAAACGCTGTAACAGGGCAGTACAGACAGCCTTTGCTGCACATGCTGCACAGTGTAAGTGTCTTCGCTTGTGCCTGTGCGCCTGAACATCGGCGTCACACGGCATCGGGCGGTGAAGAGGTGTTGTGCTCTCAGTCATGTGTGTTCAGCATGAATTTACGAAGTAAAAGTGATTAGGGCTCTGAGCCCTCCGGGGTGACACACTGAGATTGGGTGGGGAGAGGGAAAAGGAGGGGTAGATTTCTCTGCTCGTACCTGGAACGTGGCTCTGCCTCGCTCTTCCAAGACCAACCTCATCATGGCCTCCGAGGTCCCAATAGCAGGTCTCTGCCCCTTTCCAGCCTCATCCCTTTCTACTGACATGACACTAAGATGCTGGGTTTCTTCTCACCTCAGGGCCTTTCGCACATGCTGGTCCTTCTGCCTGGAAAGTGGTTCCCCTTCCTCTTGGCTGAGTTAACTCTTGTGATTCTTCAGGTCTCACTCAAACACCAGGCAGTGCTTCTCAGACCCCTGAACTAGATCAGATCCTCACATGTTCTCATCATCATGGCCCTAATACTATTAGTTACTGTGTAATTAATTGTGGAAGTAGTGGTCAAGTAAGTATCTCCTCATGAGCACGTAAGCTTTAGGGGAAAAGGGATGGTGTTTACTTTGCTCCCTGCTGCATCTGCAGACCCTTTATCAGAGAAGGTGGTCAGTTGACATATATGAAGGTAAAGAAGAGATGGGAGGAGGGGAGGAAGAAAGAAATGCACAAGTCGCTCCATTTGTGATCATCAACTCTGTCTGTGCCCAGCTATTTAAAACAGCTTTAATGAGGTGTAACTGACATACAGTAAACAATGCACAGTAAAGTGCACGGGTTGATAAGTTTTGACACATGTAAGCACAAATAAACTATCCCCATCATCAAGATGTAATGGACATAATCCATCACTCTCCCAAAATTTTCTCTATGCCCCCCATAATCTCTCTCTCTAACCTCCCCACACCCCAGGCAACCACCAATCTGCTTTCTGTCACTAGATAATTTGCACTTTCTAGAGTTTCATCTAAATGGAAGCTACAGTTTGTACTCTTTTTTTGCTTGGTTGCTTTTACTCAGCTTGATTATCTTGAGATTCATCTATGTTGTTCTGTATATCAATAGTGTATTGCCTTTGTTGCTGCATAATATTCCATTATATCATAATTTGTTTATACATTTCCCTGGTCAATAAATATTTGGGTTGTTTCAAGTTTTGAGCTATGAAAAGTAATGTATTTCTGAACATCTGTATGTGAAAGTCTTTTCATGGCCTGGCCGCGTGCTCTCATTTCTCTTGGGTTAAACATATAAGAGAAGAATGGCTAGGTCATGTGGTAGATGTAAGTTTAATTTTTTAAGAAACTGACTGTTACTGGCTTTTCAACCCATCTGCTCCCAGCAAAATGTTGTGAAGATTGATATTATAATTCTAAAGTGTGTTTCCAGTCCTTTGGAAAAAAAGGCAGCCGATAGCGTGGTGGGACGGGAATTCAGGACGAGAGAGAGCGTGATTACATTTTCATTTTAGTGCGGCCTGAAAAGTGACAGCAGGTCTCTAACCCCTGGCTCAGTCTCCTCCCTCACGTCACACAGTGTCTCCTGCTCACCTAGTCTTCCCTAGACACCCCTGTGGGTTCTTCAAATACCGCAAACATAATTGTGAGGCAAAGGTCCAGGTTTAACTGCGATCCAGCCCGTTCTGCTGCACACACACCTGTGTCACAAGAAACTTCTGCAAAGTCCAAAGCCCTAATCAATTTGTCTCTATTTTCCTCAGGGGACACTTAAACTGGCTTCAGCTAGACCGAAGAGTATTGGAACATGACTTCCCCAAAAAGTCGGGACCAGTGGTTTTATACTTCTGTGTCAGGTATGTATGCCCGGTATCCACTCTTCTGTTTCCTCTTTTTTCTTTGTCAGAAACGTCTGGGAGGGTATAGTGATCAAAAGAAAGGAAAGTCAAGTTTGTCTCGGTTCATTACCAGGAACAGAGGTCATGACATAGCTACATTTCTAGTAGATACAAACCTGGAGCATGAGTGTGTGAGGCATGTCAGTGTGTGTGCACAGACACACATGTTTGTGCGCTGGCGTGGGATGCTTGTGTGGCATACAGAAACAAGCTTTTTTAAAACTTTTTTAAAAGATTTATTTAATTTTAGACAGAGGGGAAGGGAAGGAGAAAGAGAGGGAGAGACATATCAATGTGTGATTGCCTCTCGAGCACCCCTACAGGGGATCTGGCCGGCAGCCCTGGCATGTGCCCTGACTGGGAATAGAACTGGTGACCCTTTGGTTCACAGGCCAGTGCTCACTCCACTGAGCCACACTAGCCAGGGTTTTTTTTTTTTTTTTTTTTTTTTTTTTTTTTTACTTTTTGTGGGGGGCATATATCTCAAACTAAACTGAATCTCTTACAATAACACAAACTCTTGGGTTCTGTTTTGGTGGCTGTTTGAAGCTACATAACAGAAGCTTGTATATTCTTTCTTTCTATCACAAGTGCTACTTGGCCTCTTGAAACTTACCACATTCTCCCAAAAAGGAGTATTTGAACCCCAGCAATAAACCCCAAGTCAATGCACTCTCTGGTAATGGAGGATATAATATGATATGGTACAATATAATATCAGAAATAGTTTCCTATTCACTAATCTGTTGTAAGTTTTATTTTGTGACTGCAGAGAACTGGATTTGCTTCTCATAGTTAATATTTGCAACAATCTTAGGAAATCAACCAGATTTAGCACACTGGTTTGCTGAAGGTTGCGTGAAGCCAGAGGGCGTCATGTTGTGGGTTCTGGGGGAAAGCTCAAATCATAGCGAAACTGGAGTCTGAGTCCCAGTCGGTGGAGCCAGAACCCTTTGGCTTTATCAGGTTTCTGTCCAGAACCTTCACTGAAACACAATCGCAGAGACATTTGGTGTGAGTGCCTCGGTCTGCCAGTGGACACTGGCCCTTCCGCACAGTAGATGGACCTAGCTCTTTTAAAATGTGTGAACAGAAGTGCGAGAGCCGGATATTGATTCACTGCAATTTTACTGCAGTGCAGCTCTTAAAGGGCATGGCCAGGAATGCAGATTTGGACATAGCCATCCTGATACCACGGGAGGCATTAGAAGGGGCTAAAATCAGGGGTAAGGGCCCTGATTTTAACAGGCAGGAGTGTGTATCTTTACACAGCTGGTGGGGTAAACGTAAACTTGCATTTAATGACTTTAAAAAAATTTTTTAATCCTCACTGGAGGATATGTTTATTGATCTTAGAGGGGATGGGGAGGGGGGCGGGGAGAGAGGTGGGGAGAGAGGGAGAGAGAGAAACATCCATCAGCTGCCTCCCATATGCACCCCGACCAGGAATAGAACCTGCAACCGAGGTATGTGCCCTGGTGGGGAATCTAACCTGCAGCCTTTTGGTGTATGGGATGATGTTCCAACCCACTTAGCCACCCAGCCAGGGCTAATGCCTTTTCTATTTGTTTAACAGCTGTGAACATATCAGAGCCAATCTTAGCCATTTTTATTACTGTTGGGCATGATTTCAATGTCATGTTCCTTTGAATGGTGTCTGCGTTTTCTCAGATAAATGGAAAAGTAATGTTATGAAGCAAAGAGTAACCTGTAATGGAAGGTGGCTGAGCACATTTGCCATACGTATGCTAGGCTGTTTCCTCCTTCCTGGGGCTTCCCAACATCCTTAACTAGGAAGAGAAAATACTGGGCTGCTCTTTGTCAGGTTTTTTTTTTTTTTCAGGTGTCTATGATGCCTTAGGCAGGGGTGTCCGACCTTTTGGAGTCTCAGGTCGCACTGGAAGAAGTAGAATTGTCTTGGGCCACATATTAAATACATTATGACACATAATCACAAAACACATCTCACAATGTTTTAAGTAAATTTACAGTTTTGTGTTGGCTGCATAGATAACCATCCTGGGCTGCAGGTTGGACACCCCTGCTAGAAAAAAGCTTGGGGCACCATGAGGTTGCCGTGTGAAGTGTCTGTCCCCGAGAATATGCAGATGGTTGCAAATCACTCCACACTGACTTCTGTCTGTGAAACCAGACACGCAGAGGAAGCTGCAGAGGCAGAACCCATGATGCCCACAGAGAGAACCGGGACTGGGTGAACGGAGACCCGACGCTGCTTCTGCCACCGCCTCTCGTTTTCCTACTTGGCCACAGCAGGCGTCTCACAGAACGTCTCAGGGGCATCTTAGGAAAAGCTCTCCAAATGGGCATTTAGGGAGAGACTTCTAACAGTATGACCACAGGCCGAGCTCCTTCTCCGGCTCATCGCAAAGCAGGTCTTTCTGGAGAGCCTCACGTTCCTATTTCCAGTTACCTCTTGGCCACCTGAGAACTTCAAACACAGCAGGTCCAAAGCCAAATTCGTTATCTTCTCTCTCCCCCCACGTCCTCAAATCCTCTGTGGTCCCTTCAAATCTGTGACATCATTATCCACTCAGTCATCTAGGCTTTTGGTCTTGAAACTTCCTTCTTCCTCACATTTTTACGTGCATTAGTTTTCAGCCGCTGCTTCCAAAATCTCTGGCTGCCCTGCCCTCTCCTCATCTTCTGTCACATGCTCTATTGCAACTGCCTCCCAGGGTGGGTGTCCCTGGCCACAGAGGACCCTGGCTCCCAGAAACCCCATGACCCTGGGCCCCCCCTTTCCAGTTGGCTGAGCAGTGTAGGAACGAAACACTGATAGTTTGTTTCTTCCGAGAGAGGAAGCAGATTCTCTCATGGAGGTGAATTCTGCATTTTTCCCTTGGTGTCCAACCTGGGAAGAAATCCCAACTTAAAACTTGGTACCTTTCTAGGAAGGCCCTATTTCCAGTTACCTCTTGGCCACCTGAGAGGAGGAAAGAGCCCCTTTCTCCAGAGGAATGGTATGACATATTTTCTTCCTAAAAGACCCAGACCTGGAATATGCTGGAGTCCAAACAAGGGTTTCCGTCCAGCTAAGCACGTTCCCTGTGCGGGGACACCAACCTTTCTGACAGGAGCATCCGTCACACACGTGAACCTAGAGGCAGCCTGACTCTCCAGCTCCTGGTAGCCTTTCCCCTTATGTTTAAACATCTGCACATCACATTTGTCTAATATGTGCACAGTCAGCCTTTGTGGGAAAGGGGAATGAAACCACCTGAGAAAAGAGACTGTGGAAAATATCAAGCACTTTAAAGCCAAGTTTTAGGAATTCATCGAGTGGCAATATTAACCCTGTGTCACTGAGGATCTGAGTTTGGGCTGCCATCTCAGGATGATTTGTCATTTGACATTTTTATATTCGTCCTCTGTAAAGCATACTCAAAACACCTGTGAGAGGGTGGGCCGAATTACTGCCACCTTTCAACCAAATAGGAAAAGTAGGACCGAAGTATATTGAATCACATGAATTTGAACGCAGAGAATTCTGCTTCAACCTTGAAGTCAGAGTACGTCTTTTTAATGAGTATTTCTCCTACAGAGGGCCTCAAGCTATGTGACACTACAGGACATTCTCAAAATGACAGGATGGAGGACTAAGAACCGATCTTTACTGACCCAAAATACAGCCTAAAAGGGATCTATCTGCTCCTGCAACTCACCTGTCAGATCACCAGGCATGATCACAGTGGCTTCTGGGTCTCAGTAATCACCTAAGAGGAAACAGGTCAGAGAGAAGGGAGCCACCTGTTACTCAGGATGATTGTTCATTTTCACAACAACCCTTGAAGCAGGAATTATATATTATTCCTAATGAAAGATAGGAGATGGGTGCCCAAGAGCATCAGGTAAATTCTCCTCCAGCGTGACTAGTAAGCTATGGCATCTGTTCAGTCAGAGCCGACTCCAAACCTCAGGCCCTGCCCTGTTCTCCATGCTGTCTGCCTCATAAGCAAAAAGCGACACCACAGTTGTTTATTAGAGGCTGCCACGGCCGCTCCCTTTGCAGGAGGGCCAGAGGCACCCAAGTCAAGGTCCATGACCTTGGCTCATCTCGCATTCTGCACTTGGCCCTGTCTGCAGAACCAGCATCCATCTGCAGAGATGGTGTTGGGGACAGATGAACCCAGAGCTGGGTGAGAGGTGCGTGGAGAGCAGCCCTTCCAGGCCTGGCATTCCTGGTTAGCACTGACAACTCAGATGCCATTGGCAGAGCACTCCCTGAAGAGCAAAGCCAGTCACAGAGCTTGGCAACCTGTTGGAAACTCCACATCGAGTGAAGGAGAGGTATTTATGCATTTCCCCAACTTCTAAGATCCGAGCAGCTGTGCTCGTCGTCATCTCTTTGCCAGTTCAGTCCAAACCCTTCTGTGCACTACTGCAGCCCCCTCCCTTACCCTGGACCCTACCTCCTCTTGCTGCTTGGTGCACACACGTACATGTGTGCACACACACCCCTACCCTGGTAGGGCTGGACCAGTCCATCACACACTTCTTTTATTTCTGCCCCTGAGCTGCCGCATGTGGTGGCGGGGTGGGGAGTGGAGTCACACAACTGCACGTTGGAGTGTGGCTGACTGTGACCATCTCACACAGATCACCCATCGTGTGCCAGCTCAGGGCCTCTGCGTGCCCGCAGCGGCTTTTCTTCCCTCTAGCCACAGACTCCAAACCAGACCTCACTCCCTTTGCTCCAAGAAGGTAACATGATTTTCAAAGAGAAAATGAAAGCTAGCGTGAGTGAGCTCCATCAGCCTTCCATGTCCTTACCCACAAACTTAATTGCATCTGCCTCATTTTCTGGCCTCCTCACCCACCCACTGTGCGCGCACATGGAAAGAGGAAAAGTGACCGCTGCCCCATCATCTAAGCCTGGTAGGTTCGTGTGTCCTCCAGTTCTAACCCCTTCCCCCACCTCCTGGAGCTTGCCCGCTCCATCTCCTCTCTCCTGTTCTCCGTCTGAAGTAGCTGCTTCTCCACGGATCCCTCCCCGACACGGCCACCTGGCTCCCAGCCTAAAAGAAAGAAAACCTCTTCCAACTTGCATCCTCTTCCAGCTGCTACCCTTTGCTTCCCCTTCAGTTCACAGCAAAGGTTCAGAAGATGGGTCTGCACGTGCTGCCTCCCTCCCCTCATCCCACAGAGCCCATACTTTGTGACAGACCAGGTTCTGGTCCCATCACCCCAATGGTCAGTGGAGGTCTCTAGGCCCCGAATTTCACAGACGCTTCTCTGCCCTCTTCTGCCTGAATCAGCTGATGTCAGCTTTCTGCCCCCAAACTTACTCTTCTTTCTGTGGTACCTCCTTGCCTCTGTCATTGGCACCACAACCCATCAAGCCCCCCAGGCCAGAAACTTGGGTGTCCACCTTGATGTCACCTGCTCCCTCCTACCTGCTACCTTTTCTACCCTCAGTCACGAATTCCTGTGATGTCTGCATCCTAACTAGCTGTTACATCCCTACCTTCCCCTCCATGTAGAGCCTGTTGGCTCTAATTAGGGCCTTCACAGACTTCTCCTGGCCCTGAAATCTCTGTGCCCATCTCTGCTTCTGGTCTTGGCCCTGTGCAGTCTCTCCCATACATTACCACGGAGCATCTCATTAGAAGTTCTCCTGCTCATAATTTTCCTGGACTCCCATTATCGCACTGAGGATGTCCTTGGCATGCCCACCGTGATGAGACTTCCGCGTGCCCGCCCTGCGCCATCTTTCCCACCTCCTTACCACTCATACACATAACTTACTAGCAACGAAAGACCTTTGCTAGTGCCGTGTGGCAAGCTCCCCAGCTGGAGAACAGTGACCCTCTGACAGTGTTCACCAGGCAGGCTTGAGAAGGAGGTCAAGAAAAAAAATGCAGGAGTGTTGACCAACCCACCTAAGGAAGTCTGTGTCTCTTTGTATAGACACAAGTTTGTGCTCAGAATGCTTCCTCCATGTCTGGGCTGTTCTTTAATTCTCCCCCTAGTGTCCCTGGAGCTCTGGTCACCTGCACTGTGTGAGGAAATTAAACAGAGATGAGGTCTGTCTCCCCAAATGTAGACTTTCACAAATAATAAACCGAAGTGGGCAATAGAGGAAGAGAAGGAGCATGCTTTAATTCGGGGGAGGGGATGCACGGACAGTTCGGGACCTGACTCTTGGTGTCTTTCCTGACTGGGGGAGACCCCAGTGCTATTTCCTGCCCCTCATAGGGACAGTGATGGCATGGGTCTAAAGTGAGGCGCCTGCTAACAGAGCTTGCTAGACCTCACCTGGGTGTGCCAGTTAAGATTTCAGTTCTATTGAAACTGGTCATCAGAGAGAATTGGCCACGGAAACTCACAGCAGTCTCAATTATCCTTCTCATTAGGATCACTCCTTTTTGCTACCAAAAGTCAGCATTCCAAATGTGACATTTATGTTTATTACAAAATAAAATCACTGGTCCATTTAATTAACACTCGCTGTAAATAGTCAGTGATTCCCAAGTGCCAAGGGGTGGATGTGAAGGGCAGAGGAGGGAGCCTGGCTGACGTCATTTGGATGGACGGTGTGCAGTCTGCTGCAGTCTGAGGCTTTCACAGGTCACAGGCATTGGGGCCTCTTGAGTGTTTGATGTGTGCAAATACATGGCATAGCACAAACTGATTCCCACTTCAGACAGTGTGATAAAATATGCTGGGGTTGGAATCACCTGGGCCAGGGGTTGTGTGACATTGTTCATGGGGCCCCAAGAACACTCTTGGACAGGTGTGCCCTTGGCCTAGAACACTGTTCCCTTTGCCTCCAAAAGGAAGCCCTAAGACTCAGTGCTGCTAAATCTGCTGAAGAACCTGTTAAAAGTAGGTTTTGTTATGATTCAGGTACGGTGAGGCCAATAGATCAGGAGACAGCTGCCATTGAAGACAGTGGGCTACTGGTAGTTCCCAAGAGGAGGGGGCACACCAGACCTGGCGGGGGTGCACCAGGCTCTGTCTGGAGGCAGAGGGACAGGAGGGACAGGGAACCGTGGGCAAGAGCCTGCCTGTATTGTTGTTTCTGTGGAAGGCATGGGTGATCATTGGCTACTTTGAATAATTTCCAAGGACTGTGGGGCAGAGTGGCTGTCTCAAGTTGTTCCGTCCTGGCTCTGGAGCAGTTAGGGTAGGTGGGTAGTGGTCCTGAGTGTGAGAGACCAGCAGAGCAGACCGGAAAGGTGTGTGGGCTCTGGACTGCTTGGTCTGCATGGGTAGGAAAGTCATGCTCACAGGTGAGTCCTTTACTATCTCTAGGCGTTGGCTGGTGCTGGGAGGCCCCAGATGTCTTATTAACCCATGGTTAATACAGAACCAAACTTGGAATTGTCTGTTCAGACACTCTGAATCTACAAATCATGTTCTTGGGTTTACCCAGAGACCTGGAATTTTCTTTGTGAACTGAGTGTTTGAGAAAGCCGCACACTAGTAGTTAAAGAAAAGCACCATCGCCACCTACTGCTGAAAAGGAGGACCCTTGATGAGGCTCTCAGGAAAATTTAAAAACAAAGACCAGAACTGTTTATAAGAAAAAGAAGGAAATTAAAAATCTTGACTTTGAACCGAAACCACCACCATTTCCCATTTCCCCAGAAGTCGCTTCTGCCCAGCGCACTGGGCCTCAGCCTGTGGACGGAGGTGCCTGAGGTCTGTTTTTCTCTGGGCAGCTTTGACTCACCAGTTCCCTAGCACGGAGGTAAACCTTGGGATGAGTTAAATATCCAAGGTTACAGAATAATAATATGACAGGCCTGGAACTCACAGGGTTTCCAGGCTGCTTCTCAGTGATAAAGATTAACAGGAAACCACTTTACAATTTCTGTCAAGAGGAGGTGAGGTTTTTTCCTTCATCTGAGAATATGCTTGTTATTTCCTCTACATTCCTGCCTCTTGGGCAGCCAGACAACGCAGACCTTGGTGGAAATGAAAGCTGTCACACACACAAAATGTAGAATTTGCCATCTCATTTCAGTTTTCCATTATTAGAGAGTTGAAAGGAGGAGTGTTATGTTTCCTTAATATACTGTTGGGAAAACAGAGGCTGGAGAGACAGAATGTCTTCACTGTTTAATTCTTGAGAATTACAAAACGTACAATAAAGACCTAAGGCATTACCTTGAAAACAAAGTTACTTTAGACCCAACAGGTTTAGACTCAAAATTATTATTGCCCAAGAAGCCTCTGCTGTTGTTCTGGTGTTAGGGGTCAAGGCAAGCAACAGAGCTGTTTGAACAACTTTCCCTGTTAACACTGAGGGAGAGGGGGGGGGCGGGGGCAGGGGCTGGAGGTGGAATGTAAAACTCCCTAACCTAGAATTCTGTGACATCTGTAGTTCTCCTCCCTCCTGCATTGCCTTCATTGCTCATTTCACTGTTCCGTAAGAAGCTCCACCAACTGTGAGTGAACAGTTGAGAATCAGACTTTCAGTCACAGATACTTAGTAAGCTTATGTTTACGTCAGGGGCTGTAGTGGCGCTGGAGATGCATCACTACAAGGAGGTAGCAGCAACAGCCTAGTAAGAAGACATCCCAGGGAGCAGTTACAGGACCTTGAGGCAACACAACAGGCAGAGTGTGTCATTGTGGCCAGGAGGGGCTCTTCTGAGGGAGAGTCAGCGCAATCAGATAAAATGTGTGGTGATCCTGAGCAAGGGCTAAAGAGAGGAGGAGTGAGCTGGGGTGTGGAGGGTTGTTTTGGGGGTGGTGAGAGGAATAGCTTGAACAAAGACACAGAGCAAGCTTCATGTGTAATAGGCCACACCTGAAAGTGATCTTCTGCCGCACCTAGAGTGGGATCCAAGGCTCTGGCACCCTCCCTTTACCTTCCCTCCCCTCCCCCTCTTTTCTTTTCCCTTTACTTACTGAGTTTCCTCCTCCCTCCCACCTTGCCTCCCTTCTTTCTTCTTTTTCTTCCTTCTTTCCCTTTTCATTTTGCTATTCTGACTACCCCTCTCCAGAAGCCCTTTACAGTGGATGTCCATTTTCATTAAATTAAATTTAACTTACCTTGCTTTGAGATGTAGAATTTGCTACTGCATTGGAAGTCGTCATCGTTCGAGAACTGGAAGTTATATACAACTTTGCAGTTCCTCTGAGACCACGGCAGACACTGTATGGAGGCCTCCATGTCCTACAGTCCTTGCCCCAGGGGGCAGATGCTTTCATGTATTTGTTTGGTTGTTTATTTTTGTGGGGGAGGGGGTGTCATAGAGATCAACCAGCCTTCTCATTCCCAGGCTTTACAAGAATGAAGGCTGTATTATAATTTCCAAAAATTCTGTAGACACTCACATGGTGGTAATTGCACTGATATCTATTGATTGAAAGTATCTGCTAACACTTGAAGTTACTCTGGATTCACTCACAAATTTAAATGAATTTGTATTGTATTAATCACAACAGCCTCTGCACACATTTGAAAAATGACAGGATACATTATTTACTTAGTCTGTAGACAAAAGGTTGCTAACTCATGGGCCGTGGACTTGACCTAACATATGGACATATTTTGTTTGCTTTATACAATGTTGATTTGTTGTTGTTGCTATTGTTATTGTTGTTTTAATCTGAATTAATTTGCAGTACTTGAAAGCAGTAGACTTCTCAGATGTAAAGCCACTGAATGAGTCCTGCTGTCTTCTCTTACAATTTGGGAAACAAGCCCAGAGAGATTGTATGACCTGCCCTAAATCTCACAGAGCTGGGACCAGATTACTGGCCTCTTGACTTCCTCCCCAGGACTCTTTCCATCACTTGTGATGTTGTTCTAGAACATTATGCCACTTGTTTCTTCTCTTTCCACACTCAGCATCCTCTGGCTGTCCCCAGTTTCTATGAGGCAGGTGTCCAGTGCCTCCAAGAGTTGTCCAGCTGGCTCAGAGCCCTCTTCCCCTCCAAGGCTCGCATTTCAGTCATTACTACTCCTCCTCCCTAGTGCAGCTGATCCTTAGACAAGTGCAAGAACCTTCGCTAATTCAGGACTTAATAAACTCCACAGTGGATGTGTAAAGGCTCATTTAATGTAAACTTAGATAATTTCAGCATGTTTCATTTTGAAAAAATTTATAAGCTCCATCTGGGTAAAAATTAAATTCTCATTTGGCTTAATATGCATTAATATTTCAGTTTTACACTTTTACAGCCCTCTGGATGTGCAGAAATGAAACCATGCATCACCACCTTCGGGAAAAGAGTTCATAACCATTTCTAAGAAAACTATGCCCCCCCATTTGATTAAGCAGAAGAAATTATCTTTTAAAAATCCAGCTCAACAGTGATTAGGGTAAAAATGTGATATATTGGAAACAAGTAGCATTATAAAAAGAAAAGAAAAAAGGAAAGCAGGCGAGGGGAAAGAAAGTACATGGGTCAAGTTTAAGTCTACTCTAAGAAGTTGATGGCAGGCCCTGTTCTTTGCCACAGTAAAGGCTTTCAAGCCTGATGGTCTCAATCCACTATAAATGGGCTTGAAAAACACTGTTTTCTCACAAAAAGGAGTCATGTGAAAATAACAGATTTTGTTCATTTAGGATAGGGAGAGCAAGTCCTCATGTCAAATCCTGAAGCTCAAAGAATGGTGGATTATCTGCTTGGTCAGTGCTTCGTTGACTCAGTTGCAGTTTTTCCCTTCCAGGTTCTACATAGAAAGCATTTCATACCTAAAAGATAACGCCACCATTGAGCTCTTCTTCCTGAACGCTAAGTCCTGTATCTACAAGGTAAGAACGTTCTCTTCCTGTTCAGAGTTTCCCATTGAAATCTGAAAATATCATTTGAAGCTGGAAATCCTAAGTTGTTGCCTCTAATGTGATTTTATTGGTTAGTTGGAGTAACTTATAAATGAACTACTATAAGTAAATAAGAACTCCATGAACCTAGAGCTACCAGTTTCACAATGTGACTCCTTCTGATTCCATCACTGTGTTTTGGCTCCTTGAGGTGTCCCGTAACATGTTCTTAGGAGTCTCCTTAACTTGACAACTGAGGCAGAGAGGAAACCTAGGTTAAGTATGACAAATGCACTAGTCAACTTAGGTCTCACTAGTATGAATGAATTTCTTGTAACCAAATGCATCTATATTTTACCATTTTTAGATGTTCTAGCAGTATCTCTCAAAGAGATGCTATTGGACTTTGGGTGGGACAAATTTTTTAAATTGTGCTAAGGTATGAAATTTATTCTAATAACCATTGATAAATAGACAGTTCCATGGTACTGAGTACATTTACATCATTACCATCAACCTTCAGAATTCATTTCCTCTTACAAAACTGAAACTCTGTACCCATTAAACACTAACTCATTCCTCCTGTCTCCACCCCTTGGCAGCCACCATTCTGCCTCCTGTCTGTGTGAATTTCACTACTGTAGGTACCTCGTATAAGTGGAATCACACAGTACAGGGTGGGGCAAGTGGAGATTTATAATTGTTCCTATGGAAGATAGTATAATAATTAATAACTAATAATACAAAGATAAACTCTGTGTTTCACAACTCTAAACCTACTTTTACCCCTCCCTGTATTTGTTCTTTTGTGACTGGCTGATTTCACTTAGTATTATATCCTCAAGGTTAATACATGTTGTAGCATGTGTCAGAATGGAAATTCCCTCCTTTTCAAAGCTGAATAGTATTTAATTATGTGGATATGCTCCATCCTATTTATCCATTCATTCATCAGTGGACACTTCCTCAATGGACATTCATCAATGGTTGCTTCCACCTTTTGGCTATTGTGAATAATGTTGCTGTGAACATGGATTTATAAATATATATACAAGTCTCTCCATTCAGTTTTTTTTGGTGCATACCCAGAAGTGGCATTGCTGGATCATATGGTAATTCAGTGTTTAATTTGAGGAGCTGCCATACTGCTTTCCGTAGCGACTACACCAATTACATTCCCACCAACAGTGCATAAAGGTTCCCATTTCTCTGCATCCTCACCAACACTTATCTTCTGTTTCTTCATTTGACGTGGCCATCCTAATGGTGTGAGGTGGTATCTCATTGTGATTTTCATTTGCATTTTCCTAAAGATTAGTGATATTGAACATCTTTTCACATGCTCATTGGTCATTTACACATGTTCTTTAGAGAAATGTCTATTCAAGGGACAGTTCTCAATTGGGTGGGACGGTCCCTTGCACTACATCCAATTCTCCCCCATTCTTGCAGTGTTTCCTTTCATTGGGTGACCCAAATGCTCACAGCATTTCCAGCGCACACCCCCTCCCTGGGGAGAGGGGCTTGCAGAACACCACCTGGGCTGAGGGCCATGACCAAGGGAATGTATTTGAAGTGAACGCCCCCTCCGCTGACCCCCAGCATGCACCCTGTGCCTCACTCTGTGGCCGTTGGCACACCATGGTTCACGGTGCCTAGTCAGGCCCTGCTGCGTCAGGCTGGGTGTGGTGGGCCTGAATCTTTTCATCACCGCTGAGAGGAATACTGTTGTACTTGTTGTCCCTCTTTTCCCACGGGGAAGATGAGGCACAGGGAGGTTATACAGTTCACCCGAGGTCGCACATCTAGTGAGTGGCAGTGTCAGTCCCAACTGAGCTGGTCACCTTGCGCCCTGGAGGGCATGCTGTCCTTAGAGTGGAAAATGTCCCTGCAGCCAGAGAACTTCAAAGCCAAGTACACATGTTATAAAATGGTCAATGGCTGTAGTCAGAGGAGTCCGAGGAGATCCTACCACCTATATTTCATATTTAATGAAACCCAGTTTTGGGCAATTTCAACAACCCATAACCATTAACACACACACAGGTTGAAATGTGGTATTAGCCATCACTTTCCTTCTGGAAGTACTTCAGCACATTCATTGCAAAGAATAGTTCCACCAAATGCAAAATTCGAAATAATGAGGGCCTGGTAGTGATCAAATTCAGTTCTGTGAAAGGACTTCTCTTGGCAATGGTTGCTGAGCCAGGGCTGAAACTGGGCTCAAACCCAGTCAGTCACTCAAGACTAGCACTTTGGGTTTTTGCTGAATGGAGGGAAAGGTCATTAAATGTAGTTACAGGAACTGGCAGATTCATTCCTCTCTCCAAGCCCTTGTTTTCTCATTATAACGTGGAAATAATAATACCAACCTTACGTACTTCACAGATGTGAGTATGTTGGTTTTTGTTTAATGAATGTGAGAGCATTTTGACATTCAGGAGTAAAAAGTGATTGCTGTCCACCAGGTGGCAGACGCGGGCAGTAAATATCTGGAGTCACTGGACTGACAAAATCACACCCAACCCGAACAGGGCAAGGAAAAGTTGCCCCAAATCAGATGCCAAGTGGGAGCTGAGGAATACAGCATTTCTGAGGACTCTGGAATTCATGGGAAATAAAAAAGAAGGATAAAGAAATCCTTAGAACCAAGTGAAGGTGGTGATGCAGTCATTCACGATCACGGTGCCCACAGCATCAGCCCGCCTGCTGGCATGGGTGGTGGTGTCCGCCCAGAACACCGGCTGCCTCATCTCCAGGGCTGTGTTAGAGCTTGGTCGTGCCAGTGACCGAAGGATGGCCATCCTACAGTTTATATAGGACACCGAATAGCATCACAGACCACCTGTTTCCCTTCCTGTCATCAAAAATAACATTTTAATTTGCATAAATAGACACTGAGAATTTAATTTTTTAAAAGTTCACACATCTTATTTGAGCCACATGAATGGGGCTGAGCAGGGCACGTTAACTTTCCGGAGGGAGCAAACTGATGTCAGCGAGGGTGAGGGACTTAATCAGAGACAAAGAACCTCGTGTGACCTATTGTGCACAGTTGTAAACATGCAAAGACATTGGGAGTTTCGGTGGCTGAGTGCTTGGGATTGGGGATTTATTTATTATTTAGCTTTGGTATCCCAAGGACTTGGGTTCCCTTCCCAGCTCCACCTCTTAGTAAATGTGGGCACCTGTGATGATTCCAAGCTTAATGTTCCTCTTTGGTTTTCAAGACTATTAAAAAACCCTACCCACCACCTTCCTGAGAAAATCAAGCCCGATAAAGCAAGGCAGTAGCCAGCAAAGTGCTGCGATAGAGCGGCTCACTTGGGTTCAGGCTCCAGGTGTTGATCTTGGCTCTGATCTTCTTTGTGTCACCCACTCTGCCCTCGGGCTGGAGGGTGATGCCAAACTAGGACCTGTAGACGGTGCTGATAGTAGAGGCTTCAGGTGACACAGCACAGATTTAATATCAGCTCCCTTCCTGTTTCTTCAGGCATGGTTCCTACAGTATAATGGAATCCAAGCTGTTCAGATAAAATAAGCTGTTTATTCCTGCTTCTTTACTCACTTTTGAAAGCATAAATATTTATTGTTTATCAAAGAAATATATATAACAAACAAGAGTGCTGGTAAAAATAGAGTGCAGCGGGAAAAGAGGAAGACCAAGTATGAGATGGATTGACTCCATAAAAGCAGCCGAGGCACGAGTCTGCTGGGGCTGAGCTGGGCCGTGAGGACAGGACACTGCACATCACGCTAGGGTCTCTGGGAGCCAGAGCCCGCTCAGCAGCTTGTGGCACACCCAATCTGTGATGACATTTAAAAGCTGGATGGTTCTGCCCTGGCTGGGTTGCTCAGTGAGTTGAGTGTCCTCCTGACACACCAAGGTTGCAGGTTCAGTCTCTGGTCAGGACACATATAAGAAGCAACCAGTGAATGCATAAATAAGTGGAACAGGAAATCGATATTTCTCTCTCTCTCTCTCCCCTTCTGTCCCCCTTCCTCTCTCTCTCTCTCAAATCAATATGAATACAAATAAATGTAAATATAAATTTGTATATATATATAAATATATATTTGGTTTATATATATATACCCCCAGCCTCACCACTTTCAACAATTTTAGTGTTTCTTCTGGTATTTGCCTCTTTCTTTCTAAATAATTGGTACAGGGCGTTAGTCCTTGATTTATCCATTTCAGAGTTCCTGTTAAGATAGGTGAGGATTAAGTTCTCCTATATCACCATCCACACTTTGCCTTTCCCATTTTCCCAGTGCTGGGTGAAAGCCACAGCCGTCAGTATTACATTATTATAACTAATCCAGGTAGCATCCTGTGGTTGTGATTCTTTTTTTAGATAACCAGATGTTTTACCTAGAGGTAATCATTGCCTTGCTGTTACTTGTTTACCTTCTTTGTACCCATCATTCTTTCCCCAAAGGCTCCTACAAATTCCTAAATGCATACAAATGTAAATTTCCAAATGCATCAGGTAATTCATCAATCCTCTTTGGTTTTGTTTTTGTTGTTGCTGACTTTTGTTGTTTTTCTTGGGACCTCCTTTCCAGAGCTCCCCCTCTCCGCCCCCCCATCCACAGCCCTTATTATGTGACACCCCTTCCCCATCCAATCTTGTTTTGTTTCATGGATCTTGAGTCGTCCTGTGGTTTGTTTTACACCATCATTTCACTGGAGAACATCCTACAGTAAACCCAGAGAAAGTGCATATGGGAAATAAGATGTTTGGGTGCTTGCATATCTAAAAAAATTTTCTACCTTCATCTCTGACTAATAGTTTGGATGTGGAAATACAGAATGAAGATTTCTCTCAGGGTATCACAGGTGTTGCTTCAGAGTCGCCTGCTGTGATACCTCACATCTCCTATTTGTCATCTCTGTCTTTTTATTCTATCTTCTAGAAGATTTCATCAGTATTATCTTTAATCTCCTCTATTGACTTTTTAACCTTTGTTTTTAATTTCTAAGACATCTTTCATATTATCTGAAGTTCTTTTTGTGTGTATATTATTCTGATACTGTCTTTGAACCTAATATCCTCTTATTGCTCTGATAATATCAATTATCTTGCATGTTCTGTTTCTGTCTATCTAGTTCTTTTTTTAACTATTTATTGCAGTCTGTGTCTTTCATGTGGGAGGCTTTCCTTAATCATCTGTTGGCCCTGGTCTGTTCATCCACATTTAAGAGTGAGGCACTTAAGGCCTAACTGATGCTCCCAAGGCCCAGGTGGGGATGCTGCCCTGTACAGTGGGCACACCAAGCTGGTTCTTTCAGTGGATACCCCAAATGTTAGTGTTTGGGTGTCCTTTCTCTGTGGCTCCTCATTCTCTCCAGAGGAGAGTCTTCCCTTCCCATCTGGGGCAAGCAACGGCCTCCATTTGGGGTATGGATTCCCTTTTAACCCCTGGCCTTTCAGTCCACATCACCCCAGCTTCCTGCTTATCTTTTCCAGGAAACAAACCTTGGGCTTCAATAGCAGAAAAGTGAGAAAAGAGGTTTTGTTTTATTATTTTTTCCCAAACTACAAATATCACCTTCCTACTTTCCACTCTTCCTTCACCAGGAGACAGAACCCATGACTAAAGTGGATTCTTTCTCATTTTCCCTTGGCTTCACAGTCCCCCTATTTTCTACAAAGAGAGCAGGAAAACACCATCCTAATTTATTCAAGTTGCAGAAAAACAGACCATGATCAGGAGAGAGCAAGGCGGTAATTGTCTAGTTTAAGTGAAGCAGGAGGGAGTATACAGAATGGGGCCACTGATGCCCCACATGCTCCAATAGCACTGCTGATGTGTTTTAACTCAACTAAGGTGAAATGTAAGTTATGGCAAGAAAATTTATGAGCAGGGATGGGTAGATTCATTTAGAAGTCTGTCTGGTCCCATAGCAAACTCCCATGGGAATTATGCCTGGGGATGTTGTGTGTTCCCTGGGAAGCGGCGGGATAAGGCAGAGCTCTTTTGCCAAGCTTTCTGCCTCCTTCTCTCTCTTTGGATGTGACCTCCTACATCAGCTGGAGAGGCCCCTCTGTCAGCCTCCCAGGAGACAGCGGACTTGTCCCACTGCATGAAGGCGGTCAGGTAGATATGGAATCTCATCAGCTCTGTCCCCACCTTCAGGCTGCAGTATCAAATCCTGCTGCTCTGAGTTCTCTACTGACAAAATGAGATTGATGTCAAAAGTTAGTCACCATAATAGTGCGCAGTAGCCTTATACACAACAAGTGCCAGGTCATAAAGTGTCAGTGTCTGTTTAATTCTTTAGGATTCCCATAGATTATAGACCTTAAAGTTATAAGGGAAATAAAGCGAGATCCAGCTCCCAATATTTCTTTACCGAGAGATAAGAAAATTGGCTCCCATGCTGAACAACCTTCTATCTGCATTCAGTTCCTTGTTAGAGTAATTTGATACTTAGATGATTTAATTGGGTGAAGTGAGGGACTAGTCAAATTAGTGTGCAATTATGAATCTCATGTTTGAACTGTGTAATCCTGTCTAGACCTGAAGGGATTGACTGTTAACTCTTTATATGTCAAATTTAAATTATGCTTGATCTCAACACTTCCCTTGTCCAACAGCGATAACCAAAGAAATGAGGCCCATAGTCACCATCTGAGGATGGACCAGCGCCCGTCTGGGTCGGACGGGAAGTTGGTATGAGTGTTTTTCGGAGTGAATTGTTAGGATCACTTTCCACAACTGGTCACTGAACTAGTCACATAGTCAATGCTCGGTAAATTTTTTTGATTGATTACTTTTCAACTCAGAGAGCAACTATTCACATATTTCCTGGGAAATTACCAACTTCGATGCCTACATGTGCCCACCGAGACACAAAAGATCATGTTATAAAAGAAAAATCTTAAAATTCCTGTGTTAGATATGCTGGGGGGTCCTGTCCAGCCCTCTTTTCCAAGATTTCCACATTGGTCTAGGAGCTTCACGTTTTACTGCAGCTTAAATAATCACCTTTGGGCCACGTTTGCCACTTAAGTTGAAATACCATTAGTCTTGACAAAATTAAAATAAATGGTCTTTCTCCAAGATCTTCAAAGAGCTTTCCTAATGAGCAGATGATATCATCTCCTCTGAAGATGAGGAAACGAAGCCCAGAATCAAGTCCCACAGGACAAAGGAACCAACATGAGTATTAGTCTCAGGCATATGGAATCCTCACCCTTATCTCCTAGTGTGATTATTGCAGGTGTTGTGTGTGTGCTCATATGACAGAGAGGGGAAGGTAAGGACAGGGAGGCCTTTCGTGTTCAACTCTAGAAACGAACTCGTGTGGACTCTTCATCTTGGTTGTGCCCATGGCCTCTAAAAGATTCCTCAGGGTCATTAAACGGGCCGTAGACAGCAGGAGCCATGCCTGCACCACAGAATGAGAGAGTTGGGGCCCAGCATGAACGGCATGTACCCCACTGGATGATTAGACAAACATGAAGTGACTTGACTGATGAAAAACTGGCAAAGGGCTAGAAAAAGTTGTGCAAGATCACATCAGTCTTATCATGCCATCACAGCTCCTGTTGGCCTGGGGAGGACTCTGTGTAGTCATTCTGAATTGTGCAATAAGGCGGGGCAGCTACACAGCCACAGGGAAGGTGCAGTGTGGGCACCGGACCCTCTCGGATGATATACACACATGTAGACACATACACACACAATGCTGCCCACCTCTTTAAAAATGTATGCGTGTTACTAAAGATTCCTATATATGTCCAAAATGCTGAAGAATAGAGGCAAGACTGTGGAGTTCAGATTATCTGTAAACACCAATCAGTGAAAATAAGTAATACAGGCATGATATTTGCAGGGTATCTTAGAGTTTCCAAATCATTTGTACATTTATGCCTCACCAAACTCAGTAAAATAATTGGAAAAGAAATCACTATTCCCATTTGACTAATAAGGAAAATAAAACCCAAGATCAGGGATTTATTCAATGTTCCAGAGCTTTTTGGGGGTTTGGATGTTAGAACTAGAACCCAGAACTTTCAGGTAAGTGGAGAAATGATCTTAAGGAGGACGGCAAGAAACTAGAATCTTTGGATATTCTGTGGGCAAGAAGAGAGGTAGTCACAGTGAGTAGGATTCATTTGGAAAACCAGTGGGTCAGCCCTGTGAGTTGTTCCGAATGGACGACCAAAGGTCGTCCTCACTGGAATCTTCTCAAACTACCATATGGTCGTTAGTCATATTTTGTTATAATTATCTCATTAATCTTATGTGAAAGTTGGAATTTCTGTCATTCCTGACCATAGAGGAATGCTTTTCATTAAGATTCTTTGTTGAGTGGAAAGACCACCACCACGGCCCTCAGCGCCAGGGGACCATGACGAGATCCTGCAGCTCTCAGGCCTTTGGAGAAAGTCCATAACACCTGCCACTTGGGGTTCTCGTGGGGCAGTTTGTTTGGAACACTTGGAGGCCCTAAGATGGAAAGCTTTCTGAGAATATTGTTAGGCATTACACTGCTGATAATTGACCTCAGGCCTCTTCCTTCAGCTACTTAATCACCTGGGAGAAAGCTGTGCTGACTGGGAGGAAGTGGGGCCATCCTCCCAGCTCTGCTCTGAACACACACGCACACACCTGAAGGTAGTCACGTTTTGTCTTTCCCTACCATTTTTCAAAAGATCAAAGAAAGCAGCACATATTATTCAGTAGTACAT
This sequence comes from Glossophaga mutica, assembly GCA_039655065.1. NCBI lineage: Eukaryota > Metazoa > Chordata > Mammalia > Chiroptera > Phyllostomidae > Glossophaga > Glossophaga mutica. The sequence goes on from CM077303.1 coordinate 162,408,474, forward strand.
GAAACAGACACCCCAAAATGCACACCAAATGGCCGCAGTAACTACCAGACATCACCTTCCCTTCCTCCAACATTCCCTCTTACCAGTGAATCTCAAGATAAAATCATTATGTGCCTACCAGTGCACCCTAGATTCCCAGGCCAGATTCCTGCTCAGCAAACCCTGCCACCCCCCACTAGCCCCCCCCCCCCAAGTGGTCTGAGAGCACTGGGGGCACAGACGAATGTCATGCCACCAGCGCCTGACTGGTGCCACATGAGAAATGCCCGTAGGTCTTCCATGAAAGGTCTTCTCCTGTTCCCCATCCTTCTTTCCCATTTTGTTCCCAGTCAAGGGAAAACCCAGCCCCCCGGGAAAAGCATGAGGGTTTTGCACACACTCTTTCTGGTCTCATTCAGCTTATTTTCTCTGCACGTGCAGAAACACATGAAAGAAGCCACCTCTGGGCTGCCAGAGAAGTCAGATGAGAAAAAGGTAGAGCTGTCTCTTTAACATTATATGGTAGTGTGTGTCTGAGAGGAGGGTCCCTGGAAGTGTGTTCACTACACTGCACGGCGATCTCTGAGCTGTAGATAATAACACAGGCTTTGAAGGACGATGGGGAATGTGTGGCATGAGCAGAGAGTCGAGAGTTCTGTGCCATCACAGTGCAATTTCAAAGATAAAGTCAACTGGGAGGGCTGAGTGTAAAAGGGGACAAGGTATTATGAACACTAGACATCAGAAAGCAGGCAGAGACCGCAAGGTAGGGAAGTATTTTCTTCACAGTTAGGACTGTGTCTTCCCTCCATTCCTACGTCGGTTCTTACACACACCGTGTAGATCTCTGTACTGGCTTCTCTGAGGAGAGATGAGATGAGTCTTCAGCACCATCCAGATTAGGTAGGAATGGTAAGAAGTCATAATACAACTCTCTTTTCCCTCAGATTTTGCAAATGTGTAGGATGTCTGGGCCACTTTCTTCTTTAATCCTTTTCCCCTACCACATTTTGGCCCTCTCTGTGTTTAATATCTTCACTGGTAAATGGTTATAGTCAGAGAAGGTGAAAACTCCCCCCACTTAGAGGTGGTAGTGCCCACTTACCCTGAGGACAAATACGGTGAGAAAGAACATGGGTCAGTCAGGTCAGACACTTAATTGTGCATTTTCAGTAGCTTAACTCTGAATATGTACATTACAGTTAATGTGTGCCCCAGACTGGTGACCAGCGGTCCCTCCGGGAACTGCAGGACAGGCTGTGTAAAACCAAATCAACTTAAAAGGCCTCCCTTTGCCTTCCCCACCCTCCTTCTCCCCACAGTGTAGACCTTCTCGTTTAGCAGGTGAGTCAAAGGATGAGCTCAAAGCTGTGTCCTCACTTAAAAGGGTTGTTTCCCGATGGCTGGTTTTGACTTCCATGTTAAATGAACCTCTCCTCGGATGTTAAATATTAGCCCGCCGTTGACCCTCGGCTGCAGCATAGGTGTAAATGTTTGACCGAAGAGCATACATCCCTACACACTAACAAGTACACCTGAGCAACTTCAGGAAGCTGACTGGTGGGAATGGAAATGAGCATTGAGTAGAAATGAACCGCTGTGGAAAGTCTGGACAGTGTTTCTGTTAAATCATTTGTGTGCTGTTAAATGATTTACATTCTGGGACCTGGTAATCCCAGAAACGTGATTCCAGGCATTCCTCCGCATCCCAGCCCTGACAGTCTGTATCAATTACAGCAGTCATAAAGCCCCCTCAGCTGGTTAAGCATAAAGAATTATTGTCCTCCATTCTTCCATATGTTCTCGTTAGTTCTCTTAGCCCACAATCGGTTCAGTAGCAAACATTATTATCTGCCTTTGAAATTCCTAAGCCCTAAAGAGCCTGAACGATAGCCTTCCCTCAGAAGATAGGGGCTTGCTTTAGTGCATTATTTTGAATTACAGGGGCCAGTTCTGGACCCCAGGAAAATAAAAATAACTAGAAAATCCATGAATCAGAGGTTAGTGTATAATTCAAATGAAAAGTAATTTTCATTTCAGCTACTTTTGATGACAGATGTGGTTCTGAAAATATGTTGGCCACGACCGAGTCCTGATTAATTTGGGGAAATGCACACCCTCAAGAAGGTCACATGCTGGCCAAGAAGTTTGGGGGTGTTTCCAGCCATCACTGCCACTAAGGCCTCGTGACTTTGGGCAAGTCCCTTATAGTTCTGGATTTCTGCTCTCTGTAAAAGCAGGTGGCTGGGCTAGCTGTGTCCAGGTCTGTCCCAGCTCTGACTTTCTGTGCTCTAGTTGCTCACTTGGGATCGAGAGATTTTAGAAAGGGATCAGCAGTTTGACAAGAGAAGTATAACGTCAGTTAATTTTGTTATTATTCTTCCATGGCGATGGCGTCTAGGTTTCCCCTCATCTTTAAGATCTGAGCTATAGATAATAATACAGGGTTGTGAACTTAAAATCTGTTAAGAAGGTAGGTCTCATAGTAGGTGTTTTTACCACACACACAAAGGGACACAAAGTTTGGGAGGTGGTGGATGTGCTCATTACTTTGAATGGGGCGATGTTGCACACAGGGGCGTGCGTTTGTGGAAACGCACCAACTTGTATACATTCAACATGTGCAGTGTTTGTGTGTGTATCAATGACACCTCAATAAAACTGTTTAGAAAGGTGATATGAGCTATATACACATTGAAAAAGTATATATTAAAGGAAAGAAAAAATGTATATTAGATGTTTTTCCAAAGGGTTTATGTCCTTTTAAGGTCATGTCCATAGATCATGTTTAAATGTTTGGGTGAAGGACCAGTAGGACAGACACGTTTTTGATCCTGAACTCTGTGACCGTGTTGACCAGAAGAACTTTCTGCAGTGACAGGAAGGCTGTACACGTGCTCTGACAGCCAGCAGCTACACTGAACTCCCAAGTGCATGAGAGAAATGTGGCAACTGAGGAACTGGATTTTTAATTTTATTTGTTTTCATTTAAAGAGTCACAATCCCATAATAAAGGTTCCTTCAGTAAAGTCTTATTACTGGTTCTGAAGTGGAGTTTACAAAGAAAACGGGATTCATTAAGCAAGTAACCTTAACTCCATTGATTAATCAGATTCATGGATTTGTAACAAGTTGGGACTGGCCCACTTCTTAATTTCTCATGAAGATTTAAAGGTGAGGCCTAAGAGAGGACTGGGTAAGCCTAGCTCCACTGGGGCTATTCTGGCCAAGAGTAGTGAAGGGATGTCAAGGAGCATTTGGGGCCAAGTAATTCGGAGAAGTTGCCTTGGCTACCAGAGATATTCCCTGAGTGTCTGAGATTTTGGGGAACTCCTCAGAAAAGGAAGACCAGGCCTCTTTTTAGGGAGATGTCATAACAGAATTGTTGTTAAAGTACCAAACTTACCTTGTTGGTTTTTCTTTGCAGGAACTGATTGATGTAGATAGTGAAGTGGTGTTTGAATTAGCCTCCTATATTTTACAGGTAAGTTGCTCTCCCCTGCTGGCCACACCCAGAAGGAGGAGGAATAAGACTTAGTGTGCACAGCCAGCTGCCCTACCCACAGCTCGGTGTCACCATCATTTTAGCCATGGCAGGGGGGAAGAATTAGGGGTGCTACATCAAGGCAGTGAGTAGGAGCATCTGGTGTTCTACCCGACACACATTCTGATTCAAAATCTTGAAACTAGAAGTTAGAGCAGGGCCCAGAGGTGGAAACTTGCAATTTGTTGTTATGAATCACTTACTTTGTATGTAACTTTCTGAAGTTTAATTTAGTGTGTTGTGTTTAAGTGGCAAATGCATGCAGCCTTCTCAGTTATATTGCTGTGGTGGAGAGGGCCATGGCAGTGATAAGCTGGGCTTGCTCTGTGGCGGAGCTGCCCTGACTATGGAGTGCGTTTTAAAGCAACACTGAACTGGAATGGTTCACTGATACTGAATTTTTTCTTCCACAGGAGGCAAAAGGAGATTTTTCTAGGTAAGTTTACAAAAGATTTTTTTTCTTAAAAATGTATTCTGTTGCCTCTCTACTAAAAGAAGTTTAGTAGAAGTTTATTCTACTTTTTGTAGGAGGTTAGTTTATTAATGATAAATATTTATGGTGAGATCCAGCTCTCAACTTGTCTATTAAAACAGATACATCAGGCTTAGAAAATATAGTAATAGCAAGAAGGATGTTCTGTACTAAATAAAAGCCTAGAGGTCACTGAAAGGCTGAGATGGGAACCCAGTGCCACACGCGGCCATGGTGTTGCGGTCTATCGGGTTGTCCGAATGCCTCTGTGACACCGTGAATCACCAGTGTGGTGTGCCTAAGGCTGCAGGTAACCCTGGCAGTCTTCGTAGGAAGTTGACCTCTGTATTTTTTTCTTTCTCAGTTTTAGTCTCTGACCCTGAAGGGACAGGCTGCTACCCCACAGGGTGATTGTGTCTGTGGAAATAATATCCCACTCCTACTTTTCTTCTTGGTCCATCTGTCATGTTAGAGAGAACAGAGACAGACCGAACCACCGCAAAACCTGTGCACTGCTTTAATAGTGACCCTGGAGAGTGCAAACTTCGGTCTTGCCGTTCATTTCAATAGGCACTGCCTGCCGACCAGCATGGCTGAAGTGCCTCTCGACTACTGGAGCCTTCTCGGAAGAGGTGGCTGTAGCCATCCACCAACGGGACTGTCTGCTCAGAGACAGACGTTACTCCTGGGCTTCTGTTGTATCAGCTCCCATGGGGGAAGCCCGGGAGAGCCAACTCTTTAGAATCAGGGTCTGGAGGCAGAGAGACCAAACCACATGTGCAAGGAAACAGAGCAATGGGGCATGGGATTCTGTCTCATTAATGGGCAATTAGCAAAGTCAGTATTAAAAAAGAAGCACTAATTACACCTGTCCTCCACGGAGGGACTTTTATGTTTTCTCATGCTTTGAGGGTTTGATCTGTAAATGCAACATTAGCTACTTCACGTGGTGGCCTACCTGTATTTGGCTAGCTCTGTCAAGTTCATGCTGACTGGTTCTGCAGGTCTTAGCTGCTTTTTCTTTTCTCTCCTGTGCATTTCTAAATATTTACAACAAAACCTGAGGTAAATGCCCTCAGATTTCTCAGCAAAAGCAAAAATTTATTTGATGATCTAAAGGGTCGGCAAATGATTTCTGTGAAAGCTAGACAATTAATGTGCTGGGATTTGCAGGCCCTGGGGTCCTCTTGCAATGACTCAACTCCCCCCAAGTGCAGAAGCAGCCACAGACCATTGGCATATTCCGATAAAACTTTCTTTACAGACTTGAAAATTTGAATTTCTTATACATTTTCATGTATTATACGATATTCTTCTTCTTTTGATCTCCCCCCCACCCCAGCCACTTGAACATATAAAAGCCAGCCTTAGCTCACGGGCCACACCGAACCGGCAGAGGACTGCATGGAGCTGGCGCGGTGTGGTGTGCTGGCCTCTGATTCTGAAACGTAGTTCCTTTAGCTCGGTTTGAATATTTGCATAAGGAGATCTCCAGGCCCCTTTTATTTGAGTTTCCCAAGTTCTTGCTATAAAGCAGAGGTAGTCCTTTTTATTTTATTTTTTTTTTTAAACTGAGGCTTTTTTACAGCCTTATCAGGAGACCTTGGACACTACAGGTGGCCAATCACCACTCACTGAATTTGCTGAATGAAACATTTTCAGGATATAAAAGCCATACTCTGTTTGTGTTCTCTTCCTTTGTTACTTTTTTTTATGCCCCTCAATTGGTATCGGCGTTGGGGAGTTTTGGTAAGTGCAAGGTCACATCTTCTGATGAAGATTTTTGGAGTCCCATGGAAAATGGTTTGACAAGTCACAGATCGAGTGGTGTCTATTGTCTGGCCTACTTACTCTGGAGATACTCCCCCCCTTTCTTTGGCCAGCTCTGACCTCTGCTGTAACTATTTCTCATTTTTGAGAGTGCCCTGACAGGATGGAATGTGCTCTGTGGACAGCATTATCTGGCCCACAGAGCATGGGAACGTGCGACCACAGGGAGGGGGAAGTGCGGACCGGGCCTGGCAGTAACTCAGGGCCCCCTAATGAGCTTGTGGAATGCCAGCTTGTGGGCTTCAGAGGAACAGGATCCTGGTTTGGCTTCATTTGTCAAAGTGCAGCCTCGCAGTTTGTTTGGAACAGCAGCTGTCAGGGAGGGAGAGGTCAGACACCTTATCCAGGAGGTCAGTGCATCTCCCCCATGAAATGCCCATCACCTCTCCCGGTGGGGGTGATCCGTCACTGGGACTGACTCCTCACAAACACCCATTGTCCGTGGCAGGCCTGTGGTTCATAGGCTCGAGCAGCCCGGAGTTTGGGAATTAGTCATTCCAAGTTCCTTGTTGGTGCCTCTTGCCATCTACACCTGGAAGAATCCCGAAACATTGAAGGCGATGATGACGTTTGGTGTGGTGGCTGAACTAATTAGGCATTTTACCTGTCATAATCTCATAATTTAGTTTTATAGTGAGTTACTTTTGCTCTATTGATAATTCATGGGGGACTGTCCAACCTCAGTTATGTTTAACTGCATGGCTTCGACTTGCACACACATCCTGTACGTATATTATGTTTTCCTGAACAACACTAGTGAAATGAGATGGCAGCTTAGAACATATAGAACACAGGGGAAGCCTTTCTGTAATACAGGTCCAGGGCATGATCCTAGAATATTCTAGAACCTGGAGAGTCAAATAACCTTTTGAACTAATGGTCCAACCCAAAAGGCACAGTAACTCTTTCATAGCCCAAGTCCTGGATCTGTGACTTCCTATTAGGCTACTTTGCCCAGGATGCTACTATTGCACATATTTTCATTTTACATGTATTGTATATATGAATATATACAAATTAAATTTGTGTGGTGTGCGTATTAAAGTCCTACAAATTGCAGCAGCAGTTTTCTTGAAGACGAAGAGGAAGCGGGTTATTTTTACAGAAGGGAGAAGTCAAAAGTGCTGAGATACTGTCAGAGGAAGTGGCCTGCGGGGCAGCACAGAATCGGAACTCCTCCTGGAGCCCGCAGGCCGTCCGTCTCTTCTGGACTCTTTTCTCTCAGCGGACCGCTGAGGCCTTATTTTTACATGACGCTCCCTTTTCTTTCCAGTTAAGGGAAATGCTTGCTTCCTTGTCTTACTGAACATTACAATGCAATCTTGGGGTCAGCTTCACTGAAGAAAATGACTCAGGGATAGATAGATAAGAAGAATTGCCCATGATAGGAAGAAATATATGTCATATATGTTCACATTCTAACATATGGTGGGCAAATTTGTAAGATATCATTAAAATTTAGGAAATAGTCTTATCTAAAAATAATATTTTCTCCCTTGTATTAATTTCCTTAGCACAGCATGCGGTCCTTGTATTTCATTTCCTAGTGTATATCTATGTAGAAAAATGGATGTTCGTCAGCCATCATGAAATCAGTGGAGTTGGCATTTCTGTTTAAAAAACAATTGAGTAGCCTAAGAACTGTTAACCATGGCAGCTTTTATAGGCAAATATTAAGTTGCAAAGGGTCAACACAGTTTAAAAACAGAGTGTTCTCATTTGATGGTCACTGCCGAACATTAGTCAGCTACATTTTATGACATATACATACTTTATTTAGTGCAAACTCTGCAGTAGTTTTGAGTGCTGAACACTGCCCATTTCCTATTTTTTTAAAAAAATTTAAGCCTTGGGTTATTGTGGGAAAATAATAGTCTCTTCTTTTTTTTTTTTTTGAGATTTTATTTATTTATTTTTAGAGAGAGAGGAAGGGAAGGAGAAAGAGAGGGAGAGAAACATCAGTGTGTGGTTGCCTCTCATGGGGCCCCCACTGGGGACCTGCCCCGCAACCCAGGCAGGTACCCTGACTGGGAATCGAACCAGTGACCCTTTGGGTTGCAGCCCCCGCTCAATCCACTGAGCTCTACCAGCCAGGCTGTCTCTTCTTTAAATAGGTAAATACAGGAATCACCTCATTTAATCTACTGAATAGGAAATTCAAACTGTATAGTTATATTCTAATTTAGTTTACTAGGAGACATTGCTACACTGTATTAAGTGACGTGGTTCAAGAACTTGAGTTTTTGTTTCTTTCCCTAAGGAAACCTTAACTGAAACCCCCCCGCGGCCAATCTCCATACTCTGATTTTGAGAATCGCCTCACTTTTTACTTTCTGTCAGCCTGTCTGAAAGTGTGCCACCAAAAAAAGAAGGGGAAAAAATCATTTTAAACAACATTTTGCCAAATCAGTGAATTGTTTAAAAAATACTTTATGCTGAACAGCACTAACAAATGCCCAAATCACACTGCCTTTGTTATTTAAAAAATCACGCATACATTAATGGGGACTAGTAAAAAACATCTGTTATGTAGAATTTCTTTGCTAACAAGATTTATCGAAACCAGATCACTACAGCCCTGTTAATCCGGGCCATCTGCTGGGACCTGGAAGTTCTGTGTTACAGAGGGCCGGATGCACTAATGCTAATCATCAAGACAGGCTTCTACCAGGATGAGATTTATTAGGACCTATAAGCAAACAGCACCTGAAAAAGGCTGATCTGAAGGAAATTCCATGGGAAGATCCACAGGCCCCATTTCGCTCACCTGTTCAGTGGGGCCTGTCCTGTGCATGAGAGCCGACGGAGGGGCCGTGCCTCTGTAGACTCTCTATTCCAAATAAACACAGCGGCTAGAGAACAAGAAGCAGAATTGTGATTGAACACTTAGAGGTCCGCATGTATGACATCTGCACAAAGGTAAATGCTTGTCCCTGTGAGGGGTATCAGTTTATTAGAGTTCACTAGGCAGTAAGAAGCCTTACTGTATCCCTGATCTATCAACCTGCAGCTTTCTAATGCTATTTCTTTTAAAAAATGCTTTTAGAAATAGAGTGATGCATTACTCAGGCAACAGAAATGAATAGCAGTCTTTTATTAACAAAGGAAATTGATTTTCACCTCCATTTCAGAAGAGAAATTGGAGTATTTACTTGTGCTGAAAAATTCCTTTCCTCTTTCACAGGCTGCATGTTCTTTGCGCTCTAGGAGAGCAGTTAGAAGCAAAAAAAAAAAAAAAAAAAAGGCCACAAATCTTTTAATATTTTATCTTCTGTAAACCATCGGACCATGTGTTCATTAGTCAGGAAAGATAAATGAAATTTCTGTGACAAAAAAAAACCCTCTTGATTTTTGTTTTCTGTTTGCAATCTGTTCTTCCTTTATGAAGAGCATTTGTGAATTAATGTGAATGAAACTTGGCCTACTGGCATCTGAAAATTCCAGGTTCATAGCCCTTTTATGTTAAACTATGTGATGTCGTTTAGGCAGCTATAGGTTGAAGAGAGGATTTTAGAAGGTCAACAGGAAAAGCAGGAAAAGAGCTAGTTTTCTTCTAAAGACTTTTTAGTAGCATAAACATTTGTACAGATTGCTATCTTTAAAAAGATGACAACAGTTATTTTCTTGCCCAGCTAATCGCACTGCAAGAAAGTTGTTCAATCTAAACCAGTAGTCTATAAATCACAAAGGCGAGTCTACTAATATTGTTACTTTGCACTTACATAAGTGGTGTTACTGCTACAAGTCAAAGCAAGCTCAGTTTTAAATCATTATTAGAGCATTCGATCATTTGGGGTATATTTTCCTACTGTTTTTTCATTAGCCTCTTGAAAGAAAACAGCTGGCACTAATCATATAGTAAGAGAGAGAGTTGCTGAGACTTTTACATAATTAGTAAAAAATACTCAAACAGCTGTGTTTGTAATAGTCAACATTTGGAATACAACTTACATGACCTAATAATATCTTGGAATACCCAAACCTTCAAATTTCACTGTTGGAAGTTTCCTAGAAAAAAAGTTATCCATTAAGCTTGAAACACATGATTAGCCCAAAGAACAGTTTTTGTGGGGAGAATTTAAATTTACATAATTCTTGTATATTATTTTACCAAAAACAGAAGAAAGTGGTGTGTGATGTTTTCCCATGCTTTAAAGACCGGGGGAGAAGCCATTGGAACATTTCAAGTCAGCAAGACCTTTTGAGAGGAACAGAATCTATGAAAATTTGAAACAAAATGTCAAGGGGAAAGTTATAGATTATTACAAAAAGCTTTGTTTTGTGCACAAAGTCCATTCTACTGAGATTTTCAAATGTGTAATTCACATTTTCCAAGTATAGAAATAGTATTCAGATAGGTTATTTTGCAGGATAATATTCTTCAAACACTGTGGGAATTTAGACATAAAGCAAGGAGGAAATTTTGTATTATGATAGCTTGTCTGTTTTGTTAAGCATTTACTTAATATCAATATCATATTTTGAGTTGACCTTGGGAATAATAAAAAGGCTCATGGCTATGACGCTGTGTCAGTTTTCAGAGTTTAGATTCCCAATCTAAAGGGTGACCTTGTAGAAAATTAATCAGCTGTTTCTTATCTATTTGAGTAAAACTATTCTCTTAAATTGTAGACATACAAAAACTTGTGTTTGAATTTTATAAGTTTATAACTAGATATTCACAAAATGTTCACAAACATTCACAAAACCCTAGGAAACCAAACTCATTGATCAAGGAGGAAATCTTTCCTTAAATAAGTTGGCAACTTGCATCAGAACTAAAGGCACATAATTTGTAAATATGTTCGTAATTTTGCCCCTCTGCGACTGGTGGATTAGTGTGGCACAGTCATCCATAGCACATGCCCAGACTCTGGAGTCCTATGCTGGAAAAAAAAAAAAATCTCAGGAGAGTCCCAGGTGCTTCCTTCTGTCTGCAAATGGCCACACAGTGGTGGGATGCTGCAAGAGGCTTCCCAGGCAATGCCCCAGCCTCCAGCTTTGGGAGCCCTCGCTGCACACCTGAAAGAAGAGCTGTCATAGGAGGGAAGCAAGTGTTCCCATTTTCTCTGCTGAAACCCAAACTTTTTCTAGGTTCACAAAAGCGGAAAGAAGAAGGAAGGAAAGGAAAGGAGAGAAAATGCTTCCTGTGTGGCTTTTAGAGATCAAAGAAGAAAACATGTTTTTATTAATGTTATGAATCTGTCTCAAGAGTTTCCTAGATCCATTGCACCGTTGAATATGCAATGCATACAGATCCACAATGTATCTCTGAAACTGCAGGCCCCAGGGTTTCCAGATTCAGAAATTCGTAGGTTTTAGACAGATAAACGAGCGCTTCCTTACCACCGGTGGTGGGGCCGCAGCACCCGTCTGCTCCTGCTGCTGCTCTGCAGGACAGGCGAGCACACCACGTGGGAGAGAGAAAGGTCAGGTTTGCCACCAAGTGGGCTAGAGAGGTTTATTTCTTAGAGTTGTGCGGGTTTTCAAACTGTGGATAATGAGCACCTATAATACCTTTTTTCACTCTGAGATACTTCTCCCTGGAGAACTTGACCCTCACGGTACGCTCAGAAAGCGTGGAGGCGTCCGTATGGCGCTGGCCTGCTGAGTTTCTGAGTTTCGGGTCAGTCTTTATCTTACGCGAGTGTTCCTTTCCGGGTTTCGTGCTCCGTGTATCGCTTCAGTTCTGGTGCGCACATCAACACCACTCTTCTCGGGAGGAATTCTCCCACCCGGAGCACATTCTTGGGCCCCGGTTTCTCCCGCCAGTTATGACATCTGGTTTGATCTGAAGGGAATCTTCTGGAGAAGGATTTCCTTTATAGGAAAGCAAATACATTGTGGATTTTGAAATTCTCCTATCAAATTTAATTTTTGGTTTCTTTACTTTATGATATCTTGGTTAAATTTGTTGTTGCTCTTGTGGCAAATTCCTTAGTTGATGTATTGCTAGAAGTCTTAGGATTTTCATTTGAAAGTCCCATGCTTTCTGAGCAGTGTGTGCAGTGGGAAAGGGACCGTCATCTCAAACTCCCTTCCGTCCAAGACCAGCACAGAATGGAGAGACCACTTTTTTGCTGGCAACACTAATAACCACCTAAGTTTGAAATAAAATCTCACTAGTATTAAAACAAGAACTTCAGTGTTATTCTCAGTTTAGCAATTGACTCTCTCAGAGCCCTTTTTTCTTTTCTATTTTAAAATTGATTTTAGAGAGAGAGAGAGGAAGGGAACAAGAGAGGGAAACATCGGTTTCTTGTTCTACTCATTTATGGATTCATTGGTTGATTCTTGTAAGTGTCCTGACTGGGGATCAAACCCGCAACCTTAGAGAATCCGGACAGCACTCTAACCAACTGCACTGCCCGGCCAGGGCCCCTCTTTTTTCCCTCCCTAAAGATGCAGCATGACTGCTGTTGGAACCTGAACTGTTTTAGGGTGTTTTGTAAGGTGGCATTTATCAGGTGCCCTGAACTGCGGGGGAAATGGCTGGATGGAACGTGTAGCATATTCATCAGGTTTAGCTTCCCTTGTCCCTGGAGGCTGAGTGACCAGTCTCCCACGAGGGCAGCTTTCTGTGATGCAGCCAGAGTTTGGCCAGCTCATTTGACAGGGCTGGCCACCGCTAAGTTACTCCAGATGTTTACAGACAGCAGAAAGGCAAATAGAACATTTCTACATCGATGTCCTTGGGGAAGGTTTAAGAGCCATGGATCCCTTCCAGAACGTAATGGATTTGGACAGGCTTCACGCCTTAGTGATTTCTCGTTATATTTGTCTGTGTAACCTCGCCCTGGGGGAAAGCTTGAGAACCCACTGCAAGCCCCAGCTAGGAAGCCAGCCTGGGACTGTCATCAGAGAAACTTGTTTGCCAACAAACTAGTGTTTGGTGGTAAGACAGTCACTTCCTCCTCCAGCTCCTTCCTTCCCCAAATAAACTTTAGATGTGATGAGTGTGAATGAACCCCAGCTCAAACTCAGTTTCACTGCCTTTCTCACAGTTCCATCCGATAAAAGTTCATCTCAGAAAAGTGCCTTTGATGGACATTTCAGGTGCCACACTCGGCACTGATGAATCGGTGACTCCAGTCCCTGTTCTCAGGGACCCTATTATAGCTAATCAGGGGAAAGAAGATCCCGAAATTCATCCTCATGGGCTCTGAGTGTTTGGTGAACTGAATATTTGTTTAAACTCTGCCTTAACAGCATGTGAATACAAGATTCCAAACCTTGCTTAGGAATAGAATTTTTCTGCCCACCCAGAGCTTACCTGCTTGAAAATTGCCTGCGGCTGGCCCTTGTCTGCTGGATCAGCTTGAACTCTGTCAGCCTGGTAGGGAAGGTTTTCAAAATGTGTGCCTAACCTGCCTTTTATTTAGCTCCCTTGCTCCCGGTGTACCATCCACTCCAGTTGCTCTCTTTGGTTCAGATGGCATGACCGCCATGCTCTGCGGCATTCCATTGAGAAGAACCGTGATATTCCTCTCCTTTCTCCACGCAGGCCCTGCCCCAAAGCCTGCTTTCACACCAGAGCCCGTGGGGGCTCCTTCTTTCCTTTGAACTTTTAAGTTTTGTTTGAACCAACATGGTCAAACCCTGCTCGTATGGTCAGTTATCTTTTCATTCATAGCTCTTGCCCCCCGCACTAAATTGTGAGCAACTTTCGTCTGAGGACCTCAGCTCATTGTTTTTCTGTTTTTGTTTTTCTTTTTCTTTTGTGTCTCCTAACATACTGCCCAAATAGCAGGAGCTTGTGGGTTACTAATCGATAAATCCCTGGCCTCCCACTTACATGATAACAGTTCCAGTACTTGGATTTATTGATTCAATAACAAGTTGAAGTTTTCCTTCTGGGTGGTTGTTCAAAGCCAGAATTTGCAAACACCCACTGCCATGGTTTCTTTGTCCACTTGAAAAATGCCCTTTCTGGGAACAGCTGGGACACCACCACCACCCACCATACATGTGTTTCTTTGTCGCCACATGCATGCACTGAATATATTGGAATGGTTTTGCCCAGTGCCGCCTGTCATCCGAAGGGTGGCTGCTGGTCCCGTTGCTGTGGACAGCATTTCAGCTGGGTGGGGACGCATGGGAGAGCACGTCCCCCACTTAGCTGTGTGGGTGTTGGGCTGTTTGTTGTCCAAATGCCTCAGGAGCCCCCCGTCTATGACTGTGTGTTCCTTCTTTCCTTCCTTCATATTTACTCAGTGAGCTGCCAGCTCATGGCTTTTTAGATGTTACTGCCCAAGGTCCCAGCGGCCAGTATTTGCCTGTTGGTGCGAGCAGCACAAAATCTGCTAGCACTGCCCAAGTTAGAACTGTGTGAGCTTCTGCGACCCCTGAAGGGCTCTGAGGGGCTTTGGTGGACCCTTTACACACCAGAACCACCCCAAAGTAGATGCCACTAATTGCCTCTGGAGGTGGTGAGTAGGTAAAACACCCAGATGTGTGCCGAGCATGCAGAGGGGAGTCAAGCATTTGAAGAACAGTGGTTAAAACTAGGGAAGATGAGAGTATCTTCCAAACCTGAGAACATGTGAGTCTGTGGGAAAAAGAGTTTCTGGTGCCCCAACTGCCTCCTCGTACCAGATAATCCACTTCACACTTTCAGAGTCATTTCCGTGCCTCACCAGCAGCAAAAGTTATTTATTTGTCATCTTCCAGAAAATTAAGTTCCAATGCGTGGTCAATCCCAGCAAAGAAAATTGGCATGTGTTAGGGAGGGAAATAACTGTCAGGAAAAAGCAGTCAGGGGACCCATCCTCGGAGCCCCGTGAGCCATGGCAGGGCCCTGAGCAGCTCCTCCTAGGTTCTGCCCGACCCAACAGGGACACTGGTGACCCTCCTCCCAGATTCGCACTGCTCAGGGGGCACCGTTCTGTGCCCCTGTCTGTGTGCAAGGTCTGAGAAGGAACCGCAGTCACCTCTCAGCTCTGGCTCTGCATGTGGTGTGTGCTTTTCCCTCTGTATTACATACATACATACATACATACATACATACATACATACATACATGGAAAGCACCCCTTCCTCCCATCACTTTTCATGAAAAGGGAACAGATGTGGGGTCTCCTGGCCGAGGCATGGTGCGCTAGCTTACTTGGAGGGTGAGTGAGTTTCATGGCATTCTCTCTGTCTCCCCCGTCTTTTTAGTAATGAAGTGGTGAGGAGTGACCTGAAGAAGCTGCCAGCACTTCCCACCCAAGCCCTGAAGGAGCACCCGTCCCTGGCCTACTGGTAAGCTGCTTCTCTCCGAGCGCCCGAGTGGCCTCTCGAGGGCTGAGCCCTTCCCAGGGTGTATGGGCACCAGGTGACTGAGTCCACTGTCCCAGCTGCTGCAGGTCAGCCTGGGCTCAATTGTATTAAGTGTCTTGGGTCTCCATGAAACCATTTTCTGCATTTATTTCAATGATGTGGTATGTGTGACATCTCTCCTTTTCCCATTTTCTTTCATTTTTTAAAAAAGAAAACCTTCTAAAATTTCACTTTGAAAGCTTCACTTCCTTGGAGATCCTTTCATGTGCTGCTCGAGTTTCCTTGTGGAGTCCTCGTCGCTTGATGACAAGATGTGTGGGGGTTTCACATGGGGGAGAGCTGCAGGGTTTTTTTGCTTCCCAGAAGAGGAAGGTTGATTCTTTCATTTTCCTACAACGTTTCCTGTCTCCTAACGTAACTGCCATGTAGCAGTATGTTGCAGTTCATCTGCTGGGCCTGACGTGACTGATTCTGAACGAAAGGTGCCAGATTGTGGTTTGGGTCACAGCTGAGTGGGGCTTGCATTACGGGGTGGCGAGTTGAAATTCTAGGGGGGCTTACCAACCCTGACCACACTGTCCTTAGAAAAGCACAGTGCAGCTTCCCTGCATTCCTTCTGACCCCTTACCAGAAAGCATCATAACTGCTTTTAGAAAAATAAAATAAAATAAAAAATCACAAAACATTTTAATCCTGATCAGCTGTAATTGACCCTTGCAAGCACTTCTGTGATGTGCTTTATGAAGTTTGCGGATTGCTAATCATTCATCTCTCTGGACACCGTCTCAGACGTTTGGGTAGCTTGAGAAGATTCCTTCAGCTGGGGTGGGTGTGTGTTGATGCAGAGGGCCTTGGCAGGAGCAAACTCCAGTATGGAACCCTTTCTCCCCAAGAGGCCAAGGCATGGGGCGACTGGGCTAGAAATGAGAGAGCTGAGTGGACTGGCCTCCCTGATTTCATCCCTCTGAATGGTTTTATTGCCATTCTTTTTTCAGTAACATAGATGCCAATATGGTGGCTTTTTATCATTATAATCTTGACCCCAAAGGACAGAATCTGTTAAACCTGCGGACTTTGCATGTGTCAGCTTCCAGACTTGTAGCCTGGTGGTCTGTATGTGTGAACATCAGCAGACAGCATCCCTGTTCCCTTGTCCATGGAACTTTGTGGCCCTCTCCCCAGTGCCTCATGCCCCCTGGGCCTTATCTTCTCCCTTCCTCCAAGCTGTTTCTTTTCAGGAAACTGCTGGGGAAGGAACTAGAGACACGAGGATGTCACTCTAGGGACCGGCAGTTCCTACACCAAGGGGGACTGTTTGCCAATGGCGACTGTGATGTTGGTGGGTGTTTGGGAGTCACAATGGCTTGTAGCCTAATGTATCCCTCAGTTATCTCTTCATTTATTGTCTCCAAACATTTTTTTACAGCTTATGCTCATTTCAGAGTTGTGAACTCCTCTCTCCCCTTTAATACACCCCTCCCGCTCTGTCTCTGTCTTGATCTGCACAGTCCTATCTCACATGTTATCATTGACACAGAAACTCCTTCCTTCGTGTTCCTATGTTCTCTTCCGTCAGCATGAACATCTTCCTCTCCATCATATCTGTAGCTGTCTAGCGAGAACATCCCCGCATCTCCGTGACCAGGCCAGTGCTTTCACGGGCCTCCTTTAGACCCAGCGGCGCCCGTGCACCATCTCGGTGCTCTGAGAGGAAGGCAGGGCAGTGGGAGGGATGCTTTGTGAAGCCACCGCCCTCAGGCTTCACAGACCGGCTTATGAGCAAATAAGCCAGTAAATAGCATGGCCCATCCTGATGATGCATTGCTAAAACAGAGTAAAACAAAAATGGGTCTTTTCACTGGTTGTGGTTGCCTTTAACATTCCTACCTGATTGTTTGGATTTTTAAAATGCAGTGATGTCAGGAAAGGGATAAATACTGTTTATTCTTCTAATAAATGGAGACTAGAGAGAGAGCCAGCCTCCCAACTTGTTTGAAGGTAATCCCTCATCTGCAGGACTCCCCGTGACCTTTATTGCTTGAGAAGACCTTTACTCACTCCTCACAGCATGCTCAATCAAGTGCTCATAGTCTTGAATCGCCTGTGCATTCCTGACCGAGGGATGCATGTTCGCTGTTCCTTGGGGCTTTCTTTCGCTCACTGGCCTTTGCAGGTGCGATGGACAAGCTTTGGGCCAAAAGAAGCCACAGGGAGCCCCATCGCACTCACGAGGTACACACTTCCTCTCAGTGAGCAGAGCAGCAGGTTTTTCTCTGCTGCCTCGATTCCCCACCTGGAAAGTGGAATTAAACCTCCCCCCCCTCCCCGCTCCGCCAACCTAATTCTAACTATAATTGAGGGAGAAAATAAAAAGTTATGTAATACAATTAGAAAGCAGTGAAAGATATATCATAGTGCTGAATAGTAGTGCCATAATCTTTTTGCTAGTTTTCCCCAGGCATTTAACATGCTTGGGCCTCTCATGCCATGTGATTTCCCTGTCGGGAAAGGTAGAATTATGTGCTGAGGGCCACAGAACGAGTCAGGATCAGGTGCCTGACCTGGATTCTCTCGGGTGCCTAGCTTGCAAAAGCTGACACGCACACCACCCAGACAGGTTTGCAGGGACATCTTCTTTTCCTCCAGAGTCATTGACACCTGCAGGCTAATGGCTCCTCCGAGGCAGGGAACCGTATCGCTGTCACCTCATTTCCCTTTACCTCACCCCATACATCTGGGCTCCTTGTCTGCAGAGAGATGTCTTCACTTCACGATATGACCCAGCACATGGCTAGGACACAGTCAGCGGCAGTCATTTGTCTTTTTCCTCCATGAAATGCTGTGTCCTCCCAATAGTGTTTTGGGATTCTGTTTACCCTGGCTGAAAGGTTTCTGATAGTTATGCTATGGAGTCCCTACCACAGATCTGGGGTGGCTGGGAAGCCATCTGCAGAACTCAGTGACTTGAGCCATCTGTAACTTGTGGAGGAGGACTGGGGGGCGGGCAGGAGGCAGGAAGTGTTCGTAGTCCACTTGGCATTGTGACACGTGGGCCACAGCATTTCAACCGGGACAAAGGAGTAGGGAAGCCGAGGAAGGAGAAGGTATTCACTGTGGCCTCACAGATGGCCTCAGACAGCGGGAGACGCAGGGCGGGCGAGGTGCTGGGTGGCAGAGTCCGGCAGCTGTCGGGGAGGTGGACACCCCAGTCAAGCCATTTAGTCAGTAAACAGCTGCCTGGCAGTGTTTCTGCCTTTCGGTGGCATTTTGCTGAGCCTTGCTCGTGTTTGCAGCTACAGCACTAGATTGATTTTGGACTCTCCAGCTCAGCCCAGGGGTCCTCTCCCCCAGAGCTAAGAAGGAAAAATAGGCTGGTACTACACTGACTTGCTGGAGCCTGGATCTAGGAGTTGACCTCCCAAAATGCTAAATCTATGTTAGGAGACATAGCCACACCACCGTTGGTTCAGTTGGTGGGTGGGGAGGAAGCTGGAAGGGCAGTCCTGGGACATCCTGACACAGCTCCGCATGTCTATTGAGGCTGGCGTCTACCCCCAAGAGGCTGCTTCTGGAGGATTCTGTCAGGAGAGGGCTTTGTCACACTCAGTGGAGAACTTCCATGGAGTGTGGGAGCCGAGAAGACACAGGGCTGTTTCTGCACCTGTGTGAACACAAAGTGCCCGGACTCCACAGAAACGATGCTCCGGCTGGAGCAAGGCCCCTATAGTTGGCCGGTCCTGGTCCTGGACATTTGTGAAGACGCTTTCCTGTGAAGGGCCAGACAGTTGTGTGTGCACAAAATTTCAGAACACTGACATGAAGAGATGCTCGTGAAGGTTTTGCACATCTGTTGCTTCCAGATAGTAATTGGAAGATTACCCCCAATAGTAGATTACCCCCAAATAGTAGATAATGAACATGTAAAACATGTTCATTCTCAGACCCTGAGAATAGTCTGGCTGGAAAAGAAAAAGGTGGGTGAAAGAAGGCTTTACATCAATCCTGGGATAACACGCTAGTTAGTAATAGGTAATAAAGATCCGCCATGGAGGTCTTGAGGGTCTATCCCTAGGACCACGTCCTGTCATGATGCCCACCAGCCTGTGGGAGGAAGAGTGAGGCAGCAGAGTGAGAAATAATGTTCGAAGGCAGTGTGGCCAGGTCACAAGGCCAAGGCCTTTGGACTTGACTCCTCAGCAGGTGGGAGTGCTTCCTCTCTGACTCCAGAGGTTGGCTCTGAGCTTCCGAAGGCAACAGTGGGAGCGGCCGCAGCTCCACCTCCCTGGGCCCAGAAACACCTATCAGGGGGGCCCTTCCTGCCCTCCACTCCGTCACAGGAGAGTTTGGCTGGCCATGATCTCCCAAAGAAGGAGCTAATCTCTTATTGTTTTAGAATTTAGCGTTCCGAAGACAAAAAGGAGTTCCCTCTGGGCCCTTTATCATGGTTTGGTTAACCAGGCCCAAATTCCAGAACATTCCATTCTCCACAAAGCCTTCAACCCTGACTAATTCAGCATAGGTAGGCCGTGGATATTCTGTTGAGGTCAACACCAACCCTCCCCCAGGAGGCCGTGTGTAGACGGGATGTGGAAAATGAGGAGGGGAAGAAGGAGGGCCTGAGGGAGTTCGGCCAGAGCATCTACTGTGATACCTGGCCGGTCAGGTCTCTTCCTGTCCCCTGACTGGGTCCTTCCCTCCTTCCAGGCCTGCTCACTGCTTCTTCCTCTTTCGTGGAATCATTTCTTGCAAGGAACTGACACCAAACCTGAGCTCTAATCTTAATTCAGTGGTTATAAATTCAAGATGAAGACAGTGAGAATCCTCTGAGGGGAAAACAGACTTTTCAAATCGGTTCAGAAATGCCACTTTCGAACAAACGCCTTTTCTAGGAGCTGGCAGCTCCTTGGAGGCCCTTATGAGGTTGCTTGGGCTCAGAAGCAGCATCTGCATTAGCATGATGCTCAGCTATGGACCCGGGTAGTGTACTAACGAGTCCTTTCCTTGTACTTCCAGTGAGGACCGAGTAATTGAGCACTACAAGAAACTGAACGGCCAGACCAGAGGTCAAGCAATCGTGAAGTAAGTGGCCCTCCCAGTGCTCCTGAGAGTGTGTTATGCCAGGGTTGTTCAGTTCTTCTCAGAGAGCCATATCCCTGGGGGGTTAATGATTCAGTGTAATTTCCAAGTAAATAATTATTCCGAGAACTTCATCATGCACAAACATGCAAATATGTACATGATAGTATTTCTGCCAAATAACCACCCTGTCTGTGCATCTGTGTTGCCTTCCCAGCTACATGAGCATCGTGGAGTCTCTCCCCACCTACGGAGTTCACTATTATGCAGTGAAGGTAAGGGAACTCATTGGGCGAAGGTTGCCAAGCTGACCTTAATATTTCTTAAAATTCTCGTTTTTTCTTTTTAATTTCCTTGAAGATTTTGGGGGGAGTGGAGATTGGGGAGGGCTTGGTCAGGAAGACTGCGTGCTCAGGGGAGTAGAGTGAAGGGGCTTTTCCCCTGGGGTAGTAAGTCTCCATTCAGTTACTCTCCAAAACTCAGGTTCCCTTTGGAGAAGTGGGTGTGGCAGATCCCTCCTCCCTGTCATTCTCGGGGGGGCCCTGGGAGACCAGGACCCCAGAGCCCCTCAGTAGGAAGATTCCATCTAAACACTTGGAACCAGAAAGAGCAAAGACTTCAAGCAGAATTTCCTTAAATATTGCGATGGCGAGTCCAATGCGACATGGACCCTATTCTAAATTCTCTTTAATTTTATTCATAATATCCAAGACGGGGGTCCCTTCTGTGAAATAATAATGTACCCATGCTTCCTTTTCTGTGATTAGAAAGGATAACTTCCTTAATTTACTGCAACGGGAAAAGTTTAACTAAGTCATTGCCCCAGGACCAATAAAGAGTGGAAATCACTTCTGAGTTCAAGTTAAGTTTCACCAGAAAATCCGAGATTCTCTTGCTCTTCCACCAATTTCTTTTCTTTTGTTTCTGCCCAACCGTGTTTTTAATTCCTTTAGATGAGAACATGGGTCGTGTTTCATTTATCTTGGTGTCTCCTGTGATAGCTCGCTTGCTTTGCGTGTCCTCAGGATGCATTTACTTGCCTGTATCTTCCGCTAAACCGCAGTCCTTTGATGGCAAAGACTGTGTGTTGTACTCTGTTATGTATTCCTGGGGCCCAGCGTAGTGCCTGGCACCTAGTAAATGCTTAGTAAATATTTACTGAGTGTTTATTGGAAACTGGATTGAGCAGTTGGATGTATGCACTTCCGTCCTGGGGACAAGTGTTGCAGCACTATTTGTGGAGCCCAGTTCTGAGGCATATGCAGGGACTGCAGTCCCACCCAGCAGCTCAGCTCAGTGTCTAAGCCCACAGTGGTTACATTCTTCCTAATGTCCTACCAAAACTCTTCCCACCAACGGGAGCTCTTAATCCCTCTTCATCATCGTTCACAGAACTCATAGAACCATTGCAGCCATCCTTCCCCTTCTCAAGCCTGAAACTGCAGTCATGAGGAGTGTGACCAAACCTTTCGAGCTGTCTCTGATCCCATATGAGACAGATGAATTCTCTAAGGAGATTACCCTGCATAAGGCTGTGCCCTGGAACTCGGCCATTGAAGTCAGTGGGCAGTCAGTTGGGTTTTTCATAAAAAGAGGCTCACATTCCACTGCTGGCTGCCAGTGCAGGACTCACTGCTGGTGAGGGCGGTGGAGCCCATTTCCACTTTGCCATGTTGTGGACATAAAGGAAATATAAGAATCCAACAATAGTTCCTGACATTATTATAACAGGCATTTCATGGAATTAACACTGTGTGTCTTTCTCTGTGGTGGAAATACTCTTTGGTGATGTTCAACAAGGGGGTCCACTTTCAAGAATGGGAACCAGTAACTCAGGAATTCTTGGACCACATTCTCTGTTTGTTCCTATTTTGATCTCATTTCTGTTCCTTCTGATTAAAGAAGAGATTAAGAAATTGCTTCTCCAGCTACCCCCACAAAAGTCTTCTAGTTGTTGAAAAACTGTAGAGATGTATTGATGGGCAGTTCAGATGCAATGAGATAGATGTATTGATAGACAATTAAGATTGAGATTGATAGGACGGAAGTCTTTGTGATAAGGCTTCACTTTGCCTTTCACTTGCTTACACCTGCGTTCCAATTCTTTGTCAGCCCTGGAACTTGACAAAAAGTTGGTCTCTGATACACATGCCTTCTGCCTTCCAGTAAAACTTTAGAAATATGCTTGCTCCCTGGCAGTGTGTTAGAGACCAGGAGCAGACCTGGTGACTTGCAGAGTGCCAAATGCGCATGTGCGTTTGGGTTTTGGAATCCCCAGGTGTAAGCAAGTGCTGTTCCGCTTGCTTGGAGAAAACACGCGAATCCAACGAGACTAAACCAACTGTAGGAAGACCCCTGTCTGGTGGCCTTGTGATTTCACGGATGTGATATTTTATGGTGTGATGACAGCTGGCACCTGGTCGATCTAAAGTGGCAACAGCACTGGGTGTCCCCTCCTTCTGTCCTCTGAAGCCATGGCAGTGCACAGAGGCACTTTCCAACAAGGGTTTTATAACTTTAAAAAAAAATTAAGAAATCATGTACCTTGAAACTTTTCTGAGATTTCCAAATGTATTTTTCCCTTTATCTTTGTGCTTACCTTGACAGAACTCATGCTCACAAGTACTTGAAAACCATAAGCCAATTTTGAGTTTTTAAGACATCTGCGATGAGGAGTAATAGGTGATTCATAGATGAGGCAGTTAAGACCAATCTAGGGAAGGGCTGCTTGGTGAGCCCACTGTTAGCTCCCAGCACTGGGGAGCTTTAGTTCACAGCTCAGTCATCCTGCTTGAATGTGGAATTGCAACTTTCAATCTGGTGCCAAGAGGTGTCACTTAAAGGAATAAACAGGGAATTGGTGTTTCTGATTCAGTCACCAGAATGCCGAGGCTTCCATTTTGCTATTTTGACCAACAGTGCAAGTCACACGACTGTCCCTTCCTTTTAATTTTACTGTGAACCTAAAACTGCTCTAAAAAAATTAAAATCTTTAAAAAAAATTTTTTTTTTTCAAGGAGTGGCCTTCCATAATCTCCCTGGTCCTTTTTAGCTCTGAGTTGATGACAGTTTCTCTTCTCAGAAGGTCATTTTGTTAGAATGTTTAACACCTCTCAGATTTTCCCTTGTGCTGAGTGAGGGGCCCAGCACCTAACATCTTAGAAGTTCTGAGAACAGAGGATAAGGCATCTGCTACTTACTTGTGAAGGGGAAAAGGACCGTGGCTGTGCTGCTGGTGAGGGGCAGGGCTGGGTCCCCTGTTCCAGGGCACATGCCAGGTCACCTGTTCCTATAATTGAGCATCATTTGATGACCAAGCACATCTGTTAAGGTAAAAAATGGAGAGAGATGGGCTCCATTCACTTCAGGGAATTTGCATTTTCCCTTGTCTTGCGATGAACCAGGAGATTTGGTTAGTGTCTGTCTCCTCTGGTCCCATACTGACCCATACTCCTTTTGGTGTCCTAGGACAAGCAGGGGATACCGTGGTGGCTGGGTCTGAGCTACAAAGGAATCTTCCAGTATGACTACCACGATAAAGTGAAGCCAAGGAAGGTAAGTAAGTGTGCTCTCCTCTGCAAGACAAGAGGGGGCAGGCAGAGAAAGGAGTAAAAATGTTATGCCGAGCAGCCCAAGGGCCTCTGGGCTCACCAGGCCCTTGCTGCTTTCAGTGTATACAATTTACCAGGCAGAAATCCAGTCCAAGCTCCCTGGGTAAATGGTTTTGTTTTTTTTTCCCCCCTGTTACTAAGGAAACCTGAGCAGTTATAATTATTTAAGGTAAGGAGACTGGCTCAGCTTTCCCAGAGGAAATGGGCGAAAGGACTTTGAGGGATTGTCCTGCTCCTTAATTTCCCGGGGAGCTGTGCCCTTGGGAAAGGAGGGGACAAT
The DNA here is from genome assembly GCA_039655065.1 of Glossophaga mutica. NCBI lineage: Eukaryota > Metazoa > Chordata > Mammalia > Chiroptera > Phyllostomidae > Glossophaga > Glossophaga mutica. Next base: position 162,432,527 of record CM077303.1, read on the forward strand.
CACTCCTGAATCCTGAGGCCAATCTGAGTTTTCCGTGTGTGCGTGTGCACGTGTGCACGTGTGCGTGCATGTGCACGCGCACACATGCAGGTAGGGGAGCTAGGAGAAGAGATTGTAGGTCAAAAAGAGGTGAAAAATGAAGAGGCATGAGAGGTATTCCTGCAAATCCGGTAAATATTTTGTCACATATTAGAAGTCATCAGAAATCTGGAAGAAATAAGGTCATTTGCCAAAAAGAAGGGAAAAAGCAGAGAGGCATCTGCAAAGTCATTGTAAACACAGAACAAAATGTCTGAAGCGGGTGCAGGGCTTGAATTTTCTGTTTTCTTTGACATACATTCTTCAGACCAGAACAAATTGAAAAATTATAATGGAAAAATACCTCCAAGGCGAGAGCCATCATTCAGATTCTCTGGCAGAAGATCATGCAGAGAAGACGGTATGCAGTTGAAACCGTGGAATACAGAGTAAAAGTCTATCAAAGCTTTGGGAGAGAGAAAGCAATTTTGATCCATTATGTCATCCAGATTGCACTCCAAGCTTCTTTATCCACGAGCAGGATTGAAATCCATACTACGTAGCTGAGCTTATCGAGTCTATCTGGTTAACATCAACCCTTAGCCAGCTTTTTGTCAAGTTGATAGAGGGAAAGTGGCCCAGTGCTGAGGATTTTCACTCGATTCATCAGTAAGTCAGTTAAGTTCTAAGAAAAGATCTTGAGCAAATAATAGGAAGAAATTCTTGCGGGAACAGTCCAGTAGGAACCTGTCTGTTCCGAGCATATTATTTTGGGGCTACCTTCAAAAACTCTCCAGTTTCCACTCACATCCTGCAAGATGAGAATGGGCCCTTCGTTCTTATTTTTTCCCTGTTTTCCTTGGTCACATGGTCTCTTTCTTCCTGTTGCCCTCTGCCTCTTTCTTATGTGGCTTTCTAAGCACCTCTGCTTTTTCTTCTCATGCTTTCTCCTCACGCCCTCCTTTTTTTTATCTACTGTCCTCTCTTTTCAACCTGCCTGAAAGTTTTTCCTGCTTGCTAGAGTCAAGAATAAATACTCCCAGATCCTTTAACAGAATCCTGGTTACTCTCTATCCAACTCTTCATCCCCCATGTTGGTAGAAGGCCAAGGCCAACGTGGATACTTGAGATCCACAGCCGAGTTCATTAAAATTCAACGGTTGAATTCTCCGCTAAGAGTGTTTTGAAAGACATGTCAACAAGTACTCATACGTATTCCTTTAATTCATTAATATGTTTAAATCTGCTTTATTTCTCTAACTGAGGTACTAATGAAGATTGAAGAGGTAACAAGATAATAATTGATGTATGTAAAAAGCAGGGTGTGATACATTTCCAAGGGCTTGATAAATTGTAACTCCATAAATTTAGAGACTCTTAAGACTCTAAAACAGGCTTCAAGATAAGAAGTAGGAAGCCAGAGGTGTGAATAATCAGCCACTGAATGAGAGAATTTACTCTCATGGGTGGAACTTATCCAGGTCATTTAACATTTAAAAATGTTAAAAGGCAAATATATTTATTTAAGTTATTGGCTCTACTCAAACTGAGTTATTACTTAAAATAACTTATGCTTCTGTGGCCTCTGAGGAAGTAGTTGTGCCAGTGAGGAACAACCAAGCCATCAGAGTTCGTGTTGACTGATTGATTGATCTATTCATTCAAACAATGTTTATCGTATGCCAGTTATGTGCCAAACAGACTGCAGGGTGCTGAGCTAAATAAGAAACACATCATATCCTCGGGCTTGCCCAGGCTATCAGGGAGAGAGGTGTGTGTGATAATTGCATCAGTGGTCCTCAGTGCTAACACCAGAGGTCTCTGTGAGGGTCCGTGGTGAGTTAAAGGTCAGAGTCAACAGCCAAGCTTAAGGAGGATAGACGAGTCTTCATAGGCAGCGAAGCGGGGCTGGGTCCTGAAGGGTGGACAGAAGTTATGCAGATGGATGGATGGGGTGGGGAGATGTGCAGGCTGAGATACCCGTGGTTGTGAAAGAGAGCCGCGTGGCCTGATGGGGCTGGAACTTGGGGCGAGAGGAAGGCAGTGGGAGAGGAGGCCAGCGGCCAGCTCCCAGCACCCTAAAGGCTTTGCCAAGAGAATTTCATCTTCAAGGCAGTGGGATCTCTCAAGCATTTGAAGCAGGGGAGTGGCCCTATCAGATTTTCATTGTCGCAGAAGCAGCTGTATGGAGGTGGGTCCAAGGAGTGCAGGATAGGACTTGCAAACCAGGACCTCATTACAGTGGTGTAGGTGGGGGCTTGGGGTTGGCTATCAGTAATAGGGATGGATAAGGGGAAATGGAAGCAAGATGTTTAGGAAGTAGGTATGATTGACCAATTGTGTGGTAAGAGGGTGGCAGTCGGAGCAGGAGGAGAATCTAGAAGGATGTCAGTCTTCTTTACCAAAGCGTGGGATATAAGAGAAGGGACAGTAAGTTCAGCTTTCACGTACAGAGTTTGAGGCTTGGTAGGACATCTGGGTAGCTGAGACAAGTAGGCAGTTGGGACAAGGACGCAGTTAGGTATTCGGCTGCAGCTTGAGAGTATCAAGAACCTCCAACACATAACTGAACTAGAGACTGAACAGAGAGAAGAAAGGGAGAGGCACTCAGCACACCAGAACATTAGCAGTAGCTGTGAGTAGATTTCAGGTCCCTACTATGACTTTCTTGTGAGATAGAGGCAGGTCCAGGTTGCATGGGTCCTGAATCTTACATAATTTGAAGAGTTCTCTTTAAGAAATGAACGTACAATCTGAGTATGAAGTTAAGAACAGGTCTTTGAAAGGCCCATTAGGAGAAGAGAAGCCTAAGTTTCATTAGTCCAAGGGTTAACTGCCTCTGCTAAGACCTGATCTTTGTTACCTGTAAGGCACCTGTTAGTCCCTGAATGAGAAGACTGTGCTCACCGCCTGGCCTCACACACATGGTAACCACTATCAATGCAGATTCACGCGTAAAGTGCCCAAAGTCTGCCTTCAGTGCTCTAGGCCAGTGATGCTTAGCCTCAGCTGAAAATCAGAAATCATGTGAAATCTTTTGAACTTACAGATGTTAGTCTCCCCCAGTCCCACTCACTCCATCTCTGACCCAGCCACTGAACGTTTAGAAAGCCTCCCAATTGATTCTAACATGTAGCTGGAGTTGAAGACCATCACCCAGGCATCTGTGCTTCCTTTCCAAACTCAGACTCGGAGAGGATCAGCCAGGTTCCACAGGTGCCTGGTAGTGCCTCTGTACGTGAGGAGCCAGGGTGTTCCGAGGCACAGGGTTCAAGCCTGCCCAGCCCCTTTGAGGGATGGCTCCCCAGGTGGTGCCACTCCCTCTTACTGAGGCCAGGCAGAGCTCCTTGTCTTGAGCCCCCAGCAATGCTCAAGAAACCGGGACTTGAGCCCAATTCTGTGCACCTGGAGGCCCTTCTGCAGCAACAGCTGGACTTGCAGCCAAGGCAGAGGTCCTTCCTGACACTTGGACTCAGTTACTGTGGTTATGTCACATGGCACCACAGTAGTAAGAGCCAACATTCAAGTAGAGGCAGTGGCAGGGTGGGCCTGCTCCTTTCCCCCCGGACAGCCTTAGGGCACTTCTGGCACCCTTGGTATGCACAGCTCTAATAGCGCCAGCAAACCATGAGCATGCCAGGCAGCTCAGCACCCTCCTTTTGAGAATGTACTCAAGTGATTCCATATGGCCCACCAAAAACAAACCCCCAAAAAGTGGGTGGCTGATTGCTGTTCATAAATGGGCAAGACAGTAGCTTATTCCAAGTCCTCTGGTTGGGATGCAGTTTGCCATTCTGGTCGCAGAGTCTACCCTAAGTTGCTTAATCCTTGTTTTGAAGCCATAGTGACAATGGGAGCATGAAGTCAGGCACAGGGTGTCTAACAGGTGTGAGGGAGAGAACATTTTGGTCTCCTTCCAGTCACATACCCTATCTGCTGCCTGGGCCTTCTAAACAAATGGGCACCTAGCCTTGCAGAGGTATAGCCCAGCATGCAGGCTGCCGATGTTTGTCAGAATTAAACCAGCCCCTCTGCCCTTGGGGCACCTGTTGGGAATAGCCAGACACATGGGAACTCCCACAGATGGTGTTTTGGCTTTTGTGTACATTCAGACACTCAAAGTCAACTTCAGAAGTTTTAGAACTACATGTGCAGAAGAACAGTCCTACAAAAGACGTAAAAAAAATCAATAAATAAGACTTAAAAAAACTCTACACTATATTTACATGCTTCAGAATACTGGCCCTTGCTTGCATGTATGAGTTATTTTAAGGCAGGATCTCAGACAGTAACTGAGGACAGGTTACAGAATTTCTTATAAGCTTTTAAATATCACACCATCAACATTCATTAATTCCCTCTATTTTTCTTCATCACCCAACCATGTTTTCCCTTTTATTCATCCTGCCTCCCCACTTCTGTGTTCTTATGCTGAACTAAAACACTGTATGACACTTCAAAACATCCATTTTGCTTATCTCAGCTCACCTTCTTTTCCACAGTTAGGGTTTGGCGATTTTTATGCACAGTTGTGTTGTATCAGAGTATGGGAATGGCAGTATCTACATGTATAACTGTCTTGGTTTAGCAATGGTGAGAGAAGTAGAAAGAGGGTCAAAGAGAATTTTACCCTGTTTTCTCCTAGCTGCCAAACTCTGTTTTAGCATGTGTACATGTGTAGAATTGCAATGCTGCATAAGCAATAAGTCCTTTATTTCGCAAGTGACAGTCCTGTTGGCTTCAGGGAAAAATGAAACATTGTCAGATTGACATTTGGGCACTTGAAGTAATCTTGAGCTTCATCTTAGTTTGCATTTACAGCCAAGCAAAGAGATCCAAGCCAAAAGAAGGAAGGAAGGAGCCAGAGACTTCTGGCCAAGATGGCGGCATAGATAAACATGGCTGGCCTCCTCCCACATCCACATCAAAATTACAACTAAATTATAAAACAGCTATAACACAGTACCATCAGAAATTGAGTTGAATGGAAGTCTGACAACTATGGAATTAAAAAAGCCACATCCATCCAGACTGTTAGGGGTAGAGATGCAGAATGGGCTGGTCTATTCATATGTGGTAGATAAAAATTCGGGAGGGATATCTCGGGAGCGAGGAGTCCCAGCCCCACACTAGTTCCCCCAGCCCAGGGTTTTCAGTGCCAGACGGATAAGTCCCCATAACTTCTGACTGCAAAAACCAGCAGGGATTGAGTAGGTGGAAGAAACTACTAGAGTCCCAAACAGTTCCTCTTAAAGAACCCAACATGGATTTACTCAGATTCTCTCCCTTTGAGCTCCAGCACTGGGGTAGCAGTTTGAAAGGAACCAGGGGCATACAGGGAGGAAGTGAAGTGTTCTGGCATCAAGTCAAGAGCTGGGGAACAGCTTTCTCTTGGACAGAAAGGCAGGGAGAGGCTTTTGTCCCTTTTCTGAACCCTCCCCCCACAGAGCCACAGAACCCACAGATGAGTGCTATATCTGAGACTCTATCCCTGCCTAACATGGTTTGCTCCCACCCTGGAAATCCTCTGAGGCTCCATCCCACCCAACTTACAGCTGTTAACAGTGGCTTTTCCCTATGAATGGCTGGTCTTGACTTGCACTTCACAACTTGTGAGGGCCCCTGTCCTGGGTGCCAGATGTGTGTGTGTGTGGGGGGGGGTCCACCAGCAGAGCCCCATCCCTCCATCACGGATGAAAATAAAACTACCAAGACATGATCTGCTTGGGGAGGAGAGGTGGACAAACTCTCAGAGGAGAATGACCCAGAGCCCTTTCCTCACTGGGCTTTTATTGGGTTCCAATACACCAGAATACAGGTTTAACATTTCAAAGAAATCTGAGGGCTTAATCTGAGTCAGTGTCTGTCCGGAAAGAAGGTTGCAAAACTTTGGGAGACATACTCATTTCCTCCTCGGACCCTTATCATTTAAATGAGAGCACTCTTAGCAAAGCAGGTTTCACAGGACTTTAGGAATTCTTTCTTATGCCTGATCGCCTGGGGGAACCGTCCTGGCTGGCACAGGGCTGCACTGCTTGCCCTCATAGTTTCAGGCTTTAAGTTGATTAGGAAGCAGGAGACATCTCCCAGACGGAAATGAGGACTCGGGCTATATCAGAATAGCTGGGGGGCGAGGGTCCATCACATCCTCTTTGCTGCAGCCCCCCGAGTCCTTCCATGAGGCCTCCCAAGTGGTTGTGTCTGGCTTAGGTTGCCTCTCCCATGAGGAGTCTTACCCGTCATTGACTAACCAACCAAGCATTGGGGCCAGAGATAGATGAGGCGGAAGCAGCGCTCCTGCCAAGGAGATAAGCTTTGTCTCCTTAGTAGCTCACATCCTCTTGACAGAACAGACCCAGATGAAGCGGGTCCCTAGGCTCTTACACAGCCTAGCCATGGGGTGAGGGTTACAACTCCTGAAACCAGGCTGAACGGTCCGCAACACCAACTTCCTAAATTCTCTAAAATAAGCAACAGCCAGCCTCAGCGAGCCTCAGGACCAGCACTAGCAGCAGCCAGCCTAGATCCACAGCTTGGCTTTTCCTGGCAATCTCCCAGTCCAGCATAAGTAGCACCCATCTCAGATTGCTTTATAGCTCAGGCCGGGTACCACTGGGAAAAACACAGGTTGGGGCTGACCTTGGCCTGTACCACTTGGGAAACCCCAGGGCCAGTGTACTCAGTGGACAGCTATAGACCATGTCGGAGTACCACTACCCTGCCTCTGTATAGCTGATACTCCATGGAGGGTGGAGGTTTGTGGTAAGTGGTCACTGCCAGTCTTTGCAGCTGATTGGCCTAGGTGAATCACTCCCATTGACCTGCCAACAGTGATCACGGCTCAACTACAAGAGAAGGGTGTACTCAGCCCATATGGAGGGCACACCTTGAGTATCCACCTTAGGTGATAGGGGAGACTGTGCTGTTGGACCCTGTAGGACACCTACTACATTAGGCCATGCTACCAAGATAGGAAGCCCTAATAGTTCTACCTAATACATAGAAACAAACACAGGGGGCTGCCAAAATGAGGAGACAAAGAAACATGTCCCAAATGAAACAACAGGTCAAAACTCCAAAAGAACTAAACAAATGGAGATAAGCAATCTCTCAGATGCAGCATTCAAAACATTGGTTATAAGGAGGCTCGAGGAATTTAGTGAGGACCTCAGGAACATAAAAAAGATCCAGTCAGAAACAAAGAATACACTAATTGAAATAAAGAACAATTTACAGGGAAACAACAGTAGAATGGATGAAACCAAGAATCAAATCAATGACTTGAAACATGAGGAAGCAAAAAAATCAGCAATCAGAACCACAAGAAAAAGAATCCAAAAAAAGGAGGGTAGTGTAAGCAGCCTCTGGGACAACTTCAAGAGGTCCAACATTCATATCATAGGGGTGCCAGAAGAAGAGAAAGATCAAGAAATTGGAAATCTATTTGAAAAAATAATGAAAGAAAACTTGCCTAATTTGGTGAAATAGACATGCAAGTCCAGGAAGCACAGAGAGTCCCAAACCAGATGGATGCAAAGAGGCCCACTCCAGGACACATCATAGTAAAAATGCCAAAGCTTAAAGACAAAGAGAGAATCTTAAAAGCGGCAAGAGAAAACAAGTTAGTTACCTACAAGGGAGTTCCCATAAAACTGTCAGTTGATTTCTTAAAAGAAACTTTGCAGGCTAGAAGGGATTAGCAAGAAATATTCAAAGTCATGGAAAGTGGGGACCTACATCCAAGATCACTCTACCCAGCAAAGATATCACTTAGAATTGAAAGGCAGATAAAGAGCTTCCTAGACAAGAAAAAAAACAAAAGGAATTCATCATTACCAAACCATTATTATATAAAATGTTAAGGGACCTTTTTAAGAAAAAGAAGATCAAAACCATGAACAGTAATATGGCAAAAAAAAAAAAAAAATACAAATCTATCAATGGTTGAATCTGAAAAACAAGCTAAGCAAACAAGAACAGAGACAGAATCATGGATACAGAGAGTGTTTTGATGGTTGCCAAATAGGAAGGGTGGTGGTGGTGGGGTAATGGGCAAAGAGGTGTGGGGATTAAGAAATACAAATTGGTAGTTACAGAAATGCCATGGGGGTGTAAAGTACAGTATAGGAAATGGAGTAGCCAAAGAACCTATATGCATGACCCAGGGACATGAATAATGGTGTGGCCATTGCCTGAGGGAGTTGGGGGTGCTCGGTCCAGGGAAGCAAAAGGGGAAAATTTGGCACAATTGTAGTAGCCTAATCAATAAAATATAATTAAAAACATAAGAAAAAACTTTAAAAATAAAAATAAGAAAAAGGAAATGAAAGAGCCATGTGTACAAAGTGACCACAGTGGTGATGTGCTTTGGGTTGGCTATCCCATTGTCTTTGGGCTGTGGTGCCGCTGGTACAAGCAAGACTTTTTCCTCTTTCTTCCTTAAGAATATTTGAATGAAGATTTAGTGATATATATTGAAGAGGCATTGTTTATTAATTCTTGCAGAACTGGGTTCACATGGGGCAGAGATAAATAAGACTATGACATCTGTCACACAGGGCTCCCTCTTTTAGAAGTGAACTTGCCTTCCTTAGGTGAAAGCCTGAGAACGTTCAAAAGCTCTGACCTCTGGAACAATCTGACCCTTCTTTGCAGCACAGGACCACAGGCTTTGGGAGATCAGCTTCTCCCGCACTTAAGACTCAGCTCACCCACCAGTTCCAAACTGAGCTGCATTCTGTCGTACTCTTATAGTTGGCCCTCTTCAAACACACCAGCTATCTAATCATCAGAAGCCATTATAAATTATGATGAAATGCTTTTTGAATGCGATGCCAAGAGAGTTAGAATAAAGGCCCTTCCTTCAGGCTGTGTCCTGTGTCTGAGGCTATGAGCATTAAATAATGTGAAATATGTGACTCCAAAAAACCTCCCTAGAAGGAATATTCAGTATCTCCAAATCATCATTTATGGCTCCATCCCACTCACCAGCCCATATTTAATGAGCTCTCTCCACTGGGGAAGAATGGCAATGCTGGTCCTTGTTACATATTCAGCAGACAGCATTTACTTATTTATTTGATGTGCAATTAGGGGTGCTTTTATGTACACTTAGATGCACAATTAGCAGCCGTGTGGGGTCCCTTCTGAGACATTAGGAGAAAGAACGAGACTAAATGGTCTGCCCTCGTCCCCAAGAACAAGAGGTGTGGCTTCCTCTTGTTCCTAAGAGTATTTCGGAAGTGGGGGTATGAGCTCAGGGAATTGATGCATTACTGTCACCCTCCAGATTAGTAAAGATTTTTGAACTGTCTGAGATGATGAGACAGGAAAAGAAAATAATATTTACAGGAAATATTCCATTAACTGTGAACTGACTCACAGTGGAGTTTGCTAAATTATTCAGCATGCTAAGCACTCCATTAAGTGCACTGCTGACTTAGTTTTCAGTTTCTGTTTGGATGCACTTGGCTTACTTGGGGGTTGCTGAGTCCTCCACTTTGGCTGGCCCTGGGTGGGTGCCTTTCTCATTCCATTATCTGTATTTCCCTTGGAAAGCACACCCTGTACACCCCAGAGCAGAAAAACTTCTCAATATTTTTAGCATTTTTAGCATTTTGCAGCCTTTGCTCTCTCACAGGGTTGGATCAAAGGACCTCCTCTGGTTGCCCCCAATCAGTCCTTCAGATCTCATTCTGCTAAGGGACCTGGAAGGGTTCAATGCCTGGGGGTGACAGGCTCTGGCTGTGGGTCACCCAGGAGGGCCTGCCTCCCAGCTCTGAGCAGGCCTGCCAGAGGAGTCATGCGGTGGGGGGAGGGCAGAGAGAGTCTGCCCTCCAAAATAACTCTGAGAAAGAAACACAAAAAGCAACTGCATTCTAAGAAAATTGGCGTGCCCTTCCCAAAGCATTAGTAGTAGGCATGCTCTGCTCAAAGCATCAATATTAAGCATGGCTGAAATCTCTCTCTCTGCAGTGGGAACGCCAGTCTCTGCCCATGCAAGAATTGCAGTCACCTGAAAGCATTGAGCTGGAGCTTTAGAACTTCAGCAGAGGGTGTTAAATATGAAATCCTCTCCAGTAAAATGGTCCCCATATGAGAATTATCAGGTGCCTATTGTGGGCGAGGTCCTGCTCTAGGCCCTGCAGATATGACAATAAACAAAAGAGACAGATCCCTGCCCTCCCAGAGCTTACAGTCTGGTGGGGAAGATGGTTTAGTGATAACATTAAGTAAATCTGTAATGTATAGTATTAGAGCGCTAAATTCTACAAAGAGTGCAAATCAGACTAAGAAAGAGTGGGAGGGGTGTGGATGGTCAGGAGTGGCCTCTCAAAGAGGGGATTCTCAGAAGTTCTGGGAGCGTAGCACCCTGGGCTCCCCGGGAGGCAGAGTCTGAGATGGATTCGCATGTAGGAAGTGTGTTGGGAAGTGCTCTGGAATTAAGCTGGTGAGGAAAGGAGAGGAAGCAGGACCAGGCAGAGTGACAAGCTGAGCTGTGATGAAATTTTGGGTGAAGCTCTGAATTTGGAATGACCCTCAGGGCTTTTGTCCTGAGACTGAGGACCAAGCCTTGGCCTCAGCACCAAGCAGTTATTAGATGTAGATGACGCTAAGAGAAAAGGTCATGACCTTGGGCAGGGTGGTGATTCCTGGAGAGAGAATAAATCCTCAGTCCTGAATGGAGGGAGAAGCAGGTCAGTACAGTTTTTATAGCAGTGCTTCTCGAAGTGTGGCCCTTGGACCAGCAGCATCTGTGTCACCTGGCAATGTGTTCGAATTAAAAACTCTTGAGTCCCCTCCCAAGACTCATGGACTCTGAAACTTGGGGTGTTGGGGGGGATTTGGCAGTCTGTGTTTTCATGGGCCCTCAAGGTGATTCGGACTCGGGCTGTGAAGTATGAGGATCCCTAGTCTACAGACAGGTAGCAAGGACCTTCCTGTGAGATTTTACTCTGCAGTTTTAGTGTTGGAAGACATTTTAGTCTATGCTGAAACCAAATCCTCTTCCTAGAGCAGTTACACCTTTAAAAACAAAAGATTTTATAAGTCAGGGGCCTCCGTATCCACTCAAAGGCCCAAAGTAAATGTCAAAGTCTCAACCAAAGAGGAGTTTGATGCTGTTAACTCACTTCCAGTGTTTTCAGAAAAAGTTGTGATGAGCAACTTATTTAACCTCTCCTGTGCCTCTCCTTTTATGTCTGTGAAATGTAGACTAAGAAATGAGAAAGTCTAACTTTCTTCATCTTGAATACGTTTATATCTCAAAGAGTTTCCTGTTCCCAAGATTAAAGTGCTGTTGTCCTTGACATCGCAAATATCGTTACAGTCTCTTTTGTACTGAACATGAGAGGTGGGATTGCCACGAAGAGCAAACAATGTCTCTTTGTTAAGGGGATTAATTTTTTTCTTGGTCGTGGGTTCTGGGAACCGAGGGTCCCTCCGTTCCCACAGGTTCCTGTGAAGGCCGTTTTGGAGCCTGGCGCTGAGTAGGACAAACCTCCAAGGACACCAGCTTGTAGTCTTGTCATATTCTTATTGAAGTTGTGCCCACAGTACCCATGGTAGCGTCAGGCTGTCACCCTGAAGAAGGTGGTGCTGTGAGCAGGAAGTAAGGGCATTGCCCCATCTGGGTGGATAACCCTTAGAGAGTAGCGATAATGTGAGAGTAATTTCTCTGCAGTGGTGCGGAAGGAGAGAGGTGGAATTACACCTTGAAGAAGAGGCAGGTCCACATCTCTCTCAGGGTGATGTGCGTGGAGGTACCTCTTGGAGGACCGTGCACCTGGTCCCTAGAGTACCGGTTGCAGGGTTCTCACATAACCCTTTGGGTGCTACAAACCTGCCCCCAGCTCAGGCACCCTGTTCAATGTAGTGGACAGATATCTGCTCTAGGAGTCAAGGAAGCTCAGTTCTAGCTCCACTTCCACAAGACGAGTCACTTCCCTCAGGCCTCAGTGTTCTTGTCGACAAGGCGGCTGCTGTAGGTGATCAGGAGCCTTGAGGCTGAGAGACTCTTGAAACTGGAAATAAGTCAGAGGACTGCAGCAAGGACAAGCTGGTTGCACAGTCAGAAAGGACTAATGAATAAAAGGGAAAATAAAAAAGCAGCATGTTCCCAGAAGCAAGTGGTAGAGAGAGAAAATGCTCACTTTCATGTAGGTCTCTCTTTGTTCTCAAGTTTGGCCAAAGCCCCAGCTAGATCTGATTAGATGACCAAGGTCCTTTTTCTCCCTTGCCCAGACTGACACATCTGTCCCTCTTGTGGGGTGCGAGGTCTCCAGGGCTCATCCGCTGCCCACAGCAGGGACTGGTCTCAGACTTGTCCTCCCTGTGCGAGCAGGCACCTGTGACAGCTGAAAAGGCCATTTAAACAGCTACGTTGATTGTGAGGACTGCCGGGACCAAGCACATTTGATATTTATAACATGCAAATAAATACCCAGCCAGACAGGCCAGCAGCCCCCTGAGGCTGATAGCTTCTCAGTCACTCACAGAAGCAAAGTCCCATTGCTGAGGGAGCCCCAGTGACCTTGGATGTAACTTAAAGAAGCAAATCGAAACCAAGCAGAGTTGTTGGGTCCCAGAAGAGCATTCTCTGCAGAAGAGCACCCAGTAGCCTCACCTACTCCAAAAGGAGCCATGAACCCAGAAACTTAGGAACACAGTTGGTTTTTCTGGTTGAAAAACCAAAACTTTTGCCAGTCTGACAAGAACACTCACCACCTGGGACACAAGAGGCAAATGCTTTCACGTCACACAGTCCTTTTAAATGTGTTCAGATAAAAGATAATGCAGTCGGACCCTTGACTTTTTGGATCACTCCCAGGTAACACAAAGTCACACAGTCACAGTAAGTAGCAAAATGAATTTTATTAAGAAACTAGAGTGCCCCCATCCTTTATAAGAACCAGAGCTCGAAGCTTGCTTTAAAGTGAAACTGTCCCCGCTTTCCCAGTTTGGCCGCACCTCTCCTCCGCAACCCATTTGACACTGGCTTGGTTAGATTCCTCAGGCAGGAGTCAGGCAGCAGGCTTAGCTGTGCCTTAACCTCAGGAGATGCTGGCCTTGTCCTCCCAATGATCCTCATTTACCCTCTGCTACTAGGTTTGCTGAACGCATGCGCCCCTCTTCGGGCAGGGCTCGCCCAGGGCACATCTTTTTGCTTCTAAAATCTTCCCTCAGTTTCTGTCTTCCTCAATGTTTTATACCCCAGCTGAGGGAAGGAGTTTGAGAGTCATCTAAACCATAAGAATTTAATATTTAAAAAAAATTTTAATTGTGGTAAAATACACATAGCATAAAATTCACCATCAGAACCATTCTGAAGTATCCGGTTTAGGAGCAGTAGGTACATGGACATTGTTGTGCAAACAGTCTCCAGAACTTTTCCATCTTGCAAAATCTGAGCTGTCCCACTAAACCAGTCCTCGTTTCCCCTCCCCCTCACCTCTGGCAACCACCGTTCTACTTGCTATTCCTATGAGTTTGACTACTTCATATGAACGGTACTATACAGCATTTGTCTTTCTGTGACCATAGGGTATTAGTGTCGAAACTAGGCACTTCTGAAAGCGAACCAGGGTGCTGGTTAACTGTCACACAGCCTCAGACCGAGCGCTGCTCTCACAGGCTCCCCGGGGCATGGTTGTGACCTGTCACACTGGCAGGGGGACCTGCCTAGCTAGCTCTTGTTCTTTTTCTTTTCCCTCTCCCCCTGAAGGTCTGCTCACTGTTTGCTTTAAGGAGATTGAGCATCTCATAGTCTCAGCCTGAACTTCCATTCTCAGATCCCATGGTTCTGGTTGTGCTGTGGAGTCATTACCCAACAGACAGCACGATTTGTGACAAAGCTGTCACTGAGCCAGCAACTGGGGAGACTTCAGAGAGCCCTGCCATCCAACCACCCCATTCTTTTCAGCAGTGCCCACAGGTGTTTCTGATACTACGCGCACAGTTCTGCAAGTCTGCTTGCCAGTTCTTATAATCATTCTGGAAGGTGCATCCTGGCATCGAATGTGGCCTGTGGGCTCTCCAATCCCACCCCCTGAGCGAACTCAGCCTCCTTGTGATGAGTGTTCCTGTCCCAAGCTTTTAGTAGGGTGCAGACTCCAAGGGGTCTGGATGCCATGCTCTCCAGGCCTGATGCTTGACTGGAAACCAGACCCTAGCCTGCCTACAACACGTGTGAGGAGCCACAGCTGAGTAAATTTCCTCTGCTTGTGCATGCACGCACCTGTCTGTAAATACGTCACTGAGTTGATGCTTTGAGCTATGGGGTTGGAAAAGCCATACAAACGAGCCAGTGGCCAAATTCCTCACCTGCTGACACATGAAAGACTGCGGGGGTCACACAGCAGAGAAGGACACCCCTGTGAGGTGCCTTAGCCATGACAGCCGGAGCTGTCGGACTGGGGGAAGGACAGCTGCCATCTGCAGAGGTCACCCCAGAGATCTGAGAGGAGGGTCTGGTAGAACTTTCAGACAAGTTAGGGGTGGTGCATCGAGTGGGAGGCTTCTTATGAAGAAGGGGCATCATTAGGGATTGGGGGGAAAGGGTTTCCTGGACTTCCAGCTCCTTGTAAATTATTTAGGGAGTTTTAACAGGAGAGTGTCTTACGATTCATGATTAACCCAGTCTAGAATTTACCAGTCCTAACAGGGAAGCTCCTAGTCCCTTCAAGCATCTCCCCGAGTCCGAGGCACCCACAAACCCACTTTTCTGACCCGCTGGACTTGCCTATTCCAGACATTTCAAATAGAGGAAAACAATCTGGGACCTTTTGTATCTGGCTTGTTTCACTTAGAGTAATGTTTTCAAGGTCGCTCCATGTCATAGCATGAATCAGAACTTTATTTCGGGGCTGAGTAATATCCCACTGTCCTGATGTTTACTTCAGCACTTTCCGAGGTAACACAGCACGCCGGTGCCCTTGGGTCTTCGCACTCGCTGTTGGTCCTCACACAGCCACAGGCTGTGACAGCCCCTCCACCCTGCCTCATTTGTCCTCTGACTGCCTTACTGCACAGTTTTCTTATTTGCCTACCTCTCCCCTAACAAAAACACATACAAGGCTTTGTCTGTTTTTTTCCACTATCGTGTGTCTAGCATGGTACTTGACATGTAGTAGACAGTCAATAAATAGATATTTAACGAATGAAAGCATTCAGGGCAGAATATCCAAAAGCTTGTTGAGACCCATCACCGATTTCAAGGACATCTGTGTGTGTGTGTTTGGTGGCCTCATTGAAATAAGGACGAATAGTAAACCTCCTCTAAGGAAGAGTTTGAGAGCGAGGTGTTATAAGGGAGAGGAAGGCAGGAGGGAGGCAGGAGGGCTTCTCACAGCTTCAGCTGTTGATGGGAAAATGAAAAGTATACAGAGTCCCTACCAGTCCCTGTGGACTGTCCCTCAATTCTCCTTTTTGTCTCTTAAACTAAAAGGACCATAGGAATCAGTGGTAACTAGACTTCGAGAGTGACTTGCAGGTGCACGGCAGACCATTGAGCACCTCTGGGCACTCTGACCGCCTCTTCTTTCCTTGAAGCAGGGAACCTTATACTGGGAACCACCGCTCGGTGAATCTGGTCAACTTCGCCTTGTCCCGGTAGAGTGATCTCAGCTAGTTTCTGCTGAGCTGTCCTATACTTAGCAAGCTCTGTGAGTTGTTTGTTTGTTTTCTTTTAATGAATATGGTTAAAAAGGGAAGTCCAAGCTGAGCTGACCTTCCTGAAAGTGTGAACCTGTGTAACACTGAAGCCTGGCACAGTCCGAAGGTGTCACTGTGAACATGTCCTCACTCCCAGTGCCCTGGAGCTCAGTGGCAGCGCCTGCAGGTGAACAGTGGGGTGCTGAGGCAGTTTCCAGGCAGAATGAGTGTGGAGGAGTCTCTCCAGGTCAGGACTAGGATTCCAGCTTAAGCCCCTGATTCTCCCAAGACCTCAGACGCCCCCCATTCACTTTGGAATCCAGCGTAGTTCAGACGGAGCTCGCAGAAGCAGAAAGGGCTGCAGTCCTGGGTCGGGGCTCTTGAGCTGGCACTCATGGCCACTTCTCCCTTGCCACATCCCTTGCAGTGTGGAAATGTATTTTTAACTAGATGTCTGGGTTCAACCACTGATGGTTCCTGCTGTCATGGAAGTTGCCTGAAATTCAAGCAAACAGATCAGGGTTCAAATCCCAGCATTCCTCATCTGTGTGACTTTCAGAAAGTGACTTAAATGTTCTGCACTTCAGTTGCTGTAATATCTACCTCATAAAGCTCTTCTTCACTCATTCGTTCACTCAACAATAATTATTAAGTGACTAATATGCCCCAGGGATTGGCTAGGTGCCAGGGAAATACCTTCAAGGAGCTTAGTCTGGTAGAGGAGACATTTGAGTAGAATGGAGAATTGCAACATGGGATGGTAATTGCTCTGGCAGAGGGATGTATATGAATATCCGGGAGAACTAGCCTGGAATGGGGCTGGGGAGGCTGGGGTTTGGGGCAACTCTGGTGAAAAGAAGGGGGTTTAGGGCAGGCTGCTGAGTAGAAGACTGCACTTCCTCCTCTGCTGTCACCCCCTGCCCCAGGTCCACAGTTCCCCAAGTTGGTCTGCCCTCCCTCAGAATTCCTCTAGGGAAACAGGAACAAAGCAGAGCTTTAAATAGGAGCTGCCCTCCTTGAAAGACAGAGATTCTAGAGTTAGCATTCTCACCTCTGGAAAGTACCCTCATCTCTCTTTCTGGGAAGGCAACATTGTGGGGCAGATACACAGTTGCTCCAGTGAGAGGATCCGGAGAGAGAAGTCACCACATTCAGCCAGGGCCCAAGCTGCAGAGGTGGCCTCTCCTGCCCTTCAGGCAGCTTCTCGGTTGGACCCTCCACTGGGAAGTCAGGGCTGAGGTGGGACAGGCCCCAGGTTCCCCTCTGTGTTGGCTGCAGCCGCCACTGCAGAGCAACCAGCAAGACCACGAGTATCCTGGGCAACGGCCTGACTTGAAAAGCAAGCTGCCAAGCCTGGCCCGGTGCCCACTCAGCCTCCATGCTCCCTGAGCCGCTCCCAACCAGGAGTGGCTAGAGCTCACCCCTGAGGGCTCTGGCAGCAGGCGGTCCGCCTCCTCCCAGCACGGTACCCACAGAAACCACACCTGCAGGACCGGGCCCTCCTGGGCAGGATGGGCCAGCCTGGGAAGCACTGCTGTATTTAGAGTGTACGCAAGCCTCTCTCAGTTATTCCCAAGGGGCCTTGAGGCTTCCTAATTTCTTTCAGCTTTGTTTCACATGAATACCATTAGGTAGAGTTTTGTCATTTCATCTTTTTTTTCCTAGCTCCATTGTGCAGGTTTTAGTCATGAGTATATATGTTTGTTTCCACATAGTTCCAGTTGCCAACCCATTTTCTGTCCTGTCCCTGTCTTCTGTGGAGTTAGATGCCTCCACAGGGAAGTCAGGGGACTTACTATGATGCCACACCTCTGACAGAGCTGCCAGATGTAAGAGAACTGAAAATTGCCTCTCATGCCAAAAAAAACCAAACGAACAAACAAACAAAAAAACTCCACAAAAAAACCCCAAAACAAACAAACAAAAAACAGAAAAAAAAACCAACCCCATATGCTTTGCTCGAAGTCTGGCCTCCAAAGTAGTGAAAACAAAACTCCCTACAGCAGCCCAGTTGCCACTGCAGGTGACGAGGCCCATCATAATTCAGAGAGGTCAGATATGCCTCAAACTAATTCCTTCTGTGATGCCTCCCATTGACATAGTCATGGCAAGTGTAATTAGCTTTCAAATGTTTTTGGAAGGGGATCTGGGAGCACAGAGAGGGTAAGCCATGCACAACTGGGCCACGGCGCCCGTGGCTAGAAAGCCCACAGCTAGACCCAGAGGTGCTGCTTGGCCGGCTTCTCCGTGTGAACACTAGTCTCATCCGCGCCCCAGCGGCCCCTCTGAGGAGAGAAGAAATGACAGGAGTAGGCAGAGGATAAGAAAGGGAAAATACTTTCAGCTTCTCTGTAAAGTTTTTACATTTGCCAAAGCTTTATGATACGTCTTTCTGCAACATAAGCCAAAATACACAGAATAAAATCATATAGAGAAAGAGGCCTTCCCAGGAGAAAAAGAACAGGAAATTGAGTCCAATGGGGAAAAATAAAATGGCATGTTTTTCTCCAGGCCTGTTTAACCCTTGGTGACCCTCTTGCCCCTTTTCCTCTGGTAGTAATGACTCGTCAGGCCAAAGCTAAAAGGTTTTTGGTGGGTTAAAAAGAGGCCATCTATGAAAGGGGTCAAGGCCCGGCGCTTTGGGTGTCTGTCACTGAATGAACCAAATCCATTTAGAGCTCGTGTCCTCTGACAGTGAGGAGGAGGCAGCTGGCCAGAGGGACATCTTGATCCCATTAGGTCTGGCTGCGGAGAAGAATTAGCCATTGTTTTCTTTGTTGGGGTCCCCCTCAGGAGGTGAGAGATGCCAGGAGCCCTCTTTCAGTGCAGGTAAGGGAGGCCATGCTCGCATGCACTTTGTAAGCGAGTTGTTTGTGGATGTAGTTGGCCAGTGCTGGGGTCTGGTTGGTTCCCAGGACGACCCATTCCCTGTGTACTGAGCTGCATTGCCATTGGGTGCTTTCTTCTCAGGGTGAAGGTTTCGGGATTAGAAGTTATAGCAGGAAAATGGTCAAAACCGACTCAGGTGCCCACTGGCTCAGACCGGGGACGGAGAAGCCCACAGACGATTCAGCGAACAGCGGCGGTGACCGCTGAGCTGGGATGGGCCTATGCTTGCGTTACAACCAATCCAGTGAGCAGGGAACATTTTTTAAAATGTCCTTGACACCATGTTAACCATCTTTTAAAGAAAATTACACAGACCTGTACTTTGGCCTGATACATGTTCAAAGTATTCAGAACTTTATTTTTTACATAAAGAAGAATACTTGCATGTAAATGATGGAGGGGAAAGAACATAATGACAACTAGTGTTTATTGACTGCTAACTCAATAATAATAAATATACTAGCTACCATTTTAAGCACTTTATACATATTCATTCATTCATACAGCAGCCCTATGAAAACAAAACTTGTTATTGGCGGTAGTATTTCAAAGGTGAGAAGACTAAAACACAAATTATGTTGCTAACAATACACAGCCAGTAAGTGGCAGACAGTGTGGCTTTGAAGACCATGCTTTTAATCAGTCTTAGTCCACATTGTCTCCCAAGTAGGAATTGTGCTAAGACAAGCTACTGGATTTTTTAAGTTCCAAAGAGAAGCAGTGTGACATGCAGGGATTTACAGTGCTGACCTTCAGCCCGTCCACAGGATGTGGGGATGCCCACACACAGCCCTCCTTTTACAGGAAAGGAAGCTGAGAAGCAGAGGGACTCACAAAGTCAGGGCGATCACTGAGGCCTCCTGACTTCCAAGCCAGTGTTCTTGCCCCTCAAAATGATGAACCGAAGCATGGAGAGTAGTGATGAATGAATATTGATTATCTGAGACAAGAGCATGGAACGTATCTCAATAAAAGGGTATGACAACTCTATAGATTTTTAAAAGCCTGATACAGAAACTACAGGTGATTTTTTACTTTTTCAAATTGAGGTAATATTGGTTTATAACGGTATGTGAACTTCAGGTGTACAGCATCGTAAATTGGCATCTGTATACACTACAGCACGCTCACCACCCAGGGTCTAGTTTCCGTCCATCACCATACGTTTGACCCTTTTACCCATTTCACCCTCCTCCCACCCCTTCCCCTCTGCTAACCACCCATCTGTTGTCTACATCTTGTTTTTGTTTTGTGTTGGTTTTTATTCCACATATGAGTGAAATCATATTTGTCTCTGACGTATTTCACCTAGCATAATACCCTCAAGGTCCATCCATATCAACTCAAATGGCAAGATTTCATCTCTTCATGTTTTTTACAGCTGAGTAGTATTCCTGTGTGTGTGTGTGTGTGTGTGTGCACGCATATCATATCTTCTTTCCCTATTCGCCCATCATTGGGCACTTAGGTTGTTTTCATATCTTGACTATAGTAAATAATACTGCAATAAACATAGGGATGCATATATACTTTCAAATTAGTGTTTTTGTATTCTTTGAATAAATAGCCAGAAGTAGAATAGCTGGAGCATGTGGTGGTTCTAATTTAATTTTCTGAGGAATCTTCATACTGTTTTCCATAGTAGCTGCACTGATTTACAGTCCTGCCAGCAGTGCACAAGGTCTCCCCTTTCTCCGACACTTATTTCTTGTCTTCTTGTCTTTTTTATATTAGTCATCCTATCAGACAGGAGGTGCTAACTCATTGTGGTTTTGATTTGCATTTTCCTAATAATTAGTAATGTTGAATATTTATTCAGGTGCCTATTGGCTGTCGATAGGTCTTTTTTGGGGAAATGTCTACTCAAGTCCTCTGCCCATGTTTAAATCAGGTTGTTTGTTTTGTTATTGTTGAGTTGTATGAGTTCTTATTATAATTTGAATGTTAATTCCTCATTGGATATATGATTTGCAAATATCTTCTCCCATTTGGTCGATTGCCTTTTTGTTTTGCTGATGGTTTCCTTTGCTGTATAGGCGCTTTTTAGTTGGATGTAGTCCCATTGTTTATTCTTATTTTTGTTTCCTCGTTGTTGAAGTCAAATCCACAAAAACATCATTAAGACTGATGTCCAGGAGCTTAGCACCTATGTTTTCTTCTATTTATTTTGTAGCTTAAGGTCTTGCATTCAAGTCTTTAATCCATTTTAAGTTGACCTTTGTGTATTGTGCAAGATCATGGTCTCGTTTCATTTTTTTGCATGAGGCTGTCCAGTTTTCCCAATACCCCTTAATGAAGACACTTTCCTTTCTCTGTTATATATTCTTGGCTCCATTGTCATAACTAATTTGCCCTATATGTGTGGGTTTATTTTTGGGCTCTCAATTCTGTTCCATTGGTCTGTGTGCCTGTTTTTCTGTCAATCAATATCATACTGTTTTGATTACTATAGCTTTGTAGTACAGTTTGAAGTTGGGGAGTATCATACTTCTACCCCCACTGTCCACCCCCACCCCTATGGATTGCTTTGGCTATTTGGAGTCTTTTGTGGTTCCATGCAAATTTTAGTATTTTTCATTCTATTTCCGTGAAAAATTCTCTTAGGATTTTTATAGGGATTGCATTGAATCTATAGGTTGCCTTAGGAAACATTGTCATTTTAACAATGTTAATTGTTCCAATCCATGGACACAAAATATCTTCCCATTTCTTTGTGTCTTGTTCAATTAACTACAGATGATTTTAAACTCCATCAGGAAGGTATTACTACATGAGTACCATCTGCTTTGTGGATGTTGCATCTTCTGAAATAGATTCAGTTTGCAAGCTTCTTACAATACAAATGTGTGTTAGACATCATGTCCTTCCTTTTCCTATGAGCATAGGCTCCTACAAAGTAGACACCACTACTTGAGTGATTGAAAGGGGGATGGGGATTACATGTTGCCTAAAACTCAAGGCCTTGCTTCTTTCTTCTTTAAGTGTAAAGTAAAATATACTGCATGCCTACACAACTGATATAAAAACAATGTCTGACGTATGGTGTTAACCCACTAAAAACAAATACATGCTTTTGTTGTCCCCTAGCATTAGTTCTCCCATAATAGCAGAACCTGATCAGGGTTCACCTGATAATGTTCTCTGAGCACACAGGCTTGGGTTTCTTGTGGTGCACTTCTTTTAAATAAACTCCACCCACTCCTTTTGTCCTGTAGCCCTCAAGGTGTAGCCCTCTTGGCAGCTCATTTTTTATTTACTGAAGGTATAAATATACCCAGAAAGTAGTGAGTGACAGCCTTTCTAGAAAGTGAACAGAGCAGAAGTAAAATAAAGAAGTTTATTAGTATGTATGTTTCCTCTGAGCCCGGAGACTATTCCTGGCCACGAGTCTAATTCTTCTTAGACGACAACTCCTTGCTGGTATTTGGAAAGCATTCAGCATCATGTAGACTGCCAAGGGCCTTTGAAGAAGTGCTCATTTACTTAATCATTGGCTTGAAACAGCCTTGTTCTCACTCATTGTCAGGACTCCCTGGTGTGTTAGAAAGAGCCCAGGACAGAAGTCACAAGAGTGGGTCCCAACATCAGTTACTTATTTAACCTCTGCCAGTCCCTTAACCTCTCTCCACTGGGCTTTCTTTATCTGTGAAAGGAGGGGGCTAGACCAGATGGTTGCTGGCATTCTGTATAATGGTCCCTCTAGGAGAAGCAGGAAGTTACTCAGAGAGAGGTCATTAAGAAACTGGGTGATTCAGCCTCAGGGACAGGGGGAAGACAAGATTCCCTGAAGTCCTAGTCAAGAGTCAGAGCCACTAGAGTGAGCTTCCTCTCAAGACTTTATTTCTGCATCATTCTGCAAGCTCTCCCACCACCCACGTGCTGTCCCAGCACTCAGTAAACACTTTCAGGGAGGAAGTCTTGTGGAGTCAGGGCTCCTTTGTCTGTCCCTGGTGGTGGTGGGGGTAACGTTAGCCCTTTCCTGCTCCGACCGGCAGCTGTACACAGGATGTGGGAATCCAGAAGACCAGCTAATGGGATCCACTAACCAGGTCCTGCCCATTAGGTGTTTACACGCACCCTGTCCCACCTGGGCTGAAGGTGGCATTTATTAGCCACTCTTGTTTGCTCTCCATGGGAAAACATTTTCCATCTATTTTATGCATTAGGACATTTTCTCCCCAAAACGGGAAGTAGAAGATCTGTGATTTCTTGGGAATCACAAGTCTGGGTCAGAAATAATGACTCTACATCTAGTACTAGCTATCATCCCAATGACGGCAACAAACCCCATTTCCATAAAACCACTTCCAAACGGCGTCTTGACATTTTAATCAGGGCAAGCACAAATGATTAAGGCTATTCTTAATCATAATTTTTGTTGTTAGTCTTCTCTTGAACATTACTGAAATACTAAGGCACCTCTGAGTAGACAACTAGAGGAATCCAGATCTGTAAGAAGGGAAACATCACTTACAGCATAAAGGGGAAGAAAAGTCATTCTAGAGGACTAAACAGATTTGGTTTTGTACTTATTACACTCATAGTTGCTCATTTGTAAAAATCATTCTGCTCATAAAGTTAACTAGCCATTAGTGAGTAAGACCTCTTCCCACCAATTGGTGGCCTATGTGGAAAGGAACATAGTTGGAGGTTAGAGTAATGGGTTAGGTGCCCTTGACTCCTATTTTTGGTTCCTTCACTGACTTGCTGTGTGGCCTTAGGTACTTTCTCCTAGTTTCTCTGGGCCTCATCTTCCTCAAGAAGAAAATTTGCATCACTCAGGATGCTAAAAGATCAAAGAAAAGATGTTCACAGAGCATTTGAAGATGCCCTGATGAAGCCCTGGCTGGTGTGGCTCAGTGGATTGAGCACTGGTCTGTGAACGGAAGATCACAGGTTTGATGCCCTGTCAGGACTCATGCCGGGGTTGCAGGCCAGGTCCTCAGTTGGGGGTGAGCAAGAGACAACCAACTGATGTTTCTCTTCCTCTCTTTCTCCCTCCCTTCCCCTCTCTTTGAAAATAAATAAATAAATAAAATCTTTTTTTAAAAAAGATGCCCCGATGAAGTGTATTAGAAAGGCCTTGATTTAATATTTATTAATTAACAAATCCGTGGTCATCGATAGACCCATGTATTTTATCTTCGAATTAGCTCCTTGGGCACAATTGCCACGGGAGTTACACCAAACCCCACGGGAACTAGCACAGTCATAGTGATCACCATGTGTGTGTCTGATGGGTCTCTAGTTGGAGTCACAAAGCACATGGACATCTTTACCTGGTGCCAGAGTTCTGAAGCAGCTGTACTGAGCCAGGAAGTCTCTCTTTAAGGTGACACAGGTGATCAGGAGCTGCCCCCAAACCAGCACAGTGCAGTCTGTTGTCAGGGAGGCAAAGTCAAGCATCTTCTGTCTATTTGCTTGTTGTTACCCAGCCAGCTTTGGTGGAGGGCTTATCAGGCAGGGCCTCCAAGCTGTGGGGTTCAGGGGCAGAGATGCACAGCCATGTTGAAGGGACAGTGCCCTTGCAGCCAGGGGTGACCAGCTGGTGGCCAGCCCCCTTGATGCACAGCAGCAGCCTGCTGCCCTGGAATCCCTGCTGCCCAGCCCCTCCCATCCCGCCGAGTGAGGAGAAAGGGTTAGGCCAGTGTGCCTGGTTCCTAGGACCCTGCAAATGCCCCAGTGCAATCCAGTCCTGAAAAACTGCATTCAGTCACCTCACTCCCACCTCTCTGCTCAGCACTTCATTTGCAAACAATAGTTTTTTAAACCCCATCTTAGAGCAGATGTGAGGCAGAGCCGTGGCTCTGCCCCCATTAGAAAATGTCTACAGACATCATCCTAGGGAGAAGCCGGAGCCGGGAGGCCAGGGTGCGGGGCCCAGAACGGGAGTCTGGGTGGCAGCAGCAGCTGCAGCTGTGGTGGATCAAGGGCTGGCAGCAGAGCCAGGTGGTTTGGGCTGGTGGCTGAGGCGGGGCCCTCTGCACCAGCCGCATGGGGAGCACTGCAAGGGAAGCCCCAGTTTGTCCTGTTTTGCAGGGAGTGGGGGAGGGAGGAACTGCCAGGGAGCCTGCTGCTCTAAGTGTTGGCTGGAGGGTCCTTCAGCAGGCAGTAGGGGCTCCAGATAAAAGGCCCAAGGGAGGTGCTTGCAGGCAAGCCTGCACCAGGTCTCCTTTCTTTCCTCCTGGTGGAGTGGAGACAGCAGACGCAGAGTGGGCACTTTCCCGCAAATGCCGCTGACTCCAGGACAGGCACCCGAACCAGCAGGGACCGAAGATGGGGACCAGGGAATAGTTTGCAGGCCTGGTGCAGAATGAAAATGCAGGGCCCTTCATCCAGACTTACAGAGAATGTCAACCTGGTGACAGCAGAGTGCTAAACCAGAAAGGGGCCCTCCTGAGCCTGTGACCATGGTCCTGGCCAAGGTGGGGGCAGCACAGGGGCTGAGGGTCCCCCCAGGGACCAGCCGTCTTCCATTCACCCTTGCCCTCAAAGGGTCGGGGGGAGAGAGGCAGGGAATGATCGGACACTTCCTTGGAGGTTTCCAGCGTGCAAATAATCAAATTGTATTTTCTTAAACCCCAGTTGAGAGCTTGAGTGAGGAAGTTTAAGAGTAATTTTGGTTGTGAGCTATTCTCTTATTTCCCAGGATGTGGGAGGAGTCAGAACAATTAGGAATCATGATAAGATCTAGTCTGGGGAGTGCTTAGCTTGTGCCAAAGCCGTGCAGAGGGTCTGTTGCTGCTGAGATGGGGCCTGGAAGGGGCCATTAGTGCCACTTCACAGATGGGAAAATAGGATAAAGGAAGTGCTACCACTTGCTGAAGAGCAGGCAGCTTGGATGTAGGAAAACATAGATTCAAACAGACACAGTCAGACTCCAGAACCTGAGTGCTGGCCGCTTGGGACTGGATGCTCCTTCCAGGTTATGAGGTCAGAGTCAGGGAATCCAGTGGTTCTGGTGCTTTTCTGGCTGTGGCTAAGTTCAAGTGGAACATCCGTAAGCATCTAACAACAGGGGCTCTGAGAGGAACTGTGAGGGTGTTCACTGAGGGAGTTAGTTAGTGCCACAGGGCATCAGCGAGGAGCCCGAGAGTTGGTCCTGTCATCTGAGTCCTACGGGTTCTCCTCAGGTGGCATTTCCTCTATGACCTGCCATGAAGCTGTCAGAGCCAGTGCAGGGCTTTGGGTCACTTGCTTTCCTAGAAACGTCTCTCCATCCACTTGGAATCACCCCTGAAGAGGAAAGAAAATTACAGCTTCCCTTGGCTTCAGAGTGACATCTATTTTGAGCTGTGGACCAAGGAGGTGGTTCTGTAACACAGGAGAATGGGGGCCCTCCTCCTTATTGTGTGGACAGAACAATCATAAAATTCTGCCCAACAGGTTCTGAAGAGAAAAGAATGCAGTCATTCTAGAAACTGTTTTTATTCCAGCCATTTGACAGAGGGGTGGAGTCCCCAGCCCAGCTGTGACTAGCAGTCTTGGGCCCAGGAGGAGGGGTTGAGGGGACACAGGGAAACTGCCCTCATGTCTTTAAGGAGAAACCATGAGTAGGTCGGGGAGGGTCAGAGCCCCCAATGTCAGGACTCTGGGTCCAGGGTAACACCCTGAAAAGCAGATGCTGCTGGGAGGAGCCTGGGAAGACAAGAAGAGGATCCTTGCTTTATTCTTTCACAAAATAAATTCAAATTCTAAATATACAGAAGGGGTGCAATGTGAACCAGATATAAATAACATGTGCATAACTTTAACCTCTTCTGACATTTCCCAGAGGGGTAAGTAACTTTCTTTTTCCTTCTATGAAAGGCAACCCTCCCCACACCCCAGCAATGCTGCAGCCTTAATTACTCCCAGTCACCGCAGTCAGCTTCTTAGTTAAGGGGTTCTCCCTTGGAAGGAAGAATGCCCACCAGGCCTGAGGGGGCCCCTGGGGAGCTCATTTTACTGCCCACTTTTCAGAACTCCCTTCATTCCCCTGCTCACCCCTCCCTGCTGGAGCCCCTGCCGCAGCAAGCAGCAGCAGGACCCTTGGCTTGCTTTGTGCTGCAGAAAGAAGCAAGGGCTTGACAGGCTCACGTTGTTATCTTGAGTTGCCTAGCCTGAAATAAGGTCAAGGCAGCCCCCGCCCTTCTCAGGGAGGCTTCCTGAGCTGCCGAATCACCGGGGTGAGTCCGAGCTCTTACACATTAGTGGCAGGAAGTGGAGTCCCGATGGGAGGCTGGGAATTTGAGCGCCTTCCCATTTCAGCACTGGAGGGAGGAAGCCTAGGGCAGCCCTCTCACAGATGGCTACTGCTTCCTCCTGAGCGGCTCTGTGCTGGCCCCTCTGCCCCTCCCGCCAGCCTGCCCCCCTCTCCGTCCTCACCCCCCTCCCTCTCCTTGGAGGGAAAAGTCTGCAGAGCTGGGAACTGTCTTGGAGAACTCAACAAAGGCAAAGCAGCCGGCAACAACTTGAAAAGAACTTGTTTTTTTCCAGTTCAGAAACCTGCAGGAAAATCCACACCCACGTTGCTAGGTTTTGAACTGGAGAGTGGCGCGCGCGTGTGTGAGTGTGTGTGAGTGTGTGTGAAGCCGGAGGCAGAGGAGGCGAAAACAACTGTACAGCCTCTGCTTTGATAAGGAAACGACCAGCTGTAGGAGTTCAGCAGCAAGGAGAGGACTGAGGCGGCCGGCCGGGAAGCACTCCTCGATGTAAACTGCGTTGTTTTCCGTGCAGATATTCCAGTGGAGGCAGTTGGAAAACCTGTATTTCAGAGAAAAGAAGTTTTCTGTGGAAGTTCATGACCCACGCAGGTAAGCTAGGAAAATCCTTTACTTCTGGGAGGGGATGGCCCACCCGGCGTATTATTTATGTTCCTAGTTTTGTGCTGTCATTGTTGCTGTTCATTGTGGCGGGGAGAGGTGGGTGGTCGTGGCGAGCAGAGTTGAAATCAGACAGTGAAGCTTTGTTTCATGCTGTGTGTGTTGGTACATGCGGTGGGTTCGTGTGTGTGTGTGTGTGTGTGTGTGTGTGTGTGTGAAGTTAGCCGTTCCACGGTCATCTCATCGACCCACACGTGTTAGTTGCTCGTATGCGTGGGGTTGACTTTACATGCTGAGGGCATTTTAGGGAAGATTGGTGGCTCTTCGTAGCCAATACCAAACGAAGCCAGGCAGCAGCAGACTGAGTCCTTTTAGGCAGCTTTTGCCTGAGGAGAGCCTGGAAGATGGTTTGTCAGAGCTTCTGAGAGTGTGTCTGGTAGGACACTGTGCACCCGAAGTGCTAAATTGTTGATTCTGTGAGCGGTAACGTTACAGCATTAGCATTTCGGGTGGATGTGAAGGGAACACAGTCGCTTTACTCCCCACGTCACATTGCCTGTCAGGCAGCCCTAGCGTACAAGTCAGTGCTAAGTCAGATGCCAAACAATAGGGTGCCGCTTTGCACTGCAGCGGGCCCTGCGTGGAAGGTTCTGGGGCAGTACGCACCCGCTGCTTTTCCTCTCTTTGTTTGCTGGCAGTCCTGGAGTTCAGGCAGCCCAGAAACAAGCAAAATTCCCTAAAATCAAGCCTGACACCTAAGAGTACATTGCTTTATGTAAGTCCAAAAAACAGATTTACAGCAAATAGAAGGCAGTCCTAGGAAGACAGAAGAAAGGTCAGACTCCACGAAGAAGCAAATGTGGACTTTAGGTGCCATCCCCACCCCAGCCCTGGCCTGGGAACGAGGAGCTGGCACCAGCTCCCTTTGCACATGGCCTCTGAGCGCTCGGACCAAGCTGCTGCGCTGTGTCTCTCGGAGGGCTGAGGCCACAAGGGAGGTGTCACCGGGTCAGGGGCCCACGCTTGCACACCAGCCTGGCTCCTGCAGCCGGTGATAACCAGGAGGGCTGCTGAGCTGCTTGCCCGGTTGTGTAATCTGTGTGAAACAGCCCCTTGGGTATGGGAAGAGCTTACCCCATGCCCCACAGTCATTGCAGGACGGGCAGACGGAGAGCGTATGACAGTCTGGTCCTCACGGTCGGGCGAAGGCTGTTGCATTGTGCAGAAGAACAACTTGCCCAGCATGCTCAGGGTCCTGAGAAGGGTCTTAGAGTCCGGAGACCCTGACTCTGCACAGCAGGAATGCACTTGTGCAGGCGAGTGGTGGGGAGAGTGAGAGACCCTACAAATAATAGTCCAGCCAGGATGGAATGTGCTGCTATTTGTCCAGGTGAACTGGACCAGACCCGTCTTAGTAGTGCGGGAGGAGGGGAAACTTATGTGAAAAGAGTGAAATGAATGTTGCCACACTGGGTCAGATGCAGAGAGGGGGTGCTTGACAGAAAAAAGCTAGAGAGAGGATCGTCTAAGGGGCTGAGCTTGAAGGTTAGGCTGTCTTCATGCCTGTGAGCTGTTGGGAATTCAGCTAACTCGGGCATCTTGAACAAATCCTTGCATGTGTGGGTGTGTGGTTATTTTCATTTTCTCTCTGGGTCTATGGCTGTATCTCTGATATAATACTAAATTCCCTTCCCCAAGGCCCAAGGGTATAGGAAAGGGTCCAAACCTCACGTAATACTATTTGGTGGGCCTTTTGCCTATTAAATGAAAGTGATCAATCACATACTTGCTGGATAGCTTCTGTGTTTGGGCACCAAGAACAGGGTCCACTGCCCTTAAAGAACTGGCATATTTGGAGAGACAGGCAGAAGAAGGAACATGATATTTATTGAGTGTGCACCACATGCAAGACCTTTTCTCAATACTTGTTTGCATGAATTGCGTTGGGTCTTCCCTGTAACCCCAGGAAGTAGGTACCCTAGTGTTCCTGTCCTACTTCTGGGGAACTGAGTCACAGAGAAACAAAGTCACCTGTTCTGGGTTGCAAGTAGCTAGTACATGGTAGAGGCAGGATTCAAACCCAGCAGTCCGACTTCAAAGCTCACACGCCTTACTGCTACACTGTGCACAGGGCAGCCGCACCAAGGCCCAGAGGGCAGGAGCGTACATGTTCAGGATACCCGAAGCCAGGCTGGCTGGAGAGGCTTCCTGAGAAGGAGAGATCCGAGCAGAACCTCCCAGGTTGACCAGGATTTAAAGCTCAAGGTGGGCCCTCAGGGGGTCAAAGGTGTGTCAGGAAAGGAAGAGATGTGGAGGAGCCAGAGGCAGCCCGAGCAGAGAGCTGGGTCATGTCCCCTAGAGGAAAACAGCCTCTCCACCCGGAGGCAAACAGGAAGGGTCAGAGGAGGCCAGGAGAGGCCAGGGAGGTGTCCTCTCGTCATCGATGTCAGAGCTGGAAACCCAAGTCCACTGCAGCTTTCAAGATATCTTTTCCAAATCCATGGAGGCAGACAAAGAGAATTGCTTCAGGTTAGTGGCAGAGCCTAAGCTGTAAGCCCAGTCTCTTCCTTCAGCAGGGGCTCTGCACGGCCTCACGGTGCTCCTTAAATTCAGCGGTCATCCTGTTGCTTCCTTGCGTCCTTGTTTGTTTTGAGCAGGGAGGATAAATCTAACTGGATATTGGGAAGGTTCAGAATTCAGCCCCTCCCCCAAACCAGGAAGGGAGTCAGAACCAAAGTAGCAGGATGGAAGTCTAGGAGAGAATCTTGTTGTGAAAATATGAAGATGTTGTCCATGGGACATGTTGGGGACAAGGGGCACAGGGTACTTCTTGAAGTGATGAGCACAGGGGATCACAGAAGATGCCGTGAGATTTATTCCCCTGTACATATGCCCAACTCAACACCCACCGTGTCTGTGTGGTTCTGTAGGCCTGGAGAACAGCCAGTTCCTAGGTTTAGGTGAAACAGAAAAGTGGGTGGGATGGGAAGAGACTGAAGGGAACCATGTAGGGAAGAGATAAATTAATAATGCGACAGGCGGAGGGCTCTCAGTGTCTGATTAGATGCTCTTTGGCTAGCCTGGAACCACACAGACCTGAAGGCCTTTTAACTGAGCCTCTCTCACTTTACCTGGAAAGTATAAACACCTAGTGTGATACAATGCTCACCGCTTTCACGAAAATGCATAGCAAGCTACTTTTCCTTTCTAATTCCGCTTTACTGGGAGAAAAAAAAATGTATTTACTCCCGGAGCAGCCATTGCTATGGAAGCCAAAAGAGGCGTTCAGATCATTTCTTTTGAAATTGACAGGTAACTGGGGTGCCCTCCTCCCTCTCTCCCCAGCTCCTTTCCCATTGCCCTCAATGACTTCCAGGCACTGGCAGTTTCTCTTAACTTTTGTTTTAACCAAAGGGAGAAATACCCTGCCTGAAATAGTATCACCGACTAACCACCAGATTTGATTTTCTCCTTAGAATTGGGTCTGAAGAAGACCTGCTGTTAAATGTTTAGCCCCCAGAGCAAGGTGATGGGAGCAGCTTTAAATTTTCCTCAAGGGAAACTGCGCCATGAGAAAACATGTGACTATTCATAAGTCCTGGCTACCTCAAGTTTCCTTCCAATTAGATAGTCTAATCTTGAAAACACACGTTTTCTTCAGACCCCACCCACTGTCCTGTCGCCTTGCCCTGCACACCCGTGCGTGTAGGCACTTCTGTAATACGTGTGCTCCGCTGAGGACATGGTTGTGTAGCTCTTTCTCCCCTGGTGTCACTGCTGCATTGAGTTATGTTGGGACCTGGGTTTCCACTTTAATTTTTAAAGTCTCATTTCCACGCATATATGTACTCCATGTCTTCTCCATACAGGTATATGTGCATGTGCAGCAGGGTATTGGAAGGGGCTGGTGGAGCTCATTTCTATTTGCCTGCCCACGCCTGCTTCTTTATATCCCATCTGCTCTCTGTATGCATTTGAAAAATTGATGGCCAACTCTTTCAAGGAACATGGAGTGAGTAATATAAGAAGTCCCAGTTCCCTCAGAACTTCCCACAGGCTGTGCAACAAGATGAGATCAGAGCAGAATTGGCTCATCCTTCGCCATAGGCAGCATTACCTGCTTAATGAAGGACATTGCTAAAGGCTTTCCTGTCTCTGAAGTTTTTCTTGGTCCAATGCCAGGAGCTGAAGACCAGAAAGGGCCATCCAGTGACCTAGAATGTCCCGTCTTACCACAGACAAGCAGAGGCATGGCCGCATTCTAACATTAAGGAGCCAGTAAATCGGAAGATCAGCATTATTCACAATAGCCAAGATATGGAAACGACTTGTGTCTGTTGACAGAAGAATGATAACGAAATTGTGATATTTTTATACCATGGAATATTGTTCAGCCTTAAAAAGGGAGGAGGTCCTGCTGTTTGTAACAACATGGGTGGCCCTGGAGGACAGTATGCTAAGTGAAATAAGCCAAATGCAGAAGAATAACTGCATGATCTCACTTATAAGTGGAATCTAAAGTGAAGTTCATAGCAGCAGGAAGTAGAAGGGTGGTTACCCGGCTTGGGGAGGTGGGGGGGGGGGGGGAGGAGATGTTGGTAAAGGGCACTAATGTTGCAGTTATGTAGCATGAATAAGTCTAGAGATCTAATGGACAGTATGGTGACTACAGTTACCCATTCTGTATTGCATCCTGGAAATTTGCCAAGGGTGGATTGCAGGTGTTCCCAGCACATAAAAAGCAGTAACTGTGTGAGAACATGCCATGTTATTAGGTTGGCTGTAGGAATCATTTCACTGTGTATATGTGTATGAAATCATCTTGTTGTACACCTTGGATACAATTTTTATGAAAAAGAAATAAAAAGATGGCCTTTGCTACCAGTTTCCCAAAGCAAGCACATGTGCATGCTCATCTGTCACCTTCACATCGGGG
Source organism: Glossophaga mutica (assembly GCA_039655065.1). Taxonomy (NCBI): domain Eukaryota; kingdom Metazoa; phylum Chordata; class Mammalia; order Chiroptera; family Phyllostomidae; genus Glossophaga; species Glossophaga mutica. Next base: position 162,464,825 of record CM077303.1, read on the forward strand.
CATCTAGGACGAAGGGGGTGCTCAGTAACAGCTGTTGACCAGTCAGTGGAGTTCATCATAAACAGAAGCCTGGTTGACCCTTCTGATTTGTGCTTTCACAGGGCTTCTGTGACGAGGAGGACGTTCGGGCACAGTGGCATTGCAGTGCACACGTGGTACGCGTGTCCAGCGTTGATCAAGTCCATTTGGGCTATGGCCATTAGCCAGCACCAGTTCTATCTGGACAGGAAGCAGAGTAAGGTAAGTCCTTGTCCGGGGACTGGGAGGGGCTCTGCTGTGACCAGACTTTCACCAAACGGAGGACAGATGAGAGCCCTTGCCTGGATCTCATTGTTTGGGGACTGAGAATCAGATGGGTGGGGACGGCGCTGTGTCCTTTGCCCTGAGATGTGCACAGACTCAGATCTGCTTTGGGGACTATGGGAGGAATGAGCAGCCCTTTGAGAGGGCACAGTCCTCACACCGCGGTCAAGGAGCTCCAGCCAGACCTCTGTTAGAGCCACTCAGGCCATTGAATGCAGCCAGGTAGGGCCCTTTGGAGGAATTCTGACCAGCTTGAACCTCAAGAACCTCTTCTAGGAGCAAGCAGTGAAGCCTTTTTTGGTGTTTAAACAGTGGCATATTGTTTTCTTTTTAAAGGAAAAAAAAAAAGCAATCATTCTGAACTAATAGACACCACCTAACTGTTTAGGGTAATTGCTGTGAAAACCCTCCAGGCATTTCCAACAGCCAATTCCACTTTTTTAAAAAATGCAAAGCAGGAAACTTGGGAGGGGGGGAAAGCAACAGCTCTGTTTCCCTCAGGTAGACCCAGAGCCTCAGGCCTTGGTGAACAGTCCTCCAGAGGGAGATCCCATCCAGCCCCACTCCAGATGCACACGGGTGCATATTCTGTGGGTGGGAGAGTGACGTCTCCTCAGTTCACACACAGCTTATATAAACACTAACACTCCACCCCCTCTTCTTCCAGCTGTGTCTGCCCAGCTTCCCTGGCATTGCCCCCACAAACCACTCCCATTCAGTACCCCTCAGGTGAACAGAGTTTCTCAGGATCTTGTTGCTTTGGGGGTGGGCTTAGGGGGGTATGGAATACAGAACTACAAAGCGACAGCAACCTTGGCCCCTGGCCTAGTCAGTACCACCACCTGTAGGAGGTTTTGTCCCATTGTATGAGTTCTTGGGAGGGGTGGAGTTGGCAGGATCCTGAGCTTACGGGGCATAAGATTCATTGGATCGGTGCCATTTTGGGTCTTTTCAGGTTTCTCTTTTGTCTTATTTTCCATCTGGGTGGAGTTGCTTCTTCCCTGGACTGGGGAGAGGCATGGAAGAAGAGAACTGGGATTGAGTGGGAGATAAGAGAAAGATAGTAAAATAATAGGGCAGGAAGAAAGAAGTAGTTCTTCAAGGTGTAATTCAGTTTTAAATCAGTACCTTTTCTGTGTAGCAGTCAGTATCTCCTTTGTAACATTTTCTCCTCCACTCAGTCTTCTTCCTGACCCTTTTTTGGTTATTTTCCCAGCGAAATGGGCACAGGCTGGAGCATTTTTCTTGCTAGGAATCATGAGAGTATCCCACAGCTCTCCCGAGTGTTGATGGGCGTTGGCACAGGAATTTGAGGGCCGATTAGATCAAAAGATAACAGGCCCCAAGTGCTCTGACTCATGCTTCAGACGGACAGAGGGAGCCAGTGGGTGGGGGTCAGCACTTTGCCCTCCAGGGGCAGGACTTAGAGGTCAAAACCGTAGAACACTGATTCCATCCTCTGCAGCGTTCAGCAGTGAGGGGGGTGAGGGCAATCCTCCTGAGACCCACTGCCAATTCCTCTTGCCAGCAGACGCTGTCACCCCATGCAATCATACTATGATTTTGAGCAGGGGAAAGAGAAAAGAGTATTTCACCCTAAGGACTTACATTAGCTGTTTGAACTCCCCCTCCCACCTCACGCTGTTTAGTTTGTTTTGTTTGTTTATTTGTTTGTTTTTTTCTCAGATAGTCTCTTGGGTAACTCAGGATTAGGGCTCATAGCCCCATTCTCAAAGGTGACCTTACTGTGCAGGTGGAGAAGCCTTGTTCATCAGGCTTACTGGGCAATCCACTGATACAATAAGCAAACCTCAAAAAGCAATGATCAAAGAGCACATTAACAAGGTGTCTTCTAAAAGGCCAAACCAAATGCCCACAGCAACAAGAAAATTTCTGCCGTCCTCAGCAACCCCTGATTGAAGGAAATGCACGCACTCCCGGGGGCCAGGGAGCTTGGCCCCCACAGGCTTTGAATGCACACAGATCTTTAGAGCCCTTGCATTTCTTCTAGGAGCCAGTTCCTCCACCTACAGGGAGGGGTGAGGAACAAGTTCCCCCATGTGGAAGTCCAAGGGCTCTGTTTTCCAGTTCTGTGACCCTGCTTTGTTTTCCTCAATTAGGGAACAGGAGAGGAAATTCCTGACTGAAATTATTGATTGGTCCAAAGATACAATGTTTGTGACATTGCTTTAGGAGATAGTTGCTCTATTTTATTATTACCATTATTAATCCAATACACTATTGCCTGGCTAACACTTATATAAAGTTTACATTCTCTAAAATTTCCCCAAATTAAATCAGAAATAATGAAATTCCCCGTAGGAGTTATATTGCAGCACCTTTTGTTCCTGGAATGTTGTTCTTTATGCAACTGTGGCGTGAACCATCTTGGTGGGCAGAACAGCCTCCGGGTGAGTGAAGGCCGACAGGCCTGGGATGAAGAGCTTCCAGGTACTTCTGAGCTGCCAGTGTTGGCTGGCGCGCTGTCCATTGCTTCACACCCTACTGCATTGGGCCATGCCAACCATTCCTCTCTCTGAAGTGCTTCAGAAAATTCGGGCCTCCCGAGTGATGCCTGTCAGCCCCAGAAACAAGTGTGGTCTCGTGGTTTGAGTCAGCACGGTGAGCAGCCAAGAAGTCTGGTGTTATTCCCCTGGTACTTTGTTATTTTCTCCTTTCAGGGTCATTATGTAAATCACTTAAGGAAATCAACCCCCCCCCCACCCCCTCTGTGTCTTTCTTACACACACACAAACACACAGACACACTCTCTCTCTCTCTCCATCACCAAAGACAAAGTGCAAGGGAGGCTGTATTTCTTGATTTCCTGTGGCGAATTCTGAATGAGAGGCTGGCAGGCACCAGTTACAGGTGGTAACACATGTATGCTGACCCCCGAGATGCGAAATGCTGTCAATGGGATCCCTGCAGCCTCTGTTACCCAGAGCCAAGAAACATCTTGTGGACTTCAGAGGGAAACGTTTGAAAACTCAAATTGTTTAGAGTAAACGTTAGACACTTTTCCTCTGAACTCAGAGTGGAGACTACTTGACATGGCCTCCCTTTCAAACATCTTTCCTTCTTTTTGTTTCCTGATCCAGTCTGCTAGTCTGCATTCCATCCAGACCAGAGGCAGAGTGAAGGCATGATAGGGGGCAGTTAAACCTCGCTGACAAAATATCAGAAAAACACTTTGTATGGCTAGATCCTCATAGCAAAAAGGTCAGAAGTAGAGAGGGTCGTTTGGGTTGGTCCAAAGACTTGATTTGGCAAGGAGGCAATCAGTACTCATTCGAGTATTTTCATTCTAGAGAGAAGCCAATGGTTCCTAAAATTTCTACTAATCTAGTCTCCCCTGGGAAGAGTGTCTGTTGGTTACTGTCCCATATTTTGTTTTCTGCCTCTGGGGTTGATATGTGGCAGGAGTGGAGACAGAGTGGGGACCAGTCTTCCGTGTGATTAATGAGATCCCTAAAATACCATGTTGAGTCATCAATTGAACCTCATTTAGCAAATTACTGCCAGGTCCTGACTTACAGCTGATTTCTAGTCCAAGTCCAGTGGCCTTTATGTGTGTTATCTAATTGAGTCCTTATCATAACTCTGTGATGTGGGTTTTAAGATCTCCATTTTAAAAACAGCAGCCGAGGGTCAGAGGTTGAAGATCAAGGTTAAACAGTGATGAACTCGGAAGAGTCAGGATTCCAACTCAAATCTCTCTGACTTCACAGCCTAGGCCCTTCACCACCACGCTGAACTGGCCTGCGTCTTCCTGGGTTGTTGTGATGTAACTGCTAGCCCAAGCTCCTTTTTATCAAAGCATGGGCATTGATAAAACCAGTGCTGAAAGAAGGGAAGTGATGGATGGTGCTTTCTGTGCTTGTGGGGAGGAAAAAATCCACCCGGTGGGTGCTGTTGATACGCTGAGTTAAACTAAGTGAAAGGCCCTTCCTGCTTCTGCTGCCAGTCAGAACCCTACGAGGGCCTGGCAGTGCACTTGCTTTATGAACAAGGAGGCCCTAAGCTGAAAGTGACCTGGTTCTGTAGGCAGGGGCCAAACTGAAGTCAGAAAGGAGATGTCAATCGAGGAAGGACCAGTGGGATTGAGAGAGTGAGGCGGAGACAGTTCTTGGCTGGTGAACAAAACAAGCAAAAGTCTCAGCATTTGCTCAGACTTTCATTTTGTTGACATGAGGAAAGTGCTCAGTGGTTGGAAGTCATTGTCTTTCCCTGACCTCGGCATCCACATGGAGGCTGGGGGGAGGGCAGAGCCGCAGGAGTTCAGACAGCCTCTGCCGCACAGCTGAGGGCAGCTGGGAGACGGCGTACCCTCGCCTCCACGGCGTCCTTATCAGCACTCCGCCGGCTTTTCCAGTGTGTGGGAAAGGCTTGGCTTCACACGTGCCAGGTGTGAACACACGTGAAGTGACTGAAAACCTTACTTAGTTCTAGCCATGTATGTGCTATCCCTAGGGGCCACAGGAAGATTAGCAAATGTATTGGTTATCCCAGCATCTATAATTATTTTTCATAAAATCCATAGTATACGTGAAGCCCATTGCCTAAGCACTATCACAAAAATAGATTTCCTAAAGAAGAGGAGAAAAAGCAAACATTAAATACACATTCAGGAAATGCTAACCCGTTGCTCTCACCAAAGACGGTAATTACAGCAGATGACTTTCCTACAAACAGTGACTTTTAGGAATGTAATTATGTAATTGTGAACACAGACTTCCCCTTCTGATTATTCTCACCTGCTGTTGCTATTAGCCAAATTGGGCCAATTAATATGTGGAATAAATGGAGCGGAATGTTAACCAGAATCTGAAGACTTTGGCAAGGACGTTTAGGTATCAAAATAGAGGCAAAGCTATCAGGTGCCTATTGGTGGGACTCGCGGGTCTACATGAGCTCTTACCTGTGCACACCCTCTGCGAGTAGGTCCCGAGCGCTGACACTTTCCCATCCTCTAAACTTTCCATGGTCACATGCCTAACGATTTAAGAGGTTTAAATCGCCTCAGAATTTATTGAAATTTTATGAATTTGTTTCAGATAGCTCTCAGGTCATTCACAAAGCTGAAAATATTTTCCTCCTCCTTTAAACACAAAATAGTTATACAGTAATCACTACTTTTTATGCAGAGCTATGGACCAGGTAGCAGGAGAAAAGGAGAGGAGGCAGGGAAGGTCCATTTGACTCCAAAGTCCTTGCTCTTAAGGATGGACAGTATAGCCTGTAGAATACTAGGTTTAGAAAATTAATCACTTGTATCAGCTCCTGAGCCATACCTGCACCCGCAGAGAGTGAGCTCCGATGGTCAGTGACGGGGGCCAAGGGACACCAACAGCAATGCTGAAGGTTAGGGATGAGTCAGTTTGCCAAATTTCAGGACTACAAGCAGGTGAGTGATTACTGTTGTCTCAGAGATGAACGATCGTCCCTTTATGACCCGGTTGCCTTTCTCATTCTAGTCTAAAATCCATGCTGCACGAAGCCTGAGTGAGATCGCTATTGACCTGACTGAGACTGGAACACTGAAGACCTCAAAGCTGGCCAACATGGGGAGCAAAGGGAAGATCATCAGTGGCAGCAGTGGGAGTCTCCTGTCATCAGGTAAGCACAGTCTTGGGTTTGGGAACCACCTTCCTGAGAACATGGAAGAAGTTCCCACCGAAGTCTGGCTTCAGCCCTGGGGTGGCTCCAGCAAAGGCAGAAACCAGCAGCTGCTGAGGAGACAGCCTGGAAGGCTCGCCAGGAGCTGGCTCTAGTTTGCAGACCGAGGTTTTGGGTCAAATGGGAATCTGCAAAAAGTGCCAGCAGTAGGAAAGGGCAGAGGGAAAAGAAGCAGTGGAACCACGCAGTGTGGGGTAGACTGTTGGTCTCACAAGTGTCTTCAGGCACCTTCCAGAGCCTTCCGACTGCCAATGGCGGCCTGTCAGGGCTGTCAGCTCCCAGGACAGCAGGTGGGGCTCACTCGTGTGTCATTAGAGGATAATTATACTAGGGTAGGGCTGATGGTCTGGGTCGTGCCAAGTGACACCACATTCTGTACCTAGATGAACTTCTTGAAACTCTAGCAAGTCCAGGATACTCTTGATCATTCGGAAGAGAGAGACTTGCTGTCATTGAGGGTGGTAGAGTGATTAAGTGTCTTTTGAAACTGAGAGTCAAAGGACTTGATTCCACTGTTTCTGTGAGCCCTGGGCCAGCCATTGTGTCATTAGATGTTGGCAGGGACAGAAGAGCTCTGAAGTTTCAGATCTGGCTGTCTTCAGAAGAGACTCAGTTTGCTAAAGTGTGAGACAGGAAAAGCAGAGAGAGAGAACAAGGTGGTTAATTGCTTGGAAATGTTAGTGAAAATATTACTGATGCAGGTCACTCCCCAGGCCACGTGGTCAAAGTTGGATTGTTCTTGGGGACAGTGCACCCTTGCTTCTGCACCATGGAAGTACAGCAAGAAGTCTCTGCCTGACCTCACCTCCAGAGTCGTTTCTATAACTATGTCTAGTGGCTGCATGCAACAATAATACGATTAAAAGAAAAAAGAAAAAGAAAAGAGACAGGAGAGGAGGAGAAGCTGAAAGCTATCTAGTTACGCTCGGGGCTGCTGGAGCCCAGGCAGAGCCAAGGCGGGGGAGAGGAAGTGTGCCCTTCCTGGCCCGGGAGGCAGCGTACACAGGGGCCGAGCACTTCAGCTTACGGCCCCTCATTGGACAGACCCTTCTGAGGCCCTGGAAGGGCCCCAGCCCCACATTCACCTGCCTGTGTGTTTTCACCAAATCTGCAAACATAAGACATTTAGCATTCTTTTTTCCTAAAAAGTCACCTAAATTATATAAGCTTCAAGCCCCACAGAACCTTGATCTGCCTCTGCCAGATCACTGTAGGGTTCCCATGAACCCCTCCCTGCTCTAGGATTTCAAAGTTTTTTCGTTAATGCAATGGGCCAAATCATTTCTGAGGCCTAGAGATTTACAGTAAAGACTCAGAGAATATTGTCTTCTTTTATCAAGGAGAATGCCATTCAGAGCCTGAGCCCCTGCCTGGAATTACAGCCACTTCCAACCCTGGCTGAATGGCTAGGGGCCGGCCAGAGCCAGCCCTGTGTTTGTCCTGTAGACTTTCCTAACCCCTGCTAAGGCCCAGAGTCTCAGATTCCAGCCTGGATGGACCCACCACCAGCCTTCTTATCCAGCCACAGATGAGCTAGACGACTCCTTCATTCTCAACGAAGGGATGCATTTTTGTTGTGGCTGCATATCCATCTGGATATCTAGTTCCTTTCTGTACATGGCATGGTTATTCCCAGAAGGAGAACTGATCATCCAGCTCTGGGCTTCTCCACCTTCCCTGGGCATCAGAACCAGTTAGAGGGCAAGTTCAAACACAGATAACTGGGCTGCAGCTCTGGAATGTTTCTGTAGGTCTAGGGTGAGCCTGAGAATTTGCATTCCTAACAAGTTCTAACAGGGCCCCCAGGTGATGCTGATACTGCTAGTCTGGGGTTCAGACCACACTTGGAGAACCACTCTTCATGCTGAAGAAGTGATAAAAGCCTGAGGTGGCCGTGCTCAGGATCATGCGACCCAGGTGCGCCTACTTTTATATCTGTGTCCTGGTCCCTTTGCTCGGGTCCCTTGTCTCTGGCAGCCTCTGGTGGAACCAAGGCAGTAACCTAACAGCAGTTATAGATGAGGTTGTGACCAGGAGCCCCAAACCCCTGGACATGGAACTGACATCCCTCAACCATCAGAAATGAGACCCAGGCATCTTTAAGACACAAAGCACCTTGACATTAATGATTAGTCTGGTGGGCTAGAGAAAAGTCAAAGAAAATCTTCCTGCTGAATCCACCTCCACCCCTAATAGAAGCTTCTTTATTCCAAGATATTAAAGTGATTTTCACATGTTTGATAACTAGTGATGGAGGCCTCAGGCTATGCTGTTTGGAAGTTGACGGAGGCAGCTAAGGCCCCTTGCCGGGAGCTATGAGCTGTGCCCCATGACCGGCCAGGCGGCACTTCCAGCTCTGCCCAGACAGGCCTTCAAGTTAGAGCCTAAGAAATGGTCCTTGAATGTGAAGCTGAGGCTTCGTGTGGAGGCCCCCTTCCCTTGACTTAGGAGAGGCAATGGGGCAATGGAGGGAGAGGCTGTAAGACAGGAAACTTCCATCAGTCTTCAGAGGGAATTTCTGGAACCCACAGATCTGGTCACCACTCCTTCTGGGGCTGCTGATGGCTGCCCCTCTCTCTTTTCTTGTGCCAGGAAAAAATGCCTTCACTTGACACAAGTCCTTGGAAATTCCACCTGAAGGCACCTGTTTTCTATGGCCCACAATGTGGAAATCCAGGCGAGGCTCCCGCCCTGTTCTTTGTCCTCTCATGTCCTCTTGCCTAACTGCCAGTTGAAAATGTCTTTAGTCATGTGCTCCCACGGACTGTCAGGGCCTTGCTCCTCCGAGTCAGTTCTGGTTGTGAGCCCTCTCTGTGGTACTTGTCAGACCCTATATTCTACCTTTTCTTCATGAAACAGGATACATATAACCTAGTATACTATTTGATCAATGTTTTCTCTCCTTCACCTACTGCTTCATGCTTAAAAAACCCAAAAAGGTGTCTAAGAAATAGTCCTTAAAAGCATTTTGAGAAATTAATCATCATTTGAAAAATATTTTTTCTACCTCTATCCCAGTGCCTGACATCCGGTAGGTGCTCACTACGCAATTTTTAAAATTTGTTCACATTATATCCCCATGACTTATTTATATTATGATTGGGAATTTGCACCTTTTGCCCCCTCACCCATTTCACCAACCCCTCTGGCACCCACCAGTCCGTTCTCCCTTTGCCTTAGTTCCCATAGCATAATGCCCTCCAGGTCCATCCAGGTTGCTGCAAATGACAAGATTGTGTTCTTTTTACGGTGGAATAATACTCCATTTGTGCTTGTATGTATGCATGTAATATACATGCACACCCCACATTTTTGTGATCTGTTCATTCAGCGAAGGGCATTTAGGTGATTTTCACATCTTGGCTCTCGTGAATAATGCTGCTGTGAAGGTGGAGGTGGAGGTGAAGTTGATGTTGCTGTTTCCTTCAGATAAATACCTGGAGGTGGAATTGCTGGATCATGTGCTTGTTCTATTTTTAATTTTTTGAGAACCCTCCATACTGCTTTCCACAGTGACTGCACTAATTTACATCCCCACCAACAGTGCGCAAGGGTTCCCCTTTCTCCAAATCCTCACCAGCACCTGTTGTTTCTTGTCTTTTTTTATAATAGCCATCATAACAGGTGTGAGGTGATATTTCATTGTGATTTTAATTTGATGACAAATGATGTTGAGCACTTTTTTCATGTACCTTTGGTCATTTGTTTGTCTTCTTTTGAAAAATGTCTATTTGGATTCTCAGCCCATTTTTAAATCAGATTGTTTTTCTGCTATTGAGTTGTATGGGATGGGCTCTTTGTGTATTTTGGATAGTAACCCTGGATTGTTACCAGACCACACCAGGTCCAAGTGTTTAATAATTGTCAGCCAAAAGACAGCTCCGAGATGATCTTATGAGAAGGAGCTTTGCCCAGGCTGGTGTGGCTCAGTAGATTGAGTGCTGGCCTGTGAACCAAAAAAGGTCACAGGTTTGAGTCCCAGTCAGGGCACATACCTGGGTTGCGGGCCAGGTTCCCCAACTGGAGGTGTGTAAGAGGCAACCAATCAATGTTTCTCTCCCCCTCTTTCTCCCTCCTCTCCCCTGTCTCTAAAAAGTAAATAAATAAAATCTTTAAAAAAAAACCTCAGTGGATTGAGAAGGAGTTTTACTGTAAGCCATTAAGTGAGGACACCCTGGGATTATGCTCAGACCAGTGTTTCCCTGAGCAAGTATCTAATTCATCTTACTGGGGGAAGCCATGCATAAATACCAAGGTAGTCTTCATCGTTGTGTGTGTAAGTGAGGGCTTCGACAGCCGCGAGGCCATGTGCGCCGTACCAGCACACAGTCAGTCAGGAAACATGGTCCTGTGTACATCACATGTTCAAATATGGTAACAAGTTTCCACCCCTGGGGGGAGATTTTAGTATTGAAATGAGGGAATAGTGAGGAAGGTTCCTGAGGAGGTTACTGCGGAGTCCTTGGGGTGGTTCCAGCTGGTCTCAGGTGGTTTCCGCTGGTTCACCCCTTGGTCCTGGAAAAACATCCCAGACTCATCCCTGAAAAACATTCCTAGCAATGATTAATGTCAGGGATTGCCTAGGTACAGATAAACATCTGACCAAGTCTTGGTCTTTGTGTGCAACTTTCAGCAAATTGCAAGAGAGCATCACACAAACCTTACGAATTTTAGAGTGATCTACGTGGGGTCCCTGGTTAATTGAAGCAAAGTTAGAAACTCCACACAAAGGTTAATCTGTGCTGGGGTGCCTGCTAGGCTAGTTTACGTGATGAGATATATGGTGTACAATTAATTTCTCCCATTCAGTAGGTCGCCTTTTCTTGTGCCCCATTTTAGGGACCTACTCTGTTCCCAGAGTATATGTCTTGGGCCTTGCCCTAAACTCCCATATACCTGCCACCAACATTTTCCCTCAAATTGTGCTGCATCCCTTCCATCATGCTGGTATCAGACCTTTAAAAGTGAATCTTGTCAGGTCAGGCTCCTACTGCAAACCATGTCCATCCTTGTTATCTTTCATTCATCCTTCCATCCTTGTCTGTACGTGAATTCTGGTGTAACTGAGCTATGTAACACTAACACTGTAACATTTCTATGGTATAAGCACATTTCTCCAGCTCCCAAACTTGGCTAGGGACTAGACATAACATTCAAAAAGTTATAGCCCCTCTCCTCACTGAGTTTGAATACTGTTTATTGATGCTAAACAGAGATAAAATATTTCCAAGCTATTCATAGCTTTAAAGGTGATTTTCCTTGTAACTGAGGACATATAATGACCTTTAAAACAACTGAAGTCCAATATATGGCATCTAAAGTCTAAGATGCTAAAGAAGTGATGAAGCATCATTGTGTCTATTAAAGAAGTCAGAAGTTCATAAGTACTCATGCCATGAGCCAGCAGCTAATATTTCAAATTAAAAGGGCCAACTTCTCAAATTAGAAGTTGGAATTACATATTAAGGCCTGGGGTCAGGCACCCTAATCCTTTGGTGGTGATGCACAGGGCTCCTGCCTGTGAGACCTGGAGTCCCATATCCTAGTAGAGACCTTAGGGGCAGTGAGCCTTCTGAGTCTGAGCTGCCAGGCATGTGCCAGAATTAAAGGAATCAAACCCTCACCTCCTGACCCAGCACTGAATGGAATTCGGACCCTGGGAAGATTATGGAAACCATCTCCTGAATCCATTGCTGAAGGGGCTCTGGTGGCCAGGCTTTGAAAGGATGTGAGGACCATTGTCCCCAGAACACATCTCCTGAGAGATGGCCTGGCCTGCCAGAGTCCCCTGGAAGAGGGGATGTTGAGGCAGCTCCCCCAAGCCAGGCCGGCAGAGCCCAACCCCCTGCCCTCTGTAAACTCAGCATGGTGGGCACTCAGTAAACCTGTGGACTGGCTGCTGCAGGGGTTAGCCGGGCACACTGTATTCTCTCTGTCCTGCAAGAGCATGGCTTTGCTCTTGTTTCAGGGCACCAAATTTTGGAGGTTCAAGTAGAGTTTGAGAGGACAACTATGAATTCACACAATTTGGTTATGATGTTTTCAGAGTTCAATAGAAGCATCTGAAATCCTTTTTTGTGGGAACTTGGAAGGGTGTTTTTCTGTCTTCCCAGCCCCCATTTCTTGAAATCTTAAAAAGGGTTAGAAAGGAGAGAAACAAATGGAATAACAACACAAAGAAAACAGCAACTGATTTGTTGTCCGTAGAGAGCATGTAGAATTGTCCCAAGCATTGTTTCAGGGATCTGCTGTCACAGAACAATTTTGATTTCAGTGGGAGTGTAGCAGCCAAGGGAGATGAGCTTTTGTTCTCGGTCATTTGAGGAAAATGGCACCAACTTGCTGAGGAAATACCCAGTGTTCTGCAGGCCCGCGTGACTTACTGCATTAACCACCCAAACACAAACTCTTACTGTGCCTCTTTTCTTAAAGGAATGGAACAAAAAGACTGATGTTGACCTTCTTGAATAGAAGTGTAGGGGCATAAGCCACCCATTCTCTACAAAACAAAAGGACATGTTGTGTCTATAAATAGGAATGAGATGGCATTTGAGTCATCTTCACTGTGAGCAGCAGGATTGTGGAGAATGTGGCGATGATTTGGTTTTTTTAAACACACACACACACACAAAACCTGCAGTGTGCTTATTACACCTCAGCTCTGGTGGTTTTCTGTTCTGGAGAAGACCTGCTGTGCTGGCCATGGGGCCTCGCTCCCCCGGGATCAGTCCCCACACATTACTCAACGCTTCTCACATTCTCATTCTCTGAACACTAGCACTTCCTCCCATTGTTGGGGAGTTTATTAATAACTAATGTAACAATGAGGATGCCAGCTATCTGATCTCTCCATACAGACACGCGGTTTGATAGGCGCCTGCCAGCTTTATGGTCAAAAACACACCGCCTGATGCTGGTGTAAATAACAAGTGTTTTTTGGTTTTCTCTTTGTTTTCATCCTTTCTTTTTTGCTCTCACTTTATCTCCTCTCTGTGTCTCCATCCAGTTTTGAGAGTTCTGTTACCTGCTGCCTGCCCTCTCCCCTTCAGGTCTCGGGACAGCGGGATTCCAGGGCTCTGCAGGTGGGCACAGGCCTGCAGGCGCTGCCCAAGGGCTCGGCTCCCTCGGGGTGTGTTTAGGCTGGACTGTGTGACCAGGGAGGCTGTGACATCTCTTTCTGGGGAATGGGCATTTCTGGACTTGCTTGAGCAGGACGAGCCTGAGTCAAAACTGAGATGACAGATGTCCCTGTCCACTCTCATGTTGGCGAAGTAAAACCCTCTAAAGTCATTTATACTGATGTATTTATGCTGTCAGGCGTTCCAGGAAAGGAATATTTGCAAACTAAAGAGAAGCAAACAGACTGGCAATTTGTAACCTAAATTAATGGTTTTCCAATGATGAAATTTTAAACACTGAACAAGAAATATTACCATCAGCTCTCAGAGGCACTGCTTTGCTCCCGTTTAGGCCAGCCCCTCGGTACTGCAATAGAATAATGTGGTCCCATGGCCAGGAAGGTGGGCCCCCTGGTTTCAGTTTCAGAAATGGAAACCTTATGAGTTACTCATGAACACTAGTTTCATCTAGGCATTTTACTAGATGCTGCTGCTAATTTTCTCTCTCTCCCATTTTCTTTTCTCTCTCTCCCCTCTCTCCACTGTCTCTCCTCCCCCCCATGATACTGGTTCTCTTCACCTTGTGGCGAAAGTGCCTGGTGCCACGGCCTGGCCTGCAGGACAGCTGTCCCAGACACTTGTCGCTACCATCCAAAGCTGCTTGCTTTTCAGAGAGCTTCCATTTCTCTACCCTCTTAAGTGAGCAGTTTTATTTTTTCAATTTCTGACCGTAATGAAAAGTTTGCCAAGCATGCATTTTTCATGCCGAAAATCACATTTAATTCTCTGCGCCCGTTTCCAGGTACCACACGTTTATCCTGAAATCTGCCATGTGGCACTATTTCACACTGTCTCTTAGGACATATTTCAAGTAAGGGATTCATAATTGAGGTTCTGTATGGCACATAAATGTTTCTTCATAAAGGAGAGTTCAAACCTTTTCTTCATATTTATTCTTGGGTGCCTGCCAAAACTTTTCCTGACAGCTTTTACATATCTGCCTTGAATACGCCTTCTTTATTTTCCTTTTTTTCCCTGAAGGCCTGAACAGATTGTCATTTCCTTTGCTTACTTTTAGGGTAACAGATTTCTTTCTTCTTTGGGGTGCTGTTTGTTACGAATTTCCCTTCCTCTTGGAGAGGAAAGCACCCCTCTGTCTCCTGAGATCAGTGGGCTGGTCATCAGTATTCCATCTGTGCGGACAGATGAGCCACAGTTCCTGAGAACATTCTCTTCGTAGGATGCGCTCTCATATCCGGCGCTGAGTAGTCAGGGTCTTTGGAAAGATTGGAGCAAATTCTCCATGACAGCTGAACGAGGATATCCTTCCACATGTTTGCCTGCAAGAGAGGAGCTGCCGTGTGTGTCTGCTGGTGCGTGTCCCCCTACACACACCAGCAGACACACGTACACGTAGCAGAACAGGTTTTTACCACATCTCCTCCAGCAACCTCCATGGCATCGGAGAGTTCACGCAGAAGGTTCCCTACCACCCACTGAAAATGACTGTCCGACCTGAGCACATACTCAGCTCTCCTGAGTGTGTTTGGTAGGAATTATCTTCTTTGAGGTCAGATCTTTTTCTCCTCCCCATCGGCCTGGTTTTGGTGGTCTGTTTTTATAAAATTCTTTGGATTTTAGTTGAAACATGATAATAAAGTAGCCAAAAAATGGAAACACTGTATTTTCAGTCCAGTATCATGCAGATAGGTCTGTCCCAGGTGATACCTGGCAGTGAGACACCGGGAGCACCTCACCTGTGCAGACCAGACCAGGCTCACCGTCAGCTTTCCAGACTGTCCGCTTGGCCCCAGGCTGTGGGCTTCTTCCTCAGGTGGCAGCTGCTGCCTCTCGCCTTCACGTGGCTTACCCGCTGCCTCCTCCTGGTGGGCAGATTTTCATGTTAGGACAAGCCTCTCAAGGCTGGGACCCTGTCCAGTTGTTTGCCACCCCCCCCGCCCCACCCGCACACGAATGTGCTCCAGAGACACGTTTCATTGGCACATCTGAAGAAGCCCCCTGGCTCCACCTCATCTGGCCTTCTGCCTGCGTGTTAATCCACGCAGCACGGTGGCAGGGGTCTGGCTGGAGAGGCAGGCATGACTGCACATGCACCATTTTTACTGCGGTAACTCAGCACTGAGCAAGACAGAAAATTCCTGCCCTTGTTGTGGTTCCATTCTAGGGACAGCACAGACCTCACCGGGCCGAACTGGAATCCCAGCTCTGCCTCCCTATGTCCCAGTGACGTCCATGGAAATGGGGACACTGGTTTTGTGGGGGTTAAATGGAGTGGAACATGCGGAAAGCTTCTGTCAGGAGTTCTGTAAAAACCCTTTGGATTTTCATTGAAACATGATAATAAAGTAGCCAAAAAACCAAAACATTATTCAGTCCTTTCGTTATTCCTCCCAGGTTTCCTGAATGTATAAGGCGGGGAACACTATTTAATGCAAATAACTATGACTATTCAGGTGACACTTACTTTCTGAGCTCTAAGTATCTTTCAAGCATCATCTCATCCATTTCTTCCAACTTTTGAAGAAGTCCTATTTTCATTCCCATATCGTAGGGGAGGAAACTGAGACTTAGGTCGTGTAACGCCACCAAGTCCTACAGCAAGCGAGTCACGGAGCTGGAACATGAGCCCAGGCCTGTTAACTCTAAGCTGCCGCACGTAGACTGGGCCTCTGGAGGCCACGACCCCAGTGTGTGTCCCACACCACGTGTGGACCACTCTTCCCTATCCACCCGGGTACTGCTCTAAACTTTAACTGACAACGAAGTATTTATGTGTTACCTGTATCTTTCAGAAATATTCGACTCACATCTGATTTTCTTTTGCATCCTGCTCCATTCATAATGCGTGGACAGCGCTTTCAAAGTAAATGGACTACTGTTTGATCAATCTATAAATTTTGAAATCTCACGCTTCTGATTTTAGAGTTTTCTATCCATCTTCTTACTTTTTAATCCCAAAGACAACCCAGATTAAACTCTTGTTTGGCATTCAAATTTACAGATAATTTGCTTTGGTCTGTTGAGAAGATGATAAAGTGGATTTTTTAGGCACTGGTCGACCATTGGACACTCCTTTCCAATCTGAGGCAAACTATCATGGTAACTGGGGTAAGGACCAGAGTTGGCAGTGTGCTTATCTTTTCTAAAGGTGGGGATCATAAAGAAAAGAGGGAAGATGACAGTGTATATGAAGTTCCTTTTGTACAAACTGCAAAAATGACTGCTGGAGGCAAAAGGAAACTGCCTAAGTAATTGCTTTACTAAGTAACAGATTCTTCAAGTCCGGACATCTCTGAGATTGGTTAATTGGCCATTTCTAGACAGGGCCATCAGGGCTCCGAGAGGATCAGGAGCCAAGGCATCATGCCATTTAATGGCTCATATGTGATGGGATCCAGGCCTCTTTTCTGTCCTTCACTGCCCCTCTCAAAGACAGCAGATTTACATGTTTTTAATTTCTGAGCGGCTAACCTTACAACCTTGGTGTGGTCTTGCTATTTATGTGTGTTCAAATAACCGGAAATGAATAAATCATGGTAACAGAGCTTGTTTACCATTCTTCAAATCTAAGGTGCCGATTTGAAATTCTTTCTGTGCCTAGGATTTATTTTTAATCCTCACCCAAGGATATGTTTATTGATTTTAGAGAGACAGGAAGGGAGTAAGAGAGAGAGAAACACGTGAGAGAGAAACATCAATCAGTTGCCTCCTGGACACACCCTGAACCAGGGACTGAACCCACCGCCTTTTGGTGCACAGGACAACACTCCAATCAACTGAACCATCCAGCCAAGACAAGAATCATTTTTGACAGGGTCACAGACCTTTAGTTTGTTAAGACTCCCATTGACCTGCGCCCCTGAGGCTTGTCCCTTGAGTGATTTGCAGTGAATCTCTGTCTCCTGATTTCTGGCTAACTTGCAGTCCTCCCTTTGGAATGTCAACCATGCCATTCAGGGGCTGCCTGGAGGGCAGCCGTGGATGCCGGAAGCTCCTCAGCATCATAGACCACTTGGGGCTCCTTCTTCTGATGCCCCTTGAGCTTCTTTCTGTGGAGCTGTTATTTGGGCATCATTGTCACTAGGAACTCTGCCACCTCTCTTCATGGTTGTCATATCTGCCTGATTACAGGTCACAATTTCACAGGCTCAGACCCCACAAGCTCTGAAATGCAGAAGCGTAGAGAACTCAGAGCCCATGCCCCAGAACAGGGGATTTCTGTGAAACAAACAAAGGCACTGGGAACTCTTTTCAGGTGCAATCTGACCACGAACCTGAAAGCATGCAGCAGGTTAAGGTGGGCTGCCCTTACTTGAAGTGTGCAGAAGGGGCAGCCCAGAACCCATGGAATGCCATGCCCCTGTCCCCACCCTCATTCACAGCAGCACCAAAGGCGTGTCTGCAAACCCAGGGGCTCAAGAAACTTAGTGCAAAAATATTGCCTAGACCAGTATTGCTCCTTTTAAAGGTGAGCTTTGTAGTCCAAGTGGTATGCTGAACCACACAGTGAGGATCTTTTCTTTGATCAATGCCTCCCTGAGCAATGGTGAAGAGGTGCTTTCAATGATTTCTCTATGATTCTACCAGGTGTGTATGTTTTGTGTGTGTATGTGTACACATAGATACGTGCTTGCTTGTGTTAAATCTTTACCCCAGATTGAAGGGTTACTTACCTATTCCAGGCACAGTGGTGTTGCGTGTGATTATATCACTTAGTTGTTAAAAAAAATTAAGGAAGACAGGTCAGTTGCCCATGGTCAGCATCTAGTGAGTGGTTTAGAGTTCCTCAAGCCCAGAGCGGTTCAACTCTCTGCTCAGGTGTCCAGTTACCAATAAAATGGTGACCCTCATGGCCAGGCGAGGCTGGCTCAGTTTGCAGAGGTTTAACTTGGCGCCCAGCACCACATTCCTTATGAAACAATTTCCAGACTAAAGGTATAGAAGAGCCAGACTACACGGTGCCAGACATGAAAAGGCCCCTTGAGCCCTCCAGTCTCTTATGTGAGTTGAGTATTTAGCCTAATTAATATAAATAATAACAATAATAATTAATATAAATGGGAAAAAAAATTCAGGTAGCGCTGATGAGTCCTGTAACTCAAGACCAAGCGTAACTAATCCCACAACTAGAGATAAAATGATCTAAAAATCTTGCATTTTACCTCCCAGAGTTCAATGTTGTGTGATTTGTGTCATCCTTGAACACAGTGAGTTTATAGGTTTGACTTCATGCAGCAGCATTTCCTGTGGAGAGGTCAGGCAGGGGTGGGAGGGAAAACAGTGACGTTTTCACGTGAGCTAGATACCCTTTCATCTTTCTTGGACCTAAGTTTCCCCAGGCCTGTTCTTTCAATCCAAAGTGTGACTTCTTTCCAGTATCATTTTACATTCTTATTCTTTAGATGAAGGAACAGAGCACAGCTCATTCAATTTTCCAGTGTCCTCAAGTTTGATTGGTCACCATGACTAAGAGAACCAGATTAAATTCAACATGACTTAGCTGCGTTATCTGAGATGGTTGTAAACTCGGAGGTCGTACTGGCAAGCATGGGGTAATTGACTTAAGGAAGTAGAAAGCCTGGACCACTCAAACTGGGGAGACTGTCCAGTCCTATGTTGCATGAACATGACACCATATGAACTTAGTGTCTGGGAACCAGGAGAGAAGGGAGGCTTCTTAAGAGTCACACTTTTGTTTGGGGTTGCTACTGAATTTGGGAACCTGTAACTGAAGCGTGACAAAATCCAGGGAGGAGGTACAGAAGTGGTTAAAGGGTTGGGAGGTAGGTTCTGTAAAGGAATGACTTATGGGTACTAGATTTCTTTTAAAAAAAATATATTTTATTGATTATGCTATTACAATTGTCCCATTTCTCCCCCATCATTCCCCTCCACTCTGCACACCCCCTTCCACCCACATTCCCCCCTTTAGTTCATGTCCATGTGTCATAAGTTCTTTAGCTTCTACATTTCCCATACTATTCTTGCCCTCCCCGTCTATTTTCTACCCACCATCTATGCTACTTATTCTCTGTACCTTTTCCCCCCTCTCCTCCTCCCACGCCCCTGTTGCTAACCCCCCATATGATCTCCATTTCTGTGGTTCTGTTCCTGTTCTAGCTGTTTGCTTAGTTTGCTTTTGTTTTAGGTGTGGTTCTTAATAGCTGTGAGTTTGCTGTCTTTTCACTGTCATATTTTTGATCTTTTTTTTCTAAGTCCCTTTAACATTTCATATAATAAGGGCTTGGTAACGATGAACTCCTTGAACTTGACCTTATCTGAGAAGCGCTTTATCTGTCCTTCCATTCTAAATGACAGCTTTGCGGGATAGAGCAATTTTGGATGTAGGTCCCTGCTTTTCAAGACTTCAAATATTTCTTTCCAGCCCCTTCTTGCCTGTAAGGTCTCTTTTGAGAAATCAGCTGACAGTCTGATGGGAACTCCTTTGTAGGTGACTGTCCCCTTATCCCTTGCTGCTTCTAGAATTCTCTGCTTCATTTTAATCTTGGCTAATGTAATTACGATGTGCCTTGGTGTGTTCCTCCTTGGGTCCAACTTCTTTGGGACTCTCTGAGCTTCCTGGACGTCCTGGTAGTCTATTTCCTTTGCCAGATTGAGGAAGTTCTCCTTCATTATTTGTTCAAATAAGTTTTCCACTTGTTGCTCTTCTTCTTCCCCTTCTGGTACCCCTATAATTCGGATGTTGGGACGTTTAACGATGTCCTGGAGGTTCCTAAGCCTCTCCTCATTTTTTTTGAATTCTTGTTTCTTCCTCGTTTTCTGTTTGGTTGTTAGTTTCTTCCTTCTGGTCCACTCCATTGATTTGAGTCCCAGTTTTCCTTCCATCTCTATTGGTTCCCCATGCGTCTTCCTTCATTTCACGTATTGTAGCCTGCATTTTTTCATATAATTTGTGAGCAAAATCAACCAATTCTGTGAGCATTTTGATGACCTGTGCTTTGAACTGTGCATCTGATAGGTTGGCTATCTCTTCATGGCTTAGAGGAATTGGCTCAGGGGCTTTCATTTGTCCTCTGGTTTGAACCATTTTTGGTGGTTTTTTGTTTTGTTTTGGTTTGGTTTTAGTCTAGTCGCGGCTATTACGTATGAGGGGTGGAGCCTTAGGTGTTCCTCAGGGCGGGGCAGCCCAGTCGCTGGGTTGTGATGCTATAGGTGGGGGCGGGGTCTGAGAGGGAAGAATGGCGCCTGATCCGCTCTCTTCTGGACTCCGGTCCCTTCCACCGCTTCCCCTCTGCCTGGACCGTCTGTGCGCGTGAATGTGGGCCACCTGGTCAGCCAGCCGCTTTGTGCAGCCTCACTGGGTTTGCACAGTTGCCCCCCGTGCCCGGGGTCCGCCAGCTGCTGCCTTTGGGCCTGGGAACTGCCAGCCGCTGCTGTTTGCGTTCCTGGGTCCGTACGTCCACTTTTTCCTGCCACAACTCCACCCCTCTTACCAGTCTGGATAAATGGTTGTTGGACTTCCTGTACAGTTCAATTTTCTATTAGCTCAGGTTGTTTTCTTGTTTCTAAATATTTGTTGTTCTTAATTTTGGTTGTGAGAGGAGGCACAGTGTGTCCGCCTACGCCTCCATCTTGGCCGCAAGTCCTGGGTACTAGATTTCTTTACCAAGATGCGGTACAACTTAATTATAGCATCCAAGTGTATGACTGGCAGCCTTTATTTGTGTGTTTATTCAAGTTAATGTTTATGAGTCACTGTGGTGGCGCGAGGATGGTACATTCCTGTAGTGACAGATTTTCTCTGTTTCACACTAGAATGGGGAAAGGAAGGAAAAGAAAAAAGGACAAATTGGAGTCAAAATGTACTGATATGTTTGAGGTTTCTTGTTACTATGGTTGTAAGAACCTCGGTAATTGAGGGAAAATGGGGTTTCCAGCTTAGTGACTGAATAAGAGAGTGGTACCCATCTGTGAACAGCAGAGCTTTGGATGCAAAGGCACAGGTCCTTTTTAACCTTGCGATTCTGAGATGCCTTCTTTGCCATTGGAAGGAACACATGAACTGACTCTGGGAATTTCAGCTGGGTTATTCTCATATCTGTCATCCATTCACTGAATTATCCAAAAATGTTTCATGTGGAAATATAATTCCTACCTCTCCCCCTGAAATCACGCTGGAATTTTTACTGGGTCAGCCATGATTTTATTGTTTAATTCCTGGAGAACTGAGATCTTTATGACATCTAGCTTCCAATCCATGACCATGGTTCATCTCTCTGGGTTTTTTTTGTTTTGTTTCGTTTTGTTTCGTTTTTCAATTATAGTTGAAATGCAGTATTATTCAGTAATTGAAATCTAGATTCTATGTCATTGGATAAAGGGGCTTCCAACAACTCTCTTTTTTTATTGATATAAAGTTGACATGTAACGTTGTATTAGTTTTAGGTGTACAACGCAATGACTTCATATGGGTATGGACTGCAAAATGATCACCACAGTAAATTTAGTTACATCCATCACCTTACATAGTTACAATTTTTCTGTCTTGTGTTGAGAACTTTTAAGAGCTACTTATTTTCTTAGTAACTTGCAAATATACAATATAGTATGGCTATCTTATAACTTAAAGTTTGTACCTTTTAACACCTTGACCCATATGCCTGTTCTCCATCGCCTGCCTCTGGCTGCAGACCATCTGCTCTTTATATCTATAACTTCAGGGTCCCCCCCACAGATACACTGTTTGTCTTTCTCTGTCTGACCTACTTCGCTTAGAATAATGCCCTCTAGACCCATCCATGTCGTCGTAAATGGCAAGATCTTATTCATTTTATGGCTGAACAATATTCCATTGTATGTGTATACCAACCACGTTTTCTTTCTTTGTCTGCTGACGTGCACTTAGGTTGTTTCCACGTCTCAGCTGTTACAGATACAGAAATGAACATGGAGTGCAGATATCTTTTTGAGATAGTGATTGTTTCCTTTAAATCAATATTTAGAAGTAGAATTGCTGGATCTTATTGGAGTTTTATTTTTAATTTTGGGAGGAATTCTATGCTCTTTTCCATAATGTCTGAACTAATACACATTCCCGTCAACAGTGCACGAAGGTTCCCTTTTCTCCACATCCTTGCCAACACATCTTTCTGACAGCAGCCATGCTGACAGGTGTGAGGGACACGTCATTGTGTTTTCATTTGCATGGCCCCAATGACCAGTGACGTTGAGCGCCTTTGCATGTTTGTGTCGACCATTCGTGTGTCTTTGGAAAAATATCTATTCAGTTCCTCTGCCCATCTGTAAATCAGATTGTTTTTTATCTATTGCATCGAGTTCTTTCTATATTTGGGATATTGACCCATTATCAAATATATGACTTGGCAAATATGTTCTCCCATTCATTAGGTTGGCTTTTAATATGGTGATGATATTTTTTGCTTTAACAAAACTTTTTTAAGTACTTTTTCTATTTTTCAACTATTTTACAGTTGCCATACAGTATTTATTATACAAGGTGGGGCAAAAGTATGTTCGCAGTTGTGGGTACACGGAATACAGTTTATTCTTGTATCATTATTTATTAATTATTGTAGTATTTTCCATACAAACAGCAGTAACCCTACTTTTGCCCCACCCTGTAGTAGTTTCAGGTGTACGAAATAGTGATTAGACATTTATTTACCTTACAAAGTGATTGCACTGGTAAGTCTAGTGCACCTATCTGATGCCATGTGTGGTTATTGCAATGTTATTGACTGTAATTCCTATGCTGCACCTATTCACAATCCCACCGGCAGTGCATGACAGTTCCCTTCTCTTCACATCTTTGCCACAATTTTTGTTCATTGATTTAAAGATGATAGCCTCATGGGGCCATGAGGCTATCATCTGACAGCGATGAAGTGATATTTCATTGTGGTTTTAATTGCCATCTCTCTAAATATTAGGGACACTGAGCATCTTTTTATATGTCTCTTGGCCCTCTGTATGTCCAGGAAAAGTGTCTATTCAGGTCCTCTGCCCATTTTTAATTGGGTTGTTTGTTTGTTTGTATTATGAGCTCTACAAATTTTTATATTAACCCCAATTGGAGAATATCTTTCCTAGTTACGTAAGCTGTTGTTTTGTTTTATTGATGATTTCCTTTCTGTGCAAAAATTTATAGTATGATGTTGTCCCATTTGTTTATTTTTTTTCTTTTGTTTCCCTTGCCCAAGGTGCTAGATCAGAAAAAAATATTGCCAGGAGAGATGTCACATATTTTAGTATGTTTTCTTCTAAGAGTTTTATGGGTTTGAATCTTACATTTAACTTTTTAATCCACTTTAAGTTTATTCTTGTATATGGTGTAAGAAAGTGGTATATTTTTATTTTTTGCATGTATCTGTCCAGTTTTCTCAACACTATTGAAGGCACTGTCTTTATCCTGTTGTATATTCTTTCCTCCTTTGTTAATGACCAATTCACCACGTAGGTGTGGATTTATATCTGGGCTCACATTCTGTTCAATTGATTTATGTCTGTTTTTATGCCAGTACCATGCCATTTTGATTATTGTAGCCTTGTACTATAGTTAGATGTCATCAGGCAGTGTGATACCTCCAACTTTGTTGTTCTTTCTCAAGATTGTGTGTGATATTCAGGGTTTTTTGGGAGTTCCATATAAATTTTCAGATTATTTGCTCTAGTTCTGTGAGAAATCCATTGAGATTTTGATAGGAATTTTATTGAATTTATAAATTGCTTTGCATAGTATGGACATTGAAACAATGTTAATTCTTCCTATCCATGATCACAGTAGATGCTTCCATTTATTTGTATCTTGTTTGTTTTTTCTTCATTATCTCATAATTTTCTGAGTACAGGTCTTTTACCCTCTTGGATAAATTAATTCTTATGTATTTTTTTGATGTAAATGTAATTGGGATTTTTTAAAGTTTCTTTTTCTGATAGTTCATTATTGGTATATAATATAACCAATTTGTGAATATTATTTTGTATGTTGCTACTTTACTGAATTCATTTATTAGTTCTAGTAGTATTTTAGTGAAATCTTTAGGATCCTCTATATACAGTATCATGTCAGCTGCAAATGATGACAGTTTTACTTCTTCTTTTTCAATTTGGATGCTCTTTATTTCTTCTTGTCTGGTTGTTGTGGCTAGGACATTTAATACTGTGTTGAAAAGAGTATTGAAAGTACACGTCTGCTGTCTTCTTCCTGATGTTAAAGGAAACGCTTTTAATTTTTTCACGTGAGCACGAGTGTGAGCTGCAGGCCTGTCATATATGGCCTTTAGTGTGTTGAGGGAAGGTTCCCACTTTTCTGAGAATTTTCTCATAAATGGGTGCTGGGTTGTGTCAGATGTTTTTTCTTCTACATCTATCGATGTGATCTTGTGATTTTTATCCTTCAGTTTGTTTATGTGATGTGTCACATTCATTGATTTGTAAATATTATACCAACCTTGCATCCAGGAACAAACTCCACATGATCATGGTATATGATCTTTTCATGTATTGCTGAATTCGATTTGCTGGCATTTAGTTGAGCACTTTTGCATCTGTGTTCATCAGGGATTTGGCCTCTAATTTTCTTTTTTCATAGTGTTTTTATCTGGCTTTCGAGTAAGGATAATACTGGCCATGTAAAATGAGCTTTGGAGTCTTCTTTCATCTTGAATTTTTTGAAATAGTTTGAGAAGAATAGGCATTAATTCTTTGCATGTTTGGTAAAATTTACCTGTGAAGCCTAATGTCTATTTTGTCTGATGTAAGTATTGATACCCCAGCTTTTTGTTTCCATTTGCATGAAGTATCTTTGTCTATCCTTCTACTTTTAGTCTGTGCGTATCTTTCATTCTGAAGTAGGTCTCTTGTAGACAGCATATATATAGGTCTTGTTTTCTAGCCACTGAGCTACCCTATATCTTTTTACTGAAGCATTTAAGCCATTTACATTTAAAGTGATTATTGATAGTTATGTATTTATTGCCATTTTATTCTTTATAATTATGTTACCTTTTTTTCTTCCTTCTTCTTAAAGAAGGGCCTTGCATTTCTTGTAATTCTGGTTTGGTAGTAAACTCTGTTAGAGTTTGTTTGTTTTGTCTGGGAAGCTCTTTATTGCTCCTTCAATTTTAAATGACAGCCTTGCTGGGTAAAGTAATTTTGATTGTTGGTCCTTGCTTTTTATCACCTTGAAAATTTCAGGCTAATCACTTCAGGCCAGAAATGTTTCTGTTGAGAAATCAGCTGACAGTCCTCTGGAAACTTCCTTGTTGGTAACTGCTTTTCTTTTGCTGCTTTTAAGATTCTTTGTCTTTAATCTTTGCCATTTTAATTATGTGTCTTGGTGTGGGGCCCTTTGGGTTCATCTTGTTTAGGATTTGTGTGTCTGTTTTCTTCACAAATTTAGAGAAGTTTTTAATCACTTTGTCTTTCAGTAGGTTCTCAATCCCTTGCTCTCTACCTTCTCCTTCTGGTACTACTTTAATGCAGATACTGTTATGTTTGACATTTTCCCATTGGTCCCCTAAACTATTTTCATTTTTTATATATGTGTTTTCTTTTTGCTGCTCTGATTGGATGTTTTCTGATACCTTATCTTCCAAATCACTGATACGAGTCTCTGCATCATCTAGTCTGATATTGATTCCTTCTAGTGTATTCTTCATTTCTGACTGGTTCTTTTTTATGGTTCCTATGTCCTTTTCTGTATTTATTATATTTTTAAGTTCTCACTGAGTTCAGCCATTCTTCCCCTATATTTCTTGAGTATCCTTATAACAATTGTTTTGAACTCTGTATCTGGTACACTGCTTTCCTTCATTTCTTTTAGTTGTTTTTCTCGGGATTTCTCCTGCTTTTCTTTTGAGGCATGTTGCTTTGTCTCCCCCTCTTGGATGCCTTTCTGTCTTTAAATGACTCTGGCCCACTCTGATCCATCCTCACTCTGCTGGAGACCAGGGTAAGAGACCACAAATGAGATTTTCTTGCACTGGCCCTTCAAGAGGGCACCTGGGTTTCAAGCAGACTCCTGTCTCTCCCTGGAGGACAGAATCCTTACTGATTTTTTTCAGCCAGATGTTATGTGGGCTTCTCTTCCTGGCCCTGGTGCTCTGGGGAGCCAAGCATAGGGTTGAGACCCCAAGCTTCTCAGGAGGGACCTTTGTAGTTGAGTTATCCCTTTGGATTCTCAGCTGCCACGCTGGGGTTCAGGACCAACCTTTTTTCCATTTCTGTCCTTTCTACCATTTCCAATGTGGCTTCTTCTATAAATGCTTGGTTATGTGACTTTTCTTCAGCTAGTCTTCAGCTGGCTATTCAGGTTGATTGTTCTGTAATTTAGTTGAAATTCCAGTTTGGACCTGAGAGGTGGGGAGAGTAACTTTCACCTACCCCACTGCCATCTTTTTAACCACTTGATATGATTTCCATCTTCTTAAATTTATTGAGACTAAATTTACTGAGATAGATACTAA
Organism: Glossophaga mutica; assembly: GCA_039655065.1. Taxonomy (NCBI): domain Eukaryota; kingdom Metazoa; phylum Chordata; class Mammalia; order Chiroptera; family Phyllostomidae; genus Glossophaga; species Glossophaga mutica. Next base: position 162,491,394 of record CM077303.1, read on the forward strand.
TATGGGGTCTATTCTGGAAAATGTTCCCTGTACTTTTGAAAAAAATGTATGTTCTGCTGCTTTGGGCTAAAAATATGAAATTGTCCAATGTGTTAAAGCCATTGTTTCCTTTTGATTTTATGTCTGGATGATCTAGTGAATTTATGTCCAAGGGGTGTTATAGTCCTTTGAGAGAAAAAGGGTCCCTGCCACACACCGCAGTCTCTCCTGGAGCCCGCACACACTGACTGGCAGTCTCTCCCTTTATGTCTGTCATACTTGCTTTACATACTTCGGGGCCCCTGTGTTGGTCGTGTAGATGTTTACAAGGGGTATGTCCTCTTACTGGGTTGATCCCTTTGTCATTATGTGGTGCCCTTCTTTGTCTCTTGTTTTAAAGTCTATTTGGTGCAATATAAGTATTGCTACCCTAGCTTTTTAAAATTCCCATTTGCATGAAATATCTTTTTCTGTCCCTTTACTTTTAGTCTCTGTGTATCTTTCAATATGAAGTGGGTCTCTTGTAGGCAGCATATGTACAGATCTTGTCTTTTTATCCATTCAGCCACCCTATGTCTTTTCACTGAAGCATTTAATCCATATATGTCTCAAGTAATTGTTGACAGGTGTGTAGTTATTGCCATTTTTTTGTTTATCATTTTTGTACTTTGTTCCTTTCTTATTCTCTTTCTCTCTTGTATGTTGATGTCTTTCTATAGTGTTGTGTTTGAATTCCTTTCTCTGTATTTTTTGTATATCTCTTGTAGATTTTTAGTTTGTGGTTTTCTTGTGCTTCATTTTTACCAAGTTATGTTTATAGCAGTCTATTATAAGTTGATGGTCACTTAAGTTTGACTGCTTTCTAAATTCTGTACCATTTTTACTCATCCCCTACACTTCTGTTTTCATCATTATATTTTTCTTTTGTCCATGTATTTCTGAGCATCCCTTAATTTATTGTTGTAATTACACATGATTTACTTACTGTTGACTTTTAAGATTTGTACTAGCTTTATAACTGATTGATTCACTGCATTTATTGTTTGCCTTTGTCAATGAGAAGTTTTTAATATATATTCCTATTCATATTTTTGACTTTTCTACTTAAAGAAATCCCTTTAATATTTCTTGTAATACTGGTTTATTGGTGATGAACTCCTTTAGCTTTTTCTTGTCTGGGAAACTCTGTATCTCTCCTTCGATTCTCAGTGGTAGCTTTGCTAGGTAGAGTAATCTTGGTTGTAAATCTTAATTTTCATCACTTTGAATATTTTGTGTCAGTCCTTTCTGGCCTGCAAATTTTCTGCTGAGAAATTGGCTGACAGTCTTATGGAAGCTCCCTTGTATTAGCTATACTGCTCTTCTTTTGCTGTTAAGATTCTCTCTTTGTCTTAAACTTTTGGCATTTTAGTTATGATGAAGATTGGTGTGGGCCTCTTTGGCTTTATCTTGTTTGGGGTCTCTGTGCTTCTTGGACTTGTACTATTTCCTTAACCATGTTAGGGAAGTTTTAAGTCATTTTTTCTTCAAATAGGATTTCAGTCCTTTGTTCTGTCTCTTCTCCTTCTGGTACTCCTATGATGAAAATGTTGGTATGCTTAAGGATGTCCCAGAATTCCCTATCCTCCATTTTTTGCACATTTTTATCTTTTTGCTGTTCTGATTGGGTATTTTATGCTACTTTGTCTTTCAAATTGCTTCTTCGATCCTATGCTTCATCTAATCTGGTGTTGATTCTAATGTATTCTTGATTTCAGTTCTTGTGTTCTTTATTTAGACTAGTTCTTTTTTATGTTTTCCTATCTCTTTGTTGATGTTTTCACTGAATTTATTTATTCGTCTTCCCTTAGGAAGATGACTATCACTCAGTGGTATTGACCCTCGAGTTGACTGCATGTAATAGCTGGCTGTGACTGCAGTGGACAAGCTATGGGGCAGGAGCCTGCTCCATAGAGAGGGAGTTGCTTTAGCAGGACTCTAGCGCCAGCAGAATCTGCCCTTCAGGTGTGTTGTTTGTGGAGCTGATTGATGGGTGTTCTGCTGTGTTCTGAAGCCAGCCACCAAGGTATTGGCTCTGGCATCTCTTTGCAGAGGTTCTGGGGCAGGCCAAAGTTGACCATCATTTGTGCACAGTTTAGGGCCACCTGATGGGAGCCAGAAGGTTATCTATGGTTGGTTCCTTCTTGTGGTGGTCTTGGAGGCACTTGGGAGAGGCTGTGCTGTGAACCTACGCAGCTCATACTATTGTTTGGATTGGGACCCTTTGGTGGGCAGCACCACAGTGTTCCAGTCCAACCCTGGCCATAGCTTATTCCAGGCTTGGGGCTGCTTAGGAAGCGGTACAGGGCATGCTCAGGCCAGCCACTACTTGTTTGGCTGTGGACTTTTGAGAGAGTCTAGGAAAACAGCGACCCAAGGTAGGCTGTTCCTGTGGGAAAGCTGCTGAAAGTGGCTGGGGCCAGGTGCAGGAATTGGGTCAGGTCTCAGGGAATCCCCAGGGTGGGGCAGACAGTGTTAGCCAGGCTACTGGGATCACAGAGTTGCTCCTGTTGTCTGGGTTGGGAGGGGCTCCACAAGGGAGCAGCTGTGCCTGCCAGCACTCCTGTCCCCAGACAGCCCAGCCCGGCCCCTGCCTTTCCTGCCCTCGCCCTGAAGCTAGTTGATTTCATTCCTTCCCATATGTTGGGGTGCTTTTCCAGCTGCTGCCTCTGCACTAGAGCCCAGAGTGAGTGAGTTTGTGAGCAGGTGAACCTGTGCTTGGGCTCTATAGGAGACACCTGAGTCTACAGTAGTCCTCCATGTGACCTGGATGCAATCCCTGCCGGTTTTCACAGCCAGATGTTGTGGGGACTCCTCTTCCAGCACTGGAGCTTGAGGCTGGGACCCCTTGCTCCTCACGGGGGACCTCTGCAGTAAAGATGTCTTTGATTCTTAATTGCCACATGTGGGTGGCACCTGTCCTGTGTCTCTGCACCTTTTACCAGTCTCTTTGTGGTTTCTTTTGTATACTTTTAGTTATATGGTTCTGTTCAGCTAGTCTTCAGGCGGTTCTCAATGGTGATCTGTCATGTAGTTCTAATTCTGATGTGTTTGTGGGAGGAGGTGAGCACAGCATTTACCTCCTCCCTCTTGACTCAGAGTCCTCTGAGCTGCGTTCTTTGCCATCTGAAGAAACTGACCAATGACTGGGGATTCCAATTAGATTTTCTCACATGTGTTGTCCATTTTGGATTGAATTGTCCAAAAATGTTTTATATGGAAATGCAATTGCTATCCCTTCACTGCAAAAGTCCTGCTCAGATTTTTATTGGCATTGCAATGATTCTATGGCTTAATTCCTGGAATACTGACATCTTCGTTATGTTTCCAATCCATGACCATGCTACTCTGTCATTTCAGGTCTTTCATTCTTTTCAGCAAGATATTGTAATTGTCACTGTAGGTATCTTGCATATCTTTCATTTTAATTCTCCCAAAGTATTTGATGTTGTTTGATTCCTGGGAGGCCCTCAGATGCACGCCCAGTGTCACCTGTCCCTTTCTAACACCTCTGCTCCCCATGGGCCTGAGAACCAAAGTAATACTCGGCTTTCCTCTTCCACGGACTTGGTGCGCCTTGCCTGACTTAGCACAGTGGAGAAGGTGTAGAGAGGCTTTACTGCAGGAACCCGATTTCAGAATCCGAACGGCGCAGCCTGCAGGTGATGCTTTCTCCTAACCTAAATCTCTCCAGCTGGCATCTCAGCGTGTTTACCTTCAGCTGGGTTCACAGTTTGCCTTTCACAGAGGTTTCGTGTCTCGCTGTCTGCGGTTGGAGTTGTCATTCAGATTGTTCTGCCATGTTGTAAAACTGCGTGTGACTTTTATTAAGAGGGAATTTGCTCATGATACAGCATTGCATTAAAAAGTACAATACAGATCTAACTTTATTTTTTTAATGTTTTGCTTAGGTAAAAAGGTTAACAGAAAATGCATGCCTACGGCTATCTCTGGCCACCCAGCTTCTGGACTGTTTTGATACATACCTGCATTTTCAGAATGTTCATATTCAACATGCATTTTCTTTGTAGTAAGCAAAAAAAAAAAAATCAGCATTTTTAAATGGAAACAAAGAAAATTAAAACAGTATTAAAATTACTGGCTTGAACTTCATTTTCCCCTTCATTGTACAAAGCCTATTAAAATTTGCTAGTGAAATTAAAACAGGTACGTGGCATATCTTAAGATAATCAAGAGAAATGCCTTTTTCAGACGTGTAAATTTTCCTGCTAGCGCTTCTGACCAGCTGTGAATTCCACCAAGTGCTGAGAATTCTCTCCTAATACCTGGAACCTTGAAACACCTGTTTTGTTTCACACGTCCTTGATTCCTGGGATAAATCCCAGATCCACAGTGTGGGCTCCAGTTAAATTCCTTAGTGGTCCAGCTGTGTGTTCCCCCGCCCGCCCCACTCCCCTCGTGTGCTGGCCTAGTAACCCCGCTGTTTATTGACAGGTTCTCAGGAATCAGACAGCTCCCAGTCTGCCAAGAAAGACATGCTGGCGGCCTTGAAGTCCCGGCAGGAAGCTCTGGAGGAAACGCTGCGCCAGCGGCTGGAGGAGCTCAAGAAACTCTGCCTCCGAGAAGCTGTAAGCAGTCACTGCTCCCAGCCGGGGAAGTCGGGGCTGTCTCTCCTCCTCTGTCTTCACACATTCATAAAAGGGGGTGGGCCCTAAGGAGCTGATAAGAGAAAGCGAGACCTCTCCTCACACACAAATGTGCCCCATCAGAAACAGAAGTCGTCAACGACATTGATGGGACACCAGGACCCCCATTAAAGCGGGTCCTGGCAAGGTCCCCAGTGGGACCTTACAAGTGGCCAGTTGACAAGAAATCATTCCAATAATGGTAGCCTCTGTAAATAATAATGTCTGCATGCTGCTCCCCCTTAGTTTATAAAGCATTTCCTCATGAGATGCTACCTCCTTGAGGAGCATGGTTGGCCGCCATCTTCCAATTCTAAGGCTTTGTGTCTGAGTTGGCTGTTGTGGTGGCTTTCGTTTCTCTTGAGGCTGTTTCAGATTTAGGTTTGGAAATCGTACTGAGAAGCGTCACTGGAATCAACAACCAGGATTTCACCTGATATATATAATGCCCTTTAAAAGTCATCATCTGATGATTCTACTCTTTTTCCAAAAACGAAATCTTAGTGATATTTTTAAGTTTTACGCAAAGCAACACTTCCTCAAACTCCAGTCTACGCTGGTCTCGTGTTTCCCTGGGACTCAGAGGCTGGGACAGGCCACTGTTGTATTCATTTCAGTGTCCATTTCTACCCGCTTCTGTGTGCTCTGCAGTTCTCTGTTAGCACGTTTGAGGAATTGAGTTTTTAAGGCAGCACACATGACCGTGCACATGTGAGTGCCCGGACCTGCATGTGCCTGTGCTGGCACCTGGACAGGATAGCGTGGGAACCCTCCAGAGAGACGCCGGAGCTCATATAACGAACGTTACACGGAGCTGTACTGAACAGTGGGGAGTCAGAAGCATAAAGAGGTTCCCAAACTGTATTCCCCTCCCCCCAGTAACAGTGCCTCGCCCCAGGCCTCAGGAACAAGGAGCCTTAGAGTGAGATCACATTACATTTCCACTTGGCTTAATTACGCGCTGGATTGATTGAAACTGGAGCCAGCTCAAAGCAGACCCAAGTTAACGCAAACCCATTACAAATCTTCCGGAAGCAAGTGCCGTGAGGCAGAAGGGTGGGCGTCCTGGGCAGCTTTTCCTGGACGCCCAAGACCAGTCAGCGCCCTGGGAACAGGTGCGGCTCCCTCTGGTGCTGACCAGCATGGCTGCCTCTGGTCTCCCGCTGCACAGGCGTTTGTATAACAAATATGCTGGAAGAATTTTAAGAACTATGGCTTTGGGTGTCTGCATTTAATAATGTGTAAAGCCTGGTTTTGTTTTTAAGAGCAGCAACGTTCCTGAACCCAGCAGGGAGTCAGCATCAGAAAATTGGAGAAACATGTCAGGGCAAGGTTAGCATGCACTAAGGAAGCTCTCCCTGCATCTTTTAAAACTAAAAGCAAAATAAGGAAAACAAACCCTCCACTTCTTATAATGATGACAGCAAGAAACAGAGTTGGTGCAGGAAAGATAACTGCACTGGCCACAGGCAGGTGGATGGCTCTGTGCGGCCTCCCCGTGCGGCCACCTGACCAACCTGTGGTCAGGGACAGGTGGACCTTCTGGCTAAGGCTGTTCTTACCCCTCAGCTCCAAATATCGAGCAGCACTGTTTGTCCCCTGGGGAGCTAACAGGGCAGCCAGAAAGAGGTGGGGTGGGAGCATTTGGCAGAAATGCCAATATAAGCGGAACCAAGCCAAGCCACCACAACAGTGCATGAAATTTCTCCTTCCCCGTGTGGCTCTTTTTACATGTGAAATCAGATTAAATGTGGAGAATCAAGGCCTAACTCAAACACCTTCAAGCAGACAGTGGGAATTCAGTAGCCTCATTTTTTAAAAAATATATTTTGTTTTAAAACCACAGATATTTTAGACTTATGAATCAATAGCCATGTTAACAGCCCCTGGGCTCTGATGGTGCAGGCTTCCCATGGACCTGCCCTCGCACTGGGCCCCGAGACCCAACAGTTTTCTGTGAGGATGATGAACTGTGAGCTCTTCTTGAGTCAGTGCAGCACAGGTGTTTATCTGGGACTAGAAACCAGGGCTGGGCTTTGCCTGGACCTGCCACCTATGTGCTTGGTGGCACACAGTGGCTCTCCCAGGGTTTTTTGGTCCCCGGAAGTGACTCCTTGCAGCTGATGCCTTGGGTCAGCCACGTGGATGAACTGCTGACTCAGATTTGATCTGTATTCTGCCCAGACGTAGCCCCTGATATGGAGCCCAGTTCTAACCAGGGCCCATTCCATGGCCCTCAGTGTCTGTGGGATTGTTGTCACTGAGGCGTGTCAGTTGAGTTCACTGTTGTTATACTGACAACAGTTAGATCGTCAGAGCCCAAAGTGTACCTACAACAGATTCGTCTCAATAGACATGTCAATATTATGGGTTTATTTTCAGTTTGTACTGAAACTCTTACTTGTATACATTTAATGTCTTTTAAGCCAGCCTGTTCCCTAAGTGCCTGGCCTGAGCGGAGTAATTCTTATCACGTTCCATTTCAAATTGGTCATATGCATTCTTTCTGGGATGTGCCATATAGACACCACTCTTCCTAAGAAAGCTCATTTGAAAGGCATTTTAACCTGAGATATTGGTGAAGGAGTGTTTGATGCAGGAAAAAGAGCACGGGAGCTAGAAAGACCGGAGGCCCGTGTTGGCTCTGGTCCTTCCAGCTGCACAGCCCTGCGGGGCACGAAGCCGGCCTGCCGGAGACACCGGGGGAACTGACGCATGGGTGAAATGCAAGTTTTGCGAGGAAAGCCAACGCACTTTTGTTTATGACTGTGAGAGACACTTTTCAAAGTGCCTCTGTTCTATAAGGAAAGGACTGCTCAAATCCATGCTTAGAGAAATGAAATCACATTTCAGAAACTCTTTTTAGGCATTTGTTTAAGGGGTGCTATTTTGAATCCATGCATTGAAGTGCGTGCGTGTGTCTTAGACACACACATGTCCCCTCTGATTCCCGTCATCTTCTCTTGGTATTGCACATTCGCAGGAGCTGACGGGCAAACTGCCTGATGAATATCCCCTAGATCCAGGGGAGGAGCCACCCATTGTTCGAAGAAGAATCGGGACGGCCTTCAAACTGGATGAACAGAAAATCCTGCCCAAGGGAGAGGTGGGTCCTTCTTTCTGGTGTTGGATTCTCTCACACTGTCCTCATTTGCCAGGGCTTCCAGGTTTTCTCTAAGTGTCTGATCCTACACAGTGCCAAGTGCCCTTTCCCCTTTCCTCCTCAGTATCTTTGCTTTTGCCTCTTGTTACCTTGGCAGGCTGGTCAGTGTGTGGCTCCCGTGGTAGGATTAGCATTGATTTCAGGGTAGGTCGTTTGTCTGACACAGTAGGCCTGTAGCAAGCTGTTCAGTTAATCTCAGAAGAACCTTCTAATAACACCCATGGCATGTCTTTTTAATAGCATGCCAGCCCTTTGTCACTGAGAGCCAGCCCCCTGTGGGTTGGCATGAAAGGAAATTCCCAGGGACACAGGTGCCCTGGAGCCAGTGGAAGGGGTGGCCCAGTGTCTGAGATCTGTACTAGGAGGTCCCGGTGAGGCAGGTGGCCGCACCAGAATGTTTCACCCAAATCTACAGCTAGACCAGGCAGTTTCCTGCTCTATCAAATGAAGTTCAGAGTCCTTATTTCTTTGAGCATTGCTAGGATTAAATGAGTTAGTACCTGGAGGAAATGTAACTTGGGTCTTCACACTTACTTGATGACCCACAAACAGGAGTGGCTTGGAGTGGAGAGGGGACGTTATAGGACAGGTGCAGTGCTGTGGGGCAGAGGCAGGATTGTATCAGGGTCACAACTGGGGAGAGGGAGGGTGGGATTTAGAAGACCATCTGGTCAAGTATTTCTCAAATCTGTTGTCAGATCTGCCCAAGGAACTTCCTCTCCCCTGTGCCGGGCAGATACCAGGCACTCAGTCAGCTTTCATGAGGAGACCCCACCTTAGTGAGTGTTCCTCCACCCCAACCCCATTGTCCTTCCTACAGTAGTCCCCTCCCATGACACCTTCTTACCAGCTGCTCTTTCACACTTGTCAGCAAAGATGCCTTTAGTTCCCTGCGCGTCCCATCTGCATCCCCGTCTCCCTCACCTTTCCTTGCATGTGTAGTTCCGAAATCACTCAACAGAAGGCCCGCACGATTAGTCGGCCCGCTGCAGCTGCCCTGGGAGGGAAGCGCTCCGTCTCTCCTGGAAATGCACTTGGCTGCCCGTTCACACAGCAAGCGGCCATCTGTGCAGACAGGGCTGCGTTTGCTTGTCTCAGTTTAAGCAGTGAGAATTTGTCCTCTGTGTCCACAAAACTTGGGGGCAGGGATTGGAACCAGGACTGGCAGCAGAGCTGCCAGGTGGAGTCACACTCATTCCGGGTCCCAGGCCTGAGTCTATCCCGGGAGTCTTTTCCCTCCCAGGGAACGGGTGCAGCTGGCTTTGGAAGGATCTGAAAGTTCTTTATTGCCTAGGCAGTTCTGTTTAACCTTCACCTTTCTTTCTCACTCCTGGTCTGTGCTCCCTTCAGGCTTGAATCGCTCAGAATGAAATCAAACTAACAGCTTTGTGCTGGATGGAGGCCTCAGCCCAGTTGTGCGGTGCCCTGAGGCCGGAATGTTTTATTCAGCCACTAACTAGGAAGATCTGTTGGTCCTGGCAAACCTGGCATTGTGCTCCTGGGTAGCTAGACGAGTTTCTGTCCAACTTGGGCATGCCTGTGGGTCACCTCGGACAGAATGCAGGTGTGGTCTCCCAGGCTTGTGGGTCAGATTTGAAGAAGCCGCTGATGGGTCACAGAGAGGCGGCAGCAAGCGCACTGTCCCGGGCTTTGTCCTCTGAGCCCACAGGTCGTTTTCTGACACAGCTTCATTTCTCCCGGGGTTAGAACCCTGTTTGAGGGAAAATCCATCCATCTCCTCCTCCTGGCCAGAATAAGAAGTAGAGGTAGAAGGGAGGTACACAAGGAGAGGAAGGAGCATGCCCTGACTCGGTCCTAGGAGTGGACGACACTGGTCCCACCGCCACCGTGCCTCCCAGCCGGGGCAGAGCTGTTACGGGTAGCCAGCGCAAGAGGGGCCCTGGAGCTCGCAGAAAGGGCTCCCAAAGAGATGTGGGTGAGTGGGGACGCCCCAATGTGAAGGGCTCAAAATACAAGAGATGGGAGTGTGGGAGGGCGGCAGAGAGGGGCACGTCCGCGCTCCCTGGCAGCAGACCCACAGGAGAGCAGGGCAGAGAGCTGCTCTGAAAACAGTGCTGCATCCTGTGCCCAGAATGGAAAGGACATACCAGCCGAATGGGTCCGAATTTCCACAAAGGCTTGCTCTTTGGGAACCTTGCTGGAGACCATGGAAATGAAGCCGGCAATTCCAAGACCCTCAGAAGGGGCAACTCTGCTTCTCAGTGCTGGTGCCCGTGTGCAGACCATCCTGGTCTCCGAGAGTCTCGAAAGCGCCTGTGCCCAGGGCCCTGGCTGCCAGAGACACTGCGGGTTCAGGCAGGGCAGGGGTTAGGCACTGGGACTGCTGGGTCCCTAGTACTCATGTCCCCCAGGAGTAAGGAAGGCTGGCTCACTTTGGGATGGGCAGGGGCAGAAAGGACAGGGGTCCCCCAGCCCTGCCTCCCCTAAGTGTAAACGCTGGCTCTCCCTCCCACAGGAAGCTGAGCTGGAACGCCTGGAACGGGAGTTTGCCATTCAATCCCAGATTACGGAGGCTGCCCGCCGCCTTGCCAGTGACCCCAATGTCAGCAAAAAACTGAAGAAACAAAGGAAAACCTCTTATCTAAATGCACTGAAGAAGCTGCAGGAGATTGAGAACGCAATCAACGAGAACCGCATCAAGTCTGGGAAGAAACCCACCCAGAGGGCCTCGCTCATCATTGACGGTCAGTGCTGACCCCACTCCCCGGGTGGGCTGCACCCCTGCCCCTGGGAATGGGCGCCAGTCCTGTGAGTGGCTCAGAGCCCAGCTCCCAGTGTGACCCAAGTAAAGCTACTTAAGGACCCTGGGCCTTCATTTTTCCATCCATAAAATGAAGACAGTAAGCCCTGAGGTGAGCTGAGAGTAATAAAGTGCACTCAAGTTCACAGATGAAAGGGTTATGCCAGTCAAACTATCATTATCACTATTTACTGCCTCCCTGCCACAGCCTGCAGCCAGGAGCTGAATGCTCCTCTGGGCCTTCCCATGAGCATGAGCTAAGCCCAGGTAACTGGGCCAATTCAGCTGAGTCTGAGGGGCCCAGCCTCTGACACTTTCAGATACCTGATTGGCCTTTCCCGGTCTGGGAGGACGTATGGGGAGCTTGGCTACCCTGCAGGCCAGCACCCCTGCCAGCCCTCTGTCCTGCTCTGTGTCGGGGGCTCCGCTTCCAAAGCTGGAGCTGGGGAGGCCTGGGCTGCCCAGCCTGACTGTCTAGAGCCCTGAACCAGGGCCAGCAGGGGTTGGGGGAGTATATTTGGCAAACCTGAGAAGGATACCCAAAATCCATCAACAACCATCAGGTGCCCCAAGCATTAAAATCCTTTTGTCCTAAATAAGAAAACTCTTTGAAATGTATATATATCAAGTATTCTTTTATTGTTTTTGCATGTTTAAAACACTTTTGCTCCAGAAAGACAGAAAAGGGCCCAGGTCAGGGCAGGGGCTTAATGTTTAATGGGGTCAGAGTTTCCGTTGGGGAAAATGGAAGAATTCGCAGATGGATGGTGGTCACGGGCGTACAGCAGTGTGAGTGTGCTTAACATCACGGAACTGCACAGAAGAAATGGTTAAAATGGTAAATTTTATGTGTCTTTTACCAAATTTTATATATATATTTATACTTATATAAACATTTATTTATTTATAAATATATATATATAAAATCTGCAACCTGAAACCGTGGGCGCACTGGGGACACAACAACGCACCGGCCTCCCAGGTGCCAAAGCCGAAGCTGCGTCTCCCAGGTGTTCGCAGTCCATCGCACAACACGGATAAAGTGAATCCCTCGTTTATAAGAGAGGCTGTAAAAAATCCTTTTGCTTTAGTCAGTGAGGAGTAGCCATCATTCCCCGTCTCACCCTGTGGTCGTGACTGACACTTTGTCACTTCCCCACTTCCTCGCTGAGCTGCAGGCCACAGCCCTTCCCCTCTGCCCCCTGCGCAACCCACCCCCCCCCCCCCAGTCCCCGTGCCCTTCCCGGTCCTGGGGGAAGAACCAGAGTGGCTGTCAGGGGGGCGCTGCAGGGATGGGCGTCTCGCTGGTCGGCCGTAGAGCCTGGGTTTCTGGCCATCTGTCCCGTGAATGCTGCTCTGTTAGGGCTGCCGTCGGTCTCTCTTCACATTGTACGAACTCGCGACTGGACCCAGCCGGGCCTGCAGCCATTATTTTTTTAACCCCTCAAGAATGTATCCTCTCAATTTTGCTTCCTCTTTCAAATAATGTTTTCATCACACGAGCCTATTTGAATTAGGGAAGTAATTAAGATTCCTTTTAGTTCCTTAGCATGGGTTTTATTTCAAGAGGTGAAACACTGAAGTTGGTACCTGAGGACCTGGGATTTTTTGCTGATGTTGCCAAGACAGTGGAGCAATCCCAGGCAAACCAGCTCCCTAGATGTGCCTCAGTCCCCCCAACTGTTGAAGGGGAAGGATTCTCTTGCTGTCCCCCTCTTTGGCATGTTTTCACAGTTAATTGAATGGTGTCTATGAAACTAAGCTTTGGAGAGACAGAAGCTGTATTTAGCAGCTTGCTTGCTCTACTAACGACTTAAGTTCGCTTAGAAGCCATTTACTGCCCTGTGAGCAAAGCCGAGTTCCTCACCCTAGTTTCACATCTGTACAGCACACAGCAGTTCACTCCTTTGGTTCAGTCAGAACATGCCCGGGCATTGGGCTGGGGCAGTGCGGCCTAACCGGGTGGGCGGCCTTTATTATGGATATTAAGCTGCGCTGTATTGCAGGGCCCTATCGAACAAGAGCACAAAGAGCTCAGACAAGAACACAAACAGGAGAGCCCCGCAGTGTCAGGGCTGGGGAATGAGCTAGTGACCTGCCACAGGGACTATCAAAAGAACCGGCCCCCCCCCCCCCCCCGCCCCCCGCACAAGCATTTTGATTGTGCATCGTGGGTTCTTTCGGACTGGAAAGAGGACATGGGATGGTGCTCAACACATGGTTTTTAGTCGAAGGGGTATGATAAACTCTCAGACCTTTGCTTTTTGTCTTCTCAGATGGAAATATTGCCAGTGAAGACAGTTCTCTCTCAGATGCCCTTGTTCTAGAAGATGGTAGGTTGTCCATTTCCTGCTTGAGAATGAGGGGCACAGGTCACACGGGGAGCAAGCCGTGTGTGGTCTGGGACAGGCCGGTGTGAAGGCAAGAGCCGGGCCAGCATGGCAGCTGGCTTCCCCGCGATTCTCCCACTTCCTGATAGTCACCAGGTTGGGTGGGTGGGAGTGGGTGGGCGCTATGTAAACCACGTCTGTTGGAATTCTAGCTTTTCCTGTGGCTCAGGGTCACATTGAGGGTGATATTGAGTGAGTGGTACTTTACCTTATTAGCTGCCAGAACCCCATTTTTAACTATGAAAGAAATCTGAGCACCGCGCATAGTTTCCTTTTGAATATTCGTAATTTCTGAAGGAAAGAAGCAGACGTTGGTTTGGATCACAAATAAAAGACTGAAGCCTGCTAGGAGAGCCTGCAGGGAGCAGGCAAAACAGGAGGGCCCTTGCCGGGTCCCCAGCCCACCACCGCACGTGGGGGGAGTGCCTTCCAAACACAGACCTGTCTCCGAGCACGTTCCTGTGGATTTAACCCCAAACTTGAGAGGCCAGAACGTTAATGAAATAGAAATATGTTAAGTGGCAGTTAATTTTTTTTGCCCCATGGGGAAACCTCAGGTGGGCAGTGGTAAGTGCCTATTGAGACAGAAAACATGAGAAGGTCTGACCCAGTGGAAGGAATGAGGATAATTGCTACTGATGTGGGGAGAGGACGGTGGGTTATCTACCCAGCTGTCTGGGCTCTGCTATTAGCAATCTGACTGTAATACTTTTATTGTCAGCTTCGTTACGTGGGTGGGAAGGAAGTGGGACTTCAGCGGAGGTTTGACTATGAGGGATCCAGCTCTGGTTTTGGCCTCTGTGGAGTCCAGCCTCTCCAGGGGAGGGAATGAGAACAATTTCATGCGATCTTTTATAACGGAGGCGTTGGGGGAGTTACGTAGATATTGTCGTTGACTAATTCTGATGATTCATTTATCATTAATTTCTTCTGCATGTTCCATCCCTCCAGAATACCTGGGGGCATTACTGCCTCACTGGCAGCCCCCACGCCCCCTGCAGGCTCGCCCCCTCCAGAGGCTCTTTCCTTTACTGATTTGGAAGGTGCAGGAGCAGTGGAAGCATAGCATGTGCCCCGGTCTTGGGGGACTGGGAAGTGGGCTGTGAAAAGAACACTAGTTGGAAATGGATTTAGGGTCACGTGAATGGTTATCGGGCTTTGAGGTTTGCTTCTGGGGATCGTTCCCCTCAAACTTCCACCTCTGCATTCACAAGGACACTGAGTTTTTCCTGCCTCTCTCTGCTTAGTGCTGCCCTGCCCTGGGCTCTCAGCACTGGACCTCTTCCTTAACCCCTTCCTGCAGGCCCTGCCCATGGGTGAACTCTGCCAGATGACTAAACAGGAACTTCACCCTGGCACATCCACTCCTCACACTCCTGTGGCTTTCAGACCTGATCCTGAGGCCTCAGCCTGGCATTGAAGGCCCCCTGTCAGTGGGGGCACCCCGCTTATCTCAGTGCTCACATTAGGTCTACTGTACTTGCACTTGATCAGAGCTCCCCTCTCGCCCCCTCTGCTCCTCCTTACCAGCTGCTCTGCCAGCTGGATGTGCTGCTGGCCTCTTCTTTCCTCCTCCCCTCTGCCAGGCCACTGCTGAAATCCCTCCCGGAGCACAGCTCCTTCCTTGACTGACTGAATTCCCTTCCGCCCACAAGTCCGCGGGCCCACTGATAGGTGAGAGCGCTGCTCCACTGAAGGGAGGGCATGCTCCTCCAGTCCTCTGTGCGAGCTGGAGCCCGTCTCCTTCCCAAAGAACCCAAGGCAGTTCCGAAATGAAACTATGATAGAAGAACATGTTCAAAACAATGTACAGAGAGAGTTCTGAAAACAGCAGAGTAGGTATCTAGAGCCACCAGTAGACAATTACACTCAACAGATACGCTTTTATTCATTTTTTTCTAATATTTATTGAGCGCCTACTGTGTATCAGTAATCATTGTAGACACTAAGGATATCGCAGTTAGCAAACTAGAGAAAACCCTCATGGAACTGAACACCCCCCTCCCCCCAGTGCAAATTAGACACTTCCTGTCTGTTAAAAGAATACTTACAATAATGGCATTTTGCTGTTTGGTATAAAACAGTCATTCATCTATGATATTTAATGAGATTCAGACTTCCTCCATTTGTAGCTTATCAGGTTTGAACCTCCTGTTCCCATTTAACGTTGCTCAGAGTTCAGGTTTGGTTGGTTCTGGACTGACTTGTCTCGAAAACTGGGAAAGCGTCTTTGGTGCCTTCCCAAGCGCACCTAGGGGTTGATGTTGGGGCAGAGGTGGGTGGGGGCCTGCCTGGGGTCGGTCAGGAGGACGACCCTTGCTCAGTTCCTCTCTTTCCATCTTTGTGCAGAAGACTCTCAGGTCATCAGCACACTGTCCCCCTTACAGTCTCCTCACAAGGGACTCCCTCCTCGGCCACCATCGCATAACAGGCCCCCTCCTCCCCAGTCCCTGGAGGGACTCAGGCAGATGCACTATCACCGCAACGACTATGACAAGTCACCTATAAAGCCCAAAATGTGGAGTGAGTCCTCGTTAGATGAGCCTTATGAGAAGGTCAAGAAACGTTCCTCCCACGGTCATTCCAGGTGAGCGGGGTCGGGAAGGCGAGACGAGGTACTGCAGGCATCAAAGCGCTGTCCCGAATAGCTTCCGCCAACTATGGAACCCGGAGCAGCCTAGCGCCTTCTTGCTGGGTCGCCTTTCCACAGGGCTGCTGACCCTGTCCAGGTGCGGATTTGTCATTCAAAGGGAAATTGGGGTTTTTGGCTCACAATCAATGTGTTGGCAGATGGCTTTAATGTATTGTTAAATTCCACTGCAATTAATTAGGAAGTCCTGGGCAGCACGGTTCTGAAATGGCAAGTGAGAGCCGACTTCATAGGAATCCCCAAGTGGTTCAGAACCTTAAGCCATCAGCCAACAGAATTCCGGAGCCAAATAGCTGTAATCTTAGCCGTGTATTATCAGCTCATTACTCGGCTGAGCTTGGAGAGGGGGTTTGGGGAAGGCATTTTTGGTTAGCTTCTCTGGTTTTCTCATTTCCTTTAATCACGTCATTTAAACTCCTAGTGGGTGCTCAGACAGGTGAATATTTGTCTCTGGGAAATAGCAACTGCGGTTCAGGACTTTGGCTTCACAGAATAGTTGTGCTCCTGTTCCAGCCAAGGCTGACAAGGGTCCTAGTCTCATGTTACCCAGGGTTCAGGGACAAGGACCTCTTCCCACTTCTGGAGGAAAGGCTGAGAAGCAGAATAGAGATCTGAGGGAGGGTGGGTGGGAGCCCTGAGCAAGCTTACCCCACTCCCAGATTGATGCCTGGAGACTACTCAGCTCCCTGGGCACAGGTGGCGCTGTCTGGTGGTGACCACCAGACCAGCATGGCCTCCTCTGGTTTGCAGCAGCCACAAGCGCTTCCCCAGCACTGGGAGCTGTGCCGAAGCAGGAGGGGGAAGCAGCTCCCTCCAGAACAGCCCCATCCGCAGCCTCCCTCACTGGAACTCGCAGTCCAGCATGCCCTCCACACCAGACCTGCGTGTCCGGAGTCCCCACTACGTTCATTCCACGAGGTGAGTCCACCCAGGCCTCAGGCCACTCCTTCCCGCAGGCCACACCTTTGCCCTGTCAGGCATCTCTGGCCCCAACTGGCCCAAGTAATGGGTGAACTAGAGTCAGGCCTGAACTAGTGAGGTAGTTTCTTCTTAAAACGAAGCAGAATTTAAAACTGAAGGCTAGCAGCATGTCCATGAGCACCTGGCATCAGACAGTGAGTGTGGCAGGGGCCTGAGTGAAATGAAGGCAGGCGAGGCCAGACCGATTAGCAGGGGAGCATGCTGGGAACCGGACCTCTCTCTGATGGGGTGAGCTTTACCGGATAGTCCTTGTATAGCTTTCTACTGGGGCCTGATTTATCCTGGACTTTTTCACGTCTCAACGTATAAATTCATAAAAGAACAAAATGAAAGGCAAACGTGAGGCTCCAGTGCATCACACTTTCATTTTCTAAAAAGAGGCTAAACCGAAGCCACCCTTCCATTTTATAAAAAACTGAGTCCTTAGGGACCATACCTCAAAGGACGGATGGTGTGATCTTCTGTGAGTAGTGAACCATGGTAAATAAGATGGGGTGCCCCAGGCAAGATCGCCTCATTCATTCTATCATGCCATCATTCATTCATGCAACACGTATTTGTAAAGTGCCTGTGTGTAGCAGGCATTATTCTAGGGGATCAAGCTGTGAAAAAAACAGACCATGCCCCTGTTCTCATCAGACTTACATTTTAGTTGGGAGTCACAGTAAATACATGTCAGGCAGTGATAAGCACTAAGAAAAATGAACAACAGGGCAAGGGGCTAGAGAGTGAGAGGAGAGATCATTTTTTAAGTAGAAGCATTGGAGAAGCAGGAGGTGAACTTGGAGCAGAGACCTGAATAGGTAGGGAGCAAGCTCTGAGGATGTTCTGGGGAACAGCAAGGTCATAGCCCTGGACACTGGCCTGAACTGGGCATGTTTCCAGGAGGCTGCAGGGTGGACCAGAGGGCCACATGGTGGGTGCTTCAAACTCTCCCCTGGGTGACAGTCAGAACTGGAACTCGTGTTCATGGACTTGGCCAGCAGGGCCACCCTGAATTTCACATGTGGCCCTGGCACTGTCTGCCCCGTTGATGGCTATTCACAGTGTGGGCTCAGAGAAATGGAAAGGATTATAAACAAAGCGGCAGCATGGTAAGTTTTTGCATTGGGCATTGTCCATGTTCCACCAGCCTTCCCTTGTAGAGTCTTCATGGAGATGGAAATCTGGTTATGTGGGTTTGTAAATAGTATTTGGCTGAACCATATGGAATGCCCCCTGAGGGACCTGTTTTTTGATCTACAAAACTGCACATTTCATCTGTGTACTAGGTAGTCCATCATACCAGAGTAGGCATTTTCTTGGTTCCTTGGTTCTCTTTGTATCTATAGAATCCCTCTCCACGTTAAAAAAAAATTTTAAAAAATGAAAAAATAAAAAGCCCTGGCTATTGCCACACTTTTTTCAGAGGGAACCCTTATGTGGGCGCTGTCTTCAGTCCCACCTCCCACTGGGAACTGAAACTCACAGCCGAGGCTCGCCTTGACTCCAGGGATCAGCCTTGCTCTCCCTTGTCCTCTTCACCTGGGAACAATGGAAAGCCCCCGGATTCCCAGAGCAGCACAGCTTTTGTCTGTTTCCCAGCTGAGCATTTGCTGGAGACTCTTTTCTGAATCCTCTGATTGCAGAGTCCGCAACCCCTCCCCTGGCCCCTCAGACCCACCAGCCTCTCCCTGCAGGTCCGTGGACCTCAGCCCAACGCGCCTGCACAGCCTTGCCCTGCACTTTCGGCAGCGGAGCTCCAGTCTGGAGTCCCAGGGCAAGCTCCTGGGCTCGGAAAACGACACGGGGAGCCCCGACTTCTACACCCCACGGACTCGTAGCAGCAATGGCTCGGACCCCATGGACGACTGCTCATCCTGCACCAGTCACTCGAGCTCGGAGCACTACTACCCAGCGCAGATGAACGCCAACTACTCCACACTGGCGGAGGACTCACCATCCAAGGCACGCGCACGGCAGCGACAGAGACAGAGGGCAGCGGGCGCGCTGGGCACAGCGAACTCGGGCAGCATGCCCAACCTGGCAGCGAGGGGTGGCGGCGGGGGCGCACCTGGGGTCTACCTGCACAGCCAAAGCCAGCCCAGCTCGCAGTACCGGATCAAGGAGTACCCGCTGTACATCGAGGGGGGCGCTACACCCGTGGTCGTGCGCAGCCTGGAGAGCGATCAGGAGGGTCACTACAGCGTCAAAGCGCAGTTCAAGACCTCCAACTCCTACACAGCCGGTGGTCTCTTCCGGGAGAGCTGGAGGGCCGGCGAAGAGGGCGATGCGGGCCGCCTGACGCCATCGCGCTCACAGATTCTGGGGACTCCGTCGATGGGCCGTGAGGGCATCCATGACAAGGGCACCGGGCGCACAGCCGTGTCAGATGAGCTGCGCCAGTGGTACCAGCGCTCCACTGCCTCCCACAAGGAGCACAGCCGCCTGTCGCACACCAGCTCCACCTCCTCCGACAGTGGCTCCCAGTACAGCACCTCCTCCCAGAGCACCTTCCTGGCCCACAGCAGAGTCACCCGGATGCCCCAGATGTGCAAGGCCACGTCAGGTGAGTGGGATGGGGCGGGCCTGGCCTTGTGCACTCACATGCTCAGCCTAGGTGTAGATTACTGACTCATCTCGAGGGCTTGGAGATTTTCTTAGAGCCTGCAGTGAGGAGGAATCAAATGGTTGGTTCTAAAACCTAGCTGTCTGTGGGATGCATGAGACTGGAGATTTTCAGCTCTCCCCCTTTTACCTCCTCTCATGCTGACCCTGGTTTTGCTAAGAGTGGCAAAGACCTCGGAGGGGATGGGTCAGCACCAGTGGGCTGAGCCAACTTGCTCCCCTTTCAGCTTTCTCAGTAGGGTGCGAACTATCCTGCAGCTACTTCTCCAGGTAAGGACAGGAATCCAAGTTAGTTGAATTAGTGTCTCTGGCTTTATCCAGCAAAACACGCCTTCACCCTGGTGGGGAGTGAGCCATTAGTAAGAGAGAGACCTGGGTGGCACCTCACAGAGGAAGGCTTGCTCTGGGCCTTGGCTTGTTGAACCCCTGAGATGGGGCTGGTGTGTCCCCAGGGGGGCAGGCCAAGGACTGGAGCTGCACTGGGCTGCTGTGACCACAAGGATAACTGCTTCCTCTCAATCCCCTTTCATTGGTGTTATAATAGAACCACAGTCTATTTCTGGAAAGTGCTTTCAGATTTTCACAACCAAATGAATTTTCAATTTTCCCATCATTCTTAGAGCACTGAGCAGTACAGAATTAGGTAATTCTTAGAGCAAAGGGCAGGAACTGTGCTCTGCCCTACGAAGTCACTCTCCCACTCCCTCTCCGAGACCATCATGGTGTTAACAATGCTTGTTCAGCAGACCCCAGGGCTGGCAGGGCTCTGGGCCCCTGCAGACACTCACTCATTTACAGGCTCGGGGCTCATTAGGAGAGGGGGACTGCCTCATGCTGGCTGTGGGAAAAGAAACAGGAAGGGTTTTGACATAAAAACAATTTAAAAAGTAGAATAAAGTGAGAATCAGCAGCAAAAGGAAGGACCTGCAAATCAGGATTTGACTTGTGCCTGGAAAGAAGGCAAAGGTTGTGGGGAAAGGGGTGATTGTAAAGACAGAAAATGGGGGTCATGTTGGGGACCTGAAGGAGATTCTGGGGGCCCAGAGAGAGCAGGACAAAGGAGGACCGGCTGGCTGCCTTTTGTGCCGGGTTCCTGCATTCCATCCCCATGTCCCCGCTGGCTCCTTTACATGGTGACAAGTTCCAGAGATGATCATGGAAATGATTTGTTCAGTCAAGAGAGAACCATGGACTGCACAGTCCTACAACCATCTCCACGATCCTCCTTCGTCTGTACAATAAGCCCAGGGAGACGTGCTGTCGACCTCCCAGGGCATGATGAGAGTGAATGGATGGATGCCATTCACACCGTTTTAGCACCTCTGGCCTCTGCGACCCTGTTGGAAGCAGCAGCAGTCTGACAGGGCCAGGAGTGTTCAGGTTCCATTAAAATCTTAGCACTTGTGTAGTAGATTTGCTTTATTTAAAGAGATTTAGTTATAATCTTTTGGAACATGCTTTAGACTAAACATTTTAAGAAGTATTATCTGAGATTTCCTGATGAAAAAGATTCCATTCCCAAGAAAGCAAAGGATATGCATTTAAGGAGGTTTTACTTCCTATTAAATTTTCCCAACTAGAAAAATTCTGCCCATGTCAATAAACTCCCAGTAGTCACATTTGGATGAGGTAGTAAAAGCCCCAGGCCCCTTGAAATGTCCAAAAGGGGTAGATTGTACGTCTGAAACGGCAGAGGGCAAGCTCTGAGAACCTTTCTGTTCGAGACAAAGGCACAGTTTTGACACTGGGGCCACATCTACAAATGCTCTGGTGTTCAGAGAAACAGGCCCTCCCTCATTAGCCCTGCCCAGGACTCCCTCAGGCCTGTGGGGGCGGCAGGTTCTGTGCTCCTGTGGAGGCTATTGCAATCCTTGTGGCCACTGCTCAGTGGCAAAGCAGGGACTTGGGCTCCCAGGTCAGCTTAACTCAGGGTGCAGCTGCTGCGTGGATGGGGAGAAAATGTAACCGGGTCAATGTGGGGGGAGGTGCATGTTTCTGCAGTGTGGCCCTGCCACAGGGTCATACCCAGCATCTCTGGAAAGAAGCCCCTTCACTTGACTGGTGTCTGACCCCTGTCTTTCTGCATCGCCTACATACAGCTGCCTTACCTCAAAGCCAGAGAAGCTCAACGCCTTCGAGTGAAATTGGAGCAACCCCCCCAAGCAGTCCCCACCACATCCTAACCTGGCAGACTGGGTGAGTTCTGTCAGACCTTTCATCCTCTCCCAGGTTCTAGAATGATCCTCAGCCTTCCTTGTCAGTAGGAAGAGTGTAATGAGTATGAGATCCTAGTAACAGAGGGTTTATCAGTAAAAGGATGATGAGTGTTCTTTGTTCCTGGAAACCTCCTTCCTTTCCAAAGAAGCCTCACAAACTGCCCCTTCTACCTCTCTCCTTTCCATCACTGTCCCTTTAGACGGGGAATTCTCTCTACTCTCTTGCAATGTGGGCAGTGGCCCCAGGAATGTCAGGGAGGTGGTAACACAAGTCCAACTCCACCGCCTTGTTCAGAATTCCAGGCAGCATGTGAGTTGGGTTCTGGTTCTACCAGGACAACTTCCCGATGACAGACGTGAAGGAGGGAGGGGAGAGAGACCAGGGTAAGCACCCTGTGCTGGGCCCTGGTCCCGTGTCTGACCTGCTCCTCAGGGTGCCCACTGTTTGGTGTCAGGATGCACCTTAAGAAAAAAGGCCGAAGGCTCAAATCCTGTCTCTGTCCTGGCCAACTGCTTAATCGATGCACAAAGGGGATCAGGTACCTTGAGACCTTTAAGTGGCCCACAGCAAGATAAGAAAACCAAGGCACAGCCCCTTTTATAGCTTGCAGTGTAGACAGACACCATGATCTCAAGGGCACTTAGGCTGTGCTGATCTGCTGCAGAGTCTGGCGGGTGCGTGCAGCCTGCTTTCCACTCAGTTCCTGCCTCTGCTGTTGCTCCTAAGACATCACCTCTAAGTAGTTATATAATCCCAATGCCTGTTGGGAGTTAAAGGGTCCCTTCATCCAGATCTAGTGAGTTTCTTATTTGCTGGAGCATCAGTGGGGATGTCTGGAAAAATCTGAAAGCTCTGTGTGAGTTGAATCATCAGAAAACAATAGGACCAGAATTGGCTCCACTGACTGCGTTTCTGATTCTCATGCTTGGCAGACATGTTTTGTTCCTGCAAATTTATCTGTAGTGCTTTTAAACCAGGCTTTACGGGGCCTTCATATTTGACAGAAGATAGTGGAGCTAATGTTTATTAAGTGCTTGCTTTGTACTCAAATGCTGGAAACTTCTTCTAATGTATACGAGCTCACGTAATCCTCACTGCAACCTCGCTCGGGAAGTAGCCAATCTTTTTAGTTTTATAGATAAGGCTAACAGAAAGTAAGTGCCTTGCCCAAAGTTACAGGGCCACGTGGAGCTGGAAGTTCAGTCCTGCACTCTGTGGCCCCAGAGCCCTCTTTCCACCAGGCCGGTGGTTCTCCAAGTGCAGTCCCCAGGCCAGCAGCATGAGCATCACGGAAGATCTTGTTAGAAGTGCAGGTTTTCAGGCCCATCCATGGCCTACTGAGTCCAAATGTCTGGGGGTGAGGCCTGGTGGTCTGTGTTTTAACAAACCCTCTAGGGTATTCTGATGCCCTCTCAAGTTTGACAGTGTTCTTATGTCCATTCCCACTTCCGGGTCTGTTTTTTTGGGCAACTTCCCTTCTGTCCCTATTGCAGATCATGAAAACCCTCCCTTACACACCATCCCACCCCAGCTCTAGCTTGTGTGGTCTGGCACCTGCTGCTAGGCCTAGGGCCCAGGAGTCTCACCAACATTGATTCATAAAAAAACCACCGATCTTCTGTATCTATGGCACCCCCAGTGGTAAACCATTTCATCTGAATAAGGGACTTCAGATTCCTGGCTCTTTCTCTGGATCCTCCAGATTTTCTGGATCATGCCCAGTCTCACAGGATCCAAACAGATTTACCTGACAGCAGGCTCTGAAATGTGTAAGTCCCCTTCACATGGCTACGCACTTGACCTGGTCTTGAACCCTGCCTGTGTTTCACCACGTAGAGCTAGTGAGGACTCGAGAAATTTGAAACAAAATGATATTTTGGTCCTTGTAGTAAAACTGTTATCAGACTGAGTTGAATTGTCATTAACAACTATTCTCTGCAATGTGACAAGAAAATGAGAAATGGGCAGAAAGTGCCAAAGCCTGCCTTCCTAGCAAACTAGAGAGGTCTTTTGACTCGCTCACGGGGGTTGAAAGTTCTGCATGACTTATTTGTCACTAACACTCGGGTGTGTACTCAGCTGGTCTTCCCAGCATTTCAATGAGCTACAAATCATGTCTGTGTCGGTTCCTCTCTTTAACATGACCTCTCTTCTCTTCCTCCTTCTGCTTTCCTTTGTTCAGAGAAGCAACAGAACACTCGCCCATTATGGACGGGTCTGAGTCTCCAACTCACCAAAGTACTGATGAGTAGAGGTATCGTAAGGGAATGTTTTGTTCTTACAGCTCTTCCCCCTTCACTGCTTATGAATTTGTGGTCTCAGATGTGTTGCATATGTGTTGCCCTTGCCCATATCATAATTTCCAGAAGGAAACATCTGCATGGTGTGGAAGCCATTGTTTTTATGTCTGATTTCTACATACATGTGGAACTATATGTTTATATGTATGTTTTTACATCAGATATTAGAGATTCTTACGCTACTTCCCAGAAAAGACCCCAGAGTGTATTTTAGATCTCCCCAGGCTCTACATACGTGCAAATACTTGGTAGATACTTTTACTCATTTAGTAACCCATCCATGAAAAGAAAAGCATCGTGCAGTTTATGTTTCAAAGCACCACAGTCAGAAGTTGATCCAGGAGCATCAGAAAAATCTCTGATGATTTCCTTCCAGCATTCTTGAGTAACAGGTATATACTCTCCTAAGTGCTACAGGGTCCTGCTTTCCAAAATGTGGTCCCTGTAAGATACAAGAGCATCATCATCTGGGAGCTGGTTAGAAAGCTGAACTTCTGGGCCTACTAAATTTGAATCTGCATTTTAACAAGACCCCTGGGTGAATCAAATGTACTGCTGTGGTGGGCACAGGAACAGCAGCACCTGGTCCAGGTCCTGTCCTCAGGGACCAGCAGAATTGAACTGGAAGATAAGATACTGAAATTAAGTAGTGTTTCAAGGGTTAACTAAAGAGATAAGGATAATAGTATTCAGGAGTGAATACAGAGTTTCAAAAAAATTGAACCCTCACTATATTCTAGGAACCATGCTAGAGACCAGAGTCCTAAGAGTTCAAGTTCAAATCACCAATTTGTAAACCTATCACGATTTTGTACACAAGAGGAAAAAGAAGCTTGCAGCACGTATGTATGAAGTACTTGGAGACTTTGAGCAAAATGCTGAAAGGAATCTGAGGGGAAAGGACTTCTGGCTTCTTGTAGATGCTGAGTCTGATTTCAGAGGCTGGGGTGGGGGTTAGAAAGGAGGCAGCCAAGAGGTCATTCCAAGGACAAAAACACAGGTGCAGAAACAAGCAGTGTGTCTGGGGAACAGCAAAGAGTCTCGTTTTGCTGTAGAGAGTGAGCTGGACTTCAGTATGAACATATTAGGAGAGAGACACAAAACAGTTTTAACTACAAGTCCCCTGAGTTGGCAGATGAAGGATTAGGAAAACAGGGGCTTTGCCTTTAAGGAATGGTGTTAAACAAAATCTGAGAAAATTTAAAGATTGTATTGGCTTTATTCACTGATTCATGAACCCGACAGTAGTCAGTCTGGCGGAGAGGAAGGGGCTCTGAGGAGCTGACCGAATAAAGACTTTTATAGGCAGAGGCAGCAGGAGCAAGGAGGCCACACTGGGTGAACAAGCGGCTTGGTCACTGCAGAGTCACTCTCCTCCGGGGCTGGCAGGGGCCTCTCAGGCAGGTCGCCGCACTGGGGCTGCCCTTGCAGGTTTCAGATGCCATTCCTGGGAGAGCCCAGACTGTAGTTAAGTCTCTGTTTGGTAGTAGGCAATTCCATTTTGAGCCCATTGTCTTGTTTTGAACCATTTCCCCTCTTTGATCAGACTGTCAGCCTAGCTGAGAGACGCGATGAAAATTTAAGGCATCAGCACTACTCCCAGCTACTGCTCTGGAGCTCACTGGCTTATTCAGTGATCTTATGTAGCTGAGTCTCAACTTCCCCAAAGTGTCAGTACAGGTGCATAAGTGGTGTTGGTCACAGCAGCCTGTGGGACAGGACTTAAAAGATGGTAACCATGCAGGCCAGTGAAACTTAAGGGTCTGGAGACTGCACGGGTGGTTTTATCCTGGGAGCCATGCCTCGTGTCCCTGTCTTTGGACACGGAGCCTGGATGCAGAGTTTCCAGAGTCTGCGTTGTTAACCAGAGAGGGAGATGGATCTCCTGGGCTAGGGACTCTGACACAATAGAGGAGGCTGAGTGTGCCCCAGAAGAACAGAGGGACTGAAACTCAGGGAGAAGTTTGGGACCAGCAGAACTAGAGAATCACCAGCATCATAGCAAACCCAGCAGTTGCTTGGAGGTTAGATGACCACTCTTTGCAATGGCCTAAGATATGGGAACAATGGCATTATCTTTCCAGGCCAGGGAAGGCCAAAGAGGTGGACAAAAGAATCATAGAGAATCCTAGTCTAAGAGTTAGGGAAAAAATAGAGAGGGAAGGAGGAATGGAAAGAAATGTTCTTGATCTGACATTGTGGGGGGAAGCAGTCTATTCGGATATCAGTGACTTTTCCCCCAGTCAATTTGATCGTGAGGTCTCCAGCTTTTGCACAGGACCAGAGGTCAGGTGAGCCTTGCTCACTTGTGAAATATGCACCCACAGTTCGACACCTTGTGACCTGACAGTGGTGTCAGTGGTCAGGAGTTCCTGGCAGGCCCATTGCTGAAGATCAGACCAGAGTTCACTATAATGGACTGACAGGGGAATGTGATTATTTCTGTGATGCGCATCTTCCGATAATAACTGGAATTATGATTGATAATACCAGAATACACCATATTTCTAGGAATTTCATAAGGTTTCTAGAATGCACAGATTAGAAGTCTAACCCTTAGAATCCTTAATCCTAGTGAAAACTAAGATGTAATTGTGAACTGTTTGTCACACTAATTCTGTGGCTGGCAAACTTCTAATTATTACATTTCTTAATTTTTAGAAGTATGTTCTCCCTCACAGTAAATTTTTCAGTGTGCCATATACCATGCTCACTGACAGACCTAGCACTACAGACGCCTGGGAGCGCTGACTCTGGGAAGAATTCTCACCCTTAGCTAGCTTCTGTCAGTTTTCCCAGGACCCAGTCTGCAGACTCCACACACTGCAGGCTCCAGAGCGAGTCGGGTTTAAAGTAGAGAGTGCAACCCTGCTATCTCCCAGAATTTGGCAAGGTTTTCCACTGATTTTTGTTTTCCCTCAGTTGTTTTAAGGTAATAACTGGTAGCAGTTTACTGCAAAATCCCTCAGAGTCCCATCAACCTTGAGAGGGACCCACTGGGGGCATGTGTAAGGCCACAAACTTGGCAGACTTTTGTTCAGATCTTACAGTCTCTTTAGAGTGGAAAAGCAGTTCAGACGAGATCGGCTGCCTAT
Source organism: Glossophaga mutica (assembly GCA_039655065.1). Taxonomy (NCBI): domain Eukaryota; kingdom Metazoa; phylum Chordata; class Mammalia; order Chiroptera; family Phyllostomidae; genus Glossophaga; species Glossophaga mutica. The sequence continues at coordinate 162,518,222 of CM077303.1, forward strand.
GGCGGGGTATGGCCATAGACTGGAAAGGCAACTCAGATGAGACTGGGTTCGCGGGTAAAGGAGGGTAGAGGAGTGTAGTAAGAGTGATGTCGGTCCTATCGTCTTTTAAGTACCTCTGTGTATTTAATTTTGTATTAGTCTTGTGCAATGAATCTTTCAGTGAAGCTGCTTTGTAACCTTGAAGCCTTTTGGAGGTATTTGCATGACAATTAAAATAGGTATCCCATTCTGTTTGATTTGGGAGCCCTTACTTTCAAGTGCATAACTTAAATTAATGCTGTGGCCTAGTTGGAACACTCCCACAATGGCTGTTCATCTGTATAAGAGGTAAACTGAAGGAAACTCAAATGCACAGAAACTGGTTTTTACTCGGGAATAGCAGAGGAATTGTGATTCTGGAAGTGCATGATATAGCAAGCTACAGGTGAGTCCACCGAGGGTTTGGGGTGGGCTGTATTTATGGGCAAGGAATGAAAAGCGGACAAGGAGGGTCCAGCCAGCGTCTAAACAATAAATGCATTGGCTTGAGGATAGACAGAGATTCTTGGTGGATGTTTACTTGTCGAGAGATAAGTGTTGGTCTTCTGTTAATCAGGCAGGAAACGGGTCTCCCAGTTCTTAAGTTCTGCTTTTCTGAGATTTGCATGGAATTTCCAATTAATATTCTCCAGTTCCACTTTAGGGTGAAATTCTTTCACATTTCTCCTCTTGATCAAGAGGCTTTTGCAGAAAGTATCACTGATCAACCATGCCGTCTAGGTGTTGTTTTCCTTTTTCCTCCCCCCCTTAACCAAAGATGTTGTTAGATACAGTGCATGTCCCTTGGGGCAGAGAAGGGTCACCCACCCGTGTCTAGTCCCATGGAAGACGGAAATGGCAAGTGGATTTCATGGGCATCATTGGAACAACAAGGAATGTCTACAAATGGTATAGTTGGATCAAAGTAGCTGAGTCAGGGAACAAGGAAATCCAGATGTGGGGACGGAGAGGCTTGGTGGTTGGGGGGTTGGAGATGAGCTACAAATTCCTGTAAGATAAGGTTATTTTGTGTATAAGCCTGTGTTGACCATCTCCATTTCATCCCTGACATAAGTAACTCCATTTTAGTTTGGGTCTACATTTCTATTTTTGGATCAAGTCCCTCTTATGGAGTGTTGATCACTCAGTTTATCACTGGGTATTTCTCTTCACCATAAGTCAAATAGACAAACTGACAAATAGAATAGAAAACCCAAATTGTAACTCATGAGCCCAGTCCTACTGGTAACCAGCTGAATAAATCAAAATTACAAGATGAGTCAGATTGTGCTTGACCTTGAATTTTATGTAATTGAATCTTGAGTTTCCCAAAAGTGTACCCAAGTACAAGTGGCGCTGACTACAGACACCTGCTTGTTCAGGGAAGAGATAATCAAGGGCTGCCCTGTTGTCAAGGACAGCTTTAGCTAGAGAGTCTAGGAGATTTTGTTGGGCAGCTAAGACTTTAGTATAGAGTTGGTGATGTTTCCAAGGGTTAAAGGGTTTTGTGATCATAGCCTCATTTTGTACTCACTTCTCACCAGACAAGTAGGGATCTGCCAAAGAAAGAATCCTGAACGCTTCTGGTAAGTCCTAGCTTAACTTGATATAAATTCAGCAGAGTTGACTAGTGAGGTAGCTCAGTTTGCTGTGGACAGGTTGTGGACAGTGAGGGGTATAGTATATAACCTAAGAAGCACTGCCAAGTTAAATGCCAGCCTAGGAATAGCTTAGAGTTTTAGTGCACCTGGGAAGTAAACCTCCTAGGCTAAAATTCCTTGCAAAGGTGGATGCTGCTGGTAAGGCTTTTTCATCATTGGGGTAGGTATGAGTTAGATAATCATAAGAACTTGGGGGTCACAAATATACTACGGTGTCCATAGGTATTTTTGCTAACTGGGAAAGTACAGTTATCAGAGAAAGAAAGAAAAAGACGCACGGGGAGGCTAGCAGCAAAAGTACACGCTGTAGATGACGCTGAAGGGAATTGGGGTATTGTTTATGGTGGCATTAAGGATAGAAGAAAATCCAGCTACAGGAAGGACCAGGGTGTCCTACGTCACAGGCGATAGGGAGTTTCAGGTGGCAAATCCAGCAGCCTGGAAGGTTACCACCCTTGGCAGTCACCTGGGAGACACAGACAAGGGCAATACATATACATACAAGATTAAAGACCAAGGGAAAATGGCAAATTGGAGCAAAAAAGAGAGAAGAAGAGTCATTTCCCTCCTTGTGATTTTCACAGTAAAGGAGAACAGAGGTAGAAATTAAGCTTTCACGTTCTACAGGCCTGGTCAAGGGTTTGGGATAGCTGTCCACACCGAGTGCTGCCTGCTCTGGCTGTTCGAAGATTCTGAGTGTGAGATCACCGATGGCTTTCCTGGTCCCTTTAGGTCTCATGAATCCTTGAATTAGACATAGATGCCTTCAGGTTTAGCTGCACAGGAACTGGTGAGCAGTACCAGGAAAGGTCTTTCCAACACAGGAAGAGGGAGTCCTTTAAGTTTATGACTTTTGCAGGAGTGGTACTCTCCAGAAGGTAGGTCATGAGGGGAATCAGATGTCAGGATGTATTCTTGTTCAGCACAGGCTTCTTAAACTTTTGAGAGATGTTTCTGGAAGTAGAGAACAGGTAACGAGCAATGTTTCACAGGTCCCACTGTGCAGTGTGATGATCAGAGTATGGGGAAGGAGGCAGGTGCAAGGTCCTGCAGGGTGCTATTTTGCAGGGAGCAAGCTTACATTTTTCAAAAGTTAAGGAAGAACCACCTTAGATTTTTTTTTGGACCAGTGACAACACCTTGGTCCAGTGACGTTTCTAAGACTCACAAAACTTTCCTAATCAGGTTTTAATGCTGCCACACGAGTCACTGCTACTAGTCCTGAAGACTGAGGATGAAATGGACAACGCAGCCTTGATGTAGCAGAGGAACAGCTCTGCAGCATTCCTGGACTGCCTGACCAGTAAAATGAGTTCTAAGGTCACTCTGGGGGAAAAAAAAATCCCATGTAGGGATGATGTTTTCATGTAAAATGTCTTTGCTACAGAAAAGACAGCTGCTTATCAATAGGGAAAAAGCTTCTGCCCAGTGAGAAACACACAACCAATCCGTATTTGTCCACCACTTGTTCTCAACAACTGTGCTCAGGTTGGGCATGAAAATTTCTCAAGATTTTAACAGCAAACCAAATCTTAAGTTGCCTTCCTTGCTGACAAATTTTGTAACAGCAATCACAAACTTATTTTAGAGTAGTATTATATTAGACTGGTAAGCCCAGGTAGAATAAGAGTTGTACTTCTGTGCATTATAGTAAAGCTGGTAACTCTGAATACATATTTTAATTAAACCAACAAACTTAAATTAGCTTTTATTTACTAAATATTTACCCTAGATCACATAAATTTCAAAAACATCTAAGTTTGTATATTTCAGAACATTAAAATAATTTGATAAGTACTTATCTTTCTTTAAGCCAGTTAAATAGCGTTCATTTACAAACTAATTCTAGCAATACCATCCAGAAGTAGAAAAATAGTACACATTTACAATATACACATAAACATGTAGATATCAATTTTCATTTTAAAATTTTAGCCTCGAGAGAAGTACAATGATTCAAAACTGACTAGTTTTTAAAAGAACAGATGGACACAAATGGTGTTTCCGGAAGAAATTTGAAGATTCCATTTCTTCATTTAAGCATCAGGTGTTCTCAGAGCCAAATTAATATTTAAATGCATGAAAATTTTTGTGAGGTTGGCAGGTGATCTGGTATCAGTCTGGTGTCTGTTTTGTGACCAACTTATCCTAGCATGAGTCTTAAAAGTTCTGAGAGTGCTTGCCAGCTAACTCTAAGTGCCCAACCTGTGGCCATCAGCTTTGCAGCTTTGGCTTCTAAGATCCCATTAACCACAGAACTATTATTCCTTTATCTCACGTGCACATTAACAGAAACCAGTAGTGACCAAAGAGATGGTACTGTGGACTGGCCAAGAGAAAGCCTTAGGTGTGCACCACCAGCAGTTCCCAAAGTGAAACTGGATGGAACCCAAAGACCTCGACAAATGGGCGCAGTGGACTAAACAACAGCTAATGACTGGTGCTCTATTAAAGCCTCCTGCTGTCTAGACTGACCCATTAACTGGGAAGCCAATCAGATTGCTAACAACACAAAGAGGGCAGAGCTTGGGACCTAGAGGAACTTACCCATGGCCCTCAGAAATCGGGAGAAAAAGAATTCAAAAGGTTCACAGAGTCGAGTACCTGTGTTTCTTGTCCATGAAGCCGTGAGATAGCTCCTTAAGGTTCCACCAGTGCTACCAAACAGTTAAAAAGCAAAACTCACTTTCTGGCTTTATTCAGTTAAATTGCATCTTAATTCCTTGAGGAATCGAAAAATCTTTACAAGAACAGAAATGCAGCACTTGAAGCAATTCAGATCCTGCCTATCCTTTTTAGCAATCCCAAACCTCCCTTCCATGTCTCAAAAGGCTTGCGAAAGGCTGTAAAAGATCTGGATTTAGGAAACAATTTTCCCCTGTGCCTTTAAGATATAAATGTTCTGCTTGGTCTTCTCCAGGAGTTCTCCTCTGGACTATTTCTTTGAAATGCAAACTTCAGGGAGGTAATTCTTATCAGAAGGAAAAAACTGGAACTTAGGCAAGTAAAAAATCTTAAGTGTCTTCTCCACAAATAGTAATGATAAGTTTTAGCCTTCTGAGCAGGTAAACTTAATTTTTTCCAACTTCCAGAACCAATTTGGATCCAACTCTTCTTTCGAAACTAGGGAGTTATGGCTAAGGGCAAAGGTGGAGCCAGGGCTTGCTAGCTCCCTTTCCATCTCCACCTCCACTCCTGCTATTGTCCTGCCTTCTCCAGAGGAGACTGACACCCTTGTCCCATGAAAGCTGCTTGGCCTTGCTTTGGCACATGACTACCTTTGAACCAGTGACTGTGGCTGGAGGAGTCTAGTTGGCCCACCTGAGGCACTTGTCTACCCTTGTGAGGGTTTGGGATGACAGCTGACAGAGAGTACCTCCAGGACCACAGGACATTCCAGAGGGACCTCACCAGGGTGCCAGCCCCACCCGCACCCAGAAGGAACAGCCTAGATCCATTGTGGGATGGATACTTTTTGCCACAAAATGTTTCCCAATTCCTCAGGCACAATGGCAGAGTTTGTAGGGTGGGTGTAATGCAGTCAGCCATTTACCATGTAAACACTCTTCTGATACCTGTGGCTAGTACATAATTAAGCAACTTTGTCATTTTGCATCTGAAGCCACATTTAAGCAGCATTAACCAAGGTTCCAGGCACAAGATTCTCAATGAAGCCCACAGTATGCTCACAGATGCCTCAGGATTTTCCAACTTTCATTTTTTAAGACAGATGAGAAACATTTACAAAATCCAGAATGCCTCATCCAATTATTCCTAGAGAAGTGAGCAAATCAAACAGAAAAGTGGCGACAACTGAATCATTTTCGACCATAAACTGGTTCATGAGGCCGCATTTAAGATGCTTTTCTTGACCCACACTGGGGGCTCTTCCTGTCACCCATCCCAACCCTAACCCTAGGCACTAGGTGTGGGGGGATAGATCAGCAGGGGAGAGAATCTTCTGACATTTTATGGAACGTCCTTAGGGGGTTTCCAAATAGATCTTTCTGCCCCGAATTGGCATATGCTCCGGGGAAGTCAAACCTGAAAATCCAGCCTTAACAACACACAGATCTACTGACTCACAGTCACCGCCCAACGTCATTCACAGGAATGTCACTTCAAAAACTGAAGGCTGGGTTAAAGGCCTAGAGGTTTCATCCCTTCGGGAATCAGCACAAATGAAAATACACTACTAGTAAGAGCAAAAAACACAAGAACGAGCACACAAGTCACTGCAGACCACACTGCAGCTGTGGAAACAGAGCACCCAGGTTAGCGGGTCGGCAGCGGGGCTTGGGGAGAGAATGTAAGACTCCATCTCCTGGGGCCCTATAGGCTGCTGCCTGCTGAACAGCCAGCCTCAGGGGGCCTTCTGGGCAAATTCCAACCTTTATCTTGCCCTGAAAGAGCTAGCTACATAGAGAGGGGGGCTACTTCTCCTGAAAATGAGTCCTAGTGGTGATTATTGGCTTCAACATGCATGTCTGTGTGATCACTTCTTGCTATGTAAAAATTCCTTCTACTCAATCTACATAGTGATGCCTTTTTTTAAAAAAAGGTAGGGATATATATTTAAATATATATTTTAAGATTTATATATTTTTGGGGGGGGGGAGAGGGTGAAAGAGGAAACATCCATCTTGCATACGTCCCTACTGGGGACCAAACCTGCAACCCAGGCGTGTGCCCTGACCAAGAACTGAACCAACGGCCTTTTGCTTTGTGGAATGATGCCCAATCTACTGAGCCACACCAGTCAGGGCGAGACTTTTTAAAGTCTTTTATTTTCTGTATACTTTCCTGTATATTTTCAATGTACCTTCTTTATGATCACAACACTTGTTATTTAAAATAGTCAACATTGATCCAAAGTTTTTAAAAACTGAATTCAAAATATGACTTCAGTTTCACTATGGGAAAACCTGACATTTTAAATATGTTTCTAGGACATAATAAAAATCTGGTGAAATCTGGTCAGCCCCAGGGTCCCAGGGAGGACAACCCAAAGCAACTGTTCTGTGGAAAAGGAATCCTGAGGGAAAGCCCAAGGGGTTCTGTCCCACTGGGGCACAGGGGAGCTCTGAAAGCTCCCCAGAGTCAAGCACACCGCAGACCAATTACACCAGCACCTCCGGAGCGTGGCCCATGACTATTTGTGAGATTTTCCAAGTGATTCCAGCATGCAGCCCAGCTGCATAAGGAAGTGTTAGCCCCACTTCCCTCCTTTCAGAGATGTTTAAAGCTTAGGTCCTCTTTACATGGATTTTTTCAGTCCATGAAAGCTTTCTGTCTACTCAGTGCTGCATCAGGCCCAGTTCCTCGTGGCCAGGGAAAACTACTGACCGGTATGAAACCCTACACGAGTAAGCATGCACTTCTGAATGCAGGCAGGTAAATGCCATTCCCCACTAACCACCTTCTCTCCTTGGATTCCCTGCAGGAGCTACAGTGATAGCTGTTTCCTGGATTCCTCCCTCTATCCAGAACTAGCTGACGTCCAGTGGTGCGGGCAGGAGAAAGCCAAGCCCGGGACCCTCGTGTGAGCCAGCGGCCCCAATCTGACCGCATCGATGCCATTCTGAGATCACCTCACTGCCTCTCATTTGCCTTACCCAGACGCACTGTCACCCTGCACCAGCTTCGACCCTCGGCACTTTTCTTCTCCTGTCTCCACATCCCCTCACACTCAAAAACCTGACTGAGGAGACATTCTGCAAGGTTCCGGTCCCACTGTGTGTCCCCTGGCTCTCTTGCCTACAGAGAGCCAGGCACCTATCCTCACTGGCACCTTGGTGGCTCCCCCTGCCATGACAGCCTCCTGGCCAGGAACCATCAGGGAAATTGGCTGGCATCACATTCCTGTGGACAAGTAGCATGCACAGAAAACAGGAAAGGAGACTTACATACAGGGTGACCCAGAAAGACTTCTAAGCTGTGGCCACCTGGAGGCCAACCCAGCATTGCAAGAAGAGGAAGCCTGGTGGGAATGTCTAGTTGACACCTGACATATTCCTTGGCGGGAGGGGGAGGTAATGAAAAATGAAAGGAAGCTTAACATGTCAGAGATACATCAGAGGATCACAATCAGTTCTATGCTGCCAAAGATTTAAAAAATTAAAAAATAAAAACAAAAAAATAAGAGGGGCCAAGAGGAAGACATTCTTTGTGCAATGAAATACCCTCCAAATTCTAAACTGCTACAACACACACGTCCAAGTCAACCATCTGTAAATCGTTTCCCCTCTCTACCCCTCTCCCTTAACACTCACCTTTGTCAGGGGAGAGCCTGAGAACTGCGCGGATGTGCTGCTGGTGACGTCGGCGGGGCCTGGGCTGGCATGGCCGACTTGGGGCTGGCTCGGAGTTCCGCAAGTCCGGACACGAAGCGGAGCAGACCTGTGGGGGCAGCGGAGTGCACTGTTAGCCCTGTCTGTGCCCAGACACAAGCTGCTTTCCTCTGGGGGTCGCAGGAAACCCAAGGTGGCGATGCCGAAAGTGGTTCTCTCAGTAATACAACCAGTAAAACTGCATCCTGTTTTTTCGCACAAGGTGTTTCATTTTACTTTTTATGGGAAACCAAGGGAAAAGCACATTGCAATTCATTCCAATGTTTGACTGTTGTGGCTCATTTTACGTTTGTTAGCACTTGTGTGACAAAGAGCTCAGATCCGACTTTGGTTACCAATGTGTCACTTACTCAAACAACCCAACTACGCCCTTTGGTAGAAAGATTTTACTCATGTGTCTACTAGGCAAAGCAGGGTCGAAAACAATACCAGCTCCCAGGGGCCCATATACTTACAACAGCGTCGGCCACCTTGATGTACCACGTTTGTCTGCAGGTACCAAAAGAAGAAAGAAGAGCAAAAATAAGGTGGGGGAGCTGCACGTTTACATGTGTTTAAGCTATGCTTAATACACAACTGGAAAGCCATCAATCTTCAAAAGGCCTCAGAACTACTTTTTTAATAATAACAAGTGCACACTCTTAGTTGGGTTATTCAAAATGGCACAAACACGGTCTCCACAGAGGTGGTATGCTGTGCTTATTAGCGCAAGTGGGGAGGGGCGGGGGTCGGGGATATTTTTTTCTCACATGTAATGACTTCCTAAGGGAAAAGCATTGGACAGCCAGAGACAGGAGCCGGGGTAGGGGTAGTTTAGTTTCGTGGGAAAGCAGGACTGAAGTTAGCTTTAGCGTAAAAAGAAAACTCTTTGTTATTTAAGTATATGTAATCCAAGAATAACAATAGACTCCACCAGACCAGGAGGGCATAGATGGGCATTAAACAAAATAACTAGCCATGGTGCGGCCTTCTGCTGCAGCTGGCCAAGCGCATGGACGCAGCAGGCTGGGACCGTCTGGACCATTCAGGACCCGGTCTGTGAGGCTCTGCCTGAGGCTGGGTTGGTAATACCAGCTTGTGGAAGGGATTAATGTTCCTAGAACACTTTAGGGGTGAACCCGGAAGGATAAATAAAACTGGTTTTAATGTTATTAAGTGGTTCTGAGGATTGATTTGGGGTAGGAGGGGCTGTGTTTTTGTTGCTCTTATTTTGATGGTAAAAGTAGAAACAGCAGGGTTTTTCCCTTCCCAATTTGGAAGCATTATACATGGGGTCAATTTTCTTTCTCCCAAAGGCTGACTTGTGGATAATCAAACTGAGCTATGTGCCAACAGGAAAAGTCAAAAGGGAAAGGTTACACAATCGGTACAGGAGTTGGACATCAAGACTGAGGTCAAGCTTTTAGCCCAACTGGGTTACAAGGAATGAGAGATGAAAAGTCTTTCTCAACACCTGGGTTCTGGATTCCAGGAGCGGAAAGGAGTGGAGTGGGAGGGGGATTACAGTTCAGACAAACATCACAATAGTCTGGTAGTAAAGACGGAGATTAAGTAAAACAGGTTTTACTGTTTAGCTGCGTTCAGTTACTACAAAGTGTACATAAAGTATTAGTCCTTGGAGACTGACATAATTAATGAATAAGCAATGTGGTGGGAAACGATACAGTTATTGTACACAAGCACTTGCAAGCTCTTTATAGTCCCTATTTCTTTAAAACAGCAAGATGAACCATGAAGGCCCTGGTCTGATATCAAGTCCCTATTGGATTCTGTGGATACGTGTAAAAATGGCCTGTTTAGCCAGAAGACTGGTGAAAATCCATCAGACTTTGTTGTTAGACAGGTGGGGTTTTTTATTTTACTATATGGAGGCGAGTGTTGGAGAAGTTAAAATTCCACTTTGTTTTCATTCACTATTAGTTTAGTTCTAAATATAGCAACCCCCATCCTGGTGCTATCAGATGACCAGTTACTGCTTAGTTAACTAGGTGTAAAGTTTTTCATATACATTAACGTCAACAGTTTATTACAAGTTGTGTAAAATAGACACTAGTTTAATAATGGGGAAAAAGGATTAGGTTGCTCCTGAAACTGACTGTAGAGCATGTAAAATGATTTTACTGGATTCTGTTCAACTGTAATCAATGAAAAGATGTATGTTGTAGACAAAGTTGCAGAATTAAAAAAAAAAATCTGCTTTTAATTTATTCTTTTTGTATTAAGAATTTGTATAGTACCTTTACATTTTGCAAAACAGTGTTGTCAACACTTATTAAAGCATTTTCAAAATGAAGAGATCTCAGCTGCTTCTTGGAGGTTTTGTTTCTAAGTGATAAATGCTTAAGCATGCTCTGGAAATCTGTAACTCGGGTGCTTGTGTCCTCACCAGGCTCATTTTTTAAAGCAAATCTATAGATGCGGTTCTTTTTATTAAATTTCTTTAAAATTTTATTTCTTAATTAGTTTGCACGCAACATTATTTTGTATTAGTTTCAGGTGTGCAGCATGGTGGTTAGACAATCTTCTACTTCACAAAGTGATCCCTTGACATTTCGGGTACTCACAATGTGGCTGACTCTATTCCATGTTTCCCATCCCTACGACCACTTTGTAATCACTAGCCTACGCTTCTTGATCCCTTCTCTTTTCTCACCCAGTCCCTCAACGGCCCTCCCCTGTGGCGCCCATCAGTCTGTTCTCTATCTGTAAGTCTGTTTCTATTTTTTTTGTTTATTTTGTTCTTAGATTCCACATGTAAGTGAAATCATATGGTGTCTGACTTATTTCACTTAGCATAGTACCCTCTAGGTCCACCCACGCTGTTGCAAATGTTAAGACTTTATTCTTTTTTATGACCGAATATTATTGTACATGTGTACACGTACAATACATAGCTTGGATATAGCTTTTATATCCACTTGTCTATTGTATAGATACTATTCTTACTGCCTTGCCTGACATTGTAGACAAAAAGCTCAGTTTAGGAGATGCTAATTCTTATTCTATTCATTTTGTTACTTAGACAAAGGTAATACATTCTCAATTGTGTATCTCTCCTACTCCATACAAGGATGTGAGATTAGAGATCAAGTCCTTCTCAGGATGCTATTTTAGTATTTGTATCGCTCTTCATTACGAATAGTTACCCATGTGTGCCAGGCATGGGTACTGTTCCCACAGAACAGCCCTGGTGAAGAAACACTGAGGAGGGACCCTGGGCTCTGGTGGTCAACCTTAGTCTGTCTCCCTGTGGTCCCTGGCTCTGTGTAGGATGCACTGGGCCAGTCAGGGAGACAGGCGGGATGCTCAGAGTCTTTACCTCCACTGCTGTCTACCTCGTGCTCAAACCACAGCTCAGACTCTGCAGGTATGAAAAGTCCTATGTTCATGGGCAAAAAGGTAACTGGCTGACTTCAGAAGATACGTGCTGCAACTGAATCCCTACCTCTTAACCTAAGCCGACACACATCTCATCACTAGCAGGAAACTAGAATCTCACAGCCAAGGACATCCCTGGATGGAAGAGCCCTTCCCAGATGGAAAGCCCTACTGAAGCATCTGCCACCAGGGCAGGCTAACCCCTGCCAAAAATGAGAGCAATCCACTGAGAATGCAAAGCGTGTCTGGAAGTGAGCCCATTAAGACAGCATTTTATACTTCCTAAAGCCTCCTGGGAAAGCAACCAGGGCCCCTGTATCTCAAGATAATCTACACTCATTTCAAACAAACAGGAATCTTCTACAAGTCTTTAAAAGTAAATATGTCACAGCTCAGGAAATATATCTAGCATCACTCATTAAGTTTTATCACATGAAAGCAATTTATACGGAGCAAGATGGGACTTTCCATTTCTTCTCCACCCCTTCCTACCTTTCACCACAGACTCCACTGCCCCCTTACAAAGTGCCAACAAGGCAATTCCAAACAGTTATCTCGGTTATTAGAGAACACAAAAGAAAACACCAAAGCCTAGGAGGAAGCATTAGATATAGCCAGGTCTTTTCTTTCTCCCACAAAATCAGTTCAAGAAAACTCAAGACATAAAATTTTATCAAAACTCAAGACATAAAATTCTATCTAAAAAGAGGGGTGTCAGAAAACCACTGATGAGGGCTAGCAAGCAGGCACTGGCCCGCAGTTGAAGTCATTCACTGCATGTTCTGTGCTATGTCCAGTCTTCAAAGGCTTCCGGTCTGAAGAATTAGACAAGCAGGCACACGACCACAACAACAGGGGGGCAAATCAGGTTGTTAACAATGAACAGAATAGATTAAAATGAGTCTCGGGTAAGAGATCAACAAGTGTGTAAACAGGGTCTCTCACGGATTCCTCATTCAAAGAGGCGGCTGGTCAAGGAGATGGCAGAGAAAAGCCTAAAGAACCCGCAGAGCTACCACCTCTTTGGCCTGGGACAAGCCAATGCCTCCAGCGCAGTTATATCTATTCAGGCAAGAGCCGGGGGCCTGGACTGCAATTCAGGAGTAGGAACAGTGAGCGGATTGTTTGATACAGCTCACTCATTTATAATTGCTCCCAAGATATTTTGTTAATCTAGAACTTTTTTCCTCTTCATAAATCCTATCAAACTACAATTATCCTTTTATTTCTCATTCATTCACCCATTTTTTTTATCAAACTTACTCCAATCATGCTTTCATTCCCCCATTCTACCAAAACCGCTCTTGTCAAGGTCAAGGATGACCCCCACAAGGCCAAACTCCATCTCTTTTCACTTTGTGTGACTTACCAGTTGAGCCCTCTTGCACACAGCCTATCCCTCTTAAGAGCTTCCTTCACTGTAGCATTTTCTTCCCTTGGACCCCAGGTTTTCCTCCTTTGAGTACAGGACTCCCTTCCAGTCCCCTTGGGAGTTTTTCTTCATCTCCCTGACTTCTTACAGTGGAACAACCCAGGGCTCAGTTCTTGGGCTCCTTCTCTTCTTTATCCACAATCGCTCTTCTTGTAGCTCTCACGTCATCTCATGGTTTTAAAGGTCATCTCTACGCTGATGGCAGCTACACTTATCCCTACATCCTGGACCTCCTCTCTGAAACGTGTACTTCCTACTGCCTACTCAACATCTCCACGCAGATGTCTAACATGCTAATGCGTCCAGAACTGAATCTGACCCTCCCGTCACGGCTGCTGTATTAATGATCTTCCTCAGCTCAGTTATGGGCAGCTCCAGCCCTCTAGGGCCTGGGCCAAAAATCTTGGACTCGTCCATGACTGCTTTCTGTCTCTCACACCTGACCTCTGCAGTGAAACAAATGAATGTAAAATCCCTGCATTTAAGAGATTCATATGATATTTGAGGGTGAGGGGTAAAGAGCAGGAGAAAAGAAAAGGTAAATTATATAAGGTGTATAAAATGATAAGAACGCAGGGACAGTGGAAGATTTAGTCTCTGACAAGCGGGAGGAATACCTTTCCTCCAAGTCAGGCAAGAAAAGCTGCTGTCAGGTGTGGAAGTGCAAAGAGGCCTTAAGCTTGCCCTACACTCGCCCTGCTGTGAGGACAGACAGGTGAGACCACTCTCCGGGCAAGAGGGGCAAGCGGTGGTAGGGTCAGGACGGAGCGGAGTCATGCAGACGAGGTCATACAACAGAACAGCCTGAGAAGAAATAAAGATGGAGGGTGTCCTCCAGGCCTCACTTAGGGCCGAGCTGCCACTGGACACTTGGTGGCTGTGAATTCCCTCCTGGCACTTCCTAGCCATGGCACGGGAGGAGACTGATGGAATGACACGGGCTTAGGTTTTATAGTGCGGCGTGGCAGAGGGACAAAAGGGTAGAGAGTAGAGGTCCCGGTGAAAGTGTGACTGAAATGATGACAATGACTTCTGGATGGACTAGACAGAAAGTGAAGCCAGAAGATGCTGATAAAGCATCAAACAGAGGAACAAAAAGGATGCCTTGAAGAGGTGGAGAAATAGCAGAAGTGAAATAAAGGAGTGAGGAAGCAAGGGCAGTAGGTAAATACTCGTTTTCCCATAACCTTGGCTATCCCTGTGCGCAGTGAACCACGCAATCTAATAACTGAAACATGGAAAAGTCCCTTTGTCAGGATGACACATGCTAGTGAACATCAATCTGAGCTTGGGGTTGCTGGGATGAGCACCTGGGTCTCATTCCCTTTGTGCAGGAGCTGTGCATCTGGCTGCCTATTTCATCGAAGACCAAACCCACACCAATTATTTTAACAGAGATTTCAAAAAAGACTTGTTAACCAGATTATGAAGAGGTGACAGAGCGAAAGGAGGACAGTGAGATGTCACAGAGATGATAAGCACAGGAAGCAGCTACTGCTCTTAGGAATGGGAAACAAAGACAAGGCATTATTAGGAGGTTAGAAGCTTGTAGGTCACGGCCTGAGGAGCTTGTAGGTCACGGCCTGAGGAGCTGGGAGTCAGACCTGAGGAGTGGATGCTGCTCTGCTGGCAATTGTGCCTTGGGACCTTAGGAGGACGCTAGCGCTAGGTTCAAACCTCCATAGAGGGGGCACTGTCTGCGTTGTGATCTTTGAGTGCGACAACAAAATTGTACAAGTGTGGAAAACTTTGAAGTGGCACCAACTCCTCCTCCAGGAAGCAGCTGTTGCCAATGGGCTGCAGAACCAAGGCTGTGGCATTGCTATTAGGGACAGAGCTAACACAGAGCAGCAGATCCCTTCTTCCTTCCTCTGGTTCCAATCTCTCATATGCTTACTAATGGTGGAATCACCTCACAAAACGCCAGGCGGCCAAGGAGAAACGTGGCCTGCCTGCACAGTCTCATCACCAAGCAGAGCGTGGAAGGTGCAGTAGGAGCTGAGAGAGAACAACTTCCCGACCAGTGCCGACCAACCAGCAGTCTAGCTGGTGTTTCACCCAAGTGGTGGCTGGTCAACTCACTAGTGGTTCCCACGTTCCCAGACAAAACACAAACTCAACGGCTCTAAAATCTGCTGTTATGTAAGGACAGGCCAATTTCCAATTTTTAGATTACAACATCTTTTTATAAAGAACAAAAACCACATGTACTGTTCCAGCCTATGTTAGTGTCATGTGAGTCACTGTCTTAGAAAGAACTATAGTAATAACAAGTCAAAACATATCAAGACACTTCCCCCCCAAATGATAAAATTGCAATTATGTATTTTCTCATATATCTTTTATATTCATGACAGATACTAAGAGGCCAGTTTACTTCTCTCACAGCCATTTCTTACTCTAAGGGAAATTTGAAAATAATACCTAAAAAGTGCATGGCATATGGTAAGGGCTCAGGTAATGAATGAATAAAATGAATGAGAAAATGAGTTTACTCCGGACTATGTAAAACACTATCATAAAGTCCTCCCAGAGGATATTCAGCCACCAGCAGCAAATACAAGGTCTCTGTTTCTATCACAAAAATCAAACTCTTCCTTAATTAAAATTAAAATCTCATTACTCCTATTAGCTTCCCTTTGCTCTCCCAGACTTGCCACGGTTACAGAAGGAGAGGGCTGTAATTTTTTTTACTGTTCTCCAGTGTTACCTTCAAGCAAAATATTTTGAAATCTATTTTCCTAACAATTCTTCCAAATACATATATATAGTTCCAAATATATATATACCATATATATACGCGCTTAGCATGCTTAAAATTCTTTAATTTTCAAGGTCATGTACTTCTATTTGTCTGTTTGTTATTAAATGCAGGCACTATTCGATGAGTTAATCTCAGCCACTGTCTCAAGTTCAAAAGAATCATTCAAAATGGTATCTAATGACATTCCTAGAACTTTAGACAACATTATTACTACCATGGAATGCAGTCACTAGGTCCTAAGGATTTAACTAGATGCTGTTTACTGAAACTGAACTTCATCAAATCCTTCCCCATTCCACTGTGGTCTCCCACATTTCAATACATTGCTCATTCTTGTCACCAAACCCAACTTGTATCTTTTACATTATTAAATTAAATATTAACTTTCCCTGATTTTTGAGGTGACCTTTCTCTCCTGCTATCCTTTTAATACAGGAGAACACACCCTCTGGGCCTTTTAGCACCTTATGTGATTAAAGAGTTTGTAAATGTCCACACTTTTTGAAATATATAATTTCCTTCTTAATGTTTTTTCTCTACTCCAAAAAGTTGTTGCTATTTCTTTTAATTATTTGGGAGAAATGATCTTCTCTTCTACTTTTGTCACATATCTATTTATAGTAAGTTCCTTGGTTTGCTTAAATTTCTTTTTCAACCTACCTTTGAGGGAAGATATTATTTGCTTTTTGTTAGGAATTTTGAGCTTTTCTGAAGTGTAGACTTCTCTACACAGTATCCTCTCTTTCCCAGAGTAGCTTTCCAAACAGAAGACTATCAAAATAGAGAAAAACAGAGGTCATCAGACGAGCTCTTCCTAAATCTCTCCTCTACCAGAAATGTCTCAGTGGCCACACAGGTCCTTTCTCCCTCCCCCCTCCCCTGTCTTCCGGAAGCTAATCCATCCCTGCTTGGGAGTGCCCCCACTTCTCCCTGCTGGGGGGGGGGGGGCTCACTCTGTCACTCTCCCTTCTCCTCTAACCTCATCCTGTTTTTACTCCTCCATCAGCTCTTACTCTTTAACATATAAATATGCTCCTTTTTTTCCATCTTAAAATAAAAAGCCCTAGCAATCTATCTCCCTCTAAAGATTATTACCACATCTCTCCTCCGAGCCAAATGTTTGGGAAGAGATGCCCTCTGTTGCTGTTTTCTCTTTCTCTCTCTCCACTCACTGCGCACCATCCCACCATCCAGTCATCCAGCTGCCTTAGCCAACGGCATTTGCAGCTTGCCTGCACTCCCCACAACATTCGACAGTGTGTAGGAAATTATGTATGGAGTGCCCATCACCTGGCACTGGGGTAGGTGCTGCTGTAACAGAAATGAAAGGCAGATGTGACCCCTCACGGGGCTCATTGGGTCAGGCATTCCTGAAAACACTCAGGTTTGTTTACTGCCACTGCTCACCTTTACAGGCTTCACTTAAAGGTACCTATTCTCCAAGTCCCCTTTTTTTCTTATACATAACTTTTCCAAGCAATCTCTTCTATACTCAAGGCTTCAATTACTTTATATACTCTAATGATAATACAATTTTTCAACGTTTTCATTTAACAGTTTTATTTTACACTGGATGCCACATTTACTAAAACCAGATTCTAAGTTGCTTTACAAAAGCAATCACCCAAAAATGTGATATTCTTAGCATATCAACTGTAAGAAATAACTTTCCTTAATAACATTTTATTGGTCTGATGAGAGGAGGAAGATTCAGGCTGGGAAAAGGCATAAAGAAAACTTTGGGGTGCTGCCAAAATATTCTATATTTAGATCTTGTTTTACATCTTGATACAAACTACACATATCAAGAATCGTTGAGCTCTGCAATTAAGATTAGTGCACTTCACACACTACACTGTTTTACAAATGAGGTGTTACTGGGAATACAGCCACAGGAAGCATCCGCACCCCAGCTACAGGGGTGAGTAGTTGCGACAGAGGCCTATGATCCTTTAAGAAAGACTGCCGACACCAGACTTAAACTTCAAATAATATCTTTAAACTGTCCCTTTTTTTAGGATAATTCAGATCAACCACACCCAGGTACAGAAGTAACAAGGAGATTCATAGGCCAGCTTAGAAAAATCACTCAGTTAAAGTAACTAAGAATTTGATAAAACTCTAACACAGGGGTGGCAGCCTTCTTTTCTTTAGCCTTGAGCTGCACTACGGGCTTAATGACATAGATCACACATTAAGATTTTATTTGGTCTTACATAATGTTATTTTTTTTTTTAATTTGGTGCTAATATTTTAAAAATAGGAGTGTCCACTTAAAATAAAAACCGCCAAGATTTGGCTGCTCAGACAAAGAAAGGAAGATGGAGCCACACCGGAACCACATTCCTACAAGGAAACAGTGAGCTGCAGTGACTCCACAACACCAGCCTCGGCAGGGCTGGCGCGTCAGTCACTCTGCAGGCACCACCCGCTCTTCTCACAGCGGCGAGGAAGTGAGGACTGCTGCTGGGAGTGCCTGCGGGGAAAGTGGGGACACGCAAGTCAGGCGCTCCTCCACACGCAGCTCACTCGTTACCTGACTGTCCGGGGCATGCAAGTCCACAACCTCAGGGGTACGCAGTGGCCTCTAGGACAATGGCAGAAAAGAACCAGAGCGATCGAAGGGCCAGAAGGACCAGGAAGGGCATAGGGACCTCGAAGCCTGCCAGCATCAAGGGGCAGGGACCTCCCCCATGTCTTCCAGAGTGGCCCTGTTCCTACCTCAGGTAATTCTGCCTGGTAAAAAGATTCTTTATACTACCTCTGCAACCTCTGTGAGCCTATATTTATTTCAAAATTAAATGTTAAATAAAAGCATCTCCTGACACTGATTAGAAATCTGTATTCCTTCCTGTAAATCAGTCTGTAACCACTTACTGTATGACAAGTTTAATCCCTCTTCCACCAGGAAGCTCTTCCATTACCTATAGCTCTCTTGCCCAGGTCCCTGCCAAGTGTCTCCTTTCTCAAGGACTCTCTTGTCCTATAGAGCGGCGGTCATCCAGGGACCATGGAATGGTACCAGTCAGGGCCTGTTAGGGACCAGGCTGAACAGCAGGAGGCGAGCTTGAATGTAATGCGCTTGAATGTAATGCGCTTGAATAATCCCCAAACCATCTTCCCAAACCCATCTCCCCAAACCCAGTCTGTGGAAAAATTGTCTTCCACGAAACTGGCCCCCAGTGCCAAAAAGGTTGGGGACCACTGCTACAGAGTATTCATTCAATCAACAAACATTCACTGAGAGCCCAGTAAGTGTAGGACATTCTGGACTCTGGGGTTATAGCAGGGAACTATGTTCTTGCCTTGCGGAACCAACACTAAATTATTACATCTAATAAAGTAACAAGCTAGCATTAGACTTCCCGGTGGCCATATATTACTAATTTTATCACACTTAGAGCCCACTAAATTCCCAAATTCTTCTTCTTATACATTGCTCAGACATATGCTCAAACAACTAGGTTACTGGATCCAAATTTCTTTATTTGCTAAATGTTGTATTTTTAGAATCTATCTTTTCCTTCAGTCTGTCAAGAACTTCTTGTATACCAGTTTTTTTCCCTACTTCTTAGTACCTACTATATACATTCTACTATCTTGTCGTCTATAAAATCTGATAAATATACCTCTCCGTATAATCATCTGAATAGGTTACTAAAACGTTGACCAGGACAGCACTGTGGTCACTAAAAACCTATGACATGTGTCACCAGCATGCACCCCAGTAGACACAGATTCATCATTCAGGATCCCACAGCTTCCCTCACTCAGCGAGCTGTGAACCGCCTACCTGTACCATCATGTCTACATCTGCCCACAGAGACATCGCTTGGTTTAGGCCAAACACCTTCCCAAAGTTCAGATATGGTACATTCACCAATTTTCCCTGATAATCTTGGAGGGGAAAAATTTTTTTTCACCTTTACACGGTGAATAGGGACATTCCCTATTCACATGTAAAGACAACAGTGTGGGAACTGCCTGGGGAAGTGTGTAAGTGAGAGTGAGTATGTGTGAGAGAGAGAGAGAGAGAGAGAGAGAGAGAGAGAGAGAGAGAGAGTGTGTGTGTAGGCTGGGTGAAGGAGGCAAAGGGGCAAAAATTAGGATAACTGTAGCAGCATAAACAATAAAATATTAAATTTTTTAAAATGAGAAGGTAATAGTTAAAAGGGATGAACTACTGAAGGAGAAGAGGTCAGTATGTAGCTTCTAATGTAAATGAGAAAGCTTTAAAAATAAATATTAAATATACTTTTAAAAAGAAAGTCAGTTTATGAGGTACCTTTTTTTTTAAAGATGCACTTTAGTTAAGACAATTTATATAATTATATGAACTTTTCTATACACTGTACTTTGAACAGGGTATAGCTGAACACTAACAAATTTTCACTGGAAACTGTTTTCTATTGTTAAAACCAAGTAACTTCTCCTAATAAAAGTTTTTTTGCCTTCAATACATTCACTGGTAGTTATTTAAAAAAATGGAAATGTTCTAAAATTTCCATAACTATATTAGAACTCTATGAATTCTACCATTTATACAGAAAACCAGGTTAAAATCATTTTGTAAAATGCTAATTAATATATGTGAATAAAGCATAACACAAATTAACATTAAGCACTTGGAACTGAAATACAAACAAAAAGATAATTCATGAATACGGTAATGATTATTCTCTGGCACAAAATCTGAAAGCATTTTATGCATTTTAAGTGAATTTTCAATTTTAAGTTAACTTCCAGAGTATCGTCTTCCAGCTTTAGAATGAACATTCAGCAAAAGTCATTATACAGACACAGCCTGGGATTCTTGACAATTTGGCAAAAGCTAAGAATACAGTTGATTTCTTTTCTCTCTAAGCAGAAAAATTTAACCTGTAACAAGTGTACACAAGTTCATGCAAGGCTTGTATAATACAACTAAGAAAATAAACTAAAAGCACTTCAGACCTAGTGATGTAGAGAAATGTTGATTGACGTTACTTAAAAATTATGTTCATTAAAATCAAATCTTTACTAATTCATACCTTTTATCCTAGCAGATATTAAATCTACCTAGAAAGTAACCAAATGAGATTTACTGCAAAATACTCTAAATTTGCTGCTCTTCACTAAACTCCCAAAGCAAACACAGGTCTTATTTCAATGCTAAGGGAACTAAAAGCACAACCCTTCACCCTATCTTGCAACATATATAAAACTGAAAAGGTTTTATGAGAGTAGACCCCTAAAAAACCGGAATTATCTTCTGGAGGGTGGGCCCCTTGCAGTGCAAGCTTCCCCCTCAGGTGAGTGTTCTAGGAGCCCATCTGTATCAGTGGAACAGCTGATATTGGTGTGAAAGGCTGTGTTCAGCTTCAGTGAATTTTTTTTTTAAGACTCTTTCAACATGTTTGCCCATTTCATGATGGGTGATTTATGAGCGCACCTGCCCACACTGTGCTGAGTGTTCAGCAGTTTCTGATCAAAAATGGCTTGACCCCCAGCCCCCACCCTCCCTATTCACCTGATCTCACCCCAAGCGACTTTTTTTGTTTCCCCAATGAGAAAAGTCCTCAAAGGGAAACATTTTACTGATGTGGAAGAGGTGAAACAAACAAGAAAAAAATGGCAGAAGCACTAAAAAGCATCAAATCTATGAGTTCAAAATCTGTTTTGAGCAGTGCAAAAAAAAGGTTTGATAGGTGTATTGCATCAAATGGAGTACTCTGAAGGGACTGAAGTTAAAACTTGTAAGAATAAATACACATTTTTTATAAATAAATTCTGGGTGTTTTTTGGTCTCTCCTTGTATTTTATTCAGTGAAGATGTCTTAACACAAGTATTAATAAGAAGTGGACTTATATCCTATGACGCTATATCTTATTTGCCACGGTTCTTTTGCTCTCAAAATGTAGTTTTAGAACTGGAGAATGTTAACCTCCAAAGAAATGTCTTCCCTCCAAGCTGCTTACCTGACTATATTTCCACTCTGTTTCATCATTCGGAACATGTGCACAATTTTGGAGAACATCTTTTCCCTACCAGCTCTGGCATGGAGAGTGACACAAATGCGCCAAGGGGTATTTCCAATGGCCACCTGAAGATAAGCATCATTAGCCTAAAAAGAAAGATCAAGAAGTAGTCAGAAAATCATAAATGTTATGTTGATCCAAATTTTTATTTCAAGTATTTCACAGCTCTTTATGGTGTAATTTTCATTCCCCTTATCCAAACAAAAGAAATTAAAATAGGGGATGACTGAATGCCCTGCCCAGACCACAAATGTCCATGGAAAAACAGAAGCTAACCTTGTGAGTAAAAGACAAAATTTCCTCGGCAGCCTTTGTGCACTGAATATTACTGCATTTTGATCTGGAATTACCAGGCAGGTAATTTGACGTACTGCCAGAACACTAAAGCTTAGATCTCCCTTCTGCCTGGTCTTCCCCACAGGGGGTCACACAGAACACAGAGGCCGACTAGTTCCTCACAATCCAACCTGAACGGTGCCCGCTCCCTGCACAGCAGTCAGACCTCTGACGGCAGCGGGGCTCTGCGCGCTGGGGCTATCACATAGGGCCCACGCGGGGGTGTGAACAGAGAAGAAATATGGGCCTTTGAGTCAAAGAGCTCAAGGATGGGTGGGTTCACTCGGGCCCTCCAAACCTCCCACCTTCCAAGAACCTTAAAATAAAAGCTATAAAACGTAAAGACAGAAACCAATAAAGGCAAATGGCTCTTTTTCTAAACCAAGCCTGGCAACTTGTGAGGAAGGAAAAGAAGAAAAACAAAATAGAAAGCAAGGAAATTCTAAAAGACCCTGAGGGTTTCAGAGAAGCCTGTATAGCCAGGCCTCAAAGAGACTTTAATTAAAAAAGAAAAAAAAAAGAGTCAAACACCACAAATAGCTCTACTCAATTTTTTTAAAGCTTAATTTCTAAAGGGCATATATACATTTTTATCACTGATCCCCATGTGTATAAATTTTAACACTAGATATTAACTGAGAAAATTTCCAATATTTAGATTCCCTAAATTTCCAAAGAAAACTGTCCAAACAAGTTATTAAGGTTTCCTGGTACTTTGTGCAGTTTACACATCATAAAACTTCACCTGATTCTCATATATGAGAATGAGAAATGTAACAAGAGGAAAGGCAGGTGACCTGAGTTCTTTTGCAGTGATGGTGGCCTTATCCATCCATTCCAATGCTGTCCTTGGTAAGCAGCATGCAACTAACAGAAACCATCTCAGAATAAAATTTATAGCCATAAAAAAAATCTTCCTTGATAAAACTAACTGGCTTCCATACAGAGGGAGTAAAAACAATACTATAACCTCATGGGCATGAGGCTCTGATCAAGGAGACCACCCAGTCACTCAGGAAGGCCAGCGGCCCCTTCAGAGCACAGACATACAGAGCACAGGAAGAAGCGATGGCGTTCCCACCGTCTGTCGGAGCCCTGTCTGCTGACCCGGGGCTGCTGCATGGGGGGACTGCTGCACGGGACTCTCCACTGCCACTCTCTCGGGAGGCTCAGCCACCAGAAGCCCCGCCCCTCACCCTCAGCTTACTGCCCACCAAGCAGCGTCCTATTTCCCGTCTCCACCACTGGTGCACCAGGCCCTTCTCTTCTCGTTCCGCCCCACCACTGACAGCCCTCCACTCTCCCCTTTCCGAACCCTACCCCAGCCCTGCCTGGGCACCAGCGCTCTCTCCCCACGCCACCGCCTCCCAGGGCCCATTCGGGAGGGAGCAAGGGGCAAGTCTTCCCCAACAAGGGGTCTGCTACTGCTGCGGTCCCAAAATGGGAGAGATGAGCGCTGGCAGGCTGGCATGGAACACATTCTCACAGAAACAAGTATGAAGGGCGGCCAGATTCCACTGTATCATTAGTACAACTGTTCAGCTATATTATGAATTAAGTAAGTTTTTACAGCTGGCCTGTGAAATGGTCCTACATAACACTGTTTCTATGGGAAAATTTGTTCTAAGCCATAAACACCAATCTATAAATTTTGAAATTTAGTCCCATTCATTAAATGAATATTACCTATACCAAGTTTATGATCTAAAGAATCTTTACATCTACTTTAAAATGACTAAAAAATACAGTGTGGTCCGAAAGTTTAATACTGAATGCCCAACAATAAAGCCGACAATACATTAAAAAAAAAAAAAAAAAAAAAAAAGGTTTTTTTTAACCACTAATTCATTTCACATTTATTCTCAACTCTTCTACGTAAAACACTGCCAGACTAAATGAACGTACTATGCACACAACCTAAATAGGCTGATACTCATAGTTCCAATGCGCAGCAGATAGCATACTTTTACACAGTCTCTCTGTACCATGAGTTTAATAGTATCTGTTATGAATTCTTTAATATCAGCAGAGAACTTCTGGAAAAGACTAAAAGCATAACTAATTTTGGAAGCTACTGTGTGTAGTTACAGACTGCATTTATTCTGATTTTATATATTCTATCCTAAAAAATCAGGTAATAAAACTGTTTTTTGAGAAACCTCACCCTTTTCCAAAGCTTTCTGAAAAGGGGTCTGAGACAGGATTCGGCCTGTTTCTAAGCAGCACTGGTCAGCTTACCTGCACAGGTTACCTGCACACTGCATCCTCCACAGGATCTTCTCCGGCATTCAACTGTTCAGCCCAAACACCCAGAAGGAACTGCGGAAGGAACAGGTAAATTTAGACTGCAGTGCCACCCAGTGGTTGAACAACTTTAAAAGTTTCCTAACACACAAAACATTGTAACTGTCATCTTTAGAATTTCTCAACTGATTACAGTATCATCCACTAATATTTAATTAATGAACTATATCTGCTTATTCTGTTACATATGTTTTCAAGCAGTGCCTTCAGCAATCCATAAACATTCCTATTCTACATTCCTAGCTCAAAGATAATGCATTTCCCCCTAAGAAGAATTACCAAATTACATAAATATTGGATAAAAATACTTTTACTCGTATTTCTATTACATATTGTAAAATTCACCCCGCCTAGATTATCAGCCATAATACCATATGTGCTGCGATAATCCCCCAAGTATGTTGTTATAGTTATCTGGACTATTTTTGCAGTAGAAAAAAAAAATCCAATTAAAAATTCCCTCCAAAGGGCCTAACTAAAGGAGAAGGAAAGAAAAAAAGGAACAGAAATAAAAGAAGCTATGACCCATACCCTCCCCCGACTCTCCCCCACCCCAGAAAACTACCTCAGTGCCTTGGGTTTACCTGTACAAAGAGCACCTAGAGGCAGATAAACAGGGGAGGCTGAGGAGAACATAGCCCCCAGTGGCATGGACTGTGCAGTCCGGTATAAGGAGAGGTTGTCACTTTAAGAGAAAACTCTAGTTCATAACTAGTTCCCATGCCCTACCTAGTTCCATACCATTTCCTCAACAGAATCAGAATGTGGATGACTAATATGCTACACTTAAACTGTAAATGCAAGTTAAAGCATTTACTGCATTTAAATCATGTGGTATGAACACAAGTAAGTTGTAAATAAATGCTGAAATAAATCTGAAATTTGCACACCCTCTAAGAAAACCATTTACTAAAGACAGAAATGCTGAGAAGGAAGATGGAATAAGCCTATCATAACAAGAATAAGCAGCTGTCTGTAGAACTGAGAAAATGAACAGTCTCTGAAAAGTTACTCATGTGTTTGCTCTTTTCACTGCCAATGTCTTCCTCCTTCCTTTCCTTACTGTCATCTCCTCTCATAAAAGCTTCTAGAACTCTCTCCTTACTGCACTACTTCATAGCGTTTAAAAAAGAGTAGAACTCTCCAAACTTCTTGTTCATTCCACTGATGTAATTCTTTTCTTTGTGTTTATGTTAGTAAGTCAGCTTTAAAGAAGTGTCAGAGGAGCATAAATATACAGTCTTCAACTAACTTCTACATCCAAGTACAGAGAAATATCATAAACAGTGCACATGCCAGAAATGCTTATTGAGCCTTCCCTTCCCAGTCTTTAACTACTGACAATCCAAAAATATAAAACTCACCAAAATGTCCTTTCTTAGCCTAACAGCACATACCTTACAGAATTTGGTGGTGATAATCATCTTTATGATCATCACCTTTCCCTAAAGACTCTCCTGAAGCCTTCGGAAAACTAATGCTCCTGCTCACGAGTGAAGAGCAACAACGGAATAGATGCGTTATCAACACCAGTCCAAATGTGGCTCTTTATTACACAGACTGTCCAACTGCTATTGAAAAACCTGATGGAATCTCTAGATAAACATTTTTAAAAACACCGATTTGCCATTTAAATTGTGAAAGCATGTTACCTTTATGGATCAAAAGACGGAAGACAGGGCAAGGGGAGTGGCTGCTAATGCACAGGAGATTTCTTCTCGGGGGAACGAAACTGTTCTAAAATTAGATTGTGGTGATAACTGTACCACCTCATGCATATACTAAAAACCACTAAATTGTGTGTACACTTTAAATTAGTAAGTTTATGGTATGCAAATTTCTTAATAAAGCTATTAAAGAAAAGGAAAAAAAATAAGAAAGCCCAGAAGTGGTTTCTCACTCCAGTTATTCCAGTAAAATTTAGGGTCCACAGATAGGTCTTGGGGTTGGGGGTATAATTAAAAGGACACCGTCCTCAACGATGACGTCTGCATGTGCAAGAGCTAGGAATGGAAGGAAACAGAAAACTAACAGTTTACATTTTATTAAGTATGAAGAGCTTTAATTAAGCCTTATTGTTTGCTGTTTAGATGACACAACATTGCTCTTAATTGAGATCACAAATATCACTCCACATGTGACACACTGGCACAAATTAGAAAGCAGAAGACTGGCCAGTGCTGAAAGGAATGAAGGATGTAAGACACACCCTGCTGGTGGGGTACAGACTGCTACAGCCATTCTGAAGAGCAACTCAGCAGCACTTAGACAAGTCAAAGTATATACACCCAGCAATCCCTCTGCTGAGTCCGGAGGGGTGATGTACAAGATTATTCACCACAGAGCTGTTTGTGGGGACAGGGAGCTGGGGGCAATCTAGTTGTCCATTATTGTCTGTCATTACAGGATTGTGGGCAGGGAACAAAAGTCAAAGGCAGTGAATACCACAGGGTATGAACTATTAGCAGTTAAAAGCAAAGATTTAGCTGTACATAAGGCATCAAGGATGGATATTAAAAACATAGTTCAAAGTATAAAAAGGAAAATTTTTAAAAAAAGGAAGACTTTTACAGTACAATGCCATTTATGGAAATGAAAAACATTCACACAAAACACTGCTGGTTTTAGAAGACCACCAAGTAAAACAATGTACATCAAACATATTAGAATGACTGCTTTTGAAGGCAGGAAGTAGAGGAATGTGATCAGAGAATGAGAAAAAAATAAATGAATATATAAAAAGCATGGAAAGAAGAGCCTTTGTAATCACCAAAGAAAACAGTGTGCTCTGAACACACTGAGCAACCTAACGAACTCAACCATTTGCTGCAGGGAATGAGGGGTGTGATGGGGGATGAGGTAAAGAGAGTGCAGCAATTACCTCTAACTCTTCCATTGTGGTGTTTTTTTAATGAAATTTCAAATCATTCTGTGTGTCTTCTTCTCCAGGTTCCTGCCCACCCACGAGTTCGTTCAGTTACTGCTGTTTGATCTTATCCAAAGCTGCTTTCAGATCATTCCACAATCCGAGAGGGGAAAATTAAACGCAGTATGAAATTTCACCGAGGTTTCACTTAATTTTTCACTACTAATAAGTGTAATTCATCTCAGATGACCAGTCGAGATGCCTCCCGTGACTGCAACACAATCACATTTAAAGGACAGAACCGCCATCACTGAGAACTACCTGCAGACTGCTCTGCATTCCCCAAACATTTGCAAATGCCAACAGTATAAAACTAGCGTCTCATCTATATCCCAGGCTATCACCACATTTCTGACAAGCGGCAAATTCCACATTCTATTCACATTCAGCTTGTGACCATTTAATAAAAATGGAAGCCTTAAAGCTGGATCCTTACTGTACACCATTTACAAAAATTGACTCAAAATGGATTGATGATGTAAATGTAAGAGCTAAAATGATAAAACTCTTAGAAGAAAACAGGGAGGGGGACAGCTTCATGACACTGGGCTTGGGAATGCTTTCTCATTTATAACACCAAAGCACAAACAACAACAAAAATAGGTAAGTGGGACCTCATCCAAATTAAAAAAACATTTATGCCTCAAAGACACTATCAACAGAGTGAAAACACAACCTATGGTAAGGAAGAAAATATTTGTAAATCGTATACGGGATAAAGATTGATATCCGGTATACAAAGAAACTCCTACAGCTTAAGAACGAAAAACAAGCAACATGATTAAAAATGGGCAAAGGACCTGAAGACTTGCAAAGCATCAATAAGCAAGTGAAAGATGCTCAACATCACTAGTAAATAAGGACATGCAAATTACACAATAAGGTATCACTTAACACCCATTAGAATGGCTATTATCAAAAACAAAACAAAACAACAAAAACACCCCAGAAAATAACAAGTGGTGGCTACGATGCAGAGAAATGGGGGTGTTACTGCGGAAAACTGTTGGCAAAACCTTAGAAAGTACTGAGAAACATCATAATTAAAATATCAAAAGTTAAAGAAAAAGAGAGACTCTTAAAAGGAGGAAGAGAAAACCAACTAATAGTACAAGGAGACCCACCCAAGGCCATCAGCAGGTTTTTTGGCAGGAACTTTGCAGGCCAGAAGGCAGGGACACAACATATTACAAGTACTGAAAGAAAAAACTTCCAAACAAGAACACTCTGTCTGGCAAAGTTATAATTCAGAATTGAAGGAGAGATTAAGAGTGTTCCAGACAAGCAAAAGCTAAAGGAGTTCATCACCAATAAACTGGACTTCCAAGAAATGTTAAGGGACTTTTTTAAGCTGAAAAGAAAAGGTGCTCATTAGTAACAAGAAAACAATATGAAAGTGTAAGTCTCACTGGTAAATATAAAGGCAGTGAATTAGTCAACCATGTATGAAGGTAGTATGAAGGTTAAGACAAAAGTAGTAAAAATAATATAACTACACTAATTAACTAAGGGATACACAAGACAAAAAGATGTAAAATGTGACATCAAAAACAAAACATGGGCTGGGTCAAGTAAAAATTTAGAGGTTTAGAATGTGTTCAAAATTAAGCTGTAATCAATTTAAAATAGACTGTTGCAGTTGTAAAATATGTAAGTTATTAATAGGTGATATACAACATGGTGACTATAGTTAATACCGTATAGCATATTAGAAGGTGCTGACAGTAACTTTTTTTAATCCTCACCCAAGGATATATGAATATATTAATATGGGGCGGGGGGACATCCATGTGGGAGAGAAACATCAATGGCTGCCTCCTACATGCACCGCCACCTACAGGGGACTGAACCTGCAACCTAGATATATGTCCTGACCAGGGATCAAACCCACAACCCGCAACCTTTTGGTGTATGCTGGACAGGACAATGCTCCAACCAACTGTGCCACTCAGCCAGGGAAGCTTTTTGTTTTGTGGGTGGTTTATTTTGCTGTGCAGAAGCTTTTTAGTTTGATAGAGTCCCATTCATTTATTTTTGCCTTTACTTGCTGTTAAGTCTATAGTCCCTAATTTGGAGGCTTGTTACTATCTATAGCTCTTATTCCATTGATGACTTTGCTTAACTAAAGACAATGCCTTATTTTATTAGTAGTAATTTTAATAGTACTTCAATACCACCTCCTCTTAGGTATTTAGCACTCATAGTCCAAAGCTCATTCACTCAGGCAATGACCACCAATGGATGCTAAGACCATTATAGGAAAGGTTGATGGTGGACAATGGAAAGACCAGGCTGCTAATCAGACCCACTGATGAAGCCTGGCATCAAGAAAACATTACGTTTTACATTATATATACTGTGTGAACATTTTATCCTGTGTGATACATGTAGAAAGTACATGTCGATACAGCATTCCTGCCAAAAAAGGTCAATATGAATCTACTCAAACATTCAGGTCTACCTTTAAGTTTACCAGAAATGAAGGAAATAGAGGGATAAGGTAAACACCACCACCGGGAAACATTCAAACACTAAAGTTTTACAAAACTATCCCCAGTTTCTCCAACAAGTTAATGGCATCCAAAAGGGGCAGATCTAGGGGAATAATGATGTTTACAATTAAAAGAAACCAGGAGTTAAAATAAACAGATGAAATGACTGTGACTGTGCTCTGTGTGGGGCTGATTTGAAGAAATCAACTGTAAAAAGATATATATGTATATATTTTAATTCAACTGCAGATATCTGAATGTGAAAGGAGTATTTGGTGATATTAAGGACTTAATTTTAATTTTGTTACGTGTCATTTTGTTTATATAAAAACATGTTCATATTTTCTAGAGTTACAAATGTATTAGGTGAAGAGTAGACAGGGGCCATTATACAATTATGTTTTCAGGTATGTTTAAAACTTTCATAATAAAATTTATTAAAAGTTCAAACATTAACTCAATAAACATCTACCACACACCAAGCACAGCTTCACAGATGTAACAATGAAGATATATCCGGGCTAAGGAATTGATGCTATCATCTGAATATCAAAACTACCCTGAGACAGGTGGGGACAAATAACATGAATCTCGTGGTAGAGGTGAGACACATAAGAATTACAAAAGTGAAAATCCCATAACTTAGTCTCATGAGTAACAGAGGCAGGACTAGAACTCTGGTCCTTAAGTTCTTTGTACTGTCCAGCATTCCAAGCTACAGTTCTCCGCTCCCAAAATGTTATTTTAGTATCATAAATTGTTCCTTTGACTATGTAGCAGATAATTGTCATATTTTAAATAAATAAGCTGACAGATACATATGATGTCCTCTCAGAAAGAACAGATATAAGAGGCAGAGAAGATATTTCTTCCTCTCAAGAAGAAAGTAAAGGACTCAGCAAGCCAGAGTCCATGAACTAATTTATAACTAATATCTTTTACTTCCATGTCTCAATTTCATTGAACACATTGAACAACATTTTAAGCCTGGAAGATCAATTCTCAAAATGTGGTTCATGGACTTGTAGAAGTTTCTTATACCACATCAAAGTTACAACTAAATTACAGAACCACCATCATTGAGATCCACCTAAAGAAGAGATGAATAGGGCCCTATAACTAAGGATATAAAGAAGTCGCCTCTGCGTGACTGGCAGGAGCAGAGAGACATGGAGCCCACTGGGCAGCGGTTCCAAATCAGGAAGGATTTCTCGGATGCAAAGGGTCCCCTCTGAGGAGTGAGGGGTCCAGCCACACACCAGGTTCTTAAACCTGGGACACCAGTGCCAGGAAGGAGTTCCAATAACATCTGCCTGTGAAAACCGGCAAGAACTGCTTCTGAGTAAGAAAGAGGACTAATGAAGACCAAGGTATGCTCTTAAAGGGCCTGAGCACAGATCCCCTAGTAAACTCACTCACCCCGGGCTCCAACACATAGGCAGCAACTCACAAGTACTGGGGACATATACGGAGGAGTTAAATTGATTAGATTCAGGGCAAGGGCTGGAAGGGCAGAGGTAAGGGCAACTCTCTCCTGGGAAGGATGAACTGTCAGGTGCCAAATTTGAGCTCTCCACTGACACAGCTAAAACTCTTCATCCAGCAGATTCCTTGAGACACCCCCCCCCCCCCCCCAATCACGCACCTGGCTGGAGCCACTTGTGGAGACCTTTCCACACCAGCAGCTTACCTCAGCTGGTGCTGAAGACTTCCCTACAATCTTTCAGAGGTCCAAAAGTACCAAAGAAACAGCGGCTGGCCTCAGTACAGCCTGTACCTCTTGCTAAGCAAGCCCAAGCCTAGTTGAGTCTCAACTTGCATTGTAACTCCCGTAAGATGGCCCCCAACCTGGCAAATTAGATCCTTAATTTGCCAGGAGCTCATTGTGGAGTCCACTAATGGGTCCCAAGGCTGACATTAGTGGTAGCTCATCTCAGTTCACAGCATAGCTTCTCCCAAGTGCCTCCAAGCTCAGTACAAGCACCAACCAACCACAGATCACTTTGTAACTCCCGCCAGGTAGCCCTGACCTGGGCACAAAAGGAAGCTGAACTGACCTGCACTGGAGCCCCCCTTCAGAGGCTCTAGAACTGACCTGGCTTCAGATGACACCTGAGCACTGCACCACAAACAACACACCAGAAAGGTAGACATAACTGGCACCAGAGGCCCCAGCACAAAAACGAATCCCATTTCATGCAGCCAGATCCCATATAACAGCTGAACACCATAATCATCTTTAGCCTTCACAGCCAGTCAGCCTGAAGGTCAATCCTATCCACAGATGTGTCAACAGCAATCAAGTCTCAACTACAAAAGAAGGGCATACATAACTCACACAGGGGACAGGGGATATCCCTGGAGCATGTAGCTCAGGTGATAATGAGACTTCACCATTAGGTCTCACAGGACACATACTACATAAAGCCACACTGCCAAGAGTGGGAGATAGAGGACATCTACTTAATACATAGAAACACAGGGAATCACTCAAAATGAGACAAGGAAACACATCCCAAAATAAAGAACTGAACTTCAGAAAAAAAAAATTAAAGAAAATGGAGATAAGCAATGTACCAAATACATAGTTCAAAACACCGAAACACTGGTTATAAGCATGATCAATAACTTAGGAGAAAAATAGATGAACTCAGTAAGAACTTCAACAAAGAGACAGAAAACATAAAAAACAGCCAGTTGGAAATGAAGAACACAGGAACTGAAGTGAACGATACATTAGAGGGAATCATCAGCAGAGTAGAGGAGCAGAGGATCAAGTCAGTCATCTGGAAGATAAAGTAACAGAAAACACCCAATTGGAACTGCAAAAGAAAAATGAATCCAGCCCTGACCAGTGTGGCTCTGCTGGCTGAACATCATCCCATGAGACAAAAGGTCACAACCTGGATTCACAGTCAGGGCACACGACTAGGTTGCAGTTTCAGTCCCTGGTCTGGGCATGTATAGGAGGCAACTAATTGATGTGTCTCTTCTACTCTTTCTCCCTCCCTCCCCTGGTCTCTAAAAATAAATAAAGTCTTAAAAAAAAAAAAGAAAAAAGGAATAAAAAAAAAAGAAAAAAAGGAATAAAAAAAATGAACATAGTTTAAGGGACCCCTGGGACAACATTAAGTATACCAACATTTGTTTCATAGGGCTACCAGAGAGAGATTAAGGGACTGAAAACATAACCAAAGAGATAATGACCAAGGAATCCAAGATGCTGCAGAGTAGCTGGAAACTTCATCCACTTGCTCCCAGCCCTGCACCGGTCTTGCAGCTAAACCACAGAGCAATCAACTCGAAATGCAGCTGAGTGTGAGTGACAGTGTGTGTGAGGGAGCATGTATGCAAGCAAGTGTGTGGGTACGTGTGAAAGTATTGCCTGACCCCTCCTGGTGGAACAGCTGCCACTGCTGCTGCCCAGCCCAGTGCTTCTGGCCGTGCAGATTGGAGGCAGGAGCCATTCTGAGGGATTTTAAAATACCAAGGAACATGTATAAAGGACCCACGGACAAAGGCGATGGTGGGGAGGATTGAATGTGGGAGGTGAGTAGTGGGTAGGGCAGGGGAGAGTAATGGGAGAAAAATAAAAACAACTGTAATTGAACAATAAAAAAAAAAGAAAAAAGCATTCAAGGAGGAAAAAAACACATGCATCCTGATTTGACTCATTATTAGCAATAAAAATATTTGTAAATTGAAAAAAAGAATATCCCTACCGAGGAAGAAGCCTCCAGAGAGCCTGCACCTGGGCGCCCAGACTTGTCTCAGTGCCCTCCTGCACGAGAAGCCAGGATCTGGGGACTGTGGTACTTACTGGGGAGGGAGCTGTCACCTCCTGACCCAGGGCCCAAGGCAGAGCCTGACTGAGGAAGGCAGCAGCAGAGACCACCCAGGGAGCACAGTGGCACAGCTGCTGGCTGCTCAGCAGCAGGAGCCAGAGGCTGACTCACTGAAGGGAAGGGGTGCTCCAACACCCAGCCACAGCCGCATGTTGTGATATAGCAGCAGGACTCTTCCCTTCCTACCCCCACCCCATCAGGATGATGTGAGATCTGAAAGAAGATGGTGCGTACAGGACATAGTCTATTAATTTGGGAGAGAAGGAAGAGGCCTGGGTGTGAGAGAGAAGGGTGGATAGGTGGCCTCTGGATAGGACAGCTGTCACAATACAATCTAACAAAATAGTTTCAAATGAAGTTAAAGACAACCAAGTGCTACTAGAGCCATTGTTTGGAAAAACCATAATGGACTTTTTGGCCAACCCAATACATATATATACATGCTAAGTTTTTTATAAAACTTCAAGGAGCTGATGGATGCTCTTAAGTCCATCCAAAAGGCTCAGATGGTAACTAAAATCTAGAGCTTAATATAAAATTAAGAGAATATTCAATGTGAAGACAGAGTGGCCTAAGCTTGAAGTTTAATGAAAACTAACATTTACAGGACAAAAAAGAAACAACAAAAAACAAACAAACAAAAAGATGCAGCCTGTCAGAGAAATCAAGAATACGCAGCCTGAGAAGCCGAAGGAAAAACAGGAAGCTGTGGTGGAAGAGATGCCATGGTCAGAATGAAAGAAGAGGACCACTGAAGAGTGTCAAGTGCTGTTGTCAGTCACAAAAATGAAGGTCACTGTTGTCCCTGATTAGAATGGAGTCAGTATAGCTGTGGGGGCAGAAACTATTTTGTATTAGGTGAAGAAATGAGTGAGAATTAAGATTTATTTTAAGAAGCTTGGCTACAAAAAAAAAGGAGAGCTGCTAAAAAACAAAAACAAAACACTTTTTTAAAGGTGGGGGAGACATCTACATGTTTCAGTGCTGATGGAGATAAGCCAGTACCCAGACTAAAGACACAGGAAGAAAGGGAGCAGGTGATGTTAAGGTTCCTGTGATGCTAAAAAGGATGAGCTGGGATCCAACATGCAGGGGGAAGGTTTGGCCCCAGCTGTAACCAATACCTCGCTCATCTTCACCGAGGGAACGAGGAGGGATTCCCTTGCCTGTTGGCTTTTTTCCTCTGTGAAACTGAATGCATGTTCCTTAAAGAAAGTGATCAAGCATTACTTTCTTACTCCTCTGTGGCAGAGTGCAATATCATGCATATAGGAAACATCTTTTTCCCCATATAATAATGGGGGGGGGCTGTAATGCCACACAAAGCCCACCCTCAAAACTACAACTAATAAAACTGCTAATTATGACCTAAAAGCCCAGTTTTCCACATAAATGAGGCATTACTGATGATTCACCAACCCCAGGGCTTCAAAGCCCTGGCATTCAAGCAATCACCTCAAAGTAGTTACACCAGACAGAACTATTTCAGGACAGGTGATAGGAGGCTTATATTAGGACCTTCTCCAGTTTAAAAAAGGGGCACTCACAAGGTATTTAATTTTCATCTATCAGGCTAACAATAAAAAACTGGGACACCACTAGAAATAACCAAGATGAGGAGGCTCTTCTGGAAGAACAATATACA
Source organism: Glossophaga mutica (assembly GCA_039655065.1). NCBI lineage: Eukaryota > Metazoa > Chordata > Mammalia > Chiroptera > Phyllostomidae > Glossophaga > Glossophaga mutica. The sequence continues at coordinate 162,553,391 of CM077303.1, forward strand.
ACAGAGATGGGGGTTTCCCAGCTACAGATACGGCAATGAAAACAACTCAGGGATCTGCAACCAGCATTAAAAAAAGAAAAAAGAAAGAAAAAAGGAACAGAATGGATTAAAATAACAAAACAAATGATAGAATCACATGTAGTTAAGGTAAGAACTGTTTCATGAAACTTTTCATACACATATTAATAAAATATAAAAATGTACTTCTTTTACTGTGGAGCAGTGAAAAAAGTATGAAAGTTACTGGCACTATGATGCAGAAAGTTAAAGACTAGAAAGCAACTATTTCTATTCAGCTATAACATTATATAGCTACAAATCAAAAGGCTGTCTATCCATATGTACAAAGTAGAGGTGTCTAGTTAAACATTTTCCTATACACACACGCCTTGGAGATACTGCGGGTTTGCTCCAGATAAGCGCAAATGAGTATTGCATTAAAGCAAGCTGTAACTTTTTTGCTGGTGGAGGGTCTTGCTTTAAATTTGTCAAAAAATGCAACATTTGTGAAGCGCAATAAAGCAAAGCACAATAAAACCAAGCACAATAAAATGAAGTATGCCTGTATTATTCAAGAACACTCACCTACCTGATTATGCAAATATGCACATTATAAACCTGGAGGGAAAGCTCAACTTTTCGTGATTCAGTTTTGCCTCTAAAGTACTTAGACTTTTTTCAACATCCTGGTCCTACTCATATCAATTATGTATTCCAACATCTGAATCTTTTTCAAATACTCTCAAATCATTCATCTGAAGAAAAATATCACTGAAGTAGAGATAAAAATAACGTAATTACAAATATGAACAAGCTTTCCCCCTTTATCTGCTAAATAATATTCTATTTAATGAGCTCCATCCACCAAATAATCCCAATTTACTCACGCCTTACCATATACATTAATCTTACATTACATCCTAATCTAAGCAGATGTTCTCAAAGTGTGATCCCCAGACATGGGATCCTTAAGATGCTTTGTGAGGGTCTGTGAGGTCAAACATCTTTTCAGTGCTAAGGTACTATGTGCCTGGACATTGTCACTAAGCATGAAAAGCAAGGGTAAGTCTCCTGAACCTTGGCCAGTATCCACACAGCACTTCTCATTCATACTGAAGTATGATGATTGTCTGGAAGGAAAGCACTTGTACGATTAAGTTACACACTAAACCGGCTGCTTTTTTCATGGAATATTGTTTTTACATGAAAGAATACCTACAAACGATAGTCATTCAGACCTAGTCAACTTCCCCAAAGTTAACAAGGTAAACCTGCCACTTCCATCGAACTGATAGTATTAGCTGCCTATGATAAAATGCCAGCTTTTGAGTGAAAATCAAAATTGTGGAGATGTTAGCTCTGTCCCCACAAGCTTGATGGTGCCCCAATACTTAAAGATGTTTCTCATGATGTCACTGGTGATATTAAATAATGCGATTTTAAAATACGATGTAATGAAATATATCAACATTTGGAAGTCATGCGTAACTCAGCAAACCAATACCATCAAATAATAAATGAATTAATACAATATATAAATATTTTAAAAGATTCTCAGCTTTAACCTCGAACACAGTAAATATCGATAAACCCATAAACAAAAGCCCTTTGGGATCCTCAGGAACTTGGAAGAGTGTATAGGGGTCCTCAGACCAAAAGCTTTCGGAGCCGGTGATCTAAGTTACTGTTATGTGTTATGCAATAAAGTAATGGAAATCAACTTAAGTAAGTTTCTAAGTCACGTAATTCTTTTTTCTCTTTAGAATTCCACTGTTTCTCCAACACAGTTTCAGCCTTCCTGTCAGTGAAGGGCTGACCAACAGGCTTTTCTATGTATACGGGGTGGGGGTTGGGGGGGTAGGGGAGAGAATGCAATAAAAACCCGGTTTTACCAGTAGGAAGGAATCAAAGATTTCAAAACGAATTCTGAGTCGGCCCCTCCTCTATGCTTCAGCTGGGCACAAACCGTTAGGAAACCACAGACGTGAACGATCAGAACTGGGGCAGAATTCCGACAGATGAGAGTGTGTATAAGGGGCAGCTGGGGAAACTGCGAGGGAATGGGAAGCTAAGGGAAATGTTGCCAAAATCTTGACTTTTCCTGCAACTCCCCCGCTTAACTCCGTCTCCCGAGTAAAAACGGTCAAAGGTGGACCTGTAGGGGCGCCTCCAAGTAGAGGTCGGGGCCCTCTGCTTAAGCCCCACCCCCACCCCCGCCGGGGACTCCTCCGTCCCAGTCCGCTAGCTCCCAGCCTCCCCTCTCGCGCACCACTACACGACCCCGCGCCCACGACCTCAAGGCTCCTCACCGCCGACAGGTTCAAGTTCTCCGCCAGCTGCTGCTTCCCGAGGATCTCCGACCTCAGACTACCCATGTTGCCCGTGTTTAAGCTCGAGTTTCCCCTCTCTGGCTCCACCCGCCATGCCTCATCCAGCTCCGAGCCGCAAGCCCACTAGAAAACGCAAACCTAAATACTGGGAGAAAACACAAACACGGGCCACTTCCGGCGGAAACTGCGGCGAGCGAGAGGACAGAGCTCTCCTGCTCGCCCGCTGTGGACGAAGGCGCTGCGCACTAGCGAGCCCTGGCGGCGCCCTCCGGAAGTGCGCCTGTGCCTCCCACTGCTACAGTTACAAGAGAAGTGAACTGAAACACGAAATCTTGAAATGTGTGGAGCTCGACATGCTTCATTTTTAGATGTTGTCATATCTGCTTGTACTTGCTAGTCTAGTTCAGGTCCAAAAATCTCCTTGCAGAACACTTCAATTATGTTAAATAAGGCCAGATCCTTACTTACTATACCAGAAGTTCACATCAGTTTCTCAAGTTTCCTGCCTGCCAAAATGGATGCACTAGAGAGAAAAACCTGAACAATACTACAAGCTCATTAATACAAAGTGGAAGGGCAGTGTTCATTGCTAGCCTGGTAAATTCTCTGTAAAGTTAAGCAACTATGCCCAATTTGTCTTTCCTTTCTCAGTTCTAGATTGTTTACATCTTAGTGATAATTGAACATTTACTCCAAGCCCAGATAATCTTTTTGGTCATGTGTTCGGCAATAAAGATTGTCAGCGACATGATTGGAAACATAATCAGAAATTATTTCATTTTTAGTCAAACCCAAGAAGAAAAATAAACTGTGGAGAAAAATTACCTCAGATATTTAATTTTAAAAAGACCCTAAACACTGTTTACAATGCATTTCTTTTTGGTTGTATGCCATTGAATCTTATTTTTTAAATTCTACTGATAATCACTGAACAATATTTGATGTGTTCATTTTTCCAGCTCAAAAGGAAAGAAATATTCTCAATCAATAATGGGTAAGATAGCTTATCAAAATCATAGAGAACTGTTCAGTTCAATTTAAGTTTTTTATTATATATGTGTGTGTGTGCTGGTTATATTGCATCCAAAAGGTATCTGGACTTTTGTCAGAAATAAATTGTTGAGTTAACTCTCTCTCTGACCTATGATGATTTCCTAGTTTTTAGGGCTTTTAAAGGCTTGAGATACTTTACAAAGAAAAGGTCCTTGAGCTAATAAGCATACTAACATTCTTACATGAATATCTGTTTGAGTCACTTATAATTCAATAAGCAAATAATCGTTTATTAGGATTTTCCTGCTTTGGGGATTAGCAATCATGACACAAAAACCTGAAAGATTACCATGAAGGATAATATCAGGGAAGTCTACAGAGAATGCAAAGGCACAGCTGGCCAGCCTGGATAAAATTAGTGTAAACCAGAAAAAATAAGCAGGCTCCTATGAAATGTCAGACTTTCATTGATTTTGACGTTTCTGTAAACATGTGAATTAAATCTTGATTAAGACCTGAGATGGAAGACATAACAGAGCTGAGTACTTGAACCACCAAAATAATGAGTAAGCTTTCCAATGCAGAAGGGGAAAAGAGATGACCACGAGAGCTTAGAAACACTCCAGAGAACCAATGAGTCCTGACTCTAAGGGAGGATGTATTCATTGTTAAAATATGCATCCCATTTCATCAAAGTAGAATTCAAAGTGAAATATTGCAAACAACCCAGATGTCCTAAATGAGAAAATTGTTAAATAAGTTATAGCTCATACATACAACTGAATAATGTGAAACATTAAAAACCATGTTTCAAAAATATTCAATGATATGAGAGTGCTCATGTCATAATATTCAGTTAGGAAGAATAATTAATGAAACTAGAAATATAGCATATAATCTAGATTTGGTAAGAAAAGCATATAACCCAGAAAAAGTTATTGGAAGGAGACATATAAAACTATCAGGTTGTTATGAGTCATTGGTGGTACTGGGGATTCTTTTCTTCAATCTGCACCACAATTTGGTACAAATTCCACAATTTGGAAAAAATATCCAGATAGTAATCATTTTCTGTTTTATTAAATTATTATTGAAATGCTTCATAATTTGTTCCAGCATAATTACTTTAGAAATTGTGTATGATGAACTTTAAATAATGCCAATAAAAGAAAGCAAAGGATTAGACAAAGTATATTTTAAAATCTTTATAATTATTCAATCAATATTTAAATATTTTTATGAACTCTATCACCTTAGATTCTGTAGCCTAAAAAAAGTCTAAAAAAAAAAAAGTCCTATCCTTGAGAACATTACTGGCTAACTTGAGAATCAAGAAATAGATCCTGAAAAGGTAAATTAGGTAAGATAAATATGATTTAATAGCATATATGATGCTGTAATAAAATATTCATGGAAATTAAAGACCAGTCATTTTCTAAAAGAAGAAATAGTAAGAATCAATATATGATTGATAAGATTATTTTTCTGTTAGAGTAACTCATTTTAAGAGATTATTTGTCATTTCCTGACACTGGAGGAAATACCAGATTCAATCAAGATGGCCTGGGTTTGTTTTGTTGCTATCCTAAAGGATAGAATGTAACTTGGTTTTTTTGTTTGTTTCTTTTCTTTTCTTTTTGAAAAAAAAAAACTATATGATCTAATATAGTGGCCTCAATCTTCAGAATAATAAGGAGGACTTTTTGCAACCCAGACTGCTGGTCCTGATCCCCAGAGTATCTGTCTCATTCAGGAGTTTGGGGGTGGGGCCCAGGAGTCTGCTTTTTCATTGGGTTCTCGAGTTTGGCAACAGCTGTTGATCCAGGGGCCACGCTTTGAGAACTACTGGTCTAATACATTATTTTGAAATCTCTTGGGGAGGAAAAAACTGGGTGAGTCAGAAACTGAGTGTGCATGGAGCCTTGATGAACAAGAGCAGAGGCCGAAGCCTGAGTCTGCAGCACAGTCGTGGGTGCCTCTCTGGGCGCCCGCCCACTCCCAGTGACACTGCCTTGGATTTCTGAACGGAAGCGGGCAGGCTCCCTTTGGATCCAGCCTCAGTCACACGCCTGCTCTGAGCGGTTATACCTCGGGCAGGCCAATCCAGTCTGGGCCAACCAGAGCCCGTTCCCTAGGAAACTGGGATTGGGATAGGGTCAGTCTTTCCAATACGCAGGAAACATGCAGGTGAGTGTGAGCATGGTGAAGAGCCCCCTCAGTGGCATGCTGGGCCAGAGCAGCTCATTCTGACCTGCAAGATCCCACTGCAAAATTTTTAAGAATTCTGTGAGGCATCAGCATAGTCATTATTAAAAGGTAAATACTTACAATTAAACATATTACATTATAAACAAAGGTAATGAATACACAGAACCTATCACTAATTATGTTACTACATTTTACTATTATTTATGCTCTTGGAGTTAGCTGGGACTATTGCATCTTTGTAGCGGGAATACTGTATAATGTGGCCCCTGCAAATCTTCTACAGACTCCACATCTGAGGATGTCCTACTGGCAGCTTGAAATCAGCCATAACGGGAATATTTGCACAACAAAACACCGGTAAATGCTGTAAATCTGGACTTCATTTATTGTTTTCTTGATTGTATAAACTTTAAAAAGTGATAAAGAAAATGTTAATACTACAGACCAGGGTTTTTCAACCTTGGGCCAGATAATTTCAGGGAGGAGGGATGTCCCTCACTCTACCCATTAGATGCCAGTGACACCCCTTGCACAGCTTTACAACCAAAAATGTTTCTGAACTTGCCAAATGTCCTCTGCGGAGCAAAATCTCTGTCCACTTGAGAATCACCGAAGCAAATTAAATGTACAAGTGCTGTTGTCCACAGCTGTTACATAGTAAAGAGGGAAATGACTAGAAGAGATATTCTTCCAGATTGGAAAATTATTATCTGATTCAGTAAAGAAGTTTGTCACATTATTGAGAAAGAGGGGAAGTTTGAACATATATCTTTGTTGTTTTACTTTTGTCTTATTCATTAATTTATGCAAAAATATCAACCAGCATTCATTCATGTTAGAGCTGAATTCATTTATCAGTTGTAGCCACAGACTGGCTAGGGATATTGGCTAGGTAGAACTAAGAATTAACAAGATACAAAAAGTGTTAAAGGAAATATGAGAAATACCACCTGCAAATCCATAGCAATGAAGTCAGAAACCCAAAGGATGTTAATGACTTCCTAACAAAAAGTTAAGCTACCAAAATTATTCAACAAAAAGTAGAAAACTGAGACAAGCAATTATAGCAGAGAGAAAGAAGAGGTGATTGCAGGTGCCTCAATTTAAAAGACAGCAGATCCAGTTTTTTCTTTTTGATTATTACTGAGATGCACATCATCTTTAAAGAACAGATAACACAGACTTACTAGTCTCAGAAATACTTGAGGGCCTCAGAAACGTTCTGTTCCTATGGGTAATGACTATTGATATTTACCATACTAAAAATTAAAACAAAAATTTAAATAATTTATTTACAAATAACAATACTATGATACACACTAAAACAAAATATACATGATTGTAAAAAATGTTTTCCAAAAAATTAAGGGAAAAGAGTGGCATCCTTTCACATTAATGCGACCTCTTGAATCTGGCCGAAATAAAAGATATCTGGGTTCTCACATCTGCTTGCACATTCAATGTGTTGTATTATGTGCGGGGGCCCCTGTCCTGGGCACCAGATGTGGGGGGGCTCCGCCTGCAGAGCCCCATCCCTCCGTCACGGATGAAAATAAAAACTACCAAGACATGACTGCTTGGGGAGGAAAGGTGGTCAAACTCTCAGAGGAGAATGACCCAGAGCCCCATCCTCACTAGGCTTTTGTTGGGCTCAAATACACGGGAATACAGGTATGTCAGGTGACAAGGATCAAACAATGGTTAACATTTCAAAGAAATCTGAGGGCTTAATCTGAGTCAGTGTTTGTCCGGAAAGGGGGTTGCCAAACTTTGGGAGACATGCTCATTTCTTCCTCAGACCCTTATCATTTAAATGACAGCACTCTTAGCAAAGCAGGTTTCACAGGACTTTAGGAATTCTTTCTTATGCCTGATCACCCAGGGAGCCATCCTGGCTGGCACAGGGCTGCACCACTCGCCCTCACAGTTTCAGGCTTTAAGCCTATTAGGAAGCAGGAGACATCTCCCAGATGGAAATGAGGACTCGGGCTATGTCAGAATAGCCGGGGGGCGAGGGTCCATCACCCCCTCTTTGCTGCATTCCCCCGAGTCCTTCCATGAGGCCTCCCAAGTGGTCGTGTCTGGCTTAGGTTGCCCCTCCCATGAGGAGTCTTACCCACCATTGACTGCCAACCAAGCATTGGGGCCAGAGATGGATGAGGCAGAAGCAGCACTCCTGCCAGGGAGATAAGCTTTGTCTCCTTAGTAGGTCACGTCCTTGTGACAGAACAGACCCAGATGAAGTGGGTCCCTTGGCTCTTACACAGCCCACCATGGGGTGAGCATTACAACTCCTGAAACCAGGCTGAACGGTCCACAACAATTATGTAACTTTGTTTGAAGTATACAAAGAAAATCTAGCTTCACACAGATGTGGAGTCGGAAAAAAGAAGAGTATCTTAATCAGATAACTGTGGACATTCTTCTTGGATACTATATCCAAACACAAGTGGTAGTTTTCTGAAAATCAGTTGCAATGTGGAATCTGAAACCACATCCATAAACTTTTCATATTGTTACATTAAAAACCCATTGGTGTGTTCCTCCTTGGGTCCAACTTCTTTGGGACTCTCTGAGCTTCCTGGACTTCCTGGTAGTCTATTTCCTTTGCCAGATTGGGGAAGTTCTCCTTTATTATTTGTTCAAATAAGTTTTTCACTTGTTGCTCTTCTTCTTCCCCTTCTGGGATCCCTATAATTCGGATGTTGGGATGTTTAACGATGTCCCGGAGGTTCCTAAGCCTCTCCTCACTTTTCTGAATTCTTGTTTCTTCCTTGTTTTCTCTTTGGTTGTTAGTTTCTTCCTTCTGGTCCACTCCATTGATTTGAGTTCCAGTTTTCCTTCCATCTCTATCAGTTCCCCATGCATCTTCCTTCATTTCACGTATTGTAGCCTGCATTTTTTTCATCTAGTTTGTGAGAATCAGAGAGTCCCAAAGAAGTTGGACCCAAGGAGGAACACACCAAGGCACATCGTAATTACATTAGCCAAGATTAAAATGAAGCAGAGAATTCTAGAAGCAGCAAGGGATAAGGGGACAGTCACCTACAAGGGAGTTCCCATCAGACTGTCAGCTGATGTCTCAAAAGAGACCTTACAGGCAAGAAGGGGCTGGAAAGAAATATTTGAAGTCTTGAAAAGCAGGGACCTACATCCAAAATTGCTCTATCCAGCAAAGCTGTCATTTAGAATGGATGGACAGATAAAGTGCTTCTCAGATAAGGTCAAGATCAAGGAGTTCATCATCACCAAGCCCTTATCATATGAAATGTTAAAAGGACTTATCTAAGAAAAAGAAGATAAAAATATGACAGTGAAAAGACAGCAAACTCACAGCTATTAAGAACCACATCTAAAACAAAAGCAAACTAAGCAAACAGCTAGAACAGGATCAGAACCACAGAAATGGAGATCATATGGAGGGTTAGCAACAGGGGCGTGGGAGGAGGAGAGAGGTGGAAAAGGTACAGAGAATGAGTAGCATAGATAGTGGGTAGAAAATAGACAGGGGGAGGGCAAGAATAGTATGGGAAATGTAGAAGCTAAAGAACTTATGACACATGGACATGAACTAAAGGGGGGGGAATGTGGGTGGGAGAGGGTGTGTAGGGTGGAGGGGAATGATGGGGGAGAAATGGGACAACTGTAATAGCATAATCAATAAAATATATTAAAAAAAAAACCCCATTGGTCTATCCTGAAGTTTGAATGGATCTTTTACTCATGCGTGCTGTTGTAACATCATGCACTGGTCATTTGGAAAATATTAGTTCACCGATTTATACAGATCTTCCAAATGTTGACACACTATATTATACAATAGTTTAAAAATCACATTCATTAACATCACCCCCTTCATCGCATCAGAAAAGCCTTTCAGTTATTAGGAGGATAATAAGCTTATCATGAGGGATACAATTTCCTAATTGTAAAATGCTAATTTTGACTGAAAGCTCATATTTTACTAGCAAAAAATATGGTCAGTCCTTTTCTTTAAGTGACAGGATCCCTATTTATTTGCAAGAAGGTATCTGCCAAATACTCAAGCCTAAATGACCACAATTTGTCTCTTGATTAGCCTTCAAGTAAAAGGTAGTGTCCCATTAAAAAAAAAAGAGCAACTTCAACTTGCAGTTCAGTCACTTGGTGCTTTTCCTACAGCCGAGCGTCACCTTCAGAGTGCAGCACAAGGGCTATGTGCTCACTTCCTCTTTCAGTCCACAGAATATTAAAAAGGTGCCTACTCCAGTGTCGAGACTTGACAGAATAAATAATTTTTACTCTCTATTAAGAACATTTTTAGCCTGCGAACCAAAGGATCGCGGTTCGATTCCCAGTCAGGGCCCATGCCTGGGTTGCAGGCCAGTTCCCAGCACGGGACGCATGAGAGGCAACCATACATTGATATTTCTCTCCCTCTCCCTCTCTCCCTCTCTCCTTCCCCTCTAAAGATAAATAAATAAAATCTTTAAAAAAAAAAAAGAACATTTTTAAAGTGAAACCGGCTGTTTTGTGTGGGGGAGTGACACCAAAGCCAGTACTCTGGAGAAACAGGTGCTGATGGGAGCAAAGACAGTTTATTAGGTGCCCGCAGCCTGAGAAGAGGGCAGATCCTCGTCCTACAGCCCATCTCAACATCCCAGCGCAGGCAGGGGTTTTCATTACGAAGGGGAGGGAACGCAGGACAAAGAAATCAGGAGAAGGGGGACTGAAGGTTCTCTCTGTGTAAAAGTCAGCACAGTCTATTTCTATGATTATGTTGGAACTGGTCAAGCAAAGGTTTGGTGTTAATGGATCAAAGTTAGCAAGTCTCCCGGAGTGAGAATGTCGGATTGCTGGAGTTCGCTTCCTTTGAAGGTAGTTCCTGGAAATCTTACACAAATATACTGTGTATCTATGGGTTACATAAATATTAGTTAATAATTCATCTTTTACAAAACCACTTTTATCAGAAATATTAAAAGAATGGAAACTATAATTGAACAACGACAATGTCAATACAATGCGGGGTGGATTACACGAGTGCCCGGGAAAGCAGGCTCTGACTATAGCCCTGCGCAGGGCTGCTGCTCTGAGTCGTGCCCATGCCTCAGCAAACTCACCGCTGCTTCTGGACCTCCGGTGCAAATTTCACTTTCCCAAAGGCAGTATGTAAATTGCACATCTTGCCTGTAATTTTTATGGAGTGGGGTTTTGCAAGAGGAGAAAATGACCTTAAGGAGGACAAGGTAGTATACATTTCCAGTATAGTTAGGAAATGGTGAAAAAGCACAGTGGACTGTTGCTTCTGCCCGAAGGAGTACCTGCTACAGGCACTTTTGTCCTACCATCGACAACTAGAGAAACAGCCAAAATATATGAAACAACTATTTTTTTTTTTTTTTTCAGACATAGGGCAACAGGCAGCAATGGCTCCTAGGAGAAAGGAAACAGGCGAGGTGAGCACCAGCCCTGGGTGCGACCTGGAGGCAGTTTCTGGGATACAGCCCCGGTGCAGGAAGACCACACAGAGCCCAGTAAGTCGAGGGGAAGGAGATTACAGTTCTGGGAGGATGAGGAAGCTACATGTGTGGGGCAGGATATGAGAAAGAAGAAAGTTTTCATGGGGAAACCTCGAGAGATCTGCTGAGGCGTCCTTTCCAATCCCTGGCTAAATCCTAACCTGCATGTGTTGGGATGAAACTCCCCAGGAGGTAAGAACAACCATACACGGTGGGCCACGCCACACCCAGAGCTCACACAGGACAGGTGCTTATGGGGCGTGGAAGAGAGTGTTCTGAAGGGAATCACCCAAGTAGTGGGGCTGAAGTATCCTAGGTTGAAGGCTGCTCTGCCTCGCCCTGCCACAGCAGATGGGCAAGACTCAAAAGGATCAAACTGATTCCAGCTAACTTAACTGCATGTCACATCAAGGGCCAACATTTTTTAAGGAATACAAAAAAATCCAGCACCCAACAATATGAAAATCCAAAAATCAATCAATGTAATCCAGCATATCAACAGGCTAAAGACAGCAAACTAGGAAAGATCACTTTTTAAAAACCCTACAGTTAAAGTCATATTCAGCAGGGAAAGACTCAATAGTTCCCCACCAGGCTAAAGAAATGACCCAAATGTCAGCCAACTATGGTGTTATCCACTCAAAGGGATACTATTCTGCAATAAAGGGAATGAACAGCTGAGACACGGGACAGCATGTCCTGTGTCAAAACATTATGCAAAGGAAATGTTCCAGACACAAAATACCACATGCTTCATGATTTCATTGATATGAATTCCTGAAGTTAAAACCATAGTGATAGAAAGCAGATTGGTGGTTGCCAGGAGCTGGGGCTTGGGCTGGGGACTGACTGCAAGGGAGTGGTAAAAAAGACACTTCCAGACCCTCCCTAAACTTCCTATCATCTGGGATGCATAATACCCATTCCTTAGCACGGGCTACCACCCTCTTCCCCTGTGCTAACCACCATACCCAAAATATACATTCCACCCATTTTGGGAGGAGGGCGCTATTTGTGACAGCAGCGCCTACAGTTCCTAGCACCCAAAGCAGGGACAAGACACTGCAGGTCGGCAGTGGCGATGATCATGAGGAAAGCTGACTCTGAGCAGCCCTGAATGTTAGAAAAATCTATCAAAACACATTTATGGGCTACATTTCATTATTTTAAGATGCTTTTTTTCACAGTTAACTTCAATGAAAAAGGGATGCATCTTTCGATTGAGGGCACCATGCAATTGTAATTGGATATATTTATTTTTCTAGGTGGTGATTTTTTAAAACATTGTACCTTAGAATTGAAGGCAGAATTCTGACTCTAAGTTTCTATATTTTCTTAGGAGATGTTATAACTAAAACAATTTTATATCATGTAAGTGACATTTGAATCTTCTCTACAAAAGAACAATCTAAAACTTTTAAAATCAATTATTTTTATTGTAACACAAATGATTTCTTTAAAAAAAAAAAGCCAAAGCACTAAAATCAGAAAAAGTAAAGAAGTTTTAATGACTAAGTCATCACAGATTTTATTAAAATGATTCCAAAACTAGAGCAGTATAACAATATGTTCTTCGGTATTAATATTTTAGATTTTGGAACAAGCCACTTGACAGTGGGAATACACTAACATTTGCACAAAGATCCAAACTAAATGTGGACTTGTATTACTTGTTTCCTGGTGTCATATTTTAAAAAAAATTTTTACTGTAAGCATTACTTAGCAAAACATACAGTGAGGTGAGTTTCACTGCCAACAATCCAAATAGGGAATTTTGGAGATTTCAAGTAGAACCAACCTAGAACAAATGTAGCAAAATAAACAAATGAAAATTTCATACCGCCTGTTATACTGCCCACAGATGTCTGAAATATAGCATGAGTGTCCAATTCATATTTAAATGGAATAATGTTCTGTGCCAGAATTCCCATAAAGATTGAAGGGTGACTATAAAACGAATGCCCTAGAGACGGCCGGAACTAATCGTATGCTGTGCCTCCACACAGATTTAACAGAGCTGGAAATGATGAGTTGGACCCCAGGAATTGCTCCCAGGTTTCACTAACGGTCTTACACAGAATGGCCACTTCTAGAATTTCACCTTGGCACTTCAAACCCTAAAACTATAAACTTGAGCAGGAAACTAATTATAAATTAACAAATGAGTAGATTTATAAATAAATAAGGGAAAAAGCCTTAGGAACATCCTGTCTTCAGAGAACCTAGATTAATAAAATAATCTCTCAAAAGCAAAATATGTATATACTCTAAAACATTTAAGTATATAAAAGAATCCTGTCATTTGACTCTTCATGGTAGGAAGTAAAAGTTTACAGTTTTACAATATGAAGTCTCTTTAAAATGCATAAAAAGTTACAGCTATAGCTTGGCTTCAGGGTTACATATTTAATGTCTAAAAGCTACAGTACCAAAAATATGAAAGTATCATTTTTTGTGTTTGAGAAAAAGAAAGCTTAATAGTCAACAAAAATAGACCTGTGAAAACCAATCACATTCACATCAATCAATTCCAAATATTTATGAGGACAAAGATTTTGACTTAAACAAATCTTGCCAAGTAAATGAGCTGAATTTTCTCTTCTCGCACAGACTCCCTGGAGTCGGGAAATCCCCAGTGGCGACTTGCAGCAAGTAGCCAGGGCCAGCTCCTCCCTGATCAGCCAACTGCCCTGATATGATGCCCTGCTTTCACTACCACCAGGGCCCTTCACATTGCATTCTTATCACTAGGAGGGAAGGGAAAAACAGGTACTCTTTTATATTCAGGAATAGAAAAAGCAGTATTTTAGTCCTATGATGCACAGGATGAGTTGGGTGTGCTGATGGCAATGGGGAACTAGTAGAGTAGGAAGGTTGGTTTGGGGACAATAGAGAATTACAGCCAAAGGAAAGGGGAAAACCTCTGACCGCAGGGTCAGCATCTGAGAGGCGTGAAGTGCAAGTTCTTCAGTTTACATGAGGGACCAGAGAAATATATGGGATCAGCGCCTTGTCGGAATACAAACAGCTAACCAGTATGTGCTGGAACTGAAACTCAGATTTGACAGTCTCTCAAAAAGTAAAGCATATAATTACCATATGACCAGAAAATTTCATTCTTTGGCATATACTCAAGAGAAATAAAACCATCTTAACAAAAACTTATACGTGAATGTTCATAACACTATTTTTCATAATACCCCAAAATGGAAATATCCATTAACTGATACACATAAAAACTATTGAATTAGACACATTAAAATAGTAAATTTTATGGTGTTATAATCTATTTTTAAAAGGGCATAGTCACCTTCTTTGTTCATGTGTGTGTACATGTATACAGAGAGAGAGAAAGGGAGAAGTATTACTTTATTTGTATTAATATGAACACATATGGTCAAAGTTATATGAAAATGTTAATTTTATTTCTAAGGGGCAATTTGCTACACTACCAAATAGGGAAATTCTCAGATTCACAAAACTAACACGAACATACCATTTTTGGTAACAATACCTACAGCACGTACATATGAACTGCACAGTGTAATAAAGTTTGTTTAGAAAAAATGCTGTCATTACTCAGTTTTAAGGCCCTGGCTAGAGGCGGGTCAGTTCCCTTAAAAAAGGCTGCAGAGGAAGTCTGCACCCTGGCCCTTTCCTCAGAGGTCTCTCCTACTCCAGGCCACTAGGCACTGCCCTCATGGCCCTGGAGCTGGTACCACAGGATGCGGGAGAGCCAGCCCTTAAGCCCCAGAGTTCACAGAAACTATTTGAATTAGCCAAATCACCCTGAGCCCATAAAACCTAGCTGACTCAAGTCCCCTGCTCCCATACATAAGGTGCCCCCTAGGGTCGCAGCTTGCTGGTGGCCTGGTCCCAGGTGTAACCCTGGGTGGCCCTGCCTAGAGGCCGTGTCTGGTTGGGAGCCATCAGTAACTAGCTGTTCTGCTTTTCCTCTATCCAAGTGTTGGTGTGTTGTGTCTGCCACAAAAGGAATCCTCAAATCTTATCAAACTGCACAGTTGCCGGGGTATCCAACCTGCGGCCCACAGGCCACATGCAGCACAGGATGGCTGTGAATGCAACCCAACACAAAATCGTCAATTTACTTAAAATATTTTGAGATTTTTTTTGTGTGTGATTACGTGTTGCGATGTATTTAATATGTGGCCTAAGACAACTCTTCTTCTTCCAGGGTGGCACAGAGATGTCAAAAGGTCGGACACCCCTGGGAGCAACATGTTAGCAGAGGAACACACAGCAGCTGTGACTTTCTACTAAGCTCCTGGGGGGAAACAGACACTCCTCTGTTGTACCTCACAGTTAGAGAAAAGCAAAAGCACACATTCAGAAAAGCTTACAAGTATGATGAAATTTTCCACCCATTCATGCAACAAATATTTATTGAGCACCTACTGTGCACCCAGAAACAATGTGCCTGATTGCTTTAAATATTCTATATTCCATGAAGAATGACAACAACAGGAAAACAAATTCAACATTATAAAAAAGATCATTATGGAGCAATTGGGCCTATGAAACAACATTGAAAAGAGTCACTGAGGGCATGGTCAAGAAAAGGGTCTCTGGGGCACCATCTGAAGGAAGACTTATACATTGTGTAGAGATCACTACAATCAGGCTAATTACCACATTCATCTCCTCTATATTGTTAGCACCTTTTAGGGTATATAAGTGTGTGTATGTGTTAGGAGAAGGGAATGCAGCTCAATTCTCTGTTGCCAGGCTGACTCAGAATAGTTTTAGCCTGTGTAATTAAAATCACTAAAAGGAAGAGTTGCTACTGTTTAACATTATGATCACTATCAATGAACAAGGGTGGGATGAAACCTGTTTGATTTTCATACCATATCACCCCTGTCCAAGTGTTGTCATGAAAGAGGAATGCTGTTTAAAAAAAATGAAGGAAGGAGGAAAGAGAAAGGAGGAAGCAGGAAGGAAGGGAGGAAGGAACAACTGAGGAAGGAATGAAGCAAGGGAGAGAGGAAGGAAGGAAGGAAGGAAGGAAGGAAGGAAGGAAGGAAGGAAGGACTGAGGGAGTGAGGGATGGAGGGAGGGAGAGAGGGCACAACACTGTCACTGTCTCTAAGACTAACCCCCACCACCTGAACCACTGCCGTGGAACCACCGCTCTGTCAATAAATGGAAAAGAAAAGTAGCTCTTTCCTCCTCCAAAATGAGGACATGTCAAGTGCAAATCATTAATGATTTAAACCCCATTTAAAACTATTGGGAATATACAATAGCTATTTCAAATTTTGTAGGAAAGTAATGAAATATATAGCAACGAATGAGAGCTTCTGAACTCAGTACCTGTGTTGCAGAGTTTAATGCTGTTAAATGCTTGGACTTCCCCTTTCAGTGTGACATCATTTTTCAGGTGGAACAGAGAAGTCAGAATTTCAGGCATTCAGCAGCTTCTTTTTCCTTGCCGGATGGAGTACTGCCAGTTGTTTCAGTGAAGTGCACCATCAGTTGGTGAAGAAGAAACAGTACGTTCTTTCCCCTCACTTTACCAAAAGCATATTTATACTCAACAACAGATGTCTCTATTTGCATAAATTATTTTGTACTGGGTTCTTCCACCGAGCCCTCAAAAAGAACAAACCTCAAACACAGGAAATGCAGCCTGATCAGCCAGCTTAACTCTACCTTTAATAAGCATATCGGTTTAGGAAGGGGGCCCAGGAGGAATCTGAAGAGTCTATATAAGAACAGCAGTAAGCTAAAATTTGTTGTCACAGAAGAAAAATACTACCCACAAGAATGAACACGTGAATAAAAACCATTCAAAGTACCTTAAAAGTCAACTTACCTTACAGTATCTTAAAGCTTCCATTAATGTTAAGAATCCTACAGCTGCTTGTTCATGTATACCAAGAAGTTCTGCAAAAAAAGTCAGCACCATATTAGCAAACATAAACCTGAAAAGTACTTATACATAAATATCTACGTGTGTATACCCATTGTATAATATATATATTCTACTTCAAAACTTTTACTTTTAGCCAAAACTATACTTAAAACCTAGCACATATTTATTGTTAAGAGTTTACATCAAGTCATCATTATAGTACCACTCACTGTAAAATACCATTAGATCAGGTTTGTGATACTTCAGATGTACATTAAATGTATTTATAAGCCCTGGCTTGGTGGCTCAGTTGATTGGAGCACTGTGCCATAAACCAAAAGGCTGTAGGTTCGATTCTCTGTCAGGGCACATACATAGATTGTGGGCTTGACCCCCAGTCAGGGTGTGTACAGAAGGCAACCGATTGATGTTTCTTTCGCATATCAGTGTTTCTCTTTCCTCCTCTCTCTCTCTCTCTCTTTCCTCCTCCTCCTCTTCTTCTTCTCTCTAAAATCAACAAATGTTGGGTAATGATTTGAAAAAATGTATTTATGAAACTTTATATTCAGTGTTAACTTTTTTTTTTTCAATGTGTGGTTGCCTCTTGCATGGCCCCCACTGGGGACCTGGCCCACAACCCAGGCATGTGCCCTGACTGGGAATCGAACCTGTGACACTTTGGTTCGCAGCCCGCACTCAATCCACTGAGCTATGCCAGCCAGGGCTCAGTATTAACTTTTTTAATGGAGGTATTTTTGCCCTGAAACTAAGGAATTGTTGGCAAAAATAAACAAGGAAAGATATTTTATCATATCCATGCAAAACAACTAATTGAATTAACTTCAATTTAGGAAAACAAATGGATATGCTAACCATAATTTGTAAAATGTATCACTGGCTGTGGTGAACTTGCACAATACTTGAGACATGGACAGCTGACACCAGCCCTCTCTCCTGTAAATAAACCTGGGCAGCGCGCTTAAGACTGGGGAAATAAAGGTGAACAGAACACAGCACCTGCCCTACAAAGGCTATTAGTTTAACAAGGAAGACAGATGGAAAATGTGTGCGCTCTCTCCGTTTACACAAACACACTCACTTACAGTATGTAAGATCGTCTGCTAACGGTTACAGACGTGGTAACACTTGAGATGAATCTTCAAGTATACGTAGGAATTTTCCAGGTCAAAAATAGGATAAGAAGAAAATTCAAGGCAGAGGAAACGGCAAAGAGATATGAAAAATCAATGTATTTAAGGGGTCAAGAAATTGTCAAAGCTTCCTTAAAGGTTTCTGGCCTGGGAATCTGATTAATAGTTTTTAACTAAAGGAAAGAATGGAGGAGGAGCAGGCTCTGGAGCGATGTGAAGGGCGAACATGAAGCCGGTTTTACACAGACCGAGACTGAGGGACCTTTAGGACTTCTGCCTAGAGACGGAGACACAACTGGAAGTGAGGCTCAGGAACACAGGGAAGAAAGGCCAGGGTTGGGCACACAGTGCCGGGAAGCATCGGCACAGAGATGAGCGCTGATGTCCCGGATGTGGGTCAGAAAGAACAAAGCACAGGGAATGAAGAGATAAGAGATCATTTCACAGCACAGTTGTAATTGTGATGATAGCAAAGTCTTCATAGACCACAGCTGTAAGATTGGGTCCATATGTATTTCTAGTAAGAAACTTTTTTCTGGTTAAAAAATACATCTATTGTAAACATAATGTATATAACTTCGCATCCTTCAACTATCTGGTCATCTCTTGTCCTTCTATCAGGAAATTATGTTTTTCTTATCAATTAATGTAGTAATCAGTCATTTTTGTTGTACATATTTTACTATGTATCCTTAAGTACAACATCTGGATGGTATAAGCCAAACACTGGCAGTTCCAACTTTAGGATTTGTAAATCAAAATTAATAAAAGGCACATATGCATACATTTTGTATGCCTTCCTTAGCTTCTTATAGGCACAGAGGACACAGCAGTAGTTTTCACACTGTAGTCTTGGATTCCTAGGGGTCCACAAGACCTTTTGAAAAATACACAAAATTAAAATGATTTGCATGAAAAGCCATTGATTGCCTTTTTTCACTTTGACACTCTCATGCATGTAGAGCGAAGTTTTCCAGAGACTACACGGTATGCTGTATCCCAACAGGTTGAATCTAAAAACAAACATGAGAACCTAGCTGTCTACTAATAACCGAGACATTAAAAGGATTTCAAAAATTTGAAACAAAGTCATTCTTCTGACTCTATTTTTTTGTTTTGGAAAATAGTTACTTCTTATCAAAAATATTTATATTAACAAGGATTGGGAGTATTATTGTTATTTTTAAATAAATTAATACACCTTTTAAAAATTTTCAGTCTTAGTTTCTAACATGAAAAACACTGATCGTTATTTGCTTATGACCCACATTAGCGAAAGCTCTTTAGGATGCTCACTAATTTTTAAGAGTGTAAATAAAGGGCATTCAAAGGAAGGAGGAGAGTGGAGGTGAGCCACCCAAACAGATAGAAATGGTACCATATAGCCTTGAGATTTTTCCTCTCCTTTTCTTCTGAAATGTAAGCAGTACTAAATGTTTTCAAGTTCAAAAGAATATACGTTAGAAATGGTTTCACACTTTAGTTTCTACATAAAATCAGTTACTACCATCTAGTGTTATGATTAGATACTACATCATTTTTCTTCAGAATTTTAAACAAATGTCTAGAATAGTCTATAATAATATCATGTTACTCAATACAACAAAATAGCTGTTCATAATTCTTGAGTAATAAATTACTCATATTAGGTTAGCAATCACCTTTAAGTATGTAGTCTGGATGGTATTATTTTAAAAATATATTAATCCTGCTTCTTTAAGCAGAATATAGACTTAAAATTTTTATCTGCTTTTGATGGCTAAAGTGCATCATTAAGAATATTAATTATTATACAAGGTTGTAATTAAAGTGAGAATATAATATTCTTACATATTACAACTTATAAAATTTACTTTGGAGACTTTTCTCAATAAGTATAAAAGAAGTGTTATTTACATTTGCAGGAAATTCTAATAATTATGTCATTATATTTTAGAATTTTCTATCTAATTTTGTTTTCTTAGCCTAGCATTTAAGATTAATCATTATTGGTCCCCATCAACGATTATTTGCATCAGTCAGTGAGACTGCATATATGCAGAATTTTGTATTTCTGAGTTTGCTTTTTTATAGTCTTCCCCTCCATTCTCAACTTTCACTTCTCACTGCTGTCATAGGGTGTCTACAGAAATTTTTCTAGGGCCTTTCAAATTTGACATGTTAACTTTATTTAACAAACACACTTTGAGCCCTGGCTGGTGTAGCTCAGTGGATTGAGCGCGGGCCTGCGAACCAGAGGATCGCGGTTCGATTCCCAGTCAGGGCACATGCCTGGGTTGCGGGCCAGTTCCCGGCAGGGGACACACGAGAGGCAACCGTACATTGATATTTCTCTCCCTCTCCTTCTCTCCTACCCTTCCCCTCTAAAAGATAAATAAATAATAAATTAAAAAACAAACAAACAAAAAAAACAAACACACTTTGAGTGCCAAGTATTGAAAAGAGCAACGCTAAGTACAGTGTAGGAATATGAATACAAAGAAGACTATTTGCAGTAGCTGAGATGTTGAAACAACCTAAATGCCCAGTAAGGAATGAATGGATAAGGAAGTTCTGACACACATGATAGAGAATATCGTTCAGGCTTAGAAAAGAACGAAGTCCCACCATACATGGCGACATGGATGAACCTTGAGGACATTGTGCTAAGTGAAATATGCCAGTCACAGGAGGAGAAATACAGCATGGACCCCACTTACATTAAATATCTTAAGTAGTCAGACTCACAGAAGCACAGTAGAATGGTGGTTGCTAGCAGCTGGGAGGAGGAAACCAGGGGAGGGAGGGGTTGCTGTTCAACAGAGGCAAAGTCCCAGTTACGTAGGAGGAATAAGTTCTACACATTACCTGTACAACCTATCTATGGTTACACTGTATCCTAACTTGAAATTTCATTAAGATGGTAAATCTCATGCTAAATATTCTTACTACAATTTAAAAAATTCATCCTCCCCAAATCAAAGTAGTCAGTTACAACCTAGAATATGGAGCTCAGAGGTAAGAGAGACCCCTTGTAGCTGTGGGAATGCAGACATTACCCTGGGGAGGGACCGTATGAGGCCGGGGCATTGCACAGCTGGACAGACATAGATGGGAAGGATTTAGGTACAAGAAGTAGCATGAACAAAGACAAAGTAGCATAATTTTGGTCAAGTATAGGTTCATGATGCCTGAAAAGTTAGTTGGGATGAAATTACTTAAGATCCTTAGGTAAATAAGGTAAAGAATCTGTAGTCGAGCCATGGCTGCTGTGGCTCAGTGAACTGAGCACCAGCCAGTGAACGAAAGGGTTGGTGCTTCGATTCCCAGTCAGGGCACATGCCAGGGTTGCAGGTCAGGTCCCCAGTAGGGGACGTGAGAGAGGCAACCACACATTGATGTTTCTCTCCCTCTCTCCCTCCCTTTCCCCCTGCCTAAAATAAATAAATAAGATCTTTAAAAAAAGAATCTGTAGTTGAAAAATTAAAAACAACTTTTTAATAAGAAAGTTAGAATAGCTAAAATAAAAGGCAATAACATACTAAGAAAGCCTTAGTTATCTCATGGGCAAAGTACATGCAATTTGAGCCATGACCTTTGTGAAATCTATTTCTGAAAGTGAGGAGCTTTTTAAACCCATTTGCTAGTTGTTTGTTGGATTCCCAAGAAGTCAGGTTGCTAGAGAGCTGGCATCTAGCTAGGGCTGCAAGATGTAACAGGTAAAACACAAGATGCCCAGTTAAATTTAAGTATCATATGCAAAATATTTTTTCAGTATTAAGTATATTACAAATACTGAATGAGATATACTCACACTAAAACATATCCACTGTTTATCTGAAATTCAAATTTAACTGGGAGTTCCATATATTTTGTCTGGAAACTTAGTTCTAGCTAATTAAATGTATTTTTACAAGTCATAAAATTTGGAGAAAATAAGTACTTTTTATCTTTTCTCACATAAATTCTGTTAAACCAAATACTTTTCTATGTTTTTGGTTTACAAGAGCTATTTCAATCACATAAAATGAAAACAAAATAAAAATAATCATCAAATAAACATACGGAAGAATGCATGTGTAATACATACAAATACAGAGAGGTTCCTCTGAAACAGAAAAGAGACCATGGGAAAATTGATGTATAGAAAAACAAAATCAAAGAAAACTTCAGCCCAAGTTCGTGCAGTAGGATAGAATGGAGACAGATGGCAGGTAGGCAAGGCCACACCACAAAAGGATCTGAGAACCCAGGTAAGGAGCTTGAATGTTAGGTGCATGGACACTCCAGCCACTGAATGGCTTTAAGTAAGACTATCATGACCTGGTTTAGTGTTAATTATATGATGCTGGTCACTGTGAAGGACTGAGGGGGTGGGCAAGAAGGAAGTTAGGTGACTTGTTCCACTGCAGTTTTATTTCTAGTCTATTGCAGAAGCAAAAGACAGTTCTAACAAGTAAGGTAGAATACAGTACATGGTTTCAGGAACTACGAGGTTTGTCCAGAAGGTATCCAGCCATGTAATATGAAAAACAGGGACATTTACTGAAGAAGATACAAGAGACATACATAGGATAATGGCGCCTCAGTCCCCTCCAAAGTAAGCACCTTGGATCATCACACAGTTCTCCCATTATCATTAGCTGCCCCATACTATTTTTCTGAATCTCATTGATGGTCTGAAATCTCTTCCCTTTCAAAGATGATTTTAGTTTGGGGAAAAGCCAGAAGTCACAAGGCACCAAATCTGGGCTTCAGAGGGCTCAGTCACCTGGGTGATTTGATGTTTCACCACAAAACTCTGCCAGAGATGTGATGCATGAATTGGTGCATTGTTGTGATGAAGCTGCCAAACACCAATTACACATAGCTGTGGACTTCTGAATCATCTGAACAGTTTCCTTGGAGGAATGTTAAAGCTTAATGCAAACCGTGATGCACATTCGTTGCTCTACTCATTTCGAACGTGATGGCCACACAGTACACATGCTCACTCAATGGCATCTACTGCCCCCACTGATTCATACAGTGAAGTCCTCATTGTTCACACATGTGCATTCCAATCCACTCTCCTTGGCTGCCAGGTTACATTGATGGTGTGCAAACCATTCTTGTTATACTAACAATGGTTGGATTTTTTCCAAACAGACCTTGTACACTGTGTATTTTCTTTTCTAAAATAATTATTTCATAGTCATTGCTTATTTTTACTATTTAAACTATTTTTAAAACAAATTCACAAGGCTAGAATTTTAAGAAACAGAAAAGGATGAATTTGTACATATCAAGAACCAAAACTTGGATAATTGACTAATATTCTGTAAGGATAGTACATGGCAAGAAAAAAAGCCTATGGGTAGCTGGGTGAGGAACTGCCCAGGGAAACAGGAAGAATATTCTAGTTCTGGGAAGAGGAGAGGCCTGGGAGCATCTGCAGAATGTGTAGAAAGACATAGCTTGCTAACTAGTACCAAGAGCCAGAGCAAGGCACAGGAGTCCAGGTGGAAAGACTTCTGAGCTACAGCACACAGCAGTCAGAACAGAGGCCAGGTGGGATGAGACCTCAAGTAAAGTTCAGCAGGAACCAGATATCCCTTCCCTAATCTTCTCATACGATGTAAGATACCTCAGTGCCTGGAAACCACTGAGAGAGGAAGGAAGAGGAGATGGGCAGAAGGCATCGTGGGGAGTGTGGGGAGAAACCTGCATATCACTCCAGAGAGACTGACATATCTTTAATTGGCAGGATGAAGTGCTTTCAGCTGTCAATCAGAATGAGCATTCAAGAAGAGAGGATGGGCTCAATCACAAAAGTTGAGCAAGATAACCTGAGTAGTTATTTATCTATGAATTTTACTGTTTAAATGTTGACCTTTACCAGAAATTAGTAAAGCTAGGTTCTCACTCTAACCTCATCATGAAGTGAATAATTTCCTTAAATTATCTAATGTAGGGAGGGAGGGTAGTTCTTGAATTTCTTGAACAGTAAAATGAAGGGTTGGATTGTGCTGAGGTGCTTTTTAATTCTGAAATTATACAATTTTTAAAATGTTAATTAATTTACTTGGGATGACATTGGTTAATAAAATGACAGGTTGCAAGTGTAAAATTCTAGAATACATCATCTGTATAGTGCATTGTGTGCCCACTACCCAAAGTCAAATCATCTTCTGTTACCATATATTTGATCCCTTTACACTTCTACCTCCCTACATCCACACCCCCTTTCCCTCTGGGAGCCACCACACTGTTGTCTGAGTAAACGAGCTTTCGTTTGTCATGTTCATTTGTTGCTTTTAGTTTTCTATCTCATGTGAGTGAAATCATATGGTTCTTGACTTTTCCCATCTGACTTATTTTGCTCAACATGATATTCTCAAGAATTGCTTTTTATTTACTGATTTTTTCTTAATATCTCTCATGTTTGTTAACGAACTGCACTTATTTCTAAAATTTGAGAATAATTCAAATTTAAGATTAAGACTCACTTATATAAGTAGGATTAAAAATCAGTAACTATTATTTTCTCAATCATAATACTTGCTTCTGTCATTTGGTGACAGTTTTATCTAATTATAGAAGAAATAAATTTCCCTGTGAACTATAGGGACTATGGAACTTCCTGTCCTATACTACATACTTCAATAGAAAGTACATAGTAGTTATTCAATGTAAGTTGTATGAATAAATACATTCATTTAATATAAGTTGAATGAGTAAATACATGAATTTAGACTGACTCAGCCATAAGCTGAAGGGCATTTTATTCAGCGCTACATATCAGGTGTCCTTAACTGGGTGGATTGGCCAAAGGTGTGTCACCTCAGTGTCCCTGGCACACATGAAGCTATAGGAAAGAAATAATTGAGACCAGAAATGGAAATAGTAATGGAGGAGGTAGTGATTTAAAATTCTCAGATAACACTGAATTCACCCAGCATCTCAATGGAAATTATGCACATTAAAAATAATACAGGAAAAACTGCTAGACTCTGAAAGCAAATATTTCAAATCACAATACTTGTAGTAATTTTCCTCCATTTTTAGCAAAATTGGATAGCATTCCAGACTTATAGATACTACTACATAAATGAGTACTAGGTTTATATATAATGAGTAATCTATATTTTACCTTTTCTAAAGAAGATACTCCTGCAACCCCAGTTTTATACTAGGGGAAACTAAAAGCTTGAGAAGTTAAGAAACTTGGGATTTGAGCCCAAGTGTACCTCAAAACTCAATATTCTACATGTTATGGTGCCTTGAAAACTGTAAAGAGTTTTATTACAAAGCACTTATCTGAACCTCTAAGGAAAGCAGAGCCATTAAACAGATGAATAGCAACCCACTGTATTTTCATGAAATATAAATCATAAATGAGACAAACACACAAAAAATACACTTACTCATTCCTGAGCATTTTCTCTCACTATCCCATATGTTAGAAATAGCATGTCTTCTCAACAGGAGGTTAATTAAACTTTGCTTGTCAATATAAATTAAAATATGAATAAACTAATTTTTAAAATAAAATCATGCCTGTGGTAGGGCATAAAGTAATCATTTTTACATTGAAATATGTTAAGAAACAAAGTTCGAGAAAAGCCTTACATTTTTTACTTTATATACTCAACAATGGCCTTGTTAACTCTATCATTAAATGAATCACCACAATGGTATAACTTATTCTATTTATTCAGATAAATTTTACAACTTTATCCAAGATACCATATTTAAATAAAAGAATGATATTTAGACTGATAATTTACTTAAGATTTATAATCACCATTAAGATACATAAATAAATGTCATTATTTTATGTTTCATGAAACATATGTGAATTTTAACCCCTGAGGCCGAAAGTTCTAAAAAGAAGTACTTATTTTTTAGAGTGAATTAATAATCACTGTTATGTTGACTTTAATAGAAATAGCTATGAAAAAGCTTGAGAAGGAGGGTAGTCTCATAGAAAAAAATAAGAAAACATTTTTCTTTCTTCCAAGCAGGAAAACATTTATAAATAGGTAATTATATATTTATTTCTAAGTCAAAATGAATAAATTGCATCTATGAAAACTTCATAAATGGAACATCAAGCAGAAGTTGTTGTAATGCCTGCTTCCATCTTACGACCAGATATTTGCCCCAACAAACACACCGCATACACGAACCTAAAGTGGAAATCAACATTGTGGACGTAAGGTAAGCAATGCATAAAGCACAAGACTGCTCAGATTCACGGACTTAATGCTGTCAACGCTGATGAGCAAAATTTTCTGACTCTGTAGTACTTTATTCTAAGTCGAGTTCTTAAAAATTAAAGTCCATTTGAGGAGATAATAGATTTAGCTAATTACCTGCCATGTCCATACACAGGATGTATCAAAGGTTCAGTTGCATCTTCTATTGCATTTTTTATGTTTTCAATGCCCTAAAGAAACCAAATATTCTTGGCTTATTTATAGTAAATTTTTATTGACTTTATTGGGGGTGACATTGGTTAATGAAATTTGTAGGTTTCAGCTGTACAATTCTAGAATACATAATCTGTATATTGTATAGTGTGTTCACAACCTAAGGTCAAGTCCCCTGCCACCATTTATTGTCCCTTTACCCTCTTCTACCTCCCCCATCCTCCTTTCCCTTTGGTAATTACTATACTGCTGCATGTGTCCATGAGTTTCTTTTGTTTAATCCTCTTACCTTTCTCACCTAGCCCCCAACCTGCCTCCCCTCTAACTGCTGTCAGTCTGTTTTCTGTATCCATGAGTCTGTCCCTATTTTGCTTATTTTCTTCATTAGATTCCGCATGTAAGTGAAATCATATGGCATTTAAAAACTAGAAATGAAATCACAGTAGGTTAAAAATTGACCAGTTCATACACAGTTATGTAAGTGACTTTTCTCCCAAAGAACTAACCGGATTTGAATTAGGGGTATCCTTGAAATGATAATGGTAAGAAGTAGTTTCTCCAAGAATATCTTTTTATTTTCTTTCATGGGTTCTATATAAATAACACAGGTAATAGATCTAATGTTGATTAAACAGATGAGGTTTAAATCTGAAGAGGATAAAAAAATATTTACCATAGTTAATATTTGACTTTAGGCTAAATTAAATTCAAAACTAATATACCTGCTAAAGTATTTGATATATTTTCTTAGATCATCTAAAAACCTTATTGGTACTAAATACATACATACATGCATGTTGATAGAGATAAATTTAAATACACAAAAGGTATAATCAATACATAAGAAAATGGAAAGTTTGTTTCTGATTGTTTGTTCTCACAAATATTGTAATTTAAATGTGTACTGACAATTAAGTCAGCGTACATGTAAACAAATTCAGAGGGCAGGAAGCTTATTTTCTTGAAAACCAATTTTATGGTATTTTTAATCCCCAAAAGGGCATCCATATCCCAAAAGGTCTAGATACTGGATCATTGCAAGAAGGCCTGGGCATCTTCACTTGATCAGCTCCAAAACAACAGATAATCTGCCGTTTGTTGTGCTACTCATTAAACCATTGTTCTATCAGATTACAGCCCACTTCTAAGGATTAATGAGATGATTAATCAATGATCAAAATATGTAGTGACTGTGTAAGTACAAGTAGGAGGACAAAACAAGTATGAGATCCTGCACCTGCCTTCCTTGTAAACAACACTACAAAGTAGGCTCTGACAAAGCCAAAATGAACAACAGGAACAAGTGACACAATCATCGAGGAGGGAAGGGCCATCATTTCAAAGACAGGTTCCAGGAAGAACAACTAACATGATGGTTTATTGGCTGTAAAGGACAAGAGACAGAGGAGGTATCATGAATCTTGAGCATAGAGCTGGTTGGAGTGTCCTTCTGATACTCCAAGGCTGCCGATTCCATCCCTGGTCAGAGCACATGCAGCAATCAGCCAATAAATGCATAAATGAGTAGAGCAATAAATTGATGTTTCTCTCTTTTTTCTTCTCTCTCTAAAATCAATCAATTAAAAAAATTTTAAAGTCCTAAGCATAAAAAACTGGCAGAATAATGAACAGTTAAGATGAAATCATAAGAAACCGGTCATTTTAGATACCTCCACCATTGGTATTCACCACTTCTAACCAACTACAAAATACTTTTGGTTCTTTCCCTTAAACATCCTCCTAAGTGTTTTTAAATTTCTAAATTTAAAACATGCTTCTAAATATGCTCCTTTCCTTTTCCATTTCCTCGGTCGCTGCCCTAGCTTAGGTTCATCTATTTCAAAAACCACGTTTCTAGTCTCCCTGAACCTACACATACACTCCACACACCAACTCCCTCCAGCACAACTCTTACCCCAATTTACGGAATCTTTTATTAACAAAAACATCTTGCTACTCCTTTGTTGAAAATTCTTGTTGTGTTCCAATTTTGGCCACACGAAATCTAAACTGTTTTCCCATAATATACAAAGACCTTCATATTCTAACCCTTATTTACATAACTGCCCAGCCTCATCTCCCACAGTTGCCTTTCTGGTGTATTGTGCTGCAGCAGTGCGGAGCCAGTTAAGGTTCCCCAGACAGGTGTTACACCCCCAACTGACTGTACCTTTGTACTTGCTATTCCCACTGCTTGGAAAATCTTCCCAGAGCTCTTTCATCTAGAAAACTGCCTCATCTTTATAAGGTCTCCTTTGACTCCACCAAGTAATGTTAGCCATACCTTTACTATTTTCCCTTCATGCTTTGTCCACGCAACACAGACACACACACTGCCATAATGGAAGTAGTTAATATGTCAATTGTTGTTTACAACACCAAAGAGGAATCATTAAACACAAGTGTATCCCACGTCATAAGTCCAGCACTTAATAGATAACTCAGTAAACATGTGTCTGATGAAAGAAGTTTCATCGTAGACCTGGTGAATCTAGTAGGATAACTGAGACTAACAGGCTACTACAGATATGAGACTGAGGCTGTACATGCTGGATTTAAACACAGAAAGGTAAGCTGAGAGGATAAAGTACCCATTAAAAAAACAGTGCACAGGGCGCAGGGAGGGACTGGAATTTCTGTAATATAAAAGCTTAGAAGATATTGGTCTGAAGTTTTCTTTCAAGCAACCCAATTAAAAAATGGGCAAAGGACTTGGACAGACACTTCTCCAAGGAGTACATACAGAGGATCCAGAGACACATGAAAAGATGGTCAGTATGGCTAGCTATCAGAGACATGCAAATTAAAACCACAATGAGATACCACTTCACACTGGTCAGAATGGCCATCATAAACAAAGCAACAAACAAGTGTTAGAGAGGTTGTGGAGAAAAGGGGACCTTAGTGCACTGTTGGTGGGATTGCAGACTGGTACAATCACTGTGGAAAACAGTATGGAATTTTCTCAGAAAACTAAAAATGGATCTGCCTTTTGACCCAGCAATTACACTGCTAGGATTATATCCTAAGAACCCTGAAACACCAATCCAAAAGAACCTGTGCACCCCGATGTTCATAGCAGCACAATTTACAATAGCCAAGTGTTGGAAGCAACCTAGGTGCCCATCAGTAAATGAATGGATCAAAAAATTATGGTATATTTACACAATGGAATTCTATGCAGCAGAAAGAAAGAAGGAGCTCCTACCCTTTGCAACAGCATGGATGGAACTGGAAGGCATTATGTTAAGTGAAATAAGCAGGTGGTGAAAGACAAATACCATATGATATCACCTTTAACAGGAACCTAATCAACAAAACAAACAAAAAAGCATAATATAACCAAAAACACTGAAGTTGAGAACAGGCTGACAGTGACCAGAGGGGAGAGGGGAGGGAATTTCAAAGGAAAGGGGAAAGAGTTTACAGGAACAAGTATAAAGGACACACGGACAAAAATTAGGGGGCGTGGAAACTGGAGGGAGGTGGGGAGGACTGGGGGGCAGTGGGCTGGGATGGGAGTAAAAGACAGAAAATTGTACTTGAACAACAATTAAAATTGTTTAAAACAAGCTTAGAAGAGAAGGAACCAGGAGATAACAGGTAAAGGTAGACAGAAAGATATAAACCAAAAAGTAATTATGAGACATCACAGAAAGAGAACTTAGCTAAATTAAGAAAGGGAGTGGGGGTTAGAAGGTGCTTCCAGAAGGGGTTAAGGTGTCAATTGTCAGACATTGCTAAGAGAAAAGAAAATAAAATTTAGAAAAACTGAGTGCATTTTATAATAGCACATTATCGATAACCTCTGAAGTCCAGAGGCCATGAGTGAAAGTAAGTTTCAAAGTGGTTAAGTAATGAGCAAGCAGTTAGGAAACAGAATTATTATCAGCATAAGAGATTTTCACTTTGAAATTTAGAAGTAGCATTCGGAATACATTTTTTTCATAGCAGGAAAAATATACTAAACTCAAACTAATAAAAGCCACAGAAGCATCTTCTTAAACAAACCTGTGTCAGTAACACATGATACAGAAAAAGCAATACTCCAAATTTGTTTCCCCACATTGAGTACTGGTCCAAGACAGCATCTTTTAATTTAGAAAACTTCTGAATGATTATTTTTTGGAGGGTAAAAAGAATTAACTATTAGTACCAGTGCCATCATGATGTTTACTACAGCCATAAATGGGAAAATGCTTAAACTGTCTTATACATTAAAATTATGCATACAAATAGGAGATTTTTGTACGTATCTGAAATTTTCAAATACAAGTTTAGCCCTTAAGAGCAAAAGCTACTGCTGACAACTGTCCCTGTACATAACACATCTCATTAAGGTAGAATGCCTACTTGGTAGGGAATCTCTTCATCTCTTAGGTGCACTGTCTGGCATCGATAAATTCTTCAATAATTATACGGGTATTTAGGAATGAAGTGGCTCTCTTCTAAAATAAGTTTAAGAACAAACAAAATTATTTAACAAATATCTGAAAATACCAAAGGTAAGTTGTACATTTGTGACTTCTTTGAAAAGAAATTAATATTTCAAATCAAATGCTACCTATACTTCTATTAGCATAGCTATCCTTACAATTTATTTTGTAATAAAATGTTTAAATGCTCTTATGAAAACATGGCACTCTAAGTAAAAATTATAGAAACCACATTTTGACAAAAATTAAAAATTCAAATATTTATTCTATTAGAAACCTTCCTACTCACTCAGGCCAGAGGAACATTAAGCTAAAATTATTTTTTCATTACAATGATGAAAAAGCTTTTAATGTTATAAAAAGTGTATTTTGAGAGTTAATTTGGGAATCCAAATAATTTAAGTACACATTTACAAATTATTTTTAAACATGAAAACAAATTAATCCTCAGGCATATAAATCTAAATACCTTTCCCCAGTGTGAACAGACTTAAAATGTCAATGTGTCCACAAGGTAAGTATTTTAAATGTTCCAATGTTACCTACTGAATTAATGCATGAAATCGCTCAAAGCCAAGCTCTTTGACAGCCAAGGCAGCTATACATAAAAGACACTTTTCAGCACTACACATGGTAAATAAATGACACAAGATACACACAGCAGGCTGTAAATATTTCAAGTAATCAAAATTTTCCCTCTTTCCTTACTCCCTTAGTATCATCAGTTTATTTTCAATTTTACTATAATATAAATTTATACTTTAATACCTTAATTACCTTGATTAAAACTAAATGGATATAATACTGAGACTGTGGAAGGGTGGTTAAATAATAAACACCTTAATTCAGTTAGGCTAGTATAGTTTTTAAAACATAAGAAATTATTGGCAATTACAATGCTTCAAAAATCATTGTAATAAGTCTTGCACTTTTAAATAATATTTCAATCCATAGATCCAAGTAGAATCATCATAGCTAATCTTCCTTTTTATAATATAAAATCTTTATGTTTAATGCGTAATTATTACACAAATGTGAATAAATAAATGGTATTGGGAAAACTGGACAGATATGTGCAGAAAAATGAAACTAGACCAGCTTCTTACACCACACACAAGAATAAATTCAAAATGGATCAAAGACTGTTAGACCTAAAACCATTAAAACCATAGAAGAAAGCATAGGCAGCAAAATCTTGGTCATTGCTCATAGCAATATTTTATTGGATACATCTCCCCAGGCAGGGGAAACAAAATAAAATAAACAAATGGGACTATATTGAACTAAAAAGATTTCGCACTGAAAAAAAAAATCAATAAAATAAAAAGAAAATCCACGGAATGGGAGAACATATTCACCAATACATCAGATAAGGGGTTAATATCCAAAATGTATAAAGAACTTACAAAACTCAACATAAAAAAAAAATAAACAACCCAATTAAAAAAATGGTCAAAGGACCTGAATAGACACTGCTGGGGACCCTGGCCTGGGCGCCAGATGTGGGGGGGCTCCGCCCGCAGAGCCCCATCCCTCCGTCACGGATGAAAGTAAAAACTACCAAGACATCTTGTGCTTGGGGAGGAAAGGGGTCAAACTCTCAGAGGAGAATGACCCAGAGCCCCTTCCTCACTAGGCTTTTATTGGGTTCCAATACACCGGAATACAAGTTTAACATGTCAAAGAAATCTGAGGGCTTAATCGGAGCCAGTGTTTGTCAGGAAGGGGGGTTGCCAGACTTTGGGACACATGCTCATTTCCTCCTGGGACACTTGTCACCTCAGGAAGAGCACTCTTAGCAAAGCAGGTTTCACAGGACTTTAGGAATTCTTTCTTATGCCAATCACCCAAGGAGCCGTCCTGGCCAGGACAGGGCTGCACCGCTCACCCCCACAGTTTCAGGCTTTAAGGCAATTAGGAAGCAGGAGACATCTCCCAGATGGAAATGAGGACTCGGGCTATGTCAGAATAGCCGGGGGGCGAGGGTCCATCACATCCTCTTTGCTGCAACCCCCCGAGTCCTTCCATGAGGCCTTCCAAGTGGTCGCGTCTGGCTTAGGTTGCCCCTCCCATGAGAAGTCTTACCCGTCATTGACTGCCAACCAAGCTATGAGGCCAGAGATGGGTAAGGCAGAAGCAGCGCTCCTGCCAGGGAGATAAGCTTTGTCTCCTTAATAGGTCACGTCCTTGTGACAGAACAGACCCAGATGAAGTGGGTCCCTTGGGCTCTTACACAGCCCACCATGGGGTGAGGGTTACAACTCCTGAAACCAGGCTGAACGGTCCACAACAAGACACTTCTCCAAAGAGGGCATACAGACGGCCAATAAACATGGAGAGCTGTTTCATGTCACTAATCATCAGAGAGATGCAAATGAAAACCACAATGAGATACCATCTCACAACTGTCAGAATGGCTATCATCAATAAATCAACAAACAACAAGTGCTGATGAGGATGTGGAGAAAGGGGGACCCTTTTGCCTTGTTGGTGGGAATGCAGATTGGTACAGTTACTATGGAAAACAGTATGGAGATACCTCAAAAAATAAACAATGGATTTGCCTTTTGCCCAGTGATCCCACTTCTGGGAATATATTTGAAGGAACCCAAAACACTAACTTGAAAGAACATAAGCAACCCTATGTTCACTGCACTGTTATTTACAATCACCAAGATATGGAAGCTGCCCAAGTGTCCATCAGTAGATGAGTGGATAAAGTAACTATGGGCTGTAAAAAAGAAAAATTTACCCTTTGTGACAGTATGGATGGACCTGGACAACATTATGCTAAGTGAAATAAGGCAGGCAGAGAAAGACAAATACCGTATGATTTCACTCATATGTGGAATCTAACGAACAAAGTAAGCTAACAAGGAAAATGGGGACAGACTCATAGATGGAGAGCAGGAAGACAGCTGGGGGTGGGAAGGTTAGTGGGTGGAGGGATTGAGCAAAAAGGAAAAAGGACTCATGGACATGAACAATAGTGTGGTGATTGCTGGGGGGTGGGGGGTGTAAGGGGACTAAATAGTAATGGAAAAAAACAATAAAGATTAAATTTAAAAAAATGTAAAATAAAAGGCATAGCATTTCGAAACCAAATAGGTTCAATGACAGCTTTAAGTTTGTTTCCTCATTAATTCATATAACTGTTGAGAAGGTTTCAATAACTTATTTAGTTTATGTTGATTAATACAGTACGATTACAAATTTAAAAGATCAAAAGAAAAGCATTTAAACCAAAGGTAATCTCTAGCACTTTCCAAGTGCCAGGCCCCTCTCCTCACTCAATCCTCCTCACAGCCCTGTTGGTCCTCACTTCCCAGAGGAGGCAGAGGGGGCTCAGAGGAGAACCCTCCCAGGTGCCCGCAGCAGTCAACAGCAGAGCTGAGACTGCAACCCAGAGTGTCCTGGCTCCCCACAGATAAAGTCGAATCTAAATGCCAACTCTAGTTTATCAAAATGGACAATCTCTTATGTGTATATATATTTATGAAACAGAGTTTACTACTTAATTCTCACTATGGAAATTGATTCAGCAAGAATTCAAAATTTAAATTTTTTTCTTTGCAACTTATATAGTTACAATATACTAAGCTTTCAAAGTCTAGTTTTAATTTACAAATGTTTCAAATTACTTTTTAAAATCTTTAAATTTCCAATGGCTTAAATAATCTTTTCATTTGTGTGGGAAACAAACAAAACTGAACCTGAGTATTCACTATTGCAAACAAGTGTGTGTTACCAGAATCCAAAACTATACACACCACACAAGCCAGCGAAATAAATGTTTGTACAGAATGTAATATTGATAATGGGGAAAATACTTCACATTTAAAATTCCAGGATAAAATAAAAATTCTAAACTTTTCCAAATTGTATTAATTTTTCTGTGCCTGATATCTAAATAATTTTATTGGGAATATACTATAACATTTGACATAAAGACAGTAATTTAGAAAACGGAGGCAAGCAAAATAAAAAGCTTAGCAGGCAGGATGGTGGAAAAACATAAAATACAAGAAAAAGAATATAGCCGGTAATGGAGGAAAGAACAAGTAAAATAGATTGTTGCATGTAATAAAAATTATAATTTAAGTTCATTTTATTTGTCGACTAAGGTAAATTCTCAAATTTTTAGTTAATGAAATTTTTCAAATTTATTCAACTGTAAAAACAAATTTAAAATCTGGTTTTACTCACGTCCACTTTTAAAATGAAGCAAAGTAGACTTCCAGCCAAGATGGAGGTGTAGGTACACTGCGCCTCCTCTCACAACCAAAGAAAGGATAACAATAAATTCAAAAACAAAAAAAACAACCAGAACCCAGAAAGTCAAACTGTATGGAAGTCCGACAACCAAGGAGTTAAGGAAGAAACATTAATCCAGACCTGTAGGAGGGGCAGAGGCAGGCAGCCAGGCAGAGAGGACTCTCGGCAAGGTGGTGACTGGCAGAGCAGGAGGTCCCACATTTCATGCAGATAAACCAGGAGGAACAACTGGGGAGCCAGACTGACTGCGAGACCCAGGGTTCCAGCACAGAGAAATAAAGCCTCAAAAACCTCTGACTGAAAACACCTGTGGGGGTTGAAATGGCAGGAGAAACTCCCAGTCTCACAGGAGAGTTCAATGGAGAGACCCACAGGGTCCTGCAACATACACAAGCCTACCCACCTGGGAATAAGCATCAGGACCCAATTTGTTTGTGGGTAGCAGGGAAAGTGACTGAAAGCTGGTCGAGAGCCAAGCAAGGAGCAAATGTTCCTTCTTGGACTCCTCCCCCACATACAGCATCACAAAGCAGCAATGTGGTTTGCCCCACCCTGGTGAATACCTAAGGTTCCACCCTTTACAATGTAATAGGCACACCCAGGCTAAAACAATTATGGCTCAAATGAAAGAACAGATCAAAGCTCCAAAAATACAACTAAGCAATGAATAGATAGCCAACCTATCAGATGCACAATTTAAAACAGTGATAATCAGGATGCTCACAGACATGGTTGAGTATGGTTGCAAAATAGAGGAAGAAGTGAAGGCTATGAAAAGTGAAATAAAGGAAAATGTACAAAGAACCAACAGTGAAGGGAAGGAAATCAGGACTCAAATCAATGATTTGGACCAAAAGGAAGAAATAAACATTTAACCAGAACAGAATGAAGAAATAAGAATTTTTTTTAAAAAATGAGAAGAGGCTTAGGAACCTCTGGGACAACTTTAAACATTCCAATATCCGAATCATAGGGGTGCCAGAAGGAGAAGAGGAAGAGCAAAAAACTGAAAACTTACTTGAAAAAATAATGAAGGAGAACTTCCCCAATCTGGCAAAGGAAATACACTCCCAGGAAGTCCAGGAAGCTCAGAGAGTCCCAAAGAAGTTGGATTCAAGGAAGCACACACCAAGGTACATCACAATTACATTATTCAAGATGAAAGATAAGGAGAGAATCTTAAAAGCAGCAAGAGAAAAGGAGACAGTTGCCTACAAAGGAGTTCCCATAAGACTATCAAGCTGATTTCTCAAAACAAACCTTGCAGGCAAAAGGGACTGGAAAGAAGTATTTGAAATCCTGAAAGGCAAGGACCTACATCCAAGATTACTCTATCCATCAAAGCTATCATTTGGACTCGAAGGGCAGATAAAGTGCTTCCCAGATAAGGTCAAGTTAAAGGAGTTCATCACCACCAAGCCCTTATTATATGAGATGTTAAAGGGACTTATCTAAGAAAAAGAAGATGATCAAAACTGTGAACAGTAAAATGACAACACACTCACAACTATCAACAACTGAACCTAAAATAGAAAAACAAAAGCAGAAACAAACTAAGCTAACAACTAGAATAGGAACAGAATCACAGAAATGGAGATCACATGGAGGGTTATCAATGGGGAGTGGGAGAACGGGGGAAAAGGTACAGGGAAGAAGCATAATTTGTAGGCACAAAATAGACAGGGGGGAGTTAAGAGTAGTGTAGGAAATAGAGAAGCCAAAGAACTTACATGTACAACCCATGGACATGAACTGGCAGGGTGGGGGTCGGAAGGGAATAAAGGGTGAAAAATGGGACAAATGTAATAGTATAATCAATAAAACATATTTAAAAAAGTAAAAATAAAATGAGGCAAAGTAAATTGGAAGATTACTAAAATATGTTTTTCAAAGGGGAATTCACTATAGTAAGCCCACCTAAATTAGTTACTGAAGTACCCTTGCTAAAACATTATGAGGCCATTTAACCTATCACTACAGAATATAAGTATGTGGTATATACTAAGATATTAATAAAAAATGTTACAAAAAAGATCATACTATTTTCTTACATTTCAGTATAGAGACTGGCTTTAAGCTCCTAATCTTTAAAAGAACTTTGAGTTAGTTCAACTATTCCTGTCAAAATTTTGATAACCTTAATGAAACTCTTAAACATGCTTACATGCAACCCACTAAAACTGGAAAATACTTAAAACCAATCTTAATGACATTTTTACTATCATCCTTGTGAACATGTTCCACTCATTTCCTTCAACTGTATTATCGACTCTAAAAATATGTTAAATTTTTTTTGAAAGTTTATGTTGAAAGGCCTGAGAAAGCAACACCACTGAAGAGTTAGTTTTAAAAATTCTTCCCGCGGACGCACAGTCACGAGAATGCGCGGCTGTGCCTGCAGCGGTACAGAGCGCAAACACTGACGTCACAGACACACTCCAGCTCCAGGGGGCAACAGTGCGTTGCAGACAGTCAGTCCTACAGGGAGAGCAAGCTGTGTATCACAAACGATCAAATTTGCTTTCTGGAAGTCCGCTAACTTCTTTAACAACAACTTCCATAGATGACAGTTAATGGAAAGCACATGGGTAGAATAAGTCACGTATTCAACATAAGCACTTGTAAATACCAATTATTGAAAGCCATCTACAAGCAAGATAGTTCCTGAAAAGAAAAACAGAACAGCAACTCTTTTTATCCAGCTTCTGTACCACTAGTTGATTCTGGCACTTTTTATGCCAGTTACATAAGAAATTTCAAAAGCTAAAGACCACAGGATATATGATTTTTTATAAGTAGTTATTTTCTTTGAAAGAGAAACCCTCTGAAGTCTGAAAACTTAAATGCAAAATTAAAACTCATAATTAAAATTACTTTAAAATGATTCACATACAGTTACATTGTCCAAAAGCTGAGGAGGAAAGGCAACATAATGAAAAGAGAAGCAACAAAAAATATTTAAGAAATTTTCTAACGTCAAAAAAAATCCGCCCTGGCTGGTGTAGCTCAGTGGATTGAGCGCGGGCCTGCGAACCAGAGGGTCGAGGTTCGATTCCCAGTCAGGGCACATGCCTGGGTTGCAGGCCAGTTCCCAGCGGGGGACACACGAGAGGCAACTGTACATTGATATTTCTCTCCCTCTCCCTCTCTCCTACCCTTCCCCTCTAAAGATAAATAAATAAAAAAAAAATCTTAAAAAAAAAAATCCCTTTTCCCCAATGCCAAAGTAAATATTAAAGCATTTGAAATTAAAGTATATAGAAATATAGAAATATGTTCTTTAAATTTTCTAAATGAGGGCTCCAATGCTCAAAAGAGAATGTCACCAAGTTTAACTAGAATTTTTAAAAAAGTTTAAGAGATACATTTCATCTTTCTACAAAATTGAAAGCAAAAATAAACAAAAGTAATATCCTCTAGTAGTTAAAATAATAAAAATGGGAATAAAAAATACTAAGGCTCATGAATTAAGCTTAGGTTAAAATAGTTCCTCATGATGTTAAAAACTTCTGAGGATGTTGTGAAGCCAAAGGCAGCCTCTCACAACAGCGCCATCTGGGACTGGCACAGATGGGCTCCTAGAACACTCATGCAGCGGGGGAAGCCTGTACTGCAAACAGGCCTACCCTCCAGAAGATAATTCCTGGTTTTTGGGTTTCCCCTCATACAACCCCTAATTTCTCTTTTAAAAGAGGAAATACATGCCCTGGCTGGTGTAGCTCAGTGGATTGAGTGCGGGCCTGTGAACCAGAGGATCGAGGTTCGATTCCCAGTCAGGGCACATGCCTGGGTTGCAGGCCAGTTCCCAGCAGGGGACACACGAGAGGCAACCGTACATTGATATTTCTCTCTCCCTCTCTCCTACCCTTCCCCTCTAAAGATAAATAAATAATCTAAAAAAAATTAAAATAAATAAAATCTTTTAAAAAAAAAGAGGAAATACTTACTTTAATCCTGCATTTTGATCAGAAGAGGTAGGATCTCTTCGGTCCTTGTGCTTGTAGACAAGGGGCTCTTGATGATACCACACCACCCCTCTTTTTTTCCCTAAGAGAGGAAATAACAAATTTGCTGGGTTTTGAGCCATAAGGTGCTATTTTTCCAGTTCTCCTTTTTGTAGGTGAGGGGTTCATGATGTTAAACCCTTAATTTCTTTCTTTAGAAAATGCTTTGCTGGATTTTGAGCAGGAGTGGTGGTGATAGTTCTCCAGTCCATGTTCTTGTAGATGAGGGTTCATGAAGTTATAACCCTTCCTTTGTTTATAAGAATACTAACTTTGCTTGCTTTTGAGCAGGAAAGGTGGTATATCTCCAGGTCTTTACTCTTTTTGTAGATGAGAAGCTCATGATGTTACAACCTCTTATTTCTTCCTTAAAAAAGGAAATACTAACTTTGCTTGTTTTTGTGTAGGAGAGGTAATACATTTATTAGTCCTCTTCCTTGTAGATGAGGGGCTTATAATATTACAACCCCTCATTTCTCCTTTGTGAGAAACTCTAGCTTTGCTGGTTTTCGAACAGGAGAGGTGGTATTTCTCCAGTCATTGTAGATGAGGGGCTCAGCATGTTACAGCCCCTCATTTCTCTTTTAAGATAGGATGACATTAGCATGCTGCATATTGGTGACATTATCAGCACTGCTAGATTTTTTTATAGTCACTCTGCATGGGTTTTTGTTTTTACAGTATCTGGAAATAGCCTAGGAGAAGAAATCAAATAAAACAGGTATGTCAATTTCAAAAAAAAAAAAGAGTTCCAGCCTTAAAAAAGAAAACATCACTGATAAGTCACACATTCCCATCCTTTTTTTTTTTTTTTTTAACCTCACCTGGGAACATTTTTTCATCGCTTTTAGAGAAAAAAGAGAGGGAAAGAGCAGGGGAGGGAGTAGGGAGTGGAGAGAGAGAAACATCAATGTCAGAGAGAAACACTGATTGGCCCACAAGCTGGGTGTGTGCCCTGACCAGGAATTGAACCCATGACCCTTCAGTCTACAGGACAATGCTCCAACCAACTGAGACGAATGGGCCCAGGGCCCCACTTCTTTATATAGATTTAGTAACTGAGTCTTAGGGTAGCTGTGATCTGCACTGATAGTTCCTTGGGACTCTACTTTATGCTAATTCTCTAAGTGAATTTTTAGAGGCTATGATTAGAATGCTAGAGCAAAGAGGACCTTAGAATTTTTTAAAGTTCAGATATTCCCAACAATATCAAACATGATAAACATACACTTGGGCAAAATCAGTATTTATTTAGCTACTTAAATTCTATCCAATCTTCATTAGTCATTATGAAATAGCTATATTTCAATAAAGTACAAGCACATACTATACTTTATTGAAAAGTAGGAAAGGTCTAATGATTGAAGCACCATAAGCTACTATTTCACTTGCACATTAATCAAAGTAGAAAATGTCTTATTCTAAAGTGCCACCAAAGTATTTGTGAATAATTTTGTTGTATACTCACCAAAAGTCGCAAGTCATAGATATTACTTTGTCCCATGAATTTTACAATTTCCATTAAAAACTAATGTACTTTCTTTACCCCGTATTTGAAACACATATTATACAATCTAAGTATACGTCTCTCTGGTTAGCTTTATCTAACAAACTCATGGGACTAAACTGTGACATATATACATTGAATGAATTTTAAAACTGAGTTAAGAGTAGTAATTAAATTATGTCTGCAGATATGATTAGTGATACAATTGTAAAAAATATTCATATATAGGTTAGAACAGGACAGTTTCAAACAAACCATCAACAGATTAAGTTTGATTTAAAATATTCAGAATCATGGTCAAAGAATAGATCTACAATTTTAAAAAGTATTTTTTTAAATTTTTAGACAGAGGGGAAGGGAGGGAGAAAGAGGGAGCGAAACATGGATGTGTGGTTGAGCACATTGCACCCCCTATTGGGGACCTGGCCTGCCAACAGGCATGTGCTCTGACTGGGAATCAAGCTAGTGATGCTTTGGTTTACAGGACGGTGCTCAATCCACTGAGCCACACCAGCCAGGGCTATAATTTTCTTATAATGTGGGATTCTTATATAAACCATAAAAGACACTAGAAATACAATATGAAAGGGTTCATAAGTCTTCTTTAGTGTGTTAATCTAAGAAAGCCTTTCGTTTTCCTAATCATTGCTTAATATGATTTATCCACAGATGTTGGCTTTGGTGTCTGACAGAAAACTCCACTCAGTCATTCCTCAGCCTTACCTCTAGGTTCTGTGCTCTTTCTTTTTGAAGAGGAGCAAATACAATGGGCAGTCCATGGTCCCTTGCTAAGGACCGAAGGTCAAAATAGTATTTGGCATAGACACTGGCAGAAATATTAAGACGAAACTCTAGTAGATCTAAAAAATGCCTTTCCATTTCATTCCTGGGGAAGAAAAAAGGACAAAACCAACACAGGACAATTTTAGTCAACTTGGCTATTTTTGTATGAGATTGGGTGCATTCAGGGTGTATGGCCATAGACAACTTGGCTATTTTCAAAATTATCATTTGAAGCTACCAGGATGGCTCTGAATTTTGTTTTGAAACAAATAAAGCCTATACAACTGTCCTAATTCACTGATGTTCAAACAAGCAAACAAGGTACAGCTATTTGTGGTCCTTTCTGCATCCCAGCATACTGAGTTTGGGACAAGAGGGAGGAGGTGGTGTCTCTCTTGTGCCCTTGGGGCTCACTCTTCAGAGTCCCATTAGTGCAGCTGTATGGTTCATGCTCCTCATTCACTCGAAAGGCCTTTCCGTACTGATCAGGTGAAAGGAATGATGCATGCTGTTTCTTAGCTCTGAAGAACTTGCAGACATTTTCACTAGGCTGGTAACAGGAAGGGGCTTACTGAAGTAGAGAATGTGCCAAGAAAAGGAGTCTGCATATCACCACAGCAACAAATGAAAGCCCACTATTATCTCTGAGGGAGAAAACTTTTGAGGTAACAAGAATTCATCTCTAACAAATAAAGAAATAAATACGCCACTTTCGATGGGAAAGGAAACCCTCCCCTGCCCCAGTGCGTGAGGCTAATGTCAGAGCATAATGCAAGTTTCCATCCACCTTCATCCTACTGGGACGAGAAACTGTCACTATGACAGAATTGAATGCACTCTTAAAATTTGGAAGGCAGAAAGATTAAAGATAGATATCTCAGCTGGACTAAACCTACTTTACAATATGACCTCTGATAGAGCACTGGACTCAAACAGTGCTTCTCCCATGTTGGGAATGCAGTCCTGAGATGCCCAGCACCCCTTCCCTTTG
Organism: Glossophaga mutica; assembly: GCA_039655065.1. Classification (NCBI taxonomy): domain Eukaryota; kingdom Metazoa; phylum Chordata; class Mammalia; order Chiroptera; family Phyllostomidae; genus Glossophaga; species Glossophaga mutica. The sequence goes on from CM077303.1 coordinate 162,595,838, forward strand.
CCAGAACAGTAGGGGAACATTCCCTGGTGGGGTAAGTTCAGTGAAGTGGGAAAGGAAACTTCGGAGCAGCCCTTTGCTACATGACTATACTGCCGTCACTGGTCAAGCGGTTAAATAAATTAAAATCAGAGTAAATTGTACTACTTCCACAGTCATCCCATTCACAGAGTTAATAAAATGATAAATATCTTGAACAAACATGAGAGAGGCTTATTTTCTAACATATTTGGTCTGTTAGTTTTAAAGTTTTAATAATTTATCCACTGGGTGGGTCGACAAAGGTTTGACTTTCTCCTGTATGGAGAGCAGTCAGAATCAGAGCAGAGATAAGGTGTTCCCATTTGCTAAACTTTAAACCTAACTGAACCTACTTCCAAATGTAATTTCCTGTTCATACGGCCATAAGTCTATAGAGATGTAAATCACGATGTTTCGATAATCAGCTAATCAGGACTTAATATACTACACGAATAAATGCATTATTATCCCTTTATATTGTCTTTACTAATACATGGTAATTATGAAGAAATATGATACCTTTATAGGATTACCATGTCTACTAATTGAGGTTAATCATGGAATAAAAGCATTATGCCTACAGATTACACAACATCTGTTTTCATTGTTGTTTTCCATGGCTACATGGTTCACTAGCATACCATTTACAGGTGCAGCAAATTTTATGAATAGCAGCTGCTCAGTTTAACTTATTCTTTGGAAGGGAAATAGTATTCTAAAAAGATGCATAGATGTTGGAAAGTTTGAAGAAAAAAGCTGATAGATATCAATTTTTCAATTTAGACTCAAAATGAGAACATTAAAAATGGCAGGGGAATGATACCAATGTAATTCTAAAGAGATCGGAATACATTTGGTAATGCCTTCCAGTTTCCAAAGATCATAAACAAAAGCAGCCCATTATAGGCAGAGCTCCTGGTGTCTCTCTGTTCATACATAAAAAACATTCTTTACAACTAGTCTTCCTGAAGGTGGACATGGCCCCCCTTGCCCCTGGAGCTCACACCTGTGAAAACCCACACATTTCCCTGCACGTTCTCGGATGATATAACTAGGACCAGAGCCCCAGCAGGTCAGTTGCCAGTTTTGAGAAAATGTCAGCTGCTATCCTAACAGGGCTAGAGTTTGTGAGTACAAATTATCCTTCCTCCAGGGGACCAGTTTGAAGACTGATGACAGTGGTGTCAAAGTCACTTTACCTTCTGCAACTTCCAAAAGCACTTCTATTGGTTTTAAATTTATAATTTGTTGTCACACTACTTGCTATAATGGCTACCAGCAATGTCACCATGACTACTCAGTTTACAGTATCATCAAAGTCAGCAATTTTACCGAAAACCACTTTGATGGCTACTGATAACCCCTGGTCCCTTCTCTTAGCCACAGGCATCCTCATTTTAGTTGTAAATGTGCACTTTGGTTATTCTGAATAAGTCTTATCCAAAGTAATGAGTAGAGATAACAAACAAACTTTTGCCACTGCCTGCCATAATCTCAATTTTCCTGTGCTGTTCAATATGATCTAGAAGTGTACAGTCCTATGATACAGCATGTGTATACTGCATTGTGTGTACACCACCCAAAGTCAAATCTTTGTTCATTACCATATATTTGACCCCCTTTACACAAAGACATTTTCACTGTCAAGAAGGAATTTTGAGAGTCTGTGGAAAATATGTTTTTGGCTCATCCTGACCACTACCCCCAGGGCCCTTCACAGCAGTTAATGTAGCCACATCTACAGCCTTCGTTAAGTTTGGTGTTGCACTCCCATGTTTGTGTACCAGCTCTGAAGAGCACCCTCATGGTTAACCTATGGCCTCCCACAAAGCACTGCTGTTGTTGCTGAGTGTCCCTAAAAGTTCTCGAATGGGATGGGCACTGGGAGATGCCCAGTGTTGCTTCTCTGACTGCCTGAGAGGTAGGAACTTCTTAAATCATCAGACCTACTTTTATACATGTCTGATGCTCTTTAAAAGGCAGGAAAGAGCACAGAGATCTTAAACCTTTTTATGTGGCTCATTTTCTATCATGGTTTCTATAACAACAGAACTTCAGATAACAAGGAGGAAAAAATTAGTAAAAGCAAACATACAATGTGTGACTCAGGTTTAAGCTAATAACCCCCTCAGTAGTCTCAAGGCCTTAAGACCATAACAGTGGCCAAAAATTTATTTCAAGGGCCAGATGTATGCTCCTTAAAAATGGACTGGATACAACAGAAAAATGTTGGATGGGATCCAAAATGGTGGCAGAGAAGGTAAAAGTTACAGTAACCTCTTCCCAGGACCAAACTGGAATTACAACTAAAATATAGAGAACTCAGTCTGAATAAGCAATTGAATCATAGCTGAACAGAAGTCTTATCACCAAGGATTTACAAAGAAGCCACATTGAGATTGGTAGGAAGGATGGAGATCCTGAAAGGGCTGGTCCTCCTCCCACATGCTGTGCTGAGAATCCAGGGGGATATCTCTGCTGCAAAGATCCCCTCTTAAAAGAAAGGGGTCTCAGTCCCACACCAGGCTTCGCAGCCCAGAGCGCCAGGCTGTTTTTATTACAGAGGTCTTCTAGCATAGTTTGATATCAGGAATTGTGATATCTCCATATTTACTCTTATTTCTCAAGATCGTTCAAGAAATTCAGGGTCTATTTTTGGTTTCATATAAATTTTTGGATTATTTGTTCTAGATGTGTGAAATATGCCATTGGCATTTTAATAGGAATTGTGTTGAATCTATAGACTGCTTTGTGTATTATGGCATTTTATGATGTTAATTCTTCCATCCATGAACATGGTATATGCTTCCACTTATGCATCTTCTTTTACATCTTTCTTCAGTGTGCTATAGTTTTCCAACAACAGGTCTTTTACATCCTTCATTAAATTTATTCCTAGGTATCTTATTTTTTTTTTTTTGTTGCAATAGTAAATGAAATTGTTTTTTAGTTTCTGTTTCTGATAGTTCATTATTGGTCTATAAAAATAGCATTGATTTCTGGGTATTGATTTTGTATCCTGCTACATTGCCAGATTCATTTATTAGGTCTAGTAGTTTTTGGTGGAGCCTATAGGGTTTTCTATGGCAATATAATGTCATATGTGAATAATGACAGTTTTATTTCCTCCTATCCAATTTGGATGCCATTTGTTTCTTCTTTTGTCTGATCACTGTGGCTAGGACTTATATGTTGAATACGAGTGGCAAAAGTGACACCCTTGTCTTGTTCCTGATCTTTAAGGAAATGATTTTAGATTTTGCCCATTGAGCATGATGTTGGCTGTAGGTTTTTTACATATGGCCTTTATTATGTTGAGGAATGCTCCCTCTATTCCCACTTTGCTGAGGGTTTTTATCATAAATGGCTGCTGGACTTTACTGAATGTTTTTTCTCCATCTATTGATGTATCGTGTGATGTTTATCCTTCATTTTGTTTATTTGATGTATCACATTTATTGATTTGCTAATATAGTAACAACCTTACATCCCCAGGATAAATCCAGTTGATCATTTTTTATGATCATTTTAATGCATTGCTGGATCAGATTTGCTAATATTTTATTGAGGATTTTAGCATCAATGTTAATCAGGGATATTGGCCTATAGTTTTCTTTCTTTGCTGTGTCTTTACTTGGCTTTGGAGTTCGGATAATACTGGTATTATAAAAAGAGCTTGAAAGTCTTCCCTCTTCTTGAATATTTGGAATAGTTTGAGAAGGATAGGTATTAGTTCCTTGAATATTTGGTAAAATTTTCCTGTGCAGCCATCTGGCCCAGGACTTTTGTTTGCTGAGAGGTTTTTTGATTACGGCTTCAATTTCATTAATTGTTATCAGTCTTTTCAGGTTTTCTTCTTCTTTCTGATTCAGTTTTGGTTGACTGTATGTTTCTCAAAATTTATTCATTTTGCCCAGGTTGTCCAATTTTTGGCATATACTTGTCCATAGTATTTTCCTACAATCCTTTGTGTTTTTGTGGTATCAGTTTTTACTTCTCCCCTTTCATTCTGATTTTACAAAATTTGGCTTCTCTTTTTTCTTGATGAGTCTGGTTAAAAGTTCATCAATTTTGTTTATTTTTGCAAAGAACCAGCTCCTGGACTCATTGATCTTCTGTATTGCTTTTTTAGTCTATGTCATATATTTCCACTCTGATCTTGATTATTTCCTTCCTTCTACTCATCTTGGGCTTTGTTTATTGTTGTTTTTCTAGTTCTTTTAGGTGTGGGTTTAGATTGTTAGTAGATATTTTTCTATCTTCTTGAGGTAGCCCTGTAATGCTATGAACTTCCCTCTCAGGACTGCTTTCACTGTATCCTATAGGTTTGGGGTTGCTGTGTATTCATTTTTATTTGTTCCAGGTCTTTTTGACTTCTTTTGTGATTTCACTGGTGACCCATTAATTACTTAATGACATGCTATTAGCCTCCATATATTTGAATATTTTTGAGTTTTTAAATTGAGGTTGATTTCTAGTTTCATACCATTGTGATCCGAGGAAAGTGCTTAATATTATTTTTATTTTCTTTAAATTGATAGTACTTGTTTTGTCTGACCATGTGGTCAATCATCAAGAATCATCCAAGTGCACTTGAGAAGAATGTGTATTCTGCAGCTTTTGGATGCAATGCTTTGTAAATATCACTAAAATCCATTCGATTTAGTGTGTCATTTAAGGTTATTATTTTCTTGTTGATTTTTTTGTCTGGAAGATCTATCCATTGGTAGCACCAGGGTGTTAAAATCCTCAACAATGAATCTATTACTATTGATATCTTGCTTAAAGTCCACCAAGATTTTCATGATATATTTAGGTGCTCTTATATTATGCGCATGTATGTCTATAAGGGTTATATCCTTTTGTTGGTTTTGTCTCTTTAATATTTCTTTTTGTCTCTTGTTACAGCCTTCATTTTGAAGTCTATTTTGTCAGATATATGTATTGTTACCCCAGCTTTTTTTTTGTCTACATTTGCATGGAATATTTTTTTCTATCACTTCACTTTCAGCCTATGTAAATAATTTTTCTAAGGTGGGTCTCTAGTTTATATATATATAGGTCACATTTTCTCATCCATTCAGCTCCCCTATGTCTTTTGATTGGAGCATTTTATCCATTTACATTTTAAGTTACTATTGAAAGGTACTTATTCGTTGCCATTTTATTCATTTATACCTACGTTTCTCTCTCTATTTCTTCTCTTAAAGCAATGTCTTTAGTGTCTCTTTCAATTCTGGTTTGATGTTAATGAACTCCTCTAGCCTTTTTTTTGTGTGTGGGAAGTTCTTTATTTTGCCTTCAATTTTAAATGATGGCCTTGCTGTATAGAGTAGTCTTGGTTGTAGATACTTGCTTTTCATTATGTTGAATACTTCATGCAAACAAGGTCCTTCAGCCCAAAGTGTTTCTGTTGAGAAATCAGCTGACAGGCTTATTGGAACGTCCTTGTAGGTATCTGTTTCTTTCTTGCTGCTTTTAGGATTCTCTTTGTTTTCAAACTTTATCATTTTAATTATGATGTGTCTTGGTGTGGGTCTCTTTGGGCTCATCTGAATTTGGACTCTCTGGGTTTCCTGAACTAGTGTGACTTTTTCTTCACCAGGTTAAGGAAGTTTTCTGTCATTATTTTCAAACAGGTTTTCTAGCTCTTGCTCACTTTCTTGTCTTTCTGATATCCCTATGATGCTGATAGTGTTATGTTTCATGTTGTCCCAAAGTTCCCTTAAACCATCTTCATTCTTTTTAAGTCTTTTTTCTTTGTTACTCCAGTTGGGTGTTTTTTTTTCTAGCTTGTCTTCCAAATCACTGATGTGATCCTTTGCTTCATCTAGACTGTTCTTAATTCTTTCTAGTGTGTTCTTCATTCCAGATATTGCATTCTTCATTTTTAAATGGTTCTTATTCATACTTTCTATGTCTTTATTCATGTTGATGTAGTTTGTACTAAGTTCCTTACAGTTCTCACAAAGTTCCTTGAGTTTCCTTATTAACAATTACTTTGAACTCTATGTCTGATAATTTCCTTGCCTCAATTTCATTTAAGTCTTTTCTCTGGGGATTCCTCTTTTTCTTTCATTTGGTGGTTGTTTCTTTCTCTCCTCATTTTAGCTGACTCTTTTTGTTTGTTTCTATGTATTAGATAGATCTGTTCTGACACCCTGTTTTCACTGGGTGGTCTTATATAGTAGGAGTGTTATGGGACCCAGTGTTGCAGTCTCCTCAATATCCTGAGCTGGATGCCTGAGGAATATACCTGTGTGGGTTATGTGTGCTCTCCAGTTGTATTTGGGATGATTGTTGTTGATCTCTTCATTGGTAGGATACCTCTCCAGCTGACTGACTGTGAGGCTCAATCCCCACTACATTTTGTATGCTGTTGTACCAGTGCTGACAGAATAAAACAAAACAACACACAAAAAAGAACCAAAACAAGCAAAAAAGATCCCCAACAGCAACAGCAGAATCAATGGCAAAAGAGCAATGAATAATAAAAGTACAAAGAGAGATGGAAGAGTAAATGAAAAATAAGAATATGAAAAGCAAAAACAAAAAAAGAAAAAGAAAAATTGTTATGAGTGGAGGGAAGGAAGAGAAACAATAAGAGAAGGAATAGAAATAGTAAATCATCAAAAAAAAGAAAGGTAAAGATTAAAAACAATAAGAAGGAAAAAATGAAGCAAGAAAAGGGAAAAGTAAAATTAGGGATTGAAAGGAAAAAGTAGAGAAAAAAGGAGAAAAGAGTTGAAGAAAAGGAAAAAAATTATAAAAATGCTACCCAAAAGAAAAAAATAATGAAAATTTAAAAAAGAACAAAGTGGAATTCATCTCAGCAGAGTTTAGTGCTTGCCTGCTTGGTTCTCCCTTTGGATATGGCTCTAGTTTGTCTGAGCCTGGTCTAAGCTAATGCCAAATGCTGTCCGTGTCTAGCCCTTGGCAGCCTACTCAAAGGCACAAATGACCCACAGTTTGAGGCTATCTCCTTCAGGCTTGGCTGCATATGCAATAGGCCTTGCTGCACTTCAAGGCTGGCTTTCATTAACACAGGGCCGAGGAGTGGGCCAGCAAATGACTGAAGGCACAGTGAGGTCTGCCTCCACCAGGCAGACCTCACTGTGTGCTAACCTGCTGTCAGTCTTAGTCTTAGTCGCTGGCTCGACTGGTTCTGAAAGGGCTTCAGGTAGAATCAGGAGGATGGGACTCCTAGAGCTCCTGTGGGAGATGCCATTCAGACTTCAGGGAAGATGGTGAGTATGTCCTGCCATCCCGGCACCACACATTGAATCTGGGAAGATTGTTTTCTGAATCTCGGTGGGGTGGAGCTCCTAGTAGGAAAGTGGGTGGAGCCTCTGGAGCCCAGAGTTGGGGCCTGCCAAAAACCAGGAAGGTGTTTCTGTGCCATAAAGAAATCTACAGTAGATTTGTTCTTAGAAGTGGGCCTGTAAAATGTTTTCCAAAAACCACCAGAGAAATGCATTCAAATTATCATGTAGGTTATTACAACAAACACATCAAGACCTACTAATTAATGATGAGGAATATGAATTATTATACCAAATGTGGGTAGAAGAATACATGTAATTTTATGTCTATTTCAGTCCTCTGTACAATGTAACCTTTGAAATATTTGTTAATATATAAATTTTAAAGGGGAAAATGGTAAGAAAGTTCATGAAAACTGTGAAAACTCACATGTCCTCAACTGTAACGCTCCTGAGGATATTGCAGAAGTCTGCATTCCATATAGCCAGATCGTGCAAATACTTAGAGGCAAGAATAACAGCTCCCAAAACAATTCTTCTCCAGTTGGTGGGACAAATGTCAATCTCAGCATAAATTAAAAGTCTTTCTAAGTAAACCTGCAAAAGTAGAATACTGGTTTTTGATTTCGTTCAGTTTAAGTGCTGTAATAAGAACTGTTAGGATGATAGATTTCATCTGTGTTTGACAGGCCTTTTATTCTTAGGTTCTACAGAGACTGCCTGGCCAGCCAAAGCCAGAGGCTGTGTCACAGTTGCAAATCAGATACTTCTACTGCCTGCATTGACCATGTGAATTTCCAGCTCAAGTTTTGGTCACAGGAATCAATAGACATATTAGCAAAGGGCTTCCTGAAGAAACGCTGTTGCTCTGGCACTTGTAAAGGGCAGCGTAAACATGCCCAGTGTAGATGCACGTTGTTCAGTAAATACCTGAGTACCTACCACATGCAGTATTTCACACCTGGCTGGTGGTTTTGTGGTGATTTTACATAATACTTGAATATGTAATCCCTGGTAATACTGAGCCTATTTATAGCATCTTTTTACAGTAACTAGTCCTTTGTGGCACAGGCTGAAGATGAAACGTGGTTATCAAGAGAGCCTCCCATTGGCTGCTGTGTGGTGCAGCAGGACACGCAGTGCACGCAGGTGTGCCTGAGGCAGGTCTGCAGGACTGTCGGGTGTCCCTGTACTTAGTGACTTTGTGTGGGACACACATGCATACAGAGGACAGTCCTTTGTATATCCCCTAATCTTCACATCTCCATTATCCTTTCATGAAATGTATCTCGGTCTTACGCAACCCGAAGCTTGGTCAATTCTGTTGGTTTCAAGGTGCTATCAGAGCTTCCAGTCTTTGTATCCCTGGCACTCCTCTAAACCTGCCAGGTAGCTTGTGTGGTTTCATTTCTTTCATTCATTGCATTCATCCCATGATTGCCTCTTTTTGAAGCAAATCCTCCCTGTCTGCTGGAGATTTTCCCCAATACGGATGTGTTCATGTTGTTCCCACCCCACCCCCACATCCCCTAGAAGATTTCCTCTCATTTTGCTCACAGTAAAATGAGAGGAAACCATTTTGCCCTGATGCTACTTCTCACCTCCCATTCTCTCCATAACCCACTTTAGCCTGCCCCCTGCCAATGTCACCTCACTGAAACTACTGTTGCTAAGGTCATCTGTGCCTTGGCACATACAAACCAAAGCCCTACATCTCAACTCTCCATCCCTAAGCCTTCCCTAATAACAGAAGGGCACTGCCATTTGCTTAGGTGCTGGGCCCAAAACCTCCAACTGAGTTAGCCTGCTCCAATCTGTTAGCAATTCTTGTTACCTCTACCAGTCACTGGTAATCTGACCACTTTCTGTTCTATCTGTGACCTCTTACCTGCATCACTGATACCGCCTCCTGACTTCTCGGCCTCTCGTTGGACTCACAGCTACAGTCTTTTCTCCCCAAACAACCAGGATAGCCTCTTTAAGAGCACTTCACCACCCTGTTCAATGTCTGCCAAAGGTTTCCCATCAAACAAATAAAAATTTACCTTCTCCCCATTGCCCACAAACTACATGGCTCTATTAGATAGGGCACTACCATCTCTGACCTGATCTCTTACATTCTTTCTCTCATTACACACTTCGACCACATTGGCCACACCTTGCTGTTCCTTAAACACACAAAACCTGTTCCTGTCTTAGAATCTTGTGCTTGTCCCCTCTGTCTTATTTTCCTCATTTCAGTCAGGTCATACTTCAAATATTACCTCTGTAGAGAGGCTCTTCCTGATCATACTACCTAAAACGGTATGCCTCTGTAATCACTTTATCATTTTACCATGGTTTATCTTCCTGGTACTTACTACTACCTGAAATATTCATCTTTTTAAAAAGTCTCATTTAAAAAATACTTTTGTCTTCCTCACTAGAATACAAGCTCCACAAAGGCAAAAACTTTATTCAATTTTTTTCTTTCCTCTATCCTCAGCACTTAGATATGTAAGGAGGATCAGCACTCAAGGGACAAGTCCCCAGGAGTGGCTTAGAGTGGTGGGAAAACCAGGAGAAGTCAAGATAAGTGAGGCTCAAGAAAGAGAGTGTGGTGGTGAAAAGGCTGAATGCTGCCGAGAACTTGCTCATTCCGAAATCACCCACTACATACCTACTATTCTGTCTTCTATCCACTTATTATGCACATGCTTTCTCTGCATTTGAACAGCTACTCTCAATTCCCTACCTCTAGTTCAGATTCATGCTCTAACTCCACATATGCAAATGATGACAAGAAATTACCACTCTGGTGTCTTGCAGGTGCATCAAGCTTAACTTGTCTACAAGATCTCATGCTCTTCCAATCCAGATGCTCTCCTTCCTATATTACCTAGCTCTGCATATGGAAGTACCACTCCTGCTTTTCTCCAGCATGTGCTAAGCACTCCAAATGGCTCGTAGCTCCATGAAAAGGCCCGTGTCTGATCCAGTGCCTATTGAGGGGTCTCTATTCAGAAGCACAGGCTGCTTTTCCAAAATTTTAACTGGATAAGAAAGGAGAAGGCACTGACCGAGGCATTCTTTCCCTCCATACCACACAGTTGACTTTACCCTTTAGGACTGTTGGAGGTAGGAGTAACACAATCCCAATTACTTCTCACTAGAATAGGACTACTTATTCCAAATGATATAATCTTACCATAGGAATTCTGTATGGATGACACAAAGGTCGGTGCACTGCTGTAGCTCAGAAGGCAACTAGCAAAGCTTTTTCAAGCACTACTGGCACTACACCCTGGACAGCTTCACAGGCAGACACGAGAGGATAGCAGGGATGGATTAACACCCATCGTCCAAGGAACAGAGAACTTAGGGCTATGTTCTCAATCGACACACATTAGAACTGCCTGGGGAGTAAAGCCTGAGGCTCAGCTTAAAACTACACTGAATCAGCCCTGACTGGCGTAGCTCAGTGGATTGAGCGCGGGCTGCGAATCAAAGGGTCGCAGGTTTGATTCCCAGTCAGGGCACATGCCTGGGTTGCAGGCCAGGCCCCTAGTGGGGGCCACGTGAGAGGCAACCACACACTGATGTTTCTCTCCCTCTCTTTCTCCCTCTCTTCCCCTCTCTAAAAATAAATAAATAAAAATCTTTAAAAAAAAAAAACTACACTGAATCAGCCTCTGTCTGAGGACCAGAGGGTTTTGTTGTTGCTGCATCTGATGCCTTGTCTGTGTGCATGTGTGTGCATTGTATGTGCAGGTGTCTCCTAAGGTGGAGAGGGAGCAACCAGAAATCTCTCCTGCTGCCCTTAATAGCAATTGTTTGATGATTATAATAACAAGGATGTTTTAAATTGTGATAATTATTAAGCTCAAATGCGTGTATTTTAGTTCCTTTGATATGTTTCTCTCAATAAAGGTCTGACGATCATTTCAGGAACCTACTTTTATTTGAAAACTAAGATCATACCCTGTGGACGGGAGAGAAAAGGTGCTTTCTGAAAGAATCGGCTTACCAAAGTCGTTATTGCGTATTCAGCTCGGAGCTGTGTGGCACTGAAAAAAGGACTGATGAACCTGTAAATGGAGTCAGGGTCAGGGTCACAGCTGAAGTGCTCCTCTGGAACCCTTTCTTGCTGAAAGGAGAAAAAACGCAATGTAAGTATCCACTGAGGAAAAATCCTTAAGTACTCTTATGGTAGCAGTCTTCCACTTGTGCTCATGTGCCCCGTAAAGTAATTTTGATTGGGTGACATGTTTTCTAGTCTTTTAAATATAAACAATGGGACCTTAAAAAACAGTGATTCAATACCACTGCTCATTAAAGAAAAGTGCAGGCACAACCTCAGAAAATGTATATATTTTTTCCACCTTCCCCTGTAGAGTTCTATATAAACATAAACTACTTTAAGGCTCAAAAGCCTTACTGATTGCCACAAACTTTGCAATCAACTCTAAAAATACACTTTCCGTTTCCTGCAGCCATCAGGCTCCAGAGCTGTGCTGTGCTGTCCTGAGCAGCAGCCATCAGCCACATACTGCTATAGGCTCTATGACAGAGCATCTCAAGAAGTGAATTTGAAAATTTTCTCATTCTAATTGTTTCAAAGTTTAAATATTTTCTTCATAGAGATTGTGACATATCTATTAGGTTTATTTACAAATACTTATATTGTTTGATGCTACTGAAAAGTATCTTATAAAAAGATACACTTTGCCCTGGCCAGGTAGCTCAGTTGGTTATAGCATCATCTCTATATTCCAAATTTGTGGGTTTGATCCCCAGTCAGGGCACATAAAAGAAGCAACCAATGAATGTGTAAATTACAAGTGGAACAACAAATTGATATCTCTCTCTCTCATCAATAAAAATTTAAAAAAGATACATTTTGTTTTGGGGACATGCTTACTCACCTTCACTCACTAATTACACAAAGCTGCAACTCAGTTTTTACTAACATATTTCTTATACAACACCCCTTTTGTAAAATAGCTAGATATAACATGGGGTGGGGAAGAAAACTTAAAGGAAGATCATTTTGACTTCCAGCTGGAGGGAGTCATTTTGTTCTAGTAATTAATTTCAAAGCTAATCAGCATGAACTATAAACACAATTGTACGAGAGAAAAATACAACATCAATACAATAGACACTTACTGTGAATGGATGTAACCTTTCATCAAAAATATCCTTGGATCTATCTGCATCTCTATAAGATAAGAACATGCATTTAAAAAACTAATTTAGTAACTGTTAATATCTTAGGAACACATTTGCTAGGAGTAGAGAGAGGGGTAGAGGGAGAAGCTTTACCTTCAACAAAGCCCTTCTACAAATTCTTCTTTTGGACCCTGTGTTTTCTGACCTCTTTTTACTCCACGCACCAAATTCTATGAAATCTTTTCTACAATGAGCAGCCAGAGTTGCCTTTATAAGCATTGACCATCCCTAACAGACAATGTTAGTAAACCAAATATATTTCCACTCCTCTCACCTCACATTGGAATATGCAAGAACATTTTACAAAGCAGTAGTGATGGGCAATAATTGACATGAATAGGACATTCATGTTTTTCCCTACTTTTCTCTCTTATTAGTTTCCTATATTATATTCTTGTTTTTAAAGATTTTATTTTATTTTTTTAAGAGAGAGTAGAAAGGAGGGGGACAGAGAGGAAGAGAAACATCGATGTACAAGAGAAACACTGATTGGTTTCCTCTTGCATGCCCCCGAATGGGGACCTAGCCAGCAACCCAGGCATGTGCCTTGACCCGGAATCAAACTGGCAACCTTTCAGATTGCAGGACGATACTCAAGCCACTGAGCCATACCAGTCAGGGCACTATATTATATTCTTATTATGTATTTCTTCTTGTCTCTTTTAAATAGTTTGAGTTAAAACTTGCTTTTTTACTCTAAATGTAACCCGTCTTTTTTTTTTTTTTTTTTTTTAAGTTTACCACACTAACAGCCTCTACTCATTTAAACAGGGTTCTCCAAGTGTGTTTTGCAGGCCTCTGGTTCCCCTAGACCCTTCTAGGAGGTTCATGAGGCCAAAACTGTTTTTATAAAAATATTGAAGCATTGCCTCTTTTACACTGACATTTGCAATGATGGTATGAAAGCAAAGGTCAGTAAAACTGGTTTCTGCACACAGAATCAAGTCAGTGGTATCACACTGTACTAGTAGTCATTCTACCCCTTACTGCCACTGGTGGTTGAAAAAAGAATTCTGCTTCATTTAAGAACGTTTTTGATAAAGCAGGAATACTTAATGATGTCATTAAATTCTAAATAATGTTTTATATTCTGAATAAATGGAAAGTGGCATTAAGCACTCTGCATACTGGAATGCGGATGTGTTGAGGAAAATCTCTGGTGACTTAGTTGTGAACAGAACAAGCCACTTTTTTTCATGGAATAACATTTTCATTTGCTAGTACAACTGTCATTCTCCCACAACTGAAAAGCGAGCCTGTCACTTCAAGGAAAATGACTTGCATATTTGTTGCCAATCACACAATTCAAGATAAAAATCGAGATTGGGGAAAACTTGTACCTCTTTTTGTGAGCTTGAAAGCTTTTCAATATTTAAAGACTTTTCTGGTAAGACTGGTGGTGAAATGATACCAACAAAAGTGAGTTTAAACACTGTACAGAGAAATGTGAACCAATACTTTCCAAATGACCAATGTATAATATTACTATAAAACTATGTACGAGTAAAAAGATCCACTCAGCAAACAAGATATATGAATAGGTACCAATTTAACAAAGACCTTACTACCAGTTCACAGGTACGATTTACAATTCCATTGTAATTAATTTCAGAAACCAGCCCTTGCAGACTTTTGGTACGGTATCAAAGAATATCCACAATTATCTAAAGGCTTTAGAAATACACCCTTTTCTAACCACAAAGTTATACGGGGCTGGGTCTTCTTCATATTGTTTCTTCAAAAAATTATGGAAATGACTGAAGTAATCACAACTAACTGAAGACAGGCTATACATGAGAATCAGCTGTCTCCTATTAAACCAGATATAAAGGGATTTGCAAAATATGTGAATGACAGAATTTCCACTTAGCTTTTTGTTGTGGAAAATAATTCTTTTCTATAACAAATTCATTAATACTGTGGTTTGACATCAGGGGTGATTTTTGTCCCCAGGAAACATTTAGCCACAGTTGGAAACATTCTCTCTTGCCACAACATGGGGTGGGGAGAGGGCGCTACTGGCGCCTGGTGACTAGAGGCCAGGATGCTGTCGAATGTCGTGTAAGGCACAAGGCAATCAGCCGCAGCGAAAATTTACCTATCTCAAAATCTCAACAGTGCTATACAAACCGTGTTTTAACACACAATGGGCTTATTGTTAAATTCTCAAGTTTAATTTCTAATACAGTAAATATCAATATCACCCACATAAACAAATACTCTTTGGGATCCTCAGTAACTTAAGCATTAAGTGTCCTAAGACAAAAACAAGTGATTCACTTCAATAACGTAATAAAAGCATTCTATAGATTACTCCAATAGTGTCTATAGCTATCATCTAACACTAAAGTTTATATTTGGTAAGTTTATTAGCTGGAATAACAAGACAGATTTTAAAAACTCACCTGTTCTTTATGTGGTAATAGATTGCTAAAGCCAGGCTGTGGAGGGAAAGAAAAATTGTAACAGTTGATTTTGTTAGGACTGAAGACAGTTTTTACAGGGGGCTGTGGTGGGGGAAGAACTTCCTAGCTGCCCAGGGGCTATGGAATCCTAATTCAGGGCAATATCACACAGGCACTTTTTGCTTTGTTGTAGCTCTTTGTCTTTTAGCAAAATTAGAAAAACTAAAATGCTAGGTAACATGTTTACAGAAGACATGTTTTAGTTGATGTTCATATGTTATTACATGTTTCCCCTGTCATCTGCTCTTCTACCCACAGAACCTTTTGTCCCGTACAAGTTGTACCTATTTGTACACATGCTTGAATTTAAGCCATACAGTAGTTTTTCCAACTACTCACCCATTTTCTATCATTTCCCTAGAGATAAGTAATGCTCTATACCAAGTCACACTGTTGGAGATCACTGTTACATAATTACTAGAAAATTTAATAGCAAATATAAGAACCCACAAAAATCAATAGGTCTCACACTCCTAAAATAAGTCGTGCCAACAATGCAGCATGAGAGTACACAGTGCGATATTAATCACATGCATTTCCAATAAGCTTAAATAAAATTTTCATAAACAGGTGTAAGCCCTCTGATACTGTGCAAATTACTGTATTTCTAAGTTATTCATAGAGACTGTGTAATATGCAACAAAGGGATATAGTTAAGTTATAGGTTAAGTCTAGGTTAAGTTATATGCTTCTCCTCTTTGCCCTCAGTATCTATTATAAAATGAAGCTCAAAATAATTGAGGGAAAGCAAAGCTGAATTTGATAACTAGGTCTGTAGAATGTTCGCACTTGTAAAAAGGCTTATACTACTGTTAGCAACAAAGACGAGTACTTTTATAGTGCTTCAAACAGTTTCATCTTCAAACCTATTTTAAAATCACAGAATTCGAAGCATAGAAGCTGCAAAGGACAAATGAACTTTTGGTAACATTTAATTCAATAACCCATTTTACAGATAAGGTAGCCAAGGTTTAAAAGCGACGTGCTCAAGGTCCCACCAGTCATGAGAAGCAGCTCTCTGTCTCCGACACTCTCCCCAGGAAGTGGTCCCAAGCTTGGCTGTACATTGGGATGATCAAAGGAGCCCTAACAACTGCCTGGCTTCCACCTTCAGGTGATCTGATTTAAGGGGCGTTGGGTATGACTTGGGATTGTTTTTAAAGCTTTCGGGTGACTGCAGTGTGCAGCAAAGTTCGAGAGCATACGAATCAGGGTTGAAATCAGAATCACTGTGGATGGTTTTCTCAATGCAGTTATGCCTCCCATCCTTCCTCAGCTTATCAAAAGCCTGTGAGAGTGAGAGAGTGTGTTGGGGGAGGCGAAAAGGAATGCATGTGGTTAGAGACGTATATTTTGAAAAAAGTTGTATAAGTGATTCTAATAAGGCTCACCCAGCCCACTGAGAAAAATGCACTACCACTCCACAATAAACATTTTTTCAAAACCATTCTGAAAAGCCAATTAGCTCTATTAATTTTCTCAGTAAACCTTTATTTTACCAATCACTAGTAAATGTACTGAATGAGCATTTTCAACATTTAATGAGAGCAAATTAAACTTACTCTACTTCCAAATATTAGACTAATGTGAAGGTAAGAAACATAAAAACTACTCGTATGAACAAGGTTACTTTTTAAAACTACTTTTGAATTATATACTGTAACATTGGAACCTTTGAATTCAAGAGAAGCTATGGAATTCAGCCAAAATCAAGGGGGGGAGTTACTCATGGATTTCATGTTCTGGCTGAATAAAAACATTCGGCGATTATGTGATAGGTACCAAGCTCAGGACTTTGGAGAGAGAAGGGGCTCAATTTTTGCTGAAACACAATTTGATCTCAACTATTGTTATGAGTGAGAGAAGAAAGTTACATTATTATGATTGTGAACTTGCTGTTTTTAATTAAAGTAGAAGTTATTGATAACTCAATTAGCAAAAAAAGCTGGTACAATGGAAACAAAATTAAGTTTATAAGCAAATTGTTTTTAAGACAGAAAAATAAAATTAGGAATGAGAATATTAATATTTTCAAGAAGCATTTCCCAAACTGTGTTAGAAAAGTCAGCCTTCACATCCCAGGGAGACATTGGCAGCACTCCTCGCATGGCCCCAGCAGGATTTGGAAGCTCTACATCATATTTTGGTTTTATTTTGCTCTTAAATAAGGTTGAAAGTTTCATCTTAGGGTGTTTTTAAAGTGCATCTTCAGTCTCTCACTTTTTTCTGGTGCAATTTTCTTATATATGGACTGATAGAGTATCTTGGAGATATACTTATATATCTATACATATACATATATAATAAAATTTAATGTATCTATTAAATTAAAACCTCAGTTGAACAAATTTTATCCATAAAGAAATTAACTTGAAAAGTTGTTCCTTAAGACAGGTTTGATGCATTTTTTTTTTTCTGGAAGAAGAAGTGAATTTTAATATAGAAATAGTGTAGGGAAAAAAATGTATCATGGGGGAAATCTGACAAAATCCAATTAAATTTAAATGCAGATACACTCTGGTGCCAGTAGGGGACAAGCTGTTTCTTCTTCCAAGAGTAACCTCTAAAGTAGCACACATCAGTAAATGAGTGGATCAAAAAACTGTGGTACATTTACACGATGGAATTCTATGCAGCAGAAAAAAGGAAGGAGTTCCTACCCTTTGCCACAGCATGGATGGAACTGGAGAGCATTATGCTAAGTAAAATAAGCCAGGTGGTGAAAGACAAATACCATATGATCTCACCTTTAACAGGAACCTAATCAACAAAACAAACAAGCAAGCAAAATAGAACAACTGACATGGAAATAAAGGACAAACTTTATAAAGAATAAAGAGTAACCAGAAGGGAGGGATGATGGATAAAGAAGGGGAAGAGTCAAGTCAAGGAACATGTATAAAGGTCCCAAGGACAAAGACAACAGGGAGTGGGGACGACTGCATGTGGAAAGTGTGGCGGGGGGGGGGGCAGGTGGGAGTAATGGGGGAAATGGGGACAACTGTAATTGAACAACAATAAAGTTTTTTTTAAAAAAGAGAAAAAAGTAGTACACTTTGCTTTAGGCCTGAACCTCATAAAGAAATGTTTTCTAGAAACATTCAATAAAAAGCATCTTTCTTTTCATTGTGTTCAACAATGTCTCAAAAACAGTAATGCATGAAATAAAGATAAATACTTGGGGAGGGAATTTTTTACTTGCCATCTGGCCTTCCCTTCTTCCATCCACTCTAAGAGTAAAATGCAAATTGAAAATTCACGTTTAGGTCCCTGAAATCAATATATGATTGACATCACTTTCTTACCCTGATCACTGAAAAGGACAATGAATGATTAAAATTACATACGGGCAGGATGCTCTTAGCGGGGGGGGGGGGGGTGGGGGGCTGTTAGTGAGCCCTGGGCAACCTCCTTGCACTCACCATTGTACAGTGATTCCAAGGTTAGGCTGGCAAATTGTGCTGTCATCTAAAAATATTGTTGAGCATGAGCTGTACTTTTCAGTAAGGTGACTTAGAGATACCTGAAGGGAAAGAAAAATGTTTTTTTAAATGTCACAGTAAGTTAAACTTACAGAATTGTGGTTTTTTTCCTTTTTGGTTAAAATGCCAATCGATTAGGCATTAAGATTTTTCTTATACTCCTTGAACTGCTTTAGTGTGATAACAGGTGCAGCTCTATAAAAAACCCATTAAAATACTCCAACTTCCACAGATGAGATTTGAGGACTGGGTAATAAAATGCTACCTATAATCAAACCTGGCCAACACTTATGATAAATTCCCTTTATAATAATGTAAAATATTTAGAATAAGATTTCAGAGCTTTCCTTTTTAAGAAATGAAAAGCAGCTGAGATTTCTATTTTTGCTATTTATTACATTAAAACATAATGCCTTATGTAATATTGAATCAAGAGCATTTTTATTGAAGTAAATGAAAGCCAGCTCTAAATGTCAGTCCAGGAGTCAGCGTGACAAAACAAATGTTCCTGAGGCGGAGGGGTGTGTGCGCTGTGGTGGGGCTGCCTGATGCTGACGAGCTGGTGGCCCAGAGGCCTCTTTGGGCATCAGTTTTCTCATCTAGAAGATGACGAAGTACTGTTTAAGATCCTTTCACATCTAAAAAACAGATCAAACAACTCTGAGAATTTAACTCCCACTTCATGTTTAAATAAGACTAACAGTGCATTACGCAAATGAGAACCTCAGAGAATATTTTCCACTCATTCCTAAATGTTAATTCTATTCTCTGTCACTTGACACCCATCAGGACCCTGCCTTGCCTCATGCTGCTCTGCCTACAAGGCCTTTCTCTTGCTCCTTTTCCCAGCTAGCTGAAGTCCCTCCCCCCATCTACCTTCTGGACACCTCTGCCAGCAGCCACTTATGCCAGTTTCTCGATTATAAGAGAAAGTTTACTTAGAAAGTTACAGAGGTAGAAAAAGGGAGCCAGCTTGGTTGTGTGGACTCAGGAAAAAAGGTACAGAGGCAAAAGAAGGGCCCTTGGAACTTAGGAGAAAGAAACCAAGGATATACATGCCTGAGGGAAGTAGAGGATGAAAAGTGTGGGCATGCTCCAAAGAGAAGTATGCCTAAGAAGAGGGTGGGGAAGGCCACAGATGTGAGAGAGACAGACAGACAGACAGCGCATGTGCAAAAGCTGGGTTCTTTGTCTTAAGAGATTTTATCTACGGGCAGAAATTTAGGGGATGTCTCAGGGTAGGATCTCAAGAGAATGCTCATCAGCTTTTCAGGTGTGTCCCCTCAGGTCATGGTCTCCACTGATTGATTGGTGCCCGGGCAGGGGTCATTCGTCATTGCAGGTGGTCCTGATGTCAGTCATGGTGTCACCTCACCTGGTTTTGCTGCTTTTGTGGGCCTGGAGCTGAAACACAACTGAGGCCTAGATGTCATCTCTAGTTTGACCAAAACTCTGTCTCTGTGGCCAACAGAGTAAGGCTTTGTTCCTTGTGGCGGGGCTCTGCCCGCAGAGCCCCATCTGTCTGCTGCAGATGAGAATAAAACTGCCAAGACATGATCTGCTTGGGGAGGAGAGGTGGCCAATCTCTCAAAGGAGAAGGGCTAAGGGCCCCTTCCTCAACGGCTTTTATTAGGTTCATAATACACAGGAATACAGGTAAAGCTCATCGATCCATGTCGGCGGCAAGGATCAAACAATGGATAACATTTCAAAGAAATTTGAGGGCTTAATCTGAGTCAGTGTCTGTCAGGAAAGGGGGTTACAAAACTTTGGGAGCCAAACTCATTTCCTGCTCAGACCCTTATCATTTGAATGAGAGCACTCTTAGCAAAGCAGGTTTCACAGGACTTTACGAATTCTTTCTTATGCTCGATCACCGGGGAGCTGCTCTGGCCAGCACAGGGCTGCACCGCCCTCTGTCATAGTTTTAGGCTTAAGTGAATTAGGACCAGGAAGCCAAGAGATAAGGACAACTCCCAGATGGACTGAGGACTCAGGCTATGTCAGAATACCCAGGGGGCGAGGGTCCATCACCCCCTCTTTGCTGTAGCCCCCCGAGTCCTTCCTTGAGGGCCTTCCAAGTGGATGTGCCTGGCTTAGGTGACCCCTTCCTTGAGGGGATCTTACCCTTCATTGGCTCACCACCAAGCACTGGGGGCCAGTTATGGATGAAGCAGAAGCGGTGCTCCTGCCAGGGAGATAAGCTTTGTCTCCTTAGTGGCTCATAGTCCAAAGGACGCTCACTCAGCCTTAATCATGGGTTGGGTGTTACACCTCCTGAAACCAGGCAGAATGGTTCCCAACAGTTCCTAAGGTTAATTGATGCAGATCAGAACCTCATTGTTCTGAGGGCTTCATGCCTGAAGGAGTGGTTGTGCAGGGGCCTGCATGGAAGTCCTGTGAGGCTATTCTCTGGTCTCCTTGTTCCTCCTCTCAGGGGGTCGATATGCCAAAGGAGGAGAGTTCAGAGGAGGGTCTGAACCACATGGCCAGTGATATGAAAGGTTAAGGGGTCTAAAACACATGAGTGGCAATATGCTGGGGGAGGAAATGTCACTGTGGAGGCGAGGTGCCACCCTACAATACTTGGTTTTCCAGCTTTGCCTGTTGCTAGGTACCCAGGGCCTCCCACCATGGTGACTTTCCACAGTTGGCCTATTGTTCCTACTCTGTTCATGTCGGTCTAAGTGTCCATTCTACCAGTTTTATTGCACTTTTATAAACTAATTCAGATAAGCCTTCTTCCCTCATGTTAATATATAATAGCTTCCATCGTGCTGGCATACTTTCCCATCAGAATCCCCCACAAATACACAAAAGTTAGGACAGGAAGAAAATCTAGCTAGTTGATATCTTTTAAAATGCATAGCATTTAAAAATTGCCAGTAGCCAATAATCAGAAATACCGTTATATTATATAAAACACCATTTTTCCTGTTCCATAAGTTTTACTTCAAAGCCACTTATTCTTCGTTAATCAAAAGTTCCAGATGGCATATTTTTTTAAAAGGATCACTATTTGGCCCTGGCTGGTGTAGCTCAGTGGATTGAGCACGGGCCTGCGAACCAATGATCACAGTTCGATTCCCAGTCAGGGCACATGCCTGGGTTGCAGGCCAGTTCCCAGCAGGGGACGCACAAGAGGCAACCATACATTGATATTTCTCTCTCTCTCTCCTTCTCTCCTTTTTTTCCCCTCTAAAGATAAATAAATAAAATCTAAAAAAAAAAAAAAAAAAAAAAGAATCACTATTTGGAGTAATAAATGTTCCTTCAAGCTAGAAGTGTTTAACTATAGCTAAAACTCTAATATGTTCCCTAAGCTATGCAGTTAACATGCAGTTTACTTTTGGGACCTCAAAAACAACAGCAAAAAAACCCAAATATAGCATAAAATATAAAAATTCATTCAAATACTTTTATTCTAAATGGAAGGGTACCTTTTACGATCACTACTATGAAGGTATAATATGGTGTGTAATATGCCATAATAAAGTCAGGTGTGAGCAGACACCTATATATGGGGTGGTAATAAGAATAGACAAAAATGTAGACTAGTCGGTAAAGCCTTGGAGGATCTATGCTCCCATTTTCCTCTATCTAAAATTTTTTCTATTATGAATGCATATTGGTTTGTCTTTGAAAATATTAGTCCTAAAACATTTAAAAATTTTTAATTAGACATGGCTCACAGCCCTATAGAGCCTCATTCAGTAAATCAGCAACGTAGAATCTACTGGCTCTAAGAAACCAACCAAACAAACACGGACACTTTGCCATCACTTCAGGCCTACCCACAACTATTCAAAATTTTCAGTACCAAGTACTTAGTATCCTATGGTGTCCAACTTTTTGGTGTCTCTGTGCTGCAATGGAAGAAGAAGAGTTGTCTTGGACCACAAATTAAATACATTGTAACATGTAATCACAAAAAAATATCATATTTTAAGTAAATTTATGACATTGTGTTGGGATGCATTCACAGCCATCCTGGGCCACAGGCAGCCCACAGGCCACAGGTGGGGCACCCCTGACAGAATTAAGCCTCCTAGCAAAGCCTGGATATACTGGCTACCTGAAAGCTACTTCCCCCTCATTTTGCTTAAAAAATTAAGACAATTGTTCTTTATGGTTAAAGCCTTACTATTGCTGGCTTACAACCTCAATAAACTACACTGACAACCATAAAGATAAAAAGTGCAAGTACCAAAAAAAAATTCAAAGAGCAAAGTACTATTGAAAATTTAGTGTTAATAGGTATTTTGGTTGGTCACTAGAAGAAACAGGAACAAAAGTATCCTATCGTATCTTCTTCCTTTCATTCAGCACTACTGACAGAATAGATGGACTTTTACAGTCTTCACAAAAAAGGGAAGGGGTTACTTAGTAGGTTTTAAGTTCAACAGCAAAGACCAGGAAAAATCATGCCTAGAAACTTAGTAAGTGACACCTCACACCTTACTATCAAGTCCAGTACCTGTAGAAATCATGCCCCCACTTATTGTGCCTATTAAAAAGTAAAGCTGAAAGTTAGTGTTTTCCATCTACTTTCTCATAAGACAAGTTTTGGATATTAAGAATTAATGACTTTTAATTAACTTTAAATTTTCTAACACTTTATACATTAATGAAAATGCTCTATGTTGCAAATAAATGGGACAGTATGGCACAGTGCATGGTTTGAATAGAATTCTTAATCAAGGCTTTAGTAGAAAAGTATAGTATGCTAATTATAGGTATAACCAAAAATATTAATATCTTTAATTTTATTGAATTGAAATTTTAAACTTTGATTTACTTTAAATATAGGTTCTAAATTTCAGTTAAACATGGTGGACTGACCACAAATCTATTTCCTCTCCCCTCATTTTCAGAGATCTCTCATTAGAATTAAAGGAATAAAAAAAGCTACACTGTGTAAGATAGACAGCACATGATTTTTAATATTTGAAAGTCAAAGACTACAAAAGCCAAAGGGGGTTAGGACTGAGGGTGATAGGTGGGGGTCTGTGGGGCAGGGAAAAATGGTGGTGAGAAAATGAAGACAACTGTACTTGAACAACAATAAAAAAAAAAAAGAAAGTTGAAGACTGAAAAAAGAAGTGGTTACTGACAAGGCAGAACAAAGGACAGGAAGCACAACCTTGGTGCCTAAAGAGAGTGTCTGGGACAAGAGTAAGCAAACAAGTTTGTCTTACAGAACCCAAAGCAGGCTCAGAATTTAGCCCCCAAATCCTTGTAGTGAAGCCCTGTCAATTAACAAAAGTTCTGCTCACTCCAAGTTCTTCCAATTTGGTATGAAAATACAGGCAGGGACCACCACACATCTGAGGGAAGCCAACAAGTAAGAGAGATCAAAACGGAATGGCTATTGTCAACAGGACAAGTTATAGCAAGGAACTCTTATTCACTGCTGGTAGGAATATAACCTGGTACAGCCACAATAGAAAACAGTATGGAGTTTCCTCAAAAAATTAATAGAAATACCATATGACCCAGAAATCTCTCTTCTGGGTATCTACCCGAAAAATTTGAAAACATATTTGTAAAGATATATGCACTCCTATATTTGTTGCAGCATTTTTTGTGGTGTCCAGCACATGGAAATAACCAACATTTCCTTTGATAGATGACTGGATAAAGAAGATGTGGTACATATATACAATGGAACACTACTCAGCCATAAGAAAAGATGAAATACTGCTATTTGCAACAACATGGATGGACCCTGTATTATGCTAAGCAAAATAAGTCAGCCAAAAAAAAGCTAACAACCATGTGATTTCACCCATATGTGGGATATAAAAGTAAAATCACAGACACAGACAACAGTATAGTTGTTACCAGAGGAAAAGGTATGGAGGGTTAGTAAAAGGTAAAGGAGGCCAAATATATGGTGACAGAGGATGATTTGACTTGGGGTGGTGGGCACACAATACAATATACAGATCATGTATCATGGAAACATACACTTGAAACCTACATAATCTTATTAGAGGTGTCATCTCAATAAGTTTAATTTAAAAAATAAAATTAAATATGGCTTCTGTTCAAGATGGTGGTGTAGGAAGACATGGCTCGCCTCTTTGTAAAACCACATCAAAATTACAACTAAAATACAGAAGAACAATCATGCAGAATCATCAGAAATTGAGTTGATTGGAAGTTTGACAACTATGGAATTAAAGAAATCACATCCATCCAGACTGGTAGGAGGGATACAGACATGGAATGGGCTAGTCTTTCACCCATGTGTTGTGAATAAAACGCAGGAGGGATAACTCAGGAGCAAGAATTTCCAGCCCCACACCAAGTCCCCCAGCACAGAGTTCAATGCCAGGAACATAGGTCCCCACACTTCCGGCTTCAAAAACAAGCAGGGATCGAGTCAGTGGAAGAAACTGAAATCCCAAGTAGTTCCTCTTAAAGAACCCATACATGGACTCACTTACTAAGACTCAATCCCTCTGATCTCCAGCACCAGAGTAGCAGCTTGAAAGGCACCAGTGGCATACAGGGAGAAACTAAAATGTCTGGCATCAAAGTGAGCAGAGGCTATTATCTCTTTCCTAAACCCTCCCCCACAGAGCCGGCAAGCTGGTGCCATACCTGAGACTCCACCAACCTAACACTGTTTGCCCCTCTTTGGAGATCTCCAGAGACTCTGCCCCACCCAACTATGGGCCCACCCAAACTGCTTTTCACAACTTCCTAAATCCTCTCAAACAAGCAACAGCTGGCCTCAGTGACCTGCAGGCCCAGCACTAGTGGCAGCCAACCTAGCTCTCAGCTTGGCTTCACCTGGGAATCTACAAGCTCAGCACAATAGCAGCCATCTCAGATTGCTTTATAGCTCAGAAAGGGCAGGCCACACAAAACACAGGTGGCAGCTGACCTTGGCCTGCACCACCAGAGAAACTTCAGGGCAAATGCACTCAGTGGACAGCTACAGACCATATGGGAACACCACCCACCACCCTGCCCCTGCACAGCTAATGCCCCTGCACACCACAGAAAGCGGAGGTTTGTGGTCAGTGGTCACAACCAGTCCTTGCCGCTGACTGGCTTGGGTAAATCCCTCCCATTGATCTGCCAACAGCAACCAAGGCTCAATTATAAGAGGAGGGTATACTCAGCACACATGAAGGGCACACCTTGAGTACCCAGCCTGGGTGATAGGGGAAGCTGTGGCACTGGGCCCTACAGGACACCTACTACATTAGGCCACACTACCAAGACACGGAGTCAAAGCAGTTCTACCTAATACATAGAAACAAACACAGGGAGGCTGCCAAATTGAGGAGACAAACAGACGTGGCCCAAATGAAAGAACAGATCAAAGTTCCTGAAAAAGAGCCAAACAAAATGGAGATAAGCAATCTATCAGATGCAGCATTCCAAACACTGTTTATAAGGATGCTCAAGGAACTTAGTGAGAACCTCAGCAACATAAAAAAGATCCAGCCAGAAATGAAGGATACACTAATTGAAATAAAGAATAATTTACAGGAAAACAACAGTAGAATGGATGAAGCCGAGAATCAAATCAATGATTTGGAACTTAAGGAAGCAGAAAACAGCCAATCAGAACATCAAGAGGAAAAAAGAATCCCCCACAATGAGGACAGTATTTCCAAAAGCAGCCTCTGGGACTTCAAAAGGTCCAACATTTGCACTATAGGGGTGCCAGAAGGAGAAGAGAAAGAGTAAGAAATTGGAAATCTATTTGAAAAAATAATGAGAGAAAACTTACCTAATTTGGTGAAGGAAATAGACATGCAAGTCTAGTTAGCACAGAGAGTCCCAAACAAGATGAAGCAAAGAGGCCCACTCCAAGGTACATCGTAATTAAAATGTCAAAGGTTAAAGAGAAAGAGAGAATCTTAAAAGTAGCAAGAGAAAACAAGTTAGTTACCTAAAGGGGAGCTCCCATAAGACTGACAGCTGATTTCTCAGAAGAAACTTTGCAGGCTAGAAGGGATTGGTAAGAAATATTCAAAGTCATGGAAATGGGGACATCCAAGATCGCTCTACCCAGCAAAGATATCACTTAGAATTGAAGAGCAGATAAAGAGCTTCCCAGACAAGGAAAAAACTAAATGGGTTCATCATTACCAAACCATTATTATATGAAATGTTAAGGGATTTATTTAAGAAAAAGAAGAAAATCAAAACTATAAACAATAAAATGACAATAAATACAAATCTGTCAACAACTGTACCTGAAAAACAAACTAAGCAAACAAGAATAGAGACAGAATCATGGATACAGAAAGTGTTTTGATGGTTGGCAGATGGGAGAAAGGTGCGGGTAATAGGTGAAGAAGTGAGGGGATTAAGAAGTACAAGTAGGTAGTTACAGAATTGCCATGGGGATATAAAGTACAGTATAGGAAATGGAGTAGCCAAAGAACTTACACACATGACCATGGACATGAACTATGGTGCGGGGATTGCCTAAGGGAGTGGAATGTGCTGGGTGGAAGGGGGCAAAGGTGGAAATATCAAGACAACTGCAATAGCATAGTCAACATAATATAATTTAAAAATATAAAAAAACAAAAATCTGGACTCATAAAAAAGTGAAAACATTTCCTAAAATCTACATGCTAAGAACATCATGTTTTTCAGTGATTACTTTAATAGAGCAACTTAGAATTTATGGTATTAGTAAATGAATTGCTCTATGGGGGGAACTATTGCATAAAAAAAGAAAAGAAAATTAATGGAAGTTATAAAGTTCAGGAACAAATAAAAACTTAAAAATAAATCCTAACCTCAGAAAGGCAAAAAATGCATTGGTAGAAGAATGAAATGCTATTAAAAGAGAATGACAGAATATAAGAGAACACTATAAATTAAAAACAAAATAAACAAAACACAGAATTATAGAAGGGTTGGAGCATAAAGTCAAGGAAATATCTAGGAAGTAGAAAAAGACAAAAGAAAAAATAAGAGGGGAAAAAAATTAGAAATCCATGCAGGAATACTTGTCTAAGAATTCCAACTTTTGAGTAATAGGAATACTAGAAAAAAGAAGGAATAGAGAAAATATCAAAGAAACAAAAAAAAATTTCCAATAAGATCTGTAGTCTTTTTTTTTTTTAACCCTCATCCCAGGACATTTTTTCATTGCTTTTAGAGAGAGAGGTAGGAAGAAAGGACAGGAAAGAGTAAAACATCAGTGTGACAGAGAAATATCAACTAGTTGTCTCCCATACCCACCTGGGCTGGGGACTATATGTGCCTGGACCAGGGATGAAACCTGCAACCTAGGTATGTACCCAGACCCGGAATTGAACACACAACCTTTTGGTTGCAGGACAACACTCCAACCAACTAAGCCACATTGGCCAGGGGAAGATCTTCAGTCTTAATGGCCGCAATGAAATGAAAAGGGTATGTACCAAACCATAGAAAATTTCAGAATCCCAGGGATAGAGAAGGTTCTAAAAGCTTCCAGAGAAGAAAGGGATGGGGTAAAAATGATTAAAATTGATGACATCCAGTGTATTATACAATGTCAACTGATTTAAGAGCAAGACTGTAATGAGAAGAGTAGAAATGTCTTTATAACTGTAATACTTAATTTTAACCTAGAATTCTATCATTTATTAAATAGGGAGCATTTCAGAGAGGCTAGATCACTAAAGTTTTCTACTCATGTATCCTTTCCCAGGGAAATGTGTTCCAGTAAAACAAAGGAATGTAATAAGAGAGGGAAAACATGCCATCTAGAACAGCGATTTTAACCAATGGCACACTGGTGCGCTGGAAGAATTTTTAAAACACGCAATGCTTGACAATTTAGTCAGGGGCACCAACCTCTTTTCCCTTGGACTGTCAAATTAAAAAAAAAAAAAAAAAAAGACAACAGCCAACACAACAATGGCCGTCCAGTGTGAACGAATCAAAATTATACTTATTTTTTGTCAGATTGGCAAAAAATATATTTTTGGTGTGCCACAGAATTTTAGGAATTAATTTATGTGTGCCATGAGATGAAAAAGGTTGAAAACTGTCGATCTAGGACATAGGGGATCCGACACAAGAGAGCAGTTATATGAGATCCCAAAAGATTTCAAAGAAACATGCCGAACCCCGCCCCCCCAAAAAAAAACCCCAAAACAAACAAACAAACAAAAAATAGGAACAGAGCAGGCCCAGGGAAAACCAGTCTATACCAGAGTAGGATGACAAAAGGCTGGAGGAGATTGTTTCCAATAAAAAATGTAACAGATGTGTTTAGGAAATGGAAAATACTTTTGACAAGCCTGTGACAAATGTTACAGCACTTTCGGGGGAAAAAAGAGCTGTTAGAAACATGAAAGTGTTTGTAGTTAAAAAATTCCAGATACACAAAAAATGGAGCCTTGTTTGGGAAAATGAACTAAGTATTCAGTTAATGTAGTATAAATGTAGTATTTCTGTCTAGTAGTCATCTTTCTACACCAAATGACTAGACTGTTAGGTACAAAAGAAATTACTTTTGAAAGCAGAGAAGCCAGCCTCTCATTGCATCTGGCTACGTGAGATCATGTTATGGAGAAGAGGGGTTTGGACTGTCCTGGAGAAAGGGTGGAAGTGCTCAGACTGCAGTTGTGTTTGAGAAGAAAAATGAAGGGTGTGCAAGAAGGAGGCACAGCCAAAGATCTACATGACTCAGCAGTAAAAAGCATGTGCATAGTCATAATAATGTCAACATCGATTCTGATTTAGTAAACACCATGACACATGTGGGGACAGAGGAGTGAGAAGGCTAAGCTTTCACCTGCTGTGACAGGAAGTCAACAGTGCTAAAAATTAACATAGCTACAATGTTGTTGTTCATCTTGTTAAAAAATAAGGTTAAAAACTTAAGGCAGCTCTTTGTACCACCAACTTCATTACTGAAATTTAACTTAAATGTCAGAACTCTTAAAAAAATGGGCATTGCAAAGCCAAAATCTTTCTTAAATGCGTACATTTGATAATTAAGATAATAGAAGAGATTTAGAAAATCTACAAAAACAGGTCCATGCTAATGATGCTGGGTACATTATATATTCTTTAAAATCATGGCAGACAATTTTTAATTCAAATTATTAGTTTCTTACGTAACTTTTCAACTGTTTACTTACATCATATGAAAAGTTCTTCTTCCTCTTTCCTTGTACTAAAAATAAAAAAAAAATTAACTGATCAATTCTGATAATAATGTCATAGAAAAACAAAAGTTATTGACTCTCTGACAGATTATCAACATACAAAATAAGACAAAATTTTATTCTACTTTTAAATCATTTCCAACAAAATTAACAATTTAAATCACCTGGTAAGATTAATCTCATAAAGTATAGTCTAAAGTTTAACTTTCACTTTTTGACCTAACAGGTATTCTATATTAGGTACAAATAAAAGTCTCTCCATATACAGAAGAAAAGGACAAAGCAAATTAGGCCAGGTGAAAAACTAAGCTAATAAAACAGTTTACCTGTTGCATATCTGAACCCCTATTCAGTAGTAGTTTCTAATTTTATTTTATTTTATTTTATTTGTTTTTAAAGATTTTATCTATTTATTTTTAGACAGAGGGAAAAGGAGGGAGAAAGAGAGGAAACATCAATGTGTGGTTGCCTCTTACCTGCCCCTACTGAGGACCTGGCCTTCAACACAGGCATGTGCCCTGACTGGGAATCGAACTGCCAACCCCTTGGTTCGCAGGCCAGTGCTCAGTCCACTGAGCCACACCAGCCAGGGCTAGTTTCTTATTTTGCATTTACACATATACCCACCCACCTTGCTTGAATCACCAGGATCTAACAGTTGACAGCTATTAGAACCCGTTTCTGTTCAGGCACTAATCCACAGATGCACCAGTAACCCCAAAAGCATCCTGAACCACTTATTAATAATCAACTAAAATATCTTACTAAAAAAATTAAATGGGTCTTTACTCATTTGAAGAGTAACCCATTCAAATTTTAATTTTAAAATGAGTGTGGCTTGTTGTGGACCGTTCAGCCTGGTTTCAGGAGTTGTAACCCTCACCCCATGGTGGGCTGTGTAAGAGCCCAAGGGACCCACTTCATCTGGGTCTGTTCTGTCACAAGGACGTGACCTACTAAGGAGACAAAGCTTTTCTCCCTGGCAGGAGTGCTGCTTCTGCCTCTCTGACCCCATTGCTTGGTTGGCAGTCAATGACTGGTAAGACTCCTCATGGGAGGGGCAACCTAAGCCAGACACAACCACTTGGAAGGCCTCATGGAAGGACTCGGGGGGTTGCAGCAAAGAGGATGTGATGGACCCTCGCCCCCCAGCTATTCTGACATAGCCCGAGTCCTCATTTCCATCTGGGAGATGTCTCCTGCTTCCCAATTGCCTTAAAGCCTGAAACTGTGGGGGCCAGCGGTGCAGCCCTGTATGGGCCAGGACAGCTCCCTGGGTGATCGGCATAAGAAAGAATTCCTAAAGCCCTGTGAAACCTGCTTTGCTAAGAGTGCTCTTCCTTAGGTGGTAAGTGTCCCAGGAGGAAATGAGTATGTCTCCCAAAGTCTGGCAACCCCCCTTCCTGACAAACACTGGCTCAGATTAAGCCCTCAGATTTCTTTGACATGTTAAACTTGTAATTCCGGTGTATTTGAGCCCAATAAAAGCCTAGTGAGGAGGGGGCTCTGGGTCATTCTCCTCTGAGAGTTTGACTCCTTTCCTCCCCAAGCAGTCATGTCTTGGTAGTTTTTATTTTCATCTGTGACGGAGGGATGGGGCTCTGTAGGCGGAGCCCCCCCACATCTGGCACCCAGGACAGGGGCCCCCACAGTGGCTAACTTAACCGAACATATCTACAGCACACAAAATCGTTTTCTCTAACAAATGCCAGAGGAAGAATAAAAGCTCCAAAGTGGGTCTGGGCTGTACTTTGCTTTCCCACACTGCCTCTGTTAATGCGGGAAGGTCATCCTAGCCGCACATTCCTCAGGACAGAAGAGAGGGGCACGGGACAGCTTGTTCTATACTCTCACCACTGTCTCTACATGACAGCGGCCCACAGCTCTGGAGGAAACGGAAAAATATAGCAACCCTAACTGAAATGATCAGCTCCGGACAGGCAAAATGCACACCTACCATGAAAATAAACTGGATTTAACATAAGATTGAAGAAAATAAGCAGGCAAGCAGAAGTGTTAGAAACCTACAGTTCTGATCCTCATCCTAAAACAAACAGGACAGGGCAAACCAACACCAGTTTCACGTGCTGATGCTAAGCTTCCAGGGAAACCCCATCAGGCTATGTTTGCTCTGACGTACCTTGGCAGCATTGCTTTGGGATGAGAGGATTTTGACTAGCTCAATAGCCAAGATCTGGAAGTAGCCCAGTGCCCATCAGTAGA
Source organism: Glossophaga mutica (assembly GCA_039655065.1). Lineage (NCBI taxonomy): Eukaryota > Metazoa > Chordata > Mammalia > Chiroptera > Phyllostomidae > Glossophaga > Glossophaga mutica. Next base: position 162,627,646 of record CM077303.1, read on the forward strand.
TGAGTGGATAAAAAGCTGTGGTGCATTCCCATAACGGAACACTAAGCGGCTATAAAAAAAGGAACCATTACCCTTTGTGAGATCATGGATGGACCTGGAGATTATTATAGTAAATGAAATGAGCCAGTCAGAGGAAGACAAGCACCACATGGTATCACTTATATGTGGAATCTAATGAAAAAAAAAAAAGCATCTTATGAACAAAACAGAAATAGACATGAACACATGGAACAGACTGACAGCTGTTAGAGAGGAGGGGATGGGGGACGGGATGAAAGGTGAAGGATTAGCCAAAGAACTTGTATGCGTAACCCACAGACACGGTCAAAAGTGGGGTAATGGCCACAGGGAAGGTGGGCAGGGGCTGGGTGGAGGTGAGCATGGGGCGGTGGGGAAATGGGGACATCTGTAATAGTGTCAACAATAAAAATAAAGTTAAAAAAAGCTTTAGATGTGAGATAGATCATTAGATCATTTCGTTGAGAACTATAAAAATAAAGCCAAAATCACAAATTCAATCCTCATATATAGACACCTGAATTTTTGATTTGTTCAGATGAAACCTAACTGTGACCTAAATCCTATCTTGACTTACCATCCATTTGAGATTTCTTCAGAAAAATTGTGCTTGCCCTTGGATGGTCAGATGGTATTAATTCTGAAGCCAACTCTGTAGAGGAGGAAGAGGAAGAGAAAAAGGCATAATAATTTCGTTGAGTAGAAAAAGACGTAATTTTAAAAATAACCACACACCAATTTTAATTACTTCTGACAGTGTTGGGAAGAGTTTTTAGTAATGTAACAAGCCAGTTTTAGTAAAGGCAACAAAATAAAAATTCTACAGGGAAAATACAAAACTGTGGAATCTATACAGGTGGAAAAAAACAGGCTATGTCTTAAACTTTCTTTAACTTGCATTTAAATAATCTATAAAACTGTTAGATGAACCACATATGTGTTTTCCCCTTCTCCTTGTCAGTTAGAAATAAATACAGTCACTCTCTTTTGTGCTGATATTACTAGCAAATTCCAGGAACAGTTTCTAGAAGCAAGCTACACTGTGGCCAAAGAGTAGCAGATACCAGCTAATACATCAAATATGCCCAAACCAAGCGAGTTGTTTTTGGTAAATGTTCTTTAGACTTTTAGGCTAATTCTAACTCCATCCAAGACATGAATCAGTTAGCTGTGGTTTGCCTGGGGCTACTCATCGTGGCAGAGTTAAAAGGGCAGCATAAAAGCCCAATGCACCAATCTGCAGGAACGCTTTCATGCTAGCGATTCTCAATACTCTCACCAAAGCGATTTTTTAAATTTTACCCTCAATTTTCAAAGCTAAAGTCTCACTTCTTCCTTCCATGCCTCATGATTAATTTGGGGCTTCAATAAAAATACTTTCTGGAGCTGATTATAAGGCTGCTTATAAAAAGAATTTGCTGTACCTATGTAAAGGTAGGTCTGGCTGCAGTCCACCTTGCCCCAAGGTGGAATGATCTTTTAGGCAAGAATACAAAACAGGTACTGGAATTTTAATAACATAAAGTTTGCCACTATATGGAATAATAAAGTTGTCAATTTAAAAAACAAACCCTGTGATAGTCCTCAGTAGCGTCCATCTCAAACCACTTAAGCAAACTTGTAAGAAAGTGGACCAAGATCCTGGGACAGTACTGGTTAAGGCAATATTTCCCAAGCCACATAATAATGGTTTTATTTTTTAAAGGGATTTGGTGATCAAATTTAAATAAACCATATGCCTGGTTCTTGGAGAATCAAAATGCTCATTGATATGTTAAAAACGAATCAGGCTAGTAATAAATAATGTCTAACACATCATTCCACAAATTTATTTACCTAGAATCTTTTTTTCTCCCTCCAAGTAATACAGTTAGAGTCTTGCACAAACATAATTTGGGACTTCCTGGTTTAAGAGACATCTGAGCCATCCATTTTAATGGCACTGTTAACATTAGAAATTTATATTGCTAAACCAACTGCCTTTTTCTTCAAGAAAATTCCCTAAACTGCTTTTGGAGAAACTATTCTATTCAACATTCTAATGTAAAATACCCATAAAGTTGTTTTAAAGGTGTTTTCCCACATACTTGAAAAATTAGACAATGCTAGCCATGTGGAAAAATTAATTTAGTTTGTACAAAGTGACAGACAGAGTCTGTCACAGCAGCCTCTAAGCTAGACTTCTGATAGAAATCAGGACTACTTCCCACCAAAAATAAAGCAAATATATTGCACTTGAATAAAAATAAATAACAAATGATTGCGGAAGTAGCCATATTATGTCTTGGTGCTGTGACATAATATGGCTACTTCCATATTATGACTTTTTAATTAAACTTTATGACATGATAAAGTTTAATTAAAAATTTCAGTGGGAAGCCCAGGAAAAGTTTGTACCAGAAGCAAAGAAGAAGCAGGCTTAAACTCACTTGCACACGTACACACACACACTTGCCCCAAACCAAGATGTGCTGCTAGGGCTCTAAATACAAACATCAAGAATGCTGGCAGAAAAGAAATGACAACATGCAGGGGAAACAATCAAAATTAGCTCAAGTAACAAAAAACTAACAAAAAACAAATGAAAAGTGAAACTTCTCCACTACATCTAGGGTTCTAGGGTGGGCACGTGCCCCAGGGCTGCCCAATCAATCAATCACAGCTGGCCTGGGACCTCCCAAGAACCAGAAGAGAAAGACAGAGCTGTACTCTGATCTTTACAGAAAGTGGAGCTGTGCACTCTGCTTTGCCAGCATGCGAGGAAAGCTTTTTCAGGAGAAATCAACAGGAAAGCAGAACTGAGACAAGTTCTGAGATCATTTAATTCCTGAATCAAGGAGTACCTTGATTTTTACTCTGTGAACTCTGGTTAAACAAGTCAATACTTTTCTTTAAAAAATTTTAAGCTATTTTGAGATAGATTGTCTTTAATTTGCAAGCATATTTGCTGTTTAATGGACACATAATGGCCCATTGAGTATTATTCCTGTACTTTACCCAGCCAATCTCCTACTGGAGTTTAAATACTTACAAAGTTCCATGTTATAAAACTTTTAAAAAAGAAAATCTTCATGTATATCATATTTTTAAATCAATTGTTAAAACATCCTCAGAAAAGCTCTTTAAAATAAAATGACTACACCAAAAGGTTAGATCGTTTTTAGGGCCCAGCGGCTCATTACGTACTGCTGAGTTGTGTTCTAAAGCAGGTGAGGGTATACTTGTGGATATGCTACCAGTCATAGCAGCTTCAGCCTGCCCCAGCTTTGGGTACCTGAAAAATAATTCTAGTTACGTGAATGAGGAACCTCACGGTGTCTGTAATGTGCATTTGCTTGATTGCCCAGTTTGACCCCAGTGAACAGTGTTGTTTCCATTTTGCTGAGTCACCCATCCTGTGTGTACTGTACCCATTAGGGCCCCAACGTTGTCCGTTTGTATGGTGCTTTCATACAACATTTTCAAAAAGTACTTTGCTCAGTGCCTTGGACTTTTAAGAACATTTCTGAGTAGTAACTTACCTCCATCTCATTTCACATTATGTAATGTTAGCTATTTTAACCTTAAAGTTTAATTACTTTAATACACTAAAGAAAGGGTGTATGTGGGAAAAGGTAGTATCCCCAAAGCTGCTCACATGATGTGTCATTCTATAAATTCTATTTCTATGGGACAAGTATCTGAAGTTTACATTCCTGCTCTATCAAGCCTCATTTTTCAAACCTTTGACAACTCAATTTATACCACTCAGAACTGTCTTCTCACACGTAAAACAGATATAATTCCTGTATTACCTAACTCAACACATTGTGAGGAGCAAATGAAATGCAAGAGCAATATAGAACCCAGAAATAGAACCCATATAGAACCCAGAAATCATAAGCAAAGCTTTCACAAATTAACTCAAAGCAAAATATGAACAGTTAGCATTCAATTGGAAAGTATATAAAATGTCCATTTGTTACCCACACACAAACAGCATCTTAAGTAATTATATGTTTTGACTGCCCTTTAATGGGAAAGGAAGCAAAGGCACACAATTGGCAAAAATTTCTCTCAGTGGGGGGTTTTATTTTTAATAAGCAAATACATATTTCCCCTGCTTCTGTCATGTAGATTACCGTATGTCCTATTTCTTTTTTTCATGCAACTTGTTCTAGAGATAACCACCTAGCGGTAAAGAAGTAGCTTATTCTTTTTTATAGCTCCATTGTCATCTACTGTGTAGAGGTACCAGTCTATTTTATCAGTCCCTTTCTGGACATGGGTTATTTCCTATATTTACTTTAAAAATAATTCAACAAAAACTTTGTGAATATGTGGCTTCGTATCTGCGGGGTATATCCTCAGAATAAACTCCTCAAAGTAGGATTTCGTGATTATTGTCATTTGCATTGTTGGTGAGACTGTGCCAACATCCCCTTCCTGTCGCCAAGCCATTTTGCATTTCCATCAGCAATACATGAAGCTGGCTGATTCTTTACAGCCTCACCAAAGAATGCAATGTCATGTTTATGGATCTTCTCCCAACCAGAGAGAAACTACCGCATAGCTTGCATCTCTCTTATGTGTAAAGACATGTTTAAAGGTAATCTGCCTTTCTTTCTCTGTGACTTGTTCATTCTACATTTAGATGTACTTCATTTCTTTAAGTCAGCCTATTTTAGGCCCCCCCTTTTTTGATTTGTTATTGTTCAAGCCACTGTTGGCTCTTACTTGAGCTACTGTACCAGCCCCCTACCTGGACTCCCTACTTCCACCCTATTCTCACACAGCAACTTTGCTCGCTCTCACCGTCGTTCACGCTCTTTATAGAATTGGCATGCTTTCCCTGCATGCAATCCTACACCGCAACTAGACAAAATTTCTTATTTTTGTCAAGGCCCACTAGGCATACCAGGCCTTAATCTACCATATTCCCACTGGTATCCCCTTCATTGGGTTACAGCCACCCCCACGCCCCTCCCCTTGTTTTTTTTTTTTTTATTTTTATTTTATTTTTTTATGTTGCTGGCCTGCACTCCGCTATTCCCATCTGAGGAACTCAGCATGGAAGCCTCTCCTCCCATATTCTTCACAGGGCTCCCTCACTTTTAGAACTACTCAGTGTCACTTTGCTCTGCAAAAAGAGCTGCTGTCTTTAACTACCCTGACATTCCAACCACTTTTAGAACTACTCAGTGTCACTTAAAGAGAGTAGCTATCTTTAACCCCCCTGACATTCCTGATTGCTTGTGTGCTGTCTGCTTCTAGGGTCTTCTGGAAGGGAAAACCCGAGTTAGAGGAGAGCCGTTGTCTCGTGTGCCGCTGCGTGTCCTCCATCTGGAGTGGTGCCCCAACATGGCTGCTTCCGTGTACCCAAGACCAGTGAAGCTTCTCCCAATTGTTTTGCATCTTTTAAGATTTTATCTAATGTGATCTTTCGATTTCTCATCTAAGATCAGCATTTCTTTCAGGTCTTACAGAAGTAGTTATGTAGAATTAAAGACACAAAGCGCCAAAAAACGTAAAAGAGAATTTCTAATGTCCAGCGAAAAGCCAATGATAACTTAAATGTGGGATAAAAAACATTTAGTGCTACAATATCTGAACCACAAAAATTACATCCTAATTAAGTTATAACAAAGTATAACATTTTAATTCTACATGTAGGTACAATGCATTCATTTTCATATCTGTCCCCAGAAAAAGGCATAGGGACAGTTATGAACACTGTCCCCAGAATGCTTCAGGAAACTGTACACAATAGGATGTGTACAGTTCTACTTTTTAAAAAATCTCCATGTAAGGATATGTTTATTGATTTGAGAGAGAGGGAAAGAGAGAGAGACAGATAGACAGACATTGATGTGGGAGAGAAACATTGACCTGTTGCCTCTTGCTTGCACCCTGACTGGGGATTGAACACACAGCTGCATAGGATGATGCTCCAACCAACTGAACCACCCAACCAGGGCATGGTTTCACTTTGAAAGGTGACCAGCCAGTCCTGACAGGTGTTGGCTCAGTTGTGAAAAGTCACTGGTTCCATTCCTGGTCAGGGCACATGTGTGGGTTGCCTGTTCAGTCCTAGTCAGGTTGTGTACGAGAAGCAACCATTTGATGTTTCTCTCTTTCATTGATGATTCACTCCCTCTCTTTCTCCCTCCCTTCCCCTCTCTCTATAAATAAATAAATACAATTAAAAAATAAAACGGAGCCCTGGCTGCTGTGGCTCAGTGGATTGAGTGCTAGTGTGCAAACCAAAGGGTTGCTGGTTCAATTCCCAGTCAGGGCACATCCCTGAGCTATGGGCCAGGTCCCCAGTAGTGGGTGTGCAAGAGGTAACCACACATTGATGTTTCTCTCCCCCTCTTTCTCCTTCCCTTCCCCTCTCTCCAAAAATAAATAAATAAAATCTGAAGAAGAAGGAGGAGGAGGGGAGGGGGAGGGGGAGGAGGAGGAGAAGGAGAAGAGGAAGAGGAAGAGGAAAAGGAGGAGGAGGAAGAGGAAGAAGAGGAAGAAGAGGAAGAAGAAGAAGAAAGATGGCCAGTCCTAGGAACGGGTAGTAGCTGAGCTGCTCCACCACGTGATGGCGAGCGGTTACTGAACGGCTGCAGGGGGCTCAGCACTGCGTGGAAGCACACCCTGGCGGCTCTCTAGCTGGCGACGCAGTTGCAGGAGCTCATGTCATTCCGTCTCGTTCTAGTTAAGAGTTAGAAGGCAGCACATGAAGAGTGACCTCATTTTTGTAAAATAAACACAATGTAAGTTTATATGCATCCAATAGGTTCAGGAAGATTAAACACCAAAATATTAAAAAAGTGCTGAGTATTCTGAGCATAAGTGAATTTTGTATATTTTCCTAATCTTTTACATCAAATGCATATTAATACTGTCACACAAAAAAGATGGGTTAAAATAGCTACCAGAAAGAACACAGATCAGTTGCACAGAGTTTTTTCTGCATGATATTGCCGGTTTCTTACCTACTCAGTCCTCAGGGGCAGGGGGAGGAAGGGGTCACTTGAGAGGCACCTTTAGCTGGTAAATTAGCAAAGCTTATAAGATCAGAACATAAAAGGCTGACAGACTTCCGGCCAAGGTGGAGGCGTAGGTGGACACACTGTGCCTCCCTCACAACCAAAATTAAGGACAAAAAATATTTAGAAACAAGAAAACAACCAGACCTGACAGAAAATTGAACTGTACGGAAGTCCAACAACCATTCATCCAGACCAATAATCCAGGCGAAGGGAAAGCTGTAGAAGAGACTGGAATCTGAGAGAGAGCGGAGCAGGCGCGATTGTTCCATCTCAGACCCTGCCCCTACATACAGCGTCACAACCCAGCAACTAGGCTGCCCCGCACTGGGGAACACCTAAGGCTCTGCCCCTCACTACGTAACAGCTGCAACCAGACCCCCCCACAAAAAAAATGGCTCAAATGGGAGAACGGATCAACGCCCCAGAGCTAATTCCTCTAAGCGACAAAGAGATAGCCAACCCATCAGATGCACAGTTCAAAGCCCTGGTGATCAGGATGCTCACAGAATTGGTTGATTTTGCTCACAAATTAGATGAAAAAATGCAGGCTACACTAAGTGAAATGAAGGAAAATGCACAGGGAACCAATAGCTATGGGAGGAAACTGGGACTCAAATCAATGGAGTGGACCAGAAGGAAGAAAGAAACAACCAAACAGAAAACAGGGAAGAAACAAGAATTCAAAAAAAATGAAGAGAGGCTTAGGAACCTCCAGGACATCTTTAAACGTCCCAACATCTGAATTATAGGGGTACCAGAAGGGGAAGAGGAAGAGCAACAAGTGGAAAACTTATTTGAACAAATAATAAAGGAGAACTTCCCCAATCTGGTGAAGGAAATAGACTTCCAGGAAGTCCAGGAAGCTCAGAGAGTCCCAAAGAAGTTGGACCCAAAGAGGAATACACCAAGGCACATTGTAATTACATTACCCAAGATTAAAATGAAGGAGAGAATTCTAGAAGCAGCAAGGGATAAGGGTACAGTCACCTACAAAGGAGTTCCCATCAGACTGTCAGCTGATTTCTCAATAGAGATCTTGCAGGCAAGAAGGGGCTGGAAAGAAGTATTCCAAGTCATGAAAGTCAAGGACCTCCATCCAAGATTGCTCTATCCAGCAAAGCTTTCATTTAGAATGGAAGGGAAGATAAAGTGCTTCTCAGAGAAGGTCAAGTTCAAGGAGTTCATCATCACCAAGCCCTTATTATATGAAATGTTAAAGGGACTTAACTAAGAAAAAGAAGATAGAAAAATAGGACAGTAAAAAGACAGCAAACTCACAGGTATTAACCACCACACCTAAAACAAAAGCAAACTAAGCAAACACCTAGAACAGGAACAGAACCACAGAAATGGAGATCACATGGAGGGTTAGCAACAGGGGAGTGGGAGGAGGAGAGAGGGGGATAGGTACAGAGAATAAGTAGCATAGACGGTGGGTAGAAAATAGACAGGGGGAGGGCAAGAATAGTGTGGGAAATGTAGAAGCTAAAGAACTTATGACCCATGGACATGAACTAAAGGGGGGGAATGTGGGTGGGAGGGGGTGTGCAGGGTGGAGGGGAATGATAGGAGGGAAATGGGACAACTGTAATAGCATAATCAATAAAATATATTAAAAATAAAATTTAAAAAAGAACGTAAAAGGCTGTATGAAAAGTTTATGAGTAATAGTAAAATTGGATAACAGAAACTTTGTGTCTTTTTTTGCGTGTTACTGATAATACCACCAGTTGTAGTAGATATTCTGTTAAAGGCAAGGTAGTAGAGAAATACTTTTAAGTCTATCAGAAATCTGTACTAGGTTCTTAAGATTGTCTCTTTGAAATGATTTAAAGAAATCATGTTCTTCTGTTTCAGAAGAACAAGGCAGAGCATCGTTCACATGTAATTTTTTGTAAGTAACCAAATAATTCCACTCTGCATGGCAAAAGAGCCAGAATGTTTAACATCTAAGTAGGTATTTCTTAGTTTCCAGGGAAACTGATATAAGATTGTCTGAAATAAATACATTAAAAGCAAATTTTCAATGTGCTTGTGCTTTATATTTGGTGTTCTGACCTTGTTTCTATGGAAACAATAGGCAAATGCTGAAGATGAGGTTTCTCTTATCACTTTATTAAATGCCCTCCCAAAATTAAGAACAAGTTGACATAATATTTTAAATATCATATTTAATATAAACATGTAAATTCTATACCCATGAGCTCTACCTGTTTTCAACTTTCTGATTTAACCCTCCTCATCACAGTCCCCTCCTTCCTCCTGGCTACTTGAGCTGCCCGCTGCCAGCTTCTCTTAAAGTCCCTGTTTGTCCAGAGTACTCTCAGCTTCAATGTGTCACCAGAACGCTTTAAAATATACCCACTAGTAAACGTGGTATATTCATGCTATTTCGTGACTTCTACTTTTATTCTTATCCATTGTAAGGCATTTATAGACATAGGCTGGAAGGATAAATGTTTCTTCCAAATTGCATACAATAATTTCAAATAGAAATTACTGGACTAAATTGAGATAGGCCCACTTTATGGAGAGACTAGAAAATATGACTTGCATTCAACTAAAGTTTAAATAGAATAAGAGCTATAAGGCATTTCCTTCATGAAATGAAATAGAACACAGTCTTTATTAGCTACACTGTTACCTAGAATTATTTTAACTAATTTATTTATTGATTTTAGAGAGAGAAAAGAAGGGAGGGGGAGAGAGAGAAAGGATGAGGACAGAGGGAGGCAGGGCAGAGGGAGAAAGAGAAACATCGCTTTGTCGTTCCACTTATTTATGCATTCGTTGGTTGATTCTTGTATGTGACCCGACTGGGGATGGGACCTGCAACCTTGGCCTATGGGGATGATGCTCCAACCTACCAAGCTATCCATTCGGGGTAAATCAAACATTTCATCTCTCCTCCTTCCTCTCCCTCCCCCCACCCTTAGCAGTTTGGTCTTCAGAACCCAACATTATTACAGTTAAACAGGAATCTATTGGCAGGAGAGGAGAGAATGGAGAGGGAGCCATGGAGACAAACATTCTGGTGCAGGACCTGGCATTTTAACTCCCAACACTTTGTTACAAAATCTAAATTTGTATTCTTCTCCTCTAGAACTTTAGACCAACAGTCTGGCAAGCCGCCCCCATGCTCCTCTAGAATAGGCAATGTGAAAGCAAAGTCTGTCCTGTCACTGAGGTAAGACTGAAGACCTACTTGTGTCTGAGTGGCTATATTAAAGTAATCAGAACTCTGTGGGTTCTCCTTTGAACAAAACAAAACAAAACAAAACAAAACAAAACAAAACAAAACAAAACAAAAATAAACTATTCTCTGTAGTGGCAGTAACATTTCATATTATTCAGTAACTTTAAGTTCCCTCTCCCACCATTTTCTTTCCTTCTGTGTTCAAATTATAGTTGGAAGGAATAAACCAGCTTCTATCCAGGCAACTGAAAACAGCCTACTGAAAAATGCCAATATAGACTCTCTTTTGTCAGTCTCTATTTTGAATTGAAATAACAAACCCTAAAATCTTTGAGGCTGAACTGTCCCAAGTATCAGCTATCTTAATGGGTGGGAGAAAGGGTACCACTAGGCCCTACCTGGTTCCTTCATTTAAGAACCATCTAGATAGGTAAGGCTAGGGAGATGGAATGGATACTCTGAAGATGGGATAAGTTTTCACTGAGAAAAGGGAGAAAATATACTCCAAGTCTTCTTAGAGTCCCACAAGACATTAAACAGAGCCATAAATAGGAAAGGCGGAGGACTGGAGTGTTTCAGGCCAGGTTGCAAAATGGGAACAGAAGAAAGAATTGGGCATTTGGGTAGTTAAGAGGGAAAGAAACTGGGCAGACACAATGGGAAACGAATAAGGGGTGAGGACGCCAGCCAGAGCCAGCTGGCTAGGGGCTCGAAGGAGCCCGAGGTGGTGGCTCCCTTCCAGGGGACTCTGGAGGGCAGTGGAGATCAGAGGTGCACCTGAGAGCAGACAATGCCTGCCGCCTCCTTACCTTCGGGCATCTCCAAATCGCTGATGTGCAGCACATGGTGGCCTTCACAGGGGTGGAGAGTCAACTCAGCAGGTTCCAGGGCAGCTGGAACTGGTGGTGCTGCCGCCAAGTTCCTGGAACCCGCCTGGTAGATATCAGACCCATCATCTGACCCCACCCACCCACAGTGCCGCCGGCCTGGCTTGCGGCTGGCAGTGGGCATTAGGCAACAGGTCAGTTTGTTCCCCATGTGGTGCCTCCACTCCTCACTGCTGTCCCCACCTCAGCTCAGCAGTCCCCCTCGCTCCACACAATGGCAAAGCCCTGTGCAGCGCAGGGGCCACTGGACTGGGGGGCCCCGGGCCAGGATCAGGGGCGGCCAGCCCCTGCTGCCACCGGCGATGCTGTTGAGCTGCTGCCACCTCCCCTGAGTTGACTAGTCTGTGAGGACACGGAGCAGCCTGACTTATTTAAAAGGCGTGGGGATCAGACAACTGCTGAGAACCACAACCACTGTGAGAAGAGAGCACAGCCAAAGCTCCTCCTCCTTCCACAGCGGCCTCTCAACTGAAGGCAGTTCCCCTGGCGGGCACCAGCCAACGGAACACGTTCCGTGGTCACCTGGTTACGAGGGACCAATTGCACCCAGAGTTCTCTCCACGGCAGACATTACAGAGAAGACATGTGATTCTGAATGTCCCGCTCCTCCCCCCACTTTGTAGTTGCTCCACCCCCTCCCCCTCTTTGCCTAGCCACACATGGGGCCCAGCCTTGGGTGCCATACATAACCCCCTAAACACAGTCAAATGTTGTGGGGCGGGCAGGCAAGCTACAAATGCCCTTGGCTATGGCAGCTGGATGACTGGAGGTGTGTGCCCTCAGGATGGCGGGCAGTGAGTGAAGAGTGAGTAGGGCGTGAGAAAGAGAAGATAGCAACGGAGGGCGTCTCTTCCCAAACATTTGGCCCAGAAGAGAGATGTGGTAGTAGTTAGAGGGAGATAGACTGTTAGTGCTTTTTATTTTAAGATGAAATATATTGTTTTAAGATGTGAGCATATTTATATGTTAAAGAGTAAGAAGTAATGGAGGAGTAAAAAAGGATGAGGTTAGAGGAGAAGGGAGAGTGACAGAGTGAGGCCCCCCCAAGCAGGGAGAAGCGGGGGCACTCCGGAGCAGGGATGGATTAGCTTCGGGAAGACAGGGGAGAGGGGAGGGAGAAAGGACCTGTGTGGCCACTGAGACATTTCTGGTAGAGGAGAGATTTAGGAAGAGCTCGTCTGATGACCTCTGTTTTTTTCTATTTTGATAGTCTTCTGTTTGGAAAGCTACTCTGGGATAGAGAATGAAACCAGACATCAAGTTAATGCTGCCAATCACTACCAGAACCAGTAAGTAGAGACAAGGATTGGATCTTTGTGGACACTTTATTCAGCTGCTGGTCATCTGAGAAGACTGCAGGTTATATGCCCTCAAAGATGGTCTTAACATCTCATCTCAAGCTGACCTTTTTATAAGGAGAAGAAAGGGTAGGTAAGGGGTTTGGAAAAAAATTCAGCAAATTTCCTAGTACTTCTTTATCTGTTGGTCAGCAATTCTTTATCCCTCTGGAGTTCCCTCCTTGGAACACAATGGCTCAGACACCACCTCCATCAGCTTGCAGACCCCTGCGGCACGAAGGCTGAATTGTTTGTCACCTTCTGTAGTCAGGCAGGCAGGCCAGTTCCTGAATACCAGATTTCCACGTGCATTAATCACTGAAGCCTATCAACGAAGGCTAAAATCTTTAACTCTTGAGTTCCCTTATCAAGAGAATAGTGTATAGAGAAGTCTACACTTTAGAAAAGCTCAAAATACCTAATAAAAAAGTGGGTAGATTGAAAAGAAATTTGAGCAAACCCCAAGGAGCTTTACTATAAATAGGTATGTCATAAAAGAAGAGGAGGCTAATCATTTCTCCCAAGTAGTCAAAAAATAGCAACTTTTGGGGGTAAAGAAAAAATATTAAGAAAATGACATGTAGTTGCAAAAAGTGTGAACATTTACAAACCCTTTAATTACACAGGATGCGAAAAGGCCCAGAGGGAGTGTTCTCCTTTATTGAAAGGATAGCAGGAGAGAAAGGTCACTTCAAAAATCAGGGAAGCAGAGATGATTAATATTCAACTTAATAGTTTAAAAGATACAAGTCGAGTTTGTTGACAAGAATGAGCAATGTATTGAAATGCGGGAGACCACAGTGGAACGGGAAAGGATTTGATGAGGTTCAGTTTCAGTAAACAGCATCTTTAAATCCTTAGGACCTAGTGACTGCATTCCATGGTAGTAATAATGTTGTCTAAAGTTCTAGGAATGTCATTAGATACCATTTTGCATGATTCTGGTGAACTTGAGACAATATCTAAGATTAGGTTACAGAACAGTGCCTGTATTTAACAAACACACGCCAACAGAAATGCATGACCTTGAAAATTAAAGAATTTGAAACTTGCTAAGCAAAAAAAGTGAAGAACTATTAAGAAAATAGATTTTAAATATTTTGTTTGACGAGCACAAAAGGAGAGTAGTTAAAAAAAAAAACCTCTCCTCTGTAATAATGGCAAGTCTGGGAGAACAAAGGGAAGCTAATAGGAGTACTGAGATTTTAATTAAGGAAGAGTTTGATTTTTGTGGTAGAAACAGAGACTTTGCATTTGCTGCTGGTGGCTGAATATCCTCTGGGAGGACTTTATGATAGCATTTTGCATAGTCTGGAGTAAACTCATTTTCTCATTCATTTTGTTCATTCAATACCCATTCAATACCTGAGCCCTTACTATACACCACACATGTGTTTCAATGCTGGGTTTGACCAAGAAACACTAGGTGCCTTTCTCATGAAATTTATTTCTAATAGAAGGGTCAACACACAGTGTTTTGCCCATCACACCTCAAGCTCAGGGTTCAGGATGGCCATTGACCTCCAGCTACTGCACCTTCATTCCAGTCAGCAGGGTGGGAAAAGAAAAGGGAGAGTTTTCAGAATATCCACATAGCACAGTGCCTACATATTAATTACTTGACCACACACCTAGCTGCAAGAGAGGCTCAAAAAATGTAATCATACAGGTGAGTAACTGACACCGAAGGGAGAACTGAAAAGTAACTAGCACTCTATGCCACACTCTGTAAGGAAGGATCAGAAAAGTTTCAATTTCAGGAATAATCATGATAAAATTTCATAACCTTTTGCAAGCATATATGAAAAACTTGTACAAGCAGGTCTGTAATAATCTTTTCTTAAGCAAACAGGACAGAAACAGTGGAGAGAGGCTTAAGCTACAGAATGAAACCAGGTTAGATGTAAGGAAGATTTCATGGCAGTTAAGTGATCAGGGTCACACAGCATGTGTATTGTGACTAGTAGGTTTTCCAGCTTGAGTATTACAACTAGTGGTTCTTCTGGAACAGGATTTTGTGTGTGAGAAATATATACATACCTTTTTTCCTGGGCCGAGTTTATCCTTATCATCGTATTCTCAATGGCGTATGTGAACAAAAATGCTAAGAATTCCTGTACCTGACTGGGTGTGGAACAACTCTCATTTCCAGCTTCAGAAAATTATAATGCAGAATTCTTAGGAAGTGGGCATCCGATGGTGCTGATACTCATGTGTTAGTAACTGTCCAGTGCCCCTTCCATCTGCCTCTTTCCGTGACTCCTGGACTCTTCTCCCATCTTCTCTCACTCACAGCATGCAGGTTTCTTTTTGCCAGATGAGTCCATTGAGATGAGAATGTTAATTTATTTGATATAATGCTGTGAAAAAAATAATAAGGGTGTTCATTTGCCATACCATCAGGGTGCTAATGCTTATTGGACGGGTCAGTTTCAGCCCCAAATGCCCACTGTGATTACAGCCCCAAACCTTGGGGCATTTTATGAGACAAGTTCTAAGGGCCCACAGTGTTGAGCGTAGGGGTTTCTTTTCTTCTCTTTTTAGGTGTTCAGGAAATGTTTATTAAAGAAATGTCCGTAGGAAAAATGCCCCTTCTTGCTCTGGTGAGGTGTGTGTGCATCACATGTTTAATAGTACCTAGCTGGCTAGCTGGCTTTATTAGATCCCTTAGAAGAAAAAACCTGCCTCAGCTCAACGCTGGGGCTTCAAAGTTGAACGTTTGTCCTGCTTCAGCTGTATTTCCTGCGTCTATCACAGACAGCACATGGTGCTCCATAAATGACCAGGGTAATTAATTTTATGTTCTGAGAAACCCAGCTGTCTGAGAAAAATTAACCTCCTTTTGACTCTACACAGATAATGCAAATAAAATCCTACGGATAAAATGACTTAAATAAGTGTTAACCTCTTCCTGTTCCAACATTCTTAAAACAACCATGCCCAACATGAGACCCAGGGTGCAGGGAGGTTAGCAGCCCTCTCCCCAGGAAGGCCTGCCCAGAAGCTGGCCTGGCTGGCATCTGGAAACTCAGATTTCCGGAGGGTTCCCACCACCTTTAGTTAAGAGGGGCTCCCTGTGCCTAAATGGTTTGTACAAACAATGTGGCTTGTGTTAAACATGGGCTTTCCTTCTGGGGCCTGGAACTTGGCTCTGTGCTGGGTCAGGGATGCCCACAGCACAGGGCCCTGATGAAATCTCAGGGCACCGGGTCTCTGCTGGCAGCCTCTCACCTGTCCCAGAACTCCCGGCTGGGGAGTTAAGTGATCCCCTGGGAGCGGACCTTGGGAGCCCAGGTCCGATCCCTGAGGTCATCTCCCATGGAGCCTGTGCACATTTCTCTGTAATAAATCAAAGCTGTGAGTCCTCCTAATGAATCAATACTTGGGCCCCCCGTGAGTCCAGGATCTACCTAGCAAAACAAAGTCAATGTTTACTCTTGCCAACTTTTCCTCCCTTTGAACAGAAGTGGCTAAACTCTTGTTTTATACAATAAGTTGCCTATTATTACTAATCACAATGAACTTGTGTGTCTAAGGTCAGTGCCCACATATGAACCTGAGAATCAGTCACTGGCAGTACCTTCTCTCTCCCTTTGGTTACGCCTCTCTAAGCTGGGATCTTTCTGCCCAGGGCTCTGGGCTTGCTCCCTAAGGTGGGACTGTGTGGACCCCCTAGACTGCCAGGTGCACTTTGGGTGGAGGTGGCACCCTCACCACCCTCTGAATCTCTCCAGGGCTTTTCCATCCACACTGTGTCCAAATGACTACTCTACTCAGATTCCTTATTTATTGTTTGTTTGCATAGTGCTTTTTCTCCTACTTTAATCCAAACCTGCTCAAGCAAAGTTTTGTTTCTACTAACTAAAGTCTGCTTAGTGGATTGAATTTCTTGCTGGTAAGGGAAAGGAAATGCTCTAGGTAACCCCATATCCAGATTCTTGGCAGCCTCAAGTAGAGAACAGAAGTTACAGAACTCTGTGACAAGTTGGTGCCCCACCCCCGCGCCGCCCCCACCCCACCACCCCCACCCCCCACAGCTGAGTGGGCATTCACAGTGAAGAGGTGTAGGTGATCTGCTGGGCAGAGGTGGCAGCAACTGTCTTATTTTTCAGGAACTTTGTGTATCTGTTTTGCTGCTGATGAAGAGAAACATTCATTAACTGGAATGAATGTGTAGTAAGAGTTTCCAAATTGTTGAAGGAAAGGCCGGGCTGGGCTCAGGGTCAATGCAGTGCAGCCCCAGGGCAGGTGGCTGCAAGGGCTAGGCTGGGATGCTAAAGCAGGTCCTCCAGGCAAACGCTCAGGGCTAAATTGCTCTGCGCCCTGGAGAGCCCTCCCTGATGCCTCTCGCTCCTACCCTCCGACTTTCAGCGCCTGGGGCTACCGCTGCACCGGGCGAAGGCAGGGGGCTTTCCCTCCTCATTCATCAGCAGAAAGTGCAGCTTCTAAAAGTCCATGTGGCCCAGGCAGGGACCTGGCTCAGCGCCCTTCACAGGCAGGTAGAGGAATGGGTACAGGGGCGCTTCCCTGCAGCGCCCCATGCCCCACTGCTGCCCCTGGGAAGCACCCCTACCTCACCGTCCTGCAGACAGGATGGCTGTGTTGAGGCCTGCCTCCAGCTTGCCTTCTGCCGCCACCTCTACGTGCAGTTGCACGTACTCACCGTACTCACCGTCAGTCATCTCCGACAGGCTCAGGTCAGTGGTTCTCAAGCTCAGACACCCTTACCCAGCACTTCGTCTGCATTCTGGGCACCTCGGGGTGTCCTCCTGCACGGCTCCAGTGCCTAAGGCCTCAGAAGCCGGTACCCATGGAGGCACCGGCTTGGTGGGGGGTATGGCAGAAGGCTTGGATACGTTAGGGCCTAGACACAGACGCCAATGGTGCCACAGCACAGCGAGGGGGGCGCGCGGTGGCTAAGGGCGGGTGGACACACTCTGCCCTGAGGTGCTGGCTCCACCCGCAGGGGCGCTGGGTGGGCGTAGGGGTGTGGACCCACTGGGTGTTCGGTGCTGGTGCCAAAGGCTTGGAAGAGAGGCAGGGAGGGCACAGCGGGAGGGGGGTGCTCAGGTGCACTCCAGGCACCAATGGTGGGGTGCTGTGGGGGCACCATCTAGTAGAGGGTGCTAGTGGGGATGTGGGAGCACGTGGCTGGGGGTGGGGGTGTAGTGGTGAGGGGATAGTCCTTAAGGGGTGTGGAAGGGCCCAAGGACATTTCTGGGAATTCCCTAAGAAGCCCACCTTGGACCCGTTCTCCTTCACCTGTGGGACAGCATCTTTCATTCTGGGACTCAGTGCAAGCCTGTTGAGGTCTTTTCTTCCTGTTAATGCCTGTTGGCATTGGAAAGGAGCAGGCCCTAGAAGTAAAAGGTGCCTGCACAGAGATAGTGGCAGCAAGGAAGCTGAGCCCCTGTGTCTTTGTCCCTTCACAGGCCAATGGGTTCCTTCTCTCCCTGCAGGCTGGAGAGGAGCCAGCAGCTGCCACTCTGCAGGGGCCTGAGCAATACAACTGAGGTCTCCTCACAGCACATCTCAGAACCAAGAGACAGATGGTCGGACGGGGTGCAAACTGAAGTCTCACACCCCTCCTGGAAGTGTGTTATGCACTGAGAAGCAGCGCCAATCTGGTGAATTTCCTAATCAGGTTTTATTTTGAAGAATCTTTACTGCAGTTTCAGAAAGCATGTGTTCCGGATCACTGGTTCCCTGGCCTTCCTGTGCAGGGGTTTGGAGATGAGCAGGGCGAAGGTGGTTCCGCATGTTTATGAAGCCCTCTTCTTTAGGAGCTGGAGGCAGGGCTGGGTGTGCTCAGGGCTCAGCAGCACCAGCCTCTGGGGTTCCTATGACCTGGCGTGTAGTTCAGATGAGTCTCTGAATGCACCAAATATTCCACCTCAAGAGCAGGGTCAGGCCAGAATGAAAACGTGACCCATGCTCAGCTCAGCAGCTTTGTTTAAGGACAGCCTCCACTGCCTCTACCCTGAAGGATGTGGGTTAAGGGTAGGGAATGGCACAGGTGTCAGTATGTACAATCTACTGGGATAACATGAAGCCTTATTTAGAGGAGAGAACGTCTTTACCAGGACCCAGCCACATTTTCATTTGATTATACATTATTTTATCAGTGCATTTACAAAGGTCTATAAAAGCATCAATAATATATTTTTCCTTAGATTCTAGATTTACCAGCCAGACAGCTAATGCAATAATGATTTGTTTCAAGTGCCAGTGTTTAAGCTGTGTAAAGCTGATTTTATAACTTTTTGTTGTCAGCTGCATTGTAGTTTAATTAAATGAAACACACCCATTGCGTTTGTCTTCAGGGGACAAGGAACTAAACACATCACTGGTTTATTTTTCTACTAAAAGACATTGCAGACAGGCGCATTTGAACGGCCCTGAGTGAGGCTCACTCAGGGGCCAAGGGACTCTCTGGGCTTCCAGGCGCAGTTCCTTAGCACCAGAGCTGGGCTGGGACACCCGGTATTCAAGCAATTATGACATTTGACACCTACAGTGTTAAAAAAATGTAACTTTTGTAATAATATTGAGGATCATTTCATTAATCTTCCTAGAAAAAGGACCTTTAATTTCATTAATAAGAGCATGAAGGAGGTTAAGAAATCCACGCAACAGTTGGCTACTTACATAAATAGAACAGTTGGACAAGCTGCGACGAGCCCAGATAAACTACATATGGTGATGTACCACAGAAAGAGTTTATCATCCTCTTCCAAATCCTTGTTATAAAAAGAAACAGTCCCCTAGAAGTTGGGACAGTGACATGGCAAATAAAGAAAATAAGTTGGCTTGCGCAGGCCACCTGCCTGAAACATCACATGGTGATAGCAGTGGTTCTGGTTCTTTGCAAACAGAAAGCCCATCATCAAAATACTGTGTTTTGCTGCCCCCCTCCCCCGCCTGCCCTCGGAGGATCTCAGAACCATAAAACAATGGTATCAGTTTTGTTCAGCAGGAATTTGAGATTGAATATAGCTTTCGCTGTCTGGGAAAAGGGGAGTATAAGTGAACTTGTAGCTTATTTGGTGGGGACAGAAGACGGGGGAGGGGTGGTGGGTTGCCTTCTTGCACTCAGCAATAGTTTACAGGAGGAAAAACAATATGTCTCACTTGCCTGCTATATAGTCTTGTTGTCTCTAGTAAAGTCACCAGTTAAATGCATATTTGAAGAATATGTAATAGTTTGTTTAAACAGGCTTCAAGCAGTCAGAGAAATGTGGTGGTCAGAACTATAAATCAAAGCAGAAATTGTAAATAATGAAAATATTCACATTTTTAAAGCAATAATTAAGTGGGTTGTGGGAACAAGAAAACCATCTTACTTTGGTTCCAGGATATACTGATAATATAGCTAAGGACATAGATGCTTATTTATTACAGTTGCATTGAGAGATTTCATCTGCTACAGAGCATTTGGTTATTTGGAACATCCCTGAACTGTTTGATTTCCAAAAAATGTCTCATCAAAGGACTGTGACCTGTGGAAGAAATCACAGTTATGTGGCTTTTAAAAAGCTGCCTAATGAAAACATTAACAAAACTGTAACAATCTGCTTTATGTTGACGTGAGAAATTATTGGAAAGGAGTAGCTTCAGCTTCAGTGAGGTGAGAGTGGCCTCTGAAGACTGTTCACCTTTGCTGCATTGGGATTTCTAGGGTTTCTGCTACCAGAGCGGAAGGAACAATGTGCTGCAGTTGCTAATGACTTGATTCAAACACTACTGATGGACCACATTTCCTCAGGCAGGTTGTAACTGGAGGCAAATTGCAGGCCTACTGGCTCTTATCTGGAAATGAAGGCCCGTCATCCCAATGGAAGCCGCCTGGTTCTCCACACCTGAAGAAAGTGTGGCAAAGTCACAGGGAGATCAAGACCATGATAACTGTGTTTTTTGACTGGAAAATGTTGTCCATCATGAGTATGCCCCTCCAGGCCAAACAAATTAACAAGAGGTACTACGTCTATGTTCTTCCTCGGTTGGGAGATGCAATACAATGGAAATGGCTACCGCTACGGGCAACTGGTGACCGGCAGCTTTTTCATGATAACACGCCAGCTCACGCATCACATCTCATGCAGAGTTTTTTGGTAAAACTCAAATCACCTAAGTGATTCAGCCCCACTATGAGTCAGATTTGTCACCCTGAGACTTCTGGCTTTTCCCAAAACTAAAATCACCTTTGAAAGGGAAGAGATTTCAGACTGTTGATGACATTCAGGAAAATATGATGGGGCAGCTGATAGTAATTGGGAGAACTGTGTGAGCTCCCAAGGTGCCTGCTTTGAAGGGGACTGACGTGTTACTGTCCTATGTACAAGGCTCCTTTTATCTCGTATCTTCTTCAGTAAATGTCTGTATTTTTCATATTATATGGATGGATACTTTCTGGACAGATCCCCATATATCTTAGCCTGTCTTGAAAGTGATTGGGTGTTAAGTGCCACTATTGGTTTATATGTCATTTCATCTTCAATGAGCCCCAGGGATATCTGAGCAAAGATTTTTAGTAATTGACTTTCTATGCACTAATTCTTCAAGCACTTGAATATAAGTCTTTAGAATTTATCCAATTAGCAACTACTGATATGAATTTTAAACAAACATCTTTCTTGCTTTAAAAATATTAAAAATGTTATCTTTCAAAAAAGTAAATCGTGGCTGATAAAATGCATACAGAATAGGAAAAGAAATGTCCCATAATTTAATTATGCAAATGAGGTCTAAGAAGTACCTCAGGCTAATTGGTCCTAGATTCACCTCAGGAAGACAGGGGTGGTCCTCCAAAATTCAATCCCATCCTCTGCCTCAGTTTCCCTACTCCATTCCCCACCTTCCCTCATTGTCCAGACTTAGAGTCAGATTACCAGGTCCTCTCCCAGGTCTTTTTGGACCCATGCGTGCACAGTAACTAAGAACTGGACATGGACCTGGCTTCCTGCAGAATCTGGGTGATAGTCAAAAGTAAGAGGGGGCCCTGGCTGGGTGCCTTACTTGGTAGCAGTGTCGTCTGGTACACCAAAAAGGTTGTAGGTTCAGCCCCTAGTCAGGACACATAGCCAGGTTGCAGGTTTGATCCCTGGTCGGGGCATACAGGAGGCAGCCAATCGATATTTCTCTCTCTCTTCCTCTCTAAAAAGCAGTAAAAAATATCCTCCATGAGGATTATTTTTTTTTTTTTAAAGTCAAAGGGCTCTGGGCACTCCCACATTCTCCATTCAGGAAGTCAAGATGCAGAAACGCTTGGGGCAGGACCTCGACTCTGGAGGGGGAGGGCAGTGCTCTGAGTTGGGCACAGGCACAGCTGCAAACAGGTGCAGACATGGATGCTGCTCCTGCCCTGCAGTGGTTGGCAGACACTGTGTGCGCAGGGAACAGGGCACCACAGTGGTGACCATAGGCTCAATCCAGCATCCCCAGACCCTGTGCCACAGCCAGTCCCAGGCCATCCGGAGCCCTTGGTAGCCAAAGGCTATGGCTGCTGCTGCCAGCTGTACACACACAGAGGCCTGCCTAGTCCCTTTGCATTTCCAGGTTTCTTTTCCCACAGGAGGACTGTGCCCTGAGTGTCCCTTGGTCTCCAGTGCCAATGAAATGAGATGTAGCAGCCAAGACCTGTTACATGGGTTTGACTCCAAACCTGATAAATTCTGGCCAAGACAGAGGCATAGACAGATACGCTTTGCCTCCTCACACAACCAAAAGAGGGTTAACAACAAATTTGAAAATAAAAAATAACCAGAAGTGTCAGGAAATCGAACTGTATGGAAGTCTGACAACCAAGGAGTTAAAGAAGAAACATTCATCCAGACCAGTAGGAGGAGCAGAGATGGGCAGCCTGGGTGGACAGGACTAGTGGCAAGGTGGTGGCTGGAGGACTGGGTGGTCCCACATTTGTATGTGGATAAACCAGGAAAAACAACTGGGGAGCCAGACTGACTGTGCAACCCAGGGTTCCAGTGCAGAAAAATAAAGCCTCAAAATGTCTGACTGTAAAAATCTGTGGGGGTTGTGGTAGCAGGAGAAACTCCCAGCCTCACAGGAGAGTTCATTGGAGAGACCCACAGGGTCTTAGAACATATACAACCCACCCTGCCCCCCTGCCGCCACCCCCAGGAATTAGCACCAGAAGGGCCCAATTTGCTTGTGGGTAGTGGAGGAAGTGACTGAAAGCTAGCCAAGAGCCGAGCAAGTGGTACTGTTCCCTCTTGGACCCTTCCCACACATACAGCATCATAATACAGTAAAGTGGGTTGCCCTGCCCTGGCAAATACCTAAGGCTCTTCCCCTTACTACATAACAGGCATGCTGAGACAAAAAATATTGCCCAAATGAAAGAACAGATCAAAGCTCCAAAAATACAACTAAGCAATGAAGAGATAGACAATCTATCAGATGCACAGTTCAAAACACTGGTAATCAGGATGCTCATAGACATGGTTGAGTATGGTCTCAAAATAGAGGAAGAAGTTAAGGCTATGAAAAGTGAAATAAAGGAAAATACACAGGGAACCAACAGTGAAGGGAAGGAAACCCGGCTCAAATCATTGATTTGGAACAAAGGAATATATACACATTCAACCGGAATAGAATGAAGAAACAAGAATTCTAACAATTGAGGAGAGGCTCAGGAACCTCCAGGAGAACTTTAAACATTACAACATCCAAATCATAGGAGTGCCAGAAGGAGAAGAGGAAGAGCAAGAAATTGAAAACTTATTTGAAAAAATAATGAAGGAGAACTTCCCCAATCTGACAAAGGAAATATACTCCTAGGAAGTCCAGAAAACTCAGAGAGTCACTAAGAAGTTGGACTCAAGGAAGCACACACCAAGGCACATCATAAGTACATCACCCAAGATGAAAGATAAGGAGAGAATCTTAAAAGCAGCAAGAGAAAAGGAGACAGTTTCCTACAAAGGAGTTCCCATAAGGCTATCAAACTGATTTCTCAAAAGAAACCTTACAGGCAAAAGGGGCTGGAAAGTATTTGAAATCCTGAAAGGCAAGGACCTACATCCAAGATTACTCTATCTAGGAAAGCTATCATTTGGACTAGAAGGGCAGATAAAGTGCTTCCCAGATAAGGTCAAGTTAAAGGAGTTCATCATCATCAATCCCTTATATGAAATATTAAAGGGACTTATCTAAGAAAAAGAAGAAAATCAAAACTGTGAACAGTAAAATGACAACACACTCACAACTATCAACAACAGCCTAAAACAAAAACAAATAAGCAAACAATTAGAACAGGAACAGAATCACAGAAATGGGGATCACATGGAGGGTTATCAGCGGGGAGGAGAATCGGGGAGAATGGGGGAAAAGGCACAGGGAATAAGAAGCATAAATGGTAGATACAAAACAGACAGGGGGAGGTTAAAAATAGTATGAGAAATGGAGAAGCCAAAGAACTTACATGTATGACCCATGGACATGAACTAAGGGGGAAGGATACTGAAGGGAGGGGGTGTGCAGGGCAGACCTATAATAGCATAATCAATAAAATATATTTTTAAAAACCTGATAAATTGTATTTAATACTATTTGAAATTTTAAATGAAATCATTCAAAAGATTTTTAATCTTGGCTAATTTTTGTTGAAATTCTAATTACAGATCATGTTAATTACCAGCTCCAGCACCCTAAAAGATCCCTAATTTCCTCCCAGTTGAATAAAACAGGAATGATGGAGCCCAAGGTGGCCCAGCCAGCTCACATACCTCCCCCAAGGTGCCAGTGTGGGGAGCCTTAAGCCAGCCCCACTGCCAACACCTGATCTACCAACAAAAACAGGGTACCAGGTCCCCTGCCCCCGTCTATCCAGAAAGGGTACACGGGGTGTGAGAGAGCCATAGGCCAGAGGGGCCTGGGAGGCCCAGCCCACTCCTGCTCTGAGACAATGGTGGATGGGAAGAGCAGGACGACCCTTGGTGTTAGATGGCTGGGGACCCCAGAGTGCAGAAGGCACCCTTCCCTAGGGAGTCTGCCTGAAGGTTACTCTACAAATAGGACTTGGCAACTGCCTTTTCCCCCTGCAGGCCTAGGGACATGGCACACCTGCTGTCAATTGGTAAAACCAGAGCCTGTTGGCACCACACACTATCCAGGGAGTCAGGCGTCAAGATCTCCGATTTTCTTCCTGCAGTGGAGGTAGATGCTCCTCTACCCTCAGACATTTCCTGGTGCTTCTACCTTACCAGGTGTCCAAACAGGAGGCTGCCATCCTGCCTCAGTGGAGAGGACTGGTGGCAGGGGCAGACTCCCCTGCAGGTGGGAGAATAGCAGGGCCCAGTGGAAAGGGAGCCTGGGCCCCTCCACCCTGTATCAGTTGCATACCATCCTCATAGACATTAACCCTGGAACACACACAAGACACATGAAATGCTGCATCTGGCAGAGGTCACAGTCCTTACCCCATTCCAGGGGCAGGGCAGCAGTTGTCCAGAGGATGCCATCCCCTGACCTGAATGAAGTACACAGTGTCTAGAACCCTGGGATCTATTCCTACACAGAGATCAGGTCTCAGGGGCAGTTTCAACGGGTGACACAGTCTCTCAGAACCAATCCTTCCCCACGGAGAGGCCCTGGAGCTGTGCTTGAAGAAGTGAGGAGGGGCCCCTGGCTATGCTGAATCCCTACCTGCACCCCAGCTCATAACACAGGCAGAAGCACAAGGCTTTTGTCAGGCATTAATGTGGAGCAGAGACAGCCCCATGTTCCCACAGGCCCACACTGCCCCAGCCTGTGTGAGGGGGGCCCTGGACTCAACTGGTTCTTGTGCTTCCCCTGGCCTACCAGACTCAGGTTAAGGAGATGGTGGGTGTCCCTGAAGCTGACCCCCAGGCCAGCTGGAACACCCAGCCTGAACACCCACTATGACCTCTGCCCTTGGAAAGCTCAACTTGGAGCCCCTGCTGTGTAGGCCCCAAAGGTGCTTCTCCTTCCCAGTGGTGGGTCTCAGCAGTAGGGGTCCCCAGTACTGGCTCCAGCTTGGTCTGGACCTGAGGGACCTGCTGCTTGGTGCTTTTTCTCACTAGGGACTCCCAGAAAGGGAGAACCTGCAGTTTGCCTGACTGTTGGGCCTAGATCTCTGCCTCCAGGCTAGGCTGCAATTCACTGCCAGGTGCCCATTCTAGGTTCTGAGCACAGCCTGATCCAGGCAAACTATCCGCCTGGCAGGGGTGCAGCAGACAGACAGCTGAGGGCCAGATGGGTGCCCGTGGGTGTGGGGAGTTTCCAGGGTGCTGGGTGCAAGGAACCAACCCCTAATTTTCGGTGAGAATCTGGGGACACCACTTCAGGAGAGGTTGGCCGCTTTCCACATTCTTGCTCAGCTTCGGGCCCTTCCTTGGTGATGGCCTGAGCAGAGCGGCCCGCAGCTGGGGAGTCTGGACTCTGAGAAGGCCCTCGGTGCATACACAGACACGAACATGCACAGGAACATGCGCAGCCCACGGATTCTCCTGCAGACTGTGTGCTGGAAGGTGGGAAGGGCTGGCCACCTATAGGACAGAAGCACTAGCCTAGCCAGTTTCTTCTCTCTCTCTGTGTTTCCCTCTGTGCTCCCTCATCTGGGCTCTCAGGCACTCTCTGGTCTATCAGATTCCAGCTCAAGTTTTGCTCACCCTCTGCTTCCTGCTCAGAAAAACTCAAAGCAGCTCGAACAATAAAGGCTCTTCTCCCTTGCTTTACCCATGGGCTCCCCTCCCAGACCCTTAACCGCTCCAGGTGCGGTCCAGACCACCAGTCCTTGTGCCACCACCAACACTGTGCAGTTGGCGTTGTCAGTTTGGGGTTTAGGCCATTCTAATAAATGAGTAAGGTATTGGTTTGGTGATTTGATTTGCTTCTCCTAATGCATGATGCATTTTGTTTTCCAGTAGTTTCCCATTATTGAACAATTTATATACACACACACATATATATATATGTATATGTATATGTGTATACATATATATGTGTGTATGTATATACATATTTGTTTCCTATGTATCTATAGATATTCTTTGGCAAGGAACTTTTTAAATCCTCACTTGAGGTTAGGCTTTTATTGATTTTAGAGAGAGAGAGGAAGGGAGACAAAAAGAGACATCAATTGTGAGAGAGAAACATTGATCAGTTGCCTCCCATACCCACCCCAATCGAGGATAGAACCCACACCTAGGTGATGTGGACACCGGCTAGCAGTGTCCGCGTCATTATGGATGAAATAAAAACATACACATGGACTATCGACTCCGGTGGAGGAAAAAAGACAACAATATGGCTTTTCTCTCCAGGGGAGCAAAAGCCTAGGCCTCCGCCAGGCCTTTATTCTATCTCTCCTCACCTTACAAGATGGTCCTCACTCACTATGCCCTGTTCCAACAAAAGGAGCCAACGCCCCTAATCACATCACAGAAGAAGGATATTAGCAAATGAAAAGGCAAAAGTGGTTGAGCCAGTTACACTGGTCCCTGCAAGGTTTAGCATGGATTTTAGGAAGTGACAACAACAAGCACTTGCTGGGTGAGGGAGTTTTAGCAAAGAGCAAGTCTCAGAGCAGCCTAGGTATATTGCAAATCTGATTCCCCACGAGAGAACCTATCTGTGGGCATAGGTCCTGTGCATCCCCGAGTGGGAGCAGAGCCCAGGCCATACAGAAGGGTCTGCCACACCTAGGTATGTGCCCTGACCGGGAATCGAACCAACAAACTTTTGGTGGCCAGGATGACACTCCAACCAACTGAGTCACTGGGCCAGGACTGGCAAAAAATCTATTAATATCTAAGCCTTTTTATTTTAATTAAAAGAATTTGTTTTCTTATTGTGGAGTTTTACTAGTTCTTTGAATAACTAATGCAAGTCTTTCTTCAGATACGTCTTTCAATTATTTGAACATGGTCATTCACAGGAACCAGAACACGGATCATCTCAGATGTGACTAGCCATTAATTTGTCTATTATCAAGTGTGCTGAGCCATACGAGGTGTCCTCTTGGCCTCGCTTCCAGTAGTTTCAGGTTGAATATCTACTTTTATACCACTCTCATATGTACAGAGGGATATAACAATGAAATCTCCCTTACTATAATGATCTATATAGAGTTATAAAATGAGGAAAATATGGTATGTACAAAAATATACAAATTTATTCATTGTAACACTACATGCTTGATTGTACTTTGTGATTATGTGAAAAGTGATTATGAAAGGAGAAAAGGGAAGAGAGCTGCTACGTGTAATGGTGTGAAAGAGGAGAATGGGGAAAAGGAACACAGTAAAGGCAATGAAAATAATAAATGGAGAGAAGAAGAGAACAGCGGAGGACTGTGAGAGAAGACTAGAATAGGAGCTATGAAATAAAAATTAGAGAATCAAAAATAAAAGAAAAATAGCTAAAAATAGAAATAAAATAGCTATGAAAAAGAAAAAATAGTTAAGACAGTGAAAGAAACCAAGTGGATTTGTCTCAGCACAGTTCAGATCTTGCCTTCTGGCGTCTCCCTTTGGACACCACTCTGATGTATGGGTCTGGTATGAGCCAATGTCTGGTGCTACCACATCTGGCCCTTGGCCACCTTTTCGAAACTACAGGCGATCCACAGTTTGTTGCTGATTTCCTTGGGCTTGGCTGCTCCCAGTTTGAGCTACGTTGCTTTGCAAAGCTGGCTTTCAACAGCACTGGGTCCAGGGGCATGCCAGCAATTGTCCCTAGTTGCCACAGGATCCACCTCTGCCAGTCCCTGCTTGCTGGCCTGCTGGCAATCTTAGCCAAGCCACAGACTGGTCTATTTCTGGGAGGACTTCTGGAGGAAAAAAGGGTCTGCCATTCCTGGATCTCCTGTGGCAGATGCCTTTCAGACTTCAGGGAAGATTGTGGGTGTGTTCTCCTTCCTCTGAGCCACCAGTCTGAGCCTGTTGCAGTTATCTCCCTGTGCTCTCTGGGCAGGGCCCCTGTTAGGATTCTTGAGCCCAGATTTTGGGTCTTCCGGACACTGGGAGGGTGTTTCTGTGGTCCACCCATGGGGTGGAGGGGTGCACCAGTCTGTTTCCCAAGATAGTGTGTGGATTGGCTGCATCCTACTGCAGGTCTCTGATGACCCCCAAGTCTGTTTATGTTGCTGTCTCCTCAGCAAGGTCAAGATGCAGGATGGGAGATAAGGCAGGGGGAAAAAAACAGAACAAGACAGAGCAAAACTGACAACAGAGGGGAATAAAAAGGATGTGAGTGGAGCGAACAGGTTTACAGAAGGTGGGGGAAGTCATATTTCACAGGGCAAGGTGATTGACTTTCCCCTGGGCGGGGGGGTAGCTCGTCTCAAAGAAGATGATTGTTGTGGAGCCCAGGTATATCAGGGCCCCAAAATCCTACAGCTGCTCCCACAAAACTCTCCCCAGTGCCTCCATTTCAGACTCTCCTTGTGCAAGTCCAGACTGCACCACCCTCACTTCGCTGGGGCCCAAAGTAGGGAGCTGCACACACAAAATCTGTGCTTTTGGAAGAAAAAGGAATGTTTGATTTGCCTCCAGCAGTTTTGTCTCCCCAGGAGGCACAGAGCCTGTTTATGGGGGCGGGGGAGCTTCCCCGTCCAGCTGACTGCAGGGCTCAGCCCCCACCACGACCTCCTCTGCCAGGAGAGGGCCTCTAGTTCTGCTGCTACATCACAGCATGGGGCTGTGGCTGGGGATGCTAACACTGCTTCCCTGCAGTGAGTCAGCCTGGGCTCCTGCTGCCGAGCCACCACAGGGGTGCCACTCTGCTCCCTGGGTGGTCTCTGCCACTTATCTCCTCAGTCAGACTCTGCCTTGGTGCCCTGGGTCAGGCAGGTGACAAGTCCCTCCCCAGTAAGTATTACAGTCCCTGGATCCAGAGGCACCAGGCTGGCAACATTAGGGTGTGCAGCCCTCCCGGGGTAGAAAGCACTGAGACAAGTGTGGGTGCCCAGGTGTGGGCTCCCTGGAGGCTTCTTCCTGGGTGGAGTATTTTAAAATTCCTCAAAATGGCTCCTGCCCCCAATCTGCACAGCCAGAGGCACCAGGCCGGGCAGTAGCAGCGGCAGCTGCTCTGCTAGGAGAGCCAGGGCCACACTTTCACACCTGCCCACACACTCGCCCACATGCACACTCACTCACACTCAGCTGGATTTTTAAGTTGATTGCTCTGTAGTTTAGCTGCAAGCCGGTGCGGGGCTGGGAGCAAGTGGATGGAGCTTCCAGCTGCTCTGCAGCATCTTGGCCAAAGGTGTTTCTTAATGTGCCTCCAATGAACCATCATAAACATTCTCTAAATGTCATTTATGCCAAGGGAACATGTTTTACATTGTGTAATAAATGTGACATTTGGGTTCCACGTTACACTAAATTAATTTTGTTTCCAATATCAAATTCATATTATGCCCTGGTTATAGAGTTATTCACTTAACTTTACAAATATTTTTTCATATACTCTATAGAAAATACTACCATCGTAGGGGGTTTAATTCTATAAACTTTTCACACCATTCTGGCCAGAGATAAAATTATCATCTCCCCAAGATACATGTTAACCACTTGAAACAGGGCAGAGCTAGTTCTGTATCCGTACCTAGAAACACTTTCTGTTCCTGGCGCTCCGTAAACGGAAGTTGGTTTCTTTTCTGCCACCACCTCCCGGCCCTTGGTGTTCACCAGCTGCTGTCTGCTCCACTCCCACCGCCATTCAGGAAAAAGGCGCCGGGAACTCACCTCGCCGTGATCTGCAGCGTTCTGAGCAAACGAACCTCTTCAAGTCTGCATCCACTCCTACCAAAACAAGCGATTTTATAGAGTTTTTAAAACATTTATAAAACAAATAATTCCAATGTATTTTAATTATACCTGGGCATGAAAAACAGAAACTTCAAAATTTTTATGCCAAGCCACCACCACATCGATGTTTTGTCGACACGGCCATTCTATCAAGTTCATGCTGTTTTTCAAATTTTTAAAACTTGACTTTGCTCATTTCTAGAAGTGAATTAATGATTTTTCATCTTTAGATCTTGCATCTTTTTTTTTATTGTTAATTTAAATCTTAGGTATTTTACATAATTTATTTTTTACAAAACTGGGGTATATTTTTAAATTTATTAAATCCCTATTGTTGATTTATGTAAATATTATTTATTTCTCTCTATTACTTTGTACCCACTTTTCTGAGTCGTTCTTTCTTTGTGTAACTGTCCAGTTATGTTGTGCTTTCACCCAGACTATGATTTGATGTCGTACGATAAATGTGACACTCGGGGCCACAAAGGGTCATCTAAGGGGTCATTTTTTTCAGTTTATAATTCTTTTATGTACGTTCAAGAATTCCTGTAATAAAAAAGTTTAAAAATACCCACACAGTTGACGAGAGAGAGGGGTAGGAATTATTCACCTGAGACGAGTTATAGAATAGACCTCCACTGCATAGTTAACTGTTATTAGATATAGGAAATAATATCTCCAAATTCTTTTTATGTAGCAAGTATATCCACACTATTAAGTACTTGAAAAGACATAGAAACTATGCTTATAGACCAATATTATTTATGCACATAGATTTTAACATTTTAAAAGTGTGGTGATTTCTGGGGGGAGCTTGGCTGGGGGCCGATGGAAGAGGATACAGGGGGGATAAAGGGTGATGAATGCAGGCTTGATGGGGGTGGGGCCCACGCAGTGCAGTGTGCAGACTGTGTGTTGTGCGATTGTGCACCCGAAACCTGTATGAGTTTGCTAACCAGTGTCACCCCAATAAATTCAGTAAGAAGGAAGAAAAAGAATGAAGGCATGTATTAAAATAACACTAAATTACAAAATCAGGTTTATTCAAGGATTTTAAGGATGCTGCAGTATCAGGGAATCTATTAATATAATTCAAAACATCAATAGGTCAAAGGAGAAAGAATTAGCTCTATATGCTGAGGAGGCACTTAAGCAAGGTCAATGTTTAAACCTGACAAAATCTTCCAGGAAGTTATAAATAGCAAGTTACCTTGTTAATATAAATAGACTATTTCAAAATCCAATTGCCAAACATTTTGCTTAACAGAAAAACACTAGATGCTTTTTTACTGGAGTCTGGTACAAGACATATGATGTCTACTATCAGTGCTATTTTTTAGCCATTCTTCTGGAAATTCTAGTCAATTTAATGAGACTAAGAAAAAAGGAGGCAGGTAGGCAGGCAAGCAGGAGGAAGGAAGAAGAAACATTAAAAATGGTTTACAATAATAGAACAGAGATGATCATACGATCATCGCCCCGAGAAAAACTAAGAGAACCAATTAATGGTTATATAATCTTGGAATGCAGGAGAATTTCTAAGTATACTCTCAAAGAAAGAAACAGAAAATAAAGATTGCTATATAACAAATTCATAAAATTTTAAAACAAAATCCAGAATATTGAACATTAATAAGAATGGAAATATATGTGTGATGCATGTGTTAAAGCAAAGAACTAATATGTTTATGTTAAAGATCTTTCACAGATCGATGAGGAAAAACTCTAGACCCTTATAAAAGTGAGTTAAGAATATAAACATATAGAAATAACAAAGGAAGACATACAAAGACCCACACACAAATATTCTACTACTCTAGTGACCAAAGCACTGTATTTGAAACAAGATATTTGTTTTCCTCCTATTGATAATTAAAGTCTTTATAGCATTTTTGATGAATTATTACATACCTTTGGAAAACAATTTGTCAAAATGTCTCAAATGTCTTAAAAGAAGCATCTACGTGACCCAGAATGTGTTCTACAATAAATGTATTTTAAGAAAATAATAAAATAAGCATGCAAAGATATATGTATAAGGATTATTTCTAAGAGCTTTTTGCTCATTTTTTACGTACAAAAATAGGGACTGGTTAAATAAATTGTGGGGCAATTGTGGTTAAATTGTGGGGCAATGTTAATACAAGACTATGCAGTAATTAATGTAGATGAGGTAAAGCTATATTTATTAATATGAAAGAATATGTATATTTTAATCTTCACCCAAGGACATGCTTATTGATTTTATAGAGAGGGGAAAGGGAGAGAAACATCCATTACCTCTCATGTGCACCCCAAACCTAGGCATGTGCCTGACCAGAAATTGAACTTATGACCTTTTGGTTTATGGCACAATGCTCCAACTGAACCACACCAGCCAGGATTGTAAAAATATTCTTGATTGGATTAGGAACAGCAGGTCACTGAATGTGTTTGTGTGTACAAATCTTTGATGCAAAGCAAAGAAACCATCTTGAGCTAGCCAAAGCAAAATAAAAGGAATTTATTGTAAAACAAAAAAGATGTCTCAAGAATGTAAAGACTACCTCTTTGGAGTAATTTCTTAGGAAACAACTAAACTACATATTAAAATGTTGCCAGCATTCTAAGAATATATGATTATATAATGTGAATTAATTATGGACAGAGGAACAGAATCATGTCAGACAAATGTGGCTGCCAGGAGCCCCCCATGTTTGGGGGGCCTGATGCTGTTGCTGAAAATGGGAATGAATGTGGCTGGGCAGAAATCTCACAGGTGTCATATAAAAATATGTGAACATAAAATTCACATGAAGCTGAATCACCTACTGGCCCTCACTTAAATAAATAGCAGTGTGGAACCCTCTCAAAATTTAAAAAGTAATTTAAATCTTTATAGTGACATACTCAGCACATTTTCCTTAAAGTTTCTTGTGTTTATATTTTCATATCCATTGAATAGCAGCATCTCATTCCCCTCTCTCAACCCTTGGAAACCACCATTCTATTCTCTGCTTCTGAGTCAGATTATTTGAGACATCTCATGTACATTGAATCATGACAGGCTAATAATGAAAAGACATTCTGGGTTCATGGATTGAAAAAGTTGATACTGTTAACATGTCCATACTACCCAGAGAGACCCACAGGTTTAGTGTAACCCCTATTGAAATCAAAGTGACCTTTTTAAAAAACAAAAACAGAAAAACAATTCTAAAATTCATATGGAACCACAAAATATCTCGAATGGCCAAAGCAATGTTGAGAAAGAACAAAGACAGAAGCATCACACTTCCAGATTTCAAAATGTATTACAGAGCTATAGTAGTTAAAACAGAGTGGCATTGGAATGAAAACACATATAGACCAATGGAATAGAATGCATATATAAGAACACCAAGAGTACACAATGAGGAAAGGATAGTTTCCTCAACAAATAGTGTTGAGAAAACTGAGTATCTACATGCAAAAGAATGAAATTGGACTTTTAGCTCACATATAAATCAACTAAGAATGAATTAGATTTAAGTGTAAGACCCCAACCTATTAAACTCTTAGAAAAAACATGAGAAAAGCTTTATGATTTTGGTCTAGGTGACGATTTTTTGGATATGACACCCAAAGCACAAGCAACAAAGGTGAAATAGGTGAGCAGGGATGAGAGCCTTGCTTTTATCTCCTGCCACTGCATTCTGTAAGCACCAAGGCACTCTGCTGACCGACACGGTGTCTTTCTAGCTAACAGTGTAAGTGTGGGAAAAAGACCGGGGGATATAAAATAAAGTTGTAATATTGTTTACCATTAGAAGGTGAGATCATAGATAATTTAAAAATGCATTTTATTTTTATCTATTTCTCTGGGCTTTTAAAATGATAAAAAGCATTAGTTTTTAAATGATTAATAGTAAAATAAATTAAAATTTATTACATGGAAAATAAATATATAGATGCTTACCATGTGCCAATGATTCTCAATATTGTTAACATATTTAAATTTTACCTCTATTTTATCTAAAGCAGATCAATACTTCCAAATCAAATACTTCATTTTATATATTTTAGCAAACACTTTGCTTATAATAGTGGTTTAATAAATATTTATTTAAAAATGAACTAGTAAATACACAAATGCATAAAAGTTAATCCTGTAGTTTTCATGGCAACCAAGACAGAAATACCTGTAAAGATCATGTAACCAAGGCTACTATTGTTTCAAATCACTAAAAGACTTAGTGTAATCATTATACAAAATTGATTTCTACCAAGAAGTAACTCCATTATTTTGCAAAATGTTAGCAAAAATTAATATCCTCTACTCAGCTGGACTTGGATAAGAGTTTAACAAAGTCCACTATTAGAAAGGATAAAATGAACTGAGCTAGCAGCTATCTACTTACTGTGGAGTGTGTTGTTGTATGTTGTTAAAAGCCAATTTTCTTCCTATTAGAATTTACTTCCAAGACACTTATTAATGTTGTGAGAAACCTTTGAGGTCCCTGAAGGCCTGGAGACTTGAGTTTTTAGCACCGTGGCATTTGCATGTCTTTGTCCCTGGCAGTTGCCCCTCCCCACCCTCTTTCATTAGATTTTACCCTGTTAGGTGCTCCTCTCCACCCGTCTGGTTAAAATCAGGTTGGCCAAACAATGGCTACTGCCACACAAGGACAATTCCTCTACCACGGGCACTAGTCCCACAGCTGACTTTGGTCACACCCTCCTGATAGAGCCTTATATGACACCCAGCCAGCTTTCCTCAGAGAGGGCGCCCCTTGGCAGCCTCCTCCTGGCAGGCATTGTTGAATAAAGGCTTCGGCTACCAGTGCCCTGGTAGGGTTTCTTCCAAACTCTAAGTAATTATCAATGTTGGGGGATTGAGTTAAAAGAGGACATTGCCAAGATGTTTGCAGGTACAACAAGGATTCTCTCTGATTCCAGGGAGTGGATGTTAGAACAGTAGAGTGTGGTTCAGAGTGTGAATTATATTTTTCTTTTTAATCCTCACCCAAGAAATCAATATTTATTGATTTTTAAGATAGATAGATAGATAGATAGATAGATAGATAAAGAGGGAGGGAGGGAGAGAGAGAGAGAGAGAGCGAGACATTGATTAGGTGCCTCTCATGTGCACCTGGCCAGGGATGGAACCCGCAGCATTTTAGTGTACATGATGATGCTCCAACCAACTGAGCAAAACGGCCAGTTACTTTTATTTTCATTATGTCTAAACCCATGCAAACTGTAAGATTGGGTATTTACCAATAAGAAAATCATTCATAAACCATCTCTCCTAGCTCTTGTAGCAAGAGTAGAAGCTACTTGCCAGATAGCTGAACTCCAGCCAAAGATAGGTGTTCTAGTTTGCACCAGACATTGGTGGATTTGGACCCTGTTGGTAGATTAAACAAATTTAATTTAATTTTTGACGATTATTATTTGCTAATTATCCAGTATTCCAAAAGGTATCTATTTGTTAATCATCCAAATATTCAATATCTTAACTGATACTGAAATGGAGATTTAAATGCCCTTATATATGTTGAGAAGAATTATCCACTCATTTTAAGGCAAGGAAGAGAGGTTGAATGTCAGCCTGGGCAGGGCAATTATCTCACAGAAATTTGTCTAGTCTGGTTTTAGACATCAACTGACTCTGGGAGTTATTCTTGAAATAGGACAAGACATCCCTCAAATTCTAGAAAATCCTTTTTCTAATACTGTGTCAGAAAATAATATATCATTGCTTACTGCTGTTCAATGGACTTTGTGTTTTTGGTCATTTTGATACCTCTGGGAAAGGCAAAATTATAGATTCTTCTCTAACTCTACAAAACCACAAGGAATAG
Source organism: Glossophaga mutica (assembly GCA_039655065.1). Classification (NCBI taxonomy): domain Eukaryota; kingdom Metazoa; phylum Chordata; class Mammalia; order Chiroptera; family Phyllostomidae; genus Glossophaga; species Glossophaga mutica. The sequence continues at coordinate 162,663,726 of CM077303.1, forward strand.
GTGCTGTGAGATAACATGAAGCTCCTTGTAGTTCTCCATTGTCTACCCATCATGCACTTGGAATCTTCACTGAGTCACTGAACTTATAGACAATTAAATCTAAATCATGGAAACATTTGTATTTGACATATATTTCCTTAACACTCGTGCTGAAGACTGCAGAAGAGACAGGCACAGAGTCCTTGCTTCAGGAGACTTAATTCACAAAAGGGTATGTTTAGGTGGAGTAGTGAACCATGATGGTATAACAAGGATGATTAAAAGGACAATTATGTCAATAAGTGGAATACAAGGAAGAACAGGCTAGGGTTCCGTTAAAGGCAAAAATCCTCAGAGGAGGAAGAAATAGCATCTAGTGGGGAAGATCATTGTATTCGCCATAGCCAAGATATAGAAACAACAACCTCAGTGTCTGTGAACAGATGAATGGATGATGAATGTCGTGTGTGTGTGTGTGTGTGTGTGTGTGTGTCATGATGCAATGTTATTTAGCCATGAGAAAAAGGAAATCCTGCCATTTGTGACATCATCGGTGGATCTCGTGGGCATTATGCTAAGTGAAGTAAGACCAATAAAGACAAATACCGTTCAATCTCACTTACAGGTGGGATCTAGACAAGCTAAACACGTAGAAGCAAAGAGTGCATGGCAGCTGCGAGGGCTGGGGGATGAAGAAAACGGGGAGCTGGTCAGAGGGTGCAAAGTTGCGACTGTAAGATGAATACATTCTAGGAGTCTAACACACAGCATGGTGATTATAGTTGATAGTATTGCATCACATACTTGAAAGCTGCTGAAAGAGTAGATCTTAAATATTCTCCTACAAAAAAAGACAACTTTCATGATATGATGGAAATGTTAGCAAATGCTATGGTGATAATCACTTTGTAATGAATAAGTACATCAAATCAATACATTGTACACCTAAACTTACACAATATTTTATAACAATTGTATCTCAGTAAAACTGAAAAAATGAAGAAAAACAAAAAAGAGCAAGATCTTGCCATCATCTGTTGGTTTGTGAAAATTGGATAGGACTCTCAACACCTATAGTTAAAACATAGTCTGACAAAGTGCCTTGTTCACTATTGCATTTCCCATGCTAGTATGCCAGCCATGTCCAGTACTCAGAAAATGTCCATCTGAGGGAATAAAATAAAATTCTTTTCAAGAAATTTAGATATTTCAGAAGTTAATAATTTGAAGCCCTAAAATGTCCTGTTACTTGATAGTGATATAAATTTCTTAAATAATATCTATAGGGAAGATGACATAATGCTCCCTTAAATTACTACTAATATTTTGATTTCTGATCTTTCATATTTAAAAATGTTGACCTGTCTTGCAGGAAGTCAGGAAACTTGAATGCTCAGGCTCCTCCATTTCACACCCTCATGGATTTTGACAGAAAACTCCATTGTTGGGAGAGACTAGCCTACCGGAAACTTCAGCTGGACTCTCATGAGTCACCCACATGTCTGGTGACACGAGGTAGAGAAGTGTGTGGATGTTCAAGTACAGAAGTCAGTTGGAAAGGAGTGACTTCTTTGTTTTCTTCTCAACTTCATCAGGAAATAGTCTTTCCTCCCAAGCTTGCTTCCTTCCTTCCTTCCTTCCTTCCTTCCTTCCTTCCTTCTTTCTAAAAGCAATGCATTTTGTCATCAGAAAGAAACTTAATGAGAAGTTTAAGGAACTGGAAAGCAGGAACTTGATTTTCTACATTCTTATCTCTTAATCGTGATAAGAGATCCAATGGTGACATCTAACAATTATTCCATTTCTGCAAACCAGCCACTCTTTACAATGAGGGGATGACGTGTGTGGAATGGTGCACGCCTACACAGTAATTCACGTCAGCCATGCACTTACTGCAACGTCTCAAATGTTTCCTGACAGAAATCATTTGAGACCTAAAAATTTAACTCATTAAAATGTATTTGAGGCTCCTGTAACCTTTTCTCAGGAAGCAGCTGCAGGTATAAAATGTACAGCATCTTTTTGTGAGCAAAGTTTTAATTCAGGTCTATAAAAGAAAACCTTTTTTTGTGGGTAGTTGAAAAGCCTGGCAGTGGGTGGGCGGAAAAGCCATGGAATTTTGGAAGCATGACATAGTAGATTATGATAAATTAGAAATTTGTCACAGAACAGTGATGGAGGAGTTGCCAGGCTGAGTCAGATTTTCCCAGTGCCTAGGCGATGGTCTGTTTATAAATTAGGTTCTTTGAAAATTGCACCAACATTTTTGTCCATTAGGCCATTAGAATTCACTGCTCCTAAATGTAGCAACGAATAATAGTGAGTCAGTCTGCATATGCTCTATGTGTATTGTACTATTTATTGCTACTGATAATTTCATAGTCTGCATGTCAGATGTTTGGAGAAGTCTCATGTCATTCCCTTGCTTAGTAACTATCAATGGAGCTATCTCAACAATGAAGTAAAGTGGAACTTCCATAGCCTGTCATGTAAGGCCCTCTGTGCTCTGGGCTGCTGCTACATCCCATCCACTTATGCTACTGCCCACCTAAATGCTGCATCAAGATTCAGACCCAGCTCCCCCTCGTTCATGCCACCACTGTACCTGGAGAGTTGCTGTGTACTCATCACAGTAAAGTCTGATTCATAAGTCAAGCTCCTGGAGGGGCCCTGGTTTCTTAATTTTTGTGTGAACAGCACCTGGTCCGTAGTTGGAGTGCCATAAATGTTGTTGAATTAATAAATACATGCTCAATCTTCCTTTTAAACAAAGCATAACTACTAAGTAACACACTTGTGGTAGGCAGATTCTGAGAAACCCTAGTGACCCTCTCCTTTATAAAATCCCTTCCCCTTTGAGTGTGGTGAAACTTTTGCACGTGAGGAGATACCACTCCCATGACTATATTATGTAATAAGGCAAAAAATTGACAGTCTGATCTCACCAGCACTCTAAAAGCAGAGTTTTCATTGACTAGTGGAAGGAAAGGAAGCCAGAGACCCAAAGCTTGAGAGGCATTTGATGTACTTTTTTTAAAAAAATATTTTATTGATTATGCTATTACAGTTGTCCCATTCCCCCCCTCCCCCGGCATTCCCCTCCACCCTGCACACCCCCTCCCACCCACATTCCCATCCTTTAGTTTATGTCCATGTGTCATAAGGTCTTCAGCTTTTACATTTCCCATACTATTCTTACCCTCCCCCTGTCTATTTTCTACCCACCGTCTATGCTACTTATTCTCTGTACCTTTCCCCCTCTCTCCTCCTCCCACTCCCCTGTTGTTAACCCTCCACGTGATCTCCATTTCTGTAGTTCTGTTCCTGTTCTAGTTGTTTCCTTAGTTTGCTTTTGTTTTAGGTGTGGTTCTTAATAGCTGTGAGTTTGCAGTATTTTTACTGTTCATACTTTTTATCTTCTTTTTCTTAGATAAGTCCCTTTAACATTTCACATAATAAGGGCTTGGTGATGATGAACTCCTTGAACTTGACCTTCTCTGAGAAGCACTTTACCTTCCCTTCCATTCTAAATGAAAGCTTTGCTGGATAGAGCAATCTTGGATGCAGGTCCTTGCCTTTCATGATTTGGAATACTTCTTTCCAGCTCCTTCTTGCCTGCAAGATCTCTATTGAGAAATCAGCTGACAGTCTGATGGGAACTCCTTTGTAGGTGACTGTACCCTTATCTCTTGCTGCTTCTAGAATTCTCTCCTTCATTTTAATCTTGGTTAATGTAATTATGATGTGCCTTGGTGTGTTCCTCCTTGGGTCCAACTTCTTTGGGACTCTCTGAGCTTCCTGGACTTCCTGGAGGTCTATTTCCTTTGCCAGATTGGGGAAGTTCTTTTTTATTATTTGTTCAAATAACTTTCCACTTGTTGCTCTTCCTCTTCCCCTTCTGGTACCCCTATAATTTGGATGTTCGAATGTTTAAAGATGTCCTGGAGGTTCCTAAGCCTCTCCTCATTTTTTTGAATTCTTGTTTCTTCCCTGTTTTCTGTTTGGTTGTTTGTTTCTTCCTTCTGGTCCACTCCATTGATTTGAGTCCCAGTGTTCTTTCCATCACTATTGGTTCCCTGTGCATTTTCCTTCATTTCACTTAGTGTAGCCTTCATTTTTTTCATCTAATTTGCAACCAAAGTCTACCAGTTCTGTGAGCATCCTGATCACCAGTGCTTTGAACTGTGCATCTGATAGGTTAGCTATCTCTTTGTTGCTTAGATGTATTTGCTCTGGGGCTTTGGTATGTTCTTCCATTTATGTTTTTTTTTTTTTTTTTTGTCTTGTCGGGCCTGTTACATATAGGGGTGGAGCCTTAGGTGTTCACCAGGGCGAGGCAACCCAGTTGCTGGGCTGTGACACTGCATGTGGGGGAGGGGTCAGAGAGGGAACAACGGTGCTTCCTTTGCGCTCTCTCTCAGATTTCAGTCCCTTCTGCCCCTTCCCACAAGCAAACCGGGAGCCTCTGGTGCTGACTCCTGGGCGGGTGGGCTTGTGCAGGCTCCAGGGCCCTGTGGGTCTCTCTAACAAACTCTCCCGTGAGGCTGAGAGTCTCTGCAGGCACTTCAACTCCCACAGGTGTTTTCAGTTGGTGTTTTGAGGCTTTATTTCCTGGTGCTGGGGCCCCGGGCTGCATGGTCTGTCTTGCTCCCCAGTGTCTTCTGGTTTATCTGTGTGCTAACGTGTGACTGCAGTCAGCCAGACGGCCTGTGAGCCTCACTGGGTCCACCAGTCACCTGCACGCCCAGGTTGCCAACCATCGCTTTTTCCTGCCATGACCCTGCTCTGCTAGCCGCTGACTCTGCCCCTCTTACCGGTCTGGATGAATGGTTGTCGGACTTCTATACAGTTCAATTTTCTGTCAGTTCTGATTGTTTTTTTTTTTTTTGTTTCTAAATTTTTGTTGTCCTTAATTTTGGTTGTGGGAGGAGGCACAGTGTGTCCACCTACACCTCCATCTGGCATTTGATGTACTGATGCTGTTTTTGAAGACGGAGGGGGCCACAAGCCAAGGAATCCGTGTGGCCTCCAGGGGCAAAGAGTGGCCCTCTGACAGCCAGCAAGGGAGTGGGACCTCAGTCCTACAACTGCAAAGGATCTGAATTCCACCAACAACACGAATGAATTTGGAAGCGGATTCTCCTAGATCAGGGATTTTTAACCAGTGTGCCACAGCAAGAATTTTTAAAACACACAATACCTGACTATGTAGTCAGGGGTACTGACCTCATTTCTCTTAGATTGTCAAATTTAAAAAATGACAGCAGCCAACACAACAATAGCCATTTAGTGTGAATGGATCAAAATTATACCTATTTTTTGGTCAGATTGGCAAAAAAAAAATAACATATGTTTTAGAGTGCCACAGAATTTTAGGAATTAGTGTATGTGTGCCGTGAGATAAAAAAGTTCAAAATTGCTGTACCAGATCTGTTGGAGAGCAGAGGAGCCAGCTAGCACCTTGATTTCAGCCCTGACCCGAGAACCCAGCCATGTCCCCCAGACTCCTGACCTCCCCAGCCGTGAGAGGACAGTGGGTATTGTCGGAAGCCACTAAGTTTGTAGTGATTTGCTTTGCAGCAATAGATAAACAACTAGTGTGTTTAACCTGGTTACGTAAATTTGACACATTTGTATTTATCTGTTTTGGTTTATTTGTTTCTTTAGTTAATGGTTAGTAGGTGCTTCCACATCAAATTGATACTTGTAAACTAGTGCTTAGGTCAAGGCAGGTGGGTATTTCCAATCAAGCAGCAAACTGTCATTGGATATATTCCCACATTTCATGTTCTGTGTGGGGCTCTGGCTGAAATTCAGTTCTGAATAAAATAGACATTGTCAGAGCAGCTTGATGTTCTAGCTCAGGATAGCAGAGACAAAATTGCAGACAAAAATTTTTATGTCAAAAAAGTAAACAGAACAGCTTTAAAGTCTGAATATTCCGGGGGCTTCTGCTCTAGCAAGTACATCTATTTTCTAATTGCTGGAGTCTTGCTTGGTTCTGTGTCAAATACGCCTGGCATTTAATAAAAAAAAATTTGGATTAAAAATTTTTTTAATTAAAAAATTTAAAATTCCGTTTCTCTTATTTTAACAAGTATTGACTTTGATATGTTAAAAAGGATATTTTCCAATTTTTATTTGGCAATTCTAGTGCTTTAGTGTTGGTGTCTTCAGATGAACTAATCACACATACATTGTGCCAGGGCTGCCCAGAAAATTGGTCCTAAACCAGTGAGCACTACACGGCATTCAGCCGTGTCTAACACATGAAGGGCATTGGCATCTGCAAAGTTAAGACCACTGCAAGCTGTAGATGCAGAGACCTAAGGTAAGTCTCAAAAGAAGTGCCGGAGTCACATTTTCCTGAGGGTAATTGTTCTGTAGGGAGAAGCGTGGCACGGTGGGGAGGGGAGGGAGAAGCCTGGCTGGAATAGGCCTCGGATGGGGCTATGGGTAGATGAGACAAGATTGGCCTGTGGAGAGCCTGAATTCCTGCCAGGGAGAGGGTTTGGAGTTGATCTAATAGACAATAAGGAATGATTCACATTTGTTAAACAGGTGGTGCTAATTAATTGAGGATAATCAGGAGTCAGAGCAACAAGTTAGTAGCTGAAGAGTTATTAAGGAAGATGTGCATTGAAGAAGCGCTTTCCCAGATCACTTGAGGGCAATTTATAAAAGTAAAATTGGCAACCCCTCCTCTGGCATTTATGTGTCAGTGGAATTGGGAGAGAAACAGTATTTTCCCGTGATCACAGAGTGAGTCCTATTTACGCACCACTGTCTTCCAGGTAGTTAGAAAATGCATTTAATAACAGATTTACTGTTTGCTCTGATTTTAAGTCAGGTTATATAGAAAGGACAACAATGGTGAGGATGAAAGACCTTCGGTGAGATTTCTTTAGCAATTTATTATTTTTAATTTAATGTCTTTCAATGAATCACCAGATTTTTAAGTTTATGAATTATAGTATATAGAAAAAAGAAAAAACTGCTTAACTTAAATGAAGATATTCCATGATATTGCTGATATTACCAGATAGTTTATAATGAAATACACAGTCTTTGTCTAAACCATCACATTTATTTCAGATATCAACTGAGGATTTTCTAGTTTCAACCAGTAGAGGGAGCTATTACTCTTGCTATAAACAGTCTTTTTTTCTCCGTTGCAGAAATAACCACCACCAACCTGTAATACATTACTGAATTATTATATCCTATACTTTCTTATTATCATCCTAGAATTCTAATGTGATATCTCCTTCATAATCTATAACTTGGAACTGCTACATAAGTTGTTGATGGTGCTCCTTTTTACCTGTCTCCCAATATAAACTTCCTTGCCAGTCAAAAGGAACTGCGGTACCAGCATATTTCTGGTCCTTTTGTTCCCATTCGTTTTTACTCAAACTTTCCCCACTTTCTGGAATATCAGTGGTTATCATCTGTCTAAATCCAACTTGCTGGCTTGATACCCAGTTTAGAAACAACTCTTTAATGAACCCTCTAAACCCTTACCTCTCAACTTACATGGCACGGTTAAGTTTCTGTTTTACAGCACTAATACAACCATTTATATTTATTGTAAGAAATAATGGCCTTCATTACCCTGCCATTACATCATAATTGGCTTGTCAGGTGAAATACTGACCACCCAGTTATATTTGAATTTCTGATATACTGTAACTTTTTTTGGTTTAAATATCTCCCATGAAATATCTGGGACATACTTGTACCAAAAATTTTGTTTATCAGGAGTTAATATTTAATTGTTTTTGTTTTTTTTTTTTTTTTGCTAAAAGCTAGTGACCCTAATCATATGCACTTTGATTGTAGAGTTTTTATCTTATTCATGTTTATAACCACAGAGCACAGGGTCATCTCACAGTTTATCTCAAAGCTCAATAAATGAAAGTGTCATCTGATGTGGCCAAAACGTCACACATGGCTAGTATGAAGGACTGTTACTTTTTAACACAGTAATGGTTTCAAAATGATGTATATTAGCACCACGCTAATGTGCTGACAGTGAATTTTTATTTGTTCTAACAATATAGTTGCAAGAAAGAACTTTGGGCTAATTAGAAACTTCAAGATTTAACAGTCAAAATTGGAGGGAACATTTGAAAGATGTTTAACTGTCTGAAAATATCATTTTGAATTGTTCAGAAACATTACATGGTTAATAAAGTTAAATGCAAAATGATAATGGATATTGCTTACGAGGAAAAATATTTTTAAAGATGCACTATGTATTGAATAAAGCCAGGCTGTAAAAAGATGGTACCGACATTACTCATCATTTAGAACAATGAATTTATTCCCTACTTCACCTTTGAAAAAGAAGGAAAAGTGCCATGTATATACACCATTTTCTTGAATAAATACATTTTGTTTACTTAATCTAAAATATTATAAAAGTGGTTACCTTAAACTAAACTTAGGACATTCCTATACAAATTTCATATGCTTGTGGACTTATTACCCTAGAAGGGAAAGAAGAGGAAACATAATTTTCCTCTATCAAAATAGAAATATTCTTCTGTCTCTAAACCTTCTCTCACACAGTCGAAAATCATTTCTTGGACGACCTAATGACTAAGTTCCATTATACTCAGCATGGCATGGCATTGGTTTGCGGAGAAATGACACACTGATACAGCCAATGTAAAAGAACACTAGCGTGTAAAACAACTGATTCACAAACACACACTGACGCACACCCTCACAGGTGTCTATAACTGGAAGATAATTTTAATCTTATTAGATACAATTTATAATAATAATGTGCTACAATGTTTTACTTATCACTACAATTAAAAATGATACTACTCACATTTGGCAACACTTCATAAGCTGTTGTGGGAGTGAAAATTGGTACGTTTTCTTGAGATTGGATTTTGGTTATGGCTATGTATATTACAGACCCTAAAAAGGTCACATGCTCTACCTATCAGAGCCCTTTTATAAATGCCCGCTAAGGAAACATACAGAAACTCATACACAAGTGAATGTGCAGATAACCCCATTGCATTCTGAAGGAAGGAGGGATGCCAGCAGCTCCTGATGACAAAGCCAGAAGTGATTTATTAGCTAATGAGGATACCCTTGCTGGCTTGCTTCTGCCCTGGTTCCTCAGGCACCACCGCCCAGGGTTTGCCTTTTCGCAGAGGACCCTTGCTGCTGCCCTGCTGCTGCCTCTGTTGAGGTCTACCCTCCCCAGGCATCTTGATCCAGCCCTCCTGTGTGGTAACCTCAGGGCATCCCGGCACTCTGTAAGAGTTTGGGTTGCTATCACAGAGTACTATCGACTGGACTGCTTATAAAGAACAGATATTTATTCCTTTTAGTTCTGGAGGCTGAAAGTTCAAGATCAAGGCACCTATAGATTCAGTGTATGGCGAGGGTCTAGTCCCAGGTCCATAGAAGTCCTTTCTCTCACTGTGTCCTCACATGGCAGCAAGGGCAAGAGAGTTCTCTTCTTAAAAGGGCACCAATCCCATTTATGTGGGTTCCACCCTCATGACCTAATCACCTCCAAAGTTTCCACCGCCAAATGCCAACACATTGGAGATGGGGTTTCAGCATCAGACTTGGGCAGGGCACACAGTCGGTCTGCAGGGCACTCCAGGAGGGGGCAGCTCAGAGGCCTGCTTTGCTCCTGCTCTGTGGTCTGGGCAGACAGACCCTCTCCTCTGTCCCTTTTGTAGGGGATAACTAAGTCACACAACGCAATATACAGATGACCTATCATAGAACTGTGCACTTGAAACCTACATAATTTTGTTAACCAATGTCACCCTGATAAATGTAATTAAAAATAAAACTAACTACTAACTAAGTAAAAGGAAATTAATTTTTAAAAAGAGTGGATCTGAAGGGTGAATGGAAGATAGGGCACAGTCATCACTGTTCATCAAATGGGAGGTCAGAGATTAGAACTGATGCAACCATTGGCACGGACCCTTACGGGAGACTGGGAGGAAGCACTAGGGCCCATGGAAAAGCAGGCATTTGGAGATCTTCCCAGGTCAGGACTGCTGCCAGGAGAGTTGGCCCGGGGTCCTGGCAACTCCTTCTGCCCCTTGTTCCTTGGTCTGAGGGAGGCTCTAATTAACGTTTTTCTATAACGATATTTTGCCCTCTGAAAATGAAGTCCATTCCACCCCTTTGCCAAGCATATCACATGCATGTTATCTAACATGCAGGCATTCAAATTTAAATGCGGTTTCCAGAAAGTTTTTAAAATGACTAATCTTTCAATTTAAACCACATTGGGGACTAGGAACCATAAACTGAACATATTTTCCCCCAAGAGCCTGCTGTTTTACTAGTAAATCTTTGAAACCATATTCTGCAATTTTGCAGGCCTTTTGGTGTTCTAACCATGGTCAGCATGCTTCCAGCAGCTTATTTAATTAATTTTTTGTGCTTTATTACAATAGAGTAATGTATTTCCACATTAGTCCATATGGACATGGAAATGTAAAATATCAGGTATCTAGTTCTTACCTGTTCAAAATGAATCCAGGTATTCACCTACTGAAAGGGTGCTAGTTTGTTTGTTTGTTTGTTTGTTTTATCATAGATTTAACTTTGGGGAATACATTTGGAACAGTTCTACAGAGACTGCTGGTCATAGATGGCTGCATGATAATAAATCCTGATTTGAGACACAGTCCTTCTGGATTGCTGCACTCGGGCTGATTGTAATACCTTAGAACACTCTGTCCTCTTCATCCAGGTAAACAAACGGCACCTCTTATTTATTTCTTTTTTCTAAGAGATATGCAATTAGTTTATGATACCTTAATTTTGTTCTTACTCTGGTATTTCTTCCTCAAATTTGCTCCTTTCCTCCAGGCCATAAAAGGATTCAGTTTCTTCCATCTTAAACAGACAAACAAACAAGCAAATAAAAACCCCCAACTTTCTTCCAACAAGAAATTTTCACTTGTATTCCCAGAATGAGTTTTAGAATGCTCGTTCTCTTATTCATTGTCATACTCGTCACCTGGCACTATAATTATCAGTTTATCCGCCTGCGGTCCTTAGGGGCAGGGACAGTTTCTTATCAATCATTGCATCTCCATGGCTTAGCAATGGGTGCTCCATAAAAGAAATGAAGGGTAGTCTTTTAAGTAGTATCAAGTCATTTTTTCTGGTCCAGTAAGCAATAAAGACGGATTTAATAAGTTCTTGTTATTTTAGTTAAAATGTTTTAAACTATTTACAAGCAAAAGGGAGGTTATACATTGCTGATTCTCAGAGGAATTAGATCAGAACTTCTAGATACTATTTTATGACACTGGATAGCTTAAAAATATTTTCTTATGTTAATTTTACACATCAGGGCCCCAAATAGAACCTGAGAGCACACTCAGGTTGGGACAATGGACTAGGGGGGGGGGGTGTTTATGAAAGAGCTGTGGAGGAGGGGTGATCAGGGCACAGAGAAATTTTAAGGGATAGGGCCTCGTACCTCGGGGCTAATACCAGCAGGGATGTGCCCGCTCTGAGGATCAAGGAAAGAGGAAGATACGGGTACTGGGAGTTACAAGGAGAAAATCATGTCTTTCGGGGAAAACTGTGACATCTGTCCAGGGAAACGACCATGCTGAGGCAACTCCCCTCTCTCCCTTTCATTTGCAGGGGCTCCCAAATGGCCAACCCAACAGCAAACCATGGAGCAAGCCACCGCTGCTGTGGTCCTTACAGGGTGATTTCCCATTGTATCCATGGAGAAGGATGGAGAGTGGATCTGTGGGCGTGAATGGAAGATACAGGGTGTGGTAATCACTGTTTACTATAATGCAGGTGCTTTCTCTGCGGACTGTTCACAGTGCTTAAAGAAAGCCACACAATCAGCAAGCAAACACCCCCTGTAGTACTGCCTAACTTCTATTTGTTTTTATTTAAGTGCAATTAAAGCAATGTTGACCTTCAGGAACTGCAATGGGTGACAAGAAATGATGAGTCCATGAAAACCATCACTTGTGCAATATTAGCTAGAATGTGGTTGAATTGAGTTCTGCAGATTGCATTGCTTTTGACCTTTGGTCCACCTCGTATAGAGTTCAGGGCCACACTTGCACTAATGAGATATTTCCTCCCATAAGGGAATACAATTCTCAGTTCACTAAAATGCTTTCCTCTCGTATCAGTATTCTTAAAAATGTGAAGAGATCCCTCCAGCTGGGTTCACTGTGCATTGCTTGCCACATGCATTTTTTTCCCAAACACTATATTATTTCAGTATACCTCCTTCAGTTTAAATTTGAGTAAATGGTGTTTTAATTCTGTGGAAGTTCACTTTATGGTCTGTACTGAATTTAAGCAGAAAACAATTTTCACAAATCTGGCTAAAAAGAATATTGATGCCTAAATAAATTTGAAAATAGAAGATTTTATACATCTTGATTTAATCAAACCACAGCTATGACACATATATTTGATACTGACCTGAAATTGGAATGCCGACATCGCAAATCAAGAGAAAATACAGTTTGGTGTTCTGACAAGCATGCCAATGGCTGCAAACAGGGACGCACCCACTTTAGGCGGTGGGTTCCTGATTGAGAGCAGTGGTTTACAAGTCACTAGACGATTCACAAAATGGCAGAGTAAAACTTGTGTGTCATCACAAACATTGTGTCCTGCAATTGCAAAATAAACCATATTTAAATTAGAAAAATCTGAATTCCTTTAAAAAATTGATTTAGTATAGCTGACAAGTCAATCAAATGTGTTCTAAGTACAACTTCAGGGAGTGAGACAGTATTGTCAGTTTGGTTGGTTTTGTCACAGTTGGATATGGCAGATCTGACTTGTTTTCACCAGAAAAGCTACTCATTTAGGGGACAGCATATTTTCATTCAGCACATCGCCACTTCTATATGCTTTAAATATAAGCACGATGCTTAGCCTTCTAAGTAAATAGTTATGAAAACAAATACAAGTATGTAAGATGGGCCTTTTGCAAAGGGAACAAGATTCAGAGTCAAGATATAGTTTCTTTTTTAGTATATTTTATTGATTATGCTATTACAGTTGTCCTATTTTGTTCTCCCTTTGATCCCCCTCCACCCTGCACCCCCACCAGAATTCCCCACCCATCTTAGTTTATGTCCATGGATGATACATATAAATTCTTTGGCTTCTACATTTCCTACACTATTCTTAACCTCCCACCTGTCTATTTTGTACATACAAATTATGCTTCTTATTCCCTGTACCATCCCCCTATTTTACCCCACCCCATTAATAACCCTCCATGTGATCTCCATTTCTGTGAGTCTGTTCTTGTTCTAGATGTTTGCTTAGTTTGTTTTCTTGTTTCTGTTTTTTAGGTTCAGTTGTTGATAGTTGTGAGTGTGTTGTCATTTTTCTGTTTATATTTTTGATCATCTTCTTTTTCTTAGATAAGTCCCTTTAACATTTCATATCATAAGGGCTTGGTAATGATGAACTCCTTTAACTTGACCTTATCTGGGAAGCACTTTATCTTCCCTTCCACTCTAAATGAAAGCTTTAATGGATAGAGTAATTTTGGATGTACGTCCTTGCCTTTCATGACTTGGAATACTTCTTTCCAGCCCCTTTTGCCTGCAAGGTTTCTTTTGAGAAATCAGCTGATAGTCTTACAGGAACTCCTTTTTGGTAACTGATTCCTTTTCTCTTGCTGCTTTTAAGATTCTGTCCTTCTCTTTAATCTTGAGTAATGTAATTATGATGTGCCTTGGTGTGTGCTTCCTTGAGTCCAACTTCTTTGGGACTCTCTGAGCTTCCTAGACTTCCTGGAAGTTTATTTCTTTTGCCAGATTGGGGAAGTTCTCCTTCATTATTTTTCCAAATAAGTTTTCAATTTCTTGCTCTTCCTCTTCTCCTTCTGGCACTCCTATGATTCGAATGTTGGAATGTTTAAAGTTGTCCTGGAGGTTCCTCAACCTCTCACTTTTTGAATTCTTGTTTCTTCATTTTGTTCTAGTTGAATGTTTATTTCTTCCTTCTGCTCCAAACCATTTATTTTAGTCCCAGTTTCCTTCCCTTCACTGTTGCTTCCCTGTACATTTTCCTTTGTTTCACTTTTCATAACCCTCACTTTTTCCTCTATTTTTCAACCATACTGAACCATTTCTGTGAGCATCTGATTACCAGTGTTTTAAATTCTGCATCTGATAGGTTAGCTATCTCTTCACTGCTTAGTTATATTTTTGGAGCTTTGATCTGTTCTTTCATTTGGGCTATTTTTTTTTTTTTTGTCTCAGTATGCCTGTTATGTAATAAGGAGAGAAGCCTTAAGTATTCACCAGGATAGGGCAACCCACTCTACTGCATTGTGGCACTGTAGGTGGGGGAAGGGTCCAAGAGGGAACTATGCCACATGCTTAGCTCTCAGCTGGCTTTCAGTCACTTCCTCCACTACCCACAAGCTAATTGGGCCGTTCTGGTGCTGATTCCCAAGTGTGTGGGTTTGTGTACATTCCAGGATCTTGTGAGTCTCTCCAACTAACTCTCCCGTGAGGCTAGGAGTTTCTCCTGCCTCCGTAACACCCATAGGTTTTTTCAGTCAGAGGTTTTGAGGCTTTATTTCACCTTGCTGGATCCCTGGGTTGCGTGGTTTGTCTTGCTTCCCAGTTTTTCCTCCCACATGCAAATATGGGACCACCTGGTCTGCCAGCCATCGCCAGCCTCTGTCTCACCGGCACTGGTCCTCTAGCTGCTGCTTTCCCATGAGTCCTCTCTGCTCCAGATGCCCATCTCTGCCCCTCCCACTGGTCTGGATGAATGTTTCTTCTTTAACTCTTTGGTTGTTGGACTGCCATACAATTTGATTTTCTCAGTTTTGGTTATTTTTTGTTTTTAAATTTATTATTGTCCTTCTTTTGGTTTTGTAAGGAGGCACAGTGTATCTACCTAAGCCTCCATCTTGGCCAGATGGTTCAAGACATGGTTTGACCTGAACTAATTGCATTTTGCATGGTTTGACCTGAACTAATTTCATGTTCAAGACATGGTTTGACCTGAACTAATTGCATTTTAGAAAGTGGTCAGTGTAGTATGATGGAAATCCTCTAGCAAGAAGAAATCTAGGATTGAATCCTTAATATTTTTCCATGGAATTGGAAGTGGTGGTTAATAGCTTAGCCTCTGGGGCCTGACCACCTGATTTAAATACAAGTTTTACCCCCTTACTAGTCATGTGAGCCTAGGAAAATTAGTAGTCCTTTTTCTGTTTCAGTTTTCTTATCTGTAAAATGAGAATCCTAAAATACCCAGTAAAAAGGAGTATAATGCACCTTAAACATTAATATGTGTAAAATTCTGTAGTGCTTGGCATATATTAGCATTATGTAAGTATTAGCTGTTATTATTTTACTTATTTTTTAAAGTCTTTAAATTTTTTTTTAATTGGAAGGTGGGATGGGGGGTGAGAGAGAGAGAGAGAGAGAGAGATCAATTTGTTATTCCACTTATTTATGAATTCATTGTTTGATTCTTGTATATGCCCTGATTGGGCATCAAACCTGCAACCTTGGTGTATTGGGATGATGGTCTACCCAACTGAAGTATTGGCTAGGGCTTTAGCTGTTATTATTAATTCTTGAATTGAATATCACTTTAATCACTGACTTGAGTGACTTTGCATAGGTTAATCTCAATACAGTTCAATTTAATTAGCATTAAAATATGTTGAGGAGAGCTGCTGCTCAATACTAGGCCTGTTTTAAATAGTGGGAAAAAACACAGTAAGAGAGACATAGTTCCAGATATCATGAAGCTCACAGTCAAGTAGCCAATGATGATATTCAGATGGGTACACCTGTAGTGCTATGGTTGGTTCTGAATGTCAGGGGATAGCCAAACCACTATCTTTTCAATTGTTCTAACTCCAAAAATCATCTTGCAAGTCTTGTATTCCAGTTGTCAAGGATGTCCTATCTTATTCTTCAAGTCCTGGAGATCCCTTTAAGCTTTCAAGCTCTGGGGCAATAATCCTGAATTGTATCCAGAGAAAGGCACAAGACATCAGGATCCCTCTTGAGAAAACTAAAGCACAGCATGGGCAGTGTGAGATTCCACAACTCAATCCCCTCCCCTCCATTCCTGTTAGTGGCCTTACCCCCTCCACTCCCATGACAGTCTCCCACCACGGCCTGAGCTGCTGCTCTCTTCAGTTCCCAGGAACAGGACATAAGGACAAAGCATCTCTGGACCCTTGCCTGACTTCTCATTTCTGGTAGGATCCCCTTCTTATGGCAGTTTAGGAAGGGTGATTTTCATGGACAGAAATACCATTGATTTGACTGATTCATTCTTATTTTCAAATCTGTGTTTTGTTGACATTAATATCTGGAGCTCCGTGGGGTCTGATTAGATGGCATGACATTTCTGCTCATTTTCCTTTATGTGTTCTTGCCTCTTTTGGTGCTTAGTTACTGTTTAGTTTGTGCTGGATATTGCAGTTGCAGAATTGTTTATAGAAGTAATTTGAGGCCTTGAGTGATGTAATCTTCCTCCAGAGGGGGCTTTACATATGCTTTAGCTGGGCCCCTGAGAGCCCTAGCCATCCGGGATCATCTCAGTCCAATTTCAGAGACTGAGATGCGCTGAAGTTAGAATGTGCTTCCTATCACAGCCTATCAGCTTCTAGTGCACACTTCCCTCTTTGGATTCCCAACCTAAAGCAAACCCCTCCTCCCCAATGCGAGGGCCCCACACTCAGGGCTTCTCCTCTTGGCCTACCCAGCTGTCAGGAGCATTTCTCAGCTTTCCGGTCTTTCAGCTGTTCCCTCTGGGATCAGTGTTACTTCTAAGTGGAGTAGGCTTCAAAACCAAGAAGAGGGAGGAGGAGCAGGAGTAAGAAAGAAAGGAGGAAAAAGGGGAAGGAGGAAATGGAAAAGGAAAAGAGAAAAGGAGGAAGGAAGAAAAGAAGGAAGGGGAAAGAAAAGGGTGTATGAGTCAAGTTTCTATCTTTGAAGGAGTGTAGGCCAGTGGAAGAATTGATAGTCCAGGGAAGCACCAGGGCCATGAACAAATGCGGGGGACCCTGTCCTGGGCGCCAGATGTGGGTGGGCTCCGCCCGCAGTGCCCCATCCCTCCGTCACGGATGAAAGTAAAGACTACCAAGACATCTTCTGCTTGGGGAGGAAAGGGGTCAAACTCTCAGAGGAGAATGACCTAGAGCCCCATCCTCACTAGGCTTTTATTGGGCTCAGATACACAGGAATACAGGTATGTCAGGCGACAAGGATCAAACAATGGTTAACATTTCAAAGCAATCTGAGGGCTTAATCTGAGCCAGTGTTTGTCAGGAAGGGGGGGTTGCCAGACTTTGGGAGACATGCTCATTTCCTCCTGGGACACTTATCACCTCAGGAAGAGCACTCTTAGCAAAGCAGGTTTCACAGGACTTTAGGAATTCTTTCTTATGCCAATCACCCAAGGAGCCGTCCTGGCCAGGACAGGGCTGCACTGCTCACCCCCACAGTTTCAGGCTTTAAGCTGATTAGGAAGCAGGAGACATCTCCCAGATGGAAATGAGGACTCGGGCTATGTCAGAATAGCCGGGGGGCGAGGGTCCATCACATCCTCTTTGCTGCAACCCTCCGAGTCCTTCCATGAGGCCTCCCAAGTGGTTGTGTCTGGCTTAGGTTGCCCCTCCCATGAGGAGTCTTACCCGTCATTGACTGCCAACCAAGCATTGGGGCCAGAGATGGATGAGGCAGAAGCAGCACTCCTGCCAGGGAGATAAGCTTTGTCTCCTTAGTAGCTCACGTCCTTGTGACAGAACAGACCCAGATGAAGTGGGTCCCTTGGGCTCTTACACAGCCCACCATGGGGTGAGGGTTACAACTCCTGAAACCAGGCTGAACGGTCCGCAACAAACAAAAGGCAAGGACTTTAGTCCATCTTGAAGCTCATTAAGGGATACCAGAAAATCTCCCTCCCCAGGAAACTTACTGGCCAAGCTCTTAGAAAAACATTTCTCCAACTTGCGATGACTGCACAATGAGTCAATCAGAGATTCCTTTGTAGACATTGTCATGAAGATAAAGTGAGCTTGGGTGAAGGGGATGGGGCAGAAGGAAGGGAATGGGCAGCATGGAAGATTGGGGAATATTTTTTGCTCAGATTTAGACTTGTTCACTACTGGAATATTTTACTATTACTGGGTAGAAAAGTTTGAAAGGTGCAGAGCTCAAGGGTTACTCATCATATTGTAATACTTTTTTCACATTTTTCTTATGTTAAAGACAATTCATGAATGAGAATATTGGCTATTTATAGGTAAAAGGTGAGGTTTATAGGTTAATGGTAAAGTTTCCTGTGCCCTCATCCTTCCATATTTTTTTTTCATTGTGACCACTGACTGATATTAGTGTTAGGTAAGTTTATGACTATTTACTGTACAATTATACATATTTAATCATCGTAAAATATACTTAAAACAACATTTGTAAGTGTATAATTCAGCATTAAATATATTCACAATGTTCCTGTAGAACATATTTGTAAATATTATTATTTTTTTAATCCTCACACGAGGACATGCTCATTGATTTTAGAGAGAGGGGAAGGGAGGGAGAAAGACAGGGAGAGAAACATTGATGTGAGAGAAAAACATCAACCAGTTGCCTCTTATATGCACCTTGACTGGGAATCAACCTAGGTATACCCATAACTTAGGTATGTGCCCTGACTGGGAAATGTACCCATGACCTTGTGGTTTATAGGATAACACTCCAACAGAACCACACTAGCCAGCACTGCACATATTGTTTTTTATATATATTTTTATTTTATGATACTTCTAAGGGTATAATTTAAAAACACAGATCTTAAGTATTAGTTTAATAGCTTTACACAATGTGAACTGAAAACAAGAATGTTATCACCACCTAAAAAGTCCTCATGTACTTCTGAAGCAACCACTATTCTGAATTTTACCACTGAAAGTTAATTGTAACTATGCTAGAACTTAATAAAAATGAAATCACAAAGTACTCTTTGGTATCTGGCTTTTTAAATTCATCATTAATTTTCAAGATTCATCTATGCTGTTGCATATTTCAGTAGTTTATTCCTTTTCATTGCTGAGTAGTATTCCATGATGCTAACTAAACCACAGTGTGTTTCTCCATTCTTCTTTGATAACTTGTTTCCAGATTTTTTGCTACTATGAATAAGGCTGCTCTGATGATGATTTTTTTTGCATAAATATATCAGGGGTGGGGGTGGGGAATTGATGGGATATAGGGTAGGAAGATGTCTAATATTGTAGGAAATTACCAAAGTGGTCATCACATTTTACAGTCCTGCTGGCAATGCATCAATGTTGCAATTTTTTTTATCCTCACAAACACAAGTGTTGCCAGCTTTTTAAATCTGAACCATTGCATTGAGTTTGTAGTGGTATCGCATCTTATGTTTTAATATGAATATCCCTGATTATTAAAGACTTGGAGAACCTTAACCAGTGCTAATTGGCCACTGGTATATTATTTTTCTTGAATTGTCTGTTGCTGTTAAAAAATTTGAGCTGTTCAGCTGAAGAAAGAAATTAAGAAAGACACAAATAAATGGAAGCATATACCATGTTTATGGATTTGGAAGAATCAACATCATCAAAATGTCCATACTACCCAAAGCAATTTATAGATTCAATGCAATCCCTATTGAAATACCAATGACATTTTTCACAGATACAGAACAAATATTTCAAAAATTTATATAGAACTATAAATGACCCCAAATAGTCTCAACAATTTTGAGAAAGACAAAGTAGGAGGGATCACAATACCTGATATCAAACTATATTACAAGGCCATTGTCTTCAAAACAGTCTGGTACTGGCATAAGAACGGACACATAGCTTAATGGAACAGAACAGAAAGCCCAGAAATAAACCCTTGTCTCTACGGTCAATTAATATTTGACAAAGAGGGGAGAAGCATAAAATGGAGTAAAAATAGCCTCTAAAATAAATGGTGGGAGATCTGGACAGCTACATGCAAAAAAATGAAACTCAACCACCAACTTACACCATACAAAAAAATAAACTCAAAATGGATAAAAGACTTAAGTATAAGTCACAACACTACAAAAGTTCTAGAGGAGAATACAGGCAGGAAAACTTCAGATATTCCATGCAGCAACATCTTCACTGATTATGTCCCCTACAGGAAGGGACATAAAGGAAAGAATAAACAAATAGGACCTCATCAAAATAAAAAGCTGCATGGCGAAAGAAAACATTAGCAAAATGAAAAGGAACCCAACTATACGGGAAAATATATTTGCCAATGATACCTCAGAAAAGGGTTTGATCTCCAAAATATATAAAGAACTCACACAGCTCAACACCAGGAAGACAAACAATCCAATTAAAAGGTAGGGAGAGGACCTGAACAGACACTTCTGCAAGGAGCTCATACAGAGGGCCCATAGACATATGAAAAGGTGCTCAGCATCACTAGCCATCAGAGAGATGCAAATTAAAACCAAAATGAGATACTACTTCACACCAGGTCAGAATGGCCATCATAAACAAATCAACAAACAAGTGCTGGCAAGGTTGTGGAGGAAAGGGAACCCTAGTGCACTGGTGGTGGGAATGCAGACTGGTGCAGCCACTGTGGAAAACAATATGGAATTTCCTTAAAAAACTAAAAATGGAGCTGCCTTTTCACCCAGCAATTCCACTGCTGGGATTATACCCTAAGAATCTTTAAATTCTAATTCAAAAGCACCTATGCACTCCAATTTTCATAGCAGCATTATTTACAATAGACAAGTGCTAGAAATAACCTAAGTGCCCCTCAGTAAATGAGTGGCTAAAAAAACTATGGTACATTTACACAATGGAACACTACGCAGCAGAAAGAAAGAAGGAACTCCTACTCTTTGCAACAGCATGGGTGGAACTGAAGAGCATTATGCTAAGTGAAATAAGCCAGGCAGTGAAAGACAAATACCATATGGTCTCACCTATAAGTGGAACCTTATCAACAAAACAAACAAGTGAGTAAAATAGAACCAGAGACATGGAAATAAAGAAGAAACTGACAGCTACCAGAGAGGATGGGGGAGGGAGATAATGGGGAAAGAAGGGGAAGGGTCATCAAGGAACATGTATAAAGGACACACGGACAAAGACAACAGGAAGGAGGGAGGATTGAATGTAGGAGGTAGGAAGTGCGTAGGGCAGGGGAGAGTAATGGGAGAAAAATGGAGACAACTGTAATGGAGACAACAATAAAAATAAAAAATAAATAAAAAATTTGAATTGTTCACATTTTTATTGTTGATTTGTAGGAATTCCTCAGATACACTGCATATGACTTCTTTCCAGATATACATGCTGAGAATATATTTTCCAAAGCAGGGCTTCCATACTTATTTTATTAATAGTATCTTTTTTGTTAAAAGATTTTAAATTTTAATGAGGTCTAAAAATCTTATTGTTCATGGCTAATACTTTTTATTTATTTATTTATTTATTTTTGTGTGTGTCTCTTCACTGGACTTTTATTTATTTTTTCCCCAATTTTTATTTTAATTGTTGATCTTGTACAGTTTTCTGTCTTTTATTCTCACCCCAACCCACCACCCCAGTATACTTTTTATTTTTAAGAAATATATAACTATTTTTGATTATAAACACATTTTCTTAGGTTATATTCTATATTTTTAGATTTTTGGCTACGATTTATCTCAAATTAACATTTTAGTATGGAGTGACAATTATCTCAGCACTATTTCTTAAGAAGTTTTCACTCTCCCCTTTGAAATGTCTTTCGGTTTTGTAGAAATTCACTGGACCCTACGTATGTGGCTCCATTTTGGACTCTATTCTGTTTCATTAGTCTATGAATCCATTATATAGTCTGTGGTACAACCTAGATTAATTAATGGAATAACTAATATCAGTAACTTTTTTGAAATAAGGTAGTGTAATTCCCCTCTCCTTGTTTTACTACTTTAAGGATCTTTTTTGTAGTCTATAGTCTTTGCATTTCCATATAAATTGTAGAATCAGCTTGTTACTTTATTCAAAAAACTTGATAAAATTTTGATTCGAATTAGGTTGAATTCAAAGATTAATTAGGGGATAATAGATATCTTAAGAAGACAAAATCAACTTGATCTATTTATCTTTTTTTTTTAGATCTTTGATTTTCATCAACAGTAATTTTAGTTTTCTCTTTAGGGATCTGTCATGTCTTTTTTTAGATTAATTTCTAGGTATTTGACTTTCCAAAAGCTATTTCTAAATGGTGTTATACTTTTGTATATTATTTTCCCATTATTTGCTGCTATTGTATAGAAATACAACTGATTTTATATATTGATCTTGCATCCCCAAACCTTGCTAAATTCTCCATCTTTTCTACATAATTGTGTTGTCTACTAATATTGACAGTGTTACTCCTGTCCAATATTTACACAATTTTAAAATATTTTTATTTCCTTAACACACTGGCTAGAACATTTACTGTTGCATAAAGCAGTAAAACTGGATATGCTTGCTTTTCCTCCCAATCATAAGGGTTTAAATATTTCACTATTAGTATGTTTGTAAGAACAGAGTTTTTTCTTTTTTTTTAATTCATGAGGGTTGTTGAATTTTGTCAGATATTTAGCTACCTCTATTGAAGTGACCGTTTCATTTTTTCCCTTTCTGTTAATGTATTGAGTTACCATTTTGAATGTGAAACTAATTTTGCCTTCTTGGTTGGGGCCCGGACCCCCTCTTAGTCATGATGTGTCATTCTCTTGACCTGTTATTGGTTTTCATTTAATAACATGTTGTTGATTTTTGTTCCCATGATCATATGATCTTTATGGATATTTGTAATTCTATTTTTGGACTTTTATTAGGGTTTGTATGATTAGGAATATATTGGCTTTGTAAAGTGAGTTGGGAAGATTTTTGCCTTCTATATTTTCTGAATAAGTTTGTGTAGAATTTTTATTCCTCTTAAGTATATAAATGAATTCAGCATTGCAGTCATCTTGGGCTAGAGTTTTCTTTTGTGTGTGTAGGAAATTTTATGGTGACAAAAACATCTTTTCATAGGTATCAAGTATTTAATTTAAAATTTTTTGTGTCAATTTGGATATGTGGTGTTTTGGAAGAAATTATTCCATTTCATATCAACTTTCATGTTAATTGATAAAACATTACTGATAACATACCATTAATCCATTATCAGTAAATTTCTTTAAATATTTGTATAACTATGGCATAACTTCCCTTTTTATTCCTGATGTCAATAATTTATGGTTTCTTCTTTATTGATCAATCTTGATGGAGGTACATCAATTTTATTAATCTTCCCAAAGAAACTTATTTTCACTTTTGTGATATTCTTTATTATTAATTTATTTCTTGGTCTATGGTTTTTTACTCTTAAATTATGTTTTCAGCCCTGGCTGGTATAGCTCACTGGATTGAGTGTTGCTGGCCAGCAAAATGAAAGTTGACTGGTTTGATTCCCAATCAGCACACATGCCTAGGTTGAGGACCAGGTCCCCAGTTTGGGGTGTGCGAGAGGCAAATGCTGGATGTTTCTCTTGCACATTGATGTTTCTCTCCCTCTCTTTCTTCCTCCCTTCCCCTCTCTCTAATAATCAATAAATTAAAAAATTACTTTTCCTTTCTAGGTTTAATTTAATGTTTTTTTGTCTTAGCCTTTTGGTGAAAAGAGTTGCTCAATTTTATCACTTGTCTGGAAAACCCTAAAATATCCTGATTCCTATTTCATTTGCTGATCTCTGTTTTAAATTGCCAGTTTTAAAAAATCTTTTTAAACCTGCTAATCCATTGCCTTTTGGCTTCCAGTCTTTGTGATGAGAAGTTAACCATTTTTTAATTGTTATTTCTCTCCTTTTTCTGGTTTCTTTTTATGGAAGCTGAGAACATTGATTTAAAATAATTTTTCTTAAATGGATAAATTCCTAGAAATATCCTATTTTTTGAGACTGAATCATGAAAAATAGGAAATCTGCAAGATGAATTACTAGTAGTAAGATTGAGTCAGTAATTAAAACCTCCTAACAAATAAAAGCCTAGGGCCAGATAGCTTCACTAGTAAATTCTATCACACATTTAAAGACAATTTGCTATCTAGCCTTCTTAATTCTCTCCAAAAGTAGAAGAAAAGGGAAAACTTCCAAACTCTTTTTATGAGGTCAGCATTACCCCAATATCTCAACCAAACAAGAACATCACAAGAAGAGAAAATTACAGGCCAAGGTTCCCGATGAACATAGATGCAAAGTTACTGCAGAAAATATCCACAAACCAAATTCAAAAATAAATTAAAAGGATCATGTGCCATGATCAAGTGGGGCTTATTCCATGGATGCAAGGATGGTTCAACATCCAGAAATCAATCAATGTGATACACGCGCGCGCACACACACACACACACACACTTATATGATCATCTCAGTTCAGCCCAGTGCTGCTTAACGATGGGGACACATTCTAAGATTTGCATTCTTAAGTGATTTTGTCATTGTACGAACATCATAGAGTGTATTCACGCATCTAGTCTATATAGTAGAGGTTATTACTCCTAGGCTACAAGTCCATATAGCATGTTACTGTACAAAATAACATGAAATTAAATCAATACAAGAAAAAAAATGAGGCAATCAAGAGACATGATAAACATGAAATGTATGAGGCTGCTGCCAGTCTAATATGGCATACCGATTTACAGTAACCATTTTTATACATAAAGAGTATAGCCTAATGATAAGAAGCACATTACAGTAAACACATAAACCAGTAGCATAGCCATTTATTTTCATTATCAATAATTATGTACTGTATATGATAGTATAACTGTATTTTTAAGTGACTGTCAGTGTAGTAGGTTTGTTTATAGCAGGATCACCACAAATATGAGTAACACACTGTGCTCTTATGCTATGATGGCTACAACAGCACTAGGTGATGGGAATTTTTCAGCCCTATTATAGCCTTAAAGGGCCATAGTCATTTATGCCATGAACCACTGACCAAAATGTCATCATGCAGCACATGACTGCAGATCCAGAAAAAATATTGACAAAGTTCAACATCCATTTACGATAAAAATCTGTCAACCAAGACAGTATAGAGGAATGTACTTCAAGATACTAGAGGCCATATATTGTGTAACAAGCCCACAACTGGCATCATACTAAATAATGAAAAGCTGAAAAAAATCTCTCCCTCTAAGGTCAAGAAGAAGACAAGGTTGTCCATTCTTACCACTTTTACTCAATATAGTACTAGAAGTCTTAGAGCAATGAGCCAAGAAAAAGAAGTAAAAGCCTTCCAAATAAAAAAGGAAGAAGTAAAACTGTCATTATTTGCAGATGACATGATATTATTTATAGAAAACCTGAAAGACTCCACCAAAGCTTGTTGGATTAATAAATAAATTTAGTTAAGTTGCAGGACACAAAATCAGTTTACAAAAATCTGTTGTGTTTCTTTACACTAATAATTAACTTTAATCAAGATAAATGAAGAAAACAATCCCATTTACAATGGCATCAAATAGAATAAAATACCTAGAAATAAATTTAATGAAGGATGTGAAAGGCCTATACAGTGAAATCCAGAAGACACTTATGAAAGAAATTGAAGAAAATGCAAATAAATAAAAAGATAGATATTTTGTGCTCATAGATTGGAAGAATTAATATTGCTAAAATATCCATATTACCCAAAGCAACCTGCAGATGCAATGCCATCTGTATTGAAATTTCATTGGCTTTTTTTTCATGGAAGGAGAACATACAGTCCTGAAATTTGTATGGGACCACAGAAGTCTACAAACAGCAAAGCAATTTTGAGAAAGAGAAATGAAGCTGGAGGCATGATGGTCCCTGATTTCAAACTATTCTGGAAAGCTATAGTAATCAAACAGCATGGTACTGGCATAAAACCAGACACACAGATTAATGGAACAGAATAGAGAGCCCAAAAATAAACCCACACATATACGTTCAAATAATTTATGATAAAGGAGCCAAGTATACATAATGGGGAAAAAACTGTGTCTTCATCAATGGTGTTGGGAAAAGTGGACAGCCACATGTAAAAGAATGATATTGGATCCCTACTCTAGAAGATACATAAAAATTAACTCAAAATGAATTAACACTTGAAGGTGAGACCCAAAGCCATAAAACTCCTAGAAGAAAATATAGGAAGTAAGCTTCTTGACTTGGCATTGGTGATGTGTTTTTGGATCTGAAAGTGAACGCAAAGGGAAGAAAGGCAAAGACAAGTAAGTGAAACTACATCAGACTATAAAGTTCCTGCATAGTGAAGAAAATCATCACAAGATGAAAAGGCAACACACTGAATGCAAGAAAATATTTGCAAGTCATGTGTATGATAAGGGGTTATACAAAAATATAGAAAGGACCCATACAGTTCAACAGCAAAGAAACAAACAATCCCATTAAAAATAGGCGGCAGATGTGAATAGACATTTTTTCCCCAAAGATCTACAGATGATCAACAGGTACATGAAATGCAAATTAAAACCACAATTAGATATTGCCTTACACCTGTTAGAATGGCTATAATAAAAAAGACAAGAGACCACAAGTGTTGTAGAGGATGTGCATTGTTGGTGGGAATAAAAATTGTGTAATCACTATGGAAAACAGTAGGAGGTTCCTCAAAAAACTAAAAACAGAACTACCATGTGATCCAGCAATTCCACTTCTGGGTATTTTTCCAAAGAAAATGAAAACACCAACTTGAAAAGTATATGCAACCCCACGTTTATTGTAGCATTGTTTAAAAGAGCCAAGATATAGAAACAACCTAAGTATTCATTGATATATGAATGGATAAAGGAAATGTGTATGTGTGTATCAAATACACACAATGTAATACTATTCAGCCATAAAAAGAATGTGATCTTGCCATTTATGACACCATAGAATGACCTTGAGGGTATTATGCTTAGTGAAAAAGTGATACAGAAAAAGACAAACAGAGTATGATCTCACATGTGGACTCTAGATAAAAACAAAAACAACACCCCCTCCCCCGGCCAAGCTCATAGATGCAGAGAACATACTCATGGTTGCCAGAGGCAGGGGGTGGCAGGGTGGGAGGGATAGGTAAACAGGTCAAAAGGTACACACTCCCAGTTACAACAAAAATAAATTATAGGGATGTAGTGGATAGCATGGCAAGTATAGTTGATAATACTGTGTTGCATATTTGAAAGTAGCAATGAAAATAGATCTTAAATGTGCTCATTGTAGTAAAAAATATAATTGTGTACAGCAGTAGAAGTTGACTGAACTTATTGCTGTGATCATTTCACAACATATACAAATACTAAATCATTATGTTGTATACCTGAAATGAATATAATTTCACATGTCATCTATATCTCTATTCAAAGAAGAAAAGAAAAACATTAATTCTTCTTTTGTAAAATAAGCATGTACCCACAAATTTTACTGATTTTATCATTTAAATACTTTCTAATTTTTTTACAATTTCTTTTCTGACAATGACTATTTAGAAGTTACTGTTTCATTTCCAAATGTTTCTGTTTGGGAATGCAATTTTTAAATTTTTTACTTTGATATCAGAAAATTGCTTGGTATTATTCAATCTTTTGAACATTATTCAGACTCTTTTCTGAGAATATTTTTTTTTGCCTTAATTTTTGATGGACATTTTCTGCTGGTTACAGAGCTCTAAATAGAGGTTGGCAAACTATGACCCAGTGGCCAGATCTGGTCTGTGCCCTGTTTAGGTATGATTCATGAACTGAGAATAGTTCTAATACTTTCAAATGTAAAAGGTATAAAAGACTGGTGTGCATCAAGCATTGGTACAAGTGCATCATATGCATGAACTTGTTCAGTCCTTGCAATAAAGCCAGAAGATAGGTGCTGTTTCCTCTATTGGAAACATGGTAGGGAACACTATTAAAGTACAGAGTTTGCTATTGGTCTCTGACACTCTTCATATCAAATCAACGTAATTTCTTTCTATTCTGAATGGATGATGAATTCTCTCAAAAACCTTTTGGCATCCATGTAGATGATTATATTAATATAGTAAATTATATTGTCTTTTTGTATTCCTAGAATAAACCCTATTTGGACTTGATATGTTAGTTATTTAATTATACCTTTGTACATTTGTGTATTTTAGATAAGTGTCTGATATTTTTAAGCTGCTCAATTTTGACCAGAATTATACCAGTGGCCATGAGTAACTTGGATGCTGAGTCTAATATTTTATTGTGTTTGTATAATGCCTTAAACTTTGACAAATCTTTTACCTTGCCTGATCAATCACCAGATGGTACACACATTTAACGTATTCACTGGATTTTTTTAGGGGGGGGGGCGGGGGGTTGTGGTCTATGTAGCTTCTATAACAGAACGCTGCAACTGGTATTTTTGGAAGCTGGGAAGTCCCAGATACAGGTGCCAGCGTGGTCATGTTTTGATGGGGGCACTCTTCCAGGTCGAGGACTTCTCAATGCATCCTCACATGGTAGCAGGGATAGCTCAGTGCGATCTTTTTTATAAGGGCACTAAGCCCATTCACGAGTGCTCCAGACTCAGGACTTAATCTTAATCACATCCCAAAGGCCTCACCTCTTAATATCACCACTGGGTGGTGGGGGTTTCAACATATTAATTTCAGGTGGACACAAACATTCAGACCATAGCATTAACAGATTATTTAGCAGATTCCCCATGCTTCTTAAGGAAAGACTAATTTCAGAAGCTTGACTTTCTGAACTATTTCCGTGTAGCTTCAGTGTACCTTTTGCCCCACTCATGTAGCTTCTGCGGGAACACAACGTGAGAACAGGAAGGTTTCCACTATAATGTATGTTTAGAGGACAAGAATCACGTTCCATTTGTTTTTCTTACACTCAGCTCTTGACATAGTGTGTGATGAGTAGTAAAAGCTCACTAAAGATCTGTTGACTAGATGAGATACCATAGCTTGGGGCTAAAGATTGATTATATTTCTTGTTATTGGCAAGCTTTCACCTCATGTCTTTTTATACCTCTCCTTATGATCTTCTCTTTCAATGACAATGAAACCTGGTCATGAAGCAGAATTCCAGTTGTAAGAAATTGTAACCTGGTGTGAATATGTTCATGGAACTGCTTTTCTGTTGCAATGGTAGCGTCAGTGATGCTCATTTCCAGTTTTCCATGTTTTGATTAGAGTGAGAGATACAGAAGAAGCCATTAGACACATCACTAGTGAATGTCTTTGGATGGCATTTTTTATTTAAGGCAGATTTTTCAATGTCAAGTCACCAAATAAATGATAAGCATACGGTCTTATTAGATTTCCCTGGAATCCAGTCTATGTATGACAAAAATCTGTTGCTAGTATTTTTTTGAGCCAAAGAATCTCTGTAATCTATAAATTTAAATATAATATTAACTTTAATATATGCCTCCTATAGATAGAAAAGATGTTGTTGTTCACATTGGTACAGTTACTTCAGATTATGCTTTTCAATGTCATATTTTTTAAATAAAATATTTTAATTTTCTTTCATCTGAGCACTGAAAGCTTTATTTTTAGGACTGAAGATTTAATTCCAACAGGATATGTTTAGAACACTCACGTATTGGCTTTCTGAAAACATTGAATTTCATCTTATTAAGGAAGTGTAAACAGGTTATAGCTCAGAAACAGGTGCTGGAGCACTCAGCTTGTTGAAGTTCTTAGTGATGTCTTCCAGCAGTGCACAGCAACTGTTCACATGTTGTTTCAAATAACACTGAATTAAATCCCACATCTTTCCATCTTTTTACCCTCTGTGTTAACTGGCAGTACACAACGTAGACTACATTCATATGTTAAATTTAAAAAATCATCTTTCCCAATTTTGTCAACCTATTTCAACAGGAAGCCACTTGTTAAGTACAGGAAATCTTCAAAAGGTTTTCACAAATAAAATGTTAATTGTGATTTTAGTGCAAGTGTGCTTTTAAAAAACATTTAACAATGTTTACCTATAATCTACTATGTGCCATGTATGTTTCAAGGTCTAAGACTATAATTGTGAATATGACAAGCAATATACCACATGTCTTTGAACTTATGTTCTGAGGGAGAGGGGTAACCAACCAACCAACCAACCAACTCTTTTTTGTTAAAATAACTGTCACAATGAAAACAATACAACATGTGCTAGAGAGTGGCCCAGGAAATGGAACATAGGAGAGTGTTGGGTAGTTGGATAGAGGGCACTCTATTTTTAACCTTTGTTATTCTACATCATTTAAAAGAAATTTACTGATGTTAGAACATCCCACACAAAGAATGAATTGCAATTCAAAAAATAAATTTTACTTTACAACCAGGAAATAATTTGTGTGGTGTACCTTGGTATCATATATGCATCCATTTTTCAATTAACCATTGTGTAATGATTTTAAAATCAATTTATTGTTCTTGTCTGAATAAACAATTTTATTGGACATTGAAAATAATGATTCTTTTCTAATTTTATCTTTTTTCCCCCATGATTATTTGCTGGCATTCTTACATGGAGCTTTTCCTTATGAACTTGGGTCATATGGTTACTCTGAAATACAGTACTTATTAGTTCTTACTAGTTTCTCTTTTATTTAAAAATTTCAAAGAAAAAATAATTTAATAGCCAATGTAACTGCAATGATTGTTTTTTTCTCATTTTTTTCCCTTTTTTGTGGGTATTATTATGGATTAATAAATTTTTATTGATTCAATATTTTATTGAATATTCAACAATCATAACATTTTATTCTTTTCAATGTTCATAATTACCACAATTTTGGCCAGTTAAGACTCTTAAAGCTGGCTGTTTCATCATTCTAACATGACTCAATTGTGGCATTCATTAGGCAAAGTTTTTGTGAAGAGGACACAGAGGCCACATCCCTAAAATTAAAAAAAAAATGGTAAAGTAGGATTCATTTAAAAAACATCTTCTTCATGCAAAAAAAAACCCTATCCTTTCATGATAAAAACCTTCAACAGAGTGCGTATAGAAAGAAGAGTTTTCAGCAAGATGACAAATCTACAGATAAAAAGCTCAATGGAAAGAAACTGAAAGCTTTTCCTCTAAGACAAGGAAAAAGACAAGGATGCCTACTCTCACCACTCTTATTGAATAGAGCACTGGGAGTCATAGTCAGAGCAATTAGTCAACACAAAGAAATAAAACACATCCAAATGGCAAAAAAAGTAAAATTGTTACTCCTGGTAGATGACATATTTGTATATATAAAATCCCAAAAACAAAAAAAAGTCTGTTGGAACTAATCAATAATCAGTAAAGTTGAAGTATATCAAATCAACACACAGAAATCAATTGCATTTCTAGACACTAATAATGAAACACCTGAAAAAGAAATGAAGAAAACTACTACATTCACGATAGCATCAAAACAATAAAACCTAGTGATAAATTTAACCAAGGAAGTGAAAGATATGGACAATGAAAACTATAAGACTTTGCTGAGGGAAATCAAACAAATCACAGGAAATGGAAAGATATCCTATATTCATAAATCAGAATAAATGATTTTAATGTCCATACTATACAAATTCATCTTTAGTAGTGACTAACCCCATCAAAATACTAAAGTATTTCTTCACAGAAACAAAACAAGATTTCTAAAATTTGTATGGAGGACTTCTGGTCAAGGTGGCAACATAGTAAACTCACCTTCTTGCACAACCACATTGAAATTACAATTAAACTATAGAATAACCATCACTCAGAATGTCAGAAATTGAGTTGAATGGAAGTCTGACAACTACGGAATTAAAGAACCCACATCCATCTAGACTGGTAGGAGGAGTGGAGGCACAAAACAGGCTGGTCCCACATCCACATGTGGTGGATAAAAATTCAAGTGGGATATCTCAGGAGTGAGGAGTCCTAGCCCCATATCAGGGCCCCTAGCCCAGGGTTCCATTACCATAACTATAAATCCCTATACCTTCTGGCTGCAAAAACAAGCAGGGATTGAGTCAGTGGAAAAAACTTCTGGAGTCCCAAGCAGTTCCTCTTAAGGAACCTACAAATGGATTTACTCAGACTCACTCCCTCTGAGCTCCAGCACCAGCTTGAAAGGCACCAGTGGCACACAGGGAGAAACCGAAGTGTCTGGCATCAAAGCGAGAGTGGGGGAAAGCTTTTTCCCAGACAGAAAAGTAGGCAGAGGCTTTTGTCCCTTCACTGAATTGTTCCTTCCACAGAATCAGCTTGGCAGGTGCCATATGTGAGAATCCATCAATCTGGCTAACACTGTTTCCCCTGCCCTGAAGACCCCCTGAAACTCCATCTCACTCAACTTACGGGCCCACCCATGTTGTTAATGGTGACTTTTTCATATGAATGGCTGGTTTTGGCTAACTCTTTGCAACTTACTAAATCCTTTCAAACAAGCAGTAGCGATCTTTAGTGAGGCCTTAGCCCCCATAACTTTTGCTAAGTGGCCCCAGGCCCAGCACTAGCAGCAGCTGGCCTAGATTCACAGCTTGACTTTGTCAGGGAACCTCCAAGCCCAGCGCAAGTAGCAGGTATCTCAGATTGCTTTATAGCTCATGCAGTATGGTCCCAGGCAGAATACAGGTAGGGGCTGACCTTGGCCTGCACAGCTCCGGAACCCTCAGGGCCTGCATGCCCAGGAGACAGCTACAGAACACAGTACCACCACCCTGCTACTGAATAGCTGATCCTCCACAGAGGGCAGAGGTTGGTGGTCAGTGGTCACAGCCAGTCCTTGCAACTGACTGGCCTAGGTAAATCCCTCCCACTGGCATGCCTACAGCAATCAAGACTCAATTAAAAGAGGAAGGTATACTTAGCCAACATGAAGGGTACACTTCAAGTACCCAGGTGGGGTGATAGGGGAGGCTGTGACCCTGGAACCTAAAGGACACCTACTATATTAGGCCACACTACCAAGACAGGGAGTCATAGCAGCTCTACCTAATACACAGAAACAAACACAGAGAGGCTGCTAAAATGAGGAGACAAAAAATACAGACCAAATGAAAGAACAGATCAAAACTCCAGAAAAAGAACTAAACAAAATGGAGATAAGTAATCTATCAGATGCAAAGTTCAAAACACTGATTGTAAGG
The DNA here is from genome assembly GCA_039655065.1 of Glossophaga mutica. Taxonomy (NCBI): domain Eukaryota; kingdom Metazoa; phylum Chordata; class Mammalia; order Chiroptera; family Phyllostomidae; genus Glossophaga; species Glossophaga mutica. The sequence continues at coordinate 162,696,880 of CM077303.1, forward strand.
ATGCTCAAGGAACTTAGTGAGGACCTAAGCAGCATAAAAAACATCCAGCCAGCAACAAAGGATACATGAACTGATATAAAGAACAATTTACAGGGAAACAACAGTAGAATGGATGAAGCTGAAAAGCAAATCAGTGATTTGGGACATAAGGAAGCAAAAAACAACTAATAAATCCACAAGAAGAAGAAAAAAAAGAATCCAACCTTCCCCCCACTCCCGCCCCCAAACAAAACAAGGATAGTGTAAGCAGCCTCTGGGAAAATTTTAAATGTTCCCACATTTGCATCATGGGGGTGCCAGAAGGAGAAGAGAGAGAGCAAAAATTGAAAATACGTATGAAAAATAATGAAAGAATACTTGCTAATTTGGTGAAGAAAATGGACATGCAAGTCCAGGAAGCACAGAGAGTCCAAAACAAGATAGATGTAAAGAGGCTCACTCCAAGACACATCATAATTAAAATGCCAAAGTTCAAAGATAAAGAGAGAATCTCAAGAGCAGCAAGAGAGAAGCAGTTAGTTACCTACAGGGGAGTTCCCATAAGGTTGTCAGCTAATTTCTCAAAAGAAACTTTGCAGGCTAGAAGGGACCAGCAAGAAATATTCAAAGTAATAAAAAGCAGGGATCTAAAGCCAAGACTACTGTACCCACCAAAGATATCATTTACAATTGAAAGGCAGATAAAGAGCTTCTCAGACATGAAAAAAACCAAAGGAGTTCAGCATCACCAAACCATTTTATATAAAATACTAAGGGACTTATTTAAGAAAAAGAAGATCAAAACTATGAACAATAAAATGGCAATGAATGTATATCTATGAACAATTAATCTAAAAAGCATACTAAGCCAACAAGAAGAACAGAGCCAGAATCATGGATGTGGAGAGTGTTTTCATGATTTCCAGGTGGGAGGGTTGTTTGGGGAAATGCATGAAGAGGTGAGGGGACTAAGAAGTACAAATTGATAGTTCCAGAGTAGCCATGGGGATGTAAAGTACAGTATAGGAATGGAGTAGCTGAAGAACTTATACACATGACCCATGGACATGAACTATAGTGGGGCAATTGCTTGAGGGTGTAGGGGGTGCTGGGTGGAAGAGGGTAAAGTGGGAAATTTGGGACAACTGTAATAATATAATCAAAAATATAATTAAAAAATTTGAATGAAACCACAAAAGACCTCAAAGTACCAAAGCAATCCTGAGGGAAAAAAATGAAGGTGGAGATACCACACTTCCTGATTTCAAACAGTACTATAAAACTACACTAATAAAATGGTATAATACTGGAATATAAATAGGCAAACACACTGACGGAACAGAATAGAAACCCCCAAATTAAATCTCCATGTATGTGATCAACAATAGGGAGCCAAGAATAACAAATGGAGAAATGAGAGTCTCTTCAACAAACCATGTTGGGGAAACAGGATAAACACATACAGAAAAATGGAACTAAACTACTATCTTACACCAGTCACAAAAATTAATGCAAAATATATCAAAGGCTTACATTTAACACCCAGTACCATGAAATTCCTGGAAGACATGGGCAAGAAATACCTTGATATTGTTATTGGCAATAAGTTTCTTGATATGACACCTAAGGCACAAACAACAAAAGCAAAAATCAATAAATGGAACTATAATAAACTTAAAAGCTTTTGCACAGCAAAAAGACAATTGTCAAAATAAAAAGGCAATCTCCAGAATGGAAAAAAAATTTTTCAAGCTGTCAGATAGGGGTTAGTATCCAAAATATTTAGGGAATTCATGTATGGATGATTCAATATCAGAAAACTAAACAATCCAATTAAAATGGGTAGAGCAAATTAATAGACATTTTTTCAAAGAAGACATCTAAATGGCCAACAGGTATATGAAAAGATGTGCAACATCACTAATCACCAGGGAAATGCAAAGCAAAACCACAATGATATATCACCTCACTCTTGTTAGAATAGCTATCATCAAGAAGACAAGAGATAGTGTTGGCAAGGATGTGGAGAAAAGGGTACCCTTGTACTCTTGTATTGTAGGGAGGAAGGTAAATTTGTTCAAGCACTGTGGAAAACAATATGGATGGTCCTCAAAAAGTTAAAAATAGACCTAACATATGATTCAGAAATTCCATTTCTGTGTTTATACACACAAAAAATGAATCTGAAGAAGATATATGAACCCCCATACCCAAAGGAAATAAAGTCAGGATGTCAAAAAGATATATGCGCCACCACTTTCACTGAAGCATTATTCACAATGGCCAAGATATGGAAACAACCTAAGTGCCCACCAACAGATAGACGGGTAAAGAATTTCACACACAGATACACACACGGCATATATGTAAATATTATTCAGCCGTGAGAAAGGACATTCTGCCATTTGCAACAACTTGGATGGACCTTGAGCATATTATGTTAAGTCAGAGAAATACAAGTACTCTATGATATTATTTCTATGTGGAATCTAAAAAAGCCAAATCCACGTAACCAGAGTGTAGAATGGTGAGTGTTGTCAGATAAGGAGTAGGGGGATAATTCAGATATGTTATTTAAGGACACAAATATGCAATGAGTAGTAAATAAGCCCTAGAGAGCTAATGTAAACCATCACGAATATAGACAAAATTATTGTATTATAGTCATCAAATTTGCTAAGAGACTAGAACTTAATAATTCCAATTATGAAAAATAAAGAATAATTATGTTATGTGATGGAGGTGCTAATTATCACTACAATGACAATCATATTACAATATATACATGTATCAAATTAACATATTGCATAGCTTAAATTTATGCAATGTTTTATATCACACATCTTTTAATAAAAATTAAGAGATAAAAAGATAAAAAATCTTGATCTTCTCAAGCCATCGTTAACATGATGTAAGCATGTTTATTTAAGACTTTGGGGCAGTAAACTACCTTGGCAGACCATTTACAGCCCACTAAGTATGTTTTTTATTTAATCTATATTGTATTTTTTCCATTATTATGTTTTTATAAATAAAGTTTTTATGGGAACACAGATATACTCATTATTTAGCCTTGTCTCTGGCTACTTTACTGCTACAATGGCAGAGTTGAGCAGTCTTGACAGAATCCTTGTGTTCCTCAAAGCCTAACACATTCACTCTCTGCCTTTTTGCAGGAAAAGTTTGCTGACCTCTGGTTGGGACCATAACATTTAGGAATTCAAGCAATATAAACTTCTTTGGTTGATGTTTTTCATGAGTTCATCTTGATTTTTCCAGTTAAATTATTAGCTGCTGCTAAAGAGCAAGAATGGGTTAGGGTTAAGGTCAGGTTAGGGTTAAGGTCAGGGTTAGGGCACAGCACTAAATACTTGATTAGTTTGTTCAAGAATTACTTTCACAGAATTTCTTTTGTTTGCTTGCTTTTAACAAAGACAAAGTAATGCAGTATGTGGATACATGTGTATATTCAGTGCATAGAGATTATATGTGAATGCACTGGATTTATGTATTATAAACAAAATATATTTTCTGTACCCTTCACATTACATTATATTTCTACCTATTCCACAAGTTTGCCTTGTAGAAGAGAATAATTTCTTCCACCAACTCACTGAAATAATTCACTATTACTTGTAACACAACTAGGTAATATGAGGTGACTTTAGAATGAACTTTCTGTGCAAGCAAATGTTCTAACTGTGCAAGAGAAACATTAAGATGAACATCTGTAGTTCTCAAGGGCTTTTGCTCAGCTTGATATAGAAAGAGAGATTGAAAAAAAATCCCAAACAAATCTGTAATGGAGAGAGCAATAAAAATTAGTACTTAATAAAAATTAAGGAAGATCTCACTGGGCATAAGCTAAGAGAATTTACTGAAATGACAGCAGCTACCAGCCACTTTAAGCTATTTTACCTTTCCTATGCAGAGTACCACTGGATTTATATGTCACCAATTTCACTCAAATTCAATGCAAGGAAAGGCTATGCCTCTTCGCAACGAGAATGCAGGGAGAGCTTGAATTTACCTCTATTGGCCCTCCTGTGTCTAGTGGCTTCTGTTAATCTTGCTTAAAAAAGTGACAGCTAATCGTCCACTAACAGACATTTTCATCGTATCCACATCTTCGCTGTTGTGAACAGTGCTACAATAAACATATGACCAGCGGAGTACTAACATCTCTTGGAGATCTTGAATTTAATTCTTCTGGATAAATACCCAGAAGTAGGGCTGCTGGACCATCTGGTAGTTCTATTTTTAATCTTTTTTGAGGCCCCTCCATACTGTTTTCCATACTGGCTGCACCATTTTGTCTTCTGTCAAAAGTGCACAGAGGTTCCAATTTCTTCACATCTTTGCCAACATTTATTTATTTTTTTAAATATATTTTATTGATTATGCTATTACAGTTGTCCCATTTCCAACATTTATTTTTTATCCTTTTGATATTACTGTATTGTATACTTAAAATTTGTTAAGAGGGTAGATCTCGTGTTACGAGTTCTTATCCCAATAACGTTATGTAAAGTGACAACCAAAAGCGGGTGTCTACCACTGCGGTTAATATTTGTTTTGCAGGTGCATTACAATTAATTTTTGGCTCTGTGCCAATCAGTTTAGGTTTTTTTTTTGAAGTGGTAAAATCTGTATGAGACTAAAATCTATTAAATAAAATAAATACAATTTCTGTGCAACAAGCAAATTATTTCTTGTGCTATTGTTCATAAATAATAAAGCATTGTGAAATAAATACTTAAAGAAATATAGACCTATTAAAATATAGCACCATTTGCCTATGTTTATGCAGTTAGGAGGATTTACTATAACTATAAATTATTTGAAAATTAACTGCAGTGTTCTATAAATTTAATATGTAAATAATTTGGCAAGCAGCACATTAAAAAAAAACCCAAAATAACAGAAGCATTAAGTAATTTCATCTATTTTTCCTGTTAGAATTACAAACCATTTTTGCCATGTTAAAGCCTTTTGTCGACATTGTAATATGTTATTTTTAACATCTCTGTAAAATTATACCCGAGTGCTATAAACATGTATATGAATTCATAGATATGTATGTGTATATATGTGTTTGCAAACATACATATATATGCATATCTTTAAAAAGGTTCTTAGATTTCAAAGAAGCTTTTTTTTTTTTTCCTGTTGGTTTATAAGTCTTATACCTTAAAAGCCCAAAGTGGATCAGGATTTTGTGCTCTGGGACTACAGCTCCTGGGTTAGGTCCATTCTGATAAAATCTGTCATTGATAAAGGAGAGTTCAAGCTTCTCTAAACCAATTAAAATGTTTTTGCCTCAGGAGGTAAATAAAAGCATATGATAGAACTAAAGCAGGGTGGAGAGTGGTAATCAGTACAGTAGTTCAGTATTGAACAATATTGAACACCATAACAATAACATCTAATAAATCATTCTGAAAGGTACATTGCACATATTTTTTTCAAGGACAAGTAAAGTATACTCAGGAGGATCAAAAGGATGTCTGTGTTATTTTTATGGTTCATTTTAGAAAGTATTGATTATTTTTTAAAGTAAACTTTAAATTCCTTTAATGTATTAAACATTCATCAAAATATTCAAAACTTGTCATATTGTGTTTAGATACATTGTAACCTGAGATATGTCAGTTTTGGGATTTATATAAATATATTTGAAACCCTACATAAATAATTTTAAGGCTTTTACATTTAAAAATATCTGCACTATTATCATAAAAGACTTCTTAGTGTTTAATGCAAAGCACAGCTATTAATTTCTCTTTTAAGAATATATTTTCATTTAGCTTGAGAAATTATAACTTAAAACTTACAATAAGGTTTTGCTTTTGCTTTTCTTACTGTCTTTTTTTGGTACAAATTTTCCAATTATCTATGACTTAATAATTATGATGCCATAATTAGAAGAAAATGAGTGAGGATATCAACATAGCAGTTTTTTAGAAAACATGTTTGGTTTATTCATTCATCCATCCATGTGTCCATCCATTCATCTATCCATCTACCCATCCTTTCATTGAGTGATCCGATATCATGAGCCTTTGCTATATCAAGCACTTTTATTTTTATGGCAAATTACCTTGATAACAAAAACAGAAGGAAACCCAACAGTTCACAGTGCTTTTGGGAGAAAATACATAGTACAAATGTTAGTTAATTTGTTTTGTGTTTGTTGGAAGTATACCTACTTGAAAGCAATTACCTTTCTTAAACAGATAGTTAGCATTTTATGTGAAGGAAACTGGTTAAAAATCTCAGGAGCAATTTCTCTAACAGATTTTAATCAAGACTCAGATGTGAAGAATTTGGTACAGAACAAGCTCTACAACTCGGTTTAGTCATGTATTTTCACAATTAAAACTAGAGATAAGCCTGGCTGCTGTGGCTCAGTGGATTGAGCGCAGCCTGCTAACCAAAGGATGGACGTTTCGATTCCCAGTCAGGGCACATGGCTGGATTGCGGGCCAGGTCCCCAATGGGGGACACTTGAGAGGCGACCACACATTGATATTTCTTTCCCTCTCTCCTTCCCTTCTCCTCTCTCTAAAAAAAAATAAATAAAATCTTAAAACAAAAAAACTAGAGATAATTTTTTTCACACAGATTAAGTATGATAATGTTTATGAAAGCTTTAAATGTTTATACAATATATGAGAATGGCTACTCCTCACACCCTTGCCAATAGTGGCCATTGTTATTCTTTTTATCCTTGCTAATATAGTGGTAAAAATTTCACTTTTCTCCTAATTAAAATTTATTCGATTGTTTATGATGGTAACCTTCACTGTATACATAGTGGTCATTTACATTTCTATTTTAGACATTGTATATGTGTTCTGATATTTGCCCATTTTTCTATTTGGATACATTCCTTTTATTCTTCCAGATTTGTAATAGTATATAGTATACTAAAGAAACTAACCCTTCGTCACTTATTTTGTAAATATGCAAAATGTGTTATAATTTCATATAAACATAGTTTAATTCTTTATATTAAAGAATATATTTTTTCTTTAAATTTATTTTTATAAATTTATCTTTTGACTACTTTTGGTGTTATCTTTAGAAAATAGTTTACCACAATACACATACCCATGTGTATTTTATTGTAATAAAATATAATTTCAGTTTCTACATTTAACTCTTTAATTTCCAGGGAACAATGGCAGTTTGTTATGCCAAGTGGGGAGCACTCTTTATTTTTATTATTTGGTCATCCAGTTGCCCCAAACTCTTTTATAAAATAAATTTTTGTTTTAGAATAACTAGATTTACAGAAAAATAGCAAAGATAATATGGTTTCCATAAACTCCACACCCATGTTTCCTTATAGTCTGCATATGGGATGCACTTCTCACAACTGGTGAACAAATATGATAAGGATTGTTAATTAAAATATGTAGTTTATTTATATTTTCTTCATTTTTACCTTATATGTGTTTTCTTTTCCAGAATCCCATTCAAGATGCCACATTGCACTTAATCATGTCCTCTAGATTGTGACAGTTCCTCAGACTTTTGTTTTTGACGACCTTCACAATTTTGAAGAGTATTTTGTAGAATGTCCCTCACATAGAATTGTTTGCTGATTTTCTCAGGACTGCACTGAGTTGTGGGTTGTGGGGAGGAAGACTACAGAGATAATCTACTATTTTCATCACTTAATATAGAGAGTGCATACTATGAACATGACATCACTGTGGTTAGCCTTGATCACCGGGCTAAGATTTCTTCACTGTGAAAGTTCTTTTCCCTCGCACCCCCCGCCCCACACATACCGTACTCTTTGAAAGAAATTCACAATGTGCAGCCCACAGTTCAGGAGTGGAGAGTTATTCTTTCCTTACTTGAGGACAAGATATCTATGTAAATTATTTGAAATTCTTCTGCACAAGAGATTCTCTCTTCTCTGTAAAAGCACTTTTACTTCCTATTCCTGTCAGGAGTCAAATTTCAGATAGTCATTGCCATTTTTCTTTTCTTTTTTTGTCCTTGAATTGCTCCTCAGTCTTTGCCCCACTTACAACTTGGTGCTATTAGTTTGGGTCCAGACATGTTTTTGAGGGTAACTGTCTTTTAAGTTTTAAAAAGTATACTGTATTTTCCAATTCTATAAATACGTAGGGAAGTAATGTTTCCATGTGAGTTCTCTACACCATCTTTATTAAAGGTCCTTCAGATGGAAATGATTTATCTTTTTTGAGAAGTTATCTTTCTAATTCCAGTTTACTAAAAGTGTTTGCAGAAACAGATTTTGACTTTTATCCATTGCTTTTCATCATCTATTTGATCTCATTTTTTCCCTTCATTCACATGTTAAATTACATTAGTAGTTCAGGGTTCTACAACAGAATATGATATATTGGGTGGCTTATAAGCAACAGGAATTTATTGCTCACAGTTCTGGACATTGGAAGTCTGAGATCAAGGTGCGAGCAGAGTTTGTATCTGGTGAGGGCTTGTTTCCTGGTTTGTACACAGATGGTCGTTCTCTTGCTGTGTACTCATGTGGCAGTGGGTAGTGAGGGATCTCTCTGGGGTCCTTTTTCTTTCCCTCTGGGGTCCTTTTGAAAAGGGCATTAATCCCACACATGTGCACCTACATCTTCATGACCTAATCACCTCCAAAATGCCCCATCTTCTAATGCCATCACATTGGGAGTTAGGATTTCAACATGTGAATTTTGGGAGGACATAAACATTTAGTCTATAGCACAAGGTTATTCTTGTTTTGAAAAAGATAATGTGATGCTTTCTGAGTTTTTCTTGGTTACTGTGAGTTCCCCACTCATCTATGCAGCAATTCTAGATCCCCCCAAAACCAACATTAACATTTTCAACTTAGAACTTCACTAATGTTCACTAGTTAGACAGGAAATATCTAATCCTGTCTCAGTTAAACTTGTAATGCCAGGTCAGGCTGCACCTGTGAATTTCAGTCCAGGATGTACAGCCTCCACCCTAGAGCTACTTGATGCTTGGTTGAAGCCATCATGACTGGTATTTGCCTGCTGACCCTACACAGCTGGTGTTTTCTTATTGGCACCCAAGTAGCCAACATCTGGGGAGGTCATACTGTGTCCAGCAACCTGATGTAGACTCATGTTGCTTCCAGAGCCTGCATATTTGCTAAGGCCTTTGATATTGCTAAAGGAAAGTCACACCCACGAGTCATAGATTTATGGTCTAGTAAATACAACCCTGCCTCAGTACAATAGCACTTGTCTGTGGACCAAACCACCATAGACTCAGTGATCGCAACAGATAAAGGCTCTATGGTACTGTGCTAACAACATTAAAAATATAGAACCACAGCGTAAAAATCCCACACATGGCTCAGAAAAGTCTCCACAAATTGCTAAGAACTTAACTGAAGTCCAAAAATGCAGCTGCATTTCCTAACCCAGTTTGGCTTCTCCATGTTGTTATTTTAGTCTCTGCATTCAAATCTTTACTTCTCAGTTTTCCTGTCCAAGGCATTAGATTATAATACCACCATGAGATGAATTTACTATCCCTTTCCCCAAAGTTCCCATCAAGGTGAGAACCTGGACTGCTAATCCTTTTTTTCTCTAGTTTATTTTGTATTGGCTTCAGGTGTACGGCTTAGTGGTTCAACAATCATACACTTTACATAGTGTTTCCCTTGATATTTCCAGGGCCCAAACTGGTGCAAACAGTTTCACTCTTTGATGCAGAATTTTCTGATGGATGACGTAGTTCATCAATTGCAAAGGCACATGGATAGTCCTCCCTTGCCAAGTTCTGGTCAATTCGATGGTTTCCATGCCATTTTTTTTTCTCATATTTAACATAAGCAGAATTGTCTAGCTCTTCGGTTCTTAGGGACTCTGATAAGGTACATGAAACTCTAGTTTCTAGCACTCAGTTACACTAGAATTCTTTGACTACCTTTGGAATGTTGCTTTGGCTAATCAATTTGCATAGGGATTTCACTACCAAGACATTTGCTTCTTGCTAAATCATGAACTTTATCTGTAAGGATGGGAAAAGTCGGTGGATAGGGAGGCTCTGAGAGTGAGGATAAGAGTGGAGAAATACAGGTGAAAAGGTACAATTGCTAGATCTCATTATGGAAGAGTCTCTAAGTATCTGAAACTTGGGATAATAGTGGGAAAGATCTGAAACATTGTTACTATTTTTCAGATGTTCTCTCAAAGCTGGGCTATGATCTCATTTGAGTGTACAATTATTAATTCCTTTCTAAAATTAGACTAATTTTTGTTTCATTTTTGATTTATTGTTTTCAATTTTGCATTCTTATTTTTTCTAGTCTTATAATAATTTAGTAAGAAGCTAGTTTCAGCTTTATGCCATTGTGGACCTAAACTTGTTCAGGCTCTTTCCACACTCTAGTTTTAACCAGACATGGGGCATGTTCTGCAAAAAAATTGTTCTCAAGCAAGTCAATAAATTTGCCTTTGAAAGTGTTCTATATTCGGTAGGTTTTGAAAATACTGTGTTAAACAAAATTGCAGAGGTTCATCTATTACAGGACTTCTTATCTGCAAAATGCCAATGTGTATATATTGTGAACCACCAAAAAGTATCACCAAGCAGCATGTTCCTCACTTGTTTGACCTTGGAATCTATTATTCCTGAACAGTGCTCTGCAATTCAGGACTTTGGGAATCAGCATATTCACTGTGAACCTTGTACTTAAACACCCACAAGTCCGAACTGTTCTTCAGTCATGAGGAAACCTCTTGGAGAGAAAAAAAACAAAACAAAACTCATTCAGATGTTCTGTTTGGTATTTTCTGTACAGATGCAGAAAGACACCTAGATCTTGAGCCTACATTAAACTTATTCGCTACATCCTTCATTTTAAAATCATTGTTTAGTTTAATGATGCACAGTTTGATTCAATTCCAAGGTCTCCATATAATATATAAACAAAGCATGAGTTCAATGAGTTTCTTTTTTTTTTTTTTTAAATAAAGTCTCTATCTTTTTTTTTTTTTTTTAAGATTTTAATTTATTTATCTTTAGAGGGGAAGGGTAGGAGAAAGGGAGATGGAGAGAAATATCAATGTAGGGTTGCCTCTCGTGTGTCCCCTGCTGGGAACTGGCCTGCAACCCAGGCATGTGCCCTGACTGGGGATCGAACCGCGATCCTCTGGTTCGCAGGCCCGCGCTCAATCCACTGAGCTACACCAGCCAGGGCTCAATGAGTTTCTTTTATGCACTTTCATTATCCCATGTAGTCCTCTGTATTTGCTTTGTCAATTCTAAGTAATTCTTATGACTAATAACTTTGTCCCATATAATCGAAACCATGCATATATGTTTGTGACAAAGTGTTGTACCTTCTAGGAACTTGATACCTACTGACCGATTTATTAAATTATCACTTCGAATGGCAGAATTTAATGTTTGGCTCTGGTTATTCTAATGTTATCTCCAGAGGTATGTATAGAGTAAAACAAACTGACAAGTATATTGTTTTATTATATACCTTAACCAATTTGGGCTTAATTATTATTTTGAAAATAGTGAAGGGAGCCAAATCAAATATTTTTAGAAATAAAGTGCTTTAAAGAAATAAGCTAAAAGATTATTGGGATTTGAAGAACTTCAATAATAATGTAGAACTCTTTCAATAAAACTAAGATAAGATTAGTTTGCATTACATGAAAGAGGAGAAAAGGACATTCAGGTGGTAAAATTTTTTTTTATGAACTTGAACTTTTAAAAATTGAGAAATATAAATAAAACTGAAAATGATAATTCTTTTGTAGCTCTTCTCTTAGCTCTCAAAATGAGCAGCTCTGAAATGGGAGCCACGTGATAATACTAAGAATTCTTTTGGTGTTGTTTTTGACAGTGAGGCCTTTTTCAGAAATGCTTGCTAAGTCATTTAAATGAGAAAAAGGCAAGTCTGTGCAACTCAAAATTTTAAGCTGCCAAAATTAAGCCCTGATTTCTCTTCCATATTACATATTTATTTTATTAAGTTTATTTAGCCTCAGGGTACTTGCTAACATCACTTAGTTGATTGTGGAAGCCCAGCCTTTATTGTGTACAGGTGGGAAATTATTTTCTTGGCCTGAGATGGAGCCATAATTTCATCTCTTTAGAGGAATTGAAGATATGAGTCTGGTTTTGCTAGATGCTCAAGCTTAAGCCGAATACTGTGCCAACAAATACATACTTGGCAGAGAAAATGACTCTGGAGCCCCCAGATTGTGACCTGAGCTGAAGCTTCAGCAATAAATTGGGAAGTCAAGGGAGCACAGAAGGCATCTGAAGAGCTTCAATTAGTATGTTCCAAAAGAAAATACTGTATTAGCTTTGTATTGCTGCATAGCTCATTAACACAAACATTGCAGCTTAAAACAACATGCAACGTATCACTTCCAAGACTCAATGGGATAGATGTCTGTACCTGTTTTAGTTGGGTGCAATGCCTAAGGTCTCATAGACTATAAACGGGATGTTGGAGGAGTTGCATTCTCACCTGGAGGCTAGACTGAAGAGTAGCCAACTTCCCAGGTCACACAGGTCATTGAAAGAATGCTTTTTTTTTTTTGGTTATAGGGTGAGAGCCCTGCTTCTACTGGCTGTAAGCTGGAGGCTGCTGTCAGCATCCACAGGCCATCCACGTGCCAAGTAGAATTTCCAACATGGCTCCTTGATTTCTTCAAACCCAGCCAGGAAGACAGGATATGCAGAGTGGGTCTGCTAGCAAGATGGAGTCTCACATAATGTAATATAATCACAGAAGTGATACCCCTTCACCTTTGCCATGTTCTGTTGGTTAGATGCAAGCCTCGGGTACTGTCTACACACACGGGGTTACACAAAATGGAACACCAGGAGGCAAAAATCATGGGGAAAACCTTTGAGTCAGTTGCTACAAACACTGCTCTTAACCTCTCAGAAGAAAGGCTGAGCATCCAATAGAGGGACATTAAACAGAAATGTAAGAAAATGATGACTATCGTGATTTTACAGCAATTATTTCAGTTAGTCCCTGTCCCTGCTTATAAAACTGAAATTCCTCTGCTTCCAAACTGATTGCTAAGGTCAATGAGTGAGCTCTTTCGTGAGGCGGTAACAGCGACTGCCACTCAGAGTGTTCTTTCAGTGCTGCAGCTTCTGTTCCTAATTTGCCAGTTTGTTGATCTTCGTGGATATAAATATAAATATTTACTCTTAGTAAAAATAAAATACCAAATCCAAAACTTAATTCTGTTCTGTTAGAAAACTATCACAACCTTGCAAAAAATCATTGAAATGTTATAAGGACATTGTGAATGAAATTTTCAAATAACACATTTTAAAGAATTAAAGTAAAATTTACATATAATAAAGTACATGGATCTTAGGTGTACAATTTGATGAGTTTCCACAGATGCATGTGCCTGCCTAACCAACACCTCAACCCAGCAACAGCTCATGTAGGCTCCTTCTAGGTGATCTCCATCACCCATAGAAATTGTTGTTCTGGTGTCTATTATAAGGGACTAGTTTTGCCTGTCCTTTTTATTGATTTTTAAAAGACTTATTGGGATGGGATTGAAGTACACTAAACTGCATATATATAAAATGGACAATTAAATCTATACTAGTGAAACCATCACCACAATAAAGATTACAAGCATTTCTGTCACTCTTGAAAGTTTTTTGTTCCCCCTTGTAATCCCACCCTCTATTCCATCCCCAGGCAACAGTCAATCTGCTTTCTGTCACCTAGCTCAGCATTAAGCATCAAGGATATTCAACTTAACCATATGAGACACACTACAACCCATTAGCATGACTAAGATTTAAAAAACTAACCATATTAGGTGTTGATGAGAATGTAGAATGAGTGGAACTCTGTTTTATTGTCAGTGGGGATACGAAATGGTACAACCACTTTAGAAAATAGTTTGACAGTTTCTTATAAATGTATACGTGCACCCACCATAGAATCTAACAATTTTACTACTGGGTTTTTACCCAAGAGAAACAAAAACCTATGTGCACAAGACTTTCACAAATGCTCTTAGCTATCATAGGCAAAAGCCAAAAATAGCACAAATGCCCATTGACAGGTAAACGAATAAATAAACTGTGGCATAATCATGCAATGGCACACTATTTGGCAATAAAAATTAATAAGCTGCTACTACGCATAGCAAAGAATGACTCTCAAAATTTCTACATTGAGTAATACACATACATAGTATGGTTACAGCTCACTTGTGTTTGGCTTCTTTTGCTCAACAAAGATTTACTCATGTTGCTGCCTATATCAATGGTGTATCACTTGTTAGTCTCAAATAATTGACTTTTGAAATTGAAATACTCTCCACATCATGCAGAGATTATACACATGCATAACACTAGTGTGCAGAGCTCAACAAAGGCAATCTATTCAATTTAAGAGATCAGAGGTTGAGAAAATTTTAATTTGCCTATATACACAAGTATGAGTTTAATTTATTTGTTACCTTGAACTTGGCCTTAAAAGAAAAAAGCATGAAACTCAAGTTATGCTCTTTAGGAGTATTATTAAAAATATTGTGATAAATTTATTAGTGTCTTCCCTTAGTGCCATTCTAAATTTATCATTTTTATTTTATTAATTATGTCCTTGGACTATTGTAATCAAACCTGCACCCACTTCTTTTTCATAATTTTCATACTTTAAAATTTTCACAGTACTTCTTCTTTATCTCCAGCAAGAATAATCTATATACTTAGTTCTTTTAATTTTTCTTTATAAATCTGTACCTCTAGGCTCTTAATCTTTAGTTGTCAACTGACTAAATTTCCTTTGTGAATTGTTGCCTGACATTTCCATATTGATACTTCAGATACATAAAACAACTATACATTAAAAGAATATTAGGATTTTAGAGTTACAGGTCACACTTTCATCAGAAGATTCTGGAATCCTCTAGCTTCATCAATGTCATGCTCCTAATTGATTATTATTTTTTAACATACTTTATTGATTACACTATTACAGTTGTCCCAATTTTTCTCCCTTTGTCCCCCACCACCCAGCACCCCCTACTCCCTCAGGCAATCCCCACACCTTTGTTAATGTCCATCATGCATATAAGTTCTTTGGCTTTTTTTTTTTAAGCTTTAAAAGTTCCAGGTATTAACTTATTAAGCTGAACTCCACATATTATCCTATTAGGTATCTGTGGTTCAACTCATTGAATTTTCAAGATTCACTGAAATGGTGAAGGGGCTATTAAGTTAATGAGAAAAATTATTGAGAGGTTTATTTTTAACTGAATTTGCCTACAGGTCAATATCCTCTATGAAAAAATTAAAATTTTAAAAGCATTCTCACAGTGGGTCTGAGTCCTGTTTCCCAACATCATAATAGAGTTCTTCATGTCATCCAAGTTATTTTAAGAATGTGTTGCAAACAAACAGCTTCATCAAACTGCATGATACATATTTCTCACCTTAATGGTGTCTTCAGTTAGACCATATGCACTAAGCCAATAACAAAAGCCTTCAATTAACTGACTCCTTTGAACATGACATAGTTCATTTTAAGCATCAAGAATGATTTGAGTGATTTATTTTCAGTTACAACCAATGTTGAGTGAGCTTAATGTTCTGATATTTGGGATACACACCTACATTAAATATTTTGTCAAAAGAAAAATTATAGATATTAGCTGCAACCCAAATAAAATCTTTGGTACTTGAGAGAATTGAAGCCAGTCACGGAGAAATGGTGAATTGATAGTTTAGATACAGAGTTGGATGCTACAGGACTGTTACCAGATACTTTGGTTGCTGCTTGTCCTTTTAAAGTTTTTTAGTATCATTTTTATTTGTTAATACTTCACTTTGTATTTCTTTTCCTATGAACTATTTCTTTATATTTTTGGCCCATTTTCCTATTATGCTATTATTCTTTTTTATTGAATTGTTACAACTATTGATATATAAAGGAAACTTTCTTTTTTGTCTGCCATTCGTTCTCCCATACTAAAGTTTTATATTTTTATGTAATAAGCTGTTTTAATCTTTTTCCTTATGGCTTTTAGGTTTTGTGTCTTGTTTAAAAAAGACTTTTCTCACCTCATAATGATACAAAAATTTTCCATGTTTTTCTTCTACATTATGGTTTTATACCTTTATCTTTAAATATTTAGTAAATTTGTTTAATATATTTTATTGATTATGCTATTACAGCTGTCCCATTTCCCCCCTTTATTCCCCTACTCCCTTAGCCCCCTCCCACCAGCGTTCCCCCTCCTTAGTTCAGGTCCATGGGTTGTACATATAAGTTCTTTGGCTTCTCCAGCTCCCATACTATTATGTACCTCCCCGTCTATTTTGTACCTACCATTTATGCTTCTTATTCCCTGTACCTCTTCCCCCATTCTCCCCCTCCTCCCTCCCGGCTGATAACCCTCCATGTGATCTCCATTTCTATGATTCTGTTCCTGTACTAGCTGTTTGCTTAGTTCATTTTTGGTTTTTTGGGTTTTTTTTTTTATGTTTTAGGTTCCGTTGTTGATAGTTGTGGGTTTGTTGTCATTTTACCATTCATAGTTTTGATCATCTTCTTTTTCTTAGATAAGTCCCTTTAACATTTCATATAATAAGGGCTTGGTGATGATGAACTCCTTTAACTTGACCTTATCTGAGAAGCACTTTATCTTCCCTTCCATTCTAAATGACAGCTTTGCTGGATAGAGCAATCTTGGATGTAGGTCCTTGACTTTCATGACTTGGAATACTTCTTTCCAGCCCCTTCTTGCCTGGAAGGTCTCTTTTGAGAAATCAGCTGACAGTCTGATGGGAACTCCTTTGTGGGTGACTGTAC
The DNA here is from genome assembly GCA_039655065.1 of Glossophaga mutica. Taxonomy (NCBI): domain Eukaryota; kingdom Metazoa; phylum Chordata; class Mammalia; order Chiroptera; family Phyllostomidae; genus Glossophaga; species Glossophaga mutica. The sequence goes on from CM077303.1 coordinate 162,713,696, forward strand.
CCTTATCCCTTCTAGAATTCTCTCCTTCATTTTAATGTTGGCTAATGTAATTATGATGTGCCTTGGTGTGTTCCTCCTTGGGTCCAACTTCTTTGGGACTCTCTGAGCTTCCTGGACTTCCTGGAAGTCTATTTCCTTTGCCAGAATGGGGAAGTTCTCCTTTATTATTTGCTCAAATAAGTTTTCCACTTGTTGCTCTTCCTCTTCCCCTTCTGGTACCCCTATAATTCAGATTTTGGAATGTTTAAAGATGTTCTGTTCTTGTTTCTTCATTCTTTTCTGATTGGGTGTTTCTTTCTTCCTTCCGGTCCACTCCATTGATTTGAGTCCCAGTTTTCCTCCTATCACTATTGGTTCCCTGCGTGTTTTCCTTCATTTCAATTATTTTAGCCTTTATTTGTTCATCTAATTTGCGACCAAAATCAACCGATTCTGTGAGCATCCTGATCACCAGGGCTTTGAACTGCGCATCTGTTAGGTTGGCTATCTCTTGGTCACTTAGATGATTTGGCTCTGGGTCTTTGATCTGTTCTCCCATTTGAGCCTTTTTTTTTTCGGGGGGGGGGGGTCTGGTTGCAGCTGTTACATAGTGAGGGGCAGTGCCTTAGGTGTTCCCCAGGGTGGGGCAGCCCAGTTGCTGGGTTGTGACTGTATGTGGGGGCGGGGTTCAAGAGGGACCAATGGCGCTTGCTCTGCTCTCTCTCAGATTCCAGTCCCTTCTGCCACTTTCCCCAAGCAAATTGGGCCCTTCCTGTGCTGATTTCCATGTGGGTGGGCTTGTGTATATTCTAGGACTCTGTGGGTCTCTCTAACAAACTCTCCTGTGAGGCTGGGAGTCTCTCCTGGCACCTCAACCCCCACAAGTGTTTTCAATCGGTGTTTTTAGGTTTTATTTCCTGGCTCTGGGGCCCTGGGTTGTGAGGCCTGTCTCGCTCCCCATTTTCACCTGGATTATCTATGTGCAAATGTGGGACCGCCTGGTCAGGCAGCTGCCTCGCACGGCCTCACGGGATCTGCCTGTTGCCACCCCGCACCCGGGGTCGCTAGCTGCCACCTGTGCACCTGGGGTCTGCCAGCCTCTGCCTGTGCACCCAGGTTCACCAACCTCCACTATTTCCTACTGTGACTCCGCCCCTTTTACCAGTCTGGATGAATGGTTGTCGGACTGCCGTACAGTTCAATTTTCTATTAGTTTCAGTTGTTTTGTTTCTAAATCTTTGTTGTCCTTAATTTTGGTTGTGTGAGGATGCACAGTGTGTCCACCTATGCCTCCATCTTGGCTGGAAGTTCCCCCACAGGTGTTTTCAATCAGAAGTTTTGATGTTTTATTTCCCATCTCTGGAACCTTGGGTTTCGCGATCTGTCTCACCCCCCAGTTGCTCCTTGTAGTTTATCTGTGTGCAAATGTGAGACTATCAGGTCCTGTAGCCACTGCCTTGCTGCGAGTCATCTCTGCCCCTCCTACCATGTCTGGATGAATGTTTCTTCCTTAAATTCTTGGTTGTTGATTCCCATACAGTTCGATTTTTCTGTCAGTTCTGGATGTTTTTTGTTTTAAAATTTTTTTGTCGTCCTTCTTTTAGTTGTGCGTAGAGGCACAGTGTATCTACCTGCACCTCCATCTAGGCCAGAAGTAGTATTTACTATAGCTAGTAAATTTGTTTTTATTAGCTATAAGAGAGATGTAAAAGTCTTAAGATTTTTTCAGATAATAAGTTTTCCCAACACTATTGAAACAACCACCTCTTCTCACCTATTTGAAATGCCATCCTTATAATATATCTAACACCTATGACTTCTGAGATGCATTTTTAAATTCCCCATCTGTTTCATTGACCTCTTGTTATTACTGGGAAGTGACAAACTATTTTAATTACTATAGTTTCATAAATGGTTTTAATACCTAATTAGATTATCCAGCCTTTATTATTCTATTTTCCCCAGAATTTATTAGTAATCTTTGATAATTAAACTTTAAATAAACTTTATAAACTTTAAAATCAGTTTTCATATAAACCTTAAAATCAGCTTTTCATGTGAAAAAATTGTATTGGTATTTGGTTTGGTATTAATTTCAAAGACTTTCTTTGGAAGAAATTCATTTTTTTCAGTACTGAACCTTATTTTTTAAAAAGTTTTTAATTTTTAAATTATAGTTGACAGTCATTATATTAGTGTCATGTGTACAGCATAGTGATTAGACATTTATATAACCCAGGAAGTGGTCCCCTGATAAGTCTAGTACCCACCTGGCACCATACATGGTTATTACAATATATTGAATCTTATTATTGTTATAACTTTGTTTCACAAAAGATAATGGGTTAGAAAGTCTCCTAATACACTCTGACATTTTGACTACTTTAAAAGTGATTGAGAAGAGACTGGTAGGATTAAAACAAAGCAATCATAGTTAAAGGGGTAAGTTACTGGTTATTGAACATTAACTACATGCTAGGATATCCTGGTCACCCTTTCTGAGGTTGGTATCAATATTCACATTTTTATAGATAAGTAACCTGAAGTGCTAACTTGGGTGGAAAGTAGGGAAGAGAGCTGGAAGAATCCAAGCAAGACTACAAATGATCTGCCTATACAAGGGGGGACCCCCCCAAAATGGAATTTATTTATAAAAATTGGGTATTTATTCTTTCATGTTTAAACTTCAGTCATCTTCAAAGCACTCTCCATTTGAGGCAATGCACCTATTGAGATGGTTTTTCCACTGCTCAAAACAGTTTATGATCTTGTCCATTTTAGTGCCTTTTAGTGCTTCCTCCGTTTTTTGTTTCACCTTTTGAGGACTTTTTTCATCCAGGGAAACAAAAAAAGTTGCTTGGGGCGATACTGGGTGAATAGGGAGGGTGACTTATGGCGGTGGTCGGTGGCCGTAATGTTTTTGGTCAAACACTGCTGAACACTCAGCACAATGTAGGCAGGTGTGCTCATAAATCACCCATCATGAAATGGGCAAACACACCTTGAAAGACTCTTCAAAAAAAAAAAAAAATTTCACCAAAGCCTAACACAGCCTTTGACAACACTAGCTGGTGCACTGACAGGGATGGGTTCCGAGAGCGCTCACCTAGCGGGGGAAGCCTGTACTCTGTGGGGTTCGCCCTTCAGAAGGTAATTTCAGGATTTTTTGGGTCCCCCCTCATAGACAAGGAGTGGCAGTTTCCCAAGATGGTGGGGGCTGGGGGAATGATTTGAGAGGAAGGAGAAGGCTGGAGGAGCTTTGGCTCAGAGAAACCAGGCACGCCCTCAGAGAGCCAAAAAGACTCCTGGGAGGTGAGAAAGCTGGGGGTGAAATTTTGAGAAGATACTCTCAAAAAGCATTTTGGAGGAGATGTTATCTGGTGTTAATTTATGTGTCATTGTCACCCCAAGAGGGGTTCAGTAAAAACTTACCTCACTTTGCATGACTTTGCGAATCCATCTGTATTTGAGATTTGACACTGGGATAAACTGTCACTGAATGACCCAATTTTAAAAAAATTCTGGGTTATCGCTAGCTATCAGAGAGATGCAAATTAAAACCACAATGAGATACCACTTGACATCAGTCAGAATGGCCCTCATAAACAAAGCAACAAGTGTTGGAGAGGCTGTGGAGAAAAGGGGACCCTAGTGCACTGATGGTGGGACTGCAGACTGGTACAACCACTATGGAAAACAGTATGGAATTTTCTCAGAAAACTAAAAATGGATCTACCTTTTGACCTAGCAATTCCACTGCTAGGACTATATCCTAAGAACCCTGAAACACCAATCCAAAAGAACCTGTGCACCCCTATGTTCATAGCAGCACAATTTACAATAGTTAAGTGTTGGAAGCAACCTAGATGCCCATCAGTAAATGAATGAATCAAAAAACTGGGTACATTTACACAATGGAATTCTATGCAGCAGAAAGAAAGAAGGAGCTCCTACCCTTTGCAACAGCATGGATGGAACTGGAGAGCATCATGCTAAGTGAAATATGCCAGGCAGTGAAATACAAATACCATATGATCTCACCTTTAACTGGAACCTAATCAACAAAACAAACAAACAAGCAAAATATAACCAAAGACACTAAAATTGGGAACAGGCTGACAGTGACCAGAGGGGAGAGGGGAGGGAATTTCAGGGGAAAAGGGGAAGGGTTTACAGGAACAAGTATAAAGGACTCATGGACAAAAAGTATGGGGACTGGAAATGGGAGGGAGGTGGGGAGGGCTGGGGTGGTGGGCTGAGGGGGGGGGGAGTAAAAGACAGAAAACTGTACAAGATCAACAATTAAAATAAAAATTTAAAAAAATCTGGGTTATATTATTAATGTTTACTTTATGAAATAACCTAGAGGTTCTGTGATTTTTTTAAAGGGTGGGAATGAGTTTTTAATTTGTCTCCTACAATGCTTAGCCTTTAATAGAGGTACTTCTAAAAGCATCAATATTTAAATTATTAAGAAGGACCAAATGTTTATTTAGCACAGATTTAAGCCTCCTAATAAATTCAACTGAAACCCACGATTTAATCCAGAATTGAGTACTAAAAATAAAACTTTAAAATTTGACACATTAAAACATAATTTTCTAATTAATATTTTAGTATGCCTTTTAAGTGACTTTTTTTCTGACAAAGTAATACATTCATTGCAGAAAATGTGGATAGTACAAGAACATATAAGGAGGAAAATTAAAATCATCCATAATCTTGTCACTTAGTAAATATTTGGTAGTATGTTATTTTATACATGTAGATATCTGTGTTTTTAGGTATGTGTATGTGTTCTTATAAAAAATCTATTTTTACCTGATGCATTTTTACATCTCCACATTTAAAATTATACTTTTATTATACTTTTAAGACATACTTTTAAGGGTTTTCATAGCTGTAGTTTTTAAAGATAATTTTAGGTAATTCATTTTATAATTTATATTTTGTTTAACCAATCTTTATTTTATAAATAACAATGGAATGGATATCCTTGAATATGGATAGTATTTGTCTTCAGAGCAGTTAATGTCACTCCAGCTATCCCCTAACCGGAAGTTTGGCAATACTCTCTTAAATGTTTCCAGTCTTCTCCCTTTGGCCACCCTACCCATCCTGCACAGCAACACAAACAAGCTTGTTGTTTTTCCTTGATTTTTCTACTTGCTTTCTTTCTCGGCTAAGAGGCTGTCATCTGGCTCCACAACTTCCTAAATTTTATGAGCTGAAATGGCTTTAGTATCATCTCTATACTAGATATACGGGTGTAGATTCAGTACGTGATTAAAAAGTGAACCTAGCCTTTTGCTAGGCACTTAGTAAATAATTGTTGAATAGATAAAAGTTTACTTGAGCTTAATGATGCAGATCGTATTCATGTTAAACACACAAAATCTACTTGCTTGACTTTTCTTTGGTTCTCATTGTGTGTGTGTGTGTGTGTGTTGTTCTTAATTCAGAGAAACAGATTCTAGTAAACTTACCCCTTTCCTTCTGTTTGGTTAGCATACAGCGCTTAAAAATTGTTCGTGTATTTATTTTACTTAGTTCTTGCTTAGAGTTGAAAAAAATGACAAAAATTACAGAAACAGAGTAAAACTACCCAGAATTGCATAGGAGTTTAACTTGTTTTATCATGAGTATGATGTAATATTAATTATATCCATTGAGGGAAGGTTGGCTGCTAAATTATTTGTAGTTATTTATAAAGATAGCTCTCGAATTTCAAGGGTTTCAAAAACTAATCCCATATGGAAAATTCTGAGAAAGAAGGCTGAACTAAAGAATTAAAGAATAATCTAATATTGAAGTTACATTTACATTATGCTAACATAATAGAAATATTAGGCACTAGAATATTTCAGGCTGTAAACGAATGGATAGTACACTTTGGAAGGTTTGAGTTTTAGAATTAGCTGTATTATTTCCAATTAACAGTGGAAACATATTGATATATCTTCCATTAATGCAAAGGTAAAATTATTTCTCCACTAATAATAATAAATGGTAGCATTTAGCATATAAATAGTGTAAGCTCTTAAATTACCTTTCCTTTTGCTATGTGAGTGCAGCTAAAGGAAATTTAATGCATTTTTTACATGGTGTAATTTTATCTTGTTCATACAATGTGAGAAGAGTAATAATGATATTCTAATATTAATGTAAGTACAAAATATACATATTGATGAATAATAGCCATGTTTGTCAGACCTCCTTGCCAAGTCATATTAAAATGACAAATAATTGCAATTGCTTCACAGAGAAATGGTGCAGGATCCGTAGTCAAAAGCACATTAGGGACCGACTGTATCCATTTGTTATCCTTTGTCAGGAAAACATGGCTCCTAATGAAAGTGGATGAAAGGACGCTGATTGAGGACAGTGACACTAAACCTTCTTCTTAATAAGAGTCATGACATGAGTATTAATAAGAGGATTGAAAGTTGAAGGCAAAGCTTTGGGTCTTAACATCTCTGTATAATCTTGATTTTCTTTTTGTTTGATTTTTAAAAAATAAAGCCCGATAATTTTGATGTCTGGGGGGGATGTAGCTATGAGGAAGGAAAGCCCAGTGTACAATGCCGTGGAGACATCCTAAGACATTCCAGGGTCAGCGTGTGCAGAAGACATTCCCCAGGTAACTTGGGGCAATGCTATTTAAAATCTGAACAGCTCTGAAATCAGAATCTGAATACTTCCTAAAAAAGAAAAACTCTGCTATTATTTTCATTCAATCTGTTAAACATTCTTTTCCTTGTAATCACTTCATCTCTGAAAATTATACCCTGTCTATTCAAAATAGTGCTCAAGAAAGAATTCTGACCAGGGAAATGAGTAGCCTGATGAAAGGAAACAGAAAAACATAATTCCAGTTCAGAAATTTCTCGGCAAAGTTTTAAGGAATTACGATGGCTTTGTTACAAGCCCAGGCACATACAGTTTTATTTCATTTATACCTGCTGATTCTATTCCTGCCATATTTAAGACCAGCAGTTCCCATCTGAGATGTTGTAAATATGCATGGACACATCGAGGAACATAGAGAAAAAGTGCCTTGTAGTTTCGAGTATTTTATTCAATATTTATGTAGAACCTATCACTGTGCTATGTATTGGGAGTATCATTGTCCACAATCAAGCAAATGGATAATACCAACTCTCACTAATTGAATACATTACATACCAGGCAACTTGCCAAGTTTCACAAAGATGATCCCACTTTATACTCGCAACAGCCCTGAAGCAGATACTGTTGTTATTGCTATCTTACAGGAAGGGGCCTTGTGGCACACAGAGGTTTAGTGTATCGCTTTCAGGTCATATAGCTGGTATATGCTCGACCTAGAGCCTTTGCTTCTATTATATCTTTTTAAAATAAAATTTTATTCTTTATTTCATTACTATATCTTTATAATATACAATATATTACATGTGTGTACACATACACTACACACACACAACCACATTAAAAGCTCAGTTATCCTAAGTTAGTTACCCAAGAATCTCTAGCTTTTATAGAGCTGAGGACTGTGAAGTGAGCAAAAAAGACCTCTGAGTACCATAAATACTTTTTTTTCAATTATGAAATAAGTGAGCCTGTAGGTGCTCACACACAAATGTGATCAAGATTGCCGGAGTTGACCAGAGCCTTTGTACTGAAGCTAGTATACTTTCCTAATGCAGGAAGTCCTTAGGTTCTCACTTGGAGAATCTTATCTCTTATATCCCAGACAACTTGCATAGTATAAGTGTCAGGTTTCAAGGACAGGACAGTCAGAGAGGAAAAAGCTAGAGATGGGTACAGTGATATTATGAGAAGGCGGGAAATAAAGACCAAAGATCAAGAAATTAAGATCATTAAAAACCAATTATCCACCCTGGCTGGTGTGGCTCAGTTGGTTGGAGCATTGCCCCATATACCAAAAGGTTGTGGGTTTGATTCCTGGTCAGGGTTGGGTCCGGGTCAGGGTTTGCATAGAAGGCAATCAATATATGTTTCTCTCTCAAATCAATGTCTCTCTCTCTCTCTCTCTCACCCTTACTCTCTCTCTAAAATCAATAAACATATTTTAAAAAGTCAATTATCCTGTATCTTTTATAGACCCTAACTAATCTTCCAATATGACAACAGAGATTCCTACGATTACCCTGAAGTAATAAGCACATACAAGATAATATGGTTATTATTTATGTAAGATATAATATACTTTGATAAAATTTTTAACAAAAGGTTGAAATTGTAAATTTTGACATTTAAAGCTGTTTAAAAAGGTAAGCCATAATTTACTTATGATTAACACATCCTTTTTGTAACAGTTGCAATAGAAATAAGATGCAATCATACTTTACATATTAAGAAAGCTATACTGGACATTGGTGTTGCTATTCTCTTCTTTGGAAACAATCCTGATATTTGGGGGAGGAAAGGGGAGCATTCCACCCTCTCCTGCCAATCTCGGATAGGCTGGTTGAGGCCCTACCTCTAGTCCAGAGGTAGAGCATGAGATGCAGACCTAAGCCAATCAAGGCATTGCATTTTCCCACCACCAGGTGTTATGTTCAGAGATGCATACAGTTGATCTATTAGGCATGAACCTCAGAGCTATTGCAGGGAATGCTAAAACAAGGCTCTGTCTCTTTCTTGTTAAATTTCAAGCTAGAAGAATGTCTAAGTCCAGCAGTTGCTGGCCACAGTGATTTGGAGGGGGGAGTTGATTTGAGAATGAGGTCAACAGGGAGGAGGGGATGCTGAGAAAGAGGGAGAAATCAAGTTTGATGATATTGTATAACTGAGAAAATTGATTCACTTTTGGTTAAGCAATCTGGTAGCTTTCTTTTAAATTTTGTAATTGATAGAATCCTAACTAGTTCCATAGATAACATATACATAGCAACAAAAAAAAAAAAAAAGAAAGAAAGAAAAGAAAACGAACTACAATACCTATTACAGGTAGGGATGAGGGAAAAGTGTATGCATATATATATTGAGGTAAAAATATAAAGTAGTACAATCTTTCTGGCAACATCCATTAAAATTTTTATATATATGTAAATGCATTTATATAATGATTGAGGTATATATATGAATGTATGTGTGTGTGTGTGCATGTATATATATATACACCATTCATCTCACTCCTGGGAATTTATGTCCTGAAAACAAAAACATACATAGTACATAGGTTTCTAAGAACTGGAGTTGCTTATTGCAGCATTTTTTCATAGCAGCAAAAAATGGAAACACAACGAACATCCATGAGTGAGATAACAGACGCACACGTCACAGCACAGTCACAGCAGGGGCAGGATGGGCTATTGTGCAGCTTTAAAAGAATGAATTAAAGCCGTATCAGGTACTTGGGAGAATTTGCACAAGGTCTTCAGGATGAATATCAAGATGTATAGAAGCAGTGCGCCATGACTTCATTTTTAAAATCCAAGCTAATCTTCAGCGTGTGACTTTGTATAACTATACAGGATTACAGGAATATGGAAGATATATGAATAGTATTAGATTTTTTCTATGGATTATGTGGGGAAAGGTATTTGATATCAGTGAAGAGGGAAATAAAAGGAAGGAGGAACCAAGCAGAAAAGAAAAACAAACATTTATACTTGAAATAAGCATGTGTATGCTCATGCCTGTGTATTTATATAAAATTATATCTATGGAGTATATGCATATATATTAGGTATTCTAAATTATATGTGTGTATGTATATGTATAAGGATATCAAATACAAATATACATTTTAGGTAGATTCCAACTTTACTGTTATACATCAAAAGAAAAAGAATAAAATGTCCAAGCTGACTGAGTTCGAAGGCAAGTTTCCATTTTGCTGTGGATAATCTGTCAGTCTGGTTGTACCCATAGTGGAGGGTAGTCCAGGGCCTGTGCTTCCAACCTACTATGTTTAGCTTCTCAAGACCTGGGCTTTCACAGAAAAATGGGGGTTCTGGATAGGTTCAGCCCATGATAACACCAAGGAAGAGGGTCAGAGTGGGGCAGAAGACCGACCAGACAACTGTTCTCACAGCTCTCACTCCCAGGACACTAGTTATTAGCTCGGTTGCCAAGTGCACCGCTGTTACCCTTCCCCAGCGACAGTGTCCACACGCGCCCTGCGCCAGTCACGTCGCATTCCAGTCTACTCAGACGTTACTATGGTCTGCTCATCGTTTGTCATGCCATGCTATGTTATGCTGTTTACACTCTATTTTTTACTATGTTTTATTATTTTTGGTTGAGACATGCCTTTTATTAATATTTTAAATTTCCAACTGCCAAATTTATGTTTTTGTTTTGTTTTCATTTAGGTTCTGGGTTTGGAGTATAATTTTTCTTTTTTGTCTTGCAATTGCCATTTTATTTTCTTTTGTGAAAATAAACAGTATATATTGGAAGTTCAAATTGCTCCAAAATCCCCATTATAAACATAAAGAAATACACCCAGAAACATGTGAAGGTGATGAGGGAGGGAGGATGGTCCTGAGAACCTCAGCAGACTGCCAGCACTGACCCAGGTGACAAGAGCCAGTCAGTCCCTGAAGCAGGTCCTGTCTGCCACTCTGGGACTGTGAGGGGGAGACCTTGACAATGGGGTGGGACACAGACTTTGTTACCAAGCAAGTGGCAGGCAACTTGAGTCCCTTCAAATGTAGGAAGACCCACTTCAGAGGACCTGTCCCCTCATCAAAGGCTGGGGGCTGGAGGCTAGGGACTACTGGCAGAAAAGGGGTGCAGGGGGAGCTGAGCCAGGCAGTGTCTGCTTACATGGTGATGGCCTGACGTTGCACACAGGGCAAGGAAGATGAAGGCAAGAACCCGTGGAACTGAGCAAAGGAGAAAACTTGGGTGAGATAAAAGGAAATATCCAGGGACGGAGTCTACGTGAAGAAGTGACAGGCTAGAAATCACAGCAACGGCCACCATGCAGACTGGGTGTGGGAGCTGGGGCACGTGGGGACCACGAGCAGAGGGCGGAAAGTATCAGAGGTAGAGAGGAGGGGATTTTTTGCCCAGGTCCATCAACCATTGCACATCTGGGAAAAATAACACACTACTTTTCAGTTCTCTTTTCTTTTAAAGATTTTTGTTTTTGTTGTTGGTTTTATTTTGTTTTTCGAAATAAGCCTTAAGATCAGTTACTGGTTACATCTACAAAATGTAAAGTGCTGTTTCTACCAGTCACTTTACAGTTCAGAGTGGTCAAATTTTAACCAATAAAGTTTTCTTTTTTTCCCTCTTCTGAATTACTGTTACTCATTGGGTCACCTGACAGCCTGCACAGGTCACAGGGCAGCAGGGTGGGAAGATTTGATGTCCAAAGAAAAAGACTGAGTCTAGAGTATGGGAAGGACCTGGTGGGCCTGGTTGCTCTGCTTGCGCTTGTGCCCACTGGGGAACAGCAACAAAGTTTGACGGGTGTGGTCTGGGGGAAACGGGAGGCTGGGTGAGGAAGGACAGCTGGCTCTGAGCCCCTCCAGCAGCGCTGAGGCAAAGGCTACCCACCTCACTGCCACTGCGTGCTGCGCTGGGGTTCCCAGTGCTGGTCCGCCAGGGCAGGGCAAGCGGGCTGGAGCATCATTTTTTAAGATCCTTTTTTTCAGAAACAGCTTTGCTGAAATAAAATTTACGTACTACAGAAGTAACCATTTTAAAGTGTATAGTTCAGTGTTTCATGAACATCAGAGTTATACAACTACCACCACTAACTTTAGAATATTTATATCACCTCCTCCCGCAACCCCAAACTCCATAGTCATTAGCAATCACTCTCATTTTTCCTCCCTTCCTCGCTCTTGGCCACCAGTAATCTACTTTATATCTCTATGAACTTGACCTTTCTATACAATTTATGTAAACGAGTAAGTCATCTTTTGTGACTGGGTTCTATCTGTTACATAGTGCATTCAGAGTTAACCCATGTGATAACATGTACTAGGACTTCACTTGTATTTACTGAGGAATGATGTTCTGTTGTATGGTTATACCACACAGGTTTATCCATTCACCAGTTGAGGAACATTTAGGCTGTTGTACATTTTGGCTGTTAGCAATGGTGCTATAAACATTCATGTACAAATGTCTGTGTGGATGCGTTATTTTCATTTCTGTTGGGTAGTATGATGCTAGGTCAAATGGTAACTCAATGTTTAACATTTTAGGAAATTGCCAAACTTTTTTTCCAACTGGCTGCACTATTTTATAATCCTGCCAGCAAGGTATAAGGGTTCAGATTTCTCTACAACCTGGCCAACACTTACTACCTATCTTTTTTATTGTAGCCATCTTAGTATGTGTGAACTGGTATCTTACTGTGGTTTTGATTTGCATACCCTGATTATAATGATGTTTAATATCTTTCCATATGCTTACTTTCCATTTGTATGTCCTTTTTTTTTTTTTGGAGAAAAAAACTATTCAAAGCATTTGCCCATTTTTAATTGGTCATTTGTCTTTATATTATTGAGTTTTAACAGTTTTTTACATATTATGGATATAGATCCCTTCTTAGGTACATGATTTTCAAATATTTTCTTTCATTTTGTGGGATGTCTTTTCAGTTTCTTGATAATGTATTTTGAAGCTCAAAATTTATTAAATTTTGCTGTATTCCAATTTATCTATATATATATATTTGCTTCTGGTATCATATCTAAGAAATCATTGCCTAAACCAAGATTATGAAAGTTTACATAAAAAGTTGATTGGTTTTTGAATTAACTCTTCTTTATAATGTGAAGTAGAATTCAGCCTCCTTCTTTCACTTGTGAATATTCAGTTGTCCCAACACCATCTGTTGAAAAGACTACGTTCCCCATTGTTTTATCTTTACACCCTTTTGAAAATCTATTGACCATAATTGGAAGGGTTCACTTCTCAACTCTCAGCTCTAACCCTTTGAACTCCATGTGTATCCTCATGGCAGGACCATACTGCTTTGGTTATTTCATCTTTGTACTAAGGTTTGAAATTGGGGAATGTAATTTCTCCAACTTTTTTTCCCCAAAAATGTTTTGACCACTAGACTCCTTGCATTTTCAATATTTTGGATCACTTTGTCAGTTTAAAAGAGGCAGCTAATATTTTGATAGGAAATCCCTTATATCTGTAGATTAATTTGGGGAATACTGCCATCTTAATAATAATATGTATTCTTATTCATAAACATGAGATTTCTCTCATGTACTTAAGTCTTTAAGTATTCATTAAGGAGTATATTGTTGAGCCCTGGCTGGTGTAGCTCAGTGGATTGAGCGCGGGCCTGGGAACCAGAAGGAGTATATTGTTGAAGTTCCATATATATGTAAATTTTCCATTGTTATTAATTTCTAATTTTACTTCATAGCTTTTGTAGAACATAGGTGATTTGATTTCAGTCTTTATATTTACTCAGGCTTTTCTTATGTCCTCACTTATGGTCAATCCTAGAGAAAGTTCTGTGGATACTGGAGAAACATACCTATTCCATTGGGTGGAAATGTCTGTTCGGTCTGTCCGGTACATGGCATTGTCCAAGACTCTATTTCCCTGTTGACCTTCTGCCTCGGAGTTTTATTTACTAATGAATGTGGACCAGTGACGTCTCCAACTATTACCGTAGAACTGTCTATTCTTTTTCCTTCAATTACATCAGTTTTTGCTTCACATATTGTGGGGCTTTGTTGTTAGGTGAGTGTATATTTACAATGGTTATGTATTTTGAATGGATTCATCTTTTGTTTGTTATAAAATATCCTTTGTTTCTAGTAATTATGTGTCTTCAAGTTGATTTTGTGCATTATTGTTATAGTTAACTAGTTCCCCTTTTGTTACTTTTTGCATGGTATATTTTCAAATCCTTTTACTTTGAACCACCTATTTGTATCATTAAATCTGGTGTGTCTCTTGCAAACAGCACATATTCTTATCCATTCTGCTAATTTCTGTCCTTTGATTGGAGTGTTTAACCTATTTGCATCTAATGTAATTGCTGACAATATAGGATTTACATTTGTTATTTTGCTATTCGTTTTCCATCTTATGTATTGTTCCTCTGTTCTGCCATTACTGCTTTCTTCTGCAGTAAATTTTTTCTAGATTATCATATTAATTCTGTTATTATTTCTTTCACCATATATTTTAAATAATTTTCTTAGTGATTTTCTGGTGATTAAATTAATATTTTAGTTTAAAACAATCCAGTTTATATTAACATCAATTTGACTTCAACAGTAAAGGAAGTCTTTGCTGTAATATAGCTCTGTCTTTTCCCCACACTCTTTGTGCTATTATTATTTTAAAATGTTCACCTCTTCACATGAGCCCTTCAACAGTTTGACAAATACAGTATTACGTAGCTGCTGCTTAAATCAAATAGGGAAAAAGAGTTACAAACAATATGTTTATACTATTTAATATTTTTTATGTAGTTACTTTATTGGTGATTCTTATTTCTTTTTTTGTGAATTCAAGTTGGTCTCTAGTATCTTTTTATTTTTAAGGATTCTCTTTAATATTTCTTATAGGGCAGGTATGATGATGACCCCTCTTTTTTTCTCGATGTTATCAAGATTCTGTCTCTCTCTTTGATTGCCAATGGTCTGACTCATGTTCTAGGTGTGGTTCTCTTTGAGCTTTCTAAATATATAGGACAATGTTTTTATCAAGTCTAGAAAATTTTCAGCCATGATTTTCTCAAATAATCATTATGCTCATTGTTCTCTCTTCTCCCCTCCTGGTACTCTCATTCTGGGTATACTGATATACTTGACAATATCCTGCAGGTCCCTGGGCTGTGTGTTCTTTTTTTTTTTTTTTTCCCCATTATTTTTTCTTTTCATTCCCTAGACTGTGTATCTCAATTGACTTGTCTTAAGAGTTTGCTGATTCTTTATCCTTTAAACTCACATCTGCTGGTGAGTCCCTCTAGTAAATTTTTTATTTTACTAATTACACGTTTCAATTTCAGAAACTATTTGGTTTTTTTAAATACTAAATTCTCTTTATTGATATTTTGTATTTGGTTGGACGTTACCCTAATACTCTAATTATTTAGATGTTGTTTTCTTTAGTTCTTTAATAATATATATACTGATTCAATGTTGGTTTTTTTATGAAGCCCATTATCTGAATTTCGTCAAAGATGGTTTCAATTGACTGCTATTTAAAATTCTCCTGTGTACTTCTGTATGTTCTGTGTATTTGCATGTCTCATAATTTCATTGAATTTTGGACATCCTGTGGTTCCTAGAAATGAGATTCACTTCCCTCTCTAGAGTTTGTTTGTTCAGTGACTTTCCTGGACTAATTTTTCAACTTGTGCAGCCACTGCAATCTCTCTTAGTTAGCTTAATTAATGACCACATAATGACTGGTCAGAGATTTCCTTCAATTTATTGAACGAGCAAGTCTCCTGCTCTTTGCTGAGGAGCTCTGTGCTTGTTTTATGGAGGCCTTGAGCATGTAGGCACTTTAAAGCTCTGCCTTAGCCTTCACCTCAAGTTTGTACAGTCCCTCGAGGTCATCCAGAGCTGCAAGATTAGGCCTTTCGTGTGTTTCCTCCCCTTACCTGTAGCCCTCTAGGTCCAAAGGAATATGTTGAAGTTTGCCCCCTCTGAATATATTACTACCTAGGTTTTTCTTTTAAGATTGTTGGCCAGCCTCTTGTTTTCCCAATGATATTATCACTTCAGGTAACTACTGTGGTGTTAAGCAATTCCTTTGATTTAGACTGACCACTTGGGGACAGGACTCTCCTCACTGAGTGATCTCTAATTTAGGTATAATAGAGACAAGCCCTGTGAATGGTTGTGCCCTTTCAAGGGAGCCCCCAGAAAGGTAAAATCATGACAATCACATGGAACTGGGACCTCTGGCTTTCTCCAGTGCTGCTGGGCTGCTGACATTTTCAGTTAGCAATTGCAAGGTTGCTGATCTTCAGGATGATTTTGGAACTGGGGAGAGGAAGCTGGGAAAAGAAGTTAAAATGCCACAGGTTCAGTGTCCTTACTGAGCCTCTGCTCTTTGTCTTTAATAAATGCTCTTTGGATCATCGAATGCCTTTGGTTAATTTTAGGAGTCCTGGGAAATTTGATTTTAACAATTTGCCAGTATTCTCACTGGTTTTATGGTGGAGCACATTTTCTGCGGTCCTTACTCTGGCATTCCGGAGGAGCTTCCCCCCCAGAGTTGTTATTTTATTTTATTTATTTTTTTTAATTTTTTTTTCTTTTAGATTTTATTTATTTATCTTCAGAGGGGAAGGGAAGGAGAGAGGGAGAGAAACATCAATGTGCGGTTGCCTCTTGTATGTCCCCTGCCGGGAACTGGCCTGGCAACCCAGGCATGTGCCCTGACTGGGAACCGAACCGTGATCATTCGGTTCGCAGGCCCGCGCTCAATCCACTGAGCTACACCAGCCAGGGCTAGAGTTGTTATTTTAAATGACCCACTTCATACCACCACAAATCTGACCTTTTAAATAGAAATCACAAGTCTCTAAAAAACATCATTTTTACATGGAGATTAGCAGTATACGTTTATCAAGTGGTTCCTCAGTTGGGCACATAAAATACAAATCTCAGGCCTAATGGTATATAGAAGGTCTCCTTCTCCACACAGCCCCAGGTTTCTTTCTAATATTAAATGAAATACTTCATCCCAGGTTGTAGAATCCTGCAAAGATGGCCTATACACTCAATGTCAGGTCTTTTAAAAATCATCTTTTTTTAAACCAACTGGTAAATGAATATTTGGCTTTTAAAGGATGAAAATGAATACATACTAGAGATTTCTACATTAGAATATTTAAACCAGAGATAAGTAAGCCCTTACCTATCATAGTCTAAAGATTTAACTCATTTTCTGCACCGGGAATAACATGACAATAGTCATGTCCTCCAGGACACACTGACCTTCAAGAACAGCGATTTTCAACCTTTTTCATGTCCCAGCACACATAAACTAATTGCTAAAATTCCGCAGCACACCAAAAATATGTGATATTTTTTGTCGATATGACAAAAATAGGTAAAATTTTGATGCATGCCTATTGTTGTATTGGCTGTTGTCATTTTTTTATTTGACAATCTAAGGGAAAAGAGGTTGGTGCCCCTGACTCAATAGTTAGGTATTGCATGTTTTAAAATTCTGGTAGCACACCCGTTGAAAATCACTGCTCTAAAGTGTGGTCTAAATTGTTCTTTCAGAAAGACAAATTCTTTATTGATATTTTGGAATTTGGACTCTTAGACTTCAGCCACGAGGTGGGGGTGCAATACACGTAGTTTAGTCATAGAGCAACTTAGATCCACGTTCCTTGTTAAATGTGAAAGACTTATGTATGGAGCAGAGAAAGGCTGGGTTCCGGTTCTGGCTCATCTGATTTCTGTCTTACTCCTTCTGCTACAAAAGAAAGAGAGTAGACAAAATGACGTATAGACTTCCTTCAAGAGTGGCTAAATCACTCTTACTGCAAAAATGGGTAACTGAAAAGTTAGAATTAGAGTGGTTATAAGCAATTGGTATGAGGATGAGGGAATAATAGATACATTAGAATTTTTTCCCCAAGTAAGAAAGACATTTAAATTCTGTTGTATGAGAATAGAGTTGGATGTAAGAGAGAACTCGTAGATTCCTTTGCTCTATCCTTTTATTTCTGGGATCACTTACTGCTAAATCATTCTACCCAGGACACTGCGTAATCACTTAGAGGGTTTTTAGGTGTAGAAATCACATAATTTTTTTTTCGGATAGTATCTTGGCAAACTTGACTATTGTTTTAACTTCATCATATGGTCTGTTACTTATGTAAGCAAGATTTTCAAATGTGTGGTTGGAGTAGTGTTTCCCAAATTTAAGGTACATGTTTTTCCAAATCATGGTTTTCTAGATAAGTAAAATCTTAAAAGATAGGAATACTCAATAAATAAAAATCTTTCCACAATACTGTTTTTTTTTTTTTTAAGTCAGAAAGCAGATCTCCAAAAAGGAAGATAATACCAGAGGTTTATGAAATAATTGACTCCTTAAGGATGTTCTGGTTTTACCCACATTAAATCCAATCTTCTACAGCTTTTTTCTCTTTGTCAAATTTTTATAGTGATATTTGAGGTGCAGAATGAGCTTCTACAAAACCTTAAATCATCATTAAAATGAAATAGAGAATGATATTGCTTAACATGCTAATTGAAACAAAAAAAAAATCCTCTGTAGAAATAGCTTCAAAATTGAGGATTGAAATTAAGAAGTTCTTCCTTATAATTGTTCTAAAAACTCAATTAGTTGAAGCATTATTTTCTGAGAAACCTTTGCTACTGTTTCCCCCTGGTACCTTCCAAAGTATTTGAATTAGAGTTGTCAGGCCATCCATAGCTGCTCTTCCCTTGCCCCTGTGTGCTACAATCTTTTTATCTTTCCCGTCATTTGCTCTCCCCCGTGTGCCTCTAAACCAACCACTCAAGTACCTCATACAATTTCTTAAGTACACACACTTAACGCGTGTCGTAAAATGAATATCATCGAGCTCAATTGGAGACTGTCATTTATGTTATGCCCCTTGGCGGCACCAGTAGCAGCAACAATACCCGTCAGTCCAAGGATAAGAAAACCTCCAAAGCATGAACTTACCCAATGACAGTAAGTGGTACCAGAGCAGAGACAGTAATTAACTTCTGACCCATGACAACCTGATTTTTAATTCACACGTAAGTTATTACCCTTTCTAAGCAACATTCTACACAAATAATTATTAGCCATAAACTTATCCATAAAAACTGTTGAGAATCAAAATAATTAAAATCACCTTTGGGCTTAACTGGATTTTAATACTCAAAGGTGGTATGTTAACATTTTTCAACTTTGGATTTGCTTTAGACTTGAAAACTTAGCCTAAAATGAATTGGTTGAAAGTGATACAATTAAGTTGCTTTATATTTTTAGTGGAGTTGCTTTATTTTAAAATTATGGAATATTTAAAAATCAGTGTTACTCAGTGCATATTTATTTTTATATTACTGTATTTTTATATTACTTAGATTTCTTTTATTTCTACTTTGCTCTACTTTTTTCAGTTGTAACCTTGCACTTTCCCTACTTTAATTTAATAGAAAACCACACAAGGATGCTATGCAGACAAATGTACAGCAGACCTGTTAGCATTTAATCTCTTTTAGATAAATGCAAATACCGCCACTGATGGTATTGAATCCTTGTTCTGTAATCATTTGGGGAGCTTCCTCATCCATTTTTCAAGTTGTGTCCATTACAATCAGTCACTGAAAATTGTGATCTAGAATATTCGTTCTTGACGAAAACAATAGAATTAAGCTACAGAGCTCTGGAAAATTGCTTTTATATTCAAGCAGGACTACACATACACAGACACCTTGTTGATGATTTTACTGCCTTGAAGAAAATGTATTGCTACTGCCACCAGCCTGTCTTTTGGTACTTTATCACTTACAAATTGCGACAAAGAGACTTCTTTTTAATCTTATAGGTCACTGCTTGCAGTCTGGACTCTCCACTCTTTTGTCCTCTCATGTAGGTTAGATAAGGTGGAGAATTCCCTTCAGTTGTCTCTAAATTTCATTTAAATGGTATGAAACGCAGACTTTGTCTTCTGATTTTCAAGTCCTCAAGTATTTTAATATAGCAATTTTATTTCTTCATATTTTAAAATTAATTTTTAGAAAGAGTACATAATGTGTTTGAAATGGCATTTGTGAAGTTAAATTACTGGATGTATTTTGAAGGGTTCAAATCGTGAATCATGAATACAATCTATCTGACATCATGAGAATCCTGACTGCAAAATAATTTTTTACCTGCTTTCCTTTCACTATTACAACCATCAGTTTTTACTAACTGCTTGTATAACAAGATTTATACAGATATATAATCTGGCAACACAGAGTTGCCAAAATACATATATTTCTGAATAAATTTCTCTAATCATTGTGTCCTTGTACAAGAAACAGCAAAACAAACGAGGAAAAAAACACACATTAAAAACCTTCTCTTTTTGAGCCATTTATTTCTCCTGCTCTTTGATTTTGGAACTTTCTCATAGGTTTTCTGTTTGGGACCCTCCTATGACGCCACAAATGCATGCTGTCATGGCTTGTGGCTCTGCCCCCCGACTTTGTGTGCTATATTAACACTCTCCCAGCAATAAAGGAAGTCTTTGTAAATACACTGTCTTACAGAAGAGTATTTTATGTCATATAAGTGAAGAGAAAATTTACTCTCAAAGCAGCATTTTATTTCTACTAAAATACCAAGGATGCAGTTCAGAATTTCCTTTTCTCAAGTGGTCTTACATAGTTTACAAATATAATTTTTATCTCTGATTTAAATATGCTCTCTGCCTGCTAGCCTCATTTTACAGAGGAAAAAACAATCAGGAAGAAAAGTTAGCAACTTTTTATGTTTTTTTTTTTTGCCCCGTCAAGATATAATGCATATAGAGAAAAACAGGTGGTGGATGAGGTCCTCCTAAAATGCTATTAGTGTTAACTTCCTTTTATTTATTGGGAATTTCCTATGGCAGGCACCATGCTGGGGCATTATGTGCGTTGATTGCCTCTAGAACTGCTTGCAGCCTGGGGCGGTATGCATTATCACACCCATTTAACAGATGAAACAAGTGATGAATAGGAAGGTTAGGTGTCCAGCTGTGAAGGAGGAGCCAAGATTCAAGTAATGCTTTATTACTCACTGATGATTACCTGAACAAACCACACTGTACTTTCTCATGCTAATAAACAGAGGCTTGCCAATGAAGCAGAACAAATAAAAACTCAGGCAGTGAGGGACAAATACCATATGATCTCACCTTTAACTGGAACACAATCAACAAAAGAAAAAAGCAAACGAACTATAACCAGAGACATTGAAATTAAGAACAATCTAACAATAGCCAGAGAGGAGGTGGGAGGGGACAGAGGGGAGAAAGGTTTTCAGGAGCTACTGTAAAGGACACATGGATGAAACCAAGGGGGAGGGTGGAAGCAAGGGAGGGAGGTGGGTTTGGAAGGGGTGGGGAGAAAATACAGACAACTGTACTTGAACAACAATAAAATAATTTAAAAAAAACAAAGGGACACCGACATTGGACTTATGTCTTTTGCCATGTTCTCGACTGGGTTGCCATTGACTCTCAGTTCCTAGATCTGTACTCTATTCATAATATCTTTTTAGATATCATGCATGAGACCACCTTCTAAACATGTTTTTGGATAAGTAAAAACATTTTTGGGGGGGAGGGTTTGTTGGAAGTGGCAACAAATGAATTTTTATTGGATTTTATTTCATCTCGAGTGCAGGGTTCACATCTTCTGTAGCTGTCTAAATGGGCATGTTTTCTCACATCGTGGGTGTGAGAGAGACACCAGCATTTGCAGAATGATAGTGTCTCTTATCACAGGTGGCTGTGTAAGGCTCTCTGCTGAATGACTTACAGACTCCAATATAAAAAAGAAATAAGCAATTTACTCAACAGTCAGTCCCCCTTCCTTTTTTTTTTTTCTAAACAGCACCACAAAGCCTTGTCTGATCAAATGAGAAAGAGAAGACCCCTTCACACTGGCCGACCCCGTCTATGTCTGCAGCTTTCATAAACTCCCTCAGAGATAGACAAGACCCATGGATTCACTCTTGGCCTCTCCACTGGTGTGCTTTCAAAACATGATTGTTTGTAAACTATGTCTATGGTGATAAGGAGCAGCCACGATATTTAATACAGCTTCACACAGTGCCTAGAACGGCCCTCTGAGGGAAAAATCATGGAAGGGCATGGACTGATGTTTATGAAGCGATAAGATTATTTGAACCTTCACCTCAGGGGGTTTCTGTTTACAGATGCAGGTTTCAGGCTCACGGTTTTATTCTGGACAGAGTGCCTGCAATGATCCGTCAGAATTTAACCTTCCCAAAAGTTGGCTTAAAATCACAAAAAGTACCTGCTAGTCCTTAACATGTTTTCTTTCTGCTGTAAACAAAAAGTTCTATTTTTGTTTCTAGCAGCCTTTTCTGGGTGTATGTGTGTGTGTGTGTGGGGGGGGGGGTTCTCCATATAGTTATAGGTAATGTCTGTAGTGTGACCAGAAATTAATTATTAACGATGAATGTTTAAAGATTCTAAAAGAGGAATAATTGGGTCATTTGTAAAAGATCACAGCCTGTGACTTATTAAAGAATGTTTTTGCCTTATGCAAATGGGTAGGTAGTTTTAGGATTTCTTTAAGAAAATGAATAGTTCCACAAGGAAATATAGCAAATGCTTTCAAATCAGAATCTTTGTGTCGAAGCTTTGCTTGAAGACAAATCATTTTTATGTTGGGAATACAGGGGAGGGCTGAGCTTTGGGGGCATCAGGTGGTGGCATGCCTTCATAGCTTTTACCAGGAACTAAGGTTGATGTCTTTAGACGTCCAGGTCTAAAAACTGGATTTCATCAGTAAAATCAAAGATGATTTGATTCATAAGGGACTTACATGATATAAGATGTATTGGGGGGCATGTAGGTTTACCGTTATGAATACATGAAACAGTTTATTCTTGAATTTTTATTTATTAATTGTTGCATTATTTTCTATACCAACAACTGTAAACCTACTTTGCCAGCCCCTATATATATGAAATAGTTAATTTATTAAATTTAATGTGGGAGTTTTAGTGACTAGAAACATATATCTCTTAACGAGGTTGTCCCTTTTCCTGATGTCAAAATTTCTAAGAAGTTAAGTAGAAATTTCCTTGGTGAACATGGATTAGTGTAAACCCTTAGCAGTATTTTGTGACAAAAGTTGTGGAGATAGACTTTCTCCATAGAGGGTGATATGTCTCTCATAGAGTAATACTCGTGTACCCCCTTTCTTTCACCTGCACCATGGTAGACCCAAGGGTGATTTATGGCGTATTAAATTGTAACTGATTACTATTGCTATTACTGTTCTTGTTGTCATTGTGGAGTTCCTGAATCTATGCTCTAACTTTTTCTCTCTCATCCCTTAATAGTTAGGTTCTGTTACCAGTTCTTCCTGATGTACATTTGTTGCCTTTAATGTCTCGAACTTCTAATTTGCTTTAGATAGAGAAAGCAAATAAACAAAGCAGCTAAAATTATGTCAGAAGTTTGTGTTGGATACAGAGAACAAAGGCCCAAAGACTTCTTCACTGAGCACAGAGCTCATAAAATTTTGTCAATATGTTACCTATTTTGGCTACTCAAATACTGTATTACTTTTTGACTTTTGTTATTTTGTAGAAAACTTAAGTTTCTAGTTAAATAACTTCTGTGTTTGTGAGGTATCGTGACATTGCTATCACATACGGCCAGTTCTGCCTCAAGAGGCCTCAGTAGGATATGTCGATAAGTTATGTAATAAATGAGTCTCTACTAAAGGAAAGGGTACAATACAATTTCCTCAGAGGTGGCACACAAAAAAGAAATAGTTCTGTTACAGGAGAAACTCCCAAAGACTCGGTTCTCACTGACTCAGTAAAGAATCACAGGCTAGCGAGCCTACTAGTGTGCAAGCAAAGTTTATTAATGCTACGTTAATAGGAAAGCAAGGCAAGGGTGGCTAGAGCAGGGGTGGCCAGAGGGTCAGGTGGCTAGAAGCCTGGTGGCCAAAAGAGATGGCCAGGCCTCCCCCCTCCCCCCTCCCCCCCATTGTGGTAATAGAGCCATGAAGCCAAGAGAAAAGGCCAAGAGAGTGGGTCCTTTGTTCTGAGGACTTATATAGTTGGTGGGGTGGAGGTGAAGAAGTTACATTTTGATTGGCAGGTAAGGTGGTGCCAACTTTCCCAGGGAGATGTGACTACCCAAACATAGGTATGTGTGGGGATGTGTTAGCCTAAATCCTTATCTTGCTTCAGGATTTATTTGTTCATTTTGCATACACATGACAGAAGGCAGGCAGTTAACCAAAATTGTTTATGGGCCCTTTCTTTGGACACTATAGACCCTTCCTTTTCCCTCCTTCCAGGCTTTGGGATAACACACAAGGCTTTTTCCCCTCTAGCTAGTGGAGATGATACACACAGACTTTCAAGGCCTCCCCCTTCCTACACTATCATAGTTTCACTTGTTCAGAACTCCTAGCAGTCTTGTATGGACCAGGCTCAGGATTACTGGGTCAACATGTGAGCTTTTGCTTTCAGTCTCCTGTATTAAGTTCTTTGTTAGGTTGCCATGGTGAGGGCCCTGCCTTTGTTTCCCCTCTGGATGCTCATTCCACCATAATAACAGTTCCTCAAGATTCTTTAGCCTAACACTACTTAGCTTAGTTCAGTCCAGAGGCTATAGTCATTTTAAGTTATAGCTTTTGCCTAGAGAAAAATATACTACCATTTTTAAATGTCTCAAAATATTGCCAAATGTCCATCAATCAGGGTCCTAAAATAGTTATGATTTTTAACCTTTTGCATAATTTTGTGCTACTATTTAAATAGAGTAGTTGAAGCAGTCAACTTGCTATTGGCTCCCCTTCCTCCACACTGAGCAGCAGCTATGCTTTTATATCTCCTCATAAAACTTTATCATATAATCAGCATAAGGTCAGGAGAAGTTGAATCTAGTAGTGAAATAGTTCTCAGGAGATGACTTATTTTATCCAAATACTTTTTAAAATAGATCTTTCTTATTCATGGGATGCTCCAGGAAGTTTTCTGTTGAACAACATTCACGACACCTATGGAATATTTCTCTCTTACATCTTATGATAGAAACATAATTTGTTTCCACTTTTCCAATGAGAGGCATTTTTAAAATTCAGAATATAATTTCTATATTTCTTTTGTGAGAATATATTGACATGGTACATTTTGATGTCAGTGATTTGTAAATAAATGACTTTATTTCATTCCTTAAGTCATCTGAGAAATTTGTTATTCTTTTAAATGAAATTTACTTTTAAACTATATTCTACAATGTAATTCTTGAATAGAGGCTCTGGATTAATTCAATGTTTTGTTTTTTAGAGGAAAAAGTGTGAACAAAGTAATGCTAAGTAATGTATTTCAAAGAAGTCATATGCATTATAGTCAAACCAAGATTTTGTTTAACTTTGAAACCTCTTTAGCTATATGATTTAGAGTCACATAGAAATATCTTTCCCCTTTGCTCCAAACTACCATCATACTTTAAAGTAAGTTGTATTTATCTTTAGAATTTTCTTAGTATCACATAAAATAATTAAGAATATTATTCTCAATTAAATTTATTTCCTTAGTTTATTTATATATGTTAATCACATTCAAATTATCCTTGTTAAATTTTTACAAATTTTACAAGTAATTACAAATACTTGTAAAACATTCAAGTAGTATAAAAGTGCATCAAGTAAAAAGCCTAATGTCTCAGGTCTCTTTAAATTCCACAATGTTTGATAGCTATATCAATAGTAAAAGAAGCCTTAGTTTAAGAATTTTTACATTACCAGAGGAGAAGAAACTTGCTTTTTTCAGCGAAGAACGAAATGTTAAACTTGTACTTGGATGTCAAATAACATGACCAAATATGAGCATTTGAAACTCGTGCCTTGAAGCCAAAAAACAAGTACACTTGAATGCTGGAAACTAAGATACGAGAGGAAAATTGGAGAAATGACCTAGAGAAATGTAATATGATCTGTATCATAGTGCATCTGCCATTATTTAGAGATATCCATTCTTCCCATCTGTCTTCCTAACCTAATGTTCTCTTTTTTCCTTTAATAATACTAAATTTTGTTCTTTCCCATGTGTTTGATTTATTATTCTTTATTGTTACAGAGATAGAGATCAAAGCATCCAAGGAATCAATTAAAAAAAGCAAACAAAAATGCTAGAAGACAATGACAGCCACGGGGTGTTAAGACCCCACAGCTCACGATCGGATTTCATTTGGTCTGACTGCTGATTTGATGCACAGGATGGAGACAGAGTGTTCGTCTACTCATATGTGGATTTCCAACAGAATTTTTGAAAACCTCCCTGTCCAAAAATGCCATAATTACACTTAAAAGGCAAAGAGAAAACCATGTAAGCTAGCTGCAACATTTATGACAAGAAAAGCCTGTTAGCAGCTAAATAGCAAACATTTAAACCAATCAATAAGAAAAATCATGATCTGCCCCAATAGAAAATATGTATAACGGTTCTAGGTTAAAACAGTGAAAAATAGACACCAACTTAAATTTCTGAAGGTAGGGTATTGTTTAATGTACAACCAACTGGTAATGCAATGGAATATTATACAACCATTAACACAAAGATCACTATTTTAATATCTTTTTTTTTATGATCAGCAGGATCTGACCATAAAAGTGTTCCAGATCCTAGCTAAATGGAATGCACCCTCTAAGAACACCAAAGCAACTGAGAACCCCTGCTTCTCTGAGAAGTCTTCAGGCTAAATAAGACAAAACATAAGCTCCTGCGTGGTGGTCATTAATGCTATCCAGCACATAATTCACTTCTAGACCTGGTAGGATTGCACTTTCCTGATCCTTTGGAGTTGGGATTGGTCATGTGATTTGCTTTAGGTAATCACATGTGAATGAAGCAGTAATGCCACTTCCAGGAAAAAGCTTTCCTACCCAGTGTGATATTGCTATACTTTCTTTCCCTGTACTCTGGTGACTGGCAATATTCTAGATTGTGACTTCTCCATCAGCCTGAAGCAGAGTAGAATGAAGGCAGCACAGTGCAGGCCCACAGCTGATCCAGGATGGATGTGTAAAGTGGCGTACATGAGAAAGAAATCCCTGTGATTTTAAGTCACTATGATTTAAGGGGTTTCATGTTACTGCTGCAGAACCCAGCCTATCCTTGCTGATACATCATGCTTCTGAAGTAACAAGCTTAGCGTTTACTGGAATACTTCCATCGAGATCCTTATCCTGGCTACTCCTAAATAGCTATGTTCTTGAGTAAATTATCAAAATGCAGTTATAAGACTCAGGCTTCTTACCTCTGTGAAGTAAAGATACTGACACTATTTTATGGGATTATTACAATGATTAAATGAAACAATGCTTAGTCTGGTTCTTGGCTTGTAGTAAACTCTCATTAGATATTAGCTATTATTATTACTACCACAATGAGCAGCAATTAAGAAACACATCCTGGTTCTGATGGACAAGAGTTGGTAAAAGTGTGTGGGTATGGAACAAATTCTATCACAAGCCTGAGTCAAGACTCTAAGGTATAAATATTTGTTTAAATGATGAGATCAGATTCTACTTCTTCACTTTCTGCTTCTACTTCTTCAAGCAACTAAAGAGGGCCTAATGCTAACCAAGTCATTATGCACAAGGTTAAAAAGCTAAAATTCATTTGCAAGCATAACCAACCCAGAAGAGGATTTTGACAACATTTCAGTTGGCAGCGGAGCAGGAAAGTAGGGGACACAGGAAAGCAGTGTTACCATTTTCCTTTCCCTTTCCCTTTGTCCAATAACCAGTGAATAGTATCATTCCCCACCTTGTTGGTGTGATGCTAAGAGTGCTCACATCATTTTTCCACTTGGTGGACTGAGGGGCAATTGTATAAGGTGCCTTTTCTGAAGTCTAGTTTGCTCAGACAAGGTATCTGGAACAGCACCCACACTTAGCCAGCGACTATGTCCAATATATCATTGATTTAATTATTTTCAGATTTTTGCATTTGTGAATTTTCCTTCTCAATAAACTGTATTTGTAATCTCCAAACTAAATGTGACACTTTTGCAGACAATCACAAACAACTGTAGAGTGGCTAAAAGTCTGAGTCCTCAAATACTCATGTTCTTAGCCAAGGATGACCAATATGGTCCTCTGCCTTCTTGTTTCAGCTCTCATACTGTTAACAAGTTTCCTTTTCAATCCATTTAGTGCTACATTTTACACATATTTGTACTTTTTGTTGGTGATTTTGCTATTTAAAATGGCCTCCAAGCATAGCACTAAAGTGCTAATATTTTTAAGCACAAGAAGACTATGATAAGTCTTACAAAGAAAATAGGTGAGCTAGACAAGCTTCATGAGTTAAAGTGCAGCTGGCTGTGGTTTCAACAATAATGAATTAGCAATATATAATAAATAAGGTATCTTTAAACAGAAACACACATAAACCAAGATTATGTGTTGATTAGTTGATGAAAATGTCATGACCTAGGCTCGTAGGAACCTAACCAGAATTTCCTCTGGGACCACTGGTTTGATAGTCAGTAATTCAGTGTTTGTGGTATACAACGCAACTACCATAAATACTGTATTGAGAATTTACTATAGCTTCTTTGAAGTTTATGTTAAATTGTTTGAGAAGACACATAAAAAGATGGAAAATGGCAACAGAATATGGAGTTAAGGCCATTTAACCACTTTCTGGAGACTAGTAGGAATTTCCATGATATTCAACTACAGAGTGGATGGAGACATATTTCAGAGTCCTCACTGAATATAGGTCAAATCTTGTCATGCACTGTCAATATTCTTTCTCTGTGAAAGGTATAAGACAACCCCAGGAATTGATTGAGTGAGGATGAATGGAAGAAAGCTTGAGGAAAGAGCAAACCATAGGGAATATATTTTTGCATTTCAGGGTCTCTGAGTGTCTGGTTTCATAAATACCACTTTCACTTATTACTGAAATGCCGCTGAATACACCTAGATTTGAGGCTCAGCAGATGTAGAAAGCTTACGCTGTATGATGCACAGCTCGGTTTGCATGAACAGCAGGTATCGTTCAATAGTGTTTCAGTTTCTAACAGAGCCCAGTCATAAGTAAGAGCTGTTTCTCCAAAGGTCTAGTTATGCATCAGAAAGGTCCCTCAAATCTAATGGCTGTTGTTATAATTATTTTATTGGGGTTTATCATGTAATACACATTGTACCTGATCTGATATTCTAAGTTGAGGATTTTAACTTAAGGATCTTTCTTGCTATCTCTAATACTACTTTAATATTTTACAGGGATTTTAGTATATACTGGTAAATAGATGATACTCCCAATACCCTGGCATCTCAATACCTGATCTCCTTTCTGTGAATAACCTTGCTCTTCCCACTAGACTTTGTCATTACCAATAACTACACAGCCTCCATAATCTCAGTTTCTGGTGTCCACTGTTTTACTACCACTTTCTATGTTGCAGCTCACATTCTTTTGTACCCTATATCCAACAATGCTTCTACATCTCTGAGTCCCATAATTCACTGGCCCTATTAAATCATCAACATCCCTTAACTTGTCTTGCATTCACCTTCCTTCTTAGCCAGCTTTGATTCCATAGTCCAACATTACAACTCCACGGCTTACACCCTCAACTATCATGACCCCCCACCTGATACCATTGCCATCAATAGTAAAACCTCACCTTGTTAAACCCAGACTTGGCCTATTCAAGGTTTATACCTCTGCTGCTAAACCTGGCTGGAAAAAAATACCCAACCATGGTAACTGGACCACCAATATCAAACAATGCTGGGAAATGCTGTATTTCCCTGCTCATTCTCATTCTCTCTTTCTCTCAGCTAGCAATTTTATAGTTATCTCTTCTCAAACCTGCAACACACTCGAAGCAATTTGCACTTTTTCAGATCTTACTTCTTATCTCGCTGAAAAATCAGAAATAATCGGAAAAGAGCGTCCATAAGCTCCCATTCTGCCTTGCCTTCTGTTTCCATAGATGAACTCTCTGTGCTCCTGTCTAAAGCTAACGCCTCCACTTGTATTTTTAAATTTTTTGTTTCTTAACATTTCTAATAACTTTATTTTTTAATGCTTTTTAAAAATTATATTTTATTGATTATGCTATTACAGTTGTCCTGATTTTTCCCCCTTCGTCCCCCTCTACCCAGTGCCCCCCACTCCCTCAGGCATTTCCCCCACCATTGTTCATGTCCATGGATCATGCTTATAAGTTCTTTGGCTTCTCCATTTCCTATACTGTGCTTTGAATCTCATTTCCCTTTGCCTGCTTAAAGACATCACCACAACAATGATGTCTTCTTTATCCTTCTAAAAAAGAGAGACTTCTCATGCTTCCATATGGCTCATGGCAGCTGCCCATTTCTCTGTTCTCTTTGCAGCAAAATTCTGTGGAAGAGTTGAATCTGTTTGTTGCCTTCACTCTCTCTTCCTAACTTTTGGTATTGATTGGAAAATTATCAAAGGCTAGAATTCAATTAGAAGAAAACAAAAAGTGGATTAGGGGAAATGAGATTTGGACAAAATATCTGCTACTCAGACTTCTACCAGGTCCTTGCCTTTTTAAATCCAATCCTAATAAATAACCAGTTACCTCTCTTATCCTCTGCACACATCTTCCTTTCTTACTTTCTCACCATTGAGAGAATCCTTATGTCAGTGCCTGAATCACAGTTTTAAGGCCATTGACCTGAACCTTTCTGGACAGAACCAGAAGCAGACTCTTCAAGCAGACAATAAATCCCACGTAACATGTTTCTCAAAGCTTCTGTTTCCTTTTGGCCGTGAAAAAAATTCTGAGATTCAATTTGGGGAAAAATTATTTACCTTACAAAATTAAACAAGCACAGAATAGAACTGAAAATATAAATTGTCCTCCAGTTTATTTTTAAGATTTTTGGATGGTACTGCTTCTTAGCTACAAAGAACTATGAGAATTCAATGGGTAGTTCAGCAGAATGTGTTCTAAAATTAAAGACAAACAAATATTTTTCTAAGATGATCTTTCTGTGCTTACTTTCAAGTTGCATAGACTGCACAGATAGTTGCATTCTCTGTACAACTTGCATTTTACATGCATGTAAGCTACAGTCAGATAAGTAAGGCAACATTTTCATGGATTAAAAATACTCTCACACTTATTACTGAAATTCTACAGGTTTAGCCTGATTTGATTTACAAATTACTTTGTTTAATGAATTATGTATCTTCTCTATAAAATCTTTGAATAACAGATTCCTATTTCAAGGTCCCTTAAAATGACCCTTAAGCCACCCTTGAAAACTTATTTTTAGTTTGTCTAATATTTAATGGTGAAATAGTTGAAAACATCTAATTACAACATTCAGAAAACTTTCCAAGATGAATTTGCAAAGTCATATATTCTGCTTTCTTTGACTCCCCCCCCAAAATTCAATTTATGTGTCCTAGTTTTTTCTTTGAAGAGAAGGGAACCAGTTAGTCACATGCTAATCAAACACTTGGGTTGAATGTGTAATGAATCATTTTTTGGAATCAATCATTAATTTTTATCCAAGAGCCATCTCTGACATAAATGGGTTTAAGAAGGGTTAACGAGAAGCACATTCTATCAGAAATGAAAGAAAATCCACATATTTTTGAGAAGCTGCCTGCTTCAAGAGGTCCATATTTATTGATTCTCATTCTTCTATGTCTAAATTTCTGGACTCAAATCCCAGAGTTTCTGTCTCATCACAGAAGAGATGGTTATCACCATTAAGTTTTTGAAAATGTCTTCAGGCTTTCAAGGCTCAACCTCTACTATAGGCAACCATGCTAAGGCAATGTACTGAGAAACTTAAATACCATCAGATCACCCTAGGTCTATTGCCACCGTGAAGTAAGAGTACTTCATTCATTCATTCATTCATTCATTCATTATTCATTCCTTTTTTTTTTTACTTACTCAACAACCATTTGATGAGAACGTCAGATTCTATGTCAAAAGAACTAATGAAACACATGTAATTAAAATATAGCTGGCACTGTCAAGGAGCTAACATTCAGTAGAGGCAACAGAAGTAAGTAAACAATGAAATGCAGTACAATCTGGTAACAGGTTATTATGTCTCTGTTTCTGGGTGTCTTGTCATAGTCCTGCCAGAATTGTCTCAGAGTGGATATTTGCCATTCCTTTGTCAACTCATCATCTGAAGTTCTTGCATTATGAGTCTTGGTAGGAGGGAGAATCTGTCTCCCATTGTAAAAGTTAAACAGGTAGAACTTCCCTTTTCCAGCCTCCCTTGCAGTTAGCTTGTGAGTATATGACTTAAGCTACTTCAGTGGAGTGCCTCTGTCATTTATTTTGAGGTTGAGCACCCTGTGGTGCCAGCGGTGGGTAGTAGCACCAGTGACAACATAGAGTGTTCAGTGCTCTGGGCACTGGGAGTGCAGCAGCAATATACGCACCAAACCTGTTCAGTACTTTTCCTGCAAAAGCTGTCCCATATGTAGATCTTTAGTCCTACCTGTTCTGGGGGCTACCTGCTGGACTTTTACCTGCTGAGTTTCATTGCTTACATTAGGCAGATACCTGAATTTTCAAATGCATTGGCAAGCCAACCTTTTTGACTTTTTGCAAGGGGGTTGCTTGTTTTGTTATGGAAGGTAATGACCTAGATACCAAGTCAATAGGAGATGTTTATATTGTGACATTATTCAGAACTTGAATAAATAAATTGGGGTTAGTTCAGAGATACTTGTGGATTTTTTACTTGAAGTTGCTAGTCTCTAAAACCATGAAAGTTTGAAATTATTTATCGGAAAGCTTGAGGTTCACAGCTTGGCTTCACCTGAGAAATTATAAGCCCAGCACAAGCAGCAGCCATCTCAGATTGCTTTATAGCTCAGGTAGGATGGCCCCAGGCAAAAAACAGGTTGGGGCAACCTTGGCCTGCACCACACGGGAAACCCCAGAGCCTGCACACCCAGTGGAGAGCTACAGATCATGTTGGAGCACCACTACTCTGCCCCCTAATGGCTGATCCTCCATGGAAGGCAGAAGTTGGAGGTCAGTGGTCAGAGCCAATCCTTGCAGCTGACTGGCCGAGGTCAATCCCACCCATTGACTTGCCAACAGCAATCAAGGCTCAACTACAAGAGGAGGGTATACTCAGACCACATGGAGGACATACTTTGTGTACCCAGCTTTGGTGATAGAGGAGGTTGTGCCACTGGACCCTACAGGACACCTATTACATTAGACCATGCAACCAAGACAGGGCAGTGTAGTAGCTCTACCTAATACATAGAAACAAACACAGGGAGGCTGCCAAAATAAGGAGACAAAGAAACATGGCTCAAATGAAAGAACAGATCAAAACTCCGAAAAAAGAGCTAAACAAAATGGAGATAAGCAATCTATTAGATATAGAGTTCAACACAGTTACAAGGATGCTCAAGGAACTTAATGAGGACCACAAATCCATAAAAAAGACCCACTCAGAAATGAAGGATACACTAATTGAAATAAAGAACAATTTACAGGGAAACAACAAGGGAGTGGATAAAGCTGAAAATCAAATCAATGATATGGGTCATAAGGAAGCCAAAAACAACCAATCAGAACAACAAGATGAAAAAAGAATCCAAAATACCAAGCATAGTGTAAGCAGCCCCTGGGACAACTTCGAGTGTTCCAACAGTCACATCATGGGGTGCCAGAAGAGGAAGAGAAAGAGCAAGAAATTGGAAATCTATTTGAAAACATAATGAAAGAAAACTTCCCTAATTTGGTGAAGGAAATAGACATGCAAGTCCAGGAAGCACAGAGAGTCCCAAATAAGATTGATGCAAAGAGGCTGACTCTAGGACACATTATAATTAAAATGCCAAAGATTAAAGATAAAGAGAGAATCTTAAAAGGAGCAAGAGAAAAGCAGTTAGTTACACACAGGGGAATTCCCATAAAACTGTCAGCAGATTTCTCAAAAGAAACTTTGCAGGCTAGAAGGGATTGGAAAGAAATATTTTTTTTGAGTTATTGCTTTTATGTTTATTTTTATTATGATATAATATGCATAAATAAAATTTGCCACTGTGTTGATTTTTATATGAACTTTTTTTGTAATTAATTATATTTATAATACTGTGTATCCATAGCACTATTTATTTCCAATGTGATTTTGTCATTTAAACATTTCAGGGCATTCTGTTTTTTTTTTCAGGCATTTACTCAATTTGTAATTATTATTTTTTTATTGTTCAAGTACAGTTGTCTCCATTTTTCCCCACCAATCCCACAGCCCCACTCATCCCCAACTCCCACTCTCAACCCTTCCCCCCTTTGGCTTTGTCCATGTGTCCTTCATATACTTTCCTTGATGACCCTTCCCCCTTTTCTCTTGTTATCCTCTCCTCCCTCCCCTCTGGTTATTGTTAGTTTGTTCTTTATTTCAATGTCTCTACATATATTTCGCTTGCTTATTTGTTTTGTTGATTAGGTTCCACTTATAGGTGAGATCATATGGTATTTCTCTTTCACCACCTGGCTTATTTCACTTAGCATAATGCTCCCCAGACCCATCCATGCTGTTGCGAATGGTAGGAGCTCCTTTCTTTCTAGGAGTATTAGTATTTCATTGTGTAAATGTACCACACTTTGTTGATCTACTTATTTACTGATGGGCACTTAGGTTGCTTCCAACACTCAACTATCACAAATTGTGCTGCTATGAAGATTGGGGTGCCTAGATTCTTTTGAACTAGTGTTTCAGGATTCTTAGGGTATAATCCCAGCAGTGGAATTTCTGGGTCAAAAGGCAGTTCCATTTTTAGTTTTTTTTTTTTTTTTTTTAGAAAATTCCATACTATTTTCCACAGTGGCTGCACCAGTCTGCATTCCCACCAATAGTTACTAGGGTTTCCTTTTCTCTACAACCTCACCAGCACTTGTTGTTTGTTGATTTGTTTATGATGGTCATTCTGACCAGTGTGAAGTGGTATCACATTGTGGTTTTAATTTGCATCTCTCTAATAGCTAGCAATACTGAGCATCCTTTCATGTGTCTCTGGATCCTCTGTATGTCCTCCTTGGAGAAGTATCTGTTCAAGTCCTTTGCCCATTTTTTTAATTGGTTTGTTTGTCTTTCTGGTGTTGAGTTGTGTGAGTTCTTTATATATTTTGGAGATCAAACTCTTGTCCAAGGTATCATTAAGGGAACTTCAGGGCAACATGAATCATAATAATATCTGAATATTAAGGACACCAGAAGGAGAAGAAGAGGAGCAAGGGATAGAAAAGCTGTTTGAAAATGTAGTGATGGAAAACTTCCCTAACTTGATGACAGAAAAAGTCACACAAGTCCAGGAAGTACAGAGGATTCCAATCAAGAGGATTCCGAAGAGGCCACACCATAGACACATCATAATTAAAAAGGAAAAATTGAAAGACAAGGAGAGAATCTTAAAGGCAGCAAGGGAGAACCAGGGAGTAATATAGAAGGGAACCCTAATAACTGTAGCAGCTGACTCCTGAACAGAAACACCATAAGCCAGAAGGGAATGGTAAGAAATATTCTAAGTAATGAAAAGGAAAGATCTGCAAACAAGACTATTTGGAAAGGAATACTTAAAGTCATGAAAAGCAGGGACCTACAGTCAAGACTTTTCTACCCAGTAAAGATATCATTTAGAATCAAAGGGCAGATAAAGAGCTTTTTAGACAAGAAAATACTAAAGGAGTTCATCACCAAACCATTATTATATGAAATGTTAAAGGGACTTATTTAAGAAAAAGAAACCAAAAATATGAACAATAAAATGGCAATAAATACACATCCATCAACAATTAAATCTAAAAAATATATAAGCAAGCAGAAAGAATGGGGACAGAATCATGGATATGGAGAGCATTTTGATGGTTGCCAGATGGGAAAAGATCTGGGGGAATGGGTGAAGAGATAAAGGGACTAAGAAGTACAAATAGGTGGTTAGAGAATAGCCATGGGGGTGTAAAGTACAGTATAGGAAATGGAGTAGCCAAAGAACCTATACAGATGAGCCATGGACATGAACAATGGTATGGGATTGCCTGAGAAACTTGGGGGTGCTTGGTGGAGGGGGGTAAAGGGGGAAAATTGGGACAACT
This sequence comes from Glossophaga mutica, assembly GCA_039655065.1. NCBI lineage: Eukaryota > Metazoa > Chordata > Mammalia > Chiroptera > Phyllostomidae > Glossophaga > Glossophaga mutica. The sequence continues at coordinate 162,749,451 of CM077303.1, forward strand.
CTAACAGTATAATCAATAAAATAAAATTAAAAAAGAGAAATGTCCACAGCTTTCACACTAATAGTCTTTTTAATAAAGAAATAATCTCTAAAATATTGATTGTGTTTATTATCGGTTTTAGACATTTTCTTCAAAAAACGATTTAATAGATTTTACTATAAATCTGGTTCATTATATTGTCTTTTTGTGTTCTCTCTTTGGGTGTTTAAAATTTTTTGTTTCATTTATTATTTTTTAAAGTATGCTTTCAACAACTCATTTGTAATTTTACATGATGTTTTAATATGATCACATAGGAACATCGCTGTTGAGCAGAACATAGCACAGATGATGAAGGTCCATTTACAAATCATTTTAAATAATACTTAAGGTCATGATTTACATACTGAATTTTTAAATAAATTATATCAAACTCTCTAAATGATCATCTAGTTCGGGCAGTTATGAGTTGAATTATATCTCTGATTACGCTCTATTTACAGCATATTGATATCTGTCCAATGTCATTTCTTATTTGATGAGGAGGACTTAAGGTAAAAATTTTAGTATACTAAAATGTGACAATTATTACTTATATAGGGAGATACTAGCTCATTGTCTGAATATAATAACTTTTTAAAACTTTTCTTCTTTATATAATTTTGAAAGAAATACCAAAGGTGAGTCAAATTGGCCTTCAAAGTGTTCTATTACTTTTGTTTTATTTAAGTAGCAGTTCATGAAGTTTGTGTTTTATAACTTAAGAGTAAGAGTGGGATTCACAGAAATTATCTTTAGGAGCATTTAATGATCCACGCAACACTCTGGAACTCCAGTAAAAGAGTGTGAATGATCACTTTCTGTGAACATTTAGAAAAAAATTTTAACTCTATGCCAATAGTGTCCAATGCTACTAAATTGTCTTTCTAGGCCATTTAAGGGGGTAGTTACAAATATATTTTTCTTAAGAGAAAAATAAATCATTAGCTTATACTAAAATTTGAAGTTACATTATTTCGATAATATATTTTACTTTATAGTTGTATCTCATATACTTACCATATTGGTTCCTTATTACATTAACATAAACATCATTCACTTTATACTATAATAATTCTTAATATTCAATATAGCACTACTAATATTACTACTTACAATAAGATACTGAATATACTTTTAGACTTCCGTGGTTCTTTGGCTTTTAGAGTATATTCCATTAAGAATATATAGTCAAAATACTGCATTTTAAAATCAATTAAATAGTTTCAATTGTCACTGTACTTATCAACTTAATATATCATTTGTATGTACAAAATAATTTCAGTTCCTTTTTAATATTTAAGAATTGTTTTTCTTTCCTTTTGATTATGTATTGTTTTATAATTGCATAAAGTATTGACATGATTCCAAAGCTAAAATTATAAAACAAGGTATTTTCACAGAAGAGCCATTCCTCTACATTCTGTTCTTTCTCCAAATAAAAGTTATTAATTTTATTAATTTTTGCTTTATGCTTTTCAGTGATATTTTTAAAATTATAACTGAAATATGTCCATAATAAAAACTTTGATATTTCCCCAATTTCTTTACTATGAACACAATTTTGTGCCTTGCTTTTCCGCATAACAATATATTTAGAAGATTACCCTGTATCAGTACTGAGAATCATCTGCCTACCTCTGTACAGCTGCATAATATTCTAGTTTGTGGATCTCCCACAGTTTAGTCAATTTGTTTCTTTTTTGAACATTTGTTTCTAGCTGTCTGCTATTAGAAATAAGACTACAGTGAATATCCTTATATATATGGCTTTTTGCATTTTTGCCTGTGTATCTTTGGGATAGATTTCTTAAAAAAGAATAGCTAGCTGCATAAATAATTGCTCTTTTACTTTTTATTTTGTAGTATGACCTGCTTGTCCTTGTCCATATGTATATGTATTTTACATAATTTCACTCATGTTTATAAGGATTTTTATTTTGCATTTACATTTAATATAATTGTTTATCTGTGTCTATACCTCTTTATTTTTACAGAATATTACAGAATTATTTTCATCTTTCTATAATAGTCATTAAAGAATATTTCAAAATTATTTATCTTCTATTTCTTTCCTTCCTGAGTAACTACTTAATGGATATGTGCTGAATGGAAGAGAATCAATAGCACTCTATGCCTGACATAAAGAACGTGAGGAAGTGCTTGTGTGCATGTGTATACACATGCATAACAATTTCTGTGTGTCTCTTAGAACATCTAATTGCCTATGCATTTTAAAATTTGGTAATGTAGCCCTGGCTGGCGTAGCTCAGTGGATTGAGCGCGGGCTGTGAACCAAAGGGTCACAGGTTCGATTCCCAGTCAGGGCACATGCCTGGGTTGCAGGCCAGGCCCCTAGTGGGGGCCACGTGAGAGGCAACCACACATTGATGTTTCTCTCCCTCTCTTTCTCCCTCCTTTCCCCTCTCTAAAAATAAATAAATAAAATCTTAAAAAAAAAAATTTGGTAATGTAAAATTCTGTAGACAACTGGATTTCAGATTAGACCAGCTCATCTTGTGTTATATCATATCTATCTGCTATGAAGAAACAGAGTTGTTCCATGTCATATATTTCTATACACTTGGAACATATAAATTGACCAAGACCAAGAATTCACTTATGAAATTAGAAATCATCAAAAGCCACTTCCCTCCCTGGCTGGTGTAGCTCAATGAATTGAGTGTGGGCCTGCAAACCAAAGGGTTGGCGGTTCGATTCCCAGTCAGGGCACATGCCTGGGTTGCGGGCCACATCCCCAGTAGGAGGGGTGTGTGAGAGGCAACCACACATTGATGTTTCTCTCCCTCTCTTTCTCCTTCCCTTCCCCTCTCTAAAAATAAATAAATAAAATCTTTAAAAAACCCAACTTCTCCCCACTTATTTCCCAGTATTTACTTCTTACCTTGTTGAGCAGATGTGCTATGGGTTAAGATGAAGTATTGCTTTCTTGGACCTTGTCAAAGACACTGACCCCCTGTCACTAGCACCTGAAGTCCAGTACTCTTTCCTATGCATATGAGCCTTCTGTAACACCTCTTGTGCCTGGACTCTTCCTTCTGTCCTCTCTGTTTATCAAAGAAGTTACACTTAAAATTAAAAAGCAAGTTACTGAAAAATTTACATTGAGAAGAGCTAGTTGGTTTGGCATTAGAATGTCCATGTAATTTAGGAGGTAAATTTTGCTAAATTCTCTTTGTTTTCTACTTATATAGCAAGAATCCTAAAGTTAATAAAAAAAGAATTCTGAGACTTAACCACAAGTGGTTGTAAAGAATATAGGTGGGGGTAGTAAATGGTGATGGAAGGAGATGTGACTTTGAGTGGTGAATACACAATTCAGTATACAGATGATTTTTATGGAATTGTGTACCTGAAACCTATGTAATTTTATTAACCACTGTCATCCCAATAAATTTTAAAAAAAGAAAAAGAAAAAGAAAAAAGCAGTTTAAAAAATCGAATTATGATCACTTTTTTACATTTCTTAATCCAGCTTAGAACCATGACTTTTCTTGGGAAAAATAGAAGCACAATTTGGTTTAGCCTAAAACAACCACTCAGCTATCTGTAAACATATGATTACATAATACAGAAAGTCTGACATCATATTCCTCAGCTGTTTTGGAATTAGAAACTTAGTGTCATGCAAAAATTCATAGTTTTTATCCTAAAATAAATATCATACAAATAGAGATGTAGAAGCACTTTATTATAATTTCCATACATATAGTTTAATGGCAAAATGATTAAAAATTATTAACATGGTCACAAAAGCCAAGATAGATGCATTTGTTATAGATGAAGAGATCCACAAAAATTATATTAAAGTGAATGTGAGAATCACCTAAGATTATTTACAGTATAATTATCTAGGATATTTGAACTAAAAAGTAGACAAAAGAATGTAAATGAAGAAAAAAATAAATGACAAAAGAAATCTTTTCTTTTTTCTTAAAGGGAAGTCAGTAAGGAAGGGAATCAGAAACATTTAAAATGTAATAGAACCATGTGTAATTTTCTTCTGGGACCCTGAGCCACAGTGTTATCCAGTGAAAAATGAACCTGAGACATTTATTGCTGCCGAGGGAGTCCCTAGGCCATCAGTGATAGGTTTGGACTGAGGCTTTGCTTGAAGGTTATGTGAAAACTTTGTCATTCAAAGTCAGCATCACTGACAAGCACTATCCTCTGTAGGGCCACACTAAACTCCAGTGGATAAACAAAGGGGCAAGATATATTAGAAAGTATGGGGAATCTTTCTGCCTCCTCACAATTATTCATTCAGATTTATGGTACACGATTTTGACTCACTCTGGCCAGGGTCACTGATCATGCCATAAAGAGGCTCATTATCAATAAATACACATTAATCACATGTGTTGAAACATGTACAAGCCAGCACAGACATCACAAAAGAAAACCAGTCATTCGATTGTGGTCATACTCATTTTAGACCCCAATCATTCTCTACTTTGATCAACCACCATTTTCAACAAGCCCAGAACTAAATAATTGTGTGGCTGTTTCTAAAAAGCAAATTCATCCTCACAGATCAGAAATTTACTGCTCCACAGGATATTGAGAAAAAAATATTCTACAGGTTTTGATCCAATCTTTAAAAAGGCATCCCAAACTGATTTTGAAATGCAGCCTCACTGGAATAAATGAAAGATTTCCCAAGACGATTACTTTGAAATAGACAACTCTAATCTGGGATTTGTATCAGTTCATTACTGCTTCACTTCTTGATTCCATGCTTACCCCGTAAAAAAGGGGATAATTCACCTATTAATCTTCACCATTTCGGCAAATGGCTACTCCACTAGTTTGTCAGTCCAAAGGCTTATGGTCATCCTTGATGCTTTTCAATTTTTTGTACTCTACAACCAATCTAACAACAAATCTGACAAGGATAGTGAAGCAGTTTGGATGTCTAAAGAAATCTGTTGTCCTGGCTGCTGTGGTTAAGTGGTTAGAGCATTGTCCTGTGTACTGAAAGGTTGCCAGTTTGATTCTGATCAGGGCACATGCCTAGGCTGTGGGTTTGGTTCCCTGGTGGGTGCATCTGGGAGGCAATCATCTATGTTTCTGTCTCACATTGATGCCTCTCTCTCTCTCTCCCTTCCTCCCTCCCCCACACCATTTTCTTTTAAAATAAATGAATATATCATCTGGTAAGAATAAAAAATCTCTTCAGGTACATTATATCTAAATTCTAGCTAAAGCACAATTTGTTAATGCACAGTTTGAGATGATGGAAAGTAAAGCAATTACTTATAGGCCAGTAACGTAAAGCATACACAGATCCTGATTATTAACTTTGCCATGAAGTAAGTGTCTATGTCCACCAGCCCAGAACCTACATTTTGAGGGGTTGGAAGAGCAGAGAGGAATCAGATGAGAGGTCTGTGAATGGTAGGAGGTTGGACTGGAGACTTGGCCCAAGAAATTTCCATGTAACACCACGGCAGGGATCTGGGTTAACAAGAACATGAGAGTTTCTTACCACCAGATCACATTCAAAGAGGTATAGGGCCTGAATTCATGCTATATGTATGGTCCTCTCAAAACAAGCAAATTTTTTTTTGTCATTCCTCAGGATCCTTTGCTGCTCCATCCTTTTCTCCCTTACCACTTAGGCCTGAGTGCTTAGTTCTCATTTTTCTCAATACTTATTTCTTGGTACATATTCAGTCATAAATATCTGTCTCCCACCTGCTTAAACTCCAATTTTGTATATTTACCTGCCATTAGGCATCTCCATTTGAAAATTTAAGATGCTTTTTGTAACTGAATTTCTGATTTCTGCCACTCCCTGACCAAGCCCACTCCACGTACATCTTCCCCATTTCGCTGACTCCTCCGGAACCTTGGACCACCCCCTGCTGCTTTCTACTCCTCACACTCCACACCCAGCCTATCCATAAATGCCACATCGTTAAATGATGTAATGTTTTTACATCAAAATCTATAATTGACAGATTATTAGAACTAGCTAGAATTTAGTGATATCAACATGTCAAAGTTCAATTTACTTCTACACTCCAGCAGCAGGAAATTAGAAAATACAATTTAAAAGGATGCCATTTTTAAGAATAACATCAAAAATAAAGTATCAGTACAAACCTAACAAAAGATATGTAAGATGTTTTTCATGAAATCTAAATAAAGATAAACATGTTCATCACCAGAAATATGTAATATTATAAATTCTACCAAAAATCTATTTGTGATTAAGTACATTTCTAATCAAAATAGTCCCTGTTTACTATAGAACTTGACAAGCTGATTCTAAAAGTATTCAGAAAAGCAAGTACATATTTGAAGAATTGGGAAGAAACCTGCCATATCAGCTGACAAGACATCATAATGCTAGAGCAATTATATAACTAGAGAAATGTGCACTGAGGCAGGGGTGACAAAGAGACCAATGGAACACACAGTCTAGAGCAGGCTCACCTTATGTCAAAATCTGATATATGACAGACCTGGCACTGTAGCTCTGTGTGGAAAGGACGGATCATTCGATAAACTATACTCCGAGAATTTCTAACCCACATGGGAAAAATTAAAGTGGTGTCTTCCCCCATAAGATATAAACAAATCAGCTCTAGATGGTTCAAAGATTCAAGTGTTAAACACAAAATGTTAAATTTCAAAAGACAATGCAACTTTTTATATTTTGTAGAGTAGGGAATGATTCTGGAATAAGATCCTAAACAAAAATTATAATGAAAAACATTAATAAATTTTACTACATTAAAGGTACATTTTTCTAATTATCAAAATACATGGTAAAGAAAAAAAGCAAAGAACTTGGGGAAGGTATTTGCATACCATATAACTAATAAGTGACTAAGCTCCAGAAAAATAAAGAACTTATAGAAATTAACTAGACGAAGACAATCAATCCAATAGAAGCCATGCACAGGCCTTTCTTAGAGAAGGAAACAGGATTGCTACTATGTATGTAAGAAATCACTTAGTTGCACTGGATCAGTGGATTGCTTATTAAAATCATAATAAGCTGCTTTTTCACACAAAAGAGGTTGAGAAAAACTGAATCAACTGAGAGTATGGTATTGGTGAAGATACAGAACCAAAGGCACTTTAGAATTAACAAGTGAAGTGCAAATTGGTTTAACCACTTTTAAAAACAATTTGTCATTAACTAGTGAAGTTATGAGCCAGCTATTCTTTTTCTAGGAATTTCACCTAAGAAATTTTGAACAAGTGCTCCAAGAGACATGCACAAGAATGTTTATGTTAACTCCCAGTGAGGGGTGTCCAACCTTTGGCATTTCTGGGCCACACTGGAAGAAGAGTTGTCTTCGGCCATACATTAAATATATTGCAACATGCAACCACAAAAAAGTCTCATAATGCTTTAAGTAAATTTATGATTTTGTATTGGGCCACATTCACAGTCATCCTGGACTGTATGAGGCCCATGGCCACAGGTTGGATACCCCTGTACCATCAAGTCAGGAACTTGATGATTTCATCCGGCTAGCAGTCCTGCTAAACTTAAGTTAGCCCATCAGAGATTCATAGACACTGGCAAAAAGACACAAGATGTCAGAGTTAGAGACAAAAGATAAATTATTCACAGCAAAAACAATGGTCAGAGTAACCTGCAGACCCCAGTTCCTTCAGGATGATGTGGTGAGAGGGCCAGGTGTTGCTTGTAACAGCAATGAAAATGCATTACAGAGAAGAACCCCGAGAGACTGACTGTATGTAAGAGGTGGCAATAAATCTGCCTATCTTCCCTTCCAGAGAGAGAGACACCACCTTATTATCCTGAAATGTAAGCAGTTCTCTCTGGGGACTAAGGGGAAGCATCTTTATCTTTATTACCCTGGAATATCTTTAAGTAGACTGTTGTGTCTATCTTTATTTTCTGGCAACATAAACAAATTAGCTCCAGAGGAGGTCCTTATCCTCATCTTCTCGGACTCTAGGCTTATACAAATATTGCTAAGATGATAGCTCAAGAGCAAATTGGCTGTTAGTGCCAGATGTTAAGCAACAGGTAAGATTAATAGAGAATTGTATGTTGACAGTTCATAAGGGCATGGTTTGTAACAGTAATGCAAAGCAAAGCGAACCACGATGCTTGATGGCAGAAGTCTAGGCAAATATATTGAGGACTGTACAAACAAAGAAACATTTTGCAGGAGCTGAAAATAAAATGAACTACAGCTTTTTTCAACAAGCATGAACCCTATGTTAAGAAACCAAGTAACACACAGAAGTATATAAATTTGAGTTCAGAAACAGGTAAAACTAGCAAACTCATTTAAATAGAGTTATACACATTAGAAATAAAGTTATAAAGGAAAACAAGAGAACAATTAACATAAAATAGAGTTTAACTCTGAAGGGAAAGCGAGGGGATGTGATTAGAAATGGACAGACAGGATATTCCAAAGATATTGAACACATTGTATTTTTGACCTGAATGATGGGTATTCTTTTTGTTAATACTCTTCAAATTATGCATAAAAGTTATATACAGTACTTTGTAAAAAAAAACAACAAAAGACCAAATACCTGTTTAAAAATGGACAAAGGACACAGATAGACATTTCTCCAAGGAAGACATACAAATGGCTAACAGTTACACGAAAAGGTGCTCAACATCATAATCATCACAAAAAATGCAAGTCAAAACACAGTGGGTTATTGTGTCATGTGTTAGGATGTCTACTATGAGAGAAGGAAGGAAGGGAGGAAGGAAGGAAGGAAGGAAGGAAGGAAGGAAGGAAGGAAGGAAGGAAGGAAGGAAGGGGGGGAAGGGGGGAGAGAGAGAGAGAGAGAGAAAGAAAAGGGAAAAGAAAGGAAAGGAAAGAGGGAAGGAAGGAAGAAAGAAAGGAAGAAAGGAAAAAGAAAAGAAAGACAAGCATTAGTGAGAATGAAGGGAAACCCTGGTATGGAATGGAATGGAAATTGTGGGTGGAAATGTAAATTGGTAAAGCTGCTATGGAAAACAGTATGGTTGTTCTCTAAAAATTAAATAGAACTACCATATGATTCAGCAAACCGACTCCTGGAGATTTAGCCAAAGGAATTGAAATCAAGATCTTGAAGAGATATCAGAACTTCCATATTCACTGAAGCATTATTACAATAGCCAATATATGAAAATAATGTAAATATCCATTTACAGATGAATGGATCAAGAAAATGTGGAAGAGTGATGTTACCAAGATGCTGAAATAGGTTGTTCCCAATTTTGCTCCCACTCACAAGAAGCACTACCAACAATTATTCATGGACAAGACACCACTGAGAAAATCTTGGAACACAGAAGTGAGCCTGCATCACCCCCTGCGCCATAGAGACTGAGACAAACTGCATTAGGAGGGTAAGAGGAGTGGGCTACACATGGACCACACTACTCCTCTTCCGCACTATCACAGCACCACACTGAGAATTTACGATGAGGCTACCATTTCTCCAGTGGAAAAAGAGAAACTGGGGTGACATCTAGGTCCCTCAGAATTATGGGTAGCTTTTTGGGAGTCTCTAGTCTAGTCTTGACTCATGAGGGTCACTGGGGAATCTGGGGGCTTGATTACTGGGAATCCGATTCTGATGGAAAAGGGAGGGAGGAGTCTGCAAAAATCAGCACTGAGAACTTGACATTTTTTAGTATAAACAATGTTAGTTAGATACCAAAACAAGTCTTGCCAGGTTCTAGATGATTGAAGTTATACCAGGTTTCTTCTCTAACCACAATGGTATGAAACTAGAAATCAATAACATATAGAAACCTGCAAAACCAGGAACTCATGGAAATTAAATCATACTCTCTTCGCCCTGGCTGGTGTGGCTCAGTGGATTGAATGCTGGCCTGCGAAATAAAAGGTCACTAGTTCCATTCCCAGTCGGGGCACACACCTGGGTTGCTGGCCAGGTCCCCGGTTGGAGGTGTGTGAGAGGCAATTGAGTGATGTATCTCTTGCACGTTACTCTCCCTCTCTTTCTCACTCTTTTTCCCTCTCTCTAAAAGTAAATAAGTAAAATATTTTAAAAATAAAAAAAATCGTACTCTCTTAAACAACCAATGGATCAAAGAAGAAATTAAATATATATGTGTATATATAATGTATGTGTGTGTGTGTGTGTGTGTGTGTGTGTGTGGAGAGAGAGAGAGAGAGAGAGAGAGAGAGAGAGACTAATGTAAATGGAAATACAACATACCAAAACTTATGGAATGTAGCATAGAAAAAACAAGAAATATTTAAAACCTAACTTTACCCTTCAGGGGAAAAAGAAAAGAAGAAAGTAAGCACAAAGTCAGTAGAAGAAACGAAATAAGAATAGTGTGGAAGTAAATAAAATAGAGAACAGAAAAATAGAAAAATGAATAAAACTAAGAGTTGTTTTTTTTTTTGAAAAGATAAAGAAAATTACCAAACTTTAGCTAAACCAACCAAGGAAAAAAGAAAGAAATCCAAATCAATAAAATTATGAGTAAAAGGTGAGACATTACAACTGATACCACATAAATACAAAGGATCGTAAGGGGCTACTATGAACATATATATGCCAACAAACTGGACAACCCAGAAGAAATGAAAAAATTCTTAGAAATATATAACCTACCAAGACTGAATCAGGAATAGAAAATTTGAATAATCCACTTAATAGTAAAGAGAGTGAATTAGAAATAAAAAATTCTCCCAATTAAGACATACTAAACTCCAGAAAGTTTTGCTGGTGAATTTTACCAAACATTTAAGGAAGAATTAATACCAATTTTTTCAAACTCTTCTAAAATACTAGAAAAACAGAGGACACTCTCAAGCTCATTTTATGAGGCCAGCACTACCTGATATCAAAGTCAGAAAAGGACACTACCAGAAAAGAAATTACAGGCCAATATCTGTGAAGAATGTAGATACAAAATTTCCCAATAAAATACTAACAAACTGAGTTTGGCAGTACATTGAAAAGATCATTCACCATGATCAAGTGGAAATTTATCCTGGGATGCAAGGATGAAAAATCAGTCAATGTGATACATCACATTAATAGAATGATTATGCATCTCAATAGATACAGAAAAAGCTTTTGACAAAATTCACTATCTGTTCAGGATAAAAACACTTAACAAATTAGGTACAGAAGTAACATACCTCAATATAATAAAAGCCATATATGACAACCTCATAGCTAACATCACACTCAGTGGTGAAAAAAATTGATAACTTTTCCTCTAAGGTAGGAACTAATGCAAGGGTGCCAACTCTCATTACTCATATTCAATGTGGTACTAGATGTCCTGCCCAGAACAATCAGGTAAGAAAAAGAAGTAAGTCAATAAAATTGGAAAGGAAGAAGTAAAACTGTCCCTATTTTCAGATGACATGATTTTATATATAGAAAATCTTAAAGATTCTACCAAAAAATTGTTGATCTAATTAATTAATTCAGTAAAGTTGCAGGAAACAAAATCACCATACAAAAATCAGTAGTAGTTCTATACACTAACAACAAATTATCTGAAAAAGAATTATAGAAAATGATTCCATTTACAATAGCATCCAAAACAATAAAATATTTAGAAATATATTTGACAAAGGAGGTAAAAAATCTCTATACTGAAAATGCTAAGTCATAGATCAATGGAATTGAAGAAGACACAAATAAATAAAAATATATCCCATCCCATCATGGATTGGAAGACTTAATATTATTAAAATATCCATACTACCCAAAGCCACTGATAGATTCAATGCAATTCCTGTGTCAGTTTTACAGAACTAGAAGAACAATCCCAAAATTTATATGAAACTACAAAAGACCCCAAGCAAAAGCAATCCTGAGAAAGAACAAAGTGGGAGACATCACACACCTTGATTTCAAACGTATATTACAAAGTTATGGTATCCGAAACAGTACTGTATTGGCATAAAATCAGAAACTTTAGGCAATGGAACAGAATTGAGAAACCAGAAATAATCCCATGCATATATAGTCAAATAATATTTGATAAGAGAACCAATAATACTCAATGAAGAAAAGAAAGTCTCTTCAATAAATGATGCTGGACAAATTGATATTCTCATGTAAAAGAATGAAAGTAGATCCCTACCTTATACAACTCACAAAAATCAACCCAAAATGTACTAAAGATTTAAATGTAAGACTGAAAACCATGCAATTCCTAGAAGAAAACAGAAAACATCTTCTTTTTACATTTTATTTCATTTAATATTGAATTTATTTATTGAATTTATTGGGGAAACGTTGCTTAATACATTTATATGGGTTTCAGGTCCACAATTCTATATTCATCATCTGCATATTGAGTTGTGTGTTCATTACCCAAAGTCTCCTTCTATCACCATTTAGCCCCCATTTACCCTCTTCTACCTCCCCCACCCTTCTTTCTTTCTGGTAATCACCATACTGTTGTCTATGTTTATGAGGGTTTTTTCTCAATCCCTGTACCTTTTACACCCAGCTCCCCAATCCCTCTTACCTCTAACAGCTGTCAGTCAGATTTCTGTATCTATGAATATGTTTCTATTTCATTTGTTTATTTTGTTCATTAGATTCCACATATGAGTAAAATTGTATGGTATTTGTCTTTCTCTGACTGGCTTATTTCACTGATCATAATACTCTCCAGGTCCATCCATGCTGTTGCAATAGGTAAGATCGCCCAAGTGCTCATTAGTAGATGAGTGAAGAAAAAAAACTGGTGTCACTTTACACAATGGAATACTACTTGGTTACAAAAAAAATGACAGAGAGATAGAAAAAGCTTCTTGACATGGGCCTTGGCATTGATTATTTGCATATGACACCTAAAGTATAAACAACAAAATAAAAAGTAAACAAGTGGAACTATATTACAATAAAAATTTTCTGCACAGCAAGAGAAATGATAAAAAAGACATATATCATATATTTGATGCGGGGTTAATATCTAACATATTAAGAACTCATAGAACCCAATAAGAAATAAAACCCAATTAATCCAATTTAAAAATGGGCAAGGGGTGTGGGCTGGGTGGAGGGGTTGTAGGGGAAAAAAGTGGGCAACTGTAATAGCATAAACAATTAAATATTAAAAAATTAAAACTAAAAAATAATAAGAATTAAAACTTAAAAAAATAAAAAATGGACAAAGGACCCAAATATACATTTTTACCAAAATACATAAGCTGCCAATAGGTACACAAAAAGGTGCTCAACACTAAACATTAGGGGAAACAAATCAAAAGCCACATGAAACATCACCTCACACCTGTTAGAATGGCAAGAGATAACAATGTGGGCAAGAATGTGGAGAAACTGGAAACCTTGTGTACTGTTGGTGGGAATATAAATTGGGGAAGCTACTGTGAAAAACAGTATGGAAGTTTTTCAAAAAATTAAATATAGAACTACCATACAATCAAAATTTCTGCTTCTGGGTAAATATCTGGGGAAAGAAATAAAGACACTATGTCAAAGAGATATGTGTACCCTCATGTTCACTGCAGCTTTATTTACTGTGGCAGACCCTTCTGCGTGGCATGGGCCCAGCTCCCACTCGGAGATGCACAGGACCCACGCCCACAGATAGGTTCTCTCATGGGGAATCAGATTTGCAATATACCTAAGCTGCTTTTTGCAGAAAACTCCATCACCCTGCAAATGCTTTTTGTAGCTTCCTAAAATCCATGCTAAATCTTGCAGGGATCAGTGTAACTGGCTCAACCACTTTTGCCTTTTCATTTGCTAATATCCTTCTTCTGTGATGTGATGAGGGGCATTGGCTCCTTTTGTTGTAACTGGGGATAGTGAGTGAGGACCATCTTGTAATGTGAGGAGATATTAGAATAAAGGCCTGTCATGGCGAAGGCCATGGCTTTTTGCTACCCTTGAGAGAAAAGTCACGCTGTCCTCCTTTTTCCTCCACCGGACTTGGTAATCCGTGTGTATGTTTTTATTTCATCCATAATGACGCAGACACTGCTAGAAGGTGTCTGCATCAATTTACAATGGTTGAGACATGGGAACAATCTAAGTGTTCATTGATGAATGAATGAATGGATAAAGAAGTTGTGACATATACAAACACACACAGAATGACATATTATTCAGCTAGTGAAAAACGGAAATCCTGTCATTTGTGACAACAGAGATGGACCTTGTGGGCAATATGCTAATTGAAATAAATCAGAAAGAGAAAGACAGATACTGGATGCTCTCAGTTATATGTAGAATCTAAAAAAAAAAATCGCATAGAAAAAGAGATCAGATCTGTGTTTACCAGAGGTGGGGAGTGGGGGAATTGGGGGAAAGTGGTCAAAAGGTACAAATTTCCAGTTATAAGATAAATATTGGGGTGTAATGTACTACATGTTGACTATAGTTAACACTGCCATATGGTACATTTGAAAATTGCTAAGAGAGTACATCTTCAACTTCTCATCACAAGAAAAATAATTTATATCTATATAAGATGATGCGTAAACTAAATTTATGATTTTACAATATGTGTAAGTCAAGTCATTACACTGTACATTTTAAACTTATACAGTGCTGTATGTCAATTATATCTCAATAAAACTGAAAAAAGAATTAAAAAAGAAAATGTGGTGTATACATACAATGAAATATTATTCAGTCTTAAAAAGAAGGAAATGCTGCCATTTGGAGGAACATGAATTGACCTGGAGGACATTGTGCTACGTGAAATATGCCAGACACAGAAAAACAAATTCTGGATGATCTTATTTATATGTGGAATCTAAAATACAGAACCAGAGACATGAAAATAAAGAACAAACTGACAGTGACGGGGAGGGGAATAAGAGAGGAAAGAAGAGAAAGGGTCAAGTCAAGGAACATGTATAAAGGACTCATGGACAAATACAACTGGGGGAGAATTGAATGAGGAAGTTGAGGTGGGTAGGGCAGGGGAGAGTAATGGGGAAAAATGGGGACAACTGTAACTGAACAACAATAAAAAATAGTCAAACTCATAAAAGCAGATATTAGAATGATTGAATCCTGGGCCTGGGAGCCAGGGAAATGGAGAAGTGATGGTCTTCGGTTATGCAAGATAAATAAGTTTTAGAGATCTTCTATACAGCATAGCGCCCACTACTAACAATACAGTATCATATACTTACAACTTGCTAAGAGAGTAGATTTTATTTTAAATGTTCTTACCGCCCCCCACCCCCACACGCACTAAATAAAGCGTCAGTAGGAATCTTTGGGAGGTGATGAATACATTTATGGCCTCGATGGTAGTGACAATTTCACAAATGTATACTTATCCTTAGACTCATTGAGTTGTATACATTAAATGTATACAGTACATTTCCATTATACCTCAATAAAGTGGTTTAAAACATAAGGCTGGGGCTACAGTCATCTAAAGCCTTAAGCATGGATGGTGGATCCAGTTCCAATTCCACGCACATGCCTGTTGACAGAAGACCTTAATTCTTTATTGGCTTTTTTTTGAGGCCTCAGTTGTATGCCATGAAGGTCTCTCCTAAAGGGCTACCAGATAGTGATTGTGACAGGACAGCTGACCTCCCGACAGTGAGTGATCCCAGACAGAGAGCAAGCAAGGTGGAAGTTACGTCTTTTACAACCTGGGCTGAGAAGGGACATAACAATTACTTCTATGTTCTTGTGGTCTCATCGTCTGATGTTTCTATGACGTGGGAGAGGGAACTTACAGAAGAGTGAACACCAGCAGTCAGAGAACACTCGGGCCCATCTTGGAGGCTGGTTAACAGAAGAGATTATACCAATACTTAAAGCTAGGAATGACACGAGACTTAAGAACAAGAATTGCAGTGGGGAAAGAAAGTAGAGAACAACTTGATCAATGTTTAGGATACAGAATTAATGAAACTTGGTGACTGGCACAGTATAGGAGATGGAAAAGGCAGAATTAGAGATAACCTCAAATTTCTAACTTGCATGCCTGAATAAGAGACAGTACCTCAAAATCAGACAGAAAGAGCAGTTTCAGTGCAAAAAGCTTTACACTTATTCCTTATCATTATCGTCTCCAGCAATGTCTTTTCCAAACACTTCTTGCTCTCTTCAACCCTCATCATATTCTAAGGTCATCTCTTTCTCAGCTGACAATATCATTTCCTATTTTACAGAAAACTTTAAGACAATCTGATGTTTAATTCCACCTGCTCTCAATCTCACCATCTCAAGATACCGTATTTCTTGGTTTCAAGACATATTTTCATGTTTAACTTATCTGAAATTGGGATATGTATTCCAATCAAGCATGCTTTAGATATTCAATGAAATATGGCATATTGGTCATTTATTCTTTCATGCCTTTGTTTCCTGTGAGAAAGACAGAGCTTTAAAAAAACAATCATTTTTCTAGTGAAGCACTTGTGTCTTGAGAGAGTCAATTAACTCCTTTATTTCAGTTTGCCTTCTGAATAGTCCAGGCTTTGTATGTCCCCAGGTTTACAATCAAGATCCAAGTAACAAGCAGATACATCAAGAAGAGAGAAGGATATGAGTGGAATCAAATTGCAGCATTCTATTTATATTTCTAACGTCCTCCTACGTCCCCAACGATTTCTGTGATGTTTACACTCCATGATTAAGCCAGTCAATGGTTGTTGGAAGGAAGGCTTCTCCTTTTAAGATAGTGATAGATGCACTGACATAAAAACATTTTTTTAAGTGTTGGGCACCGGCCTGGCAAAAGAATAAACAGGGCAAAGGGAGGATGCTTGATCCCTGACAGCCTGGCCAGACAGTCCAGACCTCCAGCTGTGCTCTCAGCTGGTGTCTTATTCTTTTTGGCAAGAAGTCTCTTTTCTATCCTGCAAGAAAGGAATGTTCCAGCAAGGACACCTAGTTGTTTAATTAAACCTAACAGAGAAGGAACCATGATCTAAACCTTAAGAACCAGTTTTGGATGGGTTTTTTAATCAACTTAAAAGGAAAGAATGCAATGTCTCTTCTGCAGGTTTCCCTCCCCGTCAAACAGTAAATACTCCCGGCCGAGAAAGTAACATCTTTTAAACTGGGAGACGAGTTCTGCAAAGTTCTGTAGGCTTCCTAGAAACACTAAAGGTTTTGTTAAGCAAATCTTGCCTGTGATAAATTTCTGTCCATGACCCTCTGGAAAATATTTTGTATTTACTTAAGTTTGCCTAAATGAGTACAGGCAATCATGATAGGGCTTTGCTAGCTTCAGATTTAGGATTTTGGGAAAATTTCTCACAGCTTCTTATTACATCTTAATGCAATTCCTTCCTTGCCCCGTCTAATGTTTCTTCTAACTCCTTTGCCGCTCGTCTTTGCAATCTCTTTGACCTTCTTCCATTCCTGCCATAAAATATTCCTACTACTCTTCTACATCTTGCCACTTCTTTTACAACTATTTTTTTATTCCCCTCTGGTTACCTAACTTCTCGAAAAATGATGTGACATCAACCATCTTCCTTTTTCTTCTCAAACCCTCTGTAATCTGGATTTTGCCCCAGTGATTGTTTGAAACTGTTCTCTCAAAAATCCTGAGGTCCTGATTGTTAAACCCTTTGGGTTTTTATCATTTTCTCAACATTATTGACCTTCCTCCTTTCTATACTTTTCCCCACCCTAGTTTTAAAAAATTCTTCCCATTCACATGGTCTTCCTGATCTTTTAAAGTGAAACTTGGGAATGTTGTTCCCTTGTCCTTCCCACTGGCCTCAGCATTGAATACAGACACTGAATGTGGTTTATGGGACCTACCATCTGGTATATTAGTATGGCTCCAGTCTTACCTTTTTCAATTGGCTGCCTTACACTCAATTGCTGTAGCCAGGTCTGGTAGCTCCTTGAATGTTCCAGGCTTATTCTGTCCCACATTTGACCATTCCATGTACTGTTCCCCCTTCTGGAAGATTTTCTCACATTTACAATTCTTATTTTTATTTTGTTGCTATTTCATGTTTACTTGTCTCTATCCCTTTTTAGACTGCAAGCTCCTAGAAGCAAAGGCTATGTATGTTGTTTTACTCTTGTATCTTCATCACTAACAAATGCCTCTCCCTTAGTATTTGTTCAGTGACTGCCTGCATTATTCAAAAATGAATGCAGCATTTGATCCTCCCACCAGGACCCTCAGGCTACTTTTCCCTCTTTTCCTATTGACTTTAGTCTTGTTTAATCCCCTATATTTCTGTACATCACAGTAGCTTCCTGTCTTACCTCTATTTCATGGATTTCCCTTTCCATTATTTGGCACCCAGCTGTAGGCTGTTTTCCACAAGATACAACTCTAATCATTCCATACCACTTCTTTGTTAGATAATTTTCAGACTCCTCAATGCTTATATTATAAAGGTCAAAGTCCTTAATACATGGCTAAAAAAATTCCAGGCAACAATAACATACTTTCCTAGTCTTTTCTCTCACTAGTTTGTTCCTCTAACCTTCACTTCAGCAAGCAGACTACCAGGTCCATGATTTTGTGTGCAAACTGTTCTCTTCCCTTAGTCATTAGAGGGACTTGCACTCCCTCTAATGAAATTTTAGCTGTGCTCAAAGGCTCAGCACAGGTGCCACTCCTCCATAAATTTTCCCTGACTCCCCTGGAGGACAGTACAGTTTCTTTCCCCTGCATTCCCAAGACACTTTGTTTTTACCTCCTTTTGGCACTTGTTAGATACTACCTTCTGTTAAGGATTTTTTTTGGGGGGGAGGGTGGAGGTTTCAATTCAGTGATAAGGTGAGAATGGGTCTTATTCATTTTGGATTCCCCAGAGTGCTTTACCCATATGTGTTCAATAAATATTTGTTGAATGAAGTATGGTAATTAACTAAAGAAAATAAGACATTGTTAAGCTTTAAATCACAGTAAGTTATATATTTTACTTTTTATCCAAAATAACTGTGATGGTGCCTACACCCAAAACCTAGTGGTAATTATGTGAGAGTTTCATTAACACTTTTTTTAAGGTATAGGACTATCCCTAACTTACATGAAAAATAAAGCTTAATAAACTAGGATAAGAAATTAATGTAGTCCTTAAAATTTCACAGCAAGTACCATGAATGTTATATATGCTTCCCATGTGTAAAGATTGATGCAAAAATATAGTGGCCAAAGCATTCAGAAAACAAGTGAAGTTAGTTCATTTAGCATTTCAGAAACTGTCCTTACTTATGTCTTCAAACATCTCATATGCTGCAAGGTTGTGTAAAGACAGAAATGTCCTTATTGTCATATTCTGCAATGTGACCATTCCTTTTGGACTCTGCACTCAAGATATTATTGCTGATTAAACAAACAAGCACCTGTGCTGTGATGTAGCAACAAGCAGTCCATACTTTTCTTTCCATTTCTTCATTCTGTGTATGACCTTGGAAACATTATCTCACCTCATTGGAAAGGAGACACCTCATAGCAGTAATACGCAGATACTAATATCTTTTCTGAATGAGGGTGGGCAGCTTGCTTAGATGGCTTTCTCACTATTTTATTTTTCACCTCCTCTGAAGCTCTCATTTAGTCATGGGTACCTTAATCTCTCTAAGCGAATTCCTGCAATGTTATCAATGCCATCATGATTACAAATGCCTTAATGAAGGTTCATGGTATGCTCAATAGCTCAGTTTTGCAGGGAGCATCCTGGTAGACTTCATTCTCCACCTTCCCTAGAAGCAGTCTCTAGATGAGACAGAGAAATCAGAGGCCAGCAGAAAACATTGCAGACAAGGCAGATATATCTATGTCCTTGCTATGTCTAGGGGTGGTCAAATATCACAAGAGATTCATCTCTCACAAAAGATTGTCTTTCAGATTGAAGACAAAAGATTAATATAAAGAACAAACTGACAGTGACCGGGACAGGGGGAAACGGGAGGGGGTAACGGGGGGAGAAGGGAGAAGGGTCGTCAAGGAACATGTATAAAGGACACATGGACAAAGCCAAGGGGGGTAGGATCAAGGGTGGGAGGTGGGGGTGGCTGGGGCGGGTGGGGGTGGTGGGGGGAAAATGAAGACAATTGTACTTGAACAACAATAAAAAAAGAATAAGAAAAGATATATAAAACCATAAGGTCAGGGTCAAAAACCAAGAGCCACAAAATTAGCGGAGGATACAGTAGGTGTAAAAAAAAAAGATAAAGGAATTCATTTTTATGATCAACCCTCAAGTATGGACTCAGGCCAGTCCAGCATCTGCCACAGAGCAGGCACATCCTGTGAGCTGCTTCAGGTCAATAGTCTAGAGGCATTTCTTCTGCTAGAATGAACCTCATGCAGAAGTCTTCTCTGAAATACGAGCCCAAAACATACTGAGTGTCATCTGCAAGTGACAAAAATTAGATTTGCTCATTAGCAGGGTTAATAGTAACCTTTCAACAAGTCTTATTTCAAATTGTGTGTTCTCAGGCATGAATGAATGGGCTTTTGAAATTTAATCAGGCACAACAAAGTTATATGCACTGTTTCCATGATAACTATGGTGACTTGATAGAAACATTACAAAGCAAACTATGCTGTAAGGATCTCAAAGTCTTTTCAAAGAGATCTATAGGAACCCACAAATGGGCTTTAGCAATCAAATCCATAAGTCCTGAGTGGCCTCCCTTGCTGATCCCAAACAGTTCACAGACAGCCACATATTTTGATTCATTTTCTCTCAGCAGGCAGGAGGTATAATCACATGGCACCAAGACACTGCAACATTCATTCTTCTAGTGGCCTCTATCTCGTACATGAATGCAAAACTGACAAGTATGGAGATGAAAAGAAATCTGCCTGGGATATCCAAGTAGTTTTCTGCACAACGCTTGGATGAATGGATATTTACGACAAATCACACACTGACAGAAGATATTTTTTTATTCACTCATGGGCAAGAAGAGAAGAACAGGACAGCATAAATTTCTTCTTTTCTTCTTTTTTTTTATTGTGGTAACACTTATGATGAGATCTACTCTCTTGACAAATTTTTAAGCACATGGTAGAATATTGTTAGCTATAGGTACAATGTTGTACAGCAGGCCTCTAGAGCTTATTTATTTTGCATAGTTGAAAATTTCTACCTATTTAACAATAACCCACATTTCCTCCTCCCCACAATTCTTGGCAACCACCATTTTACTTTCTGCTTCTGAGTTCTATTGCCCATTTTGAATGCCTCACACAAATGGAACCATCAATATTTGTTCTTTGGTTACAGGTTTATATCACTTAGCATACTGTCCTCCAAGTTTTTCCATGTGGTTGCCTATGGCAGTATTTCCTTCTTTTGGGGGGTTGAATGATATTCCATTGTAAGTTTATTCCATATTTTATTTATCCATTCATCTGTAAATGGACACTTAGTTTGTTTTCATATCTTGGTTATTGTGAAGAATGCTGCAATAAACATGGCTGTGCAGATATCTCTGAGATCCCAACTTCAATTGATTTGGACATATACCCAGAAATACACTTTCTGAATCATATGGTAATTCTATTTTTAATTTTTCTGAGGACACTTTACACTGTTATTCACAGCAGTTGCTCCATTTTATATTCCCACCAACAATGTACGAAGGTTCCAAATTCTCCACATCCTTGTCACGATTTGTTATCTTAAACACACACACACACACACACAATAGCCATCCTAACAAGTGTGAGGTGATTTCTCATTATTTTTTGATTGATTTAAATTTCTCTGATGATTAGTGATGTTGAACACCTTTTCACATACCTGGTGACCATTTGTATGTCTTCTTTGGAAAAATACCTATTCAAATTCTTTGCCTATTTTTTAACCAGTGTTTTTGCTTATTCTTTTTTCTTTTGCTATTGAGTAGTAGGAGTTACTTATATATCAACCACTTAACAGACATGTGGTGTGCAAATATTTTCTGCCATTCTGTAGTTTGTCAATATTTAGTTGACTGTTTCCTTTGCTGTGCAGATGATTTTCATTTGATGTAGTCCCACTTGCTATATCTGCTTTTGTTTCTTAAACTTTTGGTGTAATATCCAAGAAATCATTGCCAAGCCTAATGTCATAAAGCTTTTCCTCTATGCTTTCTTCTAGGACTTTTATAGTTTTAGTGGTTAAGTTTAGGTCTTTAATCTATGTTGAGTTAAATTTTGTGTATGCTGTAAGGTAAAGGTCCAATTTCATTATTTTTGTGTGTATATCTAATTTTCACAACAAAATTTGTGGACCATGCTATCCATTTTCCATTGTGTATTCAAAGGTCAAATTGGCTATATATGCATGGGTTTATTTCTGGGCTACCTATTCTGTTCCATTGGTCTATATGTCTATTTTTATGCTAGTATCATACTCTTTTTAAGGTCATTTTAACTCTTTATTATCTCTTGCATTCATTAATATTCTTTTTTCCCACTTTAAAACCATTTTTATTTTCCAAACAGTTAACATACATTATTATATTAGTTTAGGTGTATGCTCCAATGATCAGACATTTATAACTTACTAAGTGATCATCCTAATAAATCTTACACCCATCTGACACCATACATGGTTATTAGAATATTATTGACTATATTTATTATGCTGTACTTTACATCCCCATGAATATTCTGTGACTACCAATTTGTATTTCTTAATCCCTTCACCATTTTCACCCATTCTCCCAAAGCTTCCCATCTGGCAACTGTCAAAATCTTCTCTGTACCTATCATGAGTCTGTTTCCCTTCTGCTTGTTGACAGATACATATTTGTTGTCATTTCATTGTTCATATTTTTGGTCTTTTTTTTCTTTGTTTCCTTAAAGAAGATTCTTTAACATTTCATATATTACTGACTCAGTGATGATAAACTCCTTTAGCATTTTCTTGCTGGGAAGCTCTTCATCTGTCCTTTGATTCTAAATGATATCTTTGCTGGGTAGAGTAATTTTGGTTGAAGGTCCTTGCTTTTCATCACTTCGAATATTTCCTGTCAATCTTTTTGGCCTGTAAGTTTGTATTGTGAAATCAACTGATAGTCTTATGGGAACATCCTTGTAGGCAACTAACTGCTTTTCCTTTGATTCTCTTAAAATTGTTTCTTTGTCTTTTACTTTTGGCATTTTAATTATGATGTGTCCCAGTATGGGCCACTTTGGATTCATCCCGTTAGGACTCTGTGGGCTTCCTTGACTTGTATATCTATTTCCTTTACCAGGTTAGGGAAGTTTTCTGTCATTATTTTTTCAAATAGATTTTCAATTTCTTGCTCTTTCTTTTTCTTCCAGCACCCCTATGATACGAATGTTGGTATACTTGAAGTAGTCCCAGAGGCTCCTTATACTATCCTCATTTTTTGAATTCTTTTTCTCTTTGCTTCTCTGATTGGGTGTTTTTTTTTTTTTTTATTCTTTATATTCCAAATTGCTGGCTTGATTCTTGGCTTCTTCTACTTTACTGTTGATCACTGTAAATTATTCTTCATTTCACTTAGTCTAGCCTTCATTTCTGACTGGTCCTTTTTTATGGTGTTGAGGTTCTCACTAAGTTTATTGAGCATCCTTATAAAGAGTGTTTTGAACTCTGAAATTAAGTACATTGCTTGTCTCCAGTTTCTTTAGTTCTTTTCCTGGAGTTTTATTCTGTTCTTTCATTTGACACATGTTTTTTTGTCTCCTCATTTTGACAGTCTCCCTGTGTTTGTTTCTATGTCTTAAGTAGAGATACTATGTTCCCCAAGATTGGTAGAGTGGTCTAATATAGTAGGTGATTTTTAGGGTCCAATGGCGCAGCCTGCCCAATCTCTGAGGTAGGCACTCAAGGTGCACCCACTTTATGGGCTGTGTACACCTTCCTCTTGTAGTTAAGCTTTGACTGCTGTTAGCACATCAATGGGAGGGATTTACCCATAGCTGCAAGGACTGGCTGTGATCATTGACCACTGTCCATAATGAACATAAAGGATCAGTGTGCAAGGGCCCTCCCCACAGAGAAGGACTTACTTCAGAGGGGCTCTGGACTCACTGAGCCTATCCCTTGAGTGGGTCACTTGAGGTGGTGTTTAGATGGTGATGCTTCAACTTGATCTGCAGCTGTCCACTGGGTATCCTGGCTCTAGTGCCACCAAGAGGTGCAATACAAGGTCAGCTGTAACCTGTGTTCTGCCCAAGGCCACCTGGCATGAGCTACAAAGTGATTTGCAGATGGCCGCTACTTTTGCTGAGGTTGGAGGTGCCCAGGAGAAGCCAAGCTGTGTACCAAGGCTGGCTGCTGCTAATGCTGCACCTGGGGCCACTTAGTGAGAGGTATAGGACATGCTGAGGCCAGGTACTGCTTGTTTAAGAGATTGTAGGAAAATCTGAAGCATGAACCAACACAGACTATTCATTTGGTAAAGCCAGTGAGAACAACTCAGATGGGCCTGAAAGTTGAGTGGGGCAGAGCCTCAGGCAATCACCGGGCTGAGAGCAAGAATTGTTAGCCAGGTTGATAGAGATTCAGCTTTGGTGCTAACCTGCCAGCTTTTTGGGTTGGAAGTGCTCATCAAAGGAACAATGACCTCTGCTAGCACTTCTCACTGGGAGAAAACTGCCCTCCAGACCTGGGCCTGATGCTGGACAATTAAGTCCTTTTCTATGTGTCTTTGTTGCCTTTCAAGCTGCTATGCCAGCATTGGAGCTCAGAAGGAGTGGGTATGAGTAAGTCTGTGCATGGGCCCTTTAAGAAGAACTGCCTAGGACTCCAGAAGTCATCTGTCTTCCTCAGTCTCAATCCCTGCTAGTTTTTACAGCCAGAAGTTATGGGGATTTCTCTTCCTGGCATTGGAACCCTGGGCTGAGGGGCCTGGTATGAGACTAGACCTCTCACTCCTCAGGGAGACCTCCGCAGCTGAGATAGCCCTCACAATTTTTATCCACCACATGTGGGTATAGAACCAGCCCATTCCACATATCTGCCTTTTCCATTAGTTTGGATGGAGCTTCTTTTTTAATTCCCTAGTTATAGGACTTCCATTTAGCTATATTTCAGGTGGTTCTGAATGACTGATGTTCTATAGTTTAGTTGTAATTTTGATGTAATTGTGGGAGGATGTACATAGTGCATTTACCTATGCCACCATCTTGACTGGAAGAGTATCACACTATTTTAATTCTTGTAGCTTTGTAATATATTTTAAAATCAGGAAATATGATGTCTGCATCTTTGTTCTTCTCTCTCAAGATTGCCTTGGCTGTTTGGGGTATTTTGTAGTTCCACCTAAATTTTATGTTTTTTCCCCCTAATTTGATAAAATATGTCATTGGGATTTTGATAGGGATTGCAATAAATCTGTGATTACTTTGAGAAATATGGACATTTTAACAATATTAAATCACCCAGTCCTTGAACACAAGATGTCTTTCTATTTATTGTTTCCTTATTTAATATATTTTGTCAGTATTTTATAGTCTTCAGTGGTTAGTTTTATTTCTAAATATTATTCTTTATGATGCTGTTATAAATTGGATTGTTTTCTTCATTACCACAACTTTGTTTGATTTCTTTATGTGAGCAATCTCTTTTATCAGCACAACTCACTCTGCACTATAAAAAAATACTAGGTGTTAAGTGGCCAAATCAAAATTTCTATATTTAATGGTAAATGTTTACCATAAAAGGGATGATCAAAATTATTTTTAGTGTTGTCCAAAGATAGGTGTAGAGTTAAAGTTTTCTGGAATAAAGTTGTATATTTTGGTAGTTTGGGTAAGCTGCTTATACAGTGTAGGAAAGTATTCTTTTTTTCCTATGTTAGGGGTTGTCTGGTGAGTCCATACCCAAAGGATTCTTTGACTTTTTCTACTGGTCCCTTCTCTTTAGATTGTGGGTTTGTATATGACCTTGTAATTCAAAGGTCTTCTGCTCATTTTAAGGATAAACAATCCAGAAAGATTTCTGGAAAGATCAAACAAATTGGTTAAGATCACATGTCACTTAGTGGCAGAGCTAGGAAAGATATTTAAGTTTTCTAACTAAATCCAATTACATTTTTTTTTTCAGTGAAATTGCTGCTTTCTAAACCAGGGCTCGCATTCCCACTATGTAAAGTCAATTTGGCCATTTTTCTTTTAGATAAACAACTTCCATGGATCAAATACTTCCTGCGCAAAACCAGTTATCCTGGTTTTCTCACATGTATAGTAGATATCCTTTATCACATATTCTAGTCAAAATTCTGACATGAATTGTATATATGAGCCATCCAGACACACATTGCCTCTCTGAAAATCTGCCTGGCTAGATGTTAGAAACAAAATTTCTTGAGAAATTGCTTCCTAATTATACTGTAGACATTCAAACAGTCACAATATTTATGAATGCTCATTAAACATGAATTGATTATGCTGTTTGCTTGACATTCTTTATTAGAGCTGATGCACCTCAAAAGAAATCTTTTTAAAAGCAAACCATTATTAAGTCAATGTGTCGATTACACATAGCCTATTGATACCCTTGGAAAACAGGAAAAATGTAAAGGCATTGGTTTATACAATTATTAAGATCTTGCCTTGTGGTGGGTCTCCACCTGTAGAGCCCCATCTTCCGCCACTGATGAAAATAAGTCCACCAAGACATGATCTGCCTAGGGAGGAGAGGTGGCCAATCTCTCAAAGGAGAAGAGCCAAGAGCCCCTTCCTCAATGGTTTTTATTGAGTTCGTAATACACAGGAATAAAGGTAAAGCTCATCAACCAATGTCAGGCGGCAAGGATCAAATGATAGATAACATTTCAAAGAACTCTGAGGGTTTAATTGAGTCAGGGTCTGTCAGCTAAGGGGTTACAAAACTTTGGGAGACAATCTCATTTCTTCCTCAGACCCTTATCATTTAAATGAGAGCATTGTTAGAAAAGCAATTTTCACAGGACTTTATGAATTCTTTCTTATGCCTGATCACCTGGGGAGCCAGTCCCAGCTGGCACAGGGCTGCACTGCCCTCCGTCATAGTTTCAGGCTTAAGTGAATTAGGACCAGGAAGCCAAGAGATAAGGACAACTCCCAGATGGACTGAGGACTCAGGCTATGTCAGAATAGCCAGGGGTTGAGGGTCCATCACCCACTCTTTGCTGCAGCCCCCCAAAATCTTTCCTTGAGGGACTTCTAAATGGCCGTGCCTGGCTTAGGCGACCCCTCCCTTGAGGGAATCTTACCTGTCATTGGCTAACCGACCAAGCATTGGGGGCCAGTTACAGATGAAGCAGAAGCAGGGCTCTTGCCAGGGAGATAAGCTTGTCTCCTTAGTGGCTCACAGTCTGAAGGTCGCTCACTCAGCCTTAGCCATGGGGGGTTACAACTCCTGAAACCAGGCAGAACCGTTTCCAACATTGCCTATGCTTTTACTAATAGAGTATAAAAGTTTCTACTAAATGTTAAATGAAAACAAAACAAAACCTTATTATCCCAGGTAGTCGTGTTAATCAAACACAATAAAGCTTAGTTGTGGGGGAGGGGGTAATAAAGCATATAAAATGTCAGCCAAAATTAGGAGTCTATTAAGTCTGGAGTTGTACTATGATGTATGATCTTTGATTCAAACTTCAGAGAATCAGTTAAGAAAGGAAATATAGATGTAGGATTCTAGAAGGCATGAAAAGTCTTAAACTAATACATTTCTTTAAAAAATGATCACAGCATACCTGAGCTATAGAGTGAAAGCAAGTTGATTTATGTTGAAATCAATTACTGGGTGCCAATTCTGAAGACATCGAGGTTGCATAGTAGTGGGTTTATATCTAATTTTAGGGACTAGAACATTTCTGTTCACGTCACCATTTTTCTTGCTGTGCCAAAAGAGATCAAAATAAGTGCCATTTTCTGGAAACTAACTGATAACTTCCCCAGGATGCAATGTTTTAATTAGAGAGACAAAAAGAAAAGGCCACATTCTGCTGTTTAATAAGGGGAGTCCTTTGTAAAAGGCTTATAAAAGCACGAGACAGATTTTTATATGATAATGAGAAACAGAATGTGTAAAACAGAAATTGGAAAAAAAACTTTAAGCAGTGGAGTGGTACTAGATTTTTTTTGGTAAATTCCCTAGAGGAAATAAGAACATTTTGAAACTGGATTTTCTTTTACTATATGGGAAAGCATAAAAACTTTTTGGAAATGCCTAGATTGATAAACAGGGTACAAAAGCTGACCTTGCTGGTTGTTCGAAACATTTGCTTCTGTTGTTTTTCTTTTCTTTTCTAGTTTCTTTTAACACTATAATCCTACTGAAAATAACGCTGCACAAAAATATTTAAAGTCATGTACTTTATAAGAAAAAATGTATTATTTTTATATTTGGATTATTCAAAAATACTGTATTTTAGTTTTATTAATTTAATTATGGCAAAAAAGTGACTGGAACTATAAAGAAACATTTTTAAGACAATTCTGTGCAAAATAATGTTTATAACTAAAATTTATAGATACTTTGTAAAAATAATAAATTTGCGTTTACACTGAATTCCCAACTCAGTTTAACAATATGCTTGCTAAATTTTTAACTATAGATATGACTATCTAAAATATATATTTAAAAGAAAATAATTTTGCCATGACATCCGTGAAGAAAGGTCATAAAATTTTACATTTTCTCAGACACTCACTGAAATTAAATGAAATTAAAAAGAACACTTGACCTTTTCTGTTTCTATTCTCTTTTGCAAATATAGAGCTATGCCAATCTTATTCAATAAGTACCATAAAAAATGTGACAAGTAAACAAAAAATAAAATGTACTTACTGAGATGATTTTCTTAGACTTTACCCCTGGACTAGAATCTAGATGTTTTGGAACAAGAATCCAGGTTTTCTTTGCCTTTCTATCCAGTTTACACAGAACTAGGACAATGGTAACATGTCATCGCTGAGGGCATACTGTGCAAGATTTATCTTCTTGTGTTCAAACAAAATATTAGATTTATCTTTTTTGGTATCATTGGTCTTCATTGAGTCAAATAAACCATATTTTGTTTACTATACTGGAAAGATATAAATGCTAAATACTGTTTAACTTTATTTTATGCGAGTGAATATTATATTCTTCTTTCCAGTGACCTTTTATTGCCTCGTGAATAAAGAAATAATCTGCCAGACAAAAATAGCAGCAAGAGAGTGATGGAATTTATGAGCAGACCAACTCTGCTAACACTGAGAGATAAACATGATAGTTTCAGGATAAAAAATAAAGAATTTTTCTGTACCCCATTCTCAAAACTTTTACCAACTTTATATCATAAGTAAACAACACAGAAGGTTTAAAAGGTAGACAACTCATCAATCTTTTGTAAAAGAAAAATAAATTCAAAACTAGTGATAGATAGGATACTTTGCCAAACTCTTAAGAATTTGTTCTTTTAACAATATAAAAAAGGAACACAGCAAAACAGATTAGTACAATAGAATACCTTTCACAAGAGAAAAAAAATAACCTAGTAACACCAAAAGGAAAGAGTACAAGGGTTTCTAGGACTTTATAGAACATTTGTAATGGTGTGATATTGGGCAGGTCATTGCTCTCTGAACCTTACTTTCCTCTCATATGAGATGGAGATCATAATTATATGTTCCTATCTTATAGTGATGGTAATATAATTAAATGATATGAGAGATGTAAAACACTTTGCATGTGGCTAGGATAATTTAAACACTTGATAAATGTTAGCCATTATTATTAATTTTAGTTAACAGCTGGGTTTTCTTACCATGTACACATAAATTGTGGTTGCAAATATTAAAATTGTGGCCACTTAGCAAAATATTGCAGAACTCAGCCTATCAATCTACTTTCCAATCTGTCTTGAAGTGTTTTAGACAGTCCCTTCTGAGATTTCCTACTTTCGACATAGTATCAGAATCTTGTAGTCTGAGAGAAAGTTAAAATTAAATATGCAAGGATATTGTTTAAGATGGACAAAGCTGAAAAGAATATTGCTACCAAAATTACAATAAGAAAAAAGATGGCTGGCTAACCTATAAAATCTTAACCATTCCTGAATGTATTAGAGAGTTGAAGTCATAGGGGAAGGATAAGGCTGGTGAAAAACAAACATTAATACAAATACTCCAGAAATAAAGTCATTACCCTAAACATAAAGTGTCACTAGAGGAATCTGAATCCTGTGGTTCACTAAGTGTGACCATAGGGACAACCAACCCAAATCTAAGTCAAATCATGGCTACATTGATTCACTACCCACACCAATAACCTACCAAGTGAGGATGTGTGCCCATCTGCAGGCACACAAAATTTATCTCATACACTACTGTTCAATAGAAGATGTCTAACAGTCAAATAAAAATTATGAGAAAGTTAAAGAAACAAGTAAAAACCACCATAATATCAAGGTTATCAACAAAATCAGGCTCCAATATGATCCAGATGTTGGTGCTATCACACAAAAAATTTAAAACAGTTGTAATTAATATATTGTATTAGTATGATTAATAGTGGAAAATATGGATAACATGTTAACAGATGAAGGGTTTCTATCAAGGAAAGAAAACTATAAAACATTTAATGCATAAATAAAATATACAATAACAGAAATGAAGAAGGCTTTTGATAGGCTCATCAGAAGTAAAGAATTTGACACAGTGAGAAAATGATTTTTGAATTGAAGATAAATCAATAGACATTGCCCACAGCACAAAAAGCAAAAATTATGGAAAAGTAAACAGCATATGATAGCTATGGGACAATATCAAACAGTTAAACATATTTATAATTGGAATGCCAAAGGAAAAGAGATAGAATAGAGCAAAAAATATTTACAAACTAAAGGTTGAAAATTTTTCAAAATTAATAAAAGACAGTAAAACACAATCCCAAGAAGCTCAGAGTAAACCAATGTGGATAAGTAACAAAGAATTACACCCATACAATAAAATTGCTGAAAATGAAAGACAAAGTTTTGAAAGCATCTGAAAAAAGAACATTATATCCAGAGAAATGAAGTTTAGATGTATATCAGACTTAAAATTAGAAACAATGAAAGGTAAGCAATAATTAATTAAGATCTCTTAAATGCTGGAAAAAAAAAAAAAGAGTAAACCTCACTTTCTATACCCAAAGAAAACCTCTTTCAAGTATGGCAGGGAAATAAAGAAGTCTTTAGACAAACCAACAGAGAGAATTCTAACCAGAGCACATGTACTATAAGAAATGTTAAAGGAATTTCTTCAGATAGAAAAATATATGATACTAGACAGAAACTAGGTTCTACACAAAGAAATCAAGAGTTCTAGAAATGGCATGAATAAATGTATATATAAAATATATTATTTTTTGTCTAAAAATAGTAGCAATGTGGAAGGGGATAATGGGGGGAAAGGTTGTCAAAGAACATGTATAAAGGACACATGGACAAAGCCAAAGACGGTAGGATCGAGGGTGGGAGGTGGGGATGGCTGGGGTGGGGGGGACTAGTGAGGGGAAAATGGAGACAACTGCACTTAAACAACAATAGAAAATAAAATAAAATAAAAGAGATAGTAGCGATGTATTGTATGTTAGCACTGTGTGTATTTTGTACAGCAAGTTAAAAAATCTATATGGCAACTATAACACAAAAGATGGCAATATTTGGGAGTACATTATTGTAAGGTCATTATGCCACATGTGAAATTATATATTATCAAGGGTAGGCTGTGATTAAAGATGTATATACAAAGTCTAGGGAAATTATGAATGTCTTCTTATGAAGCTATAAGTAAACTAACGAACAAAATAGAACCATAGGCATGAGAACATGGAACAGACTGAGAGTGATCAGAGAGGGGAGGAGGAAAATAGTGGAAAGAAGGGGAAGGGATTAGACAAAGAACTTGTATGAATGGCCCATGGACATGGACAACAGTGTGGGAATTAACCGTGGGGCTGGGGTGGGTGGAGGAGGGCAAAAGGGGAAAAATTGGACAACTGTAATTGAATAATAATAAAAATGATTTTAAAAAGTCTTCTCTTAGGAAAAAATATTAAGCTAATAGTGGAGATAAAAGTAAAATTATAAAGGTCTTAAAGTAATAAAAAAACAGAAAAACAGGAAGAAAGGATTAAAGAACAGATGAACAAATAAAAATTAACTAGAAAGATGGTTGATTTTCATTAACAATATCAATGATTATATTAAATATACAAAGTATAAGTACATCTTAAAGAAATTATCCAGTTTAATTACAAATTAAATGAACCAATTGTATAGTATCTATATCTATGAGAAACTCACTATAATTGTACATAATTTTTAATTTAAATTAAACCAAATGACTGAACTGTATGCTATCTATAAGAAATCCACTATAAGTATAAAGACATAGATAGGTAAAAAGAGAAAAGATAGTATAAAATAAACCATTCAAACAATAACTAAAATAAAACTAATTTTACTGATATCAGAAAGAACTGATACCATGAAAGGCAATTTTTTGAGGGATACAGAATATTATTTAACAGTAAAGGACCCATGTAGCAAGATGATATACCACCTAAAATGTGTATGCCCCTAACAACAGTGCTTAAAAACACATGAAGCAAATAGCCCTGGTCAGGTGGCTCAGTTGGTTGGAGTTTTGTTCCTAATACCAAAACGGTTACAAGTTGGATTCCCAGTTAGGGCACATACCTAGGTTGTGGGTTTGAATCCCTGTCAGGGCACAGCAACCACTTGATGTTTCTGTTTCACATCAATGTTTCTCTCTCTGTCTCTCAAATCCATGAACATAATCTTAGGTGAGGATTAAAAATGATATGTGGCAAATACTCAAAACTGAAAGAGGAAGAGACAAGGCTGAAATTATAATGGCTGATTTTATCTCTCTCTCTCAGTAATAAAATAAGAAGGCAGTAAACCATCAAAGACCTAGAAGGTCTTTGATGGTTTACTGCCTTTTTTTTTTTTTTTTTTGGGTAATCTTTTTTTTTTTTTTTTTAATTCTACAGTGTCTTCCACATTTTTTTATTTTTATTTTTTTAATCAGTATTTTTAAATTGTTGATATTGTACAGTTTTCTGTCTTTTACCCCACCCCAGCCCACCACCCCAGCCCTCCCCACCTTCCTCCCATTTCCACCCCCCATAGATTTTGTCCATGAGTCCTTTATACTTGTTGCTCTAAACCATTCCCCTTTTCCCCTGAAATTCCCTCCCCTCCCTCTCTGGTCACTGTCAGACTGTTCTCAAATTCAGTGTCTTTGTTTATATTATGCTTGTTTGTTTGTTTTGTTGATTAGCTTCCTGTTAAAGGTGAGATCATATCGTATTTGTCTTTCACTGCCTGGCTTATTTCACTTAGCATGATGCTCTCCAGTTCCATCCATGCTGTTGCAAAGGGTAGGAGCTCCTTCTTTCTTTCTGCTGCATAGAATTCCATTGTGTAAATGTAGCACAGTTTTTTGATCCATTCATTAACTGATGGGCACCTAGGTTGCTTCCAGCACTTGGCTATTGTAAATTGTGCTGCTATGAACATCGGGGTGCATAGGTTCTTTTGGATCGGTGTTTCAGGGTTCTTAGGATATAATCCAAGCAGTGGAATTGCTGGGTCAAAAGGTATGTCCATTTTTAGTTTATTAATGGTATATTATTATTAGTATATACCAATTTGATTTAATTGGCATCTATAGAATACTCCATGCAATAACAACACAATAAATGTTCCTCTCCAGTGCACATGGAACTGTAACTAAGATATTCTAGATCATGAAAGAAACACTGAAAATTTTTAAAAAAATCATGCAAAGTAGTTTCTAACCATTAAAAATACATTATAAATTGATAAAATAAAGCTATTAGGAAATATACAAATACCTGATTACAAGATTTAATATGAAGATATAGAAATCAAGACATCGTGGGATCGATGAGAGAATAGACATAAAAACCACTAAGCTGTACACCAGAAACTAATACAAAATAATATTGAATGCAAACTGTAATTAAAAAAAAAAAACATGTAGATGAGCATAACAGAGCAGAATCACACATATATGGTACACTGATTTTCAACAAAAGGGAGAGGAAAACTCAATGAAAAAGTATATTTAATGTAATAAGTGGAACTCCATTAACTGGGTATCCATGCAGATAAAAGTAAACCTTGATTCATATTCTGCACCACATACAAAATTTAACTGAAAATAGATCAGTTAAATTAAATGTAAATGTAAACCTAAATGTAAAATTTAAAATTATAAAACCTATGGATAGGAATAAATATTTGTGACCTTGCTTTTGATGATGATTTCTTCAGAATGATACCAAAACACAATACATATAAGGAAATATGGTAAATTGACTTTCATTAAATTAAGAATAAAAATCAAACTAATACATGCAAAGAAGAGATTGGTTGTTGACAGATATGGGGGGCATGGGCAAAATGGTTGAAGGGTTTCAAAAAGTACACACTTCCAGCTCTAGTAAGTCCTGGAGATGTAATGTACAGCATGGTGACAAGAGTTAATACTGTGTATATTACATACTGAATGTTGCTAAAAGAGTAAATACTAAACATTCTCATCATGAGAAAAAATTCTCTAACTATGTGTGGTGATGGATATTAACTAGACTTATTGTGGTGATCATTTTGCAACCTATACAAGTATTAAATCATTATCTGTATAGTAAGTCTAAAACTAACATAATGATGTATCCCAAATATACCTCAGTTAAAAAATAAAGTCATTAGACATAAGATGTTCAACATCACTAATTATCAGAGAAATGCAAATTAAAACCACAATGAGATATCACCTCACACCTGTCAGAATGGCTATCAATAAATCGACAAAGAACAAGTGCTAGTGAGGATGTGGAGAAAAGAGAATTCTTTTGCACTGTTAGTGGGAATGCAGACTGGTGTAGCCACTGAGGAAAGCAGGATGGAGATACCTCAAAAAAATTAAGAATGGATCTGTATTTTGACCCAGCAGTCCCATTTTTGGAAATATATCTGAATGAACCCAAACACTAATTTAAAAAAATCATTTTTATTGTTATACTATTACAGTTGTCCCAATTTTCCCTCTTTGCCCTCCTCCACCCATTCCACCCCCTGCTCTACCCAGTCAATTCCTTATATTGTCCATGTCTGTGGGTCATTCATAAATGTTCTTTGTCTAGCCCTTCCCCTTCTTTCCACCATTATCCCCTGTGCCCCCTTCCATCTGGTCAATTTCGGTCGGTGTTTTTATTTCATTCATTAGATTCCTCTTATAGGTAGATCATATGGTATTTGCCTTTCACCACCTGGCTTATTTCACTTAGCATAATAATCTTCAGTCCCATCTATGTTGCCACAAAAGGTAAGAGCTCCTTCTTTCTTGCTGCTGCGTAGTATTCCATTGTACACATGTCCCATAGTTTTTTGATCCATTCATTTACTGTTGAGCACTTAGGCTGTTTCCAGCACTTGACTATTGTAAATAGAGCCACTATGAACATAGTGGTACATAAGTTATTTTGAATTGGTGACTCGGATTCCTAGGGTATAACCCCAGCAGTGGAATTGCTGGGTCAAAAGGCAGTTCCATCTTTATTTATTTTTTGAGGAAATTCCCTACTGTTTACAACAGTGGCTGCACCAGTCTGCATTCCCACCAACAGTGACACTGGGGGCATGAGCATACAGTGGAGTAAAGATAGGTACTTCAATAAATGGTGTTGGGAAAACTGGACTGGTATATATTTAAAAAAAATGAAACTAGACCATCAACTTATACCATATACCAGAATAAACTCAAAATGGATAAAAGACTTAAATATAAATTGTGACACCATAGAAATCCTAGAGGAAAATTTCAGATATCTCACACAGCAATATTTTTGCTGATATATCTCCTAGGGCAAGGGAAAGAAAGGAAAAAATAAACAAATGCAAAGCTTCTGCATGGAAAAAGAAACCATCACCAAAAATACAAAGGGAACTGACTATATGGGAGAACATATTTGTCAGTGATACATTGGATGAGGGTTTGGTCTCCAAAATATATAAAGAACGCATGTGACTCAACACCAGGAAGACAAACAATCCAATTAAAAAATGGGCAAAGGATCTGAATGGACACTTCTCTAAGGAGGACATACAAAAGGCCCATAGGCATATGAAAAGATGGTCAATATAACTAGCCATCAGAAAGATATAAATTAAAACCACATTGAGATATCACCTCATACCTGATAGAATGGTCACCATTAATAAATCAACAAACAACAAGTGCTGGCAAGGATGTGGAGAAAAGGGAACCCTAGTGCATCAAAACACTAATTTGAAAGAACATAAACACCCCTCTGTTCACTGAAGCATTATTTACAACTGCCAAGATATGGAAGTTGCCCAAGTGTCCATCAGTAGATGAGTGGATAAAACAACCATGAATATTTACATAAGGAAATACTACTCAGCCATAAAAAAAGAAGAAAATTTTACCTTTTGTGACAGTATAGATGGACCTGAAGAACATGATGCTAAGTGAAGTTAGCCAGTCAGGGAAAGACAAATACCATATAATTTCACTCATATGTGGAATCTAGTGAACAAAGTAAAGTAGGAAAATGGAGACAGACTCATAGATGGAGAGCAGGAGGACCACTAAGGTGGAGGAGGATAGGGGTGGAGGGATTGAGTAAAAAGGAAAAAGGACTCATGAACATGGATGTTATTGTGGTGATTGCAGAGGAGGAGAGAAATGTAAGAGGACTAAATCGTAAAAGGAAAAAAACAATAAACAATTTTTAAGAAAATTCCTGTTCTTTGAAAGTTACTGTTAAAGAATGAAAAGGCAAGTCAGAAACTAGAAGAAACTGGTTTGAAAATGCACTTTACTTTATAAAGACTGGTGCAGTCTAGTTTCAGTAAACTAGAAACTGAATTGCCTTTTGGCCCAGCAATTCCACTGCTGGAATTATACCCTAAGAACTCTGAAATACCAATTCAAAAGTACCTGTGAACCTCAATGTTCATAGCACCACAATTTACAATAGTCAAGTGTTGGAAGCAACCTAAGTAAATGAGTGGATCAAAAAACTATGGGACATTTACACAATGGAATACTATACAGAAAAAAGAAAGAAGGAGTTCCTACCCTTCATGACAGCATGGATGGAACTGGAGAGCATTATGCTAAATGAAATAATCCAGATGGTAGAAGACAAATACCATATGATCTCACCTATAAGTGGAACCTAATCAACAAAACAAACAAGCAGGCAAAATAGAAGCAGAGACATTGAAATAAATAAAAAATTGACACTAACCAGAGTGTAGCGGGGAGGGGATAATGGGCAGAAAAAGGGAAAGGGTCATCAAGGAACATGTATAAAGGACACATGGACAAAGCCAAAGGGTGGTAGGATCAATGGTGGGAGGTGGGGATGGGTGGGGAGGAGGGGAATGATTGGGACGGGAAAATGGAGATAACTGTGCTTGAACAACAATGCAAAATAAAATAAAATAATTTTTGTGTTTGGAGTCTTAAAAGAGAAGAGAGAAAATATGGCTGAGCATTCTTTGAAGATATAACGGCCAATATTTTTCAGTGCTGATAAAAAAGTTAACCCACAGAATCAAGAAGCTCTGTAAGCCTCAAGCAGGATAAATACAAAGAACTCCACATGTAAGAACAGTAGTCAAAATGCTGAAAATGAAAGACAAAGAGAAATCCCAAATACTCATAGAACATTAACTTTAGAGAAGAATTATAAGACTTAAAACTGGACTTTTCAACAAACTATATAGATGCCAGAGAAAAACGCAATGACATCATTAAAGTCATGAGAGAACACTGCCAACTTTTAATCTTATAACCAGTGGGAAATATTTGTTAAATGATGATCCCATTTTTTAAAAAATCAAAGCGAGACAACCTTTTACCACAGACATACACTAAACTAAGACGAGTTCTATGGAAATAAGATGATATTAGAAACATAATAATGAATAAAGAGCCCTGAAAAAAAAGTGTATGCAAATATAAATGATTATTCATTCTATAAAAAATAGATGCTATCTTGGGTATTTCAAATAAGTATGGCACAGCAAAAGAAATAATGAGAATACAAATTATGAAATGGAAAACAAATATTTGCAAACCATGTGTCAGATAAGAGGTTAATAGCCAAAACATATAAAGATCTTATACCACTCAACAGCAAAATCATCATCATCATCATCTAATTAAGAAATGGCCAAAGACCTGAATAGACATTTTTCCAAAGAAGATATATGAATGGCCAACAGGTACATGAAAACATGATCAACATCATTAGTCATTAGTAAATGCAAATTAAAACTACAAGGGCATATCACCTGATGCCTGTTATAATGGCCATTATAAAAAAGACAGGAGATTAAAAAAACTGACATGGATATGAGGAAAAAAGGGAACTATTGTGGAATTAGTGGACTGTAAATTGGTACAGATACTATGGAAAAGAGTGTAAAGTTTTCTCAAAAAATTAAATATAGATCTGCCACATGGTTTAGCAAATCCACTTCTGGAAATATATTCAAAAGAAACAGAAATACTAACTTGGAAACCTATCTGTATCCTCATGTTCATTGAAGCATTATTTACAATAACCAAGCCATGGAAACAACCTAAGTGTCCACTAATGGATGAATGGATAAAGAAATTGTGGTATATATAAATAATTGAATATTATTCAGCCATAAAAATGAGGAAATCCTACCATTTTGCAACAAAAAAAGATGGAGCTTAAGGCATTATGCTAAGTGAAATAAAGCATACAGAGAAAGACAAATACCATATGAGCTCACTTATATATGGAATCTAAAATAAAACAAAACACCAAAGTCAGAGAATAAAAGATCAGATTTGTGCTTACCAGAAGTGGAGGGTGGGGGGAGGGAGAATTGGAGGAGGTGGTCAAAAGGTACAAACTTCCAATTAAAGGGTAAAGAAATACTACAGATATAATGTACAACATAGAGATTACAGTTAACACTATTGTATGATATAGAAAAGTCATTAAGAGAGTAGATCCTAAGAATTCTCATCACAGGGAGAATTTTTTCTTTTTATTGTACCTATATGAGATGACTCATGAAAACGAAACCTATTGTGATAATCATATACCAATCTATGCAAATCAAACCATCATGCTGTGCACCTTAAACTTATATGAAAGTGTATCTTAATTATTTCTCAATAAAACTGGAAAAACGTATGTGAAATTAAACGTATGTGTATTATTGTTATAGTATTATAACAATAATACAAAGATATGAGAGGATAAATGGAGTTGATATGGTCTAAAACTCTGGCATTATCTTGGAAGTGATCAGGTAATAACTTGCATAAGATTTTATTAAATAAAATACTATATTTTAAGTTCTAAGACAACTATTAAATGAACAGAAAAAGAACATATTGTGAACTAGTTAATAGAGGAAAAAATTAAATAATAAAGTCACTATTTAACAAAATAGAAGAGAAAGTAAAACAGAAAAAGATATATAAAATGGGAGAGGTGTAGATAGGGCAAACGTTTTAGGTTTTAAACACAAATAGAGTTGTAAGTCATTAAGCTTACTGGGGCTATGTAATCCAGTTTGAAACTAAGATTGTCAGGTTACAAAAATCAAATTGAATATAAGCTTCCTAAAAGAAACATAGCCTAAATATAGAACATAAAAATATTGGGAGAAAATAATGGAAAAATATAATCTATGCAAACACTAACCAAAAGATGGTTTTTATAGCAATTGTAAAGCTGTTATGGAAAGCTAAAGCAAACCTAGAAACAGGAGTATTTCATAATAATTATGTTCAGTCCACAGTGAAGGGAACAGATTTCTGAATATGTGTATACCCAATAGGTAACTTTAAAATATAAAAATAAAAAATTTATACACAAAGGAGAGCTATTATAAATCCACAACTATAATGTGATAGTAACATGTCTCTCTCAATAGCTGACCAGATAAGCAGAAAACAAATTCAAATGCATCTATTTGACAGACCCAGAACAATTACTGTTTGTTACTAAGTTTACTCTATAAATGCAAGAAAAAAGTATCTGCATTTTCTCTCTCAGTGTGGCAGCCAAGATTGAATGGGGAAATGAATATAGGAATTATGAAAATATCTAGGGGGCAAGATAACTTGTGCAACTCAAATATAAACTGTAAATATTAAAAGCTTGTCCTATTCCAAAAAAAATCTAAAATTTGAGTTTAAATAAACATATAAAATTCAATGAAGAACTAGAAAATATGAACAACACAATTACTAAACTGCAAAAATCATGACAGAAAATATAGTCTTTCTCAAGTATGTATGTATTTATACCAAAGATAACCATATCTGGGACAGAAAGGAAGCCTTAATAAATGTTTTTAAAAAATGAAGTAATTTATAGCATATTCTTTAACCACAGAATAATTCAGCTAGAAATTGATGTCAAACAACTAAGAATAATCAAACTGTTTACAATACAATCCCTATTAAAATACCAATGACATATTTCACAGATATAGAATAAACATTTCAAAAATTTATATGGAACCATAAATTACCCCAAATAGCCTCAGCAATTTTGAGAAAGAAGAAGAAAGTAGGCGGGATCACAATACCTGATATCAAACTATATTACAAGACCACAGTAATCAAAACAGTCTGGTACTGGCATAGGAACAGACGCATAGATCAATTGAACAGAATAGAGCACAGAATTGAACCCCATGTCTCTATGGTCAATTAATACTCCACAAAGGGTGAAGAAGCATAAAATGGAGTAAAAATAGCCTCTTCAACAAATGGTGCTGAGAGATCTGGACAGCTATAAGCAAAAAAAAAAAAAAAAAAAGAAACTGGATCACCTACTTTCACCATACACCAAAATAAACTCGAGTTGGATAAAAGACTTAAATATAAGTTGTAACACCATACAAGTCCTAGAGGAGAACATAGGCAGGAAAATTTCAGATATTCCATGTAGCAATATTTTCATTAATATGTCCTCTAGAGCAGGGATATAAAGGAAAGAATAAATAAATGGGACCTCATCAAAATAAAAAGCTTCTGCATGGCTAAAGAAAACAGCAGCAAAGTGAAAAGGGAACCAACCATATAGGAAAATATATTTGCAAATGATACCTCAGACAAGGGTTTGATCTCCAAAATATATAAAGAATTCACATGACTCCACTCCAGGAAGACAAACAATCCAATTAAAAAATGTGCAAAGGAACACTAGTACACTGTTGGTGGGAATGCAGACTGGTGCAGTCATTGTGGAAAACAGTATGAAATTTACTCAGAAAACTGAAAATGGAACTGTCTTTTGACCCAGCAATCCCACTGCTGGGATTATTCCCTAAGAATCCTGAAACACTAATTCAAAAGAACCTATGCACCCTACTGTTCATAGCAGCATTATTTACAATAGCCAAGTGCTGGGAGAAATCTAAGTGCCCATCAGTAAATGAGTGGATCAAAAACAAGTGGTACATTTACACAATGGAATACTACACAGCAGAAAGAAGTAGGAACTCCCACCCTTTGCCACAACATGAATGGAAATGGAGAGTATTATGCTAAGTGAAAAAGCCAGGAAGTGAAAGACAAATATCCTAGGATCTTACCTATAGTGGAACCTAATCAACAAAACAAACAAGCGAGCAAAATATAACCAGAAACACGGAAATAAAGAATAAACTGACAGTAACTAGATGGGAGGGGTAGGTAATAGGGGAGAGATGGGAAAGGGTCAAGTCAAGGAACATGTATAAAAGACCCAAGGACAAAGACAAGGTGGGGTGTGGTGAGGATTGGATGTGGGAGGTGGGGTGTCGGTAGGGCAGGGGAGAGTAATGGGGAAAAATGGGGACAACTATAATTGAATGAGAATAAAAAATAAAAAAGAAAATATAAACACTATACAATACACTTCTAAACAACTAAAGGACAAAAATAAAAATAGAATTTAGAAAGTATTTGAAATAAAAAAATTTCAAACTGTGGGATATAGAGAAATCAATATGTACAGGGAAACTTATAATTTTAAATGTATTTTGTAGAAGGGATATAGACTAAAAAATGAGTTAGTTATGCTTCTATCTTAATAAGCTAGGAAAAAAGAAACCATAGAAACAAACCTAAAGAAAACAGAAAGAGGTAAATAAAAATGACAGCAAACATCACCAGAATTAAAAAAAACATAAAGAAACAAAACATAACCTAAAGTTAATTCATTGAAGATATCAACAAGAAAAAAACATCACAAATTATCATATCAGGAAAGAGGAATTGGATAGCTTTCCAGATAGAAATTATATTAGAAACATAATGGGAGGATGTGAACAACTTCATGGCAATTAATTTAATAATTTAGATGAAATGAAAAAAAATTCTAGGAAAAGAGAAGAAATAGAAACTTTCAGTGGTTATTTAATACAAGTATATTAAATCATTTAAAACCATTTCATAAGGGAAACTCCAAAACCAGATGGCTTTACAGATGAATTATTCCATATATTTAAGGAAAAAAGACATCATCATACTCAAACTCTTGCAGAACACAGAAAAAAAAGAACACTTGCCTGTTTGGGTTTTTTTTTTTTTTTTACGAAGCCAGAATACATTTGACAGTAAAATATGACAAGGACATTACAATAAAGTGAAAGTAAAGGCTAATCAATGCCATAACACTAGATGCAAAAATCTGAACTATAATATTAGTAAATTTAATACAGAGATATAGATAAAGACAAGTCAATAATACCAGATAACACTCACTTCAGGAATACGTGGTGACTTACCATTTGATAATTAATGTAGTTTATCACCTTAACTGACAAAAGGAGAATATGATCAGTTTGATAGCTGAAGAAAAAGCACTTGAAAAACTTCAACACTTATTCACGATAAAAATTCTTGGTAAATCAAGAATAAAAGGAAAATTCCTATGTCCAAAAAGAATAACTACAAATAATACCAACAGAAAACTTCATGTTTAATGATGAATTATGGAAAGTTTCTCTCTTGAAATCAAGGTAAGACAAAAATTATCTGTTATTATTAGTTCATTTCAGTATTATACTGGAGATCTTAGCCAGTACTGTAAGGCAAGATAAATATTATAAAAGTTAGAAAAGAAGGGGAAAAGACCATTATTTGCACATTATATTTTTTCAACCTAAAGAGAAACTGTCAGAATTAATTAATGAGTCTACAAAAGCCAGTATGTACAAGGATAACTACAAGAATTAGTTGTATTTCTGTATATCACTAATAAACAAATTTTGAAAAATAAATTTACAAAAATGATATAATTTACAACACTTAAAACATCAAATAGGGATAAATCTAATGAATGATACCAAAACATCATCCTTTATTACGTATAAAGCTACAAAACATTATTGTGAGAGTTAATGAACACAGAGGAATATGCCATGTTCATAGGTGTGAAGATTCAAAACTAAAGATGCCGACTATTGCTGAAATGTTTTATAAATTTAATGCAATATCAATAAGAATCTAACTAGTTTGCTTCAGGAACTTGACAAGCTAATCATAAAATTTACATTTGATAACCAGAGAAAGTGGTTTACAATGCTTCAAGAACAGAGAAATCTTAAAGGAGAAAATACAACAGAAAGGTGTATATATCTAGATGTCAAGACTTATCATACCCATAAACATATCATATGACAAAGCTGTAATTACCAAACAGTGCTAAAGAACAGCAAAAAGTTAAAAGTTGTTTAAAAAATAGAGAAGTGTATGTTGAGACAGGGAAATATGTCTTAAATATGATTCACAATCTCTAAAAATAATGAAGAACGTAGAAATCTGTCCTCACTAAAGTTATTATTTTTTTATGCAAGAAGGATGCCATTTGCCATTTTAAAAATAAGGAAAACTATAAAAATGTGTTTGTGTATAACCAAAGGATACTGATATAGAGAATATTTAAGGAATCCTATAAATGAATTAAGAATAACAAAAGATCTCAAAATAAAAATAAGGAAGTAATAAGTACGGCCTACATATGGAAAAGAAAGTTTAAATAGAAAATAAATACCTAAAAAGATTAATCTCTCCAGGATCCACACAAAAGTAATTTGGAGCAACAATGAGATATAGTTTTGCATTCATCAAATTGGCAAAAATTAAAAATACTGATAGCATCAGGTGTTGGCAAGAATATGTGGGAGTAGGATCTCTTTGTGGTGATGGTGATGGATAAATCACTTTAGAGAGAAATTTGGCAATAATTTCCAGTAAAGTTGAAGATGCACATACCCAGTAATTCTACTTCCAGCTATATAACCTAAAGAAATTTTAACAGGTATACAGGAATTGTGTTATTCAATGCACATTATATTAATAAAAAACTGCTAAAAAGATAAGTCAATAAAGAAATAGATAAATTATGGGAAGATCATACAGTAAAATTGATACATTAATTAAAATAAATGAATCATCATGGATTAATCTCAAAAACATGTTAAGTGATGAAAAAAGTTGAAGAAAGATATGTATAGTATACCATTCATAAAAATTAAAAAGTCTACACAAAAATACTTTATATTATTAATATATTCATGTTGGTTAATATTA
The DNA here is from genome assembly GCA_039655065.1 of Glossophaga mutica. Classification (NCBI taxonomy): domain Eukaryota; kingdom Metazoa; phylum Chordata; class Mammalia; order Chiroptera; family Phyllostomidae; genus Glossophaga; species Glossophaga mutica. Next base: position 162,794,020 of record CM077303.1, read on the forward strand.
TAGAAATGGATGAAAAAGATATTTTCCAATTTCAGAATAGTTGTAACTTTGGAGAAAGCAGAGAGGGAATGTGTAGTAGTGATGGTTATAAAGACAAGGGGACAATTTTCAATGTTTTGTGTATTAAAATATAAAACATTAATATTTGAAAGACATGGTTATTTTGTACTATTTTTTATCTTTTTAAAAATTTTTATTTTAATTGTTGTTCTTGTACAGTTTTCTGTCTTTTACTCCCATCCCAGCCCACTGCCCCAGCCCTCCCCACCTCCCTCCCATTTCCACCCCCCTAGTTTTTGCCCATGTGTCCTTTATACTTGTTCTTATAAAACCTTCTCCTTTTCCCCTGAAATTCCCTCCCCTCTCCCCTCTGGTGACTATCAGTCTGTTCTCAATTTCAGCATCTTTGGTTATATTTTGCTTGTTTGTTTGTTTTGTTGATTAGGTTCCTGTTAAAGGTGAGATCATATGGCATTTGTCTTTCACTGCCTGGCTTATTTTGCTTAGCATAATGCTCTCCAGTTCCATCCATGCTGTTGCAAAGGGTAGGAGCTCCTTCTTTCTTTCTGCTTCATAGAATTCCATTGTGTAAATGTACCACAGTTTTTTGATCTATTCATTTACTGATGGGCACTGAGGTTGCTTCCAACAATTGGCTATTGTAAATTGTACTGCTATTGTAAATTATATTGTAAATTGGGGTGCATAGGTTCTTTTGGATAGGTGTTTCAGGGTTCTTAGGATATAATCCAAGCAGTGGAATTGCTGGGTCAAAAGGTATATCCATTTTTAGTTTTCTGAGAAAATTCCATACTGTTTTCCATAGTGGTTGCACCAGTCTGCAATCCCACCAACAGTGCACTAGGGTCCCCTTTTCTCCACAACCTCTCCAACACCTGTTGTTTGTTGCTTCGTTTATGATGGCCATTCTGACTGGTGACAAGTGTTATCTCATTGTGGTTTTAATTTGCATCTCTCTGATAGCTAGTGATACTGAGCATCTTTTCATGAGTCTCTGGATCTTCTGTATGTCCTCCTTGGAGAAGTGTCTGTTCAAGTCCTTTGCCCATTTTTTTAATTGGGTTGCTTGTCTTCTTAGAGTGGAGTCGTGTAAGTTCTTTATATATTTTGGAGATTAAACCCTTGTCTGAGGTATCATTGGCAAATATGTTTTCCCATACAGTTGGTACCCTTTTCATTTTAATACTGTTTTCTTTAGCTGTGCAGAAGCTTTTTATTTTGATGAGATCCCATTTGTTTATTCTTTCTTTTATGTCCCTTGCTCTAGGGGACATATTGGTAAAAATGTTGCTGCGTGAAATATCTGAGATTTTCCTGCCTATGTTCTCCTCTAGGACTTTAATGGTGTCACAGCTTATATTTAAATCTTTTATCCACCTTGAATTTATTTTTGTGTATGGTGTAAGTTGGTGCTTGAGTTTCATTTTTTTTTGCATGAAGCTGTCCAGTTCTCCCAACACCACTTGTTGAAGAGGCTATTTTTACTCCATTTTATGTTGCTGCTCCCTTTGTGAAATATTAATTTACCGTAGAGACTTGGGTTTACTTCTGGGCTTTCTGTTCTGTTCCATTGGTCTATGTGCCTGTTTTATGCCAGTACCAGGCTGTTTTGATTACAGTGGCCTTGCAATACAGTTTGGTATCAGGTATTGTGATCCCTCCTACTTTGCTCTTCTTTCTTAAAATTTCAGCAGCTATTCAGGGTTGTTTATCGTTCCATATACATTTTTGAAGTGTTTGTTTTACATCTGTGAAATATACCTTTGGTACTTTAATAGGTATTGCAGTGAATCTGTAAATTGCTTTGGGTACTATGAACATTTTGATGATGTTAATCATCTTCTTTCAATCCATGGACATAGTATGTTTCCATTTGTTTGTGTCTTCCTTGATTTCTTTCTTGAGTGTTGTGTAGTTTTCTTCATACAGGTCTTTTACCTCTTTGGTTGGGTTTATTCCTAGGTATTTTATTTTTCTTTTTGGTATATTGAATGGAATTTTTTTTTTTTATTTCTGCTTCTGCTGTTTCATTGTTGGTATACAAAAATGCCTTTGATTTCTGGATATTGACTTTGTATCCGGCTGTTTGGCCAAATTCATTTATTAGGTCAAGCAGTTTTTTGGCCGAGTCTATAGGATTTTCTATGTACACTATGACGTCATCTGCAAACAATGATAGTTTTGTTTCTTCCTTTCCAATTTGGATGACTTTTATTTCCTTTTCTTGTCTAATCGCTATTTCTTATCTTTATAATTATATTTTTATTTAAGTTTGAAATATTTTATAATAAAAAAGAAAAAAAATAGAGTTAGTAAACCTGATCTGGGATAAAGGCTGGTTAAATGGAGAGATAAAACAGTGAAAGAAACTGAGCTAGTAAATTGTTTTTTATTATTCAAGTACATTTGTCTCCATTTTCACCCCACTATTTCCCCATGCCCTTCCTATTCTTGCCTGCCACCCTCAAACCTTTGGCTTTGTCCATGTGTCCTTTACACATGTTCCTTGATGGCCCTTCCCCTTCTTTCCCCCACTTCCCCCTCCCCTCTGGTTACTGTGAGACTGTTCTTTATTTCAATGTCTCTGATTATATTTTGCTTGCTTGTTTGTTTTGTTGATTAGGTTCCACCATAGATGAGATTGTAAGATATTTGTGTCTTACTGCCTGGCATATTTCACTTAGCATAGGGCTCTCCAGTTCCATTCATGCTGTCATGAAGGGTAGGAGCTCCTTCTTTCTTTCTGCTGTGTAGTATTCCATTGTGTAAATAAACCACAGTTTTTGATCCACTCATTTATTGATGGGCACTTAGGTTTCTTCCAACACTTGGCTATTATAAATAGTGCTGCTATGAACACTGGGGTGCATAGCTTCTTTTGGATTGGTGTTTCATGATTCTTAGGGTATAATTTCAGTAGTAGTACTGCTGAGACACAAGGCAGTTCCATTTCTAGTTTTCTGAGTAAATTCCACACTGTTTTCCACAGTGGCTGCACCTGTCTGCATTTCCATCAACAGTGCACTGGGGTTCCGTATTCTCTACAATCTCCCCAGTGCTTGTTTGTTGATTTGTTTGTCATGGCCATTCTGACCAGTGTGAAGTGGTATCTCATCATGGTTTTACTTTGCATCTCTCTGATGGCTAGTGATGTTGGAGCATCATTTCATGTGTCTCTGGGCCCTCTGTATATCCTCCTTGGAGAAGTGTCTGTTCAGGTCCTTTGGCCATTTTTTAATTGGGCTGTTCGTCTTCCTGGAATGGAGTCATGTGAGTTCTTTATATATTTTGGAGATCAAATCCTTTCCTGAGGTATCATTTGCAAATATATTTTCCTATACGGTTGGTTCCCTTTTCATTTTACTGCTGTTTTCTTTAGCTGTGCAGAAGCTTTTTATTTTGATGAGGTCCCATTTGTTTATTCTTTCCTTTATGTCCCCAAGTCTCTATGGTCAATTAATATTTGACAAAGGGTGCAGAAGCATAAAATCGTGTAAAAATAGCCTCTTCAAGAAATGATGTTGGGAGATCTGGACAGCTACATGCAAAAAAATGAAACTCAATCACCAACTTACGCCATACACAAAAGTAAATTCAAAGTTGGTGAAAGACTTAAATATAAGTTATGACCCCATAAAAGTCCTAGAGGAGAATATAGGCAGGAAAATCTCAGATATTCCTTCAGAAATATTTTCACTGATATGTCCCCTGAGCTAGTAAAATTGACAACTCTTGCTACCCAGTTAGATAATGAGAGAAGATGGGCAAGACAGGGAGAGGGAAAGATAGAGGGGAGGGAAAGGGAGAGGGAGGAGAGAGCTGGAGAGAACTAAGATGAAGCTAAAATGTAAATGTTAGTTGAGGTGGGGTGAGGGAGTGGGTGGGGGATGAATAGGGAAAGGCAGCTGGACTGGCGTAAATAGCACTATTGACAAAATTAGAGGAGGTGGAGCAGGAGGTTCAGGAAGAAGAGGATGAGTTTAAATTTTAAAGATAAAACATCCAGTTACAGATATAGTTGAAACTGGTCAAAATGGGATGGGAACATTAGGATGAAGCCATAGAGTTTGAGAGCAGTAGAGGTGATAACTGAAACCATGAGTTAGCTAAGGGTTATGGAGGAAGAAAAGAACCACTGCAAATTCCTTGGCACCACCTCTACATTGTAATATGGGCCTGAAAAGAGGTGCCAGAGCAGGAGGTGTAAGAGACAGGGAGACAATCAGGAGAGGGCTGGCCTAGACGCCAGTGGGATAGAAAGTCACAAAGGAATGGCTGTCAGTGTTAAAATTAGGGAGAAATGAAAAACAAAAACAAAGGAGAAAATGGAAGTAAAACCATTTTGTTTTGCAACTAGGAGGTCACTGATGACCTCAGGAGACAGGGAAGTAAAGGACAGAGATGATCGTCACTATCCAGGTGATTGTCTAGCTACTAAATGTATGCAGAAACAATCAGGGGGCAAAAATAAGTAACTGCTTTTGGCCTTTCTGCATCAGCCGTCTTCATCCTTCGTGCCCACTGTGGTCGCTCCTCCTGAGGCTGGCACTCTTCCCAACTTGGTGAACGCTCATCCAGCAGCTGTCACCCTCTCACCTTTCTCCTGTGGGTCTTTGCTGAAGAGAGTTGGAGAACTGACTCAAAAATATAACTGTTTATTCCAACCCTGCATAAATAAATGTCACTTCACTATTCCCTGCATCTGAATCATTGATATCCTATATTTCGCTGATCTTGTTTATCCTTGAAGCTGTACTCAGACATTTCCCAGTCTCCTGAATCGCATACAAATGGATGAATATTTGGAAAAAAATGTAATTGCTGTTGTTTGTTATTTTGTCCTGCCACCGTGCTTCCTGACACCATCTGGGCTGGGGGTGGACTTGTTAAAAAAAAAAACAAAAAAAAAAACAAACCCCAAACCAGAAAGGACAGGCACATGAATTTAAGTCCTAAAAAGAGAAGGAAGTTTTCAGTCTCTCCCAAAAAAACAGATCTTTACAGTTTCCTGGCCGAATATGCAGCGAAGATGTTGCCAAATCTGGGAAGCTTATCGAGTGCAAACTGTGAGTCTTCTTACAACTGTGTTCAGTGACACATGGCCTATTTGGTGCTTTAAATGAACATCACAGGAATAATCACAACAGACACCTGTATAGTACTGTGCATTTTCCACATTATTTCCACATATAAGAGATAATTTCATCCTCCTAGTAACTTTGTGAAGTTCTGAGACTCTGAGAGGCTACATGATCAAGGTGAAAATCTAGGCAAGTCCACGGTGGGGCCAGGCCTTTTGAATCCCCACCGGGTGCTGTGTACCATCGTGAGTCACCTTCAATAGATGCCACAGCTGAGGCTTGAGATATCTGTTTTTGCTTATAACAGCAATTGGACAGTAGGAAATGCAAAGGTAAATGTCCATCCCAATTGATAGATATATGATTGATTCACCATTGTGTGTGTGTGTGCGCAAAAGGTGGCATCGAGTGTGCCCTCCTGGGTTCCTTTCAAGGACTGCATTGTGCTTGTTATGAGGAAATAACTCCACAAGTCTATCAGACTGAATACTGGATCACAGTGCAGCTCAGGCTTGTCCTGCGAGAGGCCAGGAAAGGAACATTCTGATTGGATCAGGAGGAAAGGGCAAGAAAGAAGAAAAAAATAATCAAGGGCAGTGCACGAGGAAGACAGAAGCCCTTATGCTTTGTATTATGACCTCTTTTTCTTGAAAGTGAGAGTTCAATTAGGATGCTATAAAAATTGTGGGAGAGCTCTGGACTGTCACTGGCTATGGATTTGGGATTTGGGCCAAGTTGAAGAACATTTCTGAAGGGCAGGAGGCCCCAGCTGGCATCTAAGTTACTTTAGAAATCAGAGAACATTTCCAAAGCACTTATTTGCATGTCTTTGATCCTCTGTTAATTCAATACACAAAAGAAAAATACATGTATAGTAACATATTTATTTTTAGTTACATATATCTTTAAAATAATTGATTCATCAAGAAAAATGTGTCATGTGATATAGAATTTCAGTTTAAGAGAGGAAGAACATTATATTTTTTGTCATACTCTAACACAAAGGCAACTTTGGGTAACAATGAATGGGTGCCCATTGCAGACACTTAAGAAGATTTTGGTAAGATCTGTTGACATTGTAGATACAATCTTTTCACTGTCTGAACATTTATTCCCACCAACTCTAAAATTTTCCCTTTGTTATCGTATTTGTTGATTAGAAGAGGAAAACAAGGACTATGAAGTCATCAGAAATAATATTGTACCTAAGGTGGTTTCTAAGTCATAACACAAGCAAAGACAAGTTTGGTAGAGATTTAAAATACAATTTGGTCTTAAGCTTCTACTTCCAACCAGGGTTATTTTTTTTTTCACTGCGTTGCCTAGTACAAGCTTGATTCTGAATCTTTTTATTTTTTGACTCAGGCCACTTGGATTTTGAAAGAAAGGGCTATCCTCTGAAGATCCATTTCAGATTTTTATTTCACATTAAAGATAGATCTTTCCTCTTCCTCATTATTGCTGATAAAAGAGATGTGTGTCTAGTTTTCATTGCAAGAGAGATATTGTAAAAAGTGTTTCACTTGCTGAAAACTCTGGAATAAAAACAAAACCAAACAACAGAACCCAAATATAACAAAACAAGGAAACCCCTTGATCAATTTTGTCTACTAATACTGAGCAATAAAATTGAGCCCAGCCAAAAATGAGATTCCAGGTGAAGAAGTCAAGCAGGCAAAAGGGGCACCATGCAGCCTGTGAAAATTTTGAAGTGTGGGGAAGAGCTGTAGAATTTAAATGTCACACTAATAAAATCATCGGCTTAAATATTTCCTGAGACAGGAAAGAAGCAAGCTGTAGGAAGAATTGACCCCTAAAGTGAGGGAAGTAAGAGAGGAAGGAAAAAGAAACATTTGAAACATAAAGAGGTTATCTTGGGGCAAGGGACATGAAAAATGCTTTCATTTTGTTTGACTGCTGCAACAAATTATCAGAAACCTAGTGGCTTAAAATAATGCAAATGTATTATCTTACAGTCCCAGAAGATGGAAGTCCAACATGAGTCTCAGTGGGTAAGAGTCAGAGCACTAGCCCGACTGTGCTCCTCTTGGAAGCTTTAGAAGAAAACACATCTCTTGCTTTTTGCAGCTTCTCATGCTATTGCTGTTCGCTCACAGGTGCATCACTCAATGTCTGCTTTCATGCTCGCCACACTTCCTCTGACTCTAACCTTCCTATTTCTCACTTAAAAAAATTCTGTGATTACATTGGACCCACCAGGATATTGTCCCCATCTCAAGAAGTTTAATTTAATCACATCCACATAGTCTTTATTACCACATAAGGTACTTATTAACACGTTTCTAGGATTAGAAAGTGAACCTCTTAGGAAGGAGCCATGATTCAGCCTACTACAGAAGGTATCCACAAAATGTGGCATCAGGAATGCTGTGATCGTAGTTAACTATCTGAATGAACACTTTACAATACAGGAGCAACCAGCCCTGTTACCCGGGAAACCTTCCTATAGGGTGATATCAATATACATCGGTAAGATGCCTGCTTTGTGTCAGGGGTAGGGCTAGGGGTTTGGAAGGAGTGAGACTTTTGATCCTATCTATGGGGTAAATATCTTATGCTTTCTCTCATCTTTTTGCCACTGCAGATTCTTGTCCCTCTCCTGAAAACTATTTAGCTTTTGGTTCTTGTCTTTACATTCACTGCCTTCAGGCAGTTTTATATGAGCTACTAAATTCCCCTTTGAGAGAGAGTATGCCCTGGCCTTACTATTATCAAGAAGAGGGATGGAGGATATCCTTCCCCCTGAAGCCAAAGGAGGCATACTCCAAGAAAAACCACTTAGAAAGTTGACTATTTTCGGAACTGTCTCACATTCCACTTGGTTGGGTCTAATGAGTATCCAATTCTGTTGAGCAGTGTGGAGAGAGGGGGAAAGACAAAGATGCCACAGATAACTGCAGGAACAACCGTTGTTGAGTGCAAAGGAGCCTTCATCCTCATTACTTACCCGGGTAAACCTATGCAATCTTCCATGGTTTAAGGTAGCAATAAAGAATGTGACTTCAGTCAACTTGTTGATATTCTATTGCAGAGCAGGAAGATCCCAGCAATTAGAAGTTGTAGGATAGATGGTCTGTATTGTGAGTTATGGAATGGAGGGAAGATGGCAGTCAGACCAGAGCAAGATCTCCCATATCAGGAAACTAAGTGGTGGGAGGTCCCTTAGGTCCTGTGTCAAGAACCTAAAGGAGTGCTACCTGTGAGTGTTTATTTACACATCTGAATGCCTTATTCATAACCACTCCCACCACAGTGTATATCAACAATGTGCCAGCCACACAGGGAACACCCAAACCGGTACAATTTTCACCTACCCTGTGGGTTAAAATGTTAAAGTTTCATTATATATTCTAGGGTGAGGCTTTGAGGAAACACTTAAAATACACTTTTGTTTTTAGAAAAGTCTCAGTCAGAGCAAAACTGAACAGAAAGTAGAGCTCCCATACACCCCCAGCCCCTTAAAGGCACATGACCTCCCCCACTATCAATATCCTGCACCAGAGCGGCTCTGCTCTTCCAACAGATGAACCCACATCAACACATTATTATCGCCCGAGGTCTGCAGTTTGCTTGCGCATGATGTGGGTTTTGACAAATGTATGATGACGTGTATCTGCGACTATCAGACAAAATACTTTCATTGTGCTAAAAATCCTCTGTGCTCTGCCTCTTCATTTCTCCCTCCTCCAAACCCCTGGCAACGACTGACTGATCTTTTGTTTCCATATTTTGCCTTTGTCAGAATGTCATGTGATTGGAATCATACAGGAGATAGCCTTTTCAGATTGGCTTCTTCATCTAGTAATATGCATTTAAAATTCCTCCATGTCTTTTTCATGGCTTGCCAGTTCATTTCTTTGGGAGATATATTTTATGGGAACACTGTTACAACACTTATAAAAAGACAGTTTAGCACACCTACCAAGTCTGTAAAATGATAAACCATTTGATCTGGCTTTAACGGTGAGCTTGGATTGGGGAGGGCTGTGTGTATCAGGTGAAATCTTCTACGTAGCAGAAGACATGGATATTTACCACTATGGGAATAATAGAATTAAATTTGCATTTTTGAGGAGTCAAGTAGTAACAATATGTGGGCTGTTCTGGAGCACAAAGAAATAGAGTCAGAATAATTTTTTAGGGTGAAAGTCACTTAATTTGACATGAAATGTATCTTTGGTAATTTTTTACATCATAAAAGCAGAATTACAAAGACCCGGTAAGTAATGGATGGTGAGGAAATGTAAGCCGTGTCCTGGCCAGGTAGCTCAGTTGATTAGAGTGTCACTCTGATATGCCAAGGTTGAGGGTTTGATTCCATTCAGGGCACATATTAGATTTAAGCAATGAGTGTATAAATAAGTAGAACAACAAATCTCTCACTCATTCTCTCATCCTCACCCCCCCTCAAATCAATAAATAAAAAATTTTAAATATAAGTAGTAGATAGAAATTATGAATTTGAAAAGTAAAACTAAGGGGAAGCATAAAAGGGGTTAATAGAAAAGGAAAATACTTCAAAATATTTTTAGGGTAAGAAAAATTGTGCATGTGTGAAGACAATGTGGAAGGTATCAGTGAAGAGGCAGATTCAAGACAGGGCAAGGTATAATCATGGCACTAAGATTCGTGGGAGATCTAGTGCATTTTAATCTAAAAATATGTGAGAAATCAAATACCATAATCCTTAGGGATGGAACTGGCTTTGAAAGTAACAGGAAAGAAGACAAATTTTTTATTATAAATCCACAGAGGTTCAGGGCTTATTTATTCAAGAGATTCAGATGAAATGAGAAACAAGGTTGCAGAACAGAAAGCTGCTACTATAGGTTCTGCTTTATGGGGTCCCAGAGGTTCCAGAACAGCAAGCATTTGAATTAAAAGGGATATAATCATATAGCTCTACTTAAAATCATGGAGAAACATCCCCAAACCAATACCTCTTCTAAAGTAGACATAGTTGAGTCAGGCAATGTTGCACATATCTGTGATGGCAATGCAAGAAACATATCTAATATGAACTACTCATTAGATAAACCATGTTATAAGATATTTCTACATAGAATGGCAGAGCAATTACATCATTCCATGAAGTATATGCTATTTTATTTCATCTCCTCAGGGAAAACAATTCTCTATTTGTTTCTCTTCTTTTCTTTTTTTTTTTTCTGGTAACACCTTTTTAATAGATTAAAGTAACTGTACAGTTCAGTGTACTCTTCCTAAGAATACTTTATAGCCCCAAGAAACTAAAAGGAGGGTATAATTCTCAAAAGTATTGAGCTGAATGGATGGTGTAATTGGGCAGCAGAAAACCCATCTCTCTGGATTGCTAACCCTCAGCTGGGAAGACAGACTCAGTGAAAGCTTAGTTAGCTCCAGTGGCTGTAAAACAGTCAACATGGCTTTAATCATTCTTTATAAATTACATGAAACTGGAAACAGAAATGGTTCTAGAACCTCTTCTCAATGCAGTTTGGAGGCGCTCTGGTATAAAGCATTTCTGCTTCCAAAAAAACATTGCTATAAAAAAAGTCACATTATTCTGGTGAAAAAAAGAGAGGTTTTTTAGTTGTTCCAGTGTTCTACAGCTAGTTTCCAACCAAATGCTTCACAGAACCATGATAGCGAAAGACAAAAATATTGTAGTTTTTTTCTGAAATGACTCAAGTCTTTATTTTTTTAATTTAATTTTTTTAAATCAGTATTTTTTAATTGTTGATATTGTACAGTTTTCTGTCTTTTACCCCACCCCAGCCCACCACCCCAGCCCTCCCCACCTTCCTCCCATTTCCACCCCCCATAGTTTTTGTCCATGAGTCCTTTATACTTGTTGCTCTAAACCGTTCCCCTTTTCCCCTGAAATTCCCTCCCCTCCCACTCTGGACACTGTCAGACTGTTAAGCTTTTATATTCTTTCTTTGTAAAGTGGCATTAGCATATTGCAACTGAAGAGTGTTCTAACAACTACAAAGATCCCAGTCTGGACACTATTCTGTGGTAGGCATGAGGCCAGCTCCCTGGGTTTTCTGGGACCTCTTCTCATCCTCTCTGCTTCCCAGCAAGTTCCGGCCATTTCTGTGAAGACATATCCTACAATCCCTTCTTCATGATCCCTGAAAGCTTCTCTCATGCTCAGAAAAATGTCATCTTTTAAATACTAGACTTTTCTGAACACCACGATTCAAAAAATGAACCCAAATCAAAATGTGGTTAAACTAGTATGAGAGATTTTCAACCAGCTTTCAGTCCAAAGCGGTGGTGCTGTCAGTGCTGGTGAGGAGGACAGGAGTGCCCGGCTACTGGTGGGACTCGGAGAAAGGCTGGAGGGGGCCGTACAGGGCTCAGTATGGGCTCCTTGGTCTCCTCTGCCCCAGCATCACCAATCTCACCTGGTCAATAACATCCATTAAGTTTTCGGCATCCACAGCCAGGGCACGTGCAGCAATCAGCATCTGCTTTTGTACTCCTGCTGGAGGCTGGTCATGACATACTCTGGGCCAGCTTCATCTCATTGATGACCTCTTAGTGAGTGCTGGCTGATAGGGTGGGGATGGTCTCATCCACAGGGGCCAACAGTGTCTTCAGGGCCAAGTTGACTTCCTTCATCAGGGGGACATACTCAACTGGCAGGGCTGGCTGGGTCTTGGACATCTCCATGAGGCCTTCACTAGGCTCATCATGTACTGTGTCATTTGCATGTTCCAGGTTGGCAGTGGGCATGGGTGCTGATTTCCTGGGGCTGAGGCTTGACATCCTTGTTGTAACTGTCCCCTGGGCTGCTGAGTCTGCAAGGCTGCCTAGGTGGCCGGGTGCTCCAAGGTGCCATGGCTTATTGGGCAGAGCTGTAGGATCTGGTTTTCCCACATGCCAATAAATGTGCTGGTTTCCAGATGGGCCCAGCGACTCCTGTCTCCCCAGTCCGTGATGTCTCAAGAGAGCTATCAGGTTTCAGAAATTTATCCTCTTTTTCTCCAGCCAGAGTTGGTCTTCCTCCATCTCCTTTTGCTGGTGGATCAGCTCAGCACTGCAGAGTCCTCCACATTAGGCTGCCATATTGATTTCTTCTGTGGTCTGTGATTCTACAAATCTACTTGGCCCAAAAGAGATGCCTACCCTGGATAGATGCTACCAGTCATAGCTGTGATTCCATGTGAACCAGGGTAGTCAGAGACCTGGTAATGATTGGTCTGTACCATGTGCTGTGGGCTGGGATAAAATCTTTCACTACACCTGGGACTAAGAATACCACATCTTCTGGGCTTGGGTAGTGCTTCATCAGACCTCCCAGAGTCCCAAGACACTGTGACCTGTTTTCTGGACTTTGTATTCATCCGATCTTCATGCTGAACCTTTTCCTCCTCCAGGATTGTGTTGAGTTGAGCTTTGAGCTCAGTGAACCTAGGCTGCCTGCTGGGTCATAGGCTCAGCATTTCATCATAAGGCTCTAAAGGGTAGGAGAGCAATTTGGAGGCATTGGCAACATTTCCCCATTCCCAATTCAACACATATCATCACTGTTCTTCACTCCTTAAAAAGGCTTCGCACCATACATCAGTATCTTCCACATTCATACACCAACATCCTCATATCACTAGTTGATGTAAAAGGTCAAAAACCAATTAATTCCAGAGCCAGCCTTTTAATAGGCAATTTTCCTTTAGAAGCTTTGTAGTAAGTACTGCCTTCTATATATTGGGATAATCCAGTGCTCCTAATTCCATGCAATCATTCAAGGATCCCAGAACATTCTGAGCAACAATGTGCCCATGCACAAATCTTTTGCTATCCGTGTACCCAGAAGTTATACTAAACTGGTAGGCATACAGGATCAAAGATGCTAGATCCAACCTAGACTTCCAGACTTGCAGAAATGACTTCAGCTCTCGGAGCAGGCACAGCACCATGATGATACAGATGGGGTTCTTGGTGATGATGCCAATCAGCTTCACGATTTGAGGGGTAGGGCAAACTGATGTATTGTTAAGGCTTCTTGAAGGAATCTCTGTCTCATGCTGTCCAAAGCGCAGTTTTTACATGTTTTAATTGTAACCACCAAAGCTGGATTCTCTGGGCTCATGTAAATGCCCTGATGTACATCTCCAAATTGGCCTTCTCCAATACATCATCCAAGCTTTAGTCTTTCTCTTTGAATCTCATAGGCCCTGGTTGAGGACATGATGTATCTTCTTTGTGTGTAGTCCCAGCAGAGCCATCTGTTTCTGACACAGAGACTATGTGTCTGAACACCTTGCTTTTGGCTATTGCCAGCTTTGGTATTGATGGCAAAGCCTGTTTCCTTTCTTTCCGAGGTCTGATGGTAAAAGACTGTGCGACTCTTCACCAGCTGGCAATATCCATCTATCAAATCAGCCATATTCAAGGCAATGGTTAGGGATGGTACTATCACTGTCAGAGGCTCAGGAGCACTTGCTATTTTAGTGGTAGCATTTCTTTTCTGCCCTTATCTTCACTGTTAGACTAGAGAATGCTCTGCACTTTATCGAAGTTGGCCAGATGTGTGGGATTGCAGCCCTTCTCCGTTAGATAACAAATGCCTTCCTTGGGGCTGAATGCCAGCTCCACTGAAACAATCAAGCTTGAACCAAGAGCACACTTGAAGCATTCCTTATCAAATCTGCACTGGGCAAAGGACTGCAAAGAATTTCAGAATACTTTCTTCTCTATTAAGTGTGGCAAACTGTCTAAATGTTTATTAGATCAGTTTTCTTAGTTTCGGCCTTGACAGGATCCAGTAAACTTCTAGGAAAAAACTGCTTCAAACCAATATGTTTTTCTAATACTTTATAGTTAGGCCTCTTTTCTAGTGTATTACCCTCCATCTCCCAGTATGATTGCTGCAACCCAACTTCTTTTTTATTTTTTGCTGTAGTTTTCCCCATTACCATCTATCTCACTTATACTTCCCTCCCCCCAGCACCCAATTTCAAAGCAATGTCCTGGACCACTTGGTCAACTATCACTAATATATAAAGACTCTTCAATTATTGATAGAGGAAATTTGAAGTTCAAGAGTCTTCAGTAAACTGGTTTAGAAATTCTTTTGGCAAATAATGAATTCCCAGTTCATATTTCCACTCCTCCAGAGGGTGTGTGAACTCATACTTTTCTTTCAGGCTGGAGATGCCCATGTCCAAGTGTAGCCACTGGACCTCCTCTGACCACAGGCGACTGAGCTAAAACCTGTAGCAGGCCATGTGCTTTACTTTGTGACTGTCCACTAACTTCTGAATAATGCCCCTCACTTCAGTAGCATCTCCATGCTTGATAGCACTGGCCCAAGTGGTTGGCTCACTGTTGCTTTCAAAATAATGAAAGACCTATAGCACTCTCACCGTGGCTCCCTGGGAACCTTCCACACTAGTACCCAGCAATGTCTTGGTACTCCAATTCAGTAAGTGATTCAAGTTTGTGTCCAGGTGCCATTATTTTGCTAGATGCTAGGTACTTGTCCTATTAGTTCAGAAGGCCACAATAACTTGTCAAATGATGATTTAAAGGGAATACTCCTAGTTTCTCTTTCCTCTTTTCATAGCAGTAAGAGAACTCAGACCAATCTGGTTACAGAGAGGTGAAGACAGATGGTGCAGTGTCCTCCAGTTTCTCTATGTGCACTGTAGGTCAAGTCCCATTAGAGAGCAGACATGGATATGGTAGACAGATTATGCATGTTTACTAGATGTACCACAATTGTTATTTTTTAATTTATGTATTTTCCCACTACCTTTTAAATCTCCTTATACCCCTTGTCCCCAGAATCACCACACTGTTGTCCATGTCCATGAGTCCTTTTTCTATTTTGCTCAATTCGTTCCACCCTCTAACCTCCCCTTACCCTTAGCTGTCATCCTGCTTTCCATCTATGAGTCTGTCTCTATTTTGCTTATTAGTTCAGTCTGTTCATTAGATTTCACATATGAGTGAGATCATATGGTATTTGTCTCTCTCTGACTGACCTGGAGAATATTATGCTAAGTGAAATAAGCCAGAAGGCCTTTCTGACAAGGTGGTATTGGACGGCCACCTATATAAATTTCCCACATTTGTCCAATAATTAATATAATGTCATATTCCATTATTTTCTTTTATAAGAGTCCCCAATACAAATTTCTCTTTTGATTGGATGCCAGCTTTTTATTTATTTTTACTTTAAAATAAATTTTTACTGAATTTATTGGAGTTACATTGGTTAATTAAATAGGTTTCAAGTGTACAATTCTATAATAAATCATCTATATATTATACTGTCTGTTCACTACCCAGACTAAAGTTTCCTTCCATCACCATTTATTCTCCCTTTATCCCCTTCTACCTGTCCCTCTCCCTCCTCTGGTAATCACAATACTGATGTCTGTATCTATGAGTTTTGTTTTTTTTCTTAATCTCTTCATCTATTTTACTCAATCCCCAACCCTCATTCCTCAACATCTGTCTGCCAGTTCTCTGTTATCTATGAGCCCGTTTCTATTTTGTTTGTTTATTTTGTTCATTAGACTACACATGTAAATGAAATCATATGGCATTGGCCCTTCTTTAACAGCCTTATTTCACTTGACATAACACCATCTAGGTCCATATGTACTGTTGTAGAAGGTAAGATTTCCTTCTTTTTTATGGCTGAGTAGTATCCCCTTGTGTGAATGTCTACAGTTTTTTTATTCCCACATCTACTGATGGGCACTTGGGCTGCTTCCAAATCTTAGCTACTATAAATAGGGCTGTTATGAACTTAGTGTATATATTCTTTTGAATCAGAGTTTTAGGTTTCTTCAATTTACTCCTAAAAGCAGAATCTCTGGGACATAAGGCAGTTCCATTTTTAATTTTTGAGGAAAATCCATAGTGTTTTCCAGAGTGGTTGTACCAGTCTACCTTCCTACCAAAGTGCACTAGGCTCCCCTTTCCTCAATATCCTCACCAACATTTGTCATTTGTGGATTTATTGATGATAGCAGTACTGAGGTGATACCTCATTGTGGTTTTAATTTGTATTTCCTTGATGATTAGTGTTGTTGAGCATTTTCTTATATGTCTAAGATATGTCTAAGATGGCCAAAGACTGGCCATCTTTGGAGAAGTGTCTGTTCAGGTCCTTTGTCCATCTTTTAATTGGATTGTTTGTTTTCTTGGTATTGAGTTGATTGAATTCTTCATAAATTTTGACTATTAATGACTTATCAGAAATATCATTGGCAAATATATTCTTTCATTCAGTGGGTTGTTTTTCATTTTGTTGATGGTTTCCTTTGCTGTGCAAAAACTTGTTAGTTTGGCATAGCCCTATTTATTCATTTTGTCTTTTGTTTCCCTTGCCTGAAGAGATATATAAGGAAAAATATTGCTAAGAGAAATATCTGAGATTTTACTGCTTGTGCCACTTTTTTAGGCACTGAGTCTATAGTATAAAGAATTTGTTGGGCTTCTGGTCATGATGGCAACATAGGTGAACACAGTTTGCCTCCTCATACAACTATATCAAAATTACCACTAAACTACAGAACAACCATCACTTAGAACTGTCAGAAATCAAGCTGAATGGAAGTGTGACAACTATAGAATTAAAGAAACCACATCTATCTAGACTGGTAGGAGGGGTGGAGGCATGAAACAGTCTGGTCCCACATCCACATGTGGTGGATAAAAATTTGGGAGGGTTATCTTGGGAGCAGTGAGTCCCAGCCCGATATCTGGTCCCCAAACCCAGGGTTCCAGTGCCAGGAAGATAAGTCCCCATAACTTCTGGCTGCAAAATCCAGCAGGAATTGAGTAAGTGGAAGAAACTTCTGTAGTCCCAAACAGTTCCTATTAAAGAACCCACCCATGGACTCACTTATTCAGACTCCCTCCCTCTGAGCTCTAGCACTGGGGTAGCATCTTGAAATGCATCAGTGACATACAAGCAGAAGCTGAAGTGTCTGGCATCAAGGTGAGAGCTGGGGGACAGCTTTCTTCCAGACAGACTATTTGCCCCACCCTATAGAATTCCAGAGACTCCATTCCACCCCATCATGGGCCCACCCAAGCTGCTTTTCCATATGAATGGCTGGTCATGGCTCATGTTTCACAACTTCCTAAATCCTCACAAAGAAGCAAAAGCCAGTCTCAGTGATCCCCCAGCACCTGTACCTGTTTCTAAGTGGCCCCAGGCCTGGTAGTAGCAGCAGGCAGCCTAGATTCACAGCATAGCTTTGCTTTGGGACTTCGAAGCTCAGCACATGTAGCAGCCATCTCAGATTGCTTTATAGCTCAGACAGAGTGGTCCCAGGCAAAACACAGGTGGTGGATGACCTTGGCCTATACCATGCAGGAAATTCCAGAGCCTGCACACCCAGTGGACAGCTACAGACCACGTTGGAGAACCACCTCCCTACCCCTGCACAGATAGATGATCCTTCACAGAGGGCAGAGGTTGGTGGTCAGTGGTCACAGCCAGTCTTGCAGCTGACTGGCCTAGGTAAAATCCTCCCACTGGCATGTCTACAGCAATCAAGGCTCAACTACAAGAGGAGGGTATACTCAGCCCACATGAAGGGCGCACCTTGAGTCCCAGCTTGGGTGATAGAGGAGGGTGTGCCACTGGACCATATAGGACACCTACTACAATTAGAGCATGCTCCTAAGACAGGTAGTCATAGTGGCTCTTCCTAATACTTAGAAATATACACGGGGTAGCTGCCAAAATGAGGAGACAAAGAAACATGGCCCAAATGAAAGAACAGACCAAAATTCTAGAAAAAGAACTAAAACAGATGTAGATAAGCAATCTATCAGATGCAGAATTCAAAATACTGGTTATAAGAATGCTCAAAGAACTTAGTGAGGACCTCAACAGCATAAAAAAGATCCAGTCAGAAATGAAGTATATGCTAATTGAAATAAAGAACAATTTACAGGAAAACAACAATAGAGTGAGTAAAGCCAAGAATCAATTCAATGATTTGGAACATAAGGAAACAAAAAATGACCAATCAGAACAGCAAGAAGAAAAAAGGATAAAAAAAAAAAACAACAAAAAAAAAAAACAAAAAACAAACCCAAAGATAGTACAAGCAGACTCTGAGACGATTTCAAGCCACCTAATATTCACATCATAGGACTACAAGATGGAGAAGAGAAAAAACAAGAAATTGGAAATCTATTTGAAAAAATGATGAAAGGAAACTTCCCTAATTTGGTGAAGGAAATAGACATGCAAGTCCAGGAAGCACACAGAGTTCCAAACCAGATGGATGCAAAGAGGCCCACTCCAAGATATATCATAATTAAAATGCCAAAGTTAAAGATAAAGAGAGAATCTTAAAAGCAGCAAGAGAAAAGCAGTTAGTTACCTGCAAAGGAGCCCCATAAGACTGTCAGCTGATTTCTCAAAAGAAACTTTGCAAGCTAGAGGAGACTGGCAAGAAATATTTAAAGTCATGAAAAATAGAGACCTACAGCCAACATTGCTCTACTCAGCAACGATATCATTTAGAATTAAAGGACAGATAAAGAGTTTCCTAGACAAGAAAAAAACTAACGGGGCTCATCATCACCAAATAATTATTACATGAAATGTTAGAGGGACTTATTTAAGAAAAAGAAAATCAAAACTATGAACAATGAAATGGCAATAAATATATCTATCAATAATTGAATCTTAAAAACAAACTAAGCAAACATGAAGAACAGAGACAGAATCCTAAGTACAGAAAGCATTTTGATGGTTGCCTGATAGGAAGGGTGATGGTGGGATAATGGGTAAAGAAGTGAGGGAATTGAGAAGTACAAACAGATATTTACAGAATATCCATGGGATGTACAATGCAGTATAGGAAATGGAGTACCCAAAGAACTTATACACATGACCCATGGACATGAATGATAGTGGGTGGATTGCCTGAGGGAGTGGGGCTGCTGCATGGAAGGTGGCAAAAGGGGAAAATTACAACTGTGATAGCATAATCAATATAATTTAAGAAATGTAAAGACAACATAAACATGAGTGTAAAGAAGTAAAGTTGAGATTCTTAGCAGAAAAAAAGTAAAGTCTGAGTAGTTTTCCACATAAACATGTGGAATGGACCTGGCTGGTGTGGCTCAGTGGACTGAATGCTGGCCTTTGAACCAAAGGGCCACTGATTCAATTCCCAGTCAGGACACATGCCTGGGTTGCAGGCCAGGTCCCCAGAGGGAGTACATGAGAAGCAACAACACATTCATGTTTCTCTCTCTCTTTCTCCCTCCCTTCCCCCTCTCAAAAAACGAATACATAAAATTTAAAAAAATGTGTTGAGTAGAACTCAGAGAAGGTTAACAACATCCTCAAGGTCACTCAGCTAGTAAGTGTGTAAGCCAAAATTGAAACCCAGGTCCATGTGATATCAAAGCCAATGTCTCTTCCACCATTTGCCTTTATTTCCTTCAAAATATAAATCTCATAGGGTCCCTTTACAACAAGAGCTATTTCTTCACTGAACACACCCGGCCTGTATCATATCAGTGTTTTCTGAATGTCATTAATTACATTCTGTAAAGGCAGGTATAAATCACAACTCATAGCTTTTAAACTATCCATCCAAAACTAGCAGGAGTATTTTATGGAGTCCTTGCACAGGCTATTCCTTGTCACTGGAGAATCTGCCTCTCTTTCCTAAAATTAGCCCAGCTTAGTTATTCTACATTCATAATTCTAATCAATCAGTGCTTCCATGGAGAAACCTCTCACTACCCTCCAAAACTAGTCAGATTTCCTGCTTAAACACTCAGGCTCCTTAAACACTTCCTCGGTGCCATATCCCTTGATACTGTACACTTACCACACTAATAGCTTTATGTCTTTTTGAGTGTGAAGATTTGATGGATGTTTCTCCATAAACTCCATGACAGTGGAGTCTCTTATGTTTTGCTCAATATTGTGTCCTCAAGTCCTCACACACAGTACCTGGAAAAGAGCTTAAAATATGTATGTTGAATAAATATAGGTATTCACAAATAGTCTTGTACATAAGGGGGGGCAATTAGTAAATGATATTTTTAGTGACTTTTTCTGCAGGCTGGAGTTTCTACTTTCCAGAAGGTAATGTTAATGTAAACACACATGCTGGCTAGCATTTTACAGCACCATATGAGAGCACTCAAATTACAGATTAGGAAGGTGTAGACCATCTGTGAAGACACAAGAGAGGGTCAACATTCCTTACATCTGTGGGTTTAAATTATTTTATTTACATAAAGAGGAAAATGAAAGAATGAAAATGATAGAATGATAATAAAAGCTAAGTTTAACTTTAGCCATGGCCAGTGTGACTCAATTGGATGGCACATCATCCCATAGACCAAAAGATCTTGGATTCAATTCCCAGCCAGGGCACATGCCTAGGTTGTAGGTTTGGTCCCCAGTCAGGGTACATATGAGAGGCCCTATTTCTCTCTCACATTGATGTCTCTCTCTCTCCCTCCCATCTCCTCTCTCTAAAACCAGTAAGCACGTTCTCTGATGAGGATAAAAAAAAGGAAAAGCTAAATTTAACTTTAGACATTGGGGAAAGTACAAACTGTGTTGTGCACAAGTATAGTACACTTATGAAGTTCTTAATATATGGAGTCACTCAATAGACAGTGAATGAGTGGATGGATGATGTCATCCTTGTCATGTGGAATAAATGACCAAAAAACAGACAAACATAAACTTATTGGGATTGTTTTAGAAGTTACAGTTAATCACAACACAATATTTTGATTTTGACAGGGGCTGCTTTTGTGTGACATTGTGAGTAGAGAGTTGTTTGCACAGTTTTTTCTTTGTTCTAGGAAGTAGGAGCTGACTTTTGTTTTATTTGAACTAAGGTCCACTAGAAATGATGTTCTTTAAGAGGACATTGTAATGTTTCCTACATATTCTATCAAATCCAGGTAAATAAACATGGGTAAATCCCATTAGAATTGTAGCACACAGAATTTATGTGGTTATGGGTAGAATTTGGAATATCTATAGCATTATGGCTAAATGAAGGAGTATAGAAGAGGAAGCTGAATTGAAAAAAATTAGGGAAATAGTTAGGTACTTAACTTTCCTACATGAAGCTAAAATCTATGAATATACTTTTCAAGGATTTATCCAAAAAATGTAAAAACAGGATGTATGTTTTTAGATAAATACTTATCAAGTAATTTCAGTTAGATTATCTCAGCATTGTAAATCAATTTACAGCTTTTATTTATTTATTAAAAATCTTACTAAGCACCTATTGTGTGTGTGTGCTGTGGGCACAGAGGTAAGTATGATATCTAAGATTCATATGTTGGGGTTTCATACACATACGCAAAGTATAACACAATTTTATATTTGAAAACTATTAAGCTTTTGCTAAGCACTTTACACATACTGTTTTGTTTTCACAACTCTACATGGCATATTTTTATCACTTTCTTTGTCTGAGAATCTAATGCTCTCAGGGGTTAAACAACTTGCTCAAGTCACCCAGTCATTGGATTGTGAGGCTATGATCTGAACTAACTCTAAGTATATCTAACTTGAAACCCCATTGCTCTTCTCATAAAACCTTATAACTGTCTAATACAGGCTATGAGTGAGAAATAGGTAGCTAGAGGGAGTACGTTTCACCCTATCTAGGGATGAGATCGAAGAAGATTTCTCTGTTTTTGCAAGACGAATAACTTCTCCCAGCAGAATAAGGATGAAGGTATAATAGTGCAAGGGATGTGGTTGTGGCTGGGGAAGAGAAGGAAGTAGTTGGAGATGAGGTGAAGAAGGTCTATTGGACCCAGATTTTGGATGCTCTTAAGTACAATGCTGAAATGTTCCAATCTTCCTGACCAATATGATAGCATAGAAAAGTTTACACAGCGGACTGAAGAATTGTTTATATTAGTATCTGTATGAAGGAAAAAGGGTAAGAATTGGAGCTAGTGGGAGATCAGAGGCAAGGAAACCAGGGCCAATGAAGAATATGGAGCTAATTCTAGAGTCATTTTTTTCTGATTTTTTAAAAATATATTTTATTGATTTATGCTATTACAGTTGTCCCATTTCTCCCCCATCATTCCCCTCCACCCCGCACACCCCTCCCACCCACATTCCTCCCCTTTAGTTTATGTCCATGTGTCATAAGTTCTTTAGCTTCTACATTTCCCACACTATTCTTGCCCTCCCCTGTCTATTTTCTACCCACCATCTATGCTACTTATTCTCTGTACCTTTACCCCTTTCCTCCTCCCACCCTCCTGCTGCTAACCCTCCATATGATCTCCATTTCTGTGGTTCTGTTCCTGTTCTAGCTGTTTGCTTAGTTTGCTTTTGTTTTAGGTGTGGTTCTTAATAGCTGTGAGTTTGCTGTCAAATTTTTTATCTTCTTTTTCTTAGATTAAGTCCCTTTAACATTTCATATAATAAGGGCTTGGTGATGATGAACTCCTTGAACTTGACCTTATCTGAGAAGCACTTTATCTTCCCTTCCATTCTAAATGACAGCTTTGCTGGATAGAGCAATTTTGGATGTAGGTCCCTGCTTTTCAAGATTTCAAATATTTCTTTCCAGCCCCTTCTTGCCTGTAAGGTCTCTTTTGAGAAATCAGCTGACAGTCTGATGGGAACTCCTTTGTAGGTGACTGTCCCCTTAGCCCTTGCTGCTTCTAGAATTTTCTGCTTCATTCTTGGCTAATGTAATTACGATGTGCCTTGGTGTGTTCCTCCTTGGGTCCAACTTCTTTGGGACTATCTGAGCTTCCTGGATGTACTGGTAGTCTATTTCCTTTGCCAGATTGGGGAAGTTCTCCTTTATTATCTGTTCAAATAAGTTTTCTACTTGTTGCTCTTCCTCTTCCCCTTCTGGGACCCCTATAATTTGGATGTTGGGATGTTTAACAATGTCCTGGAGGTTCCTAAGCCTCTCCTCATTTTTTTTGAATTCTTGTTTCTTCCTCGTTTTCTGTTTGGTTGTTAGTTTCTTCCTTCTGGTCCACTCCATTGATTTGAGTCCCAGTTTTTTTTCTATCTCTATCCGTTCCCCATGCATCTTCCTTCATTTCATGTATTGTAGCCTGCATTTTTTCATCTAATTTGTGATCAAAATCAACGAATTCTGTGAGCATTTTGATGACCAGTGCTTTGAACTGTGCATCTGATAGGTTGGCTATCTCTTCATGGCTTAGAGGAATTGGCTCTGGGGCTTTCATTTGTTCTCTGGTTTGAGCCATTTTTGGTGGTTTTTTTGTTTTGTTTTGTTTTGGTTTTAGTCTGGCCGCTATTACATAGTGAGGGGTGGAGCCTTAGGTGTTCCTCAGGGCGGGGCAGCCCAGTCGCTGGGTTGTGACGCTTTAGGTGGGGGTGGGGTCCGAGAGGGTAGAATGGCGCCTGTTCTGCTCTCTCCTGGACTCTGGTCCCTTCCGCTGCTTCCCCTTTGCCTGGATTATCTGCGCACACGCGGGTGCTGCTAAGTATTGAGGAGTACAGCCTCAGGCGCTCCCCAGTGTTGGGCAGCCTAGTCGCTGGGTTGTGACACTATACGTGGGGGCGGGGTTTGAGAGGGAACAATGGCACCTGCTCCGCTCTCTCCTGGATTCAGTCCCTTCCGCCACTTCCCCTCTGCCTGGACAGTCTGTGCTCAAGAATGTGGGACCACCTGGTCAGCCAACCGCCTTGTGTGGCCTCATTGGGTCTGCACAGTCGCCGCCCTGTGCCCGGGGTCCGCCAGCAGCTGCCTGTGGGCCCAGGGACCACCAGCCACCACCTGTGCACCTGGGAACTGCCAGCTGCTGCTGCTTGCATTCCCAGGTCCACACCTCCACTTTTTCCTGCCGCGACTCCGCCCCTCTTACCGGTCTGGATGAATGGTTGTTGGACTTCCGTACAGTTCAATTTTCTATCAGTTCTGGTTGTTTTCTTGTTTCTAAATATTTGTTGTCCTTAATTTTGGTTGTGAGAGGAGGCGCAGTATGTCCACCTATGCCTCCATCTTGGCTGGAAGTCTCTAGAGTCATTTTGGAGCTGTTATCTATAGGACTGGAGAGCAGTTAATAGGAGGAAAAAGGATAAACAATAATTTCAAGTTTTCTGTCTTGTGTTATTTGGATGGGTTGTGGTTTTAACCAAAATAGAGGTCTTTGAAGGAGAAGAATTTGGTGTGGAGAGTGTTGTTAAGATGTTGTGTGTGGTTTGGGATGTGTTCAGATTGGGGCATCTACAAGGTATTTAGGAGAAAAATAGTTGACAAGTGGAAAAAGAAGTTTGAAGTTTAGTAGAAAAACCACATGGGAGATATGAATAGGGGTCAATGAAATCATGGGACTGTGTGGGACTGTATGTAAGAGGGTGGATTAGATCAGAATAAGACCAAAGATTGAACAATGCAGTATGTTATATTTAACTCCAAGCTGTTGGGAATCATGGCTATTTTTTCACTATTCTCACCCCCAAACCAAATGTAGTGTTTGGCTCAGAGTAGACAATATCTGTATTAAATGAATAGATGATGAATAAAGAATGAATGGAAGGGAGAGAGGTAAGGAGTCTGAAGGTAAAGAAAAGATGGAAACAAAATGGTTGGAGGTAGAACTGGAGAGTCCAGTGTTGCTAGACAAAGGGAGGAGAAAGTAGAGCATGGGACAGTGCCCAATATATTTAATGCTCATGTTATGTCATTTTGGGGTTAAATTTGCCACTGTATGCACACATGGTAGACTCATCTCCCCTAAATTTTATTTTTAAATCATGTTATCTTCCTCAAAAATCTCAAACATTGTCAAAAAAGACAAAATTCAAATTTCTCCATGTGACAATCAAGATCCTCTACAATTTGGCACTGACTCATATTTCCAACCATAGTCTTCATAGTTTTGAATCATCCTTCTATTCATGTTCTTTTCTTCACTCTTTCTGAACAAGTTAAGGTTTAATCTGACTCCATCCTCTTTTCCTGACTTTTCCCCAGTTTATCTTATGTATATTTTATTTTTTATTTTTAACAATTTTATTGTATTTTTCCTTTAGTCCCCTTACACCCCCCTCCCTACTGCAACCCCTACACTGTTGTCTATGACCACATTTCCTTTTTGCCCAAGTTCTCTACCCTCTAACCTCCCCTCACCCTTAGCTGTCACCCTTAGCTGCCATCCTGTCATCTATGAGTCTGTCTCTATTTTGCTTGTTAGTTCAGTTTGTTCATTAGAGTCCACATACGAGTGAGATCATATGATATTTATCTTTCTCTGACTGGCTTATTTCACTCAGCATAATGTACTTCAGGTCCATACTGCCTTTTAAAATTTACCTTCCATGGCTTAACTAAAGTTCCATTTCATTCATGAGAGCTTGGTGACTGAGCACAAACTTGTGTGTCCTTTCACTGAATTTATTCTTGTGTAGGTCATGCCCCATGATATCAGCGTTCTGAGGATTTATAAAAAGCAAAGAACAACTGTGAACTTATCTTGCTATACCTCACAGCAAGAGGCTCTTTCCCTGGGTTTTACCGGTTTCTATGGGGATGTGTCCAGTGTGAGCTGCTTGTCTGATTTTGAAGCTCCTTCCCCCAGTGCTCACAGCTATAGCAACACTAGAAACAAAAATAAAAACAAGCAAACAGGAGAAGCTGCATGAAGACCATTTGCTTCATATCTTATATTTCTACTTGTCACTCTGGAGGATAAGAAAACTTGCCATTATTATTTTTAAATCTTTCTACTGACTTATCAGGGCAGAGCCAGTTGTGCCCAATGATGGGAGAATGTAGATAAGAGTGTCTGAATGGTGATACTCATCATGGGTGATGGAAATATGGAAGCTGTATGGGGATGTTCATGGGAGAAATTAAACATAGGTGCTGAATAGTAATGCAGCAGAAGCTGATTTGATTGCATTTAAAATTTTCTTTTCTCATCCCCACCTAGCAGCCTCTTTAAAACATCTAATTATTTTTAAAATTTGATTATGGAGTCCTCTGAGAAATCTTTTTTGATCTGCATTACAACACTGTTCAGGAGCTCCCATCACATCTTTTATTGCTCTTAATACAGTAAATTATAACTTGTGCATTTAATTGTTTATCCCACAATATGCTTTGATATAAGAGAACACGTATTAAATGTTTTTCCAATGCCTGGCATGAAACTTGGATACTTAGCATTAAATAAATATTTGTTTCATGAATATGATTGCCAGGTCTTCCATAATCACTGTAGCAACTGATTTAAAAGAGCCTTTTCATTTCTGAATGTGGCAAACTTTGTTTTTATGTCTCTGGAAGAATGCTAGTCTGCTCAGGGGTTAAAAAAGGAGGAAAAAGGAAAGACATCAGCAGTAAGGATCTGAAGGTGATGTTCAACACTGGTGTTGAAGTTAACAGGAGGAATTTCTGGGTAAGATTCTGAGTAGAAAATTGTAATTTTATTGGCCACCTCCTACATTCCCATTGAAACAAATGACTGAATATAACAGACAGATATACAGAAGACTAACTTGAAAATACTTCCTATGATAAAGAGAAATCCTACTTAGATGAAAGCATCCCAAGAAAGTAAGTGAAAAGATAGTGGTAAAACCCAGCTAACAACATGCTGGTCAAATGGATGACACAGGGGGGAAGCAGTGTTAGGTACCCGGGCTTGTCAGGGACTCATTGCGAACATCATGTCAGTTAGCACTCTGAGAAGACACCTACAACTGTGGATGATTCACACTTAGAGGGATGAGCTAGAATAAACTGAATGACAGCATTGTAGAGGAAAGGGGAACAACCTTAGCCAGGGACCAGGTACTGCTGCAGCTCTTACCCAGCACTGGACTGAGCACAGAGAAACTGGTTACACGGAGAGCCGGAAACCAGCTCGGCAGTTCACTAAGCACAGAGAATAACTGATGCCGAGACTCATGTTTTTGAGGTGATTGCACAGGGTTCGAGCTTCTGCTCCAATTGTCTCAGGCCCCTATGTTGTGAACTGGTCATGATAATTTAGAGATTTATATTTTCCCTTTCACTATTGTCTAAATATGAAAGAATTGAGCAGAATTCCATATCAGTCTTTGTCAGACCCATTTCTATGCTGAATTCAGCTAGAAGCCAGTAGATTTCTTGCTGTAAAAATAAGAAAGCAGAAATGTGGTATCGTAGACCTAGGAGAAAACATGCTTGTCCCAACTAAGAGGGATACTACAAAGAATCAGAACACGTACCCTCCGCTGATACATATTTACTGAAAATGATAAGGAGAAAATTTGTGATTTATGTTATCTTGTGATTCCAGAGAATACAACATTCAAAACAAAAAACAATTGAGATTACAAAGGGTAAGAAACCAGGAATAGTGTGTATGATGCTTAAATGCTGCAAAAAATCTAACTGTAGAACAGAAGACAAAATTTAAAAATTCTTCTAGAATTTTGAAGGGATGAATAAAGAATAATGAAAGGAATGGAGTGTAGATCTTGGAGACTTGACTGGTATGTGAGCCATGCTACAAATGCAGATGCATACAACCTCTACCAAACCCTCCCCCACCACACACACACTACATGTAACTTTCTTTTCTTTGTTAATTGTGGTAAGAACACGTAACATGAGATCTACCTTTTTCACAAACACTTAAGTGTACAATGAAGTCTTTTAAATGACCACCTCCTAGATTCCCCCTGAAATGACTGTGGGCACTCAGTTGCAAGCAGATCCATAGAATTAATTTATCTAGCATAACTGAAGCTGGATACATCCTTTAACAGCAACTATAGATTTCTATGCACAAGGGTGACACATTCCCTTTTTTCCCTTGTCCAGGGACAGCTCTTTGTTCTCAGTCAAAAAAACTAATGTGGAAGTATCAAAGAAGACCAAAACAAAACAAAAAACCCAGGATTTATTCTTCCCAGATTTCCTATTATTTAGATGACACATATGCAATCCCAAGTTCTTGGGACATCTTTTTACTTCACCAGTAACATGACAACTGAGTTCGTAAAAGCAATAACTTTCCTTACCCTGTACCGTATTTGATTTCTCTAATTCCCTAGCAGCTGTTTATTGAAAGGAAGTTCTCTCATGTGCTCTGACTGGCCACCAAGAAAGTGACCACAGATATAAAGCAGCAGGCTTCATACTTCCAGTTTTGCAGAATTTATAAGTGACCCTCACAAACAAATTCTCCCATCTGTCTTCCCTACATTGAACAGGGTAAGATTAGGAAGATTTTTATACATTCTTAGCGGAGAATTGGAACATATCTCTTCTCTATGGTAGACTTTGATCTAATCGATGTCTTTTGCCCTACGGCCATAGAAGGCCCTGTTCTTCTCCAGACTCGCAGAAAACAGGAACCAATGAAATCTAGAAAAATCTTTACAAAACAAACTACCCTCACAGCCAGAACGAGAAAAGCTAAGGAATCTATCTAATCAAAGGCCAGGTTTCCTGGGCCCAGTGGGATTTTCATTCAGAGCAACCACAGCAATGACAAACTTGCTTGGATAGCAGTGCAGAGAGACCAGAAGAGATAACCACTTAGATAGCTAAAGGCACATGTTCCCAACCAGAAAAAGAGAGTTAAAGCCATGAATCAAAAATATTAACTAACAACAAAAAAAATTGCTTTACATGTAAACTATGAAGTAAATATTATGAAATCAAAACAAAGTTCTATAAGTTTCCAAGCAGAAAGAATGAGTCATCCTAATAAGTAATCAGGTTGGTATTACAAAATATTGAAAAAGTTTGGTCA
This sequence comes from Glossophaga mutica, assembly GCA_039655065.1. Taxonomy (NCBI): domain Eukaryota; kingdom Metazoa; phylum Chordata; class Mammalia; order Chiroptera; family Phyllostomidae; genus Glossophaga; species Glossophaga mutica. Next base: position 162,822,867 of record CM077303.1, read on the forward strand.
AAAGGAAAATGAGAAACCTATAACTTCTACATAGACATGTGGGATATACACACACACACACACACACACACACGTCTGTGTGTGTGTGTGTGTGTGTGTGTATGAAGGAAGCAGAAAAATAGTCTTAGATATTTAAGGACTGAGGAAGTAGCAAACAATTCTTATATCTTTTCTATAATTATCACTCAAAATTTCACTGCTAATACACCAATTGGAGGTCAAATTTAAAATTTCAAAGATTTCATGTGGAATCCTGTCAGTAAGCACTGAAATCAGATAACAGAATTAAGCTTAAATAACTGTGGTAAATATAGTTACATAGAACAAATTCATAAAAGAAAATAATGTGATATGTAAAGAGTGTCAGTAGACTTCTGCCTCAAGGAAAATGTAGTATATATATAATTTTCTCTATCGATTTTGTTAAGTACAACTACCCATGGAAGCTTTATATAAAAGAAATATAAAAAGTCTGGATGGTGAAGAGAAGCCAGTAGAGTGGTTAAGTATCTCAAAACCCAGAAAAAATAGGCAGAGTTCTTCGGGTTTTCTTTTTGACTCAGATACCCAGACTTGGAGCTGTAGAACCTGGGAAGCTAGAAATGCCAGCATTTAAATATCCACCAAGACACGTCACAGTCAAAATTCTGGAAAGGAAAAAAAACATTGAAAGCAACATAAAGAAGGCTAGACCAAAAAAAGTTCCAACAAAATCAAGTTGGCTCTAGACAAAGAACTAGGAAAGAGACAGCCTACCAAGACAAAAAAAGGTCTAGACAATAACTGTTCTCCTCTAGCCAAGTGTCATAGAGAAACTATGACCCCATCCACCCTAGTGAAGGTTAAGTCTAAGGGGAGCCCAGAATTCCACCCTTGCCAGAATTTAATAAGGTGGCCAAACCGCCTTGCTGGGTGGTGTCAGAGTAGGCCAAGTACAGATTTAACACTTTTCATCCTCACTGGTGATAGTGAGCAACACAGCCCTATCCTGATGCTGTAGTATCAGTAGAAGCCACATTTGGGGCCTAGGTTTCTACCCGCACCCAGCAGTAACAAGAACCTCATTCACCTCACTGCAGGGATCATGTCAGAGGAGGTCTAGTGGAGACTTAGGACTTTTATCATGACCCAGGGCTATGGGTATGGACAAGGCCTCCCTCTTTCCGTGGTGTCAGTGAAAACCATATGTGGAGGAGCTGCAAGGCACTCTCCCTTCTTGTAGCTCGGACAGAATCAGGGAGGTCTGGTGGGAGCCCAGCAATAAGTTCCCACTTTTGTCAACAACAGAAATCAAAAGGAAAGCCTGGACTTCTACTCCCATTTGGCTGTGATCAGCTAGCCCCTCCACCCTCACCCCCCTTCCACCCTCCTTTACCTATTAATATTTACCAACGTCAAAAAAATAAAACAGCTAAAACAAAGATGTTTATATAAAATTTAAAGTACCATACATATCTGTATGTTGCTGTGTATAATGTGCACTCATGGTTTTGACCCAAAGTTTCAGGAAAAAAAATCTTTCATTTTAATTACGTATTTATTTATATTTAGATATATGGTTTTATATTATAAAGGAATTTTGGCATTTATTTTTGTACATATTATGGTGCAAGAAATTTTATGTAATAAAATAATTATAAAACACAAGAACAGATACAACATATTTCAGATGCTATCCATGTTTAATACACATCCTTATTTTTCCATCAAAAATTTTGACAAAAAGTGCACATTACACATGGCAAAATACAGTAGTACCTAAAATGTCTAAGTTTCAATAGAAAATCATTCATCATACCAAAAACCAAGTAAATATCAATAAAATGAAAATAAAATAGACACTGACATTGAGATGACAAAGATATTAAAATTACATGCAAATGATTGGAAGAGTTAACATCATTAATATATCCATACTACCCAAAGCAATTTATAACTTCAACACAATTCCTATTTAAATAGCAATAGCAATTCCTATTAAAATAGCAATGGCAATTTCACATATCTATTCCAAAAAACTATATGGAACTAAAAGAGATCCCAAATAGCCTCAGCAACTTTGAGAAAGACAAAGTTGGTGGGATCCCAATACCAGTTATCAAACTATGCTACAAGTCCACTGTAACCAAAACAGTCTGGTTGTTGAACTGGCATAAGAATATGCACATAGATCAATGGAACTGAATAGAGAGACCAGAAATAAACCCATGTCTTTATGGTCAATCAATATTTGACAAAGGAGGAAAAGCATAAAAAGGGGAGTAAAGACAGTCTCTTCAATAAGTGATGTTGGGAGAACTCAACTTGCACATGCAAAAGAATATATGCACCCCTATGTTCATAGCTGCACTATTTACAATGGCCAAGATTTGGAAACAGCCTAAGTGCTCATCAGTAAATGAGTGGATAAAAAAGCTGCAGTACATCTACCCTAAGGAATACTACTTAGCAGTAAAAAAGAAGAAACTATTACCTTTTGTGACAGCATGGATGGAACTGAAGACTATTATGCTAAGTGAAATAAACCAGGCAATGAAAGACAAATACCATATGATCTCACTTATAACTAGAACCTAAGGAACAAAATAAACTAAAAAGCAAAATCGTTTCTGCAGCACAGAAACAAGGAATAGATTGATAGGTGTAAGAGGGGAGGAGGAAGATTGGGATTAGTTGAAAGAAGTTGAACTCACTAGACAAAGTACGTATATGCATCATCCATGGACATGAACAATAGTGTGGGGTCTGACTGGGAAGGGAAGTTGGGAGGAGGGGACAAAGGGGGAAAATTGGGACAACTGTAATGGCATAAACAATAACACACTTAAAAAATTTTTTTAAAGAGAGGGGAAAGGAAGGAGAAAGAAAGGGAGAGAAACATCAATGTGTGGGTGCTTCTCACATGGCCCCCACTGGGGACCTGGCCCACAACCCAGGCATGTGCCCTGACTGGGAATCAAACCAGCGATCCCTTGGTTCAGAGCCCACACTCAATCCACTGAGCTACACTAGCCAGGGCTATTTTTTAAATTTTAATTATTTTATTGTTGTTCAATTACAGTTGTCTGCATTTCCCCCCCGATTCCCCCTCCACCCCAGCCAAACCCACCTCCCTCCCTTGCTTCACCCCTCCCTTGGTTTTGTCCATATGTCCTTTATTGTTGTTTCTGAAAACTCTTCCTCCCATTATATTTTCATATATATATATATATATATATATATATATATATGTATATATATTCAAATTTTTCTTGGGCATCTTTATACTTTCTCTTCTTTTTGTACGCATAACATTGTTTTTTCATGATCTGGATGTGATACTACAATATCTAAAGTACCTGCAGATTTATTCTTGCTGACTCTTGTTTCTGCCACTTCTCTTTTATGAGGTGTCATTTTCATTTGTGTTTGACATTATTATTATGATGATTTTTACTACAAGCTGCTCAACTTACTTGGAATATTTTATTGAGACTTTTTAATAATAAAAACTGTTTAACTGCTGTGATATGAACAATATGAAATAAAAACATATTCTAGTTACAATATAGTCAATATTAAAAATATTTAACAACTGGAATGCAATGGATATCAAGCAATCTAAAGAGATACTGACTCAACCAGAAATGATGCTAACTGTAAAAAAATCATAAATAAACTAATTTGTTCTGAGTAAGCAATAGCACTTCCTGGAAGGAAGATAAATTCTCTAGAGAGCATTTGCATTTGCTTTTTGTTCTTATTTTTAAAAATAAGATACGTGCATAACTTATTTAATTAAAATTATAAAGACTTACAAAGTAGATTTTAATTTTTTACTTTTTTTGTTGTTGTTCAAGTACAGCTGCTCCATTTTCCTGCTACCACTCCCCGCCCCGCCCCACCCACCCCATTTCCCACCCTCAAACCCTCCCCCTTTGGCTTTGTCCATGGGTCCTTCATACATGTTCCTTGATGACCCCTGGCTGGGGATACTGCTGTCCACGATTATGTAAAATTGCATTTTTTCTTGAGATATTTTTGGGACCTAAAATTATGTGATTTCCAGCTATACACTCTCCTATTGACCATCTTTTGGTTCTAAGTATTCAGTGATTACTCTTCTCCCCTACTTAACACTTAGTTTGAGGTGAGTTTATTCTCTGTGAGAATTCTTTAGATGAATTGATTTCTTTTTTCTATTCTATTTTATTTTTTAAAATTTATTTTACTTTATTTTATTTTAATTGTTGTTCAAGTACAGTTTTCTGTGTTTTACTCACATCCCAGCCCACCCCTGCATTCTTCCCCACCTTCCTCCCATTTCCACCCCCGCAGATGAATTGATTTCTGATTCACTCTTACAAAAGGAACCTTTGGGAGGTCCCAGCCTTAAAGAAAGAATATCTATTAGACTTAGTGCTTTTGGTGCTCCTCAAGTTTTATTTCCTCTGTCCTGTACCACTGGAGTCCTGGACAATTGAACTACAAAGTAATCTTAGGCAGAGGAACACAAGGCAAAAGTCATCTACAGAGAATTGTCTCAGCCACATGACAGATTTTTTGCCTTGATAATTTCTTACTGTCCTGCCAGCTTATCAATGAATTTCAGAATTTTTAAAAAACTTTATCCATAATTGTTATTTTTTAACCTGTTGGGGGAAGGATTGAGCTAGGCATTTCTTTTCTTGTTTTTTAGAAATGAAATTCCTGTGATAGTATTCTTTATATAAAACTGGTTGAACTATATATTGATTGAACCCAAGACCATAACATTGTTTTAACAGATTTATTGAATAAGTTAACTAGATGAAGCATACTAGTTTAAGTGTATTTTGATGTTTAGTGGAATTATGACAAAACAACAAAAAAATTTACCTCAAAGGGCTTTGTTTTCTTGGAAGAAAAATAGGCACTTCGCTTCTAAATTAGATGCAATTGTTTTATGTTGACCAGTGTACAAATGTGATTGAAAAATACTTGGCATTTAGAGAAAGGATGAGACACGCATATCTTAGATGTTGTAACTGATCATAGATGGAATTGTTGCATCGATTATACCATTTAAAAACTTTCAAATACTGACCTTGATACTTATTAGGCTGTTTATCATGATATATGGGTAATTTATAGATAATCAATGAAATTATTAAATCTCCCAAAATGTATAGTATTTTATTCATAAATGGTATAGAGCCAATTCCCAGAGAGAGCTGTCAGAAGCAGAAGGCTTTATTACATGCAAACTAAGGAATGAACACTAGGCTAAAAGTGTCCAACAAGGTATGGGCTCAAATATCTTCAAAGCAGGGGTAAGAAATCAGTGTGCCATATTTCTCACAGTCAGTAATAATTTGACTCCAAAAGTGCATTTTACTTGAAGTGTTTGCCCCAAAACAACACTGGGAAACAAAACTACCTCTGAACACAAAGGGATGTGGATAAAAGATATTCCTTGCTTTCAGTTTTAGTGGGAAAATTACAACAAAAGAGAGAAATAGGAGAATGTTGGGACTATTTTAAGAGGGGAAAGAAATCCCATTTTCATTCATATTCAGAGAAATTTGAATAGAGTAGCACAATAACTACTATGTTTTATGTTCTGCTTTTTTCTTAAAAGCAAAAACTAGCCGAATAATTCTGAGCTCTGCAAAACATCTTTATTTGACACAAACCAAATGCTCAGGGTAAGATTCTCTCTCTCGCTCTCTCTCTCTCTCTCTCTCTCTCTCTCTCTCACACACACACACAAATTTATACATATATAAATTTATAAATAAATTTGTATTATATATACAAATTGTATTCAAATCAAATGAACTATCTAGCTTTCTGACATACCAGCATATAATTCTTCAGTATATGTGATGTATCCTTTCTAAAATAAAGAATTTTTATAAAGGTCAATTTGGCTGACTTATTATGACCAAAATAAAAGAGGTTTCGATTAATTTGCTGTGGGTAATTATTGTAGTTACTTTATTTTATGTCTATGATACTTAATATGATTTACAGAGATGAAGCACATGGTATTTTCATTTTGCCTGGCTGCTATGAAATCACACCAAAAGCTGATTGTCCACTCAACTGTTTTGAAAAAAAATTTTTTTTGCATTTTTAATTTTAATTGTTGTTCTTGTACAGTTTTCTGTCTTTTACTCCCATCCCAGCCTACCATCCCAGCCCTCCCCACCTCTCTCCCATTTCCACCTCCCGCCCCCCCGCAGTTTTTGTCCATGTGTCCTTTATACTTGCTCTAAACCGTTCCCCTTTTCCTCTGAAATTCCCTCCCCTCTCCCCTCTGGTGAAAAAAAAATTTTAAAGCTCTTCTGTTTCTTAAATTTTCCCTTGACCATGGTTCTAGAGCAGGATTAAATTAAATAGCCTAGAAGCATCTTCCTATCTTTAGATGGAAGTGCATTTTTTAAACACTTTAAGCCCATCTTTAAAAAAATGAGACAAATGAAGTGAATTGTCCTACATAAAGGCCAGAAAAAAATCCGTTTATTAAGGATTGTCCAGATATTAGATATCTTTATACTGGACTCGAATGAATTTAAACTTGCAGTCACTTTCATTTCTAAAATGAGGATTGAATGGAGCAATTTCCCTGTACTGGTTGAGTACCTGGTTCCTCCAATAGTTTTCAGGTCGTGCATGTCGGACCTGACCAAGGAACTATCAGCAGGTCTGATCACAGATCACAGAGCCTTCTGTTTGTCCCTCTGACTGATCTCTAAAATCAGGATCAATGCACTTTCACTCCTGAAACCTGAAAACAAGCGTCTATGTGAGTATGTCAAAAAGCCAATGTTTTGAACAACAATAAAAAAATTAAAAAGGCAGTATTTTAAAAGATCAAATCTTAATTCCCGTTGGTTCCCAGAAACAGCCCTTGTAGTTTTTTGATGAAAACAATTTCCTTGCCCTTGATGATTACATTATAACGTTATTGCAGTCAGGAACATTAAAGCTAGTTATATGTTTATTTTTACTCTAAAAATCCTTAGCTTTGCTAAAGCAACATCCCCTTTGCAAGCTTAGGAACAAATAAAAACAACTGACCAATTTCTTGAACAAAGATTCTCATATAAGTACTGATATGAAAGTGTGTCCAGAAGGTAGCTTCCACCAAAAAGAAGAGCGATATTATTTCTGAGCTGCATGTGTTGTGCTTAAAAATGTACGCAGTTAAAAGAAACTAAAAGGATTTTGTTACTCTGTCTCACTTTCTTGATGCCTTCAAATACAGTGATATTGCAAACATTCTCCTGCAATTCATTTGTGTAAAATATCAGTAAAATTATACTTTCAATATAAAATCTGAAGAAAAAGTCTTTTAACTTTCTATTTATCATATTCAAAATCTACTTCTTTTCTCAGAGCCCCATATTTTCCAAAATATGCAGTTCAGAGAAATAGCATTGACAACTTCTTACATAAAAAAAAACTTTTATAAATGTGAACTTAGAGTGATTTTTTGGTTAATCTCATTTATTTAAATTAGCTTTATTTAATTACACATACAGCTGTTCTGTGCCCTGAATATAGCCCAAGGGACTATTTAAAGTGCTTAAGTCTAAAAGTCATGTTTTATCACTATGTGATATGTAGCAACCACAAAAAATTGTTTTGTTGTTCACTGGGTAGTACTTCAAGAATATGGCATTCTTTTCCTTCTTTTTCTCTCATATGATGATAGTTATAAAGCTATAAGCTAAATATAAATTGAACTGTCTTTCCTTTCATTTGAACACCATTCAGGACATAATTCAAATTACAGCAATATCTTTGTTCAGAGAGGCTTCTTTTAGTTAATGGCTTTAATTACCATCTATAAGGTTTTCAAAATCCTTACCACCAGCCCAGATTTAGCTCTTGTGCCATAGACCCTTACATACATCCAATGTCAATTGAACATCTCCTCTTAAATGGTTCACCTGTCCAAGTGGGATTTGTCAATTTTCCTTCAACCACTTCATCTTGCTCTAATATCACCAAATGGGGCTTCACTTATCCTTTAGAATAGTGGTGATTAAATGATCTTTGAGACAAGATGGCTTAGACCTTACATCACCTCTATTCTTACACAGAACACACTTCTAGTTTGGCATCTTAGAAAAAGCTTGAACTCTGGAATCGGTTGATCTGGGCTTGAATCTCAGCCCTACTGTTAATGACCAGGTGATCTTGGACAAATTGTTTCTGGAAACCTTGGTATGTCATCCATAATAAAAATACCATCAAACTTCCCAATGGTAACTATAGAATCCAAAGATAAAACATATATGAATGTGTGATGTAACACATAAGGCCTTATGTAAATGTCAATAACTTCTTTTTTATTTAATCTTTTATTATTTTTCCAGTACCATTTAGTCCCTTTATCCCTGCCTGCCCACAGCAATACCCACACTGTTGTCCATGTCCATGAGTCCTTTTTCCTTTTTGCTCAATCTGTCCACTCTTTAACCTTCCCATCTGCCCTTACCTGTCATCCAGCTCTCCATCTATGAGTCTGGCCTCATTTTCCTTGTTAGCTCAGTTTGTTCGTTGGATTTCACATATGAGTGAAATCATATGGTATTTGTCTCTCTATGACTGGCTCATTGCACTTAACATAATATTTCCCATGTCCATCCATACTGTCACAAAGAGTAAAATTGTCTTCTTCTTTTTTTTTATATAGCTAAGTAATATCCATTCTGTAAATGTCCCATAGTTGTTTTATCCACTCATCTACTGATGGACACTTGGGCTGCTTCCATATTTTGGTGATTGTAAATGATGCTGCAATGAACACAGGGATGCTTATGTTCTTTCTAATTAGTGTTTTGGGTTCCTTTGGATATATTCCCAGAAGCGGGATCACTGGGTCAAAAGGAAGATTCATTTTAAATTTTTTGAGGTATCCCCATACTGTTTTCCACAGTGGCTGCACCAGCCTACATCCCACCAACAGTGCAAAAGGGTCCCCCTTTCTCCACATCCTTTGCCAGCACTTGTTGTTTGTTGATTTATTGCTGATAGCCATTCCGACAGGTGTAAAATGATATCTCGTTGCAGTTTTAATTGGCATTTCTCTGATGATTGGTTATTTTGAGCATCTTTTCATATGTCTATTGGCCATCTGTATATCCTCTTTGGACAAGTGCCTGTTCAGGTCCTTTGCCAATTTTTAAAAATTTTTTTTGATTATAAGTTGAATTTGTAAGTACTTTATACATTTTGGATATTAACTCCTTATCAGATGTAACAGCAAATATGTTCTCCCATTCTGTGGGTTGTCTTTTTATTTTGTTGATGATTTTCTTTGCTGTGTAAAACCTTTTTAGTGTGATATAGTTTCATTTGTTTATTTTTTTCTTGTGGGGAGACATATCCAATAAAAAATTGCTTCTAGCTATGTCCAAGATTTTGCTGCCTATGTTTTCTTCTAGGATTTTTTGCTTTCAGGTCTAACATTTAATCCTTGCTCAATTTTGAATTTATTTTTGTTTGTGGTGTAGTCTAGTTTCATTTTTCTGCATGTATCTGCAATTTTCTCAGCACCATTTATTGCATAAACTATCTTTAGCCCATTGTATGTGCTTGCTTCTTCTGTAGAATAGTAATTGACTATAAAGTTATGGCTTATTTTTGGGCTTTCTATTCTGTTCCATTGATCTATGTCTCTGTTTTTTATGCCAATATAATGCTGTTTTGATTACTATGGCCTTATAGTATAGTTAGATATTAGGTAGCATGATTCCTCCAACTTTTTTCTTGTTTCTCAGGATTGCTGTTGCTATGTGGGGCCTTTTGTGGTTCCATATAAAATTTTGCAATATTTGTTCTAGTTCTGTGAAATACGGCAGTGGGATCTTGATAGGAATTGCATTGAATCTATTGATTGCTTTGGGTAGTATGGACATTTAAATGATCTTAATTCTTCCTATCCATGAATATGGTATGTACTTCTATGTATTTGTATCTGCTTCAGTGTCTTATAATTTTCTGAGTAGAGGTCTTTACATACTTGGTTAGGTTTATTCCTAGGCATTTAATTCTTTTCGAAGGAATTGTGAATGGGGTTGTTTTCTTAATTTCCCTTTCTGTTACTTCATTATTGGCATATAAAAATGCATATGATTTCTGAATATTAATTTTGTACCCTGCTACTTTGCCAAATTCATTTATAAATTCTAGTAGTTTATTTGTGGAAAAGATCAACAAACAAAGCCCAAAGTGAGAGAAGGAAGGAAATAATAAAGATCAGAACAGAAAGAAATGAAATAGAGTCTAAAAAATACAAAAGAAAAAAGAGTTGTTCCTTTGAAAATGTAAAGAAGATTGACAAAGCCTTAACCAAACTCATGAAGAAAAAAGAGAAAGGAGAAAAACAAAATCAGAAATGAAAGAGGGGAGATAACAACCGACACCAAAGAAATACAAAGGATTGTAAGAAAATATTATGAACAACTATTTGCAAAGAAACTGGACAACCTGGATGAAATGGATAAATTCCTAGAAACATAGAATCTTCCAAAACTGAATTAAGAAGAATCAGAGAATCTGAATAGACAGATTGCATCTCATGAAATTGAAGCAGTAATAAAAAAACTCGCAACAGTCAAAAGCCCTGGTCTGGGTGGCTTCACAGCCAAATTTTACCAATCATCCCAGAAGAACTAACACCTCTCCTTCTCAAACTACTTCATAAAATTCAAGAGGAGGGAAGGCTCCCAAATTCATTTTTTGAGGCCACATTATCCCAATTCCAAAACCAGATAAAGAAACTACAAAGAAAGAAAATTATAGGCCAATATTCCTGCTGAACATAGATACTAAAATCCTCAACAAAATATTAGCAAACCAAATGCAGCAATGCATAAAAAGATCTTACACTATGATCAGGTGGGATTTATTCTGGGAATGCAAGATTGGAATGACTTTTGCAAATCAATAAATGTGATTCACCATCTAAATGAAATGAAGGATAAAAACCACTTGGTCATATCGATAGATGCAGAAAAAGCAATTGGGAAAATGCAGCACCCATTTATGATAAAAACTCTGAGCAAAGTGGGACTAGAAGGAACATTCCTAATAAAGGCCATAAATGACAAACCCACTGCCAGCATTATACTAAATGGACAAAAAGTACAAGTGTTCCCTTTAGATTAGGAACAAGACAGGGATGTTTGCTTTCACCTCTCTTGTTCGACATAGTACTAGAAGTCCTAGCCAGAGCAATTAGACACGAAGAAGAAATAAAAGGCATCCAAATTGGAAAGGAAGAAGTAAAACTGTCTTTATTTGTAGGTGACATGATATTGTTCATAGAGAACTCCAAAGATTCCATGAAGAAACTAATAATTTCTATTTAGCAAATTCCTAAAAGCATACAGAGGAAGACAGGCTTAAGTACAAAATAAACTATCTTTGTTTATAAGATAATAGTATACAAGCCACAACCATTGAACAGTGACATAATGCAATTTGGTTCTCTGAAATTTCATTGAGACTTGCTCAATTCTAGTGCTAACTAACAAGTGGAGGTCAAAAGTACTTGTAAGCTAAGTGGATACATGTGTCAGAGATATATGATCCATTCATGTGTGATCTTTAGCAAAAGAAGGTTATTCTTCTTGGTAACGTGTGCTTCTTAGTTTAGTAGAAATTAAGGAACAATTGCTTGCATTAAAACAGAAGTCAGAATAATTACTTCCTTAATTTGCAATTAGGAAATGGTTTAAAAATGAGATAAACCAGGATCAAGATGTGACTGTACTCAAAATTTAGTCTTTCTCTCAAAAAGAATATTTCAATACAATTAAATTTAAATTAGATTTTCTCTTAAGCTGTATTATTATTATTCCTCCAAATCAGCCCAGGACAGTCACCTTCTCATGCATGCCCTAAGTTGGCATGTAAATGGTTTGGATGATACTGGTCTGAGTATGATTTCATGTCATGACTGTCTTTAAAGTAGCAGATCTGATGAGTCCCCTGATGACTTAATCTCAGCATGTTTCAATATTCCTAATTGAATGTCATTTGGATGGTGAGAAATCTCCGCATTCCAATGACATCAGTCTGATCAGAGCATCACTCTAATACGTATGTCATGCAGCCGCACATACAGTCACTTCGTCTTTTCTATTTGAAAAAGTAACTAATGGCAGTATCTGACAGGAAAATTTTAATCTTCTTTTCCTCCCAGTAAAGCAATCCAAGGTCACCTGTGCTATGCATTCAAATGCTTATATCACATACACACCCCAAACATCCACAATCCAGTTTTCATTGTAGTGTCATTGAACTTGTTTGTACAGCTAGTTTAATCTCATGTCCAAACCTTTATCTCCCCCCACCAAACACTGGCAGGCTGACAGTTTTATCTCCTTTTTTGCATTATGCCAGTCTTTTGCAAGCAAGATGTAGCAAGTACCTAAACATCTTGGGGATAATTATTTTTCCAGTAATTTGCAACACTAATGATAAATTTTCATTTTTATGGTGCAAGTGTTTTATGCTTTACTAGTTTGTACTTGGTCTTTTCTCTGATATTTTTCCTCCTGTGTGAGATTTTACAGGCCTACTACTTGTACTCTTCCTATGAACAATGTATTCTACTTCAAAAGAAGTAAGGTGATTATGTAATACTGAAAAGGCCAGGTACTGGCCTTTAAAAAAAATAAAACTTGATTTGTATCTTTCCTACAGTAGGAGGTTAACTAATAAGTAGAATGAGCCTGGTTAAGGAAAATATGCTTCAAGACTATATACTAATGCAGATGACTGCAGTAGGCTAGTGCGTGTTTAAGAGACTAGTTCAGAGCAGGAGGTCAAGCACCCTCAGCACTAAGTTCTGAGATCTGGTCCTGCACAGGATCCAAATGCTCTGGACTAAGAACAGCATGCTAACACATAGATATAAGATGAAGTCATTATAACTCCATTTTCTGTCCCTATAGTTTTGTCATTTATAGAATATCATATAAATGGAGTCATATAACATATTGCTTTTGGAGTCTGGCTTCTTTTACTGAGACAAATATACTTAAAAGCTGTCTTTGTGTTGCATGGATCAGAAGTTTATTTTTGCCTTTTCATTGTTGAGTAGTGTTCCATTTTGTGAACATACCACAGTTTGTTCATTCGCTTGTTGAAGGCATCTTGGCTGTACTAGGTTTTCGCAAGTATGAATAGTGCTGTTATAAAAATCTATATGTAGGCTTTTGTGTGAATATCAGTTTTCATTTCAGTTAGGTAAATACCTAGGAGTAGGGTCATTGGTCATATGGTAAGTGTATATTTAACCTTATAAGAATCTGTAAAAATGTTTTCAAAAGTGGCTGTATTATTTTGCATTCCAAGAGCAATGGATAAGCATTTGTATTCCTGTGCTTTCACTAGTATTTGATATTGTCAATTTCTTTAAAAAATTTATCGTCATTCTAGGCTAAAGAAATTGTCACACACATGCATATTTGTGGCATGCACACACATAATGGGATATTACTCAGCCTTAAAAAAGGAGATCCTGCTATTGCGACTGCATATATGAACTAGGAGTACATTGTGTTAATTGAGATAAGCCAGACAGGGATAGAAAAAACTTCATGATCTCACTAACAAATAGACTCTAAACAGTCAAATTCACAGAAGCAGAGAGAACAGTGGTTACCAGGGGAGGGGAGGTAGGGGAAATGAAGAAACACTACTCACAGCGTGCTAAGTTGTAATCATGTAGGTTGAATAAGTCTGGAGACAGAATGAACAGCATGAGGACTATAGTCACTAATAATGTATTGTATGCGTACTGGAGGTTTGCTAAGAAGGTAGATTTTAGTTGCTCTTATCACACACAGTAATTAGCTAGACTTGTAATCATTTCGTTATGTATATGTATCTTAACATGTCATGTTATATACTTTGAATATAGTTTTTATTTGAAAAACTATTTAGCCATTCTAATAGGTATGTAGTGGTATCTTACCATTTTAATATATACTGTTGACTATCTTTTCACATGGTTATTTGTCATCTATGCATCTTCCTTGGTGAAGTGTCTGTTTAGATCTTTTGCTCTTTGTTCATCAGATGTTTTGTTTACTTATTGTTAAGTTTTAAGGGTTCTTTATATATTCTGGATACAAGTCCAACAAAGGTTATATGATTTGCAAGTACAGCTGACTCTTGAACAATGTGGGTTTAAATTGCGTGGGTTCACTTATACGTGGATTTTTTTAAATTGACCCACAAAGTTTAAACCCACATTGTTCAAGGGTCAAATGGTGGTTGGAAATACGCATACACAGAGGGCTAATCTAAGTTATATATGAATTTTTCACTGTGCAGGAGGTCTGCCCCCTAACCCCCATGTTGTTCAAGGCTCAACTAAGTTTTCTGCCATTGGTGGTTTTCTTTGCATTCTCCTAGCAGCATCTGTCACAAAATAATAGTTTTAATGTTGATACAGTCCAATATATCAGATACTTCATGGCTTGTGGTTTGGAGTAGTATCTAAAAATTCACCACCAAACCCAAGGCCATGTAGATTTTTATCTTATGCTTTTTTATAGATGTTTTATAGTTTTATATTTAGGCCTACTATCAATTTTGAGTTAATTTTGCATATTATGTGAGAGTTGTCAAGGTTTATTTTTCTGCAAATGGATGTCTAATTGTCCCATCACTAATAGTTAAAAGGATTATCCTTTCTCCACTGAATAACCTTTGCACCTTTGCAAAAATCCATCGACTATATCTATCTACATGGGTTTATTTCTGGGCTCTCTATCTTATTTCTTGGATTGACAGGCTTATCCTTTTGCTAAAACAATACTGTTTTGATCACTGTACTTTATAGTAAGTTTTCAAATCAGGTGACAACTGTAGGTCTGGCCTCTAGGAAATGTAAAGTCTTTACATTTATTCTTCTTTGTGGAATAATTGTGACTCTTCCAGTTCCTTTGCTTTCCAATATACATTTGAGAGTGAATTTTTTATTATCTTCAAAGAAGAGTTTGGTATTTTGATTATAGTTGAGGTGAACCTATAGATTGAATTGGGGAGAAATGACTTCTTAACACTATTAAATCTTTCAATCCATGAACACACCTCTCTCCATCTGTATACATTTTTGATTTCCTACATTAGTGTTCTGTAGTTTCTAGTATGCAGATCATGCACATATTTGTTTAGTTATTATAATTCATTGTTTTGGGTTTTACTGTAAATGAGATTATTTTTCAACTACAAGTTCCAAATATTTATTTCTGGTATATATGTGTACCAGATGGACATTTGTTTATTGTCTTTATGTTCTGTGATCTTTCTAAAGTAACTTCTTTAGGATTTTATACATGGACTATAGTCTTGTCTGAAAATCTTATTATTTGCCCCACAAAGTCTTACTCAATCTCCAATTCCTACTTCATGTAGAGGAAACCAGTTCTGAAATCACTTAACCTGCAACACTTTGCTCACACCTGTATTCTGCACTTATCACACTATAACATAACTACTTATTTACATATTTTTCTCCTCTACTAGACTGTCTGAGTCAGAACCTACAGCTATTGCCTTTTCATTCCAAGCACCTATTAAAGTATCACACACACAGGAAGAATGTACTATTTAATGAAAAATGAAGGAAAAGAAGAAAAGAGGGAAAAGCAAATAAGCCTACAAATTTACAAATTACTAATCAGATGTGCCAAGAAAATATAGCTTTTTTCTTAGTACTGATCTTTTCATCTTTCTCATAATAGATTAGATCCCCTAATAGGGCTTGGAAGAGGGGAGAAGGGCATTAAACTTGCCAGTGAAATGCCTCTATTTCTTCTAGTTTAAACAATCTCATTCAGGCAATTTAATGTGTTGGGTGAATTCTCAGCCTTCCAGCTATTTTCCTACATCCTTCTCTTCCCCAAAATGGGATCTGGGTGATGGCAGTACACACAGGCTCTAGAGCTGAAGAGGTGCCTAACATCCAGCACTGCAACCTTTGCTTGCTATTAGTCACCTCTGCTTCTTCCACAATGGCCTTGTTTGCATGGTGGTGACTGCTTGTCAGGCATCGTCTACCAAAGTCTTGAGTGGAGTCTGTAGCTGACCATTTGAAGTCTGTATTTCTCACTTGGCTTAGTCAGGGCCTGGGGTTCTCCTTGAATTAATTTCCAACTTAGGTATCACTAGTCCTGAAGACTGCTATAATATTCAGCTACATTTTCTTTCTGGTGTCTAGTTTAGGAATTCTGCAGTCCACAGCCCCTGCAGAGGACATCTTATGCCTTGGCTGTCTTCTTGGAAGGTCCAACATCTCATTGTTCATCACCCTACCCCACAGGTTAAACAACTTCTTTTCATACTACCTGTAAGCCAAACTAGACTCAGAAGGCCTCCTCTTGGCCTATGCATGATATATGGTATCTACAGTAAAGATCCAGCCAGCATGGTAGTTGAGGTTAGGTAAGAACACAACATTTGTACAGTTCCTTTTTGGAGACTTTTTATGAAATTTTGGATCTAGAAGAATAGTTTTCAGAATGAAATGAATGTGCATCTTTGTAACAGGATTGGTTACTTTCATATTTTTTGTGTGATATTAACCACCTCTTTGCCCCTCTCTGGCACAGAGTGTAATGGAAATACAACCTAAAACATTAAGATCTGGTAGCACAAGTATCCAACTAATTAAACAATTAAAAAATGTAATTCTTCATTAGAATGTGCATGTGGTTAAAGCTACAAGCATGGGAGAATTTACTGAGAAATACACTTTTCTCCTTCATTTCTTGCACAGGATTTCAAATTGGCCCACTTTAGCAGTTATTAAAACATTCTATCTTTTCCATATCTTACTATAGCTAATGACTCCATTGTGTAGGTGCCAATCTCTAACAATCAGTGGTTCAGCTTTTCAGGGTTTAACTCAGATTTGTTTTCCTCAAATTATCAAGAGCATAAAAGAACAGCATTTGAAGTATTCAAGATACATATAAATATATATCTAGTTATACATCTCTATATAGATATATCTTGATAAAATATATAACTATATATAGTTATATATGTATATGTATATGTGTATATATCTATATCTATATCTATATCTATATCTATATCTATATCTATATCTATATCATTGGGCAGCTCATAGTCATCTCATTTCCTATTACCCTGTATGATGAGTAATACTGATTCACATACATTCATGTAGTCTCTGGATTTTATCACTATTAAACAAAACACAAAACTTAAGAAAAATTTCACCAAACATATTTGCCTCAGTCCTTTCATGCTTAAGGTACAGGTTTCCAGTCTGCAAACCTCGTGTTTCCTGTTTTGTTTCCGCTTGAGGTGGTGCCCCTCCCTATCAAAAACTCTTTGTTATGCATTGCTCCCTTTAAGTGTAGCATTGCATATTAAATTTATGTTTCCATGAAATTAATTCTTCAAAACTGCCTGGTTCTATTTAATTAGGCCATTAGCCTATTCAAGTCAATGTCAACCCCTTTTCACAAGTTGCCTCATTTTCCTGCAGACACACAAAGGCCTTCATTCAATGTAAATGTTGCCACAGGAGTTCACAGTCACATTAGGGGAGAGGGTGTGATTTCAGTTGAAAGGGCTCATGGGGAAAGCTGAAGAGCTGAAATGGTTTCAATACTGCTAATTAGATTCAGGCCCAAAAGTAGTCACCCAACTGGTCCCAGTTGCAAGGAAGTCTTAGTGTGATTATTAGGGATAGACTACTAATAGAAGGTGGCTGGCCCATTTTAGATCACAATTTTAAAACTATAAAGGACCACATACATCAACTGCTATAGTACTTCCAGAAGGATAGGGTGTGTGCTGCCTATAGTTTTAGGTGGTACAGAATCAAATATCTGGATTTTTGCATTTATATTTTCCCACCATTACATAACCACTGCAAATGACACAAAGTCCAAGAACGGAGCAGAGGAGGGGAAAAAAACCCCAAAATGATGAAAAGGTGCATGAGAGGAAGAAAAAGAGGCCAGGAAATTCATGTAGAATAAAGAGAGAGAGGGAGAGAACATGCCCAGAGCAGAGGGCTGATGGAAAAAGCAACAAAGGGGGAGACAGGCTCCAGTGATTCATAGTGATTTCTCAGTACTTTTATGACACCCCAAGGATGCTGGCTGTGGAACTCAGCACCCCAAATAGGAGCCACACCACACTGAGAGTAGAAAAGAAGAATGCTTGGAAAAGCATGTGGAAAAGGAAATGGCAGAGCTTACAGAATAGGAAATTAACAGGAAAGCTTTCAGAGACAGATAAATAGGAAATGAAATTAAGTCAAGGAACATGCATAAAGGACCCATGGGCATGGACAACAGAGTGGGGATTGACTGTGGGAGCGGGCCGTGAGTGGGGCGAGGGAGGGCAATGAGAGAAAATTGGGACAACTGTGATTGAACGACAATAAAAAAAAAATAAAATAAAATACAGGAAGAAAAGAAATTAAGAGTGGGAGATCTGGACTCTCTGGTAAATAGAGACCTGGTGGGGAGCCAGCAGGATGATGAGCTGCTAATGACATGAAGAGGGTGGCCAAAGGTATTTGAACCCTGGACTGGAAATTAGAACACTGAAATTGTCTTCACGATGGGCAATGCAACAATTCTTAAATGTGGGGTGAGCCAGTCTCAGTCTCCTCTGCTATAATGTGTGGTTATAAAAATTAGACAGGATAGTAACCTGCTTATGATGATGATACTGGCTTTCCACTTCTGACTGAAAAACAGATTCTCTTTGAAGTAAAAGTTTAGAAGAAAAAAGTCTGTAGATGAAAATTGATATTGAAAAAAAGGTTAAATACAGTACATTACAATGTAGCGAATGATCATATGAATCTTGAAACTGGCCTGTCTGGAGAGATATCCAGGTTCTGCCACTCATTGGCTGTGTAATCTCAGTTCTGTATCTGCATAAAGAAGATCGTGGTGGTACCTACATCACATCTCAGTGTTTGTGTGCAGAGTAAACGAGCTAATACATTAAAGTTTTTAGACAAGTGTTGGGCATATTTGTGTGTCATTTTTCTGTTTGAAAGTAAATGTAACAAAAATGATTTAAAAATTACTAGAATGGAAAACACTTTCCTATTCAAATATCTTGATTCTATAGAGATTTAGAGGTTATGCAGGTTGCCCAACTTCTCAGTGCCAGAACTTGAATTAAAATCTGGTTTTTGAGCCCCACTCCACCTTCTCATGTCTCCTTCTTTGTGCTTTTACCTTGCCACTGCCGTGTGAACAGGCACAATAAAGCACTTTGTAACACCAACTCCAACGTATAAGAAGGAACATGCCCTGTTAGCAGAAAAAGTTGGAAGAGCTGAAAAAGCAGCTACTTTACCCAAGATCAAAGATTTGTTTCTGTCATGCAAATCATGATTATTATTGGTTTTCAGGGGGAATGAAAAAGTGAACTGGTGGCTGGCCACTAGAAGAGAAACACAGCAACAGTGTCTCTCTTCTCAGCTGTACACGGCCTTGTAACGTGGACAACCCACGATCCTCAGCAAGCACAGGATTCACTGAAGGGATCCCACAGTTCTTAGCTCCTCATTTGCCATGTTAACCAGTAGGCCACAGAGTTTTCCTTTTCTCCGACATAAGAATAAATGTTATTTTTTCTTCTTTTCTTCTCTGACAAAAGAATATTCTTTTTTTAACCGATTATGTCAATTAATAAGTTGCAGTCCATTAGTTCATTCATTTTAAGGAGCCATTTTGCTTAACACACACAGCAGGAAGCCATATAAGAGTAAAATTTATTTTTTCTTCAGATTCTCTCCTAATAATTCACACTTTAAAAAAGATTTCATTTACATTGAAATTGAGAACAGGTTGACAGTCATCAGAGGGGAAAGGGGAGGGAATTTCAGGGGAAAAGGGGAAGGGTTTAGAGCAACAAGTATAAAAGACACGTGGACAAAAACTAGGGGAGGTGGAAATGGGAGGGAGGTGGGGAGGGCTGGGGCGGTGGGCCAGGATGGGAGTAAAAGACAGAAAACTGTACAAGAACAACAATTAAAATAAAAAACAATTTAAAAAAGATTTCATTTATTCATTTTTAGAGAGAGGGGAAGGGAGGAAGATAGGGAGAGAAACATCAATGTGTGGTTGCCTTTCATGTGACCCCCACTGGGGACCTGGCCCACAATGCAGGCATGTGCCCTGACTGGGAATTGAACTGGAGACCCTTTGGTTTGCAGCCCACACTCAATCCACTGAGCTTCACCAGCCAGGGCAGTAATAATTCAGTTTTTTAGGGAAAAACTAGAATATGAACCTCTGCCTTCTGGGGCTGTTTCCTAATGAGAACAGTAATTATGCCCTTGTTAGGAGCTTCTTAAAAGCTCTCAAGAAAATATCATTTAAGATAAATAATGCTGATTAGACACCCACCCATGAAAGGAAGAATAGAAAGGGATCAAGTGGTAAATGAAATAAGTGTTGCTCTTTCCAAGCAAATGGTGATAAATGGAAGACCGGTACTGCTGCTTACACTGCCGCTCTGTAGACTGGTCAGACTATTTATAATTGTGTTTTAGTGTTTTGCCGACCAGTCATTTATACTAACAGTAATGCTAAAATGATAAATTAGAAAGAAGCAGGTTGTTTAATCAGCGGATAAGCAGTGTTGTAGCTCAAATCAAAAGAAGAGACATTTTGTTTCTTTTGCATGTTAATAAGGCATGGAAAAATCATTTGGTTTAAGGGAAACTTGCCAAACATTCACCCACTCATATAACTAAATTATTGATATTTCCTTTCCTTTCACTTTAAATGTTTCCTTTTTTTGATTTCAGTCCTTTTTCAAATGATCCACCTTTTATATTAATCACCTAAAAAAAGAATTGCAGTAAGTTAGCAAATGACCTTGAAAAAAAGGTCATTTCTTATACCTTAACTTGGCTGTTTCAAAAATTTAGTATTAACTACAGACCATCCTGCTGTGGCATGTGATTTTGTAAGGAAAGCATAGCCAGCAATTCTGTACTGTCTGCTGGGTTTTGGAGTACGAACTCTTTAGCATATTCTTAATTAAGTTTATGCATATCTTATAAGCAGTAAAACATTTTAAGAAAATATATGTGCATTTTAGGTTTAAAATATATACTTACTAATAAAAATGGATGTTCATTAATAGAACTACCTATCATTGCTACTGATTTAATTTCATGTATTTTTATAAAACAAGTCTATTAATGACTAAATATTAAAGTTTATTTAGGCAGCAAAGTTGGGTTAGTTAACTCTTTGGTATCCTGAAGTGATGTTCTTATTGGTTCATAAAATAACTTTCCTTTCCCTCAAGATTAACAAACTTCCTTTCCACTTTTGGGATTCTTGTGTGTTCTTATTTCCAGCTAGATTTCAATAGTATATCCTATTAGGATTTCTGTTTGGTGTCACTTTCCCCTTGATGTCTATGTTCTGGGGGCACGACACAAAGTCGTACCAAATGCCACTGGTTCCATGGTGTACACATGTTCAATTTCTATTTTGAAAGTGTTTTAAATTTTTCTTCTAAAGCACATATTACTTGGTTTCAAAGATACCAGTAAGGCAGTACAATTGCATTAAAAATCAAATAACGTAAATATAACAGAGAAGGAAAGGACATGGATAAAGGTAGGAAAATGTAAGGAAAGTAAAAAAATTAAACAAAACCATGACTGAAACTTTGTTACAAAAGCATTCCATAAAGAGGGAGGGCAAACTATAACCCATGCGCTAAATCTAAATTCAGCCTAATTTTAACATGAGATCTACCCTCTACAAAATTTAAGTGCACGATACAGCATTATTAACTATAGGCATATTTTATAGCAGATTTCAATAACTTATTCATCTTGCATCACTAAAACTTTATGTCTATTGGATAGCAGCTCTGTATTTTCCCCTTCTCTAACTCCTGGCAACCATCATTCTACTCTCTGTTTCTATGTATTTGATTATTTTATAACCTCACATGAGCGGAATTATGCAGTTTGTCCTTTGTGACTGCCTCATTACATAATGCCCTCCAGGTTCGTCCATGTTGCCACCTATGGCAGGATTTTCTTCCCTTTTAAATTGCATTTCACTGTATGAACATTTAAGGCGTTTCCATATCTTGGCTATTGTGAATAAAGCCACAATGAACAGAGAGTGCAAGATCTTAATTATTGTTCCTTTGGATATACATCCAGAAGTGGGCTTCTGAAAGATATGTTATTTCTATTTTCAACTTTTTGAGGAACAACCACACTGTTTTTCGTAGTGACTACACTGCTTTACATTAAGGGTTCCAAACTTGACAACGATTATTATCTTATTTTTTAATAGTAGCCAGGCTAACAGGTATGAGGTGAAATCTCATTGTTTTGATTTGCATCTCTTTGATTATGTATCAGTGAGATAAGTATAAAAATACCTTTTAATCTATTTGTATGTATTCTTTGGAGAAATGTCTGTTTAAGTACTTTACTCAGTAAGAGACTACTATGAAGAATTACATATTAACAAATTGGGTGACCGAGAAGAAATGGATAAATTGATAGAAACATACAACCTACTCAGATTGAATTATGAAGAAATAGAAAATCTAAACACACAACTTACTACGAAGTAGAATGAATCAGTAATAATAAAAAATCTCTTAATAAACAAATGTCCAGGATCAGATGTCTTTACTGGTGAATTGTCCCAAACATTTAAAAAAGAATAAACACCAATCCTACTCAAACTCTTCCAAAAATAGAAGGGGAGAAAAAGACTTCCACAATCATTTTGTGAGACTGGCATTAATTACTCTGATACCAACACCAGACCAGGACACCATAAGAAAATGATACACCAATATTCCTGATAAACATAGATGTAAAAATCCTTAACAAAACACTAGCAAACTGAGTTCAACAGTACATAACAAGGATCGTACATCACGACCAAGTGGGATTTATTCCTAGGACACAAGGATATTTAATCTATGAAAATCAATTAATGTGATATACCACAGTAAGAGGATGAATGATAAAAATTCATATGATCATCTCAATAGATGCAGAAAAACGTGACAAATTTTTTTGTTGTTCAAGCACAGTTGTGTCTATTCCCCCTCCCCACCACTCTCCCACCTCCCACCCTCAATCCTAACCCCCTTTGGCTTTGTCCTTGTGTCCTTTATACATGTTCCTTGATAATCCTTCCTCTTCCTTCCCCTGTTATCCCCCTACTCCCTCCCCTTTGGTTACTGTCAGCTTGGTCTTTATTTCAGTGGCATGTGATAAAATTAAATGCACTTTCATGATAAATGCTCTCAACAAACTAGGTGTAGAACAAATGTAGCTCAGAATAATAAAGGTTACATATGAAAAGACCACAGTTAACATCATTCTTAACTGTGAAACACTGAAAGCTTTTAATCTAAAACCAGGAATAAGATAAGGATGCCCACTCAGCACTCCATTCATTATACTACTAGAAATTCTAGCAAGAGAAATTAGGAAAGAAAAATAAGTAAAAGGTATGCAAGTCAGAAAGGTAGAAGATGAATGATCTTATAGGTAGAAAATTCTAAAGATTCCATAAAACAATTATTAAAACTAATAAATGAATTCAGTAAAGTTGCAGAATATAAAATCAACATACAAAAATCAGTTGAGTTTCTATAAACTAACTAGGAAGTACATGAAAAAAATTAAGAAAACAATCCCATTTACAATGACATAAAAAGAATAATATATTAGGAGTAAACAACCAATGAAAACTTGCACACTGAAAACTACAAAACAATGGTAAGATAAATTGAAGAAAACACAAATTAATGGAAAGAGATCCCATGTTCATTGACTGGAAGAATTGATATTGCTAAAATGCCCATAGTACCCAGTGATACACAGATTCAACACAATTTTCACAGAAAGAGACAAAAATTCTTAAAATTTTTAGGGAAGCACAAAACATACCAAACAGACAAAACAAACTTGAGAAAGAACAAAGATGGAAAAATCACATTTTCTGTTTTCAAAATACTATAGAGTTGTGGGATTTAAAATAGTTTATTTCCTGACATAAAAGAGAGACATATAGACCAATGGAGGAGAACAGAAAGACCAGAAATATAACCACATATATGTAGTCAACTGATCTGTAACAAAGATGCCAAGGACACACAATAGAGAAAGGATAGTCTCTTCAACAAATGGTGCTGGGAAAAGTGAATATCTGCATCTAAAACAATGAATTGGGACCCATATCTTAACCCCTACATAAAAATCAGCTAAAATGGATTAAGCACTTACACATAAGATCAAAAATTATAAAAATCCTGGAAGAAAACATAGGAGAAATTTCATGACATTGTCTTGGCAATGACTTCTTAGATATGACCGAAAATACACAAGTAACGAAACAACAGCAATAAACTAGACAAATGGGACTGCACCCAACTCACAAGCTTCTATACAACAAAGGATGAAAAGGTAACCCATAAAATGGAAGAAAATATTTTCAAACCATTTATCTGATAAGAGGCAAATATCCAAAATATGTAAGAAAATCCTACAACACAATAGCAAAAAACCCCATTTTATTTATTTTTGACTTCTTTATCTCAAATGATTTGTGCAGTATCTTTTGAATTGTGCTGTAAACTATGATATGTCTATGAAACACTGTTTCCTTACCAGAAGGAATTTCAGAAGGACAATGAAAGCTTCCACCTGCACCAGAGCCCACAGCCTGTCTGCATTTTCAGTGTGCTAATGAATAAAAGAGAGTTCATCTGTTTGGCATGTATAATGTAGTAGCATTTTAAGTTTATTTTTGGATATGTAAAGAGAATGTTAAAGAATTAAAACAGAGAAAAAAGTAAAAGAAACCAATGATTTGGAATGTAATTATTGCTTCGAATGCCTTAGCCCCACCTATTTTTCTTCCTCACATAACTCATTAGCTTCTATTTGTCTTCTAGTTTCCAATTTAGAAGCCACTTTAATGAATTGGATATTCCACCAGTTCAGCCCAACAGTATGTGTTTGCTATGGCACTTGGAACACTCTCTATAATGGTCTATTTCCCCAGGAGAATATCAGTGCTGTGTTCTGAATGTGTCACACCAAAATGCACCTGTCAAAATCCTAATCCCCAAGGTGATAGTATTAGTAGGTGAAGCCTTTGGGAGCTTATTAGGTCACAAGGGTAGAGCCCTCATGAGTGGGAGTAGTGCCCTTATAAAAGATGACCCAGAAAACTTCCTTGACCCTCCCGCCATGTGAGGACACAACGAGAAGGTGCAGTCTCTGAACCAGAGGGTAGGTCCTCACCAGCCATGACACCAAGTCTGCTGACACCAAGATCTTGCACTTTCCAAACTCCAGAACTCTGTGAAGTAAATTTTTGTTGTTTATAAGCAACCTAGTCTGTGGTATTTTGTCATAGAAGCTGAATGGACTAAGACTTTTACCTTGAAAACAAGGACAAAATTATAGTCAGTCTTATCCCCAAGAACTGGTTCAGGGTTTGCTGTAGAGTAAGTGCTTGCATGGTAATGCTTGTGACTAACTGAAATGGCAGTAATATTGTTGAGACTGTAATCACACTATAGTATGAAGAGAGGAAGTCTCCACTGAGTATCACCCTTGAAGACTACTGATTTATAAGACCATAGGTCATACACTTTTAGGAGGCTGAGAGTATTAATTTATCTTGTCTTTTTTCGCTTTTATAGGAGTCAAGAGTAAAGGTCTGATGTCTTCTACCTGAGACTTTGCAGGCCCTGGAAAAGAAACTATTACTACAATTGTTACTGTTATTATATTATTTTTATTTTTCAAATACAGTTAACATTTGATATTATTTTATATTAGTTTTTGGTATGCAGCAGAGTGATTAGACATTTATATAATTTATGAAGTGATGCCCTGATAATTCTAGTGCCCCCCAACATTATACATAGCTGTTACTGTTCTATTAGATGGTACAAAATTCCAATGAGTTTTTCCTTTAACATTTAATACACATTTCTTCTCTAAAGTTTCTCTTCTATAGAAAGACAAGAAAGAATCATACATTACATTTTACCATTTTTGAACTGCTTTTCAGTGACATGAATTAAGAAATTTGAACCAAGGTGATGATTTTTTTAACCTATTTTCTCACCTAAAATTAATCTTTAAATTGTGTAGAGTCCAGATCATGGTGGGGGCTGGGGAGATGGTTGGTCATGACTGTATCAGGAAAATATTTACTTTATGTGCCTGCTTCTGCAAACAATCAAGCTAAAAAGAGTAGATTGGCCCTGGCCAGGTAGCTCAGTTGGTTAGAGTGTCACCATGATATGCCAAAGTCGTGAGTTCAATTGCTGGTCAGGGCACATACAAGAATCAACCAATGCATGCACAAATAAGTGGTACAACAAATCAATCTCTCTCCCTCTCATCAATAAAAAAATAAAATAAAATAAAAAGGGTAGCTTGAGCTAGTATTCATGTAAATGGGTATCTCATTTGGTTTCCAGATTTTCTTCTTTGGGAAAATAAGAAAAAATGGCTCTAAATGAGACTCATTCTTTCTGTGACATCAACAGTCTATGGAGGGGAGCTGAACTTTCCCTTTGGGAATATCCCTACTATCAAAAACCTTCACCATTACTGGAATTGGAAGTTGTTGATGTTCTTGATAAAGAATTTGTAATCTTCAGAAATTTATATTTTTCTACTTTATTTTTTTGCCAAATGTCTACTGAATATGCCCTATGTTAAAATACTGTTCTAGCCATCAAACGGACTTACTGTTATGATTGGTGCTGTAAGTGTTATACTTAATTGTTGCTAAGATGTTTTAAAACATGCTAACAGTGCAATTCAGAAGGTTCTGAGTTGAGTTAGGCATAAAGAAAACAAGTCCCCAAATTCTAAATTGGAAAGGCTCACATTCTGAGTTTCAAATTGGTAAAGATATAGTTTTTTTTCAAGTCTAGTAGTCAAAATGCAAAATTGAGGATTCTTTTAAAAATCCTACTCAGAAATAGATCTGGAGAGTAAATCTTATTTGCAGGTTAACAATGTTGTCCTAAAGCTGGGCACCGGTTCTCCTTTCTTCTTTATCAAATTAATAAAACTAAAAGTATTTCTTCCTTTCATGTTCAGGTTTTTTTCCACGTATTTTTTTTAACAATAGATCATAGTAATGAACATCAAACTAATTGAGATCATCCTTTTCTTGGCTCAGCTTTTGCTTTTTGGAAACTGAGCTGGTACCTTGACTACACAAAGAAAAATGATGGGAATGGAAATATGGGCCACCAAATATGACAATAGAACCTTTTCCAAGGGCAACAGGCAGGCTTTACTTAGCATTCAGGGTTTGGAAGCATGCTCATTACGATAGCTAGATTAAAAATATACAGGAAGCCAAATATATAATTAAGCAAAGCCTAGCTCAAAGCATGTATAAATATGGTGGGTGAAAACAATGAGATGACTTTGAGACACCTGATCTAGTTGATCTCTCTTTCTCTCCAAAGTATTAATTAAAGAAAAGACAGACTTCACATAGTGAACTATTTAAGTTTCTACAGCATATCCTCAGCTCCAACAATGTTAAGGACTTGGGACACTCAGTATCTGAATAGTGCAGCCTTTTATTATACAAGATTTCCTTGTTAAGTAGCAAAAATTACATTTCAGATTCTGCTTTATACTTACATCTTTGCTGTAGGTTGTCCCCAGATTAGTGTCATTCATCATACTTTGAAATAAAATACACAGAAGAAGTAATTTTTCTAAGACTTTAAAGGTTTGGGAGATAAAAAAGATTTTACTTTTCCAGCTAATAGTTCATACTAATATTTTTTAAAAAGTCCATCCCAGCCCCAGCTGGGTAGCTTGGTTGGTTGAAGTGTCATCCCACACACCACAAAAGGTTAAGTCAGGGCACATATCTAGGTTATGGGTTCCATACCCTGGGACCCAGGTGGGTACAGGAGACAACCAATAGATGTTTACCTCTCACTTCAATACTTTGATCTCTCTCTCTCTCTCTCTCTCATTAATAAACATATCCTTGGGTGAGGATTGAAAAAAATAAAAAATAATAATAAAGTAAAAGTCCATTCCATAGTTTACAAACAATTTGTGTAAATACAACAGTAAAGATTTAAAAATGGTACCTTGTTAGCTGTTCTTTATTAATAATGAGATTGCTAAAAATAACTTATAATCACATATGGCTGTTGAATCTAACATTTTTATTATAAATTTATTTTTATTCTATGAGCATGTTATATATCATTTGCTTGAAGACAGAATTAAACAATTTGGTTGAGAAAAGTAATAGTCCATATTAATATATTTATTTCTATAAAGCAAACATTCTTCACTATACTTCACCTAAGGTCATATTCTTCTCTTCAGTTACTGAAGGGATCAGCAAAATGCTTTCTTGCCCACCAGAAGTCTACTTCTCTTTTACCCTTAAGAAGTTTTTTGCCCTAACTTTCCACTAGCCAGCAATTATAAATGATGTGAATGGAATTAGTGGTTTGTAGGGGACATTCCTTCTGTCACACTACTTAGAACTATTAGATTTAAAAAGTATATAATTAGGTTTACAAGATAGAAAAACTCTTTAAGTCAAAGGAATGAAGAGGGAATAAGAAACTAGAAAAGTAAGCCTGTGAACTAATGCTGAGTAATGTATTTCTTGTTTATTTGGAGGTTAAATTTGCATTGACTGTATACTTAGGAATTAAAAGATGAAAATATCAAAAATTGACCTCAAGTGAAAAAAGAAAAGCACACTAAGTCTAAAGCCAGTAGAAGGAAGAAAATAATAAATATTAAAGCAAAAATTAATAAAACAGAGAATTAAAAAAAAACAGAAAAAATCCATAAATCAAAAATTATTTGAAAATCAAAAATATTGACAAACCTTTAGCTGGACAGATTGGAGAGAGAGAGACAAGAACTAAAATAGCTAAAAGGAGGAATGAAGAAGGAGATATTTCTACCATACTTATACAGATAAAATAAAAGAATTGCAGGAGAATGCTATGAACAACTATAGTCCTGTAAAATTATATATGTAGATAAAATGAAACATAAAATATTGAGGCTGACTCAAGGAGAAATAGTAACATAAAAACTTCTTAGAAAGAAAAGTTTAGTTGCAAATTCTGCCAAACATTTAAATAATTAATAGCAATTATGCACAAACTCTTCCAAAAATAGAAAAGTAGGAAGCACTAATCAACTCATCCTACAAAGCCAATATTACCCTGATACCAAAACCAAAGATTTTATAACAAAAACAACAACAAAACAGAGACCATTATCTCTTATAAATATAGATGTAAATACCCTCATCAAAATACTAGTAAATAGAATCTAGCAAAATAAAGCAAGTATTATACACCATTAGAAATTGAGGTTTCCTCAGGAATGTAAGGTTATCTTACCAAGAGAAAATTTATTCATATAAAAGCAATGAAGGTGAAAACTCCATGATGACAACAATAAGATTCAAGAAAAGCATTTGACAAAATCCAAGATTCTTATAAAAATACAGAATAAAGTAAGAATACAAGGAAATTTCCTCAACCTGATAAAAGACATTTATAAAAATCCCACAGCTAATATCACACCTAAATTCATTGCAGCATTATTTACAATTGCCAAGACATGGAAGCAACCCAGTGTCCACCAGTTGATGAGTGGATAAAACAGCTGTGGTACACTTACACAATGGAATACTACTCAGCCATAAAAAAGAAGAAAATTTTACCCTTTGCAACAGCATGGATGAAACTGTAGAACATTATGCTAAGCCAGGCAGAGAAAGACAAATACCATATGATTTCATTCATATGGGGAATCTAATGAACAAATTGAACTAACAAGCAAAATAGAGACAGACTCAGAGAACAGTCTGACAGGGCTGGAGGTAGTGGTGGAGGGGGTGGAGGGATCAAGCAAAATGGGAAAAGAACTTGTGAACATGGACAATAGTGTGGTGATTGCGGGGAGGATGAGGGTGGCTGGAGGTGAAAGATAATATGGGGGGATAAGTGGTAATGGAAAAAAAATACAATAAAGTTAACCGTTAAGAAGAAACCCCAAATTATTTTCCCTAAGATCAGGAACAATACAAGGATGTCCATTCTTGCAACTTTTATTTAATATTCGACTGGAGGTTAGACCTAGGACAATTAGGCAATGTAATGAAATAAAAATCATTCAGTTGGAAGGAAGCAAAACTATCTCTATTGCAGATGATATAATCTTATATATTAAAAAATCTTAAGGAATAAACTGAATTTATTAGAAATAATAAATTAGTTCACCAAAGGTGGAACAGCCACATCAATATAAAATATACAAAAATCAACTACATTTATTTATTAGCAATAACAATTCAAAAACAAATTTAATACAATTATATTCATAATAAGAGAATAAATACTTAGAACAAATTTAACAAAATAAATGCAAAACATGTACCCTGAAAACTATAAAACATTGTTGAAAGAAATTAAAGAAGATCTAAATAAATGGAAAAACATCACATGTTCAAAAAATAATAAGACTTGACCATTAACCATTTTACCACCATGACTTCCCCTCCACCCACCCCTACTTCCTACCCGCAGTCCTTCCCCCCTTTGGCTTTATCCATGGGTCCTTTATACATGTTCCTTAATGATCCTTCCTATTCTTTCCCCCATTATTCCTCTCCCTCTCCCCTCTGGTTACTGTCAGTTTTTGTTCTTTATTTCAGTGTCTCTGGTTATATTTTGCTTGATTGTTTGTTTTGTTGATTAGGTTCCACTTAAAGGTGAAATCATATAGTATTTGTCTTTCATTGCCTGGCTTATGTCACTCAGCATAATGCTCTCCAGCTCCATCCATGCTGTCACGAAGGATAGGAGCTCCTTTTTTCTTCCTTCTGTGTGGTATTCTGTTGTGTAAATGTACCATTGTTTTTTGATCCACTAATTTGCTGATGGGCACTTAGGTTGCTTTCATCACTTGGCTATTACAAATTGTGCTGCTGTGTTTTTATAGGAATCTCCTCTTTTGTCTTTGGTCCATCCATGCCTCTGGACATTGTTGCTCCAGAAAACTAAATACTGGGTAAAACTTTTAGGAGCATACCAGTTACTTTAAGAAATATTGACATCTGCTACTTATATCACCTCCTTTGTCCAACCTTAATTTGCTCTAAATTGGGAAGATATTATTTCTTTCTGTACGTTGAAGCTATGGCTATATCCTACTTTCATTAAATATAGTATTTGATTTCTAGTTTTATTTTTGTAGGTTTTGGAGAGCTTCAGTAAATGCAATATATTAAAAATATCTGTAGTCCATATCATTAGTACTAATAGTCTTAATAATATGAGCTTTAGAATTACACAGATGTGAATTCAAGAGAAGTACAGCTAGGAGCAGACTAGCATTATTAGCTATCACTGAGATCCAATCTGTCCAAGATGCAGAAACTTCCTCTTTGAGCTGTTTCTGCCATTGCCTGTGAAACAAACATGTTACAGGGAATCTGGACAGTTGCAAAATGGTATTTTATTTCATCACTAAATGAGGGACAAGAAGGGTCTATACAGAACATAATTTAGACTTTATTTACTTAATCAATATATAAATTATATGTATGAATTTATATTGTTATATAAGAATAGCATTCATGGATTTATTTTGTTGGTATGTATGCACTGTGTGATTCCTCATCCAGTGATCATAGTGCTATGAATTCCTGTCCACATGCTCTAGGAAGAAACTGAAGTTTTCACTATTAGAGTTACAATATGTGCTTCTCAAACCAGAAACATACAATTTTGCTGAGTTGGGTCACCAGTGGAAGGAGGTATGTAACATCCATCTTGGAAACAACAGTAGCCAGTCCCTTTAATTAATGGCTAGGGAATCTGCTTTATCTTTTAAAAGGGTAAAATCTAATTGTGGTTCAAATTAAATAGTCTAATGAAAGTGACTGCAAAGCAATTGATCAATACTAATGGGTGAGTAGTTTTCCTTTAGTTAAATGAACCTCTTGCTTGTTTTGCATAAATAACTTAAGGGGCTTAACTCAGGTTATCAATATATCAGAACCTCTAGAGGAAGAATAGCCAATTATTTTGGGGACTACTTTTAAGAAGGAGAATTGAGCTTAAAGAATTTAAAAGTATGTCTTCTCCGTTTCCTATTCAAAAATATTTATAACATTTCTAATCTATGCTGTATATTAGGGATAAAAATGAATAATATAGCCTGTGACAACAAAAGGTAGAAAGAACAATGAAAATGGTAGCAGTTATTTATGCCATCTTGAAATGATTATTTTCAGTGAATTATATTCTTCATGCTTTTATAAAAAACTTCCTTTCTAAATTTTAACATATTGTACACTTTATTTTTTTATAATGTGGATGTTATGTTGATTGTTATTATTATAATTACAGATAATTAAAAAGCACTATTATTTAGCTTATCCTACTGTGTATGGCAAGGACTCATCTGAGAGTCTAGGAGTCCATAGCTCTAGGATTTAAATTAGCAAGGTAATTTCTTGTAGCTTCTTTCTCACATGCAAGTCCCTATTCTCCATCTCTTATTGTCAATATCTCAACATAGAAGTTATAAGTAGTTCTAAGTTATGCATAGTTATAAGCAAAGGCATTCAAAATTCACTCAAGCTCAGGTTCCCAATTCGTTTGAGAGACTAAATGACAGATTAAGTTATAGAAAACTAACAACTTAATCATAAAATGTTGTGCCATCTTCAAAATAAAAAATCTTAGGAAGCACTAGGTCATCTTTCTTGAAGGAATTCTTGAAAGAATTCTTTCTTGAAAGAATCGAAAGGAAATGAGTGATTTCCCAGAATTTTTTAAAATGACAGTGTATTTCTCTTCCCATTTTTATCCAGTCTTCCAAACTATATAAAAGTATCTAAACTGACTATTGTAGAAGAAAAAAATTACCATATAAAACAGCTATATTTTATTTTTAGATGAATATAATAGTTCCATATTTTTTATTGAAAAGGACCAAAGGATTATAGATTTTATTTGGAGAAAAAAGTGGTAAACAAAAATATGAGAAAGAAAATACAAAATTAAAAATGACAGATTGGTGATCATGAAACAAATCTTTAGAGAAGAAATTTATACTAGTTCTGGGTATTTTTTAGAGAAGGAGATGAGATGGGTGGTCTTTATAAACATTATTCTACCAAATCTTTGTTTCAAAGTGTTTGCTTTTATAACACTTCTCCTGAAATACTCTGTGCATACATCATAGTAGAAACAAAAATTCATTGAAGATATGGTCATTTCAAATAAGACTTATTTGTTTTCATATTCATGTTTATTCTGATAATAAGTACTTCTATGAGTCCTTGCTTTCATATGTTTTTCTATGTCAAAGATAAAAATAAAAATTTATGAGAGCTTCATGAATTATTCCTGCGAATCATTCTCAACAAGTATTTATTGAGCTACCTTATGTGCCAGACATTGTAGGCACTTGGGATCTGTGACAAGAATCCCCTCCGTATGGAGCATATATTTTAGAAGGGAAAAACAAATCATACACAATATGTATGGTAAGTTAATAGCATATGAAATGTTAGGAGTTTTGTAGCCCATAGAAAAAAAAGAAAAAGTGGAAGAGGTTTGCGGGAAATCAGCAGTATGAGAGGCAGGGCTAGATGTGAGTGTGAGCAGGCAAGTACAAAAGAAGCTCTATTAAGAGGATAATATTTAGGCAAAACCTGGGAGCAGTGAGGAGGTGAGCCATGCAGTACTCTGGGAGAAGGGCTTTCTAGGCAGAAAGAGCAGTCACTACAAAGACTGTTACCCAAAGGTAAGGTTTTTGAGGAACATAAAGGATGCCAGTATATCTAAAGCAAAGTGAACAAGGAGAATTGTAATAGCTGAATTAAGAGAGGCAAGAGAGGAGAAGCTGATCAAATACATAGTATGAACCAGTGGTGCTCAAACTTCAGTGTACACAATAGTCACCTGATGCGGACCCCAGCTCGTGGGGTCCATGACATTGTGGATGAGACATGAGAAATTCACTCGGACTACCGTGTCCTGTGTAGGAAAAGGGACAACATGGTTTTTCTCTCAAGAGGAGAAAAGCCATGGCCCTTGCCATGACTGGCCTTTATTTCTTTTCTGGGCACATTACATGATGGTCCTCATTTACTATCTACAGGTTCTCTTTAGGTGGTTACCTTTTACAGAAAACAAAGGAGTCAATGCTGCTAATCACATCACAGAAGAAAGATATTTGCAAATGAAAAGGGAAATGTGGTTGAACTGGTTATACTCATCCTTGGAAGGTTTAGCATGGATTTTAGGAAGTTACTTTGCAGTAAATGTTTGCTGCCTCAATTCAAGGTGAGGGAGTTTTAGCAAAAGCAAGTCTCATAACAGTTTAGGTACAGTGCAGGCCTGATTCCCCACAGGTGAACCTATCCATGGGCATGGGTCCTATGCATCAGAACTTGCTTTCCACTAGGAGCTGGGCCCATGCCACGCAGAATAGTCTCCTACAGTCACCAGCAGGCTAGTTTAAGATACAGGTCCCTAAGACCCACTCACAGAGGTTCCCATCCAGAAGGTTGGGAATGAGGCCTAGGGCTCTGAATTTTAACCAGCACAACCACTAATCACCAGTGGGTGATTCTGATGCAGGTGCTACTTAGCACATACTTTGAGAAGTGTTTATAAGCCACTGTAAAAACTTTGGCTTTTATTAGGGTAAAATTAGATTTATTGTAGTTTTGAGCAGATAAGTGCTATAGCCTGATTTGCATTTTAAACCAATGATTTTGGCTGCTGTGTTGAGATCAAATAATAGAGGATCAATGGATATATCCAATAATGGGTAGTCCTTTTAAAAGCAATCCAGGGGAGAGAGAATGATGACTTGGATGAGAGTGACAGCAGAGGAGATGGTGAAAGTGGATTCTGGGTAATTTAAAGGTAGAACCAAAAAATGTGGTAACAATTTGTATGTAAGGAGTGAGAGAAGAAGAGTCAAGAAATGCCCCAGGTTTTTGCTGTAAAAAAAGTGGAAGTTTGTAATCCATAGAGATGTGGAGGCTGCAAGAGCAGGAGATTTG
This sequence comes from Glossophaga mutica, assembly GCA_039655065.1. Classification (NCBI taxonomy): domain Eukaryota; kingdom Metazoa; phylum Chordata; class Mammalia; order Chiroptera; family Phyllostomidae; genus Glossophaga; species Glossophaga mutica. The sequence goes on from CM077303.1 coordinate 162,858,011, forward strand.
AAAGGCAAGTTCAGGAGTTCCATTTTGGAACTTGAGATGTCTATAAAACATACAAGTGTAAAGTCAAGTTGACAGTTGGATGGTTTTGGAGTTTGAGAGAGAAGCTTAAACTTGAAATATACATTTGAGAGTAATTACCATACAGATAAATGAGAAAAAAACAAGAAAATAATAGAGAAGATATGAAGTCCAAAGACTATTCCAGAAGCCCCCAAATCTGTCAAACGTGGAATATGAGGAAGAGGTGAAGAAAGTAGGAAAAACGCAAGAGTGTCCAAGATGTCAAGTGAGAAAAGGTTATGAAAGAAAAGGAAGGGGTTTCTTACAACACAGTAACAGTGTTGGTCTTGAACCAACAGCAGTTCAGTTTCCAGTTTTCTCTTATGAATCAGAGGGAGCAGAGCAGACTTTAGTTGCAAATTATTGGGTACGCTTGTTCTAATTCATCTGCGGAAAACCTGCAGGACTCATATAAGGCATCTCTAAGTCAGAACTAACACAGCAAAATGGTGGGTGCTGCTCATAAGAGCTAAAAGGTGACTTTGAACCCACAGAAACTTGTGACAGAAGGGTAAAAGTAGAGACATCCAATAGAACATCTGAGGCCCAGAGGAGACATTAGAGCGAGATTCTCTGGGGAATTAGGATATTTAAAAGCAGCTATTTATAAACAGGAATTTAAGATGGTACTTACAACCCAGGCAAGACCCACACCAGGACATGTATTCAAACTTTCAAAAGTGATAACAGAATTTTGAAAACAGCAAGAAGCAAGTCATCACTAAATGTGATCCTCAATAAGATTATCAGCTGCTATCCCATCAGATTACTTGGAGGCCAGAAGGCAGTGGGATAATGTATGTAAGGAGATTAAAGATAGAAAAAACCTGTCATCTAAGAATTCTATATCCAGCAAAACTGTCCTTAAAAATGAGGGAGAAACTAAGATATTCTCAGGTAAACAAAATATGAGGGAGTTTCTTCCTACCAGACTTCCCTATAAGAAATTCTAATGGGGTTTTTTAAGGTAAAAATGAATGGATTCTATCCTGTAACTCATAGCAATAAAGAAAAAAGATCTCTAGATCTATTTATAATACTGCATATATATGTATATATATAAACAGTATTATTTTAATTTTGGTTTAAAATTACACTCTTTATTTTCTACATGGGTTTAAAAGAAAAATACATAAAACAATTAAAAATCTTGTTATTGTATACACAGTGTAAAAAGATATAATTTGTGAAACCAACAACATGAAAGAAAGATGAAGCTTTATAGAATCAGAGTTTTATTTTTTGTATGCAATTGAAGTGAAATTGGTGTTAATATGAATCACATTGCTCTATCTTTAGGATATTTTATGTAATCCCAAAAGATAGTAACCAAAAAGAAAATAGGTGTAGAATATACACAAAGAGAAATAAGATTGGAATTAAAATATGTTGCTATAAAAAAGCAACTAAAGACAAAAACATGCAGTAATGGAGAAAACAAGAAACAAAAAAGTTATAAGGCATATAAAAAAACAGATGGCAAGCACTAAAACCTCTGGTATCTCTCTTAGCAATAATTATTCTCTGATATATCTCCTCAAGCAAAGGAAACAAAAGAAAAAATAAACAAATTGGACTACATCAAACTAAAATTTTTTGCACAACAAAGAAAATCATCAACAAAATGAGAAGACAACTATTGAATAGGGAAGTTATTTGCCAATGGTGCGTATGATAAGAGGTTAATATCCAAATTTTATAAAGAACTCATACAACTCAACACCAAAAAAACAAACAATCCAATTAAAAAATGGACAGAGGACTTCCTGAATAGACACCTCTCCAAAGAGGACATAGAGATGGCCAATAGACATATGAAAAGATGTTCACCATCACTAATCATCAGAGAAATACAAATGAAAATCACAATGAGATACCATCTCACACCTGTCAGAATAACTATCATCAATAAATCAACAAAAAATTGTTGGTGAAGACATAGAGAAGAGAACCCTTGTGCACTGTTGGTGGGAATACAGATTGGTGCAACTACTATAGAAAACAGTATGTAGGGTCCTCAAAAAATTAAAAATGGAACTGCCCTATGATCCAACAATTCTACTTCTGGGTATATAGCTGAAGAAACCTAAAACATTAATTTGAAAGAATATATCACCCCTATGTTCATTGCAGCATTATTTACAAGGGCCAAGAAGGTGAAGCAGCCCAAGATGATTGGATAAAAAAGAAGTGGTAGATATATACAATGGAATATTACTCAGCCATAAAAAAGAATGAATGAAATCCTCCAATTTGTGAAAGCATAGATGGATGTAGAGGGTCTTACACTAAGTGAAACAAGACAGTGAGAGAAAGACAAATACCATATGATTTCACTTATATGTGGTATCTAAGAAACAAAATAAACAAACAAAATTGAAACAGACTTATGGATATAGAGAACTGACTGATAGTAGCCAGAGGGGAGTGGGTTTGGGGGACTCTTTGGAAAAGGTGAAGAAATAAAGAAGTAAAAACTGGTAGTTACAAAATAGCCATGGAGATATAAAGAACTGCATAGGAAATATAGTCAATAATATTGCAATAACTATGTATGGTGTGAAGTGGTTACTGGAAATACATGGGGGAACACTTTATAAGTGTATGATTGTCTACCACTGTGCAGTATACCTGAAACTAATACAAAATAATATTGAATGTAAACTATAATTGAGAAATAAAAATGATAGGTAAAATAGATATATTACTAATTTCCTACTCTTATAAGAATAATTTTTTTTAATAAAATGCTTTGTGCTTAAAAAATAGAAACACATAGCAAAATGGCAACAGTCTTTCTTACCAGTGTTTACTTTAAAAGTAAATGAATTAAACTAATGAACCAAAAGACAGAAATTGACAGAAAGTATTTTTAAAAGTGACCCAATTATATGCTGCCTACAAAGTACTCATTTTATATCTAAAGATGCAGTTAGTTTGAATGAAGTGAAGGTATGGAAAATATTATTCTATACAAATAGTAATCAAAAGAGAACTGGGGTAGCCAGAATATCATCAGACAAAATGGACTTTTAAGTCAAAAACTTTTAAGAGACAACAGATATTATAGATTGACAAAAAAGTCAACTTATCAAGAAGATAGAAAAATTATATGCATCAATAAAACAGAGCCCCCCAAATGTATGGAAAAAACATTAAGGGAATAAATGCAGCAAAAGACAGTTTTGTAATAATAATAGGAGATTTTGATACCCCACTTTGGATTAAAAAAACAGACAGAAGATCAATAAAGAGATAGAAAACTTGAACAATACTATAAACTAGTTGGACCTAACTGACATTTACAGAACATTCCACACAGCAAGAGCAGAATATACATTTTTCTCAAGTGAACATGGAACATTCTCCAGGACAGACCAGATAGCAGGCCACAAAAAAGTCTTAATAAAGTTAAAAGCTGATATCATACAAAGTATCTTTCCAGATGAAAACTAAAATGAAACTAAAAATCGATAATGGAAACAAACTGAAAAATTCACAAATAAGTGGAAAATAAACCCTCTCTTTCAGAGAGGAAGGGATTGGGTAAAAGATGAAGAAGGTAAAAAAGGCAAAACACATGGTGACAGAAGGAGACTAGACTAGGTGATAAACACACAAGAGTATATAGATGATGTATTATAAAGTTGTCCTCCTGAAATTTATATAATGTTATTATCTAATATTACTCTAATAAATTTAATAAAAATTAAATGAAGTAACATAAAATAAATTTATCTAAGAAGGCAAAAGATTACTATATTTAAAACTATAAAATATTGCTGCAAAATTAAGGAAGATGCAAATAAAAGATATTGTTTTCATAATTTCAACAACTTCATATTGGTAAGATTACAATACTGCCCAAAGCTATGTACACATTTAGCACAATAGCTTTTAGAGTCCCAGTGGCAATTTTTGCAGAAATTGAAAATCTATCTAAAACTCACATGAGATATCAAAGGGCCCTGAAACCAAAACACTCTTTAAAAAAAAAGAACAAATTTGAAAGGCTAATGTGTCATGATGTAAGAGAACCATGAGTGTATTTAACAGTGTTTATAAGACCAGGGAATTTAATGAAGAATGTGAAGGAGGAGGAAAAAAACACCCAGTCTGATAAAAAAAAATAAGAGGTTGTAACATGATTGAATTGGTTTTCTCAATGGTTACAAAGGATTGTTGGGGTTGGAATAACGTAGGAAGAGGAAACTGTAGTGATGGGGGTGGTGGTCATAGAATGAATTCAGATTTTGGAGGGGTTCTAGATATTGGTCATGTGAAGATTGAGACTCTAGAGGAGGAGTATGAGAAGCTGAGGTTGGTTGGTATATAAGATTATTACAGAAGTGGAGTTTGTAGAATTGGAGACCAGGGGATTGGAAGAATCATCTCTTTCTATAGTAAAACCATAAAATAATATTGAAAAGAATTACTGTAAATAAAGAAGCTAAAACTAGGAAAATAAAGATGTTTGTAGTAACATCAACACTGAAAAATAGCAGGTGATCAAATCTTATGATATGGCATATCACTCAGTTTGAGAGGTAAGAGGTAAGAGGGAGGAATAAGGTAAGGGGTCTGGAAGCTGCACTGTAGAGGAAGGACGCTTAACTCATTTCCAGGTCCAGTGTACTTAGAGCTGTGGGAGTAAAATAGAACCACCACTTTCAGAGCCATACTTCCATAGAACAAGAAGGAAAAACAATTGGGGATGAAGAGAGAGAGAAGAGAAGGAAGGGAGAGGAAGAGAGAGAGAGAGAGAGTCTAATTTTTTCTTTCATTTATTGTATTTTTTAAAATCACCATAGTTTTAATGTAAGTTCTAACATTTTATTATCTTAATTTAATCTTATGCCTAGGTTTTTGTTTTGGACAGCATCATGTAACACATACGGAATAAGTTCTTTAATTTAGCCATAGCCTTAGATCCTATATGCTACACAGCTTTAAACTTATTTTATTTTTTTAATTTATTATTTATTTATCTTTTAGAGGGGAAGGGTAGGAAGGAAGGAGAGGGAGAGAAATATCAATGTACGGTTGCCTCTCGTGTGTCCCCTGCCGGGAACTGGCCCGCAACCCAGGCATGTGCCCTGACTGGGAATCGAACTGCGATCCTCTGGTTCGCAGGCCCACGCTCAATCCACTGAGCTACACCAGCCAGGGCAGCTTTAAACTTATTTTAAAGAGCTTAATGGGAAGCCTAGATTGTATCACAAACTTAAGTTTGAAAAACTAATTACATATTTCAAAATATATTAGTAAATCTATCAAAGATTATGAGATTTTTATATATCTTTCTCCTTCCCATTCAAATCTTAGCAAAAAGCATGAATTAAATGCACATAAACCATGACCAAAGGACAGTGAAGATGTGCTTCCCCAAGTATCTGCCAATTTTCCATGTGCCAACAATGTTTCTATCCATATATCCCAATTATGTGATAATGCTGCAGAGAAAAATGGGCTCTTGCAAAGTTGTGAGAAAAGAATTTCAGGGACTCATGTGTGAAAGAAGTTGAAGCATAGTGGCAAGTTGTATTGGGGTGAAAAGGAACAGTGTGTCCTCGGGGAAGTAGACAGAGGGCAGGCTCTCGCAGCAGCCTCTGGAGAGAGAGAGTGCAGGGGGTTCTATTGAGATGGGCCTTTGCTAGGTTTTGATTATATTTCCTTGGGCTTGGGAGAGAACAGGCTTTCTTTCAAACTGTCCAATCCCTTTTCTGGATTTTCTGGGGTTTTGTTCCTTTATCCTACCCAATCTTTTCCTCAGATATTTTCCCAGGCTAAATTCCTCCCCTTTATGATTGCCATTTTTGTTACAACTTTACATGTATTAGCAGAGGAATTTTCCTCTCCCTCTTTATTCCTCCCACTCCTGGTGATCGGGCAAAGTGATTGTTTTTTCCATGGGGTGGTTGGAAAGTCAGTCCTTCATCCCTACTCAGGATTAACATCCCCTTTGCAGAGAATGTTCCTGTCCCCTTAGGGTGTTTGTGAAGCTGCCCCTTAGTTAATAAGGCTTAATGTCTGATTCCATTTACTCCCTTCCTTTGTTAGTAAGTAACTACCCACTGTAACAATACCATCTATTTATATTATTCAACAAGTGTTCTGTGAAACAATTAGCCACATTTTATAACCTGACAGGCTGCAGAAACCATTATTCATGTGGAAATAGTAACAAAATTAAAGCAGGCAATGACTTTGTAAGTCAGGGAACTTTGAAGTTTTATTATGGGAATTAGTGCATTCCAGCAAATAATGTTTCTACGGTTTTAATTTTCAAGGGTCTACACTTTGGAAGGTCATAAATAATGGTAACAAGGAGTGGAAGAGCATCGATTCATTTGAGATACAAGAAAATTAATGTAGAAACTATGGGCTTGTCTTCACTAATGAGGAACTGTTATGAAGGACAATATAGATTTTTTTTTAATATATGGGCAATAAATGCTTTATTTATATTTTATCGCACAAAGCTCAGAGAGGCAATGGAAATCATAAGGGAATGAATTTTTTGCACACAATTTCAGTCTCTAAATTATGAGACCAAAAATAAAACCAATGAATCAGCATTACAAGAAATGAAGCAGGAGTGGGTGACAGTCCTTCCCTCAGTAAAAGTGGTAAAGTTCTGCAGAAGTACTAAATTGACAAATTGAGCTTCTTCTGGAAATATACTGTCAAATTCATTTCAATTTTAAGAAATTCCTGAAAGTGATACTCATTTATCTGTCTTGTGGTACTCTGGAGGTGAAGATAGTGGTTAAAATATGCAATCTGAGTTTCCAGTCAAGATGGAGGTGTAGGTAGAAACCCTTCACTTCCTTGCACAACCAAAAGGAGGAAAAGCAACCAATCTAAAATCAATAAACAATCAGAAGTGCCAGAAAATCAAACTGCATGGAACTCTGACAACCAAGGAATTAAAGAAGCAGTCAACAGACCAACCAGACCAGTGTGCCATGACAAAGAAATAGGGCCCAAGTAAAAGAACAGAGCAAAACTCCAGAAAGAGAGCAAAGCATTGAGGAGATAGCCAACCTATCTGATGGAGAGTTCAAAGCTCTGGTAATCAAAATGATCGCAGAACTGATTGAGCTTGGTCACAAAATGAAAGAACAAATGAAGGATACCCAAAGTGAAATAAAGCAAAATATTCAGAAGAAGAAGTACAAGAACAAGAAATTGCAAACTTATTTGAACAAATAATGAAGGAAAACTTCCCCCATCTGTCAAAGGAAATAGACTTCCAGGAAGTCCAGGAAGCCCAGAGAAGCCAAGAGAGTCCCAAAGAAGTTGGACCCAAAGAGGAACACACAAAGGCACATCATCATTAAGTTACCTAAGATTAAAGATAAGGAGAGAATCTTAAAAGCAGGAAGAAGAAAGGAGAGTGTTACCTACAAAGGAGTGCCCATAAGACTATCAGCTGATTTCTCAAAAGAAAACTTACAAGCAAGAAGGGGCTGGAAAGAGGTATTCCAAGTCATGAAAGGCAAGGACCTACATCCAAGATTCCTCCATCCAGCAAAGCTATCATTTAGAATGGAAGGGCAGATAAGGTGCTTCCCAGATAAGATCAAGTTCAAGGAGTTCATCATCATCAAGCCCTTATTATATGAAATGTTAAAGGGACTTATCTAAGAAATTGAAGAAGATCAAAAACTATGAACAGTAAAATGACAACAAACTTACAACTATCAACAAATGAACCTAAAACAACAACAGCAATGAAAACAAATGCTAAGCAAACAACTAGAACAGGAACAGAATCAGAGAAAATGGAGATCACCTGGAGGGTTTTCAGTGGGGAGGGGGAGGGGAGAAATAGGGAGGAAAAGGTACAGGGAATAACAAGCATAACTGGTAGGCATTAAATAGACAGGGGGAGGTAAAAAATGGTACAGGAAATTGAGAATTCTAAGAACTCATATGTACAACCCATGGAAATGAACTAAGGGTGGGGGGATGCTGGAAGGTTGGGGTTTCTGGGCAGAGGGGGGATAAAAGAAGAAAAATTGGGAAAACTGTAATAGCATAATCAATAAAATATACTTTAAATAAAATAAAATAAATAGAATGCATAATCTTTCAACAATTTATTTGTAAATTGAGTCTTAATTGCCAACCTGGCAGAGTATTATTGTGTTTATCTGCAGGATGTCAAGGGTACTTGGGTTAGTTTACCACCTCCGTGCTCAATAATCTCACTTCCTTCTATTAAACATAGTCTTATATATTTTTTTCTTCCTCTTCCTAATATACTCACAGCTCTTGTCTTTGAAATCAGATAATCAAGTCCTTTTCTCCAACCAATTAAATATTTTTGCTTCCTTTCCTCTAATGTACTCCCTTTTATGATGTATAACTGCCACATTATAACATGTCATTTTAATGTTTTTATTCTCTTGTATATTTTTCTTTGGGGTTTTTAAATTAATTTATTTTCATTGTTTTTCAAGTATAGTTGTCTCCATTTTCCCACATCCCCCCCACTCCTCCACCCCTACCTCCCACCCTCTATCCTACCCCCCTTTGGCTTTGTCCATGGGTCCTTTATACATGTTCCTTGACAATTTTTCCCCTTATTTCCCTCATTATCCCCCTCTCCCCTCTCCTCTGGTTACTGTCAGTCTGTTCTTTATTTCAGTGTCTCTGTTTGTATTTTGATTGCTTGTTCGTTTTGTATATTCTCATGTTTGTTTATACCAATAATGGGCATTTTAGTTTTTAATTTTCTAGGGAGTACTTTGCTTAATTAATGTGAAAGAGGTTTTTGAAACAGCTGCATTCTGAATCTATATTGTTTTAATGATCTTGGTGCAAAGAATACTGTAAAATTTGGGGCAGTGTGAATTTTAAAATTACTTTGGGTATGAAAGTAGCTGAAGACAAGTACTAACTCAGGAATTTACTTTAATAAAAGTTGTTCTGGTGTCTCAAGGAAAAATTAATTCCATGGATGGGACAGTTACTATAATTATATATCAGTTAGGATTGTGGCTGCAATTAACCGAACCCCAATAAATAGTCATATAAAGAATGAGGGATATAGTTAATTTACTCATGTAACAAAAATGTCTGAAGGAGGTGATAAAGGCTGATGCAATCATGCAACAATGTCATTGACCCGAGCTCCTTCCATCTCTCCACTGCATGAGGTGAGGATGTGCAAACTCATGATCATTAGCTATGAGCCTCATTGTCACATTATAGGGAACAAAAGTGGGAGGACTAAAGGGATTAAAAAAGCTTTCTTCTTGAGGGACAGGGATTTTTGCTACATCTTGAGATATGTATCATTCACCATCCTTACCTGAATTTGGGCTTGAAAAGTGAGTATTTTCACTTTCCAATCTCCTCCATTAATAAAGATGAAAAAGAAGGGGCTTGTTCATACTTTCTTACTAGCTAACTCATAGTTCCTTTCCATATGTGGCAGGTTCACTAATATCCCCCTTCTATTTGTCAGGCTATTACAGGGAAATTGTTGCTCAGGTATAGACTACATATTGTTGCTTTTTCCCACACTGGTTTCTGCATTCATGAGTGCCTGTGTCTTGTCGTCATCAATGGAATGAAGCACAAGTGATGAGTATCACTTCCAGACTAGTGTTTGGGAATAACAGACTTATTTGTGTCTCCCCAAAATTGATAGGTTGAAAATCAACCTATAATGTGATGGTATTTGGAGGTGAGGACCCTGGGAGGTGATTAGGTCATGGAAAAAAAATTTAAAAACCATATAATTTACAATAGCATCCAAAATTATAACATGAATTATCTAAGTTCAGGCAAGCCTTGAACACTAAAGATTTTTTAAATGGAGAGATATGCCATATTGATGAATCAGAAAACTCAATATCATTGCAAAATTTGTATAAAAGTAAAAATGACTTAGAATAGTGAAAGCAATATTGCAAAAAAGAACAAAAAGCTGGAAAACTTACAATAACGGTTATCTGAAGTGTGTGCTAATGGTGTAAAGACCGAAAATAAATTAATAGAACATAGCATAACAGATTACCTAAAAACATACCCATTTATGTACAATCAAATTATTTTCAACAAAAGTGCACCAATTTAAAAGAGAAAGGAATACATTTTCAATTAATTATTTCGGAAAAAATAGATATTCATATGAAAACAAATTAATCTGTACCTCTATTTCACACTATACACAAAAAATTGAGATAGATCATAGACTAAATGTAAAAACTAAAAGTGACAGGCTTCTAGATGAAAACCACAGGAGGTTATTTCCATGATCTTAGTTAAATTAAACAAAAAACTTTTTATTAGATACAAAGAGCACAAATTACAACATAAAATAAATTGATAACTGATCAACTAGAAACCCACAGAATTAAGACCTGGGTTCATTAAAAGACAGCATTAAAAGTGAATAGTAGAGTTACAAATTGGGGGATACTATTCTCAGTATACGTATCTCACAAAGGTGTTGTATCCAGGATATACACATATCTCCTACCACTCAATAATAAAAACACATTTTTAATGGGAAAAAGATTTAATAAGACACTTTGCAAAGGAAGATAATTAAATAGCCATTAAGAAGAAGTAAAGTATTTGAGATTATTACACATTAGGGAAGTTCAAATTATAAGCAAAATTACATATCATTCTTCACTCACTAGAATGAGTAAAGTGGAAACAACCCAAATGCTCCTCAACAGAGTAATAAATAAGAAGATTTGGGTATTGATGCAATAGGATACTATTCAGCGGTAAAAATTAATGACCAATTAATACATGCAACTATATAGATACATATTGAACACAGTAAAAGAAATAAAAATTTTAAACTATCCGAATCCACTTATTAGTTCTAGATTCTACACAAAGTTCTAGAATAGGCAAACCTAGTCTGTTGTGGTCAAAAGCAGAAAGGTGGTTGCTTACAGGTGAGGAATTGAGGGAAGGGATGTAAGAGAACTTTCTGAAATGATGAAAATATTATTTATTTTTCAAGCAGGGTGGATACACAAGTTCATATATTTGTACACAAGTTTTATTTATTTTATGATACATAACTAAACATGAATGAAAAACTATAATGAGAAACATCTTCATCCAACTGACACAAATCTAAAAGCTTGACAACCTATGCTTTAGTTGAGGCTGTGGGGAACAGATCTTCATGTATATCGGTGCTGAGAACATAAATGGAAATTGATATAATTCCCTATGATGAAAAATTTGGATATATCTGGAAAGCAATTACACATATTAACCCTTTGACACAATATTCCTACCTCTTGTATTCTATTCCAAAGATATGCTAAAAAATATAAAATGAGCCCTGGCTGGTGTAGCTCAGTGGATTGAGCGCGGGCCTGCGAACCGAAGGATCGCGGTTCGATTCCCAGTCAGGGCACATGCCTGGGTTGCCAGGCCAGTTCCCGGCAGGGGACATACAAGAGGCAACCACACATTGATGTTTCTCTCCCTCTCTCCTTCCCTTCCCCTCTAAAGATAAATAAATAAAAAAAAATCTAAAAGAAAGAAAAAGAAAAAGAAGTTGAATTTAAAAAAATATATATAAAATGACTGATGAATAAGTTTATTGATTATGCAGTTTTGAATAATAAAAATAGAAAAAGCCTAAAGTACCAAATAAACTTTTGTATTAAAAGACAGTTGAGTAGGTAGTGCAGAGGAGAAAATGGGGACAACTGTAATTGAATGACAATAAAAAAATCACAATTTATTTACACAGGACACACTATGAAAACTCTTCTTAGTATTTCTTTAAAAAGCAGAAGAGTTATTAATCTAAATAGTAGTACAAAGAGAAGAGAAATAATCAAACTTTGGTGGAGGCTGGGAAAAGAATGGATGCTATACTAAGTAAACACTACATGTTCATTTATAATAAAACTGATTTCAAAAAATTTACAGAATCTTTCCACACTGTATTGTAGAAAATATATAAATTTAAAGTTTTCATTATTAAACAAAAGTGAACCAAAGGGGCAATTCGAGATCCAAGAAGAAAAAACAGTCACCATTATATTATGAGAAAATAAAAAATAAATCTAACAGCATAAGAGGAAACAGCCATTTTCATGTGTAAATGTAGGAGCTACTCTTTAAAAATTAGTGATACATCTATTGCAAATCTAAAAGAGAGCAAATGCAAACAGAATGAGAGAACAAATACAGAAAGAATTAAAATCATAAGGGAATAAGGAAAAGGACTCATGGACATGGACAATGAGTGTGGGGTGGAGGGGGTATAATAAAAATAAATTAAAGAAACAAAAAATATATTTAAAATCTTAATAAATTACTTGGTTTTAAGTATATAAAATAATCAAAATTTTATTCAAGAAATTGAAAACTTGAATAAATTTCAATTGTTTTCAAAGAATGTCCTCTAAATCACAGTTTTTTCAGTTAGTGTAGTCAATTATTTCTTCCAAATTAACTTGTAGTTTTAAGAGATAAAGTGGAAAGAATAAGACAAAACTACTCATAACCCAACCTAGCACAGAAAAGAACCTATACTAATCTATTTTATGAATGTAGTTGTTAAAATCCCAAATAACACAAGAAGTTGAAATCCGGCCATAATGTTTATTAAAGAATAATCCAACATAATCAAATAGGATTTATCCCAGAATTACAGGTATAACTTTTGTCTTCTTTCTCTATTTTCTTTCATGTTCCTCGAAGTATTCCTGTGGAGTATATTGGTGACAAAAGCACCAGAATTTTTAAAAAATCACTCTAAAGGCAAGTCTCTCTAGGCCATGAATTCTGATAGAAAGGACAGCATTTGCAATGGATTGGGATAGGAGATTTTTGGAGCACCTAGCCTAGAGGTGGACTCTAAAGAATGAAACAAAGTGGGTATGGATAAAGAACATAAAAGGCATAGTCATCATACCCTGAACAATTTTTAAAATGCAGATATCACTAGTTATGGATAAATAGAAATGAAAAAACAATAAGGAGCTCACTAAGAAGCTACTTGGTATGTAACACAAAATTTTTCAAAGACATTTGATCAGAGGTCTAACGTGAACTACTTGTCTAGTCATGATCCTATAGCCTATTCCCAGACCTGATTCAGTTTGCAAATGCAGAGCCCATTGAAAAGAAGGAAGCTCACCATACCTCATGACGGATTTTCTTATACAGTACAAAAGTATGGCATGAAAATTTTTCCTAGTCTTTCTAATGAATGTGAAACCATTAACCTTCATATCAGTGCCTGGGGAAAGAAAATAAACAAATGTTGGTGATGAGTGGGGGGAGATTAGTGGCTGCTTATACTAATTTAGCCAACATCATTTTCTCTGGACTCATAAATGTATAATAGTCAATTCCATAACTGTCAGAATTTATTTCATTATCAGAATAAGAATAAATGGAGTTTCAGGTGATAAATGGAGTTTTGACAAACACTATTTTTAGGATGCCTAATGTGCCCCAAATTATATAACGAATAATATTCAAATTCTTGCACAACTAGATGGAATGGATGCCCTGAACAAATGAAAGAATTCCCACTCTGAGTGCCTGACTCATAGAATAAGGGACACTGTGGTGCAAAGAATAATGGACCTATACTTCTAAATAGGGTTGGTTTAGTATGTTTCATCAGGCCAACACTAAGAAATGACCATAAACATGGTTATATTTTTTAAATAATATTTATAAAGATACCATGGAAGTCATGAGAATCTGGTTAACTAAAACTCCACAAAGGAAGAGCCCTTATTGTCTGAGTTGATAATAGCTAGCCATTTATTGTTCTGGAGGCATTTACTGATTCTCAGGGTGTGTAGGAATACAGTTGGCCTAGGTAAAATACCCTGATGGGGAAGACAGAAACTAGTAGACATTTGACAGATGCGATACATTGGAAACTGAAAGATTTCCAAACAAATGACAAGTTTGCACCACAAGAAGTTAGCTAGGTTCTTTGTACAAAACACTGAACAGCAGCCAAGAAATGTATAGATGGCAGAGCAAAATCTCCTGAAGTGTACAGAATATAATTCTTGCCAGAAGTGAAAAGCCTAACATAAATGCATGGTGTTTCTCAAGACATCTGCCAGATTCTGAAGCTGTTCAGGGTAGGAGCTAAAGTGGTAAGCTGAAATTATCCAAAGAACAGAATTGATCTTGTGTGAATTTTGGGGCTAAAAAAATGAGACTAAACACAACTCAACTGGAGAAAATTATGCTAAGTGAAATAAGCTAGCCAGAGAAAGACAAATACCACATGATTTTCAGTCATATGTGGAAACTAATGAACAAACTGAACTAACAAGCAAGATAGAGATAGACTCATAGGTAGAGAGCAAGATGACAGCTAAATTGAGGGAAGGATAGAAGGTGGAGGGATTAAGGGAAAAGCATTGTCATTAACATGGACAACAGTGTGGTGATTGCAGGGGGGAGGTATAAGGGGAATAAATGGTAATGAAAAAATACAATAGAAATAATAATAAAAAAAAGCCAAAGACAACAAAACCTGAGGGAAAGGATGAACCAGAATTGGACTAAATTTTACTAAACACAGCAGAAGACAGGGTGAGTACCTGTGAAGATGAGTTAATTTAAAATGTCTTAAACACAAAAAGAACAAATTGTAAATTAATAAAAAATATTCAAAACACAAAGATTATAAAAAATAAAAATAAAAAAGAGATTAACATATATATATAAGTGGAGTATCAGAAGGAGAGTAAAGATTAAGACAGAGAAATATTAGAAGACATTATTGTTTTAAAAAATCTAAAGTTGATGAAAGATATCAACTCATAAATTCAAAAGGCTCAGGAAACAGAGAAAGATCAATAAAAAGAAAACCACACCTAGGTTAAACTACTAAAAACCAAAACCAAAGTCTGGAACAGCCAAAGAATAAGAGACACATCTTTGAGGGAAGAGCAATGGATATTTGATTGCTTTTATAGTAGAAACTATGGAAGCCAGCAGATAATGGAACAATATCTTTAAATAGCAAAAAGTAAATGCTGACCTAGAATTCTATACCCACTAAAATATCCTTCCAAAATAAACATGGAACACAGATTTTCCAATAAAAACAAGAGTGGATAGGCTTTATATCTAGCAGAACCTCACTATAAGAAATACTTAAGAAAATTCTTAAAGTTAAAAGCAATTAGTACAAGATGATAGCATAAACTGCAGAATCCAGAGAGGGGAGTGCAGTGTCTGGTACTCTTTTTTACGTGAAACATTTGCTCATTCAAGAGCAACAGCTGAGAGGCTGAAAAGCTTAGAAGAAAGTTGTGCTTGGATTGGATATAAATGGCCATAAAAACTAATGGCTTTGGGTTTTCAACTGGGGCTGTAAAAGTCAACATCTAAGTGTAAAGTTAAACTTGAAACAGAACCACCCCCAGAAAAACTAAAAATCAACTTTTGGAGTCAAATGAATTCCTGTTTGCTTTCAAGTGATCTGCATATATCTTGAATGCCTGCTTGGAGAAAACAAACAAACAAACAAACAAACAAACAAACTAAGTCCTCTCTGAAGAACGATATCATTATCCAAAGTTTCAAATAATCTCTTCAAAGTTTCATTAATAATCCCTGTATCAGAGAAAGGCAACTAGGCAAAAAGATGAAAACTGATGAAGAAGAAAAATGCTGAATTAAAATAGATTCAGAGGAAATTCAAATAGTGGAGTAATCAAGCACAGTTTTAAAAATATCTATGAATTTTTTCAGGATTGAAAACTTTGAAAAAGAATATTATGAAATTTCTGAAACAAACATATAACAAATTATGAGCTAAATGGGTGGAATTAATAGCAGGTTAGACATAGCCAAAACACATTTAGTGACTCGTATTACGAATAAGAAATTATTCAAACTGCAACAGAGGCACACACACACAAAATAAATAAAAGAACATAGGAGATACATGGTAAAAAAAATTAACATACATAAAATCAGAATCCTAGAGAGTGGAAAAGAATAAGGAAGAATCAATATTTGGAGTTAATGGGCTAGAATATTATAAAACTGACAAAAGAAATCATAGTTTCAAGGACCTCTACAAATAACAAGTGAAATAAAACATAAAAATTATATCTATGCTTATTACATTAAAATGTTAAAAACAAAAGACATCAAGAGAAACTTAAAAATTACCAGGAAAAAATAGATAATATCTTCTAAAGATAAAGAATGAGACAGATAGGTGACTTCTCAAAAGAAGCCATCAAAAACTGTATTAGTTTGCTAGGGCTGCCATTAAAAAGTATTGCAGACCAGGTAGCTTACACAGAAGTTTATTTTCTTGCAGTATTGAAGGGTATAAACACAGGATCAAGATGTCAGCAGGGTTGATTCCTTTGCAGGCCTATCTCCTTAGCTTATAGATGGCTGTCTTCTCCCTGTGTCTTCATATGTTTTTCTTTCTGTGTGTTCTAATTTCCTTTTTAATTTAAATATATTTTTTTTATTTTTCAATTACAGCTGACATACAATATTATAATAGTTTCAGGTATACAACCCAGTGATTAGACATTATATTACTTACTAAGTTACCACTCTGATAAATCTAGTACCCATCAACACCATACATAGTTATTATAGTATTATTGATCATATTCCCTTAGTGAGAACATCAACAGAGATAGGAAACATAAAATCAAAGCTAGGAAACATAAAGAATTAGTCAGAAATGAAGAATACTTAAATGAAATGAAAAGTACTTCACAGGGAATCAACAGTGGAGTAGATGAATCAGAGAATCAGATCAGAGGTTTGGAAGATAAGGGAACAGAAAACAATCAGAGCAGCAAAAAGACCCCCCCCCCCAAAAAAAAAAAATCAGGACAGTATAAGGATCCTCTCGGACAACTTCAAGCATACCAATTTTAGCATCAAGGGGATGCCAGAAAGAAAAGAGAGAGAGCAAGGAACTGAAAATTTGTATGAAAAAGTAATGACAGAAAATATCCCTAACCTGGTGAGTGAAATAGACAGGCAAGTCCAGGAAGCACAGAGAATCCCAAACAAGATGAACCAAAAAGGCTGATGACAAGACACATCTTAATTAAAATAATGTCTCCTGGCTGGCATAGCTCAGTGGATTGAGCATGGGCTGTGAACCAAAGGGTCACAGGTTCAATTTTCAGTCAGAGCACATGCCTGGGTTGTGGGCTAGGTCCCCAGTGGGGGCCATGTGAGAGGCAACCACACATTGATGTTTCTCTTTCTCTCTTTCTCCCTCCCTTCCCCTCTCTAAAAATAAATAAATTTCAGGGGAAAGGGGGAATGGTTTAGAGCAACAAGTATAAAGGACTCATGGACAAAAACTATGGGGGGTAGAAATGAGAGGAAGGTGGGGAGGGCTGGGGTGGTGGGCTGGGGCGGGGTAAAAGACAGAAAACTGTACAATATCAACAATTAAAAAATAACAATACAAAAAATCAATAAAACTAAACATTTGAGCATTAAAAAATTAAATAGTACACATTATATGTTAAGATTAAAAAAAATAAAATAAAATCTTTAAAAAATGTAAATTAAAAAAATGATGTAAGTTAAAGACAAAGAGAGAATTGTAAAAACAGCAAGAGAAAAACAATGAGTTATCCACAAGGGCACTCCTGTAAGACTTCCCAGCTGATTTCTCAGCAGAAACTTTGCAGACCAGAGAAGATTGGCAAGAAATATCTAAACATCCTTTTCTTATAAGGATACCAGTCATATTGAACTAGGGCATACTCCAATGCCTCAATTAACTTAATTACTTCTTTAATTACCCTACCTCCAAATACAGTACAGTCAAATCCTGATGTACTTCAAGGTTAGTAAGGACTTCAACAAAATTCAGCCCATTATAAAAATGGAAGATAAAAGTTGAGTGAAAACAACTGTCCACCTAGAATTATAATGTCCCCCAAAACTTTCCTTCAAGAATAGAGGTAAAAATAATAATACTTCCAGTCCAGCCAAGATGGAGGCATAGGTGGACACACTGTGCCTCCTCGCAGAACCAAAATTAAGGACAACAAAGATTTAGAAACAAGAAAACAATCCTAACTGATAGAAAATTGAATTATACAGAAGTCCAACAACCATTCATCCAGACTGGTAAGAGGGGTGGAGTCACAGCAGGAAAAAGTAGAGGTTGGCGGACCCAGGCACACAGGCAGCAGCGGCTGGCAGATCCCAGGTGTGCAGACAGTGGCTAGCAGACCCCAGACACGGGGTGGCAACTGTGCAGACCCAGTGAGGCTGAGCAAGGCTGCTGGCTGACCAGGCGGTCTCACATTCCCACACAGATAATCCAGGCAAAGGGGAAGTGGCAGAAGGGACTGGAATCTGAGAGAGAGTGGAGCAAGTGCCATTGTTCCCTCTCGGACCCCGCCCCCACATACAGCATCACAACCCAGCAACTGGGCTGCCCCACCCTGGGGAACACCTAAAGCTCCACCCCTCACTACAGAACAGCCACAACCAGACCAAAATCCCCCCCAAAACAAACAAACAAACAAAAAAAAAAACTAAAATGGCTCAAACGGGAGAGCAAATCAAAGCCCCAGAGCCAATTCATCTAAGCCACCAAAAGATAGCCAACCTATCAGATGCACAGTTCAAAGCACTGGTGATCAGGGTGCTCACAGAATTGGTTCATTTTGCTCACAAATTAGATGAACAAATGAAGGCTACCCTAAGTGAAATTAAGAAAAACACACAGGGAACCAATAGAAATGGGAGGAAAACTAGAACTCAAATCAATGGAGTGGACTAGAAGAAAGAAAGAAACAAACAGAAAAGAATGAAGAAACAAGAATTCAAAAAATGAGGAGAGGCTTAGGAACCTCCAGGACATCTTTAAACATTCCAACATCCAAATTATAGGGGTACCAGAAGGAGAAGAGGAAGAACAACAAGTGGAAAAATTCTTTGAACAAATAACAAAAGAGAACTTCCTCAATCTGGCAAAGGAAATAGATTACCAGGAAGTCCAGGAAGCTCAGAGACTCCCAAAGAAGTTGGACCCAAGGAGGAACACACCAAGGCACATCAGAATTATGTTACCCAAATTAAAATGAAGGAGAGAATTCTAGAAGCAGCAAGGGATAAGGGGACAGTCACCTACAAAGGAGTTCCCATCAGACTGTCAGCTGATGTCTCAAAAGAGACCTTACAGGCTAGAAGGAGCTGGAAAGAAGTATTCCAAGTCATGAAAGTCAAGGACCTGCATCTAAGATTGCTCTATCCAGCAAAGCTCTCATTTAGAATGGAAGGGAAGATAAAGTGCTTCTCAGAGAAGGTCAAGTTCAAGGAGTTCATCATCACCAAGCCCTTATTATATGAAATGTTAAAGGGACTTATCTAAGAAAAAGAGGATAAAAAATAGGACAGTAAAAAGACAGCAAACTCACAGATATTAACAACCACACCTAAAACAAAAGCAATCTAAGGAAACAGCTAGAACAGGAACAGAACTACAGAAATGGGGATCATATGGAGGGTTAGCAACAGGGGAGTTGGAGGAGGAGAGAGGGGAAAAGGTACAGAGAATAAGTAGCATAGATGGTGGGTAGAAAATAGACATGGGGAGGGCAAGAATAGTGTGGGAAATGTAGAAGCTAAAGAACTTATGACACATGGACATGAACTAAAGGGGGGAATGTGGGTGGGAGGGGTGTGCAGGGTGGAGGGGAATGATGGGGGGAAAATGGGACAACTGTAATAGCATAATCAATAAAATATATTTAAAATAAATAAATAAATAAATCCATCCCCCCAAAAATAAAGACACTTTCAGAGAAAAATTTAAAAAATTAATCATCAGCAGCAGAACTGTGAATAAGGAAAAGGAGATCCTCAGGCAAAAACAAAATACTCTTAGATAAATGTAGAAAAAGTAGAGAGGAATGAAGATTTTTAAAAAGGTAAACAAGTGGAAAATGAAGTGAATATTGAATGTAAAAACAATCTTAAAAAATAATAATTTTGACTTTCAGGATTCAAAGTTTATATAGAATTAAAGTATGTGATAACAATAGCTCAAAATATAAACCATGTCAATAGAGTTGTTCTAAGGTCCTTAAACTATACAAGAAGTGATAAAATACAAATTTTTATTATAGTTTAATAAATCAGGGATGAAATTGTAATATTTAGGGCTACCACTAAATCAACTGGGATAGAATAACTAATAGATCACAGTTAAGATAAATGCATACATAATATATATTCAAACAACAATTTAAAATAAAAATTTAAAAGGTACCATTTATGACAGCTTTAAGCATCATCAGATTCCTAGGAATAAATATAGTAAATGATGTGGGAGAGCACTACATAGAAAATGAAAAATATTATTGAGAGAAATGAAGGACCTTAAGAGGTGGAAAGTATATTATGTTCAGACATCAGATTATAAGGTCAGTCTTTCACTGCAAACTGATCTACTAGATTCTATATAATTCTATTCAAGCTCCCAATAAATTTTGCATTGTGAAAATTGACAAGAAGATCCTAAAATGGGTATAAAAATGCCAAGAGCTGAGAATAGTTGAGAAATCTTTTAATTTACAGAATAAAATTAAAAGACTTCCTATGTTGGATAAAAATATAAAACTACAGTATTAAATATAGTTTAGAATTGGTATAAAGATAGACCAATAATCAGATAAACAGAAAAGAGGGACACCTACACCTACCTACACCTATAGTCACCTGATTTATAACAAGGTTGCATAATATTGTAGTAGGGAAAAAGATCATTTCAATTAATAATGCTAGAGTATTAGGTTATTTATATGGAAGACGCTGAACTTCAAGCTTTACTTTATGCTATTATAAACACCAAGTCCAAATCACTCATAAATCTAAATGTAAAAGATAAAACAAAAAACTTCTGGAAAGTTACATGAGGAACTTCTGACCTTGAAGTAGGGAAAAATTTCATATATATATATGTATATATGTATATGTGTGTATATATGTACACATATCCTATCCATAAAAGAAAGATTTATAATTGAATTTAAATATAAGAGCTTTTCTTCATCAAAAGACACCATTAAGAGAGAAAAAGGGCAAATCATAGAGTGTAAAAGGGTATTAACAATATATATACCTGACAAATTACTCATTCAGAATTTTTTTAAAAACCTTAAGATCATTAGTACAAAATTAGTTGATCTAATGAGAACTTATCAAAAGACTTAAACAGCCACTTCCCAACAGCATTTAGCTAGCCAACTGGCTATTAAACATATGAAAAGGAGCTCAACCTTAGGAGTCAACAAAAAAATGTGAAAACTAGAAACCTAAACTATGTTTGGTATCAGTAGCCAGCATCGTGGATTACCTCTGCAGACAGGGGCACAGTGAGTATGAGTGGCATGTTGAGGGCAGCTGGGATGCTGATAGCTTCTCTCTATTACTTGCACTGTGGCCATCTAGATGTGTTTGCCATGTGATAGTTCACTGAGCAAAACACTTATGATTTGTGTTTGTGCACCTTTCAAAAAATTCCCAGGATACATTTATTTTCAAATTGTGAAAATGAATGAACAAGAGCTACATTTAGCGACATGAATAAATGTTAGTAATGTAACTCTAAATAACAAAAGCAAGTGTCAGAAAACTACATAGACTATGTCACTCTCTTTAAACATTGGAAAGTGACAAAACTATTTTAGGCCCATGTACACATGAGTAAAAACAACCAAATAACTAAGCAAGGAAATGAAAAGTAGAAAAATGAGTGTCTTTGGGGGAAAAGCAGATAACTGAATATGGGAGTAGAACATAGTTTAGAAATAACTTATTAATAATGTAGATCCCAATGATACAGATCCCTCTAGATCCTGAAGTTAGTGGTAAGCATATGTATGTTTATTATTAAAAGGGATAAATAAAAATAGGTAAGAAATGGATGCAATGACTAGAGATGACAGTGTGTCATGAGATAAAAGTTATGATTAAATTTTATGCATTGTGGGCAAAGTAAAAATTAAAAACTAAATATAGGTCAACTATTTCTGAAACTAGTAACTTAGCAAAACTAGGCATGATTATCATGAGAAAACAATCTTGCTGAACCCAATCTCACAATATACAAAAGAGGAAAATGCACATGACCAAGTTATATCTCAGGAATTCAGTAGCACATTGACAAATTAAAAGAGAAAAATTCTAGGTTGGTTTCATGGCTCCCTGTTCTGTTCATTGATCTATATGCCTGTTCTTGTGCCAGTAGCAGGCTTTTTTGATTACAATACCTTTGTAGCATAGTTTGCTATCCAGTATTGTGATCTCCCCAACTTTGTTTTTCTCAAGATATACACCTTCACGGTCAATTAATATTTGATAAAGGAGGTAAGAGCATACAATGGAGTAAAAATAGTCTCTTCAATAAATGGCAGTGCTGGGAAAATTGGACTGATATATACAAAAAATGAAAATAGACCACCAATTTATACCATGCACAAGAAAAAACTCAAAATGGATAAAAGACTTAAATATAAGTTCTGAAACCATAAAAATCAAAGAAGAAAATATAGACAGTGAAATCTCAGACATCTCATGTAACAATATTTTTGCCAATATATCTCCTAAGGCCAGGGAAATCTAGGGGAAATAAACAAGTGGGACAACATCAAACTAAAAAGCTTCTGCACAGCAAAAGAAGCCATCAACAAAATGAGAAGTGAATGCACTGTATAGAAAACATATTTGCCAATAATATATCTGGTAAAGGGTTAATTTCTAAAACATATATAAAGAATTTATACAACTCAACAACAGGAAGACAAACAATCCAATTAAAAAATGGGCCAAGGACCTGAATAGATATTTCTCCAGAAGCATACAAATGGCCAATAGACATGTGAAAAAATGCTCAATGTCACTAATCATGAGAGAAATACAAATTAAAACTACAATGAGGTATCACCTCACACCTGCCAGAATGGCTACTAACAATAAATCAACAAAGAACAAGTACTGGGGAGAATATGGAGAAAAGGAAAGCTTAGTGCACTGTTGGTGGAAATGCAGACCGGTGCATTCACTATGGAAAAGAGTATGATATTTCCTCAAAAAACTAAAAATGAAAGTGCCATTTGACCCAGGGATCCCACTTCTGGGAATACATCCTAAGAATCCTGAAACAACCATCAGAAAGAATATATGGACACCTATGTTCATAGCAATGTTATTTACAATAGCCAAGATCTGGCAACAGGCCAAGTGCCCATCAGTAGATGAGTGGATAAAAATGATGTGGTAGATTTATACAATGAAATACTATGCTGTTATACAAAAGAAGGAATTCTTACCCCTTGTGACAGCATGGGTGGGCCCAGAGATTATTATGCTAAACAAAATAAGCCAGTCAGAGAAAGACAAATACCATATGATTTCACTCACATGTGGAGTCTAATAAACAAAATAAACTGACAAACACAGTAAAACCAGCATCATGGATGCATGGAACAGACTGACAGGTCTGAACTCAGATCAAAGTCAAGGACTCAGTCAGGCTTGATTTTTATCTGGAGCTCCTAGGAAGCAATCCACTTTGAAGCTAATTCCTACCTTGTGGTAGAATTGAGTTCCTTTAACCTATATCCCTGAGCTTCCCATTTTCTTACTTGCTGTCTATGAAAACTGCTTTATCAACTAAGGCTGCTTTCAGGTCTTTGTCCGGTGGCTTCCTTCACCTCAGCAGTAGATCTCCCTCACATTAAATCCCTTTCCCACTTTGAATCTCTCTGCATTTCTCTGCTGTTACCAGCCAAAGAAAACTCTCTGCTCCTAGACATTGAAATAAAGAACAAACTGACAGTAATCAGAAGGGAGGGGAGAGGGGATAAAAGGAGAAAAGGGGATATACATCAAGGAACATGTATAAAGGATATATGGACAAAGCCAAAGAGAGGTATGATCAAGGTGGGGTGTGATAGGGATGGGTAGGGTGGGGGGAAGTGGTGAGGAGAAAACAGAGACTACTGTACATGAACAACAATTTTTAAAAAAGGTAAAGTGAAAAAAGAAATCTCTCTCCTCTTAAAGAGCTTGTGACTAAGTTAGGCACAACCAGATAATTTCCCTATGTTAAGGTCAACTGACTAATAACCTCAATTACATATATAAAATCTCTTTATCATGTAATGAAACATAATCATGGAATGAAAGTCATTGGGGCCATTTTAATTTCTGTCTACTATAGGAACATTAAAATAGAAAAATCAGTGGAGAGCTATACCATGCTTATGAAAATAGAGACTTCATATTATAATGATTCTGTATTTGTGGTAGTTGAGCTGTAAATAACAGATAATCTCTAAATAGAAAAAACATATAACCTATTTATTTGTTTCTTCCTTATTTTATTAATTCATATCTACCTTTATCTTAATACCATACTGCATTAAATGTTGTAGCTTTAAATTAGTCTTAAAATTAGGTAGTATAAGTCCTCAAACTTTATTCATTTTCAAACTTGTTTGGTTACTCCAGAAGAATCGTATAACAATACATTTTAAAAAAATTCCTTTTATTGCACTTATTAGGACCTCCAATAAAATTTAAATAGAATTGGTGAGATAGAAGATCCAAGATGGTGGAGGAGAAAGTGGAAAGTACACAAACCTCCACCCAGGACCAATCCAAAATTACAACTAAACTGTAAAGAAATCATCCTGAGTAACTAACTGAATACTAGCTAAAGAAAAAGCCTTACAACCATGAACAGACAGAAGAAACCACTTTACCACAACAAGACTGGTAGGGAGTGCAGAAGAGGCATGAGAGGGCTAGCAAGACTCCCATAGGCAGAAGCTGAAGTTCCAGAGGGATGTTACAGTGGCCAGGGGTTCCCCCTCAAAAGTATGAAGTCTAAACCCCAAGCTGGGCTACCTAGTCACAGCACCAGAATTGCAAAGGAACCCAGATAACATCCTGTTATGAAAAGCAACAGGGTTTTTTTCTGCCAGGGAGAGACAGCTGGAGACTCAGAGAGCCTTTTAAAGGGCCAACACACAAAACTTCATTTGCAGGCACTTACCCTAGGCTCTGGAAGAGGGCGGGTGGGTGAGTGGACCGGAGATGCTTGGGGAGAGACTGGGGTTAGAGGCTCTGGGGAGAGAACTGAAGGAATAACCACCAGGATCCCTGTGCTGAATCATTACCCATACTACAGAAGCCATCTTTCTCAGAAAGAGCATGCCTCTCTGAATGGCATCAGCCAGAGGGGAAGCAATAGCCCTACCAGCAGGAATTACTCCACCCCACCCTGTAATGTGTATGACAGGCTGCTGATACAGCTTAAAGCACTGATACAGCTTAAAGCTATATCAGTGATTTGTTTAACTACTAAGGCAGAAAATGCAAAGCAGCAGCCAAAATGGGAAGACAAAGAAACAGACCCCAAATGAAAGAGCAAGAGAATTCTCCAGAAGAAGAACTAGATGAATCTGTGGCAAGCAATTTATCAGAGAGTTTAGAGTAATGATTATAAGTATACTCAACAGCATGAAAAGACACAGAAATCATAAAAAATGAACAGTCAGAAATAAAGAATGCAATATCTAAAACAAATAATACACTGGAAAAAATGAAGAGTAGGTTAGATGAAGCCGAGGTTTGAATCAGTGATTTGGAAGACAAAGTAGAAAAAAAAAATCCAGGCAGAGAAGCTAAATAAATAAATAAATAAATAAATAAATAAATAAAATGAGGAGAGTTTAAGAAACATTTTGGATAATGTGAAGTGTAACATCCTCATCATGGGAATACCAGAGGAGAAGAGAGCGGGCAAGGGCTCAAGAATGTGTTTGAAGAAATAATGACCAAAAATGTCCTTAATCTGGTGAAGGAAAAAGACACACAAGGCCAGGAAGCTTAGAGGTCTCAAACAAGTTGAACCCAAAGAAGCTACACCAAGAAAAAGCTTAAAGACAGGGAAAGAATCCTGAAAGATGGGAGAGAAAAGCAGGTAGTCACCTATAAGGGAGAACCAATTAGATTGTCATCTGATTACTCAACAGAAACATCTCAGGCCATAAGGGACTGGCATGAAACATTCAAGGTGATGAAAAGCAAGGACCTAAAACCAAGACTACTTTACACAACAAGGCTACCATTTAAAATCAAAGGTGAAATAAGGACTTTCCCAGACAAGAAAAACCTAAAGGAGCTTGTTAACACCAAACCAGTACTGCCACAAATGTTAAAACACTTGCCTTCAGAAGAGGAAGAAAAAGAGAAACAAACAAACAAACAAAAACAGAGGAAAATAGTCTAACAATAAAATGGCACTACATACATATCTATCAATAATCACCTTAAATGTAAATGGAGTAAATGCTCCGATGAAAAGACATAGGGTAGCTGAATGGATAAGAGAACAAGACCCATATATATGCTGCCTCCAAGAGATCCACTTCAGATCAAAAGATAAACAGGCTAAAAGTAAAAGGGGTGGAAAAAGACATTTCATAGAAATGGAAAGGAAAAAAAGCTGGGGGAGCAGTACTTATATCCGGTAAAATAGACTTTAACACTAAGGCTACAGTAAGAAACAAAGGACACTACATAATGATAAGGGGAACAATCCAACAATCCTTGGATTTACTATGGTTAAATCCAAGAGGATATAACCATAGTAAACATTTACACACTCAACATAGGAGCACCTAAATATGTGAAGCAAATTGTGATGGACAGAAAAGGAGAGATGAACAGAAATACAGTCATAGTTGGGGATTTTAAGACCCTATTGACTTCAATGGATAGATCTTCCAGACACAAAATCAACAAGAAGACAGCAGCCTTAAACGACATACTAGATCAAATCAATTTATTGATATCTTTAGAGCATTTCACCCCAAAGCAGTGAAATATATATACTTATCAAGTGCACATGGAATGTTTTCTAAAATATACCATATGTTAGGATGCAAAACAAATCCCAATAAGTTCAAGAAGATGGAAGTCATATCAAGCATCCTCTCTGATGACAGTGCTATGAAACTAGAAATCAAAAGAAGAAGAACACTGAAAAACACAAAGACATGGAAGCTAAATAACACATTATTAAACAATGAATGAGTCAACAGTGAGATCAGGGAAGAAATCAAAACATACCTTGAAATAAAT
Source organism: Glossophaga mutica (assembly GCA_039655065.1). NCBI lineage: Eukaryota > Metazoa > Chordata > Mammalia > Chiroptera > Phyllostomidae > Glossophaga > Glossophaga mutica. The sequence continues at coordinate 162,885,227 of CM077303.1, forward strand.
AATAACGTGGACACAACAATGTGGAATCTGTGGAACACAAGGAAAGCAACCTAAGAGGGATATTCATAGCATTACACTCCTATCTCAAAAAAAAAAAAAAAAAAAAAAGCTCAAATAAACAATTAACTTCACACATAAAAGAACTTGAAAAAGAACAACACAGCCCAAAGTGAGTAGAATGAAGGAAATAATAATGAACAGAGCAGAAGAAAAGGAAATTGAGTCTAAAAGAAATGATACAAGAGGTCAATTAATCCAAGAGCTGGGTCCATGAAAAAAGTAAACAAGATTGACAAACCTTTAACCAGACTTATCAAGAAAAAAAAAAAGAGGAGAAATTACCACTGACAACAAAGAAAGGATTGAAAGAAAATATTGTGAACAACTATATGCCAGCAAACTAGACAATCTGGACAAAATGGATAAATTCTTAGAAACATACAATCTTCCAAAAGTAAATCAGGAAGAATTAGAGAATCTGAATAGACAGATTACACTTAGTGAAACTGAAGCAGAAATTGAAAAAACAAAATAAGACGAAACAAAAAAAAAACTTCCAAAAACAAAAGCCCTAGATGGGATGGCTTCATGGGTGAATTTTACCAAACATTTCAGGAACCAACACTTCTCCTTCTCAAGCTATTTCATAAAAGTCAGAAGGAAGGAAGGCTCCCAAACTCATTTTATGAGGCCAGAATTATCCTAACTCCAAAACAAGAAAAAGACACTACAAAGAAATAAAATTATAGGCTAATATCCCTGATGAACATAGGTACTAAAATCTTCAACAAAATATTAGCAAACTGAATACAGCAATGCATCCAAAAAATCATACACTATGATCAGGTGGGATTTATTCCAGGAATACAAGGTTGGCACAACATTTGCAAATCAATAAATGTGATATACCACATAAACAACATAAAGGATAAAAACCACAGGATCATATCAATAGATGCAGAAAAGGCATTTGATGATTTCCAGCACCATTTATGATAAAAAGAACTCTCAGCGAAGTGGGAATAGTGGGAACATCCCTAACCATAATAAAGGCCATATAGGACAAATCCACTGCCAGCATCATACTCAATGGACAAAAACTGCAAGTGTTCCACTTGGTATCTGGAATAAGACAGGAACATCCACTTTCACCCCTCTTATTCAACATAGCACTGGATGTCCTAGCCAAAGCAATCAGACAAGAAGAAGAAATAAAAAGGCATCCAAATTGGAAAGGAATAAGTAAAACTGTCTTTATTTGCAGGTGACATAACACTGTACATCATAGGTGCAAACTCAGGGCCCGTGGACCGGCCCTCCACATTGTTTTATCTGGCCCAGCACCTTGTTTCTACCAGGCGGCAGTGTGGAGCTCTTGCTCAACAGTTAAGGAGTAGTTACATTTGTACAGTCCTAAAATTACATTCAGCCCTTTGAATGCAACCACGAGGCTGATGTGGCCCCTAATGAAAATGAGTTTGACACCCCTGCTGTACATAGAGAACCTCAAGGATTCCACCAAGAACTACTGGAACTGATAAATAAATTTAACAAAGTAGCAGGATACAAAATTAATATCCAGAAATCAGTTGCATTTTTATATGCCAATAAGGAACTAACAGAAAGGGAAATTAAGAAAACATTCCCATTCACAATTGCTTCAAAAAGAATAAAATACCTAGGGATAAAACTAACCAATGATGTAAAAGACCTGTACTCAGAAAATTATTAAGACACTGAAGAAAGAAATAGAAGATGATACAAATAAATGGAAGTATATACCATGTTCATGGATAGGAAGAATAAACATTATTATAATGTCCATACTACCCAAAGCAATCTATAGATTCAACACAATTTCTATCAAGAATCCAACTTTGTATTTCACAGAACCAGAACAAATATTTCAAAAATTTATATGGAGCCTTAAAAGGCCCCGCATAGCAACAGGATCCTGAGAAAGTAAAACAAAGTTGGAGGAATCATGCTACCTAATACCAAACTATACTATAAGGCCATAATAGTAAAAACCACCTGGCAATGACATGAAAACAGACACATAGATTAATGGAACAGAATAGAGAGCTCAGAAATAAACCCACACCTTTATAGCCAATTAATATTCAATAAAGGAAACAAGTACATAAAATGGGCTAAAGATAGTTTATTCAATAAATGGTGCTGGGAAAATTGGACCAATATGTGCAGAAGAGTGAAAGTAGACCACCTTCTTACACTACACACAAGAATACTTTCAAAGTGGATCAAAGACCTTAAATGTTAGACCATAAAAATCCCAGAAGAAAACATAGGTGGCAAAATCTTGGACATTCAAAGCAGTATCTTATCGGATCTATTTCCCGAGGCAAAGGAAATAAAAGAAAAAATAAACAAATAGAACTACATCAAACTAAAAAGGTTTTGCACAACAAAGAAAATCATTAACAAATTAAAAAGATTGCCCTGGCCAGCATGGCTCAGTAGATTTAGTGCCGGCCTGCAAACCAAAGGGTCACTGGTTCAATTCCCAGTCAGGGCACACTGCTGGGTTGTGGGCCAGGTAGGGGGCATATGAGAGGCAACCACGCATTGGTGCTTCATCCTCTGTCTTTCTCCTTCCCTTCCCCTCTAAAAATAAACAAACAAAATCTTAAAAAAAAAAACACATTAAGAAGACAACCCAGACAATGGGAGAATATATTCACTGATACATCTGATAAGGGGTTAATATCCAAAATTTATACAGTACTCACAAACTCAACATCAAAAAAACAAACAGTCCAATTAAAAAATGGGCAAAGGACCTGAACAGACACTTCTCTAAGGAGAATATGCAGATGGCCAATAAACATATGAAAAGATGCTCAATGTCACTAATCATCAGAGAAATGAAAATTAAAACCATAATGAAATATCATATTACACCTGTCAGAATGGCTATCATCAATAAACAACAAGTGCTTGCAAGGATGTGGAGAAAGGGCAACCCTTTTGCACTATTGGTGGGAATGTCAACTAGTGCAGCCATTGTGGAAAACTGTATAGAAATACTTTAAAAAATTAAAAATGGATCTGCCTTTTTAAAAAACATATCAATTATTTTTTATTGTTGTTCAATTACAGTTGTCCCCATTTCCCCCCATTATTCTCCTCTGCCCTACTCACTCCCACCTCTCACATTCAATCCTCCCCGCACTATTGTCTTTGTCCATAGGTCCTTTATACATGTTCTTTGACAACCCAATGATCCCACGTCTGGGAATATGTATGAAGGTACCCAAAACACTAATTTGAAATAACATAAGCACCCCTATGTTCACTGCAGCATTATTTATAATCACCAAGATATCGAAGCTGCCCAAGTGTTCATGAGTAGATGAGTGGATAAAACAACTATGGGGCATTTACACAATGATATACTATTCTGCTATAAAAAGAAGAAAATTTTATCCTTTGCAATAGTATGGACGGACCTGGAGAACATTATGCTGAGTCAAATAAGCCAGTCAAAGAAAGACAAATACCGTACAATTTTACTCATATGTGGAATTTAATGAACAAATTGAACTAACAAGCAAAATAGAGACAGACTCGTAGATGGAGAGCAGGAGGTGAGGGGCTGGAGGGATTGAGCAAAAAGGAAAAAGTGCTCATGGACATGGACAACAATTTGGTGATTGATAGCGGTGGAGATTATAAGGGTACTAAATGGTAAAGGGAAAAAGTACAATAAAGATTAAGTCCAAAAAAAGAAGTAGTGAAATTCAAGTAGTTGTCATAACCCAAATCTAATATTTCAGAAATAAGTAGTATATTAGTTATGGGGTTTTGTAAATTTTCACTATTAGATTGAGTAATTCCTTTTTATTTCAAAAGTTTTATCATGAATGGGTATTGAATTCTATCAAATACTTTTATTTTTAAAAAGTTTTTTGAGAAGTACATATGTGTTTTTTCTTTATTTTGTTAGTATGGTGAATTACATCGACTGATTCTTAACTGTTAACCTTAATTTCTGTCATAAACACCATTTGTTAAAGGTATATCATTTCTGTGCATGTCTGTGTTCCACTTGCTAATTTTAAAGAACTTTTATGTCTACTAACAGATATATTGGCCTGTATAATTTTTTCTCATTTTATTATTCAGATTTTGGGACTAAGCTCCTGTTGATTTCATAAAACAAGTTGTGAGGTATTCCTTTTTTCTCTCTGAAAGAGTTTGTATAAAATGGGCATAATTTCTTAAATGTTTGATAAAATTTATCAGTGACATCATCCTCTATATTCCAAATTGCCATGCTAGGTTATGGTTAGCTGTTAAAAGGATAGCTGGTTTCTCCTGGTTTCAGCAAAGTTCTGTCTACAGTAAACATACTTGTCCCTTAGCTTATGCCTTGAGATTTTGCAGAAGTTCCAGCAATGGAAACAGTCACTGCTCCCTGCCTACCAATGAAAGACACCTCCCCATAGACGTTTGCTAATTTAGCTTCTGTACAGCCACAATTTTTGATGCCTTTAAAAAATATGATTTTTTTTTTTTAAGAGAAGATGGTGGCGTGGTAGGAGGGAGCAGACCCTATTCCCCCTCTACACACGGGAGAAAAACCGGGTCAATCTATGAAAGATCAGAACAGACAAGGAACAGTAACACAGCATATTGGAGAATAAGAGGTCGGAAATTGTAGTGGACACTGAAAAACAAGCGGTAAGGAGAGCTCTTCGGAACAATAAGAGCCCAGGGTTCCAGAGCGGGGTGGCTGAGGCCCCGGCCTGGCGCTCCGCCAAGCCTGCCCCAGGGCCGTGGGGAGGGAGCTGGGTCAGCCACTGAACCGGCTGGGAGATCTCAGGGGTCACCACGGACTGCGGCCCGAGCAAAAATGGGTGCCCCGCACCAGGTCACTGCACGACTTTGAACCGAGTTTTCGTGGTCGCCAGGTGACTATGAAAGCACAGGCGCCCCAACAGAGACAGAGGCGCGGGCGAAGTAAGACAACTGCATGAAAATAGACACGCTCAGGGGACTGCACACGGTCGCGGGCTAGTGGACACTCGTGAAAACATAGGCGCAGGCCGCTGGAGACAGCTGTGGAGCCAGAGGTGCCAGTTCACGGGCGGGAGCTCAAACGCGGACAGCTCAGACCCAAGGTGCAGGCGCCGGATAGCAGCTGGAACGCAGGCCCTTCTCAGAAGCAAATTCAGGCAGCTGTGCCCGAACACTGAAAGCCTCCCAGGGACAAAGGCAGGTGGCTGTGCACGTCTGGAGAACCTAGCACACACCCATAAACTCGGAGAAGTGCGCACACACCAGGAGGCTCAGATCACACGCTGAAAACCCTGTGGGGAGAGGCGCCCACTAACGCTGGGATACATAGCACAGTGAGGACTGAGTTCGGAACACAGAGAAAAGCAATAAGATCACCCCTCAGCCATTGCAGCCACCAAGACCTGAAAAACTGGCTGGCAAGTTTGAAAACAACAAGAGGGTGTTTGTTTGTTTGTTTGTTTGTTTTGTTTTGTTTTTTCATTTTTTTAATTTTATTTTAATATATTTTTATTTTTTTTTTAATATTTTGTTGTGCTTTGCTTGTTCTTTTTTTTTTTCCCCTTTGGCTGCTTATATTTGTGTGGGGGTGTCTGTGTGCGTGTCTCTTTTTTGTTTTGCCAGTTTATTAGTGTCTTTTTGTTTGTAAGCCTGTCTATCTATATGAATTTTTAACTACTCCTTCTTCATTGTTTATATCTTCTTCTTTACTCCCCAACTCCTTTTGCCTCCCTTGAATTCCTTCTTCTCTTATCCCCTCTTCCTTTCTTTTCAATTTTATCCCTTCTACCTTCCTCTTGTTTCCTCTTGCTTCTTTTTTTCATTTTCCCCCCTCTTCTTTTTGTAAATACCCACGAGTGAGACAAAACAAACAAACAAGCAAGCCTGAAACTGTGGGGGGAAAAAAACAAAAACAAAAACCAGAGTTGACCCCCAAAAGAGGGTATTCCAGCTGATGAGACAGTGAAAGCGGTGAACAACAGGATATCCGAAGGAGAATCCACCACTGAAACTCACAGATATTCTACCACAGAAGGTCATACCACAAACCCAGGGAGCCAGAACAGATCAATTTAAGAAGCTGAGGCTAACAACAAGAGTCTTACAAACAATGGGAAGACAAAAGAACAATCCCCAAACGAAAGGAAAGGAGGAAGCTCAAGAAAGAATGCTAAATGAAACAGAGGCAACTCAACTATCAGATATCAAGTTCAAAGCAATGGTTGTCAGGAAGCTCAATGAGCTCTCAATGAGCTACCATAAACTACAGGGAAGTTATGATGAACTCACGGCAAACTATATCAAGATGAAAAAGGAAATAGAAACTATCAACAAGGGCCAAGAGGAAATGAAGAACACAATCTCTGAACTGAAGAACACAGTAGAAGGAATGAAAAGCAGAATCGATGAAGCAGAAGATCGGATCAGCGAGTTGGAGGACAAAAATAGAAAAAAACACTCAGAATGAGCAAGATAAGGAAAAGAGGCTTAGAAAGAATGAAGAGGGTTTAAGAGAAATGCAAGACAACATGAAACGGAATAATATTCGTATAATAGGGATACCAGAAGGAGAAGAACAAGAACAAGGGATAGAAAACCTGTTTGAAAAAGTAATGGTGGAAAACTTCCCTCATTTGGTGAGAGAAAAAGCCACACAAATCCAGGAAACACAGAGAGTCCCAATCAAAAGGAACCCAAACAGGCCCACTTCAAGACACATCATAATTAAAATGGCAAAATTCCAAGACAAAGAGAGAATCTGAAAAGCAGCAAGGGAGAAAAAGGAAGTAACATACAAGGGGGCCCCAATTAGGTTAGCATCTGACTTCTCAATGGAAACGCTCCAAGCCAGAAGAGAATGGCAAGAAATATTCCAAGCAATGAGAACCAAAGGCCTGCAACCCAGACTACTTTACCCAGCAAGGCTTTCAATCAAGATAGAAGGCCAAATAAGGAGCTTCCCAAACAAAAGAAGTCTAAAAGAATACACCTCTACCAAACCAATGCTGCAAGAGATACTAAAGGGACTGCTTTAAGGGAAGAAAGGAAAAGACAGAGAGAGAAAGAGAGAGAGGAACACAGGTACGAAAATGGCAATGAATAAATACCTATCAATAATAACCTTAAATGTAAATGGATTAAATGCTCCAATCAAAAGACATAGAATAGCCGAATGGATAAAAAAGCATGACCCACACATATGCTGCCTACAAGAAACCCACCTCAGGACAAAAGACATACACAGGCTCAAAGTGAAGGGCTGGAAACAAATTTTCCAAGCAAATGGTCAGGAAAAAAAAGCTGGGGTAGCAATACTCATATCAGACAAAATAGACTTCAAAAGAAGGGCCATAAAGAGAGACCCAGAAGGTCACTTCATAATACTCAAGGGAAGAATCCACCAAGAAGATATAAATATTGTAAATATATATGCACCCAACAGAGGAGCACCTAAATACATCAAGAAAATTTTAGAGGACTTCAAGAAAGATATAGACAGCAACACAATTATAGTAGGTGATTTTAACACCCCACTGTCAAAAATGGACAGATCTTCCAAACAAAATATCAACAAAGATATTGTGGCATTGAACAACACTCTAGAGGAAATGGACTTAACTGATATATATAGAGCCCTTCATCCCAAAGAAGCTAAATACACTTTCTTTTCAAATGCACATGGAACATTTTCAAAGATAGACCACATGATAGGACACAAATCAAGCCTCAACAAATTCAAGAAAATTTAAATCATACCAAGCATTTTCTCTGACCACAAGGGACTGAAACTAGAAACCAACCCCAAGGAAAAAAACCCCAAAACCCTCAAAATCATGGAGATTGAATAGCATGCTATTAAACAATGAATGGGTCAAGAATGAAATTAGGGAGGAAATCAAAAAGTTTCTGGAAACAAACGATAATGAACTCACATCGACCCAAAACTTATGGGACACAGCAAAGGCAGTCCTCAGAGGGAAGCTTATAGCGATACAGGCCTGTCTAAAAAAGACAGAAACATCTCAAACAAACAACCTAACCCTTCGCCTACAAGAACTCGAGGAACAACAACAAAGACAGCCCAGAGCAAGTAGAAGGAAAGAAATAACCAAGATAAGAGCAGAATTAAATGATATAGAGACTAAAAGCACAATCCTAAAGATCAATGAATCCAGGAGTTGGTTCTTTGAAAAGATCAACAAAATCGACAAGCCTTTAAGCAGGCTCATCAAGAAAAAAAGAGAGAGGACTCAAATAAACACAATCAGAAATGAAAGAGGAGATATTACAACCAACACCGCAGAAATACAAAGGATTGTAAGAAATTACTATGAAGAACTGTATGCCAAGAAATTTGAAAACCTAGGTGAAATGGACAGGTTTCTAGAAAAATATAACCTTCCAAAACTCAATGAAAAAGAAACAGAAAGCCTGAACAGACCAATAACAGCTGGTGAAATTGAATCAGTAATCAAAACACTCCCGACGCACAAAAGCCCTGGACCAGATGGCTTCACAGGAGAATTCTACAAAACATTTAAGGAAGAGCTAACCCCTATTCTCCACAGACTATTCCAAAAAATCCAAAAAGATGGAAGACTCCCAAACTCTTTTTATGAAGCCAGCATCATCCTAATCCCAAAACCAGATAGAGACACAACAAAGAAGGAGAACTTCAGGCCAATATTGCTGATGAACATAGATGCTAAAATCCTCAACAAAATATTGGCAAACCGCATCCAACAGCACATTAAAAAGATCATACACCACGACCAAGTGGGATTCATCCCAGGGATGCAAGGATGGTTCAACATTCGCAAATCAGTAAATGTAATTCATCACATAAACAAAAGCAAAGACAAAAATCACATGATCATATCCATAGATGCGGAAAAAGCATTTGATAAGGTACAGCACCCATTTATGATTAAAACACTCAGCAAAGTGGGAATAGAGGGAGCATTCCTCAACATAATAAAGGCTATATATGAGAAACCTACAGCCAGCATCATACTCAACGGGCAAAGACTAAATTCTTTTCCACTAAAATCAGGAACAAGACAAGGCTGTCCACTCTCTCCACTTCTATTCAACATAGTATTGGAAGTATTAGCCACAGTGATTAGACAAGAAAAGGAAATAAAAGGCATCCAACTTGGAAAGGAGGAAACAAAACTATCATTGTTTGCAGATGACATGTTAGTATACATAGAAAATCCTATAGTCTCGGCCAAAAAACTGCTCGACCTAATAAATGAATTTAGCCAAGCAGCCGGATACAAAGTCAATATCCAGAAATCAAAGGCATTTTTGTATACCAACAATGAAACAACAGAAGCAGAAATCAAGAAAAAAATACCATTTGATATAGCAAAAAGAAAAATAAAGTACCTAGGAATTAACCTAACCAAGGAGGTAAAAGACCTGTATGCAGAAAACTACACAACACTGAAGAAGGAAATCAAGGAAGACACAAATAAATGGAAACACATACCGTGTTCATGGATCAGAAGAATTAACATCATCAAAATGTCCATACTCCCCAAAGCAATCTACAGATTCAATGCAATACCTATTAAAGTACCAATGGCATATTTCACAGATATAGAACAAACTCTTCAAAAATTTATATGGAACCATAAACGACCCAGAATAGCGGCAGCAATCTTGAGAAAGAAGAGCAAAGCAGGAGGGATCACAATACCTGATACCAAAATGTATTACAAGGCCACTGTAATCAAAACAGCCTGGTACTGCCATAAAAACAGGCACGTGGACCAGTGGAATAGAATAGAGAGCCCAGAAATAAACCCTAGTCTCTATAGTCAATTAATATTCGACAAAGGGGGCAGCAACATAAAATGGAGTAAAAACAGCCTCTTCAACAAGTGGTGTTGGGAGAACTGGACAGCTTCGTGTAAGAAAATGAAACTCGAGCACCAACTTACACCATACACAAAAATAAATTCAAGGTGGATAAAAGACTTAAACATAAGCCGTAACACCATTAAAGTCCTAGAAGAGAACATAGGCAGGAAAATCTCAGATATTACACGCAGCAACATTTTTACTGATATGTCCCCTAAAGCAAGGGACATAAAGGAAAGAATAAACAAATGGGATCTCATCAAAATAAAAAGCTTCTGCATGGCCAGGGAAAACAGTATTAAAATAAAAAGAGAACCGACTGTGTGGGAAAACATATTTGCCAATGATATCTCAGATAAGGGTTTAATCTCCAAAATATACAAAGAACTTACACGACTCCACTCTAAGAAGACAAGCAACCCAATTAAAAAATGGGCAAAGGACTTGGGCAGACACCTCTCCAAGGAGGACATACAGAGGATCCAGAGACACATGAAAAGATGCTCGATATCGCTAGCTATCAGAGAGATGCAAATTAAAACCACAATGAGATACCACTTGACACCAGTCAGAATGGCCATCATAAACAAAGCAACAAACAGCAAGTGTTGGAGAGGTTGTGGAGAAAAGGGGACACTAGTGCACTGCTGGTGGGAGTGCAGACTGGTACAACCACTATGGAAAACAGTATGGAATTTTCTAAAAAAACTAAAAATGGATATACCTTTTGACCCAGCAATTCCATTGCTAGGACTATATCCTAAGAACCCTGAAACACCAATCCAAAAGAAACTATGCATCCCTATGTTTATAGCAGCACAATTTACAATAGCCAAGTGTTGGAAGCAACCTAGATGCCCATCAGTAAATGAATGGATCAAAAAACTGTGGTACATTTATACAATGGAATTCTATGCAGCAGAAAGAAAGAAGGAGCTCATACCCTATGCAACAGCATGGATGGAACTTGAGAGCATCATGCTAAGCGAAGTAAGCCAGGCAGTGAAAGATAAATACCATATGATCTCACCTTTAACAGGAACCTAATCAGCAAAACAAACAATCAAGCATAATATAAACAAAGACATGGAAATTGGGAACATGCTGAAAGTCACCAGAGCGGAGGGGGAGGGAATTTCAGGGGAAAAGGGGAAGGATTTACAGGAACAAGTATAAAGGACACATGGACAAAAACTATGGGCGGGGGGTGGAAGTGGGAGGGAGGTGGGGATGGCTGGGGTGGCGGGTTCGGGTGAGAATAAAAGACAGAAAACTGTACAAGATCAACAATTAAAATAAAAAATAAATAAATAAATAAATAAAATCTCTAAAAAAATAAAAAATATATGATTTTTTAAACTTTATTTTTTAAAGTGTTACAGCAGTGATGATGGTCCTTTATGACAATAAGAATGTTTTCAGAAGCACAATTCTCTATTTAGTTTTTCTTTCTTAATTTCAGCAACTTGATTTTCCCAAATTCTCTATTTTAGGACTTAAGATCCTGAGCAGCATACTTATCTCACTGTTCTAAACCCAGTTCTAAAAAGAAGTACGGTTAGCTAGCTTAATACGGTGCTTATAAGTTCAGTCTCTAGAGTTCAGATACCTAGATCCAAATTCTAGATCTATCACTTATTAGCTCTGGGCAAGGTATTTAAATTCTCCAAGCTTCACCTTTCTAGTTTGCATAAATATAGATAACAATATATATATTTCATATAGTAAAACACATAAAAAAGACTAGAACAATATGGCACAGAGAAAATAGTCAATAAATACTAGTATGTATATATGTGTGTGTGTGTGTATATATATATATATATATATACACACACACACCAAATCATTAAAGACATTTGATTAGACCTAAGATCCAACCTGCCTGTGGTGTGGCCCTATTGATATCCTATGATTTATTGTTATTTTAATCTGTGAATCATTTGATAATTTCTTATTCTTTGTGTTGCTATTAAACATGAGATTCAGTTTGAAGGTCATCACCTGCTAAGCACAGGCCTTCTTTGGCTCTCTTAGCACCATAGCTCTGTTAAGAATGAGGATGAGAATGACACGTGAAACTCAGTCTGACAGACCCTTGTAGTGATGCCGTGCAAAGCCTGACAGTCTATTATGCAGTTCGGAGTGAGATGGCAGATGACTGCTGTTTGGATAGCTACCTACACTAATCCAAGCCTCAAAAGATTTCAAAGTAATTTTCATTGCAGATATTTATTTTGAATTTACTACATGGCTAATGATGGGGATATTACATTTATTTTTTTAAGCTGATAGGCATTCCTTCAAGCAAATGATCAATGTCAAGCAAATCACTTAGCTGCCTAAAAGGATATTGCTTATATGAGGCTTTCTACTACCTGAGGCAGAAGAGAAAAGAATGGGATTAGGATCTAAAAGAGATTTGATGGCTGTCATTTCCACAGTAGAAATGTTGACAGGAGGAATAAATAACTTCTGAAGAGCAACTTGTTAAACTGGGTTAGAAGAAGATCTGTATGGGCATGGCCCAGTCTGCCAATCTGATTATGTTTTATTAGTCAGCTGAACTGTATTCTATGATTCAGTTTGTGGCTATCTAAAGGGGTCACAGGCAGCAGTAGCTCATATTTCCTGAACATATTTTGGCAGAAATTGTGGATTGTCTTAAGAGAATGCCAACCAGTGTGAGAGATAAAGACAAAGGGCTTCTTTGTAGTTATTTAACATCATCAAACTACCAACCAAGGAAAGGCAGGCAGCCTCCTTGGGAGACTGCAGGTTCACTCAGGCACATCAGAAATGCGGAACGTTGTCTCTAGTAGCAAAACACACCTGACATGCACAGGACTTATACGTCTATACCATGAAGGCCTGATCTTTAAATCTAGTTTCTCTGGGTAAAGCCACATTGTACTGTTTTGAGATCTCCGCCCTAGTTTAATTTAAAAAGCTTTTCTTATCATCAGTCACTTTTTATACATTCTAAAAATTATTAATTCAGACCTGTTATTCTTCTAGCTCCTTATTCCCATTCTGATCTTACTATTTTTCAGTTCTTTGACTTCTCTTTTTTGCCTATAAGCAAAATATTTTTTTCTCCTGGTTTAGCATATTTACCTACACAATCTAGATTTCATAGCTAACCAAATTATTTACCTTCTTATTCACGTTACCAATCCTTTTCCCCCTTAAACTTCAGGAACAACTGTTCAATCCTGAGTCAAGATAACCATTCACCTACTCTTTCCAATACTGAGGCTGTTTTTGCTTCTGAGAAGATTGGTGATACCAGAAATGCACAACTTCTGGGACCTGAAGCTTGTTGCAGACCCCATGGTCACTATTCACCATTCTTCTCAAGTCCTTTCATATCATATTGCCTCTAAATCATCTCACACATATATTTACTCTAAAAAATGACCTTTTTCCTCCCAAAGAAATGAAAGATTATCAGTATTCAATGCTTTCAATTTAGAACCTGCCTCCCCTGACTTGTTTACATGAAAAACAAATCAGCAGTGTAATTCACAGCTGGGTCATGGTGGCCATCAAGCCTGTTTGTAACACTGATTATGTGTGCAACCTTCAGCAAGTACATAACCATCTCTAGTCTTCAGTTTCCTCACACACAAACTGAGGAAAATACAGGTATGTACTTTCCGGATTACTTTCAAATAATAATTGAAAGAAATAATATACACATATACATGCATACATATTTACATATATACACATAAAGAGAGAGAAATTAGCATAGTGCTTCCCAGTTAGTGAATACTCAATGTATGTTAACTATAAAATTAATTTCTATTGTTATATCTATATTCATCCCTGTCTCCTCCTCTCCTATGTCTGAAGGATGTTTCTTGTTCTAGCCAAGACTAACTTCCCCATCTTCTCATGCTTCATTGATAGCACATTCCACCAATTTTGCTTCTCTTACATATTTTTTAGTCTTTCAGCTCATAAACCAATTCACACATACACACAGATACACATACACGCTACCAACAATCCTATGCAATCCTATCTCTGACTTTCTCTTTTCTTTTTACAATTATGTTTCCATAAAAATAGTTAAAACTCATTAGTTAATAGTTAACTAAAATTAGTTATACTAATATACTAATACTGATGGGGTATGTCCAGAAAGTATCCAGCCATGTAATAAGAAAAATAGTGATGTTTAATGAAGATACAAGAAACATTGTACATAGGACAATAATTCCTCAGCCTCTTTCAAAGTAGGCACCTTGAGACATCACACAGGTCTCCCAATCACCATCAGCTGCCTCATCGTATTTTCCTGAGTCTCACCAACAGTCTGAAATCTCTTCCCTTTCAAAAATATTTTAGGTTTGGGAAAAGCCAGAAGTTGCTGGGCACTGAATCTGCACTGTAGAGGGACTGAGTCACCTGGTGATTTGATGTTTCATCAAAAAACCCTGTAGGAGTCGTGATGCATGAGCTAGTGCATTGCCGTGTAGATGCTGACAATCTGCACATAGCTGTGGCCTTCTGAATCATTGAAATAATTTCTGCAGAGGAACATTCATGCTTAACACAAAATTTGATGTAGATTCATTGCTGTATTCATTCGGTCATTTTAAATGTGATGGCCACACAGTACTCATGCTCACTCAACGGAGTCTACCACTCCCACCAACTGGTAGAGTGAAGTCGTCATTGTTCAAGCATGCACATACCTTTCCATTCTCCTTGGCTGCCAGGTTACATTAATATCATGTAAACTGTTCTCATTATATTAGCAATGGCTGGACTTTTTCCAGGTAGGTCTATATTACTTATATGATACATAATTATTACATATATATCTATATAACTATTACATAACTATGATATAATAGTTATCTTACAACTAATATGTATGATTATTTCCTTCTTCAACTCCACTTCCATTGTTCCACCAAAAAAAAAAAAAAAAAGACATTTGACAAAATAATCAATGACTTCCAAATTGTTAAGTACATACACATTTACTGCCACTCTCAGGTTACCACTTATTAAATTTGTGTGCCGAGCATGGTGCGATGCAGCTTTGTGTTTTTTGGACATTGAGTTCTTGCAACAATGCTAAGAGACAAGTATCATTACTATTTTATAGAGGATGAAAGAGAAGACAAGCTAAGGGGCATCATCTGTTCAGTCACCCTTCATTTACTGAGTGAACACTCACTGAGTGAACAATCACTATTTCTGCTTTCCACGAGGGTTACAGTTTGGAAAAAGAGAGAGACCATAAATCGACTAATAAACAACTTGTTACACCAACTGATGTGAAAGCTATAAAGGAAATTAAAGGTTCTGTGTTTGACAACAACAAGGAGAGCTTGTGTTGTAGATGTTAAAAGGGCCATTCTGAAGAGATGTAATCAAGCTGATAGCTGAAGATTAGAACACATCTGCCCTGTAAAGAGAAATGAAAGAGAGGCCCAGGAAACGAAGATACCATGTTCAAATCTGATGTCATGGTTAGACAAGAGCTTTACTAGTTGGAGTTTGGTTTCAGTTTTCTCAAATGACCCCAGGCAGGGTTAGCCATGGATCTTCCTTTCCTATGACACTGTGTGGTGCTAGACTATAAATACCTGAGGACAGGTTTGCAGCCCTTAGCACATACCTAGCATTCAATAAATGATAAATAATAAAAAAATGTTTATTGAACCAACTAGTGGCTTTTTATCCTAATGGGTATTGCCCACATAATTTGGAGGAGGATCACTGAGCATTTGGTCATTTCAAGCAGGGTCTTCACATCCTGTGTGGCTACTACCTGCTCCTCACTGTTCTTTTACTTAGTTGGTCAAATGAGTTTTGTGCAGTCAACTGCTGGTATCTAGGTTAGAAACTGAAACTGAAATCTCTGTGCTCTTGTGGCACAGTTTCAGTATTTCCCGATTACTACCAACCATGGATAGGTTTTCAAAGAGATAGCAATTAGCATTGTGGTTTAGCTGATAAAAATTTTAAGAAATGGTAGATTTCTTTGGAGACTTATGAATATGCTTGTTAGAAGCTGCTCTTCCTTCAATGTGGCCTCCTGAAAAGAATACCAAACTGGAAGGCCAAAGCCCTGAGGTCCATTCTTGGCTTTGTCACTCACTGCCTCAGTGACCTTGGACAAGTTGCTTAGCCACTCTGCAGGTGACTGTTTCTTTGTTGAAAGAGATGTGAGTAATGATAGCTGAGATTGCCTTCCACATAGGGAAGTTGTGAAGATTAATGAGATACTGTTTATAAAGCACTCTGAACTCTCTGAAAGAAAGGTGCTGTATAAATACAGAGTGTTGCTGGTGTTATTCCACAACATTTTAACTTCAAGCTCTCTGTACATTTTTCAAAGCCTGGGAAGGGTGGTAAAGTCAGAATGGAGGATTTCACATGACACGTGCCTGTTTCCACCTCTGATAAACTGTCCACTGAGTTTGTCTCTGTCCAGTTTCCTATATGTGTAACTTTTGTTTGAAGAATGAAAAACTGATATAATTTTTTAAAAATTCAAATGATTTTAGAAGAAATCATGTTTAGCGGTCATTTGTGGACCATTTCTGGGAACCATTAAGGAGTGAAAGCATAAGAACCTGATTTTCACGGTCAAGGGATAAGATGTGGGTGTTTCCTGATTAATAATGATTTCAATCTAGCCCTCATTCACATTTCCCAAACCAGTAACTGAGCAATGAATTGGAAACCAAATTGCCTGCTCTCATTTTATTTATTCTCCCTGAGCTTAAGGGGCAACAAGAAAGGGAGGGGGGAAAAGAGAGAAAGAGATCAAAATAACTCTCACTGATTAGACCTGAATAATTAAGAGTTGACGCTACTGTGGTCATACATACTAAAAAAGTGAGACTGGCTGCCAGCCTTTTCATTTGTATCCTTTGTACTTCAAATGCCATGTTTTCCAGAACTAGCTAGTCTCTTAAATGTGATACCTTAATATTCAGAATGTGTGGGATGTGGGAAAATTGATGTTCCTCTGAGAATCTCAATCTTGCATTAGCAGACTCTTCTGCATTTAATTTTGTCCCTTGTTTATATTAAAGGCAGAGAGGTTTCTTTTGACGTGAGAAATTTTAAAATGTATGTAGGTAAAATCCTTTAGTGAATTCTGCTTTTTCATCTGCTTATTAGGACCAATGCACTTAGGTCTTAAAGTTTCAGATGATCCACAGTTGTTATAAGTGCATTGGCCTTATGGTTTATTTGTTTCTAGAAGGAACTGAAACAACTAATCTGGTAAAGGCATGCAGTTGGAATTATAGTATCTGCTTTTGAAAACTACTGACTTGTCCCCTAAGACATGTTAAAAGTTAGGAAATATATTCAGCTGTCAAAAAGATTTCTGAGCTGAGAGGAATCCAGCCAGAAATTGATAAAAAGAAATCTAGAAAATAATCCATGTAACAAATTTTTCTATTTTTAATAAACAAAATTGCATGTCTTTTTTTTTTTTACCATGGGAGATTTATCTTTTGAGTATTTCCTAAATGATATATTATAGACCAATACATTTCAAAATTATTAAAATTATTATTCTTAAAATTTAGGAAATATGTGGTGTGATCTTTTCATCAGTTCTATTTTTAGACCACATTTTTTTCCCTGAAGGAGTAAGAATGAGATTGATGTACATTTCAATGACAGTGAAAATGCACTAGACATATTTGTATTGGGTTGGCCAAAAAGTCTATATGGGTTTTCCTGTAATATAAAAGACACATTTTTCATTTTCATGAATGACTTTATTGATTTAGCTATTTGAGTATGTCAGCTGTCTCTCATGTGGTATTATGTTGATCATTCTCAGTTAATGTCTCGATTTCATCACTATCAACTTCCACCAGTCTACCTGACCAGGGAGCATTGTCCAGTGAGAAATCTCCAGCATGAATGAATCTTTGCAAACAACTTTTGACACATTCAGTCAGTCACAGCACCTTCTCCATACACCGCACAAATCTTTTTTTTTTTTTTTGCATTTCAGTTGTGTTTTTACTTTTCTTGAAATGGTAAAGCATAATAGGCTAAAAATGTTGTGTATTTCCTTCCATCTTCAATGTAGTCATCTTAAAATGACTACACAAAAAATTCTGATGAGTTTTCTTTAAATGTACACTGATATGACAGCTATCATAATACAGCCTAAAACATATTTTCAAATAAAGTTGAAGACAACTAAGCATGATAGAAAGACTTCTGGTCAAGATGGAGGTGTAAGTAAATACATCTTGCCTCCTCATACAACAAGAGAAAAAGTTACAACTAGACTACAAAACAATTAACACCCAGAACTGTCAGAAAATCAAGCTGTATAGAAGTCCGACAATCAAGGATTTAAATAAACCACATTCACTCAGATGGGTAGGAGGAGCAGAGATACAGAGACATGCAGGAAGGTGGAGAAGCATGGGGAGGTGTGGAGAGGTGGAGAGGTACAACGAGGCATGGAGATGCAGAGTGGTACAAAGAGGTGTGGAGATACAAAATAGGTGGTCCCACATCCACATGTGGTGGATAAAAATTGGGAGGGATACCTCTGGAGCAAGGGATCTCAACCCCAGACCAGACCACTTGGCCGAGGGTTTCAGTGCCAGGAAGGTAAGTCCCTATAAATTCTGGCTGTAAAAACCAGTAGGGATTGGTATGGAGGAAGAAACTGTGGGATTCTCAATACAGTTGTCTTAAAGGGCCCACACAGACCCACCTACTCTGGGATTCAGCACCAGAGCAATAGCTGGAAGGGCACCAGTGGCATACAGGGAGATATTGAAGTGACTGGCTATGGAGGGGCTCTGCCCACAGAGCCCCATCCGTCTATCATGGATGAGAATAAATCTACCAAGACATAATCTGCTTGGGGAGGAGAGGTGGCCAATCTCTCAAAGGAGAAGGGCTAAGGG
This sequence comes from Glossophaga mutica, assembly GCA_039655065.1. Lineage (NCBI taxonomy): Eukaryota > Metazoa > Chordata > Mammalia > Chiroptera > Phyllostomidae > Glossophaga > Glossophaga mutica. Next base: position 162,904,063 of record CM077303.1, read on the forward strand.
CCCCTTCCTCAACGGCTTTTATTAGGTTCATAATACATAGGAATACAGGTAAAGCTCATCGATCCATGTCGGCGGCAAGGATCAAACAATGGATAACATTTCAAAGAAATTTGAGGGCTTAATCTGAGTCAGTGTCTGTCAGGAAAGGGGGTTACAAAACTTTGGGAGCCAAACTCATTTCCTGCTCAGACCCTTATCATTTGAATGAGAGCACTCTTAGCAAAGCAGGTTTCACAGGACTTTACAAATTCTTTCTTATGCCCGATCACCGGGGAGCTGCTCTGGCCAGCACAGGGCTGCACCGCCCTTCGTCATAGTTTTAGGCTTAAGTGGATTAGAGCCAGGAAGCAAGAGATAAGGAAGACTTCTCCCAGATGGAAATGGGGACTCAGGCTATGTCAGAATACCCAGGGGGCGAGGGTCCATCACCCCCTCTTTGCTGCAGCCCCCTGAGTCCTTCCTTGAGGGCCTTCCAAGTGGTCATGCCTGGCTTAGGTGACCCCTCCCTTGAGGCGTCTTACCCATCATTGGCTAACTGACCAAGCATTGGGGGCCAGATACAGATGAAGCAGAAGCAAGGCTCCTGCCAGGGAGATAAGCTTTGTTTCCTTAGTGGCTCAAGTCCTCATGACAGAACAGACACAGATGAAACGGGTCCCCTGGGCTCTTACTCAGCCTAGCCATGGGGTGGGGTTACAGCTCCTGAAACCAGGCAGAACGGTTCCCAAAAACTGGCACCAAGGTGAGGGACAGATGACAATTTCCTACTGGGTGAAACCTCAGAGGCCAGGCAGCAGCACTGTCCCCTCCCCAAGCCCTTCCCCACACAGAGCCACAGAGTGATGATGTAGTTTTCCATGCCCTGGCAATTACCTTAGGCTCCACCCCATATAATTTACATGTGCACTTAACTACAATAGGACATGCTACTAAGACAGGAAATCGAATTAGCTTTACCTTATACACAGAAACAAAAACAGGGAGACTGCCAAAATGAGGAGACAAAGAAATATTGTCCAAATGAAAGAACAGAACAAAACTCCAGAAAAAGAACTAAATGAAATGGAGATAAACAACCTATCAGATGCACAGTCCAAAACACTGGTTATCAGGATGCTCGAGAAACTTGTTGTGTAGTTCAACAGCATAAAAAAGACCCAGGCAGAAACAAAGGCTAAATTATGTGATATAAAGAAAAATCTACAGAGAACCAATAGTGGAGAGGATAAAGCTGAGAAACAAATCAATGATTTGGAACGCAGGGAAGAAAAAGGTATTCAATCAGAACAGCAGGAAGAAGAAGAATTAAAAATGAAAAACACAAGGATAGGCTAAGAAGCGTCTGAGACATCTCCAAACATACCAACATCTGAATCATAGGGGTGTCAGAAAGAGAAGAGAAAAAGCAAGAAATTGAAAACTTACTTGAAAAAATAGTGAAAGAAACTTTCTTAATTTGGTGAAGGAAATAGACATACAAGTTCAGGAAGCACAGAGAACCCCAAACAAGATGAAGCCAAAAGGACCACACCAAGACACATCATAATTAAAATGCAAAAGTTTAAAAATAGAGATTTTTAAAAGCAACAAGAGAAAGTAGATAGTTACCTACAAAGGAGTTCCCATAAGACTGTCACTTGATTTCTCAAAAGAAACTTTGCAGGCTACAAGGGCCTGGCAAGAAGTATTTATTTTTATTTTTTATTAATTTTTTATTGTTGTTTGAGTATAGTTATCTCCATTTTCCCCCCACCACTACCCCACACCCCAAGCATCCCCACCTCCCACTCTTGATCCTACCCCCCTTTGGTTTTGTCTATGTATCCTTTATTCATGTTCCTGAAAACCCCTTCCCCTCTTCCCCCCATTATCCTCTCCCACCTCCCCTTTGGTTATTGTCAGTTTGTTCTTAATTTCACTGCCTCTGGTTATATTTTGCTTGCTTATTTGTTTTGTTGATGTGCTGGAAACAACCTAAGGGCCCATCAGTAAATGAGTGGATCAAAAAACTATGGTACATTTACACGGTGGAATTCTATGCAGTAGAAAGAAAGAAGGAGCTCCTACCCTTTGTGACAGCATGGATGGGTCTGGAGAGCATTATGCTAAGTGAAATAAACCAGGTAGTGAAGAACAAATACCATATGATCTCACCTATAAGTGGAACCTAATCAGCAAGAAGCATTTAAAGTGATATAAAGCAAAGACCTATAACCTAGATTGCACTATCCAGCAAAGCTATCATTTAGAATTGGAGATAAGATAAACTGCTTCCCAGATGGGGTAAAACTAAAGGAGTTCATCATCACCAAGCCATTATTATGTGAAATGCTAAAGGGAATTACATAAGAAAAAGAAGATAAAAACAATGAACATTAAAATGGCAATAAATTCACAAGTGTCAGTAATTGAATCTAAGTAACAAACTAAGCAAGCAAGCAGAACAGGAACAGAATCATAGATATGGGGATCATTTGGAGGGTTATCAGTTGGAAGAAGGAAGGGAAAAAATGGGTGAAAAGATACAGGGATTAAGAAGCACTAATTGGTACATACAAAATAGACAGGGGAATGTTAAGAACAATATAAAAAATGAAGTAGCCAAAGAACTTACATACATGACCCATGGACATGAACTGAGGGTGTGGGGGAGAGTGCTGGAGGAAATGGGGATACCAAGTGGAGGTGGGCAAAGGGGAAAAATGGGACAACTGTAATAGCATAATGAATAAGATATATTAAGACAAAACAAAAAAATAACAAACAAAAAGAAAATGACTAAATGCTACTAGAGCCATCTTATGGGAAAATACAAATGAAATTTTGGGTCAACCCAATATTTCAAATCTGTAACAGAAAAACAGGGAGTAATGTTTCTTATTCTTTGATAACAATGGGAGAGTTACAACCGGGACCCAGAGTTTTTAGTTTGTCACTCCATTTAATCTTTCCAACAACCTCTAGTCCACTCTTTCTACTAGGACCACATCTTCTAATGTTGAAAGAAAGAGAGAGTGGGGGAAGAGGAAGAAAAGGAGTAGGAAACAAGGAAGGAGAAGGGAAGGAGAGCAGAATGAAGGAAGAAAGAAAAGAAAAGAGGGAAGAGAGAAAGGCAGGAAAGGGAAGAAAGATCAGGCTACTTTACTAGTTTTGCTATCAACATTAGAAAAGAGAAAGAAATGATGTTCAGATCCGGACTCCCAGAACCTATGATATGTTGCCTTTTTTGCTTAAAAAAAAAAAAAAAGGGATTTCTTAAATGTGATCACATTAGGGATTTTGAGATGAGGAGATTATCCTGGATTACCCTGATGGGCCCAATGTAACCACGGGGTCATTATCAGAAGGTGGCATTCTCTGCCTCTGATAAGAATCAGAAATAAGATGGATAAATGGTAATGGGAAAAAACAATAAGAAATTAACTATTAAAAAATTATATGAGGATAGAAACAGAGGTCAAAAAAGAGAGAATATACTACATCACTGACTTTGAAGATGAAAAAGGGGCCATGAACCAAGAAATGCAGATAGTCTTTAGAAGATGGAAAAAGCAAGAAAATAGACTCCCCTAGAGTCTCTGGAAGGAATATAGGTCTCCTGATATCTTGATTTTCATCCCAGTGAAATTTATTTTGACTTTCTGGTCTCCAGGAATACAAAACAATAAATCTGTATTGCTTTAAACCACTAAATTTGTGGCGATCTGTTACAGCAGCAATAGATAACAAATATAGCATTATAAAGGTAATCTAGCAGTTATCATTCTTGCTAAAAAGTGAGTGATTGAGCAGTGTTCCAAGTGAACTATGAACAGGGGGCAGTAATCTGTACTTTGATCTTCATGCTGCAGAGGGAGGCAGGGTACACTGCCCCAGAACATACTACCCAATGGCTAGAGTTGTGAGAGCTGGCCAGCTTGCCCTGGGGGAGGAGCCTGTCATGCTCAGAAACTAAAAGACACTTAGGGAACACCAGACCCACCTTTCTTAACTGCCCTCGACGCCTCAGACATATATAAACTAAATAACACTATACTGCTTTCAGGTCATCTTGGGATTTTAAGTATGATTGATATGACAGTGCATTCTAGAAAATAACACAATACAAAGCAAGAACATTTAATAGAAAGGCATAAAGCTGGTATAATGAGTTTGGTGGTATCCATAGGCAGGAAGAGAACAATGTAGAACTGCTACCCTTTAGGACAGAGTACCAGTCAGGACTCAAGACAAAACTGGGCAGCTTCCCAGGAAGAAAATTGAAAAAACATGAACCAAAGTCAACCCTTACTTATAAATACAGGGGCATTTATAGGAAAGTGAGGGTTCGATCACAGTTCAGGAACTAGATGGAAGCTCATTTATATCAGAGGCAGTATAGCAACTAGGGAATCTTAAATCAGGTGAAAAACCTTCTGCTTCTGGTCAACACTAGTGTAAACAACATGGAAGAGGGTCCTGTCTCCAGGAGAGATCAAAGAAAATTTGCACTGGACAGAATTAAACAAGCAAAGAAGGCTATTGCAATGGGGATGGAGACTAAGCTCATCTCCACTTAAACAAGAGTTGGGAAGAGTTTGAAGCACTGAGATGGGCTAGGACAGGGCTGTCAAACTCATTTTCGCCAGGGGCCACATTAGCCTCGCGGTTGCCTTCAAAGGGCCGAATGTAATTTCAACTCCTTAACAGTTAAGGGGTAGTTACACTTACGCAGTACTAAAATTATTTTGGCCCTTTAAAGGCAACTGTGAGGCTGATGTGGCCCCTGGTGAATATGAGTTTAACACCCCTGGGCCAGAAGAAAAGTACTAAGGAACATCAGCTCAGAGGTTGATCCATGTGCATAGACCACATGTGTTTGCTAATTAGTGCTTATGGAAATCAGGCTCCTGCCCTCCCACAGATTGTGGAAGAGAGAGGTGCTATCTTTCTTGATTATTACATTGCAAATGGAAGTCTCCTAAATGGTGACTACCAGAGAGAAAGGGGGTAGGAGGAGGTGGAAGAGGGTAAAGAGGGGATAAATGGTGATGGAAGGACATTTGACTTGGGGTGGTGAACACATAATATAATATACAGATGAGGTATTGCATAATAGAATAATATACCTAAAAATCAATATAATTTTATTAGCCACTGTCATCCCAATAAATTCAATGTAATAAAAATCAATCAATCAAAGGATGGCTCATGGAGAAAGACGTCCCTGGACTATAAAACTGGCAAGAGGCTGGGAGAAGACTTAATACTCAAAGAGACAGAGGAAGAATTTACAGTTGCAAATTTTCTAAAATAAATGTTCTAAGAAAAAGGAGGTCAGGTGCTTATTGTCAGAAAGAAACCTGTTTGAAACTTAGTCAAGCTGAGGGAAATGTTAAGACCTTGTTAGTTAGTAGAGAATAAATAGTTACAGGGACTTTTAAATATGGTTCCCAAAAGACCTGAATATTGCCCAATTCTAATGCTCTAACATGGTGGGCCACCAGTGTTTGGTAGTCAGTGGTGTACAAAGGCTAAATATAGAAGTCACGCCTGCCCTATTTTTTCTACAAAGAACTACCCTTCTACCTTTCGAAGGTTTTTAAAATTTTCTATTCCCACGCCCCATCATTCTAAGGGTACAACAGGGCCACTTAACAGTACTTCCAGGGTTTGATTGCTTCAAAGGTGAAACCTCTGAAACTCCTTTCAGTCTCTTCAAAGTCTCTCCCTGTTCCACCAGCTGTTTCTAAGGGGCTCCTGGGGATCTGTCACTGGGTATGCACAAACAAATCCTTTGAGCTCCAAGGAGGCAATTTCCACTCTCCTTCCCTCCTGCTCTGACCCTCTTTGGTGATCTGTCAGCTGAGCCCCTATTCATGGTCTTGCTGGAGGTCCCTGTCAAGGAAAGTCTGAGCCAGTGTCATCCTTTGTTCCAATGTCTGGAACCACCAGGCCCCAATGGCTATGCCTCTGGCTGTTGTCAAATTTATGGGTGGTGGATACTGTCAAAAAAAAAAAAGGGGGGAGACCCCAGCTCTCACTGCACCTGCAGTGTTGGTGGGAATGACATGCTGGAGCCTGGGGTGTTCATATACCCAATGCCCAAGGGGACACAATGCCTCAGTTTCAATGTAATCCAAGACACTTTACGTTTCCAATGTCTCCAGTGAGTTTGTAAGAAAACAGCTTATTCATTTTAATAATTCTGCACTTTCTAGGTCTTAAAGACACGTAGGTGGGTAAATTCACTTAAGAAAATATGAGTGACAACGCTCTGTATTAAGAAATACCCTGCTCTTTAATGGCTGAGACACTGTATATAGCCAAAGTGAATATGCAAGTTTCACTCCTCCCTTAATATGGGATCTTTCCCAAGAGGATACTCAGTTCCTCACATAAATAACATTTTCAGAGCCTGACGCACAGGTCTTCCTTGTTTACTCAGACGAGTCTAATTGCCAGTGGTATTCTCAGTCTACACCAGCAGACGAGTCACTGGAGGCTCAAGGATAAACACAGTCAGCCTGGCTGGAAGAACAGAAAAAAACAACAACAACAACAACCCTCTTTTGCCACAATTATTGACTATTTGGTTAATTTTAGCGCCCAAAATTCAGTATAAACTTTTATTTTGGCACTATGCTATTCAGTTAAGTAGATAATTTTAGTTGGAAGAATGCACATTGCTTTTCCATGTTACTCAATACATCCATTGTTATTTTGAATTGGGGGAGGGCAAAAAGTGTCCTATTAACAATTGTCTTTTGCTGCAAGTTTTCTTGTGCAAAAAGCTTGCCACGTTTTCATAGAATATTAGTGCTAATCAATTTGGGGACAAGGAGAGAAACCTTAAAGGCAGAGCTGATTGGTGAGCCTCGTGTATTTCAGAGAGAAGCGTTAAGGAGTTCATGGACAGTAAGCGTTCCTCTTCAGATTTACTAGAATCTCTTTGCTTTAGACAGGGGAACTGGATCTCAGCTTTTCAAAAGTACAGATCACTAGTCTGGAGGAAAGAATCACTGAATGGGATTTGTCCCCTTGCATGGAGGAAAATGTATCCTGAAAGAAATATTCTTTTATCTTTAATTAAGTACTTTTTAAGTTGTTATTAAGAATAAAATAATGGTGCTAAGTGAAATAAGCCAGGCAGTGAAAGACAAATACCATATGATCTCATCTTTAACAGGAACCTAATCAACAAAACAAACAAACAAGCATAATATAAACAAAGACACTGAAACTGAGAACAGTCGGACAGTGTCCAGAGGGGGAGGGGAGGGAATTTCAGGGGAAAAGGGGAACGGTTTAGAGCAAGTATAAAGGACTCATGGACAAAAACTGTGGGGGGTGGAAATGGGAGGAAGGTGGGGAGGGCTGGGGTGGTGGGCTGGGGGCGGGGTAAAAGACAGAAAACTGTACAATATCAACAATTAAAAAACATGAGTTGAAAAAAAAATTAAGTACCAAAGCAGAAATTCATGAATCAAAATAAGGAAAAATAGTGCAATCAATGAATAAATGAAAACTGAGGCTCTCAACAACAACAAAAAAAATAAAATACTGATACTTTCTACAATATGGATGAATTTCAAAAACTTTATGTTAAATAAAAGAAGCTGGTCACATAAAAAAAAAAGAATAAAATAATGGCTTGAGGGCAAGTTGATTTTCTATAGAAGTTGAAAAGACTATTGGAAATAATCACTGGATGATATGTTTGTCAACCAGGTATCCCCAATGCCTATAACAGTGCCTAGAATGGAGTACATGCTCAAAAAATAATAAATGAATGTTTGGATAAGTAAATAAATCAGAATTTATACAGAGATGTAGCTGTTTTTAATTTAATAAGATTCAAAGCCTGGGGTCATCACTGGATTCTGTGTTGTTTCTCTACTTTTCCAGTCTAGAGCTGGTTAAATTACATCTAGCACCTTACACGGGTCTTTCAAATTCTTGTGTTTTTATGGTTTTCTTATCTGTAAGGTGCAAGTTTGAGACAAGAAAGCTCTAAGATTCGAAGATTCCATCAAGCTCTGTAAGGCTAAAATTTTCAGTTGCTAGGCTTATGGATACTAATGACCAAAAATTACTAAGTCTTCCCTAAAAAACAAAAGAAAGAAAAAAAGCAAGTTGCAAATTACCTTAGGCCCACCAGGGGGCAGGTGTTGACTCACATATGTGGTTAAGAATGACTAGCAACAGAAAATAATACCACCCACAGGAGTTACTATGGCACAGAAATGCAAGTTGTGCAACAGTTCACACTTGAACATCACAAAATATTTTACAAGGAGAAAATATTAACCCCATTGGGGGGGGCAATCCAGAGACTGTGGTATATTCTGAACAAATGACTCGCTTGAAAACACAGACATTTCACCAAAAATATGGTCTACAATTCTAACATCATGTCTCTTTGTTTTGAGCATTGACCATCACTCGGCTGAACTACAGAATGATGAAAACTGAAAGTTGTAGAGAAATCTAGAGGTTGTTTCACCCAACAGGTAAGCCAGAATGAGCCGGTAACTCATCCGTTTTACATCCCCAGCTCTGTCTGCCACAGAGCAGGCTGAGGAACCAAGCTGGAGATGCCCTTCAGGGTGACTTCCTTTGGAAGCATTCAGGAAGAATTTTTAAAATCAAAGAAGAAAACATCTTGGCTGCTGGTGGTACTGTCTCTTGCAAGCTGACGTCATCAATCAACCAGCGGAGTAGGAGAGCTGTCAAATTCCAGCAGCATGAGGGACAAGAGAAATAGTCAGACACCTGAAAAATGGAGGGCTGCTCCACAGCACAGCTGGAGCCTCGCTGCTGTTATCTGAGGGGGCGGGAGAAAACTTAATGGGGTGGGGGGAGGAAGGAAACGGTGTTCAGAAAAAGAAACATCAATTAAAATGTGCCTGATTCATAATTTTCTCAATTTCTCAGCAGAATGACTTTCTGCCCTGCCTTATGTATTGTGTATGGCTACCTCAGATTTCATTTTTCAGCTATTATTCATACTTTGGTTTGGTGTTTCTGAATGTATTCTTTCTCACAGTAACTGTTGACAGGTCCAGCCCTGTAACCATCTGGCTCTTGAAGTAATGAGACCAAATGAAGTGGAGCTTGAAGAAATTAACATTCCTTTCTTAATCTATTAATAACTGAAAAGTGTTGATTTTGGTGACAGCTAGATATTTTATTATGAGGCATATTGGTTAATTAAAAGCATCATAATGAAGGTTATAGGAATGTATATCCCTCCAGAAATATACATATTTTTAATAAGCATAATTTGATTCTTCTCACAGGCTCAAAAAAAAAAAAAAAAGCCAGTGAAAATGTTATGCACAAAGAAAGTCTCAACAAAGAATAAACAGACAATTTTGTATGTGTGGACCACAGTTATTATTTTATTCTGTTAAGTGTGCCTGTGTATATCAAATTCAGATGCTTTGTATCAGTAAAAATTGCAAATAATTATAGGTCTTCCAGTTCCATCGCTCTATTGTCCCGTGGTTCTCCTCCCATCTCTTTACTCTGATGAAGTCTACAGCTTTGGAGGGTCCTTATCAAGCAGTGGTGGCAGTACCATCCACTTTGCCAAAATCGAAAATGCACCAACTTTGATAGTCAGATCACAGACAATATTTCCTTCCTCTTTTTGATATTTGCAAACATTTTTTTGGCCCATAAAAATTTTACAAAAACTCCATCTTGCACACAGACCTGTCATTAATAACTCATTGGTGTTATTAATGTGCACTTTCCTCACCTTTCCCTCACGCTGAGCTCAGAGAAGTTCGGGGTGTCCCCTGCCCCAGTGTTGATGTGCAGCCACAGCTAATCCAAGGATTGTTTTCATTTTTATTTTCCTGGTTTCAGTCCTTGTTCAATTTTAGTATATATATGTGTGTGTATATCTATATCTATATCTATATCATCTATATCTATATCTATATCTATATGGGGGGCATTGAGTATCAACTTTTTAGGGATGTTGAGTATCATTTTTCCTCCTGGTATCACATTTAAAACAAACAAACAAACAAACACCCACAGGTAAATTCCCAAGATTTTCTCTCCTGAGAGTATGAAATGATTTGTATGTGTGTGCATATTTCCACTGCAAAAGTTTGCTGCACTGTTTCCTTCTCATTCTCCTTTTCATTTTGCCATTGTCTCTCCTGCAGCTACCCAACAACCCCTGTGGAATTGTTGCTTTGTCTCTCTTGCTTTTTCTGCTACAGTACATTCCATGTAAGATTGAATAGAAAGGTAAACTAAAGGTCAATACATGCAAAACCTGGCTAATGACAATCAGCGGTGAGTTTTTCTGCTTTCAGCCTCAGTTACAGAGTTTGATTGTTAATGTTGAAAAATTGCTCAATCAGGACCAGATCTTTAGTATAAATATTGCCTTTCTGAACGGAGAGAATGTATTTCCTCTTGGTTTTCCTATTCTCTTTGTTAAATTTGGTCTCTGTTTCATTTCTTTCTTATTACACTTTCTGCCACCTTCTCTCTGTTTTGTCCATCCTTTGTACTGTGGGTGGTGGCTGTGTGTCAGCACCTCACAACATTGTGCTCTCAACCTTAGACTCAGGAGGTGTACAGGGAACACACTTCCTCATTCTATGAGAAGCATTTCAGCTAGTCTCCAAAGACTGCTTATTCCTGTTTGGAGAAATAATTCTATTTTCCAAAATACAGTTAAACAATTAAATTACATTATTAAGCAAAATATTAGAGTCCACTTTACTTAGGCTGGTAGAGAATACTGGCTGGCTTCCTAAAATTTCCTGCCAGGGCTCTGCATATCAGGATAACCAGGCAGAGGAACCAGATTCAAGGCTATTGTGAGGTCTGGCCATCCTTATCTGCTGTGGCCACAGTGAGGCCTGATTCCAAAGCCAGGACAGAGAATTCTGGACCTCACAGTATGAGCTAGGGGCCAGAAAACTCACATGGCAAAGTCAAGAACTATGATAGCTGGATCAAGGTCATTCTTAGTACATGTGGCACCAATAATTGAAATAAGTGTGCACAATAATTTTTATAAAGATTGCTCTCAATTATTCTTTCAAGAGATTGAAGATAAAATGAAGAAGAAAGAAAACATCGCTGGAGAATTTCTATCTAAATCATTGACCCCTCATTCAATGGCAGAGAGTAGACTTCAGAGCATGATGAAAAGCTATGCCTGTCTTTATTTTAGTTATGCAGTTGTAGCTGACTCTGGATACTTCAAAAGCATCCACCTGTCTCACACAAATACTGTTACTGAGAGGGTATAAAAGTTCAGCATCAGGCACAGCTCTCTGTCTCTAGGGTTCTTTCATTCCCCTCCCCATTTTTCCATTACCACCAGCAAATACTTAAGACCTTTTTGGCTCTCCTATCTCTTAGCTGTCACACTTGCTCCCAGCTTCTGACTTCTTTTTCAGGTATCTGTGGCCTGATAATCCATTTGGACACTTTCTCTGGCTTGAACCCTCAGTACTATCACGCAGTCAATACTTTACTTCTAGAACCATATGCATTACAGCTAAAGCTAAGAAACGTTTCTCTTGTGGAATTCAGCTGGCAAAGATTTGTACTGACCCTACCCGGCAACAGAATCAGGTAGTGTTCTCTATATATTTGCTATAATTACAGACTTAAAATGTCACTGTATGGTTTGTTTAGATCTTCAAAAATGAAAGAACCATGTAGAGAACGTAAGGCTTTTATATGACTCCCAGATGGCTTGGGACACATGGTAAAACACCAATGCATTTTCCTATAAATATTTTCCTGTTGCCAAAGATGAAATAGAAACATGGGTCATTCCGCTTTGTTACAGGTGAGACAATATAGATGAAAGTCTGCTAGTATTAGCATAAAAACATGGAATAGTCTATGATATAAAAATAGAATGATGGTTAAGCCTATAAAATTTGCCAAATTCAAACTAAGAAATTCAAGATCAATATATTTAGAACCAACTTATGACTATAAAATCTCATGAATTTATCATGATGAGCCAAATAATTATCTAAGAATTAGAAAAACACTCCCTAAACATGTAAAATGTAACCAATGCTTTTTAAATTAGGCCTAAAAATACTATTAGAACTAATTAGTCAGATAAATTAAGTTTCTGTTTCACACTGCAACTTACATTTTTCTCAAAGCATTTTACTTTTCTTATAAAATAAAAAATATGTTCTAATGTGTAATTAGAGTTATAAAAAGAATAAAACATAGTCTTGGTAGAACACTACTCAATGACCAGAAAAATTTTTCTTATTTTCCCCTTTTTACAAAATGGAATATAAGATATATATTCACTAATTGAAATATGAGAAAGATGAACAAAGTTAGGAGACACTGTATACTTTAAGTACTTGTTATCAAAGTAAGTAATGTTAAGGTGAAATTATCCTTTTTTCCATATTAATGATTCTTTTATATATTATAAATAGTATCAGTGGAAGAAATACTTTTTCCTCTCAATTAGAAAATGATTCCCCCTAAGACTTGGTTTTACTGTGAATTTGCTTGATATTTCCTTTTTCCACAAAGTTACCTTTTGGTTCAATGACCTCAACTTCAAATGAATAAAGTAGCATTATTTCCAGAGTCAACCAGGTTTTGCTCTGCTTAAAACCACTTATGATGCATTAGAACCACTTTTTTATTTTCCAAAGGATTACCACAAGTCTCCCATTTTGTACTAACATAGACAAGTCATGTGCGTCAGGATTTGAAAAGGGAAGCCAATATCTTGAGCATCATGAGATAAGAGAAGCTGGGTGAATAGTAGGATCCTATGCAGCTCCTCTGAATTATTGGTGCAAGTGGGCAAGTGGGAGTTTGCCAGAGAATGTGGGAAGACAGGCAAGTCCAGATTTGGGTGGGAACATGAAGGAGGCTTGTGGAGAGGTCCACTTCCCCCAGGGGCAGGCTGCTGCCTCTGCCTCTCGTGGAGGGCACGGTATCACTGGACATGCAGAGAGTGAGGACAAGATGGAGTCCCCCCAGCAGCTCTGCGTATCAGTCTCCCTGGCTGCCTTCTAGCATGCCAACCTACATACAGAACGAAGTGACTGACGCTTTCCTTCCATTTTCCAAATTTCATATACACTTCTCATCTGAACCACTAACTCAAAAATATCCAGCAAAGAGGAGTCTAGGATGTGTAGCTCAGATTAGCCCTGTGGGTACAATATAAAACACCACAGTCATATTAGCCTATATGGCTTACTGAACATTGTGTGAAGGTATTATGGGGGTATGCTAAATACATAGCATACATAGTCCATGTTTATGAGGAGGATGTCATTTCAAAGGAGAGATGAAATGGTCCATTCTACAGTGCAAGATGGCATTCTACAAAGTGTCAGGGGAAAAAAAAGCTGCAGCCCCCAATTAAAAATGCTGGAAAAATTGCCTTAAAATAATGTTTTTCATATCAGTTTTGTTTCCTATTTCCTACTTTCATTCTCTTAATAGCTTTAAAAAATTCCATGTTGGGAAATAAAAGAGAAGGGCTGTAATATGCACAGAGACATCTGAATAGCTTGCCTTATTTCACTTATTAGAACTAAAGAATTCACACATTTTTGTGGTTTCAGAATAAACTTTGCTATGTACATTTGCAGAACATATACTATTTGAGTAAATGTGAGCCCATTTTGTTGAATGAATAAAGTCTTTTCTAAGTTTAAAACCTTTTCATTGGTATCCAAGAGAAACAGACTAAGAACCATAGAGGAGACTGCATTGAAATCTCTTCTATTTACCAGGCGTGTAATTTCCAAGTCTCTCCCTTCTTAGAAGCACCTCCAGGGAGAGGCACACCCTTTGAGAGAGAAAAGATCAATTTGAATGATAATGAGGCTTGCAAAGAGAGACCTTTACCTTTGTCACACAATGGTACAGAAAGCTTTTTTGATACCAGTTTAGAACACCCATTAGCTATGATAGGAATTACAGGTCCATGGAGTGAATATACCCTATGGATTGGGTAGCAAAGGTCTCCCTCTTTGAGCTTCATTATTATCACAAAAGGCTCATTCACACCGGCCTAATGGGAGGCAGACACAGGCTTCATAGAATAGATCTCATGGTACAGTCCCATTCAGCTAGTTTCTAATTCACGCATATATGGGAAGAGAAAGATTCTTTCTCTGTGTTCATGTAGACTAGTCCCCTTTCTACTTTTCCTCTTCATCTTCATCATACTTTCCTCTCATCCTCCCCGAGGAGGACCACAGTGAAGTGTGCCACCTGTGCTCCTAGAAAAGTCCCCTAGACTTGCGAGTTACAGCATGTCTGTCCTGGGTTGCTCTGTCTCTCTCTGTCCTTAAGAAAATCAGCCCCCGAAATACATTTGTAGATCAAACCCAGGAGCAGAATGACCTCCTGCATATTTCAATTTTTGGACAACTCTTTGAAAGAGCTGTAAGTCTTAGTATTGCACTTTATTTGGATTTAAGAATTCATTGACATTATTTATCACAATGTGAATATCAGCTTGGAAGCATTTCCAAATGACACTCAGGAGAAGCAAAATGATCTCTTCTCTTTTTGGGCCTAAAGGGAGAGTTCAAAGTTACCACCGCTTATGTAACCACAGCCCAGGCACCTTGTAGGAAGCGAAAGTGGTGAGATATTTTGGTAACTAGAGAACTTTAGGCTAAGATGTTTATATATTCTAGAGTTATTTTACCAAGTAAAACTTTCTTTTCCCTCCCTTTAACCTCACAGAGGGATTTACTAACTGCTCTATTAACTTGTAGTTGGCTGTGGGTTTTGCTGTGTTCTCATTGACTTTTTTTTTTTTTTACCTGCTTTATATTTTTGAGTCTGTTATGAGGCCATTAACAAAAAACATCTGATGTACACAAATGATAGCCATAGCCTGGACTTCGGGGAGTTCTCTTGGGTTTCTCTCTGAGCATGCATTCTGCATCAAGAACATTCTGTTTCCAAAGATCGGGGGAAAAGCCTCACATTTATTAAATATGTTGTATATATACATTCATGTGTGGCTATTAATAAATAAATACTATAAGTATATTTTATGGGGAAAAGAGGGAAATTTTCCATTTAGTGTTTTTTATTTTGGTATCTTCCACTTTTACCACTGGAGTACTCATTGTGCTTCCTTTAATGGAGTCACATGTAACTACAAGCACTCCTTAATTTTCTATCCTTTGTTGGCATGAAGCTAAAAGGGGTCTCAACATATCATCAGAGCTAGTTCTTTCCTTGTTATTCTTTTCAAATTAGTATCTCATGGTGGGACCTAGGTGGGTTTCTTATAGTTCAAAACTCCATAGAGATGGGGACTAGTCATAGATCATAATTCTAATTAACCTATCTCTTAAAAAATACTCTATTTATTTATTTTCAGAGAGAGGAAAAGGGAAGGAGAAAGAGAGAGAGAAAAACATAAATCAGTGGGCTCTCACACACACCCCAACCAGGGACCGGGACCACAACCCAGGCATGCGCCCTGGTGGAGAATCGAACCAGTGACCTTTCACTTTGTGGGATGACACTCAACAAACTGAGCTACACCGGTCAGGGTCTAACTAATCTATCTTAAAATCCATGATTTTTCAAAGTAGTATTTCCTATTTAATCTATCAAATATTTTTTTATTTTTGTCTTGCAAGACTACTACCAACAATTTTTCTAATTTTTCTTAAGATTCTCTACCTCTTCATTGAGTCAGAAAACAGAATTGAAACCATTGCTTTAAAGTGGGTCTGAATAAGGATGAATATAAAGAAGGATCATCCCTAAAGTGACCTTAAGGATTCAATCATTTCATTATAGGAAGAATTCTGGTAGGAAAGTAGTCTGGTGTCTTGGGTACAATCTGACAGACTACAATCAGAATCAAACTGATTTATTTTTAGGTTCTACCACTTTTTTATATAACGACTGCAATTTAATATATTTCAGGAGAGCATGCAGACTCTCAATCACTGTTAGGTTCATGTCTCCCTATTTACTTAATCAGATTTCTGTTAATTGCCTATTTCTAGACTCTGAGTTCAGTATCTAGCAATATTGCTGCAATATTGACCCATGTTCAATTTGTGAACTTCCATGAATTTTTTTAAAGTCATACATACCAGTCAGTCATCACTCTTCTTTAACAGTATTACTTTCTTTTTGTCTGCACAGGCTGCCCTAACAAACCAGGACTGGGAGGTTTAAACAACAGACATTTACACTCCGCAGTCGAGAAGTCCATGACCAAGGTGAGGCAAATTTGGTTTCTAGTAAGAGCGCTCTTCTGGCTTGAGGATAGCTGACTTTTCACTGTGTCCTCACATGGCCTTTCTTCTGTGTCTGTGCGGAGAAACTGCCCTATGGCCTTTCTTCCTTTTTTATAAGGACACCAGTTCCCTCAGACTAGAGTGCCACTCTTAATGATCGATCTCAGTTAATCGTAACATCTTCCTCAATGCCCTTTCTCCAAGTACAGTCAAATACAGGAGTTAGGGCTTCAATATATGAATTTTGAGAGGGACACAATGCAGTTCATAACACTGTCTTTTTAATATTAAATTTATTCTGTGACATTGGGTAATAAGATCATATGAGTTTCAAATGAACATTTCTATTATACAGGACCTGTGTATTGCACTGTATGCCCACCACCCAACTGCTGAATGAAGAAATGCTCAAAACATATGAAGGTAAAATAACAGATAAAAAATTAGGAAATTTTTCACTTGGGTACTTAATTAAATGTCATTTTTTCTGAAATGTGTGATATTTGTGGCATTTGTCAGCATTTTTACATTTGAAACAAAGGTAATTGGTTTTTTATCCTAAATAGTCACTTTTGTACATGATTTTATGTTCTTTTTAATGAAGAGGGCATGTCAAATTTTATAAGCTTCAGGCTCCCAAATTTGGATGGCCTCTCTTCAAAGAGCAGTGCATTCTTGTCCAATAGTTGGTGATGGAAGGGGTGAGGTCACTAAACAAAAGTTCCTATCATCCCTACTGTTCTCATCCCAGAAAATAGCTAGTTTCAGAATATTCCAGGAAGGACAGAACACTTTTTAAACAGTTATGATTTAGAATTTTTACGTTAGTGCAATTTTTGGAGCAGTTTTAGATTTATAGAAAGATTATGCAGGAAGTGCAGAGAGGTTCCATATAGCCCTCCCCCACACACCCATGCAATTTCTCATTATTAACATGCTGCTTTTATTGTGGAACATTGGTTACAATCACTATACCAATATTTGGACATCATTAGTAATTAAAGTTCATAATTTACATCAGGGTTTAATCTTTATGTTTGTAGTTTTACAGGTTTTAACAAGTGTCATGTAGCCACCATTATAGTATCAAACAAAGTATTTCACTGTCCTGAAAATCTTCTGTATTCCACCTATACACAACTTCCTCCTTCTCTCCCCCTAAAATTACTTATTATTAAAAACACTACCACCCTAACCAAAATTCCCCTATGTGGTCATCAACAGAAAAGAAAATTGATTCATTCATTGTCAGGCATTTTTACAGATAATAACTCATTTTCCACTAAATACTTCTTTTTCTAAAAATATTTTATTGATTATAATATTACAGTTGTCCCATTTTTTTCTCCCCTTTCTCCCCCTTCACCCTATACCCATCTCCATCTAGCATTCCCCTCACCCTTAGTTCATGTCCATGGGTTGTACATAGTTCTTTTGCTTCTCCATTTCCTATACTATTCTTAACCTCCCCCTATTTTGTTCCACCAATTATGCTTCTTATTCCCTGTACCCTTTTACTCCATGTGCTCCCCTGCCCCCTCCCCACTGACAACCCTCCATGTGATCTCCATTTCTGTGATTCTGTTCCTGTTCTAGTTGTTTGCTTAGTTTTTTGTTTTTCAGATTCAGTTGATAGTTGTGAGGTTTTTGTCCTTTTACTGTTCATAGTTTTTGATATTTTTCTTAGGTAAGTCCCTTTAACATTTCATATAACAAGGGCTTGGTGATGATGAACTCCTTGAACTTGACCTTATCTGAGAAGCACTTTATCTGCCCTTCCATTCTAAATAATAGCTTTGCTGGATAGAGTAATCTTGGATGTAGGTCCTTGCCTTTCATGACTTGGAATACTTCTTTCCAGCCCCTTCTTGCCTGTACGGTTTCTTTGAGAAATCAGCTAATAGTCTTATGGGAACTCCTTTGTAGGCAACTGTCTTTTTTCCTCTTGCTGCTTTTAAGATTCTCTCCTTATCTTTAATCTTGGGTAGCTTAATTATGATGTGCCTTGGTTTGTTTCTTCTTGGATCCGAGTTCTTTGGAACTCTCTGATCATCCTTTACTTGCATGTCTATTTCCTTCACCAGATTGGGGAACTTTTCCTTCATTATTTTTTCAAATAAGTTTTCAATTTCTTGCTCTTCCTCTTCTCCTTCTAGCATCCCTATAATTTGGATGTTGGAACATTTAAAGTTTTCCTGGAGGTTCCTCAGCCTCTCATTTTTTTTTTTTTTTTGAATTCTTATTTCTTCATTCTGTTCCAATTGGATGTTTATTTCTTCCTTTTGTTCCAAATCATTAATTTAAATCTTGGTTTCCTTCCCTTCCTTGTTGATTCCCTGTATATTTTTCTTTATTTCATTTTGTATAGCCTTCATTTCTTCCTTTATTTTGTGACCATACTTAATCATTTTTGTGAGCATCCTGATTACTAGTGTTTTGAATTCTGCAACTGATAGGTTGGCTATCTCCTTGTTGCTTAGTTCTTTTTCTGGAGTTTTGATCTGTTCTTTCATTTGGGCCACATTTCTTTGTCTCGGTGCACCTGTTGCATTATAAGGGGTGGAGCCTAAGGTGTTCATCAGGGTGTGGCAACCCACTTTTCTACATTGTGGTGTTGTCTGTGAGGGAGGGGTCAGTAAGGGAACAATGCTGCTTCCTATCTTGCTCAGTTCTCACCCTACTTTCTATCACTTCCCTTGCTTCCCACAAGCATATTGTGCCCTTTCAGGTGCCGATTTCCAGATGGGTGGGCTTGTGTACATTCTAGGATCTCCTGGGCCTGTTCAATGGACTCTCCTGTGAGACTGGGAGTTTCTCCCACTACCACAACCCCCACAGGTTTTTACAGCCAGAGGTTTTAAGGCTTTATTTCCCCATGCTGGAACCCTGGCTTGCATGGTTTGTCTTGCTCCCCAGTTGTTCCTCCCAGCTTATCCACATGCAAATGTGGTACTGCCTAGTCTGCCAGCCACCAATTATCCCACCTGAGTCCCAGCTGCCACCTTGCTACGCATTCTCTCTGCCCCAGCTGCCTATCTCCACCCCTCCTACCAGTCTGGATGAATGTTTCTTCTTTAACTTTTTGGTTGTCAGACTTCCATGTAGCTTGATTTCCTGGCAGTTCTGTTGTTTTTTGTTTTTAAACTGGCTGTTATCATTTTTTTTTTTTTTTTGGTTTGGTGAGGAAGTGAGGCACATCTACCTACACCTCCACCTTGGGCAGAACTCCTCTAATTAAATATTTCATTTGATTGTCACAATAAGTATAATTATCCTTACTTTAGGAATATACTGAGTCTTAGAAGTCCAAATGCCTTGTGTAAAGCTACATGGCTATTGAAGATAGATTTGGTTGAGCCAATGTCTGTATTTGCTGGTGGGTGAGCAACAGTGTATTTACTATACCACCTCTTAAATGTCCTCTAGCTTTATCAGAGATAGTACGTATGTGTTTAGAAGATGCTTTTAAGGATTCTGACAGTCCCCATGTATGACTTGGTCACCAGCAGGTAGAACTGAAGTTCTCCTATACAGACCTCAGTGATACATACATTTAATAATATATATCTGTATATATCCACTTTGAGTGAACTTTAAAATATTCTATTTTGTCATCCATAGACTAGAATATTTTCTCTTATTCCCAAGCCTCCCACCCAATATTTAGAGGTATATCATCCTTAGTAAAGTGCTAGCACCAAATATTTTATAATAAAATTAATTTCAGTTAGATAACATCTCAGGTCCTGGCTGGCATAGCTCAGTGGATTGAGTGCAGGCTGTGCACCAAAGGGTCACCAATTCGATTCCCAATCAGGGCACATGCCTGGGTTGTGGGCCAGATCCCCAGTAGGGGGCACATGAGTGGCAACCACACATTGATGTTTCTCTCCCTCTTTCTCTTTCCCTTCCCTGCGGGGGGCTCCGCCTGTAGAACCCCCCGTTCGTCACGGATGAAAATAAAAACCACGAAGACAAGATCTGCTTGGGGAAGAAAGGGGTCAAACTCTCAGAGGAGAATGACCCAGAGCCCCTTCCTCACTAGGCTTTTATTGGGTTCCAATACACCGGAATACAAGTTTAACATGTCCAAGAAATCTGAGGGCTTAATCCAAGCCAGTGTTTGTCAGGAAGCGGGGTTGCCAGACTTTGGGAGACATGCTCATTTCCTCCTGGGACACTTGTCACCTCAGGAAGAGCACTCTTAGCAAACAAAGCAGGTTTCACAGGACTTTAGGAATTCTTTCTTATGCCAATCACCCAAGAAGCCATCCTGGCTAGGACAGGGCTGCACTGCTCACCCCCACAGTTTCAGGCTTTAAGCCAATTAGGAAGCAGGAGACATCTCCCAGATGGAAATGAGGACTTGGGCTATGTCAGAATAGCTGGGGGGCAAGGGTCCATCACATCCTCTTTGCTGCAACCCCCCGAGTCCTCCCATGAGGCCTCCCAAGTGGTTGCGTCTGGCTTAGGTTGCCCCTCCCATGAGGAGTCTTACCCGTCATTGACTGCCAACCAAGCTATGGGGCCAGAGATGGGTAAGGCAGAAGCAGTGCCCTTGCCAGGGAAATAAGCTTTGTCTCCTTAGTAGGTCACGTCCTCGTGACAGAACAGACCCAGATGAAGTGGGTCCCTTGGGCTCTTACACAGCCCACAATGGGGTGAGGGTTACAACTCCTGAAACCAGGCTGAACGGTCCGCAACACTTCCCTCTCTCTAAAAATAAATAAAATCTTTTTAAAAAGATAACATCTCAGGATTTTCAGTTTCAACTGCAATCCTTCAGCTATATATTTTTATTTCAAGTTTTTCAAATGTTCATATACTGCTGATTCTTACACAAACAATAACTTTGTAACCTGTGTAGAGACAGACTGGGCCATGTTTGTGTTTTAGTTTCTACAAATATTCTATGTAATGCAGAGAGCACAGTTTTGTTTATGCCGACATATGTGTGTGTGTGAATATTTTTACTATTTTGAGACTTGAACAGGTTGAATTTGGGGTGTAAAGGCCAGTCAGCACATTGTTCTGGCACAGCAGCACTTTCTTGCAGGTTAATAATTGGCTGTCTTCTTAATTCTAACTTTTTTCAGTGATACTACTAGATCACAAAATGTATAATAAAGATATATAAGTTCCAAAATGTTTCATGAAATGAAATGATAAAGAAACCTTTAAAATCCAATTAGTTCCTGGCAGAGAGGACTAAGGGTGGGATGATGCAGGAGATGATATTTGAGCCAGATTCTTATTCCCAACTCCCATTTTTGTTGTAAGACAGCTTTAGGGGCTGCTGTTATTTCTTTCAAGTGACTAGCATACAAGAATGAAAACTAATGAACATGTAGCTCACTGAATGTTCCTAATTGGTCATTGTAAATTGAATTTCAAAGTTACAGAAAAAAATCAACTTGTTTTACTTGCCATGGGACTGATTTTATTTTAATTTATAGGCTTTTTACAGCTGTTTTAGGATTACAGAAAAATTGCACAGAAAATGCAGAAATCCTATATACACCCTCTGTCCATCTACCTCACCTCTGGGTACTGCTTCACCTATAATTAGTACTTTGCCTTAGTGTACATTATTATAATTGATAAACTAAGTTTGATATACTATTTTTAACAAAAGACCATAGTTTATAGTTGACTCTCTGCATTGTACAGTTCTATGGGCTTTGACAAATATATAATATCATGAATCTATTATTATGGTATCATACTGAATAGAGTCACTGCCCTAAAAATGTCCTCTGCTACAATGACCCATTCATACTTTTTCTCTCTTAATGCCTGCCAAACATTGACCTTCTTTATTTTCTCTATAGTTTTGCATTTTCCAGAATGTCATATAGCTGATCTGTGAAGCATTTTTAGACCATCCTTTCTCACTGAGTAATATGCATTTAAATTTTTTTCATATCTTTTTGTGGCTTAATAGCTCACTTACTTTTATTGCTGAATAGTATTCCACTGTATGAATGTACCACAGTTTGTTCATTTGCCCATTGTAAGACACTTTGCTTAATTCTATTTTGGTAATTGTAAATAAAGCTGCTACAAATATTTTCTTGCAGATTTTTGTGACAAAATAAGTTTTCAACTCAGTTGGATAAGTGTGATTGCTGAATCATAAGGTAAAACTATGTTTAGATGTGTAAGAAACCACCAAACTGTCTTCCAAAGTGGCTGTACCATTTTACATTTGCCCCGGTAATGAACAATTGTTCCTGGGGTCCACATCCTTGTCGGCATTTGTTATTGTCAATCATTTGGATTGTAGCCATTCTAATGAGTACTATGGATAGATACCACAGTTGCTCTGATTTTTATTTCCCTAATGATGTATGATGTTAAGAATCTTTTCCTAGGCTGACTTGCCATCTGTATATCTTCTTTAATGAAGTGTTTGTTGTAGCCTTTTGCCTACTTTTTTTAATTGGATTGTTTGTTTTCTTATTGTTGAGTTTTAAGTGTTCTTTGTATCTTCTGGGTAAGCCTTTTAGCAAGTATATGTTTTGAAAATATTGTGTGCCAGTCTGTGACTTGTCTTTTCATTTATTTTTAACAGTGTCTTTCACAGCAGTTTATAATTTCGATGATGTACATCAATTTTTTCTTTCATGGATTATGCTTTGGGCATTTATCTAAGAATTAATTGTCAAGGTTATCTAGATTTCCCTTATCTTCTAGTTTTATAGTTGTGCATTTTACATTTAGGTATGATTAATTTTGAGTTAATTTTTGTGGAATATATAAGGTCTGTGTGTAGATTCATTTTTCACATGTGAATGTTCAGTTGTTACAGTATCATTTGTTAAAAAATCTCTTATTTTTTCCCTAAGTTGCCCTTGCTCCTTTGTGAAAGATTAGTTAATATTTTAGCTTGAGTGCATTTTCAGGCTCTCTATTTGGTTCCATTGATCTATTTGTCTATTCTTCCACCAACACAGCTCTGTCTTGGTCAGCTCTGTCTTCTATAAAGTTGCGCAGCTTTATAGAATATTTTCAAGTTGAGTGGTGTCAGTTATATTGGCTATTCTGATTCTTTTGCCTGGATTTCATATACCCTTGAGAATAAGCTTATCCACAAAATAACTTTCTGAATCTTTGATTGGAACTGCATTGAACTGCATCAAATTGCAAAGAAGTGGCCCTTTAATAATATTGAGTCTTCCTACTCATGACCACAAATTCTCTCCACATTTATTTAGACTTTTTGGATGTCTTCCATCAGCGTTTTGTAATTTTCCACATTTTCATGTCATACACACTTTGTTAGATATATACCTAAGTATTTATTTTTTATGTACTAATGTAAATGGTGTTGTATTTGTTTCAAATTCCCATTGTTCATTTCTCATATACAGGAAAGCAATTGACTTTTAAATATCAACCTTTTATTCTGCAAACATGCTATAATCACTTACTATTTTTAGGGATTTTTGCTGTTGATTTGTTGGTATTTTTTACATAGATAATCATGTCATCTATGAATAAAGGAATTTTTATTTTTTCTTCCCAATTTGTATACTTTCTTTTCTTGTTATATTGCATTAGCTAGGACTTCCAGTATTATGATGAATAGTATGTAGTTTTTCAACATTAGGTGCTATGGTAGCTGTATGTTTTTTGTAGATATTTTATGTCAGGTTAAGGAAGTTCTTCATACCTAGTTTGTTGAGAGGTTTTTTTTTATCCTGAATGTGAGTTGGTCTTATAAAGTGCTTTTTCTTTTGTCAAATTATTCTTTCCTAAATAATTATATAATTTTTCTTCCTTAGACTATAGATGAATGTATGGATCACACTTGGTCATAGTATATAATTTTATTTATGCATTGCTGAATTTGATTTACTTCTATTTTTCTTAAGGATTTTTGCATCTATGTTCCTGAGTGATATTGGTCTATAGTTTTCCTTTCTAGTAATATATTTTCTGGTTTGGGTATTAAGGTAATGCTGGCATCACAAAGTGAGTTAGGAAATATTTTCTATGCTTCTATTTTCTGGAAGAGATTGAGAGAAATGTTATTGTTCTTTTTTAAATGTATGATAGAAGTCACCAGGAAAACCATCTTGGCCTGGTACTTTCTGGTTTGAAAGTTTACTAATTGCTAATTTAATTTCTTTAATACATATGGACTTACTTATTATCTATTTCTCTTTGAGTGAGTTTTGGTCATCATGCCTTTCAAGTAATTGGTTCATTTCACCTAAGTAATGGGCATGGCGTTTTTCATAGTTTTTTTTTTTTTTTTTTATTATTCTTTTAATGTCCAAGAAACCAGTAGCTATTGTTTCTCCAACAACTAATACATTACTGTTAATGTTTTCCTATCAGTCTCTAGCTGCTGGCAGTTTTGCTCCCAGTCAGTGTGATTCTCCATATTCACCCATCACTCCAGGGTTCAGGGCAGCAATTTGCCCTGTGACATCAATTCTCTGACAGATCTAAGAAGAGTTGTTGATTTTTTCATTTCTTCAGCTTTTTCCTTGTGAGGATTAGAGTAACAACTTCCATGCTGTTCACATGTCAGACCAGAAAACAAGAGTTGATTTTTTTTACATTAGTCACAATGCAGTTACAGAAGAAAATTGATTTTTTTATTGTTGTTCAAGTACAGTTGTCTCCATTTTCCCACCATCACTTTCCCCACCCCACCTACCCTCAATCCTACCCCCCTTTGACTCTGTCCATGGGTCCTTTACACATGTTTCTTGATGACCCTTCCCCTTCTCCTCCCTATTATCCCCTCCCCCTCTCCATCCCCTCTGGTTACTGTCATTTTGTTCTTTATTTCAATGTCTCTGGTTATATTTTGCTTGCTTATTTGTTTTGTTGATTAGGCTCCACTTATAGGTGAGATCATGTGGTATTTATCTTTCACTGCCTGGCTTATTTCACTTAGCATAATACTCTCCATTTCCATCCATGCTGTCATGAAGGGTAGGAGCTTCTCCTTTCCTTCTGCTGTGTAGTATTCTGTTGTGTACATGTACCATAAATTTTTGACCCACTAATTTACTGATTTTTTAAAAGTAATTGTTTTCTTGAGTTTCATCAATTTTGGCACCTTAGGGGTCACCATGGACCAGGAATCTCCAAGCTTTTCCAAGCCTATCAATTTGCTATTATTAGTTCCTTAGGGAATTGATCAGTTTGGGAAGAACTGTGTCACATTAACCCAAGTCAAGGATGATTGACATATGAAAGAGAAAGCTGGTTTATAAAATAATCATTGGAAATGTAGTTGTCCAAATAGCCAAGTATTTAGACCTACATGACCTCGATGAGTAGGTTAACATGGGAAAACCAAGCATGGATCAGGGTAATGAGTAAAGAAATAAAGGAGAGGGAATTGTATATTTATTGTTATAGGCTATTTCTAACAAACAACTGCAGCTTTCATGAGCTACCCATGCTTCTCTGGGGATATTTCTGTTCAGACATTATCTGCACCATCCACACTGGGTATGAGTGGTAATTTATTCCAGAGTGTTAATGCCCATGCCCCACCCCCATTAGTGTTGTTCACATATCAGTTTGACATTTTCTAAGCTTGGCTGTCTTTTTTTATGTTCCATGAGAACAACTACCCTTCTGTTGTGGCAACATCCATTTAAATAAACGTAATTAACTAAATAGCATTTTATTTATTTTCTCTTTTGTCATGATAATAAAGGCCATATGTCTTAAGGTAAGATTTGAGATTCCTCTCTTTCATCTTGACTACATGAATTGATGATACTGAGTGACCAGTATTTGCCAAGTGTTATGCAAGTAGCAGAGAATGAGATGATAAGATAGACCCATCACTGTTCTCAAACAGCCTCCTGGTTACAAAACCATTCTTTAAGATGCCTAATATATCCATTTCCTGTTACCCTCCATTTTAAAAAATGACTTTTTTCCACCAGGTATTAAAATTATGGAAATAGGTGCTATGCTTTCCAAGTAGCGCTTTATGATTAGGTGTCAATTTATGAAATTATATTCCTCTTGCTGAGAAATGAAATTGCATTGCTCAGATTCAGTACATTTAGAATAATGCTAACCCAGAATTTGGCTTCTAGGATCCCAAAAAGGCTGAGGCTCCCATCCCCTATCTCTTCAGTCATTCCCTAAAAAGTCATCTTGAAATCAAGAATATACTGGCCACAAAGTCCACCAAAAAGAAATAAATATACTGAAGCTTGAATGAGTCATTGATCAAAGAGTCAGAGAAGTCTAAGCCATCCTCACCTTTGTAATTGGCATTTGTAACACACTTACTGTACTGTTTCTTTCTTTTTCAGGAATAATATTGTTAAAAACAGTAAGTTAAGGGTGTCATGAATTTCACCTGATAGATACTGAGTATCTGAGCTTTTAATAATAGTGATTTATCCTGTTAATCATTTTCTTACTTCCTCAAAAACTGTAATAAATGCTTATTGATGTAAAATTCTTCCCTCTTTTTCTGTAAGAAAGGTTTATAGTAAAAAAGATCCAGTAAATATTCAAGAATAGTATAATTTGTCTAATAGAAATAAATGTTTATATAGAGCTCACACTTAGGAGAATATAATTTTTGTATACTCTTATTTGAGCTGTGCTTGAGCTTATTTTTAGTCAGAGAATCATTTTGATTTGAAATGTTCTTGCATGCTCCAGAAGGGATGGTTGCCAACCTCCAGGTTAGGAGAGCGAAACAGCACCTCATTCACTCACCCAAAGCACAGGGCGATTAATGTACAAATGCCAACCAAACTGGAGTCTTTCCCCAGCTTGCAATTGTTGATGTAATTACATGCAGCTGCAGTGAGCAAAAATGTCTGATATTATTTTTAAGTGCAGTGGTCAAACAAATGAAGACTGTGATATTGCCCATGAGATAATTCTCTCAATGAAAAAACTCTAGAGTAGTCCAGTAAAACTCTCTGCCATGATGGTTCTACCTCTGTGCTATTCAGTATGGTAGCCACTAGACACACATGGCTAGAAACATTTGTAATGTGGCTAGTAAAACTATGAAACTTAATTTTATTCTCATTCAATTTTAATTCACTTGAATTTAAATAGCTTCTTATTGTGACTACGTGTTGAACAGATCCAGAGAGAAAATCATCACACATAATGGGATCAGACTTGTGGAGGATATAGTTACTAAAGAATAATAACATAGAATGAGAAATTAGGTTTAAGAGATTTTGAAGTTACTAAAAATGAATGTGTATCTCAAAGTCAAACAAGCTGGATTCAAATCTGAGTTTTACTACTGGTGGATTTGTGAAACTTTATCAGCCTATTATGTGTCCCTCACATAAATATAGTAGCACTTAATAAATTACCATTCAGGAAAGTGTTGCAGTGTCAAATTATTTTTTTAAATAAAATGGCTATGGGGAAAAAGGTGGGACAACTGTAACTGAACAACAATAATTTTTTAAAAAGTTTGCAATAAAAAATGGCTAAATAGTTGACACATGCAGTTTCTAAAAACACTTTGTAAAGGAATTTATTATCAATGATATAGCTATACAATATTTAATGAGTTTTTAGAATGTTCCAGCCACACATATTATCCTGTTTTACCCTTACAGCTATACGAATTAGATATTATTAGTATTAGCGTCATTTTAACATGAAAATATTCAGACAGAAATAAATAACATGCTAAGGTCATGTAGTCATCAAGTAATAAAAACAGAATTTGAATTTATGTCTCTTCAGTCCCTAAGAAAGTGTTCTCTGGTGAATATGTTCTTTACTGATGCTATAC
The DNA here is from genome assembly GCA_039655065.1 of Glossophaga mutica. Classification (NCBI taxonomy): domain Eukaryota; kingdom Metazoa; phylum Chordata; class Mammalia; order Chiroptera; family Phyllostomidae; genus Glossophaga; species Glossophaga mutica. The sequence goes on from CM077303.1 coordinate 162,932,080, forward strand.
AACAGCCTAAATGTGCATCAGTAAATTAATGGATTGAAAAATGGTGGTACATTTACACAATGGAATACTATGCAGCTGAAAGAAAGGAGGAGGAATTCCAACTTTTTGTGACAACATGACTGGAACTGGAGACTATTATGCTAAGTGAAAGAAGCCAGTTAGTGAAAAACAAATACCATCTGATCTCACCTATAAGGAGTCTAATGAAAAAAATAAGCTACAAGCAAAACAGAACCAGAGACATGAAAACATGAAACAGATCGAAAGTCATCAGAAGGGAGAGGAAGGGAGGGAACGGTGGAAAGAAGGGGACGGGATTAGTCAAAGAATGTGTATGAATGACCCATGGACATGAACAAGGGTGTGGAGATTGACTGTGGGAGCAGGGGGTGGGCTGGGTGGAAGAGGGCAAAGTGGGGAAATTGGGACAACTGTAATAAAATAAATAAGAATAAAAAATAAATAAGTAAAGCTAGTAGAAACTGTCATATCCATTTCTGAAAATAGGTGTACTAGATATTTTCATAATCATTCTCATTGAAAAAAGCATAGGAATTCTAGAAAAAATACAACAAATCTATTAAATGCATAGCTAAGCCTGAACAGATATAAGAGAAATCCCCAAAAGTCAAATATAAAATATGAGTTAAAACATATATTTTGAGGATTTTAAAACTGAATTTTATCTCTACCAATTATTTGAAAAAATAAGACTTTATTGCAGATTATTTGAAAAGGACTCAACTATAGTTTCTAGTTATTTTCATTAATGTCAGTAGAAAAAGTAATAAACATCCCAATTAAAAAAAACTTAATTGGCAAATGAAGAAGCACGGCAATGGTCTCTTAGATATGACACCTAAAATGCAAGTAATGAAACAAATTAGACTCCATCAAAATCAAAACCTTTCTTGTTTCAAAGGATACTATCAAGAAAGTGAAAAGACAACTCATGGGACTGGATAAAATAATTGCGAATCATATATCTGATGAGGGCTTGCCTTAAAACTCAACAATAAAAGACAATTCAATAAAAACTGAGCAAGGAACCTGAATAGACGTTCTTCCAAAGATGATATACAAACACTGATTAGCATATAAAAAGATGCTCAATATCATCAATCATTGCAAAATGCAAATCAAATCCACAAGATACACCATTTTATGTTCATTATGGTGGCTATAATAAAAAGTGAAAGTAAGTATATGGAGAAATGTATATTTTCATATATTGCTAATTGGAATGTAAAATGGGGCAGCTGCTTTATAAAACAGTTTGGTGATTCCTCAAAATGTTAAAGACAGAGTTATTATATGACCCAGCAATTCCAATTCTAGATACATACTCAAGAGAATGGGGAAAAATCACCCACACAAAATCTTGTACATAGCAACATTACTCATAATAGGGCAAAAGTGAAAAGACTCAAATGCTCATGAACTGATGAATTAAAACAATATATGGTATATTTGAAAATGGAATATTACTCATCCATATAAAAGGAATGATATGTTGATACATGCTACAACAGGGATGAACCTTGAAAATGTCATGATAACTGTCATGACACAAAAAGCTCCAAATGTATGACACATTTTACATGATATGTGCAGACATGGGAAAGCCATGGAAATAAAAAGCATATTAGTTGTTATCAGAAGCTAGAGGAAGAGGGAAGGAAAGGTAACTGCTAATAAGCATGGGTTTCTTTTGGGGATGATAAAATATCCTGGAATTACATGTCAGTGGTGATTGAACAGCCTTGTGAACATACTGAAGCCTACTGAACTTTATACTTAAAAGGATAAATTCTAAGATATGTGAATTATATCTCCATAAAAGAAAAAAGTCAATGCTACCCTAAAGATACCTTCTTACTAATGTTATAATGGTTGAGAAGGTACAAGAGACAAAACCTTGGGAAGTTGGAAATGCAATCTTTACACAAAAATGAGGCACATCAAAACGATATTTTCAGTGAAAGAAGGAACTATAAAATACTTACTTACTGGCATTAGTGTGTAGCTTGGGGTAGGGAAAGCAAAAAAAAAAAAAAATAATTTTTGAATAGAGTACTCCGGAAGCAGAAAGACAAAATATTACCTCTGAAGAAGAAAGCACCCAGAAGTCAGGCCCCTCAGCATGTCTACAGTTTGAGATAAGCCAAATTTAATCCCCAATCTAAAATGACTGAATACTCAAAAAAGTTACCAACATTGACCAAAAGTCTGCAGAAAAAACATAAGGCAAAGTTTGAACCCCAAATATGTTCAGGCACCCAAATGTGCCTGGAATTACCAGGCATAAGAATGAAATTGATGGTTACAAGTTTAAAGAAATAGGAAGTAATCCAAAACTTGTATAAGTATCAAGAAATATAAAACGTGACCAGCAGATTTAAAAATAATAGAGCTTCTAGAAATGAAAACATAATCATAATTTTTAAATAATTAACTGATAATTTAAATTAACTGATAATATAAAGCTGAAGCAATATATCTGAAGCAAAAATTTGTTAACTGAAAGATATTTATGGGGGAAACTATTTAAATATAGCATAGAAAGAGAAAGATACAGAAAGAGAAAATTTAAGGGCTACAAAAGATGAAAATAAATGTGGATGTACTACACATGTAATTGGATTCAAATGGGAGAAAATGAATGGGAAAATAAAAATGCTATTTAGTGGCTGAACAGTTTCAAAAATTGATATTGAGAAAGCACTATTATTTCAAAAGGAACTTAAAATTGTACAGAGAAAAGACATTGCTCACAGAGAAATAACTATGAAACTGAGAGCCGTTATCTCAACAGCAACCTTGAAAGACCAACGTAGTAGACTAAAATTATCAAAATACTGAGTGAAAACAACTTCAAATCAAGAATTCTGTTCTATATTCAAGGGTAGATAATACAATAGAGCACCAAACAAGTTAGCAATTGAAGAAGACTGAAATCATACTAAGTATCTTTCCAGACCACGGTGGTATGAAACTAGAAATCAACAGCATAAGAAGAGCTAGAAAATCTACAAATATGTACAAACTAAACATGCTTGAATAATCAATGGGTCAAAGAAGAAATCAAGAGGGTATTTGAAGGATATCTTGAAACAAATGAATATTGAAACCCCTTATATTAATACCAGAGCCTATGGTGCACGGCAAAGGTAGTTCTGAGAAGGAAGTTTATAGCAATAAATGCATACATTAGAAATCTACAAAGATTACAAATGATCTAACTTTGTATCACAAGGTAAAGGAAAAAGAACAATTTAAGCCCAAAGTTAGCTTAAGAAAGGAAATAAGAAAGATCAGAGTGAAAATACATAAATAAAATACAGACCGGGAAAATAATAGAAAAGATCAATGAAACTAAGAGCTGCTTATTCAAGAAGGTAGACAAAATGGACAAATCTTTAGTGAGACTAAGAAAAAAAAGAAGGAAAACTCAAACAAATAAAATCAAAAATAAAAAAGGAAAAATTACAAGTGACTCTACAGAAAAACATATGGCCATAACAAACTGCTATGGACTACTACATGACAACAAATTAGATTAAGTTCTAGAATCGTAGAACCTACCAAGACTTCACCAGGAAGATATAGCAAGACTGAAGAGACTAACGACAAGTATGGAGATGAAATCAGTAATCAAAAACTTCCTTACACAGAAAACCCCTGGACTAGATACCTTCACTGGTGAATTATACCAAACATTTAAAGATTTAATGCCAATCTTTCTCAAACTCTTTCTAAAATTAAAAAAGAGGACACACTTCAAAACTCATTCCACAAGGCCAGTACTACCGATATCGAGGCCAGACAGGGACACTACAAGAAAAGGAAACTGCAGACAATATCCCTGATGAATATAGATACAAAAATTCTCAACAAAATATTAGCAAGCAAAATAAAGATGAAGATAGATACAAAAATTCTCAACAAAATATTAGCAAGGAAAATAAAGAACTCGTTAAAGGGATTATAAAGCATGACCAAGTGAGATCTATCCTTGGGATTCAGGGATGGTTCAATATGTACAAATCAGTAAGTGTGGTAGACACATTAATAGAATAAATGATAAAAATTATATGATCACCTCAACAGATGCAGAAAGTCATCTGAATAAATACAACATCTTTTCATGATTAAAAAAACCTTCTACAGATTGGGTATAGAATATACCTCCACACAATGAAAGAAGTATATGACAAATGTCCTGCATTTAATGAAGAAAAATTGAAAGATTTCAAGGACAGGAACTAGACAAGACAAGAGTGCCCACTCTAACCACTCTATTCAACATAGTACTGGAAGTCCTAGCTAAGAGCAATTAAGTGAGAAAAGAAAGAAAAAGCATTTACTTAAATTTTTTAAATAAATTTGTGGTTCTTTGAAGATGATATGATTGTATGTATTGAAAATCCCAAAGACACAACTAAAAATGATTGGATCTAATCAATGAATTCAGTAAAGTTGCAGAATATAAAATCAATACATGGAAATCAGTTGCATTTTATACACTGAAATACAAATAAAAAATAACTATCTCATTTATAAAAACATCAAAAATTTAAAAATACCTGAGAGTAAATTTAATACAGGAAATAAAAAAGTGTACAGTGGAACCTAGAAGATATTGTTGAACAAAATCAAAAAGACAAATAAATGGAAGGACATCTTGTGTTAATGAGCTGATATAGTTAATATTGTTAATATGTCTACATAACCCAAAGCTGTCTATAGATTCAATGCAATCCCTATCAAAATTCCAATTGTATTTTTCACACAAATAGAAAAAACTATCCTATAATTTGTCTGGAACCACAAAAGACCCTAAATAGCCAAAGCAATCCTGAGAACAAAAATGGAGGCATCACATGTCCTGATTTCAAACTATATTACAGAGCTATATTAATTAAAACAGTATGCTACTGGCATTAAAAATACATGCATAGGCCAATGAAACAGAAGAGAGTACCCGGAAATAAACCCCACATATACTGACTAATAATAAGGGAGCCGAGAACATCTAACACCATCTTTTTTTTTTTTTAAAAGGCGCTTGGCACACATGGAAAGCCACATGTAGAAGAATAAAATCAGACCCCTGTCCTACATCATCCATAAAAATGAACTGTAAGTGAGTTAAAGATATAAACATAAGATCCAATACCATAAAACTCTGAGAAGAAAACTTAGGGAAGAATTTCTGCAACACCAGTCTTGGTAATGATTTTTTTTATGTGACACCAAAAGCAAAAATAACAAAAGAAATAATTACTAAATAGGACTATATCAAACAAAACCTTCTGTAGAACAAAGTAATCAACAAGATTAAAAGGCAACCTATGAAATGGGAGAATATTTGCAAACCATATATTGGATAAGGAGTTAACATCCAAAATTGATTTTTAAGAATTCATACAATTTATACAATTCATTCAATGACATAAAATCAAACAATCTAATATAAGAATGGGAACTAATCCTCGTACACTGTTGGTGGGCAAGCAGATTGGTGCAGCCACTGTGGAAAACAGTATGAACTTCCTCAAAAAACTGAAGAAGGAGCTGCCTTTTGACCCAGCAATCCCACTGCTGGGATTATACCCTAAGAATCCTGAAACACCAATTCAAAAGAACCTATGAACCCAATATTCATAGCAGCATAATTTACAATAGTCAAGTGCTGGAAACAGCCTAAGTGCCCATCAGTAAATGAGTGGATCAAAAAACTGTGGTACATTCACAAAATGGAATACTACATAGTGGAAAGAAAGAAGAAACTCCTACCCTTTGGGACAGCATGGATGGAACTGGAGATCATTATGCTAAGTGAAATAATCTAGGCAGTGAAAGACAAATACCGTATGATCTCACCTATAAGTGGAACTTAATCAACAAAACAAAAAAGCAAGCAAAATATAACCAGAGACATTGAAATAAAGAACAAATTGACAGTAACCAGAGGGGAAGGGAGAGGGGGATAATGAGGCAAAGAAGGGGAAGGGTCATCAAGGAACATGTGTAAAGGACCCATGGACAAAGACAAGAGGGGGGATAGAATGTGGGAGGTGGGGGTGGGTAGGGTAAGAAAGAGTAATGTGTGGAATATGGGGACCACTGTAATTGCATAACAATAAAAAAGAGAAAAAGTGGGAACTAAACGTATAGTTTTCTGAAGACATCCAAAAGTCCAAGAGGTACATGGAAAGGTAGTCAACATCCCTACTCATCAGAGAAATGAAAATTAAAACCACAAGATCACATTACATCTGTTAGAATGGCTATTATCAAGAAAACAAGAAATAACAAAAAGTTAGCATTGGTAAGGAGTGGAGAAAAGAGAGCCCTTGTGCAATGTTGGTGGGATCATAAACTGGTCCACCCACTATGGAAGACAATATGGCGGTTCCTTCAAAAACTACAAAATAAAACCACCATATGATACAGTGACCCCACTTCTATGTACGCATTCAAAGAAATGAAAACAGGTTATTGAAGAGATGTATGTGCTCCATGGTTATTGCAGCACTATTCCCAATAACCAAGATGTGGAAACAACCTAAAAGCCCATCCATCAAGCATGAATGCTTAAAGAAGATGTAGTATATATACAACAGAATACTATTCATCTATGGAAATAAAAGACATCCTGACATTTGCAACAGCATGGACAGAACTTGAGAACATTATGCTAAGTAAGATAAGTCAAACAGAAAAAGACAAATACTGTATGTTATTTTAAAAAACTGAATAAAGCAAACAAACAAACCCCCAAACCAGGGTGGAATGGTGGTTATTTGGGGCTAGGGGTTAGGAGAATGGGAGAGATGTTATTTAAGGGCACATACTTGCAATTAGTAGATAAAGAAGTCCTGGTGATTTAATTCACAGAACAGGGACCACAAACAACAAAACTGTAATATACTAGAAAAATGATAATTGTGTGATGGAATAGAGGTATCAGCTAATGCTACAATGGCAATCATATTACAATATAAATGTATCAATTGAAGAAAAAAGAATACTGTTCCAGCTAACTGTCAATCCAGAGCTATGTTTTGGGCAGACAAAAGATTCACCATCAATAGACCTTATTTAATATAGTTTCTAAAAAATCTCAGAAACAAGGTCTGAGGTGCACAAAGTAATGCACAGAAAAAGTAAGCAAAAAAAATGCTGAACATTTAGGTAAATTTAAATGAAGATATCCACTGCTGGCATTGCAGTTATATGGATTGGTAGTTAGGAATTCAGATACGATTTTCTCTTTTCTTTTCTCTTTTCTTTTCTCTTTTCATTTTTCTTTTCTTTTCTTTTCTTTTCTTTTCTTTTCTTTTCTTTTCTTTCTTTCTCTTTCTTTCTTTCCCCTTCCTTCTTCCCTCCCTTCCTTCCTTCCTTCCTTCCTTCCTTCCTTCCTTCCTTTCTTCAAGGTAGGATTTTCTTGAGCTGTCCACAGGATTAAAATCTGCCCTTGATATTGTCACTGAACACTCAGAAGAGCTCATGTGTTTCAGTCACTCCAAAGTGTGTATATGTGTGTGCAAACATTTTCCAAGGACTCAAACTGCTTGACAATATTTTCACTGAATTCTCTGGCTTCTCTTCTTTCTTTGCCAGACACTTGCAGTGAGTTCATCTAGTTCTGAGAGAGCAGCACCTGTCCTGCTTTACACGAAAATTTGATCTACTGGTGGTATGACCACTGACATACTTTCAAGACTCTGAAAATCATATGATCCTAGAATTACAAATGAGAATTCACAATTAGTTATTTGAGTTTCAAAAATCATAGGAAACAAAACTGTGTACAAATTCACAGCCTTTTTCTACTAAGCCATAATCATTCATTTTTAATATCAACTGATAATTATCATAAACTTCTAGGTTTTAAAAAAGTTAAAATATAATTAAAAATAAATTTTAAGCCCTAGGGTGTGGCTCAGTGGGTTGAGTGACAGCCTGCAGATCAAAGGGTGGTTGCTCCAATTCCCAGTCGGGGCACATGCCTGGGTTGTAGGCCAGGTCCCCAGGTGGGGGTGCGCAAGAGGCAACCACACATTGATGTTTCTCTCCATCTCTTTCTCCCTCCCTTCCCTTGTCTCTAAAAATAAATAAATAAAATCTTTTTTAAAGTGTTTAATAAATAAATAAATAAATAAATAAATAAATAAATAAATAAATAAATTTTAAGAAAAAGAAAGTTAAATGAATCCATTCCCAATTCTACTGTCCATGGTCAATAATTTATTGCTAAAGTGAAATGACTAAGAGAGGAAGTTTTCTGGATGGGAAAGCATTTTGAGGATTTGTACAGCTTGTGAGAAGGTAGATCCTAATGTGAATTATTTTTTTAAATTGCAGTTACTCAGTACAATGGGGATCCATGTCTAACCAATGGTTTGTCATCTTCAAGGTTGACAGGAACAAAACAGATAATCAACCCAAGTAGAATTTTTAGCTTTTCAAGAATATAAATATAAAGAAAAGGTATATGTTCTAGCAGTGGTACTAATTTTGTGATATAATTTTAGGTATAAAAGATGGGAGGGAATTTCAGGGGAAAAGGAGAAGGGTTTTGCAGGAACAAGGACATGTGGACAAAAAACAAGAGTGGGGTGGAAATGGGAGGGAGGTGGGGAGGACTGGGGGTGGGCTGGGATGGGAGTAAAAGGCAGAAAACTGTACTTGAACTATTAAAATTAAAAAAAAGAAATAAAATCAGAAATTTAACAAATTCTGCTATTGAAAAGACCACCTCATACCATCAACCAACTAATTGATTAATACATACATACATAAACAAACAAACAAACAAACAATAGGTAAAGCTGACTATTCCAAATGACCAAGTGCATTTGGAAGAATTTGCCTTGTTAATAAATTCAGGCTACTTCACTGCCTTCATGCACAGGGCATTCAGAATAACACACATTTATTTTTATCAGCTTTTCATTTCTTTAATTTCTTTTGGCAGTTGTGGTTTTTACAGCATAGATGATATGACTAATTTATGTTTTCCTAATTGGACAGCTAAGTTATACATGCATGTATTAATTTTGCACAGGGCCTAGAAGTTTCCAGAAAACCCTAATAAACTAATTAAATAAACCAACAAACAATCCAATTTATGATTCATCCATCATTCATCTGCTACTGATTCCAATATCCCCTTTCTTCACTGGTGTGTATGAGTTAGCAGAATATATAAGGAGAAAAACAACACCATAATAATGCTTTGGATTAGATTTCCTGTACTGGCTGATAATTAATATGAGCAGGTTATCTTTCCATTAGAGAAAGAGCTGAATGATATCTATCATTGGGCTCAACGCCTTTCATTTTGTGGTTTGAAGCAGACTAATATCAGACTTTCTGACATGATATCATTGACTGTTGGTTTATTCAGTCTCTATCCAATTAGGGACAGCTGCCCTTCAGTGGTCAGTGGGGAGAGGAAGAGGAGAACCTATAGCCTTTCTAGAGTTTGCTATTAGACCGTGAGCTTGAAGAGAGAGTGGTATTTAGTCTTTCATTAGTGCCTGTGTTGAAATAACTCAGCTCTTGTAACAGAAAACCATATATATCTCTACCAAAATCTTGGTGTGAGATTCTAAAATATTTCTTAAATTTAAAAAAAAATCTAGAAATGTTTTACAAACAGGTCAATTATATAAACATCAGTGTATGTATGAAATAAATTTGTCAGGAAGATTAACATTATTGTCCTGCATTTTTGTTACTGTTCATAAAACCCTAAACATGGTCATCTGTTCAAAGGGTTAAAAGATTCCCCAGTTTAACTTTCTGGTCAACTGCATTTCAAGGAGTAATGTTAATAATAAGGAACTGGAAATCCTGGCAATTATTATTTAATATATAATCTCCAATGGTTAGAGAAAATGTAAAATTAACTGCAAAAAAACATTGCAAATACTAACGGATAGAATTTCCTAGCTCTTTTTTGGTTCAAATACTTCCTTACCCCTGAACTTCTCTGGCCAGACTAAATTTAACAGTCTCTTGTGTAGAATGGACACAGAGCTCAGGGAAGTCCACATATTGCCATCTACTGGTTGGTTTCCTGAGATTTCATGATCCGTCTTTTTGAAAGTCAAATACAAAATATAAATCTCCAAAAATTAACTTAATGTTAGAAGGTGAGAAATGACCCACTCCATTTGTATTTTCTATATTTAGAGTTCCAGACCACAGCTTGGGCATTGGAGGTATCTAGCCCTGTCACAATTATGGTGGCTCTCCTAAGTGGCTTGTTAATCTCACATCAATGATCATGGCTCTCAATTCTCTTTGAAGTTGCTGTGTATTTGAGAAGCCAGACCAACAGTGAACAGAGACCAAGGACAGGGGGAGCAAAGAAAGAACTGCTGGCTAGCACCTGTAGGGGGTGACACCACTTATGAAACACATGTCTTGAGGCATTTCAAATTATTCTTGGCAGGTGTATCATAAACAGAACCTGAGCCTACGCCAGGGTGCTTGGCCGCTGTAATTAAATACACATTATAAAAAGCTCCTGCTGTTTCCTTCTTCTGAAAAATGCTGACAGAGACTTCCTCCCACAACTATGACAGTGTTTCCAACACCTCTGCATTTGCTATTCCTGTGGCTGCAAATAACAGCATCCACGTTTACATCAGTTACAAATGCAGATTAGGGAGGGCAGGGGCACCCAACCAGCATGAATGTACACGAGACAGAGGAGTGTGCCTTTGGGCCAGAGGGCAGCCTCCTCAAGGAGCAGCAAAGGAAAGGCCGTTTGGTTTTCTAAAACTCAAAAGGGAAAGTACTTTTCTGAGCTAGTAATAAACTGAAACTATAATATCACAAGTAGGAATAAAACACAAAGAAGGTGCTAAAGCTGAAGGAGATGAGGCTTCAGCGTGATACCAAAAGAGGTAATGCCAATTTATTTCATTTCATGGAACCTGAAGTAGTTGATAGAGCTGTGTCTGCAATGGTTAAACATCTGGAGATAGAGGAATAAATTAAGTGACTTTTTTAAGACTTGCAGTCATATAATTGTAAATGATAAATGCAAGCAATAATGCTTCAGCACTTTGTATCTAAACTTAGTACTCATAAGAACTAAAAAATAGTGACAAATGGTAACAGCTGCTTTCGGGATCAGAATACTAGATTTCCCTGTCACTAGAAGGTAGTGTTAGATACTTTAAAAAATACTATGGAAACAAGAAAGAAATAGCAAATGTTGTAAGTAGGAAGAAGACAGGAAAGAACCGAGCATTTGCTCTGGTGATTCTGTCTACCCTCCTGTCTTGACCTGCCAGCCTTCCTAACTCGGTGAGGCTGTCCACTAACTTGCTCTAACTATGTGTTCACAGAATCTCTCCTGGATAGGGGTCACCTTAAACTATTAAACATAAGCTAGTTCCCACTAGAGTGAGTTGCTTTAAATAAAAATTGTTTATACTTCAGTAACTTAAAAAGTACACCATTCTCTACCCTTCCATGTGCTCATAGAACTCCTTTCAGTGGACATTCATTCATTCTTTTCTGCCCGATGAGATGTTTACTGAGTGCATACTCTGTGTCACAGACCTATCTAGGTCCTGGACACACAAAAGTGAACAAGGTAGACCCATTATATCCCCTTACAAAATGTACTGTAGTGAGGAATTCACTTGTCAGGAAATGAGTTAATGAATAAACAAAAGGAGATGTAAAGGTGAAAAAATGTGTGGAACAAAAGAAATATTACACAGGTAATCTAAGATATTAGCATTTAAAAGTGTGTGGGGAGAGGGATAACATGAGATTATAGAGGAAGGGCCATCAAGGAACATGTATAAAGGACACATGGACAAAGCCAAAGGGTGGTAGGTTCGGGGGTGGGAGACAGGGATGGGTGGGGCGGGGGGCGTGTTAGGATGAAAATGGAGGCAACTGTACTTAAGCAACAATTTTAAAAAAAAAGAAAAAAAGAACTGTGTGTACATATAATCCCACTTAAAATAAGCAATATAGCCTTATTAAAAAAAACATAGGTTCACATATGCACTTGAGTTTAAAGAGGATAGTCATTGATGTTTAGCCTCTATGTATAAATTTCCCTTTTTATAATTTTAAGATGATTTTTGTACATACTTCATAACCAGAGTTCTACCAGAGGTATAATCAGTTAAATGACAAAGAAAACAGGCTTAGCCTCCTGGGAGTTAGCATACTTTTGCCCAATAGAAATTTGACACTGCCCACCACTACTTCTGAGTCCCTGTGTTTTCACTTAGAGCCCCTTGACTGCCTGCTGTCTTCAGGGGTTGTACATCCTAACTATGCATGAGAAGGGAAGGCACACTTCTAGACATGACTGGAGAGGTTATGCATAAAAACAAGATAATAAGAACAAAGCATAGACAATACCAACTGTTTGCAAAGACATGGAGCTTTTTGTTCTATTGGTGGGAGTATAAACTGGCATGACCAGCTGTGAAGACTGGCTGGCAGAACCTACCAAAGCTGAATGTGCACATGTACCCTTGTGCCACCATTGCTACTTCTAGCAAAATACCCAACCTAAAGAACATCGTACTTAATATATTCAACAAAAGGCACATATTAGAATTTTATAGCAGCATGGTATGCAACAGCCAAAACTATAGATCACCTAAATGCCTATCAACAGTTAAATGGATAAACTGTGATGTATTTACAGGATGCAATACAGCACAGCAATGAGAATGAACTGCAACTACAAGCAACAATATGAGTAAGTCGCAGGTGTAATACTGAGCAAAGGAAACAAGGCACAAAACAGTAAGTATGATGTGACCCCATTTACAGAAAGCAGAAAACCAGGGAATAATCTATGGAAATAGAAGACAAGTGGTCACGTCTGGGGTTGGGCCTAGAGGGGAGAAAACTGGGGAATTCAAGTTGCTATTTTTTTACTTTACCTGAGTGCTTTCAGGTAAAGTAAAGCACTCAGGTAAACTGAGTACTGAATATAGTGATGCTTTTTTGGTGAACTTTCACCCATATGAATACATGCATAATGTACTGAAAGTGTATTGTACTTTAGTTAAATAAAAGCAAGTTACTAAGAAGTTTTAGTACTGCTAGGTCTCCTAGTCTAAGGGTGAATACCCACCGAGCCGGAATCGACCCCGTAGTAACCTGTATCCTTCTCCCTCCATTCCTCTACAAAACTCAGCTAATTGTGGATCATTTGGTTAAGTTTTTCTTTGTCATTGTCCTTCTTTTACCTTCATCATACTTCATCCATTTACTTCAAACTGTGACAACGATTTGCAACTAAAGATCCATTATTTTAATTGACAACTTTCCATAGCAGATTGCTGTGTGCTACTATTTGTGTGACTTGTTCAGCAGACAGGAGTACTTTGGGGCTCTATTAATAGTAATTTTAGAAATAGCAGGTGAGCAACTCCACTTCTGGTAGGGAATAAATTGTCACTTTGGATGGAACAGCTTTTGGGAATTGGGGGCCAGAATGAAGTGTCATGCCATGAAAAGGCCTGATAACAGAAAAGGAATAAACCAGTGCCTTAAAGTGTCTGCAGGTGGCTTAAAATGGAAAATGTTCTCTCATCTCTATCTTTGTAAGTCAATGATTTCCTGTGATCTTTCCGCACCCAATTTTCCTTCTCCCAGCCTTCACTTCCGAGTGTACACTATGTCATCTCTCTATAGTTCGGTGTAGCAGAACTAGCAGTATTTCTTTTACCCTAACAGCCATACTTAGCATTACAATTTCACCTGTACTTATATGGGTTCCTTCAGTAGTAGACTTATGCCATGCATGGAGAAAACTCATTTTTCGGCTCTTTTTCAAGCCGTGGGTGTCCAACCCCTGCCATTCCCTCTGCCCTCTCCATTGTTTTCCTGTTTTCTGTAGAACCATTAGAATGGAGTAACTGGACTCCAGTCTCACTTGAGCTGGTATCCCGTGAACTTGTTCCTTATGAGGCAACACATCTGTCTAGACATTTCCATGTTCCATTCTGGTTGGGATGTTATATGATGTAAAACATATATCGCATTTAACTTCTTGTTAAGAAAGCAGTAGCTTGGCAGCTGGGATAAACAATCAGCAGTCTCTCAGTTCCAATGTATCATTAGCTTTTCTGCTCTTCAATGACAGAAAATTTAATAAATAGAATAATTCAAATTAAGACTCATACCTGAACATTAAGACATATTCACTACTTCTTAATTCTAGGGATTATTAAAGATAGTATTACTGAGGACAGCTTGATAGAAGTAAAAACAGGTTTAGATAACTGCTGATACAACCTGTATCAACAGTTTATCTTTTGGGCCCACCTTTGTCAACATGAATTGAGAGTTTTTTTTTCCAGGAAGATATCACCTTAAAACACTCTATTACTTTACTGTTTGCTTCAAGAAATTCTTGCAAACAAATTTATCCAGACTAAAGTTTGCTTCTGTGGGCACAGATTGCTCACTTGAGTGAACAGTTCACTTTTCAGAAAGCAGTTTACTTACCAAGTCTTTCAACAAAACACTTTTCTTAATGTATCCCCAGATCCCTATGCCACACATTTGTCCAGTCCCATTTTTTTGCCTACCTTGAAAGATCTGCCTAAATTGATCTGCTTGAACCCAAACTTCCAAACTGTGTATCATCTCCTAACATCCTGTACCTGATATATTACTGAGACAAGACCACCAATCCATCCATTCGTGCATCTACCCATCTGGCTAGGTGGTGTTATTTCTTAGTACAGGAACTGACAAACTTAGTTTTGTTTGGTCAATAGCTGTTTTCCAGTGACTACAGTCAACAAGCAATAGATAGAAATGTTAATGCATACTTATTAAGGCTGGGTTATCAATAACAATAAAGAATTGTACTTTAATCATAATGAATGTATGCTTAGTGAATTCATTCCTTTTATAAGTCTTTCTCTTTTCAGTCATAGATATTTTGAATGTCAAAAGTTACTAGATATGTAATCATCACCTAACTTTTTTTAAAGGCCTGACTAAAAAGAGAAGAAACTGTTTGATTCATAGAAATAAAAGTGGGCCTTATTAGAATGAAATGCATCTAGCTAAAAGAAAAGAATGATTAATCAAAGGATAATTATAACCCATTCAATTCCTTTTACCATGAAATTAAAATACAGAATTTTTAAGAAAATTAAATCTTTCAGTAAGAAAGTAAAGCTATCTAACCTCAACTGTAAACATATTTTTGAAACCCCACTTAGAATTGAAACTAAAAAAAACATTTATCTGTCAGGTAATAAGCACTAATGGCTTAATCTAACCTCTAAGAAGTTGTTAAAATAAATAAATAAGTAAACAAATAAATAGTACTATAATAAAGCACATTCATCCTGGAAGGAACATTATATCTTTCTCTAGGAAACTCTAGGCTCAAACCTGGGCAAAATTTAAAGACATCTTCTGTCCTCATTTGTGTCTGCACATTACTGAAGGAGAGAGATACTCAACTGCAATCTAATGTTGTCATCTTAGTTGTTCATACAGATGAAGTTAGTAGGGTATAAGAATACTTCATATAATTATGGTTGAAAAAATCTTCAAGACACTACCTCACTCAACAAATATTTTTGAGAATCTTAATCCTGGTCTAGTGTCCCATGACAGATTAGTCCTGAAAAGAGTTAATTTTAAAATGGTCGTGCAGGGTTCCATAAGTGACCCAATGGTTTGATCACACAAACAACTGAATGGTGCACCTGATATTATACACTTGAGACTCAGGAGGAATGTTCAAATAATTTCTATTTCGGAATGTCAAATTTACCAAGAAATAAGATTCTACCCATTAAAACCGCCTTTTGAAATGATTGAACCAAATCTTTAGGCTCTCAAATAATGTGCTTTTAGGTAAGATCATAAATCTTTATATTTTAACGAGCTAAAAAAATTTAATTTCAAATTTAGTAAGTGAAAAATTTGAGAAATCTCAAAATAAAATAATAATAATAGCAAGATAATCCATCATGCAGCTTAATTTATACAAGTAGATTACATTCAGAGAATTTAACCTATCTACATGTATAGGAACATGTGTGAACACATCAGCTCCAAGTTGCCTTTCTTTAGAATTCAATTGTTGACCTGTCTAGGCAAATAATTCAGCTCCTTGCTTTGCTTGGGCTATAAAGTTGAATTTTAATGGAGTCTACATGCTGAAAATTTCTACAAACACAAATGTTCTTGATAAATAAGTTGCTTCTACCTTGGTGGTGTTTCATTAGTTACAAAACCAGTCTTTAAGGAATGGAGGCCAGAGTTAATTAACAAATGGCGACACTCAGGTGCTCTAAAACTTCCCTATATTATTTCCCCTTGATTGATCTTAGTAGTACACAATTAAACAGCAAAGATTCTACGAATATTTGCTTTTTCACATTAACCCTATTTCTCATTGAATATGTAGTTGTTTTGATACTTTTATGCATTTTGGCTTACTAATATTAGAATCTATTTTAGTGGTTCCCCCAATATTGGCAAAGGATTCACATCAATATTGAGTGATATAGCTGAGAGTCAAAAAATAGATATTATGTACTCAGGGATCATATATATGATCTTGGTATCATTACCTGTTTATCACACATCCCACATGTCACCATGTAGAAATGAAGATATGTCTATCTGTCCAGGCCTCCTCTTTCATGAGGGAAAAACTATCTTAAAACATTGTCCCTGGCTGGTGTGGCTCAGTGAATTGAGTGCCAGTCTACAAACCAAATGGTCACCAGTTCAGTTCCCAGTCAGGGCACATGTCTGGGTTGTGGGCCAGGTCCCCAACTGAGGGCATGCGAGAGGCGACCACACACTGATGTTTCTCTCCCTCTCATTCTCCCTCCTTTCCCCTCTCTTTAAAAATAAATAAATAAAGTATTTAAAAAGACATAGTTTTGCTTTTTATCACTTTCCTCTACTTTGAAATATGAGGTAGAAACTACTTATTCTCTGCTGGACAAAAAATATGTTGCGTACAAGAATACAGACCAAACACACACTGTGATCCTTAGCTGGTGTCTTTCCCATTGCTTCTGCTTTCATGCCCCACATTTTCTCTTCTTCCAATTCATACAATTAATCAAGAAAAAAAAAGAATGTAAAACACAATACCCAGTAAGGGTATACAATTAAACTTATAGGTTTGTTTCTTTTAAATTATAACTTTATATCAATATCCTTATATTTCTATATACAAGACAAAGATGCTATCAGTCAAGAAGGGTGCCAGTCATAGTTGCTTCTTATATCCAATGCAAAGTCATACTTTTAAACATCTGTCTGTCATTGTTTATGACATCTGGTAATTGCTTTTAAAGTCCTTTATTTTTCTAATGTAAAAAGTAATAAATGTTCATTTTTAAAGTAAAAAAATAACTATCATCCCATTGCTCTAAAATGGCCACTGTTAATTCTGTGAAATACTGCTCGCAAGCCTTTGTTTTCACTCACATACACAAATCAAGACCACATTGCACATAATTATATAATTTGCTATTTTCACTTAACAGTATGTCACAAAAGGGAGATCCAAGATGGCAGAGGAATAAGTGGAAGCTACACTAACCTGCTCCCAGGACCAATCTGGAATTACAACTAAACTGTAGAGAAATCATCCTAAATAACCAACTGAACACTAGCTGGAGAGAAGCCTTATAACCAAGGACAGAGGGAAGAAACCACTTCAACACAAGACTGGCAGGTAGCGAGGTGGAGGTGCAAAAGGGTTGGCTGGGCTCCCATGGTTGGCAGCTGAAGTGTCAGAGGGATGTTTTAGTGGCCAGGGGATTCCTTTGAGAAGTGTGGGGTCTAAACCCCAAGCTGGGCTGCCTACCCTATTTCACCAGAGCTGGAAAGGAACCCAGCTAACCTCCAGCTGTGAAAAGCAGCAAGATTTCTGTCTGCCAGGAAGATACAGCTGGAAAAACAGAGAGCCTCTTAAAGAGCCAATGCACAAAATTTTGTTTGCAGCCACTTACCGTGGGCTCTGGCAATGGAACAGCACAATGGACTAGAGACGTTTGAGGAGAGTCTGGGGTTGGTGACTCTGGGAGAGAATTGAAAGAATAGCTGCCAGTATTCCTGTGCTGAGTCATTCTCCATTCTGCAGGAGCCATCTTGCTTAGACTACATATGTATCTGTCAATATTACCTTAAATGTAAATGGCTTAAATGCTCCAACCAGAAGACATAGGGTAGCTGAATGGATAAGAAAACAAGACCCATGCACATGCTGTCTCCAAGAGATCCATCTCAGATCAAAAGATACACACAGGCTAAAAGTAAAAGGATGGAAAAAGATATTTCATGCAAATGGAAAGGAAAAAAAGCTGGGGTAGCAGTAATAATATCTGACAAGAGAGACTTTAAAACAAAGGCTATTATAACAGACAAAGAGGGACACTACATAAGAATAAAGGGAATTATCAAACTAGAGGATGAAACCCCAGTAAAACATATATGCACCCAACATAGGAGCACCTAAATACGTGAGGCAAATCTTGATGGACACGAAGGGAGAGATAGACAAATATACAGTCATAGTCAGGGATTTTAACACCCCTTTGACCTCAATGGATAAATCTTTCAGGCAGAAAACGAACAAGGAGAATGCAGCCTTAAACAACACATTAGGTCTAATGGATTTAATTGAAATCTTCAGAGCATTTCACCCCAAAGCAGCAGAATATACATATTTTTCAAGTGCACATGTAACATTTTCTAGGATAGATGAGATTTTAAGACACATAATTAGTCTCGATAAATTTAAGAAGATTGAAATCATATCAAGAATTTCCTCTGACCACAATGCTATGAAACTAGAAATCAATCATAAGAGCAACACTGAAAAACATGCAAAGATGTGGAGGCTAAATAACATTTATTAAACAATGAATGTTCAATGATAAGATCAAAGAAGAAATCAGAATGTACCTTGAAGCAAATGGAAATGGAAATGAGGACATAAAAATCCAAATTCTCTGGCACACTGGGAAAGCAATCCTAAGAAGGAAATTCATAGCATCACAGGCCTACCTCCAAGAACAAAAAAAAAAGCTCAAATAAACAATCTAACTTTACACCTGAAGGAACTTGAAGAAAAAAAACAACAAAGTCAAAAGTGAGTAGAAGGAAATAAGAAAATCAGAGCAGATAAACAAAATACAGTTTTAAAAAATGATATAAATGCTCAATGAATCCAAGAACTGTTTCTTTGAAAAGATAAATAAGACAGAGAAACTTTTAACTATATTCATCAAGAAAAAAAGAGAAAAGGCCCAAATAAATAAAATCAGAAATGAAAGAAGAGAAATAACAACTGACACCAAAGAAATACAAAGGATTGTAATAAAATATTATGAACAACTATATGCCAACAAACTGAACAACTGAGATTAAATTAATAAATTCCTAGAAACATACAATCTTTCAAAACTAAATCAGGAAGATTCAGAAAATATGAATACACAAATTCCACCAAGTGAAATTGCAGCAGTAATCAAAAAAAAAAAAAAAATCCCCCAAATCAAAAGCCCTGGACTGGATGGCTTCACAGGAGAATTTTACCAAACATTCCAAGAACTAACACCTCTCTTTCTCAAACCATTTCATAAATTTTGAGAGAAGGGAATGCTCTCAAATTCATTTAAAAAAACCAGCAATATCCTAATTCTAAAACCACATTAAGACACTAGAAAGAAAGAAGTTATAGGCCAATATCCATGATTAACATAGATACTAAAATCCACAAAAAATATTAGCAAACCAAATATAATGCAACCAAAAGATTATACACCATGATCAGGTGGGATTTTTTTCTTGGAATGCAAGGTTGGTACAACATTTGCAAATCCATAAATGTGATCCACCACACAAACAAAATGAATGATAAAAACCACATGATCCTATCAATACATGCAGAAAAGTATTTGATTAAAATCCAGTACCCATTTATGATAAAAACTCTCAGCAGAGTGGGAATAGAGGGAACATACCTAGACATAAATAAAGGCCATACATGACAAACCCACTGCCAGCATAACTCTGAACAGGCAACATCTACAAGTGTTCCCTTTTAGATTGGGAACAAGAAAAAGATGTCTGTGTTCACCTCTTTCATTTGAAATAGTACTAGAAGTCCTAGCCACAGCAATTAGAGAAGAAGAAGAAATAAAAGGTGTCCAAATTGGAAGGAAAGAAGTAAAACTGTCTTTACTTGTAGATGACATGATACTGTACATAGAGAACCCCAAAGATTCTACAAAAAAACTATTAAAACTGATCATTAAGTTTAGCAAAGTGCAGGATATAACATTAGTATCCAGAAATCAGTTGCATTTTTACATGCCAATAACAAACTAACAGAAAGAGAAATTAAGAAAACAATCCCATTCATGATTGCTTCAAAAATAATAAAATACCTAGAAATGAACCTATCCAAAGATGTAAAAGACCTATACTCAGAAAATTCTAAGACACTGAAGGAAGAAAAAGAAGATACATAAATAAGTGGAAGCACATACCATGTACATGGATAGGAAGAATCGACATCATTAAAATGTCCATCCTGCCCAAAACAATGTATAGATCAATGCATATCTTATCAAGATTCTGATGACATATTTCACAAAACTTGAACAAATATTTCAAAAATTCATATGGAAACACAAAAGGCCCAGCATAGTAATAGAGACCCTGAGAAAGAAGAACAAAGAGGGATCATACTACCTAATATCAAACTATACTATAAGGCCATAGTTATCAAAACATCATGGTACTGGCATAAAAACAGACACATAGATCAATGGGACAGAATAGAGAGCCCAGAAATAAATCCACACCTTTATAGTCAATTAATATTTTACAGAGGAAGCAAGCACATACAGTGGGCTAAAGCTAGTTTATTCACAAATGGAGTTGGGAAAATTGGACATGTACTTGCACAAAAATGAAACTAGATTCCCTTGTCACACCACACACAAGAATAAATTCAAAATGGATCAAAGACTTCAATGTTAGAACCAAAACCGTAAAAATCCTAGAAGAAAACATAGGCAGCAAAATATTGGACATTGCTCATAACAATTTTTCAATAGGATATATCTCCTCAGGCAAGGGAAACAAAAGAAAAAAAAGGACTATATTAAACAAAAATTGCACAGCAAAGGAAATCAGGAACAGAATAAAAAGACAACCCACAGAATGTGAAAACATAATCACCAATACATCTGATAAGGGATTAATATCCAAAATTTATAAAGTAATTATAAAATGCAACACACAAAAAGACAAACAACACAATTAAAAAAATGAGCAAAGGATCTGAATAGACACTTCTTCAAGGAGGATATACAGATGGCCAATAGACATATGAAAAGATGCTCAACATCACTAAACATCAGAGAGTTGAAAGTAAAACCACAATCAGATACCACATCACACTTGTCAGAATGGCTACCATTCAACAAATCAACAAACAGCAAGTGCTGGTGAGGACATGGAGAAAGGGGAATCCTTTTGCACTGGTGGCAGAAATGAAGACTGGTGTGGCCACTGTGGAAAGCAGTATGGAAATACCTAAAAAAAAAAAGAATGGATCTGCCTTTTGACCCAGTGATTCTATTTCTGGGAATATGTCTGAAGAAAACGAAAACACTAATTTTAAAGAACATAAACAACCCTATGTTCATTGCAGCATCATTTACAATTGCAAAGGTATGGAAGCAACCCAAGTGTCCATCAATAGATGAGTGGATAAAACAACTGTGGGACATTCTTACAATAGAATACTACTCAGCTATAAAAAAAGAAAATTTTTACCCTTTGCAACAGTATCAATGGACCTGAAGAACATTATGCTAAGTGAAATAAGCCAGTCAGGGAAACACAAATACCATATGATTTCACTCATATGTGGAATATAATGAACAAACTGAACTAACAAGGAAAATAGGGAGAGAATCATAGAGAGCAGGATGACCCTAGTTGGCACTGGGGGCGGAGATTGGGGATAGAGGAATTGAGCAAAAAGGAAAAAGGACTCATGGACATGGACAACAGTTTGGTGATTGCAGGGGGTGAGAAGGGTATGAGGGGACTCAATGGTAATGGAAAAAAATACAATAAGTATTAAAAAACAATATATAACAAGAGTTTTTGATTGGCATTGAGCTTCAAGAGTCATCAACATTTTGCCAATATTGTTTCATCTATTTCTCTTTTTACAATTGGTGAGAGAAAGCATTAAAATGTTTGAAAACAAATTTCAGATATCTGTTCAATTTATCTGTAAATATTTAAGAACATAGTTCTAAGAATTAAGAGATTTTTAAAAAATCTAACCATAATCCCATTGTTGCCCTACCAAAATTAATAACATATTTAGCACATTATAATCCCTTAATATCAAGTAAGATACAGTCCATTATAAATGTAGCCTGTGGTTTCAGAAATGACTTTTACTCATATCAGGATCTAATCACCTTTTGTTTGTCTCTCAAGATTCTTTAACATATAATAATGCTCCTTTCTTAATTTTTCTCTATGACATGTATTTGTTGTATAGAATGAATAATTTGTTTGCAGAATTTCTCACATGCTAACTTTTGGTAATTGCCTTTCATAGTGCCATATAACTTGTTTTTCTATCCCCTGTGCTTCCTATAAAGTGGTCATTGGACTAGAACAGTCTTTCCCAAAGAATTTTCTGCAATGATGAAAATGGTCTCTATCTTTCCAAAATGTTAGTCACAGCTATACAAAACTATTGAATACTTCAAATGTGGGTGGGGTGAACTTTTATTTAATTTAAATTTAATTTTAAATAAACATGTTGCTAGTGATAACCATATATATATGCATATATGTGTATATGTGTGTGTGTGTGTAAGTTCTTTTTTTCTTAAAAACCAGTCTAATGTGTATGAAGTGGTATCTCATTGTGGTATTTACTTGAAGTTCCCTACTGACTATTTTTTTGAGCATCTTATCACTTGATTATGGTTCTTATTGGCTATCTGGAGAAATGTTTATTTCAAGTGTTACACCATTTTTAAACTGGGTTTTCTTTTGTTGTTGAATTTGAGGAGTTTTCCACATATACTGGATATTAATCTCTTATTAGGTGATTTACAAAAAAATGTCCTATTCTATTGCTGCCTCTCTTTTTATTGTTGATACTGTTGATTTATGTACTAAAGTTTTTAATTTGTATGAAGTTTAATTTGTCTCTTTTTCTTTCATTGCCTGTGATTTGTGTGTCATATATATGGAATCATTGCAAAATCCAATGTCATGAAGACTTCCCTTACATTCTCTTCTAAGAGTTTTATGGTTTTAGCTCTTCTGTTTAAGTGTTTGATCCATTTTAAGTTAATTTTTATATTTGCTGTTGGGTAAGGTGTTAAATTCATCCTTTTGCATGTGGATATCTATTTTTCCCAGTACCATTTGTTGAAAACACTACATCTTCCCTGTTGAATGGTATTGGCATTCTTGTTGAGAGTCATTTTACCATATATGCAAGGGTTATTTCTGGGCTCTCTGTTCTATTGCATTGGTTTATATGTGTGTCTTTATGCCAGTATCAAACAGTTTTGTTTACTTAGCTTTGATCAGATCCCACAACCTTCAATGAATAGTTTAAGCATATCCCATTTCTATCAGACTCACCTAGTGTCTCAAATGATTGATTACCTGGCTGAGGTAGTATTCTTCAGGTTTTCCTCCTGTAAAGTTTCTGCCCCCACCCCTCACTCCCTGCTGTAATTCTTGGAAGGAAGCCACTATGCCCAGTCCACATTTAAGAAGTGGAGAGTAATCCTTCCCCCAGCCAAGGGCCATGCATCTATATAAATTATATAAAATTTTTTTGCATGGGAGGTTTGTCTCCATCTCACTTATTTATTGACCATTTATTTATGTAAATATGAACTGTCAGGTATTTTATAGCTCGAGTTAAATTCCAATTTCTTTCTTTCTTTCCTGTATCTTTTTCTCTCAAAATCTTTTAGCTTTGACCATTGGGAGTGCTTTCAGTTGGCTCCTGCATCCCTTTGACATGGCCCATCATTTCACATTTCTTTTT
This sequence comes from Glossophaga mutica, assembly GCA_039655065.1. Lineage (NCBI taxonomy): Eukaryota > Metazoa > Chordata > Mammalia > Chiroptera > Phyllostomidae > Glossophaga > Glossophaga mutica. The sequence goes on from CM077303.1 coordinate 162,956,204, forward strand.
AAAATAGTATTTCCTTATTCTCTGATGCTACAAGGTGTTCCAGACTCATCTTATATATTGCATGCCTCAGTCCTAGAATCCACATTTCTCCAAGGATCCCTGGTCCCTTTCATTAAAGAAATCAAGATCTGGAGACAAGGCATGCTCATTGCTAGTAGTACCTCAGATGACAGAGAAAGGAAATATATGTGTATATTCTAAAATATATACAAATATATCTATGAATATTCCTACTTGTAATAATTCATATCTATATTAAGTTAACCATGAGTTCATACTCATGTATCTAACCCTAATCAATTAACACATGGCTCATTTCAGCCTCTTCTCCATGGTTATCTATAAATTCTCACTCTTGAGGCGTCTTTTTGATCCATCATCCATTCCTGGTTTGTGATGGAGTCATGCCTGATCTCTTTCCTTATGTTGAGACCTACTACATGTCAAAGTGAAATCATGATGACTCTCTGCTTTGTGTAGTCACTGCTCAAAACCTGAGCTGTTGGTGCAGCTACTTTCAGAAGACACTGATTGTTAGTGTTAGGTGGATTCCATGTGGTTTGTTTCCAGTCTCTCCAGTGGCCTATCTTTGTCTCCAGACCCCAAAGAATGTTGATAGTAATGTTTTGTTAGGAAGTACTATATTGACTTCTGTGACACTACTATAATTTCTCAGGAAAAATTGTCTCTGTCTTGTTAATGGTTCAACCTGTGGTTGAAAGGTGAGACTGCAATGACCAAATTTTTATCAGAAACAAAGCCTACATATATCACATATATGATTAGGCATAAAGCACAAAGGATTCAGTTTATTTTCTTTGTCTACAAGTGTCCAGACACATGTCCTCTGTGGGATGAGCCACATTAAGGGTTTAAGAACATAGAAAGAATCTCCTCTGTAATGACCAAGCTTAAAGTAATCCAAAGTAAAAGGCAAATTTGTGCTGCTGAAATATTAGTTCATTGACTTTGTAAGTGGGATAACAAGGTTGGACACATTCCCAGATTTATTCTGGGAAGCTACATTCAAATTTTAATTCAATTCCTATTTAATAAAGAGAAAAATGCATGTGGGAAAATGGTCCTACTTTCAACTTATATTTTTGGTTGGATTTCTAGTTCTAGCAGTTTTCTTTTTTCTCTTTTTGCTTTGTTATTTGCCTCTCAGCCAGTTAATCACAGAAGCCACTGGCTTTCTACTTTCTAATTGTTTTTTTTTTTTTTCCTCAGCATATTATTACTTTTACCTGATTTCCCTTCTGCTTCTTTCATGTAGCTCTATCTCTATTTCACCTATGACTCATTTTCTGGCTTTTCTGATGAAGAGTGCCTTTCTTCACTTTCCTCAAATTAATTCTACTTTTTAAGGAAGAACAATTCTCACAGCCGTAAGGTGCAAGTGACTAAGTACTTACCATTCCTACTGCCTTGCTTAGTCAGGAAAGATTTTATGCTCCCTAATCCTCTGCTTTGTTACAATGTACCTTGCGGCTCTTGCTAATGTTGAAAGTAACAACATGTTTTTAATCTAATTTACTAATATGAAACAGCTTTCTTCTGAATCACAGTGGTGTAACCATTGACAACCAGGGCTTTGGCTCATGTTGAGTGTGAGTGCGTAGGATCAGGAAATAAAATTTTCCAGTATCTCACTATCCCAATTTAATCTTCATCAATCATTGTGAATTAATTAGCAAGTAGTAAGTAATGTTGTATCAGTAAATATTTGTGAATAATTATGTGGTTTCTTTGAATGTTTATCATCCAAAAGCCTCAAAAAAACATTAGGTTCAAGCAGGCTTTTATTATTGTTCTCGTTTCTTTTATTGGATTATTTTTAAACTTTCTATACACAGAGCAAGTAATTGTTCAAACCATTCTTCACATTCACCATACCACTCTCATTCTATCAGTTGGAATTACCCTCTATTCACCCAACACTCATCTTTCTCCCTCTAGATCAGGGGTGTCAAACTCATTTTCACTGGAGGCCACATCAGCCTCCTGTTTGCCTTCAAAGGGCCAAATATAATTTTAGGACTGTATAAATGTAACTATTCCTTAACAGTTAAGCGAGAGCTCAGCACTGCCTCCAGGTAGAAACAAGGGGCAGGGCCAGATTCACCCGCAGGCCTTGCATTTGCCACCTGTGCTCTGGATGTGCGCTCTTCCACTTTGTTCCAAAAGAGAGGTGCCTTCTGTTCTTTCTAAGTTAATTCCCTCTATTTTCACTCTTTCTGTTATGAACCCTCCATCCCCACTGTGGGAATCTATAGCATTTCTCTTTCTTTTCTGCTTTGAAATAAATTTAAGTCTCCCCTGGCTTGGGAAAAAAATAAAAAAGGCATGAACTTTGTGAACTTTCAAGCTACCATCTTATTCTCCTTGTATTCATTGCCAGTTTCTATTCCTCATAACCAATCATTAGCATCCTGAAACCTGGCATCTCTTCCCATTACTGGACTGATAATGCTTCTGCAGAAGTCACCAATGGCATCATAATCAATTTCATGACATCTCAACTGCTTATTATCTTTGTTTTGACATTGCCAGTGTGAGCTTCTTCCTTTGAAACGCATCTCATGGTTGGTTTCCATGACACGATAATGCAGTATTCCCTTCCCTTCATTGTTTTCTACTTGTCCATTTTTTAAAATCTTCATAACTATGGCTATTCACAAAATTAATCCTCATTAATTCTGTTCTACTTTATGTATACCTCTTTGTACATTAAAACTCATCTGCATCAACAACTTAACCATGGGAATGATTTAAGGTCTACATCTGTAGTCAAGTTCCGTCTCCTGAGTTCCAGTCCTGGATTATCTATTGGCCATTTTATTTAATTTGCTCCCCTTGAACTCAACCTCAGAATATTTCAATTAGAATTCATTTTCTTCCCCTAGCCCTTAAATTTGCCCGTCTTCCTATTTCTATATTTCTGCCAGTATTTTTTTTTTTATCAATTTGCTAGATGCACAGGCTATCTAACCCCTCAGGTATTTGTGTGTCTCCATTTCTTTCTCTGCCTTCATCAATTGGGTATCTTCCTTTCCAGTCATATGACTTCCATTAGAGTTCACAAATTGGTTCTCCATGCCTGGCTTATTGCCATAGACACCTAAGCTCTTGGGTACTCTCCCACTTCTCTCAATATCACAAACTGAGAAGATTCTCATTTTCTTAAAAATAACACTTTGTCCCAGAACCAGCTCTTTTTAAAAGAATGCATGATTTCTTTATTTCCTGTGCAGGAGGGACCTAAGGGTGAAGGGCCTTGAATTACAAGATAAAATACATTAGAAGATCTTTAAGGTTATTAATTAGGAAGCTATCTATAAAGATAATAAGAATAAAGAAAATTAATTTGCTTTAATTATATTGTGGTGGACAGGTTAGTAGAATTGAGACTGGAGGCATCAATTCCATTTTGCAGTTTTTGCAGTAACTGTCACATGAAATGATGGATAAGAAATTCAAATGACAATGTGGGATGATCAGCTTAAGAAAGACTGGAAGGAGAATTCATCAAGTATTAGGGATTGACTGATTGATGTGGGGGTGAGAAAAAGGGAAAAAGAAATAACTGTTAGTTTCAAGCATGTGATTTGTAGGATTAGGGGAAAATTAAATTTGTAAGAAAGTAGGAAAACATGAGGGGGGACCAAAAAAGCTGGAATTTATTTATTAGAAAGTTGTGTATTTATTCTTATGTGTTTAAACTTTAGTCACCTTCAAAGTGCTCTTCATTTGATGTAATACACCTATTGAGATATTTTTTTCATTGCTCAAAACAGTTTTTGAACCGATTTGATGCCTTTTAGTGCCTCTGCTGGTTTTTGTTTCACTTCTTCCACATCAGCTAAATGTTTCCTTTTGAGGACTTTTCTCATCCAGGAAACAAAATAGAAAGTCATTTGGGCTGAGATCAGGTGAATAGGGAGGGTGTGGCATGTGGGGGAGTCATGCTGTTTTTGGTCAAAAACTGCTGAACACTCAGCATGGTGTGGGCAGGTGTGCTCATAAGTCATCTGTCATGAAATGGACAAACACATTGAAAGAGTCTTCAAAAAAATTCACTGAAGCCAAATGCAGCCTCTCACAACAACTCCAGCTGGTACACTGATACAGATGGGTTCCTAGAACACTCACCTAGCAGGGGAAGCCTGTACTGCAAGAGACATACCCTCTTGAAGATAATTCTGTTTTGTGGGGGAGTACCCCCTCTTAGAGCTGTCTGGGAATAGAGAAAGTTTGTGATTTCCATTTGAAATATAGTGTATTAATGATATGTAAATATATGTCAAGCAGAAACCTTGATATATGTTAGGATTTTTAAACATAGGATGTCTTCTCTGAACAATTTTCATGGTTTTTCCTGAAGGAAAACATCATAGAGCTATATATGCACAATAGTTGTTTATGCTGGCCTCTTTAGTGCAATCACATACTAAGTTCAGAAAGAGTAATTGGTGATATTAAGAAATTACCAAATTATGATCTAAAAAAATTCTTTTACACATGACAGTATACCTATTTGTCTCTTTTGGAGTAAATTAAGGAGTTGAGGAGAAAAATAACTTGTTCATTTATTCTCATCGTTAATGGTCTAAGAAAAGTTCAGTCAATATTTTTTATGATGTTCACACTCACCGCCTTTTCCACACACTAATTCATTCATTACTCTCCATGTTAACTTTGTCTTCACTTTGGGTACAGAGCGAGGGTTTCAATCATGGCCTTTTTGTTGTTGTTAAAGCAATGCTTTTGCTATGGAAAACACAGAGATCTCTATCATCTCCAGAGGCAGAGGTGTCACTCTGGCTTAAAAATTATTCATTGTTTCAAAAGTAAAATTTAACCCACAGCCAACATTATACTCAATGGACACAAACTAAAAGCATTTCCCTTAAGATCAGGAACAAAACAGGGATGTTCGCTTTCACCACTCTTATTCAATATAATAGTGGAAATCCCAGTCACAGCAATCAGACAACAAGAAGAAATAAAAAGCATACGAATTAGCAAAGAAGAAGTAAAACTGTCATTATTCACAGATGACATGATATTGTATATAGAAATCTCTACAGACTCCACCAAAAAACTACTAGATCTAATGAATTTGGGAAAGTAGCAGGATATAAAATTAATATTCAGAAATTGGTGGCATGTTTATATATCAATAATGAACTATCAGAAAGAGAAATTAAGAAAACAATCCCATTTACTATTGCAACAAAAAAATAAAGTACATAGGGTTAAATTTAACCAAGGAGGTAAACGACCCATACTAGGAAAATTGTAAGATACTGAAAAAAAATGAGGAAGATACAACTGAGTGGAAGCATATGTTATGTTCATGGATAGGAAAAATTAACATTATTTAAATGTTCATACTACCTAAAACAATCTATAGATTCAACACAATCCCTATTAAAACACCAATGGCATATCTCACAGATCTAGAACAAATATTCCAAAAATTTACATGGAACTACAAAGACCTCAATTAGGCTCAGAAATTTTGAGAGAAGAAAAAAGTTGGAGGTACCACACTACCTCATATCAAACTACACTACAAGGTCATAGTAATCAAAATAGCATAGTACTTGCAGAAGAACAGACATATAGATCAACGGAACAGAATAGAGAGCACAGAAATAAACCCACACTTCTATAGTCAATTAGTATTTGACGAAAGATGTAAAAACATACAATTGGGTAAAGACGGTCTATTCAATAAATGGTGTTGGGAAAATTAGACAGATACCTGCAAAAAAATGAAACTAGGTCACCAATTCACACCATACACAAGAATAAATTAAAAATGGATTGAAGACTTAAATGTAAGTCGCAAAACCATAAAAATTGTATAAGAAAACATAGGCAGTAAAATTTCACACATTTCTTGTAGCAATATTTTTGCCAATATATCTCCTTGGGCAAGGGAAAGAAATAAAGGAAAAAAATGGGACTATATCAAACTAAAAAGCTTTTGCATAGCCAAAGAAACCATCAAGAAAATAAAAAGAAAATCCACTGAATGGGATGACATATTTGTCAATGACAAAATAAGGGGTTAATTTCCAAAATATATGAACTTATACTACTCAACACCAAGAAGACAACCAACCAAATTTAAAAAATGGGCAAAGGACCTGAATAGACACTTCTTCAAGGAGGACATACAGATGGCCAATAGACATATGAAAAGATGCTCAATGTCACTAATCATCAGAGAATTCCAAATTAAAACCACAATGAAATATCATCTCACAACTGTCAGTGGCTGTCATCAATAAATCAACAAACCACAAGTGCTGACGAGGATGTGAAAAAAGAGGAACCTTGTGCACTGCTAGTGGGAATGCAGACGGAAAACAGTATGGAGTTTCCTCAAAAAATGGATCTTTTTGATCCAGTGATCCCACTTCTGTGAATATATCTGAAGAAACCCAGAACAGTAATTTGAAAGAATATATGCACCCTCTGTTCATTCCACCATTATTTATAGTAGTCAAGATCTGAGAACAGCCCAAGTGTCCATCGGTAGATAAGTGGATATAAAAGCTGTAGCACATTTACACATTGGAACGCTACTCAGCTGTAAACAAACAAACAAAACCCACAAATCTTACCTTTTGTGACAGCATGCATGGGCCTTGAGAACATGATGCTAAGTAAAGTAAGCCAAACAGGCAAATAGGCAATGACCATGATTTCACTTATATGTGGAATCTAATGAACAAAATAAACTGACAAACATAATAAATAAAGAGGCATGGACACATGGAACAGACTGACAGTTGCCAGAAGGGAGGGGGGCTGTGGACTAGATGAAACAAAGTGGAGGGATTAATCAAAAGATAGATAGATGGATAGATGGATAGATAGATAGATAGATAGATAGATACCGTAGACATACACAACAGTGTGGTAATAGCCAGAAGGAAGGGGGTGTAGATATTGGGGGAAAATGGGGAAAGAAAGAGACTTTGCTTGGGGCAATGGGTGCACGATGCAATGCGCAGATGATATTTTATTGTGTTACACACTTGCAACCTGTATGGTTTTGTGAATCAAAGTTACCCCAATAAATTCAATTTAAAAAAGTAAAATTTAGACCATTTTATACCTGCCCAACTCAAACAGACTGGTTCCTTTCTAGGCCATCAGATCATTTCAGCCCAAAGTCTAGACAAAGAAAACTGATAGAAATTTGATACAAGTACCTGATAGAAATTTTAGGTAAATCAGAAGAAAGTAAAGGCCAGGGCCCAGGGTTTTATTCTAGTATTAACTATGCCACTGTCCAGGAAACTCACAAGCAGAACCCTGTGCTTTACACCTGAGTCCCACCAGACTGGTCTTTCAGCCTAGGACACAATGTCTAGGATCCACTGAGACTCACATGTAGAACTCTAAGACCCAAATATGTTCACCTCTAGGATCTGCTTATGAGCAGCAAAACTCTGAAGGTTTTCAATTGCCCAAAGAGCATCAGTAAAGCCATCACATATTTCACTGTCTGAAGCAGGGCTTCAAAAAAATGTTTCTTTTTGTTCACCATTTCCTTTTCCAATGTCATTTGGAGACTTATCCTATGCACATGTTTGTAGATGGAGATACAGACACATGTGTGATCCCACACCTCACACACGGTATTTTCCACTTGCTTCCAGCACCAGCCTTACTTTTCTATCATTTCTGTAGTCTGCTTTCTGACTATGGAGAGATAGAGCACTTTGCATCTTATAGTACATTAAGGATAAAGATGAAAGAATTAATATGGTTCAACAGAAGTCATACTTCAATCTACACCCGTTTACCCAAATGTCCAAAGAGGAGAAAGCATTCTGGATATGCAACTAGTGTCATCTTTCGGCATTAGGTACAATTCTTCCTACTGCTCTGGGCCTGCCTTCAACAAGAATGAATATTATGCCAACCTCCCAAATATTTTCCTTTGTCAAAATTTACCTTTCTTTATTCCCTCTCTGCAACTAATCTAGTAATTATCCAACAAATCTAATAATTAAATAGCCCCAAGATATTAGTAGCTAAAAATGATTTTATATTTATTCTTTGAAAACCTTATTTCTCAATTTTAATAGAAGATCTCATGTCTTAGTGAGGTGAGTAATATAGATGTTTGGGTGATTGCAAAAGATATTTAGGTGCAAAGGCCTTAAATACCTTTACAATTTACTCAAAAACTCCTACTAGAACAGTTTTATAAATATTATTGATCATCTTAAAGAACCGTCCTTTGGTTTCATTGATTTTTTTCTACTGTTTCTGTTTTTTATTTTATTGATATCTGCTCTGTTCTTTAAATATAGGTGGCCTCCTCACCTACATATAAGTGAGGCCTCCGCATTTGAAATTCTCTTATTGTCTTAAATTCTCCTGCTCTCCAATTCTAGGCTACGGTCTGATGTGAAATATAAATACAAATATGGATGTAAATATTGATAAAATTTTATGGGTAAAACAGCACCAAAGCAACTACATTGTTCAGCCTCTCGGTGCCTTTCAATCTCCTTTCCTTACCCTTTCCTCTAACAAACCAGGGAGCTTTCAAATATGTCCATGAAAGACAACAGACCATCTTACCGCTTTTCCCACAGGTTATGCAAAAAGAATGTTATTGTGCACGATTGAGAAAATGGGTTCTGCACATTCTTTCCTGAGCCTGTGTTACTGACAGTGAAATCCACAGTGGAAGTGGAGGTGACATGGAATAACTATGGTTTTACCTCACCCCTTGGACAGCCAGCAGGATTTCAAATTACAGCAAGGCCTTTTCAGCATTAAGTCATCCCTCATTTCGAATTTTGCTACACATCTCTTTCCATTACAATTGAATGAATAAAAAAATGCACATTTCAGTCTATCTCTCAGCAGCTTTTTAAAAACAAACACTAATTACATACGTATTATGTGTCAGGTACTGCCCAACAATATGCATTATTTCCTCCATGTTTACAACTTTGGTGGGGGGAGGTTGAGTCATCAGGACTCACTTTTCATTGTCAAGGCCATTTGTGATCTTAGTAATTGAAAAGAAAGAGACCAATGTACCTGGAAATAACTAGGAAGGCTTTATTTTCTTTGAATAGTCAAAGAACCACCAGGGAGGCTGTAATGACTTAGGTTTTAATAAGACTTAGGGACCACAAAACCTCTTTTGATAACAGCATTACGGAGGACTTTTGTTCTAATTGTAATTACTGATATAGCTGAATTCATTTTGTGTTTCCTATTTATCATGTCTCTTCCTTCCCTTCATTTGGCATAATGATCAAGTTTTCCGTCTGCCTTTGGTGAGCTGCATCTTAACAATGATGAGTCTAGATGTGGATTTATTTTTATTCATCATACTCATCAATGTGAAGTTGCATGTCACCCTCCAATTCTAGAAAACAATCGTTTTCTGTTTGCCCCATTGCTTTATTCTGTCTTTGGGTAATTCCTATCAGACTCAGGTTGGAGCTTCTGACTCCGCCCTCCATGACTGTTAATCATTCGAAACACGGGACTGAATTCTGCATAATATCCTCCAATATGTGCTTCAAGTCATCAATTTTAGAATTGTATCTCATCCATATTTGGGTTTCTCTTTTTCAATGACTATTAACACCTAGCATTCTACATGTTCTTATGTACAAATCTTGTTTGTCAAAGTGTCCTTGTAGAGGGGAATCAGTGTAGTCAAAGTATGCGGTGTTTTAAATTCTTATTTTTTCTTTTTTTAAGTTATAGTTTATTGATTATGCTGTTACAGTTATCCCATTTTCCCCCTTTTGTGCCCCTCCACCCAGCACCCCTCACTCCCTCAAGCAATTGCCCCACTATTGTTCATGCCCACGTGTCATGGGTATAATTTCTTTGGCTACTCCATTCCTATACTGTACTTTATATCCCCTTAGCTATTCAGTCCCTACCAATTTGTACTTCTTAACCCCCTCAACTCTTCACCCATTCCCCACAGGCTCTCCCATCTGGCAACTATCAAAATGCTCTCCATTTCCATGATTTAGTCTCTGCTCTTCCTGTTTGATCAGTTTGTTTTTTAGATTTAATTGTTAATAGACATGTATTTATTGACATTTTACTATTCATAGTTTTGATCTTCTTCCTTTTCGTAATTAAGTTCCTTTACCATATTATATACCATATTTTGCCATGTATATTAAACACTTTTTTGTTCAAAATTTTGAGGGAAAAATAAGGATGTGCATTATACATGGGTATAATGATTACATACCATGGGCGTAATAATGGGAATAATAATCCCATGTGCACAAAAACATGGGTGTGTATTATACATTGGAGAACATTATACATGACAAAATACAGTAATAATGGTTTGGTGATGATATACTTCTTTAGCTTTTTCTTGTCTGGGAAGCTCTTTATCTGCCCTTCAATTCTAAATGATATCTTGCTGGGTAGAGCAATCTCAGCTGTAGGTCCCTGCTTTTCATCACTTTGAATATTTCTTGCCAATCCCTTTTAGCCCGCAAAGTTTCTTTTGAGAAATCAGTTGACAGTTTTATGAGAATTCCCCTGTGTGTGACTGCTTTTCTCTTGCTGCTTTTAAGATTTTCTCTTCATATTTAACCTTTGGTGTTTTAATTATGATGTGTCTTGGAGTGGGACTCTTTGTATCAATCTTGTTTGGGACTCTCTGTGCTTCCTGGACTTGCATGCCTATTTCCTTCACCAAATTAGGGAAGTTTTCTTTCATTATTTTTTCAAATAGATTTCCAATTTCTTGCTCTTTCTCTTCTTATGTCACCCCAATGATGCAAATGTTGCACCTATTGAAGTTGTCCCAGTGGCTGCTTACACTATCCTCATTTTTTTTAATTCTTTTTTCTTGGTGTTCTGGTTGGTTGATTTTTCTTCCTTATATTTCGAATCATTTATTTGATTCTTGGCTTCATCCACTCTACTATTGTTTCCCTGTCAATTCTTCTTTATTTTACTTAGTGTATGCTTCATTTCTGACTGGATTTTTTTTTTTTTTTTTATGCTCTTGAGGTCCTCGCTAAGTTCCCTGAACATTCTTATAACTAGTGTTTTGAACTCTGCATCTGATAGATTGCTTATCTCCATTTTGTTCCGTTCTTTTTCTGGAGTTTTGATCTGATCCTTCTTTTGGGCCATGCGACTCTGTCTCATTTTGGCAGCCTCCCTGTGTTTGTTTCTATGTATTAGGTAGAGCTGCTTTGACTCCCTGTCTTGGTAATGTGGCCTAATGTAGTAGGTGTCCTGTAGGGTCCAGTGGCATACCTTCCCCTATCGCCCAAGCTGGATACTTGAGGTATGCCTTTCATGTGGGCTGAGTACACTCTCTTCTTGTAGTTGAGACTTGGTTGCTGTTGGCAGGTCAATGGAAGGGATTTACCCAGGCCAGTCAACTCCAAGGACTGGCTGTGACCACTGGCCACCAACCTCTACCCTCCATGGAGGATCAGCTGTGTAGAGGCCGGGTGGTGGTGCTCCCATGTGGTCTGTAGCTATCCACCTGGTACACTGGCCCTGGGTTTTCCTGAGTGGTGCAGGCCAAGGTCAGCCCCCACCTGTGTTCTGCCCAAGGCCACCCTGCCTAACCTATAAAGCAATGTGAGACAGCTATTATTTGTGCTGGATTTGGAGATTCCTAGGCAAATTCAAGTTGTGATTCTAGGCTGGTTGCTACTAGTGCCATGCCTGGGTCACTTAGCAAGTGGTATGGGAGTTGAGACCTCACTGAGGTTGTTTGTTTGAAAGGATTTAGGAAGTTACGAAGCATGAGCCAAAACCAGCCACTCATATGGAAAAGCCACTGTTAAAAGCTGTGAGTTGGTGAAACAGAGCCTCAGGGGATCTCCAGAGTGGGGCAAACTGGGTCAGCCAGGTTGATGGAGTCTCAGATATGGCACCACCCTACCAGATCTGTGGCTCAGTGAGGGGAGGGTTCAGAAACAGGAAAATGGCCTCAGCCCACCTCTCCGTCTGGGAGAAAGCTGTCCCCCAGTTCTTGCCTCGATTTCAGACACTTCAGCTCCTCCCTGTATGCCACTGGTGCCTTTCAAGCTGCTCCCCCAGTGCTAGAGCTCAGAGGGAGTAAATCTCAGTAAGTTTGTGGGTTCTTTAAGAGGAATTGATTGGGACTCCAGAAGTTTCTTCTACCTATACAATGCCCACTATTTTTTGCCAAAAGTTATGGGGACTTATTCTCCTGGCACTATAACCCTAGGCTTGGGCACCTGTTGTGGGGCTGGGACTCCTCACTCCTGAGTTATCCCTCCCTAATTTTAATCCACCAAACATGGATGGGGGACCAACCCATTCCATGCCTCCACCCCCTCAACCAGTCTGAATGGATGATGTTTCTTTAATTCTGTAGTTGTCAGGCTTCCATTTAGCTCAATTTCTGACAGTTCTGAGTGATGGTCATTCTATAATTTAGCTGTGATTTTGATATGGTTGTGAGAGAAAGTAAGCTGTGTTTACCTATGCTGCCATCTTGACCTTGTAAATTTTTATTTCTTAACATTGTCACATAGCTTTGTGATTTACCTTTCACCCCCAAATTAATTTTGTGATTATCCATAACGGTAACCATAAATTACTTTTGTCTTTTTTTTTTAACCATTGACTGGTACATTTAAGATTTTATTTATTTATTTATTTATTTAAATTGATTTATAGAGAAAGGGGAAGGGAAGGAGAGAAACATCAACGTGTGAGAAACATCAATCAATTGTCTCTCACACACACCTCCAAATGGGGACTGGCCCACAAAATACAGGCATGTGCCCTAATCAGGAATCAAATCTGTGATCTTTTGCTTTGTGGGATGATGCTCAACCAACTGAGACATGCTGGTCAGAGCTGCTTTTGTCTTTTTAATGGCTGCATAATATCCCAATGTAATAATGTAAAATAATTCATATAACCAGACATGGACTATTTCCAACAACTTTTTAAAACAAAACAGTGCTTTCACTGAACTACATGTGATAAAACATAGATAACACATTGGTGCATATGTTTCCATCTCTTTTTCTTTCATACATTGAATTTTTTATGAACTTATTGTATTATTTGGTGATTTAAACCATCTTAAAAATAGCAAACATATTTTATATCTTTAAATATTTTTCACTCCTATGACTATATATTAGTGCATTTTAAGTATACATAAACATTTAAGCATATCATATGTAGACATTTGAGTTGTTCCAAACTATTCACTAATAAAATATCATGATATGCATTCTCACATGTAAATATTTTTATATCTTTTATTATTGCTAATTTAGAATCACTATAAATGACATAAGTTCAAAGGTATATTTTTATGACTTTTGATATGTATTATAAAATTGGCTTCTAAAATTGTATTGCAAATTGCCTAAAATCTTTCTTTACAATATTTTCAGATTTTAAAGTTTTTGCAAATATGGTGGGCAAAGTGTTGGCATTTCATTGTTTTAATTTACTTTTTTTAATTGAAGCCAGGGAATTATTCATGTTTACTTTCAATTCTTCTGTAAATTGTCCATTTATTCTTTTTCCCATTTTTTTATTGGAATAACTTTCTTTGTCATATCATTTGGTTGTCTATAATATACCATATTTTCTGGAAGGTTACATAGGTGTTTCATTATGAACCCTTGTATGCCTTAGAATATCTTCCTATTTTTTATTATTCATGATTGACAGCTGACTTGGCATAGAATTCTTATGTTTAATAGCGAAGCTGGAGAAGTTCATCTAGACCTGGGCCTTCCCACTTGTCAGGCAATGGTGTGTTCCCTGACTTCCCTCACAATATGCCCATGGCAGTTATAATCAACCTTCAAGTCTTAAACTGCCAGGCTGATTAATGTAATTTTCAGTTTAATCACCACTCAGCCTGTGTGACTATGGATAAAACCTATAGTATGGGAGCCCCAAGCAGAGGAGTATCTCTGAGCAGTTTTTCCTCCATGATTGTTACCAAGCAAAACTGTTGGGCTGGTACTCAAATTTTTCCCTGGACCTCTATGGTGCCACTTCCCCACCTTCACTCACATGGTGCTACCTATGTCATGGTGTCCTCATGCACAGTGGACTTTCTGTGGGCCATCACCATGGAAACAAGGATTCTCTACATGAGTGCTGTAGAATACAATTTATCCAAAGTGGTAAGCAGGATTCACACCTTACACTTTTTGATGTCAGCTTGTCCCCATGTCAGTGGGTATTAATGAGACTATGCTGTGACCATTTTTGTCTCCTTGCTCACCCTAACATTGTACTGCTTCTCTAGATGCAGAGATCTCTTTAACATCTAGTGATTCTTATTTTCACACTATCTCACAAAAAAGTCTAGGAATTTTTAGCATAGGAATGACACGTTCTTAATTCTTCTTCATTCCTTTGGCCATTTGCTTGGGGATTTGAGGGGATGGAATATAAGTCAAATAGCTGTAAATTTTCTCATCTCACCAAGAAGTTCACTCTTTGATATTTTGAAGAGAAGCAATGTGGTTGCTACTGTGGTTTACAAACTTTGATGTGTATAAAAATTATTGGAGTAACTGTGTACAAGGGAGACACCAACATCATACCTCTAGAGACTCAGATTCAATAACTAAATAGTCTGTATTGCTAATAAGCAACATCTCTCCCAGGTGATTCTGATATAGGTCCCACTACACAAGCAAAAATCCTAATGTAAAAAAAAAAAAAAAAAGAAAAGAAAGAAAACCTAAGTCAGTGTTTTTCTATGTTCTCTATGTGAGGTCTCCAAGACTGGCGAGTAGAACCCATAAATCAGAACTTGTTTAGAAAGCAAAATTTTGAGCCTCAACCTGGACCTACTGAATAAGAAACTCTGGGGGTGGCGCCCAGCAATCTATAATTTAACAAGCCCTCTAGAAATTCCTGATACATCCTCCAATTTGAGAACTGCTGAACTGGGGGGTGAGTCAGAAATCCCACATTCTAATCTGAGCTCTGTCACCAGCCAGCTCAGTGACCAGAGGAATGTTATTCACTCCCCCATGACTTTAACTTCTCTATTTATGATATAAGGATGAGAGACTATATCTCCAAGTGTTTTAAAGGCTTAATCTCAATCTACTTATAGTATCTTCCATGCTATATTGTACATTTTCATAAAATAAATTGCATTTTGTTGAGCCTTGAATAGTCTTGTTTGTATTTCAGAGGGATGCCCCAGGATTCAACAGTAAATATTTCTAGGGAGCTAATCATTCAAATCAAGAACAATTCAAAATATATGAATAAATGTTACCAATAATTCTGAGTGTGGATCACCTATAAATCTTCTGAGTCATCCATTGGTAAATAGTTTTTTCTTTTTGTTTTTAAATATAAAAAGGCTAAGCTCTATGGGCATGTGGTTCACCCAGCTCATTTTCTTCATCTGGCTCATTTGATCTTAATTACTAGGGCTAGTTCTTGAATTGCGGCAGCTTGCTTTAAGGAGCATATGGCAGAAGGTGCTAAGCACAGGCAGCAGACAATGTGTTACTAAAAGGAGAAGAAATTTTCCTTTACATAAGAAGCCATATGCAGCCCAAATTTATCCATACTGTATTATTGAAATGTGTATTTTAAAACTTAATCTATGATGTTTCATAGGTATTGGTTTCATCTTTTGCCTATTTGATACATGACCTGCAAAAAAACAAAAAATGAACAAACAAACAAACAAACAAAACAGGCAAAGGCTTTAAGAGTCTATTTCAAAATATTCCCAGACTGTTCCTTTCAGTAACATTAGGGGCCACCATCCATTGCTTCCTCTTGGAAGATTTCACTGAAAACTTAACAGCCTTTTAGGGTGTCCTTCTCCCCACAGCAACCTCAGTGTTCTTATCTCCAAAGGTCTTGATGTCAAGGTGCTCTTCCCTTGAAAGCAACGAAACAGTGAAAGTTGCTACACTCTTGCTTTACAAGACAGGAAAGCACAGTTTTCTCTTTCTCTCTGTCCTGCCTCCTTTGTCTCTCTCCTTGAGATACAGTGGGTCTCTGGAGCTTCTCCTTCTACAGCTTAGAAAACACCTGGGAAGCATCACAGCCACAAAATGTGGCACAGTGCCAGCCATCTGGATGTGGCCTTTTGCAAACTGTTTTCATCAACACACTTCTCCTTTGAAATCTTGTCTTAAACTCCACATGCCTTTCCCCTCACCTGGCTTCATTTCCTGTCACCTTTTTTTAGCAGCAGGCCTCTGAGATCACATGTTAGACACTCTCTCTTTACTGAGATTCTTCTCTTTTATAGAACTGCTCTGTCTCTTCATCCTTGGAGCTTCAGATTCCCAACTGTGGCACCTCCAAAATCTAATTGCTTGGCATGACATTTCTGACATCACAGTCTGTTGCCATGGAAAGTGCCACCAATTCGGCATGACTTCCCTGCCAGAAGGAGAAGATGCGCTGAGAGGGAGACAACATTTGTTTAAGCATACATATCTTTGCTATTTAGTAAAGAGGCAAGACACTGTACAGAAGACAAGGGATGAAGCAGAAGCTCCAATCTATATGATGCTTTGCTTTTGGGGATCCTCTTTGGTGAAAATCGGATACTCGACTTTCTCCAGGTCTGTGTATGATACAATTTCAGGGTGATCATTTCTTGACTTTTGGGTTCATTAGGAATATTTGAGTTCAAAAGTATTTAGAGTTTGTGAAGCAGAATGTCCCTTCAAATGCCACATCTGCTTTTATTGGGTGATTATCTTGGTAGAAAGATGAGCAGCAGTCATTGTAAAAAGAATTGCTCAGCTCAGCACAGCCTTTCCAATGAAGCCAGTTTACAGACAATTTAAGCTAGCTTCTCCCTCCTGCACTTTCACTAAGACTCCGGCCCCCATCTCTGCCAGGAATAAATCCTCCTAATACTGCCCACTGCTGAATTCACAGGATTTATATGGACAGTTTTTGCCTTGCCAAACCTCAAAATTTGCTCTTAACACATAGATGTAACTAATACATGAAAAGTTGAAGACATTCAAAAATTACAGAAGTTCTAGTCCACTTTTTACTGTAACCTAAAGGAAACTTGTAATTTGCTACTTAAGATTCTGGATAAAAAAGCAAATTTGAATGAACGTGTCTAACTCTTTTCCTACCCCCTTTTCTAAATTCCTATTAAAATGGAATTTTAAAGAAGAGAATCAAACTGTATTCTTTGTTAATTACTAGATACTCCAACTCCACATCAGGAGCTTGGAGAAATTTCTGCAAATGTGATTGGATCAAAGACTGAGACTATCCTGAGCATCTACTATTTGCATGAGAAGCAACAACTTGCCCAGGAGGCCCTGTGGTGGAACTCCACTGACACCCCTTAGGTTAGACAAGCAAAGATTGCACGTGGATGTGGACCATGGGTCAGTTAGGAAGTTCCTCTCAGTCTCACCAAGCCTGGGAAACACAACAGGCACCTGTGGATACCTAAGAGGAAATCCAAATGATGCTTACTCAAATTTTTTAAAATCTTCACCTGAGGATATGCTTATTGATTTTAAAGAGTAGTGAAGAGAGAGTGAGGAAGGGAGAGAAGGAGGAAGAAGAGAGAGAGACACTGATGTTAGAAACAGTGATCGGTTGCTTCCCATATGCTCTCCAGCCAGGAAACCAACTCACAACCCAAGGCATGTGCCCTGACTGAGGATCATGCAGGCAGCCTTTTGGTGTATGGGATGATGCTCCAACCAAATGAGCCACCCAGCCAGGATTACCACTCAATGTTCTTGGTAGTAGAGACTCCTACTAGAGAGCTATAGTAGCCTTGAAAGATGCAAGTGGGTTGGATGAAAACTGTCAGCTACCACATCAAATACAGAAAAGGAAACCTTGAGCAGAGAAATAGAATTTTGGTGACAAACCTCTGTTCTCATTTCCCAATTTTCTCTGCAAGTTGCTGGATATCTGAATTGTAACACAACACAAGATGAACCCATAGCTCCTCTCTGCCATGGTCTACTAGGTGTGGAGTACTAGAACAAGGATCACAAATTATAAGAGAAACCACGTTAGCTGGCAGCACTAATCATGGATATACATTTACCCAATAGGGATTAGAGAAAGAGATCACAGGGTATGTGAAAAGGTACTGATGTTCAAATGCAAGAAACACGCTGAGGAATCCACATAAATGTCTTCTATGAAATCATTAATACAGGGAGCAGGAGAAGAATTTAGGTATTTCCTAATTAACTTTCCCAAGAAAATCCAAGAGAAGTTTTCACCTACTGCCAGGCAATGTAGAGGAGTAGTTAAGACTCTGGGCTTGGACAAGTTCAAATCACAGCTTTGCTCATATGGGCTACTCATGATCATTATTCAATTACTAAGACTATCTCCTCTCAATCTTTCCATTTGCAAAATGGGATGGTATAGAATTTGCCTTATAGTGTTATTGCATATTTTAAATAAATCACTTATGCACTGGAAAATATATGTAGTACACATTAATTATGCAATAAAACTTAGTACTAAAAAACAGTCAAATAATGAGCAATCTAAAATCAGTAAAGACACCAGAAGATTTTCAAAAAATTATTGCTGTATTAAAAAATAAAGAAAAAGGCAGGAAACAACAGACTGAATACTAGTAGAGTTGTGAATTAGATACAAAGTGATAAAATTCCTTCCAGAAGTCAGAGTAAAGGAATAAAAACAGATAAATGATAAGCATATTTAAATAATCATGAAAAAGGTGATATAAATTCAAATCTATCATATAGTAACCATTCCAATAAAGATAAATAGTAAGTAAAGAAACAAACACTTGTCAAAGAAATTACAAAATAAAAATAATTAATTTCCGATTAAGGTTGTACAGTGATTTTATGCTATATGCACTCTCAAAAACCAATAGTAAATAAAAAGAAAAACAATAAATTTAAAAAAATAAGATAAAACCTAAAAGATAATATAGAAATAAAAATCTAGAAAATATCTAAATAAACAGCAAATGGAGCAGAAATACTAAGTGGTGAATAGGTTCTAGGTTGGAAGCAGGAAGTGGAAGCGCTGAGAGTTTAGCTTCTGAAGTATAAAGGTAAATAGATATATTTCATTAAAAATAGAGAACATCCATTCTTTCAACCCATTTATATTGCAATGACACTGTTGGAATAATTGGGTATTCAGCAATGAACCAAACAAATCCCTCTTTGTTGGAACTGACCTTCTACTGAAGAGACAGGGTCATTATAGGAAATCACAGGCTGAGTGCAATTTACCAGCTGCCCAGTGCACATGGGGGACTTTATGGCTAAATAATAGGAAGGAAGAGGAAGAAGATGATAATGGGTGGGCTCAGTATGTGAATGCAAGACAAAAATAGCACCTACTCTATTGAAGCTGTTGTCTTAATAGAGTGAGGTGTCATCTTAAACTCAATATCCAGTAAGAGAGGCATCATCTTCCAGGATGCAGTATGTCCTCTAGATAAAGGATTTTGGGTTGATTCCACATCCCGGTAGTTAGAAAATATGGGTCAAGGAACAAAGGAGTGAAGGGTGTAGTAGTCCAGTTTATCATCACTTCCAGACCCACTAGGGAATTTGGACTTCCTCTTCCTGCAACTGTGGCTTCTGCATCTATAGAGGACCTGATTCTCAAAGGAAGGCCCTGCTTCTCTTAAAGTGACAGCATGAAATCTCACTGTGTTTTACATTACAGCAGCTACCAGAGCACTTTAGATTTTTCGCACCAAGATACAATTGGCAAGAAGTTAAAATTTTATCAGCAATAACTGACTGAAATCATCAGAAAACCCTTGATGAAGTAAAACAATGAAAAGGGTGTGAACACACACACATCAGTAACAACAACAATATAAATGGATTAAATTAATCTGTTTTAAGATAGAGTTTCTCAGGATAGATTTAAAAGCAAAACAGTTATCTGTTGTCCTAAGGAGATACACCTCAAAGAAAACTACAGCCAAAAGTTTAAATACATGAAAATTGGTAAGACAGGGCAATTACTGTTAAGTACTTTAAATCTTCTGAAAAGATATATAACTGAAAAATATCAAAATGCCAAATTAAGTCCTACAAAGATTATTTAAAGTTATAGCATTCTCAACAATGTAAAAGAAAATCCCTAGGATTAAAAGAAAAACCTATACATAAGCTTTTCAGTTTGAAACAATCCAATTAAAAAATGGGCAAAGGACCTGAATAGATACTTCTCAGAGGAGGACATACCGAAGGCCCATAGACATATGAAAAAGTACTGAACATCACGCGCAGTCAGAGAGATGCAAATTAAAAGCACAATGAAATACTACCTTATACTTACCAAAGTGATTATCATTAACAAATCAACAAATAACAACTGCTGGTGAGGATGTAGAGAAAAGTAAAACCTAGTACACTGTTGATGGGAATGCAGACTGGTGAAACTACTCTGGAAAACAGAATGGAGTTTCCTCACAAAATTAAAAATGGAGTCTTTTGAGCCAGTGATTCCACTTCTGGGAATATGCCCTAAGAATCCTGAAACACCAATTCAGAAGAACTTATACACCCCTATGTTACAGCAGCATTATTTACAATGCCCAAGATTGGAAACAGCCTAAGTGCTCACCAGTAGATGAGTAGATAAAAAAGCTGTGATACATTTACACAATGGAACACTACTCAGCAGTAAGAAAGAAGAAATTCTTACCTTTTGTGACCGCATGGATGTAACTGGAGACTATTATGCTAAGTGAAATAAGCCAGGTGGTAAAAGACAAGTACCATATGGTCTCACTTATAACTGAAATCTAAGGAACAAAGTAAACTAAGAAGCAAAATAGAATCAGAGGCACGGAAACAAGGAACAGACTTGTAGTTATAAGAAGGGGAAAGGATGTTGGTATTAGTTGAAAGAAGGTAAAGGGATTAGATTAAGAGCATATAAGCATCACCCATGCACATGAACAAGAGTTTGAGGATTGACTGTAGGAAGAGGAGGCTGGGGGGAGGGGGAAAAGGGGGGAAATTGGGACACCTGTAATAGAATAAATAATAAATTTTTTAATTATAATTTTTATTGTTATTCAAGTACAGTTGTCTCTATTCCCCCCCATCACTTTTTCACACCCCACCCCTTCTCCTACCCTCAATCCTGCATCCCCTTTGGCTTTGTCCTTGGGTCCTTTGTACACATTCCTTGATGACACTTTTCTTCTTTCCCCCATTACCTCCTTCCCCCCGTTACTGTCAGTTTGTTCTTTATTTCCATGCCTCTGGCTATATTTTTCTTGATTGTTTGTTTTGTTGATTAGGTTCCACTTATAGGTAAGATCATATGGTATTTGTCTTTCACTGCCTGCTTATTTCACTTAGCATAATACTTTCCAGATCTATCCATGGTGTCACAAAAAGTAGGAGTTCCTTCCTTCTTTCTGCTGCATAGTATTCCATTGTGTGAATGTACCATAGTTTTTTGATCTACTCATTTCCTGATGAGCACTTAGCTTGCTTCCAGCACTTGGCTGCTGTAAATTGTGCTGCTATGAACACTTCATAGTGTTCATGAATCAGAATGGCCATCAAAAATGATTCAACAAACAGTAAATGCTACTGAGGTTGTGGAGAAAGGTGCACCTTTCCTAACCTGTGCACCTAAATAATAAAAATTTTAAATGAAGTACAAAAAAAAGCCCTAGAAATTTCTGTCTTGTTCTATCCATTCTAAAATGTGATCATAAACAATACATACTTCATAGTTACTCTGAGATGTTAAATGTGTTTATATAATTTAAGAATATAGAATAGTGTCCAGCACATAGTAAGAATTATGAGGGACTAGTTCCTTAATAACATTACTATTGAAGATCACCATACCAAGTTCAAGGAACTCCACTTCTTCGTACAAAACCTAGAGAAGCTCTCACACCTGTGCATGAGACTTATTAATGAGTATTCATTGCTGCATTATTCATATTCGTGAGCAATTGGAAACTACCTAAATGCCCATCAACATAAAAATGGATAAATGAATGGTGGTTATATTTACATAATGGAATGAGACAGCACATCAACGTGAATGAAAGAGTTGTGGCTACCTCCATCTAAAAGGCTCAAAAATATAATGTAGGTTGGAAAAAAGTATGATTCAGAAATACATATGCAGCGATTCCATTGTAATTAAAATTAAAAAGGTGCAAAATAATAACATTTTTGAACTCATGTATATATAGTACGGGATATATATATATATATATATATATATATATATATATATGAATGACAAATAGACACAGAAATGAGAATAGTGTTTACATTTATGTTTGAAAGGAAAATGTGGTAGTGGAAGAATGCATAAGAAATTTTAACTATAGCTGTAAAATTCAGTTTGTTATAAATTATTTGTGGCATATATGGCAAACTATTATAATTACTAAAACTGAGTGGCAGATATATGGGCATGCATTATGAAGATCCTATTCTCTCCATGTGTTTTAAATATTTAATAAAAAGAATTTTCTGACTGGAAAAAACACTTGAGTATTAAAATGGAAACAGGTCAAGAATTACAAAATTAATGAGAGGAGACAAATACCTAAACATGCCTTTATAAAATTTTTGAATTTCAAGAAAAAAAAATATTAGAACCACCCAGGCAGAAAAAATCTACTTACCAGGAGGAAATATTTTAAGGTATTAGAAACATCTCTGCAACACTAAACACTAGGTAATAAAAGTCATGGGGCAAAGTCTACAGAGTTCTGAAGGGAGGCTGAATACAGGAATTTTGTGCTTCAATCTGTTGGTGATTATATGGGAAGGCAACAAGGATATTCTAGTCATTAAAAGACTCAGAAATTATACCAACCATGAACTGCTTCTGAAATACATTTCAGTGAACCAAAAGATCAATTTAAATTTAAAAAATGTGTAGGCCCTGATACAAAAAGTTTTAGATGAACAATATAACCTTAAAATATAGAGTTAAACCCAAATAATAGTGAATGACTTAATATGCTGTTAATAATAAAATTTGACAAATACATTTATTTTCCAATAATTCAATAACATTATTGATCTAAACTCACAGTTTGAATAAGCCAAAATATTTTAAAAATAGAAGGAAAGAGATAGGAAATATTTGGAATTTCGCATATAACAGGGAAAAAAGAGAAACTTTTATTTGGGGTCAGTTGTAATTTTTAATTAAACTTTAATTCTCAGTAGATAGAATGACAAAATAAAACCAGGACTTCTGTTTTCAACTCCAATATGTAAAGATTTTAGAAGTTCATTACTCCCACCCTTATAAGAAAAAGTTGGACAAAGTGAAAGTTAATGATTTTTCTTTGAAACATCAGAGAAGTGAGTTTGTAGAGCAGACTGATACCTTAAAATCTGGAGAGACAGGTGAATCCAGAATCAGATGATGTTTCATAAGATGTAAAATATGCTTAACTGGGATACTAATTCTTACCTGGAGCTGAAGGCAATAGAGTTACAAACTGGTAGGAGCACTTAAATGGTCGTTGGGATGAATTGCTGAAGGTGGAGCTCAACAAGCTTGAGTGTGAGAAGCTGCTGAGAGCTGCAGTCTAAGAAAGACAACCACATTTCCTGGGATCCTCCTTCAGAAACCCCACCAGGCAGGGAAGACCTGAGAATGATCCTGTCGTGGCTCTGGCAGGGGGAGGGAGCAGTAAACCTTATGAACTATGTCCACAATTTCTCCAAAAGAAAGATCTGTTTTCCGGGAAGAAGGAATTTACTAGAGCCTTGTTCAAGAGCCACGGGGGAGGACATCCCTCTTGTTCCAATTCCTTCTATCCCTTCTGTCTCACCCAGGAGTAAGCAGGAGTAACCTACATGTTATGGGCTGAAGTATGCTTCCCCTATTCATGTGTTGAAGTGCTAATCCACAATGCCTCCGAATGTTGCAGCATTTGGAGGTAGGGATAGTAAAGAGGTAATTAAGTTAAAATGACTTCATTATAGTGGTTCCTAATTCAACATGACTGGAATCCCCATAAGAAGAGGTGATTAGGATGCAGACACACAAAGGGAAGATGCAGGGAAGACAGCTGTCTACAAGTCCAGGAGCAAGGGCGCATAAGAAACCAACCCTGCAGAAACCTTGATCTCAGATTTCCAGCCCTCAGAATTATAAGAAAATAAATTTCTACTGTTGAAAACCTCCAGTCTGTGGTACTTTATTATGGCAACCCTAGAAAACTAACATATAACACAAAAAGAAACACTTGCGGACTTCACAGTCCAGAGATGTTGGCTCACTAGAAGGTTGAGATTTAAACAGAAGATTATAGGATAATCCTCTGCTTTCATACCTTACCCTCATACCCACAGGCTCCATTTAATGATAGCAAATTACAGCTGAGAGTCACAAGAAAGATTCACTCTGGGGAAGGTTACAGGTATAGCCCAGAGATATTGTGGGCTTCAAACCACTGCAACAAAGTGAGTATCTCAATAAAGCAAGTTATCATCTTTTTTGTTGGTGGAGGGTTAGGGTTAGGGTTAGGGTTAGCCTGTATTCCTTATATGATGCAACAAGAATGGCCTCTTACTTTTGTGATCTTCTTCCCCAAAACACATAGCCCCAACCTAATCATGATAAAAACATAAGGCAAATCCCAACCAAGGAACATTCTACAAAATACCACTACTTCTGAAAATTGTCAAAGTCATCAAAAACAAGGAAAGTCAGAGAAGTCATAACAGCCAAGCAGAGCCTAAGGAAATAAGACTAATGAATATAATGTGGTACCACTGATTGGGATCCTGAAACAGAAAATGGACATTAGGGAGAAACTGAGAAGATGTAAATAAAATATGGGCTGCAATTTATTTAATCGCAATGTGTGAATGCTGATTCATTAATTGTGGCAAATGTACCATAATAATGTAAGATGTTAATAATGGAGAAGGCAGAGAGTAGACTATGTGGGAAGCCTCTGTACTATGGAAATAGTTCTATAAATCTAAAATTATTATTAAAATAAACAAAATTAAAAGTTTATTTAAAAATATATAAAAGTGGGGATTTCCCGCCAAGATGGAGGTGTAGGTAGACACACTGTGCCTCCTCTCACAACCAAAATTAAGGACAACAAAAAAACAAGCAGAACAGATAGAAAATTAAATTGTACGGAAGTCCCACAACGATTCACCCAGACCAGTAAAAGGGGTGGAGTCAGCGGCTGGTAGAGAGGGATCACAGCAGGAAAAAGCAGTGGCTAGTGGTCCCAGATGAGCAGGTGATGGTTGGCACACCCCAGGTGCACAGGCAGTGGTTATCGGGACCAGGGAGGCAACAAGCAGACCCAGCAAGGCGCACAAGGCGGCTGACCACAGTCATGTGTTTGCAAACAGATAAACCAGGTGAAAATGGGCAGCGAGACAGACTGCGCAACTCAGGGCCCCAGCACCAGGGAAATAAAGCCTAAAAACAGTGATTGAAAACATTTGTGGGGGTTGAAGTGCTAGGAGAGACTCCCAGTCTCACAGAGGGGACTGAAATCTGAGAGCGAGCAGAGCAAGCACCATTGTTTCTCAGACCCTGCCCCCACATACAGTGTCATAACTCTGCAACTGAGTTGCCCTGCCCTAGTGAACACCTAAGGCCTTGCCCCTCATGCATAACAGGCATAGCCAGACCGAAAAGAAGAGAAAAGAAAAGAAAAGAAAAGAAAAGAAAAGAAAAGAAAAGAAAAGAAAAGAAAAGAAAAGAAAAGAAAAGAAAAGAAAAGAAAAAAATGGCTCAAATGAAAGAACAAATCAAACACTAGAGCCAATACTTTTAAGTGACTAAGAGATAGACAACCTATCAGATGCACAGTTCAAATCCCTGGTGATCAGGATGCTCACAGAATTAGTTGATTTGGGTCGCAAATTAGATGAACAAATGAAGACTACACTAAGTGAAATGAAGGGAAATGCACAGGGAACCAATAGTGATGGGAAGAACACTGGGACTCAAATCAATGGTGTGGACCAGAAGGAAGAAAGAAACAACCAAACAGAAAAGAATGAAGAAACAAGAATTCAAAAAAATGAGGAGAGGCTTAGGAACTTCCAGGACATCTTTAAACGTCCCAACATCCAAATTATAGGGGTACCAGAAGGGGAAGAGGAAGAGCAACAAGTGGAAAAGTTATTTGAACAAATAATAAAGGAGAACTTCCCCAATCTGGCAAAGGAAATAGACTTCTAGGAAGTCCAGGAAGCTCAGAGAGTCCCAAAGAAGTTGGACCCAAGGAGGAACACACTAAGGCACATCATAATTACATTACCCAAGATTAAAATGAAGGAGAGAATTCTAGAAGCAGCTAGAGATAAGGGGACAGTCACTTACAAAGGAGATCCCATCAGACTGTCAGCTGATTTCTCAAAAGAGACCTTACAGGCAAGAAGGGTCTGGAAAGAAGTATTTGAAGTCTTGAAAGGTAAGGACCTACATCCAAGATTGCTCTATCCAGCAAAGCTTTCATTTAGATAAAGTGCTTCTCAGATAAGGTCAAGTTAAAGGAGTTCATCATCACCAAGCCCTTATTATATGAAATGTTAAAGGGACTTAATCTAAGAAAAAGAAGATAAAAAATATAAACAGTAAAAAGACAGCAAACTCAGTTATTAACAACCACACCTAAAACAAAGCAAACTAAGCAAACAGCTAGAACAGGAACAGAAACACAGAAATGGAGAGCACATGATGAGGGTTAGCAACAGGGGAGTGGGAGGAGGAAAGAAGGGGAAAAGGTACAGAGAATAAATAGCATAGACGGAAGAGAGAAAATAGACAGGGGGAGGGCAAGAATAGTGTGGGAAATGTAGAAGCTAAAGAACTTATGACACATGGACATGAACTAAAGGGGGGAATGTGGGTGGGAGAGGGTGTACAGGGTGGAGGGGAATGAAGGGGGGAAATGAGACAACTCACTGTAATAACAAAATCAATAAAATATATTAAATATATATATAAAAATATATAAAATTTCTTTCAATAATACGAGTGTGTTTTTTGTTGTTTTTTTTAAAGACTGGTAACATTCCATCTTGGTGAGGAACACTTACTTATACCTTATTAAGTAAAAATGTGATATGGTACTTTATCCAGTGATGCTACTCTTATGTATTTTTCCTAGAAGTGAAGAAACCATGTAACTACAAAAATGCTTATACAAGAATGTTCACAGCAGCTACTACTCATAATAGCCAAAAGCTGAAAAGAGTCAAATGCCCATCAACAGGAAAATAAATAATGTGTGTTATCTTTATACAACAGTAGATATTTAACATTAAAAGCCATAAACTACTTATATTCTCAACAACATGGATGAATCTCAAGACACACATTGAATGAAAGGAGCCAGGCACAAAACAGTACAGAATATAGAACTCCATTTATGTGGAGTTTTAAAACAGGAAAAAAGGATTATTTAGTGAAAGATTCAGGAAAGTTTTGTGAGTGAGGAGGGGTTGACTAAGAATGGCCAAGGGAAATTTCTTGGATGATGAAAATGTTCTATATATTAATAGGGGTTAGATGAGCATATACATTTGTCAAAATCATTGAATTGTATGTTTATGATTTGTATATGTTACTGTATGTAACATTTACCTTTAGAAAAAACTGTGAAAACAACAAAACAAAGAAAAAGCAATGTCAATGTGCTCATTTTGGCTCAGCTCTTGAAATAATGATGCTTAAAATATGTTTTAATTGTCTCATTAATGTAATACTTCTAACATAATTAATAATTAAGATGATGTATAGATCAAAAGAATGACTTAAAATTCAATAATTACCATTTTTGAGTGTTTGCTATGAACTATTACTATAGCAAAACACCTATGAAATAAGAATTATTGCCACACTTTACAGATGAGTAAATTAGGGCTCAGAAAGGAAAGGGATTTGTTCATGATTACTCAGAAAAGGGAGAGCTAGAATTCCCACTAATGCCACTGACTACTAATATCTTTGGAGCTTGCTGTGTACCAGTTGGGGGGTTGGGGAAACACAAGGACACTTACAAAAAGAACAATGCAATTGAATAATTCAGCTCTGAGTTTTCAGGAATCCAATGCAAGAGGGACACAACAATGAGAAACGCATTTTGATTGCTTGATATAAGGAGTTGTATAAACTCATCAGGAGGACTAAGCATTTTTCTGACGTTAAATTAAAATTGTGTAGAACTTAGTCCACAAGTTCTTGTATAAGAGCCATGCCACAATATCATGCACACTGTGCCAAGCAGCTGTTTTACATACATGCAGACACGTTCCTGATCTGACCCTTTCTCACCCTAAGGGTCCATAAAAACCGAAGGCCTGCTGCAGCTACCTTACTGGTGATATGGCTGTCCACCAGCTCATTTCCAGCAAACCCTATTGCATTTATTGTAGCCTGCATTAATCAGCCTATTAGCCAACATGCTAATTGAACTATTTGCTATGAATTCAATCTGATTTTCTCCTTAGGAAAATAAACATCTTGGTTTATCCATGACATGTGTTCTCAAGAAATGCTTCACTTAGCACCCAGCTGTAAATCTGAATAAAATTGAGAAGAGAAATTTCCATAGACAAATGTTTTGGCTAACTCTCTCATTTGGCATTTCAACTGAAATCTTCTCTTTAAAAAATATAGCTGCCACTTGAACCAAGATTTCTTTCATTTATTTTATTTCCAATTAGTGGCTTTCAATTTGTGTTGGCATTTCTGTTTTAGCAGCTGTAGTGGAATTATTGGGCCAAATGCTGCCTCCCTTTTTTGCCTACATGCCACTTTCACTGATGTACACAGGCAGAGCATAAGTACCAGGGGCCAAAGTTTCCCAGAATATCTCCCATCCTATTTATTCATCCCCAATGAGCCAATGACAGCAGTAAAAACCTGTCCCAAGTTTTCTGAAGAACATAAAAAAACCCTGTTTATGGCACAAACAATGATCCTACTTACAAGCAAAAGGTTGTTAAAAGCAATGATACAATTACAACTAGAGAGGGAAGATATTCTTTCTCTACTTGTAGCATAGAAAACCATATCTCATAATAATAGTAGTTATAATTTAAGGAAATCTGAAGACTCCCTTTTAGAACATATGTTGAACCTATTTAGTAAGCATCTTGAACTAGAGGCTCAGCACTGTGCTGGTCCTGCATGTGTTAATAAACAAAAACCCAGAAGTTATTCTTTCTCCTTCTGTAGTGATGCTAGAAATATATGCAATGACTAGATTTAGAAAAAAAAAATGAAGATCTAAAGAGTAAAGGGCATGGCTTTAGCCATTGGTCTGTCCTTCAGATGCCTTTCTTTCCCACTTGAGTGTCTATGGTTCATTTCAGAAGGTTGAGTTAATGTCCACAGAATAATACTCCTCTGATGTTAGGGTAGGGAGAAGTGGAACACTCTCTCTCTTAGGATGTGATGTTACATGAGTACCTATAGTAAGTAACCACAACCATCCACTGCACTGTCCAATATGGTAGACAGTAGCTTCATGTAGTTTAATTAAAATTTAAAAATTTAAAAAAATCAATTCACTGGAAGCCCCACTAAGAAACTCTGCCCCAAAGTGAAAAGACACCCAAGGCCTGGTCACAAACCATTCTGGTATTGTTAAATTCAAAGTTCCCTCATTATAGAAGGCCTTGATACATGATAGAGGCTTTTGATCTGGCTGCAAAATCACTGATGCTCAACTGGGGTGAGTTCCTAGTAGTCACAATACCAACAAGACTGTTCTCGGAGCAGGTGCATACTAAAACTGCACATCTTCATTTTGGGAAGCTTACAACTTGAGACATTTGTCATGCTCTTGCCTTTCTTCTCTATTCCCTTTCTCCATGGTCTTTATCATACTCTTTCTCTGATTATCTTTTCCGTTGCCTGTTCATCAATGAAATAACTCTCTGCTCATTTATACCTCCATAAGAAAACGATTCACTATAAGACCTGTTGCTAGGTTTGAGGACAAAAGTTTTCACACTATAAGCTTGCTCTTGAATAACTTCTTTGCTTATTGCTATGAAAATATTTCTATTTCCCTTCTGGGAACTAATGGCATCTACCAAGACACAGTGAAATCTTTGGGTTCACTGTGCTGCAACGTCCTGTCAGATGAAGGAACTGGTAACTGTCCAAACTTATCAAAATGCTATTGTGATGTTGAGACAGCTGGAAGACTGTTTCTGGAAAGCCCAATTACAGTGGCTGGGAGACAAGCTTGAAGGATAAAATGCTGTCCCTATGTAAGATAAGCAAGTGGAACTTTACAAATGTATATTTCTGTCCTCTTTGTCTCCTCTGTTGCCAACAGGCAGCCAAGAAGCCAGCAGGGTTCTTTCAAAGGCTGTCTCTCCATTATGACTTCAATAGCATTGGCAATGAAAGGTGAGACAGAAGGGTATGCCAAATGGAGCCGAATGCCACCCTGGAACCAAGTTTGTTCTGCTGAGAACATACTTGTTGCTATGCTAATGGGACTGGATTATATTTCTCTATTTAAAATTTTCCAGGACAAATGAGGCAGTGTAGCTGGGCTGTTACATCATGCAGCTTTCTGAAAGGGCTGGTGGCTCCTGTCCATTTACACCTCCTCCTCTTGCACATGGACCCTTTCCCGGTAAGAAGATGCTTTTACTTTTTACAAAGTGGTCTCGTTTGCTTGGAAAACATCATGGGACTCGATTAGGATTTATAATGGCCAGATTTCATCAGGACTCCATAAAGGTAAAGATGCCTTGGCCATATTCCAAAAATGTTCAAGTCCTCATCCCATAGTTGCTCCATCAACCCCAGGAGAAAATAAAAAGGACCATTTAGCATCCTAGTTGAAAGGTTTGGCTCAGCCCTTTTTTTTAAACTCCAAGTTAAATTGAGTTCCACTGTATAGAAAGATGACAGCAGATGAAGATAAAGCTAGAGACAGTGAAAGAGGAAGAAAGGGTTTGAGAAGTTCATTATTTATTGAGAATAAGCTTAAGAATAAATGGCAAACATAAATACCTGAAACAAAGAATAACTCAAACTAACACATATGGCTTTATGCCTCTCAAATCTGTCCACATTTTTTAACTGCTACCAACATCCTAACTAACATAAGCTAGCATCTTCTTACGACTAGATTCCACAGTCTTCTCCCAAACAACTGGGCAACTGCTCCAACTGCTCTTACCCTGCTTCAATTAATTCATTCTCCTCTCTGCAAGGGCAAGTGACATTTTAACTTCTGCATAAATCTCTTCAATAGTCTTTAGTGATTTTCATAACAAAGACAACCTTCCT
The DNA here is from genome assembly GCA_039655065.1 of Glossophaga mutica. NCBI lineage: Eukaryota > Metazoa > Chordata > Mammalia > Chiroptera > Phyllostomidae > Glossophaga > Glossophaga mutica. The sequence goes on from CM077303.1 coordinate 162,987,509, forward strand.
TAACACAGTTTACTAGCTCTATAAATTCCAGCTCTGCCCTACCTCTCCGAGAAGCTTCAACTAATACCATGATCATACCTATCTCAGCCATGGCTTTCTCTCAGTTTCTCTTAAGTGTTACACTCCATCCAGGTTCAAGGTATTTGTACATGCCTACCTGCTCTGTCTAGAACCCTCTTTCTTCTCTCTTCACCTATTTAACTCTAATTCATCCTTAAGATCTCAACCCAACAGATACTTCAGCAGACAGCCTTCCCTATCCTTACTAGACAAATCCTCTATTACATTCTATGTTTTCTTTGTATCCTGACCTCACCTTTCTGTTTTCAAGGTTTCATTTGAACATTCATTGTAAAAATATTTAATCAATGCTTCTTCATCCTACCTAGCCCCACCCCAGTTTCATAAGGTCAGGGAACATGTCTTTTGTGCTTAGAATTATATTCTTAGGGTCTATGTACCACCTGGCACTTAGTAGAACCTCAAAAATACTTGAGGAAGTAGAAAGACAAAAAAAGGAAAGAAGGAAGGAAAGGAGTGAAGGAAGGGAGGAAGGCAGAGGGGGAAGGGAAGGGAGGGGGGAGACAGAGAGAGTAAGAGAGGGGGGAAGACAAGGTGGGTGGGAGAAGGAATTTATGAGACATAATACAACATGATCCAGCCCATAACTTGGTTCATAGTAACTTCTCCATAAATAATTATTGCTTAATCAAAAGCAGTTATCAAAGATTAACTGACAGAGGAAAGCAGTGACTGCAGTAGAAAAAGGCTTCCTGGATGCATCTAAGAGAGAACAAGTGCCCCCCGGAAGTGCATTAGTGGGGGTCTAGGCTGAATGCAGCTTTTCCTGATTTGGTAGATTTTAGCAGTGATGAGACAGACTAGATGTGTTCTAAGACATATGGCCAAAGACGGTTGCAAGATCTTTCCTTTAAAGAGACAGATCTTGCTGAGCTTGGTTTCATCAGACACTGGAAACGAAAGGGTGGGCTCCATGGCCTCTGCCGAGTTCTAATGCTCCCAATTAAACCATTCAAATGCTGCCAGTGAGCTTACTACAGGGGAAGTTCAAGAGTGTTAAAGGTTATACTCTCTAAAAATTAGATAAAATATGATGTTTACTCTATTGTTATTTTCCCAAATAGAGAAAATTTTAGCTCACCAAATAAGGAAAGCAGTATATTAAAGAGCCTAATACACTGCCTGGTATATTATTACATGGTAATTATTTAATCAGTATTCAGTCTGCTTCATGTTATGTAATTGTGGATGACAAGGGGGTTCTGTAATAATCTGACTGAAAGTTTTACCCTGTGAGGAGATAAAGTCATAAATTCCTAACTGGAAGGAAGGTCACCATGGGTAGTCACACCCCAGGCCTATAAAAAGGTTTATCTTTGCCTTAAGCAAGACCTATCTATTGTTCTTGTGCACGGAAGTTAACATACCTTTGAAATGCCAAAGCAAGCCTCTTTTTTAGACCCCTGACTGCCCTCAAGGGAGCACATAATATTGTTAACTATGCTGTACCATCCTTTATTTCACCTTTATAATTGTGATTATTATTATAATCTTCCTTATGTCCCCTCCTTAATTCCAAATGTATTTTTAAAAACTGCAAAACTGTCATTCTCCAAAGGATTTGAGATCTTGCTTCTTGGCATGTCGTCAGTCTGACTCAAACTCATATGAAAATTCTCTACAGCTTTGGATGTTTTGTATGTTGACATAATGATATTTTATTTGGTATTTGCAGAATCTACATGATAGCAGCTCCAAGACATTAATGTAAGGTCAGCCTGGATCTCCACCCAAACATAGTGTCCACCTGGTATCACTCAATGAGTATTTTGGATGCATGGTCCTGTGTGTACCTCCTCTATCCACAGGCAGCTTCAGCGACCCTGAGCTCCTAATAAGGTAGATGTTAATTTGCACTACCTAGATACTGTGCTGAACATTACATCTCTGCATTTTCAAGTGTTGTTTCTAAAGTGTAGGAACCTTACGAAGATCGAGAATATCTAAACACACAATACTAAATTCATTATTAACCTTTATCATTGCAATCTATAGCTAAGGCAAAAAATAAATATAGAAAACTTAAGGTTTAAAAAATGAATGCTCCCTGGCTGGTGTAGCTCAGTGGATTGAGCGTGGGCCTGCGAACCAAACGATCCAGGTTCGATTCCCAGCCAGGGCACATGCCTGGGTTGCAGGCCAGTTCCCAGCAGGGGACACATGAGAGGCAACCATACATTGATATTTCTCTCCCTCTCTCTCTTTCCTACCCTTCTCCTCTAAAAATAAATAAATAAATAAATAAAATATTAAAAAAAAATAGTATGTATTACTTTAAAAAAAAAATGAATGCTATATGTTCCATTTAAGTTCTAGCTTTCAGGTAAACCATAAACATGGATTTAATGAATGATTTTGTAAGTAAACTTGTCTAACTTAAAACGACTCTTATTTATCATATTCTTTAATATTACTTAGCAATTTTGTTAAAAATATGAAAAAAATAAAAAGATGTTCAAATTTGTTTACATCCTTCTGAAGTAGTTAATTACAGTATAAACACCATATTTTTGTACTGAAATAGACAAAAATATCTTGAGAGACATGTTTAATCATTTGGATCTAGTAGTACAGTGTTTATTCATTCATTTTTGGTCCATTAGAGTGTAAATTAGATTTGATTTGCTTGCTCTGATTGGCTTAATTGCCCCAGTTACAGCTGAAGTACAAATAAGATTGTAATAAATTGAACAGATGTTTAACCTACTCTACCAAGATCTTAATAGTCAATTCCAATTGCAATTTACATTCAGCAATTTAACAAGACCCTTAGGAAACATATTTGATTATTAAAACAAGCTGTTTGTTTCTGTCTATGATGGAAACAAGACCATTGTGTCACATACTTTGGCCTGTTGTGAATTTTTTTTTGTATTTAATATTGTTTATCTAATTAGGAAAAAACACACACATGCAATGAATGCATGGCTATAGAAAGGGAGTTTGCCAGCTTAAAATAGGGACATCACATCCAAGTTGCTACTATAAGGGAAATTTCCAAAATTATGAAATATTTTGTTTAAAAAATCCTATTACATTTTTCACAAACATCTTTACTAAAAGCCTTTTTATAGCCAATAAGAGAAACTCACCTTAATTAAAGCATCAATTAGAAAACAAAACAACCTCTTCCATTTTTTCAGATTCTACCAGTCATTCACTCACAACCTATGTAGAAAGAAATATTCTTATAAAACATGACATGACATAGCACTGTATGCTACAGTGCTGTCACTTTAATTTAACGTGGCTGTTAAGATACTGCATAACTTTCGTGTGATTTCTTCTTAAGAAAGCTTGGCAGAAACTGACACATGGCATCTCTCGTGCTTCCTCAAAAGGGGATTTAGGATAGATTTTGTGTCTACTTCTACAAATTTATAATGTGAACTCCCAAAGAGATTCCCAGTTTTTATGCACTGAGGCCATGTAATAGGAAAGTTATGTAATAGGAAAGTTGGTTTACTAAAAAAGTTAAACTTGTTGTATGGATAGAGAGTTGTTGAATTGAAAATCAAATATACTTTAAGAATTAGCTAATCCTGGAGCCAAAACTCAAATGTACACCACGATCAGGGGAATAGCCTAAATGAGTGAATACTTCAAATTTTTTTTAATTTTTTGCATATTAAATGGCAACAACAAATATACGTAAGATAAGCACATTCTCAATTTATAGACTGTTGGGTAGTCAGGGATCTGTTTAATCCCCACATTGTACAGCTGATGACAGTGAGGCCCCAAACTTACCTGACAGTTGAAGTGACTGTTATAGCTCAGTGGTATAAACCATACACTAGAACTCCAGAAGACTACATTAAGAGCCTCACTTCCAGTAAGTTAGGGGGCCTTAGCTAACCAGTATTTCCCCTACCCAACCTCATCGACTTTGAAATAGACAACATGCAAAGAACTACTCATCCGGGGGAAATCTTTTCTTACTAGATGCTGTGTTTACCATTTGAGACAAAGTGAAAAATAAAATAAAAAGTTTTAAGCCAACTGTTCATTTAGAAACCGTTCCATTCAATAAATCCTTTTACTCCTTCAGAGTCCATGGTGACTTAATGCTTATTCAACCTGCCTTTATTACGGAGGGCTGTTTTGAAGTCATTATGTAAATTTGCCATATATAAGCTGCAGAAACCCCAGAACTTACTTCCCAATATACCACTCTAGTCAAAGGAAAGAAAAAACTAAATGTTTAAAACTAGAATATCAAGTATGGCCTTTTTGTTATTTTCTGAACAATCAAAAAAGGGGATTTGAGCCACTGTGAACAAAACTGGTGAAACAAGAAAAATAAGGAGGATGTTGGAATAGCACATGGTATAATTCTCTTTACTGAGAGTCGCTGTTAGATATTCAGCTCAGCACAAACTGTGGTATGCCACAGGTTAAATGGACTAAGGTCATGTACAAAGGTTAAATCAGTGGGGATTTAAAAAAGAAGTTCATGTTTTCTCATTTTTAAAAATTATTCCTAAAAAATTGCGGCACTTTTGCACATAACATTCTATGCTCCTTAAGAAAATATTTTCTATGATGCAAATAATTCCCTTTGTTTGGTTTTATTGCACAATAAACATTAGGTTTATTGTGCAATGAACATGAACCAATAAACCAGTAAATATCATATAAACAATGAGGTTAGAGTTTTTAGCATTATGTGTGATAGGTAACTTCACAAAAGGCTCTATTGGGTTGCATTAATGAGGAAACCTATGTTCTCCTGGTAACCCATAAGGAATAGCTAAAACATGTATAAAGCAATAGAAGAGAATAAGCACCCTAAGAAAATAAGATAAAAATTAATGTGATTTTTTTCCCTCAACCCCCATAAATAGTCTTTGAGGTAAGAGTTGAATTTTGATAGCCACAGTTATAATATCAAGAGATAAAATTCCCATGAAATAGTTGAATTGGTGTCTCTTTGGGAAAATGTGTTAGAAGTCCCAACCTACCTAAATTTCATATCAGTGAAAACAGTGCCAAATACCATGGAAATGTGCTCAGTATTTTTGGTACATTTTGCGTACAGAAAACCCTATACAGGACAGATCTTTGGAATGGGAGTGTTTTTGTGTTTAACAAGAAGATTCCACAAAGGTGTCTCTTTGGATTCCGGGCAACAGTCTGGCATCTCCTGGTCTCTCCCTAATTCCTGCTGTATGGCTGAAGCATGCATGGCCAAGTACGTTCCTCTCGGGGTTCCATGAACCATGTACATCTAGAAATCACTACTAAATCCTGTTAAGTATTCTCCACCTTTTAGTCCTGAATGAGCTCTCATTCATTCTATTTCCATTCCTCTCCTTTTGACAGTTTTCTACTTCACCTCCTGAAATATGGAAACTCAAGAGTGACAGAAAACATTCTGCCTCTGTGGCTAAGGAGTCCATTTGAAGACTCTCAGATGTCCCCACCTTGACACCGAAATGTTGCATTCCTGCCCCTCCCAAGGTCCATTCCAGATAGTGTGGCATCCTTAGACAAAGCTTTTAAACCTAGAGTTCGATGAAAAGGCAACCAGGGGCAATTGCAAAGGTGTTGTCCTGAATGACTTGAATGTTGCTACCCATTTCTCAGAAAACCATTTTTAAATGTTCAGTTTCTTTTTAAATTCCTTCCAACTTAGGTGAGTTTACAAACATGTGAATCAGCTGTTGGCCTGCAAGAATTCCCTAAGGCACCTTAGAGGGATACTCCGTAGAGGCCAGTGTGTGCATATGGATGTGTGTGAGCATATGAGTTTTCTCACAAAACAGTAGGCAGGGTGGTTGGGTCCAGCACTCATTCTTAAGTTAACGTAGCCGTGCATCATGTTAGCACATTAATGATGATGGACCTGCCCCATGGGGAGAGAATAGGCTCTAAAACTATAGTTTCCTACTATAGCTATAACAAATTACCTCAAACTTACTAGCTTTAATCAACACAAATTTACTCTTATAATTCTGTAGCCAGAAGTCTCACTGCCCTGAAACCAAGGGCTGTGTTCCTTCTGGAGACTCCAGAGATATTACTGATGGACATGTGTCTGCTCCACCCTGACTAGTGCGGCTCTGTTGGTTGGGCGTTGTCCCGCAAAGCAGATGGTTGCCGCTTCAAGGTGAGTGCAGGAAGCAGCCAATCCATGTTTCCCTTTCGCATGGATGTTTCTCTCCCTGTCTCTCCCTCCCACCCCCTATCTCTAAAAATAAATCTAAAAAACTATTTTTTAAAATAAAAAATGAGAAAAAAAGTGTATATGCCCCAAACCCTTATGTTAAAACCCTAACCTCCTATGTGGCTGTATTTGGAAAGATGACCTTTGAGAAGATAATTAAGGTTGAACAAGTCCATAAGAGTAGGGCCCCAATCCTATAAGACTGGTGTCCATTTAAGAGGAGAAAGAGGCACTAAAGACAGTTATCTCTCAACGCAGGGACACAGGAAAGGCCACGTGAGGACAGAGTGAGAAAATGAGTGTCTACAAGCCAGGAAGAAAGGCTTCATCAGAAATCTACCCCGACTTCTAGTCTCCTAACGAGGGGAAAAATGGTTGTCTAAGCCACCAGCCTGTGGTATTTTGTTATGGCAGCCTGAGCAGACTACTACAAAGGGAGAAGCTATTTCCTTCCATTTTCCAACTTCTACAGGCTGCCTACACTCCTTGCATGGTGGCCTCTTTTGTCATCTTCAAAGTCAGCAGCATAGCATCTTCAAATCTCTCTGCTTGCCTCTGGCACTATTGCCTCTAAGACCCTTGTGGTTGCATTGGGCTCCCTGCCCCCCAGATAATCTAGAAGAATCTATCCATTTCAAGAGCCTTAATTTAATCAGAACCACTGGTCCTTATCTTCAGGCAAGGCAAAATGTCCCCAGGTGTAGGAGATTCAGATCAGGGCTTCTTCCAAGATTTATGATTTCACACTGACACACACCACCACCAACTCTGCAGCCAGAAGTCATCCTTCCGGAGCAGCTCCCTCACCAGAGAAAGCAAGCCAGCCATGCTACAGAGAAAAGACTGGGATGATGTCACAGCTGGTCACGTCACTTTGAAGTCAGTTCGTTTCAGGCTACTGGGGTTCGCATCACGAAAATCTTCTTCAGGATATAAACTGAAAAAGCCCTAAGTCTTGCCCAGCCCTGAGAAGTCCAGGCTGTGTTCAAGTCAGGGTCCATCCTTTTACAGCTTTGCTCTAGTGAGAGGATGGTCTCTCAAACAAAAGCTACCCTATGTTCATCAGACCTTCAACACAGAGGATAAGGTAATTTAATAGGTACAGAATCTTTAGAACTTGGACTGAATTGTACCTAACCCAGTCTTTGTACGTAAGAGTTAACTGTTTCCTTCTAGAAATGTCTTGGTAGAACTGTTGCTTCCCCACACTCTTTTCAAGGCACATGAACCAGGGTGTTAAAGTTCTTCTATAGTTTAGGTAATTGTATTTTGGTCAATATTTCTTCTTAGGTCCTGTACTCCAACTCAACCATACATTTGTATATTCTCCTCTGAGCCACTGCCTATCTGTCTGCATCTCTTTTTATTACAAATTGTAGAAAATAGGAACCACGATATGCTGTCATTTTCTATTGAAATTATTTCACTGAGCTCTGAGTGTTTGTTATTAGTAGGATGGAATTGTAATTATTCACCACATTTAGGTTCCTTTTTTTCAAATCTATATATTGTTTACTAGAGGTGAATTTAATGCTCATGGGGTAAAACACATAGAGACTAAACCAGTCATGTTGACCTTCCTTGAAAAATGCCCCACCCTTGTGCACTACGGTTGAGTATGCTTAGCTTCCAAATAGTCAAAAATGACTTTACAATTCTTGATGAATTCCACCATTAATACAGTACATAGATGAAGAGTTGAGGCTCTTTGAGAGGGAGCTAGTCTTGACAGACAGGACTTTAAAAACCATGCGAAAACTTTTGAGAATATATTTCTGATAATACTTTCCTGTTGCAAAAGCTTTTTAGCACATATTTAGAGCAAACATCAACTGTGCATAGGCATATGCACAAAAATGAGGTCCTAAAGCAGTTAACAAAAACTCAGAATAAATTTCTTTGATCTGGATTATCTTCACTTTACTTTCATTTTATTTGTTTTGCTAGAGAAAATGTGTCTCAGGAGCTTTTTTTCTTAAAATAATACTCGAATTTAAATTTTACAAATATTTCTGATATATTGCCTCATATTTTCCTTATTGTGTGTGTGTCTTTGTTATGGAAGACAGGGAACCCTGGTACACTGCAGCCACTATGGAAAACAGTGTGGAGTTTCCTCAAAAAATTAAAGATAGCACTACCGCATGACCCAGCAATTCCAATTGTGAACAATTATCCGAAGAAAACAAAAACACTATTTTGAAAAGCTATATGTACCCCTATGTTCATTGCAGCATTATTTATAATAGCCAGCTATGAAAATAATTTACATGTCCATTGACAGATGCATAAAGAAAATATACTATACAAGAATATATAGAAATAAATTCCTGCCATTTGTGACAATATAAATAGATCTCGAGGATATTTTGCTAAGTGAAACGAGTCAAAGAAAAATACCATCAAATTTCACTTATAGGTTGGATCTAAAAAACAAAATATAGATACAGAGAACAGATTGGTGGGTGCCAGAGGGGAGGGCAGCAGGGGACGGGTAAATGATGGGTGACGGGGATCAAGAGGTAGAAACTTCCAGGTATTGATATAAGATAAATCCTGGAATGTAAGGTACAAAAAGGGAGAAAAGGTAAGTAAAAGAAAACATGGCCTGATTCCAGGTCATGAAAGTACATGCCTATGTTTTCTTCTAAGGTTTTATGAGGAAGAGGTTCAACTTCATTCTTTGGTGGGAATATCCAGTTATCCCAGCACCATTTATTGAAAAAAGTCTACTCTCCCTCACATTGAATTTGGCTTGGCACCCCACTTAAAAATCAATTGATTATAAACATGAGAGTTCATTTTCTGACTCGATTCAAAGCCATTGATCTAAATGTCTATTCTTATGCCATAGTTAGTGATTATTAAAAAGTGTGTCTTTCACAGAAATTGTTGTTCATGGAGTAAAGTATTTTAAATTAACAACCATACACACAGAGAGCAAGAAAGATTGTCACAATCCCTACTTTACAGAGCAATGAATAGCAGAAATGACTGCTAAGATACTGAAAACAGTGAAACTAAGATAAGAAACAACTCAGTAAGTTGCTAAATCTGAGCTATAAGATCTGAAGATAATGAACTCTTCCTGGCGTGAAAGGTATTTTTACCTAATTATCATAGCCAATTACTCTTAGTCATTAATTAAATCAGTACTTATAGTAAATTAGGCAGAAACATCAACAAAATCTAGATTCAAATACATAGGGAACAGTACAAATTCAGGAGCATACTGTACTCCAAGAATCAATCAAAATAACTGGTATTTGTTATAAAACAGACACTTTACCTACATTGCTGCATTCTGCATTTAATCCTTAGAATAACCTCAGGTTAAAAGGAATAACTCAGTTTAGGGAAGATAAAAGTGAAGGTAAGGAAAGTTGAATACTTTCTCAACATCACTGGTATTAGGGGACAAGCAGGATTTGAGCCTGGATTCATTTAAACTCATGAGAATTGATAAATACTACACTTCTTTCTCAAGTCCAGCTGTCTCAGAGCTCCAACATTGCTCAGCCCCGGGGCTGAAACCTCACAGAATAGTTAAAAATGAATTCCTATTGTTATTTTAACCCAATCATCATAGCAAAGTTTTCTTAGTCATTGTAATCATTTCTTAAAATATATTAGCCAGGAAGATTACATTAAGTAAAAATAAAGTCTGGGCTAGACGATGATTTACAGAGTTTCCTGACTGGTAGCTGAGAGCCCATCTAGCCCAGACCTTGGTTGTACACACACAGGAACTGAGACTCAGAGGAATTAAATGACTTCTTCAAGAACCCAAGGGCTACTTAGTCACTGGTGAATCCCCGCACAGATTTCAAATATTGCAGCTGTTTCAACCACTGATTCCACTGTAAGAAGCATGTTATCAATTACTGTTTGGTATAATTCTGAGTCGCATGCTTTAGAACCTAACACCTTCCAGAATATGCTTTCTCTTGAACTTTTCCTTCAGAGCAGCTACCATAGACACTGACATGAACCCTCGCTGACCCCAGCACAGCTTTGCTTGATCTTATTCAATCTTCTCAGCTCCAAAGCCTTTCCCCTCACCACTCAGTGATACAGCATTTTTCCTTCCACTTTTACTAAATTACCATTCCAACCCAACCTACTTTCTGTGGCTTGCATGCTAAATAGATCTTTGACCTCTTCTGTTTCACTTACCCCTTTGGTTACAACACAAAAGATAAACACCTTCGAAGGTGATACTGAGTTGCCATTATAATTCTTCTATCCCCAGTTGTATGTACGTGGTCTCTCCCTGCCTCTAGCTCTAAAGGTAAAAGCTAATTTTTAAGCTTTGTCTAATATATGTTAAAATTGCTACTTTAAATAAAGTTTTTGTATTCTTGAGTCTCTTTTTTTATTCAGTTTTTGGTGGATAAAAAAATAATTTTGCTTAAGAGTCTAGGTGTCTATGCTTATGAATGACCCATGTAAATTTAGAACCAAACATAAAGGCTAGTATTTCTTTTCTTTCTTTTTTTTTTTTTAATTTTTATTTTAATTGTTGATCTTGGAAGCAACCTAGATGCCCATCAGTAAATTAATGGATCAAAAAACTGTGGTACATTTACACAATGGAATTCTATGCAGCAGAAAGAAAGAAGGAGCTCATACCCTTTGCAACTGCATGGATGGAACTTGAGAGCATCATGTTAAGCGAAGTAAGCCAGGCAGTGAAAGACAAATACCATATGATCTCACCTTTAACAGGAAGCTAGTCAACAAAACAAACAAACAAGCATAATATAACCAAAGACACAGAAATTGAGAATAGTATTTCTTTTCTTAATTTTTTTATTTATTGATTTTGAAAGAGAGAGGGAGAGAGAGGGAGAGAACCATTGATTAATTGTTCCACTTATTTATGCATTCATTAATTCCTGAATGTGTCCTGACCAGAGACTGAATCTGCAACCTGGGTGTACCGGGATAGAGCTCTAACCAACTGAGGCACCTGGTCAGGGCTCATAAATCATAGTATTTCTTTACCATTGCACATAGTCTCACACAAAATCTAAATTCCTCATTATTGCTACCTGTCTTGTAAACAAAATAGTGAAAAGTTAAATTATTTGTTAATCATTAATTTTTCTGTGCAGATTATTTTAAGTCACTTTTGTATCAGAGTCAAAACAAAGGGTGTAAAACTAGCTGATAATTTACATTTTCAGTTGCCTTTTCAAAGTTATGTGTGTTGTTCTAAAATCTTCTGCATCCCAGGTAATACCGCTTTAAAAGAAGCCAGCGTTTTATTAAAGTGAGATTCCTCCACATGGGGAGCAACATGAAAAGCTGTGATCTGAGACGACAGTTGGTTTACTCTTACCATTTGATCACAAAATTTCCATGCCATCTGTGGGAAGCCACACAGGCAAATGTGTCATCACATCTAATAATGAAAAGAAAAAACAGACAGAACGTGCTGGAGAAACAGACTGCTTTAATTACCCCCTCACAATGCTCCTTGAGAATTTGGAAGAAAAGCATTGTGCATGCAAATTATGTACACAAAGAAGGCAGCCACTGCTGAGGACTTTTTTTAAAAGTCAGGAGGAATGCCCTTGTAACTCCACCATGTCCAGTTGGGAGTGGAAACAGATGTGTGGGAAAGGCTGAGGGGGAAATCTTGTTTAAAAAAAAAAAAAAAAAAGACCTGCTACAGAAAAGCATAGTATCATTATGGTCATAGTTCACTACTGATAAACTGGAATCGCAAAATTATATTCTTTAAATTAGAATATAACCTGCACCACAATTCTGCAGTGGGAATGTAGGAAGAGCCTGAGGGTATGTAAGACACAGGAGTCTGACCTGCCCCACACAAATCGATGACACAGTCCTTGACAAGCGCCCCCCACCCAAATTGCTGTGCTCTTCTTCTCTCAAGCCTAGACCAGTGACCCATGTTGTAACTGTGTTCTTAATCTCCCTGCCATCGCTGTTCCCAGAAGGGTCTGAGAGCCCTGATACCTTTTCCTTTCTTTAAAAACAATATGAGTTATGTCTTAAGCAGCTAAAAACAGATGGGAAAGATACAGTGACTCAGGACTTATTTCTCATCAGTATAACTGCTATGACTCAAGACAATTATCATCACTTTCCTCCCTTCACTCTGAGATTGCTACAAGTTATATACTTTCTCAACCAAAAAAAAAAAAAGAAAGAAAAATTTCTCTCTCTGCTCACTTTCTATTCAGTTTCTGTTCATTTTCCATTTTATTTGTGCACCTTTACCCCGGCTGTCTTTATACCTCCACTAGCCACCTACTCCTCTCTCTCAGCAGTCTAGTAACTTCTACCCTCAGCAACCACCGACCTTCCCTGACCATCTCTCTGACTGACATGGGGACTGCTGAGTTGAAGTGACCATGGCAGAGGAAACAGGAGACTGAGAAAGTGACTAATGAGTGGTCTCTGGGCGCAGCGACAGATCCTCACAGGACCCTAGGTCAGGTATACAGCAAAAGGGTTGTATAGCATGGCCTTGTGTCTCTGTCATGGGGATTCATCCTCACACTAACTTGTGCTGGCCTCCCTCTGAAACGTTATCACCTACTCATGCACTAACCGCTTTTGAACACCGATATGACCTAAGTCTAGCAGCACTAGGGAGACAAAGAAAAAAATAAATGACTAAGTATCGCTGACCACCGAAACTCACAGTCTAGTTGAAGAAAATCAAACATTGCAATACAGCACTTTCCCTAGAATTTTCCCCATTTGACACCTTGGAAAGTATTATACAACACTACACCCCCCTGTAAATATGATACGATATAAAAATGTAAAAAATGGCAAATGATGTATAAGTGCGTTTGAGGGGAAAATGTTTCCTTCTAGATTGGTACATTTTTAAATTTTTATTGGCGCTTATCTTACAATTCTTTCTTCCAAAACACTTACGGAGAGCCTGCCAAGTGCCAGCACTGCTTCAGGCGCTGCAGGCGGCACAGCGCATTGGACGGGCACGACCCCTGCCCTCCTGGAGCTCACGTTCTAGTGAGGGAAGCAGGTAATCACAAGAATTGTGTTTGAAAATAAAACCTACAGCAGTTAAGAGAGTGAAAAGTCGTGAGGCAAAACTAGACCAGGGAAGGAAGATTTAGAGAGAGAAGATAGATGTCTTCCAGTTTAAAATGAAAAGACCAGGCCCTGGCTGGTGTGGCTCAGTGGATTGAGCGCCAGCCTGTGAGTCAAAAGGTCGCTGGTTCAATTCCTAGATGGGGCACATGCCTGGGTTGTGGGCCAGGCTGTGGGCCAGGCTCCCCAGTGCTGGTTATGTGAGAGGCAACTATGTCTTGATGTTTCTCTCCCTCTCTTTCTTCCTCCCTTGTCCTCTGTCTAAACATAAACAAATAATATCTTTAAAAAAAATCAAGAGGCCAGGGTGTGGTGATTATTAGAGGGAAAGGGGGCGGTAAGAGAGGGTAGAGGGGGAATAAGTGATGATGGAAGGAGACTTGACTTGGGGTGGTGAGCACACAATACAGTGCATAGACAATGTGTTATAAGACCCTGGAAACCTGTATCATTATAACTAATGTCATTCCAATAAATTCAATGAAAAAAACTGAGAGCCCAGAAAAGGCCTCACTACAAATGTGAGTTCGGGGTAAAAAAATGAAGTAAATGACTTCATGAATCGTGTAGCTAGCTGGAGCAAGATTATTAATAATATCCAAACTAAATACAGATAAATTCTGACTTGTTTTCCATTTAACACATGCCACAAGTGTTTCATTTTATTTTAAGTATCATAAGAAAAAGCATAAATTGTCAACATATAAACTTAATTATGACATGTTTGGCCTGGGAATTAAACTTATATTAAGATGTAACATAAAATTTAACTACATGTTAAATACAATTTAAAAAGGCAAAAACTGTTTTCAGCATCTGATACTCAGTCATTTTTCATATTGTACTTAAAAAATCAACAAGCTTCACATTTCTATTTGCAAGTACAGTTCTGTAAATAACATATTGTGAGTGGGGATAGTCTTAATTTCCAAAAAGTAAAAAAAAAAAAAAAAATCAAACTGGAAATAATCATCAGTATGGCTTCTCCTTTTAAACAGTGGGTTTTGAAGTACTGGTTTTAGTTTGAAGTTCAACATGAGACATTTGGTCACATTAGTGTGATTAAAGGCTCTTAAGAAGTTCAAATTCAGGTGAGTTTGTACACTTAGCATTTATATCTCCCTATTAATTTATTAAATTTCAAAACCAAATTTTTCTGTACTGCATAGAATTTATGGAGCCTATTATGGATTTAAATTAAATAATAAATGGCCTGTGCTAATAGAAATATACTAGTTAAAGCTACATAATGGTGACTTTGGCCAAAACAATAAAACATCTTAATTATTGACTCTGGGTCATGGTTACTGACACTCAAGACCTGCCTCTCATGATTATCAATCCACGCTTGCAAACTCTCCACCGAGTCAATTTTAAAGGGAAGAAAAGGCTTAGGTAATTATTTCACTGCTTGACAGCTTAAATAATTATTTTATTGCTGACTGGACACCATTACTCTCTAACTTTGTAAGCTGCCTGCAGTGCTTTGGGAAAACTCAAGGTGGGAGATAGTGCAATTCAGCAAATAGATGGCAAGCCAGAGCTAGAGCAGCAGGGAGCCCTGAGCTCAGTGGGGACAGAGAGGAAAGACCCTTAGTCAGGGAAGCCCTCCAGGAACAGACCTACTGAAAGGTAAGTAGGCAATGGTGGAAGAAGGGGCAGGGGCTTCCACGCAAAGGCACGGAGATGTAAAGGAGCTCCGTAGGCTTGGGGAACTGCATGCGGTTAAGCATGGTGAGTCCAAATGTGACTCAGAGGAAGGAGCAGAAGCTGAGACGAGAAGACAGCAGATCATGAAGGGACTTGTACACCATGTAAATAAGTTTGGGCTTCATCCCGGGGTGGTGTGGTAAGAAGCCATCAAAGAGTTTTAATCATGTAAAGAGTTTTGATCGGTGTGTGAGGAAGATCACTGGGCCTGTGGGAGGGTAAGGACTAGATACCAATAGTAGATTATTCTTATTCTGACACCTATGTGATATGAATTTCAAAATGTAAGGGGATCTAGACAAGCTTGTATATTCCAGTTAGATGAAGGCATTATCTTCATGCATTCTAAGTTAAAAATCACTAAACTCTCAAAAATGGAACAACAAAAATTATCAGCGTTCATTATTTTTTTATTATACCATTTTTCTCCTAGAGTAAGGAGGAGCCAGTGAGGTAGACAGGAGGGACAATTTTCACAGGCTTGGTCTTGAGTAGCCCATCTGGGTGAATGAGAAGTCTTTAGTAGTCAAGAGAAGACAGGTGCTCCAGAACCTCTGTGGGTACTGACTAGACTGTGAGTGATGACCATCAGGCAGGAAATTGAGGGTGAGCATGGTAAAGTGGGAAGAATACAGTCATGAGAGTCGAGAATTCTGAGTTCTAGTTCTGACTGCCAGTGGATGTCAAGAACAGTGAAGGCTCTGAGATTGTGCTCTACATGCAAGAAAACAAGTTAACCTGCCAGTTTCAAAACCTGTGGAGGACAAGGGAGGCCGAGTCATCAAAGAAGGTTTTTCTAGAGTCCTGAGACCCT
The DNA here is from genome assembly GCA_039655065.1 of Glossophaga mutica. Lineage (NCBI taxonomy): Eukaryota > Metazoa > Chordata > Mammalia > Chiroptera > Phyllostomidae > Glossophaga > Glossophaga mutica. The sequence continues at coordinate 163,003,381 of CM077303.1, forward strand.
GAAAAACCAAATGCTAACAGTTTATATACCAAAATTATTAATAACATATGTCAACAGATTACTAGGATCAGAACTGCCTGAGCCAAACGATAGTGGAGCTGAGCTCACATCATTTATCATGCCCACCCCTCCCAATTTTACAAAGCCTTGTGGTCCCTGCTCCTTACTCTTGGCTGCCTTTTTGAAAGAGCAAGGAGAACGATGGGGAATCTGAAACACTCAACAGTTGTCCAAAGTAGCAAGTTAAACCTGAAGAAACAGATGAAATTGTTTGTTTTCATATCAGACCAGGCTAAGCTGTTTTGTTTTGTTTTGTTTTGTTTTGTTTTGTTTTTCTTCTGTACCCAATAGGTAGACACTTGACAAGAAAGATTAGATCAAATATAGAGAAATAAAGGAGGTAACTTATCTCTGTACATTCAGTTACGGTGTGTGTAAATTTGTGACCTCACTGCATATTCTTGAGCTATTCAAACACTTTGCATTATTACTGGGAGAGGAAGCAGATGGAGGAGTCCCCACAGTGGAAAAGGAACAATCTTGAGATTTAACTTTTTTAGGATTTCGGACTCCCGCATTGTGTTATTTTTTCATAAAACACCATCCATAATGGCTATATAAATTGCTTATTAAAGCTGATTACTTTTTAATGCCAGTTAAACTTTAGAGAGCAGAGAACAACCCAGCCAAAAATCTGCAACTGATGTCCTTACCCTGAGTGGAAAGGCTTCAGCCTGCCAGCTACTAACATTATCCTCATCCAAATCAGATAGGTCTGACTTATGGGTAATGCAAAGATTGGCTCTTGGAAAAACGGAAAGGTTTGTAGTGATTTAAAACCTGGTCATCTGAAAACTTGATTATAAGGTATAAGCAGAAGGTTTGTAGTGATTTAAAGGTTTGTAGTGATTTAAAACCTGGTCATCTGAAAACTTGATTACAAGCAGAAGCTCTGGGAAAGGTAAACCCGTATCATGCAAATAGCAGAGCAATTGGGGAAGAGCTGAGATCAAATAAAATTTTCTCGTAAGGCGCGCCACTTTAATTTTGTACACCAGGAGGCAGGATATTGTGACAGTTAAGGGCACAAGTCTGGAAGCTAGGCTGTCTGGTCTCGAATCCGGTACTTCCTCTTAATGATCTTCACCATGTCACTCACCCTCACAGTGCCTGGGCTTTCTCCTTCATGAATGGGGTAATAACAGTACTGTCTCAATGGTTGCTGAGAATTAAGTGCTAGTATGTGTCAAGTGCCTAGGTCGTGGCAATAGTATATAGGTCTTAGCCGTTACTATCACTGTTGTTACTAACAATGTTACCATAGCAACCATCACCAGTGTGTGTGAGGCACAGGTTATACCACTGGGAACAGAATTGCCAGGATTCTAGCACTCAGAGTTACAGTCTAACAGCTGGTATTGATTAGAGTGAACAGCCTTTGAGGTTTTCCAGTTAACTGATCAATAAGTTATAACATGAATATGAATTGCATTTCAGAGGTGAAATTCAACAAGTGTTGAGAAATTTGGAAACTATTAGGTAGTTTTCAAACTGTCTCCTGAGAAGTGTTGGAGTTGGAATAATGATTCTTCTAAGGATGGAGCCAGATAGGGTAAAGAAAGAAGATAAGAGAAGGAGACAGTAGAGTTTAGTACATCTTTGAAAAACCTCTTTCAAAGATCAGTGTCTTTTTAAAGACTGGCAATCACTATGTAAGACATTTGGGCAAACTGCTCAAACATGATATATCAAACTGTGTCCAATGTGCTTGAAAAAAATTGAGAACCTTAAGCAGGTGAACATTTTTTTCACTTTTGCTATTAACACAATTAATTAACAAAGCATTGAGATCTTTAATAACCCATTTCAATCCTAAGAAAACACAAGAAAAAGTCAAACTGACCCTTCTCAGTATTATTACAAATCTCTGAGATCATATTATGGTTGACTCAATAGCAATGACCCCAAAATATATCTTCTAAGAGCTAGGTTGTAGTTATTCTGTTTTTCCAGAAAATCAAGATTTGGTGGTCCCTGCTTGATTCACAGAGGGAAAAATATAACAAATTTGTGAATAGAAACCTCTCATATAAATTTTCTTTAGCATTTGGTGCTTACAACCATCAGTCTGATAACAAGTCATAACAAGAATTAAATTAATAAATAAGCAGTGAATGAACATTAATAAAAAGCTGGAAACTGACCAGGCTCAGCTTGTGCCTCTCCATGGACACTTAGACTATGGCTTCCATTGTGCTACATTTTTTGATTTTTGTTCCCAGTCCACTTGGCAGAACATCATCGAGTCCCACACCTCATCAATTTCAGAAGCTCACACATCCAAAAGGACCCCAGTATACACTCTTAGAGCTTCAGCACAACTTCACACAGAACCTGTGTTTTCTTGCCCAAGAACTCTCCTGCCAACTTTGCAGGCTATTTGAGAAGCTGCAGGGTAATAAGCCACCATTAGCATCAGCTGTGCTATTTGTGACCTGGGAGACTCAGCCACAGGGAATGGGACTAATAACACTGTTTCTCATAACACTGCATCCTTAGACCCGAAAAGAACAGCAGTTTGATTTGGTTGCAAGGCACAGTGAGAGAACTTGGAAAGCATAGTGTAGCTCTAATTCCATGGGGCTCACCCCCTTTCCAACATCCTTTTAATTATTTGGAAGGACTTACCAAAGTTGCAGGACTGATCATGTGGCACCTGGCACCTGGAGTGAGAAGGCTTGCGTTCCACATCTGCACTGTCACCTTGAGAAAATCATACCAGATAAAACCATACTCAGTGAAAGGCTCGGGGATTTGACAATCATGCCTTTCCCAAACATACTGCAGAGGTACTGGGGGAAAAACAAGGAACTTACAGCTACACTAAAAATCTCCAGCTTCGACATCCTGTAATGACAAAATAAGGTTAGAACTCTTAATTTCCAGAAATATGCCCACCTCAAAGAGATCCCAAAGGTCTCTGGAACATTTCCAAGGGACCTTCCTCTCCTCTGCTCAGGGACCAGCTACTTAGAGCTCTTCAATTCTACTGCCTCTTGCTGTTGACTTGCAAGTTACTGCCCCCTACTCCGCAGGTGCAAGCCACGAGTGACCCAACAACAGGACAGAGACCAAGCTAGGACTTTCAGGAATTGATGACAGTCAGGGAGTAATATAAAATCTCTGAGAACCCGAGACTCAAAGAGCCTGCAAACCCAAACCCACTTCGTGCTGTTCAGATCTCACTCAGTGGTTCCAGCTGCTCTGCTTTCTCTCAGCTGGTTCTTTTCTTCTGCTTAACTGGGAGTTAATGGGGCCTCTGAAGTCCCAGCGAAGACTTTATCAGAGGTTTCAGAAACTGGCAACCTTAAATGTATGTACTACAAAAACAAAATTAATTGGACATGTACTTTATTGACACATGCATTTTGAAGTCTGAGAAGAAAAAAAGAGAATAATAGACCTGTACCTATTTCCAGACAGTATCCTTCACTTAATATGTTTGGCACATTCAAGAACCTTAAGAGATGTCTGCTATCCTTCTCAGGCTTCTCACAAAGTTGCGATCATGAACAGTCTTTCAAAGGACATAGCTGCGTGAATGTAGATTCTGGGTCTGAAACTCAAGGCCAATTTACATTAAGGCCAGTTGACAAGTCTGCAGGTCAACATTCAGAGAGTGATATGGGAAAAAGGAAAGATTTCTAATGTGTTGAATTCCTGCATAGTACTTCTGCATTTTACTCGTTTATTATATGTCTTACAGTGGACTATAAAGTCTGCTAAGGGCAGAAAATATGAGATCTGTCTGGGAAAAGTCCAGCCATTATTAACATAACGAGAATGGTTTGCACAACATCGATGTGACCTGGCAGCCAAGGAGAGTGAACTGGAATGCACATGTGTGAACAATGATGACTTCACTGTACTAGTCAGTGGGAGTGGTAGATGCTGTTGAGTGAGCATGTGTACTGTGTGGCCTTCTCATTCAAAACAACTGGGTGAATAGAGCAATGAATCTGTATCAAATTTTGCATTAAACTTGAACATTCCTCCACAGAAACTATTCAGGAGATTCAGAAGGTCAGCTATGGGCAATTGGTGATAGGCAACTTCATCAGGACAACATGCCTGCTCATGCATCACTTCTTGTGCAGATTTTTTTGGTGAAATGTCAAATCACCCAGGTGACTCAGCCCTACTACAGCCCAGATTTGGTGCCCTGCGACTCCTGGCTTTTCCCAAATCTAAAATCATTTTTGGAAGGGAAGAAATTTCAGGCTGTTGATGAGTTTCAAAAAAATATAGCGGGGCAGCTGATGGTGATTGGGTGAACTGTGTGAGGTGATGAGGTGCCTACTTTGAAGGGGACTGAAGTGTTATTATTCTGTGTACGATGTTCCTTGTACCTTGTATCTTCTTCAATAAATGTCTCTATTTTTCATATTACATAGTTGGATACCTTCTGGACAGATCTTGTACAATGTTTTGCTTGTTAATTTATACCTAGAAATTAGGTCTAGCACATAACTGGCACCCCAAAAATATTATGGAAATAATTGACTGAAGTAATCTGGGGAGAAATGAATGGAAAGAGAAACAAATCCACCTAGTGACCTAGGGGAAGATACTAAACCAGCTGGTGGACTGGCAAGAACAAAGGCAGGTCCTGGTCCTGTGACCAGTCTGCCAAGTAATAATGTAATGCTAGGGGGGTGGAGGACAGGGAACTTGGACCTGAGGAACAAGTGGGAATTGAGGAAAGTTCTAGTTGAAAGGGACAGGAGATAAACTTAGTGACTTTTTCAGTGCTCACAAAGCCCATTGAGAGGACAATCCAGACTTCTAACTCCTGGTTTTCTGTGTCACATTCTCTGAGGCAGGGGCTACAAGCATAGAGGTGTGAATGTCAGGATATGCTGGAGCTATTTAGACCGTTGACTACCAGCCTTCTTTCTTCTACAGATACAGTGGCCTCCTGGTCCAAAGACTTCATTTCAGGGGTGAGAAGGAGCAAAATTTGCACAGTTGATCCCTGAGCTGAATAGAGGTGAGAAATGAGGGAACCTGGGGTTGGATAGTGGCAAAGAGGGAGCAAACAGAGGGTTCAACGTTGCCAGGCTGGCAGGGAGGATGGCTTTGAGAAGGCATACCCGGAGAGGGGTGTGTGCTGCATTATCACAGCTGCAGCTGGGGAGAGGGGGAAGCATGGAGGAGATCACAGAGGGGGGCCTTAGTGCCTTAGATCTTCGAACCCTTGACTGCTCAGCAGGGTGGTCAGTCACAAGGCCCTAGGGCCCCCACCAGACTGGTCAAGAGTTTGTCATACTTTAGACCCTGGTCCCAGTGCCTTAGGACTATGTGGCTATTCCTATCTTCTCTCCAGCCAGAAGATGGTCTCCTAGGGGACCTTTCACCCAGCTTTATCAGCTTTAAAACTCGAGCACCTGTTCACTTTATTTAATTTTTTTAACTCCAGAAGTTTAAGAGCATCACACACAGCCTCTGCTGCTTCCAGTCTAACAGTCATTTCTTAACCTGAAGTCAGCAAACTACAATGAGAAATGCAGAATTTCTCTTATGTTTTAAAAAATGAAAATCTGACATAAGTCTATGAAATATAAGGGTGAGCAAAGGGAACATTGCTACCAACTTAGCTTATATTTGGCCTATGACAGAATGATCCTGCTCATCTAACCTTTAAGCTATAATATCTGCTGGCAAATAGATGGTGACAGTTCAGAAATGCAGCTGAACTCGCAGTTATCCCTAGGCTACCGAGCAGCTGTTTCCATGCATGTAGCTAGATCTTCGGCTTTTAATCTATTTCATAAACTGTGTCAGTACAATCTCTAATAGCATCCTGGATTTATCTGGCAATGTTCTTCAGAAAAACCTCGGGATGCTTTTCACAAATGTTTCTTGCTTCTTTTAGGACTTTCATTGAAAAGATTCTTAGAAGCCAGCACAAAATAAATCCATTCTTTCCTTCCAGATAGCTCTATTACGCGTTTCCTATTCCAACGAGTCTTCCCGCTGTGATTTTTCTCTTGTCTTTTCCCTGCAGCCATGATTCCAAGCCCGTCCCTTTTTGGCTCCTTGGATCCCTGGTCATAGTCTTGGCCACACCCCTGTTCTTTTCCTTTGCCTGAACAAAACGGAGAGAAGATTTCATGAAGTATTCTCTCCTCCTTTTCTTTTCTCTTTCACTTTTTGAAAACCAAAATGTGAAGCTGTAATTCTAAAGAGAAATTATGGACTAATTTTCAAAGCTAAGCACAGTCAGATGGTTCAACATTTTAAACATATTACCATATTTCAGAAAAGCAAACACTGTAACTTTAGTTGGGATGGCACATAGTTGCTTTGCATAATTTTTAAAATTAGACTTAAAACTATTTGATGAGTTAAATGTTGGGCTACATGGGTTTATGTTCTTTTTCTTTACTTTTAAATATTTTTTTAATTTTCCAATTATAGGTAACAGATATTGGTTTCAGGTAGACGATGTAATGTTTAGACATTTAAGTAACTGACAAAGTGATCACCTCAGTAAGTCTAGCAGCCATCTATCTGGCACTGCACACAGTTGTTACAATGTGGTTGACTATAAACCCTATGCCGTATTTCACATCCAGTGACTGACTTTTATAACTGACTATTTGAAAACTTCCCTTTTACAAAAAGTTTACAATCTAGTCAGCTACATCCAACCTCTAGGGAAGTCCTAACCTTTTTTCTTTCTTAATAAATTTACTTGCAGCATTCTTTGTATTTAATTAACAAAAGAACATTTGTTAACACCTATTGTATTCAAGGACACCACTGAAGTCTGGTAATGTGGTGAGCAAAGCCATTGAATCTTTCTGTTTCCCCGTGGGGATCACATCTACGATTCACACTCTCAAGTCTAAAACTACACGCTGAGAGAAGTGCTCAAAAAGCAGGAGAAAGGGCTCATTCTGGGAAACCCTGGAACAAGGGGGCAAGACCTAGAATGGGAACAGGTAGGAAAGAGAGGAAGTGTCAGTAAGGAATAACAGTGGGCTAAAATCACTCTGCTGTGCATTAGCTCTCCAGAGTTCACGTGTCTTCTAGTTGCAAGTTCATGCCCTTTAACAACATCTCCCCATTCTACCCCCTGCCAAAACCCCCTATCACTTTTTATCCTCTTTTTTAGATCACACACACACACACACACACACACACACACACGTGTAATTTGTCTTTCTCTGTACTACACATAAAACCCTCAAGGTCCTTCTATTTTGTTACAAAGGGCAGAATTTCTTCCTTTCTCGTGGCTGGATGATATTCTGTTGCATACAAATACCATATCCTTGCCCCTTCATTTGCTCACAGACACTTGGGTTGTTTCCATATTTTGGCTATTGGGAAAGCTTGCCATAACGATAATGTGGGAGTACAGATAATCTTTTTGACATCCTGTTTTAATTTCCCTTGGATATACAAGTATAGCATGAGTGGGATTGCTGGATCATATGGCAGTTGTATTTTCTACGGAGCCTCCATGCTATTTTCCATAGTGCCTGGACCAATTTACACTCTCAGCCTTGGTGCACTAGCATTTCTTTTTCTCCACATCCTTGCCAGCACTTGTTATCTGTTGTTGTGGACTGTTCGGCCTGGTCTCAGGAGTTGTAACCCTCACCCCATGGTGGGCTGTGTAAGAGCCAAGGGACCCAGTTCATCTGGGTCTGTTCTGTCAAGAGGACCTGAGCCACTAAGGAGACAAAGCTTATCTCCCTGGCAGGAGTGCTGCTTCTGCCTCATCCATCTCTGGCCCCAACGCTTGGTCGGTAGTCAATGACGGGTAAGACTCCTCATGGGAGGGGCAACCTAAGCCAGACACGACCACTTGGGAGGCCCTCACGGAAGGACTGGGGGTTGGGGGAGCTGCAGCAAAGGCTATTCTGACATAGCCTGAGTCCTCATTTCTGTCTGGGATCGGCTTAAAGCCTGAAACTATGAGGGCAATCGGTGCAGACCTGTGCTGGCCAGGACGGTTTCCCCAGGCGATCAGGCATAAGAAAGAATTCGTAAAGTCCTGTGAAACCTGCTTTGTTTGCTAAGAGTGCTCTCACTTAAATGATAAGTGTCCCAGGAGGAAATGAGTATGTCTCCCAAAGTTTGGCAACCCCCTTTCCTGACAAACACTGACTCTGATTAAGCCCTCAGATTTCTTTGAAATGTTAAACCTGTATTCCGGTGTATTTGAACCCAATAAAAGCCTAGTGAAGAAGGGGCTCTGGGTCATCCTCCTCTGAGAGTTTGACCACCTTTCCTCCCCAAGCAGTCATGTCCTGATAGTTTTATTTTCATCTGTGACGGAGGCATGGGGCTCTGCAGGCAGAGCCCCCTCCCCACATCTGGCACCCAGGACAGGGGTCCCCCTCAATTTGTCTTCCTTTCTTTATTACTTAGAAGTTTTTGAATTACAGTAGACAATCAATATTATATTAGTTTCAGTTGTACAGCATAGTGGTTAGACATTTATACAGCTTATAAAATTATCCCCTGCAATAAGTTTAGGACCCCCTGATACCACACATTGTTTTTACATTATTGACTATATTCCTTATGCTGTACTTTATATCCCTGTGACTATTTTGAAAATTCAAATTTGTACTTTTTAATCCCTTCACCTGTTTCACCCTTGTCTTCTTGATAATAGCCATTCTAACAGAGATAAAGGGAGATATCTCATTGTGATTTCAATTTGCATTTCCCTAGTGATTAGTGATGTTGAATATCTTTTCATGTACTTATTGACCATTTATATTTCTTCTATGGAAAAATGTCTATTCATTTTTTCTAAGGAACTAATTCTTAAATGTTTCATCATATTACAATATATAAATATATCCAATCAACCCATTGTATACCTTAAACTTATACAGTGTTAAATTTAATTATATCTCAATAGACTGCATGCAAATTAATTATTGTTAATTTGTATATTATGTCCAATACTTATTATTTGGCTTCACTACTAGAAAATAAACTTCATGAGGGCAGGGATCTTATGTTGTAAGTGCTAATGAGAGTGTCTAACACTTAGTAGTCACACAGTAAATATTTGTTGAATGGACAAATAATCTCTTTCGATTATTAAGCATTTATTAAGTCCCTACTACTAGCAGTGCACTGGCACTGTCCTGGGTGAGGGTATGGTCTAAATGGAGACACAGACTTGTGCACATTGAAGAATATTGGAAGAATCATGAAACAATAAGGCAATCTACCTGAGCCTCACTCAATGAGAGTATGACACGACCTGCCAGAGAGAGTAAGAAAGAGAGAAGGACGGCATGTATTCCAGGAGTCTTTTGCCAAGGGAAGACAAAACGAAGGCCAGAGAAATAATAAGGCAGGTGCACACAGGTGTAACGCACGGTGCAGCGTGGCAGTTCCTAAAGTGTCGGGCTTCGATAGCAAGTCTTACGAGAACCATGGGCAAATGAATCCATGGAACGATGAGCTACCCGAAGTTCAGAGTTTTCCTTACAACAGCATTTTTAGAGCCTTTTCCAATTGCTTTTGTAATTAAAGGGAGATCTGATGAAAGAACTTTGTGTGTGAGTGCACGCACACACAGAATTTCAGTGGACTCGTATTACATAAAATACACTCAGAAAACTGTCGATTCAAGCACATGCATTGTAACGGTGCTCTGAAGCTAGGCCTCAGCTTTCTGGACTGCTGGCAGCTCAGAACTAGAGGATGCCTCTGGTCATTTTGCTCTGGACCATCTGATGTGACTGTTTTCATTATGCAGTTAGTTGTTAGTTAAGGATCAACCCCAATTGCTCTTAGGGTAGCAGAACAACACAGGATTCAATCAGGTTTGACAAGTATTGAGATTATTGTGAGAAAGTGCTTCTCCACACAGATTGTTAGGATGTTAATGGCTGTTTCAGGTTTCCTTCAGGAAATTTCGGCTATATATAGTTGTAGGGAAGTGAGGATTAGAAGTAAGAAAATGTGATACTTAGAACTTTAGGGAGTATTCCACTGTGTAAATGTAATAGAGCAATAACAACAAAAAGAACTCTTAGAGAAATAAAGGCTCCAGCAAAATGACAGCCTTCCCACTCACGGCACCATCCATGCACTTTCAGCTTAGCTCAAACGTCCACTCATTTATGATTTTGCTCTGATTCCCCTATAGTTAGGAACATGCTGTCTAGTTGAGATACGATGTACACATGCATAACCACACTACAGTGCAGTATGTCAGTCTCAGACCTGATTAATATGCAGAGGTCCAATTACAAGGGCAACATTTTTACCTAAGTTCCACAGGAAAGCAGTACACCCTTCCAGATGTAGTTTGATAAACACTAACTTAGCAAACTAAATGCTTAGAAGTGACATCAGCAAGATGATGGAATAAGAATTTTCAGCTGTCATCTTCCAGCAGAACCATCAATTTTGACAGCCACCCACAGATTAGAGTACCTTATGGGATCTTGGGAGATCAGTGGGGAAGCCCCAGCACCCCACTGGAGCAAAAAAAAAAATCTGAGAATAGACTAAAGAGAATAAGAATAACAGTTTCACTTTACCTACATCTCTGCTCCTCCAAGGTAGCACAGCTCAGTGCCAGGAGACACCTCCTCAGGCCCCAGTTTCTCCCACAAGGGAAAGTAAGAGCATGTGGGTAAGCACCCAGTTTTTCTAGAAGTGTGGGACACAGTCCAAAGAGATCCACTTTATTCTTGCCCCACCCAAGACACTGAAAATGTGGGCATGGCTGAACAGTGTAGGGGAAGCAAAGAGCAGGGAACACGGGCGGAGGCTCACATCAGCTAGGGCACAGAACTCAACAAAGGGTCACAGTTTCTACTAACCACTTTGTGGATTCCACCAAGAGGACCATCCAAAACACTCAGAAGGCATATCATCTGTGAACTTCTCCCCCAACCAGTCCTGCTCCATACACTCAGTGCTCAGCACACCCCTCCACTACCCAGCTGGTGCCCTGCACGTACCCCCCACAAATGACGGATGAAAACTTCTGCAGACTGTGCACTAGAACACGCAGGGAGCTGACTCTGCTGAACTGGGAGAAGGCACACAACTTGGAAAAGTACAGGGAAATACCCTAGGGAAAATAAGCATAGGCTCTCAGCATCTTGCGTGGTTTTGCAGAATTAGGGTAAAACATACAATTCTATGACTTTCCCGTTAAGAGACAAGAGAAGTGAAGCAGGCACATCCATAGTGACCCCTAGAATCCCAAAGCAGGCTAAATAGTGAAGGTCTTTCTCTACTGAAACCAATCAGTAAAGACTACAAGAGGAAACTGCCTCTTCAAAGGTAAAGGCAGCAACACAAAACTTAAAAAAAGATGAAAAAAAATGATACCATCAAAGGATCACAATACTTGTTCAGTAACCAACCCCAAATAAATAGAAATAAATTAATTGCTTCATGAAGAAATCAAAATAAATCATTGTTTCAAGGAAGCTCTGTGAACTACAAGAGAACACTGATGGACAACTCAGTAAAATCAGGTGAACAACATATGGATAACATGAGTTTAACACAGAGGTAGAAATCATAAACAAGAATCAAACAGAAATTCTGGAGCTGAGGAACACAATGAACAAAATGGAAAACGTGACAGAGAGCTTCCTCGGCAGTCTCAATCCAGCAGAAAGAAATCAAGTAAACTCTAAAATGGATTATTTGGAATTATCCCATCATAGGAAAACAAATTAAAAAGTAAAGAAAGCATGTTGGATTGTGGCACACCATTGAGAGAACAATATACACATGAGTTCTAGAAGGAACAGAGAGAAAGAAAGAGGCAGAAAGTTACTTAAAGAAATAATGGCTAAACACTCCCCAAATCATGGGAGTGTTTAGATCCAAGATCAGAGGTCAGTCCCCAAACAAAATCAAAACAAAGAAGATTACACAGAAACACAACATAAGCAAATTTTTTAAAGTCAAAGACAGGTAAAAAATTTCTAAAGCATCAAGAGAAAAGTGACTCATCAGGAACAATGGAACCCTTCCCCTTCCCCATAAGGCAATCCGCAGACTTCTCAGCAAAATTCTCACAGGCCTGGAGAAAGTTGATTAATATATTTGAAGTACTGGGGGGGAAACTGCTAACTAAAAATAATTTACTCAGCAAAGCTGCCCTTCAGAAATGGAGAAATGAAGTCTTTCCCAGACAAACAAAAGCTGAGGGAATTCATTACCACTAGACCTCCTTTCAAGAAATGATAAGGAGGGTTCTTCAAGTTGAAACAAGAGAATGCTAATTAGTAATGCTAAAACTAATAAAGTTATAAAGCTCATTGATTGGTAAAGGTAAGTATATAGTCAAATTCATAATACTCTAATACTGTATAGTAGTGCATTAATCACTTTTAACTAAGGTATAAAAGTTAAAGGACTATCATTTAAAAAGTCAGTATAGCTTTAATAGTTTTAATAGATACAAAATAAAAAGATGTAAATTCTGACATCACTAGGTTCAAATATTTGAAATGAAGTGTAGAGATTTTGTATGTGATTGAAGGTTAATTATTATCAGCTTAAAGTAGACTATTATAACTAGAAGATGTTTTATATAATCCTTAAATAAACACAAAGTAAAAAATCTCTAGTAAATACTGAAAGATAAAGGAATTAAACAGATTACCACCAAAAAAAATGTTAAAAAGGAATACAGCAAAAGAGGAAGCAAGGAACTACAAAATAGTCAGGAAACTGTTAACAAAATAGTAATATTAAGTCCTCACATATCAATCAATACTTGAAATGTACATAGAATAAATTCTCCAATCAAAAGACACAGAGTGACTGATTGGATTCAAAAACAGATTCAGGTGCTCTCCCTCCAGGAGCATGCCCAAAACTTTCCTTTCCCCCCTCCCCGTCTATCCCCTGGGCCATTTTCTTTGTCTCCTTTCTCCTAAGCTCCAAGTGCCCTTATTTTGCCTCAGTAGCTTATTTTCTGAGCCCATTTCTTCTACCACTCACTTCTTGTACCTCTGTGACTTTCCAAATAATTTTCTCTTATTAAGAAAACAAAAAACAGTTTCAGCAATGTGTTGCCTACAAGAGACTTACTTTAGCTTTAAGGAAACACCTAAATTGAAAGTAAAGAAATGAAAAAAGATATTCAATGCAAAAAGTAACCAAAAGAGAGTAGTGGCTATCCTAATTTAGGACAAAATAGGCCCTGTGTCAGAAATGTCACAAGAGATAGAGGGTTATTATGTAATGATAATGGGATCTATTCATCAAGAGGCTGTGACAATTGCAAGTATATATTCACTCAACATCAGAGCAGCTAAAGATATGAAGCAAATATTAACAGAATTAAAAAGGGAAATGTACAGCAAGCAATGCAATAATGATAGGTGACTTCAATACCCACTTTCAACAATGGACAGATCCTCTAGACAGAAAATCAGTAACACTTTAAACTAAATGGCCTAACATACATATACAGAATATTCCATCCAACAGCAGCAGAATGCATATTCTTCTCAAGTGTACACAAAACACTCGCAAGGACAGATAATATGTTAGGCCACAAAACAAATCTTAATAAATTTAAAAATACTGATCACATCAAGTATCTTTCTCAACTATAGTAATAAAAAACTAGAAATCAATAAGAACAGGAGAAAACCTGGCAATTTCACAAATATGTGAAATTAAATAATATGTTTCTAAATAAGCAACAGATCAAGGAAGAAATCAAAATGGAAGAAAAAAATACCCTGACAAATGAAAGTAAAAACACAACATACTAAAACTTATGGGATGCAGCTAAGGCAGTCCTAAGAGGAAAGTTGATAGTGATAAAAGCCTAGATTGAGAAAAAAAGAAAGATCCCAAATCAACCCATTAACTTTATACTTCAAGGAATAGAACAAAGTGCACATTTAGCAGAAGGACAAAAGTAGTAAATATTAGAGCAGAAATAAATATAATAGAGAATAGAAAACAATAGAAGTCATGAGTGAAACTAAGAATGGGTCTTTTTAAAGATAAACAAAATTAACAAATATTTAGCTTGACTAAGAAAAAAGATTTAAACAATAAATAAAAGAAGAAACATTATCACTGAGACCACAGAACTACGAAGGATCATAAAAGACTGTTACGAACAATTATGTAACACCATACTGGATAACCTAGACTAAATGGATCCATTCTTAGAAACATACAACCTACCAATATTGAATCATGAATAAATACCCTGATACTAAGGTCAGACATGGGCATTGTAAGAAAAGAAATTTAAAGCCAATATACTTAATGAATATAAATACAAAAGTCCTCAACTATTAGTAAAACTGAGTTCATCAACATATTAAAATAATCATATACTATGATGAAGTAGAATTCATCCTTTTAATTCAAGAAAGGTTCAAAATATACAAATCAATAAATGTAATATACTACATTAAAAGAATAAAGAATAAAAATTATACATTCTTTTCTATAGATACAGAAAAATCATTAACAAAAATTCAACATGCATCCCTAATAAAAACTTTCAACAAAGTAGGTATAAAATGAATAATGACATAATAAGGGCCATATATGACAAGCTCACAGCTAATATTATACTCACTGGTGAAAAGCTGAAAGCTTTTTCTCTAAGATCGGGAATAAGACAAGGACACTCACTCTTGGCACTGCTATACCAACCTGTTACTAGAAGTCCCACCCAAAGTAATTAGGCAGAGAGAGAGAGAGAAAGAAGAGGAATAGGAGGAGGAGGAGGAGGAGGAGGAGGAGGAGGAGGAGGAGGAGGAGGAGAAGAAGAAGAAGAAGAAGAAGAAGAAGAAGAAGAAGAAGAAGAAGAAGAAGAAGAAGAACAACAACAACAACAACAACAACAACAACAACAACAACAGGAGGAGGAGGAAGGGGAAGGAGAAGAAAAGAGAAGAAGAGAGAAGAGAAAAGGAAAAAAGAGGAAGAAAATGCATCCAAGTCAGAAAGAAGAAAGTAAAATCGCCTCTATTTGCAGATGACATGATCTTGTATATAGAAAATTCAAAAGATTCTTCCAAAAAACTATTGGAACTAATAAACAGTTTCAGTAAATTTGCAGGATACAAAATCAGCATACAAAGATCAGTTGTGTTTCTATATACTAACAACAAACAATATGAAATATAAATTAAGAATATAATCCCATTTATAATAGCATCAAAAAAGAATAAAATATTTAGGAATACATTTAACCATGGAAGTGAAAGATCTATACACTGAAAAGCATAAAACATAGCTGAAAGAAATTGAAGAAGACACAAGTGAATGAAAAGTTATCCAATGTTCATGGATTGGAAGTATTAACATTGTTAAAATATTCATACTACCCAAAGTGATCTACAGACTCAATGCAATCCCTATTAAAATTCCAATGGCATATTTTACAGAAGTGGAAACAATCCTAAAGTGTATGAAACCACAAAAAACTCCTACCAAAGAGCCAAAACAATCTTGAGCAAGAACAAAGCTAGAGGCATCACATTCCTGATTTTAAAACTACAGTAACCAAAACAGTATGGTATTGGCATGGATACTGACATACATATCATGGAACAGTCAGTTCAGAAAAAAATTTACACATGTATAGTCAACTGATCTTTAACAAGGTTTCTAAAACCACACAATGTGGAAATGATAATCTCAATAAATGGTTTTGAGAAAATATCCACATGAAGAATAAGATTGGACCTTTATCTCACACTATATTCAAAAATTAATTCAGAATGGATTAAAGACAAACATAAGATCTGTCCAAAAATGTAAACCTACTGGAAGAAATCAAAGGTGAATAGCTTCTTTTTTTTTTTTTTTTTTTAATTTTTATTTTAATTGTTGATCTTATACAGTTTTCTGTCTTTTATTCTCACCCCAACCCACCACCCCAGCCCTTCCCTCCCATTTCCACCCCCCCATAGTTTTTATCCATGTGTCCTTTTTACTTGTTTCTGTAAATCCTTCCCCTTTTCCCCTGAAATTCCCTCCCCTCTCCCCTCTGGTGACTTTCAGCCTGTTCCCAATTTCTATGTCTTTGGTTATATTATGCTTGTTTCTTTGTTTTGTTGATTAGGTTCCTGTTAAAGGTGAGATCATATGGTATTTGTCTTTCACTGCCTGGCTTACTTCGCTTAGCATGATGCTCTCAAGTTCCATCCATGCTGTTGCATAGGGTATGAGCTCCTTCTTTCTTTCTGCTGCATAGAATTCCATTGTATAAATGTACCACAGTTTTTTGATCCATTCATTTACTGATGGGCATCTAGGTTGCTTCCAACACTTGGCTATTGTAAATTGTGCTGCTATAAACATAGGGATGCATAGTTTCTTTTGGATTGGTGTTTCAGGGTTCTTAGGATATAGTCCTAGCAATGGAATTGCTGGGTCAAAAGGTATATCCATTTTTAGTTTTTTAAGAAAAATCCATACTGTTTTCCATAGTGGTTGTACCAGTCTGCACTCCCACCAGCAGTGCACTAGTGTCCCCTTTTCTCCACAACCTCTCCAACACTTGCTGTTTGTTGCTTTGTTTATGAGGGCCATTCTGACTGGTGTCAAGTGGTATCTCATTGTTGTTTTAATTTGCATCTCTCTGATAGCTAGCGATATCGAGCATTTTTTCATGTGTCTCTGGATCCTCTGTATGTCCTCCTTGGAGAGGTGTCTGCCCAAGTCCTTTGCCCATTTTTTAATTGGGTTGCTTGTCTTCTTAGAGTGGAGTCGTGTAAGTTCTTTGTATATTTTGGAGATTAAACCCTTATCTGAGATATCATTGGCAAATATGTTTTCCCACACAGTCGGTTCTCTTTTTATTTTAATACTGTTTTCCTTGGCCATGCAGAAGCTTTTTATTTTGATGAGATCCCATTTGTTTATTCTTTCCTTTATGTCCCTTGCTTTAGGGGACATATCAGTAAAAATGTTGCTGCGTGTAATATCTGAGATTTTCCTGCCTATGTTCTCTTCTAGGACTTTAATGGTGTTACGGCTTATGCTTAAGTCTTTTATCCACCTTGAATTTATTTTTGTGTATGGTGTAAGTTGGTGCTCGAGTTTCATTTTCTTGCATATAGCTGTCCAGTTCTCCCAACACCACTTGTTGAAGAGGCTATTTTTACTCCATTTTATGTTGCTGCCCCCTTTGTCGAATATTAATTGACTATAGACACTAGGGTTTATTTCTGGGCTCTCTAATCTATTCCACTGGTCCACGTGCCTGTTTTTATGCCAGTACCAGGCTGTTTTGATTACAGTGGCCTTGTAATACATTTTGATATCAGGTATTGTGATCCCTCCTGCTTTGCTCTTCTTTCTCAAGATTGCTGCCGCTATTCTGGGTCGTTTATGATTCCATATAAATTTTTGAAGAGTTTGTTCTATATCTGTGAAATATGCCATTGGTACTTTAATAGGTATTGCATTGAATCTGTAGATTGCTTTGGGAAGTATGGACATTTTGATGATGTTAATTCTTCCGATCCATGAACACGGTATGTGTTTCCATTTATTTGTGTCTTCCTTGATTTCCTTCTTCAGTGTTGTGTAGTTTTCTGCATACAGGTCTTTTACCTCCTTGGTTAGGTTTATTCCTAGGTACTTTATTTTTCTTTTTGCTATATCAAATGGTATTTTTTCCTTGATTTCTACTTCTGTTGTTTCATTGTTGGTATACAAAAATGCCTTTGATTTCTGGATATTGACTTTGTATCCGGCTGTTTGGCTAAATTCATTTATTAGGTCGAGCAGTTTTTTGGCCGAGACTATAGGATTTTCTATGTATACTAACATGTCATCTGCAAACAATGATAGTTTTGTTTCCTCCTTTCCAAGTTGGATGCCTTTTATTTCCTTTTCTTGTCTAATCGCTGTGGCTAATACTTCCAATACTATGTTGAATAGAAGTGGAGAGAGTGGGCAGCCTTGTCTTGTTCCTGATTTTAGTGGAAAAGAATTTAGTCTTTGCCCGTTGAGTATGATGCTGGCTGTAGGTTTCTCATATATAGCCTTTATTATGTTGAGGAATGCTCCCTCTATTCCCACTTTGCTGAGTGTTTTTATCATAAATGGGTGCTGTACCTTATCGAATGCTTTTTCCGCATCTATTGATATGATCATGTGATTTTTGTCTTTGCTTTTGTTTATGTGATGAATTACATTTACTGATTTGCGAATGTTGAACCATCCTTGCATCCCTGGGATGAATCCCACTTGGTCGTGGTGTATGATCTTTTTAATGTGTTGTTGGATGCGGTTTGCCAATATTTTGTTGAGGATTTTAGCATCTATGTTCATCAGCGATATTGGCCTGAAGTTCTCCTTCTTTGTTGTGTCTTTATCTGGTTTTGGGATTAGGATGATGCTGGCTTCATAAAAAGAGTTTGGGAGTCTTCCATCATTTTGGATTTTTTGGAATAGTCTGTGGAGAATAGGGGTTAGCTCTTCCTTAAATGTTTTGTAGAATTCTCCTGTGAAGCCATCTGGTCCAGGGCTTTTGTGCGTCGGGAGTGTTTTGATTACTGATTCAATTTCACCAGCCGTTATTGGTCTGTTCAGACTTTCTGTTTCTTTTTCATTGAGTTTTGGAAGGTTATATTTTTCCAGAAACCTGTCCATTTCACCTAGGTTTTCAAACTTCTTGGCATACAGTTCTTCATAGTAATTTCTTACAATCCTTTGTATTTCTGCAGTGTCGGTTGTAATATCTCCTCTTTCATTTCTGATTGTGTTTATTTGAGTCCTCTCTCTTTTTTTCTTGATGAGCCTGCTTAAAGGCTTGTCGATTTTGTTGATCTTTTCAAAGAACCAACTCCTGGATTCATTGATCTTTAGGATTGTGCTTTTAGTCTCTATATCATTTAATTCTGCTCTTATCTTGGTTATTTCTTTCCTTCTACTTGCTCTGGGCTGTCTTTGTTGTTGTTCCTCGAGTTCTTGTAGGCGAAGGGTTAGGTTGTTTGTTTGAGATGTTTCTGTCTTTTTTAGATAGGCCTGTATCGCTATAAGCTTCCCTCTGAGGACTGCCTTTGCTGTGTCCCATAAGTTTTGGGTCGATGTGAGTTCATTATCGTTTGTTTCCAGAAACTTTTTGATTTCCTCCCTAATTTCATTCTTGACCCATTCATTGTTTAATAGCATGCTATTCAATCTCCATGATTTTGAGGGTTTTGGGTTTTTCTCCTTGGGGTTGGTTTCTAGTTTCAGTCCCTTGTGGTCAGAGAAAATGCTTGGTATGATTTCAATTTTCTTGAATTTGTTGAGGCTTGATTTGTGTCCTATCATGTGGTCTATCTTTGAAAATGTTCCATGTGCATTTGAAAAGAAAGTGTATTTAGCTTCTTTGGGATGAAGGGCTCTATATATATCAGTTAAGTCCATTTCCTCTAGAGTGTTGTTCAGTGCCACAATATCTTTGTTGATATTTTGTTTGGAAGATCTGTCCATTTTTGACAGTGGGGTGTTAAAATCACCTACTATAATTGTGTTGCTGTCTATATCTTTCTTGAAGTCCTCTAAAATTTTCTTGATGTACTTAGGTGCTCCTCCGTTGGGTGCATATATATTTACAATATTTATGTCTTCTTGGTGGATTCTTCCCTTGAGTATTATGAAGTGGCCTTCTGGGTCTCTCTTTATGGCCCTTCTTTTGAAGTCTATTTTGTCTGATATGAGTATTGCTACCCCAGCTTTTTTTTCCTGACCATTTGCTTGGAAAATTTGTTTCCAGCCCTTCACTTTGAGCCTGTGTATGTCTTTTGTCCTGAGGTGGGTTTCTTGTAGGCAGCATATGTGTGGGTCATGCTTTCTTATCCATTCAGCTATTCTATGTCTTTTGATTGGAGCGTTTAATCCATTTACATTTAAGGTTATTATTGATAGGTATTTATTCATTGCCATTTTCGTACCTGTGTTCCTCTCTCTCTTTCTCTCTCTGTCTTTTCCTTTCTTCCCTTAAAGCAGTCCCTTTAGTATCTCTTGCAGCATTGGTTTGGTAGAGGTGTATTCTTTTAGACTTTTTTTGTTTGGGAAGCTCCTTATTTGTCCTTCTATCTTGATTGAAAGCCTTGCTGGGTAAAGTAGTCTGGGTTGCAGGCCTTTGGTTCTCATTGCTTGGAATATTTCTTGCCATTCTCTTCTGGCTTGGAGCGTTTCCATTGAGAAGTCAGATGCTAACCTGATTGGGGCCCCCTTGTATGTTACTTCCTTTTTCTCCCTTGCTGCTTTTAAGATTCTCTCTTTGTCTTGGAATTTTGCCATTTTAATTATGATGTGTCTTGAAGTGGGCCTGTTTGGGTTCCTTTTGATTGGGACTCTCTGTGTTTCCTGGATTTGTGTGGCTTTTTCTCTCACCATATGAGGGAAGTTTTCCATCATTACTTTTTCAAACAGGTTTTCTATCCCTTGTTCTTGTTCTTCTCCTTCTGGTATTCCTATTATACGGATATTATTCCGTTTCATGTTGTCTTGCATTTCTCTTAAACCCTCTTCATTCTTTCTAAGCCTCTTTTCCTTATCTTGCTCATTCTGAGTATTTTTTTCTATTTTGTCCTCCAACTCACTGATCCGATCTTCTGCTTCGTCGATTCTGCTTTTCATTCCTTCTACTGTGTTCTTCAGTTCAGAGATTGTGTTCTTCATTTCCTCTTGGCCCTTGTTGATAGTTTCTATTTCCTTTTTCATGTTGATATAGTTTGCCGTGAGTTCATCATAACTTCCCTGTAGTTTATGGTAGCTCATTGAGAGCTCATTGAGCTTCCTGACCACCATTGCTTTGAACTCGATATCTGATAGTTGAGTTGCCTCTGTTTCATTTAGCATTCTTTCTTGAGCTTCCTCCTTTCCTTTCATTTGGGGATTGTTCTTTTGTCTTCCCATTGTTTGTAAGACTCTTGTTGTTAGCCTCAACTTCTTAAATTGATCTGTTCTGGCTCCCTGGGTTTGTGGTATGACCTTCTGTGGTAGAATATCTGTGAGATTCAATGGTGGATTCTCCTTCGGATATCCTGTTGTTCACTGCTTCCGCTGACTCATCAGCTGGAATACCCTCTTTTGGGGGCCAACTCTGGATCTCCCCCCGCCACAGTTCCAGGCTTGCTTGTTTGTTTGTTTTGTCTCACTCGTGTGTATTTACAAACAGAAGAGGGGGGAAAATGAAAAAAGAAGAAAGGGGAAACAAGAGGAAGGTAGAAAAGATAAAATTGAAGAGAAAGGAAGAGGGGATAAGAGAAGAAGGAATTCAAGGAAGGCAAAAGGAGTTGGGGAGTAAAGAAGAAGATATAAACAATGAAGAAGGAGTAGTTAAAAACTCATATAGATATACAGGCTTACAAACAAAAAGACACTAACAAACTGGCAAAACAAAAAAGAGACACGCACACAGACACCCCCACACAAATATAAGCAGCCAAAGGGGGGAAAAAGAAAAAGAAAAAGAAAAAAAAAGAAAAAAAAAAAAACAAGCAATGCATAACAAAATATTTAAAAAAATAAAAATATATTAAAGAAATAAAAAAATTAAAAAATTATTAATTTAAGAAAAAAAAAAAAGAAAGAAAGAAAAGAAAAGGGAAAAAAAAAAAAAAAAAAAAAACAAAACCCTCTTGTTGTTTTCAAACTTGCCAGCCGGTTTTTCAGGTCTTGCTGACTGCAATGGCCGAGGGGTGATCTTATTGCTTTTCTCTGTGTTCAGAACTCAGTCCTCACTGTGCTATGTATCCCAGCGTTAGTGGGCACCTCTCCCCACAGGGTTTCCAGCGTGTGATCTGAACTTCCTGATGTGTGCGCACTTCTCCGAGGTTATGGGTGTGAGCTAGGTTCTCCAGACGTGCACAGCCGCCTGCCTTTGTCCCTGGGAGGCTTTCAGTGTTCGGGCACAGCTGCCTGCATTCGGATCTGAGAGAGGCCTGCGTTCCAGCTGCTATCTGGCGCCTGCACCCTGGGCCTGAGCTGTCCGCGTTTGCGAACCCGCAGGTGAACTGGCGCCTCTGGCTCCACAGCTGTCTCCAGTGGCCTGCGCCTATGTTTTCGCGAGTGTCCACTAGCCCTAGACCGTGCGCGGTCCCCTGAGGGTGTCTATTTTCATTCAGCTGTCTCACTTCGCCCGCGCCTCTGTCTCTCTTGGGGCGCCTATGCTTTCGTAGTCGCGCGGCGACCACGAAAACTCGGTTCAAAGTCGCGCAGTGACCTGGTGGGGTGCACCCACTTTCGCTCCCTCGCAGGGCACCCACTTTTGCTCGGGCGCAGTCGCGCGGTGGCCCCTGAGATCTCCCAGCCGGTTCAGCGGCTGACCCAGCTCCCTCCCCAGGGCCCTGGGGCAGGCTTGGCGGAGCGCCGGGCCGGGGCCTCGGCCGCCCGTTCTCCGCGCGCTGGAACCCTGGGCTCTTATTGTTCCGAAGAGCTCTCCTTACCGCTTGCTTTTCAGTGTCCGCTACAATTTCCGACCTCTTATTCTCCAATATGCTGTATTACTGTTCCTTGTCTGTTCTGATCTTTACGTAGATTGGTCTGGTTTTTCTCCCATGTGTAGAGGGGGAGTAGGTTCTGCTCCCTCCTACCACGCCGCCATCTTCCTATCCCCAAAGGTGAATAGCTTCTTGACGTTGGTCTTGGCAGTGATTTTTTGGATATGACCCCAAAAGCACAGGCAACAAAGCAAAACATACACAAGTGGTATTGCACCGAAGTAAAAGCTTCTGCACAGCAAAGAAAACAATCAGTATAGTGAAGAGATAACCTACAAAATGGGAGAAAACATTTTCAAAATCTACATCGATAAGAGGTTAATATTCAAAACATATAAGGAACTCAGCAACAATAACAAAATAACCCAATTAAAGAAGAGACAATGGATTTGAATAAATATTTCTCAAAGAAAAAAAAAAAACCAAACCAATGGCCAATAGGTATATGAAAGGTACTCTATATAATTAGTTATCAGGGAAATGCAAATTAAAGCTACAAGGAGATAATTACCCCACCTTTTAGAATGGCTATCATCAAGAAGACAAAGGATAAGAGTTGGTGAGGGTGTGAAGAGGGGACACTTTCACACTGTTCATAGGAATGTAAATGGGTACAGCATGTGGAATACAGTATGGATGTTCCTCAAAATCTTAAAAATAGGAACATCATATAATCCAGCAATTCTACCCCTGGGTGTATCTCCAAAGGAAAAGTAAGTAGGATCTTGAAGCGATATCTATATTCTTATGTATATAACAGCCTTTTTTTAAGAAAAGGAAATTCTCCAAATATATGATGACAGGAGATAACTTGACTTTGGGCGGTTGGCACATGATGCAGTGTGCAGGTCATGTGTCATGGAGAGGTACACTTGAAACCTACATGATCCTATTGACCAATGTCACCCCAATAAATTTAATTTAAAAAAAAAAGAAGAAATGTCTGCCTTTTGCATAGCATGATGAGCCTGAAAGATACTGAGCTGAGTACCAAGCCCCACTAAGAAAGACAAATAGAGCATAATCTCATTTATATGTGAAATCTAAAATAGTCGAACTCATGAAAGTGGATATTACATTGGTGGCTGCCAGAGTCAGCAAGGTAGAGAAAGGGGGAGATGTTGGTGGAAGGTTGCACATTCTCAGTTGTGAAAAATGAATAAATTGTGGAAATCTAATGCACAGCATGGTGAGTATAGTTAACAACACTGAACTGTATATTTGAAATTTGCTGATAGACTTGAACTTTAGTGTTTTCACCACAAAAACAAAACAAATGTACTAGCTGTGAGATGATGCATGTTAATTAGCATAATTGTGGTAGTCATTTCACATTGTATATGTATATCAAAACATCATGTTGTACATCTTAAGTATATACAATCTTTATTTGTCAGTTGTTTCAATAAAGTAGGAAATAAAGAATATAATTGGTTCTACCTTTCTAAAGCAGTGCCTTTCATGCAGTAGGAACTCAATGTATTTATTAAATGAATGACAATACTACTACTAATTATGGTTCTATTCATTAAAGATTTATATATCATAGTTTAAGAATTATACATATATTCATTTAAAATTTATCAGTTTTTAAAAATTAACAAGAAAAAATAATTCTTTTTATTTTATTTTTCAATTACAGTTTACATTTAATGCTATTTTGTATTTCAGGTATACAGCATGGTGGTTAGATAATTATATATTTTACAGAGTGGCCCCCCTCCTCAATAGTTTAAGTACCCACCTAGCACCATATGTGATTATTACAATATTATTGACTATATTCCCTATGCTGTACTTTACATCCCTGGGACTATTTTGATGTTATTAACAAGTTGGTCAAAGCAAGTCAAAAGACCAGGTCAGTTTCAAGGAGAGAAGAAACAGACTGTACCCTTCATGGGAAGAATAGCATAGTCACAGTGCAAAGAGGCTTATGTACAGTAATGGGAGGAGTTATTGCACCCAGCTTGCAACTGCTCTATCATACATGTGTTGGCCTTCATTGTCAGGGTGGTGGGCTTGATGTGCTGTTCCCATCTACGGAATCTAGGGCGGGTCCAAGTCATATTTCCCTGGTAATTTTCTTCTGAACTCCTTTCTCAGTTTGAAGTGATAGACTGGAAAGTGTGATTACTAGGTTAATGTCTCTCCCTAGGAAGAGAGATTGCTTGCTTGTTCTTTTTTGTTTTGTTTTGTTTTGTTTTAACTTTATTGTATTTTTCCATTATCATTTAGTCCTCTTATACCCCCCTCCCCTGCAGCAGTCACCACATTGTTGTCCATGTCCATGAGTCCTTTCTCCTTTTTGCTCAATCCTTCCAGCCCCTAACCTCCCCCTCCAGCTGTCATCTTGCTCTCCATCTATGAGTCTGTCCCCATCTTCCTTGTTAGTTCAGTTTGTTCATTAGATTCCACATATGAGTGAAATCATATGGTATTTGTCTTTCTCTGACTGGCTTATTTCACTGGCAAGTATGTTCTCCAGGTCCATCTATACTGTCACAGAGGGTAAAAGTTTCTTCATTTCTACAGCCACCTAGTATTCCATTATGAAAATGTCCCATAGTTGTTTTATCCACTTATCTATTGATGGACACTTGAGCTGCTTCCATATCTTGGCAATTGTAAATGATGCTACAATGAACATAGGGGGCTTATTTCTTTCAAATTAGTGTTTTGGGTTTCTTCAGATATATTCCCAAAAATGGGATAGCTGGGTCAAAAGGCAGATCCATTGTTAATTTTTTGAGGTATCTCTATACTGCTTTCCATAGTAGCCGCATCCGTCAGCGTTCCCACCAACAGTGCACAAGGGTTCCCCTTTCTCCACATCTCACCAGCACTTGTTGTTTATTGATGATAGCCATTCTGACAGGTATGAGATAGTATCCCATTGTAGTTTTAATTTGCATTTCTTTGAGGATTAGTGGCTTGGAGCATTTTTTCATATGTTTATTGGCCATCTGTATGTCCTTGGAGAAGTAGCTATTCAGGTCCTTTGCCCATTTTAATTGGGTTGTTTGGGGTTTTTTTTTGGGGGGGGTGTTGAGTTTTGTAAGCACTTAGAATACAAAATTAATATCTAGAAATCAGTTGTATTTTTATATGCCAATAACAAACTAACATAGAGGGCAATTAAGAAAAAATCCCATTTATAATTGCTTCAAAAAGAATAAAGTACCTAGGAATAAACCTAACCAAGGATGTAAAAGACCTGTCTCTGAAAATTATAAGACACTGAAGAAAGAAATTGAAAAAGATATGAATAAGTGGAAGCGCATACTGTGTTTATGGTTAGGAAGAGTTAATATCATTAAAATGTCCATACTACTCAAAGCAATCTATAGATTCAACACAATTCCTACCAAGAATTCAATGACATATTTCATAGAACAAGAACAAATATTTCAAAAATTTATATGGAACCACAAAAGGCCCCTCATGGCAACAGTGATCCTGAGAAAGAAGAAAAAAGCTGGAGGAATCATACTACCTAATAGCAAACTATACCATAAAGCCACAGTAGTCAAAAAGCATGGTACTGGCATAAAAACAGACACATAGATCAATGGAACAGAATAGAGAGCTCAGAAATAAATCTACACCTTTATAGTCAATTAATATTTGACAAAGGAAGCAAGCACATACAATAGGCTAAAGATCGTTTACTCAATAAATGGTGTTGGGAAAATTGGACAGATATGTGCAGAAAGATGAAACTAGACCACCTTCTTACACTATACACAAGAATGAATTAGAAATGGATCAATGACTTCAATGTTAGTCCCAAAACCATAATATATCCTAGAAGAAAACATAAGCAGCAAAATCTTGAACATTTCTTATAACGAATTTTTATTGGTTATATCTCCCCAGTCAAGGGAAACAAAAGAAAAAATAAACAATGGGGCTACATCAAACTCCAAAGTTTTTGCACAGCATAGGAAATCATCAACAAAATTAAAAGACAACCTACAGAATGGGAGAACATATTTGCTAATACATCTGATAAGAGGTTAATATCCAAAATTTATAAAGTGCTTATTTTTATTCACCTTTATATCATCAGCACTTACAACAGTGCATGTAACATAAATAGCCACTGGATAAATTTTGTTGAATTATTGAGTGAATTAATGCATATTAAAGTTATGACAGAGGTAATATGTGATCTGTTCCTTGAACAATAAGTTTGACAGCACTAGGCAAAGGAGAGTCTTATGGGTTAGTACACTCATTCATAGTCATATGAACTCATATGAAAGAATCAACATGCATAACACTAAATGGCTAAGATTTTAACATGAATTCCAAGACAAAGGACTTTAAAAATGATAATTGAGGACAACAATTTGAATATATTAATATAGTATGCTAGAACTAACAGAAATATATTAAAATAAACAAAACTATATAACCTCTTAAAATATAAAATTATAAAGTATTAATGACAATTATGTATGCAGAAAAAGATAATACAATATTTTCACACACTCCTATACTATAATATTAGATACTATATATAAAATGAACAAATTGAAGTATACACTTTAAAATATGAGCATATATCAAAAAGGGAATCTATCATACAAATAAAAAGAGAATTGTTTTATTAAAATGTATTATGGAAAATATCTTTAGAAAATACATAAAGACCAGCACAAACTATACCATTACTTATCAATATATTTGTAACAAACTAGGAAGGAAGGAAGACGTAGCAGATATTGCTATGTATCAGGAACTTACATAAATCACAGATTACATGAAAGAGTTGCTATTTTCCGTATTTTGCGGATGAGGAATAGGTGACACATAGAAGTAACTTCCTAAATTCAAAGAACTGGTAAGTGGCAGAGACCAATCTAGAACCCAGATAGGACCTCATAGCTCATGCTCTTTCCACCCCATCTCTATCAGATCCAATGTTCTTTTTCTATAATAAATATTTCAATATCTCTCTTACTGTCCTGTAATGAAATTCACGGAGAATATATATTTGCATATATAAGTGGAGAAAAAATTGGCAGTAAAATTGCAGCTATCTCATGTAGCAATATTATTGCCAATATACCCCCTAGGGCAAGGGAAATAGAGGAGAAAAAAAGAAATGGGACTACGTCAAATTAAAAAGCTTCTGCACAGCTACAGAAACCATCATCAAATCAAAAGGGAACTGGCTGCATGGGAGAAGATATTTGCCAATGCTACATCGGACAAGGATTTAATCTCCAAAATACAGGATGTAGCATAAATAATGCCTCTTTTTTAATAAAATCTTTTATTACAAAATTTTTAATTACAAAATCATAAGCATGTAATTCTGTAAAATAACTATCACACTCCAGCCCACCATATGACATTCTAGGTAAAATGTTCAAATTAAAACTATAAATTATTTACCCTACCAACCACACTTGAGCAGGCGTTACATCGGCCATACTCTGTATATAAATAGCTTATATAACTTAACATCAAGAAGACAAACAATCTGATTAAAAAATGGGCAAAGGACCTGAACAGACACTTCTCCAAGGAGGACATACAGATGGCCAATAGACATATGAAAAAATGCTCAACATCACTAGCCATCAGAGAGATGCAAATTAAAACCACAATGAGATACCACTTCATGCCTGCCAAATGGCTATCATTAATAAATTTACAAACAACAAGTGTTGGTGAGGATGTGGAGAAAAGAAACTTCTAGTGCATTGTTCGTGGGAATGCAGATGGGTACAGCCACTGTGGAAAACAGTATGGAATTTCCTCAAAAAACTAAAAATGGAACTTCCTTTTAACCCAGAGATTCCACTGCTGGGAATATAGTAGAAGAATCCCAACAAAACACCAATTCAAAAGAACCTATGCATCACAATGTTCATGGTAGTGTTATTTACAATAGCCAAGTGCTGGAAACAGCCTAAGTGCCCATCAGTAGATGAGTGGATATAAAAACTATGGTACATTTACACAATGGAATAATATGCAGCAAAAAGAAAGAAGGAGCTCCTACCTTTTGTAACAGCTTGGAAGGAACTGAAGAGCATCACGCTAAGTGAAATAAGTCAGTAGGTGAGAGACAAATACCATGTGATCTCACCTATAAGAGGAATCTAATGAACAAAATAAACTAATGAGCAAAACAAAACCAGAGACATAGAATCATAAAACAGACTGACAGCTGTAAGAGGGGAGGGGAGAAGTGAGGACTGATTAAAGGAAGGTGAAGAGATTAGTCAAAGAACATACGTGAAGGACCCATGGACATGGACCATGGTGTGGGGATCGACTGTGGGAGCGGGGGGCAGGCTGGGTGGAATGGGACAGAGGGGGAAAAATTGGGACAACTGTAATAGCATAAATAATAAAATATTTTTTAAAAAGCCATTTGTAGATTATATCAGGAATAAATATACAAGTGTAATAATAATTGAAGTATGTAAAACTGACTAGTTTTGAAAGAAATAAAATGATTTATTTATGTTAAAAAAGGAAAGTCACTATAATTAAAATTGTGTGAAAATACTGGTCACAGAATACTTTTTGCCTGTATGGAACTGGCTCCCACTCACTAAATGCTGCCTGCTATTTAAAAAAACAAACAAACAAAAACTCCTCATAAACTTCCAAAATGCCACAGAGAGGGCCGTGGGACCACCCAGGGAAACAGTGCTTTCCTGGTCCTCAGTAAAAGGCTAGGAGAGCTCAAGAGAGAGATTCCAATTTGACCTTGCCCTGCCCAGGCTTCAGAGTTCAGCACAGGCTTCACAGTAAGGCAAAATGAGAGTAGAGCAACAAGTATAAAGGACACATGGACAAAAACTGGGGGTGGGGGATGGGAGGGAGGTGGGGAGGGCTGGGGCGGTGGGCTGGGATGGGAGTAAAAGAAAACTGTACAAGAACAACAATTAAAATAAAAATTTTTAAAAAAATGAGAGTTGGGGCTTGTCAACTCAGGACTTCCCCATGCTAAGACCCAGGAGCACTGACCCAGAGGATGGATGCCTGCAGGAAAAGGTTGAGACAGACTGCCCCCACACCCAACCTCATGATCAGAACCAGAATAGGATGCAAGACTCCATGCTATTGTCAGGTTTGTGGGGCAAATGTAGTTGTTGATTTGAATAATTTTTAATGACCTCAGCAGGAACCAGGGAAGTCAGGTTCTTATGCCAGATCTCTACAAGGATTTTAGCAAGTGTTTAACATACACACTGGGTGTTGTTATTTAAAAGTCTTCCCATAAACCTCTTCAGTGATAGAGGGTGTCAGTAAAATTGTGAGCACCCAGCATATTAGGCTACCGATTTGGAAGAAGAAACCTGACTGACTAGGCACATGAACTCTGGTTTTTCCCTATGAGCTGGATTCTGAGTCTCTTGTGTTTATGGAATAGTTTCGGTTCTTCAATACCTTGGGCATAACTTAATTGTGATGCTATGCTTAATAAGTGTCTCTGTTTGATTTGAAGACTCATCTACTGTATTGAACCAACAGAGCCCTGCATTTGTGCCTGCATGTGTTGGAGATGCTGTTCAAGCATCTGTCCAAATTAGCGCACTTAGCTTCATTTCCTGCCTTGAGGGAATCCTGTAATTTTTCTTACTCTAGAGTTTTTAATGCGGCCCTAACTGTTTATATTCCTTGTTGTGGATGAGTCCCTTGGAGCTGTTAACAAATGACTCATAACAAATTGGGATAGATTATCTCAAAATGCCCTCCCAGTTCCAATTTTCTATGATTTTGTAAGTGGTACATTAATTTCCCTAATTTCTAGAGAACACCAATGTCACAGGCAGATATCAGGAATAAAATGTGGCTCTTGATGAAGGGTCACGTGCTTGCACAGTTAGACTACAAGGTACTCTGGGAAGGATGTTAAGGAACTGCTCAGGTGCTTAAGGTCATTAGACTTGGATGGTGTTCGAAAAGATTTCTCAGAGGAGGATTATCTTCTAAACATTTGGAGCAGGGAAGAATAGCATGTATTGGCAAAAAGGTTTTAGGAAATTCTACTGAAAACATGGAATGATCCAAAAGAGAAAGAGCGAGCACAAAACAAAAATATGTGAGAGGCGAAGTTACAAATTTACAACTTTACAGTAGAGATTGGGACTGAAACAAACTACAAAGGGTCCAGATACTCCTCTAGGTCCCCAGAATGGATTAGCTGCTATTACATCCATCAGACACCTTGCAGCTGCCATCCAGGGAGGACCTGGCTGATCTACAGCAGAAGATGCTGGTGTCTGGAGAGAGACACTGCTGTTGTACAATTTCGTGAATTTCAGTTTCAGTTTTCATGAACATATATACTGACCTCAGTCACTTTGACTTTTATTCTTGTTACTGGAAAATAGAGGGGAGCAATTTGTATCTTTTTGTCTCAATGCATATACATTAGCATATATCCATTGCTGGTTTCAAAGAGCTCTCTACCCTCATTTCTGAGACCTTCATTTTTACTGACTCATTCATTCTAAAATGAATGATGAAAATTCACATCTATTTCTTTAATTAAGGTATTACCCTCCTGTCAATTTTATCAATCTTCATTGGATTGCTATGTCATCTTTGTTTCTAGCTGCATTTCCAATTTCCTTTTTGCTGTGTTCATCTTCTGTGTACTTCTCCCTGAGATCTCCTTAAAGGGGCATTAGTTCCTTCTGTTTCTTATGTTGTCATTCACCTAAAACAACCTCCTTTCCCATGCCTTCATTATTTTCATAAGCATTCAGTGTGCCCAGGTTTGTACTGCTGCCTCTTCCACCTGCTCTTTCCAGATCAGCCACATCTCTTCTCTGTCCTTTTGTGCCTAACTACTTCATTCATGGAGATTTTCATGTCATTTGAGTTTATTCTGCTGTTTCTTTTTCAATACCCCTTTGCTGCTGTTATTTTTTGACACTCATTTCATTTTCTCTTTCCGTCTCTCACACATGAACATAAACACGCTGCCACCACCTCGAGGTTCCCCTTGGCCATTCCCTTCGTCACTCAGTTCTGTTTGCTATCCTAACATGGAAAATGTAAGTCCTTTATTCTTCCTCCCATTCTCCAACTTAACTGTCATCTCCCCTTCTGTCCTCTAACCCAAGCCCATACCACTATACAGCTATTCATTCTCATCTCTTTTTCCAGTCAGGAGACATGTCAGTCGTGTTGATAAGAATAGACTGTTTATTTATCACTTCGGTGGAAACAAACCCCCCTAAACTTAAATGCAAACATCGAGACACAGAATTGACTAGAACCTATTGCTTCATTTAACAAATATGTGTTGAACTAGCTCCTGCTTTGGGGAAGAGAATTATCAGACTTGACACCTACCCTCAAGGAACTCTCTACCTCTTCAGAAATCATCAAATCACAAACTAAATGTGACTGCTCTCAAATGTCAGAAATTGGGGAGCTCACCATCCAAGATATTTTAGATTTCTGTCTGATAAGCCTTATGAATGTGAAAATATTTAAGACAAGATGGGGCTTTTCTTAGCAAAGTGAGGGTTTTATTAAAGATGCAAATATGTTATGGACCTCTGAATGAAGTCTCTGCAGATTGAAAAGAAATAAAGTGAAATGTATCTAGGTAGTATGCTATGGAAAAATAATGTAGCTTTTAGGAAAAAATAAAACTAAAACCTAAACCATACCTGGGAGTTGTAGGAGATAGACCAACATACCCAGAAGGTACTGATTTAGGCCACACAGGAGATCCAGTGATTATAGGTGAAGAGGCTTTGAGCAAACCTTTTCACTGAAACCCAAAAGCTGGTCACAACTCTTCAATGCTATTCCTCCCATATCTTCAGAGGCTCCACTAAAGAAAAAGTGTGTTCACTGTGATTAGTTTCTAGAGGGTCACTGTGGCCTATCAGAATCACCAATAATTCACCATTATATTTTCCCTTCTTCCTACATGACTGCAATCCACATACAAACTGAAATTCTCTTAGTGAAGTCTTATCTGGAGAAGAAGGTGACATCATTTTTAAAATAAATAACTTCAGGGTAGTTACTTGAAAGAGCCTAGACCCGCTATTCACAGTTTGCAGAGGCAGAACCCCATAACATATGAGTGAGACTGCTGACTCTGATCTGCTCACAGACTAACAGGGTGTTTTAGAAGATAGAATGCTCTCGGTCAGTGGAAGGTTTCAAGCACATGTGAAATTACTGCTTGGCAGGAATGCTGGAGAAGGAAATCAGACCTTAGCTAAGATGTTAAATTAAAAGCCATCTTTTGGAATTTGTAGAATTATATTCTTTTATATTGAAAATTCAGCATTTCAGCTTTTGCAGAATGAATGCAAGTAAGTTAGCATAGTAGATACATATTCTCTTACCTTTTTGAAAACTCATTTTGCTTATCTATGAAATAGGGTTATAATACTTACCTTACAGGTTGTTTATGGATTAAACATTACATGGATTAATGAGTAAGTCACAACCAATAATGGTTAATTGGCCCTTCATCAATCTGATGTTTGTGTAGTACTCATTTTAACATATGTGAAGTAAAAGACATTTTTCATTTGATAAAACTTCTCTGTGCTTCAAAAGGATTCTCAATGGAACTCATTTGGTGGAATATAGTTATGCTGCATGCTTGACATGAAGACCAAATAAAACTGAAAATTGGCTATAAAAAGGGGATTTCTAGTAAAACACAGAGCTAATCCTAAAGAGAAAATTTCCTTCCGCAGAATTCCCATGGCTCTGGATCTCTCCCACTTGTTTTTATTGCTGTTACTGAAAAATTTCCTTAACAAGCCATCAATCATAAGACCTTACAGGAAGATTCTCATAATAAAAAGGAATCTGTGAGCAGAAGTACTACTCTGTTTACATTTTCATTGCAATTGAGAAAACAGAAAGAAAATGAAATCTATGAAAAGAATCTGGAATATCAAAAATTAGAACATTGCTCCAAGATGAAAAAATACATTTAAAATATTTATGATAGAAAATGGAAGCAAACAGCATTTGATATGTCTTTTCCAAAAAGAAAAAGAGCAATGAGTATAAAGCAAGAGATAAAATATGCAAAGATAAGATAATAGCAGTGAGGGGAAGGAAAATTATTGTGAAGCCAGTAGAAATAAAAAGGAAGCAGAATGAAACAAGAAGAAAAATGTGATGTGAAGGACAGGCTTGAGTCCCTAACCCAGAATGCAGCAGAAAAAACATTGAACTCTATATGACAATATCACACTTTTAATTAGTATAACCTTGGAACAAGCGTCAATGTTTGGTTGAGTTATTCATCTTTCAATATTTTTAAAGACTTAAAATATTTTATACTTTCTTCTTTTGATAAAAATTTAAGATCTAGCAAACAAAAATACCACTGTAATTTTATGCAAAGAAATATATATTGATTTGAAGAGAACTTATATTTTTATTTGCATAGAGTCAACTTGGTATGTGTTTACATTTAAATCTTGTTTTTGTCCATTGACTAAATTGTCAGCATAGGTATGATGCATTTTTATTCAATTTATTTCTATATATTATAGTTGTTTAACTTTTAGGTAGGACCCTAAAAGCTCCAGTCTCTTAAAGGTAAAATACTAGGGTTAGCATGTCAGGATAATCTCATCACCTTTACAGTGAGTGCTGTTTTACATATTTTATCCAAGATATAAATCTTTAAACTAAGATTTATAAAAAGCAGTTAAGTATAAATATTTAAAGTAAGAAAATATATATAATAATGAGCAGAGTCTTGAATTTCTACCTTCAAGAAAACCAACTCACCCTTACTATAATGCAAGAGTTTTCTAAAGAGGTAAGTTGCAATAACTAAATAAAATTACAGATGCAAAGTACCTGGGAAAAATAACAATGTTTAATTTTGTTAATTTGTTAATATTATTTTCTTACCTACTTGATAGCACACATTCAGGAGAATGCCTCTGTGTGGCTAAAAGAGGAAGTGATGGGCCATAGGCCATATACATTTCAACTTTACCAGGATTGCCAAATGGCTTAACAATTTACTTTCCCACCAGTAGTTCTTTGTGTATTTTAAACAAATCCATTTACATGCTAATTTTCAAGGTCATATTATGGTACTCCAAAAAGTGAGATGCAACTTTCTGCTTTTCTAACAGCTAACCAATACTTTAATAGAATTCTCTATTTAATCATAATTTTTGAACAGAAAGGTTACATTAACTGCTCTTTTCTATGAGAGATGAAAATTTATCAGTATCCAAAATAACTCAATGGAACAATAACAACTGGAAAATACTAATACTCACACATTTTCCTGTTAAGTCCATCAAAATTTGTATCAGAATGTATTGAATTCTATATATTACACATCTAGTTCTATATAGAGATGTAAGACTATACAAAGTCATTTCTCATTTTCAGATGCTTTGCTCATTTATTAGCTCAATAAAAATTAAAGATAAAAGTTTAGAATTGCTATAACAATTCTGTGGAGAGAGAAAATATAGGAACAAATAGAAAGGGATAACTTATAAGGCAACTAAGAAGGGAGAAGAACATCCTTCCCATCAATATTTCAGTGATGAAATTACAAATACTATAAAAGCAATATAGTAATGCAACATGGAAAGTCCTAACCCAGCAGTTGATTAAAATGTTTGTTAATAAGTCTCAAACTTTGTAAGCAATTTAAGTTAAATCATAGTCCACTCATCCAAAGGACAACAGATAGTAATCCTCTCTTTTCTGAAAATGGAAGTTAATCTCAGTTTCTTCCAGGAGAACTTAAGGTTTTACTACATAGAATATCAGAATTAGAACAGATTAATGTGAAATTGTACTTATGACTTACAGCAATTATATAGAGTGTTTATCCTGGAAATTTTCCACACTTGAATACTGTTTCTCTCTACACTTGAAACAAGCAGTGTGCTCATGTAGCAGGAGGCATAGGTGGCCAGCGGGGAAGGGCAGAGTCTGGGAGAAAAAGCCTGGGAACTAATGGTCTGGGTCATACTACCTTCCACACATACTCCATGTTTGCAGAATAGTATGAAGATAAACTGGGCACAGGGGAGGTCCCCAGTTACTTAGAAGCAGAACCCAGATCCAAACCTATGTCCCCAATTTCAACCATGGTGCTTTTTCAGGTACACATTTGAAGTCAGGATTAGTGAAGAGTTGGATGTGGGGTCTGGAAAGACAGAGAATTAAAGATGATTCTGAGATCTGAGACTAGAACCATGATATTGCTGTCTTAATTGTGAATGCCAGGAGGAAGTCCTTGCTACAGTTCCTTGGTAAGAAGGTCTAGCTTTCACTAAGGAATAAGAAGGCTCAGAAATTAGAAAAGGGATTTGTCTGTGCCTAGGCAAGCTATTCATAGAAAGCCAAGCTGGCTTAAAAGTTCACATATCAGAGTGTAGGGACTGCTGAAATGTAGGTTAACCGACACTGTGCAGGTAGCCATAAGCCCACAGTAGAAAGAATACACAGGAATAATTAGACTGCTCTGTAACGAGCAAAGTCTGTGAAAGAATCAGAGTGAAAAGTGCCGTTGAGAACATTGTGGTGCATGTATAATATTTAATATGAATGGTTTCATATAATTTCTGTGAAATAAAGAATAATTTGTATATTTTTTATACCAGCAAATAAATATATTGCTATTAAGATATACTGTTGGGTCATTAGCAGAAGTCAGTTATTACCATGGCACAAGTAGCAGGGTGAGAATGAATTAAAATTCACAGGCAGAACATGATCCCATAAGGGCAAGAAGATAAGAACTGAATGGTCTGAACACATAGGATGCCCTTTCCTATCATTACTGTGAAGTAGCTATCAAATTACTCAAACTCCTCCAAAAGTGGTTCAAAGCATACTTGAGAAAAAAAATGGAGTGAGGAGCGGGGAGGGAGGAACAAGGTAATTGTATGAGATTAATTAGAAGGAAGTTTTTGGGGGGTAGTTATTTGAGCTATATTCAAGGTGTCTATACCAAATGTGTGTCTTAAACTCAGCAGTGTCCATGAGACATCTCTGTGCAATTCAAGGACTGAGAAAGCAGAAAAGTCCCCAAGTCTGCAGGAATCCAGCGAGTCTGTCAGCAGCAGGTACATGTCAAGTGTCTATGTTCGGCCCATACCAGAGATTTGAACAAAATACCTCTGCTGCTCTGTGGTCAGTGCTTGGCCCTATGTATGGAAGTACGCTGACTCCTCCTGGAAGGAGAAACAGAGCAGCAGTAAACAGAACTCCCAGTCACTTAGGAATAGGATCAACAGTATGTATGAAAACTAGTTACAAAGACTTCTGGGATCTTTCAAAACACCCAGAGGGCCAAAGAAAGTCAGGCTTTCTGAGTAATTAAAAATTCCTGTGAATGTAGTTATCCATGACAAATCCAAAAGAAAAATCAAATTTAATGATCCTTAATCGTTTGGAAATTAAATTAGACCCCAAAAGTGGAAAAAATGAAATCTTGGATGTCCTGAGGTAAAATAAATACAATAAAAATGAATTTTCCATGGAATTTAATGCCCAACTCATAGATGTGTTAGAAAAATACCACTAATCTCAAGAGAAGACAATAAACTTAAGAAGGAAGAATAAACACAAATGGACCTTCGCTAAATATGTCAATGGATTTTAAAGTACTCTAATTTTTCAATTTACAAAAGCTATTGTAATAGGTCATAAAAAGATTAAAGGAAGAAATGAGCAAAATTCTAACTTGCATTTGCATGGAGATGAATTCACAAAACCACGCCCCAGACATTTGCTTATACAAGAACATTCTAGAATATTTCATCCTTCAAATGCTGAAGCACTTAACCAGACAGCATGAATGCCAGCAATTATTCTATGTCACATTGTTTTGAATCTCTGTAAATTAATATAACTGAGACATATTTCAGGGAACAGAAACTCTTTACAGCCAACAAAACTGATGATAAGATTTGAGAAATCATTGTATGCCTTTTTTTACCCTTCAAAAAAGACATATTCCAATATCTGATTCTGACCACTGTAATCTATGACAAAAATTTATTATATTAAAATAATCTACAAACAAAATTTTTTTTTAAGATTTTTTTTTTATTTGTCTTTAGAGGGGTAGGGGAGAGGGAGAGAAACATCAATGTACGGTTGCCTCTTGTGTGTCCCCTGCTGGGAACTGGCCTGCAACCCAGGCATGTGCCCTGACTGGGAATCGAACCGCGATCCTCTGGTTCGCAGGCCCGCGCTCAATCCACTGAGCTACACCAGCCAGGGCTACAAACAAAAATTTTATAAAAGGTTATTTTTATTTGTTTGTATGTTTTACTTTGAAATTAGCCATTCCCTGACTATGCAGGGTATGCATCTTAGGTCCTGTAGAAAGGATGCTTGTAAAAATATTTTATAGTGAGCTTTTTGAAGACAGAAACCTTCATAACCATCTCAATTTAATGATGAAGGAAAAACATGATTTCAACAGTGGCAGAACCTTTCTGAACTATTCTGAACATAATTGCTCACCAACTTATATCGCCACATGGTTTTCTTGGAGAGATTAAACTACTGGGTCATTTCTGTACCTTTGCTAATCAGAATACATAAAGGAGAATTCAGCTGATTGGGTCTTTTGAAAGTTATAGCAAAAATGAATGAATCAAATGAGTCTTTTGAAAGTTACGGCAAAAATGAAGGAGTCAAAAGTTTGATGGGCAAGGGTTCTCTGGAAACAGCCAATAGGATGGTGATAATGAGATTCAAAATTGAATCTGTTCACTCTAGCAAACATTTATTAGTTTTATATGTAAGGCTATAGAGATCTTTTGAATTTGGGGAGGTGGAGCCATGGCTGGTGTGGCTGAGTGGATTGAGTGCTGGCCTGTGAACCAAAGGGTCACTGGTTCAATTCCCAGTCAGGCCTGGGTTGCTGGCCAGGTCCCCAGGATGGGGTAATATGAGAGGCAACCACACATTGATGTTTCTCTCCCTCTTTCTTCCTCCCTTCCCTCCCTCTAAAAGTAAATAAACAAAACCTTTAAGGAGATGGAGATGAATGAGACAGTCTTTCATAAAAGACTTAAATATTAAGTCACAACACCATAAAAGTCCTAGAGGACAACATAGGCAGGGAAATCTCAGACATTCCACGCAGCAATGTTTTCACCAATATGTCTCCTAGAGCAAGGGACATAAAGGAAAGAATAACCAAATGGTACTTCATCAAATTAAAAGGCATCTGCATGACTAAAGAAAACATGAGCAAAATGTAAAGGGAACCAACTGTATAGGAAAATATATTTGCCAATGATACCTCGGACAATGGTTTGATTTCCAAAATATATAAAGAACTCACACAACTCTACTTTAAGAAGACTAACAACCCAATTAAAAAATGGGCAAAGGACCTGAACAGATACTTCTTCAAGGAGAACATCCAGAGGGCCCAGAGATATATGAGAGGATGCTCAGCATCACTAGCCATCAGAAAGATGCAAATTAAAACCATACTGAGATACCACTTCATGCAGATCAGAATAGCCATCATAACCAAATCATCAAACAATTGTGGTGAAGACGTGGAGAAAGGGGAACTCTTTTGCACTCTTGGTGGGAATGCAGATTGATGCAGCCACTGTGGAAAACAGTATGGAATCTACTCAGAAAACTAAGAATGGAATTGCCTTTTGACCCAGCAATACCACTACTGGGATTATACCCTAAGAATCCCAAAACACCAATCCAAAAGGACCTATACACCCTAATGTTCATAGCAGCACTGTTTACAATAGCCAAGTGTTGGAAGAAACCTAAATGTCCATCAGTAAATGAGTAGATCAAAAAACTATGGTATATTCACACAATAGAACACTATGCAGCAGAAAGAAAGAAGGAGCTCCTACCCTTCGTGACAGCATGGATGGAACTGGAGAGCATTGTGCTAAGTGAAATATGCCAGGCAGTGAAAGACAAATATCATATGATCTCACCTATGGTGGAACCTAATCAACAAAACAAACAAGTGAGCAAAATATAACCAGAGACATTGAAATAAAGAACAGTCTGACAGTAACCAGAGGGAAGGGGTTAATGGGGGAAAGAAGGGGAAGGACCATCAAGACACATATATAAGGAACATATGGACAAATCCAATGGTGGGTAGGATTGAGTGTGGGAGGTGGGGATGGATGGGGCATGGAGAATTGGTGAGGGGAAAATGGAGGCAACTGTATATGAACAACAATAAAAATAAATAAATAAATATACAAACAAATAAAAAGAGAAATGTCCGACATTTTACTGCCTATGTTTTCTTGTAGATTTTGAGTCTTACATTTAAGTCTTTAATCCATTTTAGTTTATTTTTGTGTATGTGTAAGAAGTGGTCTAATTCCTTTTTTAAAAATATATATCTGTTCAATTTTCCCAGTGCCAATTATTGAAT
This sequence comes from Glossophaga mutica, assembly GCA_039655065.1. Lineage (NCBI taxonomy): Eukaryota > Metazoa > Chordata > Mammalia > Chiroptera > Phyllostomidae > Glossophaga > Glossophaga mutica. Next base: position 163,043,299 of record CM077303.1, read on the forward strand.
AGACTGTCATTATTCCATTGTGTGTTCTTGCCTCCTTTGTCAAATATTAATTGACCATAATGGTGTGGGTTTATTTCTAGGTTCTCTATTCTGTTACATTGAAGAAGATATAAATAAGTGGAAGCATATAGCATTGTTTGAATAGGAAGAATTAACATCATTAAAATGTCCATACTATTTTCTAAGAAGACTAAAAATGAATCTACCTTTTGACCTAGCAATTCCACTGCTTGGATTATATCCTAAGAACCCTGAAACACCAATCCAAAAGAACCTATGCACCCCTATGTTCATAGCAGCACAATTTACAATAGCCAAGTGTTGGAAGCAACCTAGGTGCCCATCAATAAATGAATGGATCAAAAAACTGTGGTACATTTACACAATGGAATTGTATGCAGCAGAAAGAAAGAAGGAGCTCATACCCTTTGCAACAGCATGGATGGAACTGGAGAGCATCATGCTAAGCAAAATAAGCCAGGCAGTGAAAGACAAATACCATATGATCTCGCCTTTAACAGGAACCTAATCAACAAAACAAACAAACAAGCATAATATAACCAAAGACATTGAAATTGAGAACAGGATGACAGTCACCAGAGGGGAGAGGGAAGGGAATTTCAGGGGGAAAGGGGAAGGGTTTGGAGCAACAAGTATAAAGGACACATGAACAAAAACTATGGGGGGTGGAAATGGGAGGGAGGTGGAGAGGGCTGGGGTGAGGGGCTGGGGTGGGAGTAAAAGACAGAAAACTGTACAAGACCAACAATTTAAAAAATATTGATAAAAAATATTGTAAAAAATAAAATAAATAAACAAATATTCTATATTAAAATTAATATTCTATATTAAAATTAATATTCTATATTAAATAAAATATCCATACTACCCAAGGCAATCTATAAATTCAATGTAATTTCTATCAAGATACTGACAACATATTTTATAGAACTAGAAAAAATATTCCAAGAATTTATATGGAACCAAAAAGATACTGAATAGCCTCAGTAATATCAAGAGAGAAGCACAAAGTAGGAGGGATCACAATACCTTATATCAAACTATACTACAAGGCCACAGTAATCAAAATAGTCTTGTATTGGCATGAAGCTATCCTCTTTACATCTTGTTTGGAAGGATTCTAGACTTAGAGAAAAGTTATCAAATTAGTATAAAGAATCCTATGGCCTTTCACCCAGATTTCCTAAATGTTACATTTTATTATTCCCTGTATCTCCCTCTGTTTATCTCCATCAACACATTATTATATTTTTCTGTGGGAAAAAACAAACATGTCCTTGACCTCTGAATAATAAAAATAATTGAAGTTCTGAGCTTTGAGGTGTTGAGAAACTTGTGCCAAAAGTAATCTAGAGTCTGACTCTAAAAGAAAGCCAGGTGGGTTGGGAGCCATGCAGTGCAGAGGCCAGAAAGGAGCGCAGAAATGCCCACAGACCTTTCCGCATGTTTACTTCGCTGGTGGTGTCCCTTCCTGAACTGGGAGCATGGTTAGCAGCTCTGGGCAACATCGAGGAGACTTCAGATAAATTCAATATATACCTAAAGCAACCACCAAAATACCAAAACAAAGAATTATAGTTAATAAGCCAACAGAGGAGAATAAATGAAACCATAAATATACTCAATTCCAAAAAAAATCAGAATAAGAAGGAAAACAAAGAACAGATGGTTCAAACAGAAAGCAAACAGCAAGGCGATAAGCCCAAACATAATCACGTCAATGATCACATCAAGTATGAGTGGTCTAAACACCCAATTAAAAGGCAGAGAGTGTCATATTGGGCAATATCCAACAATGGGCTGCCTATAAGAAACACATTTTAAATAGGGTAAAAGCAAAAGAATGGAAAAAGATGTAGTCTAAAAATGAGTGAAAGAAAAACCGGAGTGGCTACATAAATATCAAAGTGGATACCAAAATAAAAATTATTTTGCAGGAGAAAGAAGGGTCATTTCATAAAGAGTAAAGGGAAAGAGATCAGGTTATCGAGCATACATAGTGGTCCTAAATGTTTAGGCCTGTAATAACATAGCTTCAAAATCCAGGAAGCAGAGAACAACTCATAGAACTGCAGAAATAGAGAAATCCACAGTATAATCAGGGATATCAACATCTCTCTCTCAGTAATTGTTAGAAAAAAGTACTATAGTGAGGAAGATTATACTAGACATGAACATATTCAACTAACTTGACCTAAGTGACATTTAGAGAATTCTCTATGCAAAAACAGAAGAATACACCTGCTTATGGAGTACACACAGAACATTTACCAAAACTGAATATGTGTCTCACTTGCATCACTCTGCCAAGAGCTTTCAATGGTCAACATGGTACACTCCCCACTGGGGCCCACAGGGAGCCGCCTGCCTTCTGATATCTTGTTTTCTTTTTAGTCCCATAGCTAGAAACAAATGCAGTCACAAAGTTTCTAGTCTGCTGAGAAAAATCCATAGTCTGGAGCAAAACTACAGATCAGTCCACCCATCTTACTCTCGTGGTTCATTGGTTTGGTTAGCCAATAAAACCAAGCTCATTGTACTTTTTTACTCCAAGGTACTCTGTTCACCCTTAAATCATTAACTCCCTCTAAGTCAAAGTTTGACTGTGTCCATACTGCTATGTTTGAGGAATTTCAGTATTCACTCCTAAGGGATTGCAATAGACACCATCCATTTGAAACCATCACATTGAACACCATTAAATTAATAAAAAATACCATCTAGATGTAGGGTTGTCAGGTTTATTAAATAAAATACAGAAGAGATGCCCAGTTACATTTGAATTTCAGATAAACAAGTAATTTTTAGTGTAAGTAGGGCCCCAATTATGCATGGGGCATATGTATTTTAGATCCCCTGGAAACAGTGGTAGAAGAGCACAAGGTCAATTCTTGCAGTGAAGGATTAGAAGGCAATCATGCCTATATGGGATGGGGGAGTGAATAAGTATGGGCTCTAAATCCAAACCAAAATGACAGGACCTAAGGACAATGAGAAGCACAGAATCAGGGCGGCTAAGATCCGACACAAAAATAACTTCTGTGACTTTCCCCAAGAGGTGGCCATTCAGCCCCCGCATGAACACCAGGACAGTGAGGCACAGCGCCGCCTTTGAAGCCTATGAGTTACAGTGCTGTATTGGTCTCAAAGCTTTGTTATGCTTCTGCACGAGTAATTAAAATAATGCTGCTACTGCTACTTTTATGGCTGTATATTGCTCTGACTTTCAAAATGAAAGCTTTAATCTATAATCACACACCGAGGCTCTTGAGCAAAGGATACAGTCTTTATTCATAAAACCATTCCCTCAAGTAGCCACTCTGCATGGGTTAGATTAAGGGAGAGAGGGAAAAGGAGGGGGACAAGGAAGAGAAAGCCAATGAGGAAATATGCACAAAATTGCTTTGTCTAATAATGAACTTGTAATTATAGGAAGCAAGGAAAATGGATATGCTTTAAGAATTCCTCAGGGCTGAGGAAATTGTTATTTTTACATTTTCAACCTCTAATTTAAGATCTTTCTTATAATAAAAGAATGAAGCCATATATTCTCATAATAGTAGTAAGCTTATATAGCACTGAGCATACCACATGGACTGCAACGACCAGCCGGATTGAAACCAGAGACATGAAAACATCGTTTGGCCTCCTCTCTTCAGAGAAGACTGTTCCAATACCTCTCAGGCCTATACAATTCTAATTTGGGGGGAGGAACTGAAAAAGCTCTTAAGGGAGTGAGACTGTACATCTTCTTTGCTAAATTATTTTAGTCTTTTCTGCCAAACAGGCAGGAATTTTTTTTCTCATAACTCACCCCAATAACTCCTATTGTAGTTCAGCTTGGCATCCTTTGAAATCTATTACTATATTCCATAGAGAGAAAGAACAGCTATTTACTATCTTCTGGACAGTCTTCATTCAGGCAGTGAAAAATCCTGATAAATAACTTCATCAGCCTTCTCCCAGATTTAATAATTTCAGATCTTGTAACCTTTGTTAATAAGTCCTTTTTTTTAAGCCTTTGTTCATTTTTAATCATTAGCTACACCATTGCATAAAGATCAGTGCATAAACCCTTTGAAAAAAGTGAAAAACTCAAATAATTCATTCCAACAAATGAAATGCTAATGCTGTTGCTATGTGGCAACGCGGGGTTCATTAGATGCCTTTGCTCAGTGTACCATCTGCAGACCTCCTCCTTTTATCCCACCAGCTTCAGAACATTTGAAAGGGTGGAATGTGTCATAACCCATTTATTTCGAATAAATACCAAATCACATCTCTGTTTTCTCTAAGACAAAATGAAGCTTGTCACACTTGGACTAATAGTTCTTAATGAGGATTATGTTCTTTGATTATTTTTTTTAACATTCTCCTAAGAGACACACTTTCAATGTGAGTAATTGTTTCATTAATGACTACAAAGAAATTTGATAAAACACAAATAGCATTTAGTGCAGATTCTGAATAATCATGACTGTGATTTTCAGCCAAATGGACTGAATATTCATTGTATGAGGCATATCAATAAAATAATTTCTTGTAAACCTCAACAATGCTCTGGGAAAACTTATGAAATAAAGCAAGCAAGTGAATATGTCCTTTCAGACTCTTATTACTCCTGTGTTCTCTCCTCACCTCCTGAGCTGTGCCCTCCCACCCGTGATAGGCCCTCATGACTTCCCTGCCCCTCTGGGGTATCAGGACTCCTCCAGATGCATAATCTATCCCAACCGTGTCACCTCCCCATGAATAATATAGTCCACTCTGGGACAGTGACCCACGCATTTGCTAAAATCTACCTTTCTTATGATCTTTTCCCCAAAGACTGTTCTTTGCCTGATATTGAATAACTAGTCCAAAAATTTGCCTGCTTTAATGACTTGTAAATTCTTTAGGAGAACACACTGTAATTTAAAAGAGTGATTTTTAATGATGAAGGAAGAAGCATCCTTTGACCATTGAAAGAAATACTTGGGACTAAGCTTTTTAAAACTCTTCTCATAAATTCACAATGTTATCTACATTTCCATCTTTTCCAAGCTTCATTACTCACTAAGGATATTAGCTTTGTATTTTCCAGAGTAGCTCTACATACAGAGAAGAAATGTCCTCTTCCTTTTGCTGGATGTATTGTATTGTTGATTCATTAATAATGACCTCACAGCTAACACACTTTAACTTATGTGTGAAAAAAACTTTATCTTACAGACATTTTCTTTGTAAGGTACATCACAGACTTCTTACACTTAGGAACACTAGATAGCACTTCAGCACTATACTTAGGGGCCAATTTAAAGAGCAAAGTCACCCCCCAAACAGCACAAAAATGTGGAAAAACTTGCTAACTAGAGAATGGAAATGGCACTTTCTATAACACAAGAGCTGAAATAGAAAGATCGAGTATTGCCTTACTCAATTTCAGCTGGGAGAGAATGACACGAAACATTATTTGCAATTTCATAGCCCCAAAATTTTTCAGGCATTAATTTGGGGGTAATGTACATCAAAAAAATAAAATATTTAGGCATAAATTTAACTGAGGAGGTGAAAGATGTGGCCACTACAAATTATGAAACATTGATGAAGAAATTAAACCAGACACAAATATACGATAACATCTAGTATTCATGAATTAAAATACTTAATATTGTTAAAATATGCATACTACATAGAGTGATCTACAGATTCAATGCAATCCTTATCAAGATTCCAATGACATTTTTCACAGAAATAGAATAAATAATCCTAAAACAATCTTGAGCAAAAGCAAAACTTGTTACCAAACCACATTAAAAAGCTATAGTAATCAAAACAGTATGGTACTGACATACAAATAGACAAATAAACAGATGGAACAGAATTTTGAAAGCCTACAAATAAACCTATGCTTACATGGTCAAGTAATTTTTGACAAGTGTGTCAAGAATGCACAATGGAAAAAAGTCTCCTCAATAAATGGTGCTGGTAAAGCTGGATATCCGCATGCAAAATAAATGTATTTGGACCCTTATCTTACCCTACACATAAAAATCAACTCAAAATGATTCAGACTTGAACATAAGAGCTGAAACTATAAAATCCCTAGAAGAAAACATAAGAAAAAAGCCCCTTGACAACAGTCTAGGCACTGATTTTTTTAGCTATGACACAAAAGGCACAGGAAACAAACATGAAAATAAACAAATAGGACTACAGCAAACTAAAAAGCTTGGCATAGCAAAGGAAACAACCAATGAAATGCAAAGGCAACCTACAAAATGGGAGAAAATAAGTGCAAACTATATATCTGATAAGGGGTTAATATTCAAAATATACAAGGAACTCATGCAACTCAATAGCAAAAATAAACAAATAATCCAATTAAAAATTGGGCAAAGAATCTGAGTAGACATTTCTCCAAAGAGGATATACAAAGGCCAAACAAGTATATAAGAAGATGCTCAACATCAGTAATCATCAGGGAAATGTAAATCAAAACAACAATGAGTTATCCCCTCATAACTGTTAAAATGGCCATTATTTACAAAAAAAGATAACAAATGTCAGCAAGGATATGGAGAAAAGAGAACTCAAGGACACTGTTGGTTAGAATGTAAATTAGTGTAGCCATTATAGAAAATAATACGGAGCTTCCTCGAAAGAAAATTAAACTACTATATGATCCAGCAACCCCACTGCTGCATATATAACCAAGAGAATTGAAATTGAAATCTCAGATATCTTCACTTCCATGCTAATTGCAGCCTTATTAAAATAGTGGACATATGAAAACAACTTAAATGTCTGTTGAAGATGAATGGATAAGAAATTGTGGTATATGCATAAAATGGAGTATCATTCAGCCTTAAAAAACATGCAAAGTCTGCCATTCATAATAATATGGATGGATCTGGTGGGCATAATGTTAAGTGAAATAAGCCAGGCAAAAAGACAAATACTGTATAATCTCACTTACATACAGAATCGAAAATAGGCATTCACAAAACAGAGAGTCAAATGGTGGTTGCCAGGGGCTGGAGAGATGAGGAAATGGGGAGGTGATGGTTGAAGAGTAGATTTCAGTTATACTTGATAAGTTTTAGAGATCTGCAAAGCATAGTGCCTAGAACTAACAATGCTGTGTTGTATACTTGAAATTGCTAAGAGGGTAGACTTCCTTTGTAAAAGCTTTAGTGAGCTATAATTAATTTACTATGCAATTCACCCACTAATAATACATTCCAATGGTTTTTAGTGTACTCATACAGTTGTGCAACCATCACCACAATCAGTTTTTGAACATTTTTATAATCCCCAGAAGAAACCCCATACCTTTTAGCTGTCACTCCTCAATGCTCCCACAACCACTAATTTACTTTCTGACACTATAGATAATAGATCTTATGTTAAACATTCTTACAGAAAAATAGCCACAAAAACAAGGAGAAAAGGACACTTTGGGAAGTGGTAGATATGTTTATGGTCTTGGTGGCGATGGTGTCACAGGTGTATACTTATTCTGAAACTCATCTGGATGTATACATTAAATATGTACAGCATTTTATACATTAATCATACCTCAAAATGGTTTTAAAATAACTACATTTTAGAAAGTAAATAAATTTGGAAATTTAGAATCTACCAATAACGAGGATTGACTATATTACCCTCATTTATAGAAGAAGAAACAGAGGTAAACAAGGTAAATAGTGATAATTTGCTTAAGGTAATATAGCTAGGAAAACAAGTAGAAGTCAACCTCTGTAGCTCTCTGGATCCAAATCCTATACACAATATAAGCTATTATACCACATGCTTTCCATGTCTTTCATTATAATTACACCATCCTGTCATATGACATCCTTCGTCTGGTCTTGATGAAAGTAAAAACAAGCATTGTATATCTGGAGACCCTCCTCACTTAGAGATGTATTCTAGGTCCTTCCTTCTATACTCTATGTGACAGAGGAAACCTGTCTTCTAATGAATCTAAACTCCTGGTAGCGAGTTCAGAGCTGTTATTGCAATTAATTAAGGGTTTTAGAGTCACAAATTTGTTTTTTTTAATTAGACCTTCTCTATATTAGTTGTATGATCCTGAGGCTTTCACCATCCTCTGTAAAAGAAGAATTGTAATTCTGATTTCATTAGATTTCCTGAGGATTAAATGAAATAGCTAGTATAAGAAGTCTAGTTCATAGCTAGAAAATTAACATGAATTACTTACTCTTCAGTCTTTGTTGTTCTGTAGCTCCCAAGAACCTGTCCACCAAAGGGACTTTTCATCACTTGGTTCTGTAGACAGGCTCTTAAAAGTTAAAAGCAAAACCAGCTGTCACTACTAATGTAACCGTAATAGCAACAGCCACATTGCCCTGCAAAATTCCAGCTCAGCTCTAGCTGTGCTCCCCTCCTTGCCAAGGGCAATATAGGTGTGTGACACATGTATATAGCTCAAGGGTGAAGATTCCAATATTCCACCATCAAACATGGCTTGAAAACAACCCAAATTCGCTTAGAATTAAAGCTAAGTCTGCCACGAACAGTTGTTTCTAAACTTCCACCTCTTTAAAAAGAGCTTGTGTTTTGATTTTTCATTTCTAGTTCAGAAATCACTCCATCTGGTCTGGCCAATCAGGATGCACAAGAAGCACTGAATTTAGTTTATTTTATTTATATATATAATACCAGAGGATGTGTTAATGTAAAAAATGAATCAAGGTTTGAAATAACACAGGGAAAAAGATAGGAAGATTGCATGAACACTTCTTTAAATCCAGAGGGTTTAGGGAGAGATGGGAGACACCTGCGCCTACAAAAGAAAGGTCTCGATAGCCTCTTAAGATGTGCCTCAGAAACTTTTACTTCATGGCAAAGAAGGTTAAAAATAAGAACAATGATACTATTTTAAAGTACCAACCAACAAGGAAAGATACCTAAGTCATCTGCTTTACCCACATCTTCTGCATAATAGAAAGATCATGAGACTTGGATTTGAGTTACCCCTCTTTTACTTATTGTGTGATCTGCAAGTTGCTTGATCTCACTGAGCTGACGATTTTATCTATAAACATGTTGGGAATAATATCAGCCTCACAGCATTGCTGCAGGGATTGAAATTAGAAAATATATGTGAATTTTTCTATAACACAAGTATTAATAAATATTAGTTTTGTTAAATTCATGAATTGTTGACTAGCAGTATATACTTGAGATTAATTTTTTCATCAAAACATTTCAATAATTTATTCAACTTTCACTGACTTTCTGCAGTGCTAGGCACTGCACTAAATCCCATATGTCAAAAGTCCTTGCTCTTTGTGTGTGTGTGTTGTGAGGAAAGCGGGGGAGGTGAGAGGGCAGGAGAAGGTAACATCATGGTTTCCATGGATGTACCTTCAGAACTGTGTAAATCTTGTACTTTTCTATGCCATGAACTTGATATATTGGCAAGGACTCTACTCTTATAATAATCTCAAAAGGAAATCAGATATTACTTCTTCCATAAAACTTTCCCTCATCACCCCAAGGAGAAGCAATCACTTCATACTCATAAGTTATTATTATAACTCTCGCTTATTCATTTTCCAAGAATTATTTTATTCACTTTTTCATTTGATAAATCCTTATTGGACTCCTACTATAGGTAAAGCATGAAATAGACACCAGGAAGAAACAAGATGCCGAAAATTACTTGTTACCCTCCAGAAGTGCTACCACTAAGTAAAGAAATTAAGATATACACACAAATAAATATTTGAATTCCATAAAAGTAATAAATAGTACCATTAAACTACAAAAGGGGAAAAAGATCATTCCTCAGCAGGATCCAAGAAGGCTTTTTGGATGGTGGACTTTCAAAGATGGATGGTATTTCCATAAATAGCACAAAATAAGAGATAGAAAAATAAGATCTTTTTGTCTGGACAGACACTTATTAAGTATTACCTGTGTTTTTCATTATCTATTCATGCTCACATCTTATCTCTCCATCTCCTTGAAAGCCGCAGGGATAATGCATTACTCTTCTCTGTGAATCCCGAGTCACATCACACACAGGGCTGTGCATGTACTGAGTGATTGAATTTTAAGTCCATGTTGGACTAGTCTAGTTCAAAGAATACTTGAAGGTGAGAATCTCTTCGACTTTCTGAGATCCAGGAAAGGACATCCTACAACATCCTTAAAGTCAGAGTACTTACATTGGAGTCATACAGATACTCCCAATCCCAAAGGACTTGGTTACCAGTCATGACATGTCTGTGTGCCAATACTAGAATATGTTCATATTATAACATGAGTGCCCCTTCTTATGTTCTATGTTCTTTGTGGCCTGTTCTTTCTTCTGAGACTGACAAGATGCTTCAAAGCGATGTTGTTCACCACTGACCAAGAGATGGAGTCCTGTGCTCAGTGGTTCGAATTCAAACCCTGTTTCAGGGCTGATGTCATTTCTAAAGCAATGTCAACTCATGAAGTTACTACAGCACTGAACTAGCATACACTGTTGCAAATTGTTGGCATAAATGCAGTTCTCATGTAGTTGGAAAAGGTTATTACTATGGTTTTTGGAAGGGAAAATAAATAGTTGGGGAAATAGGGCTGATATCTCAGCACAGAATATATGGCTCTGAATTTCAATGCATTTAGAACAAGGGCCCTGGCTCTGTGTGTATCAGCAGCCTCAAGGTCATGTCACCTAATCCACGTATCATGTGTTTAGAGAACTGGAAAATACTTTCCACTTCTTGGGAAACTCTGGGATTGTTTCTGTTTTATTATTTTCATACTTTCATATTGCTGTTTGGTTCCTGTTGGGAAGGCTGGAGGTGAGAACTGATTTTTAAGCTTCAGGAAAATCTTTTTATTTTGGAGTACAAATAAGCCATTTCTACTTTAATGGCATGTTCTGGTTTTAAGCAGAGAGAATGATCTCACTGAATACTTACAGATCAAGTTTCTAGTGAAGTTAATAGAGGTTAGTAGGTAGGTTTCACAGGTCAATGTCAATGTCACCATTACCTCTGGTCCAATAAATCAACCACCATAACTCTTGGCTTGAATGTGTGGCAGGTTGTGTTGAAAAGATATTGGTACACATCGATCATAAATTTTGACTCTTTTCTACTCAAATCATATTTAAATAACAGCAATTCTTGCCCTTTTTTAAAGTACTATAGTTTAAAATATTTCCCTTACATATTAAACAATCACTGTTAGAGTTAAAAGAAGCTTTAAAGTTTCCCTGCTACAGCCCTGTTTTCACCAGGTCTCATGATTAGTTGGTGGCAGAGTAGCTCTCAGTATCTGTGTGCCCTCTCTAATTTAAAGTCCCTGTACTCCTAGGAATACTCTCCATTCTGCCTCTGTGTTTGTGTGGTGATAGAAGCATAATTGCTGGTTCTACAAAGTTGCATTCCCTTCTAGAGTCAAGCTCTATCTGGTAGGCAGAATAATGCCCCCTCCTCCAAAGATATGAGGATCTTAGTTCCCAGAACCTATAAATCTGTTACGTTACATGGCAAAGGAAAATGAAGGTTGTAGATGGAATTAAGGTTGCTCATCAACTGACTTTGAGATGGGGAGATCACCCTGGATTATCTAGGTGAGCCCAATGTCATCATAAGCATCCCTGTAAGTGAAAGAAGGAAGCAGAAGGGAAGAGTGAGAGTGATTCAGTGTGAGAAAGACTCAACCTGCTGTTACTGGCTTTGAAGAGGTAAGGGGGCCATTAACCAAAGAATACAGTCCCCTCTAAGGATGGAACAGCCTGGGAAATGTTTTTTTCTACAACCCCCAAAGGAATTCAGACATGCTGTCATGATAATTTTAGTCCAGTGGGACACATTTTGAATTTTTTACTTCCAGAACTATAAAATAATAAATTTATATTGTTTTCAGTCGCTGAGCTATATTCATTTCAATTTCTTCTTTGGCATGTAGGAAGGTAACAAATATGCTTCCTTCTACTAGGCGCAGAAGAGAAAAATCCCCCATCAATTATTCCCACCAGCAAATTCTCTGTAGAGCTCAACAAAACCAGTCCTTAGGATATGAATCCTATCTAGCTCCATCACAGTCAGTCTCTCTGCACCACCCTTTGCATCATAGCACCCAGACAAAAGTTACAAACCTATCCTGCATCAGTCAGTGGCTGAGCAGGGGACAAATGACTCATTCAAACATGGCAGTTCAAGAGAGCATTCCAAAGTGATTGCGTGCAAAAAGGTAGGCAGGATTAACAAGAGCAACAAGAAAGGCTGATAATGCACCAGGGACAAGCAACAGAGAAATTGATCCTAGGACTAAAGGGCAAAATGCAAGAGCTGTTCCTGGAACTTAGTGAATGCGGATGCTGTAGAGAGGGCCGTCCATCAGGAGGTGCAGACTTTGATAGAGAAATAAAGCCTCTGCCGACATCAATCAGTGAAGAGAGGGAGGCAGGGGAATAAATACCCTGACCTTTCTCACTTTTTACACTGTAATTTCCTGCCAGTACCTCCTATTGGCTGAAACCTAATGGAAGTCAGAGAGCAAGCAGAAGTGGCTAATGTAGTCTACAAAGGTAAGCCTTCCTGAGCAGGAACCAAGGAGAGAAGAGGGAGGCATGAAACTAGAGAACCAAACCAAGAAAATACAATACCCACTTTCCCATTCACTAGACCATTCTCCACTTTTCTAAGTGTGTTACATAACAAATTGCCTTGCTCATTACCTTATGCAGTGGAAAGATAATGTGATAGTAAATGAAGAAAGTATTTCAGGGGAATTTGAAGGTAAAGCTCTTTCTACTTTTATAAATTCATAAAATGATTTCACAAAAATAGGTAGCAATTAACGCCCCCCCCCAAGTTAAGATTTGTTGGCACATTTGAGATTGGTCTAAAGAAGGGGCACCACCCTGCAGTACTCACAGAAGTAATCGTTCGAATCACAGCCAAAATAAAATGCTGGCTGGATGCTCCATTGGTCTGACTCTAATGACATTTCTAATGGTGATATGATTTATGGGATTATGATTTTTTGGTCAAGAAATAACTGAAAATCTACTAAAATTTGTTCATTTTGCCTCTAATGGTGTAGTAAGATAGATTTCCATGGATTTATTCCTGTTACATTTACAGAAAATAAAAGATAATGAAATTACCTAAGGACCAAAAATAAATCCAAGCAGTAAGCTTAACTCACTTACTAGAAGTCTTAAGCTGATCAGAAGACATTTACCCTTGCTAAAAGAAATTAATTTAGACAATTTCTTAGTCAAAAGTACCATTGATCTAAAGAGACTTCACAGCTTCTGACCAGCACTTCTGGGTCCACATCCATCTTAGGCTATATACTGTGCCACAGTGTAGGGAGCCAGACAAACTACCATTGGAATCACCTTGATTTCTGCCCCCCTGGAATACTGGATCCTGTTAGCATTACAAATCTGTACAGAGAGAAGCTCAAAGCATGGGAATGTAAAATCAGTGTGCACAACACCATCATGCTAAAACATGAACACTGAAATGTAGTCCTTTCTTTTTCAGTCCTGGATGGTGGCAGGAAGCTCTGATCCCTTCAAGCCTCCCACTCATCCCCTCATAGCTTTTGAATTAACAGACACCAGTGAGAAGCAGCATCAAGCTCAACCTGATCCCTGAACTCTTGGAAGCCTTTAATCATCCAATGACCATGGTGATGACCGTAGCCATGTCTCATAGTGTATAATCAGACCCTGTATGTTACAGCCAGTTTTCTATCAATTACTCATGTCCTTGGGTTGAAAGGATATATCATTAGGTGCATTTACACATAGGACCCAAAGGACCCAGTTCTAGTGGTGAAAATTATATAAGGGTCATTGAGGACAGGATTTGTCTTTGTATGAAATATATGCAAAGAGCCAGCTTTACCAATAGTCAATCTCCTAATTAGCATTAGTTTCCAAATTGGCTATGTTATTTGCATGCTCTCTTCCCATGTAGAAGAACCAACGATATTTATTGTCATGTAAATACTACTTCTAACCATATTAAATTATGTTTAAATCTTTATTTGACAATTTTACAAGATATTAGGTGATATACAATAAGTGTAGAATGCCTCTATTTGCCATTGCCAAAATCTTAGGAGAAGGTACTCACTAACTAAATATACAATGGAGTGAATGCCAGAAAACAATGTTCTGGTAATAAATACATAAATTGATATTAACATTAATATGTTCTGAAGGCGTCATGGACCTCCGCTTTCTCCCACACACATATTGGCATAATTTCAGATATAAAAACTTTGACATTTAATCTGCTTAGCAAAAAATCTCAATTTTCCTATTAAAGTTTTGGTATTCATTAGTGCTATTCACTTATATTTATAGCTCTTCATCCTGGGTACATAGCAGGCTACATGTCTCATTGAAGTCACATAAAACCATCTAATTTATTTTTGCCAATGAAGAGTGGGTAGAATAATGCATATCAATTCTGGGTAGAAGCCTATAAAATATATGCATGACCTGCTTTATGCCCTTCTTCCTGCCATAGGTATCAGTGAGATTCCAGTGGTTGAGGTCTTTTTCAGTCTGAGCTTTGGAGTGAGGACAGTATGAAACACAGCCCCTCTGGCTTGAGGTGAACACAAAGCATGAGTGAGAGTCACCCTACCTGCATTCAGCCTACTCTCTCTGCTTCCTCTGGAGAATTATTAAACCCTTCTCAGAATCAAAAAAAAAAAAAACATACCGACATGGCCTGAGATCTAAATGCCCTTCCACAGAAGTGCTGTATTTCATAAGCTTACACAGGCACTTGATATACTTGAGATAACTGGGGTGCTTACCACAGCAGAGCCATTCCTCTTGTGATGGATAAAAAACAACTTTAAGCTTGTCAGAATTTACATCTCTCACAACAAAGGATCAATTTAGAGTGAACTGGAGACAGTGCATTTTAGTGAAGGAAGCAGGAATTTTGTAGTCACCTCGATCTGGTTTAAGTCAAAGGTTCATCACTTATTGCTTAACATGATCTTAAAAAGCCACTCAAATAGCTTAAACAATTTACTTTCTCATCCATAAAATGGGATAATACTATATATTTTGCAGACTGCCAAGAGGAGTGAATTAGATAACTAATCTCAAGTAAGCTCAGGGTATGGGACAACCACCAGTGTCTATTTTCTTGTTCTCATCTGATGCCTTCTGAAAACAAAGTAGTAGAAGCACTGAC
Source organism: Glossophaga mutica (assembly GCA_039655065.1). Classification (NCBI taxonomy): domain Eukaryota; kingdom Metazoa; phylum Chordata; class Mammalia; order Chiroptera; family Phyllostomidae; genus Glossophaga; species Glossophaga mutica. The sequence goes on from CM077303.1 coordinate 163,058,514, forward strand.
TAGATAAGCAATGGACAAGTTACAGTCCATAGGCCCACTGTTTGTTTTTGTAAATAAAGTTTTATTGGAAAACTACCATACTCATTCATTTATGAATCGTCTCTGGTTTCTTTTGCACTACAAATGCCGAGTGGCCACACCAGAGACTACATGGCCCCCAAACTCTAAAATATTTACTATCTGGACTACCTCAGAAAAAGTCTGCTGACTTCTGGACTACATTGATTTCATAATCTGGACAATTCAATTTCTCATATGAATCTCATCTTGGATTTATTTTCCCAAAACAGGTCAATATGGTGTTATGTATAATTGTAGATTACATTTCCCCGGCAAAGTGCTAATTGGAAACTTGAGGTCAACAGATCATTGCCTTGGTGTGACATTGACCAAGATTTCCAATGAATTATGCAGCAATAAAAGGACAATGAAAATGGATACTATAAATCTACTCTGGAATGTCCTAAATAAGCAGTTGTGCATTTAGTTAATTCATTCCACATTTGTTCAAATGCTAGCTGTATGCCAATGAATTGTGCTAGGCACTAAGGATATAAAGATAATAAGATATAGTCTTGTACCAGAAGCTCACAGTCTAGCAGAGTGGGAAAATATGGCAATAAGTAAGTAATTACAATACAGAGAGTTAACAGCTAATAAATATGTAAGCATACACAATGAGGAAACTGTAGGAAGAAGATAAGAGAAGGTGATATATGAACAGAACATATAAGTCTTTGATATTAAGCATCCCAGACTGAGAAGCTCAGCATATGGACATGTAGAAGCAAAAACCAACTGGGTCACCAACAAAGTATCTATCAGACCTCAGTGTAGGGGAAGTGTACAGTTTCCCAGCTCTTATTTGAAATTCCAGATAATATCTTGGTCTGGATCCTGTTTGGTTCCCCAGCCTTTGTTCCTGGGAGATAGCTTATGACATCTCTCTTGACTTTGAAGTTTGATTCTCGATGATACCACAACTTGTTCTTCAGTAGACAGGACTTGCTTCTTGTTTCCCATATCCAGAGCCATGCCTGCTTTTCCCTCACCCCAAGCTGTAAAATTCCTCTTATCCTGTCCAGATGTGCTCATCCCCACACTCACTTCTAACTCAGATGTGACAGTGAGCTTTGCCCTCCTTCTCTTACCCAGTCCCAACTTGATTGGGTTGAGTGGAGTGTTATAGAAAAGAAGGATTTTTCCAAGGGGCGAATGATGACAGTTATAGTTACATAATATAGAATGTTTCAAGCTGCAGAGGTCTCAAAAAGTAAGGTGTGTTTAGTAACCCAAATAAAACTGATATGGATTGTATATAGAATACAGAGTAGAGAGTGGCAGAAGATTAAACTGAGAAGATTAAATAGAGAAGGGTCAGATTGTGTAGAACCTAAAAAAGCATGCAAAGGAAGATGTACTTCATTCTGTGGCTAGAGGAGAGCAATGTCAGACTTTAACCACATGATGTACTACACTTCTATGATGTGATTAACTGGGTCAAGTTTACTGAGGAATCACAGGGGTTGGGCAGGTTGTTTTGACTTCAATATATTATATTACTTTTTATTTGTAGCCCATATTCTTCCAGGAGAAGAAAAATTATTCTGCTTTTTTACCCAAAGTTGCATCTCAATAGCTGAGGTCTTACAGAGTTGCTGGCATGGTGTGGACTTGTCTGATTGTTGCTCCTCCCAGCTCTACACTCAGCTATACACTCAGTTATCCCAACGACCCTCATTCCTCAGTCACCCACCCACAGTGTCTACCACTATAATAACCCTTGTTCTGATCTCGTGATCTCTCTGACTGAACTTTTTTCCAGACACTTCTGAGCCTGCCCTGGTCAGGGAACCCAATAGGACTAAGACCTTCCACTACATTTTGTTACGTATAAGTACTCAAGAAATCATTGCACTTCTTCCTACACTATACTATGAAGTCATTCATTCAACAATCTCAACCAGCAAATATCTTCTATGTACCTATTATATTCCAGGCCCTCTTCTAGACTCTTGGGAAACTTCAGTGAACAAAACTGACAAAAATCCTGGCTTCATGAAGCGTGCATTGTGGGATGAGGAAATAAATGATAAAAAGTAAGCATAAAAATAAACCTACCATATTTTGCGGTGTACAGTGTGCACTTTTTGCCCAGATTTTTGAGGGAAAATAAGGATGAGCATTATACATGGGTATAATGATTACATACTATGGGTATAATAATCTTGTGTATAATGTGCACAAAACGTGGGTGTGCGTTATACACAGCAAAATATGGTAATTACGTAGCACGCTAAAAGTTTATAAGAGCTATGGACTAAAATAGAGCAGGGTAAAGAGAATTAGGAGTGCAGGCTAGAGGTGGTGGTTTGAAATTTTGAAGAGGCTTTTCAGAATAGAACTCACTGAGAAGATAATATTCGAGCAACGAGCCGAGAGAGGCGAAGAAGTTTGCCAAGTAGGTAGCTGGGAGGAGGATGTTCCAGGCACAGGAAACAACATACGTATGCAAAGGACTGAGGGCTGAAGTGAGCCTGCTTAAGGATTGGCAGAAATCACTGAGGCAGAGTAGAGTGCGCAAGGGTGAAAAAAGCAAGAGATGCCTTCAAATCTTGGCCATTGAAAATACCACTGCTATGAACATAGGAGTGTGGATGCAACCGCTATGTAACCCTTTGCAACAGCATATAGACCTGGAGACCATTATGCTAAATGAAATAAGCCAATCAAAAAAAAGGAAGAACCATACAATTTCACTCATATGTGGGGGTCTAGTGAATAAAATAAACAAACAAAATAGAGATAGACTCATAGATAGAGAATGGACTGACAGCTGTCGGAGGGAAGCAGGTTTGTGGACTACGTGAAAAAGATGAAGGGATTAAGAAAACAAACCCTCATGGACACAGACAACAGCTTGATGCTTACCAGAGGGGAAGGGGGGTGCGAGAAGTAGAAGGGGGTAAAGGGAAATAAAAGGTGATAGCAGGAGACTGGACTTGGAGTGGTGAACACAAATACAATATACAGTTGATGTGTTGTAGAATTGTACAGTTGAAACCTACACAATTTTATTAACCAATTTCAGCACAATAATTCAATTAAAAATTAAAATTAAAAAATAAAATCTTTAAAAACATGAGAAGTTTTGAGAAAGGGAATGGGAAGGGTCAGGTTGGTTTGGGCTTTTACTCAGTGAAATGTTGAATTCATGGCAAGTTTGAGCAGAGTGGTGATATAATCTGACTCAGATTGTAAAGGGACTGCTCCGCTTGTTGAGAACACACTCTAGGAGGAAGACTGGGGCAGGGAGCTACCCATTGGGAGTTGTTTTGGTAATAGTGGAAGTGGGGAGAAGTATTTGAATCTGGATATATTTTGAAGGTAGAGCCAACAAACTCTCTTGTTAGATTGGATACAGGGTGTGAGAGAAATATGAATTGAAGATGATGACAACATTTTGTCCTGAACACTAGAGGATTGGAACACCACCAGTTAGACTGTGGACTAAGAGGTTTATCGGACTATCGCTTTTGCTCCTAGGCCAATGTTTCTACACATTGGTCTTCCCAATGCCTGACACTAGGTAGGCAGAAAACACGTGCTGAGCAGACAAATGAGTATGTGGATGACTAAATGCAACCCCCAGAGGGCAGGCAACCTGAGTCTTGATACTTTCTTGGGTTCTAACCAAGAAGCACAGGGCAACATTCCTCTTTGCTCACAAATTCTTTAAAACACTCTAGTGATCTTTCACCCCATTTCATCCCCATCCAGGGAAGTTCAGTCTGGCCTTGGTTAGAGTAATGGCCCCACCTCAGAGACACACATCTGCTCTCTCACTTCCATTCCAACTATTCTTTTCCATTCCTCAGCCCAGACAACACTGACTATTTCCGGGAATAAGAAAAACTGACTAATTGTGTCTTCTTTCAAATCCAAAGATTTTTATGCTTTTAAAATCCCCAAGTAAGAAATACACTCTTAATCTATGAGTTTGGGTCAACCCACTCAAATGTGACAGGGTAATATTTTAACTTATTAACCAGACACATAGCACTTACTGAACCAGGGAAAGGCAAGAGATGCCAGGAATGAAATGCACAAGTTAATATGTCAAATATTATGCTGCTACTTTTTGACAGTTTAGATGAAACCCCTAAAATAGGCTTTGTCTACACAATCATCTTCTAATTGTTATCAGCTTGCCCATTGATCCAGAGTAAATCAGTCTGATGGAATTTAATTAAAACACATTCTGTCCATAAAATTATGCAAACTGGAACAATGTTGACACTGGTCATACTGTGCAAGCTAATAATTAGACATTGTGTCAATTTCTAAACTTTCAGAGAGAACATTAAATAATAAGTCATTTGTTAATGGAAGAACATTTCCAGGGGAAAATGGCTGGCAGGAGAATTGAGAGGAAAGGACCAAGGGTACACAGTGGTAAGAATGAAATGCGAAGGAGGTTTTTGAGGGAAAAGGGGAGAAATGGGTGCTTCAACAATAGGCTAGGATGCCCTCTCCATTTAAATTCTGCCAGTGTTAATATCCTACCTAATTAACTCTTTTTTACAGATTGATATCCATCTCTTGTTTGTGAAGATACCAAATCTTTGTGAGTTCAGTAAATAACAATAGATTCTTTAATTCATAAAAGAGAATTACTGAAACCCTTGAAAATCCCATAAAGGCCATTATAATATATCATTTTCCCTTACAATGTAGTTTCACATCACGGCAAAATTACATGTAGGTGCTCCAACTCTCACTTGATGAGGAGTTTCTGTACTGGCTGAGGCACTTATTCAGTCCATTTCACAAATTTTGCTTTTACTAATTTTTATAAAGAACACATGGCTGGCTTGTTTATGTCATAGATTCTAATCACCAGTGAATTTAAATTTTACTCTTTATCCAAAGGGTCTATTTTCTGGCTAAGAACTAATACTTTTTAGTTTCCTTCACTTACCTCATCATTCTACAACAGAAGTTGTCTTCATTTCACGCATCATTTATCTATTTTCTGGCAGAAGGAAAGACTTTTCATACACACACAAGATCATAACTTGAGCCCTGTCCCACCCCTAAACGCACAAATCCAGGACTGCGCACTGGCTCTTGACCACATCAGTCTCTAAGAGTCTGCATCCTGTTCACCAGCCTCTAGGATTCGAATCAATGTCTGAGCAAACCTACAAATAACCTCATGTCATGACTGTTTGCATCACTGGCAATGAGACAACCACAAAAGTTAAATTCATGAAGATACACATTCTATTCTTCTTTCCTTTGAAAATACAGCAATTTATTTGAAGTGAGTATACACAAAATCATATCAACACAGGCAAAATTTGAAGAACTCTTTCATTCATTGAACAAAAATTCAAGATAATCTTCTAGGTACTAGGAATCATGCAGAAATGATTCTCTAATGGTTCCTGTCCCCAAGAAGCATATAGTCTGTCTTGATTTAACCATTCATTCAACAAATGTTGAGCAACTGCTACGTGCCAACCACACCCATAGGTACTAGGAATGTAGCAGTGCACAAGATAGGCAATGCTCCTGCTTAACTGCAGGCACACAATAAACAAAACAAATGAATGAAAATAGTTGGTAGTGACAAGTATTATGGAAAAAATGTAGCAGCAGACTGTAATAAAGAATGACCGTTGTGCGTAAAGAATACACAATACAAAATGCAGATGATGTATTGTAGAATCGTGTGCCTGAAACCTATATAATTTTATTAATAAATGTCACCCCAATAAATTCCATTAAAAATAAATTATAAAAATTATATATAACCCCTCTTGTTAACTTTCTAGTAATAATTGAAATTTAAAAAATGAAAATAGAAAATCTTTCTGTTAAAGTCCAAAAGAACTAAAGTGTAAAAAAAAATCCTGCTGTCCTTGTGCATTAATAATCCAAAAAAAAATTAAAGTCAAAAATTAAAAAAAGAAGAATGACCAGAGAATCTTTTCAAAATTAAATCAGAAATCAAGCAAACTACGATCTATGCCAAATCCTGCCTGCCATCTTGTTTTTATATGGTCCATGAGCTAAAAATGATTTCTACATTTTTAAATGTAAAAGGGATCATTAGCTTCCCATGAGAATGGTTGCTCAAAGCATTAAAGACACTGCCTCTTGGACTACAAAGTCTAAATTCTTTGCTGTCTGGCCCTTTACCATAAAAGCTTGCAGACCCCTGGCTCAGATGGCTGGCCAGACTCCTCCTCAGTGGAGGAGACGCTCAAACAGCACTGAATGTCAAGAAAGATTGAGCCATGGAGAGATGTGGGCAGAAACTACACCAGTACAAAACCACATGGCAGAAATAGGATTGACATATTCAAAGAAGGAAAAAGAAGTCTGATGTTGTTGGAGGGTAGACAAAGGAAGAATTCAGAGATACAGTAGGGCTAGAGAGAGGAACTAAACAGTGCAAACCAGATCTCAGTGAGGTAAAATAATTCAATTCAAAATATGCAAAGGGAAAAAATGGATATCCTTGATGGCTATGCAGTATTTCGTCATGTTGATGTCCCTTATTTTATTTTAAGTACTTCAATGGATGGTGCTACGACTGTTGTCATATTTTTTAAATTTACAAACAATGCTTCTATAATACCCCCATGTAAGTATCTTGACAAAGTTCTAGAAGTAAATCCGTAAGGTAAATTATTGGCAGTGGGTCAAATACTATGGAGATTTTTAAGTTTGATAGTAAAGTGGGTATTATGGGAAAGACTGGAAGAAAGGAAAAAGGAGGACATCTCTGGCAAAAATGATGCGAGCAAAGGGAGTGGGAACCCATTCACATGCACAGGACAGTGCCAACACTAGGCGGGCTGGAGCAAAGAAGGGGTAACAGGTAACACTGGTTTATAGAACATAGAGACAGTCCTGACACTATGGAACCAATTCAGAGAGAGCAAAGTACATAGCCATAGTGTTTACACGTTCTCTGCTTCTGTGACTGACCTGAAATTAGAAGGGAAGAAGTAATTTTTCCTTTGAATTTCTTTTTTTTTAAATATATTTTTTGATTATGCTATTACAGTTGCCCCATTTCCCCCCCTTTACTCCCCTTCACCCTGCACACCCTCTCCCACCCACATTCCCCCACCTTAGTTCATGCCCATGGGTCATAAGTTCTTTAGCTTCTACATTTCCCATACTATTCTTGCCCTCCCCCTGTCTATTTTCTACCCACTATCTATGCTATTTATTCTCTGTACCTTTTCCCCCTCTCTCCTCCTCCCACGCCCCTGTTGCTAACCCTCCATATGATCTCCATTTCTGTGTTTCTGTTCCTGTTCTAGCTGTTTGCTTAGTTTGCTTTGTTTTAGGTGTGGTTCTTAATAGCTGTGAGTTTGCCGTCTTTTCACTCTCATATTTTTATCTTCTTTTTCTTAGATAAGTCCCTTTAACATTTCATATAATAAGGGCTTGGTGATGATGAACTCCTTGAACTTGACCTTATCTGAGAAGCGCTTTATCTGTCCATCCATTCTAAATGACAGCTTTGCTGGATAGAGCAATTTTGGATGTAGGTCCCTGCTTTTCAAGATTTCAAATATTTCTTTCCAGCCCCTTCTTGCCTGCAAGGTCCCTTTTGAGAAATCAGCTGACAGTCTGATGGGAACTCCTTTGTAGGTGACTGTTCCCTTATCCCTTGCTGCTTCTAGAATTCTCTGCTTCATTTTCATCTTGGCTAATGTAATTATGATGTACCTTGGTGTGTTCCTCCTTGGGTCCAACTTCTTTGGGACTCTCTGAGCTTCCTGGACGTCCTGGTAGTCTATTTCCTTTTGATGATTTTATTTTTTTAAGGTGTCTTTTTAAAAAAATTATTTTAGAAAGAACGGAAAACATCAACTTGTTGTTCCACTTACTTATGCATTCATTAATTGCTTCTTGTAGGTGCCCTGACTGGGGATCAAACCTGCAACCTTGTCACATTGGGACAATGCTCTAACCAACTGAGCTACCAGACCAGTGCCCCTTGATGATTTTCTTAAGAGCAATCTTATCTTTAGAAGATATGGTAGTGGGGAAAAATGGGAACTGTTCAGAGTAGCAGACTAAGTAAAAATATTTAGATTAATTATTGAAATGTAAATGATGACCTTTCTTACTCCTGGATCCTCCACTTTGGCAGTTTAACACAAGTAAGCTGAGTTTCTGTTGTGATATGGAAATGTAGTTCTGAAAGTAGGGGAAAAATAAATAAACTGAGCTGCTGTCCTGGATTAGTTTAGTCTGTCAGTTTCCCCAGGCAGTGTTAGTGGCTTCCTTCTTGGTAGAGTCTCAGCCCATTTGCACCCTTCTGTTACAGCATTTCTCACACACATTTTATAACTAATTGTTCAAAAGATCACCCCCACCATCAGCATATAGAGGGTATTAATTCTACTTTACATATATCCTCTCCCCGGTGCCAAGCCTAATTGTTGCTACCTACAAGGTGGAAAGTACATACATACTCAATGCATAAATAGGCAAGCAAGTGATTAAATATGATCCACAGTCATTCTATGGGTGCCATAGAGGAAATACACACACCTTCTTGTTTCCTATCTACCTCTGGCTTTTAGGTGATAATAAAATAACCTGTCATCCTGTGGGGGCCAGGTTGGTGGGGGGAATTGGTTTATCAAGCTTGTCAAAGTTGATCAATTTCTACATTTAAACTGCTAGTCTACTTTCATCAGAAGATAAATCTCTCTGGGCTTCAGTTTTTCATCCTGAGAAACCACAAGAGCAGTTTGAATAGCAGACACTTTGGAGCCAGGGACCAGTACTCTGAATGCTGCCCACCTTTATACCCCAGGCACCTTCTCTGCACCCCATTCTTAAGTAAACTGAGAGTAATAACATCAACCTCACAAAATGGGATCCTGATTGAAAAAGAATATGACTAACATAAAGCTTAGAACACAGGGGCCATTGAATATATATTTAGTACCTATCATTTACATGCTCAATATGCATGCCCTTCTCCATTTCCTAACTAGACGGGCAGCCCTTTGAAGGAAGAGCCCGTGCATTACAACTTGTATCCTGTTTCCATTCTGAGCACATGAACGATGGCGGGTATTCAGTAAATGTTTGCTGAAGGCTAGAAGGACTTCAATAGGCTAAAGAGTTTCATTTGTACATTTCTTTTAGAAAATAAAATTTACCATCTTCTAGTCATAAAACATGTGATCATTGTAGACAATGAAAAAAACAGATAAGTTTACATAAGAGAATTAAAATCACTTATTATCCCAAATTATAAAATAGAAATAATATCTGAAAATATCTTGGTCTATTTCCAATCTTGTGTTTTTTTGTTTTTTTTTTTTTTGGCGGGGGGGAGAAGAGAAATGTAATGTTAAATTATTTATAGTTTCCACATTTACATGAGATTGGACATCCTAATGATCAAACTGAGAACATGTTAGTATTTAAAGTGACCAAAATGCTGCTATTACCTGAGTACATTTGTCTCGTAGCTAGAATAGATCTGGCTCTAGAATAGAATAGACCTCTTCACATTGAATAAATTTTATAAGAATGATGACAGACAAGAAAAACATGTTGTTTGATCACATACAACATGCTATGTTTTCTTTTTTTACCATGCCTTTTGTTTTTTGTTTGTTTGTTTGTTTTAAATCAGTATTTTTAAATTGTTGATCTCACCTTTAACAGGAAACTAATCAACAAAACAAACAAACAAGCATAATATAAACAAAGACACTGAATTTGAGAACAGTCTGACAGTGACCAGAGTGGGAGGGGAGGGAATTTCAGGGGAAAAGGGGAACGGTTTAGAGCAACAAGTATAAAGGACTCATGGACAAAAACTATGGGGGGTGGAAATGGGAGGAAGGTGGGGAGGGCTGGGGTGGTAGGCTGGGGCGGGGTAAAAGACAGAAAACTGTACAATATCAACAATTAAACAATCTTGTGTTTTTTCTTTATACATTTTTGGATGTATATATTTCTCTCTTTACAAATATAGTCATATTTTTTCTATTGGCTTGTAATGGGATTTTACTTCTCTACTTAGCATTACATTCTAAGTACACTTGAATGGCTCTGTTTTTTGAAAACATGACTTTTAATGGTGGAATAATATATTGTACTATAAATTATTTACCATTTTTCAGATGTTGGACATTTACTCTGTTGCACTAACTTTCACTACATATTTGAAATAATGCTAAGCTGGCTAACCTCATGTATAAATATTTAACCACATCTCTGATTATTCTGTGTTATTTTTGCATTCCTGGGGGACCTCTCATGTAGTGGTAAAATAAAAAATTCCAGATTCTGAAGACATCTTATCCTAAGTTAAAAGCCAAGCTTTACTAGGAGCTACATCTGTGTCCTTAGGAAGTTACTTAACCTTTGTGAGCCTCAGAAAGTGTGAAAGGAGAGGACAGTTCTGTGGGTACATATCTATGAGTATAAGCTTACCGTTGGATGATGTAATTAAATAAAGCAAAAACAAATGAATGGATCATGTTTATATATGCACACGAGGCCAGTCCTTGTTTCAAATACCAGGGCATCTATTCTTAATGTAGTTGAAACATAAATAAGTATGCATTTTAGAAGTTTTAAACATTTTCTTCAACGTGACAATTGATTATGTGTTCAAATTAATGAGGACAGGTGAGACACAAGTAGTATGTTTCAGTGCTGTTAACTGAATGATTTTGCTAATTAACATACTACATCTTCACTGTGAATAGAAATGTGGATTGTTTTTGGTACAAGATGGGGTTAATGCCAAATTTGAGACAAATAGCACTTAACTCCCTGAACTCCGGGTAAGGAGCGAGATGGATGTTGGTTTTGATCACTCCAGCCTTTTCCTGATCTGAATCAGTAAGTACTCCTTATAGCTTTGAGTCGTGGTTCTAATTAGTACTTCTCCTGGCCCTGGCTTACAAAGCAAAATATAATTCAAATTATATTTGTAAATTCCAACAAGCTTTCTGGGCTCATGCCATCTCGATAAAATAGTTTAAATGTCACTGCTTGTTAAAGAATGCTTTCCATATGCCAAAATATTTATACTAGCAAATTTAAATTACATTTGAAAGAAAAGAGTATTTTTAATCTATGAATATATTATATAATGCTATTATAAATAATGAGAGTATATGATAAGTAGGTTCATAACTAAATAGAGAAAACACATCCATATATGTTAAGAGTTTCAAAAGAAAAATTAATGGCAGAGTGTGGTGATTAGGAAAGGACAGTGAGGTAACATGTTGAATCCAAAAATAACATATTCAAAAGAAAAATCACCCACGAAAGTCCTTTGCTTCACCAAAGTACTGAAATCAAAACACAGCAAAGTGAACATTGGCTCTGACTTTCGCCCAAACGTTCAAGAGAAGCACACAGTATTGAGAGGACTCTAACCCCAAAAGGGTGAACTCCAGTATGCGAGATGGAAGAGTCTCTATAAGGGAGAGGGTTAGTGAGGAATCCTATCTTTTGCTTGTGAAAGGGAGAGATACTCAAATTGGTAACAGTTTAGTTTAAGAATATCCAATCCTTGGTTCTGGGTATAACCACAGCACCTCCTTAACATGTCGCTCGAATGAGGCGTGCACATGTTTGATCGGTTATTTGCTGTGCTGTAATGATTGCCCCACTAGACTGTGACTGCCGAGGAAGCAAGGACAGGTCATTCACCTCACCCCTGTAATGCCACCATCTGGCGCAGAGTAGGTGTGCAGTGTACATGTGCTGCCCAAATGAATGAATGAATGAGTGAGTGAGTGAGTGGGTGAGTGAGTGAGTGAATGAGTCGGTGTGTGTTTCCCTTCAGCCTCCCACCTGTGTATGCTAGTGAGAAGATAACTTTTATTTGTCTCTTGAAGGTTCCTATCAAATTTAGATTCCCATTTTCTGAACTTGTCTCCTGAGTTTGCCTGTATTACCCCCTTCGGTGACGAACCTGCAATCTGCTTCTGAATGGTAGTCACCACTGGGATCAGAATGACTGATCAGTGTTTGACAGTCTTTTTGGTTTTTAAAATAATATTGGGCATTATAGTATAATAAACTGGGTGTGGCCCTTTATATAAAATTGCAATATTGTATTATATGTAAATATACGTATATCAAATTGAACACATACAAACTAGCAACTCAATACAAACAATTAGTATCTTGCACGTGTTTGCTATCCACAGTGAAGCCTCTAGGTTCCCATGGGATCCTAAGACCCACGAATTACGGAGCACTGCCTCCTCCCCAGGTGAGGGAGTGCATGGAAGCAGGCAGTACCGTGCAGACTCTTGCCTGATGTGTGATTCTGGAAGCGCAGAGGCATCTGCTGCATGGATGTGTAGGTCAGTAAGACTGGCACTGTGGAGTCCCCAGAGCTGCGCAAGCAGAGGAAAACCCCAGATTCCTCTTAAAAAAAAAAAAAAAAAAAAAAAAAAAAACCATCTCCATCATTTTAGTAGCAACGTATTTGCTTTCAATTCTTTTTTTAATATATTTTATTGATTATGCTATTACAGTTGTCCCATTTCTCCCCCATCATTCCCCTCCACCCTGCACACCCTCTCCCACCCACATTCCCCCCTTTAGTTCACGTCCATGTGTCATAAGTTCTTTAGCTTCTACATTTCCCACACTATTCTTGCCCACAGTCTTTCCCCTTTTGTACTCAACAAGCAGAATAATTAATGTGAATCCCAGCACAACAAGAATCGTTATCTAATCCCAGACATCGTGTTTCTCCTTTTCTCTTGTGCCACAGAGACCCACTTGCTATAGGTGGTTTCTTTCTTTTTGATGTAACTTCATTGGCCAAAACTGCATTGTTTACTTCATAAATACGCACTGCATTAGAGAAAGATTTTTAACTTTATCAGTAAATAAAAAACCATAATCTCCTGTTTGTTTGTGGTAAAACTCCGTTAGGAAACCTCAGCTTCGTTAAGGAGGGTGGGGTGTTGGAAGAAGAGTTTCTTGGACTCGGGTTGGTAAAGAGGATCTCTGGTTTTGTTCTGATTTCCTCGTTTCTCTGTCACCATGAAATAGCATATTACGAAATCACTGGACTCCTTTGTATCTCACTCTCCTTACCTCTCAAATAAAAATAAGGTTATTTCTACCTATTTGACAAACATAACAGGGAGTCTAAGAAGACCCACCACAAAGCCTGAAGGAAAAGTTTCCCAAAGGGGGCACTTTGTGCCTCCCAGGGGCGCACCACAGCCATATGGACAGCACAGCAAACCCGCTGAACAAGTGCGAAGCCCTCCCACTTCTGCCACCACAGGCTTTCAAGTTTCTGTACGCTCTGGCTGTGTTGTCTCTGCCTCATTCTGACATTTAAGCTCTAGGTTCCAGTTTATTTCTATAGGGGGCTGTATAGCCTAGGTTTTAAAGTTAACCAACTCATATGCAAATTCTTATTTCTCATCGTGTATTTGTTGAGTGATGTTAGACACATGACCAATCAAAACTTCAGTTTTCTCATCCATTAAATGAAGCTACAAATACCCCATAGGAGTGTGGAGATTACTTAATAAATGATGATTCCATATTAATGTCGCTTAGCTAAGTGACACAGGTGAATGATCTAAATATTATTGGGATAATGAAGGGTAAATCAAAAATATTTTTTTACTACCTGGGCACAGGTACCTATGGGTGTTTCTGGGTGAGTGAAACAATTATATACTCCACCATTACAGGTAAAATTCAGTGGCAATGGAAAGATTAAAGTTACAACTTATAATTGGAAGTAGGTTTCCTTTTTTATCTCTACTTTTCTAACGGTTTAGTCCACTACCAGCTACATAATTAAAGTCTATACTATATTCTGATGTCATGCTAACTGTAACTGGGAAATCCCAAATGGTATAAGATAGTTTTCCAAAAAGAGAAGGCTGATACACAACCTTTTAGAAAAAAAAATAGTACCCACAATAAGGTGCTAAGAGTTTAGAACAAATTATAGTAGTTGGAAAGGCCTTTCAATTTTAACGTTGGCCCCAAATGGGACCGGAGCTTTTTAACAAGAGAGAAGAAGTATCTTTAGCAAAAGGAACATTATGACCACAAACTTGGACAGAAACACCAACATGGGATATTTTGGGACCGAGAGGCAGGGGAGTCTGACTACACAGGTCGAAAGCTGCTGTGAGGCTTGAGGATGGCACTGAGACGTGTGGGCTAAGGCAGTGTCAGAGCACTTAACACCTGCCTCTGGTGCACCGTATATTAAGAAAAGGGAGTCACCCAAGTTGCTTGGGTGGAACAAGAGTATTATCAAATATTTTAAGAATCATTTGATATGCAGAATGGGGTAGTAGCAGAAAAGGCAGAAAGTGGGAAGATTCAGTAGTGGAGCTATAATCTTTTAGCTTACATCATAACTCATTAATGCAGAGAATATGTACTTCTAAATTTGGTCTTACTTAATTTGGCCTTTCTCCTGCACCCACAAGTTAGTGAAGAAAAGAAAAATTAAAAGCCTAATCTGGTTTAAACATAGTCCCCTCCAATCATCTGAACAGTTCTCACTAAACAGTTCTTACAGCTATTGCTCAGTATTTCCTGCACAGTGGTACTCAGTCTTTGAGGCATTCTCCCTCTCCCCTGCTTTTCTAAGATGATGTTGAGATGCATGAAGGGAGGAGGGTGATTTATGTGTCTTCACGGCATTGGAGAAGACCGGAAGGGCTTTGTGTTGGCCCTTGCGTGGGCACTGGCCTCACCTACTGATCTCAGCGCCAAAGTCTTCTGTCTACCATCTGTATGTCATTTGCTAGCTAAATTTGCAGCTGATGTTTGCCTCTCATGTGCCTTGTGATCTGATCTCTCTCAGCTTGCTCAAAAACTAGGAAGACACTCCAGCTGACTTAGCATCATCTCTGACTAGCTACAGACTTCTGAATATCAGTTACACCATCTATCAATCTACTTGCCTGGTGATCTGCCCAAAACCTCTACTGCCCAGTCCCTTCTCCCTGTCCTGGTCAGCCCAGGAGTGGCCCATGGCTTTCTTATCAGGATTTAACAAGACAGACACTGAAAATGCTATGGAAGAACTACGAAAAGGCAGGAGAGTACTAACGCTTAGGTCTGCCCTCTGTCCAATAGGTCATTCCACCTTGTTTAATTTCCATGGCTGCCCTCCAGGCTTACTCAGAGCTGCTCAGTCCAGACTTAAGTGTTGTAACCTAAACTAGACAATAAAGTATATGGACCTCAATTATGTTTTTAATGGGAAAACTTATAAACTTTACTGATTGACATTAGAGAAGACTAAATAAATGGCATAAATACCAGTCCATATGCATGGATATTAGAAAGCAATAGCATAAAGATATTAGTTGTTGCCAAACTGGTTTATAAACCAGTTTGTAAAATGTAAATAAAAATAAAAGCCCAAATATAGCAGTTATTTTGGAAAACTTGAAAGCTCATTCTAAAATTAAACCAACAATTAGATACTACCTCAATCGCCAGGTTAGGTAAAATTAAAATTCCTGACAATACTAAGTGTTGGAGAGGGCATGGAGAAATGGGGTCTCTCAACCACTGGTGGCAGTGTTAACTGGCACAACATTTGGAAAAATGTTTTGGCACTTCTGCTAATGCTAGATGAGTAAGCATTGTGGGCTGAATGGTGTTCTTGGGGAAAAACATATGTTCAAGTCTTAATCTTAGGTATCTGTGAGTATGGCCTGATTTGGAAATTGGGTCTTTGCAGAGATAATCAAGCTAAAATGAGGCCATACAGGACTAGAGTAGGCCCTAACCAGTGACAGGTATCCTTACAAGAGAAAGGAGAAGGAGAGATACGGAGACAGAGACACAGAGACACTGACATGCAGGGAAGAAGGCCAGGAGAAGACAGAAGCAGAGACTGGAGTTAAGCTGCTCTAAGCCAAGGAATGTGAGGATTTCCAGTAAACACTGGAAGTTAGGGCTAGGCAAGAAAGGATGCTTCCCCAGTGTCTTCAGAGGAATCATGGTCCTGATGACATTTTGATTTCAGACTTTAACCCTTCAAACCATAAGAGATAAATTTTCGTTAAGTCACCCAGTCTGTGGTACTTAGTTACGAAACTCCTAGAAAACTAATATGATACATGGACCCTATGGCCCAGCAATTTCGCTTCTTGGGAAAACTGTACAGAATAAACTGATGAACATGTATGCCAGGATACGTTTAAAATAATATTCATGACACATTCTTCATGATAGCATCAAACTGGAAATAACCCATATGTTTATTAACAGGAAATGGCTAAATTAATTTTGTTAATTCATTCAACACAATGTATGGAGTGCTTACAAGGCATTGTACTAAGCACTGCACTTGACCCTCATAGAACATTCCTCCCATACATTCCAGTGGAGGGAGACAGACCACAAATATATCTATTTGAAATTTTATATATGAAATTTTATATTATGGTAGTTGATCAGAACTATAGAAATAAAATGTAGCACAAGAAGATAGGGATTGGAAATGACATGTTGGTGCAAATATCAGCATTATATTAGGTGGTCAGATGTTATAAACTTAACTGGATCCCCCCAAAGTTCATATGTTAAAGTCTTAACCCCTAGTTATCTCAGAGTGTGACTGTCTTTACAGATAGAACCATCAAAGAGGTGAATTAAATAAAACTCTTCTGACTGGTGTCCTTTAAGGAGCGAAGATCGGGTCACACAGAGGACATACCTGGAGAGACATCAGGGATGCAAGACCTCCAGGATGTGCCCACACGGAGAAGAGGCTATGCGAGGGCACAATGAGAAGGTGGCGATCCACAAGGAAAAAGGAAGCCTTGATCCTGATGTCTGGCCTCTAGAACTGTGAGGAAATAAATTTCTGTTGTTAAAAACACCCAGTCTGTTTTATTTTGCTATGGCAACCTGAGCAAACTAAAGCACTAGGTTAGGCCTCACTAGGAAGATGAGATTTGCATAGATATTTGAAGGAGAATCTGAGGAAAGAATGTTTGAAGCATAGAACACAACTATAACAAAAACTCTGAGTCAGGAGCTTGAATTACATATGTTTATTGTTTTTTTTTTCCAGGCTTTATTTGTATTGTTTACACTATTACAGATGTCCCCATTCCTCCCTCCTCCTTTGTGCACCTTCACCCAGCCCTCAACACCCCCGCCACCCATCACCACACTGTTGACCGTGTCTGTGGGTCATGCATACACGTTCTCTGGCTAACCCCTTCACCTTCTTTCATCCAGTACCCCCGCTCCCCTCTGACAGCTGTCCGTCTGTTCCATGTATCCATGCCTATGTTTCTATTTTGTTCATCAGTTTATTTGGCTTACATTACATTTTGAGGGGCAGCAAGAAGGTCAGGCGTCAGAAGGAGAGTCAGACTATGAGCCAAGCAGGAAGATCATAAGAGTTGAGGAAACAGAGTAACAGGCCACCTTCAAGTAGGGCTTAGAATATTGTTGTGAGGACCTAGGCTTTTCTCTGGTTGAGATAGAGTACCATTTCAGGAGGCTATGGAGGAATGAGATGCCTTATCAACTGTTGATGGCAATGCAAATTGTATAACCATTTTGATATAAATTAGGATTCAAAAGAATCATTCTGTGTCTTCCCCTTCTTTCCTCTTCTACCTGAACAGTTTGGTCCAAAAGCCATCAGGTAGCACAAGGCGAGGCAGCATTCATGACAGCAGAATAAAGAGGTGGAGCCATGGTGACCCAGAATGGGTATCGGAGCCCACGTGAGGTGAAGAGGGCATCGGAGCAGAAGCCTGCCCAGCACAGGGTGTCAGAGACCAAGCAGAGTGAGGAGGGCATTTGCGAGCAGCAATGTCTTGACAGGAGTTATCAGAGCCTCGGCAGGATGCGGAGGACCGCCTAGTGTGTGGCCCAGCATGAGGAATCAGAGTCTGAGGGTCTATAGAAAGCACCTCTACAGAGGGGGGTCTGCGGTGGGGAATCAGAGCCCGAGCTGGGTGAGGAGAGCATCTGTGTGTGGGAGGCGTGGGGTGCCACTCTCAGGGACGAGTTGGGTGAGCAGGGTGTCTCTGCAAGGGAGAGAGTGGTGGTGCAGATGGAGAAGTGGTTACAAATACTGAAATATATTAGAGATAATGGGAGCCAAGTTTCTCATGGTTACAGAAGGAAGTTATAAATATAAAAGAGAGAAAATCAGAATAAACCCTGTGGCACTGGAAGATAATTGGTTAAAAATGCTTGGTTTTCAATATATATAGTTATGAAAATAATCTATATATGAACATATATACATACACACATACATGCACACACATGTATACACTCCCTAATTCTGTCCACTGAGGGGGCTGGGGACAGGGATACCCCCAAAGCAGTGAACACTCCTAGCACCCAGATCCTGGCTTCAAATACTCTATTTCACTATCAGGAACTAGGCCTCATTGAAGAAATGGCTGATTCCAAAGCTAGTGTAAGGAATGTATGAGATAAGCCTGGAATATCTTGTATTAGAAACCACAGAAGTGTTAAAAGAATGACATGTTAAAAGGACACAGAAGCTAGCTTGAAGAAATTCATATTGGCCAAATACAGGGCAATTTGAGGATCACAGCAAGTAATAGGAACCAATTATAACTCATTGAATAAAGTAGAAAATTGTAAGTTCATAGAGATATAAATAATGAATAAATGGGAACTTTGGTGATAAGCAGGATATTTACACTTGAAAGTACCTGCTCCCTGCAGAGGCCTTGTTAATTACACATGGGAGTGGAGTGCACACGGCCAGCTATTGAACCCAGGTGTCATCTGAGATGATGCAACACTGTGGCATCCTTGACCATCATGAAGAAACACAAGATGCTACAAATGGAGGGACATTCTAGAAAATATCCTGCCTATAATCTTTAAAAGTGTTAATGGTATATGAGTCAAAAACAAAGGAATTGTTTTAGACTGAAGGAACCTAAAAATGATGTAACAAGTAATTGCAACACATGATTCTGTGCTGAATCTGTTAGCTATAAGAGACATTATTGGGACAATTGGCAAAACTTGAATATGGCCTGAGGGCTCAATAATACTAATATGCAGATTCTAGTGATTGTGTTATGGTAACTTAGGAGAATGTCCTTCTTTGTCAGAAATACACACTAAGGTATTGGACAGAGTTGGAGCATAAGAACAGCATACTCTCAAATGATTCAGAAAAATGAATGTCCTCTGTTCTTTTTTATAAGTTCATAATTTTTATCAAAATTTAAAAATCATTTTTAAAACAAATTTTTATTTATTTTATTTTATTTTATTTTATTTATTTTTTAGAGAGTAGGAAAGGGAGGGAGAGAAACACCAATGTGTGGTTGCTTCACACATGCCCCCACTACTGGAGACCTGGCCTGAAACCCAGTGGGAATCAAACCAGTGACCTTCTCATTTGCAGGCCAGCACGCAATCCACTGACCCACACCAGCCAGAGCAAAATTTAAAAATTGTTAAACATAAGAATCAAAAACAGGGACTCAGAGACTTCTGGTCAAGATGGAGGTGTACGTAAATATGGCTTGCCTCCTCACATAACCACAGACAAAATTACAACTAAACCACAAGACAACTATCACCCAAACCATCAGAAAAGTGAGCTCTGACAACCAAGAAATTAAAGAAATCACATTCATTCAGATGGGTAGGAGGAATGGAGATGTGGAGATATGGTCAGGCTGGTCCCATACCCATGTGTGGTAGATAAATATTGGGAAGGATATCTTAGGAGTGAGGGGTCCCAGCACCACACCAGACCACTCAGCCCAGGGTTCCAGTGCCAGGAAGATAAGCCCCCATAACTTCTGTCTGTAAAAACTAGTGAGGTTTGGGGCAGTGGGCGAAACTGAGGGATTCTCAGGTGTCTTCTCTTAAAGGGCCCTCTACAGACTTAGGACTTACTCAGATTCACTCCCTCTTGGCTCGATTGAAGGGCACCAGTGGCATACAGGAAGAAACTGAAGTGTCTGGTATCAGAGAGAGTGCTGGGAGAGAGCTTACTCCCAAACAAAATTCCAGAGGCCAGGCAGCAGCCATTGTTCCTTTTCTGATCTCTCCCCCCACACACAACCACAGAATGGTGGGATCATACCTGAGACTCCATCAACCTGGTTCACATGGGGTGCCCTGCCCAGGGGATTACCTAAGGCTCTATCCCATCCAACTTACTGATGTGCTTTTCTACATTAGGCCACACTACTAAGACAAAGCAGCCCTACCTAATACACAGAAAGAAACAGAGGGAGGCTGCCAAACTGGGGAGACAAAGAGACATTGCCCAAATGAATGAAGAGAACAAAACTCCATAGGAAACACTAAACAAAATGGAGATAAGCAATCTATCAGATGCACAGTTCAAAATACTGGTTATCAGGATGCTCAAGGAGTTCCACAGCACACACACACACAAAAAAAAACCCAAGCAGAAATGAAGGTAACACTAACTGAAAGAAAAAAAAAATACACAGGGAATCAACAGTGGAGTGGATGAAGCTGAGAACCAAGTCATGATTTGGAACATAAGAAAGAAAAAAATATTCACTCAGAAGAGCAAGGAGGAAAAAGAATTCAAAAATATGAGGACAGGGTAAACAGCCTCTGGGACAACTTCAAACATACCAACATTTGAATCACAGAGGTGCCAGAAGGAGAAAATAGCAAGAAACTGAAACCTTATTTGAAAAAATAATGAAAGAAAACTTCCCTAATTTGGTGAAGGGAATAGACATAAAAGTCCAAGAAGCACAGAGTCCCAAACAAGATGGACACATGAGGACCATACCAAGACACATCATAATTAAAATGCCAAAGGTTAAAGATAAAGAGAGAATCTTAAAAGCAGCAAGAAAAAAAGGAGACAGTTACCTACAAAGGAGTTCCCATAAGACTGTCAGCTGATTTCTCAAAAGAAACTTTGCAGGCTAGAAGGGACTGGCAAGAAGTATTCCAAGTGATGAAAAGCAAGGACCTATAACCTAGGTTACTCTATCCAGCAAAGCTATCATTTAGAATCCAAGGACAGATAAAGTGGTTCCCATACAAGGTAAAGCTAAGGGAATTCATCATCACCAAGCCATTATTATATGAAATATTAAAGGGACTTACTTATTTAAGAAAAATAAGATCAAAACTATGAACACTGAAATGTCAATAAGTTCACAACTATCAACAATTGAATCTAAGAAATAAACTAAGCAAACAAGAAGAACAGAAACAGAATCATAGATAGGGAGAGCATTTGGAGAGTTACTAGCTGGAAGGGGGACAATCAGGGAAAATGTGCCGGGATTAAGAAGTAAAAACTTGTAGGTACAGAATTGACAGTGGATGTTAAGAACAGTATAGGAAATGGAGAAGCCAAAGAACTTATATGCATGCCCCATGGATGTGAATTAAGTGGGGGGATTGCTGGAGGGAATGGGGGTACTGCATGGAGGGGGACAAAGGGGGAAAATGGGACAACTCTAATAGCCTAATCAATAAAATACTTTTTAAAAGAATTAAAAACATGGACTCAAATAAAAACTTGTACACAAATGTTAACATCACCACTGTTCACAATAGGCAAAAGCTGGAAACAAACCAAATGTCCATCAGTGGATAAACAGATGAATAAAATGTACTAAATACAAACAATGGGATGCTATTCAGCCACAAACAGAAAGGAAGTACTGATACATGCTACAAAATGGATGAACCTTTTAACATTATGGTATGTGGAAGAAACATCCACAAAAGGTCACTTATTGCATGATTCCACTTCTATGAAATATCCAGAATAGGTAGATAAATCCAGAGACAAAAGCAGCTGGGGGTTGCCAGGGGCTGGAAGAAACAGGGAATGTAGAGTGATTGCTTAAAGGGTATTGGGGTTTCTTTGGGGATGATAAATATGTTTGGAACTTATAGAAGTGGTAGTTACAGAACATTGTGAATGCACTAAATGACACTGAATTGTGCAGGTTAAAATGGTTAGTTTAAGGTTATGTTAATTTCATCCCAATTTTTTAAAATATTAAAAATAAATAAATATATCAGTATTCAGTCTTGGGGGGAAGGATCGTTCCAGCCGCTGCAGTGGAAAGAATTCTGTGTAGTGGACGTAAGTGTTGACCTCAACTAGAACCCTACTGTGGACAGCCAGTTCAAGCTCATGTTATATTGGACCAGAGTGCTAGCAAAGGATGTGATAAGAAGTAATTGGATTCTGAATTTCAATGTCTTTGGTTATATTTTGCTTGTTTGTTTGTTTTGTTGATTAGGTTCCTGTTAAAGGTGAGATCATATGGTATTTGTCCCTCATTGCCTGGCTTATTTCGCTTAGCATAATGCTCTCAGGTTCCATCCATGCTGTTGTTGACAGTGACCAGAGGGGAGAGGGGAGGGAATTTCAGGGGAAAGGGGAAGGGTTTAGAACAACAAGTATAAAAGACACATGGACAGAAACTGGGGCGGGGGAGTGGAAATGGGAGGGTGGTGGGGAGGGCTGGGGCGGTGGGCGGGGATGGGAGTAGAAGACAGAAAACTGTACAAGAACAACAATTAAAAGAAAAAAGAAAAAAGTAATTTAAAAAAATAAATAAACATAAAAATAAAATACCATTAGTGAATGAAAAAAAAAAAGAAGTAATTGGATTCTGAATATATTTTGGTGGCAGTGCCAACAAATTCCTTAAGGCCTCATTGTGAGGTATGAAAGAGACAAATGCATTACTAATAATTCTAAGGATTTCGGACTCAGTAACCGAAAGAATATAGTTGCCTTTAATTAATATGGAAAGGTTGCAGCAGAAGCTGAATAATCAGAGTTTAGTTTTGGCCAAGTGGATTTTAAGATGATTAGAAGATTACTGAGTGGAGATATGAATAGGTGTTTGGATAGACAAGTCTAGAATTAGAGAAGAAATCGGAGCTGCAGATATAAGATTTGGAAGTTGTTACTAGATATAGCACATTTAAGGTTGTTGTTGGGTTTTTTTTTAAATAAAATTGCCATTTTATTTTGAAATGTCCTTTATTTCTGACATTTTCTTGAAGTATATTGTCTGATATTAATATGGTCACATCAGCCTTATATAGTAGGTATTTGCATAGTATAATCTTTTTCATCCTTTTACTTTTAACCTACCAGTGCCCTTATATTTAGTGTCTCTTATAAGCAGCCCATAGTTAGATTCTGTTTTGTTATTCTAATAAAATCTGGCAATGGAGTACCTTTTGCACATACTGTAATTACTATTAGGATTTGTTTTAAGTCTACCACTTTACTATTTATCTAATGTTTCTTCTGTTCTCTGTGCCATTGTTCAAACTTCTCTGCCTTATTTTAGATTAAACAAATATTTTTTATTTTACTTTTTCTTTTTAGCTCTACATTTCCGTATTTTGTTCAATGGTAATTCTTGACATCACTATATGACTACTTAACAGTGTAAGATTCTCGCCCAGGGCCTCCAGAAAAAAAACAACCCTGTCAAATCCTTGATTTTGGACTCCTAGGCTCTAGAACTGTTAATAGAATAAATTTCTGTTGTTGTTTTTTTTTTTTAATATTTATTTATTTTTAGAGGGGAAGGGTAGAAGAGAGGGAGAAGGAGAGAAATATCAATGTATGGTTGCCTCTTATGTGTCCCATGCTGGGAACTGGCCTGCAACCCAGGCGTGTGCCCTGACTGGGAATCGAACCACGATCCTTTGGTTCGCAGGCCCGCGCTCAATCCACTGAGCTACACCAGCCAGGGCAAATTTCTGTTGTTTTAATCCCCCAGTTATGATAAATTGTTAAGGTAGTCTTAGGAATCTTTTTCTTTCTTTCTCTGATACTAACAATGATTTGCAACATGAGCGAATGATTTTCTGCTTGTTTGTTTATGTTGGGTTGGCCAAAAAGTCTGTTCAGTTTTCCATAAAATAAAAGACACATTTTTCACTTTCACTAATAACTTTATTGAATTGAATATTTTGAGTATGTCGGCTATCTTCTGCTATTGGCTTCCAGTGGGTTGAGGCCATGGGTGGTGCCAAACATCTTCCAATGCACAAGACAAACCCACAGCAAAGAATTATTTGCCCAAAATGTCAATAGTATCAAGAAACTTCACAAACCACTTTTGACACATTTAATCAGTCACCGCACCTTCTCCTTATACTACAAAAATCTTTTTTTTTTTTTTGCATTTCAGTTGCATTTTTACCTTTCTTGAAACAATAAAGCATAATACACCAAAAATGTTACATATGTTCTTCCATGTTCAATATTAAAATGTCTACACAAAAATTCACCAATTTTGATAAGGTTTTTTAAATGCATGCTGACATGACAGCTGTCATAATACAATCTAACAAAATTGTATCAAATGGTGTCAAAGGCAACTAAGCACTACTAGAGCCATCCCATGGAAAAAAACTAAACTTCTGGGCCTACCCAATATATTTAATTATCACATGTATCTATAAAGGATAATCAAATGTCTAACTATATTAACAAAAATAAATAAGCAATAAAGAGTTAAAGGTGACCAAAATGCTTTGGTCAAAAAATGTGAAAATAAGAAAATGTTCCCAAGGAGTCTGACCAAGAGATTAGCTGGTTAATGAATGTGTCACACTAGAAAGGGAAACAAGATGTTAAGAAATTGTACATGTAGTTAGAATAATACAAATCCAAATTGCTACTGATTATGTAGATACCATTTATTGAAAACTATCCAGCACTCTGCTAATTGCTTTACATCATCAAATTTGAAACAACATTACGCAGTACGTATTATCCTGATATTCAAAAGAGAAACACTGAAGCCCTGAAAGTTGAACTTCATGCATATCGCACAGGCAAAGGGCACAAGGATTTAAATTCCATGACTGTACATTGTAAGATCTGTGATCTAAGTCCGAGCTTCGATGCCCCACTGTCTCATTTCAGTGGCGGGTGCGGGGGGGGGGGGGGGGGGGGCGGGGTGGAGCGGGGAGCACTGAATTATTGGTTTAGATGGAAATGTAGGATTTCTCTAATTTTCTTTGGAGAATATTAAAATTGTTTATAAGATTTTCCCTAGAGCTTTCTTGAAGTGATATTTGACCTGATGTTTACTTTTAATTCTCTTATAGAAATTGGAATCTTTGGTTATTATGGAATATACCCGAAGTGCTTGATGAGTCCATCCTTCAGGATAATGAGAGAGTCAGAGTGCAGCTTCTCTGAGTAATGATGAATTGATAAAATCAACCATTCACAATCATATCTTTGCATCAGAGAAAAGAAAGTCTTTGCAAGAAAAAACTACAATACTTGAAGTCAGGAAAAGACATTAATTAAAACTCTGCAAGCAGCAAGAAGCTATAAAGCAGCAAGTTTTGAAAACATTATTTTGAAAATCAGATATTCTTGCTAGTAGACTTTTTTCTTTGGTCTGAAAAAGCAAAATATGGAGCTTAGTTTGGATTTCTTTAAAAATCCTTACCTTTTCCAAGGGAGGAGGAATATCTGTTAAAGTTGTACAAATTACTAAGTACAACTGTGCATCTCCCACTGAGTGTGAGACCTCCTGAAGTCTGCCGAGGATTTCCCCCAGATGGCTGTCTTCACTGATTGCGGGTCACACATCTCGGGGCCTCACTGATTCAGCACCTCCATTGACCAGACTTTGACATCTGCCACCATCCAGCTCTGACAAAGACAGAGAAATAGCTGAGTGTCATGAGTGAGCTGAGGAGTCCATTGCTGACAACATCGCATTTCCTGAGTGGTATCACAGCACATTTAACAGGAGAGACAGCGGGAGACAGATCCCCGAAGCACTCACTGAGATAGAGGCCACTGGACCAGAATTTCCATCGCTAAGTGTTATAATGTCCAATTATCTCCGGCAATTTCTCCATAGCTGCTATTATCATGATACCTAAGTGATTAAGCAATTCTATTGGCATGAAGTTCTATCATTCTCCTTGCATTCAAAGAGATGACAGAATTGACTGTCTGAGGTCACATGTAAGGTCAACACTCAACGGTCACTCCATAAATATTCAATCATATTTGGGGGGAAGTCAGATGAGGAGTAAATTGAAAAGTACTCGTCTCTGTTGGTCAAAGGTGTTGCTCAGGCTTTGAAACTGCTAATGTTACCCTTCTCCCTGGAAGCACAGAATGAGAAATATACCTCTAGACAATTAAAAGATAATAGCCAGTGAATCTACAGTCATCCAAAATTAAAAATTAATTTAAACAGATCATTTTGAGGTCCCCTTTGTACTAGTGCTTGTTATATTGTAGTTTGGGTCATTTGGAGTAGCTATTCAAGACTTTTTTTTTCTTTCTGAATTCTTTCCTGCTTGTTTGATACTTACCATTGCTGATATAGATGATGTTTGAACAATAGTACATGCCTGGTCTGGTTTATAGTTATTTATATTTCTAAGAATTTATTGTATGATAAGAGCAGAGAGTAGCCCTAAAAATGATAATTAAAAAATGATAATATAAGTGATATTATCATATGATGTTATCATATCAAATGATATTATCAAATGATATATATTATCATTTACATTATCAAAATGATAATATAAAAATATGACTGGTTATGAACCAATTATTCATTCTCATTAAGTGAATTTTAATAAGTACCCATGAATTAGTTAATGACTATCTGAAAGGTTTAGGAAGAGCACATTTAAAAGTCCCTATTTGCCCTGGCTGGTGTGGCTCAGTGGATTGAGTGCCTGCCTGCAAATTGAGAGGTTGCTGGCTTGATTCCCAGTTAGGGCACATGCCTGTGTTGTGGGCCAGGTCCTCAGTTGGGGCATATGAGAGGCAACTGATCAAGGTACCTCTTGCATGTTTCTCTCCCTCTCTTTCTCACTCCCTTCCCCACTCTCTAAAAACAAATAAATAAAATATTCATTTTTTTTTTTTTAAAAAAGGCCCAATCTTCCTATTACTATAGCACCAGTCATTTCTGTTGGGTCTTATTTAGAATAAAATCCCTTGCTTATTGGTCATTTAGAGGACTTCAAGGTTTCTGAAACACAACACAACTCAGAATGGCATAAACAATAATGACATTTATTATAATGATTCAGGTATGGATGCAGGCCTTTTGCAGAGCTGGTTAACTCAACAGCTTAACGATTTTGCCAAAGACCCAGCTTTTCTGTCCTGAAGTGACCAACTCATCCTACTTTGCCCAAGACTTTCCTGATCTAGTGCTTAAAGTTCAAAGACCTGGGAACACCCTTGATCCCAGACAAACTGGGATGGTCGGTTACTCTATTGCTACTTCCATCTTCAGAGTGTTAGCTGTAGTCCTTAGGATGTGCTCTTGTTGCTAAACATGATTACATTACCTCTAGTTCTCATTCTAACGCATTCTGAAACAGAAAAATGTTTTTGTCTTTTTGTGCCTCTGTACAAGAGCCAGTGAACTACTCTAGAACCTGTCCAACAGATCTCTCCAGTGCCCCATTGGTCAGAACAGTAGGACATCCCCTTTCCATAACCCATCATTGGCAAAGGAAATGGGACTGACATGACAGGCTTAACACCATCAAGATCCAGCCCCTGGGGCTGGGCAGTCATCTCCCCTAAGCACAGTAGTGAGGACAGGTAAGGTACAGGGTGCTGATGGATTTGGATGGTGTCTGTGTTGTAGATATAGTGGGATTCCTCTGGGTTTTATTTTATAGCTGATGCTATCTCCTCTCCCCTGTTGATTCCATGAGGTGAAGGGATCTCTTCCCAGTCTCCATTTGAGGATGTCTGGGGTGGGGAGGAATGAGACCATCCCAGGTGATTCTGAGACTCTTTCTCTCCTCTTTGCCTTTCGATCAGAAGCAACTGCAACACAAGCCAGACTTCCATGACTCGGGACAGGGGCACACATATTCCTAAAGCTCCCGCTTTCCAAGAAAATCAGACTCCAGCTTTGCAGACCTGAGATTCTTTGTAAATCCAGGCCTGTTTGCTTCCTTACATTGCACCCCTCATATTTTCTTTGTCAGCAGCATCACTACCCCTGTCTATATTGGGGAGTTAAAATGTCACCATTTAACATGGTCTCAGAGGCAGAGAAACCAAGTGAAGTGGGTGTGTATGGAGCAGGGGTCTTCCACATGCTTCTGGTGCTTATTGATAAGTGACCTTAACATCTGTATTAGAGAGAGGTACCAATAAAAGGATCACAAGAACCACCAATTTATGTATAAAATATCCCTCAGTTGGAAGAAATGTTCTGCCTTGTCTTCCTGAGCCAGCAAGACTCATTTAGAATTTATTCTCCATTTTTTTCCTGAAATTTTCAATAGCCAAAATGTTGGATTTAAGTTTCCATGCCCTTGAGCTTAGTGTTGCAAAGACGGACTGAAGTATCATCTCAGTTAAAGGTTAAAAAAAAATTATACCAAAGGTGTCAAACATTAAAGTGTGCCATTTTTCTACAGGAACTGGTAGATATCTTTGTGAAACTTAAAAATAAGTGAAGTAACACCTTCGGTAGTTTCAATGAACTGCAATACAGTGACCCTATTAGTCGCTTTTTTCAGAAGGTCTGTGTTGAAGATTTTTACAGGCACTTACCGCCCCCCATCCACAGAGGACCTATATACCACAACTGCCAAATCACATCGATAGCAGTGAATGTCCTTTGCAATTGCAAATATTTGCAAAATATTCTTAAAGTAAGTGGGGACAGAGTTTGCAGACAGTTTAGAATAATTAAAGAAGCTCCATGTGCAAATGTCAAAATAGAAAAATGTTTAGCAGAAAATGGGGCAGAATGACAATACAAGTGGCCAGATCTCCCTATTATCACTTGCTGTACATCTCACAAGACAGCTGACTCCCCGCTCTGTATGGGTTCCAGCATCCAGTGATTTATTGGGTAATTCAGCATTTGCCAGTATGTCTTGTGCTAATTAAATGCATCGCACTCTATTCAGAAATGTCACAATTGATTTGTCTTCTGCAAGCACTGACTTTATTTCAATCTTCTGAAAAAGATTTTATGAGCCCCAGATAACTTATCCTGGCACATTCATCTCCTGGGGTAGCGACCGTGTGTGAGGGCAGTAAGAGAGGAACATTCACTATAACTACCTTTACGAACATCTTATTTATCCGTCATGTGCCATATATCTGAGAAATAGCATCGGTGTAACAAAATTACAAACTGCCCCATTAACCTATAAAAGCATTTAAATGTGACAAGAAGTTAACATAAAATGATATTGACAGATCTTATTGGATGATATTAGATCAATCGAAAATACAGGTAATTTGAGAGTGTTATTTATTATGAGGTATTCACTTATTCACAAATTGATTTTGACTGAATTTTAGCTATTAACTAACTTGCATACAAGAAGACATTGTATAATGTCATTCCAGGCACAGAGAAGAGAAAATGCAGCCACATGGAGTTTTTAGGAAATGTTAGCACATCTCGCACTTGTGTGGGATAACAAAGGTCACAGATGAACTACTAGCCATTATTTAATTTCCGGTAGGTTTTCCCATCGCATTTCACCCTCTGAACCCAGTTACAGCGTCCATGTTGAATGTCTTCATTAAGGATGAGCCACAAGAAAGTATCTAGCTTAGTCCAGGGAAAAATCAAAATTCAACCCTAAACAGCCACCACTTATGAATTGGTAATCAGAGCCACAGCAAGAGAAAGCACACTGTATAAGTCCTGTTGAAAAGAACGATCACTGCACCTATGTAACTAGGAAAAGATTACTCAAACGGGAGCCATTATGCAGCGCCAGCAGGGAAATTTTAGAGGGCATTTTTCTGGAAATTAGTAACTCACTAGTCTGTATTATTTCACTTTTCTCCTTGCTTATATTAACATTTGTGTTTGGGTGCAAAAACACGTGACTGAATAGTAGTAATAACTTGCAGAACCTATTCAGTCTTTTGGTAAAGACATACATTCTGTTGGAACTAAATGTAAGACTAATCATAAGGGCAGAGCTCTTTATAAAGTTCAAGTAGGTATTCTATTGAAATGGCCATTGCCTGTTAACTTCTGTTTCAAGGAAAGCACATCTATGTGAGATTAATTAATTTATTCAGAGGTCCTTAGAATCAGCCCCTTCACCCTGCTTCTAAAACAGTGCAATCAAATTTTTTTTTAAAGTCATTCCATAGGATTTGGTTTGTGGATAGCTAAAGTGAATCTGAAAATGATTATAGAAAGTTCTTTAGCACAAAATACAGAAAGACTATGTAAGGTAACAATTTACCATCTAATCTCTTATGCCTTTAAACTTTAAGATACATGATTTGTTTTTCGTTGAGTAGAAGAGGAAACTGAGACGCAGACCCATCAGGTGACTCACCGGCAAGCACATGAAGAACTGGGAAATGGCAGAGCTGAAACTCACAGACTTCTGTCTCCAAATGCCTTCTCTTCCTGTCACTGTGTTGACACTGTGCGGTAGGGCACTACATAAACAGCATCAAAACATTATCAGGAAAGATGGATTAACCCGGTTTTAAATCACTTGGTTTAATAACATATGTTCTTTTTTCATTTAACACACTTTTTATATTAGAACAGTCTTAGATTTACTGAATTATTATGAAGATAGTACAAGAGTTCTCATGTACCTGGCACTCAGGTTTACCTGCCTATTACCAACATCTTACATTAGTATGGTACATTTGTCACAACTAGTGAGCCAATATTAATGCATTATTATTAACCAGAGTGTATACTTTATACAGATTTTCTCATTTTTCCCCCCACAACATCTTTGTTCTGTTCTAGGATCCCATCAGGACACATTTAGTTGTTAGGTCTCCATAGACCCCATTTGGTTGTGACTGCTTCTTGGATCTTTCTTGCTTCTGATGATCTTGAAAGTTCTGGTGAGGACTATTCAGGTATTTTACTATTCAGCATTTTCCTCAATTGGGATTTGTGTGATATTTGTTTCATGATTAGACATATTCAAATTAGATAATTTGAGGAGAATTTCTTAAGGATTTTTTAAATAAAAGAATTTATTGAAAAGACATGGGCAGATTATTAAAGAAAGAATAGAAAAAGAAAATTTAAGAGAAAGTGCTGTCCCCTGTGACCACGGGAACAAGAAGGGAGTGGTTGCCTGGTTATAGAAGAGAATCCCATGGACAGGTTTGCCTTAATAAGATTTTAAGAGGAAAGTCTCCAGCTAGAGACAACCTGAAGGAAGTGGTGAGGATAAGGGCAATAAAGACCCAGACTCATCCTCTTTCTTCCCTCCTGTCTTCTGTTTGGGTTCCCCTTTGCTGAACACAACTGGAAGCCAGGAGGCAAGGGTGTTCAGTAACGTTGTTTGTACAGATCGGCCTCTTGGGCACAAAGCAGATTGGAGAAGACTGAAGCATGGATGAGGACTGGCAAGTGGAATGTCTATAGCATGACTTCCAACTCTCCCAAATCCTTCCACTGCCCTCCAATTTTTATTTGGTAGGTCAACAGTGGGCCAAGAAATTTAAATTTTTAAAAGCTACACAGGTGATTTTGATGACCAGTAAGCGCTCGGATCATGGCACACAGCTACCTCTCTGCACTGATGATCGACACATAAAATGTATAATATGGACACACAGACACAAATTCCATTAGGTTCCATCCCTAATTATACTTCCTTCTTAACACTTATTTGTAGGTTCCATTTACCTAAGGATGTGAAAAGTCAATGAATATTTACAATGAACGTTTTCTAAGAGTCTGAGGGAGCCCATACACAGGCAAAAGGTGCTTCAGGGACTATTAGAAAATTAAAGTATTACAACTGGGATACCTGGAAAGGTGGAATTAGGCTCCTTCCTCTCTGGGAGTTAAGGAGCTTAGCTCTTTATCCTTGAAACTTCCTGGAGAACACCCTAAAGTTCACAAGAAATAGGAGAAATCAGCAATGTCAAGCTACTCAATTGTTTAAGAGATAAGATGATACAGTCATCAGATAGGGGCAAGGACATCTTCCCAATAAAGGCAGCGAGCCTTGGGTTTAAAGGATTAGTTTTGTTCAGGGTCATCCTTTATTTGTTTTATTGGGGAATGAGGGAGGAATTAGGAATAACTGGCAGGCATCAACTCACTTCCCAGAGTTTTTCCAAGGCTCCCTCCCTTCCTAGCACTTTCAAGGAATGAGGAAAGCAAAGCAGAGGAGAAGGTCAACCTGCTTTCAGGTGCTAAGCAGAGAAGTTGAAGACATTTCCCTAAGGGCAAGTCACTTGGCCTGCTTTAGGACTCTCCAGGTTAATTTCACTGACAACACAGAGTAGTAAAATAAGAAAAGTTCAGCAAACCTCACAATCAGCACAGAGGCAGCCACATTTTCACAGATGTATTTTTTCTGTAGTACCAAAAAGCCCTGTGTTTACTTTTAAAGTACTCAAAAGGAAAAAAAAGAACTGAAATTATAATATGAATTTTGTAAAGAGTGCACTTTGAATGTATTTTTATCTTGAATTCGTGTAGTAACATTATGATGCATATCTCATATGAGAAGACAGTTACTAACGCATCCGCACCCTCAATGATTCCTTTTTTCATTTAAATACCACAGTAGGTAAGTGCCTCACATCTTTGTGGAGGAATAGTACATAAATACATCCATTCCCAAAATGACACAAAATGTAAGCACAGTTTTAGATAAAAATGACATGTTTTAAATGTCTCCTACAATATGACATCAATTCCACTTTTTCTTTTTTAGAATAGTGGGTATTATTAATTCCACCCTCTGATTCTTTTTTGTTCTCTAAATCAGTATTTGACAGTCTGCTAGCGAAGGTTCTGTATCTATGGACAAGTGTTTCCAGATAAAGGGGCAGCTACAGAAATTCCTAAGATCAAGGAATCTGAAAGTGAGACCACAATTAACTGACAGAGGTACATGGGTCAACTTCTATCAGGTCAGTATAGAGAAAGCAACTTCTGTCCTGTAGCCATGAAGGACTTTTCTATAGTCATCTTTTGAACTCAGGAGAAAAATGAAAGTAATTTTTTCCTGTGGATGCACCACTCTGCCCTTAACCTTTGAGGTGTTAGGGGTTAAGATGACAAATGAGACATGAAGTGTTATATTTGTCTAATCATTTACACATCAACAATCAGACTAAAACTCTGAAATAGGTTCTTCCACCTTAACAAATATACCTTCACAATAACAAAATGAAAAAATGTATGTAAAGTTATGGCTTCTGTAACACTAAAAATCAGTAAAACAGCAAATGACTGAATTTAATTATTTTTGCATATGTCAAGATATTTTGATGATAAAGACACATAACTCAAAATAGAAGTAATTCCAAAAAGTTAGTTTCCTTATTTTTCTTTCTACAAAGTTAATAATTATGTTGTTATAATGAAGATATATGTGTAATTTTTATTCAAATATCAGCAATCACCTAAAGTTTTATTTACTGTAGAGATTTTGACATTTAAATATATTTTCATCCAAAATATATATTAATGTAAATGTAAATAATTTAAAATGATTTTCATGTGCCTTTTTAAAAGATAGTTTCCTTTATAGTATTAACAAAAATAAAGAGAAAATACTAATTACATTTAATGTATAGCCAAATTTTTAATTTGATCAATTTAACTAAAGTTTTTAAGCAAAATTATTTGAACACTTTTTGAAAACTCAATTAAATCTCATTGAATGTATTTAAAAATAAAACTATTCATAATCCAGGGTTCAATGATCATCTAATTGCCATTGTAAGGAACTGATATTATGCTTCACATACCTAGACCTACATATATGCAAATTTAAGGGTGGGAGGAAATATTTAGTATTTTTCCCCTGCCAACACCTGTAACCATTGCGAATATTGCAAAACTTTGTGAGTAACTCCAAAACCATGGATTGCAAAAGGATAGAATGTTGAAAACTGGACCGGAGGTACTACCGGAAATTGCACTTGTTATTCATGGCACCTTAGAGGAGAGATTTGGTAACTTAATTAGCCTTTCCCTCAATTAAGAGCTTCTACTAGTCAAAGCTACCTCATGCCCCAACTTTTTCTCCAATCCGGCACTCCAAAGCCCACTCCAAAGTCGAAAACCCACAAACCTCCAGAGAATGCAATGCAAAGGCTTTTGTTTCAAGGTTAGAAATCAGGGAATGTGGATAAATTTTCCCTGGGATGTTAGCCACCATTGCAGATGTTTAGGATTTTATGGATTTAGCCTGATGGAGATTGAGCACCAGCATTTATCTGTGGTGGGTATCTGCAATTATATTGGGCATCCTAAAGTTCAGGGATGCAATTTAGACTAAAGGACCCCACCCCTCTACCTACCCTGCCACCACCACCATCACAAAAGTTGAAACTGATGTGTTTCACTAAATTCACAACTTCTTTTTGTATGAGTAGATCAGAGATTGGAGAAACAGGGAAACTGGCTGAAGGATAACACAGTAGGAGTGGTGGGACCTGTGAGAAACTAGAAGGATCATGCCTTCCTAAAGGTTTTAAAACTGAAAAGTGATTTGTCAACACTTTAGAATCAGTCTTGAGCATCCTTACCACACACACACACACACATACACACACACAGTAACTGTGCGGTGATGGATGTGTAATGAACTTGATTGTGGTGTACATTTATCAAATCAACACATTGTACACCTTGTTAAAAAATCATATTGTACAACCTAAGTATACATAATTTTATTTGTTAATCATACCTTAGTATGGCCAGAAAAATAAATTTCTTGGCCAAATTGTACTGTTGGCAGCAGGATTGAGACCACTGCAAGACCCATCCAATGAGACTATTACAAAATTATACAAACTAATTTGTTGTACAATAACAAATATAAATGCTACAGATATAATGCTCACAGGTGCTACTCAATTCCTAGTCTCAACTGAAAAACACAATTTAATGAAACTGCAAAGCTTACATTATGAGTGTAGTGTTTTCTTGTCAAATTCAACAGGTCTTTTGTAAAAAAAATGCTAAAAAATACACATGCATACTTCTATATCAATTTCCGCTTATTTTGAGCTGCTTATATTTTCAGATGGTGTGGGGGGCAATGCCTACTCTGATTTACTCTAAAATCTCTTCATTCAAGGCTAATCCAGGTTGAATTTATGTTAAATTTGACATAGAGTCAATGAAAATGGTTCTGTATAACTCAGGACTGAGTTGTATCTCTGACTCTTTCTTAAGTTGTATCCTTGACTCCTAATGAGCATTCTAAACAAATTAGAAAGCTTTTATCTAAACATAAACAAAGCATAGAGTGAATAATAACCCCCCAAAATGAAGTATTAGTAATGTTGTATACCAAGCATACTGCTAAACACTCTATTCATTTATTTCTCAGAAGCACCCTATAAAACTAGGAAGTATTACTATCACCTTCACTGCACAAGTGAGAAGAACAGAACAGAGTATTAACTTACTTGCCCAAGGTCACACAGCTAATGAAGTTTAACTAAGACTCAAAAATATGGAGGGGTGAGGGGAGGGAATTTCAGGGGAAAAGGGGAAGGGTTTAAAACAACAAGTATAAAGGACACATGGACAAAAACTATGGGGGAGTGGAAATGGGAGGAAGGTGGGGAGGGCTGGGGTGGTGGGCTAGGGTGGAAGTAAAAGACATAAAACTGTACAAGATCAACAATTAAAAGAAAAAAAAAGAAAAAATATGTCTGCTAGATTTCAGAGATCATTCTCATCATTTTCTTTTTGCCTGGTAGTCTACCTGGTTTTTCCAATTTTCTACTGAATAGCTCCCCTCCCTTCATCTCTATTTCAACTCTGCCCATTCAAGTTATTCTTTTTGTAAATTTTAATTCAAGTATAAATAGTTAAGCCTATATATTAAAACCAGTATGGCCTCATCTCTGATAGACTGGTTAAAAAGAAGGATGATAAACTCTTTTCCACATCCTAACATTTTAAGCATATTTCAATAGAAATTACCAAGGAATTTAAACAGAGATATAAACATATTTCTCTACAGAGAAGAGCTCATAATAATAGTCTATATCTCCTAAGAAGATCAAGGAATGACTTGGAAGATTAATGGAATTAACTTTAAAAAGTGATGAAATTTTCATGAAGTGGAGATTCTCATAAGGTTTAAAACAAACTTAAATGTGATTTAATGAATTTTTAGAAGTGAAACTTGAGGGCTATCTGAAACTACACTTAGTCCAAAGAATCTTTTGACAAAGAAAAATAAAGATACCTTTAAAGAAGAAACTTACTGAGGAACATAAAGGTCCAGGACTACAAAAAACTATTTTTTACTACATCGCTGACCCATTTTTGCCCTGCCCATGATTTTCTGCAACTTGACTCAACCACAGTTTTAACCCAGACCAAATGGTTGACCTTTACTTGAAAAGTAAATAATCATCTACAGAAATTTGTAATTCAGAAATGACTCCTTGGTGACCACAGTCCATGAGCACTGTCCCATGTGCATGGACACCTGCTTCATGATTAACCTCTGCTATGGGCTCAGCTGACTTGGAAACTGAGGAACTGATTAATGAGTGTAGAATGTTTTTTTTCTTCCTCTGCTACTTATAGTGTCTGCACCAAGAGAGAATGCTATGGCAACCAGAACATAAAGAAGTGATGGAAGGATATTGCAGGGCGGTGACAAAAGCATTTTTCAGGAAGTACTGAAACTATAAAAAATAAATATGAAACATAAGTTAAGTCTTAGAAAAAAAACAGAAAATGAAAGAAGAGGAAAATTCAAGAAAGCTGAATCTTTAGGAGAAAGAATAAAACTCTACAGACATTAGTCTTGGCTGATGTCGTTCAGTGGATTGAGCACTGACCTGCAAATGGAAGGGCCACCAAATGGATTCCCAGTCGGGGCACATGCCTGAGTTGTGAGCCAGGTCCTCAGTTGGAGGCATGTGATAGGCAACCAATCGATGTTCTGTCTGTTAATGTTTCTCTTCCTTTCTCCCTCCCTTTCCACTCTCTAAAAATAAATAAATAAAATCTTTAAAAAAAAACTTTACAGACATTAAATAAAATGACAGAAATTTGTAGACAGAAGCAGTAATAGCAGCAATGTCCACTATGCAGAGTGTTAAGGCCATCAGATAAAAATAGATAATTTTTCTACCACATTTGAACAGGTATAATTTGCTTACCAAATGTCATAAACCATCACCAACATCTTCCAGAAGCATCTAGTAAATGTCAGTTGTTCATGATTGGGGACTTCCTGTTCACTTTTTTTCTTTTGCAAGAAAATTGTATATTCTTAGTTTTTACCAAGTACATCACTCTGGTACACATAAATGCACAATAGTTTGCTAGTTGTTTTGTTAGGCTGACAAACATTATCATGTACAGGAATACAGTGTACAGAAAAATGACCAAACATGGTCCAGACTATGTCACTAAGTCGCTATTCAAAAGAATGCATCATGGAAAGCAGCCACTGAGTTCAACATGCTCACTAGAAAGGAAATGGTGAGTTCAATTTTCATCTCTGGGATGAGGGGAGGAGGAAATTGAAGAGCATTTCTAGTGATGGGTGAGGAACAGCTCAGTGTCCTGGGGCAGAAGAGGACTCTGGGCAGGGCCTCAACTGCCAGCTTAAGTAGCTGGGGATGCCTGATGCTCTTATATGTATCAGAGATAAGCAGAAGCCATGGCTGAAGTACAGGAAGACATCAGGGAAGATGAAGGGAAGATGACTACAAAGTCCACATGGGGGGTTGGGCTTTGGCACTATGGGTTAGAATATTCCAGAATGTGGTACTCTCCTTTCCTGACAATCTTATTTGGGGGGGGGGGCATGAAAAGCCAAACGTGCGGGGAAAGCATTTAAACATAGGAGCCAGCAGACTTGGAATTGTGTATTATTAGCCCAAACCACATTGAAGTTGGAAATCTCAAAAGAAAAAAATAGCAACCAGGGCAAGTGCAATCCTGTGGCCCTCATGTGCACCTGATTTAAAGCAAAAAACTTTAATATTAGTCTTACTCCCTCTTCTAATTGGAGTCCTGCTCTGGAACAGTCTGGGAGGACCAGATTCTTGACTCATGCAGGAAAGAATTCAAGGATGAGTCCAGGTGAAAAGTAAAGCTAACTGTTGAAGCTGAGGATAGTGAGGGAAAGGAAGTACCCTTGGAGACAGGATTGGAGGCAAGCCTGGGATGAGCCACCACTGTCAACGGGTTGTAAGTCTTGTTGCAACCCCTACAGCTTAGGATAGAGGAAGTAAAGGTGCGTGTCTGAGAAAGGGACAGTAGGGTGCTCAAAGAAAAGTGCACACTGATGTTCTTTGTCCTGATAGTTTTTATCTATTTTCTACAGGTGGGATTGTTAGGGGATGTCTCAGGGGAGGATCTTAAAAGAATATTAATTTGATTTCCCAGAAAGGAGTGGAGGCTTCTCAGATCTTTGTCAGCCATCTTGTGACTTTTCATGGATCTTCCATTCCAATCATGGTACACGAGTATGTTTAGTATGCATTAAAATGAGTGTATAACAGACTTCCAGCCAAGAGGGAGGCATAGGTAGACACACTGTGCCTCCTTGCACAACCAAAATAAGGACAACAAAAATTTAGAAACAAAATAACAATCAGAACTGACAAAAAACTGAACTGTATAGAAGTCTGACAACCAAGGAGTTAAAATAGACACATTCATCCAGACTGGTAGGAGGGGTGGAGTCGGGCAGCCAAGTGGAGAGGGGTCTCGGCAAAAAACAAACAAAAAAAGCGGTGGCACTGGGCACGCAAGTCGGCAGTGGGTGGACCCTGGGCACACAGGAGGCAGCTAGCAGACCTTGGGCATGGGGTGGCAACGGGCAGACCCAGCGAGGAGGTGATTGTAGAGTGGGGCCCCGCGCACAAGGCGGCCGGCTGACCAGGTGATCCCACATTCGCATGCAGATAAACCAGGCAAAACTGGAGAGTGAGACAGACCACCACGTAACCCAGCAACCCAGGGCTCCAGCATGGGGAAATAAAGCCTCAAAACACAAATTGAAAACACCTGTAGGGGTTGAGGTGCCGGGATAGACTCCCAGCCTCAGAGGAGAATTTGCTGGAGAGACCCACAGGATCCTAGAACATACACAAGCCCACCCACACAGGAATCAGCACCAGAAAGGCCCAATTTGCTTGGGGGGAAGCATGAAAGGGACTGCAATCCAGCAGAGAGCAGAGTGAGCGCCATTGTTCCCTCTCAGACCCCACCCCCACATATAGCATCACAACCCAGCAACAGGGTTACTCCACCCTGGTGAACACCTAAGGCTCTGCCCCTCATATATAACAGGAGTAACAAGAAAAAAACAAAAACAAAAACAAAGGCCCAAACAGAAGAACAGATCAAAGCTTCACAGCAAATACAACTAAGTGATGAAGAGATAGCCAACCTATCAGATGCACAGTTCAAAGCACTGGTGATCACAGAATTGGTTGAATTTGGTTGCAAATTAGATGAAAAAAAAATGAAGGTTATGCTAAGCAAAATGAAGGAAAATGCACAGGGAACCAATAGTGATGGGAAGAAAACTGGGACTCAAATCGATGGAGCAGACCAGAAGGAAGAAAGAAACATCTAATCAGAAAAGAATGAAAAAACAAGAATTCAAAAAAATGAGGAGAGGCTTAGGAACATCCAGAACATCTTTAAACGTTCCAACATCCAAATTATAGGGGTGCCAGAAGGAGAAGAGGAAGAGCAACAAGTGGAAAACTTCTTTGAACAAATAATAAAGGAGAACTTTCCTAATCTGGCAAAGGAAATAGACTTCTAGGAAGTCCAGGAAGCTCAGAGAGTCCCAAAGAAGTTGGACCCAAGGAAGAACACACCAAGGTGCATCATAATTACATTAGCCAAGAGTAAAATGAAGAAGAGAATTCTAGAAGCAGCAAGGGATAAGGTGACAGTCACCTACAAAGGAATTCCCATCAGACTGTCAGCTGATTTCTCAAAAGAGACCTGACAGGCAAGAAGGGCCTGGAAAGAAGTATTCCAAGTCATGAAAGGCAAGGACCTACATCCAAGATTGCTCTATCCAGCAAAGCTTCCATTTAGAATGGAAGGCAGATAAAGTGCTTCTCAGATAAGGTCAAGTTCAAGGAGTTCATCATCACCAAGCCCTTATTATATGAAATGTTAAAGGGACTTATCTAAGAAAAAGAAGATAAAAAGCATGTATAGTAAAATGACAGCAAACTCACAATTATTAACAACCACACCTAAAACAAAAACAAAAACAAACCAAGCAAACAGCTGGAACAGGAACAGAACCACAGAAATGGAGATCACATGGAGGGTTAGCAACAGGGGAGTGGGAGGAGGAGAGAGGGGGACAAGGTACAGAGAATAAGTAGCATAGACGGTGGGTAGAAAATTGACAGGGGGAGGGCAAGAATCATATGGGAAATGTAGAAGCTAAAGAACGTATGACACATGAACATGAACTAAAGGGAGGAATGTGGGTGGGAGGGGGTGTGCAGGGTGGAGGGGAATGATGGGGGAGAAATGGGACAACTGTAAGAGCATAATCAATAATATATTTTAAAAAATGAGCGTATAACAGAGCTTGGGGTCATTCTGTGGTCAGTTTCACCTCTATTTTGGATTAGTCTGA
The DNA here is from genome assembly GCA_039655065.1 of Glossophaga mutica. Lineage (NCBI taxonomy): Eukaryota > Metazoa > Chordata > Mammalia > Chiroptera > Phyllostomidae > Glossophaga > Glossophaga mutica. The sequence goes on from CM077303.1 coordinate 163,099,182, forward strand.
TTCAAACTTGTTTTTGTTGTCTACCTCCCTGACTTTGATGATATAAATCATCTGCTCTTAGGCAACTTTGGTTAGGGAGGGTAGGATCTTGTGAGTTATTAGCTAGCTGTTGGTTGCTCAGCCATTCTGGCCATTTGTGCACTCATCTGTTTCAGTGTCCTCATTCCACTTGCCAGGGAATTTTTCCCAGTTCCTTACTAACCTGTCTCAGTATGACCACTCAAGGCAAGTCACTGAGGATTTTTCCTTCAGAGACTACAGATAGAACATAGAACAGCATGCACCAGTGGTAGAGAAAGTAATTAATTCATCAAACCTCTGAACCTACCTAAACTCTCATTAACAGCTTAAATATTCACCCTGAAGTCAATGTTTGAAGGCAGCAGTAGTAGCTCACAGAGGGCTGTGGAACTCAACCCCACAGTGAGCGTTCTGGTATCAGAGCAGGGTTGGTTTGGTAATGTCTGCAAAGATAGGGGTGAGGTTCCTAAGGTTCATAATGGTGTTCATGAATAGTGAGTTCTCTATGGCAGGAGCTCAGCCAGAGCTGAGCAGGGAGGCAATGTGATCTCCAGCTGGGCTGATGTCTAGTAATTGGTCTCAAAGAAGCAACAATTACTTTTCAGGTGTCCTGTCAATGAAGACCTAAATACACATGTACTGGAAAAATGCCCCAACTATTTGTTATCTGCAAATCCATTACTTGCAAGTAGCCTATAGCATTTGGCCCTAAAACACTGAGATTTATCTCCTTCTTGTTAAATATCTTAAAAGAGAGGAAAAGGACAATGGAGCAGAATATGACTAATCCATCAGTCAGGTCGCTTCTGTGACTATTTCTGAAGACCCTTTGTCCCCTCTCAGTCAGCATTAACTATACAGTCCAATTAAACCTAGCGCTGGTCATCCACAGGGATTCCTTTCATACAAAAATGCAATTCTCTCCAAGATTCTTGGCATTACCTAATGGGCTGAATAGAGTCAGTTTGATGGTCTCTGGCTGGTTCCTGGGGGACAAATTGATCACCATGGCAATAATCAGAGCCTCTCACCCTATAGAGGGGCAAGGTAAAATTCACAGCACCATGGAGGAAGCTTATCTGATTATCTCCAAAGGGCTGCCTCCTTGGAGCAAGCTGCTGTTGCCATTAGGCGGTGCGCGCGCACGCGCGCGCACACACACACACACACACACACACACACACAGCGCCCCGGTGCCAGAGCATGGAAGGAGGCATATGGTTGGATACTGAGAGGGGAAAACATGCCAACTTCTGACTTGGGCCAGCTGCCTCTGCTCAGGCGGTCTGGGTCAGTGCTTCACAGACAAGACCTGCTCAGCCCCTGGAAATGGTACTAATGATGATCCTTGCAGAAATACAACTGGCCTGAAATCACTAAACCACTTTGTTAGCAATACAGTAGGATGGAAAGCCAAGAAATGTGATCCTCTGAAATTGTTAGAAAGTGATGTGAGCCTAACTAGAAATGCTACTATAATTATAATTGTTAGATTTTATTAGTTTTTACAATACTTGACACAGATTATAACTACTAAAGGATGGACTATATCCATGTAAATATTTTTCTGCTATATTGCCCCAAAATAGATTTGTAACTTTTGTTTGAGACATGCTAAAAGAGAATAACTAAAATATGGATGAGGGAGAAATACAGAAGAAAATATGCACCTGTATTGCATAACCTCTATGTTGTAACTTAAATGCCCAGTGGGCCAAACAAGACCAAAAAATCTACTTTCCTACTTTTGTGTGAAGTTGGCCTGTTTATACTGCACAAAGTTGGGCTCAAGTTTTTCCAAGAGGAAGTTAATGTTTCCATTTTCACATTACCTATCGTTTTTCTTTATTACTCTGTGCCTTCAAAGGCCTTCAAACTGTGCATTCACAGCCATTTCTTCCCTTTAGTGTTGAGAATGATCTAGGGAGAGTCCTCTACAGGTTCCAGGGAGAGAAATATTTCCTGAGGCCTCATGGGAAATTCCCACCATTGTGAGGTCGGAGGCTGACATGCAGTCCCGTGTGACAGCAGCCTGACTGCTTCTTGGGGGACTGCAGCACGCAGTGAGTTCTGGGTAGAGACATGATGCCTCACAGGACTTTAATGAGCTTGCTGAAAACCGCGCTGACCCCAAACATGGAATGATTTCACAATTAGAAGCTGGATTGTCTGCTCTCTCACTATTCTGTCACTTTTTCTTTGCACTGGGTGTTAATAGGTCCTTCCAACTCTTTTAAGCTAACCCCTTAAATAGACTGCAATTAATTTCAATGGTGCTATACCATATATGATAAATCATAGCTCATATCTGTGAAAATAAAACTCTAGTTTTTTTTTTCAGAAAACCACTGTTTTGTGTGAATTTTTGTTCAAATAAATGTGGATTTGACATGCTGTTTTGCAGAAAGTCTTTATTTTAAATTTCTGCCACTTAAAATAAATAGCAGCCTCTTCTTTGATGTGATGCTAATATAGATTTGTCCTATTTACCTAACCTCTGAGTCTCGTTTTCCTCAATCATTGAAGAAACTAAAATGTGTGCCTCTAGCCCATGGGTCGCTGTGAGGCCCATGTGCTGGGCATGTCACAGTTTCTTGGAAAACGTGAGTCACCTACCTCTTCTGTTCACTAACAATCTTTCTGTCAAGACTTTCTGTTAAGTATTCTTAAATAATACAATACTATTTTAGTTCTGTTTGCTATTCCATAAAAATAAAATGCAAAAAAAAAGTAGTTTTTAAATCCTTGGACCCATAATTTAGTGAATCCTTGGGAATCTGGTTAGAGGGACAGAGGCAGAAAACAAACTTCTATGAACCTTATCAGCAATCTCTCTCTTCCAAGTTAACTAAATTGTCCTTTCCCACTTCAATTTTTTCATTCCTCCTTGTCCTCAATCCAAAGCAAACAGGGCCACCAAAGCCAAGAGCAGCCGGGAGCCATGGGCACATTTTATTTGAAGAGGCCCACTGTGATTTGGGGAAGTATGACCACCGGAGTGGGGCAGACCTAGGTTCAAACCCCACTTCTACCATACTTGGCTGTGTGATGCCCAGCAAGGTGTCCAAGCCTGCTGTCTCAACTGTGCCCCGGGTCACAGGCATCCATCTCTTAGCATTATTGAAGACTGAGTGCATTCTCAGTGGAGCTAATGAAGCTCAATTAACTCCAGCACTGCTCCCTTTCCTGGGTCTCTTCAAAGCCTGGTATTTGTACCGTGTATTCCTTTTCTGAAACAGAGCTTTCCAATTTGAATAAAATCCAGGCCCCACAAATTGTGGATCTACTATTATATGACAATTAAACAAGATAATACATATAAGCTAACTGGCCCATAGCAATTGTCAAATAAATGATATTATTGTCACCAGACTTACCGGTTTTATCTTGGCATTAAGTAAATGCAGAGAAGTCTACCACTTAATGGTATTACTTATAGATTATACAAAGTTTATACTATCTTAAAGTATGCCACACCAAACCCTGCTGAGATGCCTGACCCAACCTCTAGTAACCCATCTGGTTTCAACCTTGATATCCAATGTGTAACTATAGTTGGATATATCAGGAAGTTAGGTTGCAAGTGAATTGCAAGATGGGTCAACATGAATGTTGAGGAAGAAAGGTAAAAGTAAAGAGCAATGATGCCATCTGCAAGGGTCCCAGGAGGAAACCTCATCATGGAGGGAGTAGGGAGCTAATGAACAAGAGCCATGATTGATGCTCCCCATGGATTCAGTGTGACACTATTTGTCCACATGTATTCTGTCGTCCATCCACACTGAACCACCTAAAGCACCTCAAGAAAAACACAAACTCTTCCCATACCCTCCCTAGCCTACCACATCAGGACCTCTGGAGGCGGGGTCCGGGGTTCCAGACAAGCTTCCCACCCAGGTGATTCTGAATTCCAGTTAGTTGAAGAACACCTGCTTACAGCTCAAACCTAAAATAAACAACTGATTCCATATTGGGTGGGGCAAAAGTAGTTCTATGGTTATTAGCATGGAAACTAATACATTAATTAATAAATAATAATATAAGAATAAACTCAGTGTTTCATGTACTCAAAACTGTAAACCTGCTTTTGCCTCACCCTGTATATGTTCCTGCCTGGCTCAGAAGATGACCAATTTTCTACCAACACTATAGCTCTTCTCTTCCACAGTAACAGGTGAGTGTCTGGTTTGTACATTTTCTGTCTTGACAGGTCTACTACAACTGTAGATGAAGAGCATACCATTCAGATATGCATCACAATTTCAGCAAGATCAGGCACTTCTTTACACACTGTGGATAAATTAGTTTAATGTTAGCTGAAATGTGGAGCTATTGAACAGAAGGATTCAATTCTTCTGAAGAAAGCGGATTACCAGCCATGAAAACCTGAAACAAGCTTTCTAGGACAAAGTCAAGAGGTTTGCTCCCTGGTTCTGACACATTCAATCTTGTAGTCAATAATTTAGACAAAGACCTAGGAAGCATGCTTACAATTATGCAGATGATGTAAACTATGGGAGAAATAAATGTCCAGAAAAGGGTAAATATCGAGCTACAAAGAATTCCAACAGGTTGGGATGAGAACCAAAACCTAGTAAGTTCTTGGCAATGATGGAAATCAGAGCTGTTTCGGGTGGGTATCATGGATACAAGCTTTGCGTGAGGCAATGCTAAAATAACTTAATATTGGCACTGTTACTTTTACACTTGTTTTTTTTTTTTCAGTTCTTGGAAGAGAATAGTTCTACTCTATTCTTTGATGGTCAAACTATATTTTTTGGGACAAGTTTATTTCTGAGCTTGACATTTTAAGAGGAGACTCCTCAAATTACCACGCAGCCCAAAGAGGATTACTAATGTGGGGAGGAGGCCAGAAACTAATGTCTGTTCCCTATGATTCCCTCTGACTTGTCTTTCTTCAAAGAATGAATTGTTCATAGATGTACTGGTGCTAGAAAAAACCATGAGTATGTAATAGTTGTAAATTAACTATGGCATATTAAGTTAACTATGAAAACACAAAACAATAAAAGAGCTAAATCTTCAAAAATGCAATGAAAAAATCCACAATGGAAATGAGCTCACTGTTGTGAAGGTAATCAAGCACATACTAAATGATGGCCCAGCCAGAATTGTTACAAAATGAATTCTCTCTACTAATGTTATCTGGAGAGGTGAGTGGATAAATCTGCTGTGCTTTGAACTCCATAGAAATGTTTCTATGATTTGTTTTATTTTAGCTAACTCTGGGTTTTTGGCAGCAAGTTGAAGAGGGACCATGAGTAGGAAGTAACTAGTAGGGGAAAGAAAAAACCAAAAGGGGAATATAGACATTTCGGAAGTGTGTATGGAGCACTGAGTACCAGATCCTGTTCGAGGCACTGGGGATACAGCAAGAAAACAAATCCAATCCCTTTCCTCAAAGAGCTTCTATTCAAGTAAGAGACAATGGTGGCAGGTGGTTTGTCAATTTCCTCCTGCTATGAGAATGTAGAATAAAGTAAAGAAAATATGGGAAGTAAAAGGGAAGCATAATTGTGTCAACGAGGACTTCTTTGAATGAATATTTTTCAGTCTAAATAAGTCTCTAATCACATATTAATGAAATCTATCCCATATTAAGATTTCACTGGCTTCTGCAAAGCACTGCAATCTATTCCTTTCGAAAGGACGCATTTTCTGACCACATCCCCTTTTTGAACATTCCCAAATGACTATCTGACTCTATCAATATTGACTTCCTTACAGGAGGTCACCACCTACCAGATGTTACATCCATCACTGCAAACAAGTTCCCTTTGACATATTGATTATTTCATTTTTCTTGTCTTTTGGCCTGAACCTCCTTTCTAATTAATGTATTCTTGGTTCCATTGTGTGTGCCTCTTTGATGGTCCCAAGACCATACTGTCCACCTGAACCACATATTCAGCTGCCTATCTCTCGCAGCTGCTGTTTCTTATCTCTGACTAAATGATTTTCTCGAACGCTGGCTCTGTTTACCTTGCTTCAGGAGAATTTCAAACATCTGTCAGATTCCAGTTTCAGTATTGTTTCAATTTCCTTTTGTATCCTTAAGGTGGACTGTTCATCGTCCATAGGCACCTCTGGCAGGGAATGGCTCTAGCTCTAAGAGTGTGACATAATCAGATAAGCCACCTACTTTCTCTCTGCTTTTCTTTGTGGTTTCTGTGCAATTCTGTTCACCTCCAGAAATCAAGTTGCTGGGCTCTGAAGGTCAACTGTGAGGGTGTTTGAGTTAATAACCCCAGCAAGCAAGCCACTGTACATTGATCTCTAGTCTCCTAGTACACTCATATTTCTCCCCCTGGAATTAGATGCTCAGCTATCTGCCAGGGGACCTCTTCCCAGACAGGCCCTGATTTGAGCTCTCTAAGGGCTCCTCGCCAAGCTGTTATAGAAGACTAACAACCTACATAGCTCATGCTATGTGTGCCACTCGTGGTGAAGGGTGCTGCATTCTTGTCGACCAATCAAACCAATATCTCAATCATAGAAGATTAATGTCCCTTTGCTTCTATCCTTGAAAGGGAAAAATAGCTAATCTGATTCTCTGTTTCATAAAGGCATCTATGCAGTAAGTGGCTGGGATTAAATTATACAATCACATCATCTATCTGTTTGAAAGCCTGTCACTCTTCTCCTGCATTTGCCAACTTGTCCCTTTCGCAGAGGGGCTCAGTACTGTGGGAAGTGGAATGGGAGCATCATGGCATGGGGTAATATAATTCTAAATACCATCAAGGCCATAAAATGGGATATAAGTGATAAATAATTTATATTTATCAGAATGACTGACTTTTATTGCAAGTTCAGCAATATGATATCCTCGCATGCAGCACAGACATGGATTGGGAAAGAGATCTGAATTTCAATAGTTTGCTAGGGTTGGATTGGTTCTTGTTCGAAGCCCTGTGAACCTGGTGTGAACCTTGTGACATTCTTTTCACCAGTCCCTAGAAAAGAGAGTGCTAGGATTCTAACAAGGGAGTAAGCAAGTGGAAAGAGGAATCCTATATTCAACAAGCTAATTTGGAAAAGATAAAATAATGACAATAAGCAGCAGGGCTAAAATGCTATTGTTGCTTCCATTCTCTTTGCCGTCCCAACTCCACCAGCATAAAGCAGAGAAATCCCTTCATCCCTTTATTAATTTGTTTCTTCATTCATTCATTTACTGTTTTGAATGCTGACAGTGGGTAAGATACTGCCTTAGGAATCGTGGAAGAAGCAACAATGAAGGACAGACAGGATTCTCACCCTCGAGTATTTTATCCTCAATTACAGCACTCTGGACTAAACTCAGGGAAGCATAATGCCAGCTTCATAGAGGAAAAGTGAGCATATGTCCGAGCTTAACACAAATAAATTATCTTTTTATTTTCACTCCTTCTCTTTTGATGGTGTCTGCCTAAATCAGAGCTGGTCCCACTGGAATGTGTTCTCCTGGAATCAGGTTCATGATTTGAAATGCAAAAATTCCAGTCTGTTTTCATTTAAGTAGTATAATCAGAGAAAAGTCATTTCTCAAGTGATCAATTAAACTTTAACACATCATTTATCATGGACGCAGAAATACCCAAGGGTCAGAGAGGCACATCTCTCTGAAAACAAACTTGTCTCCACATACATGACCAAAACTCCAGATTGCCTTTTTTTTACCTGTTATATCTCATATATGAGCACAGTGTAAGAAAGAGATATTTTTTAGTACAGGCATACCTCAAAGATGTTGCTGGTTTGGTTCCAGACCACTGCAATAAATCGAGTTATACTTGTTTTGCTGGTAGTGGGTCAGACCTTCAATTTGTAAAATATGCAACATGTGTGAAGTGCAATAAAGCAAAGCTAAGGAGGCATGCCTGTAAATAAATACCTGCTAATGTACTTTCTTGAAAACACCAACACCTTTTTGCTTTTTCTGCCTAAGGGGTGTTGATCTGCTTTGAGCTATATACACACTTTCCGGCCACCTTTTCTTTTCTGGTAGGCTCCCAGAGTTTCTGGTCCAAAAGAGTTGATTCAATAAAGTAACACTAACATCAGAATACATTTTTTTGCAACATTTCTCCCCATCCCTGCTGCTGCAAGGTGCACTTGACAGTCAACCAAGATGGGAAGGCATAGCCTGTGGCAATCAAATTTCAGTGACAGCAAGTAGAGGTGCTGGGTTGGTGCCCTTCTTTTAGGCAGGACACTGAGGACTTTGGGGCACATGAGAGAAGAAAGTAGCACTTTACCACCACAGTGACTTACAAATGTATCCCTTTCTCCTTCATATCCATCCTACCTCATTCTCTCTCTGTATCCCTGCTGGAAGAGAGTCCTGATGTTAAATTAACGAGCACATTAGCAAATTTCTCAAAATTGCCCAAACACACCAAGCCTGTTCTTGTACGGCCTGGAGTGGCACCTCCTTCCCCAACCTTTCCCTGACTCCAGATACCAACTTATCTTTCAAAAAGCAGTTCAGGAACCACTCCCCACGATCCTTTCCACGCCCCACTTCACCGCAGAAGAATGAACCCTCCCGCAGGTCGTTTCCTGCTGCGGCTGTAACAACACAGACTTATTATCTTACTGTTCTGGAGGCCAAAGTCCTCAGGTCCTGCTGGTAAGATTGCGTTCCTTCTGCAGGTGGTAAAGGAGAATCCGATTCCTTCTGTCTCCTGTTCCATCTCCTAGGGGCTGCGGGCGCTTCGTGGTGCAGGGCTTCTCCCTCCAAGCACTCTGACCTGTGTGTCCCTCACATCTCCTTCCCTGGCACCCAGTCACTGAATCTCTCGCCTTCCTCTTCCCTTGTTAGGACCTTTCTGATTACATTGGGCCCACCTGGGTAACCCAAGCTACTCTCCCCATCTCAAAATTCCTTCAGGTAATCCCATCTCCAAAGTCCCTTTTGCAGGTAAAGTAACAACTCAGGGGATCTGAGGATGAGGATGTGCACCTCTCATCAGGCCTTTGTTCCTTCTCCCACACCTCATTTTGAAGCGGCACTCTCTCGTTTCACATGTCCCTGTTAGCAGCTGCAGAACACTGGGATACATTTTGTTTATCACAGGTTATTTTCTCCCAGAAGGAGCTACCTTGTGTCTTTACATTTTTTCTCCAGTGCCTGGAGTTTTGCTTCTTAGTTTGCAGTTGTTCGATAAATCTAACTAAATGTTTGTGGAAAACAAAGTCGGAAAAAGAACAGTAGGGACTACTTAATGGTAATGCTATTATCTGACTATCAAATAGAATAAATAGATTTTGCATCTACATGGACATCAGAACACAAAGTTGGAAAACTGCAATCAAATTCAGCATGTTGGCATAACATTTCACTGCTAATTACAGAACAGCAAAACCTGGTCTAGGTCAGGGATCTGCACACCCCAGCCTGTGGACACCCGCTTTTTTTGTTGTTGTTGTTGTTATTTTTTTTAATCCTCACCCAAGGATATATTTACTGATTTTAGAAAGAAAGGAAGGGAGAGAGAGAGAGACATTAATGTGAGAGGGAGATACCGATGGATCAGTTGATCTGTTCAAACCCGCAACCTTCTGGTGTATGGGGACAACGCTCCAACTGATTGAGCCACCCAGCCAGGGCCAGAGCCACCTGTTTTTGTAAATAAAATTTTATTGGAACAGTTTTGTCCACTTGTTTACTTTTTTGGATGCTTTTCTGTGTCAGTGGCAAAGTTGAGTTCTTGAAACAGAGACAGTACGCCCTGCAAGCGTGAAATATTTACTATTTGGCTCTTTACACAAAACATTTAGCTGACGCCTGGTCTAGCAAATAAAAAAGATTAAACCAGAATTTTGTTCCAGGCAGGTGGGATTAAAGCATTCTGAAAGCTGAGTTCTCATATTCAACCACCACGGCAGTTGAACACCTACCTGTGTAACTGGGCTCCTTCTGACCTATTAGATTAATAGGATGATATTCTAAACCAGCCATGAAATTATAAACCTTCTCAGTGGATTTCTTTTGAATATATCAGTGAGAGCTGAGATAAGCTAGGGTTGTATCCAATTTCTAAAGAAGACCAAACGTCAAATTTCTTAACTTCTACCTTATGAGTGTGGCCTGAAGCATCTCATTGGTGCTCAAGAGTAGCACCCTAAAAAGTTATTGCAGCCTTCAGGAACATCATTGCCACTTCCTTCTGAAGGCGTTCACAGACCCTGGGGGTAATTCACTCGATTCCCTTTGGTAGAAATTAACATGTTTGTAAGAGGGAATAAAATGAGGATAAGAACAAAAGTCAGGAAATAAAAAAAAGTTGTTTCCTAAAACATTACCTTTTAGCAAAGATGGCTTTGTAGTTTATTTTTTAAAACCATTATTGTTGGTGTTTGCATAAAGGTAGAACTTTCAGAATATTTGGTTAGGGAGAAAATGGTCATTGGTCAAATCATTTTTTGCTATATCACTTTAAGAAAATACCCCTTTAGTTTTATTTTAAATGTAGGATTTAATTTCAGAAACCACTTATAAAACTGTTAACACTTAACCTAGTTCCTAATTCCCAGGAATTAAGAGCCTTGGGCTATAATTTCAGTTCTGTCACTTGTGTGAACTACAAGTCCCATGAATTTCTGTGGCCTCAGTTTCCCCACATGTGAAATTATAGCTCCATCTTACTTGCCCAATTCATAGAACTGCTGTCACGACAAAATGAGGTCATGTTTGTGGATTTGTGCAAACACTATACAAGTAAAAGATGCTATTATTTGATTGTTGCCTTAACGTCTACACAAATTGTCCATGGCATTAAAAATGTTATGGTCATAAATATCTATAATAAGGCTCCATAGTTGACTATGAAATTCTCCTTGTGAATTTCATAGTTTAGATTTTATTTTGATGTGATAAACAGGCATAATTAACTTTTACTGCATGCACTATTTGTGGGAATGTCTTAACATGTTAAGCATAGCCATCTTTCTCAGCGATACACAAGGATTACCAAACCGAGAAGTGCTATCTTTAAAAATGGGATGATTTCATTCGGAGATTTGAGTTTGGCTTTATTGCTGAGATTAACAAAATGTTGCTGTTCAAAATGAAACTGTTTTCTTTTAAGCACTTCATATTTTTTTCTCGGTTAAAGAAACAGCAGTAACATGATTAGATACCAGTAATTAAATATCTTTGTAGGACAGTATCTTAATAGCTTATATTTAGAACACAGCCATTCCAAAAACATTCAATTACATAGATGCAGCTTTAATATTTAACAGCTTGTTTCTTAACTGCCAGCCTTCTGGTGAGCTGATGTTGACTATGTATAAAGGAAAGCAAGCAGCTTAGTGTCAAATTAAGAGAAGTGGAATATATTATAATGGTACTTTTTATGTTTTGCCATTCTCACATTCAGCCAAGTATAATTTTTTCTTTAATAAATTTAAATATTGATTCATCTCTCTTATTTTTAGCAAGAGGAGCCTTCAATTTTCTCTAAGCAAAATGAAGGTTTATCTAGGAAACAAAGAAGCCAAAAAAGTCATTCCACTTAAGCATCATTGGAAAACAAACATGTCTAAGAAGCAACAGACAGTAAACCAGACCCTCCTCCCCCGCAAAATTCCCAGAAAATAAGGTGTTGATACCCCTGGAAAGCCATGTCAGGCATGGAGAAGAAAGCTACCTATTCCTCTCCATTAGAGACAAGAACAGCAAGGAAGCCAGGCAGCCAGGAGCCTCTGAGTCTCCCTTTACCCAATGCTAAGTGTGAAGTTGTCATAAATAAAAAAACTCCTAATTTATTTACGGTACACTTTGTCTTTGAAGAAATAAAACATTTCTCCCAAATTTTTATTTTGATTCCAGTTCCTTAACTCCTTACTATGTTACGGAGAAATGAAACGATCCGGATGCAGGGAGTTCACGAAGCACGACTCTTTATTACACGTGTGGTCCCAGAGGAGGCAGTCTCCAAATTCTGGGCCCCGATCTCAGGGAAAACTGTTCTTTTAAACATCTTACATCCTGACTTCCACAGCAGGTGCGGTCGTAAATTTTAACTCCTTTTCCCCCTTTCTTTGATCTATTTCTTTAATCAGGGGGGCTCAGAATAGGTCTTGTATCCGTTATATCTTTTCTTATCAATAGGACTCGTATTCTGCTACATTTCTTTTTACATCAATAGGACTATTTCTTTTCTATATCAACTATAAGTCAGCCCAGTCCTTTTTACTAAAAAATGAAAAAAGAAAGAAAAGGAAGGAAGGAAGGAAGGAAGGAAGGAAGGAAGGAAGGAAGGAAGGAAGGAAGGAAGGAAGAAATTGTCCATTCACTGAAGTAAGCAGGCTGATCTTCATGAGGGTCAGGGCATGGCTCACACTATAACCACCAGGGTTGCTCAGAGAGTTAGTTGTCCATCTAACATGGCTTCATTTCTCTGGTTGGGTAGAACAAGCCCATCTGTCATATAGCGTGGACATAGCTGTGCCTAAAGTTAAAGCCACAGGAGTTCAAAGTTTAGAGCCACCACTTACTCCCTGTGCAACTCTGGGAAAATTGCTATCGGAAACACTCTCTCTTACCTCCAAAATGAGAGCTAGTAATAGTAGCTTCCTGGAAATGTCAGAATACCTAAGCCTAGAATGCAATTAATGCCTACTAAATAGTAGAAGAAAAAAGGTGAAACATTGCTAGAGAAAAGTCAAGCAAAGAGAAAACATTACATGGAAAGGGAGTGCCTGCTGGGATTAGAGCAAATTGTTTGGGGGAGGTGGGTAGGAAGGAGATGAAGAGAGAGGTGACTTTTACACAAGAGCAAATGAGACGATACCTCACCAGTAGGCCCTGCCTCTCTCACATTGTTTCAGCTCAGGGGGGTTACCTGGAAATGAGAAGGTTTGAATTTAAGTGCTTCCTTTTGACCTTTGATCCTTAAAATAGTGTTCCTGGCCTCTGGCCTTTTGTACTTAATTATGACAACAATAGCAATGGCCATAGGTCTGGAGCAGACTACATCCTTTGCATGGGAACAACTGGGCATGATCCTCATTGCTGTGGTTGTAAGTGAGCTCTGTGAAAATATATGCTGAATAGCTAATCTTCCTGATCATCCCCCCTCCATTACCTGTGGAGCACCAAGCACCTTGTCTAGGAATGGGGAAGGCCAGAGTAGCGGATCATGTTACTTGTAGCAAATGAGGACACTGTGAGGCCCCCAGTGACATGAGGCTGTGACTGCTTTGTGAAGGCATCAGCTTGTCAGAGGAAAATGAGCAACGCAGCCGACTGCTCCCCTCTGTCCCACTATTCTCTACCCAAGATGATAATCGATATCCTTCAGCACTGAATGGCATATCAATGGCTGAAATGGAAAAAAAATCTTTATTTCTGATTTGTCTTTCAAGATCTCCAGAGGAGGGGATTTTGATAAAGAAGACCATAAACATTCTCCACGCGGTAGAGCCGAGAGAGGGCGAACACTGCTCCTGTTCAATCTGTGAGGAGGGAGAATGAAAGCTGCACTGGAGAAGCAATATTTCTATGAAATCCTCCCTGATCATTTCCACCGGGGGCTGCCCAGCTGAAGAGCCACACTATTGAAAAAGAAAGAAGTGTGGGTATTGCTGTGAATAATGTGGGCATATACAAGGAAGAGCGAGGGAGAATGTCAGAGAGATAGCATTAAAATGCCTTTTCATATTCGACACAGAAGAAACCTTATCTTCAATAAAAATGTCTGATGAATATATGAGCTGCTAATATGTTACTATATCTAAGATTCCATCTTGGAGGGAAAAGGGATGATTTCATTATGTTGTTTTGAAAAGAAACCTACAAAGAATAAAGAGGAAGTGTCTCCACTTAAAGACTGGAGATGTGATATCACATTCTGAGAAGTTGTTTTCTGTCACCAGCCATAACAGCATCCCAGATATCTATAGGATTCGACACAAACAGAAGATGGAGTTACAGAAGAAGCACTTTTTTTTTTTTACCCCTGGTTTAAAAACAATGGAAAGAGTGAGGTGTTCCTTCTATCACAGACAAAGCAGGGTGCTATTTTTAGGTTAGTAGTAACTTCAAAGTCATTAGGGTCAAAGAACATTCAGAGAAGATAGATTACTGAAGACTTTGCATCTGTAGCATAACAGAGAATGAGCTATCAACCTGTCAGAAACGAACAGCTGAAGATTGCTTCATTCATTTTAAAATAATTTAAATCCAACTCTATGGAAATAATTAAGTAAAAATAGTTGGCCCCACAAAGAAAAATCAGTGGAGTGAAAAGGACCATATTGAGCAATATTCTCCCACTCTAATACCTTCAAATCACCCTAGTCCAGGGTTCCTCACTATTGACATTTTGGGCCAGATAATTCTTTGTGGTGCGGGGGCTGCCCTAGGCATTGTAGGATGTTTAGCTGCATCCCTGGCCTCTAACCACTAGATGCCAGTACCACCAATCCCCTCCCCCAAAGTTGTAACAACCAAAAATGTCTCTAGACATTGTCAAATGTTCCCAGAGAGGAAGGAGGGGGAAATCCAAAATCAGCCCAAGTCGAAAACCACTGCCCTAAACCCTGCCCTGCTTTTCATGGATACGTAGCCATGGATATGTAGTCCACTCAGACACCTAGTAAGACTCATCTGACATCGTCACCAACTTCTCAAAGTATCTCAGGCCTTGCCGTCAAATGTGTTAATCCATCCTATCCTTATAGACCTCCCTTTATTTCTTCTTAGATGATTCTTGCACATACCATTTTGCTTTCTTAGGTACTAGGCTGACAATTCCACCACATTGCTTTAAGGCTTCTAATGAATATAACAAAGTTGCTGAGCCATAGGTTCAAATCCTGCCTCTGACACTTAGACGCTGTGAAACATTTAGGCAAGTCGTTTTTTTTCTGGGTGTTTACTTTTTATATATGTATATTAAAAAGAGAACAACTATAGCTACCCTATAGCAATGTTGCTCATTAAATGATATTATATGTAAAATCCCTACCAGCATCTGGAGGCACATATTTTATGATAGCTTATAAAATTGGAAACATATTGCTTAGAAATATGGAATAATTTGGAAGAAATATGGAAGAAATAATTTGAGGGTGTAACAGGAAGCCAGTGGAACTGAAGTAGTATTTAATTATCAGCAGGGTGAAGGTGTGGTCAGGGGAGATAGGCAGGAACTCAGTGGGAACAGATCACCTGGGCATTTGCAAGCAGCTTCGTGGCTATGATGATCAGGGTCAGGAAGTACAACATATGGTGAACAAAGATGGAAATAAAAGTAGCCGGTGTTGAGAGAATCAAGGGTTATAATGGTGATCCATCCTTTTTTTTTGTTTTCTTGTGTTTCACTAGCCAACTGTTTTCATCTCAGTGGTTTTCTAGCTAATGTGGAAGTAGTCACCTATTTCTAAAAGAACTCTCTATTTCCCTAAAGTTAATTTTTACCTGATCAGTGTTTCTCTGATCGGTTCATCAGTTCAACATCAAAAGAAAACCCTAATGAAATGTAACATTTCTATAGACCTATTTTTGTAACAATGCAAAAATAAAGTGTCTGAAAATGTCTTAGTCACATATAAAGATCCTCTAGTCCACAGGTGGCAAACACAAGGCCCGCAGGCCGAATCCGGCCCTCCACCTTGTTTCTACCCGGAGGCAGTGCTGAGCTCTCACTTAACTGTCAAGGAGTAATTACATTTATAGTCCTAAAATTACACTCACGCTTTGAAGGCAAATGTGAGTCTGATGTGGCCCCTGGTGAAAATGAGTTTGACACTCCTGCTCTAGTCTATATTTTTAAAGGGAAGGTAAGTATTAAAAACCCAGCAAGTTTAGAGAATTAAGATTTCAGAAAAATATAAAATGCATGGCATTGTTAAATCTATTTGTAAAGTAGATTTATGTCTAAAATACTACACAAACAATAATTAGGTAAGGTTTAAAAGTAAATGCATTTTTAGTCTTCCCTTTAATTCTAATATTTGTATAAAATTTTACTGTTGCTTAATGAGGGGCTTGAGCTGGTAGGCCAATATTCTCTTTTATGTAACAACAGTCAAGAGAGAAATTATTGTATAGCATCAAAATAATAGAGCAATAGCTGGCAAATGAATTTTTCTATCAGATGCAATTCTAATAGCTCTACGCAATCACGATTAGACCAAGGCTCAGTGAGGAAAGTCAGGAAAATTAAAACAGACAGGCACCTCTTTAAGTCACTTGGTACAATTTAGTTGGACTTAATAGGCTCTTTCTCTGAGACTCTGAATAGGGGTACAAGCAGTTCCACCCAAATTTTCAGATCTTACTTCTACTAGAAATGTCAGCTGCTTTTGATCATATTGGTCACAGGGGCTTTTAATTTGGCTTGTACAGAAGGCTGGGGTCCTGCAAGAAATTATCTTATTTTTCTGCACACTTAAATGTTTCTCTGCTTTCATTTCAGTTGAAACAAATGTGCATCTGGTAGTAACCCACCGAACTGTGAGGTTCCTCGAGTCAGCGCCCAGCGCACCTCTTTTCAGCCCTCTCTCCACCCACCGTGCACAGCCCTCCTCACAGCCGTTTTTAGGTGTCATATATGTTATCTCTGTTCTACCCCGTTTTATCACTCTGTTTCTGAACAACCAAAGAGATCTTGCCTCCATAAAAATTACAAATGGAGACAACTTGTTTTCCATCTTAATAGAACAGAAATCCTATAAATTTTATGATCAAATGCTACCTCTACTTTAAATGTTAAAATGATGAATTTCACTTTTATTACATTGTCTGTTTCATTTTTGAAAATAGTTCAGGGTGCATATCCAGACTGTGAAACTTTCCATAGCAACACCATAGAAGAAGGGATATGGCTTTCTTTTGCATTTTCTAGGATGAATGGCTGTGAACTATTTTGATTTTCGCCTTTTAAATGCATTCTGGCAACATTCACAGATAGGACTGGCCCCTAAATTTATTGTGTGTGCCTCAAAACCAACTGAGTCAATTATTTCTATTTTCTAGCTCTATGTTTAATTATGACCAGCATTCTATACAGAATTTCAGGGAAGTAAAATTCCTGTACTAAGTACTCATATAAGATATAAGATTATTTTCTTTTTATAGAATTTGGAATCTGGGAGATAGAGAAGTTAGATTTGTGCTTAAGAAAGCTGATACCACCCTGGCTGGTGTAGTTCAGTGGATTGAGCACAGGCCTGTATACCAAAGGATTGCTGGTTCAATTCCCAGTCAGGGCACACGCCTGGGTTGCAGGCCAGGTCCCCAGGTGGGGGCACATGAGAGGCAACCACACATAGATGTTTCTCTCCCTCTCTTCCTCCTTCCCTTCCCCTCTCCTTTCCCCTCTCTCTGAAAAATAAATCAAATCTTTAAGAAAGCTGATACCTCTCTCACTCTTTTTCACATGCGTGCACGCGCGCGCACACACACATGACCTCCAGGATTTCAACGATGGCTGGGATTTGGTGAAGGAAGGAATGAGGAGGAGTGTGTTTGTATACTGCGGAACATGGTGGCAATTACAGTCTTTAGACTTGAGGAAAATTTCACAAATTCTAAAATCTCAGATCTCACTGTTGTTTTCCCTACCCTACTAAACGTTTCATGAGCTGAGAAGCCTGGCCAACTTCAGTAAGGGGGCATGATGACTCACTTAACATTTTCTAAAGCCTCGAAAGTCACTCATCTACTAGTGGGAGGCTCCTGGATTCAAGAGTGTAGTCAGGAAGTACAGACTCAACAGTCATACAACCTGGCGTTATTTTGAAGAATAGTGGTGCCTGGATAATGATATTTAAAAATGTATAATTGCACTTGTGATCAAGGAGACAAGAGAAATTTGTGTTATTCAAAGGTAAGGAGCCAATAATGGCTCTAGAGGCTGATGCTTTGGAAATCTGGCATCACACTTCTCCGTTTGCAGCGATGCACAACTCACAGTCTGTGTTTACACAGCTCTGGTTTACTTTAGCAAAGGTACCTGTTACATATTTGTTGATGTTCTCTTACCTTGTGTTGTTGATGCTGTGTTGTTTTTATACGAAGAACTACCAAAGTATAAGGTTCTGTTTCATGTTCCTCATAAAACATCTATTTACTTAAACATGCAAAGCTGTAAAGAAATAGAGAAAGAAGGGGGGGGGCACACACAATACCAGAGAAAAATTCGCTGACTATATACAAGACATGTATGTTCTCAACTTATTTTTAGTCTGTACCTATTGTAAATTGGACAGACACAAAAGAATAATTATACCATGTACAAGGTATGATGGATTACAATGGAACTGACAGCCGTGGGCCCACCACCCAGGATAAGAAATCCTGGGTGGCACCTGTGAGGTCTCCTAGGTAGCACTCAGTGATGTCATCTGCTTCGTCCTGGGGGGCACCTCTGCCCTAAATTGTGGGTTATCGTTCCCATGCTTTTCCGTGTAGTTTGCTGCCTATGTCAGTATCTTCAATCTGTAGTTTAGTTTTGAATGTTTTGAGCTGATATAGACAAAATCACTGTCTGAATTCTTCTGCAACTTGATGCTTCCAATATTATTTCCTGAGATGCATCCAGTTTGATGTGTGTAGCTCTATTTTATTCTTTTCTGCTGCCGTACAGTATTGTTTCATGATTTTTTTAAAAACCATAAGAAGAAGACTTGGCTATAAAAAGGCATACATCTTCAGTATTTGTTGTTTAAGAGAATTCCTGTCTTCAGACATCTTGATTTTTAAGAAAAATGCAAGGACTTGATTGTGTAACACATATTCACACTCTTAACTACAGTAGCCCCCACTTACCTGTGGTTTCTCTTTTCCTGGTTTCAGTTACCCATGGTCAACCATAGTGTAAAAATATTAAATGGAAAATTCCAGAAATAAACAATTCGTAAATTTTAAATAGTGCACACTTCTGAGGAGCGTGATGAAATCTAGAGCCATCTCACTCTGACTCAGCCAGGACCTGAATCATCCCTGCGTCCCAGGTCTGCGCCCAGTAGACAATCCCTTGTCCATTAGTCACTTAGTAGCTATCTTGGTTCTGTGTGTGTGTGTGTGTGTGTGTGTGTGTGTGTGAGAGAGAGAGAGAGAGAGAGACAGGGGAGGGAGACAGGGGTCACACTCACATAACTTTAATTACAGTATATTATCATAATTATTCTATTATTTATTGTTAATGTATTACTGTGACTAATTTATAAATTAAACTTAGTATGTATGTATAGGAAAAAAGCATACTATTTATGTATAGGGTTCAGTACTATCTGTGGTTTCAGGCATCCACTGGGGGTCTTGGAGTGTATCCCCCATAATAGGGGGGAATACTGTACTTGTTTCATTCTCTGTCATCTAGAAAATAAGCTCTTTGTGGATTGCAAAGTTTTCTTTTCCCATTTGCAACATAAGAAACTAGTAAGAAAAGTACGGTTTAAAAAATTAAGTATTTGAAACTTCAGTATACATGAGAATTTCCTGTACACTCAGTTTTGGAGGTTACACTCTGAGAAATACTCAGATAAGGAAGGACTGTGGAGGAGTCCAGGAATCTTCCCCTTTAACAAGCCCCCAGATGACTGACCCAGTCATCCAGTAACCTCCTTGAGAAAATGTGTAAAGGAAATGAGCTTGTACATTGTATTGGGAAACATAGGACTTCTTTTTTTAAAAGAAAAGCAAAAAACAAACAAATAAAAAGAGCAATTACATTTCAGCAAATGTGTGAGGAGGTAGAGAGTAGCAACAATGTAAAAGCTATTATTTTCTTTTTTGTTGAGGTCTAATTGACATATAATCTTATACTAGTTGTACAATGTATTGATTCAATATTTGTACATATTGAAAAATAATAGCCACAATAAGTCTTGTTAACATCCATCACTACATAGTTACTGCGGGGGCCCCTGTCCTGGGCACCAGATGTGGGGGGGCTCTGCCCGCAGAGCCCCATCTCTCAGTCACAGATGAAAATGAAAACTACCAAGACATCTTCTGCTCGGGGAGGAAAGGGGTCAAACTCTCAGAGGAGAATGACCCAAAGCCCCTTCCTCACTAGGCTTTTATTGGGTTCCAATACACCGGAATACAGGTTTAACATGTCAAAGAAATCTGAGGGCTTAATCTGAGTCAGTGTTTGTCAGGAAAGGGGGTTGCCAAACTTTGGGAGACATACTCATTTCCTCCTCAGACCCTTGTCATTTAAATGAGAGCACCCTTAGCAAAGCAGGTTTCACAGGACTTTAGGAATTCTTTCTTATGCCCGATCACCCAGGGAGCCATCCTGGCTGGTACAGGGCTGCACCGCTCACCCCCACAGTTTCAGGCTTTAAGCCTATTAGGAAGCAGGAGACATCTCCCAAATGGAAATGAGGACTCGGGCTATGTCAGAATAGCCGGGGGGTGAGGGGCCATCACATCCTCTTTGCTGCAGCCCCCTGAGTCCTTCCATGAGGCCTCCCAAGTGGTTGCATCTGGCTTAGGTTGCCCCTCCCATGAGGAGTCTTACCCGTCATTGACTGCCAATCAAGCATTGGGGCCAGAGATGGATGAGGCAGAAGCAGCACTCTTGCCAGGGAGATAAGCTTTGTCTCCTTAGTAGGTCACGTCCTTGTGACAGAACAGACACAGATGAAGTGGGTCCCTTGGCTCTTACACAGCCCACCATGGGGTGAGCGTTACAACTCCTGAAACCAGGCTGAACGGTCCACAACAAGTTACAAAATATTTTTTCTTGTGATGAGGCCTGTTAATATCTACTCTCTTAGCAATCTTCAAATATATAATACAGTATATTGTTGCCTATAGTAAATATACTGTACATTATATCCCCATGGCTTATTTATTTTATAATAAATGTATACCTTTTGACCCCTCTCACCCATTTTGCCCACCTCCTCCTCCACACCTCTGGCAGCCATCAGTCTGTCCTGTGCATATGTGAGCTTGCGTTTTATGGGTTCTTGTTTTGTTTTGTTTTTAGATTCCACACATGTGAGATTATATAGTATTTGTCATTCTTATTTTATTTATAATAATGCCCTCAAGGCCTATCCATGTTGTTGCAAATGGCAAGATTTCTGTATATTTTATGAAAAAACTTATATATATATATGTTTTTTTGTTTTTTTTTCTGTAATGTTATATTTTTTTAATATATTTTATTGATTATGCTATTACAGTTGTCCCATTTCTCCCCCATCATTCCCCTCCACCCTGCACACCCTCTCCCACCCACATTCCCCCCTTTAGTTCATGTCCATGTGTCATAAGTTCTTTAGCTTCTACATTTCCCACACTATTCTTGCCCTCCCCCTGTCTATTTTCTACCCACTGTCTA
Source organism: Glossophaga mutica (assembly GCA_039655065.1). Classification (NCBI taxonomy): domain Eukaryota; kingdom Metazoa; phylum Chordata; class Mammalia; order Chiroptera; family Phyllostomidae; genus Glossophaga; species Glossophaga mutica. The sequence continues at coordinate 163,120,526 of CM077303.1, forward strand.
TGCTACTTATTCTCTGTACCTTTTCCCCCTCTCTTCTCCTCCCATGCCCCTGTTGCTAACCCTCCATATGATCTCCATTTCTGTGGTTCTGTTCCTGTTCTAGCTGTTTGCTTAGTTTGCTTTTGTTTTAGGTGTGGTTCTTAATAGCTGTGAGTTGGCTATCTTTTCACTGTCATATTTTTTATCTTCTTTTTCTTAGATAAGTCCCTTTAACATTTCATATAATAAGGGCTTGGTGATGATGAACTCCTTGAACTTGAGCTTATCTGAGAAGCACTTTATTTGCCCTTCCATTCTAAATGACAGCTTTGCTGGATAGAGCAAAAGAGACCTTCCAGGCAAGAAGGGGCTGGAAAGAAATATTTGAAATATATACATAAGTTTTAATGCACTCATCCATCCCTGAACACTTAGTTTCCATGTGTTGGCTATTCGTAGAACTAGAGTTGATCATCTATTAAAGTAAACTAGATAAGAAAATCAACTGCTCATAGATTGAGAAGATGGCTAGTCACATAGTGTGACTTTGAAAGTATTGAAAGACTCTCTAACTCCAACATGCTTACCCAAGGTGCCACCATGGTATCTAAAATTCACACCATCAGACAAATCACTAGTTTAGATTAGTGTATGTGCTTGCCATGGAGCATTAATAGGTATTATATTAAGAAAAAAACACGTTCACAGATAATGTTCATAAATTTTAGAAAAAATTCATGCTTAAACAAATACTTGTCTTCACCATAGAACTTACCATACTTGAATAAACTACAGTGCTCACTTCGGCAGCACATACACTAAAATTGGAATGATACAGAGAAGATTAGCACGGCCCCTGCGCAAGGATGACACGTAAATTCATGAAGTGGCCCATATTTTTTGACCCACACATATGCTGCCTACAAGAGACCCACCTCAGGACAAAAGACCTACGCAGACTCAAAGTGAAGGGCTGGAAACAAATTTTCCAAGCAAATGGATAGGAAAAAAAGCTGGGGTAGCAATACTCGTATCAGACAAAATAGACTTCAAAAGAAGAGCCATAAAGAGAGACCCAGAAGGTGACTTCATAATACTCAAGGGAAGAATCCACCAAGAAGACATAAACATGGTAAATATATATGGACCCAACATAGGAGCACCTAAATACATAAAGAAAATCTTAGAGGACTTCAAGAAAGATATTGACAGCAACACAATTATAGTAGGGGATTTTAACACCCCACTGTCAAAAATGGACAGATCTTCCAAACAAAATATCAACAAAGATATTGTGGCATTGAACAATGCTCTAGATGAAATGGACTTAACCAATATATATAGAGCCCAAAGAAACTAAATACACATTCTTTTCAAATGCACATGGAATATTTTCAAAGATAGACCACATGATAGGACACAAAATAAGCCTCAACAAATTCAAGAAAATTGAAATCATACCAAGCATTTTCTCTGACACAAGGGACTGAAACTAGAAACCAACCCCAAGGGGAAAAATCCAAACCCTCAAAATCATGGAGATTGAATAGCATGCTATTAAACAATGAATGGGTCAAGAATGAAATTAGGGAGGAAATCAAAAAGTTTCTGGAAACAAATGAAAATGAATTCACAAGAACCCAAAACTTATGGAACACAGTGAAGGCAGTCCTGAGAGGGAAGTTCACATCAATACAGGCCTACCTAAAAAAGATAGAAACATTTCAAACAAACAACTTAACCCTATGCCTACAAGAAATCGAGGAACAACAACAAAGACATCCCAGAGCAAGTAGAAGGAAGGGAATAACCAAGATCAGAGCAGAATTAAATGACATAGAGACGAAAAGCACAATTCTAAGGATCAATGAATCCAGGAGCTGGTTCTTTGAAAAGATAAACAAAATTGACAAGCCTTTCAGCAGGCTTACCAAGAAAAAAAGAGAGAGGACTCAAATAAACACAATCAGAAATGAAAGAGGAGAGATTACAACTCACACCACAGAAATACAAAGGATTGTAAGAAATTACTATGAAGAACTGTATGCCAGGAGGTTTGCAAACCTAGGTGAAATGGACAAGTTTCTAGAAAAATATAATCTTCCAAAACTCAATGAAGAAGAAGCAGAAAGCCTGGACAGACCCATAACAGCAGATGAAATTGAAGCATTAATAAAAAAAAACTCCTGACACACAAAAGCCCTGGACCAGATGGTTTCACAGGAGAATTCTGCAAAGCATTTAAGGAAGAGCTAACCTCTATCCTTCACAGACTATTTGAAAAAATCCAAAATGATGGAAGACTCCCAAACTCTTTTTATGAAGCGAGCATCATTCTAATCCCAAAACCAGATAAAGACACAACAAAGAAAGAAAACTTCAGGCCAATATCGCTGATGAACATAGATGCTAAAATCCTCAACAAAATATTGGCAAACCACATCCAACAATACATTAAAAAGATCATACACTATGACCAAGCGGATTCATCCCAGGGATGCAAGGATGGTTCAATATTCTCAAATCAGTAAATGTAATATATCACATAAACAAAAGCAAAGACAAAAATCACATGATCATGTCAATAGATGCGGAAAAAGCATTTGATAAGGTACAACACCGATTTATGACAAAAACACTCAGCAAAGTGGGAATAGAGGGAGCATTCCCCAACATAATAAAGGCCATATATGAGAGACCTACAGCCAACATCATATTCAACAGGCAAAAACTAAAATCTTTTTCACTAAGATCAGAACAAGACAAGGTTGTCCACTTTCACCACTTCTATTCAATATAGTATTGGAAGTCTTAGCCACAGTGATTAGACAAGAAAAGGAAATAAAAGGCATCCAACTCAGAAAGGAGGAAACAAAACTATCATTGTTTGCAGATGACATGACAGTGTACACAGAAAATCCTATAGACTTGGCCAAAAAGCTCCTTGACCTAATAAATTAATTTGGCCAAATAGCCGGATACAAAGTCAATATCCAGAAGTCAAAGGCATTTTTGTATACCAACAATGAAACAGCAGAAGCAGAAATCAAGAAAAAAATCCCATTCTATATAGCAAAAAGAAAAATAAAATACCTAGGAGTAAACCTAACCAAGGAGGTAAAAGACCTGTATGAATAAAACTACACAACACTGAAGAAAGAAATCAAGAAAGACACAAAGAAATGGAAGCAAATACCATGTTCATGGATCGGAAGAATTAATATCATCAAAATGTCCATACTGCCCAAAGCAATTTACAAATTCAATGCAATACCTATTAAAGTGCCAATGGAATATTTCACAGACATAGAACAAACACTTCAAAAATTTATATGGAACCATAAACAATCCCAAATAGCTGCAGCAATTTTGAGAAAGAAGAGCAAAGTAGGAGGGATCACAATACCTGATACCAAACTGTATTACAAGGCTACTGTAATCAAAACAGCCTGGTACTGGCATAAAAACAGGCACATGGACCAGTGGAATAGAACAGAGAGCCCAGAAATAAACCCAAATCTCTACAGTCAATTAATATTCGACAAAGGGGGCAGCAACATAAAATGGAGTAAAAATAGCCTCTTCAACAAGTGGAGTTGGGAGAACTGGACAGCTATGTGCAAAAAAATGAAACTTGACCACCAACTTAAACCATACACAAAAATAAATTCAAAGTGGAAAAAGATTTAAATATAAGCCGTGACACCATTAAAGTCCTAGAGGAGAACATAGGCAGGAAAATCTCAGATATTACACGCAGCAACATTTTTACTGATATGTCCCCTAAAGCAAGGGACATAAAGGAAAGAATAAACAAATGGGATCTCATCAAAATAAAAAGCTTCTGCATGGCTAAAGAAAACAGTATTAAAATAAAAAGAGAACCAACTGTGTAGGAAAACATATTTGCCAATCATACCTCAGACAAGGGTTTAATCTCCAAAATATATAAAGAACTTACACAAGTCCACTCTAAGAAGACAAGCAACCCAATTAAAAAATGGGCAAAGGACTTGAACAGACACTTCTCCAAGGAGGACATACAGAGGATCCAGAGACACATGAAAAGATGCTCGATATCGCTAGCTGTCAGAGAGATGCAAATTAAAACCACAATGAGATACCACTTGACACCAGTCAGAATGGCCATCATAAACAAAGCAACAAACAACAAGTGCTGGAGAGGTTGTGGAGAAAAGGGGACCCTCGGGCACTGTTGGTGGGATTTCAGACTGGTACAACCACTATGGAAAACAGCATGGATTTTTCTAAGAAAACTAAAAATGGATCTACCTTTTGACCCAGCAATTTCACTGCTTGGATTATATCCTAAGAACCCTGAAACACCAATCCAAAAGAACCTATGCACCCCGATGTTCACATAGCAGCACAATTTACAATAGCCAAATGTTGGAAGCAACCTAGGTGCCCATCAGTAAGTGAATGGATCAAAAAACTATGGTATATTTACACAATGGAATTCCATGCAGCAGAAAGAAAGAAGGAGCTCCTACCCTTTGCAACAGCATGGATGGAACTGGAAAGCATTATGCTAAGCAAAATAAGCCAGGCAGTGAAAAACAAATACCATATGATCTCACCTTTAACGGGAACCTAATCAACAAAACAAACAAATAAACATAATATAACTAAAGACACTGAAATTGAGAACAGGCTGACAGTCACCAGAGGGGAGAGGGGAGGGAATTTCAGGGGAAAAGGGGAAGGGTTTAGAGAAACAAGTATAAAGGAAACATGGACAAAAACTAGGGTGGGGGTGGAAATGGGAGGGAAGTGGGGAGGGCTGGGGTGGTGGGCTGGAATGGGAGCAAAAGACAGAAAATTGTACAAGAACAACAATTACAATAAAAATATTTTAAAAAAAAGAAAACTACAAACTGTTACAAATCTCCAATAGTGGACATAAATAGGCAGTATCTTCCAAATGTGGGTGACCATAGGATGCTTTTCTTTCTTTTTTTATAATGTACCTTATTAGACTGGTTTTTCTCAAATCAGAAAATTCATCTTTCCCAGAAGACACTTAATAGTATGCAAATGTCCTAACTGGATGGACAACTCATGAGCCCATTACCATACATAAATACTTGAGCACAGACTTCTTCTCTGTCAAAATAATGAGCTTCAAAGAAGAGAAACTTGCAGGAAAAAGGGACTTACATTTTGGTGGGACTGAAAGACAAGGAGGGTTCGTGGGGTGCTGGTGGTGGTGGGGAGTGGGGCAGGCAGGCCATCTCAGTGCGGCACTGCCCAGGGGGACTCCGGCAGATCTCAGAGCCCAAACAGAGGGCACAAGGGGGCAGAGAGCCTGGATGCCAATCCCCAAACACACTAAAATGGAAGTGAGCATGGAAAATGGTGGGAGGCATTACGGGCAGTTTTTGATCATGGCAATCTTTGCCTAAGACTACCCTTACTGGGGAAGAAATCCCCTATTTCTTATTTCCAGAGGCAGCCAACCGTTATAGCCCTCCCTGCTTCTAAGTCTTCTGAATGTAATTCTTCCTGCAGTCAAATACCCACAAGTAAATTACAGTGTGCAAAACAGTGGAGACTTTCAGGAATACACTGTTAATGCCTAATATTCGATGTACTGTGATTCTCCAATGCTCTGAGGTTTCACATCGATCACATTTGAACTTCTCATTTCTATGAAAAATGGGTTCATTTCATTATTTTAAAACTATTGCAGTAAGTCCTTACTTAACATTGTCCATAGGTTCTTGGAAACTGCTACTTAAATGAAATGACATATAATAAAACTAATTTTAACTTAGACTAATTGATAAAAGCAAGAGTTAAACTTCTAGGGCATATTTCTGGTCATGAAAACAGCCCCAAAGTTCTAAATAAAGAACCCAAAATACTTTAAATATTAAAACATTGAAATAAATGTGAACTATCCATACATTTACAGATTAATTTTTAAAAAAGTAAGAATAATATTCTAATCTACATATTTCGATCCAGGGTCGTGGGTGGCTAGAAACTGTCCCAGTAGCTTAGGGAAGGAGGCAGGACCCACCGAAGACTGGTGGTCCTGCAGTTGCAGGGCACGCACCCCCACCCCCACACTCGGACTGGGGCAACGCCAATGCCCCGGTGACCCTCACAAGCACACCTTTGGGGTGAGGAAGGAAACCGGAGTGCCTTGAGAAAACCTGCACCAGGTACAGGGAGATCATGTCAGCTCCACACAGACAGTGGCCCAGCTAGAAATGGGTGTTTTTTTTTCCCACATCAACATAACAAAACAACTTTAAAAGAAACAACATTATTCGAGTACTCAAAACAACACAAATTTTAACTTCTGTATTTTGAATGTATTCTTACCATGAGGGTTTAAGTTTCATTTCCTAGGAAAATCACCATAATAATTTTGTGTGGGATATTAATTTCTACTGTAAAGTGAGGTTTTAGTAAAGACCCAGAACTAACATGCAGTCACCATTCTAATTGGAAAATCAAAGTTCTCAAATATTTTAAATAATTAGGGATTCACTTGAATTTAAAAGCGACTTTTGTGCATTGCCTGTCATTATAACTAAACGCAGTTTGGAAGAAAGTGGCGCAGAAAGTTTTATTTTGGGAGATGAGCCCATCACGTCAGCACCATCACGCAATGGAGACAGGATGCATGTGTGGACTCTGAACTGTGTCCTTTTTCGACTGGAGATAAAATGTGTCTTGCTGTAGCAAGCGATTTTTTTTCTTCTTCCCAACTAAAGTCAGGTCTTCTACCTTAATACACACATTCTATGAATTATTTTCACGTGGAGTTTCTACAGCCTGTCAAGGGGTGCAATCTGCCTGTTATAGGATATGCTAAGATATTTGTACCCTATCAACTGTTAATTAGCATGACAGCCTGCAGCATTTTTTTTTCAATGTTTCAATTGAGCACAGCTCTTGGTGTCTAGGCTTAGGTTAAGAGTGTAGGCTGACAGAACTACCCTCCTTTAACACTTCCTCCGTGTTCTTTGGATGCTGACAGAAATATGTTTGAAGCTGATAAGCCAGGATGTCCTGTTACTTAACAGAGGAAAGAAGGCAAACACAAAGTTTTTCCTAAGTAAACATTTCTATGACTTCACCCTTGCCAAAAGGAAAGCAAGAATCCCATCTTTGAGAGGTCTAAGTGATATCTTGTTCCTATGTGATTTATTTTAAAATATTGTATTTGCCAAAAGTTTGAAAGCTTGCATTGTTTTCTCTATCAAAGATGAGGAGTAGCTTTTCTTTTAAATAGGTCCCTGATTATCTCAAATTCTGTCTTCTCTACCTTTTTTCCTCTTTGCCTTTCCGTTTGTCCCCCATTGGTTAGAAAGCTATCTTCAAATCATGAATCAGAGCAGAACCACAGGAATCACTCAGGACAGGTGCATCCGCAAGGGCAGGTGTGAGCAATGAAGAACCAGGCTGGGTTTTTGTGCAATTTATCGGTGAGAGAGGACTTCCAACCAAGGCAAAGGAACTTCAATCCAATCTGTGGATCGCACAGAGGAATTTTATGGCACATTCTCAGTGGCACATGGCTTCCTAGAAACGGAGCACGGCATAAACGTCCATCTCAGAGTGGGCACATGTGAACCGCCAGCGTCTCCATATCAAAAGCTTTGCCAGTGCCATTGCTAGAACGTCATTTCCAGAGGCACGACCGAAGGCACAGAGAAATGCTCCAAAATTGGCTGCAGAATAAGACACAACCAGTATTACCTTTCAGGCCACTGATGTCAAAATACTGCTCCAATCAAAATAATGAAACAAGTTATTTAACACCACTGCCTCTTCTGGAATACAACATGCAGTATACGGTGGTGGCGGAGATGCCTGAAATATGGGGTGTGTCTAAGATTAGTAAGGAAATAATTAACATAAAATTTAGGAGAGTGTCTGCCCTGCATGGGGTGGGGAGGGCTGGGTAAGTAGAGAGGTAATAAGACTAGAAAAGAGTGTGCAAGGGGCATCTGTGATATTGTTAATGTTGGCTTGCAGTTTCACAGATGTTTATTTTATTACGAGTCTTTATATCTTCCATGATATTCATTAAATACATTCTTCTGCATCAGTTAAAACACCATGTGCCTGATGCTCAAATAAAACTGTCTATTGAAACATTAACACATTTATGCTCCTTTTGTTAGAAAAGATAGTTCTTTATTAAAATGGCCCCACCATCCTACATCTTATTACCATCTCAATACCAGAATAATGATATAAACTGTTTTGAGATAACTTAAGACAAAGAATGCCAACACCTAACACAGAAGTTTTCCTATCTCACCATTTACTATTAGGGACATATTCTGACCTTAACCTCACACATGTTCCATGACGATGGAGAGCTTTCTGACTCACTCTGCCTCTACAGTTCAAACCTTTCTCCGGGACTTCAGATGCTTTGAGTTAAAAGCCCTTTTGAGTTGGCTTATTTCTCAGCAGTGGGTGCTTTTAAAAAAAATTCCTGTGACTGTCCTTTACCTCCTTCCAAGAGGAGAAGGTTAGATACTAGATTGTTTTTCAGATCTTTTGGTTCTAAAAGTCTCTGATTCTGTGACAATCAAGGAAAGGGTTAGCTTGTTTTTCCAGCTTCTCTGCTCTCAAAGCATCCATTTCCTCCTTCAAACAACTGACGAAAAAAGAACGTGTGGAATTAGGAATGGCTGCTCCCTGACTTCTCACTTCTTTGCTCTCTGATGCAAGTCAGCTTTCTTTACTCACTGTCGTTAGTCCTCCCTCCAGTGCCCCCCCCCGCGCGCGCGCGCACACACACACACACACACACACACACGAACAGGCACACACACACGAACAGGCACACACACAGCACATAGGAAGCCTGGCCTCACAGGTAGTTTAGCTCTAATCTTGCTTCTGCTGATCTGTGCCAGACACCCGTTCCCTTATCCAGACAGTAACAGCAAAGAGTTGATGATCCTTTTGCTATGTGCTATACTAAGTTCTTGAATTGCTGGGTAGTCAGTTTTTAGCCTTTGGGTTTTGGAGTCAGCTCATCCTAGATTTGAATCTCAGCTATGAGACCTTGAGCAAAAAGACTTCACATGTCTGAGTCTCAGTTTCCACATCTGTAAAATGGGGATGATGTAAGTATAAAAATCTTAAAAATGTTTACAAGGGGCTGTTAGAATAGGGACAAGCACACAGTCCATCACTAAATGATAGTTACTTTGTTACTATTATTAGCATTATTGCCAGTGCCACTATATAGGCCAATATTCCAAACCCTTACTCCTACACTCCTCCCTAAAACTCTCAAACTTGATTTTGCTGCTCCAGCCTGGGTGTCAAGTCCCCACTCCTGACCCCCTGGCTCCTGGACTTTTCTGTCTGATGCCCCTTCTATGGGTGATCTCTTAGAGTGCTGCACCCTGAGGCCCACCTACTCTCCCATCTAAAAGCACATTATTTATACCTCACTCTATTTGCTGTTTCTGAGTTCCCTGTACTTAAATTCTAATTACCCCTCCTGTCTAGCCAACCTCCCAGTATTGCTCTGAAGACTTCGGATAAGATACTTTTACATACCATAATGCTTAATCCCTACACAAACCCTACAAAGGTACAAGGTCTCTGCCATCCTCGACATGTAAACTCCAAAGAGGTCTCTTCAATTTTCACCATCTCCCAGAAGGATGGGGCCTGTATCAAATCTGCTAAGTCACATGGCCATACCTAGCTGCAAGAGAGGCCACAAAGTGTAATCTTTAACTGGGTGACCACAAACCCAGCTAAATTATTAGCGGAAAGAAGAGGAGAGTGGATATGAAGCACAGCCAGCAAGCTGCCCGAGGGTGATAATAGTATTGCCATTTTCTATGAGAACACTGTGGCTCAGGGGAAATTGAGCAGTCCCACACCAATAAAGTAGAGGAGCCAGGAACTGTCATCAAGTCCATTAGACTCAGGAGCTCTTCTTCCTCCTTTTCTTTCCCCTCTTCTTCCTCTTCTTCTTCCTCTTCCTCTTCTTTTTCAGATTTTTTTAAATTTTATTTTTATTGTTGGAGCTACTTCTGGTCAGTACTGTCTGATTCCCCGTGTTCGCTGAGAATGCAGCTGCTCCTGTGAGGAGATTTGTCATAATAGAAGACCCCGGTCCCTGCCCACCCCCTGCCCTGCCCCTGCCACTCCATTTTAGCTAGAAGAATGAAGCAGACCCCACTCTCCAGTTACTTTAGCTACCGCATAACATTTACATATTTCAGTATATTGTTACTTCTCTTAGCAATGTTTACTAAGTAAGCGACACAATTTCGCCAACAATTCGCACAGGTGAACTATGGTTTCAAAGGATGTATTCCTTACATAGTACCAAGTGTTTTAGATGGGCTGTCATCATAAATGACACAGAAACTATCTGGACCAGGAAGTTCAAACCAGCAGACCACTTCAGAGGAAATAAGTGGTCATTGATGTCCTTCCTCCTGGGAAGGCAGTAGTACCCAAGGCAGAAATTCAGAAAAAAATAGCCAAAATGTATAAGACCATGCCAGACGTCAGCTTTGTGTTTGGGTTCAGAACCCATTTTGGTGGCAGAAAGGAAGCTGGCTTTGGTATGGTTTAGTATTCCTTGGATTATATAAAGAAAAATGAACCCAAACATAGACTTGCAAGACATAGCCTATATGAGAAAAAGAAGACCTAAAAAAAAAAACAACAAATAAACAAACAAACAAAAAACCCCCAACAACAATCAGAAAGCAATGCAAGGACAGAATGAAGAAACTCAGGGGACTTGCAAAGGCCAATGCTGGTGCTCATGAAAAGGAGGAGTAAAGATTCTTCAGTGACTTTATCTGAGGTGATTGTGCGGATTTTTTCATGGGAGGGTTAGTTTAGTAAACTAAGTATGTACTGTAACCAAAAGCAGTTCTGGCTGCCTGCAGCTATGAAATTCAATACTCAAGAGGCAGGTGCTGAAGCAAAGGAAAGTATTTGCAGGTGCTGGTCACCTGAAAGATGAGGGAGTCTTGTCTCAAAGCCCACGTTCACATCTCAGTGGAGGCAGGGATTTTTATTTATTTATTTTTTTCCCAATGGGATTTTTTTTTAAAGATTTTTTTAAATTTTTTTATCTTTAGAGGGGAAGGGTAGGAGAGAGGGAGAGGGAGAGAAATATCAATGTAGGGTTGCCTCTCGTGTGTCCCCTGCTGGGAACTGGCCTGCAACCCAGGCATGTGCCCTGACTGGGAATCGAACCGCGATCCTCTGGTTCGCCGGCCCGCACTCAATCCATTGAGCTACAACAGCCAGGGCAAGGCAGGGATTTTTATAAGGATGGAGAGGGGACCTGAACAAAGAGATCAAGGAAGAGGGTTGAAAAGTTCTCTACGTGCAGACGAGCACAGTTCATTCTGATAAGGCAAGTGATGGCTCAACCTGCATCACCCTGTTTTAGTCATCCTGGCTTCACCTCATCCTGTCTCCATAGATGAAGGTTAGCACATCTCCCAGAGCTGGGCTGCCTGAAGGGCGGAGTCTGTGTCTTTTGAAGTTAGTTCCTAGGATTCCTATGCAAACACTCTGTTCATCTACAAGCTGGGTATCAGTCAGAGTCAGCACTTACAGAAACAATCTCAAAAGAATGGTGGGGTGGGTTACAATTTCCCACTGTTTCAATTTTACACTGTTACAAGAACTTTAAAACACATTTGAAACAAGGTTTATGAATAGGAATTCAAACTAATTCCACAGCAAACCTCTCCTCCTCACACACACAATTTTAAAAGATCCTGAAATAAAAACAAATAAATTATCCACAATACTTAAAGAAAAAATAATTAAGTTACTTGAATTTTAAATTCAAGTTATCCTTTTAATGTTTGCTTTGAGTCCACGCTGTTTTGTTTTTCAACACTGGCAAAACTACCATTCAGTATTCTTCACAGATGCACAAGCTTGGACTTACAGTTAATGAATAGCTTCCCTGCTGACTTTTTTGGATTTAATTTTATTCTGTTTAACTTCATTCTCAACACTGGTTTTTATTAGAGATCAATAATCACATTATTATGTGCTAGTAGATGACTCTAACATGTCAATCATTCTCTCAAAGATCTGGAAGCCACCCTGGAAACCATTTAGTTAGTTGTCAATGACTAGCTAGAGGAGGGTGGTTTTCAATTTGCATATGGAACCACCCAATTTTCTCACCAGGACAGTACTATATCAATCAGGGTAAGCTATCTGCTAAAACATATAATCCCCACATCTCAGTGGCTTAAGACAATACAAGTAAATTTTTCCCTCCCATTTTCTCATAGTCAGGATAGTGGGGAGGGCTGTGCCTTACCTATGGCCATTCAGGTACAGCCCCCTTCTCTCCTGTGACTCAGTCCTCCAGGTTCTAGGGATTTTCTCCATCGCACCATGAACGGAGAAAGAGTGAAGATGGTGGATGGGTGGAAGGTTTTTGATGGGCCAATTCTGGAAGGTACATGCCATTGGCTAGCACTTGCAGGACCTCACCTAACTGCAAGGAAGGCTGGGAATTGTAGTGTAGCTCTGTGCCCAGGAGGAAGAGAAAATGGGTTTACTAAGCATCTAGCCACCAAATATCTTTGATTCTGTCACAAATACCAAAAGAAATTGCTTGGTCATGAAAAAAAGGCAATTTAATTTAGAAGTCTAAAATTAATACTGATGCAATTTAAGTTTTAAAAATTAATAATAATATAGTTTAAAATGATGACCTATTATTTATACTAGCAAATCTAGTGAGAGAAATAACTTTACAAGTTATTTACAAACAGCTATCTAAAGTCAAAATATTTTTATTGTGGTAAAATATACATAACCTAAAATTTACCATTTTAACCATTTTTAAGTGTACAGTTCAGTGGCATGAAGGACACTCATGTTGTTGGGCAAGTGTCACCACCATCCACCTCCACAATTTTTTCATCTTCCCAAATTAAAACACTGTACCCATCAAACACTAACTCCCCACCTCTGCCTCCAGCCCCTGGTAACCACTGGTATTTTCTGTATCAGTGAATTGGACTAATCTAGGCACCTCACCTAAGTGAAAAAATATAATATTTGCCCTTTTGTGCCTGGCTTATTTCACTTAGCATAATGTCTTTAAGGTTTATTTCAGTTGTAGCATTATCAGAATTTCATTCCTTTTTAAGGCTAAATGATTTTCCATTGTATGAATCTACTACATTTATTTACCTACTCATCCATCAATGGGCACTTGGGATGTTTCCACCTTTTGGCTGTTGTTAATGATACTGCTATGAACAAGGGTGCACAAAGATCTATCTGAGTCCCTGCTTCCACTTCTTTCGGATACATATACTCAGAAGCAGTGTTGCTGGTACATCTGGTAATTCTGTGTTTAGTTCTTTAGGAACTGCTGTATTGTTTTCCACTGCAGCTGTAGAGTCAGAATCTTCTCAAAGATAAACTTGTAACCAGCTTCTACGAAAGCTTGTAGTGACACTCACCTGTAACAGTATAACCCCACTAAAGGGTTCCTTGAATGGGGGGATTATGTGTTTCAATATTGCTCTTTAAGAACTAGAATAGTATTAATTCCATTTTTCCTTTGTGTCTTAGTGAAGTAATAAAATATATTGAGTAGGTACTAGTATTCTCTGGGCAGTATAAAAAAATAGAAATTTAATAGAAAAAGAGGTGTGTTGAAAGCTCCATGCTGAACCTCTTGTGACATTGGTATCTAATCAATCTCCTAGAAATAATGGGAATGGTTTATCACACCCGACTGAAAATTAAAGCAGGAAACTGTCTATAGCACTGGAAATGTTAATTTCCAATGAACAATTAAAACCTGACAGTGAAACGATAGCACCACCATGCTTTTTTCCTGCTGTTTATGTGACAAATTGTCTGGATTACTTTATGTTTTGCCCTCTCCAGGTGTTTTGTACAGACTCTTTTTGTGTAGACATTTAAAACAACTAACTAGGTGATGAAAACCTGATGCTTTCCCAAAGTTTAACCCAAACAGTGAGGGGTTTACGGAGTTTGGTTTTGATTTCCTTCTCTCTGCCAATTTAGTGTTTCTGAGTACAGGTACTGTCAGAATTCAAAGACAAGATGAAAATAAAAAGCAGATGCTGTGGAAATGAGAGTGCATTTGAACTGAACCCTTAACTGAGAGATTCATTTGGAAATCTTTGGTTCCTTAATAAGGTGATTTTTAACTTGGCTATTTCATCAGACATTGATATATTAGGGTTCAAAAATATCTCCAAGTTAAGGTTTTCCAGGGAGAAAGGCTGAAAAATGAAGTTGGGCACAAGGCTTGATGCCAGATTATCATTTCTGACAGCAGAACATCATAAAGGAACACTTTTATCTGTTCTTGTCTACCCACCCTCAGGGCTACTAGGTCGGGGGGCCAGTACTACAGAATATTTATTTTTATTTTTACTGTTTTTAAAGAAAGAGAGGAAGGGAGGGAGAAAGAGAGGGAAAGAAACATTGATGTGACAGAGAAATATCGATTGGTTGCTGTTCACATGTGCCCTGACAGGGGCTCAAACCTGAAACCTAGGCATGTGCCCTGACCAGGAATCACACCTGTGACCATTCGGTATGTGGGATGATGCCCAACCTACTGAGCCTGTCTGGCCATGGCAGAATATTTTTTAAAATTATTTTAAAGTAGGATAGCATTTGATGCTTAGCTACCAGTAGTGCTTAAATCACTTACGACATGAAATGGAATTGTAGTATATACTCAAATGCTATATGCTACCAAATTTTTTCATTGTTGTACATTAGATTCATATGAATTGCTCTCCCCTTGTTTGAAAACACATGTTCACAATAGTTCCTGAAATAAAACTCCTGCATATTAATTTGATGCTTCTTTGAGGCTACTTCTGTCCAAGAGAAATGAAATCTAGACTAGTTCCTCTTTAGCACTATGCTTTTAAGGAGTAAAAGCTACAGAAATAAGAGCCCGAATGAGAAATCCATCACAAATCTCGCACAATGGGTGTGATGCGGACAGTGTAGAATTCAGTAACTTCCATTTAAAAAAAACTGAAGTCACTTTTTAACACGAATCTTGTGTATAATTTCATGGCTGGCAGCAAGGACTAGTACAATATATCACATTATAAACAATGGACTTTTAGGCCTCTCCTAACTACCATTGTCAGGTGCACATTCATCTAGCTTCATGGCTGTGGTGCATGTAATCTAAGTGGTAGCCAGCACTGAAATCACCCTAGAAGGCTTCCTCAATCCATCTATTCATTACACAATCTCGGTATGAGCCTCGGTCATTCCTAGCAATATTCGACTCCTCAATGCTCATCCCTCTGGAGTTCTTAACCTCTACATTTTTTCTTGTCTCTCCCACCTCTGGGCCCTATTTTTATCCCTTTCCCTGTCCCTGGGATTTCAGCAGCCACCATCCTTTAGGATGATTGCTCTCCCTCAATATTTTCTCCCGGCCTAGCCCTTACCAGCGAACTTCTCAATAACTTCTCATATTTTTACCTTCCTTAAGAAAACAAATTTAAAACCCCCCACAAAACATTTATATTCTTTTATGTCCTTTTCTGACTTAAATATATTAATTTATTTCACAGCCTCCTATCGAAGTGCTCATTCTACTAAGAAAAGTGCGGTGGAGTGACAGCAACTGAGTGGGCTCTAGCGCTGGCCTTGCCCCAGCACGTCTCTCTCTAAGACCATTTTCTTGTCTGTAATTGGAGGAAACGGATCCTACAACATGCAGGTTGTTCTAAAGATTGAGCAAGATACCATATACAAAGTACCTTTTATAAAGCCTGGCAGAGTTGGCCTAAGGACACACCATCTATTTATTATTATTATTACTATTATTAATTAGTCCACCAACCTTTCAAATGACAACAGAAGGTTCTTTCCATGTTAGTACTCATGCACTTGTTTCTCAGGATTCAGGATAAAATTAATTGGATATACTGTAACCCGTAAAATTATTACCCCGTATTGTGGCGAATGCTCCCAGCACTACGTTTTGTAGACAGACTCTCACCCGTACTCACTAAGCCTACTTCAGTTGCAGGAAGTGCTGGGGCCAGTTCAAGTGCTCTGCTACAGACTCCAGACCTGAGAAGCCTCAGGCCCAGAGACAAGAGACAATGGCTGGATAAGCCCAAAGTTGTCTGGATTCAGAATGGTGACCCACATTCCGTCCCTGACATCAAATTGCCAGGGCAGCCCCTCTGATTTGTTATCCTTGGAGAAAACTCGAAGGGTTTTTGTAACTACTAGAACCTCCAGCACGTTCCAAGCTTTTCTACAGAGAATTGGTATCTGGGGGAAGTGTAGCTGCTTCTTTTCCCCTCGGGGATCTATCCTGATTCAACTCAGCAGAATTAGACAGAGATAAAAAACATCTCCTGCCAGGATACTTGAGGACTATCTGCAACAGACTCAAGCATTGGAAGTGTCTTCCCAGCGCAGCCACTCAGAGGATTATGCGGCTACAAACTAGCAGTTCCCTTCTCTATCAGGACACACTGATAGCACCCTGGGCGTGGCCTAGGGTCAGATTGGAGTGTGACTGGGACCGCAGGGCGTGAGCTAGGGCTGGAGGGCGTGGCCGGGCAAAGGGCCCAGCACTTAGGGGCGGGGAGACGACAAGAAGAAGAGGGAAGTGGGAGGGAGCAGGGAAAGGGTCCAGGTCCGGGAAGGTGGCCCTTCTGAGGGTGCCGGTGGAGAAGGCTGCGCTCGAGGTGAGGAGGGAAGGCTCCAGGAGCCAGAGCCGGTGCAGGAGCTGCGGGCCTGGTAGGAAGAGGGGGTGTCCCATGCAGGGAGTCCCCGTGGCAGGGTCGCTGCCCAGCTCTGCGGAAGGACTCTTAACTTAAAGCAGGCCGCGCCTGGGCGTGCTGCAGCCTTTGCCCCAAAGCTCCCGGGAAGCTGCAAAGCCCAGGGGTCGTGAAGCTGAGGGAGGTTTAGGAGGCTGGTCTTGGCTTGGAGGTGTCTGTTTGCCCCGAAGTCTAAGGTTTCCTGAAGCCTGGCCTGAAACCCGAGGCCAAGAGGTGCAGAGTCAGGCCCAAGGACCCCTGCATGGTGTGCAATCACGGTTGCTCCCCCCAGAAACGCTTCTGGTCGCTCTCGGGCAGCTGTGCTGGGGCAAGGGCCTTTTCTTCCATTCTCCTTCTCCTTCGAAATCATACCTCTAAACCTTGGGCCTCAGCGTCGCCCTGTGTTTTACCGTCGTATCGTAGTTCTTGTATCATAAAGAATTCCAAACACACTTGGGTGCGCTTCTTTGGGATACTTGTAAGGACACCTCAGGTGCAGTGACACCTCTGAGCATGTTTACAGATAAAAATGTCTGCCTTGTGTAGAAATACGGGCCCATTTGTCCTTATGTCACCGCTACAGGGAAGGAAACTGACAAGCATTTACTCCTATCCTAAAGGATAATGCATTCATCGTCATACAGAAGGAACATCAGTAAGAAAAGAACCATAAGACTTATGGCACCTACTTGTCCAGTTAACATTTTATGTTACATAGCCAGGAGTGGGGAACAGCAGTTATCCCATAGGCCTGATGTAATTCCAGAAATAATCAGCCTCCTTCCAAAAGAAACACCCCTGCACACTGCAAAGGTCAGACAAGTTGCTGACTGCAGATAGCAAAGCAGTAACTTAATTACACAAAAGATCATTTGAACGCAAAATTCACAACATGCTACTTTATGAAATTATGTTAGTATTTGTGGAGGCTTGAGGTCGCTTTATTCTTATACAATTTACTAAGACATGTGTAATGTAGATCTTTGGAATAAAATAGCAAAATACCTCTTATTGTCCTCCCTTCACCTTAGAATCATAATAGGGATGCCCAGGCCTATCTTTTTTGACAGCTAGTGAAAGCTAATCACCAGGGTTCTCTGTGAGCCCCAGGGGCTCTAATTTAATCCTCCCCACAGCCCCATGAGATAGTCCCATGTTAGAGGGGAAGGTAAGGCACAGACAAGTGAGGCCACACTGCTAGAAAGTAGAGAAAAAAAATCTATGTCTCTCTAACTCTGAAACCTGTGCTCTTACCCCTTAGCCACCTGCACTGAGTTTTTCACAAGTAGGTAGGGCAGTAAGAGAGGCTGTTTGTTAAAAGGACTGTGGACCCGTGTGTGTGGCCTAACCCTGCCTAGTTCTCGTTCCAGATCCTGACTTTGCACAAATTATTTATCTTTCCTAAGCACACAAAGGTAATTGATGTCTAGATATCTCCTAGGTCAAACAATCTGCAGATTCATGCAAATAAAATTCTGTGTTTACCAGTTGATGATACTGCTGGTGACGTTTGGTGCTGAAATTACAACCTGGGCAGAATGCAGCTGTTGGTCCATTCAGTGATTGTGCATCATGTACCTGGTGGTACTGGGCCTCCAATAGAGATCAGCAAGTAAGGCAGAGGGGCCTGAGGAAACAACAAACAAGTTCGTTAACAAATAGGTGCAAATTGCAAACAAAAGGTGTGATAAACAAGAATGAGGTGGGGGGAGTGGGCATACTGGTTTTAGCGGTAAGAGGGAGACCTCACCAAGACCTTCTGATTTAGAAGGATGAGATGGACCTAGTGATGTTTCTTCCTATACTGGGACCTGCAAGGGCAAAGGAGGCATGAAAGAAGGGGACATGGTCTAGAGATTGCCAGAAGGTCTTTGCGGGTAGAGCTTGTGTGATTTGTTCCAGATGAAGTTGGAGACACAGGGTAGGACCATGTCATGCAGGGCTATGGAGCAGGGTGGTGGTAAAGATCCTAGATTTTCATCCAATAGCATTAAGAAACCACTGAAGGGTGGTAGGCGGGGCAGTGACTTGAAGATGGCTGTGATGAAGGCCAAACAAAAGGTGATGGTGGCTCAGCTACGGTAGTGGCAGTGGAGACCGAATGTGAAGTATTTAAGTGTCACTTTATCAATGGGGCCTTCCTGACAACCCTACTTAAAATGACATTCTAACACTCCTCACATATCCCGGCATTCCCTGTCCTTTGATTCACTGTAGCTTTCCTGTCTGTACTACTTGCTTCCACAGGACACAATGTGTATTTTGTTTGTAGGTTGTTATTTACTCCCTCCCATGAGAACGGCAACTACGCGGGGACAGGGTTTCATGCGTTGTGTTCTGTTGTTTCTCCAGCATCTGATGTGGATTCTTCAGACATTTTGTTGTGTGAATGGATTTAATCAATGGTTTGGGGTTGCACTCCATAGAACTGGCTGATGAACTGGATGTGCTGGTGAAAGAAAAGGAGAAAACAAGGACGATTCTGAAATTGGGTAGATGTTGATATCAATTAAGAAGAGGAAGGCTAGGGATTGGGGTAGGAGAGATGGAAAGTTGTACTTAGTACATATGAAGTTGTGGTGCACAGATTAGCTATTATTTCATTAAAACAATTACCCTGCAATTTAGCAGATTAAAACAACAAACATGTATTGCCTCACAGTTTCTGTAGGTCTGAAATTTGGGTGCAGTGTGGTTGGATGCTTCTGGCTCAGCGTCTCTCATGAGGTGACAGTCAAGCTGTCGGCCAAAGCTGCAGTTATCTCAAGGCTTGACTGGGGCTGTAAGCTCTGCTCTTGGCTTTTTTGTGTGGCTATTGACAGGCCAGCTGGCTGTTGGCCAGAGACTTTAGTTCCTTGCTAGATGAACCTCTCCATAGGACTGCTTCCCCCAAGAAAGAGAAGCCAAGGTAGAAGCCACCATTTTGTTTAGAACCTCATCTCCAGATGTGGCATCCAGTCAGTTCTGTGGGTTTGGGTCACACAGACCACCCTCATACGCTGTGGGAGGGTGTGAGTTCCAGCAGGGGTGGAGTTGTTCAGGGCTACTGCAGAGGCTGCTGACCACAAGGTGCATGAGATGTCCAAGGGAAAATGTCATGTAGGCTATTGGGTATAATCTACTGTAGCTCCCAGGAGAGATGTGGGCTATGGATAATTATTTCAAAGTCATACATCATGCTATATGAAGCTGTTGGAAATGTATAAGAGGACCCAGGGAGAGAAATAGAGAAAGGAAGAGGACCCTGGATCAGTGTGGACAAGCCTGATGTTTAGCAGTCAATAGAGGAGAAGCCAGCAAAGGAAGAAGGCCAGGGAGGAGGGTGGGGGACCAGGACAGTGTGTATTCTGGGGTGACTTAACTGGAAGACAGGTTTCACTGGACAAGTGTCTCTTACCCATGAAGGGCAAGAAATACGTGGCTAACTGAGTATGGCTAACTGAAAAGATTTTTCTGAAAAAAAGTGTAATTTAATGTAACTTGAAGTGTGAATAGTTAAATTTTGACCCAGACAGGAGCAAAGAACAATAGAACACATACACGGATGGAACATATAATGTCTTAGAAAGCCTATGCCCATGTATTTAGTGACCCCTTGGCCTGAGGCTTGGCCCTAACCCCCTGGGATTGTAGTGGTAGGTAGAACATCCCGTATAAGGCTTTAAGAGGTTGCTCTTGGACATTAAGCTTAAAGACAAACTAATGAACTGTATAGCATGGGAGGAGCAACTGATCTTGGAAAATATCCATCCTTGTTACCATGTGCTTTAAGTATTATTATAGGAGGAGCTTTTCTCTCCAAATGCCTTAAATACCCTAGAAACCATACCGTTGTAACAATGCTGAGAATTCCTGATTAAGCTGTGTCCTGCTCAGTGGTCCCATGAACTTCAATGTTAATAAGAGGACCTGAGATGGTTGTTGAATATGTTTTTCATATACCAAATGTGGCTTCCTTTCTCTGTTTTCTTTCAGTCTCCTTAGAGGGTATTTTCAATGGTCCATATTTTTCTAAAGACTTTTATTTAAAAAAAAAACTTCTCATTCACAGATATCCCTTGCTCATTAAAAAAAAGAATAAAAATAAAATACCTCTGCCTATCTGGCCACCTGGCACAAACTGTGTCTGTGGTTCTGACTACCTGTTACATGAAAACAACACTGGTCTGAGTAGAAATACCTCTGTCCACTCAGAATGGGAGTCATGACTATGAACCATTTCTCTGTCCCCTCCCAATTAGGTATGGGCATGTGACTTGCTTTGGTCAGTAAAATCCAAGAGGAGTGATATGTGTTACTTGCAGGTAGAAGCTTTAAAAGCCAGTGAGAGATTTGTCACACACTCTTCCCTTCTGCTAGGATAACCACCAATTTCTAGATTGTGGCTGTCCTGACAGCTTGGGTCATGGGATGAAGACAATGAACAGAGTCCCCTTGTCATTCTGTGTTAGACACACAGTGTGAGCTAGAAATAAGCTTTTAATGTCTTTAGTTCCTGTGATTTGGAGATTTGCTTGTTACTGCAGCATACCCTATCCTATCCTAACTAATATACTCAGGTGAGATCTGAGCCAGATGCATGCAAGGATTTTTTGGTCTCTCCAGTGTGCCAGACACCTGGGAGCCTAAGAGGGAAGATGGTGTATGAGGATTGCTTTTATGACTAATATTCCTCTTACTGTTGGTAAGCTGGCAGGTGCACTTGTTTCCATAATGCTAAAGTCAGCTTCATGATTTTAATCAAAGGTGGCAAAATTGACATTTAGTTGTTTAATACATTCTGTAAGGGCAGCTAATGTTAAAGTGAAAATATATAAAGGTTCAATGCTCAAAAGGGATAGGATAGGAATTAAGGCTCTGATTTTATTTTGAGAAACCATATCTATATATCTAGATATCTATTTCTAAATATATAGCTATATCTATATCTCTAGATATCTATTTCTAGATATATAGAAATCTAGATATTTCTAGATATATATAGATAGGTAGATAGATGATATATAGATAGAGATAGATAGATAGATAGAGCTATATAGATAGATGTGTGTGTGTGTGTGTGTGTGTGTATGTGTGTGTATATATATATATATATATATATATATATATATAGCGGATCCTTGGTTCTTGGACTTAATTTGTTCCAGAAAACTGTTTGAAAACTGAATGTTTTTTGTTTGTTGCCTGAGAGATTCATGACTGATCATACAGGTATCAGCATGAAATAGTTGTTGGGTATGGAATCAAGACCCAAAGTTTTATTAGACAATCAAGACGTTTTTTGCAAAACAACTTGGTCAAGAACCAAATTGTTTGAGAACCAAAGTTTGACTGTATGTACATATACATATATATTTAATCTTCAGCGTCCTTCCAAGTTTTCCAATATGGAAGGGAATATTCACAGGCTCATTGTTAAGAGACAATTCTTCCCAGATGTAGTTATCAATGGATGCATTTCAGAAATTGTTTTGTCATCAAAGGGCATTTGAAGTGAATCATCCATAGTTACCACTGACTAATTTTTTTTAAAGCAGCTGCAAAGAGTATTTTCAAATGCGATTTTCTGGCTATCTATTTTCTGATCTAAGAGTATCGGACTTAGGCTTTGCTCTCAATGTCCTGGCGGCAGTGCATTCACTCTTTTAGTCTGATTTAAACAGAAGTGAAGCAGGGACCATTTAGCCGTGGGCAGAGCTCTGCTGCCTTAAGGATGTTAGCTATAAATCCACTCTCCCTAGAGGTTCACAATCAAAGTTCTCCCCCTCTCTTATTCACATGAGTGATATGATGATGATAAATTGCTTGGACATGACCACTCCAAGCACTAGTGTGATGAATTATGTTGCTCAGGGCATGGCCAAAGATTCTCCATTGTTAGTCTGCAACCCTGAGTATTGGCAGTATTCATAAATAGCCTCCTGCCAATTGTGCTCTCCGCTATGCATATTAAATTCTCTGTTTTCACCCATCATGGTTCTTAGTTCTTAATCATCCTCCGTCTTCCCTTGAATTCACTTAGTTAAGCAACCTTTTGGGTTTTTTTTTCTGTTCCCTACTCACCAAAAAGGTGGGGTGTTCTCACAGTTGTGATCAGTAAACACTGAGTCTTTTTTCATGGAAACTGCTAAAGTAGTAATTATTAGTCCTTTTCATTAAACCCAGAGTAATAATAGCTTATCTTAATTGGACATTTATTTAATGTTTGAAAGGCATTTTGAAGAGAATATTGGTAAATACTGTTGTTAATTTAAGGCTCCTTTGTATAAATGAATGTCTACCGCAAGCACAAAATCCTCAGTATTATTGTGTACCAACAATAATTTCTTTCTAAATATAGCTTATTATTTTCAAAATTATATATGTATTGATTTCTAAAATATTTAAAATATGTTCATAAACCCTGAAGGTCATCATGTTCATAAACCCTCAAGGGTCACACCTGTGTGTCCCATCACTACTACCTACCTTATATACCTGAGAAGTTAAATGTTATGTCTTGGTCTCTGAAAGCTTGGAGGAAATGTGAAGTGGGAACCCCAGTTCAGGAGCACCTCACATTACTCAGCTTCCACATATGTCCTTTGTGGAATCTGCTCAGCTGTTCAGCAAGCTTTCCTATTAGGCCCCGACAAACAACAGGAATAGTGATTTATTTACCCTGAGTCCATATCCTGATCTACCACCTCATCGTCATCAACATTCATCAGAAAAGGTTACATTATATTGCACATGCCTGGCCAGCCCTTTTGACAAGTTTTGCACTCATTTTATGAAGCCAGAGCTTCCTGGTATAATTAAAGGCCACTCAGTGGCTTGAATTAGACAACCTCTATTATTGACTGTGTTAGTTTGTTAGAAGTATCATAACAAAATGTTGGAGGCTAAGTGACTTAAACAACAGAAATTAACTTTTTCATAACTCTGGAGGCTAGACGTCCAAGATCAAGGTGTTAGTAGATTGGGTCTCTAATGCAGCCCCTCTTTTTGGCTTGCAGATGACCTCCTCCTCCCTGTGTCTTCACATGGTCTCTCTGCCTGTTTGTCTGTGTCCTAATCCCTTTCCATAACTGCACAAGATAGCCCTATTGCATTAGGATCTGCCCGAACAACCCCATTTTAATGTAATAACCTCTTTAAAGACTGAATCTCCAAATACAGTCACATTCTGAGGTACTGGGTGGTAGAGCTTCAACATATGAATTTGTGGGAGCATCACAATTCAGTCCTTAATAATGGCCTCAGGAAAGTACCATTTTTAAGAGTTATTTTCTTTAATTATCAAACTTGAGCAAGCAAGTGATAACTACAGATCTTTGAAGGGTCTAATCAGTTTAGGAACTTAACATTACTTAGATGAGAACTGTATGTTTGAGACTTAAAACACTGATGTAATTAGATAAAAATTGAAGAAACTCTATTAAATGAATTCTATATAGTTTATTAAGCTGTTAACCATAAACAATTCATAATCAAGTATACCTTGCCATCTGAACAACTATCTAAATATTTGCTGTAACGACTCACAAATATCTTTACCCAACATTTCTACTCTGAATTGAAAACTTGCTATGACTCATCCATGTACTGGGTCATCAAAAAGGGGAACAGGATAGAGTACACTGTGGTCCTATCTCCAATGTCCCTAGAGGGTGACATCTTGTCTCATGGTGTTTGAATGTGTTGTGCATTATTGCCTCCTCATTATCAAAATGTCACCAAAAAAAAAAAAAAAAAAAAAGCACAGAAGAATCTCTGAAGAGAGATGAGAAACCTAAGAAGCTAGAAAAGCTCTTACATTTAAAGACATAATGGAAATGAAAGCATCAAAGACTTCAGTTTGACCATCACCTGTCTACATTTATAGTTAACACTATAAATGTAGTGTCACTATAGTGACACTATAGTTGGCATACTATAGTTGATTCTGTAAAGCATTCAGTGTTCCTTCAGACTACAAGCACAGTGTTTTTTTAATAGTCAAAAATGTCTTTCATATGGCCATGGCTGCTGTGCCTCATTGGATTGAGCACCAGCCTGTGAACCAAAGGGTCACCCGTTCAATTCCCACTCAGGGCACGTGCCTGGGTTGCAGGCTAGGTCCCCAGTAGGGGGTGTGCAAGAGGCAACCACATATTGATATTTCTCTCTTTCTCCCTCCCTTTTTTCTCTCTAAAAATAAATGAATAAAATCTTTAAAAAATGTCTTTCATAGTAAATTAATAGGCAGAAATCCTTACAGGATTGTCATGTGGGTATATATAAGAGTAGGTTAGTAATATTTGGGATAATTGGTTGACAGTTTGGAATGAGCTATAAAACATTATTTTCCCCTTGCACAACGTTTTTAAAATATTTTATTTGTTTATTTTTTAGAGAGAAGGGAAGGGAAGGAGAAAGAAAGGGAGAGAAACATCAATGTGCGGTTGCCTCTTGTGTGCCCCAACGGCCCACGACCCAGGCATGTGCCCTGACTGGGAATCAAGCTGGCAACCCTTTGGTTCACAGGCCCACACTTAATCCACTGAGCTACACCAGCCAGGGCCCCTTGCAAAAGTTTTTAATTGGAATTTGTCATTGAAGCTGGGTGATGGAGACAGGGGTTCACTACACTACTCTCTCTACATTTGTGAACTTTTGAAAATACCCATACTAAAAAGTTTAAAAAATAAACCTAACCAAGGAGGTAAAAGACCTATATGCAGAAAACTATACAACACTGAAGAAAGAAATCAAGGAAGACACAAATAAATGGAAACGCATACTGTGTTCATGGATCGGAATTAACATCATCAAAATGTCCATACTTCCCAAAACAATCTACAGATTCAATGCAATACCTATTAAAGTACCAATAGCATATTTCACAGATATAGAACAAACACTTCAAAAATTTATATGGAACAATAAACGACCCAGAATAGCAGCAGCAATCTTGAGAAAGAAGAGCAAAGCAGGAGGGATCACAATACCTGATACCAAACTGTATTACAAGGCCACTATAATCAAAACAGCCTGGTACTGGCATAAAAACAGGCCCGTGGACCAGTGGAATAGAACAGAGAGCCCAGAAATAAACCCTAGTCTCTATAGTCAATTAATATTCGACAAAGGGGGCAGCAACATAAAATGGAGTAAAAATAGCCTCTTCAACAGGTGGTGTTGGGAGAACTGGACAGCTTCGTGCAAGAAAATGAAACTCGAGCACCAACTTACACCATACACAAAAATAAATTCAAGGTGGATAAAAGATTTAAACATAAGCCGTAACACCATTAAAGTCCTAGAGGAGAACATAGGCAGGAAAATCTCAGATATTCCACGCAGCAACATTTTTACTGATATGTCCCCTAAAGCAAGGGACATAAAAGAAAGAATAAACAAATAGGATCTCATCAAAATAAAAAGCTTCTGCATGGCCAAGGAAAACAGTATTAAAATAAAAAGAGAACCGACTGTGTGGGAAAACATATTTGACAATGATACCTCAGATAAGGGTTTAATCTCCAAAATATACAAAGAACTTACATGACTCCACTCTAAGAAGACAAGCAACCCAATTAAAAAATGGGCAAAGGACTTGGGCAGACACTTCTCCACGGAGGACATACAGAGGATCCAGATACGCATGAAAAGATGCTCGATATCGCTAGCTGTCAGAGAGATGCAAATTAAAACCACAATGAGATACCACTTGACACCAGTCAGAATGGCCCTCATAAACAAAGCAACAAACAGCAAATGTTGGAGAGGTTGTGGAGAAAAGGGAACCCTAGTGCACTGCTGGTGGGAGGGCAGACTGGTACAACCACTATGGAAAACAGTATGGAATTTTCTAAAAAAACTAAAAATGGATATACCTTTCAACCCAGCAATTCCACTGCTAGGACTATATCCTAAGAACCCTGAAACACCAATCCAAAAGAACCTATGCACCCCTATGTTTATAGCAGCACAGTTTACAATAGCCAAGTGTTGGAAACAACCTAGATGCCCATCAGTAAATGAATGGATCAAAAAACTGAGGTACATTTACACAATGGAATTCTATGCAGCAGAAAGAAAGAAGGAGCTCCTACTCTTTGCAACAGCATGGATGGAACTGGAGAGCATCATGCTAAGCGAAATTAGCCAGGCAATGAAAGACAAATACCATATGATCTCACCTTTAACAGGAAGCTAATCAACAAAATAAACAAACATAATATAACGAAAGACATGGAAATTGAGAACAGGCTGAAAGTCACCAGAGGGGAGAGGGGAGGGAATTTCAGGGGAAAAGGGGAAGGGTTTACAGGAACAAGTATAAAGGACACATGGACAAAAACTGTGGGGGTGGGGGGTGGTAAATGGGAGGGAGGTGGGGAGGGATGGGGTGGTGGGTTGGGGTGAGAATAAAAGACAGAAAACTGTACAAGATCAACAATTAAAATAAAAATTTAAAAAAATAAAAAAATAATAATAATAAAGAACCAAAAAAAAGTTTAATAAAATAAAATTTTTGAAATAAGAAATGAGTGAAATACTTAGCCTCCTTCAATGCATATTATAGAAGACACACATATGTAGAATAAGGTTTTGACTATCAGTCGCTCCATAGAAAAGTTTTGTGGAAGTCCTCATCCAGGAAAGGCTATATGAGCATCTTTGCTAGTTTTGACCTAGATTATTTGGCATGCTTTTATCTCTCCCTGGTGTATGGCACTTCATGAGTCAGTGCCTTTGTACCAGTTCCTGAGCTTCCCAGGCTGCATTTTCTCCATGTTCAGTGTCAAACCTCAGAGATTTTTCCATTTGCCACTGCAGAAATCCATTTAACACAGGAATTCACAAAGAGGCCACTTGCTTCCAAGGTACCATGCCTGGCTCATACCTCCTGCCCAATACTTTCTACACTAATATTCTCCACTGTTTCAAATGGATCTTTACAGGTGGACAGTTGTCAAGAAAAGATCACTGAATGCACCTTAGAGGAAGGTTACTGAAAGCCCTGACCCTGCCTGTCCCTGCCAGCACCTATCCAAGTTCTCCCAGCTTCCACATGCAGGATTAGGAACTGCCCTGGCCTCACCTGAGTCTCACATTTCTGAACCTATTCCCTTAAAGCTTTGAACTTGCCTCATTATCTTTCAGAAAAGCACATCTTGAAGGTGGCCCTCTTGCTCCCGTGTAACTAAATACTTTGGAGCAGCTCTGTGAATAAGTAGTCAATAATCAGTACTTTTCAGTAATGACATTACTGAGACTTTGACTTTACAGCCATATTTCACCTGGAGAGGAAGAAGGTTCTTGAAAATCAAGTCACAGGGCCCCTTTCTGACCTTCTTCATTCCTCCCAGGCCCTGTTGTTTCACTTTTTGTCTATGAGTATACAAAGATCAAAATATTTTAAGCTAAGAGATCCAAGTTAAAAATGATCT
This sequence comes from Glossophaga mutica, assembly GCA_039655065.1. Classification (NCBI taxonomy): domain Eukaryota; kingdom Metazoa; phylum Chordata; class Mammalia; order Chiroptera; family Phyllostomidae; genus Glossophaga; species Glossophaga mutica. Next base: position 163,148,742 of record CM077303.1, read on the forward strand.
CCATGAAGATTCACTACAGTTCTAAATATCTTGTCTATTGAATTTCATTTAATTGTTAGATGTAAAATACTTACAAGAACAGATAGTTTCTAGCATTAAGGCTACTTCATGGACCTTTGCTGCTACTTATTTTTGCTACAGTGAGGTCGAAATGATTAATTTGTAAATTGCTTTGCTTTTTGACAGACAAATCAGTATAGTAAAAGATTTTTTATGTGGAATTTTCACAGTGTGTTGTATAGAGATAGATTTTTGTGAGCTTGTTTCTACTCCTTTGTTTTTATTTTTGTGTTAGTAATACCATAACTGAAATATGCCTTCAGTAATTATTGTGTATAATGTAGTGACTTTACAACATTAATATTAAAGGAGAGTTTCTTTATATGTTGTTTCTATACAGAGAATGATGTATTAAACTTTAGAGTTTTATTCTAGAAAAACTAGAAAGTTTACTAAGTGGCCATTCTATATCTGAACATTTTCTTTACAACTTATATGTATTTAAATCTACATCATTTAAAATCTACATGAATTATAAGATCAATAAAAAGGTCTGAGAGTTAAAATAGGATAATAGCTTTCTCCGACTAATTAGAAGTCAAGATTATATTTCTGATGAACTGGGGGTATTATACCCAGAACAGGAGTTAGTCCTTTAACTGACCGTAAATAAATAAACATGTTTCAGGACATTATAGAGACATGAAATGCCCTTTAATTTTCATAAACTCAGTATATTCAGAATGAATGAATAACTTCATTATTATTAATAGTTATCAAACTGGTCAAATTTGGTTCACTCTCATATCATCTTTAAGAGCATCTGCTATGCCTATATACTACCATTATTACTACTAATCACTTAATATTTTCTTCAAATCTACCCATTGTTTTATCTCAGCCTCATCCTAAGCAATAATATCCATGAAATCACACTCTTATAATATTTTTTACTTTTTTCATAAAATACATTAAAATAAACAAACACTTGTTTAAAGCATTTTTAAATGTCCATATATCGTTAAAATCAGCGTGAACCACCAGTGGGTTGTATAGCACATTGTCTGAAAACACTGACAAAAAACAAGCAGATTGTTGACTTTTTTACATGTCTCACCTTCCACAAAAGAACAAAATAATTCTTGGTTGTAAAATTGGAACAAAACAATTTTAAGAATAGTTTCTGTACTTGCACTGTGATGACTGGGAGCTGTTAAAACTTCCTATGTGTGTGTAAATGCACACACACATACACATAGGTAGATAAAAGATTGTTTTAGTTGCTACAGGGGAAATAACCAAGACTTTTCAGTTCCTCACACGGTCAACACCATTTATTCGAGAGTTAATTAAGTCACCCTTATTTTATGCTATTTTACTCTTACTCATAAGTAGTATAAAGAGTGATAATAAATAAGTAAAAATCTGGAACTTCTGGTAATTTTTATTTCATTCATCTGTTTTTAATAATCAGAAGTTTAGAGTAAATACTGAGATATGGTTTGTTGGAGTTTGGTTTGTCCTAATGGGAAATTAGAAGAAGAATTAGTGTAGAGAAAGATATCAATAGGTTTCGCAATTCTTATAGAGAAATGTTCTGCCTAATATTCTATAACATAACAAGGTCTGTCCAGAAAATATCCAGCCATCATTGACAAAAGTGAACTGCACATCATTGATGTAACCCAGCAGCCAAGGAGAGTGGACTGGAATGCACATGTGTGAACAATGATGACTTCAGTGTACTAGTCAGTGGGGGCAGTAGACGTTGTTGAGTGAGCATGTGTACTGAGTAGCATCAAATTCAAAACAACTGAGTGAATAGAGCAATGAATCTGCATCAAATTTTGTATCACCTACACAAAGCAATCTAGAGATTCAATGCAATTCCTATCAAAATTCCAAAAATGTACTTCACAGAACTAGAACAAATATTTCAAAAATTTATGTGGAAACACAAAAGGCCCCACATAGCAATGGCAATCCTGAGAAAGAAGAACAAAGCTGGAGGAATCATATTGCCTAATAAGGCCACTGTAATCAAAACAGCATGGTACTAGCATAAAAACAGACACACAAATCAATGGGACAGAATAAAGAGCCCAGAAATAAACCCACGCCTTTATAGTCCATTAATATTTGACAGAGGAGACTTCCGGCCAACATGGAGGCATAGGTAGACACACTACACCTCCTCGCACAATCAAAATAAGGACAAAAACAATTTGAAAACCAAAAAAACAACAGAACTTACAGAAGACTGAACTGTATGGAAGTCCAACAACCAAGGAATTAAAGAAGATACATTTATCCAAACCATTAGGAGGGGCAGAGTCGGGCAGCCAGGGCGGAGAGGGCTCACACCAAAGCAGTGGCTGGCGGAACCCACGTGCGAAAGGCGGCAGCTGGTGGACCTAGCGAGGCTGTAGATTTGGAGCTGGCACTGCGCACAGGCAGCTGGTGGACTAGGCAGTCCCACATTCGGATGCAGATAAACCAGATAAAACTGGGGAGCGAGGCAGACAGTGCAACCCAGAGCTCCAGTGCAGGGAAATAAAGCATCAAACCACTGATTGAAAACACCCGTGGGGGCTGAGGTGCCAGAATAAACTCCCAGCCTCACAGGAGAGCTCGTTGGAGAGAACCACAGGGTCCCAGGATGTACACAGACCCACCAACCCTGGAATCAGCCCCAGAAGGGCCCAATTTGCTTGGGAAGTGGGGCAAGTGACTGAAATCCTACAGAGAGCAGAGCAAGCATCATTGTTTCTTCTCAGACCCCACCCCCACATACAGTGTCACAACCCAGCAACAGGGTTACCCCGCCCTGGTGAACACCTAAGGCCCCACCCCTCACTATGTAACAGGGGCATCAAGACAAAAAAAAAAAAAAAGGCCCAAATGAAAGAACAGATCAAAGTTCCAGAAAAAATACAACTAAGCAATGAAGAGGTAGCCAGCCTGATGCACAGTTCAAAACACTGGTAGTCAGGATGCTCATAGAATTGGTTGAATTTGGTTGCAAATTAGATGAAAAAATGAAGGCTATGCTAAGGGAAATAAAGGAAAATATACAGGGAACCAATAGTAATGGGAAGGAAACTGGGACTCAAATCAACAGAGTGGACCAGAAGGAATAAACAACCAACCAAACAGGAAAGAATGAAGAAACAAGAATTCAAAAAAATGAGGAGAGGCTTAGGAACCTCCAGGACATCTTTAAACATTCCAACATCCGAATTATAGGGGTACCAGAAGGGGAAAAGGAAGAGCAACAAGTGGAAAAGTTATTTGAACAAATAACAAAGGAGAACTTCCCCAATCTGGCAAAGGAAATAGACTTCCAGGAAGTCCAGGAAGCTCAGAGAGTCCCAAAGAAGATGGACCCAAGGAGGAACACACCAAGGCACATCATAATTACATTACCCAAGATTAAAGATAAGGAGAGAATCTTAAAAGCAGCAAGTCAAAAAGAGAGAGTTACCTACAAAGGAGTTCCCATCCGACTGTCAGCTGATATCTCAAAAGAGACCTTACAGGCAAGAAGGGGCTAGAAAGAAGTATTCCAAGTCATGAAAGGCAAGGACCTACATCCAAAAAGTTCTCCGCTTGCAGAGGCCCATCCCTCCGTCACGGATGAAAATAAAACTACCAACACATGATCTGCTTGGGGAGGAAAGGTGGTCAAACTCTCAGAGGAGAATAACCCAGAATGCCTTCCTCACTAGGCTTTTATTGGGTTCAAATACACAGGAATGCAGGTTATCATTTCAAAGAAATCTGAGGGCTTAATCTGAGTCAGTGTCTGTCAGGAAAGGGGGTTACAAAACTTTGGGAGACATACTCATTTCCTCCTTGCACCCTTATCATTTAAATGAGAGCACTCTTAGCAAAGCAGGTTTCACAGGACTTTACGAATTCTTTCTTATGCCCGATCACCGGGGAGCTGCTCTGGCCGGCTGCACCACCCTCCGTCATAGTTTCAGGCTTAAGCAGATTAGAGCCAGGAAGCAAGAAATAAGGAAGACTTCTCCCAGATGGAAATGGAGACTCAGGCTATGTCAGAATAGCCGGGGGCAAGGGTCCATCACCCCCTCTTTGCTGCAGCCGCCGAGTCCTTCCATGAGGGCCTTCCAAGTGGTCGTGCCTGGCTTAGGTCGCCCCTCCCTTGAGGGGTCTTACCCATCATTCGCTAACCAACCAAGCATTGGGGCCAGAGATGGATGAAGAAGAAGCAGCTCCTGCCAAGGAGATAAGCTCTGTCTCCTTACTGGCTCAGGTCCTCTTGACTGAACAGACCCAGATGAAATGGGTGCCCTGGGCTCTTACGCAGCCTACCATGGGGTGAGGGTTACAACTCCTGAAACCTGGCTGAACGGTTCCCAACACAGCATTATTTACAATTGCCAAGATATAGAAGCACCCCAAGTGTCCATCAATAGATGAATGGATAAAACAACTATGGTAAATTTACACAACGGAATTCTACTCAGCTGTAAAAAAGAAAATTTTACTCTTTGCAACAGTATGGATGGGCCTGAAGAACATTATACTAAGTGAAATAAGCCAGTGAGAGAAAGACAAATACCCTGTTTTCAATCATATGTGGAATCTAAGGAACAAAGTGAACTAACAAGGAAAACAGAGACAGACTCATAGTTGGAGAGCAGATGACAGGTAAGGGGGTGTCGGGATTGAGCAAAAAAGAAAAAGAACTCATGGGTATGGACAACAGTGTGGTGACTGCTAGGGGAGGGAGGTATTAGCAAGTTAAATGGTAATGGAAAAAATATAATAGAGATTATATATTAAAGACAATTTTTGCCTTACACTTGAACGTTCCTCTGGAGAAACTATTACGATGATTCAGAAGGCTTTTGGGAATGATTCAATGAGTGCACTGCAAGTAAAAACGTGGCACAAACACTTCAAAGGTGGTCGAGAACCTGTTGAGAGTGATCCACATTCTGGAAGGCCTGCAGAGATTTTTGGTGAAATATCAAATCACCCAGGTGACTCAGCCCCCCTACAGCCCAGATTTGACACCCTGTGACTTCTGGCTTTTCCCAAAAGTAAAATCACCTTTGAAAGGGAAGAGATTTCAGACCATTAATTAGATTCAGGAAAATACAACAGGGCAGCCGGTGATTGGAAGAACTGTGTGCGGTCCCAAGGTGCCTGCCTTGAAGGGGACTGAGGCATCATGGTCCTATGTACAATGTTTCTTGTATCTTGTTCAATAAATGTCTATTTTTCATTAACAGGTGGCTGGATACTTTCTGGACAGACCTTGTCTATGTCCCCATTCATTTAGCATCTAAACATGATGAACTAATCAGTGGTGGAGCTGCTGCTGAGGTGTATTTAGTGGTCATTTAATGCCTCTTCCGGTGGAATCACAGGATTTGCATCTGGAAGGAACTTAAAAGATATCACTTTGTTTAAATCCTTTGTTTTATTAATGAGAAAATAGTCCCACAGAATAGGTGATGTGTCCAAAGACACACTTTTAGCAAATTAACTTTTTGGAGATATATTTAAAGTTCTAGCTTTTCCTCCTCTTGGGAAAATAATGATATGTTCGTAAGAGCTTTAGGTTGTCCCATCTGTATACATTCTTTAATTTTTGAAATATGGTAAGTTAACATTAATTTTGGGTGGCACTCAGATATTTTATAGCTACTATTGTTTGTAGCAAATCAAAGATTAACCTACTGAATATTATTAGGAATGATGTCTGTTGCCTTTAATATATTTGAATAAAAGAGGAAAACTAGTATTTTTTAAGCAGTGTCAAGATATATTTTACATAATAAATAAAATTTCTGTTCATATGGTTAGTACACTTGGATTCAGACCCTAACTTTTTGATTTTTAACCTGTATGTTTAATAAAAGAGAAAATAATAATAAAACTAATAATCACATGTAATAAAAGTAAGTTTCAATATGAATTCATAATGAAAAATGTATGAAATGAATTACTGTGAAGAATATGCTAAGAAGTGAGAGTTTAATTTCATGAGATCTCTAGACAAGAATTCAAGGAAGAAGAGGGTAGCACGTGCTGCAGACTTTACCTACAAAATTAAAAAGCACTTCTAAAGGAAGGATAGCTCGTTTTATGTGATAAATTTGTATTGCTCCACAACTTGTTGGTACGAGTAGCTTTGAGCACTTAGGGGGCCTATCTTTCTCCTCATTGTATTCCAATTTAAAAAGTGTTATTACTTCTTTTAGGAAACGGAGCTACAGAGCAGTTCTGAGATCTCCCGACCCCCTCAAGTCGAGAAAGGGAAGTTTAGCAGCCATTCCCCTTCAGAGCCACTGATTTGCCATAACCAAGAAGACAAGCGAGTCTTTAACAATTCCAGAGACATTGCCACTTGTTAATTCCTCTGTTGTTAGTGCCTTGAGAGTTAGGATAATCCCTTTGCAATTCTCCTGTGGTGTCTCCAGAGAGAACCAGAGGATTAGAGGCCCTTCAATGAACACAATACCCTCTCAGTCTGCAGTGTGCGTCTGTCATGGACACAACATAGTCATTTTATACTGTGGCAACAAACCAGAGAGGGCTTTAAGGTCTGGGCAGTGCTTTTCTGAGCTGCAGTTTCCTCTGTCCGGGCCCTCAGTCAGATGCTTTCAGAGAACACCCCAGCTCATTTTTCTCTGAGCAATGAGGAGCCAGGTACAGCTCCCACTGTGCACTTTAAGCAGTGGAGACCATGCAGAGAGGTGTCCTGCCATAGCCTGTCTTCTTGCTTTCTGCTTGGGGTGGGCTAGGGCAGTGTCCACTACCAGTGTTTTGGGTGGCCTTCCTTCTTCCCAGAGTCAGTGAACGAACCCTGATAATACGCACTCCATTTCTGATGCTCAGTCTCTATGTTTAAATGTTTAACACTTTAGTTGTTCATCAAACGTTCTGTCTTCAGGAAAAGCTTATTTGGTTACTCGCACATCTATGAAATAGTCTTTCATAGGACTTAGTTTGTCCTGAGTCTGTTTTTTAATTGATTGTTAGAGAGACGGGAAGGGGGAGAGAGAGACAAAGAGAGAAACATCGATTTGTTGTTCACCCACTTATGCATTTGCTGAGCGGGGATCACACCCACAACCTTAGTTTATTGGGATGACACTCTAGCCAACTGAGCTACTAGGCCAGGGCATACCCTAAGAGCTTTAATTGTGTTTATGTATATGATGTATATCATTTATTGCAATCTTGATTAAATTGTAAACTCCTTGCAGACGGGTTGAGTCCACTTTTTGTTTCAACACCACATTGGGCCTGACCTAATTTATCCACATTGTAAGTCCTAAACCAACAAACAAAAAGGAAAACCAACCAAAACAAAAAATGTAACATCCTGTGAAAGGACATCTATTTAGTTAGGGGTTGTATGGTGAACCTGCTTTTTAGAAGGGAAATGCTTTATTGCTGAGTACCACTTTTTTTTAAGCTTTCATATCATAACAACACGACTCCATCACAATTAATCTTATATGGTAATGCAGTAACAATGAGATGATTTCTCTGGAGAATCTATGCTAATACTATTAAAATGCTCTTACAATGTCAAAATGATTGCAATGGAAGCATGTGGGGACTGTACTATGTGATTATGATATTATAGTGATGGGCGATTACCATAGGAAACTACTAATTCAACCCTGCAGGGACTTGCATTATGAAACATTATAACATGAGATTATAATGACACAATAACTTGGATGCACTTTCGTGATGTGAAAACTAAAAGCTAATTGGAATGCAAGTAGTGTTACCATTAAATTGTAATTAAACACTGAAAGCAATGCTTGGTTAAATTTAAGACGGAGATGCACAATCCAGAAACGAAAACTGTGGGGAAAGAATTCACGCCAAATGTAAGCTCAGGAATGGGTAGAAACCATTTACCACTGTGCCCGTTAGTACTGGGTGTGAAAGCTCAGTCACGGTGGCCTCCCCAGGCTTTGCCCCTCTCCCCTAGCCCTCTGCGAAACCGAAGCCAGGAGCAGGACACAGACCCTTGGACCCAATTCCCGTCTCTAGCGCTACCACCACTTAACGTTACAAGTCTTGTTTCATTTTCAAAGCGAGCATAATTTTATCTTACCTCCCACAATCCTAAAGCAAATAACCTTTTAGGTAAGAGTAACCTTTTCAAAAATATAACAACATTAGTTCATGTCCAAATCACATAAAACATAAGCACAAAGCAGGAAAAAAAAACTAAAAAAATTTTTTTATCACCTAAAAATGACCCGAATGAGCAAGCATCTCTGGATATTTCTTTCAGACTCTTCTCTATGTGTAGTATGTATTATTTTTTCTTGAAAGATTTGTTATACAGTATTTTTAAAGCTTACTTATTAATTTCTCCCATATCTCCCCATTGCAATGTTTTTATCTTATTCAAGAGAATCTAGTTGATATGTTTTTGTTTTTTAAAGGTCAGCTCAAACTGGGAGATTTTTTCCTATCACCCAGGACACTATATTTTCCTACTAGCAAATAGTGTTTGACAGGGTTTATGCCCTGCATATATCAGTTTTAAGATGGCTCCATATTCTATTTCTCAGATTCCGTTGGCAACACCACAGGTAGTTCATTAACACTTCTCTCTGTTTAGGAATGAATAGCAGATCTGTGAAGTCAGAGAGTTCCAGTTTGTTCTCAGCTGATGGTTACTGTATGGCTTAGGTGGATGTGAAGACAGGTTATGAAAAACTAGGAAAATTTAAGTGACTAAGCTTGTTAGATACACCCCTGCATTAGCTTGCTCCGGTGATATAAGGACACGCAATAGGTAACATATACTCCCTCCTAATTATGAGTCGGAGTGGTTATTACTCCTTGTTTTAAATACGGCGAAGATCAGCTTTTTGTTATTAAGTATTTAGTTCTTACTTAGATATGCTGTGTGCTTTAGAGTTATTTTTATCCTCTTCTTGCAACCAATTTAAGTAGAGAATTGAAGCCAATTTAAGTAGAGAAGTCTCAGTTACTCGAGTCCTTATTTTTGTAATTAGGAAAAGGAAAGCACAGTGCAATTAAGCGGCTTGCTTCATTTGCCCAGTCAACAGTGGAGCTGGCATAAGCTTTTTTGGTCGTACAGAATTGTAGCTTCTTTCTCAGGCCAATAAGTGGTGCCACCTCTGACTAGTAGCTCCACATTAATGGACAGCAGGGTAGCTTGTGTGATGTTTACAGTAAATATCTCCATTATTTTACCTTAAATATCTCAATTTGCCTGACAAGTTGGGAGGCTGGGTCGTAGTCTGGGCTGTCTGGCCCTCACAGGATCAAGGGTTCAGCATGTACATCTAAAAATGAAGTTATGGAATTAGATGATCTATCTCCATAGTCCCTTTCAGCTCAAAAATTCTGAGATCAAATAGCACTTAACATTTATTGAAACTTACATATTTTAGTGATACATTATTGATCATTTTAATACTTAAGAAATACATTTAATTCACCTACTTTAAAACCATTTAAATTCAAAATCATATCTTATTTAGATGCATCTAGTTTTGATGTGTTATAGCAGATTTGTAATTTGGTTTAAAAATGCCCTTTTTTATTTAGGGAATTTATTGAAATTATTAAAGTTGCAGTTGTAAATCTAATCCAAAGAAGAGATTAAAATTATAGTCCTCTCCTGGCCAGGTGGCTCAGCTGGTTGGAACATCGTCCTGTACACCAAAAGGTTGTGGGTTTAATCCTCCAGTTGGGGCACATACGAGAGGCAACCAATTGATGTTTCTCTCTCAGATTGATTTTTCTGTCTGTCTGTCTCTCTTACTTCCTGCTTCCCTAATATCAATGAACATAACCTTGGGTAACAATTAAAAATATACATATGATAGTCCTTTTGTGTACCTGCAATATTGTTAAAATACAGTTTGAACTACAATGAAAAGAAACTTTTGCATAATTTCACAAGTATATAGATCAATAGTTATGTTGAATAATATTTAAAATACGTGCTTTCTGTGAATTCTTAAGAAGCAGGAGATAGCAATGATTAAGATAGCAAATTAAAGTATAGTGCCAGACAAATCTTTCTAAATCTTTTAGGGCACCTTATTTTTCATGGGGAAACATATAAGCCATCAAACCCCCTTTATATTTAAATGCATATATGTGACAAAGTATTAGTTAAAAATGTATTTGTTCATAGGGAATTTTCCCAATTTTGTAAGGCTTTTTAATCTAGAGGATTTAGAATTCCATTAGAGCATTTTTATTTACTTATTTGGGGGGCCGCCTCAGACAGGGAAAGAGTGATGATCACTCTATGCCACAAGTAGTTATTACAAATTTGCCCTTGATCCCATTGTGGGAAATCAGTTTTTAGGAGTAGCTGTTGGCTACTTTATTTTCAGTACATCACTTCTCAGCTTTCCCAGGAAGAGGTTCCGCACCAGGTGTCCCGCTCTCCAGGGTCTACGCAAAACTTGTTATCTCTCCTTCTTTCCTGGACCCAGTAATAAAGGTGCTCTTAAAACAAATTTTCTCAAACCCGAGGATCCACAAAATCTCAACACAATTTTTGATTTTGTGCTTTCATTTTTATGATTATCTAAACCATTTTAAGCATACTTCGCATCTCTGCCATCACCTGACAATCAAACATTGCCCTAGGATTTCATTATTTGTATATTAATTTGTTTTTCAGACTTCAGTGATACAAAATTATTACTGAAAATAACAGCATTTCTCTTTTTATGATTTTTTTTCATACTGGGATCTCTGTTTCCCTGGGAGCCATGAGTGTATTTTCCAAGCTGTCAGGAGGCGTTTGGATTGAGAGTGTGTGTCATAGTCCCATAAAGTGGTTTGGGCCCTTTCATTTCCTTTATAAGAGGAGGAGTTAGTTTATCAACTAGATCATATATGATAGCTGCACACATACTTGTTTTTCAGAGGTTGACTTTAGAGTCTATACTACTATCCTTGGGGTAAAACCAAGGGTCAAGACAGGTTCAGTTTCCTACTTTTTTTCATTTTGTCTCACCCTGCAATTTGTATTGTGTTTTCAATATAACCAACCCCACCCCCAAGCTGACCTCCTCAGACCAGTGCCCACTCATGCCCTTGAGCAGAGGGAAACATGGGGATATAGGGAAGGAAGCTGTGACCTGAGGAACCAAACAAAATAAGAGATTATGCATCATACAAACCGGATTCTTGTTCTGTGTTCTTTCCCAAGAAAAGGGTGATGTCTATTTTCCCTGTTATATATTTTAGGTGCTAATTAATAAGCATTGGTAGAGCCCTGACCAGGTGGCTCAGTTGGTTGGAGCATTGCCCCATGTACACCAAAAGGTAGTGGGTTTGATCCCTGATCAGGGCACATACCTAGATTGTGGGTTCAATCCTTGGTCGGGGGCCCATATGGGATTGCTTCTCTCTCACATTGATGTTTCTCTCTCCCTTCCTTTCTCTCTAAAAATCAATAAAAACATACCCTTGGGTGAGGATTAAAGAAACTAAATAAGCGTTGGTTGACTTTCAACAGAGAAACCTATGGATTTTATACCATGCTTTTTACAGTCTCCCAAGGGATGCTTACATAACTTATAGCAGTGTATTCTGCCTTCAGTGGAAATGGAAGATAGCCCATCATCCTTGTCTGAATAATAACACCATGTCCTCGTTGGTGAAACGAGAACAATAATAATAAAAGTGGATTTCATCCTGTGTCCTGCGGCCCATCTTCTACTTGAACACTTTTTGGTGACTCACCTTCTGCTGATCCCTTGCTTACTTCACAGGGACATTAGGAGATTTAATTAAAGTATGTAGAATGCCTTAAGCTCGTCAGAGAAACACACAGCATTCTTAGTGTAGATAATACTTTTAAATTCCATCCTCTCTTGAAGGTAATGAAGCCAGCAATATAGGAAGCTAGGGCCTCGGCAGAGCTACCATTTTATTTTATTTTTTTTCAGAGCTACCATTTTATGAAGACACATTCACACAATGTTATAATAGCAGTCATCACTGTGGGCTTGAGAGTTCCGAGTTCAATTACTGTGAACTTTCTTCATTGTAAATATTTCAATTTAATTTTCCCATCAATAAATAACACATTTAAGAGATCAATAAGTATTACAGTCAAGCTGATTTTAGTCAACTTTTAAGACCTTTCATTTTATTTTCAAACTATGATTATGAAAAGTACTTTCCAGAGCTATCATTGTAATGCTTTTGTAAGTTTGGAGAGACAAAAAGAGAGAGCGAGTCTCAGTCTTCCGTTGCCCTGAAGTGTGGTCTTTAAATCCCTAAAGAAAAATGAAAAGCGCTTTAATTTCCTACCTCATCCCCTGGCCTCCTGTCTCCAGCATTCAGCCGGGACTTATGCTACCCATCCTATGCTACAATCATCCTAATTCCGAGCTCATGCTCTGGGGCCTGCCCACTATAGATGTACAGTGCAATCTGTATATGAGCCTCTCCCGACTACAAATTCTGAAACATGCCCTTCATTGTTCATGCCACCAGAATGCCTCCTTGTAAAAATCCTCTGAATATCTGGTGGCCTCGCCTGAACACAGTCTTTTCCAGGAAGCCTTCCCAGTCCCTCCAGGACTGGTGAATCTTGTCCAGATGCAATTCTCCAGAGCACTCGCTTTAACTCTTTTCTGACACTTCCTGCACTCTGTTTTATGTCATAGGTGTCCCACTAACGTATAAGAAACATTAGTCTTGCATGGAATGCTCACCACGTGCCAAGCAGTGTGTTGGGGGCTTTTCTGCGTCCTATGGCAAGACTTTCTTTTCCATCTTTGTTTCCCATAGTGTCGTCCTTTGAACAACACAGTAGATCCCCAGCCAACATTTGCCACCAATGTGTATTCAGGTGAAACTTGTGGGTGCCTGGAAAGCGGAGTTCTTCATGTTGTCCTACTATGTTCTGAGAATGTAAGGCTCACACTACCCCCTCAAACCTATAAATCAAAGCAGCTTTTCAAGTAGAATAACAATAGCTGGTCACAAGCCTATAAAGAGGCCGTGAGGCTCATGGAAACGCTGGATTGCTCTTGGCTGGAAGCACATTTCATCAGTGTGGAACTGAAGGGTGGGTAGAACAAAAATTGTTCCTTGGTTGAACAGGTCGCTATTGAAGATGAGCTTCCTCCCTGACAGCTCACAGAGCTCAGAGTTGGTACCCATTTCTCCGTGAGTGGAATGGAATTAAAGTGGTTATCAGAACAAAAGCTAGTTATGCACTGAGGCTCTCCTTTTCATCAAGCATGGGTGGCAGTTCTCCTTCAGGTGTCCGAGTGGCAACCGTTATACTCGGAAGTCACTAGAAGGCGACAAGGAGAGCTAGCATCAGGCTGGAAGAGATCTCATCACAGTGACTGCCAGTCTTTTTTCTGTGTGATTACCATTTTCACACCAAAAAGGGTGGCCTGAGAATTCAGAAGTATGCATGTGGCACTGAATCTTTTTACCTGAATTAGTTAAGCAGGGTAGTAAAAGTCAGGATGTTTCCAAGAGAGTCATGTGGTCTTCAAAATAAGAAACCTGAGATGATTTTGCAGGAAATACCTTCAGATATGTAGTTATCCATGCAACTGAATGTTCTCTGTGATTTCAAGGAAGATGGTTTAAAAGTGAAACTGCCTTAAAAGGAAATTAGTGTGAATATTCCCTACGTTTAAAAAATCTAAGATCTATTATCCAGTGTTACTCCTATAAAGGCATGACTCTGGACACAAATCACCTGCAGTAAATTTCCTAAGTATTTTTAGTTTTTTGATTTATAAGTGGCTTCTACCAATTCAGATAGGAAATGTCCTTGAACATAGTCATGTACCGTTGTTTTCATATGCACAGGAGCCTTGCTCTTATTTAAGGAACGTTTAAAAAGTAAAGTAAAAATCATGGGTATTCCAATGTGGTATGGTGTTGGGTACAGAATAATAATCTAAAATGGTATGTCCACCATCATTGGAAAGCTTGGAGTGCGAAAATACAATAAAGCCGTAAAAACAAACGTGGCTTCAAAATTCATAGCCCAGAAACTTTTGAGAAAACAATGTCCATGGCTTTTAATAATTTTCAGCTGTTTTGACTTTGGTAAATACTGTGATAAGCCATAAAAGGAGTGTGCCATGATTTCAGCATTAAGCATTATCAAAAATATATTGAATAGCCCTGGCTGGTATGGCTAAGTGGATTGAGTGCCAGCCTGTGAACCAAAGGGTCCCTAGTTCAATTCCCAGTTCAGGCACATGCCTGGGTTGCAGGCCAGGTCCCCATTAGGGGGCATGTGAGATGCAACCACATATTGATGTTTCTCTCCCTCTCTTTCTCCCTCCCTCCCCCTCTCTCTAAAAATGAATAAATAAAATCTTTTTTAAAAAAGAAATATATTGAATAAATATTCCAGGACAATTTTTCAGCTGTTTGCTAGCAACTGTTAAACTATTTTTCCTTTCTGGTCTTGATTCTACTTCCATTTATAGCACAAATTTCCTTGCTCTTGCTTTAATATTTGTTTTCTTCACTGTTATGTATCTTTCCTGTGAGTTACCTCAAATCCTTAGTGGAATAGGCTGGATGAAAACAAGCAAACATAGAAATGTTAATTAAGAACTGACTGCATGCCAGGCACCGCAGGGGCTGAGGACTGAGGGAGGAGACATGGACTCTGCCCTTGAGGACCTCAGAATCTGGTGGAGAGAGACATTAGCATAAGAGGTGAGTTTCAAGGTTAAACTTGGCGTGCTAAGAGAGAACCTAGAGTTAGCCTCTTACCCAGATTGCTGGAACAATAAGGAAGAACATCAGGAAAATAATCTAATTAGAAATGGTGCCAAAGCCCCACCCTGAAGGTCCAGTAGAAGTCAACAGAGAGAAGAACGGGGTTAGAGAGGCAGAGTGGGAGTGGGTTGGGTTTGTAAAGCTCAGGGGAAAAAAAAAAAAAAAAAGAGGCAGAAACACATTCGAAGACATGAGACCAGTGCAGACACATTGAGCCCAGAGAAGGACAGGCACTTCAACTTGGCCAGAGCCCAGAGTGGGTCCAGAGTGGGTACCAGCAAGCTCCAGGTTCAGGTTTATTTCTTAATGCTGGCAGGAGGACCACAGAGAGACACATCCAGATCTGTGTTTTAGAAGGAGCCCTCTGTAGGCATGGTGAAGGCAGATCAGGAAGTCAGGGGACGAGTTTAGAAGCTCTTACTGCAATCCATGTACGAGATGATGGTGGTTCCAACTAAGGTAGTGGCTGTGAGGATGAAGAAGGAAAGAGGAACTAAAGAGTTACAAACATGGTGGGATGTAGGCCATTTAGAAATCAAGTACTTGTGAGTGAGGCAGGAGTCTGCAGTGAAATTTGGGGGTTTTGGGTTTTGTTTTTTTTTTTTTTTTAACATGGGCCATTGGGTAGAGGTAGTATCACAGAAAAAGAGAATGAAGACATCTAAATTCTGTCAGAGGACTAAATATGGTGACTCATGTAAATTGCCAGAGGCTGTGCTTGGTACGAAGTAATTATCCAATAAGGCTTCTATTGATGTCGTAATCATAGGCTAAACTGGTCTGATTAATCCTAACAAAACTCTCTATGAAGTGCTGGTCATGGTCAATATTTGGCATTCTCTGAGCAGACCTAGGTTCAAATTGCAGCCTTCCAGCTCTGTGACAGTAGACAAATTTCTCCATTTTTCTTGTCCTCAATGTCTTTATATAATATCAACTCAGCAGCATTTTAGTGAGAAATTGAGATAAGAAATATAAAGTGCTTTTGTTGCAGCTGATACAGAGTAGGAGCTCAGTAAGTGGTAGCTTAGTAAATGAATTAAAGGCATTATTGTTGGTTCCCACCCTCGAAATGAGGGTGGGGTTCTCTCTTATTTATCTTTGCATCTCCCATAGGCTCTACCTGCTTAGCACTGGGCTTTACACCTAAGGGATGCCCCCAAAATATTTGTGGAATCTATGGTAACTGGTTTTATTTAGTTTTCTTATTGTTTTTCTGCTAACTTGCCAAAGACTGTTAACCCTACTTAAAAACAGGATTCTTTTTATATTTTGTCCTTACATGGTTTATCTTTACTTACAATTTATTTTGTTTGATTCCTCTTTTTTCCCTTATAAATAATGACCCATACTTTGTGATTTCTGATACTTTCCTGTGAAACATCTCCTTGACAACCCCCATCTGCATGCTTATCCCACACAGGACTGTGCCCAACAACGGAATCTTGATCCTTGTGTGGCTTGACTGTGATAAAAATTACTCAGGCTGCTGAAGCTTTGCCAGAATTCTTACTGGGCCCAGGATTTCCATAGAGTCTGGATCAGTCCATGAAGGACTTGGCCAAACAGCTTGAATTTAATCAAAGTGAACCACAGCCACCGCAAAGGCATGTAATTTGAAGAGAAATATTTGCACACGAACAATATAAAATCTCAGGCATGACTGGCAAATTAGCAATTCTGTGATAATAGAAAAGAATATGAAGTAGCTCTTGAGTTCATACATCTTTGCCTGCCTGTGTCTCTTAGAGAATTCAAAATCTATATTCTATTATTTTACATGTGGCATTAGCATAAGCATCAGATAGGTTTACAGTGGTAAAACTGATCTTTTCTCATTTTATTCTCTTTTATTAATTATAGATGAAATAGAAAAACATAAAAAACTGATAAATACATTAAATTGTAATGAAGGAAAAAAGTATCTATCCGTGCTCCTTCTACCCCCAAAAGATACAAGTAATATTTTAGTATTTCTACTTAAGCTCATCATAAATTTATGATGCTTTAAATCATTTTGTATTTTGCTTTTTCACATGTTATAATAAAGGCATTTCCTTCCATCATTAAATAGTCTTTGAAAATATAACTTGAATGTTTGCATAATACTCCATCATATATGTAAACAGTCCCATGTTGTAGAATATTTTGGTCTCTATTCTAAATAATGTCATAATGAAATCTTTGTGCATAAATAATTTTTTACATGCATCTAAATGTTTCCTTAAGATGGATTCCCAGTAGCAAAATAACATTTCAGGACTTTAGATGCATATTGCTAAACTGCTTTTCAGAAAAGTTGGGCAAATTTGCATTTTGCCAGTACAGTGAGTAGGAAGGGCATCATATCACCACACTCTGTTGTCTTGCTTATCTTTCACAAACCAATCAGTGAACCAGGATTTTTAGGTATAATTAACAATATTCTATTAGTTTGAAGTGTCTCCCACGTCGTGATGCTTTCTGTTGGACACCTACAGCATAACCACGGCTGTTAACTTTGAGGACTAAGTTGCCATTTAAATGGACAGCCTTCTTCTTGAAGTGTGAAGCTAGATTTGTATTCATGGAAAATGCCAAATGGTTAGTTGATGTTTCCTGTGTTTCAAGTGTAACCTTAAATATGTTATACATTTTAAATGTTTTTACTGCTTAGCACTGTTATACAAAATGCAAATCAGCATCCCTCTGCCCCATGTTTGGGGTTTATGTGGCAATATTAATTCCAAATAAATATCTTAATTATTTGATATGTAGGCATTTGGACAGTATTCCATTATGTTGGATCCTCTGGAAATTATTTTTAACAAATACATCATGATTCAGGTTTTATTTGTAGGCTTGAGAATTTTATGTATGTAGCCACTGTTCCCGTCATTTATCACTGAGAACATGTAATTTTAACTTGACAGTGACATTTGTTTGTATATAAAAGAGAAAGTAATTATTTGTGGATATTTTAATCCAATGGGATTTGGAGTCTTATTCTACATATCACATCCCTGTTTTACTTGCAAACTTCACCAAAAAAAGAAAAATTTAAATATTATTGTAATTTCATTTTTACAGTACGTTTTACTTTATTTATTTTAGAACAAAACTTTTGGCACTTTCACTAATTCTTCAATTAAGGCATAAACAAAATACAGTTGACCCTTGAATAGCACCAGCTTTGAAATGTGTGGGGCCACTTACGCGAGGATCTGTTTTCCATACACATACAGTTGGCCCTGTGTGTCCTGTTTTGCATCCTCACGTTCCCAACTCTGGGTCCAAAATACTGTTTTGGTTCCCCGTTGGTTGTGTCTGAGGGTGCGGAGGGCTGACTGCACACATTGTTCTACATCATTTCATGTGAGGGACTGGAGCGTTGGGAATTTTGGCATCTGTGGGTGTCATGGAAGCAACCCCCTGTGATACCCAGGGACAACTTAGTTAAGTTTTGGGGGGAGTCAAAGTTTATGTGGATTTTCAACTGTGTGGGAGTCTGCACCCCTAACCCTCACATTGTTCGAGGGTAAACTATACTTTCTCTCTACTCGGTTTAGTTCAGTTTCACAGATGAAAACCAAATACTAGATACTATGTAAGTATAGAGGATAAAAGAGAGACCCCATTCCCAGCCTACACGCATACACACAGAGCACATAGTCAGAGACAAATTCCTTAACAGGTTATCAATTAGATACAAAGTGACATGTGCTGTGACATACTATTGAATCTCGTTACATGATATCTCCAATAGGAGTGCCCTCAGCCCCAGTTAACAGGTTCCTTAGATAAACCAAATCTGTGCACTAATAAACTGACCACTCAAAAGTGAATTCCCATTCAAGCATTCCTATTTCCTCAATACTAATTTCCATTCCTGCCTAGGATCTCAACATCTCTTTGTTCACCTCTCGCCAACTGCTATAGATATTCATAAATATCAAGTAATAGGATGCAAATAGATTGTTAAGCAAAATGGAAACTTTTTTTAAAGCACAGTTTGTCATGAAGTTGGTGAAAGTGGTATTGGAGAAATCTAAACCACAGAGAAAGCCCAATGAGAATGTGACAGAGTTAAACCCTCATAACCCAGGAGAAGACATTGGCATGGAAAGTATCAGAATATGTGTGTCCAAAGAGAGTAAGTTGTGTAACAACTGGTTAATAGAGGACCTTGGTAAAAATATGTGTGTGTGTGTGTGTGTGTGTGTGTATTTTGTTTCGATAACCTTTTTCATCACTGAGGTATCAAAGTCAAGTAAAGGGTGTCATATCATATAATTCTGTCCCACCCCCACACAAATCCAATGTTCAGTTAATCCTTTGTTCTAACAATCAGGACATATTTATAATTATGACTTATTTTTTATCATGTTCATCTTATTTTTCTAATTTGAAATCTTAATCAAGTCCTTTAGATGTGAGTGATTATTCAATGTTGTTCTCCATATCTTCTGGTCGTCTCTTGCTGTGTGACAAACCATCCCCAAAACACTAGATTCAGACAACAGCTATTGATAGTTTATTACCATATTTTTAGGACTATAAGACATACTGGACCATAAGATGCACCTAGGTTTTAGAGGAGGAAAAGAGGAAAAAAATTTTTGAAGCAAAAAATATGGTAAAATATTTAATAACCTGTGACCCCACTCCACTATTGATGCCCCCCCACAGTGAGCCAGGCAAGCTATATTTGGACTATAAGACACACCCCCATTTTCCTCCCAAATTTGGGGAGTGCATCTTATAGTCCAAAAAATACAGAATCTCCCATAATCCTGCAGACTGGCCAGACTCTGCTGGATTGGCTGCCACTGAGCCTCCAGTCATGTGAAATTTCGGCTGGGTTAGAATGTTCAGGATAACTTATTCAGTTTTCTGATATCATCACAGGGCTAGCTGCAGGCTGAGCTCAGTGGGGGGGACCCTGGAGTGACTGGGGGTTCTCTCTCTCCATGAGGTCTCAGGGTCCCTCCTTTTCCACATGAGAGGGTAGCCAGACTTCCTACATTGCAGCTCAAGTTTCCCCAAAGCACAAAAGCAAAAGATTTGGGTTCCAAACTGACATATAGCTTCACTTCTGCTACATATTCTATTGGATAAAGTGAGTCACAGGCCAGCCCAGGTTCAGCGTGGAAGGGGACTGCCTAAGAATTTGAATATTGGAAGGTAGAGTTCGCCAAAAACCGACAATGGAGACCAGCTAGCACACTGTATTAAGCACATTCATTTCAAAAGGCATTTCCAGTATCAATTATCCATAGATAACAAGGACCTCCTACAACTTTAATCACTTGGGTAGGCAGCGTCCAAAGGCCTAATGGGTTCTGATGTCAATCACAACAGTCGGTCTGCTTTTAATAATCACAGGCCTCAAGTGAAGGAATTCATTTATAAGCAAAATTAGAGCCTCAGTTTGATTCATAAACTTCAGTCACTTATTGATAGTTTTTTTTAACAGAACAAGTTTAGGTTCACTTGCCTGTAGATACTCAGCAAATATTTGAAAAATAATTCAAAGTTTGGAGTATAGTAATTCTGAACATTTACAATTTAGGTAGTGCTTTTACATAGAATCTTAATTGTTTTTCATTCCAAATTTTATGCAGTAGATATTATTCCAGTTTAGGTAAGGAAACTAATTCATCACAAGCTTTTAAATTTTCTATAGACACACAGCTAGAAAACTTTGGAGGCAGGGCTCCAAGTTCAGGGTTACCTATTCCTCCTAGAATTTTCTTTTAAAATTGGAAATATCTGCAACTCAAGTTCATTCATGTAATCTCTCTCTCTCTCTCTCCAAGTACATGTATGTATGTATCCACAGGCATATAAATATGTATATTTAAGAATGGTTTATAAAACCATTCTTAAAGTGCAGCCTTCATTGAGACTTACAGCTGATAAATGAAATTAACTCTTTCTCTCTCTCATTACATGGATATATATGTATGTAAAATATACATTTTAAAAACTGTACTTAAAATATAGCCTTCATTGATTGTCAGTGATTTATAGAAAGTCAATACTATCCCTTTCAAATGAAAGGATATCACAGAAGCATGGATGCATGGATGTCATCTGGTCCAACCCCTTCATTTCTCAAAATGGGAAAATAGACTCAGAGTGGTTAAGTAACTTGCTCAAAGTCACACAGCTATTGAGTGGAAGAGCCAAGAGCTCCTGACTCTAAATCTACCATTCTTCCAACTAAACAAAGCTACGTTAAGAATAGCCTTTCAAATGAAATTGTGTGAGAAATACAGATATTTTATATGTTTAAAACATTAACTTGTGATTTGCCAGGAATGAAAAGTAACAGCTCTTTAACGACTAAATACAGTTAAGGACCAGCTGTGCAGTTTGCTTAAAATAGGAGACAACCAACCCATTGCAAGGAATCAATGGAAGAAAAAAATCCTTCTATAAAAAGCTGAGAATTAACTTCAATGTGAAGAGTTCTTTTCAGAGGAAAAGAAATTGCAACTGTTGTATTGAGTAACTTGGTATAATGTTTCACTCCCAAGGTTATTATATGTGAATAGCAAAGTTAAGAAATTTACATCAAATGTCCTCGCAGCACTGAGTGTGGAAACTTCTTCTGAGAATGAGAAAGGCTTAGATGTGCTAGACCTCAGTTTTCCAAATGAAGAAAACATAAAGGTCAGTCCTGCAGACAGTGATTTGGCAATGTTGCACTTCTTCCAACTCGTGGATGCTATGAGGGAAAGTTAGTGAGGAATGCTGCATTTTGACCTGAGTCGAAATAGTGTGTTTTTCCTCCCTCCACATCCCCCCTCTACTCTCGCTCCTCCTTTTTCTTCTCTCCCTCCCTCTCACCATTTCTTTTATGAAGGAGAAAATAGTTTCAACTTGTTGACCAAACAGATAACAAATTCAAGAAGCCAGTACAGTCACGTACCACTGAGTGACAAGGACACATCCTAAGAAATGCATCGTTAGGTGATTTTGTCATGGGGACATTGTTGGGCGCACTTACAGAACACTAGATGGTGTGGCCAACACATACCCAGATTATGCGTTCGAGCCTACTGCTCCTAGGCTATAAGCCCGTGCAGTGTGTTACTGCATAAATATTCAGGAGACTAAATCAAGCCCACAAGAAAATGATGCCATCAAAAAATTTGGTAACCACAAAATGCATGAGACTGCTACCAGCACAATGGCATACTGGGTTACTGCGACCTTTTTTTAATATAAGTAGAAATAGTAGACTCTAAATTGTTGATTAGAACTATAGAACTTTAGTAGAGCAAGCACATAAACCAGTAACATTGTCATTTGTTATCATTATAAAGTATTATTTACTGTCTATAATTGTGCGTGCTGCACTTTTCCACGACTGGCAATGCAGTAAGTTTGCTTACACCAGTGTGACCACAAGCACTTGGGTAACTTGTTGCATGACCACATTAGGACAGCTCTGCTGTCACTAGATGATAGGGATGGTTCAACTCCAATATGGGGCCACTGTGGAACGTGCGGTCCATCACTGATGACACGCTGTTACGTGGCACATGATGGCAGTGCTATTTCCCCAAGTCCAAGTGCATGTGAGGCAAAGGGCTGCCAGTTGTCATGCTATTGACTAAAGAGACCATTAAGCCACAAGCCCAATGCCTTCTGTTGAGCGTCCTGATGTGATTTCTGACTCTAATAATCACAACTGATTGTTTATACCAAGGAATGCAGGACAGGGGTCCTGTGAATGTCTTTTTCCAGGTGTGTCATTTCCTGGGTGCATCTCCACCACCATGTTTATATCTGTTATCTGGAATTTGGAAATATGCCTAGGTTTTCTCTCCTACTTCGTCAAATAGAAAAAAAGAAACTTAGGAATAAAACCTACCACTTCCCTCTGAATACAGGATAAAGCTGCTCATTTGTATCTCTCCGTAGTTTTGCTTTATTTATATCTAAGTTTGAAGAACTTGCTGGGCCCCTTTATTGCTCTGTGTCCAGAAGTGGTTGGATTTCTTTCTCTTTATTGAGGCGTGGTTATTTTTGGACAATGTTTAATATGAAAAGTTATAGATCTCCATGCATCTACCATAAATACCTCAGAAAGTGGGCACATGGTGATGGACATGAGGAGGAAGTCCTTGTGTCACTGTGGGGCAGCCACCAGACCATCGCTGTTTGAGAGAAGACATGTCGCAGGATTGAACACCATGTATTCAAACAACCTTTAAAAAAGTTTGTGGTTTTAAAAAGATCTTGGTCAACAATCAAATGTCTACTTTAAGTGCAGTGTTCATAGAGTACCGCCACTCCTGGTGATGTAACCCATACAACAAAATAGAAGTGCCCACACATTTGCACCAGCCGGCACTTATTTTTGTAGGAGTCCACTTATTTGGGGGAACCGTTATAGCACCAGCGAGTCCAGTTGGAAATTTCCATCTGCTTACCTCTCGCTGCTTCTGCATCCCTACCATCTGCACTGGTGTCAACTCAGACCAAGCCTCCCCGTTTCTTCCACATTCTAGCAACATCCACTGAAACTCCTTCCTCCCATTGTCCCCACAGCTGCCAGATTAATCAGTTCATACTTTCTGCATAAAGCTCAGGAATGCTTTTTTTTTTATCAGTTAGGGTGTGATCAGGGAAGGAAAACAACAATGAGTGAAATGGACTGAGGGATTTGTTATGGGATTAGAGCTTGCACAGTTGTTGTGGAAGAGAGCAGAAAACTGTCACTGCGTAGAAACTTCCTTTCTTTAATATGATCATTCCTCCTTTCTTTCCTTCTGATTCTAACTGGCCTCAGCACCCTGGCTCACCTACTTCCTTCTCCCTTCCAGGTCCACTCCTTTATAATCATTAAGCCCCCAGGACAATGAGGTTCTGATAGGCTATTTATGTCTTAGGGACCAAGCCTCAGGTCTATTGACTCCAGAGACAGAGTTCTGGTCAAATGAGAGATGACATCTAGGCCTCAGTTGTGTTTCAGCTCCAGGCCCAGAGAGGCTGCGAAAACTGACAAACAACGCCATGGCTGACATTAGGACCATATGCACCGATCCCAATGACCCCTACCCTAGTGCTGACCACTCAGCACAGACCGTGACCCTAACTCCCTAGTCGCCGTGACTAACGAATTTCCCCCATAGAACCCATCCACTGGAAGCCATCGGGGACCCAGGCTTTTGAGCACTAGCTCACCTGTGTCTCTGGGGTGGGCCACTTCATGAAAATAAACCCTTACTTTCTTTGCTGCAAACTCCTGTTCCTCTCTTATTGAGTTGATGCTCTCAGGCAGCTAGACCCCTTTAGTCCGGTAACAAAACCAATTTACCAAACATCAACTTGCCAATTTGACCACTGCATCTAAAACTGTGAAGTAGTGTCCTGTAACCAAGTCTTGGGCTGGATGCAGCAGAGGCGGGGGCAGGAAAAGACCATATGTTGGGGACACAGGGAGGGCAGCAGACTGCACTGAAGAGAAATCCCACTCGTTTCAATGTAAAACATTCAGGAAGTCCTTCCTACACCCCCTCCAAAAATGTAAAATGTAATTGAAATGGATATTCAACCCAAATAGACATAAAAATCTTCAACATAATGGCTAGGATGAAATCTCAGTAAAACTAAAGTTACCCCAAGCTACCCACCCACCAGCAAATCTTCAAAATTTGGCAAATTGGTTATATACTTTATAAAAGTGAATTCATGCACATAGTCTTAAAAATAACAGATCCTACATATTGCCTCTGGTTTTCAGCTCCGTGCTGTTGTCCTGTTTTCTGATTCTCTTCTCTCTCTCTCTTTTTTTTTGTTCTTTTTTTTCTTTAAAGTCCTATGTTCTTTTTCAATTCTAAAGCCACTTGAATTAGAAGGGCTATTTCATTTGACCAGGCTGTATTAGTAATTGCAGCCTATCCTCAGTCTCTCCATCTGCTGAGATTTCATATGTGAAGTACAACCGTGGCAAACGTGTTTATAGCTCCAGTTACCCCTTTTCCACCACCTTCTGTGTGCGCTAATGCTGAACAAAGCTTCCCACGGATTTTCCACAGAACGCCCGAAGCCTGCCTTTTTAGCTGGCGGTCACTCCTGTCTGCACAGCTGTGCACGGCAGCTCTCCTCGTCCATTACTGTTCCTGTTCCGTGAGCTGCATCCCTGTGGCGGGAGGCCATCAGCAGCCCCTGGTCTGTGCACTGAGAAGAGCACCACTTCTGGGCTGGACGTGGTGCAAAGGGTGCATCACGGTAGCTGGGAGCTCTACAAACATATCCCATTAAAAGACATATTCCAGTTTACAGCTGTGGTGCCTGCAGTTTGTTTTCTAATCTTTTCCTATCCTTTAAGTATAGGTTACATTGTGTCTTATCACAGAGCAACAACTAGTCCTGCCTGAGAGTGTTTGGAGGAACTTCCCAGAACAGATAACATTTCTTAAATGATTTTTTTTCTCACAGAGACTCACAGCTTGTGAGCGTGAAACTTGCCAAAATTAATCTTTCAGATTTGTATCAATTAAATATGCAGTTTGGTACTCTTCTAGTAAAAGCAATGGTGTTTTATCCATTTGCCCAAGTTTCTGGCCCCCTGTGACTCTCTAGGAACGCATGTGTACAACCATCACCCAGACGGAAGGGAAGAGCAAATGAACCTCCATGGAAGACCAAATTGATTATGAATGGTACCGTGTAGCTAATTGACTGAACTAGCTACACAGTCCTTGCTCTCAGGCACAGGGAGTAAGACATTATTGAACAGCAAGTTCCTAGACACCATCAATGGAACATAGAGCTGGTGTGGTGACTGGCAGCTACCCAGTGATTCTCTAAACAGAATGCCATCATCTTTCATCATGGCCCCATGACAATTATTTAGATATTGGAAGCTCGGCTTATTGAAGACCAGTGTCAACCAAAAACAAATGGCCATGCTACCCACAAGTTCTAAAGTTCTCTGTCAAACGGTCTAAATCAATTATTTACACATTGTAGGCTGATAGGTACCAAGCACCTGGGTTCCAGATAATTGCAGAGGCTGGATGTAAATTGGCCTTTAGCTCAGTCCTCCCTTTTCTCCAACCCTGACTTGTTTTCACCTTGCCTTACGCATGCACCATGCTCATTACAAACTTATCCTATACTCATTGCACCCCCAAGTGATCCCCTCTCTAATCAATCACTCTCTGAAAAGAAACAACCTAGGAGACCTGTAATTGTTCCTAGAACTAGCAAAACAGAGCTACCCTTTGTCAAATATGCGCTATGTACCAAACACTTACAGGCCTTTCCATCTGTGGTATCAGATTGAATCCTTTCTTTAAAGACTTTATTTATTTATTTTTAGAGAGAGGGGAAGGGAGGGAGAAAAAGAGGGAGAGAAACATTGGTCAGGTGCCTCTCACACATGCCCCAACCCCAACCAGGACCAAACCCGAAACCCAGGCAGGCGACCTTTCGCTTTGCGGGAGGGTGCCCAACCCATAGAGCCCCACTGGTCAGGGCTCTAATTTAATTCTTAGGAAAGCCTCTGAAATGTGCATTGTTCTTCTAATTTACAGATGAGAAAACTGAAGCTCAGAAAGTTAGAGAAGGCCTTCAGAAGGATGTGGTGAAAGTAATTTCAGAATGCCTTTTAAATGGACAGTTTGAGAGCTTCCAAAAGCACTGTCTTTGCCTCAGTTCCCAGTTGGTGTTTTCACTGTCCTCTGAATGTGTCTGGTTGGTGTCCATGCACAAGGAGCACCGTGTCTGGCAGTGGCTTTGCTCTTGGCCGCCACCTTCAGTACCGCCTTTTTCTTTCCTGGTGAAATCCCTCCTTTTAGGAAAGGTACTTTCAAATAGAAGTGCTGGGATAGAGGTCCCTGCTGTCGCTGATAGAAACTTGGTGAAAACTTGATTTATGTTACAAATAAGTAAAGAAAGAATAAATGAAAAGGCATTTATTCTTTCTAGAGAGAACACATTTCAGTTTCAGTAAACCATAGTGACTTTCCTTATGACTAAGGATTTTTAGTTTTATTTTAGAAGTGTGTTTCTGACTGTGTGCCTTAGACAAAACAAAACATCAAGAGTGAAGAGGTTTGTTTGCTTTTCCTTTTTTCCCCCAGGTGTGCTCCCTGCAGTTGTCTTTTGGGGAATAATCTGTGAAATGGTCAACATCAGAGATTTTGTCTTATTCCTCTTTCTAGCTTCAGTTTCTGGCATGTGGTGGACCTTCAACACAAGTTTGTTCTGTTGGACAGTGAATGAATAATGGAATGATCAGTAGCCCCAGGATATTTAATTTAGCTGAAAAATGACAAATGGAACAGTTCTGATACATGATGGCTAGTTTTGATATAACTTATTGATTATGAAGATTTTTTAAATGGAGATTATTGTTAAATTATCCAAGCAAGCAGAGCTATGACTAATGAAATAAAATTAAACAAAAGAAAAATGT
Source organism: Glossophaga mutica (assembly GCA_039655065.1). Classification (NCBI taxonomy): domain Eukaryota; kingdom Metazoa; phylum Chordata; class Mammalia; order Chiroptera; family Phyllostomidae; genus Glossophaga; species Glossophaga mutica. The sequence continues at coordinate 163,175,947 of CM077303.1, forward strand.
GAATTGAATATCGTGAAATATTTCCAGTAGATGAGGTCAGGATTTAATCAAGCAGAAGGGTCCCAGTGGAAGTGGTCAGGGGACATTTAACACCATGCGTGTCACTTAGAGCTGCAGTGAACTTACACAATTTACAAGGGATAGACCCTGACTTTGGCAGGATGATGAGTGAGATCATATTTCTAGTTTCACTGATTCTTACACAGGTATGCATTCACAGCCTCCCATCCCCTATGGAAAGAATTTGTCTATGTGTTAAATTAAACTTTCTGATTATAGCTTGCTTTCTTTCTCTTTTCCAGAAAACACTCTTTTCAGAGCATCTCCTGGTGCCTTCAGAAATGCCTTCCTTAAGTGGCAAAGTCCAAACTGTTTTGGGCCTAGTGGAGCCAAGCAAACTGGGCCGCACCTTGACCCACGAACATTTGACAATGACCTTTGATTTCTGTTACTATCCACCTCCTCCATCTCACGAAGCTACCTCTAAGGAACCTATTATGATGAAAAATTTGTTTTGGATTCAGAGAAACCCTTATTCCCATAAAGAGAATCTTCAGCTGAATCAGGAGACAGAAGCAATCAAAGAAGAATTGTTGTATTTTAAAGCCAAAGGTGGGGGGGCTTTGGTGGAAAACACAACCACTGGGATCAGCCGCGATGTGCAGACTTTGAAGTGGCTGGCAGAAGAGACTGGCGTCCATATCGTATCAGGAGCCGGGTTCTATGTGGATGCAACTCACTCTTCAGAGACCAAAGCCATGTCAGTGGAGCAGGTAAAAAGCCTTAGGTTTTCTGACACTATTTGTATGTACATCTGAATATTTGCATGTACATCAGAATTCAGACGTTGGATTGTCCCCATGTGTCATCTACATTTGGAAATGTCATTGGCTCACAGGTAGCTGGGAATTCTACAGACATTTGCTAGCTAGCAAAGACATCTTCCAATTGAGACCCAAATTGGGAACATTTAAGTTCATAAAGAAAAAGCATCATTGGTCACTGCAGATTCCAATGTGTTAGTATTTAGATTCATACATACTGTTTCCATACTCCGTAGCAGTGTCCCAGTCTGTTTGTAAACCTCAGTTTTTCAAGGTAAGCTTCCGTTATGTGGCCTGTTGCTGGATTTTATAATAACCAAATAACCAGCCATAGCAATTCCCTGCAGGGTGAAATTTGTCAGGCAGAGATGGGCACGTTCAGAAATATGTTTCCTTCTCCTTTTACCAAATAGGAAGGGGGAGAAAATTCGTTCCCTTGTTGTTATCATAAGATCTTAAGTGAGGACAAGCAGAAGGAAGTAAATCAGGGACACAAAGAACAAATAAGCAGCAAGACTTTGGGGCACAGGCATGTGCTCTCTTTCTAGACATACATGTATGTGTTTATACATGTTTACATGTGCATGTATACATTCATTTGTATCTTCCATTGCCTGCTTGATAGGCCTAGCATGTCAGCTAGAGTGGTGGCAAAGAATCAGTTAATCTTTAAAATACTTTGTATTTTAAAACTTTATCTGCATAATTTTCCAGTAAAGCCTTTCCTTTTTAATATATTTACATTATATGAGGACTATCACCATGTCAACTACTACACAGTTTTCTAACTGCTTTTAGCAGTAACTATACATCTGGCCAGAAAATGTAATATTCATATTCTGTGCTATGAACTTTCTATGCTGTATAGGATAAAGGAATGCATAAAAAAGGGGGAATTAAAGAATTACTTGGTACAGTTGATGTAGATTTGAGGACAATCTTTTAATGTCTAAATGCTCCTCAAATTAAATCATAGATATTTTTCTTATCTGAATGTATTTTCATTAATTCATGTTTTTTCCTCTGTAGCTTCCTAAAGCCATAAATTTCTTGTCAAATAGTCACAGTAAGATATTACTGAATCTTTGATTTAGAAAAACTTGTTGAATTTGAGATTTAGCCAGCAAATGCCTTTCTTCTTGGCCAATATTGAATGAATGATTAATACATTCTTAAAGAATGAATGACTGAATGGATAAGTTCATTAACACACTGTGGTGACACTATGTTGAGGAATTCCACGGTCTATGACATATTTTCATTCCCACCCTTCCTTAGCTCACTGATGTCCTCATTAACGAAATTCTCCACGGGGCTGATGGAACCAGCATCAAGTGCGGCGTTATTGGGGAAATCGGTTGCTCCTGGCCTCTGACTGAGAGTGAAAGAAAGGTTCTCCAGGCAACAGCCCAAGCCCAGGCTCAGCTTGGCTGTCCTGTTATCATTCATCCCGGAAGGAATCCAAGCGCACCCTTTCAGATTACCCGAATATTGCAAGAAGCAGGTATAGACATCTCCAAAACAGTTATGTCGCACCTTGATAGGTAAGCAGATTATGAACAAATGAGAGCAAAGCACCAGATAATTATGGATGATTAGATGTGTAGGGGACAGCAAAAAAACATCTGTTGCTGATTCTACAAACAGATGTTGTCTGGAGTTAATGTTATGAAAAGCCTAACAATGCTCCAAAGGCCACACATGAGCCTTTACCTGGATTGAATCGATAAAGGAATTAGCACAGTCACAGTGTGGCTAATAAATACAGTGCTATTACCTCCAAATTGGGATTCCTGGGTATGTGGATATGTCTTCCATTGTTTCTGGAAAACCTCAGTCCTTGTTTCTTCAAATATGGCTTCATCCATATTTTCCTGTATATTTGTATCATAAACACCCACTTGCTATATGTAGGGTCTCATTAGCTGCGCTCCCTGTCTCGTAACATCTTCTTCCTATTTCTGTCCATTTTCATCTTTGAACTGTAATTTCTTCAATTCTACGTTCCTATTCAATACTTCTCTCTCCAGTGAAAGCAATCGTTGCTTAGACTATCAATTTGGTTTATAATACTAAGAACTATGATATTTTAAACTTTTCTAAGTTCTCTTTCTTACTTTTCAAACCTGCTTTCTTAATTTTGAGATTGCTTACTTTAATATATTTTCAACTTGTATTAAAAATATTGTGCATAGAATGTTTACCTTATAATTAATAAACCTAATTTCCATTGTCTTTTTTATAACTCTAATTTTAGAGGTTGCTGATTCTTCTGGCTCTTATTCATGTAAGGTTATTTTCCTGTACTTAAAACAATTTATCGTGATCTTTAGATTCCTTGGAAATTATTTGAGTCCTGCAGTTGAGGTTCAGTCCCTGTTTCTTGTCTGTTTGTTTCTTATAAGGTAGTTAGGGGGCGCTACTAACCTGGTATTACTTTAAATTTTTTAGAAAATGTATAAATTGTGGTAAAATACACGTAACAAAATTTACTCCCTTGGCCACTTTGAAGTCTGAAGCCCGGTAGTGCTGGGTTCACTCACGCTATGGTGCAGCCAGTCTCCAGGACTCTTTGAAACCTTACGCCTATTACACAGCAGCTGCCTACTCCCTCTGCCCCAGGCCCAAGGCAACCGCTATTCTCCCGTCTCCCTTTATGAGTTTGACTGCTGTAGGTACCCATCCAGTAGAATGAGATGGTACTTGTCTCCTCTGTGGCTTTTAAAACTAAACTTTCGGCTTAGAGAGTTTAGAGCTACACAGATGCTATGCATTCTGGCCCCTAAACTCAGCGAGTTCAGGCTTATGGCTATAGATTCTCAGAGGAGACTTTTTTCTCAACCTGCCTCCCTTTCACCTGAAGACTAAGAAAGATGTAACCTCAAAAGACTCCCTCTGTGGGCGGTTTTTAACTAGTCCTTCCACGTGGGTGGTTTAGATGAGAGGAACACTTCCTGCATGTGCTGGCCACGGAGGCTTGTGTCTCCAGTTTGTCTCCTGCCAGACTCCGGCCCTGGCTCTCTATTGCTGGGCCCATTAAACTCCCCAGACAATGGTAGCTCTGGGCTCCTCTCACTTCTCATTTTGTCTGCTCTCTCGTTTCTGCCCCTGAGCAAGTCCTTTACTTTCCCACCAGCTGAACCAAGCATTTAAAAGTATCTTTCCCCCCTTTCACTGTTGAGTATTTTACTTATACTAGCATGAAAGGTTTTCTGTGAGAGTTTACTCTGCCATGCTGCCTGAAACTGGTTCACAATGATTCTTAAGGAAGAGTCTTGCTAGCCTATGTGTTCACAGTCAGACACGTAGGTCAATTAGAAAATCGTGGTTAGCACTAAGAGAAAATAAGTTTCCACTGCAAACTGTGAAATGACCTTAACTTCTAGCAGAGTAGAGCTTCCTTGCTCATAGAATCAAAAAATATATGTTTATTCCTTGTCCATAAAATCAATACAAAATCAATACAAAATCAATATATGTGTATATCCCTTGCTCATAAAATCAAACAACACATATGTGTATACATATATGCATAAATACATGTACATACATTTTCTTTCAAATAATGCTCAGGAGAAATTGAGATGGAGAGATTGATCTGACATCAGACAAGCTCTGAGCATCCTAGAAAACCCTGAGAACATTTCTAGAACAGCCATTCATTCTGTGTCTATACTAGGGATTGTTCAGGGTTCCAGTGCCTGGCCAAGAAATATATAGAAGGATGAACATTTCAGAGGAGAGGCAACTGGTGAAAATGGCTTTAGAAGAAGTAGCACATTTGGAAAAACAAATTAAATAACGTAACAGAAAAAATTAATCAGGGAAGCAGATGCTGGCAACTTTAGCCTTTTGACGTGACTGTACACAGCAAGACAGTTGCCGGGCTGAAGCTGGACTAGGTCAGCCTTTCACAGACACGCCGAGGTCTGCGGGCTGCACACACAATCTGATCTTTACTGAAAGGGCAAGGGCTTCAGCTTTACAATAGCGACGAATCACAAAAGGGCATGTATTTCATGCAGCAAAACGCACAGATGAGACACAAAAAGAAAAGCATCCTGAAAACAAGGCCCCCAGAAAAAAAATCATTTTGTCCCTCCCACCATGTTTGTTCAGGCACAAAGGAGATGGTTCTGAAGCCGCAGGCTGTTGTTACTGTGACGTAGAAGTCCAGGCGCTGGCTTTGCCCTGCAGCCCCTTTCTAACACTGGGCTTTCCAGCAGGGCTGACGCGCGGCCTTGACTACCTGTAAAATTGTTCATTTATACCCCTATGGGTAGGATTTCTGTCATTTAAGAATATGAAATAAAATATTCTGGGATGTCCACATCACATTGAAGCAAGTAAATGTTTTTGAAAATACACAAATCTTCCCTAGTATTCATGCATAAGGCATTTTGCCTTAAAATACATCCACAGACATGCCCCACCCCCGCACTCACACACACACTCACACACACACACAAGAGCAACAACCACAGACTGCTCTGTGCCTGTCAGAAAGGAGCACTTGGGAGCATGAGAAGAAAGAGTTAACTTCCCTTAGGGCACCTCTGAACCACATTGTTGTCATGTGACCACATGTGACCTGCTTAAGGTCATTTACCTGGAGATAACAGCCTGACAAGATAAATCGGCTTCTGCGTCTGGGCCCTCCCCTAGCCATCTGTTCTCCCTAAGAAATATGGGCTTGTGGTGGTGCCCGTGGATTGCTGCAGATTTAACCCTAGGGACCCTCAGAGGGCGCTGCCCTTGACAGGTACAGCCACCCAAAGTCAACATTTATCAGAAAATAACACCAGCATTTCTATTCCTGTTTGGGCTTTTAATCCACAGAGGCTTTATGCCTTTTAATCCTTTATTATAATTTTACTACCTGTTAAAACCCTATCCACATTTCCAGGTGGCATATGATCACAGCACGGCCTGTGCCCTAGCCTAATATGGGCTCTCTGTGATCTAAGAATACACCCCAGGGATAGTCTTTTTGTGATTCATCTCCAAGGAAGTTTTATCCTTAATATTCTATCGAGTAGCTGTAGGTATTGTATCACAACATAATTCTTCCATTACTGAGGAAAGTTGGGTAAAACAACAGGGCTGGAAGGTATGTGGTTACTAACTATTTATTGATTACCCATTGAGCCCTGGAGAAGGTACTAGGCAGATAGGTGGTATGCCTCAATCTTTTTTCTACTTAGTTATCTATTTAACAAACTAAAGGGTTTTCATAGAGATCCAGAGCCTAGTGTTTGAGGAGGGACACAATGATAATGAACTTCAGGAATATACCACATCCTCTTCGAAAATTGCTCCCTGTGGAATTTGACCCAAGGGTTTCTGACAAAGGAGAAGGGGAGACACAGATGATGACCTAACAACACATTTTATTCTCTTTACACTGGATTATCCATGCCAAATCCACCCAGCTGCTTAAAGGATACAATTTTTATTACATTTTTCATGCTCTCAATTAGATGAAATGAATGGGATATCCCTTCCTTCCTTCTTTCTTTCCTTCCTTCTTTCCTTCCTCCCTTTCTTCCTTCCTTCCACAAATATTTATTGAATGACTAATCACCATAAACCAGACAATGGGAGTTAGCAGGGAGCAAGACCCATTCTCTGCCTTCAAAATGATCATTTAATTATAATTATGGTGACTCTTAACCTTAAATTTTTCTTTGAAAAGTCACAAAAAATAATTATCTGGTATCCTTGGAACTGTACATTTTTAATTCCTATGAGCACTAGTAAAATAACATGAAATACTTAAAAAACGATTCTATGCAAATATTTGACAAACTTAAATTGAGCAAAACACCTTTATATACCTAAATAGTATGGTAGCACTAAAAAACAATTGGAATATTATGCACATGACATGGTTTAAACATTTAGAATTCTATGCATATGGTGCTGTATTTCTTAGTTTATTGTTGGAATTGTGTATATGCACGCATTATGTGTACAGTGTATAGTACGCAGTGAAAGAAGTGATGCGCATTGTACAGCACATACATTGTGCACAATGAGTACAGTAAAGACAACTTATCTAGCCATATCCGCTCAGATCCAATCACAGAATGAGAAATTAAAGAAATTAACTTAGGAAACAAAGCAGGGAGGGACCTGAGAAGAAAGTGGATTTTTTCAAAGAAAATATTTACTAATAACCCTTCCCTTTTCCCATGTACTAACGTCTGCTGGCATTTCTTCTTTGATCACGATGGCAGATGATTGGAAAATACTAAAAATGGATTCTTTTAAACATGGAATCATGGCGACTTGTATGTGTAGTTGGGTATGACTATGGCTACATTTCACACAAAAAGCTACACTGGTTTGTAGAGCACTCACTGACACAGAAATGCAAAACCCAAATACATTGCAGTTGAAAGTGTGTGATGATGTGGGCAGCAACTATGCTTTCATTAATGCAATGGCCCGTCTGTGTTGGCAGGGGACAGTGAGAAACAGGGGGTGTTGGGGTCACGATGCCTAATTCTAGTCCTTACTTGCTGCATGACCTTGAGCAGGTCACTTAATCCCCCCAGTCTTTTGCTCATCTGTCAACAAACACAGTTTAAGAAAAATTAATTTTAACCATTTAAGTGTTAAGCATATTTTCCCCCATGATTATTAATCTTGGACTTCCTTTCAAGACAGGACCTATTTAAAAAGAAAATCCAGACAAATGTTTGACAAACTTAAATGCAGCAAAGCTCCGCAATGTCTATGAAAGTGCCCATTAAAGGCAATTACGTCATGCTTGTAATTAACATTTGTCGACTATCCCAAACTGAGCTCTCTAACGAGACAGTTGGGCAGGCCAGCCCCGTGCCAGGGCCAGCGCAGGCACTGGCCGTGTGCTCTTGCTGGCACATTGTACCCACCATACCATTCCCTAGCGATTTTTTTTCTTCTAAGGCAATTTTTCATGACTCTGACACCATTCCCATGAAATGTGACATTTTAACAAATAGGATTGCCATGTCTATGAGATTTATCTTCACTCTCCTCAATACCATCATTCCTTGAACTGTGTGTCACCTTACATGAAAAACGCAGCCTCTTTTGTGCTGTGTGGCAGTTGGAAAGTTCATATGGTAAGAAGGTCTTCCTGGGGTGTATAAACCACAAAATGCATTTTAATATAAAGTTTTAATTATATTTCACAATTCAGAGCCAACTTCTAATTCAGAGCCAACTTTTAGTCTAATTCAAACAAAGGTTTCTCTCTCTCTTGCAGCCATCTGTTCCTTTAGCATAAGTCTGCACTGAGGTCATAATATTGAATGTGACATCATTCTTTCCTATGATGTCATTAAACATGTCTTTATGGTACAGACCCAAACAGTCAGAGAACTGAATAATGGGGAGGGGCAGGGGGGCAAGTATGCTTGTTGAAATAGAGATAAAGGGAAATGAATGCATGGCAATCTGAATTGTTTTTCATTCCCAGTTATTCTCTAGTATTGAAAAGACTGCTCTATAGAGGTAATGACTTGGCACAAAAAGATAAATGAATCTTTAAAGTACCTACAGAAATGGGGATAAATTAGTGTATAATGAGAATGTCCCACCTTGACTAAGCGTTTTGAGTGTGTGTGAAAGCAAATTTCTGGTAAATATTTCATTGAAGTAGAAAGTATACTTTTAACCATAGTCAATGTTTAGGTCATCATTAAACATGTATATCATTCTATATAGTAGTTTTTATTTTGACATTAAAATATATTAATTAAAATTTATCAATTAAGAATTTTTCGGATTTTATAATAAAGATGGAACTGCCATTTGCAATATAAGAATATACATGAGGGGTTTGTTAGAATTATATTAATATTTAATTTATTAGATTATAATAAGCTATATATTAATTTCTTTTAGACATTGCATTATAAATATTTTTAAATTCATTTTAGATTATTACATGAATAATATTAGGTGAGTTTAGTAATACTTTTGAGCAGTTGTTGAAAAACTCTTAAAATAACAAAGAATTCCTTACAATGCTACATATACAAATATCCACTGGTTTTAAATTGAGGATTTCGGCCCCGGCTGGGTGGCTCATTTGGTTGGAGTGTTGTTGTCTAGGACACACCAACCAATGTTTCAGGTTCAACCCCCGTTGCATCACGTATGGGATTGCTTCTCTCTCACATCAGCGTTTCTCTCTCTCTAAAAAAACAGTGAACATATCCTTAGGTGAGGATTAAAAAAACATTGAAGAATTCAGTGGGGAGAGGTGGTAAATAATTGTTTACATTAATAAGTCATTATAATTCAATGTTGTGTTTAATAAATCAGTTGTATATAAGCATTCATTTATTATTGTATTTGTATGCCAATTAAAAAAATTATTTGGCCAAGTTCATAACTTTTAGCATGACATGTGTTCTGTGCTTCTACCTGTGTCAGGCCCTGAGCTCGTCGTCTGATCGCCAATAGAGCTGCCCTCCTGGGACTCGCCCTCTGGGCTCAGGAATTCGCAGATCAGTATGGCTGATGAATGATGAAATGACAACACGGTCACAGTGCAGTAAGGGAGAATGCACTAGACCAGGAGCCGGAATACCTGAGTTCTTGATCACTGAAAAGATTCAAGCTTCAGCTTCTTTGTTTATACAATAACGTTAATATGTGACATAATTATTCTACCAGTTCATTATAAGTTTCAGAATATGGTCCTCCCATATTCTTGGTACCATTTAAGGATGTCAGTATCTAATCTACTGCCCAAAACATGCCCTTGATTCTCCTTCTCCCGTGCTGTGACAATGGGGACAGTGCCTCATCACTTCCTCTTCCTCTTGCTGACCCTTTTCTGGTTCATGACAGCACGACTCACTCAGATGTCAGCTTAGATCCCTCCCTGCCCTGTACCTCTGCGTGAGAAGACCTGTCTATCTCACTAAGATCTGAAAATATAGCACCTCCTGTCCATCCTCTGTTGTTAATTTAATTCAGGCCCTTGTTTGTCACCTGAACAGGAACCACTTCAAAAGGAACCACATCCTTAGCCGTGCTCCCTGACCTAGCCTGCCACCATTCTGACATGTTCAAACACAAATCTGATTACTGTCCTCCACCCCGACTTAAAACCCTTTAATGGTCCCCCTTCACCTTCAGCACAATATCCAAACGTCTTGGTCATCTGGTCCCCACTCGTCTCTCCACCTCATCTTCCATTATGTCGAGTGGAGATACGGAATTCGGGCTATAGCCACACTGACCATGACCTTGAGTGTCCTGCACTGACTATTCTTACATGCTTCTCACACAAGCTACTCAGTCTCTTGGCTGTGAATCCACCATTCTCCTTATCCACTCAGCAATCTTTCTTCAAAATGAAGCTCATCAGAGGTTTCCTTCTCCACAAAGCTTTCCCTGAACAAAGCAAGCAGTCTGCTATGTCCTCCCACTTCCTAGAAAGACTTTTATTCTTATATTCAGTATGGTCTGTAAAGCAATCATTTGGTTTCATGTCTCTTCCCTATAGATGCTAAACTTCTTAAAGGATGGTGCTGTGTGTTGTCATTGTTTTACTAGCTCATATCTCATAGTAAGTAGATGACCAACAATTTCTTATTGGATGGAGGAATGGATGCACTCTTCTCTCATGGACTTTAGCTTTGATCATTGCATCCTTATCTTCAGGAACATCAAGCTTCCCCCGCCCCAACAGTTTTCTTCTGTATCATCCATCCCTCACCCAACACCTGAATTCCACCAACTTTTATCTGAATAGTCTTCTTTAAGATGCAACTCAAGTGAGTCACTCCTTTAGTTATTCTCTCATAATACTTTGTATTTATTTGTACTATAAAAAACTTTCAACATGCTTAATTGTAATTATTAGTTTAAATCTCTCTTTCCTTAGACTTCCAGTTCCTTAAGACAGCAACTTAAATTTCTTATCCATACCTGTATTCCCAGTACAGAGGCTAGCACAACATAGGTGATGATACAAGCCAGCAGCTGTTTGGTGAATCAATTCAGGAAGGTGTGTGTGAATGTATGAGAGTTCTTTGAAACTGTAAAGCCCAAGACAAATGTTAGGCATTGGTGTCATTTTGATCACACCCATGCATCCCGTCCTTTCTTCTCCTCCTTAGTTCTTTCTACCTAGATGGCCCACAACCCCTGGTCTAAATTATCACTTCACACAGACTTCCTTGCTCCCACTCAGAGTACATGTTGACATTAAACTAAACCCCTCAGCACTTGGATAAGATCTAGAATATAGATCTTATGAAAAAGAGAATCAACTGTCCTGTATTTTAGTACCAACTATAAATCACTAATAAATGAGGACCAGACTCTGGAAACAAAGATAGCCAAAACACTTTAGTTACCATTTTCTTAGCTAACAGCAATGTGATTGTTATAAATTTATGCCTGGTTTCTTATATAGACAGAATGTGTTTATTAGTTGAAGAGCAAATGTATAAAACATGCAACAGAAGAAATAATATAATATGAATGACAAAAACAAACATTTGATACAAAAATCTCATCTGCTTCCTGGGAAATCCCATGATATTGAATGCAATTGCCACATGCACCTTGAAGAAGGGAAAAATGCAGCAGTTCTGCATCTCATAAACCACCTCACTGACTGTTCAGGGCAAGAGATGGAAAGTACCTACCTTAAAGACTGGGGAGGACTGGAATAAGAAACAACATAATTATTCACAGGTAAAGAATATGGAATGAGCAGGACTGCCTGAGGTTGACACTTACACTTACATGAGAAGAGCTTTGAGATCATTGATGCCTGAGAGGGGCAGGACCTCTGTTTAATCCTTATCTAAAAGACGTCCAGCAGAATGCATTTTCCCATGATACCATTCAGACATCTGGGGTCAATCCTTTCTCCAAGTGAAAAAAAAGGCACTTGTATAAATGCAACTTCAATAGCACCTTGACAGTCCCTGAAAGTCATCCAACTGAGTGTCAATTTAATGTGGTTAAGTCACCTTGTTAGAAATTCCTGGTGTGGTATGCTCTGAGTCATCTTTGTGATGGGCTGGATTTCTCCATGGGTGAGTGCTGGTGAGAAGGAAGGGAGCTGCTGTGGATGGGCAGATGCGCTCATCACAGAAGCAACAGTGTGGTCTAAAAACATGGCTTTGGAAGACAAACACAATCTGGATTTATTCACACTCCTGAGTTACTTAACTTTTCTGAGACTTAGTTTCCTCATCAATAAAATGGGACCATCATACCTCCCTCATATAGAGTTTGTAAAGATTAAATGAGACAGGGCTGCTTTGAATACCTGATGATGACTAAGTGTTTATTAATCTTGTTTTACCTACTTCTCCCCTTCTGCCCCTCATTATCATATAATTCCAAATTCTGGGGTTTTTTTCAGGACTTTTCCTATGAAAAATATGCATGATCACTGACACAATCTGCCCCCCACCTCAACACTGTGGGTTTTGAACCTCAGTAAGGAGAATTTAAATGAATTAATTTCTTAATTTCTACACACTAATGTTCAGTTATCTAGAGGGTGTCTTATCATTAAATGTCAGTAAAAAATAATTTATATATTTACATACATGAGCTTGTATTTACTGGATTTATAATGACAGCAAATTTGTCCACCTCCTTTTTTAACTGCATTTTCCTAATATCCAAAACATCAGCATAATTGCTTCTCTTCTGAGGAAATCTCCCCCACACGTGGCTGTAAAATTTACTATGGGACCCTTTCCTTCAAAGTCCCACTCTTTTCTATGTGCTGCTCTACAGGATAATAATTCTCAGGGATTATTCTTGCAGTTTACATGTTTATATGAATCTCATTGAACATGTTTGTCTTCCTCTAGAAAGGTATCTCTACCTATGGTGATATTCTTTAAACAACACTGATAATACAAGTAGCATTTACATATAATTGACATCTGGAGATCTGGATACTTCCATTCCCCCATTCCTCTCTTGGATGAGGCTATTGTAAGACCACATCCAAAGAGATCACACAGGGCCTCATGGCCACTGAAAGGCCCTGGCTTTTTCTCTGAGGGAAATGGCAAGCCACTGGTGGCTTCTGAGTGGAGGAGAGACCTGATCTGACTTAGGTGTGGACATAGACTTTGGTTGCTGTATTTGAATAAACTGTAGTAGAACAAAGGCAGAACTGAAGAGAGCAGTTGAGAATCTATTGCAGAGATCCTGCAAGAGATGATGGGATTGGACTAGGAGGGTAGCGAGGAGGTGGTCTGGATTCCAGCCATATTTTGAAAGTTGAGCCAAAAGTCTACCCTAATAGGCTAGATGTGGACAAAGCAATCAAGGATAATCACAAGATTTTTGGCCTGAGCAACTGGATAGATGGAGTTGCCATCAGCCAAGAAAGGGAAGAGTGTTAGAGCAGCTAGTTTAGGGTGGTAGACCAGGGGTTTGGTTCGAGACATGTTAAACTTGAGATGGCTATTAGACATCTAAATGGATATGACAAACAGACAATCAGACATAAAAGTCTAGACTTCAGGAGAAAGATGGGCCCTTAATACGTGTCCTTTAATATTCATAAGAAGCTTAGAGCGATGTCAGGCTCCCAGAATGAAAGTAAGCCATGGTCGTGATTAGTACAGTTCCTACTCCTTTGACCATGCTATTCAAATATCTGAAGTAACTGCAGTGGTTAAGTCCTATCTATTATATGCAGTTACTCTCTGAACTAGTAACTAAGTACCCCCGGAAAGTGATCCTTTCTTACTTTGGGAGGTTTATCACCCACTTTGATGATAGATTCTCCATTTTCAAGTACATTTTGAGGGTACTATGGGGAGGGAATTAAATTTCAAAATAAAAATTAAAACACATGATGTGCACAGTTAATGCAATTTTGGAACATGTTCTTTGAGTGCAGAATACTCAGCCACAGGAGAATTCATATAGCAAGTGTGATAGTTAAGAGAGTAGACTCTAGCCTTGAAGTGAATTTATACTTTAGCATAGCACCTTGAATATTTAATATCTCAAGTCCCAGTCTTCTCATCTGTAAAACTGAGACCTGATAGGACTGGGGGGAATATTGAATGAGATAATAAATATAAAGCACTTTGCACAATGCTAGGCACACTAAGTTCTTCTAACTCTGAGCTATGATGATGATGATAATCAACTTTACCTTAGTTTTAATTGGATCTAAGACTAAAGATTTTTCTATAGCTTGTTATTTACTATGGACTTTTCATTGAATAAATTTCTCAATATACCACTTAAATTTTAGAAAACTTACTCTCAAGGCGTTATGCCAATAGAAGGAAAAAGATATCAGGAGTAGAAATCAGAGTCTTATCCAACCTGTTATTGGTACTTCCATTCTCCTTCTCGACTCCAAATGACCTCTCCCCCCAACCCCTCCCCACCCCAGTAACTTGTCCATATTGGTAATTAGTGAACTGAATGAATTGACAAAAAAGGAAAAATACTAAACTTACCTCTTCCCCTTATGTTATTTTAATTGTGTATACTTTGTTTTTAGGCCTGGTTCCTTGAGGGGGGAAACAGAATATGTTTACTCCACCAAAACACATATTCTTTTAGCTCAGTAATTTTGAAAGCAAAAGATGGTCTCCATGGTAAGAAGATGGAAAAGGAGTGGTATTAATAGAAAATAGCACAGAACCAATGCACATTTTAAAGTATGAAAGGAGGACATTTTAGCCTCCCTGCCTAAAACAACACTGTGAACTCTAAGGTATGCTAAAGGGGTGAGTAAGATAAAGAGGAGGTAGCTCCAATGTGATCGCTGAGAGTGAAAGTCAATGGTGAACTCCCGGAAAGCATCTCACCATCTCGGTGCAGCAGAAACCTCCTGCTCTCGTGACACGCTGAGGCTTAATTGGCCCTCCTATACTTTAGAAGGAAGAAAGCCTTTGAAAATACTTCTGACCTCTTAGAAGGAGATTTATAGACATATAATAGTGCTTTAATCCTTGCATACTGGAGTTGCCAAAGTAATAGTATATATTAGAGCAGATCAAAGCCTAATGATACAATGATGGTCAGACATTCCAACTCTTCTCCAGGCCAGTCTTGGATCCCAAGCAATCATCCTTTTTCTAGGTCCGTAATTACCTTTACACAATGTCTAATGGGGTGTATTTTCCCTCTCATTTTTTTCATATTCATTGTCTTTCAGTAAAAACTACTCTCTCTCTCTCTCTCTCTCTCTCTCCTCTCTCTCTCTCTCTCTCTCTCTCTCTCTCTCTCTCTCTCTCTCTCTCTCTCTCTCTCCTCTCTCTCTCTCTCTCTCTTTCTGTCATTTCTCTATGTGCTTGAATTTCTAGCATGGTATTTTTGGGTCTAACTTAATGCATCCCTTTTTACTTGTTATAATGTGAATTTCTCGAGATCATCTATTCTTGCTCCAGACTCCACTCCTCTGCACTGTTTACATTTTCTCCTTTCCCACTCATTTGCATAGTCTTGCAACATAAAGCAGTAATATTCTTACTAAGATATGTATTGAATGAGAAGATATTCACAAGAATCTGCATAAAATTATAAATTGTATTTAAAAAATAAGCACACCGAAACATAAATGTATATAGTATTGCCCCTTTTTAAATAGTTGCAGTGATATTCACATAAATTTTTTAATCTGTACCTGAGGATATGTTTTTATTGGTTTGAGAGAGAGAGAGGAAGGTGGGGGAGAGAGAGAGAAACATTGATGTGAGAAGGAAACACTGATCAGTTGCCTCCTTTATGTGTCCTGACCAGGGATCAAACCCACAACTTCTCGGTGTACAGAACAATGCTCCAATCAACTGAAACACCCAGGCAGGGTGACATAAGCTTTGAAATTAATTTTAGAACCATGTCATTATCTTCATAAGAAACTGATCCTATTATGTTATCTTAGCTTCAAGTTTTACCAAGGTTTGATTTACTCCCCTAGCTCACGGCACCTGATGCCAAATTTCCTTCGACAGTTTCCACAGTCAACAGCTCTCCCACTGAGGATTCTCAAACACACAGGGACCTTATTCTGAAGACAATTCTGTAGGATAATTACAAAATCGTTTCTGAGTATTGGCAATGGAATTAAAACATCCATAGTTTCGAAGCACTTTCAAAGGGAAAAGTCCCTTTTAAATGGGTAAATTCTCTTATTTCTGGTAACAAAGTGAACTTACTATTTTATAGTCACATCATAAGAGCCAATTCAAAAGCTCTGTTACTTTACTTAAACTATGTTCCAGTACATAATATGCTTAAAACTTTTACTCTATGTAGAAAATAGGCTCTTGATAATAACAATATGCTTGTCTTATTTTCTCTAGGACTATACTTGATAAGAAGGAACTACTGGAGTTTGCTCAACTTGGCTGTTACTTGGAATATGATCTCTTTGGTACTGAACTCCTTCATTACCAATTCAACCCAGATATTGACATGCCTGATGATAATAAAAGAATTAGAAGGTAAATATGATTAAATCTTTCAGAGTGTTCCCTTTTACCAGCCCTTTTGATTTTCATATCTGGGTAGGTATTAGCAAAGATTCAGAAAACAGGAAGAAGGAGGAACCAGAGAATTGCAAAGAAAAATATATTGGTGCTGCTTCAGGGAGAAAATCTCTATATATTATTGCAAAAAGAGAATGAGTCATCATAAGTAGGCAGAAGCTTAGCAGAGCCTTAGAAGTTCAGTACAGATGGGCAGCTGACAAGAAACATAAATAACACTCTGCCTATCATGACAATAAGAGAACGAACCATGTTTTCCTCTTTTTACTTCTCATGAAGTGAGATGTTTCTTTCCCAGGTTGAACACGCTCAAGTAATAACTTCATGCAATATATTTTTGAAGTGCTTTATTAAAAGTATTCACCAAAATGTTGACTGCAACTTAAATGCTGTAAGTATAATGTCTAAAGACCAAACATCACATAAATTCTAACTTTTCAAAATTGTCTAATATGCTGTGAAAGCAAATAACTGTGCGAGTCATTCTGTGTCACCAAGTGGTAAATTCTGGAGTCAAGGATGAGTGGCTACCTGGTTCATCTTGGTTACATGGTGATACGAATGCTGAATGCAGCAAGTAGGGAACCTGGGAGAAGAAACAGATTTGAGATCGAAAAAGATGGCTTTTGCTCAGGAATATCTAAGTATTGCTGTCCAGTGGGGTCCTTGGAGTGTGAAGCTCAGGCTAGAAGTCTGAACTGAGACACAAATATAGACACCATTGATTTGTATGTGATAGGTGGGGATGAGTAAGACCACTCAGAGAAGAGAATGAGGACAGAACCCCGGGCAACACACACATTTACCGGACAGACTCAGGAACAGTCACTCAAGGACAGATTGAGCAGTTTTCAAAGTGATAAGAATATCAGGAAAACACATTATTTTGGAAGCTGGTGGAGAAGAAGGCTGAAAGCAGAAGGGCTTGCACACGGGTATTAGGTGGCAGGTATTAACTGAAGTAAAGACTGAAAAGTATCCATTGCATTTTAGTCAGAAGGTTCTCATTTCACAATTAGTAAGTACAGTCTTGGTAGAAAAGGCTTGAGGAATGAGGAGGAGGTGAGTAAGAGAAAGGATGTGGAGATTATTCTTTCAAAAGTTCAGTAGTAAATGGAAGCAGGGCCATAGGGCTAAAGCTAGAAGACAAGGCAGGATCAAGGGAAGGTTTATTTCGTTTTACGCTTTTAATTCACTGGCCGAGGAGCGTCATTCAGGACTGGCGAACAGGTGCCTCTAGGACCCCACTAGCTTGCGCCATAGTCAGAGGTGAACATTGTCTGGAATTTAAAATGGGGTCATATGGTAGGTCTTTACCTTCTTTCATGATCTCAAAACCATGATTTCTTGATGAATATTGTCAACCCATATTTTACAATGCATCTTGAAAATAGGAAGTTAGCTCCTGGGACCTGCCTCCCTTGTGGCAGCGAGGTGTATCTTTTGCACCCCTTTGCCTTCCATGAGTTTCCTAGACCTTTCAGGAATAACAGACAGGCAATCTGCAGAGGGAATCTCTGAAGGAGATGGGGAAAAGGATGACGGCCAACTCCCCCGCTACGCCTTCTTAGCTCCTGAATTTCAGTTATTAAATCAAGAACAAGAACTTAATTTGGTCAGTTTTCATTGTGCTAATGTAAACATTCTAGATGTATGAACACACAAAAAAAATTATATGTGTGTGTGTTTATGCATCTCTATGTATATGTGTATGTATGTATACTTAATCTTCCTTAAGTTAAAACCACGCACCGCATCACTGACTTGAGCACAGCCCACAGTCATTACTAAATGAAATTTGGATTGTGTGAGCCCCAGTACCCTTGCCCTCACCTCCTGGGCTCTTAATTTTCATCATTCATTTGCAGGCCTTTTCTGAGCCTGAGTAGTCAAAAACTCTGAAATGCAAGACAGAGAAGCACGCTTCTGCCTACCTCTGGCTTTCAGCACCAGAAATTCTGTGTCTAACACCTGTTTCCAATCTTGTGCTCCATTTCTCAAATCTTATTATATCTCTTCCTTTTCACACTTTGTAGTCTCTCTCTAATATTTGTTTGCAAAACACTAACTCATTTGTATTTCCATAATTACTGTGATTTTTTGTCTTCTCATCTGTAGTGGTTCATTCCTTCTGTCAGCATCTCTAGAACTACTGTTTTTCCATACAATGCACGGCGTGAGAGACGATCTCATTTTATGCAGTGACCGGGCAGTTTTCTTGATGGGATGTAATGATGTTTCTAGTGCCATAACATTATCTTTCTCATGACATGAACAGTCTCCAGAATCTTGACTTGATGAGTTCTAAGGGTTCCCATTTTAAAACGTGTATCTTACCCGTTATGTTCTTACCTTACTACTTCACAGTTCAGTAAGTCTGCGTTTCAAGGTATCACACAAGGCCTCTTACAGAACTTGTTTATCTGTACAATATGCCTCTCTAATAATGAGATACCACTTTTTTTTCTCAAAGAAGAGGAACAAAAATGTGGAGAAATGCTCAGAGAATATAAAGGGGAAGTATACCCTAAAAACATTTCTTGTGATGTGATACTCCTTTTTAGTTGTGGATCAAAGCTTGTCATACTACGTTTCAGTATTGTGTATTGTTTCTGTCAAATCTTTCTTTTTTTCATAAATAATCAATACTCTCTTAGATAATTCCTTTAAAGAGAGCTTTTTCCAAAAGTAACTTGAGAACTTTTGAACATCACACAGATTTTAAAGAGGCAAAGAGCTGCGGTGGCACAATGAGCATTCCGTGCACTTGTAGGACATTCGTGATGGGGATGCGTGACATGGACGCAGGGTTCTAAACAACATGTCCAAGTGGGCTCCCTGTGACCTGCAAACACAAGATCTAATCTTCAATTGTAATTTGTTGACTGATTTTATTTTTATTTTTATTGATTTTTAGAGAGAGTAAGAAAGAGTGAGAGAGAGATTTGTTGTTACACTTATTTATGCAGTCATGGGTTGATTCTTACATGTGCCCTGATGGGGGATTGAACCCGCAACCTTGGCATAGTAGGGCGATACTCCAACTGAGCCACTTGGCATGGCTAATTTATTTTAAAATGTATATTCTCAGAGGGCAGGGCTTTGTACTTGAGTTTTCCACGTTTTGCTTACTGTAGTAATTATTTAATATGACTCATGCACTAAAACAGTGATTTTCGACCTCTTTCATCTCATGGCACACATAAAATAATGACTAAAATTCTGCAGCACACCAAATAATGCATTGTATTTTTTGCCAATCTGACAAAAAATAGATATAATTTTCATTCATTCATACCAGATGGCTATTGTTGTGTTGGCCATTGTCATTTTTTTACTTGACAATCTAAAGCAGGGGTCCCCAACCCCTAGGTCACAGACCTGTATCGGTCAGTGAGCAACGGATGAGCAAGTGAAGCTTCCCCCTGCTCCCCATTGCTCACATTATCTGCTGAGCACCATTCCCATAAAACCAGCTGGGGACCACTGATCCAAGGGAAAAGAGGTTAGTGACTGACTGAACAGTCAGGTTTTACAAATTCTTGCTTCAGTGTGCCGCAGCACAACAGTTCAAAATCGCTGCACTAGAATGCCAAGAAATGTTACTGAAACAGAAAGAAAACCTAGATCCATTTGGGAATCTAGAGACTGATGAGACTGTATAGCAAATGCCAGGAAAGAGCCACTATCTCCAAGTTGCATCTCCTGTCATCTGAGACCTATGAAAGTCACTGCAGACACTGCCCAAAGTCCAAACTCACACAGATGGTGGCTGTCAGGAGGTGACTCACACTGCAGATGACAGCATTTAACAAAGCAAAGAGAATTAGATATTTAGACAATAGCCAGGAAGCCCTTCTTTAGCTGACTGACTATAAATTTAAAGGAACAGCTTATTATCTATAGCAATCTCGAGGAAAGGGAAGGAAAGTAGAGTAAATCTTTATTGGTCAACTTCACCCAGTGCTCCAAGACTAAGGCAAAACTCCCATGGACTTCGAAGGGACAAATGCTCATAGGACAGACATACCATTGCTGACCTTCTCAGAATGACTCTCTAGCAATATTATACACCCTTCACTGTCAAACCAACCGATTCACTCTCAGAATGTTTTATTTGTATGAAGATTCCTTTTGTTTCCCTATTTTAATCACAAATAGACATTGATGTTATTTGCTAGAAAATAAAAGGAGAAAGACTGAGATCTGAAGAGCAGGCCCACTAAGAGAGGCATTTTTGGAGTGGAGACCGGCTACTAATGCAGAACCAAGCTATTTAGTAAAATGCTGAAGTGGCCATTCATTCAAACTGCCATCTCTTGTCAGGAGCTATCTTTAATGCAGTATTGTCAGGCATTGTCATAAATACCACAGGCTAGAAATTTCGGTGTTCATAGAATAAGGATCCTGTTCCTACCAAAATGCCACAGTATCTTTATTATGACCACACAGTATTTTTTAAGGGTCTTCCAGTATGCATGCCACGGTGGAAGGCGGGATCTCTACAACAAGCATAATAGGTTTTAAGTAAAAAGTTTAAAGCACCCTGAAAACGTGCTTTAAATGTGAGACAAATGT
This sequence comes from Glossophaga mutica, assembly GCA_039655065.1. NCBI lineage: Eukaryota > Metazoa > Chordata > Mammalia > Chiroptera > Phyllostomidae > Glossophaga > Glossophaga mutica. Next base: position 163,196,855 of record CM077303.1, read on the forward strand.
CATATAATGAGTTAACATTTTTTTCACAGGGTGCGTCTTCTGGTGGATGAGGGCTATGGAGATCGAATTCTGATGGCCCATGACATACACACAAAGCATCGGCTGATGAAGTATGGAGGTCACGGCTATTCTCACATACTCACCAACGTTGTTCCTAAAATGTTGCTTAGAGGTATATCTGAGAATGCACTTGATAAGATACTGATAGACAACCCTCAGCGATGGCTAACTTTCAAATAGGATGGTTATAAATTCACACCTTGAAAATAAAGCTTACAGAGAACATTCAGTGATTTCAAACCTGCTGTGAGATATTAATTAATCAGAGTTACACAGGAGTAGTGATGGGTCATTTCCTTTTTATAAGAATTAGAAGCATTTTGCCTTCTCAGAGACTGGCTCTCACATCTGCACCTTTAGGGAGCCATTGTGCCTCAGGGAGCCCTACTGCTTGGCTTTAGCAAATTAAACACAGAGCTACCAACTTCCAAACAATGACTTACAGTCTGAATCCGTTTAGTGAAGTTTTGTTTTGTTTTCTTAATTTATCAGTCGCCCTACTTGAGAATTTAAAATGTTTTTAGTTCAATCAGCCCCTTCTGGAGCAGTCCAATGTTTCTCATAATATTGATGATCCAACTAATTATCCTGCTGTTCTTTAATTAATGGTTAATGAATGATACGGCATTTTAAAATAGCTTCTTCAGAAAGGGAAGTTGAATTCTGAGTTTTTTTTTCAATAGATCCTGTAAGACAATTACCAATTTACAATGGTAAAAATAGTGTGGAAGGTTAATTATGTGCTGTCCACCTATCTATACATACTTATAATAAATCAATTTGTGTTGCCTATGGCTTTCTCAAATACAGTTTTGCTATACATTTTGAAAAATTTGTATAAGGGGGCATGAACTCATAACATAATACTGAATTATAAAAATTCAATCATAAAAGTCAGAATATATTACATAATATAGTTTAATGAATCATTACATTTATAATAACAAAGGCCACAATTTAAGTAATTAATAATGTATAATGCAAAAAATGTTTGCCATATATATATATGTACGTATTCCCGTTATTTCCTTTACCTTTTCTTTGTGTTCCTTGGGCTTAGATACAGAAAATAATGCTTATTTATCTGAAGAAAAGGTCAGGTCTACTAGAAATGACAGTCTGATTCTACAGCCTACTCTCTAAAAGGTTCCCAGCCCTGACGAATTATGTAAATAAAGCCTTTTTCAAAACTCTTAGTTGATGTGCAGTGTTTAATCTTTAATAAATTAATCTTTTTGGTTGAATCCTCAGTATGCTGTTACCTAAAAAAAAAAAAAAGAAGAAGAAGAAGAAGAAGAGAAAGAATCCCCCAAACCCTGTTGCCAATTCCTCTTTAATAGTATATATCGTTAAATTGAAATAAAATCCATTGCAACTCTTTTATAAGTCATCTTATATATCAGGAAGGCCAGATAGAATTAGTCATTATTCTTGAAGAATGGGCTAAGTGCTTTAAATCATATAACCATGACAGTTACCCAGACTAAGGCATTTAAACTGAGCACACAGCACCTGCAGATGGGAACACCATGCACAACTCTTTGGGAAAGGTGAGCTTTGCTAAATAAAAGATATTTCTGTGGATCAAAGATGATCAGGTTTTCTGTGTTAGAACATAAAGTACCCAAGAGAAAAGAGCCAGAAGAACAAATTAATTCCTTTAAATGAAAAAAATGCAAATGTCCTTTACCAGAAAAACAAGTAGATTTTTAAATCTGTTTTTGAAGTCTACTTGTTAAAGAGTCTTCAAAGGCAGCTGAGAGGGGAACAGATTTTTCATTGGAACAGTGGAAGTTGTCTGATAGTCAGAATCTATCAACATGCATTGTTGCTCTTTTTCTTAGTTTTAAGGAGATGGCTTTTGGCAGTGTGTTTTAAATAGAGAGAAAAGATTTGCACCACTTTCAAAATCTACTTTACTGTCAGCTTCAGTCCACCTGAGAAAAAAAAGAAAAATTGATAATTCAAATGCATATAATTCATAAACACTACAAAGGAGAGCCACTGTGTTTCAGCAATCCTAATGTTAACAGTCTGCCACAGAACGCAGTGGAAAGTATTGATTGGCAGGGGATAATAGAGCGGCTATAGGCTTAATTTACAGACATGTGATGCATAGGACCTCATACAATTCAATTTTCCGGATAACTCTTAAAAAAGAAGTCATTTAAATTATTCTGCTATTCCATATTTTTTGTCATCCAAAATATATTTCAATCCAAAATAAGTCAGATAATTTATATGTTTGTGTGTATGCATACACATATATTTTTTAATTAAAATTTTGAGGCTATACCAGCCACTGTGCCTATGGTCTGAAGCCATATATATGTATCTATTCATCTATATGTGTGTGTACATATGTACATATATATGTACACACACATATGTGGCAGGTATTTCTATAAAATATATACACTCCGTTGTCATACTGGTTATATGTGAAATTGTTCATTTTGAAATCACCTCAGGCCACGACTTACAGTAACTATTTGAAGGCCTTAGCGTCCTCTTGGTGATGCATGCAGTAGCTCAAATTAAAGTTTTGTGTATTGGGTTATGAATAATCTTTTGTTCCAAAGAAGGCAAAAAACCTCAGTCTGATTGAACACCAAAGAATACATTTCTCTGACTTTCCTAGTAAATCTAAACACATTCTATTGACAAAATGGACACTTAGGGGATTTTCTAATACCATACATATTACACATTTTCACACTTACAGGGTCAACCTACGATACAATTTCAATCTCTATTTTTAAAGACTATCACCAGAAAAAAAGAAAACCCGTAAGAAAAAGAAAAAGGGAAAATGACCATAGGCTTGGGAATTTGCTCAAATCCAGAAAATTCCAGGTTAAGGCTTGAAGTTGAATCATTCCCAGGTCTAGCTCTAAAGTTCACAAGAGTACAAGGCAAACAATTTCTTTGGGGACAAGCAGCATTGTTTCAATTAGACCTTCTCCTGCAGGGTAAAATCATTCCTCCCCACACTAGGAATGGGATCCGAGAATCATAATAAGCAGGTACACTCACAAGAACCAAAGCTGACATGGGTAAGAGCAGCAGGATCACGGTACACCAAAGTATCATATATATTGAAGAAATAATTCGTGTCTTAGATTTTTCTATAAAAATTTGTTATCTATATAGGACTTCATTCACATGGACACTAACAATAAAGAGTATTTGCTTTGGCGGTAGTGGATCACACATCTGCTTATCTTGCTTTTAATATTTTTTTTACATAATGTTTCTGAGAATACAGATGTGAGTCAGGTAGCATTTGAATCCCCCACTTAAATACATCTGAGGGGCCCCACAACTGGCATTCCCCTGGGATCCTTGATTCACTGATGTAAGCCGTACGAATCCAGTGTCCAAACTCAGAACAGTAAGCTCAGTTTCTACATGATCAGTCAGCATAAATGATAAATCCAGAAAATGTGCTGTATTTGTTGTTATTTCCTCCATGGGCTTTCCCACCATCTAACTTGATGTACACTTCATCTCCTGGCTCCAAATGAAGGACCACACTGTTACTGGCATAGTCGTAATTCTGATCAGCATCCTGGGCGATTGCACTAGCACGTACCTATGTGAAACAGACAAGAGTTAGAATTTGTCAAAGAGGATCTTCGAGTTTTCTTTTAGGCCATTTACAAGCGATGTGCTGCCATAGCACAGAATTGACACAGAAATGTCCATCTTGGCCTTTGGAGCTTTATGAGGATATTTTAGGCATCGTTTCAGCTATGTTATTGGAAAGGAGGAATGAAAAGGAGAAAACAGTGTTTTTGTGAGTCATACCAGCAGTCTTTCCTTACTATGTTTGGTAAAAAGTACAAGCCAATTTATTCTCTTCCTAAATCACTACTTTTTCTAAATCTTGGAACCTCTGTGTCCAATCACTTCTTGAAGTGGGAATAATACAGTAACATCTTGCATTTTAATTTATCCAAATAACAATATTGTAACCAGCTGTTGAGGAGCGTAGAAATTTAATCCAAACTTCAGCTCGTACTCACAATAATTAAAACATTGAGGTACACAGTAGGTGACAACTCAGACAAATACCGCTACTCTAACTCTACTGTATAGGAAGAAAAAAGGAAGAAAGCCATTTGATTTGGGGCCTTCAAGATTTAATTCAAGTAAAGCCCCCTTTACCAGAAATTTAACTCACTTAAACATCTGTGACTATATCATCCAACTTTTCAGGGCCTTTTTTTTTTCCTATTTGTACCTTTTTATCACTTAATTGTGATGTCTGCAAATAAATAAATTTCAACTTCTAAAATTATAGAAGGAACTAAATTTCCATGATTTGAAGTCTTTCAAATTGCTAGGATTTTTGCATGATCTCATTAAATGTGTAGTTTGCTTTGAAGATGGAGCTTGCTTATAAATCTACTCTGTGATCTCGTTAGTGAGTTGACAGACATTTGCAAACAGTCAAATTGCCTATCATATCAAGTAACATGGACATTCTGTCACATCCTAAACTCAAATTGGGCTTCATGTCCACTTAGCTAGATTTTGATACTGCCTTGGAAAAAAATTTTCAATAGACAGGTTTGTATTTGATTTATCTCAGTAAAACATCTATTTTGTGGCTTGTTTCTATTCCAGTATAATGATATTTCCTTGAAAAACACAGCAAGTGATTTAGTGGTTTTGTAAACCTGCACTATGTAATAATACATGACTTGGGTGTAATATACGAGATTTTATCACTTGGTAAAATGAGGGAAATGAGACATAAGTCAAGAATTTCCATGCATGGCTTTCAAAATGTAAATGATAGGTTTTCAAATTAAATTTTTATGTGATACGTTCTCACATTAATGCTGAAATGTTAAAAAAAAAGAAGGCTCTTTGACACTGCTGAACTTGTAAAGTAATTTAAGTAGTATTTTAAAATTTTCTTTCTGAATATCATATAGCAAAAGGAGAAAAGGGCTTACAGGATGGAGAATTCTTTAACACCTTGCTAACTGGCACCAATGCAATAACAGCAACGTGCCACGCAGTTATGCTCTGACGCACTGGCTGAAATGTACACCCCAAATTAGTGAGTGATCTGTTTTGACCATTAAGTGATAATACAATTGAATGCCATAATATTTCCTAGGAATTAATCATAAGTTTGTAGGAGTTGAGTGCTTTGATTTATTAATTTCATCTAGTCATTAATTTCCAGGCAAAAAAAAAAAAATCTACTAGGAGGATAGCACTATTATGACCTGATCTTTCTTATGTGTGGATTTTTAATGTGTGAGAAAAAGTAAAATACAAAATAGTAATTAATCATATTAGTAATATATTCATTAATTATCAATCCATAGTATACTTCTCAGCTATTATTGATAACCTGACACATTTTATCTACCGTTTAAGCATTTGCTACAAGTTCTGTGGGCACCGTGCTTCAACACTTTCTATATCAAGGCATTTCGGAACCAGGACTCATTAAAATCACTTGATTCAGAGACACTAATCTTAAAAATACTGTAATACAGTTTTTATTTATAGGGTAGAATCACAAACCCATGTAATCATTACCATTTTTATTCAGTAGGGATAACCATAAAAAAGTGTGATCTCACAGACTGGAAGTTACCCTATGGTTTCACTTCCTTTGTGAAAAAAAAAAAAAAAGCCAGTGAGATTGCTTTTTAATGACAGTGATCCTCTAAGATTCTAACCTGTACTGTACTGTGAGACTTTCCCAATTAAATAACTGCCATGTTCAAGGGTACTCTGCATGATCTCAGCATTCCTGCTCACCTGATCATACTCTAAAAGTATAATGGCACTTAAAACTTCAAGCTCTAGTCTCTAGCTCAGTGACTTCCAACAATTCCTCCTTTAAGCCATCAAACTATTGAGGAAGGTAATGCATCCACCCTGGAGGCTATTTTTGGCTTCCTAAATGTACACTGATTTCAGCATTTTCCCTGGGAATGTGATGCATTCTTTCTTTGGCTCTCCATATCCGTTTCCATCTAAATGTGCTCTGATAACTTTTCATGTTACAAATTACGTATTTAGATTCAGCTTGATCTTTGGTACATGCTTCATGGCCCCTAAAAAGATAATTAATTTGACATTTTATTGATCTCTCTAATAAATGAATATCAACCCACAAACTATTCACTGTTCCCAATATGCCTCTTGTTCACTGGTGCCATAACTAATAAATTGTTAAAGCAAAAATTGGTCTTTAATTATTTTATAGTTCTAATCTTGAGCCTGTTTAAATTTTTATCATAGTGGCTTATTATAGTAGTATTATAATGACTGCATTCAAATAGCAATATTTTTATTCAGGGTTTCTGCTAACAGTATAGAAACATATTAAATATATTTTCTGTTTCTATGTAAAGCTATTTGAGTCCAATTTTTACCTTTGATATGCACTGTCATGGGATTGCAGCAAATGGTAAGGTTAAATTTAGGTTGATGGTTTCATTGGGAATATGAGAAGTGGGCATGTTTGTGAGAATATAATAGGTTGGGTAGCTTCAGCATTATCATGTTAGTGAGGGTTTATCACTAGAGACAATATTTATGGTAACATTTGCTAATTTAATTAATTGCTACTGATGTTCTCATAATTTCATTTTCATTGTACTTCTGTGGAATCATAAACAAAAGGTTAAGTGGTGCATCAGGTTAATTTACTGGCCTTTGATGTTTCCATCTGTGATCCTGCATTAACACAAGGCATAAATAAAATGTTTCTCTTCCAGTAAACGTCCAGAGGCATTTCTCTAACATAGAGTGAACTGCATTTTTAGTGCATTTTTGTATTTCTCTAACCCACTTAATCCACAGAACATGACACTGACATGGGTCTCTGAGCTGCTGTTTTATGAAAACAAATTAGGTCAGTTCAGAGCTGTAAACTGCCATTCTGTGAAGTAATTGGACAAGAGCATAATTAAAAAGCAAGGTAAACTATTTATTCCATATTAATAAAGATATATAAGATTTCTCATCTACAACTGTGTGTAGACCAGACTTTTGCAAAATAGTTTCATTCTAGAGATAAAGGTCCTTAAAAGTAATGTTTTAATAACCATGCTCCAAAATAGCCCATGCTGAACTCAAAAATGTGTTGTTTTTTACTATATTTATTTTTTTGAATGACTTGTTGCACACTTTTAGAGTGGCAGAGTAATGATGCCAATAAAAAGCCTTATACACTTAAGGTCAGCCGTTTTGCCTTGTTCTTTTTTTCCTCACCCTTAAGAATGTACACATTAGGGTGATACAAAGCAGCAGTCCACACCCCAAACAATGAAGTAATTTAAAAACAAAATGCACATAGAATACCTATGTGGAGCATCCTGGGCTCAGCAGTCTAGATACCAACATTTAAAGTAATTTAAATATCTTGTTCCCTGGTTTTTCATGTAACTGCAATTTCCAGATATTTAAAGAGGAGAGCATTTTTATACATTGGCTAATTAAACTTGAATTTCATTCCATTTTTAAGGACACCTCTAAAAACAATCTCTTCAGTACGATAGTAATTTCCAGACTTAACCTTTGGGTCAGAAGATAGCCAATTTGTAAACAAATGGTGCCTGGGCTGCCTGCGGAGAAGCTGTTCCTGAACCCTGGTGGAAGGGTGACACCATAGCTCCATATTGGCACGGGGAGTCATGCCCTTTTACAGCCATTTACCTATTGCTCTGCAAACAATTTTTATCTTACTATTATTTTCATGCAAAACTATAATAAATAGCCCTTTCAGTGCCTCCTGGTGGACATTATTTCTCTTTTGTTCTACAGAGTCCTGAGGAATCCTGATGGTCCCTTAGGGACTTAGTTCTAAATTCCTTTAGAGGTGAGGGGTGGTAGGAGAGGGGAGGGATGGGTTTTTTTTTTTTTTTCCTGTCCTTTCTATCTCTTATACATTTAGGATATTTTTCTTTCGGGGTTTTTTAAAAATAATTCTGACACTGAATTAGGTTTTTTGAAGAAATCCAACTTCAATGCTGCTTAATAGAAACCTGGGTTATAGCCTAAAAGGTCTGAATTCAGGGGCTGAGTCAGCAAGTCTCACAGATTTGTGAAACCGAAGTTGGTCACGGCCGGGGCTCAGGTCACGGCCGGGGCTCAGACCATCCACTGCGCCACCTCATAAACCACGTTACAACCCAAGAAGTCAGTTCGGACGGCAGGCTGCAAGGCCTTGCCTCCAGCGGCCACTGATTTGGCATGTGCAGAGTCTCTAATTACACTTCAGGCAGTTACAATTATTATTTTCCTCTTGTGACTAAGAGATAAGACATACTTTGGATTTTCAATGACTGCGAATTTCTCAAGCAAACTGGAAAGTTGGTCCAGTATAAAACTGCAGTCATGTGGCCCTTGTGGCAGCGCCAACCAGCTCAAGAGACCGAGTCCTCCCAGCCCAGCGCTAATCTGAGGCTATTTCACAATCAAAGCCAAGGCTGTTTCCTATGTGAACTGGAAAGCCTGGGTTGTGCTCTGGAGCTTTCCGGCGGTGAGGCTCATAGCCCCAGGCTGAACTAGGCTCCCGCCCTCCTTTCCACCTGCCTGTGCGTCCTAGCACCAACTCCAGGAAGTGGAGTTTGGATTCTGTGTTTGGGAGTCTATTTTACAGTGTAAACTCAACTTTCCCTCCATTATCAGCACTCATTACATCTCCCCCTTCTTCTCCTCGGCTGATAACTACACCGGAGTTTGTGTCTAGAACTAGACCACGAGAGTTTCCCGGTCTGCGACGCGCTGGAACTTGCTCCTTTAGGACACTTCTTTCTCCCTTGGGCCCCTGTCTTTCTCCCCCGGGTTTGGGCTAGTCGCCCCGGCACGCTCATTCTGAACTCTCCCAACCCTTCTATTCCCGCCAAAGCCTGCGACCAATGACCCAACGAGCCTGCGAGTGTGCTGAGAATCCCACAGCGGAGTCACTTACTGCTGCTCCCGGACTCCCCAGTACACAAGCTGTTCTGGGAACCGAGCTCCCGGCTTCCCGCCCCCCGAGGGTCACACTCAAGTGCGTAAGCACCGAGCGCAGGTCCTGGGCTCGGAACCGCCCTCTCGGGGCCGCAAAAGACCTCTTTGGCTTACGACCCCCGAATCCCCAGAGTGGAATAGCGTACTCCCTCACACTGCTCCAGAGAGCCCCAGCTGAAGCGCCCTTTCTCCGCGGACTCCCACCCCATTTCCGGGGTCTCCTCCCTCTCGCTCGCACCTTGCAGCGCTCCTTCCCCGCCCTCCCCGCTGCCAGTCCGCACTCACCTGGTTGTTTTTGCAGAGATCAGCCCACATGCTGGTGCCGTCCCCACCGCGCATCAGGACGTGGTAGGTGAAGAAGTAGATGCCCGGGATAGAGCAGGTGAACTTGCCCGTGGTGGGATCGTAGTGGTTACCGAGGTTGGTGACTACGTCGTCGAACTTGAGCACCTCGTAGCCTTCGTGCTGCCGCTTGAGGCCAGCGTAGAAGGCGATCTTGGGCACCGTGCTGTAGGTGGCCGCGCTGATGGCCCCGGCCGCGTTCAGACCGGGCGCCCCGGGCGGACCCGGCAGGCCTTGGCGGCCGGGCTCGCCCTTCTCGCCCGGCGGGCCCACGGGACCCGGTGGCCCAGGCTCACCGGGGGGCCCACGCGGGCCTGCCTTCCCCGGCCTGCCGGCCTCGCCTTTGGGGCCCTGGATGAAGGTGGGCAGGGACTGCATGAGGCCGCGGTCGGGCGTGGCGGCCGTGCTGGGTGCCTTGGTGCCCCCGTAAGGGTCGCAGACCATGCGGCAGGTGCCTAGCATTTCGTAGTGCGCCGACGTGCCGGCCGAGCTCACCAGCACCGGGATGAGGATGACCAGCAGCAGCACCATCACCACCCCCAGCGCCCCGGCGGCGATCAGGCGCCTCCTGCTGCCCACCAGCCGGCTCAGCGCGGGGCGATCCTCCTGTCTGCTTTTGGACAAAATTTTGAAGGTTGGGCGGGGACCTCTTCAGAGCCGAAAACAAGCCCCTGCGATACCCAACTCCCCTGAGCGGGCGGGCGCCGGCCGCTCCTAGGCTGCTCCCGCTCCCCCCGCTGAGGCTGCGGCTGGGGAGGGAGCTCGGACGCCTAGTGACTTGAGCTGAAGTCCCGAGGTGGGGGTGGGGGCTGGGGGAGGGGTGCGCAGGGCGCCCTCTCGCCTCCTCCGAGCCCCTTCGCACCTGTGGCTGCCGACGCTCCGGGAGGGCACCCGCCACTTGGAGGGCAGAGCCAGCCGCTGCCTCTCTCTCTTGCCGGGGCCCGCTCACACTTTTATGCCACTGCCTGCGATCGACTTTTCCGTTTTTGCAGACTGCGCCAGTTCGTACCAACTTTCCCTCCGAAGTTGCCTTTTCCTGCCTCCTTCTTCTCTTCTTTCGCTCGTTCTGTTCACCCTTCCCCTGCCTTTTTTTCTTCCTCCTTTGCAACCACCACAACTCTAATAGACAGGCACCCCCAAAGACCCGCGCTGGGCGCGCGCGAGCTGGGTCCAGCTGCTCCCGCGGTGCGCAGAGGGGCGGGCACGGTCGCTTGGCGAGGCTCGGGACTGGAGCGAAGGAGCTAAAGAGAAGCTAAAGAGCAGCGGCGGTGAGCGCCTCACCGCCGGGAGCCGAGCGAGAGAGAGACTGAACGTAGAATTCAGCCTGGGTACCACCTGCCAGCAGAAGAGGAGGCTGAAAACGCGCGCCGGAGCAATTTATAGGCACCCAAGGCACAGAGGAAGGGGAGCCGCTTTGGCATCTCATTGCAGCATCTGCTCTGCTCATCCCACTCAGGGAGAGTTTGGCATTACTCTGACAATGTGGGATTTTTTTTTTTTCGCTCCCCCCACCCCTTCTGCACATGGATGAACAGTGAGATCCTGAATATTCCCTTGCTAACCCAGATGATGGCAGGGCTCTCGCTGGACATGGTGGGGGGGAGGTGGAGACAGATGTGCAATAGCCTTCAGAACTCAAGGGTCACACCTAAGCCCCCTGTGTCACCACTGCCAGCAGCCCCAGTTGGAGGGAGGAAGAGAAGGTTGAAAGGAGTGTGGCTTGGCTGACAATATTTGTCTACAGGCTCAACCACAATCAGTGCTTCAGGTGTGGTTTTTTTTTTTTTTTTTCCAAAATGCCACTTTTAACATAACGAGGGCCCTTTAAAATTTTCCAGATGGTAGATGTGTGTGTGTTTTTTTAACCTTATGGTTTTCCTCACCACCCTTCTAAAATGAAGTAAGTTGTCACCCAGGGAACAGTAAGGTGTGTTGAAAAGCCAAAGGACATTTCTCAATGATTTTAGATGAACATGCCCATCACATAAAGGGGGGAGGGTTGGCTCTTCACAAATGTTGCAAATGGTGACTGTCTAGATATATACTCCACTTATGGGCTTACAATTATAGCAACGTTTCAGGAGACACAGCCATTGGACCTGGCATTGAATTTTCTTAAGGGTGGTAAATGTATAAGATATTATCATTTGTCAAAATGACTTCAAAAGCCTTAAGATAGAGCAAGTAGCATTTACCAAGTACTGGGCAAGATCTTTTCCTAAGCTATGGAAAGGGTCCTATAAGCTTCTAGCACATTTCCTGCCTGTACCCTGGGGGATGGGGAAAATAGAAAAATGTGAGAAAGAAGAGCCCCATTTACTTTGGGAGAGCAGGAGAAGGAACAGCCTAGATTTACAATATTAATGGAAAGCCCTCAGAGTAGATATTAGGCAGGTTATCCCACCAACACATACATAAGACACACAAGAATGGCTTGAAATAAACAAGCAGAATTGATTTGTAAATCATACTTTTGCATTCAGGAGCAATGGGTGTCAATCAAACATGGGTGACATTTACTTGTCAATACAGGAATGATGGCTGGGAAGACAGAGACTTATTACATCAGGGCAGGAATGTGAAATGAGAAGCAAGAACAAATAAGACTGCAGCAAGCAAACCAAACAGTAACATCTGGATGGCAGTACTGCCTGTGGGCCCCCACGCGTGGACATCTCCTTCTCTGTTCCTTCTGCCTACCCTGAACCCACCCTATTAGTTTCATTCTTTCTTTCCTTCTTTCAAAACTAAATAAGGTCAAATGAGCAGGCAGAAGGAAACAAAGATTCATTGATCCTTAAAAAGAAATATCAGTGGCTCCTTCAGATCTTTCCTGGGAGAATCAACACTGTGTCCCGGGCAGTGGGGCTAAGTCTGGCCCAGGTCTCCACAGTGTCTCTCAGCTGGGCTACTGAGATACTCCTGCTAATGGGAAACACTCCTTCCTACTTCTCAAATATTTCACTCTTATTATTTATAAATGTGTGCCTATGTCTTGGCCTTAATTATACATATATTTCAGAATATTCATATGAGCTACCTTATTTTCATATGTTTAAGCAGCAGACACATGGTTAAGTTCTGTCCTGGACATAATACCTATTTTCCTAACATATCTTCTGGGTTGCTTCACAAAAGTCACCTTTCTTTTGAAGGACAAAATGGTAAAAGCTGTGGTGGCAGCAATACAGAGTAGTGAGTTAGTGAAATAAACTCTTCTCTGATAACACCAAATTATCAAACTTCATAAGGCCTCTTTACTGCTAAAGAGAGTTCAGTAGGGGATAAAAATTTGGAGTTTTCTAAATGTAGAATTATATGAACAAATCCTCATCGAAAATCTCAAGATACATGGAGTTTCTCTTTGAAGAATGCTCATCTCATAAAGAAACCCAACAAGGGTAACATAAAATAGTAGAGTTGGAATGGACCCTAGAAAGCCAGTCTTCACCTGCTCACTCCAAAAATGGTGAGATGAGACACCAAGCTCAGAGCAGAATTGGGTCCTCCGATGTGAGTACAGCATGCCTCATTTTATTGCACTTCACAGAGACCACATTTTGTACAAACTGAAGGTTTTCGGCAACCACCAGTGAAAAGATGATGGCTCGCTGAAGGCTTAGATAATGGTTAGCATGCTTTAGCAATAAGCAGTTTTAATTAAGGTATGTACATTGTTTTTTAGACCTAATGCTATGGCAGACTTAATAGACTACAGCATAGCATAAACATAACTTTTATATGCACTGGGAAACCAAGAAATTGTTGTGACTCACTTTATTATGGTACTCACTTTATTGAGGGGCCGGAAACCAAACCCACAGTATTTCCAAGGTATGCCTGTGCACCTTCCTCCCCATCGAAATCTCAACACATGCCAGTCCAGCCCCAGACCTGCGGTGCTGGTCCCTGTAATTGAGGCTTCCATCTTTCCATTTTTTCTAATGCCAAAGGAAAGCTTGATTTTGCAAGCGAGGGTTCTAACATCTCAAAGTTCTGCTGAGATTTGGAAAGGTGCCCAGTAGCTATCACTCATAGCAAAGACATCACCTCCCAGGTCACAAGGCTGAGCCCAGTCTTTCAATTGCACACACCCGGGCAGTGCACAGACATTTGGTTTTGTTTGGTGAAGTTTAAATTACTGGTATCCTTCTTTTACTCTAGAAATGTCCCACCATGCATGTACTTTGGGAGGAAATTTCTTCCCCCCCCCTAAGATTTTCAGGGATGATGGGGTAGTAGATAAATTTATGGCTGGGTGCTGCCACTTTCCACTGCTTGAATTTCTCAGGAGGTTCTCTGGAAAGTTACTCATGCTTCAGCCCTGATTCTGACAGTTTGAATAAACCATCTGATATGGCATATTACTCATCATCTTTACATGTATATAATAATAGAAAATGTGTCGATTAAAAAAATATTTGATTTTCTTCAGTCCTTATTGGAGAACCAAGTTCTCTCTCATATTCAATATTAATTTTGGAAGTAGGCCTTAGAATCTAATTTTCTTCATAGCTCTGCCCAGTCATTCCTCAAGGAAACACTGGCCCCATATTCTCATTGCTTCTGTACCTGGGCCTTTGGGACCCTTAAATGATAAAGTCGAATACAAAGACCCAGGACCTGGGTTGGGTTCGGTGACGAAGCTGTGATTTCCACCCTCCCTTCATCATTTCTGTCTCCTTTGGAGAGCTGATGAGCAGATCCTGAGGATGTGACTCCCACACAGATGCGCACAGCCACCCATCAATCTTGGCCGAGCGCCCACTGGCAGCAGAGGTCTACACTGGGCTCTTCCTAGGCACACAATTATTTAGTCATGAGAATTATTTCCAAACCCAGCAGCACTTACACAGAAATAGCATTTCTTATACCAGGCAAAAAGTAATTAACAAACTCAAGAGATCTCTAGAGACAACTAATAGAAACAGACAAATAATATAAAAATGGGACTGGCACAGTGATTGCTCTTTAATTTCTGGTTCTCCAAATTATATTTCAGAACCAATACTGCCTTTGACTACAGAATTGTAGGTTTCCTGCCAGAAATGGTCTACCTGAAGGTATGGAATCATGACATGCAGCTTTGGAATCAGATGGGTCTGAACTGGAATCCTGTAGTAGCTATGAAAATTATGTAATATCCCTGAGACTTGAGTTCCTTTCCTATAAAGTGGGAATGACACTAATGCCTAAACTGTAGGGTTGCTGTGGTGACTGAGTTAAGGCACATTATTACAATGACAACACACAATGAGAGCCAAGGAGATGTCAACGTTTGTCTTAGCGCACTGTTGGACAGCAGAGTAGTGTGTATGTCTATGATTTGGATGGTATGACTAAGTCTTACTAAAGGAAGCTAAGCCTAAATGGTCGGGCTTAAGACAAAGGGCACCAAGTGGACAATACGTATCACAGGCTTAGACAAAACGAGAAAGAACGCAAAAGTTCTCCAGCACAGTTACCTATGTGCACTCTTCTATAGTATAAAGCCAGGCCACAGAAAACTCAAAACAAGCATCACTTTACCGTCCTCTAAAGTAAGAAAACATAGCAAGGCTATGTCAATTCACTGCAGGTTGACGGACACAGTTTTTGGATTCACAGCCTAATAGGAAGCATTAAAACTTGCGTTTTGTCCTCTGGAAAGTCCCCCGAGTCGACAAGTTGCAAGCCTATTTAAAAATCACTGAAGTAGGTATTCAGGAACTGTTTCTGTGGGTGATGACTTTCAACAAAAGAACGTCCCAGAGATCTTTGTTTACTCAGTCAGCCAGAAGAGCAGTCATTCTGAAGGAGACCTAAGGCACAAGCACACTCACTGGGGAATTTTCAACACAACATTCTCCATAGAAGATAGTGAGTTGGAAAAGCTAACTTGGCAGGTCTGTTGTCAGAAAATTTATCAAACAGCCAGATGAAGATGGTAACCAGTACACTGCATAAGACTTGGTTATAATACATGGCTTCAAGTTGGTCTCAAATTCTTACTATACCGATGAAAGGAGAGATGAAATCTCTAGTATGGATATGATAGTAGATACTTGCTTTGCCATGGGTTGAATGTTCAGTCCTTTGACCCTACTTAGTGTAGAACTGAGGGGAAAGTTACAAAGAGTGAGATCTAAAAGACCTGCAAGTCCTCCAAGCTGCAATAGCCCTCCCTCATCCAAGGTTTCACTTACCTGAGGTCAACTGCAGTTTGAAAGTACTAAACGGAAAATTCCAGAAATAAACAACTCAAGTTTTAAATTGCACACCATTCTGGGTAGCAGGATGAAATCTCCCACCAACCTGCTGTCCTACCCTGGACATGAGTCATCCCCTTGTCCAGAATATCCATGCTGTGCACACTCCCTGATCGTTAGTCACTTAGTAGCCATCTCACTTACCAGACTGACTGTCATGGAATCACAGAGCTTATGCTCAAGGCACCCTCATAGTAGCCTGATGCTGCTATACATCATAATGCCTACGTCACTCACCCCCTGAATCTCATCATGCAGACAACGTATCATCTCACATCATCACAAGAAGAAGGGTGAGTTCAGCACAATAAGATATTCTGAGAGTGAGACCATGTTCACATAACTTTTATTATGGTATATTGTTATCATTATTGTTTTTTATTAGTTATGGGGGTTAATCTCTTCCTGTATCTAATAACAGAGTAATTGTAGGGTTTGGTACTATCTGTGATTTGAGATGTCCACTGGAGGTCTGGGAATGTATGCGCTGCAGATAACTGTATGGTCACCATGATTCAGTCACACGAGGTGGATGGGTGAATCCAAAAAACTAAAAGCAACTGCCGTTAGACTATAGAGAACTTTCAGGCAGAAAATGCATGAGGGAAACACAGCTGAGAAGCGGTGCAACAGACACATCAGCTGTGCCGGCAGTGACGAGGACTGTGTTAGTCTTATTGTTTTGTCTTAAAATTTTAAATCATTGTGCATCTGAGAGAAAATGTTACAGAAAGCCACTGACAGAGCCGGACCCTGACAAAGAGCAGATGATATTTCAGAATCTGGCTCTAAGAATAATCAGGCTGGGGGAGGCATGAAGGAGCACCACGTGAGGGCACGCGCACTCTGCCCCACCCCTGGGAGAGTGTAACCATGGAGTAACCCACCTTCAGTTACAACTGTATGTCCTGTGAATAAATGCTGTGTCCCTCGGGTTTTTGTGGGTGAACGGATATATCAGCTTTTAGCTAACACAGGCAATCTCTCAGGAATAGTCTTAAACTATGTAATTAGATATGATTTGAAAATGTAATCCTAAAAACAAAGTATGGAGGTATTTTATATTTGTAATAAGATATGGGGACAAAGGTAGGTAGTTGTATGTTCAATATAAGTAATCGTATATGTTAATGTTTCCCATTGAAAGTGATAACAATTTATAATTTAATTAATTACTTGATTTTAGGCTCTGGAAATTAAAAAAAGGAAGGCTTTTCTGACTTTCTTTTTTCTGTATTGCTTGAGATACAAGTGATCATCCTTCCACTTGTCAATATCCACCAAATAGCTCCATTTTCATTCAGGCTAGCCTAACACTCTCCAGCAGAAAGGAGGATTCTGGGTGTGAGCCTCTCCACAGATGAGAATCATTCTGGCATTTCAGCCTTTCATTGCCTGCTGCTACCTTGTTGGGACCATTCCAGCAAGCCCGCAACTTCACAGGGCAGGAATAGAAGCCAAACTGTTCATTATATCACCAGTGGCTGTGTTTGTGAATTTTTGGTAAGTTTTCATTTAAAAAAAAAAAAACATTTTAAACTATTGGCTTAGTTAGAGGATTACCTTTCTATTATCCAATAGCTGTTATCATGTATTTATATTTGTGTGCATATTCCCAAATAACAATCGAGAGATGTCTTTTTCTCTTACTTTCTCTATCTTTTCTTTCTTTCTTTCTTTCTTTCTTTCTTTCTTTCTTTCTTTCTTTCTTTCTTTCTTTCTTTCTTTCTTTCTCTATCTCCTTCCTTCCTTTCCTTCCTTCCTTCCTTCTCTCTCTCTCTCTCTCTCTCTCTCTCTCTCTCTCTCTCTCTCTCTCTCTCTCTCCACCCCCCTCATTTTTTTTACATTGTCTCTTAAGGATGTGTTTGTTTTTTGTGGGTGAACAGAAGGTCTTCATAGCCAGATGATGAGAACCCAGTAGGGACTGCCCATGGTGACTTCTCTTTGTTGAAAGTCCCAGAACATGATTTTGGCATCCCAGGGCATAGGAACATTTGTTCTAGAATCACACAGACCACTGCTTGGCCCTCTTTGCCCATTTCACCCAGGACTGAGGGTGGCATCCATATGGTCTTTTTTAAAAGGCTTTGAACAGAAGAAAGAAAAAAAAATGGAGCTAATTAAAAGGAATTTCAGAAGTATGGTTCTCAGAGAAAAATCATGCATTAGGTCTAAACTACATAATTAACTTTTCTTTCAGAAATTCAGAATAAGCTGAGAAGGCTCTAATCTATTGTTTCATCTACTGTTTGACTGAACTAGTTAGAATGAATTCTCTGGATAAGTCGCTTCTATTATCTTCTCATTAATGTGTTCAATTTAATTCAATTTCTTTTAATTTAAAACACGCAAGAAGAGAACTGGATTTGCTGTCCATTTCCTCTTCCTCTAGCCCCTCCCAATTCCAAAAGACCTCATTCATTGGCATTTAAATCATCTTCCTTCAGCCCCTGCTCCCAGCATGTCACCACTCTGTCCAGAAACAATAACTTCCTCACTGTCCCATGACCAGAAAGTACAATTACTTACGTGTGGAATGCCAGGCTCTGCATAAATTGCCACAAGGCTTCTTTAACTCCCCAGCCTTAGTTTTTATAAATGATCACCTATTTACTCCATTATCCCATTATCAATGAATCATGCCTGAAACTGCGTTGTCTTGCCCCATTTTACTCTTGCCTTTTCTCTGCTCTTTCACCTACTTCCTTTCTCTTCTATTCTCCATATACATCCCTCTTTTGGTGCTGCACTTTTCATCCCTCCTCCCCACAGCTCCCTGCCACCTGTGTCCCCTGCCCCAATGCCCCCTGTGTGACTTCTCTGTACTTCCCCAACACGAACACAGTGTGCTCCACTCGGCTTATAGCGCTCACTTCCCCCTGCTTGGTCAGTGCTCCCAGTCCTTTCTCCTGTAACTAAGAGGCATACCTGGTCTTTTCATCTTTGCCTTCCACCCCACCCTCACTCCCACCCACAGGCACTAAGGATATGATTACTAGAGCTAAATACATGTTTCTTGATTTCAATTGAATTGAGAACAAGCAGCATCATTTTCAAAAGAACTTCTTAAGATGTAAGGCATCTAGATGTAGTGTACAAGCCTGGACTGGAAGTTAGACATTTCCAAGGACTGAAAACCCCTTAAACTGCCCAAAATGTTAGGTAAAGACCGGATTAGTATCAATTCTTCAAAAAAGAAGTAAAAACGAGGATGGAGAAACAACCTGCACAAGAGATGGAGTTCGAAATGTATTAGGGATTTAGATGTTGCACCTGGTATGTGTTTACTACATGAGAAAAGATGCTTAGAGACTATATTTAGACCCATTCCAGTAGTTTAAAAATACTATCAGATTTGTTTAACTATCGCATTTTCAACATGCCTTACCCTATGTGTACAGTGGGGCGCAGAAATTCGCCTGCGATTGCTGCAGGGGAACGGGAGCTCTTCAGAGGCTGGTGTCCAAGAGGACGGCCATGTGCACCACCCACCCCATCTGCCCCAGTGGATCGTCTCCTCTGAGGTTCTTCCCCCATTTCTTTAAGGTTCAAGGGAAAGTCTTCCGCCTACACCCTATTTGCTGTCAAGAAAGAGAGACAATATATTTTTCCTAAAATACAGAATGATCACATTAATTCTTTTAAACTTCCCCTAATTCCAAAGAAGTAGTTGCAGTTTCCGACAAGGAAAAAAAAAAAGAAATACAAAATAGTTCCTTCATCATAAAAATAAGAGAACTGGAGATATGGGACTGAAAGGAAGGCTGGGGACAAGGGAGAAAGAACTGACTCGGAAACATTATCTCAGGGACCGGAGCTGCCTGTAGAAAGTAAAAGGCTCCTGGGTTCCCCAACAGCCAAGGCAAAAGGGAAACACCACGAAGTACCTTTATCTCCTGACTGCATAAGGGAAACATATCAGCATCCAGGTTTCTGGCACAGAGTTCTTAAATCCCTGGGCATTTCCTAAGCAATAAGAAAGATAGAGATAAAGAATGAATGATCATGTCAGTCTTTTAAGAGAAAGAATCTCTCTGATCACAGAACTCCAAGAAGAGCTTATCATGTGCAGGGTAGTGAACAATCTCATAGCTAACAGTCAAAGGCAGCTTCACAAAACATGAAGAAAGTCTCCCCAGTGAGGAACTAAAGTAGCCCCAATCTAACTCAGCTTGCCAACCCTAGTACACCTTGAAATTCATTCAAAGAAAGCATAAGAATAAGAGGCAAACACCACTCCCATACAATTAGCAAGAACGAAATGAATGAGATGAGACAGAAAACCAAAAACCAGAGGGCAGAGTTTAAACCAGAAAAGGTAACAATTCAACTCACTTTCAAATAAAAATTAGAATTTCAGTAAGGGGTGTCAGAGGAGGAATGAAGCTCAGCAAGAGCAAATGCAACTAAATTCCACATTTCTGTTGCTTTTGAGTATGTCATTTTCAGTCAAACGTGATTAGCTACAGACAAAAAAGTAAAACCATTTGGCAGATTAGTTCCCAAGTCCTGCCTATAATATTTTGACCCGTGAATTACTTCAGATAGAAAAGCATTACTGCTAATATAATAAAAATACAACCTTGAACAAATAGGAAGTTAACTAAGTCACACATAAATCTCTAATTTTGAGAATAGAAAATGATTGCAGATGCCATTTAACAACAATATCCATAAATATCAGGAACCACTCATATAAAAGTTAACTATCTGTACCTCTGTGAATTGCAAGCACTGATCTACTTACTGTAAATATAAAAATCACTTTTCTCCCTTCCCATTTTACTACTCATAATTAAAAGTATTTATTTCAACTCCAGTAACTCCTTATAGCCTATAGTAGGTCATTGGATATTTACTCACAGTCTCTAAAATATAGGCAAATATATGCATGGTGAAAGCATCCAGTACTACGGAGAAAGTCAACGAATTTTCTGAGGATGTTTGAGCATGAATTTTATGATTTTCATCTCCTTTTAGATCTGCACACCAATGTAGCAATGAGTACTGTGCAATGCAAATGAACGTGAAATGGGTTCAGTGGATGGTAATGCCATCCCTGTGATGGGTACATTAATACCCAGGACCAGAAACTGTCAAAAAGGTAACACTCTCCCACCAACAAAAAATAAAAGGCAAACTGCTCTTACAAAGTGATCAACAGGACATAATACAACAGGGGAAAAATAAATATTCCTTCAGGACACAAAAGGGAATAGAGCTAGGGAGATAAAAATGCAAGAATAGGTGGTTTGAACTAGTAAAGGAGAGTCTGAACGAAAGGGGAAAATGACTTGCTCATATTCTTTCTCTGAGCGCTTTTCCAGCTTTCTTAAATAACTCAAGTCTCAAGTGTCGCATATGGCAGCACGTTGAAGTTTAGAGGTTAAATTTCCTCATAGTCATGGAAAGACTTTGAAGCAAAGTGAGCATATTGAAAGAACCGGAATCCCTTTGAAATGAATCACAACGTTTAATCAGTGCCATTGGAAATAAGCAATAGGGAGGAATGAGAGAGAGGAGAAGATTCACCAGACGGGTGCCTGCCATTTCCTTTGACCAACTCAGAAGGTGCTGACACCCTCAGTCAGTGCTCCGGTGGCATGATAAACCACAGTCCTTCACAGTCATCAGACCTTGATGGATGTGTGTATGTGAATGGATAGCTGGGAGTGGGGCAATTCCAAATTAAAATCTCCACAGTTGTGCTGGCCAGGAGATTCATTTGTGCTGTCACGCACTCAGTACCCTCCCCCTTGTATTATTTCCTGATTATTAATTTTGGAATCATTAGTGATTTAATTTTTTAATCGCAAATGCAATTATTTTAGTGGTCCATTTGTGTATCATTTTTTAATTTAAGGTAGGAGAGAGTTCCATCTGAACTGACTTCTCTGCAATGAAGTGGTCTCTTTATGACAGAGAGCATATTTTAAAGGGCTCCGAAGTCTCTGTGTGGAATTTGGCTGCAATCATAGAGCTCAGTGTTATGGGATGACTGGGGTATCTGTGCACTGACGTCAAAAAAATGTACAAAATCGAAGTTGGAAAATTCTTTGGGGGGAACGAGTCGTGAAAAGGGAAAATCATAGGATTTTTCTCACTGACATAAAACTGGACTTTGTCAAGATGTCGTTATAGCTGATCTTGGCAATAACAACTAGTTAAAGCAAATGAGATTGTTGCTTTGGAACGAAGGACCTTAGACTTGAAGGCTGTTTATTCATTTGTTTTGTATAATATTTCATAGTGATCAAGCAGCAAAAGAATCAAAATATTTGTTAACATTATGAAATTAAGAGGCAAAGAAACCAATGAAACCAGCCTCCTGTCAGTCTCAGATAATTTAGTTTTGTATACAACAAGTTTCTATTGAGGTTGAGGGACTAGATATATTTTTAACAAAACATACCTTATTCCTTTTTTAATATATCCTATAAAATCTATACCAGCACCTGGGCACCAAATAAGTCCTCAATTAATGTTTTTCAGAATAGATAAAGAGAACAATCAGCTTGCTGCTTCTGCACTACTAAAAGTAAAGCTCAAAGTACATGCAATGCGTAATGTGCAATGGAAGGTTCTGGATCAACCACTAAAGAAATACTGTTACCCAGAGTAAGGGATCCCGATTGAGGTGGCAACCCCACCCGCAGTGACTTCCGTTCTCAGGGATCATTGGGAAGCACAGGGAGATATCCTGTGGCCATTTTGTCCTCTCGGACCCTACTGCCATCTCTTTACCAGTCGCATTTGAACCTTTGTCTCAAAACAGGCCATTCAGATTCTTTTTCATGACTTTGGATATGTAGACTAGAAAGATGGGGAAATTCACAGCTCCACGGGAGAAAGCCCCAGAAAAGCCAAAGTCCGTCGCACTGCCCATGGTTCTTGCACATGTCATTCTGATCTTTGGGGGATATTTTATATCCCCTAACAAGGCCCACCTCCATTTTGCTATATACCCCCCCCCAAGTTTTTTCATCTTATTCTAACTAGGGTGGGTTAATGTTGCTTCCCGTGGAGAGAAGCTTAACAAATACGACCAGTTTGGGGCACTGAGGAAGGCGTAAGCCCTGTGCACGGGTCTTTCTGTGAGGATGGAAACATCCTATCCACATGCTGCGCAAGAAGGCAGTCACTAGTCTCATGTAGTACTAAGCACTTGAAAAGTGGCAAGTGCAACAGAGAGATTGCATTTTTAATGTTATTTAATTTTAATTAAGTTAAATTTAAACACCTGTGAGTGACTGGTAGCTATGTATTGGACACGGCAGTATGATGAGGATGACCAGAATTCTTTTTCTCTACTAAAGGACAGAGCAAAAGAAATGGACTTAAATTGATGCAATGAGGTGTACATTGGCTGTGAGCAAAACCTGAGAAAAAGATGAAGAAGAATGCTTCCTGGAACTCTGGCACGCTCAGAAGTGGCCATCAGAATGGAAAGGTGTAGTTGTTTCCCAGCTGCCATAACAAAGTACCACAGATCGGGGGCTTAAACAACTGACATTTATTTCCTCACCGTTCCAGAGGCTAGAAATCCAAGATCAAGGTGCTGGTGGTGCTGGTTCTTCCGAGGCCTCCCTTCTTGGCTTAGGCATGGCCGCCCTCTCCCTGTGTCTCACGTGGTCTCCCCTCTGCGTGTGTCAGTGCCCCAATCTCTTCTAGTAAGGACACCAGTCACTTTGGATGAGGGCCCTCCCACATGGCTTCATTTTACCTTAATTACCTATTTAAAGGTCCAAATCTCCAAATCCAGTCACATTCTGAGGTACTTACTGGGGGCTAGGACTTCAATATATGAATGTGGGGAGGGGATGTCATCCAGCCCATACCTAATGGCTTTGACGTAGACATGCCCGAGAGACAGAAGAGCAATGGGAATTCCAATCGTTAGCACAGCTAGGAACTTGCCATCTCCTGAGACTGAAGACCTGCTCAGCATTTGCAGCTCAAGTTTGGCTGCATTTTATGCATTTTAAATGAAGCAACAGATAAACCACAGACACGGGCGTAGCTCTGCCCTGGGTTACCATTTCCAGGGAGTTTAATGAATCTGACTTATTTCATGTAATTAAGAGATCTGAATGCTAATTTTGACTGAGTTGATTCTTCCCTTTAGAAAATCTCTAATTATGACTTTCTCTTCCAAAAACTGCACTCTACAGCAGGTCTTTATGACCACACACCAGGACCCTCATAATAGCTTCCTAGACTATCTCCTGGGCCCCAGCCTGTCCCCGTTCTCATTCATTCCACATTCATTCTCACTCATTTTTCTTCCCAAGAGACCATGTTCACGGTTCCTCCCATTTAATGGAATCTTCGCAAAGGGTTCTCAGCCCAGATGTCTCAGGATAAATCCCAACTTTCCTAACTTCACACTAAGTGTGCTTTATCACCTCCCTACACCCTGCTTACGACTTTAATTTCTATTACCAGGAAAAAAAAAAAAAAAAAAAAGGTCCTCTGAGTCTCCCTCCCCCCAAAGATCTATCCTCACACATTTCCAGGAACAAGTCCTTGCTTATGTTACCCCATCTGGAAAATCTTCAAAGACTCCAGCTCTTAAGGGACTTACCATTCATTCAAAGAAAACTTGTACTCAAATTTACCTCCTCAGAAGTATCTTCCATGACTATCCTGTCTAAAATGGTATACTATTCTCTGCTGAAATCCTGGCACCCTGCTTTGTTTTACTTTGTGTGGCTGTTCTGGGTTAAATTTTCTCCTGTCTGAAGATTGGGTCTTCAGAGATATGATTACATTAAAATGAGGTCATGAGGGTGGGTCCTAATTCAAAGTGACTGGTGACCTCATATCATAAGAAGAGACCAGGACACGCAAAGGGGACACCCAGCGAAGACCCAGGGAGAAGATGACCATCTACAAACCAAGGAGAGAGGCCTGGAGTGGATTCTCCCCTTTTGGCTCCCAGAAGAAAACAGCCCTCCTGGGCACCTTAGTCTCAGACTTCCAGCCTCTAGAACTGTGAAAAAACTCATTTCTTTGTGATGAGATGCCATGTGTGTAGGAGGGGATAATGGAGGGAAAGGGGGAAGGGTTTTCAACAACTATAAAGGAGAAATGGACATAACGAAGGAGGGGTGGGATCCAGGGTGGCAGGTGGGGATGTGACGGGGGAGTGGGGAGGTAATGAAGACAACTGTATTTGAACAACAAAAAAATTAAAAATGCAAAAAAATACAATTTTAAAAAAAGAAAAACTAAAGAAAAGTCATTCCTGTTATTAAAGCCACCCAGCCCATCGTATTGCAATGGCAGCCCTAGCAAACTAATATCAGTGTATATATCGTTGCCTAACTTTTTTTTTGTTTATTTCTTTCCCTGCTAGAAAGTTAAGTTGAACGGGGCAGAAAGTTAATTTTGCTCACCTCTATACCTGCATATCTAGAGTAGTGCTTGGCATCTAGTTGGTGTTCAATAAATGGAGTTTGGAATAACAGTCTACATGCCTGGCCACAGCCACCTCTGCCTAATTCTGGGATTTAGAAAGGAAGCCCATTTGCCCGCAGATAAAAACTCCATCCCCCAACCTAGCCCTTTATTGGTAATAAAGGCTGTCCTTTGGTCTCTGCTTTCTATTCTTTCTCAGTTGGTTGAGAACTTGGGCAAGGATGACTGCTAGTTATTAGTGCCCTCGCTCCATAACATTCTTTAGGTAATATTTCCCAAAATGTCCTATTTACATGTTTCCTGACAATTTCCACACATGTATATTTTGATTTCCAGTTTCTAGAGGGCAGAGATTGTCCTCAGTGCTTGCCTTTCTGCCCCTTTGTAGTAGCAGCTAATTAAATCTTTCATGACCAAGTGACCAGGATACGGCACTTGGTGGAACCCTACAGGAACACTTGCCCAGCTCCCAACAAGTCCCCTTCTCTAACGATCTTCTCACTTCCCTACCCTCATCTCTCCTCCAGAATGTGCAGAGCACAGAGGTGGAGTGGGCGAGTTTGTACTATGAGTCTCTGTTCGCTGCTCCTTGGCCACTGACGTCGGACCAGAGGTGGATACTCGGCCGGTAAGGTGACTTTTCCCAGGAACTTGGATTGAGACCAAGAGATTCACGATGGCCTCTTCTGGCTGCGAGACTTAATTTTTATATTCTCGGACAATGTAAGGATGGCAATGGATGCCCACCTTAGGGCACAGAGAAGGAAAAGCAACTCACAGAGAAAGTGGAGGAGTCTGTAGTCAGGCAGAGAGCACAGTAACGGGAGCTCTGAGAGCTTGCCAGGAGCTTCCTGGCGCCAGTCTACTTCTTCCCATCATTTCCATGAGACACTCCTGTGTCCCTGTCATCAAGTCCCCCTGACCCCCACTATCATTGCTTCCACTGTTTGAATTTGTGTCTGTTGTTTGCAAACACACATACACAAATCTGAAACAAAAAAGACAAAAAAAAAAAATAAAACAAAACCATTAACTCACTCACCCTGTGAGGGTTTTTTGAGAAACAGGGGTCATTTTCTTCTGAAAAGGAAGCATAAAATTCCCTGACCGCCTCCCCTCTCTCTCAACCTGCATGTCAAAGCCCATTTCCTTTGAGGTAATTGAGGAGCCATCGGCATGCACCAGCTAATGCCAGGGTTGGACAGCCTCTCTTCGCAGTTCTTTCCAAATAGAGGAAAGTACACCTGTGCTCCCAAATCTACCAGGAACACTCAATGCTTTTAAATCTATCTTTTTCTAAATTGCCTCATAAATTCTTGCTGTTCTCGGGCTCACCTTTCTCAGCCATACCAGCTGAGATCAACTCAGGTGGTTACCCTAACAGTTCCAAGGTGTTCAACCTGAAATGCTAAACAAAGATCTTTATGAGAGAAGGGTGTTCATTTTTTTCTCCTTGTGTTTACAGCTACACCGTTCAAAGGAAAAAGGTGGGGGGTGGTGCGGAAAATCCTTGTGTATAAAATGAAATCCAAATTGGACTGAAAGTACCAAATTGTTGGAATCATCCTCAAGGACTCCCACCCATCTTCATTTGTATCTTATTGATAGCCAGTTAGAAGGCTGCTGCAATAGATCAGGGCAGACGGCAGAGAAGGAGCAGGAGGTCTCAGAGGAAATGGTGATAAGTGGTCGGTGAGGGCTCAGCAAGCACAAGAACCAGGAGGCAGAAAAGGAAGTTGATCATAGGCACAAAAACAAAACATAGCAAGCAATGAGGAATTCTGAGAAGAAAATAAAAGCAGGGTGATGGGACAGTGCCCTGTGGGCCTCCTCGGGTTAGGTAAGCAGGGAGGACCTTCTGAGGAAGTGATATGTAAGCTGAGACCTGGAAACTCTGGGGAGGAAAAAGAATCCAGGCCGAGGGAACACCTAGCAAAAGACCCCATGAAATGAACAAGACTGACATGCTGGAGAACCAGGGGAAGGTCAGTGTGGCTGGAACAGAGTGAAGAGGGGGAGAGGAGGTCAGGAAGGTGGGACAGCTCCTCAAGATCACTGGTAATGTAACATCTCTGGTACTGTAAGATCTCTGGTAATTCAAGGGTTTTTTTTTTTTTTCCTGTTTATATAGGATTTGTCTTTTAAAAAGTTAATAGACTTTATTTTTTAGAGCATCTTTGGGTGTAAGATAAACAGAGCAGAAAGTACAGAGTTCATATATAGCCTCTTTGCCCTCCACACAGTTTTCCCTGTTATCAATGCCTTTGCTTTGCTGGGGGTACATTTGTTATAAAAGATCAACCAGTATTGGTAAATTATTACTAAAGTCCACAGTTTACATTAGGGCTCACTCTTTCATTAAAGAAGCCTTAGCATAGGCGGGGAAATGGAATGGATATACAATTATGCAAGACTCAGATTCACAGAGCTGTTGTTATTGAATTGTTTCTCCCCACCAAAATTTACATGTCAAAGTCCTAACTCCAGGTATCTCAGAATGTGACTGAGTTTGGACATAGTTTCTTTACAGAGGTAATTAAGGTAAAAAGTCTTTGGGTGTGGGCTCTAACCCTCTCTAGCTAGTGTTCTTATAAGAAGACATTAGGATACAGACACACACAGAGGGAAGACCATATAAGGACATGGGAGAAGAAGGTCATCTATAAGCCAAGGAGAGAGACCTCAGAAGAGCCAACCCTGCCCACACCTTGATCTTGGACTTCTAACCTCCAGACAATGCGTGTCTGTTGTTTAAGCCTCCCAGTTATAGTACTTCGTTTTGGCAGACCTAGCAAACCTATACAGCTGCGAAGATCTGCTATTTGAAAACCTATTGAATTTCATTCAATCAAATACTTTCCAAGATTTAAAATTAGAGGGCTCCCTTTTTTGCTACCACTGACCCTCCACAGGCTAGTATTATGTAGATCCCACTTTGGGACACCCTGAACTAGATAGAATGTAAGCTCCAGGAGGGAGGAGACTTTGTTCTCATGACTGCTATTCTTTCAGCTCCTGAAGTCGTGTGTGGAATTCAATATTTGCTGAATAAATGAACTAAGCCTGGGGCTTTATGTTGTTCCATGTACATATATCCACCCATGTTCACTCCCCAGGGTCCCTTTACAAATCTGGGTACCACTTGACCTCGCTTAAAGGTGAGCATTACCTCATAGCTTTCTCTTGTCTGCTATAAACAAGTCACAGGGAATGGGGGTCAGCACCATCCACAACCTGTCCTATGTTCATGCCTGTATCTTCCATATGATTGAAAAATGCCACACGCTCCTTGATGTTTCCTTTTCCTCTAACCTTGACAATCTTTCCATTTACATTGTCTGCAATGTTATGTATTTCAAAACACCTAAACAAAAGGAAGAGCCATGAGAAAACAGACATCGCATTCTCTCATCCCCCTGACCAGGGAAGTCTCCAGCGCACCTGGTGAACCCTGGCGGTGAGCACAGGCACTGCGTTCTCCGGGAAGCTGTGCAACTGCCTGCGGAGTGCTGTGCCAGCAGAGACACTCTGTTCCTGGAGCTCAAGTCTACTTGGCACCAGGTGAAAAGGGAAAGTGGTCATCTTTGTTTCACATCGGTTTAACAGCACATGCATGAGATTTAAAGACAACAAGAATACATAGTTAAGTATAATAATATTTTCCATGGATTACATGAGGCTATTTATAGTAGTACATAGTAGTAGTGTCTATAGGTCCTAGAATTATACTGAAAGAAGGAACAGAGACTCACTTCACAACTGAAGAAAAGGGTGTACATACACAGGCTGGAGAAACCCATCAGAGAGTAAGATGTCTTCAAGGATTGGCTTGATTTTCATATCCATATTCTCTGTTACATACTCCTTCTTATTTTCCTTTCTCTGTGTGTAGGCTCAGCTCTCCTCTAGGTCTTAACTGGTCATTCCTTCAGGTGTTCTCAGATTCTGGAGAGAGTTTGTCTTTTTGCTTTGTTCATTAATATAGTAACTCTGGGGAGAGTCCTTTATAGGAGGCCATCTCAGGTCACTGCACAGACTCATGGCCTGGCCGCCCGGGGCCATCTCACAGGGCTGGGTGAGCGGCTGTGTGCGGTGGCTCTAGGGCTGCTCGTGGGTTTCGTGCACACTGCTGGTCTGGTTAGAGCCCAGTCTGTCAGAAGGAGCAGTTAGAGTGCCTGTGACATGGCAGGGCAGGCACATCCAGGACACCTTGCTTCCCATCCCACTCATCTGAATCTCAGTGTTACCCAAGATCTACTTTAAGGCTCACAGTCTGAAATGGTTTATAAGGGTTGGAAATAAGCTTAAGATAACAATGATGATCTCTCTGTTGGTTATTTTCATATCTGTTAACTTGATTTAATTTATATTGAAACGTATACTTCATTTGCACATAGCTACTATATACAAAACCCAGTCTTACATAAAAACTTGAATGTATCTTAAGATGAATGCAACAGCTTGATAGTAATTTTTAAATATATGTATTGTCACTGGCAAATAAAAGCCTGATAGCAAATATTAAATGTGATAGTACATGCATGGTTAAAACAATGTCAGACAAACAATATTTTAAGAAGCTGACAAAGAAAAATGAGGCCTGTGTCCCCCTTGCCACACATGTGAGAGCACAATGTTGGCTCACGTGATGTGAAGAGAATGGAAAGTTCCCAGCAGCCACAAGTGCCACTCTGCCCCTTCGTAGCCTTTTGGACTGAAGAAGGACACACTGTCATTACATCTCCGACAAATGCCCTCGTCCCAGTCCCTAGCTTCATCTGAAGGTAGGCACAGAGGAGAGAGAGTCTGTCTCCTGAAACACACACTCTGATGGTTCCAAAGATAATCTCAAAGAACCTTATTTTCAGCAACCACTCCTGAACCCAAGGGCTCCATGGATCTCAGTAAAAAAAGACAGTCACTATGGAAAACAATATGGTGGTTCGTCTAGAAACTAAAGAATTACTGTATGACGCAGCAATACTTCTTCTGGGTATCTACCCGAAAAACTCAAAAACATTTATTTGCAAAATTTATGCACCCCTATGGTCATTGCAGCTTTATTCACAGTGGCAAAGACATGGAGACAACCAAAGTGTCTTTCAGTGGATGATTGGATAAAGATGTGGTACATACATACAATGGAATATTACCCAGCCATAAGAAAAGATGAAATACTGACATTTGCAACAACATGGATGGACCTTGGGAATATCATGCTAAGTGAAATAAGCCAGTCAGAAAAAGCTAAGAACCATATGATTTCACTCACAAGTGGGATATAAAACCGAAACTCATAGACACAGACAACAGCATGGTGGTTACCAGAGGGAAGGGGGTGGGGTTAGTAAAGGGTAAAGAGAGTTAAATATATGGTAGTAGAAGATAAATTTACTTGGGATGGGAGGCACATGATGCAATATACAAATTGTGTATCATAGAAATGTACACTTAAAACTTATATGACCCTATTAACCAATGTCAACCAATAAATTTAATAAAATTTAAAAAGATAGTGTATACTGCTAGGATTATATCCCAAGAACACTGAAACACCAATCCAAAAGAACCTTTGTACCCCAATATTCATAGCAGCACAATTTACAATAGCCAAGCGTTGGAAGCAACCTAGGTGCCCATCAGTAAATGAATGGATTAAAGAACTATGGTACATTTACACAATGGAATTCTATGCAGCAGAAAGAAAGAAGGAGCTCCTACCCTTTGCTACAGCATGGATGGAAAGCATTATGCTAAGTGAAATGAGCCAGGCAGTGAAAGACAAATACCATATGGTCTCACCTTTAACAGGAACCTAATCAACAAAACAAACAAACAAGCATAATATAACCAAAGACACTGAAATTGAGAACAGGCTGACAGTCACCAAAGGGGAGATGGGAGGGAATTTCAGGGGAAAAGGGGAAGCGTTTACAGGAACAAGTATAAAGGACACATGGACAAAAACTAGGGTGGGGGTGGAAATGGGGAGGGCTGGGGCAGTGGGCTGGGATGGGAGTAAAAGACAGAAAATTGTACAAGAACAGCAATTAAAATAAAATTTAAAAAGTAATAATAATAAAAAATAGTGTATAAGCCAAAGAGTTGGGATTAAAAAATAACTTTAGGAACATTTAGTCATTAGAAACACAAGTAGATAGTACTTTAGAGATGTCTAAATGTCTTATATAAAATTTGCTTGATGATTGGGAAGAAAAGAGGTACCAAATCTGAGAAGTGACAGCTTCTCCCAAAGGTGTAAACAGGGAGAAATGCTGATGTGTTTCCCACTGTCTTTACAATCCCTGTTTTTGCTGGGATAAAGCTTTCCTATTTCTCTTTTTGCTGTACACTTGGCAGCTTTACAGCCAGATTTCTTTCAGAGGAGTAAGGGAGACTGGTGAGAAGCAAAGTACGAATTTTCCAGCAATTTGGTTGGCACCGTGCTTTCAAAAATGGATTATATCACTTTAAAGTTCCTGAGACCTCAAATCATCTATTTAAAAAGAGAGGAAGATACAGACAGAAGTCAAGTGTTATAATTTTTCAAAAAGGATAACTATAGCAAGTACTTGTTTTACATTTTAATTTGATCTTTGATATCTAAACTTTGATCTTAGATGTCAATTTTTAATTTTTTGAAAAAAACACTCGACATAAACTAGCAGTCATGTTTCTGCCACCTCCGTTCTTCCCTGTTCAGCCTGGATCCCTCTGGCAAGCATTTTTCTATTTCCCTTGGTTTGGGCGGCAACATATGCCAAGTAGGGTGTTTTTCCCACATTTCCCGGTTGTCAAGAGCGATGTTGGTAGACTGCATCTTCAAGCATCATAGTTAAAGAAAAGGGTTGTTAATGGCAAAAAGTAAGCTCCCTCTGCCGGCTGCGGGCTCCCCCTGGAGAAATAAGTGCATAGATATCCATTTAGAGGCTGGATTCTTCCACCCTCCTGCCCAGCCAAAAAAGCCTTTTTCACAACCAAGGTGAAGAGAATCAACAAACCTGAGACCCGGGACAGCCCGACCTGCACATGCTGGGGTGGATCCCTCTGTGGATGCTGAGGTTTTACACACAAAACCTGGGAGTTTGGACAGAGTTAAACGATGAGGTTTATAACTCTGAAAGGGACAGATGGCAGACCTACCCTGAAATAGCTTTTCTGAAAGAGTGACACATGGTAGATTGCGTTAATTGTAATAATTGGTTTTTACACTTTGACAAAAACTGGCAAAGACCTTCAAAGATCTTCTAATCATGGCAATTTAGCATAGGTCCCCTTAGCAGCGACAGAGCTGGGGTGCCGTGGCTTTGGCTTCTGCTAAGAGGCTGTGGGATTAAAGGGCCTAGGCAGCACTGGCCCAGGGCAGAGACAGCTAACTGAAGCCCTGGACATACACAAGCTAGAGAAGGATTGAGCACCATTTGGGGCCAAGGTGAAGGTATTTCTTGTAGGTACACATTGGATTCATGTAATAGTCATGATAATAAAGATTTACAGAAGCTCCTCCCTCAGCATGTCCTGCAGATGAAGGTTATGTTGGTGTCATAGCTTCCTACCTTTCAAACTCAAAGGAGTGTAAGAGGGTGATGGAAAGCAAGCTTTTCTATAACATTGCTCTGTTTTTCTTCTTCGTTTTTTAATTAACCATGTAACTGGAGAAGGATTTATATTATTTCACAAAAGTTTTCCAATTTTTCCTTTTCTAAAAAAATTTTTATTCACTGATTTCTCTTTTGAAAGAGGGAAGGGAGGAGGGAGGGAGGAAGGGAGGGAGGGAAATGTCAGTTTGTTGTTCTACTTATTTATGCACTCATTGGTTGATTCTTGTATGTACCCTGACAGGGAATCAAACCTGCAACCTTGGTGGGTTGGGAAGGATGCTCTAACCAACTGAGACACCTGGCCAGGATCCCTTTCCTCTTTCTTCTATGAAGACTTTCATGTCCTTGCTTTATTGCCCCACTTTTAAAAATATATATTTTATTGATTATGCTATTACAGTTGTCCCATTTTTTCTCTCCTTTATACCCCTCTGCCCTGCACTGCCCCTCACCCTAGCATTCCCCCACCTTAGTTCATGTCCATGGATTGTATGTATAAGTTCTTTGGCTTCTCTACTTCCCATATTAAGAGTAATATAGGAAATGGAGAAGCCAATATTATTCTTAACATGGGAAATGGAGAAGCCAAGAGGCTTAGCAACCTCTGGGACAACTTTAAATGTTCCAACATTTGAATCATAGGGGTGCCAGAAGGAGAAGAGGAAGAGCAAGAAATTAAAAACTTATTTGAAAAAATAATGAAAAAGAACTCCCCCAATCTGGCAAAGGAAATAGACTTCCAGGAAGTCCAGGAAGGTTAGAGTACCAAAGAAGTTGGACCCAAGGAAGCACACACCAAGGCACATCATAATTACATTACCCAATATTATAGATAAGGAGAGAATCTTAAAAGCAAGAGAAAGAAGCAAGAGAAAAGCAGAGAGTTACCTACAAAGGAGTTCCCATAAGGCTATCAGCTGATTTCTCAAAAGAAACCTTGTAAGCAGGAAGGGGCTGGGAAGAAGTATTCCAAGTCATGAAAAGCAAGGAACTACACCCAAATTACTCTATCCAGCAAAGCTATCATTTAGAATGGAAAGGCAGATAAAGTGCTTCCCAGATAAGGTCAAGTTAAAGGAGTTCATCATCACTAAGCCTTTATTGCCCCACTTTTAAGTATGTTGAGTCAAACTTCTGCTTTGTGCATGGAATTAGTCTACAACTTTAGGTATTTTCCATTATTTTAACCTCCCAGGAATATTTATGTTTTTTTCTCTTCATTCACTCTTTTAACAAATGTAAGAGACCATCATGGAGAAAGAACTAGATTTTAGGCACTCTCACAGTGTGGGGTACATTAATGGCATGTGGGTTACTGAGATTCTTTATGGCTAACATTTTTTGTTCCAGACATTATTTGAAACACTTTTGTAATCTCTCATTTAATCCTTAAAGCAACCCTGTGAGGTTATTATTATCACCCCTATTTTCCCAATTAGAAACCTGAGACCCAGACAGATAAGGTAATTTTCTCAAGGTCACAGCGCTCATAAGTGGCAGAGCTACAACTTGAAAGCAGGTGGTCTATTGCCAGAGCCCCTGTTCTTCATGGTCTGTACCTTGAAGTACTAAGTCTATGATGATGTAGTGGGCAAAATGGTACCTAAGTAAACAATTTCAGCCCAAGATGTCAAGGGCCCTATTGTACATATACAAATTTGGGGGCAGAGATCAGCAAAGTTTTTCTGTCAAAGGCCAGATAATGAATATTTAGGCTTTGTGGGTCATAGGGCCCCTGTGGCAACTACTCAAGAACTGGGGACATCTGATTAAAATTGGGTATTTGGAAAAATGTGAAACTTAGAGTGACAAGAAGATATACCAGATAATGGCAGGAAATAAGTTTGGACAGGAGGATTTGTTCCTATGTTAACAAATATTTTACTCTGACCTGTCTCATTTCAAAATGCAGCTTATTTTATATTTTTAGGTGGGCTTTTTGTTTTCCTGTGTGAACATCTTGTCTTCCTCTGATACAACTTTGATATTTTCCTCTTAATTTGTAGCATGGAAAATGTCTTCATGTGCCATTTTATCACCAAAACAGGAAGAAGAAAAATCATAGAGGGCCTACCATCTACACATGGATAAACACGGTGAAAAACAAAACAAAATATGGTAATCCAGAGATGCTGGGCAGTAACGTTCTAAGAGATACTCAGATAAAGATGAGGACAAATTCTTGTCTTTTGTGAAACCCTGTGGGTGTAATTTTGCCATTAGTCAAGATGGATGTTTCAGTGCTGCGACATGAGAAATCTTTGAAACACCAGCAGCATTACAAGAATGCTGCAGGGAGACAATGCTGATTCCATTCTTTTTCTTGGGCTGTACGTCAACCGAAGTTACTTATGACAGCTTGCTGATGAAACATGATTTATAGCATTCACAGACACATGTCCAAGCTATTAAGTTTATTAGAATGACTGCATAGGTCTGAAAGCTGTTGCATACTGTGTTGGATTCTAGTCTATAAAATCAAATGATCTTCCCAGGAGTATGTGTGGGACAGCTTCTCACAATAGTGTGCATCTCTGTTTGGGAGAAGAGTGGGGCTGAAAGATAAATCAGTTTCCCTCGAAACAAGGTATGTCCTCTCTATGTAATTGGGATTCCCTTGATCTTAAGATTCTCCATCTGGAAAAAATAAAGTTTCAAAGGAAACATCAAGTCAATTAGATGATATTCCTAAGTCAGGTGTCAGGCCAAGGTTCAAGTTTTCTCAAAAGAGAAAATCAAAAGCTACTGCATGATTCTTAAACTACTACCCACATCTAAGGAAAGAACAGGCATAAAAATGAGCTTTTAGGGTATGCTGAGCCCCACTTCCCCACACTCACCCAGCGGAACAGGGGAGGGTGGAGAGATTGCACCTTGCACTTGCATCCTATGGGGGACCATCAGGAACCCCACACTTAGAATGACATGGTGGGCTTGGTGGACTGGTGCCTAACTCCTATCCCAAAGGGATAGGTTAGCAGGTTGGCTAGCTTAAGGAAGGATGACTGAGCTGGGCATCATCCTGACTATGGGAGTTTGTTAGAGCAAATGGATCCACCAGTGCCTCTTGTGGAATGGAACTGGGTCACGTGGGAGGGAGCTGAATAGTGATGGTTTTAATTAAATCTGAGATGGCCACCTAGCAGATAGGGACTTTGGTGGAAAGAGGATGTGGGTGAATCTAGGCTCACAGAGGCTGAGTAAATAGCCATTAGAGACTACATGGAAAAGAGGTTTGTTCTCCTGCATCCAGGGACTGTAGGTGGGACAGCCCTGAAAATGCTGCCAAAGAACCCACAGAAGCATCCATAAAAGACAATGCTCCACATCTGTCAGGCTAGAAAGCATGAAATCAACCTTTAACACTCCCAGTCAAATAAGAGATGTCCTCCCCACCTTCTACCCTCACTATGAAGCCCCTCCCTCCTCTTTGCTCCAATGGCGGGGGTGTCAGAAACTCCACTTAGCAACAAGGGAAGGGGAGAAGAAAAGCAAAGTAAGGAAACAGAACAAAAACTAATCACAACACCTTCTCAAACAACAGTACTTGGACTCCCGATGGAAAAAGGAAAAGCATCAACTTTGAACAACTTTGAGCAACTGGACATTCTCATTGTTAAACTGGCTCAGTGTGTTATGACCTAAAAATGATCAGAGACGTCATGAGGTCTGCTGACATGATCATCAAAGGTAAGCAATTAGGGAGTCTCACCTGGGCTACTTCAGCAAAAGGGAAATAAGGTTGCTTTGATTTGGCATTTGTACTAGTCCTGAATCTAGTGGCCCCAAACTGATTTTTGCCCTCCTCCACTATCTTGGATAATTTTACCCTTTGTGACAGTATGGATGGACCTGGGGAACATTACACTAAGTGAAATAAGCCAGTCAGAGAAAGGCAAATACTATATGATTTCACTCATATGTGCAATCTAATGAATAAACTGAACTAATAAAATAGAGACAGACTCATAGATGGAGAGCAGATTGATAACTAGTTGGGGGGAGGTTAAGGAAAGGACTCATGGACAGAGACAACAGTGTGGGGATTGTGGGGAGTGGGGTGGGGAGTATAAGGGGACTAAATGGTAATGGGGAAAATACAATTAAAAAACTCAGAAATAACAACAACAATGTGGAGAAAAGGAGTAGACAAATAGGGAAGGGGAAATGGAGAAGAAGCTCATAACCCTTCTCCCAGGCTCCCAATTACTCTGCAGGCTCGAGTAATTCCACCTCTTCTCACTGTCCTTCCTGCCCCGATATCACCAATATTAGGCTCACGTCACTGCTTCACATTTAGCTTCTCATTTGTTCCACACTTTGTTAACTCACTCCCATTAAGGTTTGCTTTTTTAACAACTCAAATGATTTCTGATTCCTGGTTAGACCCTGACTGATAGAACATCCCATGAGGTACACCTGTCCATCCGTCTATCTGTCTATCTATCTATCTATCTATCTATCTATCTATCTATCTACATATGTGTATACATGAAATATTTTAGCGAAAAAATCAGCCAAACCAGATTCAGTGGGCTGCCACCACTTCCAGGATGCTTTCGGGTTGGTGATAAATTTCTAAAAGAATACAGTTGTTTGCACTGAGCAAAACAACATGTTGAAAGCTTTCCCGTTTGGTCTGATGGAAATCCCAAGTCTAGTCTTGCCTTCCAGCCTGTGACATCGCCACTCTTTGGGTGCCTTTAGTCTTCTATACTAGAAACTGAGGCAGTTCCAGAGTGTCTGAAGAAAATTCTACCTTCTCCTCCTTCCCCACCATCTTCTCATGTCTTCAATATTGACTTGAATCACCAGCCTAAATCCATGAAGTCCAGAATTAGCAAGAATTGGAAGCAAAGATACTGAAGGTGTCCTGGTTATTCAATAATATATTTGTCCATGGTAAAATAAGATATCTCGGAAACCTACTTATTCAATCATGCTGGCAAATTCTCCTGTGAAGTAGAGACACTTCCTCAAAGGGGTGAATTCCTAGACTCTGATAAAATTTCAACTTTCTTGCCCTTTTATCACATGCTATATATGGCTTAAATTTACAAAACGAAAATGTGAAGAGGAAGGGACACGCAGATGCAAAATCTCAGTAACCCAACAAAAGTGACACTGCTGTACCACTGCTTTATTTAACATTTATAAAGCTGTTTTGAGAATGCTGACCCAATCACCAGACCTACCAGATGTCCCACTTATCAGTAGCCCGTGGTAGCATTAGGCAGACAGAAGGAAAGAGTGACTTAATGTGATCTAACTCATAGTGGAGGATCAGTATAGCAAACGCCTCATATGAAAGTTTAATTTTAGACTGGCTGGCCTACCGGTGTTGCCAGGGAGAATCGTTAACACCGCAGTGTCAATCAGCCTCTGCCATTACCCACCGTGGGCCATGAGAGACTGCCCACGGGAGATGTTTGGCTATAAATCAGCAGACAATACAGAGCATTTGCCCTCTGACCTTTGATTTTGAACTCACAATGATGCTGTGGACAGAAAAAACAACAATGGATTCAAACATGAGCCAATTGACTGTACAGCATGTTTTCATTGACTTTTGACGCATTCTTATATCTGTAGGCATGCTTTGGCCGCAGATGATAAATGAGCTCAGCTCTGACATGGATGTTGGTTGACATTTTCATTTACGTTAATGAGTAAGAGGAAAGTGAAACAAAAAAGAAGACATATGTTGGAATTTCACTCATTTACCAATGACACAAGTAACTTCTCTGCTGAATCAGTTAACAATTTTGAATACTAGAATATGATTTACTTTTTGTGCTATTCACACTACAGTAGCTACAACTACTATGGAATTTTAAATTTCATTTGCATGGTTAACATTTTCCCCAGCACTTAATCTTTTTAGTAGTAATTAACACTTATCGAGCAGTTATTATAAGCCAGAAAGCATTCCAAGACCTTTATAGGTATTAAAACATTGAATCTTCACAATAACCTTATGAACCTGATACCATTATTATTCTCATTTGAGAGATGAAGAAATCAAGTAACAAAGGATTTCCAGGCCCACCCACACTCCAATTCACACAATGCTCTCTTCAAACTGCCTCTTTCATATTCTTCACTTAATCTGAAATCCTGATAATCGGTAAAGCCACCTCAGACATGCAGTTCTTGCTAGTTTCTCCAGTGTAACTCAATGTAACCCTGAAGTGTTGATCACTAACTGGAAGCTCACTGAGAGCCAGACAGCCTTACCTGCTGAGCTTAATGCTGCCGCAGCCCCAGAGTGTGTTCCTGGCCCACAGGGCGGGCTCAAAAGATACTTCAAGGATGAGTAAGTCCTCTCTGTCTCCCCTATTCCAGAATAAAGGGAAAACAGGAGTCTCTCACCTTTAGGGTGTTATTTTATTAAAATTCCTTGTTTTAGAGTTTCTTGTTACTTTTTGTTCCCAATTTGTGACTGAGATCTGGCAATCCTAACAGAGGCCTAAGGGTGCCTTCTGAAACATTTCCCCTCGTTGGTCAAGAACAGGGATGATTGAAGGAAAAGAAATGAGTCAGAAAATCCAAATCACATTTCTGCAGCTTAGTTCAGTATAAATTCCTGGTTGAACAAGGACTTGGGTGATGAGAAAAGGATTAGTAATCTATTCTAAAACTGCCTTCTTCCTCCTCATATCTGTATCAGTTACAGTTTTTCTTTCCCCTTCACCATCCTCATTCTGGTCCTGAGTGAATTCTGCCTCCCCTGGGTCTTTTCTTAAAGGTCGCATTGCTGGTAAGGCCTCCTTTGGCTACCACATTTACACAGTCCTTATTCCAAATCGCCACAATGGCTGTCCTTTAAAATTTTTTTCTAAAACTCTCTCTCTATTTTATATATAATTTTTTATGTAAAATTAATATATTTTCTCTAAAATACTCCAAATACTGTATATGATTATTTGTTCATTTTTCTGACTTCACCCCCCTTCACCCACCAACCCCACTGAATGTAAGATCCATGAGGGTAGGGATTTTTTTTTTTTTTTTGGTCTATTTTATTTGCTGTTACATCTCTAGCTCCTCAAACAATACATACTTGTTAAATAAGTGAACAAATGTATCAACCACCTATCTTGGGCCATATATTGTGCTAGGACTATGTCATTACCATCATAAAACAGACATGATTTTTTCCTTTAAAATTTATATCATCTACAAAAACCATTAAGCAAAAATTATACAACTAATTAATTAATTGCAATTTTGTTTGATTGGAAGGAAAAGTACAGGAGTATTAATTTTAAAGTCAAGGAAGACACTGCTCTTTAGGCTGAGAGGTGAGCAGACCCAAGCAAATCAAGAACAACAGCACCCAAAGGCTGTGATCGAACATGCCAGCAGATAGGGAACACAGTGAGCCAGCCTTCCGGAACACAGCTGTTTGCTGCCAAAGCCCAGCCAGTCATATATTCATGAAAAGTAAACTTTTAGGAATAAAGAAGATATGTTGAAGAATGAGCTGTGAACACTGAATCTATTCAGATAAAGAATTATGAATAAATATAGTGACAATTATGGTTATGGACCACAGTGAAAATGTTCTAAACCTTGACAATATAAAAAATAAAATATAACCACAAAAATAGGAAGAGAGGGAGAAATTGTAGAAGGAAGTGTATGTGCTAATTTCCTTATCTTGTATAGCAAGGAGTTAGCAGATTCTGTTGAAATCAAAATATGTACTTAAAAATTTGATAATGGGTTTTCTTAAGTTTTGGAGGTCAGTCCTGGACACAAATCCTTTATCAGATACATGCTTTGCTAATAGTTAGTCCCAGTCTGTGGCTTGTCTTGTCATGCTTTCAATGATTTCTTTCAAAGAAGAGATATTTCACATTTTGATGAAGTCCAACTTATCACTGGAATTGCCTCAAGGTATAAACAACCTAAAATCCATTAGCAGGTAGTGACAAATTGGTGTATATACACACAATGGAATACTATATAGCAATACAAAGGAATAAACTACTGATGTATATAGCAATACAGAAGAATCACAAAATAATTATGCTGAGTGAAAAAAGCCTGGCAAACAAGAGTACTATATGATTCCATTTACCTAAAACTCCAAAAAACTAATCTGCATGCTAGAAAGCAGATTCCTATGATGGGGCAAGGCTGGCAGGGAGGGTGGAAGGAAGGGATCTACCAAGGGGCATGAACTTCTGAGGAGGAAGGTATGTTCACTATCTTGAGTTTGTGGTCATAATTTCACGGGTGCGTACACATGCAAAACTTATCAAATTGGACACTTTAATTGTATTATTTATACATTTTATGTACAATGGTACATTTTATGTGATTTATTGCATGCCAATTCTATATATATTTTAAAAGATTGTATTTATCTTTTAGAGAGAGGGGAAAGGAGGGAGAAAGGGATAGTAACTTTGATGTGAGAGAGAAACATTGACCAGTTGCCTCTCCTACGAGCCCTGTTTGGGGACAGAACCGCAACTCGGCCATGTGCCTTCACTGGGAACGGAACCAGGGACCTTTTGCTTTGTGGGATGATGCCCAACCCACTGAACTGCACAGGCGTAATAGAGCTGTATCTTAATAAAGCTGTTATAAAACAGAATTGTCCTATTAATAATTTGTGGTTTTGTTAACCTTAGAGGGTTTTTCTAGGAAGTCATATTACTTATGGTAAAGAAACCTTAATCTTTCAGTCTCTCCTTAGTTTTTTTATTATTTTGTAAGTTCAAATAAATACAAAACTTTAAAAATCTGTGTATTATACATTCTTATTGTAATAAAATTTTAATCACTTATCCTTATCTGTCACTCTCATAAAAATATACACAAGTACACACAAAGTACATTTTATTTCTATACACACATGTATACATATACAGGGTTAGAATGTTAAATGTGAATGATAGCTATTGCTTAGTGGTGAAATAATTTTTAAAATATACACTGTGAACTTCTTTGTATTGGTTGGTTTGTTTGAAGCACGTGTTTTCCTGTAAATAAACACGGTTTCGTTATTACAAGACAAAAGGAGGGTGAGGAGAGGGATGGGAGGAGGGTGGGCTGGACAGGAGGCACGGCGTTTGATGCGTTGAGTGGACTGCAGAAAGCTTTCTGCAATGGTGGAACTTGGCGTGAGAACGAGCAAG
Organism: Glossophaga mutica; assembly: GCA_039655065.1. Taxonomy (NCBI): domain Eukaryota; kingdom Metazoa; phylum Chordata; class Mammalia; order Chiroptera; family Phyllostomidae; genus Glossophaga; species Glossophaga mutica. The sequence continues at coordinate 163,238,672 of CM077303.1, forward strand.
CACACAACCACACGCACAAATAAGCACACACACACCAGGGATATGAGGGAGGGGCCAGAAGTGAGGTGAGCGCTGAGAGAGAGTCCCTAAGTATGCAGGGCCTGGAAGGTTGCTGTAAGGATTGAGGACTTCATCCAAGTTTGAAATGGGGAAATAGGATGAGATTTATATAATAAAAAGATCACTCCTTTAAAAATCTGCCTAGATGGCTGCTACATTACAGAGGCTTAGTAATACGGGAGATAAATCATTTCTAGTAAACTTAATTTAAAAGAAAGATATATCAGGGCTTTCTCCTGAAATGAGGTGACTTTTCTCAGTCCCACTCCACTCATCTACACAGTCAGCACTTCCACCGGAGCTGGCCTCGCAGCACTGGGGGGCCTCTGGTCTTCGCTTTTGCTTCTACCATCACCAGGGGATTACCTAGACAAACGCATGCTTTCCTGCGCAATGTGGAAACCTGGATTTGACTAGTTATAAGAAGTCAGATCTTCATTTAAGACACAGGGAGAAGGAGAAAGGAAGGGAGGAAAAAAGGAGGAAAGAAGGAGAGACAGGAGGAACTACAAAACTAAGCAGAGTTGAGTGAAGCTCATAGGTAATGGCTCTGAGGGTGAAAACTAAAGAGAAAAAAAGGAAAAGAGGGAGGGAGGGTAGATAAAGAAAAGAAACAAAACAAAATGAAAAGAATCAATACCAGCAGACATGGGTTGATCCCTTCAGGCGCTGGCCTTGCTATAATTACTTAGCTCGGTGGATGGGTTTGGGTAGACCCTGAAGGGCTTGGATGAGAACCATTGCTGTGACCAATTAGTCTCCCCGCAGTCCCTGCTCCCTCAGCCACTTCCCCTCGCCTTGGGTCACCTACTTTGCGGTTCAGTTTTTCACCCTGAGATTATTTTCCTAGATAATGGGAGCATAGATACTTTTGCTACCTCACTGCTTTAAAAAATCTGCATAATTTACTTGAAGGAAGCCAGAATGTCAACATTTAAAACAGAATTGTCAACTAGGAGCTAATGGTTGTGCTTTTCCTAGTTTGTCAATAAACAAATATTGACTAAGGGTCTACTTCTGTATTCAAAGAGCTCTATTCAAAGTTCAAAGCTGTGGAGGAGACAAGAAGTGGGTGTTAAAAAGAGTCCCTGTTCCTCAAAATTCAAAACTTCCAGTCTTCAAATGACAATGTTAAGAAAATGAAAAGGCAAGAAACAGATTGGAGAAAATATTATACAGCACATCCTCGAATAATGTTATTTCATGCAGCACATTTTGTTTTAACATTGATGAGACATAGTAGAAATCTAACTCTTGTTTTTATCAGTTTATGGTAAAATGGGTTTTGTTATGTGTTCTTTCCCTTAAAGTCACAGAACCTATCAACAATGTTAAGTGAGGATTGACACTATAGACACATACATGTACATATATGTATATACACATATAACTATATAGCCATATATACATGTACACATGACTATATACATACAAACATACATCACTGTATATAGTCATGTACGCATGTATATATAACTATATAAACATACACACACAAACACAGATACAGTCATGCACCATTTAGCAATGGGGATTCACATATTCTAAGAAATGCGGTGTTAGGCAATCTTGTCATTGTGAGAACATGATGTGTGACTTACGAAACCCTAGATGGGACGGACAGCCTGCTACGTGCCCAGGCTGTATGGTGCAGCCTATCGCTTCCGGGCTACAGGCCTGGGCAGCACCTCACCGCACATGCAACACAAGGTTGAATGAGGCACAAGAGAAAATGATGCTATCCGGAGACATGAAAAACCTGAGATGAAAGAGGCTGACACAGCACACTAAGTCACAGCAAACTGATTTTTATAAGTAAAGAGGACACGCTCTACAATAACAGTAAAAGGCATAGTACATGCATAAACCCTTAACGTAATTTGTCATTCTCGTAATCAAGTATTGCATCGTGCACATGTTATCATTACCAGGTGCTCTATACTGTACATAACTGCATGTGCATAACTTCCATACAAGTGGCAGCACAGGCTTGTTTACACCAGCGCCACCGCAAACACATAGGTAACGAACTACGGTGGTACGCAGCTATGCTGTCACTAGGCAATGCCAACTGTGCTCCATCGTAATCTCATGGGATCGCCATCGTACGTACATGGAGCCTGCCATCAACTGAAACCTTGTTATGGGGTGCAGCACTGCAGTACCTGCCTCTCTGTTTATCTATCTATCTGTGTATGTTTGGGACCATAAGACGCACCTAGGTTTTAGAGGAGGAAAATAGGAAAAAAATTTTTGAAGCAAAAAATGTGGTGAAATATTTAATAACATAAATAACATAATATTTCACCAATATAATTGTAAACAGAACTCAACAGCAGCATTAATGACCATTATTCCTCCTGAATTTGGGGTGGAAATGTGCGCTTATAGTCCAAAAAAATACGGTATCTAGCTATCTACCTAGCTATCTTATCATCTATCTCTCTGTTTATCTATCTGCCTGACAAAGAACTACATCTAGAAAACATAAAAAACTTTTACAACTCCGTAATAAGATGAACAACCAAATTGTTTAAAATGAGCTGAAGATACGAATGGACCCTTCACTGGAGAAGGTCTCTGCATGGCTAGTAAGCCTATGAAGTGATGCACCACATCAGCAGTAATCAGCCATACATAGCTATCATTACACACCCATTACGATGACCAAGATTAAAAAGATGTGATAATACCAAGTGTTGGCAAATACACGAAATAACTGGTGGAGGGAATGTAAAACTGTTCAACCCTTTTCCAATAATGTTTGACAGTTTCTCATTACACTTACCATGTGCCCTACCATACAATTAATGCATATTTATCCAAGAGAAATAAAAACAGATGTTCACAGGAAGACTTATGAATGTATAAAGCAGCTATATTTATGATAGTCATAAAGGGGAAACAAACTAAATGTCCATCATCCAGTGAAAGGATAAACACACGCACTGTCTTCATGTAATGGAATACTAATAAGCAAAAAAAAAAAAAAAAAGGAATAAATGATTGATGCGTGCAACAATGTAGATAAATTTCAAAAGCATTATGCTGAGTGAAAGAAGTCAGACCCAATCTACCACTCTCTGTAAAGTTTGATATACATAAAGCTCTAGACAAGACAAATCCAATCAATAGTGACAGAAAATAGTTCAGCAGGTACCTATGGCTGAGGAGGAAAGGGAGTTGACTAGGAAGAGACACGAAAGAAAGGAGAACTTTTGGGGCTGATAAAAATGTCCTATATGCCTTGATTGTGGTGGTGGTTACATCTGTGTATAAATTTGTCAACATGTACTAAAATGTCTGCTTATAATAGGTACATTTTATTGTATAACATATACCTCAATAAAATTGATTTAACAAGAAAGAGAGAAAGAAAGAGAAGAAAGAAAGAAAGAAAGAGAAAGAAAGAAAGAAAGAAAGAAAGAAAGAAAGAAAGAAAGAAAGAAAGAAAGAAAGAAAGAAAGAAAGAAAGAAAGACTTACATCAAAAGTCTAAGAAGCATTATATCCTTAGGAAACTTTATTCCAAACTATATCAGTTTGAGGACAGGGAGAATTTTCTAGTTAGGGGATCTTAAAACCTGTTCTAATATTAACATACTTTCTATATTAATGTTACTATCAATCATATCTCAATCTATAAAGTGACAAAGATGCTAAGTAAATCAAGTAGCACACCAACTCCTTCCTCTGACATCTTGACTATCCTTTATAATGTCATCTGCCCTCAAACAAATCAAATTTTGTTCTAAGAGATACTATTCATAATATTTATGCCATCAGTTTTACATTTACCATGCATACTGGCTAATAGTGAGGGGTTTTTCTTAAGTTTAAGAGGTTTAAGTGACATTTGAAAAATATCTGAGATAAAAAATACAGTAGATGAACAGTTTCCTTAATCAGTGTAATCTCTAAGGAATTGATTATCATATTTTATAACTGATTTGTAGGGGTATTTTTAAAGTCTTGGTCTACTGTCAAAATAAATGTATTACAAATGATCATTTATATTATAAAAAGAGAATTAATAATAAAAGCTACTTTTTCATATCCCTTCTACTCAAATTATTTCCAATTACTGTCACTCATTCCTTTGCAGAATTTCTTGCCTTTACTTTTTCATGACACGTTTGAGCTCTGGTGTGTCCTAGGGGATCCAGAACTGCTATGCTGCTGCAGAGCCCTGGTTACTGGTTACAGCGAAAAAACAGACTTTCATCACCCAAGGAAGACAACGTTTCCTTGCTGCCTTAATCCTGTGGAATGTTCCTTGTATGGTTCATCCTAAAGGTGCTGATTTATAACCTGTCAGCGAACGCAGTCCAGCACACTGCAGGGCTGGGGGATGCAGGGTTCTCACCTTCCCCTTGGTTTTTATTTGCAGCTATCGGGGAAACTGAATGGCAGGGATGACTTGAAAGTCTCGTAGCATTAGCCAGAACCAACAACAGCACCCTGTCTGATGTAGGAAATAGGATTGTTGGCCGGGCATCTCTGCCCCATGATATTCAGGAACAGGCTTCATTCTTGCTTGAACCACATCCATCACTTCCCTGAAATGAACCAACTAATGCCTACTGTTGGCAAGGCACTGTAGAAAGAGCGTTAGTTTAATCCTCTGAACCTTTCTACAAAGTAGTCTTTCCTGTTATTTTTTTCAATTTTGCATAAAATAAAACTCAGATGCAGAGTGGTTATATAATTTTCCCAAGGACACACAGCTAATAATTAGAAGAGGTAGGAGTCAGATGTCTGACTGCAAAGTCAACGGGGCATGCTGCTTTTCTTATTGGAAAGTGGGTACCTATATATTCGGACATCAAGGGCAATCTGACCGTGTTCCCTGGAAGGGAGATTTTGTACAGGGAATATGCTGTCATTCATACCAAATCTAAAAGTCAACCTGGGATATAATTTTGACCTTGCAATATGTTGTAAAAATATTGAAACAGGAATACTAGTTATATATTTTCACCTTCTACTAATACCACTAATTTTCAATAAGGTTGATCCAAATAAATTCATTTTGAAAAAGCTAATGAACAAACATTTTAGAGGATAGATTGGCAGTATCTAAACAAGTTTAGACAGTGATTTTTTTTTTTAATCCTCACCTGAGGACATGCTTATTGGTTTTAGAGAGAGGGGAAGTGAGGGAGAGACAGAGGGAGCAAAACATCGATGTGAGAAAAAAACATCCACAAGCTACCTCTCGCATGTGCCTTGACTGGGAATTGAACCCACGACCTTTCGGTTTATGGGACAATGATCCAACCAACTGAGCCACACTGGCCAGGGCTCCACAGTACATTTTTTGACTCAGCATTTCCACTACTAGGATCTGTCTTACAGTAAAACTTGCACAAGTATCAATATATACATGTATACGCATTTTATACATGTATAAAAACATTCTTTGCAAAGTTGTTTATAGGAGCAAAAGTGGAAACAATCTAAGGAACCATCAAAGGGGATTGGCTTAAAAAGTTTGCCACTTTTATTCAATGACATTACTATATAGATTTTTTAAAAAGGTAGATTTACATGATATAGGAAGTTATCTAAAACTGTAACTGAGCAACAATAAAAAATAAAATATATAGGTGGAAACATGTATTGTATAACAATATGTATACTTTATTATAAAAATAAAAAGATACATATTTTTATGTGACTGGAAAAATCTTGAAGGATACATGTTAGTTGTTAATAGTAGGCATCTCTGTGGAAAAATATTGATGCTATAAGAAGGGAAGGGATTAGTCCAAGAATGCATACGAATGACCCACGGACATGGACTGTTGTCCACGTGGGGGTTGACTGTGGGAGCCGGGTGACATGGGCAGGGCAGGGCAGAGGAGGGCAAAGGGGGAAAACTGGGACAAATATAATAGAATAAATAAGAATAAAATTAACCAACCAATAAATAAATAAAAGAAGGGAAGGGAATTTTTTGTTATCTTAGATACTCCTGAACACCTGCAATGAGAGTGTGTGTGTGTATTTAAATAAAAGCAAAGCAACCCTCTCCAGGTGGTTCAGTTGGTTGGAGCATCATCCCAGGCACGGAAAGATTGCAGGTTCCATTCCGGTCAGGGCACATACCCAGGTTGTGGGTTTCATCCCTGGTCAGGGCATGTACGGGAGGCAACCGACTGATGTTTCTCTCTCGCGTCCATGTTCTCCTCTATCTCTCTCTTCCTTCCTCTCTAAAATCAATAAAAAACATATCTTCTGGTGAAGATCTAAAAACTATTTAAGTAAAAGCAAAGCATTTGAATTTACACTGTTTATTACTTTTTATAATAGATTCATATTCATTTGAATATATATGAATATTCAAATCACATATATTCACATGATATGAATTTCATATTCATATGATATATGTTTCCCTATGTTTCCTCATGGGTGACAAAGATCAAAAGGGCAACAATGGTCATGTCTGGATGACTGGGTCATGAGTTATTTTTATTTTTATTTTTGTGCTTTATATATTTTTATACTTTAATTTTCCTTAATGAGTATGTATTAATTTTATAATCAAATGGATTATGTGAATCCTTAGGAAAACACCTTTCTGTCTGTAATTGGCTGCACCAGCCACCCCGAGTTGGTCAGCTGGAAGGGCAAGGATGTCCTTTTACCACATTAGGCAAAACGACATATTCTCGATGTTTGTCCAAACCACACGGAACAGAGTGTTTTGGTTTTCTGAATATGCATAGACACATTCTTACATCTCTGATGGTGAATATTTGTTTGCGACCATGATCAACCCAACAATCAACAACCATTTATTAGGCAATTGTTTTGCTCGGTAGGCAAGTGCTGAGGGGAAATACAAGGATGAGACATGGTACTTATCTTCAGGGGGAAGGCCAGCAGCTAACTGAGCAGAGAAATACACATACAAGGAATAGCAGACACAATCCAGCACAACCTCTGAAGGGTTTAGATGTGTAGCACGATTAACAAGCATGTGAGGCATCAAGGAGTCAGAAGAGATGAAAGGGGCAGATGGGGTTCCTGGCAGTGCTGCCCACTGGCTTCATCTGACACATGACATGTCAGCCTTAGGGAGCTAACTGAAGTTACTCAGCAGAGCTCCGATTGAGCCCTGTTCCTGGCACCCAGTTGACTAGGCTAGGCTTTCTTAATCTTGGAAATCTTGACATCATGGGCCAGATAACTTGTTATTGTGAGAGGCAGTCCTGGGCATTGTGGAATGTTTAGCAGTGTCTCTGGTCTCTACCCCTACACATCAGTACTACTGCCTTCCTTGCGCAGGGTAACAAACAAAAAAGTCATTGCCAAAAATCCCCCCAGTTGAGCACGCTGTACTAGACCTGGCTGATTTTTGACAGATGATAAGGAAAGAGAAAGTCATTAAGGTAGGGAATGAGAAAGTAAAATATGCTACCATTTTAGGGGAACAGGCAGAAAATCAGTCTGAGGGAATAAATGAGTATTAGCAACTAGTGTGGGAAATATGGTCACACAGGCAAAAAGGGCAGGGCTCTGCGATGTTTGAATAGGAAAATATTATGATGAAACAATGTTTAAGGGAGATTGGCTTGTGTGCAATATAGGATAGATTCTATGGAAGACAGATTGGATTCAGGGAAATGAGTTGGGAAGAAAAAGTTTCCTTGGCATTTAAGAGTGGAATGGGGTGGGGGCAATGGGAACAGAAAGGAGTGGTGATAGATTAGATATATTTTATGGGAAACATGGGCAGGATTTGGCTTGATATGGAAGGTAAAGGAGAGGAATGAATCAAAGAGAAGTGTCTGATCTTGGGTGAGCACAAGGATGAGGGTAAAAGTAACAGGAATGAGAAAGTCAAGAAAGGAAGGCAAGTTTTTTTTCCCCCACAGGTGATTATAAGTTTCTCCATAAACATGTAAAAATTGAGGTCATAATGACACATCCAAGCAGAAATGACCACTTGGCCATTGGAGTTAAAGACCAGAGGATTAAGATAATCATTCTACTTTTATAAGTCCCAAATGTGGAGATATGACCTCAAAATGGAGAGACCTGTTTTGTGAGGAGCTTGTGGATTTGTGACTCTCTTCTATATGATTACGACTTGTACAAAAAACTAAACTCGCAAACTTAAAAAACATAAACCACTATGTGGCCCAGCTCACAGTTACAAAAAGTTTCCAATCCTATTAATTTCTCACTCAGCCATTTCCTCCTGAAGATCATGTAGGATATAGACTGAGAAGAAAAGATTATGCCTCTGAGGGTTCATTGTGTGTTGTCAGATATCATCATTGCCCAGAAAAATTTATTCATTGCCAAATTAAGCTTGAGCTATATCAGGTATTGCATGAAAATAATAGCACAGATGTGGTCCCTGGCTTCTAGACCTTTCCTTAAACAAATAAGTATTTACAGACATAATAAAAACTTCTAACAGTGCAGACACAGGACATCTGTACATCGTGTACAAGTTGAAAGCACTGGGGAGAACAGCAGTATTGGGCAGAGAATTCCATCATCATACCAGAGGGCACCGAAGGCAAGGCACTGTGAAAATGAGGTGGTCAGGGACCCCTGCCACCCAGTGAGTCATGGAATCACTCCCTGGATCTTCAGAAAATCAGTTCAACTCATGGAGTTTTCATCTCTCTATCTGTTAAATGCCATGCTATTGTCTAAGGACACATTGTTCCTTTTGCTTATTCAACAAACACTGAATCTTACCTCCAAATGCTGATCCCCGTGGGTGGATCTTAAAATGTAAAAATGAAAGCAACATAAGGTAAAATAACATGCAACAGGAGAAAACTGTATTGCTTACGATGCTTTTGACTACAAGCAACAAAATATCCAACAAAATGTGCCTTAAATAACAAAGATATTATCTCACATAAAAAGTCTCAAGATAGAAGGCTTTGGGTTTGATCAATTCCATGTCCCAGTGTCATCATGAAGGACCCAGGTGTTTCTGTCTTTGCACTCTGACATCCCCAGAACACTGGCTTCAGTCTTTAGCTTTGTCCCTATTTATGTACAAAAGTGGCTGCCACAGCTCCAGGCATCAAGTCTTAAGGCAAGTGAGGTTGAAGCTTTGAGGACTAAATAATGCACATAAAAAGCATAGGTCTTGGTACAAAAAATTTGCTCAATGGATGCTAGCTTTTATTTTTGATATTATATGATATTATTTTGCTCCAGAGAAAAAGGTTCTATTAGTCTGCTGCCATAACAAAGTATTGAGTTGGCCAAAAATTTCATGTAGTTTTTTTTCTGTACAATGGTTCTAGTAGTGCTTAATTGTCTTTAACTTCATTCAAAACAATTTTGTTAAATTATATTGTGACAGCTGTCATATCAGCCTGAATTAAAAAAAAAAAACTTATCAAAATTGGTGAATTTTTGTACAGCCATTTTATAAAATTGAAGGTGGGCCCTGGCTGGTGTAGCTCAGTGGATTGAGCACCAGCCTGTGAACCAAAGAATCGCGGTTCGATTCCCAATCAGGGCACATGCCTGGGTTGCAGGCCAGTTCCCAGCAAAAAAAAAAAAAAAAAAAAAAAAAAAAAAAAAAAAAAAAAAAAAAAAAAGGGACACACGGAGGCAACCATACATTGATATTTCTCTCCCTCTCCCTCCCTCCTATCCTTCCCCTCTAAAGATAAATAAATAAAAATCTTAAAAATGTATTTAAAAAAATTGAAGGTGGAAGAAAATGCTCAACATTTTTGGTATATTATGCTTTATTATTTCAAGAAAGGTAAAAATGTAACTGAAATGCAAAAAAAGATTTGGGCAGTGCATTGAGAAGGTGCTGTGACTGTTCAAGTGTGTCAATAGTGGTTTGTGAAGTTTCATGGTACAACTGACATTTTGGTGAAATAATTTTTCGCTGTGGGGCTGACTTAGGCATTGGAAGATGTTTAGCAGCACCCCGGGCATCCACCCAGTAGAAGCCAATAGCAGGAGATAGCTGACATACTCAAAATATCCAAATCAATAAAGTTATTGGTAAAAATAAAAAATGTGTCTTTTATTTTGTAGAAAAAAACCAAATAGACTTTTTGGCCAACCCAGTATCACAAATGGGGTGGCTGAAACACACAGAAATTGACTGTATCACAGTTCTGCAGGATAGAAGTTAGAAATCAAGGTGTTAGCTAGATTGGTTCCTTGTAAAGGAAACATCAGTTCTACCCTCTTTCGTTGGTTTATCTATCTCCCCCTTGTGTCTCTTCATATTGTCCTCTCTCTCTGTCTTTCTCTTCAATGGTGGTTTTTTGTGTTTTGTTTTTTTTTTTAAATACAGACACCAGTCATGTGGGATGAGGGGTTAATCCTATTGCAGTATGACCTCAAATTACATCTGCAATGACCCTATTTGCAAATAAGTGTGCATTTGGAGGCACTGGAAGAGGTTAGAACTTCAACATATGAACTTGGGTGGGTGGGAGGAAAAAATTCAACCCATAAATACTGCTCATCAATTTCCTTTAGTTCATGTCTTTATTTACTAATACTTTTAAAAGCACCTTTCTTTTTAACAGAGAGAAAATAAGTAAGAAGTTGGTCTAGTGTTCAGTGAACTAGATTTCCCTTCTAGGTAGCAAACTCCCTTTCTCTGACTATGGGTAGATTTATGATCCACTTGGAGGTGAACACCATTGTGGGGAATTTTGCATGTACTTGGCTCTCTTTATAAAGAATTATATTATCTTCCCCTAGTTTTATTTCCTTCACTCTGTTCCCTCCAACTGCATCTTATTTATTTTCTTGTTCCTTTTAAGAAATGAAAACAAAAAATCCCATTGCAATCATTTGCATTTCTTCCCCATGCAATGGGGGAGAAAACCAATGGCCAAAAGTTTTGTTTGTTGCCATCCTTTCTTCTTAGAGACTGCCTGGAATTCAGCCATGGTGTACATTGACCACAGAGTAAAACAAAGCATATGCTTGTTACTGGCTTGCATGGCCTCCCAAGTGCGAGAGAGATGGAAAATGAGAGAGGGCTAATGGGGGTTTGCCCTCTTGCTCCTCAGGAGAATGGCAGGCTTCTGCATTCTGCCAACCTGAGCAGCAGTCTGGTGTCAGCTCCTTCACTACCCCGGGCCCCTGTCCACCTCCCTCCTCCTTCATCATTCTTTTCCACCAGGACTACTAGTATTTGGGAACCGGAATTTTAAATGTTTTACATTTGAACCATCCAACCCAGAGCTTCTTCCACTACTGCACTCTGGCACAATCTCTGTACCAACTCGCTGGGATGTAAAACCTGGCACTTGTCTTGCCGATTAAAATGATCAGGTTTGTTAAATGCAATTACTCACAGATGCTTTATTCACAGTCAGAGGAACAATCTTTAACTTCAAACTTAGTTTTCAGAAAACCAAATTAAATACTTTTCCTTTCTTTTTTAATGCTTACCATTAATATTTTTTAAGGAGAAATGAAAAAAGTTTTAGCATCTCCAACAGTGTGTTCCATGAGTTTCCTGGTGGGAGGTGATAAAGGCATTTTTTTTAACTGACTAAAAATGGTTAGCTTACAACACCATGAAAATATCTCAGAATGTTTTAAAATGAAAAACTCTGTGACATGGAAATAGCAATTTACAGGGGGGTCCAGGGGTTGCTGACAGCTGTGAATGGCTGATTTCAGCCTTGCCTGGGCCTCCCTCATGATTTCCACACCAATTTCCATCTACTTCAAAAAAGCAAGCCTCCTGAGGTACAGAGGGAAAAGTATGGGACCATTTGTTATTTTGGACACAGATGCTTCCAACTGAGGGAGGACATTAAAATGTTTCAAGAAACACAGCCTTTGAAATACAGCAATAGATTCCCAACTATAATAGACTCTCCCATCACATGAGCCCCCTCCATCAGCGCAGAACCCCTTTGTGACTCTGCGTGCTTCAGATCCCAGCCCCTGGGCACCTTTTCAAATGGTGGAATTTAGCTACAGCCTTTGCTGATGCTTAACAACTGCTTGCCTCACACACAGATCTAAGCATAAAATTATGGTGGACAACATCATTCTATAAATGTCCACCGTTCCAAACTATTCCATGGAAAAGTGGGTGGAAGTACTCTGCTTTGCTATATATTCCTGGAAGAGGATTAACACCACACTTGTAAACAGCTTTGTGTCCCTCAACCAGAGGATTTCAACTGATATGGATTGAAATAACTTAGCCTAATTTATCATGTTAAAAATAGAGGGGTGATGAAGGAAACTTAGATATAGTATTTATAGTTACTTCAAATAATACTGAATAAAAATGTGAATCTTATTGTTCTAGCTGTTAATGACTTGAACTATTTTATTGATATGCAGATTTTTCATGACCGTTTTTCTGCTAAGCTTCTGTTACTCCTTGATGTTATTCCAGTAGTTCTAGGTTTTGATGCCCACAAACCAGTCTACCCAAGGGTCTTCACTCAGATATCCTCCTAGATGCTCATGTATTCTCGTCACTCCTGATTTTCATTTACTCAGGCTCCCCCTTAGGTAGGATGAGCTGCCTAGAGCTTGTAAGCTTCTCCTGGAGGAGACAGAGGGTGCAAAGGGCTGGAAGAGAGAGCAGGGAGGCAAAGCTACAATAAGATGCTTCTCTGCATTACAGCCCGGTTTGATGTTTCAGCGATCCTGGAACAATGAAAAAGAGCAATGAACTCAGATGTGCAAAGCTAATATTTAGCACTAACATATGATGCTGGGGTTATTGAAATTTAGGTCGAACAACATACACACATCCAGGCACATATTAGGGGCCAGGTAAAATGGGAGATAGACCTCTTTGTGACTTCGGGAGGGAAATCTAGTCCCAACCTGAACAGAATGGTCCAAAGAGACCTGTGGACGGTGTATGTGTCTGTTAAGTTAGGTTAGATGGATTTTTATTCAAATAGAGTTCTCCTCTTCAAGCGTTCTTCCCAATGTGTATGAAACATCAGTTCCATTGCACTAGACCTTCACTGCACTTAGATCTTCCTCTAGGTTTGTCCAACAAATGATGTTCATTTTTGAAAGAGCATTGATCTATTTTGCTCAGATAACTAATGAAGAGAGTTTGTTTTTGCTTTTTGTGGGTTGTGTTTCCATACCCACTCACACCTCAAACAATTCTCTGGGATTATGCATATAAATATTTTGTTACAATCCATTCTAGATATGGGAGCTTTGCCACGTGGCCTTCAGTTCAGCTGTGATTGGATCAGGCAGACGTGGTGGTGCGGCCGAGGATTCTGCATCATGGCAAAATAACAGTACTGTCTTCTCAGGCCACTGACACTCTTGATGTTCGGTAACTCCAAGCACTCCTGGAACACTGGGTCTCCTAAGTCACTCAACTCCTCAGAGAAGAGAGAAGAGACAAGTGTTGTTACTCTGTTTTTTAATGAGGGAAGTGGGGTGTACTTCTGTGTGGTGATCACCCACATTCCAAGAACAGACTACATTAGCACACCTGCTGCTGATTGCTTTCTCTTCTGTTTTATTAAATGATGCCAGAATGACATCTGGACATTCTTGATTCTTGTCCTCATTTTGCCACTAGTTGACCATGAACTTCTTGAATTTCTGGGATCCCTTCACTTGTCTGGGCAGCAATGTTCTCATCTGTCCCCCTCAGGGGTTGGATGGGATGGTCTCCAGTGAATCCTCAGAGGTTCTCTGACATCTGTTTTCATGCTACAGTCATTTTTGTTTAAACGGGGAGAGGATGTAGATAAGATGGCAATATTTTATTTCCCAAAGCTTTGATTAAACTAAATTGGCTGAGTAGGGATGTGCTATCTCTCTACTCTGGTCTCCGTACACAATGGCATAAGTTGCTAACTATATTCGAGAAGGCATTTCTTGGGAAAAAAATATGAAAAATGTAAATATGCTAAGAAGTCTTTTATGATGCATACATATGATCTCTACTTTGTGAAGTTGGTGATCTCTGTTCTCTTGCAGTCAGAAATCATAAAGGAAAAAACCCAGTGAGCTGTGGGCAGGGCTGTGCTGCCCGACCTGCAGCACCCGGCCGTTCAGTCAGGGGCACTGACCCTCTTCCCTCAGACTGTCAAACGAAAAAAGGAGAACAGCCCGTACAACCGTAATATCCAGTGTGAATGAATCAAAATTATACCTTTTTTTTTTGTCAGACTGACAAAAAATATTTTTGTTGTGCTGCAGAATTTAGTAATTAGTGTATGTGTGCCATGAAATGAAAAAGGTTGAAAATTGCTGGATGAGACTATTAAATTCCACAGGGACAGGAATTATGTCTGCTTTAAAACTGCTTACTCCATCATGCAAGCTCAATAAACATTTTTAGAATTATTGTAGAGAAACCATTGACATACTAAAATTGAATACCTACTTAATTCATTCTAAATATTTAATACATGTAGGTACTTTCCAAAAAGGGTAGACAGTGAAAACAAGTCCCGACTTTGTATCCTCAGAGGTAACCTCTGCTGTATCATCTGTGTGTCCCGCCAGAGATATGCTGTGAGAATGTGCACATACGCCACACAGACCCAGCAAATGTTCTTTGATGATTGAGTTAATGTAATGAATCACTTCTATTATCACGAAACCATTGTGAAACTTCAGGGGGCAGCTGGATGAGAGCTTTTCATTCTGTGCATAAAACTGTATAAAGCAAGCCTTACCTAGGCAACAAAGAAAAAATAACATGACTTGGCAGTGCAGAAGAAAACCTTTCCATGCTGATTCTTTTTCTTTGTTTTTAGCTCTGGATTGGAAAATAAGCATGAATACAGAATGTCATCCAATGGCTATAAAGAAATAAGATTTCTTTAATGAGGTAACCAAAAAGGCTTTTTTTTTTCTTTTTCCCTCAAAAGAGATCATTCCATTCTTAGCCATTTCCTCAGGCAAAGAAACTACCCGATGGAACAGAGCCATTCGGGTTCTTCCTGGGGGCCTGGCTGCACGGCCAGCCAGGAGCCAGGAAGGCATTTCTCTATAAGCAGTCCTGGGACTCACAGTCCAGGCTGACGCTGGACCCTCGGATGCTGACCACACCTGGTCCCGGGTCCACCTGCAACAGAATGAACACTGCAGATAGTCCTGCTTCACTCTGGTGTCTCCATTCTGATCGGAGGGGTAATCGTGGCTTGCCCCTCGCAGGGGGCAGCCCATGCCTGTCTCAGCTGTTTCTATCAATAGATACTTATGTTCCTTTCCTAGGGTTGCTGGAACAAAGTCCCTATAACTTGGTGGCTTACACCAGTCGAAATGTATTCTCTCACAGTTCCAGAGGCAAGAAGTCCCAACTCAAGGTGTCAGCAGTGCTGTGCTCCGTCTGAAGGCTTGAGGAAGCTTCTTTCCTTTCCTTTTCCAGCTTTTGATGTTGCCACTGATCCTTGCAACTGCCTCCAGTCTCTGCCTCCGTGGTCACCTGGGCTTCATCCCTCTGTAAGCCCCCCACCTGTGTCAACACATGGCCTTCTGTAGGGACCATAGTCAGTGGGTTCAGGGCCCACCTTATCCAGCACAACTTCATCCTAACTTAACTCATACATCTGCAGAGACTATTTCCAAATAAGGTCACATTCTGAATTTCCAGAGGGACACTATTCAATCTAGCCTCAGATCCAAGGCAGGCAACTTGTGGCCAAGGAAAGCCAAAGGCACCAGCCATCTGAACACCTTTACTGACACCAATGGCTCCCCTGACTGCAGCTCTTTCCCAGCCCTTGGACCCCAGGCATCTCTGTGCGTCTTCCACACACCTGCGATTTAAACCACCCCTCTCTCGTACTATTTATTTTTAGATCAAGAGCAGTTTCTATTGCTTTTCACCGAAAGCCTTTCCATTGCTGATTCTAACACAGCAATAACAAAGCTCCAGCCCATACTGGAGTTTTAAATGGTCCAACAATCTCGAGCTCAAGACAGCGTCTTCAGGCAGGGTCCCCATAATGGAAGCCTCGGTCTCAAGGCTGTGGTGTCATTAAAGAAGTGGCTCTTTGTTACAATCCTGGTGGCACAGTGACAAATACAGCTGCCCACACAAGCAGCGAGACCGTCCACCTGGAGTGGCAGGAGTATTTTGGGTGACACTCTGGGGGAGTTATGAATGGATCGGGCTGCTTTCCCTCCTTGCAGCTGTTTGCCAGTGGCAGCTGCTTTCCTCTAGGGGCGGGAACCAGCCAGTGGTGCTGACAACACCTGTACACAGAAAATGCCAGCTTCAGAGTGTGCTGGGCAGCAGAGGCATCAGAACACGGGGCATCCAGAGACGGATAAAATCGGTTCTGAGACTACAGAGACTGGATGCTTTCTGGTGCGAGAGAGCAGAAGCCCAGCCTCAGGGAGCAGTGCGTCCTGTGGGCTGTGGGACCTGTAGCTCACTCAGGTCTTACGCGAGGAGCCGACACATTCCATTCGTAGTCGGTGATGAGCACTTTCCCTAATTAGAGACCTTTTCTGATAACGGTACATTTTTAAATTTATTGGGGTGACATTGGTTAATATGATTATATGGGTTTCAAGTGTGGATTTCTATGATACATGATCTGTATACCGCATGTGTGCCTACCACCCAACGTGAAATCATCTTCCGTTATCACATACGCTGCTCACCTCTCACCCCTCTGGCAACCACCATACTGTCGTTTCAGATGTATTTGTGCCATACGAGTGAAAGCATAAGATTCTTGACTTTTTTCTGTCTGAATTATCTCACTTAGCCTAACACTCTCAAGGACCATCCATGTTGTTGCTAATGGCAGTATTTCATCTTTTCTTATGGCTGGGTAATATTCCATAGCATATAAGTACCACATCCTCTTTATCCAATCATCTGTGGAAAGACACTTAGGTTGTTACCATGTCTTGGCCTCCATGGATAACGCTGCAATGAACACAGGGGTGCAAATATCTTTGCAAATGTTTGCAAGTTTTTCAGGTAGATACCAAAAGAGGGATTGCTGGTCATATGATCTATCCTTGATTTTTGAGAAACTGCCATAGTTTTTCATAGTGGCTGTACCAGTTTACATTCCCACCAGTAGTGAATGAGAGTTCCTTTTTCTTCACAACCTCTTCAGCACTCGTTATTACCCGTCTTGTTGAGAATAGCCATTCTAAGAGATGTGAGGTGGTATCTCGTTGTGGTTTTGATTTGCAGTTCTCTAACAGCTGGTGAAGATGAGCATCTCTTCATGCATCTGTTGGCCCTTTGTATGTCTTCTTGGGAGAGGTGTCTGTTCAGGTCCTCTACCCATTTTTTAATTGGATTTTTTGTTTGGTTTTGAGTTGTATGAGTTCTTTATATATTTTGGATATTAACCCCTTGTCAGAGCTGTTGTTTGCAAATATCATCCCCCTTTTGGTTGGCTTTTTGTTTTGTCGGCATTTAATATTTTCTTATTTCAAAAATATACATACTCATTATAGAAAATTTAAAGAATAAAAAAAGTATAAAGAATAAAACTTAAAAAAAGTCTTTACGTACTATACAGTTAATTTATCAGGCATAAAATTCTAGTCCATTTAATTTTTCTGTACATACATATTACAAACAAATTTTTTTACACAACTGGGACTGTTCTTATTTAATTCTTAAAATCTTGCTTTATCTAAGTGGGTGTTATAACTATTGCCCTTTACCCTTAGATAGTGTTCAACAATTTTTAATGTCTTCACAAAAGTTTATCATGTGGACATGTGACAATTCACCTCTCTCCCACTGGCGGGCATTTAGCTTTGCCCGTGTTTCCATTTGCACACGCACTGCCACGAGGGCCACTTTCAAACAGTTCTGTGCGTGCCTCTCTGACAATTTGCTCAGGATAAAGTCCTAGAAATAAAATTTCTAAAGTTTTGTTCCTTATTACTCGACAAGGATGCCCACTATCACTTCTATTCAACACAGTATTGGAAGTCCTAGCCATAGCAATCATACAAGGCAAAACAAACAAACAAATAAAATAAAAGGCATCCAAATTGAAAAAAAAATGTAAAACTTTCATTATCTATGATACTATACATAGAAAACCCTAGCTGCTCCACAAAAACAATTACTGAATATGTGATTTCAGTCAAGTTGCAGGACACAGAATCAATGTGCAGAGATCTGTCGCTTTTCTACACCAATAAGGAACAATCGGAAGTTAAGAAAACAATCCCCTTTACAACTGCATCAAAAAGAATACCTAGAATATACAGGGTCCTGCAGAAGTAACACCTGCTTGAATGTGGTTGGTAGGGCAATAATATGGGTGTAATAATTTAGAGTTTGATTTGAACATTTCACCTAAAATGCCATATGGTGTGCTTGAGTGTGATATTGTTATGTTACAGAATTACAGGCTTATGATTTTGTAATAAATGATTTTAAAATAAAAAAGGGCATCATTTGTGCTGGACTCTGTATTTAAACAAAAAGGTGATAGACCTATACTCTAAAAACTACAAGATATTGAAGAAAGAAACTGAACAAGATAGAAATAAGTGAAAGAATTTATATAGGTAAAATGCCTATACCCAAAGTAATACATGGATTCGATGCAATCTCTAAGATACCAATGCCATTCTGAATTAGAACTAATCCTAAAATTTATATGGAACCACAAAAGACCTTGAATAGCCAAAGAAATCTTGAGAAAGAACAAAGTGGAAGGAAGCATGTCCCAGATATCAAACTATACAACAAAGCTAGAGTAATCAATAAAGCATGGTACTCGCATAAAAACAAATATATAGATAAATGAAATAGGATGGATAGCCCAGAAATAAGTCATCACTTACAAGGTCAATCAGTCTATGAAAAAAGAGGTACAGATATACAATGGGGTAAAGACAGTCTCTTCAATAAGTGGCATTGGCAAAACTAGACAGATACTCAAGAAAATGAAACTAGATCACTTTCTTACACCATATACAAAAATAAACTCAAAATGGATTAGAGATTTAAATGTAAGACTCAAAACTGTAAAACTACTAGAAGAAAACATAGGCAGTAAACTCTTTGACAATGGTCTTAGTAATATCTTGTTGGATATGTCACCTTGGGCAAGAGCAGCAAAACAAAAAATAAACAAATGGGACTATATCAAACTAAAAATATTGCACAGCAAAGGAAACTATTAATAACAACAAAAAAGACAATCTACTTAATGGCAGAAGATATTTGCAAGTGATACATCTGGTAAAAAGTTTAATATCCAAAATATATAAGAAACTCATACAGTTTAACACCCTTCTCAAAAAAAAAATCTGATTAAAAAATGGACAGGGGACCTAAACAGACATTTCTCTGAAGAGGACATACAGACGGTGAATAGACTTACGAAAAAGATGCTCAATGTCACTAATCATCAGGGAAATGCAAATTAAAACCCCAGTGAGTTATCACCTCACAACTGTCAGAATGGTTATCATCAATAAATCAAATAAAAAGTGCTGGCAAGGATGTGAAGAAAAGGGAACCTTTCCACACTGTTGGTGAGATTGTAAATTGGTGCAGCCACTGCGGAAAGCAGTATGGAGAAGCCTCAAAAAATTAAAAATATAACTGCTATATGATCTAGCAATTCTGTTCTGGGTATTTATCTGAAGAAAATAAAAACACTAATTAAAAAAGATATATGCACCCCCGTGTTAATTGCAGCATCATGTACAATAGCCAAGAGATGGGAGCAGCCCAGATCCATAGATGAGTGGACACACACGCACACACGCACACACACGCACAGTGGAATATTATACAGTGATAAAAAGAGTGAAATCTTGCCATTTGCAACAACATGGATGGAACTGTAGGGTATTGTGCTAAGTGAAATACGAGAGCAAGAGAAATACTGTATGATGTCACTTGTATCTCAGATCTAAAACAAAATAAATGAATCAACAAGATTAAACAGACCTATAGATACAGAGAACAAGCTGATGGGTGACAAAGGAAAGGAGGTGGGGGATGGAAAATAAAAAGATGAGTAACACTAGAAAATTGAATCAGAGACAAAATACAGGAAACTCTTTAAAAAAAGAAATATTGACACCCCTTTGTTCCATTCTTTTATTCTTCCATTATCAAAACTAATATATTCAAATAGAAATATCTCATCTTTTTGCTGAAAAAGTTGTGCTATTTATTGTCAAATTTCTAGCACTTACCTGAAGAGAAATTTTTATTGCCAGTAGCAATGTATAAGAATGTTTACCTCATATTACTCCTGTAGCATTTAATATTATCTGAAAGTATTTGCACATTTTCATTGTTACACATTTCTTGATTTTGCTTTGACTTGTATTTTTTTGATTACTAGTGAGTCTGGACAATTTCTTCACATTTTCAGAGATATTTCCTCTTTGTGGATTTTATGCATATTACCCATATTTCTATGTAGAGTGTTCATCTTTTAAAAAATTACTCACAAGAGTGTACTAACATTTTTACTAAATATCACAATAAACTAAGTATCATATACAATTTATTTTGCTTTGTTGCTAGTTTAATTTTAGATAACATCTTTCCAGTGATCAACAGAAGCATCGTTCTTTCTCTTGCCATTTCAGGAGCTAACATATCAATTAAAAAGATCAGGCTGAGGCGAAGACTACACCTGGAAAGGTTGCAACAACCCTGCTGCAAACAGGTGGTGGCACCTGGGGACTCCTCTTCCCGCAGCCAGTGCTCTACCAGGGGGTGATCCAGAAATAAGAGGCACAGATCTTGATTGGTGGCTCCGATTCGTACATTTCCTAAGTAACTCAGGATTTTTTGTTGTGTTTTGATTTTGGCTTTCTACACATTCCAGCAGTCCTGGCCTTGGGGGTTCAACTGTGAAAGGAGATGATGCTGGTGCATCTGTGGAGAGTGTGTTACATCTCCACACACCTTTTGTTTCCAGGCATTCCAGCCAGCCCTCTTAGCAAGAGGGCTGCCAACACCAAAATTCTGCTTGGATGTATTTTCCCTTAACACACATATTAGGGTTGATAAGAACAAAACTGCCTATCACAGCTGTTAAACAACAGGTGTTGGGTGACTCTGCAAGTGCAGTTTCCACATAGGGTGTGGTGTAGAGTGTGCACGTTTACACAACTCGTTTGGCATCACTAACCCCCCCTTAGAAGAATGCCTCAACATGAGCTGATTTTTCTGCAGTGACAAGAAACACACTTGAGTTTTCCTCTCTCCATTTTCCAGTTCTTGACTACCAGCCATGGGCAGAAGTCGCCGTCTCTGCAGCTAAGAAATGCTGCTTTCCAAAATCCTTTGGCAGAATCTCCCAGAGATTTGTTTTTCTGCTCCTTCCTAAATTAGCAACAGTCTTCAAAAGAAAAAAAAAAACAAACTTGACAGATCGATGGAGAAGAAACCAGCTCTAATTCTGCATTTTTTTCATGGAAAGTTGCAGAGTTTATGATCTATAACTAACAAAAGTGGACAAGTGGACAAGAAAATTTGAGGGAAAACTGTGCATACAGCCTAAGATCAGGTCGTTCTTTATTCAAGAAGCAACACGTGATACAGATTCAAGATTTTATTAAAATCACTTGTAAGTTAACATAATATCTCAGTGGTTAAGAAAATTTTTTAATAAAGCAAAAGAATGAGTTATGTGAATAAACAGAAGAGTGAAGAGTGTTAACTGTGACATTTAAATGATTACATGGTTTAATTATTCTTTGGATAATAAGCTGCTCTGTGAACATCTATTCAAGGAACCAAAGCTTGCGCCTGCTATGGAATTTGCAGTTGAATTAGAGCTTTGTTTCCTGCCTTTGGTAATTTTTCTTTTTTTTAAGAAAACAAATGGAAATGGTTTTAAAAATTTACACAAATCTGCCACTTACCAAAAGAAATGAAAAGGTAAGGAGGGTACTAGGAGGACGGGTGGAAAGAAATGCATGCACACGCACACACACATTGTACAGATGACCCTTGAACAACACAGGGGTTAGAAATGCCAATCCCCACAGTTGGAAACCCACATATAACTTCTGACTCCCCCCAAATTTTATCAGTCATAGTTTCCTGTTGACCAGAAGTCTTATCAATAACATGTTTATTAACACATATTTTGTGTTATATGTATTATATACTGAATTCTTAGAATAAAAGAGAAAAAAATCTTAAGAAAATCATAAGGAAAATACATTTCTAGTATTTATGGAAGGAATTCCATGTATAAGTGGACCCTCTCAGTTCAAACCTGTATCGTTCAAGGGTTAGCTGTATTTATTTGTGGGACAGAGCAAGAAAGAACAGAAGTAATAACGAGAAAAGTGACCAGAAGTCCAGCCCATGCCAACCCCTTATTTGTTCTTGGCTGCCAGGGGCTTCCGGCTGATCTTTTTCGATTTGTCATTATTTTTCTTCGGTGGTTCCGGGTTTGCCTGCATGTGTCTGCCGTAGAGACTGAAAAGAGAGAGGAGGAAACTGTGAGATTTACCTCATTAACACAAGGCAAGCTTCTACTGGTGAGCTTGAAACACTAGATTCATCTCCAGGGGTAGTAAGTCAAAAGATGAGAAAACCAAAAGACCATTCTGCTGTCTCTGGGTCATGCACTGTATTTAGGAAATTTAGGAATTAAGAATTCTCTCTCTTCTCTCTCTCTCTCTCTCTCTCTCTCTCTCTCTCTCTCTCTCTCTCTCAAGGAGGTCCAATTCCAGATGAGTCTCTTGGAATTTCAGTCACTGGGTTGGGTGCGAAAATACCCAAGGAAGAGAGACAGGACTGTGAGAACTGATAACGCTCAGCCCAACGTTCCGGACTGAAGCTCCGAAGGCTGTGAGTGTTTAAGCGACAATAACAAACATTTGACAGAACTGAATGGAGAAAGTGTCCATTTAGTGAGAAGTGAGCATCACGCCCAGCCTGAAAACCCAGGGACTGGATAATGTGACAGAGAGCAATGGTGTCCGAGCTGCTCTGGCTGCTCATGTGTGATTGATAGTGTTGGCGTGGCAACCACACATCAATGTCACGTTAATAAGTACTGCTGATTAAATGTTGACAAAGTGCTCTACAATTACGTGGAAGGCACTCATCGCTGAGCAAACTTGCTCTGTGGCTGAGAGAACTGAACAGAACAGCAGATAGTAATTAATCAATAATTTATGAGTAATTCTCATTAAACTAAATTAAAAGCCACCCTAAAATAAATACAGCTTAACTTTAACTCCCTTTATTGATAAAATTGTGCCCCTGGAGAGCCTGGTGGGTGTCTCAGTTCCTGTAGCGGAAAGGCACTGCCTGACTGCCTGTTGCAATGACTTGTGCCCATTGAACGAGGAGGGACACAAAGACCAACCGCCCTGTACAAGCTCTGCCTTGTTCCGAGGTCCACTCAAGGAAGCGACGCCCTCTCCTGAGGCTTGCATTTTGCCGGGTGCACAGTGTGACACTACTTGGTGTGTACCCGTCTCTTGATGACGCTGTGGTTGATGGCCTGAGGGATGGACAAAGTTGGTCGCTGGTCAAGTGCTTGGGGAAAGTGGGACACTAGGGTTTTGATAGAGGACCCTGTATTCTGTCTTCTCCGGAGGATCCCAAGCATTTCTTTGCAAGTGGTCTGGGCAGGTTCCACCAACAGTGATCATGAAGACAGGTCTCTGCTCCCAAGGAGCTCAGAATGCAGAGTCGGAATGGGTGGTAGACAGACCAGAAGCTGGAAAAGGTAGGCCCAGCAGGTGCTGGGATGTTCTCCAGGGAAAGCGTGGAGCCATCTCTTGGGTCAGAGAGATGATGCATGTCCTGGACAGGTAACATCTGAATCTGCAAATTAGCTTTCAACTTCTGTAAGCTTAGACTTTTTGCTAATCTAATGGAGAGAGAAGCCCAGGCCTACCCAATCCGACAGCGGCTCCACAGGAAAATCTCCTCCTTCTTCAAGAGAACCTGCTACCCAGAAAAACTGATCTTTAAACACATTTGCCCCTCTCCTTCTTTAAAAAGGGCCGCAGGGGTCATGGACACCAGGGGCCTGGCTCTCAGATAAAGAACCACTGGTTCAGGCAAAGAGGAAACTCCAGTCAGTCCAGCTTCCCTGCCATGGCTGCCTCAATCCTACTGATGTTCCTGTCCTAATTCTGGAACCTATGACTGTCACCTTACATGGCAAAAGGGATTCTGCAGAGGTGAATGAATAAAAGTCCTGAGATGGAAAATTATCCTGCATTATCTCCGGGGAGAAGTCAACCTGTGTACCCCATTCTCTCACCCCTCCAGCATCTCTCCCAGATGCATCTAACAGGCAGAGGAAACCCTGGGCTAAAGCAGGCTTCTTGTTTATACTCCTTGATCACACGCTCTGAACCATACTTATGGTCGACCGGCTCTACCCCCTCCTCCTCCTAGGATGCTGCTTCCCTCAAGCTCCGGGGCTTAGTGCCTCGGTGCTACGCTGGAAGGGAGGCTGCTGGTCTCTGCGCTCTTCTCACTTGGTCCAAAGCAAAACTCTCCCTCTGCTCTGTGCATTCACATAGTTCCAGGATCCTCAGTTATCTGGCATTCTCACAGCTTCATGTATCTCACCTCTATTTTCCAAGTCCGTCTCCTCATACGTGATGAAAACATACACATTTTACAAACAACATCAAACTTTAAGGGTTACAAAAATCCACACAAATACAATGCCATGCTTCTGCACTTGGATGTGCAGCAGTACTGAGATGCTAGGAAAGGGGTATCAACAAAAATGAGGTCAGAGGAAGGAGAAAAGACCTGATACAGGCCTGCTTCTTACCATGTCCTGAACTAGCAGGCATGGGAGGCTTCCCGGAAGGGGTGGGGTTACCTGGGCCCCAAGGGTGGTCATCTAGCGAAGTCATTTCAGAAGGGGCACAGAAGCTCTCGAGACTCAGCAAGGCTCCTCTTTTCAGGAGGGAACTGGAACATCCCCAGTCTCCATCCCTGCCTTTCTGTGTGCAGACCCCACTGCGTGCCTGAAGTTCCTGGGACTGTACAGCAAGTCATTCCAAAGGGCCAGATGGACAGCCCTGGTGCTTAAATCCTAGTTTTGCCATTTCCTAGTTGTTGACTCTGGGCAAATGATTAGCATCCCTCATCCCCACCATGTCTAGGTTCCTCTGCATGTAGAAAACAAAAACAAAAAAACAAAAATAACGTCGTTTCCTTGCAGGGTGGCCATGGTAGTTATATGAACCGGCACTGTGGCAAGCCTATTGTGAGTGGCTAGCAAATGCCTGTTGAAAAACAGGACTGATGTGTGGTTATAGTCAGAGTGATTAAATACAGATAATTACATGATTACTTTACTTCTTAAGGGCTTTTTCCTTTGAAAAAAAAATAACGTGGTATTTTCTATGAATGCCAAATCCCCAAGCCATCTCTGGAAGAAAGGTTTTAATCCTGTTTGAAGAAAGCAACTAAGGCAGAGCTAAATGCGGTGCCCCACTTCCTCGGTGAGTCACCACAGAGCTGGGATGACACTGCCCTTCCCTCTCTGCGTGATCCTTTTACTCCTCCGGCTCTGTGGGCAGATGCAAGTCGGCACTTCTTCCCATGTGGAGACATCACTGTGGCAGAGAACTAAAACAAGTGTCCCAGGTCCCAAAGCCTGGGACTCCATTCCTGGCTCTACCAGCGATGAGCCCTGGGCCTCCACTTGGGAAGTGTGGCAGGCATGCCCCCTAAATGTCCACACCCCAATCCCTGAAGCCTGTGAATATATTACATTGCAAAAAGGTGATGGAGTTAAGGATGTTGAGCTGGGAAGATTAACCTGGATTATTTGGGTGGTCCCAAAGTAGTCACAGCAGTTTCTCAGAGGGAGGCAGGAGGGTCAGAGTCTGGGAGAGAGCTAAGCCTGTGAATGTTGACTTAGAAGATGGAGGGAGGGGCTACCATCCAAGGAGTGCAGGTGACTTCTAGAAGTTTCCAGAAGGAAATGCATTCTTTCCTAGAGGTCCAGAGGAAGCAACCCTGTGGGTACCTTGACTTCATACTTCTGACCTCCGGAATTGTAAGAAAATACATTTGTTTTGTTTTCAGACACCAGATTCGTGGTAATCTATTACAGCAGCAACAGGGAACTCACATAGTAAGTGAAACTCTCTGGGCCTACAAAGGGCAGCCTATCAGGAAGATCCTGCTTAATTTCAGCAGGAAAAAAATAGAAATTTTCTGGGGTAGCAGCTCAATGAAAAGAAGGAAGGAAAAGTTAAAGAGTAAGTTTCAGAAAGGACACAAAGTGTGCCCAAAGAAACAATGGGTTCTATTTCTACCAAAAAAATGGGAACAAGCAGGCAAATGTTCCCTCTCTACTGTAGTTGGACTGGACAGTCCTTGGCCCCTCCACTCTTTGAAGCCAACACGCAAGACTCATGCTCTGAATGTACCTGGGATTAATTCATAGAGGGCCATGGAGGGTCACTGGGTGATAACACAGAGAGCTCAATGCCACTGAAAGAAGTCTGACTGCATGCAGTTCCTAAGAGGAGGGGGCACACCAGGCCATGCAGGGCCACGTGGGGAGGTATCAGGGTCGGCCAGGAGGCAGCAGGAAGGAAGGAGAGAGTTTGGCCCAGAGCCTTGATGGTGGTTTCATGGAAAGGAATGTGTAAAGCAGAGTAAGCAAGTTCGAGAGAGCTTAGGATTGGACAGTTTGAATAATTTCAGTGGCCTCTAGGCCACAGGATGGTCTCTGGTTGACCGGTACCTGGGAAAGGGGAAATGCTGTCTTGGTGTGTGTGCTTCAGACAGAGAAGGCAGTGGGGGCACAGGCTATGGAGTGGTGGGTTAGTATGTGAAGGGTGTACTTGTAGGCGTGTTGGTTGCTGTCTCTAGGAGTTAGCCAGCCCTGGGAAGGGCAGGCTCTCCCCAGCCAACAAGATCCTTATGTGTCAAAGCCTCATAAAATATAGCCAATAAAAAACCTGATTAATTAATATAGACCACAGCCTGCGGGATGGATTTTCATCCTCCTGACTATGCCATATCCTCCTCTCACGAAGCGCTTTCCCCCTTAGGGCCTTGGTGACTACAGGTGCTGGACCTGTTCCATCCACCTCCTGCACTTGGGAAAATCCCAGCCATGCTTGAGACCCTAGCACAAGGCACTTCCCACATTAGCACAGCCCCTCAGTCCTCTGCTCAGGTGGCACTTGCCCCACCCTGCCGTGAGGATCTCCAGAGAACAGCCCCAGTCTTCACTCACCTCTTGTCCCTGCACCCTACTTGGCTCTGACCAATGTGTGACTTTGGGCAAGTGATTAACTTACCCCAGTCTGCAGTCCTCATTTGCAAAATAAGGATAAAAAATTCTAGCTACCTCACAGGGCTTTGGAGAAGATTAACTTTGACACGGAAAAGGTCTTGTCTGTTCAGGCACATAACAGGTGTTCCAGGACGGCTCCTGCCACCACAAGCTCTCACAAAGGTCCGTGACTCAAGCTCAGACGGCCAGTTCGTCCTACTTCTCAGATGCTCCTCCACGCACAGACCACTGCCAGGAACACGGCTCTGCCATCAGCCCCCCTCGCTGGGAGGTTTCCGGTGGGGACTGACATCCAGCCATGCCAGCTGGAGGGCTGACAGAGGGGGCCTGGCTCCAGGTCACCAGTGAAGCGGCCACCATGAAGGCAACGTATGGCAGAGTCTTAGAAAATCTCCCCCCTGAAACCTGAGGTTTATAGACAATAATTGGGAGACAATTAAGGAGGGGAGAAATCAACACAGAACAATCTAAAGTGACAGGAAGGGATTGATTATGCTCAGGAGTCTGATGAACAGGCTTCTGTCGCTAAAGAGAAATGAAAGGCGAGGTGCGTGTGGATGCTCTTGCTGTGAGATGTGAGTAAGGCAGGGCCACCAGGCCAAATGGGCTCTCCATTCGTCCCTTTGGGATGGGCCCTGTCCTGAACAGTCACCCGAAAACTCCCTGCCAAAGGCCAGCATTAGAGGAACCATCATGAAATGATTCCAGGGACTTCTGGGGTCACCAGACCGGCACCTTCAGAGGTACCTTGTGAAAGCAGCCACACACTGGCCACTGTAAGCTCACATAACTGAGCACTCCTGCCTGTCGACACCCAAGATTGCACAGCAAAAAGTCCCAGCCCACCAGAATAAGAACACATTTTGCTACAAATATTACATTAAGCAGGATGGCATGATGCTTTTCTATTATGGATAGGTCAGTTTTATCTACTGTGCACACCCGTATTTTTAGAGATCCAAGGGTCTCTTGCAGACTCTCAACCCCTGCATGGCCACAGCACTGCAGGCCAGTGTAGACTGCCCAATTCCTTCTTGAAAATTTCCTCCTTCGGTTGCAAGGCACCGTCCTGGTTGTCATTCTCTCTCTGGACACTTCTTTGGTCTTTGTGTTTCTGCATTTATCTTTGTGTTCTGTTCCCCAGAACAATCATCTGATTTCATAGCTTCGATGATATTCTCTGAGTGGCAGCCCTCCACGCCACCACCATCCTCGGCCCCTGTGTGCCTGTTCTCACTTAGACACTCTGCCCTTAAACCCAACCGAAACAGGTAACAGTTCTTTACCCCAGCTTCCACAGTCTGTCCCTCTGTGTCTCCAAACTTCAGGATCAAAACTGAAGTCACTAGAGTCATTTTGACATCTGCCTCTTTTTTCGATTACCACATGAATCAGTGTGAGTGACACTTCCTCTACAAAAGATATGCTTAGCCTAGGACCAGGGAAGTATCTGAAATTCTAAGCAAAGCTTTATTTTTCAGCAGAAGGAAAACACATTTTCATTAGCTCCTCAAAAGTTTCATAACTCAGTAGATTAATTAGTCTCTTTATGGTACATATTCTTATTTTCAACATCCTATGATCTTACCACATTCTCTTTTTCTCCTGTGCTCATCCAGACCCCTATCCCATGGCCACTGGATTATTATAATGGGTCCCTTCTTGGTCTCCCTGACGCTGATCCATTCCCTCCTCTAGTATGTCTACATACAAGTGACAGAATAATCTCTCCTTGGTTTACGCATGGAAAACAGCACCTACTGCTCATGCGACCAAGTACCCAGCCTGGTGTGTGGCACACAGCAGCCACGGAATAAGCTACATCCACCTGCCTTACCCACCCTCATCTCTCTGTTCCCTGGCACACCTGAGTTCAGTAAGGCTGGTCTGGAGACAAGCAGTGTGGAGTGTAAGAAATAGGGATCAAGTGTGAGTTCTGCCACGTATTGGCTGAGTAACCTTATTGCACCTTTTTCCAAAATATCTATTGTCTTAGCTGGCAAATGGGAATATCTGCACGTCTGCCTTTCAGGTGTATCTGACAGTCAGACTGGCTTTGGCTCACTGAAGTGCTATGAAAAATACAAAAGTGCTAAATCAACTCGAGGCCTGGGATTAGCCTTTCCCACACGCCAGCACTCCTTTAGGGCTCCCCCCCCACCTCCCTCGCTGATCCGTGTTAATATTGCTTGGAATGCCTGCCTGAGTTCTTTCTGTAATTCAAATCTCATCCGTATTTTTAGGCTCTTCACAGCCCCTCCACCTCCCTCCGCCCTCCACAAAATACTGCGGGATTTATCAGGATTTCACCATTAAGCCCTTGATGATCCATAAAGTGGTTCCTGCCCCTGGCTTGTTATTTCAAAGTACCAGTAGAGGGCCTTTATGGCGGCGGGTTAAACTGGCTACCATTCATCCAGCATTCACTGTCAGAACCACCCAGTGCACTGCGGGCTTCTATTGTCTTCATTGTTCGAATGAGGAAACTGAGGCTTAGCAAATTCAGGCCCTGATGGAACCCAGGCAATCACTCCCAAAGGTCAAACTACTAATTCACCAAGTTATCTTGCCTCCCATCTTTGTAAATTTCTCAGTTTTGTCTTCTTAACAAGCTGTCCATTTCCTTAAAGGCAGACTTCACTTCTTTTGTATTCTATACACTCAAGGCACTGCTGGAAGCACATTGTGTGCTATGTAAATATTGTCTATCAGAATGCCAGGTATATGAGACGCACAATATGCTGCTCTGAAGTCATTTGCTCATGTCATCTGCCTCCCTTTTGTTATTTTGGGGGTTTCCATGGGAAGTCCTTATACAGGCCAAGAAAAGAACCAATTTTAAAATCTAAGTACATGGCCAGTGACACCAAATGAAGAGAAGTAATGTTGTTTATAATCTGTAATCTTATGGTGGTTTGCTAAATTTAAAATCTCCACAAATAAATCTGTGGACAAAGCGTGAAGATGAGATTATAAATAAGCATTTGTAATAACTTTATTTATCCTATCTAGAAGGGATGAGAGCTGGTGACAGAACCTTAGCACACAAATTGCTGAGTCGTAAAGGAAAAAATATTAAGTTAGCATATTCTTATGAGAAGTCTCGTTAATTCAAAAGGCAATGATTTTTGAAGATCAAACCTCCAGGAGATGGTTCCATGTAACCCACTAACCGCAATATGCGTCTTTCACGTTCACATTTCACGTTATAACTCTCATTGCTCTCCATCACCAACACACAGTATAGAAAAATAGTATAGACATACATGTGCCAATGGCATCCATATAAACAGCCAAAAAATCTGTAGCTGGCTTACAAGAGATAGGAAGCTATACGAACATGTGAAATATAAGGTAGATTTTAAAATATGCCACACATTCCAGACTTGCTATTTGCCCTCACCACCCCCACCCCCTTACCCCCAGAAGGGAGAAATAAGAATTCTGGCAGAGCAAAACTAACAATCTCATGCACAAAAGATGCTCATTAAACTTCATCATCCTGTCTACTTTAATGATCCTTTTACTTAATAAAAATTCCCCAAGCAGTTGCAAGGATATTAGGCAAGGTCTTTGGTTATGTATCAGAGGTCCAAGCTGTCACCAGCAAGCATGCAGTTCGGAGGTGTGGTCCCCGGGGAAAGGGTGAGTACAGCTTTCCCAGAATACATGCAGAGAAAAATCAATAACTGCAACCTGCTTCCCTGCTTAGGCATTTAAGAAAATAGGTAATCCTTTTAAATTAAACTGCAAAGTGCTAAATGTTGCAATTTCCAGAATAAACTAAAAGGAAACGAAAACAAGTCTAAGGGATTTTAAACAAGCTACTTCTTCAATAGATTTCATAACTAAAGATTTAAAAATATTATTATGAAAAGAATTATTTTGTGATCTAGTACTTGCATCCACAGAGATTTTTTTAAAAAGACATCCGTCCATATATGTTGCTATGTGTTTTTTAATACACAGATATATAAACCTATTCATAAATATGAGAAAAGGAAAAGTTATTTTTATATTTGCATTTACCCCCTTCAAATATGATTCCTAAAAAAAATAAATAAACCCACTACTTTAAAATTCATTAACTTGAATCTGGTTTTCAAAGGTTATGTAAGAGTTACCAAATAGTTCCTTTAACATGCATGGCTGGATGTTAATACTACATAACCGCAAACTGCTGCTTTTGTCCACATCATAAAACCCCTTTAAATTTCTCACCTTCAGTACATTCTTGGCTAGAGAGGTTACAATAGGTGGGGCAACAGTGAGGTGCTACCCAAATTTGAATCTTACGGCAATAAGATTGTCCTCTATGTGTTGAGTGACAGTATCAACACAAAATGGATCAAACAGAAACATGAAATGTCACCCCAAATAATACAAGCACAAGTCTTAGGCAAGCAACACTTGACTATAACCAGAGCATAGATATTGAAAAAAGCCAGAGATCGTCTGCCCCTCAGAAGAGTGTTGGTCAGCAGTGTGGTGGGTAAATGCTGGCAGTGAGAAGTAAGCACCCCCCAGAGCAGGGCAGAGAGGACCCAGGCTGCAGATGCCTTAACAGGGCTGTGTCTCCAAGAGGACTCGGAAACACACATGGGGCCACCTGAGCCACAGAAACGCTGACCTCGCCCACGTGGTCCAGCGCTCCTCTCTCCCACCACTCCCCTCACATTCCCAATCCCCAGCATAGGGTAAACGAGCCAGGCTCCTGTCCACTTCTGAGGTTTGAACTTGCTATGCACCCTGACTGAAAAGTTCTCCTCCAGGTCTCCCTGAGATAGGCACAGTTACCAGCCCCATTTTACAGGTGAAGGGATAGATACACAGAGAGGTTAAATGGCTTTGATGTGACACAGGCACTCCCCTGACTCCAGTCTAGCTACACCACCCCAGCTTCAGCATCACAGCCTGACCCACTCAGTCTCAAACCTTTCTTTCTCCTCGGGGCGCAGTTAACTGGTTTCCATCCGAGTCTGTGGCCATTGTGAGCCAAGTGGAGAAAGACTTGGTGCTCAAACTGTTGGGAAGAAAAGTACTTTCTTCCCTGTTTTAGTTAAATTAGGTGCCAGATCTGAGGCCAGCCCTGTTGCCACCTGTGAAGAGAGCCCACCTGGGAGGAAACCCACCCAGACAAAGCCGAACCCGAAGATGCAGCGAGATGGCATCGAGCCCTGCTCTCATGCCATGCCTGAAATCCGTTGTGTCCTGGACGATTTTCAGTATAAAATAACAAAGTAATGCCCACAGCTCTGAGGCTCTGTGCTCCTTGCAGAGGGGTCTTTTTGCCCACACGATCTGTCTTTGACCACATTCGTTTCCTTCACAGCAAATGTCATGTTTATTTGCTTACTTGTTTCCTGCCACCCGAAACAGCAGGAGCCTCATTGGTCCTGGTCAGTGTGCTCGGTGACTGCTACGCCAGGGTCACGCAATGAACGTCTGCTGACTGCCCGAACGACTGCAGGACATACCGCAAGTGTCCAACTATGCGAGCACCTTCCCAATTGGATCGTTAGTGCCTTCAGAAAGTGACCATCTTAATCAGTTTGTTCCTCCAGTGCCTGCCACACAACAGCCACCCAGTAAATACTTACTGGTGGACTGGGAAAATATCTGAGCCAAGGAACATTTCCCGATGTCCTCATTTCCATGCTCATCAATAATCTATCAGTGTCCCATCTAGAACTGCGTACTCAGAGAGTATGTCCTGTGCAGGCCAAGGGGCTGCTCGAATCTGGTTGCTCTATCAGTTTCTTACGTGTTTTGCTCGGTTCCTGCCGGGTTCTGAGTCTCGAAGGCTGAGAACATGTCTGGGGATGGAGTAAATGCATCCCGGCACCGTTTATTTAGTGAGGCCACTCGGGAGCCCAGTCTGCCATCCTGTCACGGAGAATCTCGCTCACAGTATCGTGACCAGGGGTTTCCATTAAATCCGTCTAATGTACAAGGGGCTTTGTTGAATATTAATCACATCTGATATTAGTAAGAACCAGCTGAAGATAGTAATTGCTTATAAAACAGAATTAAGTTAAAATGAACATCATAAAATCAGTGAGTTTTTAAAATCAGAATGGATTTTTATTATGGATATATCAGAGTCTTTCTGGTCTCACCTGGTGCCATCACAACTAGCTCTAAGTGGTGCATGACCTCTAAATTATTAAGCTTGTGATCACAACAGCCAAATTCATGCAGTACTGACTATATAGTAGCATTTCCACATGAAGCTTCTGTGGAATTTTCTCTATATGAACTCATTTAAACCTTATACAACCTCACGTGGGTGACAGAAATCCTGTGGCTCTAGATGTCAATAATGTCACAAATAGCAATGCTTTGTTTTTTCTCTCTATGTTCTGGTTAGGTTTCAGCATGATGCCTGAGATTTTAGACAGCACTGTACCATTTGTCCCTCCTCCTTGTCCACCACGGATTTTCTGTGAGGTGAGTCACATCCACTGAGAGACGGCAAAGAGATTTAAAAACAAAACAAACAAACAAACAAAAAAACCAAAACCTTAGAAATCAAAACCAGAGAGCATCCATCTACCTATAAGCGGACTTACCCACACAGTGCCCTAGCCAGAAGACTCTCAAAAGGTGGATGTTGGGAAGAAGCAGCTACAGGTAAAATCCATTCACCACCCCTAGCCATTTCCCCAGCAAAGCTGAATCCCTCATGTAAGCTGGGCTCTCTCTTAAATGCCAAACCCCATACTTGGAAAACATATTGAGTTGACTTGTGCCTTCCCTCCATTCCTGATCCCAGTCACTGAACTGCTGGCCAGCGGTAAGGAGGAACTGGCAGACTAGGAGAAGCTAGGCTTTCGTGGGCAAAGGAACAAAGTGGTATTTGGGAAAAAGCCAACAGCTGTCAAAAGAATCGTGGAGAAGATATCTGAGGGAGCTCATCAGTAGACGAGTCTTTGGACTCCAAACTTTCTTTAGTTCAACTTCCATGTTTTTTAATTTTGTGGAAAAAACATACTCAAAAAGGAATTAAAAATTTAAAAAATACTTTAGCTCTAAATATTAAGCAAATATTAATATATGTTATCCAATTCCTCCTAGTTTTTTTAAATCCTAGTTTTTTAAATCCTTAAAGACCCTAGTTTTTTTTAAGGGTCTCAGAAATTTATGCTCTTCAAGTGCAAAAAGGTAAAAATTAAGATGTTTGTGGTTAATTCCTAAGTAAAAACAATACAGTAGAAGATTCTGTATGTCAGCGGTCAATCCAGGTGGGGACCCTGAGAACGCATTGAGAGGAGGATTGGAATCTCTGTTGGGACTCAAGCCTTAGTTACCTGATGCCTCAATAGGCCTTGTCAACTCAGAGCAAAACTATGGCTGCTGGGGGGAAAGAAGAGCTAACGCTTGTCACAACAGGCCTTGTCATCCAAGAATCTCAAGTGTTTCATCTAGGAATCTCACCCACAAAACACTCCTGGAAGGTGTCAGAGCATTCTAAATACAGACGGGGGAAGTGAGGTGGAAGTCAGAGCGTGAGGCGGCGGTGCCGGAGGCCTGGAGTGTCTGTGGAGCACCCTGGCATGCACTTTGTGAGGGCTTCCAGCGCCGCCAGCGGTGCGGTCATGAGGCGGCCAGTAGGGCAACACTGCTTGTGTGAAAAACCACAGAGGGAATGTGCACATAGTAGTTCTCTCAAATATTAACAGACCATGTTCTATAACAACTGATGCAAGCTGACCTATGTTCTCAGGGAAAAATATTCTCCCTGAATAGCTACTAATATACAAGAAAAGTTTTGCCCGACATATTTTCCTGAGAATGGCAAAACAAACCCATCTTAGTAAGTGGTGCCTGCTATGTTGATTACTTACAGTGAGTTAACTTCCCCCCTCATAAATATGTCAGAACTTATTTTAAAATACATATTAGTACTTCCAACTTATAGAAACACATTTCATACTTTCATATAGCTATAGAATAGCTCTGATCAAAATATGGGATCCACAAAAGTAACTTCAATTTTTCTATTAGCCACATTTAAAAAGTAAAAAGGCACACATGAAATGAACTCTAATAATATATTTCACTTATCCCAATATGCCCAAAATATAATTATTTTAACATGCAATCAACATAAACAATGATTAAAGATCAATTTTATCCTTAATTTAAACGTAAGTGATTTAGTAAGTATGTCATATAATTGTAATTATTTTTGGTACTACGTGTCTTTGGAATCTGGCGCAGATTTTACAGCAGGTCCCATCAGACAAGGCAGCGTGCGAGAGCTCGAGAGCCACAGGTCTTCAGCAGTTATCACCCTGCATGGCACAGACGAGCCACTTGAATGTAGTAGAACGAGGCAGCTTCTTGTGCTTTTTGAAAGCTGATGGACCCTTTCTTTGCATATGGTTACTTTTAGTGCTTTAGGGAAAGGAAGAGAATAAATAAATACACCAAAAAACTTTTTTTGAAAGGTAATCTCACTTACCTAGAGGCCTGCCCAATAATATCTTTAATTGTTTATAACAGTTCTGGGTATGAGCCTGGAAAGGTCTTCAGGCCAATACAAATAACTCCTGAAGCTCATGAACACTACTTGGTTGGCAGAAAGTAGAGTCAGTGTCTCCCATTCCCAAAGCAAGAAAATGTAAAAACACCTTTAAAAGCCGCAAGTGCTCAGCCTGAAGTGGGCCAGAGTGCAAGTCCGTGAGGCTCTCACTAGGAGGGTTGTAGAGGCAGTGGCTCCGGGCTGAGTGCCTTCATCAGTGTTGTCATTTCCCAGGCAAGCCAGGCTGGGTCACCTGGCTGTGTGCTCCTTGTGAAGCAGCGAATACCAAATCTGGACTCCGGTTCTCCACCCTAATCCTGCTCCATCCCCGTCCATCCCTGACTGCAGGGCAGGAGTCTGGGGGCTGCAGGGAGGTCTACAGAATCTCAGGAATCTCACCACAGCGGCCACGAGGCCAGGCACCCCCATCAGGCTTTTGTAAAGGAGAGAACAGGTGCTTAGAAGAGATAGGAGACATACATCAAACCTGCTGGCTACATTGAGGTAATAGTATTTTTTAAATTTCCCATTTCTTCTCAAGGTATTTTATCCCCATAAACCTCAGAAATATGAAATTGAAAACTAAAGGAAGGGGGGACCCAAAGACCCATCTACTACTGAGCTCCCATACATGCCTTCATTATTCTTTTGACAAATGTTGACTCGTTCCCAAATGCCACTGCTCCTCCCCCTGCAGCAACACAGCCCCTCGCCTGTTAGCCTCGCCGGGGCCGGGGTTGTGCCGTGTCTCCTGCATCACTGAGGGCTGCCATGCTCACCTCTGGCTCATGTCACTGGGGAGCCTCTCTTATGGAGGGCATTTGACAGAGCTGACTTACAAACCACCCACCGTGACCAAGGCTGGTATGACCCCTGAACACTGGCTGTGTGGCCTGGGCTCTCCCAGGCCTCAGTTTTTCCATCTGTAAACCAGAAATTATAAGCAGGCCTACTATACTGCTTAGGTTGTGAGGACTGAATGAGAAAATCATGAAAAGGGCTTATCGCTGTGTCTAGCCACACATTAAACATAAATTTCTCCTCTCTTTTTTTGAAAAATCCTCACTCAGGGACTTTTTTCTTCCCCGTTGCTTTTAAAGAGGAAGGGAGAGAGAGAAACATCAACTGGTTGCCTCCCATTCATGCCCAGACTGGGGATCATATTTACCCTGACCAGGCCTTGAACTCACAACCTAGGTATGTCCCCTGACCAGGAACTGAACCCATAACCTTTCAGTTAATGGGATGGCACTCCAACCAACTGAGCCACTCCAGCCAGGGCAAGCTTTCTTTTTTCATTACAATCACTGTTAAGAGATGTTAGGTCACTCTGTCACTTTTTTTAATTGCTTTTTTTTTAGAGAGAGAAAGGAAGGGAGAGGAGGGAGAGTGGGAGGGAGGGAGGAACATCAGTTTGTTGTTCCACTTATTTAACATTTATTGGTTGATCTTATTACGTGTGGAGATCAAACCCATACCCTTGGTGTACTGGGACAACACTAACCTACTGAGCTAGCCAGCCAGGGCCCACTTTGTCACTTTTGCAGGGTTTCATCTCAAATGAAAAAGTAAAGGTACAAGCCCTAATTTGTATGACTTCAAAATACAGTAAAGAGAGAGGGAGAGAAGGAGAAAGGGGGAGAGGGACAAGGGGGGGAGAATGGGGTGGGCAGGGAAGGATGGAGGGAAGTTTGGGGGGAGAGAGAGAACATGAATCTCTTTCTATGCTCAGCACCTATACACAAGTTAAAACGTCGGGCAGACTGTTGGGGAGACCCAGTTTTGAATTTCATCTATAATAATTTGCAGCTGGGTAACCTCTGTGAACTTAAATCTCTCTGAGCATACTTTTTCTTCTGGGTATGTTAATAATAGTACATACTCCACAGAGTCATTAGGAGCATGACATCACATAAGTGACAGTTTCTTTCCAAAGAGATATTTTTTAAGCATTGTAACACAGAAGCTTGAGGAAAATAGAAAATGGCAGTGAATGGGGGTTTTGGATATAAGATTATCAACAATTTAGTCACTTATCTAGCTGATCTCTTCGTAAAGTATATAAAAACATCTGATCACTATGCTGTATACCTGAAACTAATATAATATTATCTGTCAATTGTAATTTAAAAATTTAGAGTTCAGTCACTTTTTGAGCCTGGTCTTCATCTAACACACTGGCCAGCGCCAAAGACAACTGTGGAAGAGGGAAAGAGGTCCAATTTCTTTGCTCTGTCCAGGGTTCTGAAGGGGAGGCTCACTAATACTAATTGAAAAAATGAACAAGGGTATTGAGCACATCTTCCTACCTCCTCTTGCTTCAGCTCTCCCATTCACACGCTAAGCTGTTCTTGAGTCTATTCAGATGGGAACCACATTACATAACAGTCAATAATCTTTATGGTAACTCTGCAGTGAAAGTGTCATTTGTTGTAATGAACACTGATCGTAAGTTAAGCCCTTAGCTACTGTCTCTGTTATTTTTCATTATACTGTTCCTTGCTCTGTTATATTTCAGGAGTACTGAGGGAATTCAACCAACTATGTTCACCAGTCAGCTCTTCGTTACTCAGATTAGATTCTGCTAAGATGCAATGGAGCAATTTGCAAACGCACTGAATCTCAGGAAATGCATCAGACGCCAGTTACACATTCTCCTCTGCCAATGCCAGCAGGCGCCCTGCCTTCCCCCTGGTTTTTTGTCCTCTTAATTTGCTATTTTTCTCTCTATGTATCTTCCCTTCAATTCACAGTATGGTTCTCCAGGCCCAAATCAGAGAGAGTGTTAACAATGTGTTTCTGGGAATTTGTTTTTTCAGTAATGACTCTGTTCAATTTGACACCCAGAATAAAGTTTCCAAAATCATCGTCACGTCTTACACAGCTCTCCGTTACAAATGCCCCTCTGCTTACATTACAGCCCTTCCCTCTCCAGCTACTTTGAAGGGCACTAACTCCAAAAGGCACACCAGTGAGGAAAAGCTTGAATTCTTCCCTTAAAAAAAAAAAAAAACCCAATGTGAAAAATTCATTTTGCACATTATATGTTAAGTCTGAGAGTGAAATTTCCATATGCCTCTGTGTTTTAAGCTCTTGGAATTGCTTGTAAGTAGGCCGGGAGTCCTTGGAGAGACCGCATCACTGCCACACCTCATGTCACCAGCACGAGGGCTCAGAGACCACATGGGCCGGCACTAGCCACTAACACTTGCAAGCTTTACCTCTCTTACTGGGTCTGAGGCCTTCGCCCACCCCCACCTGACACCGGGCTTCGTTACTTCTCATTAAGGCTACAAGCTCCACTCCTGTCTGCCATGGTGCCAGAAAATAACTTAAAATATTAAGAACGACACCTGCAGGTACCAAAGATCTAGGCTCGCCACCCTGGGTGTCTTTCCGGTGCAGACCTGGCTGAGAATGCTGCCTTTTCGACGGAATGAAGGGGATTCAGCTGGGCCTGCGGCAGCGATGCCACCCACATTCCCTGTTACTGCTCTTTTCTCATGATACACATCAGAGAAAAGCTGAGAAGAAACTTGCACTAAAATGTCTACAGCTCTTTTAAAACATTTAAAAAATTTCCCCAGACGTTACACAGTACTTCTGGTGAGTGCAGAAGACTATGGATGGGTGTGAGGATTACATGTATGTAAATGTATGTAAAACAATCTCACACCAGGTCATATTTCTCAGGAATTTTGTAGTTGTGGGCAGGGTGGGCATAGAATCAAATGCAAAAAAAACCAAATTCAGTCTATGGGTAAGGAGGGTAATTCTTTTAAATTTGAGATGAGCCATATGCACCCTCCCATTATGAACATGGACAAAACTGGTAAAAACAAAAGTCTTTCTGTACCTAAGGGAAATAAATACACATGCTGAATAGTTACATAACAATGAAAACAGTCAACAAGCAAAAAGCATTACAAACTTTTAGCAGTGAAGAGACAGATAGCATTTAACAAGAATTACACAAAAAAAGAAAGCTCCCTAAAATAGGACAATAGATTTACCTCATGTTCAAAAGGAACTACTACAGGACATATCACCACACAGAACCACAGAGGCAGGAGCTGTTAACCTGTCTGAGCCTCATCTCACTCACATACAAAGTGGGCATTCCCCCCGCCACCTCGCTCAGCGGTTATGAGGTTAAATGTCAGATACTTAGCAAATCCTGAGCACAAGGTTCATGACTGTTAGTTATTCAAATACTCCACTCAAAGCGCATCTGTCTACTATGAAGTGCTACAAAGTTAAAAATGAATGGAAAGACGTTGAGGGAAGAATGTTTAAATAAAAATATCATGTGTGATAACACCCGTGCAGTTGAAAAAAATGTTCCATGCATCCTGCAGGCAAACTGCTACCTATCTGGCTTACCTAACAGGGCACGCTCCATGTTCACCTCAGTCTCCTCGATTTGGTTCTGCTTCTGAGTCCTCATTACTGAAAAAGTAGGTGGTGACATGGCCTACTATCATTACCCCTCTGTGACAGCAGGAAGAACAATGGCTGTCACTAAGAGCCTAAGAGCGAACCAAACTTGACCTTTTTAAAAAAATTAAAAAAAAAAATTTAACACTTTTTTGTTATTCTGTTACAGTTGTCCCAATTTTTCCCTCTTTGCCATCCTCCGCCCATCCAACCCCACCCTTTCTTTCAGTAGGTAGGTAACACTTAATCTCATCCAGAGGCATTTGCATTAAAAAACAACAAGCCACCAGCAAAAACAGAGGGAGCAGACCCACTGCCTGCTTTCATCAGTACAGACTATTTCAGCTGGGTACCCCAACCAGAGGTGGGACCAGCCCTCTGCCCAAAGACACAGCAGAGATCAAATCAACTCTGAAAGAATGCTGACCCCATGGCACATGGACACATGAACATTTGTACATGTATAGAAAATGGACATTTCTTAGCTAGAATTACAAAGAAAAATGGAACTTTGGCTGTAATTTGAACTACATCTTCCTTTGTTATTGAACTTACACATTTCATTTTTAAAAGAGAGGAACAGTCTTCAACCCATTTAGAAATTCAGATGTCTCCTACTTAAACGAAACTTTTACTAGTACCTTGGTAAGCTTCTTTCAAGTTTATATCCAAAGTATTTTTAAGTAGTAATGATCATAGTTTATAATTTTATAATTAGGTTTATAATCTTAAAGAAAAGGTATAGCATCAGTACTTACCACATATTCATACACAAAATTACTATAAATCCTACTGCATTTCATAATTAATGAAAACATTCCTTTGTTTAGGACAGACTGCTTCCATTTTAACAGAAAAGCACCTTCAACACTGGCTTTGGGCAAGTCATTCAACGTACCTAAGCTTCAGTTTTTCTCACAGGAAAAAAAAAAAGGATAAATGACACTAACCAGTACCACTAGACTTTTGTGAAGTAAAAAAGATGATACATTTAAAGTAGCAACTTACAAAAACGTAGGCCTCCATTGATGTTAACAGTGAATAACACATAAAGTCATCTGTCATTGAGTTTTCTTAAAATGAAGCATATCTGTATATAAGCCAGAAACACATGAGGAAGGTAGAGAGGATCCAGTCCCTCATTTACCTTTGGGAAGCGACAAATTTGGGAAATGGTAACTTGCCTCTATATAGAGAAGGGACTAGCGGTGCCCCAAGAAAGTTTCAGGAGAGACCAAGGCCACTTCCATTTCCTATAACAGGGGAGTCACAAGAATGCTATACGGTCTCAAAAAGTGTAGTACATTTTAAACATGCACACTTAACAAAGTAACAATTTAAGACAACAACAACCACAATAGTAAAGGCAACGTAAAGACTTCAGCATTACACCGTGACTCTCAACTAGGCACAACTTTGCCTCCAGCAGGGGGGCCCCTTGGCAATGTCTAGACACACCTCTGGTTGTCACACCTCTGGTTGTCACACCTCTGGTTGTCACACCTGGGGGTGAGCTACTGGCACCTACTGGTTAGAGGTCAAGGATGCAGTTCAACATTTACAACACACAGTTCAGTCTCCAACAACATAGATCTGTCTGTCACAAAAGGTCAGTAGTGCTGAGGTTGAAAAATCATGGTATAAACAAAACTCACAAGTGAAATTAAACTTGAATATTAAAGCCTGGGATAAATGGGTCTGCTTCTGTCACCTCACCTCAGCCCCTTTGACAGAACGCCTCCCCCCAGGGATGTTTCTCAGAGGTGTTCTGTGAGATAAGAGATGCACGCTTTAAATTTTAATTACTATGTATTTATTTCATTGTAAGTGGTGTCAACTTACTTTTTAGAACACTGCAATACAGTTCCGTATAGAAATAAATTTAAGGATATTAATTGATTTCAGGAAAAATATTAAGTCTTATAACAATGCAGGGGTTATCAGGCAAAATCACTCTCCACAAATAGCGTTTCCATACTTATTTTGTTTTTTGTATAGGTTCCACTCATATTAGCTATTTAACAGGTTGAATCTGAGACTGATGATGGCGTGAAGTTAGGAAAATTCTCCAAGTTACCAAACAAAATGAAAAGCAGGGCGTCTACTAGTTCCAAGGTCTCTTTTCCTCTGAAGGGAATTGTGTTTATAGTAGTACTCAAAAATGTCAGAGCCACAGAATTGGGGCAGCATTCCAAGGATGACAGCTGATTAGGACTTTATCTACAGCAGCAGCAGCAGGTAGGGTTCCAGAAAACCCTCAGTGGAAAGGCCTTTTAATTGGAGGAAAAAGATTGTTCTGGATGTCTGGATTTATTGAAATGGGCTGTTTGAGACCAAAGATGGCAGAGGAGTAAGTGGAAGCTACCCTAACCTCCTCCCAGGACCAATCTGGAATTCCAACTAAATTGTAGAGAAATCATCCAGAACAAACAACTGAACACTAGCTAGAGAGAAGCCTTATAACCATGGACGGACGAAGAAACCACTTCACAACGAGACTGGTATGGAGTGTGGAAATGTGAGAGGGCTGGCTGGACTCCCACAGGTGGCAGCTGAAGTCCTGGAGGGATATTTCAGTGGCTAAGGGTTTCTCCCTGAGTGTGGTGTCTAAACCCCAAGCTGGGCTCCCCAGCCTACAGTACCAGAGCCAGAAAGGAACCCAGATAACATCCAGCTGTGAAAAGCATCAAGGTTTCTGTCTCCCAGAAAGAGACAGCTGGAGACTCAGAAAGTCTTTTAAATGGCCAACACACTTCATTTGCAGCCACTTACCCTGGGCTCTGGCACAGGGAGGGCAGGCCAATGGACTAGTGACACTTGAGAAGAGTGTGGGGTTGGTGGCTCTGGGGAGAGAACTGAGGAACAGCTGAGGATCCCTGTGATCCTCATTCCCCATTCTTCAGTAGCCATCTTTCTCAGGCTGAGTACTCCTCTCCAAATGGCATCAGTCTGAGGAGAAGCAATAGCCCCACCTGCAGGAATTACTCTGTCCTACTCTGTCCTACTCTGTGAGGATTAAGCCAGCTGCTAATTACAGCTTGAGGCCATATCGCTCATTAGTTTAACAACTGAGGTGGATCCCTGGGAGATCGTGAAACATCAGTAGACCCATGCCTAGCCCAGTGCCAAAAACTGGCATTGGTGGACAGCCTGGTTCTTTCTGCACACACTCAGGCAAGCAAAGGGAACCACATGCTGTATATTGCTGATAGTTCCAAGCAGGTTGACCAGGGCCAACACAAGCAGCATCTGACAAAGAGCTACGCCAGAGTCTTTGCAGACCTACCAAGCACATAGAAATGAATACGAAGAAGCAGCCAAAATGAGAAGACAAAGAAACAGATCCCAAATGAAATAATAAGAGAATTCTCTAGAAGGAGAACTAGATGAAATAGAGGCAAACAATTACCAGAGAGTTTAGAGTAATGATTATAAGGATACTCAACAGCATGAAAAAAGACATAGGAACTATAAAAAAGGATTTACTAGAAATAAAGACTGCAATATCTGAAATAAATAATACACTGGAAGGAATAATCAGTAGGTAAGATGAAGCAGAGGGATTGAATCAGTGATTTGGAAGACAAGGTAAAAAACATACACACACAGGCAGAACATCAAAAAGAAAAAGAATTAAAAAAAATGAGGTTAGCTTAAGAAACAGTTTGGACAAGAGGAAGAGTAACAATATCCACATTATGGGAACCAAAAGGGCAAGGGAGTGAGCAAAGGATCAAGAACATATTTGAAAGAATAATGACTGAAAACTTCCCTAATCTGATGAAGAAAAAAGACACACAAGTCCAGGAAGCTCAGAAAGTCCCAAACAGGTTGGACCCAAAGAGAATTACATCAAGACACATCCTAATTAAAATGACAAGGCTTAAAGACAAGGAGAGAATCTTAAAAGTAACAGGAGAAAGATAGGTAGTTACATACAAGGGAGCACCAATATGACGGTCATCTGATTTCTTAACAGAAACACTTCAGGGAAGAGGGAATGGCATGAAATATTCAAGGTGATGAAAAGCAAGGACCTACAACCAACCCTATTTAACCCAGAAAGGCTGTAATTTAAAATCGAAGGAGAAACAAGGAACTTCTGAGACAAAAAAAGCTACGGAGTTTGTTAACACCAAACCAGTACTACAACAATTGTTAAAGGACTTGCTTTAAGAAAAAGAAGAAGAAAGAGAGAAAGAAAAAAAATACATAGGAAAACAGTCTAACAATATAATGGTGGTAAATACATATCTACCAACAATCATCTTAAATGTAAAAGCCTTAAATGTTCCAACCAAAAGACATAGGATGGCTGAATGGATAAGAAAACAAGAGCCATATATATACTGCCTCCAAGAGACCCATGTCAGATCAAAACATACACATAGACTAAAAGTAAAGGGATGGGAAAAGATATTTCATGCAAATGAAAAGGAAAAGAAGCTGGGGTAGCAGTACTTATATCCAATAAAATAGACTTTAAAACCAAGGCTATAGTAAGAGAC
This sequence comes from Glossophaga mutica, assembly GCA_039655065.1. Taxonomy (NCBI): domain Eukaryota; kingdom Metazoa; phylum Chordata; class Mammalia; order Chiroptera; family Phyllostomidae; genus Glossophaga; species Glossophaga mutica. The sequence goes on from CM077303.1 coordinate 163,283,418, forward strand.
AAAGAAGGACACTACATAATGATAAAGAGAACAATCCAAGAAGACGGTGTAACCGTAGTAAACATTTATGCACCTAAATATGTAAAGGAAATCTCAATGGACATAAAAGGAGAGATGGACAGATATACGGACATAGATGGGGATTTTAACACCCCATTGACTTCAATGGATAGATCTTCCAGACAGAAAATCAACAAGGAGACAGTGGCCTTAAATGACACACTGGATCGAAAGGATTTAATTGGTATCTTCAGAGCATTTCACTTCAAAGCAGGAGAATACACATACGTCTCAAGTACACATGGAATGCTTTATAAGATAGACCACATGTTACAACACAAAACATGTCTAAATTTAAGAAGATGGAATCATATCAAGCATCTTCTCTGACGATAATGCTATTAATCTAGAAATCAATTACAAAAAGAACACTAAAAAACCCACAAAGACATGGAAGCTAACTAAACATGCTGTTAAACAATGAATAGGTCAACAATGAGATCAAGGAAGAAATCAAAAGACACCTTGAAACAAATGAAAATGAAGACATAACAATCCAAAATCTGTGGGATACAGGGAAAGCAATCCTAAGAGGGAAATTCATAGCATTACAGGACTATCTTGAAAAACAAGCAAAAGCTCAAATAAACAATCTAACTTAACAGTTAAAGGAACTTGAAAAAAGACAACAAATAAAGCCCAAAGTGAGTAGAAGGAAGGAAATAATAAAGATCAGACAAGAAATAAATGAAATACAGTATGAAAAAATGATACAAAAGATTGATGAATCTATGAGCTGGTTCTTTGGAAATATAAACAAGATGGACAAACCTTTAACCATGCTCATCAAGAGAAAAAGAGAATAAATAACAACTGACACAAAAGTACAAAAGATTGTAAGAAAATATTATGAACAACTATGTGCCAACGAACTGAACAACCTGGACAAAATCGATAAATTCCTAGAAACATGCAATCTTCCAAAACTAAATCAGGAAGAATCAGAGAACAGACAGATTACACCTAGTAAAATTGAAGCAGTAATCCAAAAACTCCCAACAAATAAAAGCCCTGGAGCAGATGGCGTCACAGGTAAATTTTACCAAACATTCTGAGAAGAACTAATACCTCTACTTCTCCAGCTATTTCATAAAACTTGAGAGGAGGAAGGCTCCCAAATTGATTTTATGACACCAGCATTAATCAATTCCAAAACCAGGTAAAGACATTACAAAGAAAGAAAATTATAGGCCAATATCCCTGATGAACACAGATCCTAAAATCCTCAACAAAATATTAGCAAACTGAATACAGTAATGCATCCAAAAGATCTTACACCATGATCAGGTGGGATTTATTCCAGGAATGCAAGATTGGTACAATATTTGCAAATCAATAAAATGTGATTCACCACATAAACAAAATGAAGGATAAAAACCATATGATCATAATAACAAATGCAAGAAAAGCATTTGATAAAACCCAGGATCCATTTGTGATAGAAACTCTCAGCAAAATGGGATTATAGGGAACATACTTCAATGTAATAAGAGCCATTTATGACAAACCCACTGCCAGCATCATACTCAATGGGCAAAAACTACTAGTGTTCCCCTTAAAATAGGGAAAAAGGGATGTCTGCTTTCACCTCTCTTATTCAACATAGAACTGAAAGTCCAAGCCACAGTGATCAGACAAGAAGAAATAAAAGGCATCCAAATTGAAAAGGATGAATTAAAACTGTTATTATGTATAGATGATATGATATTACACATAGACAACCCCAAAGATTCCACCAAGAAACTACTAGAACTGATTAATGAATTCAGCAAAGTAACAGGATACAAAATTACTATCCAGAAATCAGTTGCATTTTTACATGTCAATAACAAACTAATAGAAAGGGAAATTAAGAAAACAATTCCATTCACAATTGCTTCAAAAAGAATAAAATACCTAGGAATAAACCTAATCAAAGATGTAAAAGACCTGTACTTGGAAAATTATAAGACACTGAAGAAAGACACTGAAGAAAAGATACAAATAAGTGGAAGCATATACTGTGTTCATGGATAGGAAGAATTAACATCATTAAAATGTCCATACTACCCAAAGCAATCTATAGATTCAACGCAATTCCTATCAAGATTCCAATGATGTATTTCACAGAACAAGAACAAATATTTCAAAAATTTACATGGAACTACAAATGGCCCTGCATAACAACACTGATCCTGAGAAAGAACAACACAATTGGAGAAATCACACTGCCTAGCATCAAACTATACTATTAGGCCATAGTAATCAAAACAGCATGGTACTGGCATAAAAACAGACACAGAGATCAATGGAATAGAATAGAGAGCCCAGAAATAAACCCATAATTTTACAGTCAATTAACATTCGACAGAGGAAGCAAGCACAATACAATAGGTTAAAGATAGTTTATTCAATAAATGGTGTTGGGAGAATTGGAGAGATATATGCAGAAAATGGAAACTAGACCACCTTCTTACACCACACACAAGAATAAATTCAAAGTGGATCAAAGACTTAAATGTTAGACCTGAAGTCATAAAAATCCTAGGAGAAAACATTGGCAGCATAATGTCAGACATTGCTCGTAGCAATACTTTACTGCTGTGGAATAAAATATTTCCCACAGGAAAGGGGAGAAATAAAATAAGGTAAAATAAATGAACGGGACTATATCAAACTAAAAAGTTTTTGCACGGCAAAGGTAATCACCAACAAAATAAAAAGACAGCCTGCAGAATGGGAGAACATATTCACTGATACATCTGATAAGGGGTTAATATCCAAAATTTGTAAAGAACTTACAAAACTTAACACCAAAAAAAAAAAAACAAACAACCTAATTAAAAAATGGGCAAATGACCCGAATAGACACGTGTCCAAAAAGGACATACAGAAGGCCAATAGACAAATGAAAAGATGCTCAACAGTACTAATCATCAAAGAAATGCATATTAAAACCACAATGAGATATTATCTCACACCTGTCAGAATGACTATCATCAATAAACCAACAAACAACAAGTGCTGGCAAGGATGTGGAGAAAGGGGAACCCTTGTGCACCGTTGGTGGGAATGCAGACTCTTGCAGCCACTGTGGAAAGCAATATGGATACCTCAAAAAATTAACAATGGACCTGCCTTTTGACCCAGCATCCTACTTCTGGGAATACATCTGAAGGAACCCAAAACCCTAACTGAAAAGAACACAAACATCCCTATGTTCACTGCAGCATTATTTACAGTAGCCAAGATATGGAAGTAGCTCAAGTGTCTGTCAGTAGATGAGTGGATAAAACAATTATGAGACATTTACACAATTGAATACTACTCAGCTGTAAAAAAGAAAATTTTACCCTCTGCAACAATATGAATGGGCTTGGAGAACATTATGCTAAGTAAAATAAGCCAGTCAGAGAAAGACAAATACCATATGATTTCACTCATATGTGGAATTTAATGAACAAACTGAACTAACAAGGAAAATGGGAACAGACTCATAGATGGGAGAGCAGGGTAATAGCTGGCGGGGAGGGGCAAGGTTAGGGGATGAAGGGATTGAACGAAAAGGAAAAAGGACTCATGGACATGGACAACAGTGTGGTGATTGCTGGGGAGAGGGTGATAAGGGGACAATGGTAATGGAGAAAAATACAATAAAGATTAAACAAAAAGAAAGGCTGTTCATAAACCAACGCTACAGAGGGTTTAAACAGTTACACACAAGTGTGATGTGAATGAAAATTAGCACTTGTGGAACAGATGTGAGAAGAAAGAGGTCAGTGCAGAGTTTGAAGAGTGAAGCGCATATCGAACAGCTCCCTAAAGTGAGTGTAAGTCTATAGAGAATAAGCCCTTGTGAATAAGCACAGCTCAGGCTCACAGCTAAGGAGCCTGACCTAGAGCTCTCCTTGGATCATTTGAGGGAAAGGTGACCCCAGAAAGTCTGTGAGAGAGCGCGGAGAGTCGCAGATTTCTGGGCTCGGGCCCCTTGCAGAATATCCTCAACCCTCTGTCAGGTGTTTTGATAAACCATCAATCCACGGATACAACTCAGCGATCTGAGTTTCTAAGAAAGAAATGAAGAGAGAATTGGAAACTAACCTGCAATTTGAGCTTGGGGAAAAAAAAAGAAAAAAGAGCTCTGGCTGGTGTAGCTCAGTGGATTGAGTGTGGGCTGCAAACCAAAGGGTTGCAGGTTCGATTCCCAGTCAGGGCACATGCCTGGGTTGCAGGCCAGGTCCCTAGTGAGGGCCACATGAGAGGCAACCTCACGTTGCTTCTCTCCCTCTGTTTCTTCTTCTCTTCCCCTCTCTCTAAAAATAAATGAATGAAATCTTAAGAAAAAAAAGAAAATTAGCATTCCTCAGGCAAAGTTGAAAGAAGGTACATTACTACTCAAACTTCAAATAACCCATCTTCAATGGCTAGAGATTCAAGGAACTAGAATTCAACGGATAGCGACACATCAGTGTCCAGTGACTCAGAACACACAAACATGGACAGAGATACTTCGGTGCTTCATATAAAGCCCCTCATTCTAGAAGTACTTTGATTAAAGACCTGAGAGCATTGAGTCGCTGCTTCAGCCTGTCCCCCGCCCTCTAGTTCAGAGAACTAAGTCTCTGCAGGAAGCTACATTTGAGGTTTGTTTTTTTTTTAAAAAAATACATTTTAAGTATGTGCAGTTAACTTTGAATTAATTATGCACCTATTAGTCTGTCTAAAAAACAAACAGAAAAACTCACTTTCTTGTCCTTACACATTTCATCATTTTCTATGCTCTTGAGGTTATTTGTAGCTGTTATATCAGTGTACCGGAAACAGAACACACTGAGATGTGTGCCACTGCAACTGTCCCCAACTCCACGTTCAGTGCCACTGTGTTAGCAGTTTGAAATTGGCCTTGGTAGGAAACTAGTTCATGGGTTTACATATGGTATTGTTGAATATCTAGATTTAACAAAGTGATCAAAAATGCGTTACTAATGCAGACGAAATTTAACAGCGTAACAGTACATGGCCACTGCACTGTGTCCAGCACAAGAACATTTAGGAAATATTGCCACATCCAAAAATACGTGCGTGGAGGCATGAGCGGCACCAACAGAACCGCTCATGCAACAGCTGGGGTGAGCGCCCCAGTGTGCCGCCTGTCACCACCTTTCCGGACCCACTGGCCTGCTCCCTCCCCTGCCGCCTCTGAGGCTGCCCACGGCCCATTATCCATTGGAAAGCCTGTCCCTCCTCTTCAGAGCCCACTCTAGTCACCCCCATTGTTTCTGCCCATGATCATTGGCGCTTCCCTGGAACTCCAACTTTCCAGTCTGCTGGGTGGTCCTCAGCCTTTGTCCACCCCCCCACACCTGAGGTACGATACCCTCCCAACCCTCCTGTCATTCACAGTGGCTGGCTCCTGAGACCCCAGTGGAGAGCCCCCATGTATTTTGAAAAAACTCCCTCCCACTGCACTGCTGCACTCCTCCTACTGAGCTGACAGAGTACAGAGCCTGCCTTCACTTCGCTGTCCTGAATACTGGCTCTGCTGGTGCGCACTCCTCAGTTAGGTGGAGGTCCTGAAGGCAGAGGCTATATCTTATAAACCTCTGTTCACATAGCCTGGTCCCATAGACACAAAGTATACTTAAGAGATAATTGCTCACGGGCTGATTGATTAACAGAGGCTCAGACTTACTCCCTTCACAGGCTCCTAAGAAGAAATATACCATGGAAATGAAGGATACAGCTGGCTTCCTAATTAATATTTGTCACTTGGCAATTCTTAATTAAGAACTCTAAAATAAAGACCCACCTTTCTACCATGCCAACTAGGTATCACCTTCATTAGTATTTAAGAGCTATAACCTCTACTTAATTTTGATGCCCCTTTCTGTGCCTTGCCAGATGGGAACATTAGTTGCCCAGTATTTATTAATAAACAAAGGCAAGTGCAGGAGCTTGGGGAAATTCAGGCAGAATTAGTCACCTGCATGCCTTTACTAGAAACTTTACATAGACGCTGAAGGAATCCTTCTCTTGCCCTGCCTCTTAGAAGACATGGACGAAATTCGATGCAGGAAGTAGCTCTCCTTCCCAGTGTCCACCTACAGAGAGCTTCTGTCCCCTGGGGGCCCACTGTGTCCCTACCAGGCCTGCCACCCCCTACTGTCATGATGCCCTGAGATGCAATATCCAAGGTCTCCCTGTCCAAGCTCGTGCTTTTGGGATGGGTAGGGTGTGGAAGTTTTAAACTGGAAAAGATCTGAAAAGAGAAAAGTTATTGTCCCTTTGAAGATGGTCACAGTCCCTGGGGCAGTGGTGTGCCAGTGACAGCAGAGTGCCCAATGTGCTCTGACTGGGACGCGGTAGTGCTTTTCTAGCTCTGCCTGTGAGCATCACTGATGAATCGGTGTTTCCTTCTTCAAGGCCCTGAAAAGGGCAACCGCAATAACTGTGTGAAAAACACACACATGGAACAGGTCCTCTGTTTCAGGGTTGAGGTGGCATGGCGAAGCACTGGTCCCGTACAGGACCTGAGACGTCTGAGAACAGTGCCCTTCCTCACAGGGGTGCTGTGAGGATGGATGAAATAACTGATTAGAATGCTGAGTGCTGAGCCTCACTTGCCGCACCCATTCAAGAAATGTTAGTTACTATTAGTATCATTCATGCCACCAGTAACCATCTTTCCCACCTCACGCTGCTTCACTAACCACTAGTGTAAAATGAAGTTCACTTTCTGGTTCTCCAGATACTCCATTCAGAGGTCAGACGGCGATGCTGAAGGACATTCTCCTCTGCATCAGAGGGAGACTAATGACGTATGGCAGGACGCCCAGAAGAAGAGAGATTTTTCCCAATAGCTCTGACAACACACAGAGAGCACTTCATTAGCCTGTCTATTACAAACCACTTAAGAGACATATTTATTGACAGCAATCTGCCAATTGATTAAACATCTCAATACATGAAGCTGACTTTACATTAATTAGCAGCTTGGAGAACATGACCCCAGAAGTTAGAATGGAGAGCTCTGGAAATCCTGGTAACACTGCCATTTGCTTTAACCTTTTATAAAACATCAACACATTACAAAAGCAAAGAGTTAGTAATAATTTTCCTTCATATCAGAACACATTATATACACAACATATATTAACAACCATTCCCACATCTCACAACAGATTTGATTTACATTATAATCTCTTTAGTTTTGTATATAATTCTCAGTTTTTTCAATGTAAACCTCAAAAACTTCACTGAACACATAATTTACATCCTTATAAATAAGCTAAGCTTCCATTTTCACTTATTGGTTACAATAAACTGATTGCAAGAAATTTTATATTTTTTTACTCTATGTTATAATATAAAATTTTGTGCATTTAAGAAACAGCCGCATGAAATAGGTAGGAAAGGCATCTGTGGCTGCATGCTGGGTATTTATTCTTAAAAACAAATAGTAATTATTTCATATGGTATGTATGATTTTTCACTTTGGAGTTGTTTTATAGGAAATGTAAATTTTTAGGGGTGGGGGGAAGGAACTAGGAGTCCTACAGCTAGCTTAAAATGAGGGACTTGAGAAGTCTGCTTTATAACTAAGTGTTCATCTTCTCTCTTTTTATTGATTCTTACTTTTTACTAATTGAACTTTATCATTTGAACTTCCAAACAATCCAGAATGAGTCTTTCCAAAAGAATAAAGACCATTTCTTCCTCAACCACGGGAACAGAGTTTTACTTCCCAGCTTCTCTGTGCCCAGGTCATCCTCACTCCTCCCAAGTGTCCCATTCGCCACACCGCCACTCCAGGCCACAGTGTCACCCCCACCTCGCTGCTTGAAGTCATTGCCCGTGTGTTCCTCTGCCCAGCAGCACAGGGTTCTCGGGGACGTGCTGCCCGTGAAGAGCTCCCCAAACCTCCACCTGCACAGGAATCGCCGGGACGCCCATGCACATGCGAATTCCAGTTCAGTGGTTCTGAGGAGTGACCAGGCAATGTCCATGCTGCTGGTTCAGGAGGCCACACTGGAGTATCGTAGCCAGAAGGTCATGTCATTATTTTAACTAATGAAGGTTTGTCGCTAGAGCTTCTGGCAAGAAAATGATCTGGAAACACTGATTCCTCTGTGCTCGTAACACAAAATATTCAGTAATGGAAAATATACAGGAGGGCTACCAGAGTATATGTTGCAGTGGGCACATGAAATTACTTCAGTTTTACTCCACCCACCACCACACGTGCACTGGACCCCTCCTTCGTGATGGCTGCTATGGCTAGAAAGAAAGCTGATTAGAGTGTTCGTCTTACGGTTCTCTGAGTCACACAGAAGATCTGAATTCAAATCCCACCTTAACATTCGCTGATGTGTGAACCTGGAGAAGTTACTTACCTGAGTCTTCATTTCCTCATCAGTACAATAGGGGCAGTGTAAACATTTTAATGGTACAAGGGTAATAACAGAACCCCCTCCTAAGGTTGGCATATTAAATGAGATCATGTCTGTTAGGTTAACACATTGGAACATTGGAATTACTTAAGAGATGGCAGCTGTTATTACTGAAATACCACCTCTGACTTCAGGTAGTTCAGATGATATTTTTGAAATTCATCTTGTCTTAAATGGGAAAAAAGTTTGGTGGGGTTTTCTTCCCCATTATGGTACCAAAGTTGTTGGGTTAAACTTTAAAACCACTGGGGATGACTTTACCCATTAAAGTAAAAAGCACAGATTTAAAAAATTAGGATCTAACCTTACTTTGTTTAAACATCTTATTCTACAAATGAGAAACTGAGGCTTGGCTGGGACACATGAGTTGCCCAGGTGACAGAGGCAGTCAGCATCAGAAATATATTCAAAACTACTGGAAGCCCCGGTCCAGGCTCTTTTCAAACTGACCGCATCACTCTGCCCAAAGTTACCCAAAGGTGGCAAACAAAGGTGATTAAACCACTGATGTTAGTGTGTTGTCTTCTAAATATTCAAAAACTATGAGTGCAGTTATAATTCTCATGTCCATTCATAAAAGGATGTGCCCTCAGGTAATACAGCCCTTGGGCTGTATAACTTGGTTCCTCTGTGCTTTATTTTACCTCTGCGGGAGTTCTGGTGTGAGGTGTCACAAGGCCATACAGTTGCTGCAATGCTCAGCTGACAACTGCACCTGCGGGTGGGGCCCATGTCTTCTTCACAATGACGGCTGTTTAGTTAGGGGCACTCTATTTAAACACTCAGCAAGCTACTATGAATCAGTTAGTGAGTGAACAAGTGCATGACTGAATGGAGGGAACTCATGAACAAATCCAGGAGGTGTTCATGCTGGTGGCTTGGCCTCCCGCTCTCCTCACCGCGCCCCCCCCCCCCCCCCCCCCCGCAGAGCCAAACTCTCAATCTCTACCTGTGGCAGGTGGAGCTGTGCCATGGAACAGCGCCCTTGAGCAGAACTAGGGCAAGCAGGAGGCGCTGAGTCTGTTTAAACAGAGAGGGCTTTCCCTCCAGCTCCTGGGAGGGAAAACTCAGGTCACTGAACTGCTGCACGGTGAGAATTAAAATTGTCACGAAGAAGATGGAAAAGACAAATGGAAATGAGGTCTAATACACACAATGCTCTAAGCTTGCCATTTGGCTCATCTTTCAGTTGTACCCTGGAAGCAAGAAAAAGTATCAGGAAATTCAAACAAAGTGTAATTGGAGAAAAATTTCAGGGACTTTAAAATAGCCCCTTACAACAGAAATGTCTCAACTACAGCCTGTTCTGCAAGGAGCGGTGCGGTTTATTTCTATGCACCTGTCTCCGCTTCTGTGAATTTTCCTGAGACGTGACTCTGCACTGAGAGTGAGTCCTGGGTGGGGACTCGCCGCACTGCTGTGTCCCTGTCAAAGACCTAAGGGAAGTTCATGTTTCCGCCAGGCAGTCTTATCTGAGAAGTAATGTTACTCTTCGTATTTTTATTTTATAACAGCTACCTGATTTAACAAGAAACAATACTGAGTGTTCTTTGAGAAAAGACAAAACCTATTTAAAAAAAAAAAAACATGGAATCCCCCAAAGTATTTACTTTGTACTAAGTAAAGTATTATTGGGTGCCTTTTGTTTACCAATTCATTCAACATTTTTCCAGATTTATGCTTGAACCACTGCCTGTATCACATCATAAGCCTTACAAAAGAAAACCAGCCCATTCACAAACCTATGTGAACTGACTAGGAAATATCTGTTCTTATTTTCTCTACTTTTCTGCTTTCCCATTAATACTTGCTCCTGTCCCTCTTTTTTGGAGACTATCCCAATAGATATCATCACTTCCAATGATCAAGGGTCCGTCCGCCTTCCTGTTTGCCCCAGTGAGAACCAGTGAAGCATCCACTTTCTTGTGTTACAGAGCTCCCGGCAGGACCCACCTACCTTCATGTCTCTACCTCATTAACTAAGTACTGATGCGAAGAATGAAATGGTACCCAATGCTGCATTAGCACCGGCTGACTCCCAAACTGTCCCTTTGTGAGCTGGGCAGGTTTGTTCACACCATGGCCCCACACCACAGGTGCACTTCATGATTCTTTCTCCAGTGGTCATGATCCATTTAATTAAAAATAATTCTTGCCTGGCTAGAAAGAGTCACAAACTTGGAACACAGCATGCAGTCAAATTGAATAATCAAACTTAGAAATTCTGAAGACACCTCCCCAAATGTCACCTCCAAATTTAATCAATGCCACTGTTGTTTTGTTTGTTTGTTTGTTGCTGTGCATTGAAATATCCAAACTCATCCCCTTCTTTACTGAAAAGGAACAATTAATTAACCACTGCTTCCGTCCCTTTCACCACAAACAATCACTAAGTAGCTTTAGCCCAGATCACCGTCTGGCACACAGTGTTCTGGCCTAGTCTGCAGTGCTTTCAGTTGTTGAAAACAATTCCTTTCATGGGTTATGACTTTTTATTTTTAACAACCACAACAAACAACAGATTTGGGCGCAAGGGTCCCAAAAGTTCCAATCATAATTAGCATCCGACTGTCTGCCAGCAAACCATTTCTGATCATTAATTCGACCATCACAGAGGAAACTGTCATGTTCCACGGGAGAGGATCAGAAGACAAGCTTCTTCCTGGGAGGTGCCATGTCGTCAAGGGTGGGGATGGCTCAGAGCACATCTCCAGAAGGAAGAATGCAGAGCACTGAGATGATGGAAGCCACGAACCAGCCCAGGGTGCATGGGGGTGGGTGCTGCCAGCACAGCGGGGAGCAGTCCCTCTTCACAGAGGACCCCTGCCCAGTGGCCTCACCACCAGGACATTGGCTTGCTGGGCATATTTCTGCTAGCAGCACAGTAAAAGAAAATGGGGAAGGGGATACATGTTCAATATCTATATTTTTTATTCTGAATAAACAGCACTACAAAGGAAGATTTCTAGAACACCTTCAAACTCCAGTGAGTCTACCATTACTTAACAACAGTTCACTAACTTTAGTTTTACCATTTTTATTTACAAGTATAAATAGTCATTCAATAATTTGGCTTATGAGTTGAGGGGGAAGGAACTCTCCTGGTGGAGCAATTCAGTCCTTTGTTTATACTGTGGGTTCATTATCATTGCATTATTTCATGGAGCTGCCATCTTTGTGGGAGAGGGGCACCCTCCTGGGCCTACTTTTAGGGGCCTAAAGAACGTGTTTCTTGTTTTCACTCTAATACCCACACTGAGCATGCAGAGTCCAGCACAGAGCGGGCACCCCGCACATGTTTACCCCATTCATTTTCCAGTTAGGATTGGGTTGAGTCAAAGGAACAGGGAAGAAGGGACTTGGGCTGACACTCACGGCAGAGTGACACTCATGGCAGGGTGACAGGGTGTGTGTCTGAAAGCTGTCCAGGGAAGCACTGGAGCTAATCTAATTAGCCGCTGCTGTGGCTGACAGGCTGTTCCTCGGCCTCTCTCAGCATGGGTTCTACCCCAAAAAGGGTCATGGGGAGGGGGGTGGTAAATATGCAATGCTCCTATCTGTGATGCTATTACATATCAAAACTGGCATCAATAATACTTTTGCCTTCTTGAGACAATGTGAAAAAAAAACCCTCACACGACTTCTTCGAAATTTTTCCTTTGTCTCCCCTCCAACACAAATAAAACCAATGAAACAAAACCCCTACCAACAACTAACAACACACCAGATTTAAAATTCTACGTAAACTATGGAAAGCAAATGTTTTCTGGAAACTTATAAACTATTGAAAAAACAAAGCGTTTTACAACTCTCTGATCCTGACTGCCCACTCTTCTCTTTTAATTGGATCCATCCTATGTGAGATGAATAGACTCCATAAAGGATGCCCGAGGCATGGGCCTACAGAGGCTGAGCAGGGCGGTGGAGTTCAGGACACAGCGGACAATCACGCATGCACAAGGTCACTAGGAGTCACAGCTGACTCGACGTAGGCAGCAACAAACAAACTATACCTCCTTGGTTTATTAGCAGTGAATTGGACATGTCTTTAAAAACCCAGAAGGCCTTTAAAAAGTAAGTCCCTATTTAGGATTCCAAGGTACCCACCACTCCATGAGGGCAGATGTGGATGAAAGCAAGCGAACCACAATGCCACCTACAGCATATTACAACCATGCTCCCAACAACTGCTTCTCAACGAATCCTTTCTGTAGCAAACTGCTTGGGTCTATTCTGAGTCTTCTGTGAGAACCGTGAAAACAAATGCAAATGCAGAAGCTCTTCTGCTTATGAAATTAAAACTCTTGAATCTTCTTTAGACTGGAGTTTCTAAATCCCAGTGCAAAGACATTGTGGACCAGATGATTCTTTTTTTTTTTTTTTTTTTTTTGGTGGGGGGATACACTGTGCACTATAGGATGTTTAGCAGCATCCCTAGCCTCAACCCATTAGATACCAGTAGCACCCCCTACACCAGAGGTAGCAACCGAAATGTCTCCACTCTGCCAAATGTCCCCTGGTAAACAAAACTTCTCTGGTTGAGAATCACTGCTTTAAATTACAAATAAATGAACTTTTGAACCGATATTAAAAATACAAACCCAATGTGAGAAAGAAGTCATCTTTCTATAGCACTGTAAGGATATATCAGGGCCACTGAAGATACATACAATGGCCCCTCACTGGAAGGGGGAAAAGTGCTTATTTGTGCTTCTTTGGACCACCAAGAAAGACCAGAAATAAAATGCTTATGGTGCCCATGATTCATCCCACCTGAGGAGAGAAACAAAATCCACCAGACCTGCCACCGTAGGCAGCTGTGGGGATGCTTTTGTTTTTAGAATCTTTCCTCACACCATGGAAAAAGGTTACATGGCACTGGCTTGGTGAGGATGTGACCTGCGAGACTATTCTGAAAAGCACAGGTATGTGTCCTACAGTGAATGTGCTGAGGTTGTGAGTTCCAGGTCATTGTAGGTATTCAAGTGGCGGCCAGATAACAATCAGGCCAGAGATGCTGTGGATGGGACTCCACAGGTGACAAGAGCTGATCACATTCAAATGCAACATTTCAGAGGCCCATGTCTGCTTTTACTGCCCAAACTCTTTTGGGATCCTTCCGAGAAAGCTGTGACAAGCAGAGGGCATCCATCCTGCCCCGGGTGGCAGGATTTCACAACCCCGGGCACCAAATGAACGTTTATCTTCCCCACCAATCACAGTTTAGGCAAGGCTCCCCACCTGGCTCAGGGTTATCTCCAACTGGTTTCCCCTCCCCACTCCTAATTCTCATTAACCCGTAAGACAAACGACAGGAGTACGTGCTCTCACACTGATGCTCAATCTGTCTTTCCTAGCAGCCTCTATTTATCAGATGCTTCACCCCAGTGACCCGTGACTCCTCAGTCTTTACCCAGCAACCAGCAAGTGGCACAGATCTGCAGCAGCGTTCACTACACCTGTTTGTAGGGAAGGGGGAGGCAGGGTGGCAATGGGGCCATCACTCTGGCGCTGGAGGATGCAGATGGTCTCTCTGCTCCTGGCTGAGGGAGCACGCGTGACCAGAACACTGACCCAGTGGCTCTGCAGAAGTGAGAGAAGCCAATGTTTTGTTCCTCTAGTTTCAAAGCCACAGCAGTCCAAACAGCGGATGTGTGAGCAGTCTGTTCTCCAACCATCTAATTGCATCTCCTAGTGTATGTTCTAATGAAAACAGAGTGGGACCTATTCATAGGTATAACAGCTCTTTATATTAAATTTTGAGTGGAATCCTCTATCACCTGACAATGTTTTCTTTTAAAGAATATGTGATTTCCACAGGCAACTGTGTGCTTTGTATAAGCCTAATCATTTTGCTTCTGCACCTTATGTTCTAAGATTTTCTTCCCGTGTCCAGTACATTAAATGTAGCTCAACTCCCACAGAATAAAAATGTGCAGAGAGGTGGCTTTCTGTTTATTTATTGCCATGTAGTTGAATTTCACCCAGATTTTCAGAGTTTGGGATCTGAAAGGGACCTAGTAGATTACCTGGTTTATTTTCTCCATGTAGCTTTTTGGGGAAATTGAGCCCACAGAAGTTCAGTGACTTTCCTAAGATTAACTAATGACTAAGCTGAGACTGAATTTCTACTACCTTGCAGTTTCCATTTACTATAACTTAATTTCCACTGAAGAGGATGAAGCATTTGGCTGGTTACTTTTGCGGAACCACTTGAGAAAACTGGCAGTTTCTTCCAAAGTTAAATATATATTTATTCCATGATCCAGTGGTTCTGCTTCTAGGACATTACCCAGGGGAAATAAAAACATATGTCCATAAAAATGTTTGAACAAGGATGTTCACAGCAGCTGTATTCTTAATAGCCCCAAACTGGAAACAACATTAATGCCCAACAAGAGGCAAATACATAAACAGATTGTGGTATATTTCTACAATGCAATAGTGGTTACTTCTACAGGTGTGCTGGGCAAGTTCCCCTAATACAGTAAGAAGAGAGTAAATATTTCAATTCTCTTGGATTTTGCCAGAAGCCCTCTGCACCCCTGGCCCTCCTACCTTATTTCTTCCAGCTATTCTTTCTCTTTTGCTAGTCATCTACTTTATACTCTTGTCCCTCTCAAATCCGTGATACTATAATCCTTCCTCCTCCTTCCTCCCTCTCAACTGATAACCTTGCTGCCTATTTCACTGAGAAAACAGAGACACTGCAAAGAGAAGTTCCATACAGTCCCAGTACAATTCCTACCTGTGCCCTACCATACCCTCTGCCTCCTCTCCTATCCCGCTGCATGAACTGCCTGGGTCCCTAAACGAGACCCCGCCACCTCTATTCCAGATACTAACCCGTTTTACCTACACAATGACATCCCACCAGCAATTGCCCCCTTTATCCTTCATCATCTACTTCTCCAACTCTGCTAACTATTCACGTTAACATAAAGCACACTGTATTGCTGCCCGTCTTAAAAACACCATCCCTGAACCCAGTTTCCTCCTCCAGCTATGGCCCATCTCCTTGCCTTTACCTGGAGCAAATTCTCTAAAGATTTATTTGTGTTGAACCCATTTCAAGCTAATTAAACTTCCTATTCCAACTCCATTTTGTCACAAAAACAAGCTCTTGGCCTTGATAAGACTTCCACAATGTTAGTTCAAAAGGTCAGTCGCACACTCTTATCTTACTCCATTTATCAATGACAATTGGCAACACTGATATTCCCACCTTCTTGACACCCTTTAATTCACATGTTCCTAAAACACTAAACTCTCTTTGTTCACTTCCTGACTCAGTTTCCTGTGTTGGCTTGCCCATCCCCCAACCCTTGCTCTCACTGACTCTTTTTTCCCCTTTTTAAATACTCCAGGATATGTTTATTGGTTTGAGAGAGAGAAAAATATCAATATGAGAAACATCAATGAATTGCCTCCTATATGTGCCCTGACCAGGCATCAAACCTGCAACATTTTGGTTTATGAGATGATGCTCCAACCAATGGAACCACCCAGCCAGGGCAACTCTTGCTGACTCATCAACACTGGGGGCCTTAGGCTCAGCCTCTGGGCTTCTCTTCTCCTTCCATGCCCTCCTCAGATGACCTCCTCCAGATTTGTGACAACCAGTCACTCTGTACACCATTGACACTCACGTCTACATCTCTAGCCGAGGTCCCAATCTTCCCTCCAGACGCAGAGGGCCCCCTGCCAATCGAGCATCTCCTCTTGGCTGTCTGAGGGCACCTCACCCTGGCCATTCCCAAAATGACCCCTCTCTCAAATCCATCCTATTCTTAGGCTCCCTCATTTGAATAATGCCAACTTCATTCTCCTGGTTGCTAGGCTATAAGGTGAAGTCGTATCTGACTCCTTTCTTTCTTTGCCATCCCACATCCAATCCATCAGTCAACGTGGTCAGCCTCTGTCCCGGAAGTAAATAACTAGTGCTGTACCACTTCTCATCATTTTCACCATTGCCATCTGGGTCCAGCCACCATCATCTCCTGTCTAGGTCACTCGCTGCAGTTGCCTCCAAATTGTTTTCTCTGGTTCCCCTTTTAACCTTCAGGTAACAGGGGTCCTTCTAAAGGAATAACCGTATCTTATCTCTCTTCTCAAAACACACCAATAGCTTCCTATCTCAATGAGAACGAAACCAAACTCTGATCCCTGTGACCTCCTTGACCTTACAATGGCCTTACCCCTGTGCCACCAGCCTTCTTCTCCCTGGGCGGGTACACCTGCCAACCCTGCTTCTGGAGCCTATTCCTCCAAATTTCTGCACATCCTTCAGGTTTCTGAGGCCTCCCTGACACTTCCCTTCCCCACCCTCTTACCACCATCTACCATCATAGCCTTGTATCTGTTCACTGAGTGTCTCTCCCCACTCAAATGCAAGTTTCAAGAGGGAAGGGTTGTATTTTATTCTCTGTTGTATCCAGGGCCAGTAACAGGCACTATAAACACTGGTTCAGTGAATAAATAGCAAAAGAATACTATGCTTTGAGCTGGGTGGATCCTGTCCTTTCTACTTTCTGGAACCAAAGCATTATAAATAAATTACATTGTCAATAAATTAGCTTGCTGAGACCACTGTTGAAAAGCTGTACATTCTCCAAATCACATAAGAGAATCAACAGCAATGAATCAAACCATGAAGAAGTTCAATCTTGCTTTCACATGAAATCAAAATAACATTGATGACAAGCAAATTTACTTATTAATTCAAAAAACATTTATGAATATGCTACAGTGAGCGTAACATAAAGAGGAAAAATGAGGCGGTGGGAGCCAGAAGGAGGTATCTTGTAGGGTGCACTGTCTACATATCTGTGTAGCAGGAATTCATTGTGAATCTCATGCCCCTTGCCCCTCTTTTTAAAGTTTAGGCCGATCTGGAAAAGCTGACAGCAGAAACTGAGGCAACATGCAGATAATTACTGGGCTGCATTAATATAAAGAAAAGCCATTCTAAGCGTTTGGAACTGACAGTGAAATGTGTCAAAGGCAGAAACACAAGTAGAAAATCCACTTAAAATGAACACTCAGATCAACCACAGGCTAATGATGATCATTTTCTGTAATTAGTAATACAAACCCACAAGCAAGGAAGCGATGTGCTCAGTGTGGAGGACAGAGGGACAGGAAGAGGGGACACAGAGAGCAGTCTCCAGATCACTGGAGTCTGAACAATTAAACAATGTGACACTCAGGTTTTTTTTAACACTATTTCCAACAAGATCAAGGGAGAAAACCAACCTTAATCTGTTATATTTTTATGGCACTTTACATCTTGAAAATCATATGAACATACACTATTTCCTCTACCCTGACAAAATTTGTGTTGAAGACAAAACAGTGTGACTGTGTACTTTTTCTGTGTTTTATACATTTACATACTTACATATTTTATAAAGGGGAAAAAAACCAGGGTAAGACACTCTTCCAAAAAGGGTTCTGTGTCAATAAAATTTAGAATACATTGCCCCCTGTATGCACTGGCTAGATACCAAAGATGAACATTTACTTATCAGAAAACAGTTTCCCCAAGGTTCTTCAAGCTTATCAAACATAGCACCCCTTTTTGGCTCAGAACCTATTAATATCCTCCAATCTTATAATACAGATTGCCCTAGCCTGAAGGCTCTCCAGTATCACTTTGTGGGCTTA
Organism: Glossophaga mutica; assembly: GCA_039655065.1. Classification (NCBI taxonomy): domain Eukaryota; kingdom Metazoa; phylum Chordata; class Mammalia; order Chiroptera; family Phyllostomidae; genus Glossophaga; species Glossophaga mutica. Next base: position 163,301,573 of record CM077303.1, read on the forward strand.
CAATTTTAAATAAAATCTTTAGGAAATGACAAGCGTAAATGAGCCCTGTGCCTGCTGTAAAGCTGCCAGTCACCGAGTGTGCGCTTCCTTGCTCCCCTGCAAGGACAGGGGCCCGAGGTGTTCTCACATGGGCTCTTAAAGAGGTTACTTTGGATAAGATGAGGCATAGCAACGGACGCCCGGAGGTGAGGATACACAGAGGCTTTACAAAACTGAAGCGAAGGTGTGACACACGTGCCATCAAAACACAGACAGCTCAGTCTGCTCTGCAGAACAGCTCCTGACACGCACTGACGCCTGGCAGGAGTGGGGGCAGGGGCAAGTGCTGGGCAAGAAAATCCCACGGTATAGCAGGGACTCAAACCCCTCCCAGTTTTCACAACTGGGAGAATGGATGTTTACCTCACTGGATAATTCCTGCTTGTTAGAGATGTGTGAAATACTTGTGATTCGTCTTCCTCCCGCTCCTTAAATGACTGGGAAACCAGACTTGGCACCCACAGAAATAAGGGAATGCAGTGTAAAATCACCTCATTATCGAAAGTGCTGTGATCCTGCCGGACTCTGCTCCTGTTGATGGGCGGCAATGTATGGGGTACATTATTTCCTTGATACCACGCAAATGCAACTCCTGAACTCATTCATTATGCATAAATTATTAAGTTATAAAACACCACTGCTAATGAAACTGGCTACAATAAGAAGTGTGATTAAAGTCACACGTGACTGTGACCTATTAAACAATAATGTACTAATTCATAAAGCTGTATACAACTTATCCAGTTACTATAATTAAAATATGCTTCATCCATAATTGCCCTACCAACTCTTCAATCTCCCTGAAACTATTTGCAAATGAGGGCAAAACCACAGCTCCTGCTACTATTGTAAGTCTTCTAGTATGGGTAACCAAGAAAATCCTTCCAAAAAAACCCCTCCCCAACTCTGTTCTAATGCAATCCTATTGATTAGTCATAGACTTATAGCTGGCAGATATTTTGGTAAATTAATGTATGTTTAAAGGCAGGAAAAAATCCATGCACAGAAATCGAGGGGAATAACAGTGTTTCACATATTTCTGCCAACATATTAACTAATACCTCAGAAAAGATCCTTGATATGTCATTTGCTGACTGATGAGTGCGTAGAGTAGAGACTCGAGCACAGAATTTTATTGCTGAAGACATTTTCATCTGCAGCCAAATCACCAGGGAAACACTTTGTCAAACAACTTCATTCCGCATGGAGACTCTGCGACAATATTGGCATTTTAAGAATTTGTTCAGGTTTTTCCTATTGCATCTCCCTGTCTGTGCCTGGAAATATTTACAGCAACACTGCAATTCATGCAGACACTCAGTTTACCACCTGGAAACCCCCTAGCCAGTGCATGTTTCACCTCACCAGTGATTTTAAAGTAAGTGCTCAGAAGTTGTATGCTTCTAATATGAATGAGACAATATATTTTGGAATGGTTTCAGGTCAACCCCCATTTCATGTTAATAGATACTGATCACGCTTGGGGCATCTCCGAAGTTCCTGACTGAGGTTCCTTTGAAAACACGCAATCTTTCTTTTTTCTTCCTGAGCTGAACCAGAAAGTTAAGAAAATTATGAGGGAGAGAGAATGAGAGAAGGAGAGGAAGTGGGTGTGGGAAGGGAGGGGAGGAGAAGGAAGAAAAGGAGGACGGGGAAGGAAGGGAGAGAAAAAAGAGAAAGGTAGGGGGAGAGAGGGACTGCGGAAGCAAAAACAAGGTCGGGGGAACAAAACACGTGGCTTGTCAGATTCTGGTTAATTTGTATTTTAGACCCTGTATTTATTTTGCCTGCAGTGGGAACATAACCCCTCGCAACAATCTTTGACACTTCACCCTTTCTCCTATCCCGTCCTCCCGTAAGTGCTACCAGATTCTCAACCCTCAATAACATTCTCAACCTCTTCATCAGCCCCCTGGTACGAGCCACCATGGCCCTCATCTAGGCCCCCGGGATGGCCTAGCAATCGGTATCCAAAACTACTGGCCCCTGCACTCCATTCTATCTGTATGGTTTAAAGTGATGTTTTCAAACAGCGAATCTTCCCGCACTTTCACACTTGCCCTTCCCCTTTGTTCTGGGCTACATCCCCTTAACATGGGCAAGCATGTTAAGGCAAGCATGATGGGTTCCTGCCCAGAATTCAGACGTCACCTGGGATAGCAGCACTGTCGAGCCCTCAGATGAGCCTGCCCTGTTGCCATAGGTACTTTACATGTGCAGCGTTCTCCACCAGGAACACCCTTCCACACTTGATGCTGGTACCCACGCACCCTTCTCCTTCATCTGGTTAGCTCCTGCCCCTCTTCAGAGCTTCCTTCCATAGTCAAGTCCCCCAGTATAAGCCCTCACAGCACAGTGTACCTTTCTGTCTCCATACTTACTACCATTTAGAACACATGCCCATTTATGAGATATATTTGATTAGTATGTGTTAGTCCTACTGTGCTATATGGCTCATCTGTGCAAGGGACATATCTATCTCTACCTATGCATCCCTCAGCAGAAGGCCTGTTGTAAATGTAAAACAGGTGCTCAAAGAACACAGGTGACTGAAGGAATGGAGGTGAACAATGGGTCCTCTCACCACATTAATGTTAGGCAAGAAGACAACGAATATCCTTCCCACCATCACCACCGGTAAAATCGAGGCTCTGCAGAACCATGTAAGTAGTCACCTGACACGACCTTCTACTCACTGTTTATGTTGTCAAGTTATTTTTCCTTCAAAAAATTTTAAAAGGTTACTTTCACACATGCACACACACTCCAATACATGGTGGTAGTTGTCGTAAACCACCTTTTAGAACAATCACAGAGCAAAGACCGGGGCCTTTCTGCTCATGGAGCCGGCCCTCCAGGCAGGGCCAGCCCTGAATCACGTGGCAGAGAGGGGCAAGTGCCCAGGCCCTGGCCCAGGGGCTTCCTGTACGCCGGCTGCTTTCAGTTTACAAAGTTTCCTACAGAGCCTAAAATACAGCACACTCTTGTGAAGCTGGCATTGCATGTATACGAAAAAACCTGCTTTTGATTTTTTCATGGGCAAGGAAACAGGGACAGAATTGACCACGGGTATCAGTCCGATTTTAGTTTAACTCTGATTTCTCCATCAACTAACACAGACCCTTGTGTGTGATACAGAAGAATACTGATACTCACTTTCTTTTTAATAATATTACTAAAAAAGCGATCACATGTGGAAAGGCAGGAAGGTAGGAGATAAGCAAAAGAAGCAATGACTATGGTAATAGACGGTCTGGAAAACCAAACCCTAAGAAACACAGATCTGCTGTAGGGAAATCAAGGGCTGCTCTGCAGAGACCCGAAGAGGACAAGGTAAAGGTAGAAACTGCACCAAGGCCAGCCTTTGATTTTGGACTCTGGTCAGCAATAAAATCCACTGCCAGCTATAGAACTGGGACTCTTTCTTTTTCCATCAGTGATTTTTCACAGACTGTCTGCTGCATTCTGGGGGAAAGCCACTTTCTTTTGTCTAAAATTTTCTGGCCATTAATTATACCCAAGATGACATGTTTTCATATGGTAAGTAAACAAAGAAACATCATTCTTGGCTTTGGAGGAATATCAGTGTTATATAAAATTAGACCATTATTCTTGAAGCCCAATCTATAACATTCTTTTCTACTCATATAGATAGATATTCCCTAAATAGCCCTGAAATAACAATTTACTTTGTAAAAGCACTAAACTTCAACCTATTTCCAAAGGACTAATCAACATATAGAAGAAAATCCTTGTGAATTTTCTATTTTGAATTTATACATGATTCTTTGCTGCTAGTTTCAAGATAGATATAACTTATGTACAGTAAAATCTCATGCTTATTCTTTAAATAACAAGCCAGAACAAAAACTTACAATGCTTAAAATTAAAATAATAATTCTAAGAGGCAAAAAGGTTAAAATTCCTGTTCAATCAGTTCATTGGTTTATTGCTTAATTTACTCAGGAGACAAAAAAAGTGATTTAGCTTTTCATAGTAAAGCAATTTACAAAACAGGAGGGCTATCAGAGACACTACCATGAAGGACAGTAAGACTCTGCACAGAACTGCTTTATTTAGGCATCAGAATAAAATAAGAGAAGTCAGTTCGATAACGCCCAGCCATGTGAATTATTCGGATTTTTCTGGACAACATCAAACACACAACAGCGATTTACAGAAAAGGATAACTGATACCATCTGTTACTGAGAAGTGACATACCATAAATACCTGAAAAATGACGGCTACCCTTCACTTCCGCGTGGATTTCTAGTGGACACTTAAGATATAGAAAGTATTTGCAGTATGTAAATAATACTCGTACATTAAAGAATTCATTAGTTAGCTTAGCACTTTATAAAGCAATACTTCATTTATGATAATGAATGGACTACTTAAACATATTATTACATGAATTTTTTATTATATAAAAAATTAGGTTAGGAACAAGTATATGGTGAACTCTGATTCTCTTATTCTGCTTCCTTCCAAGAATTAAAATAACAAGCAACTTCTTTATCATAATTCATTCCCACTCACATAAAATAAAAGTAATCAATATCTAAAAAAAAGTAATCAATATATAAAATGACCTGTACAGTTATCAATCTGGTGCCATCTACAGTAATGATGTGACTGTAATGTGGGAAAGTTACCTAACTTCTTTGTGCCTCAGTTTCCAAATCTACACAATGGAGACAGTAAGAACACCTGCTCTGTAGGGTCAGTGTTAAGCTAAATTAGAATACACAAGCACTGTTCTCTACTCCCCTCCCTGCCGCCCTCCCTCGCTGGAGCTGTGCCAGGCACGGCCCAGCAGCCCTCAGTAAATATAAGATGTGGTGACTATTATCAGCTTACCCGCTGCATAACCCAGATGGAGATGACTTAAAAATTATATAGGAAGTTCATGTGTTCGCAGTGACTTACCACCACCACAAAAATGTTTCTTGATAGTCTAAGGGATCAAATTTAAACCATTTCTTTTCCCCTTGAGCGGACTCACCACAAAGACAGCAGCTGTAGACTGCACGCAGGGGGTAGGGGGGTGGGGTGTATGTGCCACAGCCAGGTGCCTTTCATGTGCTGTTTTACTTATTTTTCACAACAGCCCCAGGATGTGTACAGTTATTGATGTTACATGTCACGATGAGAAAACTGAGATGTATAAGAAGTTAAAGGACTAGCTCAAGGTCATGCAAGTGGACAGTGGTGATGCTAGGGTTTGTGCGGACTCGGTGCATCCCTGGGGCCTACGGCATCAGCAGTCACCAGAGAGCAGAGTCCCCACCGTGCCTGTGGACGGTCTGCAGAGAGAAGAAAAGGAGCGGTGGGGGCGACCCAGACTAGCGGTCAGAGCAATGGGCCCAGCAGTCAAGGCTGCCACACTGCTGCTAGTAAGAGTGGTTTCCAAGCAAAAATGTGCATGTGAGATTTCTTCTATATTTAAGACAACACAAGGGAACACTGAAGAAAATTAAGTCAAGTTTATGAAAGGGGGAAAAGAAAAGAAAACACTAGTACAAATGACTGAGCTTTCATTATTTCATGGCATTTCTGCAACGGCCCACTTTATTCATGAAAACATTCCAGAAATCTCTTTGTTTCAGATCTAATTTTATCTAAGAAAAATAAAATCAAAGAAATTGTGTGTATTTGAAATTGTGTATATTTAATAGCTTTGATTTTTCCGAACCCCTTTTTTAGGGTGGAGTAGGGAAGCAGTGATGTTGAAAAAGTTATAGAAGTTTCAAGATGCAATTCTGTTTTTCTTTAAGCCATCAAACGTCATGAGCAATGGGTAAAATCATTTTGTATGGCCTTTAAAATATCACATCAGAGTTGTGAATGTAGTAAACAGAAATAAGGATTTCAGCTAGTCAAGAATACTGAAGTCACTTCTGTACATCTTTTAAAGACCATTTTGGAGTGTTTTTAAGAGAGGTGTTCTAGATGAGAGTACATCAAGTGGTTTTATCTGCATGCTTCACAGAAGCTGATCTTTTTCTCCAAAACCATCATAAAAACTCTCAGAATGAGAAAGAGAAAAAATGATAAAAACACAAGAAAAAATTTCATATATGCAAAAGACCTAGGGAGTTCATCTCATATTTCATGAACTGAAGGTTACAAGTCACTTTTTTTCTAAAAGGAATTTTTTTTCAGATATCAACTGGGCAGTAAAAGGAATTCTCATGTGTATTCAAAAACAACAACAACAAAAGCAGTTTCCGGCCAAATAGAAACTGCTCTTGCTCAGCTGCTCTGTGAGATCTTGCCCCGTTCTTACCTGATATGAGGAAGCTCTCTCCCCAGTTTGGGGGGGGGGGGAGGAGGGGGGGGCGGGGCGGTAAAGGAGAAACATGCCAGGTCAAAAGTGCTGCTATATGTTAAACTGTGTTCTAAAACATCGGCTGTGAAAACTCAAGGCCCACACAGCCACTGATTGCTCAAATGCAGCCGGGAGCTGTGTCTTTTCATGCCCCTTTTTGGTTCAATGCCTGGGACATAACTGTTCTGGGGTAAACCAGTATTGCCTCTGCGAGCTTTTTCCTCTTGACCAGGCCCCTTCTTTTCCTCTAGCAGAACTAAACCGTTCCACCCCTGTGTTCTCTGCCTGCATTTCCTTCCACCGTAGCTTCCTGAAAACTTTATTTCATATGTTAATTAACATGTTTTTTCCTTCCGTCTACCCTGTGCATCACCGAGGCAAGGTAGAAGGCCTCAGGGCTTCGTACGGACTTAGTACATGTTCACAGATACTTCTTCTGAGTAGTGGTTTTGTCAGATATACTGTGGGACAGGCATGGGTTTGTAAGGTACTGTAACTGACAATATTAAAAACGGGAATACACACAGGAAAAGATGCTCAATATCACAGACACCAGAGAAATGCAAATTAAAACCACCATGTGATATTGCTGACATCTACTAGGATGGCTATAATAAAAAAGACAAATAACAATATGAAATGGCAGGGGGTGGAGACATTGGAACCCCCTCATGAATAGCAGGTAGGAATGTAAAATGGTTTGGACAACATTCTGGCAGTTCCTCAATTGGTTAAAAACAGAGTTACCATACAACCCAGCGATTCTACTCCTAGGTGTATACCTAAGAGAAGTGAAAACATACATCCACTCAGAAACTTGTACACAAATGCTCAAAGCAACATTATTCATAAAAGCAAAAAAAAAAAAAAAAAAAAAAAAAAAGTTGAAACAACCTTAATACCTATCAACTGATGAATGGATAAATGAAATGTGGTATAACCATACAATGGGATGATAATTGGTCATAAAAAGGAATGAGACACTAATACATGGATGAATCCTGACAACATTACACTGAAGTGAATGAGGCCAGACACAAAGGACCACATATTTTTATGATTCTATTTATATAAAATGCCCAGTAGAGGTAACTGTCTGGGGACAGAGAGTACACTAGTGGTTGCCAGGGGCTGAGGAGAGGGGTGAGGATGCTGCTAAGGAGCGGGCTTTTCTTTTCAGGGTAATAATGATGTCCCGTAACTGACTGTGGTAATGCACGCCAGCTGGATGAGTACACTACAAGTCACCGAACTGCACACTCTGGATGGACTGTATGGCTTATGAATTGTATCTCGATAAAACCACTAAAAAAACAGCAACGTCTGAACTCTTTGGCATCCGACTATGCTTTGATCGGCACATAAGCAGGAACTATAGTGATCACTAAACTAAGTGCTTACTTCAAAATGAAGTCTCTCTGAATCACTTTTTTCTTCAGTTTCTTCAAGATTCATCATTTGGGTAAAACTAAAGCAGTTCAAAGACGGTTAAAACTATCAAGGTCAGCTAATCTGATTTCTCTCATGCTCACTAATTTGCTGCCTCTCTGGATATACTGCTTATTGGTTTTCTCCCTCCTATTGCCTGTGAAGATATGTCAAAGCTTGTTAGGATGTTGGAACTGTAGAGACCCTTTCAGGAGAAGAAGCTGCAATCTCCAATTAGTCAAGTTTATAACTTGTTGAAGGAAGCAGGAAGGAGACAATAGTGAGGAAGGGAGGTATGAGATGGCTAAAACAATATTTATTTTTTATGAAATTCACCTTGTACTTAAAAGCAATAACTTTACAGAGAATTAAATGTACCTGGAATAGAACAAGAAGTTCTGTATTTGGTGTTGAGATACTGTGTTTTTTTCTTTTTATCATAAACCTAACTATTAAGAATAGAAAACAGTGGGGCAAAAAATGTTAAATTTGGCCAAGTCACAAAGTTTAAAAGCATCAGTTGAGGCAAATGACTTTTAGGTTTCATTTATGTAGACTTTTTTGTAGTATACTCATCCTTCTCTTTCTATTAGCTATTTTATAAAATGAGATTCTGTTCTGAGACTTTTAAATAGTTAAGGGCAGTCCATTTAAATATTTCTTTAAAATATGCCATGAGAACCTTATAAACTTGCTCAATCAGAGATTTAAGCAATCTCATCTTCATTTTTAATTTATTTTGTGAATCATCAATGCAAGCTTTAACTTCAAGGGGTTTTCACTTACATTTATTCATAAGCAAGCCAAACACCCTAACAAAACGCAGATTAGAAGTAGCCCCTGTGAATTACCAAGACACAATACTCAGCATGTGTGAAAACTGAGGATTAAATTACTCTCCTTCTGCAAGATACGCATCTATTTCTTCAATAACCAAACGACTGGAATAATTTATTTATCCAAATCAATTAACAAAATTAAAAAGAAAAAGCACATTCAAAGAGGAGAAGACTCTTATCAGAATATAAAAGGAAATACTGTACCAGAAAGAATCCAGACACAGCTTTGTAAATCCTAAGAGGTATTTAAAATCATAGCTAATAAAGGAGACAAAACAGACAAAAACGTTAACTTTCCTATATGGGAGAGGCACAAAATGAAAAAGAAAACTATATCAAAGACTTTGTTACCACTATCTCAAAAATCAGGGTAGGGAAATTGACAAAGTAAGATTACAGTCTGTCTTCCCTATTAAGTTCTTTACAGGCAAGGTAGACAACACAACTGAATTCTTCATTAAATTCAGTATGAAAATCCTCCGCAGAAAAGAATACAACTATCTTCACAAACTGTTAATGTTTGAATCACACTCCTATTTTACTGGAAATCACTCCTTAATCTTGGCTGAGATGAAATTTTATAAGAGGCATAAGAACATTTGCTAGAAAAACAAATAAACACAAACACAATGATAAATTCCCAATTTCCCATTGTCAGTGACTTTTATAATATTTAACTATTTTAGGACTTAAAAAAAAAAAACAAACCCAAAATGCATCCTGACATTTGAAACTCTTTTCAAATTCCACTCCCTCGAAAAGATGAATTAGGACCTAGACATTTCTCATCAGAAAGAAACACACTTGTAGAGTGCTTTGCGAAATTACACATGTGCAATTATGTCATTAATTTTGACAATAATTAATTTGCTCTTTCCCTCAGGCTCAATCTGTAATAATGAAATAACGCTAATATGAAACTAAATTGAAATATGCAGGCATGTCCATTCTGTAAAAGCAGAGACCACCTCTTTAGCTCGTTGAGGTTATTTTCTAAATTCTTTATGTTTGCAGGCATGTCACAAGGTTGACAGGAATAGGAAGGTTCATACAGTCTCATTAATCACCTCTCTGTGCAATAGAGGTTTAAATTAAGATTGGACAGTGGCACAGCTAAGCACGACTTGAGTGACACTTTTCCTACTTAAAATACTGTTGACCTATTGTCGATGTCTATCAAACATGGCGCATAGTAGGTGCTCCATAAATGCTGTTATTGATAGAGATAATGATAAAGGTTTCCTTTGGGAAGAGACTCTTTTACAAGGAGATAGGTACAGAAAAGAAAGAGGAATAGCAATAAGAACTGACTCTGAAGTAACAAACAAAAATCAGTAACAATAGGGAGCCATGAAAATCTTTTTGTTTTTATCTAAAAAGAGAAAGCAGTGGGTTTTTCATAATATATATTTCATTCATGTTTTTAATATTTATAACTGACACATGCAATTTACCAACAAAAATGTGGGCTATGGAATTTATTTAGATTTGATTTACTCAAATCATCTTTATTAGATAAATAAATTTTTTATTGTCATATATCTAAAATAATCCTCTGCACATGAATTTTTACTACAAGATAGTTTAAAAATTTAAACACTGTATGTATCAAAGTTTTTACTACTGAGCTATCAGGTTTCTTTATATGTATTCATAAAATCTGTTTTTCAAGCTTGTGTCAAACAAGGCATATTTGATTAAATCAATGATCTAAAATAACCTCTTTATTCCCTCCTTTCTGGTTAAAAGGTACTGTGTTTTTTTTCCCAGGTTAAAAAGTGTTCGGTGTTTAATGATGAAACTTACTCATTTATTTTGCTAACTTTTCATCTAAAATTTATTTGAGGAAGAGCCAATTCTAATTTACATTATTTGAAGAAAAAATGCCAAATGCTCACCCTTCAACATTATATTTTTTACCTTCCTTTAGTATAAGCAAATAAATTCTCAATGTCACTGCTGCTGAGTTTCCCTGCTATTTTTATATTCTACTGACAGAATATTCAAAGCTGACAAATGCTGTAGAACAGACATAGTTATTAAAAGCTTCAATTTACAGCAAATAGTGACACGTTTGCCTTTGCTGCTCATAAAGCAGATTCGAAGAGGTGTAAATATACAGGGAAGGTGGAACACATTTTTACTTTTCAAAACAGTTCCAATAAGCAATGCTCATTTGAAATACTATTCCAAAGGTATTAGGCTAGCTATTAATTCAAAGAATAAAAACAGAATGATGACTGGCAACTTTTAACAGCACTTTAAAAACTTTAGTTATGTGGATCGTTTTGTCTAAGAAAGGGTTTTTAAAAAAATCCTAAATAATTGATTTAAAATACAAGATGGGGAGTTTTGAAATAATCAAGAATCATATACTTGCAAGAGGGAAAAGAAATAGAGCCAATAAACAAAATATTTATTTGTACTGCACAGGAATGGCTAGTTTGCTATTGAGTTGAATTTCCTCAAATTGACAGTAACCCAGACTTCTACTACATGCTAACCAAATTTTTTGAGGGGAGAAAGCATTTATGTATCCTCCCAAATGAGGCAGGGGTCGGAGAGTGTAAGATGAACTTCAGAGATGACACTGAAACATTTCTCACACGGAACTCTTCTTGACCTCTCAATGACCTCTTTGGAGGCTGACTCTCAGTGGTGCGAAACTGTAAAATACAGGGTCTGGCAGATAACGCCTGCTTGAGTGTGGTTGGTAGGGTGATATCATGGGCGTAATAATTTATAGTTTTAATTTGAACATTTTACCTAAAATGTCAAGCACACATATGGTGTGCTTGAGTGTGATATTGTTATGTTACAGAATTACATGCTTATGATTTTGTAATAAAAAGGGGCATTATTGGTGTCAGACCCTGTATATGGCCAGCAGCAGTTAGAAATGGGAAGACAGGCAGGCAAAAAAGACAGGAAAATTCATACAAAAAAAGCAAGCAGACTTTCTCCCATTCAAAACACATGTCATCAGCAAAAGGGTTAATTCAGAAAAGTCTGTCCTAATGCTGTGGTGGGGGTCAGGGTGAAACACCGACAGTTTGAAGAGGTAAGTGATTCACCTGCCCCAAGGCAAGAAAATCAGGTAAGAATCTGGAGAAATGAACCATACTCAAACACAGACAAACTTTTGAGGATGATGAAAATAATCTATAGTGTTATCCCCCTTAATCCACAGGAGATGCATTCCAAGACACCCCACCCCCCACCCCAAACAGTGGATGCCTAAAACCTGGGATAGCGCCAAAGTATACTATGTTTTTTCCTACACTCCCTGTACATATGTACCTTTTCTCTTAAAGAGAAAAGCTTACAGCTTCTCTTTGGCATATCTGAATCGTCAATGTCACTACTCTTGCCCTTTGCGGCCGTTATTAAGTAAATAAAGGTTACTTGAACACAAGCACTGTGATTACTGCAACAGTTGATCTGACTGATAACTAAAGGCTACGAAGTGACTAATAACTGAGGCCTGTACATTTTGAAGATGCTGGACAAAGAGATAATTCATACACACACGGGTGGGTCCAAGTGAAATAGAGCAGGATTTTATTGTGTTACTCAGACATGCATGCAATTTAAAACTTACAAATTGTTTGTTAAGAATTTTTCATTTAATATTTTCAGATCTCAGTTGACCACAGGTAACTGAAACTGAGAAAAGTGAAATGGAAGAAAAAGGGTGACTGCTGTACCTGAATTGGGGCGTTGGTTATACAAATACACTCATTTGTCAACTCAGGGAACTATATACCTAACTACACAATTATGGTCTGTGCATCAGATGTATGTAATTACATTTCAAATTTCTAAAAACTCAAAAATTATGTGCTAATTTTAATGCATTAGATGCAAAATTAAGAATCTCTGTTAATAATTTTTATAAAGCTTTCTTTAAAAATAGAAAAATTTAAAAGGAAAAACACAGCACCCCTAGGGAAAAGAACAGGAGCAGAGCGGAGACAAAATCATTAAACTCTGAGTTACCACTGGAATAAAATCTTTCCAAAGGCTTAAATATTTAGCGATCATGAGGGCCAGTGAAGAAAGAAAAGGTATAATGTCCCATATTTGTACAACTCTGATGTCTGTCCTAGTAGGCTATCACAGTATCCCTATGTTAAAGTTAATCAAATATGCGGAATAGTTCAGTGATTATGCCTAAGGTTACAGAATTAACAAAAGGCCAGGATGCAAACAGATCTCCTACTCATAATTATTCTCATAAAACAATACTCTGCACACATACTGTGTGTGATGTATAAAATAAAAACCACTATTAGCTTCACATAGTGGTGATAAAACTTCCCTGCCTCACTTCCACACAGGACTGGTGAGTGTTAATGTTCTAGAAATTGAGTGCACAACCTACAACAACAATCAAGAATTTCTTTTTCTGAAATATTCATCCATTCATTGGTTTAAAAGTCTTCCACAAGTTATTTTTGGGTATGCAAATATGTATCAGCTAAATACTTAGAGCCCAAAGAGCTCTTTGACTAAAATTATTATGTATAATTTTATTATTTCAGTCTTTCTATTATTATTTCATTGAAGTTAATTATACTTGATTCCAGAAGAGCAGGAAGGAGATCAAAATACCAGACGAGACTACATTTTCTATGAATTAGTAACTGAGATGTGCCTTCTGAAAGCTTTGTAAAAAGTGGGGGAAAGCAGTACGTCACGTACGAAGGAATTTCACAGAAGTTCGCTGAGGCCCAAATACGACACCAGAGCCATCCGGTGCCTCAGCCAGTCTTGGACACCGTGTTCTCACTTCGACCGCCTGGACTCCTAAATACAGAAGTAGTTTTCTGCACTAATACAATATAGTCTTCTTTCTGTGCAGCATCCAGAAACTCCAAACTGTAGCCTAAGATGGTCAGCATGACCTTGAAACACAACAGTTTGAATATTGGGCTCACTGTGCTTACTCCCGATTTAAAACACACAGATACACACACCCGTGATGAAGGAAAGCCATTAGTGTGGATTTTATCATCACAATCATTGATGCAACCCATGTGGACCTTTTCCACCCTCAAAAGAAAAATGCATTTTGACCAACTATTCTTAAATTTAAAATTTTTTAAATAAAGAAATAAAAGGTTAGCACTTCAAAAAATGTACTTTGTATTATCTGATAAAATGTGCAAAATGCAACCTAATGCTTAGGAAATATTTGAGGATATTATATAGGTGTGAATCACCTGTTTCAACTCAACTGTGACAATACTGAAAATTTCCTGAAATGAAATCTGTATCTTCTTCCACGATGATGAATGAAAACTAAGAAATGGAATAAACAAGGCAAAAGTATTGCTGATATATAACAATAACCCAAGAAGTACAAGAAAAATGTGGTGATTAAAATCATGGACTTGTGACTTGGACAGACTTGTTCAAAGGAGCTGCATTACTGAGGGCAAAGAACCAAATCGGGGAAGCCTCAGTCTGCTGAGCTACAAAGTGATAATGATATTTTCTGCCAACCTTGGATTATTCTGAGGAATTAATAAAAATTTACATAAAGCCTTAGTAGAGTATGTAGTATACCTGTTCAATAGTTATATAATTACATTATGTATAATTTTACATATATGCATATGTAATAATGCATATATAATCGAGAACTCTATAATTATTCTAAATGTTGCTATGATAATAAAAATAGAAGAGTATGAGGTTCCTTTTTTCCATAGTACTTTTTAATTATGAAATTTTATTAGAAATGTACATATTGTCAGTGAAAATGATAAATTATAAAAGTTGCACATAATTGGGGGAAAAAAAGGAGAAACTGAAAGTATAAAGAACCAAACCACACACAATCCTGCCACTTGAAAATTTCTATTAATCTTAACATGTATCATTTAAAGCTATTTTTAAAATACAATTTCCTTAGAGGTATAGGTATACAGCCTGCTTTTTAAATTTATAACATGTTATAAAAATTCTCCAAATCATTAGATGGTCTTATATAACAAAACTCTTTTTATTTTGTTCCTACCATACAACTTTAAATGATTGCATCTCTTTTGATCACGTTGTCAAACAATTATTTACTTAATTACACATTACCAAGCACCCTGTTATCCCAATTATTGTTATTACAAATGAGGTTGAGTTTTTGTTGGCTTGTTTATTTGTTAAAGGATTATTACCTCATATGCAAAATAAAGTGAACACCAGTTAAAAAATCCCACTTCCGTTCAGCTTCTAGCTGGTGACTGTAGGGGGCTGTTATAAAATCAATGTGATAAAGAAGTGATTTTTAGGCAGTTTCAGAATTCCTCTCCAGCATGCATCCTTGACCGACCAAGTGCACACCAGCAGATGCCCAACTGTGCATTTGAATTAACAGAGGTAAAACTGGAATGACCTATGCAACAGAATTGGCTTACAAGGTACTAAGCACATTATGTAATTCAAAGAAAAAAGTGGCTTTAACAAAAGTCAGAAATCTTACTGAAAATTTCATGGAAATAAGTCATATAATTTTAAAAATTCCTTATTTCTCATACTATTTAATCAACGAAATTCACAATCAGCAGAAGCAAAATGAGGGACAGACATATTAGTAGTTGTCAATAATATTTTCCAGTGCCATATAAACAGAAAAGCCAGATAAGTAATGTTTCAAAGAAAAACACACTTCCCTTTAAATCCTGGAAATATGCAAATACAATACAGCTTCATACCCTCAGAAAATAGGTTCTTTATTCCAAAGAGATTCTTCTGTCAGTGTAACAAGCTAAAAACAAAATATGAATGACAAGTGCACATACTTAGCTGATGGAGAACACAGAGTCCAACAGCAACCACATTAATCTCTCATTGAGGTTATGTGACTTACAGGCAGAAATATTGATTCAGACCTAGTCTACTGCCACAAAGTTTGACAAGTATTCAAATTGTGTTGGGAAATTTCTCCCCCAAATGGTAACTTCTAGTACTTCTTGTAGCTTATCTGGCTAATCTTGATTATCTAGTTAAATCCAAACATTAAGAATTTTTAATAAACAGGCTGTTAACTAATAAGATTATGTACATATACACTTCACTAGATACCAAAAGTTATTTGAAAACTAAGCATTGTCAATGTTATTATTCTACGTTAAGTTTCTCACTTTGTGGGGAGTTTGGGGTCATTTTAAAATATTACTATGAAATCTTTTTCATGCCCAACAAAAAGAGCAATTCCAGGTTAGATTTTATTCTTATATATTAAAATTGGGTGCAAACTCTTAGTTTGTATAAACTAAGAGTTCAGAATATTCTCTTCATTTCTGCTGTCCCACAGGGTCTCCAGCTTCCCAGAGGTCATCCTACAGACAGCCCTCAGGCCATCAGGTTCTGTAACCGTTCCTCATCACTCAGGACGAGACCAGCTTGATCCTCCACTGGACTCCTATGGTGGATTAACTGGGTTTTGTGGCATGATTTCTCTTCATCTCAAACACAAGGAATTTTAGTGCCTTTTCCTTTATTCTAACCACTATATATCTTGTGTTTTCATTTTTCATTTCTTATGCCAACCTGTCAACTTTAATCACAACAAAAGTAAAAGCACACTATATTTTAGAAGACTATTCCCTAATGTTCTCTTCTGAATTATCTAACGATAGGGGTTGGGATGAAAAACAAACTGGTGTCATCTGCTATGTTGTGGATCTTTCTCTGAAGATATTTTCTTCCCCTTGGAAATAGAAATCAAGTTTGTCCAAAGGTTCAAGGTCTGACCAGAGAATATTCTGGCTAAAAAGATTACGTGGTGCTTGTTAAGAAAAAACAGAGTAACGACTTGCTGACTTATTTTTCTCATGTATGACACAATGAAAGACAAGGTAGGGTCTATTTGTTTACCTACCGGGTTTTTGAACAAACTCGATGGCGAGAGCACGGGAATTCCTGTGGATACCATCCTTGCCCACAAATAGTAGTGCTGCCAATTCTAATTTTTCCAACCTGGTAGTTGTAAAAGGGCATCTTTGTGGTTTTAATTTGTAGTCTCTGATAATAATGAGGTTGAGCATTTTTCATGAATAATAGCCATTATTTATCAACATTTTTCCTTTATCTTTTGTGGGTTTTTTTATGTTCAGGATAAGAAATCCTTAGTTTACTTTTAATTTATTTTTTATGCTTTTTTTAGATTTTATTTATTTATTTTTAGAAAAAGAGGATGGGAAGGAGACAGAGGGAGAGAAACATTGTTGTGTGAGGAGAGCAAAACAGTTGCCTCTCCCATGCACCCCCAGCTGGGGACCTGGCCTGTATCATAGGGATGTGCCCTGGCCAGGAATGGAACCAGCAACCTCTTGGTTCGCAGGCTGGCACTCAATCCACTGACTCATACCAGCCAGGGCCCTTTTTCTATTTTTTTAAACATTCTGTGTAGCTTTTATTTCATAAAAAAGCTCATTTCAAATCACTAAACTAAGCTGAATACAGATTCTTACTGTCTTACCTAGTGGTCTCATTTACAAAAATATGTGACCACTGTCCTTGGCTTTCAAATTTCAGGAAGGATACTTCAAATGGCTTTGTGTTTGCAAGTTTCTACGCCAGAGCATAGGAATAAAATCTTGGATCCAAGGTAAGCTGTTCTTCATCTACCAGAGCATCAAATCCCTTCAGCAGGTCGTTCTTCAGTAAAGAAATTACTACTACAAATTCTCCATGTCCTGGCTCTGGCTTAGGTCTTAAATTGTCAGCCTCATCTCCATTAATAGTTTCTGTCACAATGTGTGTGGTACGGTTTGACAAACCTGGATCCGTAAATGCAGCTGGTGACCACTCAGTAACATCACCTTTATAGCTAGTTCTTCCTTAACTCCGAAAGAGCTTGGGGTCATAGGGATAGTCTCTTATTTCTTCCTTGCTGTTGTTGTTATTCATTAAAGGAAAGTGAACAGTTGGCAAAAAAAAAAAATATTCTAAGCAAATGGACAGAAAAAAAGCCAGGTAGCAATATTTATATCAAACAAAATAGACTTCAAAGGCCATAAAAAGAGACCCAGAAGGACACTTCATAATACTCAAAGGAAGAATCCATCAAGAAGACATAAATATTGTAAACATATATGCACCCAACATAGGAGCACCCAAATATACAAGGAAAATCTTGGAGGATTTCAAGAAAGATATAGACAGCAACACAACATAGTAGGGGATTTTAACACCCCACTGTCAACAATGGAGAGATCTTCCAAACAAAATATCAACAAGGATATTGTAGGACTGAATGATGCATTAGATCAAATGGACTTAACTGATATATATAGGACCTTTCATCCCAAAGAAGCAAAATATACATTCTTTTCAAATGCATATGGAACATTTTCAAAGATAGACCACATGATGGGACACAAAACCAGACTCAACAAATAAAAGAAAATCAAAATCAGATCAAACATTTTCTCAGACCACAAGGGCCAGAAACTAGAAACCAATCTCAAGGAAAAAACTCAAAAATATTCAAGCTCATGGAGACTGAACAGCATTCTATCAAACAATGAATGGGTTAATAATGAGATCAAGGAAGAAATAGGGAAGTTTCTGGAAACAAATGAAAATGAACACACAACAGTCCAAAACCCATGGGACACAGCGAAGGCAGTCCTGAGAAGGATGTTCATAGTGATGCAGGCCTACCTAAAGAAACATTTCAAATAAACCTAACCCTACATCTACAAGAACTGGAGGAACAACGAGAAACAGCCCAGAGAGAGTAGAAGGAAGGAAATAATAAAGATCAGAGCAGAATTCAATGACACAGAGACTAAAAGAACAAGTCAAAGGATCAATAAATCCAGAAGCTGGTTCTTTGAAAACATAAACAAAATTAAAGAACCTTTAAGCAGACTCATCAAGAAAAAAAAGGAAGGGGACCTTCCAAATAAATAAAATAAATGAAAAAGGAGAAATTACAACTGATACCATAGAAATACAAAGGATTGTAAGAAATTACTATGAACTATATGCCAAGAAATTTGAAAACCTGGGTGAGACAGACAAATTTCTAGAAAAATGTAATCTTCCAAAACTGAATCAAGAAGAAACAGAAAGCCTGAACAGATGAATAACAGCTGAAATTAAAGCAGTAATCAAAAAACTCCTAGCATACAAAAGCTTTGGACTAGACAGTTTCATGGGAGAATTTTATAAAACATTTAAGAAAGAATTAACCCCTATCCTCCTCAGACTGCCCCAAAAATTCCAACAGAGAAAACTCCCAAACTCTTTTTAGGAAGCCAGTATCATCCTATTCCTAAAACCAGACAAAGATACACCAAAGAAAGAAAACCACAGGCCAGTGTCCCTGATAAACAAAGAGGCTAAAATCCTCAACAAAATATTGGCAAACCCCATCCAGTCATACATTAAAAAGATCATACATCATGATCAAGGGATTCATCCCAGGGATGCAAGGATGGTACAATATCTGCAAATCAATAAACTAATACATCACATAAACAAAATGAAAGACAAAAAGCACATGCTCATATCAATAGATCCAGAAAAAGTATTTGATAAGGCACAGCACCCATTTATGATAAAAACACTCAGAAAAGTAGGAGTAGAGGAAACATTCCTCAATATAATAAAGGCTATATATGAAAAACCTACAGTCAACATCATACTCAATAACTAAAAAGTTATTAGTGGGCAAAAACTAAAAGCTTTCCCACTAAGATCAGGAACAAGATAAGGATGTCCTCTTTCACCACTTCTATTCAACACAGTATTGGAAGTCCTAGACATAGCAATCAGACAAGAAAAAGAAACATAAAGCATCCAAATTGGAAAGGAGGATGTAAAACTGTCACTGTTTGCAGATGACATGACAGTGTAAATAGAAAACCCTATAAACTCCACCAAAAAAAACTACTTGACCTAATAAGTGAATTTGACAAAGCAGTGGGATACAAAGTCAATATTGAGAAATCAAAGGCATTTTTGCACACCAACAATGAAATATCAGAAACAGAAATCAGAGGAAAAAATCCCATTTGTTAAAGCAACAAGAAAAATAAAGTATGTAGGAATAAACATAAGCAAGGAGGTAAAAGACCTATACTCAGAAAACTACACAACAATGAAGAAACTAAGGAAGACACAAACATATGGAAGTGTATACCATGTTCGTGGATTGGAAAAATTAGCATCATCAAAATGTCCATACTACCCAAAGTAATTTACAGATTCAATACAATTCCTATTAAAATACCAATGACATATTTCACAGGTACAGAACATTTCAAAAATTTATATGGAACCATAAATGACCCTGAACAGTCACAGCAATTTTGAGAAAGAAGCACAAAGTAGGAGGGATCACAATACCTGACATCAAACTGTATCATAAAGCGACGGTAATCAAAACAGTCTGGTACTGGCATAAGAATAAACACACAGACCAATGGAACAGAGAACCCAGAATAGAGAGCCCATGTCTCTATGGTTAATTCAAATCCAACAAAGTGGGCAGAAGCATAAAATGGAGTAAAACTAGCCTCTTTAACAAATGGTGTTGGGAGATCTGGACAGCTACATGCAAAAAAACTGAAACTCAACCACAAAATTACACCATACACAAAAATAAATTGAAGATGGATAAAAGACTTCAATATAAGTTATGATACCATAGTCCTAGAGGAAAACATAGGTAGGAAAACCTATGATACCTGAACCTCAGATATTCCATTCAGCAAAATTTTCACTGATATGTCTCCTAGAGCAGGGACATAAAGGAAGGAATAAACAAATGGGACTTCATCAAAATAACAAGCTTTTGCATGGCTAAAAAAAACATCAGCAAAGTGAAAAGGGAACCAACCATATGGAAAAATATATTTGCCAATGATACCTTGGACAAGGGTTTGATCTCCAAAATACATAAAGAACTCACATGACTCCACTCCAGGAAGACAAACAAGCCAATGAAAAAATGGGCAAAGGACGTGAACAGACAGTTCTCCAAGGACATATGGAGTGCCCAGAGACACATGAAGAAATGCTCAGCATCACTAGCCATCAGAGAGATGCAAGTTAAAACCACTATGAGATAAAACTTCATACCAGTCAGAATGGCCATCATAAACAAAGCAACAGATAACAAGTGCTGGCGAGGTTGTGGAGAAAAGGGAACCCTAGTATATTGTTGGTGGGAATGCAGACTGGTTCAGCCACTATGGAAAACAATAAGGAATTTCACCAGAAAACTAAAAATGGAATTGCCCTTTGATCCGACAATTCCACTGCTGGGATTACACCCTAAGAACCCTGAAACACCAATTCAAAAGAACCTATGTGCCCCAATGTTCACAGCAGCACAATTTACACTAGCCAAGTGCTGGAAGCAACCTAAGTGCCCATAAGTAAATGAGTGGATCGAAAAATGGTGGTATATTTACACAATGGAATTCTATGCAGCAGAAAGAAAGATGGAGCTCCTACCCTTTGTGACAACATGTATGGAACTGCAGAGGATTATGCTACGTGAAATAAGCCAGGTGGTGAAAAATACCGTATGATTTCACCTACAAGTGGATCCTAATCAGCAAAACAAACAAGCAAGCAAAATATAACCAGAGACATTGAAACAAAGAACAAACTGACAGTAACCAGAAGGGAGGGGTGAGAGGGATAACAGTAGAAAGAAGGGAAACGGTCGTTAAGGAACATGTATAAAGGACCCATAGACAAGGCCACAGGGAGAAAGAATTGAGGGTGGAAGTTGGGGGGGAAGTGGTGGCAGGAAAAGGGAGACAGCTTTACTTGAACAAAAATAAAGAAAAAGTTCTATACTTTTCCTTTCTTTCTAAAACTTCCTTTTGGTGATTTAAATATTCAAGTATTAAATCTACCTGAAAACAATTTTTTTGTATACGAGGTCTGTCTGGAAAAAGTACAACCATTGTTAATATGAGAATGGTTTAAGCAACATGGAAGTTACCTGGCAGCCAAGGAGAGTGGACTGGAATGTGCATGCATGAACAATGATGACTTCACTGTACTAGTCAGTGGAGGCGGTAGATGCTGTTGTGTGAGCATGTGTACTGTGTGGCTGTTACATTCAAAATGACTGGGCAAGTAAAGCCATGAATCTACATCAAATGTTGCATTAAGATTGAACATTCCTCCTTGGAAACTATTCAGATGATTCAGAAAGTCACAGCTATAGGCAACTGGTGACTGGCAGCTTCATCATGACAACACGCCCACTCATGCTTCATGTCTCGTGCAGAATTTTTGGGCAAAACATCAAATCACCCAGGTGACTCAGCCCACCTACAGCCCATATCTGGCTGGCTCCCTGAAACTTCTGGCTTTTCTCAATACTGAAATCACCTTTGAAAGGGAGGAGATTTTAGACTGTTGATGAGATTCAGGAAAATATGATGAGACAGCTGATGGCAATTGGGAGAACTGTCTGAGGTCCCAAGGTGCCTACTTTGAGGCGGACTGAGACATCATTGTCCTGTGCACAATGTTTCTTGTATATTGTATTTTCTTCAGTAAATGTCTCTATTTTTCACATTACATGGCTAAGTACTTTCTGGACAAACCTCATATATCACAGTTGGGTTGATTTTTTCCCCCCATAGGTATAATCTTGTAATTGCATTATTTATTAAATAGTTTATCATTTATCTGAAACACTCATCCTGTCAGAAGTCAAGTTTGCACATGTGCATGAGATTATGTTTGGACTTTCCATCCTGTTCCATTGGGCTCTACATTTACTGCTACTCTCATACCCTAATACCACAGTCTTAATACTATAGGTTTCTAATAGACGTTGTTCTCTATAACACAAGCAACCTCCTTATCTCCTATGCTGGTTCTTCCTAGAAGCGTCTTGGTTAATTTTGACCCCTCACTCCTCTAAACAATCGTAGAATTAGCTTGTCAACTTGAACAGTCTTTTGTCTGTGGTTGTTTTCAATGTCTTCTCTTTTGTCTTTGGGTACATATCCTATAGTCCCATAATGGTACGTCTAAATATGTATTTGTTACACTGCTTGGTATACAGTGTGTTCTTTTAATAGACCATTCCAAGATTTCAACATTTGTGGAAAATTCTGTCTTTATACTTTAAACAAATTGCCTTAGCACTACAGATAAATAATTTCCCACAGGGCTCTCATACTTCTGCATATTTTGTGTGCAGAAGCACTGAAAGCTTTAGTTCTGTGATAATTAGTCAAAGATTTCTGTACAGGAACAGCCTTAGAAAATAGAGGTAGAGTCTTTGTGGGGCATAGGGCAGATTTATTCCCTGTCCTAGAGAGTAAGGATGATGTCTCTCTCCCAGGCAAAGAGCGTATATGCTCACATAACATTTTAAAAGGTTGTGTTTGCCTAAGCTCAGGTGTCTTTAGGTGTGACTGAACCTCTGTGCATAGCCAGAATCCACTGGGGCCACTCTGCATCACCCCCAGTGGACTGGGGATCAGGACAGGACAAACTGTCTTGAATAAATGCCTATGTTGCTTGTTGTGCTGAGTAATAAAGTCCTTTGTGTTTGACCCAAGAGTGTCACGTCTTCAAACAGCATCCATAAAATTGTAACAAGCTCATTTATTAAAATAAAAATTAAAACATTTTTATTCATAAAATATATTTATAAACGTGTATCATGGTAATATTTTAGACCCTTCGCAGTTCTTGACATCCTTCATTTTTAACATTTCAACTTTCTTGAATTTCAAATAGATATTTGTTAGATCTTTTTATTTAACCATCCCTATATCTTACTCTCTCTTCACTACTTTTCATCTCCTTTATCTCTGTTTCATTTTGAGTAAGTTTTTCTTGACTTTCAGGTCCATTAATTCTCTCTCCAGCTGTGTGTAATACTCTAATTAACCTATGTACTAAATTTTTAATTGTGATGATTATGGTTTTCATTTCTTATAATTCTATTTGGTTCTTGTTCAAATTATTCTGATCATTTTTCATGGTCTCTTATTCCTTGCTCAATTTTTTCTTTATATTTCTCACATGAATTTGTTTTATATTCAGTACTCAGCATCCCAATCTCAAAAGGCATAGGAGATATAAATCTGTTAATTGTTTCTATTGATGCTTATACATTTTGGTTTATGTTATTCCCTACTTGGTAACTTCTTGTTGAGTGTTCAGTGTTTTTTATGGTAACTTCATACAAGCAGAATCGGCAGCAACCTAAGGGAACTGGGTGCTAATGTGTGCCTTTAGAGAGGATCCATGCTTAGCTCTCTACCAAGTTGCAGAGGGTTCCATGATCTGGAACCATGGTACTTAAATTTGTTAGGCTAGGGTTTACATGACCTGGCCTAAGAATTACAAATTTTACCACACATTCATACCAAAACAAGCTTATAGTAGCAAATTCTCAGGGAAGATGAGTATATTTTTTCCCCCTTAGAGTGACAGCAAAAAATAGACTTCTTCCTATTCATGGTGTGCTATTTTTTTTTTTTCCTAGCTCTGCCTTTCACTGAGGGTGTGGCCTCTACAAATGTTCTAGCTTTGTGAGACTGTTTCGGGTTTGGCCTTCCCATCTTCCCCACAGCCCAGGGAAGCTGTGAATTCCTTACACTAGCACTGCCACTGAGAAGATCCCAGCCTCTTTACCACACCCC
Organism: Glossophaga mutica; assembly: GCA_039655065.1. Lineage (NCBI taxonomy): Eukaryota > Metazoa > Chordata > Mammalia > Chiroptera > Phyllostomidae > Glossophaga > Glossophaga mutica. The sequence continues at coordinate 163,325,861 of CM077303.1, forward strand.
TTTGGTTTCCAAGTACTATATAGATGGTTTGTTCCTTGGGGATGCCCCTTCCTCTCTTACAAGTTCAACAATATTTCTAATAGGTATGTTTCTCTGATGTAGCCTACAGCTAGTCTTCCATGTTGAGAAAGCTTTTAGAATATCTGGTTCCCATATACTATTATTTCTATGTTGCTGTTCTTTGTCCATACACCCCACCCAATGGGTATCTTTTAGAAATGGTTAAAATTAGTTAATCACACAAGCAGGCAGGAAAGACTTTAAAATAATAGCCTTCCTGTAAATTACAAAATTTAGCCTAAAAGCATTCTGTAACACCAATAAAGCTGGTGTAATCTAACACATTTGTTCCTCAGACATTCCTATTTTCACAAGTTTAGGACAAAGTCTTCTCACTGACCACTTCACCCAATGTGCCCATGGTACCTATAATACTTCTCTTCAGAAGCATCAGAGAATTGTTTTGAGTGACCTCTGATGAAACAAAAGACTAGATATTCTCCTGAACCAATATTTACCTGAGACACCAAAAACTCCTAGTACATACTTGAAAGAGAAGTTACCTTATATTTTGTTAAATTCACAACATAGCTTCTTAATGATCCCACAAGGACATCTCTGTGCTCACTTTCCTGACAAAATCACACTACTACTTTCTGACTGTCCTTCCTGTACGTAATCCAACCCACCTGAACTCTTAATAGATTCCTGGGTGTCTTAATTGCAGCAAATTTTAGTCCCAGCTTAAGAAGTATATTTTTGGTGACTTTAAATATACTTTTGTAAAATCCCAGAATATAGGAATCAATAAATGAAAGTGCTGTCAAAGTTCTGTGTATTTAGATCAAAGGAGCTTCCAAATTTCAAATAGTTAGACATTCTCTGATAGTTCATAAACTAATTTATATGGATTTATTTTAACTATAGAAAAAGTTGGAAACAATTTTTTGTACCATTTTAATGCTATAAGATAAAATAATCAAAGAAGTCAAGCAAAAGGAAACTTTTCTTTGAAGTTCAAGATCAGATTAAATTTGATTACAATCCATGACTGACACTTTGGCTGTGGTACAGGTAATAATTTGGGGGACATCTCTCAGCAACCCTTCAAAAAACAAACTTGGTAAGTCTGCAAGAATGAAGGCATATTTGTTCAGTATAAAAAGAGAAAGGAGTCCGAAATAATGACGTAAAGGACAGCCCATTCCTGTTCCTCAGACTACTGCTTTCACTTCCTGGGGCCTGCACGCCCTGAAAGCCCTTCCAGCCGGATCTGTGTCACGACCAGCCTGTCAGACCCGCTCACTAGTGTCCTGAAAAATTTACTCAGGATGGTCCATTCAAAGCACCCTGTTCTAAATATGGGCACTCCACGCACGCCAGGGGGAAGAATCATTTGTACCACTCTAGTTTGTTCTGCTCCTTTTCATGCATCGGAGAGAAGACTCTGTATCTGGGAAAGAAGAATGAATTGAAAATAAAGATGGATTACTATGCAAGGGTATAATTTGCTTGTTTGGTTATATCTACTTTCTTAAATTGAAAGAGCTGCATCAAGACTCTTTGAACATTTCCTCCTAATGCTCTTGATAATGGGTTAAAAATATTCTCCAATTAAGCCTCACCACTCACTACCCTGAAGAACAAGCCAGGGACCATTAGCTCTGCCATCGTGCAGTGCAAAAGGCTGGCAAGCTGGGAGGCTGTGCTGACAACCCGAAAGGTCACAGAAAACGCCATTTGTGGAGCAGAACAACTACCTGTGTTGTTTGCATGCAAAGGTCACTCACCCATTGGTCTTTCTTCGTTTCACACGTGGTCTCCATGAAAATAAAGAAGGAGTTGACTCAGCACACCCCATGAACTGGTGTGGCTACAATCTTTTCACTTCAACCATACATGCAAAACTGCAGCCCAGCCCAAAGGGCGGCTCCTAAGCCCATGCTGTTGACAAGATGAAATCTCCTTTGGTAAAAGGCTGGCCCGAGAGACACTGGGTTATCACGTCTAAGAAAGAGAGCGCCTAGGTGACAGAGGAGTCGTTTGAGGAGATGACAGCTCATGAACCACTTTCAAAGAAAAGCAGTCAATTGCTATACACTCTGGAAATAACAAAGAGACTGGGGTTAAATATGCCTCCATGAACACTTTACGGTGCAAACACTGACCTTTAACGAGTATTTATAGAAACCACTAAAATAGAGCTCAGAAGCATACAATGCATGTTCTTGAACACATGACTCAATTTCACAAGGAAGAAAGGCTTCATTTTAATCTCAGAAGTTTATGAGGTCTCAAGGAAAATTCGAAATGCCACAGAAGTTCCCTTTCCTGTGCCCCTCCACAGAGCTGCAGTTGCTGTCCCACTGAGGCCTCCCAATAGAGCTGCTCATACTCACTGAGTTAGTCATTTTCTGCATGAAATGATACTTTCAGAGTATAGGGAACAGTTTCGTGTGGCGTGGAAATGTAGCTCAGCTCTCCCACTTGGAAAGGCCAGTGGGAAGCGAGTCGGCACACGGGACCATGCCCACGAAGAGTTTTTCCCGTGGGAAATCAGGCCTGCATTGTACGTAGGCTGCTTTGAAAATTGCTTTTGCTAAAACTCCCTCACCCTGAATTGAGACAGCAAGTGCTTAGTGCAGCCTCCTAAAGTCTGAGCTAAACTTCCCAAGTATGGAGTGTGACCAGTTCAACCACTTTTCCCCTTGGTCTGCAACAACCTTCTCTTTGAAGTAATTAGCAACATTCTTTCCTTTGTTATCTGTAAAAGGTAATCCCCTGCAGCAAACCTGTGCATAGCAAGTGAGGACCATCCTCAATATAATGTACCCAGAAAAGCAATAAAAGCTTGTCCAGGCAGGGGCCAAGGCCCTCTCTCTCTCTCACTCAGAGAGCAGCCATGCTGTCCCTTTTCTCCACAGGACTTCTATGGTCTGTGTCTATTTGTTCACCAGCAGCCACAACACACACGGGTCCTGCTGGCCAGGATCTGCATCACCAGAGGATTAATAATCTCTAGGACACCAAACCAAGAGGAATGAGGAAGAGTTATGTACTGAATAAGATGTCATACACGTAGTTCCTAAAACAATGACCACATCTGAAAGGGGTTCGATGAATGTTTCCTGTTGATACAAGGCACAGGTGCTTTCAAACAGAATGAGAACTAGACACTGAGCCAGGAGACATGAGTTAGAGCCTCCAACCCTGGCTGAGTAATTCTGGGAGGCCACTTGAGTCTTCTGGAGCTGCACTTTCCACCCATGCCAAGAGAGGGCATTAATCTAGATTATCTAAGATTTCTTTGAACTCAAGTTTATTATAATTAATATTCTATTTTAAAAAGTTGTACCTACTCTTCTTTCCTAACATGATCTATGTTTTTGCCAGTTTAGAGACATGTTACTGGAGATAACTCTTTACCATAAATTCTTGCTAAAACCCTAGCCGACCCTTTTGTGGCATTTCATGATATATTATTAACATTTACAGTACCTGATATTCGCTGAGTGCTTACTACATGTGCCTGACCCAGTTCTAAGTACTCTGTGTGGTTTGTAGGGTAGAATCTCCCCTGACAGCCCTCTAAGATAGACATTATCATTCATTTTCACAGATGGCATCATTGATGCTCAAAAGTTAAATAAAATCAGTAACAAGTGGTGAACTTAAGGCATGAACTGAAGGAAGTCTGGATCTAAACTCACGATGCCAGCCACACTGTTACACTGGCCACAGCAACATGTTAAATACTCAACATACTCGTATAATCCCCAAATCAAACACAGTTCTTCATAAAATCCACATGAACTTTCACAATTTTTCTACTATTCTGAAGAATTCACATCTTGTTCAAATTTTTAGGTAACAGGAGTATTTTGATCCCTAAATACTAATGATTTATGGTAACATCATGTTGAGTAAAGATTTGTCTAAAATTTATTCCCTAAAGAAAAAAACCTAATTTTTCTATAGAGATGGATGATTTCTTATGAACCTATGTAAAGGATCATATTAGGCAAAATGAAAATGATAAAATACGTATTTAGGAGATGCTGATACTGAAAATATTCCATGGATCACCCTAAAATTTAGATAAATTTTTATTATAGTACCATGATAAAATGAACAAGATAATATATTGGATCAAGGAATAAGAGCTCAACAGTTCATCTAGGCAGCTATGCAGTTATGAATAATTTTAATAAATATGCAAAGCTGGTATTCTGCCACATAAAATACCTAGTCAGTTGTGAACCTGAAATATATATTTAGATTATAATGTGTCTGCCCTTGGAATTAAATAATTAATCGTCACTTTCATGAATACTATTATTTTTGATTCTAGGATATCTGCATTTTGTCTTGTGCTTTATGATTAATTCTGATCTCTTTACCATTTATCTGTGACTACTGTACAGATTAACTCCATAGCTCAATTTTATTCTACAGCTCGGTCCTGCTAGAATACATTGCTGATCAGTTGCCAAATGCATCTCTATGCCCCAAAGATAACACTGCAGAACTAACTACAAAATATGACTTGAAATAATAAATCCTATCTGCACCACACAGAATATATACTGGAAGACATGGAATACATGTAAAAACAAATGCATCTGAAAGACCAAAGAAAAGCTAAAGAAGCAAGCGTTCTTCTGCTGCAGTTTAATGCAGACATAAATACAACTCTCCGATAATGTGTTGATGTGAAAAGACTTATTTTCGCTTTTCCATATGGTGTGTGCTCAGGAGACCAGTTCAGAAAGTTACTTGTGAACCCCCACTGGGTCATAAAGACCCTGGCTCTGTCTTGGACTTGAGGATGAAACCAATACTTGCCAAGGATAAAACTTGTATTTTATTTGCCTATCTAGTTAAGAAATCAGCTCAGAAAAGTAATATATTTTCTAACATTCACTTTTCTAACTATGTTCATTATAGGCATAAAATGGACTAGGGAATGGAAGTTAAGAGCACCAAACATTTGAGTAGACATTCTGTGTTGTGGTCTTGTTACTGCTAGGCCTGCTTATTATGACCACAGCCCTGCACTTACTGAGTACTTACTACGTGACTTGAACTAGTGAGTACTTTGTGTGCATTTCCTCACTTAGTTCTCCTAACAATGCAGTTGTATTATAGTACTCTATGCAATGGTACCACAGTACAATGCAATCAGAACAAACAATTCCATAAAACACATTATTGTTAACTCAATTGCACACATGAAAAACGTATGTAATGAGCCTTCCAGACATTAGGCACTTGGAAGCTAGGCAAAAATGACAAATCAGATGATACATAATCTAAGCCCTTCTGAAGGTTACAATCTAGTGGGAAGAAATCCATTACATAATCACAAATAAATACATCATTAAGAGCAATAAGTGCTAAGAATGATACAAAGTATCCTGTTAACAGATAACTAGTAGAATACTGTTTAAGAGTTAGGCTGAGATTTTGCAGCAAGAATGTCTGGGTTTGAATCCTGCCTCTACCACACATTAACTGTAACCCTGAACAAGTGATTTAACTCCCTTGTATTTTTCTCCTTCTATAAAATGGGGACCCAACAGTATCTACCTCACAGAGTTTGTATGATGATTAAATAAATGTTGAATAAACAATTGTACCTGATTTCTGTTATTATTTGACCTTGACGAGGGGAGGGGAGAATGGTCGGGAAGGGCAGACTCCTTAGAGAAAGTGAGAAATGACCTAAAATCTGCAGAACTGTGGGAATTAACCAAAGAGGGAGAACAAGTGTTCGGATGGCGGAAAGGCACTTTTACCATAGTCTGAACAGGTGCTATGAGCACCACATGATGTTAATTTAATGGGGTTGTCTATCTTAGGTCACTTAACCATTTTGCAATTCAACTTTATCATCTAAAAAACAAGGAGGGAAATTAGGTTATTTGTACGGTTTTATAACATTTGCAATTCTATAAAATTTGAACGCGATAAAACAAAAGCATTTGAAATAGACTTTCAATGAACATGTTTTACTCCTTTCCCTGGTTGCAGCCAAAAGGTCCTTAGAGGTACATTTTGAGAACATTTCCATTTTACCTCTTATCTATTTCCCTTGCTCTGATCTCTCCCATTATTAAATTTCCCACGTCTGTAAATAAAAGAAATCACACTGCAGTGACCTCATTTTCTGCCTCTAAAGGTGGGTTACATCTCTCCAACTGTAGCGTCTATTTTCTGTTTCAGGACTACCAACCATCGACATGATTCCAGGCAGCCTTGTCCTACCAAAGGGCCTGTTGTGTACAAAGATGGATGGATGCATGTTTAAATGAAGCAAACTGCCGATATGGCATTTCATATATATATGACCGTAAGATAGTGTCAGCTCACTGAAAGGCATGCACTTTTCCTTCCACACTGCTGTGTGTTGCTTTCTGTAGGAGTTCAAGCCTCCTGACCTCAACCTATAATCGATTAGATGTATTTGGAAATTTCTACTGTTTAAGATGAACACTTATACAGAATTCAGATTTTGTGAGGTACTGGTGATGTCACAGCTTCTATTCAATAACCAAATGGTAGACCAGGGTTATTCAGAGTGTGGCCCATAAGCCTGCAGTCCTTCAAATGTTACAGAAGAACAAACAGATTCAGAGCATTTAAATGACAAGGCCACCTAGACCATAGAGCTGTGATTCAAACCCAGGCCTGCCTCGCTCTAAAACAGCGCTGCAAGATCTCTTGTAGTGTCTTCTTGAAATTCACACTTTCATCCCCTTCTCTCACAGCACTCCATAGCTTTTTAACCATTTTTCATCAGCTTCCATTTTGGAATTTCCACAAGCTACTGATCTCCCTGTGTTTTGCTACTGTATACACCTAGCGAAAGCCAGTGTCTTCATCCTGGCTCATTAAAGAAAAAACTCTGCCTGAAGACGTGTGCACAAAAGCCACGTTGCTTCATCATCTCCTCTTCATTCTTGTTTATAGGCCACCTGTCTGCACAAAGCAAAACTGCCCAGTATGTACTGCCTCACAGACAGAATGAAGAGGGTCCCTAACAAGTATAGCCTAATCACAATAGTTCCTAGGTCAGAATTTAAAAATTATAAAACTAAGACGTAGATTAAAAAGTTTCTCTCCAAGCCTAAGTAATATGAATCAATAAATTGTTTTTTAAAGCTGACCAGATGAATGTCTGCTTCTCATTACTTATGCTGGAAACCAATTGAGTGGGATATTTCTGATACATTTTAAATTAAAGAGGAGAGCACAGGGGCTAATAGATTTGGCTTGGGACCTACCTACGAGGAGAACAGAGTCCATCCAATGTTCCCCACATTGATACATAATTGGACTCTTTTTTTATTCATTGGTAAGATCCAAAATATAGCCACTTAATCTTTAACAACTTCCTCAACTTAGCTAAGGATATATATGTATAGATGAACGAGTAAACTGGTATTTACTTCGTCTTAAAGGCAAAATGCCTAGCAGGAGAATAGCCTGTTGCTACTTGTCTTGGGCTGCACACCAATGAGGAGCTGGCAGGATGGTGACGAGTCAAAGCCATGGGAGAACTTAGCTGGAAGGATAGGCCTTCAGCCCAAGAGAGCTTCCTGAAACCTAGGCCCACCAAACCTCTTCTCTGCTAGGCATCTCTACACCTAAGGGCAGTCAGAAACCTCAAATTCAGTGTATACAAGACCAAATGCACCTTTCACACCACCCTGCCCTGCCTCCTCCCCTTTCTTCCAGTGTGTCCTTGGCCAACAGACAGCACCATGGATATAGCTCTGCAGGGAATTCCAGCTCCAAGGAACTGAAATGAAAGAATCTTTCATAGCTGGGGTGGAGTACATGGGACCTGAGCTATTTTTATTTTCATTTCTAAGGTCAAGGAGTATAATGACTTTACAGACACTTTCCTCACAATACCATGGTAGACATACTATTAATTTTTCTTATATTTAAAATATTTTTAACTTTACTTGAGAAAATTTCACCCATACAAAAAGTCAAAAAAGAACAATATAACTCCTCACATATCCATCATTGGCTCCAAAAATTATCTATTCAAAGCATGCCTTGTTTCATTTATTTTCACTTCTTCAGAAATTGCGTTACTTCATCCATAAGTATAGAGTCACAAACTATTACCACACATAAAAAAAATTAGTAATTCTTTAATGTCTTCAAATATCCAGTATTCAAATTTCATGATTATCTGGGAAAAACTTTTGACACCTTGTTTGTTTGATTTAGATTTTCTAAGAGCACACTGGAACTGTTTTAACATTTTAGTTATTATTGTCACTGATAACCACCCAACTGTCCCACTTTTGGCCAATGGACCCTCTTTAAAGTCGGCACCCTGCGTTCTTTCTGACACAGCCTTTGATAGCTTCCTTGCTTTCTGAAGTGACAAGATATTTCAGGATCCTGATAGAGACCTGGAATTAGCTATTTTTTTTTTCTAAAGGTCTCGGAGTTCTCTTCGTGGAAAATGGTATTTACAAAAATGATCCAGGATATAGAAGTGCTCATTTCTACTGTGTTGGTCATTTTTTTCTAGGCCTCTTTGGTGGTGAACAAAAAAAAATTTTTTTAAGAAAAAAATACATCACAAATTCTTACTGCTTTGCGAATCCAAATTTAAGATTTAATTAACTTCTCTAATTTTTATTTCCTTTCTGTTTTGCTGTAAATCTTAGTCTGTAATAACATTAGCATAATTACATATTTGCTTTATAATATATTTGCAATTATTTTTTCCATTTTTTAATTTTATTTTTAATCAGTATTTTTTAATTATTGATATTGTAGTTTTCTGTCTTTTACCCCGCCCCCAGCCCACCACCCCAGCCCTCCCCACCTTCCTCCCATTTCCACCCCCCGTAGTTTTTGTCCATGAGTCTTTTATACTTGTTGCTCTAAACCGTTCCCCTTTCCCCCTGAAATTCCCTCCCCTGCCCCTCTGGTCACTGTCAGACTATTCTCAAATTCAGTGTTATATCTGCAATTATTTCAAAAAATAATAAAAATGTTATTACTAATATACCTACAGTTGTTTTTGCAGTTTTTTGGTCACTGAAGTTTGATCCAACAGAATATACAACCAAATCTCTGTATATAACTATTATCAAAAAGTACATTAAAATATACATTCACAGGAACAAGTATAAAGGACACATGGACAAAAACTAGGGCGGTGGAAATGGGAGGGAGGTGGGGAGGGCTGGGGTGGTGGGCTGGGGTGGGAGTAAAAGACAGAAAACTATGTAAGATCAACAATTAAAATAAAAAATTTTTAAAAAGCACAATAAAACAAATAAGGAATAAAATATTCCTCTGTAGAAGAGAAGTGATGGGAATGAAGGGGGGGATGGGAAAACTGTAATAACATAATCAATAAAAAATAAAATTAAAAAATATTCCTCTGTAAAAAAATATATTCATTTAACTAACAAGAGTTTAAAAATGCATGACAGGTAATCATCACCTAGGACACTAACAAGAATGAGGTGGAGCCCTGTCTCTGAAACCTCCTTCCTTTCCTTTAGAATTAATCAGTAGTAACCTGACTTTTAGATGATATAAAAGAGACCCAAAATAATTACGTGATTAAATGCATGAGATTAAAAGGTTGGTAACTTTTAAAAACAAAGTAACAGAAACTATCTAAAATGAAACTCAGGGAGAGAATGGGATTAAAAAATAAATGGAACATAAGTGAGCTGAGGAACAACTCTAAGAGGCTGAAACATGCATAAAAGGAGTCCCCCAAAAAGAGGACGGAAATGGGAAGAGGGGAGACCAGAAAAAATATCTACAGAGTGTCTGAAAATTTTCAGACTAAATGAAAATTTAAAACCCACAGACACATAAAGCTCCACAAACTCTAAACACACAGAAAACAAATACGAGGGAAACGACACGAAGGCACATTAAGTCAAATGCACAGAACTGATGTAACAGCAGAAAATTTAATGGTGGGAGAATGTAACCCACCCCAGCATTCTTTTGACACTGTTTCTGTAAGTGCTGACTCTTAATATGTAGCTTGTAGATAAACAGTATGTTTGTGTAAGAATCCTGGTAACTAACTTCAAAAGATACAGACTCTGACCTCCAGGCATCCCTGGTCAAGGATATTTGCCAACCTTCCACAATGGAGCCAGGATGACATGAATCCAGGATGAGGCACACCGGACCATCACTTGTCTTATCAGAATGGACTGTGCTTGTCAGCACACAGACAGCTTTTCACCCCCATCCCCTTGATCTCTTCGTTCTGTTCCCCTCTCCCTCCTTATAAAAACCTCTCTCTCCACTGAGATGGGGAGATGGGCTTTGAGGTATGAGTCCCCCATCTTCCAGATAGCCAGCACCTGAATAAACCACTGTCCTTTACATCAGCACCTGCCTCAAGAGTGCTGGCTTTCATAGTGGAAGCCAGCCAGCCAGCCCTGCTTTCGGTTTCACTCAGGATTAAGAGAAAATCTTTAAAGTAGCCTTGGTGGGGAAAGAGTTGTAGACAGAGGAACAAAGACAAAGATACAGCAGATTTCTTGTCAGAAACAATGCAAGTAAGAAATCAGTGGAGGAAAAAATCTTTAAAATTACAAAAATATAAAAACTCTCTCTCCAAGATTCTATATCCAGTGAAAAGGTGAATAGAGTTTTACATATATAAAAAAATCAGAAAGAATTCACACATTGAAGAGCTACATGAGAAGAAAAGTTAAAGGAAGCCCTTCTGCTATAAGAAAAATAATTCTAGGCAGAAATATGGATCTACACATAGAAATGACAAGCACTATAAGTAATAGGTACATTACAAAATATATTAACTGCTTTATTTTTATTTATATTTCTAGTATATAACATTAGTAGAAGTAAATGTATGTCAATAGAAGCACGAGTCCCTAGAGATGACAAATAAAATCACATCATTTTAAGGTGCCTACACTATATGTGAAGTGGTATAACATCACTGTGAAATATCTAAGGTGTAAATTATAAACCCCAAAGCATACACTAACATTAGATAATAAAAGACAATAGCTAATAAGCCAACAAATGAGACAAAATGATGTCCTAAATAATACACAATCTAAAAGGCACAAAAGGAAAAAAGGGGGGAAAAAAACAGATGAAAGAAATAGAAAAAAATAGTAAAGAGATTCAAACCTACCATATTACGAATCACATTAAATGTAAATGGTCAAAATACCTCAATTAAAAGGCAGATTTGGCAGATGAGATAAAAAAGCAAGATGAAACTATATGCTGCCTATGAAAAACCCACTTTAAATATAAAAATACAGTCTTGGACAGTGTGTGGCTCAGTTGGGTGGAGCATCATCCTGTACACCAAAAAGTTGCTGGCTTGACTCCCAGTCAGGGCACATACCTAGGTTGCAGGTTTGATCCCTAGTCTGGGTGTGGACAGCAGGAAACTGTTCAATCTCAATCTCTCTCTCTCTCCCCACCCCCTACTCTCTCACTCCCTTTCTTCTCCCATTCTCCTCTCTCTAAAAAAATCAATGAATATGACCTCAAATGAGAATAAAGTAAACCTGAAAAATACATACACACATATATATGCATAATACACAAATATGTTAAAAGCAAAAGAATGGAAAATAATATATCATGCTTATACTAATTCAAATAAAGAATATATTAATATATATTAATATTTAACAAAGTTGATTGTGGTCAAAGAGTATTACTAGGGGTAGAGAATTATATTTCATAATGAAGAAATGGTCAGTTAATAAAGTGGATATAAACAAACTTTATATTTATGGATATAATACAGAGCTTCAAAATATGAAGCAAAAATTGATAGAATTGAAAAGAAAAATAGATAAATCCATAATTGTAGTCTGAGGTTGCAAAATTCTCTCAATAACTGATAGAACAAGTAGACAGAAAATCAGTAAGGATATAAAAACTATAAACAACAATATCAATCAATGTGCAGACAAATGGTACAAAAATAACTGGATATCTGTAAGCAAAACATACAGACTTTGATCCATACCTTACACCACACACACGGTCAACTCAAAATGCATCATAGAACTAAATGTAAAACCCCAAACTGGAAAGCTTCTGGACTAAAACACAGGAGAAAGTCTTATAAATTTGAATTAGGCAAATGATACTTAGAAATGACATCAATAGCACAATGCATAAAAGAATAAACTGATAAATTGGACTTCAACAAAATTAAAGTTTTATTCTTCAAAAGACATTGCTAAGAGAGTGAAAAGATAAATCACAGAGAGGAAGAAAAGCTTTGCAAAGTATACATCTGCTAAAGAATTTCCATATGAAACTTTAAAAAAATCTCTAAACAAGAGATTAAGTGGATTAATCTCTTAAAGATAATTTATATAATTATATGAATTTTAATTTGAGAGATTCAATGGATTAATGGATTTGAGTGGGGGTTGGACGGGACAGGGGAGAGCAATGGGGGGGAAACTGGGACAACTGTAACAGAACAGCAATAAAAATAAAAAATAAATAAGTAGATTTGAACAAAAATGTCACTAAGGAAGATATGGGGTGGTAAAAATTCAACATCATTATCTGACAGCTAAATGTACATTAAAATGACATGAGGACATATTATAATAAAAGTTAACAAAATTAACTAAGAATGTGGAGGAACTACACCTCCTACATGATCCACCATTCCTTTCCTAGGTATTTACAGTGAGAGCACCTGTTCAAAGAATTCACACAAAAGCTCATAGATGCTTTATTTGTAATGGCCCCAAACGGGAACTAACCCAGATATCCATCAACAGGCAAGTGGATAAACACATGTGGTATATCCACTCAATGGACTTTCGATAATATGTAACAATGAGTCTCAAGATGATTATACTGAATGAGAGGAGCTAATGTTTTTAAATGAGTACACAGTATACGTCTATATATAATACTCTACGACTTGCAAACTAACACATAGCTGAGAAGTAGGTCAATGGTTGCCTGGGGATAGGGGAGAAAGGAGGGAGCAGAGCGTGAAGGAGGACTATGGTTTATATATGGGCACAAGATAACTTCTGGGGATGAGGGACAGGTTCACTACCTTGATTATGGTAACCATTTTACAAGGGTATACACATGTCAAAATGTATTGAATTGCATACTTTAAATATGCAGCTTATTGTATGTCAACTGCTTCAATGAAGATGTTAAATTAGAAAAAAATCTAATTGATCCAATGTCACAAAGCTAGCAAAAGTTAAGAATGGGATTCGATCAATGAACACCCACTGGTCTACATGATGGAGGGGAATGCCGCCTGCCTCCGGGAGCTAGCTTATTCTCCAAGGCTAAGCCTTACTCTCGCCAGTGCTCCCTCCCCTCCAGATATGCCACCATTTGTTTACATTTCCTTCAGGGTATTCAGAAGTCCTTTGGCCCCATGGAAATATGCTTCTCCAGTGTCACTGAGTTCCTTCGGCAGAAGTTCACCCTCCAGGAGCTGGCAAGGCTCTGAGCCCAGAAGCTGGTGATTCTGGCTGCAGGAATCTCTGATTTTCCTTTGTAAAGGAGGCAGCTACGCTTATTTTCAAAAGCAGGAATGTGGGCATAATGTAAACGAAGCAGCTACAATTCTCTCTCCTTTTTAAAAAAAAAAATAGGTGGCATACACAATTAAAACCAATTCATACTATTTCCATGTCTTAAGAAAATACTAAAATGTCATCTTTTTCCTCAACACAGTTAACAATGAAAATGTGACTAGGAGAACTTTGTTTAAAATACAGAAAATTGATGCAGCCTGTGAAAAATTTTAGTATCAAATTTGGAAGTGTTGTTATCGACAGGATCCTTCTCTGTGTAGACAAGCCAAATATTTCTTTAAGCACATTTTCCTTCTTCATTCCTCACCTTTGTTGGGCATCTCCGAAGCTCAACAGGCCAGATTGCAGTTCAAATGACACTCAACCTGCTGTAGGTTACGACTCCCCAATGCAGCTAATTGTCCAGGAGGCATCTGGTTCCCACGGACTGAGTGAGCGCCGAGGGCTACTTTACACCCTTTTGCATCTAGCTTCTTGGGTTGAAAGATCAAGCTCCAAATGTTTTTTCTGACTGGTCCACAAAACATATTTTGAGGGTTGGGAAAAAGAGCTGCCTCCCCTCCCATTCGTCTCCTTTGCTGTTTACTACTAAGCAATTACTATAGTTCAAAGCCTGCCAATTTACCTTTTATAGATTCTTTCACACCATCATGATGGAGGACAGAAGCCACACCTGCATCCTGAGATGCTCAGCAGCTCACATCAAGGTCCCACACACAGAGGGGTCTGTTAGAGGATGGAAGGCTGGCTAATTCAAAATCAAAACCCAAACCAGGCTGTTGGGCTGAGTCCAGGTCAAATATCTTCCTACAGCTCTGGTAATTTTTTTCTATACTACTCTCTAAAATTTCATGTGTGGAGTTTCTTTCTCAGCCTAGCTAAAAGGAGCTACTAGATTTGATGGGAATAGCTGGCTGGCGAAGGCTAGAGCCTTGGAAACATCACAGAAACATTCGCAGTGATGGAAGGAGCACTAATAATATCATGAAGTCTTAGCAACTCCAGACACAAGAAGAAAAAGGAAAATGCTAAAAATGTGTAATGAATGTGTGATGGAAGGTTGTGGTTTTTTTTTTGTTTTTTTTTTTTAATTTCCTTTAGCGGAAATGTCTAAACTGAAGGCTACAGTGTATGGTTGAAAGAACAACTCTCATTCATCAAGTATTTGGGAAGCCCACTAGTCCCAGGCCCTGTGTCAGAGGCTCCTGGGGCCACAGCAGTGCGTGCAACAAAGTCCCTGCTACTGGGGAAACCTCCGTTCCAGAAGCAGGCAGAAAAGTGTGAGAGGAACAAAGAAGTTAGGGGCGGGGTGGATGATGGGCTGTATCAGACAGAATGACATGGAAGTGTTTTGTGAAGATGTCATCTGAGCAGAAACTTAAATAAAGCGGAGGAACAAACAAACAAAAACAACAAAAAGTGAAAGCGAGAGTAAAAAAAAATGGTGTTAAAAGACAAACACTAGTGCCCAAGAAAATGAAGAGGAAATACACAAAGCTTCCAAAGCCTGTATTGGTATGTTTTCCTGCTGCACTGTTCTTGTCTCTTAACCTAATAGGATTCTATCCAGCTGCCTGGTGATCTACACCTTTATGTTACCGAGTGGCCCACACTTTTGGTTACTTTAGTATAAAACCTGGCAGGGGGGTTACTATTCCTTTTTCCAGTGCTCTGGGGACACAGACAAGATTTCTGGACTTATCCACTTAGCAGCTGATTCTAGAACACTTGAGTCCAGGAAGAGAAGAAAATGAAAACACGCAAATGTGGGGTCACTTGTCATGTGAACATGTGAATAATTTAGTATGTACAGCTTGGCAAAGAGGGAACTAGATTAATAAATTCCAGTAATAGAGCAAGGGCAAAATAAACTTGACAAAGACATAAAGAAATGGGAAGCATTAACATGCATGCATGCTCTTCTGGATACAGGTAATTTTCCTGCTTGTCACTCAAGCGGCTGGCATACCTCACGTCACTCTGCTCTACCCTTGATGCTCGCTTGGAAAACATGCACTTCTAGACCTCAGATTTGGGATTCTACTGTTACTTTCTGCTTAAAAGAAACAAAGCTCCTTAGAGAAGAATCAGTTCTTTGCTGGAACAAATGAATTATAACCTCAGTCTGGGGCTAGTAAGAATATAAAAACACAAAGAGACCACAGAGAAAGTCTGATACTGGTCACTGGTACAAGATGAACTGAGAAAGACCAGGAGTCCATAATGATGCCCACACAGATAAATCATACAAAGTGTGGTAGAAAAAGGTCACAGTCTTAGATATGCAAATTGCTTGAACTCCAACTGCTACACAGTATAAACATGTAGCCTTCTGTAGATAAATAGCCAACCACTGAACCAGAGTGTATAAGTAGCTGGTGGGAAAATAGATTTGTATTGGTTGGACCAGAACCACCCACATAAGAGCCTGACAAATCAGAATCAGGGTAGATGGAGGAAGAGGCTTATAGGTACTGAAAAGCTGGCAGCAGGAATATTGTTTTCAGAACCCTGAATGCTGCCTGTGCCTTCAGCTGCTCCAGGGTGAGGATGTGGCCTGGCAGGAGCCTGAGTTTAACTCAAGAATCAGACAAGTGAAATGATCACATTTAGGTACACTTAAGTTCCATACACAGACTTCTCACTGAGAACACCCGTCATTAACTCAGCATTTCCTCATTTCCTCCTAGATACCACCTAAAAGCAACAAGGATTATTAGAGGCAGGACAGATGGACTCTGGTGTCTGGCTCCATCACTCGGATAAACTACTGGTCATTTCACATGTTCTGCAGCTCTCGTTTTCCTATCTGAAAGCTGGGGGAACACCGACATTTCATGGAGCCATGAGCCTACAGGAGACAAAGCCTGTAAGGAACCCACCAGGGGCTGGGCCACGGCAGAAAGTCAGTGACTGCTAACTGTCTCTCCTTAGTGTGACTGAGGAAACTGTGTCACACAGAAACCCACCTGGATGTTAGCACATGAACAGAAGAAAACTGAGGGAGGAAGGTTTGGGGAGCAGCTGACTTTACCATGCATGTTCTGAATTTTTCTAACAAAAGCTGCTCTCCATTCTCAGGAACGTATAAAGGAGTCACATGGTGACTGAAAGAGCATTTTCCTCATTGCCATTATTCCTTTTCCTAACCATGTTTCAGTATAAAATTAATAAAGGTTATTTTTATCCCATTAGCTTATGACCAGTATTTTTCTTATTGCCCTATCCTGTTAATTAAACATAAAAATAAAGCAGAAGCCATCTTTAAAAAAAAACTTATAAAACACAGTCCCAAGATTAAGTATTCCAAAACAAAAACTTTTATTGACAAAATTTACATTCTTTAGGACTTTAGAAATTATCTAGAATTTAATACCGAAATAAATTTGCTAGTTACAAGATGCATTCTATTAAAAGATCACCACTCATGCAGTTTCTATTGAGAAGGTATAAAAACAGGTTAAAAATGCTCATGATCTCACATCATCTTAGCTTACAGTGAAACAAATAAATAAAGAGAAAAAAAATTAAAACAAAAAAAAATCCACATCTAATGAATGGGAACCTGAAGCCCAATCTCATCCTCTAATATACCACCATTCTTCCAAGATTCATTTTTCCTTATTTCGAAATGTCATGACCATTCAAATATAGAAAAGCTTACCCTACAATCACTTAAAATCTTAGGTGGGAAAATACCCCTATATAAAGAAACTCAATGAAAAAGTATGTTTTCTTGTTTTTCCCTTCCTTTTTTTTGGTTAGATCTTTGTGAATGACCACTGTTTCCATTTCACATTGGATTCTGAAGGAAAAATGATTTTTATAGATTTGTCTAAGGATGCAGGAAAGCCTGAGAGGTGTTATACGCAATGTAAGATTTCCCAGTGCTCAAGCCAGGAATAGGAAACAGCCATGTGTTCAGAGAGAAACCTGCTCTCAAGCTCTCATTCAGACAGTCCCTTTCCAAGTTCAGGACACCCTGTAAGAGGCTACATCACCTGGAAGGTGTCTGGTGCACCTGGTTACAGAAGACTGGTAAGAATGGAATCCACGGTCCAAATGAATGGAAAGGGAACATAACAAGACACAAAATCAATTACATAGCTACACTTTTTGTGGTTTCTTCTTTCCTAACTTCATGGGCCCTACTGGTTACTTGTTGGGGTTTATTTTTTCCAATAATCTCTTAGAGAATACACGTAAAAATAGAGCATTAAATAGATTCAAAGAATAAAAGAGAATGCGCCCCCACCCCGCCTTCATGCCTCTAGCCATCGAATTTCATTTTCTAAGATAACCGCCAGGACTAGTTTACCGCATCTCACTCAGAGCTACTACAGACACAATCACACACTCTCCGCACTGCAGGAAACATGCCCTTGATGGACAAAGAGAGGCACAGAAAATGACCACAGAGCCTGCAGATTCATGTAAGGAAAAGTCTCACTTTCAAACACTATTTATTTATTTGTGAAGTTAAGGAACTGTTTCATATCTAATGTAAGAGTAGTATGGTAAATAGAGATCCATACAAGCCATGAAAGACTGCTGTGAAGACAAAATCTTCACTTAATATGATACATTGAGTGCAGGTTTTAATGTTTTCAGTATTGTTTATTATGTATCAGCAAAAACAAAGAACTATACAGTGGTCCATTGTGGATGCTAGAACAGTTTTCCTTTCAGAAATCAGGGCAACCTGTCAGAGGCTCCTCGGCATGAGACAGGTCATTTATATAAGGACACGAGGACACGCCACATGCAAAGCCCAGTCACAAAGGAATCATGTGTCTTGCTTTCAAAAAGATTCTAGTCTCGTAAGGAAA
The DNA here is from genome assembly GCA_039655065.1 of Glossophaga mutica. Lineage (NCBI taxonomy): Eukaryota > Metazoa > Chordata > Mammalia > Chiroptera > Phyllostomidae > Glossophaga > Glossophaga mutica. The sequence continues at coordinate 163,344,288 of CM077303.1, forward strand.
GGAAACATGCATTTAAATACTGCCCCCCCAAATATAAGTAGTATTCACAGAAATAAATACTGTGTTACAAATTGATGAATGGCACATATGAGCAGACCAAATTTCTGTCACATGGTAAATAAATACTCATTAACTGACAGCCATTATTATTATTAAAATTGCTACTAAGGAAAAGCAAAGGCTCTGAAGAAAGATAATAAAAGGGACCTAGAGAAGATGGGCGGTAAGGAAACACTCAGGAATAGGTCTCTGGGGGTGCGATATTTAACTGGATACTTGGAGAACAACTGCACACTCAATAGGTAAATGTGAGAGGAAGGAACACACCACACAGGAAATACAGCACTTGATGGAAACCTTAGGTGGAAAATGGATTGTATCTCTGAAGGGAGGTAACCCAGCCTTGTCTTGCTGGATCCCTTCCCTGCGGATCTATATGAAGGCTCTACAGAGCCAGCTCAGCTCTGACTTAGTGGTGCACTGCCATGGTCCTTCTGTCCTAGAGGACAGTGAGATTCCATCGGGACAGGGCTCGGGTGACAGAAAAACCTCCAAGTAACTTCGCTCACATGATGAAATCTAAGTCTTTTATTACACCTTCAGAAAGTTGTCCAAACTGTGCCAGGAATATGGTAGATGTAAGCCAGAGCCTCACATCTGTAGAAGGTACACATGGAATGTGTCCACAAAAAAGTATGCAATTTGCATACTGCTATTTTCCAAGCCACATCTCTAAGTTCAAGTTTAGCAATCTTGTCCCAAAGAAAGAGACTGGGTTTGATAATTCTTAGCTTTGGATGACAACTATAATAAAACTCTGAGGAAAATATGGATACTGTTTTAAAATAAATGTTATAAGCTTAACATTAGAACACGATGTTTCCTACCATCTGTATATTTAGCACTCTTAGTCTTACAGTTAGACCCAGCGCAACATTCCACTGGAAAAACCAGAAGGCTTTACGTGAGAAGATAACTATCACCCTGGTGACTCTTTGCATGAAATTACGAGTAAGTTCTCTGATACTGGTTGTAAATATAACACACAACTGACAAAAAGCATAGTCTAAAACGATCCTTTACATGCCACTTTCTCTACCCTATTAAGATGCTCATTGTTTCTTTGATTTATCTGATAATAAATTTTTGATGACTGGTAAGTCTCATAAAATTGCTCTGGTGCTGACTACACTGATTAATAAGTGTGAAGAATCGAAGGTGTCAGGAATTCATGTGTACGAATAAGTTACTGCCAAACATATATTAGGTATTCAATAAAATACAGAATAAAAAGGTTGATCTGATAATTTTATCTTGTATCCATTTTCCTGGAACAATTTATATTCAGGATCATCATCATCTTCCATTCCCCTTAAAAGGGAAAAAATCAATAAAGTAAATCTAGATGGGGAGCTAATTCAAGAATTAAACTAAATTTTAAAAATAGTGAGTTGATATTTACCATAAAACAAGTTTCGCAGAAAAATAAAGAACTCTGAGTCAGAAATCATTGCTGGGGTGACTCTCCGAGATAATTTAGCTTGAACGTCTTGCTTTTAAGATGGAGAGGCTGACACTGGGTGTGCTGAGGTCATTTGCCACTGACAGAACTGGGACCGGAAGCCATCTCTACGACAGTGTTCTAGAAACAGACTTCATTTTCCCTTCTTTTTCCTCACAGCTTCAAAGTAGAGTACATCCCTGCATCTTTATACCATGGTGCACTGTAGGAAAGTATGTTCTCCATCTTTGATGTCCCTCTCTCCTCTGGGGAGGCAAACTAGCTTTAATTACATGAGAAGAGAATTCTGTGCCTGTTATTAGCAGTCTTGATCTTGCCCATTAAGATTCCAGAGCTCTCCTGAGACAAGGTAGGAAAATGAAAGAGAAGTTATGAGGGCTCCAGGTGTGGTTACTGGAACTCCAAGATGAGACAGGAAATCCCTAACTTCATATCTTACAGAGTGAGATGCCAGTGGCTACCACTGAGAACAGCAAAGTCAAGAGGGACAGTCCAAGCCTACTGGTGGGGGGTCCCATCACAAGAAGCAGCCGCAAAGGCCCTGCACACTGCTTCTGCTGTTCATCTGTAAGGTTCTTGTGAAAGAAACAATGTGGGGGCCGTGTTGGGAGCTCCACGTGACCCTCCCTCCTTGAATTCTCTAGCCAAGTAGGATGAAGCAGGGGATTCTGTTAAGTGCCCTCCCATCCCAAAAGACCTTTGAATTCTAACCAGCTTCTATTTTAACATGGTCCATTCTTTAAAAAAAGATATAAAATAATATTATGGGGACCGCTCTCCCGAGTACAAGAGCCTACCCGGTGTGTTCCTAAAATGAAACAGTGGTGAACTGTGTTTTAGAGGAACATACGACTCTGAAAGCCAAGCAATAAGAGAGGCCTTGAGGTTGGAGTGGGGGTGAAGCTTTAGCACGTAAACACAGTCAGTGATAACAGAATCTGCCTACCCAGGAAGGTGTGGGGCTGTGGACAAAGAGAGTGAAGGCGAGTGGCGGGACAAACTGATAGGAACTGAACGCTACTTCTGGGCATTTGGGAAACAACAGAATTGTGGGTTAGAACTGTGTCCTCCCCTCAAAATCCATCTTTAAGTCCTCACCTTAGTACCTCGGAATGTGACAGCAGTTGAATATATGGTCTTTACAGGGTTAATTGTCAAGTTAAAAAAAAAAAGTCATTAGGGTGGCCCTAATCTGGTATGACTAGAGTCCTTTAAAAAAGGGAAATTTGGACACAGAGATGCACACACGTAGCGGGAAGATTATATGAAGACTGGGGGAGAAGAGGACCATCGGCAAGCCAAGGAGAGAGGCCTGGAATAATGGACCCTTGCCCCACGGCCCTCGGAAAAGCACACCCTGTGGACACGTTGTCGCAGACTTCCAGCCTCCAGAACTGGGAGACAACGCACTTCTGCTGAGTGGCTTCAGCAGTCAGAATTAGATATCAGAAGGGGAAAACAAGCCACAGTGCTTCCTCAGTATACTCACCCATGTTAAAGAAGCAAAACTCAACAATAATGTATTTACTTGCTAAACAAACATTATCCAACTGGATGGAGAGAAAATAAAAAGTCCACACATTTTGAAGGTGATGGAATTATATTTCAAGGGAGACTATTTAAAAATTAACTCGTATAGTGGGAAACAATTATTTTCTTCACCACAAACTTCTTACACCACAAGTCTTAAAAACACACGAAATAACGTACAAGCACAATGGAATAAAATATATGATGTTATTAATGTTTGATGAATAAATTGAGGCATCAGCAAATGCCTCTGAACAGAACTCACTTTTAAGCTTTTTATCTAATAAAGTTGATTAAAGTTCCTTTAATACAATTCATTCTAAACCAAAATATCTGACAACAGATAAGAACCTTTAACTGCCAAAAAATTAAAACAAAACAAACCAACAACAAAACCCAAAATAACAGAATAACAGACCAGAGCTCAATAAACAGTCAGCAGGTAATAAAGCAAGATATTACTGCATAAAGAATAGAAATAACAGACAGTTCTGTTTGATTATAAAACCGCCAGTTGTTAATTTATCTCTCAAATAAAAACAGCAAGTGCTGGCAATAACTCATCTTAGCTAGACAGAAAGCATCAGGCATCGAATTTTTGAAGATTACTGGGAGTTTATAAAGGTTATCAATATGAAGGGCTGACCAATTTCATCTCATTGAGTAGGTCAATATTCAATAGTTCCATATGATAATATCAAATGAGTAGCATCTAAAAATGGAATTCAAAATAACTTCTCAGGAAGAGGAAGTAACCTGACACTTCCTTCTTGGAGTGCAGACTCGGTCTAGCCTTTGTTCCTTCCCTTTCTGTTAAGTGGGACAAGTTATATTCTATTTACCTTAAATTGATACTGTAATGTATCACACACCTTAGAGGCTGTGCAAAACATGCCTAAAGCGAGCTTGATAGCCAACACACAAGTGAGGAAGGGATAAGGGCAGAGGGCGGCAGAGAGAGGCCATGCTCTTTTAAGTCCCATGTGAAAGCCTTTTGCAGAGCAAGGTTCAGAACAGGCACAGCTCTTCTCCCTTTGCTGTTTGTAGCAGTGTGTTGGTTTCCCTTTTGCCCCTCTAAATTTATTCACAACTCTTCAATGATTTGTGCACTAGTCAGTGAAGTAAACGCAGAAAGACTGACATAGCCCTTGCTCATTGGTCCAGCCTGACCCTAGGAGGTGCCTGCAGAACTCACAAGCCAGCAATGTGCCTGATGCGTGACACATCAGAGGGCCAGAGAATGCACATGGATTTGTGATGGAACCTTTTCCACATCTGGATTTGTTTCTAATGTACATCAGCGTGAAAAACACTCCAGAATATGCATAAGATGGGATTTCTTACATGCCTTCAGAAATACAAGCTAGCCTCCTGAAGCTGGTTTTATTTTTTATTTTTTAAAACATGTTTTATTAATTATGCTACTACAGTTGTCCCATTCCCCCTCTTTTATTCCCCTCCGCCCTGCACCCCCCCACCCACATTCCCCACCCCTTAGTTCATGTCCATTGGTCGTACATACAAGTTCTTTGGCCTCTATGTTTCCCATACTATTCTTAACCTCCCCCTGTCTATTTTGTACCTACCATTTATGCTTCTTATTTCCTGTACATTTTTCTCCCATTATCCCCCCTCCTCCTCCCCACTTATAACCCTCCATGTGATCTCCATTCTGAAGCTGGTTTTAAAGCCTAACAGGGTTTACCTTGACCTTCATAGGTTTGGCTTGGGGGTAGGTAGGGAAGGTTAGAGGTTCCCTACTGTGATTCTCCCAGAATCCAAGTATACTGAAAATGTCAAATGGGAAGCACCTTTCATTTTAAAAATGGAAGCATTTTGCATGAGCTACAAAATCACAGAAAAGTAAAGCTTTGAAGACTTGTAAAAATTTTATGTATCACAAAATAGTGAAAAAAGAACACTACTAATTACCTGTGAAATTTATCTGAATAATAGTGCCAAACAAGTTAAAAAGCAGAGAAGCAAAAATCCTTTTAAATGTACAAATAGCCTGTTTTCTTCCTGTTACCTTAGGAGCTAAAGTATTAATTTACCAGGGCAATTGGTAGCTTGTGGCCACATTCAGGAATAGTCAAGTGACTCGTCAGAGGTCGACAGTTGCTGTTGCACCCCGACTTTCGTCTATCTGTTCAACAGCAAAATAAACATGTTTGACTCCGTGCAATGGCAACATACTATCTGGAGAAAAAAATGAATGCTATGCAATTTTACCAGTTAAGGTGAACATGAAATAAGGGATATGACACAATACTACCCCAAATATAATATTTTATGGGTTTACCTTTTCTCTTAGATATTTCTTGGCAATGTCAGTTATATGCAACATATTTGCATACAAATAGTTCCAGAGATATCAGAAGTTTCAATCATATTTTGTATTATGGAGGAATGTGATAAAACATTTATTTGGTTCGATTAAAAAACAAACCAAAATATACATGTGTAGTATCTATAAAGGAAATGTAAATTACCAGGAATACAATACACAGTCAACTTTTAAAAATAAAAACATTCTCTATATCAGAAGCTTTAGAAAAAAAATTGGTTCTTCATGACCATATGAACTATAAAGAAATACTGCTTTTCTCTGGTTTAATTTGAGCTCTTTTCGGATATAGTGAAGACAAAAGTCTACACTGCTTTGCACGCCGATTGCCACTCTGTAGAATTCACTGCTGGAAAGGCCCTGGCAGTTGAACCCTCTCCTCCATCCTTCTGTGATATTCATGAAACCATCTGCTGGCTCTGTGCACCCATTTGTACTTCACCAGAAAATAACATGGTTCACACAGTTTGGGTCAGGAAAAATCTCTTCTGCAAAGGGCTGTTGTAAAATGAATGGGATCGCAGATTAGGTTGAAATGCTCTAGCCTTTTGGTAGATCAGATAAATCTGTTATTTTAAGGATCTTCCAGGCCACTAACTCAGAAGCCATTAGAGGGTATAGTAGTTGTTTAATAAAGCCCACCTATGCCCACAATAACCTCTAACAGGTTTGCACACAGTACAGAAAGAAAATATTACTTAGTTTTAATTGTACAAGTAGAACAACTTGAGAAACAATAACCAGTAGATAATAGTATCCTTCCTTACAAATCAATTTATTTTACTAGATTTCTAATGAAGAGAAATTGCCAGCATTTTCCTCATCATTCCTCACCATTCACCAAGCATTACTTTATTAAAATGTTACCATTAACTAACACAAATAATGGTATGGCCAGTCTCCATTTATGACTAAAAATCAAAACAAAACAAACAAAAAAACCCAAGTAAGTGTGGCATCTCTCTCTAGGGAGAAAAGAAAGTCACAAGACAGGAAGAATGACAGAGAGGCATCGGCTGAGTTATGCCACCCTGGAGATAGGACTACCATGCTTCACAAATTGCAGCCTTCATGAGGGTGCCTGTTTTCCAAATGCCTCTTTCAACCGACACGTTTCAGTCTAATATTTGTCAAACCTCTCCTTTTGTTAAGAGTTAACTTGTCAGCTTTTAAAATGGCTTGTGGTTTCTATCTACCTTCCTTGATGGGAATGTGAAAGGTGCGAGATACTCCCTTTCACAAAGAATCTTGTCAAGGATCCCAACTCCAATCTGACTTCTCCCCCTGGGGGGAAAACCTACCTTCTGAAAACTTAACACGTGGTGACTATTCTAGCATAATTCTGCTTCACAGAAGTAAAAGAGGTCATACAAAGAGATGAGAACTACCAAATATGAGATAAGAGGTGAGTGTATAACTCAACAACAGCCTTAAAACAGTAAGTGCTTGAAGAGTTTGGTCCTCAACCACCTGACCAAGCAAATTATTTTACTTTAACAGCAGGAATAACTCATAATGAATGGCAATGCTATGACACCAGCCAGGGTGTTCTCTTTGCTGATCATACAATAAATGAACAAAGAGTGACCTCCACTTGAGAAATGTTGAGGAAGACATGATGAATGCTCAAAATGTACTCAAAAGGTCCATCTCCTGAAGCACTGTGGCTCAGCCTCCTCCCAGCCACACCCACCCACACCTCCTCCGGCCTCACTGCACAAGCTCATCTCTTCATCAAACTTAGATCGTCTCAAAGTATTTTAATTTTTCCTGAACACTAATCCACTGTTTAGTTTCAAACTTCCCCGTCTCCTCTTGGAGTCTATTAGGGCCTGGAAATCAGATAATCCATCTCCTCTGCCCGTCACTGCTCTAGACTCAGACGGTATCAGAGGGCGTGCTTAGAACATGAAGGTCACTGTGAAAGTCGACTTCAAATAGGAACAAAAATAAAACATGCTGGTAAGTTCTTTACTACTTTCATTTAGTTAGTGGGTCAGTGGGTTAGAAAAAATTTTTAAAAAAGAAAGAAGATTCACTGGAATTTTCAGTGCCAAGACACAATGAAAAATATGCTATCATGATAGTGTAAAGATCTACACATTAAAAAAAGGATATTTTATTGGATGGGGTGCTTGTGGTTTACATAAAAAGACAAGTGAAAATTGGAAACTACAGGCTTTAGATTAGAGAATTATGACTAAGGTACAGAATGTGAAATGTGCTCTTTTTAAAAAATATGAGTGTAATGAATAAACTGCCTTCTTGAAGGTCGCTACATGTACAACTTTTAAAAAATAGCCAAGTACTTGCTAATTAAATATTATTTTTTCAGATAGTTGAAAAGGATACTACAAGTCCTCTAACTATGAAGTAGCTGCTTAAGAATATTAAAAAATTCAGTTGGTAGTTGTATGATGATAGAATTTTTCATTCATATAAAAAAGAAACTTGAATTTTAAAAATTAATGTAATCAATATACATTAATAGGTGTGTGTATAGAGAGAGTACTACGTTCATAGAAAAGAGGACCTTAAATTTTAAAAATCAGTGAAACGTAACAGTCACAGTTTTATACAAGTACTATTTTAAAAGCCTCAGACTCCGATTTAGTGTCTTATTTAGTTACCAGTCCATGGTTTTGGCTGGTACATTTGATAAAAGAGTGAAGGTAACCACAGAAGAATAGAAGGAGGACAGGACAACTGAAACACAGGCGGAGGTCCACACTCTCCTCCTCAAGGAGAGAAGGATCTCTCAGTGCTCTCCCAAAGGGCCCTGCCCTTGGGGGGTTCATGTCAAGTGTTTTCTCCCAGAAGAGGCTCACACAGACTCCTCTAAAAGCAGTGAGCAGGGTACGGACTTGTCTCCCTAAAAAGGGACAATGACTCTCCTGTGCTTAAGCTTTTTAATATTGATTTAAGTATATAAAAGATAATATAACTGTTCAAGAGGAAATCAAATATAAAAAGGTATGCTAGTAGAAAAATTGCTTAGCTTACTTTGATACCCAAATACAGGACAACGGTTATAGACATAGGAATAGATACATCAAATAGGCTGTTGATTAAAATGTTGTGTCATATATTCCCTTCCAAATAATGTACCAATTAACTCAAAGCAACACGCCTCTCGTTCACTCAGAATCCTAACCACCATCAAATAAACAGAAACAGTCCACAGTAGCATATAATGATGACTAATTGCCCAATAATGACTGAGGTAATACAAAACAAACAAATTCACAACATAATCTTTTAAAATGACATTAAAATTAGAAGCACTTTCATATGTAATATATTCTCAATTTCTGTAAATTAAAAATTAATGTATAATAAAATAAAAAATTGTTAACCAGAATAATAAACAGTATTTCCAATTCTGGATTAATAGCTCATTTGTATACTTTGCTATATGTTAAATAGAACGGTTTTCTAAAACAATTTCCTACAAACCAAGCTCTAAGTAGCCTCCCATTTACTTACTAACAAAAAAATTAAACTTGTGTCTCTAATCGATGACAGCAATGGTTAATGACTTAAGAGGAAAAAATGAACAATAATTGGCTAATTTGCTATTAGATTTTCACACATTTTCATAATTAACTAAACCAATCTCCAAGGCTGAACTATATTCATAATTAAAGAATCTATATGTTGCACATAACTTGTGGCTCGTAAAACAACACACATCCTATACTTCTCTCAGTTAAGTCTTAAGGTATATTGTCAATGACACAGTATTATCTTTAAAAAAATCTAAACCGTGATTTAAGTTGCTTTCACACAGGAAAATTGGTTATGATTTTGGCAATTTTGGTCTATTTAGTTTTAATTCCATCGCTCTTCAGAGCTCATCTTCTCTGTGATTCCGTCAGACAGCAAATATGAGCACTCCAAGCCCTAGACTGTGTGACCAGGAGCATGGCATCCGGGGAAGGGGCTACACCACCACAGCTGGCCTCTTCTAAGCGGGGGTCTTGCCCTGTCAGTCAGCACTGACCTGCTGGCCCAGCACAGGTCCAGTGAGGGCCATGTTGAGTGTGGGGCATTTTTATGACACCAAAAAAAGAGAGAGAGAGGGAGACCCCTACCTGAATGTGAGTTTCAACAATCCTCTAATATTTCCCTAACAGTTGAGATGTTAAATTCTCAAATGTTGGTTTAGGGCACAAAAAAAAAGATTAAACTTGACTATGGATTTTTACAAGTCTCTGTGTTTGCTTAAAACCAAAGCTGACTAGATTGCAGCATTAGGGACTCAATGAAGCATAAGACAAATGATCACCTCAATATGGGGGTGGGGGTGGGATGAAGAGAAAACAATGACAGCAGATATAACAGAGCAGGTGGGGCAAGCCGAGTTCTTTCCAGCCCAGGCACAGTGAAGGAGGTGAAAACAGTTAGGTTTTAGGGCGGGCTCCCACAATCGCCTTTGACCTGGAGGGAAGAGCTGAGCGATTTTGATGCTGTGACTTCAGCTGGCTGACTCCACTTCCTCTTTTTCTGCCTTTCCGTTTTCTTTTAGAGATATTGCTATCTCACTAGAGTAAAAGCTTCTAGAGAATAGAATGATGTGTTCCTAGTCTTCTCTACTCATTTTATAAACAAACTGCTTAACAATTTTGTTCATAACAGCCGTTGTTCTTTGCATTCAAAGGAGAAAAAAAGTATGTTCTGATCTTCATGTGTCTGGCCAATTTCCTTAGTGTCATGAAAAGTCAACTAATGTAACACCTTAAAAAATTTCTAAACAAACTTGGTATAAATTCCCTTTGATAATGTCAATTAAAATAATCTATCAGTACAAGACATTACTACATGTGGTTATTAATAAAACACGTAAAAATGCTGTGAGCTAACTGCCACCAAGATGACAGTGTCACATGACAGTTTTTAAAATGGCATCATTACAAATACTACAAAACCAGTGTGCTATTTTGGGAAACTAGTGTACTTACTATTTATATGTCTCAGAACGAATATATTCAAAAACGTGGGACACGCCAAGCTGGAACTGGTCGGCAATCGGGGTGACCCAAGGGTTGTTCTCTGCTTTGAATACCTGCTTCTGACCAGTCAGATCCAGGTTTCCTGAAAACATGGAGAAGAAAAAAGGTGAAGGTTCTTTCATCTAGCACAGATCAGGACTAAGAAGTCCTGCTCAGTAACCACAGCACAATCCTAAGTAGCTTTTGGTTCATTTGATTTGAATTTTTTAAAATGTCTTACCCCAAGTCAACACTGGTGCTCAAGCAGTTAGTATCCTAGTCCAAGAAATAAAGAACAAAGGGAAAAAGGAAGGAGAGGGGTAGTGGAGGGAAGGGGGTAGCAAGAAAGTAAACCTGGAAAGAATTCTTACAAAAGTAGTAGCAGCTTTATTTTTCTTAGGTATTTGCTTAGGAGACTAAACTGGCCCCACCCAAAATTGGGAAAAATGCTGTTAGAACCTCCTAAAATTCTACCTTAACTATGTGAATTCCTGCTGGTCTGACCTGATCTAGACCCATCTGATCAACACCACCTTTTGTCACCTGCCAAAGAACAATATGAATGAAGAAAGCTAAAAACATTGCCCTCATAAAATTATTATTGTGTTACTCAGGTACCATAAGACATGTCAGAATCAGCACCAAATGAATCACATTAATATGGTTACAACAGAAACTCACATTTGTATGGTCCTCATCAGTTTATAAATTATCTGTTCAAAGCATTTCCTCATTTGATGCTTTAGCAATCCTCGAGGTCAGTTATTAATATCATTTTAGAGATGAACAAATAGACATGTGGGGAAATTAAGTAACAAGATCAGAAAATGTCGCAGCGGGGATGTGAACCTAAGGCTGCTGACTCCACATCTTCTGTTCTTTCTACGATGCCGGGTGAAGCTGTCAGGTTTCACGCCAGCCGAGATCGACCAGGGATCCGGTCATGAAGGTAGCATTAAAAAGCCATTAAGGTGCCACCTGTCAGTTGATCAGATAACTTTTTTTTTTTTTTTTGGTTTGGTATATTCAGACATAAAGAAGGCAATTTGTGAAAGAGCTTCCTCTAATTTGCTTTCTTACGAAGGGAAAGGCCAGAGGAGCTAAGCAGCAGAGACACACATGGTTTTACTCGGCACAGACTCATCAGAGGCCTTTCCCTAACGGTCCTACTGAAGCACTTCCTTTCACACTCCTGGTCCGCAGTCCAAGGCTTTTTATACACAGACACTCAGCAAGTGTTCCTCCCAGGACACAACCAAAGTAATATATTTGTCCTATTCTGAGGTTCTACTGCCAATTTTGTCATAACTGATAACTCAGGATAATGAAAACACATTCTGGGATGCACGTATACCATGAAACACAAAATTTCCTAGCTGATCTGACCTTTAGAAGTAAAAATGAATTAATAGTTTTACTAGGATGATGATATTTCTTAAAACAAAATGACGCTTTGAATCCATCTACTTTTTGGTATATGAACTTATAACTACTCAGAAAAATGGAGAAAGACCAATATAAAAGTGATTACAATTTCATAAAATGCTTTTAAAGAAAACAGATATTACCAAGTATCAAGAGAAAGTAATTCATCATGATCTTTCCAAAGCTACTTAGAACCTGTTGATGTTAAGTACAAAAATAAACAGATACATTTGTCTCCAAGATTATCAATAATGTCAATTCCCTCATCTTAATGGTTTAACATCATTAGTCAGATATTAAATCATTTGGGAAGTTAATAGGCTGTATTCCCCAAACCACAAATCAGAAAACAAGTGAAAATCCAAGAGTTGCACTTAGTCCGCTTGGCTGGGTATTTCACCTGGGTGTGACCTTGCCAGCCACCGGCTGCCTTTTATCTTTTTTGTTATTTTTACTTGGGGAGGTGATTTTTAGCTTTACAACAATCAAACTGATCTGTTTAAATTTCTCTGTAATTCTTATTTCCTTTCAGGATCTAATTTGCTGTATTCTATGTCCTCTCTTCCATATCATTCTTTCTCTTACTCCTTTCTTCTTTCCATTTCCACTTTTCCTAAAAATAAATAAAAGAAATTTCTGGAAAAGTATTCCATTTAAAAATAAATCTACTTCTAAAGTATCCTGTTTTAAGTGCCCAGTGTATACGTTGCCCGCTCTTCCCAGGAAGCATGGCCACCAAGAGAAGGGCCCGCATCCCAGGGGACAGACACCAGGCCGCAGCAGCTCCCGAGAGCTGGGCTGGAGGCCCTGGGGGTGAGCACATCACTCTTAATACATTTACCTAACTAACAATTACGCTCACATATCATGTTTCTGCCTTTAAACCCGGCCCACTGACATCTGCATAGTATCAACTATCAAAAAATTACTAAGACTTTTGGGGAAATATATGTAATTCGAACTGAATAAGAAAAGCAGTCATGAAAAACATAAATTGCTTAAAGAAATAAACCAATTCCTAAGTAAAGAGGATCTCCCTGTTAGTGGCTACTTGTGCCCTAAACACTTTTCCTCCTCATCCCGCACAGTCAGTCATCCTAATGAGAAACACAGTCTAAACTTCTTATGGGTAGAACCTGATCTGGTGAACGTGCATCCGGAACTCCCCACCATTCACACATCACAATGAGTTAACTGAAAAAGACTGTTTTCCTCTTAACATCAGATGGGGATCAAGGGAATATGATTTCTTTTACTCAGGGAGGAGGAGAGGAAAGAGGAGGGAGCACAGAGCATTTCTCACCTTGCTGTATATTCAGGGCCCCGGGTTGCTGTGTGAGCAATGTGGACCAAGGAAAGGCTCTAGGAAGGACCCCACAGACAAGCCTCAGCTAGTTCAAATTTGTCCAGGGATGACTTCCGTGGGACAGTGAGAGAAAGAAGACTCTTCTTTCCCAGGCTGTGTCACAAGCCCCCTTCCAGTCAGGTCCAATAACCCCAAAGTATAGCTATGTTATGAGCAATGCAGGTTTTAATTATTCTTGAGCTTAAGGTACAGGTGCATATTTCTACGTAAAAGAAGCACCTACATTTTACTACCAACTACCTATGTACCAACTTTGGAATGTACACAGCCTCTTGTTAACTTATTAACAGCCTCTTACCAAGCCTGCAACCTTCTCAGTAATAATCTCTGAAAATGATGTACTAAATGCTGTGCTCCCTGATTGCAACACACGGAAGACAGACCGAGGGGAATAATGCCAAGAAAGGTCAGCCATGTTCTCTGGGCCCTTTTGTCTGAAGCCTCTAACCCCCGGAGATCTGTCAATCCCCAGCAACGTCTCTATTAAAGTGCTGTCACTGGAGATAGAAGAGGCGTAGGGGATTGCTAATGACGCCTGCTAACTGGAGCAGGCAGGAACTGCTGCACGCAAGCTGGACACACTCCCTTTGGGGAAGAGGAGCCTCACGGTGCTGTCTGAGAAGTCGGGGGACACAGAAGGGCCCACAGGCTCTTCCCGAGCACTCTCGCTGACATCACTTCTAACTCATCTGTCCATTCCGGCTGTTTATTTCAGTCTCAAACAACGCTACACAATGGCATTCACGGGGGCTTCACTCGGCTACCAGAAATAGGGAGCCTAATAGAAAAGAACGATTCGGATTCACTGGGGGAAGAAAAGAGCCCAAAACAATAGCTCTGTCCATGACACTGTGTTTTCTTTTTAACAAAGAGCCATGAAAACCGTGTTTAATGTCCACAGCAGACCTCAAAGCAGCCGACTATTCCAGATGACTGAGATGGAAACTGTGTGAGCCAAACCAAGCTTTGCCCCTTTAGAGTTACCACCGGGCTTGGCGTAATAGGGTGTGTTTATTTTGTTTTCAACTTAATGTCACTGGAGGAGAACACAATACCTGTTTCTGCGCTGCCGTAATCCTCCCAGCCAGCTATTTGTCTCTGGCTTTCCCACCTCACTCCGCACCAGCCTGGAATGCAGCCATTTCAGAAGAGGGTTACATAATTAGAGTAAAGCTAGGCCATTATACTGTGTGAAAAGATGACACCCGTCTCACATTGGCCTAACAACAAGTTACCCTTGCCTCAGCAAAGCTCATCTGTCAGCTCTCGGAGGTAGGTTCCCTTTCAAGTAATAACATGCAGGGAGCCTCTTGCCCCACTGTCAGTCGGGCTGCAATCGCCCTAACTGCTGCACGCTTCAATGCATCTAGTTAGGAGCCCTCACCCATCTCCTTTATTAGAAGCCTGCGCAGAGCTCTGGTGCTGTTCTAACAAGGATCAGGCAGCAGGATTAAGCACTGTGACAAAGAGGATCTAATAAGCTAGAAAGTGGTGCATCTACGGACACGCTGGCTGGCTCCTAGACAGAGAATCCCTATGCTCACTCTTCAGTGGGATGGCCCAGGCCACAGGGGAAGCCAGCCAGCACCGTGATTAGCAGTGACCCTCTGACCGATGCTGCTATGAAAATCATATATCACTCAGATGCTTATTCTGCGATTGCAAATTGGATTTTCCATTTTATTACCTGCAAAAGGGCCACATATGCTTCATACACAGTTAGCTTTCCTGTGTGGCTGTAAATTTATAAACACTAAATCATGCAAAACAATCATTTTCCTTGAGAGTTATAAATGTGACTAAATGCAATAGGTAATTGCAGCCCCATTAATAAGTGTGCTAATTTTACATATGGAAATTGGTTGTTTTCACAATCACACAGTTAAGAATTATGTCTGAGTATTCAAAATCCTGAAACATATGGCCAGTAACATTACTGATCATATTTTAAGCAATTGAAGGGGTCTGGGCAAATTCTGCACCTCACCGAAGCCGGAGTTCCACCCTTCCTGATTCCAAAATACCACAGAGCACTTTTTAAATTCATGCACTCTAAAAGCCAAGCTCTCTCACTCATAAAAATCTAAGGCCACGGCCTAAGAAGGTAAAACTCGAAAACCCTGGCTGACGAGGCAGTCTATCATTAGATTACTAGATTTGCCCAAACCCAGGTAATTATTCACCCTTGAAGAGGTCTAGATGGGACACTGTGACAGCTGAAAGATCACCTCTGCTCTGCAGTGAGTTCACATACAGAAGCTAACCACAAATGATTTCAGCACAAAATAAAAGCTGTATTTGCAGCTGCTGCAGACATAAAGAGATAAATCTCTATAATTCTTATTACTAGGTAACAGGCTACTAATTATAGAAGTACATGATTATAGATAATAGCTGAAGATAAAAGGTTCCTACTTTTTCGTTTCTTTAGCAATATACTTTACTGCGTAAAAAATGACCATAAGGATTACAAAAGATGTTTATATTGTAATAGTAAATGTTTGCAGTCACAGAACACTGGAAGCGACCAGAATGTTCGACAACATGTGAGAAGCTGAATAATATATGCTACGGCCTTACAATAAAATGTTATTCAGTAATTAAAATAAATGATATAAATTTACTTGCCTGTACAGATTTAGAAAGAGGTCTACACTTTAATTTAAAAACAACAACAACAACAACAAAAACCCCAAACAACTTAAGGTTATACTAAGTTTGCTATGATTTAATTTTTGGAAAAAAAATACAGAAGAAAGGAATCCCATATACATGTATGAAGACATGGATATATGAAAAAGAGAAAGAAAAAGAAGAGAGTACACATCTAATTGTAAATACTGGTTTCCTCAAAGGAGAAATTAAGGTGGGACAGAGATGTGAACCAGCAGAATGAAGGGTACGCTATTCATTTTCTCTTTCGAGAATTTCATGAGATTACAAGTATGGGTTATTTTTATAATTAAAAAAGAATAAAATGCATTGAAAAAACTGTCAAAAGCAAATTCAAAATACATGGCATATACTAATTAGCACAAAGGAGTGCATGTTATTTCAAGTGGCAGCATCCTCCTGCAGTGAGAGCCATGCTTTCCAGAGGATGGTCTACGAGGCCCCGACCGGACCAGGTCCGTGGCTGCTTCCATCTGTGCAGCACCAGTGCAATCCTGGTGAGCTGGGCCGTCTCGTGACAGCTCTCAAATGGACTCTGTGGGGAATTCAAGACCACACTGCCATTCTGGCATTATGGTTTTAAAATAGGCATTTTGTTCATTTAACAATTACAATGCATTGTTGCTTTATGAAACATACTTAAATGAACTATTACTCTTCCAATTTATGCAGGGAGAATACAAATTTAAAAAAAGGATTAAAACAAAAACCCTATCCTGCCAAATGGCTTCAACAAAAACGGCATCCAACTTACATGTATGATGCTGTGAACAGGTCCAGAAACCCATTTACCAATGAAGAAAAATGGTGTTTTACATAGTTTCCCTGTGATGCTCTTCTTGGCCATTTGGTATCTATGTTCCAGAGGAAGGAGCTCTCATTCAGTCCCCAGGGCACCTGGCTAGGGACCTGGTTCCTGATACCAAGTGATTCATGGACTTTGTGACCAAGAGACTTTGGGCAAGTCCCTGTGCTTTTCTGAGCTTCAGTTTCCTCATCTGCCAAAGTAGGGACAATAGTACTAACTGACTATCGACTGTGGGCAAGAGCCAAAAAACATACAAAGTGGTTCTGTAAACTGGAAATCACTATATAAATACATACTATTCTTTACATTGTTCATTACTATTTGATGTGAAATCTGCAAAGGAGAGAAAATGTATCATGGAAAGCAGGTTCCCTAATCCAGAGTTTGCTCAAGAAATTAATAACCTCCTGAAACTGAATGAACAATAATTTGCATGGTGGCACTCTTCTGAGAGAAGGGCCCCTGTTCATTAGCTTCTCAAAGGTCTAGGATCAAAGTAGAATTAAGATAACATTTATGGACACTGACTTCATTTCCTAGAAGACTGAAAGCTTTATGTGCAATAGCAGCCTAGAGCATCCCTCCTGAGGTTGACCCCCAGAGTATACCTCCTCGCTTCGACCCCCACTCCACTCAAGTTCTCTGGTTCATAGGGACTGAGTTCACGACATCCTTCTGACCACCTGGGATGCTAGAAATGTCAGCACCAAGGGAGCCCTGTTGTCCTGGAGACCCCAGGGAGAAGTCACTAATGAGTGTAACACAAGCTAAAATAACTATGTGTTCAAAGAGTAAGTTTCAGTAATCAAAACTTTTTTAGGATCAATAGAAGTATCACAAACCAGCCTTCACCATAGCTGTTGAAGTTCAACATATATAGGCACCCCTCATTTTATTGTGTTTCACAGATGTTGCATTTTTTACAAACTGAAGGCAAGACATTCCATTAGCAAAACGATTACAACCCACTTTATCACAATGCTTGCTTTATTGTGGTGGTCTGGTACCAAATCCACAATATCTCTGAGGTATGCCTGTATAGGATGGACGCCTTATAATGATAAAACATTTTTTTCTGCTAGTTTAGCATTTACTTAACATTCTATCTCAGACCCCTTCAATGACTCCCACCCTACCAATATTTAATATTAGTAATAGTGTTACTTAATTGCCTTGTGATTCTACAGACAGAAACAATTTGCTGTTCTCTTCCTAGACAGCACTCTAGTCCTTAGTCAATCTCTAAAGCACGAGGCACAGGAGCTCCCCCTCACATCCATGTTGTCTAGTTATCCCTGTTCCATAGCACGCCTTTGTGAGAGCTGCAACCCCTCTCAACAGAACTGGGAGTCTTCCTGAGATGTGGCGTCACAGTATTGGAAGAGTAAACTTCAGAAATTAACAACCTTAATGTTTATAGTTGAGAGACAGCATCTATCATTTATGTCTGTCACTATGATAGTGTAGGCCAATACAAAGACTAGAAAACAAGAAGTTATATCCTATTCATTTACAATTCAGAACAAGTTCCCATCAAACTGACATGTATGCAAAAGGACTATAACCCCGGGGCTGGCCAGGGTTCTGGGAATGAACGCTTTGTCTGCACTGCTGGTTAGAGTACAAATTGGCACTTTTCTCACAGGTAATTTGTCTATATATATTAAAAGCTATAAAAATATCCATACCATTTGAGTCAGTAATTCCACCATAGTAATAAATTCATGCTAAGGAAATAATCGCAGATATTCATAATAGTTTATTAATACAAATGTTCCATTCTGCACTGTTTATGTTCCTCTTGAACATCTGGAAACAGCTGCAATGTCTAAGGGGCTGGAGGATGAATGCTGAGACACCATAGGATGGCACATTATACAGCCACGTGACTTCAGATGTTTTCAAATAGAATTTAATGACACAGGGTAATAACCATAACATAATATTGAGTTGAATAGCAGGCTGTAAGACTCATATAGTATATCATATTTAAAAAAATAAGTATACACTCATATGAATAAAGAAAAGACTAGAAGAAAATATAATCATAATTTTAACTGGTTATTTCTACATGTCAGTTTCATGAAAGTTACCCTTTTCTGTTTTCCCAGAGATTCTAAAGCAGTGGTTCTCTTGAGTGTGCATCAAAATTTCCTGGATGCTTTATTAAAACCTCCAGAGTTTTCAATTTAGTAGTAATTGTGTGAAGCCCAGGAGTTTACATTTCTAACAGGTTCTTAGGAGATGATAATGTTTCTGGTTCCGGGACCACACTTAGCAGAGTCACTGCTTATTTGTAACAATAATCTTGGTAAGTATTCTACCACATACATGCACACCAAATCATCCCACTGTACACTTTCTATATAGTTTTATTTAGCAATTATTCCTCAATAAAGTTAAAATATTTTAAAAATCAAGTTTTTAAAATTTTAAATTAAACAGTGAGAGAAAAAAATTAAATCTATTTAGAGTACTGAAAAGGAAATCTGAATTTTTTATACTATTAGCAGTTCTATTCAAGGTATCAAAAATAAACCCACAAACTAACGAACGCTTACCATCATCAACATTGAAATTGCTATTACTTGTTGAACACGTGTTATGTACAGATGACACTCCAAGAGTTTTGCATGCATCATTCCAAGAAGCCACAACAATCTTGCATGGGAAGTATTATTATCTCATTTTTAAAAAGAAAAAACAACTAATATTCAGGGACATTAAGACCCACATGCAAGGTCACATAAATAGTAGAAGGCAGAGCTCGGATTCCAAAGACAATTTATCTGGCTCATCCAAAGCCCGGGGTCTTTCCAGCACACGACACTTACACATCTCCTCCTCGGACAAAAAGGCACTGAGAGATCGCCGGGCAGTCAATAACGTGACACGGTTTAAGGAGAACTATGGGACACATCCCTCTCTCCTCCCCCTGAACAGAGCCCAGAATTCTATCATCAGAACCATTTTCTGGGCTGAAAGCCTTCCTTGTTGCCTCCAGGAATTTTCTTTTTAAATTAAAATACCCTGGCAGAAAAGCAAGTGAGGGTGATAACACTTTCATTAACGTGACAGAGTGGGTATTTTTAACAGGGCGCGTTAACATAGACATGCACTTCCCTATTCAAGAGTCAAAACACCAAGTCAAGGAATTATTTTTGTTTAAATTAAAAGTAATTAAATTTGAAACTAAATAAATTAGTTTTATATAGTTTTCAAAGACAATATAATTTCATATAATTATATATTGAACATAACATTGTTTTTAAAAAACTAAAACTTTATTAACTCAGAATTGTTTAGGAAAACCAGGACATAATTATGAGAGGTGAAATGACCCAGAGGAAATGTGATCACAGGAAAAGGTAGAATAGCTGTGAGTCTGGGCAAGGCGCCACAGACAGGCCGTCAGGACCAGGCTAAGGGCCATGTGTGCCAAGGCCAGGGTGTGACTGCTGGGGCAGGGGTGAGAGGTTTTTTAAAAAACAAAAACATCGACACTATTGCAAAGAAACATCCATGACTCATGTTTCAAACTGTCCATGGTTGATTATACGCACTTTTGAGAGGTCTCACATGTTCCTGACAGTGTCCAAGTGCTGCTTTCTGGGGAAGCCAGTAGTGGGAGGCTATGGGATTATGATCCCTTCACTCCCATCTCGTCACCTCCCTCCACACCATGGTATCAGCACCATATGAAGACACTGGTCAGACGTGTCTAATCAGGCAGATCTGAGACACCTCCCCTTTCACCCAAATCTATACTCTGAGATTCCACATGCACAAATACACGTATCTCCTGTTTTTCGAAAGTTTACTTTATACCACTTGGCTTTTACAAAACACCTACATTAGTACCTGTTTTTGCTAATTGACTGAAATCTGAAAAGCATTTTGGCTTTTACCAAAAAAGCCGAAAAGTGAGAACAGCATTCTGTATTTGATTTGCATGAGCCTCGTAGAGGCAGCACACAAGCTCAGCAGCGAGAGTGGCCCCGCCAAGCTTCTTCCCCAGGAACCACACTCAGCATCTCAGCACCAGACACTAGAGCTTAGAGCAATGCCTGTGAGCAGCTGTGCTTCATTTCTACTGATTCTGTGCATCCATTACCAAGGTGGGTCCTAATGTAATGAGAAAAGGCCCAAAGGCCTCATAAGGATATTAAGTTTAGCATAAAACTGGATATAATTAAGAGGATACGGTTGGTTATTTTGGGGGTCTGGAAACACTCAAAAACTTTTCCATGTAAATTAATGGTAATTGCTTCTTTGCTTTGGCCATTTAGGTTTACAAAAGTTTGCACAGGAATGTTCTACTTTCAGTGAATGGGGAAAACCTGTAGGCTAACTGGAACATTACTTAAAAAGGAACTGAACCATAACCCAGAGGCAGATACAACTCAAGAGCCCATTCAGGGAAATCTGGAGAGTGTGAGAAGTTAGTGCGGATGAAGTCTTAAATGTATCCAGATTTTATCAAATTTTAATTTCCAAACTATGTAAAAAAAAAAAAAAAGGAAATGACTTCTGAAATAACTTCATAGGAGACAAAATGCCAGACGAAAACAGACTGATTCAATCTGTGTGAATATGAGTACGTAAACTTAATAATCATCTTAATAACCTTCCCAAATGAAACTTACCTTTTTCATGCCCATTCTCGTAAAAAAGTATACCAATTTTCCAACCAATAGGAATAATACTAAAGTTTAAATGTTGTAGTATATTACTTAGGCACTTGCTATATGGAAGCATGAAATAAAGTTAACGTTATTTTTTTATTTATATACAAATACGCTTGAATCCAATTTTATTAAAGGTTAAGTAAGGGATCAGCCTACTACACAGAACCTAAACTTAAGTTATATGTAAAAATGGCTTGTTTCAGCTTTGCTTCTCGCTCTGGAGCTTATATTTTTATTACTTTGGTGCCATGTGTTACACTCTCTGAAGAGGACGTAGGTGGTAAGATGGTACGAGTGCGGATATTATGTCACAGAAAATATGTACTAAGATAATTAAGAATTCGGAGTGAAACAAATGCTGTCTCCACGAAAAACAGCAATACCTGTAACTCAATTTCCAGTGAATCCAAAATTGTTCATATTAAAAAAAAAAACAAATAATTTTTAGGTTATGTATTAACAATTATTTTAATACATTTTGATAAACTTATTTTCAACAGTAAGAGCTCTGAAGAGACAATGGAAAGACAACAGAACCATCTGAAAGCAGTATTTTCACGTGTGTAAACAGACACGCACACACACCCACACATGCACACCCTTCTTCAGACACAGAGTAAAAGCGAAAACTACATATTATAGCAGAACAAATGTAGTAAGGAAAAAAGCAGAAAACAGTGATGTGTATACTTTTATAAAAAACTATGTACTTTTTTCAGTATAAGTGATAAAAAGCAAATAACTACCCCAAACTAACATAAACAAAATTATCTTATTCTCTAGCGATAATCCAGAGTTAAGAGATAGGCCAAAACATAAACTAATATGTTTATAAACTTTAACAGTAAGGCTTAAGAAAAATCAAAGCAAAATAACTATACCACTCAAGAGAAAAATGTCTACCTCACCTCCCAAGGATCTACTTAGACAATTTACCAGTCCTAACATACGAAAAAGCATTATCTATAAATAACAGAAAGTGGAGATTTACTACAATTTGAGATTTGGGTGAAGGTGATTACATCATCAATTTGTTTCTAGTAGTTTTGGAAAGCCAACTATCTTGGGTTAAAAATATGAAATACTATCATAGTTAACAAACAATAAACAAGGAAAGTACTATGACACTCCACTCAAAGGAATAAACAATCAACAAATACAAAATCATTTTCAATGTGTGAAGGTGTTTCGTAAGCTCATTTACAAAAAAAATAAATAAATAAAAAATAAAAATTAGAGCTCCAATTAGCCAACCCCTGGCTCAGCTCCAGGCACTGGCACTTCTAAACAGCTCTCCTCCTTGCTTCTGGTCTGCACAGGGTGTCAGTCCCGAAATTCCAGCTCGCTGCTGTCAGTTCCCGAAGTTCAGACTATCCTGATGTTCCTTTTCATCATCATAAACATTGTTATCAGAATTAATGTATTTTCAATGGCAAGTGTTGTTTTAAACACAAAATAACAACCTTTAGTAAATAACTTATTTACATGTATCACTTTACATATTCTTCACATTTGTCATTTTATTTAATTTTCATGATGTAGAGAACTAAAGAGATGTTCACAAGGGAAAGTTTTGGGGTAGTAATCTGTCACCAACAAACAAAAACAAATGGTGTCCTAGGCTTAATCAAGAGCCAGGTCCCCCTCCAGGGGTGTCCAACCCACAGCCCATGGGCTGCATGCGGCCCAGCATGGCTATGAATGTGGCCCAAAGCAAAACTGTAAATTTAATTAAAGCCTTTTTTTTTTTGCTCATCATTTTTCATTACTGTTTGTGTACTTAATGTGTGGCCCAAGACAGCTCTTCTTCTTCCAGTGTGGCCCAGAGATGCCAAAAGGTTGGATACCCCTAGCCAATGATGTACACTTAGGCTCTTCACAGTGTTCGGAATCACAGCTTCCATTTTTGAAGCTATGCTTCAAAAACTCTATCATGCAAAGTCATGCACAGCACACCCCGACTTTGCATCAGGCAACATGTGACTTGCTTGCAATGGCCCAAACTCACCATGGCCTTTCTTCCTTCTGAACCTCCCCATGCCCTCTCCCCCACGATTCCTAATAAAAGGGAACTTCATTCTATGCCCCTCTCAGAGAAGCCTGCCTGTACTTCCCACTGAAATCCGATCCCTTAGATCGGCCTCCACCACAGCACTTACTTGTTTTGTAATACCAACTACATTTTATAATTATTTTGTTGGCTTTCTTTCTTTCTTTGGGTTGTTCCTCTAACTTCACTGGAAACTCCATGGACACGGAGCACATGAGAGGCGTGCTCTGGGTGGTAACCAGAGCCTTTCTCTGCAGCACTGACTGCTGTGTCTTTCCTCCCTTTACAGAACATCACTGGAATTAGAACCCAACTGTTTCCATTTCAGCTCATTAACTAGGAGAGGCATTTTGTCTTACCCATTCTTTTCCCCCCTGGTGTCCTGCACATAGTAGGGATGTACTTCTCAAAAAGTATGAAGTTTAATTCCTCTAAAAGGTGTTTTTCATGTGATCCAAAGGGTAAGGGCTCTTAAAACAACTATACACTGGTGCATGTACACTCAGCAGTCCTCACCACAGATTTGGATGGGCCCCTTCCGCCACCCCAGTTGGAAGTAACGGCACAGTGGACATTTGAGGGAGCCAGGGATGGACGGGCGCAGGAGAGTCTGAAAGCGCTGTCACAACACTTCAAGGGGTGTAGAACTGGAAGACTATCAGTGTTTGTTTGTATGTGCGACTCAACTTCACCCAAACATAAAAAACAAACACAATTTTTTGGTTTAAGTGGTAATCTAGTAAATAGTTCAAAAAAGGTAAAAATTATTTGTTTTGCATTTATGTATCAGAGACCAGCCCAGATACTTCATGTATATAATTTCAGGTGTCAAAGGAGCCTGCCAGCTGAGGGGTGCCTCACAGTTAAGGAAAATGAGGTTCACGGAGAATCCATTATTTCCCAAAGGCCACAGAGCCAGTAAATGGTAGAGCTGGGATTCAAACTAAAGTCTGCTCCTCTCTACTGGCCATGGCCAATGGGCACAAATCAAACAGTTTGCTCATTCTCTTTCCTTCTCCCAACTGTCACCCATTTTGACGCTTTCCCCTCTTTTCCCTTCTTAAAAAGAAAAAAAAAAGTGACAATGGCAAACATACTCGGGTGTGTGTTGGGGTCAGGACATTTGGCTAATTATGTCTAAAATACTACATAACCATGTTATGATATAAAGTATAAACATATCATATAAACTATCCTGAGTAGCAGATGAACAGATATATTTTAGAAATATATCTACAACTAAAATACCAATAGAAATGCATAAAATCACTAAATCACTACAGAAAGTGGTCAAATTACATAGATGATCTTTGACTATTTCACAATAGAAAACAACATGCACAATACCAACGAGAGTAAAAAAATAAAGTCTTATTAATTTTACAGTTAATTTAGGTTAAGCAGAAAATTATCTTCACTTTTTTTCTTGCTAAACATTTTCTCATGCACTGGAGTTTCTCACATTAACAAGTCTACTAGACAGAAAATAAATAATCCCAAGGACTGCAGCTCTCTTTCCTGTGTGTACATGTGCACACACCCCTCCAGATATCACACTGGTTTCAGAAGTTGTTTTCTATGCCACTGCATTAGTTTGCTAGGACTGCCAAAATAAAATGTCTCACACTAGGTGGCTTAAACAACAGAAATTTATTATCTGGCAGTTCTGGAGGCCAGAAGTCTAAGCACAAGGTACCAGCAGATCTGGTTTCTCCTGAGGACTCTCTTCTTGGTTTGGCAGATGGCTGCCTTCTCGCTGTGTTCTCACATGCGTTTCCCTATGGTCTCTCGGTTGTGCCCAAATGCGCTCTTCTTATGAGGACACCAGTCAAACTGAATCAGGACTCACCTGAAAGGCTTCATTTTAACTTAATCACCTTTTTAAATAGTCACATTCTAAGAACCTGGGGATTAAGCTTCAACATATAAATTTAAGGAGGAACCCAATTCAGCCCGTAATAGCTACTATCTTTATTTTCTTAATAGCCGAGTAACTGGAGCAGCAGAACTCTGTCCTACATATGTGGTTCTAATTAATCAATGTATTTATTCATTCATAAACATTCCCTTGTACAGTTTGTGTCACAAAGATAAAGAAGGAACTGTCCCTGAGCTGTTCACGGTCTAGTGGTTCAAATGGATGTACAGGACAAGTAATCAGAACATAACAGGCACCTGGTCCAGAATGGAGTTGGGGCAGAGGTTCAGAAATGACTCTCTGGGGGGTGCGGGGAGGGTGGTACTTAACTGGATCTCAGTGGAGTCTCCAGAAAGAGAGAGAAATCTCTACAGGCAAAAAGTAAAAACTAGAGTGACAACAGCAAAGAATGGGAGATGAACCTAGGTTGGGAGGCAGGGGTTAGGTCATCGGGAGCCTTGTCAGCCACACTGAGGAGCTTGGGCTTTATCTGTACGTGCTATGAAACCAGGAAAGGGTTAAAGCCTGACAGTCCGCAGATCAGAGCGCTTTTGTGAGAGAGCACTTTAGTCATTCCATACAGAAGGGCAGTCGGCTACACAGACACGCTGGTATGTGGCCTCGAGCTGCTTCCCAAGCAATTTGTTCCTAATGCTGGTTGAATGATTTATAAAATGTTCTTTATAAATCAGGCTGGATCCAAGACTAACTTTAATGTCAATGTGCTCATACACTTGGGTGAGAAATGGGTGGAAAACAGCTAGTGTGTCAACAACTGCAATGCAAAAACAATTCTCTGGTGTTCTTTATCCATTTTCATACATTTCCATTCAAATCCCAGATGCAACATTTGCTAACACTAAGACTTTAAACATGTCATGTATCCTCTCTGTGTGTCAGCTGCCTCGTCTACAAGGTGATGATGGTGTTTACCTCACAGTGCTACTGAGGAATTAAAATGCTTCATAAATGGACGGCTTTTAAAACAGTGCCTGGCACACAGCAAGTACGATAAAAACATTTCATTGCTACCACTACTCCACTATGATACGAAAAAAGATAGAGACGAGAACTCCTGACAGAAAACTGATTGGAAAAAATAAGAACCAATACCGGGCCTTTACTTGGTCAAGGCCTGGACGGTAGTGTCACCACCCCGACACAGAAGTCAGGACGATCAGCGGAAGAGCAGTTTCAGGTATGTTCGATGTGATGATGTCCCCATGGAAAGAGCCACCGGGAAGTGAGGCATATAGTCGGGACTATCAGTCAAGAAGAGTGGGTAGGTTGAGGATATGGAGTTAGAAGTCATGGTAAAATGATTCAGAATTAAAGTTAAGCGTCTTCAAGAAATGGGCCTGTGTAACATTTACAGATGGGCCAAACAGACAATAATACCCTAGACAATAGAGATTAGAGAAAAATCAAGCTTTCCGAAGAGCCCAATATTTGTACATAACTCAAACTACTACAGATTTATATAAAACACAATTTATTATATTGATTGACATAATTTGAGCAGGGAGTAAAGGGCATGGCAATCTGACTTCATTATTTTTATTGGCATTTCTATCTATGGGTATTATTTTGGTAGACCAAAAAGAGAAGGATACAATCTGATATAAAAGTTAAATTTCTCTTTAATTATATAATATCTAGTATTTTTTTCATCCTTTAGGTAAAATTTTTCCTCAAAAATGTTGCTGTCACTTTAAATCTTTAAACTGTATATTCTTGAAAGAAGTACTTCTCCTTTGTAAAAGTTACAGCTCCATCTTCAGGGGGCTGCCACGTTGGCACCAAATTACACACAACAGAACGAAAAACCCCTCATACAATCCAAGGAAGCATAGGTGCAGGAGCTCCAATGGCAGTTTTCAGATGCTTTCTGATGATGAATGATAATATTAAGCTCCTACTCAAAGGCACCATATAATAATTCTCCATTCCCTGATATTAAAAACCTATAAAGGCGCATAAAGCTAGACTCAAACTATAATTTACCCCCTCTGGTTAAAGCATGCCTTTGAGATCACCAGCCTCAAAGAAGAATGGGAAGCTTCAGATAGGGTGGCAGGTGTTGGGGCTAACGCAGGACGGGAGACGAACCCGTAAAGAGATGGACACCGAAAGGTGCAGGTACAGTGCTGGGGTGAGTGAGGGGGAGAATGCAGACTGAGGTGGCACCGAAAGGAACCTGGATGCAGATCCGCTCTTCGTCACAATTGGTAAATCTGTGCTACCAAGATTAGATTTTAAAAAATACTTATTCCTAAGGCTACTTATGAGACATACAGTTAAACAGGATTGAATAAAAGCATTTTTCTATATTTCCCCTTCCTTAAAATCCACTAGAAGGAAGAAAATGATTTCTTAAATAAAACAAGTAAAAAGTCACCACCGCATATCACAAATATGGTGACCAGTGGCTGAGTTCACAGAAATTTAGACCAAAAAGAGGGAGAACATTTGTAGTTGACATGCGGCTCCTCAAAGTACAGACACAATGTAGATTTTTATAGCAGTCTTGAACCCACTGTCATCAGGCAAATGCAAATGAAAACCACAGTGAGGAACCACCTCACACCTGTTAGAATGCCTATATTCCAAAGACAAAGACAAGAAATCCTGGGGATGCAAGGTACAGCATGGAGACAATAGTTAATAATACTGTATTATATATTTGAAAGTTGCTAAGAGAGTAAATATTAAATGTCCTCATCACAAGAAAAAAATTTTTTAGCTAAGTATAGTGATGGCTGTTGACTTACTGCAGCGATCATTTCACAATGTATACAAATATCGACTCATTATGGTCATGCTGTACATCTGAAACTAACGTTATATGTCAGTTATACCTCAATTTTTAAAAAAGCCCCATCAAATGAGTCTCTGATTGAAGCACTAAATCTAAGGGTGCAAGCTTGAAGAAAAACGGAGCAGTGGCTATCCCCAGCGGAACCCTGCTCTGCAGCAATCAACAGAAGAGGAGCTGCAGGGAGAGTGACAGGCAGCACCTGTACTGTCTGACGGGGAAGTGATGGGGGGCCACATCCGCACCCTAGGAGCCTAAATTCCACTGCTGGCCCTGAATGGGCAAGGACTAAAACATGAGAAGGATGTTGGTCAAGCAAATACATAGCTCCAACGAGAAATGGAGCTGATGCACAGATAAGTCATGTCATGGAAGGAATGACAATGAATGAAATACAGGTATATGCAACAATATAGATAAATCTCAAAACATAATGCCAAGAGAAAGAAGCCAGAATACATATTGAATGGTTCCATTTACATAAAATTCAAAAACAGTAAAACTAAGTAATCACATTAGAAACTAAGAAAATGGTCACCTTGGAGCAGAAAGAACTAATGATTGATTGGAAGGAGCCTTGAGATTGGTGGTATTCTATTGCTGGACCTGTACAATTGTTGCCTGGGTCACTATAGGCTGATAATTCACTGAGCTATGGGCTTATGTTGCATGAACTTCTACAGATGTGTGCTGTTTCAATAAACACGGTGGGAGAAGAGAGAGGGAAAGTTACCTCGTAAGTAGATAAATTAGGTTGATGTCTGATGTCTCTCTAGCAACATTCAATGTCAAATGTCAATGTCCGCAAAGTTCCAGGGTGGGAAAAGAAAGCTTATTCAAGATTTTTATACCCAGACAAATTATCTATTCAATAAGAAAGGGTACATAGTCTCAAGTATGAAAAAACTCATAAATAACCTCTTTGAAAAACAACTACTTGACAACTAAATCCAGTGAATTAAACAGCAAATCAAAAGGCCATCAATCTATTTTGAAAAATGCAGTTTAAAAATACATATATTTGTATATAAAACATATATCGTATAATATTATATATATATATAAAATGCCTCAGTCTTGTCCATAATTTTCATTTTATAGAGTGATATTTTAGTGAATGCTAAATACTCATATGAATTTATATATTTGATATAAAATACTATATTTCAGTAAATATTAAGATATTAATACCTTAATATTCTTGGTCTCAAGTAGTAAAACCAGTAATTTCTTCATTTAATTTTCCTTTCTTAAATTTAAATAAAACTTAATATTTTAAAAATATTATATTTTCTACTTATCAATATATAGTTGCCTTTCTGCCTCTTGAATCACCCTTTGGTCTGTGTCAGACATATCAGGAATAACAGCAATTGTCAAAATGTAGTAATTGTCATTTCAAGTTGGTGAGAGTTTCAGTGAAGTTTTTTAGCTTTATGACTGTTTCAGTTCTTTAAAATAATGAACATAAATTATTGTTTAACAGCAATACAGTATGTTTTCCAAATTGAATTAGTTGATATCAAATATCATGTTCCTTTCCCTTTACCCACACCTCTCTCACCCCACAAGAACCCCCACAAAATTTAATGTACCTAAAACATAGACCTCATTCTCTACAGTCTATACCCACTGGATGATGTGAGCCCCAAGGTTCAAGATCAGTACCCTAATGATAACACAGGAGTCCCCCAAGGAAAGGAGCTATATACAATTTGATTATATTTACAAACAAGATGACATGCTCTGATGACTAAAAACTTGTTTTCCTGTTATCAAAACCAACACTCTAAACTCCAGAATATTTTCTCTAACAATTTACCTGGAATTAATGAGGGAAGACTTCCAAGCAACTAATTAATGCACATCCCTCCCAATACATGCAGCCACTTGGTGGTTTCTGCAGAGGTGCCTACCAGTGAAGGAGCAGGGAGTTGCTACCCTGTCACCTGCAGTGACAGGAGCCATCAGCTCAGAGTCAACCAACCTGGGCGGGAAGAGTAACAACGTTCCGCCTGGCTGCATCTTTGGTAGCAATTACGTGAGCGGATAACTGGCATGGAGACAAGTCCTCCTAAAGCACCCAATTCAATTTTTATATTAAACAAAAACAAGCATTATCTTTTCCGAGATAAATATGTTTCTTGCAAATTCTCAATTAAAATGAAGCCCAATTAAAGTTCAAACAGAAGTTAGCAAGAATTTTAGAATTCAATTCAAACAGCAGAAGGCTGTTCAATTGTGGATTCCAGCTACAAACATCTAAGCATACATTACTGAACGTGCAGGGTAAAAATGGAGCTGGAATTTCAAAGTTCGACTCTCTCAAAATACACAAAACATCTATCATGGCCCACTGTTTTGGGCACAAGTTTCAGGAGATTTTTTTTTTTTTTGCCTTTTTATTGAATTTATTGGGGCAACACTGGTTAGCAAAATCAGACAGGTTTCAGGTGCACAACTGCACAACACATTGTCTGTACACTGCACTGTGTGTTCACCGCCCCAAGTCATGTCTCGTCCACACCACTTACCCCCCCACACCCTCCCCTTGACCATCACCACACTGCTGCCCATGTTTGTGTCTTTTTCTTCTTTTTTGCTGAATCCCTGCATTCCACTCCCCAAGTCTTAAGGATAACTTTTTGCATTCTTCACTTCAGATTCATTCTGTGAACCTGGCCCTGAAATTTCCAGCAGTGATATGACTAAATATTAACAGTAGAGTAATAAAATAAGAAAACATTTAAAACAGTACTTAAGATACCACTAGCCAAATGATGTCATGCTAATCATTTCTACTTTTAGATGACAAGTTGTGCTATTTAAACAACCAAATCTCACTGCAGACATCCTTCAGGAACAGGTACCAAGGCAACCACACTGGTGCCAGGCGGTAGGGAGCCGTGGGGAGCTGTGGGGGGCTGGGGAAGGAAGAGCACACTCGATATACCGATAATGATCCAAAACACCATCACACACTTAAAAAATTATCTGAGGAAAAAACTAAAACTGGACTTAATTCAACATCCATCTGGCATCTCTGAGAAAGAAAGAAAGAAAGAACTTAGGGCTCCCTGTCTTTAACACATTTGATATTTCAAAACTGCAAGTAAAGAAGATTCAAGTCCTCTGAATGAGATTATTTTAGAGGTTTTGTGCTTGACATTTTAGTGATATTTCTGGCCATGCCATCTTTGGTTGATTACTCAGGTATGAAATATTAAGCTAGGAGTCCCCATAACTCACTCCTGTTAGAATGGCTAAAAGCACGACATTGCTGCTGTCAAAACACGTCATAAAAGACTCCTATTTCAAAGCAGTTTCATGTCAAAAACTATTAATCACAATATCAATATATAGAACAAAGGAAGCAGGCAATACAAACTTCATTTCTCCCCAATATGAATAATGAGAAACAGTCATATGTACACCCACAGCCTTCCTTCCTCAAACTCAGAACCAAATCCCAGTGGAATCCGAACCCGAAGTCAGGAAGCACCACAAGACCAGCCAGCGTACGTGATTCTGGAGGATGCGAAGCAGGCTCACCAGGAAGTGGAGGGAAGAAACTATTTTCACAAATGTGACTGCATTATACAGCTCACATGCGCATGACAGGCTAAATAATGCCCTCCACCCCCAGATATGTTCACGTCCCCATCTCTGGAACCTGTGAATGTCAGCTTACATGGCAAAAGGAACTTTGTAAATGGGACTTAGGATCCTCAGATGGGAGATTGATTATCTGGGTGGGCTTGGTCTCATCACAGTGGACCTTCCATGAGGGATGGGGCCACCAGTGTGAGAGGAGGCAATGTGATGATGGAAACAGAGGACAGAGGACAGAGGACTCGTCAGAGCTGGAAAGGGCAAGGAAAGAGATTTTTCCCTCCAGCCTCCTGAAGGAACAAACTCTGCCAATTCCTTGATTTTAACTCAGTGACTTCTGCCCTCCAGAATAGTCAGTAAGAGAACAAAGTGGTATAGTTTTAAGCTACTAAGCTGTAATAACTGTTGCAGCAGCAATGGGAAACTACTACACTAAGCAAAAGCATTCTGAGTGCTTAACTACATTCGCTTCTTCCACGATTCCCAGAGTCACCTTCTTCAGTGTAGGATACTTTTCAAGTTCTCAATGTACTATTCATAAATGCCTATGAAAATTGTTGCCTCCTGTTACATAGAGTGAGAATAACACAATACATTTTTATCACAACACAGAGAACTTACAAATACATTTTTTCTCACTGAAGGCTATGTAACCTTAGCAGCATTAAAAATATATATATATACTTCCATATCAGACCCATAAAATGGGCATTCTTCTGTTAAACTTCCATTAACCCCCGTGTCATTCTTTCTGTTGATTCTTCTGTGCACGGAAGAAAGTGTCAGTCAAGGAGAAACAAAAATTAACGGATAAGCCCAAGCTCCTAGCTACGCAGTCTGGGGAATGGAGTGGCAAGAAAGCCACAGGAAAATTAACCGTGTGTCAGTTACTTGCTCACTGCTCTCTTCCTTACTCATCATAACCACAGGAAAGAAAAGATCAGGAGACAGTGAATATCTACAAATGATAAAAGCTCTCAAAAGTTGTAAAGTAAGGCCTTCAAGTTGGTCAGGGGTTTCTCTTTAACTTTCTTTTATGGAATTCATTTCCCTGTTTATGTCAAGGATTGCTTGCAGAGATGGCTGCCATACTCCCTACTCCCCATAACCACACCCTTAGTCCCTTGCTTGTGGCTTCTGGGCTTAGTCATGTGACTTGCTTTGACCAATGATACCTTAGCAAATGTGAACCAAGCAGAGACTTACAAAGTGCCTATACACCTGGGATCATACCACGTGAATGAACCCAAACTAGCCTTCCAGAAGATGACAGTCACAAGGAAGCACACTGCTGAGCCGAGGTCGATAGACTGCTGGCCAGCAGACATGTGAATAAAACCACCCTAGACCATCCAGCCACCAGTCACCCACAGCTGACTCCAGACCTATGAGAAAGTCAGTAATTTTCAGCTGAGATAGTTCTGACCAACAGAATTATGAGCAAATAAAATGACTTTGTTTTAGTCCACTACATGGTGGGATAGTTTGCTATGCCGTAAAAGCTAACTTGATATACTTTATAAAGCTAACAAAAACACATCGCAGAAATTATGGAAAAAGAAAATAACAAGTGGAATAAATCATCTAGAATCCCAACATACAAACACAAAAAGCAATAACTTTTTCGTTAATTCATTTTATGTAGCTATGTAAATATTTTTTTATAATTAGAACCACACCATAAATTCAACCTTATAACATGCTAAGCATATCCATGTGATTTTATGCTACATAATTTATCATAGTTTATTTAACCACTCTTAAATCACTGGATATTAAAGTGCCTTTAAAATTTCACTATTATAAATACCACTGCTAAAAATATAGTTGTAAAACCTTTTGTCTGAGTTTTGATTAGTTCTTGAGGACAGTACCCCAGAAAGGAACATACTGCCACAAAAGGTGGAAAGATTTTATAGCGCCACATATATACGGCTGGCATACAGCCTGGGACAACCACACTACTTTACAACCCAGCAGCATTGTACAAAAATGGCCATTTCACCAAACCCTCACATCACTTTGTATAATTATTTAAAAATCTTTGTTAATCTATACACTAGAAAATGGCAACTTCTTTTGATTTGTATTTGTTCAATTACTAATAAGGTTGACTAGTTTCATACGCTTGGCCATCAATCTCTTATAGAACATCTGTTCTTACTAATTTTCTAGCAGTTAAGATAAACTGATGTTGTGGAGCCAAGGCAGAGATTTTTTTAACCCCAGGTCCAAAGATCATGTATACATATTTTCCCCCCAAGAGGATCCATAGCTTTCATCAACTTCTTTAAGTGGTCCATGATCTCATAAATTCTGAGAATGAACTAAGCTCAGTAAGGAAGAACAGTATTAGCAGGATTCAGCATGGAGACACTCAAAGGTGTCCAACCAGTCACAGAATACCAAATAAATGGAAAGCAGCAGTTTTGATGAGTGCCACAGGAAGGTATAGGAGGAAATAGGGATGATGTTATAATAAATACATTAAATTGTATTCAAGTCATGAAATTTAACATATGCCATTGCTTTCCCTCTTCTTTTCCTTGCTGTTGTTTCTGCTAAAGACTAGCCAAATTCTTATCTCTGCTTGCTATGAAATGACTGTTCATCCTACTGTAACTGAAGCCCCAATGACCAATGACATGATGTTAGGAGGTGGGGCCTTTGGGAGGTGATAAAGTCATGAGGTGAAGCCCTCATGAATGGGATTCGTGCCCTTGTAAGAACAGACTGGATCCCTGGCTGGTGTGGCTCAGTGGATTGAGTGTGGGCCTGAAAACCAAAAGGTTGCTGGTTCAATTCCCAGTCAGGGCACATCCGAGTTGTGGGCCAGGTCCCCAGTAGTGAGCATGTGAGAGGTAACCACACACTGATGCTTCTCTCCCTTTTTCTTCCTCCCTCCCCCTCTCTAAAAAGAAATGAAATATTAAAAAAAAAAAGAACAGACTGGAGAGAATGACCTCCCTTTCTGCCACATGAAGACACAGTAAAAAAAGCAGCTGCCTACAAACTAGGAAAAGGGTCCTACCAAGAACAGAATCAGCCAGCACTTTGATCTTAGATTTCCCAGCCTCCAGAATTGTGAGAAATAAACATCAGTCAGAGGCTAAGAACCATACGATTTCACTCATATGTGGGATATAAAACTGAAACTCAGAAACACAGACAACACTATGGTGGTTACCAGAAGGAAGGGGGTGCAGGAATACAGGGTAAAAGGGGCCAAATATGTGGTGATGGAAATGATTTGACTTCGGGTGGTTGGCACACAACGCAATATACCAATCACGCATCATAGCAATGTACACTTGAAATCTATATGACCCTGTTAAGCAGTGTCACCCCAATGAATTTAATTCAAACACCTCTGTTAAAGCAGCCCAAACTGAATTCTTTTCAGACTCTCTGAAGCCATGCTAATTTTTGCCCTACCTGCAATCCTGCTGCAATTCCATTTGGTGTCCAAACTTAACAGTTCCTTAACTGTTCTTTAGGTTCATCTGGTTCACAGGTTCTTTTAGGTTCATAGCTCTGTTATGGGACAACATGGTGTCCCTCACAAGGACTGGGAAGATATTAGATAATGTTAATTTTATAAACATTTAATAGATTCCCAATCACTGTCACAGAACATGAGTAATGGCGAAAAAGCATGGGATTTGACAGATAAAGATTCTACCTCCGCAACTTGAGTGAGTTTCCTTCTCAAAGCTTCACCTTGCTCACCTATAAGATGGGGAAACAGTAACACCACTTCAGTTACCTACCTTGTAACCAAGGAGGTGGGGCCTTTGGAGGTCGTAGGTATACCTTGGTTACAAATAAATATCTTAAAAGAGATAAAGAGTCATAAATGGTAATTATTAGTTATCGTTATTATTGACATTTTCAAATTTATCCATTTATAAAAACTGATCAATTCAAGACAATGAAATGCAAAGCTACAAAAAAAAATCTTGGTAACACAGAAAGTGCAATGCTATTGAAAATGATGTCTGCTACAGTCCATGCGTCATCCTGAGGGTATGATTTGACGGTGCAAAATCTGCTAGTCTGAAGAAAGAGTTGTGATAAACTGAGGTTCAAAAAACTGCTACAAAGAGTGCAAAAACAGACCCAAAAATTTTGTTAAATATGTGAACTGCTAAAGTTTAAAAAAAAAGGCATACTAAGTGACTTAGCAGTTCTGGAATATCAATTAAAAGCATGAATGGAAAGAACTAGGCTGGTGGTCTCGTGGTCACTGTCCTAGGAGCACAGTAAGCTGAGAAATAACATTCTCTAAGATGCTGTAAAACTAAGCAACTCATTTTTCTGCATTATTTTACAGCAAATTATAGTAGGGAAGTCTTTTGGATAGCAATTGCTTTTGCTTGGGTCACCCAAAATGACCAAACAACGAACCTGTAACACCAACCATTGATCTTGCTAATTGCATCTGCCACTATATTTGCTTCTTTTGTTTCCAGGCAGCCCTCCTTTCCAACACTATTCCAACTGTTAAATGGTCAGAACACACAAGTGACAGATTTAGTGTTTCACCGGCAATTTATACAGCTGAATGCAATGCTGTTGTACTGAATCATGATTTATTTGTCTCACACTGCAGCACATAACCTTTTAAATGCAAGGGGAAAAAGCCAACACCTCTTTAAAGTTTATATATGACCATCTACCACTATATCCTATGAACTACATTCAAAAGAGAACCAATCAAATAAGTGATGGATTTCTCTCCAGATAGCTATAACTTAATGCACAATCCCTTCCTATATCCTGGGCTCACTCACTGCTCCTTACCTAATATGGTTCAGAAAATAATTTGGGAGGTACACACAAATGATGCCCATGATACTCAGCTAACAGAACCTAAAACAAAGGTTTAAAACTAAGAGTATTGGAGGTGGGAATTCTATATTGAAGGGTCCATGGATACACCTGGGGGCATCTTAAAATTCTCTAAATTATAAACAAATCTTTATGTGCAAAAATATGCATTTTGGGGATAGTAGCTCTAGAGGTTTCACTGGTTCCTCAAAGGGATCAATAATTCTCAAAAAGATTAAAAATAATGGCTTATAGGGACTTGACCTATTGTAGCAAAATAAAAGGGAAATAAGGCATAAATTAGGATCTGAATAATGAAACCATATCAAGAAACATCAAACTATATATAAGGTTCATACATAAAAAGTAAGAGGTGAGAGAAATGGTTGGTGCTATGGGCTGAATTGTGTCCTTTTCCAAAATAGTCATGTCGCAGTCCTAACCCCTGCTACCCCGATGTGACTATATGTATTTGGAGATAGGTTCTTTACAAAGATGATTTAGTCAAAATGAGGTTATTAGGGTGGGCACTATTGCAATATGACCAGGGACCTTATAAGAAGAGAACATTTGGACACAGACACCCACAGAGAGAAGATGACATGATGACAAAGAGAGTAGATGGCCATCTACAAGCCAAGGAGAACAGATCCCCTCTTCAGAGCCCTTGGAAGGAGCCAGTTCTACTGAAACCATGATCTGGAACTTCCAGCCTCCACAACTGTAAGAAAATGAATTTCTATTGTTGAAATCACCCAGTATGAGGTACTCTGTTACAGTGGCCTAGCAAACTTTACAGAATTGGTCTTAGCTGTAACAGTGGGTTAAGAGATAATTCAAAAAGCAATAAAGACCAAGAGATTATTTTGAGAGTTAAAATGTGCTAATACCAAGAATGAAAGTGGAAATGGTCTTGATGAGCATCTGTAAGTAGTATGGAGGATGGCATGTATGATGGTACCTCCCTGTCTGCTATTGCTCCTGACCATTGAGTATGAGGTCCAAGGGATAAACTGAGTAAAAATAACTGCTTGTGGCCTGTACATAGGCAAGAAAGAGGCAGAAAAATATTTTTTTTATGCCTGCCCACAGGGAGAGTTGTCAAAAATTAATCCAGACTTCTACTTCTAGGAATAATGAAGTAACTGGACAAAATAAATGATATAACCGCTTCTAGATACTAGGCAACAGGCAGCCCAGGATGTTGAAACCTGAGAGCAGGGTACTAAATGAGTGGAAACCCAAGACCACCCTACTATTCTCCTGGAAGTCTTTCCAGAAAGTCACACAGGAAGTGGAGGATCAAACAATACAGTGGTGTCACTGAGCTGAAAGGAGAGAGATCAGGGTCTGAGGCTACTGAGGGGATGGGGATCTGTGGGGCAGGGTAGTAGAAAAAAAGAATGAGAAAGACAGAGACCCAGAAAACTGCACAGCGGTCCTCATGCATGTTTGGCTGAATGATAACTGCAGTATCTAGGGCAAGATTCCTTGAGGCTATCAATTCAGTCAAACTCCAATCAAAATCCCAACAGGCTGATTCTAAAACTTATATGCATGTCCAAAGGATGCCAAATAGCCAAAATAATTCGGAAAAAGTTAGAAGACATATACTATGTGATTTCAAGACTTCCTGTGAAGCTACATATGAAGACAATGTGGTCTACTATAAAGGTTTAACAATGAACACAGTCTAGAAATATACCCACACGTATAGTAAATTGGTTTCATACCCACACACGTAAATTGTTTTTTTAAACCCTCACTTGTATAGCAAATTGGTCCTTGACTAAGCACTAAAGCAATTCAATAGGAAAAGGAAGTTCTTTTCTATAAATGGTGTTAAAGCAATTTATATGGAAAAATTGATCTCATATGTTACACAAAATCTAATTTGAACTGATCATAGGCCTAACCCTCCATACGGGCAGGGATTTTTCTTTCTTCCCTTCCCACCACACACTGATACCTCCCAGGTACTTGGAACAGTGTACAACACACACAGTTGGTACTGAACACATATTTGTTGAATAAAAAAGCTATGCATAAAAACAAACAAACAAACAAACATGCCATTGTAGAAAAGCACTGGAGGAGACTGCTGAGAATGGTAAGGCAAGGGGCTCATGGAGAAAAAAAATCACATGAGTCGGTACCTGACCAGGTGTGCAAATATTCAGGAGATGCTAAGCAGAGAGTAAAAACCACAAAGAACTGAGAGGCGGCCATTGAGAGACACCGGTGAGTGGGTGAGGGAGAAGAGTGGCATAAAAAACATGGAGGCCTGGTCCTAAGGGGTCTTACAGCTCAAAGAGTACGTTAAAGAAGTCTAACCACAGAAGTGACATCATCCAATTTGTGATTTTATAAAATCACCTTGCTGGCTGTGGAAAGAATGGAGTGGAAAGAGCCAGGGAGGGAGCAGGGAAACCAGTTAAGAGGCTGTACAACCACCCAGTTGAGAGAAGAGGGTGACGCACTCTTCTCTACTTAGGATGGACACTCCAGGGTTACACTGGAGTTGGCATTGTAGTAGATATATCTAGGTATAGTTGTGATTTTCATTTTGTCATTCTCAACTGTTCGTTCAGTTGTTTCTTTCAAAGATTCCCTTTACGAGAGGAGGGATTAGGTTTATTTCACTTATGCCTGCTCCCCAAACCCAACAGATTACAGGAACATTCTGTATATGGGGCCAGAGGTCAGGATCAGACATGTTAAGTTCGATTGGGGCTGTCCAAGGAGCAGAGCCATTCTTTTTAAAACAGCAAATGTAAAAGGTAACAAAGAGACTACTGAGGTCCATTAAAATCATCAAACGTATGCTGAGAAAGAGCACGGATGGGCCTGTTTACTAACATTAGAATGTAGCTACTGCCTAAAACCACAGAAGTACAGACGGCACCATTAGATGCTTTTGTGCAGTGAGTAGGTGAGCAACCTATAGAATACTCAGCTGAAAATGTGAACAACGCAGGAAGGACTAAATAAACATGAATAAGAATGGCTGATCTACGATAGCAAGTTTTGACAAGACATAACTATCATGAGTCTTTCACTAAGTTCCTGGTGTTGACAACATGAAGGACATCATCCCCCATTTCACCCCTCCCCTAGCCCCAAAAGAAACCCACACTCACACGAACAATTCCATTTGAGTCTGGCTCCATGTAATATTGCTTATTTTTTATATAGGCATAATATAATATATAGGAGATACTTTGAGGGAGATGCTACATAAATGTAGTAAGATATATACGTATGCAGGTGATAGAAACTGTATTTACAGATATGCCTCTGGAATAAAAAAAAATTAAATCTGGAATCTCATACTGCTGGCATTTCTCCCAGGGCAAGAATACATTTAGTGTCCTATTAAATCAAAGGATGGTCCAGTGCAAACGGTGGCACGCTTTCCCAGCTGGTGTTCACACAGATTGATGCACGTGTTCAATCACACTTAACCTGACACCGGGCTTCCCGAAATCTATCACACGGAATGGAAACGTTTTATGTGGTGCATCTTCCCACCACCTTTAAGGCAATAACTCACCAGGTAGAAATATAATTCACTTAACATTTTTAAAATCCACAGTTAAAGCATTTTCCAAGGCTAAAAATTCATTGAAATGAAATATACAGAAAACGGAACTTGTTAAAAAAGATCAGGTAGGAGACCTGATGGGAGTCACTTTTTGATTATCAACGAAGCATGGGAGTCAAAGAATATGATGTATAGTTTTTTGTGAAGTATGGTAAGAGGTATATTAACATAGAAATAAAATGTAAGAGCACTTCATATAATTCAAGTCAAAATTTAAAGTTGGGTAATGCCTTTCTATCCCTCCCATTTTTTTGTCTCGAACCAAAAAAAATCAAGGCATATGTTTGGAATCACTGTAATCTCTCATCTAAAGATAAATGATGCCTTTTAATTGCCTCCATATTAATACATTTATGGATAACCTACTGAGAAGAATAATTTTGAAATCAAAAGATCTGAACTAAAAATCTGACGCTGCCAGTAACAAGCCACGTCAATCCTGTAGCTTTGGGCAAGTCACAACCCCCTGAATGCTTTGGTTTCGCCATCGTTAAAAAGAGGCCAAGAACTTCCCTTCCCATGCTAACAGAATTGAGATAAAGTCTATGAAATTGTTTTGCAAATTATAATCTCTTGTGTATGAACTGAGGTACTTATAATTCTATCTACCTTAAAAGTAACTTCAAAAGTTTCTGTGATCAACTGACCACTTCCGATCTGTACCAGCGGCAGCTCACAGTCCACAGAGAAAGTGCCGCGCCTGCTCTCCGATCCTAACGCATCTCGGCACGCGGCGCCCATTTCACAGACTAACGATTATGCCTTTGGGTGTATCTGCATTAATATCTAATCCAGAGGCTTTTTTTCCCATAAAATGCTATTTCTTTATATAGACCAGTTGACATTTTACTTTGTCCTCGCATAACACAGAAGCAGCAAACGGTCCTACCTCCCGTTAACCTGGTACAGTTACCGCGGACTGTGGCACAGGCTCTACGTCTGGGTCCGGGGCTCCCCAGCCACGGGAAATCAGCAGGCTACTAGCCTGGCTCTCCGAGCCTCATGCTCCCCACTCCCCATAAAATGGGGAGAAAGCCCCCAACCTCCCACAGCTGTTCAGATTTAAGTGTGAAGATACACATAAAAGGCCTAATGGGACTATTTATGTACTAAATAAATACTAGCCTTCTCCCCTCATATCCTTTTGGCTTCTTCGCATCAACACAGAAGAAACTAAAATAATAAAAACAAAATGATAAAAGTTTTAACCCATAAACAATGTAAACATACAAACAGGTGCTCTGCCACTTCCTGGCTCCCTCTGCAGGAACCTCCTGCTTCTTCGCTCCTCCGCTCCTCTCAGAGGACCTGCACCCACTTCTCCCTGCTGATCACAAGCCCTAGCACCAGATGCCCCAACCACACCCAGGCCTGATGGCAGCTTTCCCAGAAGGCTTGGGTAGGTGCATCTCAGCCCAAATCAGTCCCTACTTCCAAAGGGCAGAGAAAGAAACTAAGAGTACAGTATAGCTAAAGTAACAATGAGGCAAGTAAGAGTAAGAGCAATTGTTATGGAGTCAACATTCACCAAGTGCTTTTGCCAGCAGGTCAGTGGACTCCTGTTGGCTGGCGATTCCCACACTATAAGATGGGGTCCAGAAATAGTCATGGTTTGCAAACTCCTGTGTACA
Source organism: Glossophaga mutica (assembly GCA_039655065.1). NCBI lineage: Eukaryota > Metazoa > Chordata > Mammalia > Chiroptera > Phyllostomidae > Glossophaga > Glossophaga mutica. Next base: position 163,386,098 of record CM077303.1, read on the forward strand.
GTGAAGGGGGCAGTGAAGCTAATGTGGTAAGAGAAGTAAAAGAAACAATGATGTGAGGGAGGGGGCTAGACTAACAGCACTTTCTAAAAAGTCTCAAGTGGACTTCCTTGACATTTGCTAGGAGACAGTCTAAAATGGGACTATGTGAAGCGTGCATCTTCGAACTTGTGAGCCACTGGTCAGACATCGCCAGCAGTGCTCCACACTGAATGTTTCAAATCCTGCAATGGCCCAGTGAACAAGAGGGTATCATGTCTTATTTTTATATATTAAAAAGTGACTTTTAAATAAAAACAAAATATACAAAACACTGTATAACCCTGTTATGTAATTTTTTTTCCATTTTCCTTTTACCAGGAATCATATATAATCAACGTGGCTCAGGTGAGGTTCTGGTGACCTAGAAATTGCACCCCCAGTTGGAAAAAGGCCAGCTGCTATCCAGTATGGCCAGTGATTAGCATGTGGGTCAGTGACTTGCTCAATGTCATCCATCTGGCAATGCATGGAGGAAGGACGGTCTCCCGGGAAGGCTGGTACCACACACTGCATTCCACTATGCTGCCCCACGTCCTGACGTCACTGGCAAGCCTAAGATGGACACATCAACAAAACTGAGGAGACGAGAAGCAGAAAAGATGGCAAATTCAGTAGTGCTACTTCTCTATCTAATTAAATAGACCATGATCCAACTCTAGCTTTCACAAGTAACTAGACTTAGGCAGAGAAAATCAAGTCTGATAACAACATAAAGATGGCTTGGTGCTCTACACCTGAACCTAATACAAAATAATATTAAATGTAAACTATAACTGAAAAATAAAATTTAAATAAATAAATAAAGATGTCTCGGGTTAGGGCAGATAATTGTCCAAAACGGATCATCTAGACTAAGGAAAAATGTTTTAACTTATTACGCCCTTGGTGCCTGACTGTCCTGGAGTCGGGTACCAATTGCCCTTGCACTCTTTCTTAGGAGATTTCAGGCAGTAGATACACCAGTTTGCCCAAGTGAAGAACGGTCAGACATCACACTCTGAATCTTTCATGGTTTTAATTTCTAACAAAATAGGAAAGATTTTGAAAAATGGATTTATATGGTGTGCTTTAAACGTGAAACCAATTAAGAGCATGAGACAAGTGACAAAGGGGCCATGGTGAATGCACACGTCAGTAACATTAAAAAACGAGAACAACTAGTTCAGAACAGTGATCACCATGCGAAACCATTCTGGGAGAAGAAGAATGTCGTCCATGCAATGAGCACTGTCACAAAAGGTAACACGCGGCAGCCACAAAGTAAACGACTGGAAAAGGAAATTGCTGCCTGCAGAGATCGCCGCATGGGACTAACAAGTGAATCTAATTAGTCAGTGCAAGCACCACCAAGTACCCAACACTTAGGGACAAGTTCATGGTCAAAGGATGTCAAAAAGTAAAGAAGTAAATAACTAAATGAATTCATGAATGAATCAATGAAGTAAGCAACCAAGCCACCAGGGGTCCAATAAAAAGGTAACCATAGAACTTTCCAGGTAGAAGAACCAGGTGACTTGCTCCAGCTTCAATATAAAGCTAAAAAAAAAAAAAACATAGACTTGGAAAATCATTCGTGACATTAAGAGACTATTATTAAAATTATGATGATGGGATTGAAAGGGTCACAGTGAAACCCTTCTTACAGGACGTCATGTCCGCCCTGAGCATTCGCCACATGGTGCCGCTCCCCATCTGACCTGCACCCTCTTCCTCCCTTCTCTTCCCCTGCACATCCCTTCTGCTACCTCCAATGCGTCTTCTCAGTTTCCCACAAGAAGCTAACTTGCAGCTTCTCTTCTATCGGTGTGATAAACCAACCAACCACAGTGTGTGATGAAGACTTTGGCCTTTGAAACTTCTAGGTTATTCTTTCTCACCAGGTGTGCAGTCACTAAACGTGTGTCTTCCCTGTCAAAAGGGTGGGACTTGGGCAACCTCTAGGCTTATACTGTCTTAGAAGAGCTCAGGAGATTTAGAAAACCAGCCTCTAAATATTGTCTCTTAGTATAAAAATGTCACATATACATACACACACACACACACACCTGCGTGCGTGTTCATTTACCTAATATTTACTGAGCATTATTACTTAATCCTGGCATAAGGCAAGGTTCTTTACATAGATTATTCTTTTTATCCAACAGAAAAACTATGAGAAGGGGCTATCATTACCCTCATTTTACACGAGATGTGGAAGGTAAAATAACCTACCCACCGTTAACAGAGCATGGACTTGGGGTAATGAGGATTGAACCCAAGACTAGTGATAAGGAGTCAAACCTCTACAATCTACAAAATACATGAAAATGTTTAAACATCTGGATAAGATAACTGGGAGTCAATTGATAGTGACAAAAACACAAGAGGCAATAAGACATTTAAAATCAGAAATTTGATGACCAAAAAGAGAATACTGCCTTTCCTTCTTGCCTGCCTCCAAAGAAAGTATTTTTCCTTAGCTTTTCAACAACCGTAAAGAAAAGGATTAAGAAGTATAACAGGAAGGATTTTAGACTGGTATATCTACTCTTTCTTAATTCTGCTCATTCTACAGAATACAATTGGAGGAAAATTCTTAATTTGTGACATCACTTACTTCCTGAACATGATTAATAGTTGTTTCCAGCCTTCCAAGCTCACTAGGTAGAATTCACATGCTTGCCCATTTCCGTAATAAAAGCTGCCACTGACTGCTGGCACGCTGAGTGGGACACCGAGTCCTCGGCCCCAGGTGCATGCAGCATTGCGCGCTGCGCGCTTCCTGCCCAGTGACCGCTCCAACTGGTGTGGAGGAGGCTCTGACATCTGAAACACTCACTCCACTGCATGCCTAGCCGACTCAGCAACTTCCTTCTCCAAAAGCAGATATCTGCAGAAGAAGAGGTCCCACGACTGTGAAGAAGCCACAAAACCAGTAATGATTCGATCCAGAACAAGTAACTGAATCCTGGAGAACTTGGAAAGGAGACCAGGCAAAAACATACATTTTACATCCTCAGCTCATAAGACAACAACTATCTCAAGTGTGAGTACAGAAATGCAAAAGTGGGACAGAGGACTGCTCGCAGAGCTACCGGCTTTGAAATCACCATTAGGCTGTTTATCCAGGGGCCTTCTCTATTCTGAGGCTAGGCAGGTATGTCTGCCCTCCCTCCCTCCCTTACGAATGCAGGCCTTTTCTCCATCTCACTGATGAAAAGTGGGTGAAACTTTAGCCATCACGTTGCTGCTTTGTCAGAAGAAGGGGTTGGCTGTGAGCTGAAAATACTGGTTCAGAAGAGACTTTGGATTCAGGCAGGCTCAGGAGATGTGAGTTGTGCCTATTTCACTCTTTGCTGGCACAGTTCATCTACAGATGTTGGAGAAAACAGTCTTCCTCTGAAGCACAAGCATCAGTCCCCTGCACTAGCACTGAAGCTATCGTGGGCCACCCAGGAGAAGCCATGGCCCCTGACCTGGCCACAGATTCCTGCCTGGGAGCCAGCCTGACCCACAAAGGCACCCAATCCTCCAGCTCCAGCACTGAGGATGTACAATGTTTCGTGGGTCAATCTTCCACTCTCTATAGTCACATCAGAGGAATCTCATCCAATCTGTGGCATTACAAAGTTATCTACACAGCCCAGACCTCTCCTCTGAACTCCAGATTCTAATTTCCAATTGCCTTCTTAATTAAAAATCCAAAGTCATCTCAAACCTAAGACACACAGACTCTGCTCACAACTAGCTCCTCTCCTCCCCTCTCTCCTAACCTACCCTTCCCATCACCTTCCCCATCCTTTTAGTTCCCCAGGTCCAACACCTCACAGTCAATCCTTACTCTTATACCTCTTGTCTAAGTCATCACCAGTTCTTGTTAGTTCTGCCTTTGAGACAGACCCAAAACCTTATCATTACTACCTGCTGGGTGAACACAGAGGGGTGGCATTCCTTCTGGAGGCTTCAGGGGAAAATCCATTCTCTTTCCTTTTCAGCTTCTGGAGGCCACCTGCATTCTCTGGCTCATGCTCCCCCAATGCATGCCTCTAGCCTCATGATTCTGTCATCACCCCTACTTCTTCCTCTCTCTCTCCCCCTTCTGCTTCCTTCTTCTAAGGACTCCTGACTACATTGGGCTTGCCTGGGCAATGCAGAATAATCTCCCCATCTCAGGAGTCTAAATCACATTGTAAAGCCCTTTCACCATGCAAGGTAACATATTCCCAGGATCTGGTGACTAGGAGGGGGCAGCCTCACGGGGCTATTATTTACGCTCCTACACCATCGCGCCCCAAGGTAAAAGTCCAAGTCCTTACGATGGCCACAAGTGACTATGGGAAGCAGTCCCCACTTCCTACCTAAGTTCATCTCTTCCAGCTCTCCCCTTTGCTCACTCCATTTCAGCTACACTAGTTTCATTCTTATTCCTCAACACACAAGCCCATCTCAGTCCTTGGCACCTGCTGTTCCCTCTGCCAAAAAAGCTCCCTCCCTCCTCTAGGTCTCTGCTTAAAAGACACCACCTTACGGGTAAGGTTTTCTCTGCTCATTCTCTAATAGAGCAGTAACCTCCCCCCTCAATTGTACACTCCCTTCCATGCCTGTCTTTCTTCCTAGAGCACTTATCATCATCTGGTATCCATTCACCCTCCCCCACTAGAATGTCACAAAGGGTGTTCTGTCTCTTGTTGTATCTTCAGGAAATAAACATGAAGCCTGGGCTCAATAAACAGTTGCTGAATATATGAATTTTACTTTATGAGAAAAGTAAGTTCCTTGGAGACAAGACCTGGCCTAAAGTAGAAACTCAGTAAATGTCTGAATGAATAAATAAGTGGATTGGTAAATGACAGACCCAATTTATATCCAATTTTCTGTGGATAAATTGGACTAACATCAAATCAAGTAAGTTGTTGTGTAGGAATCAGACATAATGGCTAAAGTAACTTACTCGGGGGTTCACAACAAAAGGAAGCAACACGATCACATACTTAAACCCCATTTGAGCCCCAGACTTTCTTTTGCTGTGTCCCTGACTGTTCTCATATCTGACAGGTCAGAACTCAGCTGGATTCTCTTGCTTGGCCCAATACTTTTGCCAACAAGGTTCCTAGTTAATAAATTCCAAACTTATTTTTAAAGGAAATTTCACAGAAATCTCAAAAGCATTTATCTTGCTTATTCAGATTTGCAAAAAAAAAAAAAAATAATATATATATATAGGGGAGAGATCATTATCCACACTTTAAAATGCACCAAGAGCAGCCCTGACTGGTGTGGCTCAGTTGGTTGGGTGCCACACTGTGAAGCAAAATGTCACCGGTTTGATTCCCAGTCAGGGAACATGCCTGGGTTGCAGGTTTGGTCCTCAGTGGGGTGAGTTCAAGAGGCAACCAATGTTTCTCTCTCACATTGATGTTTCTCTCCCTCTCTTTCTCCCTCCCTTCCCTTCTCTCTAAAAATAAATAAATAAAATCTTTTTAAAAATAAATAAAAAATAAAGTGCACCCGGAGCAAACCTGCAGCCAGCGAATGCTGGTAGAGCAGGTATAGTGAACTTAAGTGCATTGACCCCGGCACGAGAGCAGCTCCGCATGAGCACCATGGAGAGTCGGTTCACAGACAACGGATAACTCCTGCTGTGGCTGGGTGTTTACTGGAGGAAGAACCCCAGGGACAAGGCAGCTAGCTTGGAGTGGAACAGGGGAACAGCAACTGGTTTCCCAGAGGCCGTCTCATCTGCATTTTGCAAAGTATTGCTCTGGCCCTGCTCTTCACACATCATCCCAGTCGGCCATACAACTGGCCACATTGTGTCCCCTGTCCTCCTGCTACTGTCTGGGGAAGTGAGCCAGTGTTGCATCGTGTTCCCACTCGGAAACCACTGTCCAGGCACCCTTCTACTGGCACACACAGGAAGGAGCACCCCACCGTGGTTAGGAGTGCAGACCAGGAGGACAGCCTCTCCAGCTTCATCCCCACCTTTGTAACTCACTACCTGTGTCCTTAGGGACATATCACCATCTCCAAGCCTCAGTTTCCTCACCTCTAACTTATCATGCTTATTACAATGATAGGAGTGAGTACAGGAAAAACAATCATACTTGTGCCTCAGCCCACAAGGCCTTAATACCTACTGGCTATTGTTATCTTGCTATCGCTAATTTTTTAGAAAAACCACTGTTTAAAAATAAATAATACATCTGTCTTCATCTTGTGTTAGATTTGTAACAAAAACTCCCAGGGACTTATCATTTATTTCCAGCTAAGTGTTTATGTATAATTAGGGAAAACTGCCATCAGGCAGATGTTAAGATTCAACTTTTCTAGATATGGCTCACAAAAATAAAGTTATTTAAAGACTTTCCCCTTAATTCTACTGCTGGAAAAAAAAAAAAAACCATGTAAGTTGTTATCAGAGAACTTAACAGAAACGTTAGACAAATATGATAATGTGCCCTATGTAAATAGGATAAGGAATATGACTAAGATTTTAACATATAAATACACAGGTGTGTGTAGGTTCAACTAGATCTTTTGCCTAACGAATTATAATCTAACAGAAATCATAGATCAATATAATGTCCTACGTTGCCCCACTGCTTAAAAAATAAAACAAAACAATAAAATACACTTCTTTTTTCATTTCTCCTAATCACACCAGGAACGCAGGTCAGACAAAACAAGTGAGATTTACCAAATTAGAGAAGAATCAGTCTCCTGCATGCAATTCTGATTCAGCAGGTTGGGAGGGAGCAGGTATTTGTATTCCCAAAAGCTCTCCTGGTATTAGTAATGCTAACACCTATGGTTTACAATCACTGTAAAGAATCTTTCTTTTGACAAGAAATTTTCCACCTTAAAAACGTTTGTAAAGACGTTTTCTTGACCCTTTAGCCTGCTCCGAAAGTGAGACCTGACTGCTTGTAACTCAGGAAGGGAAAGTGCTGAGTTATTCTTCTGCCCTTAAAATCAGCTCAACTCTTTTTAGACTCTCACTCTCTATACTAACGAAGGAGCTAAAGGAAATGGAAAAAATGAGGGTAAAACTTTCCATTTGTTCCAGGAATCATGGGAGTGCTTTTCCCCTTTTCTTTAGAATAGCACCCAATGAAACTGCCGTGCTGATGGAAATGTTCTACCTGTGTTTCCCACCTGTGGCTACTGAACACGTGAAACGTGGCTCATGGCTTCCATGCTGGACAGCACGCACCACTCAGAATAGAAGTCAGACTCTGTCTGCTCAGAGCCTTCTCAAAACCTCGCTATCCTACCTGAGAGTCTCACTTCGTTAACTCTTTCGGGACATATTCCTTCAGTACATACCCCATGTACATAGTGGGCAAGGAAAAACAAACAGAGAATCCCTCCGCCCTACTCTCAGTGAGCTTACATTCTAATTTATAACTTGGCATCTTTAAAATCACCAGACTCATCTCAGGTACCTCCTCAAAGAACTCTGGGTTAAATGTGTTTTTTAAAATGATGGTGTTTGGGAGCAAAAAAGCAAAGAGTCATAGTTTGAGAAACAATGCAGCTCAACATGTAGAAGACGTTAAAAGGTACCGAGAGTGCGCACAACACAGCGAACTCACGAGCCTCTCCCAGAGGGGCAGCCTAACCATGGTAACAGAGTAACAGGCTTGGATGTTCTCTCCGAGGAAGGTCAGAGCCCGCCTTGGGCCATCTGAGTGACCAGGCGGAAGAGTAAGATTCAGGGGTCAGAGGGACAGGACTGAGAAATTCCCAGCAAGAACACACTTAAAAATTCCCAGTGATGGTGGAATCAGGGGAAAACCAAGTTTATGACTGGAAAAGGAGTCTCAAGCAGCTGTAAGCAAACACTATTTGATAAAAGTTTACAAGAGATTAAAATTAAAAAAACATGGGATTAAAAAGATGAAAGTGGTGGTTTGATTACAAAAACAAAACCCACCCCCAGCTAGTGGAGGAGGAGCCGCCAAGGAGACCATCCCCACTGATCTCAGGCCCCTCACTGGGGCAGGCAGGCCTCTTTCATCAGCACTCTGTGAGACCCCAGGCGCTGCGGCTGCTGACCACGGCGTCGGGCAGGTCAGGCCCGTCACAGCTGGACTCTGGTCAATGACAAATGCTAGTGGAAGTGATCAGAATGGGGTCTTCGGTGGAGTATTTGCCAACCAGAGGAGAGAGGGTTGTTCAGAGTTGCTGCGTTTGGATAATCGGTATTAATTAAATCCAGAACTAAGCTCATTCATCAGCAACCTTACCTAGTTCTGGGGGCAGGACAGTCAGGCGGTTCCCCTGAATGTGGAGCTCCTTAAGCTGACTAAGCTCCCCGATTTCCTTCGGCAGCGAGATCAGGTCGTTATCTCTAAGGCTGAGCTAAATATAAGAAAACAAGGGATTGTCAAAACAATTTCACAGAAGCTCCCACACAAAGGCACTGAACATAAACTCTTGTCCTCTTCCATGCCCTCTTTTAACTTATTTACAAGTGTCCGAAGATGAACGAAAACAGTATTAAGAGTAGTGGTTTATTCCTGCAAAACAAACCCTACTCTTACTCAAATCGACTTGATTCAACTTCTACAGGGGCTGCAGAAGTGAATTGATTTTCTCAGAATTTAGATAAATTACTTACTATCTGCAACTTCGTGAGCTTCCCGATATCTGGCGGCAGGATTTCAAAATCGTTGTCACTTAGATAGAGTGCACGCAGGGTGGCTGCAAATTAAACAGCAATATATAAACAGGGTGGCATGGAACCCAACCATCCGAGGTCTGATCAATAGAAGGGAGTCAGCTTTGATTAATAACCCCGGCCTGGTGAAAAGCCTGTGACACACCTAGGGCTCGCAATAATAGCAAGCAGGTCAAACTTAGATTTACTGGCTTATTGTGGGGCTGGTGTGTTCAGGAAAACATCTATATCCACGAGCTCTGACACAATTAACAACTGTGGGCACCAGCAGTTTTTGACACAAAGTTTCAATACATCTGCAGAAGAGATAGCTATTTTTCTTCTATTACTTCCGATTCCCATTTCTTACTCCATCTGCATCCAGAGTAAAACAAAGGAAACTCTGTGTCACTTATATCAATGCTCAGGGCAAAAGGCTCTTCCATGTAAAGAGAACTATGTTAAAAATAAACGAATGACTAAGAGGCTTTCCGGTTGTGGAGACCAAAATCACTGCTCACTGTTTTCATAATCAGACCGATTACACGTGACCCCTGAACAATGAAAAGGAACAAGGTTAGAGGCAATGAACCCTGCACAGTCAAAAGTCCACACACAACTTCTGACCCCCAAACTGAACTGCTAACAGCGCCCTGTGGACAGGAGGCCTCGCTGAAAACAGGCAATGGACACGTTAGCTATGTAATAAGTGTCACATGCTGTATTCCTACCATCAAGTGAGCCAGAGAAAAGAAAATGTCATTCAGAAAATCATAAGAAAATATGTTTACTGTATATATGAAAAAAATCCATGTACAAGTGGACCTGCGCAATTCAAACCTGTGTTGTTCACAGGTGAACTGTATTATTACTCACTTCTATAGCTTTAACAACAAAAATAAATTAGAACAAAGGGACTAAAATAATGATATGGAGTTCGAAAACAGAGAAAACCCTAACTTAGGCAGAATACCAGTAATCAGAAATTAGTTCACAATATTCCACAATGATAACATGATCCAAATTACTAAAGGCAAAAATCCTTAAGAATCTTTTTATCCTCAACCAAAAATGACTATAACCAGATATATGTATTTTTTGTCTGTTTACAGGTATTCAATTGCATTTCAATATTCTAAAATTTGACAGAATTGTATGTTAACTTACATAACAAAAAAACAATTTATTCCAGGGCCCGAGAAAATCTTTTAGAATTGCTTTCAGATGCTTAAGAAAGTCTGAGAGAGGGTATAGATAAAGTTTAAAAATGTAATTTTAGAGCCTTGCTCAGAAAATTCAGTATTTCTGAATGACATATATGTTGCTATTTGGAGAAGCAGAAAGAACAGTCGTTGCAGGAAAGCATGAGTCCTTGGGGGGAAAAAATCAGTTTTCCCTAATTTTTACAAGCATTTACAACAAGAATTTGTTTGTATATGAAAAGATAAAGTGTGTTTAACTGTACACTATCAACAAAATGGATTACATCAATAAGAGCACTTTCTAAAAAGGCTGAGAGCGAGAATTATGGCTAGAAATTTTAAAACCTCTGTCAATGGTTTATTAATAGATATTTTCATAACTAACATAAATAATTAACTGTAACATGGAAGGGTACATATATTATTATATTTTTTGCATACACTTTAAAAATGAAACTCAAACTGCTTAGCTAAATGTGAGACGATCTCAGTTAGATACATACTCTCTATCAGAAAGTTAATATGACATCACTAAGTCCCCTGCAGCGCAACGGTGTCCAACAACTATCTATCGGATACACACACTGCTGAGCTGTGAAGGAATATTCTAAAGGAGTCTGTAAAGAAAAAAAAATGTATGTCCAATCATTTCTCTTAGAGTTTTGGCCCTGGCAAATAAATTTCACTTTTAGAATGCAAAGTACCATGTTAAGATTTATAGAATTAAAAGTTTCTTACTCAGGTAGAAGAAGTTTCCAGGAAGGGAATTTTCATTCAAGTTGTTGTAAGTCAAATCAAGGACCTCAAGAGCTGGGAGAGAGCCAAATCCTCGAGGCAAAGTGTTTAGTCTATTCATGCTGTTGGTGGGGAAAAAATCCAAGATGTCACATACGAAACACACGTTTAGACAGATACTCAGATCACCACTGTGTCACAAGCCTAAGAGCCACGTGTGAAGGGCTGAAACTCTAAAAGAGGCCATAGTTCCAGAACCACTCTGTGCTCTTTTCACCAGCCTCTTAATGTCAGTCCAAGAACCCACGTGGCCATGAAACAGCTGAAAATGTCTTAGTTGTCATTTGCTCCAATGGTGATGCTCAATCATTGTTTTACACACAGAAAATTAAGTCATCATAAAATATCTGTCCTTCCAGAGAAAAACTTTCTTACAAAAGTAGCAATAATAATACCTCAAAAAGAGACAGAGTAAGCTTTGTCATTTTCAGACTTGCCGTATTTCACTGCTCCCAAAAGGAGGGGGAAAAATGACTTTTTTTATTCTGCAACTTCTAACATTCAAAATGATCTCCAATTAGAAAGGCAGTTATGAGAGGCTGAGGAAGGGGAACTGGGAGGTGGTTGTGTCACAGAAACAGAGTTTCAGTGCTACATGATGAGAAAGCCCTAGAGACTGGCGGCACAACGATGCGAATACACTTCACACAACTGAGTCACACACTTCAAACGGTTAGGAGGGTAAATGTCATGTTATGTGAATCTTACCACAATTGAAAATAATACATCTCCAATGAAATGTAAGGCAAATTATTTGTCTATTATTCTGTTTTATAATTTTGTCAAGACCCTATTTCTCTTAACACTATTCCCTCTGAGCATCGGTAAAAGTTGATTTTAAAATGATTTTTAAAATACCTAATAAAGGCCGACATGTTAAAAGGTGGGAGGGACTGTGAACTACAAATAATTCTAGACATTGATCCTTCTCACATGAGCTACAATCCTGTCCACATCCACCAACCAGGCCTCACAAAAAAAGAGTGATCTCTTTCTTCCTCTACATGGGCAGCAAAGTCCTAGGTTAACTTTACACTTAACAAAATAACATCCAGGATAATTTGCTGTGATGGTAACAACTGGTACTTTCTATGAACTTTGTAATTTGTGAAGCCCATTTATATCAAGCATTTCACCTGAATCACCAAAACATACGTAACATAGGCAGGACAGCACTTACAATCACCTCTGTAATGCTGCAATGAAAAACAGGCCAAGACAGGTTAAGTGCCGAGGATTTTTGACTCAAGTGAAGGGGTGACAGGTGCCCAAGAGCACCCAGCCACCCCACGGGGGCCAAGGCACTCCCGATCCTTGGACTCCAGTACAAGGATCCGAGTCACCTGAAGGACAAGTCAGACAGTGGGGCGTGCACAGAAGCACACCTCAGGTGCTTCTTTTCCCCAATACTGCTCTTAGTTACCCATCTTTAAAACTCACCCTAAAGTTTTTCTCTCCAAACACAGAAGTACACTTTGAAACATATGATGCAGGAAATCCATGATGAGACTTCCTTAGAGTAGCAATTTTCAACCTTTTTCATCTCATGGCACACATAAACTAATTACTAAAATTCTGTGGCACACCAAAAAATACATATTTTGCCAATCTGACCAAAAAAAAGTATCATTTTGATTCATTCACACCAGACAGCTATTATTATGTTGGCTATTGTCATTTTTTTTTATTTGACAATCTAAGGAAAAAGAGGTCAGTGCCCCTGACTAAATAGTCAGGTACTGCATGTTTTAAAAATTCTTGTAGCATACCAGCTGAAAGTTGATGCCTTAGGGGTGAGAGGCATCTCACTGAAAAGAGAGTTCCCACCCGATCTCCAGCAAAGAGTGAGCCTGAGTCTACTATACTGCAGCTTTTCTTTCTCTTTGAACAATGAACCAACACCCCAATGCATCAGGAACACAGCGGAGTCCCTGTGCAGCTGATTCACACCAGTAAGTGACAGTAAGAGGCCCACTAGCCTGATGGGCAGAAGGGATGCCCTAACTGAACTGCTTCAGAAGGTCCAGGCACAGTGCTGGCAATACGCCCAGCTACTTACAACGCAGGAAGCTGTGAGGACTACTGGCCATTTCTCTCAACCCCAGCACACACATAACAACTAGTCTATCTCTTTGCAGAATGATGTGCAGTATGCCCAGCTTCCCCCACAGTGGGCACTAACGCACCTCCATCTACACAGGTGGGGCATGTGTCCTCAGGGTTCCTCTCTGAGAGTGCTGGAACTCAAGGTGTCTGTGAGACGTTTCAGTGGGGGCAGTGAGAGAACAGAGCTGGGTTTGAGGTCCAGCTCTAGCACCTGCTGGTAGGGCAATCTTGGGGAATTTATTCAGCTTCTCTGAGACCCAATTCCTCTTCATCTGCAAAATAAGGCTACCAATACCTTCCGGCAGGATTGCCAGGAGGGTGAGAGAGAGAACATGTGAAGCACCTAACGCAATTTGTGGCTCTCAAGTGGGTTCTCAAAAAATGACAGCTATAACTACTATTATTTCTCAGGAGGTCTGAGAGGAATTTTGACTCAGCCCCCAAAAGGCAAAAGCTCTCATGCCTTGTGATCACCAGAACGAACAGCAAATACTATGTAAAACTGGAAAAGCAACTTTTAGTTGAGCGTGCTACTTGGATTATGCATACACATGGCCTCACTGCTCTACTGTAGGGTCTCCAGTGTATATATTTTTATTCTGGCTACTTATTCTAAGGAGTCTGCTCTATATATCTTGCCCTAAATAGAACTGTGCAGGTATAATTCATTCTACGCCATTGAGAACAGAAGTATCCTTTTTTGAAACCCATCTTAACTCCTTTCCCAAAGAACTAAGAATTTTCTTCAAACTTTGGCAACCCCATCTATGTAGCTACGTAATTAACTATAGAAAACTTTATGCAATCTGCAAAGCACTGACAGCTCCTAACAAACAGCTCTCAGGACAACAAAGAGGTGACTAACCAATACAAAAGAACCTATGCACCCCTATGTTCATAGCAGCACAATTTACAATAGCCAGATGCTGGAAGCAACCTAGGTGCCCATCAGTTAATGAATGGATCAAAAAACTGTGGTACATTTACACAATGGAATTCTATGCAGCAGAAAGAAAGAAGGAGCTCCTACCCTTTGCGACAGCATGGATGGAATTGGAGAGCATTATGCTAAGCGAAATAAGCCAGGCAGTGAAAGACAAATTCCATATGATCTCACCTTTAACAGGAACCTAATCAACAAAACAAACAAACAAGCATAATATAAACAAAGACACTGAATTTGAGAACAGTCTGACAGTGATCAGAGGGGAGAAGGGAGGGAATTTCAGGGGAAAAGGGAAACGGTTTAGAGCAACAAGTATAAAGGACTCATGGACAAAAACTATGGGGGGTGGAAATGGGAGGGAGGTGGGGAGGGCTGGGGCGGTGGACTGGGGGGAGTAAAAGACAGAAAACTGTACAATATCAACAATTAAAAAATACTGATTAAAAAATAATAAAAAAATTAAAAAGAAAAAGAGGTGACTAAGATATGTTCAACAAAGACAGAAAGTTGACAATTCTGTCCTAAGGCACCTGGATCCCAGGGGAACAAATCCTGAGCTCTCGATCTTCTAAAACCTGTCTCCACCTGTACTTCTATTTCAGCTGCCCACAGCAGACATCTTGGTATCATCCCATTGTCGTGTCACATTTACCTCCTCTATAGTGTTCACATACAATCCCTCCCCCGCCTCCGCTGTCACTGCCCAAGTTCACAAGGAACATTATCTAGCACTTCCAAGGGGCTCCTGACCTCTAGCCATGCCTCCTTGCATTCCCTCCTCCACACAATCCTTCTAAGCTCATCTCACACCCACTACTCTGCTGTGCAAACTCCTCATTGGCCAGCAGGATAAAACTGGAGCTCCTTCAGTTAGCATGCAAGGCCCTTCATTAGCACACTGACCCCTTGCTGATGGTTTATTTGTATACAGTCTCTTTCCGCAACTGTGATGCATGTCCTGTAAGGGCTGGATGGCCACTACCTACAACACAGCCTGGTATATAGTTGGGAGCTCCAGAAATTCTCATTAAATGAAGAGCACACATTTATGCTTCTCTCCTCACCTCTCACCCTCCTGTTCCCTCCCTCACTTCACACTCGGCACTGCCAAACAACCTGCAATTCCTGGGACGTGCAGCACTCTGAGCTTTGACGCATGTCATTCTCACAGTCTGAGACATCCTCCCTCTGCTTGGGAGTCTGAGGATTCCTTCTGGTGCATCAGGTCTGGGCTCCAATACTACCCCTGCAGGAACTCTTCCCCTGAGGACCTCACCTGTAGACTATCACGCTCCTGATCCCTCTCCCTCTGCACTTCTAGAGCCTGCCACTCATCAGGGACCCAGCTGTACACTGTCACTGCTCACAGTTCACTGACAGCAGCCCTGCCCCACACTGAGGGCCAGGGACTGTGATGTCCACCATGGGCCCCAGCACTAACAAGGCTCCTGACGTGGCACAGGAACTTCCGGAGTCCCAAAGTAAATGAATTAATAAAGGAAACAATGGCGACGATAAGTGATAGTACACTTATGTACTGCTTCCTATGTGTCAGCACCTTATATGTAAATCTCAACTTACTTAATAAATGTAAAAAGTTAACAGTAAGAATAGAGCTAGTTTTATGTATCTAGTTTTAGCTTTTTACATGCAAATTAAATAGCATGATGATGATTTTTAAAACAAAGGTATAAATGGAAGATCCCTTCTTTTCTGATGGGTATATAGTCTCCATATTGACAGGGGAAAAGCCATTTGATTTAAAGTGATATTTCCCCTCCTTTAGATGCTACTTCCCCTCTGACATTAGGAAAAAGAATGCTCACGGACCTTAAAAAGATCAACTCTCAACTAAAATTAACATCAAAACAAGAGTGTCTAACCAAACTCCCTGTAGAAAGAATGAACTAAACTAAAACTTATTCCATGAATGAAATTTTTTTCCTATGACTGCTTCTTATTAATTGATAAATACCTGGCCAGCTTCTATTATTACCCATGTAAATCACTGACTTACTAGAGTGTTTAATGGCTATAATTTCACGAATACATTACTTCATGAATGAAGCATAAGTAGGCAGTTCTATCCACCAGCTACCATAATGAAGCTGGAATTCAGAGGCCCAAGTTCTGGGTGCACCTATGATGTCTCATGGAAAGGGCTCCTCTGCCTAGCTTGGCCACCAACCTTGGGGCAATCAGGAGCAAGTCACTTCACCTCTTGAAAAGGTCTTGGCTTCCTCTCCTGGAAACGAAAGCAGTAATGCCTGCCTGCCCTCCCTCGTCATGAATGACAGGGTCAATTGCTGACATGAGGACTTCGAAAACTGTAAAGTAATATACAGATACAAGATATTACTATTATTCACTGCTACCTGCTTCTGCAACCTCAACTGCATCAAAATTCCTCTCTTCATTTTTGTATAAGGCAGACATGGATGAGAACCTCTTGACTATATAATAGGAGCTCAAGAATCACTAAAGCCACGTTAAGAAATGGATCCACCTCTCCATGGAAGGAAAGTGCTTTGTAAACTACCTCTACTTAATGCAAAGAGAAAAATCAACCTATTAACAACGGGTATGAACGGCTAAAGCTATGCAAATATGTCCCTTCTCAGTTAACATCACAGAAATAAAATTTTATTGGAAACAAAGTAAGTTCTAAAAAAATCCCTACTGCACCAACAATTAGCTTCTGAATTAGCTTTCAAACAGATATGCACTAACGTAGGCCATTGCAAGGATGTATTAAAACAATAAAACTTTTTAAAAACCTAAAACATGAAAAGAAATGAGCCATCAGCTTCTCCTAGGCAGGAATGTACATAGCACCCTCCCCGGCCCACAGCCGCCCTCCCTTCACCCTCCCTTCACCCTCCCCTCGCTCTCCCCTTGCTCCTCTTGCTGCTACTCACCCGAGGTTCAGGTGCTTCAGTTTTTGAAGGCTGCTGATTTGCGTGGGCAGCTCCTCAATCTGGTTATTAAAAAAGTTAAGCACTTCCAAATTCTTCAGTTCTGCTATGTTTGGTGGCACAGCTACAGAAACAAAAATGCCAACTGTGAACACAGGAATCTCACTACTCACAAGGAACGCCAGCAACACGTGGTACTTTTCTTCACATGAGAGAGAGATGACCATCCAATATGATCATCGAACTCACGGATACTTGTTTTGCATAGGTTTTTCTTAGGTTGTAACTCACCTTTGAGTAGAAAGGGAAATGTTTCTTCAAAAACAAAAGAGAATTTCTGTGCTATTACTAGCTTGTGAGTGAATAGTACGAAGCATATAAACTTTTATAATTTTCATACAATGTCTAGTAAGTGCAACTGCTTCCTTCCTTTTCATTTCCGAGCAGCGAACTGCAAATCCCTTCCTGAGGGACAATACGTTCATCAAGCTGTTTCAATAATCTGATAAATGAAGAGCTGTTCTCTTCACAATGCATTAACTCACAACAATTCAAGTTTGACCTTAAATGATGAGATATTCAACCTACCCAGTCTCTGATTTTGGCCTCTGGCCTTTGCACCTTGAGCAGTACACACACACGTTACATCAGATTAACAATAGATCAATGCACTATTATTATATAGAAATAGGAAAAACCATCTCAGCAGCATGATATGAATACTAGTATGCAGCTCAAAGGTTAACATAAAACAGTAGGGTCCTCAAAGGTTCTTTCTTCCCTAGAGTATATACCTGCAAATATAAATTTAAAAGAAAACGCATCTCGAGAGTACAAACTCTCAATTGGTAGCAGAAATACTTCCCATAGATTTTATTTCATGTATTCATTTGCTAATTTAAGCTTTCTAAAAGATTTTATTGGTCAGGTGCTTGTTGCCTACAGTTTATGCAAATGACAACACCAGGACCACCCAAATAACTAACACCAACACAAGGACTACCCAGGTAAGTGGGCCTTGGGTACAACACAGGAAATGGTTTCGTCTGGTATCAGCACATTTACTTCCCATCCACCAGTTCCCCTCCAGGGAATGCTCCGGAAAGCTGAGAAAACCGGGCAGCACCTTTGCTTAGAACCACTACAAAGGTGTGTAAAATTCCAAACACACATCTAAAATATTTACAGAGAGAGCTATTCCAAAAGCTCCAGTGTGTAACTCCCGGGGAATAAGAGGACAGGCACACACTGCAATCCAGTGTGGGGCCATCATTTTCTGCATTATAAAATGTCTAAGGTATCGAGTACCTGATTTCTTTTCCAGGGAAGAAGGCTTGGTGAAAGGTAAGCGAATTGCTTTCATTGGAGGAAGGGATTGTGAAAAATACAAATCATTCTAGACTAAGGCGCTTGGGAATAGGCAGTGATCCATCTGGACAGCAAGTGAGGAAGGCGCGTGGACTTGTTTACTGAAGTGGCTGGAGGTAGGCATGGAGACAACAGGGCAGAGGTTAAGGGGATAACATCAAGACAGCTGGAAACTGCCCCCAGAAACCACGCTCATGGACACCAACATGAATGCGTGTGAGCCCTGCCTATACAATTTGACTGCAACAGCACATTTTTAGATGTGTAGTCATAACACACTTTTATGCGAATGAATGGTATTTACTTTGTGTAAATGATCATGGAGAAAATCAAGCTGTGCCTGCTGAGTCAGCAGGTGTCAGTTTCCCTGTTCTAAACCTGGACCACGAGGTGTGTGAGCTCCGCAGATGACAACACATTGCTCAGAGACCCCACCCGTCCTCCCTGTGCCCCCTGCAGCTACCACAAAGTTGCGCTCCCTGCATTCATCTGGTTAGTTTGAGGAGCAATAAAGAAACTGAGTGCAACCAGGAGAAAATGATGATCTCAATTTAGCCACAAACCAAGAATAATGCAGCCAGAATTACTGCTGCCACCCCAAAGTTACTCTGCCAATGCAATTAAATGCTGGTCTGAAGGTATCGCCTATTTGACAGAATGAGAGATTATTTCACTCTCCTTGCTAAATCAGTCCAATTTAAAACCACAAATTATGCGAACTGTGATTTAGGGCTTTGTTTTGTGGACACAAACAATAACCCCACATTCAATTTACTAAACCTCTCCCAGCCTTTCGGTGCACATGTGAATTTTGTGCTTAAAACTCCATTCAAGCTAGACGAGGGAAAAAATTACAAAGCTAATATTTTCCCTAAACTATATAATTTTTCCCATGGCCATAGTAAAAAGCAAAAGAAATTAACATTCAGACCTGTCTGGAACAGATAACATTTGCTCTTTCAACCAATATTTGGCAAATGTGTAATATGTGCACAGCACCATACTTTTTAGCACCTGGCATCTCAATACTTCGGGGATAAAGTAAGAGAGGCATACTATTTAAAGAAAATGACCTACAAAAGAAGGCGTATCAGAGTCAATAAATGAAAACAGGCCCAGTGCTTAGAAAACAAACTCCAACAAAACTGTCCATAAAAAAATAACCAGCTAACATACCGAGTTGTACAATAACTAAACTATATACATACATGGCAGGAACAATTTACGAAATGCTACTATGAAAAGGTGGTAGCAATATTTCACTGGTCAGAATATTCTGATGGAATTTTTCAGATATCTATGTGACACGCTGTTAAGAAGAAGTACTTTAAAACATAACTAAACAATGAGCATCAAAGTATTTATCATGCATTTAGAAGGCTCCTTTTTCATCAATCCGTCCAGATTCTGTGACCCCAGCAGCAGCACACATGCCGCCTGAGACAGCGAGGAGCTCTGCACAGCAAAGAGAGGGTGGTGTGGCACAGGGACATGGGGGTCCCAGCCTGGTCATCAGAGGCTGGCTTTGGCCTCCATGACCAACCTTTAAATTCTCTGTGTGTCCTCACTCAACTCAACCTCTCCGAGACCCTGCTTCCTCCAGACTAAAATGAGAAGGCTAGATTACAACAATTTCTAAATCTCTACTGCCTGGCTTTGACATTCTGTGACTCCACAGGCTGGATTATGAAAATCAATGCTATGGATATAAATAATGCAACAAACGGGACCCTCAATTAGGAAGTTCAGTCATGTAGAACTTTGCTT
The DNA here is from genome assembly GCA_039655065.1 of Glossophaga mutica. Classification (NCBI taxonomy): domain Eukaryota; kingdom Metazoa; phylum Chordata; class Mammalia; order Chiroptera; family Phyllostomidae; genus Glossophaga; species Glossophaga mutica. The sequence goes on from CM077303.1 coordinate 163,405,877, forward strand.
ATGACAAAGATTTTTTATAAATCTTTTAGTCCCAAATGTTACTAAAACCTTTTTTTTTTAGTACCATTTTCTGTCTAGCAAGGAGGCTGCTTTAATTTCGAGACTTCAGTTGCTACATTTGGGAGAAAAGTCCCTAACTACTCTCAGGTGATCCCTGGCTTCCAAATGCCACATTCTGCTCTGGTCACAGGATTGGTTGACTGTTGGGGACACTGTCAGACCAGAGCTTCCACTACGTTTGAAAAAGGTGACAAAGATCTGAAAATGTCACCCAGAAAACTATAAGCCTGGTCTCAAAGTATCTTCTGGCCATCTAAGAACCAGAATGCTATTCCAGCTAGAGTTTCTCTATCCGAGAACCCTGTAAGCCCCAGCCTCAGCTGGCAGCCCCCAACTGGGTTCTGGATGGTTCCACAAGAAGCCCAAAGTGCCTAGCAGGGCTCAGAGTGGGGGTCAAAAGGAACCTTGGCTGATCTCCTACACTAAAGTTCCTTTTAAAAGCTTCCTCAGGCAGGAAACCTCAGGAAGCACTCACTGGACTCAGTGCATAGAGTCGCTCCAAAGGTAAGAAGCCAGCAGCCCAGCTCTGCTCCTGCGTAACAGCCTGACTCCTTCCAGAAGCGTATACACCTGTCCTCATCAGTTACATGCACAACAGGCACAGCTAGCAGGGGCTGCGCAGCTGAAGCACAGTCACAAAATCTGTGTAACACTCAGGAACATCCTCCCCGACTAGCCAGCAGTAGTTAAAGACCACTCCTAACAGGAGAACCTAAATAAACTACTGTTGTAATAATTAGAGATCCATCCTAGGAGCATTTTATTTGAAATATGAAATTAATAATTCCACAACCAATGACTTATTTGTAAAGCCTTTTAGGACTTTACCCACACAATAATAAATAGCAGAGCAGGTGCAGCCACCAGGTAAATTTAAATCTACATTGGGAGTGTAAATTGGTACAATCACTTTAAAAAACAGTATGGAGGTTCCTCAAAAAGATAAAAACATGATCCAGCAAATTCACTTCCGAGTATTTAGCCAAACAACCTAAGTATCCATTGACACATGAGTGGGTTAAAAAAAATGTACTGTGTATATATATGATGGAATATTGTTTAACCAAGAAAGAAAGAGAGAGAGAGACAGAGGGGGGAGGGAGAGAGAGAGAGAGGAGAGAGAGAAAGAAAAAAAGGAAAGAAAGGAAATCAGAAAATCCTGCCATCTGTGAGATGGGTAGACCTTTGCTAAGTGAAATAAGACACACAGAGAAAGTCAAATATTGTATGATCTCACTTACATGTGAAGTTAAAAAATTAAAAAAAAAAAACCACAAACTCACAGAAAAGAGATAAAATGTGTGGTTACTAGAGTCAGGGCTTGGGGGCTGAAGGAACAGGATGGAGATATTTTCAAAATTAACTAGTTAATTGGTAATTCAATTACTTGGTCTCACTGGCCATGTTTCAAGAGCTTGGCAGCCACATGTGGCTCGTGGCAACTGTACTGGGCAGCATGGATATGAAACATCACCATCACTACCAAAATTTCTGCTAGACAGGGCTGCTTTAAAGCAGTGTACAAACCACCGAGTACATCACAATTACCAGAGGGCTTTTAAAACACAGACTAGGATAGGGGGTACCACACAGTTTCTGATTAAGTAGGTTTGGGGAGAGGCCTTCGAGTCTGCATTTCCAGCAAGTCCCCAGAGGATGCTGCTTCTCCGGGGACAATATTCTGGTTCAGAAAACTTTTAACTCATTGGTGACATCAAAATCATTAACCTAATAGGCATATCCCTTACCCCACACAATAATGCTGAATAAGATCATAATAATCAATCTCACCCAAGCTAAGACTTCTCTGTCACGTCAGTGAACTACTGAGCCTGCACATGGATAAAGGTGAACAGAAACAAAAACAAAAGACAATCTAGGTGGCCAATGCACCCAACCTCGAGGCTGCCTTCAAACCATTTCTGGTGGACTTGCACTTCCCCACACAGATCTTTATGGTGAATCAGCATGGAGTAGAATGGACAGCATTCAAGAGGAAAGGAAACGCCGAATCCCCTAGCCTGCTGAATTAAGTCACTCTGCACCAACCCCATCACTCCCGAGTGTGCTCACATGGCAAGGTGCCATCTGGTATCCTCTTGGCCTTTAAAACATGGAGACTAACTGCAGAATGCTGGGTGGCAGTGACAGCACAGACAGACCAGCTGGATGCAGCCCATCGGGGGCTTTTTGAGCAAAAGCAAGCACCTTGCGGCCCCTGAGGCCAAGAAACAAAACTGTGAAGAGTGAGAGGCTCTGAGAGCAGCAGGCACCACGCAAAACATAAGGACAGGAGCTCGCCTGCGAGCAGCCCCGCCTACGTGCAGCCCACGGAAGGGCCGGTGGGGCACACATGGGTCTCCAGAGCCATATGGTCAGCACTAGCAGCCAGCTCCTCTTCAGCCACAAAAAGTTGGTAATAGACCAGGCACCATGTTCCCACCCACGGCTGCTGGGAAGCCAGAAGCTGCGCAGAACACATGTACGTTTTTGTCATAAGCACGTGCAGGGTGAACTCCATCACTACTGCCAGCAAACTTCTGAGTAGTTAATATTGCTCCACCTCTGTCCAACTATTTCAACAGAAGCACCCAGACTGCTTTTAGCTCTGGTAGTTCCTGCAAAGGAGAGGTGCTCGGCTGGAACATGAAAACCAGGGAACCATGCCCCCATTCGGTTTTCTTTGGAAAACCCAATTTGGGGTTCACCCACTGCCTCCTTCATGTGAAACCAAGAAGAGATGGCGAAGCTCCCCTGCGCAAGGAGAGGAACCCTTACTGGGAGCTGAAGGCTGACAGCAGCACATGACCTGGCAGTGGAATCCATCCCTGCTGCTTGTGCTTATTTCCAAAGTGCCACAGACCCTTGGTCAACCAAGGCCAAAGACACCAGAGATGGGATACCATAAAGCAAAATGCAGTGAACAGCACAGCTGCCCCAAATAGGGCACATTTGTACTAAATATAGGAGACCTCTGTCTGTTGTAATACAGAAATATGCCCGGTCAGATTTTTATACGCTTCTGTTGCTTTAAAAATATTTTTAATTAAAATGCTTTAAAATTTTTCCTTTAAAAAATGTCTTTAACAGAGAAGGATAAAGTAACAGAGGGGGATGGCAGAGGATGTTAAAATGAGACTGGATGTTTAGATTCCTAAGTTACACTGCTGACAACAAAGTGATTACAAAAATTACAAAAAACATGAGAACACATGAAAATGAGTGCGATTACTCATTACATACACAGTGGAGGGAGAAAGACTAGTTAAGAGAAGGTGAAAGCAAACACTGCTTTGCCCCATGTGTGATGAAGAGGTCACTGGATCACAGCCATCCCCCCTTTGCCCTGAATAAGGCAAGGCAGGAGGAAGCCAAATTAACAGCAACTGTGTACAATATGACTCGAGACACTGTTGTCCAGAGTGAAAGGACAGTCCTTTTAATCCTTAGCCACAATGGTTAGAAGACATTAGTCTATTCACATCACCGAGGCGATGTCTAGACTAATTATACAGATGCCAATTCTTTCAGTCAATTAGGAATCATAGTCTTGAATGCCATTTTAATGACTACATGTAAAAGAAGAACCTCTTCACTCTCACATACAAATAATTATGCTCTTCAGAATTTTACATGGAAAAAAGTTCATTCGTGCTTATAGTGATCAATAACTTTTGCGTTGGGGCCAAAAAATACAGGGTACATAGTGAACTAATTATATCTTAGCTTAAGAATTTGAAGTTCAAAAGTATACTAACGATAAGTAACTTTGCAGGGTTTATGGAATTTCCCCCAAAGCAGGTATTAAAACAGTGAATTAGAGTAGTTTTGGGTTATTTAAAAACATAAAGTTTATGAAACAGTAAAGCAAATTCTCATTTAATATGATCTGCATGGTCCTCATGGTAAAAATAAAATAGCAAAATATCTAAACATCCATCCAATAAGGGCTAGTACCCCCAAATATTTATTAGCTTTATGAATGATGAGAGTAATGCTACTTTCAGTTACTCAGCAGTATTTACTGAGCACCCACATCTACAAGTATATACTTATTATATCCTATCACAAGCCTCCTAAGATTCTGCCGCTTGAGTAATTTTAACCAAAAATATTGAACTTAATCCACTACAAAAAAAATAAAAGATACTACTCTCTCAGCAACAATGAAAATAATCAATTATACAAAAATTAGGGGGGAAGGTTACAAACAAGCACTAGGCAGATTTTATAGCACACAGTCAAACATGCAAAAAAATATGTCCCTGGGCTATAAAAAGTATGCACGCAGAGCCAAACAAATCTCCTAAAGAGCTGACAAGCATGGATTTCTGCTCCCCTGAGGATGCAAAAATTAGTTAATGTCTGAATCTCCATTTAACTCCCCAGAGAGAACCGAAAAATGGCCCACACGATCTTCAGGAGGACCTCCAAACCCCAGACTCCTCAGGCGCACACCCCTGAAACGACTCTCCACGCTCAGGCGCTGCTGCACTGCCAGCCCGGGCACACACTGCTAAACAGCTCTCCTTTGAGAGCAGGTGCAGAGAAGCAGCCCTAAGAGGAAATGCAATGGCATTAGATGGCCCGGAAGGAAGTGACGTCCACTGAAGGGCAAGAAGTGGACAGTGGCTCCTCTAGGAGAAAAGAAGTTCTGAAACACTGGGACGAGCAGGAAGGAGGAGGAGAACACTTCCTTCCAACAATAGGGTGCACGCTCAGGGTCATAAAAAGAGCTCTCTAGGCTCTTAAATAAATAAGTATAATTGTAATATATTATTTTATACATACAAACTCTCAATTCTTGATTATTAAGAGGCAGAGAGTAAACAAGTCAAATTCTCACATACCCACATGCTCTGCCAATAGTCCCTGCCTTCTTTCACAGCTAAGAATTATTTCAGCAAGAGGCCACGCTGGGTTGCTTCGCTTCCTCCCTCACCTTATGTTTCAATGCTGAGAAAGGAAGTAATTACACGAGGAAAGAAGGACGGGGGTGGAGGAAGATGCCCAGTGTTGGAGAAATCCACGCAGTAGCTTTGTTAAGTCCCCCTCCAACAACAGCAACTATGCCTTTGAACCTTAGAAATTCTTCCTGCTCTTCTATTTGAATAAGTAAATACTCAGGGCCAAAGCTTAGCCCACAGAGCTCCTACATTTGCCTCATAGGCTGTTAAAACTGAATATATACATCACTGGCAGAGGCAGCAGGGGAATGGCAGGCTTGGAAGCCATAAGCCCCCAACCCCACCTTCCAGCTTTCCTTATTTAACCACTTGAAGCACTTTGCTCTCACCAGACAGAGGAGGGTGTCAATAACGTGAATTCTTTTCTCCCCATCCTTCAATTCACCCTGAAGTCATGCTATACGTGGAGTGTGGTCCTCCAAAGTCTGTAAGCTGTGGGGTGCCTTAACTTCACCCTCCATAGTACTGGTTCAGGGGGCTTCAGGGAGAAAGGTTAAGAATGCATCTCAATTTCTTGAAGAGAGAGCAAGGTTTGGAGGGGGGCAAGCATTTTCAATCAGAGAAGAATCAGGTGATAAGAACAGAGAATGTGTAGGCAGGAAGAAAGGGCTAAAGAAACAGCAAAAAAACAGACAAAAAGAGGGTTAACTGAAAATAGCTGGGAAAAAAGTCTATGAGTTTAACTAGTGGTCAATCATATCAGAGTGGTGTTTTGTCCTATTAAGTGACAAACAGAAAGAAAAAATAAAATGGAAAAGAGATTCTCAAGGTTTTATTGAAGTTTAAGAAATCATATAATATGTAATACTTTATATTATATGTAATTATACATGTATATGTAATATATACTACTCAAGGTTGCAAATTTTTATTTACTCTTATTAAACTTCCAATCAAGATGGCGGCATAGGCAGAAATGGCTCACCTCTTCACATAACCCCATCAAAATTGCAACTAAACTATAGAACAATCATCACTTAGAATTGTTAGATATTGAGTTGAATGGAAGTCTGACAACTACTGAATTAAAGAAACCACAACCACCCAGACTGGAAGGAGGGATGCATACATGGAACTGGCTAGTCCCTCACCCACATGTGGTGGATAAAAATTCAGGAAGGATATCTCAGTAGTGAGGAGTCCCAGCCCCACACCAGGCCTCCCAGCCCCACACCAGGCCCCCCAGCCAAGGGTTCCAGTGCCAGGAAGGTAAATCCCCACAACTACTGGCTTTAAAAACCAGCAGGGATTGAGTCAGAAGAAACTTCTGGAGCCCCAAGCAGTTCTTCTTAAAGAACCCATACATGGACTCACCTACATGGACTTATTCCCTCTGAGCTCCAGCACCAGGGTGGCAGCTTGAAAAGCACCAGTGGCATGCAGGGAGAAATTGAAGTGTCTGGCATCAAGGCAAGCAGAGGCCATTGTCCCTTTTCTGTACCCTCCCCCCACACTGCTGGCAAGCTGGTGCCATATCTGAGACTTCATCAACCTGGCTAACACTGTTTGACCCATTTTGAAGATCATCAGAGACTCCATCCTACCCAACTTATGGGCCCACCCATACTGCTTTTCCATATGAATGGCTGGTCCTGGCTCATGCTTCATGACTTCCTAAATCTTTTCAAACAAGCAACACCTGGCCTCAGTGAGTCCCAGGCCCGGCATAAGCAACAGCCAGCCCAGATTCACAGCTCAGTTTGGCTTTACCTGGGAATCTCACAGCTCAGCAGAAGTAGCAGCCACCTCAGATTGCTTTATAGCTCAAGAAGGGTGACCCCAGGCAAAATACAGGTAGGAGCTGGCTTTGGCCTGCACCACCCAGGGAAACCCCAGGGCTAGCCCACTCAGTGGACAGCTACAGACCATGTAGGCACACCACCAACCTGTCCTTGCACAGGTGATCCTTCATAGAGGGCGGAGGTTTGTGGTCAGTGGTCACAGCCAGTCCTTGCAGCTGACTGGTCTGAGTAAATCCCTTCCATTGATCTGCCAACAGCAATCAAGGCTCAACTACAGGAGGAGAGTGTAGTCAGCCCATACGAAGGCCACACTTCAAGTACTCTGCTTAGGTGACAGGGGAGGCTGTGCCACTGGACCCTACAGGACACCTACTACATTAGGCCACACTACCAAGATGGAGTCAAAGCAGCTCTATTTAATACACAGAAACAAACAAAGGGAGGCTGCCAAAATGAGACAAAGAAACATGGCCCAAATGAGAGAACATATCAAAACTCCAGAGAAAGAGCTAAACGAAATGAAGATAAGCAATCTATCAGATGCAGAGGTCAAAACACTGGTTATAACGATGTTCAAGGAACTTAGTGAGGACCTCAGCAGCATAAAAAAGATCCAGTCAGAAATGAAGGATACACTAATTTAAAGAAAGAACAATTTACAGGGAAACAACAGTAGAGTGGATGAAGCCGAGAATCAAAACAATGATATGGAAGATAAGGAAGCAAAAAGAATCAATCAGAACTACAAGAAGAAAAAAAGAATCCAAAAAAAAAAAAAAAATGAGGATAGTATAAGCAGCCTCTGGGACAACTTCAATAGGTCCAACATTCGCATCTTAGCAGGTATAGGGATCCAGCAAAATAGAACCAGGACTCATGGACATGGACAACAGATGGTGATTGTGGGGGGAGGGGTGTGTGCAGAGGTGGAAGAGGGTATAAAGGGGATAAATGGTAATGGAAAAAATACAATACAAATTTTTTTCAAAAATGAATTTCACATTACATTAAATATCATCTTTTTAAAGTTTTACATGAATTTCCAGGAACCATCTTCTTTAAGAAACAGCATCGGTGCGTGCGCACTGCAGTTAGAGTGGGACAAAAGTAGGTTTAGAGTTGTTCATGTGAAAAATAATACAATAATAAATAAATAAGAATAAACTCTGTGTTTTGCATACTCACAACTGCAAACCTACTTTTGCCCCATCCTGTGTACTAATGTTATCTTTCTCCTGTACTAGGGTTTCTAAATCTGAGCTACATGCATCCCCAAAGACTTCACGGATAATTTTAACAGGATCCACAAGCCTGTTGAAATTAAAACCATTCCATGCACATTTCTAAGGATCATGAACTCGGCTTTCGCCCTATTCTTTAAAAAGGTCAGTGACTTACAAAATGATGAGAAGAGCTGCTCTAGAAGAATGTTGTATATAGGTAAGTACTGCACCTCGCAGAATATTATCTCCTACTGTACTGCACACTCCACACTTGTGTACACACACACACACACATTATCTAGGACAAATTGTCAACAGATGATTTAGATATAAATTTTTGCTATTAAATCAATTCTGTTTGAAAGTTCTATTATAAATGGTAAGAGAAACCCTTTTCAACATCGGCTCCTCCAAATGACCTAGTTATGACTTGGAAAGACAGGTTCAATCTGCCCCCACGTTATTTTTCCACAGCCTACCAGCATTCTGAAATTCTTGCAACTGAAGTCTCCCATTTAGAAATATACAGTGGAAGAATTAACACACCACACAGCTATCTTCCTCTTAGCACAGAACAGGACTCCAAGAAAAGGGATTCTAAAAGAGGTCCATTGTGGTTGGTGGGGCTAGCAAGACAGAGATTAAGGGACTACAGTCTCCGAGCTGAGGACACAATACCATCGAGAACCAGTTTCTCCAGCCTCACCCATCGACCTTAGAGTGTGCTGGTTCTGGACTACAGGGTCAACAGATTCTTTCATGGGATGATCTCACATGTTTACCTTCTAAAACCAAAAATAACACCAAACTGCCAATTGCAGGCAGCATTTCATGATAACCTACCCACTGGCAGGTACCATCCAAGAGCTACTGTGTAATTCATAGCTGTCAGACTCAAAAATGCTACGTATGTATTTTTTCAAACCCAACCTTTCAAATGATGGCATGGTAACAAACTGATAAATGTACATGAATTAAAAAAATAAGCTATTGATCAAAGCCTCTGTATTATAAATACATTTATATTTTGTTAAAATGCAAATGGAAAGTTGTTTTGACATTGTCACAAGATAAATTCCTAACACAGAGATGATTTATTTTGCATATTCCCCCTCATAGTTTAATTTCATACAAGCAATGCACAAGAACTTTTACATAAGGTATGACAAATAATCTATGAAAGAGGAAATAACTAGAGACTTCAGAACAGGAAGGTGTCGAAAGACTGGTGAAGGTCATTCTTATGAATTGGGGTAGTTAAGTTTTCTCATTCATCTCAACAATCTATTATGTCTGTAGGAAAGCACTTCAATTTATTATGCTTTGAAAAAACTGCTTAATTTTCTTCATTACAATTGGATCTGCATATTTTGAGAATGCATTATTTTATGTAGATCATGGTGCTTAATTCATTTATAGTAACACTTATGGAAATCTCATCAATATATACCATCTGCATAAAATTTTAAAACATTATATTAACTTGTATTTAGAAAATTCTCCTTGATAAAGAAATTATTGAAACCACTAAGAAACCTAGCATTTCTTGTTTACTGTAATTTCAAATTCATACACCAGCTAAGTAACAGAAAATAATCTGTTTTAAAAAAACACACATTTTGCCATAAAACTTAAGTTTACTGCCTGCCTAGCCATTTCTGATATGTCAAATGACAAGCTATGGTCACATTACAGCCTGAAACTGCAGGCAAAACTACTAATACCTCAAAAAAAGATTTCACATGGCAGTTAAAAGTTCAAAGTATAAAGCTAAACTACTCCATTCAGAGACCCACACTTATGAAAGGTTTACACAGAGCTGGCTGCTCAGTGTTTGCATAGAGCAAAAAGATATGCTTTGTATTTCTTGCACAAAATGATGAGTGCTTAACCCTCGATATGAATGGGTCACAAAATGAAAAATATTGTTGTTATGTTTAACCCATATGCATGGGTTTTGCTGTAAGAATAGAATTATTTTTAATATTAAGAAAGCTTCATGTTAAAAGCTTAATGCCCCGAGATTGTTTTATCATTGATGAAGAATATAATTCATTTTATAAGGTACAGTATTCTTTCCTACACAATGGTATTTGGTAGAAGAATAAGTATAAATATGCACAAAATTCACATTTTTCTGAGTTTTATATGGTTATTTTTGAATTACAATGTGGTTACATATATGTGTGTGTGTAAAATATATATATACTTATATATATTTTTAAACTTTCTTCCACCTCACATATACTTAAAATACTACAAAAGGCAATAAAATCTTTCCAATTTAAAGATATTGGAAGAAAATTTTCTAACTTGAGAAAGTAGCCATAGTAAACACTGAAAAATGATATGCGAAAATGAATGTACAATTATAGGAGCAAAATAGAAAAATAACATAGCTCCTTATAGGATGGTCTACTTTAATTATGCTAAACTGCACTATGTAAATGAAAAGAGCAACATGCCCTGTTGAACAGAGCTGAAGAGCTTGCAAAAAATTTCATCTGATGCAATTTTGGTTTTTAATCTTTAGTTAGGCACAAGACCTGAGGGGAAAAAATACCTACCTCAACAGTGACCTCTAGTGGACAAGTGTTAAAATGGCTAGCTCAAAAAAAAAAAAAACCAACAAACTTTAAGATTGAAAAGAAATAGGAAAACATTTACAAAACTAACACTTCCAAACACCATAAGAAGCAGCAGTCAGATTAAAGTTTTTTTAAAAAAAAATCTTAGCTAACACTGGCTTATAAGAGGGTAATCACAAAGGCAGGGGTGCAGGAGCTGGGCAGAGACAGAGAAAGGCAGACTTTGGAATAACTATGTTCCCTTCTTTAGAAGTCCAGCCAGAACTTGGGTGTATCATCTCTGTCCACTGGGACTTGGCACAACTCATCACCTACCAACTCATCAATCCACCTGTATTAACAGAGTATCTAGTGCATGTTCATCATGCTTTGGGCACTTTTGTGGGGGTGAGGGGTAAGATACAAAATAGCATCAGATAGGGCTCCTCACATCAAGAAACATATAAAATATAGTTAATTCTATGAAGAAATTAGTCAATAATTTCAGACCTTAAATATGTATATAAAACTAACTTTAAGTGAAGAGGAGTAACAGGCATAGACGCCGTGAGACGTAGAGAGTAAAAGAAGGCCCACGAGGTCACGGGACAGAAGAAGCACCCGTGGCTCCTTATGGTACCAGCCTGCCCTACCTGCAGACTGTCAGATGCCCATGAGGAGTGCCATCCCAGAACATCATTCCTCAAGTCTGAAAGGGCCCCAGTAACTCCAAAGATGCTGTAACACCAACTTCTGGGACATGAAGTAGTTTCTTTAGAACTCTCACTGTCCGGTGCATTTGAAATGAGCCCATGAATTAGAAACGGAAGTTTGCACATCTGCTCAAGTCCCCATCTGGGGAAGCCTGAGGACACCAGAAATCGTCCAGTTCCCACCTGACCACTTCTCCTCAGGCCAGCTTTTCCTCCCTATCATCAACTGCTTCCTTCTATCAAATGCTTTTATATAGGTCATTACTGGGAAGCCACTATGTGCTCAGCAAGGATAGGATATGAAAGAAGACAAGGACATAGTCTTGCTTTCAATAAAGCCTAAGATGCACTTGGAGGGAAAGAAGAAACAAGAAGCAATAAAAAAATAAAAATAAAAAAAAAAAAAAACAAGGAAATGCAACACTGGTATGAACAGTCTATGAATAGCAGGAGTTTGGGGAAGAAAGATTTCAATTTGGCCAGGACGGTCAGGGAGTCTGGAGTGGAGGATCAGGGCAAGACCTCTGCAGAATGGAAGGGAGGGGGCAAGGCAGCCTGGAACAGAGCAGGGCTAGGCACAGAGAAAGAAGGTGGATAAATCTTCCTGCAGCAGCATGTGGGGAAAGAAGGCTGACTGGAGGATGTGGGGCCAGAGCAGAGCTGCATCAGAAAGGTGGGCAAATGCCTTTTACTGGATGTGTGCAGTATCGCAGGGAAAGTGGTGTTTCTGAAAGGGCGGCCTGGTGGGCTTTACTCTGCAAACCATTCCCACTGGGTCAAGGAGAACCTCTGTTGGGTTCCCAGGTTGTGCCTGCCCAGAAGGAAAAGGTTCACTTGATACTCTGCCTCCAGCCTCCTTAACTACATCCCGGACATGCATGCACCTAGGAAAGTTGTTGCAAGCAGGGCAATTTCCCACCAACTTCTCAGTTTCCAAAGCTCATCAACACTGCCCCAGTCCGCCAGGTGTAAATTTCAGCAGTGACACTGTAATAATACTGAACCTCTAACAGGGATTAGCTTGACAATTTTGAAATATTTTTTAATGAATGACAATTTAGGAAACCTCAATAATTTCTGCTCACAAAATCTTGGAGAATTTAAGGATCATCAGCCCACCTTCACCTTCCTCACGGCCTCATTTGTATATTGCATCCAGTGGACCTGTCACTGTCAAAACCACCAAGATGGAAAGCAAGTTAACTTGCTAATACCGTAGTGTTCAAATGGTCCCGTAGATACTGACTCAAGCATGTGGAGTCAACTGGTATCCCCAGATCAAGACTCCAGTATAAGCAAGCTACTATTCCTTAGGTCCATACTAGAAAAGTCAGAGATTGGAACGCTGAGAGAAAAACACAAATACTTTCGCAAGATGAAAGCAGTGCTGAGGGGTTTAGCTTTTGCGCCCCAGTGCTGTTAATGTAGAGCTGTCAGCAGTCCCTATTAAAAACCACAGAAAGTGAAAGACACTGATTACAACAGAAAGTGACAGGAGGGTGCACTCGGCCACCTACACATAATGCATATTTATATTGCCATCAAATGGACATATCTGCTATAAACACTTGAAAAACCGTTGCAAACCCATTCATTTAAATGCCAGAAAAACAGTAAAAGATGCTAATTTGACCTTAGTGGGACAGACCAGGTGTCACTGACACCACTCACAATGGCAGGAAACGGAATTTACCAAGACGATTAATTAGAGTTTACTGGGTAACAGTTTCTCAAGTGGGGGAAAAAACAGAGAAAAAAACAGGGAAGGAAGAAATATGAAGTTTGGATCCATTCAGTCAAACTCTTCACAGACACAATTTAACTCCGTATTTGTGTCTTTAAATTAATCCCTTATCATAAGCCTGGGGGAAGAAACTGATCCATCAATCCCTGAAATTTCTATCGTTGTGGACATGTAAAAAAGAAGTAAATTACTACTATCTGAAAGAATTTTGAAGAATAGATCAATTAACGATATACTAGGAATAAAGCGCATTTTGCTTACATGTAAAGTGTTTCACTTTAGTGATGATCCAGCTCTAACAATGTAAGTTTGGCAATAAGAAATATTCTTATGAACTATGAATAGCTTCTTATGAACAGCTTCAGGGATTTCTGCTCATAGGATCTTGGGGAACTGAGGGATAATGCCATCCACCCCTCCAAACAAACAGCACACCCCCTCTGACTGGGATTAGACCCTTGGTGGACAGCAGGGCCATTTGCTACAAAAACAATAAAACAGCAGCATGTTACCTGTTACAAAAAATGATCACACGTGACTGGTAGCCCTCACTTTCATTTCTGCAGCCCCTACCACTCAGATGTGACAATAGTGCCACTCAGCTTTTGCTTTACAAATAGGTAGTTTTTGCTAGAAATGAACTAATCTGCCTGTCTCCTTCACACGAGGGGCCCTGCCACTCTTAATTCTCAGTAATCAACAGCTTTGTGACATTGCTTCAAGCTGTATATAATGCACATACGCACATAAATTCACAACACAAATCCCTCAAGATGACACTCTGCTCAATTTCATTGGACTCGGAAAGCTCCCGAACAAATTCTTGCCACATGACTAGAAAATCATTCAAGTCTGCAGGAAATATGGCAAGCACAAGGAAGTGACAGTCAATTAGGAATGAAAAAGGAGAGTGGGTCCCTGTCATTAAAATCTTTAAAGCCACAGCTCTAAGAATAAAATGTCCCAAATCACTCACACAAGATATTCTTATACAAGCAGGTATTAAATGTACTGTGTGTTAACCACACCATGACACTGCTGATGCCCAATAGAAACCAGACTCAAGAATTTTAAAAATGCAGATTCAAATTTATATAATTTAGGCAACTTTGTGTTTTTTTTCTTTTATTAAACAAGGAAATTTTCAAAAGGTAACTTTTCCCTTTTAAAGAGGAAGTATAGATGAAATAAAAAAACTCTAATTTTAATTTTTTAATTTTTTTAATATATTTTATTGATTATGCTATTACAGTTGTCCCATTTCTCCTCCATCAGTTCCCCCCACCCTGCACACCCCCTCCCACCCACATTCCTTTTCACAAAATACTAAGAACAGCCCAGCAGTTGAGGTTACTGCAGCATTTATCATCCCTGAACTGGAGAAACGTCATTTTCTTTCTTAAGTTTACACACACCACTGGAAAGAATCTTCAAACTAGAGCAAAGTACAAAATATGGGAAGACAATATGCTCATGTAACTGGTGTCACCAAAACAAATTTTAGGATTCCCCAAACACTCGTCATTAGCATTTTTAAGGAAACAGGAGTCAGCAGTATCACTACATTACCTACAAGTCAGAAACTGTGAAACAAATGATAAATTCAACTCACTTGTTAGCTTGTTGTGGCTGAGGACCAGCTGTGTGATATGGGCTAAGGAGACTGCAAGAGAAAAAAAAAATCACACAGTCAGTTAATGTACCCAAATTACAGCTACACTCCTACAAGGTAAAGTGCTAAATCATTTTCACAGTTTGAAGTGTTACCGCTCACAAAAATAGACTCAAGGATTCACATAACACTGTCTGTTAAATGTTAAACCAAATTAAGAAAAGTCATGCAATTAGCAGAGCAATCAGCACAGCAAGTTAGAGCTAATGAGATTAATGTCGCAGGACCAGACATTTCAAGGGCCAGTTAGCTCTGCTCGGAGACCTGTTTCTTCCGGCCCAGCCTCAGCGATCTGTCTCAATAAACGGTGCCAGTCAGAGACCGCCCCAGAGTCTGCGGAGGCACCAAGCCCTCGCCTGAGCTAAAACCTATCAGGATCAGGACAAAAGGCTCCCGTAACAGAAGAATGGCAGCACCTTACTTCATCTATGTCCACTGTCAACCCAGAAATCTGTCTACACATTATCAGATGATCAGAATTTGAACCATTTTCCTCTAAAAAAGTTTGGTTAACATTTTAATGCACCTACAGACTATGCACCCATTTTCAAACATCATGAAGGTTTAACCTGAGGAACAAGGTTGCATTTGCCTAAAAAATGGTTTTTGCAACTATAATGAAAACAAAAATTTGTACAGGTCCACCAAAATAAAAAGGCCCAACAAAAATAGACCTGGTCTTCATTTTATTTTGGGTTATAAAACTTCACTGTGTGATCGGCATACATACATCATACATATACACACACAATGCTACCGCAACTAAAAAAGGCATTAGAGTTGTTTCCTTAAGGAGACAAGAAGGCAAAAATGCTTCTCAAGAAGGATCACAGCATTAAAAGGCTTAGAAGAAAATGTGTATCGTGCCTGACCACAACTGTTGAGTGTTTTTTCTTTTTTTAATCATCACAAAGCTATAGAAAACTTCAAAATACAGAAGACCTATTTTTCTACCCTGAACCACTGAATTTAAGATGCTGGCCTGGCACCCCATAAACTTTGGGGCATTCTTACAAAAACATTATCCTATGTGACCATGGCACAGCCGTCAATGTCAAAACTTGAGATGATACATCATTACCGTCTAATCCTCAGCCCTCATCTGAGTCTCGCCAAAGCTCTGATTGTTGAGAGGAAAGATCCAGGCCAGAATCCATGTCGCAGGCAGCTGCCGCCAGGTCTCTTCAAGCCACCTGTGCCTCAAATTTCTCTTTTCTTGACATTAACAACCATGGCGATTGTGAAGCTTGCAGGCTACGTGTTATTTTGTCATATACCCTCCGCATGGATTTGTCATTTGTTCCTTTGTTTAGATTTCTGTTAAGCATCTTTAACAGGAATATGCAAGAAATGCTTCACTCTCGTTGCATCCTGTCAGGCAGCACACAATTTTCACTGAACTACTTACCTTGGTCACTTATGTCTGCCAGGCTTCTCCACTGTCAGTTTATTCTTTTCCCCTCAGTGATGAGTATTTTTGTGGGGTGGGTGGGAGGGAGGACTTTATATATAAATATCCTGTTCCACATGCATTTCATGGTCCCCAGCCAGGGTGATTTTGACCCTCGCAGGACGTTTGGCAATGTCTGAGAAAATTTTTGATTCCAACAACTACGGCCGCTAAAAAATGCAAACTTTCATATGTGACTTGTATTATATATCTTTTGGATAGAACTGCTCTAAAGCAGTGGCATTCAGAAACTAGGGGCCAGGGATGCTGTTCAACATCCTACAATGCAGCCCCCACAACAGACTCATCCCATCCAAAATATCAAGTGTTGCTGCTGAGAATTGCTATTTATTTATTTATTTACTTACTTACTTACTTACTTATTTAGTACAGTTTTGTGGCCTCCTATCTCAGTCGATGGATTATAGTCTATCATTATTATGAACGCTGGTGTTCAGACTGAGCCAGCTGGCCACTGGGAGCCCATCCAACCTGGCTGTGGAGCCCCTTTGGCATGTCCCATCACTCCGAGCACTGTCTCGCTTGCTGGCACACGACAGTCAAGCTCGTTTTGTGCTCTTTTGCCACAGCCCTGGAATCAGCCATTTCGGTAATAAGCTCTGGTCCCTGTTTTGTGGAAACTGTATACATAAGCCAAAATCTGGGCACTAGATTTGTGCACTGCCTGCCATCTAGGGCTCAGGATTCTCAGCCCCTTGCAGTGGGAGTGCTAGAGCACATGTGAGCATACACACACACACACGCCCCTATATAATGATTTCACTATTTATAGATTTGAAAACCATGAGTTCACACCAACAAACTGATTTCCAATACAGCATGACCTTATTCACTCAAGTTTTTGTCCTTTCCAAATGCATAATTCCCTTTCCTAAGAGTCCAGCTTCCATTACTTTTAACCTACTTACTTATTTCATCAATAGCTCTATATGTAACTGCATAGAATTATCCTATAGCTCTACCCTTATCTACAGGGAAATAGGGAAGTCTGATACTGAATTCTTGATCAAGATTGGGACGAGTAGGTTAGCTAGAGATGTATAATGTTCTGTTTAAAACTGAAAGTGCCCCAAAGTCCCCAAGGCCACCTTGTTCACATGTTTAGGGACATGCAAATTGATGGCTTATGCCAGGCTACAGGTTCATGACCAGTTGGGCATAAAGGACACTGCAGGACACTTCTGACTAGGCTTTCCTGAAACCTTGATTTCTTAATCTGTCTTAATGGTTTATATCTAGAGACAAAGTATGTTCCGAGCAGCTAAGAATCCACACTAAGGAATCACCACAGAGCCGCTCAGGCCCCTGAGGCTCACCTGTGTTTTCTTATTCCTGCTAAACCATGTGTGAGCAGACTCTGCGGATTCTTCTGAGCCCTTTCAACTACCCAATGTAGTGATGTAGTAACCGATCTCCCCTCCACCCCTTCCTCCCACCTGGACACCTACTCTGCTCAGACACACCCTCCTCACCTGCCTGGCTTCGGACCTTTCCAGCCAGGCTCATCACCCCACAGAGATGCTCTTCTCATCCTATTCAGGTTCCCACCCCTGCTCTAAGTCACACCTCTCTTTTTCTGTCCCATGTACTGGGTTTAGGACTAAACAGCTACGAAAGGGGGAAGAAAAGGGAAAAGTAGGAGAAGAGCATTTTTAAGGTTTTTAAGAGTCAAAAGGGGGTCTTCTCACATGACATTTAAGATTTTAGACACTGCAGAACAGCTCATACATTTTTACTTATCCGTTACAATTTTCTTGTCCATCAAATAAAGCATTCCCTTATCTCTGTTATATAGTCTGATAAAAAAATCTCAAAGAGCTACCTTCCTACCTAACAAGATAAAATGGATTCATAGTTCAGATTATGACCAGTTTCATGTGAGAACAAACCATAAATAATAACAGTTACACAAAACAGGAGTTTCTCATTTACACCAAGGTGACCCAGAGGTTCCTGGTATCTTGTTGCTCAACCACCTCCAATGCATAGATCCCTAATGGCTGCCTGAGCTCAGCCATCACGTCTGCAGTCCCTTCAGACAGAAAGAAAAAAAAAAAGCCTTCCTCCATTAGGAAACTTCCAAGAAGTTGCACAGGACACTTCCACTTATAAGCAATTAATCAAAATTTTGTAAGACAGACATACCTAGCTACAAGGGAGGTAGGGAAATGCAGTCTGTATTCCAAGTAACCACACGCCAGCTAAGATTAGGGGTTTTATTACCGAGAAAGGTGGGGCAAACTACAACTAGCAGACAACTAGCAACCTCATAAATTAGCAGACTGCTCCACTTAAGTGTCACAGAAATCAGTTGTGATTACAAAAGAACACTGATAGTCCTATACTCCTGCCTTAATTTTTCCTAAAATACCACAACTTACTGATTAAAAAGAAATTTTGCTCTTCTGCTACGTAACACTCACAATGAAAGATTTAATTAGGGAAAGCTGGTTCTTTCCAATCATTTCACTGTCATTTCAATAAGCATTTAGCAAGAAAGTTAAAACTTGTTAAGTTTCTTTTTTTTTTTTTTTTTTTAATGGAGAACAGAAATCCAGTTGTGGCTTCAGCTGATCACATCACTAGAATGTATTTTTATCTTTCTCACTCTTATTGCACGGCTGCATGCTAAAGTACGTCAGAGGGAGAAAAATTAGAGGAGAAAAGAAAAAGTTACTAAAAAAATCTTGGAGGAAATATTTAGGGCAACAAAGGACTCCGGGCTCGGTCCACAGGCAGGAAAGCATGGCTGAACGGAACCAAAATCACAGAAGCCATCGCAAAGTGCGGCACTGGAAACGACAGCGCAGAGCAGCAACAGGCATGTCCGCAGAGGCACCACGCCCTCCCACTCGGCGATGCTGGCTCACTGTGAGCTGCACCATTGAAAAAGGGGGGAGGTTTCTTAAACCGGTGAGGCTTGGCAGGGTGAGGATGCTGGCACCCTGTTTAGGATCAGCGATCGTGTGCTATCCAGACAAAAAGGAAATCAGCAGGAAAATGCTCAAAGAGGACCTGGTTTGTTCAAAAATTTCACAAGAAAGACAACCGAGGATTCACTGGCTGGGTATTCATGGAGCACACTGAGAGTGTCACGTCTCTGCCTTGGAGAAGTAACGTGGACCATACACCCTGGTTAGCCCGGGGCAACCTTGGATTGTGTCTGCTGTTCCCCTCAAAACTATCCTGGTTTGGGTAACAAACTGCATACTCGCTCATTTTAGGGAGCACAGAACATGCACCGAAACCCTGAAATGTGAGGTGTAAAAGGATCGTGGACAAAAGAGAATGTATCAGCAAGGATAATGGCAGCTCAGGAGGGAATGTTCCTGCTTGTGGGATGGATGACACACCCCAAAATGCTGCAGGGCAGAGGTACACCAGGCACTGAAGCTAGATTTGGAGGACAGGGAAATGGGAGGTTATGAAGCAGCCGCAGCTTCCATACCTGAGCAAAGAGATGGACAACGGGGAAGGTACAGGACTGCAGGGGCAGCCAACGTTTTAATGAAATAAAATCAGAAAAATCAAAGGACTAACTAAACACTTCTAGAAAAAGAACCATCCTTTCTAGATAATGCATGGAGCAAGATATTATTATTTAAAATATGTTTGTTTTTTCCTCCTTCAGCATGAAGCAGGCAGCATCAGAAGAGAAAAGTAAGCATGACGAATCCGCAGCGCCCTAAGATGAAATTACAGACTTGCTTTCAAAAACAGCCCAACATATCACAAAGATGTGGCACGCTGGAAATTGTCTCTGCAGTTCCATTTTGGCAAATCAGAAAGCAAATTACTCCTCTGGTAGCACTTTGGAGAGGGTAGAAGGTTCTGGCTCTACAGCATGACATTTACTTCCAGAGGAAAAAACACGGCGCGGATGACACTAGGGGAATGAGACCGGGAAACACACAAAGCGCTATGAGGCTTGCAAGTTCCTGCAATCTTGTCACAGGTCGAAACTGGCTGCCTTTGGGTTGCAAATGAAAGGTTCCGAAACATTGTTCACGAGAACTGGACTGCAACCACCAGGTCACACCGCAGGCTGCATTGTGCGTTGAAGCAATCACAAAAACTCTGCTATCATCAGAAGGCAAATGGTTTGCCCCTTCTTGATAGCTCTTGTGGTACCAAATAGTGTTATGCTCCAAGAGCCACCATACCCCCCTCCCCGGGACATTCAAAGACAACCACCTTGTTTGACAACTCCAGAGGACACCATTCAAATTCCGTGCTGTCCCAGGAATCACACTGCAAATAGTACCATACGTTAATACGTTTCCTCCTGAAGTTGTAGACCAAAAAAAAATTAATTTCAACTTAAAATGAAGGATGGTCCACACAGCTTTTCCATTTTGGCTCCCCAGTAGGTTGGACACAGCAACAGCCCTAAATAACCCCGACTCAGGGGCTCCACGGGGATGTGGGAGCTGGCCAGGTGTCAGCGTCAGGAAGTAGTTCTGACCAATTTGGGTTTCGCGTCTCCGCACTGCATGATTAAAATGCCTGCCCATGTCACATGGCTGAAGTTATTTCACCCTTGGTAGTAAGATATAGATTCGGATCTTCTTACATATGCAGCTTCTGACAATAAATTAAAGTTAAGACAGACAATAAAATGTTTGGTACCAAGTTATAATACAAATATCATATTCATCAACACGCTCAGAATCAGAAAAACATTTCTTTTAAATTCTGTTCATAATTTAAAACTTCAAAGAGAAAATCGCCATGGTATGAAAGCCTTCCTTTACTTCACAACTAATTATTTTGGAGAGTTGGAAACTCTTTAGGAACAGGTTTTCAAAATTGATTACTTGACTTAATTCTATTTACAGATAAAGGGTCTATCAACCATAATTAATTGCTCTTTCACTCAGCAGAAAGCAATTTATCATATGCAGCCATGGCGGGGGGGGGGGTAGTGATACTTCCTTCTATATGTAAATAAGCACAGAGAATTCACAGGGGAGGACCTCCCATGAGCTAGTCATTGATGGGGGGCTTTGCATCATTTGGGACAGTAAGTTAAAAGACAGTAGACCCAGGGTACTGTGTTATTAACAATGTGGAGGCCATGTTATTCCCAATCAAACACATTTTATGCAAAGACAAATTGCATCTCTGAAGCTGCCTCAGAAAATTAAAGCAAAAAACATAGTAAGCTACCTGAGACACGCAGTCTTTAACTGATTATGAAGTTTAAGTAGGGAAAAATTATCAAATACTCCATAAATTATGGCCATTTTGCAAGGCTACT
This sequence comes from Glossophaga mutica, assembly GCA_039655065.1. Lineage (NCBI taxonomy): Eukaryota > Metazoa > Chordata > Mammalia > Chiroptera > Phyllostomidae > Glossophaga > Glossophaga mutica. The sequence continues at coordinate 163,427,296 of CM077303.1, forward strand.
TGCCTGGTGTAAGAGGGTCAGAACATGAGGGGCGCACAGGTACTGCCCTCAACAACCTTACTCTGTCACGCGGGTGCTCCCCTTACCTGTGGTTTTGCTTTGCAGTTTCAGTTACTCACAATCGTACTCAGTCTGAAATAGTAAATGGAACATTCCAGAAATAAACAGTTCATAAGCTGTAAAACTGCCCACCATTCTGAGTCACACAAAATCTTACGAGTCCCACTCAGTCCCACCTGGGACGTGAGTCACCCCTTTGTCCAGCGTCTTCATGCTGTGGACACTCCTGTGTTTCAGTCACTCAGTAGCTGTCTCCGTTACCTGACGAGTGTCGCAGTATCGCAGTGCTGTGTCCAAGTAACCCTATTCTACTTAACGATGGCCACGAGTAGTGATAGCTGCAATTCGGATATGCCAAAAAGAAGCCCTAAAGTCCTTCCCCTAACTGAAAAAGTGAGTTCAGTAAAATGTTTTTGAGAGATCACACTCACATAGCTTTTATTGCAGTTATTGTTAGGATTGCTGTTAGTAGTATTGTTAATTTCTTACTGTGCCAATCATTAAACGTTATCACAGGTATGCATGTAAAGGAAAAAACATATATGAAGGGTTCAGTACTATCCGCATTTCAGGCACTCACTGGGTCTTGGAACGCACCCTCTACAGGAAAGGCGGGGACTACTGCGTTTGACAGGAAAAGAATTAATGTTCTTAATACATAATGATTTTCCCCATTGGTAAAATGGAAAAAAACATGCTGCTCCTCAAATACAGAATGATGTCAGTAGTATCTGGTACAGAGTCGACACTCAAAAAGGACAGTTATGATCAATAGTTGGAAAATTCTGCATTTGCTCAGCCAGCACACAGGCCATTTTGAAGATCTCACTGAGGGAGCTCTGTGGGGCAGGGGGTTGGGGGTTAAGAGTCCAATGGCCTCTGGGGGTGCCATGGAAGCAAGGGTTTGTGGGTGCCATCTAGGTTACACTCATTTGCTGGATCTGGGGGTGGGGCTGGAGCGGGACTGTGGGGAGAGACACCAGGCCAGGAAGAAATCTAGGGAGACCCTGCAGCTGGTCAGAAAGAAACCACCCCAGGTCTGAGCTGGGGGCAGCTGAGGAGTATCAGTCCATCAGACTAGTTATGAGACTGGAGAAGGGAGCACCTGGAGGTCAGGATAAGGAATGCCATGGAAGAGAAGCTCAAAGCCAAGGGCAACAACAATGATGAACTGCCCATGAGACCAAATCATGGGTGCGGGAGAAGACAGGAGGCACAGAGGTCCTCGGGCACTGTGTTTAGCGGCTGCTGAAGGACTCCCAGCTCTCTGAGCTCCAAGAATCACCTCTTGTGCAGGCAGCAGGTCTAGATCCCATCCTCCCTGCTTCTCACGGGGGCGTGCCTTCTCTGGGCGAGCCAGAGAAACACAGGCTCTAGGTTGAGGTAAGAGGTATGGAGGGAGGTGCAGGTGGAGGATGCTCAAGGAGAGAAATGAGGAATCAGAGAGAAATGCCTAACAGCAGACCCGGAGAAGAAAAAAGTGCCTGTGCCCACCAGCTGCCTCATTCATCTCCAGAGACACATGGAAGCTGGGAACGAACTGTATTGTCTGAAAAGAAAGGCATGCCATTTGATACTGCTCATGTCCTCATTTGGGGAGAAAAATGAACTTGGAGACTAATATCCCTTATACCCTTCGGATACCTTAAATGTCATACAGTGGGGCCATTTGTGGATATTTGTTTGCTGTACTTGTTTGGCCAGTAAAAAACAGGGTCAACACGAATCAGTTTCTTGTTTGTAAACAGCTTTCAGAGAATTCCCTGCTCACTAGCCCCGAAACCATGGGCAAGTTCCTCTACCTCTGCGCCTCATTTTTCTCATTTAAAATTGCAAGAGAGAGAGTTAAAAACAGTACTATCATATGGGGTTATTATGAGGAGGAGATGAGGTAACAAAGTTTTGACAATTGTGCCAGCCACGTTTTAAGAATTTGGTAAACATTACCTAGTAATGTTATTACCTTACTTTAATGTTTTTGATTCTAACGAGTGGCTATAAAGTGCCCAGCATAGCGTATTGATGTAGCAGGTATCACATAAATATTAGTTCTTTCTTATCTCTTTTTTAAAATTTGTTTCACAGAATTGATAACTGAATTCAGACTTTCATCTTCAAAGTGAGGTATTTGTGCTCTAGAGAATCCAGTAATTTTTATCAGGGTCATGTAACTACAATCTGGGCCTCAAGCTTTGCTTTGAGTCACTTTATGTAACTGTCGTATGTCATTCAAAATAGAAAGAAATTTTCCCATTCAGGTTTATACTCATTTTGTTATGACAGGAATTTCCACCATCTTGAAAAGAACACTCCACCCTGGTGGGAACATTATCTTCCCATTTTGGAAAGAAGCAGCTGAAGATCGAGAATCTGGAAACCTTGGCTGCAACCTCAGTTGTGTTTCTGGTATCTGTGGAACTTGACAAATCACTTTACCTCTCAGGGTCACAGAGTTCCTTTACCTGTAAATGAGGAGTTTAATTTTTTTATTTCTAGGGTTGTACAACTATCTAGGTGTAAGAGGTGTAATTTCTAAAAATACACCTATTTTATGTTACAAATAAAATAGTTTATGCACGAAAAATTAGTCGGTACAGACAACCCAAAGAAGAAGGAAGGGAAGGAGGAGGGGAAGGGGAGAGAGAGGTAGATAGATACAGAATAAAACTGACTCTGGACCTTGAAGATTTTACTAACCCTGAAAAAACTTCCGAACATTTCCCCTTTAATCGGAGTTTCAAATCAGCTTACCTCCTTTATAGCACTTACATTCTAGAATATGCCATGGCCTTTCACTGCCTCCCTTACCACAGCTGTCCCCCTTCTCCACAGAGGATGCCTGAAACCATGGAGAGTACTGAACCTGATACATACTGTGGTTTTTCCTATACATACATACCTGTGATAAGGTTTAATTTATAAATTAGGCACAGAGATTAACAACTACAACAGTAAAACAGAGTTAATCATAACAATATACTGTAATAAAAGTTACATGAATGTGTGCATGTCTCTCTCTTTCTCTCTTCAAAATATCTTATCAAAGGCACGCTCACCTTTTCACTTACAGGAAGCACATCAGGGCTTCTCTCTGGTACCCGTATATCTAAGTGGCCAGCACCACTACTCTCGTGCTTTGGGGCATTAATTAACGGCTACTAGAACACAAGCACTGCGATACTGCAACAGCAGACAGGGTAACAACGGCTCCTCGGTGACCAGCCGGCAGGGAGCACATACGGCAGGGAGACAAGCGACAAAGAGATGATCCAGGCCCAGGGTAGGGTGGAGGGAGATGGCAGATTGCTCCACGAGACTCAGAACAGCCGACAACTTAAAGCTTATGAACTTTTTATTTCTGGAATCTTTCATTTAATATTTTTGGACCAAGGATGACCACAGGTAACTGAAACCACAGATAATGGGGGACTACTGTGAGTTTCAAACAGTTCCCGCATTTTGGTGATTCTTCCCTTCCATTTAAAAAAGTATGCAAGACAGTACTCCACAGCCCAACAATTCTCCTAGGTCTACAACCAACAGCAAAGAATCCATGTATTCACCAAAAAGACACGTATTCTTGAGTTCACAGCAGCACTTTCCATGGCAGCCCGAGCCCAGAAATGACCCACATGTCGGTCAGCAGCAGATGAATGAAAACTTGCTGGAGTCACTCATTGGGTCTACAACCAACTTCACAGCATGAATGGATCTCATGAACATGCTGCTGAAAAACAGAATCAGACACTCAGGAGTGCACCCTGCACAATCTGTTGTTTTAATGATACATAAACACAGCAAAACTAATCTATACTTTCAGAGCCGGGACAATCACTGAGAGGAGAGTGAGTGGGCGGTGCAGGGGCCCTGGGTGCTGACCATGCTCCGTTTCTTGGTCTGAAACTACATCAAGCTGTACTGTCACATATACACTCATCCATACAAATCCCTCTAAGCTTTTTTGAAGTAGATTTTTTTTAAAGTATGTGTGTTTTGAAGAGGGTTCCCACGTCTTCAGCAGGAGCACAGGTGGGTCCACCTCTGTGGACATCCATGAACACTCTCCTAAATCCATACAGGGTCATTAGCCCCCACAGGCAGGTGCCATGTCTTCTAGAACGGGCCCGGTTTGCCAGCAGACGCTCAGGGAACACTCACTGAATTAGCTGCTTTACCTCTCTATGTGCATGAGCCTGTCAAAAGTGTCCATGCCATAAATAAGGCAGGGTAGCACAAGCTAAGAACACAGCTTTTGAAGCCTGACTGCGTGGGTCCCAATCCTGGCTCTACTGCTTATTAGCTGTGTGGCTTGGAGGAAGTTATGTAAGCTTAGAAATCTGTTTCCTCAGGTAAAAGCTGGAAGATGAGGAGGGGGAGGATGATAATCATAAAGAAACTGCGAGGTGTAAAAGAAATAATCCATAAGGAGAGCTTAGTACAATGTCAGGCAAATGGTAAGCATGCGTGTTTGTGCATGTGTGTGCATTACTACACTCCATGTTATAAAGCATTTAACTATATTATCTGTTTGTCCTTCTAATAAACGATGCACAAGTTATAGAATACAAACATATAACAGGCCAAATAGGTATCTTTCACATAGCCTGAAGACTTAAATATTTATAGCTCTAAAAAACCACCTGCACAGGAACATTTGCAAGATAATCTTTTGTACACTGAGGTTGCAAACCATGTTACCAATCTCTGGTCTGCACTGTGCCTTAAAAAACCAAGAAGCTAAGACCCCTTCCAGTTAACTGTGTGGACTGATATATGTCTTTCCTTTGGCCCTGTTTACCCTTTAAAATTGTGACCTGCCATATTTTGCCATGTATAACACAAACCCGTGACAACACGCACCCAGGTTTTTGTGTACATTATACACAGGATTATTGTGTCCATTATTATACCCATGGAATGTAATCATTATACCCATGTATAATGCACATCCTTATTTTTCCCCTCAAAAAATCGGGAAACAAAAGTGTGCGTTATACACAGCAAAATACAGTAATGAGTCCAAAGCAATAATTAACAGGTATGCAGAAAAATACATTAAATGAAAAGGCTCTATATGAAGTACAAGTAAATCAAAACTAATGGCACCATTTCATGTAACGCAGGTTTACTCTGGTATGACATATGGCCCAATATTTCTCAAACGCAATTGTCTCCAGCACTACATTTCATGAAGTGTTTGCAGCTAACGTTCTAAGTTTAAAAATAGAAAAAATGAATTAATATAGAGTGTAAAGACATCTCGTATCTGATTGTTAAATTCAGTTAAGATTAACAATCTTTTAGAAAACCATAAGGAAAAGGGGAGGGCACACAGTTAATACTGACCAGACAGACAATAAGTTGCTTTCCTCCACCGTTAAAGCTCCGCAACAATGTGATAAGCCTAGATTTCCAGGCTGCAGGCTGTCCAAATGATGCATGTTATTGGGCCAGTGTTTCAAGAATTCTGAAAGTAAATGTCTTGAGGTAAGGGCTGCTGGCCCAGGCAGCCCCAGAATTCCCACTCCTCAACATCTGAACCAGGCCTCCGTTACACTTTGGGGGTGGGACTCAACACAGCACAGTTGTTAGAGAACGAAGGTGTCGGATACTTAAGGATGACCCCTGATTCCGCCTCTGTGTGATATCGGGACTTACGTACTCTAGATAAACTTTTGCTTTCTCATCCATAAAATGCTGCACCAAAGGGTGATGGTTTAAGTGTGAGAAGCACCTACTCCAGTGTAAGCACTCAAGCATGAACCACTCAGAACCTCTAATTAGATGTGATGGGCTGAACTGTGGCTCTTAAGATTCCTATATTGAAGCCCTAACCCCTGGCATCTCAGAATGTCACTGCATTGGGAGACAGGACCTTTAAACAAGTGATCAAGTTAAAACGAAGCCATTAACATGAGCCATACTCCAAATTCACTGGAACCCTTATAAGACAAGGAAAGTGGACACATAAAGAGACATCAGAGACATACATGCACAGAGGGAAGACCATGCAAGGACACAAGAAGGCACCATCTGCAAGCCAAGGAGAGAGGCCTCAGGACAAACCCCCCCTACCTGCACCTTGATCTTGGACTTCCAGCCTTTCAAACTGTGGGAAACAAATGTCAGTAGTTTAAGTTCCTAAGTCTGTGGTATTGTGCATGGCAGCCTAGCAAACTAATAATTATTATACTATCGCTTGTCTTTTTGGCTTTACTAGCATCTCAAATCCAAAACACCCTTTCACACTGTTAAAAATCACACATTGATGAAATATGCCCCCAGGGGAAACAGCAAATTCCATTCACCCATCTTTCATTGTGAAACTCATTAACTAACCAGCACCTTTCTATTCAGAAGCCCGGACTTGCAGCAGAGGCTTCAGGCCCACACTGCAGTTATACCCTGGTATTAAAGATGCTTTGGATCAGAGAGACTGTGAGCTTCTTAGATAAAGTACTATAAAAGATAATATATCTCTTTACTAGAAGAAAAAGTCATGACCAGAACAAGAAAGCAACTGCCCAGGCACGAGTGAATGATGGTTAAGTGTGGGCCGAGGAAGCCTAAGGAAACCGCAGAGGCTCAACACTGACCCCTGCTGGTCAGGCATTTGATCTACATGGCCTGTTCCTAGACCACACTTTTTTCCTATTATTTATTTAATTTACTGAGGTGACATTTATTTCCATGATTATATACCAGAAGGTTTCAAGTGTACATTTCTATGATACTAGATCTGTATGTGGCACTGTGTGCCCACCACCTCAAGTCAAACCATCTCCCAACATCATATATTAGGTGCCCCCTCCACTCCCACCCTTCACTCCCACCATTCAGTTTTATACCTCACATGGGAGTAAAATCATATGGCTCTTAGCTTTTTCTGATTGGCTTATTTCATTTAGCATAATATTCTCAAGGCATTATACCACAGAGCTACAATCAAAACAGCATGGTATTGGCAGAAAAACAGAGATCAATGGATCAAAAAACATATCAATGGAACAAAACTGAGAGGCCAGATATAAAACCACATGTATGTGGGCAATTTTCAACAAAGGAGCCAGAAAGAAACAATGGAGAAAAGAAAGCCTTCTCTGATCATTAGGGACATTGAGCATCTTTTTATATGTATATTAGCCATCTGTTGTCTTCTTTGGAGAAGTGTCTGTTCAGGTCCTTTGCCCATTTTTTTAATTGGATTGTTTTTTGTTTTTTTTGTGGGGTTGAGTTTTATAAGTTCTTTATACATTTTGGATGTTAGCCCCTTATCAGAGGTATCAGCAAATGTTCTCCCATCAGTAGGTCATCTTTTTATTTCGTTGATGGTTTCCTTTGCTGTGCAAAAACTTTTTATTTTGATGTAGTCTCATTTGTTTATTATTTCTTTTGTTTCCCTTGCCTGAGGCGATATATCAGAAAAAATATTGCTATGAGCAATGTCTGAAATTTTACTGTCTGTTCTCTTCTAGGACTTTTATGGTTTTGGGTCTAACATTTAAATCTTTAATCCATTTTGAATTTATTCTTGTGTGTGACATAAGAAAGTGGTCTAGTTTCATTTTTTTTTGCATGTCTCTGTCCCATTTCCCAACACCTCACACCTGTCAGAATGGTTATCATCACCAATAAATCAACAAAGATTGCTTGTGAGCATGTGGAGAAAGGGGAATCCTGGTGCACTGTTGGTGGGAGTACAGACTGGTGCAGCCACTGTGGAAAGCAGTATGGAGATACAATGAAAAAATTAAAAACTGGAACTGCCTTATGACCCAGCAATTGCACTTCTGGGAATTTATTCAAAGAAACCAAAACACTAATTCGAAAGAACATAAGCACCCCATGTTCACTGAAGTGTTATTTACAATAGCCAAGATACAGAAGCAGCCCAAGTGCCCATAAGTAGACAAGGAGATAAAGCAACTAGGAGACATGTATACAATGGAATACTACTCAGCCATTGAAAAGAAGAAAATTTTACCCTTTGTGACAGTATAGGTGGACCTGGAGAACATTATGCTAACTGAAATAAGCCAGTCAGAGATAGACTAATACCATGATTTCACTCTCCTGTGTAATCTAATGAACAAACTGAACAAGCAAAGCAGAGACTGACTCATAGAGAGCAGGATGCCAGCTTTGGGGAGACGTGGGAGGGTGGAAGGATGGAGGAAAAGGGACTCATGGACGTGGACAACAGTGTGGGGATGGTGGTGGACGGGGTAAGGGGTATAAGGAGGAAGAAAATAATGGGGAAAAAAATTTTTTTTTTAATTTTAAAAAAGAGAAAAGAAAAGCTTCTTCAATAAATTGTGCCGGGAAAATTGGAAAGCCACATTTTTATGACCTTAAAAAACAAAAAAAGTAAATCATCCTGCACAAATTTGCTACTCAATGGAGCGACAGGCCTTATGTGGTGTAAAGGAATCAATTCTAGTTTTTGCTTTGCAACAGTAGCTCTCATGTATCTAGATCGGACTTCTTTAAATCAAGTTCATGTAGATTTATGAAAAAAGGATCCAGGATCTGGCTTTCCATTATTATCCATATCAACCTCAGAACTGAATATCACAATTAAAAGCTAGCTATAATAGCAAAGCAATAGGTGTTATGGTTTCTTATGATAAAAATATTAACTACTTCTGATCCATTAAATAGCCTACAGCTTTCTTAATACAGCTAATATTAATTTATCACTGGATAATTTAAAGATTCAATAGGGAGGAAACTCCCAAAGACTCACCTTGGATAGTGCCCATCACAAAAACAAAAAATATTCACTGAATAGCTATTGGATGACATATGGTATCTTATTAGTTGAAAAATTGCCAACATTTTTATGCTTGATGTCTGTCATTCTCAAGCAACACAAGCACACTACAACTAAAAGCCTATGAAACACACTGCTGTCCCCCCAGCCACCTCCCATGCTCTGAAGTGTGGCCGTGTGCGTGAGGCCAGTTTGTCCTCCCAGCCCCACCCAGTGACATGCCCACCTAACGTCTCCTGGGGAAGCCTCCATCTGTGAGGAATGGGCACTGGGTGCCCAGATGGGATGAAACAGCGAGACAAGCAGGTGAAGACCGTGGGAGAAGTGCCATAATCAAGAATTCCAAAAACTGCATATTCTATACAATCACAGACAAAACAGAGTTGAAAATATAACAGTGAATATTAAGACTAATATGGGCCCTCTGATAGACTGAATGTTTGTGTTTCCCCCTAAAATTCATGTACTAAAACCTAACCCCTATTTTGTCATGGTGTTAGGAAGTGGAACCTTGGGGAGGTGATGAGGTCATGAGGGTGGAGCCTTCATGCATCAGAGATTGGTACCCTAATAAAAGACTCCAAAGACATCCCTTGTCCCTTTTACCACCTGAGGACACAGTGAGGAGATGGCCATCTCTGAAACAGGAAGTAGGTCCACACCAGACACGGAATCTTACCAGACACCACACCATGCCTTGGTCTTATACTTCCCAGCTCCAGAACCATGAGCCGCCCAGCCTATGGTATCCTGTCACAGCAGCCCAAATGAATGGACTGAGACATGCTGGGTGGTACACTGGGCACTTCGTAAATGATGCCTCAGAAGAATTCCGTGAGGCCACTGCTCTTACTATTTCCATTTTACAGATGAGAAATCTGAAGCACAGAGAGGTTTAAGTGACCTGCCTGAGGTTAGGCCACTAGTAACAAAAAAGAGGCCACAGATGACTAGCAATGAAATGTTGAACGACTGAAAAATTGTAAAAGGCCATTCATTATCAGTTCAGTTACACCAAAGGGGTCACAGTTTTTATTTTTATTTCCTACCTAGATGAACCCTTTTCAGTTTTTACTCTGCTCTAAAACCAAAACCTGAAGATCGAACAGTTCTATCATGTCCCTGATGGTTGTAAACTGTTCTCTCTCTGGAAAGTGAGGGAGAAGCCTGTGGCAGGGGGGACAGAGGCTACATTCCCTCACCTGTGCTATGCTTTCCACCCTAGCTCACCTGTTCTTCACTAAGGCAATAGCACCCTTCTTTAATCAACTTTCCCCAAGCACAAGGCCAAGTACACAGATAACAGAAGCAAGCACACTGGCCCGAGGCACTTGAACCAGGCCAGATGGGATGTTAGGGGAGCTCCTCAGAGGAGGTGACACAAGAATGGACTCATGCGGATAGATAAGTCATTCCTTCTTTAATTAGAATTAAGTGACAAGGGAGGGGGGAGTTAGCAAGAGAGAGAAAAGGCTTCCCAGGCCAAGATACTGCAGGTTTCAAAACGCAAAGGTGGTTCGTTAGATTCCACATGTGAGTGAAATCATACGGTGTCTGCCCTTCTCTGACTGGCTTATTTCACTCAGCATAATGTTTTCCACATCTATCCATGCTGCTACAAAAGGTAGAATTTTCTTCTTTTTTATGGGTGAGTAGTATTACATTATGTAAATGTCCCATGATGAACAAACTGAACTAACATGCAAAATAGAGACAGACTCATAGAAAGCAGGATGACAGCTACGGGGGTAGGGAGAGGGTAGAGGGTAGAGGGATGGAGGAAAAAGGAAAAAGGACTCATGGACACGGACAACAGTGTGGTGACTGGAGGGGCTGTGGGGGGCACAAGGGGGTTAAATTGTAATGCAAAAAATAAAACACATTAGGAAAAATCCCACAAAGGTGGCCCTATACAGACAATTTAGAGAAGTAAAAGTATCACAATAAAGTGAGACAGAATCTTTTGCTGCTGGAGGGTGTTTGCCTTCAATTTGTAAAACAGGCAACATGTATGAAGTGCAATAAAACAAGGTATGTCTGTAACTGATAAATCCGAACAGAGGTGACTAGTTTCAGGTTTAACACGGCTTCTGAAATGACCCTTCCAGATAACAGCCTATGAGTGCTTTCGTGGATTATTTTGTAGGGTCCTGTAGAAAGACCACTTCCTTTGAAGCAGGTTATTTTTCTTTAAGATTGATCTGAAAGACAGGTTAGTCTAACCTGAAGAAAACTGATAAAGGCCTGAACACCCAGAAGGCAGTAAACTTGAAGAGATTAAAACTTCACAAAAGACTTAAATAAAAGAAATAAGAAAAGTCTTCCAGGCTGCTGATGGGATTCTTGGCTCCAGGAAGCTGATTACAAGGCCCTTTAAAAGTACCTTTATCATCCAGGGGAAGACAGCTGCTGTGTGGAAGACAGTTTCGGCAGTAAAATTTCTTTAGTAAAAAGAACAAAATCAGTGTCAATTACTCTTGGAAGCTTTAAGGAGAACATGTCTGCAGATTACATATCACACAGAAAAAAAATGAAGACAATGAAAAGAATAAAAATTGAGGGATAATTTAAAAATAACAGCAATCTAAATCCGTAAGACTCCTAGACTAAAGCACCAAGCCCTTCAGGTCCCAACAAGCCCCATAAAAACACCAGCACAGGACTAGTGCCTCACGCCATGTAATTAACAAGGACATTCTCGGCTCAGGCCGCTGTGGTGCAACTGGTGACATCTGAGGCTTGTCAGGCTCCATCTGGAAATTCCCACTAACAGTTAACATTTCACCTGAACACACTCAGTAGCAGGCATAGTGCTTAGCAGTTGACATTTGGGTTGGCCCAAAAGTCCGTTTAGTTTTTTTTCCATAAAGTAAAAGACACATTTTTCATTTTCAGCAATAACTGTATTGATTTGGTTATTTTGAGCATGTCGGTTATCCCCCGCTACTGGCTTCTAGAATGAGTGGAGGCCAGGGGTGCTGCTAAACATCTTCCAATGCGTAAGACAGCCCCACAGCAAAGAATTGTTTGACCAAAATGTCAATAGTATCAAGAAACTTCGCAAACCACTTTTGACACGTTCAATCTGTCACAGCACGTTCTCCACAAACTGCACAAATCCTTTTTTTGTGTCTCAGTTGCATTTTTACCTTTTCTGAAATAATAAAGCATGATACACAGAAAATGTTACATATTTTCTTCCATCTTCAATATTAAAATGGCTACACAAAAACTCACCAATTTTAATGTTTCTTTTTAAATGCACGCTGATATGACAGCTGTTACAAGACAATCTAACAAAATTGTTTCAAATGAAGTTAAAGACAACTAAGCACTACTAGAGTCATACAGAAAAAAAAACAAATGAAATTTTTGGCCAACCCAATACATTGGTACACTTAGCACTAAAACAATCCTGTCAAATGGGTACTTAGGTCTCCAGTGGACCTGAGGAAATTGAGGCTCAGAAACGTTAAGCAGCCTCTAAAGTTTCACAGCAGTTAGCAGAAGATGGAGAAGTTGAAGCCACTCTGTCCAACTCCAAGGCCCCACTCCTAAGCACTGCACTCTTCTGCCTCTCAGGGCAGGATGTGACCATATCTAGAATCTGGCAGAAAACTCTAGAACCTGTCTGCTGGCTGTCTCTGGCCTAGGAAGTTTTCTCCATCAGAAAGCTTTTGGTACCTAAGCTCCTGAAAACATTCTTTAAGGCAATTCACTGTCTCAAAGTGCTGTGCTTATAAGATACAATTCTCCCAAGCAGAAAGACGGACATGTCACATGATGAGAATAAACACAAAACCTCCACTCTTATCTTCGGAACTTAATTCTTGCTTATCTTTTGAGAAACTGAACAAGACAGTGAAGGGAAAGTATGAGACACAATAATCATTCTTGGTCCATGCAAATGAACCATTCCCCATGTTTAATCCCAACACTAATCCACAAAACCTAATGATGACAGTTAAAATGGTGTAAGTAAAGGAATATGGGACTTCATAAACTACAATTAATATAACCATGTTAAATATTTTAATATGTAAAATATTAAAATATAAATAGTAAGCATTATGTGCACTACTGATATATGAATTCTAGTTGAGGAATGAGCTTCTGAAGGCATTCTGGAATCCCCTAGACTCCAGGAGTCCAGCAGCCAGGGAGTTACAGCAACTCCTTGAGTCTACACATACCACAGAGGCCAAATTCACTTTCACTGAATTTCCCCATAAGCTACTTCTCTAGGAAAATGTAAGAATAACCTCACTTTTCACCACCTCATACTACACCGGAAACATCTTTTTCAGGAAGCAAGTGACTATCTTTTCTTCTTCAATAAAAGCCAAGGCCTCAAAGAGATAATGTTACTGAACTGAAATAGCTATACCATATTACAGAAAACATCCTCTTCTAATCTGAGAAGTATTAATACAACATTCTTCTGCTGAAAACTACCTCTTCCTTCAAGCCCATGAGAAAAACAGTGTCAAGGAGCGGACAGCCTCAGGCCAAGAGCACGGCAAAGCCAGGCCCTCTCCTGGACGCTCACCATCTCCCCTGTTGCAGCAGGATCACAGCGGAGCCAGGCAGGGGCAGTTCGGGCACACGTCCAGATCCGCAAGTGCCAATCCAGTACCAGAGATATCTGTTCTGGTGCTGCCACCAGGAAACTACCACCACTGAGAGAGGCCAACACACGCCACAAGGCTGAGATGCTAATTAGTACAAAAGGTAAGGTTAATGGCAGGTATCTTCCTAAGAGTGAGCAAATGCAAATCACCTACAACTGTTCATCTCCTTTTCAGAGGTAGGAGGCACATCAATAGCACCAACCCCAACCTCTGTCCCAGGAACAAACTATCGAGTCACAGTCAATCTGACTCTTTCTCCGTGCCTAACAAGCAACCCTTCATCTCGGATGGTCTTCTGGACCCCTCCCCATCTTCTCTAGTGTCACATCTGGGTCTGGATCTCATTAACTCACAGGCCTAATCTATCCTTTCCTTCATCCACCACACATTTTTGAGCACTACTGTGTTCCAAGCAATATTATAGAGAAGACAAATATGAATATTGCACAGCTTTGCCCCTCCAGGGAAGAGAGACATCTACATCAAAAACACATTACAATCCTGTGTAACAACAATCATGAAGAAAGGGATGTCCAACTTCACAAAAGACAGGGTTACCTACTATGTCACCTTGATATAGACAGAGGCTTTACCCAGGCTGTGATGTCTAAGCTGACTCTTGATGAAGGGAAAAAATATTTTGGGTGGAGAAGAGTGGAGGAGGAGGAGACAATACTTGTAAAGGCATACAATCCTAAAAGTGTGTGCCCTGCTTCTGGAAGGGCAGTGAGGTAGAATGGCTGGGACACTAAATGCATGGAAGGGATGGGAGCTAAGGCAGCTTGTGGTCCGATTCAGGAAGGCCTTGCATGTCACGTCCAGGAACCTGGAGCATTACTGTTGGTAATGAACTACAAGTGTTTAAGGGAGAAGGCCCAAACTGAAGGCACATTCAGCCTAAACAGTGTTTTATTTCACCTTTAAAAAGTGTTTTTTCAAATATTGAAATTAGGTGGCCAACTTCTAAACACTAGTAAATTTTATCTAGGTACCTGGGTTTCTTAAGAAAAAAAAAAGAAAGAAAGAAAAAGGAGGGAGCAACACTGAACCAATATCTACAGGTGGTGACAATTGTTTGGATCTGAGTAGCAGATGGGATACTACTGAGAAGTTCATGACCATCCTCACCTGTCCCCTACAGGCCTTTGAGTTTGTAATCACTGGTTTAAAGGACAAAAAAACACTAAGACCTATGTTACTGAAAAAAATAGCACTGAAAGTAACAGTGATTAAACCACGGGGGCTGTGAAAACGGAGGCAAGAGGGAAATTTAGGAAGACAACACAGTTATCAAGTTGGAGATAACAAAAGCCTGAACTAAAGAAAACACAGACCCAGAAAACAATGAGTCAAGAACGTTTAACGTGCTCCAGGCACAAGAACACTTATCGCATACCATTTGTGTGACATTTATTCAAGGACCAAAGACTGTATTATAAGAAAAGAAGAATGATTCAAAAATGATTTTCAATTAAAAAATAAAATGGCTATTAGGTAAACTCTTTGGACAAAATCCACCGGAATGCCATAAGTCAGCATAAACAACCGCTGAGGTACTGAGGTACAGCAGCAAGCGTCTGTGTGATTCTTGCCCTGGCTCCCATGATCGTTTTCCAGCCAAAACAGAACAAGTTCTGATGGCAAACTTTCTGAGCTAAGGTCTTGACAAGTGACGTCTGCAAGCAGAGGGTGGAATATAAAGCATTACAACCTCTCACACCATGACCGACAGTTCCTTGGAAAACTTAGAAGCCCTTCCAGCTCCGCCAATGGAAAGGCCCTGCCCGAGAACTCACACAGGCCATTGACATCCAGCATGTTGGATATGCCGCGGTCACTCATGTCCACTTCCGGCTGGTTCTTCTCCCGACTCTCTTCCACCAACTTTTTCAAAGACTTGGACATGATCTGTACCAAACGACAACAACACAGCACGTGGGTGAAGGCAGGAGACTGAGGGGACAGAAATTAGGCACCCCTGTCTGGCACTCTCGGTTTTCCCCTGGCCCTGGAAAGCGAGCATCAACGGGCAGGGTTCGGGTGCAGGTCGGGGTGGGGCAGGGGAGTGGGAAGGGTCCAACACCCCTCCTGCCGCCCGGAGGCATCAAAGTCGACTGCAATGCCACACACACTCACTGCGGAGGGCAGCACCTAACAGGTGGGGCGTGGAAACGTCAGGCGTCTGCACTTCGTGGGTGAAAGATGCACTCCGCCGGAGCTAAACTGGAACTAGAACAAGGTACACGCCCGAGCCCAGCGCTCCGCGCAAGCGCACCCGGTGCCACGCTCTGCTCCACGCCCAGCCCGCGTTCTAGCCCGACCCTTCCCAAATTAGGAGAACGGTTACGAGACCAGGCTCTACTGCGAGGCTCCGCCTAGAAGAGACTGGGTCAGCATATATATACATTTTTTTTTTTTGGAGGCGGGGGTTGGCATCGAGGCCCCGCCCCACCCCAGAGAAGTCCATCCGCCTGGAATCCAGCTATGGGATTCCGATTGGACTGAGGTTGGCGCGTGCGCACTAGAGTTGGCGCAGACTCAGTTTGTAGGTAGAAGTGCAGAGTGGTGTGGGCGGAAGTGGGGCACTTTAGGAAGTGACTGTAGAGGGAGTGGTGTGCGTGGGGTTGGGTCCTGGGGAAACTAGAAGTAAACTTTTCTCGGTGTTCTGCTTCTGTAGTTGTGAATCCACTTATTAAAACTTGCTACCGTTAGTTCCAGATCTATGGTTGTGCCTCCCGCTATATTATGAGCACGTCAAAGACAAGAACTACGTGATGGTCTGTGTGTCCCCAGCGCCCAGCCATGGACCTGTCTCACAAGAAGAGGAAAATATCAAGAAAAATAAATGATTTCTCTTTTCTAGTACTACACCCAAAATTGTTTCACATTTTATTTTGTATTCTGGTAAATGATGATTTCATTATACAATTTTCAGTTTTTACTAGCGTTTCTGATTTTCTTCTTGTAGCCGTTTTTACGATATCACTAAGATCTTACAGCTTTACGTTCCTCTCCATTTCTTGAAATCCAGTGAATTATTCTTGAAGACAAGGTTCCTACTAACTTACCGATCTTAGATTGATTTTTTTCTGTCCTTCCAGCTGAGTGGTTATCTGATTTCACTTGGTTCCTGGGTTTTGATGGACATCTCTTTGTAAACATCTTGCAGGAGTACCTCTGTTTATTAAATTATGTTCCCTCAAGTATCCCTTTTTATGTGTGTTTATCTAGTTTTTTCCCATTCTTCCTGCTGTAATTCTTTCTCCTTCTGATGATTCTTGGTTGTCCTTTTATATTCAAGCATGAAGGTCTCGGCGGATTTTTCTAGACAGCTGGTGTGTTTGCTCTTATGTTCATGTGCATTTGTTTTCCTCCTAGTCAGCACTAATTTTCCCGGGGATGTTTGTTAAATTTCTTTAGAGGTAAGAACCCAGTATTATGCCTGCAAGTAATCACAAGACTGTCTTTGCTGGTGGAGGGAAATGATCAATTGTGAGCATCAGCTAGTACTGTTCTATTACTTCTGCGTCATCTCACAGCCCCACATCCAGATAACACCTGGAAAATTGATTCCAAATTCTGCTGCATTTCTCTCTTGAAATTATTTTGGGCTGCAATTTGTTTGTTTGTTTGCTTCATTTGTCAGCATGCTTCCATTCACATCCCGTTTTTCAGAAAATTTCACTCCCTTCTAATTCTCATCTCATTCTCTTCAATTTCCTAGTGCAATTCTTTATGAAATGTGTCCCTAAGTTCCAGATTTCTATAATATGGAAACAGATCCAGCTTCCTGTTGCCATATTATGGGAAAAGTCTATGCCACTCACGCAGTTACCCAAAGCTCCATGTCTAGATGGGCTCTGCTGTCACCATCCTGAAATGTTTAATAATTTAAAAACATTTTGCTTTTACACTGAGCCTTAAAAATGATGTAGCCATTCCTGCATGGAAAAGTCAGTATTTATCAGATTTTAAATCACTTCAGCAGTGACACTGTCAAGTGCTCTGCTTACATGCAGCCCATGCTTCAGTACTTCTCGTTAGGAGAAATGTACTAGCCCCACAGAGTGGGCCAGTCACAGAATATGGAAGATGCCTAGTCCACATGAGGCACACTAGATTATGCCATGGCTCAATTTACGTAAATTACTGTATGAATCATTAATTTTAAAAACACCTTTTTTATTCTGTAAACTGTATTTTTAATAAACTACATATTTAAGTGACATATAAAGTTGCCAAATTAGAATTTGAAAAGCAAATTTTTCATCAAATATCCAACAATTATTCCAACAATTTCCCCCCACTAAATGATGGCCATGGGGTGGCTGTGTCTCAAGTTTAAAAATTTTTTTCTTCCATTAACACTACTTTGATGTTGTATAATCTCTAAGTTTTGCAAAACTAAAATTTTAATTACATTAAAATTTTCTAGGTCATTTAGCAGTGTCAATTTTTAAATAACTTCAGTAGACCTATGAAAACATTTTGACAATCATATTTAATTAATTTGCATCTAATTCTTCAGATCTTATGGGAGGCTCCCTCTTGGGCAGTTGCTGAAATTAGAATTACAGTTTTGTTGCTCAAGTTTTATGTAACTTTTCCATACCTCATTTTTCTAATCTGTAAAATGGGTCAATGGTTCTTAGTATTCTATTTCAGTGAGTGATATATGAGAATGATGCCTGGCATAGAGCAAATATATAGATATTAGTTTTTATTTTTCTTAATAGAATTAATGAGGTTAGTGTCCCCTTGGTGAATGATTGGCAGATGTTTATCAAAATCCTTCTATTAACTGGAGTTGAACCCATATCCTGGGCATCTTTGAGCCTCAAATTGTCACTAGCCCCACCTATCCCCTGGGGCATTCTTCACAAGAGCACCCGTAGTGCCAGGTGGGGCCACTACAGGTAGCCTCTTGCTGAGCTATTCCAGCCAGTACCCCTGAAGGCTGGATAAGGGAGACTTTGACCAGTGATGGCTACACTTAACCTTGAAGACCAAGAGGCCTGAACTCTGTTCTTCATGCTTATGTCCAGTTGTTTCAGGAGACAGGAAATCAGAGGGTGGACAGATCAGACGGCAAGTGGAAGCCTGCCGTATTCCCACCACACATACCCTCCCAGTTCTGGGTTCTCAGACTATGAGCATATAGGGGTGGGCATTGCCAGGAGAATTGAATCAAAATGGCCAACAGTTAATGCTGGAACACGGTCTTAAAGCCCCCTGCTATGTTAGCATCAGTCCTTTGGTTGCTGGATCATGAGGAAGCCAGAGGAGGAGTTGTTTGGGTTTGGCTAGTGTCACCTGCCCTGTACTTCCTCAAACAGTGTGTCTGAAGTTCCCATTCTCACCTACAGTGGGATGGGGTGAGAAGGTGACCAAGAAACTTTCTTAGTTCAGTGTATGATCAGTTACAAACAGTAGACATTTATTTTTCTTTAAATCTGTGCTTGTTTTGGTTCCTTCAGACCCATGTGGAATTTAATTTTCCATTAACTTCCAAATAAGACCTCCATTTTCCCCATCCCTCAAAACCCATGTATTTTACATTATAGCCTGAAAGCAGCATTTTGGTGTATCTCAATATTTTGACAACCAGAATGCCTACATCAATGTGAACTAATTGATTGTTAGCTTTGTCCAGGGGTCTGACTGCTAACAATGGGTTAGCAATTTGGGAGCTACTAGATCTGGGAAGCTGTCTTAATGTAAAATTTCACCAAATAAAGAAACTGAGGATTTTGCCTCAGGACTGGCTCAGGAAAATAAGCAAGATGGAGTTGTGGAATAAGCTTTTTGAAGTAGGGAGACAGTTTACAAGTTGTGTGGCTATTTTGTTCACCACTTTATCCTCAGTGTGCCTAGTGCACACCATATAGTAAATGCTCAATAAACATTGTGAAGTAGAACCGTATGAAATGAGACGGGTCATATTAGTGAGAGATGACATAAGCATATAAATAAAAACACCTTAAAGGGTCCACTAAAATCTGTTAGAACTAACAAATGAATTCAGTAAAGTATCAGGATGCAAAATCAACATACAGAAATCAGTTATATCTCTATATGCTAACAATAAACTATCTGAAAGAAGAATCCAGAAAGCAATTCCATTTACAATTCCACCAAAAATAACAATAAAACTTAAGAATAAATTTAACCAAGTAGGTGAAAGACCTGTTCTTGAAAACTATAAGACATTGATGCCAGAGATTAAAGAAGATGCAAATAAATAGAAAGATACCCTCTGTTCTTGAATTGGAAGAATTAATACTGTGGAAAATGTCCATACTATCCAAAGCAATCTACAGAGTCCATGTAATCCCAATCAAAATTCCAGTGGCATTTTTTCACTGAAATAGAAAAAAAAAAAAAAAAAAAACAAAATTTGTACGGAACCACAAAAGACTCCACATAGCCAAAGAAATCCTGAGAAAGAACAAAGCTAGGTTCTTCTGAAGATAGTGGCAGAGAAGGTGGAAGTTACACTCATCACCTTGAGGACCAAACCAAAATTATAACTAAATTATAGATAAATCAACCTGAATAAACCAACTGAAGACTAGCTGAGGTCTGATAACCAAGAATTTACAAAGAAGCCACATTGAGATGAGTAGGAAGGATGGAGGCATGGAACAGGCCAGCCCTGCACCTATGTGGGGAGGTTGGGAGTCTGAATGAATATCTCAGTGGTAAAGGTCCCCTTCAAAGAATGTGGTATCTCAACCCCACACCAGGTTACCCAGCTCAGAGCACCAGAGCCAGAAGGAGGAGCCCGCATAACACCTGGGTGTGAAAATCAGTGCGGATTCTGTACACCAGGATGAGACAGTAGTCTGCTAGGAACCCAGATGACCCCTTAAAGGGCCAAGGCAGAGAATTTAATTCTCAGCCGCTCACCCTGGACTCTGTTAGAAAGAAGGCAGCTCAGAGAGGACTGGAGTCACTTGGAGAAAGATTGGGTTGTACGTTTCTGAGGAGAGTTGGGGGACAACCGTCAAGGTCCCTGTGTTAAGGCCCTCTCCCACACCTCCTACAAACATCATCGCTCCTGGACTGAGCACTACCATCCATAGGGCACCAACCCTATCTTCCCTCCCTATCTCCCTGGTGCTCCACCTGGTTGAGCTTGAGCCCTGTGGCAGAGTCTGTTTGCTGTGGCCAGAGCCCATGATGCAGACTTTCTTGGAGATCTTTGAGGAGGACTGGGCAGTTTTAGGGGGTGTCAGAGACAGGCACCAGCAGAAACTAAGTTGTGTGGCTCTGGGCTGGGAGCCATTTCCCCTCCTCCTACCCCTCTGTGGGCCTGACCAGATCATCCCCACACAGGAGTTACACTGGTCCTACCCTCCCACTCCTGGTGGCCCTACCCTGCTGAGCTTGCGACCTGAACAGCAGTCTGCTGGCTGCAAACAGTCAGAGCCTGCAAGGCAGACTTCCTGGGAGAGCTCTTGAGGAGGTCTGGGCAGACTCAGGATGTTGGACATGGGCACAGGGAGGGACCAAACTGTGAGGCTCTTGGGCAAGGGCCAATTTTCCCCCCACATACCTGACCAGAGTAGCCTCCACATGAAAGATCTACTAGGCACACTCCCTGAACCCTTGGTGGCCCCTTACTGCAAACTTACACCCTGCAGAGGAGACTGCTGGCAGCAGCCAACCTGGGCCCACTATGCAGACTTTCTTGAAAAGCTCTCAAGGGAGTCCAGGCAGACTCCAGGGGTGGCCAAGCAGCCAGCAGGTAGAGGCAAATCTCAGAGTGCTTTTTGCTGACCTGCCTCTAGACTTGGTGGGAGCTGTCATTGATCCACAATTTGGCCCCTCTCTATGTACCCTGGACCAGCAGAGGAAATCACAAACTGTGGATCATTTTATAGCACCAAATGGGTAGCCCAGGGCTGATCACATGTAGTGCCTGATATTGACCTATGTTGGAGTCCCTTCCATGAGGCCCCAGAATTAACATGGCCCATGGCAGGCTTATGATTACATCAGAGCTTGACCAAATTAGCTCCACAAGCAGCACTTCCAAGGGGAGAACGGATCCTGTTGGGGTGAAGTTTGCTTTGTGCGATCAGCTCTGCTCAGCAGCTCATACACTGTGGTTGGGGTCAGTGCTCATTGTCAGCCAGTCTGAGGACTGACCCCAACCATGATGGGCAACAGCAGCCCAGACTCAACTACAAACAAGAGGGCTCATGTAACCCACACAAAGGATATTCCCGAAACATCCAGCTTAGGTGATCAGGGGCACTGTGCCACTGAGCCCCACAAGACACCTACAACATAAGGCCACAGTATCAAGACTCTGAGACATAGCAGATCTAATACACAGAAACAAATACACAGAGGCAGCCAAAATGGGGAGACAAAGCATGGCCCAAAGGAAAGAAGAGGATAAATACCCAGGAAAAGAAATAAACAAAATGGAGGCAAGCAATCTATCAGATATGAGGTTCAAAGCAATGGTTATAAGGATGCTCAATGAACTTAGAGGAAAAGTAGATGAACTCAGTTATAACTTAAACAAAGAGATAATAAGTATAAAAAAATAGGAAACATAAAAAAAAAACAAGTCAGAAATGAAGAATAGACCATCTGAAAGGAAGAATACACTAAAAGAAAGAAATGGCAGGTTAGATGAAGCAGTGGATCAAATTAGCAATACAAAATAAAAGATAACGTAGACAATAACACCGAATCAGAGCAGAAAAAAATAATAATTTTTTAGAAATCAGAATAGTTTAAGGGACTTCTAGGACAACATCAGTCATAACAATATCTGTATCACAGCTGTGCTAGAAAGAGAAGAGAGAACAACAGAATGAAAATCTATCTGAAGAAATAAAGACTGAAACTTTTCTTTATTTGGTGAAGGAAATGGACATATGAGCTCAGGACTCACAGAGAGTCCCAAACAAGACGAACCCAAATAGGCCCACACCAAAAGGCATCCAATTAAAATAATGAAGTTTAAAGACAAAGAAAGACTCCTAAAAGAAGCAAAAGAAAGCAATTAGTTTTGTACAAAAAGTCTGAACAGAGTGATTACAAGGAACAAAAAAACTCCCAATAAACAAAAGTCCTGGATCAAATGGCCTCACAGGTGAATTCTACCAAATATTCACAAAAGAGTTAATGTCTCTCCTTCTCAAACTATTCCTAAAAATTCAAGAGAAGGGAAGACTCCCAAGCTCACTTTATGACACCAGAATTATTCTAATTCCAAATCCAGATAAAGATACTACAAAGAAAGAAAATTATAGGACAATATCCCAGATAAAAAGGCATGCAAAATTTCTCAATAAAATATAAGTAAACAAATTTAGCAATACAATAAAATCATATGCAACAAGCAACTGGGATTTATTCTGGGGATGCAAGGTTGGTACACTGCCTGCAAATCAATTACCATGATATACCACATAAACAAAATGAAAGATAAAAATCATATGATCATATCAATACATGCAGAAAAGCATTTGACAAAATCCAGCACTCATTTATAATAAAAACTTGTAGCAATGTGGGAATAGAGGGAATATACTGGCCATATATGATAAACTCACAGCTAATATCATACTCAACAAGGCAAACTAAAAGTGTTTTCTTTAAGATCAGGAACAAGACCAGGATGTCCACTTTACCGCTCTTATTCAACATAGTACTGGAAGGCCTAGCCACAGCAATCAGACAAGAAGAAGAAATAAAAGATATCCAGGAGAAGATGGCGGCGTGGTAGGAGGGAGCAGACCCTATTTCCCCTCTACACACGGGAGAAAAACCGGGCCAATCTATGAAAGATCAGAACAGACAAGAACAGTAACACAGCATATTGGAGAATAAGAGGTCAGAAATTGTAGCGGACACTGAAAAACAAGCGGTAAGGAGAGCTCTTCGGAACAATAAGAGCCCAGGGTTCCAGCGCGCGGAGAACAGGGCGGCTGAGGCCCTGGCCTGGCGCTCCGCCAAGCCTACCCCAGGGCCCTGGGGAGGGAGCTGGGTCAGCCGCTGAACCGGCTGGGAGATCTCAGGGGCCACCGCGCGACTGCTGCCTGAGCAAAAGTGGGTGCCCTGCACCAGGTCACTGCGCGACTTTGAACCGAGTTTTCGTGGTCACCGGGCGACTACGAAAGCACAGACGCTCCAACAGAGACAGAGGCGCGGGCGAAGTGAGACAGCTGCATGAAAATAGGCACCCTCAGGGGACCGCACACGGTCTCGGGCTAGTGGACACTCGTGAAAACATAGGCACAGGCCACTGGAGACAGCTGTGGAGCCAGAGGTGCCAGTTCACGGGCGGGTGCTCAAACGTGGACAGCTCAGGCCCAAGGTGCAGGCGCCGGATAGCAGCTGGAACGCAGGCCCCTCTCAGAAGCAAATGCAGGCAGCTGTGCCCCAACACTGAAAGCCTCCCAGGGACAAAGGCAGGCGGCTGTGCACGTCTGGAGAACCTAGCACATACCCATAAACTCGGAGAAGTGCGCACACACCAGGAGGCTCAGATCACACGCTGAAAACCCTGTGGGGAGAGGTGCCCACTAACGCTGGGATACATAGCACAGTGAGGACTGAGTTCTGAACACAGAGAAAAGCAATAAGATCACCCCTCGGCCATTGCAGCCAGCAAGACCTGAAAAACCGGCTGGCAAGTTTGAAAACAACAAGAGGGGTTTTGTTTTTTTTTTTTCATTTTCATTTTTTTATTTTATTTTTTTAATA
The DNA here is from genome assembly GCA_039655065.1 of Glossophaga mutica. Classification (NCBI taxonomy): domain Eukaryota; kingdom Metazoa; phylum Chordata; class Mammalia; order Chiroptera; family Phyllostomidae; genus Glossophaga; species Glossophaga mutica. The sequence goes on from CM077303.1 coordinate 163,451,491, forward strand.
TATCTTTATTTTTTTAAAATATTTTGTTGTGCTTTGCTTGTTCTTTTTTTTCCCCCCCTTTGGCTGCTTATATTTGTGTGGGGGTGTCTGTGTGCGTGTCTCTTTTTTGTTTTGCCAGTTTGTTACTGTCTTTTTGTTTGTAAGCCTGTCTATCTATATGAGTTTTTAACTACTCCTTTTTTTTTTAAAAGATTTTTTTAATTTATTTATCTTTTAGAGGGAAAGGGTAGGAGAGAGGGAGAGGGAGAGAAATATCAATGTACGGTTGCCTCTTGTGTGTCCCCTGCTGGGAACTGGCCTGCAACCCAGGCATGTGCCCTGACTGGGAATCGAACCGCGATCCTCTGGTTCGCAGGCCCGTGCTCAATCCACTGAGCTACACCACCCAGGGTTAACTACTCCTTCTTCATTGTTTATATCTTCTTCTTTACTCCCCAACTCCTTTTGCCTCCCTTGAATTCCTTCTTCTCTTATCCCCTCTTCCTTTCTTTTCAATTTTATCTCTTCTACCTTCCTCTTGTTTCCTCTTTCTTTTTTTCATTCCCCCCCCTTCTTTTTGTAAATACCCACGAGTGAGACAAAACAAACAAACAAGCAAGCCTGAAACTGTGGGGAAACAAAAACAAAAACAAAAACAAAAACAAAAACCAGAGTTGGCCCCCAAAAGAGGGTATTCCAGCTGATGAGACAGTGAAAGTGGTGAACAACAGGATATCCGAAGGAGAATCCACCACTGAATCTCACAGATATTCTACCACAGAAGGTCATACCACAAACCCAGGGAGCCAGAACAGATCAATTTAAGAAGTTGAGGCTAACAACAAGAGTCTTACAAACAATGGGAAGACAAAAGAACGATCCCCAAATGAAAGGAAAGGAGGAAGCTCAAGAAAGAATGCTAAAAGAAACAGAGGCAACTCAACTATCAGATATCGAGTTCAAAGCAATGGTTGTCAGGAAGCTCAATGAGCTCTCAATGAGCTACCATAAACTACAGGGAAGTTATGATGAACTCATGGCAAACTATATCAACATGAAAAAGGAAATAGAAACTATCAACAAGGGCCAAGAGGAAATGAAGAACACAATCTCTGAACTGAAGAACACAGTAGAAGGAATGAAAAGCAGAATCGATGAAGCAGAAGATCGGATCAGTGAGTTGGAGGACAAAATAGAAAAAAACACTCAGAATGAGCAAGATAAGGAAAAGAGGCTTAGAAAGAATGAAGAGGGTTTAAGAGAAATGCAAGACAACATGAAACGGAATAATATTCGTATAATAGGGATACCAGAAGGAGAAGAACAAGAACAAGGGATAGAAAACCTGTTTGAAAAAGTAATGATGGAAAACTTCCCTCATTTGGTGAGAGAAAAAGCCACACAAATCCAGGAAACTCAGAGAGTCCCAATCAAAAGGAACCTAAACAGGCCCACTTCAAGACACATCATAATTAAAATGGCAAAATTCCAAGACAAAGAGAGAATCTTAAAGGCAGCAAGGGAGAAAAAGGAAGTAACATACAAGGGGGCCCCAATTAGGTTAGCATCTGACTTCTCAATGGAAATGCTCCAAGCCAGAAGAGAATGGCAAGAAATATTCCAAGCAATGAGAACCAAAGGCCTGCAACCCAGACTACTTTACCCAGCAAGGCCAAGATAGAAGGCCAAATAAGGAGCTTCCCAAACAAAAGAGGTCTAAAAGAATACACCTCTACCAAACCAATGCTGCAAGAGATACTAAAGGGACTGCTTTAAGGGAAGAAAGAAAAAGACAGAGAGAGAAAGAGAGAGAGGAACACAGGTACGAAAATGGCAATGAATAAATACCTATCAATAATAACCTTAAATGTAAATGGATTAAATGCTCCAATCAAAAGACATAGAATAGCTGAATGGATAAGAAAGCACGACCCACACATATGCTGCCTACAAGAAACCCACCTCAGGACAAAAGACATACACAGGCTCAAAGTGAAGGGCTGGAAACAAATTTTCCAAGCAAATGGTCAGGAAAAAAAAGCTGGGGTAGCAATACTCATATCAGACAAAATAGACTTCAAAAGAAGGGCCATAAAGAGAGACCCAGAAGGTCACTTCATAATACTCAAGGGAAGAATCCACCAAGAAGACATAAATATTGTAAATATATATGCACCCAATGGAGGAGCACCTAAATACATCAAGAAAATTTTAGAGGACTTCAAGAAAGATATAGACAGCAACACAATTATAGTAGATGATTTTAACACCCCACTGTCAAAAATGGACAGATCTTCCAAACAAAATATCAACAAAGATATTGTGGCATTGAACAACACTATAGAGGAAATGGACTTAACTGATATATATAGAACCCTTCATCCGAAAGAAGCTAAGTACAATTTCTTTTCAAATGCACATGGAACATTTTCAAAGATAGACCACATGATAGGACACAAATCAAGCCTCAACAAATTCAAGAAAATTGAAATCATACCAAGCATTTTCTCGGACCACAAGGGACTGAAACTAGAAACCAACCCCAAGGAGAAAAACCCAAAACCCTCAAAATCATGGAGATTGAATAGCATGCTATTAAACAATGAATGGGTCAAGAATGAAATTAGGGAGGAAATCAAAAAGTTTCTGGAAACAAACGATAATGAACTCACATCGACTCAAAACTTATGGGACACAGCAAAGGCAGTCCTCAGAGGGAAGCTTATAGCGATACAGGCCTATCTAAAAAAGACAGAAACATCTCACACAAACAACCTAACCCTTCACCTACAAGAACTCGAGGAACAACAACAAAGACAGCCCAGAGCAAGTAGAAGGAAAGAAATAACCAAGATAAGAGCAGAATTAAATGACATAGAGACTAAAAGCACAATCCTAAAGATCAATGAATCCAGGAGTTGGTTCTTTGAAAAGATCAACAAAATCGACAAGCCTTTAAGCAGGCTCATCAAGAAAAAAAGAGAGAGGACTCAAATAAACACAATCAGAAATGAAAGAGGAGATATTACAACCGACACCGCAGAAATACAAAGGACTGTAAGAAATTACTATGAAGAACTGTATGCCAAGAAATTAGAAAACCTGGGTGAAATGGACAGGTTTCTGGAAAAATATAACTTTCCAAAACTCAATGAAAAAGAAACAGAAAGCCTGAACAGACCAATAACAGCTGGTGAAATTGAATCAGTAATCAAAACACTCCCGACGCACAAAAGCCCTGGACCAGATGGCTTCACAGGAGAATTCTACAAAACATTTAAGGAAGAGCTAACCCCTATTCTCCACAGACTATTCCAAAAAATCCAAAAAGATGGAAGACTCCCAAACTCTTTTTATGAAGCCAGCATCATCCTAATCCCAAAACCAGATAAAGACACAACAAAGAAGGAGAACTTCAGGCCAATATCGCTGATGAACATAGATGCTAAAATCCTCAACAAAATATTGGCAAACCGCATCCAACAACACATTAAAAAGATCATACACCACGACCAAGTGGGATTCATCCCAGGGATGCAAGGATGGTTCAACATTCGCAAATCAGCAAATGTAATTCATCACATAAGCAAAAGCAAAGACAAAAATCACATGATCATATCAATAGATGCGGAAAAAGCATTTGATAAGGTACAGCACCCATTTATGATTAAAACACTCAGCAAAGTGGGAATAGAGGGAGCATTCCTCAACATAATAAAGGCTATATATGAGAAACCTACAGCCAGCATCATACTCAACGGGCCAAGACTAAATTCTTTTCCACTAAAATCAGGAACAAGACAAGGCTGTCCACTCTCTCCACTTCTATTCAACATAGTATTGGAAGTATTAGCCACAGCGATTAGACAAGAAAAGGAAATAAAAGGCATCCAACTTGGAAAGGAGGAAACAAAACTATCGTTGTTTGCAGATGACATGTTAGGATACATAGAAAATCCTATAGTCTCGGCCAAAAAACTGCTCGATCTAATAAATGAATTTAGCCAAACAGCCGGATACAAAGTCAATATCCAGAAATCAAAGGCATTTTTGTATACCAACAATGAAACAACAGAAGCAGAAATCAAGAAAAAAATACCATTTGATATAGGAAAAAGAAAAATAAAGTACCTAGGAATTAACCTAACCAAGGAGGTAAAAGACCTGTATGCAGAAAACTACACAACACTGAAGAAGGAAATCAAGGAAGACACAAATAAATGGAAACACATACCGTGTTCATGGATTGGAAGAATTAACATCATCAAGATGTCCATACTTCCCAAAGCAATCTACAGATTCAATGCAATACCTATTAAAGTACCAATGGCATATTTCACAGATATAGAACAAACTCTTCAAAAATTTATATGGAACCATAAACGACCCAGAATAGCGGCAGCAATCTTGAGAAAGAAGAGCAAAACAGGAGGGATCACAATACCTGATACCAAAATGTATTACAAGGCCACTGTAATCAAAACAGCCTGGTACTGGCATAAAAACAGGCACGTGGACCAGTGGAATAGAATAGACAGCCCAGAAATAAACCCTAGTCTCTATAGTCAATTAATATTCGACAAAGGGGGCAGCAACATAAAATGGAGTAAAAACAGCCTCTTCAACAAGTGGTGTTGGGAGAACTGGACAGCTTCGTGCAAGAAAATGAAACTCGAGCACCAACTTACACCATACACAAAAATAAATTCAAGGTGGATAAAAGACTTAAACATAAGCTGTAACACCATTAAAGTCCTAGAAGAGAACATAGGCAGGAAAATCTCAGATATTACACACAGCAACATTTTTACTGATATGTCCCCTAAAGCAAGGGACATAAAGGAAAGAATAAACAAATGGGATCTCATCAAAATAAAAAGCTTCTGCATGGCCAAGGAAAACAGTATTAAAATAAAAAGAGAACCGACTGTGTGGGAAAACATATTTGCCAATGATATCTCAGATAAGGGTTTAATCTCCAAAATATACAAAGAACTTACACGACTCCACTCTAAGAAGACAAGCAACCCAATTAAAAAATGGGCAAAGGACTTGGGCAGACACCTCTCCAAGGAGGACATACAGAGGATCCAGAGACAAATGAAAAGATGCTCGATATTGCTAGCTATCAGAGAGATGCAAATTAAAACCACAATGAGATACCACTTGACACCAGTCAGAATGGCCCTCATAAACAAAGCAACAAACAGCAAGTGTTGGAGAGGTTGTGGAGGAAAGGGGACACTAGTGCACTGCTGGTGGGAGTGCAGACTGGTACAACCACTATGGAAAACAGTATGGAATTTTCTAAAAAAACTAAAAATGGATCTCCCTTTTGACCCAGCAATTCCATTGCTAGGACTATATCCTAAGAACCCTGAAACACCAATCCAAAAGAAACTATGCATCCCTATGTTTATAGCAGCACAATTTACAATAGCCAAGTGTTGGAAGCAACCTAGATGCCCATCAGTAAATGAATGGATCAAAAAACTGTGGTACATTTATACAATGGAATTCTATGCAGTAGAAAGAAAGAAGGAGCTCATACCCTATGCAACAGCATGGATGGAACTTGAGAGCATCATGCTAAGCGAAGTAAGCCAGGCAGTGAAAGACAAATACCATATAATCTCACCTTTAACAGGAACCTAATCAACAAAACAAACAAACAAGCATAATATAACCAAAGACATGGAAATTGGGAACAGGCTGAAAGTCACCAGAGGGGAGAGGGGAGGGAATTTCAGGGGAAAAGGGGAAGGATTTACAGGAACAAGTATAAAGGACACATGGACAAAAACTATGGGGAGGGGGTGGAAATGGGAGGGAGGTGGGGAGGGCTGGGGTGGCGGGTTCGGGTGAGAATAAAAGACAGAAAACTGTACAAGATCAACAATTAAAATAAAAATTAAAAAAAAAAAGATATCCAAATTGGAAAGGAAGAAGTAAAACTCATTATATAATACTGTACATAGAGAACCCTAAAGATTCCATCAAAAAAAAAAAAAAAAACTAGAACTAATAAATGAATTCAGTAAAGCAGCAGAATACAAAATAAATATTCAGAAATCAGTTTCATTGTTATATACCAATAATGAGCTATCAGAAAGGGACTCTAAGAAAACAATACCATCTATAATTGCTGCAAAAAATACCTCGTAATAAATTTAACCAAGGAAGTAAAAGTTCTATACCTGGAAACTTATAACACACTGAAGAAAGAAATTGAAGAAAATACAAATAAATGGAAGCATATACCATGCTCATGGATAGGAAGAGTTCACATCATTAAAATATCCATACTGCCCAAAGCAATCAAAAGATTCAATGCAATTTTTATCAAAATATCAATAGTTTATTTCACAGAACTAGAAGGAATAACCCAGAAATTTATACTGAACCACAAAAGACCCTGAATAGCCACAGCAACCTTGAGAAAAAAGAATAAAGTTGGAGGAATCATGCTACCTGGTATCAAGCTATACTACAAGGCCATAGTAATCAAAACAGCCTGGTACTGGCATAAAAACAGACATATAAATCAATGGAAAGAATAGATATCCCAAAAATAAATCCACATCTGTATGTTCAATTAATATAGGGTGGGGTAAAGGTAGGCTTATGGTTGTTTGTATGTAAAATAATACAATAATTAATAAATAATAATACAAGAATAAACTGTGTTTCGCATACTTACAACTGTATACCTACTTCTGCCCCATCTTGTATTTGACAAAGAAAGCAAGAACATACAATGGGGTAAAGAAAGTCTATTCATAAACAGTGTTGGAAAAATTGGATAGATACATTCATAAAAGTGCAACTAGATCACCTCCTTACACCATACACAGGAATAAACTCAAAATGAATTGAAGGTTTAAATGTAAGACTCAAAACCATAAAAAATTTAGAAGAAAATTTGGGCAGTAAAATTTCAGGCATTTCTCATAGCAATATTTTTCCTGATATATCTCCTCAGGCAAAGAAATAAAAGAAAAATAATAAATGGATACATTCAATTAAGAAGTTTCTGCACATAAAAGGAAACTGCCAACAAATGAAAAGACAACCCACTGAATGAGAGAACAGATTTGCCAATGATACAGTCAATACGAGGTTAATATCCAAAATTTATATTACTCAAAACCAAAAAATCCCCCAAGCAATCCAATTAAAAAATGCTCAGAGGACCTGAATACACACATTTTTCCAAATGCCCAATAAACATAAAAAGATGCCCAACATCACAAGTCAGAGAAAGACAAAGTAAAACCAGAATAAGATATCACCTCACACCTGACAGAGTGATTACCATCATCAATGAATCAACAAACAAGTGTTGGAGAAAATGTGAAGAAAAGGAAACCCTCGTGCACTGTTGGTAGGAATGCAGGTTGCTGCAGCTACTGTGGAAAAGAGTACGGAACATTCTCAAAAATTTTTAAATGGAACTGCCTTATGACCCAGTGATTCGACTTCTGGGTATATATTTGAAGAAACGCAAAACACTAATTTGATGGAATATATGCACCCCTGTGTTCGTTGCAGGATTATTTACAACTGCCAAAATATGAGAGCAACTCAAATGCCCCTCAACAGATGAGTGGATAAAAAAAGCAGTGGTACATATATACAATGGAATATTATTGAGCCACAAAAAGAATGAAATTTTACCAACGTGACAGTATAGATGGACCTTACCAATGAGACAATATGGATAGACCTAGAGGGTATTATGCTAAGTGAAATAAATCACAGAAAGACAAATACCATATAATTTCACTTATATGTGGAATCTGAAGAATAGAACAAACAAATAAAATTGAGAGACTTATTGATACAGATAATAGACTGATGGTAGCCAGAGAGGAGGTGGGTTGGAGAGCTAGGTGGAAAAGGTGAAGGGACTGAGACACAAAGTGGCAGTTGCTACATAGTGTCACTGAGATATAAAGTACGACATGGGAACACAGTCAATAATATTGTAATAATCATGTACAGTGCCAGGTGGGTACTGGAAGTATCAGTGGGAAACCTTTGTAAAGCATATGATTGCCTATCCACTATACTATATGCCTGAAACTAATAAAAATAACATTGAATATAAATTATAATTGAAAAATAAGAACAAAGCTAGAGGCATTACACTCACTGAGTTCAAGTTACATTACAATGCTGTCAAACAGTATGATACTGATATTAAAAACAGACACAGAGACCAGTGAAACGGAATAGGGAGCCCAGATATAACCCCCCTGCATTATGGTCAAGTAATTTTTGACAAAGGTATCAAGAATATGCAATGGGGAAAGGACAATTTCTTCAATAAATGGAGGTGGGAAAACTGGACAACCACATGCAAAAAAAGAAACTGAACCCTATCTTATTCCATTCACAAAAACTAGCTCAAAATAGATCAAAGATTTAAATGTAAGACCTGAGACCATAAACTCTTACAAGAAAAACACAGAGAAAAAGACCCATACCAGTCCTGGCAGTGAGTTCTTGGATAAGTAACCCAAAGCACAGGCAACAAAAACTAAAATGGACAAGTGGGACTGCACTGAACCAAAGAACTTCTTCACTGTGAAGGAAAAAAAAACAATAAATTGAAAAGACAACCTCCAGAATGGGAGAAAATATTCTTTTTCTTCCTGCTTAAATTTTCATTTTTTAATTTCATAACAATATTGACAATGCTTTCTTCAACTTTATATACACCTCCTAAATATTCTAATATGCCTCCTAGGAAAGCATGTCTCTTTGACTGAAGATGATTCTTGTAGAAACCGTTCTCTGATGATGGAATGTAAGAGCAAGTTATCTTTTATTGTTTGACAGCTGCATCCATTAATCTTGCTTTAAATAAAACTCCTTCACCATGTCATAGGTTATGGTTAAACTCTCTCCTTATTCTGCATCTTTGTGATGCACTTTTAGAGAAAAGAGCGGGATCCTCTATCAACCGCTATCAGATTTCGCCCTGAGAGTCCTGGTGCTTTGTTTCTTTGGTTTGTGGTGCTCCTCACTGCCTTCTCCATTCCTTCCAACAGCACCTCATCCATAAAGTTGGTGCATCTGTCCGTAATACGGAGTCAAAGGAAGCAGAAGTTTTTAAGGTAAAAATATCTTACTTCTGGAGCTCTCTCCTCTGTGTAGGAATAGTTTCTGTGGCATTTGAGTGAGTACAGCACAGTAAAACATTCCCACAGCTTCTCTCATTCCCTTGGTACCATGTTCTTAATGGGACTTAACTTTGTATTTAGCATAAACTCTCTTGCTTTGTTAAAGGTAGCAGAACAGTTTGTAAAATATGTTGTTTAACTATTTAAAACATACCATATTGTGCTGTTAAACTAGGAACAGTTAATGCTGGTACTTAATGGAAACTGAAGCAGAGAGAAGTTAAGTAAACACTTAACTAGTAGAATTAAATCCAAATGCAGCCGATTGGCTGCCAAGTTCTTTACCTGAAGGATTCATATACTTTGTCAAAATGTAAAAATTCAACTTGAAAATTTATATTGACTTATAGTGAAAAACTAAATTCGAATGAGTTAAAAATTAATGCAGCCTATTTGTGTACAATTCAACAATATTTATTACACCTAATTTGACATTCACAGAGAAAAATCATACCTCTATCTTACTATTTACATTTGAAAATTTACAGTACATATGTCATGATCATTTCCAACTCTTTAGGGAATTTCAGAAAATTTCAGCTCAAATATTAGAATCAAGGATAACAAGCACAGCCAAGACTAAAGAAGCTACATTCTACATTCAGAAAAAATGTACAAATGTTGACCCCACAAATACTGTGGTGGAAAACATAAATGTTAAAATTCTTGTCAGTGGTGCAGGTGGGGGTCACAGGGCAGGGTGGCAGGGCCCTGTCTGGGCGCTGCCTGGTGGCACCCGCGGAAAAGCCGCAGGACTGATTAGACGCGCGCTGCGTGCTCAGCTGTCCCAAGTCAACTGGATGGCCGACGGGCGCGCTGCGTACTCTGCGTGAAGTTCTATGAAGACCCGATGTGAGGACGCCACAAAGGGAGCTATGTTAGTGTCCTAAAGTTGAAAAAAAAAAGGAACAAGTTACATTTTTCACAAATTTGAACATTAAAAAAATGTCAGCATGGTAAAAAAAGGACTACAGAGAGTAGTACAAATTAATAGTAAACTGTTGTGTGTGTCTAGAAGTGATCTTGCTAAGAATTAATGTATATACTTTATAAAAGACTATTGCTGGAGTTAGAGGTTGAATGGAAATGGGGCGTTATGGATACAGAGTTTCCATTTCTGGGGTTGAAGAGTAATGAAAACATTTTAGATTTGGTTGTAGTGGCAGTAGCTACACACCTTTCAATCTACTAACAACTACTGAATTATACACTTTATAGTCATGAATTATATCTCAAGAAAATTATCATTAAAAATGGAATTTTAATGGAGTATGTATCAAGTAAAATTGTCATTAAAATGGAATTTCCAATTCAAGTTCTCACTAATTTTTTAATTTTTCTGAAAAATACTTACCATGTTTTGCCATGTATAATGCACACCCACGTTTTGGTGTGTATTATACATGCATTATTATACCCCCTATTATACCCATGGTATGCAGTCATTATACCCAGGTATAATGCGCATCCTTATTTTCCTCTCAAAAATTTGGGCAAAAAAGTGCACATTATATGTGGCAAAATATGGTATTTATATTTGCAACTAAAACAATCATATGAGTAAAGTATATTGCTCTCTCCCCTTAATATCTATATTTTTCTTTGAGGATTTATTTTCATTTCCTGTGGAACAATGTGTATTTGGCGTTGGGGCTAGTAAATGGGTCTCACAGCTTTCTCTCATTTCCCAATCACTCACTTAACAAATATTTATCAAGAGACTCCCATGTTGCAGGCATTATTTTCAACACTGTAGATATAAAAAATGAACCAAACCGTCACAGGGCCTTGCTCTCACGAAGCTACACTCTAACGGGAGCAGGCGAACTATGAGCCGGCTGAGTCAGTGAACTGCAGAGCGGGACCAGATGTCCCGGAGTTGGCAGTCTGGGGCCTGCTCCTCTGGGCTGCTGGCCTCAGCACGTCAGCCATCGAAAGACAGACATTTCCGAGACAGTAAATTATTCAGGTGAGTGCGGCACAGAGAATTTTTTTCCAAGAGCTACATCAAGGTATAGACAATATCATACATTCTCACGTGTGTGCATCTTTCCCTTTCCATTTTAATCTGCTCCCGGATTTCCACTTACTATTTTACACTGACCGACAAGCGTGCATGGGTAACCTAAGTTTTAAACCCTCCTTCGACTCTCCCAATTTCTCCTGTTATTCTCTCATGTTTAGATTTTAGAACCGAGAGTGACACAGGGTTTCCCGTGATCCACGGCGGCTGTGTTCTCATGCAAGCCACGTCTTCAAACCATCATCTGATTACCCATCCAAGGAGTGACTTGTACCTCCGCTTTGGAAGTGAGCTGGTTTTATTGGGCTTGGAATGCTAAAGAAATCAGTGGTGTCCTTAATTTTAAAAGAAAACAATTACTCTTAAAATGATGTCCACATTTATCAAAGAAGATGTAAAACTGGTAAAATACTGCCAACACCCACAGTTCCAAAAAACTGACATATGCAGGTGTAGACTTTGATTTAATGTGACCTCGATTTAAATGGCAGTTAAGTTCTCTCAGCGGCTCAGTTTTCTTTTATCGGCAAAGTCCAGGTTATCACTGTTCTTTCCTCATCATGGAACTGTCACTGTGGGAAGCAAAGGGGGTTGCATGTTTGAAAGTCACTGAAAACAAAACAAACCTAAACAAAAAAAGCCATGTGGATATAAATTAATGGTGTTTAAATGGCCTCTTTCCCTTCTTTTTGAAATGTTTGCAAACTTCAACTAAATGTCAAAGACCTAGTCAGTCTTTAAATCTTAAATACAGAACATCGACTGGCTTCTCTTTTCTGTGAATCCCCATGAACAACGGGGATTCAGTATCTAAGGGCCAGGTGACTGAAATTGCTCTTCAGGTAATTAACTCTGTATATAAGAATAGAGCCACCCAGCAGGGGTGTCGAACTCATTTTTCACTGGGGGCCACATCAGCCTCCCTGTTGCCTTCAAAGGGCTGAATGCAATTTTAGGACTGTATAAATGTAACTACCCCTTAACTAGGGGCAAGGAGCTTGGTGCTGCCATGGGGTAGAAACAAGGTGCCCAGCTGGATAAAACAAGGTGGAGGGCCAGACTCAGCCCATGGGCCTTGTGTTTGCCATCTGTGTTAAAGAGTATTCCAAAGTGTTGGCTATAAACCAGAGAGGTTTCATTAAATAAATTAGGTTGTACACACTTACAATGGAATACCATCCAATGATTAAATATGATATGCCAGTGATTTTATTGGTATAGTTAGGTGTTAATGATAGTTGGGTAAGTGAAAAAAAACATACTACAAAACAGTATGTGCATATGCAAACATACCCTAGAAAGGTGTTTTTGAAAAAATACATGGCAGAACTTCCAGGGCTTTGGAAAAACGTATTCATTTTCTGATAATTCCAAAAATAACACTTATCAATTTTATAAATAGTGTTATATATTTTTTTTAAATCTAGATTTCCAGATGATGTAATTCTCTGTCAGGTTTGGTTAGCAAACCTACATGTCTGAAGGGTAGGACAAACTCACTTATTAGATCGAGTAGTTTTTTGGTGGAGTCCATAGCGTTTTCTATGTATATTACCATGTTATCTAATCCTACCCTTCGTGACAGCATGGATGGAACTGGAGAGCACTATTCTAAGTGAAGTAAGTCAGGCGGTGAAAGACAAATACCATATGATCTCATCTATAAGTGGAACCTAACTAACAAAACAAACTGGCAAGGAAAATATAACCAGAGTCATTGAAACCAACAGCAAACTGACAGTAACCAGAGGGAAGGGGAGAGGAAAATGATGTGGGAAAGAAGGGGAAGGGAAATAAATGAACATGAATGAGGGACCCATGGACAGAGCCAAGGGGAGGTGGGATTGAGGGTGGGAGGTGCGTGTGGGTAGGGAGGGGAAAGTGGTGGTGGGAAAATGGAGACAACTGTATTCGAACATCAATAAAAAAAAGGGAAAAATAAATAAAGAGTAGGACAATGAGAAGTAGACACCCTCTCATCAGCAGTCACATTTCCCTTACTTGAAAGCCCTGTCAGTATCTACTTGAAGTAAAATGAGAGGGCCAGCAGGGCACACGCAAGCAACGCTTACTCAGTATCAGAAATCTGACTGATGTTTAGGGAACTAGGGGTGTCCAACTCGCAGCCCGTAGGCCACACGTGGCCCAGGATGGCTATGAATGTGGCCCAACACAGAGTTGTAAATTTACTTTAAAGCATTGTGAAGTTTTTTTGTGTGTGTGATTACATGTCACAATATATTTAACGTGTGGCCCAAGGCAACTCTGTTTCTTCCAGTGTGGCCGAGACGCCAAAAGTTTGGACACTCCTGATAATCCATCAGAATTTTACAAATCAATCAAACTACTGGCCCCCAGACCAAGCTTTAATATCTGAGTATTTCTTCAAAGAATCCCTATAATTTTCAAGAAGACGTAATGGAATAGATCCAGGTGTCCAAATTTTCTAAAGTTCTAATCATGGAGAAACAAGCACGTGTATTCAATCTTTAGTGCTGCACTGAACTGGAGCTTTTAAAAAACAATGTGCCAGGGCTCCTCCCCCAAGAAATTCTGACTCAGTAGGTGCAACTACGGGAAGTCTGCAGTGTAATAACTGTAACTGTAACTGGATAGGCGATTCCTATGTAAAAACTGCAAATAACTGTATAGGTAATTCCAATGCACGGTTGAGTTTGGTAACTCTATTACTATTAATTCAATGCAATGTCCACTAGGTGGCACTCGTGCTCCCCAAAAGAGAAAAATCAGAAAAGTGTTACCAAATATATAAAAGTATATTGTGCTTTGTATTTCCTCTGTGTCTGCTCTTAAAGGTGTATACTACGTTACTTTCATTATTTAAACATAATAAATGGGAATTTTAAAATCTTGCTTTACTCACTGTGCCACAATACGGTCCGGAGAATGGAGAATTAACATCTGGTCCATCATAGAGTATAAGGTAGTTGTGGACACAGTCTCCAGGATCGTCAATGCTGATGAAGTAAAAGCTGACGGTGATGCGTTTTCCAGCAGGAGCGATGATGGCCCATTCACAGTGAGTGTTATTGGGGTAAGTGCCGGGGTAGCCAGGGCTGGTGAAGGAGCCGCTGTCTCCATAAAGAGTGCCACCACACCCTGCAAGAAATAATTGCAGGAAGTTTGATATGACAACATACCTGGAGTCTTTTAGTATACTTGCAAGGCAGTAAGATGGGGTTGGTATTTCCTTCAGGTGCTGGGACCCTCTGCAAGGATAGTGGAGGCAGAACCCCTTTGCCCATTTCTGCCTGGGGCCAAATCCTGCCAACTCTATCTCCCCATCCTCCCCCTCTTCTCCACCATATAGTCCTTCCCCTCTGTAACATGACTTAGGGACAGCCTTCTCCAGGTCTGCTTTTTGAAAATAGTGGGTTGTGAACACCAAGGGAAAAATCAGGAGCTAGATTCAATAACTGTAGGAGAGTAGAGGAGAGTAATTGAAGTTGCTGTGCACTTTTGATGGTGTAGATCTCTCCACAAGCAGTTAACTCTTAATAATGATGTGGGTGAAATAAATTAAAAGTACGATTCTGGGCCAGAACCAAAATAAATGTGTTTTCAGAAGTCTGGGCAGTAATTATTACTACAGAGACTTCATCAGGCTTACAACTGACAGTTCTGAGATTGACAAACTTACAGCCAAAACACTGTAAATATTGGTGTTAATGTGTTGCATTTGTTAACTTGTATATGAAAATGATCATTACTTAGACCAGATAGCCCTAGAGACCCAGATATGGAACTGCACAGGAAGGTGGCTCAGGGCCTACGAGAAAAAGCCGAGCTGGGTTCTCGCAGCTGGAGTACGGTCCTCCCTCTGCCATGGCCTGCTGTTTGGACAGCTCATTAATTGCATGTCCTGTTTCCTCATCTGCGAAGTTAGGGCACTAAGATCATCTTTAAGTATCTTTAGGTGCCAAGATTTCATTATCTATGATTGTCTTAACAGAACCCTTTTCTTGTTCCTCAGTTTGTTTGTATACTTATTTATTTTTTTTCCTGCTGGAAAGCAGGAAAATAAGTTATTCTCAAAGATGGAAGAACTAAGAAATTTATCCTGAAAATAGACTTTGGTGTAATTCAGTTGGGATGGATCTCCCCTTGAACGGGCTCTCCTACTGGTGGCTGCACTGGAGTCTTGCTGTCTCGTGACAGCTGTTAAACACTTCAGATTCCCATGTTGTGAGCAGGTAGGAGCCCCCTTCAGACCCATAGGTCGCAGGGAGAGAGTGCGTGTTTCTCAGAAGGACAGCACCTTCAATCTCAGAAAAGTGCATAAACACTTGATGCCCTCAGCACAGTTTAGATTAAGGAGGCACATAATTCATCCAAGTGTAAAAATAGTAACAGGAAAAAACACTGCTTTGTTGAATAAAGTATTCAACTGTGGTGTGAATGTTTAAGGCAACTGACGGCCAAACCAGGCAAGTCAAGGAATGTGGTCTGGGTTTGGAGGTGGTTTTGCACCTAGACCTCTGTGGCTGAGCACCAGACAGCGGGTCTTCCTCCTCAAGGCCAGTGGTACTTGGGAAACCAGATTTTTCAACTATGGTCCAAAGAGAGGACTGAATTGGGCCAGAACTACAGTCAGCCAAAAGAGATTGCAACAAACTGAACAGGTCACCAACATGGGGATGGTAACTCCCCAGTTGGGACCTTTAGGGATGAACCAGGGCACCAGGAGGCCGGGGATGCTCCAGAACATGCTCACCACGACCACAGGCACTGTGAGGCCGCTGTACACCCTGGCTGCCGCTGGGGCTGCCGGCCCCTGCCCGACCGCCGCACTTCGGTCCCACCAGGTCCTCAGTACATTGAAAAGGAGTCATTTTTATCATTCTTACTTTTAAAGTGTTTAGGTATATTGAGGACATTTCACAAAGTATTCTTCCTCTCTTGAGTTAAAGTTACTGACATGACTTAAATTTCCTTCAGTAATTTGATACACAATCAATCAAAAATGCAGAAAGATACTGCCCTAAAAGAAGCAATTAACCGCCAGGAAACAGCTCGAACTACAAGGAGTGCTGTGGCTTCTATACGCACAAGCATGTTAGTAACACGCCATTTGGGTGAACAGTCTTCCTTAATACTCAGAGAACTACCACGATGGTCAAACCAAATGTTACAAATATGATGAAATCAGAATTTATAAAGGAATTTTAAAAAATCTTTAGATTTTATCTTTTCTTTATATGTAAAAATATGTGTTTAAATATATAGTAATATACAGAAATGAGTAAAAGTAGAATTGAAAAGGAACTGTGTTTCATTGTTAAAAATCTCTATTTTATCAGAAAATAATCAAGCTACAAATGGCTAAAAAGACAAGGTCATTTTAGTGGCCTTTTCCTATCAGGTACATGCATTTCTCTCACCAACATTACTTTACTGTACAAAGTGTAAGTGTCTCACCGAAGGGTGACGAGGTCCAGGTAATTTCGTACCCACGACTGGAAGTGGCACCGTCACTCCTAAATCGCAGGTAGAGTTCATTATTTTGAGAGAAGATGGGATTCGGCAACAGCGTTCCACAGTACGTGCCAAGTAATGGCGAAGTGCTCTCACTTCCATTTCTTACCTTTAAAAATGAGTCAGGGATTATTATTCTCAAGCACATTACACTTTCTTCTTTAATTTAGTATTGTTATACATTAGCATACAAGGGGGGACCCAGAAAGTGGAATTTATTTATAAAAAATTGGGTATTTATTATTACATGTTTAAACTTCAGTCACCATCAAAGTAATCTCCATTTGATGCAATACACCTATCATGACATTTTTTCCACTGCTCAAAACAGTTTTTGAACTGTTCAATTTTGATGCGTTTTAGTGCTTCTGCCATTTTTTGTTTCATCTGTTTCACATCGGCAAAATGTTTCCCTTTGAGGACTTTTTCACCAGGTGAAACAAAAAAAATAGTCACTTGGGGCAAGATCGAGTGAATAGGCAGGGTGGGGCACAGGGGTCATACCATTTTTGGTCAAAAACTGCTGAACACTCAGCACAGTGTGGGCAGGTGTGCTTGGAAATCACCCATCATGAAATGGGCAAACATGTTGGAAGAATCTCCAAAAAAAATTCACTGAGGCCAAACACAGCCTCTCACAACACCACCAGCTGGTACACTGATACCAATGGGCTCCTGGAACACTCTTCTAGTGGGGGAAGCCTATACTACAAAGGGCCTGACCTCCAGAAAATAATACTGGTGTTTTGGGGTCCCCCCTTGTATGAAATAATGTTCAACCAAAAGGAATATTTGTATGGAAAGAGAAGATAACTCCATAAATTTACAAAACTTCTGACTATTAAGACATGCAGGGTAAAGCAAAAGTAGGTTTATTGTTGTGAGTATGCAAAACACAGAGTTTATTCTTGATTATTATTTATTAATTATTGTATTATTTTAAACCTACTTTTGCCCCACCCTGTATTTCAAAGGCACATTCTGTAGCTGAATAGCTCTCTTTAATGGACTGCATGCAGCAAACATAAAAACTGGAAATATGTCGGCATGTGTATAACCACATGCACACTGTGAACACACCCACATTCTGTGCTCCCGCCTGGCTCCTGCTGCGCATTCTCAACCCACCCACCTTCGAGGAGGATGCCAGGCCTGTAGGGGTGAACCACCTTGGCGTGTCTGAATGATGGTTTTACTGATGTACTCAAAACCTTGGAATGGAAGTTCCTCCATTCCCTTTATAATTTCATAATTTAACATTTGGTCAACTGCTGATTGTCTTAGTCACAGAGTTTCCTCAGGGGCACAGTGACTAATCTTGCTGGGTTGTGCTGACCTGCAGAGGCTCCTTCTAGGTCTGGGTAGCAGCCCATGGGAGAGAATAATGCCTTCCTGGTGCTTTTGGAGTATTCTGCTAAGTGTTTAAACAAAGTGTCTAAACAAAGTGTCTTGCCGAGGATAGAGCAGCCAGTTGTCTACCAGGAGACACAGGCGGTGCCATGTCCAAGCATGCTGAAGGACCAGACTGGCCACCACTGTACTCTTGGCTTTGGGTCTTGTTCCTGTTGACTGTCTTTTAGAAAGCTGATGTTCTGAGAGGAAGAGTGAGATACTAATTCCCAGGGAGCATGCTAATGACTTGTTGTAGTCATTTTTCTCTTCACTGGAACCATGAGAGCAGCAGACACCTCTGGGACATTAGAGGACCCTGGAGGGAGAGGGAAGAATTCCGAAGACAAATCCAAACTCCCCATGTGGTCTGGGGCTTGGCCTTCGTATGGCATTAATAAGGTGGGATCCTCAGTGAGAAATCCCCATCCCTGCCGCAGTTAGCATAGACGGAGTGCTGAGGCTTGCTGGTAGAGCTGCACTTGATAGGCCCAGGTCGCAGTTTCCTGTCTGCTTACTGGATGGAAAGTTTCAGACCCATCTCTATGGGGTTAGAAAGGACAGCTGGGAGGAGAAGTTCTCACCCTTCAATGCTCGAGAGTTGGCCTTAACACCAGTCAGTAACGGTCAACTCAGGCTTAAGGCAGCTGTAGGGGCACTCAAAATGACAAGATAACTCTGTCCTTTATCCGTATCCCACTCCTCCCCGGGTTTCTGCTTTGCACTGCACACAAATGTTTAGACTCTGTGGTGGGTGAGGTCTGTAGGCCTGAGTGTAACGCCCTGATGGACACGACAATACTGTATTTCTCTCCTCATTTCCTCCCTGCTGCCTCCACCACCTCTAGTTTCCTCCCCCGAGGATTCCCCAAGATAAAGGCATGAGCTTCCTCCAGTACTTGTCACACTATAGGTTATGAATATCCATTAAAAATGAGAGGCAAAGATTACAGGAGAGAACTTTCCAGGAAAATTAAAACTCCATTATAGGTGTAAAGGAGCAAACTTTGGAAACCTTACCAAAAATTCTCATGTACATGAAACAAAGAGAACTTGAGTAAGGTTAAGATTCAAACTCAATTCACAGAGGAATTCAGCATCCCCATGTATATAAATTTATTTCCTAAGAATAAACTCATTTTCCACAGAGTTTGCAAAAGACATCCAGGGGAGCCCTGGGATTTTTATGGAAAAATAGAGGCACCAAGCTCGACACACAGTCTGCATCAGTAATGGGTCCGTTTAGGGCATCTTCCCAGGAACAACAGCATAACAGTCCTCCCACTCACACAACATGGGTGAAGAGGGGCAGGAGGAATGCAGAGGGCTCTTCTGGGGAGTCATGGGGGTGCAAGAGCTTCAGGAGCGTGCCTTTGCTTGCTCCAGGCCCAGGAGGCTTCTCTCCTGCTATGTCTGGGGAGACAGGTGGGAGGAGGGTGGCACGTGGCAAAGTGGCCACTTTGCCCAATTAGAGCTCTCCAGTAGTGGTTGGGGAGAAAGGACAACATAATCCTCCTGCCTCTGCCAAACGTGTGGTCACAGAATCATTCTCCTTAGAGAACACTGAGGACACCCCACACTTACTATTGCTGTCAGGCACATTAGGCTAATGATTTAGTATTGTTTGCTTTTACCTTCATCTCCACACAAAGCACATTTCTTAAAATCAGTGCCATGGTCCACCTCCAAAGTAGCACTTAGACATCCTTCTGGTCCTTACAGTCTGAACTCCCACATCAGCTCCTCCGGGAAGCCTTCTCTATCCCCGAAGTGACAGTGTTAGTCCTTTGCTAGTTAAGTGGCAGTTGACTATTTCCTGTCTGTCCTTCCCACTGGACCATGAGCCTCCTGGGAGCCCTGAATATATCTTGTTCCCTATTGAATTTCCTCCCAGTGCTTGGCCATAGAAGATGTTGGTAAGTATTTATGGAATGAAATTAAAGTGAATACATTAATGAAATGAGTAAAGGATATATTTTTAGTGGCAGCATAGAAAAGGGTGAAAGATCTGAAGTGACCCATCATCTTTTATATAATTCATTCACATGAGATCCACATGCATGTTACCTCCAAGAAATCACGTCTGCATTCACTTGAGTCCTCGATGCCGAAGGAATGAAAGAAGAGGGAAATCGTGTGGTTCTGAGGGGCCGTGAGGGTCACTGTGCAGTCCTCGTTGTTGTTATAATTACCGGGCCACCCAGGACTCGTCAGGTGGCCAAACGCCTTGTTGTAGTGTCTGTTACAATCTTAAAGAAAGCGATGTTCACAATTAATGTATGTCTCCCAATACTCAGTGTTCTTTCAGTCTGACAGGAATAACTCATAAATGATTAAATTTAAACACTTTAGAAAAGCTACCCCGGCCTCTGCATTTGCCCTTGAGATCACTGAGCTCCGCGGAGGTGAGGCGGGCAGCACTGGCGCAGTGGGGTGTCTCATTAATGGGGACGCCCCCGGGTGAGATGTGAAATGTGAGCTCTTGCCTCTGAGGATGAATATTCTAGAAGTCTCTGTGCTTTTCCTGGTCACACTGAGGTGGAGTTGGCTGACATTTAGATTCTTTTTCAAGAGTAAAGTCTCTACCTCCAAGACAGTCGGAGGATTTCCCTTAAAAACCTTCAATGAATTATTTGTTCTGATAGAACGAGCAAATTGTTGTTTTTTACTATTTTTGCTAAAAAATACTCAGAGTGTTTATATTTGTTTGTTTTAATCAAAGGAAGTATTAGTTTCAATCAATCTTGAAATTACATTAAATAAAGTGTTCTTGGGAAAGAAACTTCTCAGTTTTAGTCATCAAATAACCCATTCAGAACTTCTCGGTTTTGACAAAACAATTTCCTAAAGTAAGTGATTTCTATATATGTTCAAGTGGATAACTAATAAAATAACTGGTATAATTTTAAATTATGCAACAACATAAACTTTGAATAATATGCTGGTATTCTAAAATGTTAATTAGTATTATATTCACTTTATCTCCTCGGAAACCAGTTTTAGTAATTTGCTTAATCAGGCCTGGTTTCCATTGGGGGATCTTAGCTCACATGAGTGTGGCTCATGTTAACAAGCCCTGATGCACCCACACGAGTCCATTCTGGCAGCAATTGTAATGATAGCAGATTTTCTGCACAGAACATAAAGTTCCAGGGCTTACCTGCAATCCGATAGGTAAAACCCACTTGAGAGTTTTCATTAAAAACTTCAAATTTAAAAATGACAATTGCAGTGCTCGTAGAGGAATAAAATGTTGGTACAGTTGAAGCATTTCTGCCACAGAAGTGAATTCTTGGATGTCCATTACTCTGAAATGAAATGGAAGGCAAATCACATTAGATTTTGCTTCAAAAGAGAATAAGCCATAGGAGATATTAAATGCATATAAAATGTGCTTAGATATTCAGCCATGGACCTAGTTACAGTATTTGAAGCATTCAGCAATAAGACTGACATTGGCCTTGGAATCTACAACTATCTCACATTCTCTAAGGGACAGAAAGTGGGAGGTCAAATTTATGCTGAAAGCACCAGACAGATACTTGCCTCCTGCAAACAAGACCCTTCTGCTCCCCTCACAGCCAAGGTCTGTGCCCTTACTCTGAGCACATCACTGTCCGAGCTCACTACAGTTCTCCCACAGGGGTTTTCCATAGACCGGAGCTCCATAAAACGAACCCAGCCCTGCTTCTAGCTCTGCTACCCTTTAGCAAATCTAACCAGAGACTTCGGTACTGCTCTGAGCCCCAGTGGCTACTGGTGCCTGTAATGAAGTCCCTGTTTCCCCTTTGTAACCCCTGGGCAGCCCCCATCACCTCCTAAGAGAATAAGATAAATGCAGTCTAACACCTATCAATCCTTGCATAAAAAAAACTTGAATTCAAGTCAGGACATCTGCTGCCTGTCACATAGGTATGTTCCTCACACCTATAGTTCCTGGGCATCTCCTGAAAGGCCCACTCCCCAGACCTGCTGCAAACTCTAGTTACTGATCTGTGCTTCTATCCCACCCTGGCCCCTGCCGTTGGTCCTTTCCTAACCTTACCTGTTGTATCCTCTGAACTTTAACTGCACTGTTAACCACTCCTATATGCATCCTTAGCCTCTCCAATTGTGGCCTTGAGTAAAACCTGGGTCTCCAGAAGCCTCCTGGTGGAGGCCTTTCTTTTCCACACTCCAGTTCTCCGAGTAGGAATGGGTGGGGATGGGGGTGGAGGACAGGGGTTTCCAGGCAGCTCACTGCAGCGTACGTCCTTGCATCAAAGCTAATTTTCCTTTGAGGGTCTCTACATCTGGCCGAAGGTATTCCCTTCTCATCATTCTCACTTGGCTTCTTTCTGGTTACTTCCCTTCCTTAATTAAAGACTTGTGGTATTTCAGCTCAGTCATTCTATGAACGCTTGGAGGTTTCAGTGTTCTTACAGAAAACCCACTGACCATCCTAATTTGCATTCCTTAATACCAGTAACTTTAATCTCTACTCTGTGGTTGCCCACCCCAATACCAGCTATCCAGTCTGTTCTTTTTATTACCTGCAATGCCTCTACCATATCATTCTCGCATGATCTTCCAGCTACACCTTCTCTTTCTACTCTTGGGCACCTTGAGATTTCCAGTATCTCTTAGTTATCAATCAATTTCTTATCTTTTTTCCTTCCCCACTCAGGTGGAATCCTTTTGTTCTTTCCTTCATTCAGTTGAAGGACATTATTCATTCACGGCAAATACTGGGTGTTATTTGAGGCCACTCTAGCTGTCACTATGACACAGGGCTGTCTGGGTCATATAAGTAGCATGTCTGCACCCAGAAGGTAGTCTGCCCTGATTCACACTGGGAAATTTGGGTTCATGAAGCAAAGGGAAATTGAAAGAGCTTTAACCAGAGGGTTTTTTCCACTTGGCTCTATTCCTTCCAGGAAGAGTACCGCTGGGGTATATAGACAGTATTCTGGAAACCAATGGGATGGTGATAACCTAGCATCTTGACCATGTGGGGGCACAGGATGTACTTCAGTGTCTCTGCTCCCTAATAGTTCAGCCAATCCAGCAGCCAGTATTTCTCAAACCTCTCTCCATGTTGGAGTCAATCAAAATGAATTTCTCCACCTCCACCAAGATACATGAGCAGTATGGGGGATCCCGTATTTAGAATGAGGAGACCTTGAAAACTCAGAAAGAAATAGACTGGACCCTCTACTATTGCCAGCCAGTTCATGAGGGGTTGAGCATGACGCTTCTAAAATGAACTGGGGTAGATGAACTGATCTCAAACTGCAGAGAGACAGTCCAGGCACTCCCAGACATTCCCCAAGCATCCACCCTCGGTTCACGGCTCCTCACTTTACTTGCATCCCCTGGATAATCTCATTACTCTCAGTCCTTTAGCCACTGGCTCACATGGTGCTGACAATGAAATCCTCAGGCCTGCTATCTCCATCACACTTCCTGTCCAACCCTCTCCACAATGTCTTCTCCCAAGGGCAATTTGGAGGCATCTTTCTTTTTCAACCCAAACAACCTTTCTCTTTTTGGCATCACCATAAATATAGTCCCACTAGACTAGGGCCATCTGGCCTCTTCATTGATTTCCCTGTGTTCTGCACTAACCCCTTCAGTTAACCCTGTACACGGATTCCACTGGCGATAGACACCTTTCTCCCAGCACAGCCCATGGAGAACCAGTATCAGAACACCAGAGATGCTCATCAAAAGTTCAGAACAATGGGTGCTGTGTGGGGCAGTCAGTCAGTCTCTCAGGGAGATGCCCAGTGGTATGCATTTGTAGCAAGACACCCAGATGTTTCTTACGCACAAGAAAGCGTAAGAGCTCCTGACAAGTCCACATTTCTTAACACCTAAACAGAAGCTTTGTACATAGCTAAAAAACACATTAAGCTAGAAGTAACTTTGACAATTTATTTCATTATATCCTCATTATTTCAAGTGTTTTGCAAGTGCTGGTAAAAAGGTCACTGAGGCAATGATCATTCAAACTATAATTATTACCTCCCGTGCATCCTGAAACTCTAGGTAATTCTGGTGGCAGTCCTGTGAGTGCAGCCGCAATGCCCACACGGCTATCTCGACCTGCTGGTGCGGAGGGGCCTCAAAGACCCAGGTACAGGTGGAGACCGGGACATCTGGGTTGGACGAATTGGGGGATGAAATATTTTGTGGGGTCCAAGTTGCATTATATGTTCCACCGCAAGTCACTGAGATGAGAAAAAAAAAAAACTTTCAAGATGAATTTTACTCATGTCTCACACATAAAATATTTAAAATTCTGCTTTTCCTATGTTTCCAGCACAAAGGAGCTATATTTATAGCACTCTGTGAAGAATTTAGAATATATATCTTTGACTAAGAATTGTACTAAATTTGTATCATGAATTAAACAGAGTAATTAACATGGTGTTTAGTAACTGACATGGAATTTAAATGATAATGAACATGGAGTTTAGTAATGAACATCGAGTTTAGAGATAAGCGTGACATTATTTTTAGTTCACAAATACACATGTGTTTCATAATATACTAAAATGTCTCAGTTTACTCACTGTTGATGAAGGTATACGTAGCATTAAATCCTTCCCTTTCTATAGTTACATCGCTGACAAATTGAACTGTCAGGAAGTTACCGGAAGAAACAAAGGGAGCAGGTACAATGGAACCACAAAACGTTCCAGCCAACATGGCATTTTCACTGTCCCCATCATATACCTGAAAGGAAAAGGGTTCGTTAGTTCTCCATTGTTCACAAAGAAGTCGCAGGTTTTACACCAAAATGGATGTGAAGTCCTAATAGCTTATGATTAAGGATCTTACATTGATGTTCTTAGAGCTAGATTTCACAAAATAGCTATGTAATCGATTATAACATAACAAGTTTCAGTAAAACCCTGGTATGATGACTACGATTGTTTTCTGATTGTGAAAGGAACATAGGATTGTAAAAATAATGTGTCACTACAGTTGGCAAACCCAGCACTATCCTCACACCCGCTCTCACTACCCCGCTGGTCCACCCCTTGCCTGGGTTCTCACTGCAGCCTCCCCGTGGAGCGCCCGCTTCCCCTCTTGTCCCTCTTTAGCTTGCCCTCAACACATCAGCCAGAGGATACAGTTCACATGTAAGTCAGGCCAGGTCACCACTCTGCTAAGAACCCACCTCACTTGCCATCCACTCAACAGAAAAGCCAAACCATTCAAGTACTTATTTAGCCTGAAAGCCTAATGGAGTCTGCTCTTCACTCCACCCTGGAACTTCCAATCTGCATCTTACTGTCTCCACTGGGTTTTCTTTGCTCCTTGAGCAGATCAGGCACACGCAGCTTCACAGCTGCTGCATTTGTTGCTCCCTTTGCCTGGAGCACTCATCTCCTACACAACCATATGGTCTGTGCCCTTTTCCTTTAGGTCTTTACTCCAACAGCACTGACACAGAGAGGCCTTCCCTGGCCACCCTATGTAAAATGGAAACTTTGCTATCATTCCCTTTCTTCTTTCCTGCTTCATATTTTCTTTAGCATATGCATTACCTCCACATACTGTTTGCATCACATATGTTATTATCTTCCATTCTGCAGGAAACACAAGTTCCATGAAAGCACAGATTGCTGTTTGTTCTGTGCTTTGCTGGTTCCTGTTTTTAGGAGTGTCTGGCACAGAAAAGGCACTCAATAAATAGCTAATAAATCAATAAGCGCTTTGATTCTTATCTTCCAATATCCACCCCCTGCAACCCTATTCTGACCCAGTCTTCTTTATATCAGTAAACAGCTCCAGCCTAAACTTTCAGTCATTCTGGATTCCTCTTTTCCCCTACCCAACATCTATCTCACTCTACCTTCAAAACCTATTCCAGAGGGCTCCTTCTCCACTGCTACCATCATCCTTCACCCTTATTCTTGTAACATCTTCCTGCCCGGTGTGTTTCCACGGAGCAGCCATTGGGTTCTCCACCAAGCTACCTGAGTGTTTGCACACTTAAGTCAGATCACGTTCCTGCTCAGCCTAAAATGCTCCAGTGGATTCCCACTGCCCTTAATGTAAAACCCAAACTGTTTATGGGGGTTTGCAAGCCCCACCTGGTCTGGCCCAGCCCTGCTCTCAGCCCCTCCCTCTCTTCTGCTTCTTGTAACTCCTGCATCCCAGGATGAGTCCCTGCCAGGCCCCAGGCCTCTGCACTGGCTGTTCTTTTGCCGGAATCTTCTCTCCTCAGTTCTTGGAGGACAGATCACATTCACAGGATCTCAGCTCAAATGCCAATTCTTGAGAGAGGCCAGCGCTCTCTAATGTGGCCCTCCCCCAACGCCTTCCTCTTCTATGTTCTCACTATAATCAAAACGTATCTTATTTGTTGCTTATTTACTTTTTCTGGTCTCTCTCCCTGCAAGCTTGTAAATGCCATGGAAGGGAAGGCTGATAATTCATTGTGGTATCACCAGCACCCAGAGCAAGCCCCAGCCATGAGAGCCTTTGACAAATGCCTGTTGAAATAGTGGGTACTTGGATTTCTGTCAATTACTAGAAAATAAAGTTTTCTCCAGTTGAGTAATCTTCAGAGTGTTCCTAAAATCAGTATGTGCGTAGATCTAAATATTGAATTTCTAAAAGAACTGTGGTACGTTGTAAACTTGAGGATAACCATGGCCACGGACATTATTTTAAAATGCTAGGAATATATAAAATAGAAATGATTAAAGAGTAGTTTCATCATAAACAGAAGAAAACAATTACCACCAGATGGCACTGTCTTACTTGCTTAAACACAATCTCACTAAATGTAGAGCCAGAGGAGACTCAAGAGTGAGTCATCTCTCCCCTCATTTTGTAAGAGTAGTTTGGCCAAGTTTTTGCTAATGTACTTTTCTGGTAAGTGAGTTAAACTTTTATTTTAAAGATTGCTGCCTTTACCAGCACATTTGTATGAGCAAGCATTTTTGTTCTATATACTGTCTTCCAGACCTCTTGTGGTAGGTCCTATACCTACAAGGCTGTATAAGGCACTTTCCATACATTCGAGGCACTAATTTGACACTCACAAATTAGTGGGTGAGAGAGAGCCATAAATAAAATGTATATGGTATCTGTGTATGTATGATTTATATATAAAATAAAGAAAAATAAGTGCTACAATAAAAGAATTAAGTGTAATAAGGGAACCCAGATGATGGAGTCAGAAAACACCTCACTGTTGCTCAAAAGTTAAATGGAGACCTTCTGGCCCTACAGAAGATGAAGCGCGTCCCAACCAGAAGGACCGTGAAGCAGAAGGAAGGCCACAGAAGTAATAGAGGCACAGCATGTCTCCACTGCTCGCCACCTTCCAGTGTGCCTGGAGACTGGGTGGGAGGGAGGGCAGACTCGGGACTGGGGAAGCAAGCACATTGGGACAAGGCTCGAGTTCCATATATTTCACTCAAAGGGGTTTGCACCTACTGCTGTAGAAGTTATAAGATCTGGTTTGGGTTTTCAATAAAAATATCTGGTAAAAGTGATGGAAAGGAATTGCAGAATGCCCAGCCTCAAGCTGGTGTTTGCATTAGTTCATTCACTGCCATAAGATTTCTCTTTATTGAGGTGAAATAGACAGGTTGTGGCCTCCAGACAGTTGACATGGGCTCCTTGAGCTCCTTTTAGCTGAAGCCAAGATCTTCTCCATCCGCTCTCCCATTCCCCTGACACAGCTACATCTCCACTGTGGACTCGGGCAGGGCAGCTCTGGAGTGTGCAACAGCAGGAGCGCTCACAGTGCTGGAGATGGGAGTCACGTGGACTGGGATGCAGATGGTGCCCCAGGACCTGCACAATCGCTCGCTGCAATTTACTGCACTGTGGGCGCATATGTTACCTGGCGTAGCTGCTTCAGACCTGGAGCTTAAATTATGTCCTAAGTCTTGTGGATGTAGATAAGTTCTGGGAAGAATTTTGTGGTTTCTCAGCTCTTAAAACTCTGGTAGTGGAGCATATTAGAATCTAATTAAGACCCTGAAGGAACTGTACAAATAATTTAGTAGAAGACAGCCTCTGACTACAACTACTACCTGATCCTGCATTTAGCCAACCATTAATTTGAGTGATAGAAGAAAGTAGAGAAGGAAATGTTTGAATTTTATTTTCTATGAACTTTTAAGGCAAAAGGGCAATAGACTTTGATACTGGGCTTCAATTCTTTCCAATTTAGCTTCATTTCAGACATTAATTTTGGGGGGTCTTTATCTTTTAATATTTTCATAGAAATTTGATAACAGAAAGATTTTTATGTTTTTATTCGAAGCATCTCTAGATTACATCTAAGAGTATCTTCACGAATTCTTTTATTTTATTGAGGAGCCTCTGTAAGAGTCTGCTGGACAACATGGCTGGACATAATTAGGAATAGGAGAAAAGAACTCAGTGATTTTTCAGGTTTAGGGCTGAACTCCAATCTATTTCAGAACCTTCTGGGAAAAATGTTATACTGGTCCCAATGGTCTCAGGAATGATTAGAATCAATAATTAGCTGCAATGATTAGAATCAGCTGTATAAGGCTGACAGTGATCACAAGGGAGAGGGGAGGGGATAATGGGGGTGAAGGGTGAAGGGTTTACAGAACAATTATAGAGGACATATGGACAAAAAGGAGGAGGGGTGGAAATGGGGGAGGGAGGCAGGGAGGGTTGGGGTGGTGGAACAGGCAGAAAACTGTACTTGAACAACAATTTAAAAAAGAATCAGGTGTATAATGCACGAGTTTTTTAACTATTATTATTATTTATTTTATCTCAATATTCTTTTGCAGTACTTGGAATAGTGTCTGGAACAAAATGAGTGCTGAAATAAACATTCATTGAATGAATGAATGAATGAAGTTAATGAGTTAATGAATGAATGAGTGAATGAATGAACAGTAGGTACTGCCTCATAAGGAAAGGATCCTGAGGCCTTGATAGACTGCTGATCTCCCCAGAGATGGATACCCCTCTCTCGTGGCTGAACGATTAAGTCCAGTGGGTTAAGGTAGATGCCCTCAGAGGGGACAGTATTGTCCCCTGGGGAGTGTTTTTCAAAAGTGTGGTGTTTTGGGGTCATCACAATGATTTGGTGCTATTACTGACACTTAATATTCAGCAGCCAGATGGCGGAATCCCATCGTGTAATTCACAGGAAAGTTATGCAAAGTGAAGATTTATTCTATGTTCCACGTAACTGGATGTCCTGCCAGACATCTGTGTATAAAAAACTCTTTTATAACTACTTGATCTCAGAACCTAAATTCATTCAATATATAAACACAAAAATATTTTTGCACAGCTTTAATATTCACCAAATTTCCAAGAATGCAACAGCTGTGTAAGTTGAAGGAAGAGTATTCTTATTTTCTTTAGAACTATTTTAGTTTTTCCACCATTTTAGAAATTCATATTGCAGATGGTGATCCTGCCATATAAATACTCGTTTAAATTTATTTTTTTATGTTTGTCATGATTCCACATAGAAGAAGAATACAACTATTTATCACCTGATAGTGCAGTTGTGTCAGAGAATTCATATATTGAAATCTGCACTATTTAGCATACTTTCTTTTTTTAATTTTTTAAAATTTATTTATTTATCTTTAGAGGGGAAAGGAAGGAGAGAGGGAGAGGGGGAGAAATATCAACTTATGGTTGCCTCTCATGCTTGCCTCTCATGCGTCCCCTCCTGGGAACTGGCCTGCAACCCAGGCATGTGCCCTGACTGGGAATTGAACCATGATCTTTTGGTTTGCAGGCCCGCGCTCAATCCACTGAGCTACACCAGCCAGGGCAACTACTTTCTTTTCATTTCTCCTTTTCATTGCTGTTAGTACCTTATACTGACCTTTTTAAATTATATATATGGGTAGGCTATAGCATAGATGACTTTCACTTTTGATGGTCAAAGAAATTTTATAAAATATTGGTGGAAAATTTTAGAAGAAGCCATCTCTTTTCTGCTAGTTCCCTATTTCCTGGCACAGACACACCAGCTAGGGTCCCAGGTCTGAGCCCTGTCTGCCCTTTCACTCACTGCTCATCACAGATGGGCACGCTGGTGTCAGGAAGCTGCGCATACTCTGCATAGCTGACAGCCGCTCCATCCTGCCCTCCCTTTGGTAGCCAGCCTTCCGCTAGAAGCATGCTTTTCTGATGTTCCTCCAAAGCCTGGCTCAGCAATTCCATCTAGGAAGCCTTTCCTGACCCCAAAATGATGTCAATCATTCTTTCTTCTACTTTTCCACATTTTTCATATTTATCATTTCATTACGTTGTATAATAATTTCTGTGCTTCCGTGTCTGGTCTCCTCACTGTACAGCTCCTTGAGGAACAGTGCTTCTACCCTTCCACATCTCTGGTGCAGGCGACAATGCTCAGCACATAATGATGCCACATGACTCTCCATGGAATGCATGTGATGTCGATTTCAACAGCAGTGACTCAGTGAAGTGCACAATTCACTATGTATCTTAATAGCTTTCCAAGTTAACCTTCTTAAAAACAATAGAGATATAATTATGAATGAAAAATGGAATTGGCAAGTTTTCACTTGTATATCTACCTACAGAACTGAATTAAAATAGCTTTTCTAAAAAGTGATTTGATTATAATATCTAAGAAACAATCCACAAGGAATCAAATGTCCCATTTATCACAGAGACTCTCTTCAATGAAGATACCGCCAGGCGTCCCATTCCAAGGACCGTTCTTTGATCTGCCATTTAGTGCAAGCTGAAAAAGCTGCCAAGGGAGGAAAGTTGCTGTTCCAAGAAGGAAAATAAGAGTAGATCTAAACAGAATTTCTTTAAAAAAAAATACTTCTCAAAGCTAGAAAACAACTCCTTGTTTTCAACATGGCTGTTTCTGTCCTAAAAGTACTAGTTGTTTTAATGACATCATCAGGTCACAATCCTCTGTATAGAAATTAATCTTGAGAATAAATCTTATCAATGTTCCTAGAAGGACCAAACCCAAAACACTCTATATGAATCCATATTTAAAACAATGTATAATAAATAATTAAATAAAACCCCTAAAAGAAGGTCAGCCCCCTAAAAGAAGTCACCGATTCTCCTGATTTCCAAAGTGCTCTTTTGCAGTCTCCTGTCTGGTCTGTTTTCTTGCTGGAGCTCAGTCCACCCTCTGCCCTCAGCAATGCAATGGGTCTGCCCCGTTCTGAGCCGACCTGCTCCAGTCCCTTACAAAAGCATGGTCTCTCACAGACAGCAAGGACTTCCTTATGCTCTCCCAGTGAAAATAGGAGACCATGTGTAGTATTATACCCAACAACAGGAGACCATGTGTAACATTACCCCTAACAACAGGAGACCGTGTGTAGCATTATCCCTAACAACAGGAGACCATGTGTAGTGCTCCGCTGTGTGTCCCACCTATGACTTTTCCTTCCATTTTAAAGAAAACAATTTCTTTAAAATGTAACATGATTTTCAATGTAAAAGTTTCTCTTGCACCAGGCTTGTCATCCGTACCATCTCTGTACCCTCCTAACATAACTGTGACCTCTCCATGGGGCGCTAACTCCAGATTCCCCCTGTGACCATTCGCCCTGGATCCCAATCCCAGATTACACTGCTTAAATTCTGCTCTCAACATACCACTCACCAGAAAACCTCCAATCATTCCTTACATTTAACTGCGTAAACTCTAAATTCATTCGTTTGACTTTCAGGATCCTTCATAATCTGAGTATTCCTCCACTTACATGATCCTGTTTCTTGCAACTCTTTAGCAGTATGCTGCTCTAACAAAGCCAGCCTCGTCACTCTTTCGAGAGCATACACATTCCAATTTCTATGCCTTCTTTCATGTTCTCCTGGCCTAGAATGCCTTCTCTCCTGACTCGAATAAGGTTTTTCCCTTACTCCATGAAGTCTGTCTTGTTCTCACCAGATATCATGAACTTTCTAACCTTTTAAACTTGCTTCACATTGAAACACATTGCTTCAATCCTGCATGCAATGCATTAGTTAGCACTTAAATATTGACTATTCTGATTGCTTATCATTGATTTGCTTGGCCATCCCTTAATTTGGTAAACAGTTTAACCTCCTCATGGTCAGAAATCTTGCCGTACTTGTCCCCCAGCCCCCGAAGAACATAGTAGTATATATTGATTGACACATGTAGAACTTTTAATTCAACTTTGTATAGCTTGATAATATACAATACTTTAATACTGAAGTCACTAAAAATTGAGAAGTCTCTTGATTTATTTTTAGTGAGACTTTACAATGGAGATATTTCCCATGTCTAAAGTTAATATAAAAAGTAAATATATAAACTTTAAAAATAGCTACATCAAGGGGTAATTATTTATATGTAGGATTTTCCAAAGGTCCTGTGAGTATTTCTTTCCCTATAAGCTGATTCCACAGGTCATCTCCTTACAAGGCATGGATAAACAGTGCATCTTAGAGCTAATGTTAGAATCCACATAAAGTTTGATTCATCCATATTAAAGATTAATTTGATATGAAGATAGAGCATCTGTAACATTATACATCATATTACTGAAGAATTGGTCATTTTAAAAATTAGTGGTACTCACAATTTTCAAAACTTCCTGTGTGGCATAAAGGGGAATATACCATATGAAAGTCTAGATTAGAATACTGTGCTAAAAAATACAACAGCCTTACCTTTACATAATCATAAATGCATCTTCTCATAGTAGATGCTGCCTCCAGAGTGAATGTACTAAAGGTGAGTTTAATGACTTTGTTTACAGGTGCAATTATGAACCATATGCAGTTTAAATTCCTGTCATATCTCCCATTTGAGTCGGAATCAGGAGAGGTGAAGGTCTGGTCTGGGCCTGTCAGATAGCCGCCGCATCCTTGCTGAGGCCCTGTGGTGAAGCACAGATCTCACTAAGCAGACGGAAGAGGAAAGACGGACATGGTGGCTTCACAAAATCGTATCATTTCTATTTTCTCTCACACTTTGACAAACATTATCAGATTGTCCAGGAGGCTGCCGTGGGCTTATGCAGGTGTGGTTGTTCCTTGCCGTAACTTCTTCATTACCTCCTTCCTCTCCACTCCTCATGCCAGCCCCGTAATCCGCTTGTCACTCGCATACATTTGCTTAGAAAAGCAGGCAACCAGACTGATTCCGTGTGCATTTTTTGACCTGCTGATGTGATGTATTAATAATTTCTCTAGCCTCAAAAAAAAAAAAATCTAATTTTATAGAAAATAGTGTTCTGCATAATAAATTGGTGGAAACTGTGAACATGTTTTACTTTTATGTTCTGATTTTATGAACACTATTCAACTGCAAATTGAATTTGTGAAGATTTACCCAACATGCCAAGAAAACCATTTATTTAAATAATCTGTCAGAAAGAGGCTGAGAGGCATTTAACACTATGGTCCAGTTTATATTAAACCACACTTTTTATGTAATTGTTTCTTTCCCGAAAAGGAAGGAAAGCTAAAGAAGACCTCTACTGAAAAAAAAAAAAATCTACTTTGAAATAAAAATTTTGAAATTCAGAATAAAAAGAGAGAGATTAAAATATATCCCTGAAATAACTAAATGATCCACGATGAAAAAAATATGGAAAAACCTCAGCATATTGGATTTAGCTTCATTCACTCCACAGCCTAAGCCAATACCTCAGAAATGATGTAAGAAGAACATAAAAGGAAGAAAAACTACGGACAATTTCAAAAGAAACAATGAGGATGAATTAGACTCAAAATAGCCCTAAGAACACTAGGGACTATATAGGTGCTTG
Source organism: Glossophaga mutica (assembly GCA_039655065.1). NCBI lineage: Eukaryota > Metazoa > Chordata > Mammalia > Chiroptera > Phyllostomidae > Glossophaga > Glossophaga mutica. Next base: position 163,485,330 of record CM077303.1, read on the forward strand.
AAGTAATGCTTACAAAGCTTGCACTCCACACAAGTATAGATCATTACCACTTTCAAAGTTCAATTGCGCTGAAATTGGTCTTCCCTATTTTTCTTATTCCATTTACTCAGCTGTTCAAAGTGAAAGAGCTGCTTTCAACACTAGGGGGCACTACGATTTTGGACTCCAAGCTGGGCCAGAAATACCAGGATGGCAGCCCTCCTCAGCTACACAGGGCACCACTCTCAGTGTTTTTCAGGAGAGACACATTATCCAGTAGGTCAGACTGTCTCGTCCACTGCTTCTAAGTCAGGTCAAGCTACAGATTATTTGCACAGATGTTTCCTGGAACTGAAATGCTTCCAAAGGCCCATTTTCTGATATTTCCATATATGGTATTTAGGACAAAATGATTCTGAAACCAAAGCCATGCACAATGCTTCATGACTTAACTCTAATAATTATTTTCATATTAAACAGGCCCGCAAAGTAAAAAAAAAAAAAAAAAAAAGGAATTGGAGTTTGCACAGCTTTTATTTCAGTATCAACTAATTGTTACTTAAGGAAACCACTTAAGCTTACTGACATGCAGAGCAGGGAAGAACAATTACTTAAGGTATTAATTAATAAATGCATTTATTTAGTCAATAAATATTGTTTTAATATTCAAGGAAATACATTGAGCACTGAAGTGGGAAGAAGATGAGTGGCAGTGCAATAGCAATGATGGGACGCAAATAATGACAGCACCGTTTAGAAACTGACAGGCACATGACAGAGGCAGGGAATCTTGTGAGTTTTCTAGAAGAGGGAGGTTGCTTCAGGCTATGAGGATCTAGAATGTTCAAGGAGGAGGTGATATGTGATCTAGGTCTTGAGGGAAAAGTAGGACAAGACTGTGTAGAGATGGGGATGGTACTGGCAATCCCAGGCTGACAGAACCTCACAACCAAATGTTAATACAATGGACAACAATTTCCATCATATGCCCAGGGAAGCAGAATTCTGTCTGTGAAAACAACAGAGACTTGAAAGAGAATAATGAGGAGGAGGACCGGGAAACAGCACGGGCTGTTCCGTAGAGGGCCTTGATGTCAGAGCAGAGAGTCTGACATTTAGACTCTATTCTGGGGGCAGCCGGGTCCACTCGGAAGGTTTTTGATCAGAGGAGTGGTAGGGTCAGAATGCACTTCCTGGTCAAGCCTGCTCTAGAATTGTGCCTGGTAGTGTGGGGCTGGCAGAGATGACAGCAGGTAGGAAGACACTGTCCTGGCCTGGGCTGCAAGCAGCAAGGTACAAGGAAGAGTTGGAAGTTTGTCTACAGGAAAACGGGCTATTTGACTTTATTCTCTTAATGCATTCGCTCCAGAAAACTAAGTGCTATTTTTAAAAATTCAAGCTCTATATTTTATAACTACTTGTTTATTAATTGTTACTAAGAATTTAGTAAGGGCAGAATGATAGCTGTAGCTGGGCACAGTAAGTGCCATTCAACACACCTATTATATAATACCACCACCGTTACTACTATTACTACTAATAATGTCATAAGACAGAAAGGCCCTTCCTCCGGGGAGCCCCAGAGCAAGCATCCAGACGTCGTTGGCATGTGTTGGCACAGACTGAGTGGTAGATAGGATGATTCCTAATTCTCCATCCCCCCTGTCTTCAGTTTCTCTCTTTGAAGTGCACTAGAATGGGCAGAGGATATTTTTCTGTCCCCTTGATGTTAGGCTTGGCTGCATGACTTGCTCTTAGACATTGGAATATTAGAGGTCATGAAGTGAAAAGACACCTTAAATGGGCCTCTGCTTTTGCTTGGCCTTCTGTACTGCTGTGGTTTCCTCAGAGCTCATGCCGCAGGTGACTGCCAGTAAAAGGGAAAGTGGATGTAGAGCCCACCTGAACCCAGCCTGAAGTCTAGAGCCAAGTGCAGTTAACCTGCAGGCAAGCCAGTCTGCAGACATGTATATGATAAAAATAAACGCTGCAGGCATGAACCACTAAAATTTGGGTGGCTTGTTATATGCCCTTATTGTGGTAATAGCTGACTAATAAATAGTTTGAGTGATCAAATTGCAATAGAGCACATTGCTTAATTCTTAGCATATGCACACAAAATTAAAAAAATAAAAAACTAACATCACAGACAATCCTTTCTAAAACAGTCAAATAATTAAGTAAATAAAACAATACATGAATTATATAATTTATATTATATATGATTATGAGCAAATCTAATATTATATGAGTGAATAGTCCAATGACTGAAGTAAATGTGTAAGTAACATGAGTAAAGTAACATATGACTGAACACCTTTGATATTCGTAAGCTATAGGAAATTGTTATAATTGCTCTGATCCCCCCACTCTTTTAAGAATTTTTGTTATAGTTCATGTTCAATATTATTTTGTATATTTCCCCCATTTTTATATTAAAACATATAAAGTACTTTGTTCAGCCTATGGCAAAATGTGCACATAAATGTGTCTTTGGGAAACATAAAGAGGAATATTAACAAAAGAAGTGTTTTCCACCAAAAAAGTATTATCACCTCATTACTATCGCTGTATTTTGACAATAGCTAAGTAGAATAAGGGAACTTTGACTACGAAAGTTTCATACGCAAGAAAATAATATTTATTTACTGATAAATATACTGGTATTATAAAATTCCTTTTGTAAAAACTAGTACTAGACCTTAACCTTATCATGTGGCTTAGCACCATAAATCCATCATCTTCCGTGTTACCACACTGTTTTCTACTGTCTAGCGAATTCCCTCCCATCAGCACCTCCTTCGGCAGTCAGGGCGCGTCAGAAGCACTCCATCACGTCACTCTAATCTCCTCGCCAACTTGGAAGCATTTTTAACAGAAAACAAAGAAGATGTTTGGCTACAAAAATATTGGAAATATAAACCCATAGTAAGCAGTGAGATCTGGGTCAAGATCTACTTAATTAAAAATCAGTAACTGAATCCTAAAATTACTACTCTCCAATTATTAAACTTCAGAGTGAAGCTCTAGCCAGGATAAATCTGATAAGGTAAGACATAGCTATATTACCTAAGTGAAAAAAACAGCTTGAAGACTTTGTGGAGTCAGATACAATTCTAAATAATTATCTTGAGAATTGACATTTTTTGTGGTGGACATTACATGTGGCTGATATTTTGTTGAAGTCATCCAGACAGCATCTTTATACATCTCTAGATAATTACTCCTTGGACAAATGGTGGGTGACTGACATACCTACGATAAAGACTGGCCTGACTTAAGGCTTCTTCCTGTTCCCCAGTGAGCCAGTTGCAGCTGTAGGTGGTAGTCGAAGGAAGCTCAGTTTTGCACAGGACATAAAAGCATTTAAAGCTGTTGCCTTAGAGAAATGGGGGTGAACCCAGAGAGCTTATGATTTTCAAAGCTGCAGTATACGACTGCCCTAAAGCAGTTGAATTCATTTTAAAAATTCAACTAGGTTCCAGATGAACCCATTTTGTCTTTTTCTCTAAAAGTACATTGAATTACCCTGGCCAATTTGGCTCAGTTGGTTAGAGCATTGTCCTGAAACCAAAAGGTTGCAGGTTCAATCCCTGGTGTGGGTGGCTATGGGAGGCAACCAATCAATGGTTCTCTCTCACATCAGTGTTTCTCTCCCTCTCTTCCTCTCCCTTTAGAAGCAATGAAAAAATGTCTTCAGGGGAGGTTAAAAAATATAAATTGAATTTATTATTTCACTCCTTAATCTTAATCATGTACAACCTTTTACATGTTATATTTATGTTACAAAAAATTCTTAAGGGTTTTTGTAATATAAGTTGTTTTTTTTTTTCTATTTGTTTGTTTTTACTAATGTCACCTGACTTGACTTATTTTACATATCTTAATTTGAAACCCAGGCTAATTTAACTTAGGATGTATATTTTGTCTGGTAATATTTGGGTTGCATAAAACTAAATTACTAAAAGAAAGGTAATTTATTAAAAGAAAAATAATTTCAGCAGCTAATCAGTAGCTAAGGCCATGAGGAAAAGAGTAATGCAATGTATAAAAAACTTAGGATAATGATAATTTTATTATGTTTTAATTTATTTTGCATTATTATTTGGGTATTATAGAAAACACTATAAGTATGAATCATTAGTCCCTGGGCATTTCATGAGAATTATTCTTGCCAACTTTGAAATTTAAAAAAAGACTTACTAAGGAAAATGATATGATCATACCAACTGATGCAGAAAAAAGGATTTGACAAGATCCAACACACTCTCATGATAAAAACACTCAGCAAACCAGGAATGAAAGGAATTTTCTCAACTTGACAAAGAGTATCTACAAAAGTTCCACAGCTAACATGACACTTAATCGTGAAAAACTAAATGCTTTTCTTCCAAGATTAGAAACAAGGCAAAAATATTTTTTTCTCACAACTGTTACTTAGCATAGCATTGAAAATTCTTGCTGGCGTAGCAGGCAAGGAAAACGATGCACAGGCTGGAAAGGAAAAAGCGGAACTGCCACTATTTGCAAATGCAAAAATCCTAAGGAATCTGCCCAGAAATCCCTGGAGCACTTACAGTGAATTCCGCAAAAACTTTGGCTATAAGAACACTGCACAAAAACCAATCACATTCACACACACTAACAACAAACATACGGGAACCAAACTGAAGCACTCGATAACTCCAAAGACAGGGCTGTGCTTAGGCATGCGCAGTGACACACCTACGGGGTCTGTGCGCTAAAAAGCACAAAATGGTAAAAGAGATCAAAGGTTGACATAAATGAAGAGACACATGTGCTCAAGGATTGGAAAACTCAACATAGTGAAAATGACTATTATTACCAAATTGATGAATAGGTATAATGCGACTCCTATTAAACCCCAGCAAGATTTTCCCATCAACATAAAAAATTTTATATAAAGTTTACATGGAAAGGCACAGGCCTTTGAATAGCTAAAACAATCTTAACGAAGAAGAATAAAGTAGGGGAACCAGTCTATAAAGCAAAATAAAGTTAACTTCAACCTAAATCTCAGACATTAAACAAAAATTACTTCAAAATGGATCATAGACATAAAATGAAAAATGTAAACCATGAAATTAAACTGTTATATGAAATCAGAGCAGAAAAGCTTTAATACCTCAGGATAAGCAAATAATTCTTACCATTGACACCAAAAGCAGAGTGTGTGCGTGTGTGTGTGTGTGTGTGTGTGTAAACTGGGCTTTCTCAAAATTAAAAACTTTTGTGCTAAGAAAGGGCTTGTTAAGAGGATGAAAAAATAAGCTATGAATTGAGAGAAACTATTTGTAAACCACATAACACTACTATTTCAGAATCCATAAAGAATTCTCAAAACCCAATAGTGAAAAAACAAAAAATCCAATTAGAAAATAGGCAAAAGATACAAACAGATATTTCAGCAAAGAAGATTTACACATGACAAAAGAGCACATGAAAATTGTTCGCCATTAAGGAAATGCAAATGAAAACCATCTGGTAACTCTGGCCAAAGTAACCACACACACACACACACACACACACACACACACACACACACAGTCACATAGAGTGACAGCTCAGTGTGGAGCAGGCTCTCTAGAGTGGGGTGACAGGGCTTGTTGGTCCCAAAGCATGGATAGCACAGAAAGTCCTCTTCAGTGACTTCCTAATCAAATTATACAATCCAGATGACACGGAATAGCATCTTAAAGTGCGGAAGTAAGTAAATGCCAAATTATAATTCTACATTCAGAAAAAAAATCCCACAAAATTGAAGACAAAAATAAAGCCTTTCTCAGAAAAACAACCCAAACAATGCAACTGGGAGTTTTGCAATAAATTAAAAAACACTAAACGGAGTTCTAAAAGTCAGAAATTGATCCCATATGGAAGCATAGAAATTCAAGAAGCAAAAACAATGGTAAGTATATATAATTACTAATTGCATAAAACAAAGAAAATGCTTTATTGAGTAACATATACATAAAATTAATATAATCAACACTAATAGCACCAAACAGGAAGTGGGCAAATGAATTTAAAAGGTTTTAAGGTCCTTGCATTTATCATGAAGTAGTAAAACAACTAGTTTCAAATTAGATTCTAATGAGTCAAGAGTGAATATTGTAATTTCTAACATAACAACCAACAGGAGAGTAAAACAATATATAAGTAATGATTTTTAAAGAGTAGTAAAAACTGATCAATTCAAAAATGCAAGAAAGAATAGTTTTAAAAAAACACCTTAAGAACAGGTCCAACAAAAAGGATCCAAGTAATACGATGGTCCGAGTAAATCAAATAATGTTTGTAATTTTATTCTATGTAAGCACATTAAATTCTTCAACTGAAAGATAAAACAAAATACAAATATATTCTTTGAGATAGGGAAAAGTTGACAGAGAAGGGGCTGAACAATATACTATGCAAACAGGAATAGAAAGAAAGCTTGGGAAGTCGTACTATATCTGCAAAAGTGGACAGTAAGGCAAGAAGCATTACAAAAGGAAATTGCAGAATGACATGAGTTAATTCATTGGGAAGACATAATAATTGTTAACGTATATATGCCATGTGGACAAGGACAAACCTCTAGCCCAGACCTTCCTACTGAGCTTCTTTCTAATTCTCAGGTCAGATTACCTTACACTAGCTGGATATCCTAAAGGCACCAAATTCTCCATACCAAAACAAAAAATTATTAGTTTTCCTACAAAATCTGGTCCTTTTCTATTAACTTTATATTTGGTAGTAGCACATTGTCCAGAAGCCTTAGGATCATCATCTTCTCCTGTCCCCTTACTACCTTGTCTAAACACAGTTGCATCCTGTTAATTCCACATCTTCAGTACTTCTCCCTTAGATCCCCTTCTGATTTCTCACATTGCCGCTACTCTCATCACCCTCTGCTTAACTATTACAATACTTTCCCTAATTTTTTCCTGCTTAAAACTGCTGCCCCTACTTCAAAACATTATCCTCACATGTGCAAGAATGCGCTTACTAAACCAAATCTAATTAGGTCATAGTACTCTTCGGCTTGTAACAATCAACGGCTCCACTCTGCCCATGAGTCGGAGCCTCCACTTCTACTCCTGCTTCTCTCCCCTGTCTCAGGGTCTATTGCTGTCCACCTTATGCCCCAAAGCAGCACCGAACAATGTGTAGGTCAGTCTGTAGCCTTTGAAATGCAAAGCATCTGTAACTTTGTAGCTGCTTTCTTTTCCCCACAGAATGCCTGTTTCCCAGTGAAGGCCCTCTCACCCTTCCAAGTTAATACTCCATATAGCTGACATTTATTGCATGCCAAATGAGAGCCAGAGAATGTTTAGTTTAGTCTAATCTTCATGACAGCCCTATGAGGTAGTTACTGTTACTGTGCTCATTTCACAGCAGAGAAAATCAAGACAAAGGACAGGTGATTTTGTCTAACGTCGAACTTGGGATGTACAGGAACTGGGTTTGAACCCAGGAAGTCTGGCTCCAGAGCTTTCAGTCATACCAATCACACAGTAACTCGGGGCTCATAATCTCTGTGCTGCTTTCTCTGACAATCCCGTGTCCTCCACTATATACCAAAGTGTCACCGAGCTTTTCTTTTTTGTTAAGAAGCATTTACCATACCAAATTTACAATTATTTGCTAACCATTCTGCTTAAGTAAACTTCTCAAGAATAAGGAAAAGCTCATTGCCTGCATAAAAAGTAGCTGGTGAATATTACTGAACAAACGAGAAAGGAATAAATAAAAAATATAAATAGTTCTCATTAGATGGGTCTTTGCTTTCTAGTATAAGTTTATAAAGGAAATTTTTAAATTAAATATTTCTTAATTTATAAAGCTGTTACTATATTATAAACATTATATATACGCATGTGAATGAATATATGTAAGTACACATAATTTTTTAAAACAAATGACTTTTTGGTTCTATGTATCAACCTGTTTTTAAAGCTAGTTTAGTTGCCTTTTGTGGTATATTTGATTGTGAAAACACAATGATCAGGACAACAATAAAAGCGTCATCAAAAGACTTAAAATGCTGCCTAAGGGGTAGGTTTCCAGTAGGAAAATGCTTCTCTAGCTAAAAATTTGCAATGATAAATGATATCAGAGGTCTGTTACTTAAGAAAATTTAATCTCTGAGTATTCGATTCTAGCAGGCAGAGCAAATTTAATAATTTATAGAATTCAGGACACATTAGTGTGCAGCAACACTATTTTTAAAAAGTAAAACTCTATTTACTCAACATTGGCAATTACAAAATCAAAAGTTATCAAAAATTTGAAAACGTCCTGTTTAGAGAGATCAGGAAAAACAGCAATGTGCTAATCAGTAATCGTAAAATAGGTTACAATAAAAAATTCATAAAGTCAGACCAACCATCCAGTAGCTTTTTAATTATAATTAGAGCAAGGAATTGTTCCATTGTTCTTGTTGATATATGAGATTGTGCATGGTTCTATGGATATTTCAACTTGTATTACTATGGTGGCAGTATTATTTAACTGACACAGGGATTATTTTCCCAGTTCTGCTCAAGACTTACTAAAGGGCCTCAGCAAGTCACTTAATTTCTTTGCAACTTAGTTCCCCAACTTGTAAGTTAAACTATATGATAAGAATACCGATCATAAAAATTTATTATATAATGTACACATTATATAGTATATAACTATAATACAGAATTATAGTATATAAATGTTATAAATATAATTATACTGTATTCTAGTACTTACAAATAATATACTTTATTAAATATGTATGATATGTTTCTTTGTGGAAAGGAGGAAAGAGTGACTGCTATAGTTATATGAGATATTTAGATACAATAGAATATTACCAAATATGGGACTAGGTACAAATTTGAATGCTGCTATGAGAAAGCAGGCAATATCAAATGAGAAGCTAAATGTGGAGAAAAGCAGCTCCACCTAGCCAAATGAGTAAGAAAAGAAATGACTTGCCTCTCAGAAAACTCCCCCAGAATCTCCCTTTGTCCCTGGATTACTTTGTTGATGGCCACAGCGGTGGGCTGGGCTGATTAGGAAACCAGTGAATTGGGGAGACAGTGCTACCTGGTCCAAAGCTTGGCTTTACCTCTTAGGAATCCTGGACTGCAGACAAATGACTCAGTCTCTTTACTTCTTATTTTCTGTCTAAGGGTTAGATGAGATGATCTATGTAAAGTGCCTTGTGTGGATGTTAAATGACAGGGGGTCATTGTCACCATGCGCTGGGACTTTGTGACAAGTCTTCCCTTGAGAGTGAGAATATAGAGCTACCACACAAAGTTAACAGACTTTCTCATATATCAGAATGAAGACAAATATAGTCTATAGTCCTGATAATGTGTTTCTAAACAATTGATTTACAGCCAAAGAATTCTTTAAATGTTTACTGCTAATCAGATATGCTTTGCTTTTATGCTCCTGAGAACGCTACAGCAAAGCCAGGCCAGCTGAGAAAGAATAATGATTATTACAGACAATCTACAGTTACAAAAACTTTAACCCCAAACATCCAATTATCTGAAATAAAATTGGGTTACATTTTAAGGAGGTCTGTGGCTTAAGTTATAAAGAATAATTGTTTCCCAGCTCTTGTTTACTTGAGTATTTTTCAAAGTGTTATCTTATAATTTACCATTAAGTCACTTCTGTCACTCAGCTTGGTCCCCACCATACCAACTGGTTTTATTTTGCAACAGTCGCCCATTCAAGACCAGGGACAGCAATCTGGCCCTTTACATGTGTGTGTGTGTGTGGGGGGGGGGGTGGTCAGGATTGGGAGGGTGACAGACCCTGATGCTAGGATATATGTTAATAAAAACCTTTTTTTCCTTTTTGCTGATGTCGAATTTTACTCCTGTTTACTTGTGTTTGTAAGGTTTTGGTGAACTAAGCATGCATTAGTTCTTTATGGTATTTCTACATTCTCAGCTCAGCAAAAATCCTTCTTCAGTAAAAACACACAGAGAATAAACTGCAGATAACCTTATCTTTGGAATCAGCTCCCAAGAGAAGCCCAATTACCAGTGAAAGTCACAAGACTTAAAAAGGGCTAAAATAAGCTGAGTCTAGTTTTCTGTAAATGGGTTTACAATTTCAGCTCATCTCATTATCCAACTTTATCAGAGGGAGCAAATGACATTAAGAGAATAGACAACGTTGCTTTCGAGTAATACCCCCATTATTGCTAAACTCAGAGCTATTTGAGTAGTGACTTATAAAATTATCCAAGCTACAATTCAACTATCTTATTGCACTTGTACTTTTAAAAGTAATGTGGTTTGGCAGCTTATACAAGGCTGCTGAGAAGTGCATTGAGACATCCACACATTGATATTTAGTGTCATTGAATATTTTAAAGTTTATTCTTTTATTGTTTTGCTATGGAATTTTAGAATGCCTCTAAAGGTCCAAGCTTAATACCAACACTGTGAAACTTAAAAAGAACTAGAAGCCAATGAGAATGTAACACGTTCTTATATTTTTCTCCATTTCCTGTGACCCCATTTTCCATCACTGGGGCCCCGGTCTCATCGGCTCTCTCTTGTCTCCCTTTCCTTCCTTTTGATTCCCTCTTACAAGTAAACCCTTGATCAACTCCCTCAACTTCATCCCACCATGGCACACATTTTCCTTTAGCACATTTGAGAGACATTTTCCAGATGTTCAAGTGGCAGATAAAAAACCCAGGGACCAGACACACACGACCCAAAGGTTGGATCTGATCTCATGATCCTAAATCTCTAAGAGCGAAAGTGATCCAATTTACTGCACCAAGTAATAGCTGAACTCTGGGAACCATAATTGCATTTTGAAAGTGAAGCAAATTTAGATATAATATATAACATGTTGTATATATTATATGTAATACAATGTGACTATAAAGTAGGTGTAATTTATTCAGTTATTCTTTAATTTGTTCAGACAAGCCAATATTATAGAAGTGACAGCTATGTGCTAGGCCTCCGCAGGGCCTTAGAATTTAATTGGAATTTAGCTTCTGATTTCAGATTTAAATGATAAAATGTACCTTTGGGTATGCTGGTTAGATTTCATTACAGAATGAGTAAGAACCAGAAATCACTGTACCACGAAGTGGTCCTGCTGATAAAAATGACCCGTCACCCGCTTCCCCACGTCAGAGATGAGGTGGTGTGGGTCGGGGAGCCCTGCAGAAAGCCAGAGCTCCAATATTACTTTCTAATACAAAGTCCTTCTCTTTGACACGTGCGGTACTTCGCAGGAATTGTCTACTTTATCCCCATCACATTCTTAAAAGATAGAGAAAGTGATAATACTTCACACTGTTCTTTTTAGTGGATAAAATTGAGCTCAGGTTTATTATGAGACTTTTCTAAAGCATCTCACCGGGTAAGGATGTAATGAAGCAATTGGGGCTTGGCCATCTACTTTCTAGTGTACAGCTCTTGCCATTTGGGCATGTTCCCACCTTGCGGATCGAGATTCACTTTGTCCTTGTTAAATATGCACTTGGGCATTTTTGCCTTTCTTTCATAGCAGAGGTCTGTGAGTCTGACCTGACGCCACCTGACTCATCCTCCCTCTGTACGACACATACTCTGGAGAGAGGTAGGCAGACGGTGGCCCTCGTCCTCAGCAGGAGGGCTGTGGGCAACAGGGGGCCAGGAGTGTTAGTCATTTGTCCAGGATTCACAGCTTTAGGTGATATGAATCTCTTTTCCCTGATGCCCCCTTGTCCTTAATATTGCCATCTTCTCCAGGGCAATGCTTTGTTCTTCTAGGACATGTCATCCTGAAGGGCAATTCACCCTCTCCTTGGCAATTCACTGATCCAAATACCTATGGACGTCATACCTAATTGGGCTAAGTTCTGTTTTTGACCTTGACATTTTGCCAAATTGTTATAGAATACACTACTTTAGAAGAAAATGAAACGCCTGTGGTGCTGCACAGTAAATTAATGTACTGTAAATCCTCAGTCTAATCCTGTATCTTACAAGTTTGGTGTCTAAGGTGATGAGCATGTCTTGATAGACTAACTGAGCAGCACTCAGTCATGTACCAGTACAGTAAGGGGATATGGGGGCTTTGCCAGTTTAAAAACATGTTTGCAAATCCGAAATGCTTCATGAGTGATGCAGATGAGCAAGGTCACGATCAAAGCAGATCCCAGTGGTAAAGGAGGGGCAGAAACTCAACTAGCAGAAGTTAAAAGAATAAAGGGTACTTCTAAGTATCGATTCTGCACTGTGGAGCATGCCCACTTTCTCCAAATGCACAAGACTGATGGCTTTTAAACTGGATGGGATTATAGACACTGTGGACAATCAGATGAAAGCTATGCAGTCTCTGGAGAAAAACGCTCAGATCTGCAGATAATTCCAGGGTTTCACGGATCCCCAAGGCCCAGTATGATCACTTTGCTGGTTATCAGTCATCTGTGATCAATTATTCACGTCGTGTCGGAGTGCAGCGGGGAAGGGAAGGGGAAGACAGGCTTCTATTGCAGTGAGGCGTCAGCTCCTGCGGAGCTCCTGCTCTGCGTTTCCCACACGGGTGGCCCACCAGGCGGGCCCCTGGCCGCTGCAGTTCTGAGAAAGAGTGAGACCTAATTTCACTGCATATTTAGTAATTAATAACAAACTAGGAGACATTTCCCCAAAATTTGTTCAGACCCAGTAGCAATACAAATAGAACACACACACAAGGAGACATTTACCTAATAATCACATAATTATGTGAGCTGGCTTTTCACTGATTTCTGAGAAATTACAGCTACTGTTTCTAATCGCCAAATGTGTAATCTAAATAGCAAAACTGCACAACTGATTAAAACTGTGTTGTAATCAAGATGAACTGAGACGTTGCATACTAAAATGGTCTCCTCTTTATAGTAATGATTTACTCTGTGAAGACACTCTTTTCCGGGCTGACCTGACAACATTGTAAACAAAAATCCACTGTTCGGTCCACAAGGTTGCTTTCCCCACTGCAGGAAGCACAGGGTAGGTTTAAATGGATGAGATGGGCATGGAGAGCATCCTGTTAGCCACGTCTGTTTTTTATCCAGATCGCTAACTAAAAGATTCTGTAAACTCTAGAATTCACTCTCCTCTTATTCTCCCTCCCTTTTTCCTCACCACAAACAACAAAAAAACACAAACAAAACAAGAATAGAGTTAAGCAGAATGACTATCTAATTTCAAATGTGTGGCCTTGAAAGCTTTGTGACACCATACGATTCAAAATTATAACATTTAGGTTTTCAATTAAAAAAATTATTGCTAAAAGTTACTTAGAATTACCCAAGTATTTCCAAGGAGCTGATGGTGTACCAGGATGAAAAAGAGGTCAAAGTCACCATTGCCAGGTGCAGCAGTAGCACAATGCCAGTAAGTGGTGAGACTCCACTTCTGTTCTCTACACTTGAACCTTTTCTCTGACTGTGACCAGAGGGAAACGGTAATTGACTGAAAGTGTCCAGTGCTCATGGATGAACGGTGCCTCTGGCAGTGTAAGATTTTTCTTCCTGTGCCATTCCAGTCCAGTAAAAATCACAATAATTCCAAAAGTGTCTTCTTTGTTGCCCAGAAAAACAGAGTGATTTAATGAGGCTGGAGAACACGGGCTAACTTGGCAAGCCTCCTGCAGATGACAACCATGTGGGGTGCTTAAGACTATTTCTTCAGTGATCATGTGAACAAATAGGAAGGAGAAGAAAAACAACTTGAAAGCAGGTAACAAGAGCAAATGCAAATATATGCCATTTTATTCTAAAGTCTGTGATAAAGGCAAGAGTATATGAGTTCTTTTACACAAAAACAATTGCCAAGGGAAAATTAATTTTCCTTTCAAAACAGCCTCCTGCATTTTTTGTACACCACTTCACTTAGGCAGTGCCATGAAGGAAACACTCTCTGACCCTGAGACTTGCTTTCAAGTTATCATTGGGAGAGCTACGTAGGGTAGGTGGTAAAAGTGATTTTCAGGTACAATTTGTCATGATGACTGTGGCTTACTGTGAAGCCTTCAAAACACAATGTCTAATTGCTTCCCTCAAGAAATGCACACACACACACAAATCACGCTAGATGCGTAGAAGTTGAAGGTAAGCTCTGCTTTGAATCAGAGGGATGAGGGTTATCCACACTATGAGGTAAAGAAAAATAAAGAGTTTGAACAATAAGTCAGGATTTTTTTAGTAGAAAATTTCCCAGGTTTCACTGAGACTTCACAGAATACATGATTTGTTTGGTGAGCTGTTCATTTTCACAACACTAATCACACCTCTATTCAAATGGAAGAATCAAAATGCTTTCCAGAGTCAAACCTAAATTATCTTAGATTGTGCCACTGATGCTATGAGGATAGATAAACAGAGGATTGAGTAACTACCTTATATGATTTAAAGTCCTTTGTTCATTTTATATAGATGTTATTTCTCACATGCAGTGGAGCTAAACTGAGGTGCTATTTTTTGATTTACCCTCACATTTAGCTTTTCCTTTTACTTCTAGATAGCACGTAGATCATTATTCCCAGCCCAAATTGTTTCTCAAGCTTCAACTTCCTCCTATATTTTTTAATTTAAGTATCTCATGGGTCCTCCAACCCTAAATGCTCCAAACTAAATGTAATATTTCTTTCTTAAATCTTAGTCTCCGAATGCACCACTATCCAACAAGTTACTCATAAAAAGTCATCAACAGGGCATGTCCTTATGTCATATATCAAGTCCCAAATGCTGTTTGCCCAGTGTACCTTCTGAGCACCCCTACGATCTCTGCCCTCCCTTCCGTTTCCATTCATGCTGTGTTAGTTTGAACCTTCAACATTTGCCATCTGGAATTCTATGATAAGCTTCTTCCTTCTCAGGTCATAAGGCCCCCTGAGATTTTCTCCACACTGGTACCACTGTGCTCTTCCCAGGAGTCACCTGGCCATTCAGTCTTCACCTAAAATTCTCCAAGGCTCTTAACCATTTTAAGGATAAAGTCAACCCAGGCTATGGGAACTTCTTTCATAATCTGGCCCTGGACTGCCTTCAGGCTCAACTTCCACCATTTCCATGGGTGATAAGCTAAGGCTCAGGTCTCATGTGAGATGGTTGTGTAGACAGACTTTACCTTAGTATACTAGAGAAGTACATTTGTTGAGTGATTTAAAAAAACCTTCAGAATATATTATACATAATTTAAAAATCCAAAACTTCATGTGACATATTCCTCTAAACCTAAAATGAAAAGCAACTTTAGCCAGATGAAAAAAATTCAATAAAGCAAGAAGTAAGAGTCATGAATAATAGATTTACATGCCCAAAATTCTTACCCAATGTCTGCCAGAAAGATATCTTCCAACCTCTTGCTGTTTGAAATGAATCTGTGTTGAACACCAGAAGCATACTATTATTACTGCTCTTAACATTTGGTGGAAGCTTGGAACCACAGAATTTGCCAAGAAGGGGATCACTGATGTTATAACCATCATACACTGCCAGGTAGTCTTGGGAGCAGGAGGTGGAGGGAACCACATCGAAGTCGATGAACCTGTGAAATGAACCTTATAAATACTGATGTTCTCTACTTGGATTTATGCTAAATAATGCCTTTATTTCCTGACCCCTCCCCCCAAAAGACAAAGGCTAAAAGCAGAACATGCAAGCTTTTCTTGATAGGAAATATCAGAAACAAAATACTATTTACTAATTCATTCAAAAATTTAGGCAACATTTTTTAAGTGATCTCAATAGGTCAAAAAGTGTGGTAAGCACTGGGGATATAAAAATGAGTTAGATATGGACGTCTAGAGTCAAGGACGTATTATGTCTATTTGAGATTAAGTTATGACAAGTTGAACTGATATATATATATATTTCACTTCAGTCTCATTAAGAGTATAGCTTTTAGCCCAGGCCAGTGTGCTTTGGTTGGTTGGGTATTGTCCAGCAAGGCAAAGGGTCACCAGTTCAATTCCCAGTCAGGGCACATGCCTGGGGTGTAGGCCAGTCCCTGGTTGGGGCGTCTGCAGGATACAACAGATTGATGTTTTCCTCTCACATTGATATATCTTTCCCTTTCTTCCTCCCTCCCTTCCTCTCTAAATAAATAAATAAAATATATTTTTTCGATCTAGCGCTTACTTTGTTCTCTTGTTATTTTGTGCCATTAAGTGGTACTACCACCTATTCTTTACTCATGGGAGGGTGCTAATGCAGTGGAGGGAATGCTGGGTTTAGAATCAGAGCTCCGTCCTCATTCTCACAGTCATTGTTTCCCTCTTTAAAAGTCAGAGTTTACAGTAAAGTTAACTGCAACAATATGCAGAAACAAACTACAGGTGTCTGGCATATAAGAGATTTGTTTTAAAGACAAAACAAGTGATCATTATTGCTATTTTGAAAATCAGGAATATGAAATAAGTTATTTCTCATAAAATAAATTCTAAAATTTAAAAGTCAATGGTAGAAAAGAATGAACTCAATTCTCTTGAATCTTCTATGACTGACATAAGCAGAAACTCACATTGGAGATCACTGTGGTGGTCCTGCGGTGGAACTGCGCCACACAGCCCACCATCTGCCTTCCGATGTTTGCTAGGATTGCCCTGCTGTGCACATTCTGAGGTTTGACGTGGTCCTGGGACACACATTTCTGTGGCCAAAGCAAGTCTTAGGAGTGGTAGGTACCACTTTTTGGAATATTATGAAACTACTACTCAGTTTGCCACAATTGCCTGCCCACTGCAGTGATGATCTTAGACGCAAATGCAAAAATGAAGTTTCCACAAGCCTGAGCCACTGGGCGACCATTACGAGCCGAGACGCAAATGCAAAAATGAAGTTTCCACAAGCCTGAGCCACTGGGCGACCATTACGAGCCGAGCCTCAGGCGGGTCACACTGTACATGCTCATACGAGTGAGAACCAAACTCATTGAGGTACACTACTGTGCCTTTGGGCTGCCTGCTGCCTCTTATAACCTATCCTGACAGATGCACATCTAACTTTTATTATGGCCTAACATAGCATTATTATTATTTTTATTTTAGAGAGTAAGAGAGAGAAACATCAAGGTGAGAGAAAAACTTCAGTCAGTTGCTCCCCTAGATGCCCTGACTGGGAAGTGAACCCACAACCTAGATTTGTGCCACGACCGAGAATCAAACTCACAGCGTTTGGTGTATAGGACAATGCTCCAACCAACTGAGCCACACAAGCCATGTCCCTAACATAGTTTACTACATGTTTTTTTCTTCAGGATTTTATGGTGTGTTTACTATGCTTACTTAAAAAAAATTTTGTTTAAATTATTTGCTATCCTGTCCTTATTTTTATGTTCTTCTGCTTTCTTAAGCCTTTTTTTTGCTAGTGGTTAAAATAAATAACACAAAATACAGAATAATTTGAAAATATCTAACTATTAAAATAGTCCCTTTTAATAACTTTAAGAAAGATAGAATCATTTTTTTCCAAAAATATTTGATTGGCTAAATTTATTCAAACTGAGGAGGAAGAACAAGATAAAAACATTATTTAACCACTTGGAACATTGAATGTTCTCGTAAAAGAAGATGAGGGCTGAACTGTAGCTAGATTATTTCCCAAACATTATATTCATTTTTATTCTCTATAGACAACACATTGATTTTCTACAGCATAAATACACAGAGAAAAATGAAAAATAAAAAACAGCTATTTTGGCCTTTTGTTTTACATTATTTTCTCAGAACACAGAAGCTATCTGGAGAATGTCACTGACAGAAAACCTCATGTGTCTGGCATCCACTGAGAGCCTTGCTAGAAGGATTTATGTTTTACTAATCTCTGCAACTTCAGTAGCAACTAGAATGGTATGTTTCATAGAATGTAGGCTCTTAAAAATCAGAATGTATAATAAATAATTGTCCAAACATACCAATGTGAGCTTTCATATAGTGTGAGGCTCAGAGCCCAGACAGGAAACAGAAAGGAAAAAACAATACATACGTACCCCAACTATAATCCTACACATGTAGGAAAAAAATGCTGTGATACGATGGCAAATAACAAGAATCATCCTTATGCTTCCTTTCTGGGCAAGTGATCCCTTCACAGGCCCCCTGCTCCTGGTCATTTGGCAATTTTTATTTATCTTTTTTTGTTCCTAGGATTTAAAGGACTTTTTGGCTCTGGGGCACAGCTTCCTTACCTACAGTCCCAGGTAAGATCTGCAGTCTCCTTCAAGGTCCTGCCTATCGACCCCTTACTGTCTGATCCAGGAACCAAATCAAGCTTGATGAGACCTGTCTTACATCCATGAACCCATTTGGTATGGCAAATGGGTCCCTGGAGGTAAACTGCAGAGACTTCATGATTTTTAGCGGGGAGGTAAGTGTGAGTAGTCCTAGCCCATCGAGCCTCTGTAAAAATGTTGCTGTGAACTATGCCAACTCTCAGGGCTCTCCACCACATGCTATGTATCACTGGACCACTGAACTAGAACATCCCGTAGGAGATGAAAGCTATGTGGAACCTTGTCACCCTGGAGAACGAGGGACTGCATTTCATTTAGCCAACTTGGGAGTAAGTAGGACTAGGGAAGAATTTTACTCATGTAAAATATCTCATGTAGCACCGATTTAGAGGTGTTCTGATACGCACAAGTAATTCCCTTCAGTAGTTAGAAATTTTACCTCTTCAGAGATAGAACAGGGAAATACTAGAGACAGTTTTGGGAGGAAATGGGATATGGATTCACATATTGACTCTTCATTGAATTATGTATCAATTTGGGATCTTATTTCACCTTTTGGAGACTCAGTTTTCTCATTAATAAAATGAGATTACTAATATATGCCTTATACAACTGTTTTAAGAATTAAATAACAGAATTACAAAAAGTGTTAAAGTATTTTTTGTGAGTATAATAAGTGCCCAATAAATGGAAATAGCTTTCTCTTACCCTCCCCAACCTTCTATTTCAAGATAGGCTTGTAACTTTATACCTATTATATGAAGCTCCTTTGAAACTGTTGGAAAATTGTAACAGTCCTTTTAACAGGTGGGGTGCCTGTTTTCCCCCTTAACCATGCACTATTAGCGTGTGCAAAGGGTAGGAGGCCCATTTCCCAAGTTAATATTTTCTTCTACACCTCTGATGAGAATCAATGCTCACCATTGTTAAGGAATACCTTGCTGTAAATAGAGCTAAAATGGTTTTCTTAAGAAGGTGAATTTGTCTTACATACTTGAGCAGAATCACTTTGTTGTTTCCAACGGTGATGTTATACCAACAGTGCATATCGTTAGGGTAGTCTGAAATTGAATAGGCAGGACTAGTGATGAGTCCAGTGGAGAAATTGAATGCACCACCACAGGCTGCAACAGAAGACAGTGGAATATGCAGAACAGTTAGTACTCATACCATGGAAAAATAACTTTGAGATGGTCTTTACTACTGTATCTTTCTCTCTAAGAGGGATAATAATTATTTTTCTTAAAGCAACTGAAAGCTCCCTTCCTTATGTTTACAATTAATTCTGATTTTCTTATCAAGGTGGAAGAAGGAGACAGTAAGGGAGTAGAAGTAAGGAAGAATATTTTAAGGCATATCTTGGAACAGAATAAGTCTGACTCAAATTAATGGCCAAGAAAAAAACTATTTCATATGTTGGGGCGTAACTTTCCTTTCTCTACATTTAATTCACAGATTCAGAGGGAGCACAATGATAACCGGAAATTTAGAAAAGGTGTGCAGAATCCAAGACACACTGTGGGCGTATGAACCCAGGAAGGTCTGCGATCCAGAAATCCTCCATAACAGGGATTCAAGTTCCCTCTGTCAAAGAGAGACCATTAAAAGGTGAAGTATTGGAAATCATTTTTGGAACGTTTGAGTTTAGTTCTCTCTGTGGGCTCAAATGTATAGCTCCTGGGTCCTCTGTATCTCTATTTAGCTGTGAGACTGGTAAGGACTTGCCCAAATTTATCTCATTGGTACCCAGCAAGCATGGGGAGGCTGAACCCACTCCCCACCCCAACTCCAGCAATCGACTGCCCAGAGCCTTGACTTACTGCCATTAGTCAACAAAACAACAGCCATAACAATATGATAAACCTATTATAAAAAATAGAATTATTATTATTTTTGTTTGGACCTACACGTAAGGAGAATCCGGTTGTGCAGCCTAATGTTGGAAAGTGCCCTCCTCTCATTGCAGTGTGGAAGATTTATATTTATTCTATTTTGTGATCCCAAAATTAGAATGGGGTTAGTATATTTTGATGTCACTTCTACAGTTTATAAACTATCAACAGACATGTTCCACTTATGTCTCTTAGAAATGAGAAACAAATTGTGGCTGCCATTTTGGGCTACTTATTTATGGATGCACTTCACCTCAGCTGAGCCCACTTTGCAGGGAAAGCTCTTCTCTGTAGGCCCTTGAGTAATCGTGTGCTCAGACCCCTGTGGACATTTGCTGTGAATTAAATGGCAGGTCGGTGTGGCCATTACTCCATTTCATCTTGTACACAATTACGTGGCCTTGGAAAGCTTATCAAAGCCTAAATAACTCCAAATTTGTAACTTGTCAGGATTTGAAATCTTATCAACAACACTCTTTAAATGAGATTCTCCTAGTGGATATGTGGAACTTTGTACATGGTATTTTAAAAATTGAGGGATTAAGGAATAGTAAAAGGATATAAAGCAATGATATAACATTCCAGAAAAACAGTTCTACCAAAAGAATAAAACAATTCAATCTTTTTCTTTATTCAACAAGACAACTGGGGGTTGTTCACTGCTTGGTTCTATTCAGGCTGCGCCAACAGACCCACAAAGCCACAGGCAGCAACACTTTACGAGTGGGACCCGGGACTCAGGTAGCAGTTCACATGAACGAGTTGTGAAGGCCTTTCTTCATGTGTAACTAACATTTTCAGTCTGCTCTGTGTGTGGGGACAGTAATTTATTTGAGAGGTTAATTATTTAACTTTCTACTTTTAGAAGTGGGTTTGGCCTAGTAAAGACAAAACAAGATGAAGGTTTTACAAGATTTCTGTGCCCTTTTCACTGAAACCGGGATGAATGAAGCGGGAAAAACACTGTCAGCAAACTAACTAACCAGATTTATTGCAGGAGAGGAAAAGGCTATTCAAAACAGGGAAATATATTTTCATAATATACAGATAAACGTTGATTGCATTGTCTTTAAAGAATGAAACAATCCTTGTTGCTACAAAGGCCTCTGCCCAGTCTGTGACTTGTCTTCTCACTTTGACTTTGACATAGAGAAGCTACAGATTAGAACAGAGTTAAATACATCCATTTTTCCTTTTCCTTTAAGGCTCAGGCTTTTCATGTATTGTTGAAAAATCCTACCAGAAGATCATAAAGATATTCTCTTCGATTTTTTTCTAAATTTATACAATATTGTTTTTCACATTAGCAAAGTGGCTTGGGAAAATGAACTAGGCATCTGGATAGCCTAGGCCAAAAAGTCATCTCAGTGCAATGTGCAAACAGCTAAAGATGGCAGAAATGTTCATTTAACTGAAATTATCAAAATAAATCTCAAACTTCCATTTGATTTTCAAAAAGTAGTTCTAGCCAAGCTCATGAGAAAGAGTTTTTAGACATTTTTTTAAAAAAGTAAAATGTCTAAATATTCAATGTTTCTGGACCATGAACTTAATTGATCATTTTTACCCTGAAAATCTTTGAATCTTCAAGTTGGTGATTTGTGAATCACAATCAAAACTCCTTATGGAAATTAAGAAGAAAAGGAAATTTCACACATCAGTATGGCCACTCACAGGTTATCTGATAGTAAAACTTGAAACCGAAGTCGGTGGTGTGTGAATCGGAGTAGAAGTTAAGCAGCACAGGACCAGAGACCGTAATAGGAGACAGGAGCTCATCCCCACACATGGTAGCAAGAGGCGGGGAGGCCGCGCTGCGCCCCCTGATGATGCGCACACCGTCACCGTCACAGCTTCCCGTCACGGCGGAGCGCGCTGTACAAAGCATGAAACAAGCAGCATTTTAATCAGATGCAATATAAATAATCAATGCTGTAAACAGTCAAACAAAAAATTAATGAAGATTCATGCACTTTACATAGAAATGGAAATGAGAATCAAGAGCTATTTTGGTAAGTGTTGGTTTAACGTGGTTTCCTGATGTAGTGAGGTTTACCCTAGTCACAAAACAAGCACAGGTATATGAACACAGGTAGAACTTCACAATAGATAAATTCACTTTGAAAAAGCCCAGAATTCTTTTTTTATCAATTTTTTTTAATTCAGTGATATAAACTGGGGAGACTTTTGCCTCCCACAGACGTTCGGTAATATCTGGACATTTTGGCTGGCACGCTGGGGCATGCCACTGGCAAGGAGCGGGCAGGGCCCACGATGCTGCTGAGCCTGCTGCAGGGCTCCAGGCAGCCCGCACCCCCATCCCGCAGCCACAACAAACACTGCCTGGCCCCGAATGTCCACAGTGCTGCTACTGAAAAACCCTGTTTCACATGAAGCTATGTAAAGATAACAAACTCCTGCCATGGAGAGATGATTAGAAACTCCTTAGTGTTTTCTGAACAATGGATATATATGTTCACACAAACCTTATTAGCCTTGGTTTAGTGATGGTAAAATATATATCACTGTTTTGTTTTCTAATTATAAATAAATATATATTGCAACCCACCCTAAAGAGAAATGAAATTACAGAATAAACAAAAATTATAAAGCCTTTTATTACAACTTATGACATCACTTTTATATATGAATTATACTGTTAAAACATTAATTGGGATCATACTGAACATGCTCTTTAATTACCTAATTTTTATTGATATAAAATAATATAAGATGCATTTTATATGATTAAATATTCTTCTAAAACATCACATTTAATGCATATAACAAATTCTAACATACAGATGCATCATACCATGTTCAAGTCATCCCCTATGCTTAATAATTCCATTATTTTCCACTTTTCATGATTAAAAATACTGTTGAAACATTCAGTACATAAGTATTTGTGTAAGTTTCTCATTATTTCATGAGAACAAATTTTTAGAAGGTGAGTTACTGGTTCTAAGGTAAGTTTCTTTTTCAGGTTTCTCAAAGGTGTTACCAACTCGGTCCCATAACTTTAGATAGCTGACATTTCCCCAAACCTACATTTTTATCACCCAGTAGAGAAACCTTATGCCCATTGCAAGTAAATGCCCATTTACCCTTCCCCCTTTACTGCTCTCCCACCCCTAAGCAGCCGACTTTCAGCCTCTCTGGATTTGTCTAATGTGGACATTCACATAGACAGAATCATATAATATGTGACCTTTTATGATTGGCTGCTTTTACTTAACATAATGTTTCTAACGTTCATCCATGCTGTGGCATGTGTCAATACTGCATAACTTCCAAGGCTGAATGGTAGTCCATTGCGCAAATAGAACACATTTTGTTTAACCATTCAGCAGTTGATGGACATTTGATTTGCTTCTACCTCTTGGCTATTGTGAATAATATGGCTATGAACATTCAGATACAAAGTTTTGTGTTGGATATTATGTTTTCAATAATCTTGGGTATATAAGTAGGAGTGGAATTGCTGACTTACATGGCAACTCCGTGTTTAATATTTTGAGGACCTATCAAACTGTTTTCAAAAGAGGCTGTGCCATTTTCCTGCATGACCAGAAATGCATATGGGTTTCAATTTTCCACAGAATCACCAACACCTGTGATTGTCTGTGTTTTTATTGTAGCCATGTTTGTGGGTATGAAGTGGTAGCTCACTGTGGCTTTGATTTGCATTTCCCTAATTATGCTAAGAGCTTTCATGGGCTACTTGGCCATTTGTATGTTTTCTTTGAAAAATAGGTCTATTCTGCCATTTTTAAATTTGGTTATATGCCATTTATTGTTGAGTTGTTCTTTTACATTCTGGATATTAGTATGATAATATGTTTTTATTTCTCTTGGATAAATGGAATGGCTGGGTCATAAATTAGGTGTGTATTTGATTCTGTAAGGAACTGCCAATCAATTCTTCCAAGTAGTTATATCTGTATGCATTCTTATCAGGAATGTATGAGACTTCCACTTGCTCTGCAGGTTTATCAATTACTTGGTGTTGTCAGCCTTTTTAATTTCAGCCATTGTGGTGTGTGTAAAATGGAACCTCATTGTAATATTTAATTTACATTGCTCTGATGACTAATAATGTGGAATACTTTCATGTTCTCATTGACAAAATGCTTTTTTTTAATACAGATATTAAAATGAGCATGTATCAAATATCCTTCCTCCTTTCTCACACACAAAATTTACCTACTTATAAATTCCCCTCTGGAACTGGCCTAAACTACACTACAATATTTTGTATAATTGCATACAATGACACAGTGGACTCTGAAATCAGACTACCTGTTTGCTGCCAGAACACTCTTATAAATCAAAGAAATTATGATATACATTTACTTCATAATTTCAAGTCCCCAGGCTATAGACCTTGTTTCAAGGTGGGGGCATGTTACCTAAGACAATTCAATTAGGGCAAATTTCAAGACCTGGAATAGACGGTTGTGTGCTGGTAAATGTAACAACCAATTCTCCGAAGGGAAAAAAACAGCTCTGATTTGTAGCACTTGCCAATTTCCCTGATATAAATATTTCCCTGTAGCCAATTTCACGCTACCAACATGAGGTCATTAGATGCAGAATTTGGAATAGAATCAACAGTATGATTGGCTGTTACAGGATGGTCCATGCCCACGCCAGCATGCCACGGCACAGCTGCTCTCTCTCCTCCTAGACGTGCCTGAGGGGCACACAGCCCCCACTGTGAGGGTGGCTAACCCACGGCTAGGAGAGGGACCGGCCTTAGGGTGAGGCTCACACTGAGAAGCACAGACTGAAAATAGAAAGAGTAGAATATTTAATGACATAAGTAAAATGATAGATCAAGCAGGTCTGAGGCACACCCAACTTTGAGGTCTTTAGAAGTAAAGCCAACAAATTGACCTTTGATGTGTAAATCAGGTTGAGCTAAGTTTCCTGTTAATTATACCATAGAAATTCCTAATTAATATTGCATGGATTACCATAAACATAATCGTTGTTGTTTATTTTTTTTATAGAACTCCACCATCCTGAGCACTGTTGATAAATTGATTACTCCAAGGTACAACATCAGATCTAGTCTACGCTGATCCACTGTGTTCAAACTATAACTTAGCAAGAGGGAGTTGGCAGTAAAAGCCAAAGATGTTCAACTTGGAAAATATCAGCAGCCATCTCCTGACACACGACAGAAGCCAGGCTGTAGGTGGAGAAAATGGGGCTGTCATACAGAAAGCAGATACAAGAAGAGGGGAAGAGAGGGCATTCTGAAGGGGTCTTGTTCCGAGTGTCCTGGAAGCCCATTACTGCCCTTCCTGTTTTTAAACCTTCCTTTGAGGAGATGAGATAACCCAGTGTCCTTCCTATAAATTTTAATTTATATCCAAACAAACTTGAAGATAACCTACCACTTTAAACTGAAAGATGCTTGGTGAACGCATTTGTATTTTTTACATATCTGTACATTAAAATATTCTCTCCCCTTTTTAGATCTAAGTACTATCTTAGATAAAATTGATATTTTTATCAGAAAATGTCTCTGCAACTTAAATCTTAAGACATTTTAGGAATGTATTTGGCTCCTCAGCTAAGTTTCTATCTAGCTTAAAGAAATCTTAAGGTACCAATTCAAGACATATTTATTAAATTAGCCTCAAAGAATTCCTTCATTTTGAAAATCCTGGAAGAGAAATGCTTCCAAATGGGCATAAATCTACAGGTTAAAAATGTGAAATACTTAATTTCAATGACCTTATTATGGAGTTAGAAGCAATATAATGTTAGAAACATAAGACAAAAAAGAAGTAGATTAAACTCAGATTTACAGTTTGAATACTGCCAGATTATATACTTTAATTTTAACCTCAGAATTCAATGTGAAGACACTAATAGCCCCACTGGAATATTAAAAATTTAGAGTAGGTGAGTCCGAGGGAGAGAAGGTTATGCATTACTTATAAAAATATCTTTAGCCTACAATAAGATATAAAGTTATAAATCCCAACCCACAGGATGAAAAGAAATATTGCTGATGCTAGATCATAGTCTTGGCCTTACATTGATCAAACAGCCTTCTCTACAGTTATTCTTATTTAAGTTGTTGGCAACCTGATATACAAGGTCTGTCCGAACAAGGTCCAGCCATTGTTAACATCACAAGAATGGTTTGCACAACATCGATGTGACCTGGCAGCCAAGGAGAGTGGACTGGAATGCACATGTGTGAACAGTGATGACTTCACTGTACTAGTCAGTGGGGGTGGTAGACCCTGTTGAGTGAGGATGTGTACTGTGCGGCAGTTGCCTTAAAAATGACTGAGAAAGTAGAGCAATGAATCAAGTTTTGTGTTCAGCTTGAACATTCCTCCATGGAAACTATTTGAATGATTCAGAAGGCTGTAGCTATGGGTAACTGGTGATTGGCAGCTTCAGCACTACAACAGGCCAGCTCACGCATCACATCTCTTGCAGAGTTTTTTGGTGAAACATCAAATCACCCAGGTGACTCAGTCCCCCTGCAGACCAGATTTGATGCTGTGTGACTTCTGGCTTTTCTCAAAACTAAAATCACCTTTGAAAGGGGAGATATTTCAGATCATTGATGAGATTCAGTAATCCACAAAGGGGCAGTTATTGGCAATTGGGAGAACTATGTAAGGTCCTAAGGTGCCTCTTTTGAAGGGGACTGAGGCATCATTGTCCTATGTACAGTGTTTCTTCTTTCTTATATCTTCTTCAAAAAATGTCTCTATTTTTCATATACACAGCTGGATACTTTATGGACAGGCCTTGTAGACTATCACAGTGATAGTTCTCTTACAAAATAATAAAAAAACTGTGAAAAATAGGATAAGATGTGTCATGCTTGATTATTATTTCAAATAATTAATCAAAAGAGCTAGTTCAATTACAAAAATGTCACCATAAAATAGAGGTGGTATATCTCTATTGAGACATAATCAAAATTCGTTTGTTTATAAAAGTTAGGCAGGGGAGAAGCAGAGGAAGTTGAGAGGGGATATTAATATTTTGTAGATAGGAACACAATATTAAATAACTAAATAAACCATTAAACATAATCTGCTTATTCTCAAAGCCTGACTCAATAAATTGTGGAAGTTATGATATTTGGCAAGTTGCTTGATAGATTAAAACATTCCTGTATTTTTTCCAGTAGTCACTTCTTTAAAGTGGGGTGCCCCTCCAATTTTTTTGCACAAGAAATCACACATTACATAATATCAGGTCTTAGTTACCTAAAGTCTGAGAACATATCAAAGATTATAAACAAGGTAATACAAGAACTGATATATAAAGACACCATTAGGTGTCAAATAATTCACATATTATTATGTAGAGGTTTTTTCTCAAGCTCTGCATATCACATCACCATATTAGATTGAAGATATTAGCCTGAATTTTCAATGGGAGGACACTTGGTGACAAAGGCCATGGGCATCAGAAAATAATGACATTAAACAATTTTTTATAATCATAGGGGGAACCAATTAAATATCTAACCAAAATGTACACAAAGCTCTTACGTAGAATAGGTACAGTTAAATGCAACCAGCATGATTGCATGCTAGAAAGAGAAAGGAACTTAGGCCTATAAAATGGTGTTCCAAGAAGCCAGATGAATACCAAAGCTGAGGTTATGGCCAAGAGGTAACATTCAACAAAACATATGAGAACATGTCAGGAAGACAAGTATCCTGAAATTGAACAATACTTTTTCCTCGAACTAGAGCCCATTTTATGGGACAAGGAGCCACATTTATTCTTAATTCTATCTTCAGTAAACAATTTGTTGTATATTTACTACTGAAATCTGAGGTGTAAGATGACCCTCCATGATTTGTTTTTATGCCTATTTTCCACCCTTCTAAAAACCTTTAAAACACATTTATTGTTTAAAATGAGTAGACCTCTCTATCCAACATACTAAAATATAATTTTCATTACATTGAACTTTATTACTGAGCAACGTTCGATTCTGAATTCCATTATGATTCCAAGAACTTGGAGAGAATTGAAAGGGAACCAGGGATGAGTAATTCAGAAAATTATATAAACTTGTGGAATTTAGATTCAGATTGCAATTTTTTCCTGAGAGTCATAGAGAGGCAGAGCTGCCTAAGAGGAGACAGAAAAACTCTTTCAGCTGAAACAATTTAATATTGTAGATAAGATAAAGTTTTTCAGTAACATTGCAAAGGGCTCTCGGGAGAGGCGGGGTAGGTGAGTTAGGGGGTAGCTGTGAATGCAGTCTGTTGTCTGTGTGATTACCTCTGCTCCAAGTAGCTGGCTACCTCAGTGGAGGGCATGATTCAGAGGGAGGGAGAAGCATGCACTGGGATTAAACTAAACTCCACAGAGTGTGCCAGCCAAAGTTGTAAAACACAGGCAAGTGAAGAATCTCATGTAACCAAAATGTCTCCTCTAGTGCTAGACCAATTTGAATAAAATATCCATAGAAACTATTTCAAAAGAACCACTGCCCAATGCTTTCTAGGTAATGAATTGTGAAATGTGCCTACATACTGATTTCTTTACAATGATTGAGAAGGCAAAGAGAAGAAATGGTAGATAGCTGAGTAATGCCACTTAAAAAAACTTCGATTAAATGGGGGGATGGAATGTGAACTAAGACAACTGACAAAACTCAATTTTTGTGCTTTTTAGTGGGGAAAAAAAGGACAAAAGGAAAAGTCTAAAATTAATTTTTCTTTTTTTCCTTTTAGCTTTATTTTAGGTGTAGCTTGTAAACCAGTTCTTCTAAATAAAAGAAAACTCAAGCAACTGTTATATAGGACTTCCTGTCTGGCTGTGCTGGAAATCTAGCCCTATTCCCCTGGGGGCTTTGGGCCGTCCACCCCTAGGGGACAGGGAGCCAAAGCATGTTCCTTTCTAGTTCTCCCACTGTCTGTGCTCATGTGCTGCTCTTCCACACAGTTCTTATCGAAAGATATTCTGGACCTGAGAAAACTGAGTTTAGAATTTGCCTATATACAGGAATTTTTTTGTTAACAATTTCTAATCTCTTCATTATCATCACCAAGGTGAATCAATGTTATTATCTAATTTTAATGATAGAAAAATCAAGATATAGAAGGCATTCACTTGCCTTAGGTTACTACATCTACTAACTTCTCTACCTTAGAAAGTAATGAAAAAAATGGCCTATGACCTTCCCAGTAACTGGGAGGCATCTACTTGGCCACATGAATAATAAGAACACAAAAATATACTTCTACACTGTTCAATGGGTGGGGAAATAAAATAACTATTTATTAAATGACATCAGATTACAAAATAAGTACAAACACTGGAAATTCCTCTCTCATCCTTTCCTGTTAACTTTTGTCTGTTTCTGGTTTCATTTTTGACAAAAGAAAAAAAAAACATTTTGAATTTGTTAATTCCCATTTCACAGCTTTTGAAGTCACTGTTCAGGATATCAAGAGCCATTTTAGTGTTGAGCTTACTTTCAGAAAAAAAGGTTGTCTTATAAATAAATGCTCAGATGAAAATTTCTCCCATGACTTCTGATATCACTGGAATTTTTGTATTTAGTAATAATTATACACAAAAGATAAGTCTGTAGTTTGTAGAATGACTAGTTTTGGAAAGATAAGAAGAAGAAAGTTGGAAAAATTTAGGCCAACGTAAAATATCATAACATACTTTTAGAGCAGCTTTAGTGAAAAGTAGTTAAAAAAGAAAAAAAAAGAAAGAAGTTACTGAACCTTGGTAACCTCCCTGTACAGAAACTGCCAGTATGTAGTTGAATACTTAGTGTACCAGCCTGAAGAGAAAACTTTTCCTAACCAGCTGTCACCGTTTAGCAATCACAAGGTATGGACAAATGTGCTTCCAGTGTTTTATAGGCTGGGACAGCCCAATGAAAGAGCACATCTAGAACCCTCCTTTCCTCCTAGGTCAGTGATGGCTCTGCCGGTGTGTTAGGCTCAGACATGCTTAGTCACTGGGACTTATTCCCTCAACAGTTCCTATGGACTACAACAGTTTGAAAGGCCAAAGTTTGAAAGGCCAATGCTCCTGAAAATCAGAGGCTGGGATTCACTCTGAGAGCAGTCCTCAGTTTTATCACAGCATGCTGCACACGAATTCTTTGAGCCCATTTTAGAAGGGGCAGAGTGTTATTTTACTGTAGCTAACGAATTTCTAGCTTCTTGATGTTATTTAATGAACATCAGCATTGATATGATTAGTGATAAGAATCTAATTAAAGATTTGATTAATGTTGCCCTTTCTGGTAATCATTATAATTTAATTAAACTGTAGCCAGAAATTACCTACTTAGCGATTTGAAAATACTGAGTACTTGTAACACTGGAAATGTCACAAGGCATTATCATAAAGATATTATCTTATTTTAAAAAATCAGTCTTTTCAACTGGGTCATGATAAGCAAATCCATTAGTAGAAGTTGAAATCGCTTAATCTGCAAAACCAAGAATCTGCCTTCAGGCATCTTGTGTCACAGCACAGCTGGAGATTTGACAAAACAGTGGTCATGCAATAAATTATAGTTCACAAAATATCTTTCTATAGGCATTTTCTGACTTTTATAATGAATATTTTATATTTTAAAAAGATGAAAGTTATTATCAAAAAGATTAAGCAATTTACACAGTCAGGTGACTAGTAATGGTCAACCCAGCCTCGGGGACCCATCTGAAATGCCACACTCACCCCACCACACCCCACGTCCAGTACTCGGAGTATTTGCTGTCCCTGTGCCCCATCGAGTCAGGGAGCTCCTGTTCAGGGTGAGCGTAGGTCCCCTTCTAATAATACATATCCCATTGTTACAGTGGTGCTTTTTTGTGGCTACTGTGCATAGTACATCTGACAGACTCTCCTTTTTACTCTCTAAATGACATTGGCATATGCCATTCTTCTGTTTATGTAATTTAATGAGAGCAAATGCACAGTCCAAGCCACACACTTCTCCCTGTTATTAAAATAACATTCCCCTGAATATAAAAATAATAGAAAAGGTATAAAAAAGAAAACAAATATCACGATCTATGGCACAGTGGTAACGACTCTTCAAGTATGACTTAAGAACTCTACAGATTATTCACATGTATGTTATTGAAAACAGAAATCTGGATCATCTTATAGAAACTGCTTTACTTTCTCCTAATGCTACATATATCATGGACATCTTTTTAGATTTCTGGGGTTTGGTGCTAGCAAATGCTAAGAAGATCATATTAAACTTCATGTTCCATTTTTACAGGGACATACATCATGCTTACTTGGCAATTTCTAGCAAACACAGGTGCACCAAACCACAACTTGTGAAAGTCAGGAAAAGGAGATCATAGAAAAAGGATCAAGTGAGAGAGAGGCTTTGGGGAATTCATCAGTGTATGAGGACTGACAAGCCATTTTCACTTTTATGAAACCTAAATTTCCCAGATACTGAATACTGGAGAACATTTTGCTAAATTTAACTTCTCATTGCCATGGTAGACTACTTAAAGGGAAAGAAATTTTAATTGTGCAGAGGTAGCTTGATAAATTTACTGATTAATTATACTTTAGCAATGAAAATTTAATTTGTAAAAAATATTAGTATGACTGAGTGGTTGAAAACACCCATCTACTTGGAGGGATCTCTCTTCCATAATGTCAAAGCATCCGTTCAGCATCAGGTTGTGTTACTGTAGCCACAGCCCAGCCCAAACCAGAAGCTCCACTGTTCTCTCAGCCAGCAGCCCATCCCCTAGGGTCGTAATGAACCCAACGAGGTGGTTGTGGTTAGAAATTTCACAACCACATATATAGGACTGATGAAGACAATAGAAGAGAAAGGAGATGAAAGGGTATCCCATGACAATACTTAAATGTACAGCTCAGATATTTGTAAATTTTACCTTGATAGTTTCTCTCACTGGTTATAGTGCGTGCATGACTGTGGGTGTGTATATCCACATCTATGTCCATAGACTATAAATGTAAATGAATAAATTAATAACTATTATTAAAATGTAATATATTTCAGACTTATTTTCCTTAAGGTATTAACTTGAGGCTTGTGTTATTAAAGCTCTCGTGTTATTTTGTTTTACTTCTGGAGGCAGTAGCCTGTACCATGGTACCTGTGTTCTTAAAACACTGGATGGAATTTTAATCAAGTTTATATCATCGGTACTCTGTGACATTTTAAATATTTTCTTCAAATGGTGATTTTAGACTATCTATGCTCCTCATTCATTTATTAAGAATCAATTGTAATTTACATGCAAATAAGCTTACCTTCCAAATGGAAAGATACAAAAGTCAAGAGGACCACAGACGTAGGATTAGCCTCTATGAAATAGGTGCAATCCATGTTGTTGTCATACTGACTTGGGTAGTTCGGAGACATGATGTAACCTGAAGGCTTAGTGAAATTACTTCCACATCCTATGTAGGAAGAGAAAAAGCATTGTCAAAACATTTGTTCTCACATTCTGTATCTTTTTATCAGATACAGGAAAAGGCTCAAATTTCCTAAATTCTATAGAGATGTGTTCTCTGAGGCACCCCAAATGGAAGAAACAATAACTAAGAGAGTGGAATTCTCATTTAAAAAATAAATGAGAACATTACATATTTTTTTAGAAAATGCTGTGGGGTTTACAACTAAGTAGTAGAAATTTTTACCACAAATCTGTTGCAAATCACTTAATTTTTTTTCTGTTCATTTTCTTTTTTTAAGTTATAAAATGATGAAAACATTTTTTTAAATTGTTGATCTTGTACAGTTTTCTGTCTTTTACTCCCATCCCAGCCCACCTCCCCAGCCCTCCCCACCTCCCTCCCATTTCCACCCCCCACTAGTTTTTGTCCATGTGTCCTTTATACTTGTTGCTCTAAACCCTTCCCCCTGAAATTCCTTCCCCTCTCCCCTCTGGTCACTGTCAGCCTGTTCTCTGTTTCAGTGTCTCTGGTTATACTATGCTTGTTTGTTTGTTTTGTTGATTAGGTTCCAGTTAAAGGTGAGATCATATGGTAGTAAAGAAAGGATAACTTAGCAAAGATTTAATATGGTTCATGTAGATAAAGAAATGACTGATGAAAAGTGATTTGTACCACACTGGTACACCTAGTGCTTTTAAAATATCTTATTATATTGCCAGAAAACTGTATTATTTAATTACCATTGTAATCTGACCACAAAAACACCCACTTTAAAAAAAAATGGTTGAATGTACTAATCCCAACTCTTGGAATGCCTGGTGTCAGAAACAGAACTATCTTTTCACCACTAAAACGACTTTTGTATCCATATCACCACTAACTAGTTAATCCACATCACTCACTGATCTACCACGTGCACAAATATCAGTACCCTTTCACCTTGATATCAAGCACACACAGTTACACACATATACTCATATACAAGCAACCCAGTGAAGACCTAAGGTTAGGCCTAGGTTTGACTTTCACGCCTCCACCCTTTCTTTTATTTGTGTCTAAAGTACCCTTTCACTTCATTATTCCCTCTAACTCCTTTCATCAAACTTTTTCCTAAGCAGTGGTTTGCAGTTAGTAGCTACTTGATTCAATGCAGCCAACAGGCACACACCATTGGCTCTGAGGCTTAAACACTGCTACATTTCCCCCAACCTCACTTGTGAGTAGTAATAAAAGAAGGAAGGGAAAATTCTGAAGCAAGTGGCTCCCAAGGTTTACTGGCCATGAGAATCATCTGGGTGGGGGCGAAAACATGCCCATCCACACCCATGGAAATTCTGAATTCAAATGGGTCAGCCGAGGCCCGAGAATCAGCATGCTTTTAAAGTCCCGGGTAATTTCAGTGCAGGCAGTCAATGTGCCACATGCTGGGTACCTGGTTGACTAGTAATTATTAGCGTCCTGGGCACCTGCCAAATTCCTGGCCCCTTGGGATTTGGGGGTTAATTTTAGATGTCTTAGGGGCACTCAGGCCTTTTACATCAACTCTCAGTTGACCTACCACTGCATTCAGTTCCATCTTCACTGATTTTTGAAGGATGGGAGTACTCGCAGGATTAGGTGGCCAAGCCACCCTTTCCCACATGGACCCCATTCTAGCCTATCCTGGCGTAGTGCCCTACTCTCCCCAGGCCTGCCTGTGGCAGCCACACCTTTCAAGGATCTCTCAGTTTGGTTTTTAGTGCCACTTACGGCTTGTGAAGGAAGCAGAGAAGCCCTGAGCCGGTGCCTCCTGAGACTGGAACACAGCTGTGAGTGCATTTCTCCGTGTGATGATGGTGCCAGGAGCCACGTTCCCACAGCTCGTGGATAGCAGCGCTGAGTCTGCCGCCTCAGTTCCTTCCCACACCTAGTACAGCCACAAACACAACTTAATGCTCAAGGTTTTCCTGCTGACATTTTAATGCACCTAGGCTGAAAAATCATGGTACGAAGGTGCGTATCAACCTAAACATAATAGTAAATAAAACACATGCAAATCTGCAATATTTTCTTTTGAGAATAATAGTTCTAAACTGCATTTTAACAGCATGTCTCATTTTTTTTATTTTTCCAAGCACATTATGTTTATTTTTGTGTAGCCAGACAGTAATTTTTTTAAAAAATCAGTCACTACTCAGTTTCCTCTCACCTTCTCCGAGTTGGCCTAACCTAAGTTAGTTGAGCTTGCTAGGTGCCCAGACAGAGAGAGAGAGAGAAAGAGAAATGTGTGGGCCTTACCATTTGTCCTGAGTGGACGGAAAACTGTGGGTTATGAGTAGAGAACACTACCAAGAAAGAAGCCTGTGGAAATTAATGTTTTCATGGAGCATAAAGAAAGTGGACATAAATTCCAAGTAGACAAGGTCGATCCAGAAAAAAGTACAGCCATTGTTAATATTATGAGAACAATGTGCATGACATTGATGTAACCTGGCAGCCAAGGAGAGTGGACTGGAATGTGCAGGTGTGAACAACAACCTCACTGTACTAGTCGGTGGGGGCGGTAGACACCATTGAGTGAGCGTGTGTACTGTGTGTCACATTCAAAATGACCGAGTGAGAAGAGCAATGAATCTGCATCAAATTTTGCATTAAGCTTGAACATTCCTTTGCAGAAACTATTCAGATGACTCAGAAGGCTACAGCTATGGGCATCTGGTGACTGGCAGCTTCATCACAACAACACACAGGCGTTCGTGCATCACGTCTCATTCAGTCCTTCGGTGAAACATCAAATCACCCAGGTAACTCAGCCCCCTTACAGCCCAGATTTGGCACCCCGCCACTTCTGGCTTTTCTGAAAACTAAAGAGATTTAAGACTAGCAATGAGATGCAGGCAAATATGGCAGGGCAGCTGATGGAGATTGGGAGAACAGTGTGAGATCTCAAGGTGGCTACATGGAAGGGGCCTCAGGCATCATTTTCTTATGTACAATGTTTCTTATACCTTGTATCACCTTCAATAAATGTCTCTATTTGTTATAGTTCATGGCTGGATACCTTCTGGACAGATCTCGTATATGTAACTAGCATACACTGAAATAAATCATAGCAGAATTCCTGCTAAAGTTAAACTTTAAGGCTCCACTTGAAGAAAGGATGAGATTAGGTCACTATGTGGTATTATTCAGTGAAGACCAGGTGAGCAACTCCCAGGTAGATTTGGTCTGTCATTTAGTTAGTTTGGCTACATTAAAAGAAATAACTGATACACTCATTTGAAAAATAGTTTCTGAGGAATAAATGGTAAGCATCGAAGTCCCTAATCAAACCTATCCTAACCAGACTAGTGAAGGACATTAATCATAGAAACACAAATTTAAATACAAAATTCCAACTTTGAAAGGGGCTGCATGGAACTGTGTAGAGTATACAATAAGGTGCTGTACTTGATTTTCAGAGCAGTGAGCCTGCCTAAGGAAACCCCACGGCAAGGAAAGGCATGTCTAGTTCAAAGAACAGAGAGGAACCGAGTAAGGTGTGAGGAGAGGCTGAGAGTCCATGCAGGCCTCGTCGAATGTTAGGGGTCCAGGCCACTGTCCTGAAAATGGTGAGGAGCCTCTAGGAAGCTCAAGGGTAGATGACATTTGGCTTTTAGAAAATATTACAATGTGAAGAATAGAGAGAAAAGAGAGGATGCTGGGAGACCTGCCAGGAGAGTTTTGCAGTAGTCCAAGCAAAAGATCATGGTATAGAAAATGCTGAGTCACTTCAGGAAAATATTGATATGAGGTAAGGAATACACACTATGGGGGGAAAAATACTATTAAACATGTTTAACCGGGGAAGGCCCTCCTCATTGAGAGAGTCTCAACTGGGAGCAATTCCGCTGTTCCCAGGGAAAAATGATTATTAGCGAAGTCTGGAGGCATTTTTATCATATTTGGTATGTGGGTAGCATGTAGTGGTTAGGGGCCAGGGATACACAGGACAAGACTCCCCCAGCTAATAATTATCTAGCCCAAGAAGGCAAAAAAGTAATCAGGTTTGGGTCAGTCTTCCTTGACTGCTTGACTTTTTTTAAAATCAAATTATGCAAGATTACTCACTTGAACATATAATTTTCAGGAATATTTCTCAACAAAGCAATAAAACATCAAGCCATTAAAAACATTTCTATTGGCATATCAGTCAATAGGAAGAAGAATGAAACAGCATGGATTCGTAACACTGACTTAATATTTCTCAGTTCTTTAAAGTGATATCATTTCAATTGATTTTTTAAACACTGTCAGCCATTAGTCATTTTATTAAAGTCAAATTATATTTCCATTTATTAGATATGGGAAGAGCCTGGCACTGTAGCTAATAAGAGCAAAAGCACAGATATTCTGTCAAATACCTAAGATAAAAGATGTGTCAGGATACAACTGAACACCAAACAAACACACAATCCAATTTAAAAAATGAGCAGACAACTTGAATAAACACATTTGGAGAAGGACATACAGGTGACCAATAAACATATGAAAAGATGCTCATCATCACTAATCATCAGAGAAATGCAAATTAAAACCACAATGACATGTTGGCTCACACCTGTCAGAATGGCCACCCCTAATAAATCAACAAATAGCAAGTACTGGTGAGGATGTGGAAAAAGGGGAGCCCTGGTGCACTGTTGGTGGGAATGCAGACTGGTGCAGCCACTGTGGAAAACAGTATGGAGTTTCCTCAAAAAAATTAAAAATGGAACTGCCTTATGACCCAGCAATTTCACTTGTGGATCTAAATCTGAAGAACTCCAAAACACTAATTTGAAAGAAAACGCACCCCTGTTTATTGCAGTGTTATTTGCAATAACTAAGATACAAAAAGCAACTCAAATGCCCATCAATAGACAAGTATATAAAAAATTGCGGTACATATATATACAATGGAATATTACTCAGCCATTAAAAAGAATGAAAGCTTACCATTTGTGACAGCATGGATGGACCTAGAGGGTATTATGCTAAGTGAAGTATGTCAGAGAAAGGCAAACACTGTATGATTTCACTTATACGTGTAATCTAAAGAGAAAAATAAATGAACAAGCAAAATGAAACAGCCTTATAGATACAGAGGAAAGACTAATGGTTGCCCGAGTGTAGGGAGACTGGGGGGATGGGTGGAAAAGGTGATAGGATTAAGTAAAAATTGATAGCTACAAAACAGTCACAGGAATGTAAAGTACAGCATAGGAAATATAGTCAATAATATTGTAATAACTCTCTATGGTGCCAGGTGGGTAGTGAAAACATCAGGGGAAACACTTTGTAAAGTACGTGATTGTCTAACCACTGTGCTCGTACAAAACTAATACAAAATAATGTTGAATGTAAATTGCAATTCAAAAAATTTTAAAGATATGTCAGGAAAGAAATGTACACTATTTTCCCCAATACTCCTTTTAATTTTTCCCCTTAACTATCCAAGGAAACAGTGTACAGAAGTTTTCTATCTGCATTTAGTAAAATTATAAATATGATTTACTAATATCTGTGTATACTATTTTTACAAATATTACTGAAAAGCAAAGTGATAGGAGATAACTTTTAATAAGGAATCTCCAGTTCTTTAATGAAGAACTTCAAGAATACTCATGTGCTTATTTATACCTTTCTGAAGTCACTAATTATGAATCTGACAGCTCTACCTTTTGGCCCAAGACACACGTGCAGTAATGATAATACTGGTAAGGAGTTATTAAGTATTCATTGCTGCCTTGTCAGTCAGCAACTCATGCCATTGGCTCTATGACCCAAGACTCGTCAAACTATTAGGTCTACACAATGTTACAAAATTGTCATCAGGTCCAAAACTTTTCAACTTACTTAAGGTTTTTCTGTAACTCAGCTTTGCTGCAAGTGATATTTTATCATTCAAGTAACCTTTTTTAAAAGTAAATATTTACTGAGAAAACTCCAGATCCATATGTGGTTATAAGATATGAAACAGAGAAATCCCTGCACACATATTCCGGTTTTCCCCAACATGGACAGCCTGCAAAGCTGTAGTGTATTATAAGAACACTGACATCAGTACAATCCAGCAATCTTGGTCAACTGCCCAGTTTTCCTCGTACTTCCACTTGTGTGTGTACATTCAGTTTTACACAAGTTCTACGCCACTGCATTCAGCAGGTCCGACACCACCAGGACACCTCGCGTTACCCTTTTACAGTCACAGGATTGACTTCCGCACCCCCGGCTCTCTAACCTCTGTCTTTCTGTTCTCCATTCCTAAAACATTGCCATTTCCGAAACGTTACATAAATGGGACAATAGATTATACAACCTTTTGAGACTGGCTTTTTGTACTTGGCGAAACTCCCTGGTGATTTGTCTAAATTGTTAGTCTGTCAATACTTTGCTTTTATCAAGTTGTGTTCCATGATTTCTATGTACTAGAGTTCATTTAACCATTTAACTGTTGAAGGACATTTCACTAATTCCAGTTTGGAGCTATTACACATAATGCTGCTATGAACATTGATTCACAGGTTTTGTTTAGATATAGTTTGCATTACTCTAGGATGAATCCCCAAAATGAAATTGCTGGATCTTGAGGTAAGTGCATGTTTAATTGTATAAGAAACTGCTAAACTGTTTTTCAGAGTGGCTGTGCCATTTTACATTCCCACTAGCAATGGATAAGTGATACATCTTTCCCCAACCTTGCTGGCATTTGGTGTTTGTCGCAGTTTTTAAGTTTAGCCGTTTTGAGAGGTGTGCAACAGTATCTGAGTGTGGTTTTAATTTGCATTTTCCCTAGCAGCTAGAGATGCTAAACATCTTTCCTTATGTTTATTTACCATCTATATATTGTCTTTAGGGTAATACCTGTTTATACCTTTTGCCCACATTCTAATAGAAATTTTGTACTTTTATTTGTGGGTTTCGGAGTTCTGTATACGTTCTAAATAGTAGTCTACTGTCAGATACAGGTTTGCAAATCTTTTCTCCCCGTAACCTGTCTTTTCACCCTCCTCACCGAAGCATTCGCAAAACAAAAAAATTTCACATTTTGTTGAGATAAAATCAATTAATTTTTCTTTTTATAGATCATTCTTTTTATGTTTAGTCTAAGAACTTTTCACCTATCTCTAGGCCCTGAAGATCTTCTGCTATTTTTCCCCCTAAAAGTTTATGGCTATATATTTTACATTTACAGGCTATATATAAATTTATAGTCTATGGTCTATTTTCAGTTAATTTTCATATAAAGTGTGAGGTTTAAGTTTGCTAGCTATAGGTGGACTCTTCTTGCTTTTGTATCTCCTGTCAGAAATTGGAGTCTCAGATCAGGAGGGAAAGAGGCGCTTCCCCAGGCTGCTTAGCCTGCTGGCGGTGTTGCCTTGGCCCGATGTCGGAGGGGCTCCCAGTTGAACCAGAGGAAAAATGGGCCAAAGAAATGTTTCATATCTGTATTTACAGGGAAAGAACTTTCGAGTCTTACATCTACACATTACATGCTGACTCAGTCCATGAGAGAGAGAGTTCATTTGTTTCATGAAAAAAGCAATTAGGAATAGTGTATATTAAGTGTGTTTTATTATACACATATTTTATATAAGTACAGGATTTTTATTTAAACAGTAAGCACAGATTAATTAGATATAAAACATAATTTGAGAGATGATATAATAACAATAAAAACAATAAAAATACTTTATTCATTAGGTGGTTTTATATTCGCAGTACTGAACACTATGTTATATTACCTCTAATGCTTAAAACAATCCTGCTGAAGTAGGAATTGTTTTCTTTATTTTATGGTTGAGTAATTTTAAGTTCAAATGCTTAATTGGCTCACAGAGAAACATGCAGGTGGTAAATGTAAGAGATTTGAATAGAGTCCAGACTAATGTGAACTTAAGGCTGATGTTCTTCCCACTAAAAGGCATAGCCTATTAGAAATAAAACATACAAGATGGAAAAGAGCACAGAGGAATGAATTTCCAATCAGTCATCACGGTCATAAGTCATGACAGTGAGGCCAGCGCCGCCTGAGCAGTAACTGTAAGGCAGCCAGGCTCACTGACTGCCTCACTGCCACTGTTTGACTTGGGTCTGTCTCTCTCGTGGTCTTTGCAGCATGTGGGCTCTTAAGGCCAAGGTGACGGCGACAACAGCCACTTCTCTAGCCTTCTGTAATTTTTATAGTATACTTTAAATGGTGCCTTACATTCATTTTGTCCTAGAGGATCTATCAGGAAGAGAGAGAGGGAGAGAGCAGAGAGAATAAGAGAAAAAACAAAATCTGGCCTCCTCTCTCTTTAGTTTCTACAGAAAGGAAGAACCATTAATGCTCATGAGAATTTAATAAGACCCAAAACCATCTCCTTAAGTTACTTTCCTGTGTATTAGCAAATAAAAAGTCCCATGGCAATACGTGTGTTGTGGTTCAAAGTTTAACTCCTAATAGTCGAGATTTCTCACTTTTTTAATTCAAGAAATCCAAGCAGCGAAATTGTCCTGTTCTTATTTTGAGAGGCAATGAGTGATTTCTACTCTAAATGTTTATGTTCACAAAATCAGTTCTGCTCCAATTAAATAAATAAGCCCACTAACCTTCACGAAGCTGTTCTGACACTGTCCATCACCGCTGGGGATCAGGAAGTTGTTGTCAAAGCTGATCTCCAGGTGATTGCTTTCATGAGTAATGACTGTCCAGGAACACCGGCTGTTCTCAGGAAAATTCTGAGGCCAGTGAGGGGATCTGATCGTTCCATTATCTGAATGAAGTATTCCACCACAACCTTAAAAATTGTCATGGAAAAAGTCATTAATCTGGAGGAAAATAACAACGGTAAGCCAGGACTTCTAGAGAAGACACATTTCTAAATGTGAGATTTTAGCTCATCTCTCCTTACATATGCGTCCCTGGCCTTTGGGGCAGGCATACAACAAGAATGCTCAGTCAGTGTCAGGTGCACTGAATCTACAGGAACCGTCAGCTGTTACTCTTTTGTCACACCGCTAGGCGCTCAGCTGAGAACTCTAATCCTTGTCATGAAGAGGATGGACTTCTACCCCGTCTTCAGACAATACCAATATGATATACCCCCTTTGAGGCTACAATTTGTGGTCCAGCGATCCCAAATTGTGTGTTTTATTACCACAACCACACAAGAATACAAGTCCTTACTCATTTGCAATTTTATTCTAACACACAGGACTAGAGAAAGTCATCTTGAGAAGGGAACATTCTTCCATTAACCACTCTGGTTCATTCATATTAAAATATTGATGAATGGAATAAAATACATGGATTGACATAAAAAATCTTGAGTTATTTTATACTACTGAACCATGTACTTAAGACATGACAAAAGCCACAGTGGATTGAGTGCCCCTGGCCTCTGAACCAAAGGGTCGCTGGTTCAATTCCCAGGCAGGCACATGCCTGGGTTGCAGGCCAAGTCCCCAGTAGGGGGCGTGCAAGAGGCAACCACACACTGATGTTTCTCTCCCTCTCTTTCTCCTTGCCTTTCCCTCTCTCTAAAACTAAATAAATAAAATCTTTTTTAAAAACTCCCTCTGAGTTCACAGCAACCAGTGCTTTAATGAGGGAAAATCTGACTCATTCCATGAAGATCTTTGTAATAACTCTGACTCTCCTGGAAAGAATTGCCCTGTGTGTGTAACATTGCAAGGCTCTAAAAAAAAATCCTGACTAAAAGTATCCAATGCAAGTTCTTACATTTTCTGGGAATTTCCATCAAGTCCATACTTTATATACTGAAATGTTACATCCTTTGAAATCAAATGTACAATTATTTGTCACATACTACAGGCAGAGCATTTATTCTAAAATCACAAATCTTGTTATTTTGCTGCTCAGCACTCTTCACTGGCTCCTCACTACTTAAGGATAATATGGAAGCCAAGACGCCACATGATGTGGACTACTTATCTTCCTGCCCTCAGCTCACCACTTATCAGTCTGCCTCCAGGCTGCCAAATGTTAAATTACTTGCAATCCCAACACATCTTTTCTATTACTTTTTCTCCTTGCCTTTCTCTCTTTTTTGTGGTTGTGCCCTTTTGCCTATGGAGGCAGAATGGTGAAGCGTTGAGATCAAAGCTTCTGGGCTCTGTCTTTATTCAAACCCTGACCCTACCAATTATTAGCTACACAATCTAGGCAATTTATTAACCCATGTATCCTAAGTTTCTGGCTGTGCAAAATGGAAAAAACATGTATTGGTGCTGCGCCTTCCTTTCAGGGTTGCTACCTGAGATGATGCCCTTAGAACTGAGTCTTACAGAGAGTATACAAACTATACACTTGCTGAATTAGTTATTAAATTTTTTAAATCAAAGAAAAAAGATGGTAAGTGCAGAGAATATTTCTTTTACCTAAAGTTTGTGTGCTCCACGTAGCATAGAATCCACCATTTTGCACTGAATGGTCGGAGTTAAAAATCACCACCAGCTGGTTTGAACCGGACTGGATTGGCCCAGGGTTGGAAGTCCCACAGTACTGTCCTATTATGGGCGATCCAGGAGAGCCACCGTTCCTGACAGTGACAGAGTCCCAAGCACAGGTTGCATGGCTTTCAATATCAAAGTCACTAAACGTAAGCTGCAGGAGAGGAAAGAAATAATGAGGCACTCCTTATTATTTCATGAGTTGTGAGTTTACCTACCCAGAGTTAGATAAGCTCCCCACAAATTCTTTTATTTTGCTTTAATGTATACAATTTTGTATTTATATCTCTTTATTTAATTTTCCCTTGCCCTCCTCTCTTTTTCCTTATTGAAGTTTCTCTTGGAAATTGTGAAAAAGGGTGTTTCTCTCCAAAGTAGAGTCACTAGGAGGAACTCCTCAGTCCCCTGGGCTGGGATGGCAAGTCATATCAAATGCATGAATACACCTCACTCCTGGCTATGGAATTATCTTCTACGCTGAGCTTTTCCAATGCTTGAAACAAGAACTTATTCTCCAGTAATTGCAAACTTATAGACATCATTCTATAAGAGAGAATTTTAGGGAGAAAATAATCTGATTGCAAAATCAAAGGCTAATATTTGCTTGTTAAAAGAACTCTGTTCCCACACAGGACATCATATTGTAGTTCTATAGTCTCAGAAGTAATTTTCTCAGTCATCAGAACTCACAGT
This sequence comes from Glossophaga mutica, assembly GCA_039655065.1. Classification (NCBI taxonomy): domain Eukaryota; kingdom Metazoa; phylum Chordata; class Mammalia; order Chiroptera; family Phyllostomidae; genus Glossophaga; species Glossophaga mutica. Next base: position 163,529,023 of record CM077303.1, read on the forward strand.
GATGGTGTGGCCTTGCGGGGCTTCCAACAACCAAGAACAGTGGGTCAATCTGTCATAAGAGGCTGGATAGTTGGGGCTTGTGATCAGTCCACTCTCACCTATCTGTATTCCACCACAGTCTGAAATTAGATTTGTAACCTTCTAAATAAAATAGGAAAAAAAAACCCCCTGCAAAACCAAGGTATGTTATACTTTAAGCTCTCATATTTTATAATTTAAAAATATAACAAATGAATAAATAAGTGAAATTGGATAAGAGCAAAGTAGAACTGTGTGCAAGATTAGAAATAAACAAAATCCTATATACAGAATCACAGAGCAAAGTTTAGTACAACGGAGAAAGAAGATAATACTGTACCATAATGCAGCAAAATTAGGTGTGTGTATATAACTGAGAGTGAATGTACTAGAGACAAAATAAATAAAATTGCCTTACTTGAAGAAGCCAGGCCAATGAAAATAAATATACACTGGAAGAATATGATTATTTCCATAACTAAAGATTTTGTCATTTGACAATAAGCACATATGTCTGTAGTCGGCTATCAAAGTACACTTGTATATTAGCACAGCAGTTGAAAAACAGATACATACATAACACATAGCATGGTATGATGTTTCACACAAATAATACTGCTTTCTGAAGTCTGACTCCTTTCTTTCAATCTAATAAAGAAAAATAAACTGGCAAAATGATTAATTGAGTAGATAATGCTTGTCCCAACGTCACTCCTCCTCACTCCTTCTCCCAATCAACTTCCATTTGATTATAGCACAAAAAAAAGTTAGATAAAACTAAACCAAAACATATTTTGATTTATATCCAAACTTAATGGGAAGAAAGGAGATCTCCAAAATCAACAAATAAGTGCACTGAAATTCTGAGGGGTAATCTCACGCTGAAAGTATATTAGTCTAAGACAGAGAACCAAGATGTGTGTCCCAGGGACTGGGGTTAAGGTCTTTATGACCAGACAGAAAGAGAACATATGACCTCAGACCCCCACAAAGTCAAGAACTAGGGTTGAAAGTTTACATACAGTTGGGGATCTGAAAGGACTGCCATATTAGTGAAAAGGAACTAGAAAAACTTCAAGGGCCCAAAGCAGCAGCAAGGAGTAGTCCTGCTTAACCTGGATGAATTTTTTAGGTGCAAAGTATCATAGCTGTAAATCTAACATGAAACATTAGCCCAGTAATATGTTCAAAACATACATTATGACTAAATAGGGTTTATCCTGGAAATCAAAGAATGGTTTAAAGAGGGAAAAAATTCAAAATAATTTATCACATTAGTATATTAAAGGAGGAAAGTAGAGTCATTTCAATAGATGCAGAAAAATTATTTGATAAAATCTTATATCCATTCCCAGGGCGGGAAAAACAAACACGACTTTTTTTTGTACACTATGAATTTAAGGAGCTTTCTTTATTCTGATAAGGAGTATTTACTGAAAACCTAAGAGCAGCCCATATACTTAACAATGGCATGTCATGGGCATTGACATTAAGGTCAAGATCAGATGCTCTCATCTCTTCCATTCAAAATTATGATGATGGCTTAGCTAGTGAAATAGCGCAAGAAAAAGAAATGAAGTATTAGGACTGCAAAAAAAGCACTATCATTTGCAGAAGATATGATCATTTATACAAAAAAACACAAAGATAATTATAGTTAAAATACTAAACTAATGAAAGTACAGCAAGATCTCTGGGCTAAAAACCAATATAAAAATTAAAAAATTCCTAGATATCAGCAACAACCAATAAAAAAATGTAATTTAGAATATCCTATTGACATCAGCAACAAAAGCAATAGCAATCTAGAAATAAATCTAACAAAATGTATATAAGATATTTAGGGGAAATATTATAAAAATGTTACCTATTATTTTATTGCCAGAGTTTGGAAGCTTAATCCTAAGTCTTACCTGTAAAGGAATACTGTGCATGGAACCCAATATGCTCTACACGGTCATTGGTGACAAAGTGTACCCACACCTGAGGATAAGGTATAACCAATGGCACTGTAGATGCTGAAGGTCCACAAAGTCTCCATATCAGAGGCCCTTCAGCATTACCTGAACAAAATAACACATCAAGTGCCATTATTTATACAGCTTTTAAGAAATACAGTTAGTGAATTCAGTAAGAATCAATAATAAAAAAAACTTCAAGGTACTCATTAACACACATTTAAATTTTTCATTAGTAACAGACATTTCAAAAATTTCCTCTCCATCTTTGTCAAATGCTAAAGAAAGAGACTCTCCAAGACAAAAATCAAATAAACAACAACAAAAAAGCATGCTTTTCTGGTATGGGCCTCTTTTTCTAATGTAGGTGCCATTATGTTCCAACTTGTTTTCATAATTATTTAGTATATATAAACAGAGATGCAATTAATTTTTTAAAAAAACCTTTTGGTTGTGCCTTGTTTTTTAGAAAGTAAGAAATATAATACCAACAGTGATAAACTACATTATCAAGATAAAAGTACTGAGTACTAATATTTTAATGATTTTTTTCACTGTATTTAATCAACTAAAACACATGGTATATTCAGTACTCAGGTCAAGAACTATCACAACTATCACATTTGAAGCTGAATATTTTTATGAAGATCACTTTTCATGGTAATCTAATGAACATTTATACAGCTGATGAACACTTGTAGAGCTCACACTTACCTGCTTTTTTTTTTTAAGTAAAACAACATCACTGGTCTTAAAAGTCAACAAAATACAGTATTTTAATTGTCTAAAATGAAGGAATAGAGAGAAGATTGCATTTAACTGACATACAGCTGCTTCATTTGAATCTATAAGCCAGAGGCTCTGAGCCAGTGGCGGTGGTGAGGGTTCACCAGAATCACATGGAGAACAGTCTCAAACTGCAACTTCCATTTCTCTCATGAGCCTTCTCTGGATTTATCTGTCTCACAGAGCCCACATGATTCTCCTGCTGAGGTAGGTGGTCTGTGATCATAGACTTTATCTATTTCTCCTTCTAGAAAATTCTGTCCTCCATGTTCTCAAACCCATCATTGATTCCTAAAATTGTCACCAGAAGACGACATTAGCTGTTGCTGCTTTCAGCCTCCTTTTCTTTAAATTTTGCAATAACAGGAACTTGGTGAACCTTGGATGGCATAGATGGTCCACTATGTTACTTTCCTCATCTATTTTGTAATGTGGAAAAGAGTGCCAATGTGTTGACCAGGGCATTTTAATGGATAATCTACACCTTGACTATAGGAAAGAACTAAAATGGATTTGTCTTCCATGAGTGAAGATATTTAAACATTCTTAAGAGAATTGTGGTCTACCAAGTACACCTCCAGCCTTTTCTGTCAAGAAATCAAGGCAGACGTGACTGCTCTGGGGATGATTCCTCCCAGAGCTCCCACAGGCTTCTCCATCCGGCGCGTTTCAAAACTTCTTTTGACTTCAAAGGACTAAGCAGAACTCCACAGCCAAGTGAATCCTGGAAGTTCAGTAAACCACTGACATTCTGACCATTTTTTGTTCCACTCTCATAAGAGAGGAGTCTCCAGTACTAGATTTCAGTTGAAGGGACCACCTGACCTCATTAAGAGAGGGAAGACAGACCAGAATTTCTCCTGGGTAAATCTCAAGCAATTGAGATGTATGGTCAGGTTTTAGACACTGATTTATCTCTCTCATTGTTCACAGGGCATGTTTTCCTCAGCTGAGCATACACGGAGTTATGGCTCTGTCTGACCAACATTCCTCTGGATCTTATGTACGTACACTACAGCCATCTGACTCCTTTCATTGCTGGTGGTCTGCAGGCATAAGAAGAATGCTGTAGATAAATGGGAGAAATGTCCTTGATTGAACTCACCCACTCGGAACTCTAGGACATCAAATTGACAGTCTTGGTGACTTTCCAGGTAAAAATCTTCAAAATGAATGTAAATGGATGAATTTCCCTGATTTGGATTGCTGAGCATCCATTCACAGTTTAGGTTTCTGGAGTAATTACTGACTCCATTATAACCAGGAGAAGTAAAGTTTCCTCTAGGGGGATTTGAAAGGGACCCGCCGCACACTAAAAAAAAAAAAAAAAACAAAAACAAAAAAAACAAAAGGCAACAGAGGAAGTAGTAGTACATTTCATGCCATAACAGAAGATATAAACAACACAGGAGCAATCTCTGCAACAACAGCAGCGACATTTTTACTACTTTCATTTTTTTTTCTAGGTGAAGTCAAGGTTGTGGGTGAAGAGCTGCCTCACAGATGCAAACCTTAGGAGAAGTTTTAGTGGGTTTAGAACAAAATATGTGCAAAAATAAGCCCCTTCTTTATTTTCCTGCAGGAGAATAGGTGGGTGGGTGGGGTTTGGCTGTGCATTAATGTTTCCTCATTTGAGTCTACTGTTCATTAATATTTAATTTAGAGGAATATCAAAATATAACAGTGATCCCGATTGCTTCTACTTAGCAGTTTTCTACTTACCTAAGAGTTTAATTGGATCAAACAGATCATTTAACATTACAGTGCCAATGAATTTGCCCCTTTTAATAGAAAATAAACACTCTATGTATCCATAAAATAACTTACAGGGTTTTTTTTTTTTTTAGTTCTAATCTTCCTAAATTTAAGCTTCTTGGATAATAACACCAATCCAGAAAGTAGAGGGATATTTGGAATAGAAAGGCCATATCTTGCTTAATTTTTAAATACTTTATGTCAAATGTGAAGCCCTCCTCATTTACACTGGAAATGTATATGTAGACAGATGACCAAGAAACAATAAAATCTGTCTTAAATGAATGTAGTTACTCTCTGGAAGTGAGTTACCTTCTAAGAGGCAATGGTCTCTCAGCACAAAAGAATGACAGAAGACTGCAGAACTGGAAACCAACTACAATGGCAACATTGCATGGAATTGAGCCAGCATCTTTTCTAACAGCATTCACAATGGCAGTTCTCTTTCCAAAACCAAAGGTTTTTTATTTTTTTATTTTTTAAAAATTTTTACCCATCATGGGTTTTCTGTCTGGTTACATATGTCTGTTTTATGCAGAAGATCCTAGGTGTAACTTTAATCACTGAAGTGAAAATAGACGGCTCTGCTGCGGCAGGCAGCAGCTGTGGGGACATCTGCAATGCATATGTATTCATAAGGCCCTATATTACCTGCATCTTCGCTGGATGTGTAGGAAGCAGTGAAGCCTCCATATGGCCTGGATCCATCGGTGAAATAAATTACTTTCATTGTATTTCCTGAAGATTTGATCTCATCACTTACATTCACACTGCTACATAGCTTCTCCAGCTGGGGTGAGTTACTTCTAATGCCATTGAATACCTGTTAGAAAAACAGTTTAACCTTTAGACACACAGTCCATCTTACTGAATATTTCCTTGGAGATTACATTCCAAGGCCAGAAACACTTCCTTCTCAGGAAACCCTATGCTAAAATGAATTACTGAACAATATGGGCTCCTAGCCCAGTGCCACAAACCACTATATTACCCAGAGCACATTTTGTGGCCTCAGGGTCTTTTCACTAAATGAAAATACAGCACTAATGCCCTCCTGCCATGTGGTGACAAATGAAAAACTGCTGTACTCTTTGCAACAGGAAACCATGCTCTACATGTAAAGTAGAAATGCCAACACACTTCCATCTCAGTGCACAGTGTTCACTGATGGGCAGTTCTTCCTAACAGTGCATCAGGACCTTTGATGTTTAGAATGAAGACTTAAATCTTAGTCTCTGATGATGTGAAGAATGTAATCAAATATTTTAAAATGCCTTGAAAAGCCAATCTCTATCAATAATTCTTTCCTAATTACTAATAGATTCAAGCTTCAATTCTTTTACTAATTTGAATTTTAAAAAGTAGATTATTGTTGACTCCAAAATATTAAACAATAACTCATTATGCACATAGTTATAACAATTGGCAAAGTATTATTGCACTTCTGTACAAAACCAAGCGAATGTTTTAGCATGCCTGGTGTTCACAGTTCAAGAAAGATCTAGAAGTGACTAAACAGTAATTGAAAGGGTGAGTGATTGACATTCCTTTTTAGAAAAGGATTTGAATGTCTCTCAATTAGAAATAATGACTCACAGAATGACAGTAATGACTATGGAGAAAGAGAATGTACTCCATCACAAAAGATAAAGGCTTTATTATTTACTATAATTTATCATGAAATTTAGCTCCTTCCTTCCTTCCTTTCTCTCTCCCTCCTCCCTCCCTCCATCCTCTTCCTTCCTTCCTTCTTTCCTTTCTTTCTGGAAGCTCTCAAATAAATAAAGGATGAGCAAAGAGCAACACACATCCCCTTGTTTGGAGTAGAGTGAACAGAAAACAAACAAACAAACCAAAAATCAAACCTATAAAAATATATTGCAAAAAAAGGAATATGGACATCATATTGAAAATTCAATAATTAATTCTAAAAGTGTTTCTTTGTTGAAGTTTTAACCTCCCCAGGAGAAAAGATCTATAGAATGACATTTGTAGTTTCCACTAATTAAATAGACAAGCCTCCCCCCTCGTCGCCTCCCATGAAGCCCACAAGTTGACAGCCCCAGCCCTGTACACAGAGCTTCCAATCAGCCACTGAGTACTTCATTGTTAAGTAGAAATGAACAGCCAAGGGTTATCAGACATTTAGGGAAACATCTAATGTCAAAGGCAGAGACAAATATAGTAAATAGGAAACAAGAACTTAAAGAAAATAGACTGCAAAAAGCAAATACTTCAAAATTATGATTAAAATAGTTATATATGTATGTGAATATATTACATATATTGAGTATTTTAAATATATGATATATTTAAACAATAAGAGTAAAATAAGTACAATTCTAGGTATACAAATTCTCGAAACTTTATCACTCATCTCTACTTCCTAACCCTTAAGAAGCTTTAAGAGCATATGCCTTTCCAAAAACAGAAAATTAACCAAGAAAGGGAAATTCTTATATCATAAAGCCGGGGATCCAGCCCAAGAGAGGAACAGAGGGACGTGGAAATTTGAAAGGAAATCCCTGCATGCAGCTGGCATCAGGCTTGCAGCTGATGAACAGGAAAGCTAAAGGCTCAGGAAAGAATATTGCTAAGGAAGATGAATGAAAATAGTAAATGTGCTTCATTATGTAAGGTGGGTATATATGTGTGGAGTGGAAGGTGTGTGGAAAAAAGAATTAGTGATGAATTTACAGAAAAACAAGAAAATGTAAAAAGGACCCTATTATTATTATTACATTAAAAAAAAGCAAATGCTACCTGGCTTAGCTGCAAGTGGTGTTTACATAATTATGATAGTGGAAACATTAAATAACAGTTTAAACAAACTGTGACATAAGTATTTTGGAGGAATTGGGGAGCATGTGAAGTGTGCATCTGTGCTGGCTGTGGGGCTGCTTTGTGAAGAGAGCCAAGCCCTCACCATCCACAGCTGGGGGTAAACAGACAATGTCGAAGGTCCAAAAACAAACAAGTAACAGAATAGGAGTATTATTTTGAAATAATGACAGAAATGCCGCAAGAAGTAGCTAAAAGAGTTGAAAGTAGGTGCCTTTGGCATCTAAGATGCAGAAGTGGGGAAATGGTAAGATGTAATTCTGAATTTGTGGTTATCGCTGTAAATTTTATTTTAATTGTTTAAGTCCTAAAATTATGACTCTTCATATTATCTTTCCTGTAGGGCACGTGAAAATTCTGCTGATAAGATTCTTAATAATCATTACAGTCAGTATGATCTCAACTATGAAAACCATTTCAAACGAAAAATAAGCCAGTATACACATCAGAGTTTTAACAATGAGTCTGTAGAATTCCAAGTATTTTTACATTTTTTATTTTTCTAAACTATCCTAGCTTCAGCCAATAAGCATGCACTGTATTTATAATCAGCAACATAGATTAAAGTTAGTATAGAAATGAATTTATGTCTCATGGTTACAACTGCATAATGTTAATCATTGCCAAGAAAAGAAAATGTATCAAAATATGGTATAGTAGGAGTACTTAATTTTTTTCTTCAAATATGAGAACTTGGCAAAATTTTAAGCTTGAACATGATCATTTTAGGGTACTAAATAGTGGTAGAAACATACAAAGATATTTTATGTTTTTGAAACTGACTACCCAACAGGAGACAATTAAATGGAAAACAAAGGCGGCTTGTTTTTAAAAAGAAAAATGATGGTGCTTCTATTTATTCATTCAACAATTATTGTCCTCCTTATGTGCCAGGCACTGGAGATTCAGCACTGATGGAGGCTAAGTGCATGTCCTGATGGAGTTCACATTCTAGGTGGGGGAGCAGACAATGAACAGCAAACACATAAATATGCGGACTCGCAGCTGGTCAGACGTGCTGTAAAAACAATGATGTGGGGAATGGGAAAGGCCAAGCTGAGGTCTATTCAATGGATCAAGTTTTGAGCAGAGACCTCAATGAAGTGAAAGAATAAACTAGGCAGCCTTCTAGACAAAGGCAATAGTGCATGCTAAGTGGGCTGTGGGAGGGTCTCGGCACATTCAATGGACTGAAAAGAGGCCAGTGTGGCTGGACCCTGGGAGTGTGAGATAAGATGCAAAGGCAGGAAAGGAGGGGCAGAAAACAATGTAGGGCCAGTGCGCCATTGTAAAGATGTGGGATTTTCCTGCGAGTGAGACGAGAAGCCATTAGAAGATTTTCAATGAGAATGATGTGATCTGATTTACATTTAAGCCCATCACACTGGCTGCTGTGTTGAGAATGCAGGCAGACAAGGGTGGAAGTTATTAAAATAAATCTGAGTGGTGGTGGTGGTAATAGTGGATGTAATAAAGAGTGGTTAGACTCTGAACCCTCTTAAAAGATACAGCCAATGGGATTTGCTTATGGATGTAATGTAAGGTGTGAGAAAAAGGACTCCCAAACACACATTAAGGTTTTTGAGCAATCAGGAGTTTGGAATTATATTATTTACTGAGATAACAAACCCTGAAGAAAGGACAAGTTGGGTGGGAAATATGCTAATATTAATCTACCACCACCACAGCAAATATGCATATAGGTCTGTCGTTTCAGAATTAACAACCTTATTTCACACTCATGGATCTCACTTTTGTCTTTTGCTAACAAGAGGTAAAAATGCCGAGGGTGTACATCAAAGCATTTGAGCTTGGCAACACGGAGGGCAAGCAACCCTGGTCTCTCAGAGGAGGAACTGAGCACCTCTGCACAGAACAGTATTATGCAGGACCACTCATCTGCTCGACACTTTTGGTGGTGGGTTGTTCTGTGACTCTGCTCTCATTTAGCCATGTGCTACCTGCAGGCGTAATTTCTCTGTTTACCCCATTTTGCCATGTGTAATGATCATTAGCTCTTAAAATTTATCCTACCTATGACCCTGATGTATGTTGTGACCTCTAATAGCCTCTAAAACAGCTTTTACATATATTGCAGTAGTTTGTTGTGATTTTGTCCTATTTAAAATACTTAGAATTTTCCTGAAACACAGTTGCACAACAGGAATATTCTTGACCTAGTTTTCTGACTATGATTTATGAGTCAATCAACCCCTTTACCAATGGAATATAATATCTCTGACTGCACAGGACACTTACTGTCACATGCTCGCTGCTGCAGGACGAATGAGCTTCCAGCCTCAGGTTGTTAAAAGTTAGGGTGACCTGCTTTCCTTCCAGCACAGTGATTCTCCACTCGCAGATCCGGCCATGAGGATTTGGGTTTGGGTAGTTGGGAGAAGTAAATGTTCCAGCAGGGCCCTGTAGATCCCCACCACATTCTGAAGGGGGAGGAAAAAAACAAGGGAACTTTCAATGAAACCAAATCGACCCCTTCTATAAAGAATGTTCTCAAAATTAAAGGTTTATTTTTTCATTCTCACACAAATCATTGTTCTTATTTATGTGAACCCTGAGAAAGAAGACACCTACTCAGAAGGGATCTCAGTGGCTAACTGGGCTCCAATTTAAAAAACAAAGCCTAGAAGCCATTTCTGCACAGGGGCCTCTCAGGGAGAAGCTCGCACTAAACCGCCTGTCTGCACTGTTCCTGCAGTCTGAGCCAGCCCTTATAAAGGAGCTCCTGGAGCCCTATTTCAACCAGTAGGACTGAGGCTTCCCCATCTAATCAGAGCTGCATAGCCATATCCCCATCAGCTTCTTCATTGACCAATCAGACTGGCTCCACTGACCAATCAGGACAGTGCCTTGTAGACTAATCAAACGGTGAAATTTGGAGTCCTCATTTGCATGAGGACAAATCAATCAGGGACTAGCAGTGTGGACTTCCATCTATATAAATCAGCTTCCCTGTAACTCAGGGAGCACAGTTTTCCTTTCCACCCAAGACTGTGTTCCCCTCCCTGGAGCTGAGACACCGAAGATGTCTCACCAGAGCAAAATGGGACAGGTGCAGGGCAGAGAAGATCGGTGAAGACCACAGCAGAGCTGTCCAGCCAGAGAGGGGCCTGGCCTCAGGGCTGCCTGGCCTCAGGGTCACCTCACAGCCATGCTGTATCACTACTGAGCTATTTTGCAATAAATCAAGTTTTCTCTTCACTTCACTCTCAAACTGGGGATTCCTATGGCATTGAATTGTTACCAACAACCATTGGTTGACACTTATAACTGTATGGACATGAGGGTTTTTATAGAACATTTATATTTACTTCCTGTTTCTAATATTAATATTTGATCTTATTTCCAAGGATGATAGTTCACAGCATTTATCATCATGGCCCAAGAAATATGGCAGACCAATAAATGTAGCAATCTTAGAGTCAGGAAAGTCATAGGGCTAAAATAATTATCCATTTTTTTCCGACAAGATCTTTATTTTACCTGAGATTTTCAGGGAATTTGGAATGCAAATTCTGAGTAGCACTAACGGGCTGGCTTCCTTAAGATGAGTAACGTTGTACAGCTCCAATCCCCTCCCATCTCCCCTGAGTGCTGGTTCCCTTCCTGCAGCATCGCTCACAGTTGTGGTTTTTCACTTAATGCTGTGACTGTTAGATTAATGTCTGCCTCCCCACTAAGCTGTAAGGTCCAAGAAGACAGGGTTCATTTTTTTTCTGTCTGTTACAACATAAGTTCCTAGCATAGTGTCTATCCAGTGTAATAATACATATCTTTAAATAAATCCATGAACTTACCTTCCAGACTGGACTCAAACCAAAGTCTGAATCCTGAGGCAGTAAGAGAGTCATCCGTGACAAACCTGACCAAAGCAACATTGCTAGAAGTGTCTATGCTGTCAGGAATGGTGCTTCCACAGTATCTGCCCAGTAAGTTTCCTGTGAGAGGCAAATAAGTATGTATGTATATGTCCAGGTGCAGGGAATAATAAAAGATAAGACCCTGTCCATGAAGAAATGATAATTTCTGTCAAGAGAAGCAGGCTGAATATGAAGAAAAATTAATATATTCAAATATATGAAGTGTAACAAAAATGGTGACCAATCAGGGCTTGGGCATCTGAGCACAATGAGGAAGGCTAGCTCATTTGGTTAAAGAAATGGTCTGAAGAAATAGAGTGACATCTATTTCTCATAGTATCTCACACCATCTCATAGTATTCCCAGGTTAAATGACCCTTTCCTCTCCTTACAGGACAGGATGTCCCCCAAATAATTGTCTATGACACTGGAATGTCACAGCAGGAAGAAGAAGCCTTCCCTACATTGTGTTCTCTCAGTGGGGTCTCCAGGGTAGGCTGCAGAAGGGCACCTGCAGCTCAGGACGCGCATGGTTTGTGGGTGCATCAAGGGAGAGCAAAGCTGGCACAGCTGTATTTCTCCACCAAGAATAGACATAGTTGTGCTTTTCTTGGAAGTGAGAACACTTCAAAGGCTGAATGAGTACATGTGAAAATAAACACCCCACAAAAGACAGCAGACATATGTTACTGACCAGAGGTATGGTTTTCCCAGATCTCAACAAAGTCCTTTACACAGCCAGAGGAGTTCTGAAGGTTAAAATCATCAAAATGGATGGTGAGATAGTGCCCCGAGGCACCCTGGAGGTGCCACTCACAGAATAAATCGTCCATGTATGGGAGTGTTGGATAGCCGATGCTTTGGATGACGCCGCTCTGCCCTGTCACTGTCCCCCCACAACGGGCTGCAAAAACAAAGAACAATATTCTACTAGAGTTTTAAGAAATTTCACCAGCACATCTGAAAATCTTTAGGTGTCAAGTGAACAAGAATTGAAGTTTTAAAAATTCTGAAAATGGCCCTGGCTGGTGTGGCTCAGTGGATTGAGCGCAGGCTGTGAACCAAAGGGTCACGATTCGATTCCCAGTCAGGGCACATGCCTGGGGTGCAGGCCAGGTCCCCAGTGGGGGCCGTGTGAGAGGCAACCACACATTAATGTTTCTCTCCCTCCATTTCTCCCTCCCTTCCCCTCTCTCTAAAAATAAAGAAATAAAATCTTTTTAAAAATTCTTAAAATGTTTGGTTAGTGCTTCCCTTACTATTGGAAATCTATTTTTGATGTAAAGAGAAATGATAACACAAGAGCAATCAAATAACGGGAAATGAAAGATTGGGAGACTGTTGAAGGCATATTCTGTAATATCTCTAATTCTCTTGGGATACTGTGTAAAAGTTATTAGCTGCAATTACATTTTATTTCAAGAACCAATGGATAGCGTCTGCCTCTATCCTGTGTTGGTGATTCTGAAGGCCAAGTAGAAATTCTGCTGGAAATGGTGCTGTGTTTCATTTCTGATGCCTACCGTTTCTGGTGTAATAATCAAATCCACATTTCACTGTAGTAACTGGTATCTCAGGGCCTTGAAAATTACTATTCAATTACTTTTCATTAGGTGGATATGATAGATTGAATTATATACAATTTGCATCAGGCCATGAAACAACCTATCGTGTAGGTTAAATGTTATCACAACTAGGTTTTGCAAGTGTTGGGTGTGCTAAATACATTTAGTTAGTGTCCAGACCCACCTTCAATTCTATGTAATTACATCATATTACAGTGAATTTTCAGTATGCATATTTATTGCTCACTTTTTAAGAAGGAAATCAAAACACTGAAAATACATTTGCTTTTTGTCTAGTGACTCATTTGGCCCTAAAGGCTCAAGAGAAAAATATCTCAATTATTTATTAATGACAAGGAGTTCAGCATCACTGTTCTACATATAATTAATATTTACCTAAAAGGTTTTACTATTTAAAGTAATACATATTTTATGATAACAGGAAAAAACAAGAATTTGATTTAACTGAATGTGTTTTTCACAAACAGGAAAAAATACAAAATATTCAAGGTTGTAAAAAAAAGTGTTTTAAAATGGAAATCAAAGTAAAAATTAATAAATGACTTGCAGTTTTAAACATATTCTTTACTTCTATCATTAAAATAATTATTCAAGCTAGGCAGATAGAAAGATTTCTTTTATAATGAATGGTGTTTTTAGAAGTTTTAATGTATTTATTCTATCACTACTTTCTTACTGAATATAAAAAGTATTGTTACCTATAGAATACTTGGCCTTGAACCCCACATGAGTGGAGCTGCTGTCAGACCGGAATCTCAAATACATCACCTCTCCTGAGGACAGCTGGCTGCTGGGCAAAGAGGTCCCGCAAAACTTGGAAATTATCGGTGCATTTGAATCAGCTCCATCTCGCAATTCAAGATAATTGGAAGTACAGCTAATGCGAAAGAAAATTCTGTTTAATATATAAAGACAATTGCTCTGACATATTTTGCTTAAAAAAGATTTTTCTCACTTTTTCTAAGGGCATTATTAAACTATCTTTTTTGGAGAAGACACTGCAACAGAGTCAATTCAATGCCATGTTACTTCAGAATATCCTTCCTAATCATAACACACCCTTTATTTAGTTAGTGGCTGAAAAATATGGGTTCTACATGTACCACACTGAAGAATATTCACTTGCCTTCTATATTCTGTATTAGTTTCACAAATTTTAAAGTCATTCTCAAATTACCCCCTAGGAATTATTTTTTTAAGTATTTTGTTTCACATGATGATTCAACACATTTCACGTGACACAGACGACCTCTCAAGATGACAGCTCTGTGAGCAGGGTTAGTGGCAAGTCTCAGCTGGAATTTTCTACGTATGTAAAAGAGGGCAAGAATTTACCCAATATTTCTTGAGAAAGTCGATCAGTTAATTAACGCCCACTGAGGGGAAGAGTGGCATTGTATAAGATTCCCAGAAATGGTTTAAAAAAAAAAAAAAAAAAAGCTCTTGTATATGTTTTGTACCACACACCTATTCAAGCAAATGCATGCAGATTTTTTGGGGGTGGGGGGGGCGTCTATGTAGTCATTTGCTTTGTGTTCACTATAGTAAGACTTGCTTTCTGGTGTGTTATCTTTCAGAATCCTTATTAAATAAGGATTAGAATTTGCATTGTACTTGCTTTAGTCCTGTTTCTGACACCCCTGGTGTCACATAACATAAATTTCCATATTTTAAATAAATGTTTTATCATTTATGACATTCAGTGTGAGGCTGGGCAAATAAATACTCATCTACTAGAGACACTATTTTTCCTGTGAGAGGAAGGGCAGATCACATCAATCTCAAACAGCCATCCTCAGTGTCTCCTGGAGGACGTGCATGGGGTCACGAGGGACAATATGTGTTCGGAATCTGCTCAGCTGACAGGAGAGTGGCTGTCAGGCAACGTTTTCAGGCTGGAGGCGTTAAAACATTTTCCTTCTGCATCCCTAGATTGCCTGTGCAGTATACGTTGCTAAGAAATGAAGATGGAAGTTGCACTGAGACATGACAGCTGAAAAAAAGGACTAACTCTGGCCAGGTGAAAATTAAATGCAGGTGACCTACTTGGGTGTTACTTCAATATGGAATTGATCTTCAAACTGAAGCTTTATGAGCTTTCCTGGAGGAGCAGCTATGAGCCAAATGCAATCAGCGTGCTGGGGATAATGGTCTGGGTGGTTGGGGGAGGTCACATATCCAACAGAGTCCGCATCATGGATGTAGATATGGCCCCCACAGGCTGTCAGGAAACACAGTTAAATCAGTCTACAGGCTGGGGAAAGAGGACACAATCAACTACCACGGTCATTTAAAAATATCTCTTTATCTATGTTTCCAGTGTCAGTTTCCTTTCATCTAAAATTATCCTCACTCACTCTTTAAGCAAATAAATTCTGAACTTGCTATCAAGGGAGCTACCAAGTGTGTCACTGTTTAATTTGCCAAACCATGCATCCTCTCTGGAAGTTTCACTTTTCCTTAAAGCCAACGAAATGACCACGGTGCGCAGTGCATGCAGGAGAACGTCACAGAAGCACTATTACCCGCCACTTAAACAAGTGTGTAAATGCACTGGCACTTGTAACTGCCTAGTGACTGTCCAGTTCAGCGGGACAATGCAGACAGAGCCTTGATCTTATGTGTTTAAGAGACTTCGCAGATATATATTTGCACAACTATGTGGGCATTCACTCATTATGTTTCTTCAGGATTTTGATGCATTTGAAGAGCAAGAGATGACTGACATGAGAGAATTTATTAGCCAGTTTTTGCAAGAAGATGAATGAGCTTTTTCAACTTTTCTAAAAGACCAAAGTATTATGTAAAAATACTTCCATTTTATCAACCGACAATTTCTTTTGGCAATCTCTGCAAGTAAACGAAGCAATAAACTGGCTACATCGGGTACTAGGAATGCCAATGAAATGAACCTGTCCAATACCTTAGCCTCACAGATATAGGATCTACTAAATTCTATTGCCATTTTTTTCCACTGTCATTCAGCCACTTACAGTCATTTCCTGAATTTTGTCAGTACCCAGAACTCCTCAATCACTGAAACCTTAAAATGCAAATTCCTTTGATTGCTTTTAACTCCCTTGCTCTTGGTCTCTCCTTCAGAATTCTTGCAAAATCTCAGTTACATGGTTGTAACAATCAAATCATTCATCAAAATTTCTGCCATTACAAATGCATGTTCTCCAGTCTCAACACTGCCAAGTAATACTCTCATTTTTTTTTTATATAGCCCTGGCCAGGTTGCTCAGTTGGTTGGAGCCTCATTCCATGCACCAAAAGGTGGTGGGTTCAATCCCTGGTCAGGGCACATACCTAGGTTATGGGTTTGACCTCTGGTCAGGGTGCATATGGGAGGCAATCAATCAATGTCTCTCTCTCTCTCTGTGTGTCTCTCTCTCTTCCTCCCTCTCTAAAAATCAATAAAAAATATACCTTTGGGTGAGGATTAAAATAAAAAAATTTCAAATGACAACAGCTACTTAAAACTTGACTATATGCTCTAAACCTTTCATTCTCTCCATTTCCTTACTAGTCTCAGCACTGGACTTTTAGTTTTACCTTAGAAAAACAGTAGAAGTCAGATGAGACCCCTCTCAATTTCTTACTCCCTCATTGTTACCATCCTTAATAAATTCTTTTGTTTCTTTACCCTCCTTTAGTTATTCATTGTACACTGTCTTCCTGTATCTCTGGCTGGGGCTCCCATTCTATTCTGTCTCCTCAGGGACCTTGCCCTCCACTTATGCTTTTAACCACTCCTCTTTGTTCCTTTGATCTTTCTATATATTATAAGCTCAAGTAATTCATAGTCGCTCTCTTTACTTCCTCATCACCCTCTTTTTTTATCCTCTTCATCTTCCCTTCACTTTTCAACCCCATGACAGCACTCTTGTCAAGGGCCACAATCGCCTCACAGCTGTGCATCCCAAGGTCTTTTTAAATCTTTATCTTATATCTGCAGCATTTAACATGGTTGGCCACAGCTTCTTTACACTTTTGTCCCTCAGTTTCTTGGACATTAAGCTCTCCTCTCCTTGTTTTATCCCTTTCTTTGCTCCCTGAGTGCCTCTTTCTAGGCCTTTCCTAGCACTGCTGGAAATCCCAAGGGAATCCTTCTGTAGGCCTTTCATCTTCTCAATCTAAACAATTTTCTGACTAATGTCAGTCATCTTTATGACATAAGCTACAACACAGCCAGTCTGCTAATGATTCACATATTGCTAGATTCAGTCCAGATCCCTGTTCTGACCTGTAGACTCCTGTTCCAACAGCCTACAGGATGTCTCCAGTGGATGTAACTCAGATTTCAAACTGACCACATCCCTAACTTACTTATTATCTACTTCCTATCTCGAGGCCCACGTATGAGTTAATGATAGTATCTTCCCTTCTTACCAACTCCCTATCCATCTTCACAACCTTATTTTTCTTAATACATTTTACCATGTGACATACTGTATATCTTATTTATTATCTAGGTTTTAACACTAAAATAAGGCTTCATGAGGACATGGATTTTATTTGTTTACTGCTCTAGCCCCAGGACCTAGCACAGTGTCTGTCACATAGCGACTTCTTAAGTTCGTGAGATTGAAGTATCCACCCAGTCAGAAATCTACGGGCAGTCCATGGGGCCTTCCAACCCTTCCCTCCTTTCCCACATCCAACCGACCTCAAAATCCACTCAATTCCATATTTATAACATCTCTCAGTATGCCTTCTCTTCTACATTCTTACAGACATTGCCTTAGTTCAGGCAATGATTAGTTCATTGCCTAATAGTTTTTCTCTGAATTACACTTTCATCTGTCTCTCCACTTTAGTCTTCCCTTTCAATGTGTTTTCAGTGCTGCAACCACACTGATGTTGCTAATCTGAGTGTGCCACCCATGCTTTGGATTAAAACCTTTCGAGGGCTCCCCACTGCCTGTCAGCTGAGATCATAACTCCCTATGGTGGCAGCCGTGGCCCTTAGCACTATGATTCCTGCCTGCTTCATCATCATTAAATATACCTCCTTTTGACTCTGTTCTCCAGCAGCAGTGAATTCTTTCAAATCCATGGATATGCCTTATCGCATAACCATTGAGACTTTATATGTGGTCACATCTTTTCCTCACTGATTAGCATATCTCTATTCACCCACTTTCCCTGGAGCCTCCTCTGATCCTTTAAGTTGAGCTAGGTGTTTCTCTTACGTGTTCGCATAGCTCCTGATGCACTCCTCTCTTCTAGCTCTTACCATGCCACGTTCTAATTGCACTTTGCTTGTCTGTCTCCTCCACTGCACTACGAACTCCTTGGCAAAACTTGGTAGTTTGCAAGCTGTAAAGCACTTGGTAAATGTTTTAGTAATTAATTAATAAGTAATTATTATATGTTTACCAATTAATTGGTAAACATATAGAGCATTGATCATAGGAACATGGAACTCTCAATCCACCATATTGAAGGAATATCTCCGGAGAAAGCTGGTATAGAACTAGGAGGATTTGGTGTCAAAAGTTGTTTTCCAAATACCACGTTAAAGGCTGATAAATGGTAGTGGCAGAGAAGTTAAGTGCAGTGGAAAGATAGATGGGGGAAGTAGAAGGCTGATTATGTAGTTAGGGAAAATGGTTAAATTAGAAAGTCCAGAGAAACAAGAATGATTAAATTGTTGGGGTCGTCCAGCAGTAGGTTTTGAAATCCCAGGTCAGCTAAGTCTAATATTAATGTCAGAAAGATGGGAGAAGGTAATAGACATACCATTCTTACATGAACAGAGGGTTCACAAAGGAATAATATGAGTCACAGTGTTTGCAAATAGACCTTTAGTGTATCTGGGTTCCCACTAAACGTTGACTTTAAAAATATAATTCAAGAGTGAGTCTAGCATGGGTGAAAATGGAGAAGTAGAATTCTGTGCAGTGGACTGAAGTCTCTTCACTAGACACAGGCACTGTTACGCTATAAAGTCTTGGGACCAGGAGGAATCCTGCCCAGTCATGACTCAGCAGCACAGCTCTGCATTGAGACAGGGATGGATGACGAACTCCTGATCTATAATGTAATGGTGCTGGTGTCACAGAGCTGTAGTTTTAAAGGCTTCTTTCAAGTGCCGGAGCCACGTGTGCTGAGAAGTGACAGGACATTCCCTGGAGTCATGGAACCTCCTTGAGTGATTAGCTGATTTTTTCTATCCATTGGTGGAGACTTATTTCTTTTCCTTTCCCCAAATGAGGAAATTGTGCTGGCATTTTAAATTCTCATTTATGAAACATAATTTCATAAATTAGTGTATGTTTTGAAATAGATTAAAAAATCTGAAATGGAGATCACAGGATTATCCTGAAATCCGTATTATCTAAGTTTGAAGCAAAAACATACTCTGTACTCATACTACTCCTTTGTCTGAAGTTATGCTTACTTAGTTATTTATTCAATTAAACATTATATAAAAATAAATATTACGAAATTAAATCATTACAGTAGACTGAAATGTAATCGTAATCAAGTATAATTAAGTAAAGGTAATTAAGTCAAGATCACTACTGTGATATATAATTAAATGAGTAATAATAGAATCAGAGGATCACATGTTCATTTAAAAGAAAACATACACATGATTACAAAACAATGCAATTATCATTCTTACAATGTTGCTATAAGTGAATGTAACATAACTAGATATTTTAGAATGGAGAATTCTAAAGAATATAAGGAGATCATTAAAATCAGTTCAATTTCTACTCATGGGGAATTTTACTTTGTTCATTCATTTGCTATGTAGCCTTGGGGGAAAAAACAGCCTCGTTTTACTTACCTGTAAAATGGAAACAATGGTACCTTCCCTAAAAAGTAGCCATGATGAGAGACTGACTGTACTGAACACAAAGCAAGTGCTTGATAAGAGGTAGCTATTCTCATTACTTCTGTTTCAGAAAGGAAAGCTTTATTTTTCTCAAGTTTCTTTAAACAAGGAAGACCAAACAATTGTAGGGAAAGTACGGACATTATTCTCAATGAAAATACTTACCTAAACTCTTTGCTTCATATTTGATCTTAAATCCTTGCCCCCCATTACTATTATCAGAAACAAACTGAACAAGCATTTGGTTATCCGAGGTGAACAGAGTGGATGAAGGGCGACTGCCACAGAAATGGCCATTTCCTCCATGGGGTCCCAGCGGTGGAGAAGAGGTATCAGGTCCATTTTTTAGCTGGAAACACAAATTAAAATTGTATACAATCCTTCATATTAATAAAAATGAAGTTCAGAAGTTCTATTGATTTCTCCAGGAGAGAGAAATCATCATATTGAATGAATGAATGAATGAAATCTGCTGAGAAAATAATGAGAAAAAGTAGCAAACGAGACCTACCACCAAGTAATCCCCCTGGTTACAAGAAGAGTCTCTGTTGGGAATCTGGAAGGGCTGTTCGAAATGCACAGCGATGGTCAGACCACTCTGAACCAGGACGTGCCAGGAGCAGTTGAGATTGGGAGGGTAGGTCTCGGGATAGTTGGGTGAGGTGATAATCCCTCTGTCAGCATGTAAATATCCACCACAACCTTCCCAAGAAGAAACAAAGAGAATTATTTTTTTAATTGAAAAATTGAAGAAACTCTTTAAATAACATTTACAACAGGATTTTGGGGGCTTTTCTATTTTTCTTGAGGATTTTCAAACTTAGGCAATGGAAATGTGGTTTTGTAACAGCATGGATGGAACTGGAGAGCACTATGCTAAGTGAAATAAGCCAGACAGTGAAAGATAAATACCATGTGATCTCACCTATAAGTGGAACCTAATCAACAAAACAAACAAGCAAGCAAAATATAACCAGAGACATTGAAATAAAAAACAAACTGACAGTAACCAGAGGGGAGGAGGGGAAAATATAATGGGAGAAAGAAGTGGAAGGGTTGTCAAGGAACATGTATAAAGAACCCATGGACAAAGCCAAAGGGGATAGGATTGAGGATGGGGCAAGGGAAAGTGGTGGTGGGAAAATGGGGACAACTGTATTTGAACATTCATTTAAAAAATGATAAAAGGAAAAGAAAAAGAAATGTGGTTTGAAAGTAACTAAGGCCAAAGTGTGGGAAATGATTAGCACAACAAGCATTTCACGAGTGCACACGATTGTGTGCTTGTTGTTGCTAAGATTGGGATAGTTAAGTAAGCAACAGAGACATTACTTTCATGAAGCTTACTTTACAGATGAGGAAGATATACAATAAACACATATAATATATGAGATGGTGTTAACTTCTCCAAAGAAAAGTGAATGAGGAAAGGGACAGTGGTACTGTACTGCCTATGGAAGTTAGAAAAAGCTATGTTGTCGGGGGAGCGTCTGAGGAAGACCTGAATGAAATGAGGGCTGAGCCACAGGCAGTCCAGCCGAGAAAACATTTGGTGAAAAGGCTTGATGTGAGTGGTAAATACATCATGGAAGTCAGGACTGATGAGGCAGAGTGGGAGATCTGAAAGGCAGGAGGGTAGGTCATTCAGGAAACTAAAAGGGCTTATTTTAAATAAGGAAAGGAAGACATTGAAGAGTTTCGAGTATCAGATTGGCATGATCTGACTTAAATTTTAAAAGAATCACTCTACCTGCAATACTTAACCTGTAAGTTGGGGGCAGGGAGCAGGGGAAAGCAGAGGCAGGATGCCCAATAAAGGAGTGATTTCCTGAGTCCAGGGAGAGATGACAGATGCCTGGACTAGGATGGTGAAGCAGACATGTGGGAAAGTGTGGGGATCTAGGTTTATTGTGAGGGTAGAACCCTTTCGATTTTTTAATGATTAGGATTTATAGAGTGAGAAAAGACGAATCAAGGATGATTGCCAAGCTTTTTGGCTTAAATAGCTAGA
This sequence comes from Glossophaga mutica, assembly GCA_039655065.1. NCBI lineage: Eukaryota > Metazoa > Chordata > Mammalia > Chiroptera > Phyllostomidae > Glossophaga > Glossophaga mutica. The sequence goes on from CM077303.1 coordinate 163,550,709, forward strand.
AGAAAGTACTTTTCACTTACTAAAATGGAGAAGAGGGTGGTGTGAGAAAGTTTGGGGGAGGTGGTGGAAAATGGTGGGAGTCAAGAGTTCAATTTTCCTCATGGCAACGTTATATATCATGAGCTGTCAGACATACATACATGCGACACATGAGGTAGAGTGAGAGGTCGGGAGTTAAGGAGAGAGAGTGGCCAGAGCAGGCAGTAACTTGCCAGTTGCCAGGGGCTGAACAGCTCATCAGCAAGTAAGAGTGCATTCAAGTAGCTATATCGCAGGGGTGGAAATTTATCTTAGGTCTGATTCCAAAGCCCATCCTATTAAATCACTGCGCAGCCTGCCTCCCTTGAGGAGGACAATTTATCTTCGATTGTTCTCTACTCTACAAAAGGCATACATAATAGTGAATATTAATTTTTAAGGTCTAGATTGATAATCTACCTTAAAATTATGTTTTCAGTTAAAAATCATGGGAGTCTTTTGATATTTCATATTCCACACACTACTTCTTGAACTTTAATCTAGTTTGGATTTAAGATTATTATTTGACTCTACATTTTGTCAAGTTTTAGAAGTCTCAATCACACTACACATGACAGCCTGTCATACACTGTGCACATTCTCTGACTCATCAAATTCATTTTTCAAGATCAACAAGCTCTTCCTGTCACCCTTCCAATGAATTATTCTGGCAGAGGGATTGATGAAAATATCCTCTGTATTACTTTGACTGGTTAATTCTTAGATGGATAATAACTTGACTTATTACTTCTTTGATGTGCAACGGCTTTGTGCTGTCTCCTAGTTCCAGCCATAGCTAGGCTGAAAATTTGTTTTAAAGATATTACTCGTATGCCTGCTGTGGAGAGAAGATAGACCACTCCAGGTACCGAGACCTGAAGAAAGGGCCTTTTTTTTACAACTTGGCCAGTTTCTTGGATCAGGACTTGGTACCTGATATAAGAATAGCCATCCAGAGGCTGGGCAGAGACCTGTGTGCTCTGACTTATAATAAACCTGTGTCCTGGCATGGAAAAATGAGCAGAGTATATTAGGGAACAAGCAAGAGATAGGTGAGATGAAATGAGATGAGGAAAAATAAATTTGAACAAAGTCTTAAAACACATTACTCTTGTGAAAGGATGCATTAAAGCCGGCCCTGGTTATACTGAAGTCCGAGGTAAACTGGATCCACATATACTCTCCCGTAGACCGGATGGGTCCAGGGAGCTCTCTCCCACAGAGAACTGCTAGTTGCTGGGCCATGTTATTGTCACCTAGGACCAAAGGAAGGAAACATCAGCATGAAAGTATGCTTTCAGAATCACCTCCACCATCATCTGCAAACCGACCAAAGCAGCTCACACATTTTTCTCAGAATGACACCATCTCTAGCACATAATGGGGTTATCTAATACAAGGACGCTGCAGGGAATACATCACTGTGGCTGCAGTGTGTAATGGTGCCACCTGCCCTTTCCTTTACCCTTTCTGATAAAGACTTCTTTGACATGGACAATAGTATCGTGATTGCTGAGGGGAGGGGTGGATAAGGGAGCTAAATGGCGATGGAAAAAAATACAACAAAGATTAAATTTTTAAAAAAAGTCTTCTTTGAAAGTTACCACTGTCTCTCTGAAAACTGGCTGACAGACAGCTTCCTGGCAGTAAAAATCAACATTAGAGTACACTGGCTTGGCCGTTACTATGGAGCAGCGCTAATGTGTGCATTAGACACCGATCTAAATTTTATTTTATTTTTATTTTTAAAATTTTCTAATTGTTGTTCCATTTTCCCATCACTACTTTCTCCCACCTTACCCACACCCACCTCCCACCCTCAATCCTACCCCCTTTGTCTTTGTCCATGGATCCTTTATACATGTTCCCTGATGACCCTTCTCTTCCTTTACCCCATTATATCTCTCTCCCCCTCTCCTCTGGTCACTGTCAGTTTGTTCTCTATTTCAATATCTCTGGTTATATTTTGCTTGCTTGTTTGTTTTGTTGATTAGGTTCCACTTATAGGTGAGATAATATGGTATTTGTCTTTCACCACCTGGCTTATTTCATTTAGCACAATGCTCTCCAGTTCCATCCATGCTGTCATGAAGGCTAGGAGCTCCTACTTTCTTTCTGGTGTATAGTATTCCTTGTGTCAATGTACCACAGTTTTTTGATCCACTCATTTACTGATGGGCTTCCAGCACTTGGCTATTGTAAATTGTCCTGCTATGAACATTGGGGTGCATAGGTTCTTATGGATTAGTGTTTCGGGATTCTTATGGTATAATCCCAGCAGTGGAATTGCCAGGTCAAAAGGCAGTTCCATTTTTAGTTTCTTGAGGAAATTCCATACTGTTTTCCACAGGGCTACACTAGTCTGCATTCCCACCAACAGTGCACTAAGGTTCCCTTTTCTCCACAACCTCACCAGCACTTGTTTGTTGATTTGGTTATGATGGCCATTCTGACAGGTGTGAAATGGTATCTCATGGTGGTTTTAACTTGCATCTCTCTGATGGCTAGTGATGCTGAGCATCTTTCATATGTCTCTGGGCCCTCTGTATATCCTCCTTGCAGAAGTGTCTGTTCAGGTCTTTTGTCCATTTTTAAATTGGATTGTTTGTCTTCCTGGAGTGTAGTCATATGAGTTTTTTATATATGTTGGAGATCAAACCCTTGTCTGAGGTATCATTGGGAAAATATATTTTCCCATACAGTTCGTTCCATTTTCATTTTGCTGATGTTTTCTTTGGCCGTGCAGAAGCTTTTTACTTTGATGAAGTCCCAATTGTTTATTCCTTCCTTTCTGTCCCTTGTTCTAGGAGACATATTGGTGAAAATATTGCTGTATGGAGTATCTGAGATTTTCCTACCTATCTTCTCTTCTAGGACTTTTATGGTGTTGACTTATATTGAAGTCTTTTATCCATCTTGAGTTTATTTTTATGTACAGTGTAAGTTGGTGGTTGAGTTTCACTTTTTTGCATGTAGCTGTCCAGCTCTCCCAACACCATTTGTTGAAGAGGCTATTTTTACTCCATTTTATACTTCTGCTCCCTTTATTGAATATGAATAGAGACATAGGATTATTTCTGCACTCTCTATTCTGTTCCATTGGTTTGTGTGTCTGTTCTTTTGCCAGTACCAGACTGTTTTGATTACTGTGGCCTTGTAATGTAGTTTAATATCAGGTATTGTGATCTCTTCTACTTTGTTTTTCTTTCTCAAAATTGCTGTGGCTATTCAGGATCATTTATGGTTCCATATAAATTTTTGAAATGTTTGTTCTATACCTGTGAAATATGTCATTGATATTTTAATAGGGAATGTGTTGAATCTATAAATTGCTTTCGGTAGTACGGACATTTTAATGACGTTAACCTTCCAATCTAAGAACATGGTATATGCTTCCATTTGTTTGTGTCTTCCTTAATTTCTCTCTTCAGTGTTGTATAGTTTTCTGAGTACAGGTCTTTTACTTCCTTGGTAAGATTTATTCCTAGGTACTTTATTTTTCTTGTTGCTGTAGCAAATGGGATACTTTTCCTGATTTCTGTTTCTGATATTTCATTGTTGCTGTACAAAAATGCCTTTGATTTCTGAATACTGACTTTGTATCCAGCTGCTTTGTGGAATTCACTTATTAGGTTGAGTAGACTTTTGGTGGAGTTTATAAGGTTTTCTATGTACACTATCATGTCATCTGAAAACAGTGAGTTTTATTTCTACCTTTCCAATTCTGATGCTTTTATTTCTTTTTCTTGTCTGATTGCTGTGGCTAGGACTCCCAATGCTATGTTGAATAAGTGGTGAAAGCAGACATCTTTGTCTTGTTCCTGATCTTAGTGTGAAAGCTTTTTTAACATCAAGTACCTAAAAGGGAAAAAAAGTTGGTTCTTCACCCTTAAATCATATACTAGTATTATAGGGCCATTTGCCAAGATGTATGTCTTCAGCTTCAGCTTGTGTTTTTCTTGTTTTCACCCTTCATTTGTTTGCTGCTTGTTTTGCTGTTTAAAGGGCACACTTATGTCCATATGTGGAAGATGAGAGAAAAGCAGATTCAAACAGTGTGTTCCTCCAGAGACACAAAGGACAGCTGGATCATCCCATGGCCCTTCTTTCTTTGGCTTCTCTTATATAAGTTCAGTCAAAGCAACTGTGACAGTCAAAGCCAGAATGGAGCAAAGGGAATTAGAAGAAGCTTGGATTCCTTGGCTGGAAAGACACATTATTTATTCCCAAAGGCTGAGAATTACTGAATTTCAAGGTTATAAAAAATAAAAATGGAATATGAGACATGAGTTAATTTGCCCTTTCATGCAACCAGCAAAATGAACCTTTTGGTCTCTGACTACTACTTAAAACTCAGTCATTATTAACTACTTTAATAAACAAGTTATTATCTGTAATTACAAATGTAATGACATAGCTCTAAATACCAGATGCTTGAAAAGGCGTTCTTTGGAGGGTTTCTGGTTTCTAGAAACCTTTGTATTTTTCACAGTTTAAAATTTTATCTCTAATCTTTTCTGCATTTATCTTCACTATTCAATTTTGCTACACATTTCACCCCAAATTATTGTTGTTGACTTTTTCTCTAATCATACGTATTGCCAAATTCTGAAGTTACTATATATTAGCATTTATTTTATACGTGTATATTTTATTTCTCAGTGAGACTGGGGATTTCTGTTCTAAACTTTGCCCAGACTGATGAAACAATGCTTATCTCTAAATAAATGCTTATTAGCTGATTTAGAAGATAACCCCATAACCACAAGATGGTTTGTCTCTCCCGCTAAATCCATAATAAATACTGCAGTATTTCTAGAGCTTTCCACAACCCCAACATATGGATTGTAGCAGGAATGAACCTGATTTTTATTTATGCATTCATTGATTGATTCTTGCATGCACCCTGACAATATATCAAACCCACAACCTTGGCGCACTGAGACAATGCTCTAACCAACGAGATACTCAGCCAGGATTGAACCTGATCTTTAAAAGAGTGGGGCAAATCAAAGAAAAGTAAAGAAAAGTAAAGGACTAGGACTAGCAGGTAATTTGGTGACTCACTCTCCAGTTCAGCATCCTTATTTTAGAGAAGTGGAAGCTAAGGCCCCAAGATATTTAGTAGCTGATATTTATTGAGCAATTACAGTATCATTACCACTTTGAGTGCTTTAGAAGTAATGCCTAATTTTGTGTTCACAGTAACACAATTAGTTAGGTGTTACTATTATGCTCATTTTGTAGATAGGAAACAGTCTTAAAGGGGATATATAATTTGCCTAAGGGCACAGAGCAAAGGAGTCGGCAAGGGTTTGAAACTCTGGCCAGTTAACTCTAGATGCCCAAATGATGTTATTAAATGATGTATTTAATATCATAAAGAAAGTAAGATCTAGGAATAAAAGGATCACTGATTTTTTTTATACAATCTTTTTTTTTCTTTCTCCTTCCTCTCTCCCTCCCTTCCTTCCTTCTTTTATTAACATTTTTTAGGTCCAATGTAGTATTATGGAACCTCAGTTTGTAAACATCTTTGGTATGCAAACTTTGTTGGCACATAGCCCAGAAAGGACTGATTCAATTTTGAATCATGACAACTCTGCAAAATGAATAAGCAGGTGGAAGTGACTCTGCTCTCCCAGGAAAACCACAGGAGCCTCTCTGGGGAGGCTCAGGAATGTCCACAGCCACCATGGGGCCAAGAGGCTATGATGACTGGCCCACTATTACTGCTTGTTGCCAACAGACTCTAGATATTTGCTTTAAAATGTTCTAAGACCTTGCTACTCAGAAGCAAAAATATGATTGGACAAAGAACAAATCATTGAAATGGGACTTAAAATTTAATTGTAAAAATATATTATCACTGTGCAAATGGAAAAAAAATACCTAGCAATTAACACATAGTAAGCACTCGATAACTATTTCATGAATGAGTAAATAAAAAGATAAGGAAAGAATGAACTCATTGGGTATTTGCTCACATTGTTAGGGAACAAAAAAGAATCTATATGGATAGATCACACAATCAATTAAAAATATTGTCATTATTTTGGCATATACTTCAATTGACCAAACTCTCTCAAGCAGCTCTATGTCTCAGCAAGAACACTTTCATTCTATAAAGAGGATATGTTGAAACCTCTTTTAGAAATATCTCTATCAAAGTAAATTGAAGTTTCTAGAGAATTTTGCATTCATCACTTTCCCAGAGCCTCACAACAACCTCAGGAGGTAGATGTTAGTTTCTCTTTCACAAACGATAAAACAGCCATGAAGCTGTTTAGTAATCTATGCAGGGTCACACAGAAGAAAAGGACCGCTCCCTAGGTGTGAGGGTCCAAGAAAAGTTATTGGTGGAACAAAATCAATAAAAGTGATTTAAAAAAAATAACCATAATTTGCCCATTGACGCAGTTACCTACCAAAATATTTTCAAAGTTTCCACTGGGTTCAGAACATTCAGAATATGTGTGAAATGACACAAAAGTTTTATTGCATGAGAAATTTAAAATTTTAACATCCATAGAAATGCCTTGATATGAAGAAAGATAATAATTTCTCTGGGCAATATGCTGGTAGTTGATTGTTGATAGGAAAACGGGGGAAAGTTATGATTTATTATCTCATCCTGTTTGTATGACTGGTTTGAATCTTTACTTAGGGTCTAATGTCTGCAGAAGAAAAATATAGCACCCTTGCCATTTGACTGTGTTCACTGTACTTATTGTGTCCGGGCTGAGGGCATAAGGGGACCATGAGTTTGGACACTAGCCACTTGTGAGCCAAAAGCAAACACATGTTTGATCAAAAAAATGCCCTGAAGCATTTTACACTAATTTCACATTTGGAAAATTTAACATTTGGGAAATTCATATAAAATTCTGTATTTCTCACATACCCTAAAAAATAAGATCCATAACATTGAGCCTGCATTCCTAATAGCTGCCTGCTTACTTCTGTTCTCCATTTTAACACTTCACTGGTTATGTCACCTGTTGTCTAGGTCAGCATTTGAAGTTGCAGCATCTACCATGCAGAGAAGTGGTTCTCAAACTCTCCATCATCAGAATCACCTGGAGGGAAGGACCAGGGTCAGGCCAGTAAGCACCTCAAGGAGGTGTCAGACCTCAGATATCAAGATAAACAGTATTTTAAAGCAATGTTTTAAAAATTGCCTTTAACATAAAATGAACAAATTATTAGAATTTTAAATAAAGGCAGGCTCTGACTCTGCACTTTGCCTGGTCCTTGCCTTCTTCTCCTCACCCTCATCTTGGCCCTGCCTAGAGGGCTCTTCAAATTACAGTTTTAGGACCCATCCTGGGAGTTTCTAGTTCAGTCGGTCTGGGGTGGGGCTTAGAATTTGCATTGCTAACAAATTTCCAGGTGATGTTGATGCTGCAGGTCTGGGGACCACACTGTGAGAGACAGTCATCTGGTCACAGGATATGGCCTCCTTATTCTTCTCCGTCCCGTGCAAACTGTGGAGCACAGTTTGTGCTCACTGCTTATTAGCATTCTTCACACACCTCAATCAATGCATAGCAATACCACACCTGTGTATAGAGGGAAAGATGAAAAACACTGGCCCTTAATTCTACCCATTCTACCCAGAGATTCAGTAGACAAAGAAAATTGAATACATTGTAATTATAAATACTTTTCACACTAGGATCTTAAAAGTTATAGGTATAAAATATCAAGCTATATTTCCAAAGCCTTTCAACAAGATAGCAGCACTACCTGGAAACTCAGACTATTATTTCCTACTTAAGCCACAGGTTGTGTTTCTTCTTAGGAATGTAATGCTGTCCCTGACACAGTATGTGGATGATTTTCTACAGGCAACTTCACAGTTTCCTTATGTTTCCCAGAAACTGTAGCCAATGTATTTGATGCCTTTATTGACCATAATATCTGTGAGATTCTATGCAAATGGATGAAGGCAGTAAATAAGTATGATTACAATTGAATGTAACTAAATATGTGTCAGGGTGGAAACTTGGTAGTTTTTTTTGTTTTATATTGCTTTTTTTTATGTTTCTCACCATCTCGTATCACAAGTTTATCATAGTTGCATGTTCCATGAGATTCAATGTCCAGGGAGAGGATGTTGAGCTCCACAGTGGAACCAGGAGCCTGGAGAAGCCACGTACAGTCTGCATCATCACTGTAGCTTTTAGGCCAGCCTGGGGAGAAAAGAAAGACTGGCGCCTCGCCTGTCCTCAGGAACCCTCCGCAAGCACCTGGAGAGAGAAAGGCAGCATCTTTCAAATACCTCCAATAAAAAGAAAGTATCACTTTCGCTGCCGTGTCAGTCCTGTGCTAAAATGAAATAGCCAATGAAAGCAATTTTCTCAAAGAAATCAACAAATATTTTTTTAGATCCACTGATTCAGACAGCTGTGATCAACAATTTATTTTTTGCAAAGAAAAACACATTGTATTCTACTTTTTCACCTTAATTTTGCCACACAACCCATTCATTAATGAGTGCCTAATGTTTGCTAAGCATGAAGTAAGCTCAGGTAGAAGACCCTGTTATTATTACTATGTAGGTAGAACTCTGTTCCCTACGGACTTTAATCTTTACCTTTTTAGCATAGCTATTCATCATGTAATTTATGTCTAGGCAATTTTGAAACAATTTTCAATTTGGTAAATGGAAATATTTAAAATGGCACATGAGCTTATAATAATAGCAGCCTTTATTATTTTTATTTTTTAAAAAATAGTAGCTTTAGCCCTGGCTGGTGTAGCTCAGTGGATTGAGCGCGGGCCTGCGAACCAGAAGATCGCGGTTCGATTCCCAGTCAGGGCACATGCCTGGGTTGCAGGCCAGTTCCCGGCAAGGGACACATGAGAGGCAACCGTACATTGATATTTCTCTCCCTCTCCTTCTCTCCTACCCTTCCCCTCTAAAAGATAAATAAATTTAAAAAAAATAGTAGCTTTATTGAGCTATTATTCACACACAATAAAATTTACCCTTTGGAAGTAGCAGTTCAGTGGTTTTTAGTATACTCACCAGGTCCTGCAACCACCACTAGTACATAATCTTAGAACATTCTTACCATTCCAAAAAGACACTTCACACCCATTAGCTTTGGTTCTCTATTTTCTGCTCTGTCAGTCCATGGAAATCACTCGTCTACTTTCTATTCCTATGGATTTGCCTATTCAGAACATTTCATATAAATATATCATATAACATGTGGCCTTGTGTGGCTGGCTTTATTTACTTAACATAATATTTTAAGGTTCATCAGTATTCTAGCCTGTATCAGTACTTGCTTCATTTTAAGGCTGAATAGTATTACACTCCATGAATATATTATATTTAGTTTTTCCATGCATCACATGTTTGACATTTGGGTTGTTTCCCCTTTTCACTATTATGAATAATGTTTCTATAAACATCCATGTATAAATTTTTATGTGGCATTGCTCAATACTAGGGTGGTAACACTGTATTTCAATTTTTGAGGAACTGCTGAACTGTTTCCCCAAGTGGCTATGCCACTTTATATCCCCACGGCAATGCACAAGGGTTTCTACTTGACACATTTTCCTCCAGATAATGCTAATCCACATTAGGCTTATTCTCCTTCCATTGCTTTTTATGCTGCCTGTACCACCCGATTTGTCCTTTAGTCATTTAATCCCAATATTGTTATTTAACTGACAGAATGAATGCTTTATCTTTCCCAAATACTGTTAAGCTCCTAGAAAGTCCAGAGTATGTATTGGTTCCCTTTCTTAGTCAACGCACACTCAGCACAGTGTATCTGTAATAAATCCTCAATAATACTTGTTGAATTAAATTGAGTATATGTATGTATTAGAAATGCTGATGACACAATGTTCAATATGCTAATACATTTTAAAATGTTAGGCTTTCTGAATTTTAACGACTTTCAGAATGCAATGTCATCATGCGATAATCATTTATATTATTTAGATAACTAGTAAATTATAAAATTCTGTTACCCACTTACTTTCTCCTTTCTATGTTCTTGATTAAGAAAAATGAGATTTATATTATATTTACTTTTCCACATAAATTATATAATTATAGAATATATGTGTGAGAAGAAAACTTATTATTTTGAGTACTAAATTGTATTTGCAGATAGAAATTCATGAGTGATTCCTTCTCCAACTTAAGATTTGTGGATATAAAAAAGCTTAACTCAAGTTTACTTACAAGAGCTATCCAAACTTAAATGAATAGCTCTAAATTACATTTGGCAATCTTGCTGATGGCTCTCTGCTCTAGAATAGATAGATTAATATTTTAAGAAAGAGATTCATACTCATTATTATGAAAGTAACTTATAAAGGAGGTGAAAATAACATCTCAGAACAGAACACTAAGGGTCATCAAATAAAAATAAGTATGAGTTATGCCTTCAGTAATCTTTGTCAATAAAAACTCTCAAAAAGTTAGAAGCAAACAAACTGTAACCTTTTAAGGTCTGTTTACTACTACAATAAGTTCACGGTTTGAGTATTCTTCAATGGGACCCTATGATAATGTGTCCCAATCAAATATTTCAAGAACTAAGAGTATCCTTCAAGAAATATCTGCTGAATTTCTTCTGTGTCAATCCTCAAATCCACAAAAGCCACTCAAAGTTGTTTAAACAATTTTTTAAGGAAAAGATATGGTCTCCCAAAACACTGCTTATGGAGGAAACTAAGAATGCCTAAAAAATAATAAAATAAAAGCTTAACATTTAGGCCAATTTTACCTTGAAACATGAAGGTTTACAACCAGCCAAGGGGAAGGTGAAGCACTTCCTAAAGCAAATTTCCAATGAAACACGGAGCGGAAATAGTTACTTCTGTCTACTAGCGGGTCCTTAAACCAGTGTGTGTGTGTGTGTGTGTGTGTGTGTGTGTGTGTGTGTGTTTGGGTGTGGGTGTGGTATTTGTAAATCAAATTTTCAGAGATCTTGGAGGTGATCTCTAGATATTGTAAGTAGAATATCTTATGGATATTAAATTCCTAATTAATATGAAGAATATAATGGGAAATTTGCATTTTTAGAAACAAATATACAATTTTTTACATATTATGAAATTAAAAGAACACCTGAACAAATGGAGGAAGGTTTGGGGTCTGATTTTATTCTTCTTATTCATTTGTGTATTTGGTTCCTATTATGGTGGGACCCTTTGAAATACTGGCTTAAACCTACCAGCCCCTGAAAGGAATTTCGTTTATTACCAAACATACCTGTAGCAATGGTAGGTAAGGGTCCAACAGAGGCATCCATTGCAAACCACTCCAGAAGGAATCCTCTCCCTGAGACTGAAGAGTCAGAAGAAAATCGAAATGTCAAAGAATTTCCTGTGGAGCTGAAGAATTCAGTCTGGGTACCACAGTAAGTTCCAGTCAGGCGGGAATGAATGCCAACACCATCATAAATCTGCATATAAAAAACAGATAACAGAGCACTGAATTAAGGCAATTACCTCTGGTTTTTTTTTCATTAAAAACCTAAAAGAATGCCTTATGTTATTATAATTTTATCATAAGGGAAAAATAATAAATGAGAAAATGTGTATGTTTCAAAATAAAAATGCCATTAAATTTATAATATGATTACAACAATTTAATGTTTTAAAATTACTTATACCTCTGCTGCTGAATTATATTAATAAACATTTTCTATGTGATATAGCTTATGGTATGACTTACAGTAAATTTAGTGGTGGAAAAGTAGAAACCAAGATAATCATACACAAACAACATGTATTGAATTACTTTGGGGCCTTGAAGGGAATTAGGAAGAAAGAACAAGCAACAAGAAACAGGAAAGGTTAAATGACAGAGAGTGAACATAGGTATCCTAAAGGAGCTCCTATCTCCACTGAAGTGAAGAAGCAGAATTCATGACAACAAAAAGATGGTAGCTTGCAACAGCTCAGCACACCTTCAAAGCACTCGATAAACCTTTTTCATTTGGCTTGAAGTGTTAAAGGACCTATTTAGAGATGTATTTTATGATACTTCCCAAACACAAAGCATGGAGCACATTTTTTAAAAATTGCACATGTGGATGGATACTATTCAACCACATGTCCTATTCTTCCCTCCACCTTCTTCTAAATAGTTTGGAACAAATTCATTATAATTGTTATCGTAAATTTCTCTACAGAAGCTACAACATAAGTTCAGTTTTTCAAATTATATAATAATTATTTTCTCACATACTGAGTGTCTGTCAATTACTGAGTTCTATGTGAGCCATTGTGAACCTAAGATTAATAAGATGGAATCATGCCCTTCAAGGATCTGGTAACGAAATATTCAAACTCATATATTTCACACATATCAAAACATCCAGTTGCACATCTTCAATACATACAATATTTGTTTGTCAAATGTGCCTCAGTAAAGCTCGGGGGGGTGGGATCTGAGGGTGTTTATGAAATTCATACAGTAGTCATGTCTAGATGGCAATGATCACCACAATTTTTATATTTTTATTTCCTTATTTTTAAATGATTCTTCAAATTTTAATACCCTAGCATAAGAATAAATAGGAAGTGAGGTATAAGATAGAATAAATAATTAAGCTATACATATAAGCTTAGACAAAGCTTGAGGCAAATTACACTAATGATAAAAAATACAAATATAATACCAGAATTACCTCTGTACAGGTAATCCAGAGGGGGGAATCCTGATTTAAGGCAAACAGACCATCCCGTACAATTTGCAAATGCTTGAATAGACATTAACTGGGATTTATTTTGCCAATAACAATTCACTGAAGTTATAAGCATCAGTTGTACTTGGAAACTCACCCTTAATTTGTCATAATAGCAGTTGCGTGTTGATTCAATGTCCATCTCCAGTATTCTACCATGGATGACTTGAGAGGCATTCACATTTACTATCCACTGGTAATCAGAGTTGTGGGGGTAATTTCCAGGCCATAAGGGAGAGGCAACTTTCCCATGAGTTCCCACAATATTATCATTGCCAAATACTAGGAGAAAAAATAGAGGAGACTTGGAATAGTTCTTTAATCAAATGGAAGAAAACAAAGGCAAGGGATGTTGAAAAAGAACTTTTAATTGGCTGTGATTTCTTTTCTGAACACTGAAAGAAATACTGCTTCTCTTACGGTTTCTGTGCTATCTGTTAATTCCTGGAGAAGGGTGATTTTGTGCATAGAATTCCATCTCCTTACAGAAAGTTGCATGGTGTGAAAACAAAGGGTAACTTCCCCACTTGAAATGGGATTCCCAAACCCCAGGGGACATGGGAAAAGGGAAGATGAGGGTAACCAGCCCCATTTTCTAATTTTCTAATTTTGGTTTACCTATCTTATTTTGTCTTACAAGAGAAGAAAACATGTTTTTAAGGATGAGAGAAACTGACTTCTGAGGACCATATATATATATATATATATATATATATATATATATATATATATATATATATGAATGAGCTAATTATGGAAAAGTTGAGTTAGAAAATAAAAATATTTAACATTTTATGCTATTAAAAGAATACCCTATTCTAATATCTGAGAATTTAAAGTCAATCCCAATGTAATACTGAATGTTTTTAATTTGAAAAATAGAGTTTATGGGATCAAATGAAATACATTTGACATAAATGCAACAAATCTGAACTACAATACCTTAAAGACTAACATGCTATTACGAAAAGAGTTTAACAATAGAACTAAAGCTTGAGAAAAATATTAGAACCCTTGAGCATGCTCACCAGCTGTTAATGAGCCATTCCTATGTGCATAATTTGAAAACAGTGTTATCCTTTCTAGTTTGCAGGACTCATTCTGGAAGCCATCGCTAAGTCAACTTACTCTTGGCAAATGCAGCCTGGAAGCCTGTGCCACTGCCTGAGCCATCAGAGATGAACCTAACCCACAGCACATGAGCAACCACGGACGAATAATTGAGGGGCAGGGCGCTGCCGCAGTATCGCCCCACCAAGTGACCGGTGGCGTTGTCTTCCCGGATCTCTAGGAAATCTCTGCTGCAGTCCTGAGAATCTTCCAACTGGAAAGTTCTGATTTGAACAGAAAAAATAAAATTTAGGGGGATTAAGTTGACAGAATAAACTTGGAGATTATCCTGAACCACAGGCTGGGCTAAACTGCTCACTTTATAAAATACATCTAAGTTTCATCACAACACTTTTTGCTAACAAAAATGTCTCTCATTCAAATTTGTGGAAATGTCTAGTCAAGAGATACAAAGATAATTAATATACTGCCTTCTGGGAATTTTCTCTTTGGGGGAAAAAATTGGTCAAGAATACAAAAAATATATATATTATAAGGGAGGATATCATAAGTGCTATTCAGAGCCACAAAGTGGTGTAATAACTTCGAGGCAGAGGTATCACATCTGATTGCTGGGCTCAGTAATACCCTGATGGAGAGATTTTTTTAGGCGGAAATGTATATATTGGGTGAATTCAGGTGCAGAAATGGTGGGCAGAGAATGCATTCCAGCAGTAGCGCAGATGTGAAAAAGGGTGGGGCGTATTTAGAAATCTGGGAGAGGTCTAGTTTGGTTAGAACTTTGAGTACTTTTTAAAAAGTACTCAAAAAAAGGACATAGCTGGGAGCAGAATGATGGGCTAATTTGGGCAGAGATTAAATGTCAATCAAAGGCACACACACAATTTCAAGAAAGGTAGAAAAATATGGCATTTGTAATTACACAGGCCAGTGTTCAAGCATGTCCTATTCAACTTGTATTATAGTCTGCAATTACCATGACATGGGGGAATGAAGGGTAGGAAATAATATCTACCTCATAGAATGGTCATTAGTAATATATATAAAAAGACTGAAACGCATAGGTACTAAACGAATGCTTTTAAAACTTGGCTTTCACACTTTTAAAATTTGGATGTAATTAGGAAAGTGTGGTATTGGTGTATGGGTAGACAAATGAGTGGCACAGAAGAGAAAGTCCAGAGAAAAAGTCCACAAATACAGAGCCAATACAACCCAATCCACAGTGTCAAGACAATTCAATGGGGAAAGAAGTTGTATGAACAAGTGATGCTGCCATAACTGAATATCTTTATGGAGGAGAAAAAGAACCTCAACCCCTGCCTCTATCCATGCACAGAAACTAATTTAATATTTCTCATAGGTATAAATGTAAAACCTAAGACCATAAAGCTTCTAGTAGAAAATACAGACTATCTTCATAACTTTGGGATAGGCAAATATTTCTCAGAAAGCGAAAGGGACTCCATACAAAATTATAAAATTAATAAATTTGACTTAATAGAAATTAAATATTTCTCCTGATTAAATACATGAATTAAAAAATGAATAGGCATGGGGAAGGAGACGTAGGTCATTGAAAATCATGTATCTAACCAAAGATTCAGATCTGGAATTTAAAAGGAATCCCTACAAATAAACAATGAAAAAAATAGCCAAATTAAAAAACGGACAAAAGATTTGAACATACACTTTAAAAGAGATGATGAGTGAATGGCCCATGAGAATGTGAAAAGTACATTACATTGTTAGTCATCAGAGCAATACAAATTAAATATCACAATAAGATACTATTTAACACCCACCAGAATGGCTAAAATAGAAAAGATTGACAAGATCAAATGTTGCTAAGCATGCAGAGCAACTGGAAGCTTCATGTATTTCTGGTAGGAATGTACATTAATGCAACCATTTTGAATAATTATTTGGCAGTTTCTTATAAAATCACACAATTAGTGCCCCCAAAATTTCACGCCTAGATGTTTATCCAAGAGAAATAAAAACACATAACCACGCTATTATCCTAAATGTAGTAGAACTCTTGCAACTCAAAAATACAAAGACAAATAACTCAATTTAAAAATGGCAAAGGACTGAATAGACCTTTCTCCAAAGAAGATACATGAGTGACCAATAAGAACATGAAAAGATGCTCATCATTCTTCGTTATTAGAAAAAAGGAAATCAAAGCCACAGTGAAATAGCACTTCACACCCATTCAGATGGCTATTATTTAAACAATGGACTACAACAAGCATTGGCAAAGATGTGGAGAAATCATAGCTCTTGTGCACTGCTGGTGAAAATATAAAATGATGCAGCCACTGTGAAAGACAATTTAGTAGTTCCTCAAAAACTTAAACATAGAATTATCATAAGATGCAGTAATTCCATTTCTAAGTATATGTGCAAAGGATATATAATCAAATATACCCAAAGGATATGTTAAAAAATATATATAAACCTGTTTAACTATATATAATATGTAAATGAACTGTATATCATTATATATAATATAGATATAAATAAAAATACATATGTACTTCTTTAATAAATAATATATGAAAATATATATACAACTGTATATATAATAGCACATTTATATATGTACACAAATACTCTAGAATATTATTCAGCCTTAAAAAGAATGAAATTCTGATATATGCTATTACATAGATGAGCATTGAAAACATTATGTTAAGTAAAATAAGCTAGACACAAAGGGACAATTATTATACGATTCTACTTGTATGAGAAATTTGGAATGGGGAATTCATAAAGACAGAGAATAGAATAGAGGTTACCAGGGGCTGGGAGCAGAGGAAAGGGAGAGTTATTACTCAGTGGGTACAGAGTTCCTGCTGAATACGATGAAAAAGTACCGGAAATGGGAGCAGTGCTGGTTGTAGAAAATTGTGGATACGTGTAATGCCACTGAATTATACTCATAAAATTGGGTAAAATGCTGATTTTTATATTATGTTTTTTCACCACATTAAAAAGTATTGAGGAATTCTGGGTGGTAAAATTAGATAATCAGAGCTCTACCTGAGAATATTATCTTACAGTGACATATAATAGTAATGACTGCCAGCAGCAGAAAAATATATTTTTTGTTTGTTTGTTTCTTTGCTATATTGAATCTAAAAGGATGCTATATCACCCAAATGGAGCTATCTATTGGAGCCAATGTGCAGGTTTGGACTTCAGAAGAGACTCTGGGACTATACTTGGAAATCACTTGTTTGTATACGGTAATAGTTGAAAGCACGGCTACACTGAGGGCTAAGAAATCAAAGGTTGGAAATAACAAGTAGAGAGAGATAAGGGATGAGAGCGAAGCTTAGGGAAGACTCATATGTCAAGTACAGTGAAAGGAAGAGAAAACAATAGGCCGGGAGTGGTTTGAGAAGTTTGGTGTTCAGTTTTGTTACCCATAATGGTATCAACACTAGAAAATATGCTAAAATTGTTTTCTTTTGCTTCTCAGGAAAAAGAAGAGAGAGAGAAAAGGGGAGATCATTTTCCTCAGCACATGATTTACAAGAAATTGCTTCTAAACCTTTCTACTCAAAGTGCGGCACACAGTCCTGCAGTCTCAGCATCACTGGAGAGCGTGTGTGACATGAAGACTCAGGGCCCTCCGACCAGAGTGTGGATTTTAGCAAGACCTCAGGCGGTCAGTGTGCACATTAAAGTTTGGTGCACAGGTCCAGAAGATAACTAAATGCAGGCCTTTTCTGTTTTAGTACCAGACTGCTATGATCCAGTGCTACATTGCAGAAAAGACATTTTTATTAGAAGTGATGGTAAGATGATACTCAGAAGAATCAAATTAAACTTAGGCCAGTACATTTTAGAAGCAAATCTCCCTTTTCTCCAAACACTTTGGCTAGGATCCCTTAGCAAAAATATGATGTGAACAAAAATAGTACAATCACTGGTTCTCATTATCTCATTTTGATCTTGAACCAAGATCAATCATTTTCAAAAAGCACTCTGCAGGCATAAGATATATTCTTTTGTTAACTCCTTTACAAAAAACTCCTTTTTAATTTATATTTCACCCCCCATCCTTTTTGTTGCAGATTCAACCATAATTTCTTCAACCCTTCTCCCTGCTCAATTTCACCACAGCGTCCGCAATCCAAACCCCATGGTTTAGAACTTGACGTATTCCATATGCTTCTCTCACACCCTGGAGGAAAGTTTCCAAGCACTCATCTGGATATAGTTTAGAGAAGGGCAGAAATAACTTGCAGACCTTGCCATCAAGCCTTTCTCATTATCATCCACTTAGAGAGGAACATCTTGCATTCTACAAAACTTATTTTAAAAATAAAACTCAAGCAAGTAACAAGAAGTAATAAAATTAACTTTTTATGGATAAGAAAGGAAAAGGCTGAGTCGTTAAGATTTGTCTACACAAAAATTAGGATTTTAGTCTCTTAGAGAATAAAATGGATGAAACTTGCTTTACGTGTTTATCTCCCATCTTCCAGGAGAGCCCAGTGCTGTCCAATTGAATTTAATTGAACTACCACTCAAGATACTTTAGAAATGGCAAAGGGAGAGAGTTTAGCATTCACTGAACATCTGGTATGCATCAGCCTTCTGCTATACCTTTTAAATCTGACATCTTTAATCTCAAGAGTAGCCCTGTATGTATATGATTATCTGCTATAGAGGAAATGACTCTTTTTATGTTTTAAATAAATAGTTTCTTGACATTACTTTATTAGTAACTTATCAAGAAATAGAATCTTATTGGTCTTAAACATTTACAGTGCCAGGCCCAGTTCCTGGCAACTGCCAAATGTGTAACATCTACCACTATATGCCTAGCACATAGTAGGAGCTTAATGAATACTGAATAAAGGAATACATACATATACATACACACACACACACACACACACACACACAAGGTAAAAATTATATATATTTCTTCCCATACAGAACTTTGTGCTTTTAGTAAAGACAAAGCAAACAAAAACCTCTCTTTTCTATGCAGCAACTTAAACTTTCATTGCCTTTCAGACACTCAGAGGGCTCTGTTTTAATACAATGACACCTGTACCCTGAAGAGGCACTGTCTGATTAAGGGACTGAAAGCACATAACTGGAGATCTCTGAACATGGTCCAATTTTAAATCCATTTTTTAAAATTCATTCTTGATGCACAGAATTGCATGTCTAGGAGAAGGAGCAAGACTTTTTTGAATAAATAAGTGTCTTCAAAACAATCTTCTTCCCTCAACACTAATGTATTATAGTCTTTTCAAAAACAGAATTAGAAACCCCAACCAAAGCCCAACAATATGTGATATAGTATAATAAATAACTTTTAACTTAAAATGTGAATTTAAATACCAAAGTCTTATCATTCAGTATTTGTTAAGCATTCATTGCCAGAGTGGCATGTCACAGGCACCTCCGCACTGATGACTGAAATGTTCCATTTCACTCAGCACACTCTTTTCGCTACCTGCTTCTGGGCAAAACATTATTGTTGTTTAATTTAATTTAAGACCACTCAGATCATGGTGGGATCCTGTGGTTAATTCCATATCCATAGTCCACGCTCATAAAGTCTTACAGTTCACTGAGGAACATAAGGGTGATTTTACAACTAAACCACTAAGTTCCAAAAGTTCCAAAAAACTTACCAAATTATTCTTTGTTGGAGCAGAAGGAAAAGTGGATTGGAGCTGTGTGGGGGTGGGGGAGTAGGTATATGAGTAAGAAGCTTAACTGAGATAGGATTTCTGCTGAAAGAAAGAATGTTAGTGATTTGGGGGAATAATCTAAATGTTTGTAATTTAAAAAAAAAACAAAATTATTGTTCTCTGAAAATGAACACTCCACAAATTAATGCTCAGACATGTACTTCTGGTACTATTAGGCAGGACTCTAGAACGATTCTCAAGAGAATTTTAAAACTACTTATAACCCAAACTGTAACTAAAACAGAGGAAATTTGAAAACAGACTTCCTAAAGTTCTCAATGTATTTTCTAATAGTTGCTTGGACACATGCTATTAGCTGTCCATCCTATTAGTAACAGTGCTTCCTTCCTGCAGATTCACTGAAACAATACACCATAAAAAACGATTTACATAAAAGACAGCTGCAGCCGGTTGCCGGGGGAACTGATAATGTTCCAGACACATTCCACATTAGAGGGATAAACTTCCGGGTAGCCAGGGCTGTTGAACATGCCTTCAGCCATGTGGAAGTCTCCACCACATGCTGGAAGAAAAAAGATTAAAGTGAGCGCTGGAACAAAGACCAAACACAAGACACCACAAGATAAAGAAGAAAGAGTACTAGAGATGTTAACAGCATCCATTTCACATTTTAAAAAATTCATGTCATATAAAATAAGGAAAAGATCCTGAAAACTGAAAACTAAAAGCAGCAGGGCATGGTAGATCAGAAGAAATCTCTGCAGTTTCTTTTCTAAAAGGCTATTCTCCCCGTGCACTATAACTTTATGTAATGAAAGACTTGTTTTAATCCTACAATGACTCAGTATTTCTGTCCAAGATGATTTTCAACTCTGGCCTAGAACGGAAGGCAGTTTCCAGCCTTTTCCTCTCAGGAGACTGAAACACACACACAGATCTCCTAGCTGTTCTCAGGCCTCTGAATGTTAATAACAAGGAAGCAGGCAGCTGACAAACAGCACAGTCTGAGAGACCCAGTATCAGGTGGCTCCTCTTTCCTCTCATTCCCATGTGCCACCATCCATCAAGCCTTCGGTGACGACACACAGACCCTGCCTGACTCCAATTGCAAGGCCAGGGAGACAGGAGAACAGCGGTTGCCCATTCATAAGAGATGCTAGTGGACACTGTCAATTAGAGGCTGCCTTAACCAACTTGTCATGGAGGAGAACACCAATACTCTGACAAGCAAGCCATCCAAGATCATTCCAGTCCATTCCCCTCACTTCTAGAGTTCATTGTTAGCAGCCTTAGTCACAATAGCCAAGGAATGGAAGCACCTTGAGTGTCTATCAGTGGATAAATGTATATAGAAGTTTTGGGATAGAGTTCACTAGTGCTAGAATTCATAAGTATGTTAACCTAATTTGGAAGAATGTAAGATTAGGCACAGAGGTGATCTCAGGAATCTAGCTTCCAAACTCTAAAGGTAAGAGTCCCAAATAACAAACCCAGGAATTCAACCCCATTCCTCTTAACCTAGGAGTGCCATTGTTAACTAGACTTACCCGATGACGATGCAGCATATGTAGCATGGAAACCATCAGAGTTCACAGTGGAATCAGAGATGAACCTCAGTGTCAGAGCATTGCTGAAGGAAGTGATGGGGTGGGGCATGGAGCTGCCACAGTAGCGGCCTACATAATGAAAATAATGACAAAGAGAATGAACGATAACATGGCATGGGCTGTTATTTCTAGTGACATGGATTTCCTAAAATCACAAGAAACCAAAGCAAAGAGAAGAAATCACTATTAGGAGAACCATTTAAATCAGAGTCAGTGTTTGAGACAATCCTGAGAATTAAAAAATATATATAAATACAAGCACAGGAGAGATGATTTTATAAACATGATTAAACATGATTAAGGACATTAGAGGAAGGTAAGAACAATGCAGATGGCCTGGCTCCAAATGTAACTAATCCTAAAGTCCCTAGCACAGTAGGAACCTGCACAAATAAATGCAGTAATACTTAAAAGCAAAACATTATAGCTAAAAAAAGTGTGGATGCTAGGACCAGAATACCTGGTTTGAATGCCTGGCTCTGCCATCTACTAACTATGTGACCTGGGCAAGTTATTTAAGTTATCTGAGCTTACATATCCCCATTTGAGAAAGGAGAATATTGATAAATAATGAAAACTATATCATAAGCATATGAGGATTAATTGAGTTACTCTCTATTCAGTTCTTAGAGTAGTATTCAGCACAAGGTGAGTTTTCTATATGTGTTTGTTGAGCCCTATACCCTCATGACTAGTCAAATGCTCATAGATAAAAAGCAGTACAATCAGAAGTGTGCGCAGAGCAGAGAGTATGCACTGATTGCACACTCTTGTCTCAGGCTCTGTTCTGGGCCCTGGGAATAAACAATGAGCGGAACAAAGGCCCTTCTTGGAGGGAGCCCAGCCCATCTTCCAGTGCAGCATGAAATGTTAAAATATGAGTCACTCATAGAGCAAACAGAAATAACCTGAGATCATTTTACTTGAGGACATTTCAGAAACTAGGTAGCAGCCATGTTTAGTTTTACTGGGATAGCTTACAAACCCATTTCCAGATTGTTTACTTATTTCTGATTTTTTCTTTTGCTCCTACTGAGGACAAAACCAGAAAAAAAAAAACTCATTTGAATAAAAGGACTGTGGTCAAATATTAATTAAAAATTTCTCACAGAATGCTTTTTAATGCTGGGGTAGACTGCATTTTACTACTATATAAATATTAAAATTTTAAATTAAAAAAATATAAACTAGTCACATCCTTGCATATGAACAAGCTGAGTTTTTTAAACCCCACATTGAATCCTGGTTTCTTACCCTCTAATTATCTTTACTTGGTTTATACTGCTCTTCTTTTTTATTGGAAACATTCTAACCTTGAATGACAGCACACACATATGCAAGAACATAAATGAAACCCAGACAAGGCCACAGATGGAGACGAGAGAGCACCAGCCACAGTACCTCGGAGGGGCGCGTCATCGTAATTGCCATCCAAAATTTCTAAGAAGTCCTCACTACATGTCGTGCTGCTTTCAAGTCCAAAGTGGGTGAAGGAGAGGGTGACATGATTGACTGCAAGGAAAAAGAGAAGTCTGTTTGATAAAGTACTGGCCAACGAAACATACAGGGAGAGAAATTTTGCCTCTGATGCTTTCATACACGGGTTCTCCAGCAGGGAAGCAATGAATGGGCAGATCTGCACAGGGGCTGAGGGGATGAGGAGGAAAGTGACAACTGTCCTGCTGGAAGGTTTCCTTTGAAGAGTCACAGAGGCCACGTGTTTGAAAATGCCTACAGAATCTGAAGTGCCAGTAAAGATGAGGACTCCTGGGTAGGTTTATTCCATGGACTATGGGGAACAGCTTGTTGGGAATAGATACTCTTTACACATTTTTATATCAGCCATAACTATGTTCTTCTCCTAAGTATTTTTCTCAATAGAATAGTTTCTTAAATCACGGTTCTTTATGTATGCTTGTAAATAAGATACTCTTTCCTCCCTGCCACACACATCTTACTGAGCACTGTCGGTTTTCCTTTAGGCCCAGGGCCCTCAGGTTTCAGAGTCATTTATGAGGAAACTTTTGACAACAGTAAGGTGACTGGGGAGGTGGGGAGGAGGAGGAGGGTATAAGGGAGATAAATGGCAATGAAAAAAAATACCCCAAAAATAATAATTAAATAAGTAAATAGAAAGAAAGCTTCAAATTACTTGCTCAACAGCAAGTGCCAGGGTGCGTTTTCCTTTTGTTGTTCTTCCAAGGTCCCTAGTCTTCAGAATTGGGTTTGTCCTTGTTGCTGCCTTTGAACCAACGAGATCTTTCATCTAAATGCTTTACAACTCATTATAAATTATCCCTAGGTACAGAACAGCTGGTTCAAGGGGTGGTGGTGGGGTCTCTTTACCTAAGGCTCAGTTTCTAGAGGGCTTGCAACTCACTTTGGGGATCCATGCTCCAGGCTGCAATTGGCTAAGGACTATATCACCAACCTCCAAATCATATGCGTGTCAGTACCCGTACCCATTTGTTAACTCTTAACATCCCTAGGAACAGCGCTGCAGAATGTTTAAGCCAAACTTGTCATTTTTTAAATTAGCTAATGGGGCCTCATTAGCTTAAGTGACTTCCCTATTATCACATAGGTCATCAATTGTAGATTGGAATCGAGAGCTTAATGCCTTTCTCACATTATGTCTGAAATCATAAATTTTTCCTGAAAACCTGAAGGAAAGGCAGGGCTCATCTGCAACAAGATTCATAACAGCCCTGGGGCCACCCTCTTTGCAGTCACTGCGCTTGAGTCTTTAGGGGTCTCCTCAGGTTTTCTGTCTAATAAAATACGAACAGCAATGCTTACCACCAAATTATTACTAGGCCAGAAAATAAGATTCTAGGATTTCAAAAACAACATAATGTAAGTGCTTATTAAATGTTTCCTCCAGGTCCATGCCGAGATTTTTTTTTTTTTAATACATGCACCGAGGGAGAGACCAGGTTTTGTAATTAACTTCCACTCTGATTAAAGATCCATACACTTATGGCATTGCTTCCCAAAATCATGGCATTAATTTTCTAGCCTATGGTTCTTATTTATTCATTTAGCAACTGTTTTTGTGCATACGTGTCAAAAACTATTTATTTCTCAATTATTTTTGCTTACCTCCATTCTCACATGCTTGTTAATATAGCAAGGGTATAGGGTTTGGTTTTTTTCCCCCTTTGTTAGGCCTTGAAACTTAAAACAAATTTTAAATTAAGAATACAAGGTAAAATAACTCTCCTATCCAACTAGGAAATTCTTGTTCTTGAGCAGAGCAGGAACTGGGACTTCCAAAATAAATAAATAAAAAAGAGGAAGGCCGTCAATTGTTCCCTCGGAGGAGATAAGAACATTAGTCACAGATAGATTTTCCCACAGGCACCTCCATCCTGGATTCCCTTTCTTCTTTATTTTTGTTACTTACATGGAGGCTGAGCCTGAATTACCCAGCTGCAGTTCTGATTGTCTGGATACGCGGCAGGGAACAATGGGGAGGATATTGTGCCCAACGAGCTGGTGAGGATATAGTCTCCGCAGACTGAGGAACACACAAACACACACGTGTTATATACTTTTGATGTCCACGTACTATGCACAACAATTATTTGATGAATGAAAACATAATTGCTTTTTTGTTATTTCCGAAATTCAGGCCAAGGAAGTAATCTGCCAAGGAAGCTGCACATAAACCATGAGAAAATGGGACTGCACTGTACATTTATAACAATATTCTTCAATTACGGGAAGTGAGGAGCGACATAGAACAACAGATTAAATGGCTATGAATTGACTGAATCACTGCAACAAAACTCCAGCATTGATTCACTTACTCTGCCTTCTCATAAATTATATGTATAGAAATAATCTGTTTATGAACAACTTTTTCTAGAAAAATCAATATGCAATTGAACAAGACTTTACCAAGAGATCATCAGAGAAGCACACAACTCTATGGGAGTACGGGAGGGATGAGTCTGCTACGAGTCAGAGTGTAAGAGGAGTCTCATGGAAGAGACGGTATTAAAGGGGGAGTTGGGGGTGAAGGAGGTAGTTCTGGGGAGGGCAGCCTGAGCAAAAATCAGAGGGTGGTAAGGACTGCACGTACCCGGGCTTGGCTGAAGCATGTGACACTTGAGGGGTGTTGGAAGTGACACTGAATAAAAGATAGAGCAGGTA
This sequence comes from Glossophaga mutica, assembly GCA_039655065.1. NCBI lineage: Eukaryota > Metazoa > Chordata > Mammalia > Chiroptera > Phyllostomidae > Glossophaga > Glossophaga mutica. The sequence continues at coordinate 163,575,981 of CM077303.1, forward strand.
CCAGGGTGACATCTGGAGGAGCTCAGGCTCCATTCCCTAGGCAGGCGGTGCCAGGACAGGTAGTGCCACTTTCAAAGGCACGATCAGAATGAGGCTTTTGTGAGTGGACTTTAAAGGAAGATGGGGAAAGAGTGAGTACTGGGTACTTTTTTTTTAACTCTAAAGCAAAGCATAAACAATTAATTAAATGGGAAAAAATGTGTTCAGAAACCTTTCTTTAAAAGCACACAGAGTGATTGATTTATGCAGTCTGTCTGGCTCCAAAGTGTGCAGTGTGTCTTTGGGGGACCTTGGTCCAGAAACTATCCCTAACCAGGATTCTTTTACAATAGAATACAAGCAAGGGCACCGAAACAGACAAACGGCTAAGCAGACTAAGCTTGTCTGAAAGGACAAGGACATCTGAATAAAAATCAGAGGCCTGTTGAAACTGACCAACAACCCTTCCTGTTCCAGGTCCATCTCAGACAGTGGGATAAGGGGTTCATGTCTAAGAATTACCAGAGAAAAGGCAATGGGTATAAAGGTCTAGTAAGAAGACCTGGAAAGTGGTGATTTACGAAGAAAAACAACAGAAAACAACCTTGGCAGGCAGACAATGGCAGGATTCAGAATTATGGGCAACCCCTGCCTAGAGGCTTAGAATCTGACTCTACAATATATTATGAGCTAGTCTTGTAATTTATAGAGGCATATTTCCTCCTGGCATATAATTTTGGTTAAATGCTAGGTAATTTATATATGGATAAATGAATTTGGATAGACTTTTTTTAAAAAAAGTCTTATCTCTAGTATTAAAGCTACTTTTAAGTATTATTCTGAAAACTTGTTTGAGTGCTATAGACATCAAAAGGAAGTTAACACCAAGTTAGACAATGGTAAAATGAAAGGATCAATCATTGGAATAATTCCAAATCATAGTTCCTTGGTTCTAATATTCAAGTTGTTGCATACTGAGTAGAAAGCTGGGACCAATTTCTAAGGCTAGGTTTCCCTTTAGTGTAGCACCAGGAGAGGCACTTAAGGACAGATGGCCTGCACCTCTGAGAGACCCACCCAGTACCTACTTTGCTGGAAATGAGCTTGGAAGCCCCTGCTCTGTCTAGAAGGGCCAGACTGAAATCTCACAAAGAGGCTGTTCCCTGAAGAGGTGATGGGGTTAGTCAGCTGCTGTCTTCCACACACACGGGCAAGGCGGGCAGTTGCGGAGCTTAAACCATCATATGCCTACAAAGAGAGACAGTAGAGAAAATAATGGAGTAATAGTCCAGAACTTTACACTTAACATCCATGTACTCTCTGCACATTGGTGAGCTAGTGGAAAACCACACATTTGCCAGATTGAGTGCTGTATTTTGTTGTCGTTTTACACAGTTCCACGGGAGTGTCTGAGACTATTTCTAGGGACACTAGGGAGTTCAGTAGGAGCGTCTCTGCCAGAACCACTGTTAGAGCTCTGGATATCTTTATTAAGACCATCACTTTGACAGCCCTCCTTCCTCCTCCAACTCCAGTGCAGTTATATCATAGGCCAAACCCACATGTACTGAAAATATTTGATGCAAGAATGAATACAGGAGCAAATCAATGAAAACTAGTGATGAGTAACCATTCATTTTCAGAAAACCAACATTTGCTATCACTTTTTGTCTTCATAGGACTGTGCTCAAGAAGCAAGAGAAATGGCAGAATTCATTAAAATGATACAGTGATGTGAGTTTCATTTAGAAAATTACCTCAAAGAGTAAGAAAATAGATTGGGCTCTGTGCTGCTCAGTACGCATGATCCTGGGATGAGGTGACCTCCCATACTTACCAATGGGATAGAGTTTACATTACGTGCACTCAAAATTGCTGCATTGGTTTGCGAAATTGAAGCTTGTTCATTTTCTTAAAACTCTGTGTGTCCATGTGAAAGTTTGAATGCTGTTCTGTGCAAACCAGTGGTAAATGAGTTCTTTTTCTTTGGGTGATTATAATAATAGCAACTATTCATTAAGTGCTTACTATGTGCCAGGAACTGGATTCAGCCCTTCACATACATTAGCCCATTTTTTCCCTCCCAAGAGTCCCTCCATTTTTAACAAGAAGACAACTGATGCACAAAGAGCCTAAGTAATGTGGCCAAGTCACACAAATCCTGAGAGGGAGCAGGTCACACTGAAACCGACAGTGAGGTTCCAGAGCGCAGATTGGAACTCTCATTGTGTCCAACGCAAGGTAAGCAGAAGCGATGCATAAACTGGCCATCGACCACCAGGGGATTAAAATATGAAATTAAAATATACTATTTCATTCAAAATAAATTACCATTTACATATAATAAGAAAGCCTTGGGAAAAATGTAAAGTTCAGGGATTTAATACAAGGAAGGGCTGTGCCAATGACTTAAAATATCTAGTGTTGGTTACCATCGGCATTCTTTTTAGCACGAGTACGACTGGGAAGCTATTCTCAGTTGAGTTCATACAAGTACATGAGTCAACCATTAAGATAATTTTTAACTCACAAGGGGGGGGCTAAAGATTTTACAGTAATAAATTTTAAATAACCGTGGTTCTGAAGCAGCAATTCTTTTCTTTTTTCTTTTTCTTTTTTAATTGATGTTCAAATTTTAAATCTATATATCCTATAAATAAAACATTAAAACTAATTTTTATTCAACATTTAAAGATGGATTAGACTCTAAATTACATTTTCTTAACCAATTCAAAATATACTTTCCATCTAGCATGACTGCTCTTTTGGAACATGTTGGACACCTTAAATAGTAGTTGAAATAACATATGAAACATCATTACAAAATATCTTACGACATTTATACTTCACCCTACTTTCAAATATTACCACCACTGGCATAATTAAAGACTTCTTTATTTCTATACTTGGTCTTCTACTTTCCTAAGGTTATACCTATAACAACCTATGATTTCAATAATGTTATATTAATACTACCTTGCCTTAGAGACTACCTTCTGGAATGTTGGGTGTTATAAGGTCTGGCAATACACCAATTGATTCTTAGTCAAGACTACTTGTACAAAACTGCTTGCTCCTCTTAAGGTGACTTGTTTGTTTTAAACAACAATTTCTTAAGCTCTAGTGTAACACTGGGGTTTGCAGACACCCCCACCAAGCAACAACAACACACTCATTCAGAGGATTTTTACTAGTCTTCTTTATTTCTCTCTAAATTTAGAGCTCTAGTGAGCAAACAGACATTATTCCTTGCCTTTAAAAATTATCTTCTTTTTTCTATGAATGATTGCAATCCTCTCAAGGCAAATAAATAAATGGATGGATGGATGGATGAATGAATGTAAGCAGTAAGGTCAAAAGTTAAGGCTGGACACTTCAGAAAGTCACATGAATGAGCCAGTGCCTGGGGATTCTTTGAGAGCAGCACATCTTCCGGGGGGTCTATTATGTTTTCCAGCCCTCACCCCATCTTCTCCAGACCCTGGAGGTGTAGGACCTCTGTTGAAACTCTCATGGCTTAAGCATTGCTTCACAGGGAATGGATCCAAGTTAGAAGGTTTCCAAATGTCCCTGAATCAAAAGTATATACCAATGGCACCCTAAATTTGACCAACAATTGTGCAAGCACTATCACAAACATCCCAACTTAGTCCTCATCACATGATTTTTTAAAAAATAAATAAACAGAGACTTAACAATTTGCTAGCTATTGAAGTATTGTCTTGACCCAGTGGAAGCTAGTGACAATGAGAGCTAGTGGTGCAAGGGCCAGGAACTCAATTCTTTCTCCAAATTCTTTTTCTTTTATATCCTCTTCCAAGAATATATTTATTGATTTTTTACAGAGAGAGGGAGGGAGAGTGAGAAAAATATCAGTGAGAGAGAAACATCAATTAGTTGCCTCTCGTATCATATGTGCCATGACCAGGAATCAAACCCACAACCTTTTGGTGTATGGGACAATGCTCCAACTATCCGAGCCGCTGGCCAGGGCTCCTTCTCCAAATTCAACATTATATCATGTTATTTCTCTTTAAAATGCTTTTGAGAGTTATTAAGTTATACATGCCTAACTGTTACTATATAAAAGTACAATACCTCAGGTTACAAGAAGATTGATTTTTTTTTAACAGTTTGGAATAACAACTCTTTTTTTTTCAGAGTGTTGTTAACACTTTTAATATCAAATCAATTCAAGTTATAATTTTAAAATTATAAGAAATAAGCAAGAAAGAAAATATGGGAAATCTTGTTCCTATTTATTAAAAATTCTAAAGTCAAGAAAATTATCAATGTGCATGTTCCCTTACTTCCATTCAGTGCCCAAGATAGAGCTAGCAAATTATATTACTATTGGCTACCCATAGAACATATTCATATGACTTACAGATATATAACTCTTATTTAAGTCTACTGCCAAGAGTTCTCTAAGCCTGGGAAGTGATTTTCTGGTCTGATGCTAGTAAAGTAAAATTTTAAAGTTGAATCCACAAAAGAAAAAGTGGCCACTGTCCCTGGGACTTATAATTACAGGGGCTCTGAAAACAGGCACATCTAATTATGTGGTAGCCTAATTTCTAAAAAAAAAAAAAAAAAAAGATGTTGGTATCTTTAAAAGGATCCAGAATTCTGCGAAATTTCCCGATACCGGTATACACATTCACAATATCCAAAAAAGGAGCCTTTGGAAAAGAAAAGAACATTCCATGTCACAAACAATAGAAGTCTGATGTTCAAATAAGTAAATGAACAACACAATAAGATTCTATGGCCTCTAAGAACAGAGGATAAGGTTGAGGGGAAAAACTGCCCTCCATCTCACGGGTTAGAGAGTATGAATGCATAGCAGGCACGACAGTGGGTAGAGGAGGCTATTAACAGTGAGAAAGAGGTCAGACGGGGCTGCTTTCTGGGCAGGTTTCCTACATTCAGACCCCAAAGGGCAGTGGAGGGGGTCCGATCACAGGGCACAGGCCAGGCCTCACACGCAGCTCTCAGGTGCCTTCTCACTGACTGCACCGGCCTATCACCCGCCATGAGAGGGCAGGAGAGGCAGAAGGTAGGTGGAGGACAGCAGACCAGTCCCAAAGCCTCAGAGTATCCTGAGAACACATGACATTTACCGTGCTGTCAGGAACCCTCCATACCCTAAGCCAATGATCATCAACCAGTGTGCCACAAGAATTTTTAAAACGTGCAGTATCTAACGATTCAGTCAGGGGCACTGACCTCTTTTCCCATAGACTGTCAAATAAAAAAAATGACAATAGCCAGCACAATGATAGCTGTCCAGTGTGAATGAATCAAAATTGTACCTATTTTTTGGTGAGATCAGAAAAAATAATATATTTTTTTTGCGTGATACAGGAATTTAGTAATTAGTTTCTATGTCCTATGAGATGAGAAATGTTGAAAATCTCTGCCCTAAGCTCTGGCCAGAAGTTAAAACTAAGCCAATAATTTATGAATTTTAACAGTGATGCTTTGAAATCTTAAGGAGATTTAGGTAAATGTCAGCCCTTTTCCAAAGTGCACATGTCACCTCCAGCATAAAGTGACATGGGGACGAAAACCATTGGAGAAAGAGCCTAGTATCCTTCTCTAATGAGATTTATAGAAGCCTACAGTCAGAGCGATAAGAACTGGTCATTTGAGAAAATAAAGGAGCTAAGTAAAAGGAACACTTTACCTTGCTATACACTTAATGATGACAGGAATATGCATTATTTTATAGTATGCATTATTCAGAAGCTGATGCCAGAATTTTTAAGTATATTTTATTGATTATGTTATTACACTTGTCACATTTTCTTCTCCCCTTTATCCCCCTCTGCCCTGCACCCCTGCTCCAGCATTCCCCTGCCCCTTAGTTCATGTCCATGGGTCATACATATCAGTTCTTTGGCTTCTCCATTTCCTATATCATCCCTAACCTCCCCCTGTCTATTTTGTACCTTCCATTTATGCTTCTTATTCCCTGTACCTTTCTCTCCATTTCCCCCGCTCCCTGCTGATAACCCTCCATGTGATCTCCATTTCTGTGATTCTGTTCCTGTTCTACTTGTTTGCTTAGTTTGGTTTTGTCTTTTCAGGTTCAGTCGTTGATAGTTGTGAGTTTGTTTTCATTTTACTGTCCATATTTTTATCTTCTTTTTCAGATAAGTCCCTGTAATATTTCATATAATAAGGGCTTGGTGATGATGAACTCCTTTAACTTGACCTTTTCTGGGAAGCACTTTATCTGCCCTTCCATTCTAAATGACAGCTTTGCTGGATAGAGTAATCTTGGATGTAGATCCTTGCCTTCATAGCTTTGAATACTTCCTTCCAATCCCTTCTTGCCTGTAAGGATTTCTTTTGAGAAATCAATTGGTAGTCTTATGGGAACTCCTTTGTAGGTAACTGTCTCCCTTTTCTTGCTGCTTTTAAGATTCTCTCCTTATCCTTAATCTTGGATAATTTAATTATGATGTGTCTTGGTGTGTTCCTCCTTGGATCCTGCTCTTTGTGACTCTCTGAGCTTCCTGGACTTGCACGTCTATTTCCTTCACCAATTTGGGGAAGTTATCCTTCCTTATTTTCTCAAATAAATTTTCAACTTCTTGCTCTGCCTCTTCTCATTCTGGCACCACTATGATTCAGATGTTCAAATGTTTAAAGTTGTGCCAGAGGTTCCTAAAACCCTTCTCATTTTTTTGAATTCTTGTTTCTTCATTCTGTTCTATATATACAGTGTGCATTATTTAGAAGGGGATGCCAGAATTTCTTTTGGAGAGAAAAAGTCTTCATTTAGAAAAACACCTTTGCAGACTCTCAGAGAATGACTGAGAGATACATTTTTATTTTTTTATATTATTGTAGACAAATTTCTCACCTCACTATCCTCCAGCTTCCTAATCTGAAAATGAGATGGACATGAGTACATGCCTCATAGTGTTCATCAGAATTAAAGGAGTTAAAAGATATAAAGTGCTTAGCATAGTTCCTAGGTAGTTCCTAGCACATTGTTTGTACTTAATAGATATTAGCCTCTACTATTAAAGTGAGACAGAAGGATAGCTAAATTGCTATTTAAGAAATTAATAAAGCTTTGGAGGGAGAGAACTGGAAATCTATGGAGGCAAAAACAGAAAGTCTCAAGGGTGAAGGTTTTTCCAGTAATGTGGATGAAACAGGAGCCTGAGCAGGAGACACAATCCACGGAGATTACTCGGCTGGGACTGTGGGAGTTGCAGCTTCTGACTTGGCTCCAATGATTCATGCCCTCATGCAATCTCCTCCCCTGGCACTGGAATGGACCTAGTGACTTGACTTCTAGTAAATAGATTGCAAATGAAAGTAATAGGATGCCACTTCCATGATTAGGTTATGAAACTCTCCCTCTTGTTGGCACTCTCTCTTCCACTCCCCATTGCTTGCTTGGATGAAGCAAGCTCTGTGGTATGAGATGCCCTCTGAGAGGTCTGCATGGCAAGGAGCTGAGGGAGGGAGGCCCCCAGCCAGCAGGCTGCAGGGAACTGAATCCTGCCAAAAACCCTGTGAGTGAGCTAGGGAAGACTCAGGTGGGCCACACTTAGATTCCTGACACAAACTATAAATGCTGTTGTTTTAAGCTATGAAGTTTTGGGATAATTTGTTATGTAGCAATAGATAATGAATATGGGGGGATGAAATGTGGTATTGAGAAAGAAATTAACAATGAAACAAGTCTAATAAAATATCTTCATTCAACTGCTATGCTGTTTTTTGCACAGCCACCTACTAGTACCTAAAGTATTTAATGAAAATCAACTACTCAAAAGAGTCTCAAGAGCGTGGTATTTTGGAAAAATAAATAAAAGGGGTGTAAATTCTAACTTTCTCTTAATAAAAGGCAGGGGAAAAAATGGCCATAAGAAGCAAGAGACAGATGACTTCAAATTTTAACAAGGGCAATAAAGGGAAATCTGAGTGACCGCCTCCCCTTTCACTTCACTTCTCCATACAAGAATTCCTGAAGATGTTATGGAGTGATAGGTTCCCAGACTTCTGAGTCTCCTTTGCTTCACCTGAAGTGATGAACTGTGTCAAACTTGCATGAAGGAAGCACAAGTTACTCATGGGACTTAGCAACTTGGAGGTCTCTGGAGGTCCAAGGTGTTTGTGGGGAACCCATGAACTGAGCAGGCTGAACTGTGTTTGCAAAGGGAGGATATTGAGACAGTGTGACACCTTCACTTTCCTTTCAACAGCTGGCCCTTGTGGGGTCAGAGCGAGGAGTCACTGAGGTAATATGTGGTGCCTGCCACCTGATAAATTCTCCATGCATGTCAGTTACCCCGGTGGGGAATTCCATGCTCTTCTTTTTTTGTTTCATCCTTAGGTCTTTGGAAAGTAAGGCTATCATGAATCATGCAAGAATTTATTAGATCCATTAATGTACCAGGTTAAGTAGTGGATGACAAGGTATCCATCCAGTCTAGTTCAGGAGAAGTAGTGATTTTCTTTAAAAAACTGTGTTCCTCTCCAAACACCTTCCCTAAAACACCTGCCCCACTCCACAATGCAGCTTCATAAATACTCACAAAGTGGAACCTAAATGGATGTGGACATCCATGCTCAGCTCAAAGCACACTGCTCATGTTCTTTCAAATCACATTGCTCGGCTTCCACTCACAGGCTGCCTACAGAGTCCAGCCCATCTGATGCTTTCCACCTGACCAACAAGGCCCAGTGGACAGCACTCTGAGCACGGATTCAGAACACCTGGAAAACACAGAGATCTTACGAGCACTTCGGAGCACTCTGTCGTCAGGTCACCTAGATGAAGTCCTGAATTCACCTGGGGTATCTGTTTTTGCCCAAGGCCCTTCTTAAGCTTCTGATTATCAGTTACATCCTCTTAAAACCAGGCACTGATAATCCTTCCCTCCTGGCTACCTCATCACTCTAGAACCAAATAAGACAATGTCTTGAAAGTTTTATGATTATATATTATGAATATGACAGTAAGCTCCTATTTCTTGATAGGAATTCTCATACATACATTTTCTACTGGAATTTGGCAACATAAGAGTAAATATAAAAGCTAGCATTTTCACGTCTAGGTCCTATCCTAGGGCAGCTCTTGCATGACTGCATTCAGAAATATGTGCAAGAATATTCATTGTTATAAATGATTGCAATAGCAAAATATTGAATGTTGGAAGCAATTTTCAAGAAACTAGAAGTGCATAATTACTGTTAATGTGCATTGGGTGCATGAGTGAATGGGTACATGACTCATGGTATATTCGTAAAATGAAATTTTGTATGATGGCAAAAAGAATGCATTAAATCTGAATGTATTACAATTTCAAAAACTATTAAAAGCAGATTGTTGAATGAAAAGGGCAGATGGAAGAATATGTACCATGTGGTATTATTTACATAAAGTTTTAAAGCACACAAAAATAATAAAATTATAATATTATAATAATATATATATGGATGCGCACATATATATAATAAAAAAGTATAAAAATAGCCATAGACAAAAAGACAATCTACTGAATAAGAGAAAATATTTGCAAATGACATATCTGATAAGAGGTGAATATCCAAAATGTAAAAAGAACTCATCCAACTCAACATCAAAAACAGGACAAACAAAACACAATCTGATTAACAAATGGGCAGAGAACCTGAATAGACATTTCTCCGAAGAGGGCGCACAGATGGCTAATAGACATATATAAAGATTCTCAACATTACTAAACATCAGAGAAATGCAAATCAAAACTACAATGAAATCAAAACTACCCCATACCTGTCAGAATGTCTATTTTCAAAAAGTCAACAAATAACAAGCATTGGCAAGAATATGGAGTAAAAAGCCCACATGCACTGTTAGTAAGAGTGTAAACAGTATAGCCACTATGAAAAACAATATGGAGGCTTCTCAAAAAATAAATATGGAATTACCATATGACCCAGTAATTCCACTTCTGGGAATTATCCAAAGAAAACAAAAACATAAATTTGAAAAGATCTATGTACCCCAGTGCTCACTGCAGCATCATTCACAATAGACAAGATATCGAAACAACCTAGGTATTCATCAATGGATGGATAAAGAAGTGATATATATATATATATATATATATATGTGAATATTATTAGGCAATAATAGATATAATGGAATATTATTCAGAAATAAAAAATAAAAAAGAATGAAATCATACCATTTGTGACAACATGGATGGATCTAGAGGGCACTGTGCTAAGTGAAATAAGTCAGAAGGAAAGACAAGTACTGTATTATTTCACTTATATGTGGAACCTGAAGAAAAAACAGAACCAGCATCACAGATACAGAGAACAAGCTGACGGTTGCCGGAGGGAAGGACAGTAGAGGAATGGGTGAAAAAAGGTATAAAATAAATGCCATGGGGATGTAGTGCATGACCCAGGGAACGTGGTTGGTAACACCATAATTTTGTATGGTGACAGATGGTTACTAGACTTATTGTAGCGAACATATCATGAGGCCTAAAATGTAAAATAACTATGTTTTACACCTGAAACTAATATATTATTGTATATTGACTATATTTTAATGCAAAAATAGCCATGAGAATCATAAGCCCCAATTCTCTTGGCTCCCTTTGGGATGGGGCAGGGGAATTGTGTCAGTGTGGACCTCATGTAGGGCTTCACTCTCCTTTGGGCAATTTCTTTATTTTGGTAAAAAAAAAACTTGATGCAAATATAACAAAATATTAATATTTGGAAAGCCCAGACAGTGGGGTGTCTTTGTTCCTTATATACTTTACATGCATTATGTAAGCTGGACTTTTCTATATACTTAAAATATTTCATAATAAAGTTTTTGATAAAGAAAAGAGAATTTATATAAAGAAAATAATAGGAAATATAGACTAAGAGTCACATATAAATATGCTCTTTGTAGCATTTTTATAATCAGAAGAAAAAGCCTAGATGTTTATCTAAGTGGCAAATAATAAGCTAATGGCTAACTGAATTCTGATATATTTATATAACTGATTATATAGCCAAAGATAATATTTTTAAGAGGAAATGTATTAAATGATGCTAAATTGACAGGTATGATACAACATGACGGACCATCTGTGTTTGCATGTGCATAAGTGTGCATGTGAGTGTTCACATGTATGTGTTTGTGTAGGAAACAAGCCAAACTTTTAGTAGTTTGTCTCTGTATTGCAAAATTATGGATGGCATTAATTTCTTATTCTTTTCTGTATTTTAAAAATGTAATATGAGCATTTGCAAATTTTAAATAACATATATACTTAAAATGTTTAAGTGCTTAGCCAATCAGACATGTAAAGGATCACATACACAGACTTGACAATCTGCAATTCATGTAATAGTATGCAGTATCTAAGCCAGATGGATATTAATGTTACTTAATCTAGCCTTTTGTTGCCTGACAGGAATGTATCAAGTCATATGGATATGCTTCTGCTTTAAGATCTGCAAGATATTTGTTCGTTGGCCAATATCTACAACTGCAATTGACCTCTCTCCAAGCTCCAGGCTCATGTATCCAGTGGCATGGCTTGTATGGTTCCATAAACCTTGAAAGTAAACATCTTAAACTGAAGTCATTTCCTTCCTTCTCCCCTAATTCTTTCGTTACTTTCATTTCTTGCCTCAGGAAATGCCAGAAGCACGTACCCAATTGCTAAGCCATTTTAGATCTCTCCCCTACGCCCCAGTCTAATGGATCCTGTGTTCTGTCGCTTCGCCCTCTGATGTATCTCTTGGATGCCTTCCCACCACCTGCTCTGCAGGGCCTCCTCTTGGTGTCTTGGTGTGCGAACACATCACATCTTGCTGAAGTCACTGCAGCAGCATGAAGTTCCTCCCCCTGCCTAAGTTTGAGCCCTCATCAGTTCAGTCTCCAAATGACTGCCACTGTGCAATGTTGTTCTGTCAAAAAAATAAAACATGATACGAAAGGAAAGCTAGGCATACCAATAATTTTAAAAATTGAGCTACATAAAGACAAGCAATCACTGATGCTCTGCTTGAGAACCGGAGAGCAAGGGACCAACACGGATGCAGTGCAGAGCACTTCAGCTCACAACCCTCCTCTTTGACCCAAACCCCAGCTGACTGAGCGACTGGTCACCGCCCTGCAAGTCATTACTTACAGCCCCAAGCACATGACTGAGTCCGGGGAATGGACATTAGCTTCCTCTGTAATGTTTGTGTTTTCGAGTCTAGAAACTGGAATGCATTCCCTCAGGTTGCTGGAGAGTAGGTGGTGGGAAAACATTTCTACTGAATTGCCTATCTTCTTGTTTTACTAACTTTCATCTTGCTCACGGAGAAAATAAACCAACTAAATGTGTGAGTTAAAATTGTTCAAAACTGAAATAAGAAAAACTATTTTAATTTGAAAGCAAAACACACAGCATATTTTACAATCCTCAAAGCATGACAATGCTTCAATGCTGAGATTTTCATGGAAATTATATATACAAATATATGCTTCTATTTTCATTTTCTGCACTATTACTTTTTTTCCTCTTAACTCATTTTTGCATCTTCTGAGAGGTATCAAAATAACAAAATTACAAGGTAATAAAATTCACTGAGATGATATACTGAAGAATGTGTGGAAAAATATTATGTATATTTTAAGATTAGAAATACTTTAAGATAAAACAAAATGAATCTATTTCTAAACTAATGATGATAGTCAGCAGTGCACTAAAGATTACGAATTCAGTTCTGTGGTTTGGTATGCCTGAGGTTCCAATTTTTAAAAAGGTGAGGACCTTTCACATAGTTTGAGCAGTGGCAGAAGCAGTAGTTGCGATAACATAAAAATTAGGAGTAGCAGCTAGCACTTATCTGTACCATACACTGTGATAAATGCTTCAAAACATTTTTAAAAAACCAATCATTCTTACCATTTTATTTTTCAATGGGTAAGACTGAGATGCAGAAAACCTGATTAACTTGCTCACAGCTGACTCTGACTCTGAGCATAGAGCTAGTCAGTATCCATCTGACCCCATCCATCCGACATCTCATCAATTATCATTAAACCAGCTGAAAAGATAAAATCAATGGCATTCACTGAGAATAGAATATTGAGTTAACCATGAGTCTATGAAGCTAAGGAAGATGTCTGTGGCCTCCTAGAAAGATAACCACGGGAGCTCTGGAAGTAGAGAATGGAAGTCTCCTCCCACTTATCCAGCCCTACAATAAAGCACCCTTAGTGGCATTTTAGAAATTCTTACTTGGGGCCCTTGTGGATTTCAGAGTCATTGGCACCTGTCACACATTCCATCCCACTAAACATGCATGGGATTCCCGGCTAATGTAGCAGGCTGCGTAACAAAGGGCACAGTGTCTGGGATCAATAAATAAACCTAAAATTTATACGCCCATTTCTAAGCTCAGTTCTATTCTTGAATTCAGATAGAAATCACTCCTGTTCTTTTCTGGTCTAACTACAACCTGTCTGGTCCAGCATGACCTCTTTTCCCCCCTGCTCCTGGTATAACGTGGCTTTCGACATGGTCTTTACTCTTTACTTCACTTTTAACTCCTTTTGGCAACACGTGTCTACTGCTTTAGATTGCCTTAAAGTTTGTCAGGGTAAAAAAAAAATTCAGTGAAGAATAAGACATTTAGGGTACAGAAAAGATCATTTCCATGAGCGTGCAAAGTCAATTTTGAGGATGAAAGTCCACGAAATATTTTCACACACTGCATGTGGTAGTGTAGCCGCTGATAGAATTCCCATCTCAGAACTCCAACTGCTCAGAGATGGAGGAAATGCGGAGTGATAGCAAGGGGAATCCCTCAGGATGTTATCCAAGCTGCTAAAGTCATAAATGCGAGGACAGAAATGAAAATATTACTCATTCTAGCAGCCTTTCTTTGGGGTGGGGAAGCAGGAAGCATTGGTTTCCTCAGTTAGTGATATTTTCCAGCTACGCTCCTCTGAAATTAAACATCAAGTTAAATATATAGTCACACGTCTCATGGACATTGCCACTCCTGTTCCTTTGTTCTACATTATCTCAATCAGTCTTCAATTTTTGCAGGAGACTATAAAGGCTAATGATCTGCAATTGTTCTAAGCAGTAACTCCAATGTTAATATAAAAGAAATCCAAGAAACTTATTTTATTCACAAATAAACAAGCACTTAAGGAGATTCTGAGTCGATGTATGAACCAAACAAAACAAAGCCTGTGTCCAAATCTGAGAGGAGCATCTTCAGTTCCGTGACTCTTTGTTTTGGGGATGTAAAGCACTGGCATGGCTTCTGGTGACTAATTTGGCACTGGAATGCAAAATGGCTACGCAGGTTATGAAAAGTCAGTCACAAATTAATTTTATTTATTTTAATAGAAAATAATGCCTTTGTTTTTATTTATTTTTTATTGACTTATTTTAGAGAGAGGAAGATACATACACACACACACACACACACACACACACACATCGATTTGCTATTCTGCTTATTTAAGAATTCATTGGTTGATTTCTGTATGTGCCCTGAGAGGGGATCGAACCTGCAACCTCAGCACATCAGGACAATGCTTTATAAAATGACCTACCCAGACAGGGCAAAAATTAAACACTTTAAGAGATCATCTTCAAGTATAAAATGGAAACTACGTTTTCCGTAATGAAGAGTGAATGAGAGAAAGAAGAAATGGAGGGCGGAGGGGAAGACATTAATTTCTGTCTTGGATTTATTTGTGAAAAAAAAAACAAATATTTAAGGAGGAATTGTTTCCATCATCTCTTTGAAGCACTGAGTCCTATTATTCCTGTGTCTGTTTGCTCTGTTTTGGAAATGATTGATGTTTTAAAAGGAAACACATCATGGGTAGTGTCTTTAAAAAATAAAACAAAATGTGGAAACTGCCCTGTTCCACCCTGTACCTTATTGTCGAATAATGTTCATAACAACAGACACTGCAGCTTCGGGGTGGGGGTGGGGGCATCTGGCTTTCTTCAGTTTAAACCAGACACTTTGCTTTCTTTCTCCTAGATCAGCACAACAAACTCAGAAAAGAAAACGGTTACTTATCATGTGCCCTTCCTTTGTACGAGGCTTGGTAAGCCCTAGTGTATATTTTCTCCAAGTGGGAGCCTGGCTCTGGACTGTGGTCTGCTTGCTTTTATCTGTTTCTTACAAATTCTCACAAGGCAGACATTCCATTGTGCTGAGCAAGAGGATGTTGAAATCAGAGGTCAGAGTCTCCAGGGGCCCCCTGGGGCTGCTGAGCTGATTTCTCCCCACTCTCCCACTGAGCTACAAGCAGCATTTCCCAGAGATCAATAAGAGCTTGTGAGGCTACATGAATTTGAGGCTCAGCAGAGAGACTCTAATTAAGCAATTAAACTATCAGTCAGAGGTCACTTTAAAACTCAGCCTTCCTGAAAGGACACATAATGGAGCCATTTTTGCGTTGACCATACAGAGTCATGCCTAGCCAGTGGGTCCCACTGCTGCCTGAACAAGAATGTGTGTGTCATTCGGCAGCAGAGCACCGGAGGTTAATTAAACTGGCCACTCTAAAGGCATGGAGCAAACACATTACCAAATTAGTTGAAACTTGAGTGTAAGTCGAACATTATCATTAGCACTCCATGATGCCATCACCGTTTCAAAAGAAGTCAGAAAATTCAGTTTCTCTCTTTTTTTCATTATAACAGCATGTAATTCTAGAGAACAAACTTCTGTGATATTATCTAAGTTCTCATGTGGCTGGAAAGAGTGAGATTGTCCATCAGGAATTGTGCCAGGGAGTGAACTCTACACAGCACATTCCCAAATGTGTCATCTGCAATTTTCCACTGATCGCTGCAGGACCAGAAACAGCAAAAATGTATTCCTCTATTCAGCAACTCATCTATTAGTAATCCATGCATTGTGCAGATGGGTGTCTTTGAAACACAAAGACTGCTGCTGTGGGTTGCATGGGAAGGGGTGGAGGTGGTGCATTGCGGTTCCATTTAAAAATGTTCATTCCTTTCTTCCAGTTGCTAAATTTTGCCTTTAGTTCCATGAAACCAATTATCTGCTTGGAGCTGCCTGTGGGGTTACCCTGCCTCCACTTAGGGCCCCTGGGGACCAGGCCAACTACAGGAAGAGCTCTCTCCTGCATAGCAAGTGGAATGTGAAGTTATATTCTCCTGCCCGATGCCTGGTGGACTTGGGCCCACAGGGTGACCAAAGCTTCAGTGTGTGTGAGTCTGACGGTGACCTCCGGAATGAACCCACTGCTGACATCACCTGTCCCTTAGTGTCCGTTCCTTCAACTCCCACCTTGCTCTCCTCTTCCTACCCATAAACGCAACTCCAAACAGGAACCTCTCACTAGTTTCTCTCTTCCTGCCTGGGCCCCACAGGCACTCAATTTCATAAATGAGCAACGGTAAGGTCCCCAGGCCATGAGGAGAGTGAGTGGCGGCACTGTGCCCAGACACTGGTGCCTAGCAGTGCCCAGCACTTAGCTTACACCGCAGATTGAACGGATGGCATGCAGACCACCCTACTTCACAGCACCGACACCGTCCACGGCATATTTAAAATCCTACCACTTTTCCTTATATTAGGTTCATCTTAAAGAGAATTCACAATGGTTCCAAAGTAACCGTAATTTTATTTTTTCTCCCTATTTTCCCAGTTGTCCTGTATTCTGCTATTCAGTTCCTCGTACACAGGCTATAACTTTTATATTTTACCAAAACACTTATTCTTACTTCAGGCTTGCTTGCGTTTTAGTGCTGACCCTACTATGAAGTTCTACCTGGTGTCGATGCTGACCCTTCTGGACATCAGCTTTCTTATTTTAAACATAAGGAGATGATAGTAAATTATCTCTAATCTCTCCTCTTCCAACTTTAACATTCTATGTATCTATGTGTTCATGACTATTAACCATAGTGACTGTTAATATTTCTGCTTCCAACAATCCAAATTATTGTGGTAGTTAAAAAAAAAAACAAAACATGATGGCTGGTTTCCTCCAAGCACAATTTTCCTTGGTATTAAGTAGTATCGAGGTCTATTAAAAATTCCATGAACACAAACACTATCTGGCAGCATTATTGGCAGCTAAATGTTTTTCTCTTTGCTAATGACTCTGTCTATGCAACAGGAGCATGAAATTAACTTGCATGTCCCCAGAATGAATGATTGGCTTTGTATGAACTGAACTGCAGAGGTATTGTGTAAGATATTGGCCTTTAAGGTGCATTTCACATCCAGTGTCCAACTAGCTCTGAAGACTGGATGGCTGGTGCCTCAGTGCCTGCCTTCATGAATCCCTGGACAACCAACCGCAACTCAGAGCCAAGCGTCCGGCCTCTCCAGGACATTGCCTGCCTGGCTCCAAACTGCTGCCAACCTGCCATCTCCATAATTGAGTCCACTTGGCAACTGTCCACAGCAGATTTCTACCCTGATTTACCTGAACAGTCCCATTCCACCAGCCTTTACCTTGTGGTATGGGTGACTTATAAATTGTAAAAACAAAAATGGTTTAGTTTGTATATGATTTAGGCAATTTTCTATATAAATAAATTTGCAAGTCAATAATATCTTATGGAGAAGTGTGTGTTTCAGTTTCTCATTCTGAAACTATAAAATTTATGGGACCAATCTGTTTCTTCTTTACGTCTCTGCCCTGATAAGACGCCTTCACCAGTTATTCATTCCATTTACCTCTTACATTCAGTTGCTCTTTTTCCACCAGCACTTTGCTTTTTTGACATGCCTAAGTTTTCATCATTAAAAAGAAGTAACTTCCCATTGATCTTACTTTCCCTCTATATCTATCACTTCCATAATTCTGGGAAAAAGCTAAGAAGTTCCTGCACCTCCTCACCATTGTGATTTGAAGTCTCCCACTACAATGCACACCATCCTGGTTCTTCCAAGGTCATCACGGACCAAATCCTGTGGCTTATTTCAGTCTATGCTACTCCTCTCTTCCGGTTCTCAAACTACCTCTCTGCATATCCTTCCTCAGTCTCCTTCTCCTCTGTGCCTTCATCTGCCCCTAAAATGGTGGTGTTTCCAAAAGAGTTTACTTGGCCCTTTTTCTTTACAAAACACTACCATAAGTGGCCACACCTACTTCTGTGGTGTTAACAACCAGCCAACTACACAGATATTATCCTCAGATGGATATAGCCAGCTCGCACGCCTTTCAGGGCACTGAATTCAAGTGTTAAACTATATAAAGGACATAGTATAGACCTTCAAACTCAAGTTTCCAACCTCAGGAGTCTACCCCTTTCTCACTTAGTTAATGGCATCACCATTCACCTAATCTTCAAGAGAACAGTCTTACCTCCTCCACCTCTATCACCCAGCCCACCCTCCGCCATGGAATTAGCCTCGACGTTTTGGTGACTACACCACTCTAAGAGTTTTTCACATGGCCTTTCTCTCCATCCCTGAGGCTACTGCCTGAGGTTTCTCCATAATTTCCCAAAGAGCCTTTATCCTATTTTTCTCTTCCTCTGCCGACTGTGTTGTAACAACTGCCTGTTATCATTGTAAAGAATGGCTGTGAGTATATTTTCCTCTGTTTTATAGAAAACATTCATCAACCCCATACTATCTACAGGATTATTTCAAGTTCCTCACAGAGTGTAAAAGAGTTTGTCCAACCTGTATGTCTTCCATAGACTCTGGGTCTCCACATGCTCTCCGACACATAGCTACACTCCAGACACATGCTCTCCTTTCCTATTCCCGAATGTCTGTGCGCAATCTCCCTCATTCTTTCCCCAAGGCCTCACCACCCCATTTCTACCACGGAAATTCTACCACTTTAATGCCATTTGCAGTGTGAAAACTTCTCTGGCTTCCAGGCCTAAATGAATCATTCTCACCTTCCCCCGATTATTATTGCAATCTATTGAGTCCTGGGTACACTAAACGCTAGGTGCTGTGCTATGACAAAGAATCACAGGTAGACTCTTCTTTTACTGAAGACCATGTGGCCTGAGATCACAAGTGGGAAGTCCTGGCTCCTAAGGCCATTGCCCTTCCTAGCAGCTCACACCTTCTTCCTCTCTTCACGGCCAGGTGAACATGCCTCTGAGAGTCCCCTCATCAGCATCAGTAGGATTATGGCTAGCGCAAATTCCCAACTTTCTGCATGACAGGCAGGTCATCTGCATCATCTCAGGTACCCCAACAACAAACTGGTACAATCCCCATTTCAGAGTTAAGGAAACTGAAGTGGAATAGTAACTTTCTTCTGGGCAACACAGTGAGAAAATGGCAAAACCTCAAGACTCAGGTCCAGGTCCACCCCACCACAGAGCTAGATTTCTTAACCATGGTACTGTGGTGTCTCACATGGCTGGTGTAGTTCACGTTGTAGAGCAATGTGTCACTCAAGTGCTTCGTGACCTTAGCTTCTGAATGCCACATCTGCGGAGATACTCCAACTACTGCATACAGAGTGCATACTGCACTCTGATTCTGACAACTTGTTTGGACTATTACTTTTTGTATTTTACCTTATCGGCCAGATGGGACTCCTCCCAGCACCTGTCTTTGGGTTTATTTTCTTATCTCCATGCCCATGACCAGATCGTATTTGAGGTTTTACTTCCTCTAATCTGTTCTCTCCTGCTGCAGTTGAAGTCCAGCCCAGCTGCACGCTGAGATACGGCAGCAGTGAATAGAAAAGCCACACTGTGTATTTATATCTCAGGTAGGTGGAAAATCCTACTCATGACCACAGGAGGGAAATAATGCATCCACGCTGCGTGTGCTTTTGACCTAGGCTTTGTTTTGTTCACATACCATTGTATGTTGAATTCTATGGGTTATGGACTTTATCAAAGACAAGAA
Organism: Glossophaga mutica; assembly: GCA_039655065.1. Classification (NCBI taxonomy): domain Eukaryota; kingdom Metazoa; phylum Chordata; class Mammalia; order Chiroptera; family Phyllostomidae; genus Glossophaga; species Glossophaga mutica. Next base: position 163,595,826 of record CM077303.1, read on the forward strand.
ACTTTACCTGGCACCACAGAGAGGGAGGGGACAAGTGATGGAGAAATGCCCACCACAGGCAAAACTATGAGGTAGTTTTTCTCTGGCCCATTCAAACTTGAAGGCCCCCTCTTCTGCTTCTCTTCTTTAGTTTGCCTTCACTTTAAAAGGCTATTTAGGAAAGTACAGAGTTCCTGGTTGGTAGTTACTTTCTTTCTTCAAACTGAAAATACTACCCCATTGTCTTTTTTTGGCTTCCAATTATCACTACTGAAAAGTCAGCATTCAATCTGCCACCTCCTAAAAAGTAATCTATTCTCCCACCCACCCACTCCCCTGGCTGAATGTAACAATTTTTCTTTGTCTTTATTTTTTTTTAAATAATACGTCCTTCTCTTCATTCTGCTTGGTTGTTTGGGTTCCTTGGAATTCTTGTTTCTGTAAAATGATGTCTTTCATCAGTTTTAGAAAAGTCTTAATCATTAGCTCTTTAAATATTGCTTCTGCTCCATTTTCTCTCTTTTCCTTCTGGAATTACAATGGAATGGATGTTATATCCTTTTATATCTGTCCTCTATGTATCTTAACCTCTCCTCTGTATTTTTTAACCTTTTGCTTATCCATGTTTTCTTGCCAGACAGGTTATTTTGGTTTATCTTTCAGCTCACTATTTATATCTTCATCTCTGTCCAATTTGTCTAATACATCAAAAATAAAGTTCTACTGAGAATTTAATTTCACTCATTGTATTTAGCCAGTTATAAATTTTCAGTTAGTTCTCTTTTTTCTTGCAATGTCACTTATTTATAGTTTGCAGTCCTTGCTAAAATTTTTACTTTTAGCTCCCTAAGCTTAGTGACCATAGTTACTTAGCCACTTGTGCCTGGTAATTTCAGCGTCTGGCATATTGGTGTGTTTGTTTCCATTGTCTGTTAATAAATAATGTTGTATAGCATTTGTGCTTCATTGTCTTCTCATGTACTTGAATATCTTTGATAGTGTACTGGCTATTGTATAGGGAAAATTATCAGTAGAAATGAGGTGCAGGATGATTTTCATCTCCCTTTGAAGAAGGCTTTAAACTACTTTGACTGGATGTCGAATACCTAAATGCATTATCAGTACAGGGCTCCTCTCATTATTCTATGGCTTCAGATTTTGGGCCACTCAGGTGCCTTGAAGCAAAGATGCAGATTCCGTGAAGGCTGTTTTGCATTCATTTTACATGGAATTCAGGAGAGTTTACCAGGGGCTCCTTCTACTCAGGCCCTGGACTGACACTTCGCTCCTTCTGCCCCGAGAGGCTCTTCTAACTGCTGCCAGCTCCTTCGCCATCAGCACCTGCCCCATGGACAAAGGCAGTCCCAAGTACTAGGCTCGCATCTCTCTCTGATGTTAGCTCGGAATGTCTCACTGTTTGTGCGGTCTTTGTTCCACTTAGGAGGATGTTTTAAATATCATCCAAAATGTTTGAAGTGTCTTTGTCAGGAGAGTTGGTCTGAGTTACCATTACATAAAGTAGATATCCTAAACCTTAAGTTTGCATAATGCTTTGCTAATTTAGATTCTGAAGATTCACTTAGAAGGTTAATTATAGTCATAACTCTCTGAACTTCTAAGTACATTAATGACTTAATATTGTAAAATAATACTCAAAATTATGCCACTGGACTGGACTACTTTGAAAAATATAAAACGATTTTTGACTTCCCTTGAGTTAAATTTGAAAGCTAGCCAGTTGTAGTTCACATAAGAATCTGTGAGGAAACTTAAATAGAATATCCATTAGCTAGGAAAATCAGGTTAGCATTTTAATAAAGTATTACAAAAATACAAATAAAAGATGGAAAACCTTTAGTTATAAATAATTAAATTAAAACCAAAAAGTAAGTCTCAAAATACAACCTTATTCACTCATAAATTAAGCATCTAGCATTAATTACAGGTGAGAATGTATTAAAGTTTTTGGCAGTAACAGAACCTTTTTGTCATCTAATCAACTAATAGCCATATCCCTTCTCTTCCACCCCAGTCTCCCAATATATTCTGTCCTGTCAGACACTGATTTGTTCAAATAGCAGATAGAGACACTGATGGCAAGAAAAGTAGAATCCTGTGAGAACTCCCAAAGGCTTAAAAAAATGATTTAAAGTTATGATAAATCCAGTCCTCCATTCCATATATACTTTCCTAATATCTACTGCAGCCAATTCTGGACAATGACATATAAGGGGGCTTCTATGAAAATTTTTCTTTTCTTTTTTTTAAGATTTTATTTATTTATTTTTAGAGAGAGCAGAAGGGAAGGAGAAAGAGAGCAAGAGAAGCACTGATGTGGTAGAGAAACACTACAGTCAGTTACCTCTCTCAGTTACCCCCAACTGGGGACCTGGTCTGCAACCCAGGCATGTGCCCCAACTGGGAATTGAACAAGTGAGCTTTCAGTTTGCAGGACGATGCCCAACCCACTGAGCCATACCAATCATGGCAAATTTTCCTTTCTTGATTAACACAATATAAAATGGAAACAACTAATACTATTTCTTTTTCCTTTCCCCAGGTTTGAACTCATATAAAATGTGTGGAACTGCTGCAGCCATTTTTTGACCATGAGGTAACAAACACAAAATGAAAAGGCAATAAATACACTAAGAATAGTAGAGCAGAAGCTGAGTTTCTAAGCAACCCTGAGATTTTCTACCTCCTGATTTGTATGTAAGTAAAAAAAAAAATAAATAAACGTCCTCATATTTTAAGTCACCAATTGGTAGGTTTCCTATGATTTGATGTTGTAAACACCCATAACTAATATATTTGCTAAATATGCTCAGATGGCAATGTTTTGAACCCAGGTTTGACTCCACACAATGCTTGAAATTTCTGTTACTTACTATAATACAAGAATCCTGAGGTTCAAGGTCAAAGTCAGTGAAGTTCAAGAGAACACGGTGATGTCTTTCCACTCGAATGACCCAGGAACAGTCAGTGTTGCTTCTATAAGGACTGGGGTATTTTGGAGAATGAATGTCTCCACTGGGAGCTAGGAAAATTCCACCACAACCTGTCGGTAGGAAACCCAATTCAATAATGAAAGGAATCCCTGATCCATAAAACTTTACCCCATAACCTGGTAGCTAGGACAATATGCTACTTTGTTTGGCTACCACTTTTATGTAGTCTACATGAAACATTTTGAAGACATGAATATCCACCATTAATTCAGTCATTATAACAAAACAAAGAAAGACAACTAAGAAAATAACTTTAAATAATTTAAATACTGATGCTAAATTTATTTTAAAATACTGAAAAGTGCAAATGGAATCTTGTTTTCATAAAGCCATTAAATGCCTCATCATGGTTCTCTAAAACTATAGCAAAGTTTAAGAAGAACATATCTCCTTCCAAAAGTTTTAGTTCATTTAGTAATATATGTTTTTATAAATAATTTAATATCTGCCTTTTAAAATTTAATATTCTGGACCTGGTACAGTTATTCAGTTTGTTTATTCTTATGACATTATCAAATGCTTATCAACTTTTACCTCTATGTCCCATCATTTCTTGGATTGATGATGATATAAACCAATAATGGAAAAATTCAGTATTATTTTCTAATAACTGCAAATCATTTAGGGGTAATCTAAATAATGCATATTTATAATTCTCATTAAATTCATATGTTATTGACTGCAGGATATACTTATTATGTTACCTTAAAGTTGCAAAAGTAGGACCATTAAGTAGCTTTAGGCTGTATTTTGCTCTGGCATTTTCTAGAAGTCACTAACTTCTCTAAGCTTTGATTTCTTCTTTATCATTATGTGTATATGAAGTGAACATCCCTCACATGGTGGTAGTGAGTATGAAATGAGATAATCCTATAGAATAGTTAGGAAAGTTCCTGACACTTAGTAAGCATTCAGTAAATTTAGCTACTATGAGTCATTGGATGGGGTAACATTTGCTAAAATATTTTGTGCATTAATTTTTTTATTTAAACTATGTGCAACAGGTAATTTACTCAGACTGACTAAATTCTTAGGCAGAATGTCACTATCTGACATGTGGTAATTCCATGGATTTATCTAATTTAACATTTACAGTTTTGGCATTTGCCTAAATCCAAAGGTCTAAACTGTGGCATGAGGTAATTCACCACTTTGCTAATGCCACTGTTGGAGGCTGGTGAGCAGGCGGCTTAGTCCTTAGAGAGGAAGTGAGTCTGACCAATCTCCCCACTCCCACTCTCACCATGGATTCACATATGTTCCTTGTTTTCACATACACTGTGACTCTTCAGAAGTTAAACTCTATCCCATGTTTTAGGGAAGAGTATATGCCAAAGCAGTATTTGCCCTTTGGGAAGTCACAAAATTGTCAGGATGTAGCCTTCATACCTCTGTCCACTCCACTCATTTCATGAACATTAGCAAGGGCTTAGCTTCAGTACCTTTAGATTTCTCTTTGGTTCACTCACCTCCTGGGACTGCTTGCCATGAGACATTGAAGCCTCTCCCACCTATGAAGCTGTCAGTCTTAAATCGGATTGCTAGCTCATTTCCTGTGCTGGAGACCTGCATGGGGTTCTCAGACGATCTCCGCGCACATAGCTGGGCTATTCTGGGAGACTGGAAATCAGGGCCTCCGTAGATCTAGGATGGGATATAGAAAAAAAAGGACTTAAAGTAAGAGATATATGTAAGCAATTACAGCCCTTCCCTGATTCACTTTTACCACCAGTTCTTGAGCTTTATTATCATTAGAAGTTGGAATCCCAGCCTCCTGGGTGGGGATGAACTGTAAACTTGAGCTGAATTTTCAAAGGCACTCCCTCTGCCCTGGGAACACACAAGTTTAACCACCCGCAAAATTCCTGCTTGTTTTATCAGCCAGAAGTGCAACGTGAAACTGAATGGATAGCTCCAGAACCTTCCCTATCTCCCCACATCCTCTTTGTCGTATCTTCACTGCATTCATTCCCTGCTTTCTTCAGCAGAGGCACTGCAGACGATGCAGCACCCAGTCTGCTTTCCTAACTCTTCAGGCGCATTAGAACAGGGTTAGTATGAAGCCAGTTGGTTTGTGAACATCAAGTTCATTGAAAGCTATTTATCTTCCAGTTACATTTTTAGGATTCCCCACCTTATAATCTGAATATATTATAAGATTAGGCATGTTATTAATATTTCTGCTTCTTCAGAGGGACTGAAAATATAATCTCTATCAATGTGTTCTGTTGTACCTTCAAGAAAGGAACACTTCTCTGTTCCTACTCCCAACATGCCCACTTGCAGGGACATGACTAAGAGCATCCAACTTCTACTCCGGAATTGTCCTATATACTCCGCCTCAGTATCTGGATGGTGTCCCTTAGATCCCTCTCAGTTTTCCTCAGACCTAGGCGCCTCCCGTTTGCAACTCTATCTAACCTGAATCTGACACCCAGTGACACATTCCTCCCAGCAAGTGTCCCCTTGGTCTCACATCCAACATCTTACAAGCAAGTCTAGCTCAGCCCAGGCCAGGCCAGGCCTCCAGCACACCTCACACATAGGTTTTTCAATCACCAGTGGGCCTGCTTATCCAATGTATGTGTTGAGCGAGTGGGTGGTGAGGAATGTGGGGAAGATAACAATCAAAGTAAAGATATTGGACAGTAAAATTAGGCTTCTAGTGAAGATGGCGATGGAGGTATTAATGAGTGCAGTATTCACATTCTTCTACAACCACATCAACATTACAACTAAACTAAGGAACAACCATCATTCAGAACTGCCTGAAATCTAGCTAAACAGAAATTTTATAACTAAGGATATAAAACAAGAAGAAATATTGAGACTGGTAGGAGGAACAGAGACACAGAACGAACTGGTCCAACACCCACATGTAGCAGATAAAAACTGGGAGGGGTATCTAGGCTGTGGAGGTTTTCCTTGAGGAATGGTGGGCCACAGCCCCACATCAGGTTCCCCAGCTCAGGCTCCAGCGTTGAGAAGAGAAGACCCTACAACTTCTGGTTATAAAAACTAGTAGGGATTGTGGCTGAGTAAGACAGAGGGTTGCTGGAGCCCCAGATAGTCCTCTTAAAGGGTTGACACATGAACTTACTTGGACTCACTCCCTCTACGTTCTAGTGCTAAGGCAGCAACTTGAAAGGCACTGGGGATGTACAGGGAAGAACAGAATTGTCTGTCACCAGGGCAAGAGCTGGAAGGGCATATTTCTCCCAAACAGAAGTGCTGGCAGAGGCCATTGTTCCTTTTCTGAACCAGCAGGCAGGCTCCCTATCTGAGACTCCATTAACCTGGCTAAGGCTCTTAGCTTCACCCTGGTGATTCCCAGAGACCCTGACCCACCAACTTGCAGGCCCACTCAAACAGTTTTCAGTGGCATATCTTGGCTTAGGCTTCACACTTTCCTAAAATCTCTCAAACAAGCAGCATCTGGTCCCAGCATGCCCTATATCTCTCACTAAGTGGCCCCAGGCCTGGCACTAGCAGCAGCCAGGCTTGGTTTGCAGCTTGGCTTATCCTGAACACCTCCAAGCCCAGCACAAGTAGCAGCTATCTGAAGACCACTTTGTAGCTCATGCTGGGAGGCTCTGGGCAGAGCACAGGCAGTAGCTGCTCTTGGCATGTACCTCCTGAGAGGCTCCAGAGCTTTACACCATTGCAAAGCACCACCCAACCACCTCCACAAACAACACACTGAAGCATGGACTCGGCAGGCACCAGAGCCCTACTGAAGTAAGTTATGCTCTGTGGGGTGGGCCCCTGCACAGCTGACCCCTCACAGTGGCCTAGCTAGTCCTTGCAGTCTATTGGCCTGGGGGCAAATTCCTCCCATTAAGGTGCCAACAGCAATCAAGGCTCAACTACAACATGAGGGTGTATACAACCCACACAAGGGGACACACCTGGAGTGCCCATCCTGGGTGATAGGGGAGGCTGTTCCACTGGACCGTATAGGACACCTACTACATTAGGCCACACTACCAAGCATGGAAGACATAGCAACTCTACTTAATATGTAGAAACCAACACAGGGAAGAAACCAAAAGGAGGAGACAAAGAAACAGGTCCCAAGTAAAAGAACAAGAAAAAGAACTAAATGAAATGGAGGCACTCAAACTAATAGATAGAGAATTCAAAACAATGGTTATAAGGATGTTTAAGGAACTTAGTGAAAACTTCAACAGCATAAAAAGGACAGAGAAACCATAAAAAAAAGAACCAGTCAAACATGAAGATTACAGTAACTGAAATGAAGAATAATTTACAGGGAATTAACAGTAGAGAAGACAAAGCCAAGAATCAAATAAGTGATTTGGAATATAAGGAAGCAAAATACACCCAGTCAGAACAGCAAAAACCAAAATAGAATTTTAAAAAATGAGGATAGTATAAGGAGCCTCTGGGACAACTTCAAGTACCAACATTCACATCATGAAGGTGCCAAAAAGAGAAGAGAAAGAACAAGAAATTGAAAAACTGTTTGAAAAATTAATGACAGGAAACTTCCTTAACCTAGAGAAGGAAAAATACATATAAGTCCAGGAAGTACAGAGAGTCCCAAACAAGATGAACCCAAAGAGGCCCACACTAAGAAATATCATAATTAAAATGCAAAAGTTTAAAGAGAAAAGACAATCTGAAAAGCCATAATAGAAAAGCACTTAACTACAAGGGAGCTCCCACAAGAAATCGGCAGATTTTTTAACAGGCCATTGGGATTAGCAAGAAATATTCAAAGTCAAGAAAAGCAAGAACCTATAGCCAAGATTACTCTACCCAGCAAAGCTATCATGTAGTCTCAAAGGACATATAAAGAGCTTTCCAAACAAGAAAAAGCTAAAGGAGTTCATCATCACCAACCCAGTATTACGTGAAATGTTAAAGGATCTTCTTTAAGAAGAAGAAAAAAAAGATTGAAAATATGAATAATAAAAATAGCAATAAATACATTGCTATCAAAAACAAAGAAAAGGACTGCATAAAATAAAAAGGTGACAAATATATGAGACTAGGTAAAACACCACCAAACAGGATGCTCTGGATTTTGAGCAACAAAGAAGAAAATAAGGCAGTTTCCCTTCATTTCAGAGAGATGGGTAAGATGACATCTCGCAAGAAAACTGATGGAATTCAGAATCAGAGGCTGTTTCTGAGCTCACTATATGATTTTTTTATATTTATCATATTTGTACATTGGTATGTTTGCCTGAAGAAATTAATGATAGCATTCTGAACTTTAAAAAATAAATTAATTTAATTTAATTTAAAAAAAGATATTGAGCCCCTACCTCCAGGTCTTGCCAAACTTAAACTTGTGGAAGAAACACCATTTTCAGCGACAGTTTTCAGTCCCTCTACCCCATATGTATGCTCAAAATTCTGAACTCGGGGTCAGAACCAGGAAAGCCAGGCTCAGTGAGACTTTTGTGCGGCACCCTCCCACCTGTGTGGTCTGTGCTGCTTTCCACATCCATTTACCTCCCACCCCCATTCCTTAGGCCCCCAGCCTCAGGGATGCTTTGACTGATAGGGGCAACACTCAAGTGTTCTCTGGGGAGAGAGAGTGAGAACAACAAGCCTAGTTTTGGGAAGTATGTGATTTGAATCTATAATGATTTCTTTGTCTGATTAATTCCCCCAGCCATGCGGGAAAGGCCAAAATGAATGAAACTGCTGTTCCACAGAGGGCTGGGCACAAGCACTGTAATTGCAAAGGAATGAAGGAGGCTGACAGCTTCATGCTTATTTTCACTAGGAGGAGCTGTGTTTGTGTGGTTCTCTCAGTCCCATCCAAAGCAGGACTTCAGGAAGAGCCCTGTGTGGCCCTTTACACGTACACATATGCAAATGCAAGAAACAAGATTAGTTCTTGTTTAGGGTGTCCTTTCCCATTTGGAAGATTCCCATACCCCCTGCCCCTGGCCTAGCACAATCAGAGTGAGAAACTGCCAGTATATGCTCCTAATCATCAATGCCCAATAAGCATCACGTCAATGCCCAATAAGCATCACGTTTGGAGAACATTGGGTGAAAGCATCTAGCGCTAACAAAAAAACTTGCCTGTTGGCAAAATCGTCCTTGTTTTCCCTGCTTGTGGGTCCCCCTGAGAATACGAGCATAATGGGGATGAGTCAGCTAGACCAAGAAGCCTCCAGGAGAATAAACACCATCGCTTGTGCTTCCCTTCTTACTGGGCTGGGCTCACAAAAGACCATCACAGAGAGACCAGAGGGAGCTAACTGCCCACACCGAGCGATTGTCTAGGTTTATTGCACCAAGGAGTGGATTTCCTTTTCTGCTTTATGCCAGTTCAAGCTCCTTTCTCGGAGATTGAAGAAAAAATCAGCCAGAGTGTTTCCATGAGCCAAACAATAAAATGGCACTTTTGTCTTCCACAAATAAAACCAACAGTTAGCACATGACTCTTTAAAAGAGGAAAAAGTTGGAAAGAATTTCAGGGTGTGGTTCGTACAACTACAGCATATGACTAAACTTTAAGGGGAAAGAATTGGTCTGATGATTGGAGCTTTAAAAATGTGTTTTTTAGCAAATTCTTAGAATATAGAACATTTCAAAGGCTATGGTTTTAATCTGTTTTGAACATTTCTTTCTGCTCTGTTAGCTCCATTTATCGTTACAATCAAGTCAGCATTCCAGGGTCATGAGTAACCAAACGGCTGTCGATTAAAGCAACTGGCCACTTGCTGGACACAGATTTTTGAGGGGGAAAAAATATTGATTCCTTTAACTTAGTGAAACTCAAAACACCCAATGCCTAGTGAGTGACAGTGAGGCCCTACTTGGCTCTGCTCAGCAGAACAGGAAAGGGTAATGAGGGTGCAAGCTAAGAACAGATGGGTCAATGTTTCTAGGCCACACGCATACCAGGAGTAACAAATTTTGAAACCTCTTGTGAACACATTATCAGCATCTATGGTGTGAGGGATAGAAAGTCATTTTGTCGTGCAGATGGAAAAGGGCCTCATACTAACCCTGACAAGCTCAGGGGAGGCCTACATGGCAGCCTTACAAACCCAAAGACCAAAAGTAACCCCCTAGGATGGTCTAAATATAAAAATTACTAACTAAAAGCAGGTCATAACCAGCAGTCATGTTTTGGGTCTGTAGCTTTTTTATTTTTTTATTAGTAATTTTTTAGTGTATTTTTTCCATTTATCCCCCTTATAATTCCCTCACCTCCACAATCACCTTGCTGTTGTCCCTGAGTCCTTTTTCATTTTTACTCAATCTCTTGACCCCCTTTTGCTCTATCGGTCCCTCTCCCACTAGCTGTCAGCCTGCTCTCCATCTGTGAGTCTGTCCCCATTTTCCTTGTTAGTTCAGTTTGTTCATTAAATTCCACATATGAGTGAAATCATATGCTATTTGTCTTTCTCTGACAGGCTTATTTCACTCAGCATAATGTTCTCCAGGCCCATCCATGCTGTCGCAAAGGGTGAAATGAAGCAGCCCAAGTGTCCATCAGTAGATGAGTGCATAAAACAACTATGGGACATTTACATAATGGAATACTACTCTGCCATAAAAAAGAAGGCCTGTAGCTTTTTTGACAAAGGTCAATCTTTGCTCTGAGCTCTATCTATTGCCTTTTTACAGCTCAGATAATATACCTTTGAAATATCAGAGTGATCCCCTTTTCCAAACCCCTCAGGGCAATTCACCATACCAGAGCACCAGACTGAAGAACCCCTCATTGTTCCTTTGTTCCTTAAATACCATCTCTTTGTGCTATAAATGTTAATTATTGACTATCCTATACTCACCAACATAAAAGAAGTATGTGGTTCTCTGTTTTACTCTTCACCCAATTCCAGAGACTTCCCTCTTTATTTTCTCCCACCCCCTTAATCTAGCACCAGTGGATTTCAGGTAACCCTCCTTATGTCTCCTCCTTTAATTCTAATGTATAAAACAAGCTGCAGAACTGCCCTTCCCCAGTTGAGATTTTGCTTCCCAGCAATTGTCCACAGTTTGACTCAAATAAACTCATAAAAATTCTCTCTAGTTTTGGACACTTCTTACATCAACAACTGTCATTAATGCAAATTTATTATAACATTTTCCACCTGACTTGAGCATTTTCAGAGAGGTCAAATTAGGTTACTTTTTTTTTTTGAACAAAAAGTAAGGAAGTTACTCATTTCAGCCTTAAGGAAAAAAAACAAAACATCAAAATATTTATGGGCCTCAAAATACTCCTCCAAATGCTGATTTTGATGAAACGTTGGGAGACTACCTTGTCCTAACAGAAGTAAGCCCCAACCAGACTGCAGCCTCCTCTCCCAGCCCTCTCTGAGCAGGCACAGTGCCCAGCTTGAGGGCTGCAGCCCAGAGAGCCTGCCCTGTCCTTCTGTCCCCAAGCCTGCTGCAGGGAACAGCTCTGGTCTTTACTTCCTCACGTAGTGGGTGTGACAAAACCCAAAGCACAATGGACCTATTTACATGTGCCAAGTGGGCAACAATCTCACGCACTTTGGAACATGAAAATGAAAGGTTTGGAACATTTCACATTACTGTGGAGAAGTCTGCTGCCAGCTTTTTGTAAGTGTCAAGGGGTTTATGCAACTGAGAAATGTCCTTGCCAGCAAGAGAGACCATTTGTAGATTCCACATTTGAGTGTCAGTCCTACTTTATACTGCAGGAGTGAATTCTGGTTGCTACCTTGTTCTCTCCTCCTAAAAAACAGTTTCTCTTCTGAGATGGAGTCATGGCTTGGCAACAGCACTTACATGAAGATGAAGGTATGTGCTCTGCCCCTGAATTCACTCACTGCAGCATTATTCTCTTCTAGAGACTTGAGCTGTTAAGCGCAGTTCCTAGTGACAGCAATCACTCAGTGAAGGCATGACTTGAGAACCCCGTTTCTTTTCGAGCAAGGAATTTCCTTTGTAATTAAATAAAGTTTTTAAGTGTTAAAGCTTTCATAAAGTACAGGCCACTCGCTTCCATGGCTTGTGTACTGCCTACCTCTATCTTTTCCTGCTGGTTTGCATGGAGTGTTGGGTGGCAGATGCGTTCAGTTCATAGCTCCTCCTCTCACCACGCTGGTGGTCATAGGAAAACTGTCAATTTTTTTGAGCCTCTCTTTGACAATGGCAAAATGTGGACAAAATCCCCCCTTACATCACAGGATTATTGAACATTCAGATGGGAAAATGGATGTCAAACTAGCTTTGTAAACCGGTGTGTCAATCATAGAGACATATGGATGTTTTCATTCATTCAAAAAATACATATGAGTGTTTTCTATTTGCCAAGTATTCTTTGGCCCCAGGGGTATAGCAATAAAGCAAACAAACAAACAAAAAAAGACAAATACCCAGCCCTCATAGAGTCTAAATTCTACCAGATATAGAACCCTTGTCATGATGTGCTATACAGTCCCTTTTCCTATGGGGATAGGAGTCTTGTGTATATTTAGAAGGCTTACATATTGCAGATAGGTCAGGGTTCAACATATATATATACACACACACACACTCTATGTATAATCTCCTGATGACCATATCCCAGCAATGAAAAGCAGATTATAATAGATTCTCAAAGGCCATCATAATTACCTGAGATAAACCCTTTGCAGTAGTGTTGGAAAAGTTCTTATCTTGAAATGCCTCAAACTGCCTCAGTGACCATTGTTTTAAAAACCTTCTGCAGCAGATGCATTTTGCACCCTGCTGCATGTGGGCCCCCTCGGACTGCAGCTGCAGTTGAGGTGGGCAACACCTCTGCTTACAGCCAGGCCCCACCCAGTGCCTCTTCACACTCTGCCTCCCCACTGCCTCGCCCAAGCAAGCTTCCTCAGACAGGAAGTGTGGGGCGTTAACAATGCCAAGTGCATTCTTCCATCATTGGAGGTGGGAGTTCAGGCACCAGTACCTCAGCCTGGTGTCCTTAGAGGGATGATTCTAAGGTGCAGTCTTCACAGTGGGTCAGAGGGTCCCGGCAGGATTAAGCCCAAGTTGCCCACAGGGGCTCCCTTCACTCCCGAATAAACTGCTGCCATCGAGCCTTTAGAGAAACCCAAACTGAGATATCAATTCCATTTGTCTGCAAATATTCACAAAAAACTGATACTCATCAAAATTTCTAAGAATAGAACACTGCTCTGAACACTGGAAAGAATTTAGGAATTTTTGCAGTGATTTCCAGTTCTACCCCAAATTTTGGAATGTGCTGAAAAACAATCTAAATTCCTACCTCCAGGACGTCAAAATTGCAGCTTTGGTGATACTCCACATCAAAGTCATGGATGGTGAGCTGAATGCTACTCCCAGGCGCAGTGCGAATGTACCATATGCACTCCTTGCTGGGGGGATACGTGTTAGGGTACCCTGGGCTGCTGAAGGAGCCTGTGTCGCCCGACAACTCCGCACCACAACCTGTTCAAACAACAAGGCTCAATCAGCTCAAAGTGAGCACTGGCCACTGGGAACATTTTAAAAATTCAACTAACCAAAAGATCATTGAAAAAGCATATGACTAATTTAGGAGAAGAACCATAGAGCACAGTTATAATTAAGCAGTTCTAAAACAATGAGGAAAATCATGGCTACAATGTATTAAATTTATTCTTTTAAAAATATATTGATTATATCATTTTTTTAAATAGTTATATTTTTTTAAAGATTTTTTTTTTTATTTGTCTTTAGAGGGGTAGGGGAGAGGGAGAGGGAGAGAAATATCAATGTACGGTTGCCTCTTGTGTGTCCCCTGCTGGGAACTGACCTGCAACCCAGGCATGTGCCCTGACTGGGAATCGTGATTATATCATTTTGCAATAATTTTCAGTCCTTATTCTCACCACATGGAACCTTTGGTAATATTTTTTAAATGTCATTCTAATTTTCAGATTTTTTTTCATTATACGTAGGTAAGAATTAGTAAGAAGTACAATGGACTGAGTGAGCAGCATTCCACAGTGAACACCACCGCCCTCAGTCTTCAGTCTCCTTGCATCTAACACATTATTTTTAAGTACTTTTCAGATCTAAGGCCCAGAATTGTAAGTATATATTAATAAGAGAAAGAAACCAATCTGGAAAGGTATGACTCCAAATACATGACTGTGTTGCGATCCTTCAAGGCCGGGCACATCCATGGTATTTGTGCAGACGGAAAAATATTCACGAAGCTGTTGGGATGTCTGGCGTGCCTTTATTCACGGGTGGGCAAGCCACGCCCGCTGCAAGCTGCGTGTCTCCCTGGATGTCACACGTCATGGCCCTTGTTCCTCGTCATGGCACCCGCCATGGCACCTGCCCCCTTGCATGTGTCTAACTAGCGAGAAACCTCTACTTATTTACGTACTAGAGGGGAACAAAGCTGGGAAATTGTTAGAACATTACATAACATAACATAATTCTATGCATGCGAGCCCACTTCATGTTATGGGAACAGTTTATGGCACCCCGTCTCAAGGCTATGAGAACACTGGTTATCAGGCCCCTCCAAGGCCATGGGAGCACTGCTTCCCTTCACTACTCAAACACCGGGGTGAGGAAGCCAGACTGCCTCCACTTACCCTACAGTGCCGAAGTCCATAGAATGTACGACATTAGTGAACCCTAGGGACTTTGGATGATTGTGATGTGTCAGTGTGGGTTCATCAATTGTGACAAATGCCCCACCTGGTGGGGAGTGTTGATAATGGGGGAGGCTATGCCTGTGTGGGGACCGGGGTATATGGGAACTCTACCTTCCAGTAGATTTTGCAATGAACCTAAAACTCTTCTAAAAAAATGATTCTATTAAAAAAATAAATGAGCCCTGGCTGGTGTAGCTCAGTGGATTGAGTGTGCGCCTGCAAACCAAAGGATTACCGGTTCGATTACCAGTCAGGGCACATGCCTGGGTTGAGGGCCAGGTCCCCAGTAGGGGGCGTGGGAGGGGCAATCACACATTGATGTTTTTCTCTCTTTCTCCTTCCCTTCCCCTCTCTCTAAAAATAAATAAATAAAATCTTTTTAAAAAATGATATAGATCCTGACCCAGACAACCTAAAAACCAAAGAAACAAATAAAAACTAATATATCAAACTCAGGCATGGGAAAAGACTGCAGCATATGTTTTATGAGTGTTTATATATCAATTGTAGAAGGTGATTAAGGCAAATCATTACAAAAAATACCCAAATGCTACAATGTGGAATACAGTAAAATAAATAAATAAATAAAAAGCACCACTTACTGAGTGCTTAGATGTGTTTTACACATACTTCCTATTTTAATTCTTGTAATAGCCACATGAGGCTGGTACTATTAGTATTTGCATTTCTCAGATGAACAAATCAATGCAACCAAGTGGCTTGCCCAAGGTCATCTGGCTTGAGCCAGGATACTGATGCAGGCAATGTGGTCAGGCCAGAGAACCTAATTACTATATTCTACTCCAGGGGTATCAAACTCATTTTCACCGGGGGCCACATCAGCCTCATGGTTGCCTTCAAAGGGCTGAATATAATTTCGACTCCTTAACAGTTAAGGAGTAGTTACATTTATACAGTCCTAGAATTATTTTGGCCCTTTGAAGGCAACCATAAGGCTGATGTGGCCCCCGGTGAAAATGAGTTTGACACCCTTGATCTACACACTCATATCACGTACAGGAATTCAGACAGAGATTTCAGAATGGAGAGGGAGAGGAAATTATATGAAAGAAATAAAATGTGAGGAAGACTTGAATTTTAAAGACAAAATTAGAAAATAATTAAAAATAAAATTAGGAAAAAATAGAGAGAATTACCTTGTTTCCTAATAACAAGTTTTGATGATTGAAAAACACTGTTTGCTCTGTTAACATAACTGGGCCTCCTTTTCTATTTTTTTCCAGAATATTCTCTATTGGTAGTAAATTTCTCCAAGTACCTTCTCTCATTCTGCATCAAGGCTTTTTCATGTTTAAATATAATACTGTCCCCCCAGCTCCATTATGAATATATGTGCATTTTCATGTGAATTGCACTGAACTACCATGACCGGAAATTTAGAACACTAAAGCTGAGGCAGTGCCCCCGCTAGGCGCATTTGTTCTGTACAGTGATTTACAGTACAGTTTTTAAAAAGTTCAAAAAATAGATTTGCATACAGAATCTCCACTTAACTAAAAAGAACTGAGGGGAATTCTAAGAATCTTGATGCTGTAAAGAAATCTGACCCCAGCTCAACATGTTACCACCTTCTTGAGTTGTGACATTCCTGCTTCCATTTGAAAACCTCTGTGTTTTCGGACTTTAAATTTGTTGCACTGAGAAGTATCTTTCCTATGGCCTATAAAGTTCCTAGTTTTATTTCTGTTTATAGCCCTGTGAAAAAGCCGTTTAAAATTAGAAATGCAGACATTGTTTATAGACTGTGGAGAATGTTAAAAAAACACAAATGCCATGAAAGATAAGAAAATGTTTTTCTTGCTACAACAACACATGGAAAGTATGCCTGAAGCCAAAATCAGCAGACTGTATATATCCCCAGTACCACTGCACAACTCCAGGGGGCACCACTCACAGAATATTTCATCAAATGACACTTTTTAAAGTTGTCCAAAGCAGTGGCCTGTATAAGTCATCTTAACGTATAAAACCTTTTACTGAAATAGGTTATAGGTAAGCAAAGCTCTTCTGTTTCCCCAGTATTTTTTAACGTACATTTTCAGCTCCTATAGTTCTTGGTATCTATCAGTTGTCTCACATTAAATAATTCCACGGAAAAGTCTCTGGAGAAAAATAACTCTGCGGCCAAATAATATAAAAGAGAGAGCAAGAAAGGGAAGCTTGGGTATCTCATTTCTGCTTTTTTATTTAGCCTCAGTTCACCAGACCATCTAATACAATTTTTTCATTATAGCTGATTCATCTAAAAATCTGTACAACATTTTTCCATTGTCTTTTCCAATTGTTTTAGGTTTCCTTGTAAATTCCTTTGCAAATAACAGGATGCCAATATCCTTTAACTAGTCACTGTAAACTGGAATGATAATATCAGATTCCTGGCATTTGGTAATGCTTTGAAAAATTACAGTACTTCTTTTATTTACCCATTTACAGCTCTTAAAGACCCACAGTGTACTTTCCCTAAGATTTTAAACAAACATAAGCAAGCTTTATAAAAACATAACCAAATTTTACTTTCTCTTCTCATCAATGGTGCTTGTGTGTGTGTGTCTTCTACAGAGAAATTCCAATACCATTAGCAGTGACACCCTATTGGTGGAAAATGCTGTGTGGCTGTGAGAGGAAGAGAAAAACTCTTGGAGCTTCTACTTCTCCCCCAGGCTCTCACTACTTTAAGGCTGAACACATCACAAGGTCACAATTTTGATTTAAAAGTTCACATGCAAAAAATATAAGTTAATTTAGTGATATCCTATGGTAAAAACTATAAAGTACTGGAAAATAGAGTTTCTTCTGATAATGATGGTAGAAGCTCTGTCTTCGAATATGTAAATGTTAAAAGAGATAAAAGTAAATTCCCAATTACCGTTCACTCATTCCACAGATCTTTGCTGGGCACCCGCCACAGCACAAGCAGTGTTGCAGCAGCCAGGTGTGGCGGGCGGAGGTCTGCGAGAAAAACTTCCCTGCCATTCTGCTTTTTTTTCCTGCCACAGATGCTGGCTTTAGAGTACGTGTCACCAGGATCTATTTCAAGTTAATGACATTGAAATGTTGGTGCTCGGTTGGATATGTTGCTGTTTTACAAAATCGTTTTATAGTATGTTTTCTCAAAGCTTCTTGTGTTCTTAATGATGGAAACTATCAATAAATTAAATGGTGTGATTCAAAACATAAAAAAAAAAAAACCCTCCATAGCAGGCACTCAGAGGGCGGCTGCCAGCGGCCTCTTGCAAGTCACTCAACTCTGGTTGCTCTTCCTTCAGTTTGCAAAGAGTAACTTCAATAAGTTTTGATTTTTAAATAAATGATCAGTGAATTTCATTTTATTCTTCACATGTTCATTGGTGTTAAGTTACAAATAAGAATAAATCATCATGTTGAGGTACTAAAAGAGATTTTTTAATTTGTTAGCTTGGGCAGCACGAAGTTAGCACGATGCTCTTCGGCACTGATTTCCAGTCCACTGGTGAGAGATGCTGGTCGGCACTTGGCCCATTACGCTCCCTTCCCTTGGGTATCATCATTTTTTCCTAGATTGTGGGACACCTTGACAAGTGTAAACTTGGCACTAGGCAAAAGAAAATATGCCAAAATATATATTTTAAAACTGAAAAAATGAACAGTGTCTGTTTTCCCTATGCTCTTTTTTAGTGACAAGGGAAAACATATTCACAATAAAATTAGGAAACTTTCTAGTAACAAAAAAAGTAAACATGTAATGAATTATTTGATACTTGTTTCATAAATTCAAGCGACCATTAGGCTCACTGTGAAACATTAGAACACGAATTTGGAATTATATAATTATGGATAATAATTTTAAAATTATAAATTTACATGAAGAGCTGAACTTTGAAAATTATAAATGAAAGCAAATAGTTATAACTTAATAGATGGTAGAGTTTTTTAACTGTATAATGTAAGTCTTCTGAACTGTATTTATGTACTGTTTCTATTTCATGAGCTGCAAAAAAGGGAGTCAGTTGCAATATGGAAAATGTGATTTAGAACCTGTATCAACACATACTAACTCATTGTCAGCAAAAGAAATACCGAGGGAATCTAAAAACCCTACTATGTGTGGTTCTGAAGATCAGAAACATGTTCTAAATGCTGAGGTGAATCACAACCTAAATGATTTAATGCTTCCTCATCAATAATTTCTTGTTCATATTAAGTAGCAAAGCTGTTCATCTTATTTGATTTACTCTCTCTCCATTTCCTGTGGTAGAGACAAGATTTGAATTGTTTTAGTTTTAATAAAAACTGTGGAATTCAAAGAACTAATTTGGTAAGCTGCTTTACCTATTAGTTGTCCTTGGTGTTGCTAATGTCTAATATGAAAAACTTTCTACATAAAGTATCTTAATTTTACTTTCCTATTAAATTTAATTTCATTTGGGGCCAGGAAGGGGGAAAAGTGTTCTGATCGCTGCACTACTTCCCTTTGTATGGGGTTTAGGATTTGACAACCTCCTGTTAAAATGCAGTTTCTTCTGAATGAGTCACAGAAGAAAATCTGTTTCGAAATCCATCTGCCCATTTTGGAGATGGAAACAACAAGACTTCTGGAAAACCTCAGGTGTCTACAACATTTAGATAATGGTACAAACATATCTGCAAATGAAACTGCCAAGAAAACACACAGTTCACAGCCTATGCAGTAATTTTAAAAATCATGCCATTGTCAGTCATGCCTTTGACTTTAGTGGGAGACCAGGGGGTCAGAAAAGTAGGAGAGAGACAAGGCTGGACATAAAATAAGTTTTATCAATCAGCAGCTACCAGGAAATAAAATAGGAGGCGACGTTTAGACTCCCAATATCCTCTTCATCATCATGCTGTCTGGCTGAATGAATGGTAAAATATACAAGAAATTTCTCGACTTCTTCATTTGTGACAGGATTAGTATGCAACCTCATAGGGTTGTTATATAGATTAAATGAAATAACCAAAGTAAGGTTTTTAGCTAAGTGTTGCATATGATAATCCCTGGGTATGTGTTATAATTTAACAGTTTATCCAGATATGAGATGATATTAGACAAATACTTGTAGCTACAAGAGGAATTACCATACCGGGTAAAGAACCATCATGAATAGCTGAGATGCAAGGAATCAATTATTCATTAAGCTACAATAAAGGTAGTTCATATCTGCATGGTAATTCAGTTTTTCAAAGGGCTTCGAACAAGTATATTATCTTATTTAAAATTCATAACCACTCTATAAGGTGGGCCCATTTTTTAAAGATGAACAAAGTGAGGCTCAAGAAGGTGCCTGGACTTGCAGCTCACAAGTGAAGGGAAGATCTGGGGCCAAACTCTGATCCTTTCCCACCCCTACCCCCACCCCAACCCCTAGTTCTGGGTTCTCTTCACCCTGCCTTACTGGGCACTGCAGCCTTACAGCGCTGGAATGGCAGTGCTGAACGCTGTTCTATCCATGTACTGAGGAAAGCATCACCGTAGCAACCGGAAAATAATAAATACAGCAAAACACTTTTTCATTTAATTTGAGGCAGATCTGACAAAATCTAATATATTAACATCATTAGACATCAGCTGAACTGGAATAAAGTAATGTCCTGAAGAGACTCATATGGTTTTCAATTTTAATTAGTTAATCCTTACAAAACGTTTAGTACTGGTGACTGATAATCTATGTGATTCCATTTCCCTCCAAACACCCTGTTATGAGCAAAGGAAGCGCTCACCTTATCGACAGGAAGCATGATGTGCTGCGCTCATAGCGAGGAAGAGTTAGAAGCTGTTCCTGAGCCTGTTTACTCATGAAGATAATTTAAGTCTTTTTCATAACAGGACTCTGCAAAAACTTTGCTTTTTGGTCTACACCAAGAAATGAATTATAAATTTTTTTTAAAAAATTAAGCATACCCTGATATTACAATGGTAGAACATAATTCATGTTCTATCTTTAAGGTTTGGGGTTGTTGCTGTTTTTAAGTGAAAGAACTTCAGTAAAAGCAAATCGGCAATGAAACAGCCAAATGGAATCAGAGGCAGAGTTTCAAAGGTACAGTCCGTATTTCCCTACAATTGCTCAAATGCAGTTGCCTTTTTGCACACTTGGCACTTTCCTGAAATTATGTTCCATACACCAATAGCAGCAGGAGGGCTGCCAGCTTGGAACTGAGGGCCCACCTAGGCTAGAAGAAAAGGAACAGAGGACAGCCCGAAGAAAACATATTCACATACCTTATCCTCTAATTTTTGAGGAAAACACCTCAAAAATTCGAAAACAGTGGTCAATGTTTAAAAGAAGTTGAGAAGCGTAAGTGTAACAAAAGCATAAATCTTACACACTTTAAATTATAATGCTCCTATGCTTTGTTAAAATGACTGGTTAATATATTAATAATTTTCTAAAATTTAAAAATAAAAACTTTCTCTTCTTGAATACCACACTGGTTAGTCCACTTTCCTTCTGAAAGTTACCAGGGAAGTATGTGGAGGGTGTGGTGTCACGGGGAGAAGTTACCAATAAGGACTCTTCTGGTGGGGCAGGTGTGACATGAAATGGCCACTAAGCACTCAGAATTTGGGGAGGATCCGCATCAAGGCAGAGTTGAGCTGCTTTCTAGAGTAAACAGGCCTCATTTTTGATACAACAAGATATACAAATAATGCAATTAGGGTGATTTTTGAACAGAAACTTTCAGGTCAGGGGTAGGTGCTGTGGAGAGCAAGACCAGTAAAATGGCATTGGTCTGGTTAAGACAGCATAAACTATATAAAAATGGAGTCACTCCTGTCAACCAAGGCTTAGCCATTGGTTAAGGCAAAGCATCCTGTCAGTTAGCCATGATGCTTTGATTCAAGAAGGAAACTGCCTAAGTCACCCTAGACACATCTAGCAAGGAGACACACCTGAGATACCTGCACACATGATCAGAATATCCGTGTCTGCAGAGTGGGACCACCCATAGATAGGCTCCTGGGGAAACTCCCCACTTGGCATCAGGGGTGTGAAGACACTTATTAAGAGACCCAGAAGGGTGGAGTGCACCATTGTCGAGGGTATAACTGAGGCCGGCTCCGGACCCCTGCTGAGACAGCGGAGCTCCACACCCCAGAGTGCTGCTCCACACCATGCTGATTTCCTGCCTGCTGTGCTGCCAGAGGCTCTGCCCTGCTGGACTGAGGACTTTGTCTGCCCCACCACCCACCTCGCTCTGGAGGTTCTTTCTTGCAAGATGTTGACAGCCCCCTGCCTACCATGCTGCCTCCTGGACCTGCTGACTGAGACTCTGGGACTTGGGTTCATTATCCCCCCTTGATTGCTCTGCGTGTGTGTTATGTTTCCCTTAGACTGTTAGCGTGTGAGTAGGATGCTAATGTATGTGGATGTTCTACTTTGAGTGAACCTGCATTCAGTAAAAGCTGAACAAATAGCATCATTACCTTGTGTGACTCTTGCCTGTTCCTTGGTGCCAGGTGGCTCAGTAGGCAGCTAGCCCAGCAGTTGCCTGGCTGACTTATAGGAAAGACTATATTGTGAACATATGCTTGTGACAGGTGTGGAGGTGAAGAAGAATGTGAACTCCTTAAAATGACCAGAGCTGTCTGAAGGTGATTGTGGCATGTATAAGAACCATAAAAAGTCAGCGATTCTTGGTTTGACTTTACCAGTTAATTCCCCAATAGTATAAAAGTGTATGCCACTCTCTGGAGATAGGTATCTATCCTATGAAGAGAGAAGACTAAAATCAGATCACCAGTCCTCTCTGAACGCAAAGCCAAGGGTGGAGGTCCAGAATTCATCTGATCTTAAGGATTTGCAGATCAATTTTCTGGGGGAACTTTGTGGGTTAGCAATTATTCTGAGAGGACAGAGACACAAGTTGGAGCAATTATGCGATGAAATCAGAGAAGAAAACCAAGTAATAGAAAGACCAAGGAATGTGAAATTCTACTGAGGAAAAAGAAAGAAGATAACAAGAAGAAAAAATACAAAGCAAGGTGACTCCAGGAGCTGAAAAAGTTACCAAAAAAAGCTCTGGAACCTTCTGTATTGGGTTGAATAGTGTCCTCACACATCATGTCTACATGGAATGTGCAATGTGACCTTATTTGGAAGTATGGTCTTTGTAGATGCTATCAGGTTAAAATGAGATCATACTGGATTAGAGTAGAACTGAAAACTCAATATAATTGGTATCTTTATAAGAAAAGGAAAATTTGGACACAGACACAAATAGAAGGAAGAAAGCCATAGGAAGACAGACACAGAGACTGGAGTTACACCTCTACAAATGAAGGGAAGCCAAGGATTGCCAGCAAGCAACAGAAGCTAGAAGAGGTAAAGAAGGATTCTGCCCTAAAGCCTTACAAGGGTAGCCCTGCTGACATCTTGATTTTGGACGTGTAGCCTCCAAAACTTGGAAAGAATAAATTTCTGTCTGAAGCGATCTAGTTTGTGGTATTTTGTTATAGCAACCCTAGGAAGTTAATATACTTCCATCCTTTCCTGATAAACAAGGTAGACAACTCCAAAGCAGGCAAGCGAGGATAGCAACTATCAATGCGACATCTGATGGAGTGTGAGCCTGTGAGCTCGCCTTACTCCCTCTTGTATTTACTACTTCCCATCTACCACACTGAGGTTTAGATGACGGCTGGTTGAGGATAAGGTTAGAAGATAGTCTATTTTAGCCTGTTTGCACTGCTGTAACAAAATACCACAGACTGTGTAGCTTATAAACAGCAGAAATTGACTGACTGACTGATTGATTGATTGATTGGTGAGGGCCCTCCTCTGGGTCAGAGACTGCACATGGTAGAAGGGGGCAAAGGATCTCTCTGAAACCACTTTTATAAGGGCACTAATCCCAATCACCTAATCACCTCCCAAATGCCCCACTTCCTCATTCCATCACCTTAGGGGTTAGGTTTCAACACATGAATTTCAGGGGACACAAACACTCAGACTCAGGTGAGACTACTGTTGAGAAAACTATAGACAAACTTAGTTAGTAGGAGGGAACAAGCAAACTCAAGGACTATGGACCATGATTTGTAGCACTGAGGAGTCAGTAAGGGTTTAGAAAGTTTCATCTTCCATAAGGACTGCACCCCGGCCCCAGACTTTGTGATGATCATTTTGTCTGACTGACTGCCATATAGCTGTAGATACAGAGTAGAGTTATCCGTTGCCCATGGCAGGGACAAATTTTTAAAAAAGTGAACGATAAGGCCATAACATGAAGTTAATGACTTGTAAAATAGACACAAGGAGCTTAAATGTCAATGTTGTCCTTAGTTGCAAAATGACTTTGAAATTACTATATAAGATGTCATATGAAAATTCGAAGTTAAGATTATCACAGCCTTCTGATATTCTGAGATGTCCTAATTCTTAGTATTGCCATGCTCTACCCCCAGAACACCGTTAAAGACTAGTAACTCGGTGAGCCATATTGTAGGACTTTCCATAAAATATAAATTTTCATTTCCTACATATTAAATAATAAATATCTTTCATTTTCACCCAGAAAATTATAGCCAATCTCATCATCTTTACATTTTGATTAACTATATCTTTTTCTTTTTAATCTACTCATTCTACCCAAATTAAAAAAGAATGATTTCCCAGCAGAAATTCTTTGCTTACAGTTCAGGAGAAATCAATCAATCTCTCTCTCCCTCTCTCTCTCCCTCTCTCTCTCTCTCTCTCTCTTAGATATTTTTTTAAATTACTGAATATTTCTGAACAAAATATATTTTTAGAAAGTATAAAAATATCTTCCAAGGAAATGAAATAAGACCAAGGCAACAGGACTAATGTCCCCTAAAATAAGTAGTCATGCCTAAGGCTACTTTATAAAATCCCAAAACAGGCAAAGACAGAGGAAATGTGTTCTCTTTATGTGATTTCCAAGTCCAACCCTCATACTGTTATTTAAAAGTATTCATTCTAATCCTGCTTTCTGTCAATTTAATCACTTTGGTACACAGTGCTCTCACAGGAAAGAACTCAGAAGCCTCTCCCCTAGGGCTCTGCATCACTTGACCTCTCCCCCTGCCCCCCCCCACCCCACAAATTCCTTCTCTCACCTTTCCCTGACTCCTAACCGTTTTCCCACATGGAGGTTGCTCCATGTGGACAAATGAACAGATGCGGGCAGCATCTGCCAACAGCTGTGATGTCCTCTGGTCCTCCAAGTCCTGTCGGAGCCTGAGCCATGAGACTGTTTTCCATGACTGCAACACCAGGATGAGGGTCCCTCACGGGGCAAATGCTGCAGAGGCATCCAACCAGCCAAGGTCCTTAGCTTACAGGCTGCATAACACTCTCTGGCTGGGCTCCTAAATTCACCAAATTCTCAAGGGCTCCACCCCACCCCTCATTGTTTACCTCTATCAAACCGACCTGTTTGAGGGGGCAGGCAGCTAGCCTTTCACTCTCCTTGTAAACTAGTGGTAACAGAGTAAACCATCTCTGTGTTCTATATCAACCATTTGGAGCAATTCCAAAAGACAAGTACTTTTAAATAACTAATGAAGCAGACATTGTGTTGAAGAACAGACAAACACCTGTGATTTTGAACTCTTCATTTGTGAAGTAATGTGCTTCCAGGCATTATTGCTCCTTGAACTGAAGAAAGAATGAATTGTGTATTTTAGTGGGGAGACTTTGAAACCAGGACATTTTTTACATAGGAAAGATGGCATACCCATTTAAAAACCATTCATTTTCCTCAATGGAAATTTAGTTGCAAAATTACCTGCTGTGAACTCTAAATTTCTTTCATTATAGTATTATTTAATCTTTTTGCAATGAAAAGTGAGGGAAAAATGATTGGCTTTTAGGCAGAGTGCAACAATGAAAACACTGGCTCTGGAGTTTGACGCCACACACTTGGTTTTGTGTTCTTACTTTATCACTTACTGGATTTGTGACTTTGGGGAAGTTACTTAACTTCTCTACAACCCTTTCCTCAGTTTTCTTGTCTGTAATATGGGGGGTGATGATGCTTATTTCAGAGGATTATTGGGAGGAGACATGATATAATATTTTTAAAACTCTAACCACAGGACCCAGTGCATGGTATTATTTTTTAAATCAAGTGCACTTTTTAAAATGATGACATCAACATTTTTAAGTGATCACATCACCGTTAAATAACTTCAATTTTTTAAAAATAATTGATCAGTCCAGTAATAATAAATGTCAATCAAATCAACGCACTTAGCATTTAAATCATATTTTCATTCACTCTGTACAGGGCAACATGGTTTATTTTTATCGTAACTAATGTCTTAAGATAAATTTTAAATTATATTTTTATGTAGTAAAAGCAATATTATTTAGCCTGAGCATAGTCTATAAGAATAACTAGAAGGAAAAAAATCAGGGATAAACCAAATTAATGTCATTACTTATACAGAGAACATGAAGTTCTATTGAATCTTCCAGCATGTTATCACTGTCCTATACCGGAGATTCGATCTGCGTTGTGAGTCACTGCCACGGAAGGCCGGCACCGGCTTCCCTGGGTACACGGTGACATACACATCACACAAGTCCTTGGGTACGTAATGTCAGAGACAAATATGGCGATATTTAAATGAATGCTCAAAAAAGAAACATTTGGGGACAAAAATTAAGGTTCTGCAATGAACCTCATGTTTGTTCTGGGTGGGTTTAGTCATTTTTGACTGTGACAAAATTTGAAACTGTGAAAAAAAATGTGTGGTTTCTTTTTTCACATTGTATGAAAAAGTGTGGAATCCCCTAGAAAGTATGTGCAATGTGAGAGATACTGTTGCTAGGGAACCGGAGCACAAACAGAAGATTCCAAAAGCCCTGCCTTTGGCCCAAATCTCAAGGATGATTACAAGTTGTGCAATATATGATTTGGGAAGGTCATGGTTACTTGAGGGTTATTTTCTTTCTTTTTATCGTTGTTTCAAAAAGTAGCGATGGAAATGGAACTAAAACTTTTTCAAGGAGTAGTGACATGGGAATTGAACCCACTGGTTACAAGACTCAGAGCCAACATTAAACGAAGGTCAAGTATGTGTATGTGTATATTCTGCTGTTGTCAAGGAGGCAAGTGATGTCAGGAGTTAGCTTTTCCACTCATTTTGAAATGTCTGCGTTTGTTTCATGCTGTCTCTGATTGCTAGGACCTTGTTGGAAAAAATATGAAGCTAAGGCAAAAAAGAACTGCAAGATTTTTTTAGTACATTATTATCCCAATTTTACAAATGTGAATTACTTTATAAACAAATTTTTTAAATTAGCATCATCCATAATGAACTTCTTTGCAAAAAAAGACGTAAGTGAGAATTTACCAAAAATAACAATCAGTGTCATAATGCAAAAATCTTTGCTTTGGTTCTACATTAAGACTATATTCATTTGCAGTCTCCATGTTTCAGATTTTTCTAAGAGTATCACAAAGACAAAGTTTCAAAATGTCCACCAGGCTGAAGTGGCTAGAATGAGCAGGACAGGACACAGCGGGTGGGGATGCCAGAGGAAGCCCAGTTGGCATTTAGGGAAATCAGTTTCAACGTAACAGAACTGTTTCTGAAAAGTGTTGATTGTACTTACATTTCTACCCAAACTGAACAGCGTTTCTTTTATCTCATTTCACACAATATAATAAAACAATCCCAAGAGTCTATGTTTTTCTATATCAAAAGACTGCTTACAGACTCACTGAACAAAGGATGTATTTGTTATCATAAATAAGGTTATTTTAGAGGCAGACTGGGGCAGGTGTTTTACCATTTCTCTCTCTTGGGTATTATATATCATCACTTAGGAGGAAGTAACACTATGAAGGCGATTCATCAGCAGCAGAGGGAAAGGTCTCTCTGCCTGAGATTAGGACCAGACAGTGTGACTCACATCCAGCTCTTGTGAGCACGCCCTGGAATCTTTGCAACCCACAATTCATAAATTTACTTTCATTGTGAACATCATACCTCCAGATTGTGAATGTCTGCGCTGTGCAGAAGTGAGGCTCAGGATGGTCAAGGAATAAATCCAAGTTCTCGCAACGGCTCTTATCTCCTGGCCTCTCACAACCTGTCTTGCCTCAACTTCAATCACTCCCTTTAGCTCAGTATCTCTCAGCCATTTTTGGTTCATTATTGCCCTTCTAAGGAGCCTTCTTAGTTATTTTTTCCCCAAATTCTCCCCCATGAAATTTTAATAACAGATATACTATGTATCTGTTATGTATTTTTTATATACATACATTATGTATCATATGCCTGTCTGTACTTTATGCATAAAGCATACGATTTTCTTCACCTTTCCAAGAGCCAATTTCCACCACCTTGGGGTTAACACTGAGGATATGTGCTCTAGCTGAAATACTTGACAGCTGAAAAACTTTGGTGTTACCCTAAGCTTCCCTGCTTCTACTTAGAAATGTCTTCCTGTCTTGGATATTTGTCTGACTCACCAGTTCTTGTATAACAGCCGCCCGGAGGGCCTTGAACTCCCACAGGCTCTCCCAGATCTCCTTTGCGCCCCCACAGTCATGGATTGTGGACTTGCTCCTACATTTATTTGTCTATTTCCTGTACTAAATGACTAACTCCTTGAGGTCAAGGATGCTATCTTCCTCTTCTGTTATAGACTAAATTGTGTTCTCCCCAAAATTCACATATTGAAGCCCTATTCCCTGGTACCTCAGAACATCACTGTATTTGGACACAGAGGTGATTATGTCAACATAAGAACCCCCCCAGGGTGGGTCCTAATCTAATCTAACTGATGATCTCGTATGAAGAGGAAATCTGGACACATGAGGAGTCACCAGGATGTGCACTCACAGAGAAACACTTGTGAAGATACAGCGAGATGGCACCATCTGCAAGCCAACCAGAGAGACCTCAGGAAAAACCGAACCTGCTCACACTCCAATCTCAGACTTCCAGCCTCCAGAACAGCAAGAGATAAGGCTCTGCTGTTTATTTTCCCAATGTGAGATCTTTTGGTATGGTCGCCTCAGCTAACTAATACGCTCTCTATATTCTAATTACCAATCCCAGAAACCTGGTAGTGAATCAATGTGTGTCGGTTGGTTGGTTGAATGAATGACTGAATGCAAAACATGTTCTCAATAAATACCTGCTTACAGAGGGTGCGTGTAATCACTATAACACGGTTGGCAAGGGCAAGCTGTCTGTCCTTCGGAGGGTGGGCCCAGCAGATCTGATAGAGCCCAGTTTATTCACCCCCACACTCTCCAGGTGATTACCAGCATCCACATAAAAGGCAAATGGATAATGAAATTACAAAAGATAAAACCTTAGTCCTCAAAGGCTGAACCTTCCTGAACCCCCTATTCCACCCCACCCCCCACACATACTCTAAGTCCTAAAAGAAATAAAAATTACAAGTTAGAAGGATCTCCCCCAAAGGCCAGCAATGAACAGACTATTGAAGAGTCTGAGTGAGGGAGAGAGACCTGGAGGGCAGGTTTACGAGAAACACTGCTGACCTCATGGAAGCTCTTTGCCACAGCCCGAAAAGATACATTTTCACAGAAGCCCCTTGACACCGTGCTGCACGTCCCTAGGTGGTCCAGCAAGCGCTGGCCCATGTTCAAACCAAGCCAGCCAGGGAGGATCTTGATTTTTAAAGTCTTCTCCCCAAGCCAATTGCTGAAAACTCTCAAGGCTTGAGAAATCTCATTAATAGCTAGAAAGAAAATAAAATGAAACCAGCCCCTATCTGAGAGGCTGATGTCATCTATCTCCCCACAGAAAAGGCTACCCTTTCCTTTGTGAAAATCCAGGGTGACATCACCTCCTGATCCGTTGCCACTCAGTCCTTCCCCTGCTACTGCCAGCTGAGGGGTCCTCTTCCTTTGCAAATATCCCTCTTTCACTCACAATGCTCCTTGACCTTGTTTGTACATGGGATTCCATTGCCAAGTGAAAGCGGGCCTCTGGGAGACAAGGGCAGAAGAGGGGTGTGCGCAGCTGGCCAGGAGGGAGGCCCCTATTCACACAGCTTGTGGAAAGTTCTCTATTCCCTTCAGCACCCCAGGCGGAGGCCCCCCGAGGCTGAATTCAGCCTCCGGACAATGCTGTCAACACTGAATACTGTGAACGGTTCAGCCAGGCAGGGCAACTGTGGCCATTTCTTTCTTCCCAGGGTGGGACTCCCTTTGATGGCTGGAATAAAGGCCAGGCAGCGCGCTTTAATCTCGTGTCTACAGCGCCACTTTAAAAATGGGCCCACAAATAAAGCCCGATTCTAGATCCATTTCCTCAAATAGAACGTTTGTGCAGTCAACAAAGAAGCACGTTTTGCAAATGGACTTATTTATTAATTGGCAAAATGAATTTTTCCGCAGCAGCAATGCTCAGAAAACGAGGTGTCAGGCTGGGTGGGCCCTGGCACTTCAACCTGATTCTGAGACTGGGACGTAGAGAGGTTCTGCAGAGACAATCACATTGAATCATGTGCACATCCACACCTTCTGTGCACACACAAACACACAGTCAAGAGTATTACATTACTCCATAGTTTTTAATTGAAATCTTATTTTCTGATTATAAAAGTGATATGTATTTATCATAAAAGTTCAGTCACATCAAAATTGTGTTAGTAATTTCATTCTCCAGTTTAAAAAAAGTATTACTATTACACCCAAAAATTGAGATTAATGTTTACATTTATTTTATACTCGTTTGTTTTGTATTTATTTGTATTGTCTTTTATATTCTGAGCCTCACAACATGCCATGTTACTTCAGTCCTTCAAGATCCTATCCAAAACTCAATTCTTTGAAGTCTGACAGATTTACATAAAAGAGAGGATGGGGCCCTCTCCCTGCCAGTCCCTAACCCTGTGCAACCCGAATGCTCTGGCCACTGCGCAGCTCAGCACTGTTCCCCTTGACTCTGGACCCCAGCTACTATGGACTGCGGGGTCCCTCTTACTCACCCTGCACACTCCATCCATAGGGCCATTCTTCTACGTGGAATCCTTTCCTTCTCCTATTTATTAGTCTAGTTAACTCCTGCTTACTCTTAAATTTTAGATCAAATGACCTGTTTCCATACAGGACTCCTCTGACCTCCTCAGCATCAAATTCTCTTTTGTGTGCTTCCGGGGACACACCATTAATATTTGTTTGTGTGCTTTTCGCTTGGCGGGTACTTCTCCCAATCACCCATAAGCTCTAGGAGAGTAGCACCCAGGCCTGCTGGTAGGAGTCACACACTATCCCCAGCTCTCACACAGCAAATGGCCCAAAACAGTTTCTTAACATCTGTGGGATGAACACATGGATAACTGGGAAATCAGATTTATGTCTTCCATTTACTTCCAATGAGTAAGAAGTGCGGCAACATGTCCCCTTGAAACCTTTTCCCTGATCCTCATCTATTCTGTTGGCAATCTTCTCAGGCTATTATCTCAAGTTAAAGACCAGGTTCAGATTCAGAGTATAAATGTTGTATACTTGTGGCACCACATAACTGTAGTATATAATAATTAGTTAATTTTGCACAGATGTAGATCACTAACCATCCTCTTCCAGAAGATTCTTCCCATGTATTTTATATACAGTGGGTAACACAGAGTTAATTTTTTTTTTTCAGTTCTGGTCCCAGCTGGCAAAATTTGTTGCATAATTCTGGGTCCAAGCTTAGCAAGTTTTCAGCAAAGTTTCGAAATAGTAAACAGGAAAAGACAATAGACAGAGGGTGTCTTTGACTCCCCTATGAAGATAGATTTCAAATGGAACTGACTGAAAAATATTTTCCCAAGAAAAACACAGCAGAGGAGTCAGCCATGTCCAGCATGCTGGCTAGAGGAGCCCAGTGATACAGTAATTGGTTTAGTTAATAATTGACCACTAAATCATACTCCCTAGGGTGGCCTTGGCTAGAACAGGCTGGAGGGGAGGGGAAGCAGCCCATGGAGGAGAAAGACATAACCAGCAAAGTCAACTCCTAAAACTCTCCATCCTTGAATTACTTAGGGAGGTTTTTAAATTAGCAACAGCCAAGGTCCGACTGCAGACCAATGGAATCCTACCTCTGGAGACTGGACCCCAGGCACAGTGCTCATTACAAACTACCAGGCAAGTTGAGTGTCTATGGAGGGCCAAGAATCACTCCCCTGGGCCCTGAGCCCCAGTCTCCTGGTCAGTGTTTCTAACTTTTCGTCTCCTGTCTCCTGTGAAAGCTTTCTCCCCTTTGAATCTCTCTCTCTTTTTTTTAATTCAGATATTTCCATTTATTTCTTTATATTTTATGTTTTTATTTACTTTTATTTTTCCCACATTTTTAAATTGTTGTTCAAGTATAGTTGTCTCCATTTGCCTCCGACCACTCCCCCGCCACACCAGCCATCCCCGCTTCCCACCCTTCCCTTTGGATCTCTTAAGCAGTAAGGTTCTTTTCCTTGCAGGGGCCCCACTCTTATCCCACTGACATCGAAAGATTGAAGACATTATTCTGCTGTTATTATATTGAGCCCTGGGAGCACCTCAAAGCTTTCTCTAGATTCAATGGATGCTGTCTTGCTATCATTTTATTTCTTTAGCATAATATCTGCTCTTGACTTGCTCCTCCCAAGCATGGTCTACATAACAGTGCCATCCGCATTGCCTGGGAGCACTTAGGAAATGCAGATTTATGAGCCTTACCTCCACCCCCCCACCCCCTACCCCCCCACCCCCCCCACCCCCCGTATCAGAGTCTGCATTTTAATAAGTGATTCATATGCACATGCGAATCTGAGAAACTGCTCTGGAAAATACCCCTAGCCCTTGAAAATCTGGGTCATTGTCCCAGATTTTCCTGTTTCTTCTAGGTCTTTTCGCACTGTCTCTAATTTCCTTAGAATCACACAATTTCTAAATTACAGGATACTATAGATGAACTGTATTACAGAGATAAGTCAATCCAGTGCCTTCATTTAATAGATCAATAAATTGACATTCCAAGGTTAAATCTACCTATTTGAGAAAAGGTAGTGGAGAAGAGGATAGTGGAGAACTTTTACAAGTTTAATCATTACAGTTCATTACTTTGGGAATTCATAACCTGTATTTCAAGCTAGAAGTGGCTCTGTGGATAACCACTGAATAATTTTTAACACTGAAAACCACATTCTTATTTTTAACAGAAATATATTCAGTCTCCAGTTTATAATATCAGAACATCTCACATCAAAATATATAATGGGGCTATTCAGTTATATATAGCCCCGAAATTCCTATAATAAATGTACTATCACGCTAATAACCCTCCAGAGTGAACCATCACACACATTTGCGCCCTCACCTGTGCTCACCCCCGCTTTTGACAGTGAGGCCACAGCCTAGATGTCTGTGTGTGGTTCCTGGCCAAACACTGCAACTCCTCTTCTCTTTCAAACTGGTTGAAATAGACTGGTGAGCCCTAGAGCCTTCGTTGAGAACTGCCGCTATAATTTTCACCAGGACTATAATTTTCAAGTCTGGGTCACTCTAGGAGAGTGGGTCTCAAACATTAATCACCAGGGAGACCAGTTAAGACAGTTTATTAGGCCTCCTTTTGGAGTTTCTGATTTTGTAGGTCTAGGATGGGGCCTGAGAATTTGCATATCTAATAACAAGTTCCAGGTGACTCTGATGCTGCTTTTGGGGGCGCACGTTTAGAGACCACTGGATTAGGGCTCTTTCTTCTTAGACTGAGCCATGGGAAGCCAGTCAAGAAGTTTCAGAACTCTTTTTAAGAATGGATTTTCATCTTCAGAGAAATGATTATGCTACCTGCTTTCTTTTTTAAAGATTTTATTTACTTTTTGAGAAAAGGGAAGTGGGGGAGACAGAAAGGGAGAGAAACATCATTGTGAGAGAGAGAGACATAGATCAGTTCCCTGTCATATGACCACAATCCAGGAATGTGCCCCGACTGGGCATCCAACTAGCAACCTTTCGGTTCATAGGCTGGTGCTCAGTCCACTGAGTCACACCAGCCAAGGCTATGCTATGTGCTTTTTGAACCACCCACCGTTTCATAGGTAGGCTTTGGCATGCCCCTACCTATGTAGCAGGTATCCTGACTTAGTGCATCACTAGGGTATGTTCTCTGATCCTGCTCCCTCTCAGTGCAATCCTTGCCATTCCCTTTCTCTCTCCGATTGACTCGTTCTTTCCCTTCTAACCTATCATTCCTTCTCTCGTTAATGTCAGAGTCAGCCTTAAATCTCATTCTATTCCTCTCCCCATCCTACCTTGCAATTTGCTTGCCACACTCAGGTACAGGTCTTCATCCTTAGAAACTACATTCTGCTTCCTCCTTTCCCTTAATTGAAGCAATCTATCGCCATACCTAACAAGCAGTTATCCAAATCCTGTCCACTTTGATGTCACTTCCTCTTAGCCCTAACAGAACTTCTCTCTCCAAGCCACCGATGTCTGAGTAAACTTTCTAAGGCCTGGCGCCAGATCACTATCCAGGTTCAAGTATTATTGATGGAATTGTTTCCAAATACAGAACTGGAATGGGGACAATTACTGGACAAATAGCAACTACAAAATATGACTGAAGTTGGTACTGGGCTTACCATGAACGAACCACTGCATCCGAAATCCTTTTTCATGGTGACCAACCCCATCAGTATGGAATAGCACTTGGAGAACAGAGCCTGTGGTACTCCCTGAAGGCGGCGTATCTGTGCCACAGTAGCGTCCCATCCTCCGTGAGCCGTCATAGAGCTAAAATCAAAGAGAAACTTTCAAATGTAAAAAAGGGGAAGGATTTACAGAAACAAGTAAAAAGGACACATGGATAAAAACTATGGGGGGGTGGAAATGGGAGGGAAGGGCTGGGGTGGTGGGTTGGGGTGAGAATAAAAGACAGAAAACTGTATAAGATCAACAATTAAAATAAAAATTTAAAAAAAAAATCATAAAAAAAAAAGAATATTTGGAAAAAAGTTACATTGATGTGTAGCTAGGCCTACAGTGGTTGCAAAAAAAAAAAAAAAAAAAAAAAAAACTTTAGTTTGTCAGATGGAAAAGGCAAAGTCTACTCATGTAGTGAAAGCTGTTCTTTGGCTCAAAAGTTAAGGTTTAATCTGCTGAGGTGGGTCGAGTACAGGATGCTTAACATAAGAATTCAAAACAGAAAGTTATATTGCAAGAGTTGTAGGGCTGATTTCTAAGCCAAATCATTTAGAAATCCAAATATTGGTTGGTTTTATATCAGCCTAGCAAATTCCCTTCAAAGTATAATCCAGACACAGAATAAGGGAAAAGTAGGCTGAATGAGTGAGATGTGTTAACACATTGACACATAAGAGATGTTCAATAAATAATAGTATTATAATTGTAAGATATGAATTTCTAAATAAATATTAACTGCAAAAATCAGACATTTTAGAAAGTTATAAAAAAGGAAAATGAAAAATTAATCCCATTGAAGATAATTATTGT
The DNA here is from genome assembly GCA_039655065.1 of Glossophaga mutica. NCBI lineage: Eukaryota > Metazoa > Chordata > Mammalia > Chiroptera > Phyllostomidae > Glossophaga > Glossophaga mutica. The sequence continues at coordinate 163,630,882 of CM077303.1, forward strand.
TGATATTTTGTTAAAACTAGAAATTAGCTGGCCATCATTTTTTCATTTGTATATGTGTATATATGTATATGCACAGGTATATAAGTGTATGTATAAATTTGGTCTACATATTTTATTGTGTTACCTGTTTTATACTAAGCATGTCATTAAATCATTCATGTAAACTTTTTGAATGATAGCATAAGATGTTAGTGATACATTATATTATAATCATTTTTGTTCATTTAGGATATTTCCAATATTTTTGCCAATATAAATATTTGTGTAATATTTTGAATTTTCCCCAGGAAATATTTCTATGAGGGAAATGATTCAAAGAGTAAAATCTTTTTTTTGCTCTTCATGTGTATTATTTAATTTCTTACCAGAAAGTTTATGCCAATTTACCCTCTCGCCAAGCAGTTAACAGAAATTTTTTGTGCAGTGGAACTTTGGCAACTATAACTATTATTTTTAAAGCTGGTGCTGACAGTAAAAATCCATGGGGTTTTTTAGTATTGTCTTAATTTGTGTTACTTTGAGACTGAAGTTTTTTTTTCATGTTTATCGGTCAATTATATTTCTTTTCTTGGAACATTTCTGCTTAGGTCTTTGCCTATTTTCTCACTAAGATATATATACAACCTGTTGCTCACCCTTTACCTGTCTCATTTAATAATTTCATCAGATACACAGCTTTAAATTAAAAATAATAATAATAAACCTCTCTGCTATATCTCCTCAATCACAGAAGATGATCTGAAAACACTGGTTTTCTCATGAGTCAGGCCACGATGTTTCCTTTTAATTTCCTAACACTGTGAACACTGGGTCCCAGCTCCCCTCAGGATACGCGGCTCAGGACAAGGAAGTGGAAGACATCTGATCACAGACTCAGGGAGAGTCACAGGTGTGAGAGTACGGGGGCTTGTATGTGTTTGCATGTGTCTGTTAAGGACATGCATAATCTGCGTTCAACAAATTCCAAATCGACCAAATTATTTTTTACTAAAATGTGATGATGGAAAATACTGTTTGGAGCATACTGATTTAAGCATGAAAAACTTCAAATTCTACAAAGCACAAATTCTTTCCTAATCCCTAGAGTCGGTCATAATATGTAAGTTTTTCTTTGAAATGCCTCAGCTCTTTACTTGAGCTTCTGTGTAAGAATGGTCACACTCCCCCGCATTCTAACTGTAGGCACCCCTGTCTTATCTCCCTTGCTGACTGTGAGCTTCCTCAGAGCCCAGACGTCCTCTGCATTCCCCTCAGCACCTAGTGCAGGGCAGGTTACCAACACATCCTCCGTGAATGAACATAATGACTTCCCCACAACTGCATTTATGTTAATGGCACTTATCTGCACTATTAACTGAGCCCTGCAGAGTTAGATGCATATTAGGGTCTTACAGCTCTAAATCTCAGCATGTTCCTTTTAGGCAGCAAAGTGCCTAGATCCTTTGTGGCCATTCCGTGAAGTGGGGCAGGGCCCGGTCAAGATCATAATAAATCTCAGATTTATAAATCTTGGCTTGTCTCGTTCTGAGTTCTCAAAATGGCTGTTCAGTAAACATACATTCTTGTGAGAATTGGGGGGAAGGTCAGCAGAGATTTAAAAAGAAACTCGGAAATCCATTACATCACTCATTCTTAAGTACTAAACCCAAGCATTTTAAGCAAAGGAATAAAGATGAGATTTATTTTTCAGGTTTATCACTTCAGTTTCCTTTTTACTCTTTTAATACAGCTGCTTCAAAGTGTATATTTATTATCAAGTTCCTAATATTCTAGATATTTGACAGGAGCCATAATGAGGAGCAAAAATAAGAAAAAGAATAAAGCAGCAAAAAAGAACATGTAAAAACCACCGAGGCCCTTGGCCTCAGAACTGAGGCCCTGCCATCTAATGTGGGAGGTGGAGGTGGGGGCGGCGGCCCATGTTGCAATCTGTTTACTGCTAAATTACTGCTTCACTGTGGGGCATTTATCTCAGCTCCACTTTATTAGATTCAGTGTCTGAATTCCAATTCAAAACTAATTAATACAAAAACAAACATACTGTTCCCAAGCAGAGGCATAATAAGCAAGAAAACACTCTACTGTTTTCCACTCCAAAAGGCTCATTCTTAACTTTGAATTGTAGTTCAGTGACCAAACCTTTAACTATTTCACTTTTATCCAACACAACTCAAGGTAAGATTTCTCTATAACCACAGTTGCTCTAAACTTGATGGATCTGCTGAAACACTAGCTAGTGACGTTTGGGAGAACCATACTTCAGCTTCTACTTCAAGGTCCTAAGCAGTATTTTTGTTTCCCAGCTCAGCAAGGTTAAGAAACCTGACATTTTCACATATCTTTGAGGAGACGTTTTTCTTCCTTCCGGATGGGATTACTTCACTGAAAGGAAGCCAGGAAAGCTGTTCTGAAATAACACATTGTGAATGGGCTGGGGGCAGCGGTAAAGCCAGTGGGTTTGGGGGGAGACTGATGAATGACAATTAGTTTCTTTCTGCCTTTGGAAGGGACAGAACGGTACATTAAAATAAGCATCTAATAGACACTGATGAAAATGCTTAAATATAATGTCAAATAAGTTAATGAATTAATTAGGATAAAATAATAGCTCTATACAAAAAAAGTCCCATACCCCCAATTTTGTGTCCTAAAATTTACACCTAATTAAATCCATTTTTTTTGTTTGTTTGTTGGTATTCACACAGATGGCTAACGTCACCTCAACAATTCATTTCAGTGTAAATTTACCACACAAAACAGGAACAGTTATTTTTCAAAGTATACAAATACCAGTAACCATGACAACCAGTCAGAGCCCTCTGATTCTGTTTTCAAAGCAAAATGTTAACCACAGGACATTCCAGCTGTGACTCATTGCAACTACTGGCGAGCATTGGTCCTTCCAAGGGTATGATTTTTCCTGCTTTTGGAAAGCCTAAAGATTCTACTAGGTTGGAACAAATATTTGAGGTTGGAATTAAATCCATATAAAGGCAACTAGTAGAAATTAAGGAGAGAAAGAGAATCTCACTTTGAATATGCACAACTAATTTGTATATCTGTGTTTAGAGGTTTTCTTAAATAATGTCGTTTCAGAATGATGCTTATATTTTCAAGGTAGCCATTAAATGTATCTTCAAATGTGGATTTGTATTTATACAAAACTTCTTTGGTAAAACGTTTTCAGGTAGTCTTTTAAGGAGTCTATTCATTTAGGATTTTTGTGGTTTAGGTCCTTCCCCCACCCTGAAATATCTCAACCACTCTTAGGACATTCAAAGAGGAAGGAAATCTCTTGCCTAGCCACATGTAACAACTTTTATCGACTTCCTTCGCATGGGTTTGATCATTTGACACAGGCATCACTGTCCATCCATCAGTGACTTCAGGCTCCAGTCGCAGTATGAAATGGTTTGTGGACTCCTACTAAATATTAGGGTGGCAGACATAAAGCCAAAGCGCATCACTGACAGGAAATCTGTCTTACCATTTTTGTAAGACTAAGGGTTTTATGAGTACTTTACAGGTCACTGGACCTCAAGTCGGGAGGAACCCAGACGCAGCTAATGTTCTCTCAGTGGGAATCAAGCAGATGAGCTGTAAGCAGTCAGAACAGAAACGTGCTTTTCAAGTGCCTCTCCATGACTAAATTGTTTTTTATTTTTAAAATTTGTGATAAATGAATAAAATTGTAACTAATTGTTTTATACATATGAGTTTGGATATATAAATTGACTTCAAAACTCATTTTAGAAAAACACACTAACAACTAAAACTCAGCCCTTTCTACTTTTGATTGGCATCTAATTCACACTTTTTAAAACTATTATTTTTCTTATTTACTTGAAAATTTTCTAGGAGAAGCTTATTTTCTATAGTGAAGTATTAATTTTAACAATTAATTAAATACAGTCCACATAGATAAATTAAATCAAAAATTTCTTGAGATAATGTCATCAAAATATGAAGTAACTTTAAGAAAATAATTGGTACATTTTCTATTACACATCTTTACAAACTCCAAAAATATTATCCTTCAGAGTCTAATATGTAGTTGAAATAATTCACCTGCCGTGCGGGAGAGCTCTAGGTGTAGTAGGGAATCCCCTAATAATTGTAAAGAACACAAATTCTAGTCAGTGCAAGGAAGGTAGTTAAATTCTAAGAACTATATTTAATGAGTGCATACAGTAGTTTTTGAAAGTTGATGTCTCTAACAGAAGACTGGAATTGAACTGGAAGCAGGGAAGAAATTTTACTGTGGGAGCACAGCAGGGCGTGTCCAGTGTGATCGGGGCCCAGGTTCATTGTTCAGTCCAGCTCTGACATTTGCTTAGCTATCATATTGTGAATGTTACTGAACCACTGTAATTAAAATTTCTTTATAAATTTGGTATCATGATGGTTCTTACATGGTTGTTTTAAATGGCAAATGAGACAAATCACGCACTAGGTTGAGTGTGAGGACTGGTACGTGGAATATGCTCAAAATGTTATTCTTACTCTTCGTTAGAAGCAAAGGAAAGCATTTTTCCCAAAGAAACCAGTCCAGAAATAGCTTTGAGAGAAAAAAATATGATGGCTAGAGAGAACTCAAGCTGACCTATGTACATTTCACAGAAATCATCCCTGACTAAGCAGACAGGGAAGCAGCAAATCAGTGAATCACTTGTGAGGAGACGGACAGCCATGGCTTGCAGCACGTGGCTAAGACTGCCCCGTGGTACATGGAGGCTGAGCCCATTCCTGACAGGCGGGTGCACAGCCCGACACAAAGCATATCGTGGAGAAAAAGTAAACATGGTGTGTGTGTCAGGTGGAGGGAGATGGTGGTCCATGACGGGAGATGGTAGGGAAGAGAACATTTGGAAATCTGCCAGGGCTGCCCTGGTGGGGTGCACAGCGGGGAGGAAAGTGTCTCCATGTGTGTTTCTTCCTGTTGCAGCCTCCTCTGCCCTTTCTGCCCCGCCCACGTACAGCGCTAGCTGCTTAGTCACCGGAGCTCCAGCAGGGTGGAGATTGGTGAATTCTTGGAGTATCTCTTCAGATGTCCCCACCCTGAAAAACCACCGTAACAGGATCCATGGGAACTGCCTCATTAGACTGGTTATTAAGAATGTTATTGCCGAAGTTTACTCACAAATCTCCTGGATAAACTTGGCACTTCCAGAGTTTACTTTAAATTTGAAGGGCTTTGAACTGTTCCTGTAACAACAGTAGAAATTGCCAAACAAGCATCACAGAGTAGGGCAAAAGGCTCCCATCGTGGAGAAAAGCCCAGGGGGTAAAAACTAATCAAACTGTAGAGCATAAATTAGATGAAAGTTGAAAAGGAAAGTTAACAAGCAGAGCATGGCGGACTCTAGATGGCTCCATGATGGCCCCAGGAGGTAAAGTCTTATCCACTACGTAGTAAGCAGTTAGACAGATGTGAGCAGAGCAAGGACAACAGGCCAGCCATGGAACGTCACCAGGTAGAAAGCCCCAGGTGCTTCACAACAGGCAAAACTGGGAAAACTAGGACCTCGCCCCCAGGGTGCCTTTCCTCCCCTACCGCATCGCTGGGTGCGCAGTTCAGACTCCCTGACCTTTGCTATTGCTGGTCATGTGGTCAGGACCCTCCCCTGACCCCTCCTCCCCTAGCATGCCACAAGTCCTGCATTAGACTGCCTGAGAGGAGGAGCAAGGGGGCCGGAGAATAGCCTCACAGGACTCCCACGCAGGCCCTTGCACAACCACTCTCTCGGGCATGAAGCCCTCAGAACAATGAGGTTCTGATGTGCATCAAATGACCTCAGAAGCAGAGCTTTGCATCTGTTGACCATGGAGACAGTTTTGCTCAAACTTGAGATGACATTTAGGTCTCAGTTGTGTTTCAGCTCCAAGCCCAGAAAAGCAGCAAGGCCGGGTCGGGTGACGCCATGGCTGACAACAGGACCAGCTGCAATGACTAATGACACCCTGCCCTAGTGATGACCAATCAGTACAGACCACGACCCTGAAAGGACACACCTGGAAAGCTGATGAATATTCTACCAAGATCCTCCCCTGAGACCTCCCCTAAAGTCTTGGCCTTTAAAACCCTCAGGAGAAGAGCCCAGGGCGAGCTCTCACTCTCTAGACCATTCCTGCTAGACTCTTAGTGCCCAGTGTACTTTGCTCTCTTTTTCCTAAGCTTCAAGGGTCCTCCTTTTGCCTCTGCAACTTGTTTGCTGAGCCCTGCCCAGTTGGCTCACTTTTCCTACTTCTGTGACTTTCTTAATAAACTTTCACTGTGATTTGAATTCCTTGGCTCTGAATTCTTCTCTCAGCTGAACTCAAGAACCAAGGTTGCTGAACTGAGGTCCAATCACCGGTAACAACTGGTGCTGTTTCGCCGCCAACATTCAGACTCATGGACACGCAGAGTGTACTACAATGCACAGACAGACATCTTCCCCCAGGCGCAGGAAAGCCATGCAGCCATGTGCTGACCAGGCGGGGCAGGAAATGTGAAATACGCGTCTAAAATTAAACCATTACTCAGAATGCTGGGCATTGCATGACAGCATGAAACCCACCAAAAGACCACATTCGCAGTTACTCTGTGTCACTCAGAATTAGAGGTCTGTCTCAAACACAGACCAGAACAGATAGTCTCCTTTCCAGGCAGTGGCTGGTTGTTGTCTGCTTTTAATAGTGCATTTACATTTTTATTTCTCCTTTCTTTCTATTACTCATTTCAGAAGCCACAGAGGCTGATTTGGGTTGTTTTTTTTTTTTTTTCCATTTTTAAAAATCATTGTCTAATCATGATTGTGTGCAAAAGATGTAACTACAAAGATGTTTATGCCTGAATTGTTTAGAACAGTAGATATTTGAAAAGATTCTAAATGCTCTACAACAAGAAGTGGTGGCTGTATTTCGAGGCTGGAAGATGCAATGTTGTAAATAACATGGTCTGTCTAGTAAATGACCTAGAGAAACGCTCACAAGCTCTTGCTACATGGAAGAGAAAGTCATTCTAGGGTAGTATGTACAGGATGATGCCCTTCTGAATATTAACATGAAGTAAATATATAGGGAAAGACTACAGGAAATAAATACAACCAAATATTATTAGTAGTGATGTAATTTAGGTTATTTTTATTTTATCTAGGCTTTTCTAGATTTTCTAAATTTCCTGCAATGACTGTATGTATATTCCTGTGCGATCAGATAAGCTTATTTTTAAAGCATTATCTTTGGGAATCAATTGACATAACATTCTCAGTATCCAGCTGGTCTCATAAAAACATTATATTGCTATCTACATGGTCTTTTATATGTACGTCAAGATTATGCATGAAAATTAGCCTATTAAAAGTTATTATATAAGGTCATCTCCCCCAGTATTCATTTAAAACCATATTTTGTCTCCGGTGCTTCCTTTTTTATAGTAACTAGGTTTTTATTATTAATGAGACTAATTCTTTACTAAAAAAGAATTTATTCAGATGTTCAGGGACTGGACACTTCTCACAAGCCTAAGTTGTGAGAGTCACTGTAGGGGCCTAAATGCCTATTTCTCTCCCTTAGTGGTAAGTGAAAGGTTTCGACAGCCAAGCGTACTCTCCTGTGGCCACACGAACATTTAATTCCATGAACCGCAGCCTTCCTTCTGCCAACTGGACCGTTACAGTGAAACACTAAACTTTTTTTTTTTAATTATTCTGCCTCCTAAAAGCCTCACCATCTGCTACAGATGGACTCAGCAACAGGAAGGAATCTGGTTTGCAGACCAGTGTGGGATCACAGAACCCTGAGCGGGAAGGCTCTGAGAGCCATCACGCAGACTCTGCCCCAGCTCAGGGAAGGTGGAGAAAGAACGCCTGTGAAATAGTAAATATAAGACCTAAAGGGTAAAGATGACCGTTTAAAAAAAAAACAAACTTCTAAAATGCTACAATTGGACATCTTTTCTATTTTAAAGCAGAAAATCAGTGCAATTCACTGAACCCACGACAAGCTCTAATGTTAAAACCTAGCATTCTGATCAATGTGGTCTTACTCACACCGTGTGCCTGTTAGACAGTGGAGGAGACCTTCCACTTCCGTGCCTCTGGTGGCCTAGCTCAGCAGAGCTAAGTAAGGACCACCAGGAAAGGAAGGCAGATAGAGCAATTTGGAGTTCTGAGCATCTAAGGCAATTTTTAGTGGCTTCTGAGTAGTGTGGAAATTATTAGTAGATCGGATTATTATTCATCCTGACTCTGTCCTTCATATTTGAGAGACTACTGAGGGGAAACACACAGTTTCTTTTGAGTCTGAGAGCAGAGGCTCTCCTTTGAAGGCTGGTGTGTTTGCCTCATTAACTGCAGCAAATTAACACAATGGCATGAAAATTCTTTATTGTGAGGGATGGTCAAAAATGAACAGCATTTCCTCTTGAGAAAAGGGATGTTAATCACACTGAAATATCTCTCCTTTTAATTTCTATAATTAAATAACATTTTACTCCGGCAACTTTAGACTTTAAAAAGATCTTATAAAATGCTTCTTGTTGCCCTTAGTAACACTACAAAGTATTTGGTTTAATTAACCAACAGATACACTTACTTAATTTGAAACTCCTTTGGAATCCAGATCAAGCTTAGTGCAATGCTAGACTCATACCTGGTATAGAGACATAGAGTTGTTTGGTATACTCTTGTCACTGTTTGTGCAAGTTTTTGAATAGCAGTTGTACTCAGAACTGAAATAACTTATCTCTGAAGTCTAAGCAAAATGCCAGGCATCTTAGAAGCAAACTTTCTCTGACAGACAGTTCAGGAAGCATGACTCATCTGCTCAGGAAGTGTTTAAGGAGGCGCCATGGTGATAAAGGCATGGTGATAAAGGCATGGTGATAAACGCCATGGTGATACAGGCAGCTCAGACCCATTGCTGCTAAGACTTAAAATCTCGTCTGCTTCTCTACAGTTCTCCAACTGGCCAAGAGGATTTTAACTACCACACTTCTAGATTCAGATACAGAATCCCTGTGACTTGTTCAGGGTGGCCAAGGCCAGCCAACAGTTGAGGGTAGGCCCCCACCACCCCTTCTTAGAGTGCTTACTAACAAGAGCTTACAATTATGAGTCTTCCACTGTCCCTTTGAGAAGTATAGGTATCTCCAACAGTTCAGGAGTATCTTTCTCGAGGATTCGAAAACCATTCCTTTGAAACATCATCATCAGGAAGGAAAGGGGCCCATCTCCCAGCCTCCATGGGAGGAAGAATCCTAACTCCTGTCACTGCCTGACTTCCACCAGACTCGGCTGGCTTGATCGCACTCACACTGTCCAAACCTTTGTAGTCTTTCACCTCCTCACTCTGCGGGAACCCGACCGGTGCCCTCCCAACTCCCTCATTCTCCCTGTAAAAGGCCTGCTCATATCTGTACAAACTGAAGTTGAGTTCAGTTCCTACTGGGCCCTCTTGCCTATTGCAGTAGTAAATTACTAATCAAAATCTGCCCTTCCCACTGTAACCAGTGTCTGCCTTTATCCTTCAAACACAACTTTCCTGAGTAAAACCTCCAGCTTCCTTCACGTCTTGTTCAGTTATTCCTACTACTCAGAACAACTTCCCTGGCCCACAGATGAGCTCGGTGCTCCCGTTTCAGGCCATCAGAGCACCCAATAATATTCTCTGATAGCACGTAATAAATATAGCTTGTAATTAAATTTGTACTGTGTGATAAACTGATTAACATCTGTCTCCTCCGTGAAGACAAGAAAAACTGATGCTAAAACAGTTATATTTCCATAGCCTATGTGTCTAAAATACATTTGAATAACTGAATGAATGGATAAATGAATGAGCAATGCATATTTATGATAGTGGCAGCTTGAGGAAGTACCACAGCATGAACAGAATGAAGGAACAAACCCTATTTATGTTTCATTCAGTTTTCCCAGATTTATTAGAATTTTGGTATTTTGGGTGAAACTAGAATTTGGGTATCTATCAGTATTTGTTGCAGAAAGAGCTATAGGATTTTCCCACAGCTCTTTGTGACTTCCCCTTGTCTGGGTTCCTGAATTACCATGTGGAAAGCAAGGAATACCTGCATGAACTTGGATGTGATTGAGAAATAAACTTGTATCAAGTGTCTTGAGAATTTAAGAGTTCTTCGGAACAACAGCTAGAATTACCTTCACTAACTACAATGTCACTGGGACCTGACATTTTATAGTTGCAGCTGGAGAATGTTGCTTAGGCTGCAGACTTAGAAAATAGGGATATTGATGATAGTTTCATTCATTCTTTTATTTTAAATGCATTATTTTGTACTTGAAAGGAGGACTGGGAGTATAAAAAACAATGATATAAACATCTGGTGAACACAATGACATCAGCAAGAGGATTTGGCAAGAGGTGAAATGAATCTTATAAAGAGCAGTGGGAAATGCATTTAGCAGAAGTCACGGATATAATGAAGAGGACCTGAAACTGACATAATGGAAAAGGAAAAGGTATGAAAGAATGTGATGGAAGACAATAGTGGTGAAGGTGCCAAACAAGGAAAGAGGGGGGAATGTTTAGAATCAGAATTCAATTATTTTAAAGTACATCTGACATTTCTACATAATGAGATTAATATAGCAACAATATCTCCAGGCCTTGATGGGACAGAGTATATAATTCAGCTATAGCAATGGGAAAATAAGACCTGTTAAAAAAGAAACTTTAGTAGCATTCAAAGGTATATATTAAGAGGATACCTGTTAAAATATTTACAATTTCCCAGAAGAGAGCTTTGAAGTGAGGATACAATGTGCTATCACAGTAGAAGTGGGCTACAGACTCAGGGTGAGGGGCTCCCCTAATGAAATCCCCAGAGATTTTGATCGAGTGGATTGGAGTGAAGTCTAGGAATATGTTTTTACAGCAAGATCCCCAGGTGATTCTGGAATGCAGCCAGATTTAGCAGCTGGTTGTAGGAGCTTTATCCTCTAATATCAGCCTGTTCCTCACTAGAGACCATGATTTTTAACACAGGAAAAAGAGAGGAAAAAAGAGATAAAGGGGATGACCACGGGGAGATAATTTCAAACATCTAGACGTCTCTCAGATGTCTCTTTGTGGTAGCTGATTAATTCTTTCTACGTTCTTCTCTCTCAGAGTGTAAGCAGTGAAGAAAAGTGCTACCCTGTGCTAATTCTGCCCAGCAAAGAAGTGGTTGCTAACACAGGAGTGACCAAAATATCAGGAGAGCAGGATCGAGTTCCTTAGTGCCTGTGATCACTGTGCACATTAGTCATAGGCCTTGAGTTTGGGGGAGCCCGACTTCAAAAAGAGATCTGAGCCCATAGAACAGTGAAAGAAACAAGGGAAGCCATAGGAAAAGGAAAGAATCCACAAAGTCAAGAATAACTTTTATGGCAATAAAAGGAAAAACTTCTGAAAAAATCAATTAAGAAGAATTCATACAGCTACATAACAGCTTTCTGACCATTTTATGGGCATACATACAAATTAGCCAACTTTGGGAAACAGCACAGTTGGGGAAAAATGTCTGCTTTTTAAAGCGATCATTAGGGCAAAGAAAGAGAGATGCAGATTGGGCCACCACCTGCAGAAGATAGCACAGCACGATGAAGGGGAAGTAGAAACTTGCCTCATGTGGTTTTGAAACTAGAAGAAGAGACACTGAAATCCAATTTAGAAGACAAGACAATCAAACTTCTAAAAGAATTTTTTCGGGCAGAACTAACTTTGTCATCTTGCTGAACATGTGTTAAGAAATGTTTCAGCATGACAGCAGAATCCAGGCCCCTACACTGAGATTCTGCCTCTGCCCACACATGTGACCAGTGGGCAGAGACAGGTGTGTGATCTGGCCATACTGCCCGGAGGGGCATCTGTCCACAAACCAGCTAGACCTTCCCCTTTGCTGTCACACTCAAAAAGATGAGCTTGTAGTTTGTTGACCAGGCAAGATCTGGTTGGTTGTAAGTACTTGAGATGAAAGGTCACGTAAAGATGTGAAGTCATGGCTTAGGTGGCCATATTGAAGCTGAAATTGTGAGGTTGCAGAAACCCAGGACGTTTTTAGGGAGAGAGATGGGAATGGCGTGTGCAATGGCAGGGAGAAGCAACAAGGCAGTGAGACAGACAGGAGCATCCACTAAGCTGCTTTCGTTTCTGCCTTCTCCCAGCTTTCCAGTTTATTCTGTGTGTCATGAGGTCTCTCACTTTCCTCAGAGGAGCAGTCCTTTCACAAACATTAATTTTTCCTACAGCATTCAGTTTGAGTGTATACCTGCAACCAAGACTACAAAGCAGAACAATGAAAAAACAGGACTGCCAGAGGTCTGAAGGAAAAATTATTCAACTTCCAAAATGTAGGAAAGATTTATTTTGGAACTTCACAGATGAGTAAAATTGACAGTAATTTTTTTTGAAAAATTCTAAATTGGATGCTAAAAATAATCTGTCAGCAATAACAAAGAGGTGAAGAAGCCATGCTAAAATAACATCATTTCTCTTTGTGACAGTGTCACTAAAGTGGTAGATCCAAGGGTTTCTTCAACACTCCCTCAAATCACCTCTGAGGGGGACAGAAAATTGTGAAAGAGTGTATAGATAGAGGATGTGTGGTATTATAGCTAAGAGCATCAGCCTGGAGCCACAGAGCCTGGTAAAAAGCTTGGCTTTGCTCTCTACAATCTTCGTGATTGTGGACGACCTGGGTATTTACCTCAACTGTCTCACCTGCAAAATGGGTATAATATTTCCTGTCTTACAGGGTTGCTGTCATAATTACCTAGCAAATAGTAAGTGCTTGATAAAGATCAGCTATTATTGAATGGTGCTATTGTAAAAGTGTTCCATAATAGATCATTTTAACTGAAGAAGCCTATCATTTTGGAGTATTGGAAACAGGCGCCATTTTGTCTGACATTTTTATCAATTACTTTTGAGGAAGTAGCAGGCCAATGGCCAAAGGGCCTATACACAAATGACTAGTGTTCTAAAGACTGGAGAATCAAGATTTAGAGGAATCGTGAAGTGATAGAATTCTCAGCAAAGCAGTCAAATATAACCTACTAGGACTAATATCCTGCGGTTGCTATGCAGCCACTACAATTCATGTAAAAATGGCCTAGAGATTATACGTCTTAATGTAGTCCAGAATTGTGACTTGACTAACAATAAAGTCATTTAACCTCAGCCTACATATACCAGAAGTATATGAACCAGGTGATATAGTCCCAGCATACTCAGTCCTGGATGGGTTAGTTGGAGTGTTGCATCCAGTCCTGGGCCACATTTTAAGAGACACTGACATACAAGAGAACATGCAAAGGTGGGTGTTCCAAGCGCCATGGAAGCTTGCCACTTGAGGACCAGTTAGGGAAACGAAGGATAAGGATTGGGGAACAGAGGCCAAGGCTTAATGATGATTTGCTTGAGCAAACTCAGACATTGAATTCATGCCTCTTCACTCTACAGTCTTGTTCCTGCTCCCACCATCCCTCACACACTGCTCTGCCCAGATCTCCGAGGGATACTGCTCAACCCTGACCTCTCTTGACCCTGTGGGAGAACCTCACCTGATTGATTGCTGTCACCATCTAGTATAATCTCTTCTCTCAGTTTCCATAACACAAAAATCTCCTAGTTTTCCTCCTTCCTTTTCTCACCACGCGCATGCTCCAAGTTGACCTAATACACGCCCTGGCCTTCCTTTACACCTCTGTGCTGATTTCCCCCAAATCCATCACTTCTGCTTGTATATGCACTCACCTATAAAAATCTCCTCTTCCATATGAAGACTCAGATTCACAATAAAAATGAGAAAGTGAATCAAGTTATAAAACACAGGAAGAATTCCCATAACTGTACGAGTGAGCAATATGGTGTTACTCTTTTAAGCAAATGACCCTTCCTCCCATTAAACATTTCATTTCCAAATCTTAATCATTTATTTTTGCCTAGAAGACAAAATAATGAAGGATGGATTAGATTCCCAATGGGTTTATACCAACCCACACCTCTCAGCAAAGTTGGGCACAATGTCCAACCAGCACCTAATCAAGTACTTTCATAGTTTCAGTTTTATTAATTCAAAGTAATTCAATTCTGGCTGCAGTAACAGCCACTCAATTGAGACTTGGCTCAGTCACTTGAAAAAAAGAACCTTTAACTCCAAGTTATTAAAATAAGGAACACTAGAGTTTGTGTTTGTGGCTTTGCTCTCTTTTAACAGTTATTTGTGTTTTTAAATTTTCCATCATAGCCCAGCCATTGTAGAGATTGCTATTGCCCCTTGGCTTAAAGAAACGGAAAAAATCTCCTCCCTCTGTCAAGAGCGTCATTCTTTGGAAGCCTTTGCTGAACTTCTGGTTCTCGTTCTGTATTTTTGCTGCTTTCCCCATCAGTGTTGCACAAGATAGATGGCACGCCTGTGCCATCGTCCATGAGGAGCCTCTCATGGGCTGCTCTGCAGTTATTGGAACAAGAATTTTTTTATTTGACAGTTTTCAAACACCTCCGAAAATTATCCGATGGGCCTTGTTACTGTTCCTTCCTCAAGTAAGTCCAGGGGCAGGCAGTGCAGGCCCTGGAAAGGCTTCATTTCATTTCCTCCCCGTTCTTCCTGCCAAAGCCTCCTTTAAAGTCTAGTTCAAAAGCTCCCCCTTCACTGCAGCTTTCTCCATCGTGTCTTATCAAATCACAACATGGGGCCTAGCACACTGTAATACATGTGCTGCTCTGCAAGGCCATGAACTCTATTTCAGTTTGTGCTCAAAGTGACAGAATTGCAAAGACTGTGTAGCACTTATACCAAAAGGCCAGTTTGGAATTCTGCTTTTTCTCATCAGTTAATAGCTATCATTAGACTGATACTAAAATATGGCTGTGATATTCAATTTCCCATGAACTTACTAAACTCTTATAAGATTCCAACTCTATAAGCAGTCCCTGGGTTATAAAGTTAGTGGAAGACAGCTTCCGCCTTCACAAATCTTAGAGTCCAGTAGGGCATACAGACACAATCACAACTGGTAAAACTATAATATAACCTGCTGTGTTTGTGGTATGAACAGGGGCTTTGAAAGCAACTTTGCAACTTTTTTTGTAGAGAATCATCAAGATCTCACCATGTGAAGAAAAGAAAAAATGGCTCCCCTGGCCAGGTAGCTCAGCTGGTTAGAGCATTGTCCCGATACGATGAGGTTGTGGGTTTGATCCCTGGTCAGGGCACATACAAGAATCATCAATGAATGGATAAATAAGTGGAACAACAAATCCATGTCTACCTTTTTCTTTCTCTTTCTCTCTCCCTCTCTTTGTCTCTCTCTCTCTGTAAAATTCAATTTAAAAATTTTTAGAAAAAGGAAAAGTGGCCACTCCAGGTGATTGAGAAAAGCACACCATTATTAAGCCTGTGAAGACCATCTAAACACTAGATCAAGAAAAATGGACTTAAAAACTGTTATCAAGTTCATACTTTTGTTTGTTTTATGTTGTACCATGTTGCCTTTAAATACTAGTAAATATAATTTTCTAATGGGTAAACATCATGGCTACTATTTCTATAACATTGAACTTTTCAAAATATAAGGCAAGGTTTTCTTTAATTTATACAATTATCCCTCACAAACCAGGCAGTCCATGTATTCAGAACCTCAGAAAACCTCTCAAAGTATAGGAAGTTTCTCTTTTTCATTTTGAAAGAAAAAAGTGCTATTCAGAAAAGATATGCTAACTTTGAACAACCTCAATCAATGGTAGTTTTTTTTAAGAATTGGTAAGAAGAGGGTTAAAAATATTACAAGGATAAAGTATTTTTTTTCCTGAGAATATGTCATTAAAGTTACAAATGCTGGATGTTGGAAGTCTTTACAAGAAAGACCTCTGAAAGTTGCTGATCACCTTCGAGAGAAACACACTGAACCACTGTGCTGTGCACAGATGGGATGGGGGAGATGTCCTAGTGTCATCTGAGTTGCTACTTGTTATTTCAGAAAAGACTTCTAGTGAAAGCATCACATGTGGATTCAAATGTACTGTATATTAATAATGAAAATATTAATATATTGAATATAAAAATGACATGTTAGATGACTCAAAAAGTGATTTTATTAGTGATGAAGACTAGATGTCAATACATATGTAAATTGAGTACAATTACTTCATGAAGTGTTAGAGTGGAAATGAATATTTCTAAATTAATATGATAGTTTATAAACATATATTTTATATATGAATGCATAATTACATCAACAAAATAAATTAGCTGCCTCACTTTATAGTCTATAGCCCTAAAATGTTGAAAAGTTAGCAAAAAGGCTCTTATAAATAAAATATCTTATAAAAATAGCAGATTACCTCATATTTTGAGTCCCCAAATTTTCAAGCAACTTTTATTGCATAGCATTGTATACAGAGAGTTGAGTAAGAGTCACTGGTCATCATTACTATAACAAACAGAAACTTCTGTTTTACAAAAAAAGAAAAATTAACTAAAATGCCCATAAATTCAAGTGAAAACAAAAATCAAAATCAAGCTTCTTAGTATCAGGCAAATTAAATAAAGCCATGAAATTCAAACATTTTTCTGATCTCTGTTTATAGAGAGAAAACATAAAAATAACCAAGAAAAAATGGAAGTTATTCTTCAACTTCTGTATTATTTAAATAATATGAGGCCAGTCAGTGCAGAAATTATAATGAAACCTAAAAACATTGATAGTTCTTTGTGTATATAATTTAGAAACTTAAATATTAAGATGATGCAGAAGATATGCATGAAATATTCTTGTTAAATACCATGGCTAGCTGGTGTATTACAGGTGTGTAGGATAGGGTTAGGGATTTGGTTCTGCAAGCATTACTACTCCTAGTTTGGCTTGCCAAACATGATCGGAAAAGACAGTGATCTACTTAGCTTCAGAATACATACCTCTAAATAGTCTGTGGAGCAGTTTATGTGATTTTCCAACTCAAAGTCTAAAAATGTGTAATTCACAGTGTTGCCAGTTGTTGCTTGGATGGTCCAGTTGCAACGCTGATTTTCAGAGTAGGGATTTGGAAAATGTATACTCTCTAAGATGCCATAGGTTTGATTCACAATCATCACGTTCTTACACGCTGGAAAAAATAACCATGATTGTCAGGAACCACTATCAAATATGCCAAAATTGCTCCAAGATGTGTGTGAGATTTCCTTTTTAAAGATCCAAGTTTAAAAAGTGTGTGTTTGTATGTGTATATATATTTGATGTGATATTTTTAGAGTGAAAGGGTCTCCACTAGAACAAATGTGAAATAATGCTTAAGTGAATTCACTAACTTTAAGGGATCATGAAAATTGCCTTTGTTACATGGGCATCCAATTCCTGTGATTTGGTGGAATGCTGAATAGCTCAGCGCTACTCAGAGATCTGTTTGTTTAGAGAAATGCATTAAACATTCTATGCTTCTGTTTGTCTAACTTTAACATTTAGAAGGGACAGAAATCTTGACCTTTAAATTCAACAGTTTAAAAACACGAAGTTCTATGTGAATGCTAAAAATGAATAACAACATGGCTTTGTTGAATTCAAAAGTCAGCATGAAATTCACAATAAAGCTCCATTATTCCTCTAGTTAGTCATCAGGAAGTACCAAACGAATAGGGGAATGTACAGGATTTAAAGAAAAATGAAAATCTTAAACTTCTAAAAAGTCTTCAATCCAATGGTGGCATTTTCTTCAGGTTATTTTTCAACCAAACTATCCTAGGTAACTGTGGACTAGGTTTGGTCTGTCCTGGCAGTCAGTACCAAATTCAGCCAAACCTAGTGATTTGTCTTTTTTATATCATCTGCCTGATGTGTAATAAAAAATGGGAAAATAAATACTACATCGTAAAAGTTGTCTCTGAAGAATGTCTCATATGCATTTCCTCCACAACAGAGCTTCCTGGCAAATGCCTGGAGCATCATTACTAAACTTTGGTTTGAAAAAGTAGACACTTGTGGCCCTTCAAAAAAATCTTCCTTTGCTAGAGCGGGAGAATGCTCAAACTGTTTCTCTTTGAATAGTTTTAGGTCACATTTTTGTCTGCACAGGACTTCTAAAGACGATCTTGTGGTTTCAGATGCCTGCAAGAAGTTACACCTGTAAGGCAGACAGGTCCCGTGTGCCCCAGTGACAACAAAACCGGGCAGAGGAAAACATATTCCATTAACGCACAGGGGCTGCTGTCAGTGCTTAAAGACTATCTGCAAACCTCTAATTTCAAATGGCAAATTACACGGAAAACCTCACTGGTTACCTCTGATTTTTACCATTAAGGACCTATGTGCACTAAATTATTCCTTTAGTGTTCTGAAATAATGGGAGAAAAATAAAATATCATAGAAATTAAAAGTAACTGAGAAACAGATTCGCATAACAATAATAAAATGAGAGAAAGTATTATATGCTCAACCAGATATACCCTTGCTAAAATTTGGGAGGGCTTTTCATGCACTAGTGATGAATTTCTAAAGAATAAACTATATATAATTAAAACTCAGTATTCAAAACTCTGTACAATTCAGCCTAACCCCCAGATATAAGTGAACGTGAATCTTCAAATTTACACAAAGTTAAACATAAATATTCTCAACTAATCCAAAGGGATACTGTGAATTCAGATTATAATTTTGTGACTTCAATTCCATTTTTAGGTAGTTGTGTCAAAATTATGGATAAACTTACATTTAGTGGGACAAGGAATGCTACTTTCAAAAACAGAAGTGTTTATTAAGTAATGAATTAGGAAAACCTTGTTTCTTGAATGTCCATTTTGAAGCTAGCTGGAAAGTTTAATTCTAGAGCTAGAAAGGGGCTTTCACAATCACCTAATTGAATCTTCTTTTTAAAGAGAAAAAGTCATGGAACCCCAGAGAAGAAAAGTGACCTTCCCAGGTCGGGTAAACCCCTCAGCCCCTGGACTTTCTATTCAAAACTTTAATTCCACCAGGCAGCCTTACGGGAAAACAGATTTTAATATGACATCTCCACAAAGACCAGATTTTTCCATAGTAAAGGATGTATCTATCTATTCTATGTGTGACTCACAAGGCCCATAGTACCTTTTTCAGTACAAGCCAAAAAAAAAAAAAAATATATGTGGAAGATAGCATGTACAATGTAATAATGTCTAATTAGAAGATTACAATGTTCAATACAAATGAAAACTCATTAGCTATTAATCTGTTAAACTGATCTTTAGCTGCATTGCAACTATTTCAGCATATTAAATTTTCCTCTAAGTTTTTATAGCTTACCGCATGCTTTAGTTATATGATAAATTTAATGCATGAGCATTTCTCCCTCAAGTAGTTAAAATTTTCTCAGTAAGGAGATAAGATTTATTTTAATGGCTCAAACAAGTGGCTTATCCTTATTTTAGTATGTTTCATTCATCAAAAGATTGAAGGCTCACTACAGGCATCAAGCAGCCAGTATACACATACTTACTCTGCTGGTATTTGGCCAGGAAGCCACCTCCTTGTTGACCTTCATCTGTCCTCAGTTTTAAAAACATGCTGTCTCCACTAGATCGAATGAGTGGTGGTTTCTCATTCCCACAAAGCTGTGTGAGCAGATGAGAGCTGATACTTGGGCCATCATATACCTTTAGTAAAACATTGTAAATGTCAGATGACATGGCTTTAAATATTATGCAAAGGCAACTGCAGTCTTTAAGAACTGGGGAAGAAATTCATATATGACATAACAAAAGACTAGCCCTGAATCAAAATATCTTTAAAAATTACATTTAAATGTCTACAGATCTGGGCCATGAACTCGGGCCACTTAGTCATGGCTGCGCATAGTAGTAAAGGTGTGAGCCCAGGTTGAAATCTGAAGGTTGAAAAATAAAAGACTAATACATACTTTTGAGACCATACCTGTTATCAGTGGTCCTCCTTGCTTTTTTACTTCATAGTTTATAACATTTTAATAAATTTTTAAATTTAGATTGTTTTTCATGGAAAAGGCAGAACTGCTGACACTGTAAAAGGTCATACATGGATGACTTCAATTACCTTTTCTAACTCACTATGCAGTCCTCTAAACTGTCATTCTGCACTGCATATACAGAAAGTACATAGATAACAATTGTGATAAATCTCATAACCCCTTTCAGTAGGCTTTTAATCATATTTAATATATTGTAATATTTAGTGCATAGATAGTTTACATTCAATATATTTTAATACATGTATCTAAATACCTAGTCATTCAGTAATACAGGCTATACTTAGAAGACAAGTCATTTTCATCAAATTTTCTTTTAATTTTTTATTCTGTTTAAAATGTTTATGTGGATGTTTTGTGTAAATGTTCCCCTCCCTCGAATGTCAAAAAATAAATAAATAAATAAGTGAGCTTATGTGTGTCAGGCGAGGAGGAAGCAGTGGATGATGATACGACTGAAACTTGTATACGTACAGCCAGATAATCTAAAATGCAGTTTGGATGATGCTCCAAGTGAAACTCTTCAAATTCCAGCTCAAATGGGCTGCCACGGCTGGACTTCAACAACCAGTAGCACTCGGAGCTGTGGTAATAGGGCATCGGGTAGTTGGGGGACGTGAAGGTGCCCGAGGGAGTGGTGAGATTGCCCCCGCAGCCTGTCGGAGAAAGAGACGCAGTGACGCATTGCCTTTCTTTCTGGGAAAGCTGAACCTTCTTATCCATATCGAACTGGTACTACTGTTTCTCCTCCTTTTAACCAAAATTTCAAAACAACTACAACACCAAAGAGTAGCTAGCCTAGAATCCCAATTCATGTCAACGTACTTTCCTTTCCTGGCCAAGATGACCAGCTTAATGAAATATACCAGGGAGCCAGAACATTTTCCCTTACTTTGTCTTTCAAAAACAAAAGGCTGCTATTAATTCAGAAATATTTACAATGTTGAAGTTTATTACACATAGCAATCACAAAATGCAGATGGAAAAATATGGATAAGAGTATGACAATGCAAAAACCAAGAAACCAACGCAACTGGGCTCACCAATAAAAGATATAGCTCTTTGCTAGTTACCTGTTGATGATCCATCCCAGTAAGCTGAGAATCCAGACCCTGACCCAAAGAAGTCGCTCTTAAATCGCAACCATAATTTGTTACTGTGAGAAATGATTCTCGGAGGTGCATTGAGGCCACAATATTTTCCCAAGAGTGGTGAAGTTTCATAGCCTCCATCTCTGTAACAAAATACAGGTGTGAACATTCATTGGGTTATTGATAATATTACTGTATAAACATTTAACATTATTTGAACTTTGAGATTACAAACAGATTAGTTCATGCCAATCACTGTCTCCCAAAAATACTCTAAAAAAAGCATCACTTCAAGTTTTCCATTTATTAAGTAGTATTGAATAATTTAATAGAGCATAACCATCATTTATGGTTGGCATGACATTTTCCATGGTCAACTGCAAACTGAGACAAAGTGTTTAGTCTTCTCCTTCTCAAGTAAAGTGTCTGGCAAATGTCAGAGAACACCAGATTTAAAAAAACGTAATTACTAAAAGTATAAAAAAATATTGTTTAATTTTACAGAGGAAGCCTGACATGTTTTCCTTTAAAAATTTTTCTTCTAAGAAAATATTTAAAATATATCATATTTGATTTACATAGCAAAATTTTTAAAAATAATTCTGTCTTCAAGAACTTCTGGAGTCTTAATTCTAGTTTATAATCTGCAGCTTCTTTCAGAAAAAGGATTTCACTCAACATTAAAACCCAATGATTAATTTTTGTGAATTAAGACAATTATGTTATTTTAGAATGATATGGTACAATTGTGATTTCTTTTTAGCTCCTTCCTTTATATCATAGAATAAAATTTACTATAAAATAGTGTAAGATTCCAGGCTTTTAAAATGCTAAATAAAATATTTAATACATAGGCATACCGAATCGATTGGCCAAATTTAACTCATTTAAAGATCCGGAGAGATGTCAGCAGATAGGCTAACTTACCTTTACCGCAAATACAACTTGCTAACCACATTTTTTTCAAAGTAGCAAAGATTTAAAGAAAATATGTCTTGCACTGAAATTGGTAAGTCTAGGCTTCTATTATCTGAACACATAAACTCTGTGAAAACCTTAAGATAAAGTTGTTGTTTAAGCATCATTTTGTGATATAGACTAAATGGACGCTGAACTGCTTAAAATTTAAACTGATTTTACATAAAGTAATTATTCGACAATAGCAAGTATCTAATTTCAGAGTGGTAGTACATTTGTTTACTCTGCCCAAATAAAATCTGGAGTCTATTTTCAAATAGTCCCAGTTAAAGAATCCTTTCAAAATAACCACAGAATCATACACAATTTTCTGTTCTTCTTGTAGTAAGTCAGACTCCAAATAACAAAGTTTTTATCTTACAAAAAAGAGTACTACAAAGAGTTTTATAGAGAATTTCTATATGTTTTCATTAACCTTTCCAGGAAAGATTATGAATAAAAATAGTGAGAAACATTATGATGAAATAAAGGTGCTTACCTGATTTCCACAAAATCTGCTAAACATTGTCCCCCAATATCCTCCTCCAGGCTGAAGGTGGTGAAGTGCAGCGCGATCTGTTGGCTGGTTCCCACCGTGATCCTGTAAATGCAGTGCCAGTTGTTGGGGTAGTTGCTGGGGAAGTTCGGGGAAGTGAGTGTACCAGAGTTTTCTGTATAGTCTTCCAAGCAAACTGTGAAAAAAAGAGACCACAACAGGGAAAATAAAAAATATTACGATACATTCATAAAACATTCAGTAATATACACTCAATTAATTCATGCCAAAGCACTTGATTTTTAATAGGCTATGCTGGAATGTTCAAAGAATAACTTTATTTCAAAATGAAGCTTTTGAATTCTCAAAGTCAAAAACAATTATTAATAGTAAACCTAAGCTAAGTAGTAAAATTTGTTATACATATGTGAACAAATTTTTATGTTCTTGGAAGTGTTATAATTTTTCTAATTCATGCAAATTACCACAAATATTAAAAATGAGGCTCCACTGCAGAAATCATAGACAGGGCCTAGAAATAATTTAATTCTGTTCTCCTTCTCACTAGCTTCCTTTCAAATGGCTTTCACCAAAGTGTGGATTAATGAGAAATGACAAAGCAGGCACCTCAGTCATGAGGTAAGGAACAGAGGAGACTTGGGACCCGAGTGACCACAAATCAATGCCCAGCTCCAACGCTGACAAGATGTGAACCTTGGACAAGTTCCTTCAGCTCTCTGAGCTCCACCTCTAAAATGGAGATGGTGACTGTCTTTGAGTATGCATGTAAAACTTAGAGACAATGCAATTAAAGGCCTTGGCACCGGGTGTGCACTCAATAAATGGTAGAATCACCATTATATTTCAAACTAGACCAGAAAGTTGTAAGAAAAATGAGCATAAATTATGAGGAATAAATGACATCACATAAAACATTTACACAGTACTGGGACAATCTTTGTCCTAAATAAATATTAATTGTTCTACTGAAACACTTTAAAAGTTTAACTTTACTTAGTCAGTCCTTCAGACTCCATATTTACTACCCAACCCACTCAATCCTTATGCTCTCCAAATCTGAGGTATTTCTCAAAGAAAATCTGGTTTGAAAGCATTGTTAATGTATCTTCAGTTAAACTCTACTAATATAAATGTAGGGTGCAGGAGTAGACACAGATCTCCTGCTGAAAGGTTTGGGAGGAGAATAAACTATAACTTAACCATTAGTAAAAAAAAAAAAAAAAAAAAAAAGGAAGTTTAGGTATGCTATTTCCCCAGTTGCTGTTGTGTAATCATCCTCAGAAAAGAACAAAGGAATCTCTGGTATTGAGTGCACAGAGACCTACAGGAAATACTGCAGGTTCTACTGCCCACGTATAGCTCTCTCAGAGTAACAGGCACTCACCAGCTATTTAGTTTACTCTATTTTAAGCAGCAAGCAATCAAGGCTTTACTGTATTAAAGGAATCAACAGTAATATTTTTGTATGCTTTTCTGTAATTTTTAAAAGATTTTACTTGTTTTATTTTTAGAGAGAGGGAAAGGGAGGGGTAAAGAGAGGGAGAGAAATATTGATGTGAGAGAGAAACACTGACCAGTTGCCTCTCGCACATGCCCTGACCCAGGACAGAACCTGCCACCCAGGCATGTGCCCTGACTGGGAATAGAACCAGTGATCTTTTGCTTTGCAGGACAATGCCCAACCACCTGAGCCACACTGATCACAGCTTTTGTTTATTTTTGTATAATCTGTCCAGATATTTTTTCGAGGGTGAAGAAAGGAAGAAAAGGAGGGAGGGAGCACAAAAACCAGGAGAAGACGGGGGAGGAGAGAGAGCAGTGAGAACAGAGGTGATAGATTAAGTATTTCAGATCCGGTAATAAGAATTACCAAGAAAAATATTCATGGATCACATGGACATTATGTCCACCTGACCTTTTTTGAGCTGGGCTGAGCTGGCAGAACTGAGACTCACTGACTACTCCAACATTCAGATAGTTTTAGCCAGTAAATCAAATATCTAGCAAATTATCTGTTCCTGTCACGTGTACTTAAAGGGATAATGTTTCTTGCTTACCCACTTTACTCCCAGAGGGGAAATACAAATGTACTGAATATTTCTAACGCAACTTGCAATCAGTCTGCCGCAGAATGGAATGTATAATCAGGTTCCCATGTAAAGAAACCTAATTTAATGAAATTTTTGAGAAGTGGTGATGAATAATTTTCCTGTGCCTTGCCCAGATGCAAGTCATTATTGCTGCATCAAGGTGTTTGTTAATCCTTGCTGAAATTTTGATGTCCATATCAATCTTCTTTTCTGTTGCTGGCACAAAGACAAACGCATTCCCTAATGTATTCAAATGATATTTACACTTCGCTTTGTCTGAAATGCTTTATCTAACAACCTCCCCTCCTCTATCAACACACCTTTAACAAATAAACTCTTACCTATCACTTAAGGTCAAATTCAAGTATCACTTCTTTTGTGAAGCCTTTCCTACTCAAGTAAAATTAATTTCCTTTTGCTCAATAAAACTTTATGCAAACAGTAATTTGAGTCCCAAACATTTTATTGCAGTTGTTCTTACATGAATATATTCCCTCTACTAGGTCCTCAAATATAAACAGCACCTTATTAACCATTAACTTTCACTTACCATACTACTGGCTCAGATCACATCTAGTAAGCATTTGTTAAAATTATATGGCACAATGTATTGAAAACTGAGAGGGATGGGACAACTATCTAATTTCCTCCTCCCCCCCCATCACTCCCTCCACTTTCCTCACCTCATTTTTCCTCTCCTTCCTATTCTCTCTTCTGAGTCAGATGAGATTCTTTAATGTTTTTATAATGTGTATTAATTCTCAATTGTAGAAATGTCTGCTTCCAACCATGACAAGTAACTGGTACTAGACTAGTCCCTCTACATAGCAGCCATAAGAATAATGTAATTCTGTGTACCTGCCTCCCTTTAATGCAATTTGAGCTATATCATTTCATTCTATTTATATTATAAATTATGACCTGCTATTATTTTTGCTTTGACTCATTAGTTGCCTTTTAAAGAAATAATGAGAAGAAAAAGCAATCTATATTTTTCCAGTTATTTACCATTTCTGGTGTTCTTTGTTCCTTCTTGTAGATACATATTTCTCTTTGATATAATTTCCCTTTGGTGTGATGGACATTGTTAGTATTTCATGTAGTATAAGTATTCTAGTGATAAATTCTCTCAACTTCTGTTTGTTTAAAAATGTCTTTTTTGCCCTATCATTTTGAAAATACTTTTTGCTGGATAATTAAATCTCCACCCCCCAACCCTTTAATAATGCATTCCATTTTCTTTTTACCACCATTGTCTCTATTTAGAATCTAGCTGTCATTCCCACCATGGTCTCCCTGTATACAAGGTGTCCTTCTCTTTACGTCCCATATTTTTGGTGAAATGGCAAGAGGAATGTATGAAATATAAAGCGTCAGGTTCAGTAGAAGATGTGAAGTGTGAAGTAGTAGCTTATTAACTCTAAGCAAACTTACGGATAAGTTAAAAATGTGTATTGTTAGCCTTTGGGCAAACCCACAAAACTAAGTATCATTGAAAAGCCAATGAAGGAAACAGAATGGAAGTCCAAAAACAAGGTGGAAAAGTAACAACAGAAGAGGAAGGCATCTATGTAAACCCAAACGTAACATCATCCTTCAGTAGCAAAGGACCAAACGCTTTCCCTTCAAGGCTAAGAACAAGGCCAGCGTGTCCAATCTCATTCTTTCTCATCAACATCATACAGAAGGTACTAGTCATGGCAAATAAGGCAAAGAGAGCAAGAGACAGAGAGATATTAAAAAGGAGAAAATAAAACTGTCCTTATTCACAGATATGATCGACTACAGATTACACTAAGGAATCTATTAAAAATTTATTAGACTGGCCTACACTACAGATGGAAAAGTAACTGGATTCAAGTAAGGGAATTTAACCTTTATCAGATCAAGACAGGCAGGACTTCAGCCAAGAAACTCACACCTGTTATGCCAAGGAACTAGAAATCAAGAACCCAAAACTGTCATTATTGCTCTGAAAATAACTTCTGCTAGGGCAATAAAATAGAATGAGGGCCAATGATTGAGCTTCCATGAACACTTTTCCATGATACTGTTTTATTCTGCAGAAAGTATAAAAAATGACAACTGGAAAGAAAGTGACCTAATACCTCTCTATTTCCAGGTGGGAACTCACTGGGGCACAGGCTGCCGGGAGGGCGTCACCGCTGCCTGGCTGTCACCAGCCCAACCCCCACAGCAGCCTCTGGAGCCCTGGCCAGTTCTTCCCCATGCTAAAAGGCAAGAGCCCAGTGGCCAGCCTGGCTTAGCCAGGGGGTGGAAATCGGACACTCCCTGGACTGTGATTTCAGCCCTATCTGACCAAACGAAGGCCGAAGTAAAGATCAGCACTCAGGGAGGCAGACTGGAGAGGCAGTCTGCCACCTAAGGGTCCTTTTCCCTTTTATCACTTGTCTTGCATTCTTTGTCTCTATCAATTTCCCTTTCTGTCCAGCTTGCTTCTTTCCTTTTTCTTGACTTACTTCTATTTTACCTGCATCTTATCTTTTTGAAGAAAAATTACTTAATTAGAATTTAGTATCCTCCCTGCCAGATTATCTTGATTATTCTTGGTCCTTCCTGCACCAGATATTGCCTTACTAGCTCGTGTGGTGTGAGCAGAGTTGTGTTAGTCACTCCAGAGATATGTCTTACTTTGCATGTTGTCACAAAGATTTCCATAACATTTTCAGGAGTCCCTGACTGCTTTGTATGTTATCTAAGATATAGGTAGTTTATTCATGCAGCAAATTTAACTGCATGAATATAGTTGATTAAAGCTAGATCTCAAAGATCATCAAACCCAAACTCTTAATTTTACAGATGAGAAAACTGTGGCCTGGAGAGTTCAAGTGACTTGTTCCAAATCATAATCTAATATTCAGTGTGATGCAGGCCAAATACATGAGGCAGAAAAAACTACAAAAGTATGGAAAACTGTGTGCACATTGTAACTTTTTGAAAAGTCAATTTTGGTTACTGGATATTAAACACCTAAAAAAAGTCCATCAAATGTATCAATCATATAAAATAACCTGTTTTCATTGCTGTGGATTTAATTTCCCATGGGTTTGAGCTGGCTAATGAACTGTTTCCTAGAAAGGACCCCATGGGAGAGAAAGGCATGTGATTCTCTCACACTCAGGGTTCTGAAGCTATCTGAAGCCATGCTACCAAAACATGGCACTTGAATGACTGCAGAGAACAGCAGTTTTGCCTGAAAAGAAAATTACTAGCTATCCACTCTGAGGAGAAATAAATGAGAAATTGGGTAGGAATTCTGAAGGAGAGATTTTTAAAAATTCATTCATTCATCAGTTAATCGGTTATTTGCGGGCGTGGGGACTTCTAAGGATGAGCACATCCGGGCACAGGACAGGCTCCCAGGCCGTGCTCAGGGGAGCAGCAGTGAACTGCACCGTGCTTCCAGGCGATCCACCCACAGGCTGCAACGCTCAGTCAGCCCCTGTCTCCTACAGATTTACACTCTACAGCATTTTGGAGCACTATGTCTCTCTCTAAAAATGATGCAAAAGGAAAACTCAGACTCTCTAAAATGGTACACATTCCAGGTGGGAACATAGTTCTAAAGAAACATAACACTTCCATAAATCCCATAGGCTTGGGGGTTGAGGCATCTCTGGTATACATATTACCTCAAAGACCCTCCTTGCAGAGGATATTTGTTTCCTACACTACATTTACAAAGAGCAAAACAATGATAATTAAATAATAGGAAAAATACAATAAAAGGTATAAATACTGAAAAGGTTTAATTTTATGAAGTCAAATTTAGAAATGTACATTTTGCCAAGAAAGCTTCCATTTCCTGCCATAGAATTCCATGCAGTATCTGCTTATTCTTATCTGCTGTTGTTCTTTTCCTAATTTCTCAAAATCCATGTTTGGTTTCTTTGGTAAAAGAGAGAAGTTTTATTTTGGTTGAACTTTAAACCCATAGAAAAATTGTGCCCTGGCTGGTGTGGCTCAGTGGACTGAGCTCCAGCCTGTGAACCAAAAGGTCACTGGCTCGATTTCTGGTCAGGGTACATGCCTGGGTTGCCAGCCAGGTCCCCAGGTCGGGGGGTGTGAGAGGCAACCAATCAATGTTTCTCTAGCACACTGACGTTTCTCTCCCTCTCTCCCTCCCTTCTCCTCTTTCTAAAAAATAAATAAAATCTTTTTTAAAAAAGATCAGTCTCATTTTTTTAAAAAAGAAAAATTGTAAGAAATATCTCCTGAATTCCTTTTACCCAGATTTACCTACCACATATTTGCATGTCACCCCATTGCTTTCCCTGTCTCTCCTCTCCCCCTCTGACTTGCTCACTCTCTCATTCTCTGAGCCACTTGAAAGTAATTTGAAGACACTGCTTGTCTTTACTTCTGAAAGCATTGGTGTATAGTTCCTAAGAACAAAAACATTCTCTTACAAAACCACCTTTCAATGATCAAAATTAGAAAATTTAACACTACCACAATACTCTTGTCTAATCATTATTCCCTTTTTTAATGGGGAAGACACTGAAGTCACTACACTTTGTTCTAAATATAGCTCTCACTGTGTGCCACAGGTCTGGGAATGAAGTATTCTCATAGTAACTATTTTGTAATGCAGTAGAGGTAACCAAGTATATGGATGCTGTTTTGTTACCTGTGGATGCATTAGTTGCTTCATAGTTTATTAAAAAGCCTTCATACGCGAGGTCGGAGTCAGCCACAAACACAATCTTCAATGAGCTGGTGTTGCTGGTAAGAGAAGGTGGGATCGATTTTCCACAGTATCTATTTGAAACCAAGAAAGAACGTGAGTTTAATTTTTTTTTGTACACTTGAAATTATGAACCAAAATTGAGATATGTAAAAAAAATAATAATAATAGCCCCTATTACCCTCAAAAAGTACAAATATATTTTAGGCACAAACATTTACAAAGTTGTGAAGACCTTAGTTGGTCAAGACTGCTTCCTGAAACAGTTCTGCTTTTCACCCTCACATAAGGACATTTTTTTTTCATTGCTTTTAGAGAGAGAGGAATGGAGACAGAGAAACATCGATGCAAGAGAGAAGCATCAGTTAAGTTGTCTTCAGTATGTTCTCCGACCGGGGATCAAACCCACAACCTAGGTATATGCCTTGACCCGGAATCAAACCTGCAGCCCTTTGGTTATGGGAGGATGCTATAACCAACTGAACCACACAGGGCAGGCCTTCCTGAAACAGTTCTATGTGTATATCTAGCTACATGAGTTGCCATTTATAAGTTTAGTGAAATTAGAAATTACAATCTATACTAGGTTCTCATATATTATTGAACTTATTAACAGAAATGTACCATATTTTTGGACCATAAGACACACTTAGGTTTTAGAAGAGGAAAATAAGAAAAAAAATTTTGAAGCAAAAAATGTGGTAAAATACTTAATAACGTGAATAACATAATATTTCACCAATGTAAATGTAAACAGAACTCAATAGCAGCATTAGCAACATTATTCCTGCCAAATTTGGGGGGTGGGGGAAGAGTGCATCTTATAGTCTGAAAAATAAGGTAATAAACTTTCACAACAAAGTGAAACCATAGATCATAAACGTATGAGGCATAAACTCACATCAGGTCTATCACTTAGAGCCATTATGGCTTTGAGCAGATCACTCAACCTCTGTGCCTATTTTCCCCTCATTAAACTGGGGATGATGATAGTAGCTACTTTATAGGGTTGTTATGATAATTTTATGAGCTAATATACTATATATAAAAGATTTAGAAAAGTGCCTAGAATAGTAAGCCCTATACAGGTAGAATCTATTATTGTTAAACAGCTAGCCTACGCAGAGGTTAAGAGTTTGATTACTAGGCCATGTCACATTTTTGCTGAATAAGAGCAATAGTACACAGAACTATTCCAGTAACGCTAACAGTAGAGCTGTGATCACAGACACGCCACAAGAACTTTTCTAGAGGAACACCTAGAAGCAGCAGCAGCTAGAAAAGAGGAAGCACAAATAGAAGCACACTTGGTAAAATTAACCAAATGCAATGACGGGGGAAAAACAGACACCAAAATAAGACAAAATGTTGAATATGGTAAGTGGATTACTCAATTTCTGAGGAAGAAAAAGAAAAAAAAGTGTGCAATACCATTTCAGTGTTAAAACAGAATTGAGATCCTGATCAAAATATAGATGAGTTCATTAATATTTTATTTATTTATTTATTTTTAATTTTTCAAACTATCACAGATTCCCCTGTTTCCTTCCCCTTTGCCCTCCTCCAGCCAGCCCCAGCCCTCCCCCAGCCCTCACCACACTGTTGCCAGTGTCCACGGCTACGCATATATATTCTTTGGCTAATCTCTTCCAGCCCCACTCCCACCCGCTCCTCTCTGAGATCTGTCAGTCTGCTAATCAGTATTGTAAATGTCTCCATGTATGCCTATCTATGTCTGCCAAATTGGGCAAGACTATTATAGTAGTTTACGCTATTCTGCAAAACTGTATTTTTCAGTGATTCTGAATCAAGCACCATAAAAAAGTAAAAGAAATGATTTGAAAAATGAAAGATAAAGATAAATAAGAAAAATGAAGAGGAAGAATAAAAGCTAAAGAAAAATAAGCTTAGGAAAATAGTAAAAGGAAAATGTTTAAAAATAAATGAAATACAAGAAAAGAAATTAAAAAATCAGATTTTTATTTCCAGCAGAGGAATTATAACAAGCGCTGGATGTAACCTTGCTCCTGAAACACCTGAAATATATACAACAATGGCTTTCAAGACACTGAATAGCAAGCAGTGAAGGCAAACATGTACCGTATTTTTCAGACTATATGCACCTTTTCACCACATTTTTTGCCTCAAAATTTTTTCCCTGTTTTCCTCCTCTAAAACCTAAGTGCGTCTTATGGTGCAAATCTAGGAGGCACGTAGGTTTTAGGGGGGGAAAATTTTTGAAGCAAAAAATGTGGTAAAAAAGTGTGTCATAGCCTGAAAAATACGGTAACTTTCAAAGCAAACTGACACAATCAAACTGTTTCTAAGTAACTTAGGTGCATCCCCCACCAAAAGGCCCAAGAATACCTAAAGAAATACAATAATGTCAATTGCACAAAAACACAAAATTGAAAATGTCTGGAATCCTATCAAACATTACCAGACATTGAAAAGAAAGAAGCAAATATAACCCATAATGAGAAGAAAGACTGACCAACCAAAACATAGCAAGAAATGCCACAGATGACTGAATTAGCAGTCAAAGACATTAACAGTTGTAACTGAACCCCACAGATTTCGGAAGCCAAAGGAAAAAATTAATGTGCAAAGTAGAAACATGGAAGATATAAAAGATGGCCCACATTAAACTTCTCTAAATGGAAACTATGATGTCTAAGATGAGAAATGCATGGGGTAGGGTAAACGGCAGAACAGACAATGCAGAAGAACAGATTAGGGCACTTGACTCAATGCGCATAACAATAGAAACTTTCCAAAATGAAACACACAGAGAGCAAAGACTCCAAATCAAATAAACAGAGTATCCATGAATTGTGAGACAATATCAAATGGCCTAAGATACAAGTAATCAGAATCCTCACAGAAAAGGGGAGAGAGAATTTCCAGTATTTCAAGAACTAATGGCCAAAAATGTTTTAAATTTGATAAAATGATAAGCCCTCAGATCCATGAAGCTCAACAAAAACATTATGCTGACTAGGAAAAGCCAGAAAAAAATAGTATTTACAGTATAATTCCAATTCCTGAATATGCAAACTAATTTACAATGGTAGAAAGCAGGGTAGGGGTTTCCTGAGGATGCGGATAAGGAGCGGAAGTGAGAAATGACCTTGGGTAGGAAGAAGGTTAGAGGATAATGGGTGTGATTTTAGTGGTGCCTTAGTGGGTACACATATATGTCAAAACTTAACTATGAAAGGCCAAGGCATAGAAATGGTCATTGAGAAGCATGTTAACTCACCTGGTTTATATAACACAACATGGTGGATTTTAACATCCTTCACTGAAGCAAGAAAATTTTTGTGTGAAAAAAACAAAACAAAACAAAATAATCTCACCTCCCAAGAGATGTCCCAGAATCAGTATCATAAACTTCTAGATAGTCATTTGTGCAATTGTAATGAAACTCCAGATGAAATCTCCTGAATATCAAATTTATCAGGTAACCTGGCTGGACTAATATATACCAGGTACAGTTGATACCATGGGGGTAGATATTTGGATGACCAGGACTTTGAATAGTTCCTGTTAGCTCTGTAAGAATTTTTCCACACTCTATTGAAATAAAAATAATAATTGTCAGAACAAGCTACCTGATATTCAAGATAAAATAATTTGTTCATAACCTCTTAAAAGCTCGAAAAGAAAAATTTTCCAGATACACTACTGCAGAAACTTGGTTTTCTCTTATTAATAGACATCAATTAACTATCAATATATGCTGATTAAGAAATACACACTTTGCCTTCGAGTACACCCTCAACATTTATAGTATAGATGAGTATACACATACAGTACAGATAAAATTTTTGTAGTAATTTTTTACATTGTTTACTTACTCTGATATAAGCCTGAGAGACAAAGCAGAAGAGACAATCACTTACCCAAATCTGCAGAACTGAACTTTGCACTGAAACCATGGTTTTCAGAAGAAGAACTTTTCACAAACATGACAGAAAGAAAATTGTACGTGGATGTTATTAACGAAGGTATGTCTGTGCCACAATATTTTTTATTTTCAGTAGAACCCAAAATGGAACTGCTACCAATCTAAGGTCAAAAAAAGATATATTCAAATTCATTGTTAGATACTTATTTTGAAAAAAATTGCTTTGAGGATGGTTATTTCTGGGATGTTTTTATTGATATAGTAAAAGTCAATTTCAGAATATTTTTGTCATCCCAAAAGAAACTCCACGCCCATTAGTCATTCCCCATTCCCCTCAAGCCCCTGCCCCAGGCAGCCACTAATTTACATTCTATCCTCGATACAGTGTCTGTTCTCCATTTCGGATAAATGGCATCATACAAAGTGTGGCCTTCTGTGACTAGCTTCTTTCGCTTAGCAAAATGTGTTCAAAGTTATATGCCATTATTTCATTCCTTTTGAATGTCATATAAAATTCCATTCCATGGGTAAAACACACTTCATTAATTCATTCATTAGTTGATAGACACCTACATTGTTACACTATTTTGCTATTATGAATGATGATTATAGTCACTCAGGTACAAATTTTTGTGCAGATACATTTTTTTAGTTCCCTTTCTGTACAATGAGAGGTCTGCCCAGAAAGTATCCAGCCATGTAATATGAAAAATAGAAACATTTATTGAAGAAGATACAAGGTACAAGAAACACTGTACATAGACAATGATGCCTCTGTCACCTTCAAAGTAGGCGCCTTAGGACCTCACACAGTTCTCCCAACATCTCTTCTACTGTTCAAAACACTCTAAAATTCTTGAAATCACCATCAGCTACCCTGTCATATTTTCCTGAATCTCATCAATGTTCTGAAACCTCTTCCCTTTCAAAGGTTATTTTAGTTTGGCCCTGGCTGGTGTGGCTCAGTGGATTGAGCATGGGCTATGAACCAAAGGGTTGCCAGTTCGATTCCCAGTCGGGGCACATGCCTGGGTTGCAGGCCAGGTCCCCAACAAGGGCCACGTGAGAGGCTACCACACATTGATGTGTCTGTCTCTTTCTTTCTCCCTTCCCCTCTGTCTAAAAACAAATAAATAAAATCTTAACAAAAAAAGTGATTTCAGTTTGTGAAAAAGCCAGAAGTCACAGGGTACCAAATCTGGGCTGTAGGAGGGCTGAGTCACCTGGGCTATTGCAAGCCTTCTAGAACATGGATCACTTCCAATAGGTTTTCAAACATCTTTGAAGAGTTTGTGCCACACTTTTATTTGACCTGCTCTAATTTCATCATCCTCAAAACCCTTCTGAATCATCTGAAAAGTCTCCACAGAGGAATGTTCAAGCTTAATGCAAAATCTGATACAGATTTGTTGCTCTACTCACTCAGTCATTTTGAATGCAATGTCCACACAGTATACATGCTCACCCAATGGCATCTACCACCCCACACTGACTAGTACAGTGAAGTCATCCTTGTTCACACGTGTGCATTCCAGTCCACTGTCCTTGGCTGCCCACTTACATCAACATCATGCAAACTGTTCTCATTATATTAACAGTGGTGGACTTTTTCTGGCCAGACCTCATATACTTAGAAGTGAAATTGCTGGATCAAATGATAACTTTATGTTTAACTTTTTGAGAAACTGCCAACTCTTTTCCAAAGCAACTGAACCATTTTAAATGCTCAGCAGCAGTGTACAAATGTAAAAGGAGTCCAATTTCTTAATCCTTGTAAACAAGTCAAAGCACAAGGAGGTAGTGCTTCGTACCCACTAGGTTTGACTTGTATTTCCCTGATGATTAGTTTTGCTGAGCATATTTCATGTACTAATTGGTTATTTCTACATCTTCTTTGAAGAAATATATTCATATTCTTTCTGCATTTTTAAAATTAAGTTTTTGTTTAATTTTGATGAAGTCTGATTTTTATACTTTTTCTTTTGCTGTGTTTTTGTGTGCCATATCTAAGAAGGATTTGTCTAAGCCAATCACAGATACTACTGTTTTCTTCTAAAACTTCAGGGTTTTAACTCCCACATTTAATTCTATGATTCATTTTGAGTTAATCTTTGTAAACGGTATAAGAAAGGGGCCCAGTTTTATAATTTTGCATGTAAATATCCAGCACCAGTTGTTCAAAAAACTGCTTTTTCTCACTGAAATGGCTTTGCACTCTTTTGAAAACTCCATTGACCACAAAGGTATTGATTTATTTCTGGATGGTCACTTCAGTTCCATTGTTTTGTATTTTTATCTTTACTCAGATAACACACTTCTTGAGTACCGTAGCTTTGATTTATATTTTGAAGTTAGTATGTGTAAGCCCTCTACCTTTTTTCTGCTTTTTCAAGAGCGCTTTGGTCATTCTAGTTCCCTTATACAAAATCTCCACATGAATTTGATCGTCACCTTGTGAATTTTTGCAAAAGGGCCAACTGGAATTTTGATAAGGATTGAATTGAAGCTTTAGATAAGTTTGGAAAGTATTGTCATCTTAACAACATTAAATCTTCTCATCCATGTACATGAGATATCTATGCATTCATTTAGGTCTTTAATATCCTTCAATAATGGTTAGTAGTTTTGGAACACAAGTATTACATGTCTTTTAAAAGATGTATTTTTCAATATTCATTCCTTTTATGCTATTATAAATAGAATTATTTCCTTGGTTTTATTTTCCAATTGTTCATTGCTAGTATATAGAAAAAGAAATTACTTTCGCATTTTGATCTTGCCTGCAACTGGCTGAATTTGCTTATTAGTTCTAATGGTTTGTGTGTGCATTTACCCCTTAGGATTTTCTTATATACAAGATCATGTTATCTGTGAGTAGAAATAGTGTAAATCCTTTCTTTTCATTCTGGGTGCATTTTATTTCCTTTCCTTGCTTAATTTCCTAGCTAGAATTTCAAGCATAATGTTAGATAGAAGTTGCAAAAATAGACAACTTGGTCTTTTTTGCTGACCGCAGGGGCAAGGCATTTAGTGTTTCATCATTAAATATAATGTTATTTATGTTTGTTTGTTTGTTTACAGATACCCTTTATCGGATTACAGAAATATCCTTCTATTCTTAATTTATTGAGTATTTTTTATCATGAAAAGATTTTGGACTTTGTCAAGTGCTTTTTCTGCTTCTATTGAGGTAATCATGTGGCTTTTTCCTTTATTTCATTTTACATTAAATGATTTTTGGATGTATACTAATCTTGTATTCCTGAGATAAATCCCACTTGGCCATGGTATACGAGAGTATAATTCTTTTTATGTACCACTGGATTCAGTTAGCTAGTATTTTTTTGAGGATTTTTACATGTATATTCATAAGAAATAGTGTTCTGTACAACCCAGTTTTGTTTCATATAACGGATTTGAAGACAATGTAACTTTAATATTTTAATAATATCCAACCAAATACACATATTCAAAGGTGTCCTACACTTACCTCAATATATTCTGTATCACAATGGTCAGAACTTCCCATTTCAAAGCCAGTGAAGTTGAGAAGAACCACCTGGCCTTGGGGTTGGTAGATAGTCCACCTGCAGATCCTTTCTCCTGGATACACGTTAGGGTAAAAGGGCGAGCGGATGACCCCTTCTCCAGTTACTTCACCTCCACAAGCTGCAAACACGAAAATGAGAGTGGCGTTTGTCAGAAAAATGGTCCTTGTCCTTAATTGTATTACAAATTCTGATTATGTGCAAGGATATAATGAAATGTGACATTACTATTAGAATTTTTTGTTGCCACTTGAAAATGTAAAATGACAAAAGTATTTCAGGAAATAAAAATGTTATAATTATGAAGATTATACATTAAACAATTACAGCATAAATCTTCTTACCCACTTGATAAACAGCTCTGAAACCAGCTCTTACAACAGAAGCATCGATTATAAACCTGATCCAAATACTATTAGTAATGGATTTAATATGTGAGAGGGTTTCATTGCTGCAGACTTTTCCAAGTAAGGTACTGTGATCTCGAACCTAAATAGAAAAATAAAATACAGCTGTAATTCTAATGTAAAGAAAATCGCCTTGGCAGGGTGGTGTTCTTAGGAGAGAGGGAAATGACAGATTCAAAATCAGTTATAATCTAAATTGGGTTACATATTTATATTATATTTAAAAGTAGTCAGTGGGTCATTTTAGCACAATAGAATAACACTACATATTGGTAATAAAATCTTATGCCAAAAAGATCCAAAAACATAAGATTCATAAGCAAAAATGTTTTTCTTTTAATTTATACAATATCAAGAAGAAAAAATAAACGTATAATTTGGGCTATTAGAAAGTAACAAAATATGAGGAGACAGCATATCAAAATATGCAAGTTGTAGCCACATCTGTAATCAAAAGAGGTCATAGACTAAACTGTTTTTGTTATTGAAAGAAAAACAAAAATACATGGAAAAAGGGAGAGACTCTAAAGAATCAATTTAATAATTAGAAAAAACTATTAAAATGAGAAATAATTAAAAATAAAATCAAAGTCTAATAATAAAATAAAAAAGAATTCATGAATATATTCAAGAACTGTTTTTCAAAGAAGGTTACAATGTGAGAATATAAAAGACAGATATTTGATAATACAGATAAAAAAGTAAAGAAAAAAGAAGCATGAGGCACAAAATTAAAAATGACAAAGATAATACAAATGCAGATACTGAAGAATTTGTTTAATATGATAATTCTATGTATAATTCTATGTTAATATTGTTGAATGTTTGAAATGGTTATTTCCAGAAAAAATACAAATTACTAAAATTATCTCAAGGAGAAGAAAACTAAAATTTGAACAGACAAGAAGCCACAAGTAAAATTGAAAACATTATCACAGAAGATGCTCTCCTTGGTAAGTTAAACTTTTAAGAAACAGATAATTCCCATATATAATTTTTTCTAAGGTACCCTCAAACATGAAATGGTTCCCAACTAATTTTTCTCAGAACCATCTTACCAACTCCTGAAATAAATACAAATAGAAACTATGTGTGTATCTCACTTATTAACATAGATACGAAAATCCTAAGCCCAGGTGTAGAAAAATAAGTTCACTCCATTGTTAGGCTTATATATCAAATCAAATATGAGAATAAATGTAATGCAAGGATTGTCTGAAATGACAAATTATAAATTAAGCTCAACAACAGGTTCAATAAGATAAACCCTGTATCTCCATAGATATCAGAAAGTTGGTTAGCATTCTTATTTACTACAAAGAAAACTTAGAAAGTTAGGATCAAAAGAAAATTTTGTTCACATAATAAAGACCACTTATTCTAATCAATAGTAAATATCTTACAGTATAGTGGCCATGAGCACTACCTATGGAGCCACATGGACCCGGGCTCCATTCCCGCCTCCGTCACAGAACTCCTCACTTCGTAACTTGGAACCAGGTACTAAGTCCAAGCCTAGCTCAAGGAGTTGTTGAAGCAAACAGATAAGACAATAGTGTGAACCCCTTAGCAAAATGCTTACTAATAGAAAATGTGGACTATTGTTAGTCCTAACACTAGAGTTTCCTCACCAAAATCCTAAATTATTCCATGGATACACAAGCTACCCCTTACAGAGAATTATTCTGGAAGATCTAGCCATCTAAATATTAATTCATTCCCTTGATGAGCATTGTCAAGGCATCAGTAACTGCCAACCCCTGTTGCTGGGGAAAGCACTGTGAAAGGGTCACTATTTGCAAGGAACTTACGACAAGCAAGCCCATTTTCATTTGTTTTAGTGTATGACTGCCATGTTTGAAAAAGTGTGGGATGCTACATCATTACTCTACAGTGGTGCTCAATAGGAGCCATAATTAGGCATTTTGGAAATCCGTGAAGGCATTTTTTGTTTTTGTTTTAATTATTAACACAACAGTGGTGGGGTACTACTGGCATTTAGCGGCTGGGGACCAAAGATACGAAATACCCTGAAATGTGAGAGACAGTCGCACACAACAAGGACTCTCCTATGTCCTGTGTGACAGTCATCTAAGTGACAGTTCTGTTACTAAGTATAAAATCTAGCTCTATCTTACTTGGTGAACACAAAATATATCTGCCCAATTATAATACACACTGAATTTTGCAGAATTACAAGTCCAGTGTAAATCAAAAGAAGTTCTGTTTTCTGTTCTCCTGGAAATCTGCCAAGTCACCATTTCAGAAAGTCTGTCACCAACCCACCTAGCCGTGTCAGCCCAGTTTGTCGTGCAGCATTTGTATCGACTCAGGGAGCAAATGATTTACTACTTTCACTTTGTTAGGTGCGTCTTGCCTGGGCTTTTAACATACTACAATAAATATAAAGTCTTTAATTTATTTCTCCTAAACTTTATACTTATAACTTTACATTTTTTATATAAATGTGCATATTGAGGTTATATCATCTATGGGTTTCATTTCACAATAGTG
Source organism: Glossophaga mutica (assembly GCA_039655065.1). NCBI lineage: Eukaryota > Metazoa > Chordata > Mammalia > Chiroptera > Phyllostomidae > Glossophaga > Glossophaga mutica. The sequence continues at coordinate 163,670,595 of CM077303.1, forward strand.
AAGGGGCGATATAAAAAGGTCTTAAAGTGTAAAGAACCCTTGACTTAGCCAAGAACTCTGAACTCATACAGGGGATTATGGAATACTTCCCAGCAGAAAAACCTTTAAACAGATTTAAAGGATTATCCAGGCCAAGGGGAAGAGGCAATAGAGGGAAGATTTTAAATGTATGATACCCGAAGCTGCTGGGGATATAGTTACACAGTTACTCTTATCTGTAACTGGTGGAAATATAAATTCCTGGAAAATAATTTGACAGTGTACCAGGAGTCTGCAAATTGTTCCTAGTTTTGGACCCTCTAACACACTACCATAAGGAAATCATTTGAGATACAGGCAGATACACAAAGAACCACTTCAAAGTATGTTCTATAACAAGAATTAAAATATTCCAAATGTCTAATAATAGGAGGGTGATTAAATCAATTATGGCACAGCCATATGATAGCCTTACAGAGACATTGAAAACACATGCCTCTCCACTGACTCACACCACACCAGCTCCTTTCTGTGAGCTGCAACACGAATTCGTTGCATACTGTCATCCAGTTACACTAAATATCTCTCTAACCACGCGGCAAATCTCTGAAAGAAGAAAAATCTCAGCATCTCCTTTAGCACCTAAATGCAAAACTGTATAAACAGGTATTTAACAAATACTTATTGATTCACTCATTTTAAGGCAAGGTATGATGGAGTTTTTAAAAGCCAGAAAGCATGAAACACAGAATAAGATATCTTCCTGCTTTCTAATTCTCCAGGGTTCCATTGGCTTCTGCTAAGATTGTAGCCTCTTTCCTATTTTTCCCATTAGAAGATGACAAGAAAGAAGAAAAACAGCCCAACAATCAGAGCCAGCTCAAGCGGGCCATTCCCCTGGGCCTCACTAATGAAATTCAAGGGCACTAGCAAGGAGAAGGCAGCTGCAGTCCAAATGTTTGCAGAGGAACTTACAGTGCTTGAGGGCTCTAAACCTACAGGCACAATTGATTTTGGCTGAGGTTTCTCTCTGTGTGAAAATGAAACCTCATTAATTCTGAAAGCCAGTATTCTCCCTGGATCCCAGACATAGCAATACCTTAACCACAACCTCTTTGAAAGAGACATTCAAATAAAATTCATTAAATGTTCTAAAGTGACCCCAAATACTTTTGTAGCACATCTTGCATTCAATATTCTAGGACTTAAGAATTTGCAATCCCCCTTCCCCCCACCCCTTATCCTCCAAAAAAAAACCCTTCTTCCCTTTGTGCCTGTGCACTGGAATAGACTGTATTATTTCCCTATGCTCATGGCCATGTGACTTGCAACATCTCCCCATGGAAAATAAAGACTTATCCTGCCCAGTGATTTGGCCATAGGGCCTGCTTTGTCCACAGAATGTGAGCAGCAGTGATGGAGTTTCCAAGTGGAAGCTTTGGGAGTCAGTGCATTATATACGATCTCTTACTGGCGCTGCTCACAAGACCAAGAGCCTTGGTTCCAGGGTCTGATAGGGCAGGGAACAGATCAAAGGAGCTGGTACTGACCCCCAACTGAGGCTAACACGAGCAAAGAGTAAATGGACATTGTTTTTAAGCCACAGAAATTTTTGTTACTGTTCTTGATTTGTTGTATTGTTATTGGCTGTTTGTTCTAGAGAAAGATGAGTCATTTGAACATGTTTTGTAATAACAAAGAGTTTTTCTTAAGAAGTCAGGTGAAGCCATGCCAGAGTCGCTTGCAGTATCACATCAAATTCATTCTTTACAGTGGATCGCACACACAGAGAAATGACAAGGACCAATTCAGTACTCTGGTGTTCTGCCGACCAGATGCAGATTTCTCACTGCTCACCTTATCATCCAGTAAACACTGATTGTTTCAGGCCCAGAGACCCAATATATAACCTGTGACCCACGACTTTTAGCCTGTAGCAAGAGCTAAAATTAACTGGGCCAGAAAAGCACAATTTATCTGAAATTTTAAAAGTGAAATCTAGAGCCCAGTCAGTGGGAAGCTTTAACATCTGCAGTGGATCAGGTCCCAAAGCCACCAATGCATGTGTTAATTTGCTCTTATCTGCTGTGTATCCAGATTTGCATTTATGGAGTAATTTCAAAAATCTATTTTAGTATTAAATTTTAATTCAAAGCAAGCCAAATATGCTGTTACTTGGGCTTGACCAACCAAGAGTTGAAAACAGAACCCTGCCATACAGTAGTGTTTAACTTGTGGCTTCTTGCGAAGTGAGCTTTGGGTTGAAATGCCCCTTACATAAAATGAGGATGATCCTGGAGACTAGCCGCGGGTTAATGTGGGTGCGTAGGCAAGGGAGTGTGACCCCACTCAAAACGAGAGAATGAATGGTGAAGGATAAGAGATGAGATGCTATCCAGGAACTAAAATTTATTTTCTTAGGTTATTATCCTTCAGTATTTATTATTATTTTCCATGATTTCATAGTTAAAATTTTAAAGCTTCTTTTGCCTCATGAAACAGTGCCCCTTCTAACATCTCTATCAATAAACTCATCCTTTATCTGATGTTTTAAAAGTCTGCTTTTCTATCCAGAAATACTTGCCTAGTTTTGCATAAAAGTTTGATCCTACATGATTGCAAACTTCGGTATGTCACCTTCTCCTCCCTGTCATCAACATCATCATCGTTTTTCATAGTTATTTCCTGGTATGTGAAGCAATGCACTAAGAACATTCTAATTGTTTCCCTTTTCATTTAGCAAAGCTAAGTTCTCTATCTGCAATTACAAAGCTATAAAAGATCTAGCTCCTACCTAACTCTTGTCTGTTTCTTCCTCTCCTTTGTGATTCCAGTCACACTAATCTATTTTTAATTCTTGGACTGTATCAAGTTTTTTTCTCAGTTAAGTCTCCAAGCCTATGTTGGCACCTCTAACCTGGATTCCTCCTTCTCTTGGTTCTTTGCAACGCTAACTACTCTAATACTTCACAATTTCAGACCCAAAATGCCACACCCTCAGGGAAGCTACCTCTGGTCATTCAACTAAAGTCAACAGCCCTGTTATTCTTTCATAATACTGTTTCTTTCTTTTTTTTTTTTTTTTTTATTTATTTATCTTTAGAGGGGAAGGGAAGGAGAGAGGGAGAGAAACATCAATGTGCGGTTGCCTCTTGTATGTCCCCTGACGGGAACTGACCTGGCAACCCAGGCATGTGCCCTGACTGGGAATCGAACCGCGATCTTTCGGTTCGCAGGCCCGCGCTCTATCCACTGAGCTACACCAGCCAGGGCTAGATCTGGGGTTCTTGAAGTACATCTTGTCACACCAAAACAAAATTCACATCTCTCTAGAATTCCCTCTTTGTTCTTCCTTCCTCCAAGTTTTCGGTGCATGCTCTCTGCCCTAAACAGAGTTAGTAAATGGCAGCCAACTTCCCTCCAAACCACCAATGTATCTGAAATACCATTATTCTTATTTTTTTTATTTCTTTGTTTAAACATGTCACTTTTCAGGTATATCTTTTAAAAATAAAACCACCATTTGGGGGAACAATGTATTGAGTCACAATAATGTCATTTGTATTTGGTTCTGGTATCACCTTCTTTCATGCCCACTGTCTGAAGGACACGAATAAAAGTGGATGTACTTTGTACAAAATGGGCTTAGTTCACAAATTATCCCAATAGACAGATAGATATGATTCAATGGTAAGAACTATCTAGAATCCCAGGGAGACACATCTAAATCCTATTGTGACAATAAGTAGAGTTCAAGCTTCGTGACCTCAATTTCCAGATTAGATGACCGCTGAGGCTCCTGATGGTGCTAAAATCCTACAAGTCAATTGGCCGTATTCCCTTAGGATGGATGGTCAAGGATATGGAAAAGTCCACCCAATTATTCAAATGACTATACATGACCTGTCCTTCTAAGAATAGAATACTTTTATTTTTTTCCATCAACAATCATTGAGGGAAATTTGGTCAAGACTGGATATGTGTCCCCATCAACTGAAATGGCCCACCAGGAAAGGGTGTCATCAGCTGTCACTAAACTAATAAGTCCAGGCAAGAGTTGGAATTTGGCTTGGGAAAACATTGCATTTTATAATGTTTTTAATTCTTTAAGCTTCTTTTATCATTCATTTCTTTGATTTATCCCCACTGAAGTTTGGAGGAACAGGTAGGGCATCTTATGAAAGTAGGATCTGCAGCATCCAGACAAGACTTGCCCAACGTCATACAGTCATCAACTGACTGAACTAAAGTAAGAAATTAACTCTAATCCCTTTCTGGCTACAAAGCATTCTACCAAAATGTTTTACCCAAGTTTTATCTTTCATGATTTTTTTTCTGATAAGTTTTCTGAACAGTTATGAATTCATGTAACTCCTTAATGAAATTCAATTAAAGTGTGCTGCACAGTCAGAGAGGATATATCATTTCAGATGCTTTGATGACTCCTAAGAGCCATTAGAACCATCATAAGGAACCTAATAGAAAGGTACTCAGATTTCCCTGAAAATTAGTTACATTTTTGCCTGTCTGAGAAAAGCAGTTCTCAGTTTCATGGTATAGTCCTGTGACCAGGGAGCCAATTATGAAATTGGGAAATCCACAAGAGCTTCCTCCACAGGAAAGGTGAGCCACCTCTTGCAGTCCCAGCCACACTATGCTGTTTCTGTTCTTATGGGAGAATAGCACGCCTGAACTACGAAATTCTAGCCCCTGGTTCTCCCACTCCCCAGACATGTAACCACGGGCAAGTAACAACTTCTCTAAGCCTCCATTTCCTATTACGAAAATAGGAATGATGTTTGTTGTGAAGATTCAATGAATTAATTCATGGAAAGCACATACCATACCCAACGGGCAGTAAGATGTCAGTAATTGCTATCTACTTAATCTATTATAGTATTTTAAAGTCTTAAATAGCACCTGCTGCATAAGTACTCTCTAAGTGTGAGCTATTTTTACTGTTATCAAAGTGAAAAAAGTTGGAAATTTAATTTTTATTTACATAAAAATATCAAAAATTGCTCCTCAGCATAAAACTTGAATACACTTCATGAGAGACTTTAGAAAACATAAATTGAATGAATACACACATTCACTTCACTGTCTGAGACAAAAATCTCTGGATTAAAAAATATTGCTGTGGTGCTTTGGCCAATGTACTTCATTCTTCTGCTAAGTCCAGATCATGTGCTATTAAAACCCCGTTTCCCTTCTCTACATGTGAAGGAGAGAGTACAAGAGGTTGTGTAGGTTTTTCCTAGTAACATGAACTGGTTTAACTTACATGAACAAACAAAATTGTCCCAGCCTCTCTGAGTTTATACAAAATGGTTGCACGCAGCCAAAAGTGTTTTGTTTCTCTTGCTCAGCATCTTAATTTGTAGCTTGATCAATAATTAAGCAAAAGAAATACCAAGCCAGGTAAAGAGAAACTGCTTTTTTGTTTCAGATAGTCTTGTTACAATTATCATACACACTTAAATCAGAATTAAATGTTTTTGGAAGAGAGTTAGCAGAATGAATGAAGAAAAAAATCTAAACTTTAAAACAAGAGTTTTTCGGTGCTTTAACTTAACTTTCTGCCACTGACTAGCTAGCTCATCTGAACAAATACTTTTACTTCTCTGGGTTGAGTTTTCTCACAAATAAAATTGTCCTGGAGGATCTCTGAAATCTGTATCCCATCAGTAAATACTATTGTTCTTATTTATTCAAAGTCACCTTAGTTATTAGAGCTCAATTTCATTCCTTATAATTTAGCATTTTTGGCATTTGAGTTTCTCATGTCCGCTTTCATTTTTGTCTTTGGCTATTCCATCACCCTTCACCATCCATAGATCTCTTTTTGGCAAATTCTTCCATTCTCTCTAGAACAGTTGTTCTCAGACTCCCACCTGCCTCAGAATTACCTGGAGGGTCTGTTAAAAGACAGATGGCCGGCCCACCCCCCCGAGGTCCTGACTCAGTCTGTCTGAAATAGGGTAGAGAATAGCCTTTCTAACACCCAGATCATCCCAGTGATCTAGACACTGCCAGCCCAGCTACCATCTGAAGACCACTGCTCTTCAGAACACAAAAACATTGAAAAACACCATCTAAGAGCCACCAAGTAAGTAGTTAACAGTTACCTCGATGTAACTCTGAGAACAGCCACTCTGGCCTTCCAGCTCCACATGGGTGAAGTTGATCTGTATTTGTTCTCCCAGGGGCTGGTCTATGATATAGATGCAATGTTTGTTGTGAGTGAAAGGTCCAGACAAATCAAGAGAGAGAAGACCCTCCGGGTCTGTGTAGTTCCCTCCACAAGGCAGATCCGCTGAAGAGAAGGGATAAGGAGAAGGTCATGTGGGTGGACATTCCTCTGGCTCCCAGGCACTAGATACAATTTTGAAAAACTTACACACAAACACACATGATCATATACCCACTTTATTCACCCTGTACAGGTTTACATATTTATGTACCATGTCTGATTATACGATTCTCAGTTTGGCATGTGTTTGTGGCACAGCCATGTAGTACCTAAGGAAAGGGATGTAGAGATGTGCAATCTACATTCCAATCTAACATCCTCTTCTACAAACTGCTTTTTAAATACATTTATAATCTCTTTCATTCCAAAAAGATCTGAGGCTGCTTATAATACACATGTAACAACATAAAATATATAACTAGAAAAGTGAATCAGATTAAAAGAATAATGAACAGAGAATAGCAAGATGCAGTCCAGGGAAAGCTGATACACACAGAAACCAGGTGGGGACTACAGAAACTACAGAAGGTCAGCCGCAGGTTCCGCCTAAAGCCAAAGTAAACGGAGAAAGGGGACCAGTAAAAAGATGTTACTATTTATTTCCTGGTGCTGAGAATTAACTGATGTTTTCCCTGTGAATTCTCATTAAGGGGCAATGAGGTATGTTAAGAACAAAATCTACAGCCCTAAAATAAAAATCATAGAGCATTCCATTGGGTTTTTTTTGGTTGGGATGTTGGTTTGTTTTAAGGTATCAGTGCAAATTAAAGGCACACTAGCTATAAAATCTGACATATTTCAAAACAGAATATATTTCTCTCATGAACAACATCTCTCTCAACAAACCACTAAATAACAGCTAGGAAATGCATGTGTGAATTGTTTAATTTTAGGTGCCTCACATATATTACCGTAAAATGAATCCCATAATTCAGAAACAGAGGGGTAGTATAGCATTGATAATAGAACATTGGGGAGATAAAGGAAAACAACATCTGGAACTATGACAGAAATATTTATGAACACATGTTATTAGTCTAAGAAAGTAAGTCATCTGCACAATCACACTAAAAAATAAAATAGCTACAAGCAAAGCAGTATCCTTCACATTCATATTAGGCTGCGCACAGTCAGGTTACTTACACAGTGATGTTAAGTAGGTGATATGGAAGCCCTGGTCAGTAACCTGGTTGTCAGAATGAAAATGAACTCTGGCAAAGGGACCTGTGGTCTGGAGTGGTGGGGCAGACAGCGTGGTGCAGAACTTCCCAAGAATAGGGTCCTGAATCAAAGGACCATCTCGAATCTAAAACAACCACCAAAAAATGAATCATTAAGCTCTAGTGGTCAACTTTTAACAAACTGAATGATTTTGTACATTAATTTCAGAAAACCTGTCACTTAGAAGCAATGGCTCTGGGAGGTGTTCCATTCTCCTAGGTGTCTACCTTAAGCCTGGGGCTCAGTGAAGGGTAGTCTCCTTCTCCCACCATCCCTGATGCCTTACCTTCTGTCTGAAGTTCAGTTCAGAGGCTGGACATATACTTTGAATTTTTCTCATAATGTTACTAACCTCAATGTTTTCTTTCCTAGGTTTTCTCTCCAGCTATTTTTTAAAATTATGAGCCCCTAGTTATCTAGAAGAAGAAAACAAATATATACAAAGAAAACAGGAGAAGGAATGCCAGCAACATTACCAGATTCACAGCTTGCTTTAGGGAGGTCCAGAGGTGGAAAGAAGTGAAGTCAGATTAGAAACGACAGAAGGATGGATGAATGAAATTTAAAAGATAATTACTTTAATAGTAATTAAGTACCACACAATAATGATGTGACCTTAGAAATCAAATCCTTTTTTAATTGATGGTTTTTAATCTACGAAATAATCATGTTGAGTTCTCTATAATTGTGTCAAAATTGTAAATTTGGCATCACATAAAACACCAAGGCAGCAAAAGACTGAATAATATTTTAATGTGGCCAATTTTGCCCATTCAAATTACTTTTAGCATTGTCAGCAAAGTTATAAGGCAGCATTACTCTATTCCTATATTTAACTCATTCCTTGAAATGTTAGAGCTTATTGAGAAATGAGAAGCCTTTAAATAGTGTCAGAGTGATTGATACTTTCTATTATGAATATCTGAATCTGTAGAAGTGAAAAGATGCTCCTAATTTTAATTTGATAAAATTTATTGAAAATTAATTTCAAGAAAGTTCACTTTAATGTCAACATTCAAAAGATTATCTTCATGAAATTTTCCAGGGAGAGGAAGCTCTTCCAGACAGCCATTCCCAAAGGTCTCAAATCCATTACAGCTGCCACATTACAGATGACTTTAACTTGTGGAGACCCCTGTTTGACACTCCTGCCCTTCCATCCTTTATGAATAATTCCACAGAATTACATTCTTCTCTAATGGACTTGGAAAAGCATATTGACTTCTGTCACTACTGCAAAGGGTACTGAGATTGATGGTGATAAGACAGGAACAACATAAGAACTCAATCTTCTCAATGATCTTTCAGCCTACAATGGAGAGCGCATATTTTTAAATGCCTCTATGCCTATGGCATTAGACTATAACAGACTTTGCTTTTCCCATATTTTAATCTTTTAATAATGGTAAGCGGGAGGGACACAGGCTGACTCCACTCTTCCCAATGACAATCATTCAATACATTCCAGCAAGGCTCCTCGTTTATCAATTCATTTCAATACAACCACTACTATCTTTCTTCATGGAGCACTAAGATCAGTTCGGGAAGTACCTTAGCAGTTGACCACACACAACTGAAGATTTGAATCTGCATCAAAGAAGCTAAGCATCATGGAGTGATTATTTCATTAATTATGCAATGCCCTGAGCACTGAGCTTCCAGGAAATGAAGCAAGATTCAAATGGAACTCAGAAGAAGTAACAATCTGGCACAATTAAGAAAAAGGGTTTAGAGCAACAAGCATAAAGGACACATGGACAAAAACTATGGGGGGGTAGAAATGGGAGGGAAGTGGGGAGGGCTAGGGTGGGAGTTAAAAACAGAAAAACTGTCCAAGATCAACAATTAAAATAAAAATTAAAAAAAAAGAAAAAGGACTTAGCAAGACGTAGACATTAGCTGCCTATTGAAGAATACATCCAATTATTGCCAATAAATTGTGGTCATCCATGAGCGTCACCAAGCAATAGTTCCCTGAGTTGTAATCATATCATAATAAGTTCTATCTAAATGCAATTGTTTACCTCAAGGTAATCTTTGCTGCAGTTGTTATGGTGCTCCAGACTCAAGGTCCCAAAAGTAAATGTTATCAGAAGGCCAGGACTGGTTATGACTTCCCAGACACAATCTCTCCCCGGGGGGTAGTTTCCTGGATATCCCGGAGACTTAATAGACCCATAAGTACCAGTCAGTATACCTCCACATTCTGAAAGAAGAACAATAACTTTACATTTGTATACAAGTTACAATTCATGCAGAATTATCATAGCCCTTGCTGTGAAAAGACCCGCTTCACTTGAATAACTATGTATAGCTTTAAACAAGACTTTGTTTTCCTGTTTGATAAAGTTACAAACATTAATAAACAAATCACCTACACATTGAGCTTTATACTTATCAGTTATCATGATTACATGATTTAAAACACAGTGCTAAATCATCTGAGGGATGAATAATAGGATGATAGATTCACTTTTTAAACTTTGAGGGAGTGTCATTCTGTACACTAATTTTTTTAAAGATTGTATTTGTTTATTCTTAAAGAGAAGGAGAAAGAGAGGGAGAGAAACATCGATGTGTGAGAGAAACACCAATCGATCAGCTGCTTCTCGTGCCCCCAGCTGGGGACCTGACCCATAAACTAAGTATATGCCCTGACCAGGAATTGAACCTGTGACCTTTCGGTTTGTGGGATGACTCCTAATGCACTGAGCCATACCAGTCAGGCTGTACATTAATTCTCTAAAAATTCTAGAAATTCTGTCAGTCCCTGTGTCTTTCTATAAACCAGATCAACTTTCATTTGAGGTTTCTTAACACTGATACAGTTAAAACTTTCATTTTACAGGGAAAGAAATTAAAATGTCTGTGGTGGTTGAGCCACTCACCCAGGGATGGAGCAAGTGCAGGACTGGGCGGGGCTTTCTGACACCTGCTTCGCTCCCATCTCCACTACACCCCACCAGCCCTGCAGAGTTGCTTATCAATGACTAGAAGCATCTTTTCTATATTAATATCTACACTTATTTAACAGAAAACCGGTGATGGCTTGTTAGAAGTGCTACTGCAAAATCAAAAAATAAAAACACTAAATAAAAATCTAGACACCCATAAATATAATTAGAAAATAATAAAATACGATGACATTTCAAATATGCAAAATAGGAGATTCACTTAGTTATGCAGGTTATTTAGACAAAAGTTTTGCTGCCAAGGCAAAAAGTGAAACAAATTAGATACATGATTCTCATTGTTTATGAGAAAACATCTCAGTTGCTCAGAAGAGAGTTTTTCAAAACTTAGTACTACTTAAAAAAATTATCGTATGGGTAAAAAATATGTAGCACCATGAGTAAAGTAAAATGTTAATGGCAAACTGGGAAAAATGAAATATATAATACAAAGAATTAAATTCCTAATATATGAAGAGCTTTTAAAATAGGGATATAAACAGAGTTCACTGAAAAAAATCAAATGGCCTTTATATACATATGAACAGATATTCAACCTCATTTATAATAAGGATACAAATACAAAATTAAATCTTAGAAAAATAATGTCATTTAACATAACACAAAGTATCAAATATCTAGAAAAAAAATTAACAAGAGATGTGGAATAAGTAAACACTGACATCATAAACCATTGCTAAGATAAATTAATAGAGACCTAAATCAATATAGAAAGCATCCAAGTTCATGGGTTGATAAAGTCAAAAATTTTAAGAAGTCATTTCTTTTCAAGTTGACTATGGATACAATGCAATGCTAACAAAATCCCAGCAGACTGTTGGAGGAAATCAACAAGTTGATTCTAACATTTATATGGAAATGTAAAGAACCTAGCATATTTTAAAAGAACAAAGTTAGAGAATTTATACAACCAGACTTCAAGCTTCATTAATTAAGCCAATGTGGCACAAGGATACATAAATAGACCAATAGAAAAAAATGGGAAATTTGAGAAATAGTTCCACAGATTTATTTATAAATGAATTGGAGTTTTGGTATACTGTTTTTTTCTATTTCTTATGTTTAAAAATCTCATAGTAAAAAAAAAAGTTTTAAATAGACTACCAAAAACAAAGATACAACAAAAAACAAATTATCAGATAGTCATTATGATAAGAAATACTAAGTGAAGGAGTGGGAAGTGTCCTCAGTAACACCCCTACAGAAAAATACTTGTTGAGATTATAAAAATGCTGTTGGGGCCCTGGCTGGTGTGGCTCAGTGGACTGAGCGCCAGCCTGTGAGCCAAAGGGTCCCAGGTTTGAATCCCAGTCTAGGACACATGCCTGGGTTGGGGGCCAGGCCCCTGGGAGGGAGCATGTGAAAAGCAACCACACATTAATGTTTCGCTCCCTCTCTTTCTCCTCCCTTCTTCTCTCTAAAAATAAATAAATACTTTTTTAAAAAAGAACATTTTAAAAAATGCTGTTGGATAATTTCATAAGAGACCCATTAAGACTTGTGTTTTTTATCCTTTCAATTTCATCCATATTTTATTATTTCTGAACACAAAATCAAATACATATTCATTGTAGATTTGTTTGATATAAAGATAGTATGTAACAGTGGATCTTCAAACATCTAATGTATCCAAAAGTTAAATATTGATCAAGAAATTTAATAACCTCAAGATATTGCTTCATTTTTCTCCATGTTTGTACCTACCTGGTTGCTGTGTTTCCCATCTTATTGTAAAGCCTCTCTCGTTTCTTAAATGTTCAGAATAGAAATGAAAATAGAGAGCATTGTCACTACTGAGGAGTTCATGCGGGGGACTGGAGCCACAGAATCTTCCAAGCTGAAATGCTGCGGAGGAATCTCCATCATGAATCTGAAGAAACTCATGTGGACAATTGCTCACTGATTCTAACTGGAAAAAAGTGAAAGTGATACGCAGCACCTAAAAATAAAAAGGTCACGAGACATTATTTTTCAAGTCGGTGTTAATTCTAAAGCATGTCTCCCACTAATTAGGTAGCATTTATATTGAGTCACTTTTAAAAGACGTATCTAAAACCTCCTAAGTATCCACAAATGCATGAGGATTCTATTGGTTAAATGACTTAGGTTAAAAATTCCTTAGATTTATCTTCAACTAATACCAACATATATCAAAATGTGGGAGGTAAAATTCCACCTATTTTTCCTCCAGATACATAACCAATTTTGCAAAAACCCTAATGTTAATTAAATATGAGGTAAAATTGATATACCAAGAATGGCACATATTTAATGTGTAAAATTTCACAAGTTTGGACATAGATGAACACCTGCAAAACCATCACAACAATCAATGTGATAGATATATCCAACACTCCCAATTTCCTTCTCTCTCTCTCTCTGTCTCCATTTCTCTCTCAATTTTTTATAGTAAGAACATAATCTATCCTCAACAAATTTTGAAGTGCAAAATACTGTATTATTAACTATAGACACTATGTTGTACAGCAGATCTAAAGATCAGCAGAACAAGTGATTCATTCTAGCATAACTGAAATTTTAAATTCCAATGGGTTAATGAAATAGATCTACCTAAATTTCTTTTTTTAAGATTTTATTTATTTTTTTAGAGAGAGGGGAAAGGAGGGAGAAAGAGAGGGAGAGAAACATCAATGTGTGGTTTCTTCTTATGTGCCCCCCCACAATGGGGAACCTGGCCTGCACCCCAGCTATGTGCCCTGACTGGGAATCGAACCAGCAACCCTTTGGTTCACAGGCTAGCACTCAATCCACTAAACCACACCAGCCAGGGTCCTAAATTTCTTTAAACTGTTAAGTCCATTAAACAAATGCTTCCAAATCAGTGAAATACATTGGACATTTGAACAATCTACCTTGAATTAAATTTAACCAATTAATATTACCATTCACAAGAATTTATTTCTTGACCACCTGAATAACATGTAGCCCATACCAGACATCCATCACTGACCCCAGAGATACTGATTCCTTGGGGATCTCTGAACCTTTCAGCCAGATACTGATGCTCAGCACAGACTGACAACCTCAACTATAGACTGAGTAGGCTGGTATAGGCACGTGTAAAGTCTGCTGTCCTCAGTGTTGCATACCATAAGAGATGTGTAATGAGAGCAGAGAATGGACAAAGGTAATATGAAGAGTTCTGAGCATGTAGGAGAGAATAAACACAAAAGTGTGTTTATAAGTTAAAATGTTAGAATACACAGAAAAATACAGTGCTATAGTTAATTACATATAAAAGATTTTGTACTGACTTCATTTAGACCAAACAACCAAAAGAAAGCTGTTCAATTTAATTTCCATTATAATCTAAAAGCACAACAGCATTGACTAGTGAAAAAGGATGAATAAGCAGAATAGTTTTGAAACTCATGATAGGGTATTTTTAATATCTGTTACCCAACATTACATCATGTTTGCCCTTGAAGCATTTTTAATAAAAATAAAATAAATGTTCATGAATTGAACTATCCTGATTTCTACATAATTTTCACTATGATACGTAAATTGTGTTTGGGGATAAAAAGATATAGAATCACAATAATCAAGAAAGACAGCATAAATTTTCTTTAAAAATTGACAAAAACATCAAAATTTTTCATAAAATTTTTTGAAGGAAAGGTGTTTTCAATGTCAGGAAATAGAACTCATGAAAACTAAATGGAAGGAAGGAAATTCACATAACATAATCTCTGGGAAATTGATTTTGGAGCTTATTCTATTGTGGGTTATCAGACTCCAAAGAGTCCTCCCTCCTCAACAGAAGAAAAATGTTTCCTGACCTTGTACAATGACCTCTGCAATATTGCTGGAAACCGTTAACAGGATTTCAGGGGAAAAAATCTTATCTGTTCAGAAGTATGACTTTATTACAATGAGCCTAAGAGCTAGCTGAAAAATAAATATTTGGGGAAATTGAATAATAAATATCGGGGATAAAAAGCACTAAAAACCTCAGGCTTAAATCTTAATTTGAAGACTGTTCGTGCAGCGGTTCAGGTTCAGAATCACTGACGTTGAATGGTCCAAGTTCAAGTGACCGCGTGCCACTTACAAACCACATGCTTCTGGATGAAGTTCTCTACTGCCCTTGGCTCTACTTCCTTATATGTAAAATGACGATATATAGATAATTCCTGTCTTTGAGGGTTATTAGAGTTAAAAATACAGTGATGTAATCTGTGGAACAATTAGCATAGGACTTCGGCACATGCAGTGGCCCAGAGAAGACACTGATAAGAAAATCTTCTTAATAGCAGTTCCCATTTTTGCACAATAACCAACATCATTGGATGACCATCTTCAAACACTACTGTCTCAGTAAGAACACGTCTCTGCAGATCACTGGCTTGCAGTTGAGCCGCCCACATAGAGAATCGTCCACACTGGACAAAGCAGGAACTTCGGAAACAAACGACTGAAATCCGACTAGTCCAATTACCAGCTAAGGGGTGTTTTTAAAAAAAGTACACTTCTTTTAATTTCCATTCTCATCTATAAAATGAGGATACTATTCCTTATTTCAAAGAGTTATCGTATGATTAGAGAAAGGCACTTAAATTGCCTAGCTCAAAGCCTGACATTTAGTAAATCCTCAATAAATGAAGATTGAATTATCACTATACGTATTTTGTGTAATATATGTATATTACAGATACATATATATAAATGAAACCTACACTGGACAGGAGACACTACATTTACCTTTCTCTCTTCAGTTCGAACTACCCAGAAGCAGTTAACATCATGAACATAACCAACATCAGGGCTCTTGTAGCTGAAGCTTCCGTTCACCCCCGAGAGGGACCCTCCACAAACTGCAAAGGAAAAGAAGATGATCCATGCTTTCCAGACTGCATAGAGGAAGAGGCTAGGCAACTCTAACCCTGCTGATGAAATATCTAGAGAAGTCCGAGTAACTAACATTCGATACAAAGCCCTGCCATTCTTTCTCCTCCCCCATCCCCCTTTTCCTTGGACATCCACCCAAATCCTGCTTTTTGTTCAAAGTCCCGTTCATGTCTCCTCATCTCTGCTGTGAACCCCTGGCCTCTTCACGTTCTTTCTCTCTACCTCTGTGATACCTGACCCCACACCATTTTGCTTTTATCTTTAGTTCTTGTTTCTTCTCTGCCATTTTGTATTAGTCTTGGCTCCTCAACTGCAACATAAGCAGCTAATATGTGGAGATAGTATTTTATGCTTTCTTCTTTCTCCACAGGGTCTACCACAGTCGTAAACACATAGTGAAGTCTCAGTAAATGTGCTGACTCAGAATCAGGAGTAGTAATTGAGGAGTGGAGAAGGTAAAAGAGGCTTTACGGCAGAGACTGAATGTGACACGCTCCTGAGGGACAGATATTTTTGGAAAGGTTTGGAGGGAGAAATATTTGGAACAAAGGAACAAGGCAGAAACATTCATGGCAGCACATGGGGTCAGGTAGTAAGGAAATATGTCTGGGTTAAAAGAAAGTATGTTTAAAGAACTAATGAAAAATAAGGTAAGGGGGAGAGACGAAGCCTGGTTATAGAAGATGACTGAAAACAGTCCCAATCTTTATGTAACAGGCAAAGGGGAGCACAGTGTGTTCTAAAGCAGAGGAGTAACATGATTAAGTGGAATACTGTAAGGAAAGTAAATGGCTGCTCTAGAGAAAACTCAAACTTACAAAACTATAATACCTTAGAATATTTTGTTTTCAGAATGGACATAATGAAAGCAGCATTTTTTTCCCTTTGAGGTAAAGGTATCTCTGGCTTAAACTGAGATATACATTGATCTCATGAATTCTATACAATTTTTGCAAGGAAACACTTAGTTCTAAGCATTTGAGCAACTAGACAAGAAAGTAGGTTCAGCAGAGAAATCTGCAGTGCGGCACATTAAATGTTGATAATTCTCAGCTGTGAGCGTCTGTGGTAAGAGAAATGCTGAGCTTACCTTGCTGGGGAATCTGACAGAGAAATCCAGTCCAGAAACGTGTGCACTCACAAGTGAAAGCATTGATGCCATCCACGCATGTTCCCCCATTCAAACAGGGGTTGCTCAGACACTCGTTGATGTTTTCTGTGCAGTTGATTCCAGCCCAACCTGAGTCACACTTACAAAGATAACCAGATACTGTTTCCTGAGGAAAGAAAAACCATAATGCCATAAAACAAATGGATAGACAATAAATTCCAATCCACCCATATAGTAAAGGAAAGTGATGCTACATGATATACGCAGTAGGCGCTGAGCCATAAGCAGCTTCCAGAGGCCTAACTTGTATCAACTCATTTAACTGGTGATCGCTAAATATTGAAGTATAAGTTGGATCTATTTGGAGCAAACTGTAGGCTTTGTTTTACTACTTTGTAAATCACTGAGAGAAAAAATTAACTCAATGGTTTTTCCTGGGCACTAAAGTTATTATCTGCCTTTCATCTGAAAGTTATTGACAGTTCCTTATCTTAAGCTTAATCATTACCTTAAAATTAACAAATCACAGAAAATGTATTGTATAGATGTGAACCTAAAATTATTCTCAAGTACTCTATCTCCTCAGAAAGAATAAAGGACTCACGATGCACTGTCCATTTAAACAGGGGCGACTCAGGCAGATATCACTGAGTTGCACACACCCATTTGGGCCCAAGCCATTTCCAGTATATCCCGGCAGACAAGTACAGAGAGGTAAGGAACCTATTTGGAAATAAAAATGAAAGTGTAAATACAAGATCTCCTTGATTCAAACCCAGTAACATAACTCAGGGTCTTTTGCCTCACTTAGACAAGAAACAGTCAAAGTCTCTAGTGGCAGGCAAGACAAGGTATAAGGAGAATATACTAGAATCTTTATTTTTCTATTTTTATCTTAAAAATAAAAAAGGCATAGCATGCCTTCGACACTTTACATACAAATTGACACTGGCCCATAGGCTGTGGTCCTGAGTTGTGCGCACATGTGAGGTCCACCAAGGAAAAGGGGAGGCTCTCGTCACAGCGGGGCTGATGGTACTAAAGAGGATTAGTATGATGATCGCATCTGTTGCAAACACTGTGCACATATTAACTAACTGAATCCTTTCAAGTAGGTACTTTATTATCGCCACTTACAGATGCAGACAAAGCTAGAATATGGTGGAGCCGAGGGAAAAATGAAAACCTCAGTAGTCTTTTTCCAGAATTCATGTTCTTAACTACTATAGTATGCTGTTAATTCTTTAATAAACATTTAAATAATCACAAGTGTGTGTGAGTATATATATTATTTTATGTATATGCATATATGTATATAAACACGTTAGTGAAAATAAAAGTGGTATTTTGAAATAGCAAAACATATGATACATTATTCAACAAATGGAGTTGGGACCAGCCACCCATGTGGACAAAAATAACAAGCTAGATCTCTCTTTGATGTTACAGATAAATATAAATCTGAAAAAGATAACAGAACTTAATGTATAAAATAAAGAAAAATATAAAAGAACATGTACTAATACTTGAATATTTTTAAAGGGTTTGTTTGGTAGGGAAGGCCTAATTAAAGGGAAGAAACTAGTTACGTTTTTGATGGCATAATGTTTCACTTCTAAACAGAAAATACCACCACAAAATGAAAAAATAGAAACAACATGCCAGGAAAAATACATGTGAAATATAAAACAGGTAATTTCATAACAAAGTTTTACAAATCAATAAGAAAGCAGATGAGCAAAGACATGAACAAATAGGAAAAAAATGGCCAGTAATCAAAATCTTAATTTTGACTTAGTCAAAATTCTGCCTATAAAATTGACTAAAATAAAAAATAACAATAGTATTCATTATTGTTAAGGGTGGAGTAAATGTATTATTTTCATACACTGTTGTGAGTATCTAAATTGATACATTTCTGAAAGTTTAGTGATACATATTTTAAAAGTTATAGTAGTTGAAGCTTGATTTACACAGCATCGCAGGCACTATTGCTTATCTCCCTAAATTCCATATTTTCCTCCCTTATTCTTTATTTTAATGGGGGGTATGGGCACCTGAAATAAAGACTACATATCCCAGTCTCCCTTGCAGCCAGGGTTAGCCACCAAGCTCAGTTCTGGCCAATGGCACAGAAATAAAAGTATCCTTAAAGGAAGTGGACATGTCCACCTTCCTCTTTTTCTTCTTCCTGCTTGCTGAAACAATTATGAATTTTAGCCGACTAATGATCTTGGAAAGTAATTGTTAAATTAGAACAGATCATAAAAGAGCACAGTCTGTTGCATTTTTTAAAATCCCAATGTAGTTTTATAACATGGATTATTTTTTGATTTGAAGATCAAAATGAGAATTTTGAGGATAGCGGAATTTGGTTTTAAAAAGTTGATTTGTTTTCTAAGGTCATGTTAAAATAGCCCAAAGCAGAGGGAGCGAGGAGCCATTACCTAGAACTGAGGAGCACGAGGCGTGTGGGTGGCAGCCGCCGTTGTTGACCGAGCAGAGGTCTACGAGGGTGCACACTCTTCCGTCGCCCTGGTACCCTGATCGCGGCGAGAGCGGGCGTGGCAAACAGCGTTACGGTTGTTCAAGAAGAAGAATTCCAATCCCAATCCGAGAATCAAATATCATGAACCAGACCCACCAGAGACCCTCTACCCTCCAACAGAAAATGTAAATTTAAAGTGTCATAAACAAAATTCCATAATTAAGAAAAAGGACAACAAGAATTAGGAACTGATTTCAGAAACAATGTTGTTGGTTGTTTCAATTATAAAATAAAAAATAAAGGATGTATGAAACTACTTGTAGACTTAGAAAGTGCTGACAGTAAAAAGGTAGACATTTTTACATTACAGTGAGTTGATGAGCTTAGAGCTAAATTACTGTAGAAGTCCAAAGTACTGTTGCTTTGTGTTAATGAAACATACAGTGTTTCAGTTTATCCCTTCGAACTGCTTGAACTTCCTGGAGAGGAACTCAATTTAGATTAGAGGATAGCAGTAAAGACTTGTTTCCAGAAGCGAAAGAAAACTAACATGTGTTACATGCCTACTATGGTGCCTGTTAGTTACTAAACTTTGTAGGTCAAACCCCTCATGTATACATTATATAATAAATTATCTGTGGGGGCAGTGGAGCTGTAGGTCTGTGATTCACAAAGAAAATGTTTCAAATTCTGCATTACCTTGGTAGGCTATTTCACAGTTTTTAAATCTTCATTGTTTTCCTTGGATATTCAACTGTTTTTATTTCTTTCTTATAATAAACCTATACTAATGTGCCCGGAATCCATAAGTTAAGTAAAACTTTCCTAACCCATTTCTCTCCTTAGACAGAAGTCATGTTTATAATAGAAGAAAAGATCCTGTTTTCAAAAGTATGGTTTGCCTGTAATGGAATTGGGAAACTTAGCGTAGTACCTGGTGGGCAGGCCTGGCAGTGGTAAGATCCAGGTGTATTCACACATTGAACAGGTGGAGCCACCGAACAACCACCATTATTGATCTCACATTCATTGATATCTTGGCAAACATATCCATTTCCTTGCCAGCCTAGAAAAATAAAAAGACTTGAAAAGTTAGCTCTATGGATGAGTCAACAAAGAAGAAAAGTAAATAATCAAATCATATTTCAAAAACTGGCTTAATTAACTAAAAGGAACTATAGATTAGAATGAGATATACTCTACTCAGATTGGCAAAAAATTTTTTTAATTTTTTTTATTGTTCAGTTACAATTGTCCCCGTTTTTCCCATTGCTCTCCCCTGCCCTACCTACCTCCCCTCTCCCACAGTCAGTCCTCCCCGGCATTGTCCTTGTCCAGCCGCCCCTTGACTTGACCCTTTTAAATATTTAAAATCATATTCTGGCAAAGAGGTGGGCAGATGGGATACTTTTATATGCTGTTAGTCAGAAGTTAATAAAACTTATATGGAAAGAGATCTAGCAGTAGTCACTGAATTTCTTAAAATACATACCTTTTGACTACCAATTCCACTTCATAAAACTTATTCTACAGTGACAAAACCGCAGTATGTAGAAACAGAGGCAAGCAGATGTGCACTGCACTTTGTTTCATGGGGAAGAAAGTCCCAGTGGTCAATAGGGGCACAGCTGATTACATGATGAGATATCTATACCCCGGAACGCACAAACTGTGTTGAATAACATGCACACATGTATAGAAATAATGAGCGAAAATACAAAATTTTAGGATAATATGCAGACTGTGATTGAGCCCAATTTGGGGAAAGGTTCTTTTTTAATTTGCATGTGTGTGTGTGTTTTCGTATGAGTGAGGGGGTGTCTCCTTAGGAGGAGACCGGAGGTGAAAACAGGGAAGATCCTATCACTTCAAACGTTTCTGTTTTACTCAATTGTTGCAAGTCTTACTACTCATAATTCAAATGATCGAAACCATAAGAATGTTTCAAACATTTCACATGAATGCACTAAATCAAAAGCCACTAAATAAAGCAACGGGGGTGGGGGGTCCTTGGTGAATCAGAACCTCAGGGTCTGAAGCTGCAAGGCTCAGATCCAGAGTCAGGCAGACCTGAGTGGAATGCTGGCTGCTTATAAGCTGTGTGATCTTGGGAAGTCTCAAGTTCTTATATATTACAATGGGGATGATACTAATTGCCACCATTTCTTCTTTTTGGTGTAGTTGAAAGAATTAAAAATTGCTTAGCACAGTGCCTAATGACATTTCCATAAAAGAATAGCTGCCATTATATTCCTTTTGTGCTCCACTTTCTAAGAACACCCAAAGGAGTGCAGACAAGCCTTGTAAACTCTCTGAGTTCCGGTTAATTGTCACCAGTGCACCCAGCTCAGAGTAGGTAGACGACAAACATGCATTAAATGGGTGAAAGTGATCCCGTATAGTAAGGGATGAAACTTGGACTCCAACCCAGGCAGTCTCTGAGTCCAGAGTCCATGTTTTTTATGACTCTGCATTTGACCTCCCCTGCAGACTTGGTCCCCATGTATCTGCAATGGAGCGGGACATCCATCCCTATTTACAGCAAGGCCATGGGATCTTCTAAGGACACACCCAGATGAGAACTACTGAACCCTACTGGAGACATTAAGAGGCAAATAATTTGCCCAAGTTGACAGATATCTGGCTAACACGAAGCGGGGACTAGAGCACATGTCTTTTGATCTCAAGTCTAGCTGGCTGATGGCAACATGAAATGTTTGACCTCACAAACTATGGCTAACCCTGACCCCAGTGCCTGACTCTGGCACGGCCCAGGCAAACCTCCCATTTCTGTTGTTGAATTGTTAAAGCTGGGAGATGGTCTGGGATGGGAGTTAGTGAAAGAGGACATGAGACTGGATTGGAACACCTCCTAAGGATGGTCTTCTTATCCTTCGGCAGTGGAAGGGACTTGGTCCTGGCACCTAGCCTGGCTGGCCAGCAGGACGGCATGGTGTCTCTGGCTGGGCATGGATGTGCTCATGTACCTGTGGGACAGGCCCCGCAGTAGAAGGAGCCTGGAGTGTTGAAACACTGCACGAGTGCTGAGCAAGGCGGGGGCCAGAGGCTGCACTCGTCTCTGTCCAGCGTGCAGGCGGAGCTGTTCTGCGGGGACGTCCAGCCAGCATCACAGATGCAGCTGTACTTGGGCTGGCAGGGTGACAAAATGTGAATGAAGACAATCAGGGAAACGAGCAAGAAAGCCTTTGAAAATCTCACCAAGCCCCAGAGCGTTTACCCCTCATGCTCACTTCCGTAAGGCCCATTGAGTGGCTTCTCTTTTCCTCCCATATGATTAAGCATTTAGACCAGACTGCACAAAAAGAGAAACATCTTTATTTCAGAGTAAGGGAAACCTATCATTTGCCTCAAAGATGCCAGGGAAAGAGCAACAACAATCAAGGACTGTAAGTCAATATAATTAAAGTCAATCAACTCAGCCTGCTGTGTTTTTAGAGGGAAAAACACCCATGTAGGCACAGACCTTGGAAAATCAACTGTTTCCTTTTCGAAAGTCTCTCCTTCCCCTCCATCCACCATCATTGGAAGGGAACCATTTTCCATCATGTAAGTAGGACAAAAGAGAACTGAAAACAAAGACCTGAAGGTCTCATGCAAGGCCAAGCCACAGGGCCTGGGCAACCTTGAGGGTCAGGAGTCAAGGTTGTGAGGACTCAGAGCACAGGGCATTCAGGGAAGTGGGTTCACAGAGTCTGCAGCTGCCACAGAGGCCAGAAAAAAAAAATCCAGACTCCTTAAAAGTGCATGTTGCTAACAAGTGTGGCCCTTTTGTGTTCCCATGTCTTATCACTGCTAAAACCCACAAGGCCAAAAGATAGTCCTGTCTCACAGAGAGACTCATGAGAGCATCATAAAAAATGTTAGTAAATTTACCTGGCTGGTGTAGCTCAGTGGATTGAGCGCGGGCCTGCGAACCAGAGGATCGCGGTTCGATTCCCAGTCAGGGCACATGCCTGGGTTGCAGGCCAGTTCCCAGCAGGGGACACACGAGAGACAACCCTACATTGATATTTCTCTCCCTCTCCCTTTCTCCTACCCTTCCCCTCTAAAGATAAATAAATAAAAATCTTAAAAAAAAAAAAATGTTAGTAAATTTATATAATGAAGTCTGAACTTCTGGGTTCAGCTTTCTGCTTTTTTATGGACAACTCACATCCCCTTCCTGCTTAAGGACAGGAAGTGACTTCCTCTCTGCAGCCTCACAGGACCGTGCTGTGCACAATCACCCAGGATGACAAATGACCCTGACTATCTCCGTGAAGTCACGGCCCAGAAAGAACCCACCTCTCCAGGGTACACCCGGACTAGGTCTTCACAGATGCCATGGACACAGAGGGCCTTGGAGCCTCCCTCACAGTCGTTGTATTTGGAGGCACACTGGGGGCCATGTGTCTCCGGTGAGCAGAGGCACCTGTTGGTTACACAAAAGCACAATGTCAGGGCTCGTGTCCGAGTGAGCGCCTTTCTTTAGCATCAATAAAAAAATAATTCCAGTTGCTGGTCAATGATGTTCACAGGGAATCATAAATCAGCAAACCAGATACACCAGCTAAATAAAGTCTTGAAAGAAAATTGCTCTGCTTCAAGCAGTGCATTTAGGAAATGTGTCATCCTCTCAAATCTGGTGTGAGAGGGGCATGACTTACTATCTGGGCAAGACTGCCACCATAAATTTCTCTGGTATCATGTCATCGAACTTTTCAAAGGTCAGGCATCTATAAACTGATAGTTTGTTCCAGATGGTCAAGGGAGAGCTCAACGAGTCCATTCATTGTTCGTCCAGCTAGACCCACTGGTACTCACAGGTGACCTTGACTGAACTAATACATTCCTGAATGTTCTTTAGGACTGTATAACCCAACAAGCAATGTAATATCCACATTTATGATCATTATTATTATATTACAAAGGGCAACACTTCTTCTACCCATGAGATGTAGTTAACATAGTAACATTTCCTCCACAGTCACATTTTAACTAACAAAATGTGATTATTACCTAATACCTAAGCTGGTGGTGGGTGCTTTGTTACAAGAAGATTTCAGTTAACGATAACCAAATAGGCAAAATTGCTTTTTCTTTAAGCTTTGTATAATTCTTAAAATTGTTGAATTAGCTTTATATTTGCATTGCACCTTCACAGGGAATGTGGAGGGTATGAGGGTGGCACTGGGGGAGCTGGAGCTGCTGAGCCCCATCTTAGTTACACAGAACTCAGCACAGTGAACGGAGAGGAGAGCCAGCCCAGGGTCAGCACCTGCCTGCCTTAAACAGCGTTGACCTCATGGAGGAAACTGACTACTGGGGCTAAGGGACCAGAGACAAGGAATGGAAAGGACCTGATGAACATGCACCATGAATTCATTTCTGAGGGCTCTGGGAAAGGGGCCACTCTACAAGGTAAAGACGTTCTTTTAACAGCACACATTGAGGCACAAGGAGTTCAGCTGATGTCCGTGGATGACACAAATTTGTGACTGACAGCGTGGGAGGTGAGAGTTTGGCTGTTTGAGAGGCATCAAGAGCCACTCTCTGGGCACAGAACTTGGTGTACCCATGGAGAATCCCAGCAACAATTGCTAGGGTGGCACCTTTGAGGAGGTTTATGTGGGGGGAGGGGGGGTATGGGAAGAAGATATCAGTGAATGTGGCCGGAGGTGAAGAGTAAGAATAGGGTGAGTACCATTGAGGCACTCATATGAAGCATTGCCAAACCTCGCAAACAAACTTACAGGATGCCCAGTTAAATTTTAATTTCAGATAAATGGATACTTTTTTGGTATGCATACACCCCATGCAATTTGCAACACCAATATGTGATTGTGTAAAAGTTGTTCCAATAAGAAATCACATTTCTGAGCATTCCAAGGTTGCCTTTCTCATTAAGATAAGGTCATAGTTTAATAGCAATAGATGATTAAACTTAAAAAGATTCAATTATTCATTCCCTACCAAAAGTTATTTATCTTCCTTTCCTCTCTCTTTCCATACTCTCCCTCTTATATTCTCATCCCTTTCCCCTCTCTCTCCCATCCTCAGAAAGACTATTCTTTCAGAGAATTTAATCAGATTCTTAGAGATTATAGAACTTCAGACAATCGTACATACATATTTGAGTAATCCAGGTGGCTCCCTTGCTGAAAGTTATTTTATCACCACCTCTACCTGCCACAAAGTTTTAAAATCTTTAGTACAAATGATTACTAGCTTTCTGAGTCTATCAGGTGTGAGAGATCTGAGTATTCTGGCCTAATGGGACAGGGCTGCCCAGGTTTAAATCCTGACCGTACCTGTTAACTGTTCATCTCAGATAATGCAATCACTCCCTCAGCTTCTGCTTCTTATAAATCAGTAGTGCCAATCTATAAACACTATTTTCATCTTGGGATCTAAAGGCATTTTTCTGTAGCAAGTGCTCAGGAAATTGTGTTTACCTTATCCCTGAGTGCTTTACTACTGGAAGATGACTTAAGATTTAAGAGGAGATTCTGGTTCATGGATTTACAGTTAGATCCTCTCACTTTATCTCTCTCTTCCTTCTCCCTTGCTATTATCACTTGGATTTAAGTTAATTTTAATCCTATACTCTTCCCTAAACAGCTAGAAAGTACACTTCATTCATTTAAGTTTGGATCATTTGAGAGGAAGAATGGTTGAGAGGAAGAAGCCGCATTATTAGCTTCCTTGCAATGACCCCAAAGACAAGGCAAAGTTAAAGACTTTCCCTTTTTATGTATTTTTCACACAGCAATGTTGGTATGTAAAATATATTCTTAAAGTATCTGGATATGGCTTTTAAAGAAAAAGTAACACATGTCACTTTTGTAATGCTGTCTACTGCTGATTTGGCTCTAGTAGAACAAAACTAGGCTTTTTCGGTCTTCAAAACACTGCAAGTGCACTTGGCAATGGAGACAGGTCAAATATACGTTCACAGTCATAATTTAACTTGCTTTAGAGTCCATAGTTCAATATTAATATAACTGACTAACTGAAAGAGGTAATAAGTTTAATACCTAACTACCACCTGAGCTAAAAACAGACCATCTTCATGGTGTAAGCTCTCCATGTTTTAAAATCCACCAGTGATAAATAAATATAAATCCACCAGAGATAAATAAAATAAAACATACTAGTTAGTCATCCTCATGCTCCTGGAAAAAAAAGTCAACTTTTTTCTATAAAGCCTTCTCAATCTGAGCCCGAAGAATATATAGTATATACCAGCCATGTGTGGCAAATGTGGACTCCATGGGCTATCTTAATCCAAAGTAAGCAGGGAGCAATAACAATCAATTCTTCAGAACAAAGAGGCAATAACAGTGTTGTGAAGTGGCTCAGTACCATTATCTGTTAGCCCAGGAGTTGAGGGCAAGACCAGGAGTCACAAAACCTCCTGGGTAGAAACAGGCGATAGTACTCCATGCTCTACTTTCATTACTCAAAAAAAAAAAAAAAAAATTTAACCAGAAATGTTCCTATGAAATAGGGTTTTCAGTTAATTAGCATTTGCATAGTGCTTTATCTTTCAAAGTAGGAATTATAATCCCCTTACATAAAGACTCCTTTGTCTCCCCAAGTCAACTCCTCCGCCTCCCAGAGTGAGAGACTGAAGGAGGCCCCAAACCCAGAGCAAACTCTGCCCACTGTGACCCTATTGTTGAGGCTCCAGATTATTCAATAGCCTCTCAAGTTTTATGTTAGCAAACGCCTGAAGTTTCCTGAAGGGGTTACTAGCCTCAAAGAAGCTACTGATTAACAAAGATTTAATCTCGAATAATTAATAGAACTCAAAGAAGCATCTAAGTGATTGCTGTTTCATTATCAGACAGAAAGCAAGGATTTCTCATGCACATTTTTCTTTGTACTTTTATTCCTTCAAAAGTCTCTATCATATGCCTGAATTACAGTGTGTATGTTGTAGAAAATCGAGTGGGCTTTGTGAGGCTTCATAAACTATCCCAGATCAAGAAGAAGAAGCTATCAAGGGCAGAGATTAGAAACCAGAAGCATTTCCAGAGTCAGCACAATGAGTCTTTGCGCTTTCCTTTACTGATGGGTGCAAGAGAGAGCTCAGCATCGCTCTTAAAAGTTGAATCTGCTGTTTACTGTTTAGGCAGCCCTCAAATGAAAAACATCTCTAACATCCTCCCTTTCCCATTTGTATCTGACAACGAATTCTCTCACCCTGGCATGCAGCCAACTGCTGTGTTCAAGTTTTTCTTTTCTTTTTGCAGGGGCGAGGGTGGGGGTTGGCACATGGAAGTAATGTGCTGGGTCGGGGGGGGGGGGGGGAGGGGCGGGGGGAAGGAGGGCGGATCAGTTTTGCCCTGTTTCTATGGATCTCATCCCACCTGTACATCTTTGATATTCTGTTCACTTGGGAGACCCCAGGAGACAATGATGGTGAAAGAAGACCAGAGTGAGACCTAATATTCCCGACATTCCTAGATATCAGGTAGGCAATAAAATATTAGTGCTAAGAGTTGGGACATTTGCCACTAATGTCTACAAACAACACTTCTCCTTGATAAATGCCCATAAACATAAATCAGGAGATAATGCTTTCAAGAGAGTGAAAGATTAGACCCACATTCTGGATCTCATCCAAGCTTTAATGTTTATAAAAGCAGGAGGATGGGGAGGAGGGGAAGTGTCATTTGGATGAGAAACAAAATCCTGACAGCAAAAAGCTCTTTAATAATATAATACTTAATTTAAGTTAAAGGTGGTTAATTTGGGTTTCGCACCATGATTAACTCGTACATATATCTATCAGAAGTTTCAATGAGTTAAGCTTATAACTTAGAAGGGGAAAAAATTTTCAGATCAGATAAAAAGAACAAAAGAATTAATTAAATGAAAAAGAGGTTTGTGACTGTTTTCTGGAAAAAAAAATAGTGTGTTTACAGATAACCAGGAAAGAAAAACAAAATTACTGTACTATTTTTGCTGGAAAGAACAGAAGGAATATTGTTTTGAGGGAATTGAAGGACATGATAGCAGAAACACTAGTAAGAGAGCAAATGATCACTCCGTACGCCAATGAGATTACACCCGAGAGTATTGAAAGACCATTCATGCCACAACAAAATCAATTTCTTTATGCCTTGATAATCACAGAGTATAAGAGACCAACCAATGTATGAGAAAGATAATGTTGAGAGATTTTTTTTCAGAAAGTGATTTTAAGAAACCGTACAGAAGTAAGTTTGACGTTGATGTGCCATAAATTTCTGGACTTGATTATTTAAAAAGAGAATGTGTCAGCCAGCATCCCTAGCATTGGATAGGAACATGGAGGGAGTCTGCTGGAGAGGGCAGTGCCTGAGCTGGGAAGGAGGACGCTGTGGGCAAGCCCTTCAGACAGTGTCAGTAAGGAGAGAAGGCAGGAGCTTCGTGATGAGTGTGGTCAGGGGCCTTGTAACTAATTGAAGAAAGGCGGTGAGAGTTAACTATCTGAAAAAAAAACTTCAGTTCAATCTCTGCTCTTGTTATGCATACAGAGAGATACTGAATGCAGGTATTCTTACCCAATCTGCTGCCTGAGTACAGCAGCGGTTCACTGCTATGGTGGGGTAGCCCTTGTTGAGGTAAGAATGTCCAAACATGTGGGGAATTTTTTTATAACAATTTATTTGAGTCAAACCTGGATATTCCTGGAAGCAAGTCTCAACAGACTGAAGAAAAATGCTCACCAGAATAACGGTTTGCAGTTTCTTTTGTGCATTTGAGGTTAAGCAGAGAACGTAAGGATGATTACTTGAAAAGTGGGAGAAAGAAAAGCGAGAACTGGATTACAGGACAGTTAAGATCATGTACTGTTTCGAGGGTGGTCAAGCTTTGATGGGGACCTGAAAGGGGGTATGTCAAAGGTGTACTGACCTGGATGCACAGAAATAATGGACAGGGCTTGCCTAAGGCAAAGATAAGCCTTCTCCTAAAGAAGTTATCTGCCTGACTACCCACCATGACCTGCCTGCCCATTAGGAATTTTGGGTCAGACCACCCTGAGAGGTGCTTCCCCTAGAACCCCATTTTCATCCACACCCTCTTCTATTTAAAACTCTTAAATGGCTGCCCCTTCAAACTCAGCCTCATCTCCCACCGTGCTGTCCTTCCTCTCTGCCAGCCACAGTGGCCTTCCAGTTCCTCAAGGCCTCCAGAGAAAGAGTTTCTTTGTGGGCTGAGAGCTGAGGATGCACAGCTTTTCTTCCTCTACGTAAATCATTCTGTGTACTGTGTAATCACAGCCGCGTATTTCCCCAGGGAGCTCCTAATTTTGTTGCTAATACAGATAGGTAATCTCAAATGCTCTTAACTACAGAATGTCTTAGTCCTTCAAAACCACACACTAATATACATTTTTTAAATATGCAAAAGTGATAACTTTTGGCCAAAGCTTTAAGAGACTTTAAATGTCTCTGCTCAACCCTCCGGGGGCTTTTGACCTCAGCCGTGAGGACACTCCTCAGGCTGCTGTTGCTCCTCAGGCCCCAGCGGAAGAAGGAGACAGGAAGACCAAACCTAAACTGGAGCAGAGCTCCCAGGAGTATGAAAAATAAATGCTTGCATAAAAAAGGAAAAAAAATCAGTTACCTGTAACTCCCTACTGTGTTTATGCACGTGGCTCCGTTCTGGCAGCTGAAGGGTGTTCCTGAGTAAACCTCACATTCATTAACATCCACTGAGCACAGAGGACCCTGCGTTCATACAAGGAACAGAGTGAGTGCCACAGGTCACAGAAGCATCTGGGGCCCACGTTCAAGTGCGGTGTTTAAGGATCTACACACGGATAGTAAAGAAGTCCTCAGTCAAGCCAAATATAATAATACTAATACAAATATTAATCTCTGGTTATCCTTCCTCTGGAACTCAGATTTCACCTAATAGAGCCAAAGAGCTCTTTATAAAAAAGCCCCAGTCACACAAGAAGAATACTACACAAATTATACAAAATGAGAATTAGTTAATTCTCATTTCACTATGGTGCTATGCCTGGGAATACTCACTTAACAATTTTATTTTAATATGTATATCAGGAGCACTTTCCACCATTAATAGAAAAGAGCAAGAAAATGTACTTGGCTATGTCAAATTTGTTGAGTACATTTGATACTAGGTAATTTAAATTAATGTTAGCCGAAATAGCATGCTCTCCATGTGGTTATCCGCTCAACTGAACCCCTCCTTCAGACGTCTTGGCATTTAGTGGGTTCCATATTCTTGCTTGCCATTGTTTGGATTTTGACATACACAGTGTAATTCATTCTGACTCAGAAGACCACAGAATCCTAGAAACTTTGGATGGAAAACTAAACATGTCTGAATGATTCCAAGGAAACCACAGGTGCTGACTCATCATCATTTACAATCAAAGACCACGCGACTCACCTTCCACTGTGAAGGACAGATACAAAAAAAGGAATCATGAAGGTTGAGGCAGGTTCCACCGTTCTGGCAGGGATTGCTGCTGCAAACCCTCTTGTCAACTGTCTGAAACAAAGACAGGGCGGGGTCAGCAAGGCAGTCGGGCCTGCGCAGGCAGCTTGCGCGGCCGGCGCGGTTCAGGGCGGGCGCGTGTACAAAACGCATTTTCCTGCAGCCACTCGGGGCCCTCCTGCAGGTATTCAACCAGTGACTTCAGTTCTTCTTCAGATGGATCCTCTTGTGAAGAAGAAAGTGTTTTGTAGAGGTCCTGCATAGTCCTTCACAGTTTACACGCATTTAACCATGCATGGGATAAAGTGTGAGGCGAGAGGATTCTCATTCTATTCTTTGGAAAAGCACTGTGCACCAGAGAAATATGTGTTGGTAGACATGTGTGAAGTTTTCGGGTGTGGGAATAATAATGGACATTCCTATTGTGCTAAGAAAATGAAACGGAACTTCCAGTTCTTTTGCCGTTATTGTTATCTTTGGTACCTCCTGATAAGCATTTGAAATATGATCATCTTTTGCTGTCACCCCTCCGCCAAGGGTTAAGATGACTGAACTCTTTCATCCAAGTCCCTTTGTTTGAAATGTGACCAGCTTAGATACACCCTCCACTCTCAGGCTCATGTGACTACTTTCAGGCAGAGTCACAGACAGACCGTCTTTGTCTACACCTGGGGAACAGGTCAGCTACCGGTTCCAATCTTGTAAGATTTCTAATGGTTTTGGGGGCAAAGAAACCATCTTTAGAGAGGACAAGTAATTAGGAAAGGATAGGTATTCTATTAATTTTACGTAATCATAGTCTAATTCTGTGTTTTAAAAATTAAAATAGGAGCGAATTATTTACTACATTTTAAAAAATATTCAGCAACTCACAGAGAAAATGAAGCCTGTTCCTTTCATTTCACAGAGGAAACCGAGAGCCAGGGGATGGCCACCTGCATGTCTCAGCACCATTTACTGCAAAGCCCATTTCTCTCCTCCTTTGTCATAAGTCAGGTGACCATACATGTGAGGGTCTCTGGGCTATGTTTCTTCCATTATTCTATCTGTCTCTTTGTGCCAGCACCACAATTGGTCCAATTCATCAAAAGGCATTACTAAGAAAGCTAACCACAATCTCATTAAAAGTTTTTCTGGTGTACAAAAGCAGTCCTGTCTGGGGAATAGAAACACAAAAGCCTACGGGGGCCCAAGGGGAAACGCAGTCAGTGAGCGGTCAGGAGGAAGACGACAGGCAACAGTGGAGATGGGGGTGCACTGGCCTTGTCCCCAGGGAGAAAGGCACCTACACTCAAACATCAATAAAAATTCTTCCTGGGGGATGGCCAGAGGGACAGTCTGAGCTAATTTTGATCATGGCCTCTAGTCCTTGACGTTCCGGTAGGAAGAAAGAAGCACTCTAGGAGACTGAAAACTCTGGTGCCATGTCTTGCTGGGCAGGAGTGATTGCTTGCTTATTTTCACTCACTCAGTTACTCCCTTAAAAGGTCAAGGCTGAGTGTGTAGTTTACTATCAAAGTCAGCAAAAGGAATATATGAATTGTTTGCCAAATTTAAAACACCGAAGTAGAAGACAACATTTGAAGTATCATCGAAACAGATGAAGACCATTAGGGCAGAAATTATTAACCTGGTGTCTCCTGACTTTTATTTAAATTTTTTAATATGGGACATTCTGTGTGTTTCTTTGCATAGAAGGTTATGGCTTCCGTTAAACTCTTAAAAATGCCAACCACTCACAAAAGGGGTAAAAAGCCTAAAATTACAAGGACTAGTTTACAAGCATGTAGTAAAGTAATGGAAGATATACTCTAGAAATTGCTCAAATTTACTTAACAGCAAATGCACTTTTAAGGACATTTGGAATATTTTGTGTTACATTCCAGATTTCTGAATTTAGTGTTCGAGAGGTACACGACCAATCAAAACTTAGCCCCGGATCCCAGAATCAGCAGGCTGGTGGTGGTCAGGAGCTGACCAGACGCAGCGCACGCCAGCCTGCCATCACACCGTCAGCGGGTGACGTATCAGAGGAAGAGCACGTGGACAACTGAACTCAGAGTCAGAAGGCCGCGCATGCGCACGTGCCTCGCAGGCCCAGTGACCTTGGGCTCATCACGTCATCTCTCTGACACTCAGGTTCCTTGTCTGTATCCTGGGGAGTATGAACTATGTATGATGAGAATTAAATTTCAGGAAAATCAAAGTCCTCCGTGTTAATCATTCATCCATCTTAAGATAATCCTGGATCCATCAATGATTCTAGTGTATTTTAGGCAAAAGATGTTAGATATGTAGTAGTTATGGACTTACCTGCTGTAAGCTTTGAAATTTTCTTTGAAGATCCACAAACTAGAAGTTGGGAGGAAAGAGCATCTGTTAACTGGTTCCAAGGCATTTTATATAAAATGTTATCCCCTTGACGTGCTTTCCTAATACCTTCTTTTGGGGACCAACTTTATCTGTTTCTTTCTTTTTTTTATTGCCATACCCCCTCATT
The DNA here is from genome assembly GCA_039655065.1 of Glossophaga mutica. Lineage (NCBI taxonomy): Eukaryota > Metazoa > Chordata > Mammalia > Chiroptera > Phyllostomidae > Glossophaga > Glossophaga mutica. The sequence continues at coordinate 163,703,454 of CM077303.1, forward strand.
CCTCTCCCCTCCAAGCTTCCCTTTGCTCCCACTCTCTTTCATCACATAGATTCTTTAAAAGCATTTTTACAAAAGAACCCACTGATAAGTTGATTCATTGCTTTTCTGCACACAGGAACTATGGGAATTCTTATAAATGGCAGAGATTCACCCGCTTCTCCAATGTGAAGGTTCTTATCAGAACATGAGCAAGGCTACTTATGCAACAAGTCCTGGCCACAGCATTTCCAGTATTCTGCCCATCACCACATCCACATCCTCTTTAGAGCTGTGTCATAGAAGCAAAAAGCCCAGGATCACAGTGTTAAATTTCTACAGAGGACACAAAGTTTGCATATACCTTGCAGAGTGGTTACTTATGAAGTTGAGTTAAGGAGAACCCATTCGCTCTAATGGTGCAGATGTGAGACTTACCTTAGAATTAAGCTGATCGATTTGACTAGAAATATTTTGAGGCAAACCAATTGCACTCCTTTTTAAATCTGTAATATCATCTTTGTTTTTCTGGATCTAATTATAAAAGGAAGATGGAAAAGAAAGAGGAGGAGGAAGAGAATGCTGGTGAAAAATTTATGCATTTGTTATAGGAGTTAAAACTCTGAAATGAGTAGTATTTTATTTTAAGCACTAAGATCTTGCCTATTATTATAAAAACCAAAACATTGCCATGTATAATAAACATCAGGCTAAAATAGCCATGGCGTAATTCCATTTACCTTTTTCAGCAACAATTCATGAAGGTATTTTCCATTTGCATTTTTCCCCATAATAACACTTTAGAGTGCTTGTTAAAAGCCTGGCTTGGAATCAGACTGTTGAGGTTTTAGATCTTGGCTCAGCCATTTGTTCTGTGCCTGTGGGTGAGTGATGGAACTGCTACAGGGTTCCTTTACGCCCCCATGAATGGGGTCATAATCGAGCCAACCTCATGGGGCAGCTGTGAGGGTCATATGAGATAATGCACGCAAATCCTGAGCACAGTGGATAGCCCACAGGAAGCCTAAAACGATGCCAACTTCTACACTGTGACGGACACACCAGCATGATGTAGCAAATGGTGAACACGGAGAACTCTCCATAAGGCAAGAAAGTAATTGGCTGATTCTGTTCCGTGGTCGAAGTGAACTGGTCACTCCTACTCCTTTCTCTGGTCCTTCTCCTTCCTTGCTCCCTTGTGGAGGAGTCCCAGTACTACCCTCTGCACCTTCTCTGGACGAGAGTACACAAGCCTGCCCATTACTAGCATTACTCTTTTTACCCATCATTAACCCGAGAGTGTTGTTCTTTACACAGACTTGTGTTCCCTCCAATGATGTTCTCTGTGCTAAAGATTCCAAATTAATATAAACTTGCTCAGTTACATCACCATATATGGTTATACAAAGTAACTTCAATATAACTCCAATGTATTATTACCTGATGTAAACATTCACCAAGGTCTTCGTCATTTAATTTAATTTTCCCCAGGGATCCAGTTTTAAATTCAATGTTTTGAGCAGACCCAGTAAGAAACACTAAATTTCCTCTCTCTGCAGTCATTCGAGGCCTATATAATTCAAACCAGAGAATGCATCAGTAATTAGCACATATAACTTTCAAATCCAAAGAATGAAGTTTCTCACTGATTAACTATAAACTATATACACCTCCACTTTGTAGTCAACTCAACCAAATTTTCCCTGTTCATGTCATTTCTTTCTCTGCAAATTTCCTGAAGATATGTCCTAGTAATTGCATACTTGTCTTATTTGCAAAATGATAAAGAAATTATTTGTGGATAAGAAGATAATTCCATACATCAACCCAAATGTTCTTCCCTATTTGTTTTTAATACCATTATTTTCCTCAAGGTAAATTACACCTTTGCTTTGTGAAAATTGATGAGGAACTACCCTTGTCTGTCAGCAGAAATAATCATGTGTGTCTACTTACTGTTGGAGATTGGTGTTCCTTTTTTGTCTCTGCAACTCAGGTATTCCATCTCCACCATTTGATTCTGCAAATGTCAATAAAATAACCACACTCCAGAGAAAAGGTGAGGACATGATCCTCACCAACCCTCTCAGGTTGTCAGGTAAGAGATAGCCCTCTCCAACTGACTGAGAGTGGGAGTTCAGAGAAAGTAAACTTGGTGCATGTACTTTGACCTGTGGAATGTCCTGCAATTTTTCAGTCCTTTCTTCTTTGCCCTAGAAGGCTGTTATTTTTTTCTTCCTGAGAGATGTAAATGATCTTAGATCTTCCTTACTCTTCAACTTTTAAGTGATGTACAACTTAATCATTATCTGTTTGACCTTTGAAATGGTAACAAACTGCTTTGGAAACACCCACTAAAACACTCCTTGCTTAAGATGTAACACGCCTTTCAACAAATGGTGCTGGAAAAAGTTTTGCCTGATATCCACAGGCAAAAGAATGAAGTTCTTACACTACACCATACATAAAAATTAACTCAAAATGAATCAAATGCCTAAGTATAAGAGCTAAAACTATACCACTGTTAGAAGAAAACGTAGGGAGAAAGCTTCACGAGGTGGGATTTGGCAATGATTTTTTAGATCTGACACCAAAAGCACAGGTGACAATAAGAAGATAAACTGGACTACTTCGAAGTGAAAAACTTGTATCACTATCAACGGATTGTAAAGGCAGCTCACAGAATGTGAAAAGATATTTGCAAATCACATATATAATAAGAGGTTAATATTCAGAATATATAGAGAACTCCTATAACTGAACAACAAAAACAGCAGCAAGAGACAAATAACCCCACTGAAAAATTGAAAAAGGAAAGACATTTATCCAATGAAGATATACTAATGGCCAAAAAACCCCCAAAACGAAACAGATGAAAACATGCTCAACATCATTCATCATTAGGGAAATTAAAATCAAAACCATAATGAGATACCACTTCAGACCCATTACAATGGTCACAGTCAAAACAAAACAAAACAGAAAAAACAGGATGTTGGTGAGGATGTGAAAAGAAATTGGAACCTTTGCGCACTGTTGATAGGAATGGAAAATGGTGCAGCCACTAAAACACAGTACAGCAGCTCCTCAAAAAATTAAACACAGAGTTATTGCATAGTTCAGCAATCCCTGAACATGTACACAAAAGAATTGAAAACAGAGACTCAAAGACATTTTTACCATCATGTTCATAGCAGCATTACTCACAGTAGTGAAAAGGTAGAAGCAACCCAAGTGTCCATTGACAGATATGAATGGATAAACAAAATATGTTATGTACATATACAAAGAAATATTATCCAGCCTTAAAAGGGAAGGGAATTCTGAAGCATGCTGCAACCTGGGTGATACTATGCTAAGTAAAATAAGCCAGAAATCAGGGTTCCAGCCAAGATGGAGGCATAGGCAGAAACGCTTCTCTTCCTCACACAACCAAAAGAGGGATAACAACCAATTTAATAACAAAGAACAACCAGAACTGCCAGGAAATCAAATTGCCTGGATTCCAACAACCAAGGAGTTAAAGAAACATTCATCCAGACTGGTATGAGGGGCGGAGATGGGCAGCGAGGGCAGAGAGGACCTGCAGCAAGGCAAGGCGGCAGGCCATGTGGGCGATCCCACATTCATGCAGATAAGCCAGGAGGAACAATGTGGGAGTAAGACAGACCATGAAACCCAGGGTTTCAGGGCGGAAAACTAAAGACTCAAAACCACTGGCTGTAAAAAATTTGTGGGGGTTGCAGTAACAAGGGAAATTCCCTGTCTCACAGGAGAGTCTGTTAGAGAGGCCCACGGGGTCCTAGAACATACATCAATCTACCCACCTGCGAATCAGCACCTGAAAGGGAACAATCTGCTTGTAGGAAGGGAGAGAGGTGATGGAAAGTCAGATGAGAGCAGAGCAAGCAACACTGTTCCCTCTTGGACCCCTCCCCAATAGACGGCACCACCACACAACAAAGATGGTTGCCCCACGCTGGTGAATACCTAAGGCTCCGCCCCTTACCATGTAACAGGTGCACTGAATCAAAGAAATAGGGCCCAAATCAAAGAACAGATCAAAACTCCAAAAATAGAACTAAGCAATGCAGAGATAGCCGACCTATCAGATACACAATTCAAAACACTGGTAGTAAGGATGCTCACAGAATTGATTGAGCTCAGTCACAAAATGAAGGAAGAAATGAAGGCTACACAAAGTTAAATAAAGGAAAATATACAGGGAACCAACAATGAAGGAAAGGAAACTGGGACTCAAATCAATTATTTGGAATGAAAGGAAGAAATAAACTTCCAACTGGAACAGAAACAAGAATTCAAAAAATGAAAAGGAGGAGAGGCTTTGGAACCTCTGGGACAACTTTAAACTTTCCAACATCTGAATCATAGGGGTACCAGAAGGAGAAGAGGAAGAGCAACAAATTGAAAACTTATTTGAAAACATAATGAAGGAGAACTTCCCCAATCTGGCCAAGGAAATAGACTTTCAGAAGTATAGGAAGCTCAAAGAGTCCCAAAGAAATTGGACCCAAGGAGGAACACACCAAGACACATCATAATTAAATTGCCCAAGATTAAAGATAAGGAGAGAATCTTAGAAGCAGCAAGAGAAAAGGAGACAGTTACCTACAAAGGAATTCCAATAAGGCTATCAGCTGATTTCTCAAGAGAAACCTTACAGGAAAGAAGGGGCTGGAAAGAAGTATTCGAAGTCATGAAAGTCAAGGATCTACACCCAAGATTATTCTATCCAGCAAAGCTTTCATTTAGAATGGAAGGGCAGATAAAGTGCTTCCCAGATAAAGTTAAGTTAAAGGAGTTCATAATCACCAAGCCCTTATTATATGAAATGTTAAAGGGACTTATCTAAGAAATAAAGATCAAAAACTATGAACAGTAAAATGACAACAAACTCACAACTATTGACAACTGAACCTAAAAAACAAGAACAGGAACAGAATCACAGAAATGGAGATCACGTGGAGGGTTATCAGTGGAGAGGGGGAGAATGAGGGGAAAAGGTACAGAGAATAAGAAGTGTAATAAGTAGGCACAAAATAGACAGGGGGAGGTTAAGAATAGTGTGGGAAATGGAGAAGCCAAAGAACTTATACGTACAACCCATGGGCATGAATTAAGGGGGCAGGAAATGCTGGAGGGTGGAGGAGTGCAGGGCAGAGGGAGATATAGGGGAGAAAAAATTGGGACCATGGTAATGGGATAATCAATTAAATATACTGAAGAAAAGAAAAGAGGTAAATCATAACAAAAATCAGCCAGACAAAAAGGACGAATACTCTATGGTTCTGTTTAGACAAAGAGCCTAAGGTCACCAAAGTCATCGAGACAGAACGTGGGATGGTGGTGTCCGTGGCTGAGGGGAGGGACAGTGGGGCGTTAGTGCTTACTGGGTACAGAATTTTACTTTGGAAAGATGAAAACAAGTTCTAGAGATGAAGGGTAATAGTGGTTGCATGACAATGTGAATCTATGTAATGCCACTAAATTAAAAATGATTAAAATTTACAATTTCATATGTACATTTTATAATTTTTTAAAAACTGAAACTAGAGTTAGATGGGATGGGAATTGGTTACTTTCTTAAGAAATAAAAGGAATTTTTTTGCATGTAGAGTCATTGGTTTTACAAATTTAGAAAAATAGTCTGAAAATCTTTGAAGTGCTATGTAAAATTTTAGATAGTATCTATAAAATACCCCCTACAAAGGTGGTGTAATTTCATATTATGGAGAAGTGTAACACTGTTTTACACCTGTTCTATTCAGCCTCAACAAAAAAAATAGCAAAAATAGCTGGCAAGTTGTCACTTACGTGAGGTGATACTGGGGTCAAGTGATGAGTGTTTTGTTATTCTGTTGTTTTAAGAAATGGATGTAAGAACAATAAATGGTATTTCAAGTTGAATACATTTCTCTTATATTAGACCAAGTTTTGTTTAAATCAGGGGTGTCAAAGTCATTTTTGCCAGGGACCACATCAGCCTCACAGTTGCCTTCAAAGGGCTGAAATAATTTAGGATTGTATAAGTGTAACTACTCCTTAACTTTTAAGGAGTTGAAATTACATTTGGCCCTTTGAAGGCAACTGTGAGGCTGATGTGGCCCCTGATGAAAATAAGTTTGATACCCCTGGTTTAAAGTCTTAACAACTTGGATTAGGGATGGCGGGAAAGCTTGACATCGTGAACTGTTTGTCAACTTTATGATGAAATAGAATGAGTTAGAATCTTTCAACAAGGGGCAATTCTAACTCCCTGAGCTCAGAACATAACTATGTTCAGGATTATATTTTTTTAAAGATCACTACACCTAGCAAATCTTTTAGTGAAATAGAAAAGGTCACCAGCAGGATCTCCGTAAGAACTTCTTTTACTGGATTTTCCTGTTTCACTAATATGTGTATTATAAAACAAAAAATAGGTAATTTCTCTGCTCCCAATCTGGGCATACAATTCTTAATTGTTCATATGTGAGAAAGAAAGAAAAGACATATCCTTTCAATATCTGACTGACTTCTGGTGTGGAGCTGGGGAGTTTTTCCTCCAGCTCACCTGCTCGAGCCTGCCGGAGATCAGTGACAAGTCAGACCACCTGAATAGGAGGATGCCGTGAAAGCAATATAAAATCAGTTGCTGTGTCTGCAGCATTATCACTCATTCTGTTTACCTGCCCTCTTTGGAATTTCTTCAGCAAACAAATTCAAATAGTTTTAGAAGCCATGGCCTTCAGATTTAGAAGGTGAATAATCTCCCTTCTCCCTCCCTCAAGGTGAACATTCCGGAGGCCTGAAATCCTGTCCTTCATTAACTAGAAAAGCTCCTATTTCTCCCTAGTCCAGGATGTATTCTACAAATATTCTGTATGTGCCCTTTATGTATTAGACATGCAATGTAGAAATGACAGAAATGCAAAGTGGAACACATTGCAGCTTTTTCCCACTAAAGTCATGTCTAGGGAAGATCACATGGTTGAAGGGCTCTAAAGTTCATTCATCCGGATTCTAAATCAGCTCCATCACTTCCCGAACATGTGACCCTGTTTCCTCATCAGCAGGGAGATTATAACAGCACTGAAGGTGTATGAAATGTTTAGCACATTTGGTCTCTCTGGTGCATAATGTGTACACTAAATATAAACTGTTATTATCATGCAAATAAATATAATACCTCTCCTTCCTCTTTCACCACATAGGTTTGGTTCCTTAAAGCAAAAAATTATAGGATCCACAGTTGACTTTAAAATCTTGGGTACAAGGGAAATCAGGGGTGCCTCATCTCTCATAGAAAAGATTCCAGAAGAGAGATCAATACTAGGGACTTTGGATGAGGAAGATGAGAACTGACCTGCAGGTAGGCACGCAAAGCAAAGGCAAACTGATGTCTGAGAGCCAGGCGAGGTGGCTCCAGGAAGCAAAGAAGAACTCCACGTGGGTGGGTGGAGAGCAAGATTAGGTTTAAATCTAAGAGTCTTCAAGAGCAGCCAACCCAAAGGGAATGATCTCTTCCTTAAAGTGGAACTGAGAAAACAGCCACAGGGAGGGTTTGCTCTGAAGCTGCTGCTGGATACTGGGGGAGGGAACCAAGTGTGAATATACCTGAGAAAACCCTTATACACCTTTTTTGCATTTATTAAAATAAAATTATTAATTCAGAATACTAATATTATCAATGATATTTACACATCTTAGGTTTGTAGTGGGGTCTGTTATATTCTTGATTTCTACTCACCAGACTTTACTGTCTTTTGTACCTTCAACAAGGTGCTCACAAATGTATCTTGCTTTGTTGCACGTATTACACATGGTATATGGAGTTAGGGTTGTATCTGTTTCTCCATCTGTAGGTTCAATGTATTGCTAATCAGTAATTCATGACCTATTGACTTCTGTTCCCAATCCTGCCTCATGGTCTGACCTTCCTACTTCTTCACCCAGCTCTACAGCTCTTCTTACAAAAGTTTCATCTCCCTTCTCTTCCTCCCTCCCTCCACACAAAACCAGCAGAATGCAATTATGAAAATCATAATTATCTTCTTTCTTCTCCCTTTAACTTTTCTGAGACCTCTTTGTGCAAACTTTGCTCCTTCTGTGCCATAGATTTCACCTCCTTTTTCTATTCTGAGTTCCCAATCTTTCTGATAACTTCCAGCACAATGAACAAATGATATTCACAAATAACTCACAATTCACGAATAAAAATTCTGTGGTCATCAAAAACTTGCATGAAAGTTAATCCCATGACAGGAATTGCTGGTTAAGAAGGGATTATTGTAACCAGAAAAATGATAAGTACAAAAAAAAAAAAAAACCAAAACAGGAAAACAACAGAGAACAGAATTAACTCTGCCTGGGAAGGGCAATGCCAGCTTCCCAGGAGACCAGTTGAGACTTAAAGAATAGTAGTTCTCCAGGCAAAGTAGTGGGGTCCAAAGTTTCAGATGAAAAATGGCTTATCCAAAGCTCTCCAGTTAGAAAACAGCTCAACTTTCCTATCTTTTAATTTCAAAACTCTTCTTGTTTCATGATTGTGACATTTTTTTCTTATTACTCTAAAAATATTATAGTTGCTTTTTGAAGTGTTCTGCTGTTTACATCATAGTCTTTGATTTCTCCAAGTTCTTTTTCTCCTCTTGGCTCATTTAGGTCTTTCTATTCCTTGTTGGAGGTTTTCCTCCAGGGCCTATTGATCCTATGTGTTCATTTGAATTTAGGAGTAAGACGTTCAAGAGTCGATGACAAGGGCCAAGATGGAGGCATAGGTGGACACACTGTGCCTCCTCTCACAACCAAAATTAAGGACAACAAAGATTTAGAAACAAGAAAACAATCGGAACTGATAGAAAATTGAACAGTACAGAAGTCCAACAACCATTCATCCAGACCTGTATGAGGGGCAAAGTCGAGGCAGGAAAAAGTGGAGGTGCGACCTGGGAACACAGGCAGCAGTGGCTGGCAGCTCCTGGGCATGCAGGTGGGGGCTAGGCAGACCCCAGGCACACAGGCAGCAGGGGCAGACCCCGGGCACGGGGTGGTAACTGTGCAGACCCAGTGAGGCCACGCAAGGTAGCTGGCTGATCAGGTGGTGCCACATTCGCGCGCAGATAATCCAGGAGAAGGGGAAGTAGCAGAAGGGACTGGAATGCAGGAGAGAGTGGAGCAGGCGCCATTGTTCCCTCTCAGAACCCGCCCCCACATACAGCATCACATCTCAGCGACTGGGCTGCCCCACACTGGGAAACACCTAAGGCTCCACCTCTCACTACATAACAGCCTTGACCAGAACTCCCCCCCCCCAAAAAAAAATCACCAAAAATAGCTCAAAATGGAGAACAAATGAAATCCTCAGAGCCAATTCCTCTAAGCGATGAAGAGATAGCCAACCTATCAGATGCACAGTTCAAAGCCCTGGTGGTCAGGATGCTCACAGAATTGGTTGATTTTGCTCACAAATTAGATGAAAAAATGAAAGCTACAATACGTGAAATGAAGGAAAATGCATGGGGAACCAATAGAAAAGGGAGGAAAACTGGGACTCAAATCAATGGAGTGGACCAGAAGGTAGAAACAAACAACCAAACAGAAAATAAGGAAGAAACAAGGCTTAGGAACCTCTGGGACATCTTTAAACATCCCAACATCTAAATTATAGGGGTACCAGAAGGGGAAGAGGAAGAGCAACAAGTGGAAAACTTATTTGAACAAATAATAAAGGAGAACTTCCCCAATATGGCAAAGGAAACAGACTACCAGGAAGTCCAGGAAGCTCAGAGAGTCCCAAAGAAGTTGGACCCAAGGAGGAACATGCCAAGGCACATCGTAATTACATTAGCCAAGATTCAACTGAAGGAGAGAATTCTAGAAGCAGCAAGGGGTAAGGAGACAGTCACCTACAAAGGAGTTCCCATCAGACTGTCAGCTGATTTCTCAAAAAAGACCTTACAGGCAAAAAGGGGCTGGAAAGAAATATTTGAAATCTTGAAAAGCAGGGACCTACATCCAAAATCGCTCTATCCAGCAAAGCTGTCATTTAGAATGGAAGGACAGATAAAGCGCTTCTCAGATAAGGTCAAGTTCAAGGAGTGCATCATCACCAAGCCCTTATTATATGAAATGTTAAAGGGACTTATCTAAGAAAAAGAAGATAAAAATATGACAGTGAAAAGACAGCAAACTCACAGCTATTAAGAACCATACCTAAAACAAAAGCAAACTAAGCAAACAGCTAGAACAGGAACAGAACCACAGAAATGGAGATCATATGAAGGGTTAGCAACAGGGGCGTGGGAGGAGGAGGGAGGGGGAAAAGGTACAGAGAATAAATAGCATAGACGGTGGGTAGAAAATAGACAGGGGGAGGGCAAGAATAGTGTGGGAAATGTAGAAGCTAAAGAACTTATGACACATGGACATGAACTCAAGGGGGGAATGTGGGTGGGAGAGGGTGTGTAGGGTGGAGGGGAATGATGGAGGAGAAATGGGACAACTGTAATAGCATAATCAATAAAATATATTTAAAACAAAAAAGAAAACAAAAAAAGAAAAAGAAAAAAATTCTTCAGTTTTATACCTGGATGTGGAAAGTTTACTGGAAATTTTATTGCTGTGTGTAGACTACTTAGTCCTTTGTTTTTCAGCTTTTCTCCAGTTTCTTAGAGAGTACCTCAACACTACATTAATATTCCTAGTTTTGATTTTTCATTCCTGCTAGATTCATCCAAATTCCCTTGTTTTGTAGTCTTGGTAAGTATTTGTTGCAGACAGATGATGTATACAACAATAAGGGAAATTCAGAAGAAATAAAGGCCATAACCTCTCAGGTTTGCAAGAAAGGCATCTGTATAAATCTAGAGAACTGTAATAAAGCAACATTATAAAGATGGACGGGATAACAGGAGACAGACTATATACCACTACGGTGTTTAGAAAACAGCATGTACCAAACAACAAATGAAATTGTAAGCCCAGTTTGGGCAGACTATTGGCACAGTGGCTCTGTAAGCCCAGCAGGTCACTTTGGAGAAAGATGATTGGGTAAAGGTGGGGGCATTGATTATAAGCCTGAAGTGGCAGGTTAAAGAATTTTTATTTAACCTTTTTGATTCAATAGGGGCTGCCCATATATCCTGAGTGACATAATCCTTATGTGGTACTTCTGGTAGGCCAGCCGGATGTGTCTGGAGGACGGGATCAGTGTGGCAGCCACGAGGCAAGGAGAGAGGGCGAAGTGGAGTGATGCTTTGGAGGGAGAAGGGCACGACTCTCGCAGCCTGTGCTCCAGCTCGCGACTCCTTTCACAGCTTCAGCCTGGCTTTGGTGCTTTCTTTGGTCCCTTTTCATTTTCATATCTGTTTAAAACATAAACTGTAGAATTGACCTGTGTTTTTAGTCATTAATAAAAACACTTGTCGATATAATACTCTATTTTAACCTTTATAACACTTAACTCATTCTCTATTTTGGGGACCTGACATGGCTTAAACAGTGCATTTACAGATGCCAGTTTTGTGATTCTCTATAAAATTTCTGGGCAATAAAATATTGCTCCAGTCTTCTATTCATTTTCCATGAAACATTACATAATTATAGAAATTCATGTAAGTTCAAAACTATTCATTTGCTCATTTCATGGGACATGCCTTACCTCCTGGGAATTACCAAATCCACTACTGCAATGAATTGATTTTTTGAACACAGGGTGGTCTTGACTCAGGGAACAAAATCCGGGCATTTGTTCTCCATGCTCATTATTGCAATGATTGTAATTATCCTTGAGTATAATGAAAAAGAAGTATGCGTTAATCATTACCATTTGAACAATTCAGGTTTGGCAGAGATTTTCCTGAGAAGGTAGATTGTTCCACATTATTGAGAGTTTGGAGAGCTTTTCTGCTTTTTTCCCAGATTTTTTTCTGAAGTAAAATAATAAACCAAGAGAATATCATTAAAAAACTCATATCCAGAGCAAGAAATGTCAGAGAGAAATAGGACTTTTGAGAAGGACCACGGGTGTGCTAATGCCACAGGTCACACACACACACACACACACACACACACACACACACAGAAAATCTACGTATTTACTCAAGTTCTAGAAAACATAAACTTTGGACTGGGAGATCCCCTGTCACTGTGAGACAGACTGGGGAAGGACGGGGCGCCTGTCAGAGGAACCCTGAGTGGCTGGGGTTAGACAAACAGCTTGCTCCGCCTCAGTCCCTGGGACTTCAGCCCCTCCGCGGGATTCATCTAGGCCCGGGTTCACCATGGCGAAGTGCTCCCCACTTCCCTTTCCCAGGGATGTTTCCCACATCCCCATCCCCACCATCTAAAATGAACAAAATAAGATTCCTCCCTGGCGACTCCTAAAATTCCCTGAACAAGGCAGTAAGGGAAAGATATAGACACCATTCAGACTAACGAAAGGAAAATGCCAAATCACACTCACACTGCAATGTGAGAGACCGTAGTGTTGTAGGTGGTAAATAAACAACTGCAACTTGTATGGAATTGGATCTTTTGAAAAGGGGAAAATGAATTCTTATAACAAGGTTTTGTGTTTGATGAGACGAAGAAACCAAGCCGGGTAGTGGGTCACCACCGAGGGGAAGGAAGGAAGAAGAGTTTAGGGACACTGGGCTTGCTGCGGAGCTCTGCCTCCGGTGCTTTTAATTGGAAAGATGCAAACGGAGCCGTGCAGAGGCATCTTCGTCTGGTGGGGGAGGCTTTGCTTCAGCGATGTGATTTATGATGGGAGGCGTTTTAACAAGGCCGATGCCTGACAAAGGGCCATCACTCCCAAGGGCTTTGTAAACTGAGTGCCACACAGATCTATGGAAAGATTTAAGGTGTTGTCATCAAGTGCAGGAAGAAGATGAGATGACCTCACCTCTCAGCTTTTCAGTGCCATTATGCTAAGATCTGTAAAACCCAAAGCCTTTGTCCCCTTGTAAGTTTCCTTTTATATTGGCATGGGCTGGCTACGGCTATTACAGAAGTACTGCTAAATTAGGCTGTGTCAACAATGCCTAGGCTATGTTTAGAGCACACATAACAATCGCCTGGGAGTTATACACAATTCTATTATTAGATACTTTTCCTATAACATCTAATGTGCAATTCTTGTTTAGGTTGACTGAGTCCAACAAGTCATGAAAGACCGTAACGATTCTGCTATAATACTCAACATAGTCATATTCAAATCAGGTCAACTGGACAATTATATATTAGATGCCCAGAATTCGCTGTCATCCTAGAGAGGTGCTGAAAAGACAGAACTGGGGAAGATACAGTCTCCGTCCTGGAGGAAGAAAGTGTGGGAAGGAGACTGTGTTACAATCCATCAGAATGCAAATGAAACAGCAACTCGAAAGCTACTTTACAATGACCAGAGTCTATGGAAGAGACTTGCAGTACAGTATTGATTTTTGATTGAAAGAATATTTTTAATTATGAAGTAATATATCACATTTAATTTGCAAAGTATAAACAGGAAAACTTAGAAGTCATTTACTCCCCCCATTTAACCTGTACCTATTATTTTATTCCAATCTATTTTCCAATGAATAGTTGCGCTGAGTTGTAGGATATACATGTACAAAATCGCGTCCCTTCCTTTCTTCTTTGTTTTATTACGTGAGCATAATTCAATGTCACTACCTGGTTTCACTAACAATAAGTGTAAAAAGTTGTACAAGGTTTTATACACATAGACATACACACACACACACACACAGATACAATTCATTTATCATAAAATTCAATCTATTTGTTTACAATTGAATTTTTTTTTAGTATATTCAGAGTTGTACCACCAACACCACAATTTAATTCTGGAACATTTTCATCACCCCAAAAAGAAACCCGTTACCATTCTTAACCCCCCTTTCCTCAAAATCACTGATATACCTTGTCTATTCTGGACATTTCATATAAAGTGTAACTATACGTGTACTTTTGTGTCTGGCTTCTTTCGATTAGCACACTGTTTTCAAGGTGTGTCCGCTGTAGCAGGTGTCAGTACTTCATTCCTTTTGATGATGAATCCATTGTATGGATGTACACATGTTGTTTACATATTCATCAACTGATAAACATAATAGCCACTTTTGGCTATTATGAATAATGCTATGAACATTCATTTACAAATTTACGTACAGATGTATGTTTTCTATGCTCTTCGGTATATTCCCCTAAAGCAAAGTGCAAGTGCTATCCTGGAATTACTTTTAACTCAGTGTCAAAGCTGAGTAAATTTGCCTATTCCTTTGAGTATGGAGGAAGTGGCAATAGCAAATTAAGTAGTTCTCAGGAGAGAGACTTCAAGATACTGTTTAAACTCCACAGCGCGAGGGCCTCGACGCAGCTACTGTATCAATCCGCACGTGACCGCACGCACTCACTGTCACCGGGAAAGCAGCACTGAAATTGTCCACTCGGCTTTTATCTGCTACATTAGGAGCATCACATCCCACCGGGTATTTTCAGTCATTTGTATGTTTGTGTGTGTGAAATGTAACAGGATTGGTGTAAGGAGCTAAGTGAGCAAAGTAACTATTTTAGTAAAAATGATGTTCGTGCTACATTAAATTCAGAAGGCTAAAATCTATAAACTGTCTACATGTTTAGCCAAACACACAAATCTGATTGCAAACATACAGGTATATATCAAGTTTATTAAAATGAATTTTTGTCAATTTTCCCCAAATCAATCATGGTTCAGTGGGAAAGGCCTTCTTGGGAAGGCAACTTTATTAACAGAAATAGAGGAGAACGAAGGTGAAGATGATCTGGGCTGATGGGGTTTGAACTTGGGACACTGGCACAGAGGCAGTACCATAAAAAAAAAAAATACTGAAGTTAGTCATGGCTGGAACCGATTTTATAATGGAGGACAATTAGATTTGTTTTCAAATATACCAAATTTGATGTGACGGGAAGATATTCAAGTTAAAAATGTTCCAGCATGAAAATTCTAGGACGGAAGGTGGGAGAGGGGATAGGTAGGGAGGCAGGGAGTGGTGGGGGGAAGTGGAGCCAACTGTACTTGAACAATGATAAAAAAAGAAAATTCTAGAATAGGGCTTAGGAAAAATATCAGATCGGGAATCCTCTGCGCATCCTGGGCGAAAAGGTAAACGTTGTAGGAAAGAGCGATCTCTCTGAGAAAAGTGTTTGGACAGTGAAGGGGAGGATCCCGAGGACCAAATTTCGGAAACAGAGCTCAGCTCCAAACCTCTGCAATCCTCTCTCTCTGTCTTTATACTCTTTCGATTATGATCTCATCTGATTAGAGGGCTGACTTGGCTAAGTAAACATAGTCCCTGTTTACACTCTTATAATTTAAATCTGCCTTGATATGAATAAAGATGCAAACAGAATAAAATACTGAGCAAATGCTTGCAGTAAACAGTGAAACCACAGTAGGTACTGCAGAGATATGAGAGCAATGGAGGGCTATAGAGAAGAGCTCTCTGTGAGAACTAACTTCCGATCTTCTAGTTTTTGTGAAGATTTATATCTAGATTCAAGTGTGTAAGAAAATTAGGATTTCAAAAGCTTTTAGAATCAAATAATGGTGTACTTGAGGGGAGCTGTGAATGTTAGATGTAGTTGAAAATAAGACTCAGAACCTACACTTACCCATGGTCAATATAAAACTATTTGAGAATTTGGGGAGTAAGAAGCAAAAAAAAGTTATTTGCACATGCTCATATTTATTGGAAAAATAGATTTAAAAAGAAATAAATTCCCAAATCAAGACAAAAATAGCAATATATTTTTGGGTCATGGCTTCATGAAGATTTTTGAAGAGCACAAGTATCTCCATGCAAGATGTTCTTAGAAGTCCTAAAGAGAGAAACAGAGGCCGAGAGGCTAGGGGAAAAATTTAAATTCTCATTTCAGGACATGTTTTTAATTTTTTTTAGAGAGAGGGTAAGAGGGTTGGGGGAAGAGAGACTGAGAGAGTGGGAAACACCTGTGGGAGAGAGAAACCTTGATCAGTTCGCTGTCTCCTGCACACACCCCGACTGGGGATCCAAACCCCAACGTAGGTGTGTCCCCTGACTGGGAAGCAAAGCCTAACCTTTCAGTGTATGAGATGACACTCCAACCCGCTAAGCCACACCAGCCAGGGTGGGAAATGCATTTTTTAAAAACCAAAGTTTTAAAATTTTAGAAGCATAGTGAAGGAATGACAGGAGAGGGGACAATGTGCCTGCAGGTTCACTGGTATAAATTGAAGTCGAAGAACATGTTTCGCATTCTTACTGCCTTCTAATAAAACGAGATACTGTAGGCATTACTAGGTATCTTGGTGAGTGTGATGAACGGAGAAAGAAGAGGCTGGATTGGAGGTGTATCAGAAAGAAGTTGATATGACAGCTGTAGGCAGCACGCTTTGATAGAAGTTGAAAGACACAGAGTTCTAGCGCAGGAAGGTTCAAAGGCTTTCTTGAAAAATTACATAATGAGTTCAATCACAGGCTACGAAAAAAACTGCTGAGACCGTAGGACCCTCACTCAATTTCAAAGTCCAAAGTTATCAGTAAGTAAGTTCATAACTGGTAGCCAAAAATAGTCATAGTTCCAAGCTGGAGACCAAATTATAAAAAGTTAACCTTCTTTTCAATAACATAATCAACTCAGGAAAACATACTTTACCTACTTTTTCTTTATGGGTTTAAAATTAGATCCTGATCGTGTTATCTTGACTTATTTGGGAAACTCTTGATTCTCAATTTCGGTTTTAAAAAATAGTTATCAAAGGAAGAAGAGCAACCAGAGCTATTTACTCTGGGCGCAGACACAACAGCCAGCCTGCAGACTGTGTCCTTCAGTGTGTGCTTGAGGCTGACGACACAGTAGTGCTTCCTTTTCTAAAAAAAAAAAAAAAAATTTATTGGGATGATATTGGTTAATAAAATTATATAGATTTCAGGTGTGCAATTCTATGGCACATGACCTGTGTACCATCCAAAGTCAAGTTTCCTTCCGTCACCGCTTAACCCCATTTTGCCCTTTACTACCTCTCCCCACACCCTTTTCTCTCTGGTACCACCATACTGTTCTGTGACTGGGGTGTTTGTTTTTTGTTTTTGCTTAATCCCTTCACCTTTTTCACCCAGCCCGACACCCCTCCCCTCTGACAGCTGTCAGTCTGTTCTCTTTCATTCGGCACTGCTATAGCCAGAATTAAACCATCTCCGTTTGTCCTCAGCTTCATTTCTCTATCCCTAGAAGCCTCTAATTTACTAACTTCGGACTTGAAGTAGGTTGAAATTGGAACAGATTGTGATTTTTGTTAAGGGATCCTATGTACTACCCTCATTTTTTTTTTTAAGTGCTGGGTAGTCCCTCAAACTTTCACAATTTTCAAATACTAGTTTTGTCTTTTTTAAAGGCTCTACCTTGTGATGGGGAGCAAGTTGGCTGGTGGTTAGACGTATTTTCTCTCTCTAAGACGTGGGGCCATGTCCACTGTGCAGACCTGAATTATTAGCCAGAAGACAATGTTCAGGATCCTCTGAAGGGGGTCAGCAGATCCCTCAGGCTGACTCACACCCTCCTACCTGTCATTTGGCTCTCTGCCCACCACTAAGGGTTATGTAAGTGTTGAATCCCTACGCTGTATACCTGAAATTAATATAATATTGTATGTCAACTCTACTTTAATTAAAAAACAATAATATAACAGCATAATGCCCTGAAGGACAAGGGAAGAAATTGTATCAAGAAAGAGGGCGTTTCAACTGTAGTTAAGTCAGGGAATATAAGGACTGAAAACCTCAGGCACACAGAGATCCCTGACCATGACAATAAATGCTCTTTTGGTAGTTTGACCAAGGCCAAAGTTACAGTGCAGCAGTGGAAGCCTTAGCAGAGAGAGGGCTAAGTGGAGATAAGTTGTAGATAACCTCTCTAAGAGACCTGGCTATCAGTGGGAAGAGATCAAAGAATACAGGATGTAGGATCTAGCAGCTTTCTAACTGTGGTCACTGTTTTTAATATAGAAGAGACTGGAACATGGTAAATGCTAAAAAGGATTGAAATGGTGAGTCTGAATATTTAAGAGGAGGAAAAAACAATATGTAAGTTTCCTGAGAAGGTGAAAGTATACTGACCCAGAAGACATTAATAAAAAACATGTTGAGATCCCCCTTGTAAAGGATTATGAAGCTCTGGCTCTTTCTCCTATGATGACTACGCAATCGTCTCCTCAAAATCATTTTCTGCTATGATTCACTTGGTTTGTACTAACTTATTTGATAATTGCTTATTCTTCATTATTTCGGGGTCTGAAAAACCTACCAAAATAGGAGGCAATAAGTAAAATTACTTGGCAAGCCAGTTAAAAGGACATAAGGGGTGCAAAGAAGAGAATGAACAATCATGTCAGAAATGACACAGATTTAAAAGGGGGGAATGTGGGTGGGAGGGGGTGTGCAGGGTGGAGGGGAATGATGGGGGAGAAATGGGACAACTGTAATAGCATAATCAATAAAATATAGTAAAAAATAACATCCCTTTTCAAAAACAAAGAAATGACACATTAATTACATGTAGTTCTTTTTGAGAGAAGAGCCTATATTTTCCAAAATATTGAATAAATATATAATAAATCC
Source organism: Glossophaga mutica (assembly GCA_039655065.1). NCBI lineage: Eukaryota > Metazoa > Chordata > Mammalia > Chiroptera > Phyllostomidae > Glossophaga > Glossophaga mutica. Next base: position 163,722,074 of record CM077303.1, read on the forward strand.
AAACATCAGAAATTTCCCCAGCAAATTTTATGCATATTACCACTAACATTCAATAAAATGTTATTGGTAGGCATTCAATAAAATGACATTTCTAAATTAATTATGTATATATAAATTGAAGTGTGAGTTTTATATTTGCTACTGTATATTTTCAAGTATGAATTAAGGGCAAGAATCACTCTCTGCCCATGACTATACTTCAACAGTTTAAAATATCTCTCCAAGCTACATTCTATCTTCTAGTATGGCAACAAAGGCCTCCCCAGAGCTTTCGTGTTTGTAGTTAGTGCGCTCTAACTCGACGCTCACTTTGTGTAACACTGCTCACTGGGGCACAGGACACTATCATTACAGCAAAATCACAGTAAAACTGTGAAATTTTTTATCAACAAAAATCTTTCAGAAGTGAAGAGAATCTAGTAAATGCCAAAGTAATTTCAGATTGTTGTATACTAAAATTTATGAAACTTGTAATAAGGCGTGTCTTTAAGCACATACACAGAATGTAGATGGTGAGACCTGATACACACAGGGGTGGGCAAAAGTAGACTTACAGTTGTTTGCATGGAAAGATACGCAGGTCATGCTTATTGTTGTGATACAAGTGTAAACTGTGTTCTGCGTACTCACACTGTACACTGACTTTTGCCCACACCTGTATATGCATTGACCTACAATTGCCCTTTATCCATATTCGTCTATGAGTTGTTCTGAAAAAAAAAAGAAATGGTGATGGGGAGTGTTCGTTGTTTCTTTGTGGTAAAATGTACATGGCATAAAAGTTGCCATTTTGATGATTTTAAGTGTGCGCAGTTCAGTGGCATGGATCACATGCACACTGTTGGGCAGCTATCACCATTGCCCATGTCCAGAACTTTCCCCCACACCAAACAGAAACTCTGCAGCCATTAAACACCAGCCCCCATTCCCAACCCCCCAAGCCCAAACCGCCAGTCTACTTTCTCTCTCTACAGATTGGATCTTTTACATACTTCATTTAAGTGGAATCATATAAAATGTGTCCTTTTGTGCATGACTTATTTCACTGAGCATAATGTCTTCAGGGTTCATCCACGTTGTAGCATATGTCAGAATTTCCTTTTTATGACTGAATTATATTCCACTGTAGGTTCACACTATATTGTGTTTATCCATTCACCTGTCAATGGACCCACTGGTTGCTCCCACTTTTTGGCTATGTGAATATGCTGCTATGAACACTGATGCATAAAATCTGTTCAAGTCCCCACACTTTTGATCCTTTTGGGTAATACCAAAAAGTGGAATTGCTGGATATACAGTAGTTCTATATTTTTTTAAAGAAATTATCATCTATTTTCTATAGTTGCTGTACTATTTTACATTCCCACCAGCAATGCCCAGGGTTCCAATTTCTCCACATGAAATTATTTTTTAAAGGATAAAAATATGAATTAAAATTTTATGATACAAATTCTATTCATATTTCTTTTTATTTTCTCCTCCATTTGTCACTTGCTTTTACCACTGAAATCAAAACCATAGGATTTTTGATACAAGACTTAGTTTGATTAGAAACCCTAATTCTAAGAAGTCTACTGAAAGGGAGAGACAGAGAAAGTTGAAAGTTATACAAGTTAATTCACAGAATGGTTATAAGGAATGGGATCCAAAGGCAGAGTTTCCTCCCTAAAATCTTACTGTCACGCTACAATCCTTAGAATGTGATGGCAGATTCAACTACAACAACAAGCTGAGAAGAAAGAACAAAGCAAGCTCTGATAACAGCAACTAAACAGAAATACACACAAATGAAGAAGGAACAAGTTTTGCCTTTTAGCAGAGGGAGAATTAAAGATAATGTGTACCCACATATTCTGTGGCTTTCCGATAAAGTGGTAATCAAGAATTTAGGATTATTTTTCTGACATTTTCTTCACACTGTTATGTAAGGTGAGTGATGATAATTTGGTTTAAAATATTATAAGCATTTAAGTAAAATAAAGGAATGTTTAAGGTATTAAAATTAAGTAAAACACTTAATATTTGCAATACTAGAATTAGAATCATTATTTCAGCATTAGGAATAATCATGTGACAAAAAAATAAAATGATGAGATTCATAAAGCAACTTCTTTAATTAACACAAAAATACACAACTTCTCAGGTTCATTATAATATGCCTATTATGACATTTTATAAAATATTGATGTAGACATTAAAATCTTAATGTTCCTAAATTTGTTTATACCATAAAGAGAATATTTTACATATATACTTAACAACTTCATATGAAAATATATTCACCTAAAGCATAACAACAATTTCACTTTACAAAACACAGTAGTGTAAATTTAAGGAAATAAATTGTCATTTTTTGTGATAAATTCAAGTTTTATATTAAAGAGAGAACAAGGTAATTTAGTTGAATTTCATCAAAGTTAATTCAAACTAGAATTCCAGAATTACTATTTGGGTATGACGGAATACTGTGACCATCTTTCTGAGTCATTTTAAAATTATTCACATAGGACTTTGATTAGTTTAGCTACTATGCACACGTTGAGACTGTTTCCAAGGAGACGATAACGCTGTTTCACTGTTATATTCTCAGGAAATCCTAGAAAAAGAGAGATAACAATTTAAATACAATCATTTATAATAATAACTTCCAGAGATAAAAGGATATATCCTTTAGTAAAAGCACAGTGGTCATATACATAAATAAGTCCCTAAGGTCTCCACAAAGTTCAATTAACAAATGAGAATTTAGAGCCAAAAATATTATGTAACAGTATATTACTTTATGTGATATTGTCATAACACATTACACATCATATTATGCACAGTGCACACACATACTTACATTTAACATCTGCAGAACTCCTAGAAATCTGCATGTTAGTGCACTTTCGGGAAAGTAGTGGCTACCATTATTTCACAGTTGTTTTATTTAATAACAGGTTTATGAAGATACAATTCACATTCTATAAAAGTCACCCTTTTAAATTGTGCAATTCAGTGATTTTTAGGATAGTCACAAGTTTTTCATATATCTCCACTATTTAATTCCAGAACATTTTAAGCATCTGAAAAAGAAAGCCAGCCCATAGTTAACATCACACTCAATGGGGAAAAGCTGAACAGTTTCCTCTAAGGTCAGGAACAAGACAAGGATGTCCACTCTTGCCACTTTTATTCAACGCAGTATTGGAAATCCTTGCCAGAACAATCAGTTGAGAAAAAATAAAAATAAAAAAGGCATTCAAATTGGAAAGGAAGAAGTAACACTATCACTATTTGTAGATGATGTGATATTGTATACAAAAACCCTAACTACTCAACCAAAAAATGGTTAGAATAAACAAATTCAGTAAGGTTGCAGATACAAAATCAACACACAAAAATCTGTTGTTTCTGTACACTAATAATGAACTATCGGAGAAATTAAGAAAACAACCCAATTTACAACTGCATCAAAATTAATAAAATACTTAGGAAGAAATTCAGCCAAGGAAGTGAAAGACCTGTACTGAAAAAACTATGAGACACTGATGAAAAGAAACTGAAGAAGACAAAAACAAATGTAAAGATATTCTGTGCTCACGGATTGAAAGAGCCACAATTGTTTGAATGTCCATATTACTCAAAGCAATCTACAGATTCAATGCAATACCTAATGAAATTCCCATAACAATTTCCACAGGAAAAAAACATACAATCATAAAATTCATTTGGAACCACAAAAGACCCAAATAGCAAAACAATTTTGAGAAAGAAGAACAAAGCCAGAAGCATCATGTTCCCTGATTTCAAAGTAGATTGGGAACCTATAATAATCAAAACAGTATGGTATGGGTATAAAAACAGACTCATTGATCAATGGAATAGAATAGAGCACCCAGAAATAAACCAATGCACATATGATCAGGTAATTTATGACAGAGGAGGCAAGAAGATAAAATGGGAGAAAGGACAGTTTTTTCAATTACTGGTGTTTGAAAAACTGGACAGCCACATGCAAAAGAATGAAACTACACTATCCTACATTGTACGCAAAAAGTAACTCAAAATAGATAAGAGACTTGAACATATTAAGACCTGAAACCATAAAACTCTTTCAAGAAAACACAGATGGTAAGCTCCTTGACACAAGGCCTTGCGAATAATTTTTTTGTATATGACTCCAAAAGCAAAGGCAACAAAAGCAAATGCAAACAAGTAAGACTACAACTAAAAAACTCTGCATAGCAAAGGAAATCAACAAAACAAAACAAAAAGCAACCTACTGAATGGGAGAAAATATCTGTGAATCTGATAAAGGCTTAATATCCAAAATATATAAAGAACTCATATAACTACATAGCAAAAAACAAAACTAAAATAACCAAACAATTAAATTAAAAAATTGGCAGACGATCTGAATAGACATTTTTCCAAAGAAAACATACTGATTGTCAACAGGCTTGTGAACACAAGCCCAATAATCACTAAGTATCAGGGAAACGCAATCAACACTACAATGAGATGTTATTTCACACCTGTTAGAATGGCTATTTTCAAAAAGACAAGCACTAAAAAGTGTTGGCAAGGATGCAGAAAAAGGGAGCTCTTGCACACTGCTGATGGGAATGCAAATAGGTTAAGCCACTGTGGGAAAAGTATGGAGGCTCCTCAAAAAATTAAAAAATAGAACTATCACTGATCCAGTAATTTCACTTCTGGGTGTTTATCCAATGAAACAAAAATACTAACTAGAAAAGGTATGTGCATTTCCATGTTCACTGCAGCACTATTTATGGTAAGTTAGACATGGAAATAACCTGTGTCCACCAATAAAGGAATGAAAAAGAAAATGTCATATATACAGTATATACAATGGAATACAATTGAGACATAAAAAAAGAATGGAATCTTGTTATTTGCAACAACACGGTTGGAGAGTGAGAGCATTATGTTAAGTGAAGTAAGTCAGACAGAGAAAGACAAATGCCATGTTATCTTACTCATATATGGAAACTAAAGAACAAACCAAACAAGAAAACAAACAAAGCTCATTGATACAGAGGAAAGACTGCTGCTGATGGTGTGGGGGAGGGGGACCAGAATGGGGAAAGGAGATAAAAAGGTACAAAATTCCAGCTATAAAATAAGTGAGCTGTGAAGATGTAATGTACAGCACAGGTAACTATAGTTAGTAATACTGTATTCCCTGTTTGAAAGCTGCTAAGAGGGTAGATCCTAAAAGCTCTCATTACAAGGGGAAAGGGAAAAGAAAAAATTATAACTGTATGGTGACAGATGTTAACTAGATTTATTGTGGTGACCATATCACAATTTATACAGATATCCAATCATTGTATACCTGAAACTGAGGCAATATTATGTCAATCATAACTCAATTTTTTAATAAGTCAATACCCATTAGCAGTCACTCACCATTGCCCCTCCCTGCCCCCTCAACCAATAATCTACTTTCTGTCTCTGAGGGTTCAAGAATTCTGGACATTTCATATAAATGAAACCACACAATATGTTGCTTTTGTTTCTGGCTTCTTTCACTTAACATAGTGTTGTCAAGGTTCATTTATGTTATAGAATGTACCAATACTTCATTTCTTTTTATGGCCAAATAATATTTTATTGTATGGATATACTACATTTTATTTATGCATTCAGAAGTTTGAGTTGTTTCTACTTTTTGATTATTATGAACAATGCTGTTATGAACATTATGTAGAAGTTTTTGCATGGACATTTATTTTTAATTCTCTTGGATATACACCTAGGGGTGAAAATGCTGGGTCAAACAAGAACTCTATTTCTAACATTTGAGGGACTTTCAGACTATTTTCCAAAGCAGCCATACAATTTGATATTCCCAAACATACAAGAGATTTCTCCATCTTTTTCAAAACTGTTATCATCTTTCTGTATCTATTGTGGTTTTGATTTACATTTCCCTCATAACTAACGATGTTGAGCATATTTTCATGTGCTTATTGGCCATCTGTCTATCTTCTTCAGAGGAGTGTCTATTCAAATCCTTTGCCCATTTAAAACTATGATTCTGATTCTTCTTCTTCTTCTTCTTCTTCTTGAATTGTAAGAGTTCTTTATATATTCTAGATAAAAGTTCCTCACAGTTGTTTTTTATATTTTGCTTGCAGAAACTGACTTTCTCATGGGGAACTTCTGTTTGCTACATTCTTTTTCAAAACAAAATGGCCCACAGATGCTACGTTTGCTGAAACAAAGCCTTGTGAGTATCAACATAAAAGACTGACTGTGCCTCAGAGTGTATAGCATAATGTTAGTTACAATGTTGGAAATTCACATTCAGTACCCTTTGACATAACAATTATATAAAAGAAAAGCAATTTATATACTAAAAAGAATGAATTGAAGAGCTTTAAGAATAGCAAAATTTCATATACTTGTGAGGACCAAAAGGCAGAGATATCTGATGAGGATAAAGTTGCTTCATCAACACTTGACATTATACTTCCAACAAAGTAACCGTGATTGCCATAATAAAATTATATTTGCAATTAAGCATAATCATAAAATTGCTATCATAAAGATAATAAGTCTTAGGCAAGCACATTAGTCATTTCAAAAATTACTAAGTTCAAAGTAGCCACAGGTACAAATATATCTACAAAAAGATCATCATAAGGATGATCTTTTGCAATATTAAGATTATATCAGAGGGGAAGAAACATTTGAGAATAAGTCGGATTTGGCCCTGTCCAGTGTGGCTCAGTTGTTTGGGTGTCGTTTTGCAAAGCAGACGGTCACCAGTTCAATTCCTGGTCAGAGCACATGCCTGGTTTGTGGGTTTGGTCCTCAGTCGGGGGTATGAGAAGCAACTGATCAATGTTTCTCTCCCTGTCTTTCTCCCTCCCTTCCCCTCTCTCTAAAATGAATAAATAAAATCTTTAAAAAATAAATCATATTTGTAAAAGTTATATATGTATGTGCATTTTATATGTAAATATAGGTATTAAAATTTAATCCAGGTTATGGGGAAATTACATAATTTTTTAAAGGTGGCTTTTAAAAAGCTTAGGTACATTAAAAATAATAATAATAATCCTCATAAACAAAAACATAGAATTAGCAAGGTCGAACCAGCAGCTTTCATTTAGTCAGTGTAGGCTAGTGATGGTCTCTTCCAAAGCCTGCTGTCTCACAAATGCATGCCACTAACCACAAAGGGAACTGGGACAAAATGTACGGAAAAATCAATGCAAACCCATCAATGCCAGCAGACAGACAGGTCAAACAATGCCCACCGTGGCGCTAGAGTCAATAATGTCAAAAGCACACATGAAGGGCGGTTCTGCCAGAGAGCTGCTTACTTATGACATCAGGGCAAGTCTGGCTGCACAAACAGATCACATGTTTTAAAAGAAGGTAAGCAATGAAAAAGGCTTTCTCATATGTATTATACATATATTTCACCCATCCAAAATTGTTAAGTAATGGAAAAAAATATATATGAAATAAAGGCTATAAAAACAAATAAATGTTTATGATTTACAAAAGATAACACTTATATTTTATATTAAGTGTCAATGTGTAAACATTTTACAAATACTGACTTACTTAACTGTCACAACAACCCTTAACTATGAATTTGGTGCAACCATTCCCATTTTACAGATGTGTAAACTAAGGCAGCCAGTGGTTTAGGTAGAGCTAGGATTCAAACTCAATCAGCTTGACTCTGGGGTCCTTGCTGTTTCAATACTATCAAAGTGATGGCTACTATTTGCAAAAGCACTCACATAAAACTTAGGAATCAGTTGTTATTAGATAGTAATCTCTTTTCTCTTTTTAGTACTATCAAAAGTACCTTTGCTCATTCTAAAAAAAAAGAAGAAAAAAAAAACAAAGAAAGCAGACTGGGAATTAAATTCTTGAGTTTAATCCTCAGCTCTTTGTTTGTTTTATGATGTTCTCACTCACTTTGTGACATAAACTAAGACAAGGAAAGTCTGTGTTTTTCTTAAATACCACTCCCCAGGATATCTGTGACCGAATGAGATCACCAAGAAAAAGACAGAGTACAAAATAAACCTGTTTGCTGCAACTACGCTCAGAGAATCAATTACCCAGAGCTGGTCAAATTATATTAGCAGTTTGTTCACACTGAACAAAAGGATGTGTTCTAAAACTTCTTCTGTGAATCCATTATTTAGAATTTAAAACACAACCCATTCAGCCCATTATGTGCTTCAGGAATAGTACTATACTACTATTAAAACAACATTGGATTTGATGGTTTGGCTTTTCTGCCTTCAAACTCCAGGCAGTCAAAAACACATTCCCTCCTTGTGTAGCCCTGGAAGCATGTTGTCTTTCACTTTCTCAGGAGCCAGCTATGGGAACATACACACTCCACCTAAGACAAGGCATCCATAGAGGGAGAGTGCGGGCATCAAGGAGGTGGGGTCAGGAACGGCAGGGCTGCTCTGAGAAGAATTGGCAACGTGTTCCATCCTTTAATAGCAACAACACCTGGAATTCCTGGACTGCAAATGAGTTAGGTCTTGTCTTACTCTGTAACTGTGTCTATCTTATTTTTGTTCTTGGGATCCCTTTGGTTTTGTCAGTTCTGGCATCTGTGCTCCTGAGTCACCCTTTCTTCCCATGAGGACAGCTCCTTCCTAGACCACTTCTCCACCTTCTCTTTTCTCCCCTTAAACTTTGTAGGGTAGGACAAAGGCACACACTTGATAAGAATGCATCTTCAAGGAGATTAAAGCCCCTTACACAAAAATAATAAACCCCCAACCACCTTTTCATTTCTTCATACAAAAAGACAATTCTAGGCCTTCTTTCATACGATTTAGTACTGGGTTATTAGAACAGAACCTCTAAAAGCAAGAAAATAAGCTGGAAAAAGAGATACTTTTAACATCCATCCATGAGAGGTGAGGAATTGCTGATTCAGTCCTCAGTGCCTGAAAACCACTTGGGACCATTACTGGGATAAAGGGAGAAGAGGAATTAAGTCTGAATGGAATAGATTGAGGCAGGTTATAAATGAATGTGCAAGGATGAGGGAAGAAAAAATGTCAAAACTGCACAATCAGGAAAGCAAAAAGGTTTCTTACATCTATCTGTCTGAGTAAGGGTTTCTTCATAAATTACACATATGAGTCCCTAATGAATTTTGGAACCTTTAATAAATGAACACTCTCTGCTTGTATCCCACATACCAAACTGTGGAGGAAATCCATGGAGATTTGCTATTTCTTTAGGAGTGAAATATCGAAGTTTCAGCATTAACAATTTTTTAATCTTTTCTTCTTGTGACAAATTGGTAAGAGATTTGTAGATGTTCTCAATCTGTAAGAAAAAAAACCCAAGATAACTGATAAAGTGGGGTGCAGCTAGATTTGTTAAGATCATCCATTGTGAGACAGTTTCGAAAGCCAGCCAGCCAGTCTGCTCTCACACATGGCAGCACAGGGAAAATGTCTTTTCTACAAACTGTGTAATTGGTTCATCAGTGGTGACATAAACTTTGAAAACGAACAAAAGCTAATGTTCAACAGACCAGGATACTTGCAGTGTGTCATTTTTGATCCCTCAAAAATTAAATTATAAAAATATAAACAATAAATGATAGAATATAAAAGAAGTATAGGGAAAGATTTAAAAACAGAAACTTGATCAGCCATGAAATTGATTCTACAATGCTTAACATCTTTAAAATGTTTACTGTTTATGATCAATTTCATCAAATTATCTTCTTAAAATAATAAAATATATTCAGTAAATATAATCTCACAAATACAGATATTCATCCTCTGATAGAATTTTTGGGTAAAAAAATGGGTAAATTTTATTAAGAGTTTAAATCAGTATAAAAGAGGATAATATGATTTAATTTCAAACTTATTCAAAAGTATAAAACTTATAATATATTAAGCTTATATGTAACCAGGACACCATAAAGAGTTTACAATTGAAGTATTAATAAAATGTCTTGCTAAAACATAGATTTCTTTCCTTAAAAGTCGGTTTTATAGTATGTGATCCACAGGAAGTCTCCGATATTAAGATATGTATGCCTAATTTTAGAGAAATTAACTATGGTAGACTGCATGTCAATTTACTCTTTATGGAATAAAAAAATCCAGAAGGTAGGAAAAGAAAATAAAAACATAAAATATTTTTGTACATAAACTTATGCAACAAGAAAAAGAAAATTTTCTATAGTACAGAATTATGATATCTGAATATAAATATGAATTATACACATATTCATTTCCACGGAAATGTACATATTATTTTGACATTATCAAATTTTAAGTATTAAACATTTTATTTAAAATAATTTTCAAATAATTTACTTCTAAAGCATGCATATAATACCTGCACATCCTCTGTGGTCTGTAACACAGATCCTGTGCCTTCTACGTACCTTCCATAACTGAAAAATTAACACAAATTATTATTTAGCATCTAATGTATTTGTTAATGAAATTTTTAAAAATATTTACTGAATAAATTAATCAATCATATATAATTATATCCTCCTGAAAAATTCTGAATATCATCACATAAATATGCTTGGTAATTAAAAATTACTAGGTAAGGGATATAACAGAATTCTATTTAAACTTCTCAAACACTAAATCTGGCATAGTTTTGTGACCAGTGTAAATATTATTCTGAATTATGTATTACCAATTGTCATTCCTGTGTATCATCATTTTTAAATGTCCATCACCAGTAAGTATGCACTTGTTACAACTTTACATACAAATACTACTCAGACTTTGTACCCCTTCCCCTTTAGACCAAATGTCACGTGGGGGGAATAAGGGGCTGCCCTTTCTCACAATGCCGGAGCCACCACTTCTTTTCACGAACACGGACCCTGCCCTCCGTGACCATGGCAAACATGAGACTGGTGCAACGTATTACTAATATTTCTTCACTAAGATAATTGCCAATCTGGTTGTTCAACATATTATCATTATTATTTTTCCTAATAGATCAATATTAAATATAAATTAAAGAAAAAATTCACACTGGGGCACAATTGTTTTCTCATGTCATTATATGTGTATGTATGTATATTATCTATGCTAAAATAGACTTTTACAGTAAGGCTTCTTTCATACTATATAATTACAAAAAATCTCAAGTTTTTTTTTATTATAAAATTAATGTCTTATTTTATTAGAATCCTAAAAAGAAACTATTGGACTTGGAAATAGACAACAGCTGAGTGAAGTCATTTAAGGTAATGAAAAGCAATAAACCCATTCCCCTGGAAGTACAAGGTCAAAGCATGATAAAATCAGAATGAGTCCGGTATGATTATATCAGAGGCATAATGCCTCGTGCAAGACAGATAGCTGGTAGGTAAAAGAGAAGGCCTGAAGCTGCAAATCACACAACTACTTGTGTAATGAAGCTGAATGGCATCAACAAAGCAGAGCCAGAAATCTTTTACAAAATTTTCAGGAAAGGTCTAATTTTTCACTTCTTTCTAGGTTTTAAATAATTGATGAAAAATATATTAACATTTAAGAAATAACCCAAAGGTAACCAGTAAAAGAAATTATGATATACCCATACCATGAGAAAAATTCTTTTTGTTGTTATTGTTATTTTCCATCTTATGCTTTTATTTTTTTAGCTCTGAATTATTTTATTTTTTTATTGTTGTTCAACAGTTGTCTGCATTTTCCCCTCACCACTCCCCCCACAGCCATCCCCATTTCCTTCCCCTGATTCCAATCCCCCTTGGTTTTGTCCACGTGTCCTTTATAGTTATTCCTGAAAACCCTTCCCCCTTTTCCCCCCATTAGCCCCTCCACCTCCCCTCTGGTTACTGTCAGCTTGTTCCTAGTTTCAATGTCTCTGGTTATATTTTGCTTGCTTGTTTCATTGATTAGGTTCCACTTAAAGGGGAGAGCATTATGCTAAGTGAAATAAATAAACCAGGTGGTAAAAGAATAGAAAAGTTCTTTGTGTACTTACATGCAATAATATCCAATTTATATTGTGCAATAAAAAAGGGCACATAATAATGGATACAATATGTTACCACTTACTTAAAGAAGGGGGTAAAATATACATGGATATTTAAATACACCCTCACACGTAGTACCTACCTCTGGAAGATTAGACAGTAAACTGAAATCACTGGTTGCATGTAGAGAGGGAAACTGAATGGTCAAAAGACAGAGTGGAAGGCAGTCTTAAAATCTTAGTACCTTTTGTATTTTGGACCATAAGAATATATTACTTATTTTTAAAACTGAATAAAATTAATTAATTAACTCATACTCACTCAAGTATGTTTATTGATTTTCAAAAGGAGGGAAGGGAGAGAGAGAGAAAGAGAAAGGGACACTGATCTATTGCCTCCTGTATGCGCGCCAACCGGGGACGAACACCACCACCGTCTGGCATATGGGGCAATACCTCAGCCAACTGAGCCACCCAGCCAGGGCAAAACTGAATAAAATTTAAAATGTACTCTACCAAGTGCCAGGTGATTCAATTTTATATTTTGATACTAAAATTTAATTTCTTCTTCTATACTGATCATGAGTGGACATAAATTTTTGAGGTCTGATGTACCATAAAAAAAAGTGCTAAAAGTCAGCAATTCAGCATCTTTACAAACAATGTTTCCACCATGGGTAATTAAGCTCGTATGAAAGTCACCAAACAAACGGCATCATCTTTTATAAGCACTTCTGTTGGTTCTGCACATAATGTTCTGCCAGAAGGAATTTTTACTTGTGCATTCTATTGGAACATGAAAGCAGGCAATTAAGGGGGAAAATCATTCTAGCAGAAACATTTTATAAAATGCTCCTTGTTTTGAGAAGAACTAAACAAAACAATGGGTATAAAAACCTGGTTATTGTGGACATACTATGAATAGAGTCTCTTTAAAACCTACCCTTTCGTAAAGCACATAGACCTTCTGCAAGTGGGCTTAACAATGTCTAACAAAAGAGAATATCGCAGCAATGACTTTGGTGGTAAAAAGTACTGATTCATGTCAATGTCATCTTCAAGAAAATCTTTTAGCATTTGCACAGAGAGATCACTGTCCTGTTGATGTTTCCGGTCAATTTCTTCAGCAGTTTCAAGCTTATAAAGAATGCCTTCTTTTCCAGAACATTGTCTGCTGCCATCAAAGCAAACATTTGGTTCAATTTTCTTTCCTTCAATTTTCTTTTCTGCATCCATTGCATGTTTTTGAGGATGTTCAAAAACAATCTGGGGAAACTCCATCAGTATCTAGCATTAAGCAAAAACACACAAATTGTCCAAAGCTTTATTAAAAGTAAAAAAAATTAATAACATATAGTCAACATTATACAAAAAATCTTTTAGTCCTTACAAATTTGACATTCAAAAGATAAAAACTGTGGTTTACTTGTATTTATACAAATTATTACAAGTTTTTCTTCATATAGGTTTGGTGTCATCTGGCTGCAAATGATTTATTTCATGGAGTTACTACTTTCTGTATTTATTAGTAAAAAATTCAACACAGTAACAGAAGTATGTTGAATAAATGTAAAACATCATATCTGTGAAAAAAGTTTAGAAAGCAACATTAGCATTTCTAGAAATTGTGCTTTGGAAAAAAGCTCACCTTACTCCTTCATCAAAGAAGAAAAACTAGCACATATACATGATCTAAAGTAAAATTAGTAACTAAAAAAAGAAAAGCACTTTCACCCTGAAAGGATATTTCTACTCCTGAGTCCCATAAGGGAAAACTTGTTCCTGCACAACATGTATAACCATATATAAAGTCTTATTTGGGGAAAAAAAAAATAAGTTCCAGAAATTTTTAATGATGAGTCTTCATTAATATATTTTGCACATTCTTTTTGGAATTGCCCACTGCGGGAAGGGGACTGTACTGATATCGTATTTCGGGGGACTGAAATTACGCTACCGACCCTGCTGGCAGGACATGACTTCAAGTTCTCACCTGTGATGGTTTATGGAGAGCTTCACTTGAACCACTGAAGCTCTATTATTCAGTCCAACGGCTGACAGAAGCATGTACAACTGCCTGCATAATTAGATATTCTATTATAGCAACTGAGCATTTTATTCTAGTTTGTACCATCCTTACTGCTTTTAATCCATTAAGGTTAAATTGCATTGACTTCAACAAAAATGCAACCAATGCATGAAAATACTCTTAAGCCATTTTTAAAGATGATATAATTGAATTTTATCAAAAGTAGTCAATGGATTTTATTGGGGGAATTATGATAAATGCAAAATAGTCAATGGTCAGAAGGTAAATTATAGAAGGAAAAGAAAGATAACAGCATTAATGGTAATTTTTTTAACTTTTAACTCATTTTTTTTCTATTGATGAAGGAAAAGTGTTTTGTTTAAAACAATAAAACTGGCATCATTAGAAAAAATGCCTAGGGGATAGACCTAGGGCATGGTCTATATCCTAGGTTCACTAAGATGTATATATTCTCCACAAAGTAGTTCTTGAAATAAATTAGCACATTGAGATATATTTCCAATAGATAATAATAATAATGAAATAACAGCAACAACAATAATAATACCTGACCAGGAGCTTGAAAAGGTAATGGCTCTGACTGAAGCTTTGCAATAAGGAAATACCGTAGCCTTGAATTTGGAATGCCAAGCTGGAAATTAAAGAGATCTGTATCAACTGTTAGCATCTAGTAAGAAACTCAGAGAGGGACACATTTAGCCTCTGCTATAAAAAAATTCTATTACTAAGTTGTGGAAGACTTCTTTGCACCAACTCTTAATCCCTTTAAGCTGCTTTTTTAGACCTTATTTTGAATGTAATAAAGATTGAATCTGATAAATCATATGTCTATGAGTCACTTTCATTTTATATTTCCCAGGAAAGAAGTTATATAGACATTTTTACATTCATTATTGATAATACGTACCTATAAAAAGATAAAATACAGCTATTCTTAGCTATTTGCTACCTCATTTTATTTAAAAAGGATTCACCAAATTTTAAAGGTAAAAGACAATAAAAATGAAATAAAATTTGAGATAACATATATTGCCAATTTCCACAGCTGGACATCTAATTTTTTTTTTTTTTGGTGTTAATTTAGTTTTAGGTTTAAGGTATAACATTAGCCTATACAGTCAATTAAAGATAGTTCCACGTACTAAGTAAGTGTTCATTCAATACAAATTTAATGAATAAAGAAACAGACTGAAAAGAGGAAGATGGACAGAGGGTACAAGCTCCTCATGACCTAGGGCATCTGTCACTCCCACCCCCTGTAATTTGGGTTGACCATAAAGTAGTGAGATACCTCTGATCCTACAGAGAAGTCATTGTGAATGATAATGAGTTTTGTTTTTTTTTTTAAGTACTTGATTTGCAGTCTTAGGGTATACTTAATTTCAGTAACAACAACAAAAATAAGAACAAAAATATGGACATCTAATTTTTGAAATGGTTTCTCTTCTAATGTAGGGCAAAGAATTATAAAATAGGTAAAAGGTGATAATAGGCTAATAAACACAAAGATGAAAAATAGTGATACTTATAATATCAAAAATCTACCATATTCTTATCATAATCAATTTCTTAACTATGAAATACAAGCAATGTTTGCATTTTAATGGTATGCCCCCCCAAAGGAATTAGAAAATTATCTTATGTTCATTTTGTTTTCTATTTTGGATTATTCTGAAGCATTACTAAACTATAGCACACCTAGTTTGTAAATACTGTATTTCACATATTTTTCAAAACATCTTTTTTTTTGTGAAAAGAAAAAATATATTCTCTGTAAGCTCCAAGTTGTATGTTTTTCATAAAATACGTATAAGTGAATCTATAGGCCTGTACTATATTCTTTGAAAGTAAAACCCATGTCTGAAGTAATTTTAAGATTTACCTATATTATCCATACAGATCCATTCTTCTTACTGAATCAAATTCCCTTTGAGAAAATTTATATAAGAGTTTATAATTTTGGTACCTACAGAGGTTGGTGATAATAGAAATTCTTGGTACTGAAAGCCGCAATTTTCTATTGTTTTTATTAACAGGTCTCTGAAAATACAAAAAAATAAAAGGAAAGAAAAAAAGAAAAGCTTTCATCCCACAGTTGAAAATGGAGTTCGTATATAAAATATCATACATAAAACTGCATTTTAAGTGAAAACTGTACCTCCACTCAAGTTGATTAGAAAGAATCATCCTAGGTCTTTATTAAGTCCAGTACTTCATAAATTATATTTCTCCCAAAAAGGAGATAATTTGCATTATAAATAAATACAGTTATCAAATAATTTATCCAAACTGGTGAGAAATAGAATTGTTCATCTACTGATAATAAATTTGCTATGTGAACTGGAACTATCTGTAGCAAGTGAGATGGGGCAACACTGTTAGAGATAGCAACTAAATCAAAAACCTGGATGCATTCTCTCCAGCTGGGCTGCCAGGGGAAAGGGCCCTGACACAGAGCTTGCTACTCCCGTCTAACTGTATGACGGAAAATGCTTGTCCACAAGGCCAAATCTTTCTTTTTCTCTTCTGTCAATTAAATTTATTGGGGTGACACTAGTTAACAAAACAGATGCAGTAAGTAAATAATAAAAACTGTATAGGTTTCAAATGCACAATCCTATGACACATCATCTGTATATTGCACTGTGTGACCATCCCTCAAGGTCAAATCTTCTTCCGTCACCATACACCTATTTGATCCACCCACCTCTTCCTTCTGGTAACCACCATACTGTTGTCTGTGTCTGTGAGTTTTTATTTGTTTGTTTTTCTTGTTTGTTGATTTGTTGCTTTCAGTTTTGTATCGCACATGAGTAAAATCATATGACTCTTAACTTTTTCTCACTGACTTATTTTGCTTAACACAATATTCTCAAGATTCTTCAATAGGACTGGATAAAGAAGATGTGGTACATATATGCAGTGGTACACTACTCAGCCATAAGAAATGATAAAATATTGCCATTTACGACAACATGGATGGATCTTAAGGACCAATTCTTACTGAAGACATTCCTGCTTCTAAAGAAATAGGCGTCAATATAAGCAGTTAAAATTAAGAAATAGCTTCTCATTAAAATGAGTGCTTATTCTGGAAAAACTCAAACATCAGAATGGGAAAGAATCAGGTAAACTTAACCTTGTGATGCTTTATATTATTAATTAGTCAAAATCAACATTCTGAATAAAATATGTAACATGATATAAAATGTTAACATGTATATGTTTATTTTTAGGATCTTTATTCTACAATAGCTCCTACTATATTTAATACTATTTAATCTATTTATACTATATTTAAGATGAACATAAGACAAACACATTTTTTACCTTGTAGAAGATACTTCAAAACCTTTAACATTTTCTAAAAGAATATACTTCGGCAATTTTTGTAATCTAAAAAAAAATACAAAAACAAATGGAATTCGAAAAATCTCATTGCTAAAAAGTAAGATATAAAGAAAATCCTTACTGTGGGAAATACAATGTAAGTAATTTCCTGAACTTTCTTCTTTTAATAAAGGAATTGTATAAGGGATGAAGACAACTCATATTTTATTTGCTTTTCCTCATAATCATGGCACACCTGATAAAGTTAACATTTGAAATGTTAATTTCCATTGAGTTTATCTCAAAACATGGTTTCACACAGAGCCTCTGCACCACAACTCAGAGGGCTGCCACGTACACAGAATGATGACTCCCAGGGCTGGTGCAATCTTCCAGGCCATGGGCACCGGCATTTGCTAACAAAAGCTTCATCTGCATTAATACTATGAGCACAGGCAATAGAATTCAGCTATTAGGCTATAATTCCCTGTCACTCACTGTAGTGGCAACTGTGGAATCAGCAACACTTGCAGTTATTCTGTTAGTCATGGCAGAGGATAAATGACTGCACAGTATCTCGAGGCAGCATGCACACACTGCTAACTCCTATAAAATGACCAACATCACATTTCCAGGTCCAAAGTTTTAAATTTAAGGTAAGTTTGTACAGGAATCTAAGGTTTTACCTTGGGAGGATATCTAGAATATATAAGAAGCTATTTGTCCTTGGGTCAGTCACATCACCTTGCAGACCAATTCTAAAGGATTGAGAAAGCACACATAAGATTATCAAGAATCTTACATAAAGATGCCAGATCACATTTAAAAAGTCAAAACCAAGTGAATTAAAATTAGTCGGGCTACGGAGAACAAAATGCATTTATTCATTTAATTTTTTAGAAGGCCTTGTCTTTGTCTATCTAATAAACACACTTAGAATTTATTTTTACAAAACAATATGCCAAATAACTTGCGTAAGACAAAGACCAAGAAGTCAGTGGTGAAGAATAAAATCAATTACCCTCCTAAAATAACTTGGATTAGGAAACACACACACACACACACACACACGCGCGCGCGCGCTGATGGCAATGTTTGCTCTGCCCTAGATGAGACAACGGAAGTTCCAGTCAACGAATGAGCTGCTTGGGTAGGCTGACAACACAGGCCATCTAAGCAGATCAAAATAGTAGGGAAAACTAAGATAACCTTGTCCAGTGTAAAAAGGAAAGACTTAAGCTAGCTGAAGTCTTGATTCTATAAGCAGGAGTTGCACCTTGGCTACTTACACTAACTAGGTGAAAACAGATCACTTAAACAGGCAGTATTTGGACTAGCAATTATTTCTTACAAATAAGATTCAAAATAGTTAATTGTCTAACTACTACGCTGTATACCTGAAACTAATATGAAATAATTTTGAATACCAACTTTAACTGAAAAAAGTTTTTTTTAAAGATTCAAATTATCAAGCAGGAAGAAAGACTCAGATTGGGCCTCAGCGGTAGAAAACAGAGGACTGTGCTGCTTACTAGCCTCATAGCCTTAAGTAAGTTACCTAATGTCATGTGTCAGTTTCCTCACACCTGACAGCAAGACTAAAACCATCAGTGGGCCTGAGGTTTAAATGGGAGATTAGAGTGGATTTGAACAGATCCCTCAGAAATCTTGTTTTCTTCTCACTCTGGCCCTTTCCTTTCAGCGTCCAAGCGACGACAGTGGTACAGAATCAGTTACTGCTACCACCAGCATGAGACCATATAATGGAGCTGAAAAATTCCTATTGCCTAGTGATGTTGCAGCCATCATAGCATCATACACAGGCAACGCCTTACCTGTTTGTGGGGATACTGACATAAGCAGACTCACTACACTGCCAGTCCTATGAAAGTATAGCACATATAATTAGGTACAGTACGTAATACATGGTAATGATAATAATCAACCATATTGGTTAAATAATGGTTTATGTATTTAATATACTATACTTTTTAAAATCATTTTAGAGTGTACCCTTTCTACTTAGTAAGCTAAGTTTGCTGTAAAACAGTACGCCAGGTTACATTGGCAACAGCCTCATAAATACAACGTTTTTACCATGTCTCTTGATTGCATCGTTTTCTTTTGTTTGATGTAATCTCACGTTATTTTATCAACTTAGAGTAGCCTAAGTGTACAGTGTGTATAAAGCCTACAGAAGTGCGCAGTAATGCCCTAGGCCTTCACATTCATTCACACTTACTCACTGACTCACCAGAGCAACTTCCACTCCTCCAAGTTCCACTCATGGGAAATACTCTATACAAGTGTACCATATTTTATGTTTGGTATCATATTTTAGTGTACCTTTTCTATGTTTAGATATGTTTAGATACCTAAACACTTACCATTGTGTTATAATTGCCTACGGTGTTCAGTACTGCACAGGCTGTCCAGGTCTGTAGCCCAGGAGCAGCAGGTACAACACATAACCACATGGCCCAGACGTGTGTAAGTGCGCTCCGTGACGCTTACACAGGGACGGCACCACCTGGCCATGCATTTCTCAGAATGCACCCCTCCCGTTCAGCGACACATGAGTGCCTCTTCTTAGGTAGGTATAAAAGAGGTCCCGTGTGGTCACTACACATCTACTACTGACCAAATCACTTTGTTCATGTGGCAGTGATTGCTATTTTCCTCATAATTAACACTGAATTATAAATACGAGTAGGTAAAATAAATTATTTATCAAAAATTTCAAAGCTATGAAAATGCAGGTGATGTACCTCAAAGTGTCCATGCTCAAAACTATGGTATGATTTGATTTAACGAGTCCTTCAAAGCACTCTTTCTCAATAGAGAAATATTATACATACCTTGTGAATGGCTGACAGGGAGGGCTCATTAAAATCATGTCGAAAGATAATCTGTCAAATTCTTCCAGTGTAATGCCCTGAGGAATGAACATTTGGGGGAGGGGGGATGTAAAAAGGTATAGAATGGGAAAGGAGTAAAAATACTAATTATAAATATATCAGAAATTATAACAGTTAATAGCTTTATTTACACTACCTAAAACTTTATATAACACAATACTTTTCAAATCGACTTCAGTTAAACTAACTTTCCAAAGCAACTTTGTGGAGGAACCAAAGCTACAAAACATTGAGCAACTTCCCCCATGCCCCAGAGCCAGCCAAAGCAGAGAGCTAACAGTCCTTTCCTGCACCCCAAGCATTTCTTGCCACCAAGACACTGTTATGTTTTCCAGAGTCACACACAGATAACTTTATTTTATCATGAATGATTTTCAGCATAGGGTCAAATAAATTTTAAGCACCTTCCCATCAGTAATTTTTTACTTAGGAAACGAGATGTACCGACCAGTCGCCATCCCTTCCATGTGTGTGTCTCTGTCAGTGTAACACCAAACGGAAACTGGCCCTTTGTCAGTTATGCAAAATTATCATATTGTCCTCCAGTTGTGTCTAGTCAAAGAACTTCAAAAGACTGTAGATAAAACTCATCAAAATTATCCCTACTGAGCTAAGCAGTTGGAAAATGCACTATTTTGCTCCTGTTCTATATAGCAGAAGATAAAATATAGAGAAACAGAGGTCACGAGTTTGCCAGCTCTTATGAAGCACTCCTAGTGTGCACTCTTAACCAGGAAGTTAAAGTGACAAGCCCAGAATCACACTGTTCCTAATGATGACACATGTCTGCGGAGTTAAGTACACACATAAAGCAGGAAAAGCTTTACTCTGAGTTCCCTAAAGACTGAGTTGACCTGGGGAACACGTTAGTTGTCTCTATAGTATTAAAGTCTAAATGTACATGTCTACCATTTTTAACTCACAGGCTTTCAAGTAATTCAAGATATACATGTAAAATGAAATCAAAATTTAGTATTAAAAAGTTCCTAAAACACCTCTGGAACATTGGGTCCTAACAAAAAATAATTTGGAAATTGTACAGTGAACAGTCGGTCAGAAACATGCGGCAGGCAGCACAATCAGACAGCACATCACACTCTAGTTGGCCTGTCAGAACACAGCCGTGTGATATGCAACTTACTGATTTCACAACTCAAATGTGGACTGATTACAGCTAAGTTCCTAAAACCAAAGTAAAAATTAAACAACAATCTCTTACATCAGAATTCTCCTGATGAAAACAGAGCTAGTATCTCCAATACAGCTAGACATGAAAAATTACAAATTTAAAAGATTCTTGAAAACTGCTTTTTTTACAGTACAATCCAAATGATAGAACAGTTATGCAAAATACAATCACTCCCACCACTCAACTTTCTTTAACCTGGCATTCTAGGTCAATAAATGTGCTACGATTCAAGTTATGGATATATACAAATCATCTTTAATACAGCTGACCCTGGAACAACATAGGTATGAATTTCACGGGTCTACTTATCCTTGGATTTTTAAAACAAATAACTGCACTGTTTTTGCACTGCACATGGGGGACCACAGATGTGGTGGGCTGGCCATACGCACTGATCTGCGCCAGCGATTTTCAGCCTTTTTGATCTCCTGGTACACATAAACTAATTACTAAAATTCTGCAGCACACCAAAAAATGTATTATATTTTTTGCCAATCTGACAAAAAAATAGGCACAATTTTGATTCATTCACATTGGACAGCTATTGTTGTGTTGGCTGTTGTCATTTTTTTTTTAATTTGACAGTCTAAGGCATAAGAGGTCAGTGCCCCTGACTAAATAGTCAGGCATTGCATGTTTTAAAAATTCTTGTGGCACATCTGCAAATTTTGGTAGGCACAGTGGGGTCCTGGAACTAATCCCTCACAAATCCCGAGGGAAAACTTAAGTTTTTAGAAAGTTGTATGTGATGCATGTTTTACAGTTACTGTCTGCTGCTAAACGTAGACCCAAGAAAAAGGGTCCTCGTACTTTCTGTCTGTCTGATTGCGGCAGCCAAGGTTGAATTGGGGACCAGAGAGGGCAGAAAAGCTGTATGTGGATTTTCGATGCACGGGGGTCAGTGCCTCTGACCCCTATGTTATTCAAGGGTCAACTGTAACTTGACATTATAAAACTAATTGAACTCTATTTTTTTTCCATAAGCTGGCAATACAGGTTACTGAAAACAGCTTTGCTTTCATAGAACATTAGATTAACTCAGTGTGGTAACAATGTTTATCACATATTAATGAGCAGTTTTACTTGTCTCTCTGCTTCTTTATTCCTTCTTTTCTCAGAATGTTTCCTGGCTATTCTTATACTTAATTTTCATTTAAACTTTAGGAGAATTTTGTAGATTAGAAAACAACTTTTGGCTATTTTAGTGAATATATAGTTAATCTAAGGAGAAAGAAAAAACTTGTGCAATGTTGTCATCCTGTGCAATATACTTCCATTGCTCAAATCTCTTTTATTCCCATATGGGTCATGCAGATTTCTTGTTAAGTTTATTTCTTGGTGTTTATAACTTCCACTTAGCTACTATGAATAGAAACTTTCTTCTAGTATGTTTTCTAATGTGTTTTGCATATATATAGTAAATTGCTGGCTACCAAATCTTTGTAACCAGCCTCCTTATTAAGTGTACCAATTGTTCTTCATATTATTTTTAGTTAACTATTAAATATACTAATAGTTCCTTATACTATTTTTAGCACAATATATTTTGTATTTTCCAGACATATACAATTATTCTTTGGAATCCTCCTTAACATATACTATTTCTCTTACATAAGTGCATTAACTAATATCTACAACAAAATTAAATAATGATGCACATCCTTGTCTTATTCATTATTTTAATGAGAATGCTTTTTTAAGGATTTACCATTTAACATGTTACTGGATTTGGAGATACATGTGTGTGTTTAAACACATATAAACTCATGTGCACATGCACACATAAAATCAGTGTCACATATATCTTGTGGTAGTATTCATTTGTTCTAATTTTACTAAGAGAAACTGAAAATGATCAGAAAGACACTGCATGCTGTCAAATGTTTTCTAGCATAGTACTGCTCTTTTCAATTGTCAACATGTTACATAATATTAAGAGAATTTCTAAATAGTAAACTACTTTTGTATTTCCAAAATAAAACCCATTTTGGTTATGCTTTATTATTCTTTTAATGTGCTTCTGATCCATTTGGTCATATTTTACTCAGAATTTCTGAGTTTACATATTCATAAGACAATGGTTTGACTATTTTGTAGCATATAATAGGCATTCAATAAAGCTTACTGAGTGGGTGTTTCCCACCGTTTCATGCCCTATGAACCCTGATATTATTTTGTACATGAATATTCATGACAAATGTTTTTTAAGTATTGTACCAATTATCATTAAAAAGTAACTTTCTATGACTCATAAATGCTTTATGCCTTTAAGTCCATCTTTTCTAATATTAATTCTGAAACCCCTGTTTATCCTTTGTTGGCATTTGCCTGGTATTTGCCCATTTTTAAGTACAATATGTTGTTCATTAAATAATGTTTATAATTCACTAATATTTCAGAGTATCTACTATATGCCAGGCATTATGCTAGGTCTGGAAATACAAAATTGAACATACAAGGTTTCTGTTCACATAAAGTTTACATAATAGTGACTTAAAATTTCTCATTTTCTAACTAAATAAATCACTGATTTTAGTTTTATTACTAGTTTTCTTTGTAACAGAAGGGTCCTGCTTCTGGTTGAAAACCTATATAGGATTTTTCAGGCCCGATGGCTGGCAATTACAGAAGTTCTTCCCAGCAGGGGACAGACTTCACTGGGGATGCCGCCCGCCCCACAGCTGCAGAACTGGGGCCCGGCAGTGCACCTCAGCCTCTGAGGTCAGCTGTAGTCAAGGTCTTAGGCCCCTGGGCCAGTTGTGCTCTGCACATATTTGCATTCCTAAGTCCCTTTATCCTTTATCAGGGACCTTGGGCAGAGGTGCTCTTCAGGCACCCTCTATTTCTGCCAAGGATTCCTTGCAGAAGGAGAGAGAAACCTTGAAGATACTTCTCCCCACTTTGATTAACAGCACTTTCCACACCTAGCCTTATCCCCTGCACCCACGCAGCCTTCCCCCATTGTCAAGGACTCCCTCAACAGGGAGCTGACCCCACATCTGTGCTGATCCACCAACTCTCCACCAGTGTGCTGCCACATGGAGAAATAAAATGGGGGTGTCTGCATTTTCTCTGCTTTTCAGAGACTTGCATTTATCACCATAGTACATAATTAAGGTTTCACTCTTTTATTTGCCTTGTCGCTTTAATCAGCTACTCTAACCCCTGAAAACTCAGTAGTTCCCAGCTGAACTGAGCGCCTTACAATAACACTAAATATTGTCCTAAAACTCTATAGCTTCATATACCTTTTGAAGAATAAATGTACTTTTTAAGTCTCACTTTCCTTTCCTACTCTGATTACATTATTATTTCTACACTGCAAAGGTTTACCTTTTCACTCTGTTTTCTAACCATAATTTCTTCCTAAGAAGGTGGCTTCATTCCTGGGTTTTCTACTTTGGTTCATCTCTTGGTTTGTTAGATTAAGTGATCAAGTAATTTTTTTCAATGAAGCACTGTGGGTAGGATAGTTCATGAGTTGTTGTAAGTTTTTATTTTAGGAAAATTTTCCTCTATTTCTGTTAGTATTTTTGCTACATTTGTTTTATCATCTTCAGGGGCACTAATTACGTTTCTCATGGATCACTTTTGTCTTCAGTAGTTATCATTTGTTCTGCAACATTCTGACCTGTATTGTTTTCCATTCTATTCTGCTTCATTTTTCTCAAGTTCCACCCTTCGTGACCTATTTGCAGCACTAGCTGTTTTACTTTTTGCTACTCTGACATGACTTTTATTTCCATAGTTATTTCATTTTCTCCTGTTTTTTTTTCAGACCACTGATACGTTTCAAGCCCTACTATTTATTGTCTTATTGCTTTTTAAACTTTATATGCTCATATATTTATTTGAGTTCTTGTTTTGCACATACCATGTTTTATTTTAATGCTTCAAGCTCCCACAGACATGTTTGAAATTTCCTTCTGCTTCTTAATGTTATTTTTCTGTTGTATAGTCTATATGTGAACCTAGGAGTTTGCTAAAAGACAAAGTGAAACTGGCAGCGCTATTCAGGTAGTTTGTGGCTGCACTGTTCCTAGAAAGTACCTGCACTATCCTTTAATCTAAGAGCATGCCTTTGTCCCTGACCCATGTCGCATTCAGGGCAGGCAGAAAGTGCGCAGAGGCTGCAATGACCCTTTCAGCCTAGTGATTTAAATTTTTAAGTGTCTCTTCTCCTGATTTTCAACAAATAATTGCTTGGTATCTTGGTCTCCTCCCTTGCCATTCTATCCTTTTTAAATCTGCACAAAATATGTAGAGGTCTGCATGCAGTTTTGCCATCCTCATTCAATTTTGTACCAACTCGATTGCACTGACACTGTTCTCCATAGCTTTTGGTTTTGGCTTATGGCTAAATCCTATTTTAACTAATAATGATTTTCTATCCACTCTTTTCTATTCTTTTCTTATTTCTATTAGGAAAAGGAATAAAGTTTTGGAGTAGAAATATATTTTTATGCCACATTCAATCACTCCACTCAAAGAGTACGGTGTACAAGTCCAACTTCTGCACTAAGACTGTATCTTAGTTATACTTGTCTTCCCTTGAAAAGCTAAATGCCTTGCATAAAGCAAATGTTCAAATGATCAGTATATGCTGTTTTATTAAACATAAAATTCCTAAAGCCTCTCATTACTCCTAAGTTCTCCATTAACCTTCTATCCCTTTTTAAATATGAGGTGCAATCTACCAAAAGAAACAGACTCAACAATGAAAGAGATGATGAAATTAGCCAAGATTTGAAGTCATTATCAATATTATCAATTTGTTCAAGGACCTAGAGAAAAAAGTGAGAGAAACTGAAAATATAAAAAAGAATTAAATAAAAAATTTTCTGAAATGAAAAATTACACAATGAAAAAAACACACAAAACCCTGAAGATACAGCAATACAGTGTGCTTCCAGTAGAATAATATGAAAAAATATTTACACATACAGATACACATACGCACACACAAAGCACACATATAAATTAGAGGCAAGTGAAGATAAGAGGCAGAAAAAATATTTGAAGCTGTAATGGCTGAAACCTTCCCAAATTTGATAAAAACCAGAAACAAGGAAAGCATAATGAGGTCCAAGCAGTATGAATAAATATAAATATACAAAAGCTCGTCAAAATAAAATTCATGCAAACAAGTGATGAAGACAAAATCCTAATCGCAGCCAGAGAAATAAACAATAAATTAGAAGAAATGAAAAGATTATAACTTCTAGTCAGAACTTAAGCAAACCAGATAACAATGAAGAGTACTAAAAGAAATTTTTCAATTCATTGAAATCTACGAAAATGTCCTTGAAAAATGAATACACCCAATGAAGCAATGAAAATTATATTCCACAATAGAAATATATAAAATTCTTCTCTACTCTAAAAGAGATGAGTTAATTTGTCACCTGCTAAATGTACATGACAGGAGATGCTAATGGAGGGGTTTCAGGAAGAAAAAATTATATCACATGAAAACTTTGATTATAAAAAAATGAAGAGTGCAGAAAATAGTGGAAACATAGGTAAATATAAAATATTTCCTGTCCTTTTAAAACCCTTTAAAAAATATTTGACTACTTAATCCAAACAATAATAACAACATATTTTGGAGTTTGTAACATACAGCAGTAAAAGGCATGGCAGCAATAGCAAAATAGGCAGGAAGGTGAAATAAAAGTACACTTTCACTTAAAGTATACTTTAAATGAAACTTTATAGAACATAAAGTTATATAAAGTTATATAATTAAAGTTATATAACGTATACTTTATATAATGTAAACTTATAATTTACACATGAAATATTATAATGATATTTGAAGGTAGCCTCCCATGAATTAAACATACATGTGTAAACCCTAGAAGGGTCACTAAGAAAATAAAAGATATATAATAAGATATACCTAAGAAGAGTAGAGAAAAATGAAATATTTTAAAAAATCAAAAGGAAGGCCAAAAGAGGGTAAAATTTTTTTTAAAGATTGGAAAAATACAAAAGAAATGACAAGGCAGCAGCAGAATTAAGTCCAACAATATTAATGAGATGAAAAGCAAATGGTACAAACACTCCCATTAAGGGCAGAGATTCTCAGGATAAGTAAAAAAATCAAGACTGAACTGTATGTTGTCTACAATAAGTCTAATTTGAATACAAACACACAGATAGGATAAAACTAAAAGCATGAAAAATATATATACACAAATACTAATCATAAGGAAGTGGAAGTGGCTATAGTAAAATTAGGAAAGTAGACTTCAGGTCCACCGAATGGGGTAAACTAAGATTTCTTAGGACACAAAAAAGTATCCCATAAAAGAAAAGAAATAATAAATAATTCCTGAACTTTGATAAACTCAGTAAAGGAAATAACAAGACAAGTTACAAAAGTAGAGAAAAATATTTGTTATACATATTTCTAACAAAAAACTTGAATCCAGAAAACTTAAACAACTCTTAAAACTAAATAACACAAATATACCAAATAATAAAAATTGGGCAAGAAATTTCACCATAGAAGACAGAAATGGCCAATAAGCATATGAAAAGATACTTAATATTGTTCATCATCAGAAAAATGCAAATTAAACTCACAATACCACAAAAAAAAACTGCAATACCACTATATGTTCATGGAGTTGCTAAAATTTAAAAGACTGACAATAGCAAGTGTTGATAAAATGTGGAACAACTGAAACACTTAAACACTGACTTTGAGAATGTAACATGGTACAAACCCAATGGAAAATAGCTAGCATTTTCTCATAAAGGTAAAGAAACTTACCATATAACCCAACAATCCTACTTTTAGGTATTTATCCACAAGAAAAAACAAAGGTCTACACAAAGGCTTGTCCGTGAATATTCATAAGAACTTTTTTGTAATAGTCTAAAGCTCAAAACAACCTAAATATCCATCTATATCTTGAGTGGATATACACATTATAGCATGTAATATTCCATTCTACAGAATATTACTCAGCAGTGATAAAAAAGAACAGACTACTGATAAACACAAAACATGGATAAATTTTTGTACACTAAAAAGTACACTAAATAAAAGTTACAAAAAATTACACTTCAGAGTTTTATTTATGATATACTAGAAATCAAAAACTTAATGCGTAGTGACAAAGCAGACCCATGGTGAGCTGGGGCCGGGGTCAGAGACTGACTACAACAGGGCACTAAAGAACACTCCAGGGGCGATGGGCATCCTAAGTGTAGATTATGATGGTGGTGGTTCCACTGTTGCATGAACCGGTCAAAACTCAAACTGCACCTTCAACTGGGTGCAATTTATTCTGTGTAAGTGATGCCTTAAGGAGAAATTCGTGAGCAAAAATTTTTCACATGAAATTGAAAGAAAAAACAATTTTATATTGTTTTAAAAATAATGTACTTCAATGTTCAATAATTCTCCTTAGCTTATCATGTGTGAAATAGTATCTTTAACTTTGACAGGCTGACTAAAATAAGTAATAGCCTTTTAAGTAAATAAGTAATGCCAAGTTGTGCCTTTCTTTCTGAAATTGTAAGTGAACACAATAATAGTACCTGTTTATACTGTGAAGTGAATATTATTAAAGCCACACTGGAGGCTTTCTCACTGTTAAGCTAATAATGCCTTGTGAATGTATGATCTACAGAGAAACCACTGTAGTTTTATCTGCTGATGCTGTCTGACAGAAAATGAACTTTGAATGTCGTTCCCCCGCTCCTCCCCCCAAAAAGTAATATCCAGTGACTGCCTCCCTTGTTTTCGCTCCTGCTATATCATACATACACGTAGTACATGAGTACTGCTTCAAAGTAAAGCATCAAGCAGAGTTTAATATAATTACAAAACCAAGTATTTAAAGGTTAAGCATCTTCTTACATTTCAATCCTGTCTCTCAGAGACCAAAATACTGACTGGTCTTGGTCTTTCTCTGTCTCTCAAGGTGGAAATTAAAAAAATAATAAGGCAAAAAAAATAGCATATTATCTTTTGATGGAATATAAAACATTAATTCCTTTCTCCTAAACTTTTTCATTTATATATGACTTACCCTTGAATTTGGATACTAGTGTCTTGTAGTGTTTGTCAATCACATTTTCCTTGCTATATACTTATGAAGACAATAATAATAGTTACTCACTTCAATTGTCTTGGCCAGTAACTGTGTGTGAGGGAAATTATACTTGTATACTTCATTAGCAACATTGTTCACATCAATGGCAGCCACCACGTGTGCAGGTACACAGCTTTCTGTAAGGAGAAGTGGGATATCTTCAAATGTAAAGTCCTTAACATCAACTTGTTCATAATAGAGAGAAGTAAAAAAATTGGGAGTAAAAAAACCTTTGAGATTCAGTTAGTAATATCATAGGTAGTTACTTCCAATTGAGTGTAAATTCAACAACTAGTGACTTGCCATAATATAAATTTTAATTATAAACTGTATCTTTGTCAAAAGCATTAGAGAGATCTTGAAACATAAATCAGGAAGGCTTTTAAACATAGAAAAAGAAAATATATAAAGATCACTGGCCCTGACTGATATGGCTCAGTGGATTGAACACTGGCCTGTGAACTGAAAGGTCACTGGTTTGATTTCCGGTCAGGGCACATGCCTGGGTTGCAGGCCAGGTCCCCAGTTGGGGGAGTGTGAGAAGCAACCAATTTGATGTTTCTCACCCTTTCTTTCTCTCTCCCTCCCACTCTCTATGAAAATAAATAAATAAAATCTTTAACCAAAAGAAATCACTTTGTAAAATCACAAATCTGTTATTTATGAGGTCTGTCCAGAAAAAGTCCAGCCATTGTTAATATAATAGAATGATTTATGCAACATTGATGTAACCTGGTGGCCAAGGGGAATGTACTAGAATGCGTATGTATGAACTATGATGACTTCACTGTACTAGTCAGTAGGGGTGGTAGACGTTGAGTGAACATGTGTACTGTGTGGCTGTCACATTAAAAATGATTGAGTGAGTAGAGCAACAAATCTGCATCAATCTTTGTGTTAAGCTTGAACATTCCTCTGAGGAAACTATTCAGATGATTCAGAAGGTCACAGCTATGGGCAACTGGTGATTGGCAGCTTCATTACAACAATGAACCTGCTCATGCATCATGTCTCATACAAAGTGTTTTTGGCAAAACATCAAATCACCCAGGTGACTCAGCCCCCCTACAGCCCAGATTTGGCACCCTGCAACTTCTGGCTCTTCCCAAAAGTAAAATCACCTTTGAGTGATTTCAGACAGTTGATGAGATTCAGGATATGATGGGGCAGCTGATGGTAACTGAGAGACCTGTGTGAGGTCCCAAGGTGCCTACTTTGAAGGGGACTGAGGCATCATTGTCCTATGTACAGTGTTTCCTGTCTCTTCTTCAATAGATGCATTTTGCACATTCCATGGCTGGATACCTTCTGGACAGTCAGATCAAGAACTAAGCTACTACTAACCATCATAAGAGCTCAGAATTAAATAAATTTTATAGAACTACTTAATTGTTTTACAAAATAAAGTATGTTGTGATTTGCAAGATGCAGCCTGCTTGCATTTCCACTTTACGTGCAGCAAACTGAGAGTGCCTGGAGTTGGTAAATATGACTTTTTCTTTCTTTCAGGCTGGATGAAAATCCACAGTGATGTGCTGGGTCTGTACTATAATCAATAATTAATTTTCTGGGGTTTTTTTACATGCTTGGAAGATATAAAATGTGACAAACAGCAATCCCCAAATGATTGCTTCATGTGGTGATCCGAGGACAGATGAACTGGAAACTCTTTCTCAGGAACAATGGGTATTTAAGTCAGTAAACCAGTGCACTGTTTGCACTGACTGATGGGCATGTTTCAGGCTGTTGCAAAATTAGGATCTGCTGTGTAACCTAAAAAGTTACTTCCATGAGAAATGTTTGTACTAAGATATTACTGATATTAATTTTTCTGCCTTTTTGAAACAATTATTTGGGGGTATGGGTGTATCTCTAAAGAAAATGTTAAACACATAACAATTTAAAAGAGAAAATGTGTCAATTCTGTCAAAATATTAACGAGTTCCAAAAATAAATTGTCCTGATATTTCCTACTGTATTTAAGCCTATAGCCCCCCAAAATCTATCTTAGACTGCCGATGAGTTTGGAAAAGGTTTAAGTAAAAATATCAAAGTAAATACAATTCAACAGAATTTTGCCTATATAAGCTCCATCACTTAAGTGATCCAAGAGCAGTAATTCACAAAAGGGAGAGGGACCAGGGGAAAGGCACCCATCAAGATCTTTTGATGGAGCCAGAATGAGGGAATGTGTTTTCAGTATCTTGATTTATTGCTATAGCTTGATTTTATTCATGATATTTTAGTTATTAGTCCAGATTGCATATCTACCCAGAGGAAGTATGGGTATAAAAGGTGAGACACTCAAGTCAGAGAAATGCAATATAAATAATTTTTAAATTATTAATTTATTTTTAAAGTATTTTTATTGATTATGCTATTACAGTTTTCCCAAGAATTTTAAAAGGTTGTCCAATTGGATCTGCAAGGAAAGAATAAGGGGTATCTTGCTCCCACTGCTATCATCAGTGAACTAAAAAAGACAGATTTAGTTACATGAGAGAAACTTCTAGGTGAGATGTCAGAAATATCACTAACAATGCACGCATAGTTCCTGCTCTCAAATATGTTTCTTATTAAGGTAGGAAAGAATCACACACACACACATACATCATTTGAGTAATAATGATGTTCCCTCTTATTCTCATCACTCTTTCTGGAAAAGTTATGGGGAAGAACCTCTGATTGACAGCAATAAAAAGAAAAAATACATTTCTTTTTTCTTTGCCTTCTTTATAATTTATTTTCTGATCTACACCTCATATAGGTGAGTAATTATTTGAATCACCTCCTCAAAATCACACCTGAGACAACTAATCAGGTATGTTAACACTGACATCTAGTTGTCAAGTGGAAGATCAGTTGAATACATTCAATGTCTATTTTCTCTCATTTAAAGTAATAGCTCAATTAAGAATAAAAGTACTAAGAAAAAAAGGCCTGCAAGGATTCTAAATTTAAAATCATTGCCAAATATTTCATCACTATAAGCAAAATACATTTCTTGTTCCATTTTTGAAGGTTTTGCATTTCAAAAATAAGAAGTAAATTATTTCTGTGAATTAAATAAAATAAATAAGCTTGAAAAAAATTTAATACTTAGAAGTTTAGCTAGTAGGCAAACCTAACCAATTTACTTTGGGTGAAGACATACTTTAGATCATTGTTACTAAGATCTGACTAAATACAAGAGCCCATCAATCAGAAAGTGGATGGGACTGTTTGAGATGTGTGTATAGAACAGAGCTGGGGAAATGGAATGTCAACTTAACGTTTTTTTAAAGGTCCACTGAGGGAGTTCATATAGAAAGGAAAATAAAGATGCTACATCAGATAATATGAAGAGAAGCAGAGGCAATGAATCTGGAACAGGACCATGAGGAAAGATACTGAAGTATAAGAAATCTTTCTAGTAAGCCTCTAGAAAAGCCCATTTAAAATGGTGTTGGCATAATGAAGCATCAGTACAGCTAGTGCTCCCTCCATTTCCCCACCCCAGGCCACACCATAAGCTTCCCTGTGCAGAAGGACAGCAAAAGGTAATTTTGCTGGAGGCCACACAACCCTGCACAGCTCTGCATTACTAGTTATATAGCCTTAGGGGTTGCAGGGAGCCTCAATTTCCAGGGACATAATCTGGTCCCCAAAAGAAAGTTCAATAGGTAGTTGAAATTAAACTTAACTTGAAATTCTAGAATAGCTTAGTACAGCAATTTTCAATGTTTTTCATCTCATGGCACACATAAAGTAATTACTAAAATTCTGTAGCACACCAAAAATATATTTGACAATCTGACAAAAAAGGTATAATTTTGATTGATTTACAAAAAATAATAATAGCAATTACCTACCCTTTTTGCTCCAAAGTGGTTTCTCAAAAAAAAAAAAAAAAAAAAAAAATCAGTGCCTATTCTTATATATAAAGATTTCTGGCACCAAGAGTTAACCAATCAGATGCAGTCTTATTATGTGATATGACAAGTAAGATGCAACTCTACCATATGGCCTATATATTTATGGTTCAAGATAGGGCATTTACCCTGGATGGCTATGGCTGTGTCAGCTGTTGTCATTTTTTTTTTAATTTGAAAATATAAGAAAAAAGAGGTTAGTGTCCCCTGACTAAATAGTCAGATATTACGTGTTTTAAAAGTTCTTGTGGCACACTGTAAAAGACCATTCTGCATGGGATGGGCCCAGCTTCCAGTGGAAAGCAAGGTCTGATGCACAGGACCCACAATCATAGATAGGTTCTCTCATGGGGAATCAGACCAGCATTGTACCTAAGCCATTTTGAGACTTGCTTTTGCTAAAACTCCCTCACCCTGAATTGAGACAGCAAGTGTTTACTATAACTTCCTAAAATCCATGCTAAACCTTCCAAGGATGGGTGTACCTGGTTCAACCACTTTTCCCTTTTTCATTTGCAAATATCCTTCTTCTGTGATGGGATTAGTGGCATTATCTCCTTTGTTGTCTGTAAAAGGTAACCACCTAAAGCGAACCTGTGCATAGTAAATGAGGACCATCATGTAATGTGCCCAGAAAAGAAATAAAGGCTGGTCACAGCAAGGACCTAGGCCTTTTCTCTTCTTCAGAGAAAAGCCATGCTGTCCCTTTTCCTCCATAGAACTCAGTAGTCCATGCGAATTTCTCATATCTCATCCACAGTGTGGCAGAAAGCCGGGGTCTGCATCAGCACACTAGTTGGAAATCACTGGCTTATTAGTACATTGGTAATGAATTGCAATGATGAAAATATTCTGTATCTGTGCTGTCCAATATGGTGGTCACCAGCCACATGTGGTTATTGAGTGATTTAACATGGCTAGTTCAACTGAGGAACTGAGTTTTAATGTAATATAATGCAATGCAATCTGATTTAATGTATTTAAACCTCAGTAGCTCCATATGCTGAGGCTGCCACACCAGGCAGCACAGCTCCGCAGCAGCTGGGGGTGCCGTCAGCAGCAGCCCTGGATGGAGGCGTTGTGCAGCTTGGGTGTCATGACAGCCCATGGAGTGAGACACATTCACGTTCAGTTTCTGTATCTGACACTTATTAAATATATAGCCTTGGAAAATTTACTTTTCCTCTCCAAGCCTCAAATTCTTTATCAATGAAGTGGACATAATAGCAGTTCCCAAAAAGGGCTGCTTTAAAAAGTAAAAGAGCCCTGTCCAGTGAGCCAGCGGGTTGGAGTGCTATCCTGTGCACCAAAAGGTTGCAGGTTTGCTCCCCAGTCAGGGCATGTATGGAGGCAATGGATCAATGTTTCTTCTCATGTCCATGTTTCTCATGTTTCTCTCCCACTTCCTCTCTCCCTCCCCAAAATCAGTAAACATACCCTCATGTGAGGATTAAAAAAAAGTAAATGAAATAAAATACGTAAAATACCTAGTATATAGTAGATGTGCAATAATTATTAAAACTCCTATTCATTGCCTGACTTCTAACTGGAATATTATAGACTAGATAAAATAATAATTGTGATTATTTTAATTGTTATTATTATTTTATTAAAGCTAACAAATTATACTCGTGAGAAAAGTTTAAGAGATATACCTGTTCACCTGGGTGAAAATTTCAGGAAAAATAATTCTAAAAGGTTTTACGATGACATAAGAAGGGATCTTCACAAATTGCAATAACTAGATGGTTCCAATCTCTACTATGAAACACAAAGAGAAAATGGACTAAAATTTAACTCCAAAAGATCAGCATTAATAAAAGGAAAAATGACTTCTGGGCAGGATGGAGGCATAGGTAGATATACTTTGCCTCCTCATACAACCAAAAGAAGGACAACAACAAATTTAAGAACAAAAAAATAATCAGAACTTCCAAAAAAAATCAAACTGTATGGAAGTTCGACAGCCAATGAGTTAAAGAAGAAACATTCATCCAGACTGGTAGGAGGGGCAGAGATGGGCAGCCAGGGAAGAGGGGATACGTGGCAAAGCAGTGGCTGGTGGACCAGGCAGTCCCACGTTTGCGTGCGGATAAACCAGAAGGAAAAACTGGGGAGCAAGACAGACCACACAACTCAGGGTTCCAGCAGAGAGAAATAAAGCCCCAAAACCTCTGGCCGTAAAAATGTGAGCATTGCAGCAGCAAGAGAAACTCCCAGCCTCACCAGAGAGTTTACTGGAGAGACCCATGGGGTCCTAGAATGTACACAAAACTACCTACATGGATACTAGCACCAGAAGAGCCCAATTTGCTTCTGAGTAGCAGAGGAAGTGACTTGAAAGCTAGCAGAGAGCTGAGAAGTGGCATTGTTCTCTTTTGGACCCCTCCCCCACACAGAGCACCACAATGTAGCATGGGTTGTCCTTCTCCAGCAAATACCTAAGGCTCTGCCCTTTACAATGTAACAGGCACACTGAGACAAAAGGTATAGCACAAATGAAAGAACAGATCAGAACCCCAGAAAAAATACAACTAAGTGATGAAGAGATAGCCAATCTATCAGATGCAGAATTCAAAACACTGGTCATCAAGATGCTCACAGAAATAGTTGAGTATGGACACAAAATAGAGGAAAAAGTGAAGGCTATGCAAAGTGAAATAAAGAAAAATATACAGGGAACCAACAGTGAAGGGAAGGAAACCAGGACTCAACAAACAAGTTGGAGCAGAAGGTAGAAATAAACATTCCACCAGAACAGAATGCAGAAACAAGAATTCAAAAAAATGAGGAGAGGCTTTGGAACCTCTGGGACAACATTAAACATTCCAATATCATAGGGGTGCCAGAAGGAGAAGAGGAAAAGCAAGAAATTGAAAACTTATTTGAAAAAATAATGAAGGAGAACTTCCCCAATCTGGCGAAGGAAATACACTTCCAGGAAGTCCAGGAAGCTCAGAGTCCCAAACTAATTGGACCCAAGGAAGCACACACCGAGGCACATCATAATTACATTACCCAAGATTAAAGATAAGGAGAGAATCTTCAAAGCAGCAAGAGAAAAGGAGACAGTTACCTACAAAGGAGTTCCTATAAGACTACCAGTTGATTTCTCAAAAGAAACCTTACAGGAAAGATGGGGCTGGAAGGAAGTATTCAAAGCCATGAAAGGCAAGGATCTACATCCAAGATACTCTCTCCAGCAAAGCCATCATTTAGAATGGAAGGGCAGATAGTGTACTTCTCAGGTAAGGTCAAGTTAAAGGAGTTCATCATCACCAAGCCCTTATTATATGAAATATTAAAGGAACTTATCTAAGAAAAAGATGATAATCAAAACTATGAACAATAAAATGACAACAAACTCATAACTATCAACAACTGAACCTAAAAAAAAAAACCAACTAAGCAAACAACTAGAACAGGAACAGAATCACAGAAATGGAGATCATATGGACGGTTATCATTAGGGAGGGGGAAGGGGGAGAATGAGGGAAAATGTACAGGGAATAAGAAGCATAAATGGTAGGTGCAAAATAGATGGGGGGAGGTTAAGAATAGTATGGGAAATGGAGAAGCCAAAGAATTTATATGCACAATCCATGGACATGAACCAAGGGGAGGGAATGCTAGTGGAAGGGGGATGAAGGGTAGAGGGGAATAAAAGGGAGAAAAAAAAAATGGGACAACTGTAATAGCATAATCAATAAAATATATTAAAAAATAAAAGGAAAAACTTTCCTAACCCTGCTATCAAATATTGGCATGAAAGAGGAAAATAGATATAAAGGAAAATATTTTTCAAAATAGGGCAGAATCTCTTCTCTCCAGGGTATTTATTACTTGTTTTATCCAATATAGAAGACAGTCCAACTAAACAAATTTCTAAAGATACTTTCTATCCCCAATGCTCCATGAGTATTTAGGAAAGAGTCGATCTTCAGATCATCTTTGTCTACCTACCATTTTTTGACAACGATTTTGGTCTTTTCTCCCTGATTAACTGGTTAGAAACTAGAGAACTGACACAAGAGAAATGTTCATCTATGGTTAAGTGTGTCTATCAATATTCCTTTTCTAACAACTATATTTTTTAAAATTATGAAGGGATAAAAATAGTAAATCTATAATTACATCATGATAAATAATATAAAGTTTCTGTTTCCATATTCAGTGATGATGTAAAGAAAACGTGATTTGCAGGTATCAAACTATAAGAATACTGTAATAAATGCTTAGTTTTTCCTTCTAATTATATGTACTTATTAGAGAGAAACTGCAGTCACTTTACAGATAAAGCTAGATCTTAGGTGAAATACTGCTACATCTTTTTTGATGATATCAATCTTCAAATCCCTTGCCCTTTTTCCCATTTCAAACTACCTAAGCAATACTCAGATATTAATCAAACAACACTACACAAATGAGTACTTTTTAAAAAAAGTATAGAAAGTGGATAGGAAACATCATCTTTGTATGATAGAATTCAGAGATCTTAATTGCTCATTAATGCCCAGTCTCTCTGACTTCATCACAGGATTTCTAGTCATACTATCTGAGCAGACATTGTCTATCCCAATATTTATTTTCCCATTCTCTTCAATAACCAAACATCGTATGTATTCACTGTGGCAATGCCCCAGGTAAAAGTGTAATGGGATGCACAGCAGGGGCCCCCAAATATAGAAAAATTCCCCACACCCCATGATTGAGAAATGTAGGGAAGTGGATGAAATGGCTTAAGATACTTTGCATTTCTATGGTAAGTGGATAGCTAGTTAATAGTTGTGCTACCACCTGGGGAAAGGATTAATTGACTTTAAGAGCATTCAGGGACTCCTGAGGTAGCCAGGGGAGGTGGAGACCCCTGTGTCCCGAGTCACTCTTGCCCTGACTAAAGATGGCAGCCAAAAGAATGTAAAAGATAAAGGAGAACTGGCAAATGTAGCACATTGTAGGAGGGGCCAGATATAAGGTCACGTAGGAAGCTCCAGGTCAGCATTTAAAATAAGGGTGGGCAGAGAGAGAGGAGACAGGTCTACCATGGGGTGGTGAGGAAGCAACCGGAAGCCATGCTGGCCAGTAGTCAAGATTCCGCCATGTGGCCAGGCGTAGTAAGGAGGAAGCAGTTGTGAGGAGATGCAGCCATGGGGGCTGCAGTGTAGGAAGCAGGCATACCAGTCTATAGTGAGTAGGAGATGGAGAAGAAAGAGGAACACTGGGAAACCTGCCTCGAGAACATGGTGGCAAAGCTGATGGAGCTGGGAATTGTGGGGACCTGCCTAACCAACCAGGGACTATTGGGAGATGCCTGGAATGCTGAACTATGGTCAGGAATGCTGAGAACTCTTGTACAACTGAAGGACCTACAGAGAAGACACTTTCTTGGGATACGTGGTTTCCCGACTTCGCCATGATCCATATAACCTGGCACATGTTTCCCTGGACTACCACATGAAGGCTGAGCACAATGTACCCCAATCCTGAAGGAGAGAGCTGCTGTGAGAGGATGGTGACTCTGACCAGAGGGGATGCAGAACTGTTTGCACAGCTGGCTTAAGAAGAGATAAGGATATGGGGAACTTTGGGGCATGTTTTTGGTTTATAGCCTGGTGGGGAGCAAGGGAAGTGCTGGGTCTCGTGGGAGAGGAGGGCTCTGAGCAAGAGTGCTCCCAGCCCCCCTGAGGTTGGAATCCTGTAAAACTCTGTTTCCCTCAACACTAATTGTTGGGTCATGCACCAGGGTGCCATGCACATGAGCCCCAGTTTGCTTGGTTACAAAAGGACTATATCCCATCCCCTCTGTAGCTACAGGGCTATGGAGCTAAGTTCTGACCACTGAGCTATAAGTAGAAGTATATCACCCTCTCAGGAAATGTTTGTTGTTTGTTGTTATTGTTTTTTTTTTTTAAAGAGGGTGATAGATGCTTATGCTTTCTGGCCTTCCTACTATTGGTTTGGAAAATAAATGTAAGGGCTGAAGCTCTAATCAACATAGTAGGCCATGAAGAGGAGGGCTGCTCCACAGGACTAGCAAAGCAAAGAGCTGGAAGGACTGAGGATTGGAACGATTTCCCAAAGTCACCATAGCAGCCCTTGGTTACCACAGTTAGACTTATTTTCTGTGAGAAAGAAACAAACTTCTACCTTCTTTTAGTAATTACTGTATTGGTGTTTTTATCATTGACAGTCAAACCTAACCCTAACAGATACCTCAAGTGTTTAGATGGTATGCATTTATGTCTGTATTTTATAATGGGAGATGGTCAGAGTTCTATGAACATGTTTATTTATAAATATACATATCAATATGTAGAACACAATGTCAATTTTTTTAAAAATGAAAGTATCAAATGCTCTTTTTTCTGAACTCACATCAGTAAATTTACACTTAAGGAGTTTGCCAGGGTTCTTTCTACATCCTAGCCAAATCATTTACTGCTTACAAGTCTGGTAATTCACCAAATGCCTTCCTGATAAAATCCAAAATTCTTAGCATAATCTGGACCCCAGGTACCTATATAACCTCCCCCCTTCACACTGTCCCTTGACCAACCCTGCACTCTCTTCCAATTCACACCTGCCACGCTCATCAAACACACTTTTCCCTCAGGTAATAGCAAACTACTTACCATGTCTCAAAGAGGTCCTATTTCTCAAGCTTAGTGTTTTTGCACATGGTTAACAGACCTATCCCTCCCTACCCAATCTCTGACATCATCTCTCCAGTTCTTAGTCATTCTTAGTGGTCCCTCAGGACTCGCAGAGCTTAGGCATGACTCCTCCAGGAAGCTTTCAGAAGGAAAGCTTCACATTTATCCCCAGGACACTGTCTTTCTCACTAGACTATGCCATCTGACAGAGCTCAAGCCATGTCTCATGGGTCTGGACACTCTCATTACCCAGACACTGCCGTAAATGGTGCCCACAGGCCCTCAACAAACGCCTCTTGACTAAAGAGATACACGAGTATGAGTAAATTTGATTTCTAAAATCAGCTCCTGAATACTGTTGATTTTCCTCTTCACTGTCCTATTCCTGAGAACAGAACTAGCTTAAAGAGTCTCTAACAGGCCTGCACTTATGTGGTTATCAATGTCTACCACAAAGTTCACTTTTATGTAGGTTGACATTTAAGTCAAATATTTCCCTTGGAAACGAAATTTCCAGAATGGCCTACAAAATTCTATTTATCTTACAAATATCTTAAATACAGCACCAACAGCGCTGCAGTCCAGCAGTCAGCATTTATGATAGTACTTATGTCATGCACCGGGCACTCATCTAGGTGCTGAGAATATAAGACGAGTGGACATTTGTGTTCTGCTTTGCCAGCATCTATTCCCCTTTTTCTGGTAACAGTCCCAGATTTTCTTTGGGGGTCTTTCCTCACTCACTGTCTGTCAAAGTAGTTCAGGCAGCCTCAAACTCTCCACCCCCAGGTTCTATGAAAGCATGAAGTACCTGCCCAATAAGACTTGCCAGGGTGGTTTCAGAATGAGCACCGAACTCAAGATAATCAGGCACAAGAGGGAACCGCTGGCTTTTCCTTGGGTAACTAGGAAGAGATACTTGATCTTTCTTACTGAGTTTAACTTTGGAAGGCTATAAGTTCAGAGGCTACTTCATGCAACAAGAGAAGAGTATATATAAAAATACACTCAATCCAGAAGGAACAAGGCTGAGATGGATAGGGTTTCTGGTGACATGAATTAAGCCCCGTCTTCAAACTCTACCCCAAACCAAGCTTACATTTGGGCTTCATTATTACAGGAGTATTTACAACTTTTATGTAAACCAGTTTGGGTTGAGTTTTCTCTAACTTGAAAATAACAGTTTTAATAGGCATTCAAAAGAACACACTTAAAATATCATTTGTCACTATGAGGAAATGCATTTCACACTCCAACTTGGCAAGCAGAGCAACGTGAATGCCAAAAGCTTTGTGAATGAGTAACTAACTATCTACAAAATAGAAGCACTTCTTTTTAATATCCTAAATTGAGGCAATAGTGGCAGGAGTCCCAATTTGGGGAGCCAGAGCTCCACTATGGGGCTACCCAATTACCTAAGCCTATATACATGCTCTAGATAAAACCAATATGTAGAAAACTATCTGTAACCTGTTATTTCTAATGTCTTTTAAAAAGCACGCAATATTTCAGTTGTACAGTCTTATCGATTCTTACAAAATTCAAGTTCTGAAAGTAAAAACAATTAAAATAGACACCTCAACTGCAGACAATTCAAAAATAAGGAATTTAAAATGATCAGTTAACATATAAAAGGATATTGAACCTCTCTAATAGTGACAAAAATCCACATTAATCAGTTTTTACTATCAGACTAGCACAGATTTTATAAGATGAACACTGTCTAGTACTAGCAAGTAGTTAAGAATATGTGCCCTTCCTCATGTTGGCTGCAGTATACACTGATTCAACCTGTCCATTATTAGACCTCACTATTCCACTTCTAACAATTGATGCTAAGGAAACATTTGGACAAGAAAGTAAAGGTGTAACTGTTAAGACCACACACCTGTGAGACCAGACATGTTGAAAATGACACCCATATATATTGACATGCAGTGATACACACATTTTTAAGTACAAAAAGCAAGTTACTAAATATCCTGTGGAGTAAGGATCCCAGTTTGTGACGTGTACGTGTGTATGTATACACACACATTGAGAAAA
Source organism: Glossophaga mutica (assembly GCA_039655065.1). Taxonomy (NCBI): domain Eukaryota; kingdom Metazoa; phylum Chordata; class Mammalia; order Chiroptera; family Phyllostomidae; genus Glossophaga; species Glossophaga mutica. Next base: position 163,764,264 of record CM077303.1, read on the forward strand.
CCCCCCAGCAACTGTCAACACGTGCTTTCTTGGTGGTAGAGGTGGAATTTGGAGGTAATTCTTACTTTTCCCCTTAAACTTTTTTGAATTATTTGGGTTTTTCTCTCTTTACAATAAATATACAGTATTTTTATAATCAGTAGAAAGCAAACAATTTTTTAAATTTTGGAACAAAAGAATTCAATACTTCTCTTGCTTGTGACCCCAAGAAGTAACAAAAGTAAAGTAAATATCAGGGACAGAAGAGCCCAGTCCCATCTGGCAACTGTCAAAATGTTCTCTGTATCTATGAGTCTGTTACTGTTCTGCTTGTTCCTTTATTTTGTTTTGTAGGTTCAATTATTGATAGGTATGTATTTATTGCATTTTATTGTTCATATTTTTTTTCTTCTTTTTCTTAAAGAAGACCCTTTAACATTTCATGTAATACTGCTTTGGTAGTGATGATTCATTTAGCTTTTTCTTGTCTGGGAAGCTCAATATTTGCCCCTCGATTTTAAATGATAACTTTGCTGGGTAGAGTAATTTCGCTTGTAGGTTCTTGTTTTTCCTCATTTTGAATATTTCTTGCCACTCCCCTCTGGCCTGCAAAGTTTCTGTTAAGAAATCAGCTAGCAGTCTTATAGGAGCTCCCTTGTAGGTAATTAACTGCTTTTCTTTTGCTGCTTTAAGATTCTCTCTTTGTCTTTAAGCTTTTTCACTTTAATTATAACACGTCTTGGTGTGGGCTTATCTGAGTCCCTCTTGATTGGGACTCTCTGCACTTCCTGGACTTATACGAGGAGGAACCCCAAAATACCAGAATTGTGTTCTGGAGGGTGGACCCCTTGTACAGCTTCCCTTGCCAGGTGAGTGTTCTAGAAATGCAGTGTCCTCTAGAAGCTGGAAATGGCAAGGAAATGGGTCCTTCCCTACAGCCTCCAGAAGGAACACAGCCCTAGCAACACCTCCGGAACTGTGAGATAATAATTTATGTTGCTTTAAGCCATTAATTTTGTGGTAACTCATTACAGCAGTAATAGGAAACTAATGTACACAGCAATAATAGAGATGTGGAGGAAAATATTTATGAAGGATATATGCTATTTTCTTTATGATAGTAAAAAATTATAAGCAACCTAAATATCAAAAAATAGGTAATTGCTTTGAACAAGTATGGAACTTCCATAAAATAGAATATCACACATCCATTAAAAACCAAGTTTTGAAATATATTTCATGGCAAGAATAAAATTCAAGATATTTTAAGTGAAACCAGAAAGCTATAACTTAATATTCATGGATACATGTAGAATAAAGATTAAAAATAGAGAATCTAAATCCTTAACAGTTTTTATTTCTGTATGAACATCATGTATGATTTTTATTTTTAAATTCCTTCTTTGTCTGTGTAGCATCAGTATTTTCCAGCAGACGGTAATCTCTGGAGGAAAGGAGTATGGTCATCGTGTGAAGGCTGTATCCCCATCACACAGCACAGTCCCTGACACAGAAACCACCCACTAGTTATGAGCTGCATGAATAAATGCATATGTTTTCAGTATTTCCCTATTTTAAACAAATGTATCATACAGTTAAAAACAAAAAGAATATAAATGAAAATGGTGTTTTCTAAATATTCAACTTCACTACTACTCAAAAAATTAAAATAATAACACTGAGTCAATTATATAGTTTTAAATATTATATTAGCATGTTTATGGTCACACAGTTTATTGGATATATCCCTTTGAAATGTAAGTTGACAATGTCATCAACTTTTAAAAGGTTCATGCTCTAGAACTTCTTCACTCATTCAGCAAATGTTTACTGAGCATCCACTAGGCAACAAGCACTATTCTCGGTGCCAAGAATACAACAGTGAACAAAATAGTAAATAAATAAATTCCCACACAAAACAAATGAAAGTCCAAAGCAAAAATATCTCCACTTTCACGGAGCTTACATTTTAGAAAGGTCAGCAGTCAACTGAAAATATAAACAACTAAAATATATAGTATAATAGGCAGCAATAAGTGCTAAGAGGAAAATAAAACAGTAAGGGGGGTAGGGAGAATGGACACAGGCTGCAGTTTGACAGTGGTCAGAGAAACCCCGAGAAGATGACATTAAAGACAAGGGACTAGTCATGTGGCTATCTAGGGGACAGCATTCCAGATAGAGGGAATAGCAAGCACAACGGCCCTGAATCAGGGATGTTCTTGGTGTGTTTATCAGTAGCAAGGAGACCATCATCTCTAATCCACTCTCTGGGAGCTAATACTAGTAACAGGACAATGTGCATTTTTCCCAACCTTTTTCTAAGGCCAAACTCACTCACCTACATGCACACGCACACTACATGTATGCACCCAGATATAAGACACGTAGAATAAAAGTCACCCTCCCATCATATTCCCCATGAAAATATCCAGAATTAGATATATGGCCATTTTCAATATAGATGATGAAAAAATATAGCTGAAATATTTAAATAACCTCATATTACATAAACTTAATTCATTAGAGAGGCAGCAGGAAGGCTCTGTGGATCACAGGGTCATCCAAGGAAGGCAACTCTGAAGAGGCCACACACCTGCTTTGGACAAGTCTCAGGTTAGAGCACTCTGGGTGGAGCCTATAGCAAAGGCCAGAATGTAGAGGAAAGTAGAAGTTTGAGGAATACAGAGAAAGAAGACCAGCAGGCCTGAAAAAGAGAACTAGGGGGAAGAGTGGCAGATAATGTTGAAGAGGCGGACAGAAGCCAGACCTCACAGGTCTAGTGAGAAGATGGGACTGTGATCCTAACCTCAAATGGAAGCCAGTTAAGCAAGAAAGTGACACGATCCAGTTTACTGTGCAAAAAGCGCATTCTGTTGCTATGTGGAGGAAGGGGTGGAGCCAGAAAGCAGAGTTGAAGCAAGGGAGGAGTTGGGAAACTATTTCAATATTTTAAATAAGAGATGGTATAGCTTAGATTCAGGGTGGTGGCAGTGGTGACAGAAATAAATATGTGTACAGTACAAATTCAGGTTGCATTGGCTGATAGGAGAGAAAATATTTAAGTGTTTCATCAAAAAATTCAAATTAAAATTATACAATTGCCCCATCAAATTAGCAAAAGTTAAAAATGTATAGTACAAATTCCAATGACTATGTAGTTGAGCGAGGCACTCATACTAATAATTTTTGACCTAGTAACTGGTGCATAGTCTTTTTGTTGTACAAATTAATTTGACTTTTAGAAAACATACTTAAAGAGAAAATCAGGATTTATGCTCAAGGATTTAACTGTAGCATATTTACACTTGCAAAAAAGATGGGGAATTATCTAATATTCAACACTTCAGGAATGGCTGAATCACAAGCAACTGTGATTTAAAGTACTAAGCAAAGTACTGTGATTTAAAATCACAGTTCACAGTATGTGGAAAATGCTGACATTATACAATCTTATAAAATTAACTAAAAAAGAAAATAGTACCAGATTTCTTTTCATGCTAGTAAGTTATGATATGACAACTGACTATAGAGAACTTGCAGATAATTGGTAATAAAAATTTAACAATAATCTAGAATCAGAACTCAATATTCTCAGGAAACCTACATGCTCAACCCATTACACATTGTCTGTATCTTACAGTATCAACCTCTTGTTACCCTCGTACTAAATCAGGAAGCAGGGAAGTTTCAGTTTTGTGATTGTCATAGTAATTTTAGTATAAACATGCACATTCAAAATCTGTTACTGTATCTCCAATGCCTACACAGTACCTGGCACAGAACAGGAGGTTGGCTCAATCCACATTTTTGAGTGACTATCACAAAACAACAGAAAAAACTTTTCAGTTCCAACTTAGCACCAAAGAAATTTAAAACGTCAAAATGGAAGAGGGAGGTAAAACCAATAGTGATAACAGCAATTTATAATATTTTGAGTGTCAAAATGATTACACTCAAAATATTGGTGCACCTACAATGCACCAAGCATTATTAAACACTTTATGTGCCTTGTCTTCCCTCCTCACAAGAGTCCTTAGCTGAAAGAATTATTCTTCACATTTTAAAACCGGGAAACGGGCTCAAAAATGTTAATGAACTAGTCCAAGGTCACACTGCAACTAAGTTTGAACTCAACTCTTCTCACACATAAATGTAACCTAGACACGAAGTACCAAGTATTTTCAGTGATCAGAAGTAACCAGATTATTCCTTTACTCTTCCCTTACAGCTCTTGGTGTTCACAACTTCCACCTTTTATTATTTTTTAAATTTCATTATTATATATGAGTATTTCATGTTTATTTTATTTTATTTTGCTTTTGTTTGTGTTTTTCTGATCTGAACATATGCCTTGTGTATCATCATAAACATTTTTAGAATACATGATTAAATTAATGCATTCCACTTTCCCTCTTTTTTGTTTCATAAATTACTTTATTGTTGTTCAATTACAGTTGTCTGTATTTTCTCCCCATCTTTTACCTTTTAGTTATCCTTGTGATGAGCCCTGCGTCACCAGACCAGACCTGCTCGGCGACCTCCCCTCCCCCACGGTGACTTCCCCGAGGGGCGGGGACCGACTCCCCAAGCCTCTCGGTGACTGCCACACTAGGAACTAGGGACTGGCACTAGGCAGGGGCCTCACCACCCCACTCCGTGGGCATCATTTTAATTTGCCTTTATAGACTAGCCTTGAGGATCAGGACTCACAAACTGACAAACTGAGTCCCTCTAAGGTGCTGCAACTACCCTTGGCAACAAGGTTGAAGATGGGAAGAAGGGAGTCGTCCCCGCCAGGAGCAGCGAGAGGAGGTGGCCCGCTGGGACAGTTTCCAGGACAACCGAGTTCCCCACTTCCGCGGTCTCCGCCCCTCGCGTCTGGCCGCTCCGCCCCTCCCTGGAGCCCGAGCTCTGAGGGGCGCCCACGCGGGAATAAAGGGAGGGGCGGTCTGTGCTCTCTCACCTCTTAGCGCCTGGTGCATACCCCCAATGCCGCTGTACAGCTCCAGAACCCGCAGCTGCTCCATCCCCACGCCGCCGCCACCTCCACCTCCTCGAAACTAGGCCTGCCGGTCCCTCATTTTCTCCTCCCTCCGGCCGCCCCGCTCCCTGGGCTCGGGTTCCGCGGCTTTTCAGTTCCGCACCTTCCAGCCTCGCAGGCTGAATGAAGATTTAACTGGGCAGCATTGGAGCTGGGGACTGGCAGGGGTCAGCTGGAGAACAAAGGGTATATAACACTGAGGGCTCCCAAATTAAGAGTAGCTACTCCGTGGCCTGATGAAGTTTACACTTCATCATCTTTCTAAGGTGATTTCAAGGGCTTTTGCGGCGGGGGGGGGGGGGGCGGAATTCTGGAGCTCAGTGGAGGGGCAACATTTGCCTTTTACTCAAAATAAATTAACGAAGGTTAGAATCTAGAAAACGCACTTTCAGGCTTGCTGCTTTTCCGAAAATCCCTCAAATGCCTGAATTGTTCCAACATTTCTTCCATTATGCTTGAGCATGTAACACGTGCTTGGGGTTACAGAGATAAATCAGATCAGCCCCTTCCCCAGGGAAGGACCCAGAGTGACAGAGTGTGGAAATAGGATGCATGCAGCAGAGCCCTGGTGCTTGCTATAATTGTTAGTGGGGTTAATTGTATTTTAGCTTGGGAAATACCTCCAATATAGGATCTGCTATCAATATATATTGTAGGACTACTTATGGACCTCCAAGTGCTAGGGCCTTGCATCTCCAAGATGGTCCAGTGACCAAATTATTAGAAGCTGTGTTACAAATGAAAAAAATGGCCATATGCTGGAGAGGAAACGTTCCCATTGTGAAGTGGCCTTCCATTGTTCCCATTACAGCTGTAGTTCTTGTTAGAAAAAAAGTAGGAAGGACCACTTTTAATAAGTTAACTGATTTGTTAGAAACTTGCACATATGCTAATATAACAACTAAAAAGTATGACTTGTTATCTGAGTGCTGAACATTTTGATGTGTCCAATGAATATTTAAATTGTAACTATGTATTGGCCTTTAAATGTTTTGCATTTATTGGTCACTTATTTCAGATAAGAAGGGTTGTGTGGTAGAAAGATAGCAGAGAGCTGAGTTTAGCCCGGGCATTGCCAGTAACTGGCTGTGTGTGACTTTGTACTGAGCCTGGTTTCCTCATCTGCAAACTAAAGGGGAAGGAAGAAAGGGAAATGATTGCGGAGGGCCATGCAGTTCCAGGTTTCTGTGGCTGTCTTAGTACTTGAAAAGGGCATCTGGATTTGGCCACATTAATCATCTGTTCAAATTGAAATTATCTAGAAAGTAGGTATTTTTAAAATCTGCTTTAAGCAAATGTACTTTTTTAAAAAAAACTTAAATTATTTTATTGTTGTTCAATTACAGTTGTCCATATTTTCTCCCCACCTCTCCCTCCAACCGGCTCCAAGCCCACCTCCCTCCCTTGCTTCCACCCTCCCCCTTGGTTTTGTCCATGTGTCCTTTATGGTAGTTCCTGAAAACCCTTCTCCCCACTGTCCCCTCCCCACTCTCCTCTGGCTATTGTTAGATTGTTCTTAATTTCAATGACTCTGGTTATATTTTGTTTGCTTTTTTCTTTTGTTGATTATGTTCCAGTTAAAGGTGAGCTCATATGGTATTTGTCCCTCACCACCTGGCTTATTTCACTTAGCATAATGCTCTCCAGTTCCATCCATGTTGTTGCAAAGGGTATAAGCTCCTTTTTTCTCTCTGCTGCTTAAAACAACTCAGAAATCATACACACACTAACATACATAATGCATGAAACAGTTTTTCTAATATTTATTATATAATATCAGTACCATCAATACATATCAGGACATATAAAGGGAGCTATTTGGTCACCGTGATTTATATACAGTCAACAATCAACATATTAAATAAATCTAGAATCTGTTTAGCATTAGTGCTACGAGTCCAAATAAATTGATCAAGGATCTTACCCTGCAGGGAAGAGACAGGACCGAAACATGTGGAAGAGTTCATGAGAAATACCAACTTCCTTAGGTCAGGAAGTAGAATCCCATCCCTGCACAGGCTGATTACAAAACTATTCATTGTGATACGTAAAAGTCTTCACAATAGAACCCCAGACTTAACTTTTATTTGTTAACTTTGCTTTCTCCCCTTGAACTCTGCCAACCGGACTGTTCAATATTCCCCAAGCACCATTTCCTGTTCACATTCTTTACCCTGCTCAGAATTCTTCAACACCCTTACTTCAAGGAACCTTCCTTCCAGACTTCCAGGGTAGAAACCCCAGCTTCTTTCACTTCCTTAATCCACAAGCCCCCCCCATCCCAATTCTGTGAAATACAGACCCCACCTGCTTCTATCACTAACTCCTTTCAGTTCTCTCTAGCCCACTTTTGACTTCCTATATGCCACATAATCTCTTTATGGAGTTTTTCTTCTCTAAAGCATATCATGCATGATAATCATTTCAAGAATATAAACTTTCTCCACAACCACAATTTACAACTATCTCCATGGAAGCCTCTGTAGATGTTAGGTCCCCTTGAATTATGTATGCATTCTCTCCCAATCACTGGCACAAGTTTTGTGAATTGGGAGGTGGAAAGGGTGCCACAATCAGGACTAGTTGAGGATGACTGTAGGATGGGCAGATAAATTTTAAAAAGAAAACATATATTGATTACTCTTCCCCAAAGAAAATCTCAAATGTTCTCAAAGAATTTTAAAAAAAAGATTTCTAATCCTATAGTTTCCCATATTTCCCATAAAGTTATCCTCAATGATAAACTTAATTGAGCTTATATTCTCATCAGAGAAACTCAATACACTTCTTGAAAATACAAATATCAAAACTTGGACTTCAGGATATTTGATGCAAATAGAGAAAATGGAGAAATAGAGAAAAATGCACTTGTAAAAAAAAGTGCTACTTGTCACCTGGCATATGTGAAGTATATCAGAAATAATTAAGGGGCACAGTATAATTCTAAAGGTTATATTAAAATGATAATAGCATACACTCAATTATTTAAGGGATCATTATATAACTTGAAATCTCATGATATTCTATTCTTCCTCTCCTGCCAGTTTTCTGATCATTAATATCTAACAAAATTAAACAAATGTCTCCCAAATGCTTAAAATACGTTTTTGCAATCCTCTTTGAGGTTCCATGATCCAGGCAATGCTTTATTCCCTTGTGAAACACGATGTGGATTCCTATACAGGCTCGCCTAACAGGGAGACCATACCCCGCTTATGCCAATTTGAATAATGAATAAATTACATTCTGGTTTTACACGGAAAAAGAATAGTCTATGAATTGCATGAAAAATAAAAAAAAGTAGTCATATGGGAGTAAATTGGCAATAAATGTCCTGAAGAGAGAAAATTATATTCAGAAGAAAAGAAATTTGAATTGGAAAGGCATACAGGGCTCATCTACCACTTGCGAGTTCCACTTATTCCAGAATACCTTTTATGGTATTTCTGATCCGCCAGGGTTAGTCCTTGGCTTGTGAGCTGCTAATGAGATAACGAGAGGCACAGTGTACTTCACAGAGGGAGGTGGTGGTGAAGAGCCTGAATTATTAGAAACCCTTTCTTTTTTTTATAGTCACCTAAAATCCAGTTCCTTTAAGATTTGCCCTCTGCACTGATTTTAAAGAACTCTCCCTGTTCTGTAATGAATTATGCTGTAAGCTTCAGAACCAAAGAGTATAAATAGGAATCATAGACCTGCCGCTGCCTAACTTTTTGTCTTTGGGAAAGCCACTTAACCTCTCAGAGCCTAGCAAATGTCTAAAATGTGTAAAAATAGAACATGCGGTTGCTATGATGATTAAGTGACAATTGAAAGCATTTAGCCGAGTGCCTAGCACAATATATGTATATGTTTTATCAATAGTAGATACTGTTCTATAATAACTTTCTCTAAGTGATACCTTCTCAGTCCCTTCACTTGCATCATGTGGCATGACTCTGATCCCTGGGGTCAATCACACTGCAGTTTGGTGATGCCCATTTTAGGAGCCATAACTGAACACTGGGTCCTAAACAAGGTCAGACCAGCATGCTGCGGAGTAGTCTAGATGGCCACAGACATGGAAGGTCCTAGGTGAGCTTGTGGGAGGAGCAGCAAGGTCTTGGACCAGAGTGAAGGAAAGGCTGGAAGTCTGGAAACCATAGGCATGATTGAAGAGGGTGCTGAGCTTATAAGCATGGGAAGTGAGAAGACAGCAGCACACCCAGTAAGAGAGACACTGGGAGTCTCTAGCTCTTAACCCCTGGAAAGACTAGGAGAGATGCAAATGGGTTTATGCAGGGGTGTCAAACTCATTTTCACCAGGGGCCATATCAGCCTCCCGATTACCTTCAAAGGGTGGAATGTAATTTTAGGACTGTAGAAATGTAACTACTCCTTAACAGTTAAGGGAGAGCTCGGTGCTGCCACTGGGAAAGAACAAGGTGCCGGGCCAGATAAAACAAGGTGGAGGGCTGCATTCGGCCCGTGGACCTTATGTTTGCACCTGTGGGTTTATGGGACCTTATGTTTGCACCTGTGGGTTTATGGGTCTATGAGTCCGGCAATTTTAGGGCAAAATTGTTCAAGTGACCTTAAAAGCAGGATATATGAGTTGGGGGGATCTGGAGTGGAAGTGAGGGAGAACCTATTAGTATCATCCAATCATTTATTGACTTTTTTATGCGCCAGGCGCTAAAGAAATTTTTCATCAAAACAACTTTAAAAATGTAAAAATCTATACTTATTTTGATCATAAAGGAGCCAATAAATAAGAAAAATTAATACGTTTTACTTGTGAAACATAGCACTATTTTAAACATTTCAAAAATAAAAATAAAAATGTCAGTGATTCTCTACAGCTACATTGTGCAATACAGTAGCCACTAGTCATATTTGGTGATTTGAGTTTAATTAACTCCCAAAATTAAGCTCGTCAAGCACACTAGGCACCTTTCAAGTGTTCAGTGACCATCTGTGGCTGGTGGCTATCGTACTACTCAGTGAAGACAGAGAACGTTTCCATCACCACAGGAAGTTCTGCTGGACAGAGCTGCTAGAGTGACAGTCTCTTGAAGTTACAACCTTTCTGGGTAGCCCACCATATGAACAGTGTTGAAATGTGCAGCAATTGCTTAATTATTGCATACTGAAATCTTCTTTAAAATAAGTGTCCCAAAAATATGGAATGAAAGGAACTCAAAAAAAGCAGACCTTGTAGTCAAACATTTGTCTCCTTTCTTTGGCGTGTAGTCGCCTTACTCACAAGACAGTCAAAAATGAAAAGAAACAGGAAACAGCAGACGTGTGCTCTCAGTGACATAATAAACTTCCAAGAGAAAAAGAACGGATGGAAAATGATGAACCTCATGATGCCTTAAAAGAGTGCTACTTTTCTGTTGTGAAGTAGATTCTAGTGACTTTTGGTTGTGAATACTATCTTACACTTACCTCTAAAGAAGAAAAAAAGATAAATTTTTTCCAAAATTAGAATCAAGAGGAATATATTTATAGATATTTTGCTAAAAAAGCATAGACACCATGAAATTTGTCTCATACTTTTCCATTTCAAAATACTCAAAGATTTGGACATTGATTTTTCTCTTTGAGGTTATTTCTGGGAAAAATTTTTTTAATGGTTTGCAGCAAATTTTAAACATTGTATTTTAGTTAAATTAAAAATAGTGACATTCTCTATCTTTAAAAGTGCTTTCATACACTCATGGAAAATTAGAGCTGGAAGGAACTTATTTTCCTTCACCCAAGCTAGAAGGACTGCTTTGCAGGGTTGTTTTTTTTTTCCCCAACTATTTTTAGATATAAAACTCTTATTCAAGGAGTTGGTCCTAAATCAATGATTTGGAACAAAAGGAAGAAATAAACATTCAACCAGAACAGAAAGAAGAATTTTTAAAAATGAGGGGAGGCTTAGGAACCTCTGGGACAAGTTTAAATGTACCAACATCTAAATCATTGGGGTATCAGAAGAAGAGGAAGAGGAAGAGCAAGAAATAAAAGAAAGATTACTTGAAAAAATACTGAAAGGAAACTTCCCCAATCTGGTGAAGGAAATAAATATATAAGTCCAGGAAACTCCAAGAGTCCCAAACTAGTTGGACCCAAAGAGGGTCACACACCAAGACACGTCATAATTAAACTGCCAAAGATTAAAGATAAAGAGAAAATCTTAAAAGCAGCAAGAGAAAAGGAGACCGCTACCTACAGAGGAGTTCCCATAAGACCATCAGCTGATTTCTAAAAAGAAACCTTGCAGGCAAGAAGGGGCTGGAAAGAAGTATTCCAAGACATGAAAGGCAAGGACCTATATCCAGAAAAGCTATCATTTAGACCACACGGGCAGATTAGGTACTTCCCAGATAAGGTCAAGTTAAAGAAGTTTGTCATCACCAAGCCCTTATTATATGAAATGTTAAAGGGACTTATCTAAGAAAAAGATGATGATCAAAACTATGAACAGCAAAACGACAACAAATTTACGACTATCAACACCTGAACCTAAAAACAAAACAAAACAAAACTTAGCAAACAACTAGAGCAGGAACAGAATCCCAGAAGTGGAGATCACTTGGAGGGTTATCAACAGGGATGGGGAGGGGGAAGAATGGGGAAAAAGTACAGGGAGTAAGAAGCATAAATGGTAGACACAAAATAGGCAGAGCTCAAGAATCGTACAGGAAATGGAGAAGCCAAAGAACTTATATGTATGACCCACAGACATGAACTAAGGTGGGGGGTACTGCTGGAGGAAATGGGAGTACCAGGCGGAAGAGGGCCAAGGGGAGATAAAAATGGGAAAACTGTAATAGCATAATTAATAAAATATACTTGAAAAAAGAACTCTTTGTCCAAACAAAATGGCATCTAGAATCAGGGCAGACAGGGAGAAGCAGCGTGAGTGCACACGCGCACACACACGCACACACAGAGCTGCTGTGTGGCTGAAGCGCGGATGGCAGGAGGCCTGGAACAAAGCCAGATCACCTACCCCAGCAACCCCGACAGGTGCCTTTAAGTGATCCTGCAGGCATGAGACTCTGACATAAACCACTGATTTCATCCAACCTCAGTTTTAGAGATGAAGACACAGAGATCCAGAAGGTTTAGGTAACATGGCCCCAGCCCACAACTAGGTGGAGAAAGGGGAATTCCAACTCAGGTTTCTTCCAGAGGTCTTTCCATGAAACCGTAACTTAATACATGCCTGCTGTGCCCCGAGTACAGCCAAGGGTCCAGACGAAAGCAGCCCTAGTCAACAGAATGCATTGCTTTCTGAGAACAAACGAGTTGACCTGGGACATGAAGGCAGTTTGTGAGCTCAGTGAAGGAAATCCGAAGTGATGTAGCAATGCATATTATAAAAGTCAGATAAAAAGGTTAATTCTGCTTCACAAAAAAGAAACAATCTCAAAGACTAATTAGTGACATTGATAATAGGCTCTTTACCCAGTCAGTCCTGCAAAGGCAACTGGATACAGTGCAAGAAACATGGTCCTCAGAACGGATAGATTACTGACTCCTGCTTCCAGTACTCACTTTCTTCATCTACGAAATAGGAGTAATATGCGTTAACAAGGTGGTAGTCTGCATTCAATTATTAATTGAATAAATTAGGTAATGTATAGCACTTTCTTCCACTTAACAACTTTGTCATACATGAGATATAACTATTTTTTCTAACAATTACATAGAGAAAATTGCTTCCTTAGTATGTTTTTAAAAAGGTGTGCTACCAAGAGACTAATTTGCATATTATCTAATAAGACATATTTCTTTATTGTTTTCTTATTGTTCATAGCCTTCATTATTTCAGATGGAAAAACAAGGCCCATGATGAGAATAGAGGAGAAAAAAATGTAATAACTTTGAGAGCTGTTATTACTTTGCTCCTTTTCTCCAAACATTTAGAACTGTTCAAGGTAACCAAATCCCACAAACCTGATCTAGCAGGTCCAGGAGAAGAAAAATACACACACACATGAGACATGCCACACACATCACACACACGCACCACATATCCACACACATGCACACACGCAAAATCTATAAAAGCCCTTGTTCTTCTTCATGGTCTTTGTTTTTAATTGCTACAGTTGTCAGTACCGGCAAACCAAAATCCAGAGAAAAATCCCCTCTGGGAGTTTTTTATTTTACCCTTGCCAGTTAAGTACTAGTTTAGATGCACAACAGTATCAATTAGTATCATTTTCATCTGTTCCAATAGTGATACAAATAACTGTAATAACAGATCCATACTACTGCCTTACTGTATTTATTCCTCATGTAAGAAAAAATAAACTGACTTTGTGATTTCTTAAAATTGTTAAAATTTACCTTGTCAGCTTTCAGGTACTTACGTAAATGTAAGTACAACTACACAAGTACAACTTCACACTTGGAATGCACCAGAGGCTAATACCCCTTGTATTAGAGAGTTAAACTTATTTCTCCAAATCAAGACGATCAGTGTTTCATTTCCATCTAAGGTAACAAATGTGAAGTTAAAATATCGTACAAGTCCCGAAGGGATTTGTTCTATGTTTAGTCATTCAAAGAATTCATAATGACTAAAATTGACTATGTTTTGGAAGATGGCAAAAGTATATTTTAATAATAGGATAATAATAATGAATGATAAGATAGGGCTGTAAGTTTCAAAGAACTTCATGAATGTTTAAAATGCTTATTCATTTTAAGCTTATCAGTTTTTTTTATTATTGTTTTTTTTACAAAGAATTTTTTAAAAAAGAAAACACTGCCCTGGCTGGTGTGGCTCAGTGGATTGAGCATAGGCCTGTGAACCAGAGCATCGCCAATCTGGTTCCCAGTCAGGGCACAGGCCTGGGTTGCGGGCCAGGTCCCCAGTGGGGGGGGTGCTAGAGGCAACCACACGTTGATGTTTCACTCCCTCTCACCTTCTCTTCCTCCCTTCCCCATCTCTCTAAAAATAAATAAAATCTTTTAAAAAATTAAAAAAAGAAAAAAGAAAACATTTCATGTAATTTGTTCAATGCTCAACATTCTCCAGGTTAACAGACTTATTTACAAATCACAATCACATTTGTAAAAAGAGAAATTGGAAGAAAGCATTCGGTATTTGTTTAATGTCTGGAAGGCATCAACTAATAAGTGAAAGAAGAGAGTCAGTATATATTTTGAGGGAAAAATTCACATTAGGAGTTAAAAATCATTCTGGTTCAGAAAGAATGTCAGGAATCTGCATGTCATTTCTTTCTTTACTCCTTTCATTTTAGAACTAATTCCTTGCTCGAGTAGGGTGAGAAAAGAATGCACCAAAGAGCATTACTTATATATCCTTGTAGAGTTCACTGTTTTAAAGTCCAAAGCCTTCAGATGGTAGTTCCACTACATGACTTATTCCCTATAGAGATGAGACATAGTTATTTGAAAAACGGATTTTTGATTATCACCAAAAGTGGAAGAGTCCTAACAAACACACATCAGAAGTGCCCAACATATTGAAAGACCAGCTCAATTGTAAAAGCTTCTCTTCTGCCCTTTCTTTTTTACAAATCATTTGGAAAATAAAGAAATATATTAAAAAATTAAAAACCACAAGAGAGAACTATGGCTAACATTTTGATGTTTCTCCCTATGGTCTTTGCATTAATTATATTTTACCGAACTCAGTCTTCTTGTATATACATATTTCACATCCAGACTCTTTTTCACCTAACATTTTATCACTACCAGTTCTGAATTTCATTCACTATATCAAAGAAACATACAGCTTTTAAGTGTTATCTTGATTTTTCTGCATTTTAGAAATAATACATGCTAATTTTGTGGGCAAAGCAAATTATAAAAGTATTTTAAAAAGGAAAAACACATCCTTCCATAAAACTTTGATTCCATCCTTACCCCTATAACACAGCCACTTTTAATAGCTCACTCGATATTTTTTCCTTACTTGTTTCTATAGTACATAAACCGTAATAGTTTGTTCTTTATTCCCTCAGTAATAAACATTTAAGAGGTTTGTTTTTAACTATATGAACATTATAATACACATTTTCACATATTAATATTCAAAGTAATAAAATGGAAAATATTCAAGATATAAAATAAAATCTTTCTCTTGTTTTTTATAATTAGTAACAAAGTCACAGACTTTGCTTCATTTGTTAATTCGAAGTGGTGCCAATGTTTTATTATTATTATTTTCATTATGGGAAATTTTAGTAGTACGTTCTAACATTTCAGAAGTCCCTTGGATGGATGGATGCTTAGTGGATATTTATTCACCATCTCAGGGTTTTACTACCCTAAACCAGCCATGCCCATCAAGCACATTTCAAAAATAACCAATTGATATTAACAATTATTAAAGAAATGTACCTAACACCCCAAATTATCAAATTCCCAGGAAGCTGTGCAATAATTGTCACAATAGTATCTGGGATCCACAAGGACAAGCACACCAACACAGGAGACTTACGTGACATTCCAAATCCATATTCATATTTTATTTAGGTACCTATTTCCAAAACTATCACAAAGCAATCACAGATATTTTTAGCAAAAGCTCAGAATTGTATATGTCAGTACATATATGTCTGTGGCTGAATTTTCATATTAAAAAAGTTATGCCTGCAATGCAAATAAATAATAATTTAAGCACAATACAAAATACCAGATCTGTCTGGAAAAAGTCCAGCCATTGTTAATATAATGAGAGTGGTTTGAGTGACATCACTGTAACCTGGCAGCCAAGGACAGTGGACTGGAATGTACATGTGTGAACAATGATGCCTTCACTGTACTAGTCAGTGGGGGCTGTACACGCTGTTGAGCGAGCATGTGTACTGTGTGGCTGTCACATTCAAAATGACTGAGTGAGTAGAGCAATGAATCTGCATCAAATTTTGCATTAAGATTGAACATTCCTCAGTGGGAACTATTCAGATGATTCAGAAAGCCACAGCTATGGGTAACTGGTGATTGGCAGCTTTATCACAACAATGCACCTGTTCATGCATCACATCTGCAGTTTTTTTGCAAAACATTAAATCATCTGGGTGACTCAACACCCCCTATAGCTCAGAATTGGTACCCTGAAATTTCTGGCTTTTCACAAAACTAGAATCACCTTTGAGAGGGAAGAGATTTCAGACACTCAGTGAGATACAGGAAAATACAATTGGGCAGCTAATAGCAACTGGGAGAACTGTGTGGGGTCCGAAGGTGCCTATTTTGAAGGGAATTAAGGTGTCATTGCCCTAAGTACAATGTTTCGTGTATCTTGTATCTTCTTCAATAAATGTCTTCATTTTTCATAGTGCATGGAACATAGTGCACAGGACATAGGACAGACCTTGTATATTTTGCTTCATTTGTCTCAAGAGTAGTTCATTTGAATACATGCAGGAATCCACGATCGTCTTACAGTGGATAAAAGTTAAAAGTTTTTGAACTTCACGCAAACACGATATTTAAATGTATTTTAGCTGCAAAAACAACAACATAAATTGGCCTCAAGTGACATGTCAGTCTCTTAAAAAATAGATGCCTATGAGGAAAAGATTAAATGTCAATATCTAAAAGACCACTCACTCACATTTCAAGAAATACTTTGTGATTAGCATGGGCGCCCCGGAGAGTCCTGACTGCAACCCAGGCCTGTGGAACGTACCTCAGGCACCAGCAACTGGGTGGGGGGGGGGGGAGGGTTGGTCTGCAAAGGCAGAACTCTCCCGAGTGATCCTCTCCTTTTACCCTGAAGAGGAGTTGAAGTGTAAATTCTGACTAAAAGACACCAATTACAAAGTGAGATACAACAGTATAATGAGATGTTTCCGAAGGAAGATTCCAGAAAGAGTTTCATAACTACCATATATCTGTGTGGAAGGTAAAAAGCTGGCGATTATTGAAGATGAAGGTTGTTGGAGAAAGTTGCCGGCAAGCTTCTCCCCAAATCTATGGGGCCCTTTTGCTCATAGGACCACCCATGAAGTTTAAGACTGTCTGCTCATTACCCCCTGATATTTTTTCTTTTATTTTTCATTTACAGTTGACATTCAATACTACTTTGCATCAGATTCAGGTGTACAGCATCATGGTGAGACAATTATATAATTTACAAAGTGGCCTCCCCCCATTATTCTAGGACCCACCTGGCATCATGCATCGTTATTACAGCATCATTCACTATATACCCTGTGCTGTACTTTACATCCCCATGACTATTTTGTAACTATTAATTCGTACCTCTTAACCTCTTTACCTTTTTCACCCAGTTCCCCAACCCTGCTTTCATCTGACATCCCTCACTTTGTTCTCTGAATCTATGAGTCTAGTTCTGTTTCGTTTGTTCATTTATTTTGTTCATTTATTTCCTTAGATTCTGCATATAAGTGAGATCATATAGTATTTCTCTTTCTCCATCTGACTTATTTTACCTAGTACAATACCATCTAGAGGGTACCCTCTGACTTTTATAGGACACAGTACTTCCCTTGGACCAGATTTAAGCCACCACAGAGAGCTGGCTGTCTCATATGCTGTTCAAGCATCGACCGGAAAGAAGATACCATAGCACACAGAAGCGAGGAGTGTACTTCTGAAAAACTGCTAGGTGCTGTGGAAGCCAAAATAAAAATGCACTTCTGTGTGTCAGGGGAACTTTGGGAGAGACACCCCAATGATGAGAAGTCTGTAAAGAAGCACCTGCTAGAAAATGGGCCAGTTTTAAATGCGGGCTGAAACCAGAGGTGTAAACAAACACTAAATCATCAACAGTACTTGCCAACTAAGAACTTTATCTCCCTAACCTCTTCTGTCTATAAGCTCTAAGCCTTAGCTAGCAAGATGGGAAGGAAGATGGGCAGGAGAGGGAGGGAAGGAAAGGAGAAGAGGAGACGAGAAGGGAGGGGAGGGGACATCTAGTACTCCCATTTTCTATGGCTCTTTGCCTCCAGCACTCACGCTGAGGGAAGACATGTCACTTTAAAGCAAGGTTTTAATTTTGATTATTACATGGACATGCAGATTATACATCATGTGATTAATTTTCTCAATTACAAGTGATCAAAGTGACCAGAATAGTCATGGGAACTCCTTGAATTTTCATTTGTAAAGTGATCGACCATCCTCAGCTTCTCCCTTTTTTATCCTCCCCTACCCTTGACTTCCAGACACAGGCTTGTATCCTCCTCTCCTTGCTGGAGTTTAACAACAACCCGCATTACTGAGCACTTACTCTGTGCTAGGCACTCTGCTGTATATCTTATATACCTCTCTCATTCATCTTCATACAACTCTGCAGTATCATCGCCCCTGCTTCACCCATAAGGGAAGGGAGCCTGACCACGGCTGCACCAGTCGTGAGCAGAGGGCCGGCCAATGTGCCCAGGGAGCCTGACTCCAGGGTCTGTCATCTCCCCACGGAAGGATGAGCGAAGTGTCATTTTTTAGTTCAAAGGATAAAAAATGTCAGTCTTGCTTTCTTTAATAAAACATGTAGGTCTCCCCCGTTTTGTGAGAAGATGGAAGCATTTTACTGAAGGAGAATTAGTAGAAGAGTAAACAAAGCTATTTTTGTACTTGTATGAACTGCTGATGTACACACTTATCCCAAACTCCTGGATGGCGTCACTATGTCAACACTCACAAAGTGTCCTCAATCCAGACTCTGAGAACAGTATCTAAACTTTGTAATGTTTGACCTTAAAAAACTGCATTTTCATATTTTAATCTAACTTTATTCTCACAACAATCCTCTGAGTGGGTATCATTAATACTACATGTTTGATGAGGAAACTAAGATTACAAGCTTTTACGTAACATCAAAAACTAACACATGACAGAGCCAGAACTAAAAGGGCCAGTGTCAGAGGGAAGCGGAAATACCAACCCACTTTTGTATCAACTTCTAAACCCCTCTTTACAATCAATATTTATACCAATGATCCTGGATCCTTACACTTTGCATTTTTCCATGCTCCACATGCCTCACAAATCCCTTCACATGGACTGACTCCCTCACCTCATTCCGATGAGATAATTCATGGAGAGTAACAATGCATATGGTTTTCAGATGTCAACACCGGGGCTTCAAGAGGCACCAAATTGGCCTACTCAATGGAATACAAGAATCTTATATAATTGTAAAACTTGAGTTGAATGTATGTTCTAATATAAAAAGGCATGCGTTTTCTCACTAGAGAGATTATTCTAGAATTTCAGAACTGTGCCAACATATTTCACAGCAACCTAGTCATCTGAGAGATTGCCCTTCTCTGGGAAAGCAAAGCTTCATGCAAGCAATGACTTCTGCTAATTAAGTTCCAAGCTTTTTCTTAGTTCTTTTTGGACTTCCAAAAGGTAAAGGTAAAACACTTTTTCTATCTATTCCTCATTTACTCATAAGCAAAGACTCATCAGTGTGCCTGCTCTCCAATCTCTGTATTTTTTTCATACTCGCCATGGCCACAAGTACTAATAATTCACTAGCACAATAGTTCTCAGACTGGAGCATTTCTCAGAATCATCTGGGAGTCGTTAAAACACGCATAGCTGGGCGCCACCCCCAGAGTTTCCTATTCAGTCAGTCTGGAGTGGGGAAGGACGGCGGGCATTTCTACCAGATTTCCAGGTGCTGCTGATGCTGCTGGTCGGGGACCACACTTGGGGAGCCACAGGACTAATACCTCTCCCACACATTCCCTTAAAGGGCCCCCACAGAAAAGCGTCCAGCGTCCAAGGTCCTGGGGCGCACAAACAGTGCTCAGGGCTGTGGCCCCACATGGAAGGCTTCTATCTGGAGGGGAAAGAATGCTTGTCATGACTCACTGTCTTTTCAAGCTTTGCCAGCCACAAAATTAAAAACAGAAAAGGGCTACATGCAAAGCAAAATGAAAACAGCTAAAGTTACACTGTCTAAAATCTGAGACTTACAGCATGATTTGTGGCATTCGGACAAAAGCTGTGACAACGACTCAGGCACACAGTAGGCCGGGCACACTGAGAGCTGGCACTCCCTAGGCCCACAGAAAAACCGAGCGAGCCTGTCCCGACCCCGGAGCCCGTCCGGCGCTGGCTCCCACTTCCCTCTAACTGTCAACAGTAAGTTCTTCCGCAGAGCCCTTCAAACACATGATCAACCTGAAACTCTGAATTACTAACTGCTTCCACAACTTCCCCGCTAGTTTTCAACACAGAGAAAAAAAATCGTCAATAAGCAAATACTGTTGAAACATCAAGCAGACAGAAAATTTGAAGAGAGAAGCTGGCAAAGGAGTTTCCCTCGTTTCTTTATTTTTATAATTATCATTCTTGACAACTCTCAGGGGAGACTTTAATCCCATTTTTCATCTCCTTGAAAAAAATAATGCATTTTACGTAGTGACATAAAATACTTCAGGATTCTAGTTTATCAAATGGGTGAGTAGTATTCTAAATAACACTATTACTTTATATAAAAATGAAGCTGACAAGAAATATTATTATGAGATATAATACTTCTGCTTCAAAAACAAGCTGTTAGTTCTACCTGCATTTAATATAGCAATATTTTGCAGAAACTACTGACCTTTTACTTTGATCACCACGAGTCCATTAAATTTCAAAATATGGCCCAGCCAGTGAATAATATGCTAAAAAATAAACCTATGCCATTCAAATGTACTTTTTCTGTCCCATTCCAAAGAAAAAGAACACCAGCATAATGGTAAGGTTACTGAATACACTGATTTTGAAAGAAGTCATTCTGCATGAGCATGAGTCACCAGAACTACTTCCTTAGTGATAAAAGTTGCCTAAGTAACCTAGATGCCCAACTATGCTAAGAAATACATGGGCAGTGTTCTGGGTTTCAAACCCACTAGTCATTTCCGTTATTTAATTGCTAACTGCTCTTCCCCGCTGCAGTTTGGGGCCTGTGTTTTATGTAGTAACCCAGCAACTAGTGACTATGCTATATTTTTATCAAGCACAACAAAACAGGAGACTTTACAGTTCCACGGATTTCAGAGTAAAAGTCAGTGTTATTTCACTCTAGCTTTAAGGGGGAATAGCTATGTTAAACTAGGTCTCCATGTGACAGGATGACCATGTAAGACTTGGAGACAAAATGACTTAGAAGAGAGAAGTGGATCAGATGCCCTCTGAGCACAAGGAAGGTGCTCGATTCATTTCTGGGTCCTTAGCACCCAGCAGAGAGCCTGGCACAGAGTGGGACTCAAAATACATTGCCTGAAGGAGGTCACTAGTTCTCTTCAGAGTAATCCAACCTATTAAGTAATTGAGCCAGTACCAAGTCAGGATTTCATCAGATGGTTTAATACTTTCATGCATTCTTTTTTACCCTTAGATCTAAAAGGACTGTGACTATTTGTTGCTCTTGTACTTGCGTATATGTGGAATGCTTTAAAGATGCTCTATTTTAAAAGACAGCTAGTATTAATGAGTATAGCTTGGAAAATTCTACATGCAATGGCAATAAGATTAGTATTGTGCAAGACATTTTAAAAGCTGGGTAATAAGCTCATGTGTCATCAGTAATGTTGCTTTAGTTTGGCCTTGAGAATATTGGTTGTCCTGTACTTCACCGAACCTCTCATTTCTCACAACTCTCTCATGATTTTTGGACGGTATAATGTTAGAACCCCACGTGCTAATAAATTTCCCTAAAATTCAAACTCATAGAGAGTAAGTATGGGTTAGGGTTATGTGTTCCAAAACTGTGGGCATTTTCTTTCTTTTCCACTAGCAAGTGTGGTTAAGGATTTTTACTCATTTAATTGTATGCAGAAGTCATATGCCATATGTATGAAATCATTCTGGTGGGTTGAGTCAGAATTAAGAAATGAGATCCCCAAAGAAAACCCCTAAAACTGTCCATAAATGTCTCAATGACATTTGAACAAATGACTTGATTCATTAAGGGCATTGTATTATCTAAATCAAAAAGGGGTCCTATTGCTACAATAGGACAGGGGGAAAAAAGTACAAAGAGATAGATAGATACCATGAAAAGAATGCTAAAGAGATCGGAGAGGTCACCAACAGTAGTATAAAAAGACCACAGCATGTGAGGTACCATAGCACAGTGAAGCTCTGAGTGTGGAGTTTAGAACCAGAATTCCTGGGTTCAAATCCCAGGTCTGCCACTTCCTGGCTGTATATGAGCTTAAGTAAGTTACTTACTTTCTCTGTGCTTCAGAGAAAGAAATTTAATGTTACTTTCTTCATATGTCTAAATGGCTGTTGTGAGGATTAAATAAGTTAACACGTGGCAAATAAATTAACACTTGGCATACAACTGGGGCTCAGTATATGCAAGCCATTGTGATCACCCTTAGCCTTCCTATCTGGGTCAGAATGATTCTAGTAATGAAACCATAGTATGCCTAGTTATCAAGGATGACGAAAACCAACCCAGAGTTAGCAAAATAAAAACCTTGACCTAGACATGCAAATATCTCTGCACTGTATTCAGTTCACACATGTCTAACCTCCTAAAGTTCTAGAGAGGACAAATGAATACATTACCATACTGTATCGGAACAATTTTTCATAATTTATGCTATGAAGAAATGTATGAATCTATATTAAGCTCAACTTCTATAATATGTTTGCAATTATTCCACATATCCATATGAGTCACATTAGAGGGCATATATCCAATACTTAGCTAATTAGAAATATGAAACTTACGCAATCTTTTAGAAACCATTGCAATGGAATTATAAAGAGGGTTTTCACTCCCTTTATTCTGCTACAGTTTACTCAGAATGGTCCGTCTTTACTTATTTCTTGTAATTTTAATGTTTTAATTGTATTTTGCTTCGCATAGTTTATCATTATGGCATCTTAAATAATCAGCACAAGAGCATCTGGAATCCACAAAGACAAGTACAGCAGCACCAGAGACTGGCATGATATTCCAGGTACAAGTACATGTGCATCTCACACCTAGGTAACCCACCTCCTAAACTACCGCAAGGCAATCAAGGACATTTTTGGTATGAGCTCAGAATTGCATATATCTGCACGCACTCTTGTGTCTGAATTTTCCCCTGTAAAAAGTTATGCTAGGAATGCAAAGAATAATAATTTAAACACAATACATAATATATTTTATTTAATTTGTCTCAAGACTAGTTTATGTGAATACACATGGGAATCCAGGATTATCTTACAACTAACACTGAACAACTAACATATAAAAGTTAACACTTTTTTAACTTCGTGTGAACTTAATTTTAAAATACATTTTAGCTTCCAAAACAACAGCATAATTTAGTCCCAAGTGATATGTTAGTTGCTTTAAAAAAAAGAAAGCTGCCTACAAGGAAAAGATTAAATATCAACATCTAACAAACCAGTCACATTTACAGCTTTCCTTGTGACGAGCATGGGTTTCCATTTGCCACACTGGCATCACGTCGTGTTACTTTGATTTATGTGTTTATAGTTTTTGTAACACTTGGTCTGTTGATTTTCACTTCTAACCTCTATAAACCTTTTTTTTTTATCAGTAACAAATTCTTTTATTACATTTTTTCCAAACCTCTATAAATCTTAATGATCTCTGTCAGCATACGCATACATAAGAGACCAAAGTTTGATGGGGTATAGTTTAAACTGTTGAGGTTATAAAACATATTCAGAAGTAAACTGAATATTCAAGATTCTGCAACATATCATTTCACTGGCTAAATGAACGTGGTATGCCAGAACTAAAAAGCATCCCCACATTTTTGGAAAGATCAGTCAATTCATTAATCAATTTTGAGATATATGGGACACTTATTTCATTTTGTCCAAATATACAGGAAAGAGATTTTGACTATATACATACTCATATTTTCTTTCCAACTTCACAGGTTACCATAAATACAAATCAGAAATTATTTTTTTAACTTGTTCAGTTCTTTAAAAGAAAACCGTGCTATTAAATAGTTGTTATCATCAGACCCTTTACCTAAATATCTCCTGAAAAAAACCTTCCACCACTTGGGAACTAGATGACCTTATCAAAATAGGCAGAGGAAATTTCTAGGACGCCAAAGCACTTGGCAAATTTTCTTGTGACAGGACCTTCTTCTCTGCCCTGAAAAACGGCATAAGCAACATCAAAGGCCAAGAGTCAGATACCTGCATGGTTTTTTTTTGTGCTAGTCTCACTAAAATGTGACAGCACCATTGAGTTCTTGTTCAGATAAGGTCTGGTTTTTATAACTGGGCTAGTTTTGCTTTGTGTTTTGGATCAGGTGAATCAAAACTGAAAATGTAGCTTCACATCTTTATCTGACATCGACTTGATTTTTTTTTTTGGCACTACGTTTTCCATATATTAACATCTTTTGTTCTATGTACGTACTTACCACCTTCCTTTTCCTTAGTCATGAACTGTGCATTAGACTTCGATGAAATTATAAATTATAAGTTACACATAGTTCTATGGGGAACTATAATCTGTGTTTTCACAAAAAAAGATTCAAAGAGATTTCTAGTTTGTCTTTAAGCTTATTTTTCTCTAAACTTTAAAAAAACAAAAATTGTTTTAGAGGAAAGTGAAGAAGCCCCTGATTTTTCATCAGCTGTGGAGCCCAGACCAATACCCTCACGTCAGATAAGGAAGAACATAAAGCGATCAATAACAACATGCCAACAGACCAGAACCATTAGAAAGGGTAAAACTGCAAGATTCAGCTTATCCCCAACCTTCCCCATGAAGTTCAACTTTCTATAGACTAGAGAAGGGAAGACCGTTCCAGGTAAAGGGATTCCAATGAACTATCTTTCACTTCAAACTAATGTTGCACCTATATTTTTTTCTTTCTGCGTCTAACACTTCCCTTTTCCCAGTCACTGTCTTCGGAAGGCTCAGAGTCCTGTTACTTGCCTGTCCTCTCTCTAACTTCACAGCCTCTAACGATCATCCCCCTTCATCATCACTGTGTCCCCCAAGGTCACATTCCTTTCACCATTTATACTGCAAGTGGCCCTCAAATTGGTCTCCCCAGTTCATTCTCCGCAGCAATGCCAGAAGGATCTTTTCAAAAATGCAGCTACAAGCATGCCTTTCTCCTTGCCACAAATGCAGTGAATTCCCACTGCCCACCACATTAATTACAAACTCCTCTCTCTGGCATTTCATCCTCCAATGCGTGGTCTCAGATTAACTTTCGATTCCCTGTCTCCCCTACAACTGCTCCACAATCCAGCCACACTGGGATTCCTGTTATCGCCTAAATGTCTCCAGAACTCTGTCATCTACGCAATCCTTGCTTATACTGTCTCATTAGTTTTATATATCCTTTCTTTACCATGGTAAGCTGTAACAATCATCCTCTTTCCTCAAATACCACCTTTTCTAACTACATTTTCTGATCTCCCTCAAATGGATGTGAGCATTTCTCCATCGAAAGCCTTCAGTATTTCATTCTTGTCTCCATCAGATCACCCCCTCACCACATTCTGCTATGTACTACAAATCTGTGTGTGGTTCCTAATCCTTTCACAAGGCTAGGAGCTCCGAGGGGCATTAGAAGTTTCTCACTTGCCTGAATATACTAAGAAGCATCACAGGCAGTGCGGAAAACGGGTAACACCTGCCTGTTGAGTGGGAAATGAGCGAGGACCTGGGCATGGGGAAATGCGGTGCATTTGCGGAGCAGAGAGAAGCTTAGGGCCCCACTGACATTGCTGTCTGGTGGGGGGCCGTGGGGATAAAGGTGTATGGGCATACTCATCATGGCTTTTAAAGGCCACAGTTGAGCTGTGCACTCCAACCTCCTCTGCAGCAAAACTTCGGGTTCCTTCACCATCTTTATTACAAATTGTTAATTACTTTTTTCCTTGAGCCATATGTCTGACCCATATACACACCAGCCTCCCTTCCTTCCTCTCTGAACTACTCCTGCATCAATTCATACATTCAATAAATACATCAGGCTTCTCTCTAGGCACTGAAAATAGGATGGTGAAAAACAAGAGAAAAAAACCCTGCCCTCATGGAGCTTACACTCTAATGAGGGAACGACTGGTTCACTTTGAGTCTTCAGGGAGTCTTACAAATGCAGTTATAAAGGAAGAAGCATTGCAGCTTGAAGACAGGCACAATGGTGAGGGTAAGGAGAGCCTGGAGGAAGGCAAGCCCATTACAGTACTGCAGGGACGAGGTATAAAAGGCTTCGATGAGTGACAGCAACACAACAGGAATGGATAAGGAAGCAATAGGACAGGACACTCACTGGATCTGTGTGATCCAAGACTAAGGAAGTGGCGATGATGATGAAAGTTCCCAATCTTGTTAGTTTGCTGTGTTGCCCTGATTAGACAAGGAAGTTAAGAGGGGAAGTTGCTCCTGTGGTTTGTGGGTTTTAGGGTGTGGGATGTGCTACGTCCAGTTTTGGATGTGATACCTCTGAAGAGATGGAAAGGAATCTAGGTGAAAACATTTAACTCTCAGAGTAAGGATTTAGAGTGCAGCTGAAACCAAACTCCCTTCTTGTCACTGCTGCAACATCTGAATAACATCAACCATGATATTCTAAGAATCTGCCAAACTCCTCTAGGAATCTTTTCCTTCACAACGGATTCTGATAATTATTCCATCTTTTCAGTTCCTGGAACACAGTAGGGCCCTAAATAATATTTGTGAATTGAGTTGGTTGATAGTAAGCAAAATGTCATCATCAGGGCAAGAGAAAAGTGTGTTTGGAATCAGGCCTCAATTCAAATTCTTGCCTCCTCCCTCCCTCCCCTACTAGTTAGAAACCCATGAGTAAATTGTTAGCCTACATCTTAGACTTCTCATCTGTGAAATGAGTGATCCAATCTACCTTGCAGTATGCTACAGCAGCAATGAAGTTGAATTAAATGCACGCAAAGTACCTGTCATCCACTAGGCACATAGTACTATTTATCATAGTACTGATTATTATGATTATTTTTATTAGCATGCCTTTTAGGTTTTGCCATGGCCTCCATCACCTCACTTACTCCATGTTCTCATCTGTTACATTCCACCCAGGCAATCCTGCTAGGAGCTGGACCTACCAGCCCACTCTCCTAAAGCGCCCACAGGCCCCTAAGCTCCTCTCCCCATGGCTGGCTGGTCCGTCAGCTCAAATCACCCAATTCAACTGATATCACCACAGCTTGCAAATTCCAAAATCACTGCTGGTACTTTAGATTTGGTAATGTTTATGCCTGGCTTACAAATCACACCACTGTGTCCTTATTTATACACAACTTGCATCATGCAGTGTTTGAAGCAGCTTCACAGTCCAGCATTTAAAAATACTACTGAGATAGGTTTTCACAGCAATCAAAAAATAAATATGAAAACTGAGAAAGCTATGCCTGTGTACTGTTTACTTCTATAAGGTAAGAACATGGGCTGCATATATAGCAGGGTTGGTTCTGACACTCAAGGACGTTAGTTCAGACACAGTGACAGCCCTCAGTGATGACTCTCACCTATTGGCTGAGGCACTGTGCCAGGCACTGTATAATTTACTTCACAATGAAATTAATTTTCCCAAAGTTTCACACAGTCTACACAAGTGAGTAAAAGTGCTTTTGTAATCTTCAGTCCACCCGAAGGTATGGCAATTTCTAATTGCAAAGACACATGGAACACTGTGTGTCTGTGTGCACCCTCATGCACACGTTCTCCAGCAAGTGCTGTGGACTGAATGTTTGTGTCCCTCCCCTGCTTCCAAACTCATATGTTGGAGGTCTAATCTCCCACATGATGGTTTTTGGAGGTGAGGGCTTCGGGAGGTAATTAGGTTTAGATGAGATGTGGAAGGTAGAGCCCCACGATGGGATTAGTGCCCTGATAAGAAAAGGGAGAGACCAGGGCTTGCCCTCTCCTTCACGCGAGGACAAGAAGGCAGCCCTCTGCAAACCAGGAAGCAAATCCTCTTCAGACACCAAATCTACCTGCACCTTGATCTTGGACTTCCTGTTTCCAGGACTGTGAGAAATCAATGTCTGTTGTTTAAGCCACCTAGTCTGTGGTATTTTGTTACATCAGCCTGAACTACAAGTGCAAGTGGACATAGCACAGCCCTGAGAACACAGAGGGGACAGTTTAGAAAGGAGAAGGGATCCCCCTGACATGATGAGGAGGGCCAGGTCATCCTAGAGGAAGTTGCCACAGCCCTAAGGAACTTGCTGTGGTCACCAACATGGCACACTGCCACACCACACCAGATCCTGGCCTTCGTTTTCCATGGTGAGTGGGTGAGCAAGCATCCTCTGACAGCACTGCCCTGGGATCAGCATTTTAGGTGGGAGTAAGGTCTTCCCCCATATTGGGATGGCCTCTTCTATCCTAAGGGTTCTAGGTAAACTCACAATGGTGACATATGCTGGTGACATTTGCTCTCCCAGAGAGCAAAGTGGGAACATGGAGCATCACGGCTAGTCTGCCAGGGCACAGGGCCCATGGAATGCTCCTTGGAATAGACTTAAGCCTCCACCGACCAAGAGAATTTAAAAAAAAAAAATCCACAACAGGAGAGCTGTGCAGCAAAGGGGCCTGCAGCGACCTTGGCAGCACCATCAGCCAGATCTAAATGAAGTGAGCTAAGAAAAATATTGCCTAAAAGTGGTTTGCACCAAGAAGCTAGAATAAACCCCTCATTTGATTCTACACTATTTTTCTTAAATGCCAGGTAACCTCCAGTATGCCCCCCAGAGGGAAGGATTTTACCTTCCCCCCTGTCTAGTCACTGTAGAATCAAGAGGGTTTGGAGTTCATCCTTTCTGTACTCCCTAAGTGCTCTCAATATTAAAAACAAAAACAAAAACCTGTGATTTTTAAATTAAATAACAAAAAGACTGGCTTGCATGCCTTGGCTCCCCTCATCCCCCTTTAGGGGTGAGCGTTCTGCTTTGCATGTTACTAACACTGCAGCAATAGCCCTGGAGCTATTTACCTAAAAAGGTTTTGGTGGTGGATTTGAAGAATCTGAACACTGCCTTGGTGCCCTGGATTAGAAGTTTTTTTGCTGTGCAGTTTTATCTGCACGAATCTGGAAAACAGGCCAATATGACTTGTGATGTTTCCCAGTCAAGTCACCAGGATCCGGCCCTGTGCATTGCTGAATTAAAATGAACATGTAAATCCCCCCCCCCCCAACATTCTGACACTGGAGTTATATAATTGCCTTTCATTTAGCAAACTGGAGTTTTAAAGCAACACCTAATTAATTCCATAATTGGTGCAGATTATACCTTCAATGATTTCCACTGTAACACAAAAACCAGTGATCACTGAATTTGATTGTGAAACCACAGACTCTGAATTTCCTCTTTCACCCAGAACTTTCAGATGGTGTTCAAAGTCGGGTGTGGTTTCATGGGATGTGGGTTGGGCGGGGTAGGGGGGAGGTGGGCGATGAAAGGAGACAGAAGGGAAGGGTGGGAGGGAACTTAGCAAGAAAAACCCGTCAGGGAGGCCTATGCAGGGTCTGCAGAAGTTTCTTGCTAAGAACTCCGCACGCTGGAGCAAAATCAGGCTTTGGTGAGTTCGTAAGAACTTCGAGATACTCTAGTTTCTCCTGAAGGCGAACCGCACACAAGAAAGCAAAGGCCCAGATTAAAGTTGGGTAAAACTTGGAACAAACTTCGCGCAGAGCCCGGGGAGACTTGAGTACATCTGTCTAACGGTTCCCGAGAACCGCTAGGAGCCCTGTACTTTGGCTGGCAAAGGGCGTGGTGACTCACTGTTTGACTCAGCGACCCCACCCTGATCCCCCGGGCCTTACTCGGCCGCCGCCCAGCAGCTTGAGTGGTCCAAAGCTGAACCAAGCCCGTTAGGTTCTTAAACAGAAACCCCAAGATAAGATGGTGAAAAGAGGTGCGGGCGCAAGCGGTCCCCTTTTCGAAGCGCATGGTTCACAAGTCTGCGCAGGACCGACCCTGAGTCCTGGGCTGTGTGCTTCAATCTAGGAGTTCTTTGTTTCTTTCTCCGAGCCTTCCCATCTGATGGATCTCTCACTCCCCCTCTTCCTGTTCCCTTGCCTACGGGTCTCCCCACCCACCCGCTCCGCGCCATGCCGGCTGACTGCTGCCCAGTAGCCGCGCGCCCCTCCCCACCGGCGCGCCTCCTCCCAAACCTCTTCCGGGCGGTGCCTGGGACCCCTTTGATCCAGTGTTAGGCCCGTTTCCCCCACCACCGTACGACCCCGCCTCTTCCAGCACCCAGGGGTGGGCAGAGGTTGGGCCATCAGCATCAGGAAAGCCCCCGAAAGTCCCAGTCCAACCAAGAATTAACTAACGGGATGGTGCCCAGTCCCGAGGAGCCGAGCAGTTGGGAGGAGGATGACTCGAGCGAGCCTCAACCCCCTGCCCACCCTTCCCGCTACTTGCCGGGTCCCCATTGGCTGGGATGGTAGTGGGAGGGAAGGTGCAGGTTATAAAAAGTTCTCCCTGGGCGGGGTCCGGTCCTCTGCCACTCTCGCACCGGGGTCCCAGCGCCAGAGAAGCAGCAGCGCTCCCACTGCCCACACCCACCGCGCCTCGCTCGCCTCTCCGCCCGGAGCCAGTCACACCGCCGCTGCGCCTAGCCCACCGCCACCCTCCGCAGCCATGTCCTCCAGATCCGTGTCCTCGTCCTCCTACCGCCGGATGTTCGGTGGTCCAGGCACCGCCAGCCGGCCGAGCAGCAGCCGGAGCTATGTGACCACGTCCACCCGCGCCTACAGCCTGGGGAGCGCGTTGCGCCCCAGCATCAGCCGCAGCGTCTACGCCTCGTCTCCCGGTGGCGTGTACGCCACGCGATCCTCTGCCGTGCGCCTGCGGAGCAGTGTCCCCGGTGTACGGCTGCTGCAGGACTCCGTAGACTTCTCCCTGGCCGACGCCATCAACACCGAGTTCAAGAACACCCGCACTAACGAGAAGGTGGAGCTGCAGGAGCTCAATGACCGCTTCGCCAACTACATCGACAAAGTGCGCTTCCTGGAGCAGCAGAACAAGGTCTTGGGGGCAGAGCTCGAGCACCTCAAGGGCCAGGGCAAGACCCGTCTGGGGGACCTCTATGAGGAGGAGATGCGAGACCTGCGCCGGCAGGTGGACCAGCTCACCAACGACAAGGCCCGAGTGGAGGTGGAGCGCGACAACCTGGCGGAGGATGTAATGCGGCTCCGGGAGAAGTAAGGCTGCGCCCACCCGGGGCCTAGGGAGGGAGGAAGGAAGAGGGTAGCGCCCCCACTAACTCCTGCGCCCAAGGAGCTGCCACGCCCTGGGGTATGCAGCCGGTGGCGGCTGCGGGGGTGGCGTGGAGACCGAGTGGGAGCGGGGATGTGGCTGCTGTGGCGCAGCCCCGCCAGGAACCCAAAGTTACAGTTAGTGTTTCCCCTTCACCCCCACTCGTTGCCTAAGAACGCCCATTTCAGTTTTTCAGATTTCATGAATACCACTTTGTAGTAGAAGGCTTTTGCGCGGTATCTCCAAACTTTTAGAAAGTTTCCTGGTCCCTCTGGTGGGCTGCCAGCTCGGGGGCGGAGGAGGGAGGAAAGGATGGCTGTTCAGCAAGGGAGACAAAGGGTTGCCGAGGCTTCTTGGGGGCGGGGTGGCGGCGTTCGCCTGCAGGTCAATGCCTGCAGGTCAGTGCGGTGACCGTGATTGCTTTTCCATGCTGCGGCCCAAATCCAGCTAAAACTTGCTGAGAGTAGTAGTTCTGAAAGCCCAAGTGCTTCCTGGCTGCCTGCGGAGGTTGCCCACCAACTTTTGTCTCGCAAAACTGCAGCTCGGTGGTTGGGTGTGGCCGCCCCACCCCTGGCGGTGGTTTCCCATTTCACTTTTGGTTAATGTGCAACTGTTACAGGCTGCAGGAGGAGATGCTTCAGAGGGAGGAAGCCGAGAGTACGCTCCAGTCCTTCAGACAGGTTTGTAAATCCTCTCCCACTTGCCAGCCCTGGGCCACACCCACCCTACCCTGTGGGGAGGCAGGGAGGTAAGGAGTGATTGAAAGAAAGTGAAGGGATTAGTCAAAGAACATATATGAAGGACCCATGGACAAGGGTGAGGGGGCGGGCTGGGTGGAGGGGGGCGAAGGGGGGGAAGGGACAACTGTAAACGCATAAACAATTAGATAGATAGACAGATAGATAAGTAAATAAATAAATGTTAACCCGTTTAAATAGTACAAAACTGCGCATCTGTGCGCAAGGCCCCCTAGTGGCAGGAAAGGCCCCAGAGTGGGGCTTCTCAGGATAAAAACTATTGGATGATTTAAATCGTCCCTTAGGACATGGAGTCTTTCATTTTTTACTTTGTTTCCAGATTTCTTCCAAAAAATTTTTTTATATTTCGATTTTGCAACACATGGATATTCTGACTTCGAGCAGTTCCAGTTTGAGTTAGATTGTGGTTGGCTAAGTTAGCTAACTTTTACGAGGCCACAAAAAGCCCCATTCTGCCCTGTAATTAAAAATGTTAACCGTGTTGGAGCATAAGAAACTTCGTTTAACTGGCCGTAAGCCAGCAAGTTTCTTTTCTTCTCTGCAAGCTCTATTGTGGTGCTAAAGTTAGATGGAAGTATCAGTATGCACAACTATTTTGTGATCTAATAAGGGTGAAAAGGAGCCATCTGTCGCCTGGCTGAAAGGTATTAATGGTTTCTCTGGGCTTCACTATGGAATGTAGATACAGACATTCTGGCTAGTGTGGTGGCTCTGGACAGAAATAATAGGAATCTTTGTGTTCTTAGAGAAGCTCTGCAACAGGCTACTTTCTTACTGAATGTGTAATGATGTAAGCACAGTTCTAATTGGACACAAGTATTTGCTAACATCCCTTATCTAATATCTGACCCAGACTTGTGAAGTATGTGATGTCAATAGTCCTTAAAGCTACAGTCACGCCTCACATTAGGAAAAGCCTTTCTTTGTTGGGTCCTTACATTATTTAGTATTCTCTCCATAAATAAAGAATAGTAACACTAAGGCTGAAGAATGGAATTTAAATTAAAGAGGTTTTGTTTTGTTTTGTTTTTTTTCCTCCAAAGTTAGATGGACTTACAGGATTTTTTAACATAAAATTAGAATTCAAAAGCAGGAAGAGTTCCTAGCATAGTTTTATTCTTATTGGGATTAACTGTAAAAACACTCACACATGAAAAGTCTAGAATAACATCTGAAGTAGAAATACATTTGCCAAATTAATTTAAACATAGCAATGTGTGGTTCATTTTAGTCATTGAACATTTACGGTCATTATATCTATAATGTTTTCTGCAGAGTAGTGAGTTAATATAAAACAATATTAGTATAAAGGTCTGTTTAGGGATTAGGTAACATCCCTCATTCTTTTTAATGAAGTAGAATGTCACATTACATTTTTATAGAGACCACTAAAGTATCTTTTATATCTTTTTTAGGGCTTAGCAGCAAGCAAAAATAATTTTTCCCCAAGCCTGATTTTTGTTTATCATCACCAGTTCCTCATTCACATTTCCATTAAAGTGGTAGAAGTATCTCAACATTTTAAGACCGAGGCTGTAAACTGTACTCCAAATATAATTGCTTATAAGACAAGAGGTATAAAAATTCTCATGATGTTCCCTTGAGGAGATAAAATCTGAGGTGCAAAATTGCACATTATTTGGAATGTAGCAGTTTACAAATGGGGGACACTCGGAAGGAGAGGTAAAGCAGCAAGACTTTACATACACAGTAGTTTCGTTACGTGTAAGTGTTTTGACCAGTCATTCTGAAACAAGCTAAGCAACTGAAGTGACTGACACAGTGCTAACTGAAAAGGATAGGCGCACCCTTGTAGGATGAGATGAGAATTTCAGAAAAAAAGTCCACCAAAGAAAGAAAAGCAAATACAGTCCAGAGTTGCATTTCTTTTCCTTGATTTGCCTGACCTGCATCTTTGCTGGTGCCCATCCTAAGTTGGGAGTATAAATCTAGTAGGGAGTAATGTGAATATCAGATGACTACATATTTGCTTTGAATCATAAGGACTCATTTCAGGTGATTTGAGTAGAGAAAAAAAGAGTTTAGGTATACACCGAAACTTCATGCGGGAATTTCTGTTCTACATGGGCACGTATTTATGAAGTTATGAGATCGGGTCACCTACTGTCACCATGCTATTCTATGACATTACCAAAAGACCCTTAGATGTTACAGCATGGATTTTCTAGATTAAAAAAAACTTCATTAGTATAATGTAGATTCAATAATTAATTACAGTTTACTATGTTATACATTTACTTATTTTTAAATTGGTTATTAACTACCTTGAATACAAGATAGTGGGTCACAATTTACATTTATTAATGAAAAGAAGAAAATAATGTATTGAGCACTGAGTGATTTATAAGCTTATTCGAAGGTCATAAATTGGTCAAGATCCTTTTTATAGTAAACACATAAGCTCATATGGTTAATTTAAAATAAATAAATGAGATAAACCATAGACTTGAGCACCCTTCATATCCCATCTTTTCTTTGTTCAAAATAGGATGTTGACAATGCTTCTTTGGCTCGTCTTGACCTTGAGCGTAAAGTGGAGTCTTTGCAAGAAGAGATTGCCTTTTTGAAGAAACTCCACGATGAGGTAAGAGGAGCCACTACCCATGAATAAATGTGGGTGAAGCTGCCACTGTCCTCTGCATGGCTGACCTTCCGTCCTTTCTTTAGGAAATCCAGGAGCTGCAGGCCCAGATTCAGGAGCAGCACGTCCAAATTGATGTGGATGTTTCCAAGCCTGACCTCACGGCTGCACTGCGTGATGTCCGTCAGCAATATGAAAGTGTGGCTGCCAAGAACCTTCAGGAGGCTGAGGAATGGTACAAGTCCAAGGTATGAAAAAAGTCATTGTGGCTAGAACAAAAGAAGTGCATTGTATTCTGCGAACACTGTATCCATCTAATTCCTAAATATCCTTTAGCTCCAGTCAGAAAGCTGGCTTTATTTAACTTCAAGTTTTATTTGTTGCGACAGCCTCTCTGCCACTCACAGCAGACTCCCTTCACATTACTCTTCCTTGATTCTTCTTCAGAGTAAATCCCCCAATACCATGCCCTTGACTTCTACCCTTTTAAGATATGAGTAATAAAGTGAATTTCTACTGAAACTACCAGCCTCAGCATTCCACTGCTTTTTGTCTGGTTTTCAAAATGGAAATTTAGAGACATTTTGGCAGACATTGAGATTTGAACTTAAAATATAAAGCTTGGTTTGTATCATCCCTTTGTTTGTGACCTTTAAGCTTTCTCATTTGCTCAGGTAAGGTAGAATCTTAAATAGAATCATGCCACTTGGATGATCTGCATTTCTTATTTCTCTCTGACAGTTTGCTGACCTCTCCGAGGCTGCTAACCGGAACAATGATGCCCTGCGCCAGGCGAAGCAGGAATCAAACGAGTACCGAAGACAGGTGCAGTCCCTCACCTGTGAAGTGGATGCGCTTAAAGGAACTGTGAGTACTGCACTGCAATGAAAGAGAGGAAGTAACTCACTTGGATCCCTTCAGTTGACCAAGCTCATGGCGACATTTAAACAAAACTTCAGATGAAGAGAAATGTATCATTTTCATCCAAAGAAAATTAGTTATCAAGACAGATTAAAAAAGCACTTTTGACCTGAAGGTTTTAGCTTATATTATTGTTCCTATTAAAAAGGGACTTGGTACTTGTATTCTCCACCTAAAATTGGAGTGTTCACCACTTGCCACTAAGGGAAATGGTTCTGGGAGTAGCTGGGTTTTTCTGGGAAGTAACATTGGAAGCCTTTCTCACCTCTTGCAGAATGAGTCCCTGGAACGCCAGATGCGTGAAATGGAAGAGAACTTTGCTGTCGAAGCTGCTAACTACCAAGACACTATTGGCCGCCTGCAAGATGAGATTCAGAACATGAAGGAAGAAATGGCTCGTCACCTTCGTGAATACCAAGACCTGCTGAATGTTAAGATGGCTCTTGACATTGAGATTGCCACCTACAGGAAGCTGCTGGAAGGCGAGGAGAGCAGGTATCAAACAAGGACACGTATGTGCACAAATGAACAGCTGCCATTTGCTCGGTGTCATGCCACTCACCTTACATATAGTATCGCATTTCATCTTTAGAGAATTTCTTCAAGGTAGCTGCTTATCACTTTTTATAAATAAGGAACCTTATGTTCAGAGAGATGGAGTGTCCTGCCCTAGTCAGTTAATCAGTAGCACAGCTGGGATTTGAACCCATGACTCTGTGAAAGCCAGTGCTCTTCCTACTCTGTAAGGCCTCCAGCTCATGCCCCTGTCGACAAACGCTTGCAGTAAAATATTCAAATGTACTAATAAGATCTGTCAGAGAAAATGCTTCGGACACTAATCCCTCACTTATGAAATACAAGAGTAAGTTTTTTTATTTGATGAAAACTAGAGTGTGTAAATTTGTTTCAAACATTTTATGGATTTTCTTTCTTTTGTAGGATTTCTCTGCCTCTTCCCAACTTTTCTTCCCTGAACTTGAGGGGTAAGCATTTGATTGCCATTTATTAAAACTTTCAGCAGTTTGTTACCAATCTGTTTACGAAACACTTATTTTTAAAATGATACTTGAAAATGCCATATAAGAGAAAGTTCTGTAAAACAGCCATGATTTTCAAAATGTCTTACCTTTTACGCAAACTCTATTGGCCTTCCTCCTAATGGAGCGAATGCTATGGTAGTTCACCTCGTCCTGATGCTACAGGGGCGTCACGCTGGGTTTTAAAATAGGTAACACTGAAATTGAGAACAGTCTGACAGTGACCAGAGGGGAGAGGGGAGGGGATTTCAGGGGAAAAGGGGAAGGGTCTAGAGCAACAAGTATAAAAGACACAGGACAAAAACTAGGGTGGGGGTGGAAATGGGAGGGAGGTGGGGAGGGCTGGGGCGGTGGGCTGGGGGGAGTGAAAGACAGAAAACTGTACAAGATCAATAATTAAAAAAATACTGATTAAAAATAAGTAAATAAATAAAAAAATAAATGACAAAAAATAAAAATAAAATAGGTAACAGTCTTTAGAATTATTTGGGGAGTGGCACTTTAAACAATTGCTTAAAATTTACAATTGAACAAAAATGATAATTCTTTGGGGAAAATAGTTACTTGTCTCTTTGAAATTTCTTTTTTACTCACTTTGGGCCTGTTTTCCTTATTCAGAAACCAACCTGGATTCACTCCCTCTGGTTGACACCCACTCAAAAAGGACACTTCTGATTAAGACAGTTGAAACTAGAGATGGACAGGTTGGTATCTTTAAATCAAAACTAGAGTAATCTCAGATAGGCACTGATAGCCTTTTAAATAAATCAGTAAGTCCAGCTCAGATACAGCCCACTGATTTGGGAGGTTTCAGTTTCCCTCGTGCCTCCTAGAAAGAGAATAGGCCTCTTCCTCCAGCATTGGGCACGGCCAGCTAAGGGTTTGGCTCCTGGGTGTGAAGGTGAGATGGCAATTTTTTCTGCAGTCCAAAATCAGTGAGCTTTCTATGGTTCTTAATCTGAAATGAGAGTGCAGCTTCCTTCAGTTCCTTTCTAGACTGGCTTTAGGAACTGCTTCGTTAGTCTGCAAAAACATCTTGACCTGGACAGGCACCCTCCCCAAACACTCCGAGGCCCTGCGACACGAGACCCTGCTGACCAATCACATTTCCTCGTTACCTCTGGGCTAGCGAAGAAGTGGCGAGATGTACCGTCATCTTCCCTTGCACACAAACTTAAAAGTGCATCAGAAACTTAAAAACAGTGGAAATTTATTGTAATCTTGATGTGATCTTCCCTTGCACATGAATTTAAAATGTTTTCATTGCTTTTAAACTTTGCTGTATAGATTTACTACAGCATCCTTCCTCATAAACACAGGTTGTGTTTTGTTTTGTTTTTTTTTTCAAAAGTGTCCTTTTTGTTAGTCATAACATTCCTTTGGATACTTACTTTGCTCACATGTTATTTGTCCCCCCAGCTGTAACCCTTGTCATGCAGAACCAACATAACCTTCCAACTTTCCCAATAAGTGACCTGTAATTAGTAGAATTCTCTTTGTCATACCTAATGGGGGAATCTAATCTTTAGTGTTTGGTATTATATTTGATTTGAATTTTATCTTTCTTAACAGGTCATCAATGAAACTTCTCAGCATCATGAGGATCTGGAATAAAAATTGCACACACTTGGTGTAGCAATATGTTACCAGCA
The DNA here is from genome assembly GCA_039655065.1 of Glossophaga mutica. NCBI lineage: Eukaryota > Metazoa > Chordata > Mammalia > Chiroptera > Phyllostomidae > Glossophaga > Glossophaga mutica. The sequence continues at coordinate 163,802,447 of CM077303.1, forward strand.
AGAATAAAAAAGAAGTTCATATCTTAAAGAAACAGCTTTCCAAGTGCCTTTCCGCAGTTTTTCAGGAGCGCAAGATAGGTTTGGGATAGGAATAAGCTCTAGTTCTTAAGACCCAACACTCCTAAGACATTTAGAAAAAAGTTTACACCATAATCTAGTTTACGAAGAAGTCTTGTGCTAGAATACTTTTTAAAAAGTATTTTTGAATGCCATAAAAACTACTTTTTTTCCAACAAATATCCAACCAATTTGTTTCTGCTTCAATAAATCTTTGGAAAACTCTTGGTGTCTTACTTATTTGATAATATCTATACAATTCTCTCAATTTTATAGGACTCTGTCTTTTAGTTAAATATTGTTGGTCCTAGTTGTCAATTTGACACAAAAAAATAAAGTGTAGATTAAGTTCATGAATTATGTTTGAGGTAGAGGTCTTACTTTGGTCATTTTAGGTAGATTTCATGTCTTTTTAATTAAGTTTTTTATTTATAAGTAAATGATACATAATAAAATACAGTACAAAAGTGATGATAGGTCTTTTCATAACATGACTTTAGCTGGGTCTTATGGTTCTTTCTAAATCCACCTCCCTGAAATGGGGAAGGTGGCGGGGGTGGGGGGGGGCTTTCCTGTGACTATCGGAGATCAACCCTTAATGGGAAGCCTCACAGGAGACCACCTCCTAGGATTCAAATCTATTTAAGTCTTTAAAAAAAAGTTTTAGCTTTAATTATTAGCATTTTCATTATCCCCCATTTTGAAAAACTAATAGAAACTATGCTCACCACTTAGGGTGAAACAAAGATTAATGCTTGGTTCTTTTATTTATAACAACATTAATCTGAGATGAAAAGAGATAAGGGGATAGCAAGAAGTGATAATGTGAAGAGAGGTCTTAAAAAAGTTACCAGGGGAGCTGACATCCATGAAGTCCTGCTGGATGTCCTCACAGGGGCGACAGATGGAAGAGGCGGCCGGTGAAGGAGACAAGGCTCTGACTCAGTTACAGCATGCCTAACGATGAACTGACTCACCTTCCCCAGAGCAGCCTCCAAGAGGTGCTAAAAAACAATCTTCCCTGAGGTTGTGAGACTAGGGGTGGGTGTGTGCAGTGATGGGGCAGGGGCTGAGGAGGGGCAGGGGCCTGGGAGGACACCAGCTTTCACTCTTGTTTGGAAACAGGGATAAAGCAGACAAGCCTGCAGGAAGGCTCTCTCTCCAACCTGCAAGACTTCAGCTAAATAAAGTGCATTAGTCCCTTTGGCTGCCATTACAGAACACCACAAACTGGGTGGCATAAACCCTGTTTTTTCTTACAGCTTTGGAAGCCACAAGTTGTTGCCAGGGTTGGTTTCTTCCAAGACCTCTTTCCTTAGTTAATTGCTTCGTATTAGGAAACCAGCTATAGTCGTGCATCGCTTAATGGGAATTCATTCTGAGAAATGTGTCCTTAAGCCATATTGTCATTTGTAGAGCACACTTACGCAGACCTAGATGGTACAGCCTATTTCTCCTAGGCTATGAACTTGTATGTACATCATGTTACTACGCTGCATAGAGTAGCAATTGCAATAGTATTTTTGTATCTGAACATATCTAAACATAGGAAAGGCACAGTAAAAATATGGTACAAAAGACAAATGGTGCACCTGCAAAGTGCACTTGCAGCACTTGCTGGGTGTCAGTGAGTGAGTGGTGAATGAACATGAAGGCCAAAGACCTCACTGTCCACTACTCTAGGCTCTATTCACTGTCCCACAGGCCCTTCTGCTTCCTTCTGACAGTGTCAGAAATACAACATGGAAGCTGTCAATGCTACTCCATGAACAGGGATGTGGGCTGAACTGACTGGAAATATCAATGAGAAAATGGCTGGGTAAGGTGGAAATCACCGTAATAGCGACTGTCAGGAAAGGCGGCCTGACGATCAGTGGGAATAAGAACTCCAGATGGAGAAATAAAGGAAGATAGAGGGGATTGCCATGGCAACATGGTTTTGGTTACTGCATGTTGGAGCAGTGGTCAGAGTTGGGAACTTTGTGGCATTCAAAAAGAAAAAAAAGGGTGTTTAATATGGAGATGGTATAAACTGAGGACTCGATTTTGGAAATTTGTTTTTGGTTCCATTGACTGGTGTATAGGGCTCTCTCTGAGATTGACTTGGTGGAAAAAATAAAACTTATTTATGCTGTACATCATTACAACCCAAAAACGTTTTCAAAGTACAGGGACAGGCGGGCTCCACCCTACCACAGAAAGCTTTCACTGAAGTGGCAGTAGCACTTCGTGCTTGTTCGGGTAGCTCCTGTGGACCTACGTCCTTGCACAGGAGCTTGTGTCCGCGACAAAGAATTTACAGCAATGCACTCTGAAGACCATCAGGCTGGATCTGGGAGGGCTGCAGGGCCCTCCAACGTGTAGCACTGGAGACAGGCTCCTCTGGCTGAAGCAGGGCAGTGGCCGGCCGGGGTGTATTCCGTGCATGCAGGACGGAGGTGCTGTCAGCCAGGGGGATGTGTAGCCACGCCCCACAGATACTGCTCCTCCCCATCAGTTATGCTCCTTGAAACAGGCGATGTGTTTTCCTTGCTGCTACAAAAATCTAGCAAAAGATTGAAAAACCATACATATGAGTTGTAAATATATAAAAATAATAAATGTTGGGTATCGCTCAGGGATACAAGATTATTTTAATATTATAATTAACATAATTTAACATTTTGACACATTAGAGAAGAAAACCATATGTTCTGCTGAATAGATAAAGAAAAATCATTCCATAAAAATCAGCATCTTATTATAGAAACTTTTAGAAAACTAGAAATATAAAGGACCTTTTTAACCGGATACAAGGTAGATATAAGAAACCAAGAGTAAACAGAAACAATGGTGAAATAATGTAACTATTCCCTGTAAGATCAAGAAGAACAAGGATACCCACTATTCTGCTCATATACAATATTGTACTAGAGGGATAAAAAGAATTAAAAGGCATAGTAATAGAAAAAAGATAAAACTCTCATTAATTGCAAGTCGTATTATTATTGCTTATTTGGCTAACCCAAAACTCTCTACAGACAAATTATATGCAAAGGAAAGCAAAGTCTAAGAAGAGATAAGACACTCTTTTAAATAAGATAAAATAAGTATCGAGATAGGAAGACATGTCCAGATAGGGCTATAGTGAAATGTGATAGTGTACTATTGGTGCAGAGGTAGATGTCAAGAGAATATAACAGAGCACCCTAAAATAAACTCATGTATTTTAGTCAGTTTGGGCTCTTACAATAAAATACCATAAACTGGGTGGCTTAACCTACAAACATTTATTTCTCACAGTTCTGGAGGCTAAAGGTCCAAAATCAAGGCGCTGACAGATTTGGTGTCATGTAAGGGCCCACTTTTTGGTTTGCGGACAGCCACCCTTTTGCTCTGTCCTAATATGGTGGAGTCAGAGGGACCTCACTCTCTGGTCTCTTACAAAGCACGCATTCCATCCTCAGCACCTGCTCTCACGACCCTGCGCACCCCTGACTGTCTCCGCAGGCCCCCCAAAACCGAAGGCCTCACCAGGGGCCATCACATCAGGGCTCAGGGATTTCAACATGTGAATTTTGAGGGGACACATTCAGCCTGTATCACCAAGTATATGAAAATTCACTTTCTGATAGAGTGAGCCTTGTTCTATTTTTAATTGAAAAATCATTTCGAGAAGGATCCTTAAAGATTTTTCTGAAGGCTTTCTGCAGTGTAGACCCAATATTCTCTTTCTGGCCACTTTTGTCTTGAACCTGAAGCAGTATGATGTACCTCCTTGAGGAAAAGATGTGATGACTGAATGGTTTTAATGTCCCTTTAAGAGTTCGCAAAGATTTCTTTGACAACATACAAATTCCATACCTAATTGTTCACCATCTACAAACAAGATTAATCTTATGCAAATATATAACCTAACATTAACTCGTGGAAGCAGGTATCACGTTTAACAATAGCAAACTCCTTTCTCTTCCCATGCGTTGCCTACTTCACCCCCATCTTCCAATTCCAATGAAATATGGATAATATAAACGAGCTCTGCATACTCTAATGTGTGTGGGGTTATGGGAACAGTCAGCTAATCAAATGTTCCCCTCAGCACCTCCAGATAAACTCTCTTCCCCTCTGTGAGTCACTGATCGGGGACTGGTTCACTGCAAGAAGAAGAAATGGATGGGTAGGAAGCAGTCCCCAGGTGGTAGATAGGATGAACCGCCTAGGAAACAATGCAATCAGCTCCAGGCGGAATGCATTTCGAAATGTTTCTCCCCATGGGGTTTGACAGAAACAGGCAATTTTTGTTCCAATTGCCATGTCCTTCAGCAAATCATTCTGGCTGTTCAGAGTGCAGGATCCTTGCAAGCCCATGAGTCACCATTTAGTTCCTTCGCCTCAAAGTGACACAGCAAAGGGGAAGCAGAATGGCATCCGCGCAGTTCCAGTCTGTTCCAGTCAAGACTTTGACAGACACAGACCGAGGCCTGGACTTCAGTGCCACAGGGTAATGACATTTCCTGGCTTGATCACAAAGTTCTCTTGACAATACCGTGTTGAAGCTATTTTATGATTTTTGCTAGAATGGACAAGTGAGATTTTGTAATGGGAACAACCTTCTAAAATGGTTGATGAGAAAATCTACCAGGCAGTCTATGCCACAGCAACTCTGCTTTCACAGAATTTGGCTAATGGACCTTCTTTTTAATAGATATCTGAACATACAATTTGGGTTCATAAAATCTGAGCCCATCAGAATGGCATAAATTTAAATTTAAAATACTGTTTGTGTGTGTGTGTGTGTGTGTGTGTGTGTGTTTTAAAAATATGTTGTAAACATGTTCCTGCCAAGGATGGACTACTGTCTTTAGGCCAAAATTAGAGTAGAGGAAGTATAACATCCAACCAGCTGGCCAGAAGAGAAAGAAGCATGCATTTTAAGGGTGAAGGGCCCCCAAAACTGTAACCAAAAATGGCCCAGCAGTGGGCAGGCTTTCTCGATTGTACCAGTCAGAGTCAGCAGCAGCTAGATTGCCTTGGCAAGTGGGTGTTCGTGCCATCGGCCAGTGTGTATAGCCTCTGAGTCTGTCACTGAGACCACTCTGTTCCTTACCACCACCACTCCTAGTCCAGGGTGATCTGCAGCAATGACTGGCCAATATCAGCTGGATGAGTCATTTTCTCTGAACTTCGTCCTTCAGTGTCCCTTCTGTGGAGGGATGCTTTCTAGTGGGCACTAACACAAGATATACAAGTCTGCATACTTTGTGCATCTCCCAAATGCCTGTCGTGGCTCTACTCCAGCCCTCCTGTGTCTAACCGACCAATTCCTTTTCTTTCCAGGCCTGTGGCCAGCCGGCATTCTATTGTGCTCAGCCCAGGAATCTCTATAAAGCTTCACCTCAGGCCACTTCTATTGTGTGCCAGGTGCACTACTTGCATCCCTGCTCATTAGAAAGATTTTTTTCCCTCCTCACTATCTTTCAAGGCCACCTCTGAATGTGGCTGCCGTAGGCCCACCAGGCTTTCTGGCTTATACCCACAAACTGAGCCAACCCGTTTGTAAACCAAGTGTGAGTTCTAGCTCGTTGTAAGGTGCTTTGTCCACACATGGCTGCAGGGGTGAGCCGGGGAAGGGACACTAATACAACCACAGTGACATGGGTGTCTGGGCTGCCTGCACCAGCAGCTTACTCATGCTGTCTGATCCTGCTCAGACCCAATTTTGGATGTGCCCTTTCCCTCCCTACTAGGGCCCATGAAGAGAACTGTTCCTCTGGAGACAAACAGTTCTCCACTGCAGATGACGGAACCCTCCTTTAGAATCCAGAGGTCTGAGTAGCCTTTCTCTCACTAGGGCTTTCCACGAACTACACACTGTGTAGTTACTGCAGGCTGTCCAAGACTGCAGAGTCAGCAGGATTGCACGGCCAAAGCATTGAGGCCCTGGCATCACAGTCTGCACCCATTGCAGGGCCCTTCCCTGCTCCGAGCCCCACAAAGCAGGCAGCCCCCCAAGTTTCCTAGTGTTTGGACCAGAGCAGCATGCCTATGAGGGACATGGTGCTTCCGTGGCCCAAAGAAATCTGACAGATATTGTATTCTCTTTTTCAGAGAAAAGGATGCGAGCTACAGTAATTGTTTTTCAAGTTGGAGGGAATACCCAGGCATGTTCCTGACCACCAGACCCCAGGGCTTCACTGAAGTGACCTCAGGGTTACCTCCCACCCTCTGGAGTGCATGTTTTTTATACAAGGCGTCCAGGGTACCAGCTGCCCCTTGATGGCATTGGTATGGTGGATCCATGCAATGGCCTAGATCTCTCTGGATTACACCATGACTGAGGGTGGGAGAGCTTACCAAAGCCTGGAGCAAAACTGTAAATGAATGTTCCCATCCACCCCATGTGAATGCCAACTGTTTCTGATGGGACTGGAAAACCCCCCTGCCCCACATTCGCCAAATCAATGGCTGCACACCATTTACCTGAGGCATTATTAATCTGCTTTAGCAATGATGCTGCGTCGGGCACAGCAGCCGAAACTGGGGCCGATACTTGGCTGATGTGCAGGTCAGCCATAGTCACTGTCCTGGATGCAGCTGGTTTCTGCAAGGCTCAGACTGGTGACTTAAATGAAGATGTGATCGAGACCATCACCCTGACATTTTTTGGTTTTTAATGGTGGCGTTTATCTTTGCCATTCCCCTGGGAGGTGATACTGTTTGTAATTTACTGTCTTGGCTGGGAGTGTGGAGAAGGCATGGTATTTCACAGACTCCCCCTTGGTATCTCCTAACAGTGAATGATCTCTCTTAGTTTGTAGTCCACGGTCTCAACGTGCGAGTGCTCCAACAGCCTAGCATGTCTATCTTAACTATATTCTCAGAGTCGGGGAGAATGACCAGTGGTGGGACTGTGGACCCCCTGTGAGCTGGGCCTTCTCCAGAATCTCCCTGTGAGCTGTTTGTGCCCTGGCCCCCGTAACTCTCTATTCCAGCAGGAGCCACAACACTGCTTTGGATCTCTGGACACTCTTGTCAATTCAGACCTCATGTCAAAAAGTCCTCAAGCCCTGGCTGGGTAGCTCAGTTGGTTAGAGCATTGCCTTGGTACACCAAGGTTGCAGGGTCAGTCCCCAATGAAGGCATGTACAAGAATCAACCAATGAATGCATAAATAATTGGAACAACAAAGCAATGTTTCACTCTTTCTGTCTTTCTCCTGTCTTCCTTCCTCTCTCTCTCTCTAAAAATCAATCAATAAAATCTTTTTTAAAAAGTCTTCAAAAGGTCTGGATATTCCTCCTTCCAGGCACTCAAGTAAATAATTTCAGGTCCGTCTGGAGGAAGGACTTAAAATAATTACAGCAATTATTTCTGTAACACTTCAGGGTTCTTTTTCCCCGAGACACAGCTCCCTCTTCAGTCAATGTGTTCTAGGTCTGAAAATTGGCTCAAGTCTGAGACCTGAGCAAGGCATCCAAACTTTTTTCTAAGCTTTTTAAAAATTCTCCCCCAAGGATACATTTATTGATTTTTTTTTTAGAGAGAAATGATGATGTCGAGAGAAACATTGATTGGTTGCCTCTTGAATGTACCCCGATCAGGGATGGAACCTGCTCCAACCAACTGAGCCACCGGGCCAAGGCAGATCAAAACTCTTTATTGGGTGACTGCCGCTAGCCTTCTACTCCTCCATTCTGGCCTTCTCTGGTCTATAGAAATTAAGAAGCATCCTTGTTGGCTGATTGTCCATTTTGCTTCTAAAGAAGCCTGAGTCTATTAACCATCTCCTTTGGTTGCTCTTTCAACCTTGCTGGTCGTCACGGCAATTGTGGTTCCCTGGCTTCTGATGATTAGCGACCCTCATGGCTTTATCCTTAGGTCTGAAAACAAGCCCAGCTCCATGGCTGTCTCACTTACCCTCAGCCCTGGCCCACAGATCTCATCTTAACCACTTGTTTCCTCTGACCGCTCCTGCTGGTCTGTTAGCTCTGTCTGTTCAGGTCTTCTAAGAAGTAAAATCCAGGACAGGATTAGATGTACAAATGATTTATTGGAACAAATCCCTGAGAAGGATAAAAAGGGCTAGAGAAGAGGTAGGGAGGAAGAAACTTCAGACTGCATGCCGGTCTGATACCTTTGAAAAGACAGAGGGAAGGGAGAATTGGTTAAGAAGAATCTCAGTTTGCCCTGGCTGGTGTGGCTCAGTGGATTGAATGCTGGCCTGTGAACCAAAGGGTTGCTAGTCTGACTCCCTGCAGGGCACATGCCTGGGTTGGGGGCCAGGTCCCTGGTAGGTGGTGCAGGAGAGGCAACCACACACTGATGTTTCTCTCCCTCTCTTTCTCCCTCCTTTCCCTTGTCTCTAAAAATAAATAAAATCTTAAAAAAAAAAAAAGAAAGAAAAAGAAAAAGAAAAAGAGTCTCAGATTACAATGCTGCTTAAAAAAAAAAGGCTGGTTGGACCAATGGGGAATCTTGAGAAAAAAAGTTGTCCAGTAGAAGAATCTTGCATCCAGCAAATGGTCCTATTCTCACATATACACACCATGCTGGATCGCCAGCTGGGACAGGCTAGGGGTAGCACTGACTGAGCATGAATACAGAGGTGGATCCCAGAGTGTGACAGCTTGAGGCTGTCATCAGCTATGTTCCATAGTGAGTTGTCTTGAAGGGAGTTTGGAACTTCCACAGTCATCTCTTCCAGGACCACACAATAATTCTTGCTAAAGAAGACTATTTCCTTATAGAGCATAATGCGCAAAGATTCCTCTGACCCTCCTGTGAGGGTAAAATGTTACGTTATTAGACAGAGCAGTGTCTGCCCCTTTTTAATTTTCTAGCTGTTTAGACTATGCCTGACTCTGTGTCTGAGGAAAGAAATCCGGTAACCTACCCATTCATCTTTTGATGGCCTCTCCTTAGAGATAGGAAGACCCCGCTGGAGTTCTGAAATGATCACTTTCCTTTGATATCATCTCAGAGAGACTTTCCTCTTCACTTTCTTTCCGTACTTTATTTATTTATTTATTTATTTGATTTTTTTTTTTTTTCCCCCTTCATCACTTATGGCCCCATACCCCCTTCCACCTCCACCCACCCCATTCCCCCTGCAATCACCATGCTCTTGTCTGTGTCCTTGAGTTCTCCCTTTTTTTCCCTTTTTAGCTCAATCCCTCCACCCCAGCCCCTCTTCTTCACTTTCTATTCCTTTACTCTACCTTATTTTTCTCCAATACACTCATTACTGTCCACAGTGCTTTTACGTACATGGATGTTTGTTTACTTGATCACTTTTCTGTGTGAATTCCATGCCAGCAGGAACCTCCTGTGCCTTCCTCACGGCCATATCTTCAGTACGCAGCTCATGCGTGCCTGGCACAGTACGTGCTTGATGTCCGACTACTGAACACATACATCAGGTTTTATCAGGAGAGCCTCCTCCACACAAGCCTAAAACCAGTGTGTGGTTAGGGAGCGTGACAGAGTGTCTGGTTCCCTTATAGCTCACAATAGCGCTGGCTGCACGCTCAGTTGGTTAGAGCACCATCTCAATACCCAACACTGCATGTTCATTCCCCGGTCAGGGCTCATACAAGAATCAGCCAAGGAATGCGTAAATAGATGGAACAACAAACTAACATCCCTCTCTTCCTCTCTCTCTCAAATCAATAAATTTCTTAAGAATCTTTTAAAAAACTCACAATAATCTTACTAATCAGAAGATTTACATAGTCCCCTTCTTGCAGATAAGAAAACAGGTAATACTCACAAAGTTATCCTGCTAGGAAATTATGAAGCTGTGCTTTGACTCCAAACCCACAGGGCATGCTCTCAGCCACTGTAGGGCACCACCAACAGCAAAGCCTCAAGCCTGGCCTATAAAATAGATGAGTTCTGAGAGATGCTAGCTCATCTCCAAAATCCTTGGACAGAATGAATCTCACCATCAATTGGCATAATTGCTAAATTACAAAACAGGCATATAACCCTAAAGCACTTCTAAATACTCCAGCTAACAACTGATTACTCCCTCTTCTTGCAGTGAAGTAGAACTGTTTGCTAATCAGGCCTCTGTAGGGCTTAAATGTTCCATACCGAGTATCTGAAATCTACAGAACCATTAAGTCATTACCTAGTGCCAAATTGAACGCTGCAGTGTATTTTTCTGGTATTTTAACCTGTCTAGCAGGTAATGACTCGGAAAGTGTTTCTCTTATTTAATCCCTCTCAGGACTTTTTCCTCACCAAGAAGCTACTAATAACTTCCTTGTCAGGGATATTAGTCTCTTCAGATACCTGTCAAATGATTTTATGTGGGTACTCTAAAGCAAAGGTTTAAAAAAAGAAGTAGCAGGATCATTCCAGAAAGCAAATAAGAAAAAGCCCTCAGCTGGGAAGAGGGTTGTTGTTATTGTTCATCCACCACCAGCGGGAGCATGAAAGAGGCACACAAATCAAACAGCAGCATCTAAAATCAAATGCCTGTCAACTTAAATTCTAGTCTTCTGTTAACCTGATAAATTATTCAGCCTTCTTACACATTTAATAACTCTCTGAAACAGGTCCCAGAAAAAATTTGCATATAAAATATAATTTGAGAAATAAATAACGCCTTGGTAGGAAGCTTCCATCTTGCCCAAGCTAACTCAGACAAAAAGTATTCAAAGCAAACTCTGTCCTGCTGTTTCGTTCCCCAGTCACCTTCTTCAAAGGACAGTTCTCTTTGGATTGGCCTTCAGCTTGCGGTGGTTGCCTCATTTCTGGAGAGTGAGGTGGGCTAGATTCACCAGCCAGAGGACTTGATGAAATCTGCCTTTAGTATCCTCAAATGTTTTTTACCAACCTCTGCACAGAAAGATCATGGGAGAAAATTCTTAATTTGTATCTTTCTCACAAAATGTGTGTATGTTTCTGTGTATGACAGAGACAGAGAGAAAAAAAATTGCTTTGGGGTCATTAACACCCTTGAAGATATTTATCTCAGAAGGTTGCTCCAACAAAATGAAAATGTAGAAAAAAGCACTGCCCATTCTTCAAAGTGAACCATTGACAGAGAATGGTGGGGCAAACCTGAGAGGTTGTTGTGGTGTCCGAAGAAATACTGACATCTACTGGTGGGTCTAGGAGCCACAGGCCTCTCCCAAGGGCCACATTCAGCTGTTAGAAATTAGAGGGATTAAAATCCAACGGATCCAACTCAGAACTATTCTAAGTAAATAAATAAAGTTATTATTAACAATAAGAGTATTTATGATTTTTCTATTATTTATTTTAGTTGTTTTATCTACAGAATAGATAATCATTGACTAAATTCTCTACATCTGACATTTAGTCACCGAGAGAAGAACAAAACGAACCAAGTTCCTTACTAACTTTTTATGATCTCAAAACATACCCCTTCAAAAACAGTGCTTCCAAAAGCAGCAAGAACAATGGGAAGTGATCCTACTTAGTCAGAAGATAGGCCTTTGTTCAAATTCAGGACCCTTTCACTTGGCTTTGTGATTTCTACCAATTTCCTTAATCTCTCTGAATCTCTTATCTTTTCAGTTGAAAGAGAGGATTTAGAATATTCACACAAACCCTGGCTGGTGTGACTCAGTAGATTGAGTACCAGCCTACAAACCAAATGATCGCTGGTTCGATTCCCAGTCAGGGTACATGCCTGTGTTGTAGTTCAGGTCCCCAGTGTGCGGGGGGGGGGGGGGGGGGGGGGCGTGCAAGAGGCAACCACACACTGGTGTTTCTATCTTTCTCCCTCCCTTTGCCTCTGGCTAAAAACAAATAAAATCCTTTAAAAAGGAGTTTCATGTGGAATACTCAGGAATGGTGGTGTTATATTTGAAGCACAGGAATTGTTCTGGGAGCATTTGGTTCTTGACTGAACCGGACTAGATTTAGGAGATTGGTTCCCAAACTTTAATTGGCACACAAACCACTAGGGAATCTTGTTAAAAATGAAGGTTGTGATTCGTCAGCGGCAGGTACTTTCCCAGTGCTGCCTCCTGGTGGGGACAGCAAGGAGGAGCAAAGATCTGCGAGGTCCGACGCCCTCTGGTGGCCATGAGTGTTGAAATGGCCTCTATCAATTGTCTTCCTCTCCGAGGAAAAATTTTTAAATGAGCGTAAATAGTTCTGAAAAAGTCGGTTATTCTAATTCATGGATGAAAGAGTTCATAAGAAAGCTCTGGGTGAAGATGAATTTGGATATTGTATAAAACTTGAAAACCATCCTCAGCCTTTTCCAGTTTATGGTTTCCACTTCTTATGAGAGAGACTAGGTATTTTGGTTCTAAATCAAAACTGCCCCCATAGGAGGGGTCTGGTGAATTAAACCCCATTCGTTAATGTCAACTCTAGGCTTTCTGCAGACTTTGGCAGTGGCAAGCAATTAAGAACCTGAAGTTTGGAGTCACAAGTGAGTTTGTATCCTGGTTTTGCCACCTGCCATCTTGCCATCTGCAAGGTCTTGGGCAAGGTTTGAATATGTGAAAGTCAAACAAGATAACACAGATGAGACCATGTACTATATTGCTCAGCAGATGATAGTATTGTTACTGTGCTCATGATGAAATAGCAGAGCTGCTGTTTTCCTTATTTTCTAAATACAGTCCTGCAACTGCACAGAGCAAGGTTTTGGAGGAAGCAAGATAGTAGTTTCAAATTCAATTTCCACCACCAGCTGGGATAACTTCAGGCAAAATTATATAATACCTCTGGGCCTCAGGATCCATCTGCACAACAGGGAAATTATAACCTACTTGGCTGATGTGAGGATTAGAAATGTTAGCTGTGCTCTTGATGGATAATAAGCACTCACAATCAGTTGCTATTAGTATCAATGAGGAAAACATTATACTCTGAATCAGGAGATGTGGGTTCTAAAGCTCCTCAGGCTTCTGACTTCTCAAGATACATGACATTTTGGGTAAATCAATTAATATTCTTGGACTAGTAAATCACAAAATGGAGACAGGAAGTGCTGGTCACAGGGTAATTGTGTGAATCAGCTTTTGTAAAAGTCATTATTATTGTAGCCAGTTAAATTGTATTATAAAGTATTTTTACATGCATGTAGTTTTTTGAAGCATACAGAATATTTTATATCTTATCACAACTATTTTGTACAACAATGTCATAAGGTAAGAAGGATGAGTATATTTGCATTTTTTACAGGTAAAAGGACAGAGGCTCAGAGAGAGTAAGTATCTTGTTAGTACTCAAGATTACAGAGTTAGAAAAAAAGAAAAAACATTGAAATTGGAACTTGGGGGTTTTCATTCTCAGAAGTTTGCAGAACAAAAAAGTACCATTGTAGTGAGCAAGTGAAATGCTCCGTGTGTTCACCACTAAAGTTACAACCTTACATTGGATGGCTGTGACTTGATCAGCATGACTGGCTGATAAAGGCACTGTTTATAGGCTCGGAAGACACGGATTCAAGTTCTAGCACTGCTACTTTGCCTCGGGGATGTTGAACAAGCCCCAATCTCTCAGTACCTCCCAGTAACTGTCAAAGGAGGTCTTTGAACTAGGTAATATCCAAGATTCCTCTTTTCTTTTCAATTAGGCCCATGTGTTGCGGTCATTGCTAGAGGAAAAGAGATAAGATGAAATGTAAGAATATATTATATTCTCAATTTCAGATAAACTTATCTTTGAATGTCGGTAACTTATGCCATTCAAGGGGTTGTCCAACACCCAAACCACCCGATTAGCACCCTACTCTCCATTTTAGGAAATCACCAATTTTTCTATGTGATCAGACCCTTTGCCTCTACACCACAAAGCAGGACTGCAGATCCAAGGTGAGTGTTAGGCAAACAGAGATGACTGTGACTAGACTACGCCGAAACCCCTTGCACAGGTCCTGCTGTCTAGTGTTGCCATGCTTCCGGGTTTCCTGGTTGTTTCCTAAGCCTGGTCCCTCAACTCTCCTATCATCCCAACAAACTCCCTTTATGTTAAGACAGCCTGAGTTGGATTCTGTTTCTTGCCACTAAGACCCTGACTAACTGCACAGGAGCCTAGCATCTGCTTTGCATTTTCTTCTTTGTCAAAGCTACTGCCAACATTCTTGTAATGAGCTGAGCCAACACAATTCGAACTGTAGTTTATAATTGTGCTATGTACATGAGGCACTAACAAAGGCAGAGTAAGGAATTAAAAGTGGTTGCTCTTCTTTTAAAATTTTTAATTTGAAAGTTACTTCATTTTCTGTGAATCAGGCATTCATGCCCCTTTCTAAAAATGTACCACCACCAAAAAATGAAAATCTGCTTGATAAGATATATTCATGTACAAATCTGGTAGCTTACAATACTGTGAGCATAGCTGAAAAAATGGTATATGCTTCGTAAATTTAGAACTTCATTTCCTAAATGTCAAGTGTTTATAACCTGGAAAAAGAAAGGAAAAACAACTCTACACTTTAAACATGTTCTGTAGCTTCTTTGATGAGATGTTTTAAGGATCATTAGTTGTCTAAATAGAAATAATATTTTAGAGAGGGGAAGAATATTAAAGGTTGTTCTCTAGTTTAAGATAATATCCTTTATCTTGCGATAAAGCTGTAACTCAAGCAGGCATTTTGCACACTGGTTATTCCAAGTTGTCTTCCCTTGCTCTCCCCCCTCCAAGGGTTCTTCTTCCCTTTAGAGATAAGTGCATACGAAAGTACCCAGCACAGGGCCAGCCTCCAGTGAGGGCTTAATAGATAAGATAACCTTACTTCTTTCATCTAGTAGACAGTAAATTCTATGCTTGTGATCTGAGGGGTAAGAAAAGCTCATCTCTGAATTTCAGGGACTTGCTGTGTCTTGTGCTATGGTTCCTGGAAATGAATTTTGTCAAAGGAAACAATAATTTTGAAAAAAATGCTCATGATTTTTAGAAGGGATAATAAAATAAAAATATATTGGTTTTCTATCTCTGGCAAGCTGTCCTTCATCTGATTTCTTTTTCATTCTTTCTCTTTTCATTTAGAACTCCAGGGAAGGGGTTCCCAATCCCTGGGCTGAGGACTGAGAAGCAGGAGGTGAGTGGTGGGCTGTCCAGTCAAGCTTCGCTTGCATCACCCACTGAGCTCCTCTTCCTGCCCCACCCCCCACCTCGGCCTTGGAAAAATTGTCTTCCACAAAACTGGTCCCTGATGCCAAGAAGATTGGGGGCCTCTGCCCTAAGGCCGTAGTAATCAAAACAGCGTAGTACTGGCATTAAAACAGACACGTACGTAGATCAATGGAACAGAATAAAGAGCCTAGAAATAAACCCACGCCTTTTTAGTCAATTAATAGTCAATAGAGGAAGTAAGCACATACAATGGGCTAAAGACAGTTTATATTCAATAATGGTGTTGGGAAAATTGGACAGATAAGAGCCAAAAAAGGAAACTAGACCACCCTCTGAGGCCACACACTAGGATAAATTCAAATTGATTAAAGACTTAAACATTAGGCTCAAAACCATAAAAATCCTAGAAGAAAACATAGGCAGTAAAATCTCAGACATTGTTCATAGCAATATTTTATGTGATATATTGCCTCAGGCAAGGGAAACAAAAGAGAAACTAAACAAATGGGACTCCTTCTGACTAAAAGGTTTTTGCACAGCAAAGGAAGTAATCAACACAATAAAAGACAACCCACAGAATGGCAGGACACATTCATGATACATCTGATACAGGTTTCATATCCAAAATTTATAAAGAACTTAGGAAATTCAATACCAAAAAAATCCTAAAACATCCAATTTAAAAATTTATGTCAAAGATATGAATAGAAACTTCTCTAAAAGGACATACAGAGGGCCAATAGACATATGAAAAGATGCTCAACATCACTAATCATCAGAGAGATGCAAATTAAAACCACAGTGAGATAACACCTGACACCAGTTAGAATGACTATCATCAGTAAATCAACAAACAACAAGTGCTGGGGAGGATGTGGAGAAAGGGAACCTTAGTGCACTGTTGGTAGGAATGCAGACTGGTGCAGCCACTGTGGAAAGCAGCATGGAGCAGATACCTCAAAAAATGAAAAATGGATCTGCCTTTGACCCAGTGATCCCACTTCTGGGAACACACCCTTAGGAACCTAACACACTGATTCAAAAGAACACAAGCACCCCTATGTTTGTTGCAATGTTATTTACAATCGCCAAGATATGGAAGGGGCCCAAGTGTCTGTCAGTACATGAGTGGATAAAACAACTATGGGACATTTATATAATTGAATAGAACTTGGGCGTAAAGAGAAGAAAAGCTTACCCTTTGTGAAAACATGGATTGACCTGGAGAACCTTATGCTAAGTGAAATAAGCCAGTCATAGAAAGACAAATACCATATGATTTCTCATATGCAGAATCTAATGAACAAAATGAACAAACAAGCAGAACAGAGACAGACTCACAGACCAAGAGCAGTAGTACAGCAATGGGGGTGGGGCTAGGGGATGGAGGGATCGAGCAAAAAGGACTCCAACATGCACCACAGCGTGGTGACTGTGGGGATGTGGTTTAGGGGGCTGAATGGTGATAGGAAAAAATACAAAAAAGTACTGTGCTAAAATAAAAGGAAGTGAAGTCACTGCTCTTGTCTAAGGAGATGCTCGGACTAGGAGACCCAGGCAGTGACCTCACCACACTGAGCTATACTGAGCAGTGACCTCACTTTCTGATGCTAGACCCCAACAGAACTTAGAGCCCTGGTAACCGGGCAGCCACATTCTAAACCTGCCCCTACTCAGCTCGGGTAGACTTTGACAACCTGACGGGATGTTTGCAGGTTGTCTGCCTGTGTCCCCAAGGGATGGCCCTGAAAGAGGTAGCACTAATTCCACACTCACCCCAGATGCCTGTGGCCATTTTTGTTCAGCGGGACCTAGAGGTCCAGGGAGGTCCAGGGTGGTTTTGTTCTGGCCAGGGCACCACTCTGATCCCACCTAAGCAGCCCTATGCCCCTCACCTCCCACCTTGTGTGTGTACGTGTGTGTGTGTGTGTGTGTGTGTGTGTGTGTAAAGGGGTTCACATGGGGAGGTTCTGCCAGAGTGGGAACAGGCTGGGGGTGTCAGAAGCCTGGTGGGCCGATCACGTTCACACCCCATGTCAAGGCTGGCTGGGTGGATGTGGATTGCGGGCGGTGCCCTCTGCACATGGTTAATCCCGAGCCCTGGAGGTGAATCTCATTTCCCCTGCGTGGAAGTCTGTGCAGACACAGGTCTGGCCCAGATCCAGGAGCAGAAGGTCCAGTGGGCAGAAGCAGCAACAACTAAGTAACTGGGGCCAGGCAGGGCTTGAGGCCACTGGGCCAGCTGTCTGTCACTGTCATTGCAGAGCTCCACCCAGGTCATGGAGGAAAGCTGGTTGATGAAGACGCCTGGCCCGTGTCCACCAGCAAGGGGCAGGCATGCCACATAACCAAGGGCCAGAGCAGGCCCAAGGTGACTGTGGCCACCTGGGGTTCTTGATAATCAGGGCTGGTTGATGGCTGAGAAGGACACCACCCCCAAAGCTGCCTGGGCTCCACAGCCAGCTCACCATTTCCAACTACAGCCTGGAGCGCAGTGCCCACTTTAAACACACAGGGCCAGGTGACGTGGAGCCCAAGGAGGCAGAGCCCAAGGATGAGAAGGTGGTGGGGGTGGGATTGGGGGTGAAGGCACATGCGAGCTTATGGGGAGGCGCTGGTGCCAGACGCACAGGGAGCACCCGCAGTGGCTGGCCAGGAACAAAGACTGGCCTCGGACCCCCGTGTGCTGGACTGTTGGCGCAGAGGATGTCCTGGGGTGGGTCTGGGCTCTGACTGTGTTCTGTGAGTGAGGGGTGGGCACATGGAAATGCAGGCCCGTAGTGGACCTTCTCTCCTCTTCAACTCCAGTACCAGCCCAGGAGGCAGAGCCGGCTTCTGCTTCAACACCTGTCATCTATCCCCAGGAGCCCAACGCAGGGGCAGACCAGGAGGCTGCTCCAGACCAGGAGGGCTGTCCGGCTCCAGGGGTCATGCCATCTCCAGAGCCGCACCACTTTGGCCTGTGCAGCCTCTCCTGACATGACTGAGGCCCACCAGCCCTGCCAGAAGCTCCCTCCCTCGCTCAAACCTGCCCTGGTTCTTGCCACAGAGGAGCTAGCTACCTCTGCAAAATGCTTCAGGGCCAGCTCTAGGGCCTCCTGTTGAACCTGCTGAATTTGTTTCACCTTCATTCTCTGACCTGTCCCTTTTATTTGCTTTCATTGTCATGTTATCCTTTTTCTCCATGGCATAATTCAGTTTTTTATTTGTTATTTTTATTATTTGGGGTTCTTTTTCTTTTTTTTCTATGGCGTGATTCATTTTAAATAATAAATAAAAAAATATTGTTTGTATTTTAAATTTGTGTGTGCCTTTCCTGAGCACGACGCACATTCACGACACTGCACGAGCATCACGGCCACTGTCTGCAGGTCACTCCAGCACCCCAAAGGGGAGCCCCACGCCAGAAGAACCTGCTCCCCACTCCTCCCACCCCTGACAAGGCTTGACCTGCTCTCCGTCTCCTCTGTCCTTCACCTGTTCGGGGAGTTTCTATCAACGGAATCTTACGATAGGTACCTTTTTGTGTCCTCTCACATATTTTGTTTTTATCTGAAATAGCATTTTGATTATCGCAAAGAGAAATTGCAGATGTATTAGTGATCATGGGTGAAAAAAATACACAAAAAAAGCCTGTTTAGTAAGTGTGTCGATGATCTTGGGGTAGAGACCACTGTGCTAAGTGGGACCCCAGGGCCGGAGGCCAGTTAGAACTATTCCAAAAAATTCAACAGGAGGGAAGTCTCTCAAGCTCATTTTACCAGGCCCTAATACCAAAACCAGATAAAGACACTACAAAGAAAGAAAATTATAAGCCAATACCCCTGGTGAACGAAGAAGCATATATCTTCAACAAAATATTATCAAACCAAATCTGGCAATACATTAAAAAGATCATACACCATGATCAAGTGGGATTTATTCCTGTGATGCCAGGTTGGTATGATGTCTGCAGATCAGTTAATGTGATTCACCACATAAAGAAAATGAAGGATAAAAACTACATGATCCTATCAATAGATTCAGAAAGAACATTTGACAAAATCTAGCATTCATTCATGATCAAAACTCTCAGCAAAGTGGAAGTAGAGGGACTATACCTGCACACAGTAAAGGTTGTGTATGACAAACTTACAGCCAACATCCTACTCATTGGGCAAAATCTACAAGCATTTCCCTTTAGACAGGGGAAAAGGCAGGGATGTCCCCTTCTACCTCTCTTACCCAACGTGGTAGTGGAAGTTTTAGCCATAGCAATCAGACAAGAAGAGGAAATTAAAGGCATCCAAAATGGAAAGAAAGGAATAAAACTGTCATTATTTGCAGGTGACATGATACTCTACAGAGAGAACCCTAAAGATTCCACCTAAAGACTACTGAAACTGATAAATGGATTAAGTAAAGTAGCAAGATACAAAATTAATATTAAAATATCAGTTGCATTGCTATACACCAATAATGAACTATCAGATAAGGAAACTGAGAAAACCATCCCATTTATAATTGAATCAAAAATAACAATAAGATACCTAGGAATATAATTAACCAAGGATGTAAAAATACCAGTACTTGGGAAAATATAAGACATTAAAGAAAATACAAATAAGCAGAAGTACATACTCTGCTTATGGATAGGAAGAATTAACATCATTGAAATGTGCATGTTACCCAAAGCAATCTGTAGATTCAATAAAGTTTCCATCAAGATTCCAATGATGTATTTCATAGAACTAAAGGAAATATTTCAAAAGTTTACATGGAACCACAAAAGGCCCTGCATGGCAACAGTGATCCTGGGAAAGAAGAACAACATTGGAGGAATCACACTACCTAGTATCAAACTATACTCTAGGGAATATATATCCAACCGTCTAGAGGTCAGCCTCAGAGCTTTTTCCGGCTTGAAATAAATTCAGTTGTTTTTTTTGCATAACTGTTTATGATGTGAATTATTCAAAGAACTCTTTCCTCAACTGCCTCCTTCATTTTTACCTTTATTTGACGCTGTTAAGTCTGAGGTATAACCAGGCTCAGAGCTGATATTTCCTAGAAATTAATGTCAGGACATTAATTCTGGGAGCTGTGCTTTCACAGGTGAAAAGCATCAAGGAGAGTCATCGCTAATGGATGTAGGCTTTGTAGTAAGAACATTTATAGGTAAGTAAACACAATTCTTTTGGATGAAGCAAGCAGTTTGAACTAGCTTCTCTTGACCTCACTTCTGTAGACTCCAGAGTTGATTTCAGTGTGGGGACTATAAATCTCTGTAATTTGTCTTAAATCGGTGCTTGCCAAAAGCAGATAAATGCCCCTCAACCAGTCACCATCTACTACGCACACATCACGTGAAGAACAACTGAATAGGCTGCTGAACTTCACAATGGCAATGCATCTTTTCAAGAAATGTGTAGTTTGACATAGGCAAAATGTGCCTGTGTCACAACAGTCTAGGGATTAAATATCCCTTAGAAAAGAGAGTTTCGTGGCAGGAGACAGGGAATCCTTTTTATGGGACTATTAAGCACAAAAGGGCACAGAATGAGGGTCAATGGGAAGCAGCTGGCAGTGATCCCAGAGACAAAATTGTCCAAACTGCACTAAGAGAAATGCGCTCTTGAAGCAGGAGAACGGAAACCAGACAACTGGTGGAGCCCCAGTCTCCAAGGCACACCAGGGTGCTGAAGGTTTAATTAGCTTAGTGCCTGGCTTACTGATCCGGTGGTTTGAAAGTCAGCAAACTGGGCCTTTTTCCTTCTCCATCAAACTAATCTCTCAGGTAGCTTGCTGGCTCTCCTCAGGACAGCTCTTCTGTGGCTTAAAGAATTTAGGATCTCCTGGAGACTCTCTAGGATAAAGAATTCTCGTTCCCGGATGACACTGAAAGATTAAATAGAATGCTATTGCATGATACAACAGTGGTCCTCTACAGGAAATGCTTCTAGCGAGCTGAAGCTTCAGTCCAACCCTCATAATGATTAACACAGATTATCAGTGCTGGAGATGTAGAGTGGGCATCTTAAAAATTCAATATATGGATCGAGACAGTTTCATGAGCCTCAAGGCCCGAAGCTCTACACTGACCTTTTGTCGCTGTCTTCCACCAGCTGTGGGGTTGATGTGGGAGTCACCAAACCACACTGAGCTGCAGCTTCCCTTTGCAAAACAGGGAACAGAGCCCAAATGAACTGTATGAGGCAATGATATGTGTAAAATCACTATGAAGTCAACAATGTTTCACCCACCTATCAGTGTCTCATAATTGTTGATGACCAATGCATTGGAAAGAAAAGACTGGTTTATGGTCCACAGAAGTGTGAAAACTCACAGGAGGAAATTAAAGGAATAGAGATTTAAATAATTAAGGATGAAGAGATTTGCCAGCATAGGCCAACTTTTATGTTCCTTTCAAGTTTGTGTGATCATGGTGCATAAAATACCCCGGAAATGAGCTGAAATTCATTTAGCTGAGATGATGTGCAGGGAGGGCAATTATTTTCTTCCAAATGCACCTGACAAAACTGGGCGGCCTCATTTCCCATAAGAACACACTGCTGCTCTATTAGCTGGATAATTAAACACATTTTATGTCAAAACACTCTTAATATAAAAGAATGAAGCAACTATGTTTTACTATGATGGTGCAAGGTTTATGGCATGAGTAAAGAAGAATCAATATGATGAATTTTTCTTCCTTCAAGAATAGAAGAGTTTCATTTTAACCTCAGAAATAAAAACCATTATACCATGATATAATCTATAGTTAGCACATTGAAAACTCCATAAAAATATTCAATATTTTGAGGAAGCCTTAAAGCATACTGCGTAATAAACCACATTACCACATAACCACAGAAGATTAAACCCAAATTATAGCATTATTCAGAGAGAAATGGGCTCAGTCAAAATAGCAATTTCCTTCCTCTCCTCCAAACCCTCTAATTGTTTCCTTAACCTTGAGCTCCATTCGATTTACAATGACTTTTTAAAAAGTTTATGTGAAATGAATTTCAAAGTTTGAATGACATTCCCTTACACTTTTTTCAAGCTTTTCATTTTGCAGATGGAGAAAGCCCAGTATTGTAATAGGACTTTAAATCCCACTTTATTTTGATACCCCAAAAAGAGTTGAAGCAGAGATGATCAAACAAAAAAAAAATCAAACTAATAAAATACAACCTTCCTTTATTTAGAAATGTAAGCCTTTACAACTTGTTTTAGTGAGGAAAATTAAAATTTTTATTCTGTTCTTTAAAATTCAGCCTATGGTCTCCAAGTTAACGTCAAAACCACATTATCACTATTTTATTTATTTAAAATCTGAAGTCATACTCATACATTGGTCTAAACACAAGTCAATTATCCCATGTTTAATTGGGATTAGTTAACCCCATATTTTTGTTGATTCGTGTTCCTTCCATCTATCTTGAACTGGAAATAGAAAAATCTCAGGTGTGAGGTATCTCAGATTCGGAGGTAAACTAACACTGCAAACGCCCGTGGAAGAATCCGCTTCTGCTTGCTCAGCCAGGGTATGTGTCAAGCCTCCCACAGAACCCTGAAACACCTGTTGCTGTCATAGATCAAAATTATGAAGTACATTTACATTTTTGCACTTACTTTACATATTTTCGAGAAAACTTAAAAATGAAAGCTTGTCCTATTTCGTTCTTATCAAACAGATGAGCTCAGAATAGTCCTAAAATACTAGCTTTATTTTAGATTCCACTGTCATGTATTTATTTCCTGTTAAAGAGAAAAAATGAGGCATAGTGAAGATTCCTTGGAAGCCTGCCTTTTCGCACCTCCTCCCCACCACTCATGTAAATGACGTCAGGTATGTCACGTTCCCTCCTTACCAACCAGGTCCTTGCTGTGTAAATTCAGGAATATGTTATATGTTGTGACAGCCATTGCTTGGTTTTCCCTAAATAAGCAGTAACTGTGCAAATCTCATGGGCTTTCCCATGAAAATAAACACTGGAAATGATATCTTTGAATTGATAAAGCAAAATGAATAAAAATAAGATGAAACATAATAAAGCCAGGAAGTAAATGAAAGCTTTATGAGAACTCAAACATAGCCAGTCTCCTCCATTTTTGTTTTTATTAGCATCTGAAATTTGATATATATGTTAATACCTAGTAAGGAATTTTTTGCTGTTGCAGGAAGACATTCAAAAAATCAAAATATATGACTCAAAATGTTAAAGCTATAGCAAGAAAATAACAAGAAAAAAATCCATGTGTATGATAAAAAAAAAAAATACCCAGTCCTTATCGTGTTCCAGACAATATTTCGTGTGCGGGGAATACACAGTGAACAAAGACTCTGCCCTCCAGGCTCACTTCAAATATTGCTAACGTGAACTCAAAAATGTATGTTGAATTCTTACTTCTTTCCTTTGTTAGACTATATGCTTAAGGGAAAATTTGAAACAATATGTTCATGGAGGTGAACACCAAAAACATTCCAGTCCTCACAAATGAAGCATTAATCCCACCTTCCTCCAGGAATGAAATCTTTTCTCTGTCTTAACCACTAGGACCAGCATTACTCACTGGGAAAATGATCATTTGTGAGACTCTTGCGATTAATTGCAATGAACTAATTTATCAAGTGCCACATGAAAGATGCTGTTAGGCGCTGGAACAGATGCATTTGGTTCAAGACAGGATAGAATGCCTCGCCTGTAAGGCTAGAATTCACATATACGAGGCACGAACATAAAGTAGATAAGGTATCTTTCTACGTAGCGTAAAGCAGAGGATCTGTTTTGTAGATGAGTGACAAATTTTGACTTCCAGTTTCTCTTTGCCTTGGTCTAGCTGAAGGTAAATAGTCCATCAGTTCATAAAATTATTATGTCTCTAAAACTCCCCCCCTTGGGCACCTCCCCACTTCTGCTGTGGGGAAACTTTGTGATAATGCTATCTTTCAGGCACTCTGTATACCTTCGCTCTTTTCATTCCCTCCCTGCCGCCCAAATTGGGAAAGTTCCAAGAGAGACTAGACTCCAAGAGACCCTAAGAGAAAACAATTCGCTCTAAAATGTTTGCCCAACCTGACACTGCATTTTCTTTAAAGGCTTTATTGTATGCCTTTCCCTACCCTGCATCTCTCTACAACACTCCCTTATCCCCAACTTGCAACTTTTTGTTACAACCTTTTTTCTTAAAGATTTTATTTATTTATTTTTAGAGAGTGGGGGAGGGAAGGAGAAAGAGCAGGAGAGAAACTTCAATGTGTGGTTGCCTCTTGCGTGCCTCCACTGGGGATCTGGCCTGCAACCCAGGCATGTGCCCTGACTGGGAATCGAACCAGTGACCTTTTGGTTCTCAGCCCACACTCAATCCATTGAGCCACACCAGCCATGGCTATTAGAACCGTTTTGGTTATAACATTTTCAGAATCCAGGGGACTCCTGAAATCACATTAGGCCTTTTCAACTGGTCTAAAGCCATGATTTTCAACTGGTGTGCCATAAGAACTTCTAAAACATGTAATACCTGGCTATTTAGTGAGGGACACTGACCTTTTCTGCTGTAGATTGTCAAACCAAAAAAAATGACCACAGCCAACACAACAACAGCTGTCCAGTTGCATCTTATTGGTCATGATGCATAATAAGGTTATGTCTAATTGGTTAATTCTTGGTTAACCAGAAATCCTTACACTGTTCAATTACAGGTATGTGATTTTTAAAAAAGTCACTTTGGAGCAAAAATGGTAGGTAATTATTATTATTTTTTTAATTTTTTTCAAAATTATACTTATTTTTTGTCAGATTGGCATAAAATATATTTTTTGGTGTGCTGTGGAATTTTCATGGCTTATGTGTGCCACGAGATGAAAAAGATTGAAAATCGCTGGTCTGAATGAAAACCTGATGTTGGACTTTTGATGGATGATGAGGGGAAGGGGCAGTCAAACGGGCAGTCAAACGGGCAGTCTGGGGACATGCCGAGAGAGCTGAAGGAGGCAGGGCTGCTGGGAGAGTCTTCTTTCAGGTCCAGCTGCTAAAGGAGGAAGATGCTCCTCCTCACTGACACCTTTAAAACATTTTAACAAATCCCCAAACCCTTGACACAGGTTTCTCTAGGTAAACAGTTTTCAATTTTATCTTTTCAACTGATATTCGTGATAGACCAGTCTGGTCTATTGTGTGACTCTCAGCGCTACCCAGGAAACACCCAGGTCTGCATAGTAGCTGTAAGTACCTCTTTCTTTTCCAGAGAAAGCACTCGAGCTGTTCCTTGAAGATAACCTTAAATTCACTACATTTTTTAAATTTTTTATTTTAATTGTTGTTCTTGTACATTTTTCTTTTACTCCCATCCCAGCCTACCGCCCCAGCCCTCCCCACCTCCCTCCCATTTCCATCCCCCCTAGTTTTTGTCCATGTGTCCTTTATACTTGTTGCTCTAAACCCTTCCCCTTTTACCCTGAAATTCCCTCTCCTCTCCCCTCTGGTGACTGTCAGCCTGTTCTCAATTTCAATGTCTTTGGTTATATTTTGCTTGTTTGTTTGTTTTGCTGATTAGGTTCCTGTTAAAGGTGAGATCATATGGTATTTGTCTTTCACCACTTGGCTTATTTCACTACATTTTTTAAAAAAAGTAAATCATTTACTAACTTGGGCAATTTTAACTCTTATTAGTTACAACTTACTCAGAATGGACCTCACAGCTAATACTGATATTTGTATTGAGAGCTACTACCAGAGACCTTGCTCTAACCAACGGGCCAGCAAGCTTCTGTAAAGAGCCAGATCAGAGATATTTTCACTTTTGTGGGCCATACAGTCTTTAAGGCAACTATTTGATTTTGTCTCCGTAGCCCATAAATGATGCCTAACTGAATGAGTGTGCTGTGTTCCAATGAAACTTCCTTTACAGCAACAAGCAGGCTGGATTGGGCCTATGGGCCATAGTTTGCCGACTCCCTGCCAACCAACTCTCACCCCATTCTCAGGCTCACACAGGGCCCCTCCAGCTCATCTAGCCTTGACCCATCTCTGGTGGCCTTCTCTCCTTTTATTCAACACACCATCCTCTCCCCTCCAAGTAAAGCCTCCCCAATAGGTACTTAATTCTTTCCTGAACTCCTGATGTTATTTTACTTGCACTTCTTAAGCTGCTGTTTTCCTTCAATCTGATCCTGACACATAGTCCTTCCCATGCCTTCTGTTATTGTGCCCACTGTAACACATACTTTTGATAGAGAAATGCATTTCCTTCAATAAGTGGGACTGCATTTCTTCCATTAAAAAGAGTAACTACTGCATTTATAAATTTTCCAGTCAGCAGTAATTATTGCCAGAGAGAGCAAGATTTCTAATTAACAGGCAAATTCCAAATTCTAAACAGTGTGCCAGACTACTTAATTTGATCTGTTGCTTTTTAATTCCCCTACAAGGAGTCTCGGCTTGACTGTATCCCCATCCAGTCAGTTCTTTTCTTTAGCTTACTCTTGGTTGTATTCAAGGTCATGTTAATTATTTCCAGTTATGGGTTCATTTACCTCTGGTAGAGGACCTCTTAGCCCATAGTGTTTGGGGAAGGTCAAAATCTCTTTGACCCATAGTTCTACTGGTTTTACCTCATACAACAAAAGCAATTCCTGATCATGGTTTTGTTTACTTTTTGGGTCTCTCTCTCACCTTCCCTCTTCCTCTTTCTTTTTTGCCTGTAATCTCCACCTTTATAACCTAATAGAACATTAACATTCAAACAAATGACACAAAAACTTTCTTAGTTTTACTGGAAAAGTAAAGTCCAGAGATAAGGTGAAGGTACTGTGCTAGAGAATGGCAGGTGTAAGGTTGTCAAGGTAAGTGATAAGGATTTTAGAAAGATGACACCTTGAGTGCTTTCTTACTGTCCCCCCTCTTGACTCCAGTTGCCACTGTTTCTGCACAGCCTGGCGCCTGGTCTCCATGAGCAGACCTGGAGGATGTGAGCAAAGACTCTGACCAGGCCAACAGGAGGCAACTTCCTTCTTGATGCCAGATCAACTGTATTAGTATCCTAATGCTGCTGTAACAAATTATCACATACTTAGTGGCTTACAGCAATGTGGACTTATTATCTTACACTTCTAGAAGTCAGAAGTTCAAGATGGGTCTCTGGGCTAAAATCAAGAGGTCAACAGGGCTGACTTCCTTGAGGAGGCATCTGGGGACAATCAGTTTCCTTGCCTTTTCTAGTTTCTAGAGGCTGCCCACATTCCTTAGCTCCTGGCTCCCTCCTCCATCTTCAAAGCCATGCAGTACAATCTTCAGTCTTTGCCTGACTTTGACACTCTTGCCTCCTTCATTCACTAATGAGAACCCTTGTGATTACCTGGGCCCACCCAGATGATCCAGGATAATCTCGTCTTAAACTGAGCTGATTAATTTCCTCTAAAAACTTAATTTCCCCTTATGATTTAATATAACCTATTCACAGGTTCTGGGGATTAAGACATTTTTGAGGGGCAACTATTCGGCCTACAATAACAACTGAGTCTAAATTTTCACTACTGAGAGTTTTGGAGGCATCTTTATGCACGTCTCATCAAATTCCGGGATTCTAAAACCAAAATAAATTTTTAAAAGATACTGGACAGAAAATTAATAATTTACATACACATACACAACACACCAGGCTGGCATTAAGTTCATCTGCAGAAGGACCATGGAAGATGATGGGCATCTGAAGATTATTGGGAAAAAGAACACCCTGGCAACTCAAGAGACAGGTATCTGTCTAAGATATCATCCACCCCTGAAGGAAAACAAAGGTATTTATGAACATATAAGGACTCTAGATATATTTCATGAACTTAATCCAAAGACAATACTCAAGAAAAAAGGTTTAGAAAAACAACAAAATATTCAGAACTAAGATCAGAAGATACAGATGAAAGAAGAAAACAGTGGTCAGTAATGAACCTTAAAGTTTATAAATCATTAAATCTAAATGAAGAAGGGTAGAATATGAACATTAGAAATTAGAGACTTAACTTTTTGACTGACCCTAGTTATAGAAATCTAATTATCTAATTTACAACCTTAACTGATGGGAAGCCTTGAGAGGAAACTAGTCTTGATGACATAAGTCTTCAAGGGTTGTATTGATATTGCTTTTTTTTTTTTTTAGCAAGACAAGCAAGAGAATGGTGAAATACATTTACATTTTGGTGACTACTAGAGCACTCTAAATATACAAAAAATAAAAAAACAAACAGCAGTGCAGAAAACTACTCAGAAGTGTTCACTGTCTTTCAGATTAAATTCACTCAGAGATGCTTACTTACTGTCCTTATACTTACTGACAGTCATGAGAAAAAAAAAAAGACTTCTTGAGAAATAGAAATATTTGGCAATCAGGCTTGTAAATATAATGGTTTAACGACAAAGCTTGAAAACATTATTATAGGAAGTTGATTTTGCTCACTTCAGTTGTAAATGAACTCATCAGACTTGTGATAAATAATAACCTACACTCTGAATGTGAACTTTCTGGCCTTGTGATAATGAATCTACCTTCTGTTTTTCAGAAAGCTTTTATTTTTTCATCTCTTCCTAACAGGTACAGAAGTAATTCAAGCTGCATCTGATAGACCTGATCCATTTACAGTGCAGTTTCTTTCCTCCACGCAATGTGAATGAAATACTAATAGTCTTGTACTAAAAGCTATAAATTTAGCAAAACTTAGAAGGTGAGGGAGAGGGAGAGATTAAAGTAAAATTATGAATATTCTAAGTGTATCTTCTCTCCAGTGCATGGGGGAAAGCAGTGGAGAGATAGGATATCTAGCTGTGAAGAAATAGTATCTTGTTTTCACATAATAGTAAAAAATTATGTTTGATTATGGAGTGTTTGTTCACAAAGAAGAAAAACAGGCACATTTTCAAAACCTGGAATTTTAAAGATCCCATTCTCTGATTATTATCTATAAAATTAGATACAAAAATAAAAATATGCCTCTATTACTCAGAAAATAAGAAATTCTCTTCTACATGTATCTTGGATAGAAGAGAATAATCAGTGTGAGGTCATGAACTGAAGAGGAAGTAATGAAAGGAAGACCACTGCATTCTAAAGCCTCTGGAACACAGTGAAAACTATACTCAGTGGAAAATTATAACCTGGAATGCTGTGTCTGGGGTCCCCAAGACCACTCTCAGGCTTGATGATTCACTAGAAGGGCTCAGAGGACTCATAAAAGCTATTATACTCATAGCTATGGTTTACTGTAGGAAAATATATGGATTAAAATCAGCAAAGGGAACAAGTGCACGAAATGATGTCCAGGAGAAATCAGGTGCAAGCTTTCACACATCCTCTCCCCGTGTAGTAACACAGATTTACTTCATTCTCCCAGCAAGGTGTTGCCAGCCAGAGAAGCTCACCTGCTCTTTGGTGTCCAAGGGTTTTACTAGGGGTCAGAAACATAGGCGCACAGTGTCTAGGTGACTGGCCTCTGTATACGCTCTTCAGACTCCAGCTCCCCAGAGCAAAAAAAAAGAAATTCACACACAAAAAAATCACAGTTAGCAGAAACTGCCTGATTAAACTGGGACCATGTGGCCCCAGGCCCCAGGCATGAGAACGCTTTCTGGTCAGGTGGAGCATGCCAAGGGCTCAGAGCTCATCTCCCAGAGCCAGGCAAAGGCCAGGTCTGGAGACAGGCTTCTTGGGAACGTCCAAAATTTGAGCAGCCAGACCTGCTTTGCTAGCACCTTCCTGCACAAATACCTTCATGATTATAAAAAAATAAATAAATGGCCCTGGCTGGTGTAGCTCAGTGGATTGAGCACGGGCTGTGAACCAAAGGGTCACAGGTTCGATTCCCAGTCAGGGCACATGCCTGGGTTGCAGGCCAGGCCCCTAGTCGGGGCCACGTGAGAGGCAACCACACATTGATGTTTCTCTCCCTGTCTTTCTCCCTCCTTTCCCCTCTCTAAAAATAAATAAATAAAATCTTAAAAAAAAAAAAAAAAAAGAATAATTTTAAATAAATAAATAAATAAATAAATAAATGAAGGAATGAAGGAATTGTAAGATCGCTTTAAGAAATTAGAAACAAAATAAAAAACAAAATGGCAGGAAAGAAAATTAAGATAACAAAGAGAAACAGAAAAAACTCATTAATAGATTGAATGTGTCCCAAAGCTAGTTCTTCCACAGACCAATAAAATAGACAAATTCTCCTTAGCTTAATCAAGAAAGAGAATAGACATTATAACTGATGCCACGGAAATAAAAAGGATTCTAAGAAGTGATTATAAACAATTATATGCCAAAAAATTGGATAACAGAAAAAAAATGAATTAAGTTTCTAGAAATAGACAACCTGCCAAAGTTGAATCATGAAGAAATAGAAAACTTGAACAGATCAATAACCAATAATGAGACTGAATTGTAATAAAAAATCTCCCAACAAAAAAAAGCTCAGGACCAGGTGGCTTCACTGGTAAATTCTACCAAACATTTAAAGAAGAATTAACATCAATACTTCTTATTCTCTTCCCAAAAAACTGAAGAGGAAAACAGTTTTCCAACCTCATTTTATAAGGCCACCATTGTTCCAACACCAGAGCCAAAGATACAACAACAACAACAACAACAAAAACTGCAGGTCAATGTCCCTGGTCATGAACATAAATGCAAACATCCTCAGCAAAACCTAACAAAGTGAATTAAATAGCACATTCAAAGGATCACACACAATGATTGAGTGTGATTTATCCCTGACATGCAAAGACAATTCATTATATGCAAATCAATCAATGTGATAAACTACATTAACAGATTGAAAGATAAAAATTAGATGACTTCATAATTAGATATAGAAAAATATTTGACAAAATTCAACATTCTTTCATGATAAAAAAACCCTCAAGCAACTAAGTATAGAAGGAATATACCTCAACACAATAAAGGTCACATGTGAGAAGTCCACAGTTAACATCATACTCAACAGTGAAACATTACATGGCCCAGTCATTCCACTTGTGGATATTTATTCAAAAGAATTGAAATCAGTATCATGAAGAGATATTAACATTTTCATGTTCATTGCAGCATTGTTCACAATAGCCAAGATATGCCCATTAAGGAATAAATGATAAAGAAAATGTGGTATATACACATAATGGAAATTCAGTTTAATTATTCAGTCTAACAAAAGGAGGAAATCCTGCCAAATACAACAACATACATGAACTTAGATATTATGCTAAATGAAATAACCCAGTTATGGAAAGACAAATGCTGCATGCTCCTATATATGAGGGTTGTAAATAGTCAAACTCATAGAAGCAGATAGTAGATTGGTGGTTACCAGGTGCCGGGGGCGGGGGGGGGTGGGTGGTGAGGGAAATGGATAGTTGTTGTTCAATGGGTATAAAGTTTCCATTATACGAGATGAGTAAGTTTTAGAAATCTGCTGTACAACACAGCACCTGTAGTTAACAATGCAGTATTGTATACCGAAAAGTTTGATAAGACAGTAGGTCTCAAGGTAAGTGTTTTTACTACAAAATAGGGTGTGAATAGAAAGAAACTTTTGAAGGCGATGGGTGTATGTTTATGTTCAAATTCATCAAATGCACACAGTAAGTATGGGTGGCTTTTGTATATCATTACACCTCAATAAAAATGTTAAAAATAAAATAACTAGCTTCCAAAAATAAAAGAGATAAAATATATACAGGATTAGAACTAAGAAAGAAAACATAAAAACAGATAAGACATTAAAATCATTTTAAGAAAATCCTAGATATAATTCATAGCAATAAAGCTCAAAATCTAGAGGAAATGTATATTTTCTGAGCAAAATATAGACTTCTAAGATGGATCCCAGATCAAAGAAGTTACTGGAGAGTGGATTGGAAAGATGATTAACGATTTACCTTAAAAATGACAGCAGTACTATTGTCACAGCGAGTTCCAACAATAAAAAGTCCAATTTTGGTGTTGTTTATAGAATTCTAGACCCTAATAAAAGATTAAAGTCTTCCAAATTCATTTTATGAAGCTATTATATGGTAACTTCTATATAAAAACAGATATAAGTGGAATGAAAGGAAAAAGAAATATAGACCAATTTTACAAAAATACAAATGCAAAACATTCTATCTGCAAATAGAATCCAGCAACATATTAAAGAAATAAAATACATTATGATCAATAAACATTTTATAAATTCATGGATGTTTTAATATTATGAAATCTATCAACACAATCCATTATATTAACAAATGAAAAGGAAAAACGTACGGCACAGCAATGGATGATGAAAAGTCAGTTAATGAAACTAAACAACTTAGTCTAATAAAATTCTAAATAATAAGAATAGAAGAGAGCTACGTAAATAAGATAAATTCTGCTTACAAAAGCAATATCAAACATCATCCAAAATGGTGCAGCGCTAAAGCCATTTTCATTAAAACCAGAAACAAGGCAAAGTCATCTGCTATTCACATTGAGACACAACACTGCTTTGGGAAGTCTGGTGAGACAACCTGGGCCGGGGGCAACGATGTGTTTGAAGGGAGAAAAGCTTTTGCTCTGTATGAAACTGTATACCTAAAAAACCCCAAAGCCCTAGTTAAAGCACAAACAAAAACTAGTAGATTAATACAGGAATTATTTACAGTGTATAGATACAAGAAAAATATATAAAAATCTCTATAGTGATAATTGTCTCTACATCATAATAATCAGCTGAAAATTGAGATATGGAAAATTGCATTCTCAATTGTATCGAATTTTAAAATATGTAAACTAAACTTATTTTAGCAGAGGATCTGTAATAATCAAAACTATAAAGTCTTAATGAAGGACATAAAAGTAAACAGAATAAATGAAAAGCTATACTGTGGGAAGACAAAGCTGTAATGTCTCAAATAGTTTATAAGTAAAATTCTCACATGAATATAATTGTTTTGGAATTTAATTTAAATAAATAATCCAAGCTTATATGAAAGAACAAGTGTTTGAGACTAGTCAAAAATTATAAAAATAAATAGCAAGAGGAAACTTGACTTACCAAATATTTTGAAGTCATTGTAATCAAGAGTATGTTATTTTCATTTGATTAGACAAATATATTTGTGAAGCAGAACAGATTTCCTTGATATATATCTCATTATGTAGGACATGTGGGAATTTAATGTAAGATAACATTCAATTCCCTGGAGGGAAAAGATATCTTTCTATGTATGTACACACACACACACACACACATAGATACACACACATGCATGCAGTAAATTTTACTTTCTTCTCTAAGCAAGTATTTCTTAAACAAGACAAATGCTGTGAAATATTTATTAGATGTGGCTGAATTAAGAACTCTGTGATCAAGTTTAGGAGACACTGCAATAAATGAAGTCAAATGACTTTGACTTTAGACCTTTCAGAGCCTTCCATGTGTTAATGTGCATGGTTGGTCCCCCAGTGTAAGATGTGGTGCAAATGTTTCTTGACCTTAATTTAACCCTAGAACTCCCCAACCGCTGTCGTTTTTGGAATGAGGAGCACCTTGGGACTCTAGTATTCCCTAGACCTTCTCTAGAAAAGGGAAAGCCACTGAAGGCTTTTGAACAGGTGAGTAAATGTTTTACGAAAATAACATAGAGCAATGTGCCAGACCAGCAATTTTCAACCTCTTTCATCTCCTGGCACACACATTACAAAGATTCTGTGGCACACCAAAAAATGTATCATATTTTTGTTGATATAACAAAATAGGTATAATTTTGATTGATTTACAAAAAAATAATAATAGTAATTACCTACCCTTTTTGCTTCAAAGTGACTTAAAAGATCAGATGCCTATACTTGTACATAAGGATTTCTGGCACCAAGAATTAACCAATCAGGTGCAACCTTGTTTTGCAATGTGACCACTAAGATGCAGCTCTACTCTATGACCTATGTATTTATGGTTCAAGACAGGGCATTCACACCGACAGCTATTGCTGTGTTGGCTGTTGTCATTTTTTTTATTTGACAGCCTAAGGGGAAAATGGTCAGTGTTCCTGACTAAACAGTCACGTGCTGCATGTTTTAAAAATTCTTGTGGCACACTGGTTGAAAATCGCTGTGCTATATACACTAACAGGTTTTCTTTGCGAAGACATAAATCCCCACCTGGCAGCTGAGTGTTTCACAGGCTGACATCATCGGTGAAACATTTTTTTCTTCACTTGTCACTAGACTGCCCCTAGTGATTTATAGAACTTTATAACTTTGTAGTTTCCTTATCCATGGAACAAGGAGAGGAAAAGAGGTTAATGTAAACTACATTCTAGAATACCTGGTGGGAAAGAGACCTCCTGAAATCTTACTGAATTCTCCTACAATTGGTGTTAAAAGACAAGGAGTGTCACTGTAGCAGTCTTCATGAAAGACATTAGCATTTATTACTTAAACAATTTCATACTTACTTTTAAATAGGCCAAGACTTTATTTTATTTTTAAGCATATCTACCTCAGAGAGAGGCCCACCTCAAATAGTCCTTTATCTCTGCAGTCTTTCCTAATCCCTAACTAGCTTGTAAGGTTCTTGAGCATAAGATCCATGACTTGTTTATTCTTGGAAAGGTGCAAAATTGTGACAGCTTTGGAGGGACTTATGACACAAAACCAATCATCAGGAGCTTATTTCTGCAATAACAATGACTTCTCTAACATAACGCCTCATGGTGTGAAGTCAAGATGTCCTCAGCTGCAATTACTCAGTGGTTGCCCTTAGCCCCTTCTGAGAGCTGTGCAGCAGTGGGGTGTCCTGACAGTGGTCCCTTCTTTACCAGGGAGTCAGAGATTTCACCTGCTGCCTAAATACTTTCTTCTTTCATCGTGGCGGGAGGTGAGGGGAGTCCAATGACCCATAGTGGCATGTACTTAATCTATACCACATTTCCCAAGCCACCCAGAGGAACGTTCCATTTGATGCTATGCAGGTATAACATGAATTTTAGACATTTATTATAATCTAACCACGTACCTGGCAAGAGTTCAAGTTAGGTGAACAGTTGGCACAGACCACAGAAGGCACTCAGTAAATATTTGTAGTTTGAATAAACTAGTTCAACTCCCCCTCAGGTGCACAAGTCAGACAGGCAAACACACGCTGTGCACGTGGGGCAGGCACACGGCCTCGGGGCAAGTCCCAGGGATCAGCCTCCTCAGTCACCCTTTCAGACATACCGGGTCAGCACGGCTGGGGTGAATATCTAGTTTTTTCCTTTTAAATCACAATATCACACTTCTTTTAACTATTGATTAGGCGCTGCTATGCCAAATACTTCACAGAATGAACTGGAAGGCTACAAGTCATCATTCTTTTTTACCATCTGGTGCCAGTATTACTTACCTGGTCAAATGGGTCTTTGTAGCACTTACTATCACTGTTTGCACAGTAACAGAATCAGTCAAACACACAGCAGTGTCTTACACAAATTCAAACACACATACATACCTAAAAAGCAAGAAATATTTCCTTTGAACTACTCTATTTCAGAATGACAGGATTACCATGTCTAGCCTGAGAAAGCTGGGGGGAAAAGGAAACTTTTTATTGAGTGCTATTTTATTTAAAAAGACACACTTATGCTTTCATTTCTACCAGTAACTTGTATCACATTATAAATTTATGAATCAATAAATAATTTTTAGTTCCCACTAGCTCATATATAACACAGAAGACTCACTTCATCCAAGATATACAGACTAGAATTTTTCAAATTGTCTACAAGAAAGATCACATGAACTGAAATTTATGAGTACTGGAGGCTTTACAAGCCAAAGCCAGAGCAAGTAAATTGAAGAATTCCTCTATTGAACTTCTGCTTGAGGGTGCAAAATTGTCCCCACAATGAGAAGGTGAAAATTTTATTTCCTTATAAAACAAAAAGGAGCATTGACTACCGAGCAAACCAAAATATCCGTAGAAACCTTTGAAAGTCAGACACTACAGATTCCTATCACCATTGAACAATCTGGAGAATTTGGTTGAATTCTTCAATCCCATTATGGTGATCTGTAAGTAGCAGTGTCAATTTTTAAACTATGCAGAGTTTAGAGCTTTTTGGGATTATTTTGTATATACATAAGAGAGTAAATCCATTCCCAGTGGCTGCCAGCATTCTGCATTCTGCCGGACAGCTTAGTGTTCCATCCAGTGCTGACGACTCTCGCCTCTCTTAAAACTGCAGAAAATAGAAGCTTACATCAAATTGCCATTTCAGCACCTTCAATTCCACTAATCCTTCATTTTAATAGAAGCGCAAATCTGATTTAGCCACAGGGCAAGTTATTAGGAGATAGTGGTGATTGTGAAACTTCTGTCCCCTGATAGCTACTATCAGCTAAAAGAGAATAATCCTTTACGAAAATATGACTGCTCCCTTTCTTCATCCCTTAAATATTTGTTTTGCACCCAGTGAATGAAGTCAAATAACACATTGAAGAAAATCTCTTGACAGCAAGATTGAGCTGAAGACCTGCATGGCCTGAAACATTATCACTTCACCTCACATACTGGGTACTGATTACTGTGAGCTTTGGAGATTGTGGTGCAGTCTCTAGAGGGCCCTACAAGATAGTAAATCCGTATCAAGAAGCCATTGTATGTATGAATTTGTGCTGATTTTATGGGATAGCTTGTTTCCATTTAGACAGGTTCGAGCACCACAGACCAGAATCGCTTTTCTTCTCCTTGTAAGACTAGAAATGGAATATTTTTTGAACAGAATCCTTTGCCTGGTGTTCTTTTTCTTATTACTTCTGTTTTTTTCCAGAGTCATAAAGTCTTAGTCTCCTGATGACAGCAAACATCTCACCCTCATCCACCTTCACTTCTCCTTATAGAGCAGAAGTAGCATAACTAGGAAGCCAGCTAGTTCAAAATGCATTTCTTCCTTTTGGTTATGAAGGAGAATTACAAGCCTCCAACATCAGCCAATAACCAACCTCCAGAATTAAAAAGTGTCACTTCATGGAGAACCACATCTACTCAATGGACCTCACATTTCTGCCTATTGATGAATTAAATATTTTAATATTTAATTTTTGGGAAATGCAAATGGTTTAGAGGGAAAATAAATTAATAGAAAGGCTTTTAAGTCTTACTCGTTTTTATTTCTTCAGCATGTATTAGTGTTGGAGAAATCCTAAGGGAGAAAACTAGTTCCTTGAAAATTTACTAAAATCCCTAATAACAATTGTTATGACCATAATAGGATATTTGTTCATTTAGGATGTATACACACCTGAACCCAGATAGTGAAAACAGAAGGCAGTCATTCACAGAATCGCCAAATAATACTCTATACAGTGAGCTGAGTAAAAATTCAACAATGTGAGTTTTGGATTCACACAGACCCAAGTTGAAATCCTGCTGGTTCTCCCCGCTAGCAGCTTTGGCCTTGCAGTGTCTTGGTTTCCTAATTTTTATTTTTATTTATTTATTTTTTCCAATTTTTATTTTAATTGTTGATCTTGTACAGTTTTCTGTCTTTTATTCTCACCCCAACCCATCACCCCAGCCCGCCCCACCTCCCTCCCATTTCCACCCCCCATAGTTTTTGTCCATGTGTCCTTTATACTTGTTCCTGTAGATCCTTCCCCTTTTCCCCTGAAATTCCCTCCCTTCTCCCCTCTGGTGACTTTCGGTTTCCTTATTTTTAGAATGGTAGTTGCAGTTCACATATCTTTTAGCTTGTCTGCTTAGCTCAGGATAGACAGCTCCCATTCTCTGAGTACGCCCCTACTCGTATGCCTCTCCTCTGACTGTGGTATCAGTGCATGTTTTGGGCTGTGTGACTGTTGCCTGAAATGGACATTTGACCTACACCAGGACCATCTGATTTCCTCTCTGGAAGTTATCATTGAGATGGAGTAGCTGTCACTGAGTCTCTGCTTATGGCTGGAAATGTGTGCAAGGAGAGGCAGAGAAAGACAGCAAAGACAAAAGTAACAAGGAGTCAGATGTAGAAATAAAAATCAGTGTAGTTCAGAAACAGGGAGAAATGATTGAAGTGGCTGTCTTGGTATCCAATGTCTTCCCATTTCATGGCTTAACTCACACATGAGGCCGAACTGCTCCTGAGTAAGATAGTAAATTTTAGCAAATCTCCTTTTTTTTTTTTTAGATAGTTTAAAGTGAATTTCTGCTGATAGAAATCAAAATAACCATGACCACTAGAGAAATAATAGTATGTATAGAGGAGGGCAATTGAGAAAGTTAAATGATACAAATAAAATGCTAACTCAATTACATTCAGTAAATGGTAGCTGTTGTTATTGTCACTTTCCTTAGAGTAAAATGGGAATACACTTGCAATAAAGACAAAAATTAGAGATTTAAAGTATGCTCAGTTAATAGACTAAAACAGTAAATTGGTAGAAAACACAGTTGTTGTAATTTATGCTAATGTACTTTCCTAGTATCCCAGGTATCTATCTTTCTCAGTGACACTGCTAATGGTCCACAGAGCTCTTATTTGGGTGTACACATGGTTGCTTGTGAATGTGCAAATGCATGAGTATGGATGGGTGGGTATATTTGTAGATGAAGATAATACATTTTCATCACTTACTAAAATTAGATGACTATTATAATAAGGACAATTGAATATCATCTAATGAAGATTACATTAGATTTCATTACATGCCTATTCCATTTATATAATCACTAAGCTGGAAATTACAAGTTATATTTATGAATGTTGAAGTTTCAACTAAAACTAAGTAGTTGGCAGCAGCATTTAATTCTTTAAAATCATGATGTTTAGCCAGTGGCAATATTTGGGAAAAAAGAATTGGTATCAGCTCTTATTGCAAGGGTCCAAAGCAAGGGCTGTCTTATCTTTCCAGTCACCAGATTTATGGTCTCACTCTATTCTCTTCCATCATCTGTGTCCCACACCAGCCATTTCTTCCTTGTGATGCTTCACCAAATACAAGTGGAAACAACTAACTATCATTCCTAATGCTCTGTTTTCCGAGTTCTTGCCTTAGAGCTAGAGCACTTGGTTTGTTCTCTAAGCTGTTGCGGTGCCGGCCTGGCCTAAGGTTTGGTTCAGCTTACCAAGCCCTTCCTGCCTTCTACACTGCTGTGCTTTCTTTGTCTGGCCTCTAGCTAACAAAAAAAAAAAAAAAAAGTTGAGAGAAAGAGGCAAGAAAGGAAGTAAGAAAATTAGTCTTGATGATTATATCTAGGGGGGAAAACCCTTGGGCTTCATTACTATCACAGAAAATTGACTGGAAGTAAAAAATCAAAGGCTTCTCAAGTTTTTGATGGAATCACATTGCCAGAGAAGTCATGAACCCAGAATAAAAGAAATACCTTTGACTGTTCACTCTTTAAAACCTTTCTTATTCTCTCAAATTTATACAAGTATGAAGTGAACCATATAAGCAACATATATCCCCCAAAGAGAAAACCACACACACATATATTGCTAATATATAGTTAATATGTATATTTGTACATTATATATTATATTTAACATAGTATATATTACATAGTGTGTTATATATAATGCATTATACTTATATCATATTATATATAATATATATACACACACACGTGCGCACACCCATATAATTGTGGAAGAAAACTGAACAAGGAAAAACCTCTTAGAAGGTTACATTAGGGGTCATTAATAGGGGAAATATCTAACAAGGTGCTTCAGAGACCAAAGGAAAATTCATGTCTTTCAAAGAAAAAGACTTCACTCTGCCTGCCCAGTCCCCATAGGACTTCATTATTGCATTGGAGCAGTGACTGTTCTGTGTCTCAGTCTTTTCTTTTCTCCTACAGATAATTTATTATGATTATCCTGACCCTGAGGGCAAAGGGTGCAGATAGCTGGCCCTTTAATTTATATATTTTCAAAATGACAAAAGCCACACTTTGGCCTTAAGAAGAAGATTGTTCGCCACCCAGAGACTCTGGTCTTTAAGGTCTACTAGAAAATGGATATTATTTTGGGTTGTTGGGTTGTCCTCCTATGGGGAGAGAGTCAGTACATTCTGCATGTGGAGGAAAAGTGTGCAAAAAAGGTATCAGATTTCAAGAGATTTCCAACTCCTCACCCAAGCCTGTTCCTCTTCCCTCCTATACACATAGCTGACATTTCTTATCCACTGTGCAGTAGGTATGGCCTCGTGACTCTGCCAGTGACATGTGAGGAGAGGTGTTGGGGACCACATTCAGATCTGGCCCATAAAAAGCCCTCAAATCTGCACTGTTCCATGTTTATTCCCTTTCTGTTGTACAGATGTGGGTGGGTAAGTTCAGAAATCATGTATTGAAGACAGAAGAACATGAAAAGCAAAGAGTCAGAGTCTTAGAATTTCTGCTTGGTAGTGGGTTGCTTACCAATTATCAACTTTACACAAACTAGAAATGAGCATCAATATTTTTGAACCATTGTACATTTTGAAGTTTGTTGTTATGCTCCCTTGCCTTACCCTATGTTACATACTTAAAATTCTCAATTCATTTAACTTTTTGATATGATTTTCTGATCGAAGTGATTGTGCTGCATGTCAGAAATTTCCTGAAGGGCAAATAGCAAGACAATAAGTATATTCTACTTAGCAACAGTCCATGAACTTAAATACCTGAAGAAATTCATTAAATACTCTTTTTGAATTTATATCAGTGAAAACACAAAAATATGTATAGTACAACCTTATTATAAAATATAAATGCTAAAATATTAATACTAGGAATAGAGTTCTAAAAAAATGACCAGTAATGAACCAAATGGATCTTTATAGCTCTTCAAGAATTTAATCATGAAGCACAATTACTGAAATATCTTAATGTTAGATTTATACTGTAAAAGCAGCACAGATGCATTAAGTTTGTCACTTTCAAATATTAATTAATTTTTTTCAAACCCCATTCTTATACATCTTAGAAACTAATTACTATTAATTTATTTTGAAAAATAACAACTGTACAATCTATGTAATTTCTAAAGCCTAGGGAAAGCTGCTATTATAGGGTCTGTAACATTCTAACAAAAATAATGAAGGAGAAATGCAAGGTACCTGCTAAAATTCCTCCATTCAAAAACAAAAAATAGAAGACAGTCATTTATATAATACAAGAGAAAAAAGTATGACACTTTACAGTATGTTGTCTTGATTAATTGCAATATAAATGCAGTTGCAAAGCAGTCTCTTTAAATATATAATATTGACTTTATTTCATTAAAAGTTATATTGGTATATCATTAGCTTTTAAAATTTTTTTAAAAAGGTACCAAAGGAATATATGTGAGATGATGATGATGATGATGATGATGATGATAGCAATGGCTGTATGTACTGAATCCTTATGTGATTACCACTGTACATGGATCCTTTAATCTTCCTCAAAGCCTTATGGGTAGGCACATGGATACTGCCAATGATCCCACAACTCCAGGGGGTGCCATTCACGTACTGATGTATGTAAATGGTGCCTCTTGGAGTTGTGTGGTGCACAGACTCCACAGCCGTACATCACAGTCCTGACTTTTATTAATCTTGCATTAGAGATGAGGAAACTGAGAATCATAAAGAGAGAGGACAAAAAATTTAAAGAAAGTGAAACCTATAGTAGAGGTTCTCTTCACTTGAGGAGTAGATTTGAAATTAGTTCACCATGAAAAGACCAATAACACTCATGCTGCCAAGTATTAAAGTAATGAAATTAAGTTTGGCAAGAGTCAATTGCAGAACCGCTGCCTAGTACTAGGCATCTGCTTTTAAGTGGTTGGTAAGATCTTCATCCTCCACTCTGCAACCAGCACAGTTAGGGCACCTCTTCTGTGTTTCTGTAGCTCCCTAGGCATTTATCTCTGATTAGACCGCTGCATTATATTAAAATTCTTGAACGTGCTAGTGCTGTCCCTGGAATCCAAGGTCCTTAGGGGAAAACTGCCCTACATTTGTCTCTCTAGGAACCAGCACATAATAGACATTCTATTCATTTTAGGAGAATTAGTGAAAAGGACATTAGTTTTCATGTAAAACAGAATGCTTGATTTTAACATTGGTTTTCTATCTATCACATTTTGAGAACCCAAACCTCAACACAGTTCAGAAGTCACGCTGAAAGGAAATGAAAGAAAATGTTATAGCAATCAAAGGCAGCTTTCCAGAAGAATTTCCTTATGAAATCCCATGAGTTGAACTGTGTATGGTTACTTGGCAAAAACCACTATCGCATATTTCATATTGAGAAAAATTTAGCAGTAAAAAAACAAAGTGCTGTCTTATTACAGTTCCAATTGTTCATTTCCTCAAGTTTGAACTAATTTGAGCTGTTAGATGATTTAATGTTGAAAAAAAAATATTTATTTACAGTTTAGAGCCAACTACTTCCAAAGTTTTTGAGGCCCCTTGAAGAAATAATTAGCAGTATCTAAACTTATTTGAAGTGCTTTTTTGCTTCTAAAATGTCCTCTTTCTTTGTTTGCATGTTTGTTCTTATCTTGGACAAAATACTCTCCACTGGTTTGTTGATTTTTTTAGAATAAAGTCAAGAACTTTATCGATGAGGACAATAAGCCTGTAAGAACACGTGTCCCTGAGAGCTCTTCTGGGACCTGGCGGGGTTTTACGCAGGGGAAGGGGGTCATGTTTGTAAATTCAGGGGATCTGATACAGAGTGAAAACACCAGAAACTTAAAGAATCTGACAGGTTTAAGCTGTGAGTCCTTAGATATATGGAAAATAAAATTAGAGTATCACTGTCTCTTCAGGAATCTACCTCATATGAAGTGTCTGAGGCAAGACAGATGTCATGTTTACTGTCAGCAATGCCACTTCACACTGCTTGTTAATAAGCAAAGGTGCTTTGCAATCTCAGAAAAGGACAGGTCATACCTCCATGTGTCTAACATTGTACATACACTATGTCCACTGAGGAACTTGAGTTAAAAGTCAAATCGTCGTTTGTGATGGTGTAATGTGGGGGGCTGGCTGGGATTTGTGTCTTGCCTGGCCATGCTTGAGAGATCACAAAGTACTAATTGGTGTGTGGCTGAACACAGAAAATTTAATGGAGTCAGAATTCATTGCT
This sequence comes from Glossophaga mutica, assembly GCA_039655065.1. Lineage (NCBI taxonomy): Eukaryota > Metazoa > Chordata > Mammalia > Chiroptera > Phyllostomidae > Glossophaga > Glossophaga mutica. The sequence continues at coordinate 163,845,639 of CM077303.1, forward strand.
TCCAACACATGTTATGGAGAGGAAAAGAAAATATCTTTAGAATACATGCTGTGGGACCCTTCAGAATTCCCTGCTCAAGAAAATAGTCAAAGCAGGCTCATCGTTCTGCTGGTGGGGGTGTGAAAGATGGGGAGACATAAAACCTTCCAGTCTTTAGTCACAGCCCTCAGAAAACCCATGACAAGAACGACCTTAATGTTTTCTTAAGGCGTACAGGTGTCGGAGACTTTTTTTACAGATTTAATGTAATTATTTTTAGAGAGGGAGAGAAACATCAATGTGTGAAAAAACATGGACTGATTGCCTCTCACACACACCCTAACTGGGAACTGGGCCCACAACCCAGGCATGTGCCCTGGCTGGAATTGAACCGGCAACCTTTTGCTTTGTGGGACAACATCCAACCAACTGAGCCACACAGGTCAGGGCTATCTTTGAAGACCCAAGGGTTCTGTTTTGTTTGATTCAGTGCAGTCACTTTATTGAACAACATTGTGGAAAAAGAAAACTGATGACTCCTATCTCATACTCAGTTTCCTAATTTTGATCTAGAAGCTATATAGGGTGTTAAAAACCAGGTTCAAAATGAGGTATAATAATAAAAATTCTGTGAACAATTTTCAGACTGCAAATACTGACAACTCAAAATAGCACTTGCTAGTTAACTAGAAAACATGCCCCAAACTAGAAAACATTATTCTCAGGAAGAAAACCAATGCACTGACTCAAGGGTTGTATTCATAAGTCACAATCATGTTCTTCATCGAGAGTGGGGAGATAATCTAGCATTGGTGACGAAGGAAATTTGATTCCTGAAATATGTTAGTAGTTACACCATGCTCATGTGCTTATGTAAGAGAATGACCTTATTCTTAGACAATACATGCTGATTTAGGATAAAGGATCGTAATATCTTCACTTTCTCTTCAAATAAAGAGTTGACTTCTATGTGTAGACTATGGGTATACAAAGTACTTTTTATACTATTCTTGCTAGTTTTCTGTAAGTTTGAAATATTTAAAAGTAAATAATTTAAGAAAAGAATGTAGGTTCCTTAGTCTTCCACTTATCAGCTGTCTAATCTAGTTCAAGGTTCTTGTGTTTTGCAACTTCACTGTTCTCATCTATAAAATGAGAATAACATTGGTGACAACCTCAAAAAATTCAGTGAAATAATCAATAACTCAAAAAGCTAGTAATAGTTTAACACAAATCTTAAAAATTATTTTCTACTTATGCTTAATTACACATCTTAGAAGTAGCTTAATTCCTGCATGGTATCCACTATGACAACAAAATATGCTGACATTATCTTTATTAAATAGCCATTGGTGTGCAATGATACTCAATTTTTGTAAATGCAAACATTATATAGAATGGTATGACTGAAGTGCTCTATTTAACTACAAGACGACTATCTACATCTAAGGACATTTTTTAAATAAAACTGAATGGATGAAGAATTCATGAGACATTAAAATTTATGCAGAAACCATGGCATTTTTTGTTGTTTCTCAAAAAACAATCAAGACAGACAAAAAACAAGAAGCAAAGTAATGTTTCTTTAAGTTTTCCTAGATACAGTAACAATGCCCATTGTTTTCCGGCATTTATAGACAAAAAAGCTATTTACTGTTATCATTGTTGTGGTGGTGGAAGAAATATTTAATCGACAAAGAAAGTAAGTATGAACACCTCTTCTTGGGTAAGCAGATATCAGTGCTATAATTAAATCAAGTGCTGTGTTTTACACAATGGATTGTTTTTCAGATCCTCAGGAGAGTTATAGCTACTCTAGCAACTTCAGTTCTAACTTTAATTCTAGTTACAAATATTTTGACAATGACAGGACTTCAATATATGAAAACAATGAAATGACAGGTTGCCCTGCCTTTAAAACACTGAACATGCTAATCTATGAAGATATTCTATGGCCAGGAACATCTATCCATATTTCTTAGCTTAAGAAAGGAAGGACATTAAGTATATTCACAGCCTTCAAAGAAAGTTGGTATTAGAATGGCCTGGGGAGTCCTGGAACTGACCACATAGCCTTCTAATTACATGCTTTCTAGAGAGCTACACATTCAGAAAACAAAATCCATTCACTGTGGAGAGAAAGAGCATTCAAAATCCAAGCACTTCTCATGAACTTTACACTCCAGTGAGACCAGCTGCCACTGTTCTCTTGTATCTCAGAGAGGTGAAAATATTTTCTCTGGCAAAGAGTTTTCAGAACCCTAACTTTAAACTTTTGACTAAATTATAAGGTACAGCCCCACTGATCCTGTTTATGAAATTTTAATTTCAAGTAACATGGGTGGCCACATATGTTACCATTCAAACTGGACACTTCTGAGAACGCAAGGGGATAAACTGGCCTGCCTGGGCAAACCAGAACATTTGTTATTAATAATCAACCTTCAATAAGCTATTACTTTAGCGACTCAAAATGGACACATTCTCTTCAGAGAATGCCAGAGGATCAACAGTTCGTCTATGACTAAAACTCCTATAGTGCTGCTAATATATAAGAACTTGCATGATTCATAAAAGAGCAACTTGGGTTAATACCTAATGAGAAGGCTACCATTCTGGAAAGCCATCAGCACTGAGTTCTTTCTGCAAAGCTGTTAAAATACCACTACACTTAGCCAAAGATCAGTAAGGCCAGAAAGTGTACTATAAAAGTAAAGTCTTATTAGCTTCACACATGAGCAAATATTTCATTTCATATATTTGTTGAAAATTAATCAAGGCACTGTCTTACAGGTAAAACAAATGAGAGTACTGGATCCCACATATTACTCTTTGATGAACACAGAGGAGAGATTAATGCCCAAATAGAAAATTCAAAAGGTATCATTCATATAAGAATTGCTTCTGGAGTGAATGCGTTTAATGTCTAATAACTAATTTCATGAAAAAAGTTTGAGCCCTGGCCAGTGTGGCTCAGTTGGTTGAAGTGTCGGCTGTAGACTGAAAGGTCATGGGCTCAACTCCTGGTCAGGGCACATTCCAAGGTTGTGGGTTTGATCCCCAGTTGGTGCCAGTTGATGTTTCTCTCCATCATTTCTCTCTCTCTGTCTCTCTCTGTCTCTCTCTCTCTCCACCCCCTTCCTCTCTCACTAAAAAGCAATTAAAAATGTCCTTAGATGAGGATTAAAAAAAAAGTTTAAGTTACACTAAATATTTTCTCCATGATCAGAATGGCATACTAAGAAGCTTCAGGGTTTGAAAGACTGTGCAATTTGGAGCCGGGACTACTTGGGCTCGAACTGAGTCTGATACAGGGAAACTTACTTGTAGCAATACGGTTAGATGCCCATCTAACATCACTTCCTCTCTTCCTCTTTCCAACAGAACCCTAAATCTTTTCAGGTACATACCTGTTCCCCTTGATGCCCATGTATCCCAGAGACAGGGCACATTTTTAAGGTTAACTCCATATTCCCTTTATTACTTTTGCTAATGATTGTTTCAGGATTGTATATGTGACCAATTCAAACTACTGAGAAATAGGAGGTTTGCTGGGGCTTTGGGAAAAGCTCTTCCTCCTTCTGAGCTAGTGTCAAGAAGTTGCCCTCTGGTCTTCTTTGGAGATATACAGATGTCCATACATGAGGCCTGAATGTGCTGCTTTTGTTCAACAACCAGTCTTAAAATGAAGTCAACACACAGAGGTAAGCTGGATGGAGACACACTCGCAGGGATCTGGAGCCAGAACCAAAGTTCTTACTTACCCTGTGTCTGCACGTCTAGATCTGTGGGGAAAGAGTTCTATACAATTTTAGCCAGTTTGAGAGTACTTTTTGATATTTTCAGCTAATGACACTTTGATCTTCCTGAGTCAGTTCCTCACCTTTGAGAATCAGAATGATAGCTACATGTACTTGCAAGAATTCATGATAATACATGTGAAGTATTATGCACAGTGCTTGGTGAAATACTTCAATAAATAGTATAAGGCTTGAGGTGTGATTGCCTAGCTATTAACTTTGCAAATTTTTAACAGCCTTGATTTTTGATTGCTCATTTTTTTATATCAGGTGAGGCTGGTGATATGAACCTCCAAAAATCACCTTGTAATAGCTGAGGTAAGGATTTTAAATCTCTTTGAGACCCTCAAAAGACATGGAATAGAGTAACAATACATTAGTACCTTACTAGGTACACACATACTCACACACACCTTAAAACAAATAAAGTAAAACCAGGCTAAGAAACTAAATTAATTTATTATATTAAATGCTCACTTTAAAAGGAAATCAAAAGAATGCAACATATTAGATACCTCAAAAGTTAAACTTTAAGATGAATACAATAGAATACATCAACATTTATAGTATAAGCTTTAGTTACAATTCCTTAAATTAGAAAAATTAAAAATTGACACTTATCAAGAATAATGAGGCAACTTAAAAAGTAAAATCCAATTTGATGAAAGTAAAATTCTGAAACTTAAAAATTTGGGGCAGTTTTATTTTTCGAAGTAAAATAACATTAACAACAATGAAACTAAAGACAGGATAAAATACTAATTAAGCACATAGGCTTTGGGCATTCAACCTGAATTTGAAACTTGCTCTGACACTTACATACTATATAACCTTGAGCAAGTTTCTTAGCCTCAGTTTTCTTATACACAAAATAGAGACAATAAAATCTACCTCATATATGTAGGTTTAAATAAGATAGGAGAATGTAAGCCAAGTTCTTCTATAGGTGCCATGTATATCATAAGTACTCAATAGAAGATTTTTATTATTCTTATAATAAAGTCTATCACAGAACTATGGGTTTAAAAACATGAGTACAAATTTCAGATGGGCAAGGGGAAATCCTGAAGAGGTTTCCAGCAACCACAACAAAAGACAGGTGCCAAACACTATAAAAATAAAACCATATGGGAATTTCTCCTTCTGAATAAGATAGAGTAATAGGGACTGAACCTCCTGTCTGAAACAATTTAGATAATTTAGACAAAATATATGAAACAATGGTTTCGGACAGTGAATATTAGGCAACTCAGTACAATGATGCCTGACAAAAGGGGAAATAAAAGGAGTGAGCTCAACAATTGTCTGAGCTTACTGCCTAGAGGGTCTCCAGGCCAGAGCACGAGGAAGAGAAACTGAGGCAGAGTCCAGCAGATTCTGTGAGTGGAAAGGACATCACAGAGAGAAATCGCCACAGAGGATTCTCCTCTAGTCTTCAGCTGAGTACTGACCAGCAAGAAAGCTATTGGAATCTGAGAAAACAATCACCCAAAGGAGCAGAAGGAACAACCTCCGATACTTAAAAAACCAAGGAACAATTTATGTCTCCATTAGACAAAAGGGAAAACCTAGCAATATGGGGTATTGAGCAGGGCACTCATAAACATATTTCCATTGCGTGGGAAAAACTTACCCTAGAATAAGTGCTGCTCTGGTTCCAACTGACTAAGACTAAAAGGAAACATCTGAAAGGAACAAACTGTTTACAAGTAACTTAATTTCTTCTCAGAACAAATATTAAGATATTTATTGAAATACCAGAATATTCAATACCTATCAAAGTAAAATTCACAATATCTGGCATTCAATTAAAAAATTATCAAACATCCAAAGAAGCAAGAAAATACAATTCATATTGAAAGAACAAAATCTATTAGTAGAAACAGAGCCTGGAACTATTCTGACGATAGAATGAAAAGTCAAGGACATTAAAAGGGATGTATATACATGCCATGAGTTCCAGAAGGCAGAGGAATGATCAAACATGTTAAATATAGACATGCAAGATATAAAAAGACACAAATCAAATTTTTACCATGTTGGAAGTGGAAAACATACTGGATGGGATTAACACCACATTAGACATTGAAAAAATAATATTAGTGAAGCTGAAGATATAGGAATAGAAACTATCCAGAACGAAAAATGACTAGGAAAGCAATGAATGAACAGAGAATCAGGGAGCGGCAGAACAAATTCAAATGGTTTAATATAGGTGAAACTGGAGTCCCTAAAAAAGGGGGTGGGGAGGAGAATAGACAGAAAAAAACATTTGGAAATAACGGCCAAAATCCTTTCAAATTTGGATGAAAGCTATAAGCCCACAGATGCAAAAGGCCAAAAAACCTCAAGTACAAAAACATAAAGTACATCAACACACATAGTAGTAAAAGTGCTCAAACTAGTGGTATAAGACAAATTTTAAAGGAACCAAAGGGGGAAAACACAGTATTTACATGGGAACAAAGATAAGAGTAACAACAGTCTTCTTGCAGGAAACAAGGTAATTCAGAAGAGAGTGGAGCAACACCTTTAAAATATTGAAAGATAACATACCATTAATCTAGAATTTCATACCTCAAAAAATATTTTTGAAATGAAGGTGAAGTAAACACTTCTGAGACATACAAAATCTGAAAGAAGTATTACCAGCAGTCCAGCCCTATAAGAAATTGTAAAGGAAGTTCTTCAGAGAAATAATACGCAATTAAACTGTAAATCTACACAAAATATGAAGAGCACTGAAAGTGGTAAATAGGTGGGTAAGTAGAAAATTTTTTTAAATTTTCCAAAAAGATAACTGACAGTTTAAGTAAAAAGTACCATAAGGTATCTTGTAGTTTATAATATATACAGAAATAAAATGTATGACATTAAATCTAAATGGTATAAACATACCAAGTAAAAGGTACATGTTCAAAGTAGATATGACCTAGCAAGCACAACCTAACTATGTGCTGCCTATAAGAGAACCACTTTAAACATAAAGAAACAAATTCGTTCACAGTAAAATGATAAAGAAGAGATATCATGTTCCCAAAAACCCTTCCCCCCATTATCCTCTCCCACCTCACCACTGGTTACTGTCAGTTTGTTCTTTATTTCACTGTCTCTGGTTATATTTTGCTTGCTTGTTTGTTTTGTTGATTAGGTTCCACTTATAGGTGAGGTCATGTGGTATTTTCAGGAACATGTGTAAAGGACACATGGACAAAACCAAAGCGGGGGAGGTTCAAGGGCAGGAAGTGGAGATGGCTGGGATGGGGGGAGGGATGAGGGGAAATGGAGACAACTGTAGTGAAACAACAATAAAAAAATTTAAAAAAGAAGTATCATGCAAATTCTATATAAAATGTTGGAATGGCTATACTAATACCAGACAAAGTAGATTTCAGAGAAAAGAATACTATTAGTGGTAAAGAAGATAATTTCAGAATGATATGGGCCATTTATCAAGAGAACATAATAATCCTAAACATTTGTGCATCTACTAATAGAGCTTTAAAATACATGAAGCAAAAATTGATAGAACTGCGTGAAGAAATAGATAAATCTACAATTAGAGTCAAGGACTTAATATTATTCTCCTAATAATTGATAGAACAAGCACGCAAATATCAGAAAAGACACAGAAGACTCGAACAGTAATATCAACCAATCTGATCTAATTCCAACAGCATCAGAGTACACGTTCTTTTCAAGTACACACAGAATATTTATGAAGAAAGACTATTTTCTAGTCCACAAAAATAAAGTCTCAGTGAATTTAAATGTCATTTACAAAGCATCTTAATGGACTATGCTGAAATTAATTTAAAATAATCTATAGTAATGCACCAAAAACAATCCAGAAATATTTGGAATCTAAATAACACACCAAAAAGCCCAAGGTATAAAGAAGACATCAAATGTCAGAAAGTATTTTGAACTGAACGAAAATGAGTACACGAATACATGAAATTTGTAGGAAGCTGCTCAAGTTTTTAGAGAAAAATGTGTAGCACTAAAATCCATATTAAAAACAAAAAGAAGTCTCACATTAATTACCTTAAACAACTATAAAAAGAAAGGTAACTGAAGCCCCATGAAAGAAGTAGTAAGGGAATAATAAAAATCAGTGCAGAAATTAAAGAAGCTCAACAGCTGCTTCTTGTAGATGATCAATAAAATTGATAAACCTCTAAGCATTCGTATAAGGGATAAAAGAGAGATAACAAACACAAATAACTAAAATGAGAAATGAGATCGGAGGCTTCACTGCAGACTCTGCTATATTGAAAAGATAAGAGAATATTACAAACAACTTTATGGCACTAAGACCCAGAGCTTCGATAACGAGGCTAAAGTCTCTGAAAGACACAGACTACCAAATCTCAGAAAGAAACAGATAACCTGAACGGCTTCATATCTGTTAAAGAAATTGTTCATAATTTAGAATCTTCCCCCAAGGGAAATTGTAGAGCCAGATAGCTTCACTGCTGAATTTTACCAAACATGTAAGAAAAAAATGATTAACAATTTTATACAAAGTCTTCTAGGTTAGCCCCTTTCCTTTCCCCCCAGAAAAACTTTGTAAAAGAATAAAATTGGAGGACTCACACTGTCTTATTTCAAGTCTTCCTGTGAAGTTACATTAATCAAAATAGTATAGTGCTGGCATGAGGACAGATAAATCAAGGGAGCTGAATAGAGAGTCCACGAACAAGTAAATATAAATGAGTTGATTTTCAACATAGATGCCAAACCATTACAAAGGGGAAATTCTCTTCAACGAATTCCACTTGAGCAATTGAATGCAAAACATAAATTTTGATCTTTGTCCCCCATCATAAACACACACACACAGAATAACTCAAACTGACTCATAGGACTAAATGTTAAGAGCCAAACTATAAACCTTCTAGAACAAAGCATAGGAGAAAATCTTAGCGACCATGGGTTTGGCAAAGATTTCTTTGATTTGACACACAAAAAATTTAAAAATCAATAAACTAGACTTCAGTAAAATTGAAAACTTTTGCTATTCAAGAGATGCTATTAAGGAAATAAAAAGGCAAATCACAGACTAAGAGAACACAGTTGTAAAACATATCTGACAAAAGACTTGTATCTAGAATGTACAAAGATCTCTCATTACTCAATTATGAGAAGATAATCCAATTAAAAGTGGTCAAAATATTTGAACAGGCCACCAAAAAAGATATACAAAAGACAAATAAACATATGAAGTACAATCATAGGGAAATTCAAGTTAAAATCATGAGACACACATACATCCAACGCAATTTAGAAGACAGAACACCGGCAGTTACAAAATAAGGATGTCAGTACAGCATAGGGAATACAGTCAATAATATTGTCATAACTATATATGGTGTCAGGTGACTACTAGACTTATCATGGGGATCATTTGACAAATTACATAAATGTCTCACCACTGGGCTGTACGCCTGAAACTAATATACTGTATTAGTGAATGTCAACTCTAATTAAAATATTTTTTAATTTAATTTTTATTTTTAGAGACAGGGGAGGGAGGGAAAAAGAGGAAGAGAAACATTGGTGTGAGAGTAAAACATTGTTTGGCTGCCTTCCCTATGTGCCGGATTGGGGGCCAAACCTGCAACACAGGCATGTGCCCTGACCAGGAATCGAACTGGCAATCTTTCGGTTTGCAGGACAACACTCAACCAACACTCAATCCACACCAACTGAGGCTGTAACTGAAAAATTTTAAAACAATTTTTTAATAAGTAAAACACTGGCCATGCCAAATTTTATGACAGATATGACACCTGCAGCTGGTATGCACTGCTGACAGACACACGAAATGTCACACACACTTTGGAAAACAGTTTTTTAAAAATGTTAGACATACACTGACCATGTGCCCTAGCCACTTCAATGCTAGACAGACGCCCTGGAAGAAATGAAAATAGATGTTCACACAAACACTTGTATATCAATGTCCATGATAACTGTATTTGTAATAGCCAATAACTGGAGACAACTGAAATGTACATCAACAAGTGCATGGATAACCAAATTGTGGTGCATTCCTACAATGGAATTCTACTTGGCAAATAAAATAATAAACTCATGATATACAAACGACATGAATGGATCTTACGCTGAGCGAAAGCAGCACATGAAAGCATTTTGGGGCAATGGAGTGCACATTGTTTACATAAAGCTGGTTTCATGGGTGTGCACATGGCAGTAGAGCCTGACAGATGTGAGTTTGAACGCTAGTTCTGGTCTTATAATATAACCTTACAGAAGTTACTCACCCACCTAAATCTCAGCTTCCATATTTTTGTGGTAGTAAGACTATTTTATGTATGGATAATAATATAAGGTCTGGACAGAAAAAGCCCAGTCATAATTAACATAACAAGAACAATTTGTGTGACATTGATGTAACCGGGTAGCCAAGGAGAGTGGACTAGAATGCACATGTGTGAACAATGACGACTTCACTGTACTAGTCAGTGGGGGCGGTAGATGCCATTGATTGAGCGTGTGTACTGTGTGGTCATCACATTCAAAATGACTGAGTGAGCAGAGAATCGAATCTGCATCAAATTTTGCATTAATCTTGAACATTCCTCCATGGAAATTATTTGGATCACCCAGGTGACTCAGTCCCACTACATCCCAGATTTGGCACCCTGCAACTTCTGGCTTTTTCCAAAACTAAAATCCCCTTTGGAAGGGAAGAGATTTCAGACTGTCAATGAGATTCAGGAAAATACAGTGGGGCAGTTGATGGTGATTGGGAGAACTGTGTGAAGTCCCAAGGTGCCTACTTTGAAGGGGACTGAGGTGTTGCCTACTTTGAAGGGGACTGAGATGTCATTGTCCTATGTACAATGTTTCTTGTATCTTGTATCTTCTTCAGTAACTGTCTCTATTTTTCATATTACATGGCTGGCTACATTCTGGACAGAACTTTTATATCCAAAGGCTTGCTCTATTAGACATAATGACATATACAAAGTACCCTACATAGTACTGGCATAATATAAATGTTTATTTCCATATAGTATGTATTTTCTTCTCTTGCTCATTTGTAGAACCTCTCTGCTCTTCTGTAACTAACCTACTTAGCACTACTGTTTTTCTACCATAGGACATCTGTCCTATCCTCTTGGAAAACAGAAACTTTATTTTGATGTTGTTTTAAAACTTCTGCTCTTTTCAAACTAACTTTTTAATTTAATTTAATTTTTTAATTTAATTTAATTTAATTTAATTTAATTTTTGCCTTGTTTTGAGAGTTGAGTTCATCATTAGGGTCTTTGTTCATGGTATACTCAGTAGCCATTGTCTCTGCAACCCTTTTTCTTGTGTTACTATTTATATTTCCCTTTATCCCTAAAGCCACTCCCACTGCCCTCTCCTAAATGGGCACTCTTCTAGTGTTTAACATATGTTCTTGAATACGTATATGTATGTATAGACTTTAATGTATTTAAGTGCCATTATGCTACAGCTTATTTTCCCCTTTATGCTATATTTTAAGGATCTATCCTAGCTGCTCTATACGCATCCAATAAGTTGCTTCTAACTGCTGCCAGGTATTCCATACTACGTATTTGTCAGAGTTAACTCATTCACTCCCTTAGAGATGGACATCAGGGCACCCAACTTCCTGCTACCTCGAACAGTAATGAAATTAGCATCTAGTATCAGTCTCCTGTGGACCTCTGCCAGAAGTTCTCTGGGGCATGTTTGTAAAAGGTGGGATTGCTGGGCCACAGGACAGACAAATAATTAATTTGACTAACTCAGTACTTCTAGACTACTTTCCAAAATGGTTCAATCAGTTTACACTTTCACCAGCATTTAGAATTAATGATCTTACTAATTCTTGCCAATATATCTCCTTTTAATTTTTACTTCTTAGCTACTAGTAAGCTGGAATATCACTCTCTATCTTATTAGCTACTTAACATTTCCTTTTGTAGACCACATTCTTACTCTTTGTTCATTTTTATATTAAGATTCCTGTTTTCTACTTCTTGATTTGCGGCTTCTAATATTGTTTCTATATTAATGTCATCAATTTTACACATTGTGAAAAGCTACTCCAGTCTGTCACCAGCTTATTCCCTTTGTTTAAGGTGCTGTTCATTGACTAGAAAATATAGTCATAGATATAATTTCTTAACCGATGTTTTAAAAAATTATTTTAGGGTTATATTTAAGAAGTACAGCCTCTCACTAACATTTAGTTGTATTAGCCTTACAGTTTACCCTTGAATCCATCTTTAATCTACCTGAAGTCCAACTTTTCTATCATGCAGTGTAGGAATTTTTCTCCACATAGTGAGCTAATGTTCCAATACCATCAGCTAACAAGTTTGCCTTTTCTCCATTATATGAGCCACGCATCTTTATCATATGTCACTCACTTTTTTGTGTGTGTTAAGAGCAGAATGGTATTGGAAAGGTGATGACCCAGATAAGAAAGGGAACATGATACTCTCCAATTCCTTCCATGCTGTCGCAAAGGGTAGGAGCTCCTTTCTGCTGCATAGAATGCCATTGTGTAAATGTACCACAGTTAGCGAAATAAGCCAGGCAGTGAAAGACAAATACCATAGGATCTCACCTTTAAAAGGAAGCTAATGAACAAAACAAAGAAACAAGCATAATATAAACAAAGACACTGAATTTGAGAACAATCTGACAGTGACCAGAGGGGGAGGGGAGGGAATTTCAGGGGAAAAGGGGAACGGTTTAGAGCAACAAGTATAAAGGACTCATGGACAAAAACTATGGGGGGTGGAAATGGGAGGAAGGTGGGGAGGGCTGGGGTGGTGGGCTGGGGCGGGGTAAAAGACAGAAAATTGTACAATATCAACAATTAAAAAATACTGGTTAAAAATAAAAAAATAAAATTAAAATTAAAAAAAATAAAATACAAACTTACCTCAAAAAAATAAATTAAATATTAATTTTTAAAAGCTAAAAAAAAAAAAAAAGAAAGAAAGGGAACATGTACAAGGGACCCAGGGACAAGGAAAATGGGGAAAGGACTGTCTTTGGGAACAGGGGGTGGACAGGGCAGGGGAGAGCAACAGGAAAATGGAGACAACTGTAACTGAACAACAATAAAACAATGTTTTAAAAAGATACAATGGACAAGAGAAATTTCCCTGCCCGGTGGAGTCAGCCTTTTGAAGCCTGGAGCAACATGAAACCTGAGCTCACCCAGCAGCTCTAAGTGCCTTTTTTAAGTCAAAATTAAGAAAAAAATAGTCTCATTAGGTCAAATGCTTCTGATATTTTATTTGAATTCCTGCAATTCCTATAGTGTTTAATAGTATAACAATGGGTTTTCATGTCATGTTAAATAAATAAAATGTTTTATTGTAACTATCATTCTGTAGTAGCTATTTAGGATGTGAAGGGACCCATCATCCACAAAATTTTCCAATTTGCCAAAGCTTCCTGAGATTCATGGAATGATTTAGGGTACTTGACATGATATAGTATCTAACTGGTAAATTTTTTGTAAGCAAGGGAAAAAATCTAGCCCCAACCAGGTCTGATTTATGGCCTAATTCAGTATTCTATACATAGAAAGTCCTCAAAAAATGTCCTTGGTTGATTAACTGGCTGAGAGCCCACAAAAATTTACAAGGTTGGAATTTACATGCAGAAGGAAATCTTCTTTCATGAAAGTGACGATCTATTTGCCTTTTCCTTTTCTTAGGAGAAAGACCCCAGAGACTTCAAGGACTATTCTATTAGGTAAAACTTAAATCTATACAATTGTTTATGGAGTCCTTTCCAGGGACCATACAGCAGTTTGGAAGCATGTATGCTTCACTGACCATTTCTGCTTACCTTTGTTTTTGGATGGAAATCCTTTTACAATCTTATTATTGTAACATTGACCAGTGATGCTGCACAATAAACAGAAAATAGAATCCAGAAAAAACAGTATTTGCCTTAGGAACTGGCGGCCTGTTGTGTGAGGAGCTGGAATATGAACTGAAGATTTAGTGCTCTCTTGCACCAGTACTCAGACTTTCTGTTTTCAATGCCCATGGATGCACTTGAGGTTTACCAACAGAAGATCAAACCCAACCCACCCAACTACATTAAGCAATGTTCATTACACCCAGAGATTTCTTGGGAATATCACAGTCAGACCTGGCAGTGGTTCATCTATAAATCTAAAAGATGGAGTAGGTTTTTCTTTTTGTTTTTGTCTTAGTGACAAAACGTGTAATAATTCACCAACACAGAACAAAAAGAACAGTGACTTATGACTTACATTTCTCATAGCCGATCTGTTACATTGTAAAAATTCATGTTCTATTTTATTTTAGAAAATTTTTAAAAATTCTGTTCCTAAACAGGAGGACATCATTGGCATATCACAATGGGACATGGGGAAGGTCACCCTTGGCCGGGGAGAAAATGTTACCATGTGAACTAGGCCACCCACTCCCTTTATTTCTCCACAACCTACTGACACACTAGAGGGAGTGAAGCAGAGTTTCAGCTCATAGCAGATAAATACAAGTGGTTGAGATGTCACAACAGCTACAGACTCACTTGGGAAACAGACGAAGAATGCACATGTTCTTTTTAACAAAAGACTTTTGGCAAATGTGAATCTAGCTGGGCTTGTTGACTAATTTCAACAAGCTTTTAGGATGGCAATACAAATGTTAATATAAATGTTAAGCAGGAAACCAACTTCAGTTGTTTTCATGTGGATAGGTCTACAATTTTCTCCACAACTGAAAAATTTGTTTTCTACTGAACTTTTACTGGAATGTGGGTATTATACGACATTGCTTCTTAGTCTCATAACCATTTTGAATATTCCTGAAATTGATCGGTGACATTGAAGATTTTGTTTTGATATTCTAGAGGAAATTTCCAAGGTTAAAATAGGAAGTTATATGGGAAAAACTTAAGTAAGCTCTAAATGTCCTAGTCATATGCAATTTTTATTAAAATAACTAATAAAGTCTCCATATTGTGTATTTTATTATTTCACTATATTCTATTAGTTTTATTCATCAATTATAAATTTCCATACCATTAAAGAGAAAAGTTTAAGTTCTTATGCATGAGAAAGTATTTTGAAAGAAACATTTTACTAACTGTGAAATATTGGAATGCTGTGATCTACTTTTGGTAATCCATTGCTAGTAACATGATAGAGACATTACCAATGCTGCTAACAGATTTTTAAAAGCAAATAAAACTCATTAGAAGTACTAAAAATCAGCTACTTATTCATCACCACAAAAAAAGGATAAATGAATTAGACTGTATATAACTAAAAGCATGTTTCCTTTGGAAAATATTTACATATGAGCTTTTAATCACTTTATAGAGCTAATAGGTTTCATTTGTTACAGAAGAACATGTGAAAAAGTGAACCGAGAATAGCATCACAAATGTCACCTACTATCAAACTAAAGATGTACTTTATCAAAATAAGTGATTTACAGCAGAGTGTTCTCACAAGTGAACATTTAGTAAAACAATAATCTGGCTAAGGTAAGAATTTAGAATTAAGAGTGGTAATTAATTTGGCATGCTGCCTAGTCTGTTCCATGTTTCTGCTCACCTTGTGATGGTACAAAGACAAGCAGGAAAGTATGCACATAATTACTTAGGTCAAATAACTTATTCAGTAGATGCAGGGACAAACTTTTTGTTTCTGTTTGTTTGTTTTTGTTTTGCTTAATCTCTCACCTTTTCCACCCAGCCCTGCCAACCCCAGGGCTGACCTAGATTAACAGGTAGCAGCATAACATAAGGGAGTGTGGAGAAAGTGCTGATATTCAATATCTACTCAGGCTTCATTTTAGATTGATGTTTAACTGATTGGTATTACTTTTCACATAAGGACACACCCTTCCTTATGAGAAAGAGGATTTTGTGTTTTTAATCCTTACAGCTTTCCTATGAAATCTGTCAGGTTGGTATTATTCCCATCTCACAGATGTGGCCTCAGCTAGCACCCTCAGACTCTGTAACCTACCCTCATGGGGCAGTTTTTGGGGGCAAAGACGGTGACCTACCTTCCAATGTACTAGTTTTGATGAATCAGAATCCAGCGGACAGCTTCTCCCCTGTCATAGTTCCTCTCCCTCGAGTTATCTTCATCTGATTAAACCTAACTCAGCTGGGTCGAATTCAGAACTCATCTCTTCTCTCAAATAGATTCCACTGAGGTAGATTTAATTATCCCCGCACAGTTCTTTGTTCATAACTGCTGCGGTAACATGTACCGCATCATATCACAGTGATGCCACGGACGTGTTTCCTCCTGCAGGACTCAGTCACCTCTGTATCCCACTCATAGAGCTTGTTAGGGTGGAAGTAGCTCTTCGGTGATTTAAAAAAAAATAAGTTGAATAAATGAGCCCACAGACAAGTCAGCAAGTAGGAAGAACTGGATACTGTAACCATTCATATCCTTGAAGTAGACAGACCCTGTCAGTGGGAGAGGAAAGGGCTTAAGAGTGAGGCAGGAAGTTAATATAAACGTGATTTTAAAGTGTTTTCTCCTTTAAATGATAAAGGAGAAAAAGAATTGGCCTAAAATCTAAACAACACAAGTCAGTGCAGGCAATGACACAAGTGAATGTAATCAGAAGCAGGCACATTACCATACAGAGAGAAGGACGTCATTCCCGAATAGTCAGGGCTCCTGCTTAAGTACCTAATTTTCCAGTGCGCACTCTGAGAGGCCTACCAGAGAAAGGCCCCAGGTGAGTGCTGGCAATTTAGCTGCTCTCTCCAGAAAGGGTTTCCAAGACAGAACACTTTTTGTTATCAGTCTGGTGAGGGTGGAAATGATCAACAAGGAGAAAGACTTTGAGTCCCTGCCTCAGGCAAATACTTTGTCAAGAGTTTTCATTGATGCTCACATTTTCCTAATATGAGTTAGGTATCCTGGTCCCCATTTTACAGGCAGGGCAATTGAAGATCAGAACAATTGAATGGGTTGCCAAGGTTCCATACTTAGTGGGGAGCTTTGATCAAACTAAGTTTTGGGGGTTGCTCCTACTATACCCTACCACCACTAAGTTTCATGTTCAGAAACATTGTTACTCACCCATGGCATTACATTAAAACTATTCTCTCATTTTAAGTCATTTTGCTTAGGCTATTTCACATTTGTTAAACTGTAATTGGAGGATTCCTTTCACGTGAAGTTGGAGGATCTGGCTGTATTCTTTGGGCATCTCATGGAAACCACGTTTGGGTAAGTTGTTGTCATAGTAGTGATGGCTGACAGGGGTGTCCTGAACAGTTTTAGAGAAGGGCCAGAACCCATACAGTTTCACGTTCTCACACAGTTCGACAGCCGCACTCGCGATCATGAAGCCGGAGGACAGGCGATACTCAATCAAACCTTTAGTTCTCCAGAAGAGGGCAAGGTTCTTCAGGTACCTGGGATGGAAATATATAACCTTTTGTCTTGCGTTAGATTCTTTCAGTGTGTTGTACACTTTAAAAGAGGCACCAGTGTTGGCCCGGAAGGAAAATGCTGGCAGAAGAAGGAATGCGTCTCCATAGGTTGCAATGTCCTCCAGAAATTCTGCTTTCTTTTCCTCTAAGTTCCTGTATCTGCCAATTAAAAATATGCATACTAATAACAATAATAGTCAAAGTAGTGGTTTTGGAAACACAAGGCTAAATTTACCACTGGCCAAAAAAAAAAAAAACCTGAAGCATGTATATCACTTTATATGAAAAAGAAAAACTATAGATTCAGAGAAAACTTAAATCTTGTAAATATCAAGGGCTAGGCCTTCATCTCTCTTTCTTAGTATTTCTAGAACCTCATTGCTACTTTCTTACTGGGCCATACCCTGACTGGACATACATTTCTTATAATCTTTGATCTTCAAACTCAGTAATTTTTTTCTAAGCTTGCTTTTTGTGCTGAAACACTTTCCAAGTTTATAATGATGAAATGTTTTCTCAAACATAGGACACTCTTAAAATATTTGTACATTTAAAAATTCATTGAGCTGTAGACTTGTGATTTGTATACCTTTGGTACATGTGTGGTTACAAGTTTCCTTTATATATATCCATACGCACACACACTTTCTAAATTTCCTCCATGTGTTGTGATAGTTATCTATATTTTTGGTTTAAATAATAACTACACAATTTGTGAATTTTGAAAGTAAGCTTTTGGGGGGCAGATATGATATTTTATATTCTCTTAATGGATACTAGAATTACTTGAAGAGTATATTCTATTAATGGCTTTTGATTAAAATAATACAGTAAGACAATGTGCAGGACTTTCATTAACCAACAAACATTTCACAGCAATTACATAGTGGAACTGAAGCATGGCCATTATTCTTTAGTAATGCACTATCCAAAGTGAAAATCAGATTTTGCTAGGTTCTCTCCTAAGGCTTGCTCTCTGAAGTCTCCCAATAGATTATGTTTTATTAAGAAAGTATTACCAAGATAAAAGAGTAACACTAAAATTCTGAAAGAAAATTGAAAGAAGTAACTTCACTATTATAAAAGAAGATGAAGAGATAGTAAGTTCTCATTTGATGAGCAATGTTCAGCTTGTGTCATTAGAAGTACAACTGGTCATACTTCTTATGAGCCACACCTTGATAGAAATTAAAAAGTTACAGGTATAGTCTTATATATTTTCCCAA
Source organism: Glossophaga mutica (assembly GCA_039655065.1). Taxonomy (NCBI): domain Eukaryota; kingdom Metazoa; phylum Chordata; class Mammalia; order Chiroptera; family Phyllostomidae; genus Glossophaga; species Glossophaga mutica. The sequence goes on from CM077303.1 coordinate 163,864,102, forward strand.
AGAGTCATTCCAGCTGTATTTCAAGCCAGCTGCAGCAATAAAATCGAGTGCTCAGATAAGAAACATGGTGAACAATGAACAAGTTTCCTGAACTGCTGTGTAAGGTGGACATACTTACTTGAGTCTTATGATACTGGGGTTTACAGTCACAAGATTGGTTTTACTGCCAACATCTTCACTGACATTTCCTGTCGTTGGGGGCAGGTTACACCTGAAATTTGGAAGGAAACTATTTTCAAACTAAAACTTAAAAAAAGAGTACATACACACAAATACACACATACACATGTGATCACTGTCATTTTCTTGAGAAAATCATTGTTGTTTAAGAGTTCCTCAGAATTCATCTGATTTCTATTTAAAACTATTTAGTAAGTACTGACCTCTTAGCAGGCTCAGTATTGCACAAAATATACACTTTGATAAGTGATTTCAACATTGATTTAGACTCATAAGTAATAAAACCAGAAATGACAATTAAAGCTTGCCTAGCTTTTGAAGAGTTCATACTCTTCTTATTAAAATTATTATTTATACTGATTATATTCTTACAGTGGTATGATCACCAATATACAGATTCAAAACATTGAGGCATTGTGACAAAGGTTACAGAGTCTGCCAGAAACAAAGACTATATGGAAAAAGCAAAAATCTCCTGATTCCCTTATGGATAGTTTTCCCACCAATTTATGCTGTTAGATAAAATGCTTATGTTCTTACAATGATGTTTTTATATTGATGTTTTCATCCTCTTTTGAGTATGGATTTGTTTTTAAATTGGAAAACAAGTTAACAATTATAATTCTGAGCAATTATATTCCTGTCACACAAAAAGGGAAAGTTGGTTATGACTCCATAATTATCATTTACAGAATTTCAAGTAGACCAATTCTTTAAAACTATACATACAAAAGGAGCATCCCTGAGTATTTCCTTAAGGAAGGCTCTTTAAGTTCATGTGTTCTGAAGTATGAATGAAGTTGAAATATTTTATTCCATGTTCTATTACACATACAAACAAGTAAAATACATACTTCCCACCTTGATACAAAAGATACATCTGAAAATAATTAAATATAGCACTTCAGGGAAAATACTAATCAGAAATGATAGACCAGAACTGCTCTCATTAGTGGCTTTATTATAACAAATCTACATTCTAGCACAGCCCCATATTCTGTTGAAGAATAAAGGTTATTTCCATGTAGTATCAAAGGAGAAGGAAATATTGGGTGTTGTAGATATACAGTAGCATAGGAAAGCCCTCATTGCCTATTTTTGCTCCTTACACTCTTAACTGACAGCTCCCAATCTTTTGAAAGGAAAAATAATAATAATAAGCACTTTCCACATTGTTTTATAAAATATGAACATGTATAGCCAAAATAGGTACAGGCTTAAAAATTAAAGTTTAATGACACCAATCATGTCTAGCCCTCATTTTGCCTTTTACTTTGAAAGGCAAACTTCAAAGGGAACTCCATATGCAGAGATACCTGGCATCAGCAAATGTAGAATCTACAGGTGCATGCATTTATTTTGAAGTTATAAATTAAATAGCTGGTGAAATTTTTAATTTTTTTAAACTAAACTTGTTCGATTTCCTATATCACATAATTGCATAAAGTAAAATGGATGTTTAGGCATGATACTACAGATGTTTTGGGAATTTTAAATTTATAAAAGGCCTATTAAAAGAAGAATGATTTACCTTGATGACGGCTTTTTAGTATTGAGTACTTTAACCAAATGGCTAAATCATTCAGGTATTGGCCATTTTGACATTCATTATGAGAAACACATCCAATAATTGTTGGGTTGATCTTCTGTTGTTCTGTCATTGCCTTCAGCATAAACATTTTACATGATATTAAAGTGAGGGGGGAACTACTGATTCAAAAAAATTTTTATTTGCTGAAAAGAGCAACACTGAATAGATAAGGATCAAAGGATCTCCTCTGATGTATAAAATCAGTGTTCCTGAAATAGGAAGAAACAGATTTCAATTTACTTCTTTAAAAGGTGCATTTCAATCGACTCCATCCTCCCAGGGATGGATCACCTTTCCTTCAAATTCTGAAAGTGGAGATGCCCTAGAACATGTCTTATGATTATAGACACACAAGGAAACCATTTTTGTTTCTATTTTCCCAAGCTGGCTGGTATCGAGATATAAGTATTTAAAAAGATCATAATTTAGAAGCCTCACAATTTTTTTTTAATTTCAGTGATGCTGTATAGCAGTGTAGTGCCTAGTTCAGCAGCTCCCAAGTTATGAGAACAAAACTTCCTTGACATACTCTTTTAAAAAAACTAAGTTTTCAAGGCCAGGTGAACCCAGGCAATGTTGCTTCGTAGAGTCCTCCCAGGGAGCCAGGCTGTCCCCTCAGCGCACCGCCGAGCCCTGCATGCAGTGCAGACCCTCTCTCGCCGTGACTTCACCCAGAGCTTCTGAAAATTAAATGATCACAGCACATTTTTCTCCTTCTGGTGTCCACATTCAGAGGAACTAACGATCCATTTAACACTGCAGGAAAGCCTACCAAAATAATTTGTTGACTTACACGACACAGCTTAAAGGTCAAAATCTACAGAGCATCTTTACACCAACCCTATAAAATATCCAACCGGTCTTTGGTTCAAAGAAACCAGATGAACAGGCCTTACCTAAAAACGAAGTCGGATTTATCTATTTCGGCTCCGCAGAGAGACTTACTCAGAATCCCCCCATTTCCAACCACTGCACACTGATTGTAGCGGTGCTCCACAAAAGGCTGCGACTAGCAGAAAAAAGTGAAAAACTACCATGAGATATCTCTAGTTTTAGAACCATAAGCATCATTAGCTAAATTCAAGTACCTCAACTTTTATACATGCTATGTGTAATACCATACCATGTCGATCAATTATGACATAAAAAAATCTTCTAAACCTGTTATTTCCTGGAAAGAAATACACTGCACATCACACACAATATAATGTAATAATAGAAAATATAATACATTTGCGTATAAAATATAATGCAGTTTACATCACATAATTAAATAAAGTGAGAATGGCAAAATCCCACATTGTGCCTTACCAACAGGAATGTTTTCAGCAAAAAAGAGAAAAAAGAGCAATTGGAAAGTACCATAAAATCCTCTATTCTGGGGACTAAAATTAATAGCTAATTTAGCAAACTTTCCCAAGCTTCTTAAACAGCTAGACCTTCAGGCTCAGTGACGACAGATTTATGCCTCCATCTCTGCAAGTGATCAGCCATGGCCCTTCAGGGAGGCCCACTCACTCTGTGGTGACATATTTCAAATTCATTTCCCAGGCCTGAATCTTTTAAATTTTTTCCAAGGACCCATCTTGCCTACTCTGAAAGATTCCCACTTTCACCAACTCCTCCCCAGTCTGAAACATAATTCTTCAGATCAACACTACACTTTTCTTTCACTGGTCACTTTCCCCGAAGGAATGACATGACCTTCCCCAGCAACATTGGGGCTAGCTCACGTTCTACAGTGGCAGGGTCCTGATTCACCTATTTTTTTTTTCCTCTCTACAATTGGAGTGTAAGTCCTCAAGGCAGATAGCGTGTTTATCACTTTTAGTTGTTCCTCATCTTTCACTGCAGACCTAGCATAGTGCATTGTATGCAGTAACTATTAAATAAATGCTTGGTGGCTCAATGTCCCATGCTGGTGCAGCCCCAGCATTGTGGGGAAGCCCAGTTGGGAGGAGTTTGGAAGAGTCTACTAGTAAACATTTAGGAATTTTGCAAGGGGGTTGTTAAACCATTGGTAAATTAAAATCAGCTGTGGTGGGGTATTTACATCACTAAGATTGGCAAATGCTACAAGCTGGGCCACCCAACTCCCCAAAGCCTGTTTACCAGCACTACTAGCAACACCCTGGGGCCAATGTGGTTGTGGGCAGCCCAGCAGACCTCTGAATCACTCTGATGCCATCTGCTCCTGATGGTGCATGTGGGAGACACCTAATGAGCACAGAGAGCTCTATTTCAGCACTTTTAGGTTTGTCTTTAATAATTAAAAATCATATAGTCCATATTATGCAAGGCAACCTAGTGCATAACTTATAAAGGCATTTAGTTCACACAGGAACCTCACAAGCATTTTACACACAGGAAGCTGGAGGCACGAGTTAAAGCTAGAATGTGGCAGAGCTGGGACTCAAACCCAGGCAATCTGTACCAGAGCCTATGCTCTTAATTCCTATACATTATGCAGCTCCTCATGTTCAACACATAAAACGTGAAGTACCTGCCTTATTTCTCTTTATATCTGCAATGCATAGCAGATTGGCTGGCTCATAAAATGAATGCTTCTCAAATACCTCAGGGAAATTCTAGTCACTAAACTTCTAGATCAAGACATCTTCAGACAGTACTTACTAACCAGTATTACAATGAATTCTGAATTTTATAGATAGGGTAGAATGCAAATATGCTCTTTATGGCACAATAGAAAAGATTACTGAGGGAAGCATATCTCCAATTAAACATTCCAAATAATGTATGTTTTTCTGTGGCTTTTTGGTCAACTGGGGAAATATATCCATCCATATGCTTTGGGATCTCAGTGTTCAGTAAGAGTTTAAATAAATTATAAACATCAAAATTCCCTAAAATAAACCTCATAAGAAAATGTAAATTTTTGCAGTTCAAGTGTCCGTACATTGCTCAGTCTGGTTGAAAACCAACTTTGTTGTTTTCCTTTGCAATTTGCTTAGTAAAGTTTTTGGAGAAACTGGCTTCACAGCTTTTAATCAAAAGCATCTATTGAGACCTCTTGCTGTGTAGCCAGCAGATCTGAGCTGCGTGCAGCAGAGCGGGGCTGAGCAGGGTGAGGGCATGTAGGAAAGCAAGGTGGGAAAGAGCTCATCTCTCTCGTAAGTCACATCCATGGAACTGGCAATGCTTAAGCAACACAGAAACGTTACCTAGCTTTGCAAATATTACTGGATTGACTTCATAGTTTTCTCCTCCCAGTTTTTAAAAATCAGTGTAAATTTGGGAAGTGAATGTTGTTAATTGCAAACAGAATTACCCAGCCTCTGGTAAGGTATTATTTTCAACGTGTCAGAAGCAGAAAAATATCTGCTGCTCCTCTGTTCTAGTCAGTCTAAAGCAAGAAAAACGCTAGCAAAAACTGCATGGGTGAAAGAGTTGCTCCTTGTGGAACCCTCCGCAGCTGTCTTTGATAGGGAATATAAGTATTTTTTCGTTATCTTTCCAACTACTGGCATTTCAATGCATCATGATGGTATTTTAAAATGCTGTGTGTGAGTTATTTTTTGCCCTCCTTTTCTTCCAGAAAATGTGTAATATTTTCTTCTATTGTTCTCTGTTTTTCACTCCTTACCAGAAAATTATTCTTCCTTTGAGTTGTAATGTTCTTTAAACACTGGAACAACTTACATGACTAAAAATAAATTAATTGTAAGAAGTCAAAAGTTCACAAAAAGTAATTGTAAGAATCTAATAGTCTACAGTTGGTAAACTACATATAGAAAGTGATCCCATTTTGGCTATATTGACTTGGCCTCACTGCATTTATTCAAATCAATTACAAAAGATTTGTGAGAGTGTATGTTTCCAAGCAACAAAATGTTCTGTATGACAAAAATTTCCCCTGACTTTGGATTTCTATTAAGGGACATGTTTCTTCTTGTAATGATACTGAATCATTATTCACTAATTTATTTAATAAATATGAGATGAGTGTATATATGTATTAGGAAGTGTCCCAGGACCTTGGGATATATCAGTAAACACATGAGGCAAAAATCCGTCTATGGGGGTTATGTCTATTGACCAAAATTTCTTAGATATTTACTTTCCAAAGATTAATCACATAAACCTACAATTCTTTGTGAAGGAATTGACTCAATTACCCAAACTGGTAATTGGAACAATCTTATTCCAGGTGAAAAATGGTCATCTTCCCAAGCCCTAGTAATTACTATGCAGGAAGCCCAAGTACCTCATCTCATTCAAGGATGAGTCATGGAGACTCAAGAAGTAGGAGAGCTTATCGTTTAAGATATAAATACCATCCCCTGCAGAGCCACCATGCATTCAAAATTGCATTTTTAAAATGGACTGCTATACATCTTATACAACAGAGAATGGTATTTTAATTAATTAACTCTGCCATTATTAGAAGCTATAACTTGAAGTGAGAGAAAATTCACCTGGAAGGATGACACAAATAAACCACAATAAATCTTTACTCACCACTGGAAACATATTAAAAATGGTCTTTCTAATTAGGATTTCATTTTTACTTTCGACCTCATAACTCATGTTAGTTCCAACTGGAGTGTTATTTTGAGAAACAATGAAGTTTTGGACAGCATCACAACAGGAAGCAAGTTTTGCTCTACCAAAAAAAAAAAAAAGAAAGAGAGAGAGAGAAGAAGAAAAGTGAGCCATGAAATAAGATTAAGAAACAACAATAACAAAAAGGAGAATACATGGAAGATGCAAAAAAGGATTTTGCCATATGACTTTCAGAAGGAAGAGAAATCATTCACAAAGATGACATTTTTATCTCATTTCATTCTAACTGGCCCTGGATGGTGAAACAGTGGCTTGGTAGGATAAAATAGCAAAGAATGTCAAACAGGCTTATACATAGATAGGGACCCTCGCATCAATAGAAAATACTCATTAACATAGTGATTTAAATAAAAGAACATTCTATTGATGATAATGTTATAACTTTTTAAAAGAGAAAAATGACATGATATATTTTAATTATTTTATAACAACTATAAAGTACAGAAATAAATTAAGAACAGTGTTATAAACAGTCACCAAAGCAATGTGCAATAATTTATTATGAGACAAATCTAATGAAAAGAATATTTACAGGGATTTTTTTGAGCTCTAGAAGCATAATTCACATATACAAATTGTATTTAAAGCATATAACTTTATGTTTTGATATGTACATACATTGTGAAATAATCACCATAGTCAAGCTAATTAATATATCCATCACCTCACATAGTTATTTTTTTCTTTTTCTTTTTTTGTGAACACTTAAGATCTACCCTCTTAGCAAATTTCAAGTGTACAATGCAATGCAGTCACTTTGATGTACATTACTAAAGGGATTTATTTTTGCTTTAAGTCCATCATTTATTGCCCACAGTTCATTAGTATTACATAAACCACAGAGATAGAGAAACTTTCTGAGAAGGTTAAGAAGACACTGCAAAGCAACCTGGGTATGCTGGCGTGTGCGCTGGCACCTCACTCACTGCAGCCCAGGGCTGGAGAGCCACTGTGCCTCTGTGCTCGGGCCCTTCTCCCTTCAGGACCCCACCAGAAGGTGTTCTCTCATGCGGGGGCCCCTGTCCTGGGTGCCAGATGCAGGGGGGCTCCGCCCGCAGAGCCCCATCCCTCCGTCACGGATGAAAAAAAAAAACTACCAAGACATCTTCTGCTTGGGGAGGAAAGGGGTCAAACTCTCAGAGGAGAATGACCCAGAGTCCCATCCTCACTAGGCTTTTATTGGGCTCAAATACACGGGAACGCAGGTTTTAACATGTCAAAGAAATCTGAGGGCTTAATCTGAGCCAGTGTTTGTCAGGAAAGGGGGTTGCCAAACTTTGGGAGATAATCTCATTTCCTCCTGGGACACTTATCACTTAAGTGAGAGCACTCTTAGCAAAGCAGGTTTCACAGGACTTTAGGAATTCTTTCTTATGCCTGATCACCCAGGGAGCTGTCCTGGCAGGTACAGGGCTGCACCACTCACCCTCGCAGTTTCAGGCTTTAAGCCGATTAGGAAGCAGGAGACATCTCCCAGATGGAAATGAGGACTCAGGCTATGTCAGAATAGCCGGGGGGGCGAGGGTCCATCACATCCTCTTTGCTGCAACCCCTACCAAGTCCTTCCATGAGGCCTCCCAAGCGGTCGAGTCTGGCTTAGGTTGCCCCTCCCATGAGGAGTCTTACCCGCCATTGACTGCCAACCAAGCATTGGGGCCAGAGATGGATGAGGCAGAAGCAGCACTCCTGCCAGGGAGATAAGCTTTGTCTCCTTAGTAGGTCACGTCCTTGTGACAGAACAGACCCAGATGAAGTGGGTCCCTTGGGCTCTTACACAGCCCACCATGGGGTGAGGGTTACAGCTCCTGAAACCAGGCTGAACGGTCCACAACACTCTCAGGCCCCGCACTCCTTCCCAGCCCAGGCTCAAGGCTCAGCACAGGACACAACCCCCCTACACACTCCACAACAGGACATGGAAAGGGGTCTGTTGGCTGTTTTCACTCAGCAGCCATCTTGACATCTTGGGCTCCTGGTCCCTGCACCTGCAGACTGTTCTCTGGAAATGGGAGAAGGGCAGCCCCAAGCCTTCGGGAATGTTTGACATGACCAGAGGAGGGCCAGACAGACACACCAGAGCTGGAGAAACAGCTGCAAGTATGCCCTGAGTTTCGGCACCACTGGGCCAGCCCTGTCCTGCCTTGGCCTCCTCGCCAGTCATGGAACAGTCTTCCCATGGAACTCCCTTTCTTCTGGCCTCAGCAGAGCAGGGGATGGAGGCTGGCCAAAAGCTTCCCCCACCCTGGTGTTCTCCACAGCCAGGCTAGAGTGTGGCAGCATGGCTTGCTCGCTGGATCTCTGGCACCATCGACATCTCTGTCACTCGTGAGCTATAAGCATCCTTTGCCATCACCATCCCTGCCAGGAGAAGCCCCCTAAAGGGAATTTTTAAGTGAAGCAAATTTAAAGTTGCCATTTTTTTACATAAAGTTCAGAAAAAATGTAACTCAGTACTGAGCTATATTTCAAAATTATTACTATGGAGTGAAATATTATCATTAGAATGCAGGCCCAAGTAAGGCCCTGCAGGGCTCAGCTGAGTTTGCCCTACCCTCTGGTAGGTGAAGGTAGAACCACAGAGGCTTTATATTATGTTTACATAATTCTACAGGGATGTAGATCCTATAGCATCTCTTGATAATTATACGAGACCCAAGATGGCAGAGGAGTAAGTGGAAGCTACGCTAACATCCTCCCAGGACCAATCTGGAATTCCAACTAAATTGTAGAGAAATCATCCAGAACAAACAACTGAACACTAGCTGGAAAGAAGCCTTATAACCATGGACAGACAAAAGAAATCACTTTACCAATGTGACTGGTAGGGAGTGTGGAGGAGGCATGAGAGGACTGACTGGGCTCCCAAGGGTGGTAGCTGAAGTTCCAGAGGGATATTTCAGTGGCTGGGGGGGTTCCCCCTGAGAAGTATAGGGTCTAAAACCCAAGCTGGGCTCTCCAGCCTATAACACCAGAACCTGGAAAGGAACCCAAATAATATACAGCTGTGAAAAACATCAGGGCTTCTTGTCTACCAGGGAGAAATGCCTGGAGACTCAGGAAGCCTGTTAAAGGACCAATGTACAATATTTTGTTTGCAGTCAGTTACCTGGGCCCTGAAAGAGAGAGGGCAGAGTGGACTAGAGATGTGTGAGGAGAGTCTGGGCCTTGTGGCTCTGGGGAGAGAACTGAAGGAACAGCTATCAAGATCCTTGTGCTGAGTCATTCCCTGTTCTGCAGAGGCAATCTTTCTCAGGCAGAGCACTCCACTCCACTCCAAGAGGCATGAGCCTGAGGGGAAGTAAGAGCCCCACCTTCAGGAATTACTCTGCTCCACCCTATGGAGCTGAGTAAAGCTTGAGGCTATATCATTCATTAAGTTTAACAACTAAGGCGGATCTCTGGGAGCTGTGACATTTTAGCTGACTTTGCCCTATGCACTATGCTGGTAAAAGCTGGCCTTGGTGTGCAGCATGGTTCTTTCTGTGCAGAAACAGGCTCAGCAGAGGGAGCCACACAAGTGGATCACTGGTAGCTCCAAACAGATTGCCCAGGGCCAGTCACAATGTTTGACATAGGCACTTTGTAGATCTACCTAATACATAGAAACAAAACAAAGAAGTAGTCAAAATGGGTAGACAAAGAAACAGACCCCAAATGAAACAACAAGAGAATTCTCCAGAGGGATGGAAAAAGATATTTCATGCAAACAGAAAGAAAACAACCCTGGGGTAGTGATGTTTATATCTGACACAATAGACTTTAAAACCAAAGCTATAGTAATAGACAAAGAAGGACACTACATAACGATAAATGGAAAAATCCAACAAGATGGTAATAAACATTAATATACTGAACACCCAACATAAGAGCACCTAAATATGTAAAGCAAATTTTGATGGGCATATAGGGAGACAGCAACAGAAATATAGTCATAGTTGGGGATTTTAACACCCCACTGACTTTGATGGATAGATCTTCCAGACAGAAAGTCCACAAGACAGTGGCTTTAAATGACACAGTAGATCAAATGGGTTCAGTTGATATTTTCAGAGCACTTCAGCCCAAAGCAGCAGAATACACATACTTTTCAAGTACACACAGAACATTTTCTAGGATAGACCACACATTAGGACACAAAAAAAGTCTCAAGACATGTAAGAAGGTTGAAATCATGCCACCCATCTTCTCTGACCACAATACTGTGAAACTAGAAATCAATCACAAGAAGAACACTGAAAATCATGCAAAGAAATGGAAGCTAAATAACATGTTATTAAACAATGAATGTGCCAACAACAAGATCAAGGAAGATATCAAAAGATACCTGAAACAAATGAAAATGAGAACACAACTATTCAAAATTTGTTGGGCACAAAGAAAGCAATCCTAAGTGAAAATTCATAGCATTACAGGCCTGTCTCAAAAAGAAAAAGCTCAAATGAACAACCTAACTTTACATTCAAAAGAACTTGAAAAAAGAATAGCAAACAAAGCCCAAAGTGAGTAGAAGGAAGGAAATAATAAAGATCAGAACAGAAATAGAGTATAAAAAAGATACAAAAGGTCAATGAACTCATGAGCTGGATCTTTGAAAAGTTGAACAAGATTCACAAACCTTTAACCAGATTCATCAAGAAAAAAAGAGAGGAGCCAAATAAATAAAATCAGAAATGAAAGAAGAGAAATGGCAACTGACACCAAAGAAATACCAAGTATTATAAGAAAATATTATGAATAACTATATGCCAACAAACTGGATAACCTGGATGAAATAGATAAGTTCCTACAACCTTCCAAAACTAAATCAGAAAGAATCAGGGAATCTGAATAGACAGATTACACCTCATGAAATTGAAGCAGTAATCAAAAAGGCCCAACAAACAAGAGCCCTCAACTGGATGGTTTCACAGGTGAATTTTGCCAAACATTCTGAGAATTAACATCTCTCCTTCTCAAACTCTTTCATAAAATTCAAGAGGAGGGAAGGCCCCCAAGCTCATTTTACAAGGACAATATTATCCTAATTCCAAAACCAGATAAAGACCCTACAAAGAAAGAAAATTATAGGCCTATATCCCTGATGAACATAGATGCCAAAATCCTCAACAAAATATCAGCAAACTGAATGCAGCAATGTATCAAAAAGATCATGCACCATAATCAAGTGAGATTTATTCTGGGAATAAATAAATAAATAAAATAAACCCACACCTTTATTTATGCAAGGTTTGTACCGCATTCGCAAATCAATAAATGAGATTCATCACATAAACAAAATGAAGGATAAAAACCACATGATCATATCAATAGATGTAGAAAAAGCATTTGATAAAATCCAGCACTGAATTATGATAAAAACTCTCAGAAAAGTGGAATTAGAGGGAATATACCTAAACATAATGAAGGTCCTATATGACAAACCCACTACCAGTATCCTACTCAATGGGCAAAAACTACGAGTGTGCCCCTTAAGATCAGGAACAAGACAAGGATGTCTGCTTTCACCTCTCTTATTCAACACAGTACTGGAAGTCCTAGCCACAGCAATCAGACAAGAAGAAGAAATAAAAAGCATCCAAATTGGAAAGGAAGAAGGAAAAAAAAAAGTCTTTATTTGCGGATGACATGATACTGTGCATAGAGAACCCCAAAGAGTCCACCAAGAAACTACCACAACTGACAAACAAATTGAGCAAAATAGCAGGATAAAAAATTAACATCCAGAAATCAGTTGCATTTTTATATGCTAATAACAAACTAACAGAAAGTGAAATTAAGAAAACAATCACATTCACAATTACTTCATAAAGAATAAAATACCCAAGAATAAACCTACCCAAGGATGTGAAAGACCTGTACTCAGAAATTACAAGACACTGAAGCAAGAAATTGAAGAAGATACAATAAATAGAACATACCATGTTCATGGATCAGAAGAATTAACATCATTAATATGTTCATACTACCCAAAGTAATCCATAGATTCAATGCAATTCCTATCAAAATTCCAATGACATATTTCACAGAACTAGAACAAACATTTCAAAAATTTATATGGAACTACAAAAGGCCCTGCATAACACAGTGATCCTGAGAAAGGAGAACAAAATTGGAGAAATCATGCTACCTGATATCAAATTATACTATTAGGCCATAGTAATCAAAACAACATGGCACCGGTATAAAACCAGACACATAGATCAATGGAACAGAACAGAGATCCCAGAAATAAACCCACACCTTTATAGTTATTTAATATTCAACAAAGGAAGCAAGTACATACAATGGATTAGAGATTATTTGTTCAATAAGTGGTGTTGAGAAAATTGGACAGATATGTGCAGAAAAATGAAACTAGATCACCTTCTTACACTGCACACAAGAATAAATTCAAAATGGATTAAAGACTTAAATGTTAGACCCCAAACCATAAAAATCATAGAAGAAAACATAGGCAGCAAAATCTTGGACATTGCTCATAACAATATTTTACTGGATATATCTTCCCAGGTAAGGGAAACAAAAGAAAAAATAAACAAATTGGATTACAGCAAACTAAAAAGTTTATAAAGAACTTACAAAACTCATCACCATAAAAACAACACAATTGAAAAATGGTCAAAGGACCTGAATAGACACTTGTCCAAAGAGGACATGCAGATGGTCAATAGACATATGAAAATATGCTCAATGTCACTAATCATCAGACAGATGAAAATTAAAACCACAATGAGATATCACCTCACATCTGTCAGAATGGCTGTCATCAATAAATCAACAAATAACAAGTACTGGCAAGGATGTGGAGAAAGGAGAACTATTTTGCACTGTTAGTGGGAATGCAGATTGGTGCAGCCACTGTGGAAAGCTGTATGGAGATACCTCAAAATGTTAAAAATGAATCTTCCTTTGGACCCAGTGATCCCACTTCTGGAAATATATCCAAAGGAACCCAACACACTAATTTGACAAAGCATAAACACCCCTATGTTCATCGCAGTGTTATTCACAATAAAAGCAGCCCAAGTGTTTATCAGTAGGTTAGTGGATAAAACAACTATGGGCATTTACACAATGGAATACTACTTGGCTGTAAAAAAGAAGAAAATTTTACCTTTGAAACAAAATGAATGGACCTGAAGAACATTATGCTAAGTGAAATAAGCCAGTCAGAGAAACGCAAATACCATATGTGGTCTAATGAACAAACTGAACTAACAAGCAAAATAGAGACAGACTTGTAGAGAGCAGGATGACAGCTAAGGGTTGGGAAGGGGCAGGTGATAGAGGGATTGAACAAAAAGGAAAAAAGATTCAGATTTATGGACATGGACAACCATGTGGTAATTGCAGGGGGAAGGGTATGAGGACTAAATGGTAATAGGAAAAAATACAATCAAAAATTAAAAGAAATAAACAATGTCCACATGGCAAAAAAGAATGGCATTATTAACTCTTTCAGTATTTCTGAAGGTCAATTTTGCAAATTTTATTGAAATTTCAGTAATATATTTTTGCAATATGATTTTGAATCTAGAAATGTATTATATAAAAATAGCTTTGATATGGCTAAAAAGTTTGTGTACAAACAGATTTTTTTTTTAATTTTTATTTTCATTGTTGATCTTGTACAGTTTTCTGTCTTTTATTCTCACCCGAACCCGCGATTTTATAAAATTGGTGTAAAAATTTTTGTTTGGTATTGCATATTTAGCTGTATTTACTTATGTGGTATATGTGTTTTATAATATAATTTATTTTTTGAATTCTAAATATGTATCTAGCATGTATTGATTAATTAACTATATGCATGTACAGTTTTAACACTATTAGCCATTTAAAAGTGTATAATAAATACTAATGTACTAACAAGGGAAGTTGTATGATACAGATTAAGAAAAAAATGACTGAAAACATTCCCTGTAAAATAAGAAGACTTAGAATAATTCTATGTATTTACCCATGAATATTCTCTCTCTCTCTGTTTTGGGAATTTTCCAAAATATATTTAATAGAGTTTGCCTGTTGTAGTGGTGTGAAAAAAATAGAGATAATTTTTCCAGATTTTCATCAACCTTGAAGTTAAGAGCTTCTTCCATCTGCACAACTGAACTAGTACTTAACTTGAATCCATTTCCTGTGTCAGTTTTTTAGACTCTCCTTAGGAAAACACTGCGTGCAATCGAAAATGGCAAGTGAGCAAAACTTGGACCTTTTCATTCCTGAAGAGTTTTTGAGAATTTCCTCTTCCCTCAGCTTTTCCTCACAGGAGCTGTATTTTATAATTTTAGTCACCTTGTTTCTCTTTGAAACTTTACGTATTTCTCCATATTATTTAAATACGAACTCTGGATCCAACGACAGCACAAGGGACAGTGACTATGCGGTGAGCTGCACTGACTGTGGCAGGGCTGACCCCGAGATTTGTCTGAGTCTTTATGGCTTTATGGTCTGAGGGGTACATTTTTGTACATGTTCCTACTGAATTTTGTCTCTTTGGAAAAAATACAATGCTCAAATCCGTCACAGTCATTTTGAATTATAATCTAGGCCTCCTGAATTCCATCATTCTCAGGGTAAAAAAAAAGTCAGTACTATGGTATTATTTGTACCTCAAAATCAAGATTTTCAACAATACTTCTTATCTGTGAACTTTTTAAAATAGAACATTCTTCTTAACTGAATCCTATCACCTGCTTATTATTCCTCTTTGTATTTCAGAACCTAGACAATAGAAAAAACTGAAAATGAAATGATGTACAGTCAAAACATGATACTAAGTAGTTTTTAATTATAAATTTAATTTCATAAGCACTCATGTGACATATTGTAAGTTCAGAAATTCTTACGTGTTTTATGATTTCACTTATATGTGGAATCTCAAGAACAAAACAAACAAAATTAAGACAGGCTCAAAGACACAGAGGGCGTTTTGATGGTTGCCAGAGGAAAAGGGGCTGGGGGGCGGGTACTGGGTGAAAAAGGTGAGGGGATGAAAAAGTGGAAAAACTGGCAGTCATGAAACAGCCACCAGTTTGTCAAGGACAGCACAGGGAATATAGTCAGTAATACCGTGATGACTGTGTAGGGTGCCGGGTGCGTACTTGAAATACTGGGGGGTTCACTTTGTAAAGCAGATGATTTTCTAACCACTCTGCTGTACACCTGAAACTAATACAGAATAATACTGAATATACACTGCAACTGGAAAAAAAAAGAAATCCTATGTGTTTATAATTTTAAAAGTCTATTTTAGACAGCATTCTGAAAAGGGTAATGGAATAAATTCTCATTTAGTTTTGACAAGTAATTTAATTTCTCTAAGGATAGTCAGTGCTTAAAAGAATATTATATCACCAAAAACACTAACCACAGTACCTTTTGCAGTTTTTAATATTAATAGGTTTTGTTCTGAAATTATATTTTTAACATTGTGTTATAAAATTTTCAAATCTACAGGCAAGCTGAAAGAATTGGACAATGTGGACTTGAATAACCACCAGCTACCTTCTACAATTAACTCTTTCCTCTGTTGGTCTTATTGTTATTTATCCATCAATCCATTGTTGTAGTTATTATAATTCAAAGTAAACTGAAGATATCAGTACACTTTACTCCTAAATGCTTCAGCTTGTATATCATTATTTTGTTTCTATTTTGGAGTGAAATTTACATTCAATAAAATCATAAGTGCATTCGATGAATTCTGAGATGCATATATCCCTGTTACCCAATCTCCTACATCAAGATATAGAAAATCACTAACTCCAGACAATGCCCTCATACCCCTTCTCAGTCTATTTTTCAGCACTCCCTCATTTTGAGGCAACCACATTTGTGATTATTTTGTTACCAACGTTCAGTTTTGTCTGTTCTAGAATCTACATAAATAGAATCATATAATATGCATGCTTTTGAGAAAGCCTTTTTCTCTCAGCATAAATGGTTTTGCAATTCATGCTATTGTGTGTTTGTTCCATTGTATTGCTGGAGTAGTATTCCATTGCATGGATGTGCCAGAGTTTGGGTTAGCCATCTCCCTTGCTCTTTTAAAGAAATCACTATCAAAATCAAAGCTAAATGCCAAATCATTCATAATAACCTCCCAGAAAAAAAAAGTAGAATAATTACCCAGAATATTATTTCTGAAGCCTGCATTGTTTCACTAATGAATGAGACTTTTTAAGCCTTTATATTCAGTGGCAGAATTATAAATGTATGTTCTTTGTCACTTCCCAGCTCCTCCATGTGGTAGAGACCCCCGTGAAGAACCAGTGTTAGTATAAAGCAGAACCAGTGTTAGTATAAAGCTGAGCTGCTCTATAACAAACTAAACAAAATGGAATTTTACCTATTATTCCATTTCCCATCATCCCCCAAAAGTCAATTCTGACCTTTGGTGACTAGACATGTTCACAATAATGGGCATGGCAATTTCCCCCGCCTTGTGTAATAAGAGGAGACATTAAGAAATGGACATACTATTAATTAGATGTGATAATTTTGTGTCACCTTGACTGGGCCAAGTTCATCCCCAGATAGCTGATAAGACATTATTTCTGGGTGTGTCTGTGAGTGTGTTTCTGGAAGAGATTAGCATTTGAATTAGTTGACTGAGTAAAGATTTCCCCCCCAATGTGGGTGGACATCATCCAATCCATTGAGGGACTGAATAGAACAAAATGCAGAGGAGGGAGAACTTGCTCTTTGCTGGAGCTAGGACATCCATCTTCTGTCCTCAGTCATTCATGCCCCTTATTCTCAGGCCTTCAGACTCACACTGGAGCTTAATGCCATCACCTTTCCAGGGTCTCCAGCTTGCAGATGGTAGATAATAGGACTTAGTCTCCATAATTACATGAGCCAATCCCTGATAATAAATTTCTTTCTGGACATGCCCAAGTGGTTCTGCTTCCCTATAAAACCCTGACTAAGAAATATTGGTACAGAGAAGCGTGGGTGCTGCTATAACAAATAACTAAAAATGTGGAAGTGGCTTTGGAACTGGGTAGTAAGTGGAGATTGGAAGAGTTTTATGTGCATGCTAGAAAATATCTATATAATCATGAAAAGAACTTT
This sequence comes from Glossophaga mutica, assembly GCA_039655065.1. Taxonomy (NCBI): domain Eukaryota; kingdom Metazoa; phylum Chordata; class Mammalia; order Chiroptera; family Phyllostomidae; genus Glossophaga; species Glossophaga mutica. The sequence goes on from CM077303.1 coordinate 163,881,536, forward strand.
AAAGGCAACTCTGGTGATATCTCAGAAAGAAAAGAGGAGAGCTGTAGACAAGACTTCCATCTGCTTAGAGAAAACCTAAGTGATCCCGAGCAGAAGGAACATTGGCAGATATATGGATGGTGAAGGCCATTCTGATGAAGTCGCACCCAAAAACGAGGAACATGTTATTGAACCATAGAGAAAAGGTGATTCTTCTTATAAAGTGGTAAAGAATTTGGCTGAACTGTGTTACAACTCTAGTGTTTTGTGGAAGGTGGAACTTGTGAGCAATGAAATTAATTGAATACTTAATTGAGGTTTCTAAACAAAATGTTGAAGAAGAGGCTTGGTTCCTCTTGACTGCTTACAGTAAAATAAAAGAAGAGAGAAATGACTTGAAGGCATACCTATTAATAAAAAGGGAAATGGAATTTGAAGATTTGGAAATTAGAGGATTATGGCAAAAATGAGAAAGTATGCTCTGGAGAGAATACTAAAAGTGCAGCCAAGTTTACATTTGGTAAAGAGATTAAGGTGGGTGTGAACCACAGATTTAATTAGCCACAACTGCAGAAAAAAAATGCCAATTTGAACTGAAGAGGAATTAGATGAGAAGAAATGAAGGAAAGCTATTTGACTTCTTCAATTTTGTAAGGGTGTGATCACAGAGCTATTTGACAACAAATGTGTATTTTTCTTCAAGACAAGGGCAGAATGACCACAAGGGGACTCGGAGATCAACAAAGCTGCCTCCTCAGTTACAAAAAGGAAGACCTGCTTCCAACAGGCCAGATAGCCTCTGTCCAAAGCCATGAGGGCAGGGCCACCAAAAACCATGGTGAAGGGAATGCCCTGCAAGCTATAGAGGCAGGACCACCACCACAGAGGGTCTGGAAGGCAGAGCTCAGAGCCAGAGAAGATTATCTTGAGTGTTAAGATCTCATAAAGTTTGCTTCACTGTGTTTTAGACTTGCTTGGGACCTGTCACCTCTTCCTTCTTTCCTATTTCTCCCTTTAGGTATAGGAATGTCTGTCCTATGCCTGTCCCACCATTGTATTTTGGAAGCACATAAATTGTTTGCTTTCACAGGTTGACAGCTGGAGAGGACTTTGTCTCGGGATGAATGGTACCTGAAATCTTACCCACATCAAATTTAGAGGGTATTCAGATGAGACTTTGGATTTCAGACTTTGGAATTGATGCTGGAAAAAATTTAAGACTTTTGGGATTGTTGAGATGGTATAAATGTACTTTTTGTTTGAGAAGGAAATGGATTTGGGGGGCAAAGGGCAGAATGTCATGGACTAAATATTTGTGTCTTCCCTAAATTCGATTGTTGGCATTCTATGTCCTGTGTGATGGTATTTGGTGATGGGGCCTTTGTAAGTGATCAGAATTAGATTAGGTCATGAGGTGGAGCCCTCATGAATGGGATTAGTGTCCTTATAACAGTCAAGAGAGAGCCTGCTTCTTCTTTCCACTCTCTGTGTTGAGGACACAATGAGAAGGCTGCCATCCGTAACTAGTAAGAAGGTGCTCAATGGCACCCAACCATGCTGCCACCCTGATCCCACACTTCCAGCTTCCAGAACTGTGGGAAATAAATTTCTGTTGTTCATTAGCCATTCCATCCATGGTACTTTGCAGTAGCAGCTAAAATGAATACGCTAGAAGCCATACTGTGACTGCAACCTCTGAATTGTCTACAATGTGTAGTCTTACATTCCACAATAGTAAATGTCCAACCAGGTCAGCACACACAATGCTTAGGCTGGTGAAGCACTGAGCACTTTCCAGAACATTTTCACACCTGTTACCTCATCTGATTCCCACAACAACCAGAGAGAAAGAAAATATTATTATTCCCATTTTAGAGATGAGAAAACCGGTGTTGAGAGGGGTGAAGTAACATGGCCAAGGCATACAGGTTGTAAATGACTCAAACTTACGTCTTTTGATATAATTTAATTCTCTGCCGTAGTTTACACTAGAGTATCTTATAGTTGGGGTGGAGGGAGTAATGCCCTTACTTGATCTTCTTCCTTGTAGGATGCTTTCCATAATGGCACTCCAACAACATAGTGGTTCCAAAAATAATGCAGGCAGCACCTTGCTGACAACCTGCCCAGATGTAACCTTGGACAACCTTGGACAACCTGCCCAGATGTAACTCAAAGGTTGCAAAAAATATATATTACATGTAAATGTTTCAAACCCTACATACTCAAGGCTCTCGTTCTACAGGGAGGAGATACGGGATTCCCCATGGAGTCAAGGATATCAAGTGGTCAGGCCAATGCACTCCATATTAAATGGAAAAGAATTCCCTGGATTAGTGATGACCTAACCCCCTTGTGTCATAACTTCAGCAACTTCCTCCACATAATCCAGATTCAAAAGGCGAATACTCTATGTTCCCTTCTACCCCCAGGAAAAAACAGGAACCCTCTGCTTGCATTGAATTCCAGAATTGAATAGTTCACATACTTTCAAAAGTGCTTAACTCTCAGAGTAGGTTGGCCCTGGGAGAATATGGCTTAACATGTTTAGCCTTGACCTATAAAGATGAAATCTGAAAATGTGCAAAGTCATCTCTGCATCACAGTTGGTCTAATAAGTCTACTTTTGAAAAAGGGATTTTTGTTAAAATTGTGAAAATTCCTTTTTCTTTTACCCTGTAGGAGCTATTTCCTTTGTTTTTATTTTTTTTGTTTTGTTTTCTTGATTCATATCAAGTCTTAGGCCAAAATCTTTCCTTAGTTCTAAATGGGATGCTTCCTGGAGTTCCATGAAATTTTAATAACTGCGTAAACTTTGCAGTGTGCACACACTATAGGCCACTCTGAATATTAATAACACAACTGCCCAGCCCAGAGCTCACAGACATCCCTTCTGTTCATCAAACTCTCTAAGACTCTCTAATGAGCTGTGGGGCAGTTAGGGTGAGGTGGAGGTTACAGACACTTTCTAAGTATTAAAGAGCTACCTTTTGGGGGAACCCATCCTCTAAGATTATAATAAGTTTCCTAAGCAAAAGAGTTTTAAAATATAAGCATCTTCAGAAATTCAAGGGATTTATTTACCACCATAAACATTTCTAAAACAGTCAAAATTTCTTTTTCTTAAGCAAAACCACAATGCCTAGGCCAAGCAATACACCAACTACCTCTGACTACTTCTCTCCTGTCGATACCCCCTGTTTTGCCTTTCTTTTCTCCTCTATTATATAATTCATTGATTGACCAATAATAACAATATCAAATATTTAGTGTGTTGTCCCTACGTGCTGAACATTTCACTTAAGCCCTGCAACAACCCTACAATTGACACTCAGTTTATGGTTGAGAACAACTCAGGCCTATAAAAGGTAAGTAGGTCTCATACATATCACATCATTCATTCATTTGTATTTATTTAGCACCTAGGTAGTTATTAAGCACTGTGAGATGTGCTGTCTATGCACTAGTGAATAAAATACAGTCTCTGCCTTTATGGTGTTTATGATCTAGTAAGGAAGGAAATAGAAAAGTTTATAAGAATGAATTTTAAGGTTAGCAGGATAGGCTACCCACCCCCCAGATATGCCACTTGGTATTATTGATTATTTTGAGCCTAGACAATAAGAGAAGAGCAAATGTAAGAAAGAGCTTTTCTCTGAACTCACCCTGTCCGCCAGAGGAACTCAATTGTCATAAATTCCCTGCTGAACGGTCTCATCAACAGGAAGATGGGCTCTGATCACAGGAGAGGAGACCAGAAGTGGACACCACACCCAGCAGACTTTATCACACACTATCATACCTCCCATCTGTTCCTCTAAGGACCTTCATCTTTCCTAAAAATCATTTACTGTCTCCTAAAAAAACCCTACTATCTCCCTCTCGCCCCCCTGCCACTGGCCCACTTTCATTATTAGGGTGATATTGACACCTGAGTTCTCAGACACCTCAGGGAGTTCCTCATCTCACATGTACACATGAGATCTTTGGGTCAATAAACTTCTGGTTTTCTCTTGTTACTCTGTCTTTTATTACAGGGCTCTCGATGAAGAACTCAGAATTTTTCCTCCCCTACAAATTGTAAGATAGTAAGTGGTAAAGCCAAGATTCAACCTAAGGTTCAAACCCTTACTCTCAAGCCCACTCAGTTGATGCCCTAGAAAGCACCACAGTGGGCAATGTTCCCGACAACGTTATTTTTTGAACCACACTATCTTACTGCCCAACAGATTTTCCTAGAATCCTCAAGTTCGTAATTGGAAACACATTTAAAAATAAAAGCAAGAGTACTATGGGCTCAAAGTGCCTTTTATATCATGTAGATGTTGCTTTCACACCATCTATTCAATAGGAGAACCCCAGGCAGACTCCATGCACAGTGATCATGCCCCAGTGACTGCTAGACTCTGGCTCAGTGTGTGTGCTTGCAGGTGGGCCTGTGTGGGCAGCCCTGCAGTGTGTGGGGGGGTGGGGAAGGTAAAAAGCGAGCAAGATTTGTAGGCTTTAATTCACTTGATAAAACTCAGCTGTGTGCACTGGCTTATTAAAATTCAAATGTGACCTGAAACAATATAATTAAAAGAATAGTGGCTCGAAGAAGTGGGAAGAGAGACATTCTACTCCGTGTCACTCAAACTATGCTCGGTGAGCTTGAGTCTGTTGTGGAAACTTTGCTTCCAGAAGTGTGTTAGGAAACCAGGGCCTGTCAGGAGGGAACACCTACATTGGTGGAAGAACTGAAACCCATGACAGGTGAAGAACTATAAAGCCCAGACCGGAAAAGAACAGATTCAGGGAGATTCAATAGCTATCTTCGAATACTAAACAGACTTAGAAGGAGTTAGATTCAACTTCTGTAACGTCAAGGTTCAGCGCTAGGACTAATGCATAGAACAATTCAGCACGTATTTACTGAGCACCCATTGAGTAATAACCATGGGTCAAGGTCATGAGGATTACAAATTAATAAATACAAATATGAATAAAATGTGGATGGGTCCTGCCCTCCAGGAGCTTACCAACATTAGGATACATACAAAATATAAACAGTTTTTCAATGTCACTTAATATATTGTTTCAAGGTATGAAGAGGTTAATATAAGAGCACAAGGGAAGGGCACGTCAACTCACCTGGGGGAAAGTGGAAGGTTTTATGAAGGTGTCAGTACAGTGCCCCACACACAGGAGGCATGGGATAAATATTCATTTAATGCACAAATAAACCTGTGTTTGGGAATGATCACTCCGATAGTGGAGAATGGATGGTAGCCAAAGGAGACTAGAGCGAAGAAGGATGACTGTTGGTGACCAAGCATCTGTTGTAGAGTTCACCTAATTTAAGGTTAAAAGGGCCCACACTAGATAAGTGATTTTAGAGTGAAAAGGGCAGAGGTGGAGAGGGGAGGGGGAGATTTGAAATCTATCTAGTAGGAAGTGAAAGAACAAGAATAAGGCCTAAACCAAAGCTGCCCAGGGATAAAACAATGCCTCTGAGACAGGAGCTCTCTTCTCCATCTGCCCCTAACCCTCAGCATTCCCCAGTAGAATTCATTGATTTCACCAGTATTCACCAAGAGCATTCTGTGTTCCAGACCCCATGCGAGATCCTGGACTATGGCAAGGAATAAGGGACCCTGTCCCTGCTCTCATCCTGTACCTGGGGCAGCACAATTTAGAGAAGAATAGAAAAAGGCTTCAGAGTAATGTAATAAAGGTAGTTAATGGTTTGTTAACTGGGTTCAAGAAGGAAAGGTCAGCAACCCAGAGGAATCTTTTTGTATGAAGGGCCACTGAACTACAAGGGAAGAAAATCAACACAAAGTTGTAGTAAGCAAAGAACAATAGAACCTATTGTATTCATGAAGTTCTAAAACTTTGGAAGGAATAAAAACTCTTTAATGAATTCGGACAATATGTTTCAACTGTTAGTGTGCATATTATGGGTAACTGCAGATGAGAAGTGGAAAGGTGAAAGAGAAAGAGTGAAATACCTGTAGAGAAACCCAGGAAAAAAAAAAAAGAAACAGATGGAATTGGCATGAGACGAAGAAAAAGAAAAGAGATGGACACATAAGTGAAACCCGGAGGACATAACCCTGAGAAAAGAGGAGGAGATGAAGACAGAAGGTAACAGACAGTCACACGCAAACCACCAGGATGCAGAGGCTCATGAAATACCCAGAGAGAAATGCGAACACTCCCCTGGTCACACAGAAGCTCAGGTTACAGAGACAGCCATTTGACAGAAAGGGGCCAGAAAGAGAGCCATGGGACAGAGGCCCAGATAGAAACAAAAAAGCAAACCGTGAGTTTGAAGTCAAGTATACTGATGCATAAACAATACCAGCAAGTACGTGTGTCGGTCTAACGACATCCCAGACACTCTTCTAAGCACTTTACTTAATCTTCCTTGGAACTCTATAAGGAAAACACTATTATCATCACTGCTTTTTATTTTCATTTTGCAGATGTGGCAGCTGAGAAACAGAAAAGCCGAGTTACTTGCCCAAGGTCACACAGCTGGTAAATGACATGACTGAGATTTGAACCCAAGTCTTAATGTCTGTGTGCTCCTAATCACTGCCTATACTCTCTGTGAGTGTTGCCTTATTATCCATAAACAACCCACGTTAACAGAGATACACAGAGGGAACAAAGCCACTGATACAGCCCCCACAGCCTCCTACAAAACATGTAGATGAACTCTCCGACCTTCATGGAAAAATATCTACATCTGAGATATTTTATAAATTGTGATGACATATTTTCAGACTGTGCAGAATTTTCACAGCTATATGCATACAAGAGTAAAACAGTGTCCAAACCCCTTCCTTGGAGGGTGGAGGAGGGCTGGGAACCAAGATAGCTCCTAAGAAAAAAGACAGGTTCTGTCACTAAGGAGAACAGACAGGAACAGCAAGCACCAAGAGGGTACAGTGAGAAATCAAGGTTATTAACATTGAACAGTGTTCAGGATAAATTCCTTCATACGTACATTTATTCAGCAAACCAAACTCTTACTACTTTTCTAAGTACCAGGGCTATAACAACACAATACGATATGTATTTTAGGATGTGCACCCAGGCTGCAGTGAAGAGCACAGGTTGGGGGGATGATTGAAGGTGGTATGATCAGTTAGAAGGACAGGGCAGTGACCAAGTGTCATGGATAGTCTAGTCTCCGAAGATGGCCACCATCGGTCCCTTCTCTCCCTAGACGCACACACTACTCCTCATGAAAACAGAAACAAACTCAGATACAGAGAACACACTGATGGGTAACAGCTGGGAGAGGGCTTAGAAAGATGGGTGAAAAAGGGGAAGGGATTAAGAAGTACAAATTGGCAGTTACAAACTAGTCATGAGGATGTAAAGACAGCATAGGGAGTATAGTCAATGATATTGTAATAATCATGTCTGGTGTCAGATGGGTACTAGACTTATCAAGGTGATCACTTCATGAGTTAAATAAATGTCTAATCACTATGCTGTACGCCTGAAATTAATATAATATTGCATGTCAACTGTAACTGAAAAATAAAAAAATTTTTTTTCAAGAACAAAAAACAAATGTTACTCCTCACATCAAGAAGTGAAATTTAAACTCCTCCCCTTGAACCGGGGCTGACCTTCGTGACCACTGTGACTAAGAGAATGCATAGACATGGTGTTCTCGGGCTTCCAAAGCCAGCCTGTAAAAAGTCTCAGGACTTCTGCCTGGATCTCTTGAAATACTCTTTAAGTGCTGCCTCAGAGAATCTAGCCACCGCAATGTGTGAAGCTCAGGTCACACACAGAGGCTTTTTTTAAGGTGCTTTCGATGGTAGCCCTAGCTGAACTACAAAAGTCAATGTCAACTGCTAGCTTTGTGAGCAAGCCGTCTTGGATATCCAGCCCAGGCGAGCTTTTAGATGAGTCCAGCTCGAGTCACCTTTGGATTGCAATTGTGTGAAAGCCCCCAGTTAAGAGTTCCCCAGTTAAGCCCAGTTGGCCCATGAAACTGTGGACGAATATCACATCATTGCTTTAAGCCATCAAGTTTTGCGGCACTTTATTATACAGCAGTAGGTAACCAGAACACCAGCTAAGGCATGTTTAAATAACAGGTAAGAAATATCGTATTTTGCCATGTATAATGCCAACTCATATTTTCGGCCTGAACTTTCAGGGAAAAAGATCTTTCGTTTTAATTTCTTAATCCAATTATTTATTTACGTTTAGAAACAAAACGAAGTATCGTATTCCAGGGTATTATTTGGCATATGGATATTGTTATTGCTTCCTAAGGTTATACTTTTAATGCATAAACATAAATAAAAGAATTAAAAACGTATATAGATACAGAATTAGTACTACCCATGTATAATGCACATCTTTATTTTTCCCTCAGAAATTTGGGCCCAAAAGTGCACATTATGCAGGGCAAAATATAGTAATTAGAGCAGCTACATTGGGTAAGGCTCTCCAGAGGAAAAGAACCAATAGTCTACCTACCTAACCATCTCTTATCTACCTATCTATCTAATCTAAAAATACTCATTTTAAGAAATTGCCCACACAATTTGGGGGCTGAACAGTCTAAAATGTGTAGGGAAGGCAAACAGGCAGGCTGGACACTCAGGCAGAAGTTGATGCTGCAGTCTTGAAGTAGAATTTCTTTTCTTTCTTTTTTCTTTTTTTTTGGAAACCTCAGTTTTGCTGTTTAAAAAACATCTGTCAGTTGATTGGATGAGTCTCACCCAAATGATCCCAGGTAATTTCTTTTACTTAAAGTCAACTGTTAACCACATCTACAACAGTACCTTCACATCAACACCTAGATAAGCATTTGAATGAATAACTGAGTACTCCAGCCTGGTCAAGTGGACGCAGAAAATTAACCATCACGGTAACTTAGACTAGAATGGTGGTGGGGAACAGAGAAAGTAGATAGGTTTGAAAAATGTTTAGGATGTGAAACTGCTAAAGTTTGGTGACTGACTGGAATAGGCACTGAAGGAGATGTCAAGGGTAATGCAGAGGATTCAGATTCAGGCCTGGGGAGAGGGTGGTGTCTCCACCCCACCCCCACACCACACACAAGAAGGAAATGGCCTTTTTGTAATGAAGTGGGGACTCGTTATCATTTTAATTCATCCTAAGGCTCATAAAAAGAAAATGGGATCACACTGCAGCAGTAGAACTAATCTAGAAGTCAGATTGTGAAAAAACAGGGTTGTGATGTCTCTGAACATAGGAGAGCTATTCATCCACTTGGCTGGCTTAAGGTGCTGTTCTGAATGAACACAAAGCCAGGACCGGACTGACCTCTCAAGGTCCCTCCTACTGTTCTAGTCGCATGATTGAACCATGCCTTTTTTAAATTGTTAAGTTAGATTCAATTGTGCATTACATAAGTGTGAACAACACAAGTTCTAAAAATACAAAATCAACTGTTAAGATGACTGCTAAGATTTCTGAATATATTTTACTTTTCAGAAAAAAAAAGAAATCCAGGTCACTGCCATTATTGTTCAATGTGTGAAGAGAATGTAAAGAAATCATTTATACCAAACCTCTGCTGACAGAGTTTATATTTCTCTTTAGTTAGAAATTTTGAAGAGGAGGAACAGAGAAGAGTAAGAAACTATTTTTCATCCAGACATTGTCTGGCAACATATTTAAGATCATGAATTAACACTCTGAACCCTACAAAAACAAAGTTTTGTCATTATAATGCTGAATCAGTCTTATGCATAATTGCACCAACATGCCACTCTGTGAAGCATTTCCTAAGGAACATGTTTCCAGTGTATTTTGTGTTCACACCCCCTTCTTTTATAAACGGTCTCAGTATTTCATGTTCCTTAACTTACCAAACCAAAGCTTAATTGTATTTTTCAGTAAAGTGCAATGCATATGTATTGCACAAAGGGCTCCGTCTGTCCCGCACAGATGGAAAGACGAATAGGAGGTCTGTTCTGCTCAAGATCATTTAATGAGTCCGGTTCACCTGCACAAATGGGCCCTAAGTGCTCCTAGAAAGCACTCTGGGCCACCTACGTCTCAGGCACTTTTCCAGGACAGCTCTCATGGCTCACTGTGAAATTCATCTTCTTCTGCTTTTTGGCTTCAGCCCCAAACTCCTCTTCTGTTTCTGCCTGGACTCTAGGAACTGTGCAGTTTCCTGCCTTTAGCCTCTGGCTTCCCTCCACAGCCTTCCTTTTTATCTCTGGCCTCAGGCTTCACCCAACAGATCAGAGTGATCCAGTTCTACCCTGAGCTGCCAGTCCTTAGTTAGTCCCAATGTGGGTGCTAAATAATCTGGAGAAGGGTGGGATGTAAAACTCTTTGCTCTGTCTATAATCAGGTTGATTAATTTTGGGGCAACTCTGAATCATTCCTCCTTGAAACTCAGAGCATGTTGCCAAACCTGATTTGACCAAACCCAATCTTGAAAGGGGGTAGGAGGTGGGGGAACAAGCCATAGATTGTTTAGATAAAGGTAAGTCCTTTTCTACTGCAAATGATGTACTGGAAGATTGTAACCTAGAAAGTTGAAGCTTAATAATACTTTCTGTTCTCTGCAACCTATTTTCCATACAGAAAAGATCAATAAATGTTCAAATAGAATAACTCAATAGAAAGTACTGGTCCTTATCAGGCACATGGGATAATCACCACAAAAGCCAAATTAGGGCTTAGACATGTTTACGTGCCTCCAGAGGCACAGGATTGGAACTGAACTGATTACCGCTTCATTGCTACTCAGGAACTTGCTATGTTTATTACACATGCCAAGAGTTTAAATTATTTTTGGTAACATATTAATTGTAAGTCAGGAAAATAATGTTGAACTGAACATAGTAATAATATCAATAGTTTATTGACAATGTAAGACGTAACAGACTCTGAACTAAACATTTTACAAATTGAATACTCACTAAAAACTCACAAAGGAAGTATGATCTTCAGTCTACTGATGAAGAGACTGGTTGGGTGAAGTGGTTTAGCCTAATGATGATGATGATGATGCTACAAATAACCAACTACCCAAATGCTTCCTGTCAAAGGGAAAATGATATCTTTAAGGTGTTCTAGTGAGAACTCAGCCCCTCACGGGAAAGACCAAATTTAAAATGAAATCAAAGACTATGGAAAACAAACAAGAAAGGCCAATAATAAGATGCCTGGGGCCAACCTGAAGCTGAGCGTATGCTTTTGGGCCCAGAATCCTGATTATACTTTCCATCCCTTGTTCCGGTGCTGAGCCTTGACCCACTTTAGGACTTTCTAGAAAGATTCTGAGTTCCTCCTGATGAAATATTTTCCCATCATTATTTTGCACTCTATAAAATACACGGATCACAGATTATCTAGGTCTATAAATTAATCACACACAAAATGGAAATTCATCCTGTGATTAATGTTGTGAAGAATTTCATTATAGGGCAGCAACAATGACTTAACCAGGTTGGTCAGGGAAGGGCTTCCTGAAAAGGGGATGACTGATTCAGCAACTGAAAGATTAGTACCCACTAACTATGGGAAACGGGGAGACAGAAGGGACAGTGCTGTCAGCACTCAGTGACAGAAGGAAGTATGGTACATTTGAGGAAGTACAAGACCTACAAAGGTAGAGCAAAAGAAGCCAGAAGGAGTGTGATGTGCCATGAGGCCGGAGATTTAGGTAGTGGACAGGCAACACAGGGCCTTGAAGGAATTTAGTTTTGGATTTGAATACAATAAAGAAATAGATTCCAAACTGGTTGGGGTGGGAGTTGCAATTGTGGAAATGAGTTGTGACCACACATCATCATCCAAGTTCCGTTAAAAACAGGAAACAAAAAATTCCTCCTGGCTGTTGCACACAGAATGGATGAAGATGATACCAATTTGGGACATGATGAACAGGTGCCGGTAAGCACAACAGTCCAAAGGAGAGGTGATGATGAAGCAAATTCCAGCAACTACAGTCAGCCACAGGGTGCTACCTGTGTGCCAGCAGAGATTCCCATGTTCTAGAGAGAGACTTCAATAATACACACAGAACTTGAGGATGGATTTGTATGGGCAAAAGAATTTCAGTGATTTACAGGGATTCTGAAGGCACAAAAACATTGTGTCAGCCCTAACAGACCAGAAGAATTAAGGGCTTCAGAGAGATACTACATCTTTTTAGCAACATGCCTGTGACTAAATTAAAATACAGCCATCCAAGAGATTAGACTAGCCATGTAGAACATTGGGAGAAATTCCAGCAACCCAGAGGGGATCTGCTACTTGCGTGCGTGACTACTGGGCTGGCATCATGGAGAAATGCAGGATGGGGCATGGATAGTTATTCCTGGTTCAGGTTAGTTTATGACACTAATCACACAGAAAAGTTTTATCTTCAGCTTCCTGGCTCTCTCCCAAAATTAGGGAGGTGGGATAGCCTATGCATTCAGAATTTGGAAGTCAGACTTTGGTGATTGTCCTTAATGAATCCATTGAGAATGGAAGACATGACATTCAGAAAAGCCACTGATCATTCACATCTGAACATGAATCAGTACAATACATCGCATGTCAGTGTAGATGCGGCAAAAAGAAACCAGAGTTTTGAGAAAGGATGAGAGAGAAAACATTGGGGAACATAGAAACTTGATGCCATGTGGTGTCCCTGGCCCCTGGAGGCATTGCACTGGGAAGAAAGAGAGACAAAGAAGCTGGAACAATTTACAGAAAATCAAAAAAAGGAAGCTGGGGGGAAACCCAGGCACCTGCGAGTTGAAATACATGTAAAATATAAAATAAATAAATGAACGTTCACACACTTTGCAAATTTGCTGAAGGCTCACCCTCACTAAATCTCAACCCACTCAAAGTTCTGCTTCATAAGCTGGCAATCATAGAAAACTCCAGAAGGGTATGTGATTCGCTGTTCAGTATGGAGTCAGCACAAGTTTCAGGCTAAGGGAGAGAGTGAGTAAAGACCCAGTTTAGTCAGTAGGTCACATGACTGAGTTTTCCCTTTGTTGGCCAATGTGGGCACTGATATTTTTAAGTTTATAAAAGATCAGCCCATGTATTTGAGTAGAATGTAATAACTAAACCAAGGTAAAATAAACTACAAAAGAACATGATTGTCACAGCAAAGGGCAGGAGAGCAACTGAGACAAAAATTCACAAGTAAAGGAGCAATGTTCAAACACTGGAGAGAACTCTGTATGCGGAGACTGTGTACCAGTGCTTAGACTGTGAAAGGTGCCAGTGAAGACAAAGCCAGCAATGCAATAAGGAACAGAGGGTTTGAAAGGCACGGTAGTCTACCAGGAGGCTTGTCTGACCCGGAAGCATAATGCAATGTAGCTAATATTGAGTACAACATGGGAGATAAGTTTTGAAATAAAATTTAGAAGATCAGTGAATCTCATGTGGGTTGGATGCATTTTTATGGCAAAGTTTATATTCTGAAAACTAAGAGAGGAAGCAATCCCTAAATGTGCAAGAGCCAGTCTCCATTATTAACTACGGCAGGCATAATGACATGGGGGGGCGGTTTGTTGCTTTTCTAAATGTGCAGGCATGCTGTATGGCATGACAAATGGGCGATATGACAGGATATTAACAGTGAAAAATGGTCAGGATGCAGAGGAAATGAGGAAAAGAAGCTTTTTCAATCTGACAAGTGACCCAAAACACCTATCATAAAGTACACACATCTTCTTAAATTTTAAGAAAAATATGTATTTTTTTGAGCCATCATCATAGTCACCTTGTATGAATCATAAATAGCAAACATTTAAAGGGCATGAGGAGGAGGGGAACTCTGCTCAGAAATACAAACATGGTCTTGCAAAAATCAAAAGAACCCCCTAAGACAGATGATTTTCACTTCTCTCCACAAAATCTGTGCTATAAAATAAAATGCCTGAGATATAACCATGTTCAGCAAGTGTTGTTTGAATGGGAAAAAAAGCATAATCACACAACATGCTAACCCAAATCAAACCACAGCTATTGCTTTTGGAGAAATCTATCCGAAAAAATTGTTGGTTAAATGAAGTTTGGTTGCTTGGTTCTATAATTTCTCAAAAAATATTTATCTGCAGAATGTATATCCCTTCACACAGCTAACTCATTAAATGTCACTGTTTTAATGATGTCAGTGTCATATAATAAAAATTAACATATGTGATAAAGTATGTAATATTTTGTTTATACTGTATTTTTTCCAAGGACCTCAAATAAAAATGAAAGTAACAATTTGGCTGCTATTTTAGAAATATCACTGAATCTACTAATACAGCATCTTTTCCTATATATCCAACAGGAAAGAAGTAGGAATATCCTCCAAGAAATTTTAACCTGATCTAACCCAAGGAGATAATTCAAGATGTAGTACAACTGCTGCGATGTGACAGCTGTCTGTAACAAAGTAGTCAGGCTTAGAGCACCTGACTTGCAAGCCATTCAAAAGGCTTCTCATGCAAGAGTCTTAAAATGCACATGCGCATTTACAGACTAGCATGGTGTTCTGCCACTAAGTTTTCCATGATTATGTGACTGATAATATTCCATCATTTTGGAGTCAAACTCACGATGATGAACCATGGGGATGTCTAAAGAAATCAAGCGGTATTAGAGGGTCCAAAAGAAAATAAAAAACGAGTTAATGGTGTGAGTATTTCTGGGAAAAGGTGAAAGTGAAGTGGAAAGTAAGTCCTGTTGCTTGTGTGTCTGTTAGTTTTCAGTAATTAATTACACAAATAAACACATTTCTTTTAAGGTAGAAAACAATCACAAAAGCTAATGCATTAGTTACTCTGCAAGTTACCTGGGGAATCTAAGACTAATTATTGAAGCTCAAAGATCTTCTGCTTGGATAAAACCTGCTTACCAGAATTTTGTAGAGCTTTACAAGGAGCTTTCAAGGTGAAAGAGAAGTGAAGAAGAGGACTGAGGGACATTTTATATCATATTTAATTTAACTTTAAGCATCTCTATGTAATTCCCAGATATCTGAGTTCAAGCATATGATTATCCATCAGTTTCTAAAAATGAGAGGAAGAGAATGTGAAGAGCAATAATTTCTTTAACTGAAGAGGGTCAAGAGTTAAAAAAATAAAAAGAACTCCTACAAATCAACAATAAAAAACAGGCAACTTAATAAAACATGGGTTAACTACTTGAACAGATATATCACAAAAAAGAAATATAAATGGCCAATAAACACTTATAAATATGTTAAATGTTATTAGTTATTTTAGGATATATAAATTGAAAATACCATGAAATAGTAGTTAGGTGAAAATTCAAAGGTCTGACAATACTAAGTGGTGGTGAGGATGTGGGACAATGAGAATTCTTTTACACTATTTCTTGCAGTGTAAAATGTTACACTTATTTTGGAAAATAATTTGGCAATTTCTTATAAAGTTAAACATACAATCTCCCTATTAAAAATTGCTTAAACTGGAATGTAGGTAGAATTTTCATAAATTAGTATATGTATATTAGCTTGTGTTTAAGGAAAACACTGAAATAAAATCCATTTTGATTTTAAAAGCAGAAGTCAGGCATTTCAATATTCTTAACTTTATACAGCTACATATAAATAAAATTAAATGACAAGGAAAAACTAGGGTGTTGGACATCTTCAACTCTTACTTGCATCCTTCTTTAACTACGTTCAACTGAGATCTCACAGAAACAGCAATTCATTACTGAAACTTAGAATGTCCAGATGTTAGGGAGGGGCAAATCTGAGGGAGGGCCACACCTAAGCTTCTGATAACTGTGCCTGCAGGAAAGGTGAAACAAGCAATAAAATCCCAAAGTAAATAGTCCCTCAGGTTCAGATGAATTCTTAAAAATATTTTAGTCCTTTTGGGAGTCCTAGGCCCCTTGAGAATCTAATGAAAGTTAAGGATCTTTTCCCAAAAAACATGCAATTTCACATACAATTTCAGGGCCTCTGCGGACACACTGATGTAGACCTCAGCTGTTTCCAGGGAAAGACTGTGAAAAGTTAGGGACACAAACCCCAGCTACAAGTTCTTAGAGGCACAATTAAGTGCTGAATGTGTAAAAGCTTAATAATCTATAAAAAGAGGACAAACGCTGTTAAGTGGGAAAAAAGATTGCTGAGCAGATAGGCTTTTAAAGAACCATATTTCTTACATAAAGTAACTAAACAGCACTCACCTTCCTTTTTCAGAAAAGCCCATTTTCTCTTAACATTTATATTTACCCCAGAGAAAATGTCTTCTGCATCTGGTTGCGCCAAGGGCAGCTCAAACACAGCCTGTCCAGAACGAGCTCACCTTCTCAAAAGCAATTTCTGTTTGAAATCTTTCTGCTTGTCACTAGCACCACTATCATCCCAATCAACCAGACTCAACAGTTCCATTTGTCTTTAACTCTTTCTTTTTCTTCTCCTTCATTTAGAAAGCTAGGAACTAATAATCAACTAAGTCCTGCCAATTCCCAGCCGTGTATACTACAGCTATTACCATCTATGTGTGATGGGCACTAGAGACACAAAGATAAATAAAACACACCATGACTCTGAGGAGCTCACAGTCAAGTGTCTCTTCCTTGATATTTTTACACCTGCAACTGATGTTTTAGAGCATCATTCTACAGTCGCCATTCTACAATCTGCCCCGACTGCTCCACCTTCCATCAGTCCATTCATTTCTTTCTAAGACTCCAATTAGAATAACATTTTGCTGACTGGTATGTTCTCTAAAATAATAAATTCATGATGTGATTCCCATGCTAGAAATATCTCTGTCGGGTTCTGCATACGTTCGGAAAACCTGTGGACTTTACTCTGATAATCAGAGCCCTGTGTATCATCGGGAGTGCCCCTATTGACTTATAAGTATCCCCTTTATCCCAAACACTGTCTAGTATGAATAAGTTCACTGCTTTAGTGAAGCTGATCTTGAAACTTATGCAAGTTTATTTCTGGGCCCATCACTCCTGTATCACTCTCTGCCTTCCTTTCTACCCATCCTCAGAGGCACAGCACAAGTCCTACCCGCTCCCACGAAACGTTTCAAGAAATGATATCCTGATATAGGCACTGATCATGCCCTGATACATTGAGGTATTTGTACAAATCACTCATTTTGACACAAAATTCTATATATATTCATAGTTTTATTTTTTCTCTCTCCAAACTGACTGCAATTTCTTTGAGGTCAATAAAAAACAAACAAACACCTTGCATTCTCCTTGTTTGCTTTCATGCATTCATTCTTTAATATACATTCCCTGGGGTCTCACACTGCACCCTGCCCTGAACCAGGCTGAAGGGTCTGCCATGCTTTGACATGGCAAACCTTAAACAAATCTTTGTTGATAAATAAAATTTATCCCTTCTGCTAGTAAGGGGAGTATTTATTTAAGAAAAATAATTCATAAGAGTGCTCTTATTTTTACATCATGTTACCACAGAAGTTGCAAATTTTTAAATAGCCCCTAGGTTTGCTTCTGAGAGTGTGAGCAATCAGGCTGCAGGTGGATTTAGAAAATATTCACTTGCTCATACTCTTCAGAACTTAATGTATCTTTTCTAATTCCCACTAAATGGACATTACTCTTATTTTTAAGCCTCACATTTTACTTTTCTTCAATTTGGTATAAAATGCTAAACATAAATAAAATAGAAAATGATTTAGTTACTTCACATCTATAACAATGAGACATTTCTACAATACCAGCTTTATAAATAAGCTATAAACCCCCCAGATTTGTCCAGCTGTATTAGTGAAAATTTAGGGAAGTGGGTGGTTTATTATGATTTACTTGCACAGAGTTCTCTTGAGGGTTTATATAATTTTGTTTACTAATAGACCCATAAAATACATTACAATAAAATAAATATTCAAATAAAAAATAAATATCAACATGACCCTTCTCTTGAATAACAATAAGCAGTAAGTATTATAGTCCCAGATGTTTACTTTAATAGGGCCTGAAGGGATAGCTAGGCCACTGGGTGATTGGCCATCTTGGTTACTGACACACTTTTTATACTGAGATGATACCAAATGGAAAATGGCCATTCTGTCTGCATGCCATCCATCATCTACGCAGTTTCTAGCCATCATAATTTGTAGCAGTGACTCTTACACATGTAGTTTCGGATTTGAAGTGACTCTTGATTTTTATTCTGAAGATAAAGAAAAATAAGAAAAGAAAGAAAAAGGCTTTAAAGGGAATTTTTTTTTTGATTGAGCCAGACATTGCATGTGCAAACCTACAGAGGAAAAGCAGCTCCAGATGATGGGCTCACCTCCCTCAGTTTCTCCTCCTTCTGGATCTTCTGTACATTCTCCTGGCCATGGTAGGGCTCACTGGTGCCCTCAAGCAGGCATTGAGTTTTATTTGTTTTGTTTGTGTTGTTCTCAGAGGCGTGGTCTGAATCAGCTTTAGAGCTGGAAGTAGAAAATCCTTTCCCCTGACTTTGACTATTGGTGTCACTACTCATCTAGTCTTTCTAGCTAATTATCTTGGATTGATTCCCAATAGCTCGATACCTCACTGTCTTCCACTTCCTTTCCAGCCTATTCTGCACATGCAGAACAGTCTCTCAGAAGCAGGTCTTCTGCCACTCTTTGGCCCTGTAATCGTTTAGGTTACAGTTGCCTGTGCAACTTTCTATCTGGACTCCCTGTCACTAAGATCTCTCAATTCTAGTCTCAAGTAGGACTGTGTCTTCATCTGTTTGACCTGCTACAACAGAACACTATGACTGAGTGGCTTACAAACAACAGAAATTTATTTTCACAGTCCTAGAGGCCAGGAAGTGAAAGATCAAGTTGCTGGCAGATTTGGTATCTGGTGAGTACCCACTTCCTGGTTCATAGACATTGGTCTTCTTACTGTATCCTTACATGGTGGAATGTTGGAGAGAGCAGCTGGGGGTCTCTTTTATGAAATCATTAATCCCACTCATGAGGGATCTACCCTAATAACCTAATCACCTCCCAAAAGACTCACTTCCAAATACTATTACATTAGGCGTTAGGTTTTCGACTTATGACTTTTGAAGGGACACATTCACAGTACAGGGTCTAGCAAAAGTAGGTTTACAGTTGTGAGTACATGAAACAGAGTTTTTCTTGTATTATTATTTATTAATTATTGTAGTATTTTAGATATGAACAACTGTAAACCTACTTTTCTCCTACTCTGCATAACAGAGTGTAGCATAAAACAACCTGGAAATAAAATAGTTAAACAAGAATCCCCTTTCCCTCCCTTCTTCAAGTTACAAGAAAGATGCTTAAGGGCATCCAACAGGAAGTCACAACATATGACCATTGGAGGGAAGATATTCACTTTTAGCTTTGACCCAATCAGTAGGTTTCTTTTTTACCCAATGAGAGCTGAGCAAAATCCTTCCCAAAATGGCAGCAGAATCAAAGGCCACTGGTCCAGCGTATACCTACTGGATTTGGGACAGGCAGAGAGCCACAGCACCATACAAACAAGAAGAGCTGCCTTCCCATAGTAAACAAAGCCAAGCAGCAGAGAATCTGCTTCTCAGAGAATCTTCAGGGAAAGCCAAGTGTCCTTAGTAAGGTTTTTAAAAGACATGATGCTTCAAGTAAGCTTTGAAAATATGAACCGGTACAAATGAAAATATATTTCTGGATTTTAACAGAATAAAAAACCTTGGAACAAGACAAAAACTTGTGTTGATGCACAGCAAAGAATCAGAATGGGAGCAAAACAAAGCCAAGCGATGCAGACCAGACAAGCACAGAGACTCTGGCCTAGCACCCTAATACAAGCAGGGGCTGGGGGAACGGGTTCCAGGTGTGTACACACGCACACTCCGTAGCATATTCCTGTAACATAGTTCATCTCTGCCTGGGTGGGCTCCAAGTCATGCTAGCACAGGACAGTTCTACAACTGACAGCCTGGTCTTGTCAGGCTCATGACTCCTCGTTATTACCTGGAGCAACTCACACTCCTGACTGTTGCTGGTATTAGAAAGGTAATGAGAAATACAATAAAAGAATGTGCAGAGAAAAAAACAGAGTTTTTGTTCTAAAGTGATGAGATTATAGATATTTTCCCTTCGATGTTTTCCAAACATTCCTAATGCTAATTACATTTTATTCACAAAATAAATCAGTAAGTGCCAAATACAAATGGTACAATAAAAGCAATATTCTCTAAAACATAGTGCAAAGCATTAACAAAAACCTTCTTTTTAGACTTGGGAATTTTATAATTAATTCCAGGAACAAAATTACAAATGTCTGCCTAAGTGGTGGGGGCAGAGTGCCATGTGCCTCGGGAGAGGGTCTTAGAAAGAAATCACCCTGATCGCCACTAGGTTTCTCCTGCTTTTCATTTTAACAACATGTTGCTTATGTTCCCTACAAAACAAATGTACATTTTTATTTCATATTATTTATGAAGAAAACTTTTACCTAAAATTCTCATATTCTTCTACTTGTCGTTTCCATGGACAGCTCTGTATGTTTGTGATAATCTGAAGATAGTCATCCTCTGAATACCTAAGAGTCAAACGTTAACGTGGTTAGAAAATAAAGATCTCACAGACCGCTAAACAAATACACACATGTTCTAAAGGACACTTTTCTCAAATATACTCATTTTAATCCTCTAAATATTTTCTATATAAGAAAAAGTAAAAATACGTAAATATCTACCCACCTCAAAACTTCCAGAAACATAAAATTCACAAAGAATTATGCTATTTAGGAATGTGTAATTTGCACAAAAGTCACAGCTAGGATTACAAACGAACTGTGAGATCATACCAACTCACATTCATGTCTTATGGCCATTTCATCTTAGCTCTAACTCACTGACAAATGTATTTTATAGATGTTTATCATAAGTATATAGTTTGTCACTTTTTCAGAGTCTTAAGTTGATAGATTTACCTTGTGACATATAGATAAAATTTCCCCAAAATAATTATCTTGAATTTTAATTCTGAACAGTACATTAAAAACCCAAGCTGGGCTCAGTGAAGAGAGTTGTATATTGGCATAAAAATCTATAGGCACTATGGTACAGTTTGGCAGGATCTCTGTTCCTAATAAATCTCCTTCTACCTAAAATTCCATCATTAATTATTAATTCCTTTATTCACAGAATAGCCTGTAGTTTTTAGGGGTTACCATTTAAAATGCAAATATCCTTTTGGGTAATAAAAAATCCATAAACTTTCTTTCAATTAATATCTTAGTCATTAGTTGTCAGATATTTGAGAGTAAGGGTCTTCAACAAAGAGAATATATATCGGTGAGGGAGAGGACAGTAAAGAATCTTGTCAGGAAAATTACTTCCCCTCCCCCATCCAGAAAAATGCAGACCTTCCAAAGTTATCTCGGAAAGGAAGTATGTGTGATAGGTGGGGAAGGTAGTCAACCAAGGAACTCCATTGCTCTTGAAATTTACCTACTTTTTGGGTTTTTCTCTCTTCACATTGTTGCCAAAGTTAATAAAATATATTTCCCTTGGTTCCCATTGGCCCAATTAAGATAGCCAAAAAATCTTGAAAAAATTATCTAAATAGCTACCATAGGAAAGATTTAAAATAGTTTTACTTGCATACAAGCTTCCAACTTTAACAGATTTAGTCCACACCCATGGGCCCTAAGACTGGTCCCAGGACACCAAGCATCTTCAAAGATATATATACCAGCCCCAAAGCTTTGTCTAAGTCAGACACTTCCCAGCTGGAGCAAAGACTGGTCTCCATAAGGTGGCAGACACCCAGACATCCCCTGCAAGACAGGCTGAATAAAAAAATATACAAAGATTTGTTCACCTCTAAGACAAACTCAAGTGGCCTAATATATGTGAATTTATGGTCCTAGCACAAAAGAAGAAACAAAAAATTTTTTTTCTGAAAAAAATTATGATGGAAAAATTTCCAAATCTAATAAAATCTATAAACCCACATATCCAAGAAGCTCAACAAACCCAAAGTATAAAAAACAAGTGGAAAAATACGCCAATACATGTAATAAAATTTCTTTATTTTGTGATATGGAGAAAATCTTAAAAGTAGAGGAAAAAGGCACATTATGTACATAGAAACAAAGATAAAAATTACAGCAGACTTCTTATGAGAAACAATGCAAGTCAGAAGACAATGAAACAATATTGTTAAAATATACAAGATTCGGGTGAACTATCAACCAAGAATTCTATACTAAGCAAACCTCCTAAAAAATGAAGGTAAAATATAAGCTTTTTCAGACATTTGAAGCCTGAAAAATTTCATACCAGCAAACCTGCAGTACAAGAAATGCTAAAAGAAGTCTATCAAGCAGAAGAAAAATGAAGCCAGATTGAAAACTGGATTGACACAAAGTAATGAAGAGCACTGGGGACAGTGAATATGTAAATTTATATGAAAGACTTACTCTTATTCTTATAGGTCTCTTTAATAGCTAATTGTTTAAAGTAAATATAATAGTAATATATTGGGCAGTTTATAATATATATAGAAATAAATGCATAACAACTATAGAGCAAAAGCCAGAAGTAGGGGGCAGACGGTAGGAGGGTAGAAGTGGTATAAGTCACTTGAAAGAGAAATGTGATAAGAACAAAAGTATAGTGTTCACCTAAAGCAACCAGTAAAAACAAACAAAACCATGAAAAGTGTTAAAATAAAATTAAAAATTATTCAGTCCAGGAAAAAGCAGAAAAAGAGGAAAAGGGGAAAAAGAGAAGGTAAATAGAACACAAAAATGGTAGACTTAAACCCAGCAATATGAAAAATCACATTAAATAGAGAGGGAAGATGGCGGCGTGGTAGGAGGGAGCAGACCCTACTCCCCCTCTACACACGGGAGAAAAACCAGATCAATCTACGTAAAGATCAGAACAGACACGGAACAGTAATACAGCATATTGGAGAATAAGAGGTCGGAAATTGTAGCGGACACTGAAAAACAAGCGGTAAGGAGAGCTCTTCGGAACAATAAGAGCCCAGGGTTCCAGCGCGCGGAGAACGGGGCGGCCAAGGCCCCGGCTCGGCGCTCCACCAAGCCTGCCCCAGGGCCCTGGGGAGGGAGCTGGGTCAGCCGCTGAACCGGCTGGGAGATCTCAGGGGCCACCGCGCGACTGCGCCCGAGCAAAAGTGGGTGCCCTGCGAGGGAGCGAAAGTGGGTGCACCCCACCAGGTCACTGCGCGACTTTGAACCGAGTTTTCGTGGTCGCCGCGCGACTACGAAAGCATAGGCACCCCAAGAGAGACAGAGGCGCGGGCGAAGTGAGACAGCTGAATGAAAATAGACACCCTCAGGGGACCGCACACGGTCTCGGGCTAGTGGACACTCGCGAAAACATAGGCGCAGGCCACTGGAGACAGCTGTGGAGCCAGAGGTGCCAGTTCACCGGCGGGTTCGCAAGGCGGACAGCTCAGACCCAAGGTGCAGGCGCCGGATAGCAGCTGGAACACAGGCCTCTCTCAGATCCGAATGCAGGCAGCTGTGCCCGAACACTGAAAGCCTCCCAGGGACAAAGGCAGGCGGCTGTGCACGTCTGGAGAACCTAGCTCACACCCATAACCTCGGAGAAGTGCGCACACATCAGGAAGTTCAGATCACACGCTGGAAACCCTGTGGGGAGAGGTGCCCACTAACGCTGGGATACATAGCACAGTGAGGACTGAGTTCTGAACACAGAGAAAAGCAATAAGATCACCCCTCGGCCATTGCAGCCAGCAAGACCTGAAAAAAACCGGCTGGCAAGTTTGAAAACAACAAGAGGGTTTTTTTTTTTTTTTTTTTCTTCCTTTTCTTTTCTTTCTTTTTTTTTTTTTTTAAATTAATAATTTTTAATTTTTTTATTTCTTTAATATATTTTTATTTTTTTAAATATTTTGTTGTGTTTGCTTGTTTTTTTTTTTTTTTTCTTTTTCCCCCCTTTGGCTGCTTATATTTGTGTGGGGGTGTCTGTATGCGTGTCTCTTTTTTGTTTTGCCAGTTTGTTAGTGTCTTTTTGTTTGTAAGCCTGTATATCTATATGAGTTTTTAACTACTCCTTCTCCATTGTTTATATCTTCTTCTTTACTCCCCAACTCCTTTTGCCTTCCTTGAATTCCTTCTTCTCTTATCCCCTCTTCCTTTCTCTTCAATTTCTATCTTTTCTACCTTCCTCTTGTTTCCCCTTTCTTCTTTTTTTCATTTTCCCCCCTCTTCTGTTTGTAAATACACACGAGTGAGACAAAACAAACAAACAAGCAAGCCTGGAACTGTGGCGGGGGGAGATCCAGAGTTGGCCCCCAAAAGAGGGTATTCCAGCTGATGAGTCAGTGGAAGCAGTGAACAACAGGATATCCGAAGGAGAATCCACCATTGAATCTCACAGATATTCTACCACAGAAGGTCATACCACAAACCCAGGGAGCCAGAACAGATCAATTTAAGAAGTTGAGGCTAACAACAAGAGTCTTACAAACAATGGGAAGACAAAAGAACAATCCCCAAATGAAAGGAAAGGAGGAAGCTCAAGAAAGAATGCTAAATGAAACAGAGGCAACTCAACTATCAGATATCGAGTTCAAAGCAATGGTTGTCAGGAAGCTCAATGAGCTCTCAATGAGCTACCATAAACTACAGGGAAGTTATGATGAACTCACGGCAAACTATATCAACATGAAAAAGGAAATAGAAACTATCAACAAGGGCCAAGAGGAAATGAAGAACACAATCTCTGAACTGAAGAACACAGTAGAAGGAATGAAAAGCAGAATCGACGAAGCAGAAGATCGGATCAGCGAGTTGGAGGACAAAATAGAAAAAAATACTCAGAATGAGCAAGATAAGGAAAAGAGGCTTAGAAAGAATGAAGAGGGTTTAAGAGAAATGCAAGACAACATGAAACGGAATAATATCCGTATAATAGGAATACCAG
Source organism: Glossophaga mutica (assembly GCA_039655065.1). NCBI lineage: Eukaryota > Metazoa > Chordata > Mammalia > Chiroptera > Phyllostomidae > Glossophaga > Glossophaga mutica. The sequence continues at coordinate 163,906,413 of CM077303.1, forward strand.
AAGGAGAAGAACAAGAACAAGGGATAGAAAACCTGTTTGAAAAAGTAATGATGGAAAACTTCCCTCATTTGGTGAGAGAAAAAGCCACACAAATCCAGGAAACACACAGAGTCCCAATCAAAAGGAACCCAAACAGGCCCACTTCAAGACACATCATAATTAAAATGGCAAAACTCCAAGACAAAGAGAGAATCTTAAAGGCAGCAAGGGAGAAAAAGGAAGTAACATACAAGGGGGCCCCAATCAGGTTAGCATCTGACTTCTCAATGGAAACGCTCCAAGCCAGAAGAGAATGGCAAGAAATATTCCAAGCAATGAGAACCAAAGGCCTGCAACCCAGACTACTTTACCCAGCAAGGCTTTCAATCAAGATAGAAGGCCAAATAAGGAGCTTCCCAAACAAAAGAAGTCTAAAAGAATACACCTCTACCAAACCAATGCTGCAAGAGATACTAAAGGGACTGCTTTAAGGGAAGAAAGGAAAAGACAGAGAGAGAAAGAGACAGAGGAACACAGGTACGAAAATGGCAATGAATAAATACCTATCAATAATAACTTTAAATGTAAATGGATTAAATGCCCCAATCAAAAGACATAGAATAGCTGACTGGATAAGAAAGCATGACCCACACATATGCTGCCTACAAGAAACCCACCTCAGGACAAAAGACATACACAGGCTCAAAGTGAAGGGCTGGAAACAAATTTTCCAAGCAAATGGTCAGGAAAAAAAAGCTGGGGTAGCAATACTCATATCAGACAAAATAGACTTCAAAAGAAGGGCCATAAAGAGATACCCAGAAGGCCACTTCATAATACTCAAGGGAAGAATCCACCAAGAAGACATAAATATTGTAAATATATATGCACCCAACGGAGGAGCACCTAAATACATCAAGAAAATTTTAGAGGACTTCAAGAAAGATATAGACAGCAACACAATTATAGTAGGTGATTTTAACACCCCACTGTCAAAAATGGACAGATCTTCCAAACAAAATATCAACAAAGATATTGTGGCACTGAACAACACTCTAGAGGAAATGGACTTAACTGATATATATAGAGCCCTTCATCCCAAAGAAGCTAAATACACTTTCTTTTCAAATGCACATGGAACATTTTCAAAGATAGACCACATGATAGGACACAAATCAAGCCTCAACAAATTCAAGAAAATTGAAATCATACCAAGCATTTTCTCTGACCACAAGGGACTGAAACTAGAAACCAACCCCAAGGAGAAAAACCCAAAACCCTCAAAATCATGGAGATTGAATAGCATGCTATTAAACAATGAATGGGTCAAGAATGAAATTAGGGAGGAAATCAAAAAGTTTCTGGAAACAAACGATAATGAACTCACATCGACCCAAAACTTATGGGACACAGCAAAGGCAGTCCTCAGAGGGAAGTTTATAGCGATACAGGCCTATCTAAAAAAGACAGAAACATCTCAAACAAACAACCTAACCCTTCGCCTACAAGAACTCGAGGAACAACAACAAAGACAGCCCAGAGCAAGTAGAAGGAAAGAAATAACCAAGATAAGAGCAGAATTAAATGATATAGAGACTAAAAGCACAATCCTAAAGATCAATGAATCCAGGAGTTGGTTCTTTGAAAAGATCAACAAAATCGACAAGCCTTTAAGCAGGCTCATCAAGAAAAAAAGAGAGAGGACTCAAATAAACACAATCAGAAATGAAAGAGGAGATATTACAACCGACACTGCAGAAATACAAAGGATTGTAAGAAATTACTATGAAGAACTGTATGCCAAGAAATTTGAAAACCTAGGTGAAATGGACAGGTTTCTGGAAAAATATAACCTTCCAAAACTCAATGAAAAAGAAACAGAAAGTCTGAACAGACCAATAACGGCTGGTGAAATTGAATCAGTAATCAAAACACTCCCGACGCACAAAAGCCCTGGACCAGATGGCTTCACAGGAGAGTTCTACAAAACATTTAAGGAAGAGCTAACCCCTATTCTCCACAGACTATTCCAAAAAATCCAAAATGATGGAAGACTCCCAAACTCTTTTTATGAAGCCAGCATCATTCTAATCCCAAAACCAGATAAAGACACAACAAAGAAGGAGAACTTCAGGCCAATATCGCTGATGAACATAGATGCTAAAATCCTCAACAAAATATTGGCAAACCGCATCCAGCAACACATTAAAAAGATCATACACCACGACCAAGTGGGATTCATCCCAGGGATGCAAGGATGGTTCAACATTCGCAAATCAGTAAATGTAATTCATCACATAAACAAAAGCAAAGACAAAAATCACATGATCATATCAATAGATGCGGAAAAAGCATTCAATAAGGTACAGCACCCATTTATGATAAAAACACTCAGCAAAGTGGGAATAGAGGGAGCATTCCTCAACATAATAAAGGCTATATATGAGAAACCTACAGCCAGCATCATACTCAACGGGCAAAGACTAAATTCTTTTCCACTAAAATCAGGAACAAGACAAGGCTGCCCACTCTCTCCACTTCTATTCAACATAGTATTGGAAGTATTAGCCACAGCGATTAGACAAGAAAAGGAAATAAAAGGCATCCAACTTGGAAAGGAGGAAACAAAACTATCATTGTTTGCAGATGACATGTTAGTATACATAGAAAATCCTATAGTCTCGGCCAAAAAACTGCTCGACCTAATAAATGAATTTAGCCAAACAGCCGGATACAAAGTCAATATCCAGAAATCAAAGGCATTTTTGTATACCAACAATGAAACAACAGAAGTAGAAATCAAGGAAAAAATACCATTTGATATAGCAAAAAGAAAAATAAAGTACCTAGGAATAAACCTAACCAAGGAGGTAAAAGACCTGTATGCAGAAAACTACACAACACTGAAGAAAGAAATCAAGGAAGACACAAATAAATGGAAACACATACCGTGTTCATGGATCGGAAGAATTAACATCATCAAAATGTCCATACTTCCCAAAGCAATCTACAGATTCAATGCAATGCCTATTAAAGTACCAATGGCATATTTCACAGATATAGAACAAACTCTTCAAAAATTTATATGGAACCATAAACGACCCAGAATAGCGGCAGCAATCTTGAGAAAGAAGAGCAAAGCAGGAGGGATCACAATACCTGATATCAAAATGTATTACAAGGCCACTGTAATCAAAACAGCCTGGTACTGGCATAAAAACAGGCACGTCGACCAGTGGAATAGAATAGAGAGCCCAGAAATAAACCCTAGTGTCTATAGTCAATTAATATTCGACAAAGGGGGCAGCAACATAAAATGGAGTAAAAATAGCCTCTTCAACAAGTGGTGTTGGGAGAACTGGACAGCTTTGTGCAAGAAAATGAAACTCGAGCACCAACTTACACCATACACAAAAATAAATTCAAGGTGGATAAAAGACTTAAGCATAAGCCGTAACACCATTAAAGTCCTAGAAGAGAACATAGGCAGGAAAATCTCAGATATTACACGCAGCAACATTTTTACTGATATGTCCCCTAAAGCAAGGGACATAAAGGAAAGAATAAACAAATGGGATCTCATCAAAATAAAAAGCTTCTGCATGGCCAAGGAAAACAGTATTAAAATAAAAAGAGAACCGACTGTGTGGGAAAACATATTTGCCAATGATATCTCAGATAAGGGTTTAATCTCCAAAATATACAAAGAACTTACACGACTCCACTCTAAGAAGACAAGCAACCCAATTAAAAAATGGGCAAAGGACTTGGGCAGACACCTCTCCAAGGAGGACATACAGAGGATCCAGAGACACATGAAAAAATGCTCGATATCGCTAGCTATCAGAGAGATGCAAATTAAAACCACAATGAGATACCACTTGACACCAGTCAGAATGGCCCTCATAAACAAAGCAACAAACAGCAAGTGTTGGAGAGGTTGTGGAGAAAAGGGGACACTACTGCACTGCTGGTGGGAGTGCAGACTGGTTCAACCACTATGGAAAACAGTATGGGTTTTTCTTAAAAAACTAAAAATGGATATACCTTTTGACCCAGCAATTCCATTGCTAGGACTATATCCTAAGAACCCTGAAACACCAATCCAAAAGAAACTATGCATCCCTATGTTTATAGCAGCACAATTTACAATAGCCAAGTGTTGGAAGCAACCTAGATGCCCATCAGTAAATGAATGGATCAAAAAACTGTGGTACATTTATACAATGGAATTCTATGCAGCAGAAAGAAAGAAGGAGCTCATACCCTATGCAACGGCATGGATGGAACTTGAGAGCATCATGCTAAGCGAAGTAAGCCAGGCAGTGAAAGACAAATACCATATGATCTCACCTTTAACAGGAACCTAATCAACAAAACAAAGAAACAAGCATAATATAACCAAAGACATAGAAATTGGGAACAGGCTGAAAGTCACCAGAGGGGAGAGGGGAGGGAATTTCAGGGGAAAAGGGGAAGGATTTACAGAAACAAGTAAAAAGGACACATGGATAAAAACTATGGGGGGGTGGAAATGGGAGGGAAGGGCTGGGGTGGTGGGTTGGGGTGAGAATAAAAGACAGAAAACTGTACAAGATCAACAATTAAAATAAAAATTAAAAAAAAAAAATCCAAAAAAAAAAAAATCACATTAAATGTGAATAATCTAAACACACCAATTAAAAGGCAGAGAATGTCAGACTGGATTTCTACAAAAACAAGAACCAATTGTATATCCTACATAAGAAATCCATTTTATATAAATACATGTTAAAAGTAAAATGATAGGGAAAGACATACCACATTAGAACTAGTTAAAGTAAAGCTGGAGTGGTCCTATTCATATTAAAGTAGATTTCTGAGCAAGGACTATTAATGAATGGGAAAAAAGGTAAAAGCATAAATTGATAAAATAGAAACAATCAGTAAAATTGAAAGCTGATTCATTGAAAAATCAATGAAATTGATAAACTTCTTGCCACAGTGATTAAGTAAAAGAAAGAGATACAAATTACCAAAATGTGACCCATGAGAGAGATTACAGAACTAACAGTTCTACAGGCATTAAAATATGACAACAACTTTGTGCCAAAGAATAGAACTTAGATGCAATAGATGCATTCCTTGAAAAACAAAAATTACCAGAGTTCACTCAAGAAGAAATCAATAACCTGAATAGTCTTATAACTATTAATAAAATTAAATTTGTGATTAAAATTCATCCAATAAAGCAAACACCATGTCCAGATGGCTTCAACAGAGAATTTTATCAAACATTTGAGAAATATTAATACAAATTCTACACAAACCCTCTTATAAAATTGAAGCAGGAGAATACTTCCAACTTTTTAAATAAAAAGAGTGTTACCCTGATACCAAAACAGAAAAATACATTAAAATAAATTTTAAAAATGCATACCAATATCCTTCATAAACATAGATGCAAAAATCCTCAACAAAATAACAGCAAATTGAATCCAGCAATATGTAAAAAACATAAGGCATTCTGACCAAGTGGGTTACATCTCAGGAATGAAAGGTTCATTTATTTAAAAATTCACTGATGCAACTCAACATAATATAGTTAAAAACTAATGATCTCAATACATGAAAGGAGAAAAAGCATTTAGCTTAATTCAGCATTCAGCCACACACACACAAAAAAATACAAGCAAACTCAGTAGAGAGGTGAATTTCTACAATTTATAAAAGACATCTAGAAAACACCCTTTAGCCAGGATGATACATAATGGAGAAGGACTGAATTCTTTCTCCCTAAGATCAGGATCAAGGCAAGAACGTCCACTCTCACCATCTCTATTTCACATATTGGCATTTCACATATTAGGCCAGTGCAATAAGGTAAGAAAAGAAATAATGCCATGTAGATTAGAAAGGGAGGTGTGAACTGTTTTTATTCAGAGATGACATGATAATCTGAGGAATCTATGAAAAAGCGATTAGAACTAATAATTTAGCAAATTTTCAGGATACAACATCAATATACCAAACCAATTATATTTCAATACACTAGCAACAAAAAACATGAATTAAATTTTTTAAAAAAATTTTTATTTTCATTGTTGATCTTGTACAGTTTTCTGTCTTTTATTCTCACCCAAACCCACCACCCCAGCTCTCCTCACCTCCCTCCCATTTCCACCCCCCCCCATAGTTTTTGTCCATGTGTCCTTTATACTTGTTCCTGTAAATCCTACTCCTTTTCCCCTGAAATTCCCTCCCCTCTCCCCTCTGGTGACTTTCAGCATGTACCCAATTTCCATGTCTTTGGTTATATTATGCTTGTTTGTTTGTTTTGTTGATTAGGTTCCTGTTAAAGGTGAGATCATATGGTATTTGTCTTTCACTGCCTGGCTTACTTTGCTTAGCATGATGCTCTCAAGTTCCATACATGCTGTTGCATAGGGTATGAGCTCCTTCTTTCTTTCTGCTGCATAGAATTCCATTGTATAAATGTACCACAGTTTTTTGATCCATTCATTTACTGATGGGCATCTAGGTTGCTTCCAACACTTGGCTGTTGTAAATTGTGCTGCTATAAACATAGGGATGCATAGTTTCTTTTGGATTGGTGTTTCAGGGTTCTTAGGATATAGTCCTAGCAGTGGAATTGCTGGGTCAAAAGGTATATCCATTTTTAGTTTTTTTAGAAAATTCCATACTGTTTTCCATAGTGGTTGTACCAGTCTGCACTCCCACCAGCAGTGCACTAGTGTCCCCTTTTCTCCACAACCTCTCCAACACTTGCTGTTTGTTGCTTTGTTTATGAGGGCCATTCTGACTGGTGTCAAGTGGTATCTCATTGTGGTTTTAATTTGCATCTCTCTGATAGCTAGTGATATCGAGCATCTTTTCATGTGTCTCTGGATCCTCTGTATGTCCTCCTTGGAGAGGCGTCTGCCCAAGTCCTTTGCCCATTTTTTAATTGGGTTGCTTGTCTTCTTAGAGTGGAGTCGTGTAAGTTCTTTGTATATTTTGGAGATTAAACCCTTATCTGAGATATCATTGGCAAATATGTTTTCCCACACAGTCGGTTCTCTTTTTATTTTAATACTGTTTTCCTTGGCCATGCAGAAGCTTTTTATTTTGATGAGATCCCATTTGTTTATTCTTTCCTTTATGTCCCTTGCTTTAGGAGACATATCAGTAAAAATGTTGCTGCGTGTAATATCTGAGATTTTCCTGCCTATGTTCTCTTCTAGGACTTTAATGGTGTTACGGCTTATGTTTAAGTCTTTTATCCACCTTGAATTTATTTTTGTGTATGGTGTAAGTTGGTGCTCGAGTTTCATTTTCTTGCACGAAGCTGTCCAATTCTCCCAACACCACTTGTTGAAGAGGCTGTTTTTACTCCATTTTATGTTGCTGCCCCCTTTGTCGAATATTAATTGACTATAGAGACTAGGGTTTATTTCTGGGCTCTCTATTCTATTCCACTGGTCGACGTGCCTGTTTTTATGCCAGTACCAGGCTGTTTTGATTACAGTGGCCTTGTAATACATTTTGGTATCAGGTATTGTGATCCCTCCTGCTTTGCTCTTCTTTCTCAAGATTGCTGCTGCTATTCTGGGTCGTTTATGGTTCCATATAAATTTTTGAAGAGTTTGTTCTATATCTGTGAAATATGCCATTGGTACTTTAATAGGCATTGCATTGAATCTGTAGATTGCTTTGGGAAGTATGGACATTTTGATGATGTTAATTCTTCCGATCCATGAACACGGTATGTGTTTCCATTTATTTGTGTCTTCCTTGATTTCCTTCTTCAGTGTTGTGTAGTTTTCTGCATACAGGTCTTTTACCTCCTTGGTTAGGTTAATTCCTAGGTACTTTATTTTTCTTTTTGCTATATCAAATGGTATTTTTTTCTTGATTTCTGCTTCTGTTGTTTCATTGTTGGTATACAAAAATGCCTTTGATTTCTGGATATTGACTTTGTATCCGGCTGTTTGGCTAAATTCATTTATTAGGTCGAGCAGTTTTTTGGCCGAGACTATAGGATTTTCTATGTATACTAACATGTCATCTGCAAACAATGATAGTTTTGTTTCCTCCTTTCCAAGTTGGATGCCTTTTATTTCCTTTTCTTGTCTAATCGCTGTGGCTAATACTTCCAATACTATGTTGAATAGAAGTGGAGAGAGTGGACAGCCTTGTCTTGTTCCTGATTTTAGTGGAAAAGAATTTAGTCTTTGCCCGTTGAGTATGATGCTGGCTGTAGGTTTCTCATATATAGCCTTTATTATGTTGAGGAATGCTCCCTCTATTCCCACTTTGCTGAGTGTTTTAATCATAAATGGGTGCTGTACCTTATCAAATGCTTTTTCCGCATCTGTTGATATGATCATGTGATTTTTGTCTTTGCTTTTGTTTATGTGATGAATTACATTTACTGATTTGCGAATGTTGAACCATCCTTGCATCCCTGGGATGAATCCCACTTGGTCGTGGTGTATGATCTTTTTAATGTGTTGTTGGATGCGGTTTGCCAATATTTTGTTGAGGATTTTAGCATCTATGTTCATCAGCGATATTGGCCTGAAGTTCTCCTTCTTTGTTGTGTCTTTATCTGGTTTTGGGATTAGAATTATGCTGGCTTCATAAAAAGAGTTTGGGAGTCTTCCATCTTTTTGGATTTTTTGGAATAGTCTGTGGAGAATAGGGGTTAACTCTTCCTTAAATGTTTTGTAGAATTCTCCTGTGAAGCCATCTGGTCCAGGGCTTTTGTGCATCGGGAGTGTTTTGATTACTGATTCAATTTCACCAGCTGTTATTGGTCTGTTCAGGCTTTCTGTTTCTTTTTCATTGAGTTTTGGAAGGTTATATTTTTCTAGAAACCTGTCCATTTCACCTAGGTTTTCAAATTTCTTGGCATACAGTTCTTCATAGTAATTTCTTACAATCCTTTGTATTTCTGCAGTGTCGGTTGTAATATCTCCTCTTTCATTTCTGATTGTGTTTATTTGAGTCCTCTCTCTTTTTTTCTTGAATGAGCCTGCTTAAAGGCTTGTCGATTTTGTTGATCTTTTCAAAGAACCAACTCCTGGATTCATTGATCTTTAGGATTGTGCTTTTAGTCTCTATGTCATTTAATTCTGCTCTTATCTTGGTTATTTCTTTCCTTCTACTTGCTCTGGGCTGTCTTTGTTGTTGTTCCTCGAGTTCTTGTAGGCGAAGGGTTAGGTTGTTTGTTTGAGATGTTTCTGTCTTTTTTAGATAGGCATGTATCGCTATAAGCTTCCTTCTGAGGAGTGCCTTTGCTGTGTCCCATAAGTTTTGGGTCGATGTGAGTTCATTATCGTTTGTTTCCAGAAACTTTTTGATTTCCTCCCTTTATTCATTGTTTAATAGCATGCTATTCAATCTCCATGATTTTGAGGGTTTTGGGTTTTTCTCCTTGGGGTTGGTTTCTAGTTTCAGTTCCTTGTGGTCGGAGAAAATGCTTGGTATGATTTCAATTTTCTTGAATTTGTTGAGGCTTGTTTGTGTCCTATCATGTGGTCTATCTTTGAAAATGTTCCATGTGCATTTGAAAAGAAAGTGTATTTAGCTTCTTTGGGATGAAGGGCTCTGTATATATCAGTTAAGTCCATTTCCTCTAGAGTGTTGTTCAATGCCACAATATCTTTGTTAATATTTTGTTTGGAAGATCTGTCCATTTTTGACAGTGGGGTGTTAAAATCATCTACTATAATTGTGTTGCTGTCTATATCTTTCTTGAAGTCCTCTAAAATTTTCTTGATGTATTTAGGTGCTCCTCCGTTGGGTGCATATATATTTACAATATTTATGTCTTCTTGGTGGATTCTTCCCTTGAGTATTATGAAGTGACCTTCTGGGTATCTCTTTATGGCCCTTCTTTTGAAGTCTATTTTGTCTGATACGAGTATTGCTACCCCAGCTTTTTTTTCCTGACCATTTGCTTGGAAAATTTGTTTCCAGCCCTTCACTTTGAGCCTGTGTATGTCTTTTGTCCTGAGGTGGGTTTCTTGTAGGCAGCATATGTGTGGGTCATGCTTTCTTATCCATTCAGCTATTCTATGTCTTTTGATTGGAGCATTTAATCCATTTACGTTTAAGGTTATTATTGATAGGTAATTATTCATTGCCATTTTCGTACCTGTGTTCCTCTGTCTCTTTCTCTCTCTGTCTTTTCCTTTCTTCCCTTAAAGCAGTCCCTTTAGTATCTCTTGCAGCATTGGTTTGGTAGAGGTGTATTCTTTTAGACTTCTTTTGTTTGGGAAGCTCCTTATTTGGCCTTCTATCTTGATTGAAAGCCTTGCTGGGTAAAGTAGTCTGGGTTTCAGGCCTTTGGTTCTCATTGCTTGGAATATTTCTTGCCATTCTCTTCTGGCTTGGAGCGTTTCCATTGAGAAGTCAGATGCTAACCTAATTGGGGCCCCCTTGTATGTTACTTCCTTTTTCTCCCTTGCTGCCTTTAAGATTCTCTCTTTGTCTTGGAATTTTGCCATTTTAATTATGATGTGTCTTGAAGTGGGCCTGTTTGGGTTCCTTTTGATTGGGACTCTGTGTGTTTCCTGGATTTGTGTGGCTTTTTCTCTCATCAAATGAGGGAAGTTTTCCATCATTACTTTTTCAAACAGGTTTTCTATCCCTTGTTCTTGTTCTTCTCCTTCTGGTATCCCTATTATATGAATATTATTCTGTTTCATGTTGTCTTGCATTTCTCTTAAACCCTCTTCATTCTTTCTAAGCCTCTTTTCCTTATCTTGCTCATTCTGAGTGTTTTTTTCTATTTTGTCCTCCAACTCGCTGATCCGATCTTCTGCTTCATCGATTCTGCTTTTCATTCCTTCTACTGTGTTCTTCAGTTCAGAGATTGTGTTCTTCATTTCCTCTTGGCCCTTGTTGATAGTTTCTATTTCCTTTTTCATGTTGATATAGTTTGCCGTGAGTTCATCATAACTTCCCTGTAGTTTATGGTAGCTCATTGAGAGCTCATTGAGCTTCCTGACAACCATTGCTTTGAACTCGATATCTGATAGTTGAGTTGCTTCTGTTTCATTTAGCATTCTTTCTTGATCTTCCTCCTTTCCTTTCGTTTGGGGATTGTTCTTTTGTCTTCCCATTGTTTGTAAGACTCTTGTTGTTAGCCTCAGCTTCTTAAATTGATCTGTTCTGGCTCCCTGGGTTTGTGGTATGACCTTCTGTGGTAGAATATCTGTGAGATTCAGTGGTGGATTCTCCTTCGGATATCCTGTTGTTCACCGCTTTCACTGTCTCATCAGCTGGAATACCCTCTTTTGGGGGCCAACTCTGGTTTTTGTTTTTGTTTTTGTTCCCCCCCCCCACAGTTCCAGGCTTGCTTGCTTGTTTGTTTTGTCTCACTCGTGGGTATTTACAAAAAGAAGAGGGGGGGAAATGAAAAAAAGAAGAAAGAGGAAACAAGAGGAAGGTAGAAGAGATAAAATTGAAAAGAAAGGAAGAGGGGATAAGAGAAGAAGGAATTCAAGGGAGGCAAAAGGAGTTGGGGAGTAAAGAAGAAGATATAAACAATGAAGAAGGAGTAGTTAAAAACTCATATAGATAGACAGGCTTACAAACAAAAAGACACTAACAAACTGGCAAAACAAAAAAGAAACACGCACACAGACAACCCCACAGAAATATAAGCAGCCAGAGGGGGGGAAAAAGGAACAAGCAAAGCACAACAAAATATTTAAAAAAAATAAAAATATATTAAAAAAATAAAATTAAAAAAATGAAAAAGCAAAACAAAACAAAAAACACCCTCTTGTTGTTTTCAAACTTGCCAGCCTGTTTTTCAGGTCTTGCTGGCTGCAGTGGCCGAGGGGTGATCTTACTGCTTTTCTCTGTGTTCAGAACTCAGTCCTCATTGTGCTATGTATCCCAGCGTTAGTGGGCGCCTCTCCCCACAGGGTTTCCAGCGTGTGATCTGAGCCTCCTGGTGTGTGCGCACTTCTCCGAGTTTATGGGTGTGTGCTAGGTTCTCCAGACATGCACAGCCGCCTGCCTTTGTCCCTGGGAGGCTTTCTGTGTTCGGGCACAGCTGCCTGCCTTTGCTTCTGAGAGGGGCCTGCGTTCCAGCTGCTATCCTGCGCCTGCACCTTGGGCCTGAGCTGTCCGCGTTTGAGCACCTGCCCGTGAACTGGCACCTCTGGCTCCACAGCTGTCTCCGGTGGCCAGCGCCTATGTTTTCACGAGTGTCCACTAGCCCTCGACCGTGTGCGGTCCCCTGAGGGTGTCTATTTTCATGCAGTTGTCTCACTTTGCCCGCGCCTCTGTCTCTGTTGGGGCGCCTATGCCTTCGTAGTCGCCCGGCGACCAGGAAAACTCGGTTCAAAGTCGCGCAGTGACCTGGTGCGGGGCACCCACTTTCGCTCCCTCGAGGGGCACCCACTTTTGCTCGGGCGCAGTCGCGTGGTGGCCCCTGAGATCTCCCAGCTGGTTCAGCGGCTGACCCAGCTCCCTCCCCAGGGCCCTGGGGCAGGCTTGGCGGAGCGCCAGGCCGGGGCCTCAGCCGCCCCGCTCTCCGTGCGCTGGAACCCTGGGCTCTTATTGTTCCGCAGAGCTCTCCTTACCGCTTGTTTTTCAGTGTCCGCTACAATTTCCGACCTCTTATTCTCCAATATGCTGTGTTACTGTTCCTTGTCTGTTCTGGTCTTTCATAGATTGGTCTGGTTTTTCTCCCGTGTGTAGAGGGGGAGTAGGGTCTGCTCCCTCCTATCACGCCGCCATCTTCCCAGTCTGAATTAATATTTTTAATAATTCCATTTATAATAGCATCAAATATGAAATACTTAGAAATAAATTTGATCAAAGATGTATAGGATCCATACAATTAAAAGCACAAAAATTGCTAAGAGAAATTAAAAGAGACCTAAATATGTGGTGGGAAGACCAGGGTGGGCAAGGCAGGGACTGGAAGACTGGGAGATCCCACATTTGCATGTGAATAAAGTGGAAGGAACAACTGGGGAGCAAGACAGACCGTGCAACCCAGGGTTCCAGCATGGGGAAATAAAGCCTGAAAACACCCATGGGGGTTGAGGTGGCAGGAGAAACTCCCAGCCTCACAGCAGAGTTCATTGGAGAGACCCACAGAGTCCTAGAATGTACACAAAACCACCCACCCCAGAATCAGCACCAGAAGGGACCAATTTGCTTGTGGTTAGTGGAGGAAGTGACTGAAAAGACAGGGGGGAGCTAAGCAAGTGACATTGTTCCCTCTCAGACCCCTCCCCCACATACAGTGCCACAACACAGCTATGTGGGTTGCCTGCCCTGGTGAATACCTAAGTCTCTGCCCCTTCTTACATAATAGGCATGCTAAGACAAAAAAAAAAAAAAAAAAAAAAAATTGGACCAAATGAAAAACAGATCAAAGCTCCAGAAAAAACACAACCAAGTGATTAAGATATAGGCAACTCATCAGATGAACAGTTCAAAACATTGGTAATCAGGATGCTCACAGAAATGGTTGAGTATGGTAGCAAAATAGAGGAAAAAGTGAAGGCTATGAAAAGTGAAATAAAAAAAAAAATGTACAGGGAACCAACAGTGAAGGGGAGGAAACCAGGACTCAAAACAACAGTTTGGACCAGAAGGAAGAAATAAACATTCAGCCTGAACAGAATGAAGAAACAAGAATTCAAAAAAATGAGGAGAGGCTTAGGAACCTCCAGGACAACTTTAAACATTCTAACATCCAAATCATAGGGGAGAAGAGGAAGAACAAGAAATTAAAAGCTTATTTGAACAAATAATGAAAGAGAACTTCCCTAATATGGCAAAGGAAATAGACTTCCAGGAAGTCCAGGAAGCTCAGAGAGTCCCCATAAAGCTGGACCCAAGGAAGTACACACCAAAACACATCATAATTATATTACCCAAGATTAAAGAGAAGGAGAGAATCTTAAAAGCAGCAAGAGAAAAGGAGACAGTTACCTATAAAGGAGTTCCCACAGGACTCTAAGTGGATTTCTCAAAAGAAACCTTGCAGGCAAGAAGGGGCTGGAAAGAAGTATTCTAAGCCATGAAAGGCAAGGACCTACATCCAAGATTACTCTATCCAGCAAAGCTACTATCATTTAGAATGGAAGGGCAGATAAAGTGCTTCCAAGATAAGGTCAAGTTAAAGGAGTTCATTATCACTAAGCCCTTATATTTGAAAAGTTAAAGGGAGAAAAAGGAGATCAAAAATACAAATAGTAAAATGACAACAAACTCACAACTATCAACAACTGAACCTAAAAGAACAAACACAAAAGCAAAAACAAACTAAGCAAACAGCTAGAACGGACAGATTCACACAAATAGAGATCACATGGAGGGTTATCAGCAGCGGAGGAGGGGAAGGGGAAAATGGGGGAAAAGGTACAGGGAATAAGAAGCATAAATGGGAGGTACAAAATAGACAGGGGGAGGTTAAGAACAGTATGGGAAATGGAGAAACCAAAGAACTTACATGTATGACCCATGGACATGAACTAAGGTGGGGGAATGATGGTGGGAGGTGGGGTAAAAGGAGGGGAATAAAGGGGAGAAAAAAATGGGAAAACTGTAATAGCATAATCAATAAAATATATATTTTTAAAATGTAAATGTAAGAACTAAAATCAGAAAGCTTCTAGAAAAAACCAAAAAAATTTAATGATCTTGAGTTTTGTACATATATACACAAAATGTACAAAATATAAAAGACATCTATAAATTAAACTTCATCAATATTAAAAGGTTACTTTTCAAAAACACACTGTAAAGAAAATGAAAATACAAATCACAGATGAGAAAAAATACTTACACAACACATACCTGATAAAGAACTTGTATCCAGGGTATAAAAAAGGAACTCAAGAGACTTTGCTTCAGGCAATGGGCACACAGTGCAGTGTGAAGATGATGTTTTGTTAAGTTGTGCACTTGAAACCTGTATGATTTTGTGAACCAATGTCCCCCCAAGAAATTCAATTAAAAATGATAAAATAGAAATAAAAGAAGAACTCTCTGTTTTCTGAAAATTACTAGGAAAAAAACTCAGGGATAGGACAAACAACCCAATTACAAATTGGGCGAAAGATCTGAATATACTCCACTAAAGATGATAATTGGGTGGCAAATCAACACATGAAAAGATGGTCAACAACGTTAGTTACTAGGAAAGTGTAAATTAAATCACAGTGAGATGCCACAGAGTGTTTTACATGGCAAAATATGGTAACTAAAATTGAAAAGACAGACCATACTGAGTTTGGCAAGAAGTGGAGTAACTGGAACTCTCATACACTACTGGTTAGGATGTACTTTGAAAAACTATTTGGTGGTTTCTTCAAAAGGTTTACAACTACCATGTAAGCCAACTATTCTACTCCTGTGTATTTATTGAAAAGAAATGAAACCTTATGTCCACACAAACACTTGTACACTACTGTTCATAGCAGCTTTATTTGTAAAAGCCCAAAACCAAAAATAATCAAAATATCCATTCAGAGGTGAATGAATAAACAAATTGTGTATGCATGCTATGGAATATTGTTACTTTTATTTGGTGATAAAAAGGAATGAATTATTGATAACTACAAAAACATAGATCAGTCTCATACTAATTATGCTAGATGAAAAAAGCCAGGCCAAAAAAAAAGAGTACTCAATACAGATTCCATTCCAGAAAATGGAAACTAGTATACGGTGACAGAAGGCATATCAGGGGTTACCTGGAAATGAAAGCTGACAGGCAGTGGTAGGAAAGATTGAATGAAAACAGCATGATAAACCTTTGGTGAGTGGTGGGTATATTCGTATTTGAGTGGAGTGTACATACCCATGGGGTTGGTGTATATGTATGCCAAGACTCTTCACATTGTACCTTTAAGCCATAGCTTGTATATCATTTACAACTCAAGAAACTTTCAAATATTCATTATTGGGCTAAAAATTATAACTTCACTGGCAATATAACTAAGATAATAGTCCATATCCATCAATGGTTGTAAAGGATCAAATATGTGAGATGCAAAATTCTACTTACCATAAACCAACAGTATATTTAAATAAATACACTGCTTAAAAATTTTATTTTACAATTATAGTTAACATGCAATATTATTGGGTTGGCTAAAAAGTCCATGACTTTTTCCATAAGATAAAAGACACATTTTTCATTTTCACCAATAACTTTATTGACTTGGATATTTTCAATATGTTGGCACTCAACTGTGTGGGATAACACCGATTGTTCTCTTTGTCTTGATTTGATCGCTATCAACTTCAACTGGTCTACCAGGCCATGGAGCATCGTCCAGTGAGAAATCTCCAGCACAAAACTTTGCAAATCACTTTTGACACATTTGATAAGTCACAGCACCTCCTTCACATGCTGCACAAATCATTTTTGCATTTCAGTTGTTTTTACCTTTCTTGAAATAATACAGCATAATATCCTGAAAATGTTGCATATTTTCTTCCATCTTCAATATTGAAATGGCTACCCAAAAATTCAACAATTTTGATGTTTTTTTAAATGCATGTGGATATGACACTGGTCATAATACAATCTAACAAAATTGTTTTGAATGAAGTTAAAGACAATTAAGCACTGCTAGAGCCATCTTATGGAAAAAACCAAATGAACTTTTTGGCCAGCCCAATATATTAATTTTAGGTGAACAACATAGTGATTAGACATTATATACCTTAAAAAGTGATCACCCTGATAAGTCTAGTACCCATCTGCCACCTTATGTAGTTTTGACAATGTTGTTGACTACATTCCCTATGCTGTACTTTTACATCCCAAGACTGTCTTAATAACTAACTGGCAATGTCCTTCTTAATCCCTTCACCTTATTCATGAAGAATTTTCTGGATAGCTAATAAGCTGTGACTTTCTATATGCTCAGTGCCTTGACTGATACTTCTACTATAGTCTTTCTCACACTGAATTTTATTTTGTATTTACATGTTGGCTTCCCTTTCTCTACTGTCCCTTTCCCTCCAGGACCCTCAAAGACTAAGGATTTCTAGCCTAACACAATCTCCAGCTGATTGTTCTTGTTAACACAGGAAATACATGTTTAAATATCATAAATATGAATTATAATGAGGTCATAAACTACACTGAATAAGTTCAAAGCAACATTTACTAAGTCCATGGATTATAGCTTCTACCTAATAACTTTCCCCAGTGCTGACTTTTACTCACTCTTCTTATTCACAACCACAGTGAAGATTTGGCCTCCTCCTTCAGTGGGCTGGCTAAGAGCACTCAGATTGGAGCTCAGCAGCTAGTCAGTCACTTCAACCAGTCCACTAACCCAATTTTTCCTTCCTACTTTCCCAGTTTCTTAGCATAAACTAAAAGGGGTGTTCATGTGTGCATATCCTGTTAAACTTTTATCCTTTGGTCAATGAGGAACCCATACGCTGACTGCCCCATTTTTGTCTTTGAACTCCCTCAACAGTGATCAGTGTTGAATTTGCTGGTGATTTCACACAGGAAATTGAGGAAAAGGGTCAACTGCTAGGTGGTAGTGCTCTAACCTCTGCAACTTTTAAAAGCAAAAAATACAATAATTCCCTATGTCATTTTGACTAACTCTTGGACTTGAGAACAACCTCTTCTCGCAGCCTTCTTTGTTGGCACAAGATGGGGGTGGGATTCTCTCTTCCATCCCTCCATACTTTCTGTCTCATTATTGTGCTCAAGCTAGCTCATAGAAGCTTGTGAGGGTTGCCTGTTAAAGTTGCAAGATGTTGTGAGTAGGTTGTAAAACCCCTGGTAGCTTAAAATTGGCCAGGGTAGAAGTATTTACACTATAAGAATCAGCAAATGTGACAGGTCAGGGATCCTTCCTCCCCAAGATACTTGTTAAATGTGAACCAGCGTGGTGCTGCTCCTACATGTTACCACAATTGGTGACTCACAAATTTTCGCTCTTCCCCCAGTTTGAGCCTTATGGAGGCCTGCCAAGGAGGCCAGGTGAGACTTTGCTGCCACCTGCCTTACCAAGCAACTGTCCCAGACTGGCCCTAAGCTTCAGTCAAACAAAACTGTCACTTTAACTGCCACTTCAAATAGCAACTACTGTCTCAGGAAATTAAAGGTATCTTTGTTTCCACCAAGATTTTGAGCAAATGCTCTTAAGCATGTTATTCTTTACTTTGGCTTCTCTGAAAAGCGGAGTTTGTCATTTTGAAATCACTCTCACCTTTATATCAAGCTCAGTCTAGAACATTCAAATTACCATACACTGCCAACTAGAATAAAGGTGTATTGTAAAATATGGATAGTCTTTAAAACATTTTTCTTTTAGCAATATACATCCCTCTATAACTTGTAGGTGGCTCCAATTTTACTTAATATGGAAAGATATCAATTGTAATGTATCTAATTTTATTAGAAGGTTAGCTGCATAAAAGGGCTTATGACGTTACAGCCGCTGATATTTAAAACCAAATCAATAGATTATAGTAAGCATAACTATTACAAAAGAATTATTCCTGGCCAAATTACCATCAGAATACAGTACTTAAACTACTTACTTCCTGAAGTTGCTATATTCAAAGAATCTTTTAATGTCCAGTTTAGGAATAAAGCATTATCCTCTGATATAATAAAGGGGAGATTAAAGAAGAAATAACAAAAGGAATTTTTTCTATATGCTTGCTCTTTTCTACTATTATATATATATCATACTATTATGATATCACCAACCAGTTATTTTAGAAAATTGAGATTGCCATACTTCCTTGGTGATTTGTAAGGTAAGAATATGGCTGGGTTAAAAAACCATCCAAGAAGGAGAGATCACATGTGCGCTGCAAGTGTGAGCTAGTTTGCAGGATAAATGTGTCTTTATAAAATTTTCCTGGTAAGTAAAATGCTCTAAATCACATCATACTCTTTCAAAATTTACATTTATAAATGGTTTTCAGTTATAAAGTATAGCTCCCACCCTACAATCTTGAAGGGCAGCGATTCCTATGATATTAGCCCAGTTTTTAATGGATGAAAAAACTAGAAGTTCTGAAACGACAAGCAGCTTCTCAATATTGTATTGTAAGTGGATAAGCTGAGAATGAATTCATGTCCTTTGATTCACAGTCTGGCTTTCTTGCCAATATATCATGCTGCATCTCATCTATTTTCATAATGAAACTGAAAATTAATTCCATCACAAACATTTTCTGGTCCTAAGACATATAATACATCATACTAAATAATGCAGTAGTTATTTCCAAAAGAATAAATAATGTGTATTTAAAACATTATTAATAATAATCGAAATGAGATACAAATTATAAATAATATACTAAATGTTACTAAGTAAATATTATACTAAAATTTAAAATATTTTTCTAGAAACTTCTCTTTGGAGATGAAGACTCACATGCCATGACTAGTTTTATCTCAATTAAGACATAAATAGGGGGTTTTAAAAACTGTAATATATATTTAATTAAGTTAATCATTAAATATGTTCTGGGTACTCATTAGATGCCTAGAAGTTATCTCGAGGATATTCATTCATTAGTACTATTTAAGCAGCCGAGATAGTGATTTAGTTTCCTATAATATCTCTTCACAGTAAAAGCCAACCTTTTTTGTCTACTGCAATGGTTAGGGTTACTCCAATATTCTTAAGTCAGATTTCTAAGTGATGCTCTGTATGGATCAAACAGTCTTTTGTAGCTGGTTTCTACAAACCCCCAAAGAGCTTAGATATACATGAAATTCTTCAAATTAATACAGTCCTATAAGATTTTCAATCAATATAGCCAATCATTTCCACTGAGCAATACTTTTTAAAGGAATGGTTTATGAGTGTCTAACAGCTAGCAAAGAAAAGTGTATAGCAGGTAGAGTGAGTTGAACTACAAATAGTGCTGACATACTGACATTTCATCAACTAAAAGCAGGAGGATTCAATTCATATTGCTCTCAACTCTGCATGATGGTAACTTCTAATTAGAATGCTGTGGTTATTGCCTGTTGGCAGAGGAGAAAGGAATCTCAAACTTTTATTCATTCTATACTTTTTCGTGTCCCTTTGACAAGTCAAATGTTCCAAAACTGCTTCAGGAATTAACTCCTACCTACAACACCAATGTTCTTCAGAGCCCCAGTGAAATCTCTCTATTTCCACATTTGAAAAGGCAGATAATGATTTTTTAAAAAAGAACACTTTCTCTGCCCTGGCTGGTGTAGCTCAGTGGATTGAGCGCGGGCCTGCGAACCAGAAGATTGCAGTTCGATTCCCAGTCAGGGCACATGCCTGGGTTGCAGGCCAGTTCCCAGCAGGAGACACACAAGAGGCAACCGTACATTGATATTTCTCTCCCTCTTCCTCTCTCCTACCCTTCCCCTCTAAAGATAAATAAATAAATAAATAAATCTTTAAAAAAAAAAGAACACTTTCTCTGCCCTACACAACTAGCCTTTGGGGTTTTTATATTAATTACATGTTTGAGACACATGCTATGAAATACTATAAGCAAAGACTAACCTTAGACCGAGAGAGAATGGGGGCGGGACATGGAGAAGGAAAGACCGCACAGGTTGCTGCAGGTGGCACACCTGGGCTAGCAGCAGGGGCAGAGCAAGAAAGCCGTCACCACCCTAAGTCAATAGGCTGCCCAAAAGAAGCTGGTGCTCTGGGCGTAGAAGAAGACTGCCAGACAGGAGTGGTGGTCTTTTGTAAAGGATGCGGTCACCCCTAAACCAAGCCCACACTGGGTAGATTCAGGGGCCTAAATACCCTAAACTTTTTCCGTTCCTATAGGCTGACCATAACCAGAAGCCAAAGGTTATGAGTCCAAATACTATAGCCCAAAAAGTCAGCCTACTACAGCATGCAATAAGAACAAAAGGGTAGTAAGCAGGTCTGAAAGGTTAAAAAGGAATATATTCCACAAGTGGAAACCTATTCATGATTCATACTTATCAGGATGATTTGGAGTAACTGAACTTACTTCACTGAACTAGTTTTATATAATGCCTAAACCAAGTAGTACCTCAGAAGAAAAAAAAAGTATCTCCTTCACAAGAATCAACAACATGCAAATACATCACCAGGATAGAAAGAATGAATAAACGAAGAATGAAGTGTTATTTAAGATTTTCACACTTCCTCTCCAACACAATCACTGTAAGATTTCTGAAGATGAAAAAATGATTACCCACTGTTCAAGCTTACAGAAAGAAATCTCCAGACATAAGAGGATATCCAGAGATGAAAATACAAACAGTAATCTAATATCATCAATTTTAAACATAACATCCCATATATTAAAAACTCTGAAAGAACCAATAAATGTAGGGTTTCTCTATTTGTTTAAGAGTCATATTTTATTGAGTGAATTACAGTAGTGAAGGAGTAGCTGTAGACAGTATACCTGGTAAGGTTTCGAAGCCATATATGAGTGGCTATAACTCTTTTGCCTTTTAAGTTCTTCTGACTGACATAAGCAGAGTTGTTCTTCCCCTCTTCTGTGCCCTTTGCACCATCCAAATCTACTATGTATCTCTTCAGCACTTATCCTTTTGTTTGCATGTACTCACTCAATAAATACTTACTGGGCATCTGCTACGTGCAAGGTACTGTGCTAGCAAGCAATAATACAATAATGAACAAAACAGATTTTCTAAAAACATGCTCTCAAAAAATTTGTTTTGTATTAGGAGTTGATTGACAATAAACAAAATGGATGGGCTAAATTGTCTTCTCCAAAGTTCATGTACTGAGGACCCAGTGACTGAGAATGTGGCTCTATTTGGAGATAGGGCCTTTGAAAAGGGGATTAAGTTAAAACGAGGCCATTAAGGTGGCCCTAATTCAAACTGACTGATGTTCTTATCAGAAAAGGAAATCTGTATGTACAGAAAGACACCAGGAGTGTGGCACACATAAAGAGGACATGTGAATGTAGCCATTTACAAGTGAAGGAGACAGAGACCTTAAGAGAAACCAAACCTGCCAGCACCTTGATTTTGGACTTTTAGCCCCCAGAACTGTGAAAAAATCAATTTCTGTTGTTTAAGCCATGTAGTTGGTAGTAATTTGTTATGGCAACCCTAGTAAATGAATAGACCAAATAATATGTAAATTAATAGCAGGTGGAAGTAGAATGTAGTTGGTATGGTGAAGAAAATGCAGGAAAAGAGAGAACGAAAGTAGGCGAAATAGGTAGGGTGTCAGCAAAGACCTCACGTGGAGCTAGCAGTTGGGCACAGCCTTGAACAAGGTGATCAAGTAGGCTGTGTGCACATGGGGGTGTGGGGATGGGAGAGCGCTGTTGGCAAAGGGAATGACAAGTGCGAAGGTCCAAGGTAGAGGCGGGCATGGCATGTCCAAGGAAAAAGTAGATCGTTAGGAAGGCTGGAAACATCCACTAGTCACTCATAAGGATGGCAAGGGATGAGGTCAGAAAAGTAATGAGAAAGCTGATGCGATACGCCTCGCTGTTCACAGTGTGGACCTCCAGCTAGCAGTACAGGCATCATACAGTCGGACTGTCGGCAGTGCAGAGTCGCAGGCCCCTCCCAGACTTATGGAATCAGAATCTGTGTTAAAGCAAAATCCCAAGTGATTTCTAGGCCATTAAGGTATTTAACAGCTTTATTGACGTATAACTTGTATACCATACAATTCCCCCATTTAAAGTATACAAATCAATAATCTTTAGAGTATCATAGGTGTGTACAACCACCACCACAGTCAATTTTGGAACATTTTTATCATATCAGAAAGAAAGCCTACACACTTTTATGATTACAAAATTGCTTTCTTTATTTCTATTAACATTTTTGTGGTTGCAGTTTCTGGGATATGCCTTTTCCCATATTCTTCCTTTCAATCTGTTTGTATCTTTGAATAAAAGTATATCTTCTATAAATAGTATAGAGTTGGATCATGTTTTTAATCCAGTCTGACAATCTCTGGCTTTTGATTGAATGATTTAATCCATTCACATTTAATGCTATTGTTATATAGTTATTTACCTCTGACATTTTACTTTCTGTCTTTACATGTAGCAGGTACTTTTTGTTCTTCTAGTCTTCCATTGTATCATTCTTTTGTCTCTGTGAATATTTTCTAATGTAGCATTTTAGTATCTTTAATAATTTTCAACTACATTTTTACTGGTTTGCTTTGGAATTTACCATATATGAGGTCTGTTCAGGAAGTATCCAGCCATATAATATGAAAAATTGAGACATTTGCTGAAGAAGATACTAGATACAAGAAACACTGTACATAGGACAATGACTCCTCAGTGCCCTTCAAAGTAAGCACCTTGGGACTTCACACAGTTCTCCCAGTCACCATCAGCTGCCCTGTTGTATTTTCCTGAATCTTATCAGTGGTCTGACATCTCTTCCCTTGCAAAGGTGATTTTAGCTTTGGGAAAAGCCGGAAGTCACAAGGTGCCAAATCTGGGCTGTAGGGGGGCTGAGTCACCTGGGTGATTTGATGTTTCACCAAAAACTCTGCATGAGACATGATGCAGGAGTATGCACATTGTGGTGATGAAGCTGCCCATCATCAGATACCCATAGCTATGGCCTTCTGAATCATTCAAATAGTGTCTGCGGAGGAATGTTCAAGCTTAATGCAAAATTTGATGTAGATTTGTTGTTCTTCTCACTCAATCATTTTGAATGTGATGGCCACACAGTACATATGTTCACTGAATGGCATCTACCATTCCCACTGACTAGTACAGTGAAATCATCATTGTTCATGCATGTGTATTCCAGTTCACTCTCCTTGGCTGCCAGGTTACACTGATATTGTGAAAACCCTTCTCATTATATTAACAGTGGCTGGACTTTTTCTGGGCAGACCTCATATATAAACTCTTCAGAATCAGCTTCCAATTTATACAAGTTTAATTGTACTGATATATAGAGATATTACTCTTATATAGCTCTATTCCCTTTTATTTGTTTTTTGTGGAATTTTTGTTACATAATATTACATGTATTGTTATAAATCAAACTACACATTGTTATGACTCTTACTTTATCATCTGCAGTCAATTCCTTAGCCCAATACAGCTTTGCTCTTTTATTTTGTCATTGCCAAATATATTACATGTATATTTGAGAAGTGCCTACAAGGACCTTATAGGCTACTGTAAGAATTTTGTCTTATATTTTGAGTGAAATGGGAAGACACTGAAACAGAGAAGTGACCTGATCTGACATATTTAAAAAGGTTCTCTGTGTACATTTTGTTGAGAATAGTCTCTAAGAGCGCAGGGGTAGAAGCCAAGAGATCAATTAAGAGATGTTTGCCACAATTTAGGCATGAAATAAAGATGGCTTAAACCAGGTTGGAAGTGGCAGAGTTAGGAAGAAACAATTGGCTTCTGGATATGATTTGAATGTAGCCAGTGAGATTTAATGACTGATATTAGGATGGATAAAAACAGAAGCATCATGGATAACTCCAAGCATTTAGCCCTAAGCATTGGAAGAATGGGCTCCCCATTAACTGAAGTGGGGAAGACTATTGGAGCTTACAGTTTAAGGGGATGTCCAGGAGACACTGTGAGTTGTGTTAGGTTTGAAATTCTTTATAGGTGTTTATTGGGCAGAGGTACATACAAATCTAGAAAGTGCTTCAAGCAGGAACTCTAAACTTAGCAACCATCAGCATGTAGGTGGTATTTAAATACATAAGACTCAGTGAGGTCCTTGAGGACTGAGAATAAAGAACAAAGAAAAGACTAAATGAGGCATGGAGACTGAGTTCTGGGACACCCTGGTGTCAAAAAGTGAGGGGAGATGAAGAGGAATCTGCAAAGAAGAATGACAAGAAGGGAACGGATTGTAAATATTTGACTCCCTATATGCCCTGTAAGCTGCTAAAAAGTAGAAATGATATCTTTCTTACTTCGCCCCTTACACAAGAGTTGTCCATCTGCTGTTCTCAGCCATGTGCTCTGCTAGAGCTCCCAGTGAGCCTGATGCACACCTCCAGGTAGAGAACAACTGTCCCTGTGTCTGTCCCACAGCTGGGCACCTAGAAGTTGCTGTGTGTTTCTGAAATTGGAATTTAATATATGATTAGCACACAGAAAGTCCCAAAGGTTCCCAATATTACTTTTGAACTATGACCATCATTAGCCCTCAGCTGCGATCTTATGAAGAGAAGCCACACAGATCCCTAAGTTGTGACTGGGGTGACTGCTGTGCAAGCTAACGCTGTAATGTGGGCGTACCTACATTACAGAAGCTTCAGTGAAATATGTAATGCAGGCGAGCAAGGTGGGTAGTGTTTCTGGAGATGGGTCATTTTTAAGTTGCTTCACATTATAAAGTCAAATGCCTTCTTTTCCTATATTTGTGACATGTAATTCTGCTCCCCTTAAGAGTGGTAGCACCAAGTGCAAAGAGCACAGTCAGAATTTCGTTCAAATCCTGGCACTGCCATTTGTAACTGATGTTCAGCAGGACACTTACACCCTCTGGGCTCATTTCTTTCCCCTGTGGAATGAGAATAATGAATCCTACTCTGAAGAACCATTGCAAGACCATAGATGCATTTAAATTATCTCACCTATAGTAGGCTCACACAAATGGTAGTTGTTACTATCAGAATATAAGGTAAAGAATTATGAATTGAATAGTCAATTACTTACTCATAGTCACATAATAGATGTACTACAAAACTTAGTGGCTTAAACCAACAATAAATATTTACTATTGCAGAGTTTCTATAGGTCAGAAATTCCCAAGCAGCTTAACTGGTGGTTCTGGCCTAGCAGCTCTCATTAGGATGCAAAGTCAAGACGGTGGTCAGGGCCAAAGGACCTACTGCCAAGGATATTCATGTGCATGGCTGACAAGCTGGTGCTGGCTGCTGGCCAGAGCCCTCAGTTCCTGCCATGTGGACCTCTCCATGTCCTCATGGGGATAACTGGCTTCTCTCGGAGCTAGCAATCCAATGGACAGCATGGCAGATTATCAAATTCTTTCATGACCTAGTGTTAAAAGTCACACATCATTATTTCTGCAAGAATGTATTGGGTACACAGGGCAGTCCCCTTCAGTGAGGCAGAGGGCAAGCATGTGAATAACAGAAGGGGATCATCGGGTGCCATCTTGGGAGTTTAGCTACCACAAATTGTAACTAAAGTACACCTTTAACATTTACGTGTTACACTATTTGAAAATATTGAACAACAGTAAAATTTGCTTGCTTTCTCTGTGCCACTTCTAAAATTGCAAATAATTCCAATTATTTCTTAATGACTTTAAATATGTGTGATTATTTTTATTGTCATTCTCTTTGTATTAAAGGTTTCTTTCAAATGACTGGTTATTTGAGCAAGCATGGGGAAAGCTTCTGATGTGAATACATAATTGACATTTAGTATAACTAGAAACTCAGTGTTTCAATTTTCCCAAGAGAAAATGAAGTTTTATTTCCACTGACAACGTTATAATAATATAATACACTATCTCAATCTTGCAGCATGGCAAAAAATAATACTAAGAAACTCTTATCAATTATTAAGAAAGTCAGATTAGTGAAATAAAGAACAAACTGACAGTAACCAGAGGGGAGGTTGGAGGGGATAACGGGGGCAAAAGGGGGGAGGGTCATCAAGGAACATGTACAAAGGACACATGGACAAAGCCAAAGGGGGGAAGGATCAAGGGCGGGAGGTGGGGATGGCTGGGGTTGGGGGGAGTGATGGGGGAAAATGGAGACAATTGTACTTGGGCAATAATTTTTTAAAAAGAGGGAGAGAGAAAGAGAGAAAAGAAAGTCAGATTAGGATTATGCTGGTTATCTTCCAATACCAACAACCACAAAAAATTATTTCCTACCTTCCCACTAACCAGTTGCCTGACATTGAGATTATGAGTCATAATCTCAATTTTTTTATATTTAAACTGAGAAAATTGGAGTTTTGGGGAAAATAAAAATCATATATTCTCATTTTAAGAACATAAAAATATATGAATTAGAGCAACCTATTACTTCAACTTCTTAAATTATATGATTGTTTCTTATGCATTCTTTGAAGTATAGAATGATGGTTAAACCACCTTTAAATAGATTTGGCATAATTTTTATTTTATAAGTGCAAAAAATAGTTTTGGGGACATCTATCACAGCCTTGTTATTAGTTCATCTGCCCCTACTTAAAATTTTGTATCAGCAAACACAACCACTGCCTTGGTTACCAAGAGAAATTTCCCAAGATATTATGAATGTACCATGCTGGTATGAATAGCAGTTTTGTGTTAACATCTTCTTTCTGACCTCTATACCAAGGAAGGAAGGAATGTTAGATTTTGAAGCTCTTAAAAGCTGGCAAGAAAAGGTAAGTTAAAGGGTCAGAAGTGAGAAGACAAAATATTGATATTACTTTCAGAAGCAATGAAAGTAACAAAGATTTAAAGCTGAGTATAAACAAGTAGTATATCATTCTGCGTCAAGGAAATCTTTTATATGACTGAACTTGTTTTTCTTGACAGACAGGCTGAAACTTAGGAACCTGCTTTGTTAGCAGGCTGTCAAATGATATGCTTATATTTGGGTTTCTTGAAGTTTTATCTGCTGTAACTTATACTTTTTCTCTTCAAGCTGCAATTCACTCTCTGAGATAATAAATAGTTAAGAGCATTTAGGGCAAGTATTCAACTCACGTTGCCTTTCACCCTGCAAAAGGATACCTTCTAACTAGCATCTTTATGGTCCTCCTTTAAGATGTTACTTTCAGAAGATTCTGTTGTTCTAGGTCATTTTAAATGATATCACATGAAATAGGTCATCAAGTTTACACACTCACCAACTAGTGTTCGGTTTAAGCCACACCTAGCCCATGCAAAGGCTGTGTTCCAGAATACGAAAACTTGAAGCTTATCAAAAAACTATTGTCATGCAAGTCAATCTTTCTTGCCTTAACAATTGTTCAGGAAGCTATAGAGCAGTGGTTTGCACTCTGTTCCTGAGAAAGTCTCGAAGTCTCTCTTCACTGGAGATCCCAATTTGACTACTCCAGTGTGTAAAGATGTAAGAAATTGCTGTTGTTTAAAAAAATATTTTCTCCCACCTTTAAGAAACACCTTAAGGCTGATAGTCAATAGAATGCTAAGAATGGTGGAATGATGTAATATATACATGGCAGACGTATCTGGTTCACCACCACTGACTGGTGCTTCCTTTCATAGCATAGGGTTGTTGCTGCAAGCAGCTTCCCAGATGGGCATGACATTCGCCAGGGCCAACCATGCACCAACTCCACTCACATTCTATTGGCCCAAACCAGTCACATGGCCCCAAACATCTAGATGGGCCAGTTCCAAACAATGGAAGTGACATGTGCCTCTTCCAAGCTGTGTGTGCTCTTTCCACAGTGTCTTCATCTTCAGCAGCAAGCCTGGGATCATCTGCTGAAGGTAGCTACAATGTATGATGGAAGGAGCCAGAATCCCTAAGTCAGTACTCATAGGAGAGTTGCTTATTCAAGAAAGAATATGTGTATTGAATGTTGTATGAGAGAGAATAGAATTTTGTGTCATAACATTGTGGTTTAGGGGATTTTCTACAGCAGTTCATCTACCCTGACCAAATGGCAGACACCGAACAACTACAAACGTAAATTTTCTCAGGATCCAGGATACTCTGGGAAAATGGAAAAGAAGCACAAGGAAGAAAAAGGCACAGACACAGAAGCAGAAAAAGCCAGGAGGGGGAGCAATAGGTTCATTTCCTGGGTGAACCCCAGAGAAATATCTGCTCTTAGAACAACCAGTTCCTTGGTCTGAAGCAATGTGGGCTTAAAATGAACAGCTTGGTTGTCCATACAATTATCATTTTTTTTCTAAAAATATGGTAAGAAAAAAGTACAAATAATCTCTGTCAGGTTGAAAAAGAAGCAAACTAGGAGTGATAAGATGGGTATGTAGCATTTTTAATAGAGTATAATATTTTATCTGGGCTTTTATTCATATTTTATAACCTAGTGAAAAGGACTGGGCTGAAGAAACCCAGAGAGACATTCAAAAGGAAAGGATAAGGTGGGAAAATGCTGAAAAAAACCCTGAAGATTCAAAGTAAGAGAAAGTGTCAGAGAAGTTACAAGGTGGTTTCAAAAAAGGAGTCAAACTTTATGGATTTCATGATAATTTTTTAAAAGCTAGAAATTAGAGATGGTAGAGAAAATGCTTTGAAGACTTAAGAAGTATATTTATTCAACAAACTTACTGAGCAACTAGTTTGTGCTGAGTCTGTGATAGGCACCAGGGATAGAAGAACCGTGTGAAGTTCAGACTTCTTAAACAGAGAATTTAAAAAAACAAAACAAAACAAAACTGTGATACATAGTATTCTGTCCCACTAGCCCTCGGAATGGCAACAGTTTTTCTTTGACTCAAAAACTGAGTTAAGGCTAGTGCAAAACAAAGAGCACAGTTTTTCTCCTACTACAACTCCATCTTCCTAATTCTATCCTAGCAACCTGAAAACGACAAAGTGGCTAAAGAAAGAGAAAATTCTAAGACTTCAACAGACAAAAATAGAGCTAAATAATTATTTCTAAGAAAATAACATTACTTTTTATCACCACACACTGAATAGCTTTCCTGATTGTCCCCTGTAAGTCTGTAACAGTACTGGTTGCAGAATGCACAGTTTCTGACAATAGACAATATGACTGAAAAAAATGAGTCTCCTATGTGCAAAATAACACTTTCACCACAATGGGCTATTCGGGCCTGCTCTCTCTGGACCTTTGCGGAACAGAATACCAGTGCAGGCTAATTACACGAGCTAGCTGAAAATTGAGTATGTATTGGCAAGCCATTCCCCTAAAGAGAATCGGAGAAAAGGTGTTAGCACCAAACACAAACCAACAGGAGAAAAGTGAAATGAACACAAACCAACAGGAAAAAAGTGAGACGGCAAACACGAGAGCAGAGGCATTCTGATTAGCATACTGCCCTTAATCATTTTTGCGGATGCGCATAAGAGAGTTGCACAATTCTCTGCCGTAGAAAAGAACGCTTCCAGCACAACTCACTTGTGAGTTCCCCTGCGTCCACTCGGACCTGTGCTTAATGCACAGGGAGTAGGAGAGCAGCGAGCGCCACAGCTCCTCCCGGCTCACCCGGGATGTTGTCTCCAGGAACCTGCATCCTAGCCTCTTTTTCTCTGCCTAAATAAAATTTGCTTTGGCCCTCAAAAAAGAAAGGAAAAAGAAAGAAAAGAGAGAAAGAAAGGAGGGAAGAAAGAAAAAAAAAAAAGAACACTTTCCAGGATGAAAGAATTTTCCCCCATGCTGACTCAAATGCTTTGCTCTGATGCACCACTGTGGATCAGCCTCAGGTTGAGGACCTTTGTCACTTTGGGGTGCAAAACAAGTTCACGTCAGAAAAAAAGTTGAAGAGTCAAAGGTAGCCCTGGCCGGATGGCTTGGTTGGAGCATTGCCCTATACACCAAAGGGCTTCGGGTTCAACCCCTAGTCAAGGTACACACTGGGGTTGCGGGTTTGGGTCCTTGGTTGGGGCTTACACAAATGACAACCGAACAATGTCTCTCTCTCTCTCTTTCTCCCCCCACCCCCCTTGCTAAGCATATCCTCTGGTGAAGATTTTAAAAGAAAAAGATGCAAAGGCAACTTTCACACACTGCTTCCCATGTTGGCAAGGAGTACAGTTGGCTTGTGCCAGGGGATGGTAGAGGGGTAGAGCAAGGACCAGTTGTTCCAAGTTCTACTCTTCATGGGGCATGATGCCATTCGTCCTGAAGAGGTTTAGAATTTGAGTCCTTCAGAAAAAGTTTCAGAAAGAGCCCAACAAACAACAAACAAATGCTCCTCGTGGTCAAAACAAATGTGTAGAGTCATCCATGACGCAGGAGCCACTTTAGGTCCACACCCAAATCCAGCGACTTTGTCGTTCGAGAAGAGAAGCATGGGCTGTGAGCAGGGCTCCCGGCAGGAATGATGGCCTGAACTGTGTCATTTGATGGACTCTTTTTAAAGGCCTGGGCCCAATGTAGGGAAACCCAAGTATGGTATCGGGGAATTACTTACAGTTTACTCCTAAACTGAAGATTCGGAGAGAGGAGAAGGGAGGGCTCCTAACACAAGTCATCGCCTTCATTCCAGATGCAACCATATCCCTCAGTCAAGGATGTAACTGAGCTGGAACAACTCCACAGTGAGAAAGCTTTTCCTTCTTCCCTTTTTCTGATCACTTCCTGGTGCTATTCTCTGGGTCAAACCCAAAGGGAATCAGATGACAAAGGAGCCTATAGACGAAGTCCCTGTAAGCTGGCTTCCCAGAGCAAAGCATGACCCAGACCGAACTGCAGTGAGGAGAGTAAAGTGGATCAGGCGTGGCAAATGGAAGGTCCTTAGCACAGCTGATTTCTCCAGAAAACTTAGGGCTCGTCAATTGGGATTTAAGGAAAACAAACATTTTAGTAGGGCTATCCTTTTGTGATAAACTGAGCTAACACACAGGATTGGACTCTCAAACCAGATCAACTCAAATCAGAGATCTCACCCTGTATCCGGCTTTCCCAGCAATTTCAAGAATACAGCCAGTCAAGAGTTTCAGTCAGACAAAGTAGAGAGTTGTCTGCGACAGTAGGGGTGGCTTCCCTGGCCCTGTCTTCTGCCCTGGACACGCACCTTGGCCCAGAATAGGAGGTGAAGTCTCAAGGTGAGGTCTGTGAGGTTCTTTGCACAGGAGGAATTTTTAAAAACCATGGAGCACTGCCCTTTATACCCAGAAACTTGGATGGTGTGGGTGCCACTCTCCAGGGAGACATGCCTCATAAATCCTGGGTTCCGTTCATGGTAAGTAATACTTTAGCCTGCTAGGGGCTTTCAATGGATAAGGTCTCGTTCTCCTAACAAAATCATTAGTTGATAACCCAGAGGTACAGTGAAAAAGAAATTAGACAAGGTTGCCTACCTTGCTTTTCCCCACCCTCACGCCCACACATACAACCTCCCACACCCCCAGGGAAGGGAGTGAATGGATTTTAGGCATCTGTTTTAACTCTCCTTCCACAAACACTATAAGAGGAAGAAGTGTGTGTAGGTGTGTGTGGGTGCGGGTGAGAGAGACAGACAGAGGGAGAGGGAGAGAGAAGGAAGGAGCAGGGGAGGAAGCAAACAGAGAGGGGGAGAGATTTTTAGGAAGAGAAAGAGAAAATATTAAAATATGGAGGAGGGAAAGTTACTGGTGTCTCTTGCATGAGACTGGCATGAGGAAATCTGCTATATCTCTCACCCTGAAGAATCTTCCTACCTTGTCAGGCAAGCCCATGGTGAAATGCAACTCTGGTTAGTTTTTCTGAGGGAGACTACAGGTGTAACCACGTGCCCCCACCCCACAGGCTCCTCCTGGCCAGCACGGTCAGCCCCTGCCCCATCCAGATGCGGGCAAGGCAGTGCCTCTGCCCTCTGACTCTTAGGCCACCAGGGCTTCCTCCGTGTCTGAAGCTTTGTAGCTTTTAGATCTCCTTTTCCTAGTGTGGAGAAGACGGTGTCACAAACTTTCTAAAACACAGGACTGTAGGTAAGTGTGGGGAGGTTGGGAGTGAGCAGCAGTTGGGACTTGGGGTGAATTTGTTAACTTTCTGGGATTGTAAGCAATTTAATGCAAGGGTGCATTTTTCTAAAATCAGGTCCAGAATGTTTATAAGATTCTCAGAAAGACTGAGAGCCTATAGAAGTTTAGCCAGAGAAACTACACAGAGTTTTTTGTGAATGTGGACCCAGGGACAAACCAGCAGAGTCCCCACCGCGGGGTCTGAACCTGGGCTGCACTGGTCAGCTGCTCTTCCAACCTCCACACCCACGGGAGCATCTCCAAGCTCAAGGTCAAGCCTGAGCAGGAGCACAGTCTTATTTTCCAGATGATGTCAAAGATGCTATAAAACATTTTGAATATAAAAGGGTTAGGTTTAAATTAAAGCACTCGTGAAGAGTAGAACTTACCTTTTCGTCTTGTTGGATAACTTCTGGAAGCCGTGGTGCAGACTTGTGCATTTCTCTGCCAGCTGGAGTGACTTCTCGTTCAGATAGGTGCTGTTCCATGAAAGAGATTTCACAGAAAGATTGATTGACAAGGAGCGCTTATAAGATGTTGTTAACAAAAAGCAGATTTAATTGCTAAAGTGTGCCCAAATGAAGTCTGGGTTTATTCCATTATTAGATTTCTGCATGGAAAAGGAAATTGATGTTTTCACTTCTGACAGGTCTAAATTTTTTTTAAAAAAAGCTCACACTACAAAGTCAAAAAGGAAAGGCTTGCCTATGGAAGACTTTACATTTTTGTATTTTGAGGTTATTATGTACAATGAATGAGTTACTAAGTAGTTTTAATCATCGTGTGTGTGAGCAGAGTTCATTTTTAAAAGATGTTGTCTCTGGTAGGAAGCTCGCAGACACAGGAGATCAATAGTTCTCTCCAGAAGAACACAAGGTAAATCTGGCCTTTGATTATTATGGTAACTGTGATACAGGGCTTGTTGCTCTTGCTTTATGAACCTGAAAAATTGGAGTTGGAACAAAACCAAATCAAAAAGCGAGGCATTATGGAGTCGGGCTGCCTAAGGAGCCTCACGGAGGTACACAAGCTAGTTAAACGCCCCAGGCACCAGTTTCCACCTCCCCTCATCCTTCCCTCAGTGTCATTGTCACGACATACACAGTGACATAGAAAGCATGTAAAGCAGTTGGTACCGCGCCTGATACAGTATATGGTCAAAAAGTATTACATATCATCTCCCTTAAACTTCAAAATTGTGCATTCAACTCCGACTACTGTTAATACCTTTATTTAACCATCCTGAGGGTATTTGCTAAAGACAGCCTAATAAGGGCTGGGGGCTGGGCCCAGGATGCTTAGGATATGGAGGTAGATAAAACAAGCAGGGTCCCTTTCCCTAGTGGAGCTTGCAGTCTGGTCAGGGAGAAAGACACATCAAACCAAACACCACACGAGTGAATATAGTGTAGAACTGTGAACTATGATTCAGATCATTAACACAGCAGTGTGTGCCTAGGAGGAGTGTAATGGGGTCAGAGGACCCCTGCATACTGAGGGACCTCTGAGATAGTGTTATTCAGGTGATGATCTCAAGGGTAATTCAAATGAGCGAGATGGACTTTGGGTAGCTGGGAGCCGGGGGAGGGGGGTGCATTTCAGGCAGAGGGTCCAGAATGGGGAGTAACCCAGAGTGTTGGAGGCACTGAATGAAGGAGGTGGGGCTCACAGCTGAAGGCTGATGGGTGTATGGAGTAGTGAGTAGGGGCCAGAGCACACAGGCCTGATAAGCCATGTTATGAATTTATCCAGATAAGAAGAAGACGCAACAGAAAGTTTGGGGCAGGGGAGTGATGTGACCTGGTGTCAGCTTTAAGAGGTTCACTATGCAGAGAAATGAAATGAGGGGAAGCAGAACTGTAGGAAAAGGGGTGAAATTAGGAGGTGTCCACGGGGTTTTAAGAGAGGCATGATGCCAACTTAGATATGATGTCATAAAAAACAACACCCAACTCACAGTTGTTTTACATCACCGAGTTCTGTTATCAGCTCATGAAATGCCCACTGCACGACTGTGTGGCTTTCTAGGGCAGCTCTGCTTCATGCTGTTTACGGATTCAGAGTAGACCTGGGGCACCTTCACTCCAGCAACCTGCTTCCACAACTGCTGTGGCAGAAGAAGAGCATGCTGGGGGCACAGTCTGGCCCTGCATCTGAATGCTCTAGCGCCACCAAAGCAGACCCATGCTCCGCCTGACTGCCAAGTGGGCGTCAGAAAAGAGCGCCATCCTGAGTGCCCAGAAAGAGAGGACTTTGGGACATGGGTGTGGATGACGGCACCACGCTGTCCATCAGCCCTAAGAGGAGCTTAGAGGTTTAAGTTCTCTTCTGGAGATAAGTCTGACAGGACTTCAGAATAAATTGGATATGGGAGGTGAGGGAATAGAAGGCATACAGGTAGAGATACGAACAAGAAAGATTCATAATTAATTCTCCAATATGTCTCGGAAATGCCTTCTAAAAACACTATGCACAGAGTATATGCGGGCTCATAAAATCCCTCTTTATCCTGATATGACTTGTCTCCCCCTCCCCCACTGCCTTCCTCTTTCGCCCTCCTTCTGTCTATGTGTCTCACCTTCTCTGCTTCTGGAATGTATTATCGTACTTTCCAGGGATTTGTTTATTTCTAATTGGCTGTGTATTTTATTCAGGCAGCACCATTAATGGAGTGAATTACCAAGCCAGCAATGCTTTGAATTACGATGGCTTTGCAATACTGAATTGTAAAACTGTGATGAGCAGGCACCCATAGGATTTAATGCCATAAAGCTTTCCTTAAATTGGAGAGTATATTTGTTAATAAAAAGTCAAAACAGTTTTTCCCAACTAAATCACAGAAGACTTATGGAAGGCAAGGGAGAGTGCCTGGGGGACGGTCGCAATGAAAGAATGAAGTCACAGGGAAAAACAGGGTCAGTAGGTGTCAGCTGGACCAGCCTTTGAATCCAGGCTCCATGCTGACTGTTATCTTTGCACCTGAGGGTTTCCTTTTTTAAATCTTACCTCAATAAAGTAGCTATAGGGATGCTATAGATGAAATGTTTGTGTCTCCCAAATGCATTTGTTGAAATTCCCCGAGGTGATAGTATTAGGAGGTGGAGCTTCTGGGAGGTGATAAGGTCCTGAAGGGGGAGCCCTGGTGAATGGGAGGAGTGCCCATATAAAATCGGCGGGAGACAGTCTTTGGCTGCCTTCTGCCTGTGAGGTTACAGTGAAAAGAAGGTCACCTATGGTAACAGTGAAAAATTGTATCAGTGGGAAATTGTAACCCACCCCACCACTCTTTTGACATGCATTTCTGTAAGTGCTGGCTCTGACTGATATGCAGCTTGTAGATGAACAGCAGGTTTGTATTAGAATCCTAGGAATTAATTTCAAAAGACACAGCCTCTGACCTTCAGGCATCCCTGTTCCAGGAGATTTGTTGACTTTCCACCATGGAGTCAGGATGACATAAATCCAGGATGACTAAACCAGCATGAAGCACACAGGACCATCACCTGCTTTATTGGAACTGCACATGGAGAACTTTTCAACCCACCCCTGCCCTTGGTCTCTTTGTTCTGTTCCCCTCTCCCTCCTTCTGAAAACCTCTGTCTCCACTGAGATGTGGCAATGGGCTTTGAGACAAGAGTCCACCATCTTCCAGGTTGCCGGCCCTGAAAATAAACCACTTTCCTTTATATCAGCACCTGCCTCTTAAGTGTTGGCTTTGTAGCAGCAGGCAGCCAGACCTGCTTTCAGTTACAGTTTTTGGCGACTCCAGATAGGACAACGTGGACTCCAATAAGGTCCAGAGGGCCCAGCATGGAGTCCTAGCTGCCTGTGGCAGGCTGACCCAATGTCAGGGATTGCAGAAATTTTCTAGCAGCTGTCGAGAGTTCTTTATCTCAGGGACTCTTCCTGCTCTTCCTGTCAAGGCATGAGTCGCCTTTAAACATGTTGCTGGTGAAAGGCACTGGGCTGCTGGTGGGCTGACAAGCCCAGGCTGGGCAAGTCCCTGGTGTGCACAACCAGGAAGGAGCCCCTGCCCCACCACTTGGGTTCTTTGAAACATTTGGGATTCTGTAAGAATCGATAGGCACCCTTAGCAGTAGGCATGACTCGGTGGCAAGAAAAAAATCCCAGTTCCCCAGTGTGGGATCTGGTTGGGGTGCTCTTTCAGTTTGGACTTGGGTATTGTTTGCTTTTCTCATTGCATACAGCTTTGTAATTGTCTGTTAGTTTTGTTTCTTTGTTCCCCTTCAGGAGGAAGTCTGTTTCTGTTTGAGAGCTCTTGTCTGTTTCTCTTTGTCTGTCTGTCTTGGTTAAGTTATTCTTTGCTTTCTTATCCTTTGGAGACTTTGTTTGATCTTTGCTATTTTGAATACACCAGGAATCTTCTGTCTCCACCATTTGGGCTGTGCCATTTGGACCTTGTAAAGGTCATTTGCTCTACTGGTTGCCGTGAGATAATGTCTCTAAGGTTTGGGCTTTGGTGGCGCTTGGACCTCATCAGGGTCGTTTCCAGTACCAGTTGGTGTGAGATAAGAGACTAAGGCTAGTCTCAGCCTCTCCTTTTAGAGGAGTTAGTTTTAGAATATTTGCTTGGACTTTGTCTTTGCTTTAGATTTTGTTTTTGCTTCTGTTTTGAAAGGAGTGGTTCAGTCTCAGTTCCTTCAGAGAGTCTATTAGATTGCATTTTAGACTAGTTAGAACTGTTTTGCTAATGTTTTGGCAAATAAGATAAGATCTCTAATGCACAAGCTTTGAAGTTATTACATCATGAGGATTCTATTCAGTAAAGGTTAAAATTAATGGTTTAAAGAGTGGTAAGGACTGCCTATCACGACGGCAGCACAGGTAAACATGGCTTGCCTCCCCACACAGCCACATCAAAATTACGACTAGAATATAGAACAACCATCACTCAGAACCAGCAGAAATCAAGTTGAATGGAAGTATGGCAACTATAGATGTGAGGAAGCCACATCTGTCTAGACTGGTAGAAAGGGTGAAGATGTGGAACAGGCTGATCCCCCATCCACGTGTGGTGGATAAAAATTTGGGAGGGATATCTCAGGAGCGAGGAGTCCCAGCCCCACACTAGACCCCCCAGGCCAGGGTTCTAGTGCCAGGAAGATTAAATCCCCATAACTTCTGCCTGCAAACACCATCAGGGATTGAGTTGGTAGAAGAAACTTCAGGAGTCCCAAGCAGCTCCTCGTAAAGAACCCATACATGGACTTACTCAGAAGCACTCCCTCTGAGCTCCAGCACTAGGGTAGCAGCTTGAAAAGCACCAGTGGCCTACAGGGAGGAACTGGAGTGTCTACCATATCAAGGAGACAGCTGCAGGACAGTTTTCTCTCAGACAGAAAGGCAGACATAGGACATTGTCCCTTTCTGAGCCCTCCACCCACAGAGCCGCAGAGCAGGAAGGCAGGTGCCACATCTGAGACTCCGTCAACCTGGCTCACACAGTTTGCCCCACCCCGGAGATCCTCTATGAGGGGAAAAGAGCTCATTCCCCTCTCAGAGAGTAAAACTCGTAAGATAAGGAAAAGGATAAAATACAGACACTTTTGAAGTTAAGCAGCTCAAGCTGTGTGCCAAGCCTGGTATCTCCCCCACCTCTTCTCCAGCCTCCTAAAAGTTGTCAAGGTCACTACAGAATGAAATAGCCTGCTCTGGAGCACACTAAAGGAATGCAGCCATCACTGGAAATGCAAAGAAGCATTTTAAGTTAAAATGGTGTCTTTTGAAGTTATTAAGATAAAATATATTTGTTTTTGCCTGTGTTTATGAAAATGTTCATGTTATCTCTATTATGCCTCTTAAAATGTAAATGTATTTGCAAGTGGAAAAAAAACTTTCTGAAAGTTAAGAAATGTATTCATAAATATGTTAATCTAAGAGAATGTTAATTACTTTTAGTTGTCACTAAAAATTGAGAATTCTAATTAAGTTGGGAAAAATATATGGTTTTGGGGAAAAAAAGGCAACCTATTTTGAAGAAAATAGAATTGGAAGTGGGTTATTCTAAACTGGTTATTTCTGGATGACTTAAAAAAGCAAACGAAAAGGGACTAGGAAAGTTGCAGAAGGATTGTTTGTGTAAATTGTAGAGGGTTCGAGTAAGTCGAACAGGATCTGTGTAAATTAAAGAAAAATTGTGAAGGGGAAGCAGAGAAAGAGAAGAAATTGAGGAAGTGAAAAAAGGTTAGATAGGCTAAAGGAAAGAGACATGCAGAAAGGAAGGGCAGTGGAGAAGGACTTCTCAAGACGGGAAATAGAAACAGGCAAAGAGGAAATAAGAAAGGAAATGAAAGGCATATATACAGACAGTAAAGCAAAGTGATAACTTCAATGACAAATGAAAAACCCAAAAGCTCCTTTTGATTTTTCCAAAACCAACTATTATTTCCCAACAGAAACTGCAGGTAAAATCGACAGTGGGGAAAAAATGAATTGATTTCTTAGTCTGATGTACTTTCAGTTGTAGTTCCGATTGTTATCTTAAAATGGTGTTACGAAAAAAGCAAATTCCTTTGTCATGCATCATCATCAGATATATAACCATGTCGTTTTAATGTGTTTTTGTCATTTAGAGACATTGTTTTACTCTGTTGCATTTGCAAAAAATATCACATTTTTGAAAAGGTACATGGAAAGGACTTTGACTTATTATAAAATGTAAGTTTCTCAGAATAAATTTTCAAACCATGCCTTTGAAATAGGTGGGGATTTGTGAGGCTCTTGGGAATGAACTGAATTTGTAAAGATGATGGTGGATAATCAATATAAATAAAAATTGATTGTGGAACTTAAATAAACTGAGGGTAATTATTGTCCTTGTGAATGTATTCAAAATATTGCTGATCAAAAAAACATTTGTTTTCCTAGAGCAATTTGGTAAATTGTAGCAATATTGAAACATTTATATTTCTCCCTACTTGATTCCTCCAGAATTTAGAAACTCGATGAGTATTATTATTTTCATGGCAATATGTTTATTTGCATGGATCCAATAGGGATCTGATTTCTTCCAGTTCCTAATTGTAG
Source organism: Glossophaga mutica (assembly GCA_039655065.1). NCBI lineage: Eukaryota > Metazoa > Chordata > Mammalia > Chiroptera > Phyllostomidae > Glossophaga > Glossophaga mutica. Next base: position 163,946,030 of record CM077303.1, read on the forward strand.
ATTTATTATCCAAGACTTCAACTGGAATGCCATGTCTGAAAGAGACACGCCTAGACTCTGGATGTCAGCCAAAAGCTTTATGGTATGAAGATGGACTTGGGAAGCCAATGAAAGCCCCTTGGAGAATGGCCTGGTGCATTGCTTATACACGTGGATCACGATAGTCTTCCCAGGTAAGGAGTGAAGGTTGCTTTCCTGGGAGATGGCAAGGAAAGAACTTCAAGACATTTTGGGGACGGCAAGAACTTGAGGAGTTTACCCAAATCTGTAGGTATTGCACGCAAAACCTGATGGCAACTGTTTGGCTTGGCTTCTCTGTCCTGCATGGCTAATTAATGTCTAATCTGAAAATTCCTTGTCACGTTCCAGCAAAGTAGATTTCAGAAAGACTATATGATGAATCGCTATTCCTGTTGTTCATGCAAATAGTCAGGTCAAATTGAAACTGGACTTAATGCAGTAAATGAAGTGGTCTTGATATGGCTCTTTGATGAAAATGAGGGTGATTTTAGGAGAAAAGTTATGTTTCAATAGAACCTACTATGCAGTTATGAACATTAAACTCTAATTCAGTAAATTATCTGTAAAATCTTTTTTTTCCACCTATAAACAAGACTGGATCCTAAATTTTTCTAGTTTTCTTAAATGTTTTGGCTGACACCTTCTAACTTCCATAGAAATGGAAGAAAAATTGACAGTGGGGAGTTGTAACAATGGAAACATGTATCAGTGGTAAATTGTAACCCATCCTGCCATTCTTTTGACATTGTTTCTGTAAGTGCTGACTCCGACTACTATGTAGCTTGTGTACGAACAACAGGTTTGTATTAGAATCGTAGGAATTAATATCAAAAGATACAGACTCTGACTTACAGGCATGCCAGTTTCAGGAGATTGCTGACCTTCAGCCACTGAGCCAGGACGACATGAATCCAGGATGATTAAACCAGCATGAGGCACACCGGACCATCACTCGCCTTATTGGAAAGGACTGTGCTTGTCTGCACGTAGAGAACTTTGCAACTCCCTCTCCTGGTCTCTTTGTTCTATTCTCTTCTCCCTCCTTATAAAAACCTCTGCCTCCACTGAGAGATGGAGATGGGCTTTGAGACTGAGTCCCTCATATTCCAGGTTGCTGGCCTTGAAAATAAACCACTTTCCTTTACCTCAGCACCTGCCTCTCCAGTGTTGGCTTTGGTAGTAGCAGGCAGCCGAACCGCCATTCGTTACACTATGAGGAAACAGACCTCACCAGAACCCAGATCTGCAGGTGCCATGATATTGAATTTCTCAGCCTCCAAAATTGCGAGAAATACATGTCTGCTGTTTATAAACCACCCCAGTTTATGGTATTGTTACAGCACCCCTAAGACTAGGGATTATATGGGATGTACTTTAAAACACCTGGCACACAGTACATGGAAGTCACTAAATAAATGCTGTGTTCTTACTCTCCTGAATACAACATTGTATTCTTTCTTCAAACAAGTAACTGCTTTTACAACAGGCTCAGAAATTCCTCCCACCCACAGAAAGTCACTTCCGAGTGAAAGGAAAGGAATAGAAAGGGAAGCCTCTTGAGTTTCCTCTTCTTTCTGTTTCTCACTTGTCCCCTTTTCATTCAAAGAGTCTTCATAGTTTTCTTCTTTTTCACATATTGCCATTACAACCTTCCAAGGGAAACACTGAAGTGTTGCATGTGGAATCCGTAAATGTCAAACGTCTGTCTACATTAGGGAACTGACCATCAGAGCCCCTCTCACTGCCCCTGAGACAAATCCCCAGTTCATGCAGTTTCAACAGTGCTTGTTGTCCCATGAAAGAAGCACAGATCAGTGGTGTAACCACCATGTTTTAAAATGTTTGAGGACCTGACACTGCAGAGATGTCAGGAGTCTCTGGAGAAGGGGAAGGCGTTAGATTTCCCAGCGAGTAGGCTAGATCACCGGGTTAGACTAGTCAGCCACTTGTGTGAGTAAGGAAGAACTAGATGTTCACTGAATCTGGGTTCCTGAGGAGATCCACAATGGAGTTACTTGCTCTTGAAAGAGGAAAAGAAAAAATTTTCTCATTTCTGAGTTGAGAGAGGACACGACCTATGGACAGATCCAATTTGAGAAGTTGGCACCTACTGTGGATAAAGACATTAGATGGAATCCTACTTTGCTTCTAATTTGGGAACATCTCTCAGAGACATCAAAGAGGACAGAGAGAAATTCACTGAGATGAAAATAGGAATTTCAAAGACCTGGAGTCAGCAGCAACATGGTGGAAGGGGAGATTGTTCAAGATGAGTGTGGACTGACTTGTAACTTCAGGAAGGCTTCCTGGGGATCAGGTTGGAAAGGCCGATCTGAAAGGATAGGATGTCAGGGAGAACTTGAAATGGCAGAGGAAGCTACAGAGAGGAAGCACACCATAGCCTGCTGCTGGGGAGCTCACATCCAGGTAGGAGAAGTCCAGGATATAAATGGAGAGGGATGACCCCCTAAAGCTAACTAAAGTTGGCAGTATGAGCACTTGGTCTTGGGAGGAAAAAAAGCACAGGAGTAAGGGGGGCTGCCAGGTAGGCTGTAAGAACCAAAATCCCTGGGGCCAGACTCTTGTGGGTTCAAAATAACAATCATGTTTCTGTCAGCTCTGATGCTTTCTTACTATTTGAATATTCTGATGAAAACCCCTTGTCATAATTTCTTACCAGAATTAGCTGAAGAAGAGAAGAAATATAAGTCCATATGTGCTCTACCAAGCTCTGCAGTTGAGAGTGCTCCTGAAACAAGTCATGGAAGGGACAGTGTCCATCCTCTCAGAGATCTTCTAGAACTTGGCGGAACAAGTTAGCGCTTGAAGTCTCCCAGGCCAAACTGCTGAGATGACTCTAACTGCCCCGCCAGCGCCTCTTTAATTGCTCCATTGTAAGATCCCAATCTCTGCCCACTCAGCACTACGTAAGATTGCTTGTCTGCTCATTTGTAGCATCTTGCCAGCACTCTCAATTCCCAGCTCCCTTGACATTTTATCACACTCACCTGGCAAATCTGTGATAAGGGAGCAATAGAACCCCTGGAATAATATGTTCCTATATCTAAGCCCCGAGGACTGCTGGGGGGAAATCACACTGCAGGTGGGTTGGTACCTTGATAACTCATGATGTCCAATTTGCTTGGCCTTTTGTCCACCTTGACCATTGTATTATGTGGCACTAGCTAACTACCTCCTGCTTCCATTTCCATCAAAAGCCACTTTCCATATTCACTGTTTGGCTGTCCTCACTATTCTGTGCCTTCCTAACTTATTTAATCATGCTTCCTATTTCAGACAAAAACAACACTGCCTGGAGTGAATTGACTTTTTGCTATAAGCCATCCTCATTTCCCATCTCAGAGAAAAAAGTGTCTCTCCTCTTAAAAAAGGACAAGCCACCTGCCATTCCATCCCGCCCCATCTCTCTAAGATCCAGGCCCATCCCTTCATTTTTCTCTTTATTTAATCTTCAGCCTTTCCCTTCTACCCTCTCCTCCTTACGCTTAATTCTCTCTCATCTGAAAGTCAAAAACAAGCCAAACAATTGATTCTGCTATTCTCTTTAACCTAACTCTTTGCTCTTCCTTAAAACTGTAGTCCGCTACTGTCCCTTTCCTTTACCTACAAATCCACTAAACCATTCATGGAGAGCATCTCCAAATTCAGGGCATATTTCAGTCCTTTTCCTTCACCCTTCAAGAGTATTTGAACCACTGACCACTTACTCTGCCCCTGTTCCCCATCACAGGCCTCTCTCTTTGTTTTCCTACATCTGACTGCTGATCAGAGTCCTTTTGCAGGTCTTTCTTGGACCAGTTCCATAAATGTTGGTGTCTCCCATGGTTCTACTTTTTCTGTCTGTTACTTCAAAGCAACTGGTTGGTATTCAGTTACACTATTTCCAAATGATTCTCTCCTATGAGACAGTCTTCACAGACTGCCTATTTTCTAAACATCTCAACCAACCTACTTTCTCTTCTGCTCCATTCTCACTGCCTCCAAGGTAAGAGGCCTTGTGTGCATTTGATCATGTCATGTCCCTGCTTCAAGACCTTCCATGACCCCCATCAGCCTCAGGACATGCTCCACACTCCTTAGCTGGACGTACAGAGACCCTGGCCATGACTCATCTTTTATTGATAGTTTGCTAAACATTAAATGCTACAAATCCCTCTTTCTCCATTCCTTGCAAGTCATGTTATGGATTCTGACTGCTCTCATTATGTAATTATAGAATTTATTTGTTTGGTACTGGCAACCAAGACTTCAGGCACATTTTCATCACTTCAGTGCACAAAATCAAGCATCTCTACTATCATTATTATCTGCATGGCTGATCTGCTTTTAAGAAATTCTCTCTTTATAGGTCAGTCTTGAGTTGAAAGTGATCAGTTTAGAAAACCTCCTGGCAAGATTTCACAGAATCGCAAGAAGTTAAGAGACTACAATGACTTCTGAAAAATAATAAAAATTAAGACTCTGATAATACAAAGAATATCTCCAAAAGAGCAAGTAATTTGATCCCCACAAGGAATGTCATCAATACTTAGTGGTCACCCACAAGGACCTCTAACACAGAGCTTACATCACCTGCTGAGCATGACTTGTAATCAGTGTAATCATGCAATCAGTCCCCTGGACAGGTAAAATATCCCCCCCCTCCAAATAATCAGCCTGTAGGTGACTAAGAAGTTTCAAGAACAACCAAATTCTATTTACAGTGGCCATAAAGGGAGGAAACTAGATTGTGAATCTCACTGAAAAGCTTAAAATCTAATCAATGATAGTCTCTCTGAAGAAAGACTTTCTTAACAGATGGGGAATGCAGCCCAAAAATGGAAAACCCAAAGAGTAACAATTGTTCCACATACTTCTCACGCTCCTTCCCCAGGCTGACCCCCAGCAGAAACCCCCCTGTAGACAGGTGTTAATGGGCTGGCCTACCTCTAGCACTGGGGCCATAGTGGCCACCTGTGTTCTGATTTCAAGCTCATCAAGCGAACTGCTGACTATAATGTGCCCTCTCCCATGTAGTTTCCCTGAGGGAGAACTGATGCAGACACTGGCTAGCAGTGTCCGCATCATTATGGATGAAATAAAACATACATTCGGACTACTGAGTCCGGTGGAGGAAAAAGGACCTCATGGCTTTTCTCTCAAGGGGAGCAAAAAGCCGCAGCCTCCACCATGACAGGCCTTTATTTTATTTCTGGTCACATTACAGGATGGTCTTCACTCACTATGCCAGGTTCGCTGTAGGTAGTTACCTTTTACCGACAACAAAGGAGCCAATGCCCCTAATCACATCACAGAAGAAGGATATTAGCAAATGAAAAGGGGAAAAGTGGTTGAGCCAGTTACACTGGTCCCTGCAAGGTTTAGCATGGATTTTAGGAAGTTACAATAAGCACTTGCAGGGTGAGGCAGTTTTCAGCAAAAAGCAAGACTCAAAGCAGCCTAGGTATACTGTAAATCTGATTACCCACGAGAGAACCTATCTCAGGTCCTGTGCATCTCCAAGTGGGAGCTGGGCCCACGCCATGCAGAAGGGTCTGCCACAGAGAACGGCATGCATCCAGCCTTTGCTCTCCTCAATTGACTAATATTGTGGTTTCTAAATCACCTGCCTATGAGCTTAGTTAACACAAATCTGCCTTTGAAATTCCAATCACACACAGGAACTAAGAAAACCAAGTCTTGGTGCTACAGGGATGGACAGACCCTGAGGGCCTGTCTCTTTGTTCAGTCATTCACAGAGTATCAGTAGAGCCCATACCAAGTGCCACGGAGAACGGCGTCTGCTGGAAATAGGACAGTGAACGAGACAATGTTCCTGCTGCCTTGGAATAAAGAGTCTGAGGAGGACGGACAGGTAAACACATGCTTACCACGTTGAGTTGGCGGAATAAATGCTGTCTATTTTCTGTAATCATATTAATTTAAAAAAACATGAATCTGTGTTTTGGTAGTTATCATTTTATTCAAAATACAGAAGCTGCTTTTAAAATGAGTACATATGCCCTGGCCAGCATGGCTCAGTTGGTTGCAGTGTCACCCAGTCAACGGAAAGGTTGCAGGCATGATTCCTAGTCAGGGCACATGCCTAGGTTGTGGGTTCAGTCCCTGGTCGGGGCGTGTACAAGAGGCAACCCATCAATGTTTCTCTCTCACATTGATATTTCTCTCTCTCTCTCTCTTTCTTTTCTCCCTCCCACCATTCCCTCTCTCTAAAATCAATAGGCATGTCCTCGGGTGAGGAGTAAGTAAGTAAGTAAGTAAGTAAGTAAATACATAAATAAATAAAATGACTATATGAACGTCACCTTTTATACATGAACACTGCAGCCAACTGAACTTGCAAAACATCTGCAAATAACCTGTTAACTTGGCTTTCTCTTCATTTTTACCTGCCTTTGGTTACCCTTGACAAAGAATAATTAGCTAGCTCTCTACTACTAAATTAGTTGCCATAATGTATTCCATCCCCCCTACCATGTTTGAATGAGAGTTTTCAAAAATGTAAAATTATAAACCTCCTGCAGATATAAAATGAACACACATTAAAGATTTTATTTTACTCCGAATGAGGGAACCAGGTGAAGCCAAAGCAAAGACACGTTTATAGATCAGGAATACTGAGATGATTGTGCAAATGGAGGCAAAGCTGGTGGCATGGGCAGGGAAGCCAATGGGGCCTCTACTAGATGGGACGCAATTTGCATATTTATAGACAAGAATTCTTTTGCATTGCTCTGAGTTAACTGTAACTTACAGAGTTGTAAAATTGCTCCCAAAGGATTAAAACCAGATAACTCAGATGTGTGTGATCTGAACAATGCAAACTTATCCACTGAAGAACAAAATTTCCCTAAACCATGAATTGTACCACTGCCTGTCATGATAATGTTAAAGGAAGAATCCAAAGCAATGAACCTAATAGACTCTCCCTTCCTCTGGACTCCGGGCCCCTCCACTCCACTGCTTGCCCCCCAGAAGAACAGGTGGGCCTGGCTTCTGTGGGAGTCTTTTGGAGCAGACAGGAAGCGTGAACTCACTTGAGAAGGTTGAAGTGAGGGTTACCAAAGGGACAATTCTGATATAGAGATTTATTAAAATTTCAAATCCAGGTGGGCAAAAGTAGGATCCTAAATAGGAATGGAGCCTTTAGCAAAGGAAAGATAAGATTTAAAAAGGAGCTGACCAGGAAGGAAACAAGTGATAGTCATTGGGACACTCACGTTTCATTTCTCTGGTCCTTACGTGCGAGACCCTTTGGGGCTAGAGAAAAGCTCAGTAGTGCAGAATGAGGGCAGAATTCATCTACGGTGCAGTTTTCTAAGTTTTTTTAAACCTACCTCCAATAATGCTTTCTTACACTCCACAGGCAAGATTGTTTTGAGCTCTCTTTAAGGTGCTTTGAATTTGAAAACCTTGGATAAACCGAGTATATTTTTAGTACCAATACCCACATTCCTTAATGCAGAAATTCTGATATGTCTCCTGGTTAAGGATGAAGATCACAATCACAACATCTCCTGGATAGTCATTAGGTGTCTGGTACTGTTTGAAACACCTTACACAACCATCATCTCATTTATACCTCACAATAAATACACAAGGTAGGCACTGTGTCTGTCTTATAGATGAGGAAAATAAGACACTGTAAGATTAAAGAATGTACCTAAAGTTACTCTGCCAGTTAGAAGTAGAGTTTTGAACCCAGATACCATGGTTCTCTGTTCTTCACCATTATGCTATTCTACCTCCCTTTATAGGGGAAAATCCCTCCTTCAATGGTGAGCTATTCATTCTTTAAAGCATTCCTCCCATGTGCCCCTTCAGGTTAACTGATTCTGAGTCTACACTTGATAGCAAAGATTCTCTCCTTAACCAAACTCTAGTCACACACCTCTGAGCTCTTTTTCAACTAAGGTCAATCCTTGGGCATGGCCTTAAGAGCCCAGATTGAGCAAGAAGCTTGCTGAGTCAGTTTAGCCATAATTCCTCTTCTTCCACATATAATCACCCTCAATATCTGATCAATTTCCTCCCTCACCTTCCCCAGGTGATATCTGATCACCCTGGCCTGCCTTCATTCAGCAAAAATCCTGTCAGGCCAGATTAGCTGGAATCACTTCTTACCCTTGATTCTTCCTTTTAGTAGTTTACCATTGTTAAAAATCAAGTAGCAGGCCCAAAATGGAGTCACTTGTGCTAAGTCCCATCAGCAAACCAAGACTTAATAGCTAACCTAACTGCAGTTTCAGCCTCTATCCTTAAACCAGTCATTCTGGAATTACTTGGTCAGCACTAGTGAGACAATTGGCCTTCTAGACCCATTCTATCCCCCAGAGGAAAGTGAATGCAATCCACTTTTTGCACTTTTTATTAGAAAACTTCCTTATTCTACTCTCTTCCTGCCTTTAAAAGCCTTTCCTCTTCCACAGCTCTTTGAAGCACATCTGTGTGCTAGATAGGATGCTGCCTGATTCATGAGTCATTGAATAATTCAAAGCCAATAAGATCTTTAAAATTTATTCAGTTGAATCTTGTTTAAGCCCATCCACTGACCCCTGCCCTGCTTCTTCACTATACAGTCCCACATTTCCTTGTTGTATTTAGAGTAGGACTCAATCTCTGTGCCCTGCTGCACCACCGTAGCGGTCCCCACACCTGTCACAGGAGAACTGAATAAAGTACACCTTCCCATTTTAATGTGTGTCATGAATAATTTTTTTCTTTAACAGAGCTACTTTGCAATTCTATAAATTATATTAGCTACAGCAATGCAAAATAATTCTTGTCTATAGGCACGAAAAAAATTATACCCAGTGGGGATACAACTCCCCCCACACTGGGAAAATTAGTTTGCCTCCATTTGCACATTCATCCCAATGTCCTTCATCTATGAACATATCCATTCCTTTGATCTGACCTTACCAGTTTTCTCACTGATGAGTTAAATAAAATCTTTAAAAACTATTCATTTTCATATCTGTATGAGACACATGATTTTGTTAAAATTATCTTTTAACACTCTGAATGAGAGTGCTGAAAACATTTCCCTGTTGAATAAACAGGTTACCCTGATCAAGAGGGTAAACTTGGGTGGCAAACTGACCATACTGCAGATCCCTGGTCTACTACACACTAGATGATTCACTCCAAGAAGTTACTTAACCTCTCTATGTTTTTAGCTTTCACAAAATGGAGATACATAGTACTATCTCTGTGATAGATTTGGTGTGATTTATAAGAAATAATACATGAAAATGCTCAGCACAGTGATTGGAACAGAGAGCCCACTTCAGCAGTTGTCAGCAGGAGTCCTCACAGTGGTCGTCATTGTCATGGTGGGACTCTTGGTCTGTGCTACTTTATTTTTTCTTTACCTTTACTGTTCACTGACAGTTGTCTCTATTTTTCTCCCATTACTCTCCCCTGCCCTATCCACACCCACCTCCCACATCCAATTCTCCCTGCCACCGTTGTCTTTGTCCATGGGTCCTTTACACAGGTTCCTTGACTTGACCCTTCCCATTCTTTCCCCAGTTACCCAAATCCCCTCTCTCCTCTGGTTGCTGTCAGTTTTTTTCTTTCTTTTTTCTTTTTTAAATTGTAATTGTTGTTCAAGTACAGTTTTCTGTCTTTTACTCCCATCCCAGCCTACCCACCCAGCCCTCCTCACCTCCCTCCCATTTCCACTGGTTCTATTTTGCTCCCTTGTTTGTTTTGTTGATTAGGTTCCACTAATAGGTGAGATCATACGGTATGGTGTTTGTCTTCTACCACCTGGCTTACTTCACTTAGGTAAAGTAAAAGGTAAGAGATCCTTCTTTCTTTCTGCTGTGTAGTATTCCATTATGTAATTGTACCACCATTTTTTTTGACCCACTCATCTACTGATGGGCACTTAAGGCTGTTTCCCGCACTTGGATATTGTAAATAATGCTGCTAAGAACAATGTGGTGCATGGGTTCTTTTGAATTGGTGATTCAGGAATCTTAGGGTATAATCCCAGCAGTGGAACTTCTGTGTCAAAGGCAGTTACATTTTTAGTTTTTTGAGGAAATTCCATACTGTTTTCTACAGTGGCTGCATCAGTCTGCATTCCCACCAACAGTGCACTAGGGTTCCCTTTTCTCCATAACCTCGCCAGCACTTGTTGTTTGTTGACTTGTTTATGATTGTCATTCTCACTAGTGTGAAGTAGTATCTCATTGTGGTTTTAATTTGCATCTCTCTGATGGCTAGTGATGCTGAGCATCCTTTTATAAGTCCATGGGCCCTCTGCATGCCTTTCTTGGAGAAGTGTGTTTTCGAGTCCATTGCCCATTTTTGTGAATCATGTGAGTTCTTTATATATTTTGGAAATCAAACCCTTGTCTGAGGTATCATTGGCAAATATGTTTTCCCATATAGTTGGTTCCCCTTTCATTTTGCTGGTGATTTCTTTAGCTGTGAAAAAGCTTCTTAATTTGATGAGATCCCATTTGTTTACTCTTTCCTTTACATGCCTCACTCTAGGGTACATATCAGTGAAAATATTGCTATGTAGAATATCTGAAGTTTTCCTGACTATGCTCTCCTCTAGGATTTTTATGGTGTCACAAGTTATATTTAAGTCTTTTATCCAACTTGAGTTTATTTTTGTGCATGGTGTAAGTTGGTAATCAAGTTTCATTTTTTTGCATGTAGCTGTCCAGATCTTCCAATACCATTTGTTGAAGAGGCTATTTTTACTCCATTTTATTCTCCTGCCCCCTTTGTCAAATATTAATTGACCATAAAGACATGGGTTTATTTCTGGGCTCCCTATTCTGTTCCATTGATCTATGTGTTTGTTCTTATGCCAGTACCAGACTGTTTTGATTACAGTGGCCTTGTAATATAGCTTGAGATCAGGTATTGCGATCCCTTCTACTTTGTTCTTCTTTCTCAAAATTTCTGAGGCTATTCATGGTTATTTATGGTTCCATATAAACTTTTCAAATGTTTGTTCTATATCTGTGAACTATGTCATTGATATTTTGATAGGGATTGCATTGAATCTATAGATTGCTTTTGGTAGTATGGATGTTTTGATGATGTTAATTCTTCCAATCCATGAACATGGTATATGCTCCCGTTTATTTGTGTCTTCCATAATTTCTTTCTTCAGTGTTGTGTAGTTTTCTGAGTACAGGTCTTTTACCTCCTTGGTTAAGTTTATTCCTAGGTACTTCATGTTTTTTTTGCTGTTGTTGCTATAGTAAATGGAATGTTTTCTTCATTTCTCTTTCTGATAGTTTAATGTTGGTGTAAAAAATAACTTTGATTTCTCAATGTTGACTTTGTATCTCACTGTTTTGCCAAATTCACTAGGTTGAGTAGTTTTTTGGTGGAGTCTATAGGGTTTTCTATGTACAGTATCATGTCACCTGCAAACAATTTTGCTTCCTCCTTTCCAATTTGGATGCCTTTTATGTATTTTTTTCTTTTCTGATCACTGTGGGTAGGACTTCCAATACTACATTGAATAGAAGTGGTGAAAGTGGACATCCTTCTCTTATTCCTGATCTTAGTGGAAAAACTTTTAGTTTTTGTCTGTTGACTATGATGTTGGCTGTATGTTTCTCATGTATGGCCTTTATTATGTTGAGGAATGCTCCCTCTACTCCCACTTTGCTGAGTGTTTTTATCATAAATGGGTGCTGTACATTATCAAATGCTTTTTCTGAATCTATGGATATTATTATATGATTTTTCTTTCCTTTTCCTTGTGATGTGTTATGTTTATTGATTTGTGAATATTGTACCATCCTTGCATTCCTGGGATGAATCCTACTTGGTCATGGTGTATGATCTTTTTAATGTATTGCTAGATGTGGTTCACTAATATTTTGTTGAGGATTGTAGTGTCTACATTCATCAGCGATATTGCTCTGTAGATTTCTTTCTTTCTTGTGTCTATCTGGATTTGGGATTAGGATGATGCTGACCTCATAAAAAGAGTTTGGGAGTCTTCCTTCTTCGTGGATTTTTTGGAATAGTCTGAGAAGGATAGGGTTTAGCTCTTCCTTAAATATTTTGCAAAATTCTCCTGTGAAACTCTAGTCCAGGGCTTTTGTGTGGTGGGAATTTTTTGATTACTGCCTCAATTTCACTAGCTGTTATTGGTCTGTTCAGGCTTTCTGATTCTTCTTGATTCAGTTTTGGTAGAATATATATTTCTAGAAATTTGTCCATTTCATCCAGGTTTTCATATTTCTTTGCATACAGTTGTTCATAGTAATTTCTTAGAGTTCTTTGCATTTCTGTGGTATCAGTTGTAATTTTTCCACTTTCATTTCTTATTTTATTTATTTGGGTCTTCTCTCTTTTTTTCTTGAGGAGTCTGGACAGAAGCTTGTCAATTTTGCTTATCTTTTCAAAGAACCAGCTCCTGGATTTATTGACCCTTTGAATTGTTCTTTTAGTCTCTACTTCATTTAATTCTGCTCTGATCTTGATTCCTTCCTTCCTTCTACTTGCTCTGGGTTTTGTTTGCTGTTGTTCCTCTAGTTCTTGTAGATGTAGGGTTAGGTTGTTTATTTGAGATTTTTCTGTCTTCTTTAGATAGGCCTGTATTGCTATGAACTTCCCTCTCAGTGCTGCCTTTGCTGTTTCCCCTACGTTTTGGGTTGTTGTGTGTTCATTTTCATTTGTTTTCCAGAAACTTTTTGATTTCTTCCTTGATCACATGGTTGACCCATTCATTGTTTAACACATTACTCAGGCTTCATGTATTTGATATTCTTGAGTTTTTTCCTTGTGGTTGGTTTCCAGTTTCAATCCATTGTGATCTGAGTAAATGGTTGATATAATTTCAATTTTCTTGACTTTGTTGAGGCCTGTTTTATGTCCTACAATGTGGTCTGTTTTAGAAAATGTTTCCTGTGCATTTAAAAAGAATGCATATTTTGCTTCTTTGGGGGCAAAAGATTCTGTAAATATCAGTGAAGTCTATTTGATCTAGAGTATCATTCAGTGCCACATATCCTTGTTGATTCTTTGTTTAGAAGATCTATCCATGTTTGACAGGGGGGTGTTAAAATCCCCTACTATAAGTGTGTTGGTGTCTATATCTTTCTTGAAGACCTCCAAGATTTCCCTTATATATTTGGGTGCTCCTATGTTGAGTGCATATTATGTTTATGATGTTTATGGCTTCTTGATGGATTTCTCCCTTGAGTATTATGAAGTGTCCTTCTGGGTCTCTTTATGGCCTTTGTTTTGAAGTCTATTTTGTCTGATATAAGTATTGCTAGCCTGGCTTTTTTTTTTTTTTTTTCCTGTCCATTTGCTTGGAATACTTTTTTTCAACCCTTCACTTTCAGTCTGTGTAGGTCTTTTGTTCTGAGGTGGGTCTCTTGTAGGCAGCACATGTGTGGGTCATGTTTTCTTATCCATTCAACTCCCTTGTGTCTTTTGACTGGAGCACTGAATCCATTTACTTTAAGGTTATTATTGAAAAGTACTTATTCATTGCCATGTTTCCCCTTTGTACCTGTATTCCTCTCTCTCATACTCCTTTTCTTCATCTGTTAAAAGCAGTCCCTTTAGCATATCTTAAAATGCTGGTTTGGTGGGGATGTATTCTTTTAACCTTTTTTGTCTGGGGAACTCTTTATTTCACCTTCCATTTTAACTGAGAGCCTTGCTGGGTAGAGTAGTATTGGTTGCAGGCCCTTGCTTTTCATTGCTTGAAATATTTCTTGCCATTCTCTTCTGGCTTGTAGTGTTTCTGTTGAGAAGTCAGCTGCTAGCCTTTTCAGAGCTCCCCTGTATGTTACTAGCTATTTCTCCCTTGATGACTTTAAGATTCTCTCTTTGTGTTTGAATTTTGCCATTTTAATTATGATGTGTCTTGGAGTGGGCCTCAGGTTTATCTTGATTGGGACCCTCTGTGCTTCCTGGACATGCCTCTTGGTCTGTGCTTTTCTAAGCACAAAGTGCCCACAAATCACCTGGAAAATTTACTAATATGCAGATTCTGGTTCAGCAGATTTAGATGGAGCCTGATGCTCTACATTTCTAACGATCTCCCAGGTGATGCCAATCCTGTAGGACTAAGGATTACACTCAGAGTAACAAAGTCTTAATGTCCTCACGGATCAAGTTTTTCTGTTGTGATGATTTTTTTCATGATAGTCTAGACTGTAAAGAAATGTAGGACTTTCTATTAAAATTAAAGAGAACCAACTGTATGGGAAAACATATTTGCCAATGATACCTCCTCAGACAAGGGTTTAATCTCCAAAATATATAAAGAACTTAGATGACTCCACTCTAAGAAGACAAGCAACCCAGTTAAAAAAATGGGCAAAGGACTTGAACAGACACTTCTCCAAGGAGGACATACAGAGGATCCAGAGACACATGAAAAGATGCTCAGTATCACTAGCTATCAGAAATGCAAATTAAAACCACCATTAGATACCACTTCACAGCAGTCAGAATGGCCATCATAAACAAAGCAACAAACAGCAAGTGTTGGAGAGGTTGTGGAGAAAAGGTGACCCTAGTGCATTGTTGGTAGGAATGCAGACTGGTACAGCCACTATGGAAAGCAGTATGGAATTTTCTAAGAAAACTAAAAATGGACATACCTTTTGACTCAGCAATTCCACTGCTAGGATTGTATCCTAAGAACCCTGAAACACCAATCCAAAAGAACCTGTGCACCCCAATGTTCATAGCAGCATAATTTACAATAGTCAAGTGTTGGAAGCAACCTAGGTACCTATCAGTAAATGAACGGATCAAAAAATTATGGTACATTTACACAATGGAATTCTATGCAGCAGAAAGAAAGAAGGAGCTCCTACCCTTTGTGACAGCATGGATGGAACTGGAAAGCATTATGCTAAGCAAAATAAGCCAGGCAGTGAAAGACAAATACCATATGATCTCACCTTTAACAGGAACCTAAACAACAAAACAAACAAACAAGCAAAATATAACCAAAGACACTGATATTGAGAACAGGCTGACAGTCACCAGAGGGGAGAGGGGAGGGAATTTCAGGGGAAAGGGGAAGGGTTTACAGCAACAAGTATAAAGGACACATGGATAAAAACTAGGAGGGGGTGGAAATGGGAGGGAGGTGGGGAGGGCTGGAGTGGTGGTCTGGGATGGGAGTAAAAGAGAAAACTGTACAAGAACAACAATTAAAGTAAAATTTTAAAACAAGAAGAAGAAAAAAGAAATGTGGGACTGTCTTACAGCTAGAAGCATTACTGGGAAAAACAAAGAAAGTATTTCAAAAACTGTAAGAGTAAAAAGAGAGAAGCTACCATGTTGCTAATAAGCGTTTATTGTTGTTCTTGTGTTTTTGTTAATTTTCTGATGAAAAGGTTAACAAAGGAAATAATGTAAGAGATTTGTGAGAATGAGAACATTGAAAATAATAGCTTTTCTGAGTCAGGTTCAGGGCTCATCCTCCCCAGAGCTTTGCTACAGAGAAACTACACAGGTGGCCTTCATTATTGTTAATACCGTCACTTGACCTGCCAAACAACCCTACAATGGGCATTGTTCAAGAAAACTGGAAAATATTGAAGGATGCCAGCCTTTTCTAGAAAAGACCAGTGGATGTGAGTTGGAAATGTTTCTTAAATGGCAATTAAAATCCATGCTTAAGTATCAATATTAGCTCTGCAATCCCAATCAAAAAGTTCTCATCCCAACCAAAAAGTGAATAAATTTCTCTGTCAAGTAAATATTTCTTCAACAAAACTTGGAGTGAATTCTGAGATAAGAACTATAATGAGAAAGTAACTTTTATCTTTATTCCATGTTGACTGTATGGTAGTGTTTGAGATAACCATATAGCCATTGGATAACATTTGAGAATTTAAAAATACATAAATATTTTGAACCACAGCAATAGTTATAAGTTTAGTCATCAAAGAGTGAAAACTTTCTCATAACCTGTAAGTCAATTATTTATTTTTTCCATATTCATATTTCAAAGTCAGTTTCAAGAAAGCATTCAGCTCAAAACTAAGGACCTCATGTAGAAAATTTTATGAAATCTTCTTATAAAAAAGAACAAACAAAATTTAATAGGGTGGTACAATGGTTTCTGATCATCAGAGCAAAGAAAAATTGAAGCAATGAAAACTGATGCCACATGTGGGAGAAGCTGCTTAATCAATATGAAGGCTCCAGGGAAATTATATACCAGCAAAACATAAACCCTGCAAAAGCTCATCACTGAACACACGTGAACAGTGAGCAAAATCCTTCTTTACCAACTTAACATTCAAAACTGGTAGATGGTTGTATGTTTTATAAAGGCTGTTTTGGTTTACTTGTGGAATTCCAGTGAGTGGCATCAAAATGAAAATCAGTGCAAAAAATCTTGCGGAAATTATGTCCAAACACTTGGGGACACGTTAGATATAAAATAACCAAAAATATGTAATAGTAGGATAAAACTAACAAGTGGACCACCTTATTTTACTGTGGCAATTTTATAAATTTGAAAAGAGGTAAAAGACCTTGTCACAGATTATGATGATTTTCCAAATTCTTAGATAATAAGACTGAAATGACTTTATTCAGTTAATAGGAAGCACACCAGGATCTCCTTATTAATCAAGATTTTTGTCCCAATGACCCATCTTTTGTAAGACAGTGATGAAAAAACTATAAACTAGAATTTCTTCAAAAAGCAACTCCTAGGATTTGCCCTTGGCTCACTGTTACACTGTTTCCATGTCTGTCTTTGACATGGTTGCATCTTTCTCATGTATCAGTAGCCCCACAACAAAAATTTTAAAAGTGGATGAATGCATAAATGACAAATGAATCTGAGATACTTCAAGATCATACTTCATCTAGGTAAATACAGATTCTCAAGCTGATCAGATTATACAGAAAAATAAAATTCTAGAAAAAATACCAACAGGAAGATTTTGAACCAAACAGGTCTTTCAATCAATCCCCAGCTAATTATAATACTCAGTTGACCAGACAAACCAGTCTCTGTTCATTCTATTTGAGATTGTACTGTATATAAAGCACTATTGTCTAAATGTTCCAATATTGAATGAAAGTATAAGAGAATTGGCTAACCAAATTTACTTTGTTTAGGAAAACTGTAATAAGGAAAGTTTACAATAGTGCCCAAAGAGACCTGTCCATCGCAAAATGGAACAACATAATTACAGATGAAATTCAACAAGGAAACGGCATAACATAATAATTGTTGGAAAGAAGAAATACTCATATATGGTGTTGGGTTCTGAACACTGCAGTCAGTCAATCAATCCTCACTTCACGTGACTCAGGAGTAATAAGCCTACTCAACAAAACTGAACTCTTGATTACATTAAAGTGTATTGATCTCCTACCTGTGTAGCCACAATTTTCCAGCTGATAAAATGTGCTGTTGTTATTTCACTTAATATTTTGAATAATCTAAATTAGTTAAATCAGAGCTACTTTGTCTGGGTACAGATTTTTTGAGAACACAGGGTGGATGTTTTCTTTTTGCTTTGCTGTCTTCCATTTGTATTTGACAAAGCCATTGTGCTCTGTCTCCATTTGTAACAGAACCTCTTTCCCAAGACATCTCAGGTTCTTTAAAGCACAGTGAAGGATAAAGCCACTTGAAGGATATTCCTCTGTGCTCTTCAACTAATTCCTAGCCCATTTCCTTGTCATCTGAAAAGCTAGTCTTTTTGAAAGAATCACACATGCTAATGTGTTCTAATGAGTTTTTAAAGTATATTTTATTGATTATGCTATTACAGTTGTGCCATTTTTTCTCCCCTTCATTCCTCTCCCATCAGCATTCCTCCTCTTTAATTCATGTCCATGGGTCATACATGTAAGTTCTTTGGCTTCTCCATTTCCTACACTATTCTTAACCTTCCCCTGTCTATTTTGTACCTGCCTTTTATGCTTATTATTTCCCTGTATCTTTTCCCCCATTCTCCTCCTACACCCTCCATGCTGATAACCTTCCACGAGATCTCCATTTCTGTGATTCTGTTCCTGTTCTAGGTGTTTGTTTAATTTGTTTTTGTATTCATTTTTGTTTTTTAGGTTTAGTTGTTGATGGTTGTGAGTTTGTTGTCATTTTACTGTTCCTAGTTTTGATTTTCTTTTTCTTAAGTAAGTCCCTTTCACATTTCATATAATAAGGACTTGGTGATGATAAATTCCTTTAACTTGACCTTATCTGGGAGGCACTTTACCTGCCCTTCCATTCTAAATGACAGCTTGCTGGATGGAGTAATCCTCCTTTGTGGGTAACTATCTCCTTTTCTGTTGCTGCTTTGAAGATTCTCTCCTCTTTAATCTTGAGTGATGTAATTATGATGTGCCTTGGTGTGTTCCTCCTTGAGTCCAACTTCTTTGGGACTCTCTGAGCTTCCTGGACTTCCTGGAAGTCTGTTCCCTTTGCCAGATTGGGGAAGTTCTCCTTCATTATGTTTTCAATTCTTCTCTTCCTCTTCTCCTTTGGCACCCTTATGATTTGGATGTTGGAAGGTTTAAAGTTGTCCTGGGGGTTTCTAAGCCTCTCCTCATTTTTTTGAATTCTTGTTTCTTCATTCAGTACTGGGTAAATGTTTATTTCTTTCTTCTGTTCCAAATTATTGATTTGAGTCCTGGTTTCCTTTCCTTCGGCATTGGTTCCCTGTATACTTTTCTTTATTTCACTTTGCATAGCCTTTGGTTTTTCCTCTACTTTGCGACCATACTCAACTATTTCTGTGAGCATCCCGATTAGCAGTGTTTTGAACTCTGCATCTGATAAGTTGGCTATCTCTTCATTGCTTGGTGGGTTTTTCTGGAACTTCGATGAGTTCTTTCACTTGAGCCATATATATATGGCCATAAATATATATATTTGCCCCAGTGCTCCTGTTATATTGTAAGGGGCAAAACCTTAGCTATTTGCCAGAGTGGGGCAACCCATGTTGCCATGTTGTGGTGCTGTATGTGGTAGAGGGGTCAGACAAGGAACAATGTCACTCGCTTAGCTCTTGGCCAGCTTTCAGTCACTTCCCCCACTACCCACAGGCAAATTGGGCCCTTTTAGTGCTGACTCCTAGGTGGGTGGTTTTGTGTACATTCTAGGACCCTGTGGGTCTCTCCAACAAACTCTCCTGTGAGGCTGGGAGTTTCTACTGTCTTTGCAACCCCCACAGGTTTTTACAGCCAGAGGTTTTAGGGCTTTATTTCCCTGCACTGGAACCCTGGGTTGTGCAGTCAGTCTCACTCCTCAGTTGTTCTTCCCAGTTTATCCAAACACAAATATGGGACTTCCAGGTCCTCCAGCTGCCACCTTGCCACACATCCTCTCCACCCTGGTTGCCCATCTCCACCCCTCCTCTCTGTCTGGATGAATGTTTCTTCTTTATCTCCGTGGTTGTTGGACTTCCATTCAATTAGATTTTCTGGAAGTTCTGGTTATTGTAGTTCTTCTTTTGGCTGTGCAAGGAGTCAAAGCATATCTACCTATGCCTTCTAATGAGTTTTTAATGTATCACAATTCACAATGAACATAATTGTATTTCAAAAATGCTTTAGGGAATGTTTATTCTACCCTCACACCCAACCCTGTCGCCCTTAAGCAGAAACAAGGAGAAAATCCCTCTGGTCTAGTGCAAGAATTGCAATTACTTTGAGCCTCTGGCTCCTTCACCTCTCTATTCCATGCCTTTGCCTACTTGATTCTCAACCTCCCTTCCCATTCCCACTGGATAGATTTGCCTTTTCTGGTATTCACATTGGGGATCACTCTTGGCCACATTTAATAATCACTGTGACCATCCTCATAGCTCCAGCATTTGGCTCCCATAGCCTGGACAACACCTTCCCTTCTCCTACACCCTACTCCCAGCCCTGGCCTCCCAGAGCCTCACCTATCCCACCATCCCACCATCAATCAATACAGCCCCAGCCCCTCTTGATGAGGGCTCGGAAAAATTAGTTGTCCCATCAAAGGCCCTAAAGTGGATTCCATCTCTGAAGCAGGGCCCACATTTTGGATGGCCTTCACAAACTGTCCTACGTGAGACATCACTCCTGCATTAAGTGTTGGACTATAGACAGGGGCTAAGTTGTGACCTAACAATGCCAGCAGGGTTGACCCTGAATAAGGACAATTTGCTGTCAGTCCTTAATTTCAACCTAGGGGATCCAGCCACTGCTACATCAAAACAGCTGAATCAAGGTGTCCTTCTTCAGCCTGAACCTGCATTTTCTTGATAAACAGGACTTTGGGGCACCTTGTCTACACAAGTTTTACAGGAATGGGTCTGTCATCAATGTTAAGTGCACAGATATGTGAGAAACAAGGAGAAGCTGAGATAAAGGCACACACAGTGCAAGCATTTTGTTATCTAACACACCTCTTTTTTTCAATTCTATCAAAAATTGAATGCATTTTTAATTCAAGGAATATAATATTCAGAATGATTATTTTTATTACAGCTGTGGCTTTTTCCTTAGGCAACGAATGCTTCCATCTAATTCAACTACTTATTATCTTTTTTCTTAACTCTTCTATTTCTTTCCCAGTAATAATACACATTTTTCTCAGCTTTTTAAATCTCTTTATTAGATGCAATTTTATGTAATTTGGAATTTACAAGTCTTATCTCATTCTCTTTCTGTCGGAGCAATTCCAGACATTAAGAAATACAGACTGAATACATTTGTTCAAAATTCTTGTAACTTTTTGCTTAAGATTTCTGAAATAAAAATTATGGCATTGGGACTATCTTTTCCATATAGTCATTGCTGGCATCTGGAAAACAAAACCAAACCTTACTTATCCAGTGTCCTACTTTAAAACTTCTCGCTTAAAGACTGTCTGACACAGAAGTACTGCCCATTTTGCCAAAGGAGTTGGTACAGAGCTAAAAAAATATGCAGAATCAACATTTTGATGCAATTATTCAGCCATTCATAAATCCAATGTATGAGTGACAACTGTAGTGGAAGGAATGCATTAAGGAAATCAAGATATATCTACTGCATTACTTTAGTTTACCAAGCTAATACTTCACCTTATAGTTTACCAAGTATTTTCATTTGGTCCTTAGAATTATCCTATGAACACTGCTTTCATATAATAAATATAAATTATTACTTTTAATTTAATACATTGTATTTGTCCAGCTCACTTATTCTAGTATGCTCTCTGCAGAAAATTTTAATCTCATTGAGACTCCCCTCTAATACACATCTCGTATCTTCATTTCACTCCTCCAATTCATGCCCTCAAAACCATTTTTAATTCTCTTGTTTCTCTCTCTATTGCCCTTGCCTGACAAATTCTAAGCCTCAAATACATCCAACTCTCTGCCATCTGGGCCTGCTCCTGCATAGTCAAATACTGCTGGAGAAAAATCATATAACTCTGCTAAACAATTTCACTTTAAATGCACCTCTACAAACTTCAAATGGGCATTTAGTGATACCTGGAAATCCTGTTTTATTAAGGAAAACTATATTTCACTAATAAATTTCATTCTCTTCTCTCAAAATCATTTCTTCATTTCTTCTCCTCTGCTCCAAGCTTCCACCCGCCTCACCTGCTCACTCACTTTCAGCTGATGGCTTTACTTCATACTTGACTGAGAAAACAGAGGCCCACAGAGGGCGACACTTTTATAGGCCTTCTAGAATATCTAAAACCTGTCAGTTTCTGGGCCTTTTACCTGCTCAGGCTGCCATAACAAAATGCCACAGACCACGTAGCTTAAACAATGAACATTTATTTTCTGGAGACTAAAAGTCCAAGATCAAAGTGCCACTGGGGTTGGTTTCTGAAAAGGTCTCTCATCCTGGGTTTCTCACTGTGTCCTCACAAGGCCATTTTTCTGTGCGAGTACATGGAGAGAGAGCTCTCTTGTGCTTCCTCCTCTTCTATTAAAAAAGATTTTATTTATTTATTTTCAGAGAAAGAGGAAAGGGGGGAGGAGGAGAGGGAGAGAAACATTGATGTGTAAGAGAAACATTGATCGGTTGCCTCTCACACACCTGCAACCCATGCATGCCCTGACTGGAATCGAACTGGCAACCTTTTTGGTTCACAAGCCAGTGCTTCATCCACTGAGCCACACCAGCCAGGGCTCTTCCTCTTTTTATAAAGACCTTTTATATAAGGACAAATCCTATTGAATTAGCCCCCATCTCAAGACTTCATCTGACCTTAATTACCTTCATAAAGACCCTGTCCCTAAATACAGTCACACTGGGGTTAGGACTTCAGCATATGCATTTTGGTGAAGACGCAAATCAGTCTATAACAGTGCCCACCTTCTCTGTCTTACCAAGTGTTAAACAGAAGAACTGTCCCTGCCCCCAACATGGTCCAGATCCCAGCCTTTATTACCCTCTTCAGAACATCACTGACCAAAACCAGAGACTCCCTCTCTCAGTCTCTCTCGATCTCTCTCTATCTCTCTCCCCTGATCATTCTCACAAGCATTCAGATATGCTCCTCCCTTAACTCTACAATCCTTCTCCACCTCTCAACTCATTTTTCTGTCTTTGAAACAACAGTTATCTAAGGAATTTTCTAAAATCACTGCCTTCCCTTCCTCAACAATTTATTCACTCATCAGACTACTCAAATCTGGCTCAAACTGTTTGTCTCAAATTGTTTCACATCCGCCAAGCTCCAAAGTCAGTGGAAACTTCTCTCTTCTTAATTTTTCAGCAACATTTGACCCCATTAGCCACTCTCTTCCCTGAAAACTCTCCTCTGATTGCATCCATGACATCACACTTTCCTGGTTTCCTTCTGCTGCCTTCGACTCCTCTTTCAAACCAGTATATACTAGAATGCCCTAGAACTTGCTCCTGGATCACCTCTTCTCCAGTTGTTTCTAATGCTAAGTGATCTCTTTCCAGAATTTGAATGCCATCTCTTTGGTGGTAACACCTAAATTTATGTGTGGCTCTGACCTCTCCCTTCAGCTCCAGACTCATTTGTACAGAGCAAATGCCTATCCAACAGTTCCACTTGGATGTCTGTCAAATGAAGCACATCCAAAATGTAATCCTTAACTTCCTTCTCCCTTTTCAGTCTTCCCAACTCAGTAGATGAAAATGAGCTGCTCAAGCCAAAAATGTATCATCCTTGATTTCTCCCCTTCTCTTATTTCCTACATCCAGCATTCTGGCAATTCTGCCTTAAATGCACTCACTTCTCTTTATCTCTACTTCTATCCCTCTGGTCCAAGGCACATCACCTCTTGTCTCGACTGGAGCCATGGCCTCCTAACTAGGTTTTCTGCCTCCATTCTCACCACACTGCTACCCATTCTCTGTGCATTTACCAGAGAAATCTTTATAAAACTTAACTCATGTTTTGTCATTCCTTTGCTTAAAACCTTTCAGTGATTTCTCTTATCATTAGAATGAAACTCAAAATCATCACGGAGGCTTGAGTCCATAACATTATCTGACATCCCAGGTCTCTGTTTTAGTAGCCTTCTTGCTCTCTCTGCTCCATTCTTTTTTAATTCTTTTTTAATTTAATTAATTGCGGTGACCTTGGTTAATAAAATTATATAGGTTTCAAGTATACAGTTCTATAATATACCAACTGTATATTGTACTGTGTTCACCATCCAAAGTCAGTCTCCTTCCATCACCGTATATTTTTCCTTGTACCTTCTTCTACCTCTTCCACAACCCCTTTTCCCTCTGGTAATCACCATACTGTTGTCTGTGTCCATGAGTTTTGTGGGGCTTTTTTAGTGTGCTTAATCCTGTCACTTTTTTCACCCAGTCCCACATGCCTCCCTCGTCCCCTCTGAGAGCTGTCACTCTGTTCTCTGTACCTATGAGCCTTTTGTTTGTTAGTATTTTGTCTCCATGCATAAGTGAAATCATGCAGTATTTGTCTTTCTAAGACTGGCTTATTTCACTTAGAGTACCACTCTCCAGGTCCATCCGTGCCGTTATAAATGGTAAGATTTCATTCTTTTTTTATAGCCCCGTAGTATTCCATTGTATATATGTATCACAGCTTTTTTTATCCACTCATCTACTCGTGGGCACTTAGGCTGCTTCCAAATCTTGGCTATAGTAAATAATGCTGTAATGAACATAAGGGTGCATATATTCTTTCACATTACTGTTTTGGGTTTCTTTGGATAAATTCCCAGAAGTGGAATCACTGGGTCATAAGGCAATTTCATTTGTTATCTTTGAGGAAACTCCATACTGTTTTCCACAGTGGCTGCACCAGTCTGCATTCCCACCAACAGTGCACTAGGATTCCCTTTTCTCCACATCCTCACCACACTTGTCGTTTATTGATTTATTGATGATTGTCATTCTGCAGGTGTGAGGTGATATCTCCTTGTGATTTTAATTTGCAGTTCTCTAAGGATAGTGACGTTGAGCATCTTATCATACGTCTATAGGCCATCATGTACTCCTTGGAGAAGTGTATGTTCATGTCTTTTGCCCATTTTTAATTGGATTGGGGCTTTTTTGGTGTTGAGTTATATAAACTCTTTATAAATTTTCAAGATTAACCTCTTATTATATGTAACATTGGTGAATACACTCTCCCATTCAGTGGGTTGTCTCTTCATTTTGTTGATGGTTTCCTTTGCTGAAAAAACTTTTTAGTCTGATGTAGTCCCATTTGTTTATTTTTTTTCTGTTTCCCTTGCCCAAGGAGATATATCAGAAAAATATATTGCTATGAGAAATGTCCAAGGTTTTACTACCTATGTTTTCCTGTAGGATTTTTATGGTTTTGAGCCTTACATTTAAGTCTTTAACCCATTTTGAGTTTATTTTTGTGTATGGTGTAAGAAGGTGGTCTACTTTCATTTTTTCCCTGCACATATCTGTCCAATTTTCCAAACACCATTTGTTGAATAAATGATTTTACCTCATTGTATGTTCTTGCCTCCTTTGTCAAATATTAATCGACCATAAAGATGTGGGTTTATTTCTGGGCTGTCTATTCTCTTCCATTGATCTATATGTCTGTTTTTATTCTATCTTTGCTCCATTCTTTCTGCTTTTCAAACATGCCAAGCTCAGGGACTATATAAGCCCTATTCCTTCTGCTTTAAACATTCTTTCTTATCCTTCAGGTGTTAACTCAAGTGTCAAAAGACACTTTTCCTACTGCCTGTCTAACTAAAGCGGATCCACAGCCGGCACCAACACTGACTTTCTATTTCTTTCATACAACTTATCATCACTTATCTGCCCGAGAGGGCAGAGCTTTTGTCTGTCATGCTCCCTGCTGTATCTCCAGCACCAAACACATCTCTGGCACAAAATGAAAGCTCCCTGAAAGAATGAAATTGATCACAGACTCCCTCCCTCCTCCGGGCTAAGAAAAGAAGCCCATAATTGTCTTCCCCAATCCTCCATTTGTGCCCACCCCATCTATCTCTTAAGGAGAGCTGTCTCAGCAACAGATTGGTCCTGGGCTCTTCATACATCAGTCAGAGAATGGACAGGGTATTAATAAGAGAAGATAAAACCTAAAAAGCTTAGGAAGGAAAATACTTGGAGAAACGGTTGTCAGTCAAAAATAATAAAGAAGTGTGGATGAGTAGATGGGGGAATGGGGCACAGGGAAGAAAGAAAAATCCATCTGGTCTCGGTGGAAGTGAGAGCTCTTTCACATTTGTCAAATGAGTCTTTAGAGGGAAAGGGAGAGAAAAAAAAACTGAGAATAGTAAGTGGGATATGAACAGCAGAGCTGAAGATTCTGAATTGGATTCTTTTGTACCTATTTTAAGAGAAAGGAAAATAAAGATGCATATTGAGTTGGGTTGCTTTAAATATCAGCCTGGGATTGAACTACATGGGCTCATAATACCAATATAGTTGTGTATATGTGAAGAAACTGATGTTCCGAGAGATTATGTGACATGACCACAGTCACTCACTTCATAGTAGCAAAGTGAGGAGTCAATCCCCAGGCTTCTGCCTACGGGGCCTCAGTTTAATATTCCTACACCGACTGCTTCCCTCCAGAATAAGATATGAGGTTAATTGGGTGTGTCTTACTTCCATAAACGATATGGCCTCCTTTTACCATTTTCCCTTCTAACTGATCACAGCGATTTCAAAGTCCCCAGTTTATGGTCTCCAGAATACATCTTTACCCTCCCTCCAAATATCAAAATAACATGTGCTCCATTTTCAGTTTGCTCTCGCCTCTCCTCTTCTCTGTCATTCCTTTGGGATTACCAGTATTGAATATCCAATTACACATGTAAAGAACACTTAGCTCCTGGCAGATAATTTGTCTATATCTGGAGAACTGAATTCACTTCAAGTGACAAAGTGATCTCTGAACTAACTCTTCACCTGTCCTGGGTTTCCATTCTGTCTCTATTGTGCAAGATGTTTTGCATTTAAAGACCATTGTTCTTGAAAGGGAAGTTGGAAACCGAAGAAGGACAGAGCAGTTTTGATTTCTCCATTTCAGAAAGCAACATTTGATCTGCCCCAAACAATGAGCATATCCTTTTCCTGTTTTTTTTCCCTTTAAAAAATGACTATTGAAAAACATCACAAGTTCCTTGTATTCTTTAAGCCTTTTTCATAGCCTTCTTTTTTGCAAACATCTTTTTGTTATATACCCTTACTTTACCTTTTCTGAACCTGAGATCATCTAGTTGTGCTACTTTATAAAATGCTTTCAATTTTTTTTCATTTGTATTTATATCATCAACATTTTATTTTTAAAGTGTTTTTCTTCCTGGCAAGGCTTAAGTAGACACAGATGTTTTCCAAGCAGATAAGAATGAAGTTTTAAAATAATAACTACGAGCTCTGGCTGGTATAGCTCAGTAGCATAGAGCACTGTCCTGTGAACCAAAAGGGTGCAGGTTCAGTTCCCGGTCAGGGCACATGCCTGGGTTGTGGGTTCAGTCCTGGGTCAGGGTGAGTGCAAGAGGCAATCGATTGGTGTTTCTCTTACATCAATGTTCCTCTCCCTCTCTCTCTCCCTCCCTTCCCTTTTCTCTCTCTCTCTCTCTCAAAGAAGATAACTATGACATAGGAAAAATTATAATCACAAAGATTGAGGGCTTGGAAATGCTTTGTAAAAGAGATAGTGCACTTTTCTACTACGGTGGAAGTCGTGTGGACAGTAATGTGAACACTTGTATTACTTGTAATCATCCCCAAAAATCTCTCTCTGAGGTTCATCCTGGGAACAGATACTGAAATACCTCTGGGAGTCAAATTGGGTCCTTAAATATTTAAGAGTTTATATTTCCCAAGCAACCCAACTTCCAACAATTCTTAATTCAATAGAAATTGTATAGTATGTAGTTTAAGCCATCTGTGCTTTCGGTGTGTAAGAAAAATCATGTATATAAATTGTACAATTAATTAGACCTAACTGAGTAAGATCCAAGAATCAAAAGGGTGAATACAACATTAGAACAAGACTTCAATGAATTTTATTTCCTTTTGTG
Source organism: Glossophaga mutica (assembly GCA_039655065.1). NCBI lineage: Eukaryota > Metazoa > Chordata > Mammalia > Chiroptera > Phyllostomidae > Glossophaga > Glossophaga mutica. The sequence goes on from CM077303.1 coordinate 163,973,521, forward strand.
GGACATTTTCCATAATTAGACAGCCCCTAAAGTGTAGAGAAAGCAAGTGGAGAAATGTAAAGGCTTGGCAATGTTCTCTTTATATCTTCCTTTTCAGAATTTACCAATATTATAGATTATGTTATAGATTTATTAATTATAATATTATATAATTTATACTTTCATAGATGTAGATCATTTCAATGTTAAATCTGTTTACATAAAGTAAGAACATGTAGGGGAGCAAAATTTCTGTCACCCCAAAATGTGTCTCTTTGGCAATAAGGATTATTTTAGGCTGGCTATTCCTAAGAAACAGAAGAATCAGGGAGTTTTTAATTTTACTCCCCCATCCTTAACTGCCTAAAAAAATTTTTAGTTAGGGAGCCTGTGCCAGAAAGAGAGCTGGGACCAAAGATAACTTCTGTTACAGCAGAAAGATTTTTCCGTGTGGTATGGCGTGTTTTGCACAATGTTTACCAAACATTCGCTCTTCCTATCTCCTTACAAATTGCCTTCCTCCTCTTTGAAACTCCAGAGTCAGGATGGCATATAAACATCGATAACCTGATTGTTCAGGAGCCACTTGTATCTTTGTGCTGCTCCCTGATACATAAAATTAAATTTGGCTATCTCCTGTAATCTGTCTTATGTCAATTTAATTATTAGGCCAGACAAAAGAACCTAGAAAGGTATAAGGAAAATGTTTCTTCCCCAACAAGCACCTAACAATAATACTAAGTACCTCATTTCACTTTTAATCATGGGAACACAATCTTTAAACCAATAGAAACAGTCTCAAATCATGCTACAAGAAGAGAAACTTAGTATTTAAAAGCAAAACAACTTTTTCCATTACCATTTATCCCTCCTGTACCCTCTTCCACCTCCACCCACCTCTGACAAAGCAAATTTAAAAACAAGAAAAAAAACTTTGGGAGAAAGCTTACATTTGAGTCAACTATTCCAAAACTTCTATGAAATATAATTTTTAATCTCTAATATATTGAATTTATGCTCTAAGTTTTCCATAAATCAACTAACTCCCCACAAGTAGAATTGTTTTATGGCACAGAATTTAACCAGTCAGAGTCAATTACTGTGAATCAGAAAGACAAAATTTATATGCTGTCTTCCCACAGTGCTGATTTTCTCTTTCCAAAATGGTAGCCAGCAGCTACTTTCACTATTAACAGCGGATAATGTACTACTCCACAGCAAATGGAACCTTAAATAATTCTGTCCCTCCCTATGCTGTCCCAGGACTGAGCAAGGAAAATTCGTTGATGTTGTTATGACTTGTGGCACATTGATTAATCAGGTAATACACATTCTAAATAGTGAAATGAACTGTAGGAAAACTATTTGGCTGACTCCTAGGGGAAACAATATATCTTTTCCTACTTTAATGACAGTGCTGTGTCTGTCTTTACAGTCAAGAGTACTTAAAAATTATCTGAAATGCCTGGGTTTGATAGATTCAACACCATTTAAAATCCACTGAGTTTAGCTAAATTTAAAAAAAAAATCAATCAACATTAAGCATGCTAAGAGACAGAAGAAGAAATGACAGAAAATATAGAAGTTGTTTAACAATATGGACTAGACAGGATGATGGACCGTGGTAATTTCACTTTGAATAGAGCCGACTGGAAAATGATAAAATTCCCTTTCAACACAACGGAAAATAAATGTACATGGAGCAATTCTTAATAGCATACTGTTACCATTCATTTGGCAGTGCCGGAGACAACAAGACTCAGAAAGTGCTTGGTAACAAATATGTGCCTGATATAGCATGCAGCCAAATTAGCAAGTAATTAGATAGAAATATTGAAACTACACCAGAAGCAGCAGCCACCCCACAAATTCCAACCACATAAAACAAGTACAGCAGATGCCTGTGAAATCGACTGTCTGTGCAACTGCTCATTTCTGTTTTCCAAACCCTACTAATCTTCTCAGGGGCCTTCCCCAGTTGTCTGGGGTGGACCCCTCCCCCCTTGTCATGAGTTTTCTTAGCACCCTATTTCCTTCCCCTTCATATAACTGCAGATTGCTGGAGTTCTGTGCTTAACGTCTCCCTCCCCCAACCAAACTGTCAGCCCCACGAGGACAGAGACCCCATGGCTGTGTGCTTCCCTGAACACCTAGTCCAGTGTGCGATACATGACAGGTGCTCTAAATATACTTTTTAAATGAAGGAATAATCTTCTCAACACGTCAAAGGTTTTCTCTCCATTTTCTGGTCTCTCTTTGGTTGTTACTTGCATTGTTCTCTAAATACTCTTACTTTCTCTTCTGCTGAGAATATAATAGCAGACAGCATCACTAGAACAAAGTGACATTTACAGGAAAGGGACACTTTCCTCCCACCCAGCCTTTGTACTACGCATACCAAAATAGACCACTTGTTCAGGAGCATTCAGGCCGCTGTGATGGAGCATGAAATATACAAGCAGTAATCTTAAAAAGAATCTTACATCTTCAGAATGACACAATATATATTCTACTAGGTCCTTTAGAGATAAGTAAAGTCAAGCAGAAATCATAGGCATTAATTGAGCACCTACTCTTGCCAGTTATTACAAGATTATCCAAAATCCACAAGAGAGATATAACAAACTTTCACTGGATTCTTTAGTCCAGCTATAGTCATTCTCATACCTCCCAACTTCTTGTTTTGAAGCAACAATCCCCCATCACCTCACCTCAGGCTTTACCCTGATATCTTACCCTTAACAACTTTTTAAAAAGATTTTATTTATTTATTTTTAGAGAGAGGGGAAGGGAAAGAAAAAGGGAGAGAAACATCAAGGTGTGGTTGCCTCTCATTCACTTCCTACTGGGGACCTGGCCCACAACCCAGGCACGTGCCCTGACTGGGAATCGAACCAGCGACTCTTTGGTTTGCAGGCCTGTGCTCAATCCACTGAGCTACACCAGCCAGGGCACCCTTAACAACTTTTATAGCATTATTTCCAAGTTCTGCTTTTGCTTGCCATTGTAACAGACTCTGTATTTCAAGTCTTCCTATACCCCCAAATGGTATGTGTGTTGTCTATTAATGTATTCATTTTAAGATTTGGCCTTCATTGTCAATTACGAAAGAAGGAAAATTGAATTTTCATTACACAGACATTTTGACAGGTCTGACAGGAGAATTCTTTTAATTCTATTTATTCAGAGTTATTTCAATATGTCAATTTTTTACTCATAGTTTGTATGTACAAAGTATTAATTTTTTGTTTTTCTTTAAGAAAGACATAATCTATAACATCACCAGTGTTACCATAAATAAGTGATGATCTAAAGAACTACCTTACTTTTCCACCAGTTATTTAAGACTTAGAACTGGAGTAATCGCTTAGGAATGTTTTATAAAATGAAATGACTTTCAGAAATTAAGAAAATCACTTCCCTGACCAGCACAGCTCACTCAGTTGAGTGTCATCCCGAAAAGCAGAAGGTCGCTGGTTCAACTCCTGGTCAGGGTACATGCCTGGGCTGTGTGCCAATACCTGGTTGGGGCGCATATGAGAAGCTACCGGCCGATTTTTCTCTCTCACTTTGCTGCTTCTTTTCTTTCTTCCTCCCTTCCCCTATCTATAAAAAGAAATAAATTAAATCTTTTTAAAGATTAAGGAAATTACTGAGCAGTATATAGGTGCTCTGCTAGCAGGACATGACCGATGCCTACCTATGGTTGTCTCAGTTCAGGTGCTCACAGAAGCAGGCCAAGAGACAAGAATGCAATGTGAACCAATTATCTGGGAGATGTGCCCAGGTAAGATGGGAGGAGAGTGAGACACTGCAGAATAAGGTGTAAACTAAGTATGTGTGCCTTGACATAGAGGGAAAACTCAGGGGGGACCTCGAATGCCCCCCCACAGCCCCCCCCGCCACAGCCCCTGCTTGTTCACAATGTCCCCGAGCACAGCTTCTGTGCAGCCCTGTGTGATACGCAGTGTCCTCCTCCACCAGGCTGTGAGTGTATATGACAAGGAGACTGCTGTCCATCTCTTCTATACCATGTCAGGTGTTGTGTGTCTGGTCATCTCTATAACCTGAGGGCAGGAATCTCTCCCTCGCCAATGGGGTGAAGAAGAGAAAATTAAAACAGATACAGAGAGCAAGCTGATGGTTGACAGATAGGGAGATGTAAAGTACAGCTTAGGGAATAGAGTCAATAATACTGTAATACCTATGTATGTTGCCAAGCGGGCACTGGAAATATGGATGGACTCACTTTGTACATTATATAAATGCCTAACCACCGAGCTGTATACCTGAAACTAATATAATATTGAATGTCAACTACCATTGAAAAATTTAAAAAAATAGATACAGAAAGAGATGCAGCTAATAAAATGTGCATTATCAAGCAAGTTACTACCACAGCTACTGGGTAACTGAAGCTAAAACCTTCTGGAGAGCTCTGGAAGTCAGTGGAGAACCAGTGTCAGAGATACCCCTTCTCCATGCAGTAATAGAGCTGTGGTTTTTAAAGCCAACTCTTGTCAGTCACAAGTTGATGCCTCCCATAGGGCCATTCATTCTCCCACACTTCTGGCGTGCTCTGAGCGGGCAAAGTAACTCCACCAGCCAGAGAAGGCCTTCAGGCAAATTGCTGTAAGGCCTAGGGGTAGAGGCAGGCCTAGAGCACTGCAGCTGTGAGGCCTGAGGGGCGATGAGCCTACCCCAGCTGCTCTGGGGAAGACATGGCCGTTACACCAACGTCCTGTCAGTTCCCAATGTTTCCCACAAATTCACTGATCCTCACACAAAAGACTTCATCTTTTAATACAGATAAAATTCCATATGTGAAAAGAAGACTTTTATTATTTTATTGATTGATTTTTAGAGAGAGAGGAAGGAAGAGAAAGGGGAAGGGAGAGAAAAATACCGATTTGTTGTTCCACTTATTTATGCATTCACGAGTTGCTTCTTATATGTGCCCTGACTGGGGATTGCAACCTCAACCTCAGCGTATTGGGATGACACTCTAACCAACTGAGCTATCTGGCCAGGGCCAAAAAGGATTTTTAAAGGAGAAAAACAGAAGTGTTGAATGTCATGGTTTGATAAAGTAGAGCAACCCACCATCCCTCCTACCTCTAGCATTTAGAAATGAGGTGCTCTAGGCTGGTGGTTCTCAGATGTCAGCATATGTCAGAAGCACGTGGAAGGTATGAGTCTCAATCCAGAGTCTTTCACTTAGTAGTCTGGGGTGAGGTCTAAGACTCTATACTTCTAACAAGCTCCCTGGTGATGCTGATTCTGCTGGGCCAGAGACCACACTTGGCTCTAGGCCAAGGCTCTGCCACTGAGGTCTTCAAATGTGGAGCTACTGAGACTCGTGTTGAGAGATAAGGATGTGATATAGTCAAATGATGTCAGAACAGGCCTGTTCAACAGTGGGGTGGCCCATCAAAGCACGAGGTTACATCATAGAGGAAAAATCAGCAGCTTTGTTTTGCAGTCTTGTAATTAGGGGTGGCAATGAGATTTCCTTTACATAGACCAAAGTCAAGGAGACAGTCCAGGTAAAAGCATGTAAGGATGGCAGCTGAATCTGCATTCACACAAGGTCCTCTTTGTACATGGGCCTCTTCTCCATGGACAGAGTGCGGAAGGGTTTCCAAAGGAGGCGATACTGAGAACTGGAGTCAGGTCACTCTTTCCAGGCAATGTCTGGGCACTTACCTGTTGATAAGGAGATGCCCTGCACTTGCCTTTATTCCTTTATCCCTTAGTCCAACAAAATTCTGTTTTGCCTTTGGAAATAGCTGGTGTCTTGGTCTCATGGAAACCCACTTATTCATGAAAAGAAGGCAACCCTGACTAGCACTTTATCTTTCTGCTTCTGAATTCGAGTACTCAAGAAGCTATTACCAGATCAATATTGCTTGAAAAGGAAAGAAGAAAACCCTGGAATCTCATGAAGAGGTGACTTATGAGAGCCTATCACAGTGATCTCCCTGAGGCATGAGAGAGCATACTGATGCAAGACAGAAGGGAGGACGTCATTCCTCCCCCCAAAATCTCTACTAAAACTCAGAATTCAGTCCCCAAAGAAGTTTGACTCCATCTTCCATATCACTTATTGAAAGAACCAGTCTCATCATTCATACAGTTTTCATTTCTACAAATGCTTATACATGCCTCTTCTGTGACAGGCAGTGTACCCTCTACAAGAGAGCATTCAGAACACACAGTCTAATAAGATGAAGAGGCTCTTGTAATGGTCTGTGTGTTCTAATAGTTCCCACCCCGTTTGAAACTCTATGATTTCAGATTCATTGCTGCCCAGGGAGGGACAGGATCCTGAAGGGACTCCTGATGAGCTGTAATACAGCTGGCAAGGACGCCAACACTGAGCTAGAATCCTGCAGACATACCTCAGGGGAAATAGACATATGATACTATTTGCCAACAGACAGATGGTATGATATGGGAAAGGAAATGTTGATAGTGGAGAACATGGGGCACAAAATACGAGTAGAGGAGTGAGAAATCAGAAGGTGAGGTGCTTTAATGCAGAGCCTGGAAAACGAGTGGGAAACAGTAACACATCAAGGTGGTGGGTGGCCCAAGGAGTATGGGGTGTTTGTGGTGAGCAAGGAAGGCTCTGGGTGACCTGTTTTACGATGTTGCCTACAAATCGAAGGTAACGCTGTATGTGTGGGGGGCCCCTTCCTACTGCTGCCCCTGTGGAGACACAGCCAGACACCTGTAGGAAGTCAGTTTGAAGGCAGGCCAAGGAGAAAGGGGATCAGTAGGAGGGCTTTCTCTGTGCCTGTAAAATGGTCTTCCCTTGTAAAAAGAAGAGAAGCAAGATCATTTTGCTTATTATCAAAGCATTTCATGGTATTGTTTTGACTTCATTTTAAGCTCTATTAACTTTAGCATTACTCCTACAAGTTCTCTTCACTTACTAGTCCGGTCACTAAATCTCTCTGAATGTCCATTTCTTTCACACAAATACTCTAACATGTATTCCACAGGCGGATGTGGGAATAAAGCAAACAATACGTGTGAAGGCTCTAGCTGGGCCTGTCTCACTGTAGTGGAGTGTGAGCTGCCATCACTCCTGCCCCGCCCCTCCCACATCCTGTCCCTGACACGATGATGGTTTTCTCTCTGTAGAGCTGGAGTGCATTATAAATTCCAGCCAGCTTTCATTCATTCACTCATTCATTCAACGAAGATTCATTCTTATTGGTGATGTGACATTCAGTAAATGCTGGAGACACAAATATGATGGACAGCCACTGCTGTGCATGGATCTCAGTCTCCCCAGGAGATGGGCAAATAAAAAGTCAATTTACTCGAGTGCCACAATGAGCCATGCCAGAGAAACACAGGGGTGGGGGTTAGAAAGAGGGAGGAAAGGCTGTTGGGAAGGGAGAGGGCAGCTGAGGTAGACCTTCAGGGAAGGAAGACTGAGGAATCAGTCATGAGGACAAGAAGCAGAAAGAACAGCAAGTATGAGGGCACCCAGGACAGAGAGTAAGACGCCTCTGAATACCAGGAGGGCAACAGTGAGGAACGGGGTGGGGTAACAGTGAATGAGAGAGGCAGAAGGACAGCCACAGCACTGGCACCCTGGGAGACGAGGGAGGAAACCATTCAGAGGAGAAAGGAGTGGTCAGATCTGAGGAAGCAAGCAATACGCGGATGGAGTGTTGTTCGCTACATTGCTGATGATCTCAGTCATAAGAGTCAGAGAATGGCCGGGGCCAAAGTCAGTCCGCCAGAACTTGGGCAGTGAACTGAGTTGAGCATAAATACCTTATGCGGCGTTTGTGGCCTGAGTTGCACCACCACTCCCACCACCTCCGCTGTGCTGGGAGAGTCACGGTTACCCTAGTATGTCGTCTATTATTAGCACAGAGAGCTCTGCTGTTGGCTTACAGCTAGTATTTGCAGATATCTCTTCATACATAAATCCATATTTTAGAATACACCTATTGCCCTTGCAACTTATGACCTCTTATACATTTACACTGTCGGTTTTTCCTTTTAGAGATATACCACTACCACCACTACCCCCACTACTAACACCCCGCATGCTCCTGTGTACTTCTTCCACATCCATCTAGATTTCACATTTTACAGTTTGGATCTTCCTCGAGCATCTTGTCCTTTGTTCTGCAGCACCCGACCCGTCCAGGTGGCCATATTCTTATTAATAGAGCTATGCAAGATACTTGCTCCATGTGACCAGGGAGCCTTGTGTCAGACAGTGGATCAACAGCCCCAAAGCCCTTTCCTTGGCTCTCCTCTAATGCACAGGCAGGAAAGCCAGAGCATTTATCTTTCTAGACATCCTTGCAGCCCAGTTGGACATGTGACAATTACGGCCCAATAAATTTCAGCAGAAATCTTTAGGTAGGGATTTCTTTTCCAGCTATAAAAGCAAATCCTCATTAGGAAAGAGCCTTTTGCCCTCAGCCTCTTACTCCCAACTGCAACACAGACGGTCCCGGGGACGGCCACTGTGTGTAGATGTGAGAATGAGGAGGTTGGCGGAAATGAGGGATGAAGGAACCAGGGATTCTGACAACACTGGAGAGCTGCTGCACCAGTCTGGACAGCTACCCAAGGATTCCTTGCTAAGCGAGAAGTGTAAACCTTGTTGGTGCTTGCTCTGTCGCTTATTGCTAAAGATGTTCTACTCCTGGAAGCATCCAAAGCAGACACTTGGCTGGTGCTCATTGTTCCGTGAGGCCCCTTGAGTCCTTAAAGCTCTCCACAATACTCTCGAATGATCCGTCACTTGGCAGCTCCAAGTGTATACAAATGAGAGGCCCCTTGTTGCCTTGCTGCCTCTAGTGCACCTGTGGGTACTGCTGAGAAGATCTGCAATCAGAAAACCCTGAAATCTGACTGATGGGTTTCTGGATATTCCTAACCCCTGGACAAAAACCACAGAAGGACCCAGAAACTTGCCTTGGTAAGAAAGTATATAGCTGCATGGGCCACACCTACAACAGTGGGTGTATCCCCTGCTTAGTAATATAAAATTGCCAAAGAAGAGGAGAAGTAGGGGAGGAGGACAGGAAAAGATGGTCCAGTAGTGGCCAGGGAAGAGAAGGCAGGGTCCTGAGGCCCTAATAACAAGGGAGCAGCCTGTGAGTCCAATGAGGGGAGTATACATTGAGAGAAAGCACCAAGACATAAAAGGGTGGATGAAGCACAGCATAGCTCGTTTAGAAAAGCAGCTTCCTGGGACCTAGCCCAGAGATTCTTATGCCATAGATGTGAAGTGGGGCCCAGAAATTTTCATTGCTAATGAGCGCCTCGGTTTGTAATTATGCATGTCTGAAATCTTTGCTAAGGACCACAAAACCACGAGTTAGCACAGGGAGCCTGGACTTAGAGTTAGAGAAACTTGACTGAGCAGCCTCTCTGGATCTTGGCTGTGAAATGACTGAACAAATGCATCTCAGACTCATTTGCTGTGAAACCCTTGTTTTTTACTAATAAGATTTAATACAAATATTTAATCTCTCAAATTGATGAAAAAGGTGCATCTCTGATTGAAGGAGAGAGGGACACTGGGAGGGTCCCCTGGGCCCCCTCACCTTCCTCTAGGGAAGCCCAAGGCTGTTGGCACCATCAGTCCAAGTGGCCTCCTAAGTCCATTCCAGGGAAGACATGTGACTTTAACAGAATGACTTGTAAATTAGAGGAGATCTTTGTGGTTCCTCTTCTGAAGGTCAGGAGATTCCCTCTTGGTATGAGGGATAACGGAAAAGAAAGTTGGGGTATATATGTTGAAGCATATTTGTAACCTTTACATAAAAGGGATTTCTTCACAGTGCTGTCTTAAAGGTATTTTAAGCACATCACTCTAAGGTGTGACCAGAATAATCACACACTGATTTGAAAGTGACATTTTAGGAAACAATAAAAGTTTGGTTCAATAGATGGACGGGCAGGGTCCTCATTTAGATTGTTTGGATTTTTGAAATACATAGGCTATCCTGCTACAATGGAGAAAGCATAAACTAGAATAATAGCAGGCCCCACTGTAAAAACAAGGGAGAAATCCAGAAAACCAGTGCCGAGATCCTTTCTGTCCTAAAAACATCCCTAGAAGAAGGAGTCCCGGCCCAAGTCCCAAATCTTACACACGCTACCTGTGTGATGTTAGGTAAATCCTTTCAACTCTGTGCCCTTTTTCTTTACTTGTAAGGCAGAAATTCACTCAAAGAATATTTTTTCAGGTTCTGCGCTGTACCCCGAATCATTCCAGGCAGCCACAGACGCAGCAAGCAGAGATCCCAGGCCACGTGGAGCTTACTTCCTAGCAAGATGCGACAGACAAAATGACTGAAGTAAAACCTACCTTAGGTTGTACGGTGGGAAGTGGTACAGAGAAGAATAAGGCAGGGAAAGAGTAGCCGGAGTGGGATTAGGAAGTGAGGGCTGCAGAGGTCAGTGAGTGAAGAGGGAGACCTCAATGAGCTGCCCACTTAGGAAAAGGCCTAAATGGGGGGAAGGAGGGGGCTAGGTTGATGTGAGGGGGCAAGGGTCAGGGAGCAGGCATTCAGGTAGAGGACATCATTTGAGAAAAGGCACCAGAGCACAGCATGTTCTAGAAATAGCTAAGTGTTCTGTGTGTCTGGGGCACAGTTAGCTAGAAGGAAACTTGAAAGAGAGGAAGTCACAGTAGCAGTGAGGCCAGATTTTATCATGACTCAAAGCCACTGAAAGGACTTCTGCTTTTGCTTTGAGAGGGAGGGGGAGTTACTAAGACAGTGACACGATGGGGTTTACATTTTAAAGGACTGCTCAGCTCGTTGTTTTGAGAATCTGAAAATCCACTCTAGAAGGGCGCTAGTCAGTCCAGAGGCAATTACAGCCATGCAGGCAGGCGGGTGTGGGTGTGCCTTTTTCTGCTTGGCAATGCTCTGTGACATCATGCATATGAATTTAAGCTTCCAAACACTTGCATTTAAGGCTTATTATTATTGTCACATTCTGACCTTTATACTAAAAACATGCTAGCAGGAAAAAAATATAGCCAACAACTACTGTTTTGTATTATGAGCTCAAACTTGATGATGAAGTTGCACTTTTCTGCTTGTCAAAGAATCGACACCGACTTGGTATCCATTTCAAGCCCACTTAAGGTCCCAGAGAACAGGTGTCTGAGACTATGGCAGGTCACATAACTTTCTAGCTTCTTCTTTTGACTGAAGAAACTAACAAACAATTCACACCTGGGAAAACAAACAGTAACTTCTACCTTTCTTCAATAGGACAACACATTTCTACAACAACTTGCATGCACACACGCACGCACACACACGGGAACTCTTGCTTTAATAATTGTGAAAACAGCAGTGGCAAAAAAAGTCACAGAACAACATTAACTTAGTTGTATGGTCAAAGCACTAAGATATATAGCTTTACATTTCAATGATTAATCATCAGAGAAATTTAAATTAAAACAAAGAGATGCCATTTCACCCATCAAACTCAAAAACTTAAAACACACTAATGTATGGAAAGGTATGATGAAAATCAAGAATTCTTATGTTATAGTAGTAGGAGTCTAAATTGACATAATCTTTCCAGAACTGACAAAATATCAATATATATCAAAGCTTTAAAATTGTTAATATTTGTTGATCTAAAATCAACCCTATAAAAAAAGGATCTGTAAAGTAAAAAAGGTATAGGCACAAATATGTTCATTCATTCATTCAATCAGTCATTTATTCATTCCACAACACTTATTGAATATCTCCCATGTAACAGGTACTGTTCTGGAAGCTGAGTGCAGACCAGTTGGGGTGGTGGCAGGGAACACTGAACTTTAACTCCTGCCCCCGTGGCACTTACATGTAGGGTGAAGTAGACAATCAATCATCCAATCCTCAACAAATATATAATGTATCTTATGTTGATAAGTGTTATGGAATTGGAGTGGAGAAGGTAGAGATCTGCATTATAATAATGGAAAACAGAAATTGAAGAGAGTGAGTCAGTTATGGAAGTCTCAGACAAAAGAAGAGTAATAGTTTAGAACAAATTTGTGAGGAATGTTTAAATTCCTAATTAAGTGAAAAAAGAATATAGAAAATTGCATTTATATATGTATATAATACATATATGTATATAATCATATATAATCTCACCCATATTAAGTGTGTACATATATGAATTCTCAAAGAAAATATACCCACATGATAAAATTAATATATTGTCTTCCAAGATAATAGGTAATTTTCATTTTCTTTTTTATAGTCTTTGCTATTATCTAAGATTTTACAATAAATTCATAAGATTTTCATAATCAGAAAAAACAGAATTTTTTAAAAAATGCAATTTTAAAGATCATTTTAGAGTGGTTTATAGTAGCATGTGAAAGAGAAAATAATGCCAAATGAAGAAATTGTTTTGCTCAAAAAAGCAAAGTGGGCACATCAAGTCATAGCTCTAAGATGCCCAAACTTTTGGCTAAACCTATTTGGCTGAACAGCTACATGAAAGCTGAAGACAAAATAAAACTGTTTAAGCCATGGTGTCTCAATGTCTCAAGGATCTCCCAAACCTGAGATTCTCAAAGGACCATGTCAGGGCCACCTGATCGGAACTCTCTGCTGCACTTGCTGCTTACACGTGACTGAGCCCTGCCCCAGGCTGAGTGGAAGCCTCTGGGAGGCGCCCCGCACTCTGCACGCTTAATTGGCTCCCGGAGCGTCTCCTGTGGGGAAGGGAGCTGATCCACGCTCCAGTCCTCAGAGCATTCCCTGACTGATGATGTCACAGCGAGGGCATCCTGGGGCAGCGAAAGGGTTTACCCTGCTCCACGTGCGGTTTTATTTTTAACCACAAAGTGCCCAGTTTGTCCCGTCCTTTTTGAAATGACATATAGGAGAATAAAAAGACAATTTTGACCAGAGAATCTAGTACCCTTTTTGACATTTTCTGAGACAACGAACGAGACTAGTAGTACCAAGTCACCAATGTAGTAAAAAACTCATCTTAATCTTCGATGTTAAATTAATATAAAAGCACCTGTACTGTACAGCACCTGTACTGTAGCATGAATGTTACCTTGAGTAATAAATTGTTGAATATTTTTTGTGTAAAAATTGATTTTAAAATTAATATAAAAATATATAATGCAATAAAAGGGAAGGCTCTACTTTGAGCACAAGTTCTGACATAATACACATTTCTCTGTATTTTGGACAATCTCTTTAGAGTGAGTAAAGTAAGCCTTAAGTTGCAACTATATACCTTATCTTATGCCCATCAGGAAAATTATAATAATGAAATGAGGGGTGCTGTTTTGAGACATATAATTTGTCATTTAATATATGAAATGTTATACTTTTTAAAAACTGAGAATGGTCCAATATCCGTTTTGAAATGAAAACTGTACATATGGAATTCTGGCCAAGATGGAGGCATAGTAGATACATTTGCCTCCTTGCACAACCAAAAGGACAACAAATTTAAAAACAAAAAATAACTAAAACCTCCAGAAAATCAAACTATATGAAAGTCTGACAATCAAGGAGTTTAAGAAGAAACATTCACCCATACCAGTTGGGGATGCAGAGATGGGCAGCTGGGGTAGAGAGAACACGTGGCAAGGTGGAAGCTGGAGGAATGGACAGTCTTGCATTTGCATGTGGATAAACCGGGAGGAACAACTGGGAAGCAAATACAACCCAGGGTTCCAGCATGGGGAAATAAAGCCTCAAAACCTGGAAAAACCTGTAGGGGTGGCAGCAGTGGGAGAAACTCCAAGCCTCACTGGAGATTTCCTTGGAGAGATCCACAGGATCCTAGAACATACACAGACCCACCCATCTAGGAATCAGCACCAGAAAGGCCCAATTTGCCTGTGGATACCAAAGGAAGTGACTGAAAGCTGGCAGAGAGCCAAGCAAGCAGCATTGTTCCCTCTCAGACCCCTCCCTCACATACAGCACCACAAAGCAGGGTTACCCCACCCTGGTGAACACCTAAGGCCCCACCCCTTACAAAGTAACAGGCACAAAGAGACAAAAAAATATGGCCCTAATGAAAGTCAGATCAAAGCTCCAAAAATAGAACTAAGCAATGAAGAGAGAGCCAACTTTTCAGATGCAGAGTTCAAAGCACTGCTAATCAGGATGTTCTAGAATGGTCACAAAATAGAGGAAGAAGTGAAGGCTATGAAAAGTAAAGTAAAGAAAAATGTACGTGGAACCAAGAGTGAAAGGAAGGAAACTGGAACTCAAATCAACAATTTGGAACAGAAGGAAGAAATAAACATTCAACCGGTACAGAATGAAGAAACAAGAATTCAAAAAAATGAGGAGAGGCTTAGGAACCCCCAGGACAACTTTAAACATCCCAATCATCTGAATCATAGGGGTGCCAGAAGGAGAAGAGGAAGAGAAGAAATTGAAAACTTATTTGAAAAAAAATAATGGAGAACTTCCCCAATCTGGCAAAGGAAATAGACTTCCAGGAAGTCCAGGAAGCTCAGAGAGCCCCAAAGAAATTGGACCCAAGGAAACACACACCAAGGCACGTCAGAATTACATTACTCAAGGTTAAAGATAGGGAGAGAACCTTAAAAGCAGCAAGAGAAAAGGAGACAGTTATCTACAACTGAGTTCTCATAAGACTATCAGCTGATTTCTCAAAAGAAACCTTAAAGGCAAGAAAGGGCTGGAAAGAAGTATTCAAAGTCATGAAAGGCAAGGACCTACATCTGAGATTACTCTATACAGCAAGCTCATTTGGAATGGGAAGGCAGATAAAGTGCGTCACAGAAAAGGTCAAGTTAAAGGAGTTCATTATCATCAAGTCCTTATTATACGAAATGTTAAAGGGACTTATCTAAGAATAAGAAGATTATCAAAGCTATGAACAGTAAAATGACAACAAACTCAAAACTGTCAACAGCTGAACCTAAAAACCGCCCCCAAAAACCAAACTAAGCAAACAACTCAAAAAGGAGCAGAATCCTAGAAATAGAGATCACATGGAGGGTTATCAGCAGGGAGGGGGAGGGGAGAGAATGGGGGAAAAGGCACGGGGAAGAAGAAGCATAAACAGTAGATACAAAATAGATTAGAGAAGGTTAAGAATAGTATAAGAAATGGAGAAGCCAAAGAACTTATATATATAACCCATGAACATGAACAAAGGGGGGGGCGGTGGGAATACTGGTGAGAGGAGGTGTGCAGGGTGGACGGGAATACAGGGGAGAAAAAAATGGGACAACTGTAAGAGCGTAATCAATAAAATATATTTATAAATAAATAATAAGTAAATAAGTAAATAAATAAAACTGTATATATGCTAATGTTAAATATGCCTATCCATTTAGTTTAAAAGTTTTGGAAAGATATGGTACAATTTCTCACTAAACATAATAGAATAAATTATTCATAGTAGAGTAACTGCAGATCTTTGCTTCCTTCCAAATTCCCATTAAAATAATTTTTACATGAATAACAAAGATACAAATCCATAAAAGCAAAGAGTTAAAGAGGAACAATAGAGAGTGGGAGATTCAAACAATTTTTTGGAAGATGAACAGTTAATGGATGAGTCACAAGTGACTTCCCAAAGCAAAGAAAGCTCAAACCTATGTGCTTACAGAGGGGAGTGCCAATAAGAAACACACTGGCTTGAACCACAGAATCTCAGGACAGCACAGAAACTGGTAAGCATGAGGAACCTCAGAAAACAAGGGGCTGGATATCAGAGGGTCTGTTAACACAGACAGATCTCAGCTTCTCTTCAGCCTCCCCTCCTGCACACTAGCAGGAGACAGGACACATCACTTCTGGAGAAATTGAACCGGAGAAACTGCCAACGTGAAGACATCAGTGACAAAGGAAGGAGGGATGAGGTATTCTAGTAAAAACAGGGATGATTACATGAAAGTCTATGTATACATACCATTTGGGTCACCCTAAGCCCTCCTGCCACTGGACTCTTAGAATGCCAACCACCAGGACATACCCCCAGGTTGGAGTATCATCTAGAAAGAAAAAATAGGCCACATACAAAAGATCAAAAAGTAAGCTTTATGAATGAAGTCAGAACTTCTATCTGTGTTGTTCTGGATACCCATAACCTAGAAGAGCACCTAACACAAAAGAGGTGAAGAAAAATAGTTCCATAGATATTTGTTCAGTGAGTAAATAAATGCTTGAATCAATGTATAAATCAGTAATCAGAATGGCACCAAACTTTCCAACAACATCAGAGGCTGGAAGATAGTTCAGTTATGCCTTTAAAACTCTAAGTGAAGGTGATATTTAGCCTAGAATTCTAGCCTTACATTAACTTTCATGAAGTGGGAAGGTAAAATTAAAACGTTTTCAAACATGCAAAGTCTTCTTGAACCCTTTCTGAGGAAACTACTGGAGGATGTGTCCACCAAAACAAGGGGCGTATACAAACGAAGTCTGAGATTCAAGAAACAGGGCCCTCAGTTTAAGGGAGAGACCAGGAGAATTCCCAGGATGATTCTGAAATGAGATTCTAGTATGACACTCAGGCAGCAGGCTGAAGGAGGGAACTGTCCAGACTGGAGCAGAACAGTGGGGGCTCTGAGAGGTGTATTTTCTAGAAAAATAAATTGCACTGATAGAGTCCAACTGACTGTTGGACTCTATTAATAGAGAGGGATTTTGTAGCTCTTTTGGAAAGTTTAGAGTAACACAAGAAAAGTTTGAAGCTGGCAGAGGTTGGTCAATGAGGTTTAAGGAAAGAAGCCATCTCTGTAACACAAAAGTACGACATGAAGCAGCAAGTGCTGATGCAGAAGCTTCAGCAAGCTATCCAGGAGATCTAGCTAAGATAAACAGTGAAAGGCGGCTCCACTTTAACAGATATTCCATGCAGAGTAAACAGCCTTATATTGGAAGAAGATGCCACCTAGAACTTTTAGGGCTAGAAAGATGTCAATATCTTGCTTCAAAGCTTCAAAGTACAGGCTGACTCTCTTCATAGGGGCTAACACAGTTGGTGATTTTATTTTATTTTTATTTTTTATTTTTTTATTTTTTAAATATATTTTATTGATTATGCTATTACAGTTACCCCATTTCTCCCCCATCATTCCCCTCCACTCTGCACACTCCCTCCCACCCACATTCCCCCCCTTTAGTTCATGTCCCTTTGTCATAAGTTCTTTAGCTTCTACATTTCCCACACTATTCTTGCCCTCCCCCTGTCTATTTTCTACCCAGTTGGTGATTTTAAATTGAAGCCAATGCTCATTTACCCTTCCGAAAATCCTGGGTCCCTTAAGAATTATGATAAATCTACCTGCTTGTGCTCTATAAACAGAACAGCAAAGCCTAGATAACAGTACATCTGTTTAGAATATGCCTTACTGAATATTTTAATGCTCAGAGAAAAGATTCCTTTCAAAATAGTACTGTTCATGACAATGCGCCTTGTCACACAAGAGCTCTGATGGAGATTCATGTTGTTTTCATGGCTACTAACACCACATCTATTCTGTAGCCCATAGATCAAAGAATAACTTCAAATTTCAAGTCTTATTAGTTAAGAAAATTATTTCATAATTTTATAGCTGCCATAGATAGGAATTACTCTGATGGATATGGACAGAATACATTGAAAACCTTCTGGAAAGGATTCACCATTCTAGGTGCCATTAAGAATATTCATGATTCATGGGAAGAGGTCAACTTATCAACATTAACAGGAGTTTGGAAGAAGTTGACTCCAACCCTTATGGGTGACTTCGAGGGTTCTAGACCTCAGTAGAGAAAGTAACTGCAGATGTGGTGGAAATAGCAAAAGAACGAGAGTTAGAAGTGGAGCTTGAAGATGTGACTGAATTGCTGTAATTATATGACAAAACTTTAACCACTGAGGCATTGCATGTTTACATGAGCAAAGAAAGTGGTTTCTTTAGATGGAATCTATTTCTGGTGAAGATGCTGTAAAGATTGTTGAAATGAAAACAAAAGACTTAGAATATTACATAAACTTAGTTGAAAAAGCAGCAGCAGGGTTTGAAAGGCTTGGCTTCAATTTTGAAAGAAGTTCTGTGGGCATAATGCTATCAAACAGCATTGTATACTACAGAGAGACCATTCATGAAAGGAAAAGTCAATCAATGCAGCGGACTTCATTGTTGCCTTATTTTAAAAAAACAGTCACCTCGACATTCAGCAACCACCATCCTGATCAGTCAGCGGCCATCAACATCGAGGCAAGAAAGCTCCACCAGCAAAAAACAAACAAACAAACAAACAAACAAAAACATGCTCAGCTGATGGCTAGCATATTTTAGCAATAAAGTATGTTTTAGTTAAAGTATACACATTTTTTACATGTGATGCTGTTGCACACCATAGTATCATGTAAAAAGAACTTTTTTTATGCACTGGGAAACAAACAAATTCATATGACTCATTTTATTGTGATATTCACTTTACTACAGTGGTCTGAAGCTGAACCAAAATATCTCCAAGATATGCCAGTACTACTCTTTGGCTTTTTAACTATTTAATACACTACGTAGCAAAAAATAAAAATCGACTTAAAAATAGCCACAGCAGTTCTCAAACTGTGTAATTTAATTATACACAGGATTTATGTGTTTATAAGTTACAATATAAAGTTCAATTTTATTAGAGTACACATCATTAATAATCTGGAACACCATGGACAGGCAATAATGAGGCAGAATATGCTTTAAAGTCCTACTGAGAAGCAAACTAAACCTCATTAATTAAATATTTTCTCTGTGCTGGACCCCGAGTGCCTTACATTATCTCATTTAATACACCTTGAGCGACAGACATAGGATGTTAGTCTGAACACAGGATGGGGTTATGATGGAATGTTTGTGTCCCCCCTCCAAAAAAATTCACACCTCCAGTGTGATGGTCTTTGGAGATGAGGTCTTTGGGAGATGATAAGGGTTAGAGGAGGTATGAGGGTGGGGTTCTGATCTGGTAGGACTAGTGCCCTTGTGAGAAGAGACATAAGAGACCTCTTTCTCTTTCCTCCTCTACCCACTCTGTCTCTGTCTCTGTCTCTGTCTCTGTCTCTCTCCCTGCCATCTGCAGTTGAAAAGGCTGCCATCTACAAACCAAGAAGAATGTCCTTGCCAGGACCCAACAGTGCTGGTACCCTGATCCTGGAATTTCAGCCTCCAGAACTATGAAACTATATATCCATTATTTAAGCCACCAAGTCTGTGGTATTTTGTTATGGCAGCCTCAGCTGACTAATGGGCTGAGGGAAGATGAGAGTTTAGGCTTATCTATCTCCATTCTGCCTCCTAAGCCCTGTTATTTCTCCTGGCTCAAAATAATCCCGCGCACACATACACCATCCAGAGCTCCAACCACCAGACCATGACCACTCCAGCAATATCCTATGTGAACCCACTGACACTTAGTTTCTCCAGACATCAGCTATGAGAAGCCAAAGAAGTTGCACTCACCTCAAGAAAATCTGAATTTCCAAAACTGTTAAGATCTGCCATCTCAACTTAGATCAAGGATTTTTTCCAGGAAAGGTGCCCTCCCACCTTGTAAATCATACACATTGATTCAGGTCATAGGAAGTACAAGCCAACCTCATATGTTTCCTCAGAATGAAAGAAGTTACATCTGTGCTTCAGCATTACGGGCTGAATTGTGTCCTTCTACTCCAAAGTTCATATGTTGAAGTCCTAGTCCCCAGTACCTCAGAACATTACCTTACCTGGAGACAAGGGGTACTTCAGTTATAGTGAGGTCATAAAGGTGAGCCCTAGTCCAACACAACTAGTGTCCTAACAAGAAGAGGAAACGGGACACAGATAGGCACAGAGGGCCGACAGTGGGAAGGCACAGGGAGAGGATGGTCATCTGCAAGCCAAAGAGAAAGTCCTGGAACGGACCCTTCCCTCACACCCCTCTGAAGGAACCTACTCTACCAACACTCTGATGTCACACTTCTAGCCTCCAGAACTAAATTAAAAAAGATGAGAAAACAAATTTCTTTCATAAAGCCGCCCAGTCTGTGGTACTTTTGTTACAGCAGCCATAGCAGGCTAACACAGTCCATAACTGCATGTGCCCAAGACCTTGACCAGGCCCCTCTCACCAAGAGAGGAGCCTCTTCCATTCAATCACCCAATTCCATTCAATCACCAAGACAAGGATTCAGTCTCCTCATGTTTTTCCTTAAATTCCCATCTGCTTCTATCACATGGGTTTTAACTCAGACCTGACCATGATAGTCTCTTGTTTGGTTTCTCAGTCTCTTCCCTTTTCAATCCATCATTTGCACAGGGAAATGTTCACAACAGATTCCAACCACACAGAAACAGATGCTGGGCCCATGGTGCAGGCACCTGCTGCAACCAGGTAGCCACCTCTGGTGACCTGGGGAGAAGGGCAGGGAGCCAGAGCTGCAGCTCAGCCACTACTTGAATGACTGTCATGGCTGTCCCAGTTAAACCTCAGCCTGCCTTATACTAGCCCCAGGGTCTGGCCACCCCTCCAGAAAAGCCCTTCAGTAGGGTCCCCCAACCTACGAGATAACAGAATTATTTAGCTAGGAGCACCCTTAGTTTTCTAGCAACTGTCTGCTTTTGCAGTCACATGTCCTAAGTTTCTTAGCCACTGGAATTCCTACTTACACTTTGAGACTCAACACTAGAACCCTCACCTGTCCAGCCTCCACTGGCTTCCCCGCCCCCCACCCCAACCCCGAGCTGCCACACTGCCCTGGACACGTCTCTATAACAGCACTTACACTGGATGGTCATCACGGATGCCTGTCCCTCTCAAGGCTGGAGACTCCTTAACAGCAGTGACTGACTGACACTTATTCAGGACTGCCACAGATCTGAGACCTGTGACTGACCAGAGCGGGGCCTCAGAAAACGTCTGGAGATTAGAGGATTGGTGTGCTTGGCCAACAAACACTGAGCTGAACTTAGTAACTTCTTTTCTAAGCAAAGAAGGCTCTTTGTACCCAAATCGAATTAGGTACCACCTGCCTCCCGACCCTCCTGGCGCCCAGCTCTAAGATAAGAGCACCTGTTTCCCGCAGCGTAAATATCCACTAACTGGGTGAAGGAAGCCATTAATAACCTTTGTGCCAGAATCAGTACTGCTGGGAAGAGTGTGTTCAAAAGAAAAGAAAATCATTTTTTAAATTCATCAGGATAAAATCATTTGGATACAAATTGATTTTTTTCTTAGTAAACTTGGTCCTAATGAAATTTGTGGTGAGAGTGGTGACTGGGGGGGGGTCCCCTGGGCCTTCCTCAGTGTAAGCGCAACCTCACAAACTTGGCCTAGGGGTGGGAATAGCAGTGAGTCCTGGCCCCTGACTGCGGGAGGATGCGTGGCAATTCCATCCGATTTCGGAGAGGTGAGCTCTCTGAGTTGGTTACGTCCAGTTTCTCTCGTTACCTGAGAGGGCAGCTATCTGGACGTGGCCCCAGAAGATGGCTTCAGCCCTGGAGGCCCAGCAAAGACAGTGCTCACTCACACAGCCTGGATGGCTCTAATGTCCCAGTCAGCTAGGGAGTAGAGACTCTGCTGAGAAGAGCTCTCTGGGGTTCTTTTCTAGAATGGGCTGGGGCCTCGACCAGCATCCTGGACAGCAAGGCCATGGGCTCCTGGCCTGCCCCTGAAGCCCTCTTCTCCCCACTCGGTCTGTGCAGCATCCTGTGGCTGCTGCTCCTCTGACTGCAGTCAGTGTGACTGTCGTCTGAAGGGAGTCAGAGATCTCCTCTGGGTTGCCCCCTGCCTCCCAGGACAGCGTGTGGCTCCCAGGATGTCACGCCTACGTGTGCTCGAGGCTCTCCATCCCTGCAAGTGTGGTGTTCATGACCACTCCCTGCCATTCCCTCCTCTGGCTCCCTAAATGGGAAGATCCCCTGCATTTGACATGGAATCAAATGACTTACCCCTGTTTTTCCATCTGGAGCACAGCCTGGGAAGTCAGTCAGCTGTCTCTTTCAGCTATGGGGCTTGGGATAGTGACCAAATCCTCTGGGTTTCAGTTTCTCCTTCTGTAAAGTGGGAATCTTAATAGTCCTACAGGACAGTGTGGCTTTGAGAATTAAATGGAGTCGTACATATCAAGCTGCTAAACCCAGCACACGGTAACAGCTCAGTAATTGCTAAACCTTTCTGATTTTGTTGAGCTTGACACAACACCCCACGCACCTTAGGTGCTCATATCTGGGAGACTGTTCTCTATCTTGAATAAACAGCATGTCAAGCCTGACTGAACTGCTTAGAGAACATTTTTTAAATGTAGGAAATCTGAATGCTAATGGGGAACTTTGCCCATTTTATCTATTTCTCACCTCAGGATGTTGTTGATGGTTATGTACACTGCCTAAAAAGGCTTTTTAAATTTAGGGTTCCTCAAAACTACTTAAGTCCTCTGCATATCCCAACAACACCACATTATTTCTATTCATCAGCTTCCTATACTTGAAACCTACCCATGCACACGCACACGGCATGAAAATCACACAAAGCAAAACCATGGATGCCAACCTGTGTTCTCTCATAAAATTTCCTGCATATAAAAAGTTCAAGTACACAATTCAGTAATGTTTAATAACTTCATATATTTACACAGCCGTTACCATAATTCAGTTTTAAACTTCCATCACCCCAAAAAGACCCCTTGTGCCCAATTTCTACCACACCCTCATGCACAGCCTCAGGTAACCACTAATCTGCTTTTCATGTCTATTTCACACGGTATTTTGTGTCTGGCTTCTTTCACTTAGCATAATGTTTTTGAGGTTCATCCATGGTGTACATGTATTCATATTTCATTCCTTTCTATTGATGAATAGCATTTCACATATAGATATACCACATTTTGTTTATCAATTCACCAGTTGATGGACATCTGGACTGTTTCCATGCTTTGATGATTATAAATAATGTTGCGATAAAGGTTCCCATACAATGTTTATATTTATGCAAACATGTTTTTACTTATCTTGGATAGATACATAGGAGTGGGGTTTGTGGATCATATGCCAAGTTTATATTTAACTTTCCAAGAAATTATCAAACTGTTTCCAAAGCAGTTGCCCTTGGACTTCCAGTGATGACTGATTAGTGCCAGCAACCTCTATGTCTCAGCTCCCACCTGTGTCTGTCGCCTCCTGCACAGTGCTGCTGAGATTCACTCCAGCAGTGGCACCAACCCAGTGTATCAGCAGGAGAGCTGTGAATGAAGCAGAACTATCACTATCACTATGTGGCCTGCTGAGGCTCATCCCCCAGGGGAAATGGTTAATTAGAATATCAAGAGCACCAAAAATCTTTGCAGCTGTTCCTGCCTTTGATTCTGCTATAAAGATCCAGATATTCTCAGGAGCTAAAAATCAAGTGTTAACCAGCCCTAAATGTTTTACCCCTTCACTCCCTGAGGATCCCAAGGAAACTAATGCACTCTTGAGCCAATGTAAGGGTCATTGACAAAGATTATGGGTTCTCCTCAGTACTCCCACATTTCAACAAATGACCAAGAGTAGTAACTCAAACCCCAACCATTAACATTGAGAGTCCTAAGACAAGAAGACTTCCAAACACAGATGCTCTTTGATTTATGATGGGGTTATGTCCTAATAAATCCATCATAAATTTAAAATATTGCTAAGTCCAAATGCATTTAATACACCTTCCCTACTGAGTATCATAGCTTAGCCTATAGCCACTTTTTACTGAGTGTGTATTGCTTTAAAACCATCATAAAGTCAAAAATATTAAGTCAAATCATTGTAAGGTTGGGGACCATCTGTATCATCACAGGAATAATAAATTCCCTGAGGCAAGATCCTCCAAATTATTGGTCTAGCTAATATATTTTATTCTGTCTCATTTCTCCAGCATCACAGCCACAATTTGCACTCACCTATGAGGTATCCCAATATACCTTCACTAAACCACCTGTAGGGGACATCCATATCCCCACCATTTATGCAGACACAACCGTCATGGGCTTGTTCTGTTGCTAAGCACCCATCAATTGCCTTATACTGACAACACCGGGGTGGGGGGGAAAAAGGAGGTTCACATTTGTTCATATGGAAAATAATATAATACAATAATTAGTAAATAATAATATAAGAATATAAGCCCTGTGTTTTGTGTACTCACAACTGTAAACCTACTATTGCCCATCCCTGTATTCTACTGAAGGGAGAAATTCATGAAGCTATGTCACAAGACATTCATATTGTGGTCCAGACTTTGACTACCTGTAGCTGGGTCATTGCACACCCAAAAGATCCACCACCTCAGTTAGATCCGGAGGCTTCATTTGATCCCCAGGTGCCATCTCCAGTCAATATCCCTAACCCTAGCACTCTCAAACAAGCCCAACATCGACTTGCCTATTTGGCTTCTTTCTAGAAGCAACACATTGCCTATGTACACATTTCATTAAAACCCATTTAGGCAATCACAAGAAAATCAGCCCAATCTGAACAGAGGTCACCCCAACAACAAGCTCATGAGGTCACCAAAGAAACCACCCAGGTAAGAATGCCATTAGTCCTATCCAGTGATTCCTTTACTGGGGGAGCCCTAGCC
This sequence comes from Glossophaga mutica, assembly GCA_039655065.1. Taxonomy (NCBI): domain Eukaryota; kingdom Metazoa; phylum Chordata; class Mammalia; order Chiroptera; family Phyllostomidae; genus Glossophaga; species Glossophaga mutica. The sequence goes on from CM077303.1 coordinate 163,998,096, forward strand.
ACTATTCTTGTGCTTCTGGATTCTCCGTGCCCAAACTCATGGATCCAAGGAGGAGCACCCTCACCTGGCTTTACTGGCCACTTGCAGGGTCCCCTAAGTCCAGGAGAATGGGAACCAATTTATTTTACAGACAACAGCACCACTGCCACATGTGACGGAACATACCGGAAAACTTCTTTCTTTTCTATTACCAAGGCATCCCTGATAAAAGAAGGGACCCAAGTGTCAGTCATTTCAACACTGGAGGAAACCCTCCAAAAAGATATGTTCATTGTCCATAGTTTACAGACTCCTGGGTGATAGCTAATGGCCCCGCTCTTCAGTATAATGTATGGATCAAACACGAAATAGATTTCCCATTCAGGATTTGGCACTATGGGGCCTCCACAATGGGAATATATTTCTGCTCAGACCTCATGAGTTATAACTCAAGTCTCTCAGGCCACCGTTCCTACTACAGGTCCCATGAAGGAGGTACCGTTTTAATGCCATAAGCAACCAACTTGCTCACATTTCTTAAGTAACCTCAGGTAGCACCCCCATTCTTCTGGCTCCAAGGGCACGGCCATTATGCCTTTAGGACCCTTAAACATGGGATCAAGCATGACGGCATCCCGCTGCCACTGGCTCTAGCCCAAACCATAGCTTCCCCGTAGGGCTTTTGTGCCCTGTTCCACCCCAACAGCATGGCCAGTAAGGATCACGTCACGGAGAAAATGCCTTTTCTCTCACTAGCAAATTGACTTTATTGACTGCTGCCCCAATCTGCAGGCACAAATCATTATGCCCTCATAATGATTGATACCGATATGGGTCTACTTTGGGTTTGCCCTCTCCAGTATGCTCCTGCTGACACCACTACTGTAAGTCTCAGTGCAACTTTATTAGTCCCCTTTGGGCCTCATGATATTATCTACTCTGATCGGGGTACTCATTCAGTGTTGGCATGGCTCTTAAAACAAGGCATCATTTGGAATCTATTTTTCTATTGTCCACAGGCAGTAGTCCTAATAAAGAATCCTAATAAACATACATAATAGCCTGCCTAAAGATACCCTCTTAAAATTGCAAAATGGACAATGTCTCCCAAATGGATCTTTCTTTTGCTCTCTGCTTTAGTTACCTTGAACTATTGACTTTTAGGTCTCATGAAATCTTACCAAAATGTAACTAGGGTCTCTCTTCTCCTCATTCTAGCCATAAAAGGGATTACTACTCACCTATGGATCTACAAAACCCAACTAGAATCCCTCTTTCCAGAAATAACAACCCCCCATTCTGTCATGCCTTCTCAAACCTGGAGCCCAGGTATTACAGTGGGATTCACAGAAAATGAGAGCCCTAACCCCCAAGCAGGTTCTTCTATATGCCAAAAGAAACCTGTCTGCCAAAGCCTGCTGTCCTTCCCTGATCTGGTGGTTTTAAAGGTTGATTAATCGGAGATTTCTGTTTGTAGGAAGCAGAAGTCTTGGTGACTCCTTGGAACTACAACAGTGAGTCTCATCACAGTCTGTGGTGTAACAGACACACGTTTGTTGTTTTCAGTTGTATAACACAGACTCAACACTCCCTGTAACTGTGTGGATCTTTCAATGAAGAATGAAAGATCTTGAATTAATTCCCAACATCAACATTCTTAAATAGGATGCCAGCTCCACTCCATTACGGTGATTTGAATGTGGGATTGCTCCAAGATTCAGGATGCAGTGTCCATAGCTCTCATACTAATAAGAAATAAGAAATTACTCAACAACTTCTGAAGCCAAAGGAATACTAATTTTCAGTCACTCTCATTATATTTTCTTAAATATAAAACTTTGCTCCAAAGTCTTAGGATGACTCATGGACTCATAAGGGGTCTACAAAACTCCTGTGCACTCACTACTCTCTGCATTCCAGGTCCTTTCCTGGAGAACCATCCTCCCTTCCTCCTGCCTCAGGACTTCTCTGCTTGTGTGAGTAATAAATCTTTCTTTGGTTATAGCAAAGCACCACTCTCACAAGCTTCCCAGAAGAACCTAACCTTAGGAGGGAGCTGCCCCATGATGTGGTAGAGTTGCTAGAAAAGCCATCATGGAAGGTGTGAAGCGGTTATCTCATTGTGGCTTTCCCATAATGATTAATGATGTTAAGCATTTCTTTCAAATGCTTATTACCCATCTGTATGTCTTCTTTGGTGAAATGTCTACTCAAATCTTCTTCCTATTTTTAAATTTTCTTTTTGTTATTGAGTTCATTGTAAGACTTCTTTATATGTCCTGGTTTATATTTTCATATTCTTAGTGGTGTATGTGGTAGCACAAAAGTTTTTAATTTTAATAAAATACAATTTATCATTTTTTCCTGTATTGATTAAACTTTTAGTGTTGTTTCTTTTTACCTAATCCAAATTCATGAAAATTTCTGTTTTCTTCCAGAGGATTTATGGAATACTAGACTTTAAAATTATATATTAGAGAGTTCTAGTAGTCTTAAAATAACTAAAAGGTAATGGAAATTACTTTGCGATAATTTCAAAAGCACAGGTTATGCCTATAAAATTCCCTTTAGAAATAATTATGCCCATAGATATAAATTTCCCCAATGACTGATTATCTACAACATACACAAAGTATTCTTAGCAGTTCATGCAACAAAATTAAGTTTTTGAAATATGAAAGTACAGACAAGATAGATTTAACTTCTTAAGTGTGTACACATAAAGATACTAAAGCAATAACCATCTTCCTAATGGCAAAGGAAGCTATAAAATAAGACATCAGGACACAAGAACACGTTCCTCAAGTTTGCCCAGGGCCTCAGTGGCTCTGTGAAGACTTTCCTTTTCTGCCCAGAGGAGAGTTTGTAGAGCCTTTGCGAACCTAAACCACAGAGCAGCTAAGCCTAGTGGCTCTAAAAAGAAACACTGTAGCTGGCGGTGAAGACATATATTTATTTCCTTTCCTTCTCTTCATATTCCTTCCACTGTGCCCAAGCCTCTTTCTCACTGTTTCCTGTTAGCACTTAATCTGACCAAATGTTTGCAATTTTCTATAATCCACCCCCCACCCCCAAAATCATTCCTCCCACCAGACAGGCAGGCTTTTCTTTGTTGTTTCAAATTCATCCTAATGCCTGTTGGCTCAAGGAAAATGTCTACTTAGGGCACGGTAAATTTACACACAAGGCTAGACCACATTAAGGCAACCTAAATTTATGTTTCGATGGACCCACCTCCACTTTTGCATGCACATGTGAACACTAGTGTCTGCTGAACATTGCCTCTTAAGTCATAAAATGAAACACCCAGCCTCTTTGTGAAGAGAGGCCCTGTAGTGGAAGTAGTGGAGGCATATGAGCGTAACGGAGAGTGAAATTTTACCTCCACAGAGTGAGTGGGGCCAATCAGACACCATTTCTGCATGAACTCCTATCTCCTCACCCACCTACACAACAAAGCAAAGGAAAGAGCAGAACATTTCTTCCTGTCCTTCAAGCTCATCCTGGCTTTGCTGTCCACATGGCAATGCACCCACAGAAGCCTGGCAGTGACTGCAGTCCCCATTCTGAAGCCCTGCCCCTGGGCCAGGTGGCCTGGACAATGTGTCCTGCAGCTCTCATCAGCAGAGCAGCTGAAGTGGGACATCAGCAGCACAAAACAAAGGGATGGAAAGTGACAGTCTGGGAGGCACCAACAAAACCTGTTTCCCAGCAGGGAACACAAGGAGACTGACCCCAGAGCAAAAATGGAGAACACCCTCTAAATGTTGAAAGAGAGGGACAACAATTAAGGCCCAGGATTCGGAAGGAGGAAAAGAGGTAGAATGCAAGATTTAAAGCCTCACTTCAAATTATTTCAGAAACCAGACTAAAGGTAACTTAAAGCAGAATGAATTTTTGACATCGGGACATGTATAATATCAATATTTCTAAAAGTAAAAATATAAAATGAATTCGATCATCTTTGAAAGTAAAATTCAATAGCCTGTATCAATCTGGAGGGGGCGGGGAACAAAGGGAAAAGAGGGTGAAAATCAGCTGTTTCAGAGTTCTGTTCAAGCTCAGTTCACTCATCTTGAATTTTCTGAAGTTCATAGTTATGATCCCAATGTGAACATAGACAACAGAAAAACATCGCATAAAGCATTACAGCTTCCACTGTAAGACAGTAGAGAGTAATCAGAACCCAATTCTCTCTCTTCCAACTACATTCTTATGAAAGTACACAAGTCTACACAAAATGACAACCACACAAAGCTGCTTCAGAAGTCAGATTTGGGGAAGAAATGCTGGTTAACAAGAGGGCACATGGAACCACCTGGAGCGATTACCAGCAGCCGATGTCAAATTTTACCTTTGAAACAGAGCAGGTCAAGGAGAAAAAAAGAGAGAGGCTTTGATCTTCCTCCCACGGTCTACCTTTCCTTTAGTAGAGAGGCTGCCCGACCAGAAAATCAGGTGGACGCTCCCACACAGGAAGGACCTGCTTCCTGAGGCTGCCTGCTTGCCCCTGGCTCGTTCACTGCGCTCTGTCTACACCCTCCTGAGATTAGACCTCTATTGTATTATAAAGCAACACTAAAGGAATGGAAGGAAAATCAGTCATTGCATGCTGGGACATGAAGGGGATAGGCAGATATGGGGAGAATCCCAGGACCCTAGTCCTCCCTTGATTTCGGGTAACTTGATCATGCACCATTCCTGGCAGCAGCACAAGTCCAGGTTCACTAGCATCACCCATGGATAGATGCAGTTTCTGACGGCCATGAGAGCAAGACATGGGAGCAAGAGGCAGCTTTGAGGTCCAGTATTTAAAAACTCAAATAACACAGACACAGACAATAGTATGGTGACTACCAGGGCAAAAGGGGCATGGGGGGAGGTAGAAGAGGCTATAGGGGTGATAAATGATGATGGAAGGAGACTTGACTTTGGATGGTGGACACACAATATAATATACAAATGATGTATTACAGAATTGTACACCTGAAACCTACATAATTAACCAATGTTACCCCAATAAATTCAATAATAAATACTCAAATGAGGAAATTTTGTTACCTGTATTTACCACATTTTTTAAAAGCTCAAATTAGTAAGTTTTATGTTATATGTTTTTTATCAAAATGTTTTTAATTCAAATTTTTAAAAAAGCAGACACCTGTTTAAGGGCTATATGGTTCATCCTTTCATGTGGTTTATTCCTGAAAAAAGGAAAATTTCTTCCTAGTAGAGACACAAGGAGTTCTAAAGTGTCCTATCTGAGAGCAGAAGGCCAGAGTAAGTATTCCCCCCGCCTCACTCTCATCAACAAACATATCCTCCAGTGAGGATTAAAAGTAATAGTAATAAAAACAAGGCCCCCAAATCATAATACTTATTAAAAAAATTCTATAACTTAAGGGGCAAATATTGCTCTTAAGATATGGAGAAAAATGTTACTTTTGAAAAGTATGTACCATAAGAAACAGGAAGAAGCCCTAGCTGGTGTGGCTCAGTGGATGAGTGCCGGCCCGCGAATCAAAGGGTTGCTGGTTCAGTTCCCAGTCAGGGCACATGCCTGGGTTGTAGGCCAGGTCCCCTGTAGGAAGCATGCAAGAGGCAACCACACAGTGAAGTTTCCTCTCTTCTCTCTACCTTCTCCTTTCTAAAAAAATAAATAAAATATTTTTTAAAGTCTGTATTTTTAAAAAAAGAAAAGAAACAGAAAAAAATACCCTTTAAAAAGCATTTGTTTCACATCCTCAAGAGAATATGAAGAAATAGAAGGTGGGATTTAAAAGATTACTTAGATGCTAAGATGTAAACTGATGTGATAAGGTGCAGCCTGAAAAAAAGGAAAATAAACTGTAAAAAAATAAAAATGTAATAGATTTACTGTTTTAGATAGGGCAAAACAGAGTTAACACTACAGAAAAATAATTCAGTAATGTAGAGGACAAACTTGAGAAGCCATTTCAGAGGGCAGAGCAAAAGGATAAATTAAGAAATGATCAGTAGATGAGTGAAGAAAACAACTATGGGACATTTACACAATGGAATGCTACTTGGCTGTAAAAAAGCAGGTAATTTTACCAGTTTTGACAGTATAGATAGATCTGGAGAGCATCATGCTAAGCGAAATAAGCCAGTCCGAGAGAGACAAATAGCACACGGTTTCACTCATGTGTGGAATGTAATGAACAAACGGAACTAACAAACAAAATGGAGACAGACTCACAGAAAGCAGGATGACAGGTAGTGTTGGAGGGTGCTGATTGTCAGGTGAAAAGATGGAGCCAAAAGGAAAAAAGACTCATGAACATGGACAACAGTGTGGAGACTGCAGGGGGAGGGGGTGTACAGGGTTAAATTGCAATGAAAAAGTACAGTAAAAAAAATTTAAAGCAACTATAATTTATTTATACAACCAAGTAGTATAGATTAAATTTTGCACCCCTGCTGTTTAATCAAAATCATATATGATAAGAGAGGTATAAAATATGTCAGGACAGGTTTTAAAAAACATAACAGAATGATGTAAATGTTTAAAACTTAGTAAAATGAACCATATTCAAGAAAAATAATATGAATTACCTATATTAGCTCAAGCAGTTTGCCAAATAGAATAGAAGTATGCCAAAAGAAGCTGAAAAATTCATCAAAGAATTACCTCGAAAAAGGCCTAGGACCAGATAATTTAATTAGTACATTCTCTTGAAGTTTCCCCAAGGGGAAACCCCAGAAAGTGTAACAAACGGTACTCAGACTTGGAAAAAAATGGAATGCTCCCAGTTCATTGGAAAGCTAGGCCACCTATAGTGTACAACCCTGCATAAAATAAAAGTATAGGCCAACATTTTTCTCAAAAGCTTTGTTACTCCAGGATTTCCTAGTGCCTTTAATGTGCTGGGAAATTCCAGTAGGTGGGCTGTGGGAGGCAGTGTTGTTCCCCACTTTAAGATTTCTTCCAGGCTCCCCAGACCCTTCTTATGACCAAGCGGGAGCCTCTTGGGACCTCTGGATCATTCAATCAGAAGATTAAGATGACCTAAGAGCCAACAATATATGGAAGAATACATAGAAGGAAAGAGATTCACAAAAGATAAATAGAGGAAAAGAAGAGGAAAAGGAAAATACACTGCAATATACAAAACTGCCATCGTAGCAATGCTGAGGCATGAAGCACATTCTGCTGGTGAAATGTAATTTGATTCAACTCTTCTAGGAAGCACTTGGCCATATGGATTTAGAACCTGAAATGCACTCACTCTTTGATCATATAATCCAACTTCTAACAGTCCATTCTGGAGAGTTGATTTCATATGAAGATTTACATACAAGAATGTGCCAGATAGAATTATTAATAGCAAATAAAGCAAAAATAAAAACAAAACAGGAAACCATATAAATATCTAAAAATGGAAACAGTTAAATGGATTATGGCACATTCATATGACAAATATGCAACAATCAAAAGCAATGATTTTGGAAAAAGTAAATGATATGTGTGTGTTTAATTGTTTAGGATAAAAGGTAGAATACAACTACAGAGTATAATCTTAAGTATATTTTTAAAATACGTATATACAGGAAAAAACTACTGGAAGAATATAGACCAAAAACTTAATGTGATCTCTGGGTTGCCAGACTCTGGGTAAATATTATATTTACACATTTCTCATGTTATCTAGCTTTTTGCACCACACATGTATTACTTTCATAATCAGAAAATGATAAAAAAACAAAGAATGATTGCACATGAATAAAATACTCATGTGAGTGAAAGAGCCATTTAAGTCTCCATTCACTAAGGACAAACACATTCTCACCCAAATGACTCTTACACAGGTGCACGTGAAAGCGTGAAGACCGAAGGCAAACCAACCAAATCCCTCAATAAAGACAAGCTGCGCTGCTTCTCCCAAAGGTTTTCATGAGCAAGAGGGGAATTGAACACCCATTTTTTAAAGTGCGGCTGCTTTCGGGTATCCCTTGGTTTCAAGAACCAAAAGAACAGCCTTTACAGGGAAGATTCAGGGAGTGAGGAGTTACACGCTCAAGTGTGCACACACATCCTTTCTTTCTTTCTTTCACACATCCTTCAGACCAACTGATGCAGCCGCGCCCCATCCCCGCACCGCAGGTACCTGTTTGTGGCGCGCGGCAGCTGGGTCTCCGAGCTCTTGGGCGTCCCCAGCCCTGCGGGGGTGCCGTGGGTGGCCTCCCTGGTTTCCTCTACCATGGGCCTGCACAGCCAGAAAAAAAAAAACTAAGTTATTAACACCTCGCGGGGAGCGGTAGACTGGCAGGCTGGGTACCGCTTTAGCTGCCGGGCCGGGACCTCCCTGCGCTCCCTGGCTCTCAGGGGTGGGGCGAGGCGGGGGCGGGGGGTGGGGGGGGCGGTGCTCCTGAGCCCGGCGTCTGAAGAGGCTCAGGGCGGGAAGGAAAGGAAAGCTCGCACTGGCACGGACAGCCCCCAGGATACTGATGCGGAACCCGACGGCAGGTCCTTCCCTCGCTCAGAACCATGCACGCTGGGATCCTCACAGCACAGACCCGTCCCTCTCCGCTCCAGCCAGTGCCCGAGCGGTCCAAGTGTCGTCGCTCTGGTATCACCCCACAACACACACTCACCCAGCCCTGCCCTCTAGACTCCCCCACCCCACCCTCCAGCCACTGCTTCCCCTTGGCTCATCCTCGCATCAGCCAAAAGTGTGAGCTGCCCAAGTCAAGCGGATCGGAGGCTGGGGCCCCGGGAGCGCACAGCAGGGCGCACGGCGGGGTGCTCGGAGGGGTGCGCAAAACCCACGGTCCCCGGAGAGCTGCGGGTGGGTTACCTAGAGCGAGCAGGCGAGTCAGTCGAGCCCGAGAGCAGGCGTAGCAGCAGCAGCAGGCTGACGAGCAGTGCGAGCAGCGCGCCCCCCGGCCGCATCCTGAGCCACGGGCGCGGCCGCCGCCGCCGCCGGTGCCCCGGCGACACACAGCGCAGGCGGCCCCGAGTCGCGGCTCTTGCCGCGGCCGCTGCAGCCACGCACACCTCCAGTGTTCACGCGCGGCGGGATAGGAGACGACAGCGCTCAGCCCGGCGGCACTCTCGGGCGCCCCCGGCCCAGCCTGCACTGTCTTTGGGGGCCAGCGAAGACGCCGCGTCCCGGCTCTCCCACTTCTCACCACCGCCCTAGACCGCCCAGCTTCAGCGCTCGGGTGGCTGTGACGATTCGCCAAGATCGCTTCCTCGCCTCCCGGAGGCGCTCGGAGCAGCTGCCGGCTTTGGTCGCCGCTGCTGCCGCTGCCGCTGCCGCCACCGCCGCCGCCGCGCGGGGTCACCTGAAGGTTGGGGCGCAGGAGCTCGACTCCGTGCTGATTGGGCTCTAACTTTTCTGTGCCCTCACGTGCTCCTGACTGCCCGCGTGCTTTTCCCCGAATCCCACGCAGCCCATCCATGCGCACCACAACTCGGTCTGCGTCCCTGCGGTCGACAGTCAGGGCTTACAGGGGCGGAAGAGAAGGGAAAAGGGCTCTCTTTAAAAACTTTGAAAACTGGGTAGTCGCTCTGCTGGATCATCCCACGCGTGAAGACTGCCAAGAACTTGGCAGTTGTTGGATAGATTCCGGCGCCAAATAGGAGTAACCTCCCCTGGCTTAAACGCAGAATCAAAGGCACAGGGAATCGATTTCTAGGGCCAGGCAATCTTTAGCAGACCTCAAACTACTGCCGGAAGCCTGAATTCCGCCCCTGCCTGTTTTTGTAGTTTTATTGGAACCCCTCTCTGTCCACTCTTTTGTATCATCAGTGGCTGTATGTGACTGTGTTCCCTAGGGCAGGTTTTATGTGTGGTGCGAGGGCAGAGTTGAGTAGTGTGACAAAGTTAACAAATTTTTGCTAGCTGTCTCTTTTTGGAAAAAGTTGCCAGAGCCCTGATCTCATCGGTTATTAGCATCTCATATATTAATGATCTCATTTAATGCAAGAGAGTGATCTGATGACAATGATATAACCTGGCTCCCCAATTATTTGGGGGGAGTGAACTTCTCTTTCAGCCTCATGTGCACATCCTGTCTAACGTGTGTAGCCCACAGATTTCCCAAGCACTCCCTTTGTCACTGCCTCAGGTTTTGCCTCTGACTCTGGTCCCCTGAGGAACATCAGTAAACCCTAACCGCCCCTCCCCCACAAATGTTTATGTGAGGGCTCATTAAACTTTCAGTCTACTTTTGTACATCTTTTAAGAATTTTCAGAAACAACCTTTGGACTCTACCATCTTGTAAGTACTTTGATAAAGGTAGTTTGAAAGGCTTGAGTTAACTTTCCTAAGCAACAAAAACATCCATATTTCAACTGGAGTCTCCTAGGGGCATAGTGTCTTCAGCTAGAAGACCAATGTGAGAGTGTTTGGGGGAACAAGTAGACCAGACAGCTCCATAAAGCTGCTGCCAGCAATTTCATCATCAAAATTCTCTTTTTGCTAATTCTGCATTTGTTCTAATTAAAAAATATTTATTTGAAAATACACTAGAACTTTGCACATAGTAATTGATCAATAAATGTTTGGTCAGTGAATAAAACACCTCAGAACTGAACAACAACAACAAAGAAAACACCTCAGAACTAATGCTATTCTTAAAGAAAAAGGAGCAAAAGCTGAAAATAACTGTGCCTGGAAATAGCTCACTATTGCTGTTGAAATATATACAAATCAATAAAGAAAATGTTGCTACTTTTATGTAAGACCGATGTTTTTAGGGATCCAGCTGATTATCTGAGTATGGCATAATAAAGCAATGCAGTATTTGGTGCTAAAATAATAAAGTAATCCAATTCTACATGTTTGAAAGTTTAAGCATTCTGTTAGATAAGTAGGATAGAGCACAATTATCTTGAAAATGAAGTCTGGATGTGGAAGATAGTCTGAATGAAAAGTTGTCTGGATTGGGAAGATAGTCTCAGTTTTATTTCTGTTAGAGCAGAAAGGAATTGTGCAGACAACTCACACTGAAGATGGTTTGCAGAAAAATAAGAGGGCATTATTGTATCAACCAGGAAGCAGCAATTTTACCTAAATTACTAAAGTTTAATATTTCAGCACAGCTGGGCTCACGGCAACCACAGAAGAGCCAGCCTTGCACTGGGCTCCCTAAACACTCTTGCTGAAAATGAAGTAACTTTTTATCAAGCCAATGGCTATCAGCAGGGGACTCACAAAAGCCCATTTTAATTGGAAAACCAAGTTTAAATTTGCAATGGGAATTCTGAACTGAGTGCTAAAATTTGACAGTAGGGAACTTTACCACAAGCTTTGAAATTGAAGACTTTGGTTAGTAAAATATGAATTATCTTGCTTATCCTTGAGAGGTAAAAGAACTTGACAAATTTCCTAGGAACACATTTCCTAAATATTATCAGCCATTGAACCAATACTGTAAAGATGTACACTTGGTAGCTTAACATTTGTAGGTTTACCAGCACCACAAAGATCTAAGCCATGTAGTAATTTGATATAATACTGAGGCTTAGAATAGACCCAGAGACTTGGGCTGATGTGCAGAAGCCCAAGTGGGTGCATAAACCTGCCTTACTCACCCACTCTGCCAAGCATTTGCCTCTCATTTTCCCCATAGTATCAAGAATGCCCTAAGTTTTATAAAATAACTTTTCATCATCAAGAATGACCTTAGTTTTGTAAAATAACTTTTTAGAAAATGATTGGTAGGGTGCGATATATACAAAATGTCCAAGTAATTAAAAATCTTCCTGGAAGATCAGTCTCTCATTTTTGGTGTAAGGGTTTAAATATTTCCATATTCATGGATTTGGGGACTCATGAAAAAGAGCCAAGTGTATACTATACCTACTGGTTTTCACCCACGGGAACTCTCAGTACAGGGAAAGGAAGGAGCGCTATGAGAAACACAAAAAATCGATGCACCAAAGAATCTTTTCCTTCATTTGGGTGACATTTTTATCTCCCTGTCTAGAAAGAATGGTTTCTGATGTCTTCAGCCATTTGATTGGTTTTAGCGATATTAGAGATTTGTGAGGGCTGCAGGACAATAGCACATTTATAAATATTAATTATTTCTTGGGAGAGGAAATTCATAAGGATAGTATAACCAAGGCTACATATTTTCAATAAATCATAGGATATAAATAAAAATAGAACTAACTTCAAGAAATCAATAACCTTGTATGGGGGTATGTTTTCAAATATGTTTTATTCAAATTAGATTTTGCCCACTGCTAACTAAATATAAAACATGGAAGCAATTTCGTATATAAAGTAGTTTTAATTTTAAAGATAGACTATCTAGGAAGACATATAAATCCTATACAGGCCTCATGTATATAAGAAATCTAATTTGTAGAATAACTAAAATTACAAAACAAAAAAGAATCATTATTCTGATAATAAAATAGATATTTAATGTATAAAATGTTCAAACTTCTAAAACTCCTCTCCCTGAAGTCACTTAAAAGATCATGAAGGGCCCTTTATGTGACTCAGTTAGTTGAGTATCGTCCATAAACTGAAAGGTCATGGGTTCAATTCCTGATCAGGATTCATACCTAGATTGCAGGTTCAGTCCTGGTTGGGGCACTTATAAGAGACAACCAATCAATGTTCTTCTTCCTCTCTCCTCCTCTCTCTAAAGTCAATAAACATATCCTTGGGTGAAGATTTAAAAAAATCACAAAGGACCAAAAACAGAAGTAGAAACTATATCTCCTGAAACTACAGAATGCCCAAAATCCCTTTCCACAAATGGCAAAAATGCCTGCTAAAGGTAAACCAATTGGAGAAGAATGCCATGTTCAAATCACATCTCCCCAATTTGTGACCATAGATTTTGGAAGGAAAAAAATGAAAAAGTTTTTGAAGACCCTGCTAATCATCAATTTGGAAGAACAAAGGTTGGAAGTAGGTCACAACAAAAACGAGTAGCAATCAATGCATGCAGCCGGGGCTAGGGAGATGAAGGAGACATGGCGACCACTGTTTCTGTTTTCAGTGAATCGAGCTTTCCAGCCAAAGGAATGATGGCCTAGAGACAGTACTGTTTCGGGAGAGACTCCCAGAAACTGGGTTCTTCTCACTGGTGCAGTAAAGAATTACAAGACAGCAAGCCTATTAGCATGTGTACAAAGTTTATTAGTGTGAAGTTCTAATGGGAAAGCAAAAGCAAGGGTGACCAGCACCCTGGTGGCCAGGGTGCCCCCCCACCATGTGGCATAAAGAGCCAAGAGGGCCAAGAGGCCAAGAGAGTGGATCCTTTGTTCTGAGGACTTATATAGTTGGTGGGGCGGAGGTAAAGAAGTTACATTTTAATTGGCGGGTAAAGGTGGTGCCAGCTTCCCCTGGGGAGATGTGACTACCCAAATATAGGTATGAGTGGGTGTGTGTTAGCCCAAACCCCTATCTTGCTCCAGACTTTATTTGCTCATTTTGCATACATGACGGGAGGCAAGGCAGTTAACCAAAACGGTTTATGGGCTCTTTCTTTGGGCACTGTACACCCCTCCTTTTTCCTGCTTCCAGGCTTTGGGATGAATACACAGTCTCAAGATTTTCCTTTCTCTAGCTAGTGGAAATGATACACAGACTTTCAACACTACATTACACTATCATAGTTTCACTTGTTGTTCAGAAGTCCTGGCAGCCTTATTGGACCAGGCTCAGGATTACTGGGTGAACATGCTAGCTTTTACCTTTAGTCTTGTATTAAGTTCTTTGTTAGATTGCCACAGTGCCTTTATTTCCCCTTTGGCCACTCATTCCACCATAACAGATATACATTATGTAGATATTAGATGCTTTTTTTCAAGCATAAATATTAAATATTAAAAACATTTAAGGATACAATGGAAGAAAACTTTCCTGAAATAAAGAAATATGTGCATTTGTAGGCTTTTGTTTTCTTGTTGTCTGATCTCATTAGGTGAACTCATGGTGTTTTGGAGAAATTTAATAGGAAATGCTAACTTCATGATTTATCTTCTTGAAGAGATCGTTTCAAAGACAAAAAAAATCCTGAAAGCATCCAGACAGAAGAAATAAGTCATAATTAATCTTGCTACTAAATTCACTTCAGCAATATTAGACTAAAAACAAAAATAAAACTATGTATTTGCAGAAGTTTAAGCAGAAAAGATGTGACCTGTTAGGGTGATTGGTGATGTGGGCTGTGAAAGAATTCACAAAAAGAAGAAAGTGCAGAGAGTAAAGTTTTATTTTACTTTCCCAAGAGAAGGAAAGGGCTAGGTGCAGAGACGTGCACCAACCCTGAGCAGTGAGGACTTTGGTTTTTGTCTGGTAATGGGGCAGCTGTAGAGCAGAGTGTTTCCATTGGGCTGCAACTCATTTTGAAGTTATCTTTGGGTGCAGGGTCCAGTCCCGGTCATTGTATGTCCTATTTCATAAGCTCCTGGAGCCCTTGCACTTTAGGGGTGCTTCCAGTAATGTTCTATTTCTGAGGATAAAGGCTCATCAAACAATTAGAGTCAGTCATGCATTATGGGCTCCAGTTAGCTCTAGGAAAGAGGCCCTGTAAAGGGGGCTTGATGTTGGGGACTGCTCTGTGGTTTCAGAGATTGTAGCTACACGAGAGCAAGCTCTGAAAGGGGCTAGTAAGTCTCCCTGGAAAACCAGGTAATAACGCAGGTGGCAAGCATGACTCGGCTTTTTTTTAAAGTATATTTTATTGATTATGCATTACAGATTTTCCAATTTTCCCCCTTTATCACCCCTCCATCCCATACCCTTCAACCCTCTAGCATTCCCCCTCCTTAGTTCATGTCCATGGTTTGTACATATAAGTTCTTTGAGTTCTGTTTCCTGTACCATTTTTTCTCTCTCTCCATCTATTTTATCCCTACCAATTATGCTTCTTCTTCCCTGTACCTTTTCCCACCTATTCCGCCTTTCCCCCTCCCCACTGAAATCCCTCCATATGATGTCCATTTCTCTGATTCTGTTCCTAGTGCACTGTTGGTGGGATTGCAGATTGGTACAACCACTATGGAAAACAGTATGGAATTTTCTAAGAAAACTAAAAATGGACATACCTTTTGACCCAGTAATTCCACTGCTTGGATTATATCCTAAGAATCCTGAAACACCAATCCAAAAGAATCTATGCACCCCTATGTTCATAGCAGCACAATTTACAATAGCCAAGTGCTGGAAGCAACCTAGGTGCCCATCAGTTAATGAATGGATCAAAAAACTGTGGTACATTTACACAATGGAATTCTATGCAGCAGAAAGAAAGAAGGAGCTCCTACCCTTTGCGACAGCATGGAAGGAATTGGAGAGTATCATGCTAAGCGAAATAAGCCAGGCAATGAAAGACAAATACCATATGATCTCACCTTTAACAGGAAGCTAATCAACAAAACAAACAAACAAGCATAATATAAACAAAGACACTGAATTTGAGAACAGTCTGACAGTGTCCAGAGTGGGAGGGGAGGGAATTTCAGGGGAAAAGGGGAACGGTTTAGTTTTTTGCTTGGTTTTTATTTTCGTTGTTTCTCTTTTCTTTTAGGTTCATTTGTTGATAGGTGTGAGTTTGTCATCATTTCACTGTTCACTGTTTTGATTTTCTTTTTCTTAGGTAAGTCCCTTTAACATTTCATATAATAAGGGCTTGGTGATGGTGAACTCCTTTAACTTGACCTTATTTGAGAAGCACTTTATCTGTCCTTCCAGTCTAAATAATAGCTTTGCTGGATAGAGTAATCTTGGCTGTAGGTCCCTGCCTTTCATGACTTCCAGTACTTCTTACCAGCCCCTTCTTGCCTGCAAGATTTCTTTTGAGAAATCAGCTGATAGTCTTATGGGAACTCCCTTGTAGGTGAATGTCTCCTTTCCTCTTGCTGCTTTTAAGATTCTCTCTTTATCTTAAGTCTTGGGTAACTTAATGATGATGTGCCTTGGTGTGTTCCTCTTTGGGTCCAATTTCTTTGGGACTTGCTGAGCTTCCTGGACTTCCTGGAAGTCTATTTCCTTCACCAGATTGGGGAAGTTTTCCTTCATTATTTGTTCAAATAAGTTTTCAATTTCTTGTTGTTTTTCTTCTCCTTCTGGCATCCCGGTAATTAAGATACTGGAATGTTTCAGGTTGTTCCAGAGGTTCCTAAGTCTCTCTTCACATTTTCAAATTCTTGTTTCTTCATTCTGTTCCTGTCGGATGTTTATTTCTTCCTTTCCTTCCAAATCATTGCTTTGAGTCCTGGTTTCCTTCCTGTCATTGTTGGTTCCCTGAATATTTTGCTTTATTTCATTTTGGGTATCTTTCATTTGTCTTTTCATTTTTCAACCAAGCTCAGTCAGTTCTGTGAGCATTTTGATTACCAGGGCTTTAAATTTTCCATCAGACAGGTTGGCAATCTCCTCATCACTTAGCTCTCTTTCTGAGGCTTTGCTCTGTTCTTTCATTTGGGCCATATTTCTTCATCTTGGCGCAGCTGATAGGTTGTAAGGGGGTGGGGCCTTAGGCATTCACCTGGGCAGGGCAACTCTCCTGCTGCACTGCGGGCTGCCTGTAGGGGAGGGGCCAGAGAGGGAACAGTGCAGCTCACCTGCTCTTCCCTATTGTACTTTCCAATGGACTCTCGTGTGAAACTGGGCATTTCTCCCACCTCAGGAACCTCCCTAGTTCACAGTCAGCTCTGAGTCTCAGTTTCTCATTCAGCCAGCCCCTCCCACATGGTCCACCATCTTGCTACAGGTTCTTACTGGTCTGGTTGTTCTGGTTGGCTGTTTCTTTAACTCCTTGGTTGTCAGAGTTCCATGCAGTTTGATTTTCCGGAACTTCTGGTTGTTTGTTGATTTTAGATTGGTTGTTATCCTCCTTTTGGCTGTGCGAGGAAGCAAAGGATTCCTACCTACACCTCCATCTTGGCTAGAACTACATGACTCAACTCTTACATGGAGAGGTCCCATGGGAGTGAGGCCTAAGATGTACGATTTGTCCTTTGAAGCCTGCTCTGCCTAGTAATAAGCCCTGTCAGTATAACACAGATGTTTGAGCTCAAGGCATGAGGAGGGAAACTCCCTACTTCATGATATACGCCTTTACAACCATCTGGTATGTGCATGTCTCTCAGATCCTGACCTGAAAGGATGTCTGTGTTTCTTTAATTGTTCTCTATAGATAGTGTCCATTTTTTATGACTATAGCCTTCTGGACATTGATTGAAAAGCTACGCATGTGTGCTGTATCCCCCAGCACTTCCCAACCCTAATAAAAGCTGTGTCAGAGAAGGGCTCTGGGCATTCTTCACTAGAGGGAATCGCCACCCCTTTTCCTGCCAGAGCAACAAGAGTGTGTCCCGGACAACTGTATTCTCATCTGTGGCAGCCAGGAGAACTTGACTCCCTGGAGTTCCCCACAGCTTAATGTCCTATTAACCCCAAAATTCTATAACCAGCTAAGATAGTTTTTGTAAGTGAAAACAAATATTTTACACATAAAATTGATATTCAATAACTCAGAGTATATAATACTTATATATGTGTCCTGAAGAAAAAGTTGTAACCCAAGCATAAAATCAAAATAAAGAATTCACAATGAAGAAGTCGTGACCATAAAGAAGTCATACTATAATGGGGTGCAACCCAGGCCCCCCTCAAGAGGGATTTCTAATGGGGTCCAGAACTTGGGGTGTCCAGGAACTATTAAAAATATAGGATGTCCTTGCTCCCACAAGTCTGCACTAGGGGATGGGACACGTAGAGCAGGGCCACTGAGAGTTATCTTGCATAGCAACAGTTTTGCAGATAACAGCAAAAATGGTTATTCAACATCTATGACTTTTGGTTAGTCTCATAGATATGTCAAGTAGCTGTGGCCCTGCTTTGAGCCAGGCAGAAGGGAGTGACTTTGACTTAACTGGCAGTCAACGCCTCTCTGGTTACAGCACCTGCATTAGAGCTTGGATATGGTTGGCTTCGTTTCTGGGGCCACACCTGCTTGGACTTACTGTGGCAGCCCAGGAAAGCTAGAAAAATATGGGAATGCTGGCAGGTGTAGCAGATCATGGGAGGAGATGGAAATGGGGATGCAGAGGAAGATTCATGCCAGGATTTAAATCCAGGAGTGGCAGCCATTCAGGGTGGAACCAACGTGGTTTTGGTGGCTAGTCCTGCGGTTTTGAGGCTCCCTTAACCACGTGGCTTAGGAAGCAGGAAAACAAGATATAGCAGCGATGCAGAGCTCTCTCTCAGCAGTTTGGAAGAATGCAGGAGAGATGCTGTGGGAAGGAAAAGGGTGAAAGGACTCCTGCTGGTGGGCCATGAGAAGGTGCCACATGGTCTTGGATTAAGAACTAGAGACCGTGGTGACACAGCTGAAGGTGCTGGTAACCACAGTAGGCCTGCCAGCCGAGCACAGATTACTGGGAAGAACTGGGGGCTACCTGAGCCACAGACTTCTATTTTTTCCCCTGAGATACAGTACCCCTGACTGGGCAAAGGGGGGAAGGCAGGACTGTGTGTTTGTGGGTGTTTCAAGGGACTTTGGGATTTTAACAAAGACATTAAGTCATTGCTCTACGTCTATATAACTTTCGAATACATAGTTCCTGTCCTTTTCACAAACTCTGGCATCGAGAGCCATAATTCGCTCATGGCGGGCAAGGCAAACCTAGTACAGGGGAACCCCAGGAGAGGGGTGGGGTTTGTTCAGTAACAGTGTCTTGTCCCCCTCACAGGTCTGTTCTATAACAAGATAAGAAAATAAATCATTTAAAAAAACAGAACTTAGTCTAAGTAATAGGATTCCACAATGTGTTACATTTTCTTTTTAAATTACTACATAAATATAAAACAATACATTGATGCAATAAATCTGGGAAGGAAAATTCCAGTTCATGCTAAATAGTGTAAAATATGAAATAAGAAGTGGAATAAAGGATTTAGTAAAAGTGCATTATTTTCCTGTTGCAGAATGAATATATATTTAAATCATAAAGGAGAATTAGTCAAAAAAACAGTAATGATTTACAAAATTTTTGTTGTCTAAATATCTTTCAAAGAACAAGAAAGAAGAGCCAGGCTTTTAGTTAAAAACAGAAAGAATGCCTATTCATGAAATATGTGAATCTGTTACAAACACTTAAAATGTTTTATAACATAAAACAATAAAAAAGAAATGTACAGATGAACTCTCAATAAGGAGAGGAAAAATGCCAGGCTCCCCCTTGTTTTCTAGGGAGGGATTGGACAAAAGAGCAGTAAGTGTGTGCTCTGATGCAGCCCTCACCTCAAATACCTTATCATCCTGCTGACCTAGAAGTTTGCTTTCCCCATCAACACAGGGCTTGAAAGAGTAGGACTGGCCTCCCTGAGAGATAGGCGTAGAGTCAAAATTCCTGCATAAAGCTTTTTTGTTGTTGTTAAAAACAAAATGTGTGAACTAAAGATACAAAGATCCACACGACTGCACAACGGCAATTGTTTATCTCTGCCTGAGCTCTGGGTGAAAGAATTTTACTCCAAAACATTTGCTTCCTTTGGGTTTGAAGCCCAATGTTACCCTTACTAAGCAGTCCTCAAATTAACATAAAGCTTGGTCTCTGGCTAATGATATCCTGAGGTTCATGGCAAAAAAGGTGATAACTATTCTGGTTCCATAAAAATCTAAAAGAAAAGAAATATCAATAAAAATGAGTGTAAAATCAAAAATTGCAAAACACTTAAGGAATTCACCATGAATATGTGTAAGTAGGTACAACTAATGGAAGTATTTTTAAGCAATAATTACAAAGAAAACATAAATTTAAAATCATTAATGGCATGAAGAGTCGAATCAACACACTGAGAAAAGAACTATGATAGAAGAGGCAGATTTGTTCTGAAGAACCAACAGAACCATGGGAAAAAATAGTCATTTCCTTAAAAGTAATCAACAGATGTGGTAAGTGACAGGATTATACATTGGTAAAGAGAATCGATGATGTGAAGAAACAATCTGATAAAATTACACACTGAAAGGTAAAGACATGAAAAGTGGGATAGAGAGGCTAAAAGACCTGTAGAAAGTGGGTTAAGACAATAACATTTTATTATACCTAAAGATTTTGTGGGTCAGGAATTCAGACAGCACTCAGCTGGGTAATACTGATGTTTCACTTCATGTCAAACGTGGAGGTTTCAATGTGGTTTTACTCACATGTCTTTGCCCTTTGATAGGGATCATTGAAAGATGAGTTCAGTTAAGACTGTTAACTTAAGTACCAACACATGAACTCTCCAACGCAGTGATCTCAGGATAGCCAGACTTCTTACTTAGAGGTTCACAGTTCCCATTAAAAATATCCTAAGAGCCCCTGGTAGAAACTACAAGTTTCTTGTAATCTAGTCTCTGAAGTGTCAGAGCATTACTTCTGCTGCATTCTATTGGACATGTAAGTTCCTGCATCTACCGTATATGCCAAGGGACATGATGTAGACTCCCTCAGACTCCAACACCAGCTGCAACGTGTGTGCGTTTTCTTCCATACAACCAAGCAATTAACTCGACTCTGACACTATCTACTTGGAGACAGCATCAGATCCCATAGCTTAAGGGCTCAGTCCTACAAGATTGCAACACACACACACACATACACACACACACTTCAGACAGGGAACCATTCTACGTAGTATGGGGAATGTAGCCCAGTCCCTAACTCAGAAAGTCCATTGGGGAGCGAGTCAGCACACAGGACCCACGCCCACAGATAGGTTTTCCCATGGGGAATCAGGACTGATTTGTACCTAGGCTGATATGAGGCTTGCTTTTGCTAAAACTCCCTCACCCTGGATTGAGGCAGCAAATGTTTATCTCGTATCTTTGAAGTAACGTCCTAAAATCTGTGCTAAACCTCCCAAGTATGGAGTATAATCAGTTCGACCACTTTTCTCCTTGATCTGCAACATCCTTCTCTTTGAAGTAATTAGCAACATTTTTCCTTTATTATCTGTAAAAGGTAATCACCTACAATGAACCTGTGCATAGCAAACGAGGACCATCCTCGATGTAATATACCCAGAAAGGCAATAAAAATCTGTCCAGGCAGGGGCTGGGGCCCTCTCTCTCACTCAGAGAGTGGCCATGCTGTCCCTTTTTCTCCACAGGACTTCTGTAGTCTGTGTGAATTTGTTTGTCACAGCCACAGCACAGGGACCCTGTGGGCCGGGGTCCACATCAACTGGCTACACATCGGAGGCTCCAACAACCCCCTTCTGGGTTTCATTACTTTTCTACAACAGGTCACAGGACTCAGAGAAACATTTTATTTACTAGATTACCAATTTATTATGAATGGATAAAATTTAGGGACAGCCAGATGGAAGAGATGCATAAAGCAAATATGTGAGAAGGGACACAAAGCTTTCCGTGGCCTGAGTATGCCACTCTCTACATGGTCACCCATCTGGAAGCACTCCAAACCTCGTCCTATGGGTTTTTGTGGAGGCTCAGTATGTATGCATGATTGATTAAGTCATTTTCCATTGGTGATTGATTCAACCTGTAGGCCCTCTCCCCTCCCCCAAGGTGTGGGTGGCTAAAAGTTCCAACCCTCCAGTCACATGACTGGGCCCCTGGCATCCAACCCCCATCCTTAGATGAATTCCAAACTCAGGTATGGTTGAAAGGGATTTTGTAGTAAATAACAAGATAACTCCATGGCTCTTATCACTCAGGAAATTTCAGGGGTGTTAGGGTCTCTTTGCTAGAAATGGGAATGAAGTCCAAATAGATATTTTTTTATTATAAATCACAATACCACATTCCACTTGTAAGAAAAATAACAAGTAATTTCTGGCTATGTTAATCTATCACAATCCAATATTTGACTAATAAAAATTCTAGAAGGAAAGACTAAGGAGAATAGAGAAGAGGTAATATTTGAAGAGTTGATGTCTGTAAACTTTCCAGAATTAATTAACGATTTGAAAGTTCTATTTAAAAGTGACAGCAACTCCTGAGCAGGATGAATAAAAATACACCCAATTATAAATACACTATAACAAAACTTGAGAGCACCTAAAACAAAGACAACATCTTAGAAGCAATCAGAGAAAACAAATGTAACTTATACAGAAATAGTAATTTCATGACACCATATTTCTCAGCAGCAAAAATAGATACATTAAGTTAACTGAATCTTCAAAGTGCCAGAGGAAATAGTATCATTCTTAAATTTTGTATCTGGCTAAATCATCATGCAAAAGTGTGGATAAACCAAAAAGTGATTACAAAGACTGAAAAAATTTACCACCCACAGACCTTTATTGAAAAGAGAAACTGTAAATAGTACATTCCAAGAGAGAAGAAATTGACCCCAGAAGAAAGGAGTGAGAGGCAGGGATAAGGTGAAGAAGGAGAATGGCCAACCAAGCTTGACTATATGCAACAAAATAATGATGGCTGGTCTGCAAAGGGAACTACAAAATAAGATTTAACTAAAATGATGAACAATAATAACATTAAATACAATAGGAGTTGTCCAGGTCAAAGCTCAGAAAGGTTCTTGTCTTAAGGAGGTCAGTAGAAAACAGTAATTACCTTTATACCTTGTTAAGTCAGATATGTATTTTTTCAAATATGAATTTGCAAATGTTAAGACATCAACTATAATATGTGAGGTGATAAATGTATTAATTTACTAAATGGTGAAATTTCTTTCACAATATATATCAAATCATTACATTGTACACTTTAAATGTATCAGAATTTAATTTGTCAATTATAATTTCAATAAGGCTGAAAAAAGACATCCACTATAAAGTAAAAACATGTTAACTTTTAAAGCAGTGGAGGAGAAAAAGAGATCTTAAAAACCAAGCTATTCACTTCAAGACAGAAGAAGAGAGGAGGGAAAAGTAAATAAAAGTCAAAAATAACAAATAAAATAAGATGGTACAAATAAATTCAAATACAGTAGTTACCATAGTGAATATAAACACACTAAACTCACCAAGTAAAAGACAGAAACTCACAGATTAGATTATAAATTAAACAAAATAACAAAGGAAAGGTTAAAGTAACAATACATAAAATGATACACAAAGGGGATAGTAACAAAAAGAAAGCTAAAATAACATCAGACAAAACAGACATGGAGATGAAACCATTATTAGCAATAAAGAAAGTCATTTAATAATAATAAAAGTCACAACTCGCTAGGTAAACATAAAAATCCTGGACCCATATAGAACAACCGACAACATAACATCAAACGATACAAAACAAATTTGATAGATTCAATGCAACTTGCTCTCAAGGAAAAAGAAAAGAACGTAACTGAATAACACTATTCAAAAAGACATTTTTCTGAAGCTAACCTGCTATGCCTCTTTTGTTAAATTTCACCAGTTTTTTTAAAATTATTTTTATTGATTATGTTATTACAGTTGTCCCAATTTTCCCCCTTTACTCCCCTCCACCCAGCAACCCCCACTCCCTCAGGCAGTCCTCACACCTTTGTTCGTGTCAGTGGTCACATGTATAAGTTCTTTGGCTACTTCATTTCTTATGCTGTATTTTACATCCCCGTGGTTCTTCTGTAACTACCTATTTGCACTTCTTAATCCCCTCACCTCTTCACCCATCACCCCATCCCCCTCTCCCATCTGGCAACTATCAAAACGCTCTTTAGCCATGATTCTGTCTCTGTTCTTCCTGTTCGCTTCATTTGTTTTTTAGATTCAGTTGTTGATAATATGTATTTATTGCCATTGTATTGTTCATAGTTTTGATCTTCTTCTTTTTCTTAAATAAGACCCTTTAACATTTCATATAATAATGGTTTGGTGATGATGAACTTCTTTAGTTTTTTTCTTGTCTGGAAAACTCTTTATCTGCCCTTTGATTCTAAGTGAAAACTTTGCTGGGTACTGAAATCTTGTTTGCAGGTCCCTACTTTGCATGACTGTGAATATTTCCTGCCAATCTCTTCTGGCCTGCAAAGTTTCTTTTGAGAAATCAGCTGACAGTCTTATGAGGACACACCTGTAGGTAATTAACTGCTTTTCTCTTGCTTCATTTAATATTCTCTCTTTTATCTTTGACTTTTGGTGTCTTAATTATGATATGTCTTGGCATGGGCCTCTTGGAATCTATCTTGTTTGGGACTCTCTGTGCTTCCTGGACTTCCATGTCTATTTCTTTCCCCAAACTAGGGATTTTTTTTCATTATTTTTTCAAATAGATTTCCAATTTCTTGCTCTTTCTCTTCTCCTTCTGGCACCCCTATGATGCAAATGTTGGAATGCTTGAAGTTGTCCCACAGACTACTTACACTACCCTTGTTCTTTGGATTCTTTTTCCTTCTTGTTGTTCTGATTGGTTGTTTTTTGCTTCCTTGTGTGGCAAATCATTGATTTGATTCTCAGCTTTATCCAGTCTACTGTTGTTTCCCTATAAATTGTTCTTTATTTCAATTAGTGTATTCTTGATTTCTTACTGGATCTTTTTTATGCTGTTGAGATCCTCACTAAGTTCCTTGAGCATCCTTATAACCAGCGTTTTGTACTCTGCCTCTGATAGATTGCTTATCTCCATTTCATTTAGTTCTTTTTCTGGAGTTTTCATCTGTTCTTTCATTTGGGCCATGTTTCTTTGTCTCCTCATTTTGGCAGCTTCCCTGTGTTTGTTTCTACGTATTAGGTAAAGCTGCTATGACTTCCTGTCTTGGTAGCATGGTCTAATGCAGTAGGTGTCCTGTAGGGTCCAGTGGCACAGCCTCCTCTATCACCCAAGATGGGAACTCGAGGTGTGCCCTCCATGTAGGCTGAATATACCCTCCTCTTGTACTTCTGCCTTGGTTGCTGTTGGCAGGTCAATGGGAGGGATTTACCCAGGCCAGTCAGATGCAAGGACTTGCTATGACCACTCACCCCCAATCTCCTTCCTTCATGGATAATCAGCTGTGTAGGGGCAGGGTGGTGGTGCTCTGACATGGTTTATAGTTGTTTACTGAGTATGCAGGCTCTGGGATTTTTCAGGTGGTGCCAGCCAAGGTCAGCCACCACCTATGTTCTGCCTGGGGCACCTCTGAATGATTTCCAAAACAGTCTGAGATATCAACTACTTGTGCTGGGCTTGGAGATTCCCAGGTGAAGCCAAACTGTGAATCTAGGCTGGCTGCCACTAGTGCCAGTCCTGGGACCACTTTGCAAGAGGTACAGGGGCTGGGGGCTCACTGAGGCTGTCTGTTGATTGTTTGATAGGGTTTAGAAAGTTGTGAAGCATGAGCCAAGACAAGCCATTCATATGGAAAAGTCTCAGTTAACAGTTTGGGTGACCCATAAGTTGTGTGGGACAGGTTCTCAGGATCTCTGGGATCGAACAAACAGTGTTAGCCAGGTTGATGGAGTCTCAGATATGGCACAGGCCTGCCGGCTCTTTGGCTCTGTCAGTATAGGGCTCAGAAAAGGACAATGATCTCTGTCTGCCTTTCTGTCTGAGAGAAAACTGTCCCTCAGCTGTCTCCTTGATATGGTAGACACTCCCATTCCTCCCTACATGCCACTGGTGCCTTTCAAGCTGCTACCCTAGTGCTGGAGCTTAGGAACAGTAAATCTGATCAAGGCTGTGTGTGAGTTGTTTCAGAGTAACTGCTTGGGACTCCCAAAATTTCTTCCACTGACTCAATCCCTGATAGTTTTTGCAGACAGAAGTTATTGGGAGTTGTCTCCTTGGTACCAGAACCGTGGGTGGGGGGACCTGGAGGGCCTGGTGTGGTGCTGGGACTCCTAAGATATCCCTCCCAAATTGTTATCCACCATACATGGATGTGGGACCAGCCTGTTCCACATCTTCGCCCCTCCTACCACTCTGGATGGATGTGGCTTCTTTAATTCTGTAGTTGCCAGACTTCCATTCAACTTGATTTCTGGTGGTTCTGAGTGATGGTTGTTCTATATTTTAGCTGTAATTTCTATATTGTTGTGTGAGAAGGCAAGCCATGTTTACCTATGTCGCCATCTTGAGCAGAAGTCCTGGAATACTTCCTAAAACTGGCAATATTCTATTCTACAAAGCAAGTCCCAAGATGTCCTGCAAAGTGGATATTATAGAGATTATGTTTTCAAATCACAAAGCAGGAAAATTAGAAAGAAATAAAAAGATTAATAAAGCCATCCCTATACTTAAACACACTTTTAGATAATTGATAGTTCAAAGAGGTCATCTTCATTAAATTTAGATAATATTTTAACCAAACCTGGCTAGGTAGCTCAGTTGGGTAGAAAATCTGCCCAGTACACCAAGGTTGTGGATATTGATCCCTGTTAAGAGCACATGCAAATATCAACCAATTAATCCATAAATAAGTGGAACAACAAATTAATGCCTCTCTCTCCCTTCCCCAATAATGGAAAGACATCATATCAAATTGTGGGCTATAATGAAAGCAGAAAAATGTATAGCCTTAAATGTAGATACTAAAAATGAAAAAACTGAAAATCAATGAATTAAATAAACATCCTCCTAAGATACTGGGAAAATAGAGCAGAGTAAACTCAAAACTTTCAAATATATCAGACAATGACATATAAAGGTAAGACAATCAGAAGACCAATTCAAACATCCTATTACTAAATAATAGGTTATCTTAGCCTAGGTACTCTTGCTTAATTTCTAAAAACAAGACTGAGACAAGGGCTTTTGTGCAGTAGTTTGTTTGAAAATAAATTTGAGGGTATAGGAATGATAAACTGGAAAAAGCAAAGCAGAGGAAAGAACACCAGTGCAAAAGTGCATCATTAAACTTGGACACTCCACTGGATCTCAGGCTTCCTCATGCCAGGGACTCTCTGATGCACCTCACAGAATGTGCCTCAGTATTGTCTGCCTGAAGGAAGACCGGCATTTCTGAATCAGTGCATTTTCAGATTGCACAAGAATGAGTGGCAGGTGTCCTGCAGTGGTACCGTGACCCTACATCAGACTTCAGTTCACAGAGCCATGTCCCTTATGAATAAATTCTTCCCTCTTCAGTTGTATATTCTGCCTTGTCTGCTCCAGCACCTCCATGGGCCACCCCTAGATGTGTTTCTTGGCTGTTGCTAATAGGTACTATTGTACAATGTGTTTGATATCTATGCTTTCCTCCTGGAGTACAGACTGTATTTTCTTGCTTAAGCCCTGCTGTGACCTGGCCCTCATTATTAGTCTGGAAGCAATAAGGAAGATGAGGGTAGATCCTGAGGGAAACTATCATAATAAGAGGCAACTGCCTCCTTTGAGGTATTTGCTTGTATCTAAGCGAGGTAAAGATGCTCTCTCTCATTAAGGGGATCAGAGGCTGCTTCTGCCAGCCCAGAGAGTTTATAGGAACATGGGTGTTCAAGATTCTCCGGCTTATCCACCCAAATGTCTTCATGTCAGGTCTCGATGTCCTACTCCTTTTCTATCACAACTTGTTATTTACATAAGGGACCTATCAAGGCTGCAGACTCCATCTTTTTTGTAGTTCTACCACTCATAAAATTCAACCCTAGGCCAAAGTGGTCTGCAGCCACAAGTGATAACTTCCTGAAATGCTACTATAGAGGTCCTCTAGCTTTCAAAGCCTGTTTTGAGTTGATAGTTAATTGAACTAAGCCTGTCAGTTTTCTTAATTTAAAGCTTCTAAAGTATTAACTAAAACCAGCAAATCTGTAATCTTTTTCCTTACTATCACCCCATACTATCCAAAGGCTTTATCTATCTCTTAACTGAACATTTCATCTTCACCTGCACTTCACCCCAATCCACTGCAGTGTGAGCTTGGTAATTGCAATGCAAAGGTTCTCACCACCTCACCACCACCAGCAATAGGGTCGGTCCTTCCTGCTGTCTTCCTGGTAAGTGATTCAGTTCCAGAAGCCTATCCTGAGACTATGCTTTCTAGGGCTGCTTCTGATACCAACCTTTGGCCTGCCCACCACTTGCTCATGCCCAAGCAACTATTAGCCTCAAAGATTTTTGAGGCAAAATCTTGCAAATAGAAAGCTTACTTAAGATGTATTCCCTGAAAGCAGGACTGAGGGATGTAGAAAGAGAAATCGGGATTTGGATGGTCCATTCTATGGGAAGGTGGCACTCTGTCCCACTCAGCAAACCCTAAGGAACAATATGGTATGAACTTCAGAATTGTTCATGTGAAGGCCAGGCTGGAGCCTTTATTATCAGTTTGGCCCCCCCTCTGTCAATGGTTGTTATCTCCTGAGCTGCAAATTCTCTCACATTTCCAGGTTGCACATGAGTGAGGACCAGGTTGGGTTTCTGCATGAATAGGACCATCACACCATGAGATCAGAGAAGCCTCAGGAAGAAAGCAGGAGATAAACATGGCAACTGAAGGTTACACCTGCAATAATATGGGAATTTCCTCAGTGGAAACCAGATTAAAACACAGGTCATGTACAAAGTATCAGGAATTGAATTGTCATAAGAGGGGGTATAATCTAATGGTTGAGAAGGAACTTTCAGAGTAGACTACCTGGGTTCCTATGCAGCGCTTCCCATTTAACTGCTATAGCATTTTGGGTAAGATACTTGGCCATTCTGTGCCCCAATTTCAATAACAGTATCTGCTTCATAATGCCTTTATAAATATTAGATGACCTGTTTTATATAAAGAGATCAAGACACTGCCAGGCACATGATAAACATGAGGAAGGACCCAAAAAACCCAGAATTTATTTATAAAAAATGTGTATTTATTCTTACATATTTAAACTTCAGTCATCTTCAAAGTACTCTCCATTTCATGCAGTACATCTATCAAGATTTTTTCCACTGCTCAAAACAATTTTTGAACTCATTGATTTTGATGCCTTTTAGTGCTTCTGCCATTTTTTGGTTTCACCTCTGCCATTTTTTTTGTTTCACCTGTTCCACATCAGCAAAATGTTCCCCTTTGAAAACTTTTTTCACCTGGGGAAACAAAAAAAAGTTGCTCAGGGTGAGATTGAGTGGATAGGGAGGGTGGGGCATGGAGGTCATGCTGTTTTTTGTAAAACACTACTGAACACTCAGTGTGGTGTGGACAGGTGTGCTCAAACATTACACATCATGAAATGGGCAAATTGTTGAAAGAGTCTTCAAAAAAAAATTTACTGAAGCTAAACGCAGCCTCTCACAACAATGCCAGCTGGTGCACTGATACAGATGGGTTCCTAGATACTCACCTAGCATGGGAAAGCCTGTACTACAAGGGGCCTGGCTTCCACAAGACAATTCCATTTGTTTTTTGGCAGGTTCCCCCTTATATGTGTGTCTCTCACTACATTCCCCACAACAACGACAATGGAAGTTAGAAGACAATGGAAGAACAGCTTCAAAATTCAAAGGCAAAATTATTTCCAACCTTGAATTGTATACAAAGAAAGCAAAAACTACTTAATTGCCCTCCATTTGCAGAATGATAAATATTTTGTCACTTATTCATTCAGCAATTAAAGTGAATGAAGAAGACTACATACCACAAATCTCAAAAGAGCCATTAGCACTGTATGATTCCAACTGTAAGACATTCTGGAAAAGGCGAAACTGTGGAGACAACAGTGGGTGCCAGGGCTTGGAGGTGGGTGGGAATGAATAGGCAGTCACAGAGCTATTTTTTAAAGCAGTGAAAATATGCTGTATGATAGCACAATGTTAAATACATGTGATTACACATTTATTCAAACCTATAGGATATACAACACTAAGAGGGAACCCTTGTGTAAACTATGGACTTTGGGTGATTTTGATATATCAGTGCAGGTTTATCAGTTGTAGCAAATGTTATACTTGGGGTGAGATATTGATAATGAGGGAGGCTATGTATGTTTTGGGGGTAGAGGTATATGGGAATTTTTTGTACTTCTTACTCAATATTGCTGTGAACCTAAAACTGCTCTAAAAATTAAGTTTTAAAAAAATAAGTAAAGTCTTAAAAAAAGACCACTAGCATTTCTTCTCATGCCTCAAAGATGGTTCAACATGAAAAAATCTAATTTTATTTATCATATTACTTGATCTTTGCAGAAAAGCCATGATCATCCTACCAAAGAGGGATTTCATAAAATTTAGCAACATTTCCTGGATTAAAAAGAAATTAGTGAAACAGGATTTAACAACAGCTTCTAAATAAATAATGGAAAAATAAATAGGCATCTTGAATCAAAAGGCAACCTCATACATAATTAATCATTTAATAAGAACAATTTTCTTCTATCAGGGATGAGACAAGCTCTCAATAAATATTTGTTGAATGAAGTGTATCCACGGTCCTGAATAAGGTCTTGACATGCCTATTCAATATGCTAAAAATATTTTTAAACCCAAATGGAACCATGTAAAAATACTCAACACTTTCATTCCTAGTTTAAGAACCAGTATAATGCAAGTTATCAATTGTTCTATTTTTATATTTAACACTAAAAATTAGGATTGAATTTACAGCTACCTCTAAAACTAGAGAAGAAAAAAATTAGAAAATAAGTCTGATTTTGCAATTTGTAACACTTAACCTGAACGATATTCCTCACTACTCATTTATGTGACAAATTTAATCCCTAAGTACATGTAGATTTTAAACGTAGTTGGAAGTTTCTACCTTTATTGGCAGAAGGATTCAATTTTTGTTGCCAAGGACAGTTTAGAATCCTTTTAGCCTGGCTGGTGTAGCTCAGTGGATTGAGCACGGGCCTGCGAACCAGAGGCTCGAGGTTCGATTCCCAGTCAGGGCACATGCCTGGGTTGCAGGCCAGTTCCCGGCAGGGGACACACGAGAGGCAACCGTACATTGATATTTCTCTCCCTCTCCTTCTCTCCTACCCTTCCCCTCTAAAAAAAAGATAAATAAATAATAAATAAAATCTTTAAAAAAAAAAAAAAGAATCCTTTTAGGTATCTTTCTCCCAGACATGGCTCTTGAACATGATCTTACAGTTCAAAATTTAATAAAAATATTTAGAAATATTTTGGGCACTGGCCAAGTAGCTCAGTTAGTTAAATGACATCCTGATATGCCAAGGTTGTGGGTTTGATCCCCTGTCAGGGCACATACAAGAATCAACCAGTGAATGCACCAATAAGTGGAACAACAAATCATTGCTTCTCTCTCTCTCTCCTTTCATCTCTCTCTAAATACATATATATATATATATGTATATATCAGGCATAAATCTGAGATCATTTTCTTGCCTTTTCTCTAGAATTCTTCTCTTACACTATGAGGAAAGGAATACATGATGCACTTGTAAAGATGAGGTCAAGTGATTTTTTTGGACTGAGACTGGCATTCCACTGTTTATTACTTTGTTTCTTAATGAAATATTAGGTACATGTTTTAACTATTCTCATTAACTGCATAAAAATATCTATCTCACAAAGTTATTGCAAAAAAACCATCATAATATAGTTTCCCAATAAATACAAGTCAAAGAGTCTCCCTTCCCCTTTCCAAGTTGGCAGAAATCACCCATCAGGACCATCATACGAAAGCTAGAGACCTTCTAGTGCAAACCCCACTCATCTATGTCAAGAGCCCATGCATGTGAGAGTATGTGTATGTGAGTATGTAAATCATGTATACCTATCATCTTGCAGCCTGTCAAGGCCTGGCAGGTCCACTCTAGATTTGTGCAGACAGAATAAAATGCCTGGAACTATGGGGATGCTTGACATGCCTGTTTTCAAGAGCTGGTGATCCATGCACGCTGCAAGCTGTGTGTGTCCACTGAGAAGCCCTTACCCCCTTAAATACTAGATACAAACAAAGCTGACAGAAGGCCAAGATATTGCATAATGTAGTGTGATGCAAGCCCACTTCATGTTATGGGAACCATTTATCAGATCCAGTCTCTTTCAAGGCTATGAGAACACTACTTAACAGGTCCATTCAAGGTTATGGGAAACTGCTCCCCTTAGTAGCCCAGACACCTGGGCAAGGAGGCCAGACTGGCTCTGTTTACCCTAAACCAATAATAAGTAGGAATCAGACAACTTGAACCTATATCCTGTCAAATTGAAACTCCTGTATCACTAAATCATCTTCAAGAAAAAGATATGAAGTATAAAGGTGCTTTGGTTTATATTTAAATCTATACAGTTTAATTTTTAATAGGTACAAAAAACAAGCATTAAACATTGAACAAGTGACTTTGTCCCCTTCCATTTCTGAACATTGATATACAAGGTGCAAGCGCTCCAACCTGAGATAATCATTCTGAAAATAGGAAGAAATTTCTAATACATTTAGAATAACCCCTCATTTTTACACATTAAGAGACAGCTGCCTTTGACAGGTTCTCTAATTCAATAACCATCACCTGCTTAAGATTTGCTGTTTATTATGCACACTTAGCTCCCATGAGCCATTTCACCAACCCAGTCCCTAAATCAATAGTATGTCTGTTCACCTGTTCATTTTTCTAAGAAGAAACTGTACAGGGGGTGGAAAGCAAGAGTCTTTTGGAAAGAAAAATCTACTAAACTAGAATAACTAGTAAAATACGGAAGCCACTGTGACATACAAATCACTCTGGGTTAGATATTCATTAGAAGCAAACACATGAGATATACTGTGGATCTAAATATATAACTTGTAAAAAGGTATTCCAAAGTAACAGAGGCCCGGGAATCTATCAAGGATTTATATTGTTCTAAATATATGTTTTATTTACCATATATTATATAAAAATTTAAATTTTCACAAAAAGATACTTTAAATTAGTCAAAGTCCAGAACATTTCACCATTTCTTTCCATAGGTAAAATAGTTTCTTTTTTATTGGAAGCAACATTTTTAAAAACAGTCCTGAAATTTCAGAAGAGTACAATTTAGTAAGACAAAACACCCACATAAAAGACTTAATTGTTCCCAAAGCTAAATATGAAAAAGTTGGATGTCCATATGGAAAATCTAAGGTAATCATTTGGGGATTAACAAATAGTACTAGTATGATTAGAAAAATACCACAGAAATTAAATATCCATTCTGTACCCTACTAGAGCAAGAGATAAAAAGTTAAGATTTTAGAGGCATTTTTGATCTAGAGTCAATGAACAGCACTCAGATTTTGATTTAAATCAAAACCATTTTGATAATTAAGGCAGTTCTTGATAAATAAAACACTTCATTTCAGACCTTTTATGTTTTAGTCAATATCTTTTCCATTCTATTATATACAGATGTGTATGTGGTATTCCCCCAGAGCTATTAGTAAGGAAATACTGTTGTTTAGTATTTCACCTCTGAGTCGCCACTCTTTAAGGGAATATTTTCTTTTACTCTTTCATTCATTGAATTACTTAGCATGGCTCTATACCGTTCTCTATACTGTACCACTTCATCTCACATATGTAACAAACTGGAAATCTCACTCTTTTAGAGTCTATGTGATGTGTCAATGGTAATTTCACTTTTTAGTTAGGAGATAACCATATGTTTGTTTATCCATCTTAATTAATTTTCCCTTGGAAAATGTTCCTTTAATTAGTTTTGCATATTTGAATATGTCCCATTTTTCCACCTGTGTTCAAAAGCACCTGACTCTAATAGACTGATTATCTAAGTTAGAGAAAGGATGCCTTTATATTGTGTGTATTGTGATAATGAACCTTTTATGTTTGACCTAGATGACATTTTGTAACCTATTTCATCACTTCATGAACTCTATTAAGACTTTCTAATGATATTTAACATCTTATGGATACACAAAATATAAACCTAATTAAATCTATGTTAAAACTAAAATTACAGGGTCAAGATGACTCAGCCTTCTCTTCGTGTTTTCTCTGAGAAGCTTGTATTACTAATGCTGGCCCACTCATAGCCAATTATATATTTTTCTTTATCCTCACCTGAGGACATGTTTATTGATTTTGGAGAGGGGGAAAGGAGTGGGACAGAGAGGGAGAGAAACATGGATCCGTTGCCTCTTGTATTCACCCAGACCAGAGTCCAAACCCACAACCTAGGTATGTGCCCTGACCAGAAATGGACCCAAGACCTTTCGGTTGACAAAATGATACTCCAACTAACTGAGCCACAGCAGCCAGGGCTCACAGCCAATCATCTCCACTTTTTCTTCCACTTTTGTTGGCTTTAGTTCAGTTTCCAACACGCACATAAAATAAAAGTTTGAAGGATCATTTGAGCCAATATCATATTTTGATTATTGGTTCAGATGATTTGAGCCAATATCATGTTTTATGTGTGGATTATTAGAGTAAAACCAGCAGAGCAAGAATTTTCTTTCCTACCTTATCCAAACAACAGCCTAATTACCCTTTCTGTGCCAGCTATGAAGGCCCAGCCAGTGAGAAGTGAAATGATATTTCCGTAATCCCCAAAGCAAGTTATTAGCAGCTGTGGACCCACAAATCTCTCTTGTCCCTCCGAGCACCCATCAAATATGACACCGTGTGGCAGTGAGCTGAAAGAAGATAGTTTTCCTTGCACTTATGAGAACAGCTGCATGCCATTGCAATAACTGGTCACACTGCACCTTCGAATGACTAGTTTTGTCCTAATTATTTTAATTCTGTTCCAGAAAATAATTTAAATATATACAATTACATTAGTGCGATGCATGGGGCTTACATTTTTCAGGGAAAGTATCTTAAAATTAAACAAATCTTACTGGGAGTTTTTTTTTTTTTAAAGCAGGCATAAATTATAGGATTTGTCAGTTAAGCAGGGATAGAGATGTAGAAACAGGCCAATGTCTCAAAAAAAAAAAAATCTAGGTATTTAATCAAAAGCAAGGAGAGCTAAAGAATTAAAATGTAATACAAGAGATTGCAAACCTAAAGTTACAGACTGAGGACAAGTTGCCATTTTGGGAACACATCTTTTTATAAAGGCAGTCATCAAGATTAAGCAGAGCTGAACAGATAGATATCATTCACAGGTTCCTCTGCTGTGAGCCACCACCACACAACGGACACCTGACAGAAGCGAAATTCCTCGTGCCTCTTTCTCATCAGCCAATTGTAGGAAAGCACATTTTCAGGACATGTAACATTTCAGTATAGTCATTGGAATAATCTGACTCAGTCTGAGCCCCACACGTAAGTAACCAATGGTCCTCGCGTAGATTTTTTTTCCTTTGTGAATAACCAGTTAACCTTATTCACCTGGTTTTTACATTTCTAGGTAATTAAGAAATTTAATTTTTCCATTTTTAAAATTTCCTCTTTAATAGTTCTTTTCTTTTAGGGAAATACAAAAAACTCCAAGTGTTTTCATTTGTAAGACCAAACGCCCTGAGGACAGGAGCGCTGCCAGCTTGTTCACACTGACCCACAGAACCACACCATTATTTTCATAGGTGATAGCAAACATTTGCAGAGTAAATGAATGAATGACACACGGTGACATATGCAAAACAGATTAAGAGTTCACCTACAAAATATGCATTATTATACTGCCTTTTAAGTATAAATAAATGTCATGCTATCTTGAGCTTCTAAAATATGCAAGCCACTTCTCGAATTTGAAAACGGTACATCTGTGGAATTCACTAGAGTGGCAAAAACACAGAGCAAGATATTTTCTTTTGAGACCACTGGCAAGCCAGAATAAAATGTCATTTTTTACTGGGGAAAAGAGACAAGTTCTATTTTAAAAGTGGTGGTACCAATACCAGCAGCATTTTCTCAGGGACGGGAAAGCCAGAAACTATAAAATAAAAACTTGTTGCTAAAGACCCACAGCTATAAGAAGTGGACCCACCATTGAACAGAGACACCTTACACAGAAGCAAGAGGGTTTCATTATCAACATCTGACATGGGCCTTCACACTAGCTCTGGTTGTGCTACCTTATCCTAAAACCCAAGCAAGTCACATTATAATCAGTTAAAGCAAAGACTCTGTTAGTATCATGAGTATGTTATGTGTCTCAGATTGAAAGAAAGGTTGAAAACCATTGAAAAAAAAGTCGGCATTTTTTCTATACATTCCAATTCTCAGTTCAGTCCTTTCTACTGTGATCCTCTGGGAACACACCTGAATACATGGGTGAGCTCCATTGTTCCTCAACTGGATGACTCTCTTTTTTTAATATATTTTATTGATTATGCTATTACAGTTGTCTCACTTCTCCTCCATCATTCCCCTCCACCCTGCACACCCCCTCCCACCCACATTCCCCTCCTTTAGTTCATGTCCATGTGTCATAAGTTCTTTAGCTTCTACATTTCCCACACTATTCTTGCCCTCCCCATGTCTATTTTCTACCCACCATCTGTGCTACTTATTCTCTGTACCTTTTCCCCCTCTCTCCTCCTTCCACTTCCCCTGTTGATAATCCTCCATGTGATCTCCATTTCTGTGGTTCTGTTCCTGTTCTAGTTGTTCCCTTAGTTTGCTTTTGTTTTAGGTGTGGTTGTTAATATCTGTGGGTTTGCTGTCTTTCTACTGTCATATTTTTAATCCTCTTTTTCTTAGATAAGTCCCTTTAACATTTCATATAATAAGGGCTTGGTGATGATGAACTCCTTGAACTTGACCTTATCTTCCCTTCCATTCTAAATGAAAGCTTTGCTGGATAGAGCAATCCTAGATGTAGGTCCTTGACTTTCATGACTTGGAATACTTCTTTCCAGCCCCTTCTTGCCTGGAAGGTCTCTTTTGAGAAATCAGCTGACAGTCTGATGGGAACTCCTTTGTAGGTGACTGTCCCCTTATCCCTTGCTGCTTCTAGAATTCTCTCCTTCATTTTAATCTTGGCTAATGTAATTATGATGTGCCTTGGTGTGTTCCTCCTTGGGTCCAACTTCTTTGGGACTCTCTGAGCTTCCTGGACTTCCCAGTAGTCTATTTCCTTCGCCAGATTGGGGAAGTTCTCCTTTATTATTTGTTCAAGTAAGTTTTCCACTTGTTGCTCTTCTTCTTCTCCTTCTGGTACCCCTATAATTCAGATGTTGGGATGTTTAAAGATGTCCTGGAGGTTCCTAACCCTCCCCTCATTTTTTTTTGAATTCTTGTTTC
The DNA here is from genome assembly GCA_039655065.1 of Glossophaga mutica. NCBI lineage: Eukaryota > Metazoa > Chordata > Mammalia > Chiroptera > Phyllostomidae > Glossophaga > Glossophaga mutica. The sequence goes on from CM077303.1 coordinate 164,035,023, forward strand.
TTCATTCTTTTCTGTTTGGTTGTTTCTTTCTTCCTTCTGGTCCACTCCATTGATTTGAGTTCGTTTTCCTCCCATCATTATTGGTTCCCTGTGCATTTTCATTTCACTTATTGTGGCCTTCATTTGTTCATCTAATTTGTGACCAAAATCAACCAATTCTGTGAGTATCCTGATCACCAGTGCTTTGAACTGTGCATCTGATAGGTTGGCTATCTCTCGATTGCTTAGATGAATTGGCTCTGGAGCTTTGATCTGTTCTCCTGTTTGAACCATTTTGGGTTTTGTTTTGTTTTGTTTTGTTTTGTTTTGTTTTGTTTTGTTTTTTGGTCTGGTCTTGGCTATCACGTAGTGAGGGATGGAGCCTTAGGTGTTCCCCAGGGCAGGGCAGCCCAGTCACTGGGTTGTGACTCTGTATGTGGGGGTGGGGTCCCAGAGGGAACAATAACGTTTGCTGCTCTCTCTCGTATTCCAATCCCTTCCGCCACTTCCCCTTCACCTGGATTATCTGCACATGAATGTGGGACCGTCTGGTCAGCCAGCTGCCTTGCATGGCCTCACTGGGTCTGTCTTTTGCCACCCTATGCCCGGGGTCCACTAGCCACCACCTGTATGCCTGGGATCTGCCAGCCACTACCTGCGTGCCTGGTCCACCAGCCTCCACATTTTCCTGCCATGACTCTGCCCCTCTTACTGGTCTGGATGAATGGTTGTCAGACTTCCATACAGTTCAATTTTCTATCAGTGCTGTTGTTTTCTTGTTTCTAAATCTTTGTTGTCCTTAATTTTGGTTGTGCGAGGAGGCACAGCGTGTCCACCTACGCCTCCATCTTGGCCAGAAGTCAGATTCTGGTTACGAATCCTACAAGGCAAGCACTGTATTATTGGATGACTCTTAAATATAACCTTCAGCTTAGTCCTGCTCTAGTAAATAGAAAACTTGTATTTTTGGAAGCCTGCTAGATATCTCCACCTTGACTTTCCACCAGTTTTATCTGTTCCTCCTTCCAAATCATATCTTCCTCAAGGTCTCTGTATTTCCTAGAAGGACACTATCAAACCATTGTCAAGTCACTCAGGCTAGACTTTCTAGATGCATCTCTAATTTCTCCTCCCTTCTCACCTCTTCAATCCACTCCCTATCACCTCTGTCAGAGAGATATAGATCATCAGGCCTGGTACCTTGACTTCATTTAGTTCTTATTTTTATCCTACAAAATATTTTCCCTTAAACTTGTCATACATAGGCCATCCCATACTGCCGTTTCACAATCTAATCTTCAGTCTTTCTCAACTGCCTCTCAATTGAGATGAAACATTAAGATTGACACCTAGACTACACTCCTTGTTATTATCAGGACCTCGGCCCCAGGGTTCAATATCCTGGGCTTTCCACTTATGACCTGTGCAACCTCAGACCTCATCTCTCTATGTCTCAGTTTCTTCACCTGAAAAGCTTCCTCTTAGGGTTATATAACGATTAATGTACATTAATACATTAAGCCTGTACAACAGCACCAAGTATTTTGTATGTATTTCATTGGTGTTTCTTATTATAAATGATCTTATAACCTAACAAATGGGACTGCTCACCATTTTCCAGAGATGTCTTCTATTTTCTTATTCCTGATCTTTTGTTCAAATGGTTTCCTCGGTCTTACTTGACCTTTTCTCCACCAAAAATCTACCCATTTTTCAAAATCTAACTCAAATACCAAGTTTTCTCTGGAAACTTTCACTTGAAAGATTTCTCTTTTTTGGATTGAAGGTAATGTATCTGCCCTAACTAGCTTTATTCATAATAAATAAAATAATATAGATTTTAGTATTTTAAAATCTTTATAAAAGATGCTATCTTCTAGAGACATTATGTTCTTAAACTGGTCTTATTACAGCCATACTAAAAATATTAGGTTATTTTATTCCATATCATTATAAGTGGCTTTGAATTTGAAATCATTTGCAATAGCAAAATATGAAACAACAACACAGCTTTAGGAAGAAATAAATTGGAGCTTTCTAAAAACATGGCACTTTAGGCTTTAGGAAGACTTTTAAGACATAAGATTTTAAACATTTTTGAAGTGTAAATACAAAGCATTTCTGAGGAGTTGGAGGAAACAGATATAGCATTATGCCAGTATTGTACCATTTAATATTATTTCACAGATGATTTGAAAATTGGGATGACTCTTTTCCCCCTTCAACTTCACTATTTTCTGCTGTATTTGATGCACTGCAGGATTTTGAAGGTTGGCCTCTCATGGAGACAAATTACACACCAGGAAATTAGCCCAGGTGCAGCCAATTAATTGTGGAGTCAGAAACTCCCTGGTGAAGTGAGCCTGCATGTCTCCACTGTGTACTCTAGACTTCTGACACGATGGGGCTTCACTCTCAGTGATGGGTAAGTGCCCCATGTGGTTTGTACTGGGCCTTGGATTTTTTTTTCTTTAATCTAAAGATTATGTGCTTCCCTATAGAAATGCAGGCAGAACTAAAAAAGATGATGGTCTCTCTGGCCTCCAGCTCTCTTCCTTTGGGATCATATCAGTAGCAGATCTCCTATCAGGTGGTCTCTTCACCTGTCCACCTGTCTCAAATCGGTGGTCAACCACCATCTTCCAGCCATCCTTGCTGAAATGTTCAGTGCCTGTTCCTGCAAGGCCAGGACCCCTTGATAGACCAATCCATTCCAGTGTTTTCAGGAGAGAAGCAAAACACATGCTCCAGCAGCAGTCTGTGCTGGGCCCTCTCTCCTTTCATCTGCTGATTCGCTTTGTTTCCCATGCTCACTCTCCTCCCTCTAATATCCCCTGCCCCCAACCCTGCAACCTTTCTAGGATCTTTGATGAATATTCTCTTACCTGTGTTTATTCTTGTAAAATGTTTATTTTGGTTTTGTGTGCATCTCTTACAGCCTGACATAAATGGTATTGAGCTATGGATATCAATCTTCCTTATTTTAGATACTCAGCACTGTGTCTTTAAGACACCCGGGTTGCTGTGTGTACATTCAGTGAACTACTCTGGCTGCATTCCATGTAATATTCCATACAGAACATCATGTCTATCCTCTACCCCAGTGACAGATCATTTGCCTCCAACTCCCACAAATAGTGCTACGACAAATAACAATGTGCACGTTCTATGGTGGGCCTGTGTGTGAATTCCTGTGAGAAACACCCACAAAGAGAATTCCTGGATCCTAGGATACATACATACTTAATTTGATCATTTCCTGCAAGAGTACTCTCTAGGATGGCTATACCAACCTATATTACAACCAGTCATGAGGGAGGGTCCCTGTAACTCCACATCCCTCTCATTCTGCCAGATTACTGTGTGGGGGATGATATTTCACTGTAATTTCAGCTTACATTTCTGATGAATAACTAATTTGAGTAACTCTTTGGTGTTTGTTAACCTTCTGTAAATTGGCTATTCATATTCTTAGTTCATTTTTTATGTTGCAGTCCCTAATTCTGGTTAATCTGCAGATACCCCCTGTTCTTTATCTATTAGGTTTCAGCCCCTCATCAGTTTTAGGCACTGTCAAGTAATTTCTCCATATCTGTCACTTCTAAGCTTGTCCATGGTATCTTTCACTGAATAAAAATTTTTAGTTTTGCTTAATGGTATATGCTTGTGAAGGCGTCAGAAGTCCTCAACCCCTATATGAGAAGATATTCTCCTACATTATTTTCTATTAACTTTTAGTGCACATTCAGGTGTTTAATCCATCTGGAGTTCACAGTTGCATATGCTATTGGATTGGTAGCACTTTTTCTTTATATGGTAAGTCAATTTTCCCAATATCGTGTACTATGGTGCCATCTTTATCATATATAAATTCACTTAGTTGTTTATTCTATTTTAGTGGTCCATTTTCTTGTTCTTATCCCAATATCACCTTCTAAAAATTACTGCAGCTTTGTAGTATGTCTTCATGACTGGTAGGGCAAAAATCCCTCTTTTCTTTTTATCCTAAAGACCGATTTAACCACCTTTATTCTTTCACATAAACTTTATAGTAAATTCAACCAGGAATTTGATTGAGATTTCCCTTGATTATATAGATGAACTTGGAAAGAGCTGACATTTTTATAAATGTTAATAGCCATTCAGAGTCATTGAAAATTTATTTATTCAGATTTTTCTGCATCCTTTATTCAGTTTCAAATTTTTCTTAAAAAGGTTTTGTGTTCTTTGTTAGTTCCTGAATACATTTCAATTTTATTGGACTTATGAATCACATCTCATTTTTATTGTATTTTCTAGATGAGTAGTACAATAATTTTTAAATAAATTAACATATCCAGCAACCTATCTAAAAAAATAGCTTATTTCTTTCTAGGTATAGTATATCATCCATAATATTGACAGCTCCATCTCTTTCTTGACAAAGCATTAAATACACCATCTCCTTTTCTTATCTATAGAATTCACTAGAATTATGTTAAGCAGTAATAGTGCTAATGGACATTCTTATCTTTCCCCTATCTTAAAGGGAATATTTTGGGACAGTAATGGCAATAATATCCTCTTTTTTCTCTCTTCCATTTTATTATAGAACCTCTAAATTTTGGGCTGGACTCACATTTACCCAAAATTAAGATTATCTTTCCCAGCCTCACTTGCAGCTAGATATGTCCTCATGACTAAGTTCTGGTTAATGGGATATGAGTAAAAGTGACATGTTCATCTCTTAGTTGTAACTTTAAAAAAGGGAAGGGCATGGCTGCCCCTCTCCCATTTTTGATGACTGAAGCATAGAGGTAGTGGTGATGGCTAGAATAGCCACCATAGATCATGAAATATAAGACCAGCATGGTAGGGATGTCACATTTAGATGATCAAAGGGGCCTGGGCCACCCAATCCATTAAATTGCCCTATCAGCCTTGAACTGCTATTATACCACCAACACACTTGGAAAAGGTAATTAAAATTCTATGTATACCTTCATGTTTAAATTGTCACTATAGCTGGATATAAAAGTCTTGGCTTAAATTTATTCCATTCTGATGCTTTAAAAATATTAAGCCACTGTTTTCTTACATCTAGCATTGCTGTTGAAATGTTTGATTTTTATTTCTTTGTAGGTGATTTGCTATTTATAATTTTATAATTCTCTCTTTGTCTTTGATGTTCTCAAATTTTACTATAGCATCTAGGTATGAGAGGTTTTGCTTTTACTTTACTTTTTAATATATACACCATACTTGACACTTTATGAGGTGCCTGTTTGGGTCAGTGATTCATCTTTAAACTACTTACAAGAATAGCCACTGTGGTTAGTTAGTCTCTCCCGTGGCAATCTATCAGCCCTGGGGGTTTAGAGGAACAGAAGTGAAGCACTTCTAGCTTCACTTCTAGGAGCAGTGCTAGCACTCCTTGTCTATTTTTGTAAACTCTTCACTTGCATAAAGCTTTTGCTCTGCCTTATTACCCCAAAGGTCCTGGCATCAGAGACCTGGGCCATAATAGCTGATTTTTGTGGTGAGGGATCTGTCAACTGTTGACCCAAGACCATGTAAGAAAGAAGCAAGAAGAGAACACAAAAGCTTTTCTCCAACCTGTCCTCTCACTGCACCTGCAGTGTCTTCCTCAAGCTACTCCTTTTCCCTTCAGTTCAACCTCCAACCTGACCCCACCCATACACAGGAGTTCACAATACCATTCACTCTCTCCAGGGGGTTCATGCCATTTTTATTGGTTTCTCAAATCCATGCTTTCTTTTCACTTCTAGTGTCTCTGAGGTTGATTTGAAGAGAGAAAGCTAGCAACCTATCCTAACTTCCCTTCTAATGGAAAGACAAAAATCAGATACAGAAAAATTTTAATGGCCTTATTGGTATTAAAAGATATTGGTATATTAAAAGTAAAAGTTTTAGACTTGAAAGAAAGGGAAGATACCTTCACTAGGGCCTAAAAAGGAACATAAATTAAGACAAATGGGACCTGGCTGGGCCACCCTATTCACACCCTATAGAGGCTACAAGTTACTTAAAGCATCCTCAAGGAAAGACATGACCAAAAGTAATATTTTGGGCCCTGGCTGGTGTGGCTAAGTGGATTGAGTGCAGGCCAGCAAACCAAAGGGTAGCTGGTTGGATTCTCAGTCTAGGTAGGGCACATGCCTGGGTTGCGGACCAGGTCCCCAGTAGGGAGTGTGAGAGAGGCAACCACACAATGATGTTTCTCCCCCTCTCTTTCTCCTTCCCTTCCCCGCTCCAAAGTAAATAAATAAAATGTTTTTTAAAAAATAAAGTAACATTTTGGAATTCCCTGAATAGTTACCTAATCAGGCATTGCCTTGACCGGTTCCAATGGTTCACAGGGCTCAGGTGAGAAAAGAGGTTACATAAAGCATTCTTTCTCATCACCTTTTAGTGCAGCTCAAAAGTACATTGCACATTAAACACAAATGAAGGAAGACTGTCTTGGGTGTGCTCTGTTGTTTTATTTTTCCCCCTGAAATCTGCATGGATTGTTTATTATCTAAATAGGGACTTGTGTTAGGGATTTTTAGGGATGTCATTGTTTAGGCTGTTTTTAACATGTAAAAGTGCAGGGCAAAATAGTCAAAGGCTATTTATACCTGCATAGCTCAGTGCTGCTGAGCCAACGTTACTTTGATTGAGCCCAAGGACCAGTTAGAAATCACAGCCTCTGGGCATATTCTTAGCCAGTGCCCAAAAGAAACCATCTGGGACTACAATTAAACTGACAGATATTAGAAATGAGAATAGAAGTTCTAAAATCTAGCATGAGAAATTTGATGGGTCTGAGTCTGTATTCCTGTCTTTTCTTTTAAAAAAGTACAGATGCCCAACCTTTTAAAATGAGCATCAGAAAATCCCAAATCCAAACCATAAAGGCCCGTTCTAAAGGGCAGAATATGGAAAATATTAACAGAGGATAATACTGTTGGCAATCAAAGTGGATTGATCCAGAAACAATACATTCACAAACTACCTTTATTATCTACTTCTTAGACTTCATTACCTATAGCATCATCTACCCCTAGAGACAACTCTACTCATTAGTATTAATTAAATGTGAATGTTAACATGTAGAGAGATTAATAACTTCCTTGGCTTGACAGCTGTGCTGTAGCTAAAGTGCATCAAAGAGGATGAATGGCCCAGTCTACCACACATGAATTATGACCCACTACTCTAAATTGGCCAGAGCATTTTAAAAGTATTTTGGGAACTTCCCAAGCAAACCTTTTCCATCTATCCTCTTTACCCCCATTATAACCACTGCCGCTGTCATAAAAGGACTACATCTACATAAAGAAGTGTGTAAAATTGGGGTCCAGATTTAAAAAGGGGAAAAATTGAGGAGTAAAGACTAGTGATGAAGTGCTGAATTGCAAGGTTGAAAGAAAAATAGTTTGCCCAAGAATTTTCCCTATTTGAACCATAGCAAATGGAAATATATATTTTCATATAACAGAACAATGTATTTTCATATAATCTGCCTTTAATAGAACAAGTTTAAGATGGGTCAGAAAAAAATTCTTGTCCTATTTTAGACTGTTGGGCAAGATGAAGAAAGGAATGGATGTCAAAACACCTCTGAAGTTGTTCCCTGGCCAGGTAGCTCAGTTGGTTGGAGTGTCATCACATCCACCAAAACTTTGCAGGTTTGATCCCCAGTCAGGGCACATACCTATGTTACGAGTTTGATTCCAGTTGGGGTGCATATGGGAGTCAACCAACTGATGCTTCTCTTTCATCTCTCTTTCTCTCTTTGTCTCTCTTACTCTCTCTAAAATCAACAACCATATCCTCATGTGAGGATTTAAAAAAAAACTGAAATTTCAGAACAGAAAATAAAGAAAACAAATTTGGAACTATCATTTCTAATCATGAAATTTCATATAGTGTTCAAATCCAACCTTACAAAAATTTAAAAATTTGTCCATATCATGGTTTGTGGGAATCACCTGAAGATTTTAAAATCTGATTTTATGTATTCAATTAATTATATAATCAAAGTATCTACATTGATATGAGATATAGTTTACTATCCCATTGTCTGTGTAACTTGATTAGCATAACTCTACTACTCCAGGACACTCTTGCCTGGAGTGACTTGATTGATCATTATAGAAAATTCCTAAAAAACCCATCAAGACTTCACAGTTGGTTTATACTTCCCTGAGACTTTTTGAATGTCTTACCTCAAATTTCTTCTTTCATTCTTTCTATCAATTCTAACCTGTTATATCACAATCCCTACCAAACCCTAATCAAGCCTCTGTTTATAAAGCCCCGACTTGAAAAGAAAAAGCTTCAAATTTCCAATAAAATCTAACTTGTACTCTTTCTCAAGGTGTGTAAAACTCTGTTGAAGTGTTGTTCCCCTTTGCTGTGGGGTAAACAGTAAACTTTTTTTTTTTTTTTTTTTTTTTTGTGTGTAAAGAGCTTTTATTTATTTTTTTTTTAATCAGTATTTTTTAATTGTTGATATTGTACAGTTTTCTGTCTTTTACCCCGTCCCAGCCCACCACCCCAGCCCTCCCCACCTTCCTCCCATTTCCACCCCCCATAGTTTTTGTCCATGAGTCCTTTATACTTGTTGCTCTAAACCGTTCCCCTTTCCCCCCGAAATTCCCTCCCCTCCCACTCTGGACACTGTCAGACTGTTCTCAAATTCAGTGTCTTTGTTTATATTATGCTTGTTTCTTTGTTTTGTTGATTAGCTTCCTGTTAAAGGTGAGATCATATGGTATTTGTCTTTCACTGCCTGGCTTATTTCGCTTAGCATGATACTCTCCAATTCCTTCCATGCTGTCGCAAAGGATAGGAGCTCCTTCTTTCTTTCTGCTGCATAGAATTCCATTGTGTAAATGTACCACAGTTTTTTGATCCATTCATTAACTGATGGGCACCTAGGTTGCTTCCAGCACTTGGCTATTGTAAATTGTGCTGCTATGAACATAGGGGTGCATAGATTCTTTTGGATTGGTGTTTCAGGATTCTTAGGATATAATCCAAGCAGTGGAATTGCTGGGTCAAAAGGTATGTCCATTTTTAGTTTTCTTAGAAAATTCCATACTGTTTTCCATAGTGGTTGTACCAATCTGCAATCCCACCAACAGTGCACTAGGGTCCCCTTTTCTCCACAACCTCTCCAACACTTGCTGTTTGTTGCTTTGTTTATGAAGGCCATTCTGACTGGTGTCAAGTGGTATCTCATTGTAGTTTTAATTTGCATCTCTCTGATAGCTAGAGATATCGAGCATCTTTTCATGTGTCTCTGGATCCTCTGTATGTCCTCCTTGGAGAAGTGTCTGTTCAAATCCTTTGCCCATTTTTTAATTGGGTTGCTTGTCTTCTTAGAGTAGAGTCTTGTAAGTTCTTTATATATTTTGGAGATTAATCCCTTGTCTGAGTTATCATTTCCAAATATGTTTTCCCATACAGTTGGTTCTCTTTTTATTTTAATACTGTTTTCTTTAGCTGTGCAGAAGCTTTTTATTTTGATGAGATCCCATTTGTTTATTCTTTCCTTTATGTCCCTTGCTCTAGGGGACGTATCAGTGAAAATATTGCTGCGTGAAATATCTGAGATTTTCCTGCCTATATTATCCTCTAGAATTTTAATGGTGTCATGGCTTATATTTAAATCTTTTATCCACTTTGAATTTATTTTTGTGTATGGTGTAAGTTGGTGCTCGAGTTTCATTTTTTTGCATGTAGCTGTCCAGTTCTCCCAGCACCACTTATTGAAGAGGCTATTTTTGCTCCATTTTATGTTGCTGCCCCCTTTGTCGAATATTAATTGACTGTAGAGACTTGGGTTTATTTCTGGGCTCTCTGTTCTATTCCACTGGTCCACGTGTCTGTTCTTGTGCCAGTACCAGGCTGTTTTGATTACAGTGGCTTTGTAATACAGTTTGGTATCAGGTATTGTGATCCCTCCTACTTTGCTCTTCTTTCTCAAAATTGCTGCCGCTATCCGGGGTCGTTTATGATTCCATATAAATTTTTGAAGTGTTTGTTCTATGTCTGTGAAATATGCCATTGGAACTTTAATAGGTATTGCATTGAATCTGTAAATTGCTTTGGGTAATATGGACATTTTGATAATATTAATTCTTCCGATCCATGAACATGGTATATGCTTCCATTTGTTTGTGTCTTCCTTGATTTCATTCTTCAGTGTTGTGTAGTTTTCTGCATACAGGTCTTTTACCTCCTTGGTTAGGTTTATTCCTAGGTATTTTATTTTTCTTTTTGCTATATCGAATGGGATTTTTTTCTTGATTTCTGCTTCTGCTGTTTCACTGTTGGTATACAAAAATGCCTTTGATTTTTGGATATTGACTTTGTATCCAGCTATTTGGCCAAATTCATTTATTACGTCGAGCAGCTTTTTGGCCGAGTCTATAGGATTTTCTATGTACACTATCATATCATCTGCAAACAATGATAGTTTTGTTTCCTCCTTTCCAATTTGGATGCCTTTTATTTCCTTTTCTTGTCTAATTGCTGTGGCTAAGACTTCCAATACTATATTGAATAGAAGTGGTGAAAGTGGACAGCCTTGTCTTGTTCCTGATCTTAGTGGGAAAGATTTCAGTTTTTGCCCATTGAGTATGATGTTGGCTGTAGGTCTCTCATATATGGCTTTTATTATGTTGAGGAATGCTCCCTCTATTCCCACTTTGCTGAGTGTTTTTATCATAAATGGGTGTTGTACTTTATCAAAAGCTTTTTCTGCATCTATTGATATGATCATGTGATTTTTGTCCTTGCTTTTGTTTATGTGATGTATTACATTTATTGATTTGCGAATGTTGAACCATCCTTGCATCCCTGGGATGAATCCCACTTGGTCATGGTGTATGATCTTTTTAATGTATTGTTGGATGCGGTTTGCCAATATTTTGTTGAGGATTTTAGCATCTACATTCATCAGTGATATTGGCCTGAAGTTTTCTTTCTTTGTTATGTCTTTATCTGGTTTTGGGATTAGGATGATGCTGGCTTCATAAAAAGAGTTTGGGAGTCTTCCATCATTTTGGATTTTTTGGAATAGTCTGTGAAGGATAGAGGTTAGCTCTTCCTTAAATGTTTTGTAGAATTCTCCTGTGAAACCATCTGGTCCAGGGCTTTTGTGTGCCGGGAGTGTTTTGATTACTGATTCAATTTCACCAGCTGTTATTGGTCTATTCAGGCTTTCTGTTTCTTTTTCATTGAGTTTTGGAAGGTTATATTTTTCTAGAAACTTGTCCATTTCACCTAGGTTTTCAAATTTCTTGGCATACAGTTCTTCATAGTAATTTCTTACAATCCTTTGTATTTCTGTGGTGTCAGTCGTAATCTCTCCTCTTTCATTTCTGATTGTGTTTATTTGAGTCCTCTCTCTTTTTTTCTTGATGAGCCTGCTTAAAGGCTTGTCGATTTTGTTTATCTTTTCAAAGAACCAGCTCCTGGATTCATTGATCCTTAGGATTGTGCTTTTAGTCTCTATGTCATTTAATTCTGCTCTGATCTTGGTTATTTCCTTCCTTCTACTTGCCCTGGGCTGTCTTTGTTGTTGTTCCTCGAGTTCTTTTAGGCGTAGGGTTAAGTCGTTTGTTAGAAATGTTTCTGTCTTCTTTAGGTAGGCCTGTATTGCTATGAACTTCCCTCTGAGGACTGCCTTCATTGTGTCCCATAAGTTTTGGGTTGTTGTGAGTTCATTTTCACTTGTTTCCAGAAACTTTTTGATTTCCTCCTTAATTTCATTCTTTACCCATTCATTGTTTAATAGCATGCTATTTAATCTCCATGATTTTGATGGTTTGGGGATTTTCCCCATCAAGTCGGTTTCTAGTTTTAGTCCCTTGTGGTCGGAGAAAATGCTTGGTATGATATCAATTTTCCTGAATTTGTTGAGGCTTGTTTTGTGTCCTATCATGTGGTCTATCTTTGAAAATGTTCCATGTGCGTTTGAGAAAAATGTGTATTTAGTTTCTTTGGGATGGAGGGCCCTATATATATCAGCTAAGTCCAATTCGTCTAGAGTATTGTTCAATGCCACAATATCTTTGTTGATAATTTGTTTGGAAGATCTGTCCATTTTTGACAGTGGGGTGTTAAAATCTCCTACTATAATTGTGTTGCTGTCAATATCTTTCTTGAAGTCCTCTAAGATTTTCTTGATGTATTTAGGTGCTCCTACGTTGGGTGCATATATATTTACAATGTTTATATCTTCTTGGTGGATTCTTCCCTTGAGTATTATGAAGTGACCTTCTGGGTCTCTCTTTATAGCTCTTCTTTTGAAGTCTATTTTGTCTGATATGAGTATTGCTACCCCGGCCTTTTTTTCCTGTCCATTTGCTTGGAAAATTTGTTTCCAGCCTTTCACTTTAAGTCTGTGTAGGTCTTTTGTCCTGAGGTGGGTCTCTTGTAGACAGCATATGTGTGGGTCATGCTTTCTTATCCAGTCAGCTACTCTATGTCTTTTGGTTGGAGCATTTAATCCATTTACATTTAAGGTTACTATTGATAGGTACTGATTCATTGCCATTTTCGTATCTGTGTTCCTCACTCTCTCTTTTCCTTTCTTTCCTTAAAGCAGTCCCTTTAGTATCTCTTGTAGTACTGGTTTGGTAGAGGTGTATTCTTTTAGACTTCTTTTGTCTGGGAAGCTCCTTATTTGTCCTTCTATCTTGATTGAAAACCTTGCTGGATAAAGTAGTCTTGGTTGTAGGCCTTTGGTTCTCATTACTTGGAATATTTCTTGCCATTGTCTTCTGGCTTGGAGCGTTTCCATTGAGAAGTCAGTTGCTAACCTTATCGGGGCTCCCTTGTATGTTACTTCCTTTTTCTCCCTTGCTGCCTTTAAGATTCTCTCTTTGTCTTGGAAGTTTGCCATTTTAATGATGATGTGTCTTGAAGTGGGCCTGTTTGGGTTCCTCTTGATTGGGACTCTCTGTGTTTCCTGGATTTGTGTGACTTTTTCTCTCACCAAATTAGGGAAGTTTTCCATCATTACTTTTTCAAATAGGTTTTCTATCCCTTGCTCTTCTTCTTCTCCTTCTGGTATTCCTATTATACGGATATTATTACGTTTCATGTTGTCTTGCATTTCTCTTAAACCCTCTTCATTCTTTCTGAGCCTCTTTTCCTTTTCTTGCTCTATCTGGCTGTTTTTTTCTACTTTGTCCTCCAACTCACTGATCCGATCTTCTGCTTCATCGATTCTGCTTTTCATTCCTTCTACTGTGTTCTTCAGGTCAGAAATTGTATTCTTCATTTCCTCTTGGCCCTTTTTGATAGTTTCTATTTCCTTTTTCATGTTGATATAGTTTGCACTGAGTTCATTGTAGCTTCCCTGTAGTTTCTGGTAGCTCATTGAGAGCTCATGGAGCTTCCTGACAACCATTTCTTTGAACTCCTTATCTGATAGTTGAGTTGCCTCTGTTTCATTTAGCATTCTTTCTGGGGCTTCCACCTTTTCTTTCATTTGGGGATTGTTTCTTTGTCTTCTCATTGTTGGTGAGACTCTTCTTGTAAACCTCTGCTTCTTAAGTTGATCTGTTCTGGCTACCTGCGTTTATGATGTGAACTTCTGTGGTGGAATACCTGTGAGATTCAGTGTTATAGTCTTCTTCAGGTATCCTGGTGTTCACAGCTTCCACTGTCTCAGCTGTGGGAATACCCCCTCTTTTGGTCCAACTCTGGTTTTTCCACAGTTCTAGGATTTCTTTTGCCTCACTCGTGGGTATTCAAAAAGAGAAAAGAATAAAGTGAAAAAAGAAGAGAGAGAAAAAAGAAAAAGAAAAAGAAAAAAAAAAGAGGAGGGAAGGAGAGATAGGATTGGAAAGAAAGGAAGAAGGAATAAAGCCAGAAAGAAGTAAAGAGAAGCAAAAGGAATTGAGGGATAAAAAAGGTAGAAGTAATAAAGAAATAAAAAATATATAATCAAAACAAAACAAAAAGAACCCCACAAAAACGAAAAATGAACCAAAACAAATAAACAAACAAAAAACCCAGCTAAACAGACAAAAAACACCTATCAAAAAAAACCCACAAAACAAAATGAAACAAAACACCCCCCCCCAAAAAAAAAAAAAAAAAAAAAAAAAAAAAAAGAATAAGAAGAAAAAAAAATCTCTTGCTATTTTCATACAGGCCAAACTGGATTTTCTGGACTTGCTGGCTGTAGCAGGCTTCGAGGCGACTCGTACCGCTTTTCTCCCTGTTCCTCACTCAGTCAGCTTTGGGCTACTGTCCTCAGTGCCAGCCCAGCACTGTCCCCAGGGCTAATGGCGCACTCTCCATGCAGGGCCTTGGGTGTGATTTCTGAGCCTCCTGCAGGGGGCGAGCTTTCCAGAGTTTATGGGTTTCAGCTGGAATCTCTTACAGATCCATCCCTCCCCGAGCCTATTGCTGTGAGCTCCGGGTCTCCTACAGGGCGCAGGCGCCCGCCTGAGACTACGGGCGTGGGCTCTGAGAGTTTCCCGAGTTGCGCGCACTCACCCCAGGATCACAGATGTGAGCTTCGGGTCTTCCAGAGTCCCCTTCTCTAGTTGCAGGGTCGCCTCCGGCCGCAGGGCTGCCTCCAACCCGGTCGCGCGGCCGCCTCCGGTAGGTTGCGGAGCCGCCTCCGGTCGCCGGGCCACCTCCGGTCGGTTGCGGAGGCCCCTCCGGTCGCGAGGACGCCTCCGGTCGGTTGCGGAGCTGCCTCCGGTCGCCGGGCCGCCTCCGGTCGGTTGCGGAGCTGCCTCCGGTCGCCGGGCCGCCTCCGGTCGGTTGCGGAGCTGCCTCCGGTCGCCGGGCCGCCTCCGGTCGGTTGCGGAGCTGCCTCCGGTCGCCGGGTCGCCTCCGGTCGGTTGCGGAGCTGCCTCCGGTCGCCGGGTCGCCTCCGGTCGGTTGCGGAGCTGCCTCCGGTCGCCGGGTCGCCTCCGGTCGGTTGCGGAGCTGCCTCCGGTCGCCGGGTCGCCTCCGGTCGGTTGCGGAGCTGCCTCCGGTCTCCGGGTCGCCTCCGGTCGGTTGCGGAGCTGCCTCCGGTCGCCGGGTCGCCTCCGGTCGGTTGCGGAGCTGCCTCCGGTCGCCGGGTCGCCTCTGTCCCGTCTCCGGGCCGCCTCCGGTCGCTCAGCTGCCACGTCTAGTTTTCCAATGTCTGCTACGGATTTTGATCTCCTATTTTCATATATACTGTGGTATTGTTGGCTATCTGCTCTGTTCCTTTGTAGATCAGCTAGGTTTTTCTCCCATGTGCAGGAGGAAGGACATTCTGCGTCCTCCTACCATGCCGCCATCTTGAACCCCCGACCGTAAACAGTAAACTTTTTGATATCAACAGGTTGTGTTGGTGATATATGAGGGGCATTTGACAGAAGATAATATGATATTGCTACATATTCATTAAAAACACTTAGAACTCACAGCAAAAAGAATGGCATAAACGACAAATGTTTTCCACTTCAGTGAAGATTTATCTGGAAGAGAAGCTGGTAGAACTTTAAACTGCTGTAAATAACAAACGTGTAGGTCTTGTGCTACGTGCAGTTGTGTGTACTCACAGAGGAGCAAACTTCTTCTCCCCCAGCACTTTCCATTCCCCACATTCTGCTGCCTTTCTTTTCAGCGGGGTGGGGTTCAGCGCTTACCATCATCTAACATCCTGAACACACGTACCAGCTTCAGATGCTAGTCTGGCTGTGATCTTGTATTACCTGAAGGATAGGCTTTGGTAACTACTGACCTGGGAGCAGGTGGGAGCACACCTCCAGGCCCACAGGTGACCCTCAAGGCATTGGCCAAAGAGAACTTACTGCTCTGTTGATCTGTCTGCGGGGAAGGCAGATCTGATGAGAAGGGAAGAGAGTTCTAAGTGACCACGGCAGGCCTGGATTAAGGTAGGCCAGGGAGAAGGGCCTCAGAATGCAAGCACTCACCACAACACTTAGTAATCTAGGGAAATAATATTTACATGTGATATCTCAATAAACCAAAATTAATGCAAAAAAATCCATGGTGAGTAATTCTTAAAATTTGAAGTGAAGACAGGATCATTATGACTTATTTTTCTTTTTGCCTAAGGTTCCAGTATGGCTCAGCATGGCTCTGTTACTGGCTGTGACTTTGCCTAAAACTTTTATATTTTGCTCTTCATGGGTATTTTTGCGTTGACTTTGGTTTTTTTAAATATTGTGTTAAAGTATTGCTTTAGGGTTCTCCAGAGATGCAAACCAGTGAATACATAAGTGTGTGTGTGTGTGTGTGTGTGTGTGTGTGTGTGTAGGATAGGATGTGTGTGGGGGAGGGGCGCTGTCCAGAAAAAGTCCAGCCATTGTTAATGTAATGAGAACAGTTTACAACATTGATATAACCTGACAGCCAAGGAGAGTGGACTGAAATGCACATGTGTGGACAATGATGACTGCACTGTACTTGTCAGTGGGGGTGGTAGACACCATTGAGTGAGCATGTGTACTGTGTGGCTGTCACATTCAAAATGGCTGAGCAACTAGAGCAATGAATCTGCATCAAATTTTGTATTAAGCTTGAACATTCCTCCAAAGAAATAATCTCAGATGATTCAGAAGGCTGCAGCTATAGGGAACTGGTGATTGGCAGCTTCATCACAACAATACACCCATGCATCGTGACTCCTGCAGAGTTTTGTGGTGAAACATCAAATCACCCAGGTGACTCAGACACCCTACAGCCCAGACTTGGCACCTTGTGACTTCTGTCTTTTCCCAAAACTAAAATCACCTCTGACAGGAAGAGATTTCAGATAGTTGATGAGTTTCAGAAAAATATGACAGGGCAGTTGATGGTGATTGGGAGACCTGTGTGAGGTCTCAAGGTATCAACTTTGAAGGGGACTGATGTGTGATTGTCCCGTGTACAATGTGTCTTGTATCTTGTATCTTCTTCAAGAAATGCCTCTGTTTTTCATAGCCATGGCTGGATACTTTATGGACAGACCTTGTATATTAGAATAAGATTTTGTATTAGGTATTGGCTCACAGGATTATGGACACTGAGATGTCCTGTGATCTGCCATCTGCAAGCTAGAGACACAGGAAGGCCTGTGCCCTAGTTCCAAGGCCTGAGAGCAGGAGAGCCACTGGTTGCAGATTCTAGTCTGAGCCTGAAGGCTTGAGAACCAGAAGCACCAAGGTCAAGTGAAGATAGATATCCCAGCTCAAACACTCAGGCAGAGAGGGAAAATCTAACCCTCCTCCACCTTTTTGTTCTATTCAGGTCCTCAGTGGTTTGGATGATGCCAACCCACACTGGGGAGGGCTACCTGCCACTAATGCCAATATGGACTTCTTTAGACACACCAGAAATAACACTTAATCAGATATCTGAACCCATTCAGGCTGACACATAAAATTAATCATCATAAGTATTATTCATCTTGGTTACTGAATTTTTTGGCATCTCATTAAGTTTTGCACAGGAAGTAAGTGAGGCCCTGGACCACCCTATTCCCAGTTTGGACCAGAGGTACTGGCTTATCACATATGTGGACCTTTTTGCAGTTCAAAAATTTTAAGAAATATTTTTTTGTCCTCACCTAAGGACATGCTTTTTATTTTTTGAGCGAGGGGAAGGGAAAAAGAGAGGGAGTGAAAGAAACATCAACGTAAGAGAGAAAAATCAGTTGGTTTCTTCCTATCCATGCCCCAACCAGGGGCAGAACCTAGGCATGTGCCTTGACCAGGAATCAAACCCATAACCTTTAGGTTTATAGGATTATGCCCAACCCACTGACCCATACCAGCCAGGGCAAGAAATATGTATTGAACACCTGCTAAATGGGTTTAACTCTAGTATTAAGTAGTGAACAAGACAGTCAGCTCATGCCCTCGTGAAGTTTGCTGTCCAGTGAAAGAAACTTACACCAAACAATCAAGGTGATGAGCGTTATGCAGAAAGGATAAAAATGCAGGGAACTTATAGCAAGAGGCCCTGACTAAGGCAAAGGGTCAGGAAAAGCCTGTCTGCAAAAAGGATTCTCCACCTCAGCCCCTGTGCAATACATAAGAATTTTCTAGATTAATGAGGAACTAGAGAGCAGATGAGTGTTCTAGGAAGAGAGAAAATAACAGAGAGAAAGGCCGAGAACCAAGGGAGCTTGTCTTTGTACAGCCAGTGAAAGAAAGTTAATATATGTGAGGCATAAAACATGTTAGACAAGCTCTAATATAAAGAAGTCCTAGGGATGTAATGTACAGCACAGTGACTAGAGTTAATAAACTGTATTCTATATTTGAAAGTTGCTAAGAGAATAGCTCTTAAAAGTTCTCATCACAAGAAAAAATAACTATGTGAGGCAATGGGTATTCATTAGACTTACGGTAATGATAATTTTGCAAAAATATACCTATATAAATCATTGTGTTGTACACCTCAAACTAATAAAATGCTATATGTCAATTACATCTCAATTTAAAAAATTAGACAAAAGCTATAAAAATAGACAGGGTAGAGGGGGGAGAACTTTTAAAGTCACTTTGAAGGTTGTAGACTTGAACTATAAAGCAATAAGACTTCTAAGATTTTTATGATAAGAAATGACATGTAAGATTTGTGCTTTGCAAAACCAAAATTGGGAGATGGTTCTAGAGGAGAAAAAACATGTGTATTATAATGACTGGGGCAAGATAGAGGGACAGCCAGCACTAAGGTAGTGGCAAGGGTTAGCAAGAATTTCAAAACATAAATTCTAGAGACATTTAAAGATGGAATAATCAGGATTTGATGACTCATTTAAAGCTGTAGTGTTATAGAAGAAGGAGTTAAATATGAGACCTCCTTTTCTGTCTTGAGCAACTAAGTGGTTGATGGAGTCATTTTCTGGAGATTGGGCATATTAATTAAGGTGCACTGACTGTTTACACAGTAGAAGTTGTTAACTGAAATGATTTCATATGCTGCTTATTGTACTTATTCACTCCCTAAAATGAATCAGATCTTTTTTAGAAAATTAAGTTGAAAACAACAGAAATTATTTACATAAGTTGATTGTTATACCATGTGATAAAAATTATAAGTTGTCTAATCATTTTGAATAGAAAATAAGTGATGTAAGATTTTGGCAGTAACATATTATATAGTAACAGAATAAAAATAGGTGGTTCATGAAAATACACAAGTTCCTTATATTTCTTCCAGTTTGTGTTTCTGGGCTTATTGCACATGAATTCTGTAAACCTGAATTTCTGAAAAGCTTATCATAGGAAAAAAAGGTCATAATTCTCAGCATTTATTTTGAAGAGGACTGGACTGATTTATTCCATAATATTACAAACATGGACAAAACAGCATTCTCTCACAAGATTCTTGACATTTTCCAAATCCTGTTCAATGTTTTTCAGTGTATTTTGAAACAGTATCATGTTTTTTATCTGATATGTTTAAGGGGGGTGGGGGAAGGACAAAGCCATTACGAAGAAAAACAAATAAAATCTCATCTCACATTTTACATTTAAAAATATTGACAGAAGCACATTTGCTCCCATATTTCCCATAGGCAGAAAGATAGCAGCAGGGGCGATAAGACAGTTTTTTAATCTCCCCAAATCGCCCCCTACAAACATAGAACAATTGAGACAGGTTCTGTAAACAAGAACCCAGGGACAACATCTAGGACAAAAATGACAATAGATTTCCACAAGCAGGAGAGGGCAAAGCATGGGCAATGGCAAGACATGTGATGGCAACTGTAGGAGGAAGCAAAAGACAAGGAACTTGCAATGAACAGCCTAGAAATTGCCAACAGGTACCCACTCCCAAAGGAAAGAGTCCACTCTCAGGACAGAAATTTCCTCAGGCCAGTCCAGCAAGAGCAGCCAAAACTGGGAACACCCTGGCCAGTGTCGCTCACTTGATTGGAGTGTCATCCCATAAACAGAAAGGTCACAGGTTCAATTCCCAGTTGGGGCACATGCCTAGGTTGAAGGTTCTTGCATCAACGTTTCTTTCCCCTGGTCTCCCTCCCTCCCTTCCCTTCTCTCTAAAATAAATAAGCATGGCCTTGGGTGAGGATTTAAAAACAAACTCGAAGGGTCTTTGCAGGCTCCACAGGCCCTGTAAACTCTCAGATTGGTCGCATCACAATGCATTTAAAAAGATAAAGAAGTCTTTCAGTTCTATAAGCTATCATCCACACAAGAATACTATAGGTATTAATATTTCTACACTCAAAAACTCAACATCACTTCCATAAAGCAGATGCTGCCGGAGAAATCCTTAGGCTAAAGAGAAACTCCTGGGCACTGGATGTAAATGGAACAAACCAATCAGGACCACAAAGGCAAAGAAGGAGAAGAGCCAGACCAAGGTGGGAGGGAAACAAAGGCAATCAGACGGCAATGGTCCATAGAGCCGAACTCACCACAGCAACAGCATAAAATGGAGCCCTGGAGGATTGTAGCTATTGTAGACAATAATTAGGAATCAGACAAATTTGAGCACTAATTAAATAGCTGATCATATTAAGAAATTATTGTTAATGTTTTAAGGTTCAATAATGATGTTCTGGCTGTATTTTAAAAGGTCCTATGTTGTAGGAATGCATAAAAATGCATTTTAGGACCAAAGAATATCATAAAATTTGCTTCAATAAAAAGTAAACTTGCTTCAAAATAATTTAGCAAGGGAGAAAAGTATAAATGGGCTAAGTTTGGCCTTGAATTGATAATTGTTCAAATTGAGTGGTGAAGCATGGGGTTTCTTGTATTATTTGCTACACTTTCATATGCTTAAGATTTT
The DNA here is from genome assembly GCA_039655065.1 of Glossophaga mutica. Lineage (NCBI taxonomy): Eukaryota > Metazoa > Chordata > Mammalia > Chiroptera > Phyllostomidae > Glossophaga > Glossophaga mutica. Next base: position 164,055,771 of record CM077303.1, read on the forward strand.
CCATTATGAAAAGTTTAAGAAAAACATGGAGTCATATTTTGTTTTGTTTTGGTTTTTATTCCAACTCTACCTTAACCAGTCTACAATGATGATGTTAGATTAACTTTCCGGGTTACTGCGCCATTAGAAAATCGGGTCTAAGTTGAAAGCGTAAATCAGACTGTAAGCGTGAAACATTTCCTTTGATGTCTGTGTGCATCATCTGTCAGTGAATTTCAGTAAACACTAGGTGGCACAGTGATTGTTTTATACTAAACGGCAAAAGAGAAAATGAATGATCTGGAACAAATAATGCCATCTAGCAATGCCATTTCATGGTGACAACACTTTTTGAAATTGTCCTATTTCTTAATGGATGAAAATGTCTTTTCATTTTAAAATTATAGTTCTGCCTCTGTATTACAAAATCACCTAAACATAATTTATTAAAACTTCTCTTTATATAGTAATTTTCTTTTTTTAATTTTTTTTTATTTTTCAGTTTATTTTAACATGGTTGTGCCCTGCCAGGAAGGAGCTGAAATTGAAATTTGCATGGTTACGTAGGTGGAAGAATTTTATACTCTTCAAACTGAATTGATACAAAGTACTCCATATGCTGCAAAAATTAATATGAAGTAGCCTTGAGCCTTTTCTCTAACATCTGCCTATTGCTTCTATTCTCCTTCTCATTTTCATGTCATTAATTGGTCCCAAATCTTGTTTTAGCTATCTTGATGTTCTTGTTGGCTGATTTTTTTCTTACCCCAAATCATATATCTTTCTAAGATTTCAGTTCATGACTAATTTAGGGGGTCATTGAGTTTTTAATTAATGGATTATGAGTCAAGTATTCAGCTTCAAAATCCATTATTTTGTACAGGAAATAAACTTCACTCCCAGTGCGATAGTAGAGAGAACAGTGAATTTGGGTGTCTGACAATCCACACGCTACTTGGCAGTAGTCCACTCAATTCATCTCTCTGCATCTCCATTTCCTTCATTCAATCTTTTCTCGACTGAATATTTGTAACTGGCTTTGTGCTGAAGCAATGAATACAGTGGTAAATGCAATATATCACATTCCCACTGTGGTATTCTTATTGAGATGGAAAAGGTGTTTAAGACTTACCAGAGTGAGGAGTGTGGGACAGGAGTGTTTAGGAAAAAATAACAAATTCAATGGTGCTGTTTAAAGGAACCAGTATAAAATGGATAAGCATGATTTAGAATGAACAGAGGAGGTAAGAAAATAGAAAGGTACACCTGATAAATGGTAGGATTGAACAGAATAAACCATTAGATCCTTCTACTTTTAAGCACTTGGAAAATTGGGTAGCAGTTGAAGCAGAGAATCTTGGCTTTAAGCATTTATTAGTTCCATGATCACATGCAAATTCTGTGCATCTCTAAATCTCAGTGTCCTAATCCACAGAATAGTAAGTATACCTACCTCCAGATTGTCTGGGGCTTAAATAATATGTTTAAGGCCTGTGTCTGATATACTCCAGGCATTCTGTACATAAATAGTAATGATTACTACTAGTTTATACTTTGCTCTTCTTGAAGAAGTCCCTACATCTTTTATCTGATTTTATTCCAACAAAAGTCCCAGGAGATATACATATATGTGTATGTAGGAAATATATATGACAGTATATAATTTCTGTTTTACAAATGAGAAAACTTAAACTCAAGAGGTAGCATAGAAAATGAATGAGCAAACCTGGTATTCTGGCTTCCTGTTCAGCCTCCTTTTTCCATCAGACAATGACACTCCTCCAACTATTTTAGCTTTCCTTTAAACAAAAAAGGAATCTTAACAAAGACTGGGGACTTGTACCATTTTGTTTATCTTAGTGCTCAAGATTTCAGGTTTTCCTTTGGGTTTTTTCTATTATTCCAACAGATCGATCTTACACAGAAGCTATTCCTTTCATGCTGAGCCTTCTTTCTGGAGTGCTAAAGTTATGAAAATCTTGTCAGTCAGTGACCTGTTAGAATGAAGACCAACAAGTGTTTTTAATGATTTTTATGTGCACCACAGTCTTGTCCCTGTCATTCTTCCATTACTTTGGATATGTGAGCTAAAGCTTTCTTTACAAGCTCTTTCTCGAGAAATTGGTGAAGCTTCCACTAGAAATTGCCTCAACAAGATGACATACTTCAAATAAAAAGTCACACTCTCTTGGGCTGTAATCTCATCTTTCCTTGGAAATTCAGTAGAAGTAGTGGCATTCCTAGCCCAGTTTTCACTTGAATTGCCAATGATCAAAAAAGCTATCATTACTGTATGTTTTGGGGGAGTGGAGGAAAAATGGAAGATGGGCCCTAAGGGAATATTTCAACAGCATTCCCAAATTTTAAACATTTTTCAAGCTGACCTCTACTATTTAAAAATCATTACATGGAAGTTCCTCTTACTACCTGCTGTGCAGCTAGTTCTGCAGGTACAGTGACCCCAGCTTGCTTCTCTTCTAAGCAAAGATTTTTGTTGATCCAGAAAGAGTAACAAGCATCTTCCTCACAGCAACTCAAAGGGGATATTCAACTTACTGAGTTCAATAACTCTCTTAAAAAATATTTCTTCTGCTATTCACCTAAAATTTGCTTGGGTGTTAAATCTGTAGTATAGCTGAAGATGTTTCTCAAATGTTAGATATCCATTTTGAGTGTGACAAGATCATTTTACCGATGCTGTAGCTCCTGTTTCCACATATCAAACTTCTTACCACCTTTACAAAACTTTTCCTGATTCTGCCCATCCCAATCAGATGAGATCTTTCCTAGAACTCAAGCAACTACTCTCCCTCCCACCACAACCCATGACGAGCTTTACCTCCCTACAGTTATGGTGGTTTGTGTTCTTGCCACAGCCCTTACTAGACTATACACTTTCTGAGCTAAGCCTTTGTTGTCTCTCTTACCTGTAGTACTTACCCTGGCTTCCTGCATGTGGTAGGTAGAAATCTAGGAAATGCACATGGAACTGAATTCTCCTACATTAAATCAAAAGTACCTTATGCACTGAAAAGATAACACTTAGGGGGAAAATACATTTCTTTGAAGCCTTTGCGGGGGATGGAGGGAAGATACAATGATACAGTATACTTCAAATTATCTCAGCCTACTAAGCTTTTAATATAATACACAAATTTAGGCTCCAAATTGTTTTCCTTTTTACAAAAGGAAAGAGTGAATGAAGTTCTGGGTTGTATGCTGAAGATTTGGGCTGTTTTTCTGATGGGAGAATCTGTCTGTCAAAAGACTCAAGAGTACTGCATGTGGCATAATCATCACCACTGAGTACAAAAGTGTCAAAGGTCTTACTTGAAGCATGTTTCCCTGAAATTATCCCTGGCCATTTGCTTTGAAGTAATATATTTCAAAAATAAGATCTTCCTTTTAAAAAGGGAAGACAAAAGCGAGAAGGAATGAATACTGATGGATGCTATCTCACTAGTAAAGATTCACAGAATAGGCATAATAACATACATGGTTTTATGGGAATTCTCTATCTTTCTGTGGATCTTGGAACTATTTTTACTATGAAATCAAATTCATGGTTAGGATATGATCATCAGCAGGGTTAAATGCTACAAGTCAATTGATAAATCAGCATGTCCTTTCATTTTAAGGCCTTATAAATTAAATACATAAAATTGAATACGTGTACAATAAAAGACATGAAATACTAAATGGTTAAGAACTGGTGATTCACATATTACGTATATAGTCTTTCTGTTAGGTATAGAATGAGAATGAGACCACTTCTTGTCTCTCTTGACCTCTCAATATACCATGAAAAGAACTAGCCATGACATGTAGATTTACTCTCTCTTCTCCCTGACCTTGAACTTAATTTGTTTCATTGTCTTTATACTGTTTAAAGCACATTGCTGTCTCCGCTAGTCTCAGTAGAAAATTTCTCACCAAAATCTATACAAATGTGTTCCTTCTATTACTAAAACCAGAATACAAATGACTTGTTTCATTTCACTTATGTGCAATAACTGCATTCAAATTCATAGTTGCCCTCTTTCTCCTTAGGAAGTAGCATAGTAATGGTGATCATATATCATGGGTGATATGAACTATGTAGCAGTTTATGTTTTCCTTTTTGCTTTGGCTTTCTGGATGCTCAAAGTCAAACCAGTAGCTCAGTTTGGTACCCTCCAAATGCCTTCTGCCTTGATTTGCTTAACAATATTTTCTAACTTTTCTCATTTGGCTAATGTCCCTGTCAGTTCTCTGGCCTTGATCTTTATGTTTATCATACTCTAGTTTTATACTGCTTTTAAACCACATAGAGATGTTCATAGACAGGGCGAGAAGATAGCAGCTAGGTTGGCGGAAGCTGAGTCTACTTGCCCTTGCCCCCAACTCAGACTCTCAGCTGATCTTCCAACAAATAACCTGAATGATCAATGGAATCTTAGCTGATAAGAAATTTGGAAGCCAAGGAGTACAGAAGACACCTCACAATAGGTGGTAAGGAGATTTTATAGGTTGAAGGGGAAATACCCCAAGGGTTGCACCTGTAGCCATGGGGAGCCTAGTCAGAAATTGCAGGTTTGTGGCTACGTCTCCTCCCAGGACAGGGAACCCCCAGACCCAGGCCCAGAGTGACTTGGGAGGATATAGGAAATCAGGGAGGTCCAGGCTACACACACACAGTGAGCAGCACGTCCATACTTGCAGAGCAAAACACCAGCCAGGAGAGTGTTAGAGAGAGGGAGGGGCTCTATCCACACTTGGGTTGGGTGGAGGCAGGCGGTGGCCAGCCAGAACTGTGAGAGACTTCTGGCTTTTTGGAGAGGTGGTATATGTGAAAAACTGGACAGTGACTCAGTACTGCAGTGGGTATGCCCAGAAAGACTTTTTAAAAGGGGAGATGAAGCATCCTGGGCAGGAACCCCATGTGCAGCTGCCATGCCAGCAAAGGGACAAGGTTGAAAGTGTGGTTTGCTCCCATGGAATACAGCTGGACAGAGAGATCAGAAAGTTACACAGCAAGAGGATTTCGGGGCCCCAGCCTGGCACGGCTAGCAGGCTGGAGGCTGAACAAAGCAGAGTTTAGGACTGTGTCAGTTGTGAGGGCAGTGGGCTGGGAACTGAATGGGCAGCAGTTGAGCACCTGAGATTATTTACAGCCAGACAGAGCTCCCGTCCCCAGCAGAGTTCATACCTGTGGAAAGGGAAGGTTGTATCCAGGCCCCACCTCCTGCAGGACTGGGAGCTCTGCAGAACCGATGGGCTAGACTCAAAACCCCCAACAGGGTGCATATCCACAGGAGAAAGACAGGAAAAGAAACACCAAAAGGGCCCATTTTGTACCTCTCTCAAGGAGACAAAATACACTGGTTCCCAGAGCCCTATTCCATGTTTCTATGGTCAATTAATAGTCAATAAATGGGCATGAGCATATAGGGGAATAAAAACAGTCTCTTCAATAAATGATGTTGGGAGAACCAGACAGCTACATGCAAAACAAGTGAATCTAGACCACCAACTTACACCGTACACGGAAATAAGCTCAAAATGAATAAAAGACTTAAATATATGTTATGATACCATAAGAGTCCTAGTGGAAAACATAGGCAGTAAAATTTCAGACATACCATGTAGCAATATTTGTACCGATAGATCTCCTAGGGCAAGGGAAATAAAGAAAAAAATAAACAAAAGGGACTACATCAAATTTAAAAATTTCTGTATACCTAAAGACACTATCATTAAATGAAAAGTGAACCCACTGTATGGGAGAACATATTTTTCAATGATACATCAGACAATGGATTAATCTCCAAAATATATAAAGAACTCATACAACTCAGCATCAGGAAGACAAACAACCCAATTAAAAAATGGGCAAAGGACCTGAACAGATACTTCTCCAAAAAGAACATACAGATGGCCAATAGACCTATGAAAGGATGGTCAGCATCACTAGCCATCTGAGAGATGCAAATTAAAACACAATGAGATATGACCTCACACTTACTGGAATGGCTATCATTAATAAATAAAAAACAATAAATGTTGGCAAGAATATGGAGAAAACAGAACCTTAGTACACTGTTGGAAGTGAAGACTGGTGCAGCCACTGTGGAAAACAGTATGAAATTTCCTTAAAAAACTAAAAATGGAACACCCTCTTGACCCAGCTATTCCACTGCTGGGAATATAGCCTAAGAATCCTGAATCACTAATTCAAAAGAACTTAAGCACCCCTGTGTTCATGCAGCACTATTTACAATAGCTGAGTGCTAGAAACAATCTAAGTGCCCATCAGTAAATGAGTGGATCACAAACTGTGGTACATTTACAAAATGGAATATTACACAGCAGAAAGAAAGAAGGACCTCCTACTTTTTTGACAGCATACATGTAAATGAAGAATATTATGCTAAGTGAAATAAACCAGTAGGTAAAAGACAAATACCATATGACTCTTCCTATAAGTGGAATCTAATGAACAAAATAAACTAATAAGCTAAATAGAACCAGGGGCATGGAAACATGAAACAGACTGAAGGCAGTGACCAGAGGAGAGAGAGGAGGGAGATAATGGTGGAAAAAAGGGGAAGGAACTAGTCAAAGAACATGTATGAATGATCCACAGACATGGACGATGGTGTGCAAAGTGACTGTGAGGGTGAGGGGGATGGGCTGGACAGAGGAGGGCAGAGGAGGGCAAAGGGGGAAAATTGGTACAACTGTAATATAATAACAATAAAAATGTTTTTAAAGATTTACATAGAATAAATAAGGGTATAGACATATAAATAATTGTTTTAGTTATAGAATGCAGTTCTGAAAGTTGCTTTTTTTTAGGTGGGATAATGAAGACAAAAGATTTATGTCTCTTTAGAAATTTATATCAGGTAAAATAACATCATGCCTACTAATTATCTCCTAGTTATTTATCTCCAGTCTTATCACACTCTAGTCCATTTGTTGTCTTAGGCTTAAACATAGAACAGATTATATTACTTTCCTGGTCAGACACCACAGATTGCACTATTCAGAAAATAAAGTTCAAGTCATTCACAAGATGCTATCATCTTACCTGTCTAGCCTTATCTCCATGACCACTCCAATGTACCTGGCATTCAAACAAATTTATACAGTGTATTTCTGAATAAGCCCTGCTCTTCCCTCCTCACCCTCAACACATTCTTCCTTCTCTCTTTCCCAAGCAAACAGAAAATAACTCTTGTTGCACTTCTTTCTGATTAACATACTTCCCAGGCTAGGTTAATTTCAAGAAAGTCAACTTGGCAAATGACATGATATAGTATATAGAGAATCCTAAAGGTTCTACCAAAAAAACTGCTAGAACTCATAACTGAATTCAGTAAAGTAGCAAAATACAAAATAAATATCAAAAAATCAGTTGCATTTTATATGCCAATAATGAACTATCAGAAAGGGAATCTAACAAAACAATCCCATTTACAGTTGCATCAAAAAAGAGATAAAGTATCTACTAATAAATTTAAATAAGAATGTAAAAGACCTGTTCTCAGAAAATTATAAGACATCGAAGAAAGAAATTGAAGAAGATACAAATAAGTGGAAGCATATACTGTGTTGATGGATGGGAAGAATTAACATTATTAAAATGTCTATACTACTCAAAGCAATCTATAAATTCAACACAATTCCTATCAAGATACCAAAGGTACATTTCACAAAACTGGAACAAACATTCCAAAAATTTATATGGAACCACAAAAGACTGAATAGCAACAGGAATCTTGAGAAAGAACAAACTGGGAGAAATCATGCTACTTAATATCAAACTATACTACAAAGCCATAGTAATTACAATAGCATGGTAGTGACATAAAAACAGACATATAGATCAATAGAAGAGAATAGAGAACCCAGAAATAAACCAGCACCTTTATGGTCAATTAATACTTGACAAAGGAGTCAAAGACATACAATGAGATAAGGCACTTTATTCAATAAATGGTATTGGAAAAATTGGACAAATATTTGCAAAAACTAAAACTGGACCACCTTCTTACATCATACACAAGAATAAACTCAAAATGGATTAAAGATAGATATTAGACTAGAAAACCTAAAAATCCTAAAAGAAAACATACATATTAAAATCTCAGACATTTCTCATAGCAATAGTTTTTCTGATATATCTCCTTGGACAAAGGAAACAAAAGAAAAAGTAAGCAAATGGAACTACATAAAACTCAAAAGTTTTTCAATAGCAAAATAAATCACCAACAAAGTGAAAAGACGACCTACTGAATGGGAAAACATATTCACCAATGATACATGTGATAAAGAGTTAATATCCAAAATTTATAAAGAACTTATACAACTCAGTGGGGGAGAAGATGGCGGCGTGGTAGGAGGGAGCAGACCCTATTTCCCCTCTACACACGGGAGAAAAACCGGGCCAATCTATGAAAGATCAGAACAGACAAGGAACAGTAACACAGCATATTGGAGAATAAGAGGTCGGAAATTGTAGTGGACACTGAAAAACAAGCGGTAAGGAGAGCTCTGCGGAACAATAAGAGCCCAGGGTTCCAGCGCGCAGAGAATGGTGTGGCTGAGACCCCGGCCTGGCGCTCCGCCAAGCCTGCCCCAGGGCCCTGGGGAGGGAGCTGGGTCATCCGCTGAACCGGTTGGGAGATCTCAGGGGCCACCGCGCGACTGCGGCCCGAGCAAAAGTGGGTGCCCCGAGAGGGAGCGAAAGTGGGTGCCCCACACCAGGTCACTGCGCGACTTTGAACCGAGTTTTCATGGTCCCCGGGTGACTACGAAAGCACAGGGGCCCCAACAGAGACAGAGGCGCAGGCGAAGTGAGACAGCTATTTGAAAATAGACACCCTCAGGGGACCGCACACGGTCTCGGGCTAGTGGACACTCGTGAAAACATAGGCGCAGGCCACTGGAGACAGCTGTGGAGCCAGAGGTTCCAGTTCACGGGCGGGTGCTCAAACGCGGACAGCTCAGGCCCAAGGTGCAGGCGCCGGATAGCAGCTGGAACGCAGGCCCCTCTCAGAAGCAAATGCAGGCAGCTGTGCCTGAACACTGAAAGGCTCCCAGGGACAAAGGCAGGCGGCTGTGCACATCTGGAGAACCTAGCACACACCCATAAACTCGGAGAAGTGCGCACACACCAGGAGGCTCAGAACACATGCTGGAAACCCTGTGGGGAGAGGCGCCCACTAACGCTGGGATACATAGCACAATGAGGACTGAGTTCTGAACACAGAGAAAAGCAATAAGATCACCCCTCGGCCATTGCAGCCAGCAAGACCTGAAAAACCGGCTGGCAAGTTTGAAAACAACAAGAGGGTTTTTTGTTTGTTTGTTTGTTTTTGTTTTTTCATTTTATTTTTTTAATATATTTTTATTATTTTTTTAATATTTTGTTGTTCTTTGCTTGTTCTTTTTTTTTTTCCCCCCTTTGGCTGCTTATATTTGTGTGGGGGTGTCTGTGTGCGTGGCTCTTTTTTGTTTTGCCAGTTTGTTAGTGTCTTTTTGTTTGTAAGCCTGTCTATCTATATGAGTTTTTAACTACTCCTTCTTCATTGTTTATATCTTCTTCTTTACTCCCCAACTCCTTTTGCCTCCCTTGAATTCCTTCTTCTCTTATCCCCTCTTCCTTTCTTTTCAATTTTATCTCTTCTACTTTCCTCTTGTTTCCTCTTTCTTCTTTTTTTCATTTCCCCTCCTCTTCTTTTTGTAAATACCCACGAGTGAGACAAAACAAACAAACAAGCAAGCCTGGAACTGTGGGGAAAAAAAAACCAAAAAAACAGAGTTGGCCCCCAAAAGAGGGTATTCAAGCTGATGAGACAGTGGAAGCGGTGAACAACGGGATGTCTGAAGGAGAATCCACCACTGAATCTCACAGATATTCTACCACAGAAGGTCATACCACAAACCCAGGGAGCCAGAACAGATCAATTTAAGAAGCTGAGGCTAACAACAAGAGTCTTACAAACAATGGGAAGACAAAAGAACAATCCCCAAACGAAAGGAAAGGAGGAAGCTCAAGAAAGAATGCTAAATGAAACAGAGGCAACTCAACTATCAGATATCGAGTTCAAAGCAATGGTTGTCAGGAAGCTCAATGAGCTCTCAATGAGCTACCATAAACTACAGGGAAGTTATGATGAACTCACGGCAAACTATATCAACATGAAAAAGGAAATAGAAACTATCAACAAGGGCCAAGAGGAAATGAAGAACACAATCTCTGAATTGAAGAACACAGTAGAAGGAATAAAAAGCAGAATCGATGAAGCAGAAGATCGGATCAGCGAGTTGGAGGACAAAATAGAAAAAAACACTCAGAATGAGCAAGATAAGGAAAAGAGGCTTAGAAAGAATGAAGAGGATTTAAGAGAAATGCAAGACAACATGAAACGGAATAATATTCGTATAATAGGGATACCAGAAGGAGAAGAACAAGAACAAGGGATAGAAAACCTGTTTGAAAAAGTAATGATGGAAAACTTCCCTCATTTGGTGAGAGAAAAAGCCACACAAATCCAGGAAACACAGAGAGTCCCAATCAAAAGGAACCCAAACAGGCCCACTTCAAGACACATCATAATTAAAATGGCAAAATTCTAAGACAAAGAGAGAATCTTAAAGGCAGCAAGGGAGAAAAAGGAAGTAACATACAAGGGGGCCCCAATTAGGTTAGCATCTGACTTCTCAATGGAAACGCTCCAAGCCAGAAGAGAATGGCAAGAAATATTCCAAGCAATGAGAACCAAAGGCCTGCAACCCAGACTACTTTACCCAGCAAGGCTTTCAATCAAGATAGAAGGCCAAATAAGGAGCTTCCCAAACAAAAAAAGTCTAAAAGAATACACCTCTACCAAACCAATGCTGCAAGAGATACTAAAGGGACTGCTTTAAGGGAAGAAAGGAAAAGACAGCGAGAGAAAGAGAGAGAGGAACACAGGTACGAAAATGGCAATGAATAAATACCTATCAATAATAACCTTAAATGTAAATGGATTAAATGCTACAATCAAAAGACATAGAATAGCTGAATGGATAAGAAAGCATGACCCACACATATGCTGCCTACAAGAAACCCACCTCAGGACAAAAGACATACACAGGCTCAAAGTGAAGGGCTGGAAACAAATTTTCCAAGCAAATGGTCAGGAAAAAAAAGCTGGGGTAGCAATACTCATATCAGACAAAATAGACTTCAAAAGAAGAGCTATAAAGAGAGACCCAGAAGGTCACTTCATAATATTCAAGGGAAGAATCCACCAAGAAGACATAAATATTGTAAATATATATGCACCCAACGGAAGAGCACCTAAATACATCAAGAAAATTTTAGAGGACTTCAAGAAAGATATAGACAGCAACACAATTATAGTAGGTGATTTTAACACCCCACTGTCAAAAATGGACAGATCTTCCAAACAAAATATCAACAAAGATATTGTGGCATTGAACAACACTCTAGAGGAAATGGACTTAACTGATATATATAGAGCCCTTCATCCCAAAGAAGCTAAATACACTTTCTTTTCAAATGCACATGTAACATTTTCAAAGATAGACCACATGATAGGACACAAATCAAACCTCAACAAATTCAAGAAAATTGAAATCATACCAAACATTTTCTCTGACCACAAGGGACTGAAACTAGAAACCAACCCCAAGGATAAAAACCCAAAACCCTCAAAATCATGGAGATTGAATAGCATGCTATTAAACAATGAATGGGTCAAGAATGAAATTAGGGAGGAAATCAAAAAGTTTCTGGAAACAAATGATAATGAACTCACATCGACCCAAAACTTATGGGACACAGCAAAGGCAGTCCTCAGAGGGAAGCTTATAGCGATACAGGCCTATATAAAAAAGACAGAAACATCTCAAACAAACAACCTAACCCTTCGCCTACAAGAACTCGAGGAACAACAACAAAGACAGCCCAGAGCAAGTAGAAGGAAAGAAATAACCAAGATAAGAGCAGAATTAAATGACATAGAGACTAAAAGCACAATTCTAAAGATCAATGAATCCAGGAGTTGGTTCTTTGAAAAGATCAACAAAATCGACAAGCCTTTAAGCAGGCTCATCAAGAAAAAAAGAGAGAGGACTCAAATAAACACAATCAGAAATGAAAGAGGAGATATTACAACCGACACCGCAGAAATACAAAGGATTGTAAGAAATTACTATGAAGAACTGTATGCCAAGAAATTAGAAAACCTAGGTGAAATGGACAGGTTTCTGGAAAAATATAACCTTCCAAAACTCAATGAAAAAGAAACAGAAAGCTGAACAGACCAATAACAGCTGGTGAAATTGAATCAGTAATCAAAACACTCCCGATGCACAAAAGCCCTGGACCAGATGGCTTCACAGGAGAATTCTACAAAACATTTAAGGAAGAGCTAACCCCTATTCTCCACAGACTATTCCCAAAAAATTCAAAAAGATGGAAGACTCCCAAACTCTTTTTATGAAGCCAGCATCATCCTAATCCCAAAACCAGATAAAGACACAACAAAGAAAGAGAACTTCAGGTCAATATCGCTGATGAACATAGATGCTAAAATCCTCAACAAAATATTGGCAAACCGCATCCAACAACACATTAAAAAGATCATACACCACGACCAAGTGGGATTCATCCCAGGGATGCAAGGATGGTTCAACATTCGCAAATCAGTAAATGTAATTCATCACATAAATAAAAGTAAAGACAAAAATCACGTGATCATATCAATAGATGCGGAAAAAGCATTTGATAAGGTACAGCACCCATTTATGATTAAAACACTCAGCAAAGTGGGAATAGAGGGAGCATTCCTCAACATAATAAAGGCTATATATGAGAAACCTACAGCCAGCATCATACTCAATGGGCAAAGACTAAATTCTTTTCCACTAAAATCAGGAACAAGACAAGGCTGTCCACTCTCTCCACTTCTATTCAACATAGTATTGGAAGTATTAGCCACAGCAATTAGACAAGAAAAGGAAATAAAAGGCATCCAACTTGGAAAGGAGGAAACAAAACTATCGTTGTTTGCAGATGACATGTTAGTATACATAGAAAATCCTATAGTCTCGGCCAAAAAACTGCTCGACCTAATAAATGAATTTAGCCAAACAGCCGGATACAAAGTCAATATCCAGAAATCAAAGGCATTTTTGTATACCAACAATGAAACAACAGAAGCAGAAATCAAGAAAAAAATACCATTTGATATAGCAAAAAGAAAAATAAAGTACCTAGGAATTAACCTAACCAAGGAGGTAAAAGACCTGTATGCAGAAAACTACACAACACTGAAGAAGGAAATCAAGGAAGACACAAATAAATGGAAACACATACCGTGTTCATGGATCGGAAGAATTAACATCATCAAAATGTCCATACTTCCCAAAGCAATCTACAGATTCAATGCAATACCTATTAAAGTACCAATGGCATATTTCACAGATATAGAACAAACACTTCAAAAATTTATATGGAACCATAAACGGCCCAGAATAGCGGCAGCAATCTTGAGAAAGAAGAGCAAAACAGGAGGGATCACAATACCTGATACCAAAATGTATTACAAGGCCACTGTAATCAAAACAGCCTGGTACTGGCATAAAAACAGGCACATGGACCAGTGGAATAGAATAGAGAGCCCAGAAATAAACCCTAGTCTCTATAGTCAATTAATATTCGACAAAGGGGGCAGCAACATAAAATGGAATAAAAACAGCCTCTTCAACAAGTGGTGTTGGGAGAACTGGACAGCTTCGTGCAAGAAAATGAAACTCGAGCACCAACTCACACCATACACAAAAATAAATTCAAGGTGGATAAAAGACTTAAACATAAGCCGTAACACCATTAAAGTCCTAGAAGAGAACATAGGCAGGAAAATCTCAGATATTACACGCAGCAACATTTTTACTGATATGTCCCCTAAAGCAAGGGACATAAAGGAAAGAATAAACAAATGGGATCTCATCAAAATAAAAAGCTTCTGCATGGCCAAGGAAAACAGTATTAAAATAAAAAGAGAACCGACTGTGTGGGAAAACATATTTGCCAATGATATCTCAGATAAGGATTTAATCTCCAAAATATACAAAGAACTTACACGACTCCACTCTAAGAAGACAAGCAACCCAATTAAAAAATGGGCAAAGGACTTGGGCAGACACCTCTCCAAGGAGGACATACAGAGGATCCAGAGACACATGAAAAGATGCTCGATATCTATAGCTATCAGAGAGATGCAAATTAAAACCACAATGAGATACCACTTGACACCAGTCAGAATGGCCCTCATAAACAAAGCAACAAACAGCAAGTGTTGGAGAGGTTGTGGAGGAAAGGGGACACTAGTGCACTGCTGGTGGGAGTGCAGACTGGTACAACCACTATGGAAAACAGTATGGAATTTTCTAAAAAAACTAAAAATAGATATACCTTTTGACCCAGCAATTCCACTGCTAGGATTATATCCTAAGAACCCTGAAACACCAATCCAAAAGAAACTATGCATCCCTATGTTTATAGCAGCACAATTTACAATAGCCAAGTGTTGGAAGCAACCTAGATGCCCATCAGTAAATGAATGGATCAAAAAACTGTGGTACATTTATACAAGGGAATTCTATGCAGTAGAAAGAAAGAAGGAGCTCATACCCTATGCAACAGCATGGATGGAACTTGAGAGCATCATGCTAAGCGAAGTAAGCCAGGCAGTGAAAGACAAATACCATATGATCTCACCTTTAACAGGAACCTAATCAACAAAACAAACAAACAAGCATAATATAACCAAAGACATGGAAATTGGGAACATGCTGAAAGTCACCAGAGGGGAGAGGGGAGGGAATTTCAGGGGAAAAGGGGAAGGATTTACAGGAACAAGTATAAAGGACACATGGACAAAAACTATGGGGGGGGGGGTGGAAATGGGAGGGAGGTGGGGAGGGCTGGGGTGGCGGGTTCGGGTGAGAATAAAAGACAGAAAACTGTACAAGATCAACAATTAAAATAAAAAAAAAAAAAACTTATACAACTCAGTGCCAAAGAAAAACCAATCCAATTAAATGGGCAAAGGATCTGAATAGACACTTCTCCGAAGAGTACATATAGATAACGAATAGACACATGGAAATATGCTAAATGTCACTAGCCATCAGAGAGATGCAAATGAAAACTGCAATGAGATATTACCCCATATCTGTCAGAATGGCTATCATTAATAAATCAACAAACAATAAGTGTTGGTGAGGATGGGGAGAAAAGGGAACCCTAGTACACTGTTGGTGGGAGTGCAGACTGGTACAGCCATTGTGGAAAGCAGTATGGAGTATCCTCAGAAAATTAAAAATGCAACTGCCTTATGACCCAGCAATTCTACTTCTGGGAATATATCCAAAGAAACCTGAAACAAAGAATATATGAACTCCTATGTTCATTGCAGCATTACTTAAAATCACCACTATTTGGAAGAAGCTGAAGTGCCCATCATTAAATGAGTGGATAAAAAAACACAATGGAACACTATGCAGCCATAAAAAGAAGGAAATTTTACATTTCGCAACAACATGGATGAACCTGGAGAATATTATGCTAAGTGAAACAAGCTAGTCACGGAAAGACAAATATCATATGATTTCATTTATATGTGTAATTGACTGAACAAAATAAACAAAGAAGCAAAATAGAAAGACTCATAGATTCAGAAAACACTGACGTCTGTCAGAGGGGAGGCATGTTGAGGGGCTGGGTGAAAAAGGTGAAAGGATTAAGCAAAAATAAACTCATAGACACTGACAACAGTACAGTACTTACAAGAGGGAACAAGGAGTGTAGGAAGTTAGGAAAGGGTAAAGGGGGATAAATGGTGATTGAAAGAGACTTGAATTTGGATGGTGAACACACAATACAATATACAGATAATGTATTATGGAACTGTATACTTTAAACCTATATAATTTTATTAACAAGTGTCACCCCAATAAATTCAATAAAAATTTAAAAGTAAAAATAAAAAATAACAAAAATAAAGGGCAATTGATTTTTCCCTTAGGCACAGTGTTTTGCAGTTGAGATGCAATGGTTGAAAAAAAGTTAACTTGTTGTAACAACATGAATGGATCTAGAGGGTATTATGCTGAGTAAAATAAGTCAGACAGAGAAAGACAAGTACCATATGATTTCACCTATTTGTGAAATCTCAAAAACAAAATGAACAAGTAAAATGGAAATACCCTCACAGATACAGAGAACAGAGTGATGGATTTCAGATGGGAGAAGGTTGGGGGATGGGTGAAAACAATAAAGGAATTAAGTACAAACTGGCAGTTAAAAAATAGCCATGGGATGTAAAGTATAGCATAGGGAATATAGTCAATGATGTTGTAATAACTTTGTATGGTACCAAGTGGGTACTAGATTTATCAGGAGGATACTTTCATAAGTTATATAAATATCTGACCACTATGCTGTATACTTGAAACTAAAACAATGTAGAATGTCAACTGTGAATGAAAAATAAAAATTAAAACTATGAAAAAACTAACTTAATGATCATCTTTATGAAAATTTTATTTTATAACAAAAAACTATTTTCTTATTTTTTAATTAACATTGAAAATTCTTATTTTATCACTTCTTCCCAAGTTCAGTTCAAGGACTGTAGCTTTTAGCCCAAAATTATATTCTATCTATGGTTAATATTTACTCTCTACCATATTTGGAAGCAATATACTTTAATAATGGAGAGGTTTACCTTTGGAGTAAACTAAATTTGGGTTCAGTCACTTACTTAATCTTACCTGTAAGATAAAATAACACTACTTATTGATGTTTTTAAATATGTTCATAAACTCTTTGACAACCCTCCAATGAAGAGGGAAAGTTTATATACTCTTCTCTTAAAAACTGGAAAGTTTATATACTCTTCTCTTAAAACTGGATGCATTTGTGCTTGTTTGTTATCAGTAGAATACAACAGAAATGACACTGGGTAGCTTCTAAGATGAGGTCAATAAAAGTTATGTGGCTTCTGCCTTGTTCACTGAGATACTCACTTTTAGTATTGAACTATCATTTAAGAGGGCCAAGCACTCTGAAGCCACTATGATGTGAGGAAACCCAGGTTGCATGAAGAGGCCAAATGTTACATTTCAGCAAGAAGCCCCAGCTAAAGTCCCAGCCAAGAGCCAGCACCAATTGCTAGACATGTGAGTGAAGACACCCCCAGATGATTCCAGGACTCAAATCTCAAGCCATTGCCTTCTCACCGAGTTTTCGCAATTGATGACCCAGCCATCATGGGGCAGACACAAACCATTTCTGACCTGTAGAACACACGAGCATAATAAAATAATTCTTTTGAGCAGCTCATTTTGGGAGCAGTTTACTGTGCAGAAATAATAACTAGAACAGAAATTTGGTACCTAGTAGTAGAATGCTACTATATCAAAAACCTTAAGCGTGTGGTATTGGCTTTGAGACCACTGTCTGACAGCAACTGAATGGAAGTTTGACAAGGCCAGAAGATGCTTCTGGTGAGGATTTTTTTAAAAACATGGAAAACTGTTGTAAGAAGCTAGAGGAAAGTGAAATCTTATTACCTAGCAGTACAAAGTTTGCCCAAACTGTCATATGTGGAAACATGAAAAGCTGGAAATGTAACTAAGCAGATTTCCCTTCAAATATTTAAAAAGCCACCTGGCTTCTTATAGTTGCCTATGATAAAATGCAAGTGGAGAGAGATAGGCTAAAAAGCAAACTTTCATTTCCAAGCAAATTTTGAGAAAACACACAGTAGCTAGAAGTTGTTGGGCTGAAAATTGTTCCATATTTCTCACATTTTTAAATGACAAATGATTTCCAAACTAAGAAGTATCTCTGGGGCAAAGATAAAATCCAAAGAGGGAGCTATAAGGCCATTTGTTAAGGCCTTTGTGTAACAGTGGAAATTAAAACAGTAGGAAATTGTAACCCACCCCTCCACTGTTTTGACACTGTTTCTGTAAGTGCTGACTGAGTAATAGGTAGCTTGTAGATAAACAGCATGTTTGTATAAGAATTCTAGCAACTAACTTCAAAAGATACAGACTCTGACCTTCAGGCAACCCTGTTCCTGGAGATTACTGACCTTCAACCGCTGAGCCAGGATGACGTGAATCCAGAATGACTAAACCAGGATGAGGCACACCGGACCATCACTCGCCTTATCGGAATGGACTGTGTTTGTCTTCATGCAGAGAACTTTTCAACCCTCTCCCTTGATCTCTTACCCCCTCCCCCTCCTTATAAAAACCACTTAAGTCCCCCATCTTCCAGGTTGCTGGCCCTGAAAATAAACCACTTTCCTTTACATCAGCACCTGCCTCTCAAGTGTTGGCTTTGTAACAGCAGGCAGCCAGACCTGCATTTCAGTTATATTAGGAAGATCTGAGGCTGTGCCTCATAGAACCTTTCAGACATACAGAAGAACCCCTAAGGATATTAAAAGCACATCTCTAAATCCTCCCTCTTAAAGGGCTTCCAGTGATCTTAAGGGCCTTGACATTCAACAACCGCTTAGGGACCCCAAGATAAATAATAGCTTGTTTTAAAGACATCTGTCGTTGTGGGTTTTGTTTAATGAAGTAAACCCCAACAAGATTCAGAGAAAACCCAAAGTTTTAAGAAAATTGTATTGATATAAAAATGTCAGCTTATACTAAGAGCAACTGAGACAGTAATAATGAAGGCAGGTGTTTGTATTGAACCCCCCAACTACTACGGGCAGAAAGCAGTATGAAGAGTTTATTCTGTTACAAACATGGATCGCATCTTATGAAAAAAGGAAGGATGACTTAAGAGATGAAACCAAACACTCAGAGGAAAGAGTGAGGAACCACGGAGAAACACTCTTAAGAAGTAAAACTGAGCTCTAAATGAAGGACTGGCAGCCCAGACCTGACTGGACTTCGGAATTGCTATGGAGCAGTGAACGCTGTGTGCTTCCCACTCTCTATTGTTTTGAACCAGAGCGTATTAGCAGTAATCATATGCCTGTTCCACCTTTGAATGGTGGTAAGTTGATTGGGGAGGTGAGTAAATAATTTGATGTCTTAGTTCTCAGGGCTTCAGACAACCAGGAATCATATTTGAATGGCCATGCCTGAGAAATCATACCCAAGGAGTCTTATCCACACATAGACTTGATTTTGATGATGAGATACTGAACCTCAAGCCTAAGCCTGATGACATTATGCATGTCACTTGTAGTGGGTCTTGGGTAGACTGTGGCTGTTTTAAAATATGTCTGCTAATTATTTGATCTCTATTCTTCAAGAGGTGGAGGTCTATGTACACTTTCTCTAAATATAGGGCGATCTTGCAATTCGGTTATAATTAAGAGAATACTTGGAAATACTGTTAAATGACATCCAAGTCCATTAATAAAATTCAATGAAGTTTCCTCCTTCTTAGCTAAGATACTCATTTTCGTAGGGCCTGAAACTACCATGCTATGATAAAGTTCAGGCTAAATGGAGAGACTAAATGTAGGTGCCCTAATGAACAACCCCAGCCAATAGCTAGCATCAACTGCCAGATAAATAAGGACACTTCCAGATGATTCCATTCCCTGCTTTCAAGTTGCCATTCCTGAGACCTGAGACCCTATAAGTTATAGAAAAACCATTTTCAGTGTGCTCCATCTAAACTCTTCACTCAGAATCTGTCAGTATAATAAAATGGCTATTTTAAGTGATCAAGTTTTGCTTGTTGTGTGGAAAGTGTATTGGATAAGAACCTCAAAGAATTATCATGTGGATTAAATCAAATTAAATGTATTACATGTACATAAGGCAACAAACATGGTGTTTGCCAAAATAAACACTCTGTGAATGGGACTTAATCAAGAGCCAACTCTTCGACTTATTTGGCCTTGCTCAAAATATTTAGCATGTTACAAGGGCACACAAGAGACACCCAGTACGTACTTGTTGACTTGCAGCAATTAGATTTGAGGACAGAAAAGATGAGATGGCAGAGAAATCACAACCTCGTTTTCCTGACCTGACAGGGATTTTTTTTAATGCTATTAAAAGAAACTGAATTTTTTCCTGTTCCAGTCTATCAAATTCCAAAATTTATCTCAATGAGAAATCAGTTAATGAAATTCATTTAGTTCCTGATTCTCAGCTAAGTCTAAGGTAGCAAAATTATAAGTACTTGATTCAGTGAATAGTAGTTAATTTTGGAAATGAGGGAACTTGGCTAGCAAAAATGTAATATGGATGTATCTATTCCAACCCTCGCTGCACTTCTGGAGTCCGGTTACTCCGACCCTCATCCGCTCTTCCACACCCTCCAACTCTCTCCACAACCTGGCCTTGCCATTTTCATCCTCTGTTCACTGCTATAACTTACTATGAGTTGGGGTGTAGAGTTAAAATCTAGAAGGAATTTTTGTAACTAGAGCATTTAAAAATTTTTCCGGAGACAAAACCCCACCTAGAATTTCAGGTTATGTGAATCACAAGTAAGAAATACTATTAATCATAAAATCACATTGAATTAAAACAGCCCCTAATTTCTCACCTACTTTTGCCACTATTGGTGTGAGAGATAATGCAACGTGACTGGTAAACTTTGCTTAGTTTTTAATCTGTGGAGTTTTGAATTTCCCATGGATGAGACCAAATGGCTACTACAGTCACCTTCTTTGGAAGGAATTTTAAGTGCTCTAGCTCAGTGAGTGACAACATTCTAATGTCTGTGTTCCATGTCTGATAACTGATATTCACCTAATTTCTCAGTTGGAAAACCTACCTGGAATCTTACCTTTTCTTGGATTAAGTCCCTGCCTTGTTGTTGCTAATCGACTGCTCAGAAAATTCTAATCTTCCTCTTAACCAGTTGTGTAGTAGCTGGAGGCCTCACCAGCCATGACAGGGTCCACAATTACAGCTCCAAAAATAATCTGTGAAAGTGGGTCCCCCTCACCAAGCCAGGCTAGTCTTTTGGAGTGATCTAACACTTTTTCCACCCACCCCAACAACTAGCTTGCCTGATGCATCACTGATATGCATCTGATACTGTATTCTGCCTCTGTGTGGAATTTCTCCATGGTCTGCCCCATCAGGTAGATGAACCTAGTTTTGCTCTGGTTAAGCAAGTAATGTGCAATGAAATAATATGAGAATGAGAGCTTTCTCAGTTTTTAAAATGGTTCTGTTTCACAGTTATAGCATGATAAATTAAATATGCAAATTCTTTTGTTCCTTGAACTGCTCCTTAGAGAAGCAGTAAGAAGTTTCAAAATATCTGTAAAATAAGGTGAAAGGACATAGCTTTCAGTCATCTGAGTAATGAGTTCCCCGTTAAGAGAGGGCAAACAGTCAATAATTTCATTTTATTCAATAGTATATAAAGCAATAGTACAAAAAGACAGAAAGTGTGTCTTTTTAATTAATCTCTGAAATCCTGTCTGCAAATTCTTTTGGCTCTAGGGCAAATCTTTTAATAGAACCAAAAAATAACAGAAAAGGAGAATAGGAAAGAGGAAGAAATACTTTTCACCCAAAGACTGATCTCATGCTTGTTTTTAATTCAAGGAGTACTCTTTGAAAACAGGGGGCAGGCAGGAAGGGTAGACTGTTAAGGTCTGTAGTCCTTTTCCATTGGGAGAAACTTGGGGAGATAATGAGAGAGAAGTACTTGATAGATCCCCCCAAGGACAAAGTTCGTCAAGTGCCAGCTTCTAAAGTACAACTATAAGTTTATTAGATTTTTTCATCCATTAAAATTTTAGGAAAAGGAAGCAATTTTGCAGGTAACCAACTCTAACATCCTTATACATTTTCTTCTTATAAAATGGCAAGAAGAGGATTATATGACAAAATTGCTTGAATAGCCATGGCAGTTTCTCCGGGTACTCACAGAGATTTGGAAGATAGATTAGGATGAGACACATGGGTAAGAGAGGCAGAAAATGATTTTCAAATACCAACTACTTGAATTAGTCATCATTTGGAATGACAGGTATCATGGTTCCTCTCTTATAAGAGGCTGCATTATATATAAAGCACTATAGACTCAACCAAAAAACTACTCGACCTAATAAATGAATTTGGCAACATGGTGGAATACAAAGTCAACATTCAGAAATCAAAGGCATTTTTGTACACCAACAACGAAATATCAAAAACAGAAATTAGGGAGAAAATCCCACTTACTATAGCAACAAGAAATATAAAATACTTAGGAATAAACTTAACAAGGAGGTAAAAGACCTGCACTCAGAAAACTACAGTATGCTAAAGAAAGAACTTAAGGAAGATACAAATAAATGGAAGCATATATTATGTTCATGGACTGGAAGAAGTAACATCATTAAAATGTCCATACTATTCAAAGGAATCTATAGATTCAATGAATTCCCTACCAAAATACTAATGACATATTTCATAGATGTTGAACAAATATTTCAAAAATTTATATGGAACCATAAATGACCCCAAATAGCCTCAGAGATTTTGAGAAAGAAGAACAAAGTAGGAAAATCACAATACCTGATATCAAACTATATTACAAGGCCACTGTAATCAAAACAGTCTGGACTGGCATAAGAACAGACACATAGATCAATGGAACAGAATAGAGAGCCCAGAAATAAACCCATGTCAATACGGTCAGTTAATATTTGACAAAGGGAGTATAAAATGGAGTAAACATAGATAGAGTAAAACATAAAATGGAGTAAAATAGCCTCTTTAGTAAATGGTGTTGGGAGATCTAGACAAGTACATGCAAAAAAAAATGAAACTACACCACCAACTTACACCATATACAAAAATAAACTCAAGATGGATAAAAGACTTAAATATAAGTCATGACACCATATAAGTCCTAGAGGAAAATAAAGGGAGGAAAATTTCAGATAGCCCATGCAGCAATATGTTGACCAATACATCCTATGGGGCAAGAGATATAAAGGAAAGAATAAACAAATGGGACTTCATCAAACTAAAAATCATCTGCATGGCTAAAGAAAACATCAATTAAATAGAAAGGGAACCAACTGAATGGGAAAACATATTTGCCAATGATACCTCAGACAAGGGTTTGATCTCCAAAATAATATAAAGAACTCACACAACTCCACACCAGGAAGATAAACAACCCAATTCAAAAATGGGCAAAGGATCTGCACAGACACTTCTCCAAGGAGGACAGACAGAGGGCCCGTAGACACAAGAAAAAATGTTCAACATCACAAGCCATCTAAGGATGCAAATTAAAACCACAATGAGATACCACTTCATACTGGTCAGAATGGCTATCATTAATAAATCCACAAACAAGGGCTTGTGAGGTTGTGGAGAAAAGGGAACCCTAGTGCACTGTTGGTGGGAATGCAGACTAGTGCAGCCACTATGGGAAACACTATGGATTTTCCTCAAAAAACTAAAGATGGAACTGCCTTTCAATACAGCAATGCCGCTGCTGGGACTATACCCTAAGAATCCTGAATTACCAATTCAAAAGAACCTATGCACCCCTATGTTCACAGCAGCACAATTTACAATAGCCAAGTGCTGAAAACAGACGCCTAAGTGCGCATCAGTAAAAGAGTACTATGCGGCAGAAAGAAAGAAGGAACGCCTACACTGCATGATGGCATGGATGGATCTGGAGAGCATTATGCTAAGTGAAATAAGCTAGGCAGTGAAAGACAAATACCATATGATCTCACCTGTAAGTGGAACCTAATCAGTAAAACAAACAAATGAGCAAAATAGAACCAGAGACTTAAAAATAAAGAACTGACAATGACCAGAGGGGAGTGGGGAGGGGGATAACAGAGAAAAGAAGGAGAAGGGGCAAGCAAAGGAACATGAATAGAGGAGCCATGGACACAGACAATGGGGAGGGTTGGACTGTGGGAGTGGAGGGGCAAGGGGTAGGGGAGAGCAATGGGGAAAAAGGCAGGACAACTGTAACTGAATAACAATAAACTTTTAAAAAAGAGACTGTATTAGTCAGGGCTCTCCTTCTCAGGAGTGTGTGTATGTGTGTGTGGATAGATAGATGATAGATATTAATTTTAAGGAAAGGTTCACATGATTATAAAGGCTGGCAAATTCGAGTTCTGCAGATAAGCCAACATACTAGAGACCCTGGAAAGACAAGATTTGCAGCTTCTTCCAAAGATAGTCTGGAGGCAGGATTTCCTCTTCCCCAGGGGACTTCAGTTTTTTTCTCTTAAATTCTTCAACTGATTGGACAAGGCCCACCCACACTATGGAGGGTAATCTGCTTTACTCAAACTCTTTTGATTTAATGTTAATTACATCTAAAAATACTTTCACAGCAACAATTAAACTGATATTTGACCAAATATCTGGGTACTGTCGCCTAGCTAAGTTGATACACAAAATTAACAATCACAGAGGCATAATCACAATGATTATTTGAGCTTTGGAATACAGTTACAAACACTACACTTTGCTCCTTTGGGTCATAATCCATCTTCATCTAGAACTAGCCAACAGAGGAGAACAGAGCATTCTTCCTGGTAGGTCATCAATTCTGGTAACACAGAATTGCCATCAAGAGTGCACTGAAATCTCTGAAAACAATGTTTCAACAGCCAACTCAGAGCCATATAAGGCTTTGAGCCTTGTATTCAAAACTCTTGAAATTCTGCCCTCTCCTCTCTCTCTCTGCTGGCATTTACTAAGAACAGGAATCATGCATGTAACCACAAACCGCGGGCTATGATGGTGCTGCTGCCACTGCAACATAGCACATCAGTACTAATATAAATTAATCCAAAGAAAGATGGAGGGATTACAATCCCAGGGTGTAATGCTCCCCACTTATTTGCAAATGTATTTCTCCTGACAAACTGCATTGTTTGGGAGTAATCTGACAGCCCCTCCACTGTATGCCCACTTGGGATGGGAGTCTTTTCCATACGCGGGGGATTTCCTAATTATAAAGAAATATCACCCTCTTCTGCCAGGCTGCCGGGACCTATTTCCAGAGCCAAACAATAGGACTTAAGGTCCAATTTCCAGAGCCAAACAATAGGACTTAAATAATTATAATGGTAATCCAGCAAATAATATTTAATGTTTTTACAAGGGAAGAACTTCTTAAATCTCCTTCAGAAGAACCTGCTGCAGAGAGCCTCTGTTTGTCACCCCTTGGGACCCAGCAAGATACTCATGCTGGGGTCAGGCTTCCCACCCATAGTTCCCGCAGCGAAGGTGTCCACACGAGCCCGTTCCGACCCCATGTGGGACTCCAGCAGGCAGCCTTCGCCTGGGGATCCCATGAGCCTGGTGAAGACTTTCTCAGAACTGTGCTGCAACTCAAGGCTCTTCTTACCCAACCCTCCACGCTCCCTTCCTTCTCTCCCTTCGCAGGTATTGGATCCGCCTCTCAGTCCGAAGCTTTCCCACTTGCTCCTGCTCTCTCACCCTCCATGCTCCAAAGGAGGGTCACCCAATAAACAAACAAAACAAAACAAACAAAAAACAAACTCATAGATACGGACAACAGAGTGGTGGTTACCAGAAGGGAAGGGCAGTAAAGGGAGGACAAAAAGGTAAACAGGCTCGTATATATGATAATGGAAGATCAGGCATCAGGCCGTGAGCACACAACGGAGTACACAGATGTCATTCACAAAGTCATATGCGTGCAATTTATATAATGTTACTAATGTTACCCCCAACAAATTTCATTAAAATAATAAATAAATAATAAAAAGTTTAAAAAATATCTGGCATTCTTAAGCTCATGTTAAGACCTCCTTCTTCAAAGGCCTTGTGCTAACCCAATCTCTTTATGTCCTGTTGCTTTCCCAATGCCCAGAGGATAGTGATTGCTGTTGAGACACCCTTTGGACTATAACTAGGAGGAATCATATATTCTGGTTTGGCCAAGACAGCCCCAGTATACTTGTTGTGAAGCATAATTATTAATAGCTCTCTGTATATTCTCAAAAACTCTCACTTTGGAAAATAAATTATATGGTTACTCTAATTATATTTAGAGGTTAGTCTAATAAAATGGACCACAAAGCGCATTTTGTGGAACACAACATTTAAACAGTTTTCTAGGAAAAAAGGTTCACTGCACAAATAAGTTAGGAAAATACTCTCATAAGTTCACAATTCTTATCAATGTGTTAAAGTCTTAAAGAGGTCCTGCAGTAAAAATCCTTATTTAACTTTATTTTACTCAGTGTTGCCCAAGCTTATTTGAGCATACCACATTTTTACCTAGAATACATAATGCCATGGAGTAACCCACGACCAAGAATAAATTCTCTCTACTTGCAGCTACTCTTGAAAGCAGCTCCAATTGTTAGGAAGTTCCAAGTGGAGCAGCTGGCTCACTTAGAGGTATTGGCTCCATGAAGACAACAACCGGGCCCCAGTCTGTGCTGGCTCCTGACTCACCTCTGAGTACAATTTACCTTAGCAACTGTGATCCACAAAGGCATTTGGCCTTTGGTTAAGTGAAGTTGTTTGGATCTAAATGTTGCTTTTAATGGCTTCTAATTTTACTTGTAAAATTTTTCACTCACAAAACTCCTCATTTTTAGTACCAAATTGGGAATTTTGTTAGCAAATCATTTGGTCCAGGCACTTAAGTGATTTCAAAGAGCCCTTTCCATCTGGCCAGTTCTCCTGCTCCCAGCCCTGTGAAAACTGTGCCATAAACTCAGTTTTTCAATTTGGAAAACAGGGGCTGGCTTCTTCCATATTTAGGACACATTCAGCTCTCTTCAACTCTTCATTCATTTTCTTGTTATGTACTTGCATATCAGACATCTACATATTTTGGCAAAATGCTTTGACCCTGATGCTTAGAAGGAAGGAAGGAAGGGAGGAAAAATGGAAGGAAGGAAGGAAGGAAGGAAGGAAGGAAGGAAGGAAGGAAGGAAGGAAGGAGGAGAAAGGGTGGGAGGAATGACTTTACCAACACCAGTGGGAACTATACAAATGGCTTTGTGTTTGTACTAAAAGATTAAGTTAGTCTGTTAACGCCTCAAAATATTTTACATATTCTAATGAAAATTTATTTTTTCAAGAAGTCATAAAACAAGCACTATGAGAAAATAAGGGAAAGAAATAAAGTATGAGGGTGTGCTGTGTTTTTGTTAAAGAAACTCTGATTCAATTCAGTTTAGTCTTAGGTTATCTTTTGCAATCTCCTAACAAACTGTATTAGACACTCACTAAATATGAATTAGACCAAAAGCTATATTAAGTACTATTGGTATGCAGAAAGAAAAAGTGCCTAAATAATAATTATCCAATCCCTGCTTAGTGCACATACAGGAATCACCCAATAAATGCATGAATGGATGGAACAACAATGGATGTTTCTCTCTCGCTCTCTCTCTCTCTCTCTCTCTCTCTGTCTCTCCCCTCCTTCCTTTCATTCTCTAAAATCAGTAAATAATTTTTTTTAATTCTTAGATAAAGACAGAGTTGTATTGTTGTTCTATAAATACCCAGACCCTAGTTTTTAACTTACAATACCAAATTCCCTGATTTGAAAACACTGTACTAGTCTGTAATATGGCAATTAAATTTTTTATTTTGGGTTCTGAGTTATCTAATGGGATAGAAGTCCTGTTCATGCTAAGTATTGATCCATTAATACTAAAATATAAATTTTAAGGATGAAAGAATTTGTTGAGTTCTTACTTTTGTTGTTGAGTTCTTAATTGTTTGTCTTTAAAATTTTGGAGAAATTATTTAAAATGTAATGAAATACATTTTTCATATATCTCTAATTAGATTTAAAAGCAAATGCCCTAAACAAGATAGTGATGATAATACAAATTCATGCAGAATAACAAAATTAAAAATTGCTTTTTTTTAAATCAGAAAGAGATTTGACTACTGGTTTTGACTACTGTCTGCAGACCACTGATTCAGCTTTCTGAACTTCCCTTAAAATATACTGTGCAACAACTGGTGAAAACAAAAACCAATAGTGCCATGAAACATAGTATTGGGGATCATTTCAATTTAATGTAAGTTAAATGGTAGTGCAAACAAAATGATCTCACCTACAGAATAGAATACACAGAGACTATTTCTGCCTTAAGATCATTTCCTAGATCTGACACACAGGACCTGAACTATCTGGAAGAGTGGGCAGCTGCCACTACTCTGTGTGCAGAATGCTTTTGGTTTTTCCTCCCCTTCATTGCACCCCTTCCCTAGTGTCATCACTTCCTCTCTTCCAAAATCTACTTGGAGACCGAAATAACCATAAACTCAACTGGGTGGAAAAGCAGGTGAATTCCAGAAGTGGTACTTTTCATTCTAAAATGAGTCTTCCTAGATTGCATCAAAACCCAAGCATCTAAACACCGGTAGCCCGTACCTCTTCCCTGGCTACAAACTGTCTAGTTGATATTATAGCATTTGGAGGTCCTACCCAACACCCTGAGTCCAAAGTGAACTCAAAATACTGTCCCTTGAGGTGGCTAACCCTGCAGTGTATCCTTTCCCAATAAAGGCAACAGCATTCCCCCTGTTAGTTACCCTAGAAAATTGGCAGTGATTTTTTATTCTTCTTGCTCTCTTATCCACATCTGAGTCTGTTTGTTCTGTCTCTTTAATATGTCTTGAAGGTATCCACTGCTCTCCATTGGCACCACCTCCCTACACCCACCCCTCTTCCATCAGCCTCTGAACCATCTCCTCACCACCACGCCCACCCCTACCTGTTCTAATTTCTAGTGTCCAGAGTGAACTTCTCAGCAACACATCCAATCACAGCACGGCTCTGCCAAAAACCCTTTAGAAGCTTTCTATTTTAGAAAAACACCCTAGATTGTCAACAAAGGCTGCATGATCTAAATGGTTCCCTGCACTTGGCTTTAGCCACTAAGACTTCTTTCAGCCCAAATGCTTTGAGCTCCTTCTTGCTTCAGAAGCTTTGTACATTCTGTTTCCCCTGCCCAAAATGGTTTTATTTCCACCCAATACAAAGCTAACTCTAAATCATCCTTTACTGCTTCGATGTGAGAAAATTTCCACAACTTTCCAGGCCCTGAATTCTTAGACAGAGGTCCTTTTATACATCGGTCCTACATTTTTCTTTCAAAGCACAAGTGTTACTAGGAGTTACTTAGGTCATGATTGTTTAACATCTATTTCACAACTGGCCTGCAACTCCATGCTCTCACAGGCCAGTCTCCAGTGCTTACAGTGACTACACATGGGAAGCCCTAATATTCAACAAATACCAGTAAACATTTAACATGAATGATTATAAGATCTTCAAGAAACCGGTATAAATGACAGGTAAATGATAAAAGAATAGGCAAAGACAGTATTTAGTGTTAAGAAATAAAAGGAAAATTAGGTACCAGAACATTGTACTCCCGCTGTAATGCCTCTCCTTTCATATATGACTTAATAGTTACATTTAAATTTAGCTTGGGAAGCGTAATGTTTTATTTTAAAAACCTGTAGTAGTATTTTAATACAGAATAATATGTGATCTCTAATTTAGGTTGAAACATAAAAACACTTCATTTGTTCATGTATGTCACCTGGATTGAATAAGGGAGAAGCCACCAGGCCAAGGGTAATTTTATGTGTCAGTGTGACTGGGCCACAGGATGCACAGATACTTGGTTAAAATTGTTCTGATGTTTCTGTGAGGATGTTTTTGATGAGATTAACATTTAAATTGGTAGTCATACATCAAATTGCCCTCCTTAACGTGGGCTGATGCTCCCCCAGGTAGAAACGTCCTCCTGCCTGACAGTTTTCAAACCAGGATATCAGCTTTTTTCCTGCCTTCAGATCAAAGTGAAACCTGGGCTCTTCCTGAGTCTCAAGGCTGCCAATCTTCAGACTAGAAGAAGTACATCATCAGTTCCCCTGGTTCTCAGGCTTTTGGACTCAGGCTGGAACTATACCATAGGCCCTCCTGAGTCTCTGGCCTGCTGACTCACCCTGCAGATCTTGGGACTTGCCAGCCTCCATAATTGCATGAGCCAATTCCTCATCATAAAGCTCTTCTATGGACATATTATCAGTGCTGTTTTTCTGGAGAATCCTGATATATGCAGGTACCAGTGAAACTACAAAGGCTAGAAAAAAGAGCAAATAAGCGCAATATTAGTAAAACGATTAAAGTGCCATCCACAAGTGCTTCCAGAGAGCACAGAGGAGACACTAACACAGGGAAGGTTTGAAGGGGCCAGGCTGCATTATGCCGGTGAGGCATACAAATCAGTGAAATGAGTTCTTTAATGTGACTTAATTTTACTCAGAGTCCTGGGGAAATGGACTGCATATTAAACCAGCTGTCATCATAGCTTAATAAGTTTTAGTTTTCTCACTTCTGAATATAACCTCAGTGGTTCAATTATTTTAATTGGAAAAAGCTAATAAACCAGATATCTGTGCATAAGTTTCTCTTTCTATTGTCTTCCACCTGGATCATATTTTGAAACTTTGCTGTAAGAAACAGCTGAGGAAATTATAAAATGCTACCTACTGGGCCCACCCTCTGGAGGTTCTAATTCAATCGGCCTGGGGGCCTGAGAATCGGCATTTCACCAGGCTCACTGGCATTTCAAATGCAGATGGCCCACTGACCAGTGTGAAAAACACTGATGTAAAACTTGTAAACAGACCTGTGAAAACTGTGCTTTAAAACTACTGAGAGCAGGCTGACAGCTCTGGGAAGAGAGGGTTAGGGGGTGGAGGGACCAAGCAAAAAAGAAAAAGGACTCGTGGACTTTTTCCATCTGTGGAGATTGCAAATGGGGAAGGAGTATAAGGGATAAAGGATAATGGAAAAAACACAATTAAAAAAGACAGAAAAAAAAGATTGCATGTAGGATATTGTAATATTCAGCTGTAAATAAAATAACCTTCCAGAAAATACATAAAACTCAGTGATAGAGTTCCTAGTGCTCTTAATTTTCTTTTGTACTTTTATGTACCTACTGACCTTCATGTTGAGATACAAGTTTTAAAATAAAAATAAATGTTTTAAAAATTATGAGAATATGAGGACTGTCCAGAAAAAGTCCAGCTATTGCTAATAAAATGAAAATGGTTTGGGCAACATCAATGTAACCAGGCAGCCAAGGAGAGTGAATTGGAATGCTCATGCATCAACAATGACAACCTCACCATACTAGTCAGTGGGGTTGGTAGACACCATTGAGTGAGCATGTGTACTGTGTGGCTGTCACATTCAAAATGACTGAGCAAGTAGAGCAACAAATCTGCATCAAATTTTGCATTAAGCTTGAACATTCCTCCACAGAAATTATTTGGATGATTCAGAAGGCCACAGCTATGGGCAACTGGTGACTGACAGCTTCATCACAACAATGTGCCTGCTCATGCATCACACCTCTTGCAGAGTTTTGTGGTGAAACATCAAAGCACCCAGGTGACTCAGCCCCCTACAGCCCAGATTTGGTGCCCTGCAACTTCTGGCTTTTCCCAATGCTAAAATCACCTTTGAAAGGAAAGAGATTTCAGGCAGTTGATGCGATTCAGGAAAATACCATGAGGCAGCTGATGGCAATTGAGAGACCTGTGTGAGGTCCCAAGGTGCCTACTTGGAAGAGGACTGAGGTGTGATTGTCCTATGTACAATGTGTCTTGTGTCTTGTATCTTCTTCAATAAATGTCTCTATTTTTCATGTTACATGGCTGGATACCCTTATGGACAGATCTCTTGTGCTGTATTGTTTTTAGCTTTTGGTTCACTCAAATTAAAAATGGAATATTGAAAATATTCAAAGGAAAAACACTAAAATACATATTAGAGGTGGTTCCAGCTTTTAGTGGAGAAAGAGATTTTTTTTTCTTTTACTTTTCAGCACTTCACTCACTCTTTTGGTGAGAAAACATTAACTTTATTTTTATTTATTTTTTTAAACTTTCATTTTATTTTTTATGGGAAATTCCAAACATATTCAGAAGAAGACAGGTTAATACAATGAACCCCATGTACCCAATACCCATCTTAAATAATCATTTCATGGCCAATATCATTTCATCTTTATTTCTACTTTCCCTTCCATGACTCCCATGTTCTTTTTTCTGAAGTTGTATTTTATTGTTTATGCTATTACTGTTGTCCCAGTTTTAACTCCTTTGCCCCACTCTACCCCAGCCCCCGCAATCCCTCAGACAATCCCTACCCATTGCCCATGTCCACAGGTCATGCATGTATGTTCTTTGGCTATTCTATTCACTATGCTGATTTTTACACCCCCATGGCAATTCTGTAGCTAGCGATTTATACTTATTAATTCCTTTGTCTTTTTTGCCCATCCCTCTGATCCCCCTTCCCATCCTGAAACCATCAACATGTTGTCTGTATCTATGATTCTGTTTCTGTTCTGCTTGTTTGTTTATTTTGTTTTTTTAGAAACAATTGTTGATAGATATGCATTTATTGCCATTTTTTTCATATTTTTGATGATCTTCTTCTTCTTAAAGAAGATCCTTTAACATTTCATATAATGCTAAAACTTGGTTGTGATAAACTCCTTTAGCTTTTTCTTTTCTGGGAAGCTCTTTACCTGTCCATCAATTCTAAATGATAGCTTTGCTGGGTAAAGTAATCTTGCTTGTAGGCCCTTATTTTTATTCCTTTGAATATTTCTTGCCAATTCCTTCTGGTCTGCAAAGTTTCTGTCGAGAAATCAGCTCACAGTCTTATGGGGACACCAGTGCAGGTGATTAACTGCTTTTCTCTTGCTTCTTTTAAGATTCTCTCTTTGTATTTAATCTTTGACATTTTAATTAGGGTTCATCTTGTTTGGGACTCTCTGTGTTTCCTAGATTTAAATGTCTATAACCTTCACCAAGTTCAGGAAGTTTTCTGTCATCATTTTTTTCAAGTAAGTTCCCAATTTCTTCCTCTCTCTTTTCTTCTGGCACTCCCATGATGAAAATGTTGGTAATAAGGGGCCAGAAGCCCCTTACATTATTCTTATTTTTTTAATTCATTTTTTTCTTGTTGTTCTGATTGCTGATTTTTTGCTTTCTTAAGTTCCGAATCATTGTATTGATTCTTGGCTTCATCCACTCTACTGTTGATTTCCTATAAACTTTTCTCTTTTCAATTGGTATATACTTTATTTCTGACCTGATTTTTTTATGTTATTGAGGTCCTCACTAAGTTTCTTGAACATCCTCAGAACCAGTGTTTTGATCTCTGCATCTAGTAGATTGTTTATATCTATTTTGTTTGGTTATTTTTCTGGAGTTTTGTTCTGTTTTTTTTTTTCACTTGGGCCACGTTTCTTTATCTCCTCAGTCTTCTTGTGTTTGTTTTTCTGTATTAGGTAGAGCTGCTACATCTCCCAGGCTTGGTAGTGTGGCCCAATGTAGTAGATGTCATGAGAGTCCAGTGACACAGCCTCCCCTATTACCCAAGCTGGGTATTCAGGAACGCCCAACATGTGGGCTGTAGACAGCCTCCTGTTGTATTTGAGCTTTGGTTGCTGTTGGCATGTCCAAGGTCAGCCACTGACTGTGTTCTGTCAAGGGTCATGCAGCATAAGCTACGAAGCAATCTGTAGATGGCTGTTATGCTTCTGGGCTGGAGGTGTCCAGGCAATGCCAAGTTATGAACTGAGACCAGCTGCTGCTACTGCTGGGCCTGGGACAACTTAACAAGAAGTATGGGGCTTGCTGAAGCCAGATGCTGCTTGTTTGAGAAATTTTAGGAAAATCTGAACCATAGGCCAAGACAACACATTCATATGGAAAAGCCACTGGAAACAGCTTTGGTGGCCCCAAATTTGGGTGTGATAGGGCCTCAGGGAATTACTAGGGTGGGGCAAACAGTGTGAGCCTTGTTGATGGAGTCTCAGATATGGTGCTCACCTGCAAACTCTGTGGCTCTGTGTGGGGAGGGCTTATCAAAGGAACAATGGCCTCTGCCAGCCCTTTTGTCCGGGACAAAGCTGCCCCCCAGCTCTCGCCCTGGGGTCAGACATTCATTTCCTCCCTTTATGTCTCTGATGCCTTCAATCTGCTGCACCTATGCTGGAGCTCAGAGGGAGTGAGTTCAAGTAGATACATGCATGGGCCCTTTAAGAGGAGCTACTTGAGACTCAAGTTTCTTTGTTCCACAACCTCAATTCTCCCCGGTTTTTATAGCCAGAAGTTATGGGGACTTCTCCTCCTGGCACTGGAGCCCTGGCCTATGGGGCCTGGTGTGGGTTTGGGATCCTTTGTTCCTGAGACATCCCTCCCGACATTTATCCACCACACACTAGTGTGGGACCAGTCCATTCCACATCTCCACCCCTCCACCCTTCCTACCAGTGGGCATGTGGTTTCTTCTTTAATTCCTAGTTGGTTTCTTGTTTAATTTCTTAGTTGTAGAATTTCCATTCAGCTCAGTTTATGACAGTTCTTAATGATGGTTATTCTATAGCTTAGTTGGAATTTTGATGTGGCTGTGCAAGGAGGCAAGCTTGTTTACCTACATTGCCATCTTAACCAGAGGTGTAACTTGATTTTTAAAATAAAAATAAGGATGTATTCTATTCAAAAATTATCTTCCTTTCTCAAACCATTTCATAAAATATCTGGAAGTTCTGACAGAAATGATACCAAATTCCCATCACTATTTCTGCTCAGACATTGAAAATAAACTGAGGCAATGGAGGCTGTGAAATAATGTTTGCTTGTCTTTGACCCCCCTTCTTGGTACTTTTTCCCTCTTGCACTAGTATAAGTTTTTCCACCCCACCCCATATTTTTAGACCCTGCCTTTTCTTATTTTTAAATCCCCTATTCCTATCCAAGCAGACAGAATGATGAGTATTATCTTAGTGTTATCTTGAATTAATTTACACTTAAGTATAAACTAACTCTCTCAGTTGTGCTCAGACAACTCACCTGTCTTGACTCCCTCACTTTATCACTTCTTTGCCTCTTTTGGACTTCATGCTTCCCAACCCCAACACTCATACCCTGGCGGTCACTGTCACCCTCAAGACCTCAGTATTAATCCCATTCTACCTTTTGTCTCTTACTTAATCCACAAGCAGCTCCAGACTGTCAGGTCACATTTTATACCCTGCATTCCAATAATTCTCTAGTTCTGCATATTCTTATGCTGCCCTCCCCTTCTGCTCCTCCTTATCTCCTAAAACCCCTTCCACTACACTCTTTGGAACTTATGGCCCATTCATCAGCAAAATCCACTAAACTTCAGCCTATCTCTAATTAGAGTCACTTCTGCTATAATGCAACAAAGATCCCTCTGCCATTTAAACTCACTGTATAAAAACTACAGAACTTATGGAGAAAATTGCATGGGGGCATAACATCAAAATCTTCATCAGTGACATGGTAGAAAAAAATAGCTTAATAAAAACAGTAGCACAATTTTACACATGTTAAATGGTTAAGAAAGACAGAAATACTACAATATATAGGGCACTTTACCTTGACAAAGACCCATGTGTGCCTATGCAGGTGGATGTCAAAAGGGTTGCAGCTTGCGAGTTATTGTGAAGGGTAGAAGAAGGGTCAGCTGAAAGCAGAGGAAAATTTGTAACACCAGATACAGGTGGGTATGGTTCACAATGCAGCTCCTTAGGCATACACAAAATGCACAACCTCAGACATCTCCCAGGTGCCTTGGTTTATGCATCTTGTGTATGCCTAAGGAGCTACCATCAGCCTGGTGCATTCTTCTGTGTTACACTTAGTATTTTCCACAAACAAAATCACATATAAGTAAAAGCAAAACTAGCCTTATCCTCAAATTGTTTCCTAATATCGCAATTGTGTTTAAACAAATTTAGATTTCAAAATTAGTGTTACAGCTGAACTGGCTGTAGTCCATTCACATTCTTGTCCAGAACCGAAAATCTGACTTTACCTTGAGGGCATTGCTTCTTCTCCAGTCCTTTTAAGTGGTAGCCAGTTTTACTCAACCTCTAGCTCTCATACCACTAGGACCTAAATATGGGGTAAGTGTCCTCTTTGTTCCACATTGCTACACTAGACAATTGTTTCTCCTCTTACTTTTCTTGAACACCTCTACTCTATTGATCTTTTCATGGATCTTACCTTTGTTGCTTCCACCGTCATATTCTAGGACCTTCTCAATACCAGTACTTGAACATCCCATGTATTAGTCAGGGTTCTCCAGAGAAACACAACAAAGATGAATCAGCCAGCCATACAGACAGACAGATAGAGAAATGATAGAGAGATAGAAATATGTATGTATATAAGTGGATGGATTTATTATGAGGAATTGGTTCACATGATTACGGAGGCTGACAAGTCCCATAACGTGCTATCTGCAAGCTGGAGACCCAGGAAAGCTGGTCTCCAGGAAAGCTCAGTCTAAGTCCAAAGGTCTAGGAACTAGGGGAGTTGATGATATAATTCCCACTGAGGCAGGAGAAGACCCAAGTCTGGGCTTAAGCAATCATGCAGATGATGTTGACCTGCATTGGTGAAGGCAATCTGCTTTACTGAGTCACATGCTAATCCCATCCAAAACACCATCACAGACACATCCAGAAATAATGGTTAGACATGACTTTAATATCACTGAAAACATGACTTAGAAACTAGCCAGGTATGCGCTGTACTAATACAATTATGCATTTGGTAGCACGTTTACTAGTGTGAATACTATTTAAATTATGCAAGTATTCTTATACAGGCTGGCTATAAGTCAGAAGGAAAAAATGAATGCAAGTAGCATCATTTATAAACTTGTAAACACTATATTACTTTTTTAAAGATGAAGAAACACTCGTCCTCAGAGTTGTGGTGGAGATACAGTGGCAGCTGAAAGGAAAGCGATGCTAGGGTTATATACAGGAATTGGTGTATGGATCA
Source organism: Glossophaga mutica (assembly GCA_039655065.1). Classification (NCBI taxonomy): domain Eukaryota; kingdom Metazoa; phylum Chordata; class Mammalia; order Chiroptera; family Phyllostomidae; genus Glossophaga; species Glossophaga mutica. The sequence goes on from CM077303.1 coordinate 164,092,665, forward strand.
AAATTTAAATGATCTCCAGATAGGGAGCTAGCTGTTCCTGCCTGCCTTAACTGCAGGAACCTTTCAAGAACTATAATTTAACTTATTACTGCTCCTGATATTTGTGGAATTGTTGCCATATATTTTACTTTTGCTCATGTTATAAATCCCACAATACTTCAGAGTTATGTTTGCTTTAAAGAGATTTTAAGAAAAATTTTAAAGCATTAAAATATTTTTTACCACTTTTACATACATGTTTACTGTCTTATGGTCTTAAATCCTTTTAGGCTTTTACTAGGGTAATTTCTCTTCAACTAGAAACACTTTCTTTACTATTTTACATAGTATAGGTGATAAATTCTCTCAGATTTTGTTTGCCTGAAAATGTGCTTATTTTGCCTATGGTCTTGAAGGATATTTTCACTGATCATAGAAATTTAACAATTTATTTTCTCTCAGTGTGTTAAACTTTTATTCCATTTTCTTCTAGTTTTCATTGTTTCCAAGTGGAAGATGTTTTCTGAAATGCAGAGTCCCTTTTCTCTGTCTGCTTTTAAGTTTTTCTCTTTAAGTTTTTTTTTTTAATCTCTATCATGGTATTCAGCTGTCTGATAATAATATACCTACCTAGGTGTAATTTTCTTTCTTTAACGTTTTTGAACAATTTTTATTTAGGGTTCTCTGAGATTTTGAACCTAAAAGTTGATGCCTTCTTTTACTTTTGAAAATGTTCTACCAATATTTCTTTATATATTGCTTCTGTACAATAGTTTTCTCTCTTCTTTTTCTCCAATGACATATGTGTTAGATTGTTTGATGTTGTTCCAAAAGTTTGATGATCTGCTCTGTTTTTTCATTGTGCTTTAGATGGGATAATTTCTATTGATCTCTTCAAGAACATTTACCCTTTCTTTTGTTGTGTCAAATGTGTTATTAAGCTTCCCCAGTGAATTTTTCTTTTAGATATTATATTTTTTAATTATAAAATTTCTATTAGATTACATTTTAAGACTTTTCATCTTAAAATGAAAGTTCCCCCAAGTCAGTCTTTCCCCTCATTGTGGTCATCATTCCTTTTAAGTTCTTTAACATATTTATGAGTTCTCTTAAAATCCTGTCTCCTGGAATTTCAATTATTCCAAATATTGAAATATCTGGATTACCTGTTGTTCCTCTTCTGGTGGTTATTTTTTCCGTTGAGTTATAGTTACTCTTTCAAGCTTATTTTATTCCACATCTGTAACTTTTTAAAAAATATTTTTTTATTTATTTTTAGAGAGAGGGGAGGGAGAAAGAAAGGGAGAGAAACATCAATTGGTTGCCTCTTGCACATGCCCCAACCCTGGACCAGCCACAACCCAGGCATGCATCCTGACCGAGCTCAAATCAGTGACCTTTCACTTTGTGAAGGATGCCCAACCAACTGAACCACACCAGGCCAGGGTCATATCTAACTTTTGACTGAATGTCATTATGTGACAAATAGCATTAGAGACTGAAGGCCATAATAATGTATTCAGAAAATTCTTATTCTTTAAGGAAAGATGTTGATCTCTTTTTTCAGCATTAGGTGAGCAGCATCAGGATTGAGGTGTTGCTTTACTCACTTTCAGTTTACGTATGGTTCCAGTTGTCTTGAGTAGGAGGTCAAGACTTTAGAATGTAACTATTAATATTGCTCTCTGCCTCCAGCCCCATGCCCATCCTCCCCTGAGGTGCTGTTTACTCAGCATTATTGTATTCCAGTTGATTTTTATATATAAATTTGCATTACTATAACTACTGTGTAAACACTAAAAATAATTCAAAGAGCCAAAAGATGAGACAAAATATAATATTATATACTACTTGATTAGTATAAAAGAAGACAGGGAATAAAGGAAGAAAGAGGAAATGGGACAAACAGAAACACAAGTAAAAGGATGATAAAACTACATCAGTAGTTAAATTAAATGTAAATGAAATAAATATTTCCATTAAAGTAACAAGTAGTCAAACTGCATAAAATAACAAGGCTGTGTCATTGCTGATTATAGGATACAATTTAAATATAACAGAAGTTCATGCTAAAAGTATGAAAAAAATGCCTGCATAAACAATCATAAGAAAGCTAATGTGCCTATTTCGATACAGATAAAGTAGATTTCAAGATAGAGATAAAGAGACTGTTTTATTATAATAAATGGGTTGATTGGTTAAGAAGAAAAATCACAAATCTATATGTATGTAACAGCAAAAATGATAGAAATAAAATAAGATATGGAGATAGTTATGAGCATACAGTCAACACTTGAACAATATGGGTTGGAACTGCTCAGGTTCACTTTTACTCTGATATTTTTTTAAAAAATACAATTAGCCCTTCCTGGGGTTTCACCTCTGCCCGTTTCACGTCTACAGACTAAACCAACCAAATCAAAACTAGTATTTTCATTCTATATATGTATCATAGCTGTTTTATCCATTTGCCTATTGATGGACACTTTTGTTGCTTGCATAGATTAGCTATTGTAAATAATGCTGCAATTAAAATAGGGCTGCAAATATTCTTTCAAATTAGTGTTTTGGGTTTCTTTGGATATGTATCCAGAAGTGGAATCACTGGGTCATAAGGCAATTTCACTTTTAATTATTTTAGAAAAGTCCTGTTGTTCATAGTGAGTGCATCAATCTGCATCCCCACCAGCAATACACAAGGTTTGTCTTTTCTCCACATCCTCCCAACACTTATCTGTTGATTTATTAATGAGAGTCATTCTGACTGGTGTGAGATGATATCTCACTGTGGTTTTAATTTGCATTTTTCTGATGATTAGTGATGTTGAGCATCTTTTCATATGTCTATTGGCCATGTGGGTGTTCTCTTTGGAGAAGTGTCCTATTCAGGTCCTTTACCCATTTTTTTAATTGAATTGTTTTTGTTTGGTTTTGGGGGGTATTAAGTCATATGAGTTCTTTATAAATTTTGGATGTTAATCTCTTTTCAAATATATCACTGGCAAATATATTCTCCCATTCAGTGGGTTGTATTTTCATTTTGTTGATGGTTTCTTTTGCTGTGCAAAAACTTTTGGTTTGATGTAATACCATTTTTTACTTTTTTCTTTTCTTTTGCCCAAGGAGATATATTAGAAAAAAATATTCCTCAACCATAAAAAAAGAACAAAATCTTACCATTTGCAACAGTATAGATAGACCTAGAGAGTTATTATGCTAAGTGAAATAAGCCACCAGAGAAAGACAAATATCATATGATTTCACTTATACGTGGAATATAAAGAACAATATAAACGAATAAACAAACAAACCAGAAACAGGCTCACAGATACGCAGAACAGATTGATGGTTACCAGAGTAGAGGGGTTTGGGAGAGTGGGTGAAAAAGGTGAAGGGATTGGGAAGTACAGATTGATAGTTACAAAACAGTCAGGGGGATGGAAAGTATAGCATCAGGAATATAGCCAATAATGTACTAACTATGTACAGTGACATTTGGGTATTGGAAATACTAGAGGAAACACTTTATAAAATTTATAACTGTCTAACCACTATGCTGTACACCCAAAACTATTACAAAATAATATTGAATGTAAACTGTAATTGAAAAACAATATTTTCACATTGCTAACCACAGATTTCCAACTGCCAATAGAAAACAGTGTTTTCATATTCCCAGCTGCTGATTCTTGACCTCAGATATAACGGTATTTTCACATTCACAACTGTGGATTGAAAATACTGATTTTGATCCATGGTTGAGTCAATCCATGAATGCAAAGGACTGTAGCATCAAAAGTCACACACAGGTTTTTGACTAAGTGGGTCCTAACCCATTAACTTCATTCTTCATAGGTCAAATGTAGCTAGATGTTTTAACACATCTGTCCTAGCAATTGATAAAACAAACATTTTTTAAAATGTAGCATAGAAGATTTGAACAATGCTATCACCTAACACAACTTAGTGTTTGTAGATCACCACATGCAACTACTGGAGAATACACGTTTTGCAGGTGCATGAGGAACACTTACCAAAACACACCAAATGCTTTCCATAAATAAATCTCTTGATAAATTCAAAAGATTGAAATCATAGGGAGTATGCTTTCTGATCCCCCCAAAATTAAACCAGAACTCAACAACAATAATAAAGTAACTAGAAAATCTCCCAAATATTTTTAAATGATGCAACACAGTTTTAAAAATAAGCCATGGATCAAAGAAGAAATTATAGCAGAAATTAGAAAATGTCTTGAACCAAATGATAATAAAAATAATAGAGCAAAATCCATGGTATACAACTAAAGCAATGGTTAGGGGGAAAATTGCATAGATTTAAATAAAATATTCAGTCAATGATCTAAACTTTCAGTTCAAGAAGCTGGAATCAGAGCAGCAAAATAAGCTCACAGAAACTACAGAAGGAAAATAATATGTAAAAGAAGATATTCGTGAAATTGAAAAAAAAGATAAATGATAGAGAAATCAACAAAGCAAAATTTGGTCTTTTGAAAGATTAGTAAAATTTATGAACCCTAAAAAGGAAAAAAAGAGAAAGAGAAAACACATAACCTGCAGGGGCCCCTGTCCCGGGCACCAGATGTGGGGGGCGCTCTGCCCTCAGAGCCCCATCCCTCCATCACAGATGAAAATAAAAACTACCAAGACATGACTGCTTGGGGAGGAAAGGTGGTCAAACTCTCAGAGGAGAATGACCCAGAGCCCCTTCCTTACTGGGCTTTTATTGGGCTCAAATACACGGGAATACAGGTTTAACATTTCAAAGAAATCTGAGGGCTTAATCTGAGTCAGTATTTGTCAAGAAAGGGGGTTGCCAAACTTTGGGAGACATACTCATTTCTTCCTTGGACCCTTGTCATTTAAATGAGAGCACTCCTAGCAAAGCAGGTTTCACAGGACTTTAGGAATTCTTTCTTATGCCTGATCACCCGGGGAGCCCTCCTGGCTGGCACAGGGCTGCACCACTCGCCCCCACAGTTTCAGGCTTTAAGCTGATTAGGAAGCAGGAGACATTTCCCAGATGGGAATGAGGACTCAGGCTATGTCAGAATAGCTGGGGGGCGAGGGTCCATCACATCCTCTTTGCTGCAGCCCACCCCCCCAGTCCTTCCATGAGGCCTCCCAAGTGGTCATGTCTGGCTCAGGTTGCCCCTCCCATGAGGAGTCTTACCCGTCATTGACTGCCAACCAAGCATTGGGGCCAGAGATGGATGAGGCAGAAGCAGCACTCCTGCCAGGGAGATAAGCTTTGTCTCCTTAGTAGGTCACATCTTTGTGACAGAACAGACCCAGATGAAGTGGGTCCCTTGGCTCTTACACAGCCCACCATGGGGTGAGGGTTACAACTCCTGAAACCAAGCTGAATGGTCCACAACAATAACCAGTACAAGGAATGACTAAAAGGATGTCCCTGTATCCTATGACAATAAAGGAATAATAAGAGGGTATTATTAAAACTTTCTTCAATCAATTTAAGAAATTCCCTAGAAATGACAAATTCCCTAAAACATAAAACTCTGTAGAGGTAGCACAGAAATAAATAGATACTCTCAAGAGTAATATCTTTGAAAGAATTTGGAATGCCTAGTTAAAACCCTCCCTGCAAAGAAAATTCTAGGCCCAAAAATTACTGAAAAATTCTACTAAACTTTTAGGAAGAAATTACAATAATATACAAATTCTTTCAGTGTATAAAGTAAGAGAGAACATTTCTCAGCTTATTTTACATGGCCAATACAATGCTGATACTAAAACCTAACAAGGACAGTAACAGAAAACTACACACTAAATTACTTATAAGCATAAACATGAAAATCTTTAATGAAATATAAGCAAATCAAATTCAACAATAGATGAGAAGGATAATACTTCATTCAAATGTGGGTTTATTCTGGGATTGCAAAATTGTTTTAACATTCAAAAAGCAAACAAATGAGCAATTATCCACATTCACAAAATAAAGGAGCAAAATACATGATTAACTCAGTAGATGAATAAAAAGCTCTTGATAAAAGTCAGTACTGAGTCATACATGAAAACTACCAGCAAACCAGTAATAGAAATGAATTTTCTTAATTTGATAAAGTGTCTATACAAAACTTGCAGGTACTATAATTCTGAATGATAGACTATCAAATGTTCTCTTCCTAAGTTGGGAACACAAGAATGATATATACTCTTATGACTTCTATTCAGCACTGTACTAGTGGTTCCAGCCTGTGCAATAAGGCAAAAAAAAAAAAAAAAAAAAAAAAAAAAAAAAAAGGTAAAAGGCATAACAATTGGGGAAAAGGAATTAAAACTGATATTTATAAATAAAATGGTTTTATCCATAAAAGTTCAAAGGAATCCATAAATTGCTAGGACTAATTGAGTTTAACATGCTTGTGGGTTACAAGGTCAACACAAAAATCAACTGTAAAGTTAGCATTTATAACGACATCAAATAACATTAGGTAATTTTGAATAAATTTAACAAAAGATGTATAAGTCCTCAAAACTGAAAACTACAAATTATTGCCAAAATAAATTAAATGAGACAATAAATAAAATGATATATAATTTTCATGGAATGGAAGCCTCAATACCATTAGGATGTCAGTTCTCCCTAAATTAAATCTTCAGATTCAATGTGATCCCAGCAGATTTGGGGAAAGGGATGGAATTACATTGCTAATGAAAGTTTAAAAGGGCATAATCTCTTTGAAAAATCGGTTTGGCAATTTCTAACAAAGTTAAATAGAGAGTTACTTCATGACCCAAGAATTTGACTTCAAGGTACACCTAGCAGCACTCAGATGTGCCTGCAGTCAAGAAATGTTAAACAAAATTAAATTGCCCAACTGGTCAAGCAGAAAGGCAGATTGAAGCAATTCAATTTCTTGTTTTTGTCCTTACAATCAGTGTGCTCTTTTTTATTTTTAATTTACTGTCTAAACATAAGACTGTGTAGCATCACAGGGTTGGGACACACAAACTCCATCTGAAATATTATCCAGCAGTTCTGAAGGAAGACACACTCTCAAAACAAGCATGTGTAGCTGATTTCACATGTGTCTGGGCCAATCATATAACTAGGCATTCTCCAAATTAACTTTTTTTTGTAGAATCCAATGCATATTTTAAAATACGAAGTTAAAATTTCACTGTTTGAAGCTCACTTGCATAAAATTAAAACTCAACAGTAAACCAGAGCAGTTGTTTAGAACCTAGACCCCTAAAAGATTTTGGGGAGGAGGAATATGTTACCACGGAATCGATGACATTGCTCAGAAGTGTTCTTCCTGATAGAAGATGGTGGCCGAGTAGGTGGGAGCTGAGCCCACTTGCTTGTGCCCTCAGCATGGATTTTCTGCTGATCTTCTGACAAGTGACCTGAACAATCAATGGGATCTCAACTGATATGAATTTTTGAAGCCAAAATTACAGAGGATGCTTTCCACTGTCTTGTAAGCAATTTTATAAGTTGAGGGGGGAATGTCCTGTGTGAGGCACCTGCAGCAGAGAAAAGATTAGACAGAAAACGCAGATACTGGTTCCCACCTCTCCCGGAGCAAGAGCCCTGGTCCCATAGAGGGAAACACCCCCAAACCTAATCTGGAGAGACTTGGAAGGATATACAGAGTCTGGGAGACTTAGGCTGCACACACACACACACAGACACACACACACACACACACACACACAGAGTGAGCAGCACATCCACAGCTGCAGTGCCAACCGGGAGAGTTCCAGAGAGAAACTGTCTCCTAAAACTGTCGGAGGCACTGACAGGCTGTGGACAGCCCTGACCTAGAAAAACTTTCTGCTCTTTGGGGAGGTGGAGCACGGGGAGAGCTGACCCACAGCTCCAGGTGGCAGTGTGGGTGCTACGTAGAGACTTTTTTCAAAGGGGAGCTGAGGCGTGGCAAGGCAGGGACTCTGTACTCACATGCACAATGCCTCTGCCAACAAAGAAATCAGAGAGAAAATGCTGTTCATTCCCACTGAGTCCAGCTGCACAGGAAGAACAGAAAGTGGAACACTAAAGTGACTGTGGGACCGGACCCAGGGCAGCTGGTGAGCAGGGGGCTGCACACAGCAGAGTTCAGATCTAAGTCTCCTATGAGAATGGCAGCCTGGGAACCAGGTGGCCAGGGGTTGAGTGCCTGAGACTCATTGCAGCAAGGCAGGTCCCCTCACAGGCAGGCATGCCCAGCCCTCACCTACAGGATTGCAGACTCTGCAGATCAGGGAGACCAGGCTCAAGAGCTCCCTACTTAGTGCATATCCACAGGGGAAAGAAGGAAAAGCTCTGAAAGGGCCTTTCGGAACCTCTGTCAGACACTACAAGTTATGCTGGTTCCTGGGGCCCTGATCCACTGAAATCAGCAGAGCAGAGAAATTAGAGACAGGTGCAAAAAGGGGTGTTCAGGGCCCTGCCCAGCCTTGGCTTTCACACAGAGCTGCGATCAGCCCAAGCAGGAAAGAGCTGACCCTTTTACACAGATTGGCCACTCATAGGAAACAGATAACTAATTCATCAGAAACCATACATTATTGGAAATAACTGGGACAGACCAAGTTGTGAGACAGAGGGAATCTTCCCTGGAGACTAAACAGCAGGTCCTGGGGGTGACCCAAGGATTCCACCCTCCCGATCTCAGCAGAGACCCCCTCTGGAGGCTGGTTGAGGTGTTACTTGCAGTGCTCTTCAACATTACATGACTGCTGGGCCTTGTGCTGATGGAAAGCTGGCAGTGCAGAACAGGGAAGACCAACCAGGCCTGAAGAAGACAGGCACAGACTGTGGATCACTTGTAGCTCGAACAGGCTGCCTAGGGCTAGACTAGGGCTAGACCATCTGACATTACCAGGGATGGATACAGAAAGAGAAAACAGTGGCAAATGCTAGACTCTGCTGAGACAAATTCCACCTTGCTCGTCTTCATTATTTGTGTTATTTCTTCTCTGGCATAGCTTTTTAACATTTTTTGCTTTTTCTTCAAGTTTGTTCCTATTATTTCACTATGTTTTTATGTTAGTTTTATTTCAAATCTCATATTTTACTTCTCCCTTCCCTTACTCCAATTTACCTTCTTCTTCCCTCTTCTTATTTTTGTTTTATATTCTATTTTTCTTTTTCTTTTACTTTTTAAAGTATATTTTATTGATTATGCTATTACAGTTGTCCCATTTTTTTCTTCCCTTTATCCCCCACCACCCTGCACTCACTCCCTCTATCATTCAACACCCACTTAGTTCATGTCCATGGGTCGTATATATACGTTCTTTGGCTTCTCCATTTCCTATACTGTTCTTAACCTCCATCTATTTTGTGCCTACCAATTATGCTACTTATTCCCTGTACCTTTTACCCCATTCTCCCCACTCCCCTTCCCCACTGATAACCCTCCATGTGATCTCCATTTCTGTGATTCTGTTTCTGTTCTAGTTGTTTCCTTAGTTTTTACTTTTTACATTCAGTTGTTGATAATTATTAGTTTGTTGTCATTTTACTGTTCATAGTTTTTGATCTTCCTTTTCTTAGATAAGTCCCTTTAACATTTCATATAATAAGGTCTTGGCGATGATGGACTCCTTTAACTTGACCCTACCTAGGAAGCACTTTATCTGCCTTTCCATTTTAATGATAGCTTGGCTGGATAGAGTAATCTTGGATATAGGTCCTTGCCTTTCATGACTTTGAATAGTTACTTCTAGCCATTTATTGCCTGTAAGGTTTCTTTTGAAAAACCAGCTGATAGTTTTATGGAAATTCCTTTGTAGGTAACTGTCTCCTTTTCCCTTGCTGCTTTTAAGATTCTCTCCTTATGTTTATTCTTTGGTAACTTAATTATGATGTGCCTTGGTGTATTTCTCCTTGGATCCAAATTCTTTGGGACTCTTTGAGTTTGCTGGACTTGCATATCTATTTCCTTCACCAGAGTGGGGAAGTTTTCCTTCATTATCTTTTCAAGTAAGTTCTTAATTTCTTGCTCTCTCCTTCTGGCACCCCTATGATTCAGACAAAACATTTAAATTTGTCCCAGAGGTTCCTAAACCTCTCCTCATTTTTTTGAATTTTTTTTTCTTCATTCTGTACTAGTTGAATGTTTATTTCTTCCTTCTGTTCCAAATCATTGATTTGAGTCCCAGTTTCCTTCTCTTTACTGTTGGTTCCCTGTATATTTTTCTTTATTTTACTTTGCATAGCCTTTAATTCTTCCTCTATTTTGCATTTGTACTCAATTATTTCAGTGAGCATTCTAATTATGAGTGTTTTGAACTCTGCATCTGATAGGTTGGCTAGCTCCTTGTCACTTACTTCTTTCTCTGGAGTTTTGATGTGTTCTTTCATTTGGGCCATATTTCTTTGTCTTGGTGCACTGGTTACATTGTAAGGGGTGAAGCCTTACGTGTTTACTAGGGTGGGACAACACTCTTTGCTGTGTTGTGATGTTGTATGTTGCGGAGGGGTCAGAGAGAGAACAATGTCACTTGTTTGGCTCTTGTCCCACTTTCAGTCACTTCTCTTGCTCCCCACAAGTAGATTGTGCCCTTTCAGGTGTTGCCCTGGTGCTGATTCCTGGGTGGGAGGGCTTGTATATATTCTAGGATCCTGTAGGCCCCTCCAATGGACTCTCCTGTGAGACTGGGAATTTCTCCTGCTACCACGACCTCACAGGTTTTTACAACCAGAAGTTTTGAGGATTTAGTTTCCCATGATGGAACCCTGGGTTGCATGGTCTGTCTCACTACCCAGTTATTACTCCTGGCTTAACCACACATGAATGTGGGATCTCCCAGACTGCCAGCTGCAGCCTTGCCACACGTCCTCTCTGCCCTGGCTGCATGTCACTTCCCCTCCTACCATTCTGGATGAATGTTTCTTCTTCAACTGCTTTGTTATTGAACTTGCATACATTTCAATTTTCTGGGAGTTCTGGTTATTGTTTGTTTTTTATAAATTGGTTGTTATCGTTCTTTAGGTTGTGCAAGGAAGTGAAGTGTATCTACCTACATCTCGATCCTGGCTGGAAGCCTCCACTTTTTCTATTTTTCACTTTTTACACCTTGTTTCTATCTCACACTCTTACTGTTTCTCCTCTCTCCAGCCTCACAAAACCATTTCTCTTGCCATTAATGACCTCTCACTTTTTCCCCATTCTTATAGTATCTTTATTCTCTCTCCACACTTATTAATCTTTGCTGCTTTGTTGTTGATATGGTGGTTGTTGCATTTCTTCAATTTTATTCCTAGATGTTCACTATTTTTATATTTCAACTCCCAATTTTTACTGTTACTATTTCCTACTCCATTTTGCCTTCCTCCTGCCCTTCTTTTATTCATCTTAAATTTTATTCCCTCCTCTGCCTTAGCCAGGTTCTTATTCCTTATTCTTACTATTTTCTCCCTCTATCCTCTCAAAATCACTTTTCTTTCCTGCAGACATCTCATAATCTTTTTTCTTCCTTTTTTCCTTTTTATTCTTTCCATCTTTATTAATCTTTGCTTAGTTGTTGCTGATATTGTTATGGTGTTTGTTTCTCTTCAATTTTGTTCCTATTTTTCAACTATTTAAAAAAATTCCTTTAAACCTCATATTATACCCTTCCCCTTTTTTGCTCCATTTTGCCTTCTTCCCTCCCTTTTTATTTTTGTACTTTAAATTTTATTTTCTTTCTTTCCTGGCTTTGTTTCTATTCCCTTCTCTTACCCTCCTTCTACCATCTCAAAATCATTTATCTTTCTCTTAGTCATCTCGCATTCATTTTTGCTGTCTTATAACAGTCCTAATTTCTTTTACCTTTATAAATATTTGGTCATTCGTGTTGACAGTGTGGTTGTGGTTGGGGAGTATTTTTGAGGGTATGGGTTTTGTAACCCAGGTAGTTTTATTTTGTTCTGGCAGCAGCTGTACAACAGCATACAAGACATAATAGGTAGTGTGACTCTTAGGCAGCCAGAGGGAAGAACCTACCAAAGAATGACCCCCCCAAAACCAAAACAACCAAAATAACACTATAATAATAGAACCCACATAAATGGCATAAAGTGAATCCCAAGAGCATCCAGCTCAAGAGATCAAGGAAACTGCACCACTGAGTCCCACAGGTCTCCTATCACAGAATGCCACCCCACATAGACAGGGAGTCAAAGAAGATCAATCCAATATGCAGAAAGAAACAAAAAGAGTCACCTAAAATGAAGAGACAAGAAACAACCCCCAATTGAAAGGAAAGGAGGAATCCCCAGAAAAAGTGATAAATGAAATTGAGGCAAGAAATCTATCAGACATAGAGTTCAAAATAATGATTATAAGGATGCTCAAGAAATCAGTGAGAACTACAAGGAACTCTATGGGAGCTATGAGGAGCTTACAGAGAACTACACCAGCATAAAAAAGGACATAGAAACTATGAATAAGAGCCAGGAGGAAATGAAGAACACAATATCTGAAAAAAAAAAAAAAAAAGAATACACTAGAGGGGATTAAAAGCAAGCTAGATGAACCAGAGGATCAAATCAGTGAGTTAGAAGACAAGATAGAAAGAAACACCCAGTCAGAGCAACAAAATGACAAAAGATTAAAAAAGAATGAAAATAGTTTAAGGGAGCTGCAAGACAACATGAATGTAATAATATTCACATCATAGGGATATCACTGGGGGTGGGGGTGCTCCACCTGCAGGGTCCCCTGGCTGCCACAGATGAGAATAAGTCTACCAAGACATTATCTGCTTGGGGAGGAAAGGTGGCTGATCTCTCAAAGGAGAAGGGCCAAGAGGCTTTTCCTCAATGGGCTTTTATTAGGTTCATTTTGCACAGGAATACAGGTAAAGCTCATTAATCATTGCTAGATAGTAAGGATCAAACAATAGATAACATACAAAGAACTACTAGGGCTTATTCTGAGTCAAGGTCTGTAAGCTAAAGGGCTACAAAACTTTGGGAAACAAACTCATTTCCTGCTCGGATCCTAACGTTTAACTGAGAGTATTCTTAGCAGAGCAATTTTCACAGGATTTTATGTATTCTTTCTTAGGCCTGATCACCCGGGAAACCCACCCTTCCAACACAGAGCTACACCACCCTCTGTCATTGTTTCAGGCTTAAGTCAGGCAGGGGAAGTAAGGCAGCCAAGAGATTAGGAGACTTCTCACAGACAGAATGAGGACTCGGGCTATGTCAAAGCCAAGAGGTAAGGGTCCATCACTCCCTTTTGCAGTAGCCCCCCAAGTCCTTCCCTGGGGCTCCCCATGATTGTGCCTATCTTAGGTTGTCCCTCCCTTGAGGAATCTTACCGATCATTGGCTAACCACTCATGCACTGGGGGCCAGGCAGGGTGAAGTAAAAGAGGCAGAGACAGTGTCCCTGCCAGGGAGATAAGCTTTGTCTCCTTAGTGGCTTATGGTCCGAAGGTCGCTCACTCATCCTTAGCCATGAGGTGATTACCACTTCTGAAACCAGGCAGAGCGGTTCCCAACCTATTAGAAAAGGAAGAAAAGGAGCAAGGGATAGAATACCTGTTTAAAAAGGTAATGACAGAAAACTTTCCTAACTTGGTGAGAGAAAAAGTCATGCAATTCCAGGAAGTACAGAGCATTCCAATCAAGATGAATCCAAAGAGGCTCACTCCAAGACACATCATAATTAAAAAGGCAAAATTTAAAGACAAAGAGAGAATCTTAAAGGCAGCAAGGGAGAAACAACTAGTAACATACAGGGGATATCTGATAAGGCTATTAGCTGACTTCTCAACAGAAACACTAAAAGTCAGAAGAAAATGACAGAAAATATTCCAAGTAATGAAGAGCAAATGCCGGCAAGCAAGATTACTCTATCCAGCAAGGATCTGATTTAAAATAGAAGGCAAAATAAGGTGCTTCCCAGGAAAAAGAGGCTAAAAGTGTACATCTCCACCAAAACAGCATTGCAAAAGATGCTAAAGGAACTGTTTTAAGGAGATTAAGGAAAAAGGGGAGAGAGAAAAAGAAAGGGGGGAGAGGTACACAGTACAAAGGGAAAAAATGGCAATGAAGTAATACCTATCAATAATAACCTTAAATGTAAATGGATTAAATGATCCAATTAAAACACATAGGGTACTTGAATGGATAAGAAAACATGACCCACATATATTCTGTCTAAAAGAGATCCACCTCAGAACAAAAGATCTACACATGATGAAAGTGAGTGGATGGAAAACTATTCCAAGCAAATTGACATTTAAGAAAAAGCTGGGGTAGCAGTATTTATATCAGACAAAATAGACTAAAAAAAAAAAGGCCATAATAGAAGACAAAAAAGGTCACTACATAATACAGTGATCCCTCACCTATTGCGGGAGTTACGTTCCAGAGACCCTTGCAATAGGTGAAAATCCGCAAAGTAGTGGCATTATATTTATTTTATTATTTATATATTTTAAGGCTTTATAAACCCTTCCCACACTCCTATAAACCATTCCCACACTCTTATTAACCTTTCCCACACTCTTATAAACACTTCATATGCTCTTAAACAGTTTCTACACTCTTAAACCTATGTAATTTTAACAACAAATACAAGTCTATATGGGTACTCACCAGTGAAGTGTACAGTCATTCCTCGCTATATTATGGTTCACTTATTGTGGCTTCACTGTATTGTGCAATACAGTGATGCCGCAATAAGTGAACTGTGATATAGCAAGGGATGATTTTACTTACAGGAGTAGTCCAACAAGAGGATACAACCTTTGTAAACATATATGCACCCAACATAGGAGTACCTGAATACATAAGAAAATTCTTGGAAGAGATTTCCTTCCTACAAAAAAGATTGACAGTAATACAGTCATTGTAGGGGTTTTTTTTAACACCCCATCATCAACAATGGATACATGTTCCAAACAAAGATTCAACAAGGATATTGTGGCACAGAACAACACTCTAGATCAAATGGACTTAATTGATATTTACAGAACATTTCACCCCAAAGAAGGACAATATACATTCTTTTCAAATACGCATTGAACATTTTCAAAAATGGACCACATGATAGGACACAAAACAAGCCTCAACAAATTCAAGAAAACTAAAATCATATCAAGCATATTGTAGGATTACAATGGCCTGAAACTAGAAACCAAACTCAAGGAAAAAACTCAAAATCTTGCAAATACATGGATACTGAATAACATGTTATTAAATAATGAATGGGTTAACAATGAGATCAAGGAAGAAATTTTAAAAAAATCTAGAAAAACATGAAAATGAACACATAACAACCCCAAATCTATAGGATATAGAAAAGGCAGTCCTGAGAGGGAAGCTCATAGAAATACAAACCTACAAAATAAGATAGAATAATCTCAAATAAACAACCTAATCCTACATCCACAAGAACTAGAGGAACAAGAACAAATAAATTCCATATTGAGTTGAAGGAAGGAAATAATCAAGATAAGAGTTGAATTAAATGTTATAGGGACTAAAAAAACAATTAAAAGGATCAATGAATCCAGGAGCAGCTTCTTTGAAAAGATAAAGAAAATTGACAAACCTTTAACCAGATTCATCAAGAAAAAAATAGAGAGGACCCATATAAATAAAATCAGAAATGAAAGAGAAGTTACAACTAATACCACAGAAATACAAAGGATTATAAGAAATTACTATGAACAAATATATGCCAAGAAATTGGACAACCTGGGTGAAATGGACAAATTTCTAGAAACATACAATTTTCCAAAACTGAATCATGATGAAGCAGAAGGCCTGAATAAACCAATAATAACTAGTGAAATTGAATAGTAACCAAAAAACTCATGGCACACTAAAGTCCTGGATTGAATGGCTTCACAGACAAATTTTACGAAACATTCAAAGAAGAGCTAACTCCTATTATTCTGAAACTATTCCAAAGAATTCAAGAAACAAGAAGACTCCCAAACTTTTTACAAGGCCAATATTATCCTAATTCCAAAACCAGAAAAAGACACAACAAAGGAAAAAATTACCAGTATCTCTGATGAACATAGATGCTTAAATCCTCAACAAAATATTGGCAATCCAGATCAAGCAATACATTAAACATATCATACACCATAATCAAGTGGGATTCATCACAGGGGTGCAAGATGGTACAATATTTGCAAATCAATATATGTAATACACCACATAAGCAAAATGAAGGACAAAAATCATGTGATCATATCAACAGATGCTAGAAAAGCATTTGATAAAATCCAGTACCCATTTATGATAAAAACACTCAGCAAAGTGGGAATAGAGAGAGCATATCTTATGTACAAGAAACCTACTGCCAACCTCTTACTCAATGGGCAAAAACTAAAAGCTTTACCGCTGAGATCAGGAACCAGACAAGGGTATCTGCTTTCACCACTTCTATTCAACAGAGTATTGGAAGTCCTAGACACAGTGATCAGACAACAGAAAGAAACAAAAAGCATCCAAATTGGAAAGGAGGAAGTAAAAGTGTCACTATTTACAGATGTTATGATAGTGTACATGAAAAACTCTATACTCTCCAGCAAAAAACAACTTAACCTAATTCAGCAAATTAGTGGGATACAAAATCAATATTCAGAAATCAATGGCATTTTTATACACCAACAATGAACTATCACAAAGAGAAATGAGGAATAAGTCCCATTTATGATAGCAAAAAAAAATAAAGTACCTAGGAATATATTTAATAAAGGAGGTAAAAGACCTGTACTTGGAAAACTATAGAACATTTAAGAAAGAAATAAAAGAAGATACGAATAAATGGAAGCATATACTGTTTTCATGGATCAGAAGAGTTAACATCATTAAAATGTCCATACTACCCAAACTAATCTATAGATTCAATACAATTCCTATTAAAATACCAGTGGCATATTTCACAGATCTAGAACAAATATTTCAAAGACTTATATAGAACCAAAAAGGCCCCAAATAACTTCATGAATCCTGAGAAAGAAGAACAAAGTAGGAGGGATCACAATACCTGTTACCAAAGTGTACTAAGCCACAATAATCAAAACAGTCTGGTACTGGCATAAGAACAGACACATATATCAATGGAACTCAACAGAGAGCCCAGAAATAAACCCACATCTCTATGGTCAATGGATATTTGATAAAGGGGACATGAGCATACATTGGAGTAAAAATAGCCTCTTCAATAAACAATGTTGGGAGAACTGGACTGCTACATGCGAAAAATGAAACTATACCATCAAATTACATCATACAACAGAATATACTCAAAATGGATAAAAGACTTAAGTATAAGTTTTTATACCATAAAAGTCCTAGAGGAAAACATAGGCAGTAAAATTTCAGTTATCCCACATAGCAATATTTTTGCTAATATATCTCTAAGGACAATGGAAATAAGGAAAAAAATAAACAAAAGGGACTAAACCAAATTTAAAAGCTTCTGGGTGGCTCCTCCCAAAAAAGACAAAAAAAAAAAACTGTCATCAAAATGAAAAGGGAAATGACTGTATGGGAGAACATATTTGCCAATGATGTGTCAGACAAGGGTTTGATCTCCAAAATACATAAAGAACTCATATGACTCAACATCAGGAAGACAAAAGATCCAATTTAAAAAAGGGGGTGTGAAGGACCTGATTAAAACAACGATGAGATATCACCTCATACTGGTCAGAATGGTCATCATTAATAAATCAACAAACAGTAAGTGCTGATGAGGATGTGGAGAAAAGGGAACCCTAGTGCACTGTTAGTAGAAATGCAGACTGGCGCAGCCACTGTGGAAAACAGTATGGAATTTCCTCAAAAAATGAAAAATGGAACTGCCTTTTGACCTAGTGTTTCCACCGCTGAGAACATACCCTAAGAATCCTGAAACACCAATTCAAAGGATCTTATGCACCCCAATGTTTATAGCAGCGTTATTTACAATAGCCAGGTGCTAGAAACAGCCTAAATACCCATCAGTAGATAATGGGTCCATCAGTAGATAATGCATATTTATACAATGGAATACTATGTAGCAGAAAGAAGGAATTCCTACTTTTGCAATGGCATGCGTGGAACTGGACAATATTATGCTAAGTGAAATAAACCAGGTGGTGAAAGACAAATACCATATGATCTCACTTATGAGAGGAGTCTAATGAATAAAATAAACTAATGAGCAAAAAAGAACCAGAGGCATGGAAAAATGGAACAGTCTAACAGTAGACAGAAGGGAGTGTGCAGGGGGGTAATGGTGGAAAGAAGGGGAAGGGACTAGTCAAAGAACATGTGTAAATGACCCACAGACATAGACAATGGTGTGGGAATTGACTGTGGGAGTGGGGGTGTGCTGGGAAAAGGAGGGCATAGGAGAAAAATTGACACAACTGTAATAGAATAATAATAAAATATTTTCAAAAAATAATTGCTCTTCCATGGTGAAAATAAAAAGCCAAATCATTTTCAGTCCATTTTATTTTTGTTTTCCACTTCTCTACAGATATACATCCTCTTATCACCCATTTCTGGGGGTGGTTGCTAACACTGCCCTGCTGCCGTTGGTGTGCTATTGAACTTCAGAGAATATTTTCACAGGACCATCCCCTGTCCTTTAGCCTCAGTTTCCCCTGGAATTCCCAACCACCTGAGTATGTGGAGCATAAATCAAAGCCCCTTAGTACTAAGCTTCACTGCCCAGAACATTTGGTGCAGTGAGCGGAATGCTGAAGAGAGAACAGAACCACAAAGATGAAGTGTCAGGAACATTGTGTGACAAGACAGTGCAGGGTAAATGTTGGGGGAACAGGGGGCGTTGTCCTGCAGAATGGTACATATGATCATTTGGACAGAAAACAGAGCATGGAATGGAAGTAAATAGTGATTTAGATTCAGATTCCAAATGCTGGAGAACTCAAAATGAAAAGAGGAAAACAAGTGTTTAAAAATGACTCTTTGCACAAATAATACTAATTACAGTCATTCATGTGAACTAATTACCATGTTCCCTAATCACCATGCAGCATATTGACAACAGTCTACCCCACTGCACACGTGTCAGACTAACTAAGTGTAACTGGACAATGTGTACCCTGTCATCACAGTTTATAGCTCATGTAGCCTAACCCAACCTATCTGACCACCTCATTAAAGATTTTAATGGAACATTTGTCCCATGATTTTTTCCCCTGTAAAAGCTGAATCCTTTGAAGCGTTGGGCCTTCCACAGTTGGGAACTTAATCACTGCTCCCTGCTTTTGTTAATGTGCCTCTGCGTGGCCGTCCACTGCAACTGCCGCTGTGCTTCCATCTGCTGGGACTCAGACTAACTTCAAAAGACACAATGGAAACTTCCAGTCTTTCAACAGGAAAGCATTTGGCATTGATCCATGGTAATTAATCAAGAAGGCAAAAAAAAGGAGCGCTGCCATCTGCAATGCTTAAATTATTATCCACCAACCAAGGAGATTAAAAATGATCGCTCACTGAGCCATATGTACAATCACCTTAGACTCTAGATTTCCCAAAATCCAGATTTCAAATATGCTGTCCCCCAACTTTGGTTCAGAAAATATGATCTCTGTTCTCAGGGCCCACGACTGTCTGTCTACACATTACCTGAGACAGCAATGAAGGGTTTTCATGTGCAGGGGGGCTTAGTGCTCCATAGTACTGCTCAGTGTTCAGCCTCCCGTGGAGAGTAGAATGGGATGATAGTGACTGTGGGCACATTGCCAGGTCTTCCTGATAGTCAGCATCATGGAAGTTGGTCACACTCTGCAACCATGGACCAAACCCTACATGCGTTTCTGAGCTGCTGTTTCAGAATGTTTGCTATTTTGAAACAAGGAAATGATTTGAGAAACTATGGTCCATTTGACAACAAACAGGTAATAATTTTAAATGACTGTATTAGTTCCTTATCACTACTGTAACAAATTACCACAAATTGAATGGCTTAAAACAAAATTTATTTCTTATCTTCAATTCTGAAAGTGAGAGGTCCAAAATGGATTGGAAGGGAATCTAGGAAAGAATCTGTTTCCTTGCATTTTCCAGCTTTTAGAAGCCACCTGCATTCCTCAGTCCTTGGTTCCTGTCTTACTCTGACCTCTGCTCCAGTGATCACCTTTCCTTCTCAGATTCTCCCACACCCTTTTCCTTATAAGGACCATTGCAATTGTAACAGACCCACCCAGATAATCTAGGATGTGCATCCTCAACTCCCTGGGGCCGCAGACCAGCACTAGTACAGGTCAGTGGTAGGAACAAGGCAGCACAGCAGGAGATTAGTGGCGGTGAGCAAATGAAGCTTCATCTGTGTTTACAGCCACTCCCCATCACTCACATTCCCACCTGAGCTCCGCCTGCTGTCAAATCAGTGGCAGCATTAGATTCTCATGGGAGTATGACCCCTACTGTGAACATTTGACAAATCTAGTTTGCACACTCATGAGAATCGAATGCCTGGTGATCTGAGGTGGAGTGGAGGCAGTAATGCTAGCGCTGGGGAGCAGCTGCAAATACAGATTATCATTAGAGGAGGTTTGACTGCACAGAGACCACAATAAATCAACTGCTTGCACTCATATCAAAACCCTATCAGTGAGTGGCAAGTGACAATTAAGCTGCAACTGGTGGCAGGCTTTAAGTCAGAATCTGATAATTATTTTAGTGCACACGAGCCTGCCCATCATTTTAATGATCACTCCGATTCTCGCCTCTTTCCCACATGGCACACTTTTCTCAGTCACGGTTTTGATAAGCCCACATACTAACCCTAGTATGTGGTGAGTTGTATAGTTATTTCATTATATATCACAATGTAATAATAATAGAAATAAAGTGCACAATAAATGTAATGCACTTGAATCATCCTGAAACTATGCCCCCAACCCCTGTCTGTAGAAAAATTGTCCTCCACAAAACCAATTTCTGGTGCCAAAAAGGTTGGGGACTACTGATCTAGGATATTGCAGGATAATTTCCCCATCTCAAAATGCCTAACCTAACTGCATCTGCAAAGTCCCTTTTGTTATATGTGAGGGTGTGATTGTCCTGCCTATTGCAATGATCAGAAAAGTAATGCCAAAACAAGGAGAGCATTTCTGATACAAAGTTAACTGAAGCAAAATACACAACTAAGATTATTTGGCAAAAAAATAAATATACAGGTAGAGTAGAAAATCAGGGTTAAGTGTGACAAACGTTCTATAAAAATAGCAGGATTATTGATGATTTTCTTCCTCTACCACTTCACCTTAGTCAGTAATTTTCTTTAATGGTCTATTATTGGGAATGAGCTGACATTTATCAGAGCACACAAAGAAAGACAGTAATTAAAACTGAAAAATAGTGTATATATTATCTCAATGAATAACTCATCTTCTTCTCCAATTTGTAATAAAATTGGAAAGACATAAATAAAAGCGAAACCAAAATTAACTTTGTCAGATGGAAGAATAATCATCTTCACTTTCATGACTTCAATTTACTTTAGTGTTAAGTGAATCTAGAAATTTGCTTCAATTCTTTAGATATTCAATGTTTATGGTCTAAATTTAATTTTTGTAAAATTTTATAACAGCTTTCTAGAGATGTATTTCATATACACTCACAAAGTTGTGCAAGCATCACCACTATCTAATTTCAGAACATTTTCATCTCCCCCCAAAGAAATCCCACATCCATTAGCTGTGGCTCCCCACTCCCCCGACCCCCGCCCCAGTGCCCTGGCAACAACTAATCTACTTTCTGTCTCTATGAATTTTTCTGTTCTGGACATTTCATATAAATGGAACCATACAATATGTGGCCTTTTGTGAGTAGCATTACTTAACATAATGTTTTCAAGTTTCATCCATGTGGTAACATGGATCAGTATTTTATCCTATTTTTCATCTCAGCAACATTTCATTGTATAAGTATAGCTCATTTTATTTATCCATTCATCAGTTGGTAGACATTTAAGGTATTTCCATTTGGGGGTTATTATATATAATATAATGATGTTATGAACATTTGTGTACCAGCATTGGTGTATACATAGTTTTCATTTCATTTCTACTTAGCAGTAAAATTGCTGGGTCACATGACAAATTTATGTTTAACATTTTGGGGAACTGTCAACCTGTTTTCCAAAGTGGCTTCACCATTTTACACCACCACCAGCAATGCACAAGGAATTAAATTTCTACACATCCTCATCAACACTTGTTATCGTCCATTTAAACAATTACAGCAACCCTAGTGAGTATGAACTGCTATCTCATTGTGGTTTTAATTTTCATTTTTGTAATCATAATGGTGCTGAAGCATCTCTGCCTGTAGCTCTTGGCCATTTGTCTATCCTCATGGAGAAATATCTATTCAAATCCTTCTTTAAAGTGAGTTATTAATCTTTTCATTGTTGCATTGTAAAAGTATTTCATATATTCTGGACACAAGTCCCTTATCAGATATATGATTTGCAAATATTTTTCCCATTCTGTTGGTATGTTATTAATTTTTCAAAACTCAACATTCTCTAGGCACATTGATTCAAGATTATAACAATGCCAGAGAACTTCAGCTGGATATTATTCCTTTCACATTTGTATTTTTCTCCCCATTTATTTTTCTGCTTAAAGTCCAATGTTACCATTATAAAATTATTTAACACATGATTTTCAAAGGTAAATGTTATCTTCACATTGAATACATAGGGGAACTCCTCTCTGCAAAATGCTTGTTCTTTTTCCCCAGCACTGCAACTGCAGGTCTCGTTTCTTTGTACCTATAAGAGAGAGAGAAAGAGAGAACGCACACTTTTTCTAATGAATGTTCTTTTCTCTTGTCTCTTACTCATACATTGAAGATAATATTTCATCTCGTAGCTCCAGGCAGTCCCCACGGGTTCCTTCTGTCAAAATCCAGAACAATAAGGATGAACTCCCTGCTCTGTTAGGGCTGCTTTTTCCTCTTCTGCTGTCAGCACTTGCTGCTGTGCTTTCTAAACAGGGAAATCTTTTTGGGAACCATAATCCTTACTTGCACAAGTGATCATCTATGGCTAGGCTGTCTCCAAATTTTAATAACCCAGAAATTTATATTTAAAAGGAACATCAACCAAATAATTGGCCTGGGATGGAATGATTTCAGATACTACAATTTTATTCTCTCTACTTAGCTTTGCCCATTTTTCTATGTTGACATGCTATCAAATAATGTCATTTCTTTCTTTCACTAGCTTATCCTAGGACAAGATAGCTATAATCTGACCTCAGCTCTTCATGCTTTTTCACCCTTTGGACCTTTCTTAATACTTAAACGTTACCATTTAAGGTCCTCTCTCAATACTGTTAGGAGGCCTTTTGATAAAATGGCATCCAAAGCAAAATTACATCCTCACTACGAAATGTGAGTTACATGTGGCCTTTGGTGGTCAAGCAGCACGAGGAAGTGATATTTGACAAGGCCAAGTGAGAGTCTTCTCTGTTGTGGGTACTGTGAATAGCTCAAGGTACATTTCTCAGCTGTTATTAGAATTTTAAGAGTTTTTTTAAGAAAAAAAAAAGAAGTACTGTGAAAGCCTAATAGTCGATTCCATTGTCATTTCTGTGTACTTGACTCTCATCCATTTAAAATGATCAGGAAGTTCCACTGTGGCTTGTTAATTTAGTGAGCTAAATTGTCAGTGAGGTAACTACATGGATTATTTATCACCACATAATGGAATATAACGTAGTAAATATTTATCAAAACTAATAATAACACCTGAGTGAAAAAAGGTAAAGGGATTAAGACGTACAAAGTGGCAGTTACAAAATAGTCATGGTGATGTAAAGTACAGTGTAGAAAATGCAATAACTATGAATGGTGTCAGGCGACTGCTAGATCTGTTGTGGGGAACAGCTTCACGTTATATAAATGTCTAACCACTATACTGTACACCTGAAACTTAGATAATATTAAATGTCAACTGTAATTGAAAATAAAAAGTAAAATAAAAACATAAAATTATGCTCACATTAAGTGAGAAAGCAGGATTAATAATGATAGGCTTAGTGTAATTGCAACTATATGCATAAAAATGCATTTAAAGATCAAGAGAAAATATATCAAAGCATTAATACACTTCTCCTGCCCAGACATCAGAGCTCTTGGTGCTCAGGCCTTCAGACTTGGATGGAATTATACTATCAGCCTTCCTGGTTCTTCGGTTTGCAGATGGCACATGTGGGACTTCTCAGCCTCCATGATTGTCTGAGCCAGTTCCTATAGTAAGTGTTCTCATATATATCTATACACATCCTATTGGCTCTGTAGAACCCTGAATAACATACACTCCCAAATGTAAGACCCTTCTTAGCCTACAGGCCATACAAAAACAGACAACAGGCTGTGTTTGGACCATCAACATTGTTTGCCAACTACTGTTCCAGGTAATCGGGTGTGTGGCTACAAATCTACAGTCCCATTGCCATGGAGGATTGGGGATTGGGGGAAAGTGTAGAAATATAATGAGGAACAAATAGCTCTCTCTGTTATAGAGAGAATATCATAACATATTCAGGTTATGATATTTTAAGAATTTAAGACTACCAGTTATTTGAAATAATAGGAGAATGCTCATGACATAAGTTTAAAAGACAAATACAAAGTTTATGGTATATTTTTTAAGCCACAAATAAATGTGATGTGAAAAGAAACCTGTAAGAAAATTTTCTAAAACACTATATTGACTTTCTCTGGTTGATTTGCATCTGGGTTATTTCATATAATTTATCTTCCTATTTGTCTGAATTGTAACAGTTTTATTATAATGACCACATATTACAATTTAAATATATGTATTTTTTTTCTTTTTTTTAATTTTTATTTTCATTGTTGATCTTGTACAGTTTTCTGTCTTTTATTCTCACCCGAACCCACCACCCCAGCCCTCCCCACCTCCCTCCCATTTCCACCCCCCGCATAGTTTTTGTCCATGTGTCCTTTATACTTGTTCCTGTAAATCCTTCCCCTTTTCCCCTGAAATTCCCTAGAGTAAAAAAGTCATCAATAATTTAGAATGTCCCTTTCAAATATAAGAATAAACCTATATTTTTCATCCTCTGTGAATTATGGCATAGTGATATATTAAAGGTGAAATACTTGTTAAAATTTCAGAGCTGAAAAGCACCTGGCAATAATCAACTTCAACTTCTATATAAAATTTTGTTTTAAGTTTACAACAGTTTACTACTAGAAAAAGATTACTTTTTCTTTCGTTATTATGTGGAGAAATTAGATGTCATTTCTCATCAGAGGTTTGAAAACAAAGAGCTCAACAATGAAGAAAATAATTTTCTAATCACTGGTTTTCAACAACAAACACACTCTAAGCTTTGTGGGGAAAACCTAAGTGGGAGAGCTTGAACGGTCACAGCAGTTGGGGAACACTACTGACGCTTGGCGGCAGGGACCAGGAATTGCAGCGCTCCCCGAACCCGGGGAGAATCTTGCCTAACCCAGAGCAGTCCTGTGTCTCACATGACTTTCATACGCATAACAGCCCATTGATAATCATAAGAGCTTAGAACTTCACTCAGATTTACATAAAAGCCAAATTATTGGTGCACGCTTGTATACGGTTGGTCCTAATACTGTGTGTCCTCTTATATGTGGATATTTTTTCAATAAATATGTGCTGTACTGTAAATGTATTTTCTCTTACGATTTTCTTTTCTCTAGCATACTTCATTGTAAGAATATAGTACATAACAGATATAACATACAAAATTTGTGTTAATCAAATATTGGTAAGGCTCCAATCAACAATAGGCTATTAGTCATTAAGTTCTGGAGTAGTCAACAGTTATATTTGGATTTCTAATGGTGTGGAGGGCGGGTACCCCTAACTGCTGTATTGTTCAAGGGTCAACTTGTACATTAAATTTCCTAGGACAGTAAAAAATTACTGTATTTTAAGGACATTTAAAATCTGTTTCTTCTGAAACATTGCCAAGAGTTGTTCACTATTTTAGAAAATCATCACCAATAGTAACACTGTGCATATTATTTGAATCACAAATGCAACACAGCTGAATCCAGCTATATTTGTAACTATATCTATGGTGAGCTTTGGGAGAGGGGCAAGCATCTGATCTCATTGTCTCTTCTAATATAGTCATGTCCAATATTTACATATGAAATAAGTGTTATTTGGTTGTCTTTTAGAACACTAATTCTAAAGAATGTAGGCACCCCTATGTTTATTTCAGTGTTATTTACAATTGCCAAGATTTAGAAGCAGCCCAAGCGTACATCAGTAGACAAGTGGATAAAACAAGTATGGTACATATACACAATGGAAGACTACTTGGTCATAAAAAAGAAGAAAATTTTACCCTTTGCAACAGCATGGATGGACCTGAAGTACATTATGCTAAGTGAAATAAGCCAGTCAGAAAAAGACAAATACATGATTTCACTCATATGTGGAATCTAGTGAACAAATGAACTAACAAACAAAATAGACACAGACTTGTGGATAGAGGGCAGGCTGACAACTCTTAGGGGTTAGAGGGGTTGAATAAAAAGGTAAAAGGACTCCTGGACATGGACAACAGTGTGGAGATTGTGGGAGGAGGGGATATAAGGTGGATAAATGGTAATGGAAAAAATGCAATTAAAAATATGTTTAAAAGTTTTTAAAAAGAAATACATATTATTTAAATTATCTATCTTATTTATTTTGATCTTCTTATCTAATGTAGAAAAATTATGTATAAACTGGGAGTAGTTTTAGATAGAAAATATTTAATTATTGGTCCTTAATCAAAACCCTCAAAAAATTAGAAGATAAATAGGAAAGATGAATCCAAAGCTAACTGATTTTTTTCCTGTGGAATTTTATTTGCGCCAGTTTTCCCTGGGCTCAATTTTGTTACTGGTTTCAAATGAAGACCTGTGCGAGCTGGAAGACACAAGATTCAATGTGGTGCTGCCTATGGCTGGAGGGCTTTGACTCTCTACAATGTGCTTCCCATTTCCCAAAATGTGTGCCGCATTTTTCTGTGTGTGGGGTGGGCAGTTAAAGCTAACAGGCTAGTCCAAATGCAAAGTGTGGAAGAAAAAAGACTCCACTTCTGAAAAGGGGGAATGTCAATGTCACATTGCACAAGAACATATAGTAGGGTGGGTGAAATGTGTAAATGTTAAATAATCTATTCAAAGAAATTTTTCTCCCTCTAATTCTTCCTTGGTCTTTGGCCATCAATCAAAACCATATAAAATAAGGCAAATCCTTTTTTTCAAATAACATCTTTTAAACTGTTTGAAAAGAGCTATAATATGACTCATAGGTCTTTTCTTCCTTTGTTCTTTTTGCCATTTCTCAATTACCTCATTTGACTTTACTCTAAATTTATAGAATAAAACAGAGTGAATACTTCCACTTTTCATTGAAGTATGAATACATGCAGTACAGTAAAAATGGTAAGTGTACATCTCAATAAAGGCTTACACCTATTTACATTGATTTCATTGTGACCCAGATCAAGAGATAAAATATTTTCAGAATACCAGAGGCTCTTTTATGCCTTTCCCAATCAATTCTCCACTCCTAGCATGGCAACCATTATTCTGATGACTTTATCATTGAGTGGAGTTTTTTTCCTTTCTTTTGAATTTGTTGGGGTGTCCCTGGTTAACAAAATTATACAGGCTTTAGGTGCACAATTCCACAAAACACCATCTGTACAGCGCACTGTGTGTTCATCATCCCAAGTCTCTGTACAGCCCCATTTATAGCCCCCATACCCTTCTCCTCCGCCCTCCACCCTTCCCCCAGCAATCACCACACTGTTGTCTGTATCCATGAGTTTCTTCTTTTTTGCCTGATCCCTGCACCCTATCCCCATCCAGCACTCCAAACACCTCCCAACAACTGTCAGCCTGCTCTTTCTGAATCTGTCTCTATTTCGTTAGCCATTTTGTTCATTAGATTCCACATACAAGTGAAATCATGGTATTTGTCTTTCTTTGACTGGCTTATTTCTCTTAGTGTAATGCTCAGCAGGTCTATCCATGCTGTCACAAAGGGTAATATTTCCTTCTGCTTTGTGGCTGAATAGTATTCCATTGTGTAAAAGTATATCTCACAGAACTAGAACAAATATTCCAAAAATACTTATTTGGAATCAAAAAAGACCCCTAAGAGCCACAGCAATCTTGAGAAAGAACAAAGTTGGAGGAATCACACTACCTGATATCAAATTACACTGCCAGGCCATTGTAATAAAAATAGCATGGTACTGGAATAAAAACATACATATAGATCAGTGGAACAGAATAGAGAGCCCAGAAATAAACCCACACCTTTATAGTTAACTGATATTTGGCAAAGAAGGCAAAATCATTGAGTATTTTGTCTGTTCCTGAACTTCATGCAAATGGAATAAGACTGTATTTATTCTTTTGTGTCTGACTCATTTACCTCAATTCAATGTCTATAAGTGTCATCTTTTTTGTTATGGGTAGCAGTAGTTTATTCTTTGATATCGCTCAGTATAAATTTTATGTGGTATGCCTATATTTATTTATTCATCTATTTCCTGTTAAGGGACATTGGGTTGTTTCCAGTTTTAGACTCTCATGAATAAAGCTGCTGGAAACATTAATGTATATGTCTTTTGGTAGACACATACACTCATTTCTCTTGGGTACCTAGCTAGGAGCCTTTAGAAAACACTGCCAGTTCAACAAAGAGGTTACCAACTCAAACTCCCACCAGCAATGTGAGAGAGTTCCTGTTGCTTTATATTGTCATCTACTCTTGGTATTGCCTATCTACATTTTAGCCATTCTGAAGGCAGCGAATACTTATTCTGTATTTATTCAGATGGTCGTATGATTTTTCTCCTTTATTCTGGTAATGTGGAGAATTACAGTAATTGATTTTCAAATATCAAGCCAACCTTGTATTCCTGGGATAAATTTCATTTTGTCATAGTGTATTATGCAAATTCAACCTGCTAAATTTATTTAGGATTTTTCTATATGTGTACATTAGAACTATTAACCTATAACTTTCTTTTATCAAAATGTCCTTGTCAGGCTAAGGTGACAAAGTTGTGCTGGTAAATGTCACCAAGATGGCAGGATAGGAATCTTCTGACTTTGGTTGTCAACAATTTGACTATTGTGTGTCTTGAGCTATTTTTTTTGTTGTGATTGTTTTGGTTTGATTTTATTCTCTTGGGATTTGCTGAACTTCTTGAATCCATGGGGTAATATTAATCTCTCATTTTAAAATAATCTTTGACCATTCTTTCTTTAGATATTGTTTTTGACCCATTCTCTCTCTCCTCTTTCTGAACTACTTGCTTTACTGTCTTTTGTTTCCATTTATCTATAATTTTAATGTTCTGCTCTTTTCTATTTTTTCACTCTCCTCATTTTAGTTTAGGTATTTTCTATTAATCCGCCTCCAGAGGACTAATTGTGGCTTCTGCTGGGCCAAGTCTTCACTTACAGCTATGCAATGAGTTCTTCATTTCATATATTTTTTAAAAATTTGGAATGTAGATTTGATTTATTTTTTAATCTATACCATTTTCTGGTTGTAATTCTTGAACTTTTATTCCATTTTTGCCAACTTTATCTCTATTTTCTTTACATTATTTTTCTGTTTTCTTAAAGTCCCTGAGAACTAATTCCAACATCTCTATAATCCATGGATCTCCTTCTGCTGACTGCTTTTTCTCTTGATTACTGATCATTTTTTTCACCTCATTGTTTTTTTTTTTTAAGATTTTTTTAAAATTTTTATTATTTATTTATCTTTTAGAGGGAAAGGGTAGGAGAGAAGGAGAGGGAGAGAAATATCAATGTACGGTTGCCTCTCGTGTGTCCCCTGCCGGGAACCGGCCTGCAACCCAGGCATGTGCCCTGACTGGGAATCGAACTGCGATCCTCTGGTTCGCAGGCCCGTGCTCAATCCACTGAGCTACACCAGCCAGGGTTTTTTTCACCTCTTTGAATGACTTTTTTTAATGTTATGCTATACATTATGTATAAAAGAACAATAGAAAATAAATTCAATATTATTCCTTAGGGGGTTTCCCTATTTGTACTTTCCTCTGTTAGGTGGATAGTGTAAGGAGCTGATTACCTTAATTCAACAAAAAATTAGCTGATTTAGGGCTTAGTTGAACCTTTATTTTGAGTTAGTTGACTCTGGTTTTCAACGTGTTTTTTTTTTTTTCACATACTCCCCCTTCTACCAGGACTCTGTATTCTAAGCATTGTGAAGATGAAGGAGATTTTATTCTATCTTTACAGTCCAGTTTCTTAACCTCCTATGCAAATAACCTCTAGGTAAAAATGGCTACATGTTTGGGGTGCCTCCATAGTCCATTCTGTCATGCAAACCTATGCAGCATGCAAAATTTCACTGTTTTTTTCTTTCAACCAGTAGCATTTCTCTGCCTTGGCCAAGCTAAATCTTCAGTCTATGGCCAGACTCAGCAAATGTCCTTCAGGAAGACAAGCCAGCAATCTCTGCTTCTTAGGAAGGGCTCTTCCTCTCAGAAATTGTATTTCCTCTAGTCTGGTGTGGTACTCAGATCAGCAGCTACAGCAGCATCTGGGAACTGGTTAGAAATGAAAATTCCCTGGACCCAATTCGTGCCAACTGAATCAGAACTCTGCAGAGGGGAAGCCAATAGTCTGTTATGACAAGCCTTCCAGGTGATCCTGATGCATGTTAATGTTTAAGAACAACTGACCTAGTCCTCTTTTTTTTTAAATCAACTTTCCAACATCTTTAAAAATATTATTGTTATAATTTATCTACTCTTTTCCCTAATTATTAATGCGAAAAACCATGAACTGCTGCTACCTGCTACCAGAAACAAAAGTCCCCTACACTTGTTCTTGTTACTCTGTTAGCAAGGTAAAAGACTAGAATATTGCTCTGTGATAGTCAATATTATCTCCCAGCTCTTTGAGGACATTGAAGTTGGTTTTAGGAAATTGTTTCATCATCCATATAGTTTGGGTGATTTAAACCTCATCTGCAAGTTCAGGAATGAACCCTGACTGGCAGAACCAATAAGATTATTCTGTCCATTCATTCATGGTAATTGGCTCGAGAGTGGACACATGAGCTCACCAAATTCACTGATGCCTGACTATTACTAGAAGAGAGACACTTTCTCCACTTCCACTGGTTTTTTTACGGAGTGAGGATACAAAGTTTAAAGCTTAACTTCTTTTTGACTAAAAATGAGGAGCTTGGAACTATCAGTGGCCATTTTGTAAAGCCTGAAAATACAGATGACCCTAAGTAGATCTGAGAAATATGATCCAAATGACATTATTTGAACCCTGAAGCAAGCCAGTCCTGAACCTTACCCTACATATGAACTTCTTATATGCAAGTAGTATGACCAACCATTCCAGTTTCCCTGGGGCCATGGGGTTTCCAAAGTAGAGGAGTTTTTAGTGCTAAAACATGCAAAGTCCTGGGCAAACTGGGGTAACCTAGTCCCTCTAGATGAAGAGGTATTTAAAGTCAAACTTCTATATGTTATCATTGGGAATAAGATGAGACCTGTCACTACCAAAGAAGAGTCCTTTGTGATGTAGTTTTTCTCACTAGTTTTTTGTTTCATTTTCTTTTATTTATGCCTTAGAAAAGGTGATGCATTTTAAACTTAAGCCACAGCCTGTCCATTTTCCGTTTCAAAATTGCTACAGGGCTTTAAAGAGACTAAGCCATGTATTAATCTAAATCCATCTATCAAAATGATGAATGAGTAGGAATGTATTTAAAACACATCATTAACAGTTTTCTGAAAAAGTACTGGGCAAGTTCATTTCTCTAGGAAACCATAAACTAAGAATGGCGGGGAAAAAAAAACAAAGTTAATACTAACAATTTTAATTTGCATAATGTCTCATAAAAAGTGCTTTCAAAATGCCTTCAGAAATGTTTGTGAATTATATAGATGTAGCAGAAGCTTGACTGCTTGTTAAATTAAAGGTTAGGTATATAGTGTACAATATAGGGAAATAGTCAATAATATCATAATAACTTTGTATGGTGACAGATGGTTACTAGACTTATTGCGGTGCTAACATCATAAGGAATAAAAATGTCAAAAATTACATTGCCCACCCATAGTAATATTGTATGTCTACTATGCCTTAGTAACAGAAAAGTTTAGGGAATATAATTCCACTTTTTATTCTGTTGGCCCACCTGACTTAACCTTTATCTGCATTTATATCCTTAGATGTTCAGCAGCAAGAATGTCAATGACCTACTATATTTGGTCATGATGAGAAAAAGACTGAGACTGTGTACTCCAAAACACAAGATGAATTTAAATTGCTAACTGATGAATAATGAATGTCTTTCAGCCAGGTTACTTGACCTATTCTAACATCTGAGGTTTCCAAAACCTTGCAAGAGTCTTTTAGTTCCTTAAAAAGAAAAACATAGCAAACTCAAAATTGAAGTTGCAACAGCTATTATTTTAAGAGCATGATCCTTACATAGTGGCACAAAATAAACCCTTACCTTAACTCTTCTGTGACACAGCTGTCATCTTAGCTTTTGACCGTGGCTGTTAATTTAGTCTGTGACTACTTCAATTCCAGCTGAGCAAAAGAAACTGTAGTTCATTAAAATCCATTTCTCAATTCAAACAACTGCCAACCATACAAGCTGCCCCTGCAATTAAAGAAATGTAAAGTGATCCCCCACAGAGAGGAATGAAGTCAAGTCAGAGGCCAGGCCAACAAATCCTTTTCTCCTTACAGCTTCCCAGAAAAGCTTTGGCAGGGGACATGACCAGACCATGACCTAGAATAAGTAGATGAAGATTTGCTGCTATCATGCCTCTATGTATTCACCACATGAAAGAACTTTTTCCCCTGGACTGCACTAGATCCTAGATCCTGTTCAGACTCTACACACTTTCAGTAATTCTGCTGCAACCAAGCTTTATATTATGAAGAGATCTGAAGAGTCTTAAGAGTGATCACCACACTGGGTAGATCACATCTACACTATTTTCCTTCCAAATCCTCTTCATTATAAATTCAAGTAAGCCTCAGGCAGCTATAATTCCACTTTTCAATGCATTCTCATAACTGAACTATACATTTTTTTGCACTTAAGTAATTCTTTTTTTGACTTTCAGCATAAGAAAATATGAATGCTACACACAATTATAGCAGTGTTTATTCAAAATGTCATTCATCCTATATCTTCTTTAAAAACAAAATTATTATACTAAACACCACCTCACTGTCCTTCTGATAGCATTTTTGTGTGTCCTTAATTTTAATGCCTCTCTAGGTTGTTTGCTTGATTCATTTTAGGGAAAATAGGAGAACCTGAATATAGTTCATTACCATAAATGATTCATTTTGAAACTTTGTTTAAATCAGGTATTAATAATCAAATACAAAGTTATGCTCTATCAAGTCTGATGATTCAGAAGCTGCTTGGAATCCATGGCGTCGATAGAGAAATAATTGCAGTACAATACAGCATAATTACTGCATAAACCCCAAGCAATTTATCAGCTCACTGGTTTCATCCCAATCCCCCCACAGTTTCTCCCCACCTTCCTTTGTTCTTCCTTACCCCGCCCTCTTCCTGCCATAGACACCTCCCCCACACACACTTAGCTGTCATTTGACATGTTTAAATCAAGCTAAGAAAAAAATCCTATGCAGAGAATTAAGTGGTTGATTTTTCCTTTCATCATACATACATCATCTTCCATCTTTGTAACAACTTTCAACTCTCTTCTACAGAATTAGTACAAAGATAAACACATAGATGAATGAAATAAAACACAAATTCCCAAATAGATCCTACATGGATTTCTATGTTTCCAAATAATTGAGAGAAACATCACAAAGGAAATTATAAACAGCTGTATACACTAAAGCACTGTGTCCATGGGGAAAAGTGTGTGGGAAATCTACAATTACAAGAGACGAGAGAGAGGAAAAGAAATTGCAACAAAACCAATAAACAAAAGATAAACATCTCTACCAGAGAACTCTTTCAAATTTATAAAGAAAACATCAAGAATTCCAAGGTTCAAACAATAAAAATATTCACCTTAGTAATCAATATTAAGACAACTCTGAAGTACCATTTTACACCTACTAAATTAGCTTCAAAATGTTTTATAACTGCTGGTGAGGCTGGGAAAAAAGAGTAAAGTTAATACCCCTGAAAATTAGTATAAACTCCTGGAAAAGCAACATGATGAAAAATGCAGCTAGGATTATTAAAACATTTGTACTATTGAACCCAGTAATACAATTTATTGATAGTTATTCTAAGGAAATAACTCAGTAGAAGAAAAAATTATCTGCTAAATGTGTTCACTTCAGAATTTCTTATACAATAATAGAACTGCGTAACTATAAATAACAATTCAGCAGATACAAATTATCCGCAGAAGTTGCTCGCTGCATCCTAATTTATAAAAGTGCAGGCAGTCACAAGGATGTAAAGCACAGCTTAGGGACTGTGGTCAATAATATTGTAATAACTGTGTATGGTACCAGGTGGCAGGTGGGCACTAGATTCATCGGGGGAGCATTTTGTATGCTATACAAATGCTAACCACTATGCTGTACACCTAAAACTAATACAATATTGAACGTCAACCATAAATGAAAAAAACAATTTTAAGAAGTGGGGGAAGCCCTGGAGAGGTAGTTCTATTGGTTAGAGTGTCGTCCTTACTCACCAAGGTTGCAGATTTGATCCCTGGCCAAATTAATATCCAAAAGGAGAAATTATGTAAAGATGTAAATAATATCAGTTCCTTGAAATATGAGATGGCTATTTTATTTTTTTATTTTATTTTTAATCAGTATTTTTTAATTGTTGATATTGTACAGTTTTCTGTCTTTTACCCCGCCCCAACCCACCACCCCAGCCCTCCCCACCTTCCTCCCATTTCCACCCCCCCTAGTTTTTGGCCATGAGTCCTTTATACTTGTTGCTCTAAACCATTGCCCTTTCCCCCTGAAATTCCCTACCCTCCTCCTCTGGTCACTGTCAGACTGTTCTCAAATTCAGTGTCTTTGTTTATTGCTGTACATACATCTGAGAATGATATGAATAAAAATGATATGACTACAAATATATTACAAAGTAGAATTATGGGCTTTTTTCCCTTCAAATTTTCTTTTTTTTTTAAGATTTTATTTGTTTATTTATTTTTAGAGAGAGGGAAAGGGAGAGAGAAAGAGATTGAGAGAAACATTCAATGTGAGAGAGAAACATCGATTGGTTGCCTCTTGTACGCACCCCAACTGGGGACTGAACATGCAACCGAGGCCTGTGCCCTGATGGGAATCGAACCTGTGAGCTTTCCCTTTGTGCGATGGTGCCCAACCAGCTAAGCCATACTGGTCAGAACCCCTTCAAATGTTCTTGATTTTTATAATATTTTTTAAAAATAAAAATGGGAGACCTCTTATAAATAGATACCAGTCCATTTTCACCTTATAATAAAAGCTGATTTGTGGTATGCCTATTTCCCTTGAGAAATAAGAAAGTTCTTAATCACCTTGTTTCCTCTGTACACCTAAAACTAATACAATATTGAACGTCAACCATAAATGAAAAAAAACAATTTTAAGAAGTGGGGGAAGCCCTGGAGAGGTAGTTCTGGGCACCAGCACCCTTCATAACTTGCTTTGGATCTTTGAGTAAGTTTTTGCCATGCAATATCCATGAATGCCATTGCCACACGGCCCACGAAAACTTCCCACATGCAAATCTGTGTCTCTTCTGCTCTGCTACCTTGACATAGACAGGCATGCTGACCCTGGAAGTCATGTGTGAAATAGAACAGAAGGAGCCCAGTCACTGGAGTGAGCTGCACACTGGTCCATCTTCAACCTCAGGGCAAGCTGCTGAGACTTCTGGATACACTGACATTGGTTAGATTAGCTAACTTTACTGCTCCCCAACTTGCAGTTTGATGATTTCCAATTAGCTTCAGCAAGGAATTCAAGGAAACAAGCTGGCTCAGTCAGGCAAAAAATGCCCAGTTAGAACTTGGTAGCTCCCATGCAGATAACCCTGATTCTTTCTCTTTCAAAAAGAAAAAAAAAACACACACACAAAAAAACTATTTGTTCTCTCATCTGTCAGCCTCCTTTCTTCCTGTTTAGCCTTTATTTTTTCAGCTAAGCAAAAACTCACAATTTTGGTGTCAAATTATCGTATCGCTAAGCATTTGAAAACAGCCTGCCTGATGCCACGTGGAGGAAGGAGCATGACAGCCCATTACATCAGGTGGGTGTGGGGCGGACATAAGCACAGCCAAAGATCGAACCGAAGACGCAGAAGTCTTAGAGCTCACGGCCTTGGGGACATGTGTATGCCAAAATTTAGTCCCCGTGACTCTTAGGTTCAAAGGGTTTAAAAGTCAGTGTGGTTACCAAAGTACTGGTGCAGAAAATTTCTAAGGTTCAAAGGCTTTGATGAGAAGGTGAAGAAGAGTTGTTGAATATCTTGCCACTGGCAGCCTTGTGAGTGGTCAGAGTACATCCTCGTCATCGGGGAGAGCAGGACCTAGAGACACGGGCCAGCGCTGGCCATCTTGTGCCCACGCAGGTATCACTCATGATCTTGGCATTTCTTCCGGCCCATTCTGAATCCTGGGCGCAGTGTCCTAGCAGCTGCTAACAATCAATCAGTTGGTAGGTGACATCAGAGATTCTTATCCTGCGACAAAGGCTGAGAATTTGTCTAAGGATCTTGCAATTACAGTTCAAGGCTGTTTGCCCTCAGAGAGTGGGAGGGCCTTATGAAGCTGCCAAAAGCTGCCTTGAAAAAGGAGTAAAAAATCAGAAATATGGACTCTTCAACAGAAAATGTACATATTTTTAGACCTTAAAAATCACAAACTGTACCATTAACTTTAACGATACAAATAAAACAAAAGTGCATAAATTTCAGCCTATAATTATAAATCCAAATAATCTAATTAGAATTGATGTGTGATCAGAGCCAAAGTCTTGTTTATTCTTAAATTTAACCTATATTACTTGAAGTGTTTTGTTTTGTTTTAGAAAAATTACTATTAAATGACACCTGGAATTAAATGTGAACTTCAATATGGCAACACATATGCATTGTCTGACCCTCTCCTCCTGACAGGTCCCTATTGTATCGCAATGGGCCCCTACAAGAATGACCATCATACATTGTGTAGTCCCATCCATTTTATCATTTGGGCCCTACCTGTATCCTCATCTTTCAACACTTTTTAGATATACCTTCTATACCAACCATGCAGAACTACTTGGACTTCCCTACCACGAACTCCTCCAGAGTTGTCTGCTTCTGCTCAGGGAGTCGGCACCTCTGCCCCCACATCCTGCCCCACCTTCTCCACTGACATGGATTTACATAGCCCTTCAACTCTCACCTGCAGCTTGGCCTTCTTTGCAGAATCTTCTCTGGGTTAGCTGTCCCTCTTCTGTGTTCCCAGAGCATAAATACAAAGCCCTTGGCACACGCATTTTTAACTACAGACTGATTTGTCTTTTATTATTATTATTATTATTAATTATTATTTTCAACATACTATAAGCCCCTTGAAGTCGGAAACAACCTTTCATCTTTGCATGTCCAGAGCAGTGTTGACATATAGGTAGCTGTTTAATAAATTTGTTATGTGATTGGTGGAGTGAATTCTGCAGTTTATAACTATTTGGAAAAGAATTTCACGATAACTTCTTAACCTAACCCCACACCTCAAAGCTTTTTAGTTTGCTAGAACTGAGATGAGTACCACGGTTACTAAGGTATTGTTGTGATTATATTTGTTGAGTCTAGGCTTTTTTGTTTTCTTTTGTTACAGTTTATAAATCATTTACCAGAAATTCCTAACAAGCTGCTGTCTGTCCATATCAGTTGCTATATTATAGGCATGCATCAGCAATGGGAGCATGCAGTACACGTGTGGAATTTAGCCTTCTGTGGCTAGAAATCATTCATTTATTCATTCACTCATTCAATAATCATTTTAATGCCTACTCTATGTGGAGCTGTTCTAGGAGTTAGAGATGCTGCAATAAAAGAAACTAAAAAGATCAATAAGCCTGCCCTCACTGAACTGACATTCTACACAGGGGGAGACACAACCTGTACAGATTGTATTTTGTCAAGTGTTATGAAAAATAGTAGGTTGGAGTGTCATGGATACAGAATGCAATGAAGGGAAGAGGGTTGCTACTCCACAGGGTGGTCAAGGAAGGCTTCTCTGATAAAATGATGTTTTGAACAAAAACTTTACAGGAAGAGAAGGGATATTGCAAGTGCAGTGGCCCTGAGACCAAGTGGAGTTGGCATTCTCCAGGAACAGCAAGAAATCAAGGGTGGCTGGAGCAAAAAGTAAGGAAAAAAAAGGTAGAAGGTGACTGAGGAGGTGTGGGAGATAGGAGCTAATGCAGGGCTTGTAGGAGATAGAGTTTTTATTGGCTTTTATTCTAAATGGGGAGCTACTGGAAGATTTTGAGAAGACAAATGACATAATTCTACTTGTATTTTGAAGATTACTGTGCTGTTAAGAGTAGGTGACAGGGAGCAAGGCAGGAATTGGGGGAAATAGTTAGGGACTACTGCAATGAAACAGGCAAAACAAAACTGGCCAAAGCCAGAACAATCTGAGCAGTGGAGACATGAAATGTCTGTGTTCGCAAGGTTAAGCCAAATAAACTGTGAGGTGTGAGAGGAAGGGTACATGAAGGGCACCTGCAGGGTGGGCGAGTAGAACAGACTCCGTTCACTGAGGTGTGGGATTCATCAATGTGTGTCTTTGAGGAAAATACAGATCATGTCTTCTGTATTTTCTTTTTCTGTTAGGTAAATTATATTTGTAAGTTATATGCTTAATTTTCTGATTGAGTGTGTCCCTTCTCCTCTTTCCTTTTTTCCCAGTCACCAAACCTTGAAGTTTGTCCCTCAACACCTCAAGATGCCTCAGCCATCTTGACCCTTCCTCTCACGCCCCCTCCGTTAAGGCTCTCAGGACTTCCTGCTTCAAATAATGCAGCTGCCTCCTAATTCGTCTCCAGCCTTCGGTCTAGCATCTCCAGGTTCTCCCATGACAATGGAAGCACAGATGGAATTGTCCCCATCATGTTAAAAAAATCAGATGGAATTTGCATGCTGAATGAAAACTGCGCCTTTCCACTGGGCAAGAATCCACACAGTGTGCTTTTTCTGGCCTTGCATCCCATGCCATGGCCCACCATTGTCTCTGGTTTCTGTTGTATATTCGCCTGGCCTCCCAGGTCTATTGGTTTGCATGACTCCCTCTTCCAAAACCTGTCCCAGCCCCAAACTCACTTCTAACTGTGCTTCTGGGAATGTTTCCAATCCTTTAATATCCATTATTCGGATGAAGCCTTCAAGCTTCATCTAGAAAGAACTCCCCTTTCCTCCTCTACATCCACACACCTCTCGGGCTTCTGTCGTGTTTATTTATGTATATTTCTGTATCTCCTTTTGGACAGTAGCCTACTGTGTGAGAATGAAGAATTTGTTTTATTAACCATATCTACAGTTCTCAGCAGAGTGCTGCTCAAATTGGCTGTCAATACATAGTCATAGTGGGTTTAAATAGCAAATTGCTACTGCATGGAGAACAGCCTTAATTTTGAGAAAAGATTTGCAGAATTTTGGGTTGATTCTCACACAGAGCCAGCATGCATACACACACACATTTTAAAGTGCATTTTCTTTTTTAGGACATTATTATTATCATGGTCTGTTCGAAACAACAGTTTCACCAAAACAACTATTTTAAAGGTCATGTTCAAATACTCTAGAAATATAAGCCTCTCTGGAGTAATATTTAGAAAACATTATAAAATAAAGTAGATGTTTTGTTCCTCTGAGGCCAAGAACATTTTTACTTCTGTGTGCAAATAAAAAAATATTGATTTTTCTTTTTCTTTACTGGAAAAAAAAAAAAACCTTTGAAACACACTAGGCAAATTGGATATGTGCTACAGAAAGCCAGATTTCTTTAAGGGCACTGAAATAGGTTAGTGTCTCATAACTTAAGGATGTCTTAAGGGAAAACTGATGAATGTTGTGATTTGGAAACTTGAGGCAAGATGGATATTCTGCTTAATATCATGAGTGCCCCCAGAAGTCACTTCATGGCTGTGTATCAACGTTATTGGTATAAATGTCTTTTCCTACTAGACTGTTGCCCTCAGCCACTTCATTCACCCCTGTGTATTAAAATTATTGGTATAAATATATTTTTCTTCACTAGATTATAAATTCCTTGAAAGAATATCCCCTGAAGTTATTGGTACTTATAAGTGTGTTTTTCTCTCACTGACTTAAGTTCCTGGAGGGCAGGAACTCTCCTTCATATGCCGCCAGCTCTTACCATAGAGCTTCCTACAGAGCATTTACTCAGCAGTGGGGAACTCGTCTTGCCCTTTGACTAACTACACGTGTGACTTCCTTTCTTTGCTAAAGGACACTTCAGCATATCCCTGATTTAGAATTCTGTATTACATGTAATACAGGTTCAGAAGCTAGAAGCGAGATCCGAAATAACAGTGGTTTAAACAGTCCAGGAGAAAGCTTCCCAAGAATTCCTCTTCAGTCTAGCCGACCTTTGCAGGTGGCCCTGGACCACGGTGTGTGGCTGTGCAGGATGGGCACTGTACCACACCTCCACAAGCCCCATCACACTGTGGTCTGCCGGCAGGGTGCTGCTGTGCTAGTCAGAGGTACAAGGGCTGTACAACTGTATTCAGCAGCCCCGCAGCGGCTCCAGGGTGGTAGAGATCCTGACCCTTTATCCGACTGATCCAGGATGGGTCCCTGCCACCACCTCCACACTCCATAAGAGCATGCTTACTGGAAGCTTCATGTGTCACTTCCACTCACATTCCATTGTCTAGAACTTAGTCACACTGTGGCGCCTAGCTGTAAGGGAGACTGGAAAATTTCTTTATTCTCAGTGCCAGCTTGTAACTCAAGGGCTCCATTACTGTAGAAGTGGAGAACAGGTTTGGAAGACAACTAGAGATCTCTATTATGAAACAGAATGGCACCTTTCATTTTGTCACATTTCTATGTCTGTAATTTTTATTACGACTTCCATTTCTTTATTCCTGGTAACCAGGAATACCTTGTTTGTTTTCTAAATTTGTACAATGTCATCTGAATAATGGCAGTTTTGCATCTTTCTTTCTCATCCTTATACACGTCCCCACCTGGCTGCCTTATTTCACTAGCCAGGAGCTCCTGAACAAAGATCAGCTGAAAATGTAATAGTGAACACACTTGTCATGTTATGACAAGGAAAACATGCACGGGACCACCCTGTCGTATGTCTGCTGTAGGCTCTTCGTAGATACTAGTTACTGCATTAAAGAAAACCCTTTTACTCTCCATATGAAGGACAAGGCACCTATAAGTAAGTTTTTGAGAGAATACCATATTTTCAGACCATAAGACATACCTAGATTTTAGAGGAGGAAAATAGGAAAAAAATTTTTGAAGCAAAAAATGTGGTAAAATATTTAATAACATAAATAATATTTCACCAATGTAAATGTAAACAACTCAATAGAAGCATTAACAACCATTATTCCTCCCAAATTGGGGGGGGGGTGCATCTTATAGTCCGAAAAATACAGTAAGTATTTTTGTTGCTGAGAACAGCAACATGACTTTCTTATCTGCTCTCAGTTTCCAGGTAATGAGCTGACATCACATGGAGGAAAACAGAAAAGAAAAAGAAAAACCTGTCCAGCTGAGCCCAGTCAACTCAGAGATGGTGAGAGAGAGAGTAAAATGACTGTTTTAAAGCCACTAAGTTTTATGGTGGTTTAGTAACTCAGAAATATACTATAAAAAAGATTTCTTATGTACATTACAATTCACTGCATGCTGTATTGCTTCTGCACCAACACTGCAAACAATCTGTTCCAGTAAAGCTCCCAATTTAACACACGAGTGGGAAACCTATTAGACACCATCCCATCTTTGCCCTACTGAAATTCCTGACATGTTTGATTATTGACTACTCCTCCCTCTTTATAAACAAACAAACAAACAAATA
Organism: Glossophaga mutica; assembly: GCA_039655065.1. Lineage (NCBI taxonomy): Eukaryota > Metazoa > Chordata > Mammalia > Chiroptera > Phyllostomidae > Glossophaga > Glossophaga mutica. The sequence goes on from CM077303.1 coordinate 164,134,750, forward strand.
AAATATGGATATATATTAAAGGACAGTATTTCCACATGTTTCAAAACTAGAAAGTTTAAAATTGTCACCAGCAAAAAGTTTCTCCTCCATCTTTCTACACATCTGATCAAGTCCACTCCCACCTCTGCTCCCAATGGGTAAAAATTATCTTATTTTCTTAGCTATCTTTCTAGAGTTTCTATATATGCATACAAATATACATTTCTCCTCTTCCTACTATTTAAACAAAATATACATCTTATATTTTGTTCCACTCCTTTGTTTTTTCCCCCATTAACAATATGTATTGGGGATTTTCATATTTAGGGAACTCAGCTTTAAAGTCATATCCCTTTAAAAAAATAACTTTTACCATATTCCTAGTTCTAGATTAAAATGCTATTTATCCCCCTAGAGTAGGGTGTCAAACTCATTTTCACTGAGGGCCACATCAGCCTCACGGTTGCCTTCAAAGAGCCAAAATAATTGTAGGACTATATAAATGTAACTACTCCTTAACTGTTAAGAAGTTGAAATTACATTCCACCCTTTGAAGGCAACTGAGAGGCTGATGTGGCCCTCGGTGAAAATGAGTTTGACACCCCTGCCCTACTACACTGTCCACTGAAAGGTAAGAAATTTTAGATTAAGAAATGATCAAATAGGTACAACCACTATGAAAAACATATGGAATTTTCTAAGAAAAGTAAAAATGGATCTGCCTTTTGACCCACTGCTAGGATTATATCCTAAGAACCCTGAAACACCAATCCAAAAGAACCTATGCACCCCAATGTTCATAGAAGCACAATTTACAATAGCCAAGTGGGGGAAGCAACCTAGGTGCCTGTCATTAAATGAATGGCTCAAAAAACTATGGTACATTTACACAATGGAATTCTATGCAACAGAAAGAAAGGAGCTCCTACCCTGTGCAACAACATGGATGGAACAGGAAAGCATCATGCTAAGCGAAATAAGCCAGGCAGTGAAAGACAAATACCATATGATCTCACCTTTTACAGGAACCTAATCAACAAAACAAACAAACAAACAAAATATAACCAAAGACACTGAAATAGAGAACAGGCTGACAGTCACCAGAGGGCAGAGGGGAGGGAATTTCAGGAAAAAAGGGGAAGGGTTTACAGGAACATGTATAAAGGACACATGGACAAAAACTAGGGAAGGGGGAAATGGGAGGGAGGTGGAGGGGGCTGGGATGGGAGTAAAAGACAGAAAACTGTACAAGAACAATTAAAATAAAATTTAAAAAAAGAAATGGTCAAATATGCCATTTCTCATTGAAGTCTGCCCTAATAAGAAAAAATAATCAACATGTGGATCATAAATGGATTTTTCCTATTTCACCTTGTAGTGTAAGTGCACAACAATTAGTTCTGACTGTAATGGAAGTGCCTCACACTAAGTTTCTGATTGCTGAGGCATCCATTTCAAAGACACCCATCTCAAATAAACACACCCAGGACCAGCTACACAGCATGGCCACTCCGCCCGTGGAGCCCCCCTTTATAAAGTCCTGGGTGACCTAGATAACTGACCCTGTGACCACTGGCTTTCACCTTCTCATGCTTTAATTCTGACTCATTTTAAATTCACCAATAAAGAGTGTACCCTCAAAATCCTAGGATTTTAGCCAGAACCCTTGGTCCAGGCTCTCTCTTTTTACCCATGACCTCCATGGGTGGCCGCCAGGACCTGTGAGGAATGAACCAGGTTTTATCAAACTTCCCTGATGGTTGTTGCTGAGGTGCATCTTGAAGTCATAATGAGAACCGCCTCACAGGCAGGTCCAACCACAACATCAGCCCCAGGCAGGGTACATTTGGCCGCAGGTGAGTGTCCTAGGTGTTCCCAGATGGTAGCACCAGTCTCCATAGGCTATCACACAAAACATGGCTTCAGTGAACAGATATTTCAGTTTCAAGTGACAGTAGATTCATGCAAAGAGATTTGGATACAAAAAGTGGAGGAAAGAATGGGAAATGAAACATACAAATCACATACACATGTGACAAGTCCAAGAATATTTTCCTTTGTCTCATGATAGCAATTGCATATTCAAGTAACATCGAAAGGAAATGTTCCCCTGACACACACCATAGGCAGCATTTCACTTTGCTGAGAGAAAGGCAGCCATCAGTGAATGCTGTTAGAATAGTATGGAAATCATGCAGCTAAAAATAAATAGTTTCCTACCCTACACCATAACCGTCAAAATTTCAAATGAAAATATACAACCCATAAAAATATAGAAATAAAAAATGTACTGAAGATTATGAGGTAACTAAGTCTTTTTAAACAAATTGTAAAATCAAGAAAAAGATTGGTGGATTTTTACATAAAAATGTAAATCTCCTATAGGACAAAAGCCATCACAGACAAAGGTAAACATGAGTACTTGTTGGAAACTTATGACAAAGCATGCACATACATGAAACCAACTTATATGCAGCTACAAATCAATAAAAAAGATGAACAATTCCACAGGATAGTGGGAAAATAATATGAAAAGGCAATTCATAAATACAAATAAACAATAAGCATAAGAAAATATGTCCAATATTAACAATCTCATAAATACAAATTTAAAAAGTTTTAAGATTTACACCATTTAATGTAACAATATAAGAAAACAGCTGCTCCCACCCCTTGATGTTAGGATTGAATTGATGTATCTTTTTGGAACACAATTTAGCAGCAACTACCAGAAATTAAAATGGGTGTTCCCTGTCAACTGACAATGTTGCACCTGAAAATCTCTCTTATTAATGTATGTACACATCTGTCCAAAGGCATGATATACTTGGGCCTGTTACTAACCTCTCTGAAATGAATTATTTGCTGGTAAAATGTTTAATACTGTATACTTTATTTGGTTATAAATTTTAAATGACAAATTAGCACATGGCCTGGTACATAACTTTCAATAAATGTTATCTACTGATACTATTATTATCATTACCACTTAATTTTGACATGGTTATAATTATAGATTGTAAACAAAAATGTCCATCAGCAGAGAAATACAAGACATAACATGTGCATATATGTATGCGCATCAATTGCCAGAACACAGTGCAGGTCAAACTGTATAAAGTATATGTAAATTATTCCCATTTACTTAACTCTGCGTGTGTGTGTGTGTGTGTGTGTGTGTGCGTGCGTGCGTGTGTAAAGGGGAAGAGAAAGAATGCATGTTTGTTATATAAAGGTCTAAAGATACCACACTGTGATTAATGCCTGAAGTATTGGAACAAAGGGAACAAGTGAAGAGAAACTTACATTTTGACCGTGTGTCATCCTATATTGTTTGAATTTGACCTTTCTGAGCGGCCCAAAGAAGTTGCAATGTTCCTTCTAAAACAAATGAACTTGCTGCATCTGAAACTATTAACATTTGGACCATATATGACCTTAGTCAATTCTAGCTAAATTTGGCCACCTAGTTTTTCAGATTAGAAATGATAGAAGATAACTTATTATCTATATTTTGCACACCATTTAGGATAGCAGAGATTTACATTTAATTTTTTTAAATGAGGACATAAGATGAGCTTGCTTTTTTTGATAAATCATCTTATGGCTAATAATGCTAGATTGATGAGACATTTCTGAACATTATTTCATCATATTCTGATTAAGGAATATTGAGGCAAATTATAATTACTTTCTATCATGCAGATTGTTCAAAAACTGGATCACATGTCTTCCACAATCTTGAATTGATTCCTAAAATCTGTGTTTTATTTTTAAAAAAAAGACTAGAGGTTCTGTTCAATTAACAATACACTAAAGAAAAATCTTTTACCATAGTTGCTAACTATAATGCTATCCATTTATTTTCTGTCATTAAATTCAGCACAATAAAAAGCCTATTAATCTGGATTTTACCAGGGGTATCTGTTAATGCTCTACTTAAGTGAACGGACAGATCAATTGTATGGCTACAAAATAGTGTTTTAAAAACACATACAAAATGTCTTACTACTTCATACTATGTAAATATCAGAGGTTTTTTTACGTTTATAAACTTAAAACTACGGTGCTCGTTCTGATCAGAACGAGGTAGGAATGCTGCTGATTCTTCAGATGAACAACAACAGTGACTATGGCATTTGTAAGAAGTTACACCCTCCATCCTGATATTTCTCTGTTGCAGCGTTTCTCAGTGGGTGGTCAAACAACCTCGCTGCATGCATCAGGATCGCCTGGCACCTCGCCGAAAATGAAGATTCTCGGGCTCCACAGCCACTGATGCAAGCGCTTGCAGGGTGGATGGAGCTCCGGGTCCTCCGACGGTTCTCACAGAAGCTGTGATCTGAAACCGTCACCTACAGTCATTGCCCTCAAGGCAAAACCACGCAGAGTGTGAAGTGGATTTAAGAATAACTTTTAATTTTCAAATTGTACAAATTGCATTTTTAAATATACAAGTAAGACAGTGTCATAAATCAAAAAATAAAATATATTTCTACAGCAATCTCAACCTTGCATTATATATCATTTTAGTAATGTGGAATTCCATGGTAAAGGCATAGAACATAGAACAGAATGCTACAGTTAAGAATTTTAAAGCAACATCAAAGTGTATTAATTACCCAAAAGTTTTACAGCCTAGCAGCATAAAAGCCAATATAAAGGTGAGTTAATAATATGGTTGGAAATTGCATGTGTAAAAAAATTTACTACTTTTTAAGCATATACAAAGACATTAATCTCCATGTATCAAAGCACAGGCATATTCAGGTAAAAAAGAAAAATCCCAAAGCCTCATGTCAAAGCTAAACTCCAATGAATTAGACCAAAAGCGTTCTGTTAGCAAAATACCTGTGTTACTCTGCAACCAAAATATTAAAAAAACAAACCCTAACCTGGCTGGCATAGCTCAGTGGATTGAGCGTGGGCTGCGAACCAAAGTGTCGCAGGTTCAATTCCCAGTCAGGGCACATGCCTGGGTTGTGGGCCAGGTCCCCAGTGGGGGCCATGCAAGAGGCAACCACACATTGATGTGTCTCTCTCTTTCTCCCTCCCTTCCCCTCTCTAAAAATAAATAAATAAAATCTTAAAAAAAATAAATAAATAAATAAACAAACCCTAAAACATCAAAGTCAACATCATCAGTAAAGGGAACAAATCGACGTTTCTGCCCAAGAGTAAATTAAATTTAATAACGAGGAAACATCAACAAACCCAAATTGAGGCACTTTCTATCAAACGCTTATCCTGTACTGTTGAACTGTCAGTCACGAAACCTGAAGAAAAACCAAAGAACCATGCCAGACTCACGAGACGATGACTACACGTAATGCCTGAGCCTGGCTTGGATCTGGATGCAGACTGTAGCCACGTTCGGAACCTCATGCCAATGAGATTTGAATGAAGTCTGTGGTTCAGGTAAATGTATTCTATCAACATTAATTTCCTGATTTCGATCACTGCACTGTAGCTATGTCAGTGACTTTCCTTGTTCTTAGGAAATACACACTGGAGTAATTAGGGATTGATGTTTTCAACTTCTCTCAAATGAATCACATTATAAACATATATGGAGAGAAAGCAAATAGACAAGAATGTCAACCAGTGGGGAATTTAAGTGAAGGCTTTCTACAGTTTTGCAACTTTCCTGTAAGTTTGGAATTCTTTCAAATAAAAAAGTGATAAAAATATTGTTGAAAGCTATAATAAGAACACTAAAAATATCTCAATTTTTTAGAATACAGGGTCCAGCAAAAGTAACACCTGCTTGAGTGTGGTTGGTAGAGTAATAATATGGGTGTAATAATACAGTTTTAATTTGAATATTTCACCCAAAATGCCATGTGGTGTGTTTGAGTGTGATATTGTTATAATACAGCATTACATGCCTATGATTTTGTAATAAAAACGGAGCATTATTTGTGCCAGATCCTGTATATTTTTAAGCTTCATATCTAGAAGAATTATGTATGTCTATTTAAGATGTTTGTGTAAATTTAGCCTAAAAAGATGAACAAATTGAACTTCTAATTCCATTTAATGCTCAAGTAGAAATTACATAACTATGTTGCTCATATTTTTATCAGTTATATATATTACAGATCTACATTAAAAAAGTCTACATTTTGCACATTTGAAAAATATTTTGTGTTGCTTTTTATCATTTCTCTAAATGATACCTTAATGATTTATCAGTTTTCTATTAATGACTGATTTTCATTTGTTTGAAAGCAGTTTGAAACCAGAATGTTATCCATTTAGTGGTGCGCTGATACGTACGCATATCCAAAACAAGTAACGAAGAACTTTGCAATCATCAGATCATCAAAGCACTGTATTTTGTTACAGCACAGATAATTATTTTGCCATGGGATTTCCTAACCAAGTAACCTAGTAACTGTCAAAGGTTTGGGAAGAGAGAGGTATGATAGGAGCAAGATGGTAATTTCCCTGCAACAGTACTTGGCACACAGTAGGCCCTTACCCTGGTGGCTCAGTGGGTTGCGGGCTGTCCACAAAGTGAAAGGGGGTTGATTTGTCCTGGTCAGGGCGCATGCTTTGGTTACAGGTTGAGACCCCAGTGGGTGTGCAAGCAGAAGGCAACCAATCAGTTTCTCCCTCACATCGATGTTTCATTCCCTCTCTTTCTCCACCCTCCCTTCTCTCTTAAAATAAATAAGATCCTTAAAAAATTATTTAAAGTAAATTAAATGGAAGATACTGAAAATAAACTAAACCTAAATATATACCTTGAGTATCTTCATATATGAAAGGAGACCCAAAAATGCAGAATTTATTTATAAAAAATTGTGTATTTATTCTTACGTGCTTAAACTTCTCACCTTCTAAGCACTCTCTATCTGATGCAATACGCCTATCAAGACATTTTTTCCACTGTTCAAAACAAGTTTGAACGCATTGATTTTGATGACTTTTAGTGCTTCTGCCAAAACGCTTCCCTTTGAGGACTTTTTTCATCTGGGGGGAAAAAAGTCACTTGGGGCACGATGGGGTGAATAGGGAGGGTGGGGCAGAGGTCATGCCGTTTTTGGTCAAAAACTGCTGAACACTCAGCATGCTGTGGGCAGGTGTGCTCATAGATCGCCCATCATGAAATGGGCAAATGCAGTAAGACTTTAAAAGAAAAATTCACCAAAGACGAATGCAACCTCTCATGCCAGCTGTTCCACTGATACAGATGGGTTCCTAGAACACTCACCTAGCATGGGGAAGCCGTATGACAAGGGGCCCACCCTCCCAAGGATAATTCTGGTTTTTTGGGGGGTCCCCCTCATTAGTCACTGAATAGTTCGATGTATTTTCACTTCTTTTCATCATTCTGTAAGAATTTACTGAACACCTTTTACACATTGCAGTGTGGGCATACAGACTTAGTGTGAAACACTATTCTGATCTCAGTGAGTTGGTACTTTTAGTTTTTTAAATTATTTTCATTGACTTTATTGGGTGGCACTGGTTAATAATAGGTTAATACAGGTTTCAGGTGTACAAATCTATAATACATCATCTGTATATTGTTTTCACCACCCCAAGTCTCCTTTCTTCACTATTTATCCCTCCCTTTACCCTCTTCTTCCTCCCCACTACCTTTCCCTCTGTTAATCACCATACTATTGTCTGTGTCTGAGGAATTTTTTTGCTTAATTCCATTACATTTTTCACACAGCGCCCCCCAAATCCCCTCCCTCCTCACAGCTGTCAGTCTTTTCTCTGTATCTATGAGTCTCTTTGTTGTTATTTTGTTCATTAGACTCTGCTTATATGTGAAATCATATGGTATTTGTTTTTCTTTGACTGGCTTATTTCATTTAGTATAATGCTCTCCAGGTTCACCTATGATGTTGCAAAAAGTAAGACTTCCTTCTTTTTTATGGCTGAGTAGTATACTGTTGTGTAAATATATCACAGCTTTTTTATCCACTCATTTACTGATGGGCGCTTGGGCTGCTATTGCAAATAACATGGCAATGAACACAGGGATGCATAAATTCTTTCAAATTAGTATTTCTGGTTTCTTTGGATACATTCCCAGAAGTGCAATTACTGGGTCATAAGGCAACCCCATACTGTTTCCACAGTGGCTGCACCAGTCTGTATCCCCACCAACAGTGTACAAGTGGCATTTGCATGTTTCATTGAAGTTAATCACAATTCCTACTTCAAGATATTCCACAGCTTAAGGTGGGGGGAGTATTAGAGCTGCTTAAAGAAAGTACAAGTTGAACTAGTGCAAATTTCAGGAAAAGGATTTAAAATATATTTCTAAGCCCAGTTATCTAACAAGATAAATATGTGAACATTTTATACTATGTTACCAAAGGTAAAATTTCTTCCATATAAAAATTCAAGATGAAAACAAGTCAAACCATGTAAGAAGAGACTATACATCTGCACTTTGAGAATTAGTAACCTAATGCATACAGCTCATTAAAACATTCAGCTGCAGAGGAAACATTAAAATGTAACAAAAGTAGCACCTTTTAAAAATCAAGTTAGGTAAAATGAAAGTTTGTAGAACTGTTCTGAACTACAAACATGTGAAATCATTTGAAAAGGAGGTGATGACAAAATTGTGAAGTGCAATGTTACCTGTTGATGTAAATGTAAACATGGGGCACCTAAAGCCAAAATTACACCTATATATTAGAGTAGGCAAAAGTTCCTTTTCTTTTTAAGTCGCATATTTAGTATTCTCTCTAAATTGGGTCAGTAAAGCAGCAAACCTTAATATAAAGGGAAAATTCTTAAGGGACTGACTTAAGAATTAAGACAGTATGAAAGTGTACCTTTCAGTGTATCTTTCTATTAAGTATTTAGACAGGAGCTTTGTGATCAGACTTTTGCTCTTCAATGAAATTCAGATAAAAGGAGTCTGGCTTCAGATCATAGCCGAAAACTTCTTTTTACCTCAGCACCACAAAAAGATTATCATAACATGATTTCAATTGATAATTCCACGGTACAGAGCAGCCTTTCTCAGCCAGAGTTCTGAGTGTAATATTATAAACACACCTAATGTCACCGGGTTGTAGTAAGTGAGGCAAAGTATATCCTTATGTTGTTTTTTAATCCCTTAAAACCCTTGGATTTGAAGAGGTTATCCTTGAACAGCTAATTCAAATAAAAATAAATTTGCTTAGTAGTATAAGTAATTTCAATGGCCTAGACATATTTCCAAAGTATATTTTCCAATTGCAACATCTACATCTAAAGTCTCACAATAGCAAATTATATCCACGCTTCCAAAAATTGTTATTAATCGAAAGCTCCCTTACAGCTTGAAAAAATGGGTCTTGGTTCAAGAAACACTAATACATTATTAATAAGTTATTATAATTTTGCACTTACTTTCATTTATAAATATCATAGATTATCACAGCAGATACATAATGTTATATCACTAAACTAATTTCTAAATATTGATTTAAAAAGCTTTGAGCATATGCTGCAAAAAATTATAAAGCTAAAAAAGAAAAAACAAAGTTTTCTATAAGGTGTTGTAAAATACCAATTATTTTCTTAATGATCATTACCTACCCAACAGTTGATAAATATTTGTATAGTTCTTATAGAAAATGGACCTGACACAATGTGAAGACAAATATTGACAAATACCCCATGTCTCAAGTTAAATTTGAAGAAATAATACAATCTGTAATATTTCATGAAGTTGTTTATTCTTGTTATTAAAACTTGGACTCAAGTAATCCTGGTTATTCTGGAAAAAGCACCTTGTTTGTAGAGGTCATTTAATCATCCTTTTCTACAATCACCTCTCCATGAAGCACCTTTCTTCTTTGACGTAACATGTGAAAATAGAGTTGTGGAAACACTTCATTGAAAAAAGAAAACAAAGAAAGATAAGCTATTGTTGGAAATTATTTATACTCGAAATTTCTTAAAGGCGGCAAAGTTTCAGAGCAAGTGCATCAGACACCACTGCTACCCCCTAATATTTACGGAGCTCAGGTAAGAGTACAAATGGAGGCCCACGTAATATCATCTGCCTAAATATCTAAATGCCATAAACTGTGGAAGATTTTAGCAAATTTAAATACCTTGATAAATATACCATCCTAATGACCTGGGAGACCATTTTTGACTTTAGAATCCTGTAGCAATTTGGAGTACTGTGCCAGAAAATTCCAGCATAAGGAAAGCTGCCCACCTGGCCCCCTTCTCTCCAGCCTATTAGCTGGCCTGGACCACGAGGGGTCTTGTGAATATGTGTGGAGATGCAAGCCCACACAACCCATACCCCTCCCAAATATCTGCCCTAGCCGCCCCTTGATTTCAGGGCTGTGTATATTGCTGACATAGTTAACCCTCAAGAGAGCAGATTGGGGAAGAGGTCTGAACAGTATCTAGATGTACTCTCAGTGCCACATGGGTAGCAAGTCCCATGGTCCCTGGTTCCCAGAGTGTGATCTAGAAGGTGTGGGCCCTGTGTGGAGAGTGACCAGTAAAGGGTCAGAATAGAGGCCGGCTGGGTAAGGGCAGAAGCCCCCCTTGGCTGGGTAAGGGCAGTCTGTTACATACAAATCCACAGATGTGCATGTATCAGACCAGTTAAACACACGGTCACCTGCCCTATCCAATTTTGGAGAATTATTCTGAGTCTATTTGAATTCGTGCTTTAAATTACAGTATAAATGTTAGTGGATGAACAAATTCCATCAACTATCAACAATACAAATGTAAAAGCATCTCTGGAAGTGATAAGTAGAACAGCCAAATCAGTGACTTTAATGACAAATAAGCTTTGACTATCTTGCTTAGGCAACTTCAGATAACTATTTTTATTTATTTTATTTTATTTTACTTTACTTTACTTTATTTTATTTTATTTTATGCAAGACTAGATAGTTTTTGCTTAATCTCTTTTATCTTGCATCTATGTAGAACTTAGCTCAAATGGAGAAAAAATGCACAACGGATTTTACATAATCCATTGGGTCCTGGGTTTTCATGCAGATATCTCAGTGGTCATGAGGAAGAGAACCCAATACCTGAACCTGCAACTATGTATGGCAGACACTGAAGCCAGGTGTAGCTCTGCTCAAGGTGTGTTACCAGATACCGGGTGTTGAGAAAGCAGGGGGTGGACATAAACAAGTGTTACAGGTGTCTGACTCCTTAGTCCTTCTGGACTGACTCTGGTGGAACTCCAAAGAGAGTCAGGCTGAAATACTACAAGAGGGGATTAAAAACATTACCTGACCATCAAGTCAATTTTCATCTTGAAAAGCTTAAAAACTGGTGGCCTCCAGGTGCTGGCCAAGTTTTATGCTCATCCTCTTTAGATTAAATATGTTATATTGTGTCAATGTAGATTTTAGATTCTGTCAACTTTTCTTATTTCCCTTTTCCCCCACCAACATCAATCTCTAATTTTAATGAGAGGGTAACTAACCACTTTGTTTTACTCTGTTAGAGACTACCAAAATCTGACCTAGACATATACCACTGTTAGTACTTAAATGAAGTGAGTAAAGCCTCACTAATTCATTGCATCTATTGAAGGGTGATGAAAAATGAGTAAAGAGGCTGAATTATTCAATATATTTTTAAAAAAGTAGCTTCATTATTTCCCAGTGCATAGAGCAATCGACACAAGACTAAAAAGTACTCCTAGATGATTTTTCCAAGTATATGCTTAATGAATAGATGGAAGTGACCTGACATTTTCTTGAATAAAATGTTTCTATTCAGATCTGTAATTCTAAATGCTTATAAATAGTACATTGCATGCTTTATCTTTTCTTTAAGAATGTATCATACTAAGCTTACTGTTAAGTAATTTTGAGAAGGCAATCATTTGTGTATTAATTTACTTACCTTTCACCTTAAAACTAGGAAAAAGTCTTTTTTGACTCACTAGCTCTTCATTTATTTCAAATTAATGAAAATATGTGGGACTGAATAGAGATTTTGATGTATTTGCAAACTGTTTTTTTCTCCTTGCTTATTAAGCTAGCAATTATGGTATCTGTCCAAAAACTTTCATAGCATATGCTAAATCAAAGTACTAACAAATACATACTTACGTGGTATATATGAAGCCATGATTATAAGAAGAAAATAATAGTAGTCAAAAGAGACATTGTATTTATTAGGAAGTCTTATTGAAAACATTCCGGTTTTCTTCACATATGGTAATGCAGCATATATTGTGAGAAGCTCACCAGCAACTCCAACAGGATATAAGATGATAAAAAAATTATATCTGTAGAAAGAAAACCTTAGAGAATTATTTTTCTAGAATAAGTACTGGATTGTATATAATGGCTCTTTTGCTACTACTATGTATGCTTGAACTCACAAATTCTCATTCATATACATAGTTACAATAACCTCACATAAAGCAATTAATTTTTTCTACTTTAATCATTTGCTTATAACTTAATTATCATCCTTTTTCTCACAGCAGTTTCCACTTTAAATGGGAAAATCATACTAAAATAAAAAGTCAACTGACTTTAAAGTACTAAAATAACTATATACATTTTAATGTATATGCAGTTTTTAAGTATTTTACAGTATGTACGTTTTGTAAAGCGTATGTAAGTATTGTAAGGTATTGTGAAGGTAACTTCTCTGACTGATTTTTTTCCCCACTGCAGCTAGACATTTATTGTTCAATGCTGTGCTTTAAAAGACCAGTTATGATCCTACTTTACATCTAAACCTTAAAATTACCGAAGTATTTCTTGGGAGAAATTTGGAAAACTCTTTGTGGCTACTAATTAAAAGGGAATTAACATTCCAGAAAACTGATACTACTACCTAAAAGCATTAATAACTACAAAAGAATACATTATCTAAAACTACTTTCACAACAAAACAAGTAAGACAAGTTGTTTCCTGAATTCCCACATTAAATGATAGTTTAGCTTGCTTAAAATAGAGCTGCGAAAATTCTATTCAAAAATCTGAAAATCACAATCAGTTCACTTAAACTGTGGCCAGTTCTCCGACCTGGAGCAGGCTGCGCATCACCGAAGCCCCAGTCAGGGGACAGTGTCAGGTGTGTGTGTACCGGTGCTGCGCTGCAGGCACCTCAGGGACCCCAAGCAATGCCATTTCTCCATTGAAGAAAACCATTCTTCTCCAAGTAAGTGACCATACAGCAGAAAATGAAGGTTAAGATTTTGGTGGACAAAAAAAGAATCCATTTTTACTTGATCATTTTGTTGACATTAAAAAATATGTGTAAAGAGAAGTCAAATTTGTCAGTATGGTAGAAGCTTGGAGACAACCTAAAAATCACCTTATTCCTACATGCCAAGGACATACAAGGATAAGAGATGGTGGATAAGGACAGAATTATCTGCCAAAATAGACTGACTGGTAAAGAAAGAAAAATGATCCTCTTATGACCCTGTGTATCCCTATCCCTTCCTTCCCTTCAGTCTATCGCCTGCTTTCTCTCCAGACTGTGTAGTCATTTGTGTATCAATTAACTCAGCCTTTTGCAGTATCAGTTTCCTATCTCAATTTACAATCATATAACTAAATACCTATTCCTTTTGCAAGTAAAACATTCAAACTTATTTAAGTAGTTTTTTAACTTTATGTAACTATCAGATATTTTTTGTAGCACTGTTCTTTAAGAGAAAAAAGATCACTCCTAGAATAAATTAGTTTAAAGCCTTAAAGAGTGATTATTTTTACTGAAATGGGAATAAATTATATAATTTGACTTCATTTGCGTTTTAAAAAAGATTACATGTCACCAACTCTCTAACTTCTGATGGCACCATGATTTAACTACCATTCAGAAAAAATATAATGTTCCTTGAAGATTCCTAATTGTCATCTAAAAGTTTTGGAAGGGAATGTCTTTTTGAAACTAAAATGGAAATCAGTATGAAAACAAAACAATATACAATCATCCATTTGGTGGACTTTCTAGGAACACTTCTGACACAAATAGAACCAAATTACATTCAAACTGTCACAGCAGGTCAACTAGTTATAAATAAAAAGGCAGTTCTAAAGCGAACCTTTATATGAGAACAATACCTTCAACATCTGAACATAAGTACAATTATAATTTTAGGTTATTTAAGAGGGTTGGCAAATATATATAGGCGGGTGAGATCTTTATGATTTTTGACACGAAATATAATTATTCATGATTATAATGAACTGACATGATGCATTATGCTAACATGTGAATTTCAAAGTTGAAAGATTTTATAGTACCTTGTTTAATATTAAGGCAATTGACAAAGGATTTCTAAAGAGCAAATTTTAACATGCAATGAATGGCAGCATTATGAACTTCTCCAGAAATTCAAGACATGCAAATGCATTCCAAAAGGCAGCATTAAAGACCATTATCTTCCACACAAACAAGTGTTATAAATACAGCAAATAAAAAAAGGCTACTATAATGAATATTAGTATTTTCAAAAGAGCTAGACATCCAGAAGACAGGTCGTGCAAACGGCACTGACAGCATTCCAGGGTTAGTGGTCGGTCACCTTCCAAACCACCAACCTCATGAAAGGTCCAGTATCTGAAAGTAAGTTTTCAGGTGCATCAGGAATAAAACCAACCAAACACATGTAAATGATAATGCAACCTTCTTAAGATGGACAATATGTTTAAGCTCAAATCATAATTTCAAGCATTTTATTACATACAAAGTGATAAGCCAAAAATGTTGAAAGAAGAACCAGAAAATATGTTGAGCCTAAAAAGTTATATGACAACAGTGATTATCCTTGCACAGGGAGAATATAGAATGTAAAAGGTTTTCTTTTTCTTCTTTTAGGTTTACTGGATTTTTCATATATTCTCACTTATTACTTTGGAACATGCATAATATATGAGTTATAAACAAGGAGTAATCACTGAAGAAAAATGTAGGCTTTTAATATATGAGAATCAAAACCAAATTAGACACTAGTTATGGATTACCTTCAAACAAGTTAGGAATTTCTTAATAGGAATAGCAGAGTTTTTAAAAAGAACAGAAATATGGATACAGCATTATTTATAATATCTAAAAGCAGTATTTACAATATCAGAAAACTGAAAATGGTCTAAATTCTAGCAATAAGAGAACTGGATCAGTCACACTATGAGCTAAATCTGTTTATACCTGTAGTGACTTTCTTTTTCCAAAAAAGAGCTCCCAGATAGAAACAAAAAGCAAATATAATGTCATCCTATCTATGCTTTTAAAAACTCACACCGTGTTCACATTTTCGTTAATAAGAAAAAGTCTGAATGGGTAAACTCCAAACATTTTCCCTCCAACGGGAAAGAAATGGGTCAGATAAGAGCACAAACAGTAACTGTCTGTTTATTCTACAAACTTCTGTACTGTTTGAGCTTTTTGCAATGAAAATATATTATTTTTGTAGTTTAACGAAAAAATCTAAAGAAACAAAAATATCGTGGAACTCTTTTATCCTTCCTACCTAGGATAGACATATCTGAGATAGACACCCTCACCCTGCGTCTCCTTGAACTTCTTAATGCACAACATTTCACGTGGCTGTTAGTGGTTTTATTTTTCATCTTCTCCATCTTGAGAGGACAGAGATTTTGTTGTGTTCATGCCTGCATCTCAGGTATGCAGTTGGTGCGCAGTATATTAAGTTATTATTATTGTTGTCATTGCGACTATAAGTACATTATAGGGAGTAAAATGGATAAATTTTTGCTGGTCTGTGGTTTGTTCTTCAAAGAACAGTTGTTTTTATAATAATTTTGTAAAATATCAGCTGCTCAAAGAATTCAAACTTAAAAAAAAACAAAACATCTTTTGCTTTAAAAATTGTTGTTTTAGGATAGATATATTTAGAACTTTGAAATATAAATTTTGTCCCCCTTGCAAATAATATAATTTCAAGTAAGTGTGACTTTTTAAAAATTTCTGTCTCTGCTACTTAAAACGAATTTGACATTGTATGTATAAGACACTAAAAATTGTGGCTACTAGATTGGATATTAAAATAATTTAAATCAATCAGACAAAATGCCCTATTTTTAGCACAAAGTATACTTAATATAATTGCAAAAATGTGTATGTTGCTTTCATAGAAAAATGAATGACCAATTTAGAGATTAAGGAAACTAATATAATTTGTCTTATGTTGACTTCACTGAAAATATATATTAATATGATTTCTCTCTGATCATTAAATTAAGCCTTTAGAATGCAACTTATAACACTGTTAAATATGCAAAACAGCAGCATCTGCCATCACAGGGCTGAAACACAAACTTTAATTCTCTAGAGTTAGCTCAGCAACAAAATACGCATGCATAGGACTGTGAGAAACTAAACTACAAGGCATCACCACCTGGCCCATTTAATGAAGTATGGCAAGTGGTTCAGAAGACTGAATGTGTAGAAGGAATAGCGAGTAATCTCTGTCACAGTCCACGCGGCCAGAAAAAGCACCACACTCTCCTCATTCTGGATCTGCAGAATGACAGAGAAATCCAGTGTCGTTTAAGCTCGAAATTTTTTCTCCATGAAGATATTATATCTTAATTATTTACTGTGTGTCTTTAGTTATATATAATGGAATGGTAGGGTTAAACAGATATAACACAGAAAACTAATGCAGTCACTGCCACATAATTCATTATAAAAACGCAACATAAATATGTCCTCAGGACAGGAATGGTCACATTGCTACTGATTCTCTCTCACCCTTCACTCCAGCCAATAATTCAACTATCCCAGAACAGCATCACCCCCTCAAAAGAGCACGGGAACAATCTACACCCCCAACTTTGTATAAGTCATCAAATCAGAGCCATTCTACTGTGGGACTAAGTCCTGAATCTGCCCACTTGTCCTCGGCACGGCTACCACCTATTTAATCCTGGGGCCTTCTCACCTCTCACACAGACTATTGTAACAGCCTCCTAAAAGGTATCTCCACTATTTACTCACTTCATGGACGAAAGTTCTCTTAAAAGCAAAACAAAGAAGCAAGCAAACAAAAACAAAATCAGAGACAGCTAGTCCTGTGATGTAAAAGCTTCACTGGGGGTCAAGATGGAGGCGTACGTAAACATGGCTTGCCTCCTTGCACAACCACAGCACAATTATAGCTAAATAACAGAACAGCTATCATTCAGAATCATGAGAAAATAGAGCTGTATGGAAGTCCTACAACCAAGGAATTAAAGAAATCACATTCATCCAGGAGGGGTGGAGGGGCAAAGATGCAAAAGGGGCTGGCCCCAAACACACGTGGTAGATATAAAACGGAAGGACATCTCCGGAGTAAGGGATCCCAGCCCCACACCAGACCATCCATCCCAGGGTTCTAGTGCCAGGAAGAGAAGTCCCCATAACTTCTGCCTATAAAAACCAGTGGGGGTTGGGTGAGTAGGAAGAAACCCAGGCCTCTCCTCTTGGAGAATCACGTGCATGGACTTACTCAGACTCACTCCCTCTGGGCTCCAGCACTGGGGCAGTACCTTGAAGGGTGCCAGTGGCATAAAGGGAAGAACTGAAGTGTCTGGCAGCAGGGCAAGAGCTGAGGGACAGCTTCCTCCCAGAGAGAACTACAGAGAACAGCCATCGTTCCTTTTCTGAGCCCTCCCCCACAAAGAGCCACAGTGTGGCAGCACCATATCTGATTCTCCATCAGCCTGACTCACACATTTAGCCCCACCCTGAGGGTTACCGAAGGCTCCACCCCATCCAATTTACAGACCCACCCAAGCTGGTAACAGTGGCTTTTCCACAGGAATGGCTAGGCTAGGTGCAGGCTCAGACCTTCCTAAATTTGCTCAAACAAGCAACAGCTGAGTCCAGCCCCATACTTCTTGTTGAGTGGCCTGAGGCCTGGTACTAGCAGCAGCCATCTGCAGATCTCTTTATAGCTTACACCAAAGGGCCCATACAGAACACAGGTGGTGGCTGACCTTGGCCTGCACCTCCTGGGAAATCCCAGAGCCTGCACATCCAGTGGACCGTTACAGACTACATCGGTGCACCACCACCCAATGACCTCCACAAGCCACAGAAGGAGGTGGTTGCTGGCCGGAGGTCACAGACTGTCCTACCAGCTGTCTGGCCTGGTTAAATCCCTTCCATTGACCTGTTGACAGCAATCAAGACTCAACTACAAGAGGGTGTACTCAGCACAGTAAGGGTGCACCTCGAGTACCCAGCTTAGGGGATTGGGGAGACTGTGCCAATGGACCCTACAGGACACCTACTACATTAGGCCACACTACTGAGACATGGAGTCAAAGCAGCTCTACCCAATACATAGAAACAAACACAGGGAGGCTGCCAAAATGAGACAAAGAGACATGGCCCAAATGAAAGAACAGATCAAAACTCCAAAAAAAGAACTAAACAAAATGGAGGTAGGCAATCTATCAGATGCAGAGTTCAAAGCATTGGTTATTAGGATGCTCAAGGAACTAAGTGAGGACCTCAACAGCATAAAAAGGATCCAATCAGAAATGAAGGAGATACTAATTGAAATAAAGAACAATTTACAGAAAATTAACAATGAAGTGGATGAAGCTGAGAATCAAATCAATGATTTTGAATATAAGAAAAGGCCATCCGATCAGTACAGCAAGAAAAAAAAAAAGAATCCAAAAAAATCGAGGATAGTATAAGGAGCCCCTGGGACAACTTCAAGCATCCCAATGTTCTCATCATAGGGATGCCAGAAAGAGAAGAGAAAGAGCAAGAAATTGGAAACCTATTTGAAAAAAAAAATAATAAAAGAAGACTTCCCTAATTTGGTGAAGGAAACAGACATTCAAGACCAGGAAGCACAGAGAGTCCCAAACGACATGGATGCAAAGAGGCCCACTCCAAGACACATCATAATTAAAATGCTGAAGGTTACACATGAAGAGGGAATCTTAAAAGCAGCTGATTTCTCAAAAAAAACTTTGTAGGCTAGAATGGACTAGCAAGAAGTATTCAAAGTAATGAAAAACAAGGACCTACAACCTAGATTACTCTATCCAGCAAATCTATTATTTAGAATCGAAGGGCAAATAAAACGCTTCCCAGACAAGGTAAAGTTAAAGGAGTTCATCATCACCAAACCTTTATTACATGAAATGTTAAAGGGACTTATTTAAGAAAAAGGAGAAGACCAAAACTATGAATATTAAATTGGCAATAAATAAATACCAACAATTGAATCTAAAAAACAAACTAAGCCAACAAGCAGAACAGAAACAGGATCATAGATGTGGGGAACACTGGGATGGTGGCCAGTGAGGAGGGGGTCTGGAGAAATGGGGGAAGAGGTGAAGGGATTAAGAAGTACAAACGGTAGGTACAGAACAGGCAGGGGGATATTAGGAGCAATTATAGAAAATAAAGTTGCCAGAGAACTTGTATGCTTGACCCAGGGACACGAACAATGGTGTGGGGACTGCCTGAGGGAGTGGGGGGTGCTGGGTGGAGAGTGGCAAAGGGGGAAAATTGGGACACCTGTAACAGCATAATCAATGAAGTAAAATATTAAAAATTAAAATAAATAAAAATTAAAAAGTATTCATTGGTGCCCCATTGCTTAACAAGAGGAAAGGATACAATCCTACCACCTGAGCAGAAAGTTCAAGGTTCTTTATAATCTGAGCTCAGAAATCTCTCCAACTTCATCTTCAGTTACTTGACCCACCCCACTCTGACCCCCTGCTCTGCATCCCCAACACCTCTGTCTGGTGACACTAAACTTTGTTTTGTTTTTTTTTTTAAATGTTTGCATTTTTTTCAATTTCAAGTAATTATTTTTATTGTTTTTTTTTTAATTTATTATTTATTTATCTTTTAGAGGGGAAGGGTAGGAGAGAAGGAGAGGGAGAGAAATATCAATGTACGGTTGCCTCTCGTGTGTCCCCTGCCGGGAACTGGCCCGCAACCCAGGCATGTGCCCTGACTGGGAATCGAACCTCGATCCTCTGGTTCGCAGGCCCGCACTCAATCCACTGAGCTACACCAGCCAGGGCAGGTGACACTAAACTTTGTATTATTTCCAGAATATGTTCTGAACATTTGTGCTATTCCCTCTAATTTGAATGCTGCTCCCGTAGAAAATCCTTTCTCATCTCCAGCAAAAACATCACATCCTTTGGAAAACTTTTCCAAACCTTCCCTCTCACCCTGAGCAGTTATGCTCACCTTCTTTGTTCTCATAGTATTTTGTTCATATCTGTATTATGACACCTTCCAAGTATGTACTGAAATTGGTCTGCCTGACTCTTGTATACCTATCTATGCTTGGCTTATACAGTCTTTCCTAAGGGGGCCTTCCTTCACTCCCTAGCTCAGGTTAAGTCCTCAAGTATATTGCACTCCCTGCTGGTCCCTTGTTTCAAAGCACTAACACTAAAATAATGCAACAATTATTTGTGCAACAACTTGTTTAGTATCTCTCCCAATTATAGGCTCTACGAGGCGGGAATTACATTTGTATTACCAACAGCCAGATCCCCAGCGCGGTGCCAAGCACAGAGCAGGTGCATACTAATGTATTTGCTGAATGACTCAACATCTGGAAGGCTGCCCCTCCTTGGTCTACAACAGCCAGTGCACATGGCAGCAGATTGCCTTATTCATTTTGTAAATCCACAAATTAACACACGGCCAGGTGTATAGAATGAACTCAATAAATGTCAGTTGAATTAATTAAAGAGTGGTGAAAAGGTGCCAGTGAAAGCTAACATTGGATAAAATTAAATAATAACATTAAGGCAGAGGTCCTTTGGAGGATAAAAAAAAACAAGCAGATGGCTCTTTTTTCACTTGGGGACTAGTCACCTTGTAGTTTGTTTTTATTTTATCTTTTTATGTTTTAACTTTATTTTCACTGTTGACACTATTGCAGATGTCCCCATTCCCCACCCCGCCACTTTGCCTACCTCTGCCCAGCCCCTGCCACCACCCTTCTCTCCGGCCATCACCACACTGTTGTCTGTGCCTATGGGCTATGCGTACATGTTCTTTGGCTAATCCCTTCAGCTTCTTTCATCCAGTCCCCCATCCCCTCCCCTCTGACAGCTGTCAGTCTGTTCCATGTGTCCATGCCTCTGTTTCTATGTTGCATGTCGGTTTATTTTGTTCATTAGATTCCACATATAAATGAGATCATAGCTCATTTTTAAATTATTTTCTCCAGTTAATGTTAGCCACCCTGTCTTTTCTTTCTTCTTCCTCAATCTCCAGACTCTTTGTGGTCCTAGCCCAGCTATAATATTCATTCACTGTTCAGAATTGTCTTTATTTTATTCTGTTAATATTGGACTCCTGCTTTTAAACTACATGGCAATCTGAATTAAAAGTCTGGCTTTCCACGTGGCATGCACAGATTGCTATCTGTATAGCAGTCATTGGTTAGGGACCAGGTGGATTAAGTAAGTCGAGTGAAAGACAGTAGTCAAGAGAGCTGAACCGTAGAGTAACAAAAGGGCAGAGGGTCAGAGATCTGTCCCCACAAAGACAGGAGGCCAGTGAGTCTTGCAGGCAGTGGGGAGGAGGTTAGGTATCATCCCAAGCAGAAGAGACAAGAAAGGCATCTGAGGAATGGAAAGGAGGCCAGAGATCTGTCCTCAAGTAGACAGGAGACTCCAGAGGCTGTCACAAAGGTCAGAAGGACCTATCTGGGAAATGCTTCTGTCATGGGTTTAAAAGCCCTGATGTCTTGACATAGCAAGAATGTGTTTGTTTGCCTAAAAGGGTTTAAGCCATTAACTAGATTCAGGTCTGTCTCCTGTCACGCCTCAACAAACATTGTGCTTATTTTTCCCTAAGTTCCTTAACCCTTCTAACTTTTAGTCTTTGCCATTTGTTTAGCTCTCCAGAGCTATACTTCGATTTTATGTCTGCTGCTACAACACTCATTGCTAAATGAGGAAAAATAAACTGTTTACACCGACAATTTCAATTATATAAACAAAGACAATACTAATAACTTCAGTGGAAAATAAAATTTTCAGTTAACCATTTGATAGAGAATATGGTTATTAATTTTTAAAATTGGAAAATACCAGAGGACACTATACCATGAATATAAAATGCCAATATTTGGCTTTGCTTGTGTTTCAAAGTTATTCTGCTAATTCACTGAGCCAATGGACAGTCGCACTTAAATCCAAACCCAACCCTTTTTTGCCCACTGGTTCTACTTCCTGACATACTCCAGTGCTAATATTTTGGATTCCTATTACTACAAAAGCTCTCCCTGCAGGCTCAAGTAGCGAGCTCATTTATGTCACTTACTGGTTTTATACTGTGAGTAATGAGCCACACCATAAAGATTCTGGAACTCACTTGGACCCCAGCCACAATCACAGAAGTAGGTACGATTCCTGAATGAGAAAATCAAGTCAACCATTGTCTTCAAGGTAATTCATACCAAAAATAAAACTTAAATAAAAAACTCACCAATTAAACAGTGGACTACCTATAAGCAAATAAAAACAAAATTCACAAGTCAGTAGCATACAACATAAAATAAATTCCTGTTAACTTCGGTTTTAAATGAATCCATAGGTGTTATATAATCAGCAAAATTGCTTTTGCTCAACAAATATGTTTTCAAATAAATATTACAATCACAGAAAAATAGCATCATTGAAAACTTACCTCAAGCAAGGCAAATGTCTGGAAAAATTTAAGTGTCTTCTGAATACTTTTATATAAACCTTTGTGTGTTCCTTTTTCCATATAAAAACGTACCATGGCAATAGCTAGAACCAACCACCTAGAGAAAATAGAAGTATTTTATAAAGTTCGATCAAAACAAATACCACTAACCTTCTGAAAAAGAATATCATAATTTCTATAGTAAGAGCACACATGTTTTATTATGCTCTCAGTTCATTATTCCATTTTTAAAAACCTCAGGAAGAAATGACAGACATTATTTTACATTGACTCTTCAAGCGGATAAACAGAACATTTGAGATCAACTACATGCCAATGTCAAGTGATGTCCACTCTATCTTCGGTTTCAGCAGATAAGCTGACAGACTAAAAAAGTCAAGTTTGTTACCAAAAAACGATGTTGTTATAAAGCATTTACTAATTATATAGTGATTTCTTAAGGTAAAAAGCTATGTGTATGTAAATAGGTACTTTATATAAGTACATAGTATATAACTATATGTAATTATAAGTAAAATCTTTAATAAGAATTAATATTTTTGTAATTTTCATTAAATAATTGCTGTTTTACAGAAGGGATACATATAGGTTAGGCATGGGCCCACTTCCATAGAGTTTATTTTTAAAAAGAATAAAAACCAATGTCCTCCCTTTTTAACTTAAAGTTGCACATTGAATATAATTCTGTACTGTGAATTTACAGTACACAAAATACAAACTGCATTTGGGGAGACCAGCTTTCTTGCCCTGCTACTCAACCTCCTAGAGTCACAATTACACAAAAGCACAAATACATTTTAAAAAGTTCCACTATCTGTAGCTTTTTTAAACCTTTAATGATATAACCATGGAAATGAGTAGCTACCCCAGGCTTTTAAATCAGTGGTCTCCAAAGTGTCTAGTTAAATGGATTTATGAATTCTAAAATCGCTTTTAAATATAAAACAAAAATATCATCAGATTCACTTGGAACCACAAAAGACCTCAAATAGCCAAAGAAATCCTATGAAAAAAGAACAAAGCCAGAGGTATCACACTCCCTGACTTCAAGTTATGCTACATGGTATTGGCAGAAAAACAGACACACAGACCAATGGAATAGAATTGAGACCCCTGAAATAATAAACCCACATGTATATGGTCAAATAATTTTTGATAAAGGGGCCAAAAACATGCACTGGAGAAGAGAAAGTTTCTTCAATAAGTGGTGCTGGGAAAATTGGAAAGCCACATGCAAAAGAATGAAACTAGATTACAGTTCGCCCCCATGTATAAAAATTATTTCAAAATGGATCAAAGATCTAAATATAAGATCTGAAACAATGAATTATACAAAAGAAAACATAGGAACTAAATTTATGGACCTTGGTCTTAACGAAGATTTTATGAACTTGACCTGAAAGATGAGGGAAGTAGAGGCAAAAATACATGAATGGCATTATATCAAACTAAAAAGCTTCTGCACAGCAAAAGAAACCCCCACCACCGCAAAAAAAAAAAAAAAAAAAAAAAAAAAGGCAACCGACCAAAGACGGGATGGTATTTGCAAATGAGGGAGAGGCCCTGAACAGACACTTCTCCCAAGAAGACATCCAAATGGCCAACAAATATATGAAAAGATGCTCGACTTCACTAGCTATTAGGGAAATGCAAATGAAAGCTACAATACAAGCAATAACAAGTGTTGTTGAGGATGTGAAGAACAGGAAATCCTCATTCACTGCTAGTGGGAATGTAAACTGGTAGAGCCGCATGGAAAACAGTATGGAGGCTCCTCAAATAATTTAGAATAGTTACCATATGACCCAGCAATCCCTCTTCCGGTATCAACCCCCAAAACTTGAAAACATTTATTCACAAAGGTATGCACCCCTGTGTTTACTGCAGCATTATTCATGGTGGCCAAGAGATGGAAACAACCAAAGTGTCCTTTCATAGATGACTGGACAAAGAAGCTGTGGTCCATATATACAATGGAATACGGCTTAGCCATAAGAAAAGATGCATACTGCCATTTGCGACAACATGGATAGATCATGAGAATATCATGCTAAGCAAAATGTTGATTCACTCATATGTGGGATATAAAACAAAGCAACAAATGAACAAACAAGAAAAACAAGCAAAAATGCATAGACACAGACAACAGTACAGTGGCTACGAGAGGGAAGAGGGGTGAGGAGTAGCAAAGGGGGAAGGGAGTTAAATATACGGTGATGGAAGAAAATTCAATGCTGGGTGCTGAACACACAATGCAATATACAGATGACGTGTTACAGAATTGTACACTTATTTTCCAATGTCACCTCAATAAATTTAATTAAAAAGAAAAAATTATACAGTTTTAACTTTTTAAAGAACAGTCACAAATGAACAAATGGCTTTATGACTCCTACAAATAAACTACTGATTGAATAAGATGAAAATGCAAGCTGAATAAAACAGTAAGAAAATGGTAGAATGACATTTTTACTCTTGGGACTTTTATTCCACCTTAGCACATAATGTGGGAAAAAACAGGACTCTCCCATGAGATATGACAAGAAGTCAAATAAATGTCTGAAACTATCACAAAGACCTTTGAAATGTGGAAATATGAATGATGATAACAATAGTAACAAGTGTACATTCAGAGTGCTTTCAGTGTTCTAGATGCTGTTCTAAATACATATTTAACACATTACTATTTCACCCTCACACAACCCTATGAGGACTACTATCATCCCATCTTACTGCTGTGGAAACAGGCGGAAAGGGTCACATAACCAACCACTCAGCTGGGACCTACACCCACCCCTGAGCTCAGAGTCCACGCTCTTGAACCACCATGCTGTACTGGTCTGGTCCTGAGTACTATACATACTGTGCCCTGAGATATTTGCTAACTGTAGTAATTCCTGTACATAAATTGTAAGTAAATTTAAAAGTCGTGTGGAGAGTTATACTCAAATATTATAAGTGATAATAGTGTCCTATCAAAACAGGTGGAAGGCCTCAGTTTTATATGACAATCACCACGCAGAGACATTATGTATGTGACTTATCCGAAATCTAGAGTAAGTTACGGTTAAGTCTCAAACGCAGCCCCAGAGCGCCCCAACCCCAGTGCTGTTCCCTTTCCATGGGAACTCGGCTGCTGGTGACGCCTCCGGACGGGGCCAGCACTGAATGCGGCGCTGGGCCAGCCTGACACCACTGGTGGGCATAGTGTTTTACGTACCTTCCAGGTCAAACTATTACTTCAATACCCCCTCAATTCCAAGTCCCTATACTACTTCTGATAAGAAAACCAAAAGTTTAATAAGACGTTTTAATTCAAATTTTCCATACACTTGCCTTTCTAAGGCAAATCCAAACTCAGATTTTTAAAGATCTGTTTGAGAGGTAATTAACTTACCAAAGAATTCATTTAAAGGACAAGTTTTATTTATTTTTACATAGCATGATATAAAAATCCATGTGTTGTTAACATTATAACAAACTTTAATGTTGCTCCATAGGTGGCAGTGTTGTACCAACTGGTATAGCATTATGATAAGAAGAAACACTAACCTGTTTAAAGTAAAGGATATTAACACTGTGGGGTTCGAAAGGGCCACCCAATCATCTATGCTAGCCTGTCATCTGTTTTTCAGTAAATATGGCCAGGAACTCAGCTGAACTAGTAAATGCTCACTTCCTAACCCCCATCAGAAAGTCTCTGCCAGGAGCCAATACTTACCTAACTTTAGACTTCCTACATCCTAAAACAATTCCAAAAGCAATTAGAATTTCTGCATTTAGAAATTCTTTTCTGAAAAGTTCAATGTGTTCAAAAGTATGCCAGAGCTATTGATTACCCAAATGTGCACCCAAACAGACACACTCAGTCTTTGATTAAATACTCTCTGGGGAAAATATAAACACGTTCCATTTGCAGAAATTTCCTTGTTTACTTGCTTAATTCATTTGTTTATTCATTCATCTTTAGGTTCAACATTTATTTCTAAGCCAGATAGTGTGCTAGATGCCGGGGAATTAGAGATGAGCAGGGCAGTACTTTTTCAAGGAACTAAATTAGTAAGTGGAGGTAACAGAACAGTGTGGTAACAGGACCTATATGCCATCACTTGCTAAACACAGGGCCTCCTTCTCATGCCAGTATGGCTATAATGACTCTGAAAACCCCTATAGAGAGCTTTCCTCTAGCTGTCTTTCATGCTTCTTTTTCTCCTGAGATTTCTTGGAGACCACCTGCTCCTTGAAGAACTTGGTTATCTGTATTTCCTTTTTTAAAAAAATTTCAACACTGCTTTTTAAATTTTTGTTACCAACAATTTCAAACACATACAAAGATACAAAGAAGGTAAAATGTGCCCATTGACCACCTTCAACTTTCATCCAAACTTCTATTCACTTCTCTCCACTGTCCCCTCCCCTCATTATTTTGAATCAAATCATACGTCCTATAATATAATTCATAAATGCTTAATTATGCATCTCTAAAGGCATTATTTTAATAAACACAATCATAATACCACTATCCCACTTTTAAAAATTGACAATAGTTCTGGCTGGTGTGGCTCAGTGGATTGAGCATGGGCTGTGAACCAAAGTGTCACTGGTTCGATTCCCAGTCAGGGCACATGCCTGGGTTGCAGGCCAGGTCCCCAACAAGGGGCACATGAGAGGCAACCACACACTGATGTTTTTCTCCCTCTCTTTAATAAGAAAAACAATTGACAATAACTTCTTAAATAATAAAACTGTAAGGATACAAATTTCCTCAATTGTCTCAATTTTTTTACATCATGATTGAAATAAAAATCATACATTGTAATTAGTTGCTGTGTCTGTTATGTCTCTTTTAATCTCTAGGTTTCCCCTCACTCCCTCTATTTGCTTTTCTCTTACAATTTTTCTGTTGAAGATGCTGAGTGGTTTGTCCTGCAGAGTTACCCTCAATCTGGTTTGTGCTAACCGCACATCCACATGTAATATATTATTTTCTTCTGCCTCTTACAATTCTTATACGATCTAGGGGCTTGACTGTTTGGTTCACATTCCAGATACTTCATGGGCTGTGCTGTGTACTTCTCTAGAGCGTACATAATTCCTGGCTGTCCCTCTTGTCTGTGATGCTAGCCATCATTAATAATTATTGTCCAATATAATACTTTTGGCAGTTATTAAAAATGATATTCTAATTTTATCATTTCTTCTTTATACTGTATCTCCTTTAAAGTAACCATTTGGAGGCTTGTACCACGATGGTCTTTGACATTCATACCATCTGTAGTTTCATGTACTGTCCACCGACACCTTTATATCTCCTTTCCTAGACTAAACTGAAACTTCATTTAGCAGCCAATGAATGTTTTAACTTATTGTACATAACACACTCATGCCACTAGAGTTATGCTAAAAGGTACACAAAAGAAAAAAAAGATATTCTGGACTTTATTAAGACCATCTGCTCTTTGAAAGACACTGTGTGGAGAATGAAAAGCCAAGCCACAATGTGGACAAAATATTTACAAATCACATAATCTGATAAAGAACTTGTATCCTGATTACATGAAGTATCCTCAAACTTAACGGAAGATGAAACGACCCCATAAAATAAAGACAAAAAGGTTTGAACAGACACTATACCAAAAAAGATAAACAACTGGTAAGTAACCATATGAAAAGATGCTCAGTGTCATCAATTCCTAAGGAAATGTAAATTAAAGTCAGAATGACCCCTGGCTAGTGTGGCTCAATGGACTGAGCACCAGCCTGTGAACTGAAAGGTCACCAGGTTCAATTCCTGGCCAGGGCACATGCCTGGGTTGCCGCCCAGGTCCCTGGTAACCTGAGAGGCAGCCAATTGATGTTCCTCTTGCACATCAATGTTTGTCTCCCTGTCTTTCTCCCTCCCTTCCCCTCTCTCTGAAAATAAAGTTTTTTAAAAACAGAAACATTCTAAAAAATAAAAATTAAAAAAAATTAAATCACAATGTGGTAACATACCTATTACAACATGAGGCCATGCAGCAAGTGGAACTCTCATTCACTAACTGTAGTGTAGGAAAATGGTACAACCACTTTGCAAAAGTTTGGCAGTTTCTTAAGAAATCAAGAATGTGACTACTGTGACTACCATATGACCCAGCCACTTCACTCGTAGGCATTTACCCAAGAAAAATGAAAGTATGTGTCCGTATAAGAACCTGTACATGAATGTTCATTGTTTTATTTGTTATAACCCCAAATGAGAAAGAACCCAAATGTCCATCAACAGATGAATGGATAAACAAGCTGTGGCAGATCCATGCATGGATCTGTCTTCCTCAGGAATAAAATATGTATAATTAACATTTTGGGAAACATATACAAGGTAGGGCAAAAGTAGGTTTATAGTTGTGAGTACACAAAACAGAGTTTATTCTCTTTTTATTGATTTGAGAGGGACACAGAGAGGAAACGAGAGAGGGATGAAGAGAGAGAGAAACATCACCTTGCTGTTCCACCTATTCATTAACCAGTGTGCTCTGTATGTGCCCTGACAGGGGATCGAACCCACAACCTTGGCATATTGGGACGATCCAACCAACTGAGCTAGCTGGCCAGGATCAGAGTTTATTCTTGTATTATTATTTATTAATTACTTAATTATTTTCAATATGAGAAACGGTAAACCTACATTTGCCCCGCCCTGTATGCCTGAACCTTAGGTTTGGTGCTCTAATAACTCACACTATGTATATTGTGAAACTACCTTAAATAGTTGCTCTTTCTGCAAGAAGTGCATTTTCAAATTAACCACTATGACTAGGAATTATCATTTTTAAACATTCACTGTGTGTCAGGCACCCTGCTGAACACTTTATATGCATGACCTGTTTATTCCTTGTAATAATCTAGCAAAGCTGTGTTGTTCCAATTTTACAGGTGAGAAAACTCAGGGTCATGGAGGTTAAGCAACTTATCTGAGGTGACCCAAACTCAGGGTCACGGAGGTTAAGCAACTTATCTGAGGTGACCCAAACTCAGGGTCACGGAGGTTAAGCAACTTATCTGAGGTTACCCAACTAAAAAGGAGCGAACCATGAACCATAACCTTTCATTGGTACCTTCCTGTACTGTTTACAAATTAAACCCAAACAGTTTAGCAAGGCATTCAGAGCACTTGGCGTGGCCTAAGCCACCTATCCATCCCCATTTCCCTCCCTACACTTCAGCCCATTTGTTGTTGCCTCATCAGCATGCTCAGCAATGTCCACCTCTGTGCCCTAACTCATGCCGGTTCCCGATCATGCCTATCAAATCCTACTCATCCTTCAATGCCCAGTTGAAATACTATGGTCTACCCACAAAGCTTTCTCTGATTCTCCCTACCTGTCTGACCTGACACCTCTGTAGACAGGTGTTCTATAACATGTTCTACTTCATTTGTCCCTTATTGCCATATATAAATGCTCCGGGTTACACTTCCTCAAGGACAGGGCCTAAAATATTTACCTCATGTCACTTACTTAACCTAGGACAATGTACGTAACAGTCTCAATGGTTTTTTGTTGAAAAGTGGGGGGAGGGGAAAAAAGCCCTGACCAGTTAGTTCAGTTGGCTACAGTATTGTCCCAATATGTCAAGGCTGCAGGTTAATCCCTGGTCAGGGCATATACAAGAAGCAACCAATGAATGCATAAATAAGTGGAACAACGAATTTTCTCTCTCTCTTTTTCTCCCTCCCTCCTTTTCTCCCTCTCCCCTACTAAAATCAGTTTTTTAAAAAAGTACCATAAAAATCCTTTAAATGTGTAATTCTACTTCTGTGAATTCATCCTAAGCAACTAATTCAACAGAAACAAAAGTAAAACATCATTAGTGCACAATTTAATCTGTTATTGTATATTAACTCTATATACTCTTATGTTAACCATGAGTGTATTTATGAAAATTATATAGAAATATTTGACAGAATAGTAAGTGAAAATAGAATATACAATTAAGCAGATACTATAACTACAATGCTCTATAATATGAACTAATTCACAATAAAATTTCCTGAGTGCTTCACTGAGCTTGCACTCCAATAGGGGATGACTGACAAGAAGCAACACGACAAATTAGTAAAATACACTGAATAATTATATAGCAATAAGTGGGCTGCAGCAAAGCAGGCAAGGGCAATAGGAAGTATTTGGGTGGGGTGCTATTTGAATCAGAGAGCCAAGGAAGGCTTCCCTAAGAATGGAGGTTTGAATAAAAACCTGGAGATTATACTCATACAAAAAAAAGGGAAAAATTAAAGGTCGTGCTAAGCTTATAGAATTAGGCAAGTTCTCTTTTATATTTATGCAAAAATTTTATTTCTTAAACATTATTTTATTGTTTTCTAAATTACTAAGACCTTCAGCTAACCCTCTGCTATCCACCCTATTAAAATGTACACTTTGGTATCCCATTTCCAACACAACAATAAACAACTTCTCCAAACTTATTTGCTACTATTTGCCAATCTTTCAATTAAATCAAGAGAATATGTAAGCTTTCTTACATCTCATGCATATTTACAGAATTTATCTCACTTGAAATGTCTACCCTCTACATGTGCAAATCCTATTCCTTCTTCAAATCTCAATGGCCCTAGAAAACCTCCAAAGAATTAGTTATCTAGATTATTCAATTCCAGTTATCCTTGCCTTTAAAAAGAGATGAGAGTGACAAAAGACCTTCTCACTATAGGTAGGGAGACAGACAAGTTTCAGACAAGTAGCAATTTGCTGGGGTAGGTAGGAAGGAGACAAATGAAGTGTGAGAACACTAAGGAGAAAGCATTTAGTTCTGTTTCAGGTCGGGTAAGAGACCTAGAAAGCTTCAAAGAGGGTAGCTTGGTTAGAAGTCATGGAAAGTACATGGAGGATATTATACAAAGAGTGAACAATCTGAGCAAAGATGAAGAGAGCCGTGAAAATTAAAATGCATGGTGCTTTGAGGGCATGGTGCATTAGGAGGGATTTCAAATGCAATAAAACTGGAAAAGGGCATCTGGAAGTATATCCAGAAGGGCCTTCAATGACACACGGCCTAAATCCCAATTGTAGTGAAGGTAATAGTGAGTCAATGAAGGCTTTAAACCAGAGTTATGCACTGACTTTTACAGAGGGTAATTTAAGGTTCTAAAGAAAGGCTGGATTGAAAAGAGAAGGTACAGCAGACCAGTTAATACATGGCAGGTGTTCCAAAAATGTTTTTTAATTGGATAAGACTATCACAAAGGAGAGAGAATTCTTTCAGCCTCCACTGTATCTAAAGGTATCAGCATATAGAGGGCGCTCAATTGTTCTCCAGTTGCTTTGAACACATGAGCTTTTTGCTTTCAAGATCACAGAAGTAAGTAAAGCAGAAAGAGGAAGAAGAAACATGGCTCTGGAGTCAGACTGTCTGGGCTGAAGACCAAGTCTGACAATGGCTGGTTGTGTGATCTGGAGCAAGCTACTTAACTTCTTTGTGCCTTAGTTTCCCAATCAAATATATCGTGTACCCCTCACGGGATTGCAGAGGGCTAAAAATGAGATGGAACCTACACAGTGCCTGACACGCAGTAATCCTCAATAAATACATTTCTTATGAACTGTGTTTGGTATTCAGGATCGTACACCAAGCTCAGTACTGTGTCGAATCATTTATCAAATCTTCTCCCATCACATTTTTCTAAACCTTCTATTGAAAGCTTCTTAAACTTTCCCCACGTTTACATAGGTTAGTTAGACTCAGGCCATATCGAAAATAACTTCTTTTTAAAGGCAATGAAATTCAGAAACGGAAGAGCATGTTCTTAACAGCTTTTGAAAAGCAGTCTACACAAGTCACTTTGACAGCTCTTAAAGAGCTATAGTCATTGTATAACCTTAATGTGTAACTCAAACTTAAAGCCAGAAGTAAAAGTATAGGGTATCAGTAATGGAGCAGGGGCCCATAAAGATACTGGACACGGGTGACACGCTCTAAAAAGGCTTTAAAAAAAATATGCCCAAGTAAGAAGCTCTAGGAAATACTATTGCTTAAAAAATTGTGGTGACATTAACAATTAAGAAAACTCTGCCAAGCGATCTTGCCACAAGAGGAAATGCACGCTAGGGGTCGGCGACCGGGAAAGCAGGTTTGGGACACTGGCGGGACAGCTCCCGGATGGCTGGAGCCAGAAGTTTCTTCAACTGCAGGAGCAGCAGCGGCGCCCAGGACTGTCAGGCCGAAGCGGCCTCGCCGGCGGGTCGGCCCCGCATTCCTGCCCGGGTCTATACTTAACCTCCGGCCCTCGCCCCGCGGCCGCCGCGCCACACCGTGCACCGTATTAGGCAATGCCGGGTGAACAGGGCCGGATCCCCGCCCCGCTCCATTCAACTCGCCGGCGGCCGCGCCCCTCCCCCACGGCCTCTGTCCGCCTCTGGAGCCGCGACCACCAAGCTTCTCGTCCCTACACGCACCTCCTCGGGCCTCACCCAGGCGTCCCCCGCCACCCAGCCAGCGCTCCGGGCGCGCAGTATCGGGGACCAGCACCGCGGGGAGGGCCTGAGGCAGAACGGGGAGCCTTGGGGCGCACGTACCCCGCGGTCATGGCAATGTTGTAGAAGGTGAGCCAGGCGGTAGCCGCCCAGCCCAGGCGCCTTCTCTTGCTGGGGGCCTCCCTCTCCTCGCCGGCCTCCGAGGCGCCGCCGTTGGTGCCGTCCTCCTCGCTGGACGCCATGGTGGCTGTGCAGCCGGGGTAGGTGGCCGAGAGGGGAAGGGGAGTGGGCGGGGACCCTGCAGAGCTCGCAGCTGAAGCGCCGCTGTCCGCTGCCGCCGTCTAGTCAGGCGCCCCATGTGCCGCCGCGCACAGGGGGCTCTGCGCCGCCAGCCCAGCCGCTCGCGCGGGGAGGAGCGGGCGCCCCCAACCGCCGCTCCGCGCGCCCCGCCGCTGACCCGGGAGCGCGCGCGAGGCAGAGACCCGGCTGCTGGTCCCGGAGTGCGGGAGCTCCTGGTCTCTGAGTCCCAGGGTACGATTTCGAAACTCCCACGCAAAATCTGTTCACCTCGCTGGCTGAGGGAACCTCATCCCAGCAAATGCCCCAAACGTCCGGTGACTTGCAACATGCGCCTTGCAACATGCGCCTTGCTAATGCATTCCGTCGGGACAGACAGAACTCACCTGGGTTTAGAGTGGCCCTGCCCCACCCAACTTTACATAAAGTTGTTTCTGGATACGGAGACAAGTACTGGGATCTTCCCGCCAAAGACTCATTCTTAAGATATTTGGGGAAGAAGTATCTGCTTCACCCCGTTTCGCTTTTACTGGCCTATGGGACATGAATGGTGGGAATACAACAGGATTGGCCCACTTTGTGGGTTTCATGGAGCCATGTGTGCTAGGGGCATAATTTCAATACAGCGCAGAATGGTGGATGTTAGAGGGAAGCTGGAGGAAAGAGGACGTGGCAAGTTGCCAAAGGAGAAAAGTTTGAATAGATATAAGCAATCCACAAATGTAGGGCTAACAAGAACCCTTTCCCACAGGAAAGATAGTATCCCACTGTTCTCCATGCTATCTTTCCTTTTTTAAAATCTTCCTCTAAATACCCAAGTTTACTCCTAATAGCTCTTGCCTATTTCCCCTTAAAGAACACAGTTAAGACAGCAGGCTCTGGAGTCAGGGTACTGAAATTCAAACTGCAAATTTCTGGCTCCACCAGTCTTATTAACTGTGTAAACATGAGTTTCCTCAATGGGAATAATTTTAAAACCTACATCATGAGATTATTGTGAGACTTAAGTGAAAGCATCCGTGTAAACCACTCACAGGCCTGAAACACCTTGAGTCACCCCAAATCAGCATGTTAGCATTCTTCTGGCAATTCTTGAGCTCCAGCGCAAGAAATTCTGCACAGGCCAACAGAAGCCATCAGCTTGGTAGGCCTTACTCCTGAACCTAAGCCTGGCCCTAGTCAGGGGACGACCACGTGAAAACTACAGAGACCCAGGTCTGAGAACTCCTCAGGGTATGGGTCATCCTGGTGCATTGGAGAAGGTTGGAGAGGGCACCAAAGTGAGAACCTGGCCCACGTGGTCGCAATCCAGGCTCTTGGCCCATCGCCCAGGCAGCACTAGCAGCCTGCACCAGAGAATTCAGATAATTTTGAAGAAGACATTCCAATAGGGGAAGGGGGGAAGGGAGAAAAGCTGGAAGGGGGATAGGGAGTTTAAGGTACATCTGGGGAAGAAATAATGGCTCAAAATTGTTCACATTTGATGAACACTATGAACGACTATTTTTAAAAGGCATTTAAATTGAGAAGAAAAATCAAACTATTTGCAATTCACAACATTGTGTAATTAGAAAATCCTAGTGGATCTACAAAAAAGTTACTGAAGCTGGTTGCAGTATACAAGGTTAATGTAACAAAAACCAATCATTGTCTACATACTGGAAAAGAATGACTGGAAATCAAAATTCAAAATAAAACTGTATAATGCACATCAGCATCCTAAAACATGAAATGCATAGGGATGAATTTAAGAAAACATGTACAAGACCTGTACAGTCAGCCGTATAAATCAGTGCCAAAGAGAAATTGAAGACCTAAATAAATAGCTATTCCAATGTTCATGGATTAGAAGACCCTGGATGATTAAAAGTGTCCGTTATCCCCAAATCCCAGAAGAAAAGTTTTTAATTTGACAAGGTGTCTCAAATTATATGGAAATGCATAGGAGGAACAAAGTTGGAGCACATTGCATACCTATTTCCAAACCTTAGTATAAAACTAGTTTGTAGGATAGTGTGGTAGGTAGGCATAAGGATAGACATACAGATCAATGAAACAGAATACAATCCAACTGACTTTCAACAGATGGCAAGGAAAGTATTTTTAAACAAATATTGCTGAAACAACTGGATATCCACAGAGGGGGGAAGTATGATATCCTTAACTTACACCATATGCAAGTATTAATTTGATATGAATCATAGACTTTATCCTAAAAGCTAAAACTAAAAAATTCTAGAAAAAAATACAATTTTGTGACCTTAAGGAAGGCAGAGATTTCTTACAATGACAAAAAAAAAGAATTAATCAGAAAAGACAGATATAACTTCATCAAAATATGAAACTTCTGTTATTCCAAAGACACCATTTAAAAAGAGAAAATATTCACTATGTATCTGACAAGGAACTCATATCCAGTATACCATATATATAAAGAATCCTTACAACTCAATAATACAACAACCTAATTTTTTAAATGACACTTCACAAAGAAGATATAGAAATAAAAATAGTACATGCAAAGATGCTCAGTGGTATTAGTTATTGAAGAAATGCAAATTAAATGCACAATGAGATATCCCTACATCAAATATTTTTAATTTTATGAATTTTAAATATGTTTATTGATCTTTAAATGATTTTTTGTGTTTTTTTCCATTATCATTTGGTCCCCTTATACCCTCATCCCCCCCTGCAGACACCACACTGTTGTCCACATCCATGAGTCCTTTTACCTTTTTGTTTAATCCCTCCACGCCCATTCTTCCCCCCAAGTTTTTATCCTGCTCTCTATCTATGAGCCTGTCTCTATGCTGCTTGTTAGC
Organism: Glossophaga mutica; assembly: GCA_039655065.1. Classification (NCBI taxonomy): domain Eukaryota; kingdom Metazoa; phylum Chordata; class Mammalia; order Chiroptera; family Phyllostomidae; genus Glossophaga; species Glossophaga mutica. The sequence goes on from CM077303.1 coordinate 164,170,971, forward strand.
TCAGTTTGTTCTTTAGATTCCACATATGAATGAGATCATATGGTATTTCTCTTTCTTTGACAAGCTTATTTCACTTAGCATCATGCTCTTCAGGTCCATCTGTACGGTTACAAAGGGTACAACTTCCGTATTTTTCTCTGGCTAAGTAGTATTCCATTGTGTAAATGTCCCATAGTTGGGGCTGCTTCATCTACTAATGGACACTTGGGCTGCTTCTATAGCTTGGTAATGGTAAATAATGCTGCAATGAACATAGGGATACTTACATTCTTTCAAATTAGTGTTTTGGGTTCTTTCGGATATATTCCCAGAAGTGGGATCACTGGGTCAAAGGCAGATTCATTTTTAATTTTTTGAGGTATCTCCACACTGCTTTCCACAGTGGTTGCACAAATTTGCATTCCCACCAACAGTGCAAAAAGTTTCCCTTTCTCCACATCCTCACCTGCATTTGTTGTTTGTTGATTTATTGATGATAGCCATTCTGACAGGTGTGAGATGGTATCTCATTGTGGTTTTAATTTGCATCTCACTGATGATTAGTGACATTGAGCATCTTTTCATATGTTTATTGGCCATCTGTATGTCCTCTTTAGAGAAGTGTTTGTTCAGGTCTTTGCCCATTTTTTAATTGGATTGTTTTTTTTTTTTTTTTTGGTGTTGAGTTTTGTAAGTTTGTTATAAATTTTGGATATTAACCCCTTACTAGATGTATCTGCTAATATGTCCTCCCATTCTGTGGGTTGTCTTTTTATTTCGTTGATGTTTTCCTTTGTTGTGCAACATCTTTTTAGTTTGATGTAGTCCTATTTGTTTATTTTTCTTTTGTTTCCCTTGCCTGGGGAAATATATCAGATAAAATATTGCTACGAGCTATATCTGAGACTTTGTTTTCTTCCCACTTCCTCTGTTTTCTTTTAGGATTTTTATGGTTTTAGGTCTAACATTTTTGTCTTCAATCCATTTTGAATTTATTCTTCTGTATTCTTCTTATTCGTCTAGTTTCATTTTTCTGCACATATGTAATTTTCCCAACACCATTTATTGAAAAACTATCTTTAGCCCATTGTATGTGCTTGCTTCCTCTGTCGAATACTAATTGACTATAAAGGTGTGGGTTTATTTCTGAGCTCTCTATTCTGTTCCATTGATCTTTGTGTCTGTTTTTGTGCTAGTGCCAGGCTATTAGGATTACTCTGGACTTATAGTATAGTTTGGTATTAGGTAATGTGATTCCTCCAATTTTGCTCTTCTTTCTTAGGATCACAGTTGCTATGAGGAACCTTTTGTGTTTCCATATAATTTTGAAATATTTGCTCTAGTTTTATGAGATATGTCTTTGGAATCTTGATAGAATTGCATTGAATCTATAGATTGCTTTGGGTAGTGTGAACATTTTAATGATGTTAATTCTTCCTATCCATGAACACAGTATTTGCTTCTACATATTTGTATCTTCAGTTTCTGTCTTCAGTGTCTTATAATTTTCTGAGTATGGGTCTTTCAGATCCTTGCTTAGATTTACTCCTGGACACTTTATTCTTTCTGAAGCAATTGTAAATGGGATTGTGTGTTGCAGTTGTTCAAGGCCCGATAGGTTCACACGGGAACACTAACTGATTACATTTCCCCTATGGATTGTTTTTTTTAATTTCTGTTTCTGTTAGTTCATTATTGGCATATAAAAATGCAATTGATTTCTAGATATTAATTTTGTATCCTGCTACTTTGTTGAATTCATTTATCAGTTGTGGTAGTTGCTTGGTGGATTCTTTGGGATTCTCTGTGTACAGTATCATGTCATCTGCAAGTAAAGACAGTTTTACTTCTTCCTTTCCAATGTGGATGCCTTTTATTTCTTCTTCTTGTCTGACCGCTATGGCTAGGACTTTCTGTGAGGTGAAAGTGGACATCCCTGTCTTGTTCCTGATCTTAATGGGCACACTTGTAGTTTTTGTCCATTGAATATAATGCTGGCAGTGGGTTTGTTATACATGGCTTTTATTATGTTTTGGTATGTTCCCTCTATTCCCACTTTGCTGAGAGTTTTTATCGTAAACAGGTGCTGGATTTTATCAAATGCTTTTTCTCCATCTATTGTTATGATCATGTGGTTTGTATCCTTCATTTTGTTTATGTGATGAATCACATTTATTGATTTGTGAATATAGTACAAACCCTGCTTTCCCAGAATAAATCCCACTTGATTATGGTATATGATCTTTTTGATGCATTGGTTTGCATCAATATAAGCAAACCAAATGCTTATATTTTCTTGCAGATTTTAGCATCTATGTTCATCAGGGATATTAGCCTATAATTTTCTTTTTTTGTAGTGTCTTTATCTGGTTTTGGAATTAGGAAAATGCTGGTGTTGTAAGATGAGCTGGGAAGGCTTCCTTTCTTTTAAATTTTTTAAAATATTTTATTTATTTATTTTTAGAGATAGGGGAAGGGAAGGAGAAAGAGAGGGAAAGAAACATCAATCTGTGGTTGCCTCTCACATGGCCCCCACTGGGGACCTGGTCCACAACCCAGGCATGTGCCCTGATGGGGAATCAAACCAGTGACCCTTTGGTTCACAGCCCGCACTTAATCCACTGAGCTACACCAGCCAGGACTGTTTCTCTTAAATTTTTTGAAATAGCTTGAGAAAGAGAGGTGTTAGTTCTGCTCAAAATATTTGGTAAAATTCACCTGTGAAGCCATCCAGTCCAGGGCTTTTGTTTGTAGGGAGTTCTTTGATTACTGCTTCAATTTCATTAGATGTAATCTGCCTATTCAGATTCTCTCATTCTTCCTGATTTAGTTTTGGAAGATTGCATGTTTCTAGGAATTTATCCATTTCATTCAGGTTGTCCAGTTCGTTGGCATATAATTGTCCATAATATTTTCTTACAATCCTTTGTATTTCTTTGGTGTCAGTTGTTATTTCTCCTCTTTCATTTCTGATTTTATTTATTTGGCTCCTCTCTTTTTTCCTGGATGAGTCTGGTTAAAAGTTTGTTTCTCTTGTTTATGTTTTCAAAGAATGAGTTCTTGGATTCATTGATCTTTTGTATCATTTTTTAGACTGTATTTCACTTATTTCTGCTATAATCTTTATTATTTCCTTCTACTAATTTTGGGTTTTGTTTGCTGTTCTTTTTCAAGTTCCTTTAAGTGTAAAGTTAGGATTTTTATTTGAGCTTTTTCTCATTTTTTGAGGTAGGCCTGTATGAATTTCCCTCTTGGGATTGCTTTCACTGTGTCCCACAGATTTTGGATTGCTGTGTTCTCATTTTCATTTGTTTCAGGTATCTTTTGATTTCTTCCTTGATCTCATTGCTGACCCATTCATTATTTAATAATATGTTATTTAGCTTCCATGTCCTTCTGTGTTTTTCAGTGGTTTTTCTTGTCATTGATTTGTAGTTTCATAGCATTGTGGTCAGAGAATATGCCTGATATGATTTTAGTCTCCTTAAATTTGTTGAGACTTGTTTTGTGTCCTAACATGTGGTCTATCATAGAGATTGTTCCATGTACACATGAAAAGTATGTATATTCTGCCGCCTTGTCATGAAATGCTGTGAAGATATCAATTAAGTCCATTTGAACTAGTTAGTCATTTAAGTCTTGCCTCCTTGTTGACTTTCTGCCTGGAATATCTATCCATTGAAGTCAAAGGGAGGTTAAAATCCCAAACTGACTGTATTTCTGTGTATCTCTCTCTTTATGTCCATCAAGGTTTGCTTTACATATTTAGGTGCCCCTATGTTGGGTGCATAAGCATTTATTAGGGTTATATCATCTTACTGGATAGTTCCCCTATGATTAATTAGTGTCTCTCTTTGTCTCTACTATAGTATTTACTTTCAAGTCTATTTTGTCAGATATAAGTGCTGCTACCCCAGCTTTTTTCCTTTCCATTTGCATGAAGTATCTTCCTCCATCCCTTTACTTTTAGTCTGCGTCTATCTTTCAATCTGAAGTGGGTCTCTTGGAGGCAGCATATATATGGGTCTTGTGTTCTTATCCATTCAGTTGCCCTATGTCTTTTGGTTGGAGAATTTAAGCCATTTATATTTAAGATGATTATTGACAAATACATATTTAGTGCCATTTTATTGTTAGACAATTTTCCTCTGTTGTCTTCTTCTCTTTCTCCCCCTTTTCCCCATCACCCTCCTCCTCCTCCTCCTCCTCCTTCTCTTTGTCCTTCTTCCAGCAAGCCCTTTAACATTTGTTGCAGCATTAGTTTGGTGTTAACAAACTCCTTTAGCTTTTTCTTGTCTGGGAAGCACCTTATTTTCCTTCAATTTTAAATGATAGCCTTCTTGGGTAAAGTAGCCTTGGTTGTAGGTCCTTGCTTTCATCACCTTAAATATTTCATGCCACTCTCTTCTGGTGTGAAATGTTTCTGTTGGGAAATCAGATGATGTCTAATTGGTGCTCCCTTGAATGTAATTACCTGCTTTTCTCTTGTGGCTTTTAGGATCCTCTCCTTATCTTTAAGCCTTGCCATTTTGGTTATAATGTGTATTGGTGTAGGCTTCTTTGGGTACAATAGTTTGGGGACTCTCTGAACTTCCTGGACTTGTGTGTCTTTTTCCTTCATCCAGTTAGGGAAGTTTTCAGTCATTATTTCTTTGGAAAGTTTCTCAATCCCTTGCTCACTCTCTTCTCCTCCCTGACAGACAGAAACCCTGCTGCTTTACACAGCCATATATTATTTGACTTTCTTTCACAGCTCTGGTGCTGTAGGTTGGGGAGCCCAGCTTGAGGTTTAGACCCCACACTTCTCAGGGGGAACCCCCAGGCCACTGAACTATCCCTCTGGAACTTCAGCTGCTGCTGTGGGAGCCCCACCTGCTCTCTTGCACCTCCTCTGCACTCTCTACCAGTCTCATTATGGTAATGTGTCTTGTTCCATCTGTCCATGGTTATAAGGCTTCTCCCCAGCTAGTGTTCAGTTGGTTATTCAGGGTGCTTTCTCTATGATTTAGTTGTAACTCCAGTTTCATCCTGGGAGGAGGTTAGTGAATCTTCCACTTACTCCTCCACCATCTTGGGTCCTGTTTATTGATTTTAAAGAGAGAAAGGGAGCCCTGGCTGGTGTGGCTCAGTGGATTGAGCGCTGGCCTGAGAACCAAAGGTCTCAGCTTCTATTCTCAGTCAGGGCACATGCCTGGATTGCAGGCCAGTTCCCCAGTAGGGTGTGCATGAGAGGCAACCACACATTAATGTTTCTCTTCCTCACTTTCTCCCTCCCTTCACCTCTGTCTAAAAAATAAATAAAGAGAGAAAAGGAGAGTGAGAATGAAACACTGATGTGAGAGAGAACTATTAATTATTTGCCTCCCATACACACCCCCACAGGGTATCAATCCTGCCACCTAGGTATGTGCCCTGACCAGGAATCAAACCTCCAGTCTTTTGGTGTAAGGGATGATTCCCTAACCAACTGAACCACATCAGCAAGGACTACATCTAATATTTACAAATTTGGGTGTTGATGTGGAGTAATTGGCATTCTCATACATGTCTAAAGAGATGCAATTTTGGACAACAATTTAGCTATTTCTTATAAACATCATCACTTACCATATGACTGAGAAATTTCATTGCTAGGTATTTATTCAAGAGAAGGAAAAGATCCACACAAAAATGTGGACACAAATGTTCGTACTAGCTTTATTCATAGTAACTCCAAACTGAAAATAACCCATCAAGATGTGAATGGATAAACAAACTGTAGTATACTCATACAGTGGAATATTACTCAGCAATGAAAAAGAACATCAGTGTACACACAACATGAATGAATCATATATACTTTAGCTGAGCAAAAAAGGCAGACAGGAAATTTTACATAGCATATCATTACATTTATACAAAACTCTAGAAAAGGAAGATTTATAATGACAAAATAAAAACCCCAGAAAAGTTGATGCCTGGGGCTAGGGAAGTGTGTGTGTGGGTAGAACAAACTGGGAACAGACACAAGAATCCTTTTGGAGTAATGTAAATGTTCTGTTCATCAATTGCGGTGTTACACATGCATAAACATTTGTCAAAACTCATCATACTAAACACATAAAACAGATGTATTTTTTGTGTATAAATTATTACTTCAAGCTGATTTTAAAGTATCATGAATAATATATATTTTAAAGTATGGAATTTACAATACTATTGGGTTTTATCATAAAATTCAAATACTGTGGCAGAATTACCTTGTAGGATACAGTTAATAGTTTCTCTTCCAATTATTCTTTAAAACCTTTGAATATGATGTGAAATGTAACTTATTTTCACAGTGTTTTTTACAAAATTGAATGTGACATTTTGAAAAGAACTTTTAAATATTTTAAGAATAACAGGCATGCTAACAGACTTGTAAAACCTCTTTAAAAAGTAAATAAATTACTTTGTACAATGTTCACAGAGGTGATACCAAAATGAATAAAAAATGGTGGCTGTCCTCGTGAAGCTAATACTACTTTGTAATGGATAACAAAGTCATATAAACAAATGTGTTCTAAAATATGTTAGTAACATACCACTTCTTCTATGCCAGGCACTTCAGCTGATTCAATCCACACAACACTCTTTACATGGAGGTGTTAGTATTCACATTTTACAAATGGGATAATTGAAGTCTGGAGAGATTAAGAAACTTGCCCAAGGTCAGAAACAAATAAGTAGTACTTTTGAAGTTCTGCCTCACTCCAAAGTCCATATTCTATTATCAAATGCAGAATAAAATAAATTGTAAAAGTGAATGGCAAAGTATTATGGGATTAAAGAGCTGTCAGAAAGTGTAACTGGTTTGGAGGCTCAGAAAGGCTTGCCTCATACAGGAAATCACTTGAATACGAGTACTTGAAGGATGAGTATGATTCCAACAGACACATTGCAAGAGGTTACTGCAGGCTAAGGGCTTGCTATGAATATGGGAGCAGGAAAACAAATAGCTTTGAGGAACACAACATTGTGCAGTTTGACCTCATCTTAAAAGTATTAGGAGAAAAACAATAGAAATATGTTGAGAAACTCTTTCTTTCTTTCTTTCTTTCTTTCTTTCTTTCTTTCTTTCTTTCTTTCTTTCTTTCTTTCTGAAAGAAGAGTATTTAATTCACAAAATTTGAGTATGAGATATGAAACCAGTGTTCATTAATATTTATATCAGTTAGGAATGTGCTCTTCTGAAAGCAGAAGAAAACTTATCAAACAATGGCATACAAATAAGGGGTTGATTTTTTTTCTTCATACTAGTTCCGGAAATCACTCAGTAGGACTCTGATGCCATCAGGGATTCATGGTTTTTTTTACCTACCACCTATGTTAAAAGGCAGTGGTAAACTTCTGAAGACTTGTAGGAAGAAAATCATATTAAAGAAACCTCTTTTCAAAGGTTTGACAATGGTGCATTTTTAGATTGGCATGGATGGGGTCGGGGAGCAATGCAGGAAATGAGTCCAATAGTTTAGGAGAGAATAAAAGCCAGACCTAGGTTGGTGGTCAGTTTCAGCATGAAGAGGGGAATGAATAAAAAGTTATCTTGAAACACAACAGAGTCAAAAATATGTTTTTATTTATTTGCTGAAGCAAAGGTGTCATAAGATAGGAGAGATTGTCTATGTGAAATAGTCTATTTTATGAAGCAATATCCCTCTGGCTGTGGAAGAGTAAAAGATTAGTAAGATAGAGTGAAGAAATTAGGTTTCAAAGAGAAAAGACACATTTTTTTTTCAGATAGGAATAAAGGAACTGGAGAGATATTTTGAGGTAGAGAAAAGAAAATTGATGTAGGTAACCTAATTGAAAGCAAAGAGAGTTTGACTTCTGAAAACATCTTTTATCAATCTATATGGATTAGCCCTAGCATTTAGGATAAAAACTGATTACTTAGCTTTACCTTCTGGGCTCTCTACTATAACTTGAGCCCAGGGCTGCCAATAGAATATTATTTCTTAGTAGGTACCTGTCACTAAAATGCTATGATCCAATCAATCAGGTCTGTTCATTGTCCATAAACTAATCTAATTCTCCATTCTTACCACCCTTCCCAAACTGCTATTTTTGCCTTCTTTCTTGTGTAAGTCTCATTCACTCTTCAGGGCTGCATACAATACCAGATCTTTCAACTGGCTTTCTCTGACCACTCTAGCTCATCCTGGATGCTTTTCCCCCCAGCTAAAACCGTTTGCATTGATAAAATGTCATTCATTTTAGCAGTTAATTATAGATTGTCTTCCGTTTTTACTTAACTTACACTTATGTATGTTTTGTCTATGGGGAAGAATTGCATATCAGAGATAGTGAACCGTATTTTTAAAAATCCTTCTCAAAGGTCAATTAGCTTTGCAATTTTAACAGTTTTATTGAGGTATAGTTGACATATAGTAAAATGCATGTATTTTAAATGCATAAGTTAGTAAGTTAGGATGTATGTATCATCTCTAAAAACTTTATCACAAAGTGGTGAACGTATCCATTATCCCCAAAAGTTTACTTGTGCTACTTTTTAATCCCTTTCTCCTGCCCCATCCCATCCTCTGAATGTCTCCAGGCACTCACTGATCAGCTTTTCATCATAACACATTAGCTTGCAGTTTCAATAATTTCATATAAATGAAGTCACAGAATATATCTTCCTTTATGCTTGGCTTATTTCACTCAACATAATTATTTTGAGCAGGTTCAGCTTCATGGCATAGGAGCTGTGCAGTTTTATAGGATCATGTGCTTAAAAGGGCCTGACGCTTAGTTTAATACTGTATTGTCACTGTTTTGAAATTCTTTTTTTTTTTTAAAGATTTTTATTTATTTATCTTTAGAGGGGAAGGGTAGGAGAGAGGGAGAGAAATATCAATGTACGGTTGCCTCTCGTGTGTCCCCTGACGGGAACTGGCCTGCAACCCAGGCATGTGCCCTGACTGGGAATCGAACCGCGATTCTCTGGTTCTCAGGCCCGAGCTCAATCCACTGAGCTACACCAGCCAGGGCACTGTTTTGAAATTCTTAATAATTTATGTGCAAGGGGACCCATATGTTCATTTTGCACTGTGTCTCACAAATTATGTAGCTGCTCTACAATTAGAGATTCATCCACACCATGGTGTATATCAACAATTCGCTCTTATTGCAGAGCAGTAAGTATCCCATTGTACAGATATGCCACAATTTGTTTATCTACTCGCCACATAATTAGCTTATTCGTTTATATTTAGACATTTGAGTTTTTTCCAATTACAAATAAAGTATCTATGAACATTTGTTGACAAGTCTTTGTATAAAGATACGCTTTCATTTTTCTTAGATAAACACTTAGGAGTGAAATGACTGGGTCACATGGTTGGTAGGTGTACGTATGAGTTTTTTTAAGAAACTGCCAAAGTGTTTTCCAAAGTGGTTGCACCACTTTACATTCTCACCAGCTATATATGAGAGTTTCAGTTGTTCCACATCTGGGCTAAGACTTGGTATGATCGGTCTTTGAAACTTTGCATATTCTAATAAGTATGTTGTGCTATCTTATTGTGGTTTTAACTTTCATTTTTCTAATGACTAATGATGCTGAGCTTCTTTTCATGTGCTTATTTATCAACTGTATATTTTCTTTGCTTTAGAGACTGTTCAAATCTCTCACCAATTTTCTTAGTGTACAATTGTGTTATTAAGTTTTAAGAGTACTTTATATATTCTGGGTACAAGTCCTATATCAGATATATGATTGGCAAATATTTTTTTCTCAGTTTTTGAGTGGCTTTTTATTCGTTTAATGATGTCTTTCAAAAAGTAGGAAGTCTTAATTTTGCTGAAGTTCTAGTTACCAGTTTTCTTTGACAGGTTGTATTTTTAATGTCATATCTAAGTACATTTGCCTAACCCAGGTCACAAAAGATTTTGTCCAGTTTTTTTTTGTGGGAGATTAATAATTTAAAGTTCTACATTTAGGTCTATAATCCATTTGAGTTAATTTTTATATTTAACTATTACAAAAGGTGTGAGATGCAGACCAAAGTTCTTCCTTTTTTTTTTTTTTTGCTCACACTTATCCAAGTGTTCCAACATCATTTGTTGAAAACCCATCATTTCTCTACTGAGTTACTTTTGTACCTTTGTCAAATATCAGTGTCCGTATATGCATAGATATAGTCATGAAATATCTATTTTGCTCCATTCATCTGTCTATCTTTACACCACTACCCTACTATCTGGATGATCATAGTGTTATGATAAATCTTGAAATCAGTTAGTGTTAATGACTTGTGCTAGCGAATGTGTTAGTGCCAGTGTTAGTGATGTTAGTAGTATGCAGTGCATGTTTTTAGCACAAGGGAATGACACTTGACTAGGTAAGAGAAATAATAACATTAATGCAAAGTAATACCATTAAGAGAAAAAAAATTAATTTTAAGCAGCTTTTCTATTTGTCAGTATCACAACTGGGACGAATGTGAAAGAGAAGATAACTGGTAGATTTGGGAGGAGAGTGTGAAATGCAGCAGAAGTAAGTAATGGAAGTACAATTAAAAGTAAACACAAAGCCCTAGCTGGTGTGGCTCCGTGGATTGAATGCCAGCCTGCGAACCAAAGGGTCATTGGTTTGATTCCCAATCAGGGCACATGCCTGGGTTGCTGGCCAGGTTTCCCAGTGTGGGACTTGTGAGAAGCAACCAAACATTAATGTTTTTCTCCCTCCCTTCCCCTCTCCCTAAAAATAAATAAATAAAATATTTTTTAAATCTACAGTAAAGTATACATAACATAATTTTTTAAAAAAGTAAACACAAAGAAAGTTAATGAGAACTGAAATATGAAGATTGAGAAGCCCCTAAACACAGGTGCATTAATCTAAAAATTGAGCACTATGGTTTGGAAGGAATAGTGGCATTAATTTAATTTCTCATTGATTTGAAAACAGAGGTACAGTGACATCCTCACCTAGAGTTTATCTAAAATCTCCTCTAAAACAGATCAATCTATACAAATTTGGTTCTAGTTTGACAGTTGAAAGTCACATGTTTGTGAGTAAAATATTTCCACTGTATAGAATGTATTATAAATAAGAACTTCATTCCTGAAGAACCATTTCATACCTTACAAAATTGATAATGAAAATGAAACAAAACATACACATATGCTATTATAAACAATTATTTTAGACTAAACACAACATAAAAATAGTATTTTAAATACTCCTTTGGGGGAACATTTTCTACATAGACACATATATAGTACAGGTAACTTGAGAATGAAGATGTCTTTTTTTCTTGTGAATTTTCCTACAGTAAGCACACACATTTTTAATTGTGTCCAGAAACTTTGAATTACCTTCAAAACTGGAGCTACTTGTTTTGAAAATCTGTGGCTTATTTTAATATCCATGAGAGCCTCTGAAAAGTCTTTGATTGGTAAATGCTTCAGAGGTCCAGATTCCTTGGTGAGGTCTTCATTTCCAAAGCTCCTTCAGGCTACACCAGCTGCAAACTGAGTTAGCGGAATCACCCTAAACCCTGACCAGCTGTTGAGTGTCACAAATCCATTTGCCCAGTCTTTGGCAGTTGTTAGGTTAAAGAAGATATACAATCATTATAATTGGAAAGGACGCAAAAGTGGAAGTCATGAGTTAAGCTATAATGAAGCAAGGAAATGATGTTTATTGTAAAACTACCGTTTGCTGTGGGAGGGCTATTTATAGATCCTGGCATCATGCAGATCGGTCCAACCTGCTCAACAGAAGATGTTAAACCAAGTTCATCAGAAGAATCAGCTGATCCAGAACTGTCTATTAGGAGAGGCTGGGGAGGTGAAGCCATCTCGTTGCTGTGGAAAGGGCTGAGGCTGTTGTTTTCAAATGTTTTTATGTTCACTCATATTTTTCAGTAATGATCAAAGATTTTTCATTAAATCTACACATTGTTGCAAAGGATATAAGCTACCGTTATTTTAACAGCTCTATTAAGGTATAATTGACACACAATAATCTGCACACGTTTAAATTGTACAGTTTGATAAATATTGACATATATTTATATATACATATGTCCATGAAACTATCACCACTGTCAAAATAATGAAGAGAGCCCATCAACACACCCCATCCTCCCCTCTGCTCAGGGTTATCCTACCTCTTTGTAATCTCAAGAAAATCCATGAAGGCTGGAAGTTAATTTTGTTGAAGGTTTTTAAAAAGAAATTACATGTGTTTCATAGAAATAGAATTATTCAAGTTAAATATTTCTTTCATGAGCTTTAGTGGTTTGTGCCTTTCAAGGAATTTGCCATTTCCATTAAGTTTTCCAACTTACAGGTATAGAGGGAATAGGTATAATATTCCCTTATTATCTTTTTAATATCTGTATTAACTGAACCTGTAGTGATATAATGTCTTTCATTCTTGAAATTGGTAATTTCTATCTTTTCTCTCTTTTTATCATCAGTCTGACTATATAATTTTATAAATTTTCTTCCCTCAAAAAATGTTTAGTTTTGTTTATGTTTTCTTTTTTGTCACTTTCCTCTCTGATGTTTATTATATCCTATTTTCTGCTTACTATGGGTTTCATTTGCTATTTTTCTAGATTCTTAAAATAAAACCTGATGTAATTGATTTGAGACTTTTCTTTTCTAGTATATATGCTATATTATATTATATTATATTTATTATATTATGTTAATTAATTACAAGTATCCCTCTATCCCTGATCTATAAGGCTCAGCTGGTTGGGTGTTGTTCGTAGAGTGAGAGGTCCCTGGTTCCATTCCCGGTCAGGGCACGTGCCTGGGTTGCTGGTTTGGTCCCAGCCAAGACGAGTGCAAGAGGCAACAGATGGATGCTGCTCTCGCACATCAATTTTTCTCTCCTTCTCTTCTCTCTCTAAAAATAAATAAAATTTTTAAAAATCCCTCTAAAAATTGATTTAACTGCTTCCCATACGTTTTGATATGTCGTGTTTTCATTTTCACGACATTCAAAATACTTTCTAATTTATATTTTTGTTTCTCCTTTGACCAATGGGTTATTTAGAAGTTTTTTGGTTTTAGTTTTGGTTTTTTGTTTTTTTTGTTTGTTTGTTTGTTTTGGTTTCCAGGTATTTGGGGACTTTTAAATATCCTTCTGCATTTATTTTTAGTTTAATTCTGTTGTAGTCAGAGGACATACTTTATATGACTTGAATCCCTTTAAATTTATTGAGATTTGTGTAATGGCCTAGAATATTTTCTATCTTGATATATATACCATGTGACTTGAAAAGAATATGTACTCATTTTTATTGGATGTAGTATTTTATTAATTTCAATTAAGTCAAGTGGGTTAATAGTATCGTTAAAGTCTTCTACAGCCTTAATGATTTTCTTTGTACTTGTTCCATCACTATTGAGAGAGGAGAGTTGAAATTTCCAACTATACACATGGAGTCATCGATTTTTCCTTAAAGTTCCATCAGTTTTTGTTTTATGTTCTTGGACGCTCTGTTCCTATGTGCAAAGCCACATAAATGCATGGTGTTCTTTTGATTATATGACCCTGTTTTCATTATGAAGTAACATTCTGTACCCTGGTAATATTCTTTGATCTCAAGCCTCCTTTGATATTAATATAGCCATTCCAGATCACTTTTGATTACTGTTGTCATGACAGATCTTTATATATCATAATGTAATTTCATATTTAAAGTGGGTTTTTTTTGTGTGTGTGTGGATAGCCTGGTAATTTTTTATTGGATGTCAGACATTGTATATTCTATCATCTCAGGTGATGGATACTTTGTGTTCCAGCATGTCTCTAGTACTCTGCCCTGCAAACTCTAACTGCCTTGGTCCCTGTGGACTCCCAGCTCTGCTTCCTCGTCTCAAGGAGACTGAAGTTCTATACCATGGCCTAGAAAATCTATCCAGGCAGTAAACCAGGGCACTCATGCGGCTCACGTCAGTTTTGTCCCATCTCTCAATGATCACTGTCCTTCATGGCCTGATGTTCAGTGTTAGGACACACAGGTTATTTAGAATTGTGTTGTTTGATCTTTACATAAGATGGAATTATATATATACATTTCTGTTACCTCTCTAAATTAATTCTGTTTTAGTCAAGGAACAAAATCTATGATTTTATTCTTTAAATTTTACTAAGAGTCATTTTAAGGCCCAGCCTACTATCTTTGTTAATGCCCTGTGTCTGCTTGATAAGAATGTTTATCTTGCAGTATTTGGATGGGCCATCATAATGTCAGGTGGAGATGGCTGATAGTGTTCTTTCAGTCTTCTATATAATTACTGATTTCCTATTTGTACTATCTTTACCTGAGAGAGAAGTGTTAAAATAGTCAACAGAACTGTGTATGTAGATTTCTCCTTTCAGTTTTATGAGTTTTGCTTCCTTTTTTTTCAAATTCCATCATTAGGTTGTTACACATTTCATATTATTATGTCTTCTTGGTAAATTGCCTCTATTATCATTACAAAATGTCACTCATTGTCCCTGGGAAATTTTCTGGGTTTTTTTGTTTGTTTGTTTTGTTTTGTTTATTCTGTTTGATAGTAATATAGCCAGCCACTTTCTTTAAATTGGTGTTTTCAAAGTATATCTTTTTCCGTCTATTTACTTTTAACCTATCTTTGTCTTTTTTTTAACAAGCTTCTTATACACATAATATAGTTGGGTCATCTTTTTTAAAAATCTAGTCTGACGATCTCTATTTTTAATTAGAATGTTTAGACCTTTTGTATTTAATGTAGTTATGAATATGTTTGTATTTAAATCTATCCCTTACTATTTGTTTTCTATGTGTTGCATTAGTTCTTTTTTAAACATTCTATTTATTTCCACCATTATTTATCACTTTTGTTTGATTTTCTTTTTGAGGGGGGCTATTGCTCTAGGGCTTACAGAATACATTTTTAACGTATTAGTTTACTTTCAAATAATATTTATACCACTTTACATGTAACGTAAGAACTCTTCCAACAACACATTTTTATTTTTTTCTCCCATCCTTTGTTATTGTTTTTCCTGTATTTTACTTTTTCCTATGTTATCAGCCCCATCATACACAGTTAATATTTTTGTTTTTAAAGAAGTTTTAGCCCTAACTGGTGTAGCTCACTGGATTGAGTGCTGTTCTATTTGCTGGTTCCATTCCCCATCAGGACACATGCCTGGGTTGTGGGTCAGACCCCCAGCTGGGGGTGTGTGAGAGGCAACCGATGGATGTATCTCTCACATTGATGTTTCTCTCCCTCTCTTTCTCCCTCCCTTCCCCTCTCTCTAAAAATAAATAAATACAATCTTTAAAAAAGAAATTTTAAAAAGAGTAGAAATGCATGATCATTTTGATGCTCTTCACAACTATGTGAGGATTAGAATGATTAATACCATGGTCCTTCTGTATGGAGAAGTGACTTTGTATGTTTGAACATTTCTCATTGTATAGGTCTGCTGGTGATGGTAATTTTCATATGTAATTCATGATTTCACCTTTACCTTTTCCCCCCATGTATCCAGGGCATGAACCTGGCATGGGCACAGACCAAAAACCAAGCTGGGATAAACAGGAGTTACTTTGTCCCTGGCTGATATGAGACAAGTACCACCAAACCAGGTGCAACTCTTCCCAGAACAGGGACATCACCTTCATTTTTGAAATTCGTTTCGTTGATAGAGAATTCTAGGTTGACAATGTTTCAGTACAGGGCTTTAGAGGTGATGTTCCACTGTTATATTTTATTTTGCATAGTTTGATTAGAAGTCTACTGAAATTTGTGTTTTTACTCCTGTTTATAATGCCTTTTTGTTTTCTGAATGCTTTTAAGACTTTGTCTTCATTAGAGATTTTCAGCAATTTGATCATGATGTGCTTTGATGTCTTTTTTTTATTGTTGTTGTTAATTTTGGTTAGGATTCATTTCTGTTCTCAGATCTGTGAGAATATAGTTTTCATTAAATTTGGGAAAGTTTGGGGATTTAAAAATATGTTTACTTCCCCATTTTTTCACTTACTGTGAAACTCCATCCACGTTACACTGCTTTATATTTTCCTACATGTCAATGAGGTTCTGCTAATTTTTTTAAAATTTTTTCTTCTGTGTGTTTCAATTTGTAGACATCCTGTTGTTCTATGTCCAACATTATTTATCTTTTGCAGTGTCTAATCTGTTAATCCTATTTAGTGTAAGTTTCATCTTTGATATATTTTCATCTCTAGAATTTTCATTTGCTTTTTTATATCTTTTATTTCTGTTCATTTGTTTGTACTTTTCTTGAGCATATTAACTATAGTTCCAGTAGTTCTTTAAACATTCTTCTGTGTTAGTTCAATTATCTCTTTACTTTCTGAGCTTATTTCTAAGGACTGATTTCCCAACTGGTTATTGGTCACATTTTCCTGGCACTTCATGTGTTCAATAACTTTTTATTGGAGTCTAGTTATTGTAGAATTTTACATTTTTGAGTGCAGTATTTTTTTTTCAGCAGGAGAATATTCCTTTTAAATTTCATACTTTGTTTTGGTCTTCATATAAGTTAGTTATGTGTTATGTATCTTGATCTTAAGAGTAACTGTTTTTTTTCTCTCAGGCTACTCCTCACTGCAAAGACATTAATTACTCTTTGTGGATATTTACTAAATACCCAGGATATTCCATTAGGTATCTTCCCTCTGGAAGAAGGAACTTGATTAGAGAACTCAAATGATTTCCAGATTTGCAGGAATTCTTGGGACTTTTCAGATTTTGCTTCCCTAGTAATACCTCCTACCCACAAAGTTCTTTACTTAGACTTGCAGAATTTTACTCTATCCATGACTAGATTAGCATTCAGCCATAGTCTCAAAGAAACTCCTGTGCAGATTTTTGGAGCACTTTCTCTGGATGGCAGCACCTTCCTAGTATTCTGTCCTCCAAATTCTAGCCCTTTGTCTTTCCCAAACTCTGATTTTTTTCATTATTTTTTTACACTAAGTCTATATAACATCTTGTCTCACAGAGGAGAAACCACCTCAATAGGTTAGACTTTATTGCTATAGCAAGCTCAAACTGTGTCAGACAGTTTTGATCATCTGCCACAGAGTGTTGCTTGCAACCCAAACCCTGACTTTTATCTTTTCACACAATAGGAGCTTCTGGTTCTTTGTGTTTCCCATCCATTTGGCACAGTTCAGAAAATGACTCTAGACCTAATGCTACAGCAATCATAAGGTTTATTGCATGTTTCTTTTCTCCTTGGAATCACAGTCTGTTGTCCCATGTGTATTTTGCCCAGTGTTCTATTTAGTTATGGTAAAAAGATAAATCCAGATCTTGTACTCCCATATGGCTGGTAATGATAGTATCCGATTTTAATTGTGTCATATTTATTTACTACATTTAACAAAAATTTATGGAATACCTACTTTGGAAAGCCTAGATATATAGAGATAAATGTGTCACAGGCTAAAAGTTACAGTATTGCGGCAGCTTCCAAATATAGTTCTCAAATTCTTTATTATTCCTTCCACAAAGAGGTGAGATTTAGTTCTCCTTGAGTGTAGACACTGTGACTCCTTGTCCAATACACTATGACTGAAATGATGCTGTGCCCTTTTCCTAGCTCAAATCATAAGAAAGTACTAGTTTCCTTTTCCTGTCTCTTGAAATGCTCAGTCCAATATGCTTGGAGGAACCAAGTAGACCACAGAAGGTCTCCTGTGGTTGTTCTGGCTGTCAAGCCCAATGATCCAGCCACCTGCCAGCATCAGTTGCTAGACATGTTGTGTGTGTGAGTTTTCAAAAGACTGCAGCCCCAGGTGTAGTCATCCCAGACTTCGAGCCACTCCTGCTGACACTGTGGAAGAGAGGCAAGCTGTGCTTGGAGAGCTCGGAGCACATTGCTGATCTGTACGCAAAATAATTACCGTTACCCTAAATTACCAAGTTGAGAGTGAATTTTATGTGGTAAAAGGCGCTTGGAACAAATATAATACCATTAAGTCTGTGATAGATATGACCAGTAATCAAGATTTAACAAATATTTATTACATAACTACTACTGGTCAGGTACTGGGTCAGGAAAGGCTTTTTATAAAATAAAATGTGACTGTAGGTTTAGAGAAGGTATAGAATCAGAGCAGGAAAAGCAGAAAGACATGCTTGTTTGAAGCCCCTGAAAATATGAGGACATCATAAAATCTGATGGAGCCATAGGTAGAAACCCTTTGTTTCCTCGAACAACCAAAAGGAGGATAACAACCAATCTAAAATCAATAAAAAAAGAAGTGTCAGTAAGTCAAACTTCATGGAACTCCAACAACCACAGAATTAAAGAAACAGTCAAACAGAACAACCAGACCTGTAAGGTGGTGGACAGAGAGAAACCCCAGTGAGGCAGTGGACTGTGGGGGCAGGGCTGGTGGCAGAGAGGTGGCAGGCTGCCAGGAGGCGCTGCCTTAAGGGGAAACTGAGACTCAGAGCTGGTTGTGGACTATGGCAGTTGCCACAGGGGTGGTGGTGGGGTGGTGGGGAG
The DNA here is from genome assembly GCA_039655065.1 of Glossophaga mutica. Classification (NCBI taxonomy): domain Eukaryota; kingdom Metazoa; phylum Chordata; class Mammalia; order Chiroptera; family Phyllostomidae; genus Glossophaga; species Glossophaga mutica. Next base: position 164,189,461 of record CM077303.1, read on the forward strand.
ACACTTCCAGTTTCAAAGGAGAGTTTGCTGGAAAGTGTGCTAGAGTAGAGCAGGGGAGAGCCTCCCCCATAGGCAGTGATGCAGCACAGCAAGGAGGGTTGCCCTGCCTGGGTGAATACCTTAGGCACCACCCCCTTACAACTTAACAGGGCCCCCCCCCCCAAAAGAAATAGGACCCAAATAAAAGAACAGAGCAAAACCTTGGGAGCTAAGCAATGAGGAGATAGCCAACCTATCTCATGGAGAATTTAAAGCCCTGGTCATCAAAATGCTCCCAGAACTGATTGAGCTTGGTTGAAAAATGAAAAGACAAATGAAAGATACCCAAAATGAAATAAAGCAAAATATTCAGGGAACCAACAGTGACAAGAAGGAAACCAGGACTCAAAGCAATGATTTGGAAGGAAAGGAAAAAAATAAACACCCAACAGGAACAGAATGAAGAAACACAAGTTCAAAAAAGTGAAGAGAGTCTTACAAACCTCTGGGACAACCTGAAACGCTCCAATATCCAAATTATAGGGGTGCCAGAAGGAAAAGAACAACAGCAAGAAATTGAAAACTTATTTGAACAAATAATGAAGGAAAACTTCCCCAATCTGGCAAAGGAAATAGACTTCCAGGAAGTCCAGGAAGCCCAGAGAGTCCCAAAAAAGTTGGACCCAAAGAGGAACACACCAAGGCACATTATCATTAAGTTACCCAAGACAAAGATAAAGAGAGAATCTTAAAAGCAGCAAGAGAAAAGGAGAAAGCTACCTACAAAGGAGTTTCCATTAGGCTATCAGTCGATTTCTCAAAAGAAATCTTGCAGGCAAGAAGGGGCTGGAAAGAAGTATTTGAAGTCATGAAGGGCAAGGACCTACATCCAAGAATACTCTATCCAGCAAAGCTATTATTTAGACAGGAAGGACAGATAAAGTGCTTCTCAGATAAGGTCAAGTTAAAGGAGTTCACCATCACCAAGCCCTTATTATATGAAATGTTAAAGGGACTTATCCAAGAAAAGGAAGATAAAAAATATGAACAGTAAAATGACAACAAACTCACAACTATCAACAAATGAACCTAAAAAAATAAAAGAAAGAAAAACAACGAAAACAAAAACTAAGCAAACAATAGAACAGGAACACAGAAAAATGGACATCACATGGAGGGTTTTCAGTGGGGAGGGGAAGGGGAGGAATGCGGGAAAAGGTAGCAGAAAGAAGAAGCATAATTTGTAGGCATTAAATAGATGGGGAGAGGTAAAAAATGGTATAGGAAACAACTCAAAAGAACTTATATGTACAAACCCATGGACATGAACTAAAGGGGGGATGGTGGAGGGCTGGCAGGTGCAGGGTGGAGTGGTGGTAAAGGGGGAAAATTGGGAAAACTGTAACTATAATCAATAAAATATAATTAAAAATATGGGGACAAAAAAAAAAAAAAAACCTAAAGTAGAGAGTATGGAGAAAGATTGTGAGGAGATGAGGTACTCAGGGGCCAGTTCAGTCAGGATACAATACTAAAGAATTAGAATTTAATCTTGAAGGCAGGAGACTAATTTGCATACTTGTAACCATGCGGTTAATTTAATGATTTATTTAATGTCTGTATTTCCTATAGTCTATACTCCAAAGAAGCTTATCTTGCACACAGCTTTTATTCCCTATTATGTTTCCGGCACCTAGCATGGTATTTGGCATACTTAAAAATTTTATAAACATGTATTGAATGACTGATTAACTGACTGAAGAACCTTGTGAAAATTTCATGGGAATGACATGATCAGATTTACGTGCTAGAAAAATAATTCCAGCAGAGGTTTGGAGATAGGTAGGTGGATTACTCAGTTTGGCTGCCATAAAATATGATAATAGACTGTGTGGCTTAAATAATAGAAATTTGTTTCTTTTATAGTTCTGGAGGCTGGATCCCAGATCAGGGTGCCTGCATGGTTAGGTTCTGGTGATAACTCCCGTCCTGGCTTGCAGGCGGGCAGCATAGCTGGCTTCTCACTGTGTGCTCACATGGCAGAGAGCGGAGAGGAAGAGGAGGAGGAGGAGGGGGGAGGGGGAGAGATTAAGCTCCCTGGTATCTCTTTTTATGAGGGCACTAATCCCCTGGTGAGGGCCCTACCCGCATGCTCTCATCTAAACCTAATTACTTAATTATCCACTAAAGGCCCCATCTCCAAATATTATCAGATTGATATTATGAATATTAATATACGAATTTTGGGAAGACACAATTCAGTCCATAACAGTAAGAAAGGAGAAAAACATAGTAGGAGGTGAATGTAATCATTCATCTAAGAGATGATGAGGGTGTGAACTAAAGTAGTGTTAATAGTCTTCCTAGGATATTTTCCCCCAAAACTTAACATTATGTATATTTCTTAGAGTACCTCCGTTTGCATCTTTCTATCTTTTTTAATGCGTATGAATTTTCAAAATCAAACAAAAAGAAGGGATATATTTTAAAATTAACCACAGAATTTAGTGAACACATATTACAGAAACATTTGAATTTGAAATTGTATGTACTACCCACGGTGTTTTCAAATGAGGGAAATACTAAAAGTGAAACCTCTGCAGTTTCAATGTTTTAAAGGATAATGAAAAGCTAACCTCGAAATATGAACCCATTTCATTTTTTATATTTGGCTTTTATGTTAAACAGAACAATGATGTTAAAAATTTTACATTTTAAAAATGTTTATTATTCACAGCATTTAATCATAAAGGCCTCAAATAGCTAAATTCATCCTTCTTGGTCAGAATATATAGATAATGTAATGAAGACTGATAGTTATTATTCCTTCACTGTTTCCAGTGCTCACATGCTGATTATCAAGGCTTGAACAGTTTGATCAATAGCTTATTGCTGGCAACAGAATAATATAGTCTCATTACTGAAGTACAAAGCACATCCAAATGCTTTTCCATAAACATTTGGCTGTGTTACAGGGTGATTATAATAATGTCCCCCAGACTCTGCTCATGAACTTGAAGTGGACAAGCTGTCACCTCATTCTTTCAGCCTAGTAATCAAGAACCGGTTTTGGGGAGAGAAGGCTCTGGTTCACAAAATGATAGTGATGTTTTGGAAGATTTTTATACTGTCATAATGAAACACAAACAAATTTTCGGTACTGGCTTCTCAAAATGATAAGAATCAGTAGTATAAACGTATGGCTTTTAAAAAATATTGTTGTGTGTTTACTTTTTCCGCTTTTGAAAGATACTATGCTCATCATTGAAATATTTGGAAAACATAAAGGGCATAAAGAACTAAAACCTTTCTCCAATCTTACTACTTAGAGAGGATCATGTCATAATATTCTCATGTATTTCCTCTTATACTTTAAAAATCTGGGTCATTTTTTAATCCTGCATGGTTTTTTTTTAATCAGCTTTGAAAAATTTATGTATTTAGATCTTTCTATGTAAATATAGATATATATTATTACCTATAATAGCTGTGGAGTTTTTATATTGTGTGTACTGTAATTTACTTGACCAATACTATTATAACTAGTGCTTATACTTGTTTATTACTTACTATATGCTAGGCACCTAAGGTTTTCACTTGTGTTAATACATTTGATCTTCACTACACTATTGTTTCTCCTATTTCTCACAGAAGAGGAAACTGGGACACCATGAAATCAAGTAATTTGTTCAATCTCTTAAATGTTGGACATTTTAGTGATTAACAGTGCTTTGATAATTTAAACAATGTCACTGTGAATTATCTCTGTTCATGTTCTTAAGGAATGTCTTTAGGATAAATTCCAAAAAAGTATACGTCCTGGATCTAAAGGTGTTCACATTTTAAAAAGTTTTGGTTACATACTTCCAAACATTTCTTTTAGGAAGAATATAGTAATTTACATTTAATTCAACAGTGTGTATGATTCCCCACATTCCTGCTTCTTAACATTCTTCGTGACAAAAATGTATCCAAAGGCTACTTTAATGCATTTTTACTTTTAGAAATGGAACTTCAATCCTAATGGACTTTTGTAAGCACAATTTGTATACCACTAATATTAATACAGTTGTCGACACTTTGGAAATACATATTTGCATTCTACTTTTGGAAGTACTGTTTTTGAACATAATTTACATAACTTCTATTCAGGAGCAAGATGCTCTGTTTCAAGTGGGACGCAAAATCCAAGATGCTCCTTAAAATTTCTACGTGACAGAGTTTTTATTTGTTAAGTAAACATAAGTAAAATTACGAAATTATCATTTCAAGTGGTTAGAAATTACTGATCAATTTCTAGCTCCATTTTTCAGTTTTCTTTTCTTTTCTTTTTTTTTGTTCTCTTTAGGGGGGATTTCTTGGGTTGTGAAACTTACTTTCCAACCAACACAACTGCTTAGTGACTGCAGTTAGTCACTACTAACCAACGCCCAACTAGGAAAGGTTTCCAGATTCTGAATCCGGGCGTTCAGACTCTCCAGATGCCAGCATTACTCCAGCTAGCTCCAAGGGAGTGCGCGCCCTGACACTCCCCTCCTCCGGGATTCGAGCCAATCGGTTCAGCTCACATGACTTCATCCAAGCAAGTTTCTTGTCACCTTAGACAACAAATTACTCACAGCCTTTTTTTACCTAGATAACTCCAAATGATGGATGTCCCATCCCCCTCCACAGGGACTACAAATATGTGACAACCCACAGAGAAGGGGGTAGAAGGAGTCCCACTCAACAACAAACGCGACCCCTTCTCTTAGTCTTCTGATTCACTCCTGGGATTGGTAGTCGGCTTCGGCGCGCCTTCAGGTCCCCGTCCTCCGGAGATTGCCGGCCAAGGCAAAAGCAGAAAATGCAGGCATTACTGCTACTCTCCTGTGTGACTAATCAAATAAGGAGTAAGGAGGAGGGGACTTTTTGGTTGGGCCTATTTTGGTGGGGCAGCTTCTGGGCAGATTCTGGTCAGGCAGAACTGAGGTTGCCTAGATTCCCGACAGGCTCCACGCAGGGGGCCTTCTCGGCTCCTTTGCTGTGGCCGCCGCCGCTGCCGCGGTTGCTGCGGTTTGGGGAGACAAGAACCTTGCGTGGACTCCGTGGAGTACTTATCTGTTGTTGTTTTTGCCTGGGGAGTCATCCTTCCGCCGTCGCACCCTGACTCCCGTGGTGTCGACGGGGAGTTCCTGCAGACACCTGGGCACGCCGTGGAGATGCCTCTCTTTGCCACCAATCCTTTCGATCAGGATGTTGGTAAGTGCTTCTACCGCTCCCTGCGCACCCGCCCCCGAACTGCGAGTGCGCTTTGCCAGCTCTCTGCGTACCTTCTGGACTCCCGGGCCAGGGACAAGCTCTTTCCCTTCATTGAGGCGCCAACCTTAAGAGTCCGGAGGAGGTTGGGGGCTTGGAGCATCCTCTTTGAAAGAAATGGGATTCAGACTGCGAAATGGGCTTTGAGTTGGAACCGTGGGTTTGGGAGGGACTGCCTAAAGGGTTGCTGTAGGGAGCTTCAGAGGACCAGCTGGTGTAGCACCTGGTGCTGGGACAGTGCTTGTGGAAGAACAGAACCGAGGGCTGACAAGCATCTCGACTAGGGTAGGATCGTAAGCCTAATAATAAAGTGTTTTCCTGGACAGATGTTAAGCATCTGGAACTAGGGGAATGTTCTAGGTTAGGTTCCTTAAAGGATTTTAAAATCTACTCTGTAACTCTAACGGGAGGAGAGAGCTTCTGTTTAAGGGTAGAGTCTTAAAAACGTTGGGAGAGCTGAAAATGGAATACTTGGCAACCGCTGAGACCGAATAGAGGACCTGAGCCACTGAGCTGCCTGTCTTAGAGTAGGTCTCTGTACTTGAACTTTAAGAAGCGTGGACGAGGACCTTGAATCTGAAAATGCCAATTTGTTTTGAATTTGAGGTGCTTTTTTCTTTTTCTCTGAATCATTGGTACTGATCAGACTAATTCAACAGGTTAGATTTTTATCTTTTTCTGGTTTAAGGGTAATAACTACCAGGACTTTGAGTTTCCGGGAAGAGAATTTAGGGTTGATTTGAATGCAGTTAAGGAACTACCTTGGTCCACAGGTGTGGAATGGAAAGCAAGCCAAATACCATGTCCAGATTCCTTAAGGCAGAATTTACTAATTACTGTAATAAAGAAATATAAGGACAGTTTTAGAGTTGCACATATTTATGTTATTTTTTTTGCTTGTATGTTTTAATTATGAGTGGTAGCTATCTAGATTTTTTTAAAGATTTTATTTATTTATTTTTAGACAGAGGGGAAAAGAGGGAAAGAGAGAAACATCATTGTGTGGTTGCCTCCCACTTGCCCCCCGCCGGGGACTGGCGGTCAACCCAGGCATGTGACCTGACTAGGAATCAAACCGGCAACCCTCTAGTTCTCAGGCTGGCACTCAATCCACTGAGCCACACCAGCCAAGGCTGATTTTGCTGTTTTAATCCTTCCTCACAGCGTATCACTGAAGCTTGCAGATTTGGATTAAGACTAGAAAAGGATTCAGTCTTATATCTGCTACTTTCTAGTTGAGTGAAATCAAGGAAAAATTACTTAAGCTCTTTGAGTCCCAGTATTCTCATCTTTGAAGAGCAAAAAACACATTCTGTTTGTGATTAAATAATCTGTGTAGAGGGTCTATTACATTGCCTTTATATAGTTGTCACTTACCAAATGATAGCTTTTTTTGTTTGTTTATTTAAATGAATGTCTTGAATACTCACAATAGATGGAAATTTTAGAGATCACCAGTAATACTTGTAAATACTTAACTGGAAAACTGCATTTAATTTAATAAGCTCTTAGCATACACTATTTACAGAGCAGTGACATAAGAAATAGAGTTACTAGTAAGACATGGTTGCTGCTCTTAAGCAATTTTGCAATTTATTACATTAATTTAGGGCAAATGCTTAAACTGAAACAATTTCTTTAAACATATACATGCTTTTATTTTATTTATTTATTTTTAGAGAGGGGACGGGAGGGAGAAAGACAGGGAGAGAAACATCAATGTGTGGTTGTTTCTCCCACGCCCCCTACTGGGGACCTGGCCCACAACCCAGGCATGTGCCCTGACTGAAAATCGAACCGGAGACTCTGGTTCAAAGGCCAGCACTCAATCCACTGAGCCACACCAGCCAGGGCCTAAAACAATTTAATACCTGCTTCTTTGGTCCCAGTACCTTGATCTAGTTTTTATGTAATCTGGCTTCCAACTACGAGGCCACCTTTGTATTCTGCTGACTTTTGCAATGCATATTTCCATTGAGTTCAAATAAGTTTCTTAATGTCAAACCCTTTCTCAATACCTACAACATTCAGTTCAAGCAGGCTCCTTCTTGTCTTTATATGTTCATTTCTATTATTTCTTCTACCTTTTTACATGTCTTCATGATTAAAAGCCAACTCAGAATCCAACTCATTATGCCTGAATCATTTCCTGATTACTGTAGCCTAGAGTTAGTCAGTAGCAAAATTCTTGATGCTACAGACCAGATAAATGTCTTTGTTGCGGTGGGGTGGGGGTGGTCCGAGCTGTCCAATGGAAGGTATTTAGCAGCATCCCTGACATATACCCACTGGATGCCAGTGGCATCCCCCTACCCTCAGTTATGATTTAAAAGGTTTCAAAAAAATTATTAAATGTCCCCTAGGCCTACAGAATAGTTCTTTGTTGAAAACCATTGCTCTAGATCACCATAATCTCCACTCTTTTCAAAACTGGAACACCTTTTGTCATTAACAAATTATGTAGCACTAAAGATATTTATATCCTATGTTATGCTCCTTAATTATTTTATTGGTTGCTACATAACAGGTGCTTAATAAATACTTGTTGAATTGAGAAGGCGTCACTTGAGTCTACTAGATAGTAAGTTTCTTGAGTGTAGGAACATTGTTTTACTCCAGAAAAGCTTACTTTTTAAAGTTAGTCAGGTTTGGGTACTTGAATCAATTCTCTCTTCATGACCCATGTATCAAAATACCATGAATGGTTATCTAAGAAGACCTGTCAGAGACTCCCAGTAAATAATCCTTGGACAAAGTCCAGTGGACGACCATGTTAAATTTTTTACTAGGAGACCATGTAGAATATATTTATAACTATTCCTTCTTTCTTTGTCCATCAGTGAGTATTTCGGTGATGTTAAAGAGCTCCTACTAAATCACCTAAATCACTTGATGGGATTATTTGCAGTTATTTACCATTTAACATTAGTATACATTTGTACTTTTCAAAATTATCTTCCACTTTATTTATAAGCTGAAATGGTTAATCAGAAATTCATGAACTGATTTATGTAATACAATATTTCAAATAAAGAAGCAAGATACTGGCAGTAGTTTTCCCATTGAAGAAATGGCCAAACGTGACTACGAAGTGAACTCCATGAGGACAGGGGTTTTTTGTTTGGTTTGTTCAGTATGATATTCCCAGCATGTAGTGTGTCTGACACTAATAAACTTTCAGTAAGCATTTATTGAATAAATGAATCTCATTTTGGATATCACATTTCTTGCCAAATTTCAACTCTTGAATTATAAAGTAATTCATCCAGTGAAGCTTTTATTTCGAAGTTCCTAGCGATGTCCATCTTGCCAAATCCAATGGTCAATTTCTAGTCTATTTCTTTGTTGATCTCTTAACATTCCTCTTTGATGTACTTTATTCACTTGTTTTCCAGGGCACCGAACTTTATTGATTTTCTGCTTAGCCCTTTTTAGTTGTTTTCAGTCTTTTTTGGCCTTGCCTTTTTGTGCTTTCCAAATGTTGGACTGAGCCTGGAGCTTAGACTTTAGAACTTCAAAAATTTTTTTTCCTTAGAGTCTTAGGAGACAATTTAGCTTAGCTTTAAGAATTCATTTTTTAAAAAATTAAGTTTATTAGGGTGATATTTGGTTAATAGGATCATGTAGGTATCAAGTATAAATTTTCTCTGATACATGATCAGTATATTGCATTGTGTGCCCACCACACAAAGTTAAATCATCTTCTGTTACCATATATTTGGTTCCCTTTACCCTTTACTACCCTCCCATTCCCACTCTCTTTCGCTCTGGTAATTGTATACTGTCGTATGTGTCTATGAATTTCAATAGTATATCCCACATATAAGTGAAATCATGTGGTTCTTAGCTTTTTTCTGACTGACTTATTTAGCTTACCATAATATTCTCAAGGTGAGCCCATGTTGCAAATGCCAGTATTTCATCTTTTCTTATGGCCGAGTAGTAGTCCATTGTATATATGTACCACATCTTTATCCAGTCATCTAGCAAAGGACTCTTTATTGTTTCCACTTCTTGGTCACTATGAATTGTGCTGCAGTGAGCATACAGGTACATATATCTTTGTGAATAACTGTTTTCAAGTTTTTCGGGTAGATACCCAGAAGAGGGATTGTGGGTCGTATGGTAATTCTGTTTTAAGTTTTTTGAGGAGCCTCCATACTGTTTTCCATAGCAGCTGTACCAGTTTACATTCCCACCAGCAGTGTATGAGAGTTCCTTTTTCTCCACATCCTCAACAACACTTGTTGCTTGTCTTGTTGATAATAGCCATTTTAACAGGTGTGAGGTGGTATCTCATTGTAGTTTTATTGTGCATTTCCCTAATAGCTAGTTAAGTTGAGTATCTTTTCATATATCTGTTGCCCGTTTGTATGCTTTTTTGGGAGAAGTGTCTCTTCTGGTCATCTGCTTATTTTTAAATTATATTATTTGGGGTTTTTTGGTGTTGTATTAATTTTTTATACATATTTTGGCTATTAAACCCTTGTTTGATAGCTGTTGTTCGAAAATATCATCCCCCATTCAGTTAGCTGCATTTTGTTGTGTTGGTGGTAGTTTCTTTTACTGTGCAAAAGCTTTTGAGTTTGGTATAGTCTCATTCATTTATTTTTGCCTTTACTTCCCTTGTCTTTGGGATCAAGTTCATAAAATCTTTTCTAAGATTGAGGTCCATGAGTTTAGTAACTATGTTTTCTTCTATGTAATTTATTGTTTCAGATGTTATATTTAGGTCTTTGATCTATTTTGAATTAATTCATGTGGACAAAGTAGTTTCATTCTTTTGCATGTGGTTTTCCAATTTTCCAAGCACTATTTACTTAAGAGGCTTTCTTTAATCCATTGCTTGCTTTTGGTTCCTTTGTCAAAAATTATTTGCTCATGTACATGTGGGTTTATTTTTGGGCTCTCAATTTTGTTCCGTTGATCTGTGTGCCTGTTCTCCTGCAATACCATTCAGTTTTGATTATCATAGCTCTGTCGTATAATTTGAAGTCAAGGAGTATGGTACTTCTGGCTTCATTCGTTTTTCTCAGGATTGCTTTGGCTATTCCGGGTCTTTTGTGGTTCCACACCAATGTGATGATTTTTTTGTTCTGTTTCTTTAAAAAAATGACATTAGATTTTGGTAGATACGACATTACATCTGTATATTGCTTTAGGTAATATGAGCATTTTAACTATGTTGATCCTTCCAATCCATGAACATGGAGTATCTTTCCATTTTATTATCTTGTAGTTTTCAGTATATAGGTCCTTCACATCCTTTGTTAAATTTGTTCCTGGGTATTTAACTCTTTGTTGCAATTGCAAAAAGAATTTTTTTTCATTTCTTTTTCTGAAATTTCACTTGTTAATATTTAGGAATGCAGTGGATTTTTGTACATAGATTTTGTATCCTCCAACTCTACTGTATTTGTTTATAGTTTCTAATAGTTTTTTGGTGGAGTCTTTAGGGTTTTTTATACATAACATCATGTCATCTGCAAAAAAGTGATACTTACTTCTTCATTCCCAGTTTGGATACATTTTATTTCTTTCTCTTGTATGATTGCTCTGGCTAGGACTTCCAAAGCTATGTTGAGTAAGAATGGTGAAAGTGGACATTTTTGTGTTGTTTCTGATTTTAGAGGAAAAGCTTCAGTTTTTTCACCACTGAGTATGATACTAGGTGAGGGTTTGTCACATATGGCCTTTATTATGTTGTGAAACTTCTATACCCATTTTATTGAGTGTTTTAATTATAAATGAATGTTGTATCTTATCCAGTGCTTTTTCTGAATGCTTATATATATTTATAGATATGTGTATATTTATAAATATAAATACATTTGCACTTATAAATATGTAAATATTCTGTATCTACTTATAAAATATATATTTAGAAATAGATGCAGAAAATTGCATGACTTTTATTCTTTGTTTTGTTAATGTGGTGCATTATACTGATCGATTTGTGTATGTTGAACCTTCCTTGTTTTCCTGGAATGAAACCCACTTGATCCTGATGTATAATTTTTAAAATGTATTGTTGTATTTGATTTGCTAGTATTTTGTTTAGAATTTTTGAATCAGTAGTCATCAAAGAGACTGGTCTATAGTTTTCTTTTTTTGTGTTAACCTTGCCAGGTTTTGGTATCAGGGTTTTGTTGGCCTCATAAAATGTTAGAAAGTATTGCTCCTTCTTCAGTATTTTGGAAGAGTTAAGAGGAGGGTCGGTATCAAATGTTTGCTGAAATTCACTAAATGAAGCTATCTAGTCCTGGATTTTTATTTTGGGGAGGTTTTTGATAGTTTTCTCATTGTCAATTAGCCTGTTTAGATTTTCTAATTCTTCATGATTTGGTCTAGGAAGGTTACATATTTCTAGGAACTTATCCATTTCTTCTAGGTTATTGAATTCAGATTTTGTAACTACACTGCCTAAATTCATTTCCCAGGTTTCCTGCTTACTGGCAGTATAACTTTGGTCTAGTTGCTTAGATACTCTGTGCCTCAGTTTTCTTACCTTTAATATGGAATATAGAGATAGTAATAGTTCTTAGTTTCTTTTCCCAAGCCTGCTCATTCCTTCATCATTACCTATTTCAGCAGATGGAACCACTGATATTTCCTGTCACTCATCTCTATTGTCTAGGAATCATCACTGCTTCTTCTTTTTCCTTCATTCTCCACATCCATTCTATCAGGAAGATCTTTTGGCTCTACTTTAAAAATACCCGAGTTCTGGCCAAGATGGAGGTTTAGGTAGAAACTGTTGGCTTCCTCAAACAACAAGAAAGAGGATAACAACCAATTTAAAATCAACAAACATCCAGAAGTACCAGAAAATCAAACTGCACGGAACTCCCACAACCAAGGAATTAAAGAAGCAGTCAACCAAACCAACCAGATCTGTAAGGCTGCAGATGGCGACATGGTGGACTGCGTGGGTGGGGCTGACTGAACGGGAAACTGAGACTCAGTTGACTGTGGACTACAGCGGTTGCTGCAGTGGGAGAAACTCCCAGTCTCACATGAGTTCGTGGGAAAGTGGGCTAGAGACAGGCAGGCAGGCCGCACTGTTCCCTCTCTGGCCCCTCCCCGACAAGCAGTGCTGCAGTGCAGCAAGGAGGGTTGCCTTACCCGTGAATGCCTAAGGCGCTGCACCCTTAAAACTTAACAGGTGCACGGAGACAAAGAAATATGGCCCAAATGAAAGAATAGAACAAAACTCCAGAAAGAGAGCTAAGTGATGAGGAGATAGCCAACCTATCTCATGGAGAATTTAAAGCCCTGGTAATCAAAATGCTCACAGAACTGACTGAGCTTGGTCAGAAAATGAGAGGACAAATGTAAGGTACCCAAAATGAAATAAAGCAAAATATTCAGGGAACAACAGTGACAGGAAGGAAACCAGGACTCAAAGCAACGATTTGGAACAAAAGGAAGAAATAAACATCCAACAGGAACAGAATGAAGAAACAAGAATTCAAAAAAATGAAGAGAGACTTAGTAACCTCTGGGACAACTTGAAATGTTCCAATATCCAAATTATGTGCTAGAAGGAGAAGAACAACAGCAAGAAATTGAAAACTTACTTGAATAAATAATGAAGGAAAACTTCCCCAATCTGCTGAAGGAAATAGACTTCCAGGAAGCCCAGAGAGTCCCAAAGAAGTTGGACCCAAAGAGGAACACACCAAGGCACATCACATTAAGTTACTCGAGACTAAACATAAAGAGAGAATCTTAAAAAGCTGCAAGTGGAAAGTAAAGTTACCTACAAAGGAGTGCCCATAAGGCTATTAGCTGATACTTCTATTTCTCAAAAGAAACCTCACCGGCAAGAAGGGGTTGGAAAGAAGTATTTGAAGTCTTGAAAGGCAAAGACCTGCATCCAAGAATATCCAGCAAAGCTATCATTTAGAATGGAAGGGCGGATAAAGTGCTTCTCAGATAAGGTCAAGTTAAAGGAGTTTATCATCACCAAGCCATTATTATACAAAATGTTAAAGGGACCTAAGAAAAAGAAAATCAAAACTATGAATAGTAAAATGACAACAAACACAACTATCAACAACTGAACCTAAAAAAAATTTAACAAAAACAAATACTAAGGAAACAACCAGAACAGGAACTGAATCAGAAAAATGGACATCACATGGAGTGTTTTCAGTGGGGAGGGGAAGGGAGGAATGGGGGCGGGAGTACAGGGAAGAAACATAGTTGGTAGGCATAAAATAGATAAGGAGAGGTCAAAAATGGCATAGGAAACAGAGAACTCAGAGAACCTATATGTACAACCCATGGACATGAACTAAGGGGGGGAGATGCTGGAGGGTTGGGGGGTGCAGGGTGAAGGAGAATTAAGGGAGAAAATTGGAAAAACTGTAATAGCATAATCAATAAAATATACTTAAAAATACATATAGAATGTCATCACTTCTCACCTCACCACTATTACCTTAAATTCTGGTCATCATTAACTCTTAGACTAAGGCAAAAACCTTTTATTAGGCTTCTTTGCTACCACTCTTGCTGCCTATAATCAGTTCTCATCCACAAAGGTCAGTGATCTTCGAAAAAATGTCAGATAATGTCACCTGCTCAGCACCCTCTAGTACCTTCCTATTCTACTTACAGGAAAATGCAAATTCCTTATCATGGAGTATAGTCTGGCCCCTTCTTGGGTCTCTGATGTGATTATGATCCCCAGTCACTCTCATTCTAAGCCTTTTGGATCTGAAGACTCCAAGATCATTCCTGCCTATGTATCTATATTTATGCTGTTTTCTTTGTCAGTGATATTCCTCCCTTAGGCATTTGAAAATTTTACCATCACATCATTCAAGACTCTGTTCAAATCAGTTTTTAAGAGAGACTTTCCCTAATCAGCTTCTGTAAAAATAAAAAAATTCATCTTTACCCACTTACTGTTACTTTATTTTTCTTTTTCTTTGTAATCAGAGAAATACATTGATTGATTGATTGATTGATTGGCTGACTATATAGAATATAAACTCCATAAGGATAAGAGCTTTTTATTTCTATTCTCCCTAGTACTGTAGGGACAATGCCTGGTACGTAGTAAGGATTCAATAAGTATTTATCAAAGGTGAATTATTGATACTTTTCTAGATCTCCAGTCTTGTATTTCTATCTGGTGTTCTGTTATTACCTAAAAAAAAAAAAAAAAAAAAAAAAAAAAAATCGATCTATCAGAAAACAACTTACCTTTCCCAGCTTGGAACTTCCTTCATTATTTGGTAATTTTACAATGTTCTAGTTATTTTGACTTGAAACCTGAGAGGTATTTTGAATCATTTCCCTGCTCCTGCTAAAGCATTAAGTTTTGTTTTTATAATAGTAAATTTGCATTCCTAGTCATATTATTGTGGGCCAATTTGTATCCTACAGAGTTGGGCATGTTTTTCTTTTGTCTATTCAGTATCATAAACCACAGCCAGATTAATCTTCATAAATGTTAATGCCTCATTATTCTCCTGGAGTATGGTGTGATGGAAATTACCTTGGGCTTTGGGTATAAATTGCAGCTGCAGCTGTTGTTCTTAGTAAATGGGCAAAGTATGCAGTTGGGTAAGTATAGAACCCCTCTGAGTTCACTTCCCACCTTTCTCCATTACCCATTTTTTGTTTTTTAAAATATATTTTATTGATTATGCTATTACATTTGTCCCATTTTTTCTTTCCCCTCTGCCCTGTACCCGTCCCTTCCACCATCATTTCCTCACCCTAGTTCATGTCCATGGGTCATACATATAAGTTCTTTGGCTTCTCCATTTCCCATACTATTCTTAACCTCCCCCTGTCTATTTTGTGCCTACCATTTATGCTTCTTACTCCCTGTACCTTTTCCCTCATTGTCCCCCTGCTCCTTCCCCACTGATAACCCTCCATGTGATCTGTTTCTATGAATCTGTTCTATTGTTTGCTTAGTTCGTTTTTGTTTTTGTTTTTAGGTTCTTTTTGTTCTTGTGGGGTTTTTTAGGCTCAGTGGTTGACAGTTGTTTGTCCTCATTTTACTGTTCATAGTTTTGATATTCTTCTTTTTCTTAGATAAGTCCCTTTAACGTTTCATATAATAATGGCTTGGTGATGATGAACTCCTTTAACTTGACCTTATCTGGGAAGCACTTTATCTGCCCTTCCATTCTAAATGATAGCTTTGCTGGATAGAGTAATCTTGGATGTAGGTCCTTGCCTTTCAGGACTTTCAATACTACTTTCCATCCCCTCTTGTCTGCAAGGTTTCTTTTGAGAAATTGGCTGTTAATCTTACAGGAACTCCTTTTCCTTGCTACTTTTATGATTCTCTCCTTATCTTTAATCTTGGGGAATGTAATTATCGTGTGCCTTGGTGTGTTCCTCCTTGGGTCCAACTTCTTTGGGACTCTCTGAGCTTCCTGGACTTCCTGGAAGTCTATTTCCTTTGCCAGATTAGGGAAGTTCTCCTTCATTATGTTTTCAAGTAAGTTTTCAATTTCTTGCTCATCCTCTTCTCCTTCTAGCACCTTTATGATTCAGATGTCAGAAGGTTTAAAGTTGTCCTGGAGGCTGTCCTCATTATTTCAAAATCTCATTTCTTCATTCTGTTCTTGTTGAATGTTTATTTCTTCCTTCTGCTCCAAATCATTGATTTTGGTCCCGATTTCCTTCCCTTCACTGTTGGTTCCTTGTATATTTTGCTTTATTTCACTTTTCATAGCCTTCGCTTGTTCCTCTATTTTGTGACCATACTCAACTGTTTCTGTCAGGATCCTGATTACCAGTGTTTTGAACTCTGTATCTAATAGGTTGTCCATCTCTTCATCACTTAGTTGTATTTTTTTTTTCTGGAGCTTTGATCTGTTCTTTCATTTGGGCCCCAATTTTTTTATCTTGGCATGCCTCTTACATAGTAAGGGATGGAGCCTTAGGTATTGGACAAGGTGGGACAACCCATGGCACTGCTTCGTGGCTCTGTATGTGGGGGAGGGGTTCACGAAGGAAAAATGCCACTTCTTCAGCTCTTGGTGGACTCAGTCACTTCCTCCACTACCCACAAGCAAATTGGGCCCTTCTGATGCTGATTCTTGTGTGGGTGGGTTTGTATATGTTCTAGGATCCTGTGAGTCTCTCCAACGAACTCTCCTGTGAGGCTGGGAGTTTCTCCTGCCGCCTCAACCCCCACAGGTTTTTTAAATCAGAGATTTTGAGTCTTTATTTCCCCAACCTGCAACCCTAGGTTGTGCCGTCTGTCTGGTTCCCCAATTGTTCCTTCCGGTTCATCCACAGGCAAATGTGGGACCTTCCAATCCACCAGCCGCTGCCTCGCCTGTCCCCAGTCCTCCAGCCCCCACCTTGCCATGGGCCCTCATTCCCTTGGCTGCAGGTCTCCACCCTTCCTACTGGTCTGGATGTATGTTTCTTCTTTAACTCCTTGGTTGTCAGACTTCCATACAGTTCCATTTTTCTGGAAGTTCTAGTTTTTTTTTTTTTTTTTATTTTAAATTTGTCGTCCCTCTTTTGGTTGTGTGAGTGGGTAAAGTGTATCTACCTATGCCTCCATCTTGCCTGAAAGTCCCTCCATTGCTCGTGTTTTGATGAGCATCTCTAAGTTGATTGAATTACAATCTTTTTCCTGTAGCCTAAACATGGTGGACAGTGATCCTGTCTGCCTGTCTCACCTCCCTAAATCTTTGACAGTCATAAATTTTGAGAAGATCAAAAGAAACTGCTTATCAGAAAAAGTTCCCCAATGTCAGGTTACTGACATTTAAATGAGGGTGTGTATGTCATTTTCTGGGTATTGCTAGGCAAATTTATCAATCTCTTTTGTTCATTATTTGTATAAGGATAATATGAGGATGAAATTAGTTCATTAAGAAGCTTTTAATTCTTTAGAAGCAATTTTTTTATTTTTGTTTTCACTTTTCCTACAAACCCTGTTTTTGTGTTAGAAAGTAAATAATTTTGATTTCATTTGCTATTCACAAAACCTTGTTGAACTGCTTCTAGTGGTAGTTTATTTTCTTCTGATTTAAAAAATACTTGTTTTATAACTTGAGAATTCCACAACTGAGTTTGTTGATTTGGGGGCATCAGTAACTGATGTGAATAGTTTTAGAGTTCTGAATAGGTTGCATTTCTGATACTGACCCTGTTTATGCATAGGAAAATAACCAAGGTAGTTCATGAGTGTTCAGCATAGTATCCTCTCATGACTGTACCAGACACTCCTGGATATGACTTAATTCAGGAACTATAAGATCATACTTAGTTATAATATAGGCAGCTTATATTTGATCAGACACAAGCCTGCCATTTCTAGTTAACTATTAATATTAAGTTTTAATAAGCATAGCTATTATGCTCCAAATAAGGTGATAGGTTTTAAGATTTAAGTGTGTTCTTTAAAAAAAAAAAAAAAAAAAAAAAAGAGCACCGTGCTTTTAAAAAAGTCTGCTTGGCTACCAGTCAGTAGGATGATAAATTAATTATTTAAAGGCACTACTAGATCAAAGTAATGACTTGCTTTCCTTTTCTAAGAAGTAAATGTTAGACTGGAGGGTATTGTTCAGGATGACACACTCACTCGATTTTATTGGGCTTCAGAGGGGTTGAGGGTCAGAGGAGTGAGACTGAGATTCCTCTGTTAAACAGTTCCACTTGAAGTTGCCTTACATATTTTTCTTAAGATAAGATTTCCCATTAAAAGAGAGTGCTAAATAATAAAGAATGGTCTTTGAATGCTCCTTGTTTCCTGGGAGGGAGCCTCTAAATCCCTGGAATTTCTTGAAGGATAGGAGCATCTTTCTTATTCACTGTGGGTTCCTGATAGTATACCTTAGTTTAGGTATACTCAGCATGGGGGCTGGCCACTCCAGAAGGAATAATCTGTGATTAGATAGTTGGGGCTTTTGAGTCACATATCGGCCCCACTAGGAAGCAGGGAGGGGACTGGAGGTAGAATTTCAGAAGATGGTTAATCATGCCTTTATTAATAGGCAGACTCTAATAAAAACTCTGGAAACCGAAGCTCAGTTGAGCTTCCTGGTTGGAGGTTTTAGTGGCAAAATGGAACTAGTGATTGGACTTCAATTCAGCAACCTTGGCACATCTGGTTTTGCTGCTTTTCTGGGCCTGGAGCTGAAATACAGCTGAATCCTAAAGGCCATCTTTAGTTGGAATAAGACTCTGTCTCTGTGGTCAACAAACCCCAGGCTTTGTTCTTAAGATCATTTGATGTGGGCCAGAACCTCACTGTCCTGAGGACTTAATGCCTAAGGGAGTAGTTGTGCAAAGGCTTGAATGGGAGTCATGTGAGGCTATTCTCTGGCCTCCTTATTCCTTCTCTAAGGGTGGGGCAGGGATCTACTCTTATTGAACAGCGAGTGAGGTCCTGCTGCCCACTGCCACCCTGTAGGCAAAATTTGGAGGCAGAGGTTTGTTAAAAAAGAAAAGGAGTCTTTATTCAAAAGCTACACAATTTTGGAGTAACAGCTTTCTCCAAGCATTAGTCACAAGCCTATCAACTATGGCTGAAATCTTTAGCCAATCAGGTAAGGGTTGAATCTTTAACTCTGGAGTTCCCCTGTCATTCCCCTTGCTAGTTTTTAATTTATTTCTATAAAGTTTTTAACCTTATTTCTGTAAGGTTAGTTTACAAACTAAAACAACATGATATACAAAAGCTACAGAATTTTGGAAGAATGACAGGCTTCTGCCTCAGGGCCTTTCTAGACACTCAAAGGAAAATAACCTTGCCACCCTTTGCCAGGCCAGAGCAGTCCTAGGCTGTGCCCAGAGTTCCTTCTCCCATTTAAAATACTGTCCTAAGTGAAATAAGTCACTCAGAGAAAGAAAAATACCATATGATTTCACTCATATGTGGAATCTAATGAACAAACTGAACTAAGAAGGAAAATGGGGACAGACTCACAGATGGAGAGCAGGATGACAGCTAGTGGGAGGGAAGTGAGAAGGTAGAGGGATTGAGCGAAAAGGAAAAAGAACTCATGGGCATCAACAACAATGTGGTGATTATTAGGGGGAGGGGACTATAGGGTTCTAAATGGTGATGGAAAAAATACAATACAGATTAAATAAAAAATAAAGTAGTTGACAGACTTGACTATAAAAACACATTTTCTGAATCCTTTTGGAATAGGGTTTTTCTTTGGCCCTTTGCTTTCCTGTTTTGATTTTTTTATATTAGGATGAAGGTATAAGAAATATAGTAAAACAGATAATGGCCAAGAAAATAAGACTCAGATGTTAAAGTGCTGGTAAATGCTTATCAAAACTCTTTCAATTGTGTAAATAAATGGGGGTGAGAGGAGTTGAGCCCCAAGAACTGGCTAACCACCTCCTCTTTCTTTCTCCTTTCCTTTCTTAGTATAATTCTTTTTATTTTTAGCTTTAGTTAGACAACTGCTACTACTACAGTATCATTACTAAAAATTTCAATAATAAAGGTGAAAAGAGTATTTTCTGACCTACAAAATCCCACTTTTCTCTGGGAAAACAAAACCATCCTTTGAGAAACTCAGACAGCTACAGCATGATCATCCAGGCATTCTTGAGAAAGAGCCAGTCACTGCCTTCCTTCTTTAAATCTTCCTGCCCATAACTCATGCACCCTGGAGGCGTTCAGCTTCTCAGCCAGTCTCGTCCTAGACTATTTACTGTTAGGGTGGTCAGTGATATGGACTCTGAAAGAATTCATAAAGAGAAGAAAATGCAGAGAGCAAAGTTTTTTCTTTTACTTGCCCAAGAGAGGGAAAGGGATAGGTGTGGAGATATGTACCAGCATTGAGGGGTGGGGGCCTTGAGCTTTTACTGGATTATAATTGGATGATAAAAAGGTGGGGGGGGGGTTGCTTATGTGTGACCTCTGGGCTGCTGGGGGCATTGTAACACGGGAGATTTTGGGTAGTTTTGAATTTCAGGTAGGTTTTCCACAATTTGAATATGATATGCATAGGTGTTGTTATTTTGACATTTATTCCACTTGGTATCCTCAGAGCTTCCAGGACTTGTGGTTTGGTATTTGACATTAATTTAGTGAAGTTCTTACTCATTATTGTTTCAAATAATTTCTTTTGTTTTTTCTTTATTCTCTGAAATTCCAATTACATATATATTGCACCTTTTGTAGTTTCCCACAGTTCTTAGATAATCTGTTCAATTTTTTTCAGTCATTTTTTATCTTTGCTTTTTAGTTTTGGATGTTTCTGTTGTCATATCCTCAAGCTTAGAGATTCTGTTCTCAGTCATGGTTAGTCTACTGCAGAGTTCATTAATGGCATTCTTCATTTTTTAGTGTTTTTGATCACTGGTATTTCTCTTTGATTCTCTTTAAAAATATCCATCTCTGTTCACATTGCCTTTTTGTTCTTACACGATGTGTCGTTTTTTTCATTAGCATTCTTACTATATTATCATAGTTTTAAAAATTCCTGGTTTGATAATTCCAACCCCCCTGCCATGTCTGAGTCTGGTTCTGATGCTTACTCATTCTCTTTAGACTTTTTTACCTTATATGTGTGCCTTGCTGAAAGTTAGACACTATGTATTAGATAAACGGAATACCAGTCTTTAGTGGTCTGATGGTAAGGTGTCCGTGGAGAAGGATTCTGAATTCCTGTGATTATGTCTTAAGACTCCCAGTGAACCTCTGCCGCTGGAGTGTGAATTACTCTCAGGCATACACTCAGGCATATCAGTACCTCCTCACCTGTTAGCTGGAACAAGGTGGCCAGAGTAGTTTGGAGTTGAGTATTTCACTTAACCTAGGTGGGTTAATCTCTGGTAAAACCCTAGTTGGTTGGGGGCTGGTAAATAGCTTCTATTGAGAATAGTGAGCCTTGTTAAGAAGAAAATGCTCTGGTATTTTCCAAAATGGTTCCAGTTCTTCACCCCTCTGCTGGGAAAGCAAGGAAACTTTTCTCCTATAAAACCCACAAAAGTGTGGGACATCCCTATGACTGGACCCCTCTAGAATTTCGACTCTGAGACTTGTACACACATAGCTTCCAGTAATTTTTTAAAACTTTTTTTATTGATTTGAGAGACAGAGAGACAGACAGACATCAGTTTGTTGTTCCTTCATCCATGCATTCTTTGATTGATTCTTGTACATTCACTGACAGGTGATTAAACCCACAACCTTAGTATGTAGCAAGGTGACCCTCTAACCAACTGAGCTATCCAACCAGGGCAATTCATTACAGTTTAATTTTCATGTTCTCACCCTGGTTTCTGGTGATGTTTCTGCTTCTGGGTTTCTGCTTTAAGTTGTGATTCTGTGTATCCACCTGTCTGTGTTTCTAATTTTGGGGACAGCAGTTTGCCCTGTGACCTTACTTCTAAGGGATCTAAGAAAAGTCAATTTTTTACTTTTTTAATGTTTTACTTGTTAGAATGGAGTGATGATTTCTAAGCACCTTACATGCTGGATTGGAAATGAAAGTAATTCATTATTTTTGATGCCTATGTCTCAATGAAGTCTGGTGTCTTCTTATCTAGAAAAACTTTGCTTTAACCTCCAGAAAACAAATCTTCACTTACTTTCTTAGGTGGAGGTGAAATGGTTGCTAGAGCCCTTGAATAAGGAAGGCAAAGAGGGGACCTACCTACATTTCAAACAGCATTAACCCAATCCACCTAACTTTAAGTCTTTATTCTTCACTCTCAATTGTAGACTTCCCAATACTTGAATTTGCTGAGAATCCAGAAGTGTAAAAAAGGCTGGTTCTTACGCTTTTTTCCTATTAGTATACGAATGATTCACCTTTCTTGGGTCTTCTGAGTGGTTCACCATGTATATACATTGTTATATAAATTTCGAGGTATTGTTGCTTCTCATGTTTTCCCTCTCTTTATATCTTTAATTTCTCAAATTTTTAATTAAGAACATATTTAGTTAAAGCTTGTTTTTCTTTTGTTCATTTCCCCATTGTCAGAACCCAGAATCAAAACTAGATAATTAATTTAATTACCTGAAACATTTTATAGAGCTCTATACTTAGTCATGTTCCTTCACTAGCAAGTAAAGCTAAGAATTATTTGATAATGAAAATATTTCTCATTTTTGTCTTTTTATGTGCAGAGATAGACCTGTATATAATATTTTTAATAAAGAATAACCAATGGCTTATTTTTTTATATTACGTAACAAGCAACTGAAATGTGAATGGGAGAAATAATTGTGATAGGTAATAAAGGGGTCCCTCTTTCCTTTTAAGGGTGGACTTGAACATTTTTTAAATCAGACTGCAGACAGTTACTGTAATTTGTTGTTGTGTTTTGATTATGCTACAATTTGATGATTTGAATCTGATGATTTCCCTCTTACCAATTTTTAAAAAGTAATATTTCTGCAATTTCTTTTTATAATATACAGAGAAAGCAACCAGTGAGATGAATACTGCTGAAGATTGGGGCCTCATTTTGGATATTTGTGATAAAGTTGGTCAGTCTCGCACTGGGTAAGTGTTGCAGAGTTTCAAAGGATTTTTATTTGTTTTTCCTTTTTATTAATATGAATAAAATAAGAGTCAGAAGGTAGAACATACTACAATTATAACTTACTTATTTTTATGTTTTATTTTATTTTGTCCTCACCCAAGAGCATTTTTTGTTTTCATTGCTTTTAGACAGAGAGTTGGGAGAAACATCAATGTGAGACCAATGTTGATTGGTTGCCTACCCTACACGTCTGGACTGGGGATCTTTCGCATCCTGACCAGGAATCTAACATACAACCTTTGGGTTATAGGACGATGCTCTAACCAACTGAGCCGTACCGACCAGGGCCAATTATAATTTATTTTAAAAGAGAATGTTTTTCCTAGAAAAATTTGAAGAATCCTATTTAGTTTACTTCTTATAACCACTTAGGGTAGCATGATTTAAAAAATGTCACTACTTTAATCTCTTTCCTCCTGAAATCTAGCCTTTTCCTCTTAATAAAGTTGTCAGGGATTTCTCAGTTACAAAGTATGGTAGTCATTTCTGAGTTTTTCTTTGTCACATGTGCAACATTCTACCCAACTGATCTGTGATTACTGAAAGAGGCACTTGAGGGAAGTAGAATATTGAACTTTTTGGCATATGGGCTTTGGGGAAATACAGAGCTTTCTAAACAGTTCAGTGAATCGATTGGCTGGTAGAGAGATTAAAGATTTCCTTAATTCCTGGGCTAACAATGCCCAGCTATTAGCAGCCTTCTTTATGCCTTCATGCCCCACACGTGTTGTCTTACTCATGTACTTTCATGTGAAAAATGTTAGGGAGCACTGCTGCATTATACTTGATTCTTCTGCTGGTGATCTTAACCTCTGATACACCTTCTTTGACTGTTCTTTGTTCCCGTCTACATACAGATAGTTTCTTAAACTTGTTTTGATCCATTTTTCCCCTAATACTTTTTTCTTTTCGTATTTCTTTTCTTTTGAAATTTGATAACTTCCAGGTATCTTTATGTGAGTAACATACGTTTTTTCAGCTCTGACTTTACTTACCCAAGCATTAGTCCTTGTGGATATAGCATTATTTCTGGATAACCATACTGGATAAGCCTTAATCTCCATATCTAAAGTGGAACTCCTGTCTCTTTTATCTTTAAACCCACTTTCCCTCCTTTGTCCCTGTTTCTGTTAATGAAAAGATTATTCTTTCATATGCACTTAAAACCTCAGTCACTGCTACATTTATTTTGTTACCAAATTCTGTCAGTCTGTTTCCATAATACCATTTAGAATGTTGACGCTATAAAGTCTCTTTAGTTAAGTTATTGAACATGGCCAGACCAGGTTGGAGCAGTTTGTCTTCGGGTCCTTTCTACCCCTTCACGTTAGCCGTTTTTGCCCCTAAGGTTTTCCTCTGTTAGGTTCCCAAAAATGTGGCCTCCAAATGTGGCCTTATCCATCCTTTTTGTTGTCTTTATATTGTAATATACTAAGTCTTGTTCTTCTAATCTTGTCAGTTCCTTAATATAATCAGAATTTGAGTAGCTACTGTGTACTACATATCTATTCCTTTTTCTGTATTTGTATTGCCCCCCGCCCCTTTATTTGAAACATTCTTTACCATGCATGGATTTGTGAATTGACCTTCTGTCATTCCTTTCTACTTCATCTCTTATATCCAGTTGCTACACAAAAACTGTGACCATGTTACTCTCCTTCCTTCTGTATTGAATTGTCTAACTTCCTTTGGCCTCTGATTCATTTCTTTTCCATTTATTTCTCATTCTTTTCAGTTGTCAGTACTTTTCTACCTTAATTTGGTGCTGGTGGTCATTCAGTTGTCAGTACTTTTCTACCTTAATTTGGTGCTGGTGGTCATTCTGTTCATTCACTATGGAGTATTTTCTTCTATAATTTCCTATCTGCCTCATATCCTTCTAGTCCCAATATAGTTATTTCTTCCAAAAAGCCTTTCCTTATCCCCTTTATTGAAAATCATATAGTCCTCTGAATCCTTAAAGCATTATACCAAAATGATTTTTACTTGTTTTGTCTTTTATAATAGTAATTTATATCTATTTAGTAGACTTGGACTTGTAGAGTAAAAGGTCCATGAATTTTTGTTGTACAGAGGAAAGACGCAAGTAGCTTAGTGGTTGAGAGGATAGACTCTGGAGTGAGACTGCCTGGGTTCAAATCCTGGCTGTTACCTCTCCAGTTTGCTACATAATGAAAATAGTATCTTCTTCATAAGGGGCTTGGTTTGAGTAGTACCTGGCACATGGTTAAATGGGTGCACCTCTGCTTCTTTTTGATTAAAGTCATATTTTGTGACACTTTGTTGAGGAGTGAGTATAGACCTTGCTCCATCCCTGTGTATTTTAGAGATAAAACTTTTATCTAACATTTCAGTTGCAAAGTTCCTCCTCTCTTTTTTTAATCTCTTTTTTGGTGTTCTTCATTTTGCAGATGACTTTTCTGATAATTTGGTTAGTTAATTGACATAAAAAGACAACTGCCTTTTATTACTAGAAATAGTCCACATTTTACTAGTTAAAAATAAATTTGTAATTCATCTGAAATTCTGTATGATGTGTAATGATGATGAAGAGATCAATTTGTTTTTCTTCATGTTAACATTATCATACTGGAAACATTTGTTTTTTCCCCTAGTTTTTCTTGTGATGAGAACTTTTAAGATCTATGCTCTTAGCAACTTTCAACCATACAATAAAGTGTTGTAACTGTAGTCACCATGCCATACATTACATCCTCAGAATTCATTTATCTTGTAATTAGAAGTTTGTACCTTTTGACCACATTCACCCATTCTGTCCCCCGTACCCCAAGCTGTTCTCTGTTTCTGTGAGTTGTTTCATATTCCACATAATCAGTGAGATCATAACAATATTTGTCTTTGTTGATTCATTTAACATAGTATCAATGCCCTCAAGGTTTATCCTTGTTGACCACATATATTTAAGATGTACTAATTTATAGCTTTAAAAAATATTTTTGTCTTTTTTAAAAAATCCAGTATCCATAGGTTTAGATACATTTTCATTTTTTATTTTTTTGAATTCAGCCAACATACTTCCTCTCAGTATATTTCTTAATATTTCAGTCATCCTTTGGGGATTTTAATTGACATTATGCCAAATCTATAAATCTACTTAGGATGTATTTTCAACTTTGCCAATTTAAATAACGAGGGGTGGTTTTATTTGTCTTTTTAATCAATATTTCCCCTTCCTCTTTTCTTCTCTTTGTCTTTTTTCCTTCCACTTTTTCTTTTCCCCCCTCTTGTCAGTGTGGCTCCCTAGTTCCTTTAAATTTTCATTAATTTCTAAGCATTTATTGATTTGTATAAATGCAATTATTTCTTTATAGCATTTGTTGATAAAGAATTGTTTGAAAAGGATTAAATAATAATTTATATCATTAGAATATTATTGAAGTTTTTTTAAATGTCAAACATTCAATATTTATTTTTGTGTATGATTTCTTTTCAAAAATGTTTTGCATTAGCATCAGGACCACATTATGATTCTCATGGACACTTGATACCTTGGACTTCCTGAATTCCTTTCTTCGTAAAAAAAAAATATTTTTTGTAATTGCATTGTTGTAGACAAGTATTTATACATTAAAACATTTTTCGTGGGTCCCTAAAATAATCGTGAGTCCTAGGCATTGTGCCTGTGTGCCTAAGGATGGTATTATAGAATTGAGTTATATATTATCAGGGCAACTTAATAATAGAAAATTATTAAGGTTCTTTTTAAGTGAGCAGTCAACTGTGGAATACATATGGAGGAGTTCCTAATATGTCATTTATTTGTTTGTTGGTTGGTTGTTGGATTGACTGATTTGAAAAAGAGAGAGAGAGAAAATGAGAGATCAATGTAAGAGAGTAAAACATGGATTGGTTGCCTCCCGTACTCACCCTGACTGGGGATTGAACCTGAAACGTAGGTATGTGCCCTGACTAGGAATCAAACTTACAACTTTTTGGTGCATGGGAGGATGCTCCAACCAACTGAGCCACCCAGCAAGAGCCATCTCTAGAACTTTTGATCACCCCCAACTGAATCTCTCTACCTATTGAACAGCTTTCCATTCTACCATGCCCTAGTGCCTGGAAAACACTTAGAATTTGTTTTTAATCTTTAAGTCATTTCATAGTTAGTGTATATGGAAAACTTAATGGAGATCTATCTGGTTTATGTTATCTGGGAACCAAGAAACATGTTTAGATTGGGGTTGCTGATGATAGTATAAGGATATTGAACAATATTGGAGGTTGTGGGTGAGGTATTCTAGGTACCTGGTATGCTTTCGAGAAGACTGAGGCATGTTATTGGTGTGAGAGAGGACAATGGGACATGAGTTTTCATGAGATAAATTTAGACAGGGTAGGTTAATGTAGAGAGAAGTTAGGGATTGGAATGCAGTTCGTGAGGTTATTTTTATACTAGGCAATAGTCTAGATTTTTTTTTTTTTAAAGTAGTACCATTTCGGTGTTAATCTGTAATTTTGTAAAATGTACAAATCTATTTAAGGGGGCTGATTTAGGGATGGTGAAGGGAACTTTAGGAAAAACATTTCTCTTTTCATAAGGTATTTTTTTTTTAATCAAAATGATTTGTAACCAGCAATATATTATTTAATGCATAAATAAAATAATTTATATGAAATCTTTCTTTCTTAAGGAGATAATTTGTTTTTCATTTTTTGTTACAATCACTTGTTTTAGAGTTCTGGTAGTTTGGAAAATATTCTCAAGTTTTAAAAGGAAAAAAAGAGTCATTATTGTGAAATTTTCTTTAGTCAGAACTGTGACCCAGAAACATGGCTCCCAGTGGTGATTTGAAAATCCCCTCTTAATTCTTTCTCTTTTTAAAAAAGTTTACTGCTCTGTTCTTTAAATTACACGTGTGTATGTGTGTGTCTTTGTTGATTAAAAAACATATTTTTATGTAACAAAAATGTACTTTTTTGTTTTAAAAATAGATATATATTCATTCACATGGCTCAAAATTAGAACAGTTTAAAAAGATGAACATTGACAAACCTAACTCCTGTCCCTGTTTCCCTTCCTCATCCTCTGTAGGTAATCACTTACGTTTCCTTTATATCTTTTCATTGTTTCCTTACACAGTTAGGAATATAGGCAACAGACATATTGTATACACTATATTACAGCCTTAGAAATGCATTTCTTCTAATGCCTATTACAGTAGTAGTTTACAGTAGTAGTTTACAACTGTAGTAGTTTACAACCTATTACAACATTGGTTGTAAAAACTGACAAATTTAGAAGTAATTTTCTAGTTTAGTATTAGTTTTGATTAGTGGTATGTCGAATATAACTTTAACATAACTTTAATTGTTATTAAAATTATTCAGTAATTTCAAATAATTATATCTATTTTAGGAAACCTAGTAGATGTAATTCCTGTTTGCTTCATATGGTTTTTGGGTTTTGTTTTGTTTTCTTTTGCCTGAAATGTTTTAATATGCTGGACTTAAAACTTTAGAAACATTCTGAAAATATTTTTCTGACTTCCTAATATATTCACATGATTTTTAGTGTGCTGTTCCAGTGTATGAGTAAGTACTGAAAAATGCCTAGCCAGTGAGGTCATATGATAGATCGAAAAGTCTTTTTGTTTATTATTGAGAACTTTAAGAATGATAGTAGCAGTTTTCTTTAACATGTCCTCACATAAGGAAATATATCTTTTGTCTTTGTCTTTTGATTGATTCATTTATATAATATGTAAAAAATGTGAGTGTGACACTGTTGCTTATTCACAACAAAGTTAAAATTAAAGTTCTATAATTGACATCCAGAATAATTTGTGCTTTTATTTTATTTTATTTTATTTTATTTTTTGTTTTAATCTGTTATATTATTTTTCCATTACCATTCAGTTCCCTTATACCCACCTCCCCTGAACAATCACCACACTGTTGTCCATGTCCATGAGTCCTTTTTCCTTTCTGCTCAATCTCTCCACCCTCTAACCTCCCCCCTCACTAGCTGTCATCTGCTTTCCATCTATGAGTCTGTCTCTCCTTTGCTTGTTAGTTCAGTTCGTCAGATTCCACATATGAGTGATATCATATGGTGTTTGTCTTTCTTTGACCAGCTTATCTCACTTAGCATAATGTTCTCCAGATCTATCCATAATGTTGCAAAGGGTGAAATTTTCTTTTTTATGGCTGAGTAGTATTCTATTATGTAATGTCCCATAGTTGTCTTATCCATTCATCTACTGATGGACACTTGAGCTGCTTCCATATCTTGGCAATTGTAAATAATGCTGCAATGAACATGGGGGTAAATATATTCTTTTGAATAATTCAGATTTTTTTCAGATACACCCATATCTTTCTGTGTATAATGCACAGTTTTTTGCTCAAATTTTTGAGGGGAGAATAAGGATGTGCATAATATACATGGGTAGTATTAATTCTTTATTTATATAAATGTTTTAAATTCTTTTATTCATGCTTATGCAGTAAAAGTGTAGCTCTAGAAAGCAGTAACAATATGTGTATACAATTAATACCCTGGAATACAAAAATCGGTTTTGTTGAACGTACAACAAACTTGGAACAAAAGCACTTTTGGCCAAGATTCAACACAATGAAACAAAGAATGAAGAGCGACATAATTATTTTTCACAGAGTGAGACAAATGATGCCAGTTGTTATGCACTTGATAGGATAGATGATGCTGATTGTTAACTCAGTAAGATAGGTGATGCCTACTTTATTACCATAGGGTGAACTCGCAATATTTCTCTTTGGGTGGGAGGAATTATTGGAAAATCCCTTGGAAAATGTCAAAATGGTTTTCATACATTACAAGCTTTAAGCTAAAAGTTATTAAATATGCTAAAAAGCATAGCAACAGAGCTGCGGAGAGACACCTTGGACCTCTTCCCACAGAGACTGTGATCAGATTGTGGAGAAACAGGAAGAAAAGCTTCTTCAGATGCCAAGACAGAAGAAGGCAATGCGAGGGAATCCTCCAAAGTGGCCAGAAGTGGAGCAGGAGGTGGAGACGTAGACTCTGGAGCAGTGTCAAACTGAGATCTCTTTTTCAACCAAGGTGATACAAGAAGGTGAAAGGATTGTATGAGAAAAAAACATTGATGATTTCTCAGGGACACCTAAATGGTGCTTTAACTTAAGAGAGAAGGTTTGAGCATGAAAATATGAATGAAACTTGCCCCAAAACTTCCAGCAGCCTATGAGAACCAAGTTTTGGAATTTCATTCCTGTGTTATCAATCTTTGAAAGACTTACAACTTTGAGCTCTCCTCAGCTGCCAGTATGGATGAGGTCCCATTCACATTTGATGTGCCAGCCAACAGAAATGTGGATGTCAAAGGAGCAAAGACCGTGGCTGTTAGAACTAGT
Organism: Glossophaga mutica; assembly: GCA_039655065.1. Lineage (NCBI taxonomy): Eukaryota > Metazoa > Chordata > Mammalia > Chiroptera > Phyllostomidae > Glossophaga > Glossophaga mutica. Next base: position 164,219,629 of record CM077303.1, read on the forward strand.
GGTCATGAGAAAACACATTCCACTGTTGCTCTAGCCTGTTGTGCAGATGAGACAAAGCTACCACCTATGATCATATTTAAAAGAAAAAATGTTTCCTAAAGAAAAGATGCCATGTGGAATTATTGTCCATATGCATGAAAAAGGATGGACGAATGAAGAAGGCATGAAAATCTGGTTTAACAAAGTCTGGTCATGAAGGCTTGGAGGATTACTTAGGAAAAAAAACAGCTTCACTTGGTTTTGATCACTTCAAAGCCCATGTTACACAAATTGAAAAAGCAATTGCAGCAGACTTGAAGACCCAACTTGCTGTGATACCTGTTGGGTAACCAGCCAACTGTAGCCCCTTGATGTGTCAGTAAACAAATCCTTTAAGGCCCTAATGGAGGAGTGGATGTCATGGATGCAGTCTGCTGGTAATGATTTAACACCTACAGGTAGGATTAAGAAAGTATCCATCACCCAGGTTTGTGATTGGGTCCTAAGATCGTGGAGTGGTGTCCAGAAGGAAGCTGTTGTGAAATCATTTAAAAAATGCAGCATCAGCAATGCTATGGATGGAACTGAGGACAATGAAATTTATCGTGATGAGGAAAGTGACTCTTAGAAGACACCAGTAATGTAGAAATTAAAGAAGACGATACCTCTGAATTGACAGTGACTAAGAGTTCTTGGCCTTCTGTGATGTGTAAATACTGTAAATTTGTTGCTGGTACTTAAAGTTTTTTTTACCTTGTATCTCTTCTTGTGTTTTGTAATTATTTGTTACATAAAATTTCTTGTACAGTAATATATTTAAAATAAATGCTAAAATTCCTTTATAATAAAAAAAGTATCTAAATATAAATAAATAAAAGATTGAATTAAAATGAAAGATTTTTTTTCCTGAGAGTTTGGACCAAAAATATGGTATGCATTGTACACAGGAGCGCATTACACATGGCAAAATACAGTATTCCCAGAAGTAGAACTGCTGGATTCTTTAAATAGCCAGATAACATTGTCTGTTATATTCATGTTCCATTAACCATCACTTGAGAAATGCCTACTTTACAAGCTTGAAATTGAGAATTTCAGATACTCAGTGTTTTGCAGACTGTGTTTTATGTAATGTGTATTTTAAATCAACTATGCATTTTGAATATGCCATTGAAAATAGTTATCATTCATCCCAGTTCTGATTTCTTTCACATTGTGTATTAGAGTTTCCTTACAGTTATGTACGTGTCTAGTTACTTCATTCAGCAAAGGTGTGAGTTCTCATATCATACAGTGTTTGTGTGTACTATGTAGTAGCATATAAGACCAATAAAAACTATGCATAGCCATATGCATGTACCCTTCCTCCCTCCACAATATAGTATACATAAATTTTTGAATGGAAAGTTGTAGTATTTTTTAGCATGTCAGATGAAAATGTAAAATTTAAATCACTCTAAAATAACTTCGAAAGCTAAGGTCATAGAAGTAACTTTATAGAAGAATAAGACATGTTTGTGCTTTCTAGAACTGACGTTGTTGAATGTCTCTCTAAGTCCCTGACACCATTCTACTATTGTAATAACATACTGATGAGGAAGCATTAGAATTCCCTATTATAAAGAGGTCTGTCAAACTACAGATCTTATTCTACTGTATTACAGTGCTGCTTTTGTCTAGCAGTGGCTCTCAGCCCTGGAGCAAGGGATGCTTTATTAGAGATGCTCTACTAGGGATGGTTTTGGTTGTCACACTGACAAGAGGTTACTACTGACATTGATTAGATGGGGACCAGAGGTGTGATACACCAGATAGTCTTACTCATTAAAAATAATTTTTCTGCCCTGAACAGCCAGGTGTGTTCCTATTTAGAAGCATATTGCTAGTATCTTTGTAGTTTTTCAGTTCTTTTTCATAGGTGATTAAAATTACTCAAGCACATTTATTTACAATACTGAGCTTAGTATTATTATCACTATTAATATATATTTTACTGTTCTTCTTTTATGTTTGTAATACTTTAAGGAAAATCCTCTTATCCGTCTTTAAGGTACCTTGAGGGAGATAATGAAGAGGTGGTACCTTTGCTTAGAAAAGCTGATGGATCTGTTCTGGCCAGTGTCACTCTGTGGATTGAGTGCCAGCCTGGGAACCAAGCCGTCACTGGTTTGATTTCCCAGTTAGGGCACATGCCTGGGTTGCAGGCCAGATCCCCCACTAGGGGGTGCACAAGAGTCAACCACACATTGATGTTTCTCTTCCTCTTTCTCCCTCGGTTCCCCTCTCTATGTGTGGTTGCCTCTGGTTGTCTCTTGCAAACTCCTAGCTGGTCATGTGCTCTGACTGGGAATCAAACCAGCAACCCTTTGGTTCTCAGGCCAACACTCAATTCACTGAGCCACACCAATCAGGGCTCCTTCTCTAAAAATAAATAAAATAAAATCTTTAAGAAAAAAAAGAAAAGTTGATGGATCTAAAGTCCTTGATTGATTAGCAATAGATGTGATCATTAGAATTTGAATTTACTGTTTTTTAATGGTTATAATTTTCTTAAGGGTATAAAATAACATTTTTATCACAGTTTAACCTATTATTCTTATGATACAAAATACTTTTCAAATAGGATGTAGAGATGAGACATAATTTGATATGAGACTTTAAAAAAGTTGTATAAAGTTTAAGATGTCATAAAACCTCGATTTTTTTTTTTTTTTTAGATTTTATTTATTTATCTTTAGAGGGGAAGGGAAGGAGAGAGGGAGAGAAACATCAATGTGCGGTTGCCTCTTGTATGTCCCCTGCCGGGAACTGGCCTGGCAACCCAGGCATGTGCCCTGACTGGGAATCGAACCGCGATCTTTCGGTTCGCAGGCCCGCGCTCAATCCACTGAGCTACACCAGCCAGGGCAAAACCTCAATTTTTGTATCTAACAAAATCATTAAATATTTTTGGCTTTCTTCATATGTTTTAATGGAAAGATCTTTTCCATTAAAAGATCTTTTAATGGAATCTCACTAACTGGTGACTATAGACTAATGTTGAATTATTTATCTGTAATAACTGTACAACAACATAGGTATAAGTGGGTAGACATTTATCAATAATGTGACAATTTCCAAAATTTATTCAGCTATTCAAAAAGATTTGAAATTTTATTATTTTTTGAAAAGAGAATTGTAGGACTGCAAAATTAGTTTTAATTTTCCTTGATCCTTTGACAAGAGATTTGAGCTGCATCATGTGCATGCTTAACTTACTGAATTTAACAGTATTCTTTTACAGCCCCTCAAAATTTACTTTTCCTAAAAACTTGTCCCTGCTATTCATTTAGGGAGCTTGTATGTGCTGTCTCACAATTACAATTTCCATTTCCCTTATAGACTGAGTATCTCACTGCACTGAGTGTGATTTTTACACAGAATATGCATGTTTTAAACAGCATGGCCCTATATGCAAACTAATGTCTTCAGCTGGTGCTAGAAGTAATGTTTTGCTTTAATAATTGAGTAAAAGTTGCCTGTATTGAGATTATTTGAGAGAAGGCAGAGTATGTTCTCTAACAGGTAACTCCCTAATCAAGAAAAATTGATGAACTGCAATTCGTCCCTCATTACCTTAACTTTGCAAACAAACCCCAGGGAATGGTTCTATTCAGTTACATTTCACAATGGTGTGATTTGTACTGTGGTCATTTATCACGTGAAAGAGAGTTATTTTGGGGGTTGGAAAAGTGAGAGAGATAAGAGATAATTCTCCTTTCCCATTTTTTTTGTTCCTATCCCTGACCTCTATTTTCTTGTTTTCTCATCTCAAGATAAGAAAAAGAGGGGATGTGTCTCACAAAAAGTTTTAAAATACCAAAATGGGGTTTTAAGGAGTTTTGGGGAGAGTTGAGGATTTGACTACCCTTATAAAAGTAAGTGATGGAAACCATTGGTAAACTCCTAAATGCACATGCAGATTTTGTCTTAGCATGCATTTTTACAAAATACTTCATTTGTATTTATTACTGTCAATCTGTTTCCTCCCATTCTGCGTTCCTTCCAGTACTACTTACTGTGCACTTCTCCCTTATTGTTTTTTTTTTTTAATTCTGAGAAATAAATTTTATGAAAGTATATACATTTTCGGGCAAATAGTTTTATAAGGGAGATTATTCTAAATACCAATTATACAACAGTCAAAAGTGGTATTTTCTATATTTAGCTTAACTGTGTTCTATTGAGCATCTACCTTGCTGATGGCACTATTCTGGGTAATATTCAGAATGAAAGTGTATTACCTTCAGTCATCAGCGAGCAACAGCAGCTGCTAAATAATTCTTATTTTTATTCTCTCAAATTTCTGTTGAAAATTTAATGTGGCCTGGCTAGAGAGCAGGGAGCCAAGGATGAGCAGCATCCCTGGACACTGTCTTTAGGAACCCTCAAGACTGGGAGATAAACAGTTGAGGAAATTTTATTTAAAAAAAAATAGATGAAAAGAAATAATTCTAAATAATATAACCTATTATTTTAAAGCTGTCATCTATCAGCGTACTTTGTTAGAGGCTATTCTAGATATCTACTGCTACATAACAAACTGTGCTAAGACTCAGTGGCCAAAAAGAGTAACTATCTTTATGGTTCTGTGAATTAGTTAATAGCTGGTGACTTCTTTCTTTTGGTCTTAGGAAGTTGCAGTCAGACAGTGGCTGGGACTGGAGTCATCTGAAGGCCTGACGGGGATGGATGCTTAAAATGGTTAGCAGTTGATGGCTGGCTGTCAGCCAAGCCAAGTGGGGCTATCAGTTGCATGTGTCTTGGGTTTCTCACAGAAAGGTGGCTAGATTCCTAGAGGGAGCATACTAATAGCACATGTTCTACCTAGGTATACTTTACATGACTTCTTATGAACCGTACATCTCAGAACATCATTTCTGTTATATTTGATTGGTCAAGCAGGTCACTGAGTTCAGCCCAGAATCATGGTGAGGGTTAGACATGACCTCTCGGTTCCTGAAAATTCTCTTTTCTGTTTCATCTGTGCCTTGAGAAGACAGCATTGGAAGCCACAACTCCATGAAAGTACTGCCCTGGTTTTTCTCACCCTCTCATGAACTAACAGTGTGCCCCAGGTTTATGCATAAAAAGATAATTTTGTGGATGAGCATAGTTTTTCCTGGAGTGCCCATATACCCAGTTGGCCTTGGATTATTCCAGTTTATGTCTTCTGTTCCGGTACTGTATCCACTTGCACCCCCTTTCATTCTCAGAAGGGTACTTGCCTTGGATGAAAATTACACAGGCACTATGTTTTCAGTGTTCTTTTGTCATTGAGAGGATAATAGCCATAGTATACCTTCTTTAAATCCATGTATTACTCTTAAATCTTTTTTAAAAATTATTTTATAGTTGTTCAGTTACAGTTGTCTGCCTTTTCCCCCACCCCTCCCCTGGTTACTCTTACACCTTTTTTTTTTTTTTTTTTAAAGTACTTTTTTTTTTCCTTTTAGATTTTATTTATTTATCTTTAGAGGGGAAGGGAAGGAGAGAGGGAGAGAAACATCAATGTGCGGTTGCCTCTTGTATGTCCCCTGCCGGGAACTGGCCTGGCAACCCAGGCATGTGCCCTGACTGGGAATCGAACCGCGATCCTTCCGTTCGCAGGCCCGCGCTCAATCCACTGAGCTACACCAGCCAGGGCACTCTTACACCTTTTAAAAAACACTATTTTGATCACAATTTTTCATTAAATTGTAGGTTTCTCAAAATATAACTATAGTCATACTATGTGTTTTATCATCTTGTGGAAATACTAAAAAACTGAATTGAAAAAAATGCACAGAGTAGAATGAGATAGTTAATACTAAATTTTTGTGGGCCACTTCTGTTGTTGAATGCTGCCAGTTTTATACACAATTCTGAAGTGATTTTTTTTTAGCTTATATTTAAAAAGATACTGCTGTGTTGGCATACGTAAAGTGTTCATCAGCATTTATAATCATTCTGATTGGCTTTGCAGCTCTGTACTTTTTATGGCTCAGTAGCCAAGTTTGTTTTGGTGCCAGAGAGATCTTTGCCTTGGTTTTAATAGTTCTTGTGGTAAGCCCTGGCCAAGTAGTTTAGTTGGTTAGAGTATGATCCCAATATGCCAAGGTTGCCAGTTTGATCTCCTGCGAGAGCACATGCAGGAAGCAATCAATGAGTGCATAAATTAGTGGAAGAACAAGTTGATGTTTCAGTCTCTTTCTCTCTTTCCCTCTGGCAAAAAAGAAAAAGAAGAAGAAGAAGAATCAGCTGTGGTAAAATGTCCAAACAGTATCAGTGAAATACAAAGTGAAAGTTCCATTTCAGAGCCCCTTTATCCACAACCCTTTCCAGAAATCACCACAAGTTTAGAGTGCTTACTTAAAAAAAAGTGGTTTACATCCTGGCTGAGTAACATAGACCATCATCCCAATACTCTAGGGTTGTGGGTTTGATCCCTGGTCAGGGCATAAAGAAGAATCAACTGATAAATGCATAAATGAGTGGAAGAACAAATTGATCTTTCTCCTTTCCCCTCTTTCTCTAAAATCAGTAAAAAATAAAAATAAAAAAGTGGTTTACAACCAATACACCAGAAATTTTACTTAAAAATGTGATGGTAAAGCAAGTATAAATTTCTAAAATGTTCATTCACTGAATTGAACCATCATTGGATTATTAATTTAATATTTTTAATTGTAGTATTCACATAATTCTCTTTATATATGGCCTTCACTAGTGCTTTGAAATGATAGTTTTGTGTCTTTTATGTCAACATAGTTTTCCTAACTGTAAATATATTAGTGTGGTGTCACAGACTCTGGCTACTAAAATAAGTTCAACTGTGAAAAAGGCAAAGTCTAAATACTAGTGTTATATAAGTATTATGAAAATTACTGTTTTAACCATTTTTAAGTGTACAATTTAGTGGCATTCAATACACTTACCATGTTGTGCAACCATTACTGCTACCCATTTCCAGAACTTTTTGTCATTCCAAACAGAAACTCTGTGCATTAATAAGAGCTCTTCATTCCCCTCTCCTCCCAGCCACTGGTGACTGATATTCTACTCTGTTCCTATATATTCTCTTGTTTTAGGTTGTTCATATAAGTGAAGTCAAGCAGCATTTGTCCTTTTGTGTGTTTGGCTCTTCAGAATATAGCTCTCACTTTTTGCCCAGCCTCATGGAGCTTTTTCCCACAGCAGACCTAAGTGGACCCCCGATCCCAGTATATAGAATTCTTTCTTCATATAGTTCCTTCTACTCTGTGCTACAAATTTTAGTTCCCTCAGCTTTCTGGATTCTGATTTCTGTCTGCTCAATTCAGGGAGATCATTCTTCTCTTCTTGACATCTCCTTCTTGGCACTGAGATCCAGAACTGCCTTTAGGCAGAAAGCCTGTATTGATATCTGGAAATACTCTAGGTAGAAGTTGAGGCAAAGATGTGGTTTATCTAATTTGTATTCCTTCCTAGAGATTATCATTATGCACTGAACAGTTACCTCAATTTACAGGGGTGGGCAAAAGTAGGTTTACAATTGTGATTATGCGAAACACAGTTTATTCTTGTACTATTACTTATCAATTATTGTATTATTTATTTGTAGTACACCTGTAAATCTCCTTTTGCCCACCCCTGTAAATTTGACATAGTTTTCTAGTTTTATAATTGTTCACAGCAGAAGTATAGTCTGGTTCCAGTTATTCCACCGTGACTAGAAGTGGAAGTCTTTGTCCGCCATTTTATCTTCAAAACTTTTTTTCACACAGAACCAGCCTAACGTGCCTAATTTGTGATTGGTAAGGAAGAGAGTCTGTTAATCTTGTTTGAAAATTTAAAAGAACTTGTTAGTCTACAGTTTTTCAATTGTGTTGTTAATAAAAATTAAACTTCTTTACCATATTCTCTCTTTTATATAGTAGTCTGTTGCATGTTATAGTTATGGGGTGGGGGAAACTGGATGTACTACTAATTGATTGTTACATTTCTTATTTTTTAGACCTAAAGATTGTCTTCGGTCTATTATGAGGAGGGTGAACCATAAAGATCCTCATGTTGCTATGCAAGCTCTGACTGTGAGTGATTTGATTATAGGTTCTACCACAAAATTACCTGCTGAAATTGAGCCCTTTTAACTTTGGAATTTATGCTTTTAGCTTCTAGGAGCATGTGTATCAAACTGTGGCAAAATTTTTCACTTAGAAGTGTGTTCAAGAGATTTTGCTAGTGAAGTAAGCAACGTATTAAACAAGGTAAGGAACATTATTTCCAGAAATGAATTAAGACAGTCTTTTTTCTTCATACATTTTATTGTTCAGTTCCTCACATTTTAAATCACAAAGGACTATAGTCTGTGCTTAAAAAAAAAAACAAAAAACAAACACACAACTCTTTCTAGGCTATGTCTGTCTAATATATATGTAAATGTTATGTTTTACTGATGGCTACAAATTTATATAATGAGAATGGGTTTTTTCCAAGCCAAATTAGAGTATGTTTAACCTCTTTTCTTGATTATCATTCCTTTCATCTGTATATCTCTGATTAAATAATTCCAGTCAATTTTTAGGCAGTTTTTGTAACCATTTCTGTAGTCACAGAAGTATTTTCCTAATGTGGAAGTGTTCAGAAATACTGCCAATATGGCACTGTTGTTTCATCTAGATATGAATAAGGCCACTACCTGACCACCACTGGATTTTAATACTATTACTGTCTACCTAACTACATATAGAGTAAAGAATTCAAATCATGCAATTTAAGAACTTTAAAACATTTAAGTTACTAAGTAATATGTGAGTTTTCCCAGTAAAAAAATGTCCATTCTAAAGGTAATTATTTCTGGCTTTTTTTTTGAGGAGGGGGGATGCATTATGTATCAAGAAAAAATTTTAAAGTGTTAAAAGGGAAAAATGCCTTTTTAAAAAAATTAGTATATCAGGTTTTCATAGAAAACAGTACAGAAATAACATAAGAATTTAAAATTCTGTACTTATTTTCAAACATGATTAGGTGATAATTTCTTTCTTGTTCTGCTTTCAAGTTATGTTGTGTTGGCCAAAATGTTTGTTTGGTTTTTTCCATAAGATGGCCGTAGTATTTCTCTTTAACTTAATTGGAAACAATTTTGTTAAATTGTATTGTGACAGCTGTTTTGTGCATGCTGTCATCAGCATTCATTAAAAAAAAAAACTTAACAAAATCGGTGAATTTTTGTGAAGCCATCATAAAATTGAAGATGGAAGAAAACACACAGCATTTTTGGCATATTATGCTTTATTATTTCAAGAAAGGTAAAAACACAACTGAAACACAAAGATTTGTGTAGTGTGTGGAGAAGGTGCTGTGACTGATTGAATATGTCAGAAGTGGTTTGTGAAGTTGCGTGCCAGAGAGTTCTTGCTGGACGATGCTCCACAGTTGGGTAGACCAGTTGAGGTCGATATTAATCAAATCAAGACATTAATTGAGAATAATTAACCTTATACCATGCAGAAGATAGCCAACGTACTCAAAATATCCAAATCATTAAAGTTGTTGGGGAAAATGCAAAATGTGTCTTTTATTTTACGAGAAAACTAAATGAACTTTTTGGCCAACCCAAAATATTTAGCTATTTTCTACTAGTTAATAACCATTCTTTTAATGTCCTGAATATTCACCAAAATGTACCACTGTTTATGAAAAGGTGATAATGTTTTTTGTAATTCAATTGAAGATATAGTAATCAAACTTGTACTTAGTAACATGAACAAGTAATTTGAAAAACAGCTATGTATGGGAGAAAGGACTTCTCTTTATATCCCAATATTTTAGAATGAGCATACTGGATTTATACTTTAGGTGAGGTATTATTTTGAAGAAATAAAGTTTTTAGGGATATCGTCATGCACTGAACCTCAAATCAGATCTTAAATAATTAAGCAACTTGGGAAAAACACATGGTAATGCACATTAAAAGTCAAGAACCTTGGAATAAGGGAAATGCACCATTTATTGTTCCCAAATTATTTTTATAATATTGGTCTACAAAGAATGAAGGGAGGAAATGGGACAACTGTAATAGCATAATCAATAAAATATATTTAAAAAAAGAACAAAACAAACTACTTTCTTTGTCTTCCTGATGCATAAAGCTTGCCTAGTTACAAAATACTATCAAAAGTTCTGTTTTTTTGACCTCCAAAATAAGTTATTACATATTTAATCTGTTTGAATTTGATGTGAGGTATTTATGATGGTATCTTCTCTTGTTTGTTCATAGTGTGAAAATAAAATTAGTTTATTTTTAAGAACTAACTATAGTTACTTACATATTGTCTATACATAATTTGTGATTTAAAAAGAGATCTACAGCACTTCATAATTTTTATATTTAAGTTATCTATATTAAATCACTGGCCAGGAAATCAGTACTTTTTTATTAATTTTTTTATTTCTTCGTATGAAAAACTTTAATGAAAACATTAGTCATGTAAAAATTAAATAACAGAACCATATAAATGACTTAAAATTCAAACAGATTTGGCTTACCGATATTTCTCTATAAGCTTGTTTTCATAAGAATTGATTACTTCCAGATAAGTTTACTAATTTTTTTCTCTATTTTTAGGGTCATCCTAAAGTGTGTGAAAAATTAAAGGCCCTTATGGTTGAATGGACAGATGAATTTAAGAATGATCCACAGCTTAGTCTAATATCAGCAATGATTAAGAACCTTAAAGAACAAGGAGTTACATTTCCAGCTATTGGTTCTCAGGTATTTTGTAAAGTTGTGTGTGTGCTACAGTTTGTTTTTGTAAAGTAGCCGTGTTTATTTGAATTGTTTTTCCCTCCAAACCCAGGTAGCTTTGGAATTTTTGTTAATCATCATCATCTCGCATTTAGAGGTGCAAGAAAAATACAGTGGAATGTTAACATCTTTCAACTTCTACTTTCCCACTGTTTCTTCCTTTTTGTAAATGAATTAACATCTTGTAATTAAAAATTTTAAATTTAGTTTTAATAATGTAGACAAAATTACTTTATTATACCAGATAATACAGTCTTGTTAAATGCTCTTAAAACTGTCATTTTATCTACAAAAATCCAGATATCCTTAAAATTGAAGATTGAGTATAGAGGTTCGAATACCTATATTAAAAGTGGGAAGGAGATAGAAGGGAGTTAGTGGGAAGAGAAGCACATGCAGCATCTTTTCCCTTAATAAAAACATCTTTTTTCCTTTCTCCTAATAAATATGATTGACTGTAAGGCTTAACTTTCTTTTCAAAAAAAATATGTTGTGGACCAATCTCTAATTTATGTCATGAAAAATGAAAAGGTATCTCTTATTCTTTTTCTGTTCTGCATAACTATCCTTCAGGATGCACAGCTAATCAAGTGGGATTAAAATATGTGCTAATTTACTATATTGTCTTTCCCCACTGTGTGTATTGATTGAGTGGTATAAAAGCAGGAGCATAAAACTCAGCTTGGAGGGCTCCATTCATCCAGACTTACGTAGACTTTCTTCCCGAGGTGCTTCTAATTTATCTGTGTACTCCTGAATTGTGAAGAACTAGAAATATACTTGAGAGAGGAAAGAAGGAAGGCTATTTTTCTTTTTACTTAAAAAAATTAGACTCATGAATAGTTTTGTAATGATAAATTATATCTTTTAGAAGTATTCACTCATAATTGACAGCTGGCTTTTACTACTCAGAATAATTTCTAAAATTTGTATAATTAAGGGATAATTTTACAAAGAATATACAATCCAATAGTCTTATAAGTTTCTTGACAATAGAAGCAGTGTGCAGTTATCAAACTACATTCACTACAGAGAACCAAAGAGTATAGATGCTTAGTGGAATTGCAGTTTCTATACCTGGAGAACCTATTCTAGAACTTGTTACTCAAAATGTGGTTCATTGACCATCATCATCATCACCATCTGGAAGCTTGAAGCTTCTTAGAAATGCAGCACCTCAGTTGCCATTTCAAGCCCTTGGATTTATTATCTTCATTTTAAGAAGATCCCTGGATGATTCTGTATGCACATTGAAGTTTGAGAAGCAGTGTCCTAGAGTGCAGCTTTCAGTGCCTGTGAAAACTGCATATCCATCCACCAAAAGGACTTATTTCTGTAAGAGAAGGAAGAAGAATTAATGATCTGTTTGATATGTAGCATTGTTCAGTTAACACGGAATCTCAGGTAGTTGTGAGAACAACTGTAGGGACTCTCTAATATAATCCCCTGATTTTACAGATGAGGAAGCTGAGACCCACAATGGTTAAGTGACTTACCCAGGGCCACAGCTAGTAGTTGACAGAGCTGGAAGTAGAACACAGGCTCCCGACTCTCAGTTCAGTGTTCTTTCCACTACATGATCCTGCCTTCCGTTTGATATAGAGGTTAGTAGATATGTGTCTGTCTGGACTAGGCTTCTAAGGACAAGAAGTGGAGTGAACACTGGCAAGAGCATTTATTTCTTGATTGGCATAGAAGTTAGGTTACTCTCCTGTTCAGAAGATTCAGGACATAGATCAGTAACAGTGAAGTTAAGAGTTACTTTTCTTCTTTTTGTCAAGATGTTATAAAATATGTAAAAGCTAATTCTGTTATAGTTGTAATCTTTTAGCCGCAAGAAATATATAAAATACATACAAAGTAAAATATGATGAGTTAGAATGGTGATTTTTTTTTATAGTAGTTTCTGAAAAGTGTATCATTGAAAACCCTGTTTGTAGAGAACTTCATGTTTAATGAAAAAAATGTATCATCTAGGTTCAACTGTAGAAGTCCCTGTAGGTTTTGAAGTTACTTAGTTGTTCGTTGTTACATTTAGTCAGACTCAGCCTTTGTTGACATACTTAACAGAAGCCTTTGAAATTATAAAGATTTTTAAAGTATATGTTTATCCATGTACAGGAAAAATATAAAATATTAAGAAAAATCATACATTAGTCACTGAATTACTTTTATGCTGCTGTGTTTTTTATAGCACTAATTTTTGACGTAGAGATAAAGTAATGCTACACTGCTACTGTATTTGGCTAGTTAATAAGACAAGTGTCACTACTACACTTAGAACCTGATGATAGAAAGGAACTTTGGAAAGTGTGCAATTTAGGAATGCAAACCTTAATGCACCTTGTTCTGCACTGCCTTCTGTACCAATAGAGATTTCTTCATAGACCGGAAAAGATCAGTGTCTGCTTTGTGAAATGCACCAAAATGTGAAAAAAAAATTATACATCATGAAAAAGGTTGCCCCTGACCAAGAGTACTTTCAGTTTTCAGAGTCACATAATGATTAAAACATTACAACAAGAGGTGGATCAGAATTGAAAGTGCTTCAAGTTCAATTCAGTGAACTATAAAAAGCTTTTTTCTAATCAGCTTTTCTAAAAATAAATGTCTTGTGCATTTGTTTGACAGTATAAAATATACTAAGTGAAAAATACAGAACTGTATTTTATTATCATATTTTGCCTTTCATTTACTCAACAATTATTTAAAAATTAGCATTTCTTTTATTGTATTATTTCATGTAAAATGTAAAAACCCTGCAACAGTATAGGGGTTACCTACTCCCCGCTTCAGCATCTTATACTCATCTTATGTATGCCATGTATTCTTCCATACATTGTAAATCCTGGGAGACAGTGTTATACTTTTCATTTTAAACCCTGAATGGCCTTCATCTTATATGATTTTGAAAGCTGCATGTGTTAATTTAATCCTAACATCCTATAGTATTGTAGCTGCTGTTACTATCCTCATTTTGTAGGTGAGGAACTTGAGGAACAAAGAGGTCAGTGTACCCAAGGTTGTACATTAGAATGTGGTGAATTTGGCATTTACTCTCATGTTTGCCTGACTCCAGAACCTTAACTACTCATATCACAGTACCTTGTTTGAAAGTGTTACCAGAGGAATACAGAGGAGGGAATACTTAATTAAGGGGCTTAGGGATGTTTCATGGAGAAAGTGTTATGTTAGCTGCTTACTGGCGAGTTGAAACTAGACAGGGAAAAATGTGGATGGAGTAAAAGGAGCCAGGGGGGAGGACAATTTAGACACAAATGTGTGTCAGAGGTATAAAAAGTACCAGTGTGCATGTACATTATGTGTGTGTGATATGTCTATGTACGTACGTGTGTGTACATATCACATATATGTGATATATACATATGTGTTTATGGTGCATCTATGTGATATACACACACACAGAAGCAGTTTCTGGTAACTGATAGAATGGTTGAAAAGAAAACTGTAAGATGAGTTGGAGTCTTATTTGCCTTGATTGCCACGGAAAAGTAAGAGGTCACTGAGGCTTAGAAAGATTATAATTCCATAAGTGTGAATCAGTTTATGTATTTATTTACTTGTATACTACATTATTTGCAAAGTATGTTTAAGATAGACAGTAATATATTCCCAGAATTAACTTTGTCTTTTGGTTTACCAAATAGTATAATTTTATGAACATTTATATTATATATAAATCTCAGTCCCTAAAGATAACATCCTGACTTTTGACCTGGAAGCAAGTAATAAAATATAACTCTTAAATACATATTTAAAATTTTTAAAAACTGTCTGTTTTAAAATAGTCATCTACCTCCCCTCTCAGTTCTTTTTCTTGTTTTAGAATTTTTCTAGAAATTTTAAAGTCTCTAGTCTTTCTTTTTTGGTTTGTGTATTGTCCTCTTTTAGTTTAACGTCTTTACACAAATCTGCGACAGTATTACTAGGCTGTTGGCCCTAAATATGCAATGTCTCCAAGTCTGTTTTCTCCAATGCTAACTCCTGCCCTTCTCAGGCTGCTCCAGTTGTATTTCTTTATTTTTCAGAAGTTTGTTTTGGATTGACAAGAAGGTTCTTACATCTTTGTAGACTAGATGGGGTAGGAGTATTTGAGATCAACCCTCAAATATGGTGTTTTTTTTTGTGTGTGTGTGTTAGGCTGCAGAACAAGCAAAAGCCAGCCCAGCTCTGGTAGCCAAGGATCCTGGTACTGTGGCTAACAAAAAAGAAGAGGAAGACTTAGCAAAAGGTATGTTTTTAAGTCCCTGATGGTGGCAAGAAGATAGGTCTCTTACTTAATATTTTTTCCCTGAGATATATTAAAATAAAACTTTACAGCTAAAGCTGAAGTCTGCTTTGTTCTCCTCCTCAGTATCACTTCTTCTCCCAAGGCAACTACTATCCTGTATGTCATTTCAGTCAATATTTTTACTACACAATTTACTCATAAATATCCATAAGCAATACCAAATACTTTTGTGTCCTACCAAATTTTTTTTCGTAAATAGTATATTCTAGGTACCATCTACCTACAACCTGCTTTCACATGCAACATTTGGATTCTATTCATGATTAGACATATAAACCAAGTTTGTTTGTTTTAACAGCTGTATAATATTCTAGCATATTAATAAAAACATAGTATAATTTAGCTTCCTACCGATAGACATTGTGTTTTCTGGTTTTTATTTTTACTATAACAAAAATGGTATGCTGCATTGAATTTCCTTGTACCTGTTTGTGTGACTAAAAGTAAAGTATTACTGGCTCATGGGGGAGGCACATCTTCAACTTGGCTAAATAATTTTATTTACTCTTCCATCAGCAGTATATGAAAGCTATTATTATGCTTAACCTCCTGACAGCATTTGAGATTGTCAGAGTTTAAGTTTTATGAGTCTGGTAGGTTTGAAATGATGTCCCATTATTTTCAATTCTATTTCCTTTACTCCTAGTTAAGTTCTTTTTTGTATGTTTATTAGCTGTTTTGACTGCTCTTCTTCTGTTGAGTCTCTTTAAAACAAAGCATAATGATATGTAGAAAGTCTTTATTTTGGATGCAAATCTTTTGCCTGTTATATCTATAGTGTATCTATATCTACTCTTGATTTTTGGCTTATACTTTAACTTTGGTAATGACGTGTTTTATCAAGTTTTAAATTTCGATGTTGTCAAATTTTTGCTTTTCTGTTATTTTTGCTTTTTTATGTCTTAAGATATTTTTCTACCCCAAGATCCTAAAAGCTATTTCTCTATATTTTTTAATAGTAGTTTTAAAGTTTTATTTTCTCGATAAGTCTTTTATTGATCTAGAACAGAGGTGGAGGTAAGAAGTGGTTAAGGGTTAATTTAAAAGCAGGGTAATCAGTCCCTGAAGATTACATCGCAGAGCCTGAGTGACACATGGTGATGGCTTGCACTGGGGAAGGAATGGTAGAGATGGAGGAGGTACATTTGAAATCTGTTTTCAGGAATCTGTTAGTTGAGGCTTTATTGTAGTTATTCTAAATTCCAATTCCTAGACTGATTATGTAAGAATTATCTTTGGAGCAATAAAATACCAGCTCTTGGCTACTAACTTTGAGGCTGTTATTTAGTAAGTCCTCAGTGAAGCTTGAGACTCTACTTCCCAAGTGATTTTGATTATATTTTTAGGAACTTAAGCTATAGGAATACATTAAAAAGATAAAAGAAAATATAGCTGCAGCTAAAATTTTTAAAATGGAACTAAGAGTTTATGAGCTTTTATTACCCAGAATTATTTAAATTGTATTCGTTGAGTAAAAATTGTCATCATGCTGTGCAGTTTTTTAGTTTTTTGGGTTTTTTTTTTTTTTTGAACTCTCAGTTGTGAATGAATGAATAAAGGAGATGAAATGATTTTTGTTCAGTATATTATATCAGGGTATATCCTAGTTTCCAGCTACACTGTTGAGAGAAGAATACTTTTTACCTTCAGGTATCTTTTTGTACTTTGTCGGATTATCAGTTGTATTAACATTTTGGGTCTTTTTAAACCCATTGTTTTCTAGCCATTGAGTTGTCCCTGAAGGAACAAAGGCAGCAGTCCGCCACCCTTTCCACTTTGTATCCAAGCACATCAAATCTCTTAGCTAACCACCACCATGAAGGCCGAAAAGTTCGTGCCATATATGACTTTGAAGCTGCTGAAGATAATGAACTTACTTTTAAAGCTGGGGAAATTATTACAGTTCTTGATGACAGGTGATGAAACATTCATATGAAAATATGTAACATGTTACTTCTGTGTTTCATAATATTCCTGTTGGATGCTGTCACCAAAAGCAATTAAAAATGTTGATCCAGCTATTTTCTCTGTATGATGGTTGGTTGCTTTGCTTATGTCATACTAGCTGCATTCTTGTTTTGTAGTTTAATTTTTTTCCCTATCTATTATATTTAAATAGTTCTAATTTTTTTGAGGCTTAGTTTAATCTATGCATCTTTGATTTCATCTAATAATACAGTTAAATTGGTAAAAAATTAAGATTTTTAGAAAATATGTCAAGTATGTATATGTATTTATGAAATTTGTAAGAAATACAGAATATAGTGAATTTATCATTTAGTGTATTGTTTGGAACAAATTCATTTTACATGGAGTTAAATACATTTACATTATCATAGGGGAGGGGATTCAGTACATGTGTCTTTTACAACAGCTTTATGCTTATGTGAAAATAATTACTAATAATGAAGTACTAAATTTTGCAGATGATTTTTAAAAAGAAATTTAAATAAATTTAAGGTTATTTCTGTAATATCACCCTATAATACAATTTCTTGAGTGGAAGAAAATAAAGTTAGATTTGAGCTGTTTTGCTGAAAATTGCAGAAAACCTTGATGATTCATTCATTTAAAATATTTATTGAGAATTTGCTAGCTTTTCTGACACCACACACTGGGGTACAGTGGAGAACATGAGTATGTACCTTCAAGTGTGTTCCTTGTGAACATTTTGTGTTATAAACAGTGTTATCTGTCATATGTTTTTTTTCTTGTGAGGAAAAATTAGCTGATATTTACTAGATAGAGCACTGATTTAAGAATGGACACCTTGATTAAGATCCTGCCGCATGTCTTATTAACCAAAGATTCTTGCATTGGAGCCCATGAACCACCTGAATTTGACAATTCTTAAGTGCTGGGACCTCTTTTTTGTGGGGAGAGAGTTCAGAGCTTATATTAGATCCTCAAAGCCTTCACCAGCCTTCTAAAAGCTAAGAACTGTGTGTTTAATAACTTTATATTTTCTCTGAGGCCTCATCTGTTATTTATAATAATGATACATTCATTCTTCACTGGATTGATGTGGGATTTAAATTTGGTTAATAATGTAAGTTAAACACTATAAAAGGGAAAGATTTATAGAAATAAAAGTCTTCATTATAGACTTTCTTTTTGTTGTTGTTGTTCTTAGTGACCCTAACTGGTGGAAAGGTGAAACTCATCAAGGCATGGGGTTATTTCCCTCTAATTTTGTGACTGCAGATCTCACTGCTGAACCGGAAATGAGTAAGTATTTTCTAGTCTTGTTAACGGGTGATACTTGATAATCCCCTTCTTAATGACAATTGAGTAAATTAGACTTTCTGGAGCAGGAACTTTCAAATGTTAGTGCCTTCAAGGTGTTTATTATTATTATAAATGCAGCTTCCTGGTCAGTAGATTATTTACCAGAAATCATCTAAATATTGTAGTTGTCTGTCTACCAAGATTATCTTTAGAGAGACTATGGACTTTTTCTTAGGAAAGAAAACATATGTCTATGCACACACACACACACATATATGTACATATGTTCTATTGTAAAAATGCACATTAAAAAGTGTTAATGGAATTTATGTATTAGGTATTTTCATTATCATCAGTTGATAAAAGTGTGACAAATTCAGTGTAACCCCATAGAGAATTCTTCCTGTTCAAGGGTGAGACCATTTCTCTGATGTTCTAACCTCAAACTTGGAAGCTGTGGCCTCTGGGCAACAATAATGGCTATCCTAAACCCTCATGTCAGATATTCAGAAGTGGCCATAACTAATCATAAAGTTTTATGTTTGATTTCCAATCTTTGCCCAGTAGGAGAAATAAAGTAGAAAGTGGGGCAAAGGAAAAAGTGTGTTACCGACAGGCATGGTGGTTGCAGGAGATGTAACTGGTGGTAGCCTCTCAAAACACTGGTAGACAGTTGACTATATTTCTCCATAATCCTGTACTTTAATGGATCTTCATAATAATGTTTGAATCATCAAGATTAAGTCATAACCTTCCTCTATTTAAGGAAAAAAATATGTTTTGGTCTAGAAAGATTTCTATTAGTGATTGAAATGTTTAGAATTTTCAGAGAATTTTTGTATTAAGTCAGTAAGCTACAGTTAATGACAGAATATCTTCACTCAGCTCATCTGGCTATATAATGACAGGGAGAAGAAATCAAAGTTATAAATTGCAAGATGCTTAGGTCTTTTTTAGTTTACAAGAATTTTGAAAAGAGATCTTTCTGTTAGTCATCTTTTCATTTCCAGTAACACAAGTACTGAGTCTTATCCAGAATGCAAACTATATATATAGTTATAAATTATAAGTAAGTATATATAAAGAGAGATAGATATGTTTTTATAGAAAATTATGTCTTTATTATTAACCTAAGAAAACTTCTCTTTTAAGAGAAGGGTTTTACAACAAGCCAGGCATTATGAATCTTTGATAAAACAATGCCCTCTTATAGTTACTGTCAGATTGTTTTTTGACATTTTTATGGAGACAGATTTCTAATACCTGTTCCTCTTCAATGAAGTTCTTTATTGTTAAAACTCAAAGAAACATGTTGTAGAACCTTTTTTAAATGGCAATGTGTACTGTGCTGATTTTTAGCCTGGGTTGATGATGGTGCTTATTTTTGTCTGTTTTTTGGGGTTGGGGTTTTCTTGTCCTAAATCAACTTGGAAAGAGTAAATTGTCTCACACTTCTGTTCAGGATGAGATCCAAGAGCTCGTGTAGATCATCTAGCCATCTCTTCTTTTTTCTATTATATAGCATTGCAGCTTTAAAATTAGTATTTCAACTCACCTCACGTGTTTCACTCTGGAACAGCTAAAAGTGAAACAGCATCAGAGCTTAGGTAATTGTTTTAGTTCTTGAGTTTGGTAAAATGAGTGCTAGAGTGATCCTTGTAGCATCACTTTATATGAGGAAACAAACCTACTTCACTAATGTGTCAGGTAGAAATACCTGGCCTCCTTAGCTTGTTTTTGAGACACAGTTAGATACTGTGAAAGCACTTTATCTTTTACATATGTAAATATATTTTTATATACACACAGGTAATGCGCACATACACATGTGCACATAGCAGTAGCAGTTCCTATGAGAAAAAACACTGCTAATTTGTGCACGTTTAACTGTTAGGATGTGAAGTCTACCGTGTGTCTCTTATGGGTAGCAGACAGTACAGTGGTGCTCTCCCAGCTTTCTACTTGTTAATAGCTCAGGATAGAAAAAGCAGTATGTATAGCAGATGCCTCTTTATTCCCCCATGGGAAATGAGCTGAAACTTCTTTTCGTACGTAGAATTTTACTTTATGGTGTCTTGGAAGGGATGACTTACGCTATTTCCATTTTATGTGGAATCACACAACACAAACTATATAAGTGATGTGACTTCTTGTTCTCAGAGTAAAATCACAGGCCAGATTCCAGTACTCTGGGCTAGCAGAGCCAGATAGATTGGCATTCAAGTCCAGGCTTTGCCATTTGTTAGATTTCACCTGTGCAAGAATTGATAATCTTTCTAAGCCACTGTTGAACCTCATTTATGAAATGAGCATATCTCATGAGATTGTATTATAGATTCATTGGAGGAAATATATGTATTCCATTAAGCACATTTAGTAATTTAATAGATATTATTTCCCTTCCTTAATTCTACCCTGTGCCCACCTGCCTTTTATCTTATTTTTTAAGAATTTTATGAATACTGACACAGTGTTGATACAAGGATGAAAAATTCAGAGAGGAAATTCATTTTGTTTAAGCTGTATTGTGCCTGCATATTCTTTTGGAGAAGGTTAATTGCTATGTTAATTATATCCTTATATGTACTAATTAATGTTACATTGACTAGATTTTTAAAGTTTGCTTTGTTGAACAAAGGGAATACATGTTTCTGGCTAGTGGTTTTTGGATCCATTAGTAATCATTTTTTCATTGCAAAGCATAATGTAACAAAAAAAAAAAAAAATACAGGATGCTATAATGGAAAATTCAGATCCCTGCCAAGGCCACTTGTCAAATCCTCCTCTGTCCTGGATGTCATTCTCTTAGTAAGTAAGTCATAGTGGCATGCTGGAGAACATACAGCTTGCATTGAAATAGCATGGTCTGTCTATCAAATGGGATTTTTCTTTGAAAAGATGGGTAATTTAAAAAGAGGATTTATTTAAAATTACACAGTTCATTTATGCCATTGAAAAACTGCATTTTGTTCATCGATTTACTAAACTCTCTTGTGTAATAGATGATTAATCTTTTTTTCTGAAATATACGTCTTTTTTGTAAAGTGTCTTTTATGGAAAATGTAAAATATTTAAAAAAATTTTTTTTTTTTTTTTTTTACTTTTTGGCTGCTATTTTATTTATTTTTTTAAATCAGTATTTTTTTAATTGTTGATATTGTACAGTTTTCTGTCTTTTACCCTGCCCACAGCCCACCACCCCAGCCCTCCCCACCTTCCTCCTGTTTCCACCCCCCCTAGTTTTTGTCCATGAGTCCTTTATACTTGTTGCTCTAAACCCTTCCCCTTTCCCCCTGAAACTCCCTCCCCTCTCCCCTCTGGTCACTGTCAGACTGTTCTCAAATTCAGTGTCTTTGTTTATATTATGCTTGTTTGTTTGTTTTGTTGATTAGATTCTTGTTAAAGGTGAGATCATAATGGTATTTGTCTTTCACTGCCTGGCTTATTTCGCTTAAAGGAAGAAAATTTAAGGAATCTTGACACAAAGGTTCTGTCATTATTGCCTAAATCTGCTGCCTAATTATTCTTTAAATTGAGTCTCTCAGCTTAAGAGATAATAGTTAAAAAACTCATTTTCTCTCCTAAAACTTAAAGTGTTCTCAAATAGCATTTTAAATGTGTTATAAGGAAAAAGTAAATATTGCATGTTTTACAGTAAAAACGGAGAAGAAGACGGTACAATTTAGTGATGATGTTCAGGTAGAAACAATAGAGCCAGAGCCGGAACAAGCTTTTATTGATGAAGTAAGTGATTTCTTCCGTAAGAGTGGTTTGTATTGGTATTGAAGTTGAAATGTTTTTCTTACCTTCTTTTAAAAAATTATTAATTAATGCATGTATTGTGTTATAAAAATATAAACAATAGTCCCATTCTTACCATGTCAGCACATACAGTTGTACCTCATTATTTTAAATTTCTGCTTAATATTTTATACAATGAATAGATCATGATTTGATTATTCTCTTGTTGACACTAAGGTTGTTTTCAGTTTTTTGTGGTGTCTTGCTATTACAAAACACTGTTGTGAGATTTTGGGGGATGTATTTCAAAGAATGTGTAACTTTTACTTTACAATGTCTACATTTAAAGTTCTGGAAATTATATTCTTGGTAATATTTTAAACTTATGATGAAAAATGAGATGTTATTTAAAATCTGTGATGGGATTTATAGATTTTCAGCTTGCTTTTAGGGGAGTCAGAAGCAGAATGCTAGAAGAGTTCTCTTTTAGAGAAACAGATTGTGGAAAACTGCTAGGAGCCACAGAATCCAGTTGAGTAAGGGAAAGTTAATTAGCTGGTTGCATTACAAAAGCAAATGCATGTAGGATCAGTTTAGGAGTCTGTCTAGATACCTTATTTTTCTGATAGTAGGTCATTTCTGTAGGGTGTAGTATTCTTTAAACAAAAATTATTCACATATTAGTTGCTTTTTCATTTTACAACCCCTCTCTACCTTTTTTTTTTTTTTTTGCTGTAGACAAACTTCTCTGACGTGTGCCTTCTTTTTTAGACTACTTAAATGAAAATTGTGATTCTTTTACATCGAAAGTAGTACCCATTTCAAAATATAAATTCTTTTGACTTCAGAAGTTTTCTTATGTGCTGTGTCACTCTCGCTGTAGTAATTAATCTCTCAAACTGTTCTTTTATATATAATACAGAGTTTTTGTTTTAGATTAAGTAACTACCTTACTTGAATTGGTAGTTTTTACTTTATTTACCTAATGTATGTATATTTAATAGCATTACCATGTAAAAATCATGCATGGGGAAATTTTGTAATTATTACAGTAGTATCCTTTGGTATGTGAGATCTGTATTTTGACTTAAAAACCTACATATAAATACTATGTATTTATATAACTTTAGAGATATTTATATAATGATGGTTTCGTTAGTCCCATTGGTTATTACAACAAAAGATTCTGAAATAGATCTAAGTCACTGCCTCGAGATGCCTCCCAGCCTTTGTCACATAGGAGAATAAAGAAACCGCACACTGAAACATTGGTGAAAAGAAAATGTAGACTAAGTCCTAATGGCCCCACATAGAAAAACAGCTTTACTATATAGCTGAGCTGTGTGTCAGTAAAACAGCTGTTATATTCGCCCTGGGAGAGAAGTAATAACTGAGTTGTTAGTCATAAGTAATGCCATCTTGAGAGAAGATACACCTGTTAGAATGTCAAAGCTACAACTACTTCAAAACATAGTGCAGTTAACTACCATGGCATGAGAGATTGAAGAACTCACATGTTGTAACTTTAAATGTAGTTCTGTTTCTTCTCATTTAAGAGAATTTCTATAAGCAGTTCCAAAAACAAGTAGGTAGAGTTTTCAAGGTTCTAACTTCACATAGTACTTAAATACCAAGTATGTAAAACCAAAATTTGATTCTCCATATCTGTGAATTACAAAAGTTCTCTCTCCATTTTCTAATTTACAAAGTGAGAACCTATTGTTGCGTAACAATTTGTTGCTTGTACTATTTAATTCCTGCAGGATAAAATGGACCAATTGCTACAAATGTTGCAAAGTACAGATCCCAGTGATGATCAGCCAGATCTTCCAGAGTTACTTCATCTTGAAGGTAAACCTTGTTTTTCATTTAACTTACAAATAAGGATAATTAGTTTATATCTACTGTTACATATAGAATACTTTGTATTTCAATAAAACTGAGAATAATATAAAAAATATTAACATTTCTCACTCTTCTGTGACCCAGTCTTACATTTATAAGCCATTTAAACTTAACTTAGGTAGTATTCACATGCTTACAGTTTTCTATCCACATTAAATATTTTATTCAAAATATCCAAGTATTTTATTCAACATTTTAGAATGCTGTAAAATAGATGTTGGTATTTTAATATTTTTGAGATTAAGAAGATCAATTCTGGCTTCTCTGGTCTATAATTTATTAATATAATTTTTATTACTCTAAGTTATATCTTGTATTTCTTTATTATGTGAATATTCATCAGATATTTGCATTTTTTTCCTGTGTTTTCTTATATTTCTTCAAATCATCTTATGTAAGCAATGTGTCACCAGATGGGACCTCTCATTGATGAAAAGCTGGAAGATATTGATAGGTAAAAGAGCATGTGCCCTCTCTATAGTGTGTCCTTTTTCCCTGAAGTTCTCTGTAAATTGCGTACTGAGATAGAGCCACCATTTTATTTTATTTTATTAATATTTTTGTTTATTTATTTTACTTCTTCATTTTTCTATTCTATTTAATTTGACTTACTTTATTTTTATTTTTTTATATTTATTATTTTTATGTGCCAAAGGAATCAGTTCTCTCATTTACTTGTTTTCTACTGGATGTGGGAATTAGAATTAGACTCATCTCTTCCTTTAGTTTTTAAGTGAGGATTTATTAGACCTTCACTGTATTAGTCTTTTTAAAAAATAAAGGTTAACTCTTATAATCATGTTTGCTGTAAGTGTCATTACCAAAGCCCAAATGACCCATCTGTTATTATCTAGGGAACCCTAGATATTTCAAAGTAAAGTTGTATAGAATAAGCTCTCCCAACACAGTACCTAAATCTTAGTTTTGATTGCCTTGCAGCTAAAATGCAGGATGTTTTCTGGCACAAGGTTAAATTTTTAATAATGTCTACTTACACCACTTTTTGCTATTTTTTAATGTTTTTAAAAAGATTTTTTGTCGATATATTTTTAGACAGAGGGGAAGGGAAGGGCAAAGAGAGGGAGAGAAACATCAATGTGTGGTTGCCTCTCGCATGCCCCCTACTGGGGACTTGGTCTGCAACCCAGACTTGTGCTTCACTGGAAATTGAACCGATGACCCTTTAGTTTGTAGGATGGCACTCAGTCTACTGAGCCACACCAGCCAGGGAGCTATTTCTCCTATTTTGTTGTGTCTTATTATTTAGAACATTGTATTATTTAAATAGCAATATATTTCAAATTGTTGTATAATATTTCAGAAAACATTCAGAACTCTCAGAGCTTAACGTTAAAGTGATGGAGGCACTTTCACTGTATACCAAGTTAATGAATGAAGACCCAATGTATTCCATGTATGCAAAATTACAGAATCAGCAGTATTATATGCAGTCATCTGGTGTTTCTGCTTCTCAGGTAAGCCTTTAAAACCTCAAGTATATAATTTTAAATTCCTAAAATGTGAAACTTTCTACAAGTAATGTTTAAAATAAAAATAAATTTTAAAAGAACATTTTACTTGACAAATACAATGTATGATATATAATTATATCAATAGTTCCTTTTCAAAAAAGTTGTTTTTCTGCAGGGGTACACATCAGACTCATCCATCAGATTTTTAAAAAAAAATACAGATGTTTGGTGCCACCCCAGACCTGTTTGAATCAAAATCTTCAGGAAGGAGGCCCAAACATCTGTATATTTTTAAAACTTTATATGTAATTATCTGGTTAAGAACTGTAGTTTTTGTCTCAGTAAGATTTCTAATTACTATAAATTCTTCTGAGTGTCTGCTGTTTTCAGTTTCATAGGAAGCTGCTTTAATCTAATTTTACCCTCTTTGTTTACATAACACTTGTACTGCTATACAGAGCCCTTTCCCTCTCTTCATCTCAAGCAACTGTTTGAAGAGTTCCTTTCTCAGTGAGGCCGGGGCATAGGGAGTCATTAGCCAGGCACTCCATTTTGTCCATGTACAGTGGTACAAACACTGAATAGATTAATTTTCTCTGAAATGAGAGTCCAGAACCCTGGAGATGAGCGGTCAGGCCTGAGTAACATGTGGCTAGATGACACCTACTCACGGGCCTTGATAATCAGTTTGAGCCAAAAAACCAAAAACCCTTCATGTTCATTTTGCAAAGTACAAAAATAATGCATTTATGAGGACTGGAATAACCGTGTTTACAATGAAGACCTTTTGGATTCTGATGTATAGTGAGTCTCTTAGGCCTTAACTGACGTGCTAAGATGATTGTTGTCTTGTCTCTTGATGATCATGTTACCATCATAACAACTGGTAAGGGCCTTACTGCATAGATAGCAGAGTTCTATTCTCAAACATGTGAAACAGAAGATCTGATGAATACTACAGAAAACTAGAACATTATGCATATTTAAAACGTAAGTCTCTGTAGATTTAAACAAGCAGTTTTTATTTTTATTTAATCCCCACTTAAGGATATGTTTATTGATTTTAGAGAGAGAGGAAGGGAGACAGAAAGAGAAACATTGATTGATTGCTTCCTGTACAGGCCCTGACTGGAGATCAAACCCTGCAACCTTTTGATGTACAGAAGGATACTCCAACCAACTGAGCCACCTGGGCAGGGCACATGTGTAGTTTTTAGATGTAGGAGTAGGCAGGCAATGAGCCAAGGGCCAAATCCAGTCTACCATCTGTTTAAATAAACTTTCCTGGAATACAGCCATTCTCTTTCATTTATGAATCATTTCTGGCTGCTTTCTATATGGGTCAAGTTCAGTAGTTGTGATAGAGACCATGTGGCCCACAAAGCCTAAAATATTTACTCTCTGGACCTTTACAAAAAAGTTTGCTCACTGACCCCTGGTTTGGAAAATTTGTTTTGTGTTCAATAAACAGTAATTTAAGAAATCTAAATTGTATTTATAAATAAATGAAGTCTACTGATATAAAACAGTGAATTCAAAGGCATTTCTTAAACATCCTTTGAGGCAGAAAACTCCTTGAACAACAATAAAAAATGTTTTAAAAGTAAAAAAAATCCTTTTGGATTCCTTTTAGAGAAGTACTAAAAAGATCAATATGAAAAAAGAGACTAGTATTAGTATAAAGTTTCAAGATAACTTCCTTTACTGCTTCTGAATAGAGATAGGCACAAGTTTAGCCACTGTTTACCTAAGAATAAAATCATCAGAAACCAACTTCACTAGAAAATATTTTTTAAAATGCCTGTTAACAGAAGTACCTATAAAAAAGATTTCAGGGATGCAGCTGTTCTTTTTGTAACTGAATACCTCTACAAAGAGTTTGGCATGCCTGTTAAAATCTTAGAAAGATCTAATGTGTGTTATCATGAACTGTTCTAGGTGTATCCAGGTCCTCCTCAAAGTGGTGCTTACCTGGTTGCAGGGAATGCCCAGATGAGCCATCTCCAGAGCTACAGTCTTCCCCCAGAGCAGCTGTCTTCTCTCAGCCAAGGAGCACTTCCACCGTCTGCAAACCCAGCGCTTCCCAGTCAGCAGACTCAGGCTTCTTACCCTAAGTAATTTCATTATTGACTGTTACTTGAAGTTAGTGCTATTAAAATTCTCAAGTGCCCCTGATCATTTGTAACCATAAGAACAGGCTAAGAAAACTGCACAATAGATGTTATCACTGATGCCAGACGGTTAACACCGTTTGTGGTCATGAGTGGGTTCTACAGGACCTGCAGTGTTCCACACTAGCCAGCAAGCTAGTCCTCTGTCTTACTGACTCACTGAACTGCTGTATTCTGGTTTTAATTCAGTCATAATTTGTTTTTGCTTTCATTTGAGTCTATGATGGCATTTGCTAAGGACTGTAATGAAACTTTTAATAACTATATCGTTTTCCACAAATTTCATAAAAATCAGAATGTTTTTGTTGTTATCATTGTTTCAGAATTTATGATTCTGGGTCATCTCTGAAAGACAAATGTTTCCTTTTTTGCCCTGTGTTGGAATTTAGTATATATCACTGCAAGATAGATCATTTGGAAAGAGACAGTTCAAGAAGTTATTTGCCCCTGTGGTTCATAGGGCAAGTATCTGAATGTAATAATGACTCTCTTAGGCCCTAACTGAAGTGCTGAAATGATATTTGTCCTCTCTCTTTCTGATTGTGTTACTATCCGAACAGCAGGTAAGAAGGAGCCTTATTACTGCATAGATAGTATAAAGCCCTCTACGATGTAGTTAAATGATTTAGTATTATGTAAAATAAATGTCTTTTCTGCTTCATTGTGAATCTTAGCTGAAGTCTTTCCCTCAAATAGAAGATTCTTGGTGGCACAGGCGCAATTTCTAGAAACCTTTTCTTCAGTATTGGAGTTGCCCTGGAATGGTCCTATACTGACCTTACTGTTATTTTATTCCTCCTCAAAAGAGTCACACTCTAGCCCTGGCTGGTGTGGCTCTGTGGATTGAGTCCCAGCCTGTGAACCAAAGGGTCGCCAGTTCAATTCCCAGTCAGGGAAAATGCCTGGGTTGTGGGCCAGGTCCCCGGTAGGGGGTGTGTGAGAGGCAACCATACATTGATGTTTCTCTCCCTTTCTCCCTCCCTTCCCCCTTCTCTAAAAATAAATAAATAAAATCATCAAAAAAAAAAAAAAAGTCACACTTGAGGGATGTTTGGAGATTGGCAAACATTATTTTGTGGTTACATCTAGCATTGTGAAATGACCTTAAGAAGGAGGGTAATAAGGAGGCCTATTATGACATCAAAAAACAGGGTACACCCTAAGTAGCTCAGAAAAAAAAATGTTAGGTGTAGCTCTTTTGTCTCAGGACTTTTTTTTAAGTTGAAATTTGGTGAAAATGAATATTCTTATATAGAAAAGAAGTAAACAGGTAGGGAACAGCTATTAGAAGAGTAGCATGCTGTCTTAAATACCAGATGCAAAGTGTAGAGATAGGTGCTGAAAAACCAGCCAGTGTGCATGAGTTCTGTAGGAACCTCTGAAGTGTCTGAGTGTCATCCAGAAATGCTTCCTCTTTCCCAGCTAGTCTCCTGTTACTGTGTCACATTCTGCTCTAGTTGCCTTGTTCCTGGAGATTATTTGAGATCTTTCTTAGTTCAGGACCTTGAGAAATTTCCTTGTAAATGATAGAATCATTTGCTGGGTGTTTAAACATCCCATGCCATAGAGCTATAACACCTGGTTGCTCTTCTGTGGGGGGGTTTCTG
This sequence comes from Glossophaga mutica, assembly GCA_039655065.1. Lineage (NCBI taxonomy): Eukaryota > Metazoa > Chordata > Mammalia > Chiroptera > Phyllostomidae > Glossophaga > Glossophaga mutica. The sequence goes on from CM077303.1 coordinate 164,248,851, forward strand.
TCTGCTTTTGCAGTCTGGATGTGAAATCTCTGGTGCAGGGCCTGTGCTGTATTCCCTACTCTGACTCTACTGATGCACTGTAGCTGTTAATGTCATCTCTCAAACACGTGTGCACTTCAGCAGTTACTTGTAGAGGTAGAGAGCATTTCCTTGAAATCTTTGGCTGTCTTAGGCTAATTTCCTATTTATTTGTTCATAGCTTTGTTTTTACTAGAACACCTTCCCACCACTCTAGCCCTGTTCTGGCTGTTACTGTCACAGGACCCCAGCGCACTGTGTACTGTCTTGTAGTCACCTTTAGACTTACCTGTATCCACACTAAGCTATAGTATCATGAGAGCCAGAATCGAGTCCCTTTCACCTTTATATCTGTGCTGTGTAGCACAGGGTTTTACACCTGGTAGGAACTCAGTAAGTATTTGATAAATTAATTTTTAAGATGAGAATCTCAAGTGCTGCGTTAGGCCAGTAGAATATACTTTTAAATTGTTTACAAAGGCTTCACAAAAGGCTTTGAGGCAGTTTTTAAAAAGATATATAAATGTATAATATGTAAGAATAATTACACAGGATGGGGCAAAAGTAGGTTTACAGTTGTAAGTACGTGGAACAATTTATTCTTGCGCTATTATTTATTAGTGTATTATGTTCCATTTAAACAACTGTATTTGATTCAAACTTTCTAATTGCAAATCAAGGTCAATGGGGATTTCTTTTCTTTTTCTATTTTTGGTGGGCAGATTTTTTGTGACCGTAATTCATATATAGGAGGTAATTCCTTATTTTTTTACATATAATTTTGGTGCTAGGGTTATCACTTTTCCAGACCCTGTCACCCTAGGATGATCTTACTGATTAATTGGGGAAAGTAGTATGGATGCAGTTTCCTCAGCCTACCTGTAATGTTGGTGTTGATAGTACTCAGGCAACCAAAGCAGTGTATGTGTTTGTCTGTTATTTCAAGTTACTCTGTTGAACAGATGTTTATTGAACATTTAGTGCATGCCATACATTTATGCTAGACACTTGACATACAAGTGTGAGTTTGTCCCCTGACTCCAGCTTTATTTAGACATAACTGGCATACAACATTATGTAGGCTTAAGGTGTAAGACTTGATTCAGTACATTTTATGTTGCAAAATAATTACCAGTATATCATTAGCCAATAACTCCATCCTGTCACATAATTACCTTTTTTTAATGGTGAGGACATTTACTCAGCAATATTCAAGTACATGATAACGGTTTTATTAGGTAAAATCACCATGCTATACATTAGATTCTTAACTTGTTCATCTTATAAATGGAAGTTTGTACGCATTGTATAATATCTCCCCATTTCTTCCTCTCCCCAGCTCTTAGTAACCACCACTCTACTCTGTCTTAGTTTGACTGTTTTTAGATTCCACATATATTCGTGAGGTTATACAGTCAGTATTAATCTTTCTCGTATTTTACCTAGCATAATGCCCTCAAGTCTCATCCAAGTTGTTACAAGTGGCAGAAGTTCCTTTTTTCTCATGGCTGAATAATATTCGTGTGTGTGTGTGTGTGTGTGTGTGTAAAATGTATGTATGCACACATACACCACATCATTTGTACCCATCTGTTGATGGATGCTTTGGTTGTTTCCATATTTTGGCTGTTTTGAGTAATACTGTAGTGAACACGAGGATGAAAATCTGTAAGATCCTGATTTCAGTTCTTTGCGATGCATAGTCAGAAGTAGAACTGCTGGATCATATGATAGTTTAATATTTAATATTTTGAGGAACCACCATACTGTTTTCCAAGTGGCTGCACTAATTTACATTCCCACCAGCACTGCACAGGGTTCCCTTTTTTCCACATTCTCGCCAACATGCAAATACTTGTTACCACTTGTCTTTGATAACCATTCTGACATGTGTGAGGTAATGTCTCATTTTAGTTTTGATTTGCATTTCCCTCATGATTAGTGATATTGAGCGTTTTTTCTTGTCCCATAGGCTATTTGTCTTCTTTGGAAAACTGTGTGTTCAGCTCCTCTGCCTCTTTTTAATGTGGTTGTTAGTTTCTTTACTGTTGAATCATGTGAGTCCTTTATATATTTGGATATTAATCCCTCATTAGATATATGATTGGCAAATATTTTCTCCTGTTCCATAGGTTGTATTTTAATGTTGTTGCTTGTTTCTTTTGCTGTTCAGAGCTTTGCAGTTTGATGCAGCCTCAGTTGTTGATTTTTGCTGTTGCTTGTGCTTTTGCTGTCACATCCAGGAACTTGCTGCTGAGGTCAATGTCAAGGAGTCCTTTCCCTCTGTTTTCTTCTAGGGGTTTTATAGTTTCAGGTCTTAAATTTAAGCCTTTAATTCATTTCAGGTTCCTTTTTTTGTGAGTGGTGTAAGACAGGGATCCAGTTTCCTTCTTCTGCATATGGTTATCCAGCTCTCTCAACACCATTTATGGAAGAGACTGTGCATTTCCCATGGAGTATTCTTGGCTCCATGGTCATATTAATTGACCATTGATTTTGAATTTCTTACCTCCATGTGCTTACTGGCTAGTAGAAGAAACCATACAAATAAATTATAATTACAACATAAATTACAAATAAACGTACATACAGGGTACTTTAGGAACCTAGGGGTTCAGGACAGTTTCCTCAGGGAATAAGCTCAAGCTCCGTTATTCTGAAACCCAGAGGGAAAAATAAGAAAGATTTTCTATCGGGAGCAAACATATGGCAATATGAAATGGTATGGTACCCATGGGGAACTATGAAAAAGCATGATACCAAAGGGTTAAAGTCTGTGGTGGGAGGAATGAGAGATGCACTTGGAGTTACTGACAAAGATAATGAATGGTGCTAGGTATCAGGTTAAGGAGCTGGGATCTTTTCTTGGGAAACCCAAAAAGGCTTTTAAATGACATTAACGTAAGCGAATTCATAGTTTTTAGATTAGAAGCTGGGAGATTATATTAGACAAATTATGAGTGTCTAACTGCAAGATATAATGATAGAGATGAAAAAAGAGTTGCTTAGGAGATTAGCAAATAATTTCATGTGGTGACAGTGTGGGGACATAGTGCAGAGCAGATATAAGAGAGAAATTATTGGGTGAATTACTGGGTTTTGCCCTTGGGCAACTGGGTGAATGAATGGTGGAATTATAAGTCGAGATAAGGAATATAGTACAAAGTGCAAATAATTACAGTAATAGGTTAACATATTATGGTATTTCAGTAAGTGCTAAGCACTGTACTATAAGCTTTACACGTTAACTCATTTATTCTAATAATCTGTGAAAAAGTATGTACACAGTTATCACATGTTATAGATGGGAAAACTGAGGCATGGAGGGCGGACTAAGGCTCCACTAACTGAGATACAAAACCAGGCATTTTGACTCCCAGAGCTTTAGCACTTAGCCCCAACTTGATATTATAGCAGTATGGTGGCCCTTACTGATGCAGATAATTTCACGAAACCTGACTTCTTGTAATGCTTTTTATCTCCTAAAGCAGCACATATGGAATGGTAATGCCTTTAAGCATAACTTAGATGGTTGCATTAGTTGGTATAATGTAGGACTTCAGTTATAATGATGAATTGTTTAATTTGTGCGGAGTGCTAGAACATTGAGTTTACCAGCAATTGATTTATAAACAATCTAGCAATTGAATAAAAGTTTAGAAATAGGCAATATTTTGAAAATTGCCCGTTGTGTAGTTTTACATTTTTAATAGAAATGTGGGAAAACTCTCAATGTTAAAGCTGTTAGTACTTCTCTTGATATAGCTAAATTAGTGTCTTATACATGGTAAAAACTCAAATATCAGGCTGGGAGTGGAAAGAAAGAAGCAGAGACAGTGAACAAAAACAACTCTGAAGGAATTCTTTTGGTGAAAGGGGAGGGGTGCACCAGTGGAGGGCGCCTTGCATGGGAGCACTGACAGCCAACGAGTTCCAGCCGGGGGAAGGCACGGCGTGTGAATGGGTGCAGGAAAAGATGGTTGATAAAACACGGTGGGAGTAGATGGAAGGTCTCTTTTATTTGCTTCTGTATTTTCAGGGAAATAAGAAAAACAAGGTTATCGGACTTTCATCTCCACATGTCCACCAGAACTGCTCTTGTGAAGGACTGGTGATTACCATATTGCCAGATCCAGTGGTCACTTCCTTTTTGAAATTCTTTACCTGGCTATGACCATTCTCTTAGTTTTTCTTCCACTTTATTGTCACTCTTTAGTCGCCTTTGCCTAGTGTTTCTCTATTTTCCTGACTTCTAGGTGTAGGGCTTACAATATGGGCTGCTTTTTTCTCTGTGGTCATTCCCTGGGCAATCTTATTCAGGCCCATGACTCTGAATACCAAGTGTATGCTGATGACTTCCAAACATATATTTCTAGTCCTAATTCTCCCCTGGTCTCTGGAATTGAATAGCTGACTATCTGTTCATTATCTTTTCTTGTACACTTCCTTAGATATCTCACTTGGCATGTCCAAAACTGTGCTGATTATCCTTCCCCAAACTTACTGTAATCCTTATCTGCCATCTGTAGTCTTTTTCAGCAAATGACTACTCTTATCAGTTATTTGTACCAACCAATAATGTAGTTCTAAAACCTCAGGCATTCTTGACCACTAGCAGATTTGATGACACTGCCTTCAAAATCTTACCCTTTCCTCCCTTCTTCACCAAGTCCACCATGACTCTAGCCATCTGTCACCTCTTACCTGGACAGGTCTAATAGCCTCCAGTCAGATATCCTCACTTCTATCCTTTGCCCACAGTGAACCTGTTAAAACCTCAGTGAATCACATCATTTTTCTGTCCAAAATCAACCAGTGTCTTTCCATCTCACTCAAATACGATCTAGAATCCTTGCTATGGTCTATACAGCACTGTATCTTCTAAGGCCTCTTTCCCCCTTTAATCTGCCACTTTAGTGTATACTGCCCTCCTTGCTTCAGCCATCATGACTGCTTTCTGGTCCTCGAACACGCCTGGTATTTTCCTGAAGCCTTTTGTGCTTGCCATTCTCTGATGCAGACATTGGCCTGCAGTATCCGCATCATTATGGATGAAATCAGACATACACATGGACTATTGAGTCCGGTGGAGGAAAAAGGACAGCATGGCTTTTCTCTCAAGGGGAGCAAAACCCTCAGCCTCTGCCATGACTGGCCTTTATTGGGTTTCTGGTCACATTACATGACGGTCCTCATTTACTATGCACAGGTTCGCTATAGGTGGTTACCTTTTACAGACAACAAAGGGGCCAATGCTGCTAATCACATCACAGAAGAAGGGTATTTACAAAGGAAAAAGTGGTTGAGCTGGTTACACTCCATACTGGGGAGTTTTAGTATGGATTTTAGGAAGTTACATTATGCATGTGCAGTCTCAATTCAGGCTGAGGGAGTTATAGCAAAAGCAAGACTCAAAGCAGCTTAGGCACATTGCAAACCTGATTTCCCACAAGCAAAACTATCTGTGCACGTGGGTCCTGTGCATCTCCAAGTGGGAGCTGGACCCACGCCATGCAGAAGGGTCTCCCACAGTTCTCTTTGCTTGATCTATATAGGTTTCCCTATATAGTCAACATGACTCCCTCTCTCACTTTTTTCAGGTCTCTGCCTAAATCTTTCCTTATCTGAAATGCCTTCTCCTACCACACTGTATATAAGGCAGAATCTCTTGTCTTAGGAGCTCTTGGTCCTCCTACTGTGCTTTATTTTTCTTCATACCAGTTATTACCACTTGACATATTATAAATTTGTTTATTTTTTCCCGCCTACTAGAATGTGAGTGTCATGACAGTGGGGACTTTTTTCCTTCTGATTTTTTACTATCCCAGTGCCTAAAATAACAGTGTTTGACTTATTATGGGCATTTAATAAATATTCATTGTATGGATTGAATGAATGTTTAATGAATAGCTTCTCCTGTTTATCATTAAATGGGTATGTAAGTCAATATTGATCTGTTTTTTCCCTTCCACAGCACAATGGTCAGCTCTGTTCAAGGAAACACATATCCCAGCCAGGCTTCAGTGTACAGTCCTCCTCCTGCTGCTGCTACTGCTGATGTCACTATATACCAGAATGCAGGAACTAATATGTCCCATGTGCCAAACTATAACTTAACATCCTCAGCACTGCCTCAACCAGGAGGCAGTCAACAGCCACCTCAGCCACAGCAACCATATTCTCAGAAGGCTCTGCTATAGGATTTCGGATTCCTCTTTGACCTGCTAAATGCCGCTGACAATGTTACGCGATCCTTTGATATCTTAAGGTTTGTTTATCCTCAGCTTATAGGAATCTGTCTTGGTCAACAAGGTCAAATATTCAAGACATTAGAACTCTCTTCAATTTGCACTGACTTTTTAGAGGTGTTCCCCTCCCCCTCCCCAAAGGAATGAAAACTACTTACAACATTTAATTCCTTTCATAATATGAAAGAATTGATAAAAGATTATTTGTCTCATAAAATTACCTGGTCTGCAAAAAGTCAAACTTACAATTGTTGTGGCAAATGTTATGTACATATATTGCTATGTAAGTTCATTAGTGGCCATTTTGAATCACAATGGTGATCATGTGAATATATTTAACACTTAAATTAATTTACATTGCTATTTTATTTTAATCATGAACAACTACCATGTTTCATAATGTTTTGTGTAAATTTAAGATAATTACACTATCCTTTTAAACTGCAAGAGAACAAAGCTGTAGCATATTTGTGAAGGCATTATGTTGTCAAATATTTTCATTTTTACATTAAACCGAACTTTCCTTTGACTGATTGTGAGATAAACATATGTACATTATGTCTTTCTGTAGCCTCTGCATACTACTAGCTGTCATCACACCAGCATACAGTAGCTAAATTTTTGGTGCAGTTATAGCAAATGATGTTCCCTTTTAAACTTAGACATTTTGGCATGATATTTCAGAGTATTGTGGGACCATGAGACAAAATTAATAAGTGGGATCACATTCTTTATATCTTATTTTTAAAGAAATAATGTTGATTTACTTTTTTCCTTGTTGAAGATAGTAATTAGATTTATAAACTGTATACTGTGTCTCTTGGTGGCAGTGACACCAAAGATAGAGGCAATGGACAGAAATTTTTAAACGGGAAAGAAACCATGAATAACACTACATTTTCAAAGTCTCTTGTAATTAGGATATTTAAAAAAATGATTCGTTTGTCTTATTCCACTATTAGTCTTTAACACATTGTATCCTTTAATTCTTCATTAAAATCAATATAAGCAGATGTTTCAAAGTAATTAATATTCCTGGCTTTGCTTAACAGTTTGTATGTTTATTCTTATCTTTCAGACTGGATGGGGCTCCCCTCTCTCTCTTGTTTTAAAGTTCTGATGGAATTAAGTTGCCTTCCTATTCAGGAGTATTTTTCAATGAATGCTTTTTTTTTTTTTTTTTTTATGCACATGAAATGTTTTCCACTGACATGTTAATCTTCTTAAATATTTATAATTTCCCTGGTTGTGCTATACTATCAACCGGAAAGTTGAGCATCATATTAAATGAATTGATTTAACAGATTTCACACCATAAATGAAAATTTAATTTCCATTTTCTAAGACTATTATAATCAGATAACATTTTTCCTTCCCTTTTGACAAATGGTTCCATCTTTACAAGGAATCTTAATGGTGACTGAATGAATTATAGTTTCAGATTTAAAGCACCATCTTCATGTAAGTGTTTTGCCCTGGTGTTGTGTTTTCCAACTTTAGAATATGCTGCCCTCAAATAGAAGTTTTTAAATTTGAATTCAAAATTTACATTAAAAAAATTTTAATGTGTAATTCTTTTGATAAACATTGTCAAACGGATCGTAATCTTTATTCCAATTTGAATATTCTGGTTTCACTGATAACTTTTTTTCCCATTATAGTGTATTTTTCTTTTTGTCTTTTTGATAAATTACTGTTTACCATTAGCGAGTGTATCATTTCCCCATTTTATCTTAATATCCTTCATGCTTCCTTTATGCTAATATACTTCAATTACATATTCTCTTACTTGCTTTGTACTACATAAAAGTCAAAGAACAGTAAAATTGAAAGAAGCTACCCTTACTACTATATATATACACACACGCACGCACACACATTTTTAAACATATTAGTATGTTTATAAAGGTTTTAATGATGAATACTCAATCCTGATACTGTATGAGTTTGTGCTTTTCATTTGTTAGCTGTAAAAATGCCAGGTGGAAAAATCCCAATGAAAAGAAACCACTGGATTTTCTGTCTGTTAGATGACATGGTGAGGACAGAAATAGGGAAGGGCCAGTTAGGAGCACAGTGATTTTGTCTGAGCCCAGTGTTGTATGTGTTGTACTTTAAAAAGAAAAATCTCTAAAATATAACAGTCTTTTTTTTTAAAGAATGCTTTATAAAATGAACTAATTATAATGTGAATTTCTGTGAAGCAAGTTTTACTTCTTAATTTATTTTGTGTATAAAGTTTTAAGTGTGTAGCCATAAACCAGTGACATCTACATTAAAAAATTAACTTCCATTACTGCCTAGCATAAATAGTCAGCACACCCGATGGCCAAGGACGTGATGCTATAGCAGTGCCCTAAACCTGCTAGAGACGGTACGTAGTGTGTTACATACTGTGACTTGACAGTGTTTCCTAGCACCGTGGCCCTCTTCACTGTTACCCATCTCACCTCAGCAAGGGGCCTCTTGATACTAAAAAATTCTGGAGCTTTATTTCTATACCTCTTAATTTTTGTACTTAAAATGCTTAATAGACCACTAATATTCTTTTTTGATACAGTTTTCATATATGACATGCATAATTCAGCTTGCAAATATTTTTAGTTCAGAGTTTCAAGTTTACATAAGACAAATTAGCACCCTTTATAGTAAACTATGCAACTATAAAAACTATTAAAAAAGTCCTTTGATGTAATTTGGCCATATTTTTCTCTGTTTAGTACAGAAAGAGCAGTTTTTTTCTCATACAAATTTCCTTGGTTTACTTACCAATTGTACTAATTACAGTTTCTTGTTACATCACTTTTAAAATAGTTAATGCTATAGCTTAATTTTTTCACTGTTTGTCATTTTCTAATATTTTATTTTTGTTGATTAACTGCTTACACCCCTTAGAATAAAATATATAGAGGAAGACTACCTAAGTAGTTTGTAAAGGCCTTGTCTGGTTATCATTTGTTTCAGAACAGTGGTTTGATGCAGTGCTCCTGCCAGGTACCTAGATCCCTTTCTGTACTGTACGTAGTGACATGTGCCCCAGGTTTTTAAGCAAAGCTGTCCCGAGTTTTATGTATTCTTTTTTTGTATGATCTGCCTTTTAAATTATTAAACTTAGTAATTTTTTCTAAAGTTTTTCTAGTTTCAACAATATTTTTTATGATGTTCTAGAGCCTTCTAAATCTCAGTGTTTAAAATTTTAGGTTTTCTTGCTCAGAAGAATTGAATGTTTTAATAGTGATAACTTAGGGTCATGCAGAACGTAGGTGCATCTGTCTTTGGACTGTGGCTTATGCTAACACTTTCCACTGCCGTCGTCTGTTTGCTGCTTCTCATAGACACAGAATTTCTGGTCAGGATTGAGTGTTAAAGTAATGAGAGTCAGTGGCCCCTGGCCAAAAGTAAAAGGTACTGGTTTTAATGATCTTTTGGTGGTCGGAGACTTTAAAAAAAAATAGTTTTGTGATACCTTCATCAGTAACCAATATTTTTGAGTATATAGCCTCAAAATATGTATGTGTATATGTTTTTACAAATTGTACAAGTTCTGTGCAAATATGTATTGTACATTTTAAAACATACCAGAAAAAAGTCTTAAGGGGGCAAGTGAAAAAATTATTAATGGAAAAATCAAATGTTTTTTCCCATACCTCTGGTTCTCGTAGTCTGTGCCCTAAGATGTGTGTGTACCCTATTTGGAGACCACTGTTTTAGATGTGAAAATTAAATAGAGAAAGGGAGTAGGATATTAACTAAGTTGGCCCCTTGAAATATCTGATACTGTGTAAGTTGTACTTTTCCCAGCAACTTTTTATGTTGAAGATTTTCAGACCTGCAACAAGATTGAAAGAACATATTGAATACCCACATATTCTTTGTCTAGATTCACTGATCATGAACATATTGTCACATTTGCTTTCTTTCTATATGTTTATATATACATAGGTACATGTTTATGTGTGTAGTTACACCTGTCTAGGTATACACACATACTTAATTGTGTGAATAGACAAGTTCTAGACATTGTAAACTATACTCCTAAGTATTTTCATTATGTATTTTATAAGGATAAGTACATTCTCCTTAGGGTAGATATTGGGTTGGCCAAAAAGTCTGTATGGTTTTTTCCATAAAGTAAAACACACAGTTTTCATTTTCATGAATAACTTTATTGATTTGGATATTTGAGTATGTCTGCTATTTCCTGCATGGTAGAATGTTGATTGTTCTCAGTTAATGTCTTTATTTGATCACTGTCAACTTCAACTGGTCTACCCGACTGTGGAACAGCATTTCTGGACACAGCAAGAAATCTCTAGCATGAAACTTCACAAACCATCGTTGACACATTTGGTCAGTCACAGCACCTTCTCCATACACTGCATAAACCTTTTTTTGTATTTCAGCTACATTTTTACCTTTCTTGAATTAATAAGACGTAATATATTTTATAATAATAATATAAAATGTTTTTTCATTTTCTGTATTAAATTAGCCATATAAAAATTCACCAATTTTGCTAAGTTTTTGAAAAATGCATTCAATAGGACAGCTGTCACAAAATAATCTAACAAAATTGTTTCTAATGAAGTTAAAGATAACTGAGCCCTACTAGAGCGATCTTATAGAAGAAAATGAACTTTTTGGCCAACCCAATAATACATCCTCTTGTATGTTGTGATGGAAAATCATCAGGAAAATTGTTTTCAAAGTATTAAGTCAAAGACGATAGAGTAATAGCTAAAGAAGCTGAATTTGGGTAATACATTTTAGCAGTTGTTTTCAAAAGGAAACATTTTGAGATTAAAAACTCTGAAGTGATATTTTCCATTTTTGACTAAGAGGTATTACTAAATTAAAGTAGCCTGATCTAAGGTACTGTGTTTAATATCTTTTGAAAGTGATATTTCCTTATATTCTTTTAATTTAGTAATTCACAGCTTTTTAATCAAATGCTGCTTATAACTTTTTCTTGACATTTATTCCAAGCGCTATTGTTTGAGAAATGAAAATTCTTACAGGATGCTTACAGTCAACATAAGATAAACCTGAATGTTACCAGTGGTTTCTAGCAGATAACTCTTGCATATTGGACTTGAATTATAATTTGGATGAACTGGAGCTCATAGTAGAATACAGTGAATTCTGCTGTAACGCACACCAGTGTTGTAAATGTCACTGTGCTGTGCGTAATTGTGAAATAAAAAGTCCGAGGGCTTATGGGGAAAGCGGTTTCAAGGAACAACACCAACACATCAGCAATGACACACTTAAGAATAAAGATGGGAACCTAATAAAATGCACGTTTTTACACGTTACGTGGTTCATAAACAAATGAATGTTACCATAAATATGGCACTTTACCTTGAAAAAAAGACCTGAAGTGTGCCTAAGGAAGTGGGTGTTGGAAAGGTTGTATCTTGTGAGCCACTGTGAAGGTGGAAGGAAGGACTGCTGAAATTGGAGGTCAAGTTGTGACACCAGATGTGGATGAGTTCAATTCAGAATTCAGGCTTAGCAGTGAACCTCACAAGGTTCCTGGGGGTGTGTGTGTGGTGTGGTGTGTTCCTGCACAGCTCAGTTCAGCTGGGTGCAGTTTTCATTTTACCTAATGTTTCTCCTGGACAAAATCACCCAAAAAACAAACAAATTTGTGCTTTGCTGATACTGTTTCCTAGTATTTCAATCTCCTGCAACATGTTTGTGTTTTCCAAACCATTCTTATATCAAAATTGACTCTTTAGAGATAGAGAATGAATGACTACTCATCATTTCTAACTTTAGAAAAATACCTCTTATATCTTTAAGCAATTGATGAGAATGAAGGACATCTAGGGTACAAAACTTTCTTCCCTCTGATCAGATCTGAAAGTATGCCAAATAAATGTGAGCACATTCAAAGAATTACATATTTTGCTTAAACTCAAGTCTATGAGAAATTACATGTCCTACAATCCCGCCCCCTCACTGGCCCCCCAAAAAAGGAAAAAGAAGAGGAAAATTAAGGATAATCATTTTCTGAGTAAAATGGGCATAGCCATTATGGCATTTTCATTGACTTGTTTAACTATAGCCTGTCATTTGGTTGACTTTTGGGTGTATCCCAGGTTTTCAAGGCTTATTTAGTGCTTTCAAAATTTTTACATGTCAAAGCCCTAAATAGGGTAGGCTTTTAAGTCCTTAAATACCTTTACAAATCAAAACACGAATGCAAGTTATTTACAAATATCAATAGATAAATTTACTAAAAAATGAATAATAAACAGTAATGGGTCCACCGGTGTTGAAGTTTGATGCAGATGTTTCCTGGCTGTAGGTGGAAGCACTGAGGCTGAACTGAACAGAGGCCCCAGGCTAATTTAATCTTCATTCAACGTGGTAACCCTTACATTTGTTTACCTTTATTTCACAGATAACCTACAACTTGTAGACTTACCTAGGGAATCCAAAGCCCTGTACCCACCCTGAGAAGGTAGTTTAGCAACCATTTAATTGGAGCCTGGCCTTTGGCAGGTATGGTGGTGGGGAGTGTGGGGGGGGGGGCTTTCTCCTCACCCCCAAGCACCCTACCTAACCATCTTTCCCTACAGTACCCGTTCTGTGGGTTTCAAAGTAAATAGAGTATTTTCATTTCCTTATGAGTCCAGCAATTTTAAGTCTGTTAAATCTTAGTTCAGCTCCAGGAAGCACAAAGGTAAACTTGTTCTCATTCTTGCCCTTTCTTGCTTTGCATTCTTACTTGGGGAAAATGGCAAGTGTACAAAAGAATGAAATAAAGTTAATCAGAAAAACATGCCCTTTTTTTCTTGACATTTAAGAGTCGAGGGAAGAGAGCCTAATGAAAAAGGCGATCGTCTCTGCTTCCCTCGCAGACTGTCCTTTAGAAACAAAAGGCGGGCGTGGGGTTGGATGGCAAAGGGAAGGCTGAGGAAGGGAAATTGTTGCAGCCTTTCCTTTCTGGGTGGTGGTCCCTGTATGGTCAATGGTGTAGCTCCCCCAGACTTCGGAAGTAAAGAATACTACCCCTTGTGATTAAACTGAAAATGAGTGAGCCACAGTCGAAAAATAAAATAAGTGCATGTTGAACACTTGTGGTTCAGCCAGATACAGTTAATGTGTTTTATTTTGCCTGCATAGAGTTAAAAAAAAATTAAGTAAATGTTATATATGACTGGGTGATTTTCCATGAAGGATAGTTTTTTGGCTTCCTGAGAAAAAAAGATGATCTAACAATACGATGCCTGGATTATTCTCAACCGGCCATGCTTTCTGGTTTGCCATTGAGCCCTTATTTACAACTTTACATCATCTCATTGTCAAAGAGAACCAGACACTAGTGAATGTGTCAGAAACTACTGCAATAGAGTAAAAAAGTGGCATCAGCATAGATCTGGGCTTAAGTCCATATGCAGTGAGGACGACTGGGTGTATAGCTGAGGAGCAGAGAAGTGGGGTCTATAGATGGAGAGTGACAGAGGAGGCAGCGAGGGTAAGGGGGCTCCAGCTGGGTTCAGGCCAAGGTGTGACCAAGGAGCATGGGTAGATTCTTGCTAGAACTAACTACTTAGGTCAGGCAAGTACAGGTGTAGTCGGGAATGGGGTTTAGAGGAGCCTGACTGAAGTTTGGTCACGGAGAGCAGTGTGCTGCCACTTCACTCATTCTGGCCTCAGCCCTGGTGATGTTTGCAGCTCCGATTCCTGCTTTAAAGAGAGTGGATCTAAGGCTGCTCTGTCCAGTTGGACTGTTGAGCACTTGGACTAATGCAATTAAATAACTGAATTTTAAATCTTATTCAATTTGAATTAAATTTAAAACCTGAAGCAGTGTAAAAATAGTTTTCCTGTTAACTATCCTTTTGGTAGGGCTATATTTCACTGTAACCATTGCATGACATAAAGTATTATGGGATGTGTTTAATTTTTTTTAATGTAGCTACTAGAAAAATTAACATTACGTATGCGGTTCACATTCCATTCCTATTGGGCAGTAGTGATCTAAGCCTTCTGGGACCGGACTGTACAATTCTTAAGAATATGCCTGATGCGATGTGTCTGTTAGACTAGAGTGGATTCCCCATGACCTTTTCCTGTTGATGTTCAGGCCTTCATTTATCCCCTCCCTGTAAATGTGGGCAGGACTTATAACTTGCTAATAAGCAATGGACTGTGGAAAGGTGATAGGATGTTGCTCCTGTGAATATGTTTTGTACAACTCCGTCTTGCTCAGTGACTGAGCTTGGAAGCAGATCCTTCCTGAGTTGAGTCTTTGGATGAGAAACCCAGGTCTGGCCACCCTCTGCGTGCAGCAGCCTGCAAGGGCCCAGCTAAGCTGTGGCCTGGCTTCTCCCACAGAAACTGAGATAATCTATTGTCTTAAGCCACTAAATGTGCATTAATTTGTTATTCGGTAATGGGAAACATAGCCTGGGAAAAGGAGGGGCAGTGTGGAACAATGGAAGTCTAGCAAAAGGAGGTCTGGGGAGAGTGAAGCTTAGCCAGTGTATTTGGAATACCATAGCCCCTTAAATGAAGTGTCCTCCTGGTAATGTATAAGGCTTTGGTTCAGGTTATCTTAACTGCCCTTGTTTCAGTTTCATGCTCACAGAACATTTAGGTGAACACTTTTTCCCCCGTGTAGGTCCACTTCAGGAAGAGGGACTTTTGGAGGTGAAACCTGATGGTTTGTAGGATTGTGTAACTGACTGGATGCAAGCTCCGGGTCATGGTTACAATTGGCCTCATCCTGCCACCTGGTTTTGGTTGATTGTTGTTTTAATTAAATGCTGCATGAGACAGGTTGATCCCAGCCTCTGTCACACAGCTTAGAGCGATCAATGGAATAGTATATTCGTGAAAATTGCCAAAAACTAGGATGGTGTAGAAATGAAAGGGGGAAATTGTTTGGAGATAATTATCCATAGTCTTCCTGTTTATGTACATGTAGTAAGCAGAGGCGCTGTTTTTTCCGGACTATCTTTTCAAGGATGTTTGTGTTGCAAACAGCCTTGGGGAATAGAGGTCAGTCTCCCTTTGGAGCAAACTACTGGCAGGCTCACCAATGTAAAAGATTGGGGCTCTTTAAACTCAGGGGTATTCTCTCTCTCTCTCTCTCTCTCTCTCTCTCTCTCTCTCTCTCTCTCTCTCTCTCTCTGCAGCTCACTGCATGTGCAGGTGTCACGTGACTCTCTGCTTACATTCCTGTGCTCAGAACTGGCACAAGAAAATGCTGATATTTTAGCTACTGCTAATGCTATAAATAATACAGTTCTTAGTTTTGGACCCGTGCGCCTTGTGTCTCTGTCAGCATTCACAGAGTGGTGCAGGGCTAACTTGTTAGCTTGCAAGTGAGGTCAAGTCTCAGGGTCTGCGTAGGACGAACAGCTGTGTCAGACAAGAGTAATAAAGTCAAGACACTGTTTTTAGTGGAAGAGGAATTAATCCATTCCTGACTGAAACTTTTCTAGAGTGGATTGTATACTCTATGGGAAAGAAGATACTTTATTTGTTTTGTTGGATAAGAGCACTCCATTTCTTTTTAAAGCATCCCGTAGCAATGAGTGGATGTTCCTAGGAGTGAGTGAGGTTATCTGGGGCAGTGACACCCTTCTACACTAGCTTACTGCATTAACTTCTGGTCTTCAGTTATATCACTTATAAAATAAGAGAATTATATTTCTTAAGGTCATTTCCAATTATACAGCTTCCAGGCAATGTAAAAAGATCACTTTAATTTTATTTATTAATAAGCACATTATTCTTACTCTAGGACAAACACCACTTCATGCTTTTCAAATAACTCACTCAAAGTGGGGCGATGTTATAGGTGAGGAAAGCGAGGCAGATAATTTAGAAATTTGCTCAAGGCCATCCGATTAGAAAGTGGCATAGCTGGGTTTAAACCTAGGTAAAGTTTGTATTCTCACCCACTGTGCTGTACTGCTCTCTGCCTGTCATTGAAAAGTTAACTCACACTCTATCATGAGGACCCTGAAAGCTACAGGGAGGAATGAGAAAGGCAGGTCCTGCCCTGCAGAACCTTTATACTAAGGAGTTTTTACCTGCGTGTGTGTGTGTGTGTGTGTGTGTGTGTGTGTGTGTGTCTTCCACAGAAAGACCCCAAGGTAATTTGGATGTGAGAATAACGCATTAGAATGTAAAAGTATACGAGGTCTGTCCAGAAAGTATGCAGCCACATAATACCTAAAATAGAGGCATTCACTGAGAGAGTTACAAGAAACACTGTACATAGGACAACGACACCTTTCAAAATAGGCACCTTGGGACCTCACAGTTCCAATCACCGTGAACTGCCCCGTTGTATTTTCCTAAATCTCAGTGACAGTCTGAAATCTCTTTCCTATCAAAGGTGATTTTAGTTTTGGGAAAAGCCAGAAGTTGTGGGGCACCAAATCTGGGCTGTAGGAGGGCTGAGTCACCTGGGTGATATGATGTTGCCCCCAAAAAACTCTGCATGAGACATGATGCATGAGCAGACACATTGTCATGATGAAGCTGCCAGTCATCAGTTGCCCATAGCTGCAGACTTCTGAATCATCTGAATAGTTTTTGTGGAGAAATGTTCAAGTTTTATGCAAATATTTGATGCAGATTCATTTCCCTACTCTCTCAGTCATTTTGAATGCTGTGGCTACACAGTACGCATGCTCACTCAATGGCATCTACCACCCCCACTGACTAGTACAGTGAAGTCGTCATTCATGTATGTGCATTCCATCCACTCTCCTTGGCTGCCAGGTTACATCGATGTTGTGCAAACCATTCTTGTGATGTTAAAAATGGTTGGGCTTTTTCTGGACAGTCCTTGTATATTTTCAGGTTAAGTAATTGGTTCCAGGTTTTTAACTGATTGAAAATTGTTTAAGTAAACCTTAGCATTCTAATCTAGGGACTATGGAGCCTTGGCCAAAGGGTTACTTAATTGATACCTAAGATTAATAAAATTATAGAAATTAGTTACACTGAATCATTTTTCTTAAACGTTTTACTAAACCCAAATTTCCTTTTCCATATGTTAGTATTGATATCAGTGCCTGGCCAGGCCTCAGAGTGAGGGAGGGGTTGCAGGAAGTGTCCGAGGCATCGGGGTGCAGCCACTGTGCTAGCACAGTGCGGGATGACAGATTTCCCTGTCCCTGGGCAGAAGCGCCATAGGAAGAGGCCCTGCACAGGCTAGAGTTTGTGTGAGGCCAGAGGTTGATGGACAAAGGGAAATATTCCCCTACCCTCTTCCAGTCCCTGATTGAAGGGGGGCCAGAGGATGTGGGTGTGTGTACCGTAAAGGTTAGCATGGCAGTAGGGGAAGACGCTGCGCTGTAGTAAGGACTGCCAGTCTAGCCTGGGAATAGGAAAGGATTGGCGGGGGGGAGGTGAACCCTTCCAGAGTGCACGAAAGTTTACGCTGGACAATTTAAATGGAGGGAAGGCAGAGACTCACCTCTCGCTGGGATCCACCTCACAGACGTGTGAACTGGAGCTCTTCCAGGACTGGTGGGCCCTGGTAGTCACGTAGCCAGGTGGTGGACACCAGACCCCACAGCTGGCACAATGAAGCCCCGCACGTCCAGCCAGAGTGATTGGCAATTACCCCAAGTCCCTGGGCACATGCACTAGCAGTGTGGTGATGGCAGCCTCAGCACCAGAGACAAACTCCAGGCGGTTTGAAGACAGAGAGCTGTCTGCTTAGAAGCCTCAGTTTCCAAAGGGCAGAGAAGGGTAGAGTGGGATTTCTGGGCATGGTTTTGGGTTTCAGTTTCTTCGGAAGCAGATGGGGTTTTTTCTGTGTCTCGCAGAGGAGATTGTCCTGGAGTTAGGGAGGTTCCCATTCCCCCAAATTGTGCACCATTTTACTAAAGACCGTTTTCTTTCCTCACCATCCTTTGTCTTCAGAATATGCCTGTGTTCAGCAGCGGGCAGCCAAACCCCACTTTTGTTCGGTAATAACAGTATGAGCTTCCCGAGGATAATAATGGGATCTTTTTCATCTTTGTATCTTTGTTGTATCTTTGTTGTTTCATCTTTGTTGTCCATGGAACAATATTTTTTCAATGTATTCACTTAAATGTTAAGTGAATGATCCATCTTACTGTATGCAAGACGGTTCTCCAGAGAGTTCTATGGACCTGTCAGGGCCCTGGCAGGAAGCAGAATTATACTCAGGAGATTCAACTGAGTTCTTTTGCAAAAGAACTGTTTTCTGAACACTAAGGGGACAGACAAGGTGTGTTGAAGCATCCACTGCTGTCATGCCTCCTAGACCAAAAGGGGCAGCTGTTTGGAGTCACGCAGCAGCATGCGTGGAGCCCAGTGGGAACTGGAGGTTGTGGAGGAGGGGCAGAGGGACAGAGCTGGGACTGGGTACAGCAGGCAGGACGAGGGGATAACTATCCCAGTATCTTCTACTGGCCTTTGACCTGCCAGTCTTCTCACTGGATGAAGCCAACTGGAACACCAAATGATGGAGAATACATCTAGGGATAGTGGGGCAAATAGAAAATAGCCAGCATACTAGAACCATATCTGGACATGTCTTAGTCCATTTGGGCTGCTGAACAGAATACCATAGACTAGCTGGCTATAAACAACAGAAAGTTACTTTTCACAGTTCTGGAAGCGAGGAATTCCAAGATCAAGGCGCTAGCAGACCTAGTGTCTGGTCAGAACACAATTCCTGGTTCGTAGAAGGCCCTCTTGTTATAACCTTACATGGCAGAACGAAGGGGGAGGCAATTCTCTGGGATCTCTTCTGTAAGGACACTAATCCCATTCATTCTGTAGCAGGACTGAGGCATGCATTGTCATTTAATGCAATTTGATTCACCACCACATGTAAAAAGACTAAAATTTTCCTTTATCAGTTACGCATATTTTATGAAAAACCAGCATGTTCTGTGTGCTTTCAAGTTGTTTAATATGAATATTACTAAGAATTTACATAAAGTACTGAATTTAAATTATCAGTAGGTGGTGCTGCTGCGATTAAATCGTGAAAAATCTAAAACAGACATTTAACTGAAGATTATGTAGGAGGTTATTTGGGAAAGATAAGGTAGTCAATTTATGACTTGCTTTTTTTTCATGGCATTTGTAAAGCATTGCTTTTCAGAATTTTGGTTTACTGAATACATGGAATATTCTGGATTTGCCCAGCAATCCAAGGAGCAGCAGCTGACGTGTCTCCACAGAATCTGAGAGGTAGGCATGTGATAGAACATACTGTTGATAATTCTCTGACATGCTGTGTTGGGAGGGTAACTGTTGTCTTCTTGCCCTAATTTACTTCTAGAGATATAAGCAATGCATCGTGGATGAGTGTCAAGATTTTAACAGTGATTCCATTTCCCAGAGAAGAGAACTTCATGAAAGAACTTCACAGCTTTGTTTTCTGGTAGCATCATCTTACGAGACAAAGTGAGCAATGGGTTGGTGAACCCTGGGAGGTACCATTTTCCTGTCAACCCTCAGCAGGGAGTATCGCAGGCCTTTACCGATAGTAATAGGCCCATAGAAATCATGGAATTTAAAAACGTGTAACTTGGTCTTACATCACAGGGCTAACTGGTAAAATACAGATCCCCAGACCATTTGTCTGGAGATTCTGATTTCGTTGCTCTGGGGTAGGACAGGAAATCTGTACCAGAACCTCAAGTGGTCCACAGGTCATACTAGTTTGGGAATCAATGATACTGTGCAACTTCCTTGTGACACAGGAAGTGAGCCTCTTAACAAATTTTTAAGAGCACAATACGGGTTGACTGTTGGCACCGCACAGTGCAGCAGCTGCCTGGAACGTGCTCGTCTGGGGTAACTGGGGCTTAGCAACCACTGAGCAGCAGCTCCCCTGCCTCGCTCCATCCACTGATGACCACCACAGTCTGCTTCTGCGCATCTGGCTCTTCCAGATGCCTCGTGCGAGAGGGATGTGCAGTGTCTGTCCTTTCATGGCTGACTTATTTCTTTTTTTAAAAATATATTTTATTGATTATGCTATTACAGTTGTCCCACTTCTCCCCCATCATTCCCCTCCACCCTGCACACCCTCTCCCACCCACGTTTCCCCCTTTAGTTCATGTCCATGTGTCATAAGTTCTTTAGCTTCTACATTTCCTACACTATTCTTGCCTTCCCTGTGTCTATTTTCTACCCACCATCTATGCTACTTATTCTCTGTACCTTTTCCCCCTCTCTCCTCCTCCCACGCCCCTGTTGCTAACCCTCCATGTGATCTCCATTTCTGTGTTTCTGTTCCTGTTCTAGTTGTTTGCTTTTGTTTTAGGTGTGGTTCTTAATAGCTGTGAGTTTGCTGTCTCTTTACTGTCATACTTTTTAATCCTCTTTTTCTTAGGTAAGTCCCTTTAACATTTCATATAATAAGGGCTTGGTGATGATGAACTCCTTTAACTTGACCTTATCTGAGAAGCACTTTATCTTCCCTTCCATTCTAAATGAAAGCTTTGCTGGATAGAGCAATCTTGGATGTGGGTCCTTGCCTTTCAAGACTTCAAATACTTCTTTCCAGCCCCTTGCCTCTAAGGTCTCTTTTGAGAAATCAGCTGACGGTCTGATGGGAACTCCTTTGTAGGTGATTGTCCCCTTATCCCTTGCTGCTTCTAGAATTCTCTCCTTCATTTGAATCTTGGCTAATGTAATTACGATGTGCCTTGGTGTGTTCCTCCTTGGGTCCAACTTCTTTGGGACTCTGAGCTTCCTGGACTACCTAGTAGTCTATTTCCTTTGCCAAATTGGGGAAGTTCTCCTTTATTATTTGTTTGAATAAGTTTTCCCCTTGTTGCTCTTCTTCTTCCCCTTCTGGCACCCCTATAATTCGGATGTTGGGACGTTTAAAGATGTCCTGGAGGTTCCTAAGCCTCTCCTCATTTTTTTGAATTCTTGTTTCTTCCTTGTTTTCTGTTTGGTTGTTTCTTTCTTCCTTCTGGTCCACTCCATTGATATGAGTCCCAGTTTTCCTCCCATCTCTATTGGCTCTCCATGTGTTTTCCTTCATTTCATGTATTGTAGCCTGCATTTTTTTCATCTAATTTGTGAGCAACATCAACCAATTCTGTGAGCATCCTGATCACCAGGGCTTTGAACTGTGCATGCGATAGGTTGGGTATCTCTTGGTCACTTAGAGGAATTGACTCTGGGGCTTTGATTTGTTCTTCAGTTTGAGCCATTTTTGTTGTTTTTTGTTTTTGTTTTTGTTGTTTTTTTTTTTTTTTTTGGTTTGGTCACAGCTCTTACATAGTGAGGGGCGGAGCCTTAGGTGTTTCCCCAGGGTGGGGCAGCCCAGTCGCTGAGTTGTGACACTGTATGTGGGGGCGGGGTCCGAGAGGGAACAATGGCGCTTGCTCTGCTCTCTCTCGGATTCCAGTCCCTTCCACCACTTCCCCTTTGCCTGGATTATCTGTGGGCAAATGTGGGACCACCTGGTCAGCCAGCCACCTTGCGAGGTCTCACTGGGTCTGCACAGTTGCCACCCCGTGCCCGGAGTCCGCTAGCCGCCACCTGCGTGCCTAGGAACTGCCAGCTGCTGCTGCCTGCTGCGTGCTCAGGTCCGCACCTCCACTTTTTCCTGCCGCGACTCCATCCCTCTTACCGGTCTGGATAAATGGTTGTTGGACTTCGTACAGTTCAATTTTCTATCAGTTCTGGTTGTTTTCTTGTTTCTAAATATTTGTTGTCCTTAATTTTGGTTGTGAGACGAGGCACAGTGTGTCCACCTACACCTGCATCTTGGCTGGAAGTCACGGCTGACTTATTTCAACTTGGCATGTCCTCCAGGTCAAGCCACATTGTTGCAAGTAGCAGGATTTCATTTTTTTAGGTTGATTAATATCCCATTATTTGTATATACCACAATTTCTATATGCACTTATATGTTATGGATATGGGGGGTATTTTCATATCTTGGCTACTGTGAATAATGCTGCAATGACATGGGAGTCAGCTATCTGTTCAAGATCCAAATTTCAATTCATTTGGATGTACACACAGAAGTGGGGTGTTACAGTTTCTCCATATCTACCCTGACTAGGATGACACATACATATATATGCCATCCTAACAGGTGTTGTTTTGTTTCAGATTTTAAATGGAAAGATTTTGTTTTTTCAACATTGAGGACAATGTTAGCTATGGGCTTTTCATATGTGGCCTTCATTAAGTTGAGAAAAGTTCATTCTATCCTTTTTTTTGGAGGGGGGTATCGTGACAAGGTGCTGAATTTCATCAAATGCTGTTTTCTTCATTCTTTGAAATAATTGTGTGATTTTTGCTTTTCATCCCGTTAGTGTGATGTGTCCTCCTGAATGATCTGTGCATGTCGAACCACTCTCGGATCCTGAGGACAAATCCCACTTGACCACGGAGTGCAGTCCTTTCAGTGTGCTGTTGAGTTAAGTTTGCTAATATTTTGTTGAGGATTTTACATCCATGTTCATCAGAGATATTGGCCTGTAGTTTTATTTTCTTGTGGTAATTTTGTCTGGTGTTGATATCAGGGTGATGTTGGCCTCATAAAATGAGTTTGGAAGTGTTCCCTTTTATATTTTTTGGAAGAGTTTAAGAAGAATTGGTATTAATATTTAAATGTTTGAAAGAATTCATCTATGAGGCCATCTGGTCCTGGAGTTTTCTCTGTTGGCATGTGCTTCATTATTGACTCAGTCTCATTTGTTATTGCTCTAATCAGTCTTTCTATTTCTTCTTAATTTAGTCTTATTAGGCTTTATGTT
The DNA here is from genome assembly GCA_039655065.1 of Glossophaga mutica. Lineage (NCBI taxonomy): Eukaryota > Metazoa > Chordata > Mammalia > Chiroptera > Phyllostomidae > Glossophaga > Glossophaga mutica. The sequence goes on from CM077303.1 coordinate 164,271,868, forward strand.
CCTAGGAATTTATCTGTTTTTTGTAAGTTGTCCAGTTTGTTGGTATATATAGTTATTCCTAACAGGCCCTTATGATTTTTTTTTTTAAATTTCTGTGGCATCAATTCAGTTATAAAATTACTTCTCTTATTTCCGATTTTATTACTGTATTTTTCAGACTATAAGATGCACCTTCCCCCTCCAAATTTGGGAGGAAAATGGAGGTGCACCTTATAGTCCGAATGTAGCTTACCTGGCTCACTGGGGGGCGGGGGAGGGCGGGGTGGCAGTGGAGCGGGGTCACAGGTTATTAAATATTTTACCACATTTTTTGCTTCAAAAATTTTTTCCGATTTTCCTCCTCTAAAACCTAGGTGTATCTTATGTTCCAGTGTGTCTTACAGTCCTAAAAATATGGTAATTTGGGTCTTCTCAGTTTTTTTCATAGTAAGTCTAGCTAAAGCAGAGGTGTCCAACTCATTTTCACTGGGGGCCACATCAGCCTTGCAGTTGCCTTCAAAGGGCCGAATGTAATTTCAACTCCTTAACTGTTAAGGAGTGGTCACATTTATATAGTTCTAAAATTATTTTTAGAGAGAGGAAAAGGGAAGGAGATAGAGAGGGAGAGAAACATCAATGTGTGGCTGCCTCTCACGTGCCTCCCACTGAGGACCTGGCCCACAACCCAGGCATGTGCCCTGACTGGGAATTGAACCGCTCAATCCACTGAACTACAGCAGCCAGGGCTTCTTTTTCTATTCTTTATTTCATCAATTTCTTCTCTAATCTTCATTGTATCCTTTTTTTCTGCTAACTTTGGGCTTTTTTTTTCTTTTTCTAGTTACTTGAGGTATAAAGTTGGGTTGTATCTTTGAAATCTTTTTAAATGTAGTTTTTTTATCACTATAAACTCCCCTCTTATTACTGAATTTGCTGTAACCCATACACTTTGATATGTTGTGTTTTTTATTGTCATTTATCTTAAGGTATTTTTAAATTTCATTTTTGATTCTTGCATATGAATATTACATTTGTCTACTTAGTCTGGTGTTTTGAGCACAGCAAACGTGTCTTTCTTTGGTTGTTCAGGACATTTTACCTGAACCTCTCAGTTGACCATGTGCCTCTCCTCTTTGCTCCCGTAGTGACTTGGGTGTACATCTCTCCTTGTGCTTCTATTGGAATTGTAATGGAAATATCTCTCTTCAACCAGACCATAAGCCTGTAAAGGCAGAGAGAAGGTCTTGGTCATTTATTTACCCTGGCATTAGCACAGTAGCTAGGGTAGGGAGTCCACTCAGTCCATTTGTGAACTAACTCTGGCAGTCATTCAGTCCCCAAATATTTATTGAGATTTTACTATGTTCCAAGCACTAGTCTAGGTATGAGTACATAACAGAAATTAAAACTAGTAAAAATTCCTGCCCTAAAGAAACTTATGTTCTAGTTGGAGGAGCAAACAGTGGACTAAGTACATCAAATAAACATTATGCTGTTGTTAAGTAATAAGAGGAAAAATAAAGCAGGGAGAAGGATAGGAAAATGAGGAGGGGGTGTGTGGAAGTTTTGGGTCAGCAGTCTCATGGAGAAAGTGTCGTTACATAAAGCCCTAAAGAAAGTGAGGTCATTGGCTTTTTGGGTACCTGGGGAACCGAACAGCAAGGGTAAAGGCTGGGGTAGAGGAGGTGTGTGTGAAGGTGTGTTTAAAGAATATTAAGGGGGACAGTGAGAGTGAGAGTAATAGGAAATAAAAGTGGACAGAGAGGCAGTGGGGGAGAGATTGTGTAGGGTCTTGAAAATGCTGGTGAAGCCTTGGGCTTTTGCTCTAGATGAGAGGGAAGCCACTGGGGGTCTTTTTACAGAAAAGTTGACTTATTAAATGTTTGGGTCAATATATGTACTATAAGAAGACATATCGCTCATATACCTTTAGAGTCTAAGTTTTAAAAAGGCTAATGTAGGTTAGGAGATTCAAAACCTACAATATCTTTTAAAATATACACTTAAAAATTGTGATTAAAGCAAAACCTGCACCACCCAGTGGAGCTAGACAGAATTGCATTTAAGTAATGCATTAAATTTCCCATTTGGAAACTGTTTTGTCTGCATTAACCAAATAACCGGATAGCTGTCATTTTTTGTATGCTTAATGAGGATATGGGCAATACTACTAATTTCAAGTTATTTTACCATAAACAAAGGAAAAAACTGAAGAGGTGCAAACATATCAAGTTCTTAACAGTGAAGTTTCAGGGAATTTAAGTTAAATAATTTTTGTGAACTTTGGGATGAATGTACACTAGTTAATTAGAACTGCTATGTACATTTTTATAGATTTTATTTCTTGCTTAAGTTTGTTACTTTGGAATATTGAAAGATTAACCCAGATTACTATAGTCTCTTGAAAAATAAAATTGAGAACTTTTGTAAAGAATGACATCATTTTCTCTTTTCCATAATATTCTATTTCTTTTTGTAATAAGATTTCATTTAAGCCAAATTGATGACAAAGCCAAGAAGCAAGATCTTAAATACTCCCTTTAAAATTCTATTTCTAATTCTTAGCTCTGATATATTCATGCACCACTAGACACAATTTATGTGATGATGGCTAATGTGGTGGGATAGGAAATCTTAATTCTTCCTTCCTTCCTTTCATTTTGAGATCTGGACAATTCTAATGGAAAAACATCATAAGGGAGCATTATTATTTTTAAAAAGTATGGATATTCTCTACATTTTGTTAATTTTAAGGATAGAGTCACTAGATAAATACTGGATATTAAAAGGATTTCAAAAGTGAAACCTTTCCTCCTACAAGTTTGTTTATTCACTAGCCAGAGAGATGGAATTATATATTTTTTCTATAACACGAATTTAGTGTATTCTGGACTGTGATAGCATAACATTGGTAAAAGGGCCTATATGAAGTGGTGATTTATTTGGTGACACCTGCTTATGAGAATCTGACAGGTATTGTGGAAGTTATAAATAATCGGTAAATGAGACCCAGGGACACACTCTCACCTCCTCCCCAGGCTCTCCGGAGATCCAGCTGGACCCAAAGAACAGGTCTGCCCCACCAGTTCTTGCCTCTTTGCACATCGACCCCCTACGATGGCAGGAAACAAACCACAGATATGCCAGAACATTCCTGGCAGTTTGTACATTGCGTTTCACAGACTACACAGAAAACAATGACCAAACCTTGAAGTTACAAATGGTCTTACTAACAATTTAAGAGATTTTCAATTTTGACTTCCTGCCTGCAGGAAGGAAATGGCAGTTGGAAGTGTGGACAACAGGTGTTCCCCTGGACAGCATGATATCTTCTGCTTACTAAAATAAAAACCACTGCATCAACACTCCTACATGGAAGTGAGTTCTAACCACAAGACTCAGTCTTTCCACCACTGACCCAGCTTCAGAAAACCAAATCTGTTTCCTCCCAGGAAGTCGTTAAACCCAGCGTTAAAGAGCAGACTAGGGGGCACTGTTTTCTGAATAGGTCTTGGATGAATCCAAGTACAGAATTTGGGTGGTTTGGAACTGTCCCCGTCTGTGTCCTTCCAGTTTCTGGTGGTGTCATTGCATGATGGACTTGTCAGGGGACTTAGAAGGAAAAGAATCAGGTTTGGCATAAACTGGTCCCAGCTGAAGGTTAGGTGATTTTAAACCCTCTCTCATCTCCCTTTGCCTTTTTTCCCAAGTCTGGGATCTGGCACTAGTTCTTCCCAGTAGCTTACTGTTGGCACAATGGTGTAATGGCATTCTTTCTCTTTGCCAAGCTGGCTAATTCCTTTATCCCTCGAGAAGAAAGCTTCCCTGCCTCCCAGTATGTTAGGGAAAATGTAGACAAATGACCCATTAGAAGGACTGAGGACTCTGCAATAATTCAAGGCTGTGCCTTGGACCAAGCAAATACCAGACAGTCCTCACCAGACTCTTTCGTTAATGATTAATCCATTATTGATTGTGCCTTTTTGAGGGCACATGGGTGGGAAAAGGTTGGAAAAGATCCTGTACCACTGGGACCTATAAAGCCTTTTTGAGTGCTTGCTGAGGGGCACAGTCTTTCTAACATGCGTGATGAGATTAAGAAACTGCAATCCGCAGAGGCTTTTTCCTTTTCTCTCTTTTCTAGAGACTCTAAGAAGCCATGGCTATGGAAGAAGGAGAATGGATGCGGTAACCGGGGCCACACAAGGAAAGCGAAGCCATGAGAGAACAGGTTGTGCTGGGACAGGTAGTGCAGGATTTCTCCTTCCGAAAGATCAGCCTGAGGGACAGAACTCCTTGGGAATAAAAGATGAGTAAGCCATTATCAAAGCCTGGCACATCCCCCTGCTGCCCACCACTTCTCCTTCCCTTCACCTGTTTATTCCTGCTTTCCACGGACTCGTATTATGTAGTAGGCACAGAGCTGAGACATGATAACACCAAGATGAAAGCAGATGTCCTCTGCCTTCAAAGAGCTTTGGGTTTTGTAGGGACCCAGGTGCAAACAATGTAGGTAGGGATGTGCTGTAGTCAAAGTCTGAATGAACACAGACTATTCAAAGGGTGTTTCCACACAAACAGGGGAATATGCACTTCTTTTGTTTTTTTAAGTTTTGCTGTGGTTTATTATTCAGCAGCAGCTGACTGATACAATGTGGATTGCCCATCCACATTTCAGTATATTTAAAAAAAAAAAAAGTTATATATTTGCCCCATATTCACTATTTTTTAAAAATTACATAATTTATTTTTATTTATATATATGTATATATATTGTTGTTTAACTACAGTTGTTTCCATTTTTCCCCCACCACTCTCCCCCTCCTCACCCACCCCGACCTCCCACCCTCAATCCTACCCACCTTTGGCTTTGTCCATGGGTCCTTTATACATGTTTCTTGATGACCCTTCCCCTTCTTTACCCTGTTACCTCCCTTCCCCCTCCCCTCTGGTTACTGTCAGTTTGTTCTTTATTTCAATATCTCTGGTTATATTTTGCTTGCTTGTTACTTTTGTTGACTAGGTTCCACTGAAAAGTGAGATCATATGGTATTTGTCTTTCACTGCCTGGCTTATTACACTTAGCATAATGCTCCCCAATTCCACCCATTCTATCTCGAAGGGTAGGAGTTCCTTCTTTCTGCTGTGTAGTATTCCATTGCGTAAATGTACTAGTTTTTTGATCCACTCATTTACTGATATGTGCTTAGGTTGCTTCCAGCCCTTGGCTATTATAAATTGTGCTGCTACAAACATTGGGATGTATAGGTTCTTTTGAATTGATGTTTCAGGATTTTTAGGGTATAATCCCAGCAGTGGAATGTTGGGGTCAAAAGACAGTTCCATTTTTAGTTTTTTATTTGTTTGTTTGTTTTAAATTACTTTATTGTTCAATTACAGTTGTCTGCATTCCCCTCCCCCCTGACCACTCCCCTCCACCCCAGCCAAACCGACCTCCTTCCCTTGCTTCCACCCTTCCCCTTGGTTTTGTCCATGTGTCCTTTATAGTAGTTCCTGAAAACTCTTTTCCCCCACTGTCCCCTCCCCCCTCCCTTCTGGCTATTATTAGATTGTTAATTTCAATGTCTCTGGTTATATTCTGTGTGCTTTTTTCTTTTGTTGGTTATGTTCCAGTTAAAGGTGAGTTCATATGGTATTTGTCCCTCACTGCCTGGCTTATTTCACTTAGCATAATGCTCTCCAGTTCCATCCATGCTGTTGCAAAGGGTAGAAGCTCCTTCTTTTTCTCTGCTGCATAGAATTCCATTGTGTAATGTACCATATTTTTTTGATCCACTCATTTATTGATGGGTGCTTAGGTTGCTTCCAGCACTTGGCTATTATAAATTGTGCTGTTATGAACATTGGGGTGCATAGGTTCTTTTGAATTGATGTTTTAGGATTTTTAGGGTATAATCCCAGCAGTGGAATTATTGGGTCAAAAGGCAACAATTTGTTGGGTTTCATTTTTAGTTTTTTGAGGAAACTCCATACTGTTTTCCACAGTGGCTGCACCAGTCTGCATTCTCACCAACAGTGTACTAGGGTCCCCTTTTCTCCAAAACCTCACCAGCACTTGTTGTTTGTTGATTTGTTCTGGCTATTCTGACCAATGTGAAGTGGTATCCACTGTGGTTTTAATTTGCATCTCTCTGATAGCTAGTGATGCTGAGCATCCTTTCATGTGTCTCTGGGCCCTCTGTATGTCCTCCTCGGAGAAGTGTCTGTTCAGGTCCTTTGCCCATTTTTTAACTGGATTGTTTGTATTCCTGGGGTGGAGTTGTATAAATTCTTTATATATTTTGGAGATCAAACCCTTGTCTGAAGTATCATTGGCAAGTATATTTTCTCATATGGTTGATTCCCTTTTCATTTTGCTGATGTTATCTTTAGCCTTGTAGAAGCTTTTTATTTTGATGGCATGATAGCATACATAGAAAATCTTGTCGACTCCACCAAAAAAACTACTTGACCAAATAAGTGAATTTGGCAAAATGGTGGGATACAAAGTCAATATTCAGAAATCAAAGGCATTTTTGTACACCAACAATGAAATATCAGAAACAGAAATAAGGGGGAAAATCCTATTTGCTATAGCAACAAGAAAACTAAAGTACCTAGGAATAAACCTAACCAAGGAGGTAAAAGACCTATACTAAAAAAACTATGCAAGGCTGAAGAAAGAAATTAAGGAAGACACAAATTAATGGAAGCATATACCATGTTCATGGATTGGAAGAATTAACATCATCAAAATGTCCATACCACCCAAAGCAGTTTATAGATTCAATGCAATTACTATTAAAATACCAATGACATATTTCACAGTTATTAAACAAACATTTCAAAAACTTACATGGAACCTCAAGTGACCCCGGGATAGCCACAGCAATCTTGAGAAAGAAGAACAAAGTAGGAGGGATCACAACATCTGATATTAAACTATATTACAAGGCCACTGTAATCAGAACAGTCTGGTACTGGCATAAGAATAGACACATAGGTCAATGGAACAGAATAGAGAGCCCAGAAATAAACCCAAGTCCCTATAGTCAATTAATGTTTGACAAAGCGGGCAGCAGCATAAAATGGAGTAAAAATAGCCTCTTCAACGATTGGTGTTGGGAGATCTGGACAGCTACATGCAAAAAAATGAAACTTGACCACCAACTTACACCATACACAAAAATAAACTCAAGATGGATAAAAGACTTAAATGTAAGTCACAATACCATAAAAGTCCTAGAGGAGAGCACAGGCAGGAAAATATCAGATATTGCACACAGCAATATTTTCACTGACATGTCCCCAAGAGGGAAGGACATGAAGAAAGGAATACTCACTTCTGCTGGGAGGAGGAGAGCAAGGCAAATATTCACAAAGGGCTTAAACTGAGGACCAGAGGATGAAGGCTATAGTTTTTCACACTCTCCCTGTGAGATTAGGAGAAGGCAATCAAATTCAACCCCAAAGACCTAGCCAGGAAACTGTCGTTCAAGGCTTCCCCCGTCTCCTGCTTGCCTCATGGCTAGTATAAGGTACTAGCTCCTTAGTGTTCACTGCTGCTTAGTATTGCCCTTAAAAAGAGGAAGTGGAAGTGGAATTGTTTACTTTGTTTCTACTAAGGGGTTAGGAAAAACGAATTAGTGGAGGAAAGATAAAATTAGAGCACTAAATTTTCATTCAGCTGGAATTGCTTTGTAATATAATTGATTTATGTTAATCTAAGATTATTGTCTAATTTTTTGCTTGTGAAATATTGTAGCTGCACAGGTATTAATAAATAAAGGTGAAAACCCCTCCACTCCATCTCACCCATTCCCCAGGGCCAGCACTATTAACAGTTTGATGAGTGTCTTTCTGGATTTTTAATTTGTATCTAAATCTACAATTATATTTTCAAGCAAAGAGGAGATTGTGTCATCCATATTGTTATACAGCATCAGCCACTCGCTTCTCTCTCCCAGCCCTCTCCCCAACTCACTACATCATGAGCATTCTCAGGACTATGTTTCAAAGGAAATATCAGTGTATGATACAGAGGAGATGCTGTAGCAATATGTAGATATTGTTTTCAGTCAATAGAAAAATCAATACAGGCCAAAACTCACCTCCTTCAAGAGGCCTTCTCTGATCGACTCTACTTTGATTTTTTTGTCAGTCCTCTCTTCTGAATCATTCATTAGTTTTACATATTATTTTATATGATACTTGGCCCTTGGTCATAAACATATTCTTTTGTTTTCAACTCAAGCCCTTTTTGTTGCAAAGAACAAAGGCCCCATGTTGTAAGAATACTCATGAAGTGGAAAGTTCAGCTGAGGGACTGGTCTTTCTTAGTGTGCTGGCATCCCCTGTTGGCTTGTTCCAGTTGTCTGTCTGGATTGGCTTCTCACTCTACGAACTCCTATTTCCTAATCATTTGCCTTCCATTTGTTCATTCATTCATTCAGCAAGTAGTTACTGAGTGTCAGTTACATGCTAGGAGTGGCTCTAGGATGGACAATTTGGGCTGCTCTAATCCTGACCTGATTAAAATCCTGGCCTCCTTTTAATTTCACTTATCAAATTCTCCCCATGTTTCTGAGTTCAAATTCCTAAGGGTGAGAAAGTGATTGGCCCGGCTTTTACCAGGCCGTACTTAGATGCCTGGACATTCCGTGGCCAGATCCTGTTCATCCAGATGTGTCTGGAGGAAAGGTTGGAAGACTGTGGGCAGGACAGTGCTTTACAGACCTAACCTGCCCAGCGCACTCCATAATGTTCTCAGGTCTTACCTGTGCATTTGTGCCATCTCCCCAACCAGAGTGGAAGTCTCTACGGGCTGTGCGTCTGCTGTGACCTGCACACAACAAGTGCTCGAGGACGAAGGTTAACACAATCTTCCCTTTACATGGTGTTGGGCTCACCGTGGGCAGAGGGTGAGACTCACAACCTCCCTCCCGCCCAGAGAAAGCACAGCTGCGTTTCACAGCACTCCCTGTGCCAGGGAGCTGCAGACCTCACCACAGCAGTGCGCACACCCTTGGTGCACAGAGTTTCTGAAGGTAAAGGTAGAGAAACGTTAGGAACTAAGGAAAATGATAGGTAAAAAATGCAAAGTGAGTGTCAGTTTTAAATTCCCATGCATGGACATTTAAAATGTAAGCATTTAAAAATGTAATTATAGACCCAGGTGAGGTTTCTTTTCTCTGGAGCCAGGATATCTTTAATCAACAACTGTCTTCAGATGATCAGGTCACAATTTCTATTACTACACAAAATTTCTATAGAAATTGTAATACAGCATAGCATTTGATGACTCAAGACAAAGGGTTCGGAGGTTAATATATAATTTGTATCTAGTATCTTTTAAATATAAATTTTTGTTAGGGATGATATATAGCAATGGTCCTCAACATTTTTGGCACCAGGGACGGACCAGTTTTGGGGAAGACAGTTTTCCCGCGGACTGGGGGAGAGGGGATGCTTTCAGGATGATTCAAACACATTACATTTATTGTGCACTTTGTTCTATAATTATTACATTGTAACATATAATAAAATAATTATACAGCTCACCATAATGCAGAGTCAGTTGGATTCTGACTTAAAGCTTGCCACCAGTGCAGCTTAATTGTCACTTGCCACTCTCTAATAGAGTTTTGATATGAGTCTGCAAACAATTGATTTATTATGGTCTCCGTGCAGTCAAACTTCTTTGCTAAGGATAATCTGTATTTGCAGCCACTCCCCAGCGCTGGCATCACCACCTCAGCTCTACCTCAGATCATCAGGCATTAGATCCTCATAGAAATCATGCAACCTAGATCCCTCACATGTGCAGTTCACAGTATGGTTTGTGCTCCTGTGAGAATCTAGTGCTGCTGCTGAACTGACAGGAGGCGGAGCTCAGGTGGCAATGCAGTGATAGGGAGTGGCTGTAAGTACAGATGAAGCTTCACTAGCTTGCCCACCGCTCACCTCCTGCTGTGCTGCCTGGTTCCTAATGGCCATGGACCAGTAGCAGTCCGTGGCCCAGGGGTTGGGGACTGCTGATACAGGGAATTGATGTCATTACATGATATTAGAAATACTTGGCCATGGAACACCACTGCTCAGAGGCCTTTCTGTTCTATCCATCCATATTCTTATCACTGTTTTTCCAATACTCTTCTTTCATTCGAGAAGACTTCTGCTAAACTTCAGTGAATCCAAACTTCCAGTGAAAAAACTACGATAGATGGCTTGAGGAACTGGCTGGCTAATTACCCTCAGAGCCGATTACCAGAATCCTGAGTCCACCTGGAGAGCCAGACAGTGCAGAGTCCCTTCTGCAAGTGGCCTTGCAAGAGAGGAGCCTGCAGAGACACTGGCTTGCCCCTGCGTGACAGCAGGCACAGGGGACGCCATCTGCACAGCAAGCACGTGGGTGCAGAGCTCTCATCACTCCCGCTCCATTTGTTGTAGACAGGCTCTCATCTCTCGCCCAGGCTCCTCTATCGCTCCCAGCTCACTTCCTGCCTCCAGATTAGTGTTGCTCCCATCCTTCCTCCACACCTGCACTCACCCTCCTTTCCAGATGACTAAGTGAGTCTTCTGTTCAGAAAAAGTTGCATACACATACACACCCCAAATCCTTCATGGGACATTTACATTCTTTTTCTTCCATTACAGAAAATTATTTATTCATAAAGGAAGATAGCAAGAGAGGAACAAAGGAACTACAAAACAGCCAGGAAAAAGTTAATTAAATGGAATTAATAAGTCTTGACCAATCAATAATTACTTTTACATTGGTTAGTAAAATCACATAGGTTTCAGGGGTGCAATTCTGTAACACGTCATCTGTACATTGTATTGTGTATTTACCACCCAAAGTCAAGTCTCCTTTCATCACCATTCATCCCTCCATACCTTCCTCCCTCTCCCCCACCCTCCTCCTCCCCACCACAGTCACCAGGGGCATTTACATTCTGGCCCCGGCTGACTCTTCTAACGTCACCTTCCCCTGTTGCCACATGGCACACTGGACTCTGTAACCTACTCCAGCCTCCTTGCTTCTTTTTACTGCCTGAAATGTCACTGACATCTCAACACCTGCCATCCATAATCCTGGTTCTTATCATTCCCTCCCCTTCCCACAGACCAAAGAGGAAGTTCTCTTCTGTGTTACCATAGCGTTTACATTATACTTCTGACCTCAGTTATTTCTTGTTGCTCATAGGTTTTTTTCCTCCTGTGAACTGTGAGCAGTTTCATGGCAGGAACCTTCTATCATCACGCGGTCATCCTCACACCCCAACACCTAGCAAAGTGCTCATCGCAGATGCTGAGGAAGGATATTCGTGGAAACAATTGTTGTGTTTTAAGTATTTGATATGCCTTGGGGCTTGATGTAGATTGCTCTTAATTTAGTATTAATCCTGATAACAGGTTTCTAATATCACCATGTTAGTTTCCTGACCAGCAAAATAAAAATGTTAGTCTGTGCTAAATAGCAATTTGTGTTCAGGAACAAATAAACAACTCAAGTGTCAGGAAGAATGTTGGCAAACTCCTTTCTCAAGCACACTGAAGAAAAGTGAGGGGTGGCTTGCCAAGATGAAGACTCAGATTTTGGATATTTTGCTTGGCCTGAATTTAGCTATAAAAATAGGGGATTAGATTCCCCTTTAACATTAAAATTATATTCTTGCAATGATTCTACTTACCAAGTGTTAAATTTAGATAAACATTTTTTGGTGCTCAAATTAGCAATAAAATCTACACTAAAAGTCCTCTTTGCAGCAATGCCTCAAAGCATGTTCTGAAGTTTATTTGACCACCAATAATGGATGTGCAAACACATTAGGCAATCACTTCCACAACTGCTCTGCTTCTTTAAGAGGCCTTGGTTGTTAAGTTGGAAGATCATTGAACCATGTGAGGGTCAATAAAAGAATAAAAATGTCGTTCATTAGTGATCTGAGTACAAGGAACTTGATCCTAGTTTAGTATCTGTGTCCATACGCGGCTGACCGGCATCGGAGGGGGAGCGTCTGGTCTCCGCAGTCACATTTCCTCGGGATGGCTTCGGGAAGTCTAATCAAGCTCCTGGTATTTGAGATTCTTGAGTTTGCGGCTTTTTCCATTCCCACGCTTGTGATTATGGAACAGTTTGCAACTGCCTATCAAGTGACAAGGAATAGAGCAGAAAAAACTCACTATTGGCTGATCGTCTCCTGTTCGATTGCCTATGTGGCTTCAGTGAGTCTATTGATTTGGGTTCCCATAAAAGTTCTCTTATACAAGAAACATCGTCTTACAAAAAAAATTAAAGGATGGTGAGTAAAAGAATTCTTTTGCAGAGAATCCCTCAGATGCTTTCAAAGATATTTTCTCATGTACTATGTATAAGCGTGTTATCATAGTGGAAATATGTGTAGTGCAAGATTAAGGAGAAATAACAATCACTGTTTCTATAAATGTATTGATATTATGGTACCTTTCATATTTTTGTAGGGTCATTTTTTTGCTGACTAAAAATAATCAATTACAGGTGTTCAGAAAATAGGAGCTAGCAGAAGTCCGTGATACCTTGAGTAGTAAATGTTGGGCCCAATTCCTTTGTACACTTTACTGCATAAAATTTACAGAAATTACAGTCACAGATGATAATATAGAATTTTCCTTTTGTGTAAAACTTAAGTAATGTCTACTTTTAAATGGTTTGTTACATGTGTTGCAGGTCTTGGGCATCCTTTGGCCATTAACCAACTGATTTGTTAGGCAACTGTGTCCTTTAAGTAGATTTTGAAAAATAATACTTTACTATGTTGATAAATTCTGTTACCCTTGTGGGGGAAATACTTCAATAATAATACAAAATATTTTAAATAAATTAAGATTTAATATTGATTTAACTGACAGTTTAGATAATGATTATATCAAACCATGTAAAGGTATTAAGAACCAATAATCTTAGATACTAATATATTTTTCTTTTTAGGTCTTCAGATCTGATTCCCACTCATCTGGGATTTCTATGTATTCTTTGATAAATGTTCTTTCATTCTGATCTTTTATTTAAAAATTGAATAGCATAGAATGCATTTGAAAAGCAAGGAGCTGTAAATTTTAACATAATCAGGGGTAGAAATGTAAAAATAAATAGATATAGCTAGAAGCACTGCTGGGAGGGTGCAGAAGGGAGGGCTGAAGTGTGAAGTTCATGAAGTGCTCTTCAGATGCTGATACTGATGGCCTTGAGAATCACACTTTCCGAGGCACCTTCAGTTCTCTGTGGGCAGAGCTCCTGAGGGATTTTGGGAAACAAAACATTTGTTTGGCATTGCTTTTATCAGTGGGTTTTAGGGGTCTTCCACACCTTGACCCAAAGCCTGTAGATCAGGGGTGTTAAATTCATTTTCACCAGGGGCCTCATCAGCCTCACAGTTGCCTTCAAAGGGCTGAGTGTTCAACTCCTTAACGGTTAAGGAGTAATCACATTTATACAGTCCTAAAATTATTTCAGCCCTTTGAAGGCAACCTCGAGGTGGATGTGGCCCTCAGTGAAAGTGAGTTTGACAGCCCTGCTGTAGATTATGTAAGGGCTGGGTTTGAAGCTGAGCTGGGCCCTCCACTCCTCATACTCCATGGGAGTTACTTTGGCTTTCTAAGTTCCTGGCTGGGCCAGGGAGCTTTGAGGGAATGGTGGGAGGTTCAAATGACCACAGGACTAAACCATGGGAAACTGGCCACAGCAGCCCAGGAAGCAGCTTCCTTCTCTCTCTCTCTCTCTCTCTCTCTCTCTCTCTCTCACACACACTCACACACACACACACACACACACACACACACACACTGGCTCAAATTCTTAGGACCCTAGGTTCTTAATATCATTCAGGCAGCAAATCTTCCCATGTCATGTATCATCATCATCATCAAGCTATAATTGTTTCTTTTCTGTTCACTTATGTGCTAAGAGATTTATGAATTTTATTTCATTCTATACCACCTCATGCAAATGGGTATTTTTATAAGTTTGTTGTTATTACTTGGGAGAGGAAACTGATGATTAGATAGTTATGCAACTTTCCCAGTCAGTTAACTAGTGAGAGAAAGGGCCAGACTTTGGACCTAGGACCCTCTGACTCCATAATTGGTACTCCTAACCATGCCTCTTTGAACATTCCAGGCTCTTGGGACAATTGAGAGTAAGGAGGAGAGTAAGTTTGAGGAAAGTAAGTTTAATTTCTACGCCCCAGTGCACATGTTTCCTTTTTTTTTTTTTTAAGAGAAGCATCAATTTGTGGTTGCCTCTTGTGCACCCCTATACTGGGGACCTGGCCTGCAACCCAGGCATGTACCCTGACTGAGAATCGAACTAGCAACTCTTTCATTCACAAGCCCATGCTCAATCCACTGAGCTACACCAGCCAGGCCACATGTTTCCTTTTGTACATCTGGTTCAGGTAGTCTTCTTGTATTGAGGTATATTGGGCTGTCACAACAATTATATTTCAGTAATTTCTTTTGTGAAATACTCTTTGGTCTTTCCTTTCTACTTTTGGATGTGGCTGGCCATGAGTGTTGTAAATAGTTTTAGATATATGACAGGTTATCTATAATTTCAGTGAAACTGTGAAACTATTTTCTCATGGCTCATGGTCTCATGGCATGAGTGCTATCATATTATTATCTCTTCCTGGCACAGAAGAGAATAGCTACTAAGCACTATTCTAGGAGCTTCAAGCATTCTGTACTATTGCATTTGGACTTTATGACAACCCAAAGTTGGTTATGTGCTAGTGTTCTCATTTTATAGGAGAAGAAATGGAAACTCAAAGAAATGATTAACTCTGTCAGGTGATAAACTCCGTAAGTGGTAGAGCTGGGATTTGTGAGTCCAGATCAGTGTGTTCTATGCTATTTCCTCTATTTCATGCAACTTCCTTATTTTTTCTGACTTTGAATGCCAAGTGTGTTTAAAGAAAAATTCAACCCTTTTGGTGTCATTAGGATATGTTTCCCCCAAAGATGTATATTTGGATGTTATATACAGCTCCCCAAAGTATAAATTTGGATATTTTAATATATGTGGTAATATAGAGTGTGCCATGTATCTTAATTGCTAGCTGAAGGTGATGCAGAAGTAATTGCTACTGTAGGAAGTAGGTATTAGAAGTATGAATTATTTTTTTGAAGAATAAATAATTGTTTATGTGAAATTTCATAGGTCCTTGGCATTCACAGCTATATTGTTGATGGGCTTCTTTGAGAACCTCTCTGTCAGTCCCTGTTGGCCTCAAGAGCCTACGAGGCTGGTTTCAGAGGAGAGTGAGTCAGTAGCTTGTGAAGGGTGTGCCCTCGCAGTACAGCTGAGAGGTGCAGCCTTGAGCTGAAGTCCCAGCTTTGACAAAGACTGTGACGCCTTGTGTGAGTTATTGAAATTCTTAGAATTTTAGTTTTCTCATGAGCAAGACAGGACAACCTAGTTTCTTCGCTGGAATGCTGTTTTGACAAACTGAGTAAGATTATGCACATGAAGTTCTCAGCACAGTGCCTGGCACTAAATGGATATTAATGTTATTACTCCAGGCTGAATTTAGTGTTTCCATTTAAAACATGATCTTGTTTAATCCTCAGAATGACTCTGAGAAGTGGTAGATGTGATGATAAAACTGGTTAAATGGAGGAAAATTCTATGCTATTTAAGTAATACTCTTCAAGTTTGGAGAATCCTATACTTTTTTTCCTTTGAGAATTATTGAGCCAATAGAGTGATATAATGAATATCTTTTAAGGCAGCAGTCCCCAATGTTTTTGACACCAGGGACTGGTTTCGTGGAAGACAATTTTTCCATGGATGGGTGTGAGGTAGGGCGGTGGGAGGGATGGTTTCAGGATGATTCAAGTGCATTATATTCAAGTGCATTACATTCAAGCTCACCTCCTGCTGTGTTGCCTAGTTTCTAATAGTGGGGGGAGAGGGGTGTTGGGGACCCCTGTTCTAAGGTATTCTTCATATCCACTGTGGATATGAAGCACTGTGGAGTGCTTTTATATTATTTTTTTTTTTCACTTTGCCTGCATGCCAGTGTTGTAAGGTGGCCCAGGTAGATGTAATTTCAATTTTATGAGGGTGGAAACGATGTCAGAGAGCTGAAGATACACAGCACGGTCTGAACTTTAACCCAGTTATTCTTGTTTAACATTTCCTCATACTTTCAGCATGACTGTTGCTTTTCAGGGATACCTGTCACAATTCATAACAGACTAGGGAGGGGAAGGAATGAAGAAAAGCTACTTATATACGCACTGAATTGTATATCCCGATAACTAAAAAATCCTTTCCTGTAGCAACAGTAAATGTGTGAAACCATTGAGTAAGGCTAGCCAGAAACTGCAGCAGACCTCCGAGGAGAGGGTCCCTCAAGGCAGGATAATGCTGGAGGGCTCGTTCGGTTTCCCACACTGCCTTGGGACCCAGGGTTATATGTCAGGAATTCTCTCAAGTCTCACTTATTTACTTACTTCAGACAATGACATATCATGAATCCTGAGCAGTGCCAAATTTGAAAGACTCTGCATTTTAGACTACATTTAACTGTGCTGAGGTCCTTAACATATGCGATGAGATTTTGCTGTAGATTTGTTTCAGGTAGGGGTAGTAATAGTAGTAGTAGTTGTAGTCACAGTAAAATAAGAACAAATATGTATTGAGCAGTTACTATGTACTGAGCATAGTTGTAAACACATTGCCTGTGTTATTTTAATTAATTCTTTAACCTTATTATGTAAGAACACTTACAGTACCCATTTGCCAAATGAGAAAATTAGGGCACAGGGATGAAAGGACCACAGAGCCAGTGAGTACTGGAGCCACTGCTGACCCCAGGGTGTCTGTCTCCAGAGCCTGGTCTCCAGAGCACGTTGCTGTTCCACAGTGGCTCACACAGGTGATGTGCACAGCACCAGTGACATCTGGGCACTGCTGGGCACACTGGCTAACCTCAAGGAAATAGAGCTTGTTCTCTTCAGCACCTCTGAGAGCGTCATCAGCAATTATCATGAACTAAATCAACAATGGTGCTTAACAGTTACTTCTTCCCAGATCACTACCATTTCTTGCAGTGGGTCTGTCATCCTCTTAAATACTCAGTAGTAGTAACTGCATGATACCTGACTAAGGCTTTCTCTTCCTTGCCCCCTCCCATATCCAGTAAATCAGCAAGAGTATATTTACTTTTGCATTTATTCCCCAGTGTACACACTAAATCATCAGATTCCATTAACTCTTCCTCTTTAATCTTTCTTGCTTCAGCTCTTGGTCTCCATGACTGCTTTACTCACCCCAGTTAGGCCCTCATTTCCAGAGCCACCTTATGCAGGCATGGTTCCCCAAATTTCCTTAAGTTCCAATCCATTGTCAGATCATTGTCGTGGTGGTTTTGTTCAAGGAAGCATGAAGAGCATTGTATTAATTAATGCTGGGGCTTGGACAACCTTCATCAGCAGTTGTCCTTTGCTTCTCTCTGCTTCCATTTCCCTCACAGGCCTTGTTGACAGAGGAATAATCTTCTTGGAAAATGTTTTCTGCATGTCAATTCCACCCCTGAAAAATCTACTCTTCCTTTACTTGTACAGTTCAGTGTTGACAATATACATACCACAGAATCCTAAGTCTGGATGACACCTTAGTTTTTCTGCTGCTCGATTTCTCACAATACAGATAGTCTACCTCTGATTTTAAAAGGGATTTCACTATATTTTGTCTCTATGAGCATAGTCTTATTTCCCTAGGTTGAAATAAAATCTACCACCATGTGACTTCCTCCCCATCTTCTTTGTAGGCTGCAGGTTTTCTACCCCCTATTTGCCAGTGAATTTGGCCATGGCCAGCAGTACTACCCACTGCCCCCTAATTATCTCTTTTCATTGGTTTTCAAGCACTCTTGTTGGCTCTCATAATAGAAACCACCGCTTGCATGATGATGATTCCCAAAATTGTGTGTCCAGGGGTGACTTCTCTGAGCTCCCTGTATATATGTTAAAGCTTTTCAAATATTCGAAGTAGCCTATCACTTTGCCAGCTCAACCACATCTCATCACAGCCTGTGAAGTCTTCTCTTCCCCAGAGTCCAGGTGTCATCAGTTATTCCTGTCCTGTGATTTCTGGACCTTTTCCCTTTTAGAGGTCTCCTTGGGATGCTAGCTGGCTTGTTAGTGTGTGGATGTGACCTCATAATACCCTGATGTCCTAATGATGCAGCTAATGACTTCAGCTCTTGATGTGATGTATTGAGTTCAATGGTAGCTGTATCACTTGTTTCATAACTGAGGTGTGATTGACTAAAATTCCTTGAAAAAACTTGCTTTCCCTGCACAGTTTCCTCATCTTGTGTCTCAGAAACTCCAATAACCTGGAAATGCCTTAAAGCTAGAGTGTGTCTTATGAGTCTTTGTATCCTTCAAACAGAGTGTTGGACACACACAGTTTACATGAATACGTCAATGGAGAAATACTTGAACTATTTGTTAAACCTGAATTCAATAATATACTCTTATCTCTATTCAATATCATTATGTTGATTTTAGTCATATTTTTAATTAATTGCAATCTTCTGAATCCCTATAGTATCATTCACAATGCTTGCCATCCCACTTAATTTTGTGTCCCCTACAGATGAGATAAACATGTATATCTTCCTCATCTCCCAGAATTACTAGTAATGTGTTTAATGTCACAGTTTTACTAGAAATCCTCCAGGTTAACAGTGATCCACTAGTTCACCTCAGGGTTTGTTAGAATAGCTGTGCATTTACCCCTCTGAACTTCCTTCCAGTTCCCATTTCTCATTCACTCAGTCCCTCTTTCAATAAACATTTACTGAATAGCCACTGACTGCCTGACATTCAAGACTGTCCATTCTCTGACTTTATCTGTGTTCTAAACTACCACCTGACAAAGACGCTTCATTCCCAGGCTACTGTTGGGGAACACTTGAATGTACATTAGGTATTGCCCCCTTCCTCAGGGAACTTGTAGTCTGCTGTGGAGACTGCACAGTTGCACACGAAAATATTGGAAAGTAATGTAAAACAATACACACTGAATCATTAAATAGTATGTGACTGCCACAAGTCCTTGATGAGCCCAGAGAAGAGAGTCATCAAAACTTTGTACTAATAGTGAGGAAGGTGCTCTAATTTTTTAAAAAAAAAAATTTACCCAAGGATATGTTTATTTATTTGAGAGAGAGGGAGGGCGGGGAGAGAGAGAAAGAGAGAGAGAGAGAGATGATTCATGTGAGAGAGAAACATCAATTGGTTATCTCCGGTATGTGCCTCAACCGGGGATTGAACCTGTAACCTTTTGGTGTATGGCACAATGCTCTAACCAACTGAGCCACCCAGCCAGGGTGGAAGCTGCTCTTTTTAATTCACTTTTCCTACCCTCTATCTTACTCCATCAGCCCCACCACACAGTGCCCTTCATTTAGCAGGTATTCAATAGATGTGTGTGACTTATTAAGAGAACATTGTACTTTTGAGTAGTAAGAGAAATTCTCACAATGAAACCTGAATATGAGCCAAGCTAGCAGCAGGAACACATTCTAGAGTGGATGATGAATTTGAGTAATGAGCTGATACAGGAATAAGCATGACTTCTTTAAGGGGTGAGAGAAGATCAATGTGCTGAGAAAGGAAGGAGTAGGGAGAAATCGCCTGGACAGATTGCAGAGTGCATAGGAATGTGAGTTTTGGAGTCAGAAATACCTGGATTAGAACTCATCTTTCACCTAGCTATGGGATCTTCAGCAAATTAATTTAAGGCTTCATTATTACTTGTTGATACGTAAAATAAGGATGATGCTCCCACACAGAGGTGGTTGTGGGGTTTGAGTGAAGTCTGTAAGATGCTTTTCTGCAGAACTTGGCACAGAGCAGGAGCTCCCTGAGGTTAGTGTAGAGACAGATTGCCATTGTTTTATGTTGGAAGCCTTGAAAGACTAGGAGTACTCTGTGTCTCAATAGTTTAGGTAAAAGAGAACCTTTGTGCATTTCTGAGCAGACAGTGGTTTCCCAAGTTATCTGACCTTTTCACTCACCATGCTGCTTGTGTGAGAAATCTCAGGGCAAGAATTCTTGCCACAGAAACAGGAATATTTAACTTACCATGGCTGAGCTCAGGTCTTTCTTCACAGGCCTGCTCATGGGACAGTCCTTCTTGACAGTTTTTACTACAGATGCGCACAGAGCTCTACTGGTAATGCCCTAACTCAGCCTTTCATTTGGACATTACACCAAGCCCACAGGTCCTTCTCTTCGGCCAATCTGTTGTGTGGTTTCGGTCTTGCTTCAGTTTCAGCTTGAGTACACCTTCAAAGAAGTGTCTGTGATAATTCTAACATAAATGCTGTAACTCATTGGATTGGTTTCTTACAAAGTACCACAAACTTGGTGGTTTGAACAACAGAAACTTACTGTCTCCCAGTTCTGGAGGCTGGAAGTCTGAGATCAAAGTGTCGTCGAAGTCGGTTCCTGCTGAGTGCCATGACAGAGAATCAGTTCCAGGCTTCTCCCTGGGCTTCTGCTGCTTTGCTGGCCCTCACTGGCACTCCTTGGCTTGTAGATACATCGCCCGACTGATCCCTGCTTTCATCTTCACACGTCCCTCTCCCTGTGTCTCATTGCATAGTCTTCTTTTTGGCACGTCTATTTCCAAATCTTTCCTTTCATAAAGATACCAGTCATGTTGGATGAGGGCCCACTGTAATGACCTCCTTTTAACTTATTACCTCCAGAATGACCCTATTTCCAAATACAGTCACATTCTGAAGTACTTTGGGTTGGGACTTCAATATGGGGTTTGTTTTTTTTCTTTTGGAGACAATTCAACTGATAACAGCCTGCCTTTTGTGCCCCCGCCCCCTGTCCCTGAAAATTCACATTCTTCCCATGTGCAAAATAGCATTCACTCCATCTTCAAATGCTTTAATCATTCCAGCATCAACTCTAAGTACAAAATTCCATGTAAACATCATGAACTCAGAGTTCTAAAACTCATTATCTAAACCATCCTAATCAGCTATGGGTGAGACTTGGGGTATGATTCTTCCTGGGGCAAAAATTCCTTTCCTTCTATAACACCGTGCAGCCAGGCAACAAGTTACTTGCTCCTCAGACACAATGTGGGACTGGCAATAGGATAGACATTCCCATTCCAAAAGGGAGAAGTTGGAAGGAACAAGGGAGTCACCGGTCCCAAGCAAGTCTGAAAGCCAGTAGGGCAAGTTTCATTAAATTTTAAGGCTTCTCTGAAATTGGATGCTCTGTCCTCTGGGCTCAGCAGGGTAGGATTTCAGCCCCTTGGCCATGGGCGGCAACCTTGCCTTTTCAGGTTTGAGGAGGGAACATCTGGATTCCTTTGGTGGTGGTCCTGGCATATCCAGGGCCTCTGTAACTCCGTAGGCCATTCTTTCTTTTTCTTGAAACATAAGACACTTACATCCCAGTAGCTCCATCAGCGCATTTCCTGCCTGTTGTATCCCAGAGGTCTGACAGCCTTCCTTCATTTTGTCCCATATCTGCCCCCTCTCCGTGAAACCCGGGGGTGTTTCTGCTGAGGTAGTTAATTGGATCCGCAAGCCACCCCCTTAGTGTTCTCTCCAGAACATTCTCTCCTATTTTTTCCAATACGGATAGGCTGAGAATTTTCCAGCTCTTCAAGTTCTAGCTCCTTTTTGTTTAATAATTTCTTCTTCAATTTATCTCTTTCCTTTTGCATTTTACTATAATCAGCAAGGAGAAACCAGATAGTACCTTTAATACTTTGCTTAGAAATCTCCTCAGCTAAAGACTTGAATTTTGCTTACAAGTTTTACTTTCTATCCCACAGAACACAATTCAGCCAAAGTCTCTGCCCACTTATTAAAAGGATTGCTTTTCCTTCAGTTACCAATAACATGGTTTTCATTTCTGTATGACACCTCACCAGAAGCACCTCTAACATTCATACTTCCAGCAACACCTGTTCTTCACAATATATGTATTCTTTAAGGGGAGAGAGGTTTTCTCTACAGCTCTCTTTTTTTCTTTTAAACTCTCACCAGAATCTCCACTAACGGTCTCTTCTAGGCAATCGAACTTTTTCTATCATGCATCTTCCCACTCTTCCAGACTCTATCCATTACCTAGTCCCAAAGCTACTTCCACATTTTAGGTAATTGTTACAGAAGTACCCCAATTCCCTAAAGCAGACTGCATTTGTTTCCTGCATCTGCCAACAAAGTACTTTTCACTGGGTGACTTAAACAACAAAAATGAATTGTTCCCTAGTTCTGGAGGCTGGAAGCCTGAGATCAAGGTGTTGGCAGAATTGGTTCCATCTGAGGGCTGTGAAGGAGAATCCATTCCAGACCTTCCTTCTAGACTCTGTTGTTTTGTTGGCCCTGTTCAATACTCCTTGGCTTGTGGATGCATCCCTCTGATTGATCTCTGCCTTTATCGTTACATGGCATCTTCCTGTGTCTCTTCACATAGTCTTCTCTCTGTGCATATCTTTCTCCAAATTTCCCCTTTTTATAAGGACAGCAGTCATGTTGAATTAGGGCCACCCTAATCACTTCATTTTAACTTCTTATCTCTTTAAAAACACTGTTTCCAAATAAGGTTACAATATGAGGTACTAAGGGTTGGGATTTTCACCATATCTTTTTCAGGGGGTGTAATTCAATTCATAACATTCATTAATAAATTATAAACATATTAGCAGTAAGTCAAAATTTCCAAATACATGTTATCATTATTTCTAGTTAAATACAATGAAAACTTGGATTGATATTTGTTTATTAATTATTCTACTTGTTCAGTTAGTATTTATTGAGTTTCTACTATGTGCCAGATGTTCTCTAGCATCGTGATGTTCTTGAACTTGGCTAAGAAACCGGTTATATTTTTATTTTAACTAATCTCAAATTGAAAGCTAGCACTTCTTGTCATTTGAATGTTGATAAAACTACAGAGGTATTAGCATGGCCTATAATTTTATTACATTGATCTATTCATATTCCTTAGGTCATTTCATACTACGATACGATTGTTTTAGATTTTAAAAATTGAATATATTGGGGGAAGGCATCAGTTCATAAGATTATATATATTTCAAGCATACAATTCTATAACACATCATCTGTATATTCTGTTGTGTATTCACCACCCCAAGTCAAATCTCCTTCTATCACCATTTATCCCTACTTCACCCTATTCTACTTCTCCCCACCCCCCTTGCCCTCTGGTAATCATTCTTGTCTGTGTCTATGAGTTTTGTTTTGTTTAATCACTTACCTTTTTCACCTAGCCCTCCAACCCCTGTCCCCTCAGACAGCTGTCAGTCTGTTCTCTGTATCTATGAGCTGTTTCTATTTTGTATGTGAGTTTATTTTGTTCATTAGATTTCACATATAAGTGAAATCATACGTTATTCATCTTTCTCTGAATGGCTTATTTTACTTAGCATAATACTCCAGATCCACCCATGCTGTCGCAAATGGTAAGATTTTCTTCTTTTTATGACTGAGTAGTATTTCATAGCATAAAAGTACCACTGCTTTTTTATCCACTACTCTATTGATGGGCACTTGGGCTGCTTCCATAGCTTGTCTATTGTAAATAAGGCTGCAGTGAGCATAGAGTTGTATATATCCTTTCAAAGTAGTGTTTCAAGTTTCTTTGGATTTTTTCCCAGAAGCAGAATTGCTGAGTCATAAGGCAGTTCCATTTTTAATTTTTTAAGAAAACTCCATACTGTTTTCCAGAATGGCTGCACTAATCTGCATTCCCATCAATAGTACATGAGGATTCTCTTTTCTCTACATCCTCATTCAACACTTGTTCTTTGTTGATTTATTGATGATAGCCATTCTGACAGGTGTGAGGTAATATTTCCTTGTGGTTTTAATTAACATTTCTTTGATGATTAGTTACATTAAACATCTGTTCATATTTCTATTGGCCATCTGTATGTTCTCTTTGAAGAAGTGTCTGTTCAGGTCTTTGGCCCATTTTTAATTGGATTTTTTAGGGGGTTGGTGTTGAATTAAATAAGTTCTGTATAAATTTTGGACATTAGCCCCTTATCAGGTTTCATTGATGAATATATTCTCCCATTCAATGAGTTGTCTTTTCAGTTTGATGTACTTCTATTTGTTTATTTTTACTTTTTTTCCCTGGCCTGTAAAGCTATAGCAGAAAAAATATTGCTAAGAGAAATATCTGAGATTTTACCGTCTATGGTTTCTTTCAGGAATTTTATGGTGTTGACTCTAACATGTAAATATTTAATCCATTTTTAGTTTATTCTTGTGTACTGTGTAAGAAGGCAGTCTAGTTTCATTTTTTTGCACACATCTGTCCAATTTTCCCTACACAATTTATTGAATAGACTGTCTTTACCCCTTTGTATGTCCATGCCTCCTTTGTTAAATATTAATTGACCGTAAAGACATGGGTTTATTTCTGAGCTGTTATGTTCCATTGATCTACATATCTGTTTTTATACTATTACTATACTGTTTTGAGTACTATGGCCTTGAGGTATAGTCTGATATCAGGTAATAACATTTCTCCAACTTTGTTCTTCTTTCTCAAGATTTCTATGGCTACGAGTCTTTTGTGGTTCCATTTAAATTTTTGGAATATTTGTTCTCATTTTCTGAAATGTGCCAATGGTGTCTTGATAGGAATTGTGTTGAAACTATAGATTGCTTTGGGTAGTATGGATATTTTAATTATGTTAATTCTTTCTATCCATTAACATGGTATACACTTGCACTTATTTGTATCTTCTTCAATGTCTTTCTTCAGCGTCTTATAATTTTCCTAATACAAGTCTTTTTACCTCTGTTTAAATTTATTCGTAGGTATTTTATTTTATTTTATTTTTTTGATCCAATTGTAAATGGGATTTTTTCTTAGTTTCCCTTTCTAATAGTTCATTATTGTGTGAATAAAATTGCAACTGTTTTCTGGATATTAATTTTATATCCTGCTACTTTACTGAACTCATTTACCACTTCTAGTAGTTTTTTTTTTTTTTTTTGGCAGAATCTTTAGGGTTTTCTGTATACAGTATCATGTCATCTGCAAATAAAGACAGTTTTACTTCTCCCTCTGTAATTTGGATACCTTTTCTTTCTTTCTTTTTTTTTTTTCTGATTGCTATAACTAGTAATTCTAGTACTATGTTGAATGAGAGTGGTGAAAGCAGACATCCCTGTTTCATTTCTGATCTAGGAGAAACACTTCTAGTTTTTACCTATTGAGTAAGATGTTGGCTTTGTATTTGTCACATATGGCCTTTATTACATTGAGGTATATTCCCTCTATGTCCACTTTGTGGAGAATTTTTATCATAAATGGGTGCTAGGATTTTATCAAATGCTTTTGCTGTGTCTATTGATAAGATCATATAATTTTATCCTGTATTTTGTTTATATGGTGTATCAATTAATTGATTTGTGAATATTGTATGAACCTTGCACCCCTGGAATAAATCCCAGTTGATCATGGTGTACAATCTTTTTACTATATTGGTAGACATGGTTTGCAAATGTTTTATTGAGAATTTTAGCATCTATGTTCATCAGAGATATTGGCATATAATTTTTGTAATGTCTTTATCTGGTTTTAGAATTTAGATAATGATGGCCTCCTAAAGTGAACCTGAGAGTCTTCCCTCCTCTTGAATTTTTTGGAATCTTTTGGAATAGTTTGAGTATAGGTGTTAGTTCTTTGTTGAATGTTTGGTAAAGTTCACCTGAGAAGCCATCTGGTCCAGGACTTTTGTATTTGGGGGTGTTTTTTAAAATTATTGCTTTAATTTCATTAGTTGTAACTGGTCTACTCAGATTTTCCAATTCTTTTTTCTTTAGTTGTGAAGATTATATGTTTCATGGAATTTGTCAATGTTGTTCAGATTGTCTGATTTATTCATATTTCCTTACAATCCTTTATATTTTTTAGTGTCGATTGTTACTTTTCCTCTTTAATTTCTTATTTTATTTATTTGGGTGCTCTCTATTTTTTATTTATGAGTCTGGTTAAAGTTTTGTCACTCGTTTATCTTCTCAAAGAACAAGCTCTTGGTTTCATTGATCTTTTGTATTTTTTAGACTCTTATTTCTACTCTGATCTTTATTATTTCCTTTCTTTTATTCACTTTTGGCTTTATTTTTCTTTATCTAGTACCTTTAAGTATAATGTTAGATTGTGTATTTGAGATTTTTCTTGTTTCTTAAGGAAGGCCATAATGCTATGAGTTTCTCTCTTAGGACTACATTTGTTGTGTACCATAGATTTTAGGTTGTTTTGTTCTCATTTTCATTTGTTTCAAGGTAACTTTTGTTCTTACTTGATCGAATTGTTAATCCATTCATTGTTTAGTAACATATTATTTAGCCTCCATGTCTTTGTGTGTTTTTCAGTCTTTTCTTGTGATTGATTTTTAGTTTCATATCATTATTGTCAGAGAAGATGCTTGATGTGATTTCAGTCTTCTTAAATTTATTGAAACTTGTTTTGTGTCCTAACATGTGGTCTACCCTAGAAAATGTTCTATGTGCACTTGACAAGAATGTATATTCCACTGTTTGGGGTGGTGAAATGCTCTGAAGATAACAAATCCAGATATTAAATCCTTCTGATCTAGTGTGTCATTTAAGGCCACCATTTTTTTGTTTATTTTCTTTCTTGAAGATCTATCCATTGATGTCATGAGTTTGTTAAAGTGTCCTACTGTGACTGTCTCACTGTCAATCTCTTCCTTTATGTCCATCAAGATTTGCTTTACATATTTAAGTGCTCATTGATGTGTGCATATATGTTTACAAGGGTTATATTATCTTGTTGGATTGCTCCATTTATCATTATATAGTGTCCTTCTTTGTTTCTTTTTATAGCCTTTGTTTTAAACTCTATTTTGTCAGATGTTAGTATTGCTACCCCTGCTTTTTCTTTCATTCCTGTTTGTATAATGTATGTTTTTTTTATTCTTACCTGAGGATGTGTTTCCATTTATTTTTAGAGTGAGAGAAAGGGAGAGAGAGAGCGGGAAACATGGATGTGAGAAACATTCATTGGTTGACTCCCATATGTGTCCCAGCCAGGGAGTGAACCCCCTACCTAGGTATGTGCCTGCGAATTGAAAGAGCAACATTTTGGTACATGGACTGACACTCCAGCCAATTGAGTCATGTGGCCACAGCACATGGAATATCTCTTTCCATTCCTTTACTTTTAGTCTGTGTGTCAATCTTGTTCTGAGGTGGCTCTCTTGTAGACAGCATATACAAAATCTTTCTGAAAAATATCCAGCCATTGTTAATATAAAGAAAACGGTTTGTGTGACATCAATGTAACCTGACAGCCAAGGAGAGTGGACTGGAATGTGCATGTGGGAGCAGTGATGACTTCACTGTATTAGTCAGTGGGGGTGGTAGATGCCATTGAATGAGCATGTGTACTATGTGTCTGTAGCATTCAAAATGACTGAGCAAGGAGAGGAATGAATCTGCATCACATTTTGTGTTAAACTTGAACATTGTTCTGTGGAAACTATTAGGATGATTCAGGAAGCCACAACTGTGGGCATCTGGTGACTGTCAGCTTCATTATGACAATGCACTCGCTCATGCATCACGTCTTATGCAGAGTTTTTTGGTGAAACATCAAACCACCCAGGTAACTCAGCACCTTGCTACAGCCCAGATTTGGTGCCCTGTGATTTCTGTCTTTTTTCAAAACTAAAATCACCTTTGAAAGGGAAGAGATTTCAGACTGTTGATGAGATTCAAGAAAACATGACAGGGCAGCTGATGGTGATTGGGAGAATTGTGTGAGGTCCCAAGGTGTCTACTTTGAAGGGGACTAAGGCGTCATTGTCCTATGTACAATGTTTCTTGTATATTGTATCTTCTTTAATAAGTGTCTCTATTTTTCATATTACGTGGCTGGATACCTTGTGGACAGACCTTGTAGGTGGGTCTTGTTTTCTTATTTATTCAGCTACCCTATGTCTTCTGATTGGAGTATTTAAATCATTTACATTTAAAAAGAGTATTAGTAGGTGCATATTTAGTGCCACATTATTCTTTATAACTGCGTTCCTCTGTTTTTCTTAAAAAATTATTCTTAAAGAAGACTCTTTAACCTTCCCTTTAATACTGGTTTAGTGGTAATGAACTCCTTTAGCTTTTTCTTGTGTGAGAAGCTCTGTATTTCTCCTTCAATTTCAAATTATACCCTTGCTGGGTAAGTAGTCTTGATTGTAGGTCCTTGCTTTTCATCACTGAATATTTCATACTAATCCATTCTGACTTAAAGTGTCTCTGTTGAGAAGTCATCTGTCAAAGTCTTATGGGAGATCCCTTGTAAGTAACTAATTGTCTTTTTCTTGCTGCTTTTAAGATTCTCTCTTTTTGTCTTTGAACTTTGTGATTTTAATTATGACATGTCTTGGTATGGGCTTCTTTGAGTTCATCTTTTTGGGGACACTGTGTACTTCCTAAACTTGTGTGTGTTATTCCTTCACCAGGTTAGAGAAGTTTTTACAGCCATTATTTCTTAAAATAGGATTTCAATCCTTTGCTCTCTCTTCTCCTTTTAGTATGCCTATGATGCAGATGTTGTTATGCTTCATGTTGTCCCCAAGGTCTTTTAAACTATGCTCATTTTTAAAAATTCTTTTTTTTTGCTAGTGTCATTGAATGTTTACTGCTACCTTGTCTTACAAATCTCTCATTTGATCCTCTGCTTTATCCAACTTATTGTTTATTCCTTCTAGTGTATTCTTTATTTCAGGTATTGTATTCTTTATTTCTGGTTGTTCTTTTTTATGGTCTCTATGTCTTTCTTCATGCTGTTGAAGTTCTAAGTTCCTTGAAATTCTCAATAATTTCTTGAGCATCCTTATAACCATATTTCTGAACTCTATACCAGGTGAATTGCTTGCCTCCATTTCATTTATCTCTTCTGGAAATTTCTCCTATTCTTTAATTTGGGGCTTCTTTCTTCATTTCCCCATTTTGGCTGCTGCTTTGTGTTTGTTTCTACACAGGAGGTAGATTTGCTATATCTCTCAGCCTTGGTAGGGTAGTCTTATGTGGTAGCTGTTTTGTGACACCCAGTGGCACAATCTCCTTGATCACTTGAGTTGGATCCTCCAGGAATATTCCTTGTGTGGTTTATGTCAGCTTCCTGTTGTAAATGAGTATTGTTTGTTATTGGCCTGTTTGTGCATGAGGTTGACCCTCTAGCTGGCTGACTATCAATCCCGACTACAGTTTATGAGCTGCTGTGTCTGTTCTGACCGTATGAGGTAGATTTCCTCTGAGTGGGCTGTGGTGCCTGCGAAAATCTCCCTGTATATATGCCACTTTTGAAGCTCATTGGATCTTTCTGATGTTGTCTGAAGCTGGCCACTAAGTTTGTTGGTTCTGGGGTCTCTTGGGGGGTACTTTGATGCTGACCAGTGTTAGATGCCTGTGACTGGCCTTGAGCAACTTGTTTTGAGCTACAAAGAGATCCACAGTTTGTGGCTGCTTCTGCTGGGCCTTGGTATGTAGTGGGAGGACCAAGCTGCATACCAAGGCTAACTTCCAGCAGCACTGAACTCAGGGGTTGGTCAGCAAGAGGCCCAAGGCATCCCAAGATCCACCTCTGCCTGCCTCAACCTGCTGGCTGCCTGTTGGGCTCAGTCGCTGAAACAGCCTCTGGTAGTATTTGAATTGCATGAGGTAGGTTCTTAGTGAGTCACTTGATAGGAACTAGATTGATACAGGTTCAAACTCCCTGCCAGCACTAGGTCTGAGGGCTTTCAGCGAAAGTTCCAGGGTATACCTAGTCCAGCTGTCCCTTGCCAGTCACCCACAGACCTTTCTGTTGAGACTAGGTCTCAGAGAATCATCAGGGTGAGGCCTGCAGGATTTATCTGGTGTAAACAGACCAAGATTGTAGCCATGTGAAGTAAGGACTTTGCATTGGTTGGGCATGTAAGGGAAAAATGGCTCCACTCCTAGAGCTATGCAGCTCAGTCTGTCCCAGATTCTTCTGGGAGAGACTGAGCTCAGCATGGCAAAGTCACCAGGAGTCAGGAGGGTATGGCTAGTGGATCTCCCCTGAGGGGGAGGCAGCAGTCAGTTTCATGGGAAAGTGGGGGTAATGGCTGCTGGCCCTGAAGCCACACAACTAAGTTACTGACACCCCTGAGTCTGCCTGGATCTCTACGCCTCAGCCAGGCAGCTGACTTCTTAGCATAGCTTGAGGTATGCAGGGTGGGGTTGTTGCATTTGCCCAGGCTGATGCCATAAAGAGAAAAGTGCTCCA
This sequence comes from Glossophaga mutica, assembly GCA_039655065.1. Lineage (NCBI taxonomy): Eukaryota > Metazoa > Chordata > Mammalia > Chiroptera > Phyllostomidae > Glossophaga > Glossophaga mutica. Next base: position 164,302,195 of record CM077303.1, read on the forward strand.
CCCAAAAAAGATGGCATCTGTGGTATGGGTGAGGGACTCAGCACAGGATTCTGGCAGCTGTCTTTTTCACTCTCTCCCTAGAGCCACAAACCCGAGTCTGTCCTCACATGACTCTAGTCCACTCTGCCCTCCTTCCACTTAAGCCTAGTGAGTGAGATTGGCTGCAAGTGACATTTTGTGAGTTGGCCCCTTAAGAGCGCACCTGGGTATCTAGCAACACCAGTCTCCCTGCTGGATGAAATCTTCACTGATTTTCACAGCCAGATTTTATGGGGGTGCCTCCTCCTGGCTCTGGTGCTCTTGGCTGTGGAGCCCAGTGTGGGGTTGAGACCCCCTATTTTTCCGATGGGCAACCTTTGCCGCTGAGATATCCCTTGGAATCTCAGCCACCACTCTTGGGGATGGGACCAAACTTTTTCTACTTTCTGCCCTTCCTACCAGTCTTGATGTGGGTTTTGTGAATCCTTAGTTGTAATACTTCTCTGCAGCTAGTCAGTTGGTTATTCAGATTGATTTCTCTACATTTTAGTTGTAATTCCAGTTTGGTCCTGGGAGGAGACAAGTGTAACTTTAACTACTCTGCTGCCATCTTGCATCCACTATAAGTGTTTCAAATACTTCGGGATAAGGTTTATGATCTTCACTACCCTGAAATTATGAGTGATTAGTTTCCACTAGTGATTACAGTTTCTACCTCGAAGAAAATAAGAAGATACTCTATTCACAGATAGACACATTTATTAATATATAAAAAAAATTAAGGTTTTAGGTTACTTTTTCAGTATAATTGCTTTGCTTCGTAAGTATTTTATTTTCTGCATTTAAAAATTCTATTCTGAGAAGACTCCATAGGACTTACCAGAGTCCCAGAAATTTTATTACACAAGCAAGTTGAAAAACATTGTTCTAGATGGTGAAGAATAAGTAGTGAACAATTAGAAAAGGTCCCTGTTTCTAAGTAACTTACCTTGGATATGGGCAAAGAGGGATACAATAAACAATTAGCAAGTAAAGAAATAATCAGCAGAATTTCTGGTAGTCATATATGTTTATATATGTAAATTTTTTTATGACAACAAAAATCCAGACATGGAAAGTCCAGGAGTAGAGAGCCACTGGCAAAAGGAATAGACAGGGTATGACTTGGAGGTGTGGCAACCTTGGTGGGATCACAAAATAACCAGAAGGCCAATATGGTCAGAGTTAAGTAGGTGTTAGAGATGTAGGTCATTCTAAGTGAGGATGAGAGTAGGAGAAATGAGGGAAACTACATCATGTAGAGCATGTAGGCTAGGTAATAGGTTTCAATTTTATTCTAATTGATCATTGTGCTGAGTGCACCACCTTCTATCCACAGAACATTTTTCATTTTGCCAAACTGAAACTCTCTACTCAATAAACAATAACTGTGTTCTTCCCATACACCAACTTTGGAGATGTTTGTGGAGGGCAGTTATAATATGGTTTAAATCTGAAAATATGACTGTTGACTCCATGGAGAAAATGCTGCTAGGTAAAAATAGAGGCAGTAACAGGAAACTAGTTAGAAAATTCTGCAGATGGGAGACAATAGCAGAGGATAAATTAAAAATGTATCTTGGCAGTGAATCAGATAGGATTTGAGGATGACCAGAACAGGTATAGGGAAGGATGTGGTTTCTTTTTCAGGCATGTTAATCCTGAGCAGCCTGTTAGAAATCCAGGTGGAGGTTCCAATAGTTGAGTGGCTCAGGATTGAGGCCAGTATACTTGTATTTATATTTGGTATGTTTGGGAGTTCTTGGCAAGTGGGTGGTATTTAAAGAAACAGGTTTGGCTGAGGTAATCAAGGGAGATAATACAGATAAAGAAGAGATGCAGGAATAGTTCCTGGGGTCAAGCTGAGAAGAGGACTCTGTGAATGCTCTAGCCAGTCTTAGAGAGCTGTGTGCTGTAGGAACATGGATGTGGACTCACAGATGGGGCAAAGCTATATATTCAAAATATGATCATACAGTTTTAGCAGATTGTGCTAGGTCTGGTTATAAGAGAGAGGCTATCCCATCCCATAGATTATGTCTAAACCTAGAACAGCTCAGATGGGGATGAAATTAGAGGGATACCTGTCAGGACCAGGGAGAAATTCTTAGTCGTCTGAAGGACTCTAACACTTTTATATTTAGATACACACTATCCTATAAATGTAATTATTATAATATCTATTTAACTAAGGGAAGAGAAAGTAACTATTTTATTATAGACAATCTTTGCATATATTTTGTTTTCCCCAAAATTAATGATGCTAAAGGAATATATATAAATTCTCTCAAAAATAGATTATTAAGTACATATTCTATCTCATAACTATTTTTTTCTGATTTTTTCTTTCTTTTTTAATTTAATATATTTTATTGATTATGCTATTACAGTTGTCCCATTTCTCCCCATCATTCCCCTCCACCCTGCACACCCCCTCCCATTAATTGATCTTAAAAGATTTAAGAAGTGGTCCAAAAACAAGTGAAAAATTATGTTATTTTTTATGTACATATGACATTTTTGGGTTCAAATAAATAATATCTAAACGTTTTCAATTTAAGTCATCCTTTAGTATCTAAATATCATCTCTAAATGCTTTTTTAAAAAATGAATTTTACAACATCAGGCATAATATAACTTGAAAAAGTCGCTGTTCTTTTTTCCAGTTGGTCACCAGAGCCTGAACTCTGAGGCAGGATCCTAATTTATGGATTATGAAAATGTTGCATGCCATGGGTCTTGCCTTGTGTTGCTTTTGTTGTCTATGATTTATTAATTATTTGGAAACCTCTCCCTCTTTGTCCTAGAAAAGCATTCTGGTTATTGCATGTGTTCCTCTTTGCCATAGTCAAGCATTTGGGAAATGGAAATAGGGAAGCAGTAGCTTCTTAGAAAAACTAGATGAATGGAACAGGAACTGCAAAATTAGCAAAAAGTAACAGGAACTGTTGATCTTGTACATTATTGCTCTTTATTTTTTTTTCTCCTTTGCTAGGAGACCTGTTATGATGATGTGTGTGGTGTTCACCACACTCCCCAGCTTCAGCTTTTCTATAGCAATGACTGAGGTATGGAATTTTTATTTCTGTTGCTGAAAGATTTTGAGTTTTTAAAATTTCTTGTTAGAGTGGTGTGCCCAACAAATTTCTTAAAGTTTCTTTTATCCAGTGTTCTTCCAAATAGTGTGTTCCAAATAGTAGCATATATTATACATATATTATAGTATATTACACACATACACACCCCTCCCCCCAAGGTCATTGTTACCTCTGAGATTATGAAGGAATGTCTAGCAATGGATTTTTAAAAAGATTACTTCTGTGTTTGTGTGTGAGAGGCAGGAATGTTACTTCAAAATAATTTTTAAAAGCAAGGATTTACATTTGTTTCTTCTAAACTGATGCTTCTCATGATCATACTGAACTCTAAAGAAAGAGAGGAATATTCCAGCGAAAAACCACTCACACGCTAAGATCTTTGATAATATATCCATCAACAAATAACTTGAACATGATACTTACTTGAAAATAACTTTGTTTTGACCAAATGCAACTTCAAGAGGACTCTAATGGATGGATATCTGCAGGACAGGAATATTATAGGCAGAACTTTCAGGCTATAAGAATTTATTATCTAAGAAGTTCAAAGAAGAATGCCCTACTAATCTTAATTATTTGTAAGGTGCTGTGAAAGACAGAATTTTCACTTTCTCAAAGTGCACAACTTAAAGTACTTTGTGATATTTCATTTATAAGTTGAACAGATATCATTAAGTGCATATTACATGCCAGGCACTAAGTTAGGTACTGGGAATAGACTACTCAGGAAATTTGACAGTCTCTGATCTTCAGTAATTACTGATAGTAGAGAGGAAAAACAGACAATTAGATTAAGTATAAGTGTTGTGAGAGAGGTGAGTACCAGGGTTATTTTTCACTGAAATGAAACACACAAACAGAAAAGTGCACAAAACAAAAATGTACAGTATCAATGGGATACCACAAATCGAACCTCTGTGTAAACACTACTCAAGTAAAAGAATAAAGTTTTGCCAGCTACCTAACAGGCCACCCCATGTTCCTTGCAATGACTACCTCCTCCCCAAAGGTAGCTCTGCCTCCACTTTAATACCACAGATTAGTTTATCTGTTTTTAAACCTTACATAAAGAGAAATCAAATCTATGTATCTATCTATCTGTCTATCTATCTATCTATCTATCGATCTATCTTCTATCTAATTTGTGTCTGGCTTCTTTTATCCAAAAATATAGGCCATTTATGTTCTGGTGTATAACTATAGTCCATTCATTTTCATTCCTGTGGAGTTATTTTATGAAAAATCACAATTCCTTTATCAGTTCTGCCTCTGATGGCCAGTTCAGTTGTTTCCAGTTTTGACTACTATAAATGATGCTGCTGTGAACATCCTTGCATTTGTCTCTGGGTGCACAGGTGCAAGCATTTTGGTTGGTCAAATATGCAGGAGTAGAATTAATGAGTCATAAGATATTCAAATGTTCAATTGTAACAGATAAGCCAGTCTTCCAAAGAGAGTATAGCAATTCAGACTTCCACTAGCACAGAAGGAGCATTTCTGTTGCTCTCCATCCTTACCAGCACTTGCATTACAAGTCTTTTTATTTTAACACTCTTGAATCTCATTGTAGTATTAAGTTTCATTTTTCCAATAATTAATGAGATTGAGCATTTTTTCTTGCCAATTTTTTCTATTGTGTTACTCTTTTTAAAATTGATTTGGAAAAATTATATATTCAGATTTCAAGCTCTTCATTGATTATATATATTGCAGTGTCTTCATATTCTGTGACTTAATACTCTTAATGGTATATTTTGATAAAGAGATGTTCTTAATTTAAAAGTATTCCAGTTTATCAGTTTTATTCCTTTACGGATAGTGCTTTTGGTAACTAGTTTGAGAGGATTTTGTCATATTGTGAATTTGAATCTTGAGGCCCTGAAGATCTTCTCCTATGTTATATTTTTGGCTCTATACTGTTTTACCATTCTTTTTTAGATTTATGATTTTTCTGGAGATAACTTATATATATATTATGCAGTAGGGAGACAGGTTCTATTTATTTTTTTCCAAACAACACCCAATGGACTGTGCACCATTTGTTAAAAAGTCTCTCTCTGTAGTGCTACTTTTGTTATAAATCAGGTGTGTATCTACAAGGGCTATTTCTAAGTTTTCTGTTCTGTTCCATTACCTACTTTTCTGTTCTTGTGCCAACACCACACTGACTCAATTCTTGTAGCATTATACTAGCTCATTATATCCAGAAGAGTAAATCTTCACAACTTTTTCTTTTTCTTCTAGTGTCTTGGCCTTTGTATTTCTGTATAAATTTTATAATCAGCTTGTCATTTTCCTCAAAAACTTGAAATTTTGATTGAAGTTGCATTGAATGGTATCTTTTTTTAATATCTCATTTTCTCTTCATTATTGGTATATAGAATGATTCATCCATTTTAGGGGAATTTTCTTCATATGCAATTATATAGTCTACAAATAATGATTTTTTTTTGCCAATGCTTATATTGTTTATTTCTTTATCTTATCTTATTACACTAGCTAGATAGACCTCTCATACAATGTTGAATAGAAATGGTCATGGTGGCACCTTTGTTTTGTTCCTGATCTCAGAGGAAAAACTCTCAACATAGCACCATTAATATGATACTTGCCAAAGGTTTTTTTTTTTTTTTTTTTTCCTGGTAGATACCTTAATCAGATGAAGAAAATACCCCACATCCTAACTGGGTTTACCTGGGCTGTCCCTTCTTGGAAGAGCCTAAACTCCAATACTTGCCCCCTAGCTCTTTGAGCTAGGACTTTCAGAGGCTCTGCATAGCAGCAGGGTTGGAAGGAATTGCCCATTGCACCAATACCAAGAGCCTGCTGTTATATTTTCACACAAATTATCTTGAACTGAAAACTCTTCCATTGATATAAATCTTTATTATGTCTTTAGAAATGGTTCAAAACTTTGTGTGGTTGAATAGTTGAGGAACTGAAAACCAAACTTTTAGTCCTTCAATAAATGTGTATAGCACTGCTTTCAGATGATAAAAAGAATTTTAAACAACAAAAGTACAAAAATTTAATGTTTCTAAATGGTTTTCTCAAAACAGATTCAAAAGAATATTAATGGTTCTGCTGATGTCTTACCTGACACTTTGCCTGATCTGCCAGTCTCTCTGGTCCTGACTTCCTTGATCATAGTTGACATTATTGAAAAACTCAGGACATATCCTCTTAGAGGAAGGCAAAAGTGTAAGTAATCTTTTAAATATAATTTTTTAAAAGTTTGACATACTGTTCACTTTTCTGCCATCCTGTTATGTATTGACATGTTTAGTGATAACTTCTTAGAGCTAATGTAAGAAGTTATAAATGATATAAATGATATAAAATTTATATCACAGATAAAAAATTATAAATGAAGATATCTAAATAGAATTACTTTTAAACCTGCTTTGATCACTAGACAATTGTTCTTATTTCTAATTTGCACTTTCATAGTATTGATAAATGAATAAAGTTACCAAATATTCAGTACCAAAAATTTAATGTTTAACAAGAAAATTATCTAAGTAACATATTATAGATTTGTACTTTTAGGAACTCTCTTAAAACCTTAAGTTTAGATGAAAATATAAAGAGTTTAGTTTAGATACCTTTGATACAGGAATTAATATGACTGCTGCAGTTATGTCCTAGAGAACTATTTTTAATGGTGGGTTGTCAAAAAGCTAAACATCACACTAGAAAAACAAGATATATCACGTTCCTCTAAAGAGTCCAAACTAAGTAAGGTTTGGCCTATTTTTTAAAAAGTATTTTGTTAATTGAATATTTTTTTTGGTGAGTGCTAAATTCTCTCAACTTTTACTTAATTTCATCTGATAATATCTGTGTTTAATTCACACTATTTATATGCTATAGTTATTGTACGGCTAAGATTTTATATTTGATATGAGTGGGTTCTGTTTAGTCACTTCCTGATGGGCTGGGCGGGATAAATGGAGTGAATCAGGAGAATGCTTCCGAGTAATAGACATGACTACTACAGACAGGAAGCCAACGACCAGAGAATCATTTTGTACAAGCCACCATCCTTCCAGTCAGCCACTCCTGCACCTCAAATTGAAAAGCAAAACTGAGTTGGAAGCCACCAGGAAATCTGGGACTCTGAGCTTCGTATCTTGCCCTTTGTGCTTTGGCGGGAGGTGATGAATGGTTATGTTTAACACAACACACATGACAAGTTAGATAAGAGGGCAGTCAGAGGCCATCTGTTGAGGAAATGGTACTCCCAACTCACATCTGCCTTTCCAAGTCAAATGTACTTTTTTAAACTGAGATTTGGGAACTGTCATACCCTTGGCTACTTCTCTAGGCTCCTTAATGACATAAATGTACTTTGAAATTACACTGTTTTTAATGATTCTGTATTTTCCATGGGAATGTGAACTTTTCTGTTCAAGTTTTTAGTGAAAGTTCTCTTTTAAAAATGCACATTTATATTTTTGGGAAAAAGTTATTGGCATTTTATATTTTAAGTGATGAGTTGGATTTTTAAAGAGGAATTTTCCTATATCAGAAGTAATAATGACACTGAGAATTGAAATAAGATAACCCCAGAGAAGAAGTCAGTCTTCGGGAGAAGAATACAGACATCTTGCATAACCACTTCTGCTTAGTTGAAGAGCCTCCTTCTGGCTCTCTTCTCTGTCCAGATTTAAGAGGGTTAATTTCGTTTTAATACCTCCACCATTTAATAAAAACCAAACTTTAAAAAACTAGCATTCACTTAAAATACCTTTGTGGATATTAATTTTTTTGCTTCTAATTTTTATGCAAACTTTGAACTCAAATAGTCTTCAATGCTTATTTTAACATGCATACTAATAAAATAAATTACATGAATTTTGAATCCATGGGAAATTTGTATATATCTTCAATTAAAGTATAAATTCATTAGCATGTAAGTTGTAATATATAAATCTTAATAAGCAAGTAGGCTGTAAATATAGTTCCACTGTGTGTTTCTGAAGTGCAATTTTTGTTTGTACTTCAAAATCAAAGAGGCTGGGAAGGGCAGGTGGCAAACAGGTGTAGAAGAATATGGCTTCCCTTAGGGTTTGGAGCAGTTTTGACCTTATCCTAGATGAAACTTTAGGTAGTTTACAATGATCGGACGCTCTTGCACTCAATTTCAAGCTACCAAAGTTTGATCATCATATAGTTTTTTCTTTTCTAAACTTTAAAATGACAGTTATTCTTCATAGGACATATGCTTATGCCTAATGCAATCTTCACTGGACCAAGGAATCCTTTCTGCTCATTTCCCATAACCAATCGAAGTACCCGAGTATCAAGTGATCACTGCGCCATATCCTCTAAGGGCATTGTTGTTTCTAGCCCAAGCCTCATGTGGGAAGGTTTACTGGTACATAGATCTCTGAGGCAGGCAGTGCCACAGATGTACGTAGTCCTTGCATAACATTTAGTTCAATGACATAAAATTGGTTTGGTTATATGTCATTTTGCTTAAAGTCACAGAACAATGACGTTAAGTGAGGACTTTAAGTTTTTTGATGTCGAGTGGTGGCCATTCGACTCCCCTGGACACCGCCACTTCCCTCCTATCACTAGACCTTGTGGCTTCTTTTTTTCCCCATGCGGGTCTCAGATTCTCCTTACATCAGGCTTATCTGTATTGTCTGAACCCCAAATCAGGGTCACCTTTACATTTCCTTCCCTGCCCCCACCTACATTCCTTACCCCCTGTGTAAACCAGTGAATGCAGACAGATACACAAAGAAGTCCATGGACAGCGGGCAAATTTTCACTCTTACCTGCAGGACTCATTTGAATAGCATGAGCGCTGCTGAGGCACCATGGTGCAAGTCGTATCACAGCACGTAATCATTAAAATACTTTGGGGTCACAGATGAAGGGAATCTTTATCTTATGAAAGGTGTTAGGAGTACATGTTTTGGTAGTAAAAATAACTTCAGTTCGATTTCACACCCCAAATTAGCAAAGCTCGCTGGAAGAGAAGTTGCCTTCTTAACACCAACTACTGTTTCTTCCCAAATGGTCAGTTTGCAAACCTACGAAGCTGCCTCAAGGGCTACTCTGAAAACTTTTGGATGCCTCGATTCCTGCTAGAACCAGATCAGCACAATTTTTGTTTGTTTAGAAATTCATATTGTATGTAAGATTTCATTTGAAAAACTGGTTCTTCTGCTCATGATTGAAAACCATTCACCTAGGACTTCATTTAGAGTCATAGGCTATATCTGTTTCTGGAACAGAACTGTAACTTAGGTGGTCAGTCCTCTGCCTCTCCAGCCACCGGCTCCCTGGGACTCCTGACCCTGCACCATGTAGAGACAAAGTGTGTCCCATCCAAAGTCGTGTTGACTGTTGCTGCTCCGAGATACCATGAAGTACAGTGCAATACAATACGCAGTGTCCTACAACACAAGGCAACGCAACACACAACACAAAACGCAATACAGGACAGCTCTGCCGGTGGAGCAGGCCCATCCTAGTGGAGTGCACACACATAGGTTCATGGCCCAACACAAACACACAGCAGATAACTTTTTTAACATTCTATTTCAAATGGTCTTATTTCTAATATGTTCTGTTTTTTTAAGAATAACACATATTAATTTTTAAAACGTTGTCAAATAGACATAGTAAAAAGAAAATGGAAATCAACTATCCTCTTAACACACTGGGCAGGGGTGTCCAACCTTTGGCATCCCTGGGCCACACTGGAAGAAGAGGAGTTGTCTTGGGCCACACATTAAATACACTGTGACATGTAATCACACAAAAAAATCTCGTAATGTTTTAGGTAAAGTTACGATTTTGTATTGGGCTGCATTCACAGCCATCCTGGGCTGCATGCGGCCCATGAGTCATGGGTTGGACACCCTGGCACTAGAAGTTTATAACTGATGGCATCTTGATGGTAGAAAAGATGGTAGAAATTTAGAAATGGTAGTATTCTTTACTTAAGAAAACTTATTTTTTAACTTCCTTTTTTCCTTAACAAGATGTGACTATCATTCTTGTTATTACATCTTTTTCTGCCCTGTCATTTTTATTGATTGATTCATTTTAATAATACTGTAATATTTTACAGTATATTAATGAGCCATGGTTTATTAATTAATAATATAGTTGGATATGGATAGTGCAGGTGGTCTATGTTTAGGGGGACCCTGTGCTGTTTATGGGAGTCACAAGCTACTCTGCGAGGTGACTAGCTGGGCAAAGGCTGGGGACAGAGAGAGTTATGTTAACAGCAGTTATGCCACTAGATGACAGCTGAATGGTATCAGGATGATGACTACAGAGTGTCCTCAGAAGACCCTGGGCACCTGCACATGCCCGATTCTTTGGCAGCAATGCTTCCCAGAAGAAAAGGACTATTATGGACTGGCTGCACACGCAGGCAAATACGCAGAGGGTCGTGGGGGATTGTACAAACAGGGTGACAAGATAGTCTGGCTGCCTTAGAGATATCTGCAGAGTCAGGGTCAACTTGCTAGAGGTGAGATCAACAGGCTATTTGAGTAGAAAACATCAGAGCTTTTCAGAGGAGTTGGTTTCCACTATCACATCAGTAAGAGGTGCCAGATATGATGTTGGCAGTATTAGGTTTTCAAATAAATCTGCTCGCAGTGGCCCTAGTCCAGTTCCTTCTGTGTAGTCTCCTTAATACCACAGACTGGGGCCAAGACTGTAGGACCTCAACAGCATAATGATTGTTTCTTTAGATTAAATGACTAGATGTGCAATTTCTGACTTCAAGTACCTGCAAGGTATTAAGGTTTTTTGATGTGTCAGTCAATCAGTAGCTCCTTCCAAAGAATGCCCCAATTTACCCTGTCAATAGCAGTGTCAGAAAACACCTGTTTCTCCTCAAATTTGTAACATTAGGCAATTTATTCCTTTTCATCTTTGCCAATTTTGTAGGCAAAGATAATGTCTTATTGTTTAAATAATTTGCTTAAATTATTAATTGTGTTGCACATTTTCTCATAGGTGTATTGGCTATTTGTATTACATATTTTTAAAAGTCATATATTTATGTCCTCTATCTGTTTTTCTCTTGACATGTTTATGCTGTGTTCTTTAAAAGTACAGATTCATGAATGATGGAAATATTAAGAATGTTGAGCTTTGTCTGTCATAAATGTATCATGTCTTTCAAAGGTATTTGTCCTTTAATTTCACTATGGCGTTTTTGATATAGGAAATATTTAATTTTGATATAATTCAGTCTATCAATATTTTCTTTAGGGGCTCTGTCTTTGGAGTTATGCTTAACAAGTTTTTTTATTCACTTCAAGGTGATGTAAATATTTACTAATTATTTCCTCAAAAATATTTTTTAAATTATTTTTATTGAATTTATTGAAGTGGCATTGGTTAATAAAATTGTATAGGTTTCAGGTATACAATTGTACAACACGTCATCTGTACACTGCACTGTGTGTTCACCACCCAAAGTCAAGTCTCCTTCCATCACCACTTATCCCGCCTTTACCCTCTTCTACCTCCCCCAACCCCTTTCCCTCTGGTAATCAACATACTCTGTGTCTATGAGGTGTTTTCTTATTTTTCTTTTTCTTTTTTGCTTAATCCTTTCATCTTTTTCACACAACCCCCTCAACAACTCTCCCTTCTGATAGCTGGTTAGTGTGTTCTCTATCTGTGAGTATGATTCTGTTTGTTAGTTTATTTTTTTCATTACATTTCTACTAATAAGTGAAATCATATAGTACTTGTCTTTCTCTGAGACTGGTTTATTTTGCTTAGCATAATGCTCTCCAGGTTTATCAATTCTGTCACAAAGGGTAAACTTTCCTTCTTTTTATGGCTGAGTAGTATTCCACTGTACAAATGTACCACTGTTTTTTTTATCAACTCATTTACTGATGGACATTTGGGCTGCTTCCAAACCTTAGTTATAGTAAATAATGCTGCAATGAACATAGGGGTGCTTATGTCCTTTCGAATTAGTTTTTTGGGTTTCTTGATATATTCTCAGAAGTGGAATCACTGCGTCAAAAAGCAGAGCCATTTTTAATGAAACTCCATACTGCTTTCCATAGTGGTTATACCAGTCTGCCTTCCCACCAATAGTGCAGAACTTTGCTCCACATCCTTGCCAGGTCTTGTTTGTTGATTGATTGATAATAGCCATTCTGACAAGTGTGAGGTGATATCTCCTTGTGACTTTAATTTGCATCTCCCTGATGGCTAGTGACATTGAGCATCTTTTCATATGTCTATTGGCCATCAGTATGTCCTTTCTGGAGAAGTCTCTCTTCAGGTCTTTTGCACATTTTTCAATTGAATTGTTTGTGTGTGTGTGTTGAGTTGTATAAGTTTTCTATAAATTTTGGATACTAGGTCCCTCTCAGATGTATCATTGATGAATATTTCCTCCCATTCAGTGGGTCATCTTCAGTTTGTTCATGGTTTCCATTGCTGTGCAAAAACTTTTACATTTGATATAGTCCCATTCATTTATTTTTTTTCTCCCCCTGCCCCACTGCCTGAGGAGATATATAAAAAAAATATTGCTATGAGGGATGTCTAAGATTTCTTCTAGGAGTTTTATGGTTTTGAGTCTAGCATTTAAGTCTTTAATCCAATTTGTGTTTATTCTTCTACATGGTGAAAGAAGGTGATCTAGTTTCTTTCTTTCTTTCTTTTTTTTTTTTTTTTTTTGCAGGTATCGGTCCAATTCTCCCAACATCATTTATTGAATAGAGTATTTTAACCCATTATATGTTCTTGCCTCCTTTGTCAAATACTTTTGACCATAAAGACATGAGTTTATTTCTGGTCTCTATTTTGTTCTATTGATCTATATGTCTGTTTTTTTTTATGCCAGTACCACACTATTTTGATTATAATTTTTGGAGTGAGTGCTTCCAGGTGTTAGTAATTTTTGAAGCCTTCTAGGTGGTTCACACTTGTGCAGTGGGATTGGAGTGGCTGGGTGGAAAGATAGCAGGGGCAATGTACACCTGATAGTGCCTCAATGTCTTTGTGAAATAGGAAGACTGGTTATCAATGGTGAAGAATGAAAGGAAGAGAATCTGTGATATGATAGGCAAGATTTGGAGAAATTGCTGTGGGGAATGGAAACAGTGGGTCATGGACAGCGAATTGCATAGATAAGCGATGCTTAGGGTACAGTGAAATATGGAAACTAGGATCTTGTCCTGGGTGCAGTAAAGATTATGTGACTTTTCTTCAATGATACTCAGAAATCTGGGCATTGACTGTAGGACTGATCCAGGTTGGGAGTTTTTAGAGCAGGAATGAAAGAAAGAAAAGGATCTGTTTCTGCATTATTTTGTCTTATTATTGATTTACCAAAACATAATTTCTTAAGCAAATGACAAGGATGCTTTTTATTGACTGTAAGCTATTTCCAGTGAATCACAGACCACCTGTTAAATACATGCAGGGGGCTCTTATCCTCAGTACCCACCAGAACCACCAGAGGGGTCTTTTCGAACTACATTGGCAGAGCTCTACCTACTGATCAACAGCACATCAGGAGACTGTTGTTGGACCTCAGCATAGATTATTGTATCTTTATGTTAAATGCCTAGATGTGCAATTCCTAGCTCCAAGGAGATGCAAGATTTTAAGGCCTGGCATCTGTAATTTTTTTTAAAGTTCCACAAGCAATTCTGATGTCCACTGTGGTTATAAGACATAGTAGTAACTGAGACAACTGACACAAATAGAAAATTAAAAGCTGAGAGACCACATCCTGATTCTTAAAGGAACCCACTTTCCAGATTTCCTTGAGATGGAACTCACCACACCTCCAAATAGGATATGAGAGATTCTACAGGAGGTAAAAGGCACACACACACACATACACATGCAGAAAAAAGGGATGCTGATTTTCTCTGCAGAAAATGATAGCATTTTGAGTTCCCCTTTACTTCTTTTTCAGAAAAAGCTTATTATACAATATGAGCCCAAGAGTGTGAGCTGGGTTTGCATGCTGTGTTTTGCAATGTGTTCAGAGAGCACGTATGAGGAACACTGTGTTCGGGGCCATGCCAAGGAGGGGGAGTATTTCCTTTCATACCCTTCCTTCGTTATTTAGAAGAGGGAAGTTTCAGGAATCTATGTCAGTCCTAGGATTGTTTTTCTTCTTCTTCTTGAGAAATAAGTAGCCCTTTACCAGACTGGGATAAGAGAATGGTAGATTTTCTGCTTTACACATTCCAATGAAGTAGAGCTGCTAGAATTAGGTCAGTGTAGACTGGGCCAGAAACTATATTGAAGTGATCCCAAAAGACATAGGACATTCAGGACTATCAAACTATGAGCCAGGGCTCTCATTGATTAGGGCAGCCTTACATGATTAACAGTTTGGTGTTTAATTGTCAATTTTTCCTACATGGAAAAACTTTATGAACAATTTTAGTATATGGTCAGATTTTTGAGAGTTGCAAGATATTTTCAAAATAAATATTTCAGGGAGACTGAGCGAAACAAGGAAACATGAACGCAGTATGTATACTTTATAATATGGAGCCTTATTCTTTGTGCCATTATTAGCCAACAAAAGTTCATTGCCTCAGTTTAAAATTAAAGGCATAGAACATTGATTTTCACAATCTAGATTTTCTTGTCTAGGATTTAAGGGCGTGAAATGGGTTGTTGAGCTGATGGCCTTCACAGTGCACACACATTTTCAGTGTATGTTTGTTTGTTTACGTGTTGTGTATATTTTTCAACAAAGTACAGTGATTTCAATCAATGGGTAGTGTCAAAATAACAATGTTTATAATTTACCCTGGGGTCTTTTATTTTGTAATTTATTTTTTGTTTTTATTAAATTTATTGGGGCAACACTGGTTAGCAAAATCAGACAGGTTTCAGGTGCACAATTGTACAACACATTGTCTGCACACTGCACTGTGTGTTCACCTCCGAAGTCGTCTCCTTCCATCACCATTTATTCCCCCCTTACTATCCACCTCCCCCACCCCCAGCAATCCCCACACTGTTGTTTATATCCACGAGTATTTTCTCTTTTTTTCCTTGTTTTTCCTAAATCCTTCCACCCTTTCCCAGCTTTCCAACCACCCTCCCCCCACCTACGGCTCTGGTGTCTATTTTATTACATTTTCTCTTATTCTTTAAGAGTACTGTGACTAAAAGTTTTTTTGTGTGCTTAATGTTTTTTTTTTAAATAATAAGACTTAATTTTCAGTTTTTCCAGATTTTCCTCCCCTAGAATGTTGTCTAAATC
The DNA here is from genome assembly GCA_039655065.1 of Glossophaga mutica. Classification (NCBI taxonomy): domain Eukaryota; kingdom Metazoa; phylum Chordata; class Mammalia; order Chiroptera; family Phyllostomidae; genus Glossophaga; species Glossophaga mutica. The sequence goes on from CM077303.1 coordinate 164,317,564, forward strand.
ATTAATTTTCTCTGGAACATTTACCTCTCAGAAAACAAACAAACAAACAAATTGATTTTGAGGGATCTTAATCAGGACTAGCCAGAATTTTTCTGAATAATTCTAAAATGAATTGAGCAACAACTTCTCCCATTAGCTCCGTCTACAGCCCTCAAGAGCCTCCCTGCTGGTGTCTCATGACCTCTTTGGTTTCTCTGACTTCCATTCTTGTCATTTCCAGTAGCTCTCCATGCTACTTAGAATCAAGCCCTGAACTTTATCATAGCCTGTAAGGTTCTACTTAATCATCTCAGCGATAGACAATGTGGTCTAGTGGTTAAGGGTTTGAGGTCCACAGTCTGGTCTCATTCCTTGCTAGTTGTGTGACCTTGAAAACAATTGTTAATCTCTCCGTGCCTCAGTTTACTAATCTTTAAAATGGGAAAATAATAGTATCACACCATAGAGTTTTTTAATAAGGATTAAGTAAATGAATGCATAGAAAGGGCTTAGAACAGTGCCTGGATAGAGAAAGAACTTAATACACATCAGCTCCTCTCTTCTTCCCTCTCTGCTGCCCCAGCGCCTCTCCAGACTCTCATTCAGTTGCTTTAGGGGAAGGTTGTTTACATAAGTTCTTCTGCTGCCTGAAAACATCCTTTTCCAATCTTCATCTCATTCATTCCCACTTATTCTTCATGTTTCTGCTTAGCTCTCACTTCTCAGATGAGCCTCCTGAGCCCCTGTCTAATTCAGGCCCCCCGTGGCGGTCTCTCATCACAGAACTTACCTTCCTTTTATGTCTTGCCACAATTTATCCTTCTGTGTTTACTCACACAGCCACAGGAGCCTCAGAGTGGTGCAGGCGGGGAGTCTTTCCCACTATGCTCTACATCATTCTCAATGCCCAGCCTCAGCCTGGTGCAGTGCTCTGCACTCTGTCTGCTCAGAGCAGCTGGGAGCCTGAACCCTGCCTTTTTAGTATCAGCGTTCAACCTATCTTGATCTTAAGTGCCTTTCCTTGTGGTTCTTCTCTTGTTCTCTCTCTTTTATTTAAATAACTTTTATTCCTTTCTTTGTCTTTTTTGCAAGAGGAATACATGCTCACTCTAGAAAATTCCTCACTACTGATTTGTTATCTTGTACTTATCTGTTCCCCATAAGCCATCTAAAACTTCTGGGAAACACATTAGAGATAGAAGGGCATCATTAGAGGGAAATAATAAAGTAAAATGGCTATGAGATACCCACGTAAACGTTTATCTGTTACATCAAAATTACATTTCCTTAATTATTTAAGCTTGCACAGTGAAGGCAAAAAGTTGTTTTACCAACTGGCATGCAGTGTGGGGAACTACAGAGAATGGCTGCTATTTTTAGTTTTTATAGGGCAATGTGAACCTCCAAGGAAGTGAGTATCTCTCTTTCTTCATGCTTACGTCTTTCACGGGTTTTGCACAAACCAACGTTGTTATACCCAAACAGAACACTACCAGCTAACAACTACAACAAAAAAGAATTCCAACTGTAAATGGAAATTAAAAACAAACAATTCAGAAGGAAACTAATCATGGAACCAAGGGGAATAGTATTCAATACATGAAAGTTTAAATTGCCCTGGGATAAATATTTTTGTCCATTCTAAAGACCAAATGATGATGGGTTCAACTTGATCTCGGCCTCTGAGAGGCCAGCAAAACTTTCCAGCTAAGACTTCTAGTGCTTCTCACTGGGAAAGAGTCACTGTATCTCCAAACTTAAACTGGTCTCTACTGAGCTGTGGAGGGATAGGAAGCTTTGGGTTTGCATCTCAATGAATACACATGGACTGGGGCCTTAGCATTTCTTCAAAAATAAACTCTAGCTGAGAATTCATTGTCTGCCCAACAACTCCTGCCTACAGATATTAAGATGCTTACTGGCTGTTTAAAAGTATTAATGAGTCACTTCTTAGATTGCCAATTCCTGGCATTGAAACAATGCTGAATTGGCAATCATCTTCAAAAGTGCAAATTATACATGATGTTTTTCATGTTGAAAAAGGAATCTGGATTTTCATTCGAACAGCTTCCTCTTCTAAGAGAGGTGAGGGAGAGTTCTCTAGGATGTGGCATACTCTGAGAAATATTTTTTATATTGGTGTTGTTTTGTAAAATGAGAGCTGGTGCCAATGGGCATCTGCATTTAAGAAGAGGTGATTTTATGAACATTGAAATAATAATAATTAGTAGATAATTTTCTCTTATTATTTATTAAAGTGATATTCATTCCATGGTGATGTTTAAGGTAAAGAAGTTTTAAGGATCATGAATCCTACCCTTTATTTATGAATGATTCATACCAGCAGTAAATAATATTTCATTAAGGATTTATAGTCTTTTTAGTTTATGAATATATTCAAATCACACTTGAAATTTTTAAATAGTTAATTGTTTAAAAAGAAAACCAACATTTATTTTTCTTTTAAATAATACTTATAAAATGGTAGTAATCATTTTATTAATCATTAATCATAACAGTTTAAAATGATTTTACTTCAGCTCAATGTATTTCAGCCAAGTTTTATTGGTTTTGTTTCTTTAACCTTTATAGATATTCAATCCAATGATTCCTTTAAATCTTGTCTTATCAAGTAATATGAAAGTTCAGCATATTTGCTGAGTAAAATTTGCCAAGGCCTGATAATTTCTTAGCAACAAAAATGGTGAAGCAGATAAATGTTTGAAAAATAATGTGCTACAGCTTTTTCATGTATAAAAACCATACCACCAATAGTGTTAGTAAGTTTTGAGATTTGAGGATCTCTTCATAACTCCCAACCTCAACACCTGTGTGTACACAGAAAGGCACGCACTGACACACAGTGTGACGTCAACAAGAAAAGGCCCTACTCCTTCAGATGCTTTAGTCTAACCAAAGTTCAAGGACCATGGGGAAAGAGCAGGTTCAATATCTTTTTTTAAAGCTTTATCTTTTAATTACAGTTTACATTCAATATCATGTTGTATTAGTTAAAAAATATAGATTTAGAATACCGGATTCAGCGTGTCACCTGTCACTAAGACTTCCTCATGGTAAAATAGATTCCCTCCCAGCACCGGACTCCAAGCCTGAAGATGTGTTTGTAGTAATTTCTGTGGGCCTCTTATTAAATGACAAGATTGGACCATTGCACTTTGATTTGACTATTGAACTAGATTCATTTGACTTTATGAGATGTGTATGTTTTATAATTAGCATGCAATATATTGCCTCTAGATAGGTAATAGCAGCCATAAAGTTAAGAGATTGTCAGCTGCAGTCAGATAGGTCTGGGTGTCAATGCCGGCTCTGTTCATCCATTACTAACTGTGTATTTGAATTTGGGTGTCATTTTACCTTGTGGGCCCCTGTTTCCAGATTTATAAAATAGTATAATAATCTTTATCTCTTAATTTCTCTGAGAGTGCAATGGGATAATGTGTGAAAACGCTTCGCTCTAGTGAGCGAACCAGTAATGGCTATCACTATGAAATGGTAAAAAGGACTCAGGATCCATACTTAGGGACGTGCAAAGATACAAAGAGCCTGCTCTGTCTCTCTATTTTTTTTTCAGTATGCAACCCATTATCTTGAAGTTCCATGTGTAAAGCAGACCTCAAATAAGAGAACACTTACAATTTTATTGTTTAATTTTAAATTTAAGTAAAATTTAAAAAATTAAAATCTTTTCAAGTTACATGAAGTTTAAACATTTTTAATAAAATTAAAATAAGTAAGTAAATAAATGAACTTATTTCAGGTAATGAAGATAAGCACATCCATACTTCCACTTTGCAACAAATAAGAACCGTGACGGATCAAGTGGGGCAAAATGAAGGAAACGCCGCACATCCCCAGCCCGCCAAGAGGACAGCGCTCTCGCCGCCATCAGTCGCCGCAGCACAGAGGCCTGCTCCTGAGCCGGCTGAGCCGGCTGGGCCGCAGGAGCCCTCGTTCCAGTCTGGAATCCTGAGAACTATGTCCCGGTGGGATGTCCGAGCGGAGATTTTCCTGTGGAGCTTTCTGCTGTGGTCGGACACCGTAGAAATGATGCGTGTGGCCGGTCACCAAGCCGTGTACAAGTCAGCCTGGCTATACCCAGTTTATATATTTAGTTTTATTTCACTTCTGCGAATTATACTCACTCCTCAGAATCCTCTTCTGAATTCCCTGGGCATCCTGCTCCAGGATTTACCCTTTATTTTCGTCAGACTTAGTTTAATCATTGACTTGGGAACTATCACCCCCGTATTGGGCCTTTGCAAAAATGTACTGGTGACTCTCTCTTATGTTTACTTCAGTCACTTAACCAAGTTCAGGGTGTTCTCTACCTTTGAATTCTCTTCATTTTAAAAAGAAAATGTAATATAGTCAAACCTCTTTATTATGCATGTGTACACATTTGTATTCTTATTATTTTCTGGGGCATAAGTTTTTTCCACTATATAAAGAAATAAAAATAGATTATAGAAAATAAACTATTTAAAAAAACTCTAAGATCAGTTTTTATGTGAATAAATGGTGCTAAATATAAGTAAATTTGTATTCTTGTAAGCTGGCTCCCCTGGATCCCTAGAAGACACAAGGAGTTAATTTCAGTTGGTCATGCATACTGCAATTTTCTAAAACATTCTTCAATAAGGGCTTAAGAAATGAGAACATGTTTCCCCACTAAGTCCAAGAATGAGATTTTATAATTCATAGTAAATTAACTATATTATATTAAATTAAAGAGCATTACAAGAATTAGAGAGTTAAAATTAAATTTTAGAAAATACACCAGGATTTATTCAATAATTTTTAGATTATATGTTTTAAGAATTGTATTTTTAGGGTCTCCTTCAAACAAGGAATTATATTCTTCATTCCACTGTGATAAGTGACTTTTATGTATTAATTGAATTAAGCATAAAAAGGAATTCTGTTTATCAGATATTTGGCTCAATTTAAGGCTTAGCTCTTTTATTAGAACTGAAGTACTAACATAAAGATTACTTACTGTAATAAAGTCAAGGTACAGAAGTAATACCTAGATAAAAGTTTATGATAGGAAGCCATAATTCAAGATATAGATGTCAAGGTAAAAGAGTATTTCTGGAATTTGGTACCAGCATAAAAATAATCACGTACAAGCCCTGTTTAAAATTAGTTGAAGTTACAAATGTAACAGCAAATACACGAGTTTGTGTCTTATGTGATTTTATATAATGGATATCTTGATGTAAATACTGAGATACATAACTATGTAGTTTACCTTCACTGTGTTGGAACACTCTTGAATATTCATAGTAGGGGCTCTTAATTTTATATGAGTTTTCAGATGCTAAAAAGATTTGTGAGAGACCTCGGTGTGCAGAGTAATGTTTCACAGAGCCAGTCTCTTCACTGATCTTTGGGAACCAACAAGTTAAGACTGGATAACTGAACTTGGCTGCCACCCTGCTCTCCACCAAAGCTCCTAGTCACTGTTTCCTGCTTTCTGGTTTTCCCTCACACAGTCAGAGGTCTATTTGCAGCTGAAAAACCCTTGGCTTCTGGTTTTATCACTTTGGGCAAGTTCTTTGACTACTGTAAGCCCTAGTTTCCACATCTAAAAGATGAGTATATTAATAGTACTTTGATAAGCTTAAATAGTATTTTAATAGGTTGAGAGGGTTAAATGAGGGAGGGAATGGTTTCTTTACATAGTCTGACAAACAATAGTAACTTGACAAATGCTAGGTATTTTAATTGTACCAAATCAAAGAAAGAGTAGTAGCTAAATACATTGTTTAATTTTCCTATTTATTGCATTCTTTTTTAAAATGTATTTTTCAAAAATTTTATTGTATTGTTCCATTACCATTTAGTCTCCTTATACTCTTGTCTCCCCCTGCACAGTCACCCCAATGTTGTCTGTGTCCATGAATCCTTTTTCCTTTTTGCTCAATCCCTCCACCCACTACCCTCCCCACCTTAGTTTTCATCCTGCTCTCTATGAGTCTGTCTCTATTTTGCTTGCTAGTTCAGTTTGTTCATTAGATTCCACATATGAGTGAAATCATATGGTATTTGTCTTTCTCAGACTGGCTTATATCACTTAGCACAATGTTCCATTCAGCTCCATCCATACTTTTCAAAGGGTAATACTTTCCTCCTTTTTATGGCCAAGTAGTAGTCTTTTATGTAAATATTCCAAAATTGCTTTATCCACTCATTTACTGATGGACACTTGGGCTGATTCCGTGTCTTGTTGATTGTATCTAATGCTGCAATGAACACGGGGGTACTTATGTTTTTTTAAATTAGTATTTTGTGTTCCTTTGGATATATTCCCAGAAGTGGGATCACTGGGTCAAAAGATCTTTTTTAATTTTTTGAGGAAATTCCATACTGGTTTCCACAGTGGCTGCACCAGTCTGCATTCCCACCAACAATTCACTAGCATTCCCTTTCTCCACATCCTTACCTGCACTAGGTGTTTGTGAATTTATTGATGATAGCCATTCTCACAGGTATGAGGTATCTCATTGCTGTTTTAATTTGCATTTCTCTGATAACTAGTGACATTGAACATTTTTTCATATGTCTATTGGCCATCTGTATGTCCTCTTTGGAGAAGTGTCTATTCTGGTCTTTTGCCCTTTTTAATTGGATTATTTGTCTTATTTTTTGGTGTTGAGTTTTGTAAATTCTTTATAAATTTTAGATATTAACCCCTTATCAGATGTATCAGAGAATATGCTCTCTCATTGTGTAAGCTGTCTTTTTATGTTGTTGACATTGTCCTTTGCTGTGCAAAACCTTTTTAGTTTGACATAGTCCCATTGGTTTATTTTTTCATTTGTTTCTCTTACCTGGAAATATATCTGATAAAATATTACTATGAGCTATGTCCAAGATTTTGCTGCCTATGTTTTCTTCTAGGAGTTTTATGGTTTGGGGTCTAACATTTAAGTCTTTGATCCATTTTGAAGTTATTCTTGTGTGTGGTCTAACTTCATTTTTCTGCACATAAAGACAGTTGATAAAATTCTACACACATTTATGATGAAACCTCTCAGCACAGTGGGAATAGAGGGATATACCTGAGCATAATAAAGGCCATATATGACAAACTCAGTCCCAACATCGTATTCAATGGGCAAAAACTACAAGTGTTCCCCTTAAGATTGGGAACAAGACAGGGATGTCCGCTTTTACCTCTCTTATTCAACATAGTACTGGAAGTCCAAGCCACAGTAATCAGATAAGAAGAAATGAAAGGCATCCAAATTGGAAGGAAAGAAGTAAAACTGTCTTTATTTGCACATGACATGACTCTGCTCATAGAGAACCCCAAAGATTCCACCAAAATAAATGGTGGAATCTATTAGAACTGATAAATGAATTCAGCAAAGTAGCAGGATCCAAAATTACTATCCAGAAATCAGTTACATTTTTATATGCCAATAATGAACTACCAGAAAAGGAAATTAAGAAAACAATCCCATTTACAATGGCTTCAAAAAGAAGAAAATTCCTAGGAATAAACTTAAACAAGGAGTAAAAGATCTGTACTCGGAAAATCATGAGACATGGAAGAAAGCAACTGAAGAAGAAATGAGTAAGTGGAAGCATGTACTGTGTTCACAGACTGGAAGAATTAACACCATTAAAATGTCCATACTACCCAAAGCAATCTATAGATTCAACACAATTCCTATCCAGATGCCAACAACATATTTCACAGAACTAAAATTAGTATTTCAAAAATGTATGTGGAACCACAAAAGGCCCCACACAGCACAGCTATCCTGAGAAAGAACAAAGTTGGAGGAATCATGTTACCTCACATCAAACTAGGGCCACAGTACTCAAAACAGCCTGGTGCTGGCATAAAAACAGGCATGTTGCTATGTGGAACAGAACAGAGAGCCCAGAAATAAACCTGCATATTTATAGTCAATTAATATTTGACAGAGGAAGTAAGCACATACAATGGGTTAAAGAGTTTATTCACAAATAGTCTGGGAAAATTGGACAGATATGTCCTGTTGTATTCTTTCATGTCCCTGATTACCCTCAAAAATAATAATTTCAGCCATGAATTTGTAAAAAAGATAATATGTAAAATCTTAAGTTTATATGAGACTAATTTTTTAGCAAGTAGTGTGTTCAGAAATGAGAAATGTACTGAATGTACAGATTAAAGTAATGTGAGTATTCACTAATCAGGCACTTGAGTATTCCCTTTGAGTTCTCATGGAACCCTATTATAGTACTTTATTAAGACTTTCATTGTATGTTTACTTTTCTGAGTCATCCATAAATTTTTAAATTCCTTAAAGGAAGGCCTGTGGTTATCTTGTTTAACAATGTATCTTTGTCTTCATCTATCAAGCCAACAAATTTATAATACCTAACTCTAAGAATATTAATACAAATAATTTTTTAAACTATGAAATAATTTTTATTAAGACTATAAAACCAAGTAGTTGATTTGTAATATTCCTAAATATGAAAATATATTGCATAAATTTACATTTATGTTTATTGGAATATGTAGTATGAACAGTGCTCATACTGAAAAGTATTATTTACTTGAATTTTGTATCTTATATTTGAATGTGGATGTGTGGATATTTTGGGAAGTTGCAACATTTTATACAAATAATAAACATATACAAAAGATCACATGTAAGAGGGAAATTATTGAGTATCTAATTTAATATTTTAAGAGTATACACATGTTTATAATAGTCAAGTCTGTAGTATATAATAGAAATTATGCTAGTGAAACATTTATAGTTTTACAATATGTGATTAAAAGTTATATTATTAAAATTATATTGCGATTCTCATAGCTTCTAATGTCTGTTGATACTAAGGCCCAAATCAATTTTGAGTCCTTTTGAAAAGCTTACTTTTCATCCTGATGGGGTGGCTGAGTTGGTAGGAGCATCATCCCATACAACAAAAGGTTACAGGTTTGATTTCTGATCAGGGCACATACCTAGGTTACAGGTTCAATCCCTAGTCAGGGAGCATATGGGGGGTAACCAATCAATATTTGTCTTGTACATTAATGTTTCTCTCTCTGTGTGTCTCTCTCAGATCAATAAACATGTCCTTAGGTGAGGGTTTAAAACATTATTAAAAATGAAACTGCCTTAGGACCCAGGAATTACACTTTTGGGAATTTATACAAAGAAACCTGAAACACTAATTCAAAAGAATATATGCACCCCTATGTTTATTGCAGGGTTATTGACAATAGCCAAGATTTGGAAGGAAGCCAAGTATTTATCAGTAGATGAGTGGATAAAAAAGCAGTGGTATATTTACACAATGGAATACTGCTCAGTGATAAAAAAGCAAGATCTTACCCTCTGAAATACCATGAATGGACTTGGAGAACATTATGGTAAGTGAAATAAACCAATCCAAGAAAGACAAGTACCACATGATTTCACTCATATATGGAATGTAATGAACAAAATAAACTAACAAACAAAACAGAAACAGAGTTGAAACAGAACCATTCTGGGTTCTAGTTCCCTGGGTTCTATTGCCTGCCACCGAAAAACTGTGACTCCCAACGCCAGAGTCTTAAGAAAAGGACAGGAACTGTTTACTTAAAAATGGTGGAATTCTGCCATTAAATCCCACTCCCTTTAGGGAAAAAAAAAAAAGAAAACACTCATTATTACACAGTCCTGCCTCCCCTCGCCAAACCAGGTCAACCAGGGCTATCGTCTCCCAGGAAAAGAAATAGAAGCCTGTAGCTTAGCTGGGCAGATTCCCATCTGTATTCCGGCTTTTTCCAGTTATCTGTGCCCAGCTAGGCTCTGTCTCTTAATCCAAAACCACATGGCACTTCCTCATGCCGGGCTTGTGGGGGGGTCCTGCATCCTTTCAAACCACATGGCCAAGATCACTTCCAATCTGCATGGTTAAATGAGTAAAGGCTGCCCCACACTTGGGATTAAATGCCAGTGTGGATCTTCCTCTATAACCCCATTTCCGACTCCTCCCACAAAGGGTTATAACTGCCAGAGCTCTGGTTTCTTCTGCCTTTCTTGGCTGCCATTGTTAGTCTGGGCAAGCATGGCCTTGTGATGTAGGAACCACCTCTAAGCCACTGTCATGCCCACCTCACTGGCTCCAAGTGCGGCAGGCACAGCTACTTGACATTACTAAAACTCAATGTTTCTTGCGTTCCGTTAAATTGGAATGATAATGGATTTTTAAGAAATGCCTTTTTTTCGTCTACAATGTATTTTTAAAGGATTTAGCTACCTTAGAGAATATGTTTTTAAGAACATTTGAGTGGATAAATATAAAATTTATACTCTAAATTGCTAAAATTTATAGGTAACATTACATATTTGTTGTAGACCCTGACTGTTTTGTGTCTTGACTTATATCTAGGACGTTTTCAGATCATAAAATATATATTTTTAAATTTTATTCTTAAAGGTTTTTCAATTATTAAATGCATCAAATAACTTTCTAATTAAATTATTTTGTAAAGTTAAATAAGTATGTTATAAAGATGTGTGCCGCGCCAAAGAAAACGCAACACCGATTACAAAACCGCAAAACTCATAGGCCCTGCAGAAAGTGTGCGTACCTGTACAGTAGATTACAATAAAATTAAATATATTATTTGAAAAGAATTACAATTAGAGCCAAATTTTAGATAAATAATCTAACACTAAGGTCTTTGACTACCGTGAGGTAATTGTTTTCTATTAAAACTGCAAACACTTACAGGTGTTTTGGTATAGTACAGCAAGGATTGGGAGATGTGAGGAATAAGAACATGAAAGACATGTTCCATCTTTTGTGTTTTTAAATGCTTACTTAGCTGCTTCATTGTATCTTCTTTCTTCTGAGTCAAAATTATCTTGATACCATTTGTGCAAATTCACACGTAAAAAATAGGCTTGCTTGAGTACAATAATTCTGCATCCATCATCAGTTTACCAGTTTTTTTAAGATTTTATTTATTTATTTCTATTTATTTTTTCCTTTATTTTAATTGTTGTTCTTGTACAGTTTTCTGTCTTTTACTCCCATCCCAGCCCCCCACCCCAGCTCTCCCCACCTCCCTCCCATTTCCACCCCCACCCTAGTTTTTGTCCTGTGTCTTTTATACTTGTTGCTCTAGACCCTTCCCCTTTTCCCTTGAAATTCCCTCCCCTCTCCCCTCTGGTGACTGTCAGCCTGTTCTCAATTTCAGTGTCTTTGGTTATATTATGCTTGCTTGTTTGTTTTGTTGATTAGGTTCCTGTTAAAGGTGAGATCATATGGTATTTGTCCTTCATTGCCTGGCTTATTTCGCTTAGCATAATGCTCTCCAGTTCCATCCAGTTCCATCCATGTGGTTTACCAATTTTAAATGATAGAATTTGTTGAGCTGATTTTCTTGGAATTACCTCAGAACAAAGGATCCACTAAGTTCATCTTAACGTGGAATTGAGTGGGTGTGTGGTAATGATGTTTACGAAAGGGAAGGTCTAGGAGGAAATGAAATAGTTCAGTAATTGTCTTGCAAATTAAAAAAAGTGAAGGTTTTCTTTATTTTATGGATACTTCTTTAGCTTAAAGAAAATACTAGTTAGGCTCAACCATCATCATTAATGACTAAGCAAAAGCCAGAACTAAAACATAGCCAAAGAATATAAAGAAGATGGCAAGAGCTGAATTTTATTTTTATTGTGGTAAAATATACATAGGTAAAACTTACCATTTTAAACATTTTTACATGTACAATTCAGTGGGTTTATGTATTTCACAATGTTGTGTAACTATCTGTTTTCAGAACTTTCTATTATTCCAAACAGAAATTCTGTACCTATTAAGCAATAACATTCACTCCCCCCTCCCCCACCAGTTCCTGGTAACCTCTCTTCCATCTCTTAAGAATTTGCCTATTGTATATGCATCATATAAATGAATCATAGAATGTTGTTCTTTTGTGTATGGATTTTTTTCACTTAGCATTATGTTTTTAAGGTTGTACATGTTGAAGCAGGTATCAGAATTCTTTTTGTGGCTAAATATTACATTATACATACACACACTCACAAACATACATACACATTGTTTATCCATTCGTGGGCTGTTAGACGCTTGAGTTGCTTCTATCTTTCGGCTACTATGAATAAATGCTTCTATGAATGTTAGTATACAAATATCTGTTTGAGTCTCTGTTTTCACTTCTTTGGGGTATATACCTTTAAGGGGAATTGCTGGATCATATGGCAATTCTAGGTTTAAATTTCTGTGGAGGTTCCAGACTGTTTTCCACAGTACCTACACTGTTTTACATTCCCATCAGCAATGAGCAAGGGCTGTTCTGTTGCAATGCGTTGTTTTGCTGTTGCTGCTGCTGAGTTGAACTTCCTTATATATTATGGATATTAATTCCTCATCATATGATTTACAAATATTTTCTCCCATTCTGTGGGTTGTTTTTTCATTCTTCTGATAGTGGCCTTTGATGCACAGGGTTTTTATTGTAATTTTGATGAAGCCCAATTTATCTATTTTTTCTTTTGCTGCCTGTGATTTTGGGGTCATACAAAAAAATTCATTACCAAATCCAATCTCATAAAAAATTTTTCCTGATGATTTTTCTAAAAGTTTCACAGTTTTAGGTCTTCTAGAACATACAACTCTGATAATTGAAAGACAAGATCTTTATTGTCCACTCTGTGTCCAGCAAGCTGCCCTAGAAACTTACTCTACCATCCCCACTGTGACTTGCCACAAAGTTGGGGAGAGGAAGATGGTAGCCACTACCACAAGGGAAAGGTTGAACATCACCAGAATTTACCAGCCTCTGCATCAGGCTCTCCACTGGACGCTCCAAGTTTTCTTCTGGAGTCCAGAGTCCAAAGTAGTTACTTCGGGCCGTTCCAGGCAGTTCAATAGCTGTTTAGGGGCAATGAACTGGCTGCCATTCTTCTAGCCTAATAAACCTTTGTTTCAGTAAAGTCAAGGTCATGGTATCAAATTTTGGGGAGATAGTTGGCTTTCTTTTGCTTAAAGCCACGGATTTTAGCATTGATTCTAGTTGGCCATGTGACACATTCATGTAATACAAAGAAACCCAGAGAGTGAGTGTAGAGAAAATTCAATTAAATTTTATTTGCTTCTGAAATTGATATAAATTCAAATTAGGCCAAACTTTTTGAATTATTATTACTTATTTACCTTTAGAAGCCATAAATGGCTTGTTCAGAATCCATTTTTTCATGATAAATCAGTGAAGCAATGTTTTAGAAACGTTTTTGTTTCATGTGTTCTGTTTTGTTATCAAACTTTTTGTCAGTTAAGCATAGGCTTAATGGAAAAGAAACAATTTGTCCTGTGCCCTACGTTTTCACCATCTTTCATTGTTCTGTCAAAATAATCTTAACTTTAGAGTGTTAAAAACAACAATGCAACAACGCAACAACAAAACAAACCAGCGAGATGGTGATAACACACTTCTTACTTGGAAAAAGGTTTATAACTTTATCATAAAGATAGTGAATCTTGGAGATTTCCCACCTGAAGATAAACCAGTCCTTAACATTTCAAAAAAATACATTTCCAGCAGTTTCTTTCTAATGGCTAACATTTCTCATGTTCTGTTGTGGGTGGCCTATCTAGTTACCATAGCTGATTCGAAATGTTCTTAAGTCATGTTTTACTTCTGAAAAATAAAAAAAATATAGATGTTTAGGGATTAATATTGTACTTATGATAGGTTTGTTGCCATTTTTTTAAAGGAAGAATTTCACCTGCCATGTAATGAATGTATCTCTTTTTGATCAAAAGAGCAGATTTTCCCCTAGCAGGAGGACTCATCCAAGCGAGAAGAGGATCACTGTGTGTGAGGCCGGGCGGCAAAGCTTTACTGCAAATCCTTTGTTGGTGTTTTCTCTGGCCTTCTCCAGAACTTTCAAGAGAAAGACTTCTGGAACTTTTTCTCTCCCAGCATTACTGTAACTCCGTCAGGTCTAAGCCTCTTTTTCACTATTCTCCTAGCTAAAGGAACAAAGCTCCATGTGCACAGTTTCTTTTGAAACTTTCAAAGAAAAAGAGATACTCTAAAAAGCACTGATTATGGAAAATGAGAGGGATGGATTGCAGCCATTAAGAAAATGTTTCTGCCATAAACTGTCTTGTTTAGCGCCTGCCATTTCCGTCCCTGGAGAGAATGGTTGTCTGTCTGCTCAGAGGCACCCTGGATTCAGCTGCTTCCTAGAGGGAACCTCAGCGGGTTGACACAGGTAATGGCCTCCAGCTGGCTTGCCACACAGCCCCATCTGAATAGGCTGTGGGACCCGGAGCTCTTTCACTTCTGCCCTGCCAGCAGGGCCGCCCTGCTCCTCCTCTTTCACCATTGCCCTCTGTCCTCTCCCCTCTCCCCTTGTGGTGACCCCTCTCCTACACGTGTCCTGTTCTCCCCTTCCACCGTGTCTGCTCCTCTCAGAAGTTAGCTTACCCAGCAAAGTTGTAACTTTGAATTCCTGTTTTCTCCAACCTCCCTCATGTGACAGGATATCTCCTTATTGGAGGTTTTCCCTAATTTCAGAAGCCCTTTAAAAGTGAGGGCTTCCTCCACCGTTCTTTTCAGCAGGGCTGCTCTGAGAGTGGAGCAGGGGAAGGGGTGATCCAGCGCCCTCCTTGTTTGGGTCCCTCGGTAGCCTCTCTTCTCCATCACTGGAGAGGAAGCATAAACTCTGGGACATGAAGCTGTCTCTGCTCCTGACCTTCCTGTCTCTCACTCCAGTTGCTGTGCAGCTGTTGGGTAAGTTGGCTCTGGGGTGAAAACTTTCGGACTGGGGGCCCAGGGTCAATGGCCACCTTACTTTCTTGGGTCATTGTCAATGGATTCCTTTCAATGCCTGCGGTGAGGAGGACAGCAAAGCTCCCCTGAACCACCAGCTCTGCAGGAGAGCTGCTGCCTGGGCCTGGGTGCCGGGCTGGAGGCTGGGCAGGGCAGGGGCGCTGCCTCTCTGAGCCTCTGTCTCCCTTCTGACTCCTCTCATCTCCCATCGTTCCTTCCCTGCCTTACTCTCAGGGGAACTCTTCTCTGGTTTGTGCATTCCAGTTTTCACTTCTCAATATTTCTCTCTAACCCCCAACAAGTATCTTCCGAGTGTTTGTGGCTGAAAGGGGGCAGCTCTGGTGTCTCTCCTTGTTGTGGTCTAAGGTGATTCTGCAGATCACAGACCAACAAAGGCATTCCATGTGATTTTCACAATTTGTCTTTTTTCCCCCCCTGGGAAACAGTTTAATTATTCATTGTTTTTATTGCTAGGAAGTTCATTCTTATCTGCAGCCCAAGTTGTTCAAACTGATATATTCCTGATTTTTGTTTTTTTGTTTTTTTTGTCTTCTTTTTGTTTCTTTTTTTCTGGAGACTGGTAACTTCTCATGAGGAACATATTCAGAGCTTTCCAAATTTCTCAAAAACATCATTGAGTCACTCTTTTCTATTCTCTAGACCAGCGGTTTTCAGCCTTTTTCATCTCATGGCATACGCAAACTACTGAAATATTGCAGCACACCAAAAAACATGTTTTTTGTTAATCTGACCAAAACCAGGTATAATTTTGATTCATTCACACTGATGGCTATTTTGTGTTGTCTCTTGTCATTGTCTTCATTTGACAATCTAAGGGAAAAGAGGTCAGTACACCTGACTAAAATAGTCAGGTATTGCATGTTTTAAAAATTCTTGCAGCACATCAGTTAGAAATTGCTAATCTAGACTTTACCTGCTTAGACTTCAGAACGAGAGTGGGAGTGGCTGGAGGAAGTTTTACTCCCAATTCTCTCTCTCTCTTTCCTTTCTCTCTTGTTCTGATCACAAAGGATCTTTATTAAAGAATGCATATTCTTGTGATTCAAAACAAAATATTTTAAAAGAATTATATACCTAATAAAATTGATATAAAAGTGTTTTATTTAAAATTGTTATAATAAAATATAAATAGACATTTAGAAGATATTTGTCATTTTAGAAAACGCAGGCTTTAAGGATTAAGAACAACTGTTTAAACTCACTGCCTGGATGTGCCCTTTTTCTGAAATTAATGTTAACTTTATATTGTTATTTCATCAGTTCTTGATTGTTTGGTAAAAAATATTAGAAAGCTCCCAGTTCTCTTTTGAGATGAAACAAGAAGGGGTTTTAACTTTGAATATTTGGTCACGATCCCTCTTCGTTTCTCTCAAATCTGCAAACACCAACTGGCACTGTGCCAGCGGCTCTCCACGCAGCGCTGCGGTGGTGGGGGCAGGCTCTGCGTGTGGCGGGGGGCACAGTAAGATGGAAGCTCCCATACAATGGGGAAGCTTTTCAGGGAGAGAGGTTCTTGTCACGGGAAACGTTCAATTTTGTTTCAATGTAATAAGCATTGAGTAGTAGTGATTCTAAAAACACAAGCAAGGTCAGTATGGTTTGCACCTTGCCAGGAAGCCACTTATTTCTTTGGGCTTTGGTTTCCCTGTCTACACCGTGGGGAGCTTAGTACTACCTGCCCTGACCCTTGCTGCAGAGATTTAATGAATAAATGTTTAGCACTTACTGTGGTCCATGGGAAAGGCTTCATCAGTGTTAGCTAAAGCTGTGACTTTTTTTTTCTCCATAGTAGTAAGTAATTGTCCAATAAAATAGTATATTAAGTATTTAAGGAGAGGCTTCCCAAGAAACAATGCTGAAGGAAGGTTCCTGGAGCCTGAATAGGTATTCACCTTAGTCCTGGCTGCAAAGCTACTTACATCTCAACCAGCTGGTGGTACTGAAGGGGGAGCGGCTTTCCCTGGAGCGAGAAGACCGTAGCCTGGGGCTGGACATCATCCCCGAGCCCATCCAGAAAGTCTTTTGTGAGGCAGATTAATATGTTCCTTGTGGCCCTGCAGCTTAGAACTAGGAGCAGTGAAAATCTCCTAAGGGCGCGCTGTCTCCAGTAGAACAGTCTGCTTAGGAGAAAGGTCCCTGTCACAACAGGTCCTCAGATACAAGCTGGATGACTAGTTCAAGGGCTGCATCTGAGACCTGGACTCGAACACAGCTCAGGGCAATGGAAACCTACGAGGCCACATTAGGGGCCACATTAAAAAGAGTAAAAAGAAATAGGTGATGTTGGCTTTATGAATATATTTTATCTAGTGCAATACAGCCAACGTATTTTTAGTCAACATTAAAAATTAAATTTTTAAAATCCGGGTGTATTCTCTAGTTACAGCACACCTCAAGTCACACTGACCTCGTGTCTAGGGTGCTATGGACCCACGGGGCTGTGGACACCGTGTTGGGCAGCACACATACAGCCCCTCATTTTCCTTAAACTGACTTAATGCTTTGGGGGGAAAAGTGTTTCTCAGTTTACTTAAAGATTTTTCCTTCCTGGGGACAGCAGGGTGCCTTATTCCGATGGCCGTCTTCCCCTTGATAGACACAAATATGCGAGGAGCAGGGAGGTGCTGCAGATCTATTTAGCTAGAGAATAAAAAGCAAAAATGTTGGTAAGGGAGCCCCTTTCAGTATTTTGGGGGGAGCCTATAATTCTTATTTTACTTTTTCTTGGCTTCAGTAGCACATGATAAGTGGTGATGTCTGAATCAAAGCAGAATACCTGCTTAGTTAGCAGTAGATGCCAGGATGCATGAATGAATCTTCAGAATCTTCTCCCTGCTTCTGTATTTATTGCGAAAACCATGAAAAGGTCTCCCTTATTCCTTGCGATCGATGTCTTTTCCACTCAGAACCCTTCTCCCATGAGCATCCCTGTCATACCCAGGAGGCCCAGCTTAACAGATGAGCCACTCTCCCTTTGGACCCCCCTTCTTGCCCTGCTATCCCTTCAGCAGGAAGAACTGCATTCGGTGTCAGTTTTAGATCTCAGACGGGATACAATTAAATGAGAGACATGGTGAAAGTTGCTTAGACACAGACATTGGACCAAGCAGGGAAGTTTACCTTGAAATGGGTTAGTTTGACTCACTAGCAAGGTGTGTTGGTAAACATAACAATGGTTCTCAGAAGAAAGAAACCATTGGTTTGTGGCATTTACAGATTTCCATGGTGTAACAATCCCATCAAGGTTGATTTCAGACAACCAATGTGATGCCCCTGAGGGCAGAGTTGGGAAGAGCTGCTCTCACTAGCCAGTGAGAGTGAAACAAAAAATACGGTGACTGTGATCTCTAGAATGGTAGCAACATCTTTCCTCTTGGCTATTATCAAGCATTATTGGATGAAAAAAATTGTATGGTTAGGTTGGTCCCCAGAGGAGAACAGTGAAAATTAGGTGGAACACAAAGAAGAATAGGAAGAAATAAACAGGGTCCTATCAAAAGGAACTGAAAATGCAATCAAAAGAAAAAGGGATTTGAAGACAAAGTCTTCCAATTACAAACCAAATAAAGGTCACAGAGCACTTTTAGATCCTTAATCAGGTCCTCACAACAACCCCTTGAGGTGTAATGGGTGAGTGTTACCATGCACCTTAGACTATATGAGAAAACTGAGGCTTAGAAGTCAGCTAGCCAGTAAGGACCAGAGCTAATTCTCAACCGTGGTCTTCTGGCTTTGAGGCTAAGAAGTAGTTATAATTTACCAGCTTTAGTGTGTTGATCAAGAAAGACATAAATATGCTTCAAAACTACAGTATGTTGAGGAAGGCCTTAGTTGCTTTATTTGTATCAATTGCTTAGACTTTTCACTTGGAGAAGGGAAGAGAAGGCATTAACATTTGAGTGTTTACTATCGGCAAATAATATGTTGGACACTTTACATAAATGATCTCATTTAGAAGTTCACAGCAACTCTGTCAGAAAGCATATGATCCCCATGTTACAGATGAGGAAATTGAGGCTAGAATTATTAATTTAACTGAGGCAACATAGCTAGTAAATGGTGAAACCAGAATTTGATTCCAAATTTGCTGACCCTGAAGAACATACTTCTCTCCACTACATCACCTATGACCTGAGGATATTTGTCCTTTTGTCTGTCCTTTTGTCCCTTTGTCTGGGCTGCTGCAACAGCTTTGTTTTCTCTAGTCTCATCCGGCCCTGAACCATTTCACACTGTCTTCAATACTGATTTTCTCAAGTTAGCGATAATAACGAACTAACATGTATTGAGCAATTTCTCTGTGTCAGAACTGCCCTAAGCACTTTACTTGGATGGTCTCATTTAATTCTCGCTTCAACCAGCAGGTCCTGTTATTTCACCTTTATTTTTCAGATGGGGAAAAGGAAGAACAGAGTTGTTTGGAAATGCGACTCTGGTCACACAGCCAGTGAGCAGTGAAGCTCTGATTATGTCATGATCAGATTGACATGATGCATAAAGATTAATTAATTAGTTAGTATGGCGATGCACGGAAGAAGAAAGAGGGGTGTAGCATCAGTTTATTACCTACAGGCTTTGTTGGTTTGTCTTAACGTTGGAGGAGAAGCTGGCATTGTGAAGTTATAGACCTAGGAGGGAAAAGACAGGACAGAGAGTGCAGAGGCAGGAGGGCGTGGAATCCAGGACCCGGCTGAAGGGACCAGCAGTCCAAGGGAGACCTGCTGAGACGGGAGTGAACGGACCCAAGAAGTGTGTAGACATTCATATCTTTAGGGAGGAAGGCAGGATGTTAGCAGAGTTTCTTAATCCTGGCTTCTGTTTTTCTCAAGGTCACACCCATATTGATTCATATGGGCATCTCCCTAAATACCCAAATGCACTGACTTAAAATAGTAGGTTCTCTGAATATTTGATGAATGAAGGATTTGAGTGAAAAATAAAATAATTCTCAATTTTTCCTGTAATCTTTTGTTCAGTATTGCAAAACCTAACACTGTGATCACTGTCTTCCCTTCCCCCCAGCACTTGGCATAGCTCTTTTTTTTTTTTGCATATACTTGGTACACATAAATATTTGTTTTTACTTAATTTCAGTTCTTTGGGGATACATGTGTAGGTTTTATATTCACTGATAGGCTCATAGACAAATTTCTTAGTCTGTATTGCTTAAGATATTGACCTCTGATAATGATTTGAATGAAGTAGATTATCTGGGAGGTAGTCCCAGATAACACTGGAAGAGGAGGGGGGCAGTGAGACCAGAAGGGAAGGCGCTGATATAGGGTGTGTTAGGGAGCCAGTTACCACTGTAGACACCGGGAGCTGAGCCCTGCTGGAGTGCTCTGGGTAGCAATGTTATAGTATGTGCCTCAGTCATCCCACCATGGGTGCAAGGACCTACTTAGGGTGTTATACATCAATTCCCATCGATCTCTGGTGAAGGACTACTCTACTCCTAGGTGGCATTGGTTCTCTGACTCTTCTGGTCCCCACACTGTGCAGGAATAGGGGACTCTGATGGCCAGAAAATGCCCCCAGGCCCAGTGGTGTGGTGCTGTCACTGGAGAGCAGGGCTGGCATGCACTTAAACAGCAAAAGGATGGAAGAAATAAGTGGAAGTCTCACAGCATCTGCTAAAAAGTACCCACTTACTTTACTCTTATCTAGCTTCTTTATCTTCCAGGAGTTCTTTTCTTTTTTCATGTCAGCAATTTATTGATAGTGAGGAAAGTCTAAAAATGTATAAGGGAACATAGCATATAATAGTTCTATATCTAGACAGTTATCTTTAATAACCTAGGTTTTTTTTGGTAGTAAGTTTGGAAATTTAGTGACTTGCTCAATGTTATAGAATAATCTAAAACTCATTTAAAAGGAAATTCACACCCATGTTCTTGGATATCAGTTATTTTTAACTGAGATATTGGATTGAAACACATTGTTTCTTTCCTCAATGTATTTTGAGTTTTGATTTTCTGCTCTTTAATTAATGAAACACAGGAGAGTGTGAGTTCAGTGTGGCAGGGGACTTGTCTCTCGTTTTGTGTTCAGCATGGTACCTGGAATATATGTGTTGAAAAATAAGTGTGAGACCAGTAAGATAGAAGTTAAGATGGAAGGAAGCTCTTTCCAATTCTGTAAATGAATTTCCGATGTGTATTAAAAAGAAGGAAACACATATTTGAGCCCAAAAATGAGACTGCAGATAAATGAATGTGGCTATCCAACGGTTCTCATTTGTTCAGCTTCTCTGCAATATTTTTATTGCAAAACAATTAGTATAAATGAAAAAGCAGAATATGTATACCTATGTATAAAACATTAGTGTGGTTTTTAGTGGCAAAAATGCTACAAGCTGTTTTTTGTGCAAGTCCTTGAGTCACTTTAAAGGGAGAGGTAAGATATTTTAAATCAGCAACATTGCACAGAAACGTGATAAAAGCAACACTACATGTTGACTAGTTGGGAGAAGAATAACGTATGAATGTAGGACCATAAAAGGATAATTTTACATTTCCTTGTATTGTCTCACAAAGTCAATATCACACTTGCACTGCTTCCTAGGGTTAAAGATAAATAAAGGAAGCAAGAATAGATAAGTTTGTGTTGAAATTGAAGCTTTTCTTTCCAAGCATTCCTTTCATAAGTATGAACATTTATAAATTGCTCTTCAGTACAAATAAACTTTCAGGGGAAAAGTAATATTAAATAGACCCATTATCATTAATATATTATTAAAGAAAATAATATACCTGGCTTACTAGGGAAGATGCTTCAGATTTAATTCTTTCATTCATACAACTATTATTCGTTGAAAGGTTATTATGCTCCAAAAGGAGAGAATGCAGTACTGAACCAGAAAGATAATCTTTCTACTCATGGAATTTACATTCCAGTAGGGAGACATAGACAAAACATAAGTACATTTTTTAAAAGAATACATTTTAAGATTGTTACGAATATTATATAGAAAATAAAAGTAAAAGTAGGATAATCTGCTTGCTAAGGAGTTAATACTTGAGCTGGGACTTTAATGAGCATTCTGTGAGAAGGGAACTTGAAATATGAAACTTCTAAAGTGGAAATGAGCTTGAGGTGTTTCAGGAAGAGAGAGGTCTCGTGGCTGAAGGTGGGGAAGGAGAGCAAGAGAGGGAGGAGGTTAGGGCAGAGGGGCCCGGCTGGCTCATGGCCTCGTTAGAGAGCTGTGATGTGGAGGCTAGTTATTTTCTCCTAGGTGCATTGCTTTCTTTGATTATTCCATTTCAAAGAGAGAAAGACCAGAGCAAGACCACAGTGGGTTGGTCTAAGGTGGTGCCAGTGGAAATGGAGAGAAAATAATGAATTAGGGTACATGGTTCCTGGTAGTCAGGCTTCTCCAGAGAAATAGAACTGATAGGACATGTGTATGTGTGTGTATCTATCTATCTATCTATCTATCTACCTACCTATCTATCTATTATCTATCTATCTATCTATCTATCTATCTATCATCTATCATCTTTCAAGAGATAGTTATTTTAAGAAATTGGCTCATGCCAATCATGGAGGCTGGCAAGTCCCATATCTACCAATATAGACTAGCATACTGGAAACTCAGCAAATAGTTGATATTTCAGTTCAAGTCCAAAGGCAGTCTAAACCAGAATTTTCTCTTCATCAAAGACCTCAGTCTGTTTTCTCGGAAGGCCTTCAACTGATTGGATGAGGCCCACTCACAGTATAGAGAATAATGTGCTTTACTCAAAGTCTGCTGATTTAAATGTTAATCTTATCTTTATAAAAAGAAACTTCATGACAACATATGGACTGGATGGAGTTTGATCCAATATCTGTGTGCTATGACCTAGCCAGGTTGACACCTAAAGTTAACACAGTATATTTTGGAGTAGAGAAAAGAGCCTGCTTTTGTCCTAAGAAGTAAAGGAAAACTGAAGATGCAGGATGGCTCCTGGGTCTTTGGCTTATGGATCCAGGGGGCTGATGGTCCCATTAATAAGAGAGGA
Organism: Glossophaga mutica; assembly: GCA_039655065.1. Lineage (NCBI taxonomy): Eukaryota > Metazoa > Chordata > Mammalia > Chiroptera > Phyllostomidae > Glossophaga > Glossophaga mutica. The sequence goes on from CM077303.1 coordinate 164,340,397, forward strand.
CTGAACGTTCATGAAAATACTATCATATTTAGAGTAAAATTAAAACCAAACTACAGATGAAAATTAAACACGTGAAATAAAAGTCAAATATGTATAAAAACTTCTGAAAGAAGAGCTCTACTTGTGCGTAAAAACTTTCAAGCACCTTTCCTTAAATGGCTAGTTACCAACTTGTTGATTGACTAAATCTGGGCAGTTACTAAGTGTTGAGTGCTTGACAGTACAATGCAATGACTGAAGTATGACATGCAAGATATATTTATTATTGATGATATGTGGAAGATATATTTATTATTGCTGATGAGATATTACTGAACAAAACTCTCTGAAAAGTGGAAGGCAAGTCTAGATAGGAAAACAATAGGTGGAAGAGCAAACAAATTAAATGTAAAGGTTTTATATAGTTGAGTGTGTGTGTGTATGTATATATGTGACAAAACTTCAGAATTTATTACCTTTTTAGATTAGAGGAGTCTAGATTTACATTTGTGTGTAGTAAATTATAGTAATTGTATTAAAATCTTTTTATTTTCTAAGTTCTTGTGTTTTATGGTGAACAAAACACCATATTATTTAAAATTTCATTTTATTGCCAATGTAGAAAGGCACTCATTTTGTCATGCTAGGAGAGTGATTTTCAATTGCTGTGCTGCAAGAACTTTCAAAACATGCAATACCTGACTATTTAGTCAGGCACACTGACCTCCTTTCCTTTAGGTTTTCAAATAAAAAAGTGACAACAGCCAATACAAAAATAGCCATCTAATGTTGAATGCCTTACCTCAGACCATAAATACGAAGGTCTTATAATAGAGTTGCATCATATTGGTCACGTTGTATAATAAGGTTGCATCTCATTGGTTAAATCTTGGTACCAGAAATCCTTATATACAAGTAAAGGCACCTATTTTTTAAAACATCACTTTGGAGCAAAAAGGGTAGGTAATTACTATTAATTTTTTTTTGTAAATCAAGATTATACCTATTTTTCTTGCCAGATCAGCAAAAAATATGTTTTTGGGTGTTCTGCAGAATTTTAGTAACTAGTTTATGTGTGCCAGGAGATGAACAGGGTTGAAAATCTTTGTGCTTGGTTGTGGGCAGCAACAAAATCGGATCAAGCCTGGGCAGCAGGTCAGCTCTATGGGAGGAGACTCAGTCCCGCATTGCATGTTGGGTTGACACATGTCAATTCCAAGGAAGCCAACAGAAGCAGATGTTCTGAATTCAGTCTTTTTAATATTTTTATTGCTGTTCAAGTATAGTTGTCTCCTGCCATCCCTAGTGATTTTCCTGCCATCGCTTTTCCCTGCCCCACCCCCTCGCCACCCTCAATCCTTCCCCCCTTTGGCTTTGTCCATGGGTCCTTTATACATGTTCCTGGATGACCCTTCCCTTTCTTTCCCCCATTATTGCCCTCCCACCTCCTCTCAGGTTACTGTCAGTTTGTTCTTTATTTCAATGTCTCTGATTATATTTTGCTACAAAAATCAGAAGAGCAGAAATGAGGAACACATTTCAGGAAGGAGCACCAGACGTACAGAGGCAGGCAGTCTCTAACAAGTGTGGAACAAGAGCAGCTATAAGAGCTTGGCAGGAAAAACCAATCTTTTTAGACAAAGATCCATTATAAAGTCTGAGTTGATGGTCCAAGAACTGACCTCAGAGTGTAAGTGGTGCTAACCTCAGATGGGTATTGAAAATGATAAATAGAATATGGCTGATAAAGTGCTCTGTAAACAGTGAAGGACTGTACTAGTGGGTACTGTTACCACTTTGTTGTATTTCACTGGGATGATTTGATTTAAAATAATGAGTTCATTTAGTCAGACCTTTAAGTATCTGCAATACTTACCAGCTCATTTTGAAAGAACCATCTAAGTAGAAGGAATTTAGCAAAATTTCACAAGAAGTGTTTAATTTATACTTATGTCACAAAATCAAAATAGTGTCTTTGATTTGTCTATTCTTAAAAGAAATGAACAAAAAAGCAGAACCTTCACATCAATTCAATTCTGATTTAAGGAAAGAAATATGCTTACCAGATTCTTTTTCTTTCATTTTTTTTTCTTTTTTGGCAAGAGGAAGTTGAGTTTTGCTAGCCAGCAGCTATGTGTTATAAGCATAAACCATCTATTCACATTTATTTAAATCACCATGCCTAAATCACAAGCACAAAAAAAAAAAAAAAAAAAAAAAAAAAAAAAAACAAACAAAAAAAACAATTACTTGGAAAGTTAGCCATATAAATATTACCTTAGATGATATTAAAAAACCCATTTATTTAACCTGTACTTCAAACTTCATAAATCTTTATACTTTCAAATACATCGTTGTATCTCTTTGCTGTACAAAGGTGAGATTAAATGTGTCAATGAATCAAAGTTAAAATCATGTACAGATACTAACTTTTCTGTCGATGGTACACCTCTAAGTTACCCTGAACCGTAAAGCAAAAAAAAAATCTCTATTGCCCAGACTCAGAATACCCAGAAAGCATAGTTCAAAGATTTGCTGGACATAAAACGAAAATAAATTTTCCTAAAATAAAATTATTTTTTAAGTTATGAAAAACATCCCTAATGTTATAATGAGAATAATTATGTATAAATTTCATCTATCTCAAAAAGTGTTGGGATGAGTCGGGCTTGAAAATTTTATTCCAGGATATACATGTATTTAATTTTATCGCTTATTGTATTTGTGTCCAGATTTTCTTTTCTCTGATGGGTATTATTTCTTTTCCTGTTAGCTATGGCTCCTGTTTACTTCATTACAATTAGTGTGTGCTTAAGACAGGCCTCTCGCTAATGCTCCTTCCAGCGAACGATTGCCAGCGGCCCTGCTCCGCACTCAGCCCCGCCTGCCTTTCCTGCCCCAGGGACTCCCCGTAGGCAGCTGCGCCTGCTCCCGCCAGCCAACCTTGTCCCTCTTCCTGCCATCATAAGTCTTCAGGGAAATGGAAATGTTGGGAACTTTTGACCCAAAATATTGTCTTTGTCAAATGTATCTGCCTAAACATCCTTTCTTGATTTCTTCTTCTTCTTCTTTTTTTTTGACAGACACTAGGCACTTTTTAATATATAATGAAGATCACAAGCGCTGTGTGGAAGCCATAAGCTCCAGTGCAGTCCAAACGGCAGTTTGCAACCCGGACACTGAAGCACAGAGATTCCGATGGGTGTCTGAGTCCCAGATCATGAGTGTTGCCTTTAAATTGTGCTTGGGGGTGCCATCCAAAACAGACTGGGTTGCTGTCACTCTGTATGACTGCGACTCGAAGAGTGAATTGCAGAAATGGGAATGCAAAAATGACACACTTTTGGGGATCGAGGGAGAAGATTTATTTTTTAACTATGGCAACAGACAAGAAAAGAATATTATGCTTTACAAAGGATCGGGTTTGTGGAGCAGATGGAGGATCTATGGGACCACTGATGATTTATGTTCCAGAGGTTATGAAGGTAATAAGCATGATTTTTTAAAATTTTATGTCAAAATTTTTTCATTTTCTTAGTTGGAAACTAATTCAAGAAAATAAGCATACTCTTGTTTAGTCCCTACTAGAAATGTTAATTGATTACTTTTGTGTTTTGAACTGCTCTGTATTCTATGAGAACATGACAGTGAGCAAATTTGGTAAAATGTCCTCAGTGATACTTTAGCTATTTGTAGTTAATAGGAAGACATTTTTGTAAAACTTTAGCTAACATTTTTTTTAAACTATGGGTTACAATTTTTAGAAATTAATTTTACTGCAGTCTTTGACTAAAAGCCTCCCATTCAGCATTATACACTTGAGTGATAAATGAATTTAACAATGTTTCTTTTCCTTTGGTTTAACTTATCCCGGAGAAATGACCCATGGAACAATGTTCTTGACCAAGTCAGATTGCTTCAAATGGAACCTTGGCATTCCTTGATAATTTGGGTTTCAGAATGTTCCTGATTAGTTACCTTATGTGTATTTGAAAAGTTGAGGAATTAGTTTGTCCTATTTAGTCAGCTATTTTATAAAGTGGTAGCACCAGTGGGGCAGGAAATAATTTTACATATAGTTGGTTCCTTAAGCTTTTGAAGATTAAGTAAAAATCAGAGTATTTATTCTTCTCTTGGCCAAATTTCATTCTCTGGTGGCTGCACAGGAAAAAAAAAAAAAGACTAAACAAAAATAAGAAGGAACTTGAAGCCCTTTAGAAAGGCTTCATGAGTCACAGGGAGTTAAACCACATTCCGGTTTGGACACTTGGTTACTGTGAAGTGTTATCTACAATGACTTAAGATCAGAGGAAGTGCTTGTCTTTTGGGACAAGAGATTACCTGCGAAGGTGAATCTGGCTCTGTCACAAGCAGAGCCAAGGAGTTCAGGTCTTTGTAAGGTGATAATTTAACGGCTTTCCATTTTACTTCTATGTAAAGAGGAGGGACAGTAGACAGTGAAGAAGAATGAGAAGGGGGGTTCAGAAAAAAGTTATCCTAAGGCATTTATTGAACACAATGTAGGTTTAGAAGTTACATGAGAGATGACCTATGCAGTATAATCCTTCAGGAGAAACTTGATGGAAAATTACTGAGTAGGATAAAGATGACAGAGGATGTACTTGACAGAGTTGAATTCCACAGATGGGACACTAGTGCTAATGGGGGGATTCGACACAAGTTAGATCGGTGCTAAGACATCAGACTTCTTATTTTATTTTAAAATACAGCACTGAAGTTCTGTAGCCCTCTCCCCTTTCTGTTCTGTTTGCTTTGATAAAAATATGCATAGGGTTTAGGATCGAGGTTCTCAAACCTCAATATTCTTCAGAATTATCTGGAGAACTTGTTAAAATGCATATTCCAAGGTCCCCTTCCCACCCAGATTCTAGATTAGCGCATTGGAGGAAGGGCCTGGGGTGGTTAGATGTAGATGGTCCATCGACTGCACTTTGCATACTCTCCACCTCTCTCCCTGTACTTAAGATTTTCCTGGTAGAATGTCTAGCCCTCCAGAGTGATCTTGGAATCCATTCACTGGAATATGTGTGAACACTGAGAAACAATGCAGAGTGAGCATATGTTGAGTCTCTAAAGAAAACTGGCTGAGGGCAGTGATTATTTTAGGATACCAGAGTCAGAGTTGTAGGCTTAGAAGGATCTGGGGGTTGTCTAGAGGTCTGAGCCACGAGAGGAAGAGTGAACTGACTGCAGTTGCATGATTCGTCAGTGGCGGGGCTGGAGTGCAGCTTGGTTACTGGGCCAAGTCAGTGCTTGGTGAGGTAAGTCGAGTTAGTCCTGAAAAGTCATCTCTGACTGACATCTATAAACCCAGCACTGAAAATTCCTTGGCTAATTTAGTGAACAGGACAGCTAACCCTGTGGTTGTCTTCTCAGGTTTTCTTCATATAAAGGAACAGGTACCCCAATGCGTAAGTGTGGCACAATTATTTTTGAAACCAGCTTATTCCTGATATAATATGTGATTTGGAAAAACTAGTCCTGTAACTTACTGGGAACAGGGCTAGAATCAAACCAGCTAATTGACAAAAAAGTAATTTTGAGGTATTTTAAGATAAGCCTCGTTTTTAAGAAGTACCAGAGAAGTACAATGAATGAAGGAAAAGGAAAGGAAGTAAAAACACACTCACATTTGTTTTGTTCTTAACATGTGTTAGGTGCTGTGCTATGTGTATACTTTATATTATGTAAATGAATTTTAAGAACTTTCTAAAGTCATAGAATCTGCAAAACTTAATTAAGAAAAGAGTATGCTTACCCAAGACCAATTCCACCAAATACCAACTGGTAGAAAGAGGCTCAATGTTATAGAGTGTCAGTATCTGCCAAAGGGAACTTCCCTACAAAGATAGAAACTTTAAAACATACTGGAGAATTTGGTGAGGTGAGTAGTTTGGTTGTCCATGAAGACTGGAGCTTCTTGAATCCTTTTGGCTTAAGCCAAACCATAATGAATAATGATTTTATGTTTTTTCAATTTCCCTTTCTAGAAGAACCCAGAGCTTCTCATTTTGATCTGTTTGAATTCAGTTTTTAAAAGGAACAATATTGATTGTTGATGATATCTAATGGTTTTGAGTGATTTCCCTCCATGATGTGGATTAGAGTTATGCTCAAATTCCTACCCTTCCCTGCAGCCATTGTCTAGGTACTCAAGTGGAGACTGGTTTAGCAGGAAGTACCTGTAGGGGAGGTAAGTATTTATTGTGTTTTTGGGTTACACAGTTATAAGATAATGTTCAATCTAGAGAGTTCATAATTCTATACTTCCAACCACAAGGAAGGATGGCCTCATCTCTCTTTTGGAGGGAATGCAGAAGTAAAAGCTGGTGTCAGTTGAGCTAACTGCATTTGCCTTGCAGGAAGAAAGAGGAAATCTCTTCCAAAAAAAGCAGCAGAAATTAATTGGTGGTACAGTTATTTCTAAGTACAGACTATTGCATGTACCTAGCAAAGACCGGGGTAGAGAGAGGAGAGAAATGAAAAGGAATCCCCTGCATGGGGATGTCAAGCATGATCAGAAGAGTAAGACCAGTTTTTGGTATGGTTCTTGCTGAAGAGTCAGTGTGCGGAAGCATCATTTTCATGCTAAGTGCAAGTCAATCTGTTTCTTTTAGCCATGTACACACTACTGGGCAATGCAAATGGAGCAAGCTGTGTGTTTCCATTCAAGTTTGAGAACAAGTGGTACGCGGATTGCACAAGCGTTGGGTCATCGGACGGATGGCTCTGGTGTGGGACGACTGCAGATTATGACACGGATAAGCTGTATGGGTACTGCCCACTGAAATGTAAGTGCCTTTACCATCAAGAAAAGTTTGGTGCATTTAGTATGTCAATGTGGTGATAACATCTTGCATTTATCTAGAACTTTTTTTTTCCCAAAGTTATTTCACATTTATTATTGCACCATGGCCCACCACAAACCACTATAGCTTCATTGTCCCTATTTAATAATGGAGAAAGTCACTCATCCTAGCAGAGGACTAGAACACAAATCTCTCAACATTGGGCTGCATCAAATAACTCCTTTATTTTCACCAACTACTTTTCTTCAACTTCCACTTTTATTGTCAGTTATTTTCTAAGACTTTGGGGCAAGCAAATTATACTGTATATAACTCAGTATATGCTTAATACTAGAGGTAAGCATGCCATTCCCCAACCTTCCAGTGATGAGCCCTTATTAAACTATAGATAGAAAAAAGAACTTAAACAATGTCACAAGCATGTGGTTTGATGGAAAGAGACAGAGAGATATGAAGAGCTCCTGAATTTTGTATGAATATAATGAAAAGGGCTCCTCACTGTGAAAATGAGAGTAATGATACTCTTCTTAAACTTAATTAAGAAGAATATTTAATTTAACACAGCAATGAGTCAAATGGAAGTGGGTTATTTCTATGCTTGAAGCGTTTTTTAAAATGAAAATTTAAGTAGTATTGCAGAAATGCAAAGTAAGTGGTATTGCATTACATTGATGGGAAGGGGCCAGAGCATAAGAATTCTTGGTATTCTCAATATGCTCAAGAATCTATAAAGAAAAAGTGCAGCAGGTTTTGTTGGGATACGGTGGAGGAGAGCATTGTGTTGGGAGGCACTTATGGGGCTGAAGGAGGAAAAGCAAGAGTTCATTATTCTACTCTCCCTGTCACCCCACACTCTCTACCTGCTGCCAGATACCCCTTTGCAGTTCCTCCCCCATAAGCATCTTACTTTCTGATCTCTTGCTGCTTCAGACTGTATGGATCAGAGAAGCTCCTGGTTTCTGCTGTTACCCAGAATTCTCTCCATTGCTGCACTGTAAAGGGGCGGGTACAGAGGAAGTACACCAGATGTGGTCTGGGATGGTGGTGGGGCCATCTGAGCTTAAGAACAGCATTACTTAGAACTCAACTTTTGGGACCATGTATCTACCCACAATTGCATTACGTAAAACAGCCCAATTTATAAAACTATTTTAGTTTGTCAAGTGAAAGCCAGAATTGCAAGAATCATGCTTATTTATCTGTTTTGATTTATAGTCCATAAACATCTCAGAATTTCATTTGTCAGCTCCATGTATTGTAACCATCTTCTGTGTTTAGTCTCTATTCTGGGGGAAGACCAAACAAAGCACACAGTCTCCCCATTCATAGTGATGCTGCTCTCTCATTCTTGGGTGAGGTAAATATATTCACCTCTCTTGTTAGCAACCTTTAAAGGTTTGATTACCATGAAAAGTTTGTAGATATCTGATCTCTGTATTAGAAGGCAAAACTGAGCTATTTTTTCCCTTAGGATAAAGTAATACTTGTTTTTCAGTGATTGGGGAGTGTCTTTCTCTTTTACTCAGTAGGAACTGTATTTTATAAGTCTGTTATTATTGAGTTTCTTAGGGATATGTATTTCACAGCATCCTGAACCTAAGTGGTATTGACAGAGGGGTTGTGGGTTTCAGGTATGAGTTAATCAGTCATTAAGTGGAGGACGAATAGCCAGTCACTAATCACAAAAAATAACTTCAGCACATAGGATGGATATGTATTGGAGGCATATCCTGAGTATGTTATAGAATAATCTTTAAGTCCTGTCACTTGTAATTTATGTCTTCTAAATCAAATTATGTATTTTCCTATTAAACGTAAAAGGAAAATAATGTAGAAAACTTTAAAATTGTTTGATTTCAACATGTATTAAAATCTTGCCCTGGCTGGTGTAGCTCAGTGGATTGAGCGCGGGCCTGTGAACCAAAGGATCGCGGTTCGATTCCCAGTCAGGGCACATGCCTGGGTTGCAGGCCAGTTCCCAGCATGGGACACATAAGAGGCAACCATACATTGATATTTCTCTCCTTCTCCCTCTCTCCTACCCTTCCCCTCTAAAGATAAATAAATAAATAAATAAATATTTAAAAAAAAAAAATAAAATGCAGTATACACTTTCTTTAAATGAAGAGAAGAGTCACATTGCATGTCCTGTTTTTGGTCATTTATATTCCTTTCCTCTGTTCCTGGATAAAAAAACAATCAACTCTTTTTTTAGATCTCATATTTTTTTGCCATATTATATGCAAAAAGTCTGTATTTCTAAAAATATTTTTTAAATCTTCTATCTTCAAGCAAATCTCAAACAGTCTCATCTGAATGATCTCATGTGGAGAAGAATCCATTTGGACATTTAAACTTATAAAGTCTCAGACCATGCTAACTTAAGTTTAATATCACTAATTCAGATTTATTTTTTAACATAAGCATATGTATTGATTTTATACTTAAAATATCTTAGAAATTTGGAATTTTCTGTATTGTTGCCTGAATGAAATTTTGATATGTTTTTCTTCCTCTTTGATATGTCATGGGACCACAAGTTTCATATCATAGTATGTGGTGTACGTGTGATAAAAGTCACTTCCTTGTCAGACTAAAAATAAATCACAGCAGTATAGGCTATATGCTTTTAGAAAACAGCCTAATTTCTTAGCAAATTGAATACTTCTCAGAAAACTTAAGCAGCTATATAATTCTTTCTCTCTTCCTTGCAAATAAATGAAAAGATTATTATTCATATGACTTATAAGTAGAATTTTATATTATTAAAAAAGACAAAAGAGAAATTCTCATGACATGAAGCTCACAATAATATTTCATTTGTTGATTGATTTCTCAAACATAAGTAAGGTGCTATAAATAAAATGTATGTACCTATATTATCGGCCTTTCATAGAGTAGAATCAAGCCTATAGAATAATACTGGGAATCATAAAATAACATAAGAAAAATAAGCTAAAATATTTAATTTCTATTCTGAAGGAAGTAAAATAGACAATCAGCATCTACTATTGCCAGGAGATACCTACATTGAATGTATTCTAGAGATGAGAAAGTGAGACTCCAAAAGTTAACAAATTAACTTAGCGCAAACCACTGGTGAGTGACAGGGCCAAGTGCAAGTCCAGATTGGTCAATCTATGGAGTTCATGACCTTCCTTCTAACACCTGTGTCTGTGGCCTAAAATGACCAAATAGATTGTGCAGGCAAAACAATCACTTACTGTGAGAAAACATATACTTATTTTGTCTTCTCCCTTTACTTTTTTCTAGATTAAGAAAATTGGGTAGGTATCTCTATTAGTTCTTGTAATTGCCTCACTTCCCAACTCACCTGATCCCAAACGTGCCAAGTGGAAAAAATAGGGAGATGATGCCCCCTTTCTTTCTAATTTAGGCACATGGAAGGGATCAGACATGGGTGAGCCTCAGAAAGCTTCCCCTTTTCATTTCGGGAGTGAAGAAAATCTCATAGGCACTTTAAAAATAAGTAAAAGAAAGAAAGGAAAATAAATATAAGGGCGGAGGCAATAATGCTTCTAGGATTGTTTAAAAAACGTTGTTTACTGAAAGTCTTTTCTAGACATAACAGCCAATTCCATTTGACTTCTTTTACAGTTGAGGGCAGTGAAAGCTTATGGACAAAAGATCCTCTGACTGGCATTTCCTACCAGATAAACTCCAAGTCTGCTTTAACTTGGCACCAGGCGAGGAAGAGCTGCCAACAACAAAGTGCGGAACTCTTGAGCATCACGGAAATACATGAGCAAACATACCTGACAGGTAATGGCATGAAAAGAAAGAGTTCTAAGTAAGATCATGATTATTTTCTTTTTGTATAGCTTAGCTTAAAAGTGGACAGCACAATTGACTATAGACATCATAATAGGAGTCAGTCCCTTAGCAGATGTTACAACAAATTTGCATCTTGGAAAGACATTGGGATGGCAAATAGTTCTGGTCTCAAGAGCCAACTTTGTTCTAGAAGTTGTAACAGTCTCTAGGACCTATGCCCATAAGGATTCGGAGTGTTAATCTGGGCTCAGAGTAGAAGATGCCACAATTAATTAGTGATGAAATTCTTGACATAAAACAGGGGTACCATGCTGGTTAAATATTGAAGGTCTAACCTGAAGCCAAAGATCTTCCCTTAGCATCACAGAGTTCATGAAGATAAAATAAGATGCTGCCACCACAAACAGGGACAAGTCAAGAGCTTCTCTGGCCCTGGCCAGTGTGGCTCACTTGGTTGGAGCGTTGTCCAGTAACTGAAAGGATTCCCAGTGAGGGTGGGTTTGATGCCTGGTCCCTGCGCTTATGATCCCCCATCTGGGTGCATATGGGATGCAATCAATTGATGTTTCTCTCTCATATTGATGTATCTCTCTCTTCCTTCCTTTGTTTCTAAGAGCAATGAAATAAATGTCCTCGGGTAAGATTTTTTTTTTATGAGCTGCTCTGAAACTCAGTTCTTTTTGTTTCCTGTCTCTGAAGTTTGCAGACTCTCTAATGGTTTGCAAGTTTTATTGACACTCTTTCTACAGCATGGTGTTTTTTTTAAAGCTTCTGTTCTTAGAGGACTGTGAAGATTAAAAGAGCTAATGTTAGCTTGAAATGAGAGTATTTGTTTTAGCTTCTACAATCCACACTTGTGGAACAGAGAGATTAGGACCAGAAAATGGGTGTGGGAGCAAAAGCATCCCCAATTCCTTGCCCCAGAGCACCCTCCTTCCCTCCATTTCACCCTGACACTGCTACTAGATTAATATATCTCTTACACTGTGACTTCCATGTTTGAAAAACCCTTAGTGGCTTCTCCTTTTCTATCAAATAATTCATAAAACACCTTTGCCTGACATTCAATAACTGTCATCTGTCCACCGATAAAAGTTTTGAGTTCCTCACCCATGTATCATACTTTCTTGCCTCCACATCTTTTCCCAAGCCCCTTATTGTATCTAGAATTTCACAAATTTTATATGACTGAAATACAGTTATCCTTCATTTCCATCTGCATTTCCATTATTTGTTTATTGCTTTAGTGACAATTATTTACATATATGTCCCACTTCCCCTACAAGGGTATAAATACATTCATTTGTTATTTTCATTCACTCATTCATTCATTCATTCAACAAGATTGCTGGCATCTGTGTGCAAGGCATTTTGCTAGGTCCTAGTGACACAGTAGTGACCAAAGCCATACATGTCCTGTCCACATGGAGCTTGAAGTCCAAGGGGGGAAACACATACAAACAAGAAAACAAATAGACAAATAAACACAAATTATAGTAAGTGCCATGAAGAACACAAACTGAAGGCCATGTGGTGAATGGATTATTCAGGCAAATGGATAAAAATGAGGAATTCCTTGTGAATATTTTTGTCCCCATCCCCAAAGAGAGTCACATAGAATCTTCCACTGGGGAGAGTCTCAGTGAATTTTGCTGGCTGATGAATGATGATGTAGTACAATCAAAATAATTATTTAGCAGTCCAGACTCATGTTTGGATAAGTGGTCAGCTTATGGCAAGAGGACAGAAAGATTGGTAGTTCTCAACTGGGAAGTAGCTGTTTAATCACCAGAGAACTTTGTTACGGTGAAGATGCCCAGGCGCAAATCTGAGAGATTCTAGATCGTTAGGTGTGACGTGGGGCCCAGGAATCTGCATATGATCCACCTCCCAGATGATTCTAAAGCAAGTGATTGGGGGACCAAACTTGGCAAAACACCACCTTAGTACCCGCTTTATCGGTAATGCCTACAAATTCCATCTGACAAGACACCTGCAGCAGAGTGCAAGGGCAAAGAGTACGGGTCGGAACATTGGTTAAAAGTAGAGTGTGTGTCAACCCAGCCTTCAAGCATGTCCCCAGCCTTACTTCATTTTCTAGGATTTTACTTTGTCCAACTCTTTTCAGATGATACTTTCATCTACTTATGTGAACACATTTCTCCGATAAGTTAGTTTTCAGTTGAACTTGAAGGTTGTTTATTGCATTGTATTTTTGGTGGAAAAAAATGTGACATACATTTATTTAGCACAACCTTGTGAAATACGTAACTGGGTAAGAAGTATTTTTCTATTCCTAGTCCATTTTTGGAGTTCACAGCTCACAAGAGTGAGTTATGAACTGCTCCACTGTAATGAAATAGTTCTTGCAAGAGTTGAGCACCAAGCTTAACATTTATTAGTTGTCTCCTTTCAGTGTAGGCAGCAACTCACCATTTTCGTGTACTGGTTATTAAGGAGATTGACCGCAGAAAAGCAACCCGACCTCACTGTGTGTATTGATAAACTCAGAGATGAGATTATGCCTCAGTCTGTTCAATAATTCTCTTTTGGGTGGATTTTTTGGGTCTTTCTAATATTGGGACAAAGTATCAGAGTGATTAACATTTACAACCATGTAGAAAAATGAGAAGAAAACAGGAAGGAGACGAAACTAAATTCATGTAGAAGAGTAAGGAAGAGAAAAGATGACTGACCATAGTTCTGGTATTACTGTGCACACTTGCATGAGAGAAGAATCTATCAGAGGTAACAGGGTTTTAATTGGCATTTTTCTGTTTTTAAGGGAATTTGTTTTTGAGTTGTGTTATCTTGACTCAGGAGTTTTACTTGTTTTCTGGCTTTCTGGAAGCCCAAGGACAGAACTCAGGTTACTTTTTAATGCTTCCCCAGTTACACAGAGGAAAGCAGTGACTGGGGCCGACTGCAGCTCTGCCCAGCTCCAGCCTCCGTTTCCTGGTTCCGGGCTTCCTATCAGGCTCCTGTGGCAGGAAATGCTTCCCTAATCACCAAGGACTATTGTGTCTCTGGGGTGGGCAAACAATCCCCAAGAGACTCAGAGGCTGAGTTCACCTCAGGTTTTTATTTAAATCTTATCCAAGCCTCTAGAATTTTAGTCAGCATATTTTTAATATTTCCGCTTTTCTGCAAGTCAACAATGTCATGTATTAGGGGGGAAAAGGTCTGATGAGGAATTTAAAAAATAGAACAGAATTTTGCTTTTTTGGAGGGAAGATATTTATGATATTTGGGATTTCTTGGGATATATCAGGGAAAAATCTAGAAAATCATGGTGCGAATGGGGATTATGGTCTACTCCATGTTGGGAAACATGACACGAAAATGGAAAAAAAAAGCGCCCATGAGTACTTACTCATGCTTTTAAGGTAAAGCTTCTTTTATGTGAGGATTGTGGAGTAAACATCATTTTTTTAAAAAAATGTATAAGCCTGGTTTATGACTCTGAGATCAAATTACCTGTCATTTATTGAACAGCTGCCATGTATGAAACCTTGGCTCACATGCATCTTTTAAATAAATATTATTGTCCTCACTTTATAGATGAGATAACAGACTAGGAATAAGAAATTAGAAACTTGCCTAATGCATGTTCAGAAAATAGCTGAATTGGAATTCAGTGCGGTCTTCTCACTCACTTTGCCTGGGTCTCACAGACAAAAAGTAAGCAAGGACCTGGGGGTTTCCAAAGCACTAAGCAGAATCCTTAATGAAGACAGTCCACAACTCCTTGCTCCAGGGAAGTCACTCTGAACTGGCCAACTGTTTTCACAGTATCTGCAGGGCTAGCTGCTTCTGCCCAAGCAGCCCATTCCTCTACCGCCCATTGTCATTTCTCATCCTTACTTCTGTTTCTAACTTCAAAATTGCTGGCACGTTGTACTTAATTCTCAATTCCTGAATCAGATTTGTAACTACATATGTGCAGAACTGAAATAAGATATAGGAAGTGAAATTTGGCTTGTTGCTCTGATTGTTTTGCCCCTTTCGTTTGCTGCTGGTCGGAAAACAAATTGCACCTCAACAGAGAAAAAAAATTGCCAGAGTGATATTGGACATTAATGCATCCTCTGTTATAATGAAGTTCAAAAGTAGGGATATAACCATTTCAAATAATATGTGCAAAAAAACTAAGAAGTAAAATGTTAAGCATGGGGAATCAATGCTTTCTACAGTAATGTTATAGAAAAATATAGTAAAAAAACTTGATCTTATAAAATTATAAAAGCACATCAGAGAAAAAAATTGTGGCTGATGCTCTGCTTTAAGTAATACATTTGACATAAAGTTTGAATTTTGTTTCTAAATCCCAATCTTTGCCAACCTGACTTCCACATGGAATAGTAATAATAATAATAATTATTATTATTATTAATAAAAATGTAAGACAGTAGCTTACATTTTTCGTGCATGTACTATGTGTCAGGCCCTATTGTAATAATTAATTTAATTCTTCAAAACAAGCCTAGGAGAACCTGAAGCAGATGAGGAATGTGAAAGGATATTTATTTCACTTAAAGAGCACTTAATTCCGAATTTAATTTCACTTTCTTTTCTGAGTGTGACTTCTGTTTCTGTGTTTGCTTTCCCTGTGCAGGATTAACCAGTGCCTTGACTTCAGGACTCTGGATCGGACTGAACAGTCTGAGTGTGAACAGCGGGTGGCAGTGGAGCGAGGGCAGTCCATTCCGATACTTGAACTGGCTCCCAGGTAGGGCGGAGCTTGTCTGGGGCTGAGTTCCTTTAGACTTAATTTTTCTCAATACCACGGGGACCTTCATCATGTCGCATGTGGACCTCAAAGAGAACGGTCGGGGCACCGTTAGATGCAGTCGGTTTCTCACCTTGATTTGAAATCTGCCAAGCAGGTTTGAATGAACTAAAACCATAAGGTTTTACCAGCTTCCTGGGATGGGGGTTTGTCAGGCAGGATTATCACACAAATCAATACAAGTCCCTGTTACCGTGTAGATTTTTAGAATATCCTTGATTTTCTAAGTATAAAACAATTAGTGATAACCAAGCCTTCCATACTTTGGTGTTTTCTGGAGGATACAATTATCTCTACATTGTCATAACATTCTGGTAACAGAACAAAAAAAGAGACTAAATAATTATTCCATGCATACAGCAATTATTCAGAGAAAACAAAAAGGGCAACGATGACAAAAAATTTTTCATCTTATTCACTATTACCAATTGGTGTTAGTAACTGCTTGAGGCACTCAACTGAGTAGGGCTCTGAACCCCCCTCCCTTAGACCTTTACCAATCTTGGTTTATTGAGAAAGAGTGCAAAGAAAATGAGTGATGTCTGCCATGTCCGTGGGCAAGGAATAGCCTGTAAGTCACATCTTATGTACCAGTTCTGCTATGGAAAACACTAACATGCTATTTTTCCATATGGTTAGATTTGTTTTTTCAAGCCACTGAATGGTTTTTGCATTCGGTTTATATAATCAAGCTCTCCATTTTTTATATTGGTAACATATGCCATTAAAAAAGGAAAAACCTCAGTAAAGTAATATTGAGAATAGATGCTAAAATATGAGGGGGATTTCTAGAGGCTCTATTTTGGGCTACGCCAACGAGATTTTGCTATGCAGCATCACCTTCAGCGCACGGTGGCTGCAGCACTGCCACTGGAGTCTCCCCGCTGCGTCAGCTCTGTTTTTCTCTGGCACGCGGGACGTAAACACTGCTGCGGAAGAATGTAAGATGTCCTTTCTGATGGGTGAGGATTCGGTTTATCTGCCTGCTCACTAAGTCCAATTAAATTGGAGAATACCCGTTGGGGTCGATGAGATCACTAGACAACATTAATCATTTATGAGGGGATGAGTTTGTTCTTTTTTGTTGCTTAATTATTGTACAATATTAAACAAGGCAGGTCACCTTATTTATTACTCTTTTGGGGAGTGATGATTGTAATATTTAACCACTTGCATTCTAAGAGCTCAGTGAGAAAATTTGAAAGTTAACTTCAGTGAAGGTGAGACATGAAATTGGGATATTAATAAGAAAGAAAAAGAAATGAACTTCTTAATAAATCCAATTCCTGAGAAGTAAGTACAATTTGAATCACCTTATGAAATAGTAGGAGAGTTTCTTCAAACTAAATTAGAAATCTGAGGGATATTAGCCCTTGCTATTGTATAAATGCTCAATCAAGCATTCAATTGAGTACTTATTACCAAGTAACACATCTATTTAAATATATTCACATTTGATGTGAGGATATTTGACACAAATGATGTGGGAGTATGAATCAAATATATGTATGACTCTGGGGACCATTTAAAGACAGCTAGTTAATATGTTAAAGTTGGCAGTCATATTGTATTGATAAATAAATGTATAAAATTATTAATTAGTTAATAATTAATAACCAATAGCGATAAAATTTATTATTGTTTCTTGAAAGTTTCTTTCTAGTATTGACACTGACACCTTATCCATCAGTCCAGTTACATTGTGAGTTTGGCCACAATATCAACACATTTTAAAAACATATGTATCTTTACACTCACAGTTTTTTCTTTGTGTGCTATTCAAGCAACTTTCAAAAACATTTGACAAAAGCTTTCTGGAGCAGGTAACTTGCCTCCCGTCTTACAGGAAGGGGGAGTGAGGCCTAGGTCCAGGCTACAGACATGTCAAAAGTCACGAAGCAGTCCTTAACAAAATGTGGCTCATTCTCCCTGTCTTCAGGTGTGAAATGGAACTAGCATATATCTAATGTGTTAGCAAAGTTGACTTTATCTGTTTTTTAAATTTTTCCCAAAATGGGGTGAGCGGTTAGCTGTTAAAAACGTCTTTTGTAGGCTGAGTTGAACACCTTGAGTCGGAGTTCCAGGTGCACTTGCTCGGTATTCCCTCCCCACGTTGTTGCTTCCAGTGTCCCTTCCCTGGTGTTCTCCTGCCATCGTCTCTCTTTTCTGTCTCTTTCTAATTGGAGAATGTTTTCGCATCTCCAAAACTCCCTGGTCTGGTCCTCACAGTTAGCTTGACTTAGTTTTCTTGGTAGGCATTAACAACGTTTAATAGGGCTGGTTTGGGACATCACGTGTTGTTTGGTTAGGTGCCTCTCTGTTATGCATAACAACCCAGTGTGGTGATTGTTCAGGTTTTAAGGTCTAGCTTTATCATTTGATGTTGTCGAATAAAGTTATTTCAAAGAAGTAGACCTGTATAATCAAAATTGTAGGAATTGGAACGATCCAACAACAGTAAAACAGTCGCCCAACATGGCTTTTGCTCTGCAGTCAGTAAATATTTATTTGTGAATGTGTAGCAAAAGATGGAATGGGGACCCAAAGGATTAAGATGTGAGCCTGAGGGGGCTATTTACTTGTAACACCTATAATAGTTCCACTTAATTTTTTTCTTTCCCCCGAAGGAAGTCCATCAGCAGAACCTGGGACAAGCTGTGTGTCACTAAATCCTGGGAAGAATGCTAAGTGGGAAAATCTGAAATGTGGTCAGAGACTAGGCTACATTTGTAAAAAGGGCAACACAACTTTGAATAAATTCGTTATTCCCTCAGGTAAGTGATCTGTTTGATCTGAAGTGTATAAGAATGACAATTTAAAGATGAAGTTGTAGCCCAGTTATAACTATGAAATGACAGTCTTGGTGCTTAATTTATGGAGTAAGCTTAATGATATGCCTACAAAATTTCTTTTTGTTGGTTACTGCTCTTGGCCACTACCATTTCTTGAGTGTGGTGTGGTGTTCACGCATGTGCAAAGCATTTCATAAGACATCAGTAAGAATTTTATCCGCACAGCAGACCTATGAAGTAGGTACTATTATTCTCACATTCTAGATGAAGAAAAAAGTGTTCAAAGCCTATATAAAACCTCCATGTTTGACAAACTTGGAATCTAAGCTAAGAAATACGTATCTGAAAGAGAGTGTTTTTATGTCCTCACTATTTAGGGTCTGTCTGGGCTCTAATGCTATTCAAATGAACATCATACACTGAAGTCCTCACAGAAATGGAATAAAACATCCCAAAAGTAGTAACTAAAATTTAAAACATCCCAAAAGTAGACCCAAGGAAAAAATTCAATTATGCTCTCTATTATAATTTTACAGAAGAATTAATCTAAGGCAAGACTGCATTCTTTCTACAAATTGGCAAAAAGCAAACAAACTACATTTTTTTTTCACTATCAGATGTTTCTGGAGACACACTTACTACTTTAAAGAAATTGATGGCCCTGACTAGTGTGGCTTAGTACATTGGGTGTTGTCCTGCATACCTAAAGGTCGCAGGTTTGATTCCCACTCAGGGCACATGCGTGGGTTGCAGGCCAGGTACTTGGTTGGGGGCTCAGGAGAGGAAACCAATCAATGTTTGTCTTGTACATTGATGTTTCTCTCCCTCTCTTTCTCCCTGCTATCCCCTCTCTCTAAAAATATATGAATAAAAAATCGTAAAAAAAATTAATTTATGTATGTATGTACGTATATGTATATGCATATATGTCTATATATTGTGCTCAGGAAATCCAACAATGTGTCATCCTTAACTTTCTTTCTCCCTGAATTTTAAAAGCAATTTCATTTATTTTAAAATATGACTGACATGGCTAGAAAGTCAAAGTACAAATGATAAATAGTAATATTTTGTTTCAACCTCTTCCCACTCCCAGATTCCCTCCCTGAATAACTGTTTCTGGATGTATATCCTTACCTATTTATTCTGTGAATAGATAAACAAATATATTTACAATTATTTTTATCTGCTTCATAAAAACAGAATTGTACCATATATATATATTCTTGGCTTTTTTCATTTAACAATAATTTTGGACATCATTCTGTATAGCACATAAATAACTTCTGCATAGATTTTTATGACTGTACAATAGCCATCCCAGAGAGACTATTTTTTGAAAAGTCCCCTCTTAATGGACCTTTAGTTTACGTCCAATTTTTATTATTACAAACAATCCTATAGTGAATAACTTTATGCACATGTCATTTTGTACATGTGCAAATTCCTAGAAGTGAAATTGCTGGATCAAAGAGTAGCTGTGTTTGCAACTTTAATGGGTGGAGATATGGCCATGCTCTCCAATGGATGCAGATGAGGGTCCCAGTTATTGGGTTTGATCGTCCTTTACAGGGTCACGATTACGCCTGTGGCCTGCCTCAGGAAGACCTCAGTCATTCTTGTATTTTATCTCTTTTATTGTTCCCATGGGAGAAATAGTATCATTCTTGGAATAGCCACTTTGAGAAAGAGGAGAATGGTTGTTTTATAGTTTTCCTGGCACAGGAAGCAGGGTTCTGTCACTTGGTCTTGTTACTTAGTCTCTCAGTTTTAGGTTCCTTATCTGTGAAATGAAAATATTGATGCCCATTGTGGACATTTGTTCATATTCCCAAGCACTTATTGAATTATTCTTATTTCTCTGCTATTCCTCATCTTATGTCACTTGCTAACCTTTCATTCCCTTTGGTTTTCGAACTTCTGTATACACTTCCTGGATTAATCATTGTTTCTTATCTATAAAGTCAAATAAATCAGATCTTGGAAAAGCATATCAGAGGTCAAATTACTCAGCACACATGACTGGTGACCCCTTGGGCAAGAATTTCACCTTGGACCCTGTTGGTCTTTGTAGCATTTCCCTCTTTGGCCATAACTCCCGGGTCCCTAGAGCTGCGCTGTCCTGTTTAATAGCCTCTTAACTGCACGGCCACTGAGCACAAGCACATGAATGCGGCTAGTTCCACTGGAAGTGTAAAATACATAGAAGACTTCTAAGACTGCATGCAAAAAAAAAGTAAAATACCTCATTATTTATTTTGTTATCAATCATATACATGCTAAAATGAATATTTTAGATAAATTGGGTTAAATAAAATAGACGACTAAAATTTACCTGTTTCTCTTTACTTTTGTTTAACACTGCAACTAGGGATTTATAATTTTGTGTATGTGGTCACATGGCGTGCCGATTGGCAGGTCCGCTCTGGAGGGACAGGCTGTCCTTGGTGTTGCCCCCTGGCATCTCCCTCATGGCTCTTTTCATGTTTTCAAGTACTATAAAAGTTCACCTGCTCAGGTTTAGAAGTCCTGAGCATCTGCTGACGTTATTTTCAGCTCCCTAGGAAGCAAAACTAAAATATCCCACCAGAGGGCTCCAGAGCTATAATAACATTTTTTCGGTAACTACTGGAGGCATGCAAACGTAAATTGCGTTGAAGGAATTATGAAAATATTGTAATTTTCTACTATAATAATGCAGTGTTTGGTCATTGGGACTGCATATTCACTGGAATGACTACTGTGCGTAGAATCCTGGGCTTAATTAAACAAAATGTTGCAGGTCGTCAGAACCTTTGAGAAAATGAGACTAATATCTTAAACACATATCAGTGGTGCCCTATATAGAACATTTACTAAGGCAGTATGCTTACAAACACTTAATATCAAATTTAAATGTACAAACCAGCATTCATTTGGTAATCCCTCTTTAAGCAAAGTATGATGCTAAATTGCCATGTGAAGTAGTATTGGTAAAATGGTAATTATGAATTGCTGTATAACTTCAGTTCCTTTCTCGACCAACATTCACTATGCTCCTACCATGTGCTAGGCCCTATGCCAGTCTAGGCATATGGGGATGAATACAGTGAGTCTCTGCCTTCCAAGGTCATTACCTTCCCCAGCTCATTACCATTATCTTGTTGTAATGTATAATGAAGATTATGAAATCTGATGATAACTATTAGTAGCAATAATTAGAATGTTGGCCACTATTTCTCATTGATTAAATGGTCAATATGTGGCATGAGTAATTTACAGCCATGTTATCTCACATGTTTCCTAGTTTAGAGCATAGTGAGAATAGGTAGTTTAATATTAGTATTTGTATTACTGTTATTAGAAATGACTTGCATACCTGGATACTTTAGTTTATGTGCTGTGACTTGCCCAATATGACTTGTGGCAATTTCAGGTTTTGCCTGAGAGACTTTTGAACCTTATGCCTGTGATAACATGACATCACATGTCATGTCAGCTTTTGGCAGTAAGTCACTGGCAGTGGGTTGGTTTGGAGGCTCAGGTGGCTCCCTCATTCTGCTAAGGTTTCAGGAACCCCTCTGCCCTGACCCATTCTATTCCCTGTTGCAACACCTCTTTCTCATGCCTGCCCAGTAGTCTTGCTCCTCCTCTGAGGAATGACTGGCTCCCTGACATCCATAGAAGGGAGATAAATTAAAATCTTTTAAGCAATATATTATATGTCAAACCTTTCATGCCTCCAGCATTTACATAACATGTTTAGTACAGGTTTGCTGAGGACAAAACACAGATAAAATCAGACAGTCTGCCGTATCTGCATGTCACCTGTTGTAAGTACAGTTTTTTTGAAGAAGAAGAGATTTCTCATTTAGCTGTATTTTAAAATGAAAGATGCATTCACATACTTTCTAGTCTAAAAGCAAACACAATGTAGTCTTTTGTGCATGCCAAGAAGTAAAAAATAATCTTACTTTTACTTGCCCATAATGATGAACTCTTTTTCATATAGAGTGGTAGAAAATGAGGTTACAATTAAAAACCAAAAAATCTCCCTTTTAAATGATTTCCAAACTCTTTTTTTCTCTAGAAAGTGATGTGCCTACTAACTGCCCACATCAGTGGTGGCCATACACAGGTAACTGTTATAAGATTCACAGAGAGAAGAAAATCCAAAAAGATGCCATGACTGCATGTAGGAAGGAAGGTGGTGACCTCGCCAGTATCCACACCATCGAGGAGTTTGACTTCATTTTCTCCCAGCTGGGCTATGGTAAGAATGCATCAATAACATGCTTGACTGGAGTCTTCCCCACCTGCTGCTCATGTCCAGAAAGTTTAATTATCAACATTAAATGCAATAAATTCAAATTAATAATTCAATTATCAACTTAATAAATTTAATAATAAATATGTATCATTCGTAAAATGTAAAAATGGTATAGTATTTTAAAGAAGTTTTATCACTAAGCTAATTTATTTTTCTTTTAATATGTAATCCATTCTGGATACTTTTAAAAATGTTATTTTTGTATATATAGTCTATTCAGAGCAGCTACCTTAAACTTGTCATCAGTATTTCATTTTATTTTGTGGTTATTTGTGCGTATGTGTATTTTTAAAGCTCTATTTTATTTCACAAGAGAGGTCTGTAAATGAAGCATTTCATTTACATTGGGATTTTTATTCTTTATTAAGCTAACTAATGCTTCTAAAATGTTGAGTGGTGAAAGAAATGGTGTATTTTATCAGTATAGCTAGATGTTGGCCTCAATCTTTTAAAGAAATTTATAAGTCCATTTTAGATACATCATTTAAAAAGTGTATATAGAAAACATAGTAACTTAAACGATGTAACATTTTCAAAAACTGAAAAAAGTTTATAAAAGAAATGTGGGTAGAATGAATTGGGAATGCTGGTATGAACAGGAGGGTGAGGAAGAAGCTGATGATAATGAGCCCTCCTTGATACTTGCTGATTAAATGATTATCATTTTCTGCTTCCCCTGATGAGACTTTTGAAGAGCTGCAGCTGCTCATTTCCAGCAAACAAAACAAGAGGAAATGGACAGTGGTGACGGTGGGGCTGCTTCCCGACACTGACTGACAATTGATAGGTGTCGGGGGAGGGGACAGGAGAAGCAATTGACAAATAGAACAATAGAATAGTGTCAGAGAAAGAGTTAAAAGATCCCCAAACACTACTAATTCCTGGCACCTGTGCCAAATGGAATCCTTCCTCCTCTGCTTTCCTGGCTGAGCTTAGTAGCAGTGATAGTAGACCGTGCAGCGTCTAAAAGATTTCTGTTATTCTGTGTTTACCTGGATGATAATAAGGTAATCGAAACTGATGCATCCGAGTAACATCATGGCATATAAGTTATGATACTTATAATAGGAAATAAAATCTGCAAATGAATCTGTGGAAAACAGTTTAGTTAAGATGCTGCAGGGAAGCAGCATCTTAGTTAAGGAGCTGTGCATGGAGGGAAGATAAATGTCTTCTTTATTCTGCAAAAAATAAAATAAAGATGCTACAGCAGTAATGTGCAAATTTTGGTGTATTTTATGCAATAGGATATAAAGTTAGGAGAATGTTATATGTTTATTGCTATAGTTATTTTGGGAAGTTAGGTGACAATGTTTGCTTTTATTCGATTTGAGAATTCATAAATTTTCACCATGGAAACCTGTTCTCTTTTACTATTGAAGAGGATTTCTTTACAACAATGAAAGTAATATTGATAAAAATATAGTTAAAAAATTTAAAAAATGTTTCTAAATCAAAAGCCTAGGAAACCTTTTGCAGCTAGTCGAAATATCTTTTAGGTTAACCATGGAAAGGTAGTGAATGAATGGGGACCTGCACGCATAAATTATGACTCCATCAATTAAGACAGCTTCTGTAACTGATTTATAAAAATCAGCCTAACAACTTTACACTTACTTCTTATATGTTTTTAGAGGATCAAGACTGTGTTTTGGAATTACCTAGAGGAGAACAGTTTAGTGTGAAAAATGTTTATAGAAAACTCTTAATACTTTATTGTAAGTGTGAGACTGGGGAGTTAGGTTTTCTTTAGTCTTGAAACTAAATCTTTAAGGGATGGGTACATGAGGTCATCTTGAAGCCTATATTGGCTGCACAAAAAGATTATGATCTGCTAAATTCAGTGACAGGAAAAGGGATCATCCTGGCAACTGTCAGTCACGTTTTGTGGCACTGGAAACATCTGCAGGGGTTGGCGCTGGGCCAGTCAGGGACTTCTCCAAAAGCAAAGCTGAGTGACAACTTGAGGAGGAAGAGGCTAAACTGTTAGGGAAATGTCTATGCAGTGTGGCATTTTTCTCATTTTCTCCTATACAAAATCGTCTTTAAAATCCTTTGGCAGGTAATTCTATTTTAAAGAACATAAATCAAGTATTCATGATGGAATTCACAGTAGTACAATTAAATAGATATTGAACTGTATGTTCTTTCATTTTTTTTAAATTTGGAGTTGTATGTTTTTGACCATAAAATCCCAGGCCTTCAATATTGTCCCATTTTAGTTAGGATATTTAGAATTTCAGAAGTATAACTACTGATAAAATCAATAATGAAAGTTATAGAATTTTAATACAAAACAATCACATTTTGTATCTAGACCTGATTGTTTTTATTTTGACCTTTATTTGCTATTTGGATTCTTCTGGTGTTTCATGGTGAAAATAACTCCAGATTCGTTTATATTTATAGACTCATATGTAGGTGCCAAAGGCTGGGCCACAGCCCCGCCCCTCTTTATGTGTCTTTTCACTGTGTAGCTAGATCATTTTCACTC
This sequence comes from Glossophaga mutica, assembly GCA_039655065.1. Taxonomy (NCBI): domain Eukaryota; kingdom Metazoa; phylum Chordata; class Mammalia; order Chiroptera; family Phyllostomidae; genus Glossophaga; species Glossophaga mutica. The sequence goes on from CM077303.1 coordinate 164,365,385, forward strand.
GATGGCAACACAATCAGTAAAATAAAATGTTATTGATAGCAACACAATCCGTAAAATAAAACTGGTTTTTATATTTATTATTTCAAAACACAGATAACATTTAATAGTCAAACAGATTTATATATAAGTAAGTGCTGTATTTCCAACGTGATGAATGCAGTTGGTATGGTAAGTTATTTATGACAACAACAACAACAACAACAACAACAAAAGCTTCACAAGATAGAGGGTAATGACAAACTCACCTCAATTTCGTTTTTGCAACTCTCAGGAGATATAATTTGCAGTAGCACAGCAAAAGAATACAGCTGTATTCACAGTGGAAAGAGTACATTACACAATTAAAGTAAAATTGACAACCTAAAGTGTAGCGCACATCTCAGTCTATAGCAGGTAGGCCAGGTTAACACTCAAGAGGATGGTCCTTTATGATAGTTGCAGTGTCGATAGACTAGAACTGTTGTTGAGAGCAGAGGGCCTTCCTCTCTTGATAACCTCCTGATCTTTAGAATGGAAACTTTGTGTAAGTTACTCCTGTGTCTTTCTTCTTGTGTAGAGCCAGATGATGAGCTATGGATTGGCTTAAATGACCTCAAGATTCAAATGTACTTTGAATGGAATGATGGGACCCCAGTAACATTTACCAAATGGCTCCGTGGAGAACCCAGCCATGAAAACAACAAGCAGGACGACTGTGTTATGATGAGAGGCAAGGTGAGGGGTCACGAATGACTGACATCTAGCAAAAGCTGCAGGGAATTTTTCCCACTTGTTACATATGGTTGTTTAGATTGTTTCTAGTCTAGGTTAATTGTCACAGATCAAGCTTGAACCAAAATTCAGATTCAGTTTCTTGAATCTCTACCAATTGTTCAGCAAAGTCAAATTTTCAAGAGGCCCAGAAAAGAAACCGACAGAAACTTTTAGGTCACGGTTGAAATGAACCAAACCCTAATACTCATACATCGTTCCTATGCTGGGTCCTAAATGGTGCCGTATATACAAATGGCTCGACAAATCAATTCTGAGCATTGGTTCTACTTTCAGCTGGCTGCTCTGAGTAGACCTAGTTAGATCTACTCTGGGTCCCAAAGCCTGGAGTCTGTGCTTGGAGAGCTACCTATGTGTGTAGTGTTTTTGTTTTTTTGGTTACATGATGTCAAATATGAAAAGATCCCTCTAAACCACAGGTGGCAAACACAAGGCCGGCGGGCTGAGCGCAGCCCTCCACCTTGTGATATCCGGCCCTGCACCTTGTTTCTACCCGGTGGCAGCACCGAGCTCCTTGCCCCTGGTTAAGGAGTAGTTACATTTACACAGTCCTAAAAGTATATTCGGCCCTTTGAAGGCAACCTCAAGGCTGATGTGGCCCCCAGTGAAAATGAGTTTGACCCTCCTGCTAGACAGTGGGTCAGACAGCTAAGACATAAAAACACAGGGGCTCCACTCTCTCTCACTTTGCGTCTTTGTAGTCCAAGTCCAATATGCTGTTTACTTGTAAAACATCAATTTACCTTTCCTTTGCATGGATGTCATTTTCCCTTAACTACCTCAAATCGTTGCTTTCCTTTTATGAGGCACAATTATAAGAAAATAGCATCAAAGTCCAACAACTGATAAGCATTAAGTTTTTCCCCTTTGCTTTCCGCAGGACGGGTACTGGGCGGATGAGACCTGCGAGCGGCCTCTTGGCTACATCTGTAAGATGAAGTCCCAAGCCCAAGGGCCAGGAATAGTGGAAGTAGACGCAGGCTGCAAGAAAGTGAGTACAGACGAACACAGTGATTTCGGATCAGCGATATCACATGATACCCTTGGTTTTATTTTTGTCTGAGAAAGTATTTTATTACTGTCACAGATAGCCAAAATTTTCACAGTTTTGTGTTCTTGTTCACAGCAGTACCTCTTCAGGTGTTCTTGACAATTATTGTGGGTTGTTTGTGGTCAATAGCGCCTTTCAGAATGTCATGGGAATTGGAGGAAAGAAAACAGAGAATAAAATGACACAGTGAGTGGAGTCTGGAGAGGGTAACGAAGGCGGGTCATGAGACAAGATGTCATCGAGGTATTGGTGGTCTGTGACCCTGTGGGTTGTCAAGACATTTCCAATAGATCACTTTATGTCACAGATAGAAAACAACCCTTAGTCACTTTTCCATTTATGATGTTTCCGATGGGCCTCCTTCTGGTGGGGATTCCTCCCAGTGGATCCCTGCAATGAGAGGCGGGGGGTCTAAACTCTAGCTGGTCGTAGCCAGCAGTGACTCCTGTAACCCGAATGAGGCCATGCACCCCTACTCTGTGTCCACCTCACCTGCCCAACAATTAGTAACACTTCCCTGTGGGTCTTATGTTTCTTTGAGGTTAAAGTATGTGATCTCTGTAAAACAATTTCTAAAAGTGAAAAGACACTACAAAATCCTGTGTGTATGGTTATCATTTTCCTGTTTAATTGCTGAGTTGGCCACCTTCCGCTTTTTTCCTTTCTCACTTCTCTTGGACAAAAATAAAGTAGAAATGTATTTTCTTTCCAAGAGTGTCATGTCATGATCAAATCATAGCAAACACCAATAGGCTGAGAATCCATGAAACATAATTCAGAACTGCACAAATAAACCATAGAGAAACATGGAGCAGATGCGGAAAAATCACAGGCTGCTAGAGATATAAACGATCTTAGTGATGGTGAAAATTCCACTTCTAAGTTTGGCGCTCTGGAAGTGTCAGTTCAGAGAGGTGGCAACTTTCTTAGAGTCACACAGGGGCAAGACTAGATTCCTGTCTTCTGTCACCAGGTCACTGCATTTTCACTACTGGTTTTATTCCCACTACACTTAGATATTCTTTGCCTAATCATGTGCATGTACAGGAGACTGTATTGTATACTACTGTAATTTTCTATAAACAAGAAATACTCCTTAAATTTTACTACTATGCAATCAATCAAAGTTATATATATAGTCTATTAATTGTTATATCTGCAATCTAATATAATTCAATTTAATCATTAGGATGGTAATAGAAAAATAGGAAAATATTTTAATAAAAAGCAACTTTGAGTGCAATTATTATGTTGCCATTGATTTAAAGGATAAATGTTATATTCTTAATTAAATAGAAGAGGCAACTGAAGCTCAGAGTTATTAAATAATTTGACCAGTTTGAAAACACCTGTTCTAGGCAATGACTTTCTCAAAGAGCTGGGAAACCTAGAAAAAAATCGACTCACCAGCAAAGAAATATGAGTTTCTTTTTTTGAGCGGGAGTCTGGGCCTGGGCACTGGGTGGTGTAGGGGTCTTTTTGAGAATTCAAAGTGACAGGCCTGTTGCCATACTGATCTGGGATTCAGTTTTCAATTCATTGCTTACCCGTGTGGGAAATATTGGGTAAGAAATTCACATAAGGTGGTCCTGAGATACTAAAGTTCCAGGATAGCTGACAGATGCAAATGTGATGCTCTTTATACAGAAGTCTCTTTTTCCAGACTGACTGGAAATCCCAAGGATGAGTTTGAAATTCAGAAATATCAAATATACCACTAGGAGGTTTAGGTGGAGGAATTAATGGATATGATGTTAAACTGAATGCATTTTAAAATGTTTACAGAAATAAAAGGTGCAATTGACTCCTTGGAACAGCCACTGAGTTCCGTTATGTAGTGTTTTATTACAATTCCGTTCTAAATGTTTTTGGTTTCTTTGGCCCAGGAATGATTTAGAAGTGTGTGTGTGTGTGTGTGTGTGTGTGTGCATGTGTGTGTGTGTGTGTATGTTGATAGTGATGGGTGTGTTGTTTGTTTACTAGTTTCTAAATAATGGGGAGGTACTATTGATTTTAATTTTCCTCCCTTGTGAACATATAAAGCTCTTTGTTGTTATTGTCTTTATGGGGTAGCTCATAGTTAGTTTTTGTAAGTATTCCATATGTGCTTGAATGGAGCGATCTTTGATAATTGGGTTCACAGGTGTATATATGTTGACTAGGTAAAACTTAGCAATTATATTATCTAGATATTTTATATTCCTGATATTTTGTCTGCTTGATAAAATATTCTTCTTGTAGTTCTGTCAATTTTTGCTTTATATACTTTGATCTGTTATATATTCCTGATGAGTCAGTCCTTTAATTATGTAATTACTTTATTCATAAAATTAGTTTTAAATAATATTGTTACAGAAGATATCATTTTGCTTGGTATTTTCCCTAGAAGCTCTTTTCCAACTAATTACTTTTAATTACTTTAGGAATGGTTGTTATAAATATATGTCTGCATTTTTATTTTTAATCTAATTTGAGGAGCTCTGGCTTTTAACTGGCAAACATATGAGGTTAGGTTTATTTTACAGACTCATACATTTGGATGAGCTTCTACAATCTTATTTCATACTTTATTTTGTTGACCATTATGTTTTATTTTATTTCTTTTTTTCCTCAATTTTGATTTTAATTGTTGATCTTGTACAGTTTTCTGTCTTTTACTCCCACCCCAGCCCACCACCCCAGCCCTCCCCACCTTCCTCCCGTTTTCGGCCCCCATAGTTTTTGTCCATGTGTCCTTTATACTTGTTCCTGTAAATCCTTCCCCTTTTCCCCTGAAATTCCCTCCCCTCCCCCCTCTGGTGATTTTCAGCCTATTTTATTTCTTTTTCTCCTTTCCTGCGCCCTATTGGTTCTATTAAATATCTTTATCTCATTTTTCTCTTCTATACATTTGGAGATTATACATTCTACTTCTATTTTTTAAATGGTTAACTTTATGTTTTTAACACGCATTCCTGACTTGAAGTTAAAGTTATTCAATATCTCTCTCTCTGCTTCCTGAACAAACTGAAGATTTGTTATTCTACTTAAACATTTTTAAAGAGTTTAATTTTGGAAAAATGTTAGACTAACACAAAATTGACCAAAAAGCACATAGAATTCCTCTCTGTCACCCACTCTGCTTTCTAGAATGATAACTTCTTATCTAACTAGTGTACATTATCACAACCAGATAACTGATTGGATACAATACGATTAACTAAACCACAGATCTCATTCATATTCCATTATTTAACTTCCCACAGCCAATTAGTTATTTTTGCCGTTTGTTAGACCTGGATTGACTAAGACATTCATTTCTTTGTTTGATCAGAGCAGACTTTCGGCCCACTTGTTCCTCCTTCTTGCCAAAGTAAATCTTTCGCAAGCTTTCTCACTGGTGATCTGAGAGACGAAAACCCTCTGTCTTTGTCTGAAAATGTCTTGAATTCATCCTTGCCCCGCATAATAATTTAGATAGGTCATTTTAGAACTGTAGTTTGAAAGTTATTTTCTGATAGTACTTTATATATTATGTTATTTTCTCCTGGCCTTGATTTTTGCCATTGGAATTCCTGTTAGAGAGTAATCCTCCCTTTTCAAAAAGCGGATTAACTACATTTTCTGGTTTTAAATCTCATCATCTTTGTCATTCTTCAGGTTTAGTAAATGTGTCAAGATTTGGATTGATTTTATTGGTTCAGTTTGGTAATAAATATGCCCCTTCATTCTGAGGACTTGTCTTAATTCTTAAAAATTATTGATCATTAATTTTATTTGGTGCTTCTGAAATATACCTTAGATTGATGTTCTCATTCTATTTTTCAATCAACATGTTTTCTAACCTCTTTTCATATTTTAATTTGTCTGCTACGTTTATCCAATTTGCTAATCATTCTAAAAACCCTATTTTCTACATTTAACCTAGCCATTGTTTGTTTTTGAGAAATGTTTCATTTTAATGTTTATGTGCAGAATGGCTCTGGTGAACTATAATACTCTAGTTGCATTGTACAACGTAAGGAAGAAGTTTGAATATGTCTACCTGACATGCATTTTGATTTTGTTAATCTCATTTTTTTCTTAGTAATCAGTTTAAAAGTCATCTGAAAAGAAAGGCTGTTTTTGTTTTTGTTCAGTTTCAATTTCTGAAATTTGATTCATTTTCAATTCTTTTAATCCTCACCCATGGATATTTTTCAGTGACTTTAGAGAGAAAAGAAGAGAGAGAGAGAGAGAGAGAGAGAGAGAGAGAGAGAGAGAGAGAAACACTGACGTAAGAGAGAAACATCCATCCGTTGCCTCCTATCCGAGACCCAACTGGGGTCCACCCCTCAGCCTCTGCACTGCCCTGACTGCAGCCCTTTCGGTCATGGGCTGACGCTCCAACCACCTGAGCCACATGCGCTGGGGCTGTTTTCAATTTCAAAGTTTAGTTTTTAACTTTATATTTTTCTTTTCTTGAAATTCTATATTTTTGTGTGTTTTCAAATCCTCTCATTCTTTGTTCATAGCATTTTGATCCTTCATTATTGATTCTATTTCTTCTTTTGTCACTTAAGTCATCTTAAACATACTTATTTACATACTTTTCCAGGTGTTTTATTATGTTAAATTATTAACTTTCATTTAAGATGAGACATTTTTTCACAGGATTTGTAGTTTTTGGTTATGAGTTAGTCCCCACCCCACCTCCACCCCACCTCTCCAATGCCATAGTCTCATGTGACCTGGGTTGAGGAAGTATTTCTGTTGTGAGTTTTGCACTTACTTCTCTGAGTGCCTGGGAGATTCTCTTTTTGTAGATCAAGTTTGTTTTCCCCACCTCTCTGTGGATTCTCATACAGTATGAATAGTGTAAAGTTGGGGCTGGCATCCGTTTGTGGCACAGACTTGGTATTTATTTTCAGATTTATTTTTCCCTGCTCCCAGAACCCCAGGCAGACGACAAACATCTCTATTATTTCCCCATTCTGTGGGCAAAGTTTTTCACTCTCCTTTCACAGTGGGGCTACCTTTAATGGAGATTATTTTTATGCAAGAATTTCAGTTTCATCTCCTGCCTCAGATAAGCTGATAGTTAAGGTCCTAATCTGTGTGGACATTTAAGTCCCAGCCCCTAGACTCTGGTGCCTTCATCTAGGTTTGCTACACTCTAGACAACTCTCAGCTGATGCATTTTCCAATTCAGCCTTTAGTTAGTTTGTTTGTTTCTAAGATTTTATTTACTTATTTTTAGAGAGAGGGGAAGGGAGGGAGAAAGGGGGAGAAACATCAATGAGCGAGAGAAATATTGATTGGTTGCCTTTCGCACACCCCCAGCTGGGGGCCTGGCCCACAGCCCAGGCCTGTGCCCTGACCAGAATCAAACTGGTGACCTTTTGGTTTACAGGATGGTGCCCAACCCCCAAAGCCACACCAATGAGGACTCAGCTTTTAGTTTTCTACTACTTTCTGATGCCTGGAGAGTTCCCCTTCTCCTTCTCAAACTCTAGTATGAATTTTTTGTTGTTAGGTTTTTATTCAGCATTTCTGTGTGTTTGAAGTGTAGGAGAGGGACCATGCCAAATCATGTTGCCAGAAGTTTGATAGCTACTCTCCCATGACCAGATGATCAGCTTTATACTCGGCATCTACTACTGGCTTAAGTAGGCAATAAGCCTTGCTGTTCTGCCTCTCATTTCCTGTGGTTCCCTATTCTGAAACCGAAGTCTTTGCCATTATATTCGGTTGCTTTGATAAACATTTCACAAATCATTTTGTTTGAGGAGAGAGAATGACGGCCTCCCACCCATTTTGTATCATAATTTGTCTTATGAGGAATACAACACTACTGTTTCCTTCTTTCGTATAAATGATTTTCATTGCATTTCAGATTATTCACATTTGTGTTCTGTTCGTTCTTTATCAATGTATGTTTCATGACAGAGGGATTATTAAAATAATATTATCTAATACATATGTGTGATAATCTGCTTGATAACATTACCAGGGCTGGAAAAGATATGGCTTCTACTGCTATATGATTGGACACACCCTTTCAACATTTGCAGAAGCAAACCAAACCTGTGTGAATGAGAAGGCTTACCTGACAACTGTGGAAGACAGGTATGAAATAATCTTAACTCTATTTTAAGATGTCAAATAATGAAACATTTTCAGAAAAGCCCAGGTATCAATGTGCTCTATATTTCTGAGTAAATTACATGGTATCATGAGGTATGATTTGTAAAAGCAGAAGATTAACAGTCATATTCTTATTTGAATTCTTAATTGTAAACATTATAGAATATTTTGTTACTTTTAATACTAAATGCAATATTCAGAACTGTTTACTAATACTGTAGTATGAACATAACTTTTTCTGATACGGCCATTTTTTGAAGCAGGAAAAATAAGTAAAAAGTTTCAGCTGAAAAATCCTACTTTTATCTTTACCACTTTTTTCCACCAAAAAAGAGGGCAGAGAGGTTTACTGAATATTTTATTCATTTTCCCCATTCTTTCTTTTTTTTCTTTTCTTTGCCAGGTTTACTAGATTTATAGGTCAAGAAAATCATATGAATATAGAGAATTTTATGTAACTTTTGACCTCTGGAGTCCCATTCATTTTTAAGATTTTAATGTTTATTTATTTTCCCCTCCTCTTTGCAAAACTATGGAATAAGCCCATGAGAAACTTAAAAGAAAATTTAAAATGTCCACATCATTTTCAGTGAAAAAGTAAAATATTACTGAGTTGTAGTACAAGTCATACCCATTGGCCTTCCAAGGCAGACTCAATACAATGTAGAGGATGCTCTTGATATTAGAAACCCTTCAGTGAAAATGAAGGATGTACCATCATTGGCATAGTTTTTACAAAAGACCTTGTAGTTCAGCCCACATCCTTCTTTCATGGACAGTTACATGTCTAATGCATGGCGGCGCCCTGATAGTATGTTAACACGTGACAATCAGAACACGGGTACTTTTTATCTTCTGACACAGAGATGAGCTGCACATCTCTCAGTAAGGTGGGGACGCATCTGATCTGTACTGTCATTGGCCCCTTGGTCTACTGGAGTGGAGATTCCTCTATATTTTATAGTTTAGGTTTATTTTTCTTTGTGCTTTCCATGATATGTATATTTAGGAGCTCACTAACTCTATGGTTAAATTTGTTTTTTAAACTTTTAAGATAAATTGAGTGTAGAACTTTGAATTTTTTTTTTGGTCTGGTTTAGGGAATGGAATTATTCAGACTAGGGTCAAACAAATGTTCTGTTATGGAAGTTTCCCCTGCATGTCCCTCTCTGCTCTCTCTGGAGTCACCCACCTCCCTTTGTTCCTGGAAACTTTGGGCACCACTTCACTTTTGCTTCAAAGAGAGATTCTTGCCTACATTGCTGTCTCATTGTCTGATATTTGTCAATTAAGACAAACTTTGGTTCCTTTACTAACCAAATTGTGTTATTACGATATTATGCTAGATGCATAGATGAGATCCAAAGGGAGAGAAAACGTTGGCATTTGTGATTCTGCTCCCAATTCTTTCTAGAGATTGAACCCCAGCTTCTCTGTATTTCCTAATAATTTTCTATTTCTGAGCATAGATATGAGAAGGCAATTGAAGGGGAAATCCACACAGATTTTTCCATTTGTATTGTTCTTGATAATACTATGACCTTTCAATTTACTTAACCAAATATCGTGCAGAGAGCATTTGAAATATTTGAAAAATGGACTGATTTTTAAACGATGCATTTTAAAATGTTATATTTTTTTTCTTCATTTTCAGAATTCTCTTACCTTTTGAGAATGGCAGAGGGGCTGGTGAGGAATAGGGAGAAATGGTTTGAGTATATTTAAAAGATTTCGTTCACTCAGCTGTGTGATAGCTTACCTTCATAAGATCACATTTCCCTGGTGAACATTTGCAGAATATAAATAACATAAATATAACAAAATATGTTTGAGTTACCAACTAAATCATAGCGCAAACATAGAAATGAGATACATTTCATGTTGATAATTAGAAATATTTATACAAATATTTCTAAAATTCAGTTTAATTAGTTTTTCAAAAATTATTTTATTATTATTGCTTTTTAGATATGAGCAAGCCTTTCTAACTAGTTTTGTTGGATTGAGGCCTGAAAAATATTTCTGGATAGGACTTTCTGACGTACAAAACAAAGGGACCTTTCAGTGGACCATCGAGGAGCAGGTCCAGTTCACTCACTGGAACGCAGAAATGCCAGGTACGTGCGGAACTTCAGCCTGAGCTTTGAATTCAGTGTGCACATCGGTGGGCAAAGCCTGTGATTTCCTTGCGTGCCTGTCCAAATGACTATGTAAATTAATTGTGCTTTCAGTATTTTATATTCTGTTCTATTTCTGTTTTTCTTTTTTAAAAAAATGTTCAATTAGTTTGCAATGGTCTAAGCAAACGAGGAAATCTGCCAGATTGTTGATTACTGCTCTATTTGAAAAATATTTATGAAATTCTGAATGGTTACAAATGTCCCAAAGGGTTAGCTTATTTCTGAAAGCTTAAAACTCTGCTAAAGGCGTGTATATGCAACTATGAATTGAGAGATATCAGTGTGCTTGAGTTGGTAGTGGTTACATGGAACTCATTTCCGCATCTTGTATGTGCCACCCTGCTTAATCCTTTATACGTATTGGATTTTATTTTATCCTTATCCGAAACTTTCAAGGTAAGTTTTAAGTGTCTTCATTTTAAAGATGTGGGACTCAGAAAATTTGTGTGACCAGGAAGTTTCTGACCATGAATTTAGACTAATCTGTGTAATTCCCAAACCTGTGCTGCTTGCACCACCACCTGCCTCCCTCTAAATGCTGATTTGCTTCCCTAGTAAGTAGTTTCTGAAACAGACTCTGGAAGAGTCATTATCTTCTTCATACACTGATATCATAGCATATGACCTTATTCAGTGTGACAACCCCCAGGGCAAAGAACTACAGAAGGAATAATAGTTAAAGTTTACAAATATACTACTTAGCTGAACAAGTCCTAATCTTCAAGAGTTCTTTTAATTTGTATTCTCAGCTCACAATAAGGTAAACTGATCAGTAATTTGAACAGTGTGATTCTTTTCTAATTATTGAGTGTTTTGAAAAATAGTAAGATTTCAGTTGATTTTTAAAGAACTGGCCAATATATTAAGAGCTGAGTGCACACTTTAAAAAAATATTGGTAGAAGTGGTAATAATTACTCTAGGACAAAGTCCTTAATTTTGCTGGTGGTGATCATTCAGCTGCAGGATACGGGGAATTAATCCTGGAATGTTCTGAGGGAATAAAAATGGATGAAACTGAAGCCATTGGGAATCAGGGATCCTAATGAAAATGTTTTGGAAAAGATGTACCTCCCCAGAACTTTGAGAGTTACTCCAAACACTTAATGTTCTTTATGCTTTTATTGTATTTTTACCCTCCCCAGCCCCAGCAATCACCACACTGTTGTCCGTGTCCATGAGTCCTTTTTCCTTTTGCTCCATCCTTCCACCCCCAATTTCCCCCACCCAGAGGCGTCAGCCTGCTGTCTATGAGTCTGTCTCTATTTCACTTTTTACTTCATTTTGTTCATTAGATTTTCCACATATGAGTGAAATCATGGTATTTGTCTTTCTCTGACTGGCTTATTTCACTTAGCATAATGTTCTCCAGGTCCCTCCATGCTGTTTCAAAGGGTAAAAGAAAGAATAATAATAATAGATGACCTCATCTCAACAGAAGGAATTCTACTGTTTTCAAAGCTCTGTCTTAAATAATTATTATCTGGAATAATCAAAACTGTGAAACAGAATTATAAGCTATTAAGTTTGATATAGTCTTCATTTTATTTTATGTACTTTTCTGACCCACAAAAAAATTCATTACAACTCTGTAAGGTAGGTAGTGATATTTATATTTTTAGATGAAGCAACAAGTTCAGAGTGATTGAATAACTAAACTAAATTTCTAGCTCAGGTGTGGTGTATCTCATGTTGAAGTCTGTAATGAACAATTTCTATTCTGGGAAACCTACATGAACCTAGGAAAGAAGGGATCTTAAAGAATTAAAAAAAGAAATATTAAACTACTATTTTTTGCAAAAATAGTGCATTTTATTGTGCTAAAATATTAAATGTATTATTAAATGTCTGTAAGGGAGTCATCCTGCCAGATATTAGAAATATAAAATGTTATCAAAACCCTGACCTTTGAGATTGTAATTCAGTTGGGGATACAGTCCACACAAATAAAAGGTAAATAATAATTCAGAAAAGCACAAATAAATGGCCAAATGTCACAGCCTCTCTCCTCTGCATTTCTGCATCACATGCAGGTTTGACCACATGATTTGCCACTCAGGTTTGAACTGTCTCCTGTGAGCGTGGCCAGCTGTCAGCAGCACCTGTTAAGTGAACTCTGCTTTATGTGTTTAACACAGGGAGAAAACCAGGGTGTGTTGCCATGAAAACTGGGATTGCAGGGGGCTTGTGGGATGTTTTGAAATGTGAAGAAAAGGCAAAATTTGTGTGCAAATACTGGGCAGAAGGAGTGACTCGCCCTCCAGAGCCCACAACAACACCTGAACCCAAATGTCCAGAGGATTGGGGCACCACCAGTAAATCAAACTTGTGTTTCAAGGTAAGTCACAATTGCAAAGCTGATACAGAACTCAGAATATGTTCCAGCCTAAAGAACCAGCTAAACCAAAGCTTCACCTGTAGGAATTCTGATTTTATCAATCTGGAAGGGGGACCTGGCATTGTTTGTTTTTAAAGAGCTCCTTTGGATGAAGGCTAATGACCAGTTGCATGTAGACCAACAAAAATTGCCTTCAGCACAAACACAGTTCACAGCAGCCTTCCTTCTCATGCTTTGCCTTCATCACCCCCTTCTCTGCCTCTTTCCCCTCCTCCACGCTTTCTGGCCCTAGTCTGAGTTTTCATTTCTTTTCATATCAATGAAAACTTTTTACTTCCCCTCATTCTTTCCCATTGCATCTCATTTTTGACCTGTTCTTAGAGATCAAGCTTTTAGTTAACTGAATTGATAAATGAATCTGCAAAATGCCACATGGGTATCCTGAAGATAATGCTCCATTATCCTGATGTAGCTAGCCCCTGGTTATTATGTCTCCGGGAGATGGAGCGGTTGCTGGGTAGGAAGGAGCACAGCCGCGTTCAGTGCCTTTTAAATGACAATTTGATATTCTGCTATTATTTTATACAATCCCAGGCTAGATCATACAGTTTCTTCTCATGCAAGCAAGTTCACCCATACAACCAAACACCCCGATGAATTTATTTGAGCCTTTTTTTTCTCTTTGTCTTGTAAGTCCTTTTTTTTTTTTTTTTTTTTTTAGAGAAGGTTAGGTTTAGCCAAATGCAGAAATATACTTATCTACTGCTTAATGATATTAGCCTCTGAAGTTCCTTCCTCAGGACCTCTGTTATTTAATCCTGTGAATGGCATATGGCCATGGCATGCCTTCTACCACAGGCAGGGTTGTTGAAGAACTTGAATTATCAATGTGTGTCAGGATGACATTGCTTAATCTTCTCTAACTTGAGGGGTATGGCTAGTTGAGTAGGAAACTCCCATTCATAGCAATAGAGACTGGTGAACTGTCCAATCCAGATTAGCCAGTCTGGGCTAAAAGCATATTTATAGAGAAGGGAATGTATCAGGCTCAAAGAGGAGAGATTTTGTACATTAATTAACTGAGGACAAGCACAAAGAAGATCAGGTATTGTTGCTGCCAGGAAACTTTTGAGTTGCCACCCAAAGGCAAGGTTTATTTTATACACAGCCGTTTGCTCAGAGCAATAGGCTATGGAGATTTATTGCAGGATTTAGAGAAAAAGCAGAATTCTTCAGACCTGGGGAGCAAACCTGGGTTCCAGGAGGCATTATCCAGGTGTATGTTCAACAAATCCACAGATGTGCTTCACTGAAACATCTGTGGTTTTAGAGGTGCTTGGGGTAGGGTTTATTTAGAAATCTATTGACCATCTTTGTATAGATTAAGAAATGGGAGTTATTAATAAAATTCAGCTAATAGGAAATTGATTCAATAAAATAAAATCTTATGTCACAGTCTAGCAAGTTGAGGTAGTCGCAAGAGTCTTCAGGTTACTTAAGTGGACACTTGCTCAAGATACCGTTGTCTGGAGAGCTCAAGTTAGGGTCAAGGTGAAGGTCGCCTTGGGTGGCATGATGACAGCTGGGCAGCCACAATCTGTTGGAAGCACATTCCTTTTTCCACAGGCCTTGGATGATAGGGCCATGACTCATGAAAAACAATGAATGAAAATTATAAAAGTGTGTGGAGACGATGAACTCCTAAATTCTTTGCATACTGACAAGTGTTGCCCAGACCGTCAGTGGATTCCATATCCACTGCAGTCCTCTGGATAATATGACATATTCCTTAAGTTATTGATCTATTAAATCAAGTTTCACTTACGACCATCATTTTAGATGCTCTGACAGGTGAGTGTCAGAGTATGTGCTCCAATTGTTGTGAAAATATGCATCTATAAGGAAAAAAGACAAAGGAGTTTTGAGGGATGTGACCAAGGAAGTGTTGAAAAGCTGCCAGATTATTTATGGTTTAACCGCGACAGTGTACCAATCTGTGGCACAACCTTAGGGAAGCTATTTTCCTTATAATGCTCTCTATACATGTTCACTTTCTCTGTATCAGAAGTTTCTTCAAATATTTTTCCATTTCATGGCTGCATTTCATACCTAACCAGATTAATCCTGTCTTCTATAATGAACTATGTGCTTAACCCATATGCCTAGTTTCTAAGATTTTAATCTAATTTCTCCTGTGCTATCAAATAATTTTATTTTTAACGTATTCCCAACAAAATCATTCCCAAATTTTGTTACCCAAATATTCACTCATAAATTGATTTTTAACCAAGAGAATTAACATTATTTTGGGCCATTGCAATGTTTTGCTTTTTATTAAAAGGAAATCTCATCAAAAGTAAGTAATTATTTCTCAAGTCAATAAGCTATGCAGTGTAAAATAACTTCTGAAATCACATCATTTTTAGCTGTTTACCAAAGGAATACATGAGAAGAAAACATGGTTTGAAGCTCGAGATTTCTGTAGAGCTCTGGGTGGAGACCTAGCAAGTATCAATAATAAAGAGGAAAAGCAAACAATATGGCGGTTAATAACGTGAGTATCTTCTCTGGATAACACTCCTTCTTTTGGTCTATTTGGTGCTAATGATGTTGAGAAAAAAATGTTTGTGTCATGGTAATGCGCCAGTGTCATAACAAGGTTTGTGGGAGGCACATGTCACACAAGAGTGTGAACACCCAATCATCATACTTATGAACTACAAAAGGATCAGAGAAAATTTTTATGTTTTCAAAAGTATTGGCTCATGGTGTTGCTTTGAATTCATATATCATACCCCAGATCCATGGGCCCTTTTAAATCCAGTTTCACTTCTAAGTGTCTTAATTTTATACATGTAAATGCTGCAACAAATGGGAAAGTACAAGACCCTCAGCACGTATTGTTAAATGAGTAACCGAATGACTATCTTTCAGTGCTTTAAACTTATTTATTCTCAAATGGTGGCTTGTTTTAAGTATATTTCTACGTTGTAACAAAATGCACATCTATTGAATAATGCTTATATTTAATCATTGAATCTCTTTAACTGTGTATTAACGAGTTCTTGATTTGGAGGTAACTTTCAAATTTGATTAGTCTTCGTAGGTCACCAAACTTGTTTCACGCATAAGCTTCCTTTATGTCTTATGTGTTGCAGGGCCAGCGCAACCTACCATGAGCTCTTTTGGTTGGGGCTGACGTATGGAAGTCCTTCAGAGGGCTTTACTTGGAGTGATGGTTCTCCTGTGAGTGATTTGATTTACTGTATCATTTTCTTCCCTTCTCACATAGTATTTATTTTAATGTTATTCTTTGGCTTAATCCACATTTTTTTTGTAAGACTGGTTATTATGATAGCTAGAGACATTTTCCTATGAAAAATAAATGCTATGTTAGGGTTATTATTCTGGTCCTGCCCCCCGTGTAGCTCTCCTGGTCACCCCAGGTGTGACCATGTCAACCAGGTTTAAAAAATTAGGAAACTCACTCTTCTCATTTATATAAAATAATATCTGCACTCTATCATGGGAAATTGCCATGGGTATAGTTAAACTTCTTAAAAAATTGAGGGTTCTGTAGCCCCTTATAGATCAGGAGATCTGGAAACAACTTTAGATGTTTCATTAACGACCATTGGTCAGACTTCTCCAGTCTCAAGAACGGAGAAGTGAGAGGCTCGGGCACTGGCTGACTTGCTCATTAGTCCTCATAGGAAGTGATTCTGTGTGCTTTCAGTTCTGCCTCCTCTTACAACCCACCAACAACTTTTCAAAGACCCTGGATATTTGATGACCCATTGATTTTTGAATATTATATATTATATCCCTGGAAAATAGGTCATAATGCTTAGTCCAAAACCCTATGGACTATGATTCCACACTGAAGACTCCTGGGGAACCTGAACCCAGCCCTCCATTTACTTCCATTGTTCATTTTGGTAAAATTTGGTGGCTTTGTTAGTAACATGTCACAGGTCTGTTTCTTTTGCAAAGGAACTAATGCAACTTTTATGATACCCATCTAATAAAGAGAAAGTTTCCAACATCCCACTGAAATATTTTCTCTTATGAATGTGCTAGAAACATAGGAACTCCCAACTTTGGTAAGTGGAGCTCTTTGCCAAGTTCTTCCTACTGTGTACAATATGAACTCCACTTTGGTGACCCTAGAGCCATTCTATTCAATGAGAGTAAAGAGAATTTTGTAATAATCAATAGCATACTCTACTCAACCTCAAGTTCCCATGTATTAAAAGCTCTTTCTGACCCATGTTTATCAGTCTTGCTTTCAAAGCAAAGCTATGGTGGGGAAAAAAAAAAGAAATGGATTTAAAATTGTAACTATGTCTTTCCTTACCTATTTGGGTAAAAGATTGGCACTGACCTGATATAAATGGCTGCTATGTAATGTTTTTAATGTAGGTTTCCTATGAAAATTGGGCTTACGGAGAACCTAATAATTATGGAAATATTGAATACTGTGGAGAGTTGAAAGGTGACCCTAGTATGTCCTGGAATGATATTAACTGTGAACATCTTAAGAACTGGATTTGCCAGATACATAAAGGTATGATGACCTGTTTCTCCCTTTATCTTCACTTGAAGATCTAACTCATGACATCCCAATATCTTTCCTTTATTAGTGGAACCAAACAAACAAAATTAAAAATAAAGGAACTGGCAGGAGCCATCCTTTCACAGGATGAGAATGAAGTTGCTGAACACAGACAAATGTTCTGAAGGAACAGAAGATCAAAAGGCCACCCGGGAATCCTAGACTAGAGTCACGTCCTCTGAAATAGTTCCCATGAACTGTGATTTCTGGCTCAGTTTCTGCAGTGGTAGGAGTGAGTGCTCTACTCTGTGAGCAGAGCAAGGAATATGCCATTTCTTTGTGGAATTGCTGCCTTTTGACCTACATTAGACATCCAAAGGTGAAAAGTTCCCTAAGTCCGAATGAATATTCTAAATATTGATATTCCAGGAAGTGTTCAACACAAAGAACAAATATCATGTTACTAAAGGTCAAAAGGTAGCAGTGCCGTCAGTCATGATCTTGGCTCAGAGTGTTCCACATATCCAATTCAGACATGGAGGTCCGAGGATTCAGATTCTGGTTTTTGTTTTTATCTTCACCCAATGACACACTTATTGATTTTAGAGGAAAGGAGGGAAAGAAAGAAGGAGAGAAAACATTGATGTGGGAGAGAAACATCTATTGGTTTCCTCCTGTATGCGCCACGACTGAGGACCAAACCTGCAACCTAGGCATGTGCCCTGACCAGAAATTGAACCCATGGCCTCTAGGTTTACAGGACGATGCCCAACCAACTGAGCCACACTGGCCAGGGCCAGATTCTTATATGAAACAAACAAACAAACAAACAAACAAATGAAAACAAGCAAATAGACCCACCATTGAACCAAAAATGTACATCAACTTGTCTTTGTAAGCAGATAAATGGAACCACATTGCCCTCTGCTGTTGGGAAACCTTGCCACTGTCTTGATTCCACTGCTAGAGACACTGTGTTGCTGTCCGATTACATTCCTTACTCCTCCTGCTTAGATCAGAGGACAGAATTAAGGGTAGCATTTTAAACTCAGGTCTAGGATTTGAACCTAGGCATTCTGACTCCGAAACTCGCATCCTTTTCTTCCCGTTGACACTGCTTACTGTGCCTGATAACTCTGTTTTGGAGAAAATAGAAGAAAATGTAATAGCAGAAGTACAGTATACTTCACATTAATTTTTTTTTTCCAGGACAAACACCAAAACCTGAGCCAACACCAGCTCCTGAAGACAGTAGGTGTTCTTTTTTTGAAATTTTCTGATCTCTATATTCATAGTCCTTTTTCCCTCTTTCCTCTTTCAATGAAACAAACAAACAAACAAAAAACACTTGCCCTAAGAAGGTGGATAGCAGAAGTTCTTAAAAGCTTTGAGAATTCCACGGAAGTTTGGATCTTTCCAGACAGATGCTCCTGAGCACAAACTTCAGGCAGTTGTCAGCGCATCATCTCAGGGTTAATAACTCAAATTCAAGAGCATATGTTTCTTCTTCAGCTCATGTATTAGTTTCCAGTGGCTGCTGTAACAATTTTCCACAAACTTGATGGCTTAAAGGAACAGCTATTTATTCCTTTACAGTTCTGGAAGTCAAAAATATAAACTCAGTTTCACTGAGCTGAAATCAAGGCATCAGCAGGACCATGCTCCCTCTAGAGGCTCAAAGGGAGAATCAATTTCCTTGTAAAGCTGCATTCCTTGCATTTGTTGTTTCATGGCCCTTCCTCCAGTTTCAGAACAAGAAATGTGACATCTTGCTTCATTGTCACATCACTTTGTTCTCCTGTAGTCACATCTCCCCTGCCTCCCTCTATCAGGATGCTTGTGATTACACCCACATCATCTAGGATAGTCTGTCCATATCAAGAGCCTTAATTTAATCCCATCCACCAAATACCCTCTTCTGTGTAAGATAACATTCACAGATTCCAGAGATTGGGATCTAGATATCCCTGGGGGCTCTTATTTACCTTATGACAACACAGAATCATAGAGTCCTATGGTTTGGCAGAAGCCTTAGGAACTCTCCTGGTTTGTGAATTCTTTTGGTCCTTTTCCATGATATACTGAAACCCCTTAGTCCATGTGTTACAAATTCCTTGTTATATTAGGATGAAGGCTGCTTTCTCACAGCCTCCACTTCTTAAACTTGGACCATCATGTTGCATGGATGTAAATCCTTCCAGCTATGCGATCCTATTGCTGAAATAACATTGGAAGTTCTCTTACCCAATAGAGATACATGGAACTTGGAAAGAGAATTTGTGAGTTTTTACAGAGTTCGTGGCAAGTGGCAAATTGGCCTCAGGTAATTCAGTCATGAGCATCCTGCTTATTCTGGCCTCTCAAAGCTGCAGATACCTCTGATATAGCTACTCTGCCCTTTTCATTTTTGTTGACCATACATTCCAGATTGTTGAATTCACCAAAGTGAAATTCATCACTGTTTTTTGTGAATTTTTCAGATCCACCAGTCACTGAAGATGGGTGGGTCATTTACAAAGACTACCAGTATTATTTTAGCAAAGAGAAGGAAACCATGGACAATGCACGAGGATTTTGCAAGAAGAATTTTGGTGATCTTGTTTCTATTCAAAGTGAAAGTGAAAAGAAGTTTCTGTGGAAATATGTAAGACAATGATTAATTTAAGACTGGACCAGTGACATGGGATAAGCAAACATAATGTCTACAATTGGTACCCTGTGGTGCAATTTCAAATTATGTGCTGAATTCACACCTTCTCAGGTCAGGGATAAAGATGTAAATCCCAGAGGGGTGTGGGGCCGGTGTTGGCCATCACAGAAGGGAATGACCGGATTGCCTGAATATTCAGTGCAGAGTCACAGCACCCGGAGCCAGTGTGTGGTCTGGGCTTTGTGGGGAACCAGACTTCACAGCCTTGAGTTTACTAATTTGATTTTCAAAGATTGTAATTCCTAACTGGTTGTTCATGCCAAGCCTTTGTGTGTAGTACAGGTGGATTATTAATTAAAAAACCTATGTTAGTTGACCAAATTGTTGGTTAATAGATAGGGCAGCTGGATTATTCATATAAAAATCTTTCTTGGTTGTACCAAACTTGTCAGCTAAGAGCGAAAGTGTAATTTGTTGTTTTTCTAGAGTGCTTGGCTTAATCTTCCTCTTTAAAAATCTTCATGGCATCCTTGTTTTTTGCAAGAAAAGAGGCAAGAGAGAGAGAGCAGAAAAATAGTTGAACAGTAGTAAAGAAATAAAAATTCATTTGATCACAAAGGTAGTAGGATGCTTGAAATTCTCAGAATATTTCATAATATTGCACAAATATGTATGTAGGAGAAGAAGTCTTTCCTTAGAGGCATAACCCCAAATGGTGACTTTGTTTTAGAGATGGCCTTCAACAGCCTAATTACCGTAGGCATTCGATATTATAAAGAGTGACTTTAGATATTCATTTTATGAATGCAAGTTATATAATATGCACATTTTCCTTTTTATTTCTGTGAAAATTGTAATGTAGAATATACCATGAAATTTCTACATAAATCCCTTCTTAGAAAGAGTCTCAAATAGGTTATCTTATTAATATGTAGGTTTCATTTAAGCATTTGCTTATTATGTAAGTATAGATTGAACTATATGTAAACTTCTGTGTTTTAGGTAAACAAGAATGAGGCACAGCCAGCATATTTTATTGGTCTATTGATCAGCTTGGATAAAAAGTTTGTGTAAGTAAATAAAAATAAAATAACTTTACTTAAGGTAGTGATCTGATAAACACTTAAATTATTTTGAGGATTTTGTTTTGCTGAATGTGTTTTTAAAAAGTCCTCCACGGTTCTCCAACTAGAAAGCATTTTAAGAAAACTAAAAAGAATTTAAAGTAATTCTGTTAAATATTTTCAGCATTCTAATTCTCATATCAGTCAAAACCAGATTTAATCTTGTAAAATTTCAGCCATCTTTGTTTTTGAATGCCATTACCTGTTAGTAAATCATGTACTAAGATGTACTATATACACATGAACATTGAATTTATTTTTAAAGTTATGATTCCCACTTGGACTCCTTGGTGCATGGAACCAAAAGGTCCTTTTATGTTGCCTCACTCGCTGCTTGAACATCACGATGTTGAAAAACTGTTTTAACTGCATGAGAGGCCTTCCCTTCAGAGGAATGACTGCTGTTTCCCATGGGAAACAGGGGACAGGAAAAGCTGTGGGAGGAGGAAATTAGTAAATTTGGGGGTTTCTTTCCTTCCTCATTAATATGCATGTTCTACATTTGAAAAGCGGATGTGTCTTTCTGGCTTGCGCACAGATGTTTTGGCCCCATGTGTTCCCTGTGACCATTGCTTCTGTTCTTTGTGGAATGAGACCTAACCTTACACTCATTATTTTTAAAGATCAGAAATGTCTGATGCTCCTTTGGACAAACACCCATTTTAATCATCTCTAAATTAAGAGATCTCTTCAATGATCTCTTGGTCATTTTCCAGCTAAATGTCTCTGAATTTCTGTAATGAACGTTAAAATATATATTGGTCCACATAAGAAAAACCAGAACAAACATGGAATTTAGAGAATGGACCTCAAAAGAAACTCCATATTCTCAGCCTCTCTGCAGGTGGTTGTGTTTTGTGAGAATGATTCCTAAGAAGTACTATGGAAGGATTTTTGCTCTGGCACACTTCGGAGTAATGGGCATCTCCATTTCTTCTCCCATTTCAAGACTAAGGGCAGCTTCTTCCAGGGAGGGTAAAGAAGACAGAGTAGCCATGGCATCAGGTTGCTACAGAGGAGCACAATGCACCAGAAGCACCTCTGGGGTTTTCCTGCCAGTCTCTCTAAAACTTCTCTTGAGAACCATCTGTCCAGAACCCTCTCTCTAGAATTGCTTTCTAGTACCCTCTCTTCTGTTAGCCTGGGATCCTGTGGTCCCTTCATCTTGGTTGACTTGCCCGTTCCCACCACTAGACTATATAACCATTTAGTCTAATGACTGGATTGTTGCTAAATGCCTGAATTTTTTTTTCCAGTTGGATGGATGGAAGCAAGGTGAATTATGTGGCTTGGGCCACAGGTGAACCTAATTTTGCAAATGATGACGAGAACTGTGTGGTCATGTACTCAAATTCAGGTAGTCATTATGCGGATCTTGAATTTGGCTTGTGGAATGACATGTCATTTGCTATCTCCCTAGGCTGAAAGTAGTAACTTGTGCACTTAGACAAGAAAAAGAAGAGAGAATAAAGGACAATTCTAATTGTAGCAGCACAATCACTGAATTTTTAAGAACAGATGCTTAACATTTACTCAAATAAATGACACAATCTTCTCACTTTTCATTTTATAAATTTTTTAATGTTCTGATTTGAGGAAAATATGCAGAATGTTTATCTCCTTTATCTCTCTCTTCCATCTTTATATGCAATATGGGAATAATGACAGAACCTATATGTTGAGAAAATTAAACAAGATAATACATCTACAACACTAAGTAAATGCTTGCTACATATAAAATTAATTATAAGATTATTATTGTTTGCTGTAACTGGCTATGTAGATAACATATATGCAATACCAAGTATGCACATGGCTCATAGGAAGCTTTCTATAAAGTTGAACTATTAGTGTAAGTGAAAGTATATTGCACTGATTTTTTTGAGTCACTTGTATAAATTACAATTATTTGATTGTACTCTAAATCATTTTTGAGAACCCTTATAATATATAAATGCATTTTTAAAAAGAGTGTTTTTAATCATAAACATGTAAATCTAATTTCACTATTTTGGTTTTTTGCCAGGGTTTTGGAATGACATTAATTGTGGTTATCCAAATCCTTTCATCTGTCAGCGACATAACAGCAGCATCAACACCACCGTTATTCCTGCCACGCAAGTGCCCCCAGGAGGTTGTAAGGAAGGTTGGAGCTTCTACAACAACAAGGTACGAAGAAAATGAGTTGCAGTCTTGATATCAGTCCTCATATGGAGAGTGACAATGCACATCTTTCAGCTTAAAGTTAACTTTCGCTTCCCTCTTCATTTTAGAAAATTTTAGGCAAGAGTAGGTCAAGATTCCCATGTCCAATTCTCTATGGAAATTAAGAGTATATGTGAAGATATTATCCAATAGTTGTACCCTTTGTCCCAGAAGAGAAAAGAGCTTTGCAAAGAAAGTTTGTAACAAAACTAACTTAATTTTTAGATCTCTATTTGGTTTTGAGGAAATTTATATTTAGCTATAATCTTCATAAATAATTTTGATATCTTTCAGTAGTCTTTTCACTATGGGTTTTTTTCTTTCCTCCAAGTGTTTCAAAATCTTTGGATTTATTCAAGAAGAAAGAAAAACATGGCACGAGGCACGAAATGATTGCAGAGGGCTTGGAGGAGATCTGGTTTCCATACGCAATGAAAGAGAACAAGGTACGCGGGCCACTGTACAGTCCATTAGGCACCGGAACATGTAATTTTCCTCATAAAATAATGGGATATTGTGACAGTAAATGATATTTTTAGAAAGGGGAAAATCAAGCACATATTGAGAACTATTTTACTCAGTTGTAGGCACCATTTTGTGTATAAAGTCCCTTTTCATTGTCAGCTCAACACTGCGAAGCAGACACCATTACCCCCTTGTGACGGGAAAGCGTATTCACAGAGCCTTGAGTCAAGGCGCTCGCCGAGTGAACAGCAGGGCTGGGAATCAAGCTGGGTCTTCCCGCTTACCTCCCATTGTTTCCACCAAGTCATTTTTCTTTCCAAAGAGGCAAAGAAATAGTCGTTCTGGCAATAAAGTGAGAAATTACCGATTTCCCATTTATTGCTCTTCTAGTCATGTTACCACATTACTTATAGTACAGTAGAACTGATTTGTAAATAGAAACTTTGAACGAATTGAGAAAAGCATTTTGATGAAATGTAGGCGTAAGCCAGAGCCCTGCAGAAGAGCACTGCAGGGAAAACTTGCCATCGCCGTGATAGTGGATTGTAAAATCCATTCGTTGCTATCAGGCGAAAGGGGCCTGACCACTTTTGCATGGACTTTTCTGGGCCACCTCATCCGAAACAGATATTAGGTTAAGTCTGTGGCTTGTCACTTTAAGGAGAATGTTGACCAGCTCTAGACCATGCAGATAAAAGTCACTAAACTGATGAAGGGTTTGGAAACTGCAGCAAGTGGCAAGGAATGTTGGAAAGGCCCCTCACATTTCACAGCCCGAGAAAGAGATGTGGATTTTCAAGGACCAACCTGGTTAGTTCCAGAAGGAAAACCCAGAACCAATGAGTGGCAGTTATAGGGAACTAGATTTAGGCTTAAACTTAGGAGGTCATTTTAGCAATTAGAATTGATTGGATGGGCTGCTTCATGAGTTTTCCAAAAGGCTGTGAAAACACTCAAACTGGAATGTACCCAAATGGATGCTTAGAGGCCCATGCACTGAAGAAGATGCTCAGTGAGTGTTTGTCGTACATACGAATCGATGCGAAAGTTGTTGCTAAGAGATGTGGTCTGGATAATTTCTAAGTTCCTCTTTGGTTCCAAGAATCCTTGATGTCATTTACTGGGAAAAATGGTGTGTCTCAAAATATATAAGAAAAAAGAAACACTAGACTGCTGTATGGCTCTCTCCCAGTTGTTTATTTTACTCCATCAATGCTGCTCTGTGCTCGCTTGGAATGCATGGGCGATAAATCTATCAAGCTGATTTCACCGAGGGCCTTTGACAAGTTCAGCAACTTGCCAGGCACTGAGAAAAGAGGGTCAAACCATAGCATACAATAAAAAGATTTTAAGAATATAATATTCACATTTCTCTAACTAGCCTACCACATTTTGGGCTTTGCTACTCAGCACAGAAACACAATAATCGATCCCACTCTTAACCACAAAGGGCTGATTCCTGGCATAACAGAATTAGAACCTGGGTAATAGAGATGTGCAGAAGGAAACAATTTTCACATAAAATAACATTATTCCTGGCAAAACAGGCACACATTGTTGAATTCTTATTGTGGTTTTTGGCAGAAAAAAATCCATGCTGACATATTGGCAGGTACAGCTTTCCCTCATTGAATTTCAAGTTGGCGATAGGGTAAAAGTTATGATTTTCTTTAGGATATAAAACTAAAATAAGTATCTTCCATGCTCTTGTTTCTTTCTGAAAAATATTAGAAGACAAATTTTTCTGTACCTTTAATTAATTGAGAAATAAGCAAATCTCTGAGCAGGGTGATCAAGGCATCTACTACTCTGAAAGAAGAGTATGCTGGGAGCAGTGGCCTTTCCATGCAATTGTTTGTTTTTGAATAAACAGGTAATTGTGTCCCTACAGGCTTCTTAGCATTTTGCATTTTCCATTAGCAACCTAAGTGCTTAGTCATTTGGTTTTCTATTTGCACTCAGGAGTCGTGTTTAAGCACAGATGTTTAGAAATTGTTCTGTAGAATTGGTGCTTATCTGCCTAGGAGCCCACAGGTGCCAGCAGGTGCTGTCGTGGGCACCGAAGACAGCTGCGGTGGGAGCCAGGCGGAAGGGCTAACACTGGGGAGGAGCGAGGGCACATTTCCGCCTTTGGATATTTTCCAGCTTCTGGATATTTTCCACCTTCTCATCTGCCATGGAAATGATAAGGAGACAAGAGGCAACATTTGTTCTATATCCTCCGAATTTTTCTAGGTTGTCTCTTCTAATGATGTGGGCCGTAAGCCCCAGGGTGCCCCCTGGGTTCGAGCACACTCACTGGCTGCTGACCCCTAGGAGTCGGCTGCCCAGGTGGAGTCCCAGATGGGCAGCTCTCTTGGTTTGACAAACCATGGTTGCAATAATTTGGCAGCCTAAAGCATCTTGTTGCATAGGGTTTATTTTTAAAACTTTTCTGGATGAAGAGCCAGCCATCTCTGCCCCTTAGGAATTCTAATCAGATCATTTTATTTACAGAATCAGATGCCCACTAGCTTGTAGGACTTAGAACCTTGTACATCTTCCACGGACTTTAAGCAGCCACAACTTAGATCAGAGCAGGGGGTGGCCTGGAGGCTCCCTTGTCTCAGTGCCCCAGGGCCCTTGGGCAGGGCACACCGGGCATTGAGCCGGTGCCCAGATAAAACCTAGACTTTTATTGTATGAAGCTTTTCAAAGTCCAAAGCTGAGTCAATAACACAATGCAAGGTTAAATGTGTGTGTTTTCATGGTGAGTGCTTTTAAATAATAATAAAGGCACTAATCACATGCTTGATATTTTAAGTTAATGTATTTTGAATATTTTCAGTATTTTCCCCCAAAGTTAACATTTACCTTGTGATAATTTCTTTCAGCATTTCTCACCTATCAAATGAAGGACTCCACTTTTCATGCCTGGATTGGCTTGAACGATGTCAATTCAGAGCACACGTTCCTTTGGACAGGAGGGCAAGGAGTTCACTATATCAACTGGGGGAAAGGTTACCCCGGTGGAAGAAGGAGCAGTCTTTCTTATGAAGATGTAAATCTCACTTTCATGTCACCTCTCTATACCCTATCAGTTTGCTCAAAGTCACCTTATTAGCAATTAACCTTCCATGAAAAATCAATCAGAGTATTTCGTGGTCTGATTCATTCTTGCAGATTTTAACTATTTCAGACTGAGCCAGCCCTGAAGGCAAGGGTACAAATTTAGTCAAGAACTCTCCTGCTTGGGGGTGGGTGGTGGCTGCAGTGAGGGCCAGGAAAAGCCAGCTCTGTCATGGGCCTATGCTGTGGCCAGGATGTACACTGGAACGCAACTTTCTTTCCATCAGCTGCCCCTAAACCCTTGAGGCTGTTGTAGGGTTTAGGGTGTAGATCTGGAAGCTAATACTACTTCTAAAGATGTCATCATCATCGTCCTCGTCATTACTGAGCTAACATTTATAGAATGTTTACTAAGTGCTTTAGTACAGTACCTAATAGACAGATGATTGTTTCTTTTTGTTACTACTTTTTATCTCATATCATTGAATAGTCACTTAATCAGCGTTAAACGCCATACTAAACATTATGAAGTGTGAGACTTTGTTTTGACCTTAAAGAAGCTCACACTTAAGCTAGATCACAGTATTATGCAAGAAAGAAGACAGTAAAGAAATAAAAATGCATGATTAGCATCAGCTATAAAGTACAATAGTTAGGAAGAAAAAAACTTACTGTGGGGTGAAGTGATCTAATCAGTCAACACATATCTGCAGAACCCTACCCTGAGTGGAGGGAAGGAGTATGAGAAAGAATCACAAGGGGTCTTTTTCTCAAGAAGTTTAAAGTGTAATGGCCAAGGGAACTTGGCAAGAGGATGGGTAAGGCCTTGTTATGTGGGCAAGGTGAAAAAGTCTTCCACAAAAAGGCATATGGTAGGTTTGGTCAGGAATAAATGGCTTTGGATGTAGCAGGGGTTTTGTACAGGAAAGAAATAGGAGTAGACTATGAAAGGCGGAAAGCAGAATTTAGAGAAATTTAGATGCCCTATGAAAGAGTTTGGACTTTGTCAGAGAGGCAGTGCAAAAAGGTCCGAGCAGGATCTGATCAAAATGACATCATGTTTTGGTAAATTTAATGTTTATTGGGTTGTGTTTTTTTTTTTTTTTTTTTTTTTACATTACCTTAAGCCCCCTTTTAACCCTTCCCTTGCAATCGCTACCCTGTTGTCCATGTGCATGAGTCCTTTTTCCTTTTTGCTCAATCCCTCTACCCCCTAACCTCCCCCTCCCCCTCGGGCACTAGCTGTCATCCTGCTCTCCATCTATGAGTCTGACATCTTTATGATAATTAATTTGGTAGCTATATGCAGAGTGTATACATTCTGGTGATGGGTGATTAACAGTGGGGAAATTCTTTGACTCCTCTTTATGTCAATGAGAGATGAAAACTTACTGAAGAAGTTGCAGTAGAATGGAGTGAGATAGGTTTTTCTTAGAAAGATCTCAGGCACAAGAGGTGAGTTTGAGGTAAAGCACAAAAAAATTATTATTGCACAAGTGCTTTGTTTTCAGAATATAAAGAAAAGCAGGAACAACAGAAATAAGCAAAATTTGTAATTTCACCCTGCAGGAAAAAAACACTGCTCATTTTTTTGTTGATTTTATTTTTAGACTTTTTCTTAGTGTGTGTAAAAATATAAAATTTATATTTCAAAAAAAGGAAATTGAAACACATATACAGTGTTGTTACAATCTCAGGACTTGGAAAGTGGAAAGATAAAACACAATTTGATAAAGAGAATGGGTGAGAACTTTTCATAGGCATTTTGTGGTGGAAATGTTCTTATTGTGTACAGGTTTTGGGGACTAGAGCAGAGACTCCAAGCCAGGACAGTCAGCGGAAGATAAAAATAACTAGGAAGGGAGATGGGGATGAGTAAAGAACCTTTGACGTGTAGAACTGGGGGTTCCTGATAGCTGAGGCTCGTGGAATAATGAGGTTAGAGACAGGAAGGTGGAAAAGGCAGCTGTAGCAGTGTTAGCTGTGGATCAGGGAACTGATAGAATTTCTGATGGCAAAGTTTCTCAGATCTGTCTCCAAAATGTGTCCAACTCCGTTTGGTTTTCTGTTAAATAGCAAGAGTTCAGTGTGAGGGATCCACACGAGAAGCTGGTGCAGTGTGTGCAAAGTAAGGATGAACTGAGCATACTGCGTGTAGGACAATCTTAAAATTGGGAGGTTAGGGAGGAGGGATGTATTTGGCTTACTAATAAATTGACTTAAATAGTTGTTACTTCCCGCCCTACTCCCAAATATACAGGCTGACTGTGTTGTCATTATGGGAGGGACATCAAAGGAGGCCGGGAAATGGATGGATGACACCTGTGAGAGTAAGCGAGGCTACGTGTGCCAGACACGCCCCGGTAAGTCCCACCAAACCTCACCTGCGGGCAAGAGCAGGAGCTTTGTGATAGTGTTTGAGGAAGTGACCTCCTCAGTTTTTTTCTGTAAACCTTAAACTGCTCTAAAAATATAGCCTTATTTTAAAAAATGATTTCCCCAGCACACCAACAGGTTTGATTCTCACTTTAATCCATGTACCCATATGACGGACAAAATGGGTGAAGTTTTCTCTAATTTATTCATGAGTGTGCCCTCTCATCCATTACCAGAAAATTTGTGCAGATTAAACTTGAAGTTGAAAGTCTTACTTTAACAAAGATGTCAGAGTAAGAATGGCTCGGTTGAGCTTGCATAGTTTGAGAGCCACTGGCACAAAACGTCACACCTCCCTCATTCTTTGTTGTGTGTCTTTCAAAACACAGCTCTGTGCCTCGTTTCCTTTTCTCAGCTGAGGAAGCCTGACTACAGTCACATGAAACTAAAACAGTGTGTGGACATTCACCGAGAATTGAGATTGTGGTTGTACGCATTTCGGTTTTTGCTGAAACTGCAATAAAAAGGTTTAGCTACACAAGATGAATGTCAGAACTCAAGAAAATCAACTAGACATGAGGCGTGAGGGTGGTGTGGGTTTGCTGTCATCCTGAGTACAGCTCTTGGAGGATCAGTTTGAGTTAAAAGGTACTTCTCCTAACAGAGCTAAAAGAATTTTCTACCTTCTGGGGAATCAGGGAAGTAATGTCAGCTTATGACTAATGCCAACGATGACTGAAAATCACTTAAAATGCTTGCAGATGAATGAAAAGAACTGCAGACATTTCAAACTTTTACTAATCTGAAAGCTGGTGCAGGCTATGCCACTTCTCCAGATGAGCAATTTTCAACCTTCTTCATCTCATGGCACACGTGAACTAATTACTAAAATTCTGCAACACACCAAATAATATGTGTATTATATTTTTGGTCGACCTGACCAAAAAAATAGGTATAATTTTGATTCATTCCCACCAATAGCTATTGTTGTGTTTGATATAGCTAAGGGAAAAGAGGTCAGTGCCCCTGACTAAATAGTCAGGCATCGTGGGTTTTAAAACTTCCTGAGGCGTGCAGGTTGAAAATTGCTGCCCTGTACCATGCCCCAGAGGACCGGAGTCTGAGACCCAGAAATGCCTCTGCCCCTCTGTTCTTTGGGCAAAGTGGGGAGGCTCCTTCGAGGTGTGAATGATGATTCACAAGCTTATTTAAAATCTTTTTCTTGTGTTTATAAATGTAAGTGATAGAGTATTTGCCACCAATGAAAATATTTTGAAGATTTTTAATGACTTTAGGGTTGAGGAAAGGTGTTAAAGTGTTAGAGTAAAAAAGAAACACTATAAAATTTTATATTGTCAATTATGCAAAAAAAACCCCACAAAAAACCAAAACCCAAAATCAAATCCCACTATGAATCCTCTTAAAAAGAAGAACAAAAAAGACAATGAAATGCATCAAAATAAGAATAGTGGTCTAATTTGGATAGTGGGATTAAGGGTGATTTTTCATACCTTTATTTATTACTATATTTTCTGCATTTTTCAAAATCTATGTATAACATATACAAATATATGAATAAAATATATAAAACATATATAAATTTTAAAATATTTTAAAATACATCTCTTCTTCGTTGAAAATTTAGAAAATACAGAAAAAATGTAAAGAAGACGAAATACTACCCACAATGTAAACTCTCAGTATTTTACTTTTTCCTTATCAGTTTTTCTATGAATGTTTCATAAACAAGCAAATTGGTCAGATGAGCCAAGTTGCCTAACTGTTTTTTTAGCTCTACCTCAATCATTTGCCACTTTTAGTGGTCAAAAAAACTTCCAAAGATGTTTTAGACAAACCCAAGCTGGGAGATTGAACATTTTAAGGACCCTGGCCTGCCTCTCATGGTCTAATGATACTTTTCCAACACAAGGTGGCAGCAACAGCAGAAAAAAGGGGAGGCTGCTCCCACTTGCTGAAATCTAGTTGTTGCCTTCCCAGCATAATCATAAGAAAGTTTGGCATTTGTGTAGGAACAGAACAAGGCAGATGGTGGACTGGGCTGGTACAGAGTGGGACAGGCAGAGAGGTGGCCAAGACAAAATCGGTAGGGAAGGATATCTAGAACCCTGGTGAAGGACACAAGCAATCACAAGTAAGAGGCCAGCCTGACCCTGAGATCAAGGGCAAATGAATGCATGAACTAAAGGGGGGGAATGTGGGTGGGAGAGGGTGTGCAGGGTGGAGGGGAATGATGGGTGATGGGGGAGAAATGGGACAACTGTAATAGCATAATCAATAAAATATATTTTTTAAAAAAGGGCAAATGAACTAGGAACTCATGTACAGCTTTATTCCAGAACTCAAACCCATCTCTTGAGGTGTATTACACACAGGAGGGCTCAAACAGATGACACGAGATATAAATTCATGGATAGAGTGGAACAGATGGGGGGAGGGAGGGGAAGACTGTTGTTGACCTTGAAATTTGACCAAGGTAGAAAAATAAAGATTAGGAATGATAGGATGGTAGATATTCTTTAATTTATGGGATTAAACTGTGTCTTTTTTTTTCATCCAGATACTAGATCTCATTGAATTTGCAAGCTTATTTTTTAAAAAGTTTGGAAACTTAATCATATAATTACCTTGATATTGTAAATACAGTTTGAAAATTATTTAATTCAATCAGGCATACTGATTAAAAATAGAGCTTTGTTTTCAAGTGTTAAATGGCTCATAAAAATATTTTTAACACTGATGGTTCGGATTTGTGCTATTCTGATTATTTTTATGATGTGTGAAACATCGTAGTCATGTACTGATGACTCTCAGGTAATGTTCATTGATAATGCTAATGAAAATAATCTTTGTATTCCAGACCCTTCCTTGCCTAATTCTCCAGCAACAGTTCCAACAGATGGTTTTATTAAATATGGTAAAAGTAGCTACTCACTCGTAAAACTTAATTTAAAGTGGTATGACGCAGAGGACTATTGCAAGCTTCAGACTTCTTCCATGGCTAGCATCCTAGATCCCTATAGTAATGCATTTGCATGGATGCAGATACAAACACTTAATGAACCTGTGTGGATCGGCCTAAATAGTAACTTGGTAAGATGTGGACATATGTCTGACTTGATATGGTTGATAAATTGTGATTAAATATGATTCTCTCTCTATCCTGTTGAACACTTGTTACACGTAGGAAAGTGTGCTGGGGTACAAGGATGAAACCAACATGAATAAGACCCAGTCTTTCAAGTATCCAGTGCTTTCAAGGATTTAGCAAGCTAGTGATATATGACAGAAATCAAATAAAGACTTATCTAACTTATATTAACTCTTATATTGCTTTTTTAAAATTTGTTTTTACTTATAGCTGACATACCATATTATGTTAGTTTCAGGTGTACAACATAGCGATTCAACATTTATATACCTTGGAGAGTGATCACAATAAGTCTAGTAAGCATCTGTCACTGTCCAAAGTTGTTGTGATATTGACTCTCTTCCCTATGCTGTGCATTTCATTCCTGTGGCTTATTTTCCTTTCCTGGCACCCTCTCCCCTCTGGCAGTTACCAGTTTTGTCTCTATCTATGAGTATGTTTCTGGTTTTTTTCTTTGTTTGTATTGTTTGTTAGATTACACATATAAGTGAGTAAAATCACATATCATATTGTATTTACCTTTCTCTGACTCACTTATTTCACTCAGCATAATACCCCCTAAATCCATCCATATCATTGCAAATGGTGAGACTTCATTCTTTTTTTATGATTGAGTAATATTCTATTGTATGCACCACATCTTCTTTATTCATTCACCTATTGGTGGTTAACGCTCATATTGCTTTTGAACATTAAAATTAATTCTGCATCTAAACAGAATGCAGTTTTATTTATTAACTTGTTTTTTTTCTAGTGTCATGATTACAACTATGCCATGGGATTTAAGGAAGCAGGTCAGGGGCATAGTTCCTAGGTGATGAGGATACTTTTTATTTCTTGTGGCAAGCCATTGAAAAGTTGTTTTCAGTCCTGAAGTTGTGAGAGCTTCCATCCATGTGTAAGAAGTTTCATGCAGTCAATTCCCTATACTCCATGTTGGTAGAGAATGGGGTAGAGGGAGAGAGGAGTCACAGAACTGAGTGGGAATGGAG
This sequence comes from Glossophaga mutica, assembly GCA_039655065.1. Classification (NCBI taxonomy): domain Eukaryota; kingdom Metazoa; phylum Chordata; class Mammalia; order Chiroptera; family Phyllostomidae; genus Glossophaga; species Glossophaga mutica. Next base: position 164,398,412 of record CM077303.1, read on the forward strand.
TTACCAAAGCATTCCCAAAATGAGTCTTTCTGATGCCCTGTGATCCACCTATCCTCCATGGGTACATCTATTCATCAGCTAGTCAACTAGCAAACTTCCTAGAAGAACCAGGGGTGTCAACAAGCAATGTAATTAAGAGATTATACAAGAGAGTACCAAAGAGAGGTGACACCAAAGTCTACAAGAGGAGAGAAAGGGATCAATTGTGCCACAGGAGAGGATCAGGAGAGCTTCTCAGAGGTCAAACTTTATAGATGTCACCTGGGATGGACAAACATAAGGAAGGAGTACCAAAAAGAGAGAAAAGGATAGAAAGGGATAAAACTTGTAAGTAGACTGGTGTCAGATTTTATAGAGCTTCTAATGCCATGAGGCAGGAATTGAAATTTACACTTCATGCAATGAGTACTTCCTGAGTAGGGAAGTGAATATTTAAAAGTGAGTAGTTCCATGATTTCTGTGATTAAACTTAGGCAAAACAATTTTATGTCTGTGTTGACTCAATTTTTAGTAATTAATTTGCTTGATAATTCATTCATTTTCTTCTCACAGATGTGGTCCCAATTCTCTTACGGCTTTTAAAACAGGCTTTTATTTATTTTAAGAAAGATTAAATGGCTTTCTACTATACAGATCTTTATAACTAGTAGAGTACTATTATTTTCTTTACATCTGCGGAGTTAATGAGCATTATTTAATTAAACATGGTAGAATACTACAAAATTCTAACTTGAATAACACATGCTTTTGATCTTGTCACTAAATCTATGGTAATTGTCTTGATAAATTAAATAAGGCAGTTAAAATGAGACAATTGTTTAGATTGCTCAAAAATTTCAATTAATTTTATATATCATGTGGTCTTAGGCATTACCTATAAAATCTCTTCTAGACTGTTGAAAAGATATATTAATAAGTAATATTTTAAACAAAGATTTTACTTAATTTATTTTTAAAAAGAGGGGAAGGGAAGGAGAGAAACATCCATCAGTTGCCTTTTGCATGAAACCTGGCCCCCAGCCCAGGCATGTGTCCTAACCAGGAATTGAATTAGTGACTTTTTGGTTTGCAGACTGGTGTTCAATCCATTGAGCCACACCAGCCAGGACTTAATAAGTAATATTTTTTATACTATCCATTAATTTTTTTTGTGATCATGAGTTTGACTAAATTTAATAAGAAATCAAGTGTGTAAATGGAATAAAGCAATCAGCTTTTTAAAAAATGCCATCATGGGCAGTTATGGTTGAAAGACCATGTCAGTGGAAGGCGAGACCTGAGCCCCTCTGTTCTTTACCCGTGGGACCTTACCCGAGTCATTTATCACTGGCCTGTTTCAACGGCCAAACAATAAGATTAGAAGAAATGTGTTTCTCTCCAGGGTCCATGAGTTCAATGAAAATTATTTAAATTTTATTATTTCAATGGCGATATAATAAATATTTCATTTGGAAGATAAGACCTTTGTTTGGCACTGAAAGCTTACAAATAGGAAGAATTTCATAGATAGGACATAGGGCTTTGTGTCGGTTTTTCCAATTGTCTTCCAAGGATATTGTCTTCTTTTTAAGAAAGGCTGTATTTACTGAATTTGAGTTGGTAGAAACGACCTATGATGTTTTTAAAAATTCCTAAATGTTAAAGGTTCTTTGTGAGGTCATGGTCTTAAATATACTTTTAACTCTTCACTTGGCTCTTCGGGCATTTTCTAAATGAAGCTCGATCCATGTTAATGGTGTTTTGTTTTTGCAGACCGGGGGTGACTATGTTTGGACTGATAAATGGAGGGTGAGGTACACTAATTGGGCTGCCGATGAGCCCAAACTAAAATCAGCCTGTGTTTATCTGGATCTTGATGGCACCTGGAAGACAGCATATTGCAATGAAAGTTTTCATTTTCTCTGCAAAAGATCAGATGGTAATTGAATATACAAAAGCAATCTAGGCATTTGCAATTTTCTCAATAAGCTAATACATACCACTGTCAATATTATTAAGCTATATAACATGTCTTGGGGAGCTTAAGAATAAAATAAAACATATTCCTTCATCTAACAAAAGATTGACCTGGTAATAAATAAATATATATAAATCAAAATAATGGAGATAGAAATTTTTCTTCATTGCAAGAGTGTATTTGCTCTTTATAAATTTCTGAATTTTTATAATTGAGATTATTCTTTGAATCTATGTAAGATTCCCTAGGAAATTATTATTGCTTTTGATGTTGATAGTATAAATATATCAAAATAATTTTGTTAGAATGCATGTATATTCATCAGTTGGTGATATTATGGTGATAGTGTCCTACCTAGGATGCAGTCTTAAAATTGGGCAGCCATAGATAAGAAGGGTTATAGGGATTAAGATCCACCCCTGAACCCCCCAAAAAAGAGTGTCTTGAAGGGGGACTGTCTTTGTAAATTATTTTTGGGTCACTTTGTTTTTGGTATTTAACGTATTTCTGGATACCTGTTGGGCTACATTCTTAATTATGAGTGCGATTGATTGTCACCATTCTTTAGTGAATTATACTGAAATATATTCAAAATGAAAAAAAGATGAAGTAAATAGAAAACCCAATAATAAAAATGATAGATTCAAATGATTAGAACTTAAACAAAATAATGATAGGCAATGAAATTTTCCATAGCTACTATTATATTTTTCTACACACTGTAGAAACTTCAGATTTTACTTTATTTTTGATTTTTTTTTAATTAACAGAAGTCCCTGCCACTGAACCTCCCCAACTGCCTGGCAGATGCCCGGAGTCAGATCACTCAGCATGGATTCCTTTCCATGGCCACTGCTACTATATTGAGTCTTCATACACAAGGCACTGGGGCCAAGCATCTCTGGAATGTCTCCGAATGGGTAGGTGCCACATTTACTGTAAGAAAATCCCATAGTCATCTATTCCGGATTGCCATAATACTAATAACATGGCACATTAAAAACAGAAGGAATGTAAAAATACCTATTTATTTTTCTGAATAATTTATATTATAACAGAATGGTCATCGTCATGTCCCCCAAATGTAATTTCTAATATTGTAGCCTCAAAAATCTTAACAAATTTGGTAGAAAATAATCATCTACTGAGCAATACTTTCTTACTTTCATCCCTAATATACTGAATTGTTAGGATTCTCATTCTCAGCTATTCAGAGTATTGTATTCACATCTTGTCACCAATAAGCTCAGGTTTACAAGTGTTCAGGAACAATTTTGCATTACCTTAAATAGATAAGCATTTATATCTGCTTATTTTATTTGTGAAGAAAAACAAAAGAAAACTCAGATATGACATAGTGGATAATTTCCCCCTGAAATAAAAATGTCAAATAAAGTTAATTTTTAGGGTACATTTAAAAATTCACTTAGTTAAATTTCATTGAATATTTTACTATTTTTTTTTACTAAATTTTGATTACACCCTATATCAGGGTTCTTCATCCAACAGTGGCATGCAAGAGCTGTAGCTTCTTATCCTGTAGGTTCATTCAAAAGTTAACCTTGAGTTTTGACTTTTTACTTTAAGGTTTATATTTTTCAGCTTTATTGAGGTAAAATTGATATAAAACTTCAGTATAGTTAAAGTGTATAACATGATAATTTGTTACACCTACCTTGAGAGAGGACTCCCCCCGTCAAGTTAATTAATACATCCATCACCCCACCTATTTACATTTTTCTTTTTTGGTGAGAACACCAGAGTTCCCTTTTACCAAATTTCAATTATACAATATAGTATTATCAACTGCAGCCACCATGTTATACGTTAGATCATCAGACTTTATTCGTCTTATAACTGAAAGTTTGTACCCTTCTATAAGGCTCTTCCTATTTCCTCTGTACTCTTTAGCCCCTGCCAACAACCATTCAACTTTCAGTTTCTGTGAGTCCACTTTTTTTTAAGTTCCACAAATAAAGCTGATACGATGTAGTATTTGTCTACCTCTGTCTGGCTTACTTCACTTAGCATAAAGCCCTCCTGCTTAATCAATGTTGTGGAAGTGGAAGGTTTTCTGTCTGTTTAAAGGCTGAGTAATATTTCATTATATGTGTAATAAAGTTAATTTTTATTATATATCTTATATATCTGTATATTATATAGATATATAATATATATTATATATCTCCCATTAATTGTTCAGTAGCATCTTGTTTAATCTCCATATATGTGTGAATTTTTGTTTTCTTCTTGTAATTGATTTCTAGTTTTATACCATCATGTGCAGAAAATATACTTAATATGATTTTAATCTTAAATTTACTGAGACTTTTTTGTGGCCTAACATATAGTCAATCTGAGAGTGTTTCATGTGTGCTTGAGAAGAATGTGCATTCTTTTTTTAAATATCTGTGGCTTCTTATTTTGTTATTTGTTTTTTATTGTTTATTCTATTGCAATTGTCCCAATTTTTCCCCTTTGGCCCCCTCCACCCAGCCCACCCCCCTTTCCCACAGTCATTCCCCACACCATTGTCCATGTCTATGAGATATTCATACATGTTCTTTGACTAGTCCCTTCCCCTTCCACCATTTCTCCCTTCACTCCTCCCTTCCCTCAGCTATCAGTCTGTTCCATGTTTCTATGTCTCTGGTTTTATTTTTCTTGTTAGTTGATTTTGTTAATTAGATTACCGTTATAAGTGAGGTCATATGGTACTTATCTTTCACTGACTGGGTTATATCACTTAGAATAACAGTCTCCTGTTCCATCCATACTGTCCCAAAAGGAAGGACTTCCTTCTTTCTTTCTGTTGTATAGTATTCCATTGTATATATGTACCACAGTATTTTAATCCATTCATCTACTGATGGGTACTTGGGCTTTTTCCAACACATGGCTATTATAATTAACACTGCTATGAACATAAGGGTAGTTAGGTTCTTCCGAATTGGTGTTTCAGGATTCCTAGGGTATATTCCCAGCAGTGGTATTGCTGGGTCATACGGCAGTTCCATTTTAAATTTTCTGAGGAAATTCCATACTGTTTTCCACAGTGGCTGCACCAGTTTGCATTCCCACCAACAGCACACTAAAGTTCCACTTTCTCCTTATCCTTGCCAGCACTTGCTGTTTGTTGATTTATTAACGATGGTCATTCTGACAGGTGTGAGGTGATATCTCATTGTGGTTTTAATTTGCATCTCTCTAATGGCTAGTGATGTTGAGCATTTTTTCATATGTCTATGGGCCATCTGTATGTCCTCCTTGGAGAAGGGTCTATTCAGGTCCTTTGCTGGTTTTTTAATTGGATTGTTTGTCTTCCTGGTGCTGAGTCATATGAATTCTTTATATATTTTGGAGATCATATCCTTGTCTGATTTATGATTGGATAAAGACAAACCCTTTTCATTTAGATGATTGTTTCTTTAACTGTGCAGAAACATTTTAATCTGATGTAGTCCCATTTTTTAATTTTTTCTTTATTTCCCTTGCCCTGGGAGATATATCAGCAAAAGTATTGCTACACGGGGTGTCTGAAATTTTAATGCCTTTGTCTTCCACTAGAACTTTTATGGTGTCATGCTTATTTTGTCCTTTATCCATTTTGAGTTTTTTCTGGTGTATGGTATAAGTTGGTAGTCTTGTTTCTTTTTTTGCATGTACCAATCCAGTTCTCCCAACACCATTATTGAAGAGATTGTTTTTACTCCATTATATGCTGCTGCCCTCTTTGTCAAATATTAATTAATCATAGAAATGTGGGTTTATTTCTGGGCTCTCTATTCTGTTCCATTGATTTATGCATCTGTTCTTATGCCAGTAGCAGACTATCTTGATTACAGTGGCCTTGTAGTATAGTTTGATATCAGGTATTGTGATCCCTCCTACTTTGTGCTTCTTTCTTAGGATTGTTGAGGCTATTTGGGGTCTTTTTTGGTTCCATATAATTTTTAGAAATATTTTTCTAGGTCTGTGAAATATGCCATTGGTATTTTAAGATGAATTGCATTGAATCTATAGATTGCTTCGGGTAGTATGGACATTTCAATGATGTTAATTCTTCTAACTCATGAACATGATGTATGCTTCCATTTATTTGTATCTTCCTCAGTTTCTTTCTTCGGTGTTCTATATTTTCTGCGTATAGGTCTTTTACATCCTTGGTTAAATTTATTCCAATGTACTTTATTTTTCTTGTTACTTTGGTAAATGGGATGTTTTTCTTAGCTTCTCTTTCTGATAATTTATTGTTGGTGTACAAGAATACTATTGATTTCCAAATAGAGACTTTGTAACCATTACATTGCTGAGTTCACTTATTAGGTCAAGCAGTTTTTTTGGTGGATTCTATAGGGTTTTCTATGTACCTTATCATGTTTTCTGCAAATAATGATGGTTTTACTTCCTTCTTCCAATTTGGATGCTTTTTATTTCTTCTTCTTGTCTGATCACTGATGATCATGACTTTGCCCTCTACTATCATTAAAATCTCAGCAAGTTTAAAATATCTTCTGTATTTTATATTTTACTTAAGTATAAAATGAGGTACCAATAGTACTCACTTGATAAGGCTGTTGTAAAAATTTAGTAAGATCATGCTTGTAAAGCCCAAAGCAAAATGTCTGGCATAAAGTGCTTAAAGCATATTCATTGTTACCATTATGAAGCTATAGATATTTACCCTAAAATCTAAGGCTAACACTTAGTCTCAATCTGATGTGTGTTGTTGATGTCATAGTTATTGAACCAACCTCTCAGTATCTGTCTTCCTACTTTGTACAGTCCTATGATTAACAGCTGGATTCATACTCCTGCAGTGCATTGCATTGTTCTGTTGCCTGAAAAAACTAAGTGTTCTTTACCCTAAATATCAATTTACTGCCATTTGTAGTAAGTCCTAACCCAAGTCTTTTTTTACCCATTGACCATATTAGTCCAGCCAAACTGCATTATCTATTAACACTATTAATTCCTCCCAATAGATCTATCTACCTATCTGTCATCTATATATATCATATCCCATAAACCAATATAGAGGATTCCATGCATCTGTGAGTCATTTCTGTTCCTGAAGAAGCTCTATGCTTCCCTTTTTTCTTGTCTTTTCTTTTATTCTTCCTCTTCCTGAAATTATTTTCTGTCCTTTCTGCTTGAAATCCTATGCTTCCTGATATTTTAAATTCTATTTCCTCTATGCTCCCTTTTAGTTGCTTTGCCTAAAACAAATCAAAAGCATATTGTACTTATTTTCTAACACATCCTTTTACTCTTGACTCACAACTACCTACGTTATTATAACCCTACTAAGACCTTCTATGTCCTCCTCTTTGCATCTTCTGCAGCAGCTCGTTTAGTGCTTGTACACGGATGATGCTTTAAAATGTATTTTCAGAATAGAAACCAAAATTCTGAAAGGATAAATGTCTACCCCTTCAAATTCTTCCTCTTAAGTGGATATATTAGAATGATTTATATTGCTCTTAATACAAATACTGTCATTATAAAAATACTTTCAGCTACTTAAGTGTATTCCCATCATATTTGTTCTTTTATATTTTGCAGGTTCCTCTTTGGTTTCCATTGAAAGTGCTGCTGAATCGAGTTTTCTATCATATCGAGTTGAGCCACTTCAAGGCAAAACCAATTTTTGGATAGGGTTGTACAGAAATGTTGAAGGTAAGTTTTGCAGGATGATTATTTAGTCACAATATTTCAAACTAATGTATGATAAACAAGGTTTCAGTTTCAGAAAGTCTTGCCTTAAGTAATGGTTAATTTGTGGAGAGTTGTAAAATTCAAAATATTTTCATTTGAGATAAGAACTGAAATTTTCAATGACACATATATTTTTCTACCTTGAAAGTTGCTAGTTAAAATAATATTTTCTGTAGTTAAGTTAGTTTAAGAAGCTTTAAAAATATTTTCTGTCTTTCGCCAGAAAAAATATATATAGGATGAGATAATTATACAAGTTTGTATTAATTAGGAATAAATTTTCAACTAAAACTGTATAAGAATATAGTCTCACTATCCTCTCCTGTAATAATTAGCCATTATAATATCATCCATTAAAAGTCTGGCTGTAAACAAATATTGATTGCAGTATAAAATAATATGCTTAGAAGTTTTACATGGATAAGTTGGACTTATTTTAAGATGGGATTTTTAACTTATATTTTTATTGGCTCTATCTGATAATCAGGAAAGTGGATATGGATGAACAAGAACCCAGTCTCCTTTGTCAACTGGAACACAGGAGACCCCTCTGGTGATCGAAATGATTGTGTAGCTTTAATTGCATCTTCTGGATTTTGGAATAATATTCACTGTTCTTCCTACAAAGGATATATTTGTAAAAGACCAAAAAGTAAGTAGGAATTTTCTCTATGATGCATATGTGGACAGGCCACCATCACTTTCTAATATTAAGATGTCAGGTGTGGGATTATACTGTGATTATAGGTCTCTTGCAAGCTCTCCCCTGTGTAAGTGAAAAATACAGCCTACCATGGTGGTCAATTGCTGTCTGCAGCTCTGAATGAGCATAAAACACTCCCCACCTGCTTAGCTGTCATAATGGTTTTGATTTATCAGTCCATTTATAATGAATTATCCATGCATATGGGTTTGTAAAATTGCAAGCAGTTTTGGAGAGCCAGGCCACAAAGACTTATGGAATGAGAAAAAAAGTTGAAAGAATCACCTTGGCAAACTGGAAGGAGCAGGGTTCTGGAAGGGAATCAGAATTATTACAATAAATGACGTAAGGTTTAAGGACTAAATCTTGTGAGACAAATTAAGCCTCCTTCTGAGACCTCAGTGGCAGACCATGGAATGACAGGGATTGGGCAAATTAATGGTGTTATTTGCCCATGATATGATACTATCTGGACTTCAATATTTTTATGCCATTCCACTCCACACAATAGCCTTCCCAACATATGAAATTATTAATTAAATAATGTATAAATAAATTAATTAGAGAAACAAATACTCCATCTCCTATAGATTTTTTTATTTTAGAATTTTATAGTTATTCAGGCTTTTAAAACTCTGTTTTAAAGATACCACATACCCTTTGGTGCAATATTGGGATCTTACTTCACTTTCATTCAAATGTTTGTAATACCTAATGCTTCCATGGGCCAATTTCAAAACTGCTAGCCTAGAATACATTGTTTATGGGTAGACTGGATAGATTTCTGAAGGTGAGTATCAGTGCTCAAATACAAATCTCAGGGCTGTACAGGGGTGGGCAAAAGTAGGCTTATAGTTGTGAGTACACAAAACACAGTTTATTCCTGTATTATTATTTATTAATTATTGTAGTATTTATTTGTATTACAACTGTATCCACTTTTACCCATTTCTAGATTTTTAGATCTTCCAATATATTCAAACTCACTGTACAGCTGTAGGATGATGCTATGGAATAGACAGATCTGTATGATATCACATCCTACCAAATCATGTCACATCACCATAATCCAAATGTGGAGGATTTAATATATCTGTGAACCAAATAATACTATCTACATGCAATTATTATGGGTTTTACAAATATTTAATAAGTTTCTCATTTTACAAACAGTTGTTGATCCTGAACCTACCCAAAAATTAATGACAACGAAAGGTAAGACCATTTAGAAATTTTAAGTTCCTTGTTAGTAATGTATCAATATAGCTTGTTTGAACAAACCATAACAATCCCTCCCTACACCCCCTGTACTCTCATTAGACCTGCTTGCACTGCACCAGCCTTTGCCATCATGTCACCAGCCTCCCTTGACTGTCACTCTAGAAAAATCAGGCTTTGGGGACAGGTTGGTGGTTCTACCACCGATGCTTTTAAAGGCATTGATTGCTCTGTCACGGAGAGTTGCCTTATAAGAATCTACAGAAGAAATTTCTCCCAGTAATCCATGTGTTTTTTTTTTTCCTTTTTTAAACAATAGTTTTCATTTGAATTTTATACATAACTTGAATTAGGTAACATCCTATTTCACTCATTTGGTTGGCTGCTGTAAAACAGAGATTTATGGCTTGCTGTAGCCTCCTCATTAACATCAAGGCTCCTGTTCGTTAACTAATTATACTGATGAGCCTGCATTTCTACTACTCTTATTTTCTCTTTTCCCTAATAGTTTCATTTGCTTTTTTAATTGTCATTAGCATCATCATTACTATCCTATTTCTCTTCATATAATATATTTGTAAGCAACCTTAAATTATTTTGAAGCAGGCTATTTTAAAACATTGTTTATCTATGTAGCTCCATGCTACATGGAGCTACATAGATAAAAGAAATAGTCTTGCAACTGAATAATAATCGTAACATCTAAAACAATCCTCTATTCTGTTTTCACACCTGCCTTTCCGTTTGACATATGTCATTGGAAAGAATATTTATGCATTTTTAGTTTTTCAAAAAAGAAAGTTATGTTGTTCTCCATAGCATTCTACCATCTACCTACCTTCGCTTTTTTCCTAATGGTTTTATCTATTTCTAGCTGACCCAAGGAAGATGGGCCCTTCTAAAAAGCCTTCCGGTGTGGCAGGGGTAGTCGTCATTGTGGTCCTCCTGATTGTAATGGGTGCCGGCCTCGCTGTGTATTGGTTTTATAAGAAGAGACGTGTGCATTTACCTCAAGAGAACACGTTTGAAAACACCCTCTATTTTAACAGTAGAACAAATGCAGGAATTAGTGATACAAGAGATCTTGTGGGCAACATTGAACAGAATGAACATGCAGCCATCTAGTATCGTGATGCGATTTAGATATATTTGAATTTCATAAGATTGTAACTGGATGTTAAGGTCTTTCATTCAATCTGATTGTTTTGTTTAAAATTAGGACTGCGTTGCACTGGTCTGTGCCTTTTCTTTCCCTAATTGAAGAAATAATTGCTCATTTTCTAGCCTGGCAAGATATTTTCACAAGAGAGAGATGATATTGACTACCACTTTAAAAAATGTCTTAGGTGAATGTGTAGGATGATAATGTCAACACGTAAGCACCATCGGTGTATAGCTATTGTCAACTGAATGCAGATTTTCTGAGCCCCAGAAACAAACAACTAAGCTTCCTGAAATAGTTCAAGGAGCTCCCAAAGAAATGTTACCTATTGAATAATAGTTCAGTAATTAGAGGACCATTTTAAAAAATTAAGTCCAAGTAACCTCAGGTGGCATAAAAATTTAGTCACTTTGTCTTTTTAGCAATTTTATTTTTCACTCCAATTATTTAGAATTGTATTTGTACATGAGCAGAAAGAATAAGGCCGCTGAGAATCTTGTTTTCCCCAAGCAGGGTTTTGAGGCTGAATATTGCAAAGGTATTCTTTGTCCTGTTATATGTATATCAGGAATGCAAAGATGTGAAATAAAAATGTAAATTTGCATAACTGGATGTACTTAGATAATGTGAAATAAACATCAAAGACAAGGTCTATTTTTAACAGATTTGTATTTTGGTGGTTTTGCTAAGTATATATTTTTTAAAGCGAGAATTATTTATCCATTTACTTTAACTTTACTCTTACATAATCTTATTAGTAGGGGAATTCTTTGAATTAAACTCTTCATCTCTTTAAAACAAATAGGTTGCTAAAACACTAAGTGTAAAATGAATTTTACCGTAATAACTGGCATAGTTCTCCCAGATCTTCCCTGATAACATTGACCTAGCTCAGAATTCAACAATCAAAGTCAATGTTATTGGGAAGTAGATCTCTGAATATCTTATTCTATCTTTAACAAATTCATTTTGCTTAAGAATTTTGTCTTAAAGTTTTACATACTTTGCAAATGAAGTACATTGGAGGTATCACATCTCACACATGTACCACACTGCCGGCTCATCCTTGCCTCCTTTCCCAAGGCATTGTTCTATCTATCCATCTTTCTGTCTACCTGTCTATCTATCTGTCATCCGTGTCATCTATCGATTGATGGCTACTGTCGAGCCTTGGTAGGTCCAAAATATACAGGATGGGCCAGCAGGCCAAAGACTCGGAGAAGGGCTGCAGTCTGAGTCCAGAGGCAGTCTGCTTGCGGAAGTCTTCTGGTGCTTAGGCCTTCAACGGACTGGCCTAACCCGCACTCTGGAGGGTAATCAGCTTCACTCAAAGTCCATTGATTTAAATGTTATTCTCATCCAAAAAAAGAAGAAAAAACACTGTCACAAAAACATCCAGAATAATGTTTGACTTATAAAATCGTGTCACACTTCTTTATATGGCAATGGGTTTGTCATTATTTTTTATAAAGGGAATAGAAAGATAATGCAGCTTTTAGCCTGATTGGTCACAATTTTAAACATCTTTGATAGTTTAGAAAAGGTCCTTTCCCCCATACAACTTGTTATTGATAATATGGTATAAATTTTAGGGCTATAGTGAAATATGGAAAACCTCTCTTAAATTTCATTTGCATACAAGTACTAATATTCCAGAGCACTCATAGTGAGGATTTGTGTGTGTGTGTGTGTGTGTATTCAATGAGTCATCTTCAATACTGTTAAATTTGGAGGTATTCACTAATCCGTTTGTTGACTTTATTTTTATAATGGAATAGTAACAATTTTTTTGGTGAGGTTGGTATTTTGTGTCAAATCAGCTAAAATTTTATATCTTTCTTCTAGTATGTTCATAGGATTCATTTTTCTTCATTCTCTTCATTAACTGAGTTACACTATAACCTAACAGTCTCTTCACTACTTCAAATCAATTGATGCTGACATTGGAAGGGCTCCCTGAATTGGCTGGAGATCCTGGCTGTACTATGGGGGCTTTAAAATACTAAATTTATTCATGGCAGGTCTACACAATTCGGTTTTGGCAAAGATTATTGATCTCATTCAACTAGCTCTGCGGGTTGAGCGTAAACCAACCCTATCACAGCTTTCTCCTTATGGGTCTGATTACAGCTCATGCACACAGAGTTCTTGAGGAGATTTAAAGACCATACGAAAGCAACCAGGCTCTTTTTTCTGTTGACTTAAGTTTTTTGTTTTGTTTTGTTTAAGGGCAAGAAAGTTCAAGACTCTCTGGGCATGCTCCTGATTTGGGGTTTTGGCAGAGATTCTCAAACTGTGATGGGGAATAAGAGCCACATGGAGAGCTTATTTAAAATACAGGGTCTTTGGGGCGAATGCTTCTGATTCTGATTAAGTGGAGCTGGGTCGGAGTCCTGGAATCTGCATTTCAACAAGCAGCCCAGGAGAGTCGACCCTGATGAGCACTCACTTTGGAATCATTTTGCATTGAGAAAGCCTTTCCCCAAAGCTGTTAGAAATCTTACATAATCCATGGGGTAAAAGCAATGTAGCCAAATAGCACTGGAATTAACAAAAGCTGTGGATTTTCCATTCTGTCTGTTAATTAACCAGGAACTGTAGATGCTGAAATCCACTTCTGTACTTCATTTCCTGATCACCCTTATATTTTGCTATGAACTGAATGCTTGTGACCTCCCCAAATATATATGTTGAGACCTAACCCCTAGTGCGATGGGGTTAGCAGGTAGGATCTTTGGGGGTGACCAGGTCATGGCAATGGAACCTCATGAATGGGATAAGAGCTCATATAAAAACACTCCCCACGCAGCTCCCTCAGCCCTTCCATCATGTGAAGACACAGGGAGAAGACAGCTGTCTCTGAACCAGGAAACAGGGCCTCACCGGGCATTGAATCTGCTGACTCCTTAATTTGGACTTTCCGGACTCCAGAACTGTGTCAAATAAAGTTCTGTTGTTTGTAAGCTCTGTGGTATTTTGTTACAGCAGTGGGAATGGGCAAAGACATTCTCCCAATGCCATGCTGTTCCTAGATCTCCTTTATAATCACCATTAATAAATATGTATGAGTGGAAGATTTGCTTCTCTTATATCCTAGAATGTAAATTTACTCCAGGAGGGAAAGGGTCAGAAATTACATGATCCTGGGAAGAATGCTAGATCTTTGTGAAAAGAACCATTTCTCCATGCTGTGAGCAATAACAGAAAATTATTTGTCCCCATGGAGACTCCCATCTCATAAAAATATCAGTCATCCTGGGTCAGAGTGGCTCATCTTAGAAAAGGCAGCAAATGGAAATCTTCTAATGCTCTTGATCATCATCAGCTTCTTTGACAAAAATTGTAACAAATACTTCAAAAAGAATTCTGTCTCTTATTTTCCCTCAACTTTCTGGAAATCAGTCAAACTTGGCTATAAAGGTAATAGGGCAACTGATTAAGTACCTATCATATGCCAGGCACAGTGGCACATATTCAAACAAAGTCCAGATGGTCCTGAAGTATGTACTGCCGACTGCCACGTGCCACCCTAGGGGTTTATTCCAAAGCTCACAGACCCTGGCTCTTGAGCTGGAGGGGCATGGAGAGGGGACTTGAAGTTTTCAGGAGAGGAGAAGGGAGGGTATGAGACTGACAGTCTCTAGGAACCTACTTCTCTGAATAGGACAGTTTGCTCATCTGGCAAGGTTTGACTCTTTTAGAGAGAAACCGGACTAAGAGGTGGGTTAATCCTCTGCAGTCTCTACATGGTTTATGTTACTGATTTGGGTCTCATAATGAAAAGGCCGAATTTTTCTCTGGACGTGTCTAGGCTCCTCTTGGGGCCTTTGCTGCCACGTAAGTAGGCTGCAACTGGAGATGTGTGACATATGAATTGTTTTTGTCAGAAGAGTCTGTTCCCACCACCTCTTCAGTGAGCCACCTCCCCATATGGACAGCAGCTCAACCGACACACCTGTGTTGGTCTCAAGCACCTGTGGTGTATGTGTCATGGATACCAGGGCTCCTTCTTTACCCACAAAGCCACACCTCAACTAGTGTGGACCCCAAAGCCAAACCTGCAGAGCATGATAGAAGCAGACCCAGTCTGGGACCCTCGCCTGAGCAGCTGACGCAGACTCAAGTCCCATTCAAGCCATAGAGAGTTGGGCACAACCTCCGGAGGCCTCAGCTAATGGGACCTCCTGAAACCACAGCTTTCCTCTGAGCATCCCCACAAGATGTGTCTAGTCACTGCACGTGTGTCACTCCCCCCTGGTTCTTATTCGAAAGCCAGATTTCTTCCTTGAAAGTCAGCAAAATCTCAGTACTATGAAGCTTCCATGAAGGCAGAGAAGAGCAGGGGGAACACATTTGGGGAAGCCAGGCAGGATCAGGTAACCTTTCCTGAGGTTGATCTTCAGGAAATCCAAGCCACTGCGTTCTTTTGGACTATCTTCAACCAAGTGTATTCCCCAGTGCCAAGCCTCAGGATATCAAAGAACCGCTTACAAAATACTCCCTTCCTCATAAGACACAGAATGATGTAGCCAAGAGGGCATCTCTGCCAACATATAAGCTGAGACAAAAAAAAAATGAAAAAAGTATAAAGACAATGAATGAGAGTGTGTTTTGGGTGGAAAGAGCCACAGTCCCTCCTCCTCTAACATTTGCAGTCAGCCAACCAAAGGAACTTTGATAGCTGCCATCGACCCTCAGGAGGTCGCAGAAAAGAGGAACAATGTGAAAAACGGGGTGTTTCAATGGCTGTAATAGATACAACATCTGAGTGGCTGTCAGCATCTATAATTCATGCATTTTCAGCTCCGACTTTTTCTCTTCTACTGATGCGATTTCGGTTTCCACTGTCTAATATTGAAGTGTCAGGCTGTAAGTGTCAAGCTGTAAAATTCTGTGAAGAACTGAAACACAAAAATGACAACACCTAGAAACTCAAAAGCTGTCCAGGACCTAGCCAAGAGCCGGTGGTTACATATACACACTCTGTTCTTCTGAACAGACCAGTCATAACATCACAGCTCCCCAAACATCTGGCACATCAGCCAAAGGTATCACCCTAGAGACACTAGTGGGCTACTTCACAGCGCAGAAAGCAGAACTACAATTATTTGGATGGTCACCACTATCACCTGTGAGGATTCGTGTCTAGGATATCAGAGATCACCACGAGGGCATGAAGAGTCACACCAACAGCAAAGATACCACCGTACCGACCATGGAGGTGCAGGCCATAACCAATATCACATGGAGACCATCAAACCTGACAGTTTTCAACAAGGAAGTTGACATATTTTGTGGATTATTTTTTTAAAATATTTTATTTATTTATTTTTATTATTTATTTATTTATTTATCTTTAGAGGGGAAGGGAAGGAGAGAGGGAGAGAAACATCAATGTGTGGTTGCCTCTTGTATGTCCCCTGCCGGGAACTGGCCTGGCAACCCAGGCATGTGCCCTGACTGGGAATCGAACCTCGATCCTTTGGTTCGAAGGCCCGCGCTCAATCCACTGAGCTACACCAGCCAGGGCCTATTTTGTGGATTATTGATGACAAAAAATATCTAGGGTTGAAGCCACTCTCAGCACTGTCTTGGCAGAGCTAGTAAAGATGCTGAAGATGCCATTGGCCATCCATGGCTCCAGCATGAGATGAGGGGTTCACCTAGCACATGCTGTACATACCCTTCTTGTAGTGCTCACCCTGTTGCATTTCACTGGACTGTTCCCCAAGCTTTCTTCCTCTGACG
Organism: Glossophaga mutica; assembly: GCA_039655065.1. Classification (NCBI taxonomy): domain Eukaryota; kingdom Metazoa; phylum Chordata; class Mammalia; order Chiroptera; family Phyllostomidae; genus Glossophaga; species Glossophaga mutica. The sequence goes on from CM077303.1 coordinate 164,414,918, forward strand.
AACTGTGACTGTGGGCAGTGATCATGTCCCATTCATCACTGTAGCACTCACATATAATGACACAGGTAGGTGCTAAATAAATATCTGAGTATGATGCCATGAAAATATATAAATCATGCTTAACTCTCATCAAGCACTTCCTACATGCTGTGTGAGAGTCACTGATTATATTACTGTTTAATTTAATTTATGTGAATCCTCATAACAGCTTCAGGAAGGTAAGTTCTGTGGTTATCCTCACTTCATAGTTGAGGAGACCAGAAGAAAGATTAGAAAACCAACCATTGGAAGGCTGGGGAGAGGTCCCAGAGAGTGTGTGGGGAGAAGGTGCAAAGGCCAAGAGACACAGAGCGAATGAGACGGAGGCCAAGCGCTCAAGGTGGGGTGGCCCCATTTCTTGGCCTCTAGTCTTTGCAAATCCCTTGTAGAGATTATCTTTTTATTTTCCTTTTGGTTTTCCAAAGTTTAATTAAAAGGGAAATCCCTGGATTAAGTTCTTTTTCTCATTGGATTTTGTCCACTAAAAATGAAGTACTTCTCTTTCTCCTTAATCAGAGCGGGCAATTCCTCCTCCAGCCCAGGGCACACCCTTCCTTCACCACTGTCTGTCAGGGTCGTTCATGGTGGGCCAGGGCCTCCCACGTAGACCAAGTGTGTGGGAGAGCAGTGCCTCGATACCACAGATCTGTGCATTTCACACAACCCATGACTTGCACATAGCGGGTTTTAAACAAATGCTTACTGAATGAAGCTGTTATTCATTGAATTAAAGGCTTTCAGGAAATTGTTTCTGGAAAATATACTGTTAAGGCAACTGTTTCTTTACTAAATGGTAAGGATAACTTTCATTAACTTTCTAACATGAACTCTTCTGGGATTATTAAAAAACAAAACAAAACAAAGAAAAAACAACAACAAAACCCCCCCTCTGTAAATCCTGCCCTATTCTGAACCAGAAGTTAAAATGTTAGTGCACCTCTGTGTCAGGGGTTTTGCACAGAGAAGGCAGAACTGTCTTACATCAAGGGCTCCTCCTGTCCTATATAAGAGCCAACATTCTTCAAAGACATTACAGCAGGAGCCCCTGAGGATGATGGGAGAGAAGACAGAGAAAGAAGGAAATATCATTCTCACAAGCCTTGGGTCAGAGAGGACCACAGCCTAACTCACTGTGTTGAAATGGCACCCTGGGGTGACAAGTCCCCAGAGGAGCACCTAAAATCAAGACAGAGGAGTGTCCAGTCTTGGCAAAGAATCGGAGCCCCATGTACAGGGTGGGAAAGCAGAGTCAGAGAACAAAAACAGACCACAGGAATTAGGATGACCTTGTCCATGTTGACTACAAGACATATCATTGTTGTCTGAAGGTATACAAGTGTTTGTCTTTGGTGCAAATCAACGGAAACCTGAAAAAAGGGCTCTCATAGAGACCCAAATGCCAGCAGCCAGGACTCCTATAGCAACTTGGACGATACCTCCAGGGCCCAGCTTCTTCATCTGTCTTTTCGCTCCTTCACCTTGAGTGGGGAAGTTCCTTCCTCTTATTCCTTCCTCACTGGGGCCACATGTGGTGTCACTTCTGCATTCCAGGAGAAGACCCTCTTGGATGTCCCCAGCAAACTTTCACTCACACTGATCTCGGAGCTGTGCCATGCGATCCTTACTTCTGATGAGTCTGGGAAAATGAAGGTTTTTGGTTGTGCACTTTGCTGCCTCAAATAAATGAAATGAGGAGGAATGAATATTGGGTAGACTCTAGTGAAGTCTGCTACAGGAAGAACTGAGAAGAAATAAGAAAAATGAAGGAAGGAAATAAAGAGTAGGAATTAATGAGATGGAAAGCAAGCTGTAATGAGGATCCTTGAAACCAAACTGCAAGGTGAATTTTCGAAATGTTTAATAAAATAGATCCACCTCTAGGAAGACTGACAATATAAGAGTAAAAATAATGAGCTTCAAAATAATGCATATAACATGATTTAAATAACATTGAGAATAAAGCAAGAGTAGCTGTGAAATAATAGAAATTAATATCTGTTTTCTCTGATGAAGAGGCCACATTTAAAAAAAATACTCAAGTATTTTTTTCTGCAGTTTGTTTAAACTTAGTGATCATATATGGCTTTTACGAGGAGAAGAAAAATATTCTTTGAAAGTTGCATGTAAAATATTTTCTAAAAATCATTTTACTATCAGCTTCCCAATCAAACAACCTAAAGCTATAAATTCAAAACAGCTGACGTTTTGTAATCGTTGGGAACCCAGTGATGTGGGCAGTGTCCCAGAACCAGAGATGGGTAAGACCAGCCCCTCACCTGGAGGAGCTGCCTTTCCAGGGGAACAGTCTGCTTGTCCTCTAACACAACAGTTTAGACAAGGAGCAGCATTTGTTTCAAGTGTCTGGTGAGTAGCCTATTGATAGTATCCTGGAAGAGGAGAGCCTAAGGTTCTATTTATTGTACAGTTCCACATTTTCTCAAATTTTCTTTTCTTTGAGAACCTTTGGGCTGAAGAGGCTTGAGGGAGAAAGCAAAAACCAAAATGCAGCTGAGCATTTCCTTGACGGTGGGCTCTGGGCTGATTCCTTTGTGCGCCAGCTCCACTGCTGCACTGGGAAAAGAGGCTTGGATTTGCAAGGAAAAGCGTGGGCGCTGCCCCGACAGACAGTTGCTTAGAAATACAGGCACCGACTTTCATGTTCACAGGCCTGGGTTTCTGGTGGCACCTACACGCTGTGTGGCCCTGGGTGCTTCTGAAATGTACAGTGGGAAGTTCATTATGTTCAACTGGTACTACATGAGAAAATACACATGAAGTTGCTTAGCACAGTGCCTAGGCATGAAGGATGCTCAAAAATGTTAACGAACATTTTGTAATCATTATTTAGAAACATCAGTGTCTTGGAAAAGAGGAAAGGAGTCAGTGTAAAGGGGCACAAGGGGAGAAGCTAGGCCCAGAGGAAGCTCAGAGTTGCAGGACCTCGTATTATAGCCAGAGACGGTCCCTAAGGGGTAGGCTGGATGCAGGGCAAACGCAGCCCTGCCACCAGCTCACAGCCTGCTTTCCTCAGTAGGAAAATCAGTCAATAAATAATGTAATTTAATGCATTGTAATTAAAATCAGTACATAGATCTGTAATGATTATACGCATAAAAGTGAGTGACGATGCTATACAGTGCCCTGCCTGCCAAACCGTGTGGGGCACATGGCCCTAACGATACACACAAGATGGCTCTACCCTTGTTTCCACCTCTTCTTAAGTTGCTGCCATCCTGTCTTTCGTGATTCCTGGTGAGTCCCTGTAAGTTCTTTCTAGGTCAAGGCAGGGCGGATACGTAAGTACATTACTATACTGACATGAGGAAGAAGACGTTTGAAACTCAGGCCACACCAAAAGGCAAAGAGTCAAAACTGAATGAAGGACAGATTGGTCTGTCTCTCCGCTTCCCTCCTGCCTCCTGGCCACTCTATCTTCCTGTGATAGCACAAGTGTCTGCAGTCGGGAGATACTGCATCCCAGAAGACTGCTCCCACCTGGAGCTAACTGCCTTGTGAGTATCAATCAGGAGTAAATTAGCTCCTTCTTTACACTGTTGGTGAGTTAACATGTGGAACTCATTACCCTCAGAAGTTGGTTTGGGTTGTGAATGTAACCATGTTTCAAAAAGGCTGATTTCAGCCTGGCTGGGGAAGCAGGCAGGTTGGGTGCTTGGAGTTAGAGCTACAACTGAAGTCAAGCAAAGAAGGTGCTGCTACCATGTTCAGCTGAGTATTTTGTTGTCTTCTTACCCCTATTTCTTATCTTTGCCTGCCTCAGAGCCTACATCCAGGGCTTCTTCCTGTCCCTCCACATTGCTGTCTCACCCTAATAGGAGTAGGAACCTGCTGCTTGGTGACCGAACTGTAGGTTTTCCTGTGAGGGTGGAACCAGCCTGGGGGCAAAGCACTGGCCTGTGTCAGTGAGAAGAAATTCACTGTGGGAGACTTGGGGCTCGCAGCTAGGATGGTGGAGGTGCTGGGGGCCCCAAGACTAGTGAGTGGTGTTCGAGTGTTCCTGCGGGAGATGACTCCCCATGTCCCTGTTACAAGGGAGTCTGTAGCCACAGGCCACAGGACATCTGAGACCAGGAAACATGGGGCTTCCAGGTTGGACATCAGCACAGGGGAATCAGAAGAAAGGTCCCAAAGTCTCAATGGGGGCACTGTCCTGCGAGTACTGTTCACAGCAAATCAGGATCCAGGTCTGTGGCAGCTGGGCAGGGACAGCCAATTTCAGGACCTGTTAATTAAAGCTGGGCCAGAAAGCGGGGGCTCAATTCCAGAAATCGGGTTCTGAGTCTGTTCCTTCTTCACTTCTCTGTCTCCACGGATCTGCGGCTGGGAGGTCTTGACCAACTCCTTACCCCTCTGCTGGACTGGCCATTCTGGACTCTAACTCCAGTTGATCTCACCACAGGGCTTAAGAGAAGCAGGCCAGGTCCCTGCCCTGGACAGTTTAGGCAACTCCACATGCTCCGTGTTATGGGATTAAAGAGAAGCTGACATGTTTCTGGCAGCATCTGTGCCACCAATATTTCTATCAATGTTACCAGCACTCTTAGGATTATTTCACCCTGCTGTTCCCAACTTTCATATCCAATTAGTGATTGAGGGGACTAATTATCCCAACTTCTTTCTCTTCTCACATCCTGTCTCCTCACCAGTAGCCACACTCCTTCCCATCCACCATCCATGGAACTGAACTCAGTCTCTGCCCATCCTGCTCCATTCTGCAGTCACTTTGTGTTTCTATGTACCATGTGCCACTGATGTGTACTCTGTCCACTTCAAAAGTTCACATTCTAACCTCTCTTGGCTCCTATAAAATTTACCACTTTGTTCTTTCAGTCATGTATTCACTAATAATTTATTAAAAGCCCATATCACAGAGCCTTAACAGTCCTGTGTAATCACTTGTACCACAGACCCTGGGATCATAATGTGCACAGCTAATTAAAGTTCCCCACTCATGCCCTGTCAAGTGGCTCAGCTGGTTAGAGCATCATTCCTTACACCAAAAACGTTGTGGGTTTGATTCCTTGTCAGGCTACGTAACTGGGTTCGATCCCCAGTTGGGGTGCACATGGGCAGCCAACCAATGTTTCTTTCTCACATCAATGTTTCTCTCTGTGTCTCTCACTCTTTCTCTCCCTTTCTTTGTTTTTTAATCATTTTTAATTGTTGTTCATCCCTTCCTTTCTCTCAAAACAAAATCAATAAAAGCATATCCTTGCGTGAGGATTTTAAAAAAAGTTCCCCACTCATATCCACTTACTTCCCAGCTAAGAACTTTATTCCATCAACAATTACTTTTCTTCTCATTTGAAAATATCTACTTATGGATTAATTTGAAAGATGGCAACCGAGTAGGTGGGAGCTGAGCCCACTTGCTTGTGCCCTCAGCATGGCTGATCTTCTGACAAGTGACCTGAACAATCAACAGAATCTCAGCTGATATGAATTTTTGAAGCCAAGGAGTACAGAGGATGTTTTGCACCATCTGGCAAGAGACTTTATGAGCTGAGGGAAAAATGCCTTGCATGAGGCGCCTGCAGCAGAGCCGAGAAAGACAGAAAATGCAGCATAGTGGCTCCCTCCCCACCAAGGAGCAGGGGCCCTGGCCCCACGGAGGGAAACGACCAACCCTTATTGGGAGAGACTTGGGAGGCTATACAGAGTCTGGGAGACTTAGGCTGCACACACACACACACACACACACACACACACATACGCACACACAGCGAGCAGCACGTCCACAGCTGCAGCGCCAACTGGGAGAGTTCCAGAGAGAAACTGTCTCCTAGAACTGTCGGAGGCACTGACAGGCTGTGGACAGCCCTGACTGAGAAAGACTTTCTGCTCTTTGGGAAGGTGCAGTGTGTAGAGAACCAGCCCAGGGCTCAGTGCTGCAGTGTGGGGGCCACGTAGAGACCTTTTGAAAGAGAAGCTGAGGAGAGACTTGGCAGGGACCATGTGCTTGTGTGCACACACAGTGGCTCTCCCGACAAAGAAACCAGAGTGAAAGCACAGTTCCATCCCTCAGAGTCCAGCTGCACAGGAAGAACAGAAAGTGGCACACTGAAGGGACTGTAGGACCCAGCCAAGCACAGCTGGAGAGCATGGAGCCACAAAGAGCAGAGAGTTCGGCCCTGAGTTTCCTGCAAGAGAGGCAGGCTGGGGACTGGACCGCCAGGAGCTGGGATTTGTTGCAGCCTGTCAGGTCTCCTCACAGGCAAGCATGCCCGAATCCCACCTATGGGATTGCAGGCTCTGCATATCAGGGAGGCCAGGCTCAGGAGTCCGCTATTTGGTACGTATCCACCAGGGAAAGAAAGAGAAGCTCTGAAAGGGTCCTTTCTGAGCTTTTGTCAGATGCTATGAGCTACATTGGTTCCTCGGGCCCTGATTCACTGAAACCAGCAGAGCAGAGAGATTAGGGACAGATGCAAAAAGGGATGCTCAGAGCCCTGCCCAGCCTCAGTTTTCACCATCAGCACCAAGCATGAAAGAGCTGACCCTTTTACACAGATTGGCTGCTCATAGGAAATGGAGAGCTAATTCAGCAGAAACTATACATTTTTGGAAATAATCTGGGACAGATCAAGACCTATGGTGCATGGGGATACATTCCCACCATCTTCCCTGAAGACTAAATAGTGCCCCGAGGAGGGACCCAGGGATTCCATCCCCCCCCATCGAACCAGAGGCCCCTCTGGAGGCTGGTAGATGTGGTACTGGCAGTGCTCTCAGACATCAGATGAACCACTCCTAGGCCTTGTGCTGATGGAAATCTGGCAGGATAGAACAGTGGGGACCAGCCAAGCCTGAAGGGGACAGCCACAGACTGTGGATCACTTGTAGTCCAGAACAGGCTGCCTAGGACCAGACTGGGACACCATCTGACATTACCAGGGGTGGATCCAGGAAGAGAAGACAGTGGTAAACACTAGACTCTGCTGAGATGAATTCCACTGTGGTCTTCTTTGTTATTTGTGTTATTTTTTTCTTCTGCATAGCTTTTAAACATTTTTTTCAAGTCTGGCCCTATCATTTCACTATTTTATTATTTTAGTTTATTTCAAAATGCATATTTTACTTTTCCCTTCTCTTACTCCATCTTGCCTTCTTCCTTCCTCTTCTTACTTTTGCTTTAATTTTTATTTTTTCCCTTTCTATGACTTGTTTCTATTCCATACTCTTACTGTTTCTCCTCTCCTCAGCATCTCAAAACCATCTTATTGCCATGAGTCATTTCACATTCTTTTTCCCTTTCTTATAATATCCTTATTCTCTCTCCACCTTTATTATTTTTGTTTATTGGTTGTTGATATAGTAGTTGTTGTGGCATTTCTTCAATTTTATTCTGAGGTGTTCATTATTTTTGTATTTCAAATCTCAAATTTTACTGTTCCTCTCTCTCACTCCATTTTTCCTTCCTCCTGCCCTTTCTTTTTTTTGTTTTACATTTCATTTTTCTTTCTCTTAGCCTGCTTTCCATTCCTCACTCATTATTTCTTCTCCCTCAACCCTCTCAAAATCATTTTTCCTTCCTTTAGACATCTCATAATCATTTTTTCTTTCATTTTTTCTTCTTTGTCCCTTTCTACCTTTATTAATATTTTCTTATTTGTCATTGATATTGCTGTGGTGATGTTTTTCTTCAGTTTTGTTCCTTGTTTGTTCACTATTCTTTTTCATTTTAACCTTAAAATATACTCTTTTCTTTTCTTACTCCATTTTGCCTTCTTCCCTCCCTTTTTTATTTATGATGTAAATTTTCTTTTCTTTCTTTCTTTCCCTTGTTTCTATTCCCTATTTATATTATTTCTCCTCCCTCTACCCTCTCAAAATCACTTTTATTTCAGTAGGTCATCTCATATCCACTCTCTTTTCTTATAATAGTCTTAATCTCTTTACATCTTTATTAATATTTGATAATTTGTTGTTGACAGTGTGGTTGTGGGTTGGGAGTTACTTTTGCAGGTGTCTCTTTAGTTTCCTGGGTTGTTTTCTTTTGTTCTGGCAGCACTGGTACAACAGCATACAAGACATGGTGGGTGGTGACTGTCAGTCAGCCAGCCAGAGGGAAGAACCTGCCAAAGACAACCCAGCAAGAACTTAAACCCGATTACAAAAAGAGAGCCAACATAAGCAGCATAACAGGACATCCCAACAGCATCCATCCCAGGAGACAAAGAAGACAGCATCACTGAGCCCCAAAGTTCTCCTACCAGAGAAGGCCATACCATGAAGACAGGGAGTCAAAGCATATCAATCTAATATGCAGAAACAAACAAAAAGAGTCATCTAAAATGGAATGACAAAGAAACAACCCCCAATCAAAAGGAAAGGAGGAATCCCCAGAAAGAGTGCTTAATGAGAATGAGGCAAACAATCTATCAGACATAGAGTTCAAAATAATGGTTTTAAAGAGGCTGAAGGAGCTCAGTGAGAACTACAAATAACTCTATGGAGCTACAAGGAACTTACTGGGAAGTACATCAGCATGAAAAAGGACATAGAAACTATGAATAAGAGCCAGGAGGAAATGAAGAATATACAAAAGGAATTAAAAGCAGGCTAGAAGAAGAGGATCATATCAGTCAATTGGAGGACAAGGTAGAAAAAAAACACCCAGACAGAGCAACAAAACAAAAAAAGACACACACACACACACACACACACACACACAATGACAGTTTAAGGGAGCTTCAGGACAACCTAAAATATAATAATAATCATGTCATAGGGATACCGGAAGTAGAAGAAAAGGAAGAAGGGAAAGAAAACCTGTTTGAAAAAGTCATGACAGAAAACTTCCCAAACTTGGTGAGGGAAAAAGTCATGTGTGTTGAGGAAGCACAGAGGGTCCCAATCAGAATAAACCCAAAGAAGCCCACTCCAAGATACATCATATTAAAAATGGCAAAATTTAAAGACAAAGAGAGAATCTTAAAGGCAGCAAGGGAGCTCTGATAAGGCTATTGTCTGATTTCTCAACAGAAACACTACAAGCCAGAAGGGAATGGCATGAAATATTCCAAGTAATGAAAGCAGAGGCCTGTAATCAAGAGTACTCTACCAAGCTAGGCTCTCATTTAAAATGGAAAGTGAAATAAAGAGTTACCCAGACAAAAAAAATAATATGTAAAAGAGTACATCTCCACCGAACCAGGATTACAAGAGATGCTAAAGGGACTACTTTAAGAAGATGAAGAAAAAGAGAGTGAGAGAGAAATACAGATACAAAGGGGAAAATGACAATGAATAAGTGCCTATCAATAATAACCTTAAATGTAAATGTATTAAATGTTCCAATCAAAAGGCATAGGGTAGCTGAGTGGATAAGAGAACACAATCTACATATCTGCTATCCACAAGAGACTCACAGCAGAACGAAAGATGTACACAGGTTGAAAGTTAAGGGATGTGGAAATAATATTCCAAGCAAACAGAAATAAAAAAATCGGTGGGCTAGAAACACTTATATCAGACAAAATAGACTTCACAACAAAGGCAATAATGAGACAAAGGAGGTCACTATATAATACTTAATGGAGTAGTCCAACAAGAGGATATAATCCTTGTAAACATATATGCACCCAACATAGGAACACCTAAACACATGAGGAAAATCTTGGAGGACTTCAAGAAAGATATCAACAGCAATGTAGTCATCATGGGGATTTTAAGACCGCACTGCCAACAATGTATAGATCTTCCAAAAAAAGAATCAACAAGGATATTGTGGCATTAACCAACACTGTAGATCAAATGGGATTAATTGATATATATATATAGAGAGAAACTCTCACTACAAAAAGCAAATTATACACTCTTTTCAAATGTACATGGAACATTTTCAGAGATAGACCACATGGTAGGACACAAAACAAGCCTCAAGAATTTTCAAGAAAATTGAAATTATATCAAGGACCTTGTTGGAACACAATGGCTTGAAACTAGTACCAACGTCAAGGAAAAAACTCAAAAACATTAAAATACATGTAGATGGAATAACATATTATTAAATAATGAATGGGTTAACAATAAACTCAAGAAAGAAATCAAAAAGTATCTGGGAAGAAATGAAAATGAATACATAACAGCCCCAAACCTATGGGACACAGAAAAAGCAGTTATGAGAGGGAAGTTTATAGCAATTCAGGCCTACCTAAAGAAGATAGAAAAATCTCAAATATACAACCAGTTCCTACATCTACAAAAACTAGCAGAACAACAACAAAAATCCCAGAGGGAGTAGAAGGAAGGAAATAATCAAGATCAGAGCACAATTAAATAACATAAAGATTAAAAAACAATTCAAAGAATCAATGAGTCCAGGAGCTCATTCTTTGAAAAGATAAAGAAAATTGACAAGCCTTTAACCAGACTCATCAAGAAAAACATAGAGAGGACCCAAATAAAATCAGAAATGAAAGAGAAGTTACTCCTGATACCACAGAAATACAAAACATTATAAAAAATTACTATGAACAACTATATGCCAAGAAATTGGACACATAGGAAAAAATGGGCAAATATTTAGAAACATACAATCTTCCAAAACAGAATCAAGAAAAGCAGAAAGACTAAATAGACTGATAATAACATTTGAAATTAAAGCAGTAATCAAAAAACTCCTGTCACACAAAAGCCCTGGACTGGATAGCTTCACAAGCAAATTTTACCAAACATTTCAAGAAGAATTAACTCCTATCCTTCTCAAATTATTCCAAAAAATTCAAGAAGAGAAACAACTCCCCAACTTTTTTTAGGAGGCCAGTATTATCCTGATACCAAGACCAGGTGAAGACACTGTAAAGAAAGAAAACTACATTTCTGTATTATTGATGAACATAGATGCTAAAATCCTCACCAAAATATTGACAATCCAGATCCAGCAATACATTAAAAAGATCATACACTGTGATCGAGTGGAACTCATTCCAGGGATACAAGGATGGTACAATATTTGCAAATCAAAAATGTAGTATGGCACATAAACAAAATGAAGGATAAATATCACATAATCATATCAATAGATTCTGAAAAGGCACTTGATAAAATCCAGTACCCATTTATGATAAAAACACTCAGTAGTGTTTGGTGGAAATAGAGGGAGCATACCTCAATATAATAAAGGCCATGTACAAGAACCCTACTGCCAACATCATACATACTCAATGGGCAAAAACTAAAAGTTTTTTCACTAAGATCAGAAACAAGACATGGGTGTTTGCTTTCACCACCCTTATTTGACATAGTCCTGGAAGTTCTAGCTACAGCAATCAAACAAGTAAATCCAAATGGGAAAGGAGGAAGGAAAACTGTCATTATTCACAGATGACATGATACTGAACATAGAATACTCTATAGTCTCCACCAAAAAACTCTACTTGACCTAATAAGTGACTTTGGCAAAATAGTGGGATACAGAGTCAATATTCAAAAATTGAGGGCATTTTTACACCAACAATGAAATATCAGAATTAGAAACTAGGGGAAAAAAAGTCCCATTTACAGTAGCAACAGAAAAAATAAAGTACCTTGGAATAAATTTAACCAAGGAGGTAAAAGACCTGTACTCAGAAAACTATAGCACTGAAAGAAGAAATTAGAAAGATACAAATAAATGGAAGCATATACTGTGTTCATGGATAGGAATAGTTAACATCATTAAAATATCCATACTACCCAAAGAAATCTATAGATTCAATGCAATTGCTCTTAAAATACCAATGACATATTTCACAGATCTAGAACAAATATTTCAAAAATTTTTATGGAACAAAAAAGACCCCAAATAGCCTCAGCAATCTTAAGAAAGAAGAACAAAGTATGAGGGATCATAATACCTGATATCAAACTATACTACAAGGCCACTGTAATCAAAACAGTCTGGTACTGGCATAAGAACAGACACATAGATCAATGGAACAGAACACAGAGCCCAGAAATAAACCCATGTCTCTATGGTCAACTAATCTTTGACAAAGGGGCCATGAACATACAATAGAGTACAAATAACATCTTCAATAATGATGTTGGGAGAACTGGACTGTGGTACAGGCCAAAAAAAGGTAAACAAATGTGACTACATCATATTAAATACTTCTGCACAGCTAAAGACACCATCATCAAAATAAAAAGGGAACTGACTGTATATTAGCCAATGAAATATTGAAAAAGGGTTTGACCTCCAAAATATTAAAGAACTCATATGACTCAACACCAGGAAGACAAACAATCCAGTTAAAAAATGGGTAAAGGACCTGAAGAGACACTTCTCCTAGGAGGATATACGAATGGCTCATAGACATACGAAACATTGCTCAACATCACTAGCCATTAGAGAGATGCAAATTAAAACCACAATGAGATACCACCACACACTGGTCAAAATGGCAATCATTAGTAAATCAACAAACAAAAAGTGCTGGCGAGAAGGTGGAGAAAAGGGAATCCTAGTGCACTGTTTCTGGGAGTGCAGACTGGTGCAGCCACTATGGAAAACAGTATGAAATTTCCTCAGAAAACTAAAAATGGAACTGCCTTATGACCCAACAATTCCACTGCTGTGAATATACCCTAAGAATCCTGAATCACCAATTCAAAAGAACTTATGAACCTGTATGTTCATAGCAGCACAATTTACAATAGCGAAGTGCTGGAAACAGCCTATGTGCCCATCAGTAAATGAGTAGATCAAAAAACTGGTACATTTGCACAATGGAATATTATGCAGCAAAACAAAAGAAGGAAGTTCTATCTTTTGCAACACCATGGATGGAACTGGAAAATATTTTCTAAGTGAAATAAGCCAGTCAGTAAAAGATGAATACCATATAATTTCACCTATGAGAGGAATCTAATGAACAAAATAAACTAATGAGCAAAATGTAACCAGAGGCATGGAAACATGGAACAGACTGACAGTGACCACAGGGGAGGGGAGAGGTGGATAATGGTGGAAAGAAGGTGAAAAGACTATTCACAAAACATGTATGAATGACAAATGGACATGGACAAATGGACGTGGACTTATTGTGTGAGCTGGGGGTGGGCTGAGCAGAGAAGGGCAAAGGGGGAAAAATTGGGACAACTGTAATAGAATAACAATAAAACATTTTAAAAAGAAAAAATATATTTTTAAAGTTATAACCACATTAAACCTCTGCACCTTGTAAAATAAATAAGGTTCTAAAGATTCTATCTTTTTAGCACATCCTTGATTAGAATGTGGATTAAATAGTTATCACAAAACCAAATGGAAAGAAAAAAATCTTAATCTAACACTAAAATCTTTCCATTCTGTAAGGTAAAATCCTTTGACTTCATTTGGCCCATATGATCTCACCTATAAGTGGAACCTAATCAACAAAACAAACAAGCAAGCAAAATATAACCAGAGATGTTGAAATAAAGAACAAACTGAGAGTAAGCAGAAGGGAGAGGAGAGAGGGATAAGGGGGAGGGGAAGGAGGAAGGTCCATCAAGGAACATGTATGAAGAACACATGGTCAAAGCCAAAGCGGGTAGGTTCCAGGGTGGGAGGCGGGGATGGGTGGGGTGGGGGAACCTGATGGGTGAAAATGGAGACAACTGCACTTGAACAACAATTTTAAAAAAGGCCAATTCTAAAACTTTGATTGACTGTAGATGATTCTAAAAAAGAAATGGCAATTATTGATAGGAAAAAGTTGGGTTCATGAACCACTTTTATTTGATTTCCCTGAAAACTTGCCAGACGAAAGTTCTCACTTTTATCCACCTTCATTGTTACCTTCAGAGTAGCTTTCTCCATAGCAACTGAAAACTTCGCTGGGCTGAAATAATCCGTTCCAGCTCCCAGTGCACAGTCAAGGAATTTTAAAAACAGAGAACTTTGCAACCACAAAATACTCTGAGATTTAAAAGGCCGCAAAGCTCCAGATAAATAATCATTTGTCGTTCTTCTGAAGGTAAGCACTGGGTTTAAAAATGTTTGTATCATCTTCTGCCATTTTTAAAATGCTAACTCAAGAATCTTAAATGCCTTTTAAAAAAACCCCATAAAAGTAATCCCAGTATGTTTTTTCCTACGCAACAGTCACTGTTAGCTCATCTCTGGGCCAAAATCTGACATGCTGTTAACATTTTGCATTTCTTCTCCTTCCCCTTCTCCTTTGCCTCTCTTTCTTCATCTTTTTGACAGGAAGCAGGATTTATTGGTGGATGTAAAGTGGGGGCTGAGACTCTGATATTTTGCATTTCTTAAGCAATTGTTTGAAGAGATTATTTTTTCCAGAGAGCTGATTAGCTCTCAAGTTGTCCTCCCATCCTTTTAAAGACCACTGAGTATGTGGGTTTATCATGGCTCATGAGGTCTTGAAATTCTCTCTCTTTTTCAAAATTCTCACCTGGGGATATGTTTTTATTGATTTTAGAGAGAGGGGAAAGGAGTGGAGGAGAGAGAGAGAGAGAAACATAGATGTAATGAAAGGGGAACATCTGTTGGTTGCTTCCTGTATGCACCTCGACCAGGGATCTAACCAGAAAGTTAGGTATGTGCCCTGCCCAGGAATTGAACCCATGACTTTTGGTCTACAGAATCATGCTCCAGTTGAGCCACCTGGCCAGGGTTCTATATCATTTGTACCTTTAATAAACTAAAATCTAAAAACTGACTAGTGTTTTCTGAATGTTACTACTTTTTTTTCGAGTATCCTTCTTTGTCTAAAACCTTCTAACTCAAAACGACATTGATAATTTACTAAAATGTATTTCCTTTTTGTTTTATTTACTTATTTCAGTGATAGGGGCCACAAAGTACTGGGAGTTTTACTTAAGGAGATAAAATGAGGATGTTTCCTGTCCCAGCTCCCGTGACTCATACCCCCAGCATGATGGACAGAGAAATGTATTCTCCTTAAGTTTTGACTCTAGGTTTAGTTCAGAGAGAGGCAATGTAACAAATTCTTGGCTTTCCTACAGTCTGAAAGTCTATAACCGTGATAGTATCCAGCCACTTGGAGTTATAAATGACCTACAAACTCCCTGTTGTTCAGAAACAGCTTGTCGTTGCAAATCAGCTTAGCCACCCAATTAATGAATCCTTTCAAATATGTTGCAGGCACAATAATTAAAGTCTTTATTTTCCCCCTTCACCACAGAAATTCCTCTGGGCACCATTTCACACTGTGACCATTAACCCACCTGCTCCATCACAGACAGACTCGAGGTAAAGGAAGAGTGGCAATGTGCTTCCGGACAAGGCTTTCAGCATCTTGCTTGCCGTTGTTCCTTCTTCTCAGCCTCGTTTCCTCTCCTGAGACAGAGAAATCTTCCACCCAGGACAGCAGTGGCACTTGGAGTCCTAGCCAGCTGACAGAAGTACTCCGAGTTCTCTCTGCTGGTGACCACCCACCTCTGAACCACTCCAGAAGCCTCATCAAAACACTGTTAGAGAAAACTGGCTGCCCCCGGAGGACAAATGGAATGCAAGGAGACTGCAATCTGGTTAGTGCCATAGAATGGGATCAGGTACCAGGGTGAGTTCAGAAGAGAGCAATGGATTTTCTAGCCTCTTACTTTGGTAAAGCACATACAGGCCAACCTTCCAGGACCCAAATGCACAGAGCATAGTAACTCCCACAGTTGGGAGACAAAGTCATTCTGCATTCTGCATATAGCACTTAAAGACAGGGAGAATTTTCTTTTTTATTAAAATGGCAATGCTTTGTAAGCCTTTCTACAATCCTTCTGCAGGTTGGAAGGTATTGACTTGTGAGTGTGAATTTAATTTTCTCTTCTTTACCAATCTTTACTGGTAGATCCTCTTTACCGATTTACCAATCCCTTTTGTGAGTGCGCAGTCAACTTGCACATGATAGGTTAGATAGATGCTGTTTCTGAGCCATAAAAACTGATCAGATATTTGTCTAATGTTGAATTTTTAAGTGCTTTTCCCCGAATTATCAACGGCATCTTCTAATATTTTGCATGGTGGGTAACGAAGTGGATAATCATCCTCTCAAAAATAAGAAACCCAGGTCGGGAACCGAAGGGCCATAGGAGAAGCTAAAATGAGACCCAGGTCTCCTGTGTCCTGACTCCCAGCCTTTCCCTTGCCTACGAGCCACTCAGACCCTGGCTGCACATCAGCGTCACCTGGGCAGATTTCCCAAGATACCCTTGGGGGTGCTTCCTCTTCCTGAGACTGAGATTACACTTGCCGAGGATAGAATTTTTAGCATCTTGCCACTTTAGTGTAAAATCGCATTAATGTGAAATCGAATGTCCGTATGGGGCGGGAGCAGGGTGGATGGCACGGTTGGGGGATTGACAGGAGCAGCACAAAACGTGAGAATCCATGTCTTTAAATGTCCACAGGCACAAACGCTTCACCCTTCTTTTCCTGACTGATGAGATTTTTCAGAATGAACCCACAAAAAAAAATAAATAAAGGAAGATGCCAAAAAAAAAAAACTAATAAGAGAAGCAAATAAGTGGCCCCCAAAATAATTTTTTGGCAGACTTTCTCAATCCTGCTTGGTTCTAGGGGAAACATTTCTGGCCAAGTGTTTTGTTTTTTTCAAAACAGAATGGTCTTGCTCACAGAGAGAATATTTCTCTGTTCTGTGCAAACAATAAATAATTCAGTAATTAGTGTTACTCCCAAGGGTTCCCACAGAAAACATGTGTTCTAGTAGGCAGCTCATCTGTGATGACATTAATTTATATATATAGCAACATAAGACTTCCCACTGGAAATAACAAGGAGTCATATCTTATTAATGTCCTCTGAGAATTTGCTTCAGGGAAATGTTCTCTAATGACAGACGTGCCTTATTAGCTGGTTGAATATTAGGTTAGCTTGGGGGAATGTAAACGTGCAAAATTGTTCTCCAGTTTTTTTGGGGGGAGGAGTTGTTTTGCACTTTTTGGTTTCTGTGACATTATTGAGGATTTGGCCAAGTCAGCTTCTGTTTGAATTAGTTCCATTCCTAGGAAGTGAAACACTGTCTCTGATAGTTTTGCCCTCTTGCTGCTGCTATTTCTTTTTCTCTGTGGAAAAGACTGAGGTTAAAAAAGAAAAAAGAAAAAAAAGGGAAAGAGGCAAATCTCATATTAACCTGCCCAGAGCACTAGAGTTCACCCGAATCACCATAAGCAAGGAGCCAGGGCACCTCCCCATTCATCCAGAATGACTCAGAAAGAAACTGCGTCCCGTTGCTTTCACGAACACCCACATCCCAGCGCAAATCACAGGACTTCCATTGTCACTGGATCTTTGTTTGCCTTTTTAAGGATTTTGTCCACCAAGAGGCAGCATTTGTATTAGAGATTTTGTGGTGAAAAGAGGACAAAACGTTGAGTTCATATCCCCAAATATCTGAAAAAAGAGAAAATGAGGATGGAAAAAAGTTCTGAATTTTATTTGGGGTCCAGGTAAAAACTGATGTCTTTTAAAAATCAATCTGAAGCATTTGAGAGCACTGTGCATCTAAAGGTAAATTTATTCAAGCGACAGCCTTTGAAAATGGGTAGTCTTGCCTGATGGGGGACTTTTCTTCATGAAAAGGGTTACAATGGAGTTTTGATGAGTTTAATGAGGGGTTAAGTAACTCCAGTTACTTCAGTAATGATGAGAACCGCTACCCTCTGTGGGTTCCAGCTGTATCAGAGGGAAAAGAACCTGGTTGTGTCTGGAGTACACCAGCAGTGTTCTGGCACCTTCTAGCTGTTAGGACTTGCACAACTTCAACTTCCTCCTTCATATGACCCAGGGGGAGATTCCTTCCTCGGGCTGCTTTCTGTGAGGGCCACATGGCTGTGTTTGAAGGAGCTTGGACACAGCTTGTCCCCTTCTATTTCCTGTGCCTCATGGAAACGTCCAGTCCTCCTTTTCCAGGGACACCGTGGAGCAGTGTTTGCAAAGTACCTGCAGTGCTGCTGAGAAATGAGACATTCCTCAGCATCGCCCTCCTGCTGGTCCCCAGCCCCCCTCAACTCTCCCAGGGGCTTGGCGTTTCTAACCAAAATCTCCAGGCGATTCTCATTCTCAGAACCGTTCAAGGAAGAGAATCACTGCTTTAAGGCTCTGCATCTAATTCACACCCCTCCCTCCCTTAGTCCTTACTGCTCAGCTAAAAGTGTGAAAAGCATCAAACTTTATCGTGTTTATCTAACAAGTTTATCTCAACTCTTCTCACTTAAAACTTCTTTTTGGCAGTCAGAAATGCCACTAAATCTAGAACAGACCCTCAAAAAGCTACTGCCTGCCATCAGCTGATATCCATCCTGATTTTTGTTTGGGAGGAACTTGGAATACAATTTCCCCCTTATATTTTACCGTCAATTTTTAGTAACCGCCCCCCCCCCCAAAAAAAAAACCCAACAGGTTATAAAAAGCTAAGAATTTAAAAGAGGTCAGTGGGTTTACTCATGATTCCAAATCAAATTTTAAACATCTTCTGGTCTAAAACCCATAAAGTTTATCCTGCAGGTTTGACAACTGCTTTATTCCTGTAGAACAAGAACAATTTCATGCAGCTTTTGTCCTTGAGGCTCTCACCTGGCAGACAAACAGTGAGTGAAACTGAATTAGAGCCTGTAGAAAATTACCCAGTATCTGAGTGGTCCATCTAGCTTAGTAAAGAGGGTGTCTCACATTTTAAGCAGTTTTTTCCCAAAGTTCATAAAAATTTTAAAACTAATTTCCAGAATCTGTGCTTCCCTCCTTCCCCTTAAGCCTTATGCCTCCACCTGACAAGATTAAAAGAGAAATCAATGGCTTATTACTGAATGAGCCCATTCTTCTTATCAAAGAATCAGACCTTTGAACAGATCTTGATGTGTACGGGGTGCCAGTGTGTGCAAAATTTTTGCAAACATCTTTTCCCAAACTCAACTGAGCCTGTGTAAAAACTTTAGCTAAAACTGTGGTGATAAGCTAGAAATTCTCCTCCTCTCATAACTCCTTCCCCATAGTGCTTTTTGTCACGTCCATGCCCGGAGGAGAATCACATTTTCGTACGTCAGCCCTTCTGATGTGCCCTATAGCCTTCTTTCCTCCAGCCACTACCTTCTGAATTAAGGAAACCTGTCTAAGACTCAAATATCATTAAAGAGCACAAAGTTTTCAGCCCATAGTCATTTGATTCACAGTCAAGCTTCCTTTCAGCAGGCCTCAAAACATTAAAGCAAGAGGTAGGTAACATCTGTTTATTCAAGATGACCAAAATCTCTCAGACAAAATGAGCTGCTTCCACAACTATTTAAAACTCTTCAAAGTCAGAAACCAATTTATTTCCCAAGTTGCATGCTTTTTACAAACCATTTCGGCAGAGAACATCTGCAGGGTTACAGACCTTACACTATTCTCTGCTGCCCCATGCTATGTCCAGCCCTAAGAAGAGACAAAGCAGGAGTATTGAGAAGGAGCTACAGACGGACTGGGGTCTCAGGCACCTCAGATGAGATGAAGGCTGGGCACATACACTGCTGTGTGCTGTCAACCAAGCCCTGACCACATAGGCGTGGTCTGGGGGCCTCATGGAGGTCCTCTTCCTCTTGTTCTTGATACCCTTCTTCCTACCTACCTGGCCCCATTGAACAACCTGAACAGCACTTGAAAGTCTATGAACATGACCTCATTCAACCCTCTGGTTGTACTATTTTTTTCTAGGCTAAGTGATTTTTTTTCTTTATACCACTGAAAGTAAATTACAACCACATTTACAGCATCATCTGTACCAGTTTCAGAGCAGAACACAGTACTGCCTGGTTTCCTATTCCTTAAGAGGTCAACACTTTTTATTATATATTTTTTCATTACCATTTATGCCCCTTATACCTCCCTTCTCCCTGTAATCACCACACTGTGTCCATGTCCATTAGAAATGGATCTGCCATTTGACCCAGCAATCCCACTTCTGGCAACATATGTGACGGAACCCAAAACACTAATTTGAAAGAACATAAGCACCCCTGTGTTCATTGCAGCATTATTTATAATTCCCAAAATATGGAAACAGCCCAAGTGTCCATCAATAGATGAGTGAATGATACAACTATGGGACATTTACACAGTGGAATACTACTCGGCCATAGAAAAGAAGAAAACTTTACCCTTTGTGACAGTATGCATGGACCTGGAGAACACTATGCTAAGTGAAATATGCCAGCCAGAGAAAGACAAATACCATATGATTTCACTCATATGTGGAATCTAATGAACAAACTGAACTAGTAAGCAAAACAGAGACCGACTCATAGACTCATAGATACTGAGCAAGATATGGAGTGGGGGTAGGGTTAGGAGCAAAAATTTAGCATATTCTTATTGATAGATATTAAGCCTTAACAAACCCCTAGCCTCTTCTTCGATCAATTTTCTTCCCACCAAACAGAAGAGATAAAATTACTGGTGAGGAGTTGCATAGCAAGTATGTAGGTGGGTCCAACATCTTGTCTTCTCCATGGCATGAAACAATGGAATGACAGAATAAAGTCTATCATTGGTAGAACAGGAATTAGGATTGGGAAAATGCTATTAGCTGTGTGGCTTTAGGCATGTTACTTACCCTCTCTGAGGCTTAGTTTTTACAAATACTATGTGTATACCTCCCTCTGAAGGAAAACATGATTTATACTTGTTTCTGTGCAGAATCCTTGAATACTGCATATAAACGTACCTATTAATTCATTATGCATTAAATAATTGGGTAGTTGGTATTCTAAATACGTTATGCAGAAATATTTGGTGGATTTTTACATAGGTTGTGGTCATTTGTTTTTTTCATTTAAAATAATGTAATAAGGTTCCCACCATCCAAAAAAATCATTATCTGACACCTTCTCCAGAACCAATTAGATTTATAGACTGAGGAATGCTCAATACATAAGAGCTTAGCACTGTCGTGGACACATGGCTTTAAATAAATGGTACCTAATACAACCAATACTTTGGTTTCAGAGGGTTATTTGGTAAAAATAATAGCTTTATTTTACCTGTTTCAACTGACTTACCTTCTTGGGTCCTGGTGTGATACCCAGCAACGGCAACCAGCCCATGGGCATTTCTAGGGAGCTACTTAGGGAACTGAAAGGCTTCTGTGGTTTCTGTGGTGAAGCTCGATATTCATCTTTAGAGTTGTTCTTGCTGGGAAGCCTGCCCTCTCTTTGCTGAGTGCTTGTCCCTTGCAGTTGAGTGGGGAGAGATTGGAGTCTGTTTGGCTGGTGAAGTTGTGGTTAGTGCTTCGCTTTAGAGATGGATGACTTGTGTCTTCGAGACTGAGACACTGTGCATCAGATGTGACCAGGGAGATGCACAGGAGACATGGAATTAGAACCACTGTAACTGCCACATCAGAGAATAGGTTAAAAGATGTAGCAATATAATATTGTACTTAGAGTGAGGAGGTGGGCAAAATGGATGAAGGTAGTTAATGGTACAAACTTTCAGTATAAGATCAATCCCGGGGATGGAATGTACAGCATGGTCATTGTAGTTAATGTTACCATATTGTGTATTTGAAAGTTGCTAAGGGAGATCTTAAAAGTCTCATCACACAAAAAATTTTAACTATGTGTGGTGATGGATGTTAACTAGACTTACCATGGATAATCATTTTGCGATATATATTCCATATATATATGTATATATGGAATCATTATATTGTATCTCTGAAACTAATATGACATTACATATTGTACCTCAATTTTAAAAAGTTATAAGCTGTCCTAGAGTGGGACAAATCCCTCTGGACTTGTGTGTCTTGGTACCCCCAGGACTTGTATCTCTCAGTACCTTCAGTCTGAGGCTGGTGCCCTGAACTAGGCTGCTTCTGGGATCCTGGGAGAATTCTCAGCAGCTCCCCAACTGTCTCTCAGGAATGCTAACTCCTGTCTTGCTGCAAGAGCTTCCCTCAACAACCCATGTCTATCTTTTCCTCAATGTTCCACCACATCACCTCAAACACCTTCCCTTGCCAGATTAGATAAGCAAGGTGTCTGTCCTTAGGCCTCGAAATGAATACAGCATCATGGAAACATTTTTAACAATTCTCCTAGGTAGGCTAAAAGAGAGGCAGATGGCATCCATGCACCCCATTTTCACACCCCGTAGGTGCCATGCATTGTGCTAGACGCTAAGACTGAACTGTGCACAAAGCAGACAAAATCCAGCCTAAATAGATTAGCTGTCATCATGGGGAGAGGGCAAGAAACCCATAGACAATGTAATTTTAGATTCCTAGTGCTATGAAGAAAGTAAAAGATGGGGAGTGCCAGATCTGCCACTAGCTGTATGCAGCTCTTGGGCCCTTGAAATGTGGCTCGTCTGAACAAATATATGCTGGTCAGTTTAGAATACACACAAGACTTCAAGGATTTAGCATGACAAAAAGAGTGTTAAATAGCTCACTGATAACTTAAACAACTTTTATTATCAATACATGTTGAAATGATTGTATCTTACACATAAAAGTTTCAATAAAATATATTATTAAAATTAATCTCACCGGTTCCTTTTTACTATTTAAAATGTGACTACTAGAAAATGTCAAATGATGAGTGTGGCTCACATTGGTGGCTTGCATTCTATTTCTACTGCACAGTGCTGTGCTGGGGAAAGTGGGATGATGGTGGTGGCTTTCAACTTCGGATGGTGTGTGCTGGAGGCATCCATGAGGGGCTGGCACTTTAAACCAAGATAAGAGAAGTGAGGGGACCAAGAAGACCTGAGAGATGGTGGGAAAGGGCTTGGTGGACTTGGCAGAAAAATCACAGGGGCAGAAGTTTGGTGAGAAAGGGGGAGAGAAGCTAAGATGAGGTAGGGAAAGTATGTTAGCCAGGCAAAACTGGTAGACAGAGAAACTGGTAAAGATTTCATTGGATTTCATTCTAAATACAATGGACCATTGCTCTCAAAGTCAGAGTCAGCTGGTTTTATTCAAGGTAGCAAATGGACAACTTGTGGCTCTGTAGTTGGATATAGAGGGACCACTCTTAGGGAATAAGAACTTTCTTGGCAGGCATAATTGTTACATAAACATCCAACCATGACTTTCTTATTTGATTTGCAGCCCACACTCAATCCACTGAGCTACACCAGTCAGGGCATGACTTTCTTATTTGAATCTGGCTATTGGGCCTGCCCAGTTTTCCTTCCCATTGATACAGTTAGAAGCAGTGGAAATGGTGGTCATTAGTATTCTAGGACTATTTGTTAAGCTTTGTTTGTGTTTCTGTCTTTCTTTTTTGCTTTTCGTTTCCGCCCAGTGCTTTGAACCAGATGCCCTGTTGCGAATAGCTGGAGGAGACTTTGAAGACCAGCTCAGAGATGAAGTTGTCCAGAGAGTTTCTCTTCTCCTCCTCTATTACATCATCCACCAGGAGGAGATCTGTTCTTCAAAGCTCAACATGAGTGACAAGGAGTATAAATTTTACCTTCACAGCCTCCTCAGCCTCAGGCAGGATGAAGACTCCTATTTCCTTTCACAGAATGAGACAGAAGATATCTTGGCACTCACCAGACAGTACTTTGACACTTCTAGAAGCCAGGTAAGAAGGGCAAAATTTCTAACTGGCTCTGCTACAAACAGCCTCAGAGCCTTTTTCCCATCAATTATTTATTCCTAAGATATTCCAGGACTTCTAAGAGAAGTAAGTATTTGTAGTTTTTAGATATGGATGTTAAGTGACATAATTAAAAATTGAGTCTAAAATGGGAAATGCAGTGACTAATTATTGTAAGATGAGTTTGAGCCAGAAGCTGGGTGGGTGGGTAGGTGGGTGGGCAGGCCAGGTGATAGGCCAGCTGTCTTCTCCTGAGTCCCCCTTCCACACACACACACACGCACACACACACTGAGCATGAAAGTAAGTGTGACTTACAACTTTTGATCAGTCTCCAAGGATTGACCCATAGTGGTTTGGGCACTGTGTCTATTTACCTTGCCTTCTTGCTAGAGAAGGGGAAGGCAGAACCAGCTTGAGAGATGAATTTGTTAGTTTTTTCATCAAAGAAGCAGCTTGCAAAAAGATGATTCATGAGACAATATCTCTTTTGTGGCTTTTGATTCATGCCACATATGTTCAGGGGTCTCTTCAAGAGCTTTTCTTCTCTCACAATTCCTATGGTTATCAAACAGGCCCCTGCTCTCTTGTTGCCTTCTTTACTATCCCAGCAAAAGCTGACCTTCCAATTACCTTCTTGCTTTCCCCTTTGCAGCATGAAGTTTCAGCAGATAAAGTTCTCTGATCCTAAGAAAGTTTTTAAAAGTATATTTTCTGAAAGAACTAGTTGAGTAGCCACCACCACACTTTGAAAAGTGTGAGGAAACGTATTTTTTTTTCCTCTTGAAATATTCATCGACATGTGTCTTAGTTGATTAGAGCTGCTATAACAAAAATGCCATAAACTGGATGGCTATAAACAACAGAGGTTTATTTCTCACAGTTTTGGATGTTGGGAAGTTCAAGATCAAGGAGCTGGGCAGATTGAGTGGCTGGTGAGGACCTCTCTCTGGTTCATAGATGCCATCTTCACATTGTATCCTCATGTAGCGGAAGGGGCAGGAAGCTCTCTGGGATCCCTTTTATAAAGGCACTAATCCCATTCATAAGGGCTCCATCCTTATGACCTAATCACCTTCCTCCTATTATCATCACCTTGGAGATTAGGATTTCAACATACGAGTTTTGGGGAGACACAAACATTCAGACTATAGCAACATGCCTAAGGGAATTTGGTTTTTGTCCTCAATTCTGTCTTTCAGGAGCTCACCGGCATCAGTGTAATCGTTGCAGCTTAATGGGCAGCAAATATGTCTCCAATTTGCTGTAAATGTTTCATTTCTCTTGCTACTGGCAGAGCAAATGGAAAACCATTTTACTAAGGACTTCGTGAATATCACTTTATTAACAGATTCATGAATCTCAAAATTTGGCCATACATTTTTGTTTTTATTTCCAATTGAGAAAATAGGATTTCTTTATATAATTCAGTATTTTTGCTTAACTAAGGAGGTGTTCCTACATATAATATCTTCACTGCAATATCTATATAATACATAGTCAGTTCAGATTATCCACTAGGATTTTAGTTATACTGTTACTGTTTTTTTGATGCAGAACAAATGGACATGGAAATTCAGAGCTTAAAAAGCAGGTCATATGTGCATATTTAATGCAGATTTCTGGTTGCCTAACACATACTGCATATACCTGGGTTTCCAAGTGTTCAGGAGATTAAACATTCCTAGAACAGGATAAAATAGTTCAATACTATGTGTAGACATACTTTATTTATCTATTTAGTCAAGAAGAATCGAACTCTTATTGAGTCATAACCTTTGCTAGGCCTTAGACCACTTATCTCTTGGTGGAAAGCACTGTGGCAGTTCTGGTGAAGGGTCCTTTAGCCCATTCACCTGGGCTGGGATGCCTTTAGAAAGTCAGTCAATCCAGACTTTTACAGGAGGCGTGTTGGCACCTCATTGCAGGATGCTGCTTTCTCCTCCTAGAAGCCGTAGGATCACAGAAGGTGCTGGTAGACCAGGCCCGCCCCTACTAACATTTCCAGGTCTTGGTCTGCACAGGACTCAATCTCCATAGCTCAAGCCACTAATAGCTTCCCCAGGTGGGTTTTAACCGGCTCACCAAGAGAAAGAACTTTATACTGTAGTACCCTAATCCAGCCATCCTCCCCAGTAGCCCAGAGGGTAAACATCTCTCCAGTTCTTCATTCTTTTTCACCCAACTACTCTGTTTTATCTTCTTGACTCAATCTGTTAATGCTCATACCTGTCTCTGTTCTTTCCATGGTTTGCCATTTCCATGGTAATGAACAGGAATCTACCTGTACAGTTCTCCACTGCCTCTGCCGCTTATAGGGAGGACCCGCATCATGGTCACATCCTAAAAACTTTAGGGCTGGGAAGAGCAGTTGGAATTCTTTCTCCTCAATGTCACTTCTTTACAACGTTCATGAAAAAACACACCTCGATGAGATTCCTACTATCTGTTATTTCAGCTTCTTGTTTTCGTCCACGGAACTTCTGGCTACTTCTTCAAATTTATCAAAAGTTTGGTTACTGACTCAGCCTTTCAGTCTGCTTGCCACCACAGCTATGAATATGTTCTTGCCAAGCTCAGCAATCGCAAACTTAAGAAAAAAACCCAATTGGCACTTTTCACCCCTTGTCCTATATCACAAGAATGCAACACAGACACAATAATCTTCTCTTGATTCCTATTTTGATGAACCTACTTTTTCCTTCTTGTTGCTGGATTTCTCTCTCATTCTTTATTTCCATACATTTTGTTTCTTAATGTATGTTCTGCTTTGAGCTCCCTCACTTTTGTCCTGCCTCCATAAAACTGTCTTTTATTCATTGATTTCTGTCATCCTGTATATCATATTTTTTTTCTATTTCCATCAACCCATATCTCCTGGGTTTTCTTCTCATTTGTCTAGCTGTTCTGTATCAAGTTCTCTGGAGGATGCACTTGATATCCCATCCCTCAAATCTTGTGTTCTCCACAGCCCCACTGTCTGATTTTCCTCTACTCACTCTATGTGCTCTTGCTACGTGATATGCTCTCACAGCCTCATGCACAACCAAATACTGATTAGTTTCGATTCTGCTTCAGGCCCAGATATTTCTTGTGAGCTCTAAACTCATACATGCACCAATATGGCAGAAATATCCATTTGGATATCTCCCTGGCATCTGAAACTTAATATTAAAATCTAAGACTTATCTTTATTCCTGAATATCTCCTTTCCTTGGTGTTGCTTATGTAGCTCTTGAAACAGGCTCTATTTTGGCTTGTATAACACTGTGCATTCCTGGTTTTCTTTCTCTCTTCCTCTCTCTGGCCCCCATGTTCACCTGTGAAGGCTCTAGTTTCTCTGGGCAGTTCTTAAGCATTAGTGCTCCTAAAGGCCTTGTCTCAGCCCCCTGTCATTCCATATGCAGTCTCCCTGCTAAGGCATCTATACACACCGATGACTCACAAGAGTGTATCTCCATTCTAGAACTCTACTCTGGATTTCAGACCTATGTGTCTTACATAGCATCTTTTCTTTCTTTCTTTCTTTCTTTCTTTCTTTCTTTCTTTCTTTCTTTCTTTCTTTCTTTCTTTCTTTCTTTCTTTCTTTCTTTCTTTCTTTCTTCAGGATATTGTATCTCACTCATAACATATCCAAAATCAAGGTCACAGATTATCCTGGCCAAATCGAGACCCCTCATGTTGCTCCATGTGTTAGTGGACAGCATCGCCATCCAGTCAGCTGCTCAGTTAGAAATTTAGTTTTCTAAATTTCTTTCCCTTCTACGTTCAGTCCATCTCCAAGTGCTACTGCTGTTACCTCTTGAAGATCTCCTCAACCTGTTGACTTTTCTCCATTATCGTCACTACCACCTTCTAATCTTCTACCTGGACCATTGTAATAGCCTTCTAACTGTACAGTTAGTAATCACTGAGTCTCTTTCCAATCTTTTTATTTTCCACCATGTAGTTAGGGTGGATTTATCAAAACACAAATGCAGTCATATAACCCCTATTCCTATCCCTTCCTCAGAATCATCCTTTGACTTCTTGTTGATGTTAGGATAAGGGGCAAACTCTATTATCTGCCAAAAGACCTTCAGTTTTCCCCATGCTCCCCTCACCCTATCTGCTCCCACCATTTCCCTCCTTCCAGCCCTTCATATTTGACATCCTCCCTCCTGCCCAGAAGCTTTGTCCACACCGTTCCTTTTGCCTAGAATATTCCTTCCTATACCTCCTTCAGATCTGACTGCATATTACAATCTCAAAGAAGCCTTCCTTGACCTGCCTGACTGAATAGAATGGCTGTCTGTTTTTACCCTCATTGTACCAAGTGCCTCTCTTCAAAGCTATTGCTACAGTTGTCAACTTACATTTGATTACAATATCATTTTATTAACAATAGTAAACTTTAAGCTCCAGGGTAGGAAATGCTTCTGGTTTTGGTCGTCATTGCATTTCCAGTACCTAGAAAAGTAGAAGACCTGTATTGGGCATTTAGGGAAAATTTGGGGGATAATAGACAGCATTACTGTTGTATAGTTGTCAAACCCAGAAACATGAGTCATTTTACAAACAAAATCTGTAGTCCTTCACATTTTTCTCCAAGCCCTCTAGTCCACCTTCTTAATATTCCTCAAATGCATGTGCTTTCTTCATCTCTGGCTCTACCATCTTAGATAAAGAAATATCTTGGATTAATCAATAAGTTCTTAACCAGGCTTCCTGCCCTTAAATTCTACCCTGTCCATCTACTCACTAGTTTGCCATCAGAGTGATATTTCTATAAAATACCTTATTGTATAATTCTCTTGTTTATATAATTCAGTGGTTGCTCTGGGGTCTTCAGGGAATTTTTTTCATAGCACTAAATATAAGGCCATTCTCGACCTGGATCTTGCCAGCCTACTCTCAGACGTATCCTAGACACTGGTAACAACGTTAATAGCAGTTGTGATTAGCTGACTGTGTCCGGTGTGCTGAGGGCTTAAATGTTTTTACATGCTCTATCTCATCTAATCTTTATAATCTTTGTGTTGGGTGGCATTATTCCTTTTAACAGATGATGAATAGGAAGGTTAGCAAAGGTAACCATTTTGCCCAAGGTCACCCAAATAGAAATGGCAGAGATAATATTAAAGCCTTAGCTGTCTATCCCAAGTCCTATGCTATGGAACCTGCTTTGATGATATGGAAGTCCCATCACCAGTCTGGGTTTCAACCTATTTCTCTATACACCAGAGGAAGAGTATTCAAGAACATAGTCTGTGGAGTCAGATTTGAATGCACATTGGGACTCTGCCCTTTATCAGCCAGGTGGTTTGTGAAAAGAGTGTCCACTGCATATAGTTCTAGGAGAAGGAAAACACAACATGTATGTAATGGACCTAGCACCGTGTCTGGCACATAGTAGGCACTCAATAAATATTCAAATAAATGAATAGGGATACTATTGGGATCTAAGGCAAAATCCAAACCTTTCACATGTTCATAATTCAAATGAGGAAAATTGTTGTATGCATGAAAAGGTCCCATGTCCTATGTCCAATGGTAGTTCAAAGAACACAGACACTATGCTAGCTTTGATTTGTGGTCAGCACACATTGCGCATGAAACTAAAGGCAAG
Organism: Glossophaga mutica; assembly: GCA_039655065.1. Lineage (NCBI taxonomy): Eukaryota > Metazoa > Chordata > Mammalia > Chiroptera > Phyllostomidae > Glossophaga > Glossophaga mutica. The sequence goes on from CM077303.1 coordinate 164,444,130, forward strand.
TGTGAAAGGGGATGTGCTCCGTGATGACATGAGGCAGCAGAGCCAGTGTGAAGTCAAAGTTGGGAGAGTAGATTTGAAAGTCATCATTGCAGGCTGTACTTGAAGCCGGGGAGAAATAATCCACCAAATAAAAGGGTGTAAACAGTTGAAACAAAAGAACTCCTTGGAGAAAAACACATCTTTAAGGGATGTGGCTGATAAAACAAACAAGTATTTCCCAAATAGAGGTATCTCAGACTAGAGAACGATGGTAGCCGTATTCCCAATGTGCATTCAGATGATTTAATCCTCTTTGATGAAGAACTATCCCTTGTCCTGGGAGAAATCTTGGAGATATTTTAATACAAATAACTTCAGAGGTTAAAATTTTCTTCTTATCCTGTGTCTGATTTTAGTGCATGGAAACAAAAATGCTGCATAAAAGGTCTGGAATACTAAGCAGTGATGGCGCTGATGAAAATACGCTTCCTCGGTTGGCAGCAACAATCATTGCTTTGTCTCTTCAAGGTGTTTGTCTGGGGCAAAGAAACTTACCTTCCCCAGACTATTTCACAGAATATATTTTCAGTTCCTTGAATAGTACAAATACTCTTCACCTATCAGGTAAGGGTGGTTTTCATGAATTTAACTTCCAAGTCACACCCACAAAATAAATTGTGCCAAAAAGAAAGACTAGCACTTTTTGATGACTAAATTTGTTCAGGTACGTTTTATAAACCATTTCCTCTTAATGTGTAGTAAGACAGCTCAAGACGGCCTTTTAAAGCAAACATACTATGATGATAATTGTGTGGTGCTGAAACAAAAATATGGACTTGGCCCATTTCAGCAGTGATGTTGAAATTATGGGTATAGAGCCAAAGGGAGAGTTTTTAATGATCTGCCATAGGTACTAACTGAACACTTTCCTATTTAGTACATAGTGCTGAGCCAAAGGGTTACAAAATATAGTGTAGAATGATGAAATAGTAGGCCAAATGGTCCAAGAGCCTTGGTAGCAATTTGCTTGTAGCCATAAAAGTAAGTCATTTGATTTTAAATAAAAGTAATATGAAATACCCATTTGGCTACATTCATGACTGCCAGCTTTTGAGGGGCTCCAAGATAAAATGGGATGCCAGGAATAGAATCAGAATATCTGTTTTGCACATTTCTTTGTTCTTGACAAGGCATTGAAAGTGAAATGATTTATTTTCCTAATCTGCATCTGAATGCCAAATTTGCACACCAAGGGGTCCTGGCATGTTGCATAATAGCTTGTGCTGCTAACAACACACTTCCTCTTGAGAAATCACAACATCAAGGGAGATATGCATTTACCAAGGGACCAACAATACCCTCATAATCTGGTTATATTTCCTGACTCTGAAAGAAGGGATTCAGAGCTGGTAGCCATACAATTCAGTGTTGATCTTTCTCCAGATTTGTTTGCCCAGAAAATTGAATGGCAGTTGTGTTTTTCTACAATTTATTTGTATTGTCTGTTAAGCTGAAAGTCGAAAATACAAATAAATCATGTTACCTAGTTGGTATAACTAGGAAAGAAACTAGGGCGAGACTTCTTATGCTGAGAATAATTTTGATATGGAAACCAGAAGCTGAGAAATTTTAGCAATAGTTTTCATTTCTGGGGAAGGCATGCAGTGATTCCACTTTTCAAGTAATATGAAAATCATTGGCACTGGAAGGCTTGATCACTCTAAGAAACTGGAAGAGGCATCAGACCATAAGACAGAATACAGTTAGAGGAAATCTGTGCTATAAGTACAAGACCAGTTGTTTAGATATTAATCATTATGAATCATTGTTAAAAAATCCAAGTAATTGCCATAAGAGATGTTCAGTGTCACCCATTTGGTCAAAAATCAGCTATTTTTTTCTAATTCCTTCACCTTTTTCACCCAAACCCCTAGCCCCTCTCCCATTTGGTAACCATCAGAATGTTCTCAGGATCTACAAGTCTGTTTCTATTCTGCTTGTTTATTTTGTTTTTTAGATTCAATTACTGATAGATGTATATTGCCATTTTATTCATATTTTTTATCTTTTTTTCCTCCTTCTTAAATATGACCCTTTAACATTTCATGTAATACTGGTTTGGTGGTGATGAACTCCTTTAGTTTTTATTTTCTTATCTGGTGAGCTCTTTATATGTCCTTCATCTAAATCACAGCTGTGCTGGTTAGCATAATCCTGGTTGTAAGTCCTCCTTTTCACCACTTTGAATATTTCTTGCCATTCTCTTCTGGCCTGCAAAGTTTCTGTTGAGAAATCAGCTGACTCTTAGGAGAGCTCTCACCTGAGTAATTAACTGCTTGTCTCTTGCTGCTTTTAAGATTCTCTCTTTGTCTTTAACGTTTTATGTTTTAATTATGATATGTTGTGGTGTGGGCCTCTTTGGGTTCATCTTGTTTGGGACCCTCTGAACTTCCTGGACTTGTATATTTATTTTCTTCACCAGGTTAGGAAAGCTTTCTGTCATTATTTTTCAAATACGATTTCTTTCTTTCTTTCTTTCTTTCTTTCTTTCTTTCTTTCTTTCTTTCTTTCTTTCTTAAATTGAATTTCTTGGAGTGACACTGGTTAATAAAATTATGTAGGTTTCAGGTGTACAATTCTGTAATACATCATCCATATATTGTACTTTGTGTTCACCACCCCACAAAACCAGCCATTCTTGCATTTGAGAATTCAGTTCCATTTCAGAGTCCTGTTCCATCTCAGTGCTATTAGTTGCTCACACCAGGATTCATGCAGCATTTCCTCTAATGGCTGCCTATGAGCTGCAGCTCCACTGCAATTGATTATATTTTGGGGGCTGGAGGAAAAGAAGTATGCCAGTTTTAAGTGTTTAGGGTTTTTATTATAGATTCTTAAACAGAAAAGTAGAAACAATAATATGATGAGCCCTCATGTGCATATTATCTAGCCTCAACAATTGCCACCAGTTGGATAATCTTGTATTTGCCTCTACTCTCTCCCATTACTTGATTTTTTTGAAGCAAATAATCAATCTTAAATATTTCTATATAAATCTCTCTAAAAAAGACTTTTTAAAAAGTAGCTTATGATCAATATCACATTAATGATTCCTTAGTATAAAAATTTCCATTAATACTGACATTTTTCTGATACATTTTTTAAAATTTCTATTGAATTTGTATCTAAATAAGGTGCATAAAATGCACATTATGGGCATGTCTCTTCAATTTTATAGGTATTATGCCTTCCCTTCCCTAACACCAACCCCACATTCTCTATTTTGTTGCAATTTTTTTGTTCCAAAAAATGGATTGTTTTTCCAGTCTCAATTTTGCTGATTGCATTTCTAGTCATTTAATATGTACTTCTATGCACTGTGCTTCATGTATATTTATTGTTATAGGTAGAGGCTTGACTGATTTTAGGTTGTGCATTTATTTGGAGGTACTGTCTTATAGTCAGTACTATCTATCCATCAGAAGGTACATAGCATTGGTTGTCTCCCTTTTAAAAGAAGTTAGGCAATGAAGAACAAATACCATATGATCTCACCTTTAACAGGAACCTAATCAACAAAACAAACAAACAAACAAAATATAACCAAAGACACTGAAATTGAGAACAGGCTGACAGTCACCAGAGGGGAGAGGAGAAGGAATTTTAGGGGAAAAGGGGGAGGGTTTAGAGCAACAAGTATAGAGGACACGAGGACAGAAACTGGGGGGGGGTGGAAATGGGAGAGAGGTGGGGAGGGCTGGGGCAGTGGGCTGGGATGGAGTAAAAGATGGAAAATTGTACAAGAACAACAATTAAAATAAAGAAAAAATAGTAGAAAAAGTTATGTGATATTGATAATCATTGTCTAGATTGATTTTTTAGAGTTTATGAAATGGTGACTAATTCTTTCATTTCTTCATTGATTAGTATAATAATTCTATAATGAGAAAAGTTTCATTCATCACAATTTCATGTTATTGAAGTTCTTTAAGTTATTGTTCAAAATGATAATATAGTTTCCTTATATCCTTCAAAGGAGAACAATGAACTTTTTTATATCACTATGATTTTATATCTCTTAATCCTTGTCATTATTACCCTAATTGCTGCTCAGAGTGTTTTCCTTTTTGCCCAGTGAAATATTATTCAAGTTGTCTGTTAAGTCCTTTTAACAAAATCCTTAAACCATTTTATATCTATGTGTTACAGTAGAAGATATTTTAGTTTATCTTGCACATTTCCTGCCTAAACCTAGAATCAGTTGTTCCTTCAAATATTTTTTATCTTCATATAAACAAATTAGTCAAACTTTACTCTTATTGCTTTTGGATTTTGAGTTATAGTTAAGAAATTTTCCTATATTCTCAGATAATAGAGGAAGTCACCCATGTTTTCTTTTAGTACTTGTATGTTCTTGTTTATAACCCATTTTGGATTAATTCTGGTGTGTGTTGTAAGAAATAGATCCAGGTTGTTTTTATTATGTGACTATCCAGCTTTCCATATACATCTTATTTTATATGTAGTGAAAATTATTTCCTCCACTGATTTGAGATTCCACTTTTATATAATGCAGCAATAAATGCAATCAGGTTTATTTCTGTTTCCTATTTTGTTCTATTGCTCCAGTTTATTCACATGGTGATACCACCCTGTTTTACTGATAGTGGCTTTTTATTTTAATGTCTGATAGGGCTAGCTATTTTCATTGTTCTTCTTTTCAGGATGTTCCTGGCTTTGTGTTTTTCCTAACGAAAATCATAAAACTCTCAAGCTATGGGGAAAAAAAACTTGTTGTAGAAAAAATTATAAAATAACTTAGGGAGAAATGGCATTTATAAGATGTAACATCTTTTAGTCCAAGAACATAGTATGTCTTTCCATTTGTTCATGTCTATAAGTATGTTTTCGTGGAGTGTTTTATTATTTTCCTCACATAAGTTTTAGACATTTTCTGCTACATTTATACCTAGGCATTTAACTTTCTCTTTGGCTCCCTTAAATGGGGTCCTTTCTTTCATTACACCTTCTGATTGGATTTTGTTTGTATACATAAAAGTTATCATTTGTTATACATAAATTTTGTAACAGTTTCCATGATTAAATCTTTCATTTAAGAAGTGCTCTTCATTTTTTCCTATGAACTCTGTTTGACACTTTGGGTCATTTGTTTTTACTCAAAAGTGTTTATTAACTCACTTAGTGTTTAATGTATGGCAGTCCTGCTGTGAATTCTCCCATTTATTGTTCAATAATTTAAATAAAATCATTTCAATGATTTTGAAGTATTGTTCTGCTGGATAAAAAATCCTTCAGTTTTGAATTATTGTTCTGCTGGATATAAAATCCTTTATTGACAGCCTTTTCTTCTAGCAATTTGAATATGAGTCTACTTCATTCTGTACTCCATTGTTTGGATGGAAAGTCAGCTATCAATTTATTGATGTTCCTTTGTGTCTGATGGGTCATTTTTGTTTGTTGCCACTTTCAAGATTTATCTTTGTCTTTGACTCTCAAAAGTTTGACTACAATGTGTCTGGGGTCTTTTTGTAAATATCCTATTTGATATCGGATGAACCTTTTGAACATGTGAATGAAGGTTTTATATCAGATTTGAAAAGTTTTGTCATTATTTCCTCCAATATTTTTCTACTCCTCTTTCCTTTTCCTCTCTTGTGAAAATATATATGCATGCATTTGCTGTTGTCCCACAGGCCTCTAAGACTTTTTTGTTTAAAAAAAAATCTTTTCTTCCCCTCTGTTCTTCAGATTGATTTACTTCAATTAATTTTTCTTTATGTACAATTCTTCTTTTTTCTACCTTCTCAAATATACTGTAAGCTACTCCAGTGAATTTTTTATTTCAATTATTGTATTAACTCCAAAATTTCCATTTGGACCTTTACATAATTTTTACTCCCTTATTGAAATTTGCTATTTGTTAATTTTTTATTGTCATAATTTTATTTAATTCTTTAAATATAATTTCCTTTAGTTCCTTGAACATATATTAGATGATTTGAGTTTTCGCTAAATTCAATATCTGTAAATACTCAGAGACATATTTATTGACTGTTTGTATCCCCTGACTGTGGGCCACATTTTCTCATTTCTTTGCAAGTCTCATAATTGTTGAAAACTGGTCATTTAAAATAAAATATTGTATCCCTGGCCAGCATGGCTTAATTGGCTGGGAATCATCCTGCAAAGCAAAAAAGGTCACTCGTTTGATTCCTGATCAAGACTGGGTTGCGGGCCCAGTCCCTGGTTAGGGTGCGTGTGAGAGGCAGCTGATTGATGTTTCTCTCACACATCAATGTTTCTCTCCCTCTCTTTCTTCCTCCCTTTCCCTCTCTCTAAAAACAAATAAATAAAATCTTAAAAAAAAAAATAAAGTATTGTAGTAACAGTAGTTTGTAATGTTTCTTACCACTGATGGTAACACTTAGAAAAATACCAGAGATATTTTATTCACAAGTAAGAAAATGGATAAATTCAAAGAAATTTACCATTATACGTAATTATTCTCCGTACCAATCAGTTTGTAAAAACTGACAGCTGTACCAAGGGAAACTTAACTTCGACCTATGAACTAACAATCATACCACAGTAGCATTAGAAAACAATGTCAATTTGTGTCTAATTTCAACATTTTTTCATTTCCTTTTTTGGCATAAATACTTCAGAGAAAGAGAATTTGACTGACGTAACCACATTAAAGTTATAGTTAATGTATTAAACAGGTATAGTGTCCCAGGAGAATACATCTTCTAAGGATTAGGCCAGTTTCACCTTTTGTTTTTGGTTTTTTAGGGAACTCCACCTAGAAAAAGAATTAGGTAGCTGGTCCCATGGAAGGCACTCCATTGGTGGAACTGCCTATTCATCTTCTCCAGGAGATCAATACGGTGGGAATAGCTTCATAAAACTGGCTCAGCCCCAAAGCTTCACCAACATCTTGAGGAAGTCAATAAATTTAAAGTCAAATTTATTGTGAAATAAAGTCAAAGCATTGTGAAATACAAATGCTATTTATTATTGTTCAGTATAAAATTTTTTCGTCATAACCAAATTTACTTAATAAAATATCTATGCTGTGGCAATGTGAAATTGTGATTATTCTGAAACTGACCTGTTTTTATTCCATGTGACACCAGTCTTTGTATGAAATTTCTAGAACTAGACCAACTCCTCAACACTCTCTGGACCAGAAGTACCTGTATCAGAAACACTAAAGTCCATCAACTGCAATGGAGACAAAACAATATGACAATTCATGGTTGGCGTTACCCTAAAACATCTGTATCCGAGGGCCATGAGTTGGGTGGTGGTTCAGTTCCCTGGGATCAGGTATTGCCATTATTCCTCTCCTACCACTATTTGTTACTGTCAAAAGGAGTTCAGCTGTGAAAGTTCTGTAAGAGTTGTAGAAAATTTAAAAGATAGTGTGTATTTTTCTTAAATGTAGACATACTTTATGTTTACAGAGTAGTCATGGTTTTTTTCCTTCTACAAGTGGATCTCCATAAATATAAACATAAACATAAACATAAACATAAACATGAGACTAAGGTATTTAGGAGAATGATATACATTACTCTTTCCTCCCTTGGGTCTATACTGAATGCATGAATAATTAATTCAGTGTACATATGTTAAGCCTTTACTATGTGCCATTCACTATTGTGGGCATGAGGGATATGGTACAGATCAGAAATAAGCACAGCTCCTATGGAGCTCACAGGGTAATGGGAGGGCATAGACATTACATAAACACAACAATGAATGAATACTTTAAACTTAGATTATATTAATTTAGGTTAGTTTAGGAAAAGAGATTACTTTGGGCTGTGAGCCACAGAGAAATATTTGTATAGTAGATAGCATTGAAATGGTTTTTGAGACAAGGTGATATATGATTTTGTAAACATATCCACATTTCTTAAAGATGTATTCCAAAATATGTTCACTAGCGTACCTTGATGCTCCTTGAAAATGGGTGCTATGGTCAAATCAGTTTGGGAGATACTGGAGAAATGCATTTTACTGTCTTGGGAGGTCCTTCAGTAAATAAACTTCTTTATTCTTATTGAATCAAATATTTCTCAAACTTTGACCATAGACTCCTTTCCTGCCCTAATCATTTAAAATGATAAGAAACTGATGTTTCAGTGATGATGGCTTACATTTATTGAATGCTTACTGTGTATTAGACGCTGTGCTATTTCACCTGCATTGCCTCATTTAATCATTACAGCTGTGTGAGGTTAGTTTATGTTATTCCATCTTATAGATGATGACATGGAGGCATGGAGCTAATAAATAACTGCTTAAGTTCACAGAAACTGAGGGTATATCACCTGCTAGCATATTCAGTGCCCTTAACAACTATGCTATTGTTTAAGAAATGCTGATTTAAATTAATAAAAACTACTTTTGTTATTGGTATCTTAGATGAGCAGTTTTGTGTTGAGCACAATCAGTATCTTAACAGAACAAAATTCCTCACATGTTCCCAATGCTGCTGAGTGCCGTTCCCGTGGGTTATGAATCCATGATGGGACAGTGTCACACATTTTTATTATTATACACCGTTAAAGTGAATTTCCATTACTGCTTTGCTTTGCTGTTAAAAGGCATCTATTTAAATTGATTCTTTCTATGATTATTGTATTCAACTAAAGGTGTCAAAAGTCGATGACTTTTTTAATCCTTATTTGTGAAGTCTCTTTAAGAGCTTCTTCAGGGCCAAGGTTATTATTTTTTTTAATTTAAGGATTACCTACTTAAGCCATGCATCTTCTATAAACAGTAATGGCTATTTTCTGTGCTGACTACGCAAAATAAACAGAACAGCCTCTTCTCTGCACCGAAATATCCCTTTCCTTGTGACTGTTGGTGAGACCCTAAGAGAGCAGACTAGATCTGAGGATCCTGCCTATGTTATTCAGACCAGTGGTTCTCAGGGTGTTGTCCCTGCACCAGCAGCATCAGCATCACTCGGCAACGTGTTAGAAATGTCAGTTCTCAGGCCCCACCCCAGGATCCGCTGAATTATAAACTCCGAGAGTAGAGCCCAGTACTCTATCTTTTAATAAGCCCTCCAAGGGACTCTCAAAGCTAAAGGTCGGGAAACACTGATGTGGATTGTGTTTGTAAAGTTACCATAGAAGTCTGATGATGTCAACATCAGACTTTGTATTGAAGTTTTACATGAAGGAATAAAGAAATTGTGAAGTTTATTGTCTGGGTAATCTAAATATCTTTTTTATTAAAATATATTGTGTTTAAAATGCTACAGAATATAATGCATCAACTTTAATGACATTTGTGTTAGTGATTTCAGAAGAAATATAAAACAATGACCTAAACATCGCAGAAACAGAAAATGAAGATCAAGGGCACAGATGTTCATAGTAGAATAACCTTACTCTATGAGAAGGCATTCTAAAAGTAGAACTATTCAATGTCCTGACAATGAACTGGGGGAAAATGCATGGCATTGTGTTCACATTTATCCCTCTACTCTTTCACTTACCAGTCAGACATTTTCCAATAAGAATGTTTATTATGGAGGGCTCGCCATCAAAAGTTGGTTGCTAGTTTCTCTTATTGTTGTCAGTATTTTTAATGATGAATAATATCATTCCATTAGTAACAAATGATGCAAAAGAAAATAGTCTCTGGTGATTTTCACTTTGATAAGGAAAAAAATCACAAGTTTAAGTTCTCTGTTGTTGCTTTTTATGGTAGATAACTTTTGGGCTTCTTGCCCAGTTCCTTGCTGAGAAACACCTACCTCACCTGCAGGAGTGAGGCCGCAGCCATGTTCGAGCAGCATGATCCCACCCCCTATCTTGTGGGCAAGACCAATCAGATGGACATCTGACCCAAGAGAGCCCGTCCATCTGTGGCTTTGCTGAACCATTAGATCTCCATTAGGACTTGCAGAATCAACTCAGTCTTGGGCTTGTGGACTGAAAGTTCACTTCACAGTTGGGGCTTATATGTCCATGTGTTTTCTAAAAGAGAGAAAGCCGGACTGTGAAAGGTAATAGATATTGCAGAAGGAAACAGAAAGGAGAAGATAGTCAGCTTCAACAAGATAAGCCTTTTAAATCACTGATTTTAAAAAAAATAGCTTTTTGATTGTAACTGAAGATCACAAAGATATTGTATTGAGGTCTTCAATAGAAGACATACATTTGTGCTAGTGGAACTATGTACCATTCTCATCCCTATATTAGACCTTTTTAATGTAATTTTTGATAGACAAAATCAGCCCTTTACATTTCTAAGATAAACAAATGCCTTATGGCAATTTTTAGAGAACTGTTGCATATACTATTAATTTATAATCCTTCACTTTTATAAATATACATACAATAAAAATTGCAAAGATTTAGGTAAATATCAATAGGCAAAAGCAATTATTTCAATTGTTTTTGTGGAGAAAACTGTCAACTGACAAATGCTGTGTCAACTAGCTGGTATGTAAATGCTAAATGATATGGTTTCACATGTCCATTTTAGCCAGAATGGCAATGATGGTGAGTTTGTGCGCTGAGGTTAGTAACAATGTGAGGTTTCCCCATATAGACTTGCTTCTCTGCTGGGCAACTGCTGGAGATATTTCTACAGAACAGCCTCTCACCTATTTCTAAGGAGGACTTTAAGCAAATGAGTCCAGGAATCATCCAACAACTGCTCAGCTGCTCTTGCCAGCTGCCCGAGGACCAACAAGAAAACCTGCTGCCCACCACTCTAGAGAGTAAGTTCTGATTTTTCCCTCACAAGGTGGATGCACCTAATGTATGTAATCATAACCATGAACACAGGGTACTTAGTATAAACCAGGCACTGTTCTAAGCAACTTACACTTATTGACTCATTTCATCCTCACAATGACGCTATGAGCTAGATATCCCCATTTTACAGATGAGGGAACTAAGGCACATAAGAGGTTAAGTGACTTGCCAAGAACACACCTCTAGTAAGTGATGGAGCTGGGATTCAAATCCAGGCAAGCTGGCCCCGGAGCCATTGTTGTTAACCAGTGTGCTATGCTAGCTTTCAATGACTATTTATATTTTGTATACAATTTATGAGTATATAAATTGATTTTGTCCCTTTATGGGACTCAATTATAGACCAACCTAAAAGTGAATAGTTGAGAAGCGGCATGGTATAAGGGAGAGAACGTATGCAATATTGGAATCAGAAGTTGAGTGATGGCTTCTGCTCCCAGCCAACTCTGTGAACTTCAGCAATCTTTATTTCCCTGAGCCCGTCTCTTATTCTCACAGTGGGAAAGCAGTGATGTCCTACAGGCCTTTCACACATCATGGCACAGGTTAACAAAAATGAAAGCACACTGGGATAAACCCAAGAGGCTGCTCTAGAATGGTGATGACCAGTGCAGGCAGGTACCAGCCTGCTATACCTGCCTGGCACCCCTGGAAGTGTACTCACCTGTATCCCATTGGACCAGTGCAGTGGGTGAGCTCTGCTGTAAAGACCACATGTGATAATATGTACAAAACTGTTTTGTAATTTATAGCATTGTGTGTTTAAAAAAGATTGCATGAGAACATCCATGATGGATAGAAATATTTGACAGTTAACACATGCAATATTTAAGAAATTACCATTAATTATATAGATATAGATATAGATATAGATATAGATATTCAGAGCCACCTTTCTCTCTCTCTGAGATAGTCTGCAGTGCCCGTAATAGCTGAAGTGAGGAGGGACTCAACTTCTAACTCACTGTGGATTCTGCAGCATCAAGAGACTCAATTTGAAGATTTTTAGGTGAACAAAAACATGCCAGGCTGAAATATCCATAATTCCACATTTACTGAGAAGAAGAAAGCTCTATTAAAAGTGAGCAGCTAAATAATTCAGCACCTGGGGGTCAGTGATGACTCACAGACGGATGAGGCAGACAGACCATGGCACTGAGGACCTTCCACAAACGTGTTTGTGCTCCCACCATGTGGCACACTGTCTGCTACCTACAGGCCACTGGGGAGTGGGTTTATGAACTGAAAATCCATGAAAAAGTTTTTAGCTTTCTAATGACCTTCTAGACCCTTCTATGGAATAGTTTTCCTAAGAAAAATTCAAACAAATCACACTCACTAAAGAACCTAGAAAAACATTACTGTCCTTAGTTTAAAATGTTGCATTATGTAACTAAAGAGAAAGGCTTGTATTGGCCTTTTTATGGAAATGTAAGATGAAGAGGGGAGGACACAGGGAGATGTTATTAAGAAAACATTGTTCAGTGTGGTAAAACTCAATCTGTAAGCATCACCTCCAATTATTTCCAGGAAAGAGCATTATGACCATGTATAAATTGAGTTTCAGACCTACGCAAAGTAGCTGCTCAGAATTGGCTAGGAATTTAATTCTTATGTTAAGTTCTATTGTAATGATGAGAAAGATTTACATAGCACCTGTCTGCAAGTCACCTGAGTCCAACTAAGATGCGCTTAGTTAGCAGAGTTTGATGGTCACAAAAGTCAGAGATGTTATGGTTTGCAGGCTGTCCTTGCCATATGGGAGCAGGTGAAATCTGACTCACAAAGGCCCTAAAATCATCTATAATCTCCAAATTAGAAACGTTCGTTCTCCTCCAGTCCCACCCTGTAGCTGCCCTCAAGACAAAGGGGAGATGAAAAGAAGAATCGCAAAACCTGAGACTTTGCCTTTTGCCTCGGAAATGTTAGACCCTAATTTGTTCCTGTACATTCTTGACATTTTATGATCTTTTATAGCTTCTCTAAAATGTGGCACCTTTGAACTATATCAGGCACCCAGGTGCTCATGTTAAACTTCAGATGTCTTTATTTATTACATGAGAAGAATGACGTTCCCACAGAGAATCTACTTGTGGAAGAATGGGGTATGATACTTGTTAAATATCTCTTTGGATTTTTAAAATAACATAGGCATTTTTACTAAATTACAACAGGATAAAGCTTCTAGGCTGGTGTATGACCATTGCAAACCATTTTATTTTTTTTAACTTTAATTTTGGTTAAAAAACACATGGAATTTATAATCTTAACTATTCAGAAGTGTAGGATCCACAATTCAATAGTATTAAGTATTTCATATTGTTGTACAACAGATTTTTAGAACTTTTTCATCTTGCAAAACTGAAACTCTGTATCCATTGGATAACAACCACTGTGTAGTGGATTTCTGGCAGTGAAAGAATAGTGATGAGAGTGGCGAAACCATATTTTGAAAGTTTTCTCTGAATACATTACCAACTCTATGTTAATATTAGACTCATATAATCTAGAACTTACAATTTAGTAAAGGTCATCTTAGCCCTGGCCTGGTAGCTCAGTTGGTTAGAGTATCGTCCTGATTCTCCAAGGCTGCAGGTTCAACCCCCCAGTCAGGGTACATACAAGAATCATCCAATGAATGGATAAATAAGTAGAACTACTAATTGATGTTTCTCTCTCTGTCCCTCTCTCTCATCAATACATTTAAAAACATTAAAAGCATAGAGATCATCTTAAAATCACAAGTCTATTATCATGTTATCAGCTAGAATCATTAATAGGATTTAATGTAGAGGGTGAATGTCCCAGAAAAGTACAAAAATAATGAGAATAGGCTATTTTCCATTATAACTAACTTTAAGATGATAGTTTCTTAAAATCTACAATGGACTTTAAATAGTATAACTACATTGTTTGATTTAACTTATTATTTATCTATATGTAGTCATTCAAGGAAATGATAGTTTAACCTTGTAATTACTTTATTGCTTATAAACCAGTTTGCCATGACTTGTTAGTAATTTCCAACTAAGCAGAAAACAAGAGTACTTGCCTTGAGTGTCCGCAGCCAAAGGAAAATGGGGGCCTGAGTAACTATCTCCCAATCGTCTACATTTGCTTTGAGAGCCATCTTTTCCTCTCTGTTAACCTTTCTTCTTCTTTTCCCCTTTTATTTGTTCTCCCCTCATACATATTTCTGTTTGAATAATTTAAAGAGTTGTACTTTCTTAATTTTTTTAAAATCTAGAAGATAGGAACATTAAATAAATGTAGACATTATAAAATATTATTGCAATAAATCAAAAGGTAGGCTGTCCAAATTTATTGTGAACCATTATACATTTGTTGATCAGTGTTTACCAACACAATCACTTATCTTGGTCATTGAGAATAATAAACACTTTTAACATTACAAATAATTTTGAGAACTTCTCGAAGAAAGTACTCATTTTGAACACAAACAGAGGTCTGTGTGGGCCCAGACTGGACGCTCCCATTGTAGTGCAGCTGCCTGGCCTTCAAAAGACTTCCATGTGATTGGATGGAAATCATTACCAGCATCTGTCCACAGACGTGGTAATGTACGGTGAGAGAAATTCATTTCTCACAGGTGGGAAGTAAGCGAGGTCCCTGCTTGCCACAACAATTTTTTAATAAGAGGTCATCAGGGTAACTTAGAAGATTTTTTGGGAAAAATCTTTTCATTCTTTTTTTATTTAGTTTCTTTTTTTTAAATTTTGTTTTAATTGTTATTCTTGTACAGTTTTCTTTTACTCCCATCCCAGTCCACCGCCCCAGCTCTCCCCACTTCCCTCCTATTTCCACTCCCCCTAGTTTTTGTCCATGTGTCCTTTATACTTGTTCCTGTAAACCCTTCCTCATTCTTTTCTTAAACTCTTTACCCAGTAGACCACATACAACAAGGTCATGTCCCTACCAGCTGTGCTGTAGGATGGACTCTTCCATCAGTTTCACTAGCTCAGGCGCTCACAGAGGGTCACAGGCACTGACTTTCTCCGCGATCTCCTTCCAACTCAGAATATGGCTACAGCACAGTGGCCGTGACGCTGCTCACCCTGGGCTCCCTGCTGGGGACCACGCTGCTCCTGTTCCACAGCTGTGAGGAGAGCTACAGGCTCATTTTACAGCTCTTTGTGGGCCTGGCTGTTGGTACCCTCTCTGGGGATGCTCTGCTCCATCTGATCCCTCAGGTAAGCTGCTTTGTTTACCATTTAGATGGAGTGTTTCCAGTTTCCTTCATGTGTAGCTAGTGGAGGTGTTTATGCAAAATTTCACAGCAACTTGGATGAGTAGCTACGGTGGCCAGTGTTTCCCTTGGAAATGAATATTATTTCCCCAAAGCACTTGTGGGGGAAAGGAGATGACCAGTTGTTATATTCACCACATGTTATTCTTATTTTTGAAAAATTTTTAGAAAGGTGATCAGATATAGATTCCTACTAAGAAACATTCAGGAAGCACTCGCAAATTACCTGTAAATAAAAGTGAATAGGTTGTAAGATGTGGCGATAGTTTTTCTCCAGTGCTCCCCCAACTCACCCATTTTGTTCTCTGCTCATCTCTGCTGTCTTCTGTGGCCTGGGAGATTGCAGATCCTCAGTCCCCTTGCAGGCTGGGTGGTTGCCAGGGCCAGCCAATGTGAGGCACAACAGAAAAGTCAGGGCAGGCAGAGAGAGTGGCAGGGTTGTTTCCTCCTGTCCCCTCCTGGCTCTGGTACTTGC
Source organism: Glossophaga mutica (assembly GCA_039655065.1). NCBI lineage: Eukaryota > Metazoa > Chordata > Mammalia > Chiroptera > Phyllostomidae > Glossophaga > Glossophaga mutica. Next base: position 164,459,659 of record CM077303.1, read on the forward strand.
TCTAGAGCAGTGATTTTCAACCGGTGTGCCACAAGAAATTTGAAAACACGCAATCCCTGACTATTTAGTCAGAGGCACTGACCTCTTTGCCCTTAGACTGTCAAATTAAAAATGACAACAGCCAACACAACAATAGTTGTCCAGTGTGAATGAATCAAAATTTGCCTATTTCTTGTAAGATTGCCAAAAAATAAAATTTCTGGCGTGCCACAGAATTTTAGTAATTAGTTTATGTGTTCTGTGAGGCGACGAAGGTGGACCATCGCTGCTCTAGAAGCAGTTTATCACCTGCAGTCCTACAGTTCCCATGGATATGGAAATTTTCCACACACCTCTGGAAATTTCCTACAGGGTCACTCTTGTTGCTTAGAGGCTCAATAATTATTAGATGTTCTGAAAATTGCAAAGTGAGCATTGGAGAAATGAAATAAACCATTATTAGTTTTAATTTCCCCTGTAATCTAATTTTCTGGAAATATTTCAAGGCTTATTGGCTCGAGGCGGTGGCTGAGGCCTTTTCTAGGTCACTGCAGAGGTTGCAGAGCCATTCACTCCCAGGATCCTGGGAAACAGCAAAAGAATCTCAAGGCTCCCTGGGCCTCCCCTGGTTGGGGGTGGCATAGCTCCAGGCAGCAGGTGAGGATTTGGGGCAGGTGGGACTGTCAGCTGACTTTGCAGAGATATGGCACAGAGGGGAAATTAAAAGATTAGCTAGGTGTCATGAAATCTGGAAGGCAGTTGTTTCAGTTGAGGGAAAAGGGGACAGAAGTTATTGGGAAGAGGAAGATGCGACGTGAGGGAGGTGGAAGGCTGGAAAAACCAGCAGTCCTGACACAGGACGCGTCTTCAAAGGGCTGCAGGGAAATCAGAAAAAATGGCCCTGTCATTATTTCCTTTTTTACTAGCTAAATTTATTCAACTTAGAAGTCTGCATTTTATTCTGAGACAGTGGGTTTTCCCCCTGTTTTGTGATATTACAGTGTTCTCTGTATTGTGAAATAATGATAATTACAGATACTAGGTGGGTGTCCTTTAATGCCTTTACCAAAAGAAAAAGTTAACTAACATATGTTGGTTTTCAGTTATGTCCATAAAATCAGTTTGTATATACTCACTCGTGTACTCATGTATGAATATATGTTTACACACATAAATATCTATACACACACATATATGAACATGTATACATGCAATATGTATACATATAATTTCTTTGTCCTCTTTTTAATGGTCAGTAACATCCAAAATGTGGAAACCACTGAGCTATTTTCTTAAACTAGTTTCTTAAACTGCCTTCTCCTGGGGAAGGAATATGATACATAATGATTTACTAGCTCACAGGAAATCATGAGGTCAACCAATGGAATGAGTCAACCAAAGGGATGAGTCAACTAGAGAAAAATTCCTAATGCTTTTCTTGTATCCTCTTCTGTCCCAGGTTGCTGAATATATTGCTAGGCATACAGTATGCACTCAGTAGAAAACGGCTTTATGGTAGATGTCTTACTACTGTGCACATTTATTAAATGTATTCTTTAATTGCAATGGGGCATAGGGAGAAGAAAGCCCAGATGAAATGTATCTTTATATTTGTTCTGGATATAAAATACATTGGCTTGCTATAAGGCACTGTTGTACAAACAGATACTTTTGAACTCCTAAAAAAATTTAGCTAAAGGACTGAGAATGCATGATAATTTAGGCCACTTGCTGAAATAAGCTTAGGCTTTAATCTGTTCATAAGCAGAAGCCACCTTTTTTTCTCTTGTACCCATTTTATTTGGCCATGATTAAATCCTACGGTGGAAGTATTTATATATCTAAAAGCAAACTGGGCTTTGAATAATTTCAGGAGTTGTCATGGAGTTGAGTATATTCAATATTGGACCTCCGAATTAATGGTTTAAGCCGTCAAGTTATTTCTTTATGTCTCTTCCTCTCATCTTTTGTTTTTTAGGTTCTCAGTTTACATAAGCAGGAAGCCTCGGAGTCTGGCCATGTCCATGAAAGCAAAGGTCATGTTTGGAAGCTCTTGGGACTAATTGGAGGCATCCATGGATTTTTCTTGATAGAAAAATGTTTTATTCTTTTTGTGTCACCAAGCGTCAAGGTATATTTTAAGTTTTATTTATCCTTTGCATTAGGGCCTCATAATATTCATCTTTTATTGTAGAAGTACTTGTTCAAAAGTAACTGACTTCTTCATGAAGTTGTCTGTGTAAGGGATGAGGCCCTGGTTTCCAGAATACACAAGTCATTCTGACTGGCAGCTTCCCTGTAAGTCTGCTTATTAATCTTTTAAACATCTGTTGCTGGCCTGTTGATGTACTTGCTACAGTCTGTTGTTTGACCTTCACCACTAGCTTAGAAACAGCAGACTATCTCATGCCTGATAATAAAGGGGCCCATAGGCCTAGCTATCAGGCAGTGTTCTGAATGTCTTTCCTGACCAAAAACAGACAAACAAACAACCAAACAAAAATTCTGAAAATTCACAAAATTACGCATTATTTTCTATCTTAAGAGCATTTAAAAATATGAAAACAAAATGCTCAGGTATGGTATTGGTAATACATGTATGTATTTAGCTCGAATCATTGCTTTTATTTGGGCCTGTGTTTGATCAGTTCCTACATATGTGATGAAATGTAAAAAGAACATAGTTGAACTGTTCAGTGGGATGGTTAAAAAGGTAAACACTTATGAAAGACTCAATAAAGCCAGTTTTCTTTACAAAGTCCTAAGGCTCTGTAGTCCTCTATGGTTTTTTACTTATTCTTGACTGTACTCAGCTCAAACTAGTAGTCTTTTAAAATGCCAGTACTTCTTTATTATCATTCCCAAGTTTACTCGAAAATTCTATTTTATGCATCAAAAATAGGTGGTTTTGGGGGTGGGTAGAGAGTAGCTAGATGGCTAGATGTGCAATAAAAATGGATACAGCAAAACATCACTGGTAGGTCCAGGAGGTGGGTATCTGAGTGTTCACATTATGGTTCTTTCAACTTTTCTGTATGTTTGAAAATTTTAATAATAAATAATTTTAGACAAAATCCTGTGAAATAATTTCTGTTTTAATGAAGCAGGGTCGTTTTTTGGCCTAGGGCCCAAACTAGAATGCTGTAGTAACTCAAAATTGAAAATTCAAGCTTCAATCTTTTCACCTACTAGAGAAGTTTGGGACATTAATCTCCAGAAAAGAGGTCCTAATTCAATCAGCATGATAAAACAATAGTAGATCATCATTAAACAAAACAGATCAGCATTCCTGGACTGAAAGAACTAAATTACAAAGCCAACATATTAACCTCTGTGTAATCATGAGAAATTTAACCAGGATGGAAATGAGTAAAATAAATTCTGAACATCTGAAATGTAGAGTTTATTTAGATTGCCCTTGTATTTGCCAAGGAACTCAAAATGAGTTTAAGAACATAATTTCAAGATTCATGATATTGAGTAAAGTGAAAGGAAGGTAGATATTTTAGAAGTTCCAAGTACTTTAATTGATTAATACATTTCTGGAGATTTTAATTTAGTGGTTTGGGGCTGTAATACAGTTTCATTTATAATCCTTTTGGTATCTCCATCAGAAAAAAAAATCAAATTTAATTTTGTAGTAAATGAAAAAGGCATTATAAAGACCGCCACTGTTTGAGTCTTTTAAAATTCTTGCAGTTGCATGTTTGAAGCATTCCAAATATGTGTGCTGATTCAGAGCAGTCCTTGCTTCTCCGAGGGGAAGCGTTTTAGTGGGTGCTCCTCACAGCGAGAGTCTCCCGTTACTCTTGTGCCACCCATCACTTTGGCCAATGAGCGAAATGTTAAATAGAACCATGGATTTGACAAAGGCTGCATTTGCGTTCTTTTGGTCTTCAGCACTAATTTTAAACCATCCTCATCCAGCAGGGCATGCCGTTGGTTAATGGGCATGTGGGACATTCCCACCATCTTGCACTCAATTCCGACCAGTCAGGCAGAGACCAGTCTGCTTCAACTATCCAGTTGGTAGGTTACTGATCTGAAATTTTCTGTCGGTTTGATTACTTTCTTTCCTTTATTCCCTGATTAGATGAAAATCAGTACAATAAATATAGAGTTCACTCCTGACTTGCCTGTATCCTTGACCATGATAAATCGTTTAGCAAAGAGCACCTAAAGGATGTTTTAAAATATAAAAAGCATTTTTCATAGATTCAAATTATTGCAATCAGCACCATTTCCAAACCTGTATGGACTAGACTGACATATTATACAGCAATTGAATTATTTTGTTTACAAGTTTTCATGAGCCAGTTGACCTTTGTTTGGTTTTCCATTCTGAGTAATTCTTAGCCATGGGTAGGTGGATATAAATAAGCTAAACATGGATTTGGTGCATCTGGGAGTGGGGTGTCCATTTTACAATGCCGGAGAGAACTGGTTCTGCCCAATGAGATGTCTCATTGTAAGTGCTTTCTGTTACATTGAATTTTCCATGACAAAATTATCCATATGGATTATTAAAACATAGCCTCCAGTCAGGTTCAAAACAATATTCTCATTCTAATTCTCAAAATAACAAGTAAAGGGATGAGCAAAATATGAAAGCAATATGTCATAGATAGAAAACTTGCCTCTTATAACCATGACCTGAGGAAAAGGTTTAGCATTCAAGGATAGATTCCTAACTGAGTAGAGATAAGTAAGCTATTCCTGAGATGTTAACACAGTAAAATAGAAGTCAGACAATAGATTGAAGATCTACAGCTAATTCAAAAAAATTTCCTTTAAAAAATGATTTAAAATCCTTATTTTGTTTATTGCTTAGATACTTTACACGTGGTTGGAAAGAAAATAAGTTCAGGCTCAGATTAGTTTTAAAATCACTCTAATGCCACCTCTGTCCTTTCTGTCTGATTGAAGGGTACAGAACCCCAAAATGTGTATAAAAAAATCTCTGATGCTAACTTAATGAGTTTGGGTTGCATTTGAATAGGCTGGCTTACTAATTATATATTCATCATTCCTTTTGTTATTTAAGCTGTAAGATCAATTTAAGCAAATAGAAATAATATGAACTTTAGAAACTGTTTCAATTACTATTTGTTCAGGCAGGAAGGAAACTCACAATTCTTTCCCATCAACAAGGAATTTTGAATGTTTACTTCTAAATTCCTTTACAGAGTGTGACATTATATAACTTTTGGGGGGAAAACTCCTGGAATAAATATTTGAACTCTTATCTTTTAATGCAACTATAGAGATTTTTTGTTCTAATCAGCATTTAATATAACATAAAAAATTACATGATGGGGGGTTCTAGATCCACCAATTTCAGGCAGGAAGCCTGTCTACCTTCTCTAACCTTGCATCCTTCAAGTATTCTTCTCAGCATCCTTTTCCAAAAAAAAATTGCCTGTCATTACATTTTTTGGATACCTGCTATTATTTAACATGTGAACTTCAAGTTTACTCCCTGTTTTATATTGAAAGAAGATGGTATGTCTCACTTTAATTTGTCCCATAGTCTCCACACCTTTGGATGATAGAATTATATAAATATGGTTTTAAAATAACATGTTTGAAAGGCAGATTAAAAGCATTCTTTTCACATAACAGAATAAGAATCTGAGGCAAGGAAGGGGAAGTGATTTGCCAGAAATTGAGCTATGAGTCAGTCTTTGAAACGAAATCATATAATCTTAACTCATATTATAGATGTCACTTTCAAAATCTTATTTCCTGGACTTCCAGCCAAGATGGAGGTGTAGGTAGACATACTGTGCCTCCTCATGCAACCAAAAGAAAGACAACAACAAATTTAAAAGCAAAAAACAACCAGAACTACCAGAAAATTGAACTGTATGGAAGTCTGACAACCAAGAAGTTAAAGAAGAAACATTCATCCAGACTGGTAGAAGGGGTGGAGTCAGGCAGCTGGGGCAGAGACGACTCATGGCAAGGCAGCGGCTGGTGGACCAGGCAATCCCACATTCACATGCAGATAAACAGGGAGGAACAACTGGGTAGCAAGATAGAACACACAACCCAGGGTCACAGTGTGGGGAAATAAAGCCTCAAAACCTCTGACTCAAAAAACCTATGGTTATGGCAGCAGGAGAAACTCCCAACCTCACAGGAGAGTTCATTGGAAAGACCCACCAGGTCCTAGAACATATACAAACCCACCCACTCAGGAATCAGCACCAGAAGGGCCCAATTTGCTTGTGGGTAGCAGGGGAAGTGACTAAAAGCCAGCCCAGAGCCCAGCAAGCAGCATTGTTTCTTCTTGGACCCCTCCCCCACATACAGTGTCACAACACAGTGATATGGGATGCCCTGCCCTGGTGAACACCTAAGGTTCTATGCCTTACTACATAACAGGTACGCCCAGACCAAAAAAATGAAAGAACAGATCAAAAGTCCAGAAAAAATACAACTAAGTGACGAAAAGATAGTTAACCTGTCAGATGCACAGTTCAAAACACTGGTAATCAGGATGTTCACAAAATTGCTTGAATATGGTCGCAAATTAGATGAAAAAAATGAAGGCCATGCTAAGTGAAATGAGGGAAAATGTACAGGGAACCAACAGTGACAGGAAGGAAACTGGGACTCAGATCAATGATTTGGACCAGAAGGAAGAAAGAAACATTCAACCAGAAAAGAATGAAGAAACAAGAATTCAAAAAAATGAGGAGAGGCTTAGGAGCCTCCAGGACAACTTTAAACATTCCAACATCTGAATCATAAGGGTGCTGGAAGAAGAGAAAGAGCACGAAATGGAAAACTTATTTGAAAAAATAATGAAGGAAAACTTCCCTAAAATGGCAAAGGAACTAGATTTTCAGGAAGTCCAGGAAGCTCAGAGAGTCCCAAAGAAGGTGGACCCAAGGAAGCACACACCAAGGCACATCATAATTACATTAGCCAAGATTAAAATGAAGGAGAGAATCCTAGAAGCAGCAAGAGAAAAGGAGACAATTACCTTGAAAGGAGTGTCCATAAGACTATCAGCTAATTTCTCCAAAGAGACCTTGCAGGCAAGAAGGGGCTGGAAAGAAGTATTCCAAATCATGAAAAGCAAGGACCTACACCCAAGATGACTCTATCCAGCAAAGCTATCATTTAGAATGGAAGGGCAGATAAAGTGCTTCCCAGATAAAGTTAAGTTAAAGGAGTTCATCATCACTCAGCCCTTATTATATGAAATGTTAAAGGGACTTATCTAAGAAAAAGAAGATCAAGATATGAACAGTAAAATGACGGCAAACTCATGGTTATTAACAACCACACCTAAAACAAAAACAAAGTAAGCAAACAACTAGAACGGGAAAAGAATCACAGAAATGGAGATCATATGCAGGGGAGTGGGAGGTGGAGAGAGGGGGAAAAGGTACAGGGAATAAGAAGCATAAATGGTAGGTACAAAATAGACAGAGAGAGGTTAAGAATAGTATAGGAAATGTAAAGCCAAAGAACTTATATGTACGACCCATGGACATGAACTAAAGGGAGGGAATGCAGGTGGGAGGGGGTATGCAGGGCAGAGGGGAATAAAGGGGGGGGAATGGGATAACTGTAATAGCATAATCAATAAACTATATTTAAAAAAACAAAATCTTACTTCCCTGCCATATGAAAGGATGAGAAAACTTTAAAAACTGATTATATTTGCTTTTTGAAGTCTGCTGATCTTCTTTCTTAATTGGCAAGACTCTTACTGACTGGTAAAGCAACAAAATCAGAATATTAGGCCACGATGAACGAAATGAGGTATGGCGTTGGCATGGGGTCTCCATCCACGGCACACAATCTGCTTAAAGATCTGAAGATGAATTCTGTATCCACAATCAGTAGAAGAGCCAAATTAGGTCAAGAATCTAGAATCTATTTCTTCTACAACTCTTGGCTTTCATAAAGGCTTACATAATTTAGGAGTCTGAATTACAGACGGCTCCTCCGCTCTCCACGGGAGACTGATCTGTGTGAGTGCTGTCTTCATCTGCACGCAGACAGTGCCAAAAGCTTGCTTGCAGACTCTCAGCCCGACCTTCTATGTTTGTCTACAAAGTTTAGAAGTTCTAGCTTACTCTAGAGGATTAAAAATGTCTTTTAAAAATTAATATAACCCTTCAGATGTTTCGTTTTTCAACAAAAATGATGACCATTGCTTATCTTTTATCATTTATTTTTAATTGACAATAGAAAGGCCCAGAAGACTCCCAGGCAGCTGAAGTTCCAATAGGCAGTATGACAGCCTCTAACAGAAAATGTGAGTACTAATTGAAAACAATTAAACATTAAATGTAGAAAATGCCACAGAAAAAGGTTACGTCTGCTTTAAAGTAAATGTCATATATTTCATATTGGGTATTTCATTATTAAAATCTTTGCAATAGAATTTTTAATAAAGACTTATTCCCATCAGTCTTTCAAACATATGACCTATTAATATCAAATTTACTCCATTCTTTAAAAATGCTATTTTTCCCAATTGTTTAAAACTGATCTTCTAAAAACTTCAATTATGATAAACACATATGTGGTTATTAGAGCTCCTTTAAAATAATGCTTACATGCTTACAAGATGTTAAGGCTGTCACTGTGAAATTTGAAGACATCATTGGGTTTTGTTTTGTTTTGTCTTCTATCATTGTCTACTAAAAATTAATCACGAATGTCTATCTCATTTGTCTCACATTGCCATTTAAGATGGTGGAGTTCAAATCAGTGGTACCTTGTTATTCACACCTTATTCTACAACTCATTTATTTATATAATTTTCAGCCAACCTTTTATTTCTATGACTTTCTCTACTTCTGAATTTTATTTACCAGTTTTGGATAAGAATTTATTTCTTTTTGCTTGTATTTGGGAATAGTTCTTAAAGGGTTCATTTATTTATTTATTTTTGGTCTCTTTTGGCTTTCATCAGTTGCTCCTGAATCTTTGCCCCATTGTCCTACCTATATTACCTTTTTGTGGTACATGTTTCTCAGTGTTGCAATGTTAAGCAGCTACGATTAGTTATTCCTGTTCTATAATAATGTTATTGCCCAATAATAAAAATAGCTACCATTTACTGAACAATTATTATATGCCAAGCACAATGCTAAAAACTAGATATGAATCATCTCATTTAATCTTCCTACAGCTTAATAAAGTGAGAACAATTATTATTCAAATTATACAAGTAAAGAAACCAATTATTGAAAGGATAAGTCACTGCCTGAAATTACATAGCCAGTAAGCTCCAGCACTGAGGAACTAAGTAGATGCTAATACATCAATGATTTCCTTGTGACCATTCATTAATGCATGCATCCATGTGTTTTCTCACATTTTGTCATTCAAGACAGGTTTGAAGATGTGCCCTGTTTCAGGCACTGATGCATGAGAGGATAAAAATAAAAATGGCCTTTATCTCTAGATTGCAGTGTGGTTGGGGGTGTAAATGCTAATAAGAACAAGCATGATTGTACCAATCACCATTCTAAATGTGCTGGACATATTAACTCCTGTAATTTATTTGATTTGAAATATGTAAGTACATAGTCTGTGCAACCAATTTTGCTTTCAGGACATTGATAGTGCAATTTTTTTCTTCTAAATCTTCATTTCCAGGAGACATTTTAGAATGCCTGGCACTTGGTAGGCCTACAACAGACACTTCCTTGTTTTTGTTTTTGAAAGAAAGCAAGAGGCAAGAATGATCTGCTCAGTCAAATTAAGACCAAGGAGCAGATGCTAGATCAGGGAGTAATGATGGTCTTATTCAAATATTTTGTAGGCTTCATATCTTTCTACTTCAGATATCAAGGTTGGCATACAGAAGGAATAATGAACCAACCCAAATTCAATTACTCAATTGCCCTTTTGCCAGGCACATATTGAATTAGCTTCAGATATTTGATTACTTGTTTCATATTACCTCATTGGTAGAGTTCAGCTTGTGTTTCAAAAGACAGGATGTGAAAATCCTATCCACAGTCTGATTTAAATAAGCAAAAAGCAAAATGATATAAGGTCTAGCCCATGTTTCACCACGGAAAATCTCTGGGAACTCAGAAATGTGGAACTCAATATGACTGCCAGATACATAAGGAAAGGTAAATATTAATGATAATTCTGTAATGAGTATATTAAATTACCAGTGAACACTTGTTTTACCTTCTGTTGAATAATTTTTAATTATTTTAAACAATATGCACAATGTGTTCCTTGTGGCTTACATGCAAAAATGTACATTTGCCTTGCGGCTTGTTACATGTCCATGATTTGACATTTAGAAACCCATAATGAAAGAAAATAAAATAACATAAAACAAAAATAGGCCACACTGCTTCTTAGCAGAATACAATTTGGGAAAAAATTTCCATTTGAATATAAGCTATTAATATCAGTATTACATGTGGGCATGTGGAAATTGTAACTTATTTGCATTCTGCAATATTGTCCAATGTATTACTTGAAGTTATTTCATTTTATTATGCTTTCACAAAGAAGAGCTTTATTTTTGAAAAGTGGCAGGAACAGCTAAGTGACCTGGTAGGGTTATTAGATTCTGAGAGCTTCCAGGCAAAGCCAACAAGAACTCCCTGAATTCAATAATTTGATATGTAGTCTGTGTTTTTATGACTGTTGCCTGGAATCATTTTATTTTTAATAAAAAAATAAATTAGTAAACCACAAGAAGGGTATAAGTCAGTCAAACAGTGATAGTTCTAAATTTTGGAAGCAAAATGCATGAGAAATCTTTGAAACATAGTCATAACAGCTATCTCCTGGATGATAGTCTAGGCTGTGCCTTCTGTTCACTCACCTGGAGTTATGTATTTCATGGCGTGGGGTATGAAATGAATCAAATTATAACCCCCACATAAGACAGCAAACCATACTATAATACAGTCCCCCTGCAATCTTAGACCATGTAACAGAAACCAGGAGGCAAGCTCTTTCTATTTTTAAGTGTACAATTATTAGAATACTGTGTTCACTTCTATCAGTAACAACAGCTACTACTTAGACCTGTCACACAGTATAGAACAACTGAGTGGTTAATGAATTTTTAGACTGTGGCAATTGATTTGAATGGCTTTTCTTATCAAATGGTATACCTAGGTTGTTTACCGTCAAAATAAATGTTATTTCCGAAATACCTTTTGTATAGTCATTCAACTCCATAATTGGTTATACAAACATACAAGCTTAAGTTTTTGAAAACAGAAATTCTCTGCGTTAAATACTTGACCCAGTTATGATCTAAATTATTTCATTAATTAAGCCCATTATTATCTAAATTAGTTCATTGACTCTTCACCGATCAGGTCATGTAAATTATGTAATAGAATCCCCTGAAAACAGCTTCTCCTTATTTTGTTCAATGTCTAGCTGGTCTAGTACTGAAAGTTATTTTCAGAAAGATAAGAACATTAAGTAAGTGTTCCAAAGCTAGCTTTGGGATCAGCAGAGTTGGAAAGTGGCTCTGTGGAGGTCCCAACTGGCAAATGAATGAGGCACTTTGTCAGGATGATCAGCAACAACCAGGCACACGCTAGCAGAGAGTGTGTGCCTGCAGGCTGACACTAGGGACAGCCTGGCTCAGAGGGGACTGTTTTTTAAAATAGACTCCATTTTAATGCAGGGAGGAAATTAAATTATCTTAAAATGCGTTACAAAGGTCATTGTTGGTACAGCTCAGCAAGGTGATAAAATAGCGAACGCCAAGCACAATTTATCTCATTATTAGTCAGATCCACTAAAAAACAGTGACCATACATCCAAGCATGTTGGCGACCATATTTGCCTCTCCAGTCCTGACTTATTTTGAAAGCTGAAACACGGTGGGGTTACTTAATCTGAAGCAGTTTAAGAATGTCAAAGGTGGATGAGAAAGTTGGTCGGGTTCGAAGGGTTATGTGAAACAGTTAGTGCTCTGCTCGTGCTTCTCACCTTTATCTGATTTTTTTAGGCAAACCCATTAGCTTGTTAGCAGTCATGGTGCTGGTTGGGGACAGCCTGCATAACTTCGCAGATGGCCTTGTCATAGGAGCAGCCTTCTCGTCTTCAGCTGAGTCCGGAGTAACCACCACAATCGCTATCTTGTGTCATGAGGTTCCACATGAAATGGGTGAGTCTGACAGTGGAATCACTGTTTTCTGCTCGCTGAGAAAATCGTAGTAACTTCTAGTTATGGTTTCCTAGGCTTTCTTTTCTAAACTATGATAAAAAGATGACTACTTTTCTTCTTCTGTAGTTTATTTTTAAAAGCAGAAGAGAACTAGCAAAAATTACTTTACCTTGGGATAAAATTCTGTCAGACTGTTATATTTCCCAAGGCCAGAAGTGACTCTATATTCTGGAGAATTCTGTATGGGAGGAAGTCATTAGAGAAACTTCCTTTTAAAGAACTTTGGCAAGGATTTTAAAATCTGCATAGTAAATGTGGGAAAAACATTAAGAGGGGAATTTCACCCATTACGTCAGCAACAGGTCAATGCGATAAAGTAACATTTAAGTTAAAGCCGTACCATGGTTTCATCGACCGGATTTATGCGAGATATCCAAAGCCAACTGTAAAATTGATATGACAAGCATTTGGTAGCAGATGCACATAAGACTCTTTATCTGGATAATCTTAATAGCCCTGTAATTCAAATCCTGCCTCCCAGAAATCAAGATGAGATAGAATACACATTAATGAAACAGACCCAGAAAGAGTAGAGGCTGGCCCCAGGCACACACGTATCCTAGAGAGAGGGCTCTGGCTGTTACTCTTTCTGCTCTCATTTCAGACCTTCATTGCCCTCTTGGGCCAGCCTTGTCTTCTGTCTTTACTATTATCAGAAGTTCTATTGCCAGCTCATCTTTGACCCATCCTTATTGAAGCAGTTTATCAAACGTCCTTCCTGAATCCATTGAAATGTGCCTGGTTTGGGTGCCTTATCCTGTGGTCCTGCTTTAAGCTACTATAGTAACTCCTCAGAGGAGTGTGACCGTCTGTGGCAGGCCAGCAAAGATGCATTAAGATCTGTTCATAGACCAGCTATACAATGGAACTAGGAAACTCAGTCCCCAGGCTGTCTTTATTGAATTCCAGCCTTGTCTCAATCCCCAGAACTAAGAAATAGAAGCTCTCAGATTAATAGGCCATTCTTCTCTTGGAGGAAAGGAGTGAATGTGATGTTTTCAAATCATTAAGATCTTAATACATTTTCTAAAGGAAAATTTTGTTTTCCTAGTCAACTTTGGCAATGAGCTTAAAATCTCACATTAAGTGGTTTTCTTTTCCCAAAGCAGTTCCTATAAACAAATAACGAAAGCCCACATCATGTTTACTACCTTGTGATTTTGTTTGACAAGTTTTTAGGGAAAAAGATTTAGAAATCCTGGGACAACAAATGCTTTATTTTGCATTTATCTAAGCTGAAAATGCCACAAGGCCACAGGACGTGAGAAACTAAAGAGTATGTCACAGTTCTCTGTGTATGCTATCTTTGGGAGCAATAAAAGGAATAGAACTCTTGAAATGTAAATTTAATTGCATAGTGAGTTAGCTATGAATCCTAAAGAAATCTAGGAAAATGGTTTCTAACCTGACCTTTTAGCTTACCTTATAAAGTTGATCCCAGGTGCTGACATTTGAAACAATCTAATAGCATATTACTCTACCAAAGCCATCATGAGTTAATTGACAATTATATTTTCTCTTTCCTTAAATTTCAGGAGACTTTGCTGTGCTGCTAAGCTCTGGACTTCCTATTAAAATTGCCATCCTGATGAATTTTATAAGTGCTCTAACTGCCTTCATAGGACTGTATATTGGCCTCTCAGTATCAACTGATCCTTGTGTTCAAAACTGGATCTTGACAGTTACTGCTGGGATGTTCTTATATTTATCCTTGGTGGAAATGGTAAGCTTTGTGGCTTTTCCATTTTTCTTCTTCTAAACACTGAAAATGTAAAACAGAGAAAAAGCATTAAAATGGAAGGATAGATGGAGAGAAGAAAAGAACAGTATAGATAACAATATAAAAGACTAAAGAAATATTCCATGTAATCCAAAAGAGGAAATTACAGGAAGAAGAAATAGAATTTGAGATACAAAATATTGGCATTCTTTTAGTGAACTGAAGTGGAATGAATGAAACCTTTATAATGGCCAAAAAGTGCTCATCAGCTGATTCTGTTCTGGCTTTGTATCTGTATATGATACCTGTGCCTCTAGATAAAAAATAACAAGTTTGGTTAAACAGCTAGCTATTTTTGTTTATACATTGGAAATTTATTCAACCAAATTTGTAATTTCGTTAAATAGTTGTTTGACTTAATTAACCAACCGTGTTCTTAAAAATAATGATTTTATCTTTAAACCGTAATTGCCAGATGGTTACCATGTGGTGACATAAGATTGTTAGAGTATGCGGTCTTTAGAATTGCAACCTATATTCCCTAAAGGGGTCCTTGCTGACGCCAACGGCAATTCAGTCACCAGGTTTTGTCCTGTATAATCTTACGAAAAAATTAAACCTGGGAAATTTTACTGGTTTTTTTTTTTTTCCTTCTAAATTTTGGTCTTCATCAGGTAAGCCAGTCTTTTTAAAGGTCATATTCTATTAAACTTGTTTACAATTTAAATATCTCAAGGTGAAAGTCATAATGATAATCCCTTCTCATGAGTTGGAATAAGGTAAATAAAAATGACATAAATTACCAAAAGAAATATTTAATACTGAGAAGCAATAGAAAACCAACTTGAGTGAAGGTGAAATAAACAAGCTTGAAGATACTATATGGAACAGGACCATTGGGATGGGCTAAGGATATGGCAGAATCCAGGCACTGTCCTGGAAGTAAACAAAAAGAAATGTTTCATAAGGAAAAAAAAAAATCTAGAAGCCAGGAACATGTGCTGATAGAATTAGAACAATATTGCATTCTTGAAGTAAAATTCAATAAAGGAACACTTCAAGTGAACACCACCATTTTAAATTCCTTTGTAAATGCTTCTGCCTTTCGGATTGTTTTTCTTAAAATTTTTTAATTTATTGATTTGGGGGGCGGGGAGAAAGGAGAGAGACAAACAGAGATCAGTTTCTAGTTCCACTTCTTTATGCGTTAATTGGTTGATTCTTATATGTGCCCTGACCAGGAATTGAATCCCCACAACTTTGGCATATAGGGATGATACTCTAACCAACTGAGCTATCTGTCCAACGTCTCGTTGTTTTTCTTAGATCTTATAAGATTCAAATAGATGAGTAAACACCAAAATGTACTTCCATATTTATACATGTTCTTACATGTTATTTATGATACTCAGGAAAGTTCCTGATCTTGATGGTGAAGATAGCTAAAATTGGGGCAGATTTTACTCCCTCCCTTTCCTGAACCCAAATCCCCAACCCATGGTAAATATACACAATCTTTTGATCCTTCCAGTTTGAGAAATCTGGATTTCTAGCCTTTTGTCACTTCAAAAGCACACTGTCCACCCATCATGGAATGTTGGGAGGTAATTTTTTTTTAAAATATATCTTATTGATTATGCTATTACAGTTGTCCCATTTCTCCCCCATCATCCCCCCTCCCTGCACACCTTCTCCCACCCACATTCCCCCCCTTTAGTTCATGTCCATGTGTCATAAGTTCTTTAGCTTCTACATTTCCCATACTATTCTTGCCCTCCCCCTGTCTATTTTTTGTTTACGGTGTCTCTATATAAGTCCTCACATTCACTCTTGAACCTCCTGATTTTCAGCTTTTTGATTTCTCTTCATGAGTCAGTTGGGGGAAGTTGCTGTATTCTTTTGAAGTTCACTTATTTATTTGTTTATTTTTTTTACACAGTCTGCATCTCTCTTCAAGTATGATGGATGTGCATGTATGTGGTCAATTCTTTTTCTTTGTTAGGGAGACTACTTTTCCAAGATTGACCTGAAAAGATTGTTAAGAGCTATTTGTCATGTAGAACCCTGAGCTAAACATATATCATTTTCTCCTCAATGTTTTTCCTCCTGATTTTGTAAGGGTAAGGCATTGCTTGTAAGAAAGCAATATGTCTGGTATCCTGTGAGATTCCTACTAGAATAAATCTTGACTTTATTGAAAATTACTATTGGTCCGGGAAAAAGTATCATTCTGGCAAAAAGACAGAAAATAAAATACTCTGAGTTTCCTGGGGCTACTTCCTATAATCCAGGTCGCCTGCTCTCACGGCCTTTTGTGTAACTTCTAAACAAATTCGACTCTTTCACACAGCAGCAAATTTAACCGTTGCTGTGCTCTGGAGCTGTGCCAAAGAAAATAGTCTTCTGCATTTAAAGGAAAGAAAACAAGGTTTCATGACTCTGTAAATAGCAAAGAAAATAAATGACAACAATGAAAGGGTAATGGGGAATACTTTCATACATGGGTTATTTACTAAACCCTGGAAATTTACCAGCAGGGTTAATGCGGAAAGATTAGCTGGATTTTTGCTTTCCTTGTTTGTTTCAAAGAAATTGGGTGTGTTATTTCAAAGTCCTACAAGAAAAAGGACTAGGGGCAAAAATGAGACCATTAGCAATGAAATCAACAAGGAAGAAAGGCTTCTAGAAATCTGCCAAAGTGGTATTGCCTTATCCAAGCACGCTAACTCCTAGTTGCATTGAATGGTTTCTAAAGAAAGTTAAGAATGAACATAGCTCTGGGTGGCCAAAGGAAATTCATTCTGTTTGTAAAGATCAGTGTCCTAGACTGGGTTTTCTCTAAGCGAAGCTAAGACAAAGGCTTGAGTGAAGGTAATTCATTTGGGAGGTGATCCCAGGGAGCAGGAATGAGGGCAGATTAGGTATAACAGAGAAGGATAAAAAGTCAATAAAACAATGTGTTTTTCCCTAGCTGGTATGGCTCACTGGATTGAATGCCCACCTGCAAACCAAAAGGTTACTGGCTCAATTCCAGTCAGGGTACATGCCTGGGTTGTGGGCCAGATCCCCAGTAGGGAGTGTGTGAGAGGTAACCACACATTGCTGTTTCTCTTCCTCTCTTTCTCCCTCCCTTCCCCCTCTCTAAAAATAAATAAAAATATTTTTTAAGTTAAAAAAATGTGTTTTTATTAAATTGACCACCATTCTTTGGGGAATCCATAAGACCTTCTGAGGGGGCTCCTGTCCCCATTGTTCAAAACTGGCCCCACAAGCATATTCCCCCTACTCTCAGGTTATACATGCTTGAGCACCAAGGGAGTTCCCACAGTGGTTCCCTGCCATGATGTCAGGGCAAGGGAAAGAGGAATGCAATGTGGGCCTGAAGCAAGGCTCTATGTAACACCTACTTGGAACTGGTCTCTGCAGTTGTGGCTAGGGTAAGAGATGGGACTGAGAGAATATAAAATAACATGGAAGTGAGGTCCATTAATTAACAGCTGACCCTGTCCACCATTCAAATATGCAAATGTTCTTTTTTACTTGTAAGTTTCATTTATCAAGGTGATAGCCAGGCAAAACACAAAGACTTAATACAAAATAGTGGGGCCAGCTCCAAACTCTGACGGTCTTGAGGCCATATTTGATATTCATCAGCTCTCTCCTATAGCACCCAATCTTGATTCCCCTTATTGGCAGGCAACACTTTGTCTGGCCTGGCTTTCTTTCCGCATAAAGCAACTCAGGCTGCACAGAGAGTTCTGCTGTGACCTCATCAGGCCGTGTTTCCTGTAGTTGCCTGGTAACCATTGTCAACAGGCATGGAAGCACCAAGAGGTGCTTCAAGGAATCCCCAAGCTTCTGGATGTGTTCCTTGCTTACTCTGTCGTGTAGCAATAACCCTAACTCCCATGGTAACCAGTGACAATTACTCCTACTAATGTTGTAAGTTTTCTTTACTGGTTCATTCATTGGTATCAGGAGCTCAAGTGACCAGGTGGTAGTAACAGCTTCAAGTTCAGTGGAAATATTCTCTGGTGTATTCTCTTCAAGAAAAATGTGGTTGACAGTGCTAAAGTTTGCATGAACAGGAAGCATAAATTCCGCAAGTAAAAAAACTGGCAGTGATTGATGGCCACGGCTTTATGATTTTCTGTATTATTTATGCTCTTATTTCTTGTTTCCTTCCTTCTACTCACTTTGTATTTAATTTTCTGTTTACTTTTTACTTTAAGTGGTAGAATGATATATCATTGACTTTAAATCTTTCTTCTTTTCTAATTTAAGCATTTAAAGTTATAAAGTTCCCTCTAGCACTGCTTTAGCTGAGTCCCATATATTTTAATATGTTGTGCTTTCAATACTATTTTGAAGTATTTTAAATTTTCCATGTAATTTTTTGAGCCATATGTTATATAGAAGTATGTTGCTTAATTTCTCAACATTTGGAAACTTTCTAAATATCTTTTTGCTTTAATTCCTTTGTAGTCAGAAAATATAATTTATATTTACTTTGGAAACTTTTCAGATCTGTTCTCTGGCCCAGCGTATGATCTATCCTGGTGAGTGGCGACTCGTGCATTGGGAAAGTACATGAGTGGAGTGCGTTGGTTATGGGGTCTGTGAATATCAGGCTGGCCGATAGTGTTATTCATTTTTTAAAATTCTACTAATTTTTTCCTCCACTTGTTCTGGTAATAATTATTGAGGAAGGTATGTTAAAATATAAACCCATATTCATGATTTGTGTATTTTGTTCTTCTTTTCATTTTGCTTCATGCGCTTGAATTTCTTTTATTAAATGCATGCATATTTAGGATTGTTATGTCCTCTTGATGGATCGATACTTCTATCATGCTAAAAGATTCCTCTTTATCTCAGGTACACCTCCTTGTCTTGAAGCCTTCTTTGCCTGGTGTTAATATAATGACAGCTGCTTTCTTGATATTCAGGGTTTGCACAGAATATCTTTTCCATCCTTTTATCTTTCACCTACCTGTGGAAGTCAGTGGTGGAGGCTTGATAGAATGTTTGAACTGTCATTTAACAGAAGTGTGTCTGATGCACTTAGTAATCCTTGTGATGGATAGGTTAGTATCCATTTATCTTGTTTTTCCACTTTCTCTTAATTATATGTTTGCTGTCTTTTACATAGTCCCAGGTTTGCTACAAAGATTTCACAAGCTTTTTTCTCTTTACCTATAAGACACACCCCGCACCCAAAGATATACATGTCCTAAGCTTGGGAACCAGCAATAACCTTATCTTACACTGCAACAGGTATCTTGCAGATGTGATTAAGATTTAGGAACTTGAGATGGGGAGATTATCCTGGTAGTCTGTGGTCCCAATCTAATCACACGAGTGTTTAAAACCAGAAAACCTTCTTCCCGAGGTCAGAGAAGGAGATGTGATAACAGAAGTGGGGTCAGAGAGATTTGCCAGTTGCAGACTTTAAAGATTGAGGCAGGGGTCCGGGAGGCAAGGAATGCAGGCAGCCTCTAGAAGCTGGAAAACGCAAGGAAACAGATTCTCTCCAGGCCTCCAGAATGGAGAGTAGACCTGCTGACACATTCATTTTAGGGTGGTGACCCTGAAAGATACATATGTATTGTGTTAAGCCACCAGGTTTGTGGTGATTTGTTAAGAGCAGCATAAAAGATGAATATGTATCACAGTGCTACTTACTAACCTTGATTTAGATGCACTTGGGAACAGAGGCAGCTATGCAGGGTCATCTTATTCTGAGAATCAAACTTCCTTGTAAGAAAATCCTCAGACTGAAAGTCAAGAGGATTTTTCAGCTCCACCTTCTTTAACTTTTACGGAATTTCTCAGACAGGAGGAAAAGACAAGCTCTGGAAGTACTGGTTTCTTCAAGAGTTTGATAAGAGAGACTTTATCTTTAACAAATGTAATTTATAGCTTAAAGAATAAATTAATTTATTAAAAATAGGTTATGCCAAGAAAAGGTTTATTTTGGATCTGAAACAAGTTTTAAACCTTTAGGCAGTGTTCCTAAAGTCTCAGACCCTGTGAAACTGTTTCCGTAGCAACAGGCCCATAGAAACTTCAAGGAGCTATCACTACGGATGTAACTGAAGATGTCCCTAGAACTGGGGGAACAGGACGACTGTCCAGGATCCAGTTGTTCATAACACTCAAGCTGACAGCAGAGGAGCTGTAACTCAGAGAGGTAGGTCATGGGGAAGGAAGCACCTCATTAATTCATGAAAAACAAAACAAAACAACCCCAAATTCAGGTGCTCCCTCCATCTGGTGCATCAAGGCAGACCAGTTGAGAATATTATTTCCTGCTTCCACCACCACAAAGTCCTCCCAATGCCTTCCCCCTTCCCTCTGTACATTTTTCTGGGGATACTTTTTTAGGAATTCTGTTCCTCTTCAAGACTGTTACTAATGTTCCTTCAATCATGATTTCACTTACATAATAAAGGGGGCAGATTCAGCAAGATTGAAGGACAGGCACTTAGAGAAATTTGCTTATCTACCCTCTTCTGGGAAGTATCTCCTACAAGTAAAATCTCAGCCAGATTTTGCCTGGAGCATTTTTCAATTTCCAGATAATTTTTCTTGTAGGAAAGGGTAAAGAGTATTTTGAATTTGCACTTAAGATCCCTTGTTTTTAAAATACACCCAAACACACACACACATAAGATTTGAATATGAAGCCCAGTCAATAGATAAGATTATCAATAGTCTAGATAAAAAGTATGTATTGGCTTCTCTCTAATTATTTTAGTTCAGTAAATGTAACAGCTTCAAGGTAGGGAATTGGGGGGAAGAACATAAATTGATTGACAAAGCAGCTACCTTTCTAGTCAGGCTTCACCTTGTAATCACCCGACTGTAAAATTAAACTAAAATAGAATCTATACTTTTAGAATATTGATCTTATTCTTTCCTCCATATTATTTATTCTATCTTTTAATTTATTGTTTGATTGAGTCTTTCTTTCTCAGAAAAGATCTAGATAAATCCAATGCAATTCAGCCAATAATCTATAATCACCAAGTTGGCTCTGGTAAACCAGTCCTTTCTCCATGAAAAAACTGGTAAGCCATCATTTCTTTGTGGTTTTGCAATACCTAGGTGTAATGCCCTTTAAACAATATCCATCCATAGAAAGGGGATATTTCTTTGAAAAATACATGTGAAATGACCTTGATGTATGTATTTGCTTTCAACATATATCATATTTAAAAATCAATGAATGCCACTGACACCATTTAAAATACTCTTTTGCTGTGAAAAAAGAGACAAGCATCTAAAAACCATTTCAGGCAGTGAAATTAATATAATTTAATATTCACAATTATTTCTTCACAGAAGCAAGAAGGGCGAACTGTTCCTACCAACAATTTTGAAAGATTTCTGTTCTCTTTCTCTCAAAACTGACCAACAGAAATGTTTGTATTTTCCAGCTACTTATGTCTTTTTCTTGCAGCTAGTCTCCTAAATCACTCTGTGTATGTACGCACACACACACACACAAACATATGTCTTCTAAAGTGATCCATTTCTTAGGAAAATGTTAAAAGTGTCCACGGCTCTCTTTGCTAAGCTAAACAAAGAGAGTGAATTGCTTTACCTAAAGAAAAAATAGTGAGGTGAAATGTTAGGTACAAGTGAAAAGCAGGTAACATTTTTGTCTCTCCTAATTGGGAATGACCGTGATGTGCTCTTTGTCTTGTAACAGTTTTCAAAAAAGAAAATGTCATTTATCTTCTGCTGCAAACCTCTTCATGAATTTCTTTGGAAAGATGCCATTGAGAATTTAGAAGTCTATAATATCCTATATTTGCATATTTAACAAAATATCTAATAATGAATTTTAATACATAATTTTAAAATAAGCCTCTAGTTTGGCCACTCCAGGTACATCGAGAGCTGGGGTCTTTGCTTTCTTGCTTGATAAGAAAAATTAAGAATGCTATATTAAGTTGTCCTTCACTGCTGATTTAAAAAGGCCTAAATTCAAAATAGGCCCTGTGTCAACAGGAATAAGACATCCAGTGTCAGGATATTGTTGAGTTATTACCTCTATGTTGAAAGTCTTAGCATGAATGATAAAACATGATAACTAGAAGAAAACACTCTAACATCCCCCTTTACATTGCTGTTGAAAGGAATAACCAAGGTCTGTGTAAAAATTCTCTGTCCCTCCCCTTTGCATGTAGATGTCCAGAAATTTCAGCACCATTTACTGAAAAGACTATTTTTGTTCCATTTTATTACTTTTGCACCTTTGTCAAGGATCTGCTGATTATACTTTTGTGGGTCTATTTCTGGTCTTTCTATTCTGTTACAACGATATGTTTTTTCCTTCACAATAACACACTGCTAGTTACTGTAGCTTTACAGTGAGTGTTGGCTATTCTGGGTCTTTTGCATCTCTGTGTAAACTTTAGAATCAGTTTTTCAATATCCATAGAAAAATTGGTAGGATTTTGGTTGGCATTACTTGAATCTATGGAAAAACTGACAATGTATTAGAGAGTTAGGAAGTATTTCCTCTGCTTCTATTTTCTGAAAGATTGTAGAAAACTGGCATAAATTCTTCCTTAAGTGTTTGGTAGAATTTACTGGTGAATACATCTGTGCCTGCTGCTCTCTGTTTTGAAAGGTTATTAAATTTATTTTATAGATATAGGCCTATTCGGATTGTCTACTTGTTCTTCTGTGAGTTTTGGCAGATTGTGTCTTTTAAAGAATTGGTGCATTTTATCCAGGTTATCAAATTTGTGATAATAAATTTGAGTTGTTTATAACTCAAATTTTTAATTATATTTTTATTACTTTTATACTGTTTTTTATTATGTTTTATTTTCCATGGAATTTGCAGTGATGTCCCTGCTTTTATTTCTGATATAAGTAATTTGTGTCTTTTGTCTTTTTTCCTTAGTTAGCCTAGGTAGAAACATATTGAGTTTATTGATATTTTCACAGAATCCAGTTTTGGTTTTATTGATTTGCTATTTTCAATTTTGTTGATTTCTCCTTTAATTTTTTTTCCATCTCACTTTGGATGTAATTTTCTGTTCTTCTAGTTTCCTGAGATGGAAGCTTAGATTATTGATTTTTGATCTTTCTTTTTTCCCCCTACTATTTCCCTCTAAGCACTGATTTCCAGCTTCCCCAGAACTTTATTAATTGCATCTTCATTTTCATTTAGTTCAAAATATTTTATTTTATTTTTTAAAGATTTTATTTATTTACTTTTAGAGAGGGGAAGACAGGGAGAAAGAGAGGGACAGAAACATCAATGTGTAGTTGCCTCTTGCACGCCCCCCACTGGGGACCTGGCCCACAACCCAGGCATGTGCCTTGTCTAGAAGTCCAACCAGCAACCCTTCGGTTCGCAGGCAATATTCAATTCACTGAGCCACAGCACCCAGGGCTAGTTCAAAATATTTTAAAATTTATTTAAAAATTTCTTTTTTGATCCTTGTATTACTTAGAATGATGCCGTTTAATCTCTATGTATTGGGATTTTCCACCTGTCTTTCTGTCATTGTTTTTTAGTTTTATTCCATTGTTATCTGAGAGGACATTGTGCAATTTCTGTTCTTTTGAATTTATTAAAGTGTGCTTTATGGCCACACTGCGGTCCATCTAGGTGTTTAGTATGAGCTTGAGAAGAATGTTAATTATGCTGTTATTGGCTGAAGTAGTTTATATTTGTCAATTATACACAGTTGATTGATGATGTGCTGTAGTTCAACTGTGATGCACTGATTTTTTGTCTTCTGGGTCTGTCCATTTTTAACAGAGATGTGTTCAAGTCTCCAACTATGATAGTGGATCCATCTGATTCTCCTTGCAGTTCTATTAGTTTTGCCTCCTATATTTTGACACTCTGTTGTTAGGAAATATACATTAAAGATTATTGGAAAATTGAGTCTTTTATCCTTATCTAATGTCCATCTTTATCTCTGATAATTTTCTTTGCTCTAAAGTCCTGTTCTGTTGGAAGATCTACTTTCAGTTACTTTGGATTGGTGTTAGCATGATAGATTTTCCTCCATCCCTTTACTTTTAATCTACATGTGTCTTTATATTTAAAATAGGTTTCTTGTTGATCTTATATAGTTGGATCTTATTTTTATCCACTCTGAAAAATGTCTTTGTATTTAGACCACTAACATTTGTAAATGTCTAGTGTATTTAGACCACTGACATTTAGAGTGATTACTGATACAGTTGTATAAATATCTGCCGTTTTCGCTACTGTTTTCTAATTTTGCCTGTATTCTTTGCTGCTAATTTCATCTTCTTCACTTTTGCTGCCTTGTGGATTTTTTAAATTTTTTTTAAATTCCTTTATTTTTATTTTATTATTTTTTTTATTTTTTAGATAAAGGGGAAGGGAAAGAGAAAGAGAGGGAGAGAAACATCAATGTGTGGTTGCCTCTCACATTACCCGCACTGGGGACCTGGCCCGCAACCCAGGCATGTGCCCTGACCGGGAATCGAACCACAACCCTTTGGTTCATAGCGCACGCTCAATCCACCGAGCTACACCAGCCAGGGCTGCCCTGTGATTTTAATTGAGCATTTTAAATTTTTCCATTTTGAGTCCTTTCTTAGTGTATTAATTATATTTCCCTTTTTCGTTTTTTAAGTGGTCGCCCTAGAGTTTTCAGTATACATACAACTAGTCCCACATCACTTTCACATAACACTCTACTGTTTCATGGGCAATGCAGGTACCTTGGGATAAGAAAATATTCCAGATTTATCTTTCCCATTCCTCGTGTCATTGCTGCCATTCATTGCACTGAATGTATGTGGGCACACACACGAGCATGCATAACCGAAGACATTGTTGCTGTTATTTTGAAGAAATTTGTTAGCTCAATTAAGAGGAAGAAAATAAAAGTTTTTATTTTACCTTTACTTATCCATTTTCTGATTCTCTTCTTTCTTTACATAGATCCCAGTTTCTGACCTATATTATTTTCTTCTCTCTGTAAAACTTCTTTTACCACTTTTTACAAGGATGGTCTACTGGCAACAATTTCCCTCGATTTTTGTTTGTCTGAGAAAGTCTGTGGTTCCTCTTCACTTTTGAAGGATAATTTTGGAGGTACAGAATTTTAGGTTGGTGGTTCTTAACTATTTCACTTCAGTCTTTCTACTTGTGTAGTTTCTAAGGAGAATATAGGTGTAATTATTGTCCTTGCTCCTGTAAGATATTTTTCCCTCTGGCTTATTTCAAGATTTTAAAAAATCTTTAATTTTCTGAAATTTGAAAATGATATGCCTGTATGCAACGTTTTCGTATTTATCCCACTCAATGGTCTCTGAGCTTCCTGAATCTGCGTTTTGGTGTCTGACATTAATGTGGGAGAAATTCTGCTCTAGTAAGCGCTACTCTCTGTCTCCACCTTGTTTCTCTCCACTGTTCTGGGCCAGCAGTATGCCCTGTGACCTCACTTCTCTGACATAACTAGGAAAAGTTGTTCCTTTTCCAGTTTTCCCAGCTTTTTACTTGTTGTTAGGACACACTGACAGAATTCTAACCTTATATGCCACACCTGAAACTAGAAGTCTTTAACATTAACTTCTAAAGTTATGTACAGTTTGCAAATGCAAACAGATAATTGCAGATTTGTAAGCTGAATGGTGACTTTCAAGGGCAAGTTTCCATTTTTTCTCAGCTGTGTGTCTTTTGCAAGGTCAAAATTAAGGCACTTACAAACGTGACAGAGTTAGAGCAGCGCATGGAAAGGGTGTCCCTAATTAAGCAAAATAAGTTTTAGTTTTTTTCTCCTCATATTTTTTTAGGGACAAGCATGGTTCTTCTTATCAAATGCAAATATACACCTGACGCCTATGCACGATAGACCTCAGAGTCCCTCTGAAGGGAGGAATGTGGCATAAATCAGTTGTCAAATGAGTTTTGTGAATGGAAAAGAAAACCATTTCTCTTGAAAGTTGAGGATGCCAAAATCTACACTTTCCTGAGAGAAAAATATGCACATTATAATTTTACCTTTATCAGAGACATCACCCACTGTTTTTGATAAATGAATGTTGAATTTCTACATTTGAATCGTAAATTTTTAATCATGACAGGCCTTTGAAATTTTGTGTATTTTAGAAGAATCGAATGCTGAGCTTTCTATTTCAGCATTTACATTTGTGAACCATACTGAAGGTAAATGTTGAAATACCCAGTAACAGGTCTTTAATGTCACTAGTAAGAAACCAGTTCCAGATTACAGGTGAAAATTAACAAAGAAGGTGGGAGAGTCTGAAGTTTAGAAGTACAAGAAGGAGAGACAAAAGCTTAGTTCCAGATGTTTTATAGACCTTTCTTCTCTGTGATGAGTCCTCCCGAGTATATAATTATTGCATATTAAATGATGTTAGTATTCATCCACTTTCTTTCCTGCTGTGTTCTAACATTCTCTGGGAGCACTCATTTTAAAGCTTCAGTTATGGGGACTGATATGAATTTAACACATTTACTTAATATCTCTTTCTAAAATGTTCAGAAACCCTAATTAGCAGTCGGCCATTATAATTACTTCTCAATTAGTTAATAGAACTTGCAGGGACCATTATCTGCAGACCAGTCACAATCAATATGTGTACTTAGTGCCTCTCACGAAATTTCTTACGCCTGATTGAAAATTGAAGGAAAGAACTTAATGGCATGTTAAATTTTAGGTTACATTTTAGATGAAGATTTTTTTTCCAGGATATTACCACTCCTTGACTATCATGTCTTGGCATCTGCTGATTTGAGTAGGGGAACTTGCTAAGCATGGAGGTACAAAAGGAAGTTACTTTTTACTTCAAGGTGTCCAACTTTCTGGCAGAAATCTCAAGAACATTTCTCTTAGTTCTATCTTTGGTCAAGGCTATTTTGCTAACATTTCTTCTCTTTTTTTTTTCTGACCTTTTACATCAATGTCAACATACTCTATTCATCATTTCACCCTCTCTTGTCTTAGGGTATAAATCAAGATCTGTAAAATTGTTTAATACAGGAATAATTGCCCTGGGGCAGAAGGGAATTCTCTCTTAAAAGGCAGGGGAAGATGGCGTTCCTTAAACTCCTATAGGGAATTTTAAAAAGAGAAAAAAACAAACAAAATGTGAATATATACACTTAATTTATCTGGACTTATATTTTCCTTCAAAATTTGCTGACTGAAATGTAAAATAATATATATGGATAGATTCAGAACAAGTGAAATACTACAATTAGATGTGGTTTGAGCTTTGGCATTTTATATTTGTACCTTTTGGAAAGAGTTTCTGCAGGATTCTTTGGTATTTTGGTATCAACCCAAGAGATATTACAGTTCATATGTTCATCCATAGTCACCTAAAAAAGAGCCAACTATTGTCTTAAAAGCAAGCTAAGCTGTGTTTTCTTATGAAACCCATTTACGTGGGGGCATGGAGAGTTCAGATAGGCCACCCAAGTTAAGGTTAAAGCTTAAATATCAGGATAAGAATCTCCTTAACCTGTTTTCTTACCGATAATGTTCACTGTCTGTGTCTGTAGGCTTACAGTGTTAGTCTGCTGTTGTAACTTTTCTCAAGTGCATATTGTCTGCCTTGAAAACAGAACCAGTGCTGTGATCTTTCATGAGGAAGGCAGCATGATGTCTGGATATCATATTACATACTCTCATCACATGCAGTGACTATTTTAGGCTTAATTGGACATTGGTAATATTTCCATTTTTTTCCTAGTTTGGTAGAAGTGTGTTGGTCAAAATGGACAAAAATGAATTCAGACAGGAGGTTGGTCTTTGTAAGTCTTTGTGTGTCCTCTGTGGTGACGAGGTCACCTTGCTTCCTTCCCAGTTCTGACAGTACATCTGTGTGACTTTGGATTAGTCATTCTCCTCTCTGAGCCAATGCTTCCTAACAACTATAATGAGTTAGCAATTTCATTTCTTTCAGGATTGTGAGGAGAAAATGGGGAGGGGAGATATAGGAAAGGGCATGATAAAATGCATGATGGAAGTAAGCGTCACATGATACCTTCTGCCAGGGAGTCCTGAAGGACCTTGAGAGAAATGTGAGTTGCTGGAAGGCACCCCTGGGTGGATGTCAAGTTGTTATAGACCCGATTATATTTGGTTAAAAACAAGCAGGGGACATGCTGTGCAACCCCACAGAAGACATTGCATTTCATGTGGATTGTGGTTCCTGGAGCTCTGAAATACTCACGATGTTTTCTTGCGGATGATGCCATGTACACACTCAGAATGAAGGGTTATTGGTTTTGTCCCTAGGAGTGGGGCCGTTGGCAGAGACTAGGAGTTTTATATGCCCCTATTCAATTCTATCATGTCACTACAAGCAAACAGCAGGTCTGTAAGCTTAGGCTAGTGAGATAAATATTAGGTTAAACAATTTTTAAAAATATTGTGGCATCTTTGGATTCATTCAGGATAAAAACAGATTTGCAGGAATTATCTAGACACTAATTCTATCTTTGTGTTTTTTGTATCTAAAAATTTTGTCTATTAAATCTACCCTAATAAAGGTCTACTTATTCCCAACCAAATACCCTCAGTGGAAGTATGAGTCAGAGAGGGGAATTAGAAAGTGAGTTTAATAAATGTACGTTCATTGAGACGCTGATGGTTTGAAAATTCATCTCAAGTCCTAGCTACTGAACTAGAACATCTTTACCACCATACTTACATTTTGTCTGAAGTCTTTTTCTCAATGACAACTCACTCAAAATAATCATGCTGGTTCAGTAAACTATCCATATTTTTTGACTATTTGCCAAGAAAGATTTTCCAGAAACTTCTTGTTTCTGTCAAAGATGAAAAACAGCCAGGTGGCGCTAGAGACAGTGGAGGTAAAACAAAGTTGTTAATTCCGCCAATGTCCTGTAAATGAAGATTAATTATTTTGTGTGAAAAAAAACAGAAGAAGGAACTATAACATGTCTTATTCTAGGGTTTGGAAATAAGGTTAAAGTTCGATACTTTACTTGACCTGAGATGGCATAACTTTTGTGTCTCACAGATACAATCTGAGACACAAATTCCCAGGACAGAAGGAAATCTATGCTGTCTGGCCTGGGAGTTGACTATTGAAAACCACTTCCAAACTATTGAGAATCGGCGGTATTGGGCAACTCCAGTGGTTTCTTTTGTTAATCTCTCAAAAATACTACCAACGTCAAGCCCTTTGAGAATAAGTATGACATTCTCTAGATTTTCAAAATGTCATTTTAAATTTATAATAGATAATGAATCATACAGGATTTCTCTAAGTAGCATGGTTGATTAACCTCATGTTTGAAGATGGCTGAAAAACACCCGAAGGACACATATTGAAGGTTACCCATCCAAGAGAGCAGTGCTGGGTCCTATTTTGTCTTTTAGTTCACTGCTCCAAACTAGGGTACGAGACAGCAGGTTGCAATAACCCTAATCCTCCTTCCATCAATCGAGCTAATTAAAATAGAGAAATATCCATCTCAAACACATCCAAAAGAACATTCAGGATGCTCCTGTACAGGAATTAAAAATTACGTCAACCTGTTTTATAGTGCCATAAATCTAAAACCCTTGCATATTTTATATGCTTAACCTTTTCCTTGCTAGATAAAATAATCTAGTAATTCTCAACCAGATGTGATTTTTACTTCCCAAAGGACATTTGACAACATCCGGAGACATTTTTGGTTGTCACAACTGGGGGAAGAGGGACAACTGACATCTAGTGGGTAGACCAGGGAGGTTGCTAAAACATTACACAACCACAGGAGGGTCTCCACAACAAAGAATTATTCAGCTCAAAATGTCAGTAAGGCCAAGGTTAAGCTGGTTGACCTGAGCCTATACTCTATTAGAAATGAATATGATATGAGAGACAGATACTCACTCTGACCTTCTCAGGGTATGGCATTCAAAAGAATGTGAGACAAAAATATGTTGAGGCACTTCACAAAGGTGCTTGAGTGAACATTTCCCTTTAAATGGTGCCATGGCACTTCCCAGATGTTAAATGGTGGTAACTTGTCTTTCTGAGAATAAAATAGAGCGTCAGCAGACGATAACTTGATTGTTCTAAAGGTCAGGAAGACCTTGAGCTATCTCTTTGAAAAGCAACAAATATACGCTTTGTAAAGACCCGTGAAAATAGTGGACTCTTAAACATAATAGAACAGTCAAAAATGCCTTCCATCTATTATCTATTTCACATTCAAGCATTTTCTGAAAATAAAAGTAGGAAGAGTTGCATTTGCTTTCAGTTGTTAAATATGTCATTTTAGGACTTCTGACAAGAATGGAGCCTTCCAGTCACAATCAAATAGCTTGATTTATCTTACTTTTTAAAATTTTGGTAAGAGTAGGTATTAAGCATTTTGTAATTGTTTTGGGAATTTTAAAGGTTATTAAGTTCTGAATAACAGAGTCTCTCATGTTTTCCCACCAAACTTTTCCCAGCAGTGAATATATCTGGATCTTATTCTGGTTTTTTATTCTTTTTTTAGCTTCCTGAAATGACTCATGTTCAAACACGGCGACCCTGGTTGATGTTTCTCCTGCAGAATTTTGGATTGACCCTAGGTTGGCTTTCTCTGTTACTCTTGGCTATATATGAACAAAATATTAAAATATAAGTTAAGAGTCTCAAAATCCTTCAAAAATGAATTTAAATGGTCTCATTTTTATTTCTTTGGTGGCACTCTATAGTGACTTGGTAAATTAAGTATTTTTTTCATCTAGGTGAAGTGTGTGTCATTTAGTTCATTAACATGTTAATTTTATAATGTAATTTTGTGTTTGTAGTGTATGTATGTCAGGTTGTCCTTAAATGAATTTTGTTATTAGTCTCCAACACTGGCATGGAAATCATACCTTTTTTAGTTATTAGTAAATTCTAAATTAATTTTGGCAAACTTTCAAAAAATAGCATTTCCTTAATAAAGAATGTTTGTCTGTAATATTTGGAGTGGCCTATTGGGATGCAACTTCCTCGATGTCAATAATATTTTTTTCTGTGAGATTATAAACCATAAGCAAACTAATTCCAAATAAATGTAATAAGATTTAGCCTTAATGTGATGTATTACCTTCCGTTTGTATTACCTTCTGTTCCTGGATGTCAGATTCTGAATCAGCTCTCACACAGCTGATACGGTGTAGTTCACCTTGAAGCACTTCCCACTGGCTAACAAATAAACACTCATAAATACGCAGACTTGGGAAGCCCAAAGGATAATAAGTCAGCGTTCTTCTATGTAATCGCCACAAGATATCTGTTCTAGGCAAGGAGAACGGAAACAAAAGATAGAGTAAAAAATTGTTAAAATAACAAAGCTTAAGGCAAGCGGTAGATTAATGAATGCATCAGCTCACACAGATTTAACAGAGTATGTTTATGGGAACAATATGACTGACAAGTGAGATATATTTTGTACTCTTTCTGAGGAAATAAACCCCTAAACATTATTTCACTGCTTAACCAATAATCTAGCAGAATTATTGAAATAGAGAATAGACCTGATTTTAGTCGTTTTTCTTGGAAAATAGATGCCTGATATTTTTCTTATTATTTCATGATATATCTCAACAGGAGAAAAAGCCCTTTTTTCTGCCCATATGACTCATGGCACTCAAGCCAATGCATCTCCGCTACGTCTTACTCAGCCCAGAAGGTAGAGAGCTGTGCCACATCCCACCCCCACACAGGGTTTTTCAACAACCTTTATTTCATTTCAAAATGAGGTGGGCTTCTTCTTTCATTGTTTTTAGAGCTTGATTTTAGGGGCCATCATGAGAAGTGCAATAGTTCTCAAACATTGCATCCATGAGGATTAACTGGTGGCTTTACTAAAATACAGACTGCTGGGCTCCCTCCTGAGAGATTCTGATTCTGTAAATCTAGTGGGGAAGGGGCTGAGGCCTTGATTTTGAATAACTTCCAGGTGGTACTAATGCTGCTGCTGATGGTTGGGGTGGCCCTCTGAGCCCCAGGGGCATGGTGGAAGTCAGATGCACCTGGCTTCACCAAGGAGCACGCATACAACTCTGCTGCCCGGGGCTGTGTGATTTTGATTAAACCTCTCACTAGACCTGAGTTCCTAGTTTGAAATTCCTTCTCTTGGTCCCCTTGCCTTTGAGCACCGGTTATATCACAGGAGTCACTGGATGAGGAGTAGTACACACACGTTTGCCTTGAAAGGTAAGCAGACCTGACACGTGGAGCTTTGCCTTCTTTTGTCAGAGAATAACTCGTAGTCAAAGACCCCATTGTGTCTGTACAGGTGAGGTGCAGGCTGCATAAAGTAGCACCTGGCGCCCTCTGTGTTTGTGTTTCTATGAACAAGTTCTGATTTTAACATTAAGCCTTAATTTAAGCCAACTTAATTAGAAAAGCTCTAATGATGACTTTGTTCCAAGTTCCAGTTTAGAGTAGTTTGGGGCTAGCTAAATTAAAATTTGTGACATGAGCTACTCAACTTTATAACCTTTGAGTTAGGCGGGTTTAATTTGCCACCTCCGGTGAGGTTGTGGGCGGGGATCAGAGGTGCTGGAAGGCCGCTAGCAGCTGGGAGGATTTGGAGGGACGTTCTCAGGGGGCACCCTGCAGGCCAGTCTCTAGTGCACCCTGCTTGGAAGCAGAGCCCTGGCCATGAGAGGTCCTCTGCAGAGGTCATCCTGAGAACAGTGTGATACAGTGGCTCCCAAGGGCACCTTCCTCATGCTACGTCAGAACTGGCTCTTCACTAATTAATCCACATCAGGTGGATATGTGTGTGCTTCTCCAGGCCAGCAACCCAACAGCTACAGCTGGATTTCCAGCCACCGACTACCTTAGTATTGTTAGAAATACTCTTTTCCTCAAAATTGAGTGGAAATAATAAAAATATTTTCACAACTATTTGCCTTCTAAATATGGACAGAGTCTAAATTTGGGATGGCTGAACATCATCATCCCAAAATCATCCCATTAAATCATCTAAATTCCGTGTTACTCACTGAGCTTTGGGATAAACGGTGTTTGCCTCGAAACCAGATTTCTCCATAGTGAGAGAGTATTTCTGTCTAGTAGGACTAAATTTAGGATTCTAGTGTATTTCTACTTGGTGATTGATTTTTATTTACTCACTGAACTAGAAATGGTCCTGGAGAAAAATCAAATAGCAAATCGTACAGAAATCTCATTTGAACATCCATCACCACGGACAGGGCCATCTTTGGGGAAAGGGCAATTGCGCCATGTTACTGGGAGGCCAGACGCAGGGCCTGGGAAGGTGGTTCCACTGCTGTGCACTGGCCAAGGCCACAGCGTTATGGAAATGTGCCCATGAAATACAGCCCATGCTACCCCTCCACCACCCTGCCCGGGACCCAGCATTTCGAAGTGAGAGTGTGCCTCTCTCTGCAAGACACACCTCTCAGATCACTGCACATTTACAACCTTCTTCTTCAAAGCTGCAGTGAAAAGTTGGATCACAGGCTGCTAATCACTAGGGTGGACTTGAGGCTCTTGTGAGGTCGTTAAGAATTTAGGCTCTAAACTGAACGTTGGTTCAAATCCCAGGGATGCCACCTCAGAGCTTTGTAACTTATTTGAACAGTAATTTCTTCTCTGTGAAGTGAGGTTAAAAATAGACTCTACCTCATAGGATTGTGGTGAGGACAATATGGGACAAGCACTCTTGAAGCACGTAGCACAATGCCTGGAAAATCTTGATGGCTCAATAAATATTAAATCATCAGTAGCGCCCGCTTCCTTTTTTCCTAAAATCTCAGTTTTATAGTTTCCCTCTCAAGACTCTACCTTAGGTCAATGAAATGTCTTCTTGGTGGAAAATGGATATCAAGACTCTCTCTGTAACTCTAATCCTCTCCTGAAGACTCCAAGCCAGTCCCCACTGCTCCTTTAAAGCTGTCCTTAAAGTTTGTTCACTCACTTCCAGAGCCAGAGAGACCAGCCCGGGTGGCTCTGGTTGACCCTGCTCTGCCCAGCTCCTGGGGAAGGCTTCATCCACGGCCACAGTG
The DNA here is from genome assembly GCA_039655065.1 of Glossophaga mutica. Taxonomy (NCBI): domain Eukaryota; kingdom Metazoa; phylum Chordata; class Mammalia; order Chiroptera; family Phyllostomidae; genus Glossophaga; species Glossophaga mutica. Next base: position 164,493,578 of record CM077303.1, read on the forward strand.
CTTCCACTCAGTGTGAGCCCTTCCCTCTTACACTTTGTTTCTCCTAATAAACAAAGACCAAAGATTGGAATATGTTCCACTCCAATTCACTTCTGAGGATGTGGAGGTTGAGTAATGGAACCTGATGGAGAGGAACTTTTCTGAGGTCATGGTTATTGTTACAACCTTATTTCAACTCAAGCAAAAAGTAGTTTGTTTCTTTTGTTGCCAATGCACCCACAAATGAAATGAAGCCAGCTCTGAAAAGCGTGCAGCCGGTTAAGCTAAACAGACACCCTCCAGCTGGCGGCACACGCAGCCTGCCCTGGACTATCTGGACCACAAGGGCGTGTGCAGACCAGTGCTCCATCTCAGCTGGGCTGTACTTGCTTACACTAGTGACCCCCAACCCCTATTGTGTGGGAATGGGTCTCACATTATCATGCTTTGACGTCCACAGGCACCTCTCAAAACCCAATTGAAACTGTAGGAAGTTTGAGAAACTAAACTCACTTTCCTAAATCAAAAATGATCTTATCCCACACGCCATTGCTCCTTTGAAGGACCTCTGGAGTGGATTTGCAAATCTTCCCACTGTACCCACCTCCCACAATGTTCTTGCTTCAAAGACAGAGTCTCTGTCATATGGACTCCCCCCCCCCGCCCCACCACACCCCCTGCCCCCGCCCTCCTTGCCACTACACACACCCTCTTAAATTAGCTTTGCAAAGCTTTGTTTCTTGGAAGCTTTCTTTCATTGTATATTAACTCCCTCCAGAAAGGCTCTTTTTTCCCCCCCAGAGAGGGGTGCTTTGTCCCCTGGAGCCCACCTGGACTGCCATCGGTTCCCATCTGTACCCTTAGCTTCCCTCATACTTGTGGAAAATATCTAGGATATCTTGTTTATGGGCTAGGTGTGTCTCACGATCTCAGCATTGCCTTAACTATCAAGATATGACAAGTGCCCATAGACTTAGCTCACAACCTTACATAACGCTGTACTGGACTGACATCGGGGGTTTAATTCAACTCTTTAATTTTATAGTGGTGACATAATAGCAAATATTTTTATAGCACTATGTGCCAGATACATTAAAAGTGCTTTATGAGAGTCATTTAATTCTGTTAAGAACCCTAAGGATGTAGGTCTTCATCCCCTTTTACAGATGAAGATACTGAAGCCCAGGCAGGTCAGTTAACTTGCCCAAACCTGGCTGCAGAATCTGCGTCCTAATCTCCCTACCACACAGCCACTACAAAGAGAAAGTGAGGTTTGGGGGGCTGAAGTGGTTGCCCAAGCTCTTATCTACCTAAAGGAGTCAACATTAATTCAGATCTCTGACTTCCGGTCCAGCAATCATAACAATCCGCCATCCTCCCTGGTCCTGCCCACTCAAAGCTTCTTGCCTCTAAGGTCTCAGTCATTCAAGGCTGCTTTGACTATTCCAGTTTACATTAGTTTCTCCCATGAGGGTCTAGCATATACTCAGCAAGTTTTTAAAATTGAGACATAATTGATATCTAACATTTTATTAATTTAGGTGTACAACATAGTGACCTGGTATTTGTATATATTGTGAAATGAGCACAGTAAGTCCAGTTAACATCTATCACCTCACGTAGTTACAAGTTTTTTCTTGTAATAAGAACTTTGAAGATATGCTCCTAGCAACTTGCACATGTACAATGGAGTACCATTGACTATCGTCCCCATGCTGTACACTATATCTCATGACTTATTTATTTCATAACTATAGATGTTTGTACCTTTTGACCACTTTCACCCATTTCTTCCCACCTGTACCCTACTCCCGCCTCTGGCATCCACCGCTCTGTCCTGTGTATCCACAAGTTCAGGTTTGCTGTTGTTTTGGGGCCACATATAAGTGAAATCACAGGATGTGTCTTTTTCTCTCTGACTTATTTAACTTAGCATAATGGCCTCAGGATACATCCACATGGTTACAAATGGCAAGATTATATTCTTTTTATGGCTGAATAATATTACATTATACATATATTTTACATAGGGGTTTAGAGGCACTGGTCCCAGTACAGTGGAGAATTTGCATATAAATTTTGACTCCCCCAAAACTTAACTACAGCTGTCCCTCAGTATCCACAGTGATTGATTCCAGGACTCTCTACAGATACCAAATTCCATGGATGCTCAAGTATGTTGAATTAAATATACTGGTGTAGAACATACTGGTGTAAAACAATGCATACAGTTGGCCCTCCCCATTGATGGATCCCAACTTCAGATCAAAAATACATTTTTCAATCTATGGTTGGTTGAACCTATAGATGAAAAACCAGAGAAACAGGGGGCCAACTGTATATTTATTGAAAAAAAGAATCCATCCACATATAAGGGGGCCCATGTAGTTCAAACCCATGCTGTTCAAGGTCAGTTGCCTACCACCTTTTCTTCATCCATTCATCAATGGACACTGGTCATTTCCATGTCTTGGCCATTGTGAATAATGCTGCAATGACCTTTTCAGGTTAGCATTTCATTTGCTTTGAATGGATACCCAGAAGTACAGCTGCCGAATCATATGATAGTTCTATCTTTAATTTTTTTGAGAAAATTTCATACCATTTTTGATGGTGGTTGCACCAATTACATCCCCACCAACAGTGCCCTAGGGTTCCCTTTTCTCCACATCCACTGCAACACTGTTATTTCTTGTGCTTTGATAATAGCCATTCTAACAGGTGTGAGATGATAACTCACTGTGATTCCGATTTGCATTTCCCTGCTGATTAATGATGTTAAGCACTTTTTCATGGACCTGTGGGCCATTTGGATGTCTTCTTTGGAAAAATGTGTATATAGTTTCTCTGCCCATTATTTAATTGGATTGTTTGGGTAATATTTTATTTTTATTTTTATTTTGTGCTATTGAGTTGTATGTGTTCTTCATATATTTTGGATATTAACCCCTTATTCTGATTTGCAGATATTTTCTCCCATTCAGTAAATTGCCTTTTCATTCTGTTGATGATTTCCTTTACCATGCAGAAAGCTTTATAGTTTGATGTAGTCCTACTTGTTTATTTTTGCTTTTATTACCTTTGCTTTTGATGTCAAATCTAAGAAAATATAATCAAGATAGATGTCAAGCAGCTCACCAACTATGTTTTCATCTAGGGGTTTTATGGTTTCAGGTCCTGTGTTCAAGTCTTTAACCCATTTTTAGCTGACTTTTTGTGTATGTGTGGTATAAGCTAGTGGTTCAGTTTCATTCTTTTGCATGTAGCTGTCTAGTTTTCCAAACACTGTTTATTGAAAAGACTGTTTTTCCCCCATTATATATTCTTGGCTTCTTTGTCACAAATTCTTTGACATATATGCAGAGGTTTATTTCTGGACTCTCTTTTGTTTCAGTGATCTATGTGTCTACTTTTAGGCCAATATTGTGCTATTTTGGTTACTATATCTTTGTCATTTATGATGAATTCAGAGAATATGATGCTTTCAGCTTTGTTCTTCTTTCTCATGATTACTTTGGCTACATTTGGGGTCTCCTGCAGTTCCATACAGATTTTTAGGATTGTTTATTCTATTTCTGTGGCAAATGCTGTTGGAATTTTGATGGAAACTTCACAAGAGAAAGTGACTTCAGGATCCTTTTACAGCACTCTGGTATTGAGGCACAACCTGTTCATTCATCTCAAGCTTTTGATCAATACAGTGAGCAACTGCAAAATGTTAGGTGTACAAAGTCACCTAATGTGATTATTATGGATAAAGAAACTGTCTCATGTACTGTTTTAAATGAATTTTTCATAAAAAAATGCAAAGGGAAATACCTGGCTATCAGGTCAACCTGGAAAGTCTGGATGCTCTGGTAGCTACTAAGTCACCCAGCTCAGCTGCCATAATAAAAAATAGATGGGAGTCGATGTCAGAAATTGCCTACCACTGGCTGGTGTGGCTTAGTGGATTGAGCACTGGCCTGTGGACCTAAAAGGTCACTGGTTCAATTCCTAGTCAGGGACATGCCTGGAGTGCAGGCCCTGTCCCCAGTTGGGCCAGGTGAGAGGCAGCCAATCAAGGTTTCTCTCACATTGGTGTTTCTCATCCTCCCTTTCTCCTTCCTTTCCCCTCTCTAAAAATAAATTTTAAAATATTAAAAAAGCTTCTCATGGCTAAAGAAAACAGTATTAAAATAAAAAGAGAACCAACCATGTGGGAAAACATATTTGCTAATGATACCTCAGACAAGGGTTTAATCTCCAAAATATATAAAGAACTTACATGACTCTACTCTAAGAAGACAAGCAACCCAATTAAAAAATGGGCAAAGGACTTGAACAGACACTTCTCCAAGGAGGACATACAGAGGATCCAGAGGCACACAAAAAGATACTCAGTATCGCTAGCTATCAGAGAGATGCAAATTAAAACCACAATGAGATACCACTTGACACCAGTCAGAATGGCCATCATAAACAAAGCAACAAACAAGTGTTGGAGAGGTTGTGGAGAAAAGGGGACCCTAGTGCACTGTTGGTGGGAGTATAGACTGGTACAACCACTATGGAAAACAGTATGGAATTTTCTAAGAAAACTAAAAATGGATCTACCTTTTGACCCAGCAATTCCACTGCTAGGACTATATCCTAAGAACCCTGAAACACCAATCCAAAAGAACCTATATACCCCAATGTTCATAGCAGCACAATTTACAATAGCCAAGTGTTGGAAGCAACCTAGGTGCCCATCAGTAAATGAATGGATCAAAAAACTATGGTACATTTACACAATGGAATTCTGTGCAACAGAAAGAAAGAAGGAGCTCCTACCCTTCACGACAGCATGGATGGAACTAGAAAGCATTATGCTAAGCGAAATAAGCCAGGTGGTGAAAGACAAATAACGTATAATCTCACCTTTAACAGGAACCTAATCAACAAAACAAACAAACAAGCATAATATAACCAAAGACATTGAAATAGAGAACAGGCTGATAGTCATCAGAGGGGAGAGGGGAGGGAATTTCAGGGGAAAAGGGGAAGGGTTTATAGGAACAAGTATAAAGGACACATGGACAAAAACTATGGGGGGTGGAAATGGGAGCGAGGTGGGGAGGGCTGGGGCAGTGGGCTGGGATGGGAGCAAAAGACAGAAAACTGTACAAGAACAATTACAACAAACTCATAGCTATCAAGAACCACACCTAAAACAAAAGTAAACTAAGCAAACAGCTAGAACAGGAACAGAACCACAGAAATGGAGATCATATGGAGGGTTAGCAACAGGGGCGTGGGAGGAGGAGAGAGGGGGAAAAGGTACAGAGAATGAGTAGCATAGATAATGGGAAAAAAATAGACAGGGGGAGGGCAAGAATAGTATGGGAAATGTAGAAGCTAGAAAACTTATGACCCATGGACATGAACTAAAGGGGGGAATGTGGGTGGGAGAGGGTGGGTAGGGTGGAGGGGAATGATGGGGGAGAAATGGGACAACTCTAATAGCATAATCAATAAAATATATTTAAAAAAGGGAAAAAAAGAACAATTAAAATAAAATTAAAAAAATAAAATATTTTACAAACGCTGAAAAAAAATTAAAACATTTAAAAAAATAAAAAGAAATTGCCTTTTATTTTTTAATCAATATTTTTTTAATTGTTGATCTTGTACAGTTTTCTGTCTTTTACTCCCACCCCAGCCCACCACCCCAGCCCTCCTCACCTTCCTCCCATTTCCAACCCCCATAGCTTTTGTCCATGAGTCCTTTATACTTGTTGCTCTAAACCGTTCCCCTTTTTCCCTGAAATTCCTTCCCCTCTTCCCTCTGGTCACTGTCAGACTGTTCTCAATTTCAGTGTCTTTGGTTATATTATGCTTGTTTGTTTTGTTGATTAGGTCCTTTTATTTTGGGGGGCTCAAGAGAGAGTATTCTGTGATAGTATTACCTGTGATAAACCCAGGTAATATTGGGTTCAATACTGGGACTCATATTTGGAGAATTTATGAAAGGAAGTTTTAACTTTTTTTTTAAGAAGTGAGGGCTAGGGCAAATCCAGAAATTGTGTTTTAATGATGATAACAGTAAGAGCTATTAATTGTTGGACTTCATTATGAAAAACACTTGCTGATTGCTTTAACTGTAGTATTTTTCTTGTCATTTAAGTCTCGTGTTAAACCACGTTAGATATGAGTGACTTGACTTAGGAAGTTTAGGTAACTTAGCGGAGACCACACAGCTAATACATGTCAGAGCCACTGTGACTCCATGGTCCTGGGCCTTACGTAGGATACACACTGCCTCAGACCGAGTTACAGGAACTGGAAAGACATTACCCAAAGAGGACATTCTGAAATACTATGCAGGAATCCCCTTTCTAACGTATTGATTGTTAACAGTGAAATACGCTGCTTTGGGATGAGACAATCCCCACCTCAGGGGAGGCAGTTAATGAAGCGAAGTGGGGCTAGATGATCTCTAAGGCCTCTCCTGTATCAGCCTGGGTGCTGAGGCTTGTGCAAAGGCATTTTGCTCCGAGGAATGGAGAATGACAATGTATTTGTGTTGCAAAGACTCAAACTTTGCACTACATAAAACTTAGGAAAGAGAAGCACTTTCCCATCTATTTTTGGAATTATTTTGGGTTTGCCAACTATGTCTGGGTGTTCTTTTCTCAAAAAGCCAGGTCACTATCAGAGCATTCAGCAAAGTTTCAAGGTTAACTCTTTCTCTGTCTATCTTTTAGAACTAGACTTTTTGTTCTTTCAAGATAAAATGTTATTTTTGTTTTCTTAGAGCCTAGCATACTGCCTAGAAAGTGCTAAATAAAAATTTGTGAAAATGAACTGTAAGGAAAAAAAAATCAGATCATGTCACTCCCTTATTCAAAATATTTTGTTTCTCCCTAAGCCTCCAGGAATATGTCCAAATTTTTTAATGTGAAATACTCTCTATGATATGTCCTCTTTCTACATCTCCCATTGCATCTTTGTCCCTTCTTCGTTGTGTTTTATGTTCCAACCACTGCTTGTCTATTTTCCTTGTATGCTTGCTGTTTCTGACCTCCATGTACCTGCGAGGTGGTTCCCTCTGCCTGGTGTGCCTCAGGGGCCACTTCCTCTGGAAACTCCTCATTCATTCTTCCAGGTCTCACCAAACCCAGTAGGATTATGACACCATCTTTGATCCTCCCACAGAACCTCTATCATGGCACCCAGGGCTCTGTGTGTTTCAGCGTTTGGACAGCCCTCTTTACCACCAGACACTAATCCCCTTGAGGGTAATGCATTTTGTTCATCTTGATATTTGCAGAACCATGGTCTTCACCTGGTCAACAGATGACAATGGATAAATGAGTGAATCGGTCAAAGTGCTTTAACAGTTGACATTGATGGTTATTCTACCTATATGACTTCAAATTCTTTCAAAATCTAGAAAAATAGAAAACCGCAAAGATGTGCCCAATTGCTTTGTCTTTACAAATAAGAAGCAGATCTAATTTGCCTAAATGAAAATGAAAGGTAGAAACCATCCCTGTTTGCTTCACACAAGCTGATTGTCTGGTGACTGCATAGATTCATTCTTGATTCACTGAGAATGTATTTACAAATATGGCATTGTTATAGAGTTTAGGTTGAGATCACAAATAAGATATTCGAAGTATGTATTTACTCATCATTGTATAAGCATTAGTCTGGTATTTTTGTGAAATATTAAAAATATTTTAGTTATTTTTCTAATGGTGCCATAAGGTACTTAAAAACTACTAGCCTTGTGCTATAGACTAAATGTTGTATGTGTACTAACTCCCGATGTGATGGTATTTGGAGGTGGAGCCTTTGGAAAGTGATTAGTTCATGAAGGTGGAACCCTCATGAATGGAATTAGTGCCCTTATAAAGTGGACCCCAGAAAGCTCCCTCACTTTCTCTCTGCCTTGCCAGGTTGATGATACGTGTAAGCAACCTAACATAGTTCCTGGTGTGTAATAATAAGCATTCTATAAATGTTAGCTGTCGTCATTTTGCTATTTCTGTTAATAATATTTTCATCAGCCCAGTTATAAGAAAATAAGTAAAACAAAATTGATTCAAAAACAATAATAGTAATGATTACTCATTAACAACATTTGCCAGAAATTTTCTATATTTTGGACACTATTTTATAAATAATTATCTGTATTATTTAATTCTCAAGACAACCTTTACTACTTATTTAAATTTCATTATGAGAATCAATAAGTAAATACTTATAAGTAGCTAAAAAAGTTTCTGCCATATATTAAGTGCTATACATGTTTATTAAAATAAAAAAGATAAATAGTATTATTCCCCCCATTTATCAGGTAGGGAAAGTGATCACAGAAATTAAGTGACTGGGCCAAAGTTACATGGCCAGAAAGAGGTGAAACTGGAGCCCAAGCCATGTCAGGCCAGTTGCTGCATCCCTCACACTGAAGTGCATGGCCAATGGTACTGGTACTTCCCACAGAGTAGAAGCTGTACCCACAATGGAAATGAGGAGAGCAATTCATTTGTGGAGTTAGCATGCATGTCCCCTCCTTCCCTCATATCCTTAAACAATAATTTCTTCCAACTCCTGAACATTCAGTTCTCTCTCTCTCTTCATCTGCTTGGGTGGTCCTTTGTGTCTCAGAGAACAACTCAGCCACACAGATCCCCTTTCTCTTTCTGATCACACAGGGACCTTGAAAAGTCACTTTCTCTCTCAAGAGACTTACAGTTTAAAAGAGCTCCATTTCCATCCACCCTGTAGGTTGCAGGTCAACCCAGATCAGAAATCTATCCGCTTTTTTCCCCTCTCTGTGAGTTTTCCTAGAATGTTTCTAATTCCCCCTTTGGACAAATCTGCATAACTTTTGCCCAGAGTCCCAGGAAACACGTTCCTGACCATGTGCATTTGTGTTACATAATTATATAGGAGAAGCGTGGGGACACATGTTACCTTTTAGCTGCCACCAGGGGAGTGGCAGAGTGTGCGCACATCATTAGCACAATCATTTGCCTTTCTTCTGAATAACCTGCATGCCTGTTTGCAAGAAAGCCTCGTTTGTTTTCTGTGTGTATTCTGCATCTGTTTTTCTGATCTACATGATAAGAAAATCACTATTCTTTGAATCCACAGCTTGAGGGACCTGCTTTGCTTTTCAAGTACGATAGGTTCTTAAACACAAGCAGGATGAAAAACATATTGCGTATCCCTTGGGGACTATTTAAAATGTAAAATATAAATATTTCTGCTTTGAATGTACTTAACTTAGCAAGTCCCTATCTGGTTTCTGTCCATTCAGTCATCACACTGACATTGTGTTTGCCATTCCTTCATTTCGCTGAGTCAAAATGAGCTGGAGAAGCGAAAATCAGCACTTCGGCCTTTTCCGCTGAGCAGAGTGCACGAAGGTTGCCAAGTCTGCCTTGATCACATAATGCCTTTCAGATAAGGATAACTCCGCAGTAGGCCCTGCCTCGTGTTAGTGTTTTATGGTGACAGATATGCTGGCTCAGGGTCTCCTGCTGCAATGAATCCATTGTGAGGGAAAGCTAACAGGACAGTCAACCAGCCGGGGAGTGCACACTCCACCTCGGTTGTGCTGCACCTGGGACTTGAGGTGCTTGCCCTGTCAGGGCCAACTCAAAACTACCCAACTCCTTTTTGCCTCTACCTCTAACCTGGGTGTCTGGGTGAATTTCCAAATTTAGAGGAAGAGCTAAGAAAACGTCAACATCTTCCTTCTGGCACCTCCCTTCTTTGAGCTGTACTTCAAGTAGGACTGTGAATATCATTTTTGGCTCCAAGTTTGCTGTAAACCTCCTGGAATAGTGCTCAGAAGGTCACTTCATACATCGTCTCCCCTGTAAGTGAGTGTCCAGATGAGAATACTGTGTGGTGATCAATCTACTTGTCACAGAGCCTTCTGGTTAATTTTTTGCAGGAAACAATGGGGTTTGGTGCAGAGAAGTCACCTTCGGAACTTCTGTCGTTGCCTTCTCTCTCTTCTCAGCTCTTGCATCATTTTGGATAAACCAGAGAAGAGATTGTGCCTGGAGACTGACCCCATTCCCAGTGTCTTAGTCCTTTCCAGCCGCTATAGTCTTATAGCGCTTATAAACAACAGAAATTTACTCCTCCCAGTTTTGGGGCCTGGAGTTCTGAGATTGAGGGTCCAGCACAACTGGGTCCTGGAAAGGGCCCTCTTCCTGGTTGCAGTTAATACACAGCCTTCTATTTGTGTCCGCATATGGCAAAAGGGCCAGGGAGCTCTCTGGGGTCCTTTCTACAAGGGCTCTAATCCTTTTCTTCAACCTCATGACCCAGTTCCCTCCCTGAAGGCCCTATCTCCTAGCACCATCACATTGAGGATTATGCTTTCAACATACGAATTTGGGGGAGACACAAACATTGAGTCCATGACATCCAGCAATGTGACATACTGTGGGCTGGCCAACTCAGGCATTTGCTCTATCATTCCCACCCTAGGATCTCCAACAAGCTCTCAGATCTAACGTTCTGTGGCTTATCTTCTCTTCCCTATACTTTCTTCATTTTCCTTTTTATCTTTCATTTAAAAACCAAGTACTTATGTGTACTAGAAACTGTGATGCCTTGTGATTTGCAAGAGCTGGAGTCAAAGGAAGTAGACACAGATAAGGCAGGGAACTTCCCAGCCACCTTTGCCCTTCGGAATATCAGAAGCCATTATCCCTGGCCTGGGGCCATTATTTATTCCAGGCTCCTGTCTCCTGGGGGCTCTCTGGCCCTCAGTGTCCTCATCTGTAACATAAGGAGGCTGAGCTTGCTGATCACCAAAAAGCCTTCTAACTCCAACCTCCTTTTATGATGCTGCTCCATTTACCTCTTCAAATGCTCAGGAGCTGGAGCTAATTGCAGCATCTGGAGAAGCAGAGCTCTGAAGCTCAAAAGTCCTGCACAGATGTCTCTGGTGCTGCATGGCTCATAAACTGAAGCAAAGCAGCATGTAGAAGATATATACTTTCAAGGAGAAAGATTGCCCTTGTCCTCTTTTTATTTTTCATTAAATTGTACCTGGAATTCAAGAACATTGAAAAAATTTTCTTTTAATTTGGAAATTTTATTTTACAAAAATCACCTACAATCACCTGACACTGACATTATAGATAATGAAATTTTTTTTTTTTTTTTTGGTTCAAGTTTATCTCAGCCGTATGATTATTGTACAGTTGGGAGACATTTGTTCTATGCTTTATTTTATCATGAAGCATGAATCTTTCCAAATTTCCTGTCTCCATAATCATCATTTTAATATTTGCAAAATTTTGCATCCACTATTATAATGGCATTAGATTTTCTCAAAGTTTTTGGTGCTATAAATACTGCTACAATGAACATCTTCACACTGCTAGATCTGACCATTGACATTTCTAACTCCTTAGGAGTTATGAACTTTAATCCTGGGAGGAGCACCCTGCTGGCCTGGCAGATCCCCAGTGTGCATTTCCAGATGGCTTTGGCACTGAGGAGATCAGACGTGGGCTTCAGCCAGCCTCGTTCTACCTGTACAGCTTTGGATGGTGTCTGCAGCATGTTTCCCCGTCTATGAAACAGAACAGCTGTCAGGATTCAATAAAAGAGCACATGTGAACGCACACAACAATGAGTTTGATATATAGTGACGTCATATTAATTCTGGCCTGCCTGCTAGGCAGTTGTTATTTATGGTGTTTTCTATCTAATCAAAACCTGGAAAGACATTATGAATACAATTCTACTATTTGTTTTGTCAGAGTTTTGTTGGTGTATAATGTTAACTTAATCTTGTATGCACTAAGTTTCCATTTGGACAGACACTGTGCCTTTTACAGTGTGTAGAATGTAAAAAACAAGATCCTAGTTCTCAAGGCATTTGCCATCTTTATGGGGAAATAAAGCAAATGTGTGAATAGCTCTTATTGCTATGCACGCACGTTGAGTGACATATAAGGGGTGTGGCCTGCAGTCGGGCTTCAGAGGAGGAAGAGGGAATTTCCAGAGACACAGTTCCAGCTCAGCCCCTTTAATTGTACCCACCCACCCACCAGCATGAGCCCTATTCTTTTGGCTCTTGTTCCATGATTTCAAATACGCTGGTTTCTCCAGTTTGTTTAATATGCTTTTGTTCTTGCTCTCCGTTTAAACTTCTTGGATTAGAAGTACGGTTTTAAACCATTTTTCTCATTTCTGCCCTTGTGCTCCTTCAGGAGATGATATCTCAGCCCAATGGCTTCACACATCAAATAAACACACGTTCCAGGAAATCCAGGAGGCTAGCCACGCCCTGATTTCTTAGCCACACCCACATTCATATCCCTGCCAGGCAGCATGCTCAGAAAGTACATTTTGGTAAACATTGGATTTATTCCTTTAAAGATGAAAAGGTATTTCAAAATGTAGAAAGGATATGTATGTAGATGGTGGGAATTGGCCAAGCAAATGTGCAAAGACAGGAAATCATCACAGGTTTGGGGAATGCTAAATAATTGCACTGGAATATAGATATATATAAGAGGTGAGTCATAGAAGATAATTCTGAAATAGATAAGTTGAGGTAAAATTGTGAAGGCTGCAGAAATGTCAATTAATAGTTTTAAACTACTTTTGAGAGATGGTATGAAGCTATAGGGCAAGGGTGTCAAACTCATTTTCTGGGGGGCGGGGAAGCCACATCAGCCGCCCAGTTGCCTTCAAAGGGCTGAATGTAGAGCTCCTTGCCCCTAGTTAAGGAGTAGTTGCATTTATACGGTCCTAAAATTACATTCGGCCCTTTGAAGGCAACCTCGAGGCTGATGTGGCCCCCAGTGAAAATAAGTTTGACACCCCCTTTGAGGGCTTTCTAAGCTGAACATGTGCAAGCTTTCCTGACAAGGTTTTTGCTGTGTAGAAAGGACTATGATCCCATGACGATGTGCACCAAGCCTCTGTTGGGCCCCTTGATGGCCCTCTGTTACCACAGATGCCACTTGCTTCAGCTGCATGGGGACTTTTTCACTTTCTGGCCTGACACTTCTCCGATGCTGCAACCAGGACAAGAGGGAAGACTCCTAGTAGACACTTGGTCCTGTAGGCCGACATACAAACACGTGAATTCACAGGGCAACCTGTCCCAGTGGGGGGACAGTGCATGACTACCCTTCTGGGGCACGTTCTGCATAACCCCTGTGAGTGTCCAGCAGGACTGAGCCCGGAATGTACTATGGAACTACTGCCTTAATTTTCTGTTTCATTCTCTGCACTCCCCCGCTCCTATTCCTTGGGACCCTTTCCCAAAGTAAATACCTTGTCTCAAGGTCTGTTTTCCCTTGAGAAGTTGGGCTAAGACCCACTGGACCTGTGTTTCTGCCAGAAAGCGAGGATGATAAAAAGGCTCCAAAGTGCATTTCAAATTCATTAGCCTATTAAACTGTGCAGGGTTGTTTTTGTTCTTTTGTTCTCCAAATCCTTTTTTTTTTCTTGGTAAAATAAATTTGACATAAAATCTGCCATGTTAAGTAAGTATTTTTTAAGTGTATGATCCAGTGGCATTAATTCCATTCACAGTTTTGGGCTACCACTTGTACTTCAAAATGCCTTCATCACCTGAACAGAAACTCCTAGCTGTCAAGCAGTAACTCCCAATGGTCCCAGCCCCAGTGAGCTCTTAACTATTTTCTGTCTCTATGAATTTGCCTATTGTAGGAATTCATGTAAGTGGAATTATACAATATTTGTCCTTTTGTGTCTGGCTTCTTTTATTTCACATAATGTTTTCAAGGTTCTCCAAGTTGTAGCATGTGTCAGAATTTCACTCCTTTTTATGGCTGAATAATATTTCTGTTGCATGTGTGTCTCACTGTGTTTTATCCATCCAGCCTTTGTTGATGAACACTTGGGCATCCTCAGTCTTTTGGCTACAGTGCATAATGCTGTAATGAATATGGTTGTACAAGAATTTGTCTAAGTCCCAATTTCAGTTCCTTTGGATATACAGCTAGGAGTGGAATTGCTGAGTCAAATGGTAACTTCTATGTCAGCTTTTTGACGAACCACCAAACAATTTCCCATAGCAGCTGCACAATGTATGTTTTTGCCAGCAATGGAGGAATGCTTCTATTTCTCTACATCTTCAACAACATTTGTTATTTTCTGTTGTTATTATTATTATTATTATTTTATAGCTATTCTAGTGGGTGTAAAATATTTATTTCCCTGTGCTTTTGATTTGCATTTCCCTACTGACCAAGGAATATCTTTTCATATGCTTATTGGCCATTTGTATATCTTTTTTGTAGAAATGTCTGTTCAAGTCCTTTGCTTTTTTTAAAAAAATGGGTTGTTTGTGGTTGTGTTGTTGAGATTTAAGAGTTCTTTATGTACACGGGAAATAAGATCTGATATACACCAGGCACATCATTTGCAAACATTTTCCCATTCTATCAGCTGTCTTTTCACTTTCTTGATAATGTTCTTTCATGCACAAAAGTTTTAAATTTCGAAGTCCAATTTCTCTGTTTTATCTAGTTGCTCATGCTTTTGGTGTCATACTTAAGGGTCCATTGCCAAATTTAAGTTTCTGGAAATTTACAACTATGTTTCCTTGAACTGTTTTTTTTTTTTTTTTTTTTTTGAGACTCAATATGTCTCAGGCATTTCCCATATGCAATCTTATTTAATCCCTGCAGCAAACCTATGTTGTACTATTGTCCCTTTTGGATTGATGAGGGCATTTAACCTCAAAATAGTAATTTGCCCCAAATCGTGCAACTTGTAAAATCATAGGGCAGGGACTTGAAGCAGTGGTTCCAAATTCCTGATAGATACTAATTTGGGGATTCAGGAATAAGTTATCATTATTTATAGAATTTCTTATGAATTCCCCCAAATCATAAGTTATTCTTAAAACATTTCCAACATTCTTTATACACTTTAATAATTATTATAGATATCTAAATATTTTGTTTATAAACAAGAAATATTGGATTTAGTAGTATTTGTTAAAGCATAGTAAATGTTCAAACACTGGAAAATGCCAGCAAACAGTATTGGCTAGTATTTAAATAATGAAATATTTGGATCTCTGAGCAAGGTTAACTGAACTACAAAAATCCCATGGGGAAATTGCCAACTTAGGATTTATTTGCTTCTGAAACCCGTTGCTTAGAACAGTATTCAGAGGATTTAAAGAGGCATACAATGTGTATGCACGTATTAATATTTATTTTATGTGCCAGAATGACTCACTGTTGCAGCAGATGGGGCCAGGAGTACACTCACATGCAAGCAAGACTGACAGGTTACAGGGCAAATATGCCTCTCTTATTTTGATTGTTATGTGTTAATTCTTGCTAGAAAATTATACCTTTCCCCCTTCCCCAATTTCCCCACTGATTTTTCTCAGAATTTAGGAAAACAAATTTTCTCAGAAATGCCAAGAAAGAATTTCTGCATGAAAACACTAATTATAACCAGATCTGGTTTTCCCCCTTAAAACTCATGTCCTTCCCACTGCTATATCTGACAGCCTCTTATAGGAGGTGGAAGAGGAAGGAGAAAAGGAGAAGACAATTGGGTTTTATAACTAGGAGCTTTGCACTATCACACCTTGAGACTGGTTGTTGGATGTATGTTTCCTATTGCTGCTGCAACAAATTACCACAAACTTAGTGGCTTAAATTAACACAGATTTATTCTCTTACAGTTCCAGAGGTCAAAACTCCAAAATCAGTTCCACAGGGTTAACGTCAAGGTTTTGGCAGGACTGGTTCTTTCTGGAGGCTCTGAGAGCTTCTTGTGTTTTTCAGGTTCTAGTGGCTGACTGTATCCCTTGGCTCGGCTTGCGGCCTCCTCCTGACCTTCGAAACATCTTTCCAGTCTCTGCTCTCATCATCATTTCATCATTTCTCCTCGCATGCTAACTCCTCCTCCCTCCCTCTTTTAGTGATTCTTGTGATTACATTGGGGCCTTTATATAATCCAGGATAGTATCTTGCATCTAAAGATCTTTAACTACAGCTGCAAAGTCCCTTTTTGCTGTACAAGGTTAACATTCGCAGGTCCCAGGGCGTAGGACAAGGATTTGATTCAGGGACCATTATTCAGCCTACCACATTGGGCATTGAGGTCTACTCTTCAAGTAAGAATAAAAGGGAAATAGGGAGGTATAGGACCAAATAATAGGTGCACCACCCAAGGCAGGGCACTGAAGAATGTGCCCAGGTGTCAATAAAGCATCTCACTAGGTCAAATTCAAGGTATAACAGAACTCAGAGGCTCCTAGCCTGATCAAAGTCAAAAGCTGGAAAGAAAGAAAGGTCTTAACATGGAAGAGAAGGAGGGAGGGATCCAGATGGCTGGTGTTATGAGGTTTAAGTGG
This sequence comes from Glossophaga mutica, assembly GCA_039655065.1. Lineage (NCBI taxonomy): Eukaryota > Metazoa > Chordata > Mammalia > Chiroptera > Phyllostomidae > Glossophaga > Glossophaga mutica. Next base: position 164,509,923 of record CM077303.1, read on the forward strand.
GCAGTCATGAAGGAAAATCAGTCAACACACTCCAGAGCGCCTGCTTAGACTTTGATGTAGAGGGAGGTCTAGTCTCTTGGAAGGAAACCAGAAGCATCAAGTATGGCTTCAGTGCTGTCAGGATAACAGGAGGAACCACCTTGTGCCTGCACTAAGAATTCAGAAGGTGGGGAAAATGCAAAAGCATCGTTCTCATGACCTTTGTGTCTTAGGAGAATGCAGGTTTTGGGAATTGTGATATCCCAATCTGACATGTGTCATGTATGGGTGAGGTGAGCTTGGCATTCTACATAGTTAGAATTAGGAATACGTTCGGGCACATCTGATTTTCAGAAAAAACGATTTCGTTATTCTTAAGGCTACCAAGCATTAGCACCTCACATGTATGTGCTTGTGTGTGCGTGTAAATTTTAGAAAGAACTTATTTTACATGCCCACTCTCTCAAGTGATATATATACCAACATCGCCTATAGTTCCCCGATACCAAAAATACTTCTTCTTACAGGTCCATGTGAGGATTTCTTCTAATGTACACCTGGAATGGGAGCCCGGGGTCCCAGTGTATGCGTAAGTGCCTGGTCACTCTCCATGATGACAGCATCAGTCTCCATCTCCTCCGGCAGCACAGGAGGGCTTGGATGTCCTCACCTCCCCGTCAACATTGTCACTGCCTAACTGATGTGGACACCGGCTAGCAGTGTCCGTGTCATTATGGATGAAATAAAAACATATACACGAATTACCGAGTCCGGTGGAGGAAAAAGGATGACAGCGTGACTTTTCTCTCAAGGGGAGCAAAAGCCCGCAGCCTCTGCCACAACAGGCCTTTATTCTATCTCTCCTCACAAGATGGTCCTCACTCACTATGCACCAGTTACAACAAAAGGAACCAATGCCCCTAATCACATCACCGAAGGAGGATATTAGCAAATGAAAAGGCAAAAGTGGTTGAGCCAGTTACACTGGTCTCTGCAAAGTTTGTATTTGCAGGGTGAGGGAGTTTTCAGCAAAAAGCAGCTTAGGCACATTGCAAATCTGATTACCTAGGAGAGAACCTATCTGTGGGTGTGGGCCCTGTGCATCTCCGAGTGGGAGCTGGGCCCATGCCACGCAGAAGGGTCTCCCACACTTAACTTCCTAGTTTTGCCTATCAATTCATTAGGTGATATCTTCTTCTCATTTTAATTTTTATTTCTCTAATTATTATTGAGTAGCATCATTATTTTTTGTGCCTTATAGTCATGTGACCTCTGCAATAAATTGCCTCTTTGTATCCTTTGTTGACTTTTTGATTGAAATTGTTATTTTTTTTCTTGGTTGATATGAAAATGTCCCTTTTATTCTCAGATAGTAATCCTCTATTGATTTTATTGGCAATACATATAACTTTTCCATTCTGTCAATTTATTAATTTTGTCTATGATGTTCTTTGCTGAACAAACATCCTTAATTTTTTGTTTTTAATGTAATCTTTATTATATTTTTTATATTACCTTTTTGTACACTTATACCTCCCTCCCTCCAGCAATTACCACACTGTTGTCCACATGTCCTTTTTTCCCTCTAACCCCCGACACAACTCATTGTCATTTGATGTAATTGAACTCATCAAGTTTAGTTCCCTTGTTTGCATTTTTGAGGTTTTGTTTAAGAATTCTCCCCATTGCAAGTCACAAAAATGTTCCTCTATATTTTCTAATAACTTAAGGCCCTTACTTGAAGTTTATCTATCTGGTACTGGATGGCAATTCAGGTTTATTTTTCTTCTTGTAGCAGTCCAGTTTTCCTAATACTAGCCATGAAATATCTCTTCTTTGCCCATTGGTTCCTGGTTCCATTTTGTTATATACTTTAAGTTTCCCTGTATGCATGGATCTATCCCTGACCTCTGTTTTCTGTTCTGCTGGTCCCTTTGCTGTCAAACCCTACTGTTTTCCTTACTGTGACTATGGTGAGCCTTAGTAATTGCTACACATCCTTATAGATTTTCTTTTAAGAATAACTTTACTTTCAAGGACCTTCATCTTCTTTTCTTTTTAAAATTAAGACATATATATATATACCTACATGTACCATAAAATATACCCTTTTAAAGTGTACAATACTCTGATTTTTAACTATACTTGTAACCTTCTCCAGTCTCTAATCAGAACCTCTCTACCACCCCAGAAAGAAACTTTGTAGCTACTAGCAGTGACTCCCAATTCCCTTTCCTCAAACCCCTGGCAACTACTACCTACCTTCTATGATTTACTTGCTCTGAACCTTTCACTTATGTGGAATCGTGTAACGTGATCTTTTGTGACTGGCTTCTCTCACTAAGCATAATGTTTTCAAGGTTCATCCATGTTCTAGTATGTATCAGCAGTATTTAGTATTTTTATTTCCAAATAATATTCCACCATATGGATATACCACGTTCTGTCTATCTGCTCATTAGGTGATAGATGTTTCCTTTTTTGACTGTCATGCATGATGCTCTTATAAACATATGTGCACATGTTTCTGAGTAAACATAGTTTCATTTCTCTTGCATGTATATATCTGAGTCAAACTGTTGAGTCATGTACTAACTCCATGTTTACCTTTGAGGGACTCCCAAACTGGTTTCACAATTTTACATTTCCGCCAGCGATGCACGAGGGTTGCAGTTTCTCCACATCCTTTCTTATTGTTGGTCTTTTGATTATAGCCATTTTAGTCAGTGTGAAATGGTACTTCACTGTGGTTTTGATTCCATTTCTCTGAGTGACTAATGATGTTGAGCATCTTTCCATATGCTCGTTGGTCATTTGTAAAACTTCTTTAGGGAAAATGTCTTTTCAAATACTTTGTCCATTTTTTAAAAACTGTGTTTCATGCCTTTTTATTGTTCAGCTGTAAGAGTTCTTTATATATTCTGGGTACTGGACTCTTATTAGATATATGAATTGTGCATATTTTCTCCCATTCTGTAGTCTCTATTTTCACTTTCCTGATGGGTCCTTTGAAGTGTTTCCCAAGTAAGTTGATAGTAACCCTGCCTTTTCATGTTCAGTCCCAAAAGTTTGGAAACATCCTTGATTCTTCTCTTTCTGTCTAAATCTACATCCAATCTGTCAGGAAGTCCTATTGCTCTGCCTTCAAAGTGTCAACAAACCCTAACCCCTCTCACTTGATCCACTGTTACCTCCAAAAGCACTATTATCTTTTTCTGGATTAATGCTTAGGCTCCTACCTCTCTATTCCCTGCTTTTACACCAACCCTCAAACTGTCTCTTCTCAATACAGTACCAGAATGATCCACCTACAGCCTCACTCAAAGTGTATCACTTCTATGATCAAGTCTTGCTCAAATCACTCAGAGTGGGAGCCAAACTCCTGGAAATGGCTGAGGATGCCTACCAGATCTGCCTCAATCTCTGAACAGTTCTCCTTACACAGACCCCTTACTCAGCTCTGATCCCACCGCCCTGGCTCCTTGTACATTCCCACCTCTGGGCCCTTGCGCTTGCTGTTCACCTTATTGTGATGCATTTCTACAGATGATCACAGCACTCTGATTTTTCATGTGTTTGCTAAAATGCCATCTTTCAGTGAAGACTTTCTGAATTATTTAGAAATCATGCCTTATCCCTTTTACCACCACCGTGGCCCTCCCTTTCCTGGTACCCTGGTTACTGATTTTCTCTAGAGTGTGTTGCCTTCTAATTACCATGTGCTGTGCTTAGTTTTGTTTTTGTAGATCTCTCTCTGTACTCCCACATTAGAAAGTAAGTTCCATGGAGGCAGGCATTTCAAAAGGCATTAAGATTAACAAGAACCCCAGGACCTTTTGAAGCTTTTCTGTTTGGAAATCAATACAGCAGCAATTCAAAATATTTGTCCTTCCTGTTTCACTGGGATTTGGGTGTAGTCCTTCCACCTTCTCTGTGCAGGGCTGTTTGGTCACATCCAGGACTTTCACATCTCTCCCAAGGCAAGTGGTGGGTTCACTGGTTTTGTTTGTTTGCTTTTTAAAATAAAGAAAAATGAACATATATTTTGAATAAGAAGAGAAATCACTATAGCCTTAGACATCAGCTCCTTCTCTCTTTTTCTCTTCAGACAATTTTTTTATTGCAATCTGGCTCTCTTTCTCTACCTAGATCATTCAACTGCTCCTAGCAGTTCCTAGCACTCATCAGAACCCAGAGAGGTGAGGGACTCCAGGGCGTAAACTTTACTAACATCAGGATGAATTGGCCTCTGGTGTCCAGCTTTCCTTTACTGAGATTATTCCCTTTCACTCACACTCTTCTATGCTTTCGTTTTTTATTTGTTAGTACAGCGTACATACAGAAGCACACAAATCATAAGTGTGCAGCTCAATGAATGTTCACAAGGTGAACACATCTGGCACAAGCAGCATTCAAATTAAGAAACCAAACACTGCTTAGAGGATACCCCCACCCACGGATTTGTTGCATTTTTAGCTGATGAAAGAGGCCAAGGCAAGAAACAAACAAATGGACAATAGAATAATTACATTTTTTAGCTTGAAAACAGTCTTTTATCTTTAAAAAATGAGTTTCCTCAAAAATATGTGCTTGATATTCTTAAATTTTTGTAATGAGCACCTACTAGACAATTTATAGTAGCGTTTTAGCTTTTGTCCCTTTTTAAAAAATGTTTTATTAAGTGGATGCTAATTTTGAATGTAGTACAAGGCTGGTTTGTCTTTTGATGCTGTAAGTGGAAGGCTCCCAGAAGTGCAGCGCGGCGCCGTCTGACCTCACTCGGAGATAACAACACTCAGATTCCTGTCGCCCTGTTCTTGGAAGCCTGTGCTTGGAACCCAGGCTCTCCTTATAGTAAGCAAAGCAGACAAATATCTATGCCCCAGAGATGCTGAGAAAGCCGCTAGCTCAAACTAACCCTCCTGAATTTGCTGGTTTCCCCTTCAGTTTCTTAAATCTGAGCTTTATTCCTTCAACTTGATGCTTGTTCCCTTGGCAAAGGCACAGAACCACAGAAAGGCATCGTTTAGGATACAATTCATATTCAACAAGTTCCAGATCCTTTCCTGACATAACACTTTATGGGGTAGAGTAGAAAGAATAATACTCTGGGGAGAAAGGGAGTAGGCAGGGGAAAGCGACATTTGTGAGAATTAGTGCACCTTCATGATTAAGAGACTAAGCAGGACAGACAAGTTTAAAAACCATGCCCATTTTGGGTCATTGCATTCAACTACCCTAAGAATTAGGTATGTTATCTACAACATAGTACTGGTGTCCTGAGGCATTGGTAAATAGGGATTATCACAGCAATAGTGTGGTGAGGATTCAATGAAATAATATATCTGTGGTAGGCAGAATAATGTCCCTCACAAAAGAAGCCCTATCCTAATCCTAGGAATCTGTGATTACAGCACTTTATATGTCAAAAGGGATTTTGCAGACTGATTACAGTTAAGGATCTTACAGATGGGGAGATAGCAAAATGGAATTAAGGTTGCAGATGGAATTCAGCGCACAAATCAGATGATTTAAAATAGGGAGATTGTCCTGGGTCCACTGCAATCAGAAAGGTCCTTAAAGGTGGAAGAGAGGGCCGAAGAGAAGATCAGAGTGATGTAAAGTGTTTTGAAAACAGTTGGACCCACCGTTGCTGTCTTCAAAATGGAGGAAGGGGCAATGAGCCAAGGAATCCTGGTGGTGTCTAGAAGCTGGAAAATTAAACTAACGAAAGTCATATTAGCAGGGAAAAAAGACAGAATTTTTATTAATATTTATGGGCACAGAGAAGAAATGAAATTCCAAGTGGATAGATCAGGAGTTTATTAGCCCTTTTAACAAAAGAAGGTGGGGCTGGAATTTCAATGGATGATAAACTAGGAAATATATGGGAGAACTAATGGAAGAGAAGGGCTGTTTAGTAAGGTCTGTTTATACAAATACATCTCCATGTTGATTTCCCTGTCTCTGATGACCTGAATCACTTTTCTTTTTCTGATATAGAGCAGGGCTGGGAAGGCAGAGGGGGGCCCCTTTACAAAAGAAAATTTGTGTCTTTCTTTTTCTTTAGGCAAAGAATGGAAAGACCAAGAACTATTCATGTATCTGTTGATTCTGAATTGTCTTCAGCTCAAAATAATCTTTATGCCCAAGGGGCATATTGAGGAATGCATATTCTGATTCCTTTCAATGGTTTTCTAAGGCTGTGTTAGGTTTGGATGTGTGAAGGTTAGCAAAAGTTGAAGAAAGAAACTATTTATCCATTTATTTAATACATTTTTATCAGAGGCTACCTGTGTGCCAGGCACTTGGCCAGGAGCTAAACATAGTCATATGAAACATATTTTTTTGCTTTTAAAGTCTTTCTAGCATGTCTTTCTAAAAGAGAAATATGGAAGAAAAATGAGTGAAATACAATGCCATAGGTGCTGCAAATAAGTACATAACATAAAAGGAACATAATAGCATAAATTGTCTATTTTGTCTGAGGAAAACATGTAATACTGAAAAATGTAGATGTTGTGGTGATTATCTCTGACTTCTGAGAAGCTGAAGTGCAATCTGAAATCAGAGTGACTCCATGATTCAGCAATGACTACTGTAAACAGCAGGCCTTGTTAGCAAATTGGAACTCACCGGAAGCCGTACTAAACAAACAGTTCATTAGGAGATGTTGCTTTGGTTGAGATGACATGTCTTTGAAAGTTTTACCAGTTGCTTATTTTCTTCAAAAAGAAAGTAAACCAACAAAATGATGTAATAATACTCATATCCAGTAATATATCACTGTAAAATATATAAAAGTTGGGGTTTGGGGGATTCAGTGGAATTTCCAAAGACTGTCTGAAATAAATTGCTTAATGTGTATACCGAATACCTGGGTCTGACTTCCAAACTAAACTGAGAAGTCTTTTGAGAAAATGTTTTAGGTTGAATTTTATGTAGTGACAATGTTACCTATGTGAAAATGCATTAGCCAGATTTATTCAGTTATTTCTATGCCTCTACTTAATCTTTTTCTTTTTTTTTTTTAAAGATTTTTTTAAGTACTTTTTTTTTTCCTTTTAGATTTTATTTATTTATCTTTAGAGGGGAAGGGAAGGAGAGAGGGAGAGAAACATCAATGTGTGGTTGCCTCTTGTATGTCCCCTGCCGGGAACTGGCCTGGCAACCCAGGCATGTGCCCTGACTGGGAATCGAACCGCGATCCTTCGGTTCGCAGGCCCACGCTCAATCCACTGAGCTACACCAGCCAGGGCTACTTAATCTTTTTCTTGGATGTCACCCAATAGCTTACATGCAAATTCTCACAATAATTCACCCTTATGTAATAGGCTTTCCTCAACTTGCTACGCGTATCTCAAATCTGCTGTTGTTTTCCTAACAGCCTGGTGTCTTCCCACATACCTATTATAGTCCAATATCAAATCTATTACAAATGAGCTTTACCTTTCTTAAGCTGTCAATCACAGGTAGGATCTCTTCACATTAAACCAATTGTTCAGAGCAACACCGAAGTGCTACACATATTTCAAGGGAATCAGTATGATTCTTAAGTAAATGACTAATTTTCTATTCTTTTTTAGACTGCATTGTGCCAGTAAAACAATTCAAACCTCTGTGCGACAGTAATATAAACATGTTGACCTTCACTCACAACCCAAGTCAACTGTTACTAATGTCAGAAGAAAGTTTCTTTTGCACAAATATTCTTTCTGTGTCTTTAAATAGACTGGAGTGTGCGGGGGCAGTTGGCGTGGCTATGCAGGTGGCCCTGTTAGGTGGTGACAGCTGCAAATGGCCATTTATTCTGAAAGCCAAGCTGCTGGCTCTTGTTTGCAGAGAACATAGCAATTATTTGAAATTACTTTTCAAAATCTTATCTATGACTTCATCTGTGTCTTTTTTAAAGGCTAAATTCATGTTAGCCTGTACAATTTTTACAGAAGTATTTCCAGAATTAATTTGTGCCTGGTGCCATTGTTTTTTTCTGGGTGTTTCTGTCGGATGACTCTGTGACTCTTTTGGAGTATCTAGTCCACTCTCCCACCCACCTGCCACTTTAAAGACCAGGAAATAGACATCTGAAGGATGCTGGTCTCAGTTTCCCACGGTTAGTAGAGTTGGAAGAAGACCCAAGGGTTCTAATTACAAATCCCACTTGAAGCGGAACTAAGTTTTCTTTCTGGAGAATTTTGTTTCATCAGTTGTACACAGAAACGTGTTGCTTCATTACACAGTTCTAATCAGATTCTTGAAACCTAAATATATAGCATTATGTGCGTTGTACCTAAGAACACTGTTAACTTTTTCTCTTAGTTGTCTACCTCCAATGAGCCATAAGGATCCAGTGACCTTTCCTTAGGTTAAAAAAAAAAAAAAAGAGAGACAACAGGCTCCAGTGGAGTCACTTATGCTAAGCCCATGTCATTGTTAATACCTAACAATGACAGTTTCAACCTCGCCCAGGAATGGAACCTTAAACCCATCAATCTGGAAGAGTTCCTTCTTCTTTACTGCCATATAGTGTTCCATTGTGTAAATGTGCCACAGCTTTTTTATCCACTCATCTACTAATGGTCACTGGGTTTGTTTCTAGCACTAGGCTATTGTAAATAGTGCTGCTATGGTCATAAGGGTGTATAAGTTCTTTTGAATTGGTGATTTGGGATTGCTAGGGTATATTCCCAGCAATGGAATCACTGGGTCAAAATGTAATTCCATTTTTAGTTTTTTAAGAAAATTCCATACGGTTTCCACAGTGGCTGCACCAGTCTGCATTCCCCCTAATAGGGCACAGGGGTTCCCTTTTCTCCACATCCTCACCAGCACTTGTCGTTTGTTGATTTATTGATCATAGCCATTCTGACAGATATGAGATGGCATCTCTTTGTGGTTTTAATTCACAGTTCTATGATGATTAGTGACACTGAGTATCTTTTCACATGTCTATTGGCCATCTGTTGGAGCAATGTCCATTCAGTCCTTTGCCCACTTTTGAACTGGATTATTTGTCTTCCTGGTGTTGAGTTGTAGAAGTTTTTACATTTTGGAAATTAATCCCTTATCAGATGTATCATTGGCAAATATGTTCTCCCCTACGGTGGGTTCCCTTTTCATTTTGATGATGGTTTCTTTAGCTCTGCAGCTTTTTAATTTGATGTAATCCCATTTGTTTATTTTTTCCTTTGTTTCCCTTGCTTTAGGGGATATATTGGCCAAAATACTGCTATAAGAGATGTCTGAGATTTTCCTACCTATATTTTCTTCTAAGACTTTTATGGTTTCATGACTTATATTTAAGTTTTTCATCCATTTTGAATTTATTCCAGTGTATGGTGTAAGGTGGTGGTCTAGTTTCATTTTTTTACACATACCTGTTCAGTTTTCCCAACACCATTTATTCAAGAGACTGTCTTTTACATTATTGTATGCTCTTACCTGCTTTATCAAATGTTGAAATTGACCAAAAAACATGGGTTTATTTCTGGGCTCTCTATTTTGTTCCATTGATGTATATGCCTGTTCTTATGCCAGTACCCAGATATTTAGATTACAGTGGCCTTGTAGTACAGTTTGATATCAGGTATTGTGATCCCTCCAACTTTGCTTTTCTTTCTCAAGATTACTGAGGATATTTAAGGGGTTTTTTTTTGGTTCCATATAAATTTTTGGAATATTTGTTCTAGAGCTCTATAATATGCCATTGATGTTTTAATAGGAATTGCATTGAATCTACAGATTGCTTTGGGTAGTATGGACATTTTAATTATGTTAATTCTTCTAATCCATGAACACAGTATATGTTTCCACTTATTTGTATCTCCCTCAATTTCTTTCTTCTATGTCTTATAATTTTCCCAGTACAGGTTTTTTGCCCCCTTTGCATAAATTTATTCCTAGGTGCCTTATTTTTTGTTGTGGTTGCAATAGTAAATGGGATTGTTTTCATAATTTCTTTTTCTAATTGTTCATTATTGGTATATAAAAGTGCCACCAATTTCTGAATATTGATGTTGTATTCTGCTACTTTGGTGAATTCATTTATTAGATCTAGTGTTTGTTTTTGGTCTTTAGGGTTTTTTATGTACAATAGGATGTCATCTGCAGATAATGATAGTTTTACTTCCATCTTTCCAATTTGGGTGCCATTTATTTCTTCTTATCTAGTTGCTGTGGCTAGGACTTTTAGTACTATGTTGAATAAGAGTGATGAAAGTGGACATCCCTATCTGGTTCCTGATTTTAAGGAAAATGCTTTTGGAGCCAGATTTTTAAAGAGGTCGTTTAGACAAATATGGCCATTTTCAAACTTGAGCCATGTTTTACAGATCTTTTTTTAAGGATTGAATATAATTATGCCCAGTGGTAGGAGATTGTTTTTGAATTATCTCCCCCATTAAAAGCATCAGCCAGCCCTGGTCAGTGTGGCTTAGTTGGTTGAAGTGTCAACCAGTATATCAAAAGGCACAGGTTTGATTCCCATTCAGAGCATGCATGGTAGGCAACTGATTAATATTTCCCTCTCGCATCTCTCTCTCTTTCTTCCCCGTCCTCCCCCCTCTCTAAAAATCAACGGACATATCCCCAGGTGAGGATAAAAAAAAAGCCTCAGTCAGATGGTTGTTAGGTATATTTGCAAGGCCAAATACAACATAGATCTCTTTGCTTTATCCCATTACTTGGTTAGTTTTGTGAAGGTTCCATAAGGCTGTGAGTCTGTCAAGAGCTTTGTGATCAGTGCTTCTCAGTTGCAAATCTTTATTAAATGTTTCCCCACTGCTGCTCTCCTCTACTGCCTCCCACTCCTGTTATCTGTTCTCAGAGTCCGGTGACTAAGTTTCTTTAATTATAAGGCACGTTTTTTCAGCAGAACAGTCACCCTCCTCCATTTTCTGGCTCCTCGTGGCTATGTTTCAGCTCTGGGTCCCTCTGTCTCCTCTCTTACTTCCTCCTGGTTTTAAGATATCTGATTTTGTTCATTGTCTGTTCCTGGAAGCACTTCAAACTTCAGGATGAAGTAGAGGATGGGGACAGTCACAGGCTCAGTTTTATTTTTTTTATTTTTTTATTTATTTTTTTTTTTTGGTGTGGGGATGCTTTGATGTTCTATTTACCCATTCAGGCAAAAAAGGGGATCTGGGCTCCAACCTGCAGGTCAGCTTCATTCATATAAAAAAAACTAACACCTTCTGTATTTTATACCCCAAAGTTTCAGCCATGGGAGCAAGACTGACTGCATTATTCTGGCTGGAATGCAAAACAATAGAGGGTAACATGTTGGCTTTAACTCTACCTGGTGTTGACATTGGAAATAATCAACTGGGACTAAGGACAGTAACATGTGTTCTTAATGTGGAAGCTTTTGTGTGGACCCAGGTGAGAAGAGGCAGGTGGCAGAAAGGAGAGAAAGGCTACCAGGAGAATTATGTTCGGTATTCATTTTGTATGTGTCATGGCATATGAAAATGTCAACATCGAGGTCAGTACTATCCCTCCTATACAAATATGGAAAGATTCTTGGAGAAGTTAAGCCACATGGGTGACAAATGATTGGTCAGACCCACTTCTGAAAAAAAATTCACATCATGTCCACTATGACATAACACACAACAATGTTTGGTTGGAGATGAACATTGGGTTCCTTTAGTAAAGTAATTCTTAACCAATTGCCATCTGGTAGTACACACAGAACTTCACTAAAAGTCACCATTTACTGAATTCTTGGTTAGAGTCACAAAGGACCTTGAGACATGTTCCTCTCCTCCCAAACCCTGCCAGAATCCCAGCTGCCTTCAATATTCACATAAACAACCTTCTGTCCTACACCATCTGAATTCCGATAACAACCTTATTTTCTCACTTTCCACTCTCCTCACGGTATACTAGACATCAAATCTCTCCTTTGTAAAATTGTAAATCTAAACCTGTGTTCTCTGACCACATTTCCCCTCACTCCAGCTCTCTCTGGTATCCTGCTACACCTGCCACTGTCTCATTGAGGTGTGTGATCCTTTTAACATCCCCTTCCACTACTGCCTTAATCTCCTGATGTTCTCCCTTACCTCTTTGTTCAGCCAAGGACAAATGCTTCTTCACGTCAAATACCCACCACTTTCCTCCAGCTCCTACTTCCATGGTCTTCACATCATGACTGTGCAGGATTTTCACAACTTTTACCAACTGAGTTATTTGTGCTCTCCATTCTTTCCTATGCACTGAGGGAAAAATCACAGGAAGTACAGGTTGGCACTACTGGACATCAGTCCCTGGGGGGGGGTCTCACGGTCCCATCCTCCAAGGTGGTGATTTCAAGACTTCGCTGCTTTTCTCAGTTCTTTTACTCCATAGCTCCTTCCTCACTCTTAGCAGTTGACCTCACCTTCCCTACTTCCGAGGGAACATGAAAGTCTTTTTATGGCAATTCTCTCACCATTCACCTAAAAACCTATGCTCTCCATCATTTTTATTAAGCTTCTCTCCCTGGCTTCTAGGGACCACTTCCCCTCCATCTCAAAGAACACAATATGCCAATTTTCTCATTCTTCTGAGTCTTCTATGTCTTTCTAGCCTATAAGTCCTTTCCATAAAAACTGAAAAATAGTTCTACCCATAGAACAAAACAAAACAAAACAAATATATAACTTTTTTCTTTAAACCATTTCTGGTCTCTCACCAGTAAAATATGAACTCTGTGAAGAGAGAGATTATCTTTTCCCCGCATAGTTCCTGCTCTTCATAGAAATACTTAATAATAAATACATGATAAAATTAATAAATAAGTATACTAGTTCAAATGCTTTAGTTGCCAGATAAGGAAACTGAGGTCCATTTATTATCCAGGCTTGTATAATGACAAACTAGATTTTATTGGGTATTTATAAATCACAGGTGTTTATGTTTACAACATTGTATTTAGTCAACTGATATAAGTGTAGATATTCAAACACTACATATAACATAATTTGTACTTAGTTCAGGGTGTTTTCGAGATATACGAGGTCTGTCCAGGAGGTATCCAGCCATGTAATATGAAAAATAGAGACATTTATTGAAAAAGATACAAGATACAGGAAACATTGTACATAAGACAATGACACCTCAGTCCTCTCCAAAGTAGGCACCTTGGTACCTCACAGAGTTTTCCCAATCACTGTCAGCTGCCCTATCATATTTTCCTGAATCTCACCAAAGGTCTGAAATCTCTTCCCTTTCAAAGGCGATTTTAGTTTTGGGAAAAGCCAGAAGTTGTAGAGTGCCAAACCTGGGCTGTTGGGGGTACTGAATCACCTGGATAATTTGATGTTTCACAAAAAAACTCTGCACAAGACGTGATGTAAGAGCAGGCACATTGTCATGATGAAGCTGCCAATCACCAGTTGCCCATCTGAAATGTGATGTAGATTCATTGCTCTACTTGCTCAGTTATTTTGAATGTGATGGCCGTACAGTACACATGCTCATTCAACAGCATCTATCATCCCCACTGACTAGTATAGCGAAGTCATCGTTGTTCACACATGTGCATTCCAGTCCACTCTCCTTGTCAGGTCACATCCATGTCACCAAAACTGTTCCTGTTATACTAACCATGGCTGAACTTTTTCCAGACAGACCTTGTACATTCTTGGAGTTGCTAAAGAATGACATTTGTCTTGCGTGGATACAGTGAGATGATCTTGGATTTAATAGAGTAAAACAATTTCTAACAAGCAGCAGTCTTTAAAAAAAGACTATTGTCAACGTAGCAGCCAGAACCTTTTAAAATCTATGTCAGATCATGACACTCCTCTGCACAAAACTCTCCAAACCTTCCCATCCCACTCAGAATAAAAATGCAGGCCCTGATCCTCATGCCCTAGGCTCTCCAAGATCTGGCCTTCCTTCTTGAACCAAATCTCTCCATTCCTCATATGTGCCTAAACACACCAGGCTTGCCCTCTCCAGGGCCTCTGTCCTTTCTTTTGCCTGGAAAGCTCATCCCCCAGGGAGCCACATAGCACACTCCCTTACCTTCCTTGGCTTTACTGCCACCTTCTCAGTGGACTTTAGGAAGCTCTATATTAGAGCGTATTTAAAGAATAACTTCTCTGCTGATAGAAGACAATAGGGAAAGACATCTTCCTGTCATGTTCAGGAAAATTTTGAGGCAGAATGGCTTTGTCTTGGAATGGCTCCACCTCCCCTTCTGCCTCCTAGTGCCTCCTTCCCCCATTTGTGGAAGCTACTTGTGAGGAAGTCAGTGTGCTCATACTTGTGCCAGTCAAAGCCCCAGGGGTCAGCCCCCACCCAGACATTCCATATCCAGAAGTGCTGTCTGTCTTGCTCTCTCTCATTCCCACCCTCCCATCATAACCTCATCTTCCTCAGAGCAAGTAGAATTGCTGAGCATGTTAAATATGTGGTCACTGTAGGCAAAATGTTGGCTATGCTTATTCTCTGCACAGGTGGTTTGCATTTTAAAAGATGAGCTTATGAATCAAAGCAAACATTGAATTTGTAGATGATATAAGGAAAGTATTTTGATCAGAGAGAATCCTGTGGGGACCTAGGCCTCCTCTGGGACACAGTTCAACCTGTGGCTGAACAGCAGCAGCAAGTGGATAGAGAACTTACTTTCAAGAGTTGGTCAAACCCTGATGTGTGAGGAATTATTTGTAAAAATGCCATAAAAGGCAAGTCATTGAAATACTGAGCTTTTACTAGCAATAGGTGCCTTATAATGTTATTCAGTTTCACAGTTCACATTAATATTTTTTCAACTATCATTTTTTTTTTTTCGGTAAAACCAAGACCATTGCATTTGAGCAGTGCCTGAGTCCTGCATTGTTTTTGGCTGAAACTGCTCATTAGTTTCCAAGCATAGAGTTTGATGATCATGGCCTTAAGAATATGTTCTGTTTTTAAAGGAAATGTTTAACCGTGGAGCAGGACAACTTATCACAGGCACTTAATTTAATGTGGAAACCCAGCTGTTACTTTCTCTGGAACTTTTAGTAACGATGAAGGAAGGTGAAGTGGCAGAATTGGATCCTGAACTCTGATTCATGAGCCAAAACTATTTGCAGAAGAAAGACCTCTGATTGGCTGGAAAGACAGCCCAACACATGGTGGACAACCCAAACCGTGAAGCCAGAATTCACAGAGCACTTCAAACAAACATGGCCCAACCTCATCCTTGAGCTGTCGCTTGTTGGCCAATGGCCAGGGGAAGATATGTGGAACTCCTGGGAAGAGTGCCCAACACAAGAGTTCAAAGCTCCCTTTTTGAATAGATTCCGAGTACCAGTAGATAAAAGGCCATCATCATTTTAGAAAAGACTGGGGTGGGGGGTGAGTGGGGTGGTGCTTTACTCAGTGACCTGATCTCCAAATATTTCAGAATGTGCTGTTCTCCTTGTACCTATTATCCATGTCTATTGCCTTTAATCATCTGTTTTACACAGGCTCCTTTTTGGGGGTGGGCTTAAAAAAATATAATAGCCTAAGAAATTACAGAGTAGTTAGAGCCAGGGTTCTATGTAGAAAGGAGCAGTTGTATGTAAACTCCCATAATGTAATTTTCTCCCAGTTGATAGGATTCTGATTTGGCATCTAAGGAGATTTCAAATGATTGTTGAAATGTATGAAATTTGGAGGGGGCAAAGTAAAATTTATTCATTCAAATTTAACTTGTTATCTCAAGAGATTCCCCTAGCTTGCCAGTCTGCTTTAGAGATGAGCAAAATACAATAATAATCTATTACGTCAGTGTTTAGTTTTAAATTTGTATGAGCAGCATTGCTGTAATATGTGAGAGAATCTGCATGATTCTTTGTCAAGAAATGAGGATTAATGGAATAGAAAATGACATTTGAAAATTTTGTCCTTCAATAGGTATTGCGTAAGCTCCTTGAGGGAAATGCTACTTCTTCTTCTTGGATGGTTTCCCTACCAAGGGTGTCCAACCTTTTGGCGTCTCTGGGCCACACTGGAAGAAGAGTGTCTTGGGTCACACGTTAAATACACAAACACTAACAAAACCTGATGAGCAAAAAAAAAGTTTTGAGTAAATTTATGATTTTGTGTTAGGCCATATTCATAGCCATCCTGGGCCATATGTGGCCCATGGCCTATGGGTTGGACACCCCTGGCATAGACCATTCTACATGCCATATCTCGACATTTAGTCCCTTCAAAGAGATTATCATCTAACTAGGGAAACAGAATTAATATAGAGTGACCCAATATACTATAGGGATTCAGAGAAGAGCTATATCTGTGAGAGATAGGCCAGGCTGGGAAGGCTACATGTGGAGTGGGAGCTTGGTCATGGTAGGATGAGGAGTTGGAATGAGGATAAACCTGGTGTCTTAGGGAGGATAGCCCAACAATCTAAGCAGGTGGTGTGTGTGTCACAGGGAGGGACATGAAGAGGGACATGGTGAGTCATGGAGCCAAGGGAGGAGTTGCTATAGCAACTCAGGCATATAGCAATTAGGACTTAAACTGAGGTGACAAGGAGAGTGTAGAACAGGTCAAAACATTGAAATATGTGAAAGGAAACTAAATAGAAGATCCTTTATATTGACCAAATATAATAACTTTTAATTATTACTTCTTGTGCTTCCTTCTTCCTACAATTTTATGCTCCAAAGATCCTGTAAGTTTTCTGAATCCCTGAGTACTTTTAAGATTCCATCCTTTTGACCAATCTACTAGCTGTAGCATGTAATAGAAAATAGAGTGAGAATACATGACTTACAGTCATAGAAACCTGTATGCCAGCATTGGCTGTTAGTAATGTGACACTGGATAAGCTAGTTAACTTTTCTGAAAGTAATAACCTTTTCATTATTGTTATTATTATAGTTGATGTTTTTATCATCTGCAAATTGAAGATAACAATATAAAAATACTACCTAAGATAAGTGTGAGAATTAAATGTAAATGAGAATTTCTAGGCTATGGAGCCCTTTCCTTTTCTTCCTTCAGAGAGTTCACGAAAACCTGTAGAACCCCTGGGACGTCTAGTCCCAAGTTATAGGTCATAGATTGCCAAATACCAGCACAGACTTTTCAGGAGACACTTGCCCTTTAAGTGGCTATGCCATTGTCCCAGTACTTACACAATCTATGCACATACCTCTCTTTACACACTTAATTTTTCTTTCTGCCCCTGAACCTCAATGGATATTAGAGTTTGCAACATAACAAAGACGGGAAAAAAGGTGTTACCAGTGGTTCTTCTTACTGGGCTCTTATTTAGCCCCTCCTGTCAAGAATGTCTGTGTATTAGAGAACAGACTGAGAGTTGCCAGAGGGGAGTGGGGGTTGGGTGAGTGGGTGAAAAGGTGAAAGAACTGAGGGTACGAACTGGTAGCCACAAAATAGTCACAGGGATGGAAAGTACAGCATAGGGAATACAGTTAATAATATTGTAATAACTATGCATAGTGCCAGGCGGGTACTGGAAATGTCAGGGGAACACTTTGTAAAGTATGCGATTGTCTAACCACTATGCTGTACACCTGAAACTAATATAAAATAATATTGAATGTAAACTGTAATTTAAAATTTTTTTTAAAAAGAATGTCTCTGTATTGGCTGCAATTATAAAGAAATCCATCTTTTCCTAAGTGAGTTTTATTTTGCTTTACAAAAAAATACAAAGCTTTATTTCTGTCATAACGGGTTAGGTGTTCAGCCTATTATATTTTGGAAATACATCATATAGCAATGACTTAAAGTATAAGAACTGTTGTGTCTGAATTATTTTTTAGCCTTCCAATTGTCATTATTTCAAATTATCAGCCACGTTTCTTGTGTAACCCTGGCTCACCCAAAGAGTAGATGGGTAGTACACTTGTTGAAAGGATACTTGAGGTGGGAGGAGATTTCTTTTCATGTTAATGAAGAATAAGTTCTTCCTGGTAACAGCAGTGCACTCCTCACAAAACTTAGAGTCAGGAGTCAGATCAGATCTTGATGTGGGAAGCTGAGGGCCTGAGGTATAAGGGAGCAAGCCTTCTGAGTTCCGTGAACTCGTTTGGTTTTGCTTCCTTAAGTTGTGAAAGAACAGGATTTTATTGAAGGCTCGCTATGTGCTAAGTGTTAGAAAGTTCAGGGCTATTCTCAAACAGATTAAGTCCTGTATGGCGGGAGAAAAATACTCTCATTGTCAAAGCAGACAGAATTTTGGACAGACTGCCCTGGAGAGACAGAATGGCGCTTCAGTAGAAGATAGTCTTTATATGGAAAAACACCTAACAGGCCCCTAGATTCCGTGCACAAATGTTAGAGCTAGTCTGAATGAGAAAGGGAAAGAGGTTGGCTTCCTAGTAGATAAGAGAGGGAACATGTCCTGATAGAGACAAGAGCAGAGGTTGGTGAGGATGGCCTTTCTCTGGGGAGAAAGATGGCCCATGGGAAGGTCTCTTTGCTGCAGATGCCCAGGGGTTAAAGTAAAGTGATGCCCAGTATGTAATTCCAAACCTCTCCTTTTCTATGATGTGCTATTGTACATTGTTGTCCCAATCTTTAATACTCCTAAACTTCAATAAAAATGTTAAAAATAACTTTCTTTGTAGGACAAAAAAGGAAAAGACAGCAAGAAAAATTATGAAAGATTTTGTAGTGAGAAAAAAGATGACTGAGTGTCCAGAGCACGCTGCGCTCTTATCTCCAGCCCTCATGGTCACATTTATTTCTCCATACAAAGACCATCTTCTACTGAAGCACCATTCTTTCTCTCTGGGGCAGTCTGTCCAAAATTCTGTCGACTTTTACAATAAGAGTGTTTTTCTCCTGTTACACAGCACTAAGTCTGTTTGAGACTATCCTTGGACTTTTGAACACTTAGCACACAGTGAGCCTTCAATAAAATCCTGTTTGTTCTTTTACAATTAAAGCAAACAAACCCAAACGAGCTCATTGAACTCAGAAGGCCTGCTCCCTTACACCTTAGGCCCTAGCTATTTTACAGCTAGACTAGCAGTGCTAAGGGTGCTGATTCTCATCCCATCGAAGTGCAGGTTATGTGGAATGTTTCCGTGTGTGTTGGTGACTTTTGCTTTGAAATATAAAATTTTTTCTGCGTGTGTGTATTTTTTTTAAATTCTCATTTGAAACAGTGGTAACATTCTAGTGGTTCCTTGTTAATAAACTAAAAATTTTGGCAAGTGTTCATTTTATATTTGTATGAGCATCACAATATGATCTTTATAAAATTAACTTTTTACATTAAAAAAATTTCAATTACAGTTTACATTGAATACTATTTTGTCCTGGCATACAGGTTCAGGTACACAGTATAGAAATGATCTTTCAACAAAGGAGAAGAAAGGGGAGGGGAAGGACCCCCCGAGGGCAGACAGGGGCCCTGCTTTGTGAAGATGTGTGTAGACTGTGAATAACAGGAAAAGGCCAATGAGCAAGGATTGAGAATGTAATAGGAGTTACTGGGTTGGCCAAAAAGTCCATTTAGTTTTTTTCCATAAAATAGAAGACACATTTTTTTATTTTTACCAATAACTTTATTGATTTTGATATTTTGAGCATGTTGGCTATTTCCCATGTGGTATAACATTGATTGTTCTCAATTAATGTCTCAGTTTGATCACTACTAACTTCAGCTGGTCTACCTGTTGGTGGAGCATCATCCAGCGAGAAATCTCAAGCATGAAACTTCACAAACCACTTTTGACACATTTGATCAGTCATAGCACCTTTTCCATTCAGGGCACACATCTTTCTTTGCATTTCAGTTGTGTTTTTATTTTTCTTGAAACAATAAAGCATAATATGCTGAAAATGTTGCATATTTTCTCCCATCTTCAATATTAAAATGGCTACACAAAAATTCACCAATTTGGTAAGTTTTTTAAAAATGCACGCTGATGACAGCTGTCACAATACAATCTAACATATTGTTTCGAATGAAGTTAAAGACAGCTAAACACTACTAGAGCCATTGTACAGAGGAAAAAAAAACATTTTTTTTGGCCAACCCAATAGAATAAGAGGAGGTGACTCTAAAAACAATCACCTTTTACCTGGAGATTCCACAGAATTCTTTTAATATTCTCTGAATATTAAATAAAGAATAGCCCCAGAAAGGTGGAAAACCTATACACCAACAAGAAACACAGCTAAAATGGATAACTATAACACAATGTGATCATTGTCAGACTGGAGACATTTACAAGTTACAGGAAATCCTAGCAAAGACCCCTAAATCTGCTGACTATACCATCCATAATTTTATTTATATTTCCACTTGTTTTTTTTAAGTTAAATCATTTTCAGAAGTAAATAATAAATATTTATATCCATGTACATCTACCTGTCTATGCACTTATCTATCTACTATCTACCCAATCCATTTATCCATCATCTGTTTCTATCATCTACGTATTATCTATCATATCTATCATCTATCTTTCTATAACTATCAACCTACCTACATACCCATCTACCTGAAGAGTCTTTTTTTTCTCCGAGTAGTTCTTTTGTATATTGACGGACAGACCAATAATTGCTTTCCAGGCATAGTCCAATATTGTCAGAGTGATTGAGAATCCTTTACTTGCCTAAAATGAAAAGATTCTTTTTGAAGTAGATTAGCAATGTTACTTCTGTGTCATAGGAGGGAAAGATGTCCCCTCCCTTCAAATAGAATGTTTCAATAGAAGAGACACTGACAAAAAGGAACGGGAGGACGGTTTGGTCTTCCAAGGAGCTCCAGCCCTCCAAGGAGAGTCAGTGAGGGCAGGGCGCGAGGAGGAAGGCTGTTGTATTGCTTTGCATGGGAAACCTCGGGTCTTTCTGCAGACTCCTGCAGTGCTACCTCCTTTCTTTGTGCAACCCTCACCCAGTTTTCTCTGTGAATCACCACCCTGCAGTGCTTTTACCCTAGGGAACATTGATGCAGCCCTTACCAGAGGGATCTCAGCCATAAACACCAAAATCAGAGGTGCCCTTGTGGGTAAAAATAACAGGAAGTATGAAGTCACACAGACCTGTCTTTTTATCCTAGCTCATTAGTTGTTTAGACTGCAGTAAACTCCTAACTTCCCTAGACGTGTCTCATATGTGCAATACCAAAATAACAATGCTAACCTTGAAAGCTTATTGATAGATAGATAGGTAGGTAGATAGATAGATATAATAAATTCACAGAGTTGGCATAGTTTGGCGTATGGTGAATGTTCAGTGTGATTTCACTGTCCCCTACCCAGCCAGCTCAGAATCAACTAGATCTGAGATCCTACAAAGGGATTTTACAAAAAGAAAAGATTTCTAAACAATAATTTTTTTAGGGTCAAAATGAAAGAAAGAAAGGATTTGGGGCTTGAGTTTTTCTCTTTCTATAATTAGGTTTGTATGTGTCCAGAAGCAAATGTGTGGTTCTTAGCAGCCATGAACTTAGTTTCTTCCTCTCTAACCATTTTTGGTCCCATTGCAATAATAAAAGTATCCTGGTTGATCAATAGTCTGCCCCCACAGGTTACTGACCAGCTCTCTGGCAAGGGTGCCAGGCTGCTAGAAGTCCAATCTTTGAGCATCTATGCAAAAGAATCATGAAGGAAGGGTGAGTAAGCGAAGTCTTTTGTACTCACTCTTGAACACCAGTACATTCTGAATGTGTTTGTGGCAGGTAGACTCAGCCTGTAGGCTCTGTCACCCCCACAACTAGTCATCCATTTGACTCCTACCCACAAAATTGCCGTTAGCAAGGAATCATGCCTCTTCCTAACAAGTGAGGATGACTCAGTGAGTGTTCGGTGCCCGGTTGCTTTCCTGTTATTTTGACTTACATAGCACAGTGCTGTGGCCCTGGTAACATTCCTTTTGATATCGTAGCCCTATCTATAAACACATGACTATTTCAGAGAGTGATATTAAAGCCAGGGCTGGGAAAAGAATTTCCACAATGTCCCGAAGAAGGTCACATTTTAAAAGAATTTTCAGGCATGACCAAGAGCACTCAGGACTTTGATTCCATTCATCCTCCACTTCAACACCAATTGAGAGGCCACTCTACCTCCCTACTTTGGAGGGGTTAGACGTGACTGAGCAGGCTGTGCTGTGGGGTCACGGTGTGTGTGGCGTTTGAACACTGCAATAGTGACGTGATTTGACTTCGTGTACTCTTCATTTATCTGTTACAACCTGAGTGGTTTGTGGTTTTGAGGATATTCTAAACAAGGTACTTTTAAAGAGAAAAAAGAAGGAAAAGGAAGGTAAAGTCAGATTTCTGTGAGACTAGGTCTTTCACAAACAAGGTGGGTCAAAACCCAAGACTGGATGCTTTCTTGCATTACAAGAAAGACCACAGAATTTGCTCTGACCTTGTTGTAGAGGTGACAGTCCTTTGTCCATGCACTGCTGGTGAATATTTTAAATCACTGAGATTTAAACAGTTGCCATTGGCAACATATTTCCCAAACTGTTGAACTCTGGAGGGAGGTAAAGATTGCAGAAAATCGTGTAATTGCTTTTCTTTGCAGAATGGGAGTGTAGTCCTCATATCTGTCTTACGGGAATGGTAAAAGCTTTTTTATTCTCATAAAATACTTTGAGTTTTTCAGAGAGAAGCTCAGGAAATACAAGGAGATTGTTATCTTTTTAGCATGTTAGCAAATTACTCTTTAAAAAAATTAAACCATATTTGCCTATGTGGATTTTCTCAAACTTTAAGGCCTTTTCTTTCTTGGTTCTGACCAATTCCCTTTAAGTGAATTTTCATGTTAGTTGTATTCTGTGAAAATGCAACGCTGAGTTACAAGTATGACTACTCATTTACCACAGCTAACAAATGGAAACAGGAATGCTGGTTGTGTCCACTAGAAAATGTCCCCTAAGCTCATGCGAGTCATCCAGGTTTCTTGCAGTTGGTCGGTTTCTTAGCGGTTCTGGAGAACCTCACCTTGCTCCATCCTTGAATGAACAGAGTTTCTGTTATAATAGCCAAGAGAATCCTCAGAGTGCAAAGCAAATACGAGCACATAAATTGCATAACCTATTATTTTTTAGCAGGATTTCCATTAGAAAGTGCCCAGGGTCCTTTGGAGAAGTGAGTGTGAACAAGTCATTTTTCATTGGTACACCAGAACCACAAAGACTAAGTGTTGTGATCTTTCAAAAGTGACTGTGTTGCTTGACTTTCATTCCAGAGGACCTTCCTACCATCCACAGGAAGAGTTCCTGGTCCAGATACGGAGCCCCTGATGTATTTCTCTTGGTAACACCATGATAAATTCCTTTTAAATTAATCTTACTTTTTAAAACTTACAGGTAATAGTGTGATAAATTATGATAATAATAATTATAATAGCCACCTTGTACTGAGAACTCGACAGCACAAGGAGAAACACTTGATGCGTATTATCTCATTTAACCCTCACAATAACTTGTGGAGCAAGTATTATCCCCACTTTACAGATTAGGAAACAGCTTTAGAGAGAGGAAGTAACTTCTCCAGGACACTCACACAGACAGTGGCAGAGGCAGAGAGCATTTATTGCAAGTAATAGGTGTTTTGGTTTGTTTTATTTAATTTTCAGTAATCCCACATAAGTGGACAGAGTAAAATGTCTATACGTTTTCTGCATACGTTATTCTCTTTCTGATCAGCTGTGGGCCTACAAATCAAGTGAAGAACACTGACACTCATCTGTGTCCTGTCACTTTGCCTCGTTGATACATGAAGGTCCAGTCGAACCGGTGATATAGGCCAAGCATTTACCACTGTTTCTTGTATGAGGCTCCTGATTTTATCTACCCCGAAGCTCCTGGTCAAATCTGCTTCCTGCACAAACCCTTTGTCAGTTAACGTTTACCTGTGTTCCTTTACAGCCACTCACTTGTCATTCCTTTATTCCTAAAATGTCGTATGCGGGTGGTTGGGGAAACATGAGTTGGCTTTAAATGATATACGGACAACATTTTTAAGTTTTAGTTTTATGTCGTTTATGGGAGAAAACCTAACTTGCACATCAAATCTGTAATTTCACAAATATTATTTTTGACAGAGCTGAATTTGTCATTAAAAATATACTAAATAAATGCCAGTAGAGGGGGAGAATATGGTATGCAACTTCTGAAGTTAGGGAATATAATATACTCTAATATATCATTAAGTTTTATTAGATTGTCTAATTATTACAATTATTACAATAGATTTATTTTATAGACAAGGGCATTATCATTAACAGTTACTGAATACTTACCACGTGTCCACTTCTATACTAAACATGTAGGTACGTTGTCTTGTGACCAGACAGGGGGCCTGGCCCTGAGTGGGTCAGCCAGTAGTATGTGTTTTTTACTTCATGCAGGAAAGATTTCACAGCACGAGCCCAGATGACAGTGAGGGTATGTTTATTAAAGCTGGGACAGCATAATAAGGAAGGGCTCAGCATAGAAGAAGCAACAGGAGAGCCCAGGCTGGGCTGCCTTAGCTCACTGGGAAGTCACAGAAAAGGGGCCCTGGGGACAGGTTCAGGGGATTAGTCTGGACCAAGCCGCCAGCTGCCCATTGCTCCCCTGATTGCAAGTTTAGGGGTCCCTTAAAGTTTAGAAGATGTGTGTCTGTGGGGAAAGAAGAGAGTAAAGAGGAGGGGAAAGGGACAGGTGCCAGCTGCTCCCCAGAGGAAGAATGCACGCTGTGTCCTCTGTCTTGAGGTTTTTCTCTCTCTTGAAGGTGGGAATTTTAGGGGAGGTCTCAGGGGAGGGTTTCAGCAGAATATTCATCAGTTTTTCAGGTGTGCTGTTTCAGGGCCGTGGTCTCCAATGATTGGTCAGTGCAAGTGCAGGGGTTCATTAGTTATTGCAGCTAGTCCTGGCCTTGCCCACCTGGTTTTGCTACTTTTCTGGGCCTGGAGCAGAAATACGACTGATGCCTAGATGTTATATCCAGGGAGGTGACCTTCTGTATCTGGCTATAAATTGCTCAGCCAGTTTGTTGTGCTGTCTCAGTTTTCCTATTCCGCTTGCTGAGGAATTTTTCTAGCTTCTTACTATCCTGCCTCAAATTTAATTCTTTAACAACTCTATGAGGTAGGTACTATTATAAACCCATTTTATAGAAAAGGAAACTAAGAATTAAAGAGGTTAGGAAGCTTGCTCAAGCACACACAGTAAATAATAGAGCTAGGATTAAAATCCAGGAGCATCTAATGCATAAGTCCTTTTATCACTAAATATATGTCCTCTTTCAAAATAGAATTTTCCTCTAGGTTAGAGATTGTCTGAAATTATTCTTGGAGTATTTTGACTTTTCTTTCTTTTTTTAAAAAAAAGATTTTATTTTTTATTTATTTTTAGAAAGGGGAAGGGAGGAAGAAAGAGGAAAGAAACATCAATGTGTGGTTGCCTCTCAAGTGCCCCCTACTGGGGATCTGGCCTGCAACCCAGGTGTGTACCCTAAACAGAGAATTAAACTGGTGACCCTCTTTGGTTTGCAGGCCAGCACTCAATCCACCGAACCACACCAGGCAGGGCATTGACATTTCATTGAAAGTTTAAAAATCTAGAGCTTCTCAGAAGCAGGGATGAATTCTTTTTAAGAAAGGAAAAACATTTCTCTATTTTAGAAGAACATAAAATAAGTATCAGGAACTGGAATAACATTATAGCCCTTCCCGTAACAAGCAGAGTGTGTGTAAGTGCTAAGATAATTCTCTGTGTCTTCAGTTATTCTTTAGAGACTGCTGACCGGGCAAAGAAAAGCCTTCCAGTCCCTTCTTTGCTCCATCGCGCGTGCACACACAACTCATGCTGCATACGTGAATACGCATACATGCAGACAAAGTTGTTTTTCATAGATGTCAAGTCAAAGTTCTGTTTCAGGCAACCTGATTCAGGTATAACTGACTGGGGGCATCATTAATTTGGGGGACATTAGCTGATTTTGTGGAATACATTCATTCTGCCAACTTCTCCATTCCATTGCTTGAACTGAGACTATCAATTCTCTCTATACTGAGCAAAAAGTTCAGAACATCAACCTGTTAAAAATCTGTGCTGGTTTCAAAAACAAAATGAAACAAAACTCCTCAAGCCAGATTGACTTCATTTCAAATTCTTTTAGTTTTTAATAGAGAAAAATCTCCTTTATATTTTATGGATGAACTCTAGAGATTGATTTTATTTTGGTACATGGCATTCTTAATTATTAAAGTAGGTTCATTACGGTGATTATGGGAAGAAAATGCCATCCTATTTTCCCCAAGTAACTGCCTTTTTCAATTTTAATCTGAAACTGGAATGCTGAGTTCCTCTTGCGTAGGTAGTAAATGAATCCTCCATCCTGGACACATGTACTAGTCAGAATTCTCCAGAAGAGGCGGTGATCTAATTGCAGTCCACAAACTGGCAGGCTTGAGACTCAACAGAAGCCAATATTTCAGTTTGACCCTGAAGCAGAAAAGAAACGATGTCCTAGCTTAAAGGCAGTTAGACAGGAAGTGTCCGCTCTTATTCATGGGAGAGTTAGCCTAGAACAAGTCAGGCTTTCAACTGACTGGACGAGCCCACCCACTTTAGAAAGAGCCATCTGCTCTACTCTGGGTCTACCAATGCAAATACTAACGTCCTTCAAAGCACCCTCACATGCACACCCAGTATGATGTTTGGCCATTTATTTTTGCACTCTGTGGCCCCATCAAGTGGACATTTAAAATAAACCACCACGGGATACTCTCAGTATTGTGGAAAAGCAACTTTGGACTCCATATCGCCTAATTCTTGGCCGTTGAGTTTGCAGAATTTCCCTAAGACTTAAGTTCTAAGCTCCTTTTAGTCACTTCCAAAGGCTAGGCCCTTAGTAAAGAATCAATAAATGTTGCTAAAAAGTTTTAAGTGCCGGGGACATTAAAATCTTGAGGGAGGAAGAGGGTCACAATGGACTCTATCGGCTCAGCTTCTGTTTTCTGTAAACTCATTATAAGCGTCAAGAAACTGGACAGTGTTCCTTGAAGACAGGGAAAAACTGAGGCTAGTAGAGTACATAACACATTGCAGATAAGACAGAAATGCTTACTGTACCAAGGGTCCTAAGGGGTGCTTGAAAAGGTACATTGTCTCCAACATATCAGATTTTTAAAATATTTCCATAGTTACTAAAATGAAACAGTAAAAAAGCATAATCATTAGGAGTGATTGTAAATTAATAATACTGAAATAAAATTCTAGACCCTTGGTTGCTTTCAGAATGGCCTTTGGTACTCTGTTCCAAAACGATAGATAGTCAAAATACTTCCACATGTTCTAGAAAATGAATGGGCATATAGGGTTAAGAGGATTAATTACAGCAAAGACTTGCATTTTCTTCCCCCTTGCCAAAAATGTTAATGATTTCTGGTGTTTGTGGCAGGGAAAATAAATGCCCTTTGTCTTTCCCCTTGTCAGATACTCACTCCATCAATCAGGACAGCTCAAAGTAAGTTGCTCTGTTTTTGGTCCTGTTTTCGTGAGCATGGCGTCTCTCTTTACAACGTGGGCAGTGCTTTCTGTTGAAGAGCCATGTGGCACTAAGTTAACCTGTGCTGGCCATTTGTCTGTGTATCTCATGGTCCTGAGGGACCCAAGTCACTTTAGGAAAGCCATGACCTCCTCTTGATGTGGGCATCAACCAGAAACTGGGGGTTCCCTTTTTCCTGAACATCCTACTGGACGTAGGCACCAAGTGTCAAACCTATTTTTTAAATGAGTGAACATTATGTATTCTGTACAGGCAAATACCAATAGCCTGATATCTCACACCAACAACTTCTCGCTATCCTAGTGTCTTATAAAAAGTTTTGTGTCAAATTAGTTGTTACATAATCTGTCATACTGCCCTCTGCTGGCCTGGCCTGCACTTGTACATACAACAAACAAATTCTCTAAGATGTTAGAAGATGTCAGAGAATCCTTCTCTGAATTTGACCATTGATTACAGCTTTTACAATGTAATCCACAAGTTGTTTTTTTTTTTTTTTCCAAAAATGCCATTTATTCAATAGTTATAGAGCATTTACTCTTTGTCAGGCAGTATAGGCACTGAGAATATAACATTAAACAAATCACTTTCTAAAGGAGTTTCCAGTCTAGCACGAGGAAAGGTCTGGTAAACAAGTAATTATTGAAAAGGTCAAAATGCCCAAATTTGGATAATGAAAATGTTGGTGGTCTTCCTAATTGTGACGACAGATCCTACTTGCTTTGTTGGTATGAAAGACAGGGCATATCCTGGTCTTGGTGCATTTACCACAGGTATTTGCTGTTTTAGAATCAGGACACCAGACTTCCTTCAGGTGTAGACCTAAACCATTGTTTGGAATACTAATGCTTAAAGACATCTCTCTAATGATTTGGACATGTTGATACCATGCGGTGTATGGCGAGGCCTAATGTTTCAGCCCCTAGTTACAGAGACATTCTGTATCATTAAGATGTGTCCAGAACAGCAACACAACTTGGGCTACGTTTGTATTCTGTGCCTTCTGACCAATATTCCTTGCTTAATGAGCCACATTAGCAATACAACTTTGTTGGTTAAAGCTTAAAAAATAAATTCGTCATTTTCAATAACATCAAAAGCATGGCCATAATTTAACCCAAAGGTCTTTGAGGTAAATTGAGGAATACAGGTGGTGTGAGGTAAGAGTACAGTTGAGACTGAGAGAGTAAGCAAAAATCTGGGATGGTGACAGAGAAGCACCTTTAACTACAGTTTGCAGGTTTGGAGATGCAAGACTAGAATCCCAGGGGGCTACTGTTTTTTCCTGGTTACATGACTTTTCTGAAGTTAGAATAATCACCATTCAGTGGGATCATGGGCCAAAGACGTTGATTAACTGAATCGAGGGGATTTTCATTTTCCATTCCACTGTACTTGTTCTATGATAATAGAATTCAATTAAAGAAAACTTCAATTAGAAAACTATAAATCATAAAATCATTTAAAGCAAGACTAAAGCATCTTTTCTCAGTAATAATCAAATTGTGGTAATCATTGCTTAGCTCAAAATATGTTTCTCTTATGCTTGAGTAGAATATACCTACCTAACTCCCCCTGACATTTTTGGTTTTCTTTTTATGCTTTAGTTTATTTTGTCTTAGCATGTCCATGGCTCCAAATCTCTATAACTGTCTTTTAATAAAATCTTCACATTGGAATTTTCCCCTTGGTTCTGGATTTGTCTTAAGTAAAAAATTCACTAACTTCCAATATGAAAGGAAGAGACATTAATGTGCCTGCTTAACACTCTTAATTAGTTCTCCAAATCTTCTTGCGGGTTCCATATGACATCCATTTTTGTCTTCCTTACTATAACCAATACATAAATAAAAATATGAAGGAAAGGGTGAACTTTAGAAAATACACTTGTGGTAATTTAGTTTAAAATTTCATTTTATCATTTATGGTTATTATTAAGGTTTCTACTGAAATATAGGAATACCCCTTTTGCTATTTCTCAGTAACAGAGTGCGGATCTGAGGCGGACCTGCTGTTGTAGGGGAGAGGTGGAGGCTGCAAAGCACAGCTTGCTCTGTGAGGCGTCACACGCATACACAGATCTACTGCAACCAACCAAAACCTCTGACATCCAGCAAGTAGTTAGTACATAGCAGGTGAGGGAATATTTGTGGAATGACTAGTGGAACAAATGCATAAATTTGCTGTTTTATCTTGTATAACCAAGGCCTATTCCTTGTCCAAAGTCACACAATTACTTAGTGAATAAATTCAGAAACGAAGTCCAGTTTCCTGACTTCCAGCAAATGCACCTCCGCCTACCTACAGTGACTAGGGAGAAATGTCCTTCAGCTTTCTTCTGCTTTTATAGTAAGATTGGAGGGCAAAGGTGGAGGCCTGGCATCTTTGTTTTCCATTCTCTCTCTCTCTTTTTATTTTTAGAAGTGAACTTTTGTTATCTATTGTGAATTAGGAAGAAAGGAAAAGTGGAAAAGATGGATGTTAAAAGAGTGAGGCATTTAAAAATTAGCGAAACTATATAAATCTAGTCTTTATATTGGTTTGTATTTGACAAGAAATTGAAATATAGCTTACCATGTTTCCTACACCACAAAAAATAGAGAGGTATTTGTAGACCACATATGATCCAGAATATAGAGGATTTTATATTGACTGGCCTTCTCACCAGTTTGTTTCACCCACAAAGGTGGTGCTATTCAGTAACCAGTTGAGTATATTTAAGGCTATCGAAAAACCCGCAACTCAATTTAGTCTTGAAAGGTAAAGTCTTATAAATGCAGTGCACTTTGGGTGCCGAAAAAAATCTCAGAATCTTTAATAACAGATGAAGTTAAATTGCTCTTAATTTATTTAAACTGAAAAATGTCCTTCTAAAAGCAGTTAGACCATGGGACCAGTGAAGCACGTGTCCGAAGGTTCTGCTGTCAGAAATAGCCAGCACAGCGCAGGAAAGGTGATCCTTTTTTGGACGTGTGGTGGGGGCTCAAGTGCAGGTCCTCTGACATTCTCTGATAAAGTGAAAATGACTACACATTTATCTGGATTAGGAGTTCAACAAGGGAAGGAGAGCAAGCCAGAAATGATCTACAGGATAGGAATGAAGACCAGCCTTCTTTTTTGAGTGCTTTTCAAATCTGTGTATTTCTCTGTCTCTAATAAAATAAATAAATATTCTCCAACACTTGGAATTATTTATATTACTATGGCCCCTTTGTAATTTATTCATGCTTTAAAACCTCTTTTATTATTACACTGAGGTATGTTCTTAATTAGGATCATTGCCTTTCTCTATCACTGTAAATTTAGAACTTTTTTTTGATCTTCTAACTTTTTGAGCAAGAAAATATATTAAGTGAGTTTCCTTAATCTTTTCATAGAAACTCACAGAGGTGCAATGCAAAGCAGGGACCAAGGCTGATGATCTGTTCAGACTTACATCCCAGCTTGGCTGCTTGCCCAGATCTTTGATCTTTGGCCATTACTTCAATGTTTGACCCTGCATTTTTGCATTTTTAATAGGAATTTTTAAACCCACATAGAGTGGTTGTGAGCATTAGATGAGATAATCTGTAGACAGCCTTAGTTCAGTAACTGGCCCTGAACAAATGTCAGTTGGTATTTCCGCTTCCCCGCAAAGGATCTGGCCCACTGGAGTGAGCTTAGACTGTGAAGAAGAATTTGGGTGAATAGACAAAAGTGCAAATGTTCTTTCTCAACCTTTAGTGTTTAGACTTGACCTCATTTGATTATAAAAGGGAGTGATCAGAGAGAGAGAGAGAGAGAGAGAGAGAGAAATAATTTTAAAATGTCTCTTAGTTTTCAGGATACAATTGCTGTATGTCCTTTTGCTTTTACAGTTAACTCTATCTTTTTGCTGGCTTCATTTTTTCTGGCCACCTCTCCTCATCCTGTCCTTGGATTTCTTGTTTTCTTCTCCACACTGTCCCTGGATGACCACATCTATCCATGCTCATTGCTTCAACACTCACGTGTCTAGTGATAACACCAAAATCTCTATTTCCAGTTGTCCTGGGCTTTAGATTTGTATTACAGTGGCTAGTGAGGCATGTCCCTTAGTCTTTTCAAAATCAGTATTTAAAATCTAGGCACATTATTTTAAGCCCCTCTCTTAGTTGCTAACATGTTCCTCCTGCGTTCCTTTCATTGGCTAGTAGGGCCATCATCTACCGAAAATCTCTAGCTTAATAACCTCAGAATCATACTGAACCTGAACAACTAAGTAAACTCCCCTATCGGCTCTACTTCTAAATCAACTCTCATTTCTTTCCAGGAGTGTTTAGGGTTGTTTTATCAAAAACCAACACAAACTGACTGCAAAAACTACTGCCTGCCATGTTGTTCTTTATTAGAGTTTTCTGGTAAATAAAGAAAGCACTTTGAAAAACTCAAAGAAATAATTTTTTCTAAGCTTCCAGTCTTTGTGGCAGTGGCCCAAAGTCTCCCCAGTTTCTTCCTCTTTTTGGCTCCATCCCTACCATCACCCTGGCTTCATTCACCCTTCTGGATCTTTCTCTCTGGGTGTCTTCTTCATCTTATCTCAGGTGGTAAATTTTGCCCTCTCTATACTTCTTCAATCCAGAAATTATAGTTATAACCAGTCAATACAACAGAGTCTAGTATTTAAGCAGAAGAATAAACAAACCAAAAAACAAAAATGGTTCTAGAAGGCAGAATTATTGGGGGACGAAGGAGTAAAGAAAGGCAACAGAGGGCAGCAATCCTTAAGCTTCAGTTTTTTGGCCCCTCTTCAACCAACAGACCTTATAACTTCACACTGTTGTACTCTTTACATACCGAACTCTCTAGTTCCCTTTCCCTCGACCTCTGCTCCAGCTTTTCAGCTTTACCTATTCATGCCTGAGGTTTTGCTCTGATATCCCTCTAGTTTTTTTCTGACGCTCTCACCCAATCCCCACCTCCAACAGGGTAAATGATTCCTTTTTGTGCATTCTCAAAGCACCCGGAGCACGCTGTGTTCCTGTACAGTCTCTTCTACCAGAATGCAAGCTCCTCAAAGATAGAAATTCTAATTTAGTAAATGATGATTGAGCTTTTACTTCATGTCAGGCTGTGATCAAATACTTAAAAGTCATCAGTGAGCAAAACATGAAAATATCTGTCCTTCAAGAAGCTTGCATTCTGGTCAAGGGACACACAATAAACAATGGCATTCTAAATAAGTAAATCACAGGTTATATAAGCTCATAGGAATTGTATGAAAGAATGCAGAGCATCTAGAATACTAGAGGGGCAGATTGCAATTTTAGATTTAGGTGGGCAAGTTAGGCTCATTGAGAAGGTGAGATTCAAGCAAAACTTGAAAGAGGTGGAGGAGTTAGCCTTGGATGTACCTAGGGGAAGAGTATCCAGAAAGACGAGACAGTCACATCATGGTAAAGGCCCCAAGGAAGTGCTACCTGGCTGGAGTAGAAGGAGTGAGGGGACAAGAGCCAGAGAGAAGACTGGAGACATTATGGGAACCATATCATAGAGCTTCTTGAAGTCAAAAAGGCTTTGGCTTCTACCCAACATGACATGAGAAGCCAATTCAGGTTATTAAGCACAGACTAGCATGATATGACTTAACAGTTTAGAAGGATCACCTCAGGCAGCTGTGTGAGAACTGACTGTAAGGATACAAGGATGAGAAAAAATGAAGACTGTTAGGAAGTTGTTATAGTAATTGAGATGAAGTAACGGTGGCTAGGGCCAGGAGAATAAGATTTCAAATTGTAAAGAGTGAACAGATTCTGGATATCTGTTGAGGGAAGAGTTGACAGGAATTTGAGAAAGAGAAGTCAAAATTGACTGTTAGAATTTTGGTGTGAGCAACAGGAAGGTCAGGCCTTTTATAAACATCTTTCTAAATAAGACAGACTTTGGGTGAAGTAAGTTGGAGAGTATCCGTATCTCTGTTTTGGACATAGTGTCCGAAGTAGAGTATATATATATAAGATTATATATATATAAGATTATATATATATATATAATCTTCACTATCCAAGTAGATATATCAAGTAGACATGTCGGTATTTGAACTAGTATGGCAGAGAAATCTGTATTGGAGGTTAAAATGTGGGCATCGTTGCTATAGAGATGATTTTTAAGCCACGTGACTGGATGAGAGGGCCACAAGAGTGAGTTTAGGGAAGAGGACCTGGCTCCCTTCTCCATAAAATGGTCAGGACACAAGGGCAAGTCAGCAGATGAGACTGAGGAGCCACCAGCAAGGTGTGAGGGAACTACGAGAGGGTCCTGGAAGTCAACAAGTGATCATATCAAGAACTGATCATAAGATGCGGACTGAGACACAAGAGCAATTTTTATAGAATGGAGGGGGGAGAGGGATTGACAACTATGTTAATAGACCGTTTAAGGAAGTTTGCTCAAGGGAGCAGAGATATTGGTTGGAGTTAAAGGAAGTGGGTTAAGAGGAATATGTTGATTTGTCTGTTTCCTCATTTATTTTAAAATAAACATATGTTTGTGTGCTGATGGGAATGATCCAGATGGAGGGGTGGAGATGGATGAGATAGAGGAGAAATGGGAAAGTTCCTGGATTGACATCTTTGAGAAGGTGAGAAGACAGAGGTCTAACTTACACATAAGCACTGGCTTCATTAGTTCAACCATATTAACAGGATCGAGATTTATCTTTGTTTTCCTCATAGTTGGTGTTCAGTGAGTGTGTCATAAGTATTGCTCAATGAGTAATGCAAGTATTTACTCACTCATCTATGTAGAAAAGAAAAAATACATACTCTCCTATTTTTCTTCTTCCTGCTCTCTTTCATATTATACTGTGTAGTTCACCCAACATTTTCATTAAGAATAGAAGAGAGATAGCTGTAGAGGCAAAAAGAAAAGAGCTAGAATGATAGCAAGAACAAGAAGAAAGGAGAAAAGGAAAGAATAAGCGGAATGGAGGGAGAGAGAGGAGGTGGGGGAGGGAAGCAGGGGACACAGGGAGAAACGGACTTGTGAAACTTCATAGAAATTTCATTTCATTCCATTCCATTCCATTCCATTCTGACAAATTAAACCAGGCAGTGAGGGAAATGCCGTCATCCCCTTCTCCTCCACACATGTAATCAGGAAGTTTTCAGGGTAAATCAACCAAAGTCCTCTGTCTGATGGCTTCACTGCAAGTAGGAGGGTGGTTTTCCTGCCCACTTTCCCTCCCCCTCTTCTGAGGCTGCCGTGTTTTCCTCTCTTTGGCTGTGTTCCCGCATTCCCAACTGTCTGTCCACTGCCACAATGGGGACCGATTTCCTCCGTGGGACAAACTTTTTATTTTCCTTATAAAACTTTAATGTGATTTGTGTTGCTAAATTAGTTCTCTTTCTGTTCCATGTCTAGATAGCCTGCTCTAAACATGGGTGAGAACTGGCCTAGTATGGAAGTGCACTCTAAACTCCTCTTCGTAACATATTCTAGTAATTAAGTATCTTCTGAACTACTGCTAAACTACCTTTGGAATAATTTAGCAATAATTGGTATGTCTCACTGATTAGCAGTGTTTCCGAGTGGTGATGAATTTGAGACCAGTAATGAATGGCACACACAGGAAATTGGGCTGCTCTGGGAAAAGCTGTCATCTCCCCGATCCTCCATGTCAGGAGTACAGGGTCACCATGGACTCCACGGAAGAGCTCGTCTGGGGATATTTTAAGATTTCCCTAATTCAGGGATTCTGAGACCAGCTCTTGGCTCAGAGAACACAAGCTGATGCCAAATGTCTATGGATCTGGAACTTTCTCTTACAAACTCGAAAGTTACAGATTCTTGTCATATCCTTATCTAATTTCTGCAATGAAGCTTGCATGCCCCATAGTTCAGTCTCTCAACTTTCACTCCAAAGCTGTGGTTCTCTGTTGCATTAACTTCTGATATCTTAAGTGTGTATGAGAGTTGGCCATCAGAGCCCCTGTTAAAGAAGAAGGCAGGGGTGCTGAGTCCTGGGGACCCTCCTGTATCCTTCTCCATAAAATGGTCAGGACACAAGGGCAAGTCAGCAGATGAGACGGAGGAGCCACCGGCAAGGTGTGAGGGAACTACAGGAGGGTGATCATATCAAGAACTGATCATAAGATGCGGACTGAGACACAAGAGCAATTTTTATAGAATGGAGGGGGAGGAGGAATTGACAACTATGTTAACAGACCCTTTAAGGAAGTTTGCCCTTAGACAGGGCCATAGTTTCATAGGCTGATCAGGGATTTATGGCAGGTTCTAGTACAAAAGGACACGCTGGGCCAATCCCTATACTACTCTTGTACTTTAACTGAGAAATGTTGACACAACTAGGCAGTTTATAATGTGGGAGAATCTGAAGTCAGGCTGAAAGCCCAAGTGGTCAGGGAACCATCATGTTCCTGAGTGCTGAGCTTATGGGGAAGCAGGAATTACGGATAGTCAAAAGACACCAGTTTGGAGAAAGCAGACTCTTAATCCACTTAAGAGAAGTATTGCTGCCTATGAAATGAAAGGGTTAACTGGCCACCAGGGGCAGACAAAGGTATCTAGAGTCTGAAGATTATACAATTCTAAGGGTATTCTATAAGAAAAAGAATATAAAATTGCAAATATAAAATCACTTGAGACTGTCTCAGATTCTTGGTAAAGATCCAAGCCCATAGATCCCAAAGCGTAAGCTTTGTTGAGTTCGCAGAAAACCCACCCTGGCTAATCACTAACAGGCTTGACTTCTAATGATGTTCAGATATTTTTTCAAGTTGGTGAGCCTCCTCAAAAGAAACACCATTTAACTTGTGTGAGGTGTTTCTATGCAACAACCTGACTCAGATGTGCAATGTGTACATCAACTGCATTGACAGCAGGTCAGTAAATCAGTAGATGTATTTATTCCTCTGGTCACTATTGCAAGAGGAAAAACATTGAACCCACTAGTGAGAAATTATCTAGGTTTCTAGGTTTTCTCTGCCTTTAGCAACATATATGAAGTCTCCACTGTCGTAATGCCCTGTCTTCTGTGCTCTTTAAGTTACATTCTGATGTTAAAAGTAGCTTTTTATACATTCTTTATTCTCTTAGAATCGAAGCTTGCTGTGGTATTAGAAAGGGGCCTGGCAGAAGAAATATATCTGTAAAAATGAACTTTTTAAAAATTTTATGCCTATGAAAGACTCAGTTTAATAACTCTAAGTTTTAATATAATCAAGTTTACTAATCTTTTCTTTATGATTAATGTATCAATAAATTTTTGACTGCTCTGAGTCACAGAGATATTCTATGTTTTCCTCTAACCATAAAAAATTAAGGTATGTTTATTGTTTAACATTTGTATTTATATTTATGGTTTATCTAGATTTGATTTTATATGATGTAAGTAGCAATCAAGATTAAGTGTTTTAATATTTATTTTTCCATGTATGCCCAATTGACACAAACCACTATTTAAAAGATAATACTTCTCCCATGCATGTTGTCAAAAAATCCAATCATTGAAAAAATGTGCTCCTGTTTCTGGACTCTTAACTTTTTTCACTATTTTATTACCTATATATTGGGCCAATACTACAGTTAGCAAATGACAATTAAGAACATAAAAAGACAAGCTACAGAGATAAAATATTTGCAAAATATATATCAGACAAATCACTAGTATCCAGAATATGTAAAGAATTTCCACAAATAAATGAGAAAAAACAACAATAACCAGACAATGCAATAGAAAGCTAGACAAAAAAGACTTGAATATGCACTTTTTAAAAGAGGACATACAAATGGCCAGTAAGTACAAAAAGTGTTCATCTTTATCAGTTATCAGTGAAGTATACAAATTGAAACCATAATGCACTAACACTACCAGTGAGAAATAATTCTCCATAGGTCTCTCATGTTTCTGCATGTGTTGCAAGCAGAGGTTGTGCTCTGCTTTGAAAGCCTACTTTTTGTTCCAGACTGCATTTTCAAAGATGTTTGTATAATATACAGCCTCGGAAGATAAAGAGAATGCCTTCTTCTGGAGCAAAGCGGGATTGCTTACCGCCTGCTACAAAGGAGTCAGGTTCTCTAAGCACAGGATTCACTTTTGCAATGCAACTCACTACTCAGTTTCATCTGGATTTCTTTGCATTGCTCTCTGGGAATCAGGACTCAGGGAACCCATGCAGAAATGTTGATAGTCTGGTTACTATAATATTTTTATTCTTTAGTTTTATTATTTCTATTTTTCAGTTACAGTTGACATTCAATATTAGTGTCAGGTGCACAGCATAGTGATTAGAGATCCATAGAACCCATGAAGTGATCCTCCCCAATAAGTCTAGTACTCACCTGACACCATACATAACTATTACAATACTATTGAGTATACTTCCTATGCTGACCTGGTAATATTGAGTCTTCTTCCAAGGTCCAATGCATTGAGCTAAGCTAACTAGTTAGACTATAGGATAATAATCTCATCCCTTTAGAGGCCTTAACACTATGAACCTTCTGGAATGGCAACAAATAAAAAGATTAATGAGTCCAAGTATTGGAAATGAAGTGAAGAAGTTAGAATTCTCCCTGTTTGGGGGAACAGAAATTGGCACATCCACTTTGGAAAACTGTTTGACAGTATCTACTAAAGCCGAACATCATACCCTGTGACTAAGTAAATTCCTCTCCTATGCTTACACCCATTAGATACCCACATCTAGAAATGTATCCATGTTTACTGAAAGACATGTACAAGAATGATCATAGGCACACTCTGTGTAATTATCCCCAAAGTGAAACAACCCAAATGTTCATGAACAGAATGGACAGATAACTTGTATATTCATACAATGAAATACTACACAGAAACAAGAATAAACAAAATACAATTACACATAGCAAGTTGGAGGAAACTTCCAAATATAATACCAAGAGACAACATACAAAAAAAGTACCTAGCATGGTATATTCAGAAATAGGAAAGTTAATATATAGC
The DNA here is from genome assembly GCA_039655065.1 of Glossophaga mutica. Lineage (NCBI taxonomy): Eukaryota > Metazoa > Chordata > Mammalia > Chiroptera > Phyllostomidae > Glossophaga > Glossophaga mutica. Next base: position 164,548,331 of record CM077303.1, read on the forward strand.
GTTAAAATTCTTAATAGTGATTTTCTATGATGGTGGTTAATGAAAGGCACAGAGGACTCAAGAATTCCTCTGAGGTGATAACAATGTTTTTTTTTCTTAACCTGAGTACTGGTTCCAGACATGTGCATTAATTATGTGAAAATGCATTGCACTGTATACTCATGACTTGGGAATGTTCCCATATGTATGCTACATTTTAGTAAAAAGACTACAGAAACCATAATTTGGAGGCTTTTACTTATGTCACATCAAGACAATAATTCCATCTAATAATTATGTCCTTCAAGATTAGACTCAGCTCTTGGGCCACAGAATGCCTGGAAGCCCCAGACTGAAGGCTGGGGCCGATGCCACCAGGACTGTGGGGTAGAGGGCTCAGCTGTCCTTATCTTTCAACATGACTGTTGCTCTAAAAACACAAATAATAAATACAAAGGTTAAACTGAGCATAATTTAGAGCTGCTGGGTTTGGAGAGCACGGTTCAAAAACTCCATTAAAAAACCCACAGTAATCATAATACTAAAATCATTTTAAAATGAAATGTTTTAATGTTTATATGTCTTTGTGTGTACTCTTTATTTTTTCTTTTTTATTGAAACATTAATCTATGTTATGGAGTGAATAATACTGATTCAGATTTTATTCATTAAGATAAAAATAAGAAATGTACCTAATTCAAGAGTGTCTAGAACTAAAAAATAAAATAAAATAAACCAGACATATCTTTATAATAATAAATAAAATAATAATAATAAGTAACCTTCACTAAGGGTATGCTATGTTCAAAGCAATCTTAGTTCTTAATGGCTATTATTTCATATAATCTTCTCAACAATCATGTGACATTTTATAGTCCATGAACTGTACACATAAGTCCCTACCCCGAGTCACATGTAGATCATTTCATTGCAGATTGTATTATCCATCATCAATAGACCAAAATAAATGTAGCAAGTGTAATATGTGAAATGACAGCACATTATGATTACAATTTAAAGAAAATTTTAAGTAAAAAGTTACTGAAAATAGCCACCACTTCCTCAAAACTTGCTTTGCAAAACTTAAGAAATGATTGCCTACTCCTGCTACTTGCTCACTTGTGTTCTGACTCATTTGCCATTTGATATTATTTTGAAGGAAGGTAACAGCACAGAAAGTTACCCTGGGCTTGTCAGCTTGCAGTACAAAATTATCTAAAACAAAATTTAAAGGAACTCATATTAATTGGCTCTAGTTAAAAAATCCTTACTTGTTGAGGCTACAATTTATTATTATACTGCATAATATTAAAGAAACAGGAATCATTGTGTCTTATGCCACTATTTTTGATGTGCTGCTTTAAAGTTCTCTGCTTCGGGCATTTGGTTGGGGTAAGATATGGGAGATTCTGCATATATGGTTATAATTCTTATTTTTTTAAGGCCCATGGACGATTTTTGTGATTTCAAAAATGAAAATTAAATAATTTGGTTTATTTAAATGTAAAAACTATCATATAAAAAGAGTAGTCTTGGGATCAATTTTACCAGGTGACATGTTAAGTAAAAAAAATCTGTAATTTACCTGATGTCACAACATGAACTTTTTTGAAGTTCATTTTGGAATTGATATGAGATACCCCAAACAGGCCTACCTCGGATGAAATAATCTTTAAAAATTGCTTCTGGCAAACCAGTGTTCCATATGCCATACAAAGGCCAACATTCTGTGTTAAGGACTTTTTAGTCATAAACCAAACTTGCCAACAGACAGATTTCTGGCCTTTGAGACTCCACCAAATATCCTTCATACGGTTCAATCTGTTCTTTTCTGACAGAGTTTCGGTGCACTGCTTACTTTAGTTTTACTGTGTCAAAGATTAATAAAAATAAACACTTCTAAAGTACCATATTAAATATATGCCTCTACTTTTAAACCTATCTTCTTGTAAAATTCTCTTAAAATAGAAAATGATCTTTTAAGACCATAAAATAATTTACCCCTCAAAATATTTGTCATGATATTACTTTCCTCCAAAATTCATATTTGTTACATGAAGGCATGGGTGCATGGATATGTGAAGTGACTCTGTGGGGGGTTTGCTTTCTATTTGGATGGTCTGAAGCATGGGCTAATTCATTCATTCATGAACTGATATGTATGTGTGACTATTACATGGTAGACATAACGCTACACACAAGTAAACAGAAAAGAGAAGGCAGCGAGAGTACAGGCTGCAAGGCTACTGAGCATAAGGGTCTTGGGAGAAAGAGTAAGGGTGACAAAGGGCTTCACTAGGGTCAGCAGAGGCAGACAGCTGCACAGGGCCTAGGAGGTTTTCTCTGTAGACTTGGTACAAGTGGCGGTTTGTTGGTGCTGTTTTTTTTTTTTTTTTTTTTTTTTCAGTGAATCTTTTGGCAGTGCTCAGATATGAAGAGCAGGGGAGAGAGAGAGAAATAGAGAGAGACTTTCCGTATCACTACACTGTGGAGGTTTTCAGATGTAAAGTGAGAAATCCAGATTTGGTATTGTTCACTAGGATAATGAGACTGAGAAAAGAAAAACAGATTTTCTTTGAAAGATATTTATAAGGGAAGAATTAATTTAATTTCCTATGGATTGGATGGAGAGACAAAGGAGAAGAAAAATAACGTGGTGCGTTCCAGCTGAGGCAATTAGGAGAATACTTTTTCTTTTGTGGAAAAGGAAGCTGGGAGATTTGATAACAATATCTTATTTTAGATATACTTGGGGGTTTGTTTTGCTTTATTTTCTTTTGATTGCACTAATGTCAGAGTTGAATTTGTTCACCAGCAAGAAGATAGTTTATGTTCTGAATCAAAAGCTCCTATGATAATATTTTAATTAAAATGAATGCTACTTTTTGCAACTATTTGGTGGCTGGCTTAGTATTAATATTACAGCTGGGGGCTGGGGGATGTCAAAGAGTATCAGCTCCTTATTTTTTATGAAATTTTTCCTTTCTCTTCTCACTTTTCAGGATTGTATATGTGTGAGAGAGAGAGAGACACGGTGGTGGGGGTGGGATTTGGGTAGCCACATTCAGCACCAGGCACAAAGGAAGAGGCAGTGCCCTTACCCTGCAAACAGCTGACAAATAGACATCAGAGTTACAGTATTAAAAGCTCAGTGTTTGTAGGATCCATGGCTACCAGTTAATGCTTTCAGAAAATACGCTGAAGAAAAAAATTATAACAGAATGATTAATGTGAGCTTTTTGGCTCTGAATTTCTTTCACACCTACTGCCTTTTTATTGCCATCACGTATAAGTGAAAGTTAACCAAACCTTGGGGAACATTACTCATTCTCTCTCTGCCAATAGCAAAGAAAAAGAGGAGAAGGGTTAATATTTATGGGCTGGCCATCATATGTTAAACTCCTTATGCTTATTAGTACATTTAATCTCCACAACTTCAAAAAGTAGAGATTATTATTCCTATTTTATGGATAAGAAGGCTGAGATTCAGAGAGGTCAAAGATTTCTCCAAGGCCTCGTAGAGTAGGATGATACTTGTGGTGTTTAAACCTAGGCCAGTGCAACACCATGGCCAGTGAAATGAAGCATTAAGCCATTTTGAAAATTATATTTTTTACTCAGGTAAATGGACTTGGGCTACCTGACCTGTTTAGAGCCAGATTTCATAATGAAGTTCACTAAACCACAGTCTTGACCCAACAAGATTTCAGCAGTTCATTCTATCTTCTTCCTTTCTTTCTTCCCTCCTTCTTTCCCTTGGATCCCTTGGAAAAGATAAACAAAATTGACAAGCCTTTAAGCAGACTCATCAAGAAAAATAGACAGAGGACCCAAATAAACAAAATCAGAAATGAAAGAGGAGAGATTACAGCTGACACCACAGAAATACAAAGGATTATAAGAAATTACTATGAACAACTATATGCCAAGAACTTTGAAAACCTGGGTGAAATGGACAAATTTCTAGAAAAAAATAATCTTCCAAAACTGAATTAAGAAGAAACAAAGCCTGAACAAATAGATAACAGCTGGTAAAATCAAAGCAGTAATCAAAAAACTCTTGGCACACCAAAGTCCTGGGTCTGATGGTTTCACAGGAGAATTTTACAAAGGATTTAAGGAAGAGCTAACCCCTTCTCAGACTGTTCCAAACAATCCAAGAAGAGGGAAGACTCCCACACTATTTTATGGAAATAGCATCATCATAATCCCAAAAGCAGATAAAGACACAACAAAGAGCCCTGGTTGGTGTAGTTCAGTGGATTGAGTCCAGGCCTGTGAAACAAAGGGTCACTGATTTGATTCCCAATAAGGGCATTTGCCAGGTCCCTAGCTGAGGGCATGCAAGAGGCCATCATACTTTGATGTTGCTCTCCTTCTCTTTCTCCTCCTTTTCCTCTCTCTCTAAAAATAAATAAATAAAATCTTTTTAAAAAGACACAACAAAGAAAAAAGACTACAGGCCAATATCGCTGATGAACACAGACACTAAAATTCTCAACAAAATATTAGCAAACCACATTTGGCAATGCATTAAAAAGATCATACACCATGATCAAGTGGGATTCATCCCAGGGATGCAAGGGTGGTACAATATTTGCAAATCAATAAATGTAATACAGCACATAAACAAAAGGAAAGACAAAAATCACATGATCATATCAATAGATGCAGAAAAAGCATTTGAAAAGGTACATTCATTCATGATAAAAAACACTCAGCAGAGTGGGAGTAGAGGGAGAATACCTACATAACAAAGGCCATAAATGAGAAACCTACAGCCAACATCGTGCTCAACAGGCAAAACCTAAAAGCTTTCCCACTAAGATCAGGAACAAGACAAGGATGTCTGCTTTCACCACTTCCATTCAACATAGTGTTGGAAGTCCTAGCCACAGCAATAAGACAAGAAAAAGAAATAAAATGCATCCAAATTGGAAAGGTGGAAGCAAAACAGTCATTGTTAACAGATGACATAAAAATGTACATAGAAAACTCTGTAGACTCCACCAAAAAAATCTACTCAACCTAATAAATGAATTTGGCAAAAGAGCAGAATACAAAGTCAATATTCAGAAATTGAAGGCATTTTTGTACAGCAACAACAAAATATCAGAAAAGAAATCAGGAGAAAAGTCCCATTTGTTATAGCAATAAGAAAAATAAAGTACTTAGGAGTGAATTTTACCAAGGAGGTAAAAGACCCATACTCAGAAAACTACACAATGCTGAAGAAAGAAATTAAGGAAGACACAAACAAATGGAAGCATATCCTGTGTTCATGGATTAGAAGAATTTACATCACCAAAATGTCCATACTACACAAAGCAATTTATAGATTCAACACAATCACTATTAAAATACCAATGACATATTTCACAGATATAGAGCAAACATTTCAAAAATTTATATGGAACCATAAATGATCCTGAATAGCCATAGCAATTTTGAGAAAGAAGAACAAAGTAGGAAGGTCACAATACCTGATATCAACTTTATTACAAGGCCATGATAATCAAAACAGTCTGGTACTGGCATAAGAACAGACACATAGATCAATGGAACAAAATAGAGAGCCCAGAAATAAACCCAAGTCTTTATGGTCAATTAATATTTGACAAAGGGGACAGAAGCATAAAATAGAGTAGAAATAGCCTCTTCAACAAATGGTGTTTAGAGATCTGGACAGCTACATGCAAAAATATGAAAGTCAACCACTGACTTACACCATATACAAATAAACTCAAGATGGATAATAGACTTAAATATAAGTCGTGACACCATTAAAATCCTAGAGGAGAACATACGCAGGGAAAATTTCAGATATTCCAAGCAGCAATATTTTCACTGATATGTCCCCTAGAGCAAGGAATATAAAAGATAGAATAAACAAATGGGACTTCATAAAAAAAAAAAAAAAGCTTCTGTATAGCTAAAGAAAACATCAGCAAATGAAAAGGGAACCAACCATAGGGGAAAATATATTTCCTAATGATATGTTGGACAAGAGTTTGATCTCTAAAATATATGAAGAACTCACATAACTTCACTCCAGGAAGACAAACAATTCATTTTAAAAAAATGAGCAAAAGGCCTAAATAGAAACTTCTCCAAAGAGGACATACAGATGGCCAATAGACATGAAAAGATGCTCAATATCACCGTGGAAAGCAGTATGCAGTTACCTCAAAAAATTAAAAATGAAACTGCCTGATGACCCAGTGATTCCACTTCTGGAAATATATCAGAAGAAACCTGAAGCTCTAATTCAAAAGAATACATGCACCCCTATGTTCATTGCAGTATTATTTACACTAGCCAAGGTCTGGAAGCAACCCACGTATTTATCAGTAGATGACTGGACAAGAAAAGCTGTGGTACATTTACGCAGTGGAATACTATTTAGCTGTACAAAAGAAGGAATTTTATATTTTGCAACAGTATGGATTTTCCTATAGGATATTAAGCTAAGTGAAGTAAGCCAGTCAAAGAAAGACAAGTACCATATGATTTCAATTGTATGTGGAGACTAGTGAACAAAATAAACTGACAAATGAAATAGAAACATACTGATAGAGACAAGAGAGCTGACTGACACAGCAAATGGGGGCTTTGGGAGGCTGGGTGAAAAGGTAAAGGGACTAAGGAAAAAAACAGCTTGATAGACACAGACAACAGTAGGTGATTACCAGAGGGAAGAGAAGAGGAAGGGAGGTGGAGGAGGGCATGGGGGAAATATTAGCAATGGTAAGAGGTTTACTTGGGGTGGTGAACACACGTACAGTGTACAGGTGATGTGTTACAGAATCCTACACCTGACACCTGCATAATTTCATTAACCAATGTCACCCCAGTAAATTAAAAAAATAAGTAAAAAGGCCAAGTGAAATAAGTCAGACACAGCAGAGCAAATATTATATGGTTCCACTTATATGAAATATCCAGAACAAGCAAATTCATGCATACAGAAAGCAGATGAGAGGGTACTAGGAACTGGGAGGGTGAAGAAATGGCAAATTAGTTTTTAATGGTACAGAATTTCCATTTGAAGAAATAAAAAATATTTCAGAACTAGAGATAATGGTGGCATAATACTGTGGATGTACTAAGTGTCACTAGATTGTGCACTTTAAAATGGTTAATTTTAATGATATGAGAATTTTACCTTAACAAAAAAATGAAACTGTTAAATTGTCAAGTTATCTGCTAGACTGAAATGAAAAAAAAGAGAAGTTTACTAATGTCACTAAATATTGTATGAAGTTCTGGAAAATCTTTGTTCTAAATACGTCCTAGAGATTTAAAAATATTAAGCATTTGTTTTCATGTCTTTTTATAAAGACAAAAGCCTTAGGCTAAGTGAAGAGAAATCAACTAAAAGTACTAGTACTTTAGTAACTGAAGGTACAAATGTAACAGAAAAATTAAGAACATTGCTCTGACAGCTTGAATGGCATTTTACTGCATGTCTGCTTGCCAATGGAAATGTGGGAACAGTTAAAAATAGATGCAATAAAGGAATCACAACAAATGCTGGGCACATGTCTGCAATAAGATTGAGGGTTGTCGCGAGTGTATTTCTCATGATACAGTCTTTCTTATAAGCCAGGCTTCAGTCCCCACTCAGGTTTTCTGATCTGGGCCTTGAGAATTGAAAGTGCTGGGCTGCTTATAGGACCACCAGTCCTACAGGGCACACCAGCACCGAGAAATAACAGTGAACCAACCCAGGAGGCTATGCTATTTACTCACTTTTATTAATACAGATCCAACCCCAAACATACTAACCTAATAACAATAATAATCACTCAGAAACAATCAGTAATAACATCCCACAAGAGAATTGGGGGATAGTAAATCTGAGTCCCAAGCATCCATATCAGGTCCCTGTCTGGGAGGCAACTGGGCTGGGTGGTCCACGTCTTGCAAGGCAGAATCAGAGGGACAGAAGGGCAGTGGAGGTCTTTCTCTCCCAAGGCAGAAGGTGTCATATATCTTAAAGTGACTCACTGTCTGGCTGCATCCTCCCCAGTCTGAAGTCCTCTGCTTTTATGCTTCTTTTGGTTGCAAAGTCATGTTGATTTTGCACAATATTTCATGAGCATTTTTCTATTCATGTCATTTTTCCCAGTCTTGATAGGCACATATTGTATACATCAGCTCTGATAGGCACATGTTGTTTTGTGCAACCTCCGTAGGCATTTGTGGTTATGCCACCCTACTGCTCATGCTCTGAGAGGGTGTGTTACCCTTTGGATAAACACAAGTTGCCTGTCACGCTGTACTGTGCATGCTAAGGGGTTATATCATCATTCGCCTGAGTCGCTGCTCTGCTGCGCATGCTCTAAGCATGGCTTCAGATCCTGCCCTCCACAAAGGTGTTATAAAGATAAGTTTTTAAAAATTGTTTATACTAGTATTTATTCCTCTCTTATTTAAATAGAGATTAACATTTTACTTAATTTTACATGGAAATTCCTGGTTATTAACTAAATATTTGGAGACAGAATGTGTATTGGTTGAGCACAGATTTTAGAGCTTGTGGCTAGCTTGGATCTTGTGTGATTTCACTTTTCTGAGCCTCAGTTTTCTTAACTGTAAGATAGAGCTCAAATCACCCACCTTCTCATGTGTGTGGAGTATAACATAATTTATGATAAACAAATTGCCTGGCATAGAGCAAACAGTTGTTAGATATTCACAGGAAGACCCTCTATATCCTAAAGCTGTCTCAATGAAGTTTTTGTTTAATATTTGAAATGTATTCTAGGTTTTTTGGGGGTATGGAAGAGGACTTTCTAAATTTTTAAAAATGGGAGTCTTTAATGAAGAGTACTTTGAAGCTTTGAAATGAAACAGGAGCCTATTCTATGTTTTAAGGAATGGTCTACTCCAAGTAAAATTCTTTATACAGTTAAAGATTATCATAGTTATCTCTGGGTAAGCACATTCCTATTGCTGTTTCTCATGAATGTGATTTTCTAATTATTTAATCATCTAAGAAGATACACTACTGCAATTGGGAATATAAAAGTTCTTACTTTGTACCATATACAAAATTAACTAAAAAATGAATCAAAGACCTAAAAGGAAGATCTAAATCTGTAAAACTCTTGGAAGAAAACATAGGAAAAAGCTTCAAGACAATAGATCTGGCAATAGGAAGTAAAATAAAAAATAAATAAAGTTTTATCAAAATTAGAAACTTTCGTTCATCAAAGGACAGTATCAATGGAGTGGAAAGGCAACACATGGAATGGTAGAAAATATCTGCAAATCATGTACCTGGTAAGAGGGTAACATCTAGTGTATATAAAGAATTTATACAATTTACAACAACAACAAAAAAATTAAAAAATGGACAAAGGACTTGACTAGACATTTCTCCAAAGAAGGTTGACAAAGGGCTAATAAGCAAATGAAAAGATGCTCAACATCACTAATCATTAGGGAAATCCAAATGAAAACCACAGTAAGTTACCACTTAACACCCATTAGGATGGTACTACAAACAAACAAAAACAACCACCACAAAAAACACCAAAAAATAACAAGTGTTTGTGAGGAGGTGAAGAAATCAGAACCCTTGTACACTATTGGTCAAAATGTAAAATGGCGCAGCAACTATGAAAATCATTAATTTAAAAATAATTAAATTAAAAATAACTAATAATTAAAAATAAATATTAAATAATTATAATTAAATAATTAAAAATAAAATTAGGAAATGAGCCAGCAAGTCCACTTCCTAATATATACACAAAAGAATTGAAAGCAAGCACTTCAACAGCTATGTGTACACCTGTGTTCATAGCAGCGTTATTCTCAATAGCTACAAGGTGAAAGCAACTCAAGTGCCCATTGACAGAAAAATAAATATATAAAATGTGGTATATACATACAATGGAACATTATTTAACATTAAAAAAAAAAACTCTGACACATGCTATGAATGAACCTTGAAGACATAAAGTGAAATAAGCCAGTCCCAAAGGGATGAATACTACTTATATGAGGTACATAGGGTGGTCAAGTTCATAAAGGTAAAAACTAGAATGGTGGTTGCCAAAGAGGAAGGTTAGGGAAAATGGGGAGTTATTGTTTAACAAGTATGAAGGTTTTGTTTGGAAAGATGAAAAAAATATGAAGATGGATGGTAATGATGGTCGCACAGCAATGTGAATGTACTTAATGCCACTGAACTGCACACTTGAAAATTATTAAGATGGTAAATATCATGTAGTATATATTTTACCAAAATAAAAAAAAGAAAATGGTGCAGCACAAGCAATGCCCCCCTTTTATTGCAAAATCTTTTATTACAAAATCATAAGCATGTAATTCTGTAACATAACAATATCACACTCAAGCACATCATGTGACATTTTAGATGAAATGTTCGAATTAAAACTATAAATTATTATACCCATATTATTACTCTACCAATCACACTCAAGCAGGTGTTACTTCTGCCAGACCCTGTATATCCAAAATGATAGTTGTAGACTTCAACACTGACTTCTAATTAATGGGTAGAAGAAGTAGACCAAAAAATAAATAACAGTATGAGTACAGAAGACGTGAAAAACACTACAAGCAACTTAATCTAATGTACACTTATCTAAATTCCACCCAACAATGGCAGAATACAAATTATTTTCAAGCATACATAAAAAATCTACTAATGTGGAGATTTCCTGAACCAGAAATATAAAAGAAATCTCATCAAATTTAAAATTATTGAAAGTATACAAAGTATGCTTTCTTATTCTAATGGAGTTAAACTAATGAAATCAAAAGCAGAAAAATCTAGAAAGTATCCCATATATTTAGAACTGTAAAACCCGACTTCTACATAACCCATGGATTAAATAAAAAATCACAAAGGAAAGTAGAAAATATTTTGAATTACATAAAAAACTACAAGTCAAAATTTGTGGATGCAACTAAATAGGTACTTAAAGGAAAATTTATGGTATCACCTATTTATATAAGAACAGAAGTAACATATGAAAAGATTAATCTAAAATTCCATCTTAAGAAACTAGGGAAAAGAGGAGAAAAAATTAAATCCAAGGAAGCAGGAAGAAGAAAACAATAAATATAAGAGCATGTTAAAAGTTTTTAGAAAAGAAAACCAAAAAATAATTAAGAAAAGCAATGACACCTAAAGCAGGCTTGTTGACATCAGTAAAACTGATGAACTGCTAGTGAGACCAATGAAAAGAAAAAGAAAGAATGAACAAATTGTTAATTTGGAACAAAAAGGTAAATGTCACTATCAGAATTTTAGATGTTCAAAAGATAATAAGAATATGTTAATATTATCTTTATGCCAATAAAGCTGATTCACAAAGATGAAATGGACAAATTCTTTGTAAAACACTAACTAGCAAGGCTTATGAAGAAATACATAACCTGAATAGTCCCATATCCATTAAAGAAATTGAATTAATAATTAAAAACTTTCTCACAAAAATCCAGACCCACAAGTGAATTCCTCCAAATATTTTGAAAGAAGTGTTACTAATTCTGTATGAACTCTTCCAGAAAATAGAATATGGAAACACCCACACTGGCTCTCCATTTATGAGGCCAGCATTCTTCTAATATGTAAACTAAGGTAAGGTAAATTATGCCTTAAGAAATTTCATTTTAAAAGAAAACAAATGTTTAATAAAATGATCACTAAGTTTGGTTGTCTTTGGTATGATTCACCAGAAAAATATGAACACTGGAAGCTTACACAATATACATGCTTCGACCTCACTTAAAAGAAGTCTGAAAGCAGGCAGCCCAGAGTCGGTGTTGTGGCCTTCTGGTACCATCAATGACCAAGGGGTCTTTTTCAATTCTCATCCAACTTCATCATGTGGCTTTTATGTGGCTTCATTGTCTGAAACATCCACTCACAGTTCAGCTGATATGTCCACAGTCTGGTCAACAGGAAGGAAGAGGGGAATAAAAGCATTTCTCTCCCTTTTACAGATACTTCCCAGAAGTTCTTCACCACACTTACCTTACACTCACAAAAGGTAGTCACTAAGCTGCATCCAATGCAGAGAGCATGGGAAATAGACAGTCTTTCGCTGCAGGTATCAGTGTCTCAGGCTAAAAACAAAGGTTCCATAAAAAGGAGGTACAGGCAGCTAGTAATCTCAGCTACAGATAAGCTGGCCTCTTTAAATGTGTAAATTCAGATGTTTCTTGATAAAGCAGGTCTCAGTGTATAGTTTCATGAAGTGTGTATGTGTGTACCTCCCATGAAAAAAATTAAGAATTGTTTGGAAAAACAAAGCACAAGAGGTCAAAGGCTTTGTTAATGAATGAGACATTCCTATCAAAAGGTAAGTTGGGGCTATAGGAGACCAAAGAGTAAGTTGGATACTTTTCATTATTAGTTGTCTGCTTCACCCTCTCTCTCCCCAACTCTACTTTCAAACTGTATGGGATTTCTTCACGTGCCATCCTTGTATTTTCTATTCTTTTTGCCTAGAACATTTTCCTGATAAATTTCTTCTCATAATATTTTGTGCTTATATTCATCGTATGTAATCTGTGTCTTGCCTTCTCTATTGCATGACCTGTAAGTACAGAAGCCCTACCTGGTTCAATGCTACTATCCAGATTGCCCTGGATTATAGCAGGTGAGCAAACACGGGCACACACACAGACAATGCCATGAATAAACAACTTTGTGCTATCCCCAGCTATTTGAGAGCTCAACCCTACTTCTAGTTAATACATTATTGTAGTCATAACAGCATGCAAGCAAAAGAAATCATGTAAATCCATTTCTCCAACTAAAATCCAGTCTTAACCTGTGAGGCAGGGCTCTTTGAAGTATATCGCGCAGGCAGCTGAGTTGAATTCAAAATGAGTCTTCAAGCTGAAGTTTAAAAGGTGTGTGGTTAATTTGATGTAGTCCCATTTGTTTATTTTTTCTTTTGTTCCCCCTACTGAAGGAGGTATCAGAAAAAACATTACTATGAGAAATGTCCAAGATTTTAATGTCTGATTTTTCTTCTAGGGTTTTATGCTTTTGAGTCTAACATTTACGTCTTTAATCCATTTTGAGTTTATTCTTGTGTATGGTTTAAGAAAGTGGTCTAGTTTCATTTTTTTGCGGATATCTGACCAATGTTCCCAACACTACTATTGAATAGACTATCTTTACCCCATTGTATGTTTTGCTTCCTTTGTCAAATATTAACTGACTATAGAGAGATGGGTTTATTTCTGGGCTCTCTGTTCTGTTTTATTGACCTATATGTCTGTTTTTATGCCATGGTGTTTTGATTACTATGGCCTTTAGTATAGTTTGATGTCAGGTAGAGTGATTCCCCCAACTTTGTTGTTCTTTCTCAGGATTACTGTAGCTATTCAGGGTCTTTTGTGGTTCCACATAAGTTTTGGACTATTTGTTCTAGTCTGTGAAATACTCCATTGGTATCTTGATAGGAATTGTGTTGAACGTATAGATTGCTTGGCATAGTATGGACATTTTAATGATGTTAATTCTTCCAATCCATGAACACAATATAGTCTTCCACTTATTTGTATCTGCTTCAGTTTCTCTCTTCAGTGTCTTATAATTTTTCAGGTATCGGTCTTTTACATTCTTGGTTTAATTTATTCCTAGGTATTTTATTCCTTTTGAAGCTTGTGAATGAAATTGTTTCTTAGTTCCCCTTTCTAATAGTTCATTTTTGGTGTATACAAATGCAACTGATTTCTAGATATTTATTTTGTATCCTACTTTACTGAATAATTGATCTGTTCTAATAGTTTTTTTTTTGGTGGAATCTTTAGGGTTCTCTATACACAGTATCTGCACATAAAGACAGTTTTATTTCTTCCTTTCCAATTTGGATGCCTTTTATTTCTTCTTATTTTCTCATTGTTATGGCTAGGACTTTCAGGACTAAGCTGAATAAGAACAGTGAAAGTTTTTGCATAGCAAAGGAAACAATCAACTAAATGAAAAGACAACCCACTGAATAGGAGAACATATTTACCAGTGATACATCTGATATGGGGTTAATATCCAAAATTTATAAAGAACTTATAAAACTCAACACCAAAAAAACAAAAAAAATAAACAATCTAATTAAAAAATTAGCCAAGGACCTGAATAGACACTTCTCCAAGGAGGACATATGCTTGTCAATAGACATATGAAAAGATGCTCAACATCACTAGCCATCAGAGAGATGCAAGTGATCTATTACCTCACGTTTGTCAACAATAAATCAACAAACAAGTATCGGTGAGGATGTGGAGAAAGCGGAACCCTCATGCACTCATGGGAATGCAGACTGGTGCAGCCGCTGTGGAAAGCAGTGTGGAAAGGAAGTTTCCTCACCGTTTCCTCAAAACAGTGAAACATGGACATGCCTTATGATCCAACGATTCTACTTCTGGGAATAAGCATATCCAAAGAAACCTGAAACGCTAATTCAAAAGAAAATATGCACCTCTATGTTCATTGCAGCATTATTTACAATAGCCACTATTTGGAAGCAGTCCAAATGTCCATCAGTAGATGAGTGGATGAAAAAGCGTTGCACATTTACACAGTGGAATACTACTTGGTTATAAAAAAGAAGGAAATCTTACCCTTTGCAACAGCATGGATGGACCTGGCGAACATTAGTAAGTAAAATAAGCCAGTCAGAGAAAGACAAGTACAATATGATATCACTCATATGTGGAATCTAATGAACAAAATGAACTAATGAGTAAAAATTAGAGATGGACTCATAGACAGAGAGCAGGCTGACAATTGTCAGGGTTGGGGGGTATGGATAGATAGATCAAAAAACAATTAAAAGGAGAAAAAAGTCATGGAGGTAGACAACAGCGTGGTGATTGCTGGGGGAAGGGAGTGAGAGGGCAGTGGAGGAGGGTATGGGGGAATAGATGGTGATGGGCAAAGACTTGACTTGAGGTGGTGAACACACAATACAGTGTACAGGCGATGTGTTGTGGAATTTGCACCTAAAGCCTATATACTTTTGTTGACCAGTATCACCCCAATAAATTCAATAAAAAGGAAAAAAGAAATAAATTCAATAAAAAGGAAAAAAGATGTGTAGTTAGGTCCTGCCACTTGTCAGCTATTCAGGTTTGATTAAGTCAGTCTCTGCTAGCAGTTCTTCCAAATCCACTCTCCATTTCTTCCTAAGGCACACTACTGGACTATATTTCTCAGCTGGTCTCACAGATTTTTCACGCGACAGTTCTAGCTGGTAAAATGTAAGTGGAAGAGATGGATGCCACCTCCACGCTTGGCCAGTAAAAACTTGTAAGCTCTGTCATCTACCACTGCATTTGCTGCATCATCCTTCATGTCCTTTCTGACAAACCCAGGGAGGAACAGCCATGGTGACACTGAGAGCTACATTTTGGAGGTGACAGTCACTTGAGACTTGGTTTCTAAATGTCAGCATGAAACACATAGTCCCTTCTGATAGTGAATGACCCCAGATCAAAGGAATGCATTTCTTTTTTTCTCATCCACTAAATATTTAGCATTTATTTGTTGCAGCATTTGGGCTAATCCTTACTAACAGAGAGAATATGATGTATATAAATCCTCAGCAGAATGTAACAAAAGTACCAGTTATAGTTATAAAAGGGTTTCAGTGAGAAATAAATGGCAAGCGAATGTCCTTTAAAAACTAAAAAGTGCTGTACGGTGTCATATATTTCAGAGCTTTGTTTCCTGGGTAGTTACAAGAACTCATGAAATCTTACTTCTATGAAGCCTTTTCTTTGGAAGAGAAGTTAAGCTTTCCCTGATCACTTCCACATTTCACTTCTAACCTTCACTACATACATGCATACGCAACCCTCTTATACTGGATTTGTTTGCATCTTTATATGCTTTTAAATACCAATTGGTAATTTAGGCTATTCATTTTATAGTGTAAGTTTACAAAAGGCAAATGCGTAACTTAGTGGAATGCTACCAAGTTAGGCCAGTGGCCAAGACAGGTATATCCTTTTGAAAATGCTAGTAATAATGGCAGAGATTCAGAACTGCAAATGCAGTGAAAGATTATTTACTAAGTAAAATGAAAAATCACACCTGGTGCATATCTGTCCTAAAGAGCTCTTACTCCAAGGTTTTAAACATAGTCACAAATCCACAAGCAGGAGAGGAGGAGTAAAGTAATTGTAATCACTGTTTCTTCCACTTACAGGGAACAAAAACCCCAACTGTTAAACTTCTGGCTTCCTTAGCCAATGTTTCTTACCAGCGCCTGTGTTCATTTCAAAGCATTAGTAATGCCCAGAATATGTCTGTCCATTTCGACTAATGAGCACACTGAAGTTCACAGACAGCTTGAACAAATTAGTCATCTGCATTTGAATGCCTAGTGCTGATGATTGTACATCCATTAATGCATTGCTGGAGTACATCTGCATAACTTTTAACATTGAGAAGAATTAGGCTTATCAAGTTTTAGCTGTCATCTGTGGCTTTTAAAAACTGCACAGGTCAAGGTATGCTAAAAACAAAACTGACCATGATAGAAAGCATGATAAGTGTCTCAAGCCTTTTGCCTTCTGTACTTCTTCTGACATTGTGCCTTTTTTAAGGTAGGGGTAACATAATGTTACTTTTATTTGAAATATTTTATAAGCCAGAGTCTGAACGGGTATGCCATATTGTGTTATTGTTCAATATGTGCTAATTAAATTAACACAGATTATAAAGAAAGAATTTATATAATGCTCTTATGAGAGTGAGGATTAGGTAAATGTCTTTGTATGGTAAAACTGGCAAAGCTGTATGCTATATTTTAAAACACATGAAGACCGATCATTCATTCATTCATTTATTCATGCCACAAGTGTTTTCAGCCTCCTGCTAAATGTCAGATACCATGCTCAATGCCCGGGATACTAAGATGAGCAAGACAAAGTCACCATCCCCAGGGAACTCTGTCTATTAGCAGGAACAAACACAGAGTTCAGTATCATAAGTTATTGAAAATGAATATAATGTATATTACATTCGAACAGTTAATGCAGAATTTGTTTTCCCTTTGGCTATATGATAAGCATTATTAAAATTATTTTTGAGGTTGTTTTGCTGTCTTATGGTCTCTTTTAAAGTCTGATGAAAGACAAACTTGTATTTGCCAAACGGTCATCACTGAAAGGGAGCATGCAGATAATTCAGTACACTGTAAGAAATTACACAGATGTCATGGGAAAACACTATTTCATCAAACCTGGTGTTTTGTAAAACCACGTTAGAATTTACCCTTCATTCATTAATTAATCCATTCACCAAATTTGTATTAATCGATTTCTAAGTGCTTACAAGCTCCAAGTCTCCTGGCGTTTGTTGTCTGTGCTCCTCAGTGGCGCAAGACCGCAGCTTGGCATGTGCTTTCCTGAGTGAATATTGAAAGAACTCAGGGCAACTGGTCCCATTCTGACTGTGTCCCGCTGCATGAGCATGGCTCCTACCCACACAGCCTCATCTGGAACCGGAGGTAATGCTATCCCTGTGACTTACACACTCTGAAGAAAATTGAACAGTTCCATCGAATGAATGGACCTAGAAGAGGAATGTTGCCAGCAAATTGTGGAGACGAAATAGACTGTAACTGCAAAACTTTAATATGACTTCCTTCCCACTGTCATACATACAAATGTGTATATATATACATACACATATGCACACATAAAGCACTGCAGATTGTTATTAACAATTTAAAACAAAACAAAACAAAACAAATCTTAGCCAGGTTTGTGGAGGCTTCCATCCAGATCCTAACCAGGAGCCTCCCAGATTCCCAGTCTGCTGCTTTTCAAAATGTCACTTTATTACTAATATTGTTCATATTATTATAAACCAATAGGACAGTATCTCTATTTAACATTCAGTAAAACTCAAATAAAAATGATAATTTTAACACCAAAGACTAGGAAAACAATGACACTTTGGATATGCCTAAATCGTCCTTTAATTTTTTAAGCATGACTCAAACCAGTGTATGATGGAGATAGGTTTAAAATATCTGTGTTTATTTTGGGAAGAACAAGTACTGTACACCATAATAATTTAATATGCCAAAGCAACATGTAAAAGATAGTTGAAACCTATTGTGGTAAATTTCTATTTCAGTATGCAAAACTGTATTGTTACAGAACAAAGCTGATGTCTAGAAAACTTGTTCTACACGGTTCCACTATGGTAAAAGTTGTTGAAATAAGAGGTATCCTCTAATTTAAAAAAAAGAAAAGAAAGAAAGAAAAAGAAGAAAGAAAGAAAGAAAGAAAGAAAGAAAGAAAGAAAGAAAGAAAGAAAGAAAGAAAGAAAGCAAATGTGCCTTATTAGAAAAATCAAAATGGAATGCTCTAAAAATGTTCTTGCTGTGGCCACTACTCTCAAGTTCAGGATCTCAGGGAAGTGCTTCTTTTGTCCAAAATGTGACAGATTTCTCAACTCGACAGAAAAAAGCCCAGTTCTGTGAATTAGTACTGCAAGTCTGCAAAGCTGAAAAGACACAGGAGTCCTAATGGAAAAATTTCGGACTTGAGTTTGGAAGTGGTCGATTTGGACCTCCGAGACTAGGCCATGTGCAGCTTCAGGTGGGGCCGTCACCCTCAGGTCACCAGTCCCAGTTGTCTTCTGCCTCCTCTTACTGCCATCATTAAGTGTCTTCAACTGCTGCTGGCCGACTGATGTCCTTGGTGGACATTTGCTCTCCAGGGTCGCCCGAGGACTTCACAGATTTTTGACATTCACTTTAGCAACACAGCCTCCGATCCCTGAGGGGATCTCCTCCTGCCCCCCAGGAGCCAGGGGTCCTTGCGAGGTGGTTTAGGAGCCTGGGGAGGCGAGCTCCGACGTCGGAGAAAGGCAGCTCCAGGGTGCCAGGCCTCGCTTTCCTGGCTTTGAAAACTTTCCAGCGCGCGTGCCACGGCGACGCGCAGCGGCCGAGCCGGACCCACGCGGCCCGCGCCTCCCGAGGGGAACTTTCCTGCCTCTCGGCTGCCCTGTTACTCTCGCTTTCCGACGCGCCTCCCCCTGGGCTCGCGCTCCGCCAGCCAGCTCCCTCCCTCTTGGCGAGGACAGTCCCCGCGCCGCCGCTCCGTTCTCTCACTGCCCGGGCCCGGTCGAATGGCGGAGGAGCCCCTCTCCCTGGGCACCTTCCACATCCCAGGCGTGTCGCTTTTCCAAATGGCCCAGCCCTGTCCCAAGCCCTGATTGCCTGCGAGCGAGGCACCGAGCTCCGGCGGCTCCGAGCGGGGTGGGGAGGGAGGAGGGGACCCGCCTCGAGGAGCCGGAGGCTGCTTGGAGCCGACTTTTCGCCAATGGTCCAAAGCGACATGTCCAAGTCGCCTCCCACAGTGGCGGCTGCGGTGGCGCAGGAGCTCCCCATGGAACTGCTGGAGAACGCGGCGCCCGCGGGGGCGCTAGGAGCCGCGGCACAGGTAGCGACAGCGCCGCGCCTTCTTTCTTTGTGAGCCGCGGAGCGCAAACCTCCGTCTAGCCCGCGCCTACCCTGCTGGGATCCCTCGCCTCGCTGCTCCCTCCTGCGTGGGTCTCCTCGGCCACCTCCTCCTCCTCTCCCTCGCGCTTTGCTACCCGCTCTCCTCTCCTGGCGCTAGTGACCCTACCCCTGTTCGCTTCGCCCTGGCTCTTCTCCGGCTTCCATTTTTCTCTGCTTACGAAAATCCAGTGGGAAGGGGCGGGAGCGACCTCCGGGTCTACCGAGGCAGCCCTCGGGCAGCTCAGGTCTGCCCTCCTCGCCCCTTCCTTCCCCGGGAGGCACATGGAGAGACATGAACCAGGCTAGCGGACTGGACCTGCTCAAGATCGTGAGTCCGGGTGGGCGGGAGGGGCTCCGCTTCCCGCAGCTCCGGCTCCCACGCCGACCCTTCTGGACCAGCTCTGAGCTGGGGTGGGAGCGGGGGCCATGTGATGGCGTGGGAGGTTGGGCCCCTGACTCCCGGGAGCAGCCGGGCTGCCCTCGGCACCTGGGGCATTACGCTGCCTTGACAGCTCAGCTCCCCTCAGGGCACTTGCCCGGGTTCGCCTAGACCCCTTGCTCTTTTCTTTTAAAAAGAGAGAGAGCTGGGGCCGCGAAAGTTTTTATTTTTCCATTTCCCCCATCCAAAATGTTAGCTACTTCAGAGAGCTCCAAGAGCACCTTTTTCTCCGATGTTGAGTATTAGTGGTTTCTAGAAAAACTCCGGTTTGCTGCTGTTGTGAAATTGGAGATGTCATTTGTAGGTGTTGGGTAATGAGAAGGTGGCTTTTACGTAAGGCTTTGGCAGGTACGGTGTGGATTACAGACACCTCCAGATCTCAGCGGTAAGGAGTCTCTCAACTTTTATCCCGGCAGGGAAATGACTTAAGACTCCTAGGTGTGGGGCTGCTGGGCTAGTGATTGAAGGGATGAAGGTTTCGTTTCAGGCATCATTTTGGAGAAATGTCTCTACTTTGCATAGGTTGTTGATTTCAAGCCTACATTTGCTAGATTGTAAATTGTGGTAAGATTATAATTTTTGTACTTATATAAAATTTGTAAATATATAACTTAATATATTTTATATTTACATAAGTACACGAAAATATGCTAGTGTGTTTATTTACTGTAGCGATGGGTGAGGAGTGGGAGACGTCGTAATAGACGGGACAAATGTTTCGCTACTATCCTGATTTCCAGAGGTGGTGAAAATTGGCTATTCCAGATATTTGGGTCCTGTTCATAATGGTAGTTCCAGTGGCATAATCATGGGGCTTTACTGAACTTGCTTTTACTGCTGGGAAATGCACGTGCTATCTTAAAACACATAATTCCCCTTGATTTTCGGTGGAGAAAGAATGCAGAACCCAGGAACTTGTACAATCAGAAATCCATTTCTTTCACAGAGGTAAGACAATGTTATTCTGCCCTGGGCTTTTTGGCTGTACAGAGTGGGGACATGTGACTAAACACCTGCGTTAACATCTCACCTCAGCCAGAGGACCTGAATTCTTCATTCTAGACTCCTGATTTTATGATAGTTAGTCACTTACCAGGTTGGATGAGAGTGAGAAATGTTCTCATAGACCTCCACCATGGTTATTCTGGGAAGAAAGTCTTAAATATTGATAGAGGAAAGAATTTTTAGACCTTCTTTTCTCTTTGTTCTTCCTTCAGGGATTTTTTTAAAAGTTTTTTCATTCTTATGATAAAAATAGAGTTCCTGAATTTCTGAAGATCAAAGTTAGGGCTGACAGAAAGCATGACTGCGTTTAGATAAGAGACACTAATTTATTTACTGATTTATGTAGTTAAACAAATAGTTTACAAAGTAAATCAACAAGTACTTATTGTACAGATGCAATGTAGAAATAATTCAGATGTGAATTTCTGCCTTCAAAAAAACTAACATTCTAGTAGATACAAGTATGACAAATGTGTGACAAGTATGACATGGGACTGTAAGAGAAGCCAGAATCTTATGTAGTTTCCCAGGAGAAAGGATCACAAGTATTCTATTTGGAATAACCTGTAAGGACCTCATAGAAGAGGTGGCGTTTGAGAAGAGACTTAAAGGGTGTTAGATTTCAACAGAGATTTTCAGAGAGATGGTCGAGAACTAACTGTATAGGAAGCAAAATCACAGAAGTTAGAAGTCTTAAAGCAGATATTTATAATCCCTAGTTTGAAAACAGTGTGGAAAGTTACAGATTGGGCACAGTTAGGCTTAAGACTGACAAGGCAATTCGAGCCCACATCTTGGAATCTGTGAAACTTGCAGTGTATTAAACAATAAAGAACCTTGGATGGGATTCAGTGAAGGAACCCTATAACAGCTCATTCTGAAGAGTCACCTGGGAAAGTTCTGGAAGGTAATGTGGAGTCTGAAGAATCCAGAGGTAGAGCTAAGTGAAGGGAAATTAATAGAACAGTATGGACAAGACGTATTAGGCCTAAACTAAATAGAGAGAAAAGGTCATGGATATGACAGGTCTACTCATGAGACATTGCAAGGACTCAATCCACAGTAATTGGCAAGCGATTGCACAGATACTTGAGAGAGAGGAGAAAGGGAGGAATGGATATTCTAAGCAGGTAAGAGGTGTAAATATTCAGCTTCACCAGCATCCATCTTCTTGCTTTCTCTACCTTCCAAAAATGAAAGCAAATTTCCTTGAATTTTGTTTATAGCACACCCATCATTTGAGGGAGATGCTGCCTTGTTTATTTTCTGTCTAATAACTCATGGCATCATGGGGCTGTGAGCACTTGGCAAAGGCATCTCTTCCATCTTTATGGGCAGTCCCAAAGTAAAACTGAATGAGGAAAGGGGGTGTCTCGGGAGCATCCCCCTTTTTGTAACACCAAGTAATTATAATTTTACTTAGAAACTGAATTTTCTTTGGCAAATGGTACCTCTAAGGCACTGTTGTTTTTTAAGAATCCTTTCTATTTCACCTCTGGATTATATTGCAAATTTGGCATGAACAAAGCAACAGATCTAGAGTCACAGACTGCTCATTTTCCTTCTCTTTCTGTCAATAATCCAGGTTGGGGGGAACACCTTCAACATTCCAACCACTCCCCTCCAGCACACTGTGATAAACAAAATGGATATATTACTTACATGAGACATGAGTTGCAGCATAATTGCAAATTCTTGAAAGTTCTAACGTAAGCAAACTGCACCCCCTTTTCAGTAACCTGTTGAACAGTTTCACTGCAAACTTGGCCGCAGTCTACCTTCAAAGTCAAGGTGCTAATTTTTGACTCTCCCTCCAAAGCTCTAAATCTGTGCTGTCCACGACAGTAGCCACTAGTCACATGTGGCTTCTGAGCGCTTGAAATGTGGCTTGTCTAAACAGACAAGTGCTACACACCAGACTTCAGACTTTGGAGACTTAATATAAAATAAGGAATATTCACCATCTTGTTAAAATTTTTTATATTGATTACATGTTGGAATGATAGTATTTTGTATATATGGGATTAAATAAAATATATTATTACATAATTAATTGCGCTTGTTGTCATTGAGCTTTTTAATGTGGCTAGTAGATAATTTCAACTGCATATGTAGCATGTGTTATGTTTCTATTGGATAGCTTTATTTTAAACTATGGCACTGGTAATTCTCCGGGGAGTTGACTAAATCATGTATGAAGGCTGGGTGGATGGGCAGCAGATGAAAGGGGCTGAGAATAGAATGGCGACAGAAGAGGAAGTAGATGAGAAACCAGCGCAGCATCTCAGCACTTCAGACCTCAAAGAGATTGTAGCTGGCACCTCCAGTCACACCTGAAAATGAACAGACAGTAACCAGAGGGCCTGTTTGTTTTGCTCCTAGCAACAGAGCCCAGCTGCTTCCACCCCAGCTGAGTTTGCCAGATGCTTTCAAGCATGTTGTAGTAATACAGCCTGGTAATGACAACATCCTGACCCCATCCGTAGCAGGGAGCTTTATCTGAGAAGAGCAGCAGCCATTCTTCTGTGGCTCTTACACCAGGTCCATACCGTTTGCCAGAAACATTCGGAGGTCTGAGGTGTAACAGCCTTCTGCGGTCTCGGAACATAATGGTCGTGGTCCTGTGTTTTATGTTTTGCTAAAAGCCTCGCTCCTCACCCCCGCCAGTTTTCTCTTGAATGGCATTTTTGTTCTGGTGTCACATGAACGAGATTTAAAAGCATGCCAATGAGAATTTCTGAGTGTATTTTAAAATGCAAAATATGATATCTGACTATTTGAGTGACTTGAGATTTAGTCAATCTTGTAGTTTCATGTTTTTCTTTTCTTCTTTCTTTTTATGTAAAGACTTAGTCTACCTGTTGCTGCATTTAATTTTTTTTGAATTATACAGTATGTTAGCCTTGGTCCTTTCAGGAAAGACTGAACAAAATATGTTAACCCTGTAGGGGGTGGTGGCACTCTTTAATTTTAGGACCATGGGACATATCTGTACCTTGTAAATAATATACTTACTTTCACAATTACAGGGAGTTAAAATTAATTATAACACCACTTCAAGTAAGTGGGCCTGTCTTAGGGTTCTTTCCATGCCCGGCTGGAGGCAGACTGTGACAAGGGCAAGGTTGGCGCCTGGCCTCCGCCAGCCCTCCCTGCCCCTGCATGTCCCCACTTGGCATTTTTCTGCTTCCTGACCTCATCCTTCTTCCCTTCTCTACCTGCCAGACCAGAAAAGAGCTTGTGTATGCTGCCTCTTTTTAAAAAAAATCTTCACCTGAGAATATGGTTTTTGATGAGAGAGAGAGAGAGAGAGAGAGAGAGAGGGAGGGAGAGAGAGAGGGAGAGAGAGAGAGAGAGAGACACCGATGCAAGAGGGAAACTCTTTCATGGATCAGCTGTCTCCCTCCTGTACTTGCCCTGCCAGGGATGGCCCTTCAACTTTTTGGTGAATGGATGGTGCTCCAACCATCGGAGCCACCCAGCCAGGGCTTTAAGCTGCCTCTTGATTCCTTTCTGCTTTTGTGTAAACTGATCCATATAGAAAACAATGTATGTTTCCCTCTTCCTAGGGAGTTATACTTCTGTCCTAGTAAAGGGTCTGACAACCTTATTTTTACTAAACTATTGGTAAGTAGGATTTCATGTCTTATTCCTCTATGTTTTGGCTTTGTTTGCTTTGGACCGTAAGATGAGGAAAGTCCTCAGTTCATAGAAATACATATCAAATAATTCTGATCAAGAGGGATAAACCTAATTTTAGACATCAGCTTCATGCTCACGGGGAGCAGTTTGTAGCTAGGAGAACTGTTACCAGATCCATCAATCAAAGAGGTGACAGCATTCCCAAAGCTGCCCCAAGGGCTGCCAGGCCAGCCTCGTGTGTACAGGTGGGCTGATCGCCACTTAACAGGCACTTCTACAATTAACTACTACTGTCTACTTCGACCGTGCAGAAATTGTATTTCAGCTACCGAAATGTGAATATTTGTGAATATTTACTGCTGATTTTGAGGCTATAGTTCAGTTGTAAAAGTTATTTTGTATCAACAAAGGCATTCATTTATATAATGAATGTTGGATATCTTTTTAATGTGTCATTTATGTATTGGTGGACATTAATTTTTTTAATTTCTGAAATCTTAGCTTGGTTGATATTTTAGAAGTAAAGGAATTTAGATACACAGCTTTCTTTTTTCCTTTTTGTTGTGGTGATAATTTGTTTTTATTGGGCGGCATGTAACTAGTAGGCAATTAGTAGAAATTACTGACTTTTTGGTCTGTGTTTCAAGAAGGACTTAGGGGTCTGCATGTGTCAGGGGAGTGTCCTGGGTCACACATTTCACTCTGGCCAAACCCCTTTCTTCTTTCCCTTTTATTTCTTGAAACCTGGGTGACTCTGATTGTTTACCGTTTCATGTATCAGATGTTCATGTATTTGGTGTTGCTAAAAAATATTTTAAAAAGCCATTGATCATTAAAGTAGCTGCATTTGAAATAACACCTTAACTAAGAAAACTGTCAGACTTCTTTCTGGTCCTTTTCCATTTGGAGGAGGTTTGGCCTTTACTTTTTTTCCTTTGAAATTTCTTCAGATATAACACTCATCCTTGTTTTCAAAGATTTAGAGTAACTACACAACAAATAACTCCAGTAAGGTGGACTTAATTTTAAATATGCATTAGATTAAAGGAAACTTCATTTTTAACAGCAGCATAAATTTTCACTAATACTTTAAAAGCACATAAAAATGTACTCTTCAACTATGTTAATACTATTTCCCGGAACATTCACATGTATTCCAGAAGATGTTTAATTCTTTTTCTGGACCCTAGATATTTTTATGAAAAATAATTAGTCATTGAGTAGTGACTCTACAGTTAAACATAAAAACAGAAGACAGTAGAAAAGAAATTACTGCTGAAATTAGTGAAAGAGCAGAATAGAAGTAAAATTGAGCATATCTATTTTGGCTTTTAACAAATATGATCTATAATGCATAGGAATTTGCTGTAACTCTATTAAGGCATGAACAAATTAGTAATTTGTAGAAATCCTTTATGGCCATACCACCCTGAATGCACCTGATCTTGTCTGAATAAATCATCCCTCATAAATTTAAGTGATTAAAGGACACTGTATTCTTCTAAAAACTATCACCAGTGTGCAAGAGATTCAGTGTACCATGGCTTTGTGTGTGTGTGTGCAGACTGTATCTTCATACAGTTGAAATCTGTAATAATCCAATGTAAATACATTCCCTGGATAGCTAAGTATACCTGAAATAATGTTTGTGAACAATATTCTCAGGAGCCTAGAAAAATTAATGTGGTTTTTAAAAAATTCATTCAATTTCTCGCAGAGAACTGCAGCCTCCTCTGTGACCGAATGTCTTAAATACTGTGTGGTTCTCGCGGTGCCTGTTGTACGATTGTGAACAGCCACAAGAAAGTTTGCACACCAAAGCAGCTGACTAGTAAAATGTATTTATCATTAGGAATCTGGAACAAATGACAGTAGAATTTCAAAGATGCCCTTTCCACCCATTTCAACACAGTACTGGAAGGACACTTTATATTGTGGTGAGATTATATTTTCTCAAAGATAATTTATGCTCCTCATGAGGAAAAAAGTGTATTTAACATATATCTCCCCCAAAGCATTTTTCAGGTCATGAGTATCTTTACATATAGAATAATGTATTTATGTAATTTTAAGGAAATTTTCATACTTTATTTTAACATTGTTAAGGACTTGGAAGAAACTTCTGTACAAACCTTTACATAATAATTGGAAAAGGAAGAACATTGTTGAAAGAATGTTATTTTTCAACAGTTTATTGAAAAATGTTTACACAAGTAAGAAGAATAAGCTGTTAAGTGAGGAGAACCTTGTATGATACATTATGAAAGCTCAGCCCAGATGATCTTTCCTTTTATGAAGTTGAGAGGTAATTAAATGCCATGGAAACACATTTGTATTATATAAATCTCTTAGATACTTGGAAGAGAGCAAATACATTTAAGAAAATTTTTTGCTTTAAGATTATCCCACCCTCTTGCTGATTGCAAATGCATCTTACTCATAACACAAATGTTTGTACTGTAATGGATTTCAGCTTGCCTAAGTGCTACGTGTATTATGGTTTATATTTCCATTTTAATGAAAACCATATGAATATATAAAATAAAACAGAGCAGCATTTTTAAAACCTGGATATGGTGATTTTGAAAACATAAATTTTGCACATTCTGATAATGTAATGAAATCTCTGTGAACCTAATTATTCTAAACATGTTACACTTCAGCCCAGTTTTTCCCCACCCTACCCAGCCCTAATGTGGATATCGGTTTTTCCATATATTATATTGAGTCCTTACCATGTGCCAGGTCTTATACTAAATGCTATCAAGTATGTTATTTCATTTAATACTTAAAGTAACTGAGCGGTAAGTGTCGCTATCTCCATTTAAGGATGAGAAGACTGATTCTTGAGCAGGTTAGAAAACATGTTCAAGGTCTGCCATAGCAGGATCCCAGCCTATGTGTATTTAACTATAAAGCTCAGTGGTGGGCTGTCTTTCCTTTATATTTTAATGTTAGATATTCAAAATAACTTCATCTGTGATGAGCTATTTTTCATCGATATTTTAATATTCAGTATTCACAGTAACTGTAGTTTATTCTTGGTGCTCTCAGTGTAAGCTGTAGATACAGTAGTAACAGCAAGTTCATTTGTACATTGGGTTGGCCAAAAAGTTCATTTGATTTTTTCTATAAGATGGCTCTAGTTGTGCTTAATTTTCTTTAGCATCATAGAAAACAATTTATTAGATTGTACTGTGACAGCTGTCATATCAGCATGCATTAAAAAATTATCAAAATTGGTGAATTTTTTGTAGCCATTTTAAATTGAAGATGGAAGGAAATATGCAACATTTTGGCATATTATGCTTTATTATTTCAAGAAAGGTAAAAACACAAGTGAAATGCAATAAAAAGATTTGTATGTTGTATGGAGAAGGTGCCGTGACTAATGGAATGTATCAGAAGTGGCTTGTGAAGTTTCGTGCTGGAGATTTCTCACTGGACGATGCTCCACATTCGGATAGACCAGTTGAAGTTGATAGTGATCAAATCAAGACATTAATTGAGAACAATTAACCATATACCATGTGGGAGATAGCTAACATACTCAAAATATCCAAATCAATAAATTGGTGAAAATGAAAAATGTGTCTTTTATTTTACAGAAAAAAACCATACAGACTTTTTGGCCAACCCAATATGTCTGTGTTTGGCCCAATTCTGTTATTGAAACAAATTGTCTTACTTTTAATGTCCTGTTCTTAAAGGCTTATTTTTTCAATATTATTATTTCATAAAATTTATTTTTCTTGCCTTCTCAGGGAACTCACTAGGTTATTAAAGAGCAAGATTTTCACGTCACATTTAAACACTGCAACCATGGGCCAGAACATTTTACAAAGTATTTTAATTTCATATGATTCGCCCCCACGCACGTAGTTATTTCAGCATCTGTCAAAGCAATGTCCACATCTGTACAGAATTATGAAGAACTAGCACCATGCTTCTTCATTCATGTTCTGACTAGACCTGTGTATGAGGATATGAATTTACAGGCAGTGGGAATTCATATTGCAGAACGTTCTTCAGCCACCACATGCAATTTTTGCAAGTACCACTCCAATAAATGAGTTCCTGTGGAATTACAAATTAAACCCAAAAAGAGGCACGAAATGGGTGCTCAGCACCGCTGGGCAACAGTATTTCGTCATGCATAAATCTGTTGCTTTCATGCTATATGAGAGTTTTGACAAGTTGCCTTTCCTCACACCTCACTGCTGCTGCCCAGTCCCTGCTGCATTTAAATACTTATTTTTAAAAACTTTATCTTTAT
Source organism: Glossophaga mutica (assembly GCA_039655065.1). Taxonomy (NCBI): domain Eukaryota; kingdom Metazoa; phylum Chordata; class Mammalia; order Chiroptera; family Phyllostomidae; genus Glossophaga; species Glossophaga mutica. The sequence goes on from CM077303.1 coordinate 164,577,192, forward strand.
TGGCTTTTGCCTCTTGACAACAGATATGATAAAAAAACATGAATTGTTTTAATTCACTGGTTGTTAAATGCTTGGTCTAGAAATTTTTCTTCCCTCTACATTAGGGGTTTGTGATTTCTCCAATAATAACTTAATTATGCCCACATGATAGCAATTCATTCCTTGTTTTGGCCTTTGACATTTGCTAGAACTAAGCCCAGATTCCTATGAGAGGGTCTAACAATAATCTCATTTCCCTCTTTTTTAGTCATATGGAAAAGGAGCTAGAAGGAAAAACAGATTCAAAGGATCCGATGGAAGCACGTCCTCTGACACTACCTCAAATAGTTTTGTTCGTCAGGTAAGGAGGCTCTTAAATTCTGCTTCGGGGAAGTGTATTTAGGTGACTTGCATTTTCTTTAAGGGTGGTTTTATACCATCATCGGTAAGATTTGTATAGTATTACTGTATTTGCTTTTAGTTGAAGTGTGCTGTTTAGTGTCATAATTAAAATGTTTAAATTTTAAGAGAGTAATAATTACATTCTTTCCTGCAATTTGGGCAAATACAAGTGTAGAATTCCTTGCAAAGGATTTCTTCACGATAGAATGAGTGAACTCTAGCAGAAATGATTACAGGGTTTGGGAGGTTTTTTTTTTTTTCAGCGATGGGCAGGCAGTGGGCATTCATATCACCACCTATGAAGTTGGTATACTGGTATTTCTCTAGCTTGAGTTGTCTTTTCCCCACCATTTCCAAATGTCCCCTGACATTTGGCTTATAAAAAAAAAAAAAAAAAAACACTTGTTTGTGGTTTTGATGGTCGAAGCTACTAGGGTTGGGTAGAGCGTGAGATATTGTTGTGACATGATATAAACTGCCCTTGGAGATGTAGCATTTCTTTCAGTGAAGCATGTGGTGTATTCCTGCTTAGCAGTTTGGAACTCTCCCCTGAATAGGGAGTGTCAAGGTCCCTAACTTATAAACACTCATATTATATTATATATACGGTAACAGAAAGGACTTTAATTACCAGAGGAGGAACACAGGCAGCCAGATCTCTGAGAATAATAGGTTACCATGTGGACACTACAGTCTCAAGTCAGGTGTAGGTGAGCATGTCTCTTTATTTAACACGTGTCAGTGGAGACGAAATTGGGGTGGAGGTTCTAGAGAGAATCTGCTTTCCTGGCTGATGGACCACTAGTTTCTGGTTGGTGTGCTCATCAATAATCTCTTGTCAGTGACAACTCACTCTCCAAACAGTGGTTATCAACTGAAAAAGCTGTTCCATCCGTTTTGGAAAGAAAGCCACGCTGCCCCACCCCCCAGGTGTTCCCTGTGCCCCTTCACGTGTTTCTCCCCCAGTTAGTTAACAGCCATTAAGCTCAAACAAGTTCCTCTGCTGGATCTGTGAGGCTTTTCTGCTTGGCTGGTGGCTGCCTCCTTCCACTTTCCAGGCGCAGACAGAGGATGATCCCTCTTCAGCCCCCAGTTCCCGGCTTGCAATGTGAGGTGCACCGAAAGGTATGCCTGAACAATTTATGGGCAACTGGCAAAGCTTGGTTGTGATCCGTGCCAACGGGGAATTGTTTCAGTGTTTAGAAAAACAGTTGGTTAAGATAGCAGAGTTTTTTCTTGCTAAGAAACTTTAGAAAGAAAAAGGAAGTCGAAGCCAAGTGAAGCCCAGGCCTGGTAGGATGTTTTCATGGAGCTGAGAAGTGTGTAAGGGAGCCGAAGGTGTGTACACTGGCCTGATGTCATCATGGGCAGAGTTCCGGCATTGCGGTCCTGAGGACGAAGGAAGGGCCACGGGAGATGGTGACTTAGCTGAGGTGAGTCTGTTAAAGGAAAGTTATCTAAGTCCTTTTCCATTTCAAGCATCCATATTTATTCTGCCCCAATACGATACGAAGAGATGGAACCTGCAGAGCTAGAATACACAACTCTGAGTCATCGTCTCAGGGCTGAACATCAGAGGACCTGAAGCAGAAACGAATAAGCCTCTTAGGACACGTAACAGCTGCAGGAAAGCCACACAAAATGACAAGCAGCTTGTCAAGCTTGTATGGAAAGAAAAACTGACATGTTTCAAGTGAGCAAGATATTCTGAATAGGAAGTAACGGTATAGGGTACATTATCTCTCATTTTAGCTCTATAAAAATGTCATTTAAAGGCAGTTACCAGATTGTCTCTTTGACTATAAATTCCCCTTTCATGGAGGTTTTTTAAAAGATTTTATTTGTTTTTAGAGAGAGAGGAAGTGAGGGAGAAAGAGAGGAAGGGAAACATGGATGAGTGGCTGCCAGGAATTGAACTGGTGACCTTTCGCTTTGCCAGGCAACATCCAACCAACTGAGCCACACTGGTCAGGGCCCCTTTCATGGAGTTTTGAGAACTTGATCAGAAAGGCTAGAGGGTTTGCCATGCTGTGTATAAGTGAACCGGAATATGTTTGTTGTCTTAATTACTTCCTTTGACACTGCATTCTTGGTGATGTATGTGAGATTCTGTGCTCAAAACAGTTATAGATGATGAAGAGAGCTGTTAAACTACTTAATGTACATTGCGAAAACCTGTGCGAGCACATAAGCAGACAAGAAAAAAATCTATCCTAAAGACCCATCTCTGAATCTCAGTGGAAGGAGGTGCTCATCATGGCAGGGATTTGGGGTAATGGTAACACAGGCTGAGTGTTACCATTAATGGTATCTTTGGCTGAGTTAAATACTGGATTTTACCTTGGTAATTGAGTCTCTGTTCTGTTAAAGTGGCATTCATGTTTTGCTACCATCTCAAAATAGGCAAAAGCTATAATGGTATAGCTAACTATTTAATAGATTATGGTTTTGTCAGACTATTTGCCAAAATGCACAGTAGATAATAACAATAAGTATATGTTAGAGTTAAGAATTTGAAAGAACCTCTTTGAAGTGTTTTTTAAATCATAAGTAGATGTTTTATTAAATCAGCAGCTTGTGCTAGCATATACAGATGTGCTTTGAATATATTGGGGTTCAGTTCCAGACCACTGCAATAAAGTCAGTTGTCATCTTTTTGCTGGTGGAGGGGTCTTGCCTTCAATATGTAAGAGGCGCATCCGAGAGGTGCAGTAGAGCAAAGCACAAGAAAACGAGGTGATGAGGTGTGTCTGTGCTATTTCCCCTCCATGTTCCATCCAAACCACCCAGCTAAGGAGAGCTTGCTCAAAGACTCCTACCAGTGTTTTTAGGGTAATGCATCTAAAGAAAGTCTTCACTTTTTTACTAATGGGAAGGTTGGGATGTCTTTAACATTGTAAATTACCCTAGGCGTCATGATTTCAAACCAAACAAAAACGACCCAGCATCATTCCATTCTTTCATCTGAAGTTGCGCAGATGCCCCATTTGCGTCACCATCCCAGCATCCTGAGCCGCTCTGACTGGCAATCCGAAGAATTGGAAACGACTTTATTTTTTCCTTCTTCCCACAAAAGGCAAAGAAACACATGCTTTTTTGAATCCTGAAAGTCTTTTTTTTTTTTTTCTTCCCCACTTGGAGGTGAACTCAAGTCTGAATCACCTGCAGCACCATGCTGGCTGGCTTTGAAGTCCAGCTGAGCCTGATGGTTGCTGATGTGGGCCCATGAAACACCCTCTGCTGTGAATCTGGGTGAAGGCAGGTGCATGCAGAGCAGCAGCCGGTTTTACATGAGGCCCCTTTAGAAGTGGATTTTCAGTTTATTAGGACTTTGCTTTATAAATAGACATTTTAAATTTAAGATAGTAAGGGGCAGAAAGTGTTAAATGTAACATCTAGGCACCCTAGGTAGAACTAATGAAGACTATTGTTCTATTAAGTTATGTACTAAAACAGGGGTGTCAAACTCATTTTCACCGGGGGCACATCAGTCTCGCGGTGTGCCATGCCGGATAAAACAAGGTGGAGGGCTGGATTCAGCCTGTGGGCCTTGTGCTGGCCACCTGTGTAAAGGTATTTAATACATAGGCTGTGGTTATCTTGGAATTATTATTAATATAATTACGGCACCAAGGTTGTCTTAGATTCTTATATACAAACTCGATATTCTTTGGCTCTGTGCTGTGACTAGATACATTAAAATAAGAGAACTTCATTTATCATAATAATAAACCTAGAAAAATGATCATTCTTAAAATATTTTGCATTTAATACCTTGTTTAAGTTTATAGTCTATTAAGATAATTAAGTTTTCATATGATTGAGCTCTTTCCTCCTACTTCATTTAAGAAAAGGTCTGTTGTCTGAAAAGGAGGTGTAAGGAGAGAAAGAGTATAAGGGAACTAGTAGTTTATTTTAGCACCAGAACCTAACCAAGTAAGTTGATTTACAGCAAGAAAAATTGGCGGATGGGAGTAACAAGGCCTGCCTGGCACTGAAGGATAGAACACGCATGCTGTTCTTTTCGAGAGATTGTGCAAGAACTGCTAACTGTATAAATTCTTTGATGCCGCCAAGGTCAGGGAAAACTATGTACATCTGCAAATAAGTGCTGGTCATCAAAGTTAAAGCAGCCTGTGGGGGATGGGAAGGGGGGGTGTTTGTAATTTTTTCATCAGCCCAGTTTGCTTTTCTTCTCTTGTAGTCACACTCCTCCCCCCACATCCCCCATCCCACCCCCTCCCATCCACTCTCTGTCCCCCCACTCCTCCCTCACTCTGTTTTCTTTTTTTCTTAAACTTTCTTCATTAAAGATATGTGTTCTCCTGGCTACATTTATGTACCTGGCCGTATTCCCAAGATGAACAGCAAATGCTAAGGGGACGACTGCCAGTTTGTTTCATTTCGATGGCTCCATGGAATGGCACCTTTCGTTCGGAGCGTACTGTCATCTGAGGGCTACTGTATGCTCTGCCGTGTATGGCCAGGACTTACGCACCATTTCACTGGATAATGTTTATGGGTCATCCTGTCATGCCAACTGGTGTCTTTTGTGCAGAAAGTTGAGCCTTCGGAGTCAACAGTTCTTTTGGGAATTTTTAAGCGGCAATATTTTGGAGGGTTCACAGGGAACTACTCTGCAACTGATCTGGGGTTTTTTGCTCACCAACATGTTATGCTTTCAATGCAGTAATCTTGCAGCTTCTAAGGGCTTCTAGAATACCAATTGAGGTGACAAAACGGAATGAACGAAGTATTTAACAGAAGGTTGCATGACACTTTCAGAACATGGTATTCTAAACAAATTCCATCGTCTTCCAGTACCATGTTCTTGGTGCTGCTTTTTTGGACCTTTTATTAGTTCAATTTGGCTTTAAGTACAAATGATTAATCACAGAGACACAGTCTATTTTTTAGTTTTGTTTTGCAAAGACAGATTAAATTGCGATAATGATTACAGACTCCAGGCCTGCGAAGACTGATATGTTTAAGGTTGGATAAATCTTTCAGCCCTCAAATACTGGCTTGTTGCCTTGTAATGCTGTACTCGTCACAAACACAGCTATAAATAATAATGCAGTAGATTTATTGCTACTGTGATTTCCTATAAATGTCTTTATCTTATTAGGCATTCACATAGATTTTGTGAATGGTAGAATCTGTTTGGAGACCTCTTAAGAACTCTTCCTAAATATATCAATATAAAAATATTAAGCTTTTCGGTAAAGAAGCCCTTTGTTCTTTCTATAGTATAAATGAATATACTACTGGGAATGTTTATGTTTTAGGGGACATGTACTTTAGAAAGTATTAAAAATTAAATTTCGGACTTCAATTTGCTTTACAAAGTCTTTCTCGAGGTTTTTGTTTTGCTTTGTTTGTTTGTGGGAGTAGAGGGCCATGATTATATATGAAATCTTCCTCTTTCTCAGATTATTTTCATGTGTTTGAAACACTTTCCTTATAAACTAGGTTTGATTAGGGTCTCTAATTATTATAATAATTATTGTGGTTTGGGGCACTTTTTATCTTTGCATATCTTTTTTCCACTGATATACATATAGCATTTTAAAATTCATAATTATTTCTGCAGGTGTTCTTAGTTTCTTGGACGCTCAGGTATGTTTCGAATTATACTTTCCATTTCTGCCCCATTTTCTCCCATTGTTATTTATGTTCTGTTTGGGCCAATCCATGCAAAGTCTTCGAAGTTATAGACTGAATTAGCCCCACTAGATTAACTGAAAGTTTAAGTGTTACCTAATATGGACTAATCAGTATGACTAAGAAAATAGAGTTTCATTAAACACTGAATTTATAAAAAGTCTATGTTTCAGGTGAACCCTAAACTTTAAGGAGTATTGCTGAAGATCAGTTACTTAGCTTATGGTTAATTATTCATGTGTCTCAGGTCTTCGTGGGCATTGAACCCAAGTAGTAGTCTGGTCCAACCAAGGAATAGTTCTTTCCTCCCCATTCTTTTATAGATGTATCTAATGTCAGCTTCTCTCCTTATTGATTTGTTTCTGGAAATCTTCATGTCTGATGATTATCAAGTGCTAAAGAAGCCCTTTTTGAAATGTTAGTTTTATGTCACACAAATATTTGCTGTGGTTCAGTTCAACAAGGAATCATTCCACTGTTACCTTGTCATTATCCCACGTTCCTGACCAAGCCTGTATGTGTGTTTCTTAAATATATTTTATTGATTATGCTATTACAGTTGTCCCATTTCTCCTGCATCATTCCCCTCCACCCTGCACACCCTCTCCCACCCACATTCCCCCCTTTAGTTCATGTCCATGTGTCATAAGTTCTTTAGCTTCTACATTTCCCACACTATTCTTGCCCTCCCCCGTCTATTTTCTACCCACCATCTATGCTACTTATTCTCTGTACCTTTTCCCCCTTCTCCTCCTCCCATTCCCCTGTTGCTAACCCTCCATATGATCTCCATTTCCGTGGTTCTGTTCCTGTTCTAGTTGTTTGCTTAGTTTGCTTTTGTTTTGGGTGTCATTCTTAATAGCTGTGAGTTTGCTGTCTTTTCACTGTTACATTTTTATTTTCTTTTTCTTAGATAAGTACCTTTAACATTTCATAGAATAAGGGCTTGGTGATGATGAACTCCTTGAACTTGACCTTATCTGAGAAGCACTTTTTCTGCCCTTCCATTCTAAATGAAAGCTTTGCTGCATAGAGCAATCTTGGATTGTAGGTCCCTGCCTTTCAAGACTTCAAATATTTCTTTCCAGCCCCTCCTTGCCTGTAAGGTCTCTTTTGAGAAATCAGCTGACAGTCTGATGGGAACTCCTTTGTAGGTGACTGTCCCCTTATCCCTTGCTGCTTATAAAGACCTGAAGTGGAGAAAAGGATCTGATCACACCGCACCCCTCTGCTGCCCCCATCTTATCATGCTTCCTTTCACCACCTGCTTATCTTACAGTTGGGGACTAAGGAAGAAAACAATAGGAAGACAATCACAGGAGGAGGGGAAAATCTCTGCAGTCTTCCATTGACTCATAATTAGGAAAATGTAGTTGGAGCTCTTCAGGAAGTCTCTGTCCCCTGCTACCATCTCACAATCTGTGTCATCCCTCCAAACTGTCACCAAGTTTTAGAGAACTATCTCGGCTCAAGGCTTTACATCTTCCTTCATATTTCTTTGTGGCCTTAGTATATGTAGAAAAGTTCTAGCTTTTCCTGGTGACAGGAGAGCCCAGGGGACAGCTTGATTTGGGGACTTCTGACAAGGCCACTTTGCTTTGACTCCGCGTTCTCCCCTCTATCCTCTCTGAGAGTGTAGGCATTCTGACCTCACTAGTTTTTCTTTTTTAGAAAGTAATATTTTCTTTGAGTCCAGGGCCTTTTTTTCTTATAAGTGTGACCTTGAAGTTTACTTCCATTTGGATAATTACTCCCATAGAAGGATGTGTTGATTACTCTTTGGTGTAGATGCTGTATTTGAAAATTGGAAAATGGCCATTTTTAAAAAAAAAACAATCCCCACAACCAAAACAAAGAGGCAAACTTTTCATTTGAAAGAAAAATAACAGCCCTGACTGGTGTGGCTCAGTGGATTCAGTGCTGACCTGTAAGCCAAAAGGTTGCTGGTTCAATTCCCAGTCAGGGCAAATGCCTGGGTTGCTGGCCAGGTTCCCAGTAGGGAGCGTGTGAGATGCAACCGATGGATGTTTCTCTCACACATCCATGTTTCTCTCCCTCTCTTTCTCCCTACTTTCCCCTCTTTCTAAAAATAAATAAATAAAAATTTAAAAAGTGAAGTTAAAAAAAAAGAAAAGTAACAGAGATTGTGTATTGGATTGCCAGAGCTACCATAGTGAAGTACCACAGACTGGGTGACTTAGACAACAGGAACTTACTGACTCATAGTTCTGGAGGCTAAAAGTCTGAAATCAAAGTATCCTTCAGTAAGTATCAAGATTTTGGCTATTATTTAAAAACAATTTTTATACTTGCATTTCTCACAAAGAATTATTTACTGAGTTCTTACAGTTATTACTTCAAGCTTGTAGACAGTTAATACCAAGGAGAATGAGGAATTAGGATGTTTACTTAATCTTTCACTCTGACAATTATAAGGAGAGCTGTAGCAAGGAGAAAAGCCACAGTGTGGATCAGAATTCCCTATTCTGTATTAGCTACTTTTGGGGAGAAAATCAAAGATTATATATCATCTCTTGATGATTTATTTGATGATGCTTACTGGCTCACCAAAGTGAGGATCAGACAGAAGAACATTATTTACTTCCCAAGGTCTTATTTCAAGTAACATTCCTATACTAAGCAGCGCGTGTTTAAGGAGTCCAGGGTAAATCTCTAGTGAAAATTGGACAGTTAAGTGTGTTGTCAGCATCAGAAGGCTGGGCATGTGCATTTGGGAAACAATTCCTAAGCAGTTCTAATGCTCGCTCATGATTAGGTACTGTTATTACCTGGACAGGATCAAAGGGGCAGACTGGGCAATAGAGAAAATATTAGATAAGAAGCAGCTACTAGGGAAGTTGTAAATTAAGACATGACATACTGACATCTGAACAGCCATTTGCGAAGGACCTGTGAGTTCTAGTAGAGGAGCAGAGGAAGTCCTCTGTGAGCCCTGAGGAAGGGATGTTTTATTCTGAATGGTAAGAATAGAAAGCATCTGAGCACTGACCCCAAGAAAAATTTTAAATTTAAATTTTTAATTAAATTTTTAAATTAAGAATAATTTAAAATTGGAAAGGAAGTACACAGTGCATTCCTGGGATGGTAAAGAGCCGTGTGTGTGTAATCAGGGTGTGTGGAGAGAGGGTTGGGAGATGAGGCCGGAGGTGTCGGGGGCACCAGATCACTGGGACCCTCCATGCCGTGAGGGGTTTTGATGCGGCATCCTGGGGTGAGGAGAGGTTTGAAAGGATGCCCTGATGGGCTGGCTAGTTGGGAAATCCATCTTTGTCAAAGAACGCATTCGAATAATGATGATAGTAATAACTAACATTTATTAAATGCTGACAATGTGCCAGCCACTCTGGTAAGCACTTTATTTCATCCTTATCATGAGTCACTGAGATGGGTACTATTAGTATCCCAATTTAACAGATCTTAAATGGAGGCCTAGGTAGGCTAATTCATTTGCCCAAGTTCATACACATAAAAGCACATAGTATTTATTAGACCAAACTGGTGTACTTCGGAATATTTAGATGTTCGCTGGGCAGTGAGAAACTAGACAATAATGATGATGCTCAAAATCTGAGGAAGGTGGTACGGTGCTTTTGGATCACTAGGCCAAAGCCAGTGACCATGTCTATGGGTTATTAATAGACAGGGTCCAGCCAGCTGAGCTAGGACTCTGGCAAAAGTGGGGCAAAGTGCTGGGTCCCCAGAGCTGAGCTGACCTCAAGGAAGGCTCCAGCACCACTCTCGAGGAATCAGGGGGGTCACCTGGCTAGTACTGAGTATACATAAAGGAAGAGAGACATTCACAGAGAATGAGTGAAATTTATACAGGTATTGATTGTACCATTCTTTAAATTTTTCTACAGATTTTAAATATTTTAAAATAAACAGTTTGCAGCAGGAGGAAGTGGGAGGGGGATGGGAGTGGGCAGAAGCTCTGTGAGAGAGACCAGGACCCCAGGGCAGGGGTGGGACCCCCAAGGCAGGGTTAGAAGGAGTGCTTGGTGAATGTCTGCCCCACAGAGGAACACTGAAGGATCATTTCACACCGTCAGAGAGTCCTCAGGTGGCCCAGTCTGCTTGGCTCCTCAGAGATGTTTCAGGGCCCGATAGAGCAAAATTGGGTGGCAAAGGTTGGTATTTTTTGCCAACTGCCCTATTATAGACTTTAGCATTGAAAAAAAAAATCTTTTAAGACTTTTTTTTCTTAGCAGACAAAATAAAACCATGTATAATCTCAATATAAGTAGGTTTTCCTCATGGAGGTGAAGTTGCAGGAGGTTGGAGGGTTTATAGTCCCAACCAGCTGCTTATCTTAATGTCCTAGTGTGGCTTTGTCAGTAAATTTATGCAACCTCCTTTGAACTGGTGCTGCTGACTAACAGAGGTTTGCCCTTGAGCGAAGTAGTCATTAGTGGTCATATAAATTGAAAATCAGCCATTCTCTCTCTGCCTTGGGCCATTTGTTTAAGGGAGAAGAGTTGTTTGAGAAAATGAGGTTATTTGGTTACCAAGAGACACTGCCCTTCACCCTACCTAATTATCCCCTTCTGGAAGAAGAATCGCTTAGTATTTGTTAGATAACTCTGCAGCTAATGGGCTTTGTGGGGGGAGGGTGTTTATAATATTCTCATAAAACAGGTCAAAACAGTCTGATTAGCATTTTCCACAGTTTGTCTCTATGGCAGTTTGCAGAGCGAGCATCGGCATCCTGAAGATGTGACATATAATATGAATGTAATAAACTGTATTTTAATGATGCAAAAAAAATAAGGTTGCATGTAGCCTGATTTTCAAACAGAGTTGTTTCAGGGCCACACATGTTTAGTCATTTTTATTCAAAGCAGAAAAGTACTCTGGGTTCAGGATTTGAAGGTGTCTATTGTGAAACAATTTCTCTGACCATTTGTGTATATATGAAAACTACCCTGGAGACAGGCCAAGTGTACTTGTACTTTCTGACTTTGCTAGACTTTGTTTGTATTAAGTTCTCTCAACTGATCCTTATTTACTCATGTATTCACCAACATGTGGGGTACCTTTGCCAGGCATGGGGCCAGAGAGAAAGTAAAATAACAAGATTCTTTTCAGTTTTAAGATAAATATGTCCTGGGCATGTAATACACAACATGGCAACTACAGTAAACGGTATCGTATTGTCTATTTGAAAGTTGCTAAGAGGAGAGATTGTAGAACTTCTCAGCATAAAGAAAAATAATTAGCTATGGGAGGTGATGCTTGTTATCGCAATGATCACTTCTGAGTGTGTACGTGTCACCTCACTGAGCTGTGCACCTAAAACAAGTCCAGTGCTGTATGTCAATTACATCTCAATTAAAAAGACAAGTTTCATGGACTGGAATATGGAAGTGTTAAATGTGTAGTGCTTTAAAGTCCCCTGTGATGAGTTGTGTAATAGAAGTGAGTATGAAATATAGTATGTACACAGGGAAAGGACTGATTGGTTTTACCCTGGGGAAATGGAGAGAATGTCACAAAGGAGGTTGTATCTGAGCGGGGGACTGATGGGTGAGGAGGAATGTTTGTGGAGAAGACATCAGGAAGGGGTGAGTCGGACCCAGCACTGGTGCTGTGCCACGGCAGGAAGAGAGATTGAAAATGTTATGTTCCCTCTGCAGTGGCTGGTGGCTGGGCTGGTGGGAGATGAAGCCAGACAAGTGTCTAAAATGGAAATGTGGAGAAACAACAGCACTGTGCCTGTATCCCCATGGTACCTGGGTGTCGCCTGGCTTTCCTTGTCAGGGCCATTTCTATCCCATGTTTTGCATGAGTTTTTCAGGATCTACTCTAGTTCAATAACACCAAATAAGGATTTTCTTTCATAGCTCACTTTCTTGGTGAGGGTTATTTTAAAGGACAGTATGTTTATTAACAAATGCCGTGAGCCTTTTTATCTCCTTTCAAACAGATTGACCATAGATATTTATATTTCTGTGCTTCGAAGAGTTGTAGGTTTGTGGGTCAAAAGTGTTGTGTCTCATTTTAGATTTTAGATAAAAAGTTATCTATTGGGAAAGTTATCTAATTTAAGAATCATGTATGTATAAATCTATCCAATATATGTATAAATATATGCACCTTTTCTTCAATGGGTTACTTTAGAGGTAATATGCCATCTAACATTATTATAAAGGTTCTAAGTATTTTTATTATAAATTAGCAGTGATGAATTTTAAAAATCAAGACAATTCAAATCTGAATTACTTGCTATCATTCTGCTCCCCAGATCTATTTACATTTAAAAATAAAATATACAGAATTAGTGATAAAAGGTATAATTGTATGATAAATCCTTCTGAATAAAGTCTTGTGAGTTCAACTACAATTTAGAGTAATTCACTCAATCACGTTGAGGCTTTTGATCAAAAGTTTATATTTTATAAGGTGAATATATTATATAACAAAGTGTAGATTAACATTTTTATTGGAAAATTTTACCTCTTGGGTCACAGTGTTTGTCTCCTCATTTGTCACTTACATTCATGGAACCAACCTTCTCACTTGTTCATTTCCCTGTTCCAATTGCCCTATACTGATCTTAACAAAAAAAAGAAAGAAAAAGAAAAAGAGGGAAAGCAGCGCCTATCAGTTAGAATTCTGTTACAGGAGATTGCAGACCTGACTCAGGCTGGCTTAAGCAAAAAGGAAATTTGGGGGTTCATTTAACAGTAAAGCCCAGGTGTCGATGACCTGAATGGCTCACATGTCGTGGGCAACTGGTTTCTTTCTGTCTCTGGCTGCTAGTCTCTCTCATGTTTGCTTCATTCTCAGCTCCAGGTGGTGGCAAGAAGGTTCTCAACAGCTTCAGGTGTGTGTCCCTCCAAGTTCGTGTTGCATTGCCTCTCATTGACCCTGAATGAATAGCTGCATAGTCATGAACTAACAGCTCGGGCTGGTGGCCTGTGGTTCGCTGATGAACCAGACACAGCCATGTGCTCACTCTGGAGGTGGGAGAAAATGTTATCCAACAGAAAGTGGGGTTAGGCTGCCCACCACCCATAGGCAAATTCTGGAGGCAGAAGTTTGGTGAAAAAGGAAAGAGGTCTTTATTCAAAAACTGCACAGTTTGGAAGAATGGCAGGCTTCTGCCCCAGAGCCCATCCCTCCAGAGCACCCAGGGAAAAAAATTCAGCCATCCTCTGCCAGACCAGCCCAAGACTGCACCCAGAGTTCCTTCTCCCGTAAAAATACCATCCTTTGGGAACCACAGGTGGCTGCAGCACAACCATTCAAGCACCTCAACTTCTTTCCCTACTACTGTCAGGCCTTAGGCTCCTTCCTGGAGTCCACACTCATGGCTGGTGCTGCCAGCACCCCTTTCTGCACCAGGAGCCAGGCTGCTGCCAGCTTCTGTGGCCCACCATGAGGGGGCTTTGCCATGCTGGCTATGGGGCCTGGTCCTTGCCTCCTGGCCACAGTGGCTTTCAGGACTCACTGGTCCTTGCAAAGCACTCAGACCTGCAATCTGTGCAGTGGATCCCAGTGAAACAGAGCTAGTCTCTGCCTTTTCTCCATTTAAATCTCCTGGCCCAAACTTCCATGTACTCTGGAGTGGTTCAGCTCCCTAGTCAATCCCATTGCTTCCCAGGCTAGACTGGCAGGTCAGCACCTCCCTCTGCTGCCATGTTGACTCTTAGGTACACGTGCCACTGTGTTCTCTGGATTCCCCACAATCAGGACCTGGAAGTGGGTGGGAGGGATTTTCCCTTTGCCCATTGCTTTCTAGACTTCAGACTTCACTCCAAGGCCTCCTCCTACTGTATCTCTGCCCTGGGGTTAGGGAATCTGTCATCACACGCCATGCTGTTAGTTACCCAGACAACAGGACAATGATGCTGCTGCACTGCCCTGGCCAGCCTCCTCCTATGGCCCCTCCCTCACTTTGGGGTCTCACCCAGGCTGTCTGGCCTGGTCTACCTGAATAAAAAAGTCATTTCTACAAAAGGCATATGGACTAAGAATATGAAAAGTGGTGACTTTGTAGGGGACATGTCAGAGGGCTGTTATGAGAGGAAGAGTGGGCAGGTGTTGGATGTGAAAAAAAGAACTGAGGTCCTTTAGAGGGTGAATGAAACCTGTAGACTTGTGAGGTCTTAGATTCTTCGAAATGGCTCAGGAAAACTCTCCCCTGGGTACAGGTGAGAGAATAAATCATTGGACCCCCTCATGCCTTCCTCAGACTGTCCTGTGTTCTTTTCTGTCTAGTAGCAAGTGAATTCCTAATGAGGATAAGTAAGTCTGTGAAAACATCTCCCTGGGAAGGAATGAATATATGTACTTGTATGTACAGGAATACGTATTCATGGCCATGTGTGCTGCCTCTATATTTTTTAAATGATCAAATTTTAGTTTTTGTGATAAAACCACCCCACGTTGCCAGTGTAAAGCTAGAATATTTTAGTGTTGTGTGTGTGTGTGTGTGTGTGTGTGTGTGTGTATGTGTGTGTGTGTTGAAAAAGCCCTTGTGGGGACAAGAAGACTAGTGAATTGATTGTTATGGCCTTAACATTTGAGCAGCACTGATGTGTTAGAGGCAGAGCAGGGAGAAAACAATAACTTGTATTCTTGACAAGGGTATTTTTTAGCTTGAATATAGTAATGTCTGGTTTTACAACATTTTTTGACATCTTAGGGGAATTTAATGAGATGTTTGATAATCTTAATAATTGGAGAAAATTAACATATTAAGGTTTGGATTTTATAGATAGTCATGATAACTTCTGCTTGGAATGTTACTTTAGGGAAAAGGAAGATTCATTTGCTCAGCAGCGAGGTGTTGGACACTGTGTGTTATATTCAGTACTGTTCACTTTGTCTGTAAAAGCACACGTGGCACACACCCAGAGAAAATCGGTGTTCTTGTTTTCAGACCTTTATAGTAATAATTTTCTATTATGCTTCCCAGCACAGGAAATTTTGCAAGTGGAATTGGGAAGGACATCCAGTTCTGTCTTCTGCCAGGCATTTGTGTTCCTTCTGGTATATATTTCACTCAGTTTCTCTATTTAGGGAATATACGGGTTGTCCCTTAGCGAGGTGATTGTGACAAGTTAGGATTTTGGGGTTGTGACAGAATCTCATCTCAAACTCACATAAGCAAAAGGGAATTTGTTGCCACCCATAACCCTAAAAAGCATGGGTATTCCTGGGATGACAAAATGCTGGCAGGACTGTGTCTCCCCACACCGATCTTGTATTCTCTCTTACCACAGACAAGATTTTCCTGTTTCGGCAGGGATGTGGCAATTGAAAGCTCCAGGCTCCCTTTTGCCAGCCTTGATAACAGAGAATAAAAGACTGTTTCTTCCTTTTTGCTCTTGCTGATTCCAGTTCAAGGAACTAATGGGGAAGAACTCTCTTGTGGCTTGCTGAGTTCTTGCAGCACCGTTTGGATCAGTCTCTGTGGACAAGGATGAAGTTCCACGATGGCTGCTTGGCTCAGATGTGTGTGTAGGGCGGTCAGACAGCATGGTAGCACAGAGGAGATGCAGTTCCACCAAGGAAGGGTGGTAAGGCTGTCAAGAACGTTTGCTGGGCAAGTACTTAGCAGTGGAAAGAGTTGCCTTCCACTATACATGGTGCTAGTATGAGTGTCTCTTTGCCCCCCACACAGTGTGAGAGGAAAGCAGACATCTCCTAGATACTGTGTGCTCTTTATTGTACCCTGTGTCTTTCCCATGAAGAAATAGATTCTTGCTTTAGGCATAGATCTAAATGAAGGGTGGAGCAAGGTGGGAGGTAAACGATCTACTCTCCTGGGGAATTACAAGACCTACATCTTTAAAGGTGTGAAGAGCAAGGCTTCCCTCTGAGTAGTTGATTGAAAATGCTTTTCAGTTATCTTGAATCTTCACTGTTCCCCTTAGATTCTATTTACTGTGTGCTTTCTAGTTTTTCATACTTCTTTTCTCTTTCTAATGATACTGTACCTTCTGAGATTGTGGATATAGAAGTCCAAAGAAATTAAGCCAAAGGTCGCAGAGCTAGGGATTGTTAGAGGTAGGATTTAACCTAGTGTTCTGTGCCCTCTCTGCCACACCAGGCTGTCTTTGTTACCAAGGTTTTATTTTCATATTAATATCATCAGCATTCATTGCTGAAAGCCTACATTTATTTTACTTTACCTTCAGCATACGTCTTACCTCAGTGACCAGTGAAGGCTAGCACGTGTTTGTCCTTTAGTAATAGAATCACCTTGTCGCTATGAGCATGTGACTACTCCAGAATCAGGCTGCCTGAATTCAAATTTATGCTCCCAAAATCTCTAGCTGTCTGACTTTGGGTAAGGTTTACTTACCACTAGTGAGTTTTACTTTATCTTTAAATAGGAAAAATAATAAGGCCTATCTTACAAAGCTAAAGTGAGAAATGAAAGAGATAATGTAGGTGAGGGAAAGAGAATTTATCAAGTACTGTAATTTTATATAAGCATCATGCCTGGTACAGGGTAAACTCTGTAAATATTGTTTCAAATAGTGCTGATAAAACAGCTTATTTTAGGACAGTGTATCTCATCACATGGTACCCATGGGTGAGAGATGGATTCGTCATTGAAAGATTCTGGGACATGTAAAGAAAGAGGTTCCTAAGAGATTTAGGTCATAGGAAATTTGTTTTTAGTTTAGACTTTTGGGGGTGAGTTTAGAGTTTCTTAGAATAGTGAGTCTGTTGTTTAACATTTTCTATTTGGGGGAATTAGCATAACAAGTGAATTGTTGGGGTTCTGCATGTGGGGGACATGCTTGAAGAGAACATGTTTTTTTTATCATGAGAAGCAAGGACATCATATGCTTTTCTGATTATTAAGAAGTTTGTATCCGGTTGTAGGGCTGTGTCTTGTTATATTTTTGTAGGTTTTAGAAATACTTGGCAATTCACTGAGACTTTTAAATGTTTAGATTTTATATTTCTATAAAAGTACCACAAATATCCTTGCAAATTAGTATGCTTGGGGGGAAATTGGCAGTAGCAAGGGTGGTGTGCCACTGGAGAGCTGAAGCTGGTTGATTTCGAATGGTCTTTGTTAAATGAGTATTTTATCAGTAACAATCTACTCACAGAGACTTCTGGAAAGTGAAAAAGAGATTCCATTCTGTCATAGTTACTAAATAGAGAGTCTGTCCTGTAATACAGTTCACCCATGAACAGCACGGGTTTGAACTGCACGGGTCCACTTATGTGCGAATTTTAAAAAATAAATACAGTAAATGTAATTTCCTTACGATTTTCTTAACGTTTCATTTGATCTAGCTTCCTTTATTGTGAGAATACAGTATAGAATACATAGAACATACAAAATGTGTGTTAATGAACTGTTTATGTTATCAGTAAGGCTTCTGGTCAACTAGAAGGTTTTTAGTATGAAGCTTTGGGGGTGTCAAGAGTTACATGTGGATTTTCAGCTGTGAGGGGTAGGATTTGGGGGGTGAACGCCCTTAACCACCACATTGTTCAAGGGTCAACTGCAGTTACCTTTTTAATACTTTGAAAAGTTGCTTTGTCTTTGTTCAATCTTGCCGTTGTTAGAAGTAAAAGCTTAGTACCTTCAAAGGCGGCAGTTTGAGACACTTATTTCTGACTTCAGACTCGCGTTATAGTTTCGCTGGATTCGGCCACCGCAGAGGAGTGTGTGTGCCAGACACGTTTTTTTCTACCGCCGTTCAGATTGAAACACAACTTAGACGTGTTGAGTGTAACCTTTAAATTTCTCCCTTGACTAACACAAATGTTTAAAAAACAAATTCACTTTAAACAGCTGAAACTTATTTTTCCTGCCGGTTTCAAGACTTCAAAAATAAAAATATATGTTTAGAAACACAAATCAAAATGAAGAGTGTTGCAGCACCTATGGCATACAATTATTTATAAATAAAATGTTAATATATAAACATACATAAAGTGACCTTTAAGTCTCTTCTATTAACTAGACATTGATAAAGCCATTTCAGCTGGCTGATGAGAATTTACCTCCCAATAGGGCTTTGTTATTAAATCATTTTAAATAAACCTATGGAATCTTGGAGTTTTCCATGTTTCTTAATATGAAATACAATGTAATTATGTTGGCCAGTGTCAAAATTCGTACAATGTTGTTTGAAATACAAATTAAAAATATCAGAGTCAGCCCTGGCTGGTGTGGCTCAGTGGATAAAGCAGTGGCCTACGAACCGAAAGGGCACTCGCCTGGGTTGCTGGCCAGGTCCCCAGTTGGGGGCAGCCAATCAATGTATCCCTTGCACAGCAATCTGTTTCTTTCCCTCTCTCCCTCCCTCTCCTCTTTTCTCTCTAAATGTAAATAAATAACATCTTAAAAACAAATCAGAGTCATTACTACTGTCGTTTTCCACATCGGTGCTAGTTTAGGACTGAGAGGCTCCTTTGACTGAGGGTCTCTGGGAAGCAGCAGAAACTTACAAAGAAAGATCCGCCCTCACAAACACATATGAGTAGTTGGCCACCTTACTTCTGCCAGCTTACTGTGCTGCCTATTAAATAAACAAGATGGGTGCTGGTCAAAGGATCACATCGAGTTAAAATTAAATGATTACGTATGAAGAACAGGTGAGAATTATTGAACTATGAAATCAACATTAGGAAAATATATTTTATGAGGAACATTAATTTTGTTAAATTTAACAGGTTCCTAGTCACTAAGTCTTCAGCAGTTGCTTTCTGTACACATAGACACCTGTGCTCGCCCACACATGCATACACACACACACACACCACCACCACCACCACCACCACCACCAGCACCACCACACCCATGCACATACACACGGCCGCTGAAAGGGGGCAGGATGGCCCAGCCGTGTAGCTTTGAAAATTCAAAACACCTTCCACCCCAAATTATGGTGATGTCCAGCAGAAAAACAGCACAGTGCATGTAGAAACCTGGGCCAGGGTGGGAGTTCTTGCTGGTGTACTTGCAGCAGACACTGTTGGCGTGTTAGGACCAGATCCTGTACTGAATTCAGCATATCGTGAATGGGAACACCTTTCATGTCGTTTTCAGACTCATGTCTGGTATGCCCAGGAAAATCGTGCACCCTGGTGCAGCCCCTTATAGTGTTTACTAAACAGCCATGTGAGTGTGTAGATATTTGGCTTTGTACAAACGGGAAAGAAAGAAACATCAAGTATTGGAAGATGTATTGACAGTCACCCAATACATAATACAAGACATTGCCTGATAGGATCTCTGATCCCAGGAAGCTTACAGTTTCCAAAAGTAGCTAAAATAGGCACCGAGTGTGTTTAATAGACATGGAAATGTCTTAAATAGAGAACTAGAGAACTACAAATTAAATAGAGAACTACAGTGCATAGTAGTATGATGTTGGAAGATTGTGTTCTTATTGAGGAGCCACAAGGGGGTGGTAGGAGAAATTAAATGTGACCCTCCAACAATGGGAAGAAAGGAAAGGGCATTGGAGGAATAGGGACCAAGGGCACAAAGTTACGGTTGGAGGAAAAGCATTATTTCTCTAAGAGAAGAGTGAGCGATATTTGGCTTGCTATTCAGGGAACATTAAGAATTAGCGGCAACCAAGTGCAGAAAGGTGAGTGGAAGGAAACAGTGGGGAGCTGGAATGCCAGAAGCAGGAATTAGAATTTAGAGGGGGAAGGTGAGTGGCCTGGAAGTCTGTCCTCCGCTGACAGGCTGCAGACGGGGAGCAGCCATAACCCAGACAAGGCTGCGCACATTTCAGCTGAAATGGTGAAGGGTGTGCGGAAGTTTATTGGCTGCAGCCTGGAGTTTCAAGGAATGCAGAAAAGTTATGAGAAGAATGAGAGAAAATAAGGAGGGTGATTGGAAATTTGGGTTAGGAGGGAAGAATTCCAGAACTTGATAGCAACGACAGGGAGAAAGGGTTTAGACATGGGCCGGGGGAGATTCCCTGACTTTTAGGTAGTGACTGAGGGAAGGTTTTATTTGCAGTGGAGTCTCACTGTGCCTGGGGTCCAGATTATAAAGACATTGACTAAATCCATTTAGTAAGGGGGAAATACAGAGGCAGAAGTACCCTTTAGAGTCTTAAAAATCATGCACAAAGTACCATATATGTGGTGTTGAATATATCCGGTGTACAGAAAGCAGCTGGCTTGTATTTAGGATGCATATCATATGTATTTTTAAGCTAAACTCCCATTTAACAAGACAAGATGACTACCCTGTGAGGATTGAGCTATGGGAGGGACTGTAGGATGTAGTGCCTCATCTCCCATGTCAGAGTCCCCCTGGGCACATGCCGCTGCCATTCTCCTCTCCTCTCCTTAAAAAATGATTTTACAGCAGGAGAAGAAGACAGACAGAGAGAGACAGCCAGAGAGACAGAGACAAACATCAATTTGTTGTTCTACTTAGTTATGTTTCATTGGTTGATTCTTGTATGTGCCCTGACAAGGGATCACACCTGTAATCTTGGCATATTGGGTGGATGCTCTAACCAGCTGAGTACCCAGCCAGAGCCCTCCCTCTCCTTTTATTGGTGGTTGTTACTGAGTACCTGGAGTTGAAGTTGGGTGATGTCACTTTATTGTATTTGGTATAGTTCTAAGTAGTAAGTCTGTAGGGATGGAGGTCTTTATCTTTGTAATACCAGTGCATGTGATCCTCTGTGCTTGTTTGTGTGAGATACTTGTTGTCAGTGACCTTCAGACTGATTAATAGATCATTTAAAATGGTACTGTAAGCATTAACTGTACCTTATTGGTCTTTGTTAGAGCTTAAATAATAACAATGTAACATCTCAGATTCATTCTCACTCAGGAAGCATTTATTAAATGTCTGATTTGTGCATGTCGATCATTTAAATACATGCCAGACCTGGAAAATCATTCAGAGATGAATCAGACAGGAGACAACGTGTCTCAAGCACCTGACTGACCAACAGAATCTCTCCTTTCTTGATTCACTGTATTCTCATTTGTTTCTTCAGGGTAGAGTAAGATCACAAAAGAAGTGTGTTGCAAGGGAGTCCTTTCCCTCTTTCTTGTTTCATTTAGTGTGGATGATAGAAATACCTTTGGCTGAAAGTAAGAGTAAGTATTGGGTGTAGGTGCCTGTGCACATTCTTTAGACATAGGGCTAGCAGACATCCAGTGAAATCCGAATCAGTGTTTCTGCTTTTTCCGCATTCAGTTTGGAGGTTGTAAGGACTGGCCTCGGTGTTGCCATGGCTATAGGGACTTAGAAGACTCATGTTAGTAAGTCTGAAACGCTGAGTACCTTTGAGCCATAGGGACAAAGTGCTGGATAGGCTGGTGATAAGACCTGGGGGAAAACTGTATTTCAACTGCAAATCCTGCAGGGACTGGGTGGGGAATGACCAAACTATAGAGCAGCAGCTCAGTCCGCATTAAGCGCTGAGTTTACCTTTGTAAAGAGAGATGGGCAGCTGTGTGTTCCAGTTGGGACGTGCACACAAACCAATCATAATTTTCTTGGCCTTACTCTAGAATGGATTTTTACCAGCTGAGTAGCTACAGCCATTTTCATTGCAATATAAACTAAATACTATGAAAGAAATGTCAGTAACTTAAATTTTTCTACATTCTTTCAGCAGAGCATCAGAAAACATAGTTATATTTGTGAGATCTGGAGAAAGAACTTATCAATAGCAAGGATGGTAGTCCTTGCTATTTTACAAATTGTTGTGGAGAGCAGGTATTTATCCAATAACCATTAACAAGGATACACTGTGCCCTTCAGTACAAGGGAGGATGATCAAGGTAGCACACCGACAGGCAGTGAGCTGTGTGTTCCAGTTGAACATAGAGCTTTCCCCCCACACCACCTTCCCCAACACCGCCTTCTTTCCATTTAATCTGTAACCTACGTGGTTAGTGGTGTTGAATATAACTTTGACTTTTTTGTGGCCAGATACACTTTTTTTGGACTCCAGTAATTCTGAACGTGTCATAACAAGGCATGAGTATTTACTTCTTTTTATTAATTTGGGGGATCTTTGAATCAAGAGAAACCCAAATCTGATTTTGAAGATAGAACTCAAGGATTTCTTCAAAGTATTTAGTACAGCAGTGTGTGTTTCAGTTTGATTTAAATTTTGCTGTGATGCCATACTGAATACTGGTTATTTCCTCTTGCTTATTTGTAAACACAAGTACCTATGTTTAAAATGTACTTTAACATGAAAGAATGATGGCCAAACTCTTTTAGTTCAGACAAGTCACCCAAACTCCATTTCCCCTCTAGGAGTCTCACTTGTGAATTTTATCTTCCTCTGACTTCCGTAATTTTATAATAACACTTTTGTCCCATTGTTGCCAAAGGTGTTGTCTTCATGGCATCCTCCTTGGGTATAGATTCGGCTCGAAGAGAAGATGTGTCCCGAGGATTCCACCCTCATGCTTATGTGTACAAGTTGGCATGGTGACGGGTGGCTTCCTCTGCTGGTGGAACGGGCTATTTATAGTTTCTTTTCTTGGCTTCCGAGTTGGTGTATGGTGTGTATTTATGCAAGGGAGTGCTCTGAGGCCATATAAGACTGTAGTTTAGAAACCTAGTAGCCACATTTGCCTTTTGCTCACTGGAAGAAGAATGGTATTATATTTACCCACATTAAAATGTAACAGGATGGAGTCACCAGACAATCACTCCAGCTTCTTTGAAACCACAGATTAACAAGCAAGGCTTGAGAAAGAGTCTACGTAAGGAAAGGAATTGCCCCCAGTTTGGGTGACAGGGATGTCTTCTCAAATGAGGGGGTTGCTGTCAGTTGCACTAGACTAAATCTTAGTTTCTCTTCTAGGTAATACAGTTTACCCTTGAACATCATGGTGATTAGGGGCCTGGACCCCCCAGTTGAAAATTTGCTGATAACTTTTGACTCTGCCAAAATTTAACTACTGTTGACCCGAAGCCTTACTGATAATATAGTTAGTTGATGCATATTTTGTATGTGATATGTATTATATACTGTATTCTTCCAATAAAGCAAGAGAAAAATGTTATTAAAATTATAAGAAAGAGAAAATACATTTACTGGAGTTATTTTTATAAATCCACATGTAAGTAGACCTATGCAGCTCAAACCTGTGTTGTTCAAGGGTCAGCTGTACCTCTAATTCCCTTGTCTTTTCCTTTGATTACCAGAGGCATTGATGTTTTCACTGGGGTCAGTAATTTCCCATTATACAGGGCAGGCAGGATGATGTAATGGGAAAAACATGGGCCAGATAGGACTGGTGTTTCATTTTGGGTCCTGCAGGCCACACATAAGCCAGGTGATGTTATGAAGGTGGATCTCCATTTTCCTCATCTCCAAAATAGGGATGTTACATCCTTCCCTCTCAGGGCCATTGTGAGGAACAGGAATAATGCAAACCGCAGGGAAATGTCTGGCTTGGGGCAGCTGCTGATCGAATCCTGAAAACTCAGTAAAAGAAATAAAAGAAAATGGAGCACAGGCCATCTTTCCCTCCAGGATCCACATTAAGTCTTTTGATGAAAAAAAAAAAAAAAAAAGATGTGTTTCCTTTTCTTCTGCCTCTGCCCTTGGTGTTCATTGACCTGGGTCATCTTGCCCTCTGAAATTCTCCATTTGAGTAAAACCTGGGTCAAAATGACCTCACCTGTCTTCTCTTTCTTTCATGACACTTCCCTTCTGCTAAAAGTAAAGCTGAGACTTTAAACAACTCTCACCATCAGTCCCCTTACTATTGCATGGATGGAAGCCCACCACTTTGGTTAAACCTCTTCGCCCTTATGGCACTTGCTACCACTGTTTACAGAACTCTGCTAAGGGTGCACCTTCAGAGAAAATAGCTATTTGCAGGGCTCTTTTGCCATTGGAAAGAATGCGTGAGAGTCAGGGTTTTGAAATTTGAGATTAATTTTAACAGAGGCCAAGTAAATCCTAAGGACACCCAGTGTGACACCTGTTGGCATCCTAATAGTAATCTGCTTGCCTCCTTGTGCAGGCTGGTTTTCGTACTGAAGAGCAGGTTGCGGGAGGATGAGAGGTGGTAGAAAGCTGGTAGGGGGTCCCCTGGGTGACTGGGGGAACAGCCCTCTCTCAGAAGACCACGGGCAGCCTCCTCTTTGGGCCACTTATGTCTGGGGGTGCCTGTTCACCATTTTTGAAAGTTAGGTTGAAGAAGTAAAATTATTAGGTCAACAGAAAACATTTTATAGCAACATAATTTGAACTTTCAATGGATTCAATCATAATTTTCTGTATTGCTTTTTTTCCTAAGCAGAAAAATAGCACATGCTCATAATAGAAAAACATGAAGTGGAAAAAACAAAGAAAAATGTTAAGATGAAAATAAAAATTACTCTTAATTCCTTTCCCCTAAAGTTGTAACCATTATAACCTGTCCAGATCCTTTTATCTCGCCCTCTCACCCACACACATCCATGTGCATGTAATCTTCACATGCACATAAGCGGCTGGGAGAACCGTATGCAAACAGAATTATAGTGTCTTTTTTTTTTTTTTTTTTTTTTTTTTTTTTTTTTTTTTTAGTAAGAGACAGAGGAGCAATGTGGTTGAGAGATTGTACATTTGGACAGACCTGTGTGTTGTGGACCATTCAGCCTGGTTTCAGGAGTTGTAACCCTCACCCCATGGTGGGCTGTGTAAGAGCCCAAGGGACCCACTTCATCTGGGTCTGTTCTGTCACAAGGACGTGACCTACTAAGGAGACAAAGCTTATCTCCCTGGCAGGAGTGCTGCTTCTGCCTCATCCATCTCTGGCCCCAATGCTTGGTTGGCAGTCAATGATGGTAAGACTCCTCATGGGAGGGGCAACCTATGCCAGACGCGACCACTTGGGAGGCCTCATGGAAGGCCTGGGGGGGGGGGGTTGCAGCAAAGAGGATGTGATGAACCCTCACTCTCCCCCCCCCCCCCCCCCGCGGCTATTTTGACATAGCCCGAGTCCTCATTTCCATCTGGGAGATGTCTCCTGCTTCCTAATCGGCTTAAAGCCTGAAACTGTGGGGGTGAGTGGTGCAGCCCTGTCCTGGCCAGGACGGCTCCCTGGGTGATCCAGACATAAGAAAGAATTCCTAAAGTCCTGTGAAACCTGCTTTGCTAAGAGTGCTCTTCCTGAGGTGACAAGTGTCCCAGGAGGAAATGAGCATGTCTCCCAAAGTCTGGCAACCCCCTTTCCTGACAAACACTGGCTCAGATTAAGCCCTCAGATTGCTTTGAAATGTTAACCATTGTTTGATCCTTGTCGCCTGACATACCTGTATTCCCGTGTATTTGAGCCAAATAAAAGCCTAGTGAGGATGGGGCTCTGGGTCATTCTCCTCTGAGAGTTTGACCCCTTTCCTCCCCAAGCAGAAGATGTCTTGGTAGTTTTTATTTTCATCCGTGACGGAGGGATGGGGCTCTGCGGGCAGAGCCCCCCCACATTTGGCACCCAGGCCAGGGTCCCCCGCACCTGTGTTCGAGTTCTTGCTTTTGATGGTAGAAGGAATTCTCAAGCCTCCCTTTCCTCATCTGTAAAGTGCGGAAAGTCATCCTTCATACTGTGAGCTGTGAGGATTTGGTGTTACCTGTAACGTGCGTGGAGCCCAGGTTCTCTAAATGGTAGCCAAGCAACAGCCATCAGCCCATATTCCTGTCCTGGTAGCATTCCCTTTTCTGTCCCTTCTCTCTACCCTGTCATTCTCACTTTTTAAAAGTCCTGCTGGTTGCCCTGGCTGGGTGGCTCCGCTGACTGGAGCATGTGCTGTACACAAAAACGCTGCAGGTCCAATCCCCAATCAGGGCACAAATGCAGGTTGTGGGCCCAAGCCCTGGTTGAGGCATGTACAGATGGCAGCTGATCAATGGTTCTCTCTTACATTGATGTTTCTCTCCCTCCCTCTTACTCTGCCTCCCTCTCTTCCTCCCTGTCTCTCTAAAATAAAATAACAATGGAAAAAATGTCTTCAGAATAGGATTAAAAAATATATATTTAAAAAATCCTACTGGGCATTTGATGCCCTCCTCAAGTATTGTTCCATGTGTGGAAACTTTCCAAGTGTGGGGATTCTCCTGGACTTGAACATCTGGGTACTTCTGGCAGGCTGTGTGGTGTAGTGGTTAAAAGTCCGCATACTTCACTAAATTCCGCAGGTTCAAGACCAGCTCTGTCACTCATTAGCTCTTTATCCTCAGGAGACTTAATTAACGGCTCTCAGGTTCCATATGCCCTTCTGTGGAGATAGCATAAGTATAGCACCTACCTCATGGGGTCATTGAGAGGGTTAAAAATGTTATTTCAGGAAAAATGCTTAAAATAGTGCTCGGGCACTGTTAGTTACCTGTTATTCCATTGAACACGCTGCATTGGGGTTGATTATTTGAGTGCTTTATTCACCTTTTAGTGAAGCCTGGGTTTTATCTTCATCATCTTTGTGCTCACTGCAAGCCTACTGCTATGCCAGGTCTGTGAAGATGTTCAGTTTACACAGGTTGGATTTAATGGCATTGGGCTGAAACTTGCAAGAGGAAGGCAGGACTTCTTGAGGTGATGATAAGCCTAAAATTTTATTGCTGAAGCTTCTGGGTTATTGGAAGTATTAATCATCTAAGTTTATAATACTAAAGGAAACTAATTTTTTTTCTTTATTAGCTTTTTATTTTCAGTTAGTTTTAGATTGAAATAAGATTGCAAATATGGTACAGAGAGTTTCCATATGTCCTGCACCATTTTGCTCATCACCGACTACAGTGTATACTTTATTCACGTTTCTTCAGTGTTCCGTCAATGATCTTTTTCCTGTTCCAGAATCCCATCCCTGGTACCACCTCATATTTAATTGTTATATCTCCTTAAACTCATCTTGGCTGTGGCAGTTTCTCAGACTCCTTTTTATTTTGATAAGCTTGATAGTTTTGAGGAGTTCTGATCATGTTTTGTAGAATGTTCCTCAAGTGGTTTTTTTTTTTTAATTGAGATATTCACATACCATAAAAATCACACTTTTAAAGGGTACAACAAATTAAGTTTGAAAGTTCTTTTGGTAGCATGATTTTCTTAAACTTATAATTTATTAGCAACATCAGATTACTTAAATTATATACAGAATACTTCCAGATAGGAAATATATTATTTACATTCCATTTATATGGTGAGTTCATCTGCTTTTGGTGAGCATTTATGCGAGCAGGGTTATAATGCATTTTGGCAAAAAGGGAACCAGAAGGTCATCTTGGGTTTGCTGTTGCCCTGGAAATGTTGAAAGGAATGAATTTGTTCTGGCATCCTGAACTGTTTTGGACTCTGTTTTAGCAGGGTACTTGTTTTTATATACTAGTTGAAATAGTATCGATGTCAGAGAAGCTTACATTTGGAAAACAGAAAGGAAAGTGGAAATCGTTTATCATGACGAAAGGCTGCTAACACATGGGCAGAGGCGATCAGACAGTGGAAGTCAGGCTGTGTGAGTGGGAATCCCTTTGCGCAGCTTTCTCTGCCTTCATTCATCGATTCATCCACACAACACATCTTTATGTGGTGCCTACCAGGTGCCAGAAACGGTTCTTGGTTCTTGGGATATGGCAAAGCACAAAGCAGACAAAAAACCATGTTCTTGTGAAGCTTGCACACTGGTGGTGTGGACAGATGGTGAGCAGACAATTGTGTGTCGGGGTGACAAGGGGTTTGAAAAGCATAAAAGGGGGTCAGGTGATAGAGACATGTAGATGGGAGGTGTTCCAGAAAGACCTCTTAGAGCTGACACTTAACCAGAGACACGAACATATAATTAGCTAAAAGTGTGTCTACAACATGGGTAGTCTCTTTGGAATGAAATTCATTCAATTAAACTCAGTCAAAAAAAAAAAATTAATGGAGTAGCTTTTACACAACTGTCACTGCGCTATGCTTGGGGGAGTTAATGGGCAGTCAGATACATGGTCCTGTTTCCAGAAAACTGACACCTTGAGGGGAATAGGGTGTGAATCAATTAAGAGCAAGTCCTTTAGTCACAAACTGTGAGAAGTGCTGGGGAAGGAAGAGCAAGCGAGCTGTGGGCCCTGAGAGGGGAGAAGATGGAGCCAGTCTAAATTGCTGGTCAGGCTTTCCTGAAGAAGGGAGACTTAGAAACTGAGAGCCAACAGAGCAGGTGGGATGAACGGAAGTAAAGAGGGCATGGGAGGAAGGCCGGGGAACCTGGGCACCAGGAGCCAGGGGATTGTGGGAAGAACCTGTGTGGTGGCAGGGGCTAGGAGGGTGTCAGTAGTTTACAAGGAGAGGGAGTTCTAAATCATTTGACACCATCCCATTCTTGGAAGTGGATTAGATATTCTTACTATCATTCCACATGCACAATAAGTAGTGGTAAATGAAAATAAATCAATCTAATAAAACCATCTAAGTGACTTGTTTTGATATTTTCTAGAATTTAGAGTATATGTTAGATTTTGCAAAGATAACTAGAAGTGCTATTATGTATCAAATTTTTGATATTTTGTTCAAATAGCCAAAAGTTTGAAAAAAGTGGATCACATGACAGTGTATTAAAAGTGGTTGTTAATTAAGAAAAGACTCTTTTTAGGAGGGCAATTTTAAACTCAAGATGTAGAGAGTTTTTCTTGTTTTTTTTAAAAGTTTTTTTTTTTTTTTTACAAAATATCATTAAGTGAAATTTTAGAGTAAATATTTAATTGCATTATACAGTTATGGTTCTTAGAGGCAAAACAGTCTTTGGAGAATGTTTTTTAATCTAATAAAATGAATTATCTTTGTTTAAAGCTTTTCCTCTGTCTAGTACATTCAGTTACTTAATGTGTATCATCTTTTTTAAGAGTGTTTTGATATGACATGTTCAGAGTCAAATGACTTTATAAAGACAGAACAATGCCTTTGCTAAGGATGCAAAAATGTTTAATCTCTGGCTTTTAAAATGTTTCTGCCTTTTTAGGAAAATCAAGATGTGATTGTAGAGTAGTGTTAACTGAAAGGCTTACAACAGTGGAGGCGGCGCTGATAATGCCATATTTTTAGACGGTCCTCTTCACAGGTCTCCACGCAAACCTGTCGGCGTGCTCTGTCAGGCTTCAGCCCTGGGGTGCTGACCCCAGCCAACAAGATGGCAGTGCATTCAAGTTTGATAGTAGAGAACGGTTCAGGGAGCTCTGGAAATTTAGCACTTGTTTGTATTTACTTCTACATCATGTTTGCTGTGCGTGTCACACAGAGAATTATTCTTCGTGAGGATATGTTTCTGTCATGCAAAATGAACAAGCTGTCTAATATCTAAATCTAAATTGAGTAGTAATTATTTAAGTTTGGGGAGATTCTGTGATTTGCCAAAAAAAAAGATTTAAGTTAAATGTATGTAATTTCTTTCAATTTCCAAAGTTATTTTGATACTTTCACATTTAAAATAATTTATTCTTCCTACAGTTTTTCTCCCCACTTTTGTTTTTCTAAGAATCACATTTTTAAGTGTGCATAAGTCTTAGAAGTCAGAGATCACATTCGTTTTTCCTGTTTCCCAGAACTTCCTATGGCCCTCCCTGCTTCTGTGAAGAACATGAGGGTTTTCACCCCATGCCTACAAGAGAGGGGATGGTATGAGGAGACCCATCCTTCTGTGAATGGGGTGGGGCTTCCACCTCTATTCCTTGAACAAGGCTTTTTTGTGTGTGAAATTAGTGATTCACGTGGCATTTGAACCTGTGCCCGTATACTACTGGGTACTGAGCTTTGCCCAGATAAGCTGATGAGTTGATGAAGTGGGGCCACAGTGTTGCAGATTGGGCTCTCCGAGAGGCAGACTCTAAGAAGGGGTTTAGTAGGCTTTATTAGGTTTTTTCTGTTTTTGAGGGGGCACACTCAGGATGAACACTGAGTGCGCTGGTGGGAAAGGAATCAGGCTGTGTGGAGAGAGAAACTGAGACACATTGCGGGATTGACAGCAGCCTCAGCTGCTAAATGGGGAGTCTGGAGTCTGGATGTCATCAGATGGAGACCAGCCAAGAAGGGCGTGACACTAGTAGAGGCACTGTCATCAAAGGGGCAACAAGTGATCCAGGCAACATAGACTAGGGTCCACCGCAATGAGTGTGAGTCATCTCCGGACAAGTGTTCTTGTAAGCTTCACTGAGGAAGAAAGGACAATGGAGCTCCCAGTTATGCAGGTAGTGATTTTTATCTATAGTTAAACTCTATTGGTTTAACTCCAAGAATTGATGTTCATTTAATGGGATAGAACACTTCCCTAATGTGTGTAAATACAAAACAAAAAAGTGAGAGAATGCGCTGCAGCTTTAATATCGAGCCTGAGACTCCAGCGCTAATAAGTCTACAAGGGGAGGTAGTTTCTTGTAGGAATTTATAACACTTCATCCCTTGTGGGAAATGGCTGAGTCGAGGCCCCTCCCTCCTTCCTACTGTGAATTGAAAACCTTTAGTACTGCATATATTCTTCCTCGTGGGCTTACAGGTCAGCGGCCACAGATGAAAAAGGGACGTGGATTGGATAGGGCCCGAGAGGCTTGTCCACTGCATATGGTTGTGGTGACTGTGCCAGTGGCTCCTACAAGGGACCAGCTGAGGTCCTGCAAGTGGAACTGGAAATTCGGCCAGTCCCTGTGGCGGGTTCTTATCAGTCTCCCTGGAGGGTGTCAGTTTTGTTAGTTTACACAAAGCCACAGTCCTGCTCAGAACCCTGGTTGAAGACCAATTTAAATGTGGCGGGTGTGCGTTTGTACACTAAAGGTGCTTATATGTGCATGTGAGTGTGTGTATATATGTGCACACAGTGTGTGTGCATTAAGGCTCTGGTAAAGTTTAGACCAACAGTGGGGACGTGGTAACCCCCAGACAGACAAGCACTAGGCTTTCTTACCCACTGAGCCCCCTCATTGTTGAAGCTCCTTGAGGTCCCAGCTTTTCACTCATGTCTGTATCCTCTGCACTCTTTGGAGCTGTATAGGCTCTTCACATTAAATATTAATATTAATGAGAAAAAGACTCTCCCACTGGCTTTGTACCCATGACCAGAGGCAAGAAGATCCTTGTAGTAATAGAGACATTCACATAGCTTTTCTCTAATACAGAAGGTCCAAGAATCTGATGGTGCGGGAGCAGCTTCCAGTTTCTCACATGTATTCCCTCCAGCCACTCTTTCAACAGGAGAGGACCCAGTTGCCCACCTGCCATGTTTCCTCTCTTTGCCCTTGAGATGTAACCCATCCCAGTGACCCTCCCATGTAGGAGAGAAACTTTATCCGGACTTGGTGGTGGGGGAGGGAATCATGGAAGACTTCCTGGAAGAGGCAATGTCTTTTTGAAACCTTATGATAGAATTTGATAGAATGTATCCAGGGAAAGGATTTGCGAAGGTCGGGGTAGAGGGGCTCTGGGAAAGGTGGAGAGATGAGGAAACTCTTTCGGGCAGCATGTTCAAGAAACTGAAAGTTAGAGTTAATGGGAGAAAGCAGTAAAGATAAGATGGGACTGTATCATGAAAGGTTTTGAAGCCTTATTTAAGGGTAGTGGTAAACTGGAAAGGGATTTTCAGCAGGGGTGTGGCATCATCAAATTTAGTTTTGAAAGATCATCTGGTGGCAGAGAGGAGGATGCTTGGGAAAAGGCAAGGAAGTGACAGTAGCTTTCCTTAGAAGGTTAAGGTCAACCAGGTGCAAGATAATGATGCTCTCAGGAACCAGTGGAGTGAAAGTGAGAAGAAATAGATGGATTTTCAAAATGTTAAGAGGGAGAACTGATAGGACTTGGTAGTTGGGTATTTGCAAACTACTTTGACAGTTGAAATAACCACGCAGATAAGTATGATAAAAATTTTTATCTATCTTTTGTGAATGAAGAAGTTAAATGAATTGAAGTTCAGAGAAGTGAAATGAATTGTTTGATGACACAGAGCTGGAAAAGGAACTGGAACTAGACCAGTTGCCCAGTTGAATTACTTCATCCACAATCCTAGGCTTCTGGTTTCAGTGTCTGAGTAAGCTTAGGGGAAGATTAAACACTTCCAAATGTAATTTTCTTGATCTCTACTGTGGTAAAAAGGACTGAAGTATGCTCTACTATAAATATACAGTACAGGCAAGATAACTAGCTTTGAGGCAGGAGTCTAGAATGGTGGGTGCCTGAATCCTGGATGATCACCTTCAACCATCCACAGATCGGTAGTGAAGTCCTCTAATCTGCAGCAGGTGCAGTGGCAAGAGGACAAGGCCAGAGGCCCTCCCTTACGTGTTGGGCTTTAGACCCAACAAAACCCCAGTAGCTTTTATGACTTGAACCTTTGAGGATTCTTTGTCTATACTAAGTGGGCCTAAGTGGGTTCATTTAAAAATTTTTGTTTAGAGAAATAAGTCATTTACAACAGCATGGTGATTACCAGAGAAGAAACAACAGGTGCAGGGAGATAGAACAGGATATGGGGGTATTAATTGTGATGGAAGGAGACTTGACTTGGGGTGGTGAACACACGATACAATATACAGGTGATGTGTTATAGATTTGTACATCTGAAACCTATATAATCTTATTAACCAATGTCACCCCAGTATATTCAATAAAAAGTGAAAAAAAAGAAAAGTCATTGAGGTAAAAGTCATTGGTCATTTTAAAGTAAAACTTAGTGGCATATGATATATTTACAGTGTGGCGTCACTACTGCCTCCATCCAGTTCCAACACATTCGCATCACTCCGAAGTAAAACTCCTTCCCTATGAAGCAGTTCCCGCCCATCGTTCTCGCCTCCAACCCCCTGGCAACTAACAATCTGCTTTCTGTCTCTGTAACTGTATCTGTTCTGGATATTTTATATAAATAGAGTCATAGAGTCATACAATGCGTAACCTTTTATGTCTGGCTTCTTACATTTAGCATCATGTTTTGTAGAGTCATCCACACTGTAGTGGGTATCAGTACTTCGTTCCTTTTTATTGTTGAATGATATTCCATTGTATGGATATCCCACAATTTATTCATTTATCCATTGATAATAATTCAGGCTGTTCCTACCTTATTGCCACTAGGATTGCTATGAACATGCATGTAATTGTAATTATTTGAAAAACACGTCTTCAAGTCTTTGGGGTATATACACTGAGGAGTAGAATCGTAGGATCATATGGTAGTTCTATGTCTATCTAGCCTTTGAAGACCTGTCAAACTGTTTCTTATAGTTTGTACATTACACATCTGTAACAGCAATGTACATGTGTTCCACTTTCTCCCCATCTTTGTCAGCACTTGTTATTTTCTGTTTTTTTTTTTTTTAAATTATAGTCATTATAGTGGCCATGAAGTATAAATGGCTTATTTTTATTAGACTGTTCCTGGTTTCTTCTTGAGAAAAGAGCCCCTTTAAAGTAGAAGAGAAACAAGGCCCACCCTATTTTGGCAGCTATTTGGGGACGAAATAAATTTACAAGGAGATAAATCAAGAATGACCCTAAAGAGACGGGGTCCTTTGGGAACTCAAGGCTTTAATCCCTTGGCGTGGCCCCATGTCTTACCTCTGAGGGATTCATTCTGTTCCTCTCTCCTTGGAGGTAGGTTGAGCTGGCAGACTATGGAGGAAAGTTTGTAGGAAGAAAGCCAAACTTTCTGGACAAACAGATAAATTCTTAGATTATTGTTCATTGTTTCAATAAATATTTATTAAATATTTACTATGTGGCAGGTACTCCTCTGGGTGCTCATGATACAGCAATGGCTGAAGCAGATGAAGTTCCTCACTTTCCTGAGCTTTTATTCTGGTAGGGGGACATAAACATTGAACAATGAACATAGTAAATAAATTATATAGTATGTTAGGAGGTGATAAGTATTGAAAAAAGAAAAAGTACATTGAAGTATTAAATAGGATAGTGGAGTAGACCTTTTTGAGAAGCTGGGAATAGAGCACAGACTAGAAATAGCTGGGCCTGGAGGTGTTCTCTGAATCAAAACCAAACAAACAAACAAAAAACACAAAACTTAATCCAGTCAGAAGGCTGCAATGTATCTCTGATGTCACTACTTGTGGTATCCTCAGTAAATGTCCTCTTAGTCCGTACCTTTTCAGGTTTTCATTTTCGTTTGATGTTCCTCTGCTTACCTCATTGCTCAGTCCACAACCAGGCCTTCTGAGTTATGACTGATTAGCGATGGTGAAAATCAGGCACCTGGGGTCCTTGAGCAGCACTGGGCCTCGGATGCAGGAAGTCAGATGTGAGCGAACAAGATCTTCCCAGTGTAACTGAGACGGAGACTCAGAGTGATGAAGACCTGTAGGCCATAGCTGAATTTGCTAGGGATTTTTAAAAACTGTTCTCTAGAAAGGACTTCTAAAGGTTTTAGCCATCTTTACAGCTCAGAACTCAGAAAATGTGTACAGTAATTCTCAAACACCTCCTGTGCTTCCGCTGTTGTGCCCCAACAAAAGCGCTCAGTTAGCCAAGTTCCCCCTTGCAATTTCCTCCGTACACATGGCTGTTCCTTTTGGGACAGGAGGCCACAGGGAAACCTGGGTGTTATGGGGAGATATATTTGCTTAGTGTCTCCACCAGGAGGCCTGCACGTGAAAGAAGAGACTCCGAATCATTTTGCCACAGACACCAGGTCCAGACTGAACCTCATCTTTGCAGGCCTTTCGTGCTCTGTGCTGAAGTGTCTGATTTAGGGAATGATGGCACCTGCAGTTAGGCTGGTAGAGGTCCCAGTCCCACATAGCAGGACACTCCAGTGTGGGCATCACGATATCCTTCTCCTCCACAGCGATTGCTGATTTTGAGTTTGTCAGAAGATAATTTGTTTTGGAAATAAAATTTGATTCTAATTTTAAATGTTTAGCTCTAGGGTCAGCATTTAGAAAGCTGCACCTAGGCTGATTATTGTATGTTTATAGCTTCTAAGTTTTATTTTCTTTCTTTGAATTTAAAAATATACAGGGTGGGGCTAATGTAGGTTAACAGGTGTGAGTGCTTGAAACACAGAGTTTATTCTTGTATTATTAATTAATTATTGTGATAATTTCCATATAAAAACTGTGAACCCACATGTGCCACACCCTGAATGGCTCAGTGTAATTAAGATAAGATGTTTCCTTAAATAGATGTTTCCTTAAATATCCAGCTGTTGTGAAGGAAAGTTCAAGTTCTTCTCCGGAATACTTTTCCAAAATGTAATGGGGTTTGCTCTTTTTCACTTTGGTTATTTTAGGCAGTCATTAAACAGTTGTTAGCCAGTTTAGTAAGTTTATATAAAACTGCATATTTTGAGGCTCTAAATGCCACAGGAGAAGTTCCAATGTAAACAGAGGAGAACAGAATCAGTGCTTCAAACGGAAGCGCCCAGCACTCTACCTCATTCCAGTTGAGGAAATGCTTACACGGACAAGGCCATGGACACAAGCGACTCACCCCCCACCCCCCCAGTGAAGGAGGTCCTGGGGTGATTGATCTCTTGAGGTTGGTGAATAGGGCCAAGAGGCCAGGTCTCAGTTCCAGTTCCATGTGGGTCAGCTAGATTCACTTTGTTCTGCGGTCACAGATTGTGACTCAGACCCTGGTAAATGTCTCATAAATGCATTCCACTCATCAAGAGAGTGTGGATTATGAGCTGCTGGCTCAGAGCCAGAGGGATGCTCAGCAACCCCGGGACAGGCGTGCCAACAATGTTCTCTGTTTGAACTGTCAGCGCCTGATGTGGCGGGGACAGCGCTTGCTCCAAGTGACACCTGCCTTTGGTGCTAGGCCTAGGCGCTCACCCCGGAGACTGGCTCAGTGTCTCCCTGAGCTGCAGTAGAAAAGGAAAAAGGAGTAAAAGCTCCTGTTGCTTTCTGTCACATCTATGAACTTGGATTGTTTCGTTATTTCAAATACATTTGTACTCTTAAAGTCCAGCTTTAATCTGGATCTCTGTGATACTTTTTGAAACTTCCAGATTTCTAGCTCCTCTTATCTACAGTGTAAGAACAGCATTACTAACACTAGTAATAGCTGTCACTTACTGAGCACTTACTATATTCTGAGCTTTTTCATGCAGGTTTTAAATCTATTAACTCATTTTATCCTCAAAGTAACTATATCAAAAAGGAAGCTATTGTTAGTATGACCATCCTTATTTTACAGATCAGATGCAGGGAGATTAAGTCAATTGTTTGAAGTCAGACAGTTTATTGTAAACTGTGGGATTTGGACCCAGTATGTAGCTTCAGAGTTTATTTTAACTGACTGTACAAACTATTTATAACACAGAAGCAGCAACAACAACATCACATTTTTGGGTGTGTCCTGTGGGTCATGCACTTGTTAAAACAAGACTTCACTTTTGTTACGTCATTTAATCTCATTGGTGTCCAAAACAAACAAATCTTCCTAACAAACAGACACCCTCTGTTTTCCTTTATGCCATCACTATGAATGAAATGCCTTT
This sequence comes from Glossophaga mutica, assembly GCA_039655065.1. NCBI lineage: Eukaryota > Metazoa > Chordata > Mammalia > Chiroptera > Phyllostomidae > Glossophaga > Glossophaga mutica. The sequence continues at coordinate 164,613,640 of CM077303.1, forward strand.
GTACACGTGCCCCACATGTCCTAAAAATAATTTAGAAAGGCTTTAGTTTAGAACAATTGTCTTCCAGGCAAAGAAGCTTAAATGACCAGTCGATTTCTCTGCATTCCTGATTTTTCTGGTACAGTGTCTTTTGATTCCATCCTATCCTGAGATTTTCTTGCCGAATTTAAGATGCTCTGTTAATGCTTCTCTCTCCTCCTTGCCTCTCTTCTTCCTCTCCTGCCCTGACTTCTCTTCCCCTTTCTCTTTTCAGTCCCCATAGGGCACTCCATTATGCTTTCTGTCTACTTGGGTGTTGCTTTACTGTAACGATTGTGACACTGGTCAATGATGTTAAGAGGTCTTTGATGGCAAGGACTGTGTCTTATTCCATCTTGTTCTTCCAGCACCGAGCATTTGGGCCTGGCACATAGGGAGTACTCGGTGAATGTTTACTGAGTGAGTAAATCCCTTCCTTCCCATTCCTTCTTTTCCTCCACCAATAACCTTCTCCAGGCACTCATTATTTTGTGCCTAAGGTATATCAGCTTGAATGTTTTTGCCTGTAAGTAACAGCAAGGACAACTCACGCTGGCTTAAGCAATAAGGACTTTTATTGGCTGACAAGTGGAAAGCCAGAGATAAAGCAGGCCACAAGGTGGAATTATCCAAGAACCCCTGTGTTGCCTTAGGAGTCTCTTAACTCTGTCCTCTTTTGGCCAACGGTGGGTGGTTATAATAGTTCAGATCCTTACATTCGGCCACAGTGACATCCAACCTGTATCTTAAGAAGATAATTTGTCCTACAAGTTTCTAGGAAATATCTCTTTGTATTTTATTAGTCTGAATTGGGTCACATACCTGTTCTGAAACCAATTCCTGTAGCTAGAGGATTGCTGCATTCTCATTTGTTTGCAGCTGGATTTGTGAACCATGGAGGAAGGGATTACTCTGAGATACAAATATAGTCAGGTCAGCTCCTCCTGAAGCATATGGCTTCTCATGGAGGATGGCTGCAAAGCGGAATAAAATTTGGAGTTCTGTTGGGAAGGGGGGATGGACTTGGCACTAGCAGCTATCGAATGTCCATTGTACCCAGCTCCGGAAAACATCCCAATTGGTGTCTCTCCCTGCAGACTCTCCTCCCTCTCATGCTTTGCGTACATCGCCACTAGATTAATAGCTTTCAAACATGACATTTACAACACAACACTGATGTGAAAAGTGTTAAAATACTCCGTTGCTTACTGGAAGATATTCTGACATCCAAGCCCCTATTCAAGACAGTCCCATTTTTTTCTTCTTCCAATTTTCTTGCATACTGAAGCTGGTATTTCAGACTGAATGTCTGTATCCTCCCGCAAATTCATACGTTGAAGTCCTAACCCCCAAGATGGTGGTGTTCTGAGGTGGGGCCTTTGGGAAATCATTAGGTCATGAGGGTGGAGCCTCCATGAATGGGATTAATGTCCTTATAAAAGGAACCCCAAAGAGCTTTCTAGCCCTCCTCCCACCATGTGAGGATGCAGAGGGGAGGCAGCAGTCTGTAGACAGGCAAAGGTGCCTCCCAGACCCAACCATGCCGGCACCCCCATCTCAGACTTCTAGCTTCCAGAACAGTGAGGAATGAATTTTCATTGTTTATAAGCTGCCTAGTCAGGACGATTTGCTATAGCAGCCTAAAGGGACTCAGATTGCTGGGCTTTAGCCAAGGTGGTTTAATAACCACTCTCTGATAATGTAGTTCATACCTTTGCTCTGTACTTTCCGTTCTTCCACCTCAATGACTGCTTTCCTTCTCTGGTTCCTATCCAAGTCCAACCTTGCTTTCAACTTCCACCTTAAATTGTTTTCTCTGTAGCATTCCATGACCACTCTACTTTGAATCAATCTGCTACTGCTCTAATTACTGTACCATCTATTAATGTAGCATGACATTCATCATATATTGCTTTATAATGTTGGATAACTCTTCATTTAAATTTATATTTTTCTGATCTCCCTAAAGGTAAAATGAAAGACTTATATGCATTTATGATCCTCCTAATAGCCAAGTTACTTTCTTACAACTGACAGATGCTGCAAACAAAACATATATGTGCCACCTGGGACAGGTGGGAGCAAAGAAGGATGGTAGAAACATTGCAAGTGTGAAGGTTGTAAAGGTTGTAGAATTAGGTGGTACAAATATTTAGCGGTAACCTACAATGTATGCACAAGGCACTCACAGTTTTAAGTTCTGGAACTTAAGTGAGGAGTAACCAAAGTCCTTTTCCTGAATAAGTTCACATTTCTAGTGGAGAGATAGACAAATTAATATTTAGTAAAATATCATCTAATTCCAACTTCTAAGAAGAAAAACAAAGAAAGGTTAAGGACAGTGGGCTGATATTTTGTAGGTGGAAAGATCAGGGAAGGCTGCTGACTGAAGCCCTAAGTAGAATTCCAAGAGGTTGTGTGGGAGAGAAGGACCCCCCACGAAGAAGCCCTGAGGAGAAAGCTTGCTGGCATGCTTGAGAGCAAGCAAGAAGGTCAGAGTGGCCGGAGTGACTGATGGCCAAGCAGTGATAGGAGACGGAGACACCAAGGGAGCCAGAGTTTCGGTAGGGTGGATTCTTGTAGACCGTACCTGAAGTTTAACTTTAACGTAAGTGATGTAGGATGCCTGTGAAGGACTTTGATTTGGGTAGTCTCCTGAGCTGATTTACATTTTACAAGAAACACGTTGTCTTCTACGTGGAGAGGAGACTTTTGGGCGAGACAGACTGGCAGGAGAAGATCAGAGAGGAGACTATTGTAGAGGTGCCAGTGGGGCATGATGATGGCCTGTTCTCAAATGCTGGTGGTGGAGTTGGGGTAAAGTGGTTGGATTCTGTGTACATTTAAGGGTAAAAGCAATGAGATTTGATTATGGATTGAATGTGAGGGTGGTCTAAAGAATGAAGTGAGATAATAGTGGCTTTTCAAATAGAATACTTGATTTAGTTGTGGTGTTTAAAAAAATCAAACATCTATGAACAGTGGACATTTTAAACTGTTGTTACTCAAAAGTGCAAAAAAATCCACAATTATTAAAAAATAAAAGCAATGACAGCATAGTAAGATCAAAGATACATTGGAGTAATGGTCTGTATTTGTAAGACTGTTTCAATATCTACAATTTAGACATCTTTTCATAGATATTTCATGAATTACACACTTTTTACTTTGCTGTGTTGAAAAGCTTCATTGTGGGGGTCATGAATAAATTGAGAATATTTTGGTTTATGTGGTCCGTATACTGTCCTGACTTAAAATTCATTCTGCTTGGTATACTCTTTGGTAAATCTATGGCTTGCCTAAAACTTGAATATGTCATTCCCATTGATTAAAGGAAGGGGAAATAGACTTGAATTAGCACATAAGAATGAGCATAGATACTTAATAAAGTTGAAAGCTCCTATTAAAAATAGTCCTTTGTTTTTAAAAGTATCAGGTATGATTTCTGTAGTAGTTGATTATTCATTGTTTATCTATTCAAATGAATTAGTCCATGTTTTTCCTAATAAAGTGCTGCTTACAAATTGAAGCATTTAGTGAATACCAGATTTTTGTAACAAACTCAGAACTTGATCAAATTCATTAATTTTTACAACAGTTTTGTAATTGTCCAGTGGTGATAATTGTCCCCATTCCTTCAGTAGGGACTATTTATGAGACAGGGTGACCATGAGCTAGAATGATTGCTATTCAGAAATTCTTTTCTAATGCCCCCAGACCTGAGGTAGCCCACATCTGGAGCACCTTGCTTCTAGAAGCAGCAGGTTTTGTGCTACTTATGTTATTTTGCGGTGACATTCACCTCCAGGACATTTATACCGGTACTGTATGATGGGGTATGGGTTTGGTTGCAGTAGGATAATAGGGCTGATGTTCATGGACTTCAGTTTGTGGCCAAACCAAATCTGTTGGAAATGTTCCTCCAGGAGAATTATTATTTGCTTGATTAGTACTTAAAAACGTAGTGCTTGAAACAGTTTATCTATTCATCATCATTTTAATCATTCTTTCATGCAATAGACATATATTAAGCACTACTTTTTTTCTAGCCACTGTGGTTGCATATTTATTGAACCTTCAAAGCAGTAGACCTGTTAGAGTTCTCACTCACTGCTTTATAACAAGGTCCCATATCACCTTTAAACCTCTTGAAGAATCTGAGGGTCAGATATATCAGAACAGGTGGAATTTTAAGACTCCCTGCTCTGTCCGCTTCCACCTGCTTTGACTCTCAGATTTTCTTTAACACGTGACAAAATCTTTCATTATGTTGCTAAATGGAATATAGTTAAAATACTAACTTTGGATGAAAGGCTCGTTCAACTACACGTTACCAGCTCAGTGTTTATAGACAGTCCCATATTTCGGTGGTCGTTGGGTTAGAGAACAGAGAGCACATGCATTTGACTCCTGAAATAGAAGTAGAACTGACTGTTGGGTGGAGGAGGTCGGTGAGAAAAGTTACCTGGTAAGGCAAAGGAAGTGAACGTAGAGAGCCTCACAGTGTAGCCCGGGATAGCCCTGTTGGCTCTCCTTTGGGTGGGGTCAAACAAACGTGTGAAGGAGGTCATCTTGCGCAATTTGGAAGACAAGTGTTCTCAGGATAAACAGATCTAATTTCTAGTTTCATCTCTGGCTGTGATTGAGTATTTCTCTGGACCTGTTTCTCCAGCTCTCCAAGGAGACATCTGGTATGGTCTGAAAGTATCTTCTCAAAAGTCATATTTTGAAACACTAACCCCCAGAGGTGACAGTATTAGGAGATGGGACACTGGGAGGTGATTAGGTCACGAGCAAGGAGCCTCATGAATGGGATTAGTGACCTTAGGAAGGCGCTCCCACAGAACTCCCTGGTCCCTTTCGCCCTGTGAGGACACAGAGAAACAATGCTGTCTATGAATAAGGAAGAGGGCCTCCCGCTACCTCACTGGTACCCTGGTCTTGGACTTCCCAACCTCCAGAACCGTTGTTCACAAACTACTCCATCTCTGGAATTTTGTTACAGCTGCCCAGATGGCCTAACACAGCGCCGAACGTTACAATGTTGCGAGTCTCGTAGAGGTGGAGAGACCTGGGTCCAAAAATGAGCTCTGCCATTTATCGCAAGTTATTTCTTGACTCCTCTAAACCTGCATTTCCTTATCTGTACAGTGAGGACCATAATATACAATCTCTAAGGACTTAAGAAAATTGGAGATAATGTAGATTAAGGATTTAGTGTAGCATATGGAACAGAGAAATTACTCAGAAAAGGGCAGCAAAATAGAATGAATCGTTGAGCCAGGGTCCATGGTTCTGGAACCCCTCTCATCTGCTACTTCCAGATACTTATGCATTGTGTGTTATGCCTGTGTGTGACCCCATCTGAAATGTCGTGGCTCCTAGAAATGATGGATTCTTTGCCCTTGCTGTCTTCAAGTGAGGAAGCACTCACTTTGTAATCTGTGATGTTTTTACATTGAAACTTAATTTTCCTGGCATATACAGGGTCTGGCAGAGGTAAGGCCTGTAGAAGTGTGGTTGGTAGGGTAATAATATGGGTGTCATAATTTATTTTAATTTGAACATTTCACCTAAGATGTCACATGGTATGCTTGAGTGTGATATTGTTATGTAACAGAGTATCATGCTTATGATTTTGTAGTAAAAGAGGGGCGTTATTTGTGCTGGACCCTAAAGGTCAGTTTTATATGATCTCTGTGACTAAATTGTCACAGTTTAGAAAGGCCCATTAACACTGTCCTCATGAACTGAGCCAGCACGAAGCACACCCTTTGGAAACACCAGCCTGCGGAGCTGAGGAGCGGGTTGTGGCCATGTTCTGCGGTGTCTCTGGGCTACAGAGGAGACGCAGGAAGGGAGGGCATGCTCTCTAGCCACAGCATCCAGACCCAACGCTCAGCAGAAATTTAGTTTCTTCTTCTTTTTTCCACTTAACCTCATGGAAGTGGACATAGACTGACACGAGGGAGGGAGGAGTTGTTACCGAGCAGGATCCCAGCGTAGTTGAGCAGCGGGCAAGCTGTGGCCGCAGGCGCAGCATCTTCACAAACATGTGGACTGGCATGGCTGGTGTGGTGTGAACCCCTGACCAAAAAGGGGTTTGCACCTTTGCTGGGAATTAGCCATTCTTCCTGTTTTTTCCTTTATTGTGATATAAGTGACATATAAATGTGAGTTTAAGGTATACAACATAATGATCTGATACATTTATATTGCATTACGGTAGGTATTATAGAAATAGCTGGCACCTCTGTCAAGTCACCTAATTACCCTTTCTTCTAGGGGTATGAACAATGAAGGTCATCTCTTAGCAAGTTTAATGTTCGTGGTACAGTTTCCTTGTCTGCCTTGTCTCCCAGGACTTACACATCTACAAGTTGCAAGTTCGTACCCTTGAACAGCATCTGCCATTTCCCCATCTCCCGCCCTGGGTAACACAGTTCCACACTCTGTTTCTTCAAGTTCAGTATTTTTAGGTTCCACCTGTAAAGGGTATGCAGTACTCGTCTCTCTGTCTGCCTCGCTCACTTGGCACGATATTGCTGCAGTCGCCACTGTCCCTCGTTTGATGGGTGTGGCGTCCCTTTTCCTACGTGCATCCTTTGCATGATGCACCACGAATCAGTGCAAGGGAGCTTTCGTTATAAAGGTAGTCACTTTATTCAAGATTAAAATGTTTTTGTCATTTTCCCATATTCCACATATTTCAGTTTTTATATTCCATCAACCAGTACCTTCAAAAATAGATGTCTTAATGACTTAAAAATGATGACTTAAGAGGACTTAATGAGAAAATATAAACAAATACCAACATTTAAGTATACGTAGATAATTCATTTTGCTCATGTGTGTATGTGTATAGGTAGAGAAAGAAATTCAGAAGTTCTGTGTGAATGATTGCAGATGGTTTTAGCAGAGGTTGGAGAGGGAGCTGCACAATTACATATATGGTAATGAAGACGGAATGATAACTGGGGTATGATTTCCTTGCTCTGCTTTCTTGTCAGGGACAGCTATTATGAAAAGCAGGTTGTTGGCAGACAAAACACTAAATAAACCAAGAACTCTCATTTTATAATAGCACCTTTTAGAATCAGTCTTTTGAAATACAATAAAATGTTTGCAATCCATGTTTCTCTGCTTATGCCAATTATGTGTTGTGTTTGTGCTTATTCATTTATGCATGGAAGTTTCAGTAGAAAGATACAGTCATTTTTGTTAAGGTTAGATTAATAAGCCTCAATAAAAAAAGACTCATTCAAACAAAAACACAGATTGTAAAATGGCAAATAAAGGGGAATCGTATTATTTTAGGAGAAAAAGATTACGTTTTAACACTATGTTGAAACAGACAAAGGCACCCACTGCAGACTTTACAAGTGCTCATTTTGCTTCCACTGCCGTGGTTCAGCTTACAGATGGTCCATGAGATAGTTGCTATAGAAACCAAGCCTTTTTCATCAATCTCTCTCTGTTGCTATGGTGTGTATGGGGTTGTTGCACGTAAACTTTTGTATTAAGTGTCACTTATGTTTTTCATGACTGACCGTGTAATGAAACATATTGATTACACATTAACCAACAAAGTGTGGCATAAAATGATGCATTACTGCTATGCATTAGTTATTAAGCATAATAGGTGGACCTAAAATTACTGGTAGATGTGCACTGTACAGTTGTTAACTAGGCTATTTGAAACATTCACATGATAATGAAAACTTAGCTCTACTTGACAGAAGTAGAATCTTTTATTTTCTTGAAAGTGTTTTCCTTATAAGATTTAAGATCTTCTGAAAGCTAAATCTGTAATAGAATTCCGAATTCCCGCATTGTAATTTTTGCTCTGACATTTGATGTCAGGCCTTATGCAAATTGTTAACCTCTGGATTTAATGAGATCATGAAACTGTGGCCTGACAGATTTATGTATGGTAAGCTCCATGGGGTAGGTACACACCCACTTTGTTACCCCTGTGCTCGCAGAGCCTGGTGGTGCCCAGACAAAAAGCCTGGGACGTAGTTAACGCTCCAAGTCCTTACCGAGTGAACAAACGCACATGTTGTTGCTTCTGATCACAAAGGCACCCCATGTTAGAGCTCTTCTGTTAGGTCTATTTCAGGAGTAGATACTATTTCATTCTCCCTTAAATAGTTACTGAATTCCTAGTAGTACTAAAATGTTTCCCTCTTTGCTGCAGTCCTTACACTTTACAAAGATTTCATTCCTGGGATTTTGTATTCCAAATTCTCTGATGTTTACTAATCTGTGGATCTCAAGTATTTTTATTGATCTCAAATATTTTTATTCTTTGAGTTGTTGTTCACAGTTCAAGGTATGCACCTTTGAATAGAAATTTCCTGATCATTCCTTTCAAGACACATTAACAGCAAGACAATTGTCCATCCAGGGATAGAAGCACAAGCCTTTGAGTCAGACTCAAGTGTCAACACATCCTTTTGAGAAGTTTACTTCCCATCATGAACCTCAGTTTTCTCATCTGTATAAGAGGAAAACAATACATACCTTATATCATTACCTGAGAATTCAATGAGATGCACCAATACTAAGGAATTATTAGCATAGTGAGAGCTTCATAAGCGATAGCTGTTATTGTTATCTGGTATGCAGAGAGGATGTGCTTGGTTAGAGTTCGTGTAAAAGCCAAAAAGCTGTGAATTTTATTATTTTCTGTTTTTATCCAATGCCCCTAACTGTGCTGTCCCAGCTCTTACTTTCCCCCTGGGTGGAAAATATCTTAATACTGTAACATTTAGGAATATTACATAACTTACTAGTCATTTTGGGCTATAAAAATAAGTCCTATGCAGTTTAAAATTCCAACTTAAGTACAGATATGCTTCACATCTGATCTGTACAACCTCCAGACCAGACTCCTGGGTTATCGAATTGGATGGCGCTTGATCTGCTCATCAATTCTTCCTTTCATTCCAGCAACTTGGAGTTGGGGGAAGGGATGGTGTTTAACTGTTCCCTGTTCCTCATCAAAGCTTAACTCCTCTCGTGCTGTGGTTTAGATGAAAACTCAGGGCTGGGAATATTTTATGTAACCTGTGAGAGATGGGACGATGTCTCTGTTCTTGCTTGGTCTGATCTAGTTCCATCCGTTGCTACTTAAGTTTGTGGATGGACCCAGGGAGAGAGTCTGCATGGTGTTCAGTTCCCACAGGGCTCCTCATTGATGAGGATTCTCAAAGAGAATAGCTGTCTCTCCTTTTGACTCCTGCACTTTCTCCCCAAGTAGAACATCTCGAGCCGCTATGAAGGCATCCCTTTAGCAGCGCCCCCACCTGGAGCCACGGACGTGGACAAACCCTGCAGCCTGTTTTTCCTCTCCCCGTCACCTCTTTTCCCCGTTGGCAAGCCTGGCTCCAGAAAGCCTGCCTCCACCTTTACGACATATTTCTAAGAAAATATAGAAGCAAGATACGGGCTGTGTCTATGTACTTCCTCCAGACTCCAAGGGAGCACATCCAGACTCCCCCACAAAGTCCCCAATATACTCCAACCCCTCTTCAAAGAGAGTGCTTGATGGGGTGGGGGTGCTTGATGATGGCCCTGAGACTGCTGGCAAAGCCTGAGGACAGAGGTGCCCTTCTCCTTTTCTTATTAGCAGAGAAAGTGAGGCAAGCTCATGCACACATATAAGTAAAATGTTTAAAACCGGTATGTGCAGGGACTGGTGTATCTTAGTTAATAAGATATTAACTAAGAGCATTACATTACATACAGTTATTATTTGCCAAAAATTATACTTTATAACATATATAGAAACCACGTGGTGCTGAAAGTTATAATGTAAGCACCTGCAGTCCGGTAAAGCCTGCAAAATCATTTGCACACATTCATTTACTGTTTAACTCTCCCTCCATTGTTCTCTCTTTTTAAATGTATCTAACATGTGCACTCTAATCAACATGATGTATTATGCTGTATATCATCTGAAAGGGGCTTCAGCTTCATTTGTTACTCTAAATAACTACTGTGAAACCAAGTCGTCATTGTACCAACAGGGAAATAAAAGCAAATTAGAAGAGTGTCGATGTCAAATTCTGCATAGTGCAAGTTGAGGTATGTGTGTTTCTGAGCTGCTTTTTTGAAATCTCAAGTTTCCTTTTAAAACCCTAAATTAAAAACAAATATTGGGTGCATCTTTCTAGTCAGAAAGACTAAATTTAACATAAATACTGAGACTCAGTCATGTACACAAGTTGATGGGCTGACAAGCCCTATTCTTAACCATTTATGAAGAGTCCCAGAAAGGTTATTTTTTTGTATTTTTCTTTAATTTTTATTTTTTAAAATTTTCATTGTATTTTTTTCAGCACAATTTTAATGGCAATTCTTTTCAATGGATCTGCTGCTATTCCTCATCCCTTATTGTTTGGTTGCCTCATTTATTAAATTTTCATCAGCGGATACACTGGGGTCAGCCTGAAGGTCTGAGGTTCTTTTCCACAGTCATTTCAGCTACTGAAAAGGCAGATCTTCAGCTTACTATTTAGAGAATGTCTAAGTGACAGAAGATACCGTGTTTAGAGAGAAAGCCCCTGGGCACAGATGAAGTGTAAAGAGTCCAGAGGAACAGACGTCTGCATACTAACCCTGGGGAATGTCCACCCTCTTCTGTGGGGGATCCATGGAGTGTGCCGTTGGTTGGTTTGATGACTAAAATCACAGGATTTCAGCCAGAGAATGCTCTTATTTCATTCAAAAGTCAGATATGCAATGCAAAATCAATAAGGATCTGGGGAAATGAAAACTCTTACCTACTGCTGGTTGGGATGGAGAGATGGCACAGCTATCATGAAGAACAATTTGACAATATCCAATAAAGTTAAACATATGCACAACTGAGCCATCCCATTCCAAGGTACACCTTAGGCAGAACTTCTCCATCTACTGAGGCAAATGAGTTTCCAGGTGTGACTGAGACATGAACCCACTCAGCTGTCGGGGCAGCTGAGGCCTGGTCACCTGTTCCAGGTTAGCTGCCATGCCACATTCGCTGCAGAATGCATCCGCACCTCTGTTTGGGGCATGGACTTGCGTATGTGAGAACAGTAATGTCAATGTTATGCCTTATGGATGCTATCAGGGAGAGCTGCTGGGAAGATGACTTTAGATCACAGACAAAAAAATGTAACTTTAAAAAATTAGTCATGTGCCTTGGCCAGAAACAGTTTAATGACAAGATAAGTTCATGGAGCACTAAAAGTTTTCTTTGAAAGATAGGTGTGTTTCTCTAGGGTATTCTGCTTTAACTTTCAAATGGTTATTAAATTTTCAAGGAACCTCTTCTTTGAATTCTGAAAGTCCACCCAATTTTTGACTTTGACCGAAGAAGCTGAAGTAAGGAGGTACTTTTCCAGTTGTCTCTATGCTACTTTTAAGTAACCGAATGATTTTATAAGTTGTTACCTAATTTCAATTCATATTACACTGACAATGAGAGGATTTATTTGTAAATTTGTAAAAATGTTACAATCTTTTCACACACACACATATATACATATATATGCCTTATTGAGTTGGGGAGATTGCTATATATTAGCTATTGATATATACTTGTATATAGCAAAATCAAACTTGATCTTTTGAACATGACATTATTTTAATTAGTGCTAACAATTTTGTTTTAAGGACAACATTATATAGTCTTTTTTGACCTAGGAATATGTATTTTCAAAATTATTAATTTTCTTGACCTGTTTATGTGCTGAATGTGATCTGGATATATTTAACAGGAGAAATAAAAAAAACATGTTTTCAAGACCTAATTTTTGGTGAAGATAAAAATATTAAATTAGTTTGGATGTGCAAAAGAGGAGACCGTATTTTGTCATTGACAAACTGTCAGATGCTCTTTAGAGAAGTCTGGGCTTTGAAACACACAGGAGCAGAAAGGATGGACGCCTTCCTTAATACCATCAAGCACTTACAGCTGATTCCTCCAAGAAGCTTGGCTAACGTTGATGAGAAAAATCCCCGAGGTTCATGGGAGGAGAGCATGTTTCAACTTTATGTAAAGAGTGGGACACTACAGCACGCTTCTAACAATTTTTTTTCTGCTAAGTGTTACGGTTATAAATTCATTGGGAACGTTTCGCACAGGGAGGGGTCACTCATTACAGAGCAGTATTCAGTTGTATGACGGTAGCACAATTTACTTATTACTTTTTTGGATGATGAACACTTAGGTAGTTTTTTGTTGTTGTTGTGTCTTTTCTTTTCTTTTTTTTTTTTTTTGCTATGATGCTGTGAATACTCAGGTGAATGAGTTGTGGTACAAATGTGTAGCAGGTTTTCCGGGGCAGTACTTTCATAACTTTTTCTGAGTTCTGCCATTTGTAGAAAATAACATTTTTGAAGGCCTTGCAAACCTGCAGCAGCTGGCTCCACTGCCCAGGCCTCAGCTGCCCCGAAAGCTGAGTGGGTTCATGTCTCAGTCACACCTGGAAACTCATTTGCCTCAGTAGTTGGAGAAGTTCTGCCTAAGGTGTACCTTGGAATGGGATGGCTCAGTTGTGCATATGTTTAACTTTATTGGATATTGTCAAATTGTTCTTCATGATAGCTGTGCCATCTCTCCATCCCAACCAGCAGTAGGTAAGAGTTTTCATTTCCCCAGATCCTTATCAACACTTTAAAATGTTGGCCTTCTGTTTGCCACCTGATCCTCTTTTGCTTTTATACCTAGTCTGTCTTCTGCCATCTATCTGTTGTGCTAATTATATTTTGTATTGAGCTGTACAAGATATTTATATATTCTTTATAATAACCCTTTGGCAGTTATGAGTGTTGCAAATACCTACTCCTGCTCTATAAGTTATTTTTCTACTTTTTTTTGGATGAGTAGAAATTCTAGATTGATATTGTCAACTTTAACAATTTTCTTTTTTTATGTTTTCCATTTTTTCATCTTGTAAGAAACCCTGCCCTAGTAAGAGGACATAAAAATTCTTCTATATTTATTACTAAACTTTAAAAAATATTTTTGTTTGTTTTTATGATATGAAATAGTAATATAATTTTATATTTTCTGTTTGGATAATGAATTGCTTGTAGGTCATTTTCTCAATAGTCTCTCTACCCTCATAGATTGGCAAGGACAGCTCTGTCAGAATATCAAGTATGTCTTTTGATTTTATTTATCATTTTGATAAGTTTTGATTTTGAAAATAGAACTTCAGAAATAAGCTATAAATCCCCCTTTTGTGAATTACAGTCACTGAACTGGAAAGAAAAACACGTGGTTTCTGAACTAGATGAATAGTAAGCACGTGGTACAAACCAGCATTTTATACTGGTGTGTGTAATCTGGGTCAGAAGTGGTGGACTTCTTGGCTTTGAGCACAAATGCACGTTCCTCCACTTTGGGAACCTGTGGTAAAGCACAAAGGAAGAAAGGGAATGGAAGACCCTGTCTCTGTAAGTGGTCACCACAGGGAATTGAAGTGCCACTCGGGGAACAGCACAGTCAGAGCTTGTTCCTGGTTTGTCTGCGCCCAGGGTAGCGGGGCACGTGCCTCAAAGTCAGGGCACAGAGGGAGCGCCCGAGGCTGGCATGGGGCTGACACTGGGATAGTGGGGACTCAGCTCCGTAAGGTGAGTCCCTGTGCTCTTCGACCTTGTGTCTCCCATCTGTTGAACAGGGAATGTGGGCAGGTTATGTCACATGCCTTTGGTTTTTCAGAGTATGTGTGTGGTGTGCAATTTTATGCATATATTATATGAAATGATATAAACGAGTCACTGTAGAACCAAAGAGCTGGCTGGTAGCTTTCAGAATCTGTTAGATGGCCTTATCATTGCTCTTTCAAAAATTGGTGCTGTTTCATTTTATTATAATAGCTGCTTAAAGTAAATGAATGTTTGAAATAAATGCCAACTTAATTTTAGAGGGCTTAAAAATACTATCATCCAAATAAGTTTCATCTATCCTCACTTCATTCCATAATATAAATTACCCTGCAAACCAAAAGGTTTAGTAAAACTCTCTACTGGTAGAAATTGTTCAGTTTTATCGATGTGTTTTCAGCAACACATAGCAAACTTTCAGAGCCCCTTTGTGAGAGAAATTTCTGTAGCCTATGGTAGGGGAAATTATTTGTTCATCTGTATGACTGTGGTCACAGAACCCAATGGTATCTCTTTAGGCTCCTGGCAGAGAAGTACAGTACAGTAGCTAAGAGAACTGATTCTGGAGTCAGATCAGAGATTCAGTGGTCAAGAACGAGGAGAATGACCCTGTGAAAGTTGATTAACTTCTCTAAGCCTTTGATTATTTTTTTCTATACAATAAAGATAATAAGAGTAATTCAGTCACATGGCTCTCAATTTTTAATGAGGTAGTACATATAAAATACTAAGCCTTAGGTCACATAGTCACTGATCAATACTCTTACATTTAGCTGACTATATTATTACTGATCTATTTCTATATTCTTGATTTATTTTTATTAAATTAAAAATTATTGTATGGAGCTAACCCATGCTGGACTTTTACCCCCTGACTACAGACTTTTCCCAGTTTACTTCCCAATACTCTAAATTTCTGTGTACAGAGTTCATATTATTTGCTTATGGTGTTTATTGCTCTCAATCAGATTTTACCATTAAAAAATGATTCCTCTTTTATCATTTACATGTGGTGAAAAACTAACAAAAAGACAAGTTGATAAAAATTTTTTTCTAATATTCACCTATTTTCGTAAGTAACATAATCCAAAAATATTTTTGGAGGTTCAATGTCCAAAGACAAATTCTACCTATTGTGTTATAAAAAAAAGTTCCATCTCTTACAGAGGGAAAATGTTCTCAAACATTTATTATAGTTTTTACAGCTCTGACTCCTCTGTTTCAGGTATCAGGGTAGACAGGTAAGAATTTTCACAGGTACCTGGGGAGGCTGCTAGACAGGGAGAAAGAATCCCAGGACTTTTTTTTGGAAAACAAAGTAGTTACTTAGTTTATACAGCCCCAGATAAAACAAAAAGCCAAGAGTTTTGATATTGAAGCCAAAAGTCTCTGACATGAGATTCCTTGATTTTTAACCTACAATGGTGGAATTGCTCCCATACAGGTCAGCTCTAACTCCCATGTGCAAACACTCTTGGCTGTTCATGATTATGCATTTTATTAAACACAGTAAAGTTTGTATTAGGTTTATCTAGCAAGTGAATGTAGATACTCTGCCAAGAAATTTGCTTGATATTTTTCCATGCAGGCACCTTTGTTCTAAGCTCTTTTTTTAATATTACATTTTTATAAGAAGTTTTTCTTAGTAACATTTACCTAAAATACATGAAAGACTGCCTATTAAATATTTTTAGATAAAAGATTAATTCCTGATAATTTCTTGAGATTATCAGAAACATTTTTTTCTGAACAAGGAATATTCTTTAAATTTAGATTCATAAAAATCAAATTTCTACAAATGCAGTATAAACCCATGCTCTTCCATGATGGCTGACAGAGCATTTTCTGATCAGAGGTTGGCAGCGTGGAGCACATAGAAGAAATTATTGATGATATAGTGGGTTATGCTCCAAACCGCACATGAAACTCAAAAATAGATCTTTTTCATGAACTATCCCTACTACTTTTTATTTTTCCTGTTATAATTTGTATTAATATTGAAATCCATATGATCTCCATTTCTGTGGTTCTGTTCCTGTTCTAGCCGTTTGCTTAGTTTGCTTTTGTTTTAGGTGTGGTTCTTAATAGCTGTGAGTTTGCTGTCTTTTCACTGTCATATTTTTATCTTCTTTTTCTTAGATAAGTCCCTTTAACATTTCATATAATAAGGGCTTGGTGATGATGAACTCCTTGAACTTGACCTTATCTGAGAAGCGCTTTATCTGTCCATCCATTCTAAATGACAGCTTTGCTGGATAGAGCAATTTTGGATGTAGGTCCCTGCTTTTCAAGACTTCAAATATTTCTTTCCAGCCCCTCCTTGCCTGTAAGGTCTCTTTTGAGAAATCAGCTGACAGTCTGATGGGAACTCCTTTGTAGGTGACTGTCCCCTTATGCCTTGCTGCTTCTAGAATTCTCTCCTTCATTTTAATCTTGGCTAATGTAATTACAATGTGCCTTGGTGTGTTCCTCCGTGGGTCCACCCATTTTTCAAGTATATAGGGGTGCATTTAAATAAGAAATTATTAATTTTATTTTCAGATAAACAAAGTAAAATTGTGTGTATGTATGAATGTCCTTAAAAATATTTGGCCTTTAATTTCAAAAACTTTAAAACGGGCCAACCAAAAAAATTAATGGCTTACGAGGGCAATTGACTGAGAGGTTATTTGTCTCTCTACATCTCCTCCTACTATACAAACACAAACACACAGGAAATCACGTAAACGGGTTTCCAACATTTTTGCTGCCATTGTTTGCCACTGGTAACTCTACTGTTGCTCTTTATGCTGTTTTTTTATAGAATTAAACTTTTATTTAATACATATATGTTTTGATTGCATATTTCTATGGAAACTCTCAACCTTCTTCTGAAAGGTGCCCATGTTTCAGTT
Organism: Glossophaga mutica; assembly: GCA_039655065.1. Classification (NCBI taxonomy): domain Eukaryota; kingdom Metazoa; phylum Chordata; class Mammalia; order Chiroptera; family Phyllostomidae; genus Glossophaga; species Glossophaga mutica. Next base: position 164,630,214 of record CM077303.1, read on the forward strand.
TCCATGACTTTATTTCAATTTTCTTTTTAAAAAAATTATAGAGGATCTTGGAACTGACTTGGAAACAAGTGTTTCTGTTGGATTAGTTTAAAATCAGAGAACTTCTACTTCTGCATTCATTTTACCTTACACAGGGAGGATAAAAATCATATTTAACAACTACCCTGGCCAGTGACTCAGTTGGTTGGAGTGTCATTCTGTACAACAAAAGGCTGCAGGTTCAATCCCTGGTCAGGGCACATACCTAGGTTGTGGGTTTGACGCCTGGTCAGGGCATGTATGGGAGGCAACTGATAGATGTTTCTCACACTGATATCTCTGTCGGTCTCTCTGTCTCTCATCAATGAAAATATCCTCAGGTGTGGATTAAAACATTTTTATACACACACACACACACACACACACACCTATATCTATATCTATATCTATATCTATATCTATATCTATCTATCTATCTATCTATCTATCTATCTATCTATCTATCTCACAACTATATAGCATGGCAGCAACTAATCAGGAAGGTCACCCACTGTAACTGTGCAGACAGTTTGTAACCCCTATGATTATCAGAAGCTGGGGAAAGTTCAGGGCAGCTGATGTGAAGGGAGACTTTTGGGGCTTGGAGCAGTGAGTGTTTGTGGCCCAGTAAGGAAGCGTTTCAGTACTGCAACGACTGGAATGTCCTCACCTGTGTGCACTGGCTCCATCCGTGTTCCTCACGTGCCATCCAGCCCAGGGTAATTTGCCCAGGCTGTGGTAGGAGAAAGGTGTATTTAATACTGATGATCACAATAAAAGTAAGAGTTACTTCCATGGCTTGAGTTGTTTTTTTTTTTTTTTTTTTTTTTTAATGGCAAAAAAAATCCTTGAGCCTCATTTTTGGCTGAGCAGCGCTAACCCTACAGTGCCAAAATTAAGACAATTGGAATAAAAGGTATACTGCGTGTTGGCTCCCATTATTTCCAGGTTTCCAGGATGGCATTTTTGGGGGCACTGACATCTACTGTTCCCTCCCAAGATAGCAATGACTCTGAACTAAGTAACTTGATTTCATAAGTAGCCTACAAACTTGATTACTTCTCCCGGGGCCTGACTTTACCATTTTTGCAGCATATTAAATTAATCTTAGTCAGGGGCCTGGTTTCTTCCAGATTTTCACAACCACTCGAGCAGGTCTGGCTGGGAGGCCAGACATTTTCTTGTATCCTGGGCCAGCTCTGCACAGTACTCTGCTCAGAGGCCCCCTGGGAATAAGGCATTTCTGGGCCCAATCTGAGGATTTGCAAATAATCTTTTAAGTGAGCACAAACTACTTTTAATAGAAAGAGGGCACAAAGTGAAGCCTAGTCTTTCCCTAATGCATTTTGACAAAAATAAACAAACAAACAAACAAAATGGTCGCTTTGTGTTGCGGGCCATTTAGCCTGGTTTCAGGAGTTGTAACCCTCACCCCATGGTGGGCTGTGTAAGAGCCCAAGGGACCCACTTCATCTGGGTCTGTTCTGTCACAAGGACGTGACCTACTAAGGAGACAAAGCTTATCTCCCTGTCAGGAGTGCTGCTTCTGCCTCATCCATCTCTGACCTCAATGCTTGGTTGGTTAGTCAATGACGGGTAAGACTCCTCATGGGAGGGGCAATCTAAGCCAGGCCCTCATGGAAGGACTGGGCGGGGGGGGGGGGGGGGGGGGGGGGCGGTTGCAGCAAAGAGGATGTGATGGACCCTCCCCCGACCCCGGCTATTCTGACATAGCCCGAGTCCTCATTTCCATCTGGGAGATGTCTCCTGCTTCCTAATCGGCTTAAATCCTGAAACTATGAGGGCAAGTGGTGCAGCCCTCTACCGGCCAGGACGGCTCCCTGGGTGATCCGGACATAAGAAAGAATTCCTGAAGTCCTGTGAAACCTGCTTTGCTAAGAGTGCTCTCCCTTAGGTGATAAGTGTCCCAGGAGGAAATGAGTATGTCTCCCAAAGTCTGGCAACCCCCCTTCCTGACAAACACTGGCTCGGATTAAGCCCTCAGATTTTTTTGACATGTTAAACTTGTATTCCGGTGTATTTGAGCCCAATAAAAGCCTAGTGAGGAAGGGGCTCTGGGTCATTCTCCTCTGAGAGTTTGGCCACCTCTCCTCCCCAAGCAGATCATGTCTTGGTAGTTTTTATTTTCATCCGTGATGAACGAGGAGTTCTACGGGTGGAGCCCCCTGAAGCTTTGAATTAAATGTGATTGGAAAGCTCATAAGTAAAAATGAAAACTCACTGAAATCTTTATGAGTGTACATGTTCTGACTTCTACTCTTTATCAGATCATTTTTTCAATACTTGGGATTTCATGAATATATGTATTTTATTTGTATTTCTGGTGAACAAAGTGCTAAGGAATTAAGAGTTTGAGAAAGGAGAAAACTCCTTTTAGTTAACTTTGAGTCCTTCCTGCCCCCCTCCCTAGCCCTCCGTCACCCACTGCCGATGCCAGGTTGACATTTAAGAGTGCCCTGCGGGTTGTGTTTCTGCTTTTGATTTTAGTCTAGTGTTGGTGGCCAGTAAGTGATTGTATTGTTTGTCTGGATCAATTCTGGATGCTTTTCTTGCCAGGCTGCAAACATTTGTGCTTGTGGTCCTGTGTACCTTTGCGATTCCTAGTCATTGTCATCCTAAAAGTCTACTTTGATTTTTCATTTAAAAGAAGTTTTGAAGTCTTCCCCTGAAATTCTTGAGTATGGTACTCTGTCTTATAGACTCTATTGAAGACATTTGCCACAGGCCCCTTTGGCCCCTTCAGTTTTCAGCCAAAACAAAAAAATACAAGGTTATTTCCTTAGTGGTGGGCATGTCCTATCACAGCTCTGCGAGCCACTATTGGCACCTGATTTGGTTACCGATGCCAGTAATTCTGTACTAGAATCCCTCTATCTCAGCGAGCAGTTTAAAAACATTTACTTGTCGCAGGTTTCCTTTTCTTTTCCTTCTTTTTCCTCCCTCCCTCCCTCCTTCCCTTCCTCCCTCCCTCCCTCCTTCCCTTCCTCCCTCCCTCCCTCCTTCCCTTCCTCCCTCCCTCCCTCCTTCCCTTCCTCCCTCCCTCCCTCCTTCCCTTCCTCCCTCCCTTCCTCCCTTCCTCTGTCTCTCTTTCTCTCATGGTAACACAATTGCTAATGCTAATCTGTTTGCTGGGGTTAGAGGAAGAAGGCTGAAGCGCCATCTGCTGGTTCCCTTTTTTTTTCACAATATGTTTGTGTGTGTGGTGTTTTGTTTGTTTTGTTTTGTTTAAACAATTATGTGAAAATCAACCATTCCTTAAATCTCTCCACGGTCCAAAACAGAGGTCTCATAAAACGTTTCTTAGAAGAAAACATAAATAAATATGTTGGGTTATAGATGACTGCTAGGTGATGGGGTCAATGGCAAATTGATGTATAACCCATCAGAAGGGAGGTGCTATAAATAAATACATTTCTTTAACCAGTCCATTTATTGCAGCAAAGTTAACCAATTTCTTAGAGATAACCCAGATATCTTTCTGGGTTGTAAGTGGAAGATTTATATTCATTTATTTCTTCCTACATTTATTAAACAAATATTTACTTGGCATGTGCTATGATCCAGGCATGTGGGATACATCAGTGAATAAACATTCCTTGTTATTCTGTATCCATCCCAGCAAATGTCCTACCCACATGGGTTTACGTTTTACTGGGGATACAGCTGTGCACAATAAACATAATAAGTCTTTAATATGATGGAAGGTTATAAATGTTAGAAAAATGGAGAACAGGATACAGGAGATGGGAAGTGTGCATTTCCATCTTAATTAGGGAGGTCAGGGCTGTCCTCAGTGAGAGATTGCCATTGAGCCAATAGATGTGAGAAGTAAGAAGTGAGAACCTTTCAGGCAGAGGAAGAGCCGTTGCAAAGGCCGAGAAGGCAGTATGCCTGGTGTACTCAGAAGGAAACCAGTTGAGGGGCGGGGTAGAGAGAAGGAACCAGGCCAGCACGTATGCTGAAACATTTCTTGTTGCCCTGTCTCCACCCCAGTAAATGGCTGCTCCTACATCACCTTTAATGGTCTTTTCTTGCTTGACATAGTTGTGCATATTCTAGTTTTTCAGTGGGAGTTTCATACTATTAAGAAGAGCCCTAGTGTAATGGTTAATGTGGCATTTTGCCCTGGTATTAACTTTGGGGGACATTCTAAAGGTTTGGGGGGAATGAATTCTAACTGCACCACTGGCGCTGTGATGGAAAAGGCCTGCGGAGGACCACTTACATCTAACGTGGCATTATTATTTTAATAGACATATTTCTTGCTTGACTAATCTGTAAGAAAAGTAAATTCTTTGTTCAAGTCTGTCTTACTAAACTCTGAAGCTGTTTGTGCCATTAATGGGATGACAATATACTATTTGACTAATCAATTCAACAAAACAACCTACTGATTAAGTCAGACATGCAAATTGATCGGCCTTCCCACTCCATCGATCCCCATGGAATCTAATATAATTCCATTAATTTGAAATGGTAAAAGTATAGATTCTTTAAAATTTGGACCCCCTGGGGCATTAAATATTCTCTGTTGTAACATTTTCACCCCACGGGTGAGAAATTGGAGAGCCAGGGAGGTTTTTCTGAGGTGCACAATGACTGTTCAAGCTGCCGTGTGTGTGTCTCCCATGTCTCTCTTATTGAAAATACGTTAACCTCCACAGTTCAGAACAGTGTCTTTCCACTCCTTTCCTTACAAGAAGACAAGCGAATTCCATAAATTTGCTAGTTATAACCTGCTCCCTTCTTTCCCTCAGACATAGAATGTTTCATCAGTCATTCTCGGAGGGCACAGAAGTGATTAAACTGGTGGTGAAAAGCAGGAGTCAGATGACCTGGAAATTCAGTTTCCAGGTGCTATTGGCAGAGATGTTTGACCTTCTGAGGAAGGTCAGCCTTGCCTTGGCAGGGAGATCAGTTGGTTGGAACATCATCCTGTCCACCAAAATATTGTGGGTTCAATTCCCGGTCAGGGCACATATGTAGGTTGGGGGTTTGATCCCTGGTCAGGGTGCATATGAAAGGCAACTGATTGATGTTTCTCACATCACATTGATTTTTTCTTATTCTTTCTTTCTCTCCTTTTCTCTCTTTCTAAAATCAATAAGCACATCCTCAGGTGAGGATTTAAAAAATAATAATAAAGGTCAGTTTCTAAGGACTAGATGTTAACTTTAAAATATAAGTATTACAGAATTCTTAACCCTTTTGCCATGTTTTTCTTAATATATATCCCCGGGGCAAGTGGTCAAACAGAGGTGTGCTAGCACAGAAGGTATATTAAAAATTCTGTCTGGCTTTATATATCACTTACAGATGAAACAGCCAGTTGGGCCATCGTTTGGAATATAAAAACTTAGAGGAAATTCAGGTTCTATATTGTAATCATTTTGACATTTATATATCCTAAAGTTGAATAGCTTCTATGGCTCATCCTATGGCTGGCAGGTTTGACTTTCAATCTTAGGTCCTATTCTTAACTACTTATTATCTATCATTGACGCTGTTTATTTCTATAGGCTGGAGGAGCCTAAAGGAGAAGTTTGATTTCGGTTTCCCCCCTTTTTTAGAAAAGTGCAAACTGTCTCCCTTGCGCTGTTGAGAACTTTACCTGGAGGGGAGCTGGGGCATTTCTGCCTGACCGCTACTTTGCTCTACAATAGTTAGAGACCCACTTGACTGACAGCGGGGAAAGGAGATGCCAGGCCCCTGTAGAACCCTTTGTAAAAGGTACTTCCCAAAGGTATTCCTCCTTTCCTCACGTTTTAAGAATTCTACAACTTGATACCTGCTTATATTTCAGTGCAAGTATGTAAACTCATTCTAAGGCCAAGTAACAATAACTTTGTGTCATGGAGCAATATGGAAATGAATTTACTGTTACTCTTGTCATACTCACGTCTGCTAATTCCTGGAACTATTGCTTCCCTGCCCACCTTTAGAATTCATTAGATATCTCACTAGGTTGAATTAAAGAATGTTTTTTGCTTGTGAGCACTTAAAACCATTTTTAAAGACTTTTATAAATCCATTAAAAAGAAGTAAACATTTGAATAGGGTATCTCTTTCTCCCCTAGTATAGTTTTTCTTTTATTCATTGAAACCAATCCAGAATCTTGGGCTGTATTTTGTATCATATATTTATCAAAAACTGCAATGTTTACTTTAAAAGTAGCATCAGCTAAAGCTTGTTATTGGGGCAGAGTTACTCCTCATAGAAGTATTCCAGTTAATAAATGAAGGAGGAGTCAAAGAACTTTAATTTTACCATTCTGCAGTCCTAGTGGTTACTTGGCTGTAGGCGGTGATATCAATAGTTGCTGACTTCACAGAGGAAGGAAGATCCTGAACTATGTTGTTCCTCCTGGTGGGAGTACCCAGTACACCTGTGAAGTGTCCTTGTCAAATTCAGATAGGAACCTGATCAAACCTCTGGATCTAACTGCCAGTCTGCACTGGAACATGTTAAATGACAGGGATGCAAAATCCAGAATGTGTAAACTCTCCAGGACAAAGAAGCAATTTTCTTCCTCAAACAAACTGGTATGGGGGCAGTGGGAAGAGGTGGAGGGGATCCTACAGAGTAAAGAAAGTGGAGACCCAGCAGCCAATCACAGTGTACAGACCTGACTTAGATCCTGGTCTAAACAAAAGGTGAACACAAATGCTGTGAGGCTATAGGGGAAGTGAGAATGCAGACTGGTTGTTTGCTAATATTAAAGAAGTACTGTTAATATTTTAGTTTGTGATAATGGTTCTTATAATTAGGTTCTTTTTCAGTGATATCAGTCTTTTAGACATACATGGTGAAAGATTCGTGAGTGAAAGGAAAAAAGTAGTATTGAAGTTAAAACATACATTTAATGTAAATTATGTGACACTTGTTTCAAAATTATGCTTTTCTTCTCCTGTTAACTTGTTTGCCCTGAGTGTTCTCTGCATTATGTAAATAACACAGGAACCCCATCTGATGCAACCTGAGAACGCTTTGTTTTGCTGGCGATTGCACAGTACCTGACCGGCCTGACACACACACACAGCGGGAACCACACATACAGCGTTCTGAGAAGGACAAATTCTGCTTCAGAAAGAATTTTTTGATTTTCATACTTTTCGCTTAAGCCATATAAATTCTGTCTTCAAATATATGACTTAAATCATATACTCAACACTTCTTATATAATACTAAATATTGATAATTGATAAAAATCCTCACAACTCCACAGCACTATAGAATATCACATAATTAAACGGGCTAGCCAGCAATAAGCATCTAGCTAGTATTTGTTGAATGAATAAGTAAAATTTCTCATAGTTGCTTAGATTTTTTTGCCAGAACAAAAGAATATTATAGTCTTTGTACATTCCTCTTGTTCAGTAATTACAAGTGATTAAAGTATTTTATTGGATTCTTAAGATTAATCATATAATGTATTACTTTTTAATAGTTATGCAGAAAAGCACGTAAGACAGAAGAATGTCTCTACATTCTTTTTCTTACATTAAGAAACTTTCTTTTCTTTATTTTTAAAATGATATTTTTCTTTATATACTATTAATAGTCACTATTAAAAAATTTTAAAGTGCCAGAGAAGTTCTGATTTCATCACCAGACACAACCACTATTAACATTTAAAAAAAAAAAAACAACTGTACTCATATAAAGCAATTTTCTTACCTTCAATTTTAGAGACAAAATCTCATTGCATAAATATTTTCTCTCAAATTTCCTCTTGGTGGTGTTTTTTCTCTAATGAAACAGGAACACCTGAGCTTTTAGAAAGTGGAACTCCTCTATCCAGTGAAATCGACAGACAATAAATACAATGTACCATTTCCAGTAACATCACTACAGCTTAAAAAGGGGGGCTTATTTTTAAAGTTTTTAAAATTTATTTTTATTTTTTGCCACAAGAACAATGGGCCATTTTAATTTTTAGATATAGGTTAAGTTTGGTAAGTACTACTTTTAGATGGACCTAGAGATTAGCAATAAGACCTAGTTATATCAAGATGCAAAATAAATAAAATATTACTCCTCAGCACAGCTTTCCTTCCCTGAACTGCTCTTAATTAGTAATACTGTTGTATTTTGTCCTTGGCAGTGAAAGACTACTACAACCGAAGCAAGTAATCGTGTATCTTTTACTTTGAACACAGCAAAACTTTAAAAAATAGATTTTATTTATTTATTTTTAGACAGAGCGGAAGGGAGGGGGAGAGAGAGAGGGGGAAGAGAAACATCAATATTTGGTTGCCTCTGGTATGCCCCACACTAGGGAACCTGGCCTGTAACCCAGGCACGTGCCCCTTACTGGGAATTGAACCAGTGACTCTCTGGTTTGCAGGCTGGCTCTCAATCCACTGAGCCACACCAGCCAGGTCTGAACACAGCAAAACTTTTGAACTCATTCCTGTTGCCCTTCAATGATATGAAGACTGGCCTTCTTTGCGTCCTCTCCCTTCTCTTCCTTCCTCTGCCAATGTCCCCTTTCACAACAAATTTCCAATTCCTTTCTGGTCTCAAAGCTAGCATGTGAATAGGAAATGGGCCCCAGAGATGAAATCTATTTTGAGAAGTGAGTTTTCTATAACAATAAAGGAATTCCATTCCATTGGATAAGATTGCTTGCCTGCTTACAGTCCCTCATTTTGCAGCTGGATTTTCCAGAGGATTTCTTTCTCACACCCACAGGGGATGGGGCAGATGCTAATCTCATCATAGTGAGACTTATGCAGTCAGAGCAACTTGTATCAGCTGAAAGAGCTTGTCCTTGACAGACCCTGAACAGTTAACCAGGACCCCTTACCCAAGTCGTCTGCATTATAAGCTTGTAGGTTATGCCTGGGGACAGGAGACATATGTCCCACACTCATGACCAACTCAGGGTTTCTCAGAGTTCAGTCTGCTGTTGGCTCCCTCTTCCAAGGCAATAACTTTGTAACAGGTTTCCATGGGCTGCAGAGCCAAGTTGAAGTCCAGCCAAGTTGCCAGACGGCAGGAGCAGACATCGTTCAATGGCCTAAGTCTTGCTTGTTCTGTCTGCATCCTGGCCTAGATGTTTGTCTATACCCCAGGTCATCACCTGTCACTACCTTTATCCAGATTAGCTTAGTACGGGCCCCAAACTGTCCACGTGATTCTCTTACCTCCTCTCTGGTCTCTGTTCTTTTCTCGTGTTAGCAAGCCTTCTCTTTGCTCAGGACCAAGGGCATGTGACTCCGTAACATAGACATTTAATTTCCTTCACTATACATGACCTGCTATTTCTCAGTTTTCTGCTTTGTATAACTTTTTTCTTTATGTGATCCATTGTATTGTTACATGTTCGGAGGAGTCAGTGAGACCTCTTCAATACTGGATATTTCAAAATCCCAGACAGGGTGAGGGTGAGGAGAGTAGAAACCTGACTATGTTCAAAACTACTTCCATTTTGTTAAATCCCTACTCAGTGCAAACATGTTATATGTCATCTTGAAATATCACGGTAGTCTTTCACAATAAATGATCTGCCTCCCATTTCACAGAACAGAAAACTAGGGTTCTGAGCAGTATGACCTGAGTCAGGACTGAACCTGGCTTTGTGGACAGTACCAGTGGGAAAACATTTTCTTGGAGATGAGGGAGGCAGGCAGCGATGAGGAGTGCTTCTGTATTTCCATTCACTGACATTGGCCACTTCAGCTGGGGTTGACCCATTTTGTCAGCTTTGCCTGAGTTACCAAGACAGCTGAGATCTTTTCCCACTTTACTCTAGCAGCATTTTAATGCCCCATATAGGCCAGTCCTCTCCCTCCGACCCGTAATTCGCCATGATATCCTAGGCTGCATCCTAGCTGGTAAGTGGCGGAGGTGGGATGTAAGGCCTGGTCTTTCTGGTTTCTTTGCTTCTATCATCAGCCAGTGCGTAAGATTCATGAGTATGTGGCCAAATGACCATTGATGAACTATTGATAATTCAGTAAACATTGATTGAGTGGCTACTCTATGCCTTACACCTGTGTATTATTTTACAGTTTACAAAGAGTTTCACAACTACAGTCTCATTTAAATCTCACCCAGAAGCACATGCATGAGGTAGGCCAGGGGGTATCATAGCCAACTGGCCTTCCTTCACATGCAGAATAGGTCCTGAGTAGAGTCAAGACACTCCCATCTTTTAACGCCAAGTTTATGACAATATATACTCCTGTGTTATTTTTATAAGTCTACTTTTTAAGTTTTGTTTTTATTGAGGTATAATTGACATGCAACATTATATTAGTTTTGGGTGTATCTGTGTGTATTTAATATCTGCATGTATTTGCAATATGATCACCACAATAAGTCTAGTTAATATCTGTCACCATACATAGTTATAGAATTCTTTTCCTTGGGATGAGAACTTTTAAGATGTACTCTCTTAGCAACTTTCAAGCATGCAATATAGTATTATTAACTATAGTCACCATGATATCCCCAGGACTTACTGATTTTATAATTGGAAGTTTATGCCTTTTTATTTCCTTCATCCATTTCACCCACCCCTCTGCTTCCTCCTCTAGCAACTACCAATCTATTCTCTGTATCTGTAAGCTTGGTGTTTGTGTGTGTGTTTCTTAAAAGCCGCACGTAAGTGAGATCGTATGGTCTTTGTCTATCTCTGTCTGATTTATTTCACTTAGTATTATGCACTCGAGGTCCATCTGTGGTGTCACAAATTGCTAGATTTGTGTCTTTTTAAGGCTGAATGATATTCCAGTTTGTGTGTGTTCATGTGTGTGTATCATGCATTCTTTATCTATTCTTCTGTTGATGGACACTTTGTGGTTGTTTCCATACTTTGGGTGTTATAAATAATGGCTTAATGAACATGGGGGTCTGTATATGTTTTTGAATTAGTGTTTTTTTAATAAATACCCAAAAATGGAATTGGTGGGACATATGGTAAGTCTTTATTTAATTTTTGGGGGAACCTCCTTACTGATTTCCATAATGGCTATACTGATTTACATTCCCACCAACAAGGAACAGCTCTTCCTTTTCTCCACATTCTCATCAACCCTTATCATTTATCATCTTTCTGATAGTAGTCATTCTAACAGTTATGAGGCGATAGCTCGTTATGGTTTTTTTTAAAAATATATTTTATTGATTATGCTATTACGGTTGTCCCATTTCTCCCCCATCATTCCCCTCCCCCCTGCACACCCCCTTCCCCCACATTCCCCCCTTTAGTTCATGTCCATGTGTCATAAGTTCTTTAGCTTCTACATTTCCCACACTATTCTTGCCCTCCCCCTGTCTATTTTCTACCTACCATCTATGCTACTTATTCTCTGTACCTTTTCCCCCTCTCTCCTCCTCCCATTCCCCTGTTGCTAACCCTCCATGTGATCTCCATTTCTGTGTTTCTGTTCATTATGGTTTTAAATGTTGTTTCCCTGGTGATTAGTGAGGTTGAACATTCTGTGTGTGGTGCCTGTTGGCCATCTCTATCTTGCATTATTGGGTTTCACTCAGATGATGCTACTGTCAAGCCTGAGAATAAAAAAAAAAAAAAAAAAAAAGAGGAAAAAGGGTGAGAGGGTTCCTTAGTAGGTACAATTTCAAAACAAGGAGATGGCCACTTACATGAAGCTTTCTCCACCTGTAGCTCTCAGGATGGCATTAGCAGCCCACATTAGAGGCAGAAAAGGAAATCTTTCTTCTGACAAGACTGTAATGATATCACATTTCCTAAAATTATAGAAAGAAATTTATGTTAAATTATATAATGGGGTTACTAATGTTTCACAGAGATGATGCCACTGGCACCATCTCTTGGTGAATCAGAATTACCCAAAGCAAAAGGGGGAGAGGAGGCAGAATCTTCCTTACAGGAGTGGGGGCGCGGGTGGGAAGAGGAACCGTACTCCGAAGGGTGATGGAGAATGGAAGTTTGGGAATGGTGAGTGAGAACAGCAGGGGTGAAGCAGGAGGTGGAGGTGGAGGTGGGGCTGAAGCCCCTGGAGGCATCTATGCCAGAGGTTATATAATCAAAGAAATGAATGAGGGTAATGACCCAGTAGGAAGAACTGACACAGGAGGAAAGCTGAGAGATGTGCTATTGTTCTTTCAATTCATAATAAACTTAATTTTCGTAATAAACTTGTCCACCAAAAGCATGAGGGAAAGTGAGTGGTATCTTCAGTGTATCTTCTGGAAAGAGAAAGAGCTAGCAATCAGCATTTTTACATTCTTTCAAGTGAGAAAGACAGTGTTTTCCACTGAGCGTGGCTGCATATTCAAATGAAAACCTCAGAGTCAAAAGATTTGATTGATGGCTCACTGAAAAAATAATGCATTATTATAAGGCAAAGATGGAAAGCGGCTCATTCATTCAACAAAGCGGTATGAGATAACATCAGACTCCCAGCTCCGCCCTTTGCCCTGTGACCTCGCATGTGTCACACAGTGGTGACGAAGATTAGTCCACGGCTTGTGGTGCAGTTCTCTGCCAGGTGCGCTTTAAGTGAAATGTCTACATTCTTTTCCTATTTTCTTTCTTCCATTTAATAGATTTCTTTGCCATTTTAGAAAGCATTTTTTACTGTGAATATACACATAAGATAAAATATCTCAACTGTGTTTCTTATGTAGTCATGTGAGTACTGTCAGTGTGGTCAGTATGAGAGATTTGTCTTATTCATCGGTAGGGGTAGTATTGGTATGCTAATGAAAAAAAGATCAGAACGCTGCCAGCGAAGGACCAGACCCACAATTTCGGTGATGTGCTTTTATTTGCTTATTCTTAGAAAACCAGAATGATTATTCCCATATTCAGGGGTTGAGACAGAAGTTCAAAACATTAGTTGTATTTCTGCTTGGGAAAATAGCATAGATCTAAAATTAGTCTTATAAGACTACAGATATGTACCCAGCCAAATTTAATGTGGGATTTTAAAGTTCAGGAAGTTAAATAGTTCAAAGTAGCACTGTACAAAGCAAATAGAAAATACACTCTTAAACATTTTTTTCTGTTTTATTTGGTAAGATATCAAAATCATTTAAGAAATGTATCTCCATTTTTTATGATAATGATACTTTAAATATTTTGGTATCATAAAATATATTAAATATTAAAATATTAACATAAAGTATTTTTATTTTTGAAAGTATTTTTAAAAGGGATTTATTTAGTAGATATCATACTTGTTACATCAAGTCAAAACACTCCTTTTTGTGATGTAAATTCCTGATTATTAGCTACAGATTTATACATTTATAGTTTGTAGTTACGTGTGGCAATGACTCGTGTAAACACTATGGTGTTACAGCACTTTTTAAATGGATGCTCATGATTGAGTTATTTATTTTTTTATGCAGCTGCATAAATTTGAATGAAGGTTTAATGAAATAAAATTAGATACAACAGTAGCAACACCATTCGGAAAAGCTGGATTATGACCTGCAGCCCCTTCTGTACTGAAACTAGCCACCTACTTTCAAAGGAAAAAAGAGAAAAGAAGAATCTTCTGATTTATTCCTGGGTAAATCAGCCTCAAATCTTACAGAGAATTCAGGTGACACCACTTATTTTAGCCTGAGTCACTCAACGACCAATTCTGAGATCATTGATTGTGTTCCAGACACGTTACAGCTTCATCACTGTAACACCTAAAGGAGGAATTACTGACATAAAGCTTTACATCGTAGGTTCAAAAGGGCCAACTCATTATTGGAAGGAAGGCAGGAGAGGGACACAGCATCCCAACTTCCTTATTCCTTAACACAGTACCCTCCAAGTGGAGTGGTTAGGGGAAAAAGCGATAGAGCTGTCAAAAATGTCTCAAATCAGTAACATACATTTGTGCAGTAATGCAGAATTTCCTTGAAGTTAGAAAATAAAAGCAAAAAGAGAACTTAATCATGCAGAGGGACCATCCACCATCACTCTTATCTGTTACCCTAAACTTTTTGCATACAATTAGGAAACAAATAATTAACTATGGCATAATTGGAACTATTCCTAGAAAATAAACACATCTGGTAGCACTAGTGTACAGAATATGGTTCCACTGGCTAGTTTCTTGAGATTTAAAAACATTTTCCTGATATATGGCACTGACTAGCAAGTAATAAGGGACAGAGAATTAAATCAGGAGAAAAATCTAGTTTTCTCTTGGAAAACTGTAAATGTTAACTGAAGCAAAACTCATCATAGCCATATAGATCTAGAAGGAATCTTGACCATCATTTGGTCAAACCTCATCTTACTAGTGTAAGATTTTTTTCTCATTTTTCTTTTTGTGCTGGAGTAAACAAAACAAGTTCTTCCTCAAGTAGACAGACAGTAAAGCCACTCCCTTAGTCCAGTGCCGGCATAGCGTAGGGCCCAACTGTAGTGGACACAGGGTCCCTTTGTTGGTTCTATGTGACCTTTCACACACATCCTGGGCACTTGTGAATCTTTTTGGAGGGCTGTCCTTCTACTCCTGGGACCACTTTGCATCCTAGGGAGCAGTGTGGTGGGTGAAGGGAGTGCCAGCCGCTGGCTGGCTGGTGAGTGGGGTAAAGGCCAGCTCCTTGCCTTGAGTTGGGGTGGACACTGAGATAATTTACACTCCAGCACTTTCCTGCCTGGAATCATATGCTCTTCAGCTTCCCACTCCCTTCTTGATTTCTCCCTGGATCACTGCCTTTAAAGAAGTCACCTGCATCTGGGCTCTTATCTCGGTGTCTGCTTCTGGGGCACCTGACCCAGACACTAGCAAATGTCTGTGGTATGAAGGAAGGGCTGGTACCCTAATACCTGCCTTAGAGAGGGGGAAATGATGTGACACATGGCTGAAGGAAAGCTGCTTTGTTCCCCCTTTGCTTGACCAGTTAGTCACTATCGTTTTTATACAGCTCTGAACATAATTACAAAAACTTAGGTCTTTCAGAAAATAACTTGGGGAACACAAGATAATGTGCATACATCTTAAAATGTGTGTATATGGCAAGTATGAATGGAAATGCGGACACGCAAACATGTAATTTGTGAGAAATCATGATGTCTCACTGACACTCCTCCTCTTAAATTGACATTTAACATTGCACTCATAACTTAGGAAAATCAACCTCGTCTTTAAAGACAGACAAGTATATTAGTCTCAAATGATCGTAGATACCTGGACAGGGGAATTCATAGAATTGCAGAGTCTGGGACTGGACTACTCTGAACATTAGAATTTTTTTCAAGGTGCTTTTGTCACCAAAACAAGTATTCCATGAAATGAGAACGTGGAAGGTTATGGCAGCCGTGGCGAGAATCCTGTTTTCAGAGGAAAGCAGAACAGCAGCAGGTGTATCCATATTCCAAGTTGTGTTAGCACAAACTCTTAGGATATCTTCTGTTTTCTCAATTAAAATGATAAGCTATCATTTTAAATCTCACATGAACTAGAACAAAACCATGGGAAGAAGGTCCAGGATTGGGGCAAATCGCATCATTCTTTTGTAGGTTCTAATCATCACTTTTGGGCATGAGGGGATTAAGATGACTGAACTGTAAGTTTTTTTTTCTTAATGAAATCATCCAATGACAATGCAAATCACACATAGCCTAGGTCGGTTAGGGATGGGACAGGAGAAGGTCAGGGGGCTGAAGAGACGGGAGGCCTCTCAGAGCCCCAGCTGTGCACTCCAACAGCTCCTGTGGCACAGCTCTGTCTGGGAATGGCCCACAACAAACCGGAAACTAGGGCCCACACCCTGGCTGTTTGGTCGTCATAGGTGTCGTTCATGGTGCTGTGCTCAACTGTTTTGTCGTGCATATCCCTTAGATGTACACTGGGTCCATGAATAATGCCATTTTGTCCAGTGTCATCTTGTTAAAATTGATGAGCTGCTATAGGAACTTAACTCTTATTTATACCGATTGACCTATTGGTAAAATTGGTTTCATTATACGTCATTTCACCACAGTTCCAAGAACCTATCAACAGCATTAAATGAGGATGATTTGTATTTGAATCCTCTCCACCACTAGACTGCGGTGTCTTAGGCACGTGCCACACATGTAGACTGGTTCTCATCACGTGTGTCTTAACTGGCCCCTAGAGAGGCACATCATAAAATCTTGAGATACAGTGAGTTGTTGATACATAACTGCCCCTTTAAAACAGAAATTGTATGTTCTCTGTGTGATTCAGAAGCGAAGAATGATAAAGATACACCTTTCTAAATCCATGTTCCCCTTCTTTCTCCTTCTTTCCTGAGAATTCTGAGTGCTTTCTGTGTCTTTTACTCAGGACTTGAACTAGAGTTACAGCCCGCAGCACTTCCTTAGCCTAGATTTTGTAAGCACCGGGATGTATTTCTTTTCCTTTGTAAATCTCTTGGCAGAGGTAGTGATAATATCTGCATAAATCCATAATAGGAATGGATCAACCCCTGTGTAAAATATACTAATGCCTTATTTTGGAAGTTTCTCTCTGCTGGTTTTATTTTATTTCTTTTCTCTAAGCACACAGGAACAACCATAAAGGTGTTTATACAAAATATTTTGGGCTCTCTTTTGAAGATAATGATGATACATATTTTATAATTTTTTTCTTTGGGGGTTAATAATTGAAGGACGTGTTTCAAAACATAGTAAGAAGAAGTTGCCTTCAAGGAAGAAGAGAGAATGGTATCATTCATATTGCCTATGGCAGTTGATATGTAGTCACTCATTTAATTCTCAGGACCAGCTTGGGCAGTAGATTATTACCATCATCATTTTACAGAAGAAGGAACTCTGGGACAGAAAGAGGCCAAGGAAGTAGCCCCTGTTACTCAGCCAACATCTGAGCACAAGCCTGTCTCCATGTCACTGTGTGCTTAACCACTGTGCTGGACAGACTTGTGAGTGTAGAAAAAGCATAGAAAACAAGCAATTTTAATTCCAAATTCATGGCTGTCAGTGTTTGCTTTGGTGAGGGGAAAAAAGTGCATTGAATTTGTCTGTGAATCCTTAAAATACTTTTTTGGGGGGAAGGGTTCAGCTTCATCTATTTGAACTGCTCTCTGCTTCAATTATAATTTTTGGAAACTGAAAAAAATTATTTTGTATATTCATTAAAAATGTAAGTCTAAATTTTCCAGTATCTTTTAAATACCTTGGAGAGCTTGGGAAAACTCATAGGCATGTTCTTCACATGTGCCTTTGACATGACATTGGCAAGGTTCCGACGTAGCATCTGAACAGGCAGCACACTCGCATGGCCTCTCGTGTTCCCAGAAGGACTGTCATTCCCGAGGAGTCACACAGGAGACATCCTGCCCTGCAGTTCATGCCAGAGCATGGCGCCTTTGAGTGGGCTTCTCCATTTTTGAGCATAGTTGCCTCTTTTATGTGACTAGTGACCTCAGCTGTCATTTTTGTGTGTTGGTTTGAAAACTTGTGTGCACTCGGGAGTGGAAACATCTGTTGACTTCTATTACTGGGGCTGACTGGCTTTTTGTTAGGTGAAGAAAGGGATGACGTCCTGAAAAGGAAGACAAAGGCACTGTGCTGGCAGTTGGGGATGGGGGTTTGATCTCAGGCTCTGCCAAAACTGTGACTCACGTCATCTCTTCGAGAGTCAGTGACAAAGGAGCCAAGTCGTTTTAGGGTGCTTGCTGGTGGGCATTGTGCCGAGTCCGAGGACCTTGTCTTTTTCCAGTAGGTGTCTTTTGAGCGCCTTTGGTGTGTGAAAGAAGGAAGCACTGCCCTAGATTCTGTGGGGCACAGAAAAGGATAAAAGAATGTTCTCTCTCCCAAGGGCTTGTTTGTGAACATATGGGCCACCTATATGACAGCAAATCTTATTTGAAAATTCATTTCAGTAGTAACTAAAACAAAATGCATGTCCCTTCTCTTCTGTATCCACCTCTGTACTAAACATGGCCAGCAAGTGCTCTATTGGTGGCCGAGCTTAAGAGGATCAGCCAGTGTCCGTGCCACGTGGAGAGGGCTGCTGTCAGTGAAGGTCACGAATCTGCAAGGAACAGATGAGGGACAGAGAAAAAGAAGGGGGCTCTGCAGGTGCATTAGAGCTTCCACTTTGCTCCCTGGACAGTCCTTTATCTTATCATATCTCATTTTATCTCTTGTCTTCTCCTTTGGCTCATAGCTATCTCTGTAGGTCTCCTAAGAGCAAAGGGCCACCTTCCGTCCCAGAATTTTAAAGGCCAAGTGTCAGTATTAGTCAAAGTAGAGATAGAGAGAGAAATGTACTAGATCTCCCTCCCCCTCCCCTTTCTTACCCAGAACTTTGCAGCCTGAGCCTCCCTTCCCTAAGGTCTCTGCTGGGGGGTTGTTTCCCTCTGATATTGTAGCTTATCTCTCTAGGGAAAATGCCAAGAAGCTGGATCTATTCCAGAGCCAAACTGCAGAGGATTATGGTCATTCATGGGCCTAGAATACTAGGCACCGTAAAGTGCCATGCAAGGCAGACACAAAAAAAGAAAAATGGGAAAGAGAGTCCCTGTTATCCTGAGGACCTTGCAGGCTAAAGGATGTGTGCATTGCACTTGTGCCCAATGTGGTTACCGCCACTGTGGAGGTATGAATGAGGCCAAGGGCAAAGAGGTAGCAGTTAACTCTTGGGAAGAGAGATGAGGAGTAAGAATGAAAAAGGCATTGTGTGGGTTGAGTTGTGTCCCCCCAAAAGATATTTTGAAATCCTAACCCCCAGCAACTGTGCATGTGACCTTATTTGGAAATGGAGTCCTTATAGATGTACTGTGTTTTGCTGTGTATAATGTGTACTTTTGCCCAAATTTTTGAGGGAAAAATAAGGATGTGCATTATACATGGGTGTAATGATTACGTACCATGGGTATAATAATGGGTATAATAATCCTGTGTATAATGTGTACAAAAACATGGGTGCATGTTGTACACAGGAATACAGTATACATGGCAAAACAGAGTAGTCAAATCAAGATGAAGTCACACTTGATTAGGGTGGGTCCTAATCCAACATGAGTAATGTCCCTATAAGAAGAGAAAACAGGCACAGACACGCACAGGAAAGATGGCCATGGGAAGATGGAGACAGAATTCACACTGAAGCATCTACAAGCCCAGGAATGCCGAGGGCTGCTGGAAACATCAGAAGCTAAGGGGAAAGCATGGGGCAGATTGTCCCCTTGAGCTTCAGAGAGAGCACGGCACTGCCGACACCTTGATTTCAGACTTTTGGCCCCCAGAACTCTGAGAGAACCAGTTTCTGTTGCTTTAAGCTACTCAGCCTATGGTACCTTGTTGCAGTAGTCTTAGCAAACTAACATGGTGGTATTAATATTGTTTGAGCTCAGCCTGGACCCTGGAGTAGTTTTTCTGGTGGATAAACAAAGACAGAAAGAGGAGAAGGCTAGTGAGAAATGAGAACTCTTTAGAAAGGAGTGTCTCACTGTGGTACTGGGGTGCCCTGGTATACCATAGTAAACAAAGGGCAGAGTGCGGTCGGTCGTGGCAGGGAGCAGTGGTAAAGATAGGCAGGAATCAATCCAGACAGGGCGTTTGTGCCATGCTGGGGAGTCTAGACTTTATTCACCAAGGATTTCATGGCTGAATGAGTGTCAGAAGGCACTTGGAGTCTCACATGCTCTGCTCTCCACTCTCGCTGTAGCTTAGAGCATATCCTAGTTTGGACCCGATGCTGTCATGCCCTCTGGAGTTCTTCCAGATGGAAGTTTGGGTCAAGTATGGACTGACTTAGGACTGGGAATGTGGGGGCTGTTTTCTGAAACATCTCTCATTGCATCTGGCATTTGGTTTTGTATAGCTCCCATATCCACCCTAGACGCAACTTAATGATTGGCATATAATGTGCTTGGATCCAAACCATGATTAAAGTCTGTTTTGTTTTTCAGATTCTTGGCACTGTTTTATGAAACTCTTCCAATTCCTAGTCTGGTCCTTGCTTAAAAAAACCAAACCTTTTGATAGCTCGTATTCCAAGATTGCCTTCACATATGTGCACTTACTCTGCACTGTGAAAAACCAGAATTTCGAGGTCTACCTTGGTTCAGTTTTTCAATGCACATCACAAACTTGCTTCAGTCTTTTCATTTTTCTCTTTTTTTTGATTAATGGTATTTCCAAATGTAATGTGAACCTAAAAAAAATTTCAACCCAACATAATGAACTATTCGCTATACTTTTTTAAAGCGTCATTTTAAATATTTTAAGTATTTTGAGTTTCTAAGCTGCATTAAATAGTTTAGCATGAGTAAATTGACTGCCAAGGGGTATGGGGTTGTAATGATTCAAATTTTCTTACTCTAAGAATGACTTCATATTTGCCAGAACAGCTCCATTCAGGTAATAGTAATTGTTACAGTGTTATAATTTTAAAAGCAATGTGGAAAAGTACTAAAGGGAGGTGCCAGAGGCCTGAATTTGAGCCCCATATCTGCCATTAACTAATGCAACAGCAAACCATTCAACTATTTTGGCCTCCGTGTTCTAGAAAATGAAAGAGGATGTGATTAGATCCTTTCAAAGCCTACCATTGAGCAATCTTGGGTTTGTTGTTTAATTACAAGCAATGCGAACTCTGAGGAAGTATTTTAACCTTTGATGGTAGCTACAGCCCAAAACTTTTATTGAGATTTGAGTCTTGTAGAAAGCTTTTTGATGGTGGCAGCATTCTTTAGCCAAGTGTGCCACCCAGTGGCCACAAAAACTGAAACAGGGCTTTGCTTTAAACAGTTGAACAAAAGGCCCTTTACTAAGCTTTAATGGACCATCGAATACATTGTATAGATTAAGTTTTTAAAACTTGAGTCTATGTTAAAAGCAGGAACTGTTCTAAATACCAGTTAATCTTGGATCTTAATTTTTCCAGAAATTTATTTTTAGTTTCTAAACACCTTCCTCCCCCTACACCCACCCACCCCCTGCCAAATCTTATAAAGCACTAAATGCTTTTGTTTGCCTCAAAGGATGTGGAGACTGAGACCTCACCCTGTGAGGGGTGAGGGCACAGGTACACTATCTCTGCTGCGTGAATTCCATTTTGTCTATTACACAGATGGCGGCTTTATCAGCTTTGACAACCCTACATGACCTTTCAGTAACCTCATATTTTAAAAAAATATTTGAACATCTTAAGACTGAGAGGTTAAGTATTATTTTCATTAAAATATCGCATGTCTGGAATGATAGGAATAGGTCATGTTCTGAACTAGCATAACAAAAACTGTGAGTATTCTGTTGACATTAGACAAATGCCTAAAATCATATTCTACTTGACATTTTGTTCGGTTCCACTTGGACCCTCTCCTGGACAACATCAGTCTACAATCCAAAACATATTACAAAAGACTCTCTGTGACTCAAATAACTAAACAACTTCTCTTGCGTTTGTTAGACTTCACCGAAGTGTGTGTCAAGTCTTTGCATGAGTTGGTTTGCGCTCAGAAGGAGTGCAGTCCTGCTGTGCATTGATGGGGTGCCCGTGGTCGGACAATGACAGGGTGGGGGCGTCACCAGGTAACTTGGTCCTCATCTTTGGTCTGGGGAACATGTCCAAGTGGTTTTTTGACGTTTCCTCTTGATATTCTCAAAGACACCTCAGACTCAGCCTGTCCAAATGGAACTTGGGGTCTTGCCTCCCCCAGACCTGGCTCAGTTCCTGTCGTCTCAAAGCAGGAACCTTGCAGCCATTCTTGGTAACCAGCCTCTCTTTCAGACCCAGGAGCCAGTCCATCCCCAGTTCTTCTGGTTGCACCATGCAAGTATCCTGAACAGATCCTTTCATCTCAGCCTTCCTTGGCCAGCTTCACCTGAGCCGCTGTGCCTTCTGCCCAGACTGCTGCGACAGCTGGTCTCCATGCTGCCCTCCCTCCAGCTCATCTCCCATGCTGCCTGTAGCCAGTGTGATCTTTTCTAAATGGAAATCAAGTCACATATCCCTCTCGTTAAAACCCTCAGTGATTCTCCATCATTATAAGAAGTACAGATGCCCTTAAAATGGACTAAAAGTCTTGCATGGTCTGGCCTGACTTGCCTCTCTAGGCTCAGTACAGCTGCACCCCCTTTGCTCTCTCCACACTGGCCTCTTACCCAGGATGCTCCCTCACCTAGTCTCCACACATGCTGATTCCTCTCCCTGAAATGCTGTTCTTCTTTTCCTTTTACCTAGTTGTTACAACATTATCATATTTCAGATCTCAGATTTTGTCCCCATTTCTCAAGGATATCTTGGACCTGGTGAAATAGGAAGTCTGTTGTCAGCTCTTACAGCACCTAAATGTCTTCTTTGAGTCACTTGTCCAGTTGTGATTCGTAAGCTCTTTAAGGGCGAAATCTGAGTGCATTTACTCCCCAGTGAGTCTCCAGCTTATCTTCCAGTGCCTGGCTCATACTGAATGCCTCAAATACTCACCAAGCAGATAAATGCGTAAGATGTTCTCTTACCACAATATGCTAAACTGAAAGTAAAAGGCATGATGACATAATGCCTTTTAATTATTATTCCAACCAAAGAGAAATTTGTAAAACTCCCATATAAATTCTAAATTGATTGAAGAGGAAACCAGCTTTATGATATCAGACTGTTTTGACCAACAGTTGTCTGCAATTTTCCTGTAGGGAACACCTGTAGGGAACACCGACAGCAGGTACACAGGGCACACTCTCATCGACAATGGTAACCGCTCAGGAGGTTGCACAACTGTCCGCACAGCCCCCTGCCAGCGGCACCTCCACTGCCCTTCCTTCTTATGGATTCACTGCAGAATTCTACAGTTGGCATATTCTGGTGTAGAAAACATTTCAAATTAACGTACCGCGTATCATAGAGCACAACAAAAGCAAAAATCTAAGTTTCTAGGGGATGAAATGAATACAAGTGTCATACTGCATTCTAGCAAATGTGGAAGTTCATCTTTACTGTAGGTGCCCTGTCACTTCATTTTGACCTACAGTCTTGAGTTAAGTAGTGATTCTTCTACATTTACACTGGAATTGGATTAAAACCCATATCTGACTACAAAGCTGATGTTGTTGAAATAATTAATGTGCTTGCTATCAAAAATGAAAAAGAGGAAAAATAAACCAAACCATCCTAACAACCATGTGAGGTAGGTGCTATTTTAATACTCATTTTAGAGATGAGAATAATGATGTGCAGAGAGATAAAGCAGCTTGTGCAAGATCCCAGAGCTAGTAAGTGGGGGAGCTGGAATGTGGAGGTGAACCTGGTTCAGGGCTTAGAACCCGTACTCCCAGAGGAGACGCCAGCTCTATAAGTACAGGAAAACTTTAAAACCACCCAAAATCATTATTTGTAATACTAATTTTGACATTCAGGACAATGTAACAAGACGTGAAATATAACTTAAACTGAATATTAGAAACAAATGATCCTACATCATATGTAAAACTAAAACAAAACTACTTCACATAAAAGGCATTTAGAATAAAAATATATTTCAACAAAGATAGACTTAAGAAAGAATACATAAGATACAGCTGTAGTGAGTTCTAAAAGGCATTGCTTATTTTTATAGAGTGGTTTAAAAAATATGTATCTTTGTACTTTTCTGCATTTAAAAATTTTCAATGAGTTAGGATACTCAGCATCACTAGCCATCAGAGAGATGCAAATTAAAACCACAATAAGATACCACTTCACACCAGTCAGAATGGCCATCATAAACAAAGCAACAAACAACAGGTGTTGGAGAGGTTGTGGAGGAAAGGGGACCCTAGGGCACTGTTGGTGGGAATGTAGACTGGTATAGCCACTGTGGAAAACAGTATGGAATTTCCTCAAAAAACTAAGGATGGAATAGCCTTCTGATCCAGCAATCCCACTGCTAGGATTATATCCTAAGAATCCTGAAACACCAATTCAAAAGAACCTATGCACCCCAACGTTCATAGCAACGTAATTTCCAATAGCCAAGTGTTGGAAATGGCCTAAGTGCCCCTCAGTAAATGAATGGATGAAAAACGATGGTACATTTACACAATGGAATGCTACACAACAGGAAGAACGAAGGAGCTCCTACCCTTGGCTACAGCATGAATGGAACTGGAGAGCATTATGCTAAGTGAAATAAGCCAGGCGGTGAAACAAATACCATATGATCTCACCTATAAGTGGAACCTATTCTTTAGGCTTTTAAAATTAAAAAAATAAAGTTTTAAAATATTGAAATACATATACACAGACACTCATAAATTGAAAAATATTACAAGAACATAGGTGAGCATACTAAATATAGAGATATCTTACATCCAAGTAAATTCATAGATTAAGCTCCATCCCTATCAGAATCACAAAGGATTCTTCATAAAATTTTAAAAAATCTTTAAAAATTAAAATGTTTTAGCAATATGAAAACATAAAGGGAGTGAAACAAATCAACGCAGTATTTAATGTATTGAGTTAGAAGGAGAGGTTTTTCTCACTGTGGAACTTCAGGTGGCTACACCGCCGTGGTCTCTGCAGTGCAGCTTCGTGTGGCCAGACAAGCAGCAAGGTCTGCAACAGAGCACGCATGCGAATCACAGGAATGTGCTACGTGTTTGGCAGTGCAGGCCCCTTTCTCTAGCTAAGGCATGAAGGGGAGTTGGTCCCACCACCTGGTACATTCCTGTGGTTAGCTAACTGGACTTTGCTGTTTAAATAAGGTTATAATTATTTTTGTTTATATCTACTTTTACTTAATTTTAATTTTATGTGTGTATTTTACTGAAAAGTCAGAGAAATGACTTTTAAAATATTTATACAAATAGTAATTATCAGCTAGAATGGCCTTTCAGATTGTGTAATATTTTGAAAGACTGGTAAACAAGCAGATTAATCTTTTTCGTTATTATAGTCAAGTAATGACACACAAGAGAAAATGCACTCAAGAGAAAATACACCAACAGGACATTCAAGAAAACTTCCAACTTGCCTCCAACTTATATAATATATAAAAAGAACACAATCAAACAGTAGAATATGAATATTTAACAGGTAACACAAAAATTGTATTGGGATAAGCAGTTAGCTACTTAAAAAAATTAGATCCTCAGCATATGTCAAAACCAGTTAAAGAATTAAACAGAACCTGTCCCAAGGTGAAGAGTTTACTATAAAACAAATTATTATTAGAATAAAAGAATATTGATTTATGAGGAAAATGGAACATTAAAAGAAGTTTCGATTTCGATGTGATAAAAAATTGCAAAGAGTAACAGACTGTTATTTGAAAATCTTAAACTGCATAACAAGAAAACAAAATGATGAGATAGTTTAGGAAGATATTTAAAGTGAATACATGAACAAAGAATCCAAATACCATTTAGACATTTTCTACAAATTGCTAATCCTGCAGCAATAAGAAATTGAATTCAACTGTATCTGATTATACATGCAACTAAATAAAAATAGATAATTTTTAAAGAAACTTTGTAAACAAAATCTTGATTTTTATATATGGAGATGAAGACTAATATTATTTTCTAAATTATTGAATTTTTACATTTTCAATAACATTAAAACAAATTTATCAATATCCTGGTAGATATGAAAAAAAAAACTATTTTAGAGCCTGCAGGACTACTAAGACAAAACATCTCTATTTTAACACTAATTTGAGCTCATTGTTATATTAAACATTATAGGGTTCGATCCAAAACTCTGTTCAAACATTTATTTGAGCTGAAAACAAAGTCAGGATTCATGAGACTCCCAGAGAGCTGGGGCCTGGTGAGGCGGGGGGTTCCGTGTTTAATGGCAGGGGCACTGCGGCTGCTTGCTGGGGTCATCCTGGAGAGCATAGACACAGGAAGGCAGGAGAAAAAAAAAATCACAATCCAAGACAAACTGGCAAAGTTTAACGAACAAGGGTTTTGGTGTCCAAAGGCTTGGAGTAGAAATCCGAGCCTTGGACATGTCTCTTCGCCATGTCCCCGCTGTCACCCTGCCGCCCTGTTTGCTCCGTGGTGAGACTGAGCTGCTCTGCCTGGTGCTGCACAGCTGGGAAGGCTTGAATCCTGCGAAGCCTGTAGGGTAGGAGGCGCTGGCTTTTCTCCTTGACTATTTAAGTCTTCAATTAGGTGGGCCCTGCTGGCATTTCCATGGTATAGTGTCCTTGCTGTCTGTCACAATGACCTTGGCTACAAGTCTGTCAGATCATCAAAAGGGATTTCATGACTTTTTAAAACAGCATAAAAGAGTCCCTTTGGAAGCACAGATGTCTGGTCTCTGTGTCGAGATCCATATCACATGAGGTTGCTGAATTCAGCACTGAATTTCAGACACCAATATTTACCTTGGAACAGAAATCATTTAAAAACTGAAATTGGAATTATTAAACCATTTTTCCAACTCCTGTATGTCGGTCGCGATGGGGGTCCCTGAAGGATAGGCCTTTTCCTGATGTGCAGCGTAATCTCATAAGAAGCGCTGTGCACACTCCCGTGAAACGTGACACTGGTCCTCGGCCACAGCGGAGACATAAGTGCACCTCCGCCATTTGTTGTCGTCTGGGAGTTTTGATTTCATTTGCTAATTTCACAGTTCTGACCTGCCTCCCTGATTCTTTCGTCAGCCTGATGTGGGAGGACGTGATCAAGGTCTGTGAGGCTTCAACAGCAAAGCGTCTTTAGGGAAGGAATGGCTCCTTACCCAGCACACACAGCCCTGGGGGGCAATAAATGCCACCCCCCTCACCACAGGTTCATGGGCTAATCCCTGGAACCCATAACTATGTTCTCTTACGTGGTAGATGTAATTTCATTAAGGATTTTGAATTGAGAAGATTACCCTGGATTATCCTGGAAGGCCCAGCGTAATTTCAAGGGTCCCTAAAGGGAAAGAGAGAGAAGAATCAGCATTGGGCAGGGAGACGGTGACTGCCGAAGCAGAGTGGGAGTATGGAAGTACTGACTTTGAAGATGGGAAGGGGCCAGAAGCCAAGGGGTGCAGCACCTCTTGCACCTGGAGGCTGCAAAGGCAAGGCTGGAAAAGGCAAGGAAACATTCATGTAGAGTGTCCAGAAGGAATGCAGCTCTGCCCACACTTTGCTTTCCCCCCAGGAAGACTATATGTGGACTTCTGACTTCCAGAACTGTAAGATAATACATTTGTGGTGTTTTAAGCCACTAACTTGGTGACAGTTTGTAACAGCAGCCAAAGGAAATCAGTACAGGTACAGGTAGTATGAAACCGCCCCTGCGGGTCTGTTGCATGTGTCTCGCTGAACCAGGGTGGAGGAGTTGGAAGTAATACTGCAACGTGGCACCTGTGTTCATTTTTATTTTTGTCAAGAGAATGCAAAATGTGTTTTGTCTTTGCATGTAGTCACATGATTGACATAATTTCCTCCACCAAGAAGTGAGGTCAGCTGTCACTAGGCCTTATCCTTTCCAGTGAGCTGTATTCCAGAGCAGAGCACACAGTTCTAATTTAAGAGAGATTTGAAGTTCCAGGGATATGAAGTGTCCCTACTTTATCCGGTGGGAAAAGGACTTTCATGCATTCTGATTCTGACCTTGCTTTCAAATATGGGTGGGTGTCACATTAGTCAGGAGTTGCGAAGCACCCCACCGGTGTCACTGGGTCGGTGCTGCAGTGGGAGGATGTGCGGAGCCTGCATTCACTGTGGCACCAGGAGGGAGGGATGTTCAGGAAGCATCCCCTGTCGGCTGTTTCTCTCCAAGGATCTAGAGAACAGCTCTAGGTTAAAAGACTGAAG
This sequence comes from Glossophaga mutica, assembly GCA_039655065.1. Classification (NCBI taxonomy): domain Eukaryota; kingdom Metazoa; phylum Chordata; class Mammalia; order Chiroptera; family Phyllostomidae; genus Glossophaga; species Glossophaga mutica. Next base: position 164,657,932 of record CM077303.1, read on the forward strand.
TGCCCCCTAGTCTCTGAGGAAGAAAGCCTTAGATGAATGTCTGGGTGCTATCGTGATTAATCACACCAACTCTCCATCCAGACCCCCTAGGACTGAAGCCCTGTCCCACTTTCCTTAGCTGTGTGAATTTAAGCCAGTTACGTAACCTCTCTAGATTAATTTTTCCCATGTGGTAGATGGGTATAAAAATGTTGGCTTAAAGGATTGGTGTGAAAATTAAAAGGCAACATAATAAACTATCCATAAATATTAAGCTATTATTGTAATTATTGTAATACTAGGGAATATCAGAATTTTGAAAGTGGGAACCAATAGGCTCCTCATTCTCTATTTCTTTTTGAAATATTTCCCCTACTTCCTCTGTTATGTAAATGAGCCAAAGGTGGCCTCTGTGTATTGTTTATTTCATCAGTGAGGGCTGAAACCACTTAGCTCAAAAGTTGGCTGTTGCCGAATTCAGATACATCCAGTCTTACATCTTACATTCTTATACATCCAGTTTTATATCTGTTTTAAACAGAGCCCAAGCAAACAGATTTTTAACCCTTTCCTGCCTACTTTGTATACCCCACAAAATCTCACTCACCTCTGCTGGTTGTACATAGGGTTGAGCCTTGGGTTATAAGGCCCCAAGCTGATTAAGTAAGCAAGCCCTCTGAGGTCTCTTCCCTGCAAGTTCCCCACTGGGCTGTGACAGACATAACCCAGACATTGGGGTTCTTCTTTCATCCCCCTCCCCCTTGTCCTGCTCCCCTCTGAGTAACAACCCCTGTGTGCCACAGCTCTGGACAGACTGCTGCTGGGGGACACCCCCCAGTCACCCAGAAAAGCTTGTGTGTGCCATTGCCACGCCAGGACATACCGTTTTATGGATCAGCCCTCAAATCCCTCAAATCCCCATGTCCTCTTTTCCAACCAATAGTGACTCCCAATTAAAAACAAAAAAAGAGACACTCAAGCATATCCCCCCGCCCCGACCCTGCCTCTTATAATAAGCCAGAGAGAACCAGGGGACAGAAAAGTTGGATATAGGAAGGTTGTCAGGGACACCAAATGTCAAATGACTACATTCTTTCCATCGCACCTTCAAAAAAATCCTACTTAGATTTTAGGCACATCTGTTGATACTTTCCATAATAAATCTTCCCAATGAGAAAAATAAAATTAAAATTTATAAACATAAGCTTAAAAATTCAGTAGAGAAGCCTCACTTCTCCAGAGCCAATTAAGTTGATGTCAGGACCCAAATGAACCGTTCTTTAGAAAGGAGCAAAAAATGTTTATATCAAACATAATGAGTTGAATCTTTCAAAAAGGAAAATTCATAGTTCAATTATTTCACCTTTGGAACTGTCTGGTTCTTAAATTAGAATAATAAAAACTTCTGTGGTGTGCTAATACTCTACTTTTTGAAGTACTTTATCCCTAACCAGATGACTCTCTCCAAGTTCTCCTCTTTCTGATCTTAAATTTGTGGCTTTTTCTGTTGCATCTGTCATTCTTGCAGTGTTCTCAACTAATTGAATCAACAAGAAAAAAAAATGGAGATTATCTCTTCCATCCTTTTGCTTTCATGTTGCTCCATCATTAGTACAGTATTGTGAGATGAACTTTGTTTTTAATTTTAAAATTATTTTTTAATTACAGTTTATATTCAGTACTATTTTGGATTAGTTTCAGGTATACAGCATGGTGGTTAGACAATCACATACTTTACAAACTGACCCCCCTGGTATTTCCAGTACCCACCTGGCACCATGCATGGATGTTACGATATCACTGACTACGTTCCCTGTGCTGTATTCTCCATCCCCATGACCATTTTGTGACTACCAGTCACAAAAGGACACTTCTCAATCATTTCATATTTCATTCAGCACCCCCACCTCCCTCCCATCTGGCAACTTCTTTTGAAGACATCTTAGAAAAGACTGCCTATGATCTCATTTGACATGTCTAATATTACACTGCAAAAACTCTTATTGTTCTGTTTTTTAATTATATATCTTTGTCACCAAAATCTTTTAGTGGTCCATCACTCCCCTTCCCCACTATGCTCACTTCGCTTCTTACGGTGTTTCTATTGCACGCATTCCTGCATACACATACACTTTCAACTCTGCTTCTTTCTCCCTCTGTGCAGTATTCCTGGGAAATCCCAAGCTTGGCTAAATCTCTCCTTGACACTGCCCTGGAACTTGAGAAGGTGAACATGAGGTGGGCAGCAGGGGTAAAAATCACAAGTATGGAGACTGTTTTTATTTAAGTTCATGATCACAGATGTGCTGCCCTCAATACTGCATATTAATCCCATTTCCCTGGTTATTCCACTCAACCACTTCTAAGATGACTTTTTACACCTTTTCCCTTGTTCTTAATCTTTAACACTTTCTTCCATCTTCTCATTCTCAGTTAATGACCTTTCTTCTAATTCCATCTGAGAAAATAGCAACTCTCCAAAAAGACTTTGCTACTACCACTTCCATTAAATCTATTGTACGTGCTGTACACAGATTCTCTGCCCTCCTTCTGCCAGAGTAGGTGACCTAAGGGCCCATCTCAGCCAACCACTTTGCTTATGCAGCAGATTCCATCCCCTCTGGCCCTTCCATCCCTTCTGGCCCAACCAAGGACTTTGCTCCTGCCATTGTCCATGGTCTTTCTTGAAGCATCTTGTCCACCCCCCTCTTTTTTCTGTAATACCTCCCATTCTAGGAGAAAAATGTCTTATTCCCATCTCTTATTGAAGCTGTTTTAATTTGTCTACTCTTCACTAAACAAAATTTTGATAAACCTCTCTCTCTGTGTCAGGTTGGATCTCTATCTTATCAAACTTATTTCAATCAGACTTTTGCCCTAGTTCCCCCAGTAAGTCCACTCTAGTCACAAGCACCCGGGGCCTCCACCTAACTAGATCTGACAATCTATTCTCCGTGTACATCTTACTTGACCTCCTGTTGGTGATGGGCAGAGAAAAATTACTTCCTCACTTCCTCTTCCTGCAGAGTACCACACTGTCCTAGTTTCCTCCTTCCCTCGTGATCTGAGGGCTCCTCTTCTTCTGACCTCTAGATGGTGAACTGCCCCAGGAATCAGTTTCCTGGTCTCTTCGCTATCCATATTCTCTAGGGAATTTCACTAAAGCTCATTTTTTTAACCAACCATGTATATGATGACTTCTAAGTTTCTATCTCAACCCAAACTTCTTTTCTGAACTCTGGAATCATATACTAAAATGCCTACTTGACATCTGCATTTTGGTATGCTGTAGGCCTCTAAAAATATGCCCTGAAAAGTATTTTTTATTTTCTCCTCCTCCAAACCTGCTCCTCCCTGTGTTGCTCTTCTCAGTAAATGGAACTGCCACTCACACAGTTGTTGCACTTGTCTGCCCCCTTCCCAAACAGGGGTAATTCCTGGTTTCTTTCTCTAACACACCATCCGTCTATAGGTCAATTCTGTCACCTCTGATTTTGAAATATATCCGTCCCTGGCTGGTGTGGCTCAATGGGTTGAGTGCTGGACTGCTTACCAAAGTGTCTCTGGTTTACTTCCCAGTCAGGGCCCATGTCTGGGTTACGGGCCAGGTCTCCGAGGGTGGAGGAGTACATGAGAGGCAACTGCACATTGATGTTTCTCTCCCTCTCTTTCTCCCTCCTTTTCCCTCTCTCAAAATAAATTAAAATAAAAATTAATTTTAAAATATATCCAGAATCCTACCATTTCTCAAGATTTCTTCCCTAATGCTTTAGACCAAGTCCCCCTCTGTCACCTGAACTACTGCAATTGTCTCAACAATTCTCTCTCCGTATCCACCTTAGCTTCTTGCAGTCTCCATAGAGCGGATGAAATGCCCCTTCTAAGATGTAAATCAAATCATGTGCTCTTTTTGGAGTCCTCCAGTGGTTTCTCTTTGCAGTTGGGATAAAATCCAGTCTTTACAGTAACCTAAAGACCCTGAATGGTCAAGCTCCTGGCCAGTCACCAGGCTTTAGCTACAGGCACCTTCTTGCTATTATTCCTGTGGGTCAAGTGCATTCCCTCTCCCAGCATTTCCCTGGGTTTTTATGTCCCCAGATGGTCACATGTCTTATTCCCTCACCTTATTCTGCTCAGGGATCATCTTTTCTAAGGGCTCTCCCTGACCAACTTATATAAAATATAAACTTACCCTTCCCTATCTGTTATTCTTTTGCCCTCTTTACCCAATGTGAACAAATTGCATGTTGAAACCTTTTAATATTATTAAATATTAATAAAATTTATATTAATACCTAAAATGTAATATTTGCTCCCATTTCTATTGCCCAACTAGTTCCATGAGATAGAGATTTGGGGCTGTTTATTGATGTATCTTCAGTGTCTGCAACTGGGCCTGGTATCCAGAAGGTACCCAAGATATTTGTTGCATGAATGGAAAATTTAAGCAATTGAGTCTTAGATTAGGCTAATAACCCCAATTTATTTTGGCTTTCCCCAAGGACTTATTCTTCAACATCAACTTTGCATTTCTTCCCTAATGTATTACAAGATTTCTAATATTATTTGCTTAGGTTAGAAAATTCAAAACTAGGCAAATATCTAACCGATTATTTCAATGGACATAGTTTTTCCTATATTTTTTATGGGGTAACATCACATTTTAAAGTTTTTATTTTTTTAAAGATTTTATTTATTTATTTTTAGAGAGAGGGGAAGAGAGAGAGAGAAAGAGAGGGAGAGAAACATTCATGTACATGAGAGAAATATCAATTGGCTGCCTCTCGCATGCCCCAACCAGGGACCTGGCCCACAACCCTCATATGCACCATGACTGGGAATCGAACCGGTGAGCCTTCAGTTCCCAGGCTGGCACTCAACCGACTGAGCCACGCCAGTCAGGGCTATTTTGTAATTAATTAATTAATCAATAATTAATTGTTTTATTGACCTTAGAGAGGAAGGAAGGGGGGAGACAGACAGACATAGATGTGAGACAGAAACACTGATTTGGTTGCCTACCACATGTGCTCCTACTGGGATTCGAACCTGCAATCCCCTGGTATAAGGGACAACACTCCAACCAACCAAGCCTCCTGGCCAGGGCAATTTTTAGATTTTTAAAAATTCTCATTAACAATTTATATTTGCCTCTTTTCCATTTTAATATGAACACAATTCTTTATCTTCTTTGATTTTTTTGCAGTTATTTTTTAATGGGATTCTTACATCACTAAATTTATTTTGTATATTCTTGATGTCTAGGTTTAGCTTGGTATTTTTTAATGTCAGGGAATATTTAAGGTATGCATTTATTTAAAAAAATATTGAAACTTTATTAACCCTGTACTTGCAGCATAATTTGAAAAGGACCAGAAATAGTAAAAAAAAATCAGTTTGTTTTCAGACTTGAGTTTAGTAGAAAACAGAAAGTTTGGTGATGTGGGAGAATACCTCCATGGAAGTCAACAGATTTTTTAAATTTACACAAAATTTGGCTCCAAATGTTATTTTTCTGCTTGTTCTTAAAAGAAAAATTTTGGATCATGTGGAGGTATCTGAAGTCTTTTACGAGTGGATCTAAGGAAGGTCTTTGCTGCTCCTGAGCCAATTCTCATCTCTTCCTGGCTAACATCCACCACAGCCCCCCATACACAGGAGGTACCCAGCAATCTGTTATTAAATGGAGCTTATTAAAGCAATCCTTTCATCTTCTAAATTAATTAGATTAATTTGAAAACACTCAGTTTCCCATTAGGATTAGAATAGTACTATATGCTTTCCTTTGAAGATAAGATGAACTGAAAAAGCACATTAAAGCACATTTATATAGTTATATAAAATGTAAAATGAACACAAGGTGATATTAATAGATATTAATATCACATGTAGTAGTCTATTTTTAGATAGTTTACTAAGTGATTTTTGAACATATAACACAGATTTAGTAATTTTTATGTAACTCCATTTCTGCTAAAATGTATATGTGCATGCCAGCACAGACAGACATACACCTGCTGTCACTTTTTTAGCTCCTGTTCATGTCTAATCCTCCAAAAACCATCTTAAATGTAGAGATTGGCCAGTTTAATGATATGCTGCAAGGCAGCTGGCATTTGATTATTTTAACACATCTCCAACCAGTCCCTCAGGCCAGTCTGCCTGCCCAAGTTGTCCATTTTACATGTGGGGCGCTCTGCAAGCAATAACAATGGGGGGAAGTATTCCTGGACAAACTGAAGATTTATGATTTGAGGTCTCCCATACTCGTGACCTTTGTAGTAGAGTTAATGTAGAAACAAAACCAAAGCAAATTGTTTTGAACTACAACATTTCTTTGGCTTCCTCCATTTTCATTTCCCCATCTCTACTATCTTAAGCCCTTATCCAGAGACCCAACATCACGAAGCCTTCAGCTCCCGCACCAGAGTCCTCCCAGCTGCATTCTTATTCCCAAAGTGCCCACTCACTGAGGCTACGCACTCCTCTTCATCCCATTCTCTGTAGTTTCTGCATGGCAATTAGGTGTTCAGAGAAAAAGCCATTGGCTTTAAGGACAAGTATAAACCTTCGTGAGTGGCCTTGTCTTAGGTGTTCTTGTCTTCCTTTGTACTTCCAGCTGGATTATTGGTATATCGGAAGGATCTGTGTTAAACTAGCCAAATAAAAATCAGTCCTGCCCTGGCTGGTGTAGCTCAGTGGATTGAGCGCGGGCCTGCGAACCAAAGGATCGCGGTTCGATTCCCAGTCAGGGCACATGCCTGGGTTGCCAGGCCAGTTCCCGGCAGGGGACATACAAGAGGCAACCGCACATTGATGTTTCTCTCCCTCTCTCCTTCCCTTCCCCTCTAAAGATAAATAAATAAATAATAAAAATAAATAAATAAAAAAATAAAAAAAAATCAGTCCTAAGGTCAGTGTCATCTGATATTTATAAGCTCATCAATGAGAAACAACGTTCAGTGGGATTGTTTGAAGGACACAGGTCTATCACTGCCACTCTGGAGCCCTGGAACATTTTACACAGCACCTGACCTAGCAGTTCTTCAAACATTCGGGAGGCTTATCTTCTGAAACCATATTCAATGGATGCATTTTAGAGGGATTTCCCCATATTTTTTTCTGTGCTAATTAAAGTCAATTCTTAAGCCATTTTTCTTAAATTATACATTCTTGGAAAATAAACATTTCTTTCAGGTAAAAGAAATAAACATTTAAAAAAAAAACACTCTGGCCTTGGCCAGGTAGCTCAGTTTGTTGGAGCATCATCCCCTGCACCAAAACATTATGGATTGCATCTCCATGATCTAGGGCACAAACCTAGGCTGCTGGTTCAACCCTCCATCTTGGTGTGTACGGGAGGCAACCAACTGATGTCTCTTTCTCTCCCTCCTCTTTTCCCTCCTTCCCTTCTTTTCTCTCTAAAATCAGTAAGTATATCCTCTGGTGAGGGATTAAAACTCAGTCCGTCAGTCAATCAATCAATCTCTGGAGACCTAGTGGTTGGGTGCAAGAGCTTTGGAGTTCAACACATGCAGGTTCAAATCCTATTTCTACCTTAACCCAGTTGCTCCTTTGTAATCCAGGGATTAAAAAAAAATAACAGTACGTCCTTGATAGCTGGTATGAAGATGAAAGACATAGACTCAGCGCTGTGTCAGTGATGTCGGGTCTCTTTGTGATCATGACTGCTGGTAACAGTGTGGGTCAAACCAAGTCTGTAAGGAGTTAGGTCTCTTCTCTGGCCCATTCTGCCCACCTTGGATTATTTTACCGACTGTTGCTATGGGGTGAAACTTAGTTTCCAGTGAAGGTCAGTCTCAGAAGCAGCTCTTTAAAACCCCGTGTGGCATTTGTGTGGCATTTACCACAAGGACGTCTTGCAGGCGTGCTGTTTATCGCTTTACACAATGTTCCTGTTTATGGAGACCTCCAGGAGGATTCAGTGCCTGGTGTTAGTGCCAAGCAGAGTTGTTCTTGTCAGTATTTTGTTTATTTTAAGCGCGTGGACAGTAATTTATATAACTGACCGAGTTGTTTGAGTGGGCTGCTAGAAAGCTTAGAGCCAAACGTATGGCTCATTTGTAAGAAGTGCATCAATTATTATGGGATACATTTCCAGCCTCATTTCTGCCTTGGGTTTTTGTCCCCGTCTTTGTTACTCTTTTTTTTTTTCTTTTAATCCCTCTTATTTTATGCTATTTCAATGTTATTTTAAAATGTTTTCTTGTCAATTATTTCTTAAATTATTTCTGATGCAAAATGGGGGAAGAGATAAATATAAACATAGAAAATAAGATTTTAAATAATTTAACTTGTGCAGATGACTTACAGCTTCTATATATGAGCAATGTTTACTTTTTCTAAGAAGATACTTGTTACATAAATGAATTTTCCAGTTGGTAAGATTTCAGACTTTGTAAGAAAGAGAAAGGAAGCAGTTCGAGAGTGACATGTTTGGCAGAACGGTATGGGTGATTCGGGGAACCAGCAGGAGGACCCCTGGAAGGCAGACTGACTTGGGCTCAAGATAGAAAACAGTGTGTGTGATTGGATTAGTGAATCAATCATTGTGTGCTCCTCCAGGGTCAACCTATCAACATAATGCTTACAGTCAGTAGAGAGCCAGGGAAGACCATGGACTCAGGAGTCCAACTTCTATATAGAACTCCTGGCTCTGTCATGTTCTTGGGCAATAAACCTCATCATGCCCCAGTTTCTTTGTTTATAAAATGCAGATAAAGGCAGTACTCATCTCCTAGGGGTCTCAGGAAAATCAGAGGAGAATCTGTGTGAAGGGCCCGTGCATGCTGGCTGTCCTTCTTCACCTTTCCACTCAGCCACGGATTTTTACACAGCTGCCAGTTGTCAGTTTTGTAAATGTATTGCATACTGGGGTTATTCAGATAGTGGGGGGACTGGCCCTGATGGCACTCTTTCAGATAGGAATTTTAATAAAAATACTTGTGTGTGTATGTAGTTATACATATGTTACAGAATTCTAAAATCTAGCAGGAATGTTGCATGGCAATGAGACAAAATGCATGCCCCTCTCTCTTGGTCTTTCCAAACAAACAGGAAATGAAAATAGCTGCTGTGAAGTGTTTCATCTTATTCAGAGATTTGTCAGTGTTGTCTTCCTTTGCACACAGGTTGCATTTCCTTATAGCAATAACGAGTGGAATGAACTGGTCAGATGTATTCCCTGCAAAAAGGTTAACCATGTATGTTCCTGGCCATTCCACTCTCCTTCCTTATCCTCCACCTCCCATAATAAAGAGAATGTTGCCTTTGCCTAGTTAGTGTTTCTTCTTCCGTCAGCATCTACAAATGTTCCCTCATTGCTAGCCGCCCTGTCATACAAAATGTGAAATCTGCGGAGAGAGAGAGGGCTAGAGATGCAGAATACAAGGGACAGGGTTTTTGTTTGCTGACCCTCTTTGTACCAAAGCCAAGTAATGAGTGAAATGGGAAATATAAATACAGAAATTAATCAAATCTACCTAACGTAAGGCTGGGAAATATAGGTTACAAAGAGAGAGGGAATCAGGAAGCTGAGCACCTGGGAAAGGAGTCATTTGAGGTTTTGTTTGTGTTGCAGAGTGAGGGCCAGCTCACAAGTGGCTTTAGTGTAGGAGAGAGTGGGGAGGGAAAGAGGGCAGATTGAACCGCTGTTGCTGTTTTGTTCCCTGAGCTGTGCAGTGGAGATTGGCTTGACTTTCAATTACTTTCTGTTGTTGGGTTGCATTTCTTTCAATATGACGGTTCTCTGAGGGACCTGGGATTTATTAGGGTTACAGACCTTTCCCTCCATTTGGAATGTAGCCTGTGTATTCTAACTCTAGAACACAAAATATGTTTTCATCTTATCATTGAAGTCTAGGACACATTCTGTGATTATTATTCATTTTGAAAGTATGACTTCTTCCCCATGACACTGCATGTAGTTACAGTTATTTTATTTACTGCTGCTGAAATCTGTACATAGATGGTGAATAAACCAGTGGTGATGCCAGCCTGATGAGTGAGAAGAAATGCCTGGTTGTTGGTCCAGAAAGAAAAAGAGTAGATAAAAAGGGAACTCAGACATCATGGTGAGACAGAAAAGACAGAGAAAAAGAGAAGGTTTTAAATCTACAGAAGCTGGAATAAAATAGAGTGGTGCTTTGGTTGGCTAAAGAAGTAGAGGTCTGTGGAAGATGAGAGATGCCAGGGAGAAATTATATTCAGCATTCTAAGGGGAGAAATGAGGATTTAGCTAGTAGAGATGCAGACTGGACCTGGCGTGAGAACTAAGATTTATCATGGATTGTGCTACAGGACACTGAAGTTCACTAATGGCTGGAAATATCCGGAATGAAGAGGATTTAGGAGTGTGTGTCTTTCACATTGTGTTTCTTTTTCTGTTTCTACGCATGTACTTAACCTGTTTTTTGTTTCCTAAATCATCTCATTACTTCATCCACTTCTCTGACTTTCCATCTCTACCACCTCATGCAAGATGCTATCATCTTTTACTTGGATAATTAGAGCAGTTTCCTAGCTGGTCTCCCTGCTTCCTCTCTGGCCCATCTTCCAGTCTAGCTCTAGCCCCTCTGCCAAAGTGTGTCTTAAATGATACTGATTTGGTCATGCCTTTTATCTGCATGAATGGACTCCCACTGCTCTTAGTAAAGAGATAAAAATCCCCAGCGTGGTCCTCATGACCTGGCTGCCATCTGCCTTTCTAACCACATCCTGCCCTACTGTCCCTCTCACTTCATCCTCCAGCTGTTTAAACACAGCGGTCCCCCTTCAGCCACAAAGAGCTTTGGAAATAATGTTCCTTCTGCCTATCGTGATGGCTGCTGTATACCCTCTTCCTTCCCCCTCTCCCCTACATGTGGTTACCACCTTTCCACCCTTAAGACCTCAGCTCAATAGTATTTCTTCAGGGAAGCCTTAACTGACACCTCTAATTCTAGAAGATACCTATTTGCTATACATTTCCATCCTATTCTGTACTTTCTTTCAAAGAGCTTCTCAGTTTGTAATTGTATGTTTATTTGTTTCAACTTGACTTTTCCCCTGGATTTTAACCTCCCTGCAGTCAAGGACTATGGCTCTGTTCCTGATGCTTTTATCACTGGTGCCTGTCAGACACAGGCACACCGTGAGTAGCACATGGCCAATGTTACTGACTGAATGCATGAGTATAGATGCATGGTCCCTCTTTCGGTTTGTTTTTACTGATGGTAGTGGACAAGTTTTTGGAGCACTTAAGAACACTAGGCTCTGAATGGTTGCAGCTGTAGCAACACACTAAGAAAGAAAAGCTCAGTGAGTATGTGGGCTGGAGTGTCTGTGAGGGAGGGGCACTCCTCTCTGGAAACCGGAGCTACACAAGCCCTCTGCACTCAGGCAGTCAGACAGGGAGCCTTCTGGTCTGTGGCAGAGGCTCCTCCAGGCATGGTCTTCTCCTTTGTTATCAGAGTCTTCTTCTCAAAAGATGCACTTCATCTAATGCCTAACAGCCATGGTACACTTTATTCCTCCTAGCTAATAGTATAGAAAGAGAATAGTAAATCAACATTAATTCTCATGCTTTGCGAAGACTGCCCAGGAAGAAGTCTCCTGGACTTTAAAACCTGACATCATAGGCATTGTCTTCCATGGTATTTACTGTGTTGCTTTTGTCATTCTACTTCTCACTGTCACTTTTTAGTATTTTATTTCATGTATCTCACATTATAACAAAGTAGCAAATTTAACAACTCATTAGGTTTGTGATTTAGCTACATGAACCAAACAACTAGTGTTATTGAGTTTGTTTGATTTGATTATTTAGTAGACATTTATTGTGGATAACTACAGACATTTAAAAGCTTCAGATCTCTCACTAATTTAGAAATATTGACTAGTTTTTTAAATCAAACACTCTGGGGACTCTCCCCTTCTATCTTAATAAAACAACAGATATTTTCTCATTTAACAGCTTTCATAATTCTGTGTGTCCTGCAAATAAAATGTAATTATCTTGCCATGGTATTCAGGGCACTTTGCAGTCGAGGGCCAGCCTGTCCTCCGGACCCTGCACTCCTTCCTTCCCCCCATTTCCCTCTCCAACTCCCCCACCGCCTCCATGGTCTTAGATTCTGGGAGTTAATCATTTATTCCAGAAATACTTTGAAGTATGAACTTTTAAAAATACAGGTTTAGCATCTACACTGAGGGCAAAGTATAAGTGACTTAATGTAGGAGTTTGTCTTTCATGTTATAGTCCAAATGAGGCCAACTTGGCAGTGACACATCCCTAGGGACGCAGGTTCTTTCTGTCTCGTTGCTGTTTTCCTGAATGTACAGCGTCCATCAACTTAAATGGCGGTTCCAGCTCTTGGCACTTGGAGGTCTACATAGAAGTTATCCAGCCATGTAATATGAAAAACAGAGACATTTATTGAAGAAGATACAAAATACAATAAACATTGTACATAGGACAATGATGCTCAGTCCCCTTTAAAGTAGGTACCTTGGGACCTCACACAGTTCTCTCAATATCTATCAGTTGCCCCATTATATTTTCCCAAATCTCATCAACAGTCTGAAATCTCTTCCTTTTCAAAGGTGATTTTAGTTTTGGGAGAAGCCAGAAATCTCAGGGTGCCAAATATGGGCGGTAGGGGGGCTGAGTCACCTGGGTGATTTGATGTTTCACAAAAAAACTACACCAGACATGATGCATGAGCAGACACATTGCCATGATGAACTGCTAATCGCCACTTGCCCATAGCTTCGGCCTTCTGAATCATCTGAATAGTTCCCACGGAGGAATTTTCAAGTTTAACACAAAATTTGATGCAGATTTGTTGCTCTACTCACTCAGTCATTTAGAATGCAACAACCACACAGTACACACGTGCAGTCAATGGTGTCTACCACCCCCACTGACTAGTGCAGTGAAGTCATCGTTGTTCACACATGCACGTCGTAGTTCCCTTGACTGCTGGGTTACATCGATGTCATGCAAACCATTCTCATTCTATTAACGGTGGCTGGACACTTTCTGGACAGACCTAATATATCTACATTCAATTCAGCAAGAGAGGGGAAAAAGAGAAAGAGGAGACACATGACAGAGATGTTGGCACATTTCATTTCCATTTCTATTCTGTTAAGCAGAATCTGGTTCAAAGACTATACCAGGTTGCAAAGGAGGCTGGGATATTTGCCCAGCAGTAACATGTTGATTTCTGTTCTTACAGATGAAGTAAAGGCTAATGAGGGAAAGCGACGGATCTCTGCCATAGCTGCTGTGTGCCTGTTGGTGTGCTAATTGTCAGGGACATACAGATGAATAAGGACTAAATTTGGGGGAAATCCCAGTTTAGTTTGAGGGACTTTGGATATATCCCCATCATCTCATTATATCATGAATGTTTATATGCATGCTTCTAATAGAATCTCTGTAAACAGAATGTATACTGTATATACTCTATATAATCTTCTGTGTTTTGTATTTCCTACCCCACTGCCAGGGAGTCTTTCTGCCTCCATTTCCTACTGGATGTAATTCTACCTTCTACCCACTCTGTAAAGGCTAGACCAAGAGTTTCCACTTTTGTGACGCCTTTAGTTGTTCTTTGTAGGCATGTGGTGGTGGTGGGGGGGCGTTGTGTCACTGGTGTTCTCATAGCATTCAAACACTGCTCTCTTCCCCCTGTTTTGTTGTAAGTGCCAAAAGACATGTGTGGATTGTATTTTATTCATCTCCTACCCCCATCATCTGGCACAGCGCTAAGCAAAAAGAAAGGTGCTCAATAACTGTTTACCTGAATCAATATTAGTGCTTGGCATCCTTTCATGGCTTCTTGAATGGCAAGGTGGGTGGAATCTTGGGTGAACTGGGGGTCTCTCTCATTGTGTATGATAATATCATAGTTGATGAAAAGTTCAGTGAATTACAAATCAATTCAGAGTCATTGAAGAGATGACACCTCCAATGTTTTCATCATACTTTAACATTGAGTTAATTTTTATTCTTTTTTAAAATTCAGTTATTATTAAAGTTTCAAATTTTAAAAAAGCAAATTGAAATCCTACCTACTAGAAATACTTCTTGCATGGTCCATAGAATGCACAGATTTTTTCAAACATCCAATTTGCTGTGTGATTGAGAAATTTTGTTTCATTTCAAGTTTATGACATAATCACAACAGTAACCTTATTGTCAATCTATAGTCTATCCATATTTGTTTTTTGGATCTTTAACTACACAGAAGATTAAAAAGTATATGATAAAGCCACAGAAAACTTACAGGCTATTTAAGTTATATAAATTACTAGGTGTTGGTAATATGATTGTTTATGTTACTTGTAGACAAAACACTTCGCCATTTGGGGCCTCAGTTACTTTATTAGTCAAATAAGAGTATAGAACTAAGGCAGGATGTTTTTCCCCCCAGCTCTAATCGCCTCCTAGGCTATTTATAATAATATAGAACTGTTACTTTAAGTCATAGGTTGTAAGGAAATGTCTGTACTTGTTGAGAATTAATAGCCTTGTACTTGCTGTGGGCCTGAAGAGCGTCATTGTGGGTTATCTTAATCTGCGGCATGAAATAGTTAACATGTCTTCTCAGACGGCAACAGTACGTGGAAGGACTTAGGCCAGGGGCAAGTGTGGACCAATGACTGTGGCACGCTGAAAGTTTATGTGAACCATTGCTAATTTGAATGGTTGGTATCATACAAATTAATAGTTTTATCCCCAGATGACTTAATAATCATCTTTTCTGGTGTGACATGGATAAGGCCTTTTAGGAAGAATGTTATGATCAGCTCAGCCTCTGCAAACTCAGTCTTTAGAAAAGGATATAAATTATATGTTACAAGGAATAGTCATTTGTAAGATCTCGTGCTTGGAAGGCAGCCTTATTTAGCTTTGTATATCTAAATCATAGGTGATATGTTATCTAATTAGTTAATTTGCTCTGACTCTGATCAGATTTGCTTGCCAGAGTTATGTTTATTTAATGCGCTTTAATGTAGAAAATGAATATTTGGCAGTAAGCAAAAAAAAAAAAAAAGCTGGTTAGCTGCAGTGATTGAGGGAGCTGGGTCCTGAGGCCACTCCAGCATCCTTCCTACAATTCATGTGAAACACGTACTTGGAGACAAAGCATCCGACAATTTGGAGGGTGGTTCTATAGTCCTAGGAATCCAGAGTGAATTAAAGTCTAGACTTGGTAATTTTTCAGGGTGCAGGGAGGAGGGAGAAATCACTGATCAGATATGCCCAAAGTGTTACAGAGGGAACACTGAAGCAAGGATGCTGCTGCCAGTCTGCATCGGGAAGAAGGCAATAATGGCAGAGCAGCCTCGGGAGCAGCAGCGTTCTTAGAAGCAGTAACATAAACAGCATCAGGGGTAGGCCTCCTCTTGCACAAAGCAGGAGGAAACTGCAGCCTTGTGAAATGCAAGATTCTCTGATGTTCAAAAATCTCCTGAGTTGAGAATAGCTACTGTAAAAACGTTGCCAAGAAACTCTAATGATCCACCGGTCGTCACCATGTATTAGCAATAGTTATTGCAGGGAAATGAATGATACTTTTGGTAGATTTCTGGTCAATCAACAACTGTCTGAAGAAGAAGATATCAAATTACCTGCAAAAGAAAAACAGGGAAAACAAAGTTTGGGCATGTCTGCCAGAACAGTGGTGTTTTTAGAAACTACCTAGGAGGCAGAAGCCAAGTGTGGATTTGCCCATGCCTCTTACCTGGGAGTCGGAAGGTGGGAAGAAATGGACAGTGGCTCTGATGAGAAGACAAGGCACAGTGCAGCTGGGTGAAGCCACACGCTGACTGCATTCCGCACCGCTCTTCATGCAGTGCTGTGGGCTGGTGCATCGGCGGCGAGTACGGGTGTCCTATGTAAGTTTCTATTGCTGTAGAATTTCAGCTAGGGGCTCAGAATACTATTCGTGTCTGTCTGGTGCATGTTGCCTCTTTGAGATGTTTTTAATCCCTGTGCTGAGGATCGGTCAGAGAATCAATCATTTGTACAATGAGTTTTCAAGGCACCTGAGATATATGAGATTCTGAGGGTTTTGTTGTTGTTGTTGTTGTTGTTGTTTCCTGGATATGTTTTTGTATCTCTTTAGTGCTGTGTTACTTTGAAAAGGTAGACAGTAACTTGCAGGGGGATTGTTTGGAAAGTCCATTGTCTCAGAGATCTATATCAATGCAAACCAGTTGATATTCTCTTTTTCCTAGAGTAGCCCTGTTTTCATATTTGAATTAAAGCATGAAGAAATTCCCTTTTAGAGAGGACCATGATAGAGTTTTTCAAATTAAAGATAGCCACAGAGGCTACCATTAAATCTTATTTTGATCAGCTTCAGAAAAAGAGTAGATGATATTCATCTGATGGATGACACAGCTGTTGCATTAATGCCAGCCTTTACTGCAGCTTTATTATTCTGTGATTATTTCACGGAAATAGCCCTTATTTCATGGACCTGCTGTGTTTTGCAAAATGGCTGTCTGAGTATTAAATTCTACAAGGCAGGCTTACACAAACACTGAAGTATCACTACTTAAAATGATTGGATGCTAATTGAAATATGCCGTGCAGCACACTCACCGACAAGCTCAGAGGCAAAGCTTGCTTTATTTCCATATTCCTTTTGCACACGGCCACCTTATTTCCAGGGAGCAGTGAGAAAGGGAACAGGAGGTTTCTGCAGGCTGGCCAAACTGCAGTGCTGAATTGCTTAACACTGGCTGGAGAGTCCTGGCTGCAAAACAAATAGAAAATCTACAAAGAGAGCTAATCAATACTTACGCGTATAATGTAAAGAAATCTGTGACCTTGGAAGATTGGCCACTAGAAGAGATACATGTGATGCTTCCAGGGCAAACAAGGTCATAATATGATATAATGTAAATAATTAAATTGGAGACTGGGGGTAGAAGAGTAGGGAAGTGATATTCCTATCAAATCTTAAAGATAAGTTTCAGTTTTATTTAATAAGTAAAAGCATTTAAAAAACCTTTTAGTTAAAGGTTTTTGTAATTGTTACATATTTGGTGCCATTTGTCCTTCAAATGCAACAGTTGACACGCAGAGAGTAAATGTAGTTGGGAGGTAACCAACAAAGATTTTTAAAGACGACATCTGCCGAGAGAGCTTTTCTTTTTCTCCAACAGAAAAATCAATTGCTTTTTCATAGGATTGGAGAGTGTTTCAAAGTTTTGAAAGTATAAAACTATCCACATAAAGCAAATTTTAAAAGTAAAAATTTTGAATTTATTCATATTTTTGTAGTATAATGAAGACTGACAATTCTTTTTTTTAAAGACTGACAATTCTATAGCTTTATGAATTTCCATTTATTGATATACTGAATTTTAGGGAAACTGTGGTTGTATAACCTATTGAATAGAGGATTTCTGAAATAAGACCTGAAACAAAGTAATGCCTTTTATCCTACTTATTTTTGTCCTTTTGCTGACATTGAACATGTAAGTGAATAGAAGAGACAGTATAATCTCTATTTTCTGGAATCTTGGCTGAAAGGTTTGAAGATTTGGTTCATCTGCTAATTCTCAAACTTTTACCATGCTATTTTGGTTAAGGGATGATCAGACACATAGCACAACTATGTTTTAGAGATGAGGGAATTTTATACCTTGGTCACTAGAAATAAGTGTTTCTTCATTTTAGAACATTTATCTTGGGAATTTGAAACTAACTCACCTGCTGCTGTTTTAGCCTTTCGGCAATTTAGTATATGGACTGCAGTTCGCTTTATAGATGCCAACCCAAAGCTATAGGGGTGTTATATCTGAAACGTATTTCATTCCCTTGGAGGGAAAGAGCCCACCGTGTCTGGCAGCAATCTCTGCTGCCTGCAGGGCAGAGGGCCCATGGGGTCTAGCAGCTGCTCACTGAATGACCCGGGTAGACAGCAGGGCAAAGGGCAACCCCGAGCCATATGCAGCACTAGTGATTGGGCTTTGTCCATTAAATGCCCATTAAGTGGACTATCCTGGTGTCCTTTCTTGAATCTGCTATTTTAAGGGAGTGATGACTTAGGTCATACCAGTACTAAATGCCAACAAAAGCTTAGGAGTTAAAAGTGCATATATGCGAAAATATATATATATTAACTATAATATATAAATCAGCTGAGATATGTGTGCGTATCTCAATCCTCCACTGGTGCTTAACACCTTTTTATAGTATGACAATTTTCTTAAGGGTTCCTCCTACTCTAACATTGTCTCTCAGAGAGGGAATGAAATGTATGTGGGTTTTGAATAAAGTTATGTACCTGCCATAATGCTTCGTTTCTAAGTTTTTGCCTTCCACGGCTGTCCCCTCTGTTAGGCTCCCTTCTCTAACCTGTGTAATGTTGCCTTCACATTTGAAAATTGTCCTGTGAGCAGTGGGTCCACCCTGTAGGCTGTGGCCCCTCTCTTGCTTTTCGACATTATTATTTGAAGTCACAATCTAGTCTTCATTATGTGGCTTACACCTAGCATTACACCTTACACCTTACATTCTTTTAGAATACAGCTTCATATCTCAGCAAATCACCCTATTTTTATCTAAACTGTTTTGCTATTTTTTATTTTAATATATTAGATGAAAATCTGTCAGCTGATTAATACGCTTAAACTGAAAGGGATAGTAAGCTCTGTGTGCATCTCCGCTGAAACACTTCTACAGTACTGATATTTGCATGTATTGAGGAGCACAAATTTATACTAGCTCTTCTTGGTAAACTTTTTATTAAAGGATCACATACATGCAAAAAAACTGCAGAAATCATAAGTGTTAAGCTTAATGAAAGTTTGCAAAGTGAACAAGTCATTGTAACCAGCAATGAAATAAAAAAATGTCAGCGCCCTTAGCCTCCCTCCCACCCACCCACCCTCTCCCCTCCTGCAGTCTGACTTCCCAGGTGATGAATGAGTTCTTCTTACTTCCCAGTTTTATACAGATAGACCCATGCAATACAGGCTGGGGAAAACGTAGGTTCACAGTTGTGAGTACACAAACAGAGTTTTTTGCTGTATTAGTTATTAATCATTGTATTATTTTCCATACAAATAACTGTAAATTACTTTGCCCCACCTTGTATGTGTTCTTTTTGCCCAGTTTCTGTCTCTCATCATTATGTTTATGAGACTAATCCATTTGTTTGTGTGTAGCTGAACTAGAAGGAGTTTGCTCATTTTCACAGCTGCATAGTCTTCCATTATGCGACTATATCATAATTTAATTATCCATACCACTGTTGAGAGGCATTTGGGTAGTTACCAGTTTGGGATTATTCTAATTAGTGCTGCTATAAACATTTGTGACACATCATTTTGTGAATGTTTACGTGTGCATTTCGGTTGGACTTAAGTCTAAGGGTGAAATTGCCAAATCATGAGATGTGTATATATCTATATATATTTAGCTCGAGCAAATACTGGTAAACAGCTTTCCGAAGTAGTTCCATCAGTTTACGCTCACCAGCACTTGGTGTTATGGTAGCCAGTCTAGCGAATGAATACAAGTACCCCCATTATGGTTTTGCGTGGCATTTTTTCTGTTGACTAATCACATCAAGCACCTTCTCATATATTTATTAACCACTTGGATGTCCTCTTCCATGAAGTGCATGTTCAAGTCCTTGCCTCTTTTTCTGTTAGGCTGTCTTTTGAGGTTTTTCTTCCTTAACTGACAAGGATGAAACCAACAGGCAATTAGGACGGTAAAATGATTGTCGACAAAGTGGTGTATGCAGAGAGTCAGATGTGGAACGAAGCTGCCCTGGGTCTGGCTGTAGGTGTGGTCACTGTTTGTCTTACCGTTGCGATGGTGGGGAGCACATTTCTCTCTCTGAGCCCCTGTTTTCTCATCTGTATAATCAGGGACATAGTGAAAGCTCGAAGGTTTACTTGTAGAGTTAAAATGAAGTGTTAGCACCTAGCACATTACTTGATACATAGTTGTTTTCCAAACATTGGTAGCCACTGTGAAATGAGATGGTAAGACCTAGGATCTCCTACAACAGGAGAGTAGTAGGGAATGGTACGGAGGGGAATGGTTGGTAATTGCTCTCCACTGGCTTGGTCACTGGCTGTTACTTGATATTAATTCTCTTGAAAAGCTTTGAAACAAGTTAGGTGGTGGAAGATGACCTAGTCTCTAAATTACCAATCTCATATAAGAGACACTACCCATAGCCTATGATCACTTCTGAACTTTTAGAGCAGGTAAATGTAGAGAGATCACCAAATATTATTTTTGGACATATCATAACTTCTGAGCAATTCAGTACTCTAGTTCATTTCTGGTTGTTAAGGTCTCCTGATGCACAGTCACGTAGCTGTGCATCAAAGTACTTTTAGACTCATCATTTCATTTGACATTAAAGCAACCTTTAAGACTAGGCCAGGCAATGATGATATCACCATTTGATGGAGGAGAAAACTTCAGACGAGAGAAACAACCCCACTGCCACAGGCCACAGAGTCTGATAGTGGCTGGGCTGAGGTTCAGACTGAAATCTAGTCCTATTCCTTGTACAGTGTTTTGTTCACCTTGTTTGGAATGTATTTCTAAGTTTAAATAATGGGATTATAATTTAATTTAATTAACACAAATTTTGTAGTGCCTCTGAGTATAAAAATCAGCTACCATTGAACTCAAGGTGCTGAGGTGGCAGGTAATAGAGATTTTTGGTTAGTAGTATTGTAGGTAATATACCTTCCTTAAATCAAAGTATAGCTTTCTCTCACGATTCATAAGTTTTCAAATTATCAACATTGTTATGCTAGTTTAATCTATATACTTATTATATATACCTTGGAAAGTATGTTTTATTATAAATGACTACTTAAAGAGTTTTTGCAGCATTGACTCTATTCCTCCATAGATAAAGGAATGAGACTCACATGCACAGCGGTTTTAATATACATATATATTATACCTTAAATTACTTGGAGCTTATCCAGCTATGTCCTCAGAAATCCTTGAAAGATATTTCACTTTTAAGACCTGTGCCTTTTAAAGTCAAATTTTTATATATATCTTTGCCTTGCCTCCTCTTAAAGGTATTTTCTCAAGATTGCTGACTTTTCATTTAGGACTTCGTGTGTTTTTAATAGCTTTTAACTTAGTCCTATTAAAATCCTTAATCGGACCCTTCAAATCTGTAAGGTGCCATTAATTCTATAAAATTTTTGAAAAGTTTTACTCACCTCTCTAGGATATTAAAATATCTTGAACATCTATGCCTACCTCCAAGCAGACCTCAGCTTCAGAAATAACAACCATAAATGTTTAAATTATTGCTCAATGAAAATACTACTAGATAATTTAATGTTTTAGAGCTTTGAATTTCACTTTAATTATAAGCTTCAGTACATGAGGAAATTTTATGAATAGAAAAGTAGATGAACTTGCCTACACATTGAGGAGCACAGACGGGAAGGTGAAGTGAAGGGCTGCAAACTCAGGCACGTGAGGAAGTGAGCTTGTTGGTGATGTTTCAGGGCCACAGGTCCCTGCTGTTGCTTTAAAGCCTTCTCAGCACACACCACACATTGCTTTCTCTTCCCATTAAAAGGCAGTTTGTTTGTTTTAGAAAGATAGAATTAAAAATTTTTATACCTTTCTTGATGTGTAATTGATAAATAAAATTGGAGTATATATAATGTGCCCATTGTGATGATTTGATATATGTAGTCATGGGGGAAGGGCTGCTGCCATCCAGTTAATTAACACATCCGTCACCTCACAAACTTCTCTCTTCTTTCTTTGTTCTTTCATGAGATCATTTAAATTCTACTCTCAGCAAATTTCAATGCTATGATACAGTGCTATCAACTATAGTCACCATGTTATACATTAGTTTTCCTAGAACTTATTCATCTTATAGCTGAAAGTTTATACCCTTTTACCAACTTCTCCCTATTTTTCCCACTTTAAAGCCCTGGGGACTACTTTTCTACTCTCTGTTTCTATGCATTTTGTTTTTGTTTTTGTTTTGTTTTGTTTTATTCCACATATGAGTGGGATCAAAGAGTATTTGTCTTTCTTTGTCTGACTTATTTCACTTAGCATAATGTTCCCAGGGTCCATCCACACAGTTGCACATGAAAGGATTTCCTTCTTTCCATGTGCAACTAACTGGTGACTAATATTCCATTATATATACAAGGTCTGTCTGGAAAAAGTCCAGCCATTGTTAATATAATGAGAATGGTTTGTGTGAGATCAATGTAACCTGGCAGCCAAGGAGAGTGGACTGGAATGCCCATGCATGACACTTCATTGTACTCGTCAGTGGGTGTAGTCGATGCCATTGAGTAAGCATGTGTACCGTGTGGCTGCCACATTCAAAATGACTGAGTGAGTTGAGCAATGAATCTGCATCAGATTTTGCATTAAGCTTGAACATTCCTCCATGAAAACTATTTGGATGATTCAGAAGCCCACAGCTATGGGCAACTGGTCATTGGCAGCTTCATCATGACAATGTGCCTGCTCATGCATCATGTCTTGTGGACAGTTTTTGGTGAAACATCAAATTACCAAGGTGACTCAGTCCCCTTCAGCCCATATTTGGCACCCTGAAACTTATGGCTTTTCCCAAAACTAAAATCACCTTGGAAAGGGAATAGATTTCAGACCATCAGCCAGATTCAGGAAAATATGATGGGGCAGCCGATGGAGATTGAGAGAACTGTGTCAGGTCCTGAGGTGCCTGCTCTGAAGGGGACTGAGGCATCATTGTCCTATGTTTCTTGTATTTTGTATCATCTTCAATAAATGTCTCTATTTTTCATATTACATGGATGGATACCTTCTAGACAGACCTTGTATACATACCACACTTCTTTATCTAATCATCTATGGACAGACACTGGGTAGTTGCCATATCTTAGCTATTGAGAATAATGCCATGAAGAACACAAGTGTGGAGGGGCAGTTTAATGTATGAATGACAGACTTCAGCAAAGGCCTTACATTTGTACATTGTAGACCTTTGGGCAAGTCACTCCATTTCTCTGTGCCTCAATTTCCCTTTTTGTTAAATGGGGAATAATAATAGAGTGTAACTATTAGGTTTGTTGTGAACATTACATGTGTTAAACTACGAAAACACTTGGCACAGAGTAAGTACTCAATTAAGTGTAAACTAACCATTTGTTATTCCTCCCTCTGCCTCCAACCACCACTTCTCCTTTGGTAAGAAAGTTGTTGAAAAAGAGCCATCACTTTTGCAAGGTTGATTTATTGTTTTTAAGAAAGCTTTTGTAGAGTTTATTTACTTCTGTACAGCTGTGGTGTAGTCATCCATCCATCCATCCACTCATGTAGCAGTTACTCAGCATTTGCTCTTTGCCTAGGGCTATCCTGAAAGTTTGAAATTTGAGAGGAATTAAACCTATAAGCCCTGCTCTCAGGAAAGCCTGGCCCAGTGGTGGGGATATACAAGTTTATGGAACATTAAAGTGTTCAATCTAACTAGAATATCCAGCACTAGGAGAAAATATATGACATACCACCTATAGTTAGGAACACCAAACAGATATTAAATTTAAAAAAGCGAGATTTGTATAGACTGACATAGAAGGAGGTCTACATTCTGAGCATGTTACAGGCAGAGGATATAGTGTGATCATACTTTGAATGTGCTATGTCTCTAATTTGTACTTGCATAAGAAGAGGTTTAGAAGGCTATTCCAAAGATGGATGAGTGTAATTTTACTTTTTATATCATTAGACATTTTACTATAAGCATGTTTTGCTTTTGTAACAAATATTTAATGTGAAATAAATAAGACATAACATCCCAATTAATATATAGATTACATGAGAAAAAAATTTGAAATGCATTGAGTGAAACTAATCTGGAAATTGAGGAATATGTTAATTGCAAAATTGTCATATCTACTCAAAGTGCTTTGGAATAAAGAAAGGGAGGCCTGCCTGGTTCTTTAAGCCTGGCCTTCCTGGGGCATCATGTGCAGATGGGCCCAAGTGTGGATCAGGGTTGGCCCTTCACTTTGCAGGTTCAGAGCCTGCTTTGTGTAAAGTGATCAAATCCAGTTGAATGCATTCGCACTCTGGCGCACCTTTATCGTTAACACATTTCCTGAGTAAATGGAGATCAGAAGGAATGCATGAGATGTAAGCAGAGAAACATGCATTACTGTAAGAGAGATTTAATTTATGCTGCCCTAGTGAATCATCTTCCTCCAGCCCAGATGGTCAGAGGGTCGGCTTTGATGTCCATGGCCCCATCCCACTGCCTTGAAGCACTTTGCTGTTCACATCTGTGATACCTCATTTGCCTGGCTCTGTATTTCTCTTCTTATTCCTTCTTATACATGTGTTATGGAGTCATGTTCTTATTTATATCAATTGGTGTCCTTCAGACAGTCATTAGTTTGTATTCAACTCTTAGTGAAGCTGATGAATACCAGCATGGGTGTGAGGGGTTCTTAGAAGAAGGAAAGCCTAAAAAGAGTAGACTTAGAAGAAATGGTCAAAATAATTGAAGAAATAACTATTCTGTGTATATGCTGATGGCTGCTCAATCTATACACCCAGCTCAAGTCTTTCTTCCTACGTCCAGGCCCATAACACCATCCAAAAGCCTCCAGACATCTGTGGAAACTCCACTCGCCTGTGCTCCACCTTTCCACTTTCCCACTAAAACCTGTATCTACTCCTGTTTTACCAGATGGATTAAATGGCATCTTTGTACTCCCAGTTGTTCAAGCTAGAAGCAGAGTCATTGTCCCCTCCCTGTACTCTCAGATCCACTGAGTCATTATGTTCGGTCACTCCTCTCTCAAGAGCTCTGGAATCTGTTCTCCTCTCTCTCCCACTGGCCTCAGCCCCTGTCCAGGCCCCAGCTGTTTCCCTCCTAAGTTACTGCAGCAGCCTCCTGATGGGTCTCCCTCTCGTACTCTCAATTCTTTAACATTGCAGCCACCGCTGTAATTTTTCTCAAATGCAATCATGTGCTTTCTTTGCTCAAAACCCTCAGTGGATTCCCATTTTCTGAGAATATAAAGTACAACCTGATCAATAGGCTGTAAGGCACTTGTGATCAATCCACTCTTTGTCTCCTGGGCCTCTACTGGGCACCTTCACACTCTGAAGTCCGCCAGTGGCATGAATGTCATTGACTTCTCCAAAACACAGTGTGCCCTCTTGCCTCTGCTCCTCCATAGAGGCTGCTCCCAGGTCTTATAGACACTAACTGTACCTTAACATAATTACTCTTTAGTTGCCTGCCCCCCTTTGCACTCTGAGTTCCCTCAGTTTCTTTTTTCATTGCTACATCCCTGTTGTCCAGCAAGAGTGCCTGGCCATGGCCAGTGCTCAGGACATATTTCTTGAATGAATGAATGGTGCTGGTGAAATATCAAATTCTTTTTTGTTCCCACCAGTCATTACAATATAAAATTTTATTTTATATTTATGTAAAATTCATTACATAATGAATTAAACACACACACACACACACACACACACACACACACACACACACACTCGCGCGCGCGCCCCTAGAACTTTGATGATATAAAGTTAAGCTCCTTGGTGTTTTCAGTATTTGTAAAGTAGAAGATAAATTTTGTTCCCAGAGTTTGACACTATGTAATCGTTTACTCTTTAGGCCTTTTTTCATTGTTTAGATTATATTCTGTTTATTTCTTTTAAGGATCTAAAGCTAGAACCAGTTTATTTGCCCAAGGCGAGGGCCTGCTCAAGTGCAGAAGAGGTCTGAGCTTAATTTAATGATGAAGTTAACCAAAACCCACAAACTAACTTCCCTTCAAAACAGTAGTTACAAAATAGGCAAAAATATTTTAAAACCCATATTTTAAAATATCTTTAAGCACAGCCATTTAAAAATAAAAACACTGCCAGATTATTTTGGGGGACGCCTTGAATTAAAAGCTGCCCTGACATCTTTCCCATCTTTAAAGCAAGCGGCTCCTATTTCAGATGTGTCATTTCTCCCTGCTTCCCCGTTGGGAGCTCAGGCAGGTACCGTCTTTGTGTGGCTGGATCGGAGCCCTTCTCCGCCAGATGACCGTTCTGCTGAAGAGACGTGCCTCCCATTGAGCCTGACTGCTCTGTTCTCTTTTTTGGTATTACATTGAGATAATGGCCAATTGTCTTGGGCTTGCATCATCAGAAATAGCTTTTTTTTTTTTAAACTCTTTTTCCCCCTTACACTTTTGTGATGAGTGTATCACCATTCTTCTCCTCATCACCAAAGGCATAAATAATTTATATAATCCACTCTGATTTCCAAACAGCAGCGCAGAATAAAGGGAGGTAAGGGACAAAGCAGCTGCTCCAGCATGTGACTTGGACACTGGGCCTGTTGGGGTCTCTGTTTCTCACCCTTCTCCGGCAGACCCCCAGCCTCGCAGTGGTGTCCATGCGTCTGTGAAGTTTCCCCAAGTGAAGCATTGACTTCTCTTTGATTGTTTCATTACTGGAAAAATCAGGTCGTTCTTTTGGGTGATATTAGACTATGAAACAAAGTGATGGTCAAAGAAGACAGATGGTAAACTTTTTTCTACAAAGATAAATAGGACGTACTCTGATCAGGAAGAGAGGTTTCTTCATGATTTCAAGGGTCTAATTGAATGGGGACAGGGAAGGATGGTTGGGAAGGGGGAGTTTAAAAATACCTACTCAAAACATCCGGAATCTGTGTCCTCCCTCTGCTCTCCCCCAAGGTTACATACCTCCGTTTTAATCATCCTTGTCAAAGGTTTGTAAAGGGTGGATGAGATGAAACGATTTGGTGGTGCACAGTAGAAAGCACCACATTTTAATTTAAAACAGAATTCTTGGCGGTTTGCAGCAGTGTTTCTCAGCGTGTTCCTTAGTTCACCGGTATGAGAATTCTTAGGGATATTTTGTCAAACAAATGCAGATCCCTGGGAAACCATCCAGACCCATAAAATCTGCAGCTCGGGATGGATCTTCACCATTTAATTTTCAGTAGTCTCTCAGTGTGATTTGCGTGCACACTTTGTTTGAGGAGGGCTCAGAGAATCACAGGAAATTTGAAAGTCAGGATCCGGGTGTCAGCAATTGTGGCTCGGCTCTTTGGAGCCCTTCCTCTGAGGTGAGTCAGCTTACCTCAGGTCAACCTGTGTCAAGTTACTCAAGGTTCAAATCCCTGTGAAAGAGGATCCGAGGGGCCCAGCCTGATCTTCACAGGTCAGCGGAGGGGAGGGCTAGTTGATTGACTCTCCCGCCAAGCTAGTGGGCCATGGAGGAGGAAAATTTCCCAAAGGAAAAGCTAAGTGTTAGTTCTAGAAAAAAGGTAAACAGACCCAGGATGACCAAAACCACATATACAGAACATGACAATACAATTTTTGAAATGAACCCTGCTCACCTGTGGTTAAAGTTAGAAAGTAAGGCATTAACATCTTTCAGCTTAGCAGTGCTGATGTTCCCTGGTTACATGAATGGGTTTATGGATGAGAGAGTCGATAACAAGAGAGTTGGTAGGGAAAATCCAGAATTGCCTTTGAGGTAGAATTAGTGCCTGGTAAAAACACTTGTCAAGAGTAAAGAATATTTAAATTGACTTAAGTAACTCATAATGACAGAAAAGATCTCATTCAGGCATTCAGTAAATATTGGCACCTTATTGAATTGCAATATTGAATTACAGGCGAAGTTTATGAAATCAGCTAAGCAACACTATGAAGGTAGTATCAGTAAATGAGCTAAAATAAAGTACCATATATTCTTTAAGTCCTTGTAAAGCACATCCTTTCTTGCTAGATCCAGTTCATACCATTTATTTCTTCTTGAGCATCACTGACCTTGTTGGAACCATGGATCTGAGTAGAACCAGTTCTGGTAAATATCTGCCATGAAAGATACAATGTGGATTTGTATTTCTAGAAAGTTCTACCCCTTGAGAGCCTTACTTATCCTCTAAATATGAAATCATTATAGATATGGCAGAAGGAAATAAGATCTCCTGTGTGTGATGTTGCGTGATGGGCTACACTGGTGAAATCCATTGGCAGCTATCCATACAGCAAGGTTAGTTTGGCTAAAATAAATTGACCTGTCCACTTATTTTAATGAAAATAAATTTTAGTTCCAGAAAAATAAAGAAGGCTGAGAAGGCCCCTGAAGTGAAAAGTATAAGAAAGAAAACTTTTCAAAGTGTGAGTAACTATCAGTACCTCAGCACTTTTTATTTTTTCTGAACAAGCATGGAAAATGCCTTGAAAAGTGATTTAATGTTGTGTAAAAAGTTTCTGAAACCAAATCCCAAATGTCTAGCCCTCAAATTTGAATAAGGGAGCACTGTGGACAGGCCCTGGAATTTGTAATCTTATAATAAATGCTTCTTAGCAAGGTTTGCTTATCAATTTTTGTCTGATTGAAGATGGGTGGAGACAGGGTCAGACCTTGCTGTGACCTCACCTCATTTGGAGTCACAGATATTTTAAAAGAGAAATCTGTGTAATTTTTTTTTTACAGTACAAACCATCACTTTAGTTAAATTTTTCTGGTGTTACAAATTTATTCTTTTAAAGACTCTGGATTGATCATTCTTGAAGCAACTGATTGTCATAGAATTTATATTTGAATTATAATTATAATATGCTCATTAAAGTGAAAATTTAATTATAAATTTTATCAATAAAATTATAATGTGCTCATTACATTTAAAAATAGGATTCTTATTCTTACAGATGAAATGCACTTAAAATTTTGAAATGAACCTCCATTCAAATGGTCAAGCTATCACTGATTGAGGGCATGTCTCTGATTTTTCATTTTTTCCCTGTTATTCCATATTATATCATTTCTTTCATTGGCCCTGTCTCATTAGCCGTGATTGGCAGCGCAACCGGATTAAAGAATACTCCTAAAGGACACTGATTGGAGTTTGCTCACTTTACAACTCCATGAAAAATGAGACGACCGTCTCACTCTCTTCTGAGTTGATTGGATGTTTCATGTTTACCTCCCTGTTTAAGCCCTTGATTAGAGCTGCACGTCTCCATGGCATTTTATACAGCCGTCAAGTTGGTGAGGATTTCTCTCTAACAGCTCTGCTCCACTACTACCTGGAGAAAATGGCAGTTGGACTTATCACAGTTTTGCTATGATTAGATTTCAGGCTACAAGATTTAGGTAACTGCGAGAGGTCTGAGGGGTCTGATGTAAGTACTGATGTGCTATCTAAATACCAGCTATCAGAACTCGCTTCCCAACATTATCTTGTTAATGACAATACTTCATAAAGGTGAGAGGTTAGCCTCTTAGTAAGGAAATAGATACAAGAAGCTCCAAACACATGTGTTTTTAAAGATCAGCTTCCAGGAGCCGATAGAAGGCTGTGCACAGAGGATTATTCTCATAATAAATGAATTGGCACATGAAAAAAAAAGTCTGTTCATATTCTCTTATGCCAGAATGGTTTTTAATTTTTTTATTTTAAATAATGGCTCTGCTTTTTGTACAGCATAGACTGATGCAACACATAATGCTTTTATTAAATGGCTTCTAAATTAACATGTAGTCCAACTTAGGTCAAGATTTTAAATTTCAGGGTAAAGCTGCACCATCAGTTTTTTTTTTCAATAATGTGAATTGATTTCTCTGATTTCAAAAAATGTGACTTAATTGCAACCAGAATGATGAGACTTGGTTCAGAATAAGGCACTTACTATTCAACTTTCCTTCATTCATGCAAGTCTGTCACAAATTACCATAACTTAAAGTATTAAAATTTAACATATAGTGATTTCAAATAATAACTAATAAATAAATACAGAACATCAATGTACTATATTTATTCAGTTCCACATAATGTAAAGTATTAGAACTCTTACAAACTTTGGGCAAAAAACAATGATCTCAGATAATTTCATAATAAATTAAACTTTGAAGCAAAGAATGAAGCTAACATAAGCAATAATATAGAGAAGTGAGCAAAATTTTAAAAAGAGAGAAAACTTATGGACACGGACAGCAGTGTGGTGATTGCCGGGGGAAGGGGAGTGGCGGTAGGAGGAAGACGGTACACAGGGATAAGCAATGATGGAACAAGACGTGGCGTGGCGTGGTGAGCCCACGACATAGTGTGCAAATGATGTGTTATGGAATTGTGCATCTGAAACCTGTGTAATTTTGTTAACCAGTGTCAGCCCAAAGAATTCAACAAAAAGGAAAAAAATTAAATCAATAAAATAACCATGCCAACCTTATCGGAAATGTCGATCATACCTTCCAGCCTGTAGCCTGCTATGTGTAATCGCTGAACCCATTGTTACTGCCAGAGCCAGCCATTTAGAACTGTGTGGAATGCACTCCCCTCACTCCAAAAGCAGCCAAAATGCACTCCATTGGGGTAAGCACTTTGGGCAATTTGGGGAATTCACAGACACTTGGGCTGCTTCCAAATCTTGGCTATTGTAAATAATGCTGCAACGAACATAGAGGTACATATACTCTTTCAAATTAATGTTCTTTAATATTACTGTTACTCATAGATTTATTTTAAGCCTTCTCATATAATTGTTATACATTTATCACAATCACAGGGGTGCAGGATTGGGATTAAGACTCATGTGGTAAGAAATAAATTCTATTTATGACCATAAATCTCTAATGGCATAAACAGGGACACTCAAGGAAGATTCTTTTGGGAGCTTAGGTGGCTGGATTCAAATGGGGAAGGTCAAGGAGACCACACTCATACAGTCTTGAGATGAGAGCCTCAGTGATGGGGGCTGTTGAGAGAATGAAAAGAAAATGAAACATAAATATGGTGAATCTCATTTTTCCTGTTCTTACTCATAAAACACCATTTCTTTAGACTAAAATTTTATTTGTAATAAAGGAAATGGAGGTAGAAAGTGGCTAAGATAGCCAAAGTTAGTCACTCTGCTTTTCACAACATATCTTGGGTTAATCACCCCTGAAAACAGGTTTTTTTTTTTAAAAAAGAATAAAATCTCTAGTAAGTGTTGGTTGAAATGGAGGACAGTGGCAAATACCACGAAGGCTCACTATAGCCAGTCCTTCACCCTTTTCTTATCAAGGACATTTTAATTTAGTGGGTTGGCCAAATTAATATAATCTGAATGGCTTTGGCTGTCTTTCCAAAAGTTGTCCCAGCACCAGTAAAAACAGAAGGTTCTGTTCTTCCTGGAAGAAGTACAGACAACTTCTCCCTCCTTGACCTGCCCTGTTCCCCTTTCTCTCCTCCTCATCCAACATTCAGTCAGAAAGAGCCACAAAATGGCTTTGTGACTATTATTTAATGACAAGTCATTGTTGATGACACCCTCAGGGGACAGGCTGCTGTGGTGAGACCCTTGCTGAGAAGTCACTGTTTCGTGACTCTCCCTGTCCTTGCTCCCTCTGGGCTGGACCACAGCAGCGTGCTCAGCCGGGATGTGTCTTTGATGTTCACTTGGCAGACGCTTGTGTTATCATTTCAGCCACATTGTTTTTGTATATAATGTGTATAGTATTATATATTAAAATAACGAATATGTTACTTGCCCTTGATGATTTGGCAATCTAACAAGGGTCAGCATTTAGTTGGTAAGTCACCAGGGGATAATACATTCTCATGAGAAATGTCATGACCTACTGACAGAGTTTTAGACAATATTAGGAATATTCAGGTTGGAAAGGCATAGTCCTCGGAATATGCCAGATAAATAAATACATGATTAAATTTACCATAATCCTGGGTGGGTTTTGTTTCCTTCTCAAAGGATTATTTTTCTAGATAGCCAAAGTATAGAATGCAACTGAGGTTTCTGTATAATAGTTGTATGTCTGTTTGTAAATAACAAATCCCAATTTATTTATACAAGTAATTTTTTTAAATTCACATTGATCTTAGCTAAATACAGACAGCTCTTCAAAGTCATTGATGCTAATAGCGCTGACTTGAACTAAACAAAACAATTTTCTGTCTGAGAGAATAATTCTGACAGCCATTTCAAATCATTAGAGCTAAGTTTTTATAACTTGTACATTTCAGGGGCTCATCAGTTTATTCATTATATTCATAAAAATCAAGAAAAATTAATTTATATATTGATAATTGGATTCATCCAAAAAATTTGTACACATAAGTTGGTTTTGAATAGACCTAAATTCTATTTTGAATAACTAATAAATACCTTGCGTCATTTCACAATTGGCATATCTTCATTTTTATTATGTTATATTTATGGAATAATAGTAATAGTAATTAACTCTGAGCATTTATTTATTTTTAAAGATTTTATTTATTCATTTTTGGAGAGAGGAAGGAAGGGAAAAAGGGAGAGAAATATCAATTGTTTCTCCCACGCCCCCTACTGGGGACCTGGCCTGCAACCCAGGCATGTGCCCTAGAATGGGGATCAAACTGGTGACCCTTTGGTTTGCAAGCCAGCGGTCAGTCCACTGAGCCACACCAGTCAGGGACTATGAGCATTTATTGATTGCATACGGCATGCCAGGCACTGTCCTAAAGTGCTTTACACAAAATCATTTAATCCTCATAACCTATGAGTATTATAAAAAGCCTCTTCTTTGACACATGAAGAAATTGAAGCACAGAGGGACTGTGCCCAGAGTTGAACAACCAGTTAATGTCAGAGCCAGAATTTGAATTTGAAAAGTTTACTGTTCTATTCATTACACTTCAGAACTCTGCTAGTCCTTTTGGCCTCTCTGTGCATTTTAGAAAAAGGACTCTCTTTGAGTGGACAAATTAGAAGAATGCACCCCCAATAGGCAAGGGCAGCCTCCAGCTTGCTCTTTGGTGGCTTTTGCGCAGTGCATGGAGTGTACAGCTGTACACAGCATTTCATCTTTGCCTCCTCCACTGCCTGTCATAGCTTGTGCAAATCTCAAGTAACATTCGTATGCATGGTCCTGTTTGTTTTGGCTTCAGCTGTACGAGGTGAACTTGCAAGTTAATTATCCTTCCCTTACAAAAGAGAAATCTAAGACTCAAACATGTTGATCACAGTAATTACATCATGAAGGCCAAGCAAGAACTGGGAGCAGGCAGATTGCAGGTACTAAGCTGCTGCGTGCTTTACGATCTACATTCTTTACACACGATTTCATACAATGTTCACAGAAGCTTTGCGGTGCGCATCTCACTAGGGTCTTTATTTGGATGAGGAATTGGGTCCAATAAAGTTAATTACCTTGTTCCAGTTTCCATGTTTTGTAAATTTTGAGTCAGAATTCACCCTGGTCCGTGTCACACTCCAAACCTGTGCTCTTTTTGCCATGCTCACTCCATCTGTCTTTGAGCCTATACCGGGTGTTTCCGGGTGGGCACATCCATACACAATAACACTCGTTAGCGTTGGATCCTTGGAGTTCGGGATTAAAGCACTGCTTAGTCAGAGAAAATTGCCCATAGGGGATCCTCTGAGGAAGATACTGCTAGCATTTTTAATAGGTTAGATAAGAACATAAAGGGATGATCCTTTAAAGAGAGAGAACCATGTACTTAATCAGCAAGTACTAATTGAGCATTTGTTAAACACCAGGCAGCCATTTAGGTGCAGTGTGGGAAACAGATCTGAAAGTCCTTATTCTTGAGGGGATCAGACTAATTAGTGAGAAAACTGAAGGGCCTGGATGTGGAATCTATAGCTCCCCAGTCATTGTCAAGGACCTCTTTCTGATAGAACTCAGTAAAATCACAGAAGAAACACTCAGATTTGGATGTCTACTCCACTGCCTCTGAGCGATAGCATGGGTGTGTCTAATGATAACAGATCTTGTTGCCAAAGCAGAGCCTGAGGCAAGGACTCTGCAGAGTGGGTGGTCTCTGGGAGACAAGGAAGGGGAAAAATCCCTACAAAAAAACATCCAGATGTGGGCAAAGTGAGCTAGATAGCACCAGGCACCCCTGAGAAGAGTGTCTAAACATCTCAGAAGAGTTTAAGGACAGCAGTTGAGAGCATTTGTTTATCAGCTCCTGTCCCCTAATTATTGAGAGTTGACTCTGCAAGCAATGAGTCCCCCAAATTTCTAGGCTTGCTCATGGACTGAGTGGATGTTTGCAGGTCATAAGACCCTGGGGCAGAGAGTGGAAGGTTGCAAGGCTTGGGCTTGAAGTAGGACACAGACTACACTGCAGCCAGGCTGAAATCAGAGGTGGGTTGAGGGGATGAGATGCTACAAACCTGTTTCAGGTCTCTCAGTGGGTTGCAGCACTGGTCGGTTGTTCTTGTAATAACTGAAAGATAGACGTACCAAGCAGGCAAGTGTCGGGATGGGATCAACACCCAGATGATCAAAGTTGGGTGTTGCCAAGGTCACTTAAACTCTCTGGGTCTCTATTTCCTATAAAATGGGAAGAGTGATAGTACTTGCCTTACACATTATTAGGAAGACTTATTAACTCAATGGGATGCTGCTTTGTAGTATTCTTAGTAAGTAGTCACTACTGAAAGACCTATATTGACTGGACAAGGAGTTAATTTTGAGTGTCCCCCCCCCCTTATAATCTAACTTGTTAATTCACCTTGTTATCTTTTCTCATTTTTAAAATTCTGTTAAAAAGTTAATTAAGAGATTAATCTATTGAAATATCCTTGATCAATGGGCTATTCCCGTTTGGACACAATAACATTCAATTCCTTGTTTGCAAACACAGGCACTAAAAGGAAAATGCTCAATCACATCAGTGGGTATAAACCAGTCTCATTCTTTCCTGACAAACCAGCCATAGAAGGGTTGGCATGTGAGTCCATACATGTGATGACAACGTGTGTTTTATTTCTCCAGCCTCTTTCAAAACCCAGGATATGTTTGCACATTTTATTTGTATGATGATGACAACTGTTAGATTCTTTGTGGGAAACTGCCGTGTAATCAGCAGTGTGCTTGGTTCTTGGAATAGGAAAGGTATAATGACAGAAAATAGATAATGAATCTTGTCTTCAATAAAGACCACTCTTATTGATGGAATTGAATGAGCGTAGTTGAATTTTTAGAGCTAATGGGGAACTAGGGAGTACTAAATCACATATTTGGCCCCATTTTTTACTTATTCAAGGCCAAAGTAAGAAGTGCAGCAGGAAAGGAATTCATTCAGGGCTCTTTGAGAAATAATTAGCTAAATTGGAGTCATAGGTGAGCATGGTAAGCAGTCAGAAGTCCCATGCTAATCAAATACAGAGTTATGCTCAGTCCTTCACCTGGATGATTGTGATGGCTTTATGGATGTGCTGTAGCTGGTCTCCACAGGTGCCTCTTTCCCCTCTCATGAGCCACAAGCCCAGTATTCCAGTACACTGTTCTTGTATACTTCCCTCCCTCTGAATCTGGGCTGGTCCTGTTGCTCACTTTTAGCAAGCATAACACAGCAGAAGTGATGCTGTATGATTTTCAAGATTAGGTAAGACTCTTTGCATATCACCCAGAGTTTCTTGGAATGCGTGCTCTTGTGAAACTGTCTTTTGGAACCCAAATGGCATACTGTGGGAAGCTCCAGCCACATGCAAAGGTCACATGTTTTCCTGTAGTCACCAGCCTCACCTTAGCTCCCAGTTGACAGCCAGCATCAACTGCCAGCAGTGTGAGTAAAGCATCTTGGGTGTCCAACCCAGACAAGCCTTCAGGTGAGTCAGCCCCAGCAGCTACCTAGCCATAGCTACAGCAGAGTTCCCGATGGAAACTGCCTATTTGAGCCCAGTGAATCTGTATGACCATGAGATATAAATTTTGTTTTAAGCCATTATTTTGGGGGATAGTTTGTTATTCATCAGTAGGTAACTACTAGAATATGAGTCAATTATATCTTGGTTACCTGTAAGGTTCTAATTTTGTATATGGTTATTACATGACATTTTAAAGACTTGATTTTTTTTATCTTACCATAGAGTCAATCCTTTGAAATAGCTTTGTGGAATAATATTGCTTTATTCAGCATTTTCATGATTTCTTTATAGATGAAATTCTTAAATTTATTGTACCATCGGCTCTTTGTATTCTCATAAATCCCAAGGGAGTCTCTCTAAGAATGATTACTTTTAAAGGCATAATATAAAATTTTGTAGAATGACAAAGGAAACTAATCCTACAAGATACTGTTTTCAAAATATTTTAAAAACCAAGTCTGTAATATAGTAATACATGTACTTATTTTTTCTTAATTAACATTTTTATTATGCTGATTTATTATTGTAGCTATAAACTGAAATATTGTAACACTAGGTGTCTGGTGGCATTTGCCTTTAAATGTTACAACTTCAAACAAATTTTACCAATATTGAAAATTAGCTTTTAAAAAAATTATAAAGGTTGTACATGATCATGTATATGTTTCTTAGTGCCCTAAATAGCAAGACTAATGATCTTGGAAGACTGTTAGACAGAATACCCATATGGGCACGCCAGGACTCTCCCGTTAACGCTTACCGGTAAGAGGCTTGCTGTATCACATGTCTCGCCATTTGTCTATCCACCCATGCATCTTCAAACCATCATCATGTTCTTATGTATTTCAAAATAAATTGCAAACAAAAAATCACAGGTTTCCCTTAAAGAATTCAGCAGGTATATCATAAACTAAAAAATAGACATAGTATTTTAAGACATCTGAAACAATTATAATCTAATATGAAAATAGCTGGACTTTCTCTTGCTGATGTCAAAGATATAACCAACACTACTATGTGTTAATATATTTGTAATTGAAAGAAATGCTAAGTTTTAGTCAGAAGTGACTGACAAAAACATGTAATATTTTTCCCATTCAAGTTCCTGAACCTCATAAATTGTATCCACAGACTCCTTAGGTCCAAAGAGCCCCAATTAAGGAGGCCTAATGTGAAATGTGTAGATAATCTATGAATTAAGTTAAAAATTAAGCCAAATATATAAAACAGTATAGGTATGCTTTAAAATCAATTTAAAAATAAATTAACATTTTTACCTTTAGGATTTTGGCGGAGGTGCCAGTTAGGCTTGGGGGAAGGTGAAAGTGGCTCCCACCCCAGAGTGTAGTGAAATTAATGAAAGAAGCTTGAAATACTCCAAAGAATCATTGAAACCAAAGAAGAATTACTGAATTGACAAATGCGTATTCATTTGCTGGGACTGCTATAAGTACCCAAAACTAGGTGGCTTCAAACAGCAGAGCTGTGTTGTCCCGTCGTTCTGAAGGCCGGAGGGCTGACGCTGGCCTGTCAGCAGGGGCGTGCTCTTTCCGATGGCTCTGGGGGAAATACTCCTCCCTTGCCTCTTCCAGAGTCTCGTGTTCGCTGGGAATCCTGTGCATTACTTGGCTTGTGGATGCATCATTCCAGTCACATGGCAGTCCTTTCCTTGTATGTC
Organism: Glossophaga mutica; assembly: GCA_039655065.1. Taxonomy (NCBI): domain Eukaryota; kingdom Metazoa; phylum Chordata; class Mammalia; order Chiroptera; family Phyllostomidae; genus Glossophaga; species Glossophaga mutica. The sequence goes on from CM077303.1 coordinate 164,695,289, forward strand.
TTCCCATCGCCTTCATCTGTGCACATCTGTGTCTGTGTTCAGATTCCCCTATTGTTTTGTAAGGATACCAGTCATATTGGATTAGGGCCCACCCTAATGACCTCATTTGTTAAATTCCCACCTGCGCACCCTCTCCTTTTTGACAACCATCATCTTGTTCTCTGTATCTATGGGTTTGTTTCTGTTTTGTTCTCTTTATTCATTTACTTAGCTTTTTTTTAGATTCCACATGTAAGTAAAATCATATGATATTTGTCTTTCTGTCTGAATTATTTTACCTAGCATAATATTCTCTAGATCCATCAGTGTTGTTGCAAATGACAAGAGTTCAATTTTTTTTACTGCTTAATAATATTCCATCATATATATGCACAGTTTCTTCATACATTCCTCTGTTAATAGATATCATTGTTCTCATATCTTGCTAATACTAGTAATGTGGCGGTTAACATAGGGGTGCATATATCTTTTCAAATTAAAGTTTTGTTTTCTTTGGATAAATACCAGAAATGGAGTTGATGGATAGTATGGCAATAGATTGGAAGGATTGATACTGTTAAAATGTCCTTGCTACCTAAAGTAATATGCAAATTCAATGAAATCCCTATTAGGATACCAATGACGTTTTTCTTAGAAAAAGAACAATTGATACTAAAATGTATGTGGAACTGCAGAAGACCCTGAAAACCCAAAGAAATCTTGAGAAAGAACAAAATGGAAAGTATCATGCTTCCAGATATCAACTATATGACAGAGCTACAATAATCAAAACTGCATGGTATTAAAAAATTTATTTATTTTTTTTTTTGAGGAATCCCCATAGTTTTTTCCATAGTAGCTGCACTAATTTACAATCCCACCGACAGTACACAAGGGTTCCCTTTTCTCCATATCCTTGCCAGCACTTGTTATCTGTTTTTTTGTTTTTTTTTTTTTTTATGGTAGTTATTCTGAGGTGATATCTTACTGAGGTTTTAATTTACATCTCCCTGACTAGTGACATTGAGCATCTTTTCATACGTTTGCTGGCCATCTGTATGTCCTCTTGGGAGAAATGTCTCTTTAGGTCCTTGGCCCATTTTAAAATGGGATTGTTTGATTTTTGCTGTTGTATGAGTTCTTTATATATTTTAGTTATTAACTCATTTTTAAAGTTTTTATTGTGTTTTTTCCATTACCATTTAATCCCCTTATAACCCCTTTAGCCCTGAAATCACCACACTGTTGTCCATGTCCATGAGTCCTTTTTCCTTTTTGCTGGACCTCTCTACCCCCTAACCTTCCCCCCATAGCTGTCATCTCACTCTCTATAAGTCTATCTCTATTTTGCTTATTAGTTCAGTTTGTTCATTAGATTCCACATATAAGTGAGATCATATGGTATTTATCTTTCTCTTACTGACTTATTTCACTTAGCATAATGTTCTCCAGGTCTGCCCATGCTGTCACAAAGGGTAAAATTTTTTTGTTTATTAACTTTTTATTGGATGCGTCATTTGCAAATATCTTCTCCCATTCAGTAGGTTGTGTTATCATATTGTTGGTGCTTTTTTGGCTCTGAAAAAAATTTTAGTTTTATTTTGTCTTATTTGTTTATTTTTTCTTTGTTTCCTTGCTTAAGGGCATATATCCACAAAAGATATTGTTAAGAGTGATGTCAAATAGTATGCTGTCTATGTTTTCTTCTGGGAGTTTTATGGTTTCAGGTCTAACATTTAGGTCTTTAATACATTTTTAATTTATTTTTGTGGATAGTGCGAGAAAGCGGTCCAATTTCATTTCTTTGCTTCTATCTGTCTAGTTTTCCCAATACCACTTACTGAAGAGATTGCCTTTATTCCACTGTGTCTCCTTTCCTTCTCTGTCATAGCTTGTTTGACCATATATGTGAAGATTTATTTCTGGCCTCTATATTCCATTTCATTGAATATAGAATATCTATCTATAGATCTGTTTTTATGCCAGTACTGTACTGTTTCAATTATTGTAGCTTTGTAGTATAGTTTGATATCAGGGAGCATAATACTTCCCTATTTGTTCTTTTTCAAGATTTCTTTGGTTCTTTGAGGTTTTTAAGATTCCATATAAATTTTAGAATTAGTTCTAATTCTGAGAAAAATACCATTGGTATTTTAATAGAGATTGAACTGAATCTATATTACTTTAGGTAGTGAGGACATTTTTAACAGTATTAATTTTTTTCAATCCATGAGCGAGGTATAACCTTCCATTTATTTGTGTGTTGTTCAGTTTTTTTCTTCAGTGTCTTACAGTTTTCAGAACACATGTCTTTTACCTCTTCAGTTAAATGTATTCCTAGTTATTTTATATTTTTTGATGCAATTATGAATGAGATATTTCTTAATTTCTTCTTCTGATCATTTGTTATTGGTGTATAGAATGCAATGGATTTATATATTGATTCTGAATCCTGTGACTTTTCTGCAGTCATTTATTAATTCTAAAATTTTTTGGTGGAATTTTTAGAGTTTTCTATACATAGCATCATGTCATCTGCAAATAATGCGAGTTTTATTTCTTCCCTTCCAATTTGGATGTGTTTTACTTCTTTGTCTTGTCTGTTTGCTGTGGCCAGGGCTTCAAATACTATGATGAATGGAAGTGATGACCAAATAAAGTCATATTGTGAGATTATTACCAAATAAAGTCATATTGTGAGATACTGGGTTGGAACTTAAACATACCTTTTTGGGGGAATAGAATTCAATCCATAACAACCTGAGACCATTATGATCCAAACGGACAAAAATTTAGTTGTAGTTTAAAGTTAAATGTATCCAGAGGATGTGAAACTAAATATGTCTGGGGTCACATGGTCTGGTCTTTCACACAACTCGCTTTTGGAACACTGAACTTGCGATTTTTTAAGGAAATATAAAATATAAAAATACAAATCTAAATCTATACAAGTAACCCCTAGTGTTCATGCTTTAGTCAAAACATTCTGTTCCAAATTGCTTTATCTGCTTTTTTAACAAATTAATTATTTTAATTTAAATTTATTGGGTGACATTGGTTAATAAGAGTATATAGGTTTCAAGTGTACATTTCTATGATACAGGTTCTGTATATGGCATTACGTGACCACCACTCAAAGTCCCGTCATCTTCTGTCACTATATATTTGGCCCCTTTTACCCTTTACTATGCAACCACTCCCTTCCCTCTGGAAACAACCATACTGTTGTCTGTGTCTATGAGATTCAGTTTAATATCCCATATATGAGTGAAACCATCTGGTTGTTAGCTTTTTCTGAATGACTTATTTTGCTTAGCATGATATTCTCAATGTCCATCCATGTTGTCATAAATGGCAGTATTTCATCTTTTCTTATGGCTGGGTAGTATTCCATAGTATTATATGTACCACATATTTTTTATCTAATCATCTATCAAAAGACACATAGATACTGGTAGTGTCCATGTCTTGGTTACCCTGAATAATACTGCAATAAGCTTAGGGGTTCATATATCTTTGCAAATAAATGTTTTCAAATTTTGGAGGTAGATATCCAGAAGAGGTATTGCTGGGTCATATGGTAACTCTATTCTTAATTTTTTGAGGAGCCTTGATATTTTTTCCATAATTCTTGCACCAGTTTACATTCCCACCAGCAGTGAATGAAGTTCCTTTTTCTTCACAACCTCTCCAGCACTTGTTATTAACTTGTCTTGATGATAATAGCTGTTGTAACAGATGTGAGGTGGTACCTAATTGTAGTTTTGATTTGCATTTCCCTAATAACTGGTGAAGATGAGCATCATTCCATATATCTCTTGGCCCTTTGTAGGTCTTTTTGGGAGAAGTGTGTTCAGGTCTTCTGCCCATTTTTTTTCATTAGATTGATTGTTTGGTGTTGAATTGTATGTCTTCTTTGTATATTTTGGATATAAACATCTTGTTGGAGCTATTGTTTGCAAATGTCATTTTCCATTCCATTGGTTGCTTTTTTTGTTTTGTTGGCAGTTTGTTTCTTGCTGTGCAGAAGTTTTTTAGTTTAATATAGTCTCATTCACTTATTTTTGCCATTATTTCCCTTGCCTATGGGGTCAAATTCATTAAATCTTCTCTAACACCAAGGTCCATGAGTTTAGTACCTGTGTTTTCTTCTATGTAGTTCATTGTTTCAGATCTAATATTTAGGTATTTTATCCATTTTGAATTAATTTTTGAACATGGGACAAACTAGTGTAGTTTCATTTTTTTGCATGTGGCTTTTCAATCTTCCCAGTACCATTTATTGAAGAGGCTTTCTTTTCTCCATGGTGTGTTTCACTCCTTTGTCAAAAATTATTTTCCCATATACACGTGGTTTTATTTCTGGGCTCTCAATTCTGTATTATTGGTTTGTGTGTCTGTTTTTCTGCCAATACCAAGCTGTTTTTTTTTTTTAAATTTATTGTTGTTCAATCACAGTTGTCCCTATTGTTCCCCCATTACTCTCCCCTGCCCTACCCACCCCCACCTCCCACCTCCCATATTCAATTCTTCCCCCTCCGTTGTCTTTGTTCATGGTCCTTTATACATGTTCCTTGACTTGATCCTTCTCTTTCTTTCCCCTGTTATCCTCCTCCCCACTCTCCTCTGGTCACTGTCAGTTCTTTTTTTATTTCCATGTCTCTGATTCTGTTTTGCTTATTTGTTTGTTTTGTTGATTAGGTTCCACTTATAGGTGAGATCATATGTTATTTGTCTTTCACTGCCTGGCTTATTTCACTTAGCATAAGACTCAGTACTCTCCAGTTCTATCCATGCTTTCACAAAAGGTAAGAGTTCCTTCTTTCTTTGTGCTGAGTAGCATTCTCTTTTGTAAATGTACTACAGTTTTTTGATCCACTCATTTACTGATAGGCACTTAGGCTGTTTCCAGCACTTGGCTATTGTAAGTAAAGCTGTTGTGAATATTGGGGCTATAACAAATTAAAAAGCTTCTGCACGACTAAAGAAAACACCAGCAAAATGAAAAGGGAACCAACCATATGGGACAATATATTTGTCAATGATATCTTGGACAAGGGTTTGAGCTCCAAAATATATAAAGAACTCATGTGACTTCACACCGGGAAGACAAACAGTTCATTTAAAAAATGGGCAAAGGATCTGAACAGACACTTCTCTAAAGAGAATAAACAGAGGGCCCAGAGACATATGAAAGGATGCTCAGTATCATTAGCCATCAGAGAGATGCAAATTAAAATCACATTGCTGCTTTGATTACTGTTGCTAATAGTCTAATTTGAAGTCAGGGAGTGTGATACCTCTGGCTTTCTTCTTCTTTCTCAGGATTGCTTTGGCTATTTGGGGTCTTTTGGTTTTCATACAAATTTGCTGATTTTTTTTTTGTTTTATTTCTTAAAAAATGACAGGATTTTGATGGGGTTTACATTAAATATGTATATTGCTTTTGGTAATACAGACATTTCAACTATGTTGATTCTTCTAATCCATGAACACGGAATATCTTTCAATTTCATTGTGTCTTTCTAATCTCTTTAATAATGCTTTGTATGTAGCATTTTTAATATATAGGTTCTTCACATCCTTTGTTAAATTTATTTTGAAGTATTTTATTCTTTTTGTTACAATTGCAAAAGGAATTGCTTTTTTCACTTCTTTTTCTGAAATTTCATTGTTAGTATATAGGAACGTGGTGGATTTTTATACATGGATATTTGTTTCCTGTAACTTTATTGTATGTGTTTATTGTTTCTAATAGTTGTGTGTGTGTGTGTGTGTGTGTGTGTGTCTGTGAAGTCTTTAGGATTTTTATATAAATAATTATGTCATCTGCAAAAAGTGACAGTTGTACTTCTTCCTTCCCAATTTGGATGCCTTTTATTTCTGTCTCTTGCCTGTGTTCTGGCTGGGACTTCCAGAACTGTATTGAAGAAAAGCAGTTAGAGTGGGCATCCTTGTCTTGCTCCTGATTTTAAAGGGAAAGCTTTCAGTCTTTCACTACTGAGAATGATATTAACTGTGGGTTTGTCATATATGGCCTTTATTATGTTGAGGTACTTTCCTGGTATAGCTATTCTCTTGAGCGTTTCCATCATTAGTGAATGTTGCTTGATGTGTTTTTATTTGTACTATATTGCAGAAATTTTTAACAGAAAATTATATTCAACAAACTGTTTTTAAATTCATAATGAAGTTGTGGATACAACTTCATTAACCAACAACAGTTATTGAGCAAGCATGAGTAACTCCTATATTCCCCAAAGAAATAAGCACATAGTAGAATGAGCCATGTCCTTAAGGGGCCTATAATGTAACGAAGCAGACAAAGTTTCACACACACATACACACACAGGATGCTCACAATAAAGGAAAAATTCATTTTACATATTTTTTATCTCAACTTCTGTGTCTATTTTAAGGTTTCCTCTCATTTTGAACATATTGAAAATTCAGCTTATGTCTATAATTTTAATTGTAATATGTTTTTTAATTTAATATTGCAAAATACTGCATCTATCAAAACCATACAAAATTATTTGAAATCAACCTCATGAGATTGTGGTTGTTTTGACTAAGAACAATTTTTGTAAAGGTAAGATATTACATCAAGCATTTCAATTAATGTTAGCTATTATTAAGTATATCTGCTGAATGTATAGCCAAAATCACTAGTCATTTAGGCCCTTTGCCAGCAGTACTGATATTTTTGTGGTCAACTGTGTAGACCTCCCCTTTAGTGTTAAATACTTTACAAAAATTTATTCCTAAATGTTTCTTATAAGGAGCCCTATAACATTGCTATTTTTAAAATAAGCAGGAACCGTAATTCCAGAAAATTTTAGACATTTAATGAAAACATATGGTCCTTAGAATATATATATTCATATATATATATATATTTTTTTTTAGTTGGGAAAGACCCTCAAAAAATATCCTGTTGGTACCACTTGGTTTCAATGAGAGAAAGGTCTAAAAAGCTTTGCTTTGGTGAATACCTCTAAATCTTAATTTTCTCCTCTTTAATATATTGATATTAATACCTACTTCCAGGAGTGTTTGAGCTTGATTATTTGTAAGTTCCCTTATGTTGTTCCTGGTATATAATAGATGTTCAACAAAAGGGACTGCTAGTTCCTAGCTCCTTCTGTAGCCTCCCATGACCTCAATTCTTTGGTGAAATTGGACACCCTTCTGGGGGGGGGGGAACACAATGAAATGGGAAAATGCTGTGCATTTCTTCTATAATTTAACTTCAAATCTGAAAAAAAGAACAATGGAATTTTTAAAAACTAGAAAATGAAATAGGTGATTCCTTCCCCTCTGTTTGTATATGAGCAGCTTCAGAAGGCCAGGTTTTCTCTTGTTAGAATATTCCCTCTGGCAGAAGCTTCTAGAAAGCTTCGGTCTGGTGAAGAGAAGGACACCAGGCTTTCCACTCGCATGGTGTTGCCAGCCTAGAGAGAAGGCCCAGTTCAGCCTGTATAATCCGATTTCATCAACTCACACTAATCACTACTGATAGTAGCAGAATTTAGCCTGGATCTGCTTAGTTAATCTAGATTGACAGGAGGTAAAAGAATCGGGATACAAGGACACAGAAACAAAGGAAAGAGAGCGAACTCTGATTTCCAGCCCTGCTCTTCTATCTGGGGCATCTAATTTGCTCCCCTCTAGGGCTTCTATTTTTCTTACCGTATAAACAAAGGTGACTGGTTGTTAGGAGACCAGACTCACATGGAGTACTTCCATCAACAACAGGTGCCCTGTGACTCCCTGGATCTGCAGAGAGAGCAATACCTTCGGTGTGAGGCTGCGCAGAAGGTACTTCCAGGTACACATTGTACCTGAGACTATGTATTATTTATTGAAACTGATCTTTGCATTCTCTTTATCCTCTGGGCAGCCCTGGAGTTGGGTGCCTCCTAAGATGGATGCCAGCAGCTAACTCACAAGGCTCCTCGAAGCTACTTGCTTTCACTCTTTTTCTTATAAGAAAAATTGTAAGCGACCACTACCAAGCTTTTTTATTAAAGCTTGGAGAGTAATTGGGAATGGCAGTTTAGCAACGAAAAGAAGGATTCCTCTGTGATTTTTGGATGTTTCCACATGGATTCAAGTTTTGGATTTTTTAAGGAAATACTCCACTTTGGATTTTACAGATATATAAAAGATACACAGGTTACAACTTCTGCCTCCGTTCACTGACTGATATTGTAGTGATCTGTTATGTGTGTGTTTGCATGGTTAGTACTGAGAAGAAAAATGGGTTATCTGAAGGTTATCTTCACTGCTACTTATGGTATCTGTGACTGGCAAACGAGGGAACTTTTTGCGTTTGGGTAACAAAGACATTTGGAATAAATACTCCATCGGATTGTCCATGTTGGCACAACTGTTGTTGGCCACCTCGGTACTGCATGTTGCCATGCCAAAATCTCCTAAGGGCAAAAATGTCTCCTGGGTAAGTAGATGGTGATTTTCTCTCTCGTAAAAATATTATTTAAGCAGAAACATGTAATTTGAGAACCTAAAGGCATCTAGGGGTTTCATGTTAGTAGAGACGTTTGGGAGAACTTCAGAAAGTATTGCCTTAGAAAAGCAGACAAATATTTTTATATGTGTTAGAAATCCTTTGGCAAAAGTGTGATGGTGTGCTTTCTAAAATGTGAACTGTAAGACATGGAAACTGTAGATTTGTTCTGGCATTATTAAGTTGCTTCATCTTTGTATCCATAGGCAGAATTTAAAACACATTAATGCAAAGTCAAGGTTATGATTGTAAGATGTTTTTAACTGCATAACTTTGGTATTCAGTAAAAATAGTATAGATCTCTTTTTGGTGTGTTAAAATTTCAAGGCTAGGATGAGTAGAATTTTTATCTGGGGATATTGTCGGTATGTTCCTTGGTTTTTAGAAACAAGATAGCAATAGCTATCTCTCAATGTTACATGTCTCATTAATTTATGTCCATAATGGCCATGTATAGTGCAGTTTAACATTCCAAGAATAACAATGCCATGTTAACCCTAATCAAATTTGACACTTTAATGTTCTTTCAAGTTAGTTTTCTACCAAGAACAGAAAGATTAGTTTGAGCTCAAAATGATGAGCACAATCTGTAAACGCTTAAAGAAACAAATGCTTTAGCTCCCTGCTATCAAGTTCAGTGAGCTTAGTACATTAAAATTAATAGGTAAATGGAGTCCCTTCTACCCTCCATCTAAAGTTGAGTCTCTAAAACCGGTGTTTTAGCTAGCACCCACATCTGTAACCCAACTGTACTAATCACAGAACGCAGAACTTTTTTTTAGCTTAGAATTATGGTTTTCCGAAGTTAACAGGCAAAATAGATGTGTCCATATTTTCTGTCCATAAATAATTTTTACTACCTTAATTTGAAATTCATGAATTAGGTTATTCTTTATATGAAATGGCACAATATTTATCTGAAGATAATGATTGTGATTTTTCTATTATAGACAAGTTATTCTTTATAGTACTAAATTGAGATGCATCTTAGTTTAAGCCCAATTCTCAGAATTAGTTTCAAGAAATTGAAAAAATTTTTGAGTTATTCATTATTAAAAATTAATATATTTTAATATCAATATTATTGCTATTATTGATTTTTTCATCACCTCCTAGAAAAGAGACCATTGGCCTCGACAGTGAGTTTCTTTCCTCCCTGTGCAGATGGCTCCGGCCGCTAATTTAGATGCCCAAATGGGTGTCTGCCACTTTCTCCCAGTACATAAACACTGAAGAAAGGAGTAGGTTCAAAAGTGTATGCCCTCCTTCATCTGATTAATCCTCCTAAAAGATTAATTCTTCTAAAGCAGTGCCTGCCTAATGGAGTCTTTCTGCCATGAGGGCAAAACTTGAAACAATTCCTTATAAGCTTCAACTGCCATTGGATTTGACTTACTTCAGACTCCATTATTCTCATTTTCAAAAAAGATTTTGTTTATTCTAATCCTTTTTGTTTATTCTAATACTTTAAAGGTCAAGTTGTTGGCTAAAAATTTAGAACCAGTTATTTTAACAGAGTCAGAATACTTGTATTTTCTCAGGTTAAGATTTTTCCTGTATATTCCATTTTCTTACAAATGTCTCTGTGCCTGAGTTTGTCAAAAGCAATGTTTATGAGTTTAATTACTGTGGTATTATAGGAAAAACATTAATTTGATTGGTATGTGCTGTGGCATGAATTAATAAAAATGTTCATTAATATTTTAAAATGCCTTATTTTGAATATAGGGTGTAGGGAGACACTTTTAAATGTTGATCACTTCAGTTTTAATCAGTCATTGTTTTACACGTTGAACGACATCTCTCTGACTTCTCTATGTGGAGTGAAACATATCTGGTATTCTAATTTCTATTTAAACATTCATTTAGACTTTGTTTAAAAATGATCCATCTCATCTCAAACCACATAGTGAATCTCACAGTGGAGAGAGGAGATTTTATATCTCTCTGTCCCTGCTTCTTCTAAAGTATTTCTTAGACACACTTTGCCCAACATGATAAACATAAATGTATATTGCGGAACATCATAAGCTCAGAGTGAAACACCACCTGTATTTTCCTGGTGCAACTAGGGCACATCTATGGGAGTAGGGTGTTTGGGCAACTGCTTAAACCACTCCTGCGGGGTTTTGTGACTGAAATGAACAAGTGGAGAGTAGCTACCTATTCCTCTAGGTGAGGTGAGGATTCAAGTCATCTTGCTATAAGGATTCAACAATCATTCAACAAGTGTTTATCGAGTGCTTCTTCTATGATATTCTTGGCACCAAGGAAACATCAGGGAATAAGATGCTTGAAAATCCCCATCCTCACAGAACTCATATTCTAGTGGAGGGAGACAGACAAAAAGCAAGTAATATTTCAGATAGTGAATAAAATAAAGGAGGGACGGGGTTAGGAAATGCCAGGAACTGAGAGGGGGTGTTGCAAATTGGTTGGTCAGGCTATATGAGCAAAGACCTGAAGAAGGTAACAGAGTCAGCCATGGCGAAATGTAAGAATCAAGAACATCCCCAGGTGAAAGAATGTTCAGGTGCCAAGTCTTAAGGCAGAAGTGTAACTAGAGTGTGTGAGGAATGGCAAGAAGGCCAGGGTGGCTGGACTATAGTGACATTCTTGGAATTTCCTTAAGTTTCTTGTATGTCTTCAGACCTGTCGTTGGTCCTTTTTTTTGTTGGGGATTCCAAGGTACACCCAATCCCTCTCTCTAGTCAAATCTCCAGAGAATAGTGGCTTATAGAGGAGTCGTCATAGGGCAGCACACACTGGCAGGTGCCAAATAAGGTTGCAGACAGCAGGAGGGGGCTGGAGAGAACTAGCCATCATGATACATTTGTGCTTTACAAACGGCCCTGCAAGAGTCGACAAGTTTATTTTTAGTGTGGTTGAAGCAGTGTTACAATGTGCGTGCATGATGCTGTTTTTGGAGTAACAGAGATTAGAATAAAATTTAAATTAATCTTAAAGATAGTATTGAGAAACAGGGTTTAAGAGTGAGGATCCAGATTTAAGGAACAGAGTTCTTCAAAGAGTAATTTTTACTTTTTGTTAGGGTACATTAAATACACAATATGAAACTTCATTTTGGAATCTCTATACAAGGGTGGGTAAAAGTAGGTTTACAGTTCATATGGAAACTAATACAATAATTAATAAATAATAATTAATAAACTCTGTGTTTCACATACTCACAACTGTAGGCCTACTTTTGCCCACCCTGTATATTCTTTGCCTATAAATACCTCTTTCAGAAGTGTGGTTTCCAGACATAGTCCTCAGGGCATTTGTTCATGAAAGCTGTATGGGTCCCTGAAGTCTGTAAATGTGACCTCATGCCAGAACGACCTACTTTATTGCAAAGTCACTTTGCCTGGAAATATAAGATTAGCAGATCCCACTTGGGAACCTGTCACTGTGCAAACTACCTTGTTGTTCTTTTAATTCTCAAGCTCTGAAATCAGTTATAAAGAACTTTCTGGTATTTCAAATTTATGGATATATATATATTCACACATATATAAATTGTTATTTGTGTACAGTATGTTTTATCAGCTGCTTTCCATTTTTTAAAATTAGGAACTATAATCTCTGGCCAGGTGCCTTAGTTCGTGTATCATCCCAATACACCAAAGTTGGACACACAGAAGAATCTACTATATTTTTGCTGTGTATAATGTACACCCAGGTTTTTGTGCACACTACATGGGATTATCATGTGCACTATTATACCCATGGCATGTAATCATTATACTCATGTATAATGCACATCCTTGTTTTTCCCTCAAAAATTTGGGCAAAAAGTATGCATTATACACAGCAAAATGTGGTAAATACATGAAACAACGGATCGATGTTTTTCTCTTTCTCTCTCACCATCTCGCTCTCCCCTTCCTCTCTCTCTCTCTCTCTCTCTCTCTCTCTCTCTCTCTCAAATCTAAGAACATTTAAGAAAATGAAGGGAAGCTATGAAGAATATGAGCACATACATTTACATAACATGGGGTGCTAGAGACTAAGTAAGAACTCAGAACTCTGGAGTCTGTTTTCTGTTACTTGAAAGAGATGCTCCTATTAAATCATTAAGTGTATGCATATTGTTATATTATAAAATAAATATTACTAGAAACTGGCTGAAAGACTAACATGAGAATTACACATACTCCGTGTAGGATGGGATGCTTGACGTGGACATGAAGGGGAAAGGTGTCCTCCAGGGAGGAATCTGGCACCTTTCCTTGGTCCCATGACTCGGTATGTTTCATCTCATTTCCATATAGATGCCTCTTTCAAATTGTCAAGAATCTCTGTTCTTGTTTTCCTTTTTAACCTCTCTGATCACTTAGATATGCATCAGTCCTGATGAATCTAAAGCTGAATGATTTCAGTTATGACTTCGTCCGAGATTTACCTCCTGTTGGTTTTGCCAGTCTTTCCGTCTAGATGACAAGTCTTTTAGACAGTAAGTTTCTGAAAATGTTCACTTCTATATTTTCCTTTCTATGCTCTAAACATACACCACTGATGCCAGCAGTGTTTCCCTAGCATTATTTACTCTCCTCTCTTTACCTGTTGGGATACATTAGAAGGTTTGCTAAACTTATTTCAAACACCTGTGCAGGTTTTCATTTTTTCAACTTTACTTACAATTGACAGGAAATCAGAGGGTGTCTGGTGGTTCAGATAAATTGTTTACTTCTGCTCCCAGCTGCTAAGATTCTCCCAGAAACTCACACATGGAGACAGTTTTTACTTCTTCCACTAAATATTTTTTCACTAAATAAATGGACTCTATATCTAGATTGGGAAACCTGAGAAATTGTACCAGGTGGCTCTAGTACATATGGATATGGAGTGTTTTATACAGCCAGCTGCAAAGTGTCGAAAGAAGTATCTACTTGTAGGAAGACTTCCATTGTTGTTTTTAAATTTTTATGTATTTTTATTCTCTATTTTTTTACCTTTTGACTCCTTTCACCACCAGTCTGTTTTTAATTTAATTTTTCATTGTGTTTAATATTAAAATGTGAACCCTTTAAAAACAACCATAGTTCTAACTTACAGGGTATTCAGACATTTAAAAGGGAGTAAATCATCCTCCTTTGTCTCCAAACTGACCCTTTTCCACTGCTTCTCTGCTTCCCATTTCTGTTCCTGGTGATTCTCACTCTCGTGCTCCAACACTGTGACAATGTACCTTAATAAGGAAAACACAAACTTCAGAGACAGATCCTGGGTTTAAATCCTGATTCTTCCAGTAACTGTGTGCCCTTCGGCAAAATTTTAACCTCTGAGGTTGAGTTTGTGCATCTGTAAGAGGGGGCTGGGAAACTTTTCCTGCTGTGGTATTTCAAAAACAGTGCATGTCAAATGCTTATCAGAGCACTAGAACTCCCAAGAAATTTGTTAAATTCCCATTCGCTCCTCTTGTCTGTCCCTTCCTGCCTGGCCCCATTGCTATATCACTGATTCGGGGATTTATTGTCCTGTATCCAACTAGACTCTGTAGGGAGCACTAATTTCCAACTTTCCTCTCTCCAATCCCTTTCAGTCACTTCCACTCTTCAAAAAGTTCTCTTAAACCCAGATTTTCATCAGTTTTTTTGACAGATCAAATCCTTACAGATTCCTCCCCATCCACAGATAAAGGTAAATTAAACATTCTTGAGCCCAACTGATTTCTTGCACAGACTAGGCAGGAGGGGCCCAATCAGAAGCAGGCGGAGCCAGCGTTCCCTCTGCTCCACCTTGGCTGGCTCCATTCCGTTGGTCTGAGCCCTGGTCTTGGACAAGATGAACTTTGCAGTCCATGGAACTGCTCTTTTGGTTCTCTGTGACATATCTCTGGGTCTCACAGGCCAGCGTCTGAGGGCGAGGGAGAGAGGCAAGTCCATGGGAGGTGCACTGTCACTGTCCGCAGATGCTTCCCAAGGGGTAGTCATGTTTCCCCTTGGGGCTGTCATCTCTGCCTGGGTGCTCCCAGGCCTGAAGGTCATGCACTGAAAGGTGACAAAATATGGATAAAAGAGGGTGAAGAAAATCATATAATGGTCTGCAAGTCACTAGGTGTATTCCCCTTTTCTCTTGGGTGAAAGTAAAAGAGAGAGAGAATGAGTGCTCAAGCAGGTGCATGAAAGATGTCACTTAAAATCTAAACTTCAGAGCACTGTATCCTGACTGAACAAGAAGTATGACATTTCAGGGAGAAGGTGCTGATCTATGTCATGGTTCATTTTAGATGCCATCTTGAAGCCTTCAGAGCCCAGGACTAGGGAGACCAATTGTTACTTGTTCCCTAAAATCAAGAGGTGATATAATTTGCAACAAGTTAGTATATCAGAATTTGTTCAGAGGGATCGGAGTCCATGCCCAGTTCAGGGATTTAGTTCTGATGGCCCCAACCTTACTGCAGGCTGGTGAAAGTGAGAGTCCCGTGGGTGTTAGCTGCCTGGGTCAGCTGGTCAGCACCCCTGTCAAGGAAAATGTGCCACACCCTGTGATTACGTGGCCTGGAGAGAAGGGCAGGTATGGCAGCCCTCCTTTGCACATGGACAGAAGGTAAAACTCAGGTAATGAGGATGGACTGGTTCCTCCCCCGTTGAGAAAAACCACTATGTGGCTGTCTTGGAGAGATCCCTTTGAGCAATTAGGAGGAGACGAGTTCAGGGATGCCATTTTTGGAGGAAAGATTGGAGAGATTCCACGATGAGCAATTTCAAGTTAAGTTGCTAAATAAATGTTAACGCTATTTCAGGGATTCATTCACACTGGGTGGCCAAAAGTCCTTTTACAATCCCTGTTGCCCACCACAGTTATTTATAGTGTCCTCTTTCATTCTCAAAGGGGCTCTGGTTGGGCAATAAATTACATGGTTACTTTCATTGTTATGACAGAGTATGAATGGACAATAAAGTGAAGAGAAGTGAGGAGAAGGAGGACTGAGAAGGTATGAGCTCCCCACAGGAAAGGCTTTGCTGCTAAAACTCCGAAGTCCAGTGATGGGAGGGAGTGTGAACAAGCCCATGCACTAATCCAGCGTTAGACAGGAGCACACCAGCCTCGTGACTTTGGTGAAGTGAATTAATCCCTTTGAGATGACTTTTTTTTTTTAAACATTTTTTTTAAAGATTTTTATTTATCTTTAGAGGGGAAGGGTAGGAGAGAGAGAGAGAGAAATATCAATGTATGGTTGCCTCTGGTGTGTGCTCTGCTGGGAACTGGCCTGCAACCCAGGCATGTGCCCTGACTGGGAATCGAACCGCGATCCTTTGGTTCGCAGGCCCGCGCTCAATCCACTGAGCTACACCATCCAGGGCGACTTTTTTTTTTTTTAACAAAACAAAGATCATTGTACAAGAACACCTCATTTTATTGCACTCCACAGATTGTGCCTTGCTTTTTGTTGTTGTTGTTGTTGTTTTACGAATTAAAGGTTTGTGGCAACCCAGAGTCGAGCAAGTCTACCACTGCCATTTTCCCAACAAGCTCAGATGATGGTTAGCATCTTTTAGCAATAAGGTATTTTTAAATTAAGGTATGTGCATTGTTTTCTTAGACATAATGCTATTGTATAGTTAATAGACTACAGTATAGTGTAAACATAACTTTTATATGCGCTGGAAAACAAAAAAATGTGTGTGACACAGTTTCTTGTGATATTTGCTGTATCACGGTGGTCTCGAACTGAACCTGGAGTATCTCCAAGGTTTGCCTGTACTCACCTCACGTGGTAAGTCATGAAGATTAATCATAAAAATGCAAGGAATTGGGGACAAGAGATGTCAAAAAAAGAAGAGGGCGAAGATCTTGCCTGGCCACACTACTTAAAATAGGGCACCTCTGCTGCCCATCTAGATTGCTTAGCCTGCCCTTGCAGAGTATCTCCAGCCAGTCTCATTGTAAGTTTTGGGCCCAGCCTGAACCATTTCCCTAGATGGAACCTCCACCTTTCTGAACACATGAGGTACATTCACACCCTTTACCTCTCCTGCAGTGAAATTTAACTGCTACTTCTAAACCAAGTTCAAAACTAAGTCTTATCGGTAAAGGTCATGTGATCATTAGAATTGTTCTCGCCACGTATGTAGGTGTAGCCCTTGTGCAAAGTAAATTTGCATTATGTCATTAAGACTGACAGAACAGACTACAATATACTTCAAAATTCTAGGTGTTCAATATGCCTTTGATAATTGACACATTTAAATGTAATCAAAATCTGTTTTTATCATCAATAATGATGCAATGACTTCCTAAACAAAATTAACAGGATATTCAAAATACTCTGGGGAAGAAAGAAAGACAGGATTTTCTTCTAAGGACCAGTGCTAATCCAAGAAAATGAGACAATAAGTGAGGAAAGAGCACTATTTTAACTTTCATTCCACCAAAAAATTAAGGTGAGTTGGAAACTATTAAAATGCAAAGAAAGTTCCCACTCCTTTCAGAAAGGAGATGCGTGGATTCGGGAGTGTGAACATAGTGGTGTTCCTCTCACCGTGGAAATTTGGGCTTTTCATCCTGGCACACTTTGTTCATCTTAGCTCTTAAATTTATAATCATTATGCACTCCCCAAGTTACACCAAGAGAGTGAAATGAGCTGACTTAGCTCTGTCTGGTAGCGTGAAGGAAAGTACCTGAAGGTGGATGACAAAGTTCTTCCATCTGTTGGCCTGGTTAAAGTAGTACCACTAGGTAAATGCACTGAGCCTCCTCCTGTTGGGTAGGAAGGATGTGAAGATCTCCCATTTCCTGGGGCCCACGAAAATAACCTAAGTTATACCTGCTATTTAAATTAGCTTAGCCTTAAGAAAGGCTGGGTGTAAAAATGTTACCAGTATAACAAAGCAGAAGGGAGAAGTAGCATTGTCATAAAATTCTCAAAATCACCAGCATCCGTCCTCCCAGACTGATGGGAGAGAAATCAAAATGGAATCACTCGTAGGAGAATGAAAGTGTTGACCGGTCGGTCTCTGAGAGATTGTCACAGTGACCCCTGGGGCCTACAGAGCAGCAGTCTGGGTAGTTTCACGTGACTTTGGTACTGCAGTATCTGAGCTGCCTGCAGATCCGAACAGCAGCAGAAGCAGCAGCAGAGAGAGCACGTATTTTTAAATGTGAATGACAGGTGTGCTGGAGACTTTTCTAGACTTGCAGGCAGATTGCAGCCTTGTGCAGTCTGGACTAACCAGATACAGCCTAGTCTCCTGATATACTGGAGGATTACACCTGCCAGCATGTGTCCTTTAACCTCTGAAGGTTCACAGGGGTCTCTCTGGGTCATAGTCCCATGGCCGAACTCCCACTGAAGGAAGTCGAGTAAGGACTTTGTTGACCACTGGTGTGACCTCTGGAGATAAAGGAAAACAGAGTTTATTTTTGTTTTTCTTTTTCCCTAAAGGCTGTGCTGGAGTACAGACAGGAAAGCAGGGATGTGAGAAATGTTTGAGAGAGGGAGAAAAAAAAATAAAAGAACATGTCTCATTGCCACATGTCTCAAGTGACACATTCGCTTCTCTTTGTAGGAGCCAGTACTGAGGCCTTAGAGGCTGTGACAGCTCACTTGCGGTGCTTCACATTCTGCCACTTTCTCAACAACCTTATTAAAACCCTGTGGGGATGTCCGGATGGTACCTGCTGAGGCATCCGTGTGGGTGTGCACCCAGCTCTGCCTCTGGCCTCCATGGGAGAGTCTGACACGATCAAACGTAAAAGTGTTCTTATTTTATTAAAATGAGATTGAAATGCACTCCATTTCTACACAAACCACCTGTGTTTTTAAACACAGAATTGCAAGTCATTGTGGCTGGGTACAAATATATGTCTCAATATTCATTGGACAAGTGTATTTCCTCAAATGAGGAAATGAACTATCCCTATCTAAGATAGTGGAGTATGACAAAAGATATTAAATACATTGGTTTCAAATATTGAGTTGAGAAGATTTTGTTTCCCCAAATTTTCAGGTGAAGGATCAGTCTATGCTCATTTCACTCAATTTTTTTCAGTGTAACCTAAACCTGTTCATATCTATATTCAGCAAAACTGCCATGGTTGCCTGGCAACGAGGCTTAGTGGGCTAGCAAGGCACCAAAGCAAGAAATCAAATGCAGCTAACAAAACCTTGATTTATGCTGCCACTAGACAGAAAATTCATTCTCCCTGTGTTCTGTATGGATTTTTCTTTTCAAAGCATAAGTAAATCTTTCAAAATGTTAGCTCAATGCTATTAGGAGTTTTAAAATTATGGTGTATTAGGTAACATTTCAAGGTAATTGAATAAGTATGAGGGAGGAATGTCTCACTGCTCTCCCTTAATTAAAACAAGAGTAGCTCTTTTCCTTATAGACCACCTTGGACTTTCACTCTTACTTTTTAAATTTTCTCCACAGAAATATGTACACATTATTCTTGAAATAAAATAGCATGGAAATTGAAGTGTCAACATTGAGAAACACAGGTTTAGGATTAATTACTTCCACACAAGTATTTTTGTGTTGTCTGCATGGGAATAAAAAGAAGAATAAATTAAAATGACTTTTCTTACATAGATTCTTCTACATTTTCTTATCTACTTTCTTTTCTTATATTCTTGCCCATGGAAACTTTATCACCTCTAAAATTAAGAAAAAGGAATGCCCTTGGATTAAACTAAACCAGTGTCATCTGCTTCATGGACAATATGTGCAATGTTATTGGAACATAACTTGAAATTTAAAACGTAGATTATCTGTTGTTTTATTATCTCACTTGTTTCTTAGTTCAGATTTTATTAAATAAGTTCAATATTCTGATTAAAAGAAAACTAAAGGACTCAGTCAAATCCTTTTTGAAATAAGATTAGGGAGTGATATGAGATAAAACAAACAACTGGGCTATTAAAGTGAAGATGTTGGTAAGTCTGACAAGAATGAGAATGAAGGAGTGACAGAACGAACTCGGTAATATCTGGGGTAGCCGGTACAAGTCCTCAAAACCTGCCGTGAACATACCTTTAGGTTCCCACACGACAGAGGACGCCAGTCTTTTATTATTACTTTGTTGTCAAACAGTCATATATATCGATTTGATGTTCTTTTTTGTCTTTATGCCATAGTTGGTATGAATTATGGTTTTTCTAGCAAAGTGGAAATTCAGATTTTATGTTAATCTCTTCTAATTTGTAAGTGTTGACTTCAGTAAAAACAATGTCCATGTGTTAAAGGTTAAACAAAATGTACCTGAAAGTCTGGAATATGCTTGTGGTTGTTATTTGCGACTCCTGAGGAAGGGGCAGAAGAGAAGAGGGTTGATGAAGGAATTCTTACCTGTGAAGAGGCTGCAAATAAAAGAGAGGAGCTATCAGGGAGTCACAAGAAATGGAATCCTATTTGGCACCATTGTAACTGAGGGTGGGCAGGATTTCAGGAAGAGGAGGCACGGTATCCACTGGATTCAAAGTGATATCAGTGAAAGGGCATTTGTGGTCTGAGAAGAGAAATTGAAAGGGGTTGGTGGCAGTCAAGCACACATGCAATAAGTTATACGGAAAGTGCAGGCGTGAAAGTGGAAACTACGGCCGACATTTTCCTGGAAGTTAGGCCACTGTCACTTGAGGGGAAGTTGAGGGAAGACAGAGTACAAATTTCTGGAGCAGTGGGAGGAGATGGGACCAAGTCAGAGGTCTAGGGTTAACCTTCTAAAGAATGAAGAATTTGAATGGAAGCAGAACACACAAATGAATATGTAAAGTTTTAGTGTGTGGTTAATGACATGAATTTTGAGTAAATTCCACGTTGGTTGGCATGTTTTGTTTGGAATAGAGGTGAGGTGGGTCCTTGGAATAAGAGGAGGGCAGGGTGAGACAGAAGGAAGAATGGGAAAGAAGGTCTGTGATAAAATAATTGTAAGCATTATGGAAAGCCATGGTGCAATTGGATAAAGTGATCTGCGTTGAAATTCTCCAGCAATTTGCAGTAACCTGGGAGAAAATGACTGAAATGATCTTTAATCTGTAGGAACTGAAGATAGTTAACGAGGGCTTCTGTGTGCTGAAGTCTGTGCTGCTGAAATGTTGGACCTTGGGACATGGGTCAGGGAGAAAAGTGAAAGAGGTTAGTAGGCTGAAGAGATTTCAGAGATGTTAAAGACGCAAGGTCATGGGAAAGGCTAAGTGTACATTCATTGTAAGAGACAAGGTAAACAGGTTTTAAAAAGGTTATGATCAGAGGAAAGTTTCAGGGCTTGAGGTCGCTCAGCAAAAACAATTTGGGGTAAAGGCATACAGAGTTCTGTGTGGGGGCTCCTGGAGAGGAAGTGAGAGGCACTCCAGTAGAAGGGAGCCAGGGACTAAGCTCAGGGATGGCATTTTGCGTGTGACATCCGGGAAGACAGCAGAGAACACAGACAGTGGAGAGGAGAACCAGATCAGGTGAAACACTGCTTGAAAAACACAGGAGAATACTTCAGAAGTTGGTAAATGGACACTATATTTTTACTTTATATCACTTGTAAATTATAATTATAAACCAATTGTGTGCCCATGACACCCTCTTCCCTATGAAATTGAAGAAAAAAACGTAGTTTATCTATTTTGTTCACACTGAATACCCAGTTCCTAGAATAGTGATGGCTCCCAGTAACTGTGGTTCACAAATATTTGTGAGGTGAGTAAACAGACAGCAGCAGAGGCGGAAGGCGATCATGCAGTTTGATGTCATGGGCTTCAAAAACAGACGTGAGGTCACTGACCGAAATGAGAGGAAAGTGTTTTGGGAGTGGCAGCGAGGAGCTTATCTCTTGATGAAAACATAAAAGATAATAATTTCCAGCTCAATTTTAGTAAAAGACGTAATTAATGCAAACAGGTGGCTTAATTTTTCAGTCAGAAGCATGTGCGTATTTCATTGCTTTAGTCATAGAAACCAAAACTGCGCTTGTTTTAAGTCAAAATATATCAAAATTTTATATTTTGGTTTCTTCAAAGATCATTATGAAATGGCAAATGTATTTTAAAATTGTCACTTTCAAAATGCAGTACAGCGATTTCTGGGGTTGCATTTTCCACAAGGTCACTTTCAAGAGTTCATGCAATCTGGCTGTTCGGGTCATGATGAACAGTAAGCTGGACATGCATCCGCCTGCCAAAGCAACACTGAAGATGCCAAGTGTGGGAGCCGGGAAAGTTACAGAGGCATCAGGTCTGCTTGACACCTTTGGCTTTTGGCAAAATGAGTCAAGGACATGACTTGACAGCTTTTTTGGGTGAACAAGTTGTCCCTTTTGTTTAAAGTGTCATCAAGAAATGATGTGTATTTGTAGACGTCAGCCAGAAAATGAAGCACTTTTAAAAATGCAATTTTAAAAGAGTAATATTTGAATATGAACTTACTCTGATTCTCATTTTGGTTTGGAAGCATCACAGAATTACCTTTTCTTTTTTTAAGTTTATGCTCTGTAAGCGATAAGATTGTATTTTCTCCTCTTTTTACCACCCTTTTTTCACTAAAAGTAACATTTTCATTATTTAAATAAAAGTAAAATTATTGTCAGATATGTTCCCCTAATCTTAAAATATTGACCAAAAAGTCTGTTGAGAATTTTTTCCCCATAAAAAAAAGACACATTTTTTATTTTCACCAATGACTTTATTGATTTGGATATTTTAAGTATGTCAGCTATCTTCTGCCTGGTATATAATATTAATTGTTCTCAATGTATATCTTGATTTGATTGCTATCAACTTCAATTGGTCTACCCTACTGTGGAGCATCAATCAGCAAGAAATCTCCAGCACAAAACTTCGCAAACCACTTTTGACACATTTGATCAACAGCACCTTCTCCATATACTGCACAAATCTTTTTTTGCATTTCAGTTGCATTTTTACCTGTCTTTAAATAATACAGCATAATATGCTGAAAATGTTGGGTATTTTCTTCCATCTTCAATATTAAAGTGGCTACAGAAAAATTCACCAATGCTGATAAGTGTTTTTTTTTAATATATGCTGGTATGACAGCTGTGACAATACAATCCACCAAATTGTTTCAAATGGTGTTAAAGACAACTAGGTGCTACTAGAGCCATCTTACAGAAAAACAGCAAATGAACTTTTTGGCCAACTCAATATTTTCTGGACTAAATATGTTATCTTGTGCTTTATGTGTATAAAAGGGAAAAGTGGGAATGAGTCCTGGATTTTGTCAGAAGGGGAAATATACAGGATTTTTCAGAAACAGAGAGGAAGACAAAGTCAAATATCTCCAGCAGTTACATGGCTATCAGGATGCCAAGACTTTTTACACTGAAGATAGAACTTGATGAGGTGATAGGTGTTTCCATGGTAAGATGTTCTGGGTCACAGCCACATGGTGCTATGGTCATCCATCCTGTCCTTCCCAGGACCATGACCATACATAGTGGGCCCTTAAGAAGACACTGATTTTATTTGATGCATGAATTTGTTTGTTTCAGAAGGGATGTCCTGATACATAGTCCACTGAGAGTGAGACAGGCATGTTTTTAAACATGCATATAATAAATAGATTATTGATTAGAGAGTTAGAATGGTGACAGAAAAGTAATTTAAAATTTAACATCCGATTTTCCAGTTTGAAATAAATACAACGTAAAGATATCTCTGGGACCAGTTGTTACTTGAAGAAATATTGTAAGAATACCTATTTTATCCGTCGGACTGAGAACTCGGGATCACCTGTTCCGTGTGCCGGGAAGCAGGGACCGCATCCCGGCTCTCAGCAGCTACCTCCCAGTGCAACTAATTCTAAGCCTATTTGTAGCTACTCAGTTACAGTTTCTAATATTTGTTTTACTTTCAAATAGTTTACTCTGATCTTTGAGTAGTACAACTTTTGTTTATGTTGTATTTTCAGAAATGTATCTTAAAGCTGTCTTTGAAATTCTAGATTTTGCCGATTAAGGTTAGATTTTGTAGCTCTTAAGCAATATTTTTATCCTTTCTAAAATTAAGTCTATTTTGACTGTAATAATTAGGTTTACTCTATTTCTAAGATAAGAAAAGCATGCAATAGAAAAATTATATTTTCAACCTTTCAGGTGGATATATAAAATACATAGGTTATTTACCAACAATCCTTTACTGGAAGTTTTTTTCTCTCAACTTTTTCTGTCTCTTCATTATGTATTATTTTCTTATTTTTTATTCTAGCCACAATACATGCATGTGGGTGAGAAATGTCCAAATAAAAGAAATGGATATAAAATAAAAAGTAAATATCTACCTCCATCCTTCACCTCCTTCCTCAATTTTACTCCCCAAGGAAAACCACTGTTCAAATAGTATGATAATGGGGAAAATACAATAAAAATAAATTTTAAAAATAAAATAAATAAAAATTAAAAAGTTTATAAGTTTTAATTCATATGATGGTTATAAGTAGGTATTTAAATATTATTTTCCTTCATTTAGTAATTTGTTTTTCCATTGAAAGAAGAATTTGAAACATAATACTTCCCACTTATAGTTATATTCTGTTTTGAAACTGAAATTAAGGCTTTGACTTCATTGTATATTATGATTTTTAAGTTGGAAGCTAATAAACAGCATTTCCATTCTCATGACTATGAAACTATCATTTACATATTTGATCCATAGTCCAATGTCATTGAAAGTTGCCTCTCAGGCATGACTTTCTCAGATCTCCCAGCCAGTGGAGTCTCGTTATTTTCTTTAAAGTTTCTTCTACTACTTCTCAGTCCTGTTCAACTGGTAATTGATAGCCCATGAAGTTCTTGTTCATGGATTATTTTTAGTTTTGCTGGGGAACCTTTATTAATTAGAAAAAATATCTTTATATATATAATCCACTTTCAGAAACTTCTAACTTTTGATCTTATACTTAGTTAATAATTTACCTTGAAATTGAATTATAATTTCAAAATATATTTTTCCTCAGAACTTGTTTTTATTATTTTTTTTCAGTCATTCAGTTTGCTAATAAGAGACCTAATAACAACCTGATTCTTTTATTTGTAGATCATTTGTTTCTTTGGTTTTTCCTCTCTAGGAGCTTTTTATATTTTCTCTTTATCTGTGAATTTCAAATTTTCTTCAGGACAAATCTCGGTCTGAGTTTAGCATTGGATAGAACTTTCAATCTAAATACATCTATTTTTCTTACATTTTCTCATTCTTTTTAAAGATAATGTTGAAACACTAGGAGCTATCCTTGTTTCGTAATGTGTTTCATATTTTTCATAATTTTCCCTTGGTTTTACATACCTCTTTTTTATTAATTGTCCTGGCCATTGGGCTTTTTGATGTTAGCAAGTACATTTTAATTTCCAAAACCTTTCCATTGCCTCACTGGTATTTTTTCACAGCATTTTGTTGTTTGTTTGTTTATTTTATAAGTGCAATGATCTCTTGACTCTCTGAAGGTACTAATTTGGCTTTTCATTTGTTTAAATTTGCTTATATTTCTTTGCGTGTCCTCAAGGGTCATTTTTTAAATTTGTTTATTTTGGATTGTCCGTTTTGGACTGTTCTTTTTCTTTTTCAGATGTCTGGCTGTCCTTTTTGTCCACATTTGTGAATGATTGCCCACACTGGCCCGTAGCGGCAGGCGGGTGGGGTCCCTCTGTCCTTTTGTAGTTCTGTTTCCCCAGTGGGCCTGTCCTGGAAGGCCGAGCTGTGGTCTGAGAAGGGGGTTGGCACTGAGTGGCAGTGCGACTTCCCCAGAGGACGTGAGATCAGGGAACCTCCGCCTGGGAACCACAGTCACCTGAGTTAGAGCTGGGAAGGCTCCTGCTCTTGGGGGTGGAGCACTTCAATTATTGCTGAGAAAACCTACCTTTTTTTCCCTCAGAATAGTTCCTTCCTATGCTTCTGAGGGTGTCAGTTCTTACCTTAAACTACTTTGTTCCTCTTCCAGTCCCAGAATCTTTTAAAATGCATTTATATGTAATACTCCTTGTCTTTTTTAAGCATGTAAATTGTCCTACACAATTCTCCATGTAAGTAAATCTTAGGAAATAAATTAAAATGATAAGTATAGTAAAATTTAAGGTCTCCTAAATATTCAGTGTAGTACATAAACTTGTTTTCAATTTAAAATCTCAGGTCTAAACCAATTACTCAGTTATGTATTTTAAATGGGAATTAAAAGGCAGATCTAAACTCTCTCAAATGGTAAAAATACATAAAATATGAACTATGCAAAACCCTTTTGCATTAAAATATTAATTAGATTTGTTCAGTCATTGAAATGTTGCTGTTTTTAATTCTAAATTTACCCACCAAGGAAATAATTCAGCCAATTAAGGTTATATAATAACCAGAAATATTGGCCCAGATTCTGAATGAATCCTTGTCAATGATTATAATGAAACATGCTCATACTTCTTCAAGTGACTTTCTCAAAGTCCTTTAAACATATGTGCATGGGGGGGTAAGTGTGAGTTGAGGCAGGGGAGAAATCTTGAATCAGGCCATTCAAGTCCCTCATCCACTCCTTGCTCTAGCTCCCCTGCCCTGGATGGGACTTTGCCCTTCTTTAGCTTTTAAGATTTGTACATGCCTTCTTTATCTATGCGGGGGCCCTTGTCCTGGGTGCCAGATGTGGGGGGGCTCCACCCGCAGAGCCCCATCCCTCCATCACGGATGAAAATAAAAACTACCAAGACATGACTGCTTGGGGAGGAAAGGTGGTCAAACTCTCAGAGGAGAATGACCCAGAGCCCTTTACTCACTGGGCTTTTATTGGGCTCAAATACACCGGAATACAGGTTTAACATTTCAAAGAAATCTGAGGGCTTAATCTGAGTCAATGTCTGTCAGGAAAGGGGGTTGCCAAACTTTGGGAGACATAACTCATTTCCTCCTGGGACACTTATCACTTAAGTGAGAGCACTCTTAGCAAAGCAGGTTTCACAGGACTTGAGGAATTCTTTCTTATGCCCGATCACCCAGGGAGCCATCCTGGCCCATACAGGGCTGCACCACTCGCCCCCACAGTTTCAGGCTTTAAGCATATAAGGAAGCAGGAGACATCTCCCAGATGGAAATGAGGACTCGCGCTATGTCAGAATAGCTGGGGGGCGAGGGTCCATCACATCCTCTTTGCTGCAGCCCCCCGAGTCCTTCCATGAGGCCTCCCAAGTGGTTGCGTCTGGCTTAGGTTGCCCCTCCCATGAGGAGTCTTACCCGTCATTGACTGCCAACCAAGCATTGGGGCCAGAGATGGATGAGGCAGAAGCAGTGCTCCTGACAGGGAGATAAGCTTTGTCTCCTTAGCAGGTCACATCCTTGTGACAGGACAGACCCAGATGAAGTGGGTCCCTAGGCTCTTACACAGCCCACCATGGGATGAGGGTTACAACTCCTGAAACCAGGCTGAACTGTCCGCAACACATCTAGCTAAATACCTTTGATAAATCCAGCCTTTTTCTCACTTAGGAATATACTCCTCTTGGAGGATGTTCAAATGATATCCAACTGAGTTCTAGAAAGCTCTCATAACGTTGACTTTTTTGTCACAATGCTCAAGGTCAAGCTGCTGACAATTCCTGAGAGACTGAGCAAGGGACTGCTGACCTCTAGAGGATACTTGATGCAATAAATGAATTTTTTTTGTGCTAATAACAGCGCTGACATCAGATAGTTGTAACGAATTTGAATTGGGATAATGCAAGTGAAGTGCACAGTGTGGTGCCCAGCACTTAGTAAGAACTCAGTAACTGTTATTATTTATTATGGCTGCGTTAGGTAAAGCACTGTTAATAACACATATATTTAGATAAGAGAGAAACGTTCAAGCGTATGTTTAGATGATTGGCATTGCCTGTCTCCCCTATCTTCCCTTTGTTTTAAACAATATTTTATTAATCTAGTATTACAATAATAATTTAGCTTTATAGCAGAATTTCTCAACCTTAGCACGACTGATAGACTGGATAATTCTTTATTCCGGAGGGCTGTCCTGTGCATTATAGAGATGTAGCAGCTTCCCTGGTCTACCCAGTAGATACCAATAAGCAATCTCTTTCTGGCTGAGACAACCAGACTTTGCCATAATGTCTCCTGGAGATGGCAGAGTGACCCAAGGTTGGAAACCACTGTTTTATAGTGATGCCAATTTGTGTATTTTTAAAAAAAAGTATTTTCTTTTTTATTTTTCTGGGCTTAGTTCCTAACATAGGAACTTTTTATCTTTTGCCCTATAAGTAGCATACGATATGTCATCACTTCCTTTTTTCTCAAGCTCAGGGTCTATAAATGAGAATGTAGTTAAGATTAAATACAGCCCCTGGCCAGTGTGGCTCAGTTGGTCAGAGCAGCATCCTGTAGACTGAATGGTCGCAGGTCTGATTCCTGGCCAGCGCACACTACCCACATCGCAGGTTTGATCTCTGGTCCGGCCAGGTACGAGAAAGCAACCAGTTGATGTTTTTCTCTCATCTCTCTCTCCCTCAAAGCAATTCTTAAAAAAATCCTTGGGTGAGGATAAGAAGTTTTTTTTTTTTTAATTAAACACAAAGTTTTATTTAAATTAATAATCAGCATATTAGGAGGAAAATGTTTCCTCTGTCCTGCCAGATAGCACTTCTGGTGCGCCGGGTTTTTGCTGCTTCCGTTTTTGCTGGTTAAGAGAATGGCAGGTGTGTCCCGCTGAGGAGAGTGGCGTGTCCCCGAGGTCAGGCGAGACATTGTAGTCTTCCAGTTCTTCATTTTCAAAGAGTTGTTTCTTTCTGTTTGTGGTTACCACAGAAATAATGGCTTGCAGGTCATCTATTTATGATAAAGTTAGTTTCTCCCTGTTGAATTATTATAGGCTTTGGATGAAAGGAGTCAATTTACTAGAAGCTTCTAGACAATCAACAAATATTTTAAATTGAAGTGCAAAACACCAAATGATTACCTGGTGACCTCAGAGGGTTATTAGCTTTTTATAATCAGTAAATATTAACTATTGAGAGAATGGGTGATTGCACATAAGTATACATTGGATTTTATCTCATGGAAACTCTCTATCATACAACCATCCCAATAGTGTACTTAATAGTGTACTTCTAGAAAAGAGAGTTGTTTTAAAACCATTATGCACCACTGTTAAGAGCTGAGAGTCTAGGAAAAGAAAACACCATTTCCTTGATCAACCTCTCAAAAAATCCTAAAGAATGTTCCGTTGTTAGTGAACTTAAAAGTTAAATCGTTTGTTTTGGATGAGAAAACTGCAAAGATGTTATTCAGTAAATTGTTATAAAAGTAAAAATTAGGGCTTCTTTTCCTGTTTTTCTTCCTTGTTCGTGTCTGAAAAATTACTTGCAAAGAGGTGAAAACATTTAGACAGTTGAAATTCTACAATTCATCTTTCCACAGTCACAGAAAAGAATATGTTAGCTTCTCTAAACATTCAAAACAAACCAAAGACCCTTCTGGTTTGTGGTATTTGCCAATTTCTGTGGTGGAAATTCTCTCACCATGGCCAATTTCAGGCGAATGTGTGACTTACCGAATCGGAGCCATAAAGAGGTGCGCACCAGCACACCCTCGCACAGCATTTCCATCATATAGGGACAATAGACGTAAATAACCTCGAGGGTATAGACAGTAGTAAAATACTTAGGAAATTATGAGTTTTGAGTGCTTATCATCTTTGTTTTTAAGCATAATGTATTTAGTTGTAAGTTCCATAACTTCACTTTTAGTAACAGCTATATTTGACAACTGCCTTTCAAAATTCCTGAATTTTAACAATTAGCTAGGCCAGCTCCTGGAACACACGACTCATATTTTTTCATTTGTATGTAAATTTTCTAAAAGGTTATTAGTTACTTGAAACATTTGTTTCCCCAGTATTTTAAAGTAGTCTCCTTGCAATGTTAGTGTGCATGTATTCACTTCTGCACGTCTAGTGCCTGGAACAAGAGCGGGCATACTCAAGGTTTTCAATGAATGTTGGGTAACCGGCTTAGCCTATAAGGGGGAACAGGCCTGGGAAAACAAAGGAATAGTTCGGTTAGCCCTTGTTGATATCACTTCAGATTATCTCCAAATTAAAAAATCATATCAAAGAATAGAAAAGGTCTGAACCTATATATGGATCCTTTGAGAATAAACAAAAGGCTCCTCTCTTGATTATCTAAGCTTTTCCTCACTAGGATTATGCAAAGTCTAAGGGGACCCTAGGCCCCAGGAGACCCTTCCAATTTACTTTATACTCAGGTGTTATTTTCTATAATTCCATCCAACGAATGCCACATTTCTTAGGAGAGTGAAGAAGAAAGGCGAGCTCCCCTTACAGCAACAAATGCATTTTTTTCCCTTCTGCCACCTCCTTACTCTAGTTTGCATAAAAGGGAACATGACCTTGCATCCCATGTGCTCTTAAACCCATAGCAACTTGCCTTCTGTTCCCCATCCACACCTCGACCCACTCTCCTGAAACTGTCCTCCCAAAGGTCTCCAAGGGCCTTCTCCCTGCTTAATCTAATGACCTCTTTTTAGCCTTTATTCTACCTAACTTCTGCCTTATGTGTGACTCCACCAAATACCTGTTCTCTTTTGAAAATGCCCTATCTTTAATCATTCATTTATTCATTAAATACCAGCTGAGTTTATTTCAGAGCCAGGCATTGCTCTGGACCTTGAGAAATCAGCCACAAATAAGACAGATGAGGTCTTTGTCACTTGAAGGTCTTATTTTAACTGAGAAAGATGTCAGATAAACAAAACAAGCCAGCAAATTAGGGAGAAGAGTGGGTGTTTTTGCAATAATTTTCAGGCTTCTGTAAGGAGGTGAGACCTGAAAGACAAGGAAAAGCCAGTCAGTGATCTAAGGTGTGGCCAGGGTGTCCAGTCCCCAGGATGGCTGTGAATGCAGCCCAACACAAAATCAAAAGTGTACTCAAAACCTTTGTTTTACTTATCACTTTTCATTAGTGTTTGCATATTTAATGTGTGGCCCAAGATAACTCTTCTTCTTCCATTGTGGCCCAGAGACACCAAAAGTTTGGACACCCCTGGTAGAGTGTTCCAGGCAAGTGCAAAGTTTCTGAGGAGGACTGAGCCTCCCGTAAGTAGAACAGTAAGGCCAGTGTAGCTGAAAGAGAAGGCCAGGGGTGGGAACGGCGGCTCATGAGGTCAGACAGGTAGGTAGGGGTCAGAAACACTGTCTTGCTTCTGCAGCTCTGCTCTTTAGGCTCCTCAAAGGGCATGCTCCACTAAGTGTCATTCCCTCTGGTCAGCCCCTGGCCCTGCTCTTTAGACTCTTCCCCCAGGAACCTCTCAGTGCCTCCATAAACTGTTCACTCAGCAGGTTGAATAGATTGTGCCTTCCTTGGCTCTCACATAAAACTCTCTTGACTCTTTTATATCCAGACCTTACGTACTTACCAGTTCTTCTGTCAGCATGGGAAGCTTGTCTTATTTCTCTTTGATGAAGCCAAGAGCCTTCTTGTTTGTTTCATTTAGTTTGGTTTTTTGAGAGATAAGCACAAAATATTTTTTTTATGTTTAATTGAATAAATGAGCATACAGTTACAGAATATTGCCCTGGCAAAGTAAGAAAAAAAAAAACACTAGAGCTTCAAGCAAAGCATGTAAAATTCAGTATATGTGCAAAAATGGACACAATTGTGGAAGGCAGCAGAATGTAATGTTTGAGAGCACAAAGTCTGGATCCAGACTTCTGCTGATTACTAACTGTGACCTTGGACAAGTTACTGAACTTCTAATGCCTTTGTTTTCTCATCTGGAAATGGGGCACTTGTATTATCCCATATGGTTATTTTTTTTAGGTTGAATGAATTGATGCAGGTAAAGCATTAGAAAAGAACAGGCAGAACGCTATAGCTATTGGCTATTCTTTATTTATTGGTGAGCCAAAAAACTTTGTAGTGCACATTGTTAGTTGTCTATAAATGGAGTGGACTTGATTTTCAGTTGTGTCCAAAGCAATCCTTGCTTTATTTTTAGAAAATTGTGGAATGCCCCTGAAATTTGTTTCATTACAAGTAGAATAACCATAGTCAAGAAACTAAGGAGTTGAATAAAACAATCAATTGCCTTACTTAATTTACTTGATTTTTGGTTAGAACTACTATTGACAGCACAGATGGGGAACAGAAAGCTTACATTTTTTCCTTTGAGGAGACTGTTAGTAAACGCTTCACTCCACACACCACTAACTGCAATAATCCTAAAGAGCAAGCCAAGAGGAAAAGGTATCACTTAGAAACAGAGGGAACTGGGAAAGCAAGAACAGTCCTTTGTAAGTAAAGCTGAGGAGCGCTGGTGCATCTGGGTGGGCCTTGGGACATTTTCTCATGAGTGAGAAGTTGCTTTTGAGCCTCTACATACTCCCAATAACTCCCATCCTATCCCACCCCCCACCCCACCGTAACCAATCACATTCATTGATTATAGTAGCTTGAAATAGAAATATGATGATGTAATAAGACTTTAGAAGATTGTCTTAGCATGCATTTCAGCTCTCTGCATGCATTTGTAAATACCACAGTTCCTTGAGGATTTAATCAATTTCTTTCACAAGTTCAAGGAGTATGGCAAATCAGTGACTCAGAAGACAGTTGTGGGTTTTTTTTTGTGGGTTTTTTTTTTTTTTGTCATTTTAGTAGCCTCAATAATCCAGAGAAGTGACAGCCACCGGAGCCATGACCTCATATGAGTTCTGGTCTGCTAAAAGGAGCACCTTTTGCTCTCTATGCCCGCTTTGTAATTTTTTTAGGAGCTGGGGGTTGTCAATAGCGAGAAACCTTTCAAGGATGCTAAACTCCCTTGAGAATGTTAAACTTTGATTTCCAAGAGAGCAGGAATCATTTACATGAGCTGAATAGAACCCAGAAAAAAATGTGACTCATCTTTTATGGATGAAACTTCATGATTTACAACGAGCAGGCAGTGGGCAGATATTTTCTTGGTAGTGTTTGTTGATTATTAAGTTTCTTTGCTGTTTGCTTTATTTATGAATATATGTAACAATTTTTGTTCTACATAACCATTCTACATCTCCGTAATTTTTAAAATGGCCTTAGATGAGATGGAATAGGCAGATTAGAAACAATGATTTGAAGGCTATGAAATATTTCTAACCACACGCTTTTATTTCTTTAAAAAAATTGGAGTGGTACTTTGTGAGTTATACCTCCTTGTGATTTCAAAGTGAATGAATGAATGTGAAAGAAATAATGACTATATTTAGGAGACCAAAGCGTAAGGTAGGCAACAGATTATCAAAACATGACAATAAAGGAACAAATTATTAAAATGTCTTATTTTTACATTGGAGACCACAGATGGCTAAGTAATTTTACATTAATGGGCTTACATAACATAAAGTGTTGTGATGTGCAAGTAGTCATCAATTTATTGAATATGAAAATGTTACTTTCTGCCTACAACATCCAGGAAAATTTTTTAAGATGAAAAATATTAGAAACCAAATGCATATAGAAAATTGCAACAAAAAACACCACCTTATCAATATTTAACCTAATAACTACAAAGCAAGCTACCATATAACAAATCCCTCAAAGAGAGTCTAAAAAGTCGAGTATTTCCCAACAGCCCCAGAAGTATCCCTCTTCCTCCTTATCCTTTATAATCATGACAAGCTCCCACTGCTTAGACCTAACCACTACCCTGCCTTTTATGGTGACAAGCCTCCCCTTTACAATGTTTTCTTTATCATTTCTGTATACATCGGTAAGTGCTATAGAGTCATATTGCCTATTTTTGCACTTTTAGTATAAATGAAACTACACTCTCTGTATATACAGTTTGGGGGCTTGCTGTTTTTCACTAAATATTACATTTCTAAGTTGGTCTGTGGTGTTTGTGTAATATTACATCATAGACTCTATATCACAATTTTTCTCTTTACTGTTGATGAACATTTGGACTGTTTTTAGTTTTCAAGCACTAACAGAATCATAGTACAATAATGAATGATCATAATTATAAAGCTGAATCATCAAGAAAAGGTGAACTTGGATTTCATATATTTTATGTAAGAAATATGGAATTAGAGCTTATTTACATTGGAAAGCATCAAAATGTGATATTTTTTAGGACTTCAGGGAATAAGTTTTAATACTGGAAAATTATTGGGAACCTCCTAATTTTTATTATCTTTTCAGATATAATCACACTAAACTGCAGTGAACTGGGAAGCAAAAGGCTTGGAAGCGACATGTTAATAGATTTTCTTATCCTTTTATTTTTCTATCCAGAACATAATAGTAGTGAGTTTCTTTCAGGCATGTTGTCAGGAGTTACATTATGATTACAATTTTTTGAACATATCAGAATGAGACAACATAAATCTCTAGTTATCCCAGTTTTAAAGCTGTTTGTGGAGAATGACATGTTAGATGCCATTAATAGCATGCTGATGTGTAGCAGACAGAACATTTATAGACAGTGGTACAATGTAAGGAATATGCAATATGCCATATACAAATGGAGGAAAAATGTTTTAAACATGTAAGTCAGCACGTGAGTGGATGTATGGGCAAGGAAGGCAAATGAATCTTGGATAATACTCCAGCTTCCCAAGAATTAATTAGTCATTCATTCATTCATCCATCCATCAATTATTTATTAGACACCATCTATATGTTAGATCACAGCAATACTAAGATGAGCGGACACAGCTTTTCTCATGTAAGGGGAAGACAGGCATATTAGGTAAATATCAGCAAATACAGAATGATTGGTGCTATGACAGAAAGTACGCAATGGACAGTGAGGGGAGGCTCTCTCCCTGAGAAGATCAGGGAAAGCTTCTTGAAAGGAGAAGTTTGAACTGGGTCTTGAAATATGATTGGAGTCCACCTAGGGCCTATCTCATGATGGAGAAATTTTGCTGTCATTGCCATTACCAATATTTATTGAGTGAATGGAGGATAGTGATAAAGGAATACTGAAGGAGAAATAAATAAATCAATGGGGAACTGTGTAACAGAATACAGGACAACACAAAGAATGTTTTTACACGGTTAATGTTTACTAGGAACTCATGTGTGCCAGACACTGCTTAGCACTTGACATGTATTATACTGTGTGTTTGTTCTGCACATCGGCCCCATGAAAGATGTACAATTAGTGTCCTCAGATGTGTGACATGTGCTTTAGAAGGGTTGATTCTCTGCTAGTTCTTATGAAATTCTTAATAATTTTGAACAAAGGGCACAACGCTTTCAGTTTGCATCATACCCCACCAATTATGTAGGTAGTCCAGAGTGTCTCCACTGTTCAGTTACAGAATCTGGGAACTGCAGGGGAAAGTTGCTTGCCTCAGATCACACAGGCATGAAGCACAAGAGTCAGGACTCCAGCCTAGTTCTTTGTGGTACCGAATCCTGCTGTCTCTTTTGTCTTTGATTTTCAAGATAAATGAATAACCAAAGATAGAAGCAACTACAAATTTATTTGTACTAGTATACTGAATCAGAAAGAAAAAACCAGTAGGAAAAAAAGAAAAGATTGAATGATTAGCTTAGGAATGATTATTGTCAATGCTACCTTGAGTTAAATGTGTTAATCCAAATTAAGTAATTAATAATTGAAAACCTTTCCCCAAGGTAAATGGAGCTTTGAATTTAAAGCCACGTTTTAGAGCGGCTACTCAGTCTTGGTCATCCAATGTGCCATTGCGTGTTGGCCCAGTTCAGCTCACTCTTGTTAAATTGCGCGCGCACACACACACACACACACACACACACATACACACACACACAAGCCAAGAGCAGCAGATTCATGGTGTTGAGAGTCCAGGGAGAGGGAGCCAGTGGAGGTAGACATGCAACTCCTCCTTCCTAAGACTCCATCAGTATTTACTGTGCCCTCTGCATTAAATTAAATACTGCAAATAAACAAACCCAGTTAGAAGTTGTACTTTTTAAAAAATCCTCATTTTTCTTTGGAATATGGCAGTTTGTTCCTCAAACAATGAGATATGCTTCAAATTTTTATTTATGCTTTATGTGAATTCAGCAAGTGGAAAGTAATGATTTTTAAAAGCACTTCCATATATGACCCTTCCTTGAAGACTAATACATCAAACTTCTATAAAATTAAAGGACAATATCCTAGAACATTCCTGATTTGTTCCTTCCTTTGGGAATAAAGCTTTGAAATATGTTCTTATGTTATTCCAAAGCACCTGCGGACTGCAGGGTCCCAGTCCAGTGATCACAAAGGTGCGTGCTTATTCTATAAAAAACGCTTTGTAAGTATATCCCTTTTAGGTTCATAATAAAAACAACATAATTCTCTTTTGATTTATTTCCCCAGCCTCCCAAAATATCAGATGTACACAAATGCTATTTTGTAGAAACATGCACATCTGGAAATACTAAATTGCACCAGCTCTGTTTTAACCACCACGTTCCTGCCTGTGCTCTGCTGACGGCAGAAGTAAGGCAGTGTCTGACTGTCTCTTGCGAATGAGCAGGGTTCAACACACTAGGGCTTCTGGAGCCAGGTTTTGAGACCTTGGGGCAAGAGGAACTTGTGTCAAATGTCCTAGGGAAGGCAGAATGGGAATTGAGGGTGGATCAGAAGTGCCAAATGCAGAGACAGAGTTAGGAATAGATACAGAGAAGAGCCGCCTGTGGCAACTGGCGAGACTCTATGGCCTGTTCTAGAAGGAGAGGCTGAAAAGGTCTGAGACACCTGCAGACAAGGCAGTGTCAACCTTCACTCAGTCTACGAATATTGAAAGGCATCAAATATTAGGTTTCACGGTATAAAGCCAAGAGCTACAAGAACTCAAGGTTCAAGGACTGAACAATGAACAGTGATGAAGCCGGGGGAGAAAAGAGGAGAGCTGACATGGCCCTGCAGCAGTAGTTTTCTGTCTTGCCTGCACATTAGAATCACCCAGGGAGCTTTGTAAAAATCCGCACACCCCAGCTGATCCCAGACCAATTAAGTCAGAATCTCAGGGATGAGATTCAGGCATCGGCTTAACTTAAAGCTCCCCCGTGATTCTACTTTGCAGTGAGGCTGATAGCCACTGATTTCAAGCAAGTGGCAGTGTTTACATGTTTACCTGATTTATCTGCTTATGTACCATAGGCACCATAACTCACAGATTAATCACAGTTATACTTCAGTATATGTTGACCCCTGAGCAACACAGGTTTGAACTGCATAGACCTACTTATATACTCCCCCCCCCATAAATACTGTAAAGGTATTTTTTCTTCCTTATTATTTTTTTAACATCATCTTTTCTGTAGCTTACATTATTGTAAGAATACAACATATGCTACATATAACATACACAATATGTGTTAACTGTTTATGTTATTGGTAAGGCTTCAGTCAACAGCAGGCTATTAAGTTTGGGGGAAGTCACGAGTTATATGTGGATTTTTGACTATGTGGTGGACTGGTGTCCCAAATCCCCACGTTGGTCAAGGTTCATTGTCCTTAGGCTTGAGTCACACTTACCTGGTTGGATACACACACACTTAAAGAGTTCTGCTTACCAGGTCTCAACGCACGTCATCAAAGCTTGACACCACGATAATAAGCCGCTCATGCTATCAGCCTAATTTAAAAGCCCACTGTGGAAGAGCAAGGCATTTATTCTAAAGAGACTGCTTACACTGAAGAAGATTGGGGGCCCAGTGGAATGAGTCAGTTTATTATCAGGGATTAACTGCAGGGATCCTGGATTGTTTGAATGGACCAAACCTTAAGTCAAGTGTTTGTAGTAGATGGTTTCATTTGATATTTAGAGAATAAGAAGACAAAAACTTTCATATCTCCTAAATGTTTGTTTGGGATAACTCCAGTCTTTCATGTGATACTCAGAATAATTTGGAGCTTGCAGATCTGGAAAGGCCTCGAGGTCCTCAGCCCACTCTCTGAGAACTGACTTGGGGAAGGTATGTGGTGAGAAAAGTTGGAACTGCAAATCCACAGGCCTGTGTGTCTTCCAGTTTTCACTTGTAGTCAGACTCTGTGCTCTGTCCTTACCTTGGGAGGTAATTATTCTTAATTGCCTCCCTAATCTCTTCTGCACTCAGCTGTGGTATGTGGCCCGTTCAGATTAACTGTGCATATTGGAGGCCAGGCAGGAGTAAATGCTATTGATGTAGATGCACAGCAATATTACAAGAAAGAAGGATGAATACTCAGAGAAAAGTATCCTCCCAAGTAAAGTGCTAAAGAGTTTTAAAACACAAATAAGGATCCGACTTGTATTATATTCCTAAATTCCTCAAACAGTAAAAGAAACAGTCTTGTTTTATTCTCAAAAAAGCAAATATGAATTATGGTTATAGTGTTTTTAAAATGTGGTTGTGAATATATCTTTTCAAAATTGGTACTCTTAAAATCATCTCAGTAAAGTCAATAAAAATGTGGTGGTGGGAGAGACATGAGCTTGAAAAAGTGTGTCTGTGTTTGTAGTCAAAATCAAACAGTAAACAATTACATTTTTGTGGCACACAATAAACTTACACCTAGGTAATAGGATTAATTTTAGTCTTCACTGGATAAATATATAAAATGAAATTACATAGTAAGAACCATTACATTTTAGCTCATGATCTTATCCTTAGCAGTCCTATACATTTTTTGTAGTATCTCCATCCCAAATTTATTTTCTTCATTTATTTTATTCTATTGTATTCAATTTATAAATTCATCTTTTTAAAGCTTAGAAGTTCATCAGAGAGGAGGAAGGTGGTTGCAGGGGCTGAGGGGCCGCTGGCAGTGGGGCGGGCGTGGTGGAAGGCCCCAGGCTGTCCGCGGTGAGAGGAGTGAGAGCTGCGGGTGTAGCGCGGTGACTGCAGTCGGTAACCCTGCATTGGACAGTTAAAATTTGCTAAGAGAGTTGAACTTAAATATTCTCACACACAAAAAAAATAATGGGGGAAAAGGGCTGATTTGTGAGGTGTTAGGTATGTCACTGAACCAGATGGGGGAACCCTTTTATAATGTGTGTGTCTGTGAAGTCACCATGATGCACACCTTAAATGCCTTACAGTTGTGTTTGTCAGTTTTACTTTAATAAAGCTGAAAGGTGTTTCAAATACTCAGAGGTTCTTTTTAAAGATAACACAAATGAATCATAGGATTCACATTCATTATTTAACACAATATTTGACAGACTTCGTATAGGTATATATTATGTAATCAAACACCAATGCAACAAGATATCAGAGAGACTCCTTCTAGGGTTCAGTATGTTAACAAGCTTTAGTTTAAATAAGAGTTAGGTACAAATTCAGTTACCAAGGCAAGTACCAGTTATTCTGACCAGTGTTTTTCACCTGAATTCATTGTGAATGTCTGAGAGATTATAATTGGTAGCTCTCACTGACTATTGCATAAAGTCTTTCCTTCAACATGTTTAATAGAATAGCAATTTTACATGAGGAAGTAAAATACAGCATCGGGAATACAGGAAATAATGTAATAACCATGTCTGGTGTCAGATGGGCACTAGACTTGTCAGGGTGATCACTTTGTAAGTTATGTACATACCTAATCACTATGTTGTACACCTGAAATTAAAATAATATTGTATATAAGCTGTAATTGAAAAATTTAAAAGTATTTTTAAAAGAATAACAATTTTATAACTGTTAGTTGTAGGACCAAGTCCCCAGCCTTTCTCTAGAGTGACTAGTTCAACAACCACTCTTTACATTGGCGGGTTCTGAGGTGCAGGCATACCAAGGAGCCTAACCAGTTAGTTACTAACAGCAGAGCCAGGATGGACTCAGGTCTCCCAGCTCTAGGGCTGGTGTACTTTGCACTTTCCTTAATGGACTGCCAGGTTTTGCCAGACTATGGGCCGGATCATACTCTAGAAGAAATAACAGGTCATTAAAGCTGAAAGTAGCATGGGGGACAAGCTGTGTGTTCTACACTCCTTCTTGTGGGAAGGCAAACAGAATCAATAAATCAATGAGGTAGCTTCAACTACTGCTGCGTGCGAAAAAGAGAATCAGACAGGGAAACATAGGGAAGAGCAGTTACACCTTGGTCCTGGAGGCCCAGACTTCTTTGGGGGGAGGTGAGTTGCGGCCTGAGACCTGAGTGATACAAAACGCAAGTGCCATGCGAGTGTCTACAGGGCAGCATTCCAAGCACGTGGAAGAGCAAGTGTAGAGGCCTCGACCCAGGAATGCATCTGGAATGGTCTGGGGACAGAAGGAAGGCCAGTGTGGCTGCAGTGTGGAATGATGGGGCAAAGTGAAGGGACAAGAGATGTGTCAAGAGCCAGTCCTCACTAGGGGACCCTGCAGCCACAGTTATTTCAGTTGCAGTGGGAAACTATTAGAGGACTTGAAGCAGCAGAGTGATAGAAGCAAATTCATGCTTTAAGAAGGACGAGATTGGCTGTTCCCTGGAGACTAGACAGCAGCCATGGGATGAGTTAGGGGTTGTTGCTAAGGATGTCTGGAGGAAGTTGGCAAAGGTTGCTGCCAGAGTGGGTAGGACTTGCGCATGAGCTTTGGTCTGGATCCCAGGGTGGGGGTTGCTATTCACTATCATGCACTAGACTGGAGTGTAGGGGGAGGATGAGGAGTTCCTTTGGAAGCATGTAACATGTGAGAAGTCCATTAGAAAGCCGTGGGGAGGTGTCTAGTTGGCATTACATGCAAGAACCTAGAACTCAGAGGTCTAGAATATTTCAGATTACCTCACAGAAAGTGAGTCAGGAATAATTATTCCCTAAGCACAGGTGAGAAGTAAAAATTGCAAAAAGAAATCCCCAAATAGCAGTATACAGAAGGGCCAGGTGAAAGGATTGGGAAATGGGATGGGGGGAGCGTATCTCAAAAACAATGCAAAAGCCCCAAGCACATACTTCACATTGTATAATTCAGTAGCATTTTTATTCAGGGGAAATATTGAAACATTAAACCTAATACATTAAACAGTATATATTCATATAACTATTGTAGGAAGTAATCAGCAGTTTTTCTTTTATATTAATTCTAGAAAGACATTTAATGATAATAGAGTTTTGCTATGTTAAATGCAGGTTGCAAACACCAAAAAAATCCCACACTATGCTTTCAGAGTCAAATTTGCCATGGAACACAGGATACTAAAGAGGTCAAAAGAGCCCCCAAACTACCTACTCCTCCTTCTGTTTTTCCTAGAATTGTTTGAAGTGGCAACTTCGATGTAGATCAAATTGCTGTTTCTTCATGAATAACAATACTCACAGCTCTTTCACATGTATCTTATCCAGTGATGGGGGGAAAGGGATGATGGAAGAGAGAGTCCCTTTCAGTTCTTGCATTCGGTTGGTTGTGATGTTTGAAACTAGCCAGTCTCAAAAAAGAGGTTGTTCAGGAAATGTAAGTTCTTAGTAAATGACAAAACGCATAATATGTGAAAAAGTTCAGCTACTTTATTAAGGAGAGAAGAAGGGCAAAAAGCTAACTGAGCTCTCTCCTAAGCTCTAATTTTTTTTATGAAATAAAAGAAGGAAGCTTCATTTATTTGAATGTTTAAATGAAGATTCTCTATCCTCCTCCCCGCAGCTAGATGAACTGGGGCCAGTGTTGGGAAGAGCTTCATAGGAGCATAAAACCTGAACGAAAATTCAGTGATACAACTGTTTGGGTTAAATAGTATAACTTTGAGATGAAATTGTTTTGTTCTTTCCCATAGGCTTCTCTGTCAATGACCAATAGTTCCATTGGAATTGTTGTTCCATGAAATTAAAAAAATACATTTATTAGTGACACATATTACTTAGGCAGAAAAAAAACCTCAGTTGTGGAACTGACAATTTTCATTTTGCTTTGAAGGGGGTTTGTTGGGATTTTTTTAGTATGGTATTTGAAGCTATTTCCTTTTTTATTTTTCTAGAAGGCGATGTGCTTGGCTGCTGTTTACCCAAAACACATGTTAGGCTTCACGCATGCATACGCTGGAGTTTTGTTTTGCTGCTATGATTCACTGTCTGGCTAGTGCGTGCACAATTGTCTAGAGTCAGACACATATCACGGCCTTTGTAATCAAAGACGACACTGTTGATGGCATAAGCTCTAAACCCGGGTGTGATCAAGGGAATTTTTTCACAGTCCTTGCCTGTTAGGTAAACAGTCTGGACTTTGAAGTCTGGAGTGGCCACTTGAAATATGTGACCTCCAAAATTCTGCATTTTTTTGGTCTCCTGGCAACATAACATATTTACACGTTGGCCACCACCACCTCATGCAGAAAAATCTGCTGCTGTTTTAAAGTTTAAGACAACACAAGGGAAGGTTGCCTCAAACTGAGGATTGGCAATTGCTGGCGCTGCCCTCCCTGCCTTCCGTGTGTGTAGGCAAATAACAAGCCTGAATACAAATATAACCGTGAAAAGGACCTTTCTCTTGGCATACTACTGAGCGTGCATGTTTAGTTATAAAAATAGCACTCCAGGAATTCTCTGGTTATAATATAATTTTCATTAAGCCATTTTCACAGTTTAGCAAAGGCAGCTTGGGGGTCGAGGGGTGGAGCAGTAGAAGGGAATTGGAAACAAGCTAAGGCAAAATATTTGTGATGTGAAAGCCAGTAGGGACTGCAGAAACTCAGACCCCACCATCTGAAATCTGACAGCCAGCTGCTCCAGCGGTCTCTGAGGGCTCTTCCCATGGAGAAGTAGAATGACGAGGCACTTGGCTGAGCTCCCCTGGGCTGCTTCTGAGATTCTCCAAATTCACAGTGGACCAGTTCTCCTGTTTGCACTCCTCCAGTCCCCTTTCCCACTTTCAGGCATCCTGTAGTAGAGCTAGATATGATTTGAAGTTCACATTGAGTCATCTTGGGTTATAATTTAAAGTATTTCACATTGATAGCTTTGATATAAAAAGTTCTTTCAGGTATTTCAAACTAAGCACTAGTGACAGATTGAGCTCAATAATTCTTTGTGGGGGTGGCCATCCTGAGCCTTGTAGGATACAGAGCAGCATCCCTGACCTCTACCCACTACATGCTAGTAAATCAGTCCCCCTCCTCATGTGGCAATGAAAAATGTCTCTAGACATTGTTAAATGCCCCCTGGGGGCAAAACCACCCCACTTGGAAGCCACCGAGTTATAGCATGGAAAACTAATATTTCTTTGGCATTTCTGATGTGCCAGATGTGGACTAGATGTTTTATGTAACCCTGACAATGGTGCTTTGCAGTCTTAGCCCCTTTGTATAGATTAGGGACCTGACGGACGGCAAGAATAAGTGCTGTTGTTTTGTTTTTGGTTCTTTATTTCCCAGTACTCAACAATGAAAATGCACTCTAAAGAGAGGAATGATCTAATACCTATAAAAACCAGAAAAAAAGTTATTTTTAGTATATTTATTCTATCATATAGCTATGCATATTAGACGCTCCCTAAATTGTAAACACCTAACTTGGAAATTTGCAAAAAGTATGAGAAGCCCCCTAAAAATCACTATTGGATATTGGATAAGGTTGCCTTCCTTTTTTATGTTCTCTCAACACTGACCAGAAAGTGACCAAATTGTCTTAGAATTGTCATTTCTTCCAGCCCCTGGTATGACAAACTGTCTTGCACCTAAAATCCATAATTTCCTTTCTTGCATGCACCTCAGTTATTCCGTTTGCCGTTTTTCACGCTCAATAGTCCATTGTAATTGATGCCTGCACGTACCCCTTAACCCTTCTTCTGCATCTTTTCTCTTCGTCTTCTTCCCAGAGATCTCAAGGAGATATCCCTCCATCTCATTAGAAAGCAGGAAAAAACATGTAAAAAGAATGACATACCTGTAATGACGCAATTATGTTGTTTAGTATTAGAGTTTCTAGGAGCTTGGAAAGGCTTTCAAGTCCCTGTGTGCTCCCTTCAGAAGTTCCATCCTCATCCTCCTCTCCTTTAAGCCACAGGTGTTTCTTGCTTGACTGGAGTCAACATTAGTTAACATTTTCCCATTGTGAATGTATTTTAGTGGCATTATAAATTAATTCTGGCCAGATTTGGAAAGCTACTAATTATGTGTATCATTCTCAGAAAAGAAACTATGTTTCATGTTGAAAACTAGTGTCCAAATATAATTTTCTGAACAATTTCAGAACATTTTTCTCAAATAAATATAGAATGAATATGTGCTAAAGATGTTTTTCGTTCATTGAGGAAACCAGCAAGATGCTAAAGTCAATTTAAAAGATTGTGGGAGAGACATAAGTGTTTATAAGCACTGAAATAAAGAATACTGGGCTCAGACTATTAAATTGGATGCAGACCTGGTTAATGCTCACGGGGCATAAAACAGTAATTTGTGTGTGGGGGGTTGTCTTGTATACAAGAGAGAAATCATTAGCATTTCTGCTAGACAACTCCATTTCTCATTCATTTTCATTTATATCAGCTTTCTGCTAGTTAATAGTAATTTAAACAAAGGTTTCTAATTTCCCTAGAAACTAAATAATTCATGGTTACCTGTTAGATACTTAAGAAAACTTTTTTGAAGCTGAAAACGTAATATAAACTTATTGTAGAAAGTTCAAAAAATACGAAATTTTTTAAAAGGAGAAAACACCTTCAAATCATTACCCAGGTGCAACCACTATAAATAAAATGCATGTGTTTCCTTACAAGCTTTTTGTAAATATTTTTTAACAGTGGAGTGATTACAGTGAAGAAAATTGGCAGACTACATCTTTTTCTTTTACTTACTTCCATGTATGATTCCTGTTTTGTTATACAATGAAAATGTCCCATAAACATTTTATTGTCTACATATAATGAATGGGCATCTTTTACTTACTTTCAATTATCATACCTATTTTGTTGTACAATGAAAGTGTCCCATAAACATTTTATTGTCTATATAATGAACAAGCATTTTGTATCATGATTCTTTTAACTATGCTTCCTAATTCTAAAGTTATTTCTTTATTATGAATTTTTCAGGGTACAAAAAAGCATAGCTAATATAATGATGAATGGTGTTGGTATGACCTAGTTTAAGAAATAAACTATCACTCATGGAGTTGCCCCTGCCCCATGAACCCTTCAGATGGACTCCTATGCAGACGGAACTTCTGTTCTGCTTTTTGTGCTCC
The DNA here is from genome assembly GCA_039655065.1 of Glossophaga mutica. NCBI lineage: Eukaryota > Metazoa > Chordata > Mammalia > Chiroptera > Phyllostomidae > Glossophaga > Glossophaga mutica. The sequence goes on from CM077303.1 coordinate 164,739,834, forward strand.
TTTTCTTATTTATCTTTGTACTTGTACCATCTACATAAAATATAGAGTAGTTTTGTGTATTTTCAAACTTCATACAGATCCTGTCTCAGGTTCTGAGGGTATCACGGTTCCAGAGCTTGCCTCTTTCTCCTGACACCGTGTTTGTGCAGATTTACCCACACAGATGGCACTTTTGCTGCTACATAGTGACTCAGACTCTGACCATCCATTTCCTGTTGCCAGGCGCTGAGGGTGTTTCCAACTTTTTACTGTGGCCCCCAGTGTTACCAGGGCCATTCTGTACCTACAACCCCCTGGCTACTCATGTGAGGGTTTCTCTGCATCTATCCCAAGGAATGGGAGGCCAATTGTAGGGCACTCACACCTACAACGTCACAACATTTTGCTAAATCTCTAACGTCTACTTCCACCAGCAAAGCGTGAAAGTCTGGTTGCTCTATATGGGAAGTTGGCAATCCTTTTCTGTGAGGGACCAGGTAAAAGATTCTTAAGCCTTAATGAACTACATGGTCCTTCCCTGTCACAACTATGCAACTCTGCTGTTGTCACAGGAAAGCAGCCATAGGCTGTTTGTAAGTGAATAATCATGATTGATGAATGTTTGCTTAAGGACACTAAAATTTGAAATTCATGTAATTTCATGTGTCACAAAATTCAATTTTTCTGTTGATTTTTTCCAAACATTTAAAAAATGTAAAATACATCCTTAGCTGACAGGTTGCGCCAAACAGACCGTTGGTTGGTTTGGCCCTTGGTCGTGCTTTGCCAGTCCTCACTTGGCGTCCTCACCAAGACCTAGTGTTTTCAGGTATACAGATGTTCCCACTCTCCTGGGTGTGAAATGGTGATTTCTGATTTTAGTTTGTATTTGTGATTAGTACTGAAGTCAAGCATTTTATCATGTTGATTGGACACTAAGATTTTCTCTTTGATGATTATTCAAGTTATGTTTTTTCCTTATCCTTTTAGATGTATTTATTGACTTATAGGAGTTCTTTCTATTTCCAGCTAGTAATCTTTTGTCATGTGCTTTGCAAGTGTTCTCAGGGGACCGTGGTTATCATTTCGTTTTCTAAAGGTATCTTCCGATGAAGAAGAGTTATTTTTCATTAAAATGAAATTTATCCAAGTGATACTTATTTGTATGAAAAAAAATTGTATGCTTTCCTACACACTGTAAAAGGTGACCACAAAGGAATGATGTTCTTTTGTGGTATGTAAAAGAGGAAATGTTTCTTCTGTGCGTGGGAGTTGCAGAATGCTCTCACTTTTATTCCAGATTCTTTCAGTCCAGTAGTTTCCCTGAACGCTAGCAGCTGGCCAGTGTGCAGCCTCTTGTTCTGTAGTGAAGAAAGTGTCTTTAGCACTGTGCTGGCCAGTGCTGCTCTAAGGCATGCATCTGATATTAATGAACTGTTACTCTGCTTGCACAAGTTTGCAGGCTTCTCTCTTCCAAGCCAGCTGATGTCAAGGTACAAAAAGCCCCTCCCCCTTGCATTTGTTCATTGACTCTGATGGGCTCCTCTGCTTGCCAGAGCAGTTCTGGAACCGAGAGCGGTTAGAATCTAAAGAACATTAGAAAGTCACACTAGCTCAGACAGCACACCCCCAGCAAGCAAGGAAAAGGAAAGCAGTTGATATGCAGGTCAGCAAAGCAAGACTTGACTACCTTGAGCTTTTTCACTGAGTTCTTGCTCCTGTGAAGGCTGTTCCTCTGGAGAGCCGAGCCCATTTGGAGCTGGGCTGGCATGCCTGACGGACGCCTGCAGTCTCCTCAGACTAGGTGCATTGTTCCTGGGGTAAGCGTGCGGGCAGGGAGGCAGGCCACGTGCACCGTGTGGTTTAGAGAAAACAGCGATGTGCTGGATTGTTAATGAACTCAAGCTAAAAATCATGTTAGTTGCTTCACTCTTTTTTAGAGTTGTCATTGTCTTGCCAGAAGTGTTATCATTCACAATGTTATTACATAAATGTTCAGGTGGTTTAAGCAAGTGAAATGTAACTCTGGTCTTAAACTGTATCATACTGAGATCATTTAATAGCTGGGAAGAGAAAGGGACAGACAGTAAAGAAACAGTGGAGAATAAAAATGCGTTTTCAACTCTAGGCAATCCCTTGTTGCAGTGTGGGTCAGCCAGGCAGCCTAGCCCTTGAGCTTTTTAGTTTCTGAGGCCTTTCTACCTAATATAGGGTGATTTGACTTCTTGTGTTGCTGCGAATTAAGATTTGATTGCTGTTTATCATGTTAATTTTTTTTAATTTAATGAAATAGAGAAATGCATGTCTAATGTTTTAAATACTTAAGTACAGAGCTTTACCACACAATAATTAGATTTTGGGGTATCTGGATTTGGTTTGGAACTTTCAAAGAAAAGATCGTATCATTATTGATGCCTTTCTTTGGAAGGAAGGCTTTGTGTGGGGGAAGTAGTTCTAGAACCCAAATGTAAACAGTAGCCTCTAAAAAAATTATAAGATTAGAAATATCTGTGCTAATAGGAGGCTAAAAAATATTTTTAAATCAATAAAGCACAACTTGTTTAAAAGTTCTTTCCAGGTTTCCTCTTTTGTTTCCAGTTATTTTAACCTACACTAAGCTCGTTTTAACAGAGAAAAATATTTGCTAAGAAATATCTGTGTGGTAATCGTTTGTTCTGTGTTGCAACATATAGCACAGTCTGCCAACTGGGAGAAACCTTGCTTGATCTATAGGATTTCGATGTCCTTTTATTACATTTCATTTTAAATTTGCTGAAAATAGACTTCCCTTGCTTGTGTTATCCCCATTACATTTTATATACCACAGTTTTATATTTCTTTAGACTCTGGCCAGGCTGGCATTATATGCACTAATTATAAGGGATTTCTGGGTATTAAATACTTCACACAAATTTCTGTGCTTTTCAAATGTCACTCATTTAATTTAGAAATTGGTCTCGTTTATTTTGAAAGACATCTGGAATTATCATTTCCTATAAATTTGCTGCCCTTTTAAGAGCATTATCGGACATGAAATAGCTGCTATCATTGTTCCTGTGGAGGAATTCCATTATGAATTAGGAAAATGTATAATCCAAAACCTGAATTACCAAGTATCCAAATTACCAAGTACATTCCACCCATCATTTTGAATATTTTCAGTGGTGAAATTGTGCATACCAATGTCACCATTATTTATTTGGAACGTCAGTCTGCATGATTCCAAAATAGTTACTTGAATAATTTATGCTACAGTTACTTTCAGTTCTGTCTTGAAGTATTATACAGAATCTGACAGGGATGTTTATTTTTTTAAGCTACCTCCTCTTTACCAAGCCTAGATTTTTATTTCTTATGGCCTCATCTTAACTAATACCTGTGTTTGATTAGGGCTGATAAGTACATGGGTTTTTGTTTTAGGTTAAGTTTTAAAATAAGTCTTTATAAAAAAAGCCTTCTTTCTATCCCCACTTAAAACTGTCATGTAGCCATTTTCAAAGTTCCTTGATAATGACAGAAACTTTTCTTTCAATCTGGGCAATACCATAAATAGAGAATGTTTAAAACTATGAATGTGATTCTGTATTTGTAGCTATGTATACGTACCATAGAGTAACTTTTTAGGATGCTGAGTGAGCGACATGGTTTTTAATTTTGTCTCATTCAGCGCAATTTCAGTTTTCACATCAGTTATACTTTTTAAAGTTACTACAAACCCCCAATATGTGAAAACACATTTGTAAATTATTCTCATTATTGCATTAAAATGAAATTAATAAACCAGTGTAATTTGTTATCAACACTTTTTCACAGCCAAAGGAAGAAAAAATGACTCTGACTTGTGTCAAGTGCACTTTTTGCCACTTTGTGGGTCCTGGGGTGTCTGCCTCGTATGGCTGCAACTGTGTGCCACTGCTCCTAGAGCGAGAGGGCCACTTCTGCTGTGCCCTGCCCTCCTTCCCACCAAGTAAAAATAACCTTTTTGACTTATGCAGGTTTTTCCCTTTATTTAATATTTGTATCTACAATTTCAGGGTTTTTTTCCCCAACTGTGGTTAGAAGCAATTGTTTTGGACTCAGTTACTTGCCTTTGAATACTACGCCATCCCCTCAGTAACCGCGTGATTTGGCAAGCTTTATCTTCTCAGGGCCTCAGTTTCATCACCTGTAAAGTTAGGAATAACAATGTCTGCTTCAAGGTAATATTGACCACAGTGCCTGTAGACTGCTGCGTGTGCTGCCTGCCATTGAATCAGTTGCAGACAGTGACTGATGGTGGAAAACTCAGCTCTGAGACCCCAAAGGATGATATGTAGGAGAGGCGACAGGGAAGGTGCTGAGTGGTTTTTTATTTGCATATTGGAAGGAACATAGAAAGACTGAAGTAATCTTTCACAGTAAAGTCCTGTGACGTGGGACTCCTGATTGAATATCTGTGAATGCTGTAACGGAGGACTGGAAGGAGAGAGCAAGTATAAATCCTCTAAAATGATATGCAAATATGCATCTCTGTCCACATAAACGTCTCTTCTCTAGCTTCAGCAGATTCTCAAAGTGGCCCTCAACCTCCAAATGGTAAAGAAACAGAGCTCTGGAGTGGAAAAAAGCCTGAGAAAACAAAAAAGGTCATGGGGGTTAAATACTCTAAGAAGTCTAGCCACTTCTGAATTGTTATTTTTCCTTTCTCTTCACCTTTATATTGCCCAATCAGTGTAGAAAGCAGAGGAAGTTAACATGGTCATGCATGTTCTCACGCGTTGTAAACAAACAGTCGTCTAAGACTGCAGGGGTCTGCACCATGTTTCGGGTGTGATTTGTATTAAATGGAAGTATGATGTTGAAAAGGCCTGGATGCTTTAACAGAGGATCAATCACTGAGATGCTGGCTTTACCAGCTGGAGAGGCCAGAAGGTCCGATGTCCCCCCAGCCCCCATAAAACAATCAGTTCATGGTAATAAAAATCTGTGCAATCCCAGCAGAGATTTGCAAAGTAATTTTCAATGTTAAAATTGAAAAAACTTGAAAGAGAGCTTCACAAGTCAAAGTCATTAATAACAAGTTATTAGTATTAAAAGGAGAAGAAGCATTAAAGGAAATGTGCGTGGGAATACCCCACAGTCTCACCACTTTTGGTCAAATATTTTTATTCAGGAAAATTATATCATACTCCCTTCCACAAGCATGCATATTTGTATAATTGTAACTATAGTGTTCAGAATATTCTGGATTTTGCCTTTTTTCTTCAACTACATTTTGAAATCACTTTTTAATCACAGAATGATATAGCATTGTGCAGATTTATTGTAGTTTCTATAAATAAAATGGTTATTTATTGTTGGACCTTTAGTTAATTCTATAATTTTGTTTTAGTAGATAAATCTGGCATAAAAATTTGAGCATATGGTTTTTTGACTCTGTTAAATAACTCCTCCGTGGTAAATTTTCAGAAGTGGAATTATATGCACAGCGAGTGGGTCAGAATGTTTTTATGTCTCTGGCTACAGCTTTCCATATCTCTTTTTAAAATAATTACACCAATTGAAAATGCCAAGATAATAGTACTGATATGCTAATTTCATCTCAGTGTACCCCACATTATGTATTAATAATTGCTTTAAAATATAAATAATTTCACAACAGTGTTTTAATTTCTGTTCACATTACTAGCAAAGGTGAATATTTATCTAAATATTTATATATTCTCTGTGTCTCTGTGTATATTATTTTTTAAGTCCTGTGTTTAAATTCCAATGTTACTTTTATTTGTTAGACACTGGGCAACTCTTTGAAGACTCACCTATTAGACAGTTTTCCCCTGTCCAGCTCCAGCTATCAAAATACTTCCTTACGTCCAGACGGATCATACATTATACTGCAGCACCCTGATGACATCACTGCTTTAGTATGAGGGAACAGAGCATCAGTTTGATTAGAAATCTACACTAGGCCAATCAGAAGGTTAGCCTTAATTTTGGAAAGTGGAAGAAAAAGTTTTCTATTTTATTCAGGTACCTAACTTATCTTCTGCAGGTAATAACTCTTACACAATGACCACACCTGACTCAGCAGTAGTTACCATGAGAAGCGTATTCTGTGTCAACCTTAGGTACACGGATTTTGCACTGTCAAGGGCAGCATGAGCCCACAGATCATCCAGTGCTTGTTGATTCAGGGATGTCAGAGCCCAGAAGAGACCCTGCACCCTTGTAGGGTCCCCTGGGACTCCCCCTTCAAGTGGTCACCCAGGGGTCCCATCTCCTTTCCTCTTCATGTAGGTATGAAGAACTAGAATTTTCAACATGCTTTCTTGGTAGGGGACCTGCTGTCATTTAACCTTTATGTAACATTATATCATTTATTAGCCTTACAAACAGCGCCCACCTGCCTTTAAACATTGGTTTAATTACATATTCTTGTTACCTGTTAATGGCATCTTAGGCATCAGAGAAGGGGAAAATGTGACTACTTAACTCATACCTACAATCCTTATTTCTACTACCAACACCAACTAGATGTGTCACAGTTCAGAAGGTTCCACACCCCTGATACAGGTGCCTGCTTTACAAAGTCTATTTTGTGCCATCCTGGGTTCCTAGTCTTCTTAGTTACTCATGGGCAGAAAATGGCGGTGCTTTGAGGACTCGACAGGATGGACAGAGCTCACTACACTGAACGAAAAGGATGATTTTCTTTGTTCAGGAACAGTTGATTAACGTCTCTGGCCTTGTTTATCACCTATAAAATTAAAAGACTGATTCTTATTTCTTAGTTGCTCTCTAGGGAGGTTGTCAAGGCCCATAGGGGATGATGCAAAACACTGAAAGCATCTCAGAGTAGCCATTTTCGTTTTGTCCCTTTTTCTTTTTGAAGCCCTGGCAATTGCTTAAAGAATGTACCTTCACTGTTAATATGTACTGAATCAAGTTCTTAAAGCTCATATATTGTTCTTGGTTTTTCTTTTTCACTGTTTTGTTTTCCCATTTGGGCCTCTCTGATCTTGGCACCAACACAGGTATTTTTACAGCATGAAACCTGATAAGCTTGAGATCCTTCCTGTTGAGTCCAAGTTTATGACCATCTTTGTGACTTAGTTTAATAAGGTTTAATGTTTAATAAAAACATATGCTTGGAAGTTTTCAAGGCTAAGTCCCACATCCCCAGGTTTTGCCCATTGCACACAGCTCAGCTTCCACGGCTTCTACAGTGCAAACAGGACATTTATACTGTTTTTTATGCTCACCTGTGTGGTCAGCTTGACAGTGTCCTTCATTTCTAAATGTGAATTGAAATTTCTGCCTAGTGTCCTTTCATTTCAATCTGCAGGCCTCCCTCCTTTCAGTGTCCAGTGACAAATTTTCTTAGTTTTTGTTTATTTGGGAATGTCTTAGCTTCTTCATATTTGAAGGATAGCTTTGCCGTATATAGAAACTAGGTTGATGGTCTTTAATTAGAAATGAGCTATCATTTTATTCAGGATCATTTGTATGTGATGGGTTGTTTCTCTTTATTTATGCAAGATCCTCTATGTTGCCTTTCAACAGGTTGATTTTGATGTTTCTGGGTGTGGATATTTTTCAATTTCTCCTACTTAGATTTTACTGAATTTCTTTGATGTGTAGATGAATATTTTTTACAAATTTGAGAAGTTTTCTGCTATTACTTCTCCAAACATTCTTTTTTTCCTCTTCCTTTCCAAGACATGCATTGTGTTTGTATAGGTATGTTTGAGGGTATCCCACAGGTCTCAAGGTTCTATTTATTTTGTTAGTGGGAGTGGGTGTTCACAGAAAAATGTGAATAATTAATACTAATTTAACATTTGGTTATTTTTAAAGAATCTTGTATATATACCCAAAATATAACAGTATGGTAAAAGCCACCTCATGATATTGCCAAAATTATTAATCACCTAGACATGATACGTTTTGAGTACTACGCGTATGAAGTTAAATGTGATCTCTGCTTTGGAAGAAATCACCATTTATTCAGATAACATAACAAAATAAAAATATATGTGTAACTATGTTTTTCAGTGTAACTAGAGTGTGGAGGTCTAAGATGATTTTGTAGCTGAATTGGAGCTCAGTGAAAGTTTATATTTTAAAGAGATCTCCAATCTGTCCCCTCTTCTACAGAGAAGGGCAACAGGAAGGGGTCCCTACCCTTCCTATTTTTCATATGAAGGTTAGCAATCCATAGGCCATTGGAGGAGTCTGACAGGTTTCAGTTCCCTTGAGAACCATCACTTGACCACTTCAGTATAACTTTTGAGAGATGTGATTTATGGAGGTGTTGAAAGTTGTTTGTTTAAGGAGACCGCCAAAACCAAGTTGTCACTAACATCAGGTTAATAAAGATACCAAGGCTAACAAGAAGTCATTCTTGGGAATAATAAAGGGTCTCTAGTGCTGCTGGCATATCCGTTCTGGGGTTGAGGAAATGCATATTTGTTTAATTTTTACAGGTAAGTGAGAGTGCTCGCCTTCTCTGAGACTGTTTTTCATTCCATCAACATAAATGTAGCACTCAGAATGCTATTAAAATCAAAGGCATTATGCCTTGGTGAAATCAGTCAGTCAGAAAAGTCCAAATACTTATGGTAAATTGATAGAGTCAGAGGGGAAATGGTGGTCGCCGGGAGCAGGGAAAGGAGGGAGAAACGGGGAGTCGGCACTTGATAGGCACGGAATTCCAGTTTCAGATAACGGAAACGTTCTAGAGGCAGGTGGTACTGGTGGCTGCACAACAGCGTAAATATACTTAATGCCACTGACCTATAACTTAAAATAGCTAAAATGGCACACTATATGTTATCTGTATTTTATCACAATTTAAAAAATACAGTTTAAACACATTTAGTGAGGATATATGTTACATAAGGCCAACTATTTCATGTTTTATCTGATTTAATTCTCACAGCAACCCAGTGAATAGCACTTTATTACCTCAATTTTACAGATGAAGAATCTGAGCAAAGCCAGGGATGCCGCTGGTCTAGGGCCACGCAGGTTTCCACAGCATAAGCAGGGATTACAGGCCACTGAGCAGCCTCTGGTGCACGCACATCAACCCGTGCATAGCTTCCTTCCATTTTCCTTTCATATTCCCCTCTGATAACTCTGTTCTTACTGCTGTTGCAGCCTTCCTTTAGGAATAGAGCCGTGGGTTCCTGGCACTTCTCCTTGATCTTTGAGCCCTGAGTGTCCTCTAGCAGAAGGTGAAGCCACGTGTCAGGCTCCCATCAGACAAAAGGCTTTGCCAGCCTTTCCAGAGGCAAAACCAATGACCATCTGCATACCAAGATCAAGTTAAATCGGGTTTCAAAAATAATCTTATTTCTCTGTAGAAAAGCCACTTTTACTACAATGTTTCTTCATCTTCTAGAATGATTCATTAGGAAGAAAAAAATGAACTTTTTTCCTATTATTATATTCCAGCTACTTTTCTGAAAAAACAGACTCCAAATTCGTTTACCACTAGAATGTACATAAAAACCAACTAAAGATACTTTCTTTTCTTTTAACTTATTTTTAATTACATTTTATTGATTACACTATTACAGTTGTCCCAATTTTTCTCCTTATGCCCCCCTCCATGCAGCACCCTGCACTCCTTCAGGCAACCCCCACACCATTGTTCATGACCATGGGTTATGCATATAAGTTATTTGGCTACTCCATTTCCTATACTGTACTTTATATCTCCATTGCTATTCTGTAACTTCCTCTTTGTGCTTCTTTTTAAAAAATATATTTTATAGCCCTGGCTGGTGTAGCTCAGTGGATTGAGCACGGGCCTGCGAACCAGAGGATCGAGGTTCGATTCCCAGTCAGGGCACATGCCTGGGTTGCAGGCCAGTTCCCGGCAGGGGACACACGAGAGGCAACCGTACATTGATATTTCTCTCTCTCTCCTTCTCTCCTACCCTTCCCCTCTAAAAGATAAATAAATAATAAATTTAAAAATATATATATATATATATTTTATAGATTATGCTATTACAGTTGTCTCATTTTTCCCCCTTCACTCCCCTCTACCCTGCACACCCTCTCCCACCCACCTTCCCCCCTTTAGTACATGTCCCTGTGTCATACTTAAAAGTTCTTGGCTTCTACATTTCCCACACTATTCTTGCCCTCCCCCTGTCTATTTTCTACCTACCATCTATGCTACTTATTCTCTGTACCTTTTCCCCCTCTCTCCTCCTCCCACTCCCCTGTTGCTAACCCTCCATGTGATCTCCATTTTTGTGGTTCTGTTCCTGTCCTAGTTGTTTGCTTATTTGTTTTTGTTTTTGTTTTTGTTTTAGGTGTGGATGTTAATGATTGTGAGTTTGCTGTCATTTTACTGTACATGTTTTTGATCTTCTTTGTCTTAGATAAGTCCCTTTAACATTTCATATAATAAGGACTTGGTGATGATGAACTCCTTTAACTTGACCTTATCTGTGAAGTACTTTTTCTGCCCTTCCATTCTAAATGATAGTTTTGCTGCATAGAGCAATTTTGGATGTAGGTTCTTGCCTTTCATGACTTGGAATACTTCTTTCCAGCTCCTTCTTGCCTATAAGGTCTCTTTTGAGAAATCAGCTGACAGTCTGATGGGAACTTCTTTGTAGGTAACTGTCCCCTTATCTCTTGCTGCTTCTAGGATTCTCTCCTTCATTTGAATCTTGGGTAATGTAATTATGATGTGCCTTGACATGTTCCTCTTTGGGTCCAACTTCTTTGGAACTCTCTGAGCTTCCTGGACTTCCTGGAAGTCTATTTCCTTTGCCAGATTGGGGAAGTTCTCCTTTATTATTTGTTCAAATAACAAATGTGTTCAATGTGTTGCTTTTCAATGTCTTTTCCATGTGTTGCTCTTCCTCTTCTCCTTCTGGTACCCCTATAATTTGGATGTTGGAATGTTTAAAGATGTCCTGGAGGTTCCTAAGCCTCTCCTCATTTTTTTGAATTCTTGTTTCTTCATTCTTTCCTGTTTGGTTGGTTGTTTCTTCCTTCTGGTCCACTCTGTTGATTTGAGTCCCAGTTTCCTTCCCATTACTATTGGTTCCCTGTATATTTTCCTTTATTTCCCTTAGCATAGCCTTCATTTTTTCATTTAATTTGCAACCAAATTCAACCAATTCTGTGAGCATCCTGATTACCAGTGTTTTGAACTGTGCATCTGATAGGTTGGCTATCTCTTCATCACTTAGTTGTATTTGTTCTGAAGCTTTGATCTATTTTTTCATTTGGGCCATTTTTATTTTGTCTTGACGCACCTGTTAAATAATGAGGGGTGGAGCCTTATGTGTTCACCAGGGTGGGGCAGCCCAGTTGCTGGGTTGTGATGCTGTATGTGGGGGAGAGGTTCAAAAGGGAACAATGGCACTCGCTCTGCTCTCTGCCAGATTTCAGTCCCTTCCACTGCTTCCCCCAAGCAAACTGGGCCCTTCTGGTGATGATTCCTGGGTGGGTGGGTTTGTGTACATTTTAGAACCCTGCAGGTCTCTCCAATGAACTCTCCTGTGAGGCTGGGAGTCTCTTCCGGCACCTCAACCCCAACAGGTGTTTTCAGTTGGTGTTTTGAAGCTTTATTTCCCTGCACTGGAACCCTGAGTTGCCTGGTCTGTCTTGCTCCCCAGTTTTGCCTGGTTTATCTGCATGCGAATGTGGGGTTACCCGGTCTGCTAGCCACCTTGCGTGCAGCACCCCTCCACAATCACTGCCTCACTGGGTCTGCCCACTGCTGCTTTGCAGCAAGCACTCTCTACCCGGCTGCCCAACTCTGCCCCTCCTACCGGTCTGGATGAGTGTTTCTTCTTTAACTCCTTGGCTGTCGGACTTCTATACAGTTCAATTTTCTGACAGTACTGGTTGCTTTTGTTCCTAAATTTTTGTTGTCCTTAGTTTGGTTGTGCGAGGAGGTACAGTGTGTTTACCTATGCCTCCATCTCGGCTGGAAGTCCTCTTTGTGCTTCTTAATCCCCTCACCTCTTCACCCATCCCCCCCACATTCCCCTCCCATCTGGCAATCATCAAAACGCTCTCCATATCCATGGTGTTGTCTCTGTTCTTTTTGTTTGCTTAGTTTGTACTTTATATTCAATTTTTTATAGTTATGTATTTATTGCCATTTTATTCATAGTTTTTATCTTCTTTTTGTTAAATAAGTGCCTTTAATATTTCGTATAATAATTGTTTGGTGATGATGAACTCCTTCAGTTTTCTCTTGTCTGGGAATCTCTTTATCTGCCCTTCAATTCTAAATGATAGCTCTGCTGGGTGGAACAATCTTGGCTGTAGGTTCCTGCTGTTCATGACTTTGAATATTTCTTGCCAAACCCATCTAACCTACAAAGTTTCTTTTGAGAAATCAGCTGACAGTCTTATGGGAACTCCCCTGTTGGTAACTCATTGTTTTTCTCTTGCTGCTTTTAAGATTCTTTATCTTTAAAGTTTAGCTAATTATGATGTGTCTTGGGGTGGGCCTCTTTGCCTCCATCTTATTTGGGACTCTCTGTGCTTCCTGAACTATTTCCTTCACCAAATTAGGGAAGTTTTCTTTCATTGGCTTTTCAAATAGATTTCCAATTTCTTGATCTTTCTCTTCTCCTTCTGGCACCCCTATGATGCAAATGTTGGAATGCTTGAAGTTGTCCCACAGGCTGTTTGCACTATTCTCATTTTTTGTTTATTTGTTTTGTTTTATTCATTTTTCTTCTGATTCTGACTGGTTGTTATTTGCTTCCTTATGTTCTAAATCATTGATTTGATTGTTGGCCTCATCCAGTCTACTATTGTTTCCCTGTAAATTGTTCTTTATTTCAATTAGTGTATTTTTCATTTCTGACTGGATCTTTTTTATGCTGTTGAGGTCCTCACTAAGTTCCTTGAGCATCGTTATAACCAGTATTTTGAACTCTGCATCTGATAAATTGCTTATTTCCATTTTGTTTAGTTCTTTTTCTGCAATTTTGATCTGTTCTTTCATTTGGGCCATGTTTCTTTGTCTCCTCATTTTGATAGCCTCCCTGTGTTTGTTTCTATGTATTAGGTAGAGCTGCTATGACTCCCTGCCTTGGTAGCATGGTCTAATGTAGTAGGTGTCTTACAGGGTCCAGTGGCACAGCCTCCCCTATCACCCATGCTGGGTATGCACAGAGTATCCTTCGTGTGGGCTGAGTGCACCCTCCTTTTGTAGTTGAGCCCTGATAGCTGTTGGCAGGTGAATGGGAGGGATTTACCTAGACAAGTCAGCTGCAATGACTGTCTGTGACCACTCACCACCATCTTCCACCGTCCATGGAGGATCAGCTGTGCAGGGACAGGGTGGTGGTACTCTGACGTGGTCTGTAGCTGCCTACTGGGTGTGGAGGTTCTGGGGTTTTCTGGGTGGAGCAGGCTAAGGTCAACCCCACCTGTGTTCTGCCCAGGGCCATCCTGCCTGGGCTATAAAGCAGTCTGCAGATGGCTGCTACTGGTGCTGGGCTTGGAGGTTCCCAAGTAAAGCTAAGCTGTGAACCTAGGCTGGCTGCTGCTAGTGCCAAGCTTTGGGCCACTTAACAAGAGGTACAGGGGTGGGGCTCATTGAGACTGAGGGTCGCTTGTTTGAGACAATTTAGGAAGTTGTTAAGCATGAGCCAAGATCAGCCATTCATATGGAAAAGCCACTGTTATTAGCTTAGGTGGGCCCGTAAGTTGGTGTGAAAAACCAGAGGGGACCTCCAGGGCAGGGCAAAGTTTTAGCCAGGTTCATTGAGTCTCAGACAGAGTACCCATCTGCTGGATCTGTAGCTCTGTTGGGGGGAGGCTTCAGAAAAGGGTGAGTGACCTCTGCCCACTTTTCTGTCTTGGGGAAAGCTGTCCCCTAGCTCTTGCCTTGATGCCGGACACTTCGGTTTCTCCCTGTATGCCTCCTTCTGAGCATATGCTCCCTGTATGCTTTTCAAGCTTCCACCCTGCTGCTGGAGCTCAGGAGTGAATCTGAGTAAGTCCATAGGTGGGTTCTTTAAGACGAACTGCTTGGGACTCCAGAAGTTTCTTCCATTGACTCAATTACCACTGGTTTTTGCAGCCAGAAGTTATGGGGACTTATCTTCCTGGCACTGGAGCCCTGGACTGGGGGCCTGGTGTGGGGCTGGGACTCCTCACTCCCAAGGTATCCCTCCCAAATTTTTATCCACCATGCATGGGTTTATGACCAGTCCATTCCGAATCTCCACCCCTCCTACCAGTCTAGATAGATGTGGTTTCTTTAATTTCATAGTTGTTGGACTTCCATTCAACTTAATTTCTGATAGTTCTGAGTGATGGTTGTTCTGCAGTTTAGTTGTAATTTTGATGTGGTTGTTCAAGGAAGAAAGCCATGTTTACCTACAGCTCCATCTTGACCAGAAGTCTCCCTAAAGATATTTAAATAAAGACTGCATGTATATAATTTTTCTTTCTTTTCATGCTATATTCTGTTTATAGCCAGATTTCACATAAGGTTTTTTCTTTTATTTATTTGTTTTTGTTTTGTTTTGCAATTACAGGCTTTGGATGAACTATAAACTGTCTCCCACCATCTTATTCATTTTCAGATTACAAGACTATTGTTTTAGTAAAATAAATGTCATAAAACAAGAAAGAAGGTGCTTGGGGGAATGGGACAGGGTCAGAAATCTTTTCCTGATTCTTTTACCTAGAGACTGTGGCCTCTTTTCAGCCCTTTACAGTTTTTTAATTGGGTGAAATAATGAATTTTAAGACTACTCACTATATCCAAAACCTTTGGTGTCTTTCAAAATTTGGTTGGGCTCACATGCTGGTCCATTGATCCTTTTTCTACCTTTTCATTCTACCACAGAAAACCAGATGGTCCGTACCAGCTGAGAGAAACCATATCCAACCCAGCATATTCGCACAATTTTCTCTCTGCCTTAATCTGGAACAAAGCACACAAAATAATAGGCCAACAGAATAAATTAAATCTAGTTCTTAATTATGGAATTAGGATATTTTTGACATAAGGTCCATGCTTCTATTTCTCTCAAGGTTGTAGAATCCATTGTAAAATGTGGTTTCTATTCAAAGCTTTTTCCTGATTAGTTCATCAATTCAACGCGTCAACTTGCTGACAGTTTTCACAAACCCAAGGAAAATAATTGTGACATTTAAAGTACAAATGTAGACGTGCCAAATTTCAAATCCCCTGCCCTCCTGTTGCTCTGGTAAGGCCAGTGCGGTTTCTCCTAATAAGGACGTTTGACCTGCTTGCACGGCTCTGACAGATGACATTTTTACAGGTCTGTTCCTACTGTGTATTCACAGCAGTGCCTGAGCCGTGCAAGCTAGACTAGCCTTATCCAGCAAAGGCACATTTTCGCACCTCAGTCAGTCTCACTATTCTTCATTCTTACCCTTGGGAAAGGTACTGCCTCTCTATTTGGTATTTGTGGTTTCTTTCAGATTGCATGAATTGCGGTGACTTTTATACATCATGTCCCATTACAGGGCTCCTCTGTGAAGCAGGGGAAAACATGGCATCTGGTCCTGTTAATTCTTATGACAGCGGGAGAACATAATTGCTTTATCGCAAGGGGCTATGGAGATAGTGCATGTCAGCACTGTATGAATGCTCTTAGGTTCTGGAATTTGGGCAGTGACTAATGTTATCATGGCAGTGTACTGAACAGAGAACCATAGGGTTGATAAACTGTGAGAGAGAAGAGTAGCCAGTAATAATCAGGGTGTGATAAGCAAGTACACGGCTTAAAAGCATTCCAGGAGTGCTATTTATAAGAACTCTTATTTACTTTGTTTTGCTTCCTGTTCGTTGCTTTGGGAGAGCTTCTCTTAATTAGATTTGATATTTTCAAAAGTTTAGATTTCATTTTTATATGAATGACAGTGCAATACATGCATTTAGTTGCAGAACTGTGTTTTAAGTAACACTGAAAGGAGCCATTTCTTTGTAGCATTTCATTGTTCTTGAGGAAGAACGTTTTACATAGTACATGTAGCACAGTTTGAAAATATTTGCTAGCCCATTTGATTTATTCATCTTCTGAGCAAATGAAGGAATATACACATTTATATCAATAAAATCTGTAGACCGAATATGGGAGTATATTTGGAATCTGTCAAGCATACTACATCATCTCTAGGGAAATGGTAAATTGTAGCAATATTTTAATAAGGTTTTCTTATTATTTTTTGTTTTTATTCATAAAATGTTATGTTTGATAGCTGCAAAATATCATCTGTTCAGTAAAAATTAATGAAAGATGAAACTCTTCTTATAATCTTTTTTTAAGAGAAATAGGATTCCTAAACAATGAGGCTTAAAATTTAATTCTAGATGATCTTGCATATATCTTAAAAGGAGAATTGGACTTAACAATTTTATGATTCTATAGGAAATCTATATTTTTACCTACTTCACAAATGTTTTTGCTCAGTAACTTTATGATATAAACTAATCGTGTAAGCATTTCTTTTTTTTTTTTTTACAGTTTGATGATCTGTGTTAATTCAGTGTAAATCACACATCAAGGTAAAATGAACCACACAGACATCTAAAACTAATTAAAGAGAAAAATAAAACTAATTAAAGAGAAAAAAGAAAGCAACTGCTCGTTAAGAGAGACTGGAATGTTCCAGGGATGGTGAACTACTGAAATTTCTTATTCATTGGAATCTAGCTTGAGTCTATGAATTTAGATTCCCAGTTTAGGTCTAAAAAAATTTCCCTTATACTGCTCTGTGGCAGTTAAAGACTTTTCACTAATCATATTTATCCTAGAATATCTGTTTAGTCTATTAAGTCTGACAACAGCTATTATCTCTTTCTTTGCCCCAAGACATTATTGTGAAGTAATATAAGCTAAGTTTTATTTTTAATATAAACAAATCTTTCTAGGCATTGATCAAACTCTAAGTATTCCAGTTAATATTTTGAAACCCTTGATATTTATCAATACCAGCAAGTGCATGGTAGCTTGATAAGTACTTGTTTAGTATTAAAATAATGTTTCTAAAAAAAATCTGAAATAGGCTTTAACTAGATGACATTAAACACATCACTCAGTATCCAGAGAGTGTATTTCTCTACAATTGAAGTAATAATAATGTGAGCCCTATCAATCTCAAGCTTCAACTATAATATGTATGAAAATCTGGAAAATAAGAGAACCCTGTATAATGATAAGAGGTTAATAACTTGACAGGCATTATTTAGCAACGGCATGTCTTCTTCCTCCTAATTGGGCCCTTAAACTGCTTGCCTGGAGATCCAGCCTCTCTCGGGAACAGTCTCCTTGGTCAGGAGCCAGGAGAACTTCCGTTATGCCTGGTCCTAACCCCCAATCCACCCTCCACCCCTTCTGCCTCATCCAGCACGGTGCTCAGCCCTTGGAAAGGCCCACAGGCTGTTGGAAGAGTCATAGGGAGAGAAAGCGATGGCCTAGGACAGCGGTAGGGCAGCTTGAAGAGGAGTCGAAGGGTGTAACCAAGTGGCCAGTTGTGTTGGGCGTCTCTGAGGCCAGGGAGGAGGATCAAGACTGCAAAGAAAGCCAGAGTCATTGTGTTTATTTGTATTTTGTTGTTTCTGTTTTTGTTTATTCATTCATTTTGCAATTAGGGCCATAGGGATAAGGACGCCATCCCTAGAGGTGTCTCAGGACACTGTGGGGCCAAAGGCCGGATAGCAGAGGAGTGAATGGGGCACTTATAAGAGGTACGGTGGGCCAGTCGGTACAAGATAACTTTGCTGGGTCTTCAGATAGGTTCATCATCTACATACTTTTCTATGCATGGATTGGCAGGGCTCAGGAAATTAAAATAACACCACCACAGAACCATGTGCGGTTTCTTTCTTCAGTATTCACTTCTTTTGTGAAGATGTTGTAGTTGTTTCAGGAAACTAAATGTAATACTTCTAACATCTCCTGTTACTTGAGCTTTCTAGAGTTTGGATTCTGGAGAAACCTTGTCTTATGTAAACCCTGCCTGTAGCTCTTCTTTTCCAGGTATGAACCTGCTTTAGAGAATAATTATATTAAAGGAAAAATCCAGTGACTTTTTTTAAACTAGAGTTTCCATATATAACTCAACATTTGGTGTTCATTTTGCATGCAACTTGCTCTCAGGATGATAAATGATACCACACAAATGATTGTAACACTTGAATAAATGTAGCCTTTTATTTTATTTTTTTTATGCTACAGCAGAGCCTCTGTGAAAACCAAGAGCTCCGGTTACAAGGGGGGGACCCAAAAACCTCAGAATTTATTTATAAAAAATTGTGTGTTTATGTTTACATGTTTAAAGTTCAGTCACCTTCAAGGTGCTCTCCATTGGATGTACCACACCTATGGACATTTTCCCACTGCTCAAAGCAGTTTTTGAACTTATCAATTTTGATGCCTTTTAGTGCCTCTGCTGTGTTTTGTTTCACCTCTTCCACATCTTTCATATCAACAAAATGTTTCCCTTTGAGGACTTTTTTCATCTGGTGAATAGGTAGGGTAGAGCACGGCAGTCTTGCCATTTTTTGGTCATAAACTGTTGAACACTCAGTGTGGTATGGGCAGGTGTGCTTGTAAATCACCCATCATGAAATGGGCAAACGCATTGCAAGAGTCTTTAAAAAAAATTCACTGAAGCCAAACGCAGCCTCTTATAACACCAGTTGGTGCACTGATACAGATGGGTTCCTAGAACACTCACCTAGCAGGGGAAGCCTGCATACAAGGGGCCCACCCTACAGAAGACAATTCCAGTTTTGGGAGGGTACCTCCTTGTATAATCAAAAATTATAATCAAAGAAGTATCTGGCTGTAGCCCAGCCAATTAGGCTCCCCATGTCTGATCTGAATTTTTTCTTTCTCCTGTGTGGTACCTAAGTCAACTAACTCACAGATAAAATATTCCAACTCCCCCAACCCCCAAATATACCCCTCGAGATTTTCACAAGGAAGGGTTGCTTAGCTGAGACTGTGGTACACCAAAGCTGCAGTGCCCCCTATCCATCCCAGGAGACCTGGGCCTCTGTAGTCCTGCATGCCACTGGGGGTCCTTGCATGTCTCCCCTTCTTTTAGGGCAGGAACACTAGCAACCCCATGGTGCCACCACGGTCTGGGCCCCTACCCACCTTTTTTCCTGCCACGGTGATGCCTGATCCACTCAAGTACCCTTAGCCAGTCTGCTGTTCACTTTATGTCCAGCTCATCCCAGGCAGCACCAGAAAGCACATCCCCTGCAGCCATGCCCCTCTTTATCCCTGATTTTTTTCCACTCCCTCCAACAAGCAAAGTCCTCTCTAGCCTCACAGCCTTGGCACTTGCTGTTCTTTTTTTCTGGAATGTCCTTCCTGACCTTTGCTCTTATCCCTAAGGTCTCAGTTAAATTCTGATTCCTCAGAAAGATTTTCACTGACTTTCCTCTATTAAGTGGTTCCTCCCATTTGTCTCTGTCATAGCACCCAGTTTATTTGCTTCAGACAAATGTAATTATTTGACTTATTATCTAGGCTAGTGGTATTTCTAGCAGACTCGGGTTTTTTTACAAGTACTTTGGCATGACTCCTTTATGATCATGCAACAAAATTAATAATGTGGACAGCTGACATACAATTTGCAGGAACTCAAAGAGTAATTAATTTATCAGTTTATTCTTAAGCAGCCTATATTTCAAGTCATGACTGTGCAGACACGACCACACTGGAAGACATGACGTAGGAGTCGTGTGCCTGTCCTGTACGAAGGCAGCATGGATGGGGCAGCTGTCAGTGCAGATTAACTGTGGCACAGGTGTGTGGCTATTGGGGACAATGCTAACAATTCTTGGAATGTTCCAAGCAAAGTACAATCTTCCATTGTTTACACAGTCCTCCATATTTAGGAAATCCAGTGTATCTGACAAGGGTACAAAAATGCTTTCTGGTTGTATGCAAGCTACAGTGAGAGTCTAGACTTGAATCGTGTTACAAACAGATTTTTCAGCAGGACGGTCAAAGGGCCTGGGCGCTGCACGCGCATTATCACGTGGGACTGCCGTGCACAGTGCAGGGCACGTATGTCCCGGCTGCTGCCCACAAAGAGCTGTAATGTTCCTCACCTACTGAGACAACAGAAAGAGCAGCAACAAGTTTCTGGAACACTCTTTTTGGGAACAACCAGTCTAGACTGAAAGCTTCACTGAGTGCAGGATCTGTGTTTGCCTCATAGGAGCTATGATACCTAGCAAATCATCTGTATCACAACAGCGCATGACAAATATTGAATGAATGAATGAATAAATGAATGAATGGGGATGCATGGGCACACAGACACATTCATTTATTTGATGAATACATGTTTACTGAGCAGCTACTATTTTTGCCAGATATAATTCAGGGACCTAGAAATACAACAGTCAATGAGACAAATCCCCTACTCTAATGAACTTCCTCTCTCTCCACATTTGTGCCTGCACATGGCACCTACATCTCCCATATAAAATGACTGTTGTTTTTTGGTATTAATTTCTTTAAAATTCAGAATACTTACCTAGTAAAGTCAATTGATTGTGATAGAGAAAGCTGGACAGGAAATAAAAAGCAGCAGAAACAAGTCAGGTTGGTGACAAAGGTGAGTTGTGCATAAGAAAAATGACAGCCTAAAGATAACTTAGTTATTTATAATTTTCTTATGTCTGTCCACAAAGTTTCGGAGACCCAGACTTTGAAATCCTAACCATTTTTTCTTGTGCTCATATACATGGCAGTAATAGAAATGCTTTAATAGCCCCCCCTTTCCCCTGTGCAATACCCTTGTTCATACTAGCTGTGTTGGATGCAATAGAGGTGCCTCCTTGAAATCAGGTTAAATTGTAAACTTGAGGCTTAGGCATCCATCTGAGCATTTTGCAGTTAGTATCAGTATCTTCATATTACACAGAATTTGCTTTGGCATCACCTCTATTCTCAGTTTGAGCAGCCAGTCACTTGGGTGGCAGTCAGCCTCGGAGCACACAGAGGCTAAGGGAAGGTGACCCACAGCTGAACGTACCTGTTGGAAATTCAGTGCCCCTGCTTGCACCTGGAACCTCAGAGGGAGACGTTAAGGCAGCTTTACTATATGCCCTGATGGAACTGAACAAATGGTCATGATTGGAAAGAGACATGTTGGTGGTCTTAATAAGCTTTGAAATACTGGCTGCTGTTTCCTTTTTTTCACTTCTAACAGATTTAGGGGCGTATTTTTGCAGGCAACACCTTAAACTAAAGTTGCCAATGCCCTCTGAGAAACTTGCCTCCTCCTCCAGAAAAGTAGATGTAGTTTCAAATGATGTTAGGAATTTGTATCTCCTCAAATTGCCAGTTGGTGGGCCACAATTCTTAAATTTGAAATATTCTCTGAATTTTTCTGATGCTAAGTTTAACTTTTATGCTTTCTACTGTTGTGAGTGGAACTGAAGAAGCCTTGGTTGTAAATTTGAGTCTCCAACACAAACTGCAAACTAAATTGTTCTGTATTCAATCTAAGCCATAAGTAGGGGAACATGATCTTATACTGGGGTTAACAACTGTGTGGAAGCATGGAGTGGTCCTACGTCATGCAGAATATTCGCACAGTAAAGATTTATTACATTAATTGAAAATGAATCAACATAGTACAAATGGGGGGATGAAAATTGAAATTTCCTTGGCCTCAGTTATTTGCACAACTGCAAAATACATGGTACTTTGTGTGTCTATGTGTAGAGGATGAAACTGAGGCTCAAAGAGGTTTTTTTTTTTTTTTTTTTTAACTAACATTAACTGTGTGCGTTTAATAACTCATCCCTCCTGAGAGTCACGGGAAATAGGCCTGTATTTCCATTTTACAGGTAAAGAAACTGAGATGTAGAACTTGAAGTGATGGCCTTATTACAGAGCTAGCATATTATGGTGATGTGGAGGACTGAGGAAGTAGACTCCAGGGTTTGCTTCCTTAAACTCTGGGGCTGCACTGGATGTCGGGTATCAGGTCATGGACATGGCTGGCAAGTAGCAGACAAGGTTGTTTGATTTCAAACTCCATGCTCCTTACACCGTCCTTTGCTACAAACCCAGTAAATTCCCTACTACTGTAGGAAGAAGGAAATGTGAATGCCTTCCATATGATCAAAGCCAAGTTTGTCTGAGTTGACCACCTTCCATTCACCCATCCCCTCTCTCCTCCACATTCGCACATTGCCATCCCCATCATCTTGCCTTCTCACACATCTGAATCTTCACACAGGCCCTTCTTCTTCATAACGCAGCGATTTTCAACCTTTTTCATCCCATGGCACACATAAACTACCTGAAATTACTAAAATTCTGTGGACACCAAAATATATATAATAGTTTTTACCAATATCACAAAAATAATAGAGGTATAATTTTGATTCATTCACACTGGATGGCTATCATTGTGTTGGCTGTTGTCATTTTTTTATTTGACAATCTAAGGGAAAAGAGGCCAGTGCCTCTGACTAAGGGGTCAGGTACTGTATGTTTTAAAAATTATTGTGGCACATGGGTTGAAAATCACTTTAAGGGTCATTTTCCCCAGAAACAACAGAATAGGTTTCCTAAATATTTTGACATCTCAACTCCCTGTTT
This sequence comes from Glossophaga mutica, assembly GCA_039655065.1. NCBI lineage: Eukaryota > Metazoa > Chordata > Mammalia > Chiroptera > Phyllostomidae > Glossophaga > Glossophaga mutica. The sequence goes on from CM077303.1 coordinate 164,762,414, forward strand.
TAAAATCTTTGGTGAGCCCTGGCTGGTGTGGCTCAGTGGATTGAGCACGGGCCTGCGAACCAAAGGATCGCAGTTCGATTCCCAGTCAGGGCACATGCCTGGGTTGCAGGCCAGTTCCCGGCAGGGGACACATCAGAGGCAACCATACATTGATATTTCTCTCCCTCTCTCCCACCCTTCCCCTCTAAAGATAAAATATATATATATATATTTAAAAAAAATAAAATAAAATCTTTGGTGAGTCCTTTTTACTTACAGGATACATTTCAAACTTATTAGCTGGCATTCCAGGCTCTCAGCAGGGTGGATGGCTGGGATTTGCCTTTTCAGACAGGATATCTGTGGTTCCTATACAAATATGATTGATTGATTGATTGGCTGACTTACTGACTGGCTACCACCCAGCAGGTTGGCTTACTTGAGAATGTCTTGTACAGAATGACCCGGCTTTCGTCCCAGGTCTGGTTCACATCCTGTTCCTTCTTGGGAGCTTCTCTGTTCTCCATGGACGACCATCCTCTGAACCTGATTGGTGTTTACTGTTTGTCTTGCTAGTTACCATATTTTGCTGTGTATAATGTGCACTTTTTGCCAAAATTTTTGAGGGAAAAATAAGGATGCATATTATACATGGGTAGTGCTAATTCTATATCTATATAAATGTTTTTAATTCTTTTGTTTTATGCATTAAAAGTATAACTCTAGAAAGTAACAATATCCATATCCAAAATAATACCCTATAATATAATCAGTTTTATTTCTAAATACAAATAAATAAGTTTAGAAATCTTTCAAATATATTGAAAGATTTATTTCCTGAAAGTTTGGGCCAAAAATGCAGGTGCGTGCATATTATACACGGCAAAATACGGTATTTACGGACATTTTTCTACCTTACGGTTTCAAAGAGTATGTGTGCTCTGAAGGCTAGTTCCTTCTATTTTTCATTCATTTCCTTTTCTAATAAGTCATATTGTGTTTAATAGTATCTTTTTTTAAAGATATGACTAGACAGGCAGCATTGATGTGGTCGAGAAAGGCAAGTATTGGGGCCAGAGGGTCTGAATTCATACCCTAGTACCTATGCAACTTTGGCCATGGCACCTAAAATCTCTGAATATCAATTCCTTTTTTGTCAAATAGTGAGGATAATAAAACCCATCAAATAGATTTGGCTTAAGAACAAATACTTTAGGGGGAGTACATTCTACATCATAAACTGATATAAAAATGTTAATGCCAGCAGTGTTTTTGTTAGTACTGTTTCAAATCCTGTGGCCTTGAAGGAGTTTATTCCTTCGGTTTCCTTTCAACATCCTCAGCCTGGTCTTTCCAGGCGCAGTTTCCTCTGACTGCATCTTTTACCATGTTATCTGCCTGCTGTTCTCTCCTTGCTTTATATCTTTTTCTTCCTCTTTCCCAATCTTCCTTTTTTTGGTTGAAACCCCATTTCCCATGCAGCTTCTCTTTCCTATTATCATTATTTAGCTTTCTTTCTTGTTATCATGTAAAGTTGAAAGAAGATTAAAGAATTCTCATAAAATCCAGAGGTCTGTGCAATTTCTATTCTTTACGGTAACATTTTAGGTAAATGCTGTTTTATTCACGTGCACAAAATTTTGGAATGTTAGAGACAGAAGGAGAGATTCATCTCGACCAATCCACTTGCTTTGAGGGTGAAAAGAAATGTCTGGAGAGTTAAATGACTTACCCTGGATCTCAAAGGTAATGACTGATAGAGCTGAGAATTAAGACTGTTTCCAGAGTTCAGCCCACTCTCATTTCTTTTCACTTTTGCTATCCACTGTATTGTATTCCCTGTCCTAGAGTTTAGTTAAGGACGTTATCTAGGGGTTAGTTTCTTCCCAGCTGTCAATCTAGCTGATTAACTCTGGGAAAATTATTTAACCTCTCTGGTCTTGAGATTCTCATCACAATATGAAAGGACCAGCTATTCTTCAAGGCATCTTTGTAATTATGTCTTCCTTCATTTGTGTTTAACAAATACAAATGAGAGCCAATTTTATTTCATTTGAGAGCCAGTTATTTACAAATATAAGGTGCATTGGATTCTTACACATGGTGCGCATTTGTGTGTTTTTCTCAAATGCCACCCAAGGTTGAGCCACATTTCAGTCTCCACAACCAATGAGGTTTGGCCAGTGTCTGGTTAAACTATTTCTAATTAAGACGGCATGGCTTTCTTGGCAGAAATCCTGTCTTTGTACTACAGGGGTGTTTGGCAAGGTCTTTGCCATCATTTTCTAAAAGGCTGTAGGAAAATGAAATATTTTGTTGAAATATTTTTTGGATCATCATATTGAGACACAGCAATGTGACATTTTTATTATACACTACCTGCGAGGTGACAGAAGAGCCACATCATTCTTCACTGAAGGACCAACATGGTATTAACCACTCTTAGCCATACGTGGATTTCTTTCTGTCCCTTCCCACACAAATTGTTCACAACTTGAAGCAAGAAAGAATTTATATACAAGTATCTTTGTTGATGTAAGAATGAAAAGAATATGTTAGACAATGTGGTTTTTTGGACATGCAAAGTCCAATAAGTTACTAAATCATTTAGTTTTACACAGACTAATTCTCAGATTTCCTTTTAATTCCTAGAAAACTTTCTGCTTATTTAAATAAATTGGAAATTAATCACACTCGATATGTTTTGTGCCCTGTCTACCAAGGTGACTCAGAGGTTTGCCAGCCCTCCGTTGAATGCGAGGAGCCCTTCTATGTCTAGGTCTGTGTGTCCAGTGATTAAATCCCTCGGCAGAAATGGGAATGAATGTCCCCTAGCCCAGCACTTCTTTTGGTCTGTTTTGCTTTTTAGTAATCAATTAATGTATTGCATGAAAAACTGGTGGTGTTTGGTTGTAGAATTCTCGCTCAGTTTGCCAGACCATCATTTCCTAAAGTGCTTGCAAGCAGTCATTGTATGTCTGCTGGTGTCTGAGAGACTATTTTAAGAGCATTGCCAAGCGTGGGAAACTAATAGCACTATATTCCAGCGGCGGAAGTAGTATCACTATGATAATGCACTTCAGCTTCCTATAAAGGACTTCTTTATGGCCATGCCGAGAATCTAGTTGAAAGTGTGTATGAAACATGTACCACAATGGCTGTGAGCATTCTGAAGTGGTAAGAAACTCTTTTTAAGCTCATTGACGTCTAGCATTTTCATCAGTTTTTGAAATCATTTTAAAGCTTGTTTTTAAACTTTCTTCTCAAGTGTCTGATGTCACTCGTAGAAATATAAAGTGAATAGCTTGTTTCTGAGAAACTAGACAAATGTTGAAATACTGAGCAAAATTGAAATTAATAAGCACTTTATAACTTAATTACTTGTATTTCAGATTGTACTTGAATTTACATGTGATATTTGAATATTTTACAATGTATCTTTAAAAGATATTTTTAAAAGTCCTCATAAGTGTAGCTGCAGGCTGTTTAGAGTCTTTAAAAAAATCTTGACTTCCCAGGGAAATCGTATCTGTTAAACTTAATTGAAAGTAATTGAATTGAGAATTCTGTTATAAAACTTTATTTAAATCATTTGTAAATAATAAACTGTTAGTAAAATCTCACTCTATGAAACACCTGTCTTAAACATTAAAAAGTATTTAAATTAAGGATATAGATAGATACGATTAGGGTATTACATTGCTCTCATTCCAAAAATACATAAAAAATTAACAATTTATACATAGCACAAAATGAACAGCAAACATTTTTATATGCAAATAAAATATGAAGCTAAACTGAGTTACAGACACATTTTGAAATTGTAAAAGGATATTTTAAACCATATATTTCTTTTAAATATTGTGTCATTCAATTCAAATTTAATGATTACATTTCTGATTCCTTAATATGTTGACGAATTGAGATAATTTGATCTGGTTTTAGAAAGATTTATAAGCTCTTTGTTAGGTTAACAATACCACAGCTTAACTGTTAAGAAATAACTTTATATTAAAGAAGGAATTTGGGTATTCTGCTCATATTCCACTAAAAACCAAATTCCTTTTGTAGATGTGTGTAGAGGCGTAACAGAGTGAGGTGATTTCACTTCTTGTCATGTAGCCAGGAGGAAAGAAATTTCCCAGAAAGTAACTGAGCTCTCTACTTTAAACACAGCAAGTTGGAATCACAGTTTCCTATTGATTTCGTTATTCCAACTATGGGGGTAAGATCACCAGGACAGATCCAATTCCAGAATGAGAGGTGAAGGTTTGCATTGTAAATGTCAAAGTGGCAACACACATAAAACTTCTGCTAAACAAATAGTGCCGAAACGCATCCAGTGTCTCCCCTTACTCTCTGTTGTTACACTGTGAGTGGTGCACGCAGAATTCTCAGGCTGTGTGAGAGCAGCGCTCAGTCATACATTGTCACGCAGAAGAGAATATTTTGAGGTATGATGTTAACATTTTAAAGAAAGCATTCCTGAAAATGAATTCCAGCTTTTTGTTATTTTTTAATAAAGAGTATAGGCAAATGCAGAAATTATTTCCTAGAATATACCCCAAGGAGTATTTTAGAAATATAAACATTCAAATACACACCTGTTTTATATGATTATGCACAGAAGCCAGTTTTTCATGAATAATTTCTATCATTTTTAGCATAAGTTAAGACACCATATGCTTTATGATGAAGAAAATATTTAAAGTTTGCCACCATGTTAAACAGTTACAGCGTGAGTCACTACCTGCATACATTTTTAAAGTGACAACTGGAAGTGATGTTTATTTGAATTGTGCTATTAATTTAAATTAAGTCACCATTAATTCATTGATTCATATCATTTTGGTTATTGAGCCAACTTTAGAGCTTTTCTTGTGTTAAGTGTTAAGATGTTTTAGCCCTGGCCAGTGTGGCTCTGTGGGTTGGGCATCCTCCTGGAAACCAAAAGTCTGCCAGCTAGTTCCAGTCAGGGCAGGCGCCTGAGCTTTGAGGCAGGTTCCCGGCTGGGGGCCTGTGAGAAGCAACTGATGGGTGTGTCTCTTGAACATCAATGTTTCTCTTTCCCTCCCACTCTCACTAAAAGTAAATGAATAAAATCTTTAAAAAACTTTTTTTTAAAAAAACCTGAAGACTAGATTAGAATATCCATTGAGTACTTAAATTTGAATGTGTTTGTTCTATAGAAGAGGTCTATATAACTGTTTAAAAAATTGTGGTAACTCTTTTAAGTTTTATACTTTATCAGAACTGATTAATTTTACTGGTCATAAAGAATATTTATATGCACTTAAAAATAATTTTCCATTTCTTTTAGTTCCAAATTCCTTTTTCTGTTTTTCTTCCAGTAAGTCAAATATTTGGTTTGTGCCATTAATTTTTTGTTATATTTGTCATTAATATTGAATATTTAAAACCTCCTATAGTTTGCTATGGGATATAGGTCACAGTAATCTAAACTTTGATATTTTTACCACATCCATATTAGAATTTTTGTTGTTATGGTTTTTGCTAGATTCCTGTCTACTCAAAGTGTGCTCTGTAGACCAGTACTTCCAATATCACCTTGAAGCTTGTTAGAAACGAATGGGAGGGAGGAGGGGAGGGCTAGGGTGGTGGGTTCGGGTGAGAATAAAAGACAGAAAACTGTACAAGATCAACAATTAAAATAAAAATTAAAAAAAAAAAGAAAAAAAAGAAAAGAAGCATCTCAGGCCCACCCCCCAACCTACTGAAACAGAATCCACATCTTAACAAGATTCCCCAAGTGATTCAGAGGCTCATTACCCTTTAGCAAAGCTGGTCCAGAAGGCCTTCTTACACAGACTAGATGGTTAGATGAGATGGGCGTTCCCAGCTCCTTAGTGTTTATAATTCTTTTTATTTCGGAAAATTATTGAAAGTCGAAGAGAGGTTAAGAGCACAAGGTCTGAGGTTAGACAAGAGACTGAAACCCAGTGTTGCCACTGTTGGCTCTGAGTGACTGGGGCAAATTAACCCATGGAAGCTCAGTTCCCCTTCTGGGAGAAGGGGATGCTGATGGAACAGTACTTGCCACATAGCTGTGAGATGTAGGTAAAGTGTTTGCACTCACAGTAGACCCTCCGCAAGTGATTGGTTTAACTCCCATTGTTGTTAACTCACAGTACATTGTATTGTGCCTTTTATAGGAAGACGGGTGGAAACGGGAGGGAGGTGGGGAAGGAAGGGGTGGTGGGGAGGTGTGGAGGGGGAAGAAAACTATACTTGAACAACAATAAAAAAATGTTAAAAATATATAAAAAATAAAGGAAGACAGGCTCATTAAACTTAGGAGGCTTGAATGATTGGGTCTTTCTTATAACATTAAATTGGCTTTGAAAAAAATCTCAAATGATGGTTGCCCTTCTTAAAGAAAATAGGCTATGTGGTCCTATGGTTTGATTTTGGTCACATATATTTTTAGGATTAAAGCAAGAAATAATGATCTAGCCTCTTTCAACCATGAAAGAGTCCTTAAATTGGACATCTAACAGCCTGGCTGGTTTCTTTTTACATTTAAATCCCCCCCTTCCCTTCATCTCCTAGTGTGTGGAGTCCCCCAAACAGCTGTAAAATGTCTTTAAAATTCTGCCCCTCTCTGTAACCCATAATCGGGGCCACAGCAAAGTGAAATTCTGCCCTCCTGGTTGCAAGATGTGGAGGGGTGTGTTTGGCAGGCCTTCTATAGTGAACAGAATTTCCTTTTCAGCAAACTCTGTTTTAAAAAGAATGAACCCAGGATGAGCTCAAGCTATTAGTCACAAGTTTTCATCTTTATTAGGGAGGTTTCATCAGGGAGTTAATATGAGTGGGGCTGGGAGCAGTCTCCTAATTGTACTTTTCTAATTTAATTCCTCTCCCATCGTTGGATATTTAGATTGTTTTACACAAACACACATCATCCCATGGTGAATAGTCTCATGCATAAATATTTTTCTGCATTTTATTTCCTTGACATAGATTTGTAAAGGAAGGTTACTCCCCTGGCTGGTGTGGCTCAGTGGATTGAGCACTAGACTTCGAACCAAGGGGTAGCTGGTTCGATTCCCAGTCAGGGCACATGCCTGGGTTGCTGGCCAGGTCCCCAATGGAAGGCGTGCAGGAGGCAACCACACATTGATGTTTCTCTCCCTCTCTTTCTCCTTCCCTTCCCCTCTCTAAAAATAAATAAAAAATATTTTTAAAAATAAAATCTAAAAAAATAAAAGGAGAATTACTGAATATATACTTATGAAAGAGTAGTATATCTTTTCAAATTACTTTCCATTTATTTAATTTCTTTGTTTTCCAGTTACAGTTAACAAACGCTATTACATCAGTTTCAGGTGCACAACAGTGATTAGATGTTAGGAAGCACCCACCCCATCTTTGCTTTCAGAACTGTGTGCTCATTCAGACCCCCACCAGCAGTGTCTGACTTCATGTCGCTCTGACATCCACTGTCATTTTAAAACTGGTTAATTTGCTATGATGAAATATTATTCAGGTATAAAAGACAAGGGAATCCTGCCATTTGCATCAACGTAGATAGGCCGTGAGGGAATTATGGTAAGTGCAATAAATCAGACAGAGAAAGACAAACACTATATAGTATTACTTATATGTGGAATCTTAAAAGAAAAACAAAAACAAAACAAAAACAAAAAACAAAAAACAAACTCTTAGAAGAGATTGGTGGTTGCCAGAAGCAGGGGTTAAGGGGTGGGAAAAATGAGTGAAAGTGGTCTAAAGTTACAAGCTCCCAGCTATACAATAAAAGTCTTGAACATATAATATAATATAAAGCATGGAGACTATAGGTAACAATATTGTATTATATACTTAAAAGTTGCTAAGGGAGTAGATCTTCAAAGTTCTCATCACAAGAATAAAATTTTTTTAATTTTAACTGTATGGGGATGGATGTTAACTAACATACCATGGTGATCATCTTGCAGTGTACACATATATCAAATTATTATGTTTTGCACTAAAGTTAACACAGCATTATATGTCAGTTATATTTTGATTTTTTAAATAAGTAATTAAAATAGAAAATTAAAAAATTTTAAATGCTTATTTTGATAAAAATGTGATCTCATTCTTAAGTACTTGTATCTTTCTGACTACTCTTGAGGTTAAATTTTATTCACCTTTTCTTAGCCATATTTGTCTCTTATTTATGTGTACTTCGGTAAATTACTTAACTCTCTGCACCCCAGTTTCTTATCTTGTCACTTTGTAAGGTCATTGTGAAGACCAAATGGGTTCATATATTCAGAAACTTAGACGAGTAGGTACTGTATAAATGTTAGCTGTTAGTACTCTTGGTCCTTGGTGAATGTTTAATTTATGGCTTTTGTCCATTTTTTTATTGAAATCCCAGTGTGTGGAGTTCTATGGGGCATTGACCTTACTCCTTTGCATGAAGTTGAGAGAGGACAAAATTTTCTGATGAATCTAGTGGTAGTTATTACTGAGGATGCTGGGAACAAAGTGAGGGCGTACTCCTTGGTATTTATGTCATCACTGCCATTTTACCGATAATAAAACAAAGGTTCAGAAAGTTTCAGTAGCTTGTCCAGGGTATTAATGACTTCTCATCCTGTGCCACCTCCATGCAGCTAGGGATCTGTGGTCTCTTGCCTTCTCTGCGTTGCACTTTTGGGTGCACATGTTGCTACTAAGGTAATACCACATGGTGTTTGGTTGATGTAAACTCTGGAGCCACATGGCCTGAGTTCAGACCCTGGCTCTGTCACTTAATAGGTATCTGACATTACACGCACACTCACTTCACCAGTGAAATAGGGACCATAATAGCACCTCTCTTGTGGATTGTGGTGAGGACTAAAATAGTTAATCTATATGTAAATCGCCTAGAACAAGTAGTCTTGTGCCTGGCCTGGCAGGTGCTACATGCCAGCTACTGTGATCATTATCACCACCTTCAGGATCCCGTGTGGCTAAAAGGCCTCCCTGATGTTGCAGGAGTGTTGCCTTTTTGTTGACTGCGCACCACTCTAGAGGGTGGGGAGAGCGTTTCTTAGTGGACTGAGAACGTTTGCTTTTGTTTACCCTGTGCCACAATGAATTAAAAAGAAATTTTGTTAAATGAAAATTATGCTGATCCTGGTTTGATTTTATGCAACTGACAGATCAGAAATCTGGAGTCCCAAAGTGCTCCCAGAGGACATACTTTGTTGTTATAATTCCTGAGTGAAGGAACTCACCAGTGAGGCCACTGTCACCCTCTCATGCTGCCATCTCTTGTTGGAAGCTGCTGAGTGTTCTCGCAGCAAGGCCACGGTGGGCTGAATAGCACGGCTTCTGTCCACAGACGTGTGCAGGTCCCTGAGATTTGCACTGTGGTGGTGCATCCAGTGGTTCTGAAAAAAAAAAAGATCAAAACTTCACTCTCTGAAGTGCAAAATTATTGACAATGGAGGGGGGATTACATTTCCCTATAGCCTGCATTGTGGGGAGACCTTCTTTGCAGAGGTTCTCAGGATCTGTGATGGAGCAGAGGCTAGCCCTTCATTCATTCATTCGTTCATTCTTCCATTCGTTTGTTCATTCATTTAGGAGGCATTTATTGAACCTTTACTGTGAGCCAGGCACTGTGCTTCCTCCTGCCCTGAACTCAAGTTGAGTTATAGCTGATTCCACTATTATATCTTCATTCCTATTTCTCTTTCTCCCAAACCAAGCTGGACAGTTTTCCTCAAGGGGCCACAACCTGCTGTGCAAGGCTGATGAGAAAGATGATAGTAGAGGTTATTTATGGAATATTTATATGATGCACTATATTAAGTGATTTACATGTCATAATTATTCAAAACAACTTTATTTTTACCACCCATAATTTACAGATGAAGAAAATGAGATTTAGGGAGCTTTAAAAGTGTGTCCAAGATCACATAGCTAATAAGAGGTAGAACCAGAATTTAAGCACAGGCCAATTTGACTGCAAATTCCAAGCCCTTTGTTGCTCTAGCTGCTCCTCTCATGGGGTCATTTAGCCTGTTGTATCCTGTACAACAGCAAAATAACAAAGTAGCACCAATGGCACTTTCCTGAGTACTACTGCACAAGCGCTGTCCTTTACGACAAGTATTCCTAAGCATCACAATAATATTATTCGCCCTGGTATCTCCTTCCCACTTCCCAGATAAATAAACTCAGCCTTAAAGACATTCTATAATTTGTCCCAGATCATCCAACTGAGAAGTGTCAGATTTAGTGTTTTCTAAACAAAGCCTCCTTTAGTGGAAGCAAACAGCTGTATCTAAGATGTAGCCTGAGGAAGAGTTATGCTTTCTGTGGTGTCCGAGATTGAAAGTGATTGGGAACTGACTGCTGTGATGTGACCTGTTTGCTTTTATCTCTTCCTGTGATTCCACCCTCCCTGTCCTGTATCAGCACCCTAAGAAGACAGGCACATGCATCTTTATTAAGGTAAAGAGGATCTCCATGTGCTCATGGGGGGATGAAGTCCATTGTTAAATTAATCACTTTCTAAATCCTCTGAGAAGCAGTGTTTACTCTTCAGCTTGAGCTTTCAGGGCTGTGCATGGGGAAAATGTCAGGCAATTTAAAATAGAAAATGCTACCTTTAATTGAAGAAGACTTTTTTTTCCCCCTTTTCCCTAAGTAATCTAGTTCCTTGAAACTGGGAAATGAAAGACAGTATTTGTCACAAACTACTGCTAGAAAGCAGGTGAAAATAGAGTTCCCTTGACCCTTATTGCGGATGTACAGAGGCCCATGCTCTAAGTATTGACCTTGATGTTCATGGGCCTGAACCTGATAACTGGTAGATGTGAAGGCTGGATGGTAAGTGCCTTTATAAGTGGTGATGTATGTGCCCACATTTGAAAGATGTTTAATTTTCTTGGTTTGTTGGCATGCTGAAAACCACTTTGAAAGTGCCTCTAAGTGCCTTAGACATAGATTTGGAAAAGAAAACTATTTTCTCATTAGTTGAAATAGAGGATTAGCAAGCAGCTGTCCTAAGATACCAGCTTTAAGAATAAATAATCTTTTTAATCCTTGCCTGAGGATATATTTATTGATTTTAGACAGAGAGGAAAGGGGGAAAGAGAGACCTAGATGTGAAAGAGAAACATCAATCAGTTGTCTCCCATACTCACCTGGACCGGGTATTAAACCCACAACTTAGGTATGTGCCTTGCCCAGGAATTGAACTCACAATCTTTTGGTGTGTGGAGGACATTCCAACCAACAGAGACACCGGCCAGGGCAAGAATAGATAATTTTGATGAGGGAATGATAAGATGGGGAGGAAATTCTTGTGCCACATATATGGCTTCCAAAAATAAACCTTTCAAGTACTCCTGTACAAAAGGAAATTGGAGTAAGAAATAATTTGACTGATTAGATATCAATATTATGCAAACCATGTAATTTTAAGTCTGGCATATCATGGAATACAGAAGTTAACCAGCCTTTTCTGTAAAGGCCAGATAGTAAATATTTTCAGCTTTGAGGCCATATACATCAGGGGTGTCAAACTCATTTTCACTGGGGGCCACGTCAGCCTCGAGGTTGACTTTCAAAGGGCTGAATGTAACTTTAGGACCATATAAATGTAACTACTACACAGTTAAGAGAGCTCAGCGCTGCCATCAGGTAGAAACAAGGTGCCAGGCCAGATAAAGCAAGGCGGAGGTCTGGATTCAGCCCACGGGCCTTGTGTGTGCCACCCATGCCCTACCCCCTCTGCCACAGTCACTCAGTTCCACTGTGGCGGCACAAAAACAGCCATAGTCACAATATGCAGGTGACGGAATGTGCCTGTGCTCCAGTAAAGCTTGATTTATGAACCCCGAAATCTGAATTTTATATAACTTTCACATGCCATGAGAAATTCTTATTCTTCTTGTGTGGATTGTTTTCAACTACTGAAAAATGTGACCACCATTCTTAGCTCATGAGACATACAAAAAGAGACCACCGGTTGACTTTGACCCAGGAACTGCAGTTGGCCGGTCCCTGATACAGCCTGTGTGATTAGACCCCTGCAGGAATTTTTATACCATCAAAGGTATAGTGCTTTCTACACAAGCTTAGCATAAAATTTAAGACTACACTACAGATGCCCCTGTGTAAAAGCTATTATTTGAGTTTTCTGAAAATTATACTTGCCAACTCAAACATTAACCTTCATTCCAAATTCAGATGTTATATTTAAATTTCTCCCCAGACTTGGGAACTGACTGACAATGATTATTATGAAATACACAGAGCCCTTGACCTCTTTCTTTTGGCTGTTTTGAAAGGTCAATGTCTTTATGTTAATTAGGATCTAGGAACATTATTCTTCAGTTCTTTGTGGAAGGTATTATCGTTAGAGAAATGGTCTAGCCAAGAGTTTGTACGGTGGTGCAGGGAGCAGAGGCCGGGAAATCTGGGAAGGTAAAGTTACAGGGACCAGCAACGAAGAAAACCCAGCCAATAATTATGGTAAATTTCTCCCTCTGCCTGAACACAAATCCTGAAATGCGTAAGTTTTCACATTTGAATTATCGTACTCAACTATTGACAACATGGTTTGTGATATGTCAACATTTAAATTCTGAATGAGTGTTAATTGGGTATTTTAATACTGGAATTATTTGTTACCTAAAATGCTGATACAACCTGAAGTTCTCTGATTTTTATAATTATACAGCACACAGAATTTATTTCTCTAGATGTGATTGCTTTATATAAGCGTGTATCTCAGATACACGCTTAAGATCAATTACTGATTCAGAACTGTAATTACTATACTCCACCGTGACTTGATAGTAGGAGTCTTCCTGAATCATCAGCCTGTTCACAGTTTGGGGCTGGTGGAGATTGTGAAGCTCAAACTAAAAAAACAAAAAGTATCTCTCCCTGATATATAATTTACAACATCATGACTGTAACAGGTGCTTGTCTAATACATTTGAGAGTTGTTCAGAGAGTAAATCCTAAGAGTTATTATCATAAGGAAAGAAATTTTTCTTTTTTGTATCTGTGTGAGATGATGGATGTTAACTGAACTTACTGTGGTCATCATTTCACAGTACAGCCGTCCCTCCATGTCCACGGGGCATGGGTTACAGGCCCTGGTGGATGCCAAAGTTCAAGGATGCTCAAGTCCTTTATGTAAAATTAGCATGTAACCTACACACATCCTCCTTACAGTTTAAATCATCTCTAGATTACATATAACACCTAATACAATGTGAATGCCATGTAAATAGTTGTATTGTTTAGGGAATAATGACAAGGAAAAACATCTGTACGTGTTTAGAACAGATGCAACTATCCTAGGCCTAATTACATAGTTAGTATACGTCAGCAGCAACATAACTTTTTTTGAATATTTTTTATTAAATTTATTGGGGTGACATAGGTTAATAGGACTGTACAAGTCACAAGTGTTCAATATGACAGTACATCATCTGTATATTGAACTGTGTGCTTATCACCCAGTTTTTCGAATATGTTTGACCCATGGTTGGTTGAATCCATGGATGCCAAACCCACAAATGCATGAGGACTGAGTGTATATGTATTGTCCTGCACAGCTTAAACTTGCACAGTGCTGCATGTCTATTATACCTTAAGAAACTTGGAGAAAAGGTACCTCTCCTTCTCCCCTTTGCCCCCCACCTCCTAAGAACAAATGCGTTGCTTATCTGCCTAACCAGAGCCATCCTAAGAGCTGGGCACAGTCAAGGTGGCAGCGGGCAGTTCTTGGTTTCCTAGAGCTGACTTTCTGTTAGAGTGTATTTGTCAGCTATAATAGAGAGAATTTCTTGCTCTCACTTTAAATTTTTCTCAAGTTCAGAGGCTCACTCTGATTTCTCTACCAGAAGCCATGTTGGTTTAAAAAACTTTTTTTTATTGTGGTAAAATAGGCATATACATAACAAAATTTGTCATTTTAACCACTTTTAAGTACATTGTTCTGTGGCATACAGTTGTTAACCATCAATTCCCCACCCCTTCTGCTCCCCAGTCCCTGGAAACCACCATTCTGTTTTTGTGTCTCAATGAGGCTACTCTAGGCCCCTCATGTGAGCGGAAGCATACAGTGTGTGCCTTTTGTGATGGGCTTATTACACGCAGCATAATGTCTTCAAAGTTCATAAGAAACTCATTTTAAAAATGTTTTTAATTTTTTATATTAAATTTTTTAGTTTTGATTCAATTAGGTTAAAGCTTTCTATTTCAGTCTTCCTAATTCCTTTGGGAAAAATGGTTTTTGAAATGCTGACTGAATTACCAAGCAATATTTTTCATTTTGTTTTTGTCTTTGCCAAAAAGAGATTTCATTGTTTAAAAACCCTTGAGTGTGAGCCTAAGAAGCGAAGAGCACTTCTTGCATGAGGGCAAGGAACTATGTTGAAGATGGTCCTGCTTTTAATTACTTTCAGAAGTAAATGAGAAATTATTGATTAGGAAAACTAATTTTGCAGGTAATTTTTAGAGAATTATTTAGCAGAATAATCTTAATTTTTCAGATTGCTACAGAAAATATGAAGAGGAAAACAATAAATAATGTTCCAACGGGGGGGAATCCCACTGTTTAGAAAATGTGTAGAATTTTCTTCCTGCAATCCTCATGTAATCCAAATTATATTAATTAGCACACTTCTTCCTGTGTGAAGGACACGGTAGTGCTCTCCCTCTGGGATGGGCTGCCTGGCTTGTCAGCACCCCCAGAAGTCAGTCTGAAGAATGAGAGCAGTGGGCTTTCTGACCATAGAAAGAAGTGAAGTCAACAGAGTAGTTAATCCTCACCACTGGGGCCAGGTCTTCAGATGCATGCCAGCTGGGAAAATTATACTCGTGCCGCCGTCCTTTGGTTCTGTTGTCAAAAATAAACAGGTAGGAACTCCCACCTCTCCTACCTAATAGAAGCTTCATTTTCCTCAGTGATGTAATTACCTACAGAGGTTGGAATGTGCAGCTAGAGTTGCATTAGTGAGTGTTCATGAAATATGTGGTTCACACAGGCAGAGGTGGGTCCTGGGAACTGTTGTTCCCTGACAGAGCGCATTCAGGACATGGCTTACCCAGAGCTTCACAGTCCTGCTGGTTGCACATAAGGAGGGTCCACCCAACTCCAGGCATCTCTCTGGACATAATGTAGAAACATTCTTGTACTTGGTTCTTTGTGGAAATCACAAAAGGATAACTTGAAAAGGATTGAACTTCCATTTTTGGAGTGAGACTTCCATATATTTTTACAATATCATCCTCCTCAAAAAGTTATATATAATTATAAATGACCTACAGTGGAGCTGTGGTATTAATTTGTATTTTTGAAATCACTGAAGAAGGCTATAACTCTTAAGTATAGTAAGAAAAACAGAGAAGAAAAGAAAGAAAAGAAAAGGAAAAAGAAAACAAAAAAGACAGCACCCTAGCCAGTTTGGATCTCTTATCTCCTCCTAGCATCATCCAGATTTGGTCAGATTTTTCAGGAAGGTCATCTCCTGCGAGTGCATATCACCCCAGGAACTGTCTTTCTCTCTGCTTACAGTTTTATCTTTCTCTTCTCTCTGTGTCATATTTGGATGCCCCATTGGTAGGAAATACAGATGTTAGATTATTTGCTGAACAATGCACCAAGTCCACAGAAATTATCTTTTTACCTGCTTAACACCCAGTATCACCCAAAGTTTGATATGATAGACGTATTTTATTTACTTACCTGGAAATATTTATTGAGTACCTACTGTGCACCAAGGTTGGTGCCAGGTAATCAGCAAGGAGCAGAAGATCCAGAGATTAACAAAATGAAGTCTCTCTCCTTGTGGAAGACCTACCTCTGCAGGGTCTTGGGGCAAGAGGGTCAATGGCCACCCAGATAGTGCCTGCTTTTACAATGACTGAGAAGGCCGATTTGAATTTAGAGTTCTTCTTGAAGCCCCAGATGGAGACGTGGCAGTGGGGAAAGAGCTGACATGTGGCTCTTTTGTTCCATTAGGATCCGTGAAGATCCTTGAGGGGCTTTTGTCCTACCTATTCAAGCTCCTGTTCATTACTCTCTCCTTAGCAACAGCTGCCCTTGGCCACATCTGGCTCTGGGAGTGTGCACACTGGTGGGGAAGTATATCCTAAGAAGGGTAAACCTGAGAAGAGACCAAAGCAGGCCTAAGAAATAAACTCAAGGCCATCTGACCAGGGGATTCTGGGATGTCTGATACCCAGAGCAGCCAGAGCTACCCTGACTAATATGGTAGCCCTTACCATGTATGGCTATTTAAATGTCAATTAATTCACATTAAATAAAATTTTAAAAGTTGGTTTCTTATTGTGCTCTCTATATTTCAAGCCACATGTTGGCTAGAGGCTACAGTATGGGAGAGCTCCAGTACAGAACATTTTCATTATTACACAAAGTTCTGTTGAACAGTGCTGACTTTAAAGGAGTGTCATGGCCTCCTTTAAATATATCCAAACACTAGTATTTTCTTTGCTTTCACTGCTTTTAAAAACATCATAATTAAAATAGGGCATTTTTTAAATTTTTTTAATTGTTGATCTTGTACAGTTTTCTGTCTTTTACTCTCACTCCAGCTGGCCACCCTAGCCCTCCCCACCTCCCTCTCATTTCCACCCCCCTCTCATTTCCACCCCCCCCCCCATAGTTTTTGTCCATGTGTCCTTTATACTTGTTCCTGTGTACTCTTCCTTTTTCCCCTGAAATTCCCTCCCCTCTCCCCTCTGGTGACTGTCAGCCTGTTCCCAATTTCAGTGTCTTTGGTTATATTATGCTTGTTTGTTTGTTTTCTTGATTAGGTTCCTGTTTCTTTTTCTGTGAATTCCTCTTTCTATTTTTTTGCCTTTTTTTTTTTTACACAATTTTTTCTTATTGAGTTCCAAGATGTATTAATATATGAAAAAAAAAAAACACTTTATGAATGGTAGATATTTTTCCAGTTTTATTGCTGATCCTTTTTTAATTTATGATTTTTAATTCTATGTAGTAAAACATATGGTTCTTATGTTTTTAAATTTTTAAATATTGATTAGTAGTTGATCCAGGCACTGTAAGTTACCCGAGGACAGGGAATGTGTCATATTTATTATTGAACGCCCAGTGCCTGGCGTATGACAGGTGGTTTTGAAAGAATGGTTGGATGTAAACATAATGATGATGAAGAGTCATTTAGGCTGATTCCATGTATTCATCCAGAAGATGTTAAAGAATTAATAGTGTTACCATAATTCAATTCCTTTTGTAATAGAATGTGTCAATATGTACCTGAAATATTGAGTGCATATCCATCTGAGTTATCTCAAAAGACTTCCTCTTGCTCCTTAAAATGCTAAGATCCTTCTCTTCAAGTTGGTCCATCTGCCTTAGAACATTGTTCTCTTTCCTCTTTCTATAATGTTTGCTTGTAACTTCAAAACCCAACCTAAATTCCCTTTTCCTTCAGAAGCCTCTTTCTAGTCTCCCTGCTACCTTCCCTCATAACACCCTGTGCTTTCCCTTTATAGAAATTACCAAAAAGGTCATAAAATAATTTTTTATGTTATTACTTCTGTAATATCTGTCTCCCCATGGGAGACATCCAATCATGTCTTCCTCCCACATGGGCACCGGCATTGGGGATACAGAGGTGAAGAAAACTTCCTGACCTCCTCATCAACATTACATTCTAATGTTATCTCTGTGTGGGGGAAGGCGAGATAAGAATAATAATATTTAGTTATACACGATGCTGAATTGTTGTCATGTAAGTCAGTGGAAGACCTAGTAGGTGCGTATCTTTGGTTAGGAGGGTCTGAGTCTGGTGTCTCTTTTAACAGCATCAGATATGTAAAGTACACATGCTCCAATAGCCCGTGAAACATAGCGAAGGGTCAGCAGCAGACACCAGGCCTTTTCTAAACTTTACTAAACTGTCAAGCCATTTTTGCCCTGCTTGATGGAAATTTTGCCACATCATTGAAATTCAATGTGCTTTTAAACTTAAAATTGCATTTGTCATAGTCATTTGGACTGCTATAATAAAATACCATAGATTGAGTGGCTCATGAACAACAGAAGTTTATTTCTCACAGTTCTAGAGGCTGGGAAAGCCAAGATCAAGAAGACCTGGAAGGATTCGGTGTCTGGTGAGAGCCTGCACTCAGATTCATGGCTGACTGACTGTCTTTCTCTGTGTCCTCCCCTGGTGGAAGGAGTCTAGAAAGCTCTCTGGAATCTCTTTAATAAGAACACTAATCCCAGTCATGAGGGCTCCACCCCAATGACCTAATCACTTCCCACAGGCCCCAACTCCCAATAGCACCTTGGGCGTTTAAGCTTGTGAGATAGGAAATGTTATTTGAATTGCTTTTTACCAACTGTCTTGTCCCATATTTTGTTAAATGTTAATATTGTCTGGATTTTCTAATATCAATATTTTTGTTAATATAACCAATAGCTTGGTTATATATCCAGCTAAATAATTCGAAATGGGCAGCCTACTTCTAAACATAGATTGATATGAACCAGATTGTCTTTATAGTTCTTAAATCATCCCCTGAAGATAGGTTAGCTGCTTAAAGGGACACACTAACTATTTTAGGTCAGTTGGTACTTTTCACTGCTTTATTACTGAATGCTCCACACCACTGGCACTTTTCAGCCAAATCCCCGGTTGTATAGCCTATTTTTCATATTAAATCTCTCTGAAGCAAAGTCATAGCTTTCTGGAAGGTTAGACTTTTAGAGCAGTATATTAATAATTTACTACCAAGTTACTGAGTCATTTGGCCTGCTTAAATATCTAATCTAGTACCAAAAACTTATTTAAATAGTCATATGAGAAAACCCTCCTGTTTCAGTGGATATTTAAAATAGTTATCTTAATGCATTTCTACAGAGAAATGTAATACTTTAAAATGTTAGCATTTCATGTTTTAGTACTTTTAATTCTTGAGTCCTACCTGATGTGACTCAACATTTTTTTAACGGCCATAAAGGGTCTTCCTGGAGATCCAGCACTTGCTGCCCATCCCCACGTGCAAAAACAAAACAAAACAAGAACTATCAGGGTTAAATTGACCAGTTAGAGAAAATATGGATCTGAAAACCCTATTTTATTGTAACACTAAAAATATTTTCAGAGTATTTTGTTAGACATTGTATCTGTAATATGAAAGAGCTTTTACTTCTATTCATAAAAATAACATTACAGAAAATTTTTACATTTACCCTTAAATTTTTAAAAAGAAAACAAATCCAACCCTATTTCTTTCTTTCTGTCCTTTTTGTGTACTCCTAGTGTTTTTACATGCATGAATGTATGTTTTCATAGAAATGGTCCAAGTTTTTCTTTTTTTACCAAATATAACTATTATAAACATTTACCTGTAAGCTCTTTTGGTCTTGTATCTATTATTAAGGTTTGTAATAATTTACTAAGTGTATGGAGCATAATTTAAGAATTTTAAGATAGGTCCTAGAAGTGAAATTATTAGTCTAGATATGTGTTAGTCTAGATACATATCTAGATACCAATCAAAAGAACATTGTTTTCCCAATAGATTGTATGAAATTCAGGAAACCACCACCAAGATGTGAAAGCATCAGTTTTCACGTACCCTCACAACACTGCGAATTGGTACTTTGCTAAAAAGAGTACTAATTTAACAAGGAAATGGGATTGTTTTTAATTTAGTGAGGCTTTTTCTAGATGCTTGTGTCTAACTGATTACTTATTAAATTTTTTAATTCATAACCTTTGTCTATGTATATCATTGATCTCTTACAGGTTTCCTTATCAGTTAGTATAACTTGTGTACGTGCAAAAAAAATCTTAGAAGGTCAGATCTTTACGGACTGAAGTCATATCCCTTTTCACAGCTGCGTGGTTCCTTGGAGGACACACATGGGTACTGTCCTTTAATGTCTGTGGGTCGACTCTTCACCGCCACCTGGCAGAACTGGCCCTGAAAGGCAGGGACCAAGGTTTACTGTTTGTTATGCCACTCAGGGGAAGGCTCACAGCTGGACGTGTCATCTGTGTCATCTCTCGATGTAACCTTTACTTAGCCCTGGAGAGCCCACTAAGATGTCCTGGAATTTACATTTGTCTAGTCGGTCCGTTGCCTTCCTTTAAATATATTACTCAAAATTGCCTGGAAAAATGTTTTTCTCTGCTGCTGGGTGGATTTTTTTTTAAACATTTCATCTTACTAGAAGTATGCATAGTCACATTTTCTGCTGTGAATTTAAACTCTCTCCCCACAGAGATGCAGTAGTGTATAAGAAGTTACAGTCTGTGCCGAAGAGTCATACAGTATGTCATATTTACAATGTATTTTAAACCATATGCAGGAAATTTTCAAGAATATTCTTTCTAGTAGCTTTGATTTAGCATACTCATTTTAGGGGGAAGAAGGTTAGCCCAGGGAATACTTACATGACTTGCCTCTGGCTGCACAGTGCATCATTAGCAGCTTTCTGACTGGAACTTTGAGTCTCTGGAATGAAGTAGAAGTAATGGGGGGGAGAGCTTCATAGAACATAAGTATTGATCATATTTTTCTTTTTTTAAATCAATTTATTTTAATTCAGAAATTTAAATACACACACATTCATAGGATCTATAAAAATATACACCTTGTTTTTAAAAATGGCATCTTCAGGAAAGGCATTATTAGCCAAAAGCAATACCAAAATTACGTGATTACAGCAGGCTGAATCTTCACACAATATCCTTTGTTTGTTTGTTTTTTTATTTTTAGAGAGAGGGGAAGGGAAGGAGAAAGGGAGAGAAACATCAATGAGTGGTTGCCTCTTGCACTCCCCCTACTGGGGGCCTAACCCGCAACCCCAGGCATGTGCCCTGATGGGAAATTGAACCTTCAACCCTTTCCTTCGCAGGCCAACGCTCAGTCCACTGAGCTATACCAGCCAGGGCCACATATTTTTCAAAATGTAAAGTCTCTCTTAAATTCCTTGGAAGATGGCTGCTATATAAACTTTAGATACAATGGCTTTTTGTTTTGACTGGCTTGCTTCTTATGGATCAGGTTTATTTAACCAACTGACCTATAGTTGACACTAAGTTAACAAATTTGATATTTATTCAGGTTTATGATAAAATACCAAATACTCTATCTTCAGGCTGAAGCCTTTGTTTAGAAAATATTTATTGTTCATCCACTATGGGTTTGTCTGATTGTTGTTGATGCTTTTTTTTTTTTTTTGGAAGAGGCATGAGAATATTTAGGCATATTTAGAAGTGTTTAGGAGTGCTAAAAAGGACCCTGTATAGTGGAAGAGCTTCAGGACGTAGGAGGTGAGGGAGAATAGACTCTCTCTGGTAACCCTTATTCATTCATTCAACAAATGTTTACAGAGCACGTGTTCTGTGTCAGGCACTATTCTAGGCGCTTGGGATAAATGAGTGAACAAAACAAAACAATTTCTGCCTCATGGATGTTCTATTCTATTGGAGGGAGATAGATACTGAACAGTAAACATAATTAGTAAATAAACTATATTTCACATTGGAAGTAAAAGCACTATTTTTTAAAAAGTAGAACAGAATAAGTGAGATTAGAGATACTAAGGGGGCAGTAGGATTATAGCTTTAAATAGGATGGTCACAGACAAACTCTGTGTGAAGGTGACGTCTGAGCAAAGACTTGAAGGAGGTAATAGGCCCTGATGTAGAAATCTACGGAGAGAGTGTCCCTGGTGCCCGTGAGGAACATCAGGAAGGCCAGTGAGGTTGAAGCCGAAAGGAGGTTGTGTGTGTGAGTGGAGGGGGTAGGAGATAAGTGGAAGAGGAGACTTAGAATGAGCAGCCAACCTGTGTGTGTGTGTGTGTGTGTGTGTGAGAGAGAGAGAGAGAGAGAGAGAGAGAGAGAGAGAGAGAGAGAGAGAGAGAGATTTCTTGGAAGCCAAGTTGAGGAAGCGAATTAAGGACAGAGAGTGATATTAAATAACCATGCTAAATGCTACTGATAGTGAAATAAGATGAGCACTGAGAACTGAGCCCTGGATTTAGCCATATATCATTGATGACCTTGAGTAGTTTTAGTGGAGTGGTGGAGTGGAAGAGAGAAGGTTTAAGAGAGAGAACTGGGCCCTGGCTGGGTTGCTCAGTTGGTCAGGGCATTGTCCCATATGCCAAGGATGACAGTTCAATCCCTGGTTAGGGCACATAGAGGAATCAACCAATGAATGCATGAGTAAATGGAACAACAAGTCAATGTCTGTCTGTCTGTCTGTCTGCCTTTCTCTCCCCATCCCCTTTCCCTTCCTCTCTCTCTCTTAAAAAAAAAAGGAAAGAATAAAAAAAAATTTTAACTGAAAGAAGAGACAACTAGAAGAAAAGAATCAGAATAAGGAGAGGCAACCTCTTTGAAGCATTTTTTTCTGCAAAAAACAAAGAAATAGGGTAGGAGCTAGCAAGAAAATGGAGTTAAGAGAAGGTTGTCTTAGACAAAGAGAAATGTAGCATGTATATAGGCTGATTTTAATGATTCACTACAAAGACTAACAGTAGTGATATCCATGCAGAGTTTCTATACCCTCCATGAATTCCTATACCTAAAATTTCCTCTGTATGATTCATTCATCCCTTTTCTCTCATATATTTTTTTAGCAATATTTCAAGGAAGTATACCTCTCCCAGGCTGTAATTTTCTGCTTCTTGCCTACTCATTTTCTATTCTCATGACTGAAAAGTAATATTTTAGTTAAAAAGTATTAATATGAAAAATTCTTATCTATCACCACCCATAAATATTTATGCAAGGCCTAAAATCTCCCCCAACACCAAAATGCACACACACAAACTGTATTATAATTCTGAAGGGAAATTATTTATCCTGTGCTTGAAATCCCAACTTAAAGTAATATGAAAATTGGCCACCTAATTTTAACTTTTCCAAAATGATTCTTTTTAACTGTCAAATTTTGCAAATATTGGAAAGAGGCTGTTATACAAATTATAAACCACCATCATACCCTCACTCCAAGGAAAAATTGGGTGATGACAATGTTTTGAGCATATTACTCTTAAAGACTTGTTAGTCACATCTTCGAGCTTTACACCTACCATTTGTACTTTTGAATAACTTCAGCTTAAGTGTGAAAACTAACAAGTATTCCTGCTGAATCGAAAGGTTGCCCAGAAGACACTTGAATTCCAGCCAGCTTCAGGCAACTATAGCTGCTAAACAGACTACTGAAGGTCAGGCTGCCAACTTCTGTTGATTTTCAGGGAAGAGAGGAAAATTTCAATAGCTGGTTTCTTGATTTCCATTGTGTTCCTATTCTACTTATGTACTTTCCGTTGTAGACAAGTGATAAACAGAATGCTTTACAATTTTGGGCAACTTTTTTAAAGTGAGAAAAACTTCAGGGCAGCAGCCAACTCTTTGAATCCTTCTTTCCACAAAATAGCATTACACTGATGAATGAGAAATTATCTGTGCTTCACTGGACCCTCGTTGTACCTTCACTGCCTTTTGGGAAGATAAAATTTGAGACTCTGAACTCGAATTTAGAGAAGATAACCCCTACCTCCACTGACCATTAGTTTTGTAACCTTGGTGAGATAACTGAACTTTCCTGTGCCTCAGTTGTTTCATCAGTAAAAATGGAGATAATTAGAAGCTAAATTATGTATTGCTCGTGAATGAACACAGTGCCTAACATACGGTACACATTCATTAAAAATTAGTGATTGTTATCATTTATATACATAGTCTAATCTAAATAAATTGTACTCATTAATAACAATATAGACAATCTCAAAAACATACTGACTTAAACCTTTATGAGACAGTGCTGGATTTAAAAAGGAGAAAATCAGATAACTTTGTTTAAATCTCAGAAGACATGATTTTTCCAATAAAGTGGAATTTATTGGCAATTTAAAATAAAAATGTTTTCCTGTGAGATGATGCCATACAAACAAAGCAGAGTCCCCAAATCCACACTCTAGGTGTGCCTAAATGGGCATCCACCTGTCCAGGGAGAAAGAGGAGGAGGGAAGGGGAAGTGATCTTAAATACTCCAAAAAAAGTAGCATGTTAGCCGTACTGACTGCTTTTCAGTTTTTCAAATGCCTAAGCATACCTTATCCTCCCGGCCTTACTTAGCATATGCTGTTCCCTTTGCCTGAACATCTCTTTTCTCAAAAATTTTCAGGGCTGTTTTTTTTTTCTTTTCCTCTGGGTTTCACCTTAAATATCACCTCCAAGTGTCATATCATCCTAACCAAACTAACATCTTCCCATTATCATTTTATCTAAGCCTATTTTATTTTTTCTCATCGTAATTGTTTTTTGATAACTTTTTAAGAAAATGGTCTCTTTCACTAGAATATCAAGTTCCATAATGGAAAGAAAGCTTTAATCCTTTTCACAATCACATTCTCAGCATTTAACTTACGGTTGCAGTACTTAGAGTTCCAAATGCATATTTGTGTGTGTGTGTGTGTGTGTGTGTGTGTTTTGGTAAAATTTAATGTCTTCGTCAATACGTACTATAACCATGTAAGGGTTATAAATTTTCCTGTGCTCTTGAGGAAATCGAAGCTAATATTTTGGCTTTTACATAATCATGAAAGTATCACACAGGAATGAACTTACAGAGACTGATTACCTTTATTTCTGTTAATACTTTGTCATTAAGCCAAATGGTAGGCCAATCACATTTGAGATTTTATTACAGGATGTATTTGAGCAGAAATTATGTGACATTAGCAAACTAAAGTATAAAATAGCAACGAAAATGTACTTAATCTCTAGCTTGCATCACATTTGAATTTTTAGTGTCAAAAACACTTATGATCAGTGAACAGTGTATGTTTCTTTTTTCCTGAGGAAACCAACAAAACATGAGGAGCAATTTAGTTTCTTAGAAACATCCAGGTGTCATCACAGGAAAAAAAAAAAAAACATTAATTCTCCAAAATCCGAAAAGAGAGAACCACCTGAGAAATGAAGGAATTATCATCCCTAGCCACGCAAGAGCCAGATCCTTTCCCCTCGGTCCTTGTTCTCTGACTTCTATCCCATCCTGCTTTACTTTAAAAACACAGGCCTGAACACAGTGGCAGTGGATGTCTGTCTGTCCCATGACAGGTCAGGGAGAAACAATTGAAGTCAAACTTGCCGTTGGCTTAGCATAGCCCTCTCCATGACAAGGTCATGTGAAGTCCTAAGGATTTTGGGTGGGAAGTCGTTTTGTCTAGAATTTAGGAACTTTAGAATACTCTGAGAAATTGATTTTGTCCCAGAGCATTGCGTTAGACTTCTTACAAAAACTTCATACAGGAGGAATAGATGAACAGTTAGGGATCAAAAATGTCACTCTTGCCCTGGCTGGTGTGGCTCAGTGAATTGAGCACTGGCCTGCGAACAGGAAGGTTTCAGGTTTGATTCCCAGTCAGGGCACACACCTGGGTTGTGGACCTGGTCCCCAGCAGGTGGTGTGTGAGAGGCAACCAATCACTGTTTCCCTTGCACATGTTTCTCTCCCTCTCTTTCTCCTTCCCTTCCCCCTCTCTAAAAATAAATAAACAAATTTTAAAAAATGTCACTCCTGAGTATATATAACTCTCATCCTTTTGGCTTTAAAAGAGAAAGCACAAGGGGAAGGGATTAGAGCAACAAGTATGGAGGACACATGGACAAACCCTAGGTGGGGTGGAAATGGGAGGGAGGTGGAGAGGGCTGGGGCAGTGGGCTGGGGTGGGAGTAAAAGACAGAAAACTGTACAAGAACAATAATTAAAATAAAATTAAAAAATTCAAAATAAATGGTGTTGGAAGTATGTATGACCATTAGACAGTAGAGTATAACATCAACAAAGCAAACTTTGCAAATACCAAAAAAAAAAAAAAAAAAAAACTGCTAAAGGAAAAGGATGATAATTTTTATGCCAAACTTACATAAAAGTGTTTGGAAAAAAAACAGAAATTGAAGAGTAGATAAAGGCATAAATCAATCTCATTAAACTAAAATTTCCAAAAAGCAAAAAAAACATATTTCGAGTGTGGGTTCTGAGGTTAAAAGTAGAAGATTCTGGATGACCTATTGGTAGACATTAGGTGCTAGTTATATTTTACAACTGTACAATGAGGAATGAGAACATTAAGATGTGGAAAAGGAAATGTGGGTAGCTGAACATGTGATGTATCTGCAAGGACAAATGCTACAAAAGACCGGTTAATCACATCGTAGGAACTGGAGAGATCAAGGGTACATCTTGTAATGAACCTGTTCTGGAGTTAATGGAAATGACTGCCAGCTGTTCCTGACTAAAGACAACTTGAGGCAGAATGACCCAGAAAGTCCATATGGTACCAAAGGCAAAGCTTAATTAGATATATTACTTCAGACTGCATAGACTCTCACTCCCAGAAGGAAGGAGATTAATTGTAACACTCATGTTGGGAGGGTGACTTTCAAAATTGCAGGAACTCTGGAGGCTCCGACATGCTGCTATTTAATAGTGGTTACTAGTGGTGGGAGGATATAAGGTGACCTTACTTGTGTCTCTCCCTTTCTACAACGGGCACATGTAACTTCTATAATGAAATATATTTTGGAAGTACGTACTATTACAGGTACAAGTTGTGGAAGTAACACAGCTTCTTCTATAAGCTGCACTTAACAGTTTATAACTATAGTTCAGTCATACCTCATATTCTGAAAGGTTAATATAGTCTTGCAAATATTCAAAACATCATTGCCAAAAGTCAACGTAGAGGGTTAAAAAACAGTGAATTATATAAACCTGGAAATAGATCTCAAAATGACCGTGCAATTAAAAGCTACGTCTTAGCCAAAGAGCACGTGTGCATGTGTGCACGGCCCATGGACACAGATGACAGTGTAGTGTGGGCACAGGTTGGGGACACTGGGGGTAGGGGCAGAAGGGGAGAACATGGGGGACATCTGTAATAGTAACAACAATCAAAATAAAGTTTAGAAGACAAAATTTTTTCAAAAGTTACGTCTGATTATTGGCAATAATCTTGTTTAAAAAGAAAGATTGCATACATTGTGTGTGTTAATACTTTTCCTCTTACTATGGGCTTCTTTATGACAGGAACTTTGTGTCCTCACTGAGGCGTAACCTGAACTTTTACGCCTGATTGGGTGATTGGGTCTAAAACGTCAGCAAGGGGACTGCGGGCCCTGGCCCTTCCTGGGACTCCCCCCATGCCCCTCTGCTGTGGGAAACTTCCGGGAAGGTGAGGGATGCCTTTGCATGTGTTGGCAAACTCATCAACTTCGGGAATTTTACTTGAACAAAAAATTGGAATGCATTTTGTATCCTCCATGCATTTTACATTCACTTCATAACAATAGGAGTAATCTTTTTATTAATTTATGTAATGATGGCATACTTAAGGTACACTCAATCTATTTATTACTTTTATAGCAAAACCCTCATTCTACTGTACTTCCTAACATTTATGTCAAGAAGACTGGGGCCCAGACTCGGAAGGGTGAAAGAAGAAAGGAAGAAAGGAAGGGTAGAAAAGTAAGGGAGAAATTCTTAAGAATGCCTTTCTTTCATTTACATAAGATTTTACAAAATAATTCCTCCACCACACTCAAACAAAAATGAAGCTTAGAATGCATTGACAGAATCGTGTTTACTTTAAGAAACCTGAACGTGTTTATTTCTTCATACACAAACTTACAAAAATGTAATTCCACTAGTACAGGAAATTAATAATGGAAGTATATTTCCTTCTCAAACCTCAGTCACCTTATTTATAAGAAAAATTTGGACTAAATTGTTCCACAAATCCTAACTTGAGCTAACCAACCAACCAAGCTTTGGATCTTTTTCATAATTATTGTTATAACAATTTGCACTGTTATATATTCCAGTGAATTTATTTGAAGCAGTAGTTTCTCAGTTGGAGAAGCAGTTCAAAGTCATTTTGAGCTCCATTAAACTCATTGCTTGGAGCTGTGACTACTTTTATATCCTAATTAAATGGGAAAATTTCTCTCTCCCATCTTGTTTGGGAAGTCACAGGCATTCGGGAGCAGTATGCTATTATGGTTGATGAGCATTATTTGATTTTTGCAGTCCAATGCTGAATATAATATTATTGTCTATGAATTGTCTTGTGGCATATATTAGACTTTCTGTAAGCAGGTAATGGACAGGGATCATTAAATGAAAAGATTACATACTGTGTCTTTGAGAGAATGCTTTATCTGAAACAAACATGACAAACTGACCTTGTGCCTGTCACTATAGAACCAAAAACCTTTCCAGCTGCTTACACGTTGAATGCAAATGGCAATTTGACAGAGACTAACGGTGTGTGTGATGTGAGCATCCGCGTGAAAAGGCTACCTATGGAGCATGCCCAGTGGAGTGAGTGCGTCCTCCGCCCTCCCCCTCCAGATCTCTGAAGATAAGGCTTGAACTTTGCACTTGCAAATGTCACTGCATACGTTTTGCAATAGGCTTTTTTTTTTTTAAAGGTTCTCTCACAACTAATTTCCTTTAACAACCCAAGAGCAGGGAAGAGAATCTTCTGGGTAGTCAGATGAATTAAGTTTAGAACGAGTTGGTGCCTGTTTTTTAATGCACTTGAAGTGTTCTTTATTTTTAAAGCAATAGAAAGCATCCGAGTGTTTGTTTTCCCCTTCGGAATGAGAAAATAAGAATCTCCTTGGATTGGAATCCTCCGGGGTAGGGAGTGAACGCCCAGGAGGCAGAAAGGGAGCGAGAAGAGGGGCTTGCCCCGAGCATGGATGGGGAAGGAGCGGAGGTTGTTCTGCAGGGCTCAGCGCGCACCGAGGATCTGTGCCCGGGGCTGCAGCTGCGGATGGGAAAGGCACTGTCTGGCTAATGAAGGCCACCTGGATCAGGCTTCTGAAAAGAGCCAAGGGAGGAAGGCTGAAGAATTCTGATATCTGTGTAAGCTCCAGGGCATTCGTCTGGGGAGATGTTATTTTGCCTTTGCTTTTTGCTACCATTGCAGTGAGTGCTGGCACGGGTTCCCTTGTTAAGTAATATGATCCGGGTGCAAGAGAGAGAGCCAGGGAGAGTCCTGTAATTTTCTAAGCTCCTTTTCCTATGTTGTGATTTATTGCCAAAGGAGATATCCCGGGCAGTGTTTTCTGTAGACAGGTGTTATATATCTATTTAAAGGTAATGCAAAAATGTGTTGCTTATATTGAGTGGAGCTGACTGCTGTTGTCTTACATTTTGTCAGAGAAGGTATCAGGTGAATAAAAAGGTACAAAAGGATGCTTAAGATTAAAGTGTCAGGTTTCCTGCTGGTAGTGACATTTTGGAGAGTTCAAGTTTATAACTCGTTTGACTTTTGTGTATTTTTCTTTTATTAGTGGTATCTTCTTTCTAGTTGTAAATACTTGCTTTAGCATGTGGATTGTTCTTGCTGCTATCCTTGAAACCCATCTGTGCACTTCAGCCCTGCACTGCACCACGGAGCTGGTTGAATTATAAAGGAACTTGCTCTAGCTTCCAGAAAGGACAGGGAACTTAAGGCTTGGGAAGGAATGGTAGCTTGGTAGGCACAGCTACCCTAGTGAACGATCTGCTTGCAAACTAAGAGCGTGATTTTTCTAGATGGTTTGCCACGAGATGGATTATTTTCTCCTCTTTTCAGGAACTTGTAGCAAAACCCAGGAAGCTAATTGTAGTGTCAGTGAAACATTTCCAATGCAAATGTCATAGATGGAACCTATTTTAAAATGTAAATGTTCCTTCCCAGGGTTCGGCAGACTCCTACACCAGCCGTCCATCCGATTCCGATGTGTCTCTGGAGGAAGACCGGGAGGCAGTGCGCAGAGAAGCAGAGCGACAGGCCCAGGCCCAGTTGGAAAAAGCAAAGGTAAAATCGTTTTCCCCCTCCCAGCTCTTTCTCTGCCTGCTGTGCGGGGTCCGTGATGGACCACCTGTGGGAGTTTCTCCTAAAATGTATGTTTGGGTCCTTACAGTATTTCACTGTCTGGTTTAAAAGAGGTACAAGAAATGAGCTTATTTTCTTCCTTTGGTAGAAAAAGGAAGTGTGATATATGAGTGGTCTTGACTTTTATGTTATTTTATGATCCAAGGAACTTGATTCCATGGTGGATGGTTTAGACACACAGATGGACCCTTGGTTATACAAAGAGAAACACCTGTATCTTATATCAAAATGATTTCTCTTTATTTTTCCAGCAAACTATTTCTCTGTTTAGAAAAACAAACTTTCTTCAAGTTACTGTTTATTTTGGTATTTACTTGAATAATCTTTCTCCCAAATTTTATTTCATAGGTGTTTTGTGATAATATTTTCTTATATTTAAAAAATGGGTCATATCATGCCTTTCAAAATTAAAGCATCAAAGGATTTTATTAATTGAACCCATTTCTTCCCTTGGGGCATTTCTTCTCCATCCCATAATAATAAAGTGCATATATATGTCACAGGGGACTGGATATCAGATATGAAATATGTAAGTAGAGAATTTAGCCGAGACTGTATTAGATTTCACCAGTTGTCAGGATTTGGTTGCTGTTGCCCATGTAGTCATTTGAATAGCCACTATTTCTCAATCATGGATTGTCATTCAATTTTAAGCTACTCTGGTGTGTGTGATACTCCGAAACTTTTAAATGAACATATTTTAACATGATTGTTGGCTTTCTTTTGGAAAAAAAATTACTACTTTGAAAAAAGTAGTATGTTGGTTTTGCTAAAAAATCAAGGGTAACATTAGACTACTTCTGCCTGCTGCTGCATCTCTGAGATGAGTAAAATCTTTGTGTGTTGCTATGGGAATCGTGGCTTGGAGATTCGGGTTTGAAAGCATGGGCCGCCCTTATGTAATATTCATGACCTCTAGCACAGCTGCCGCAGTGGTTTACAGAGGCACAGCCAGGAGGCCATGACTCTTCAAAAGCAGTGTTTCCATACATCAGAACAGTGTCCTCACCCCAGCAGGCAGGGACGTCATCTCCAGGTGTGACAGTCTTGACTGCAAGACAACCCATACACCGCAGGAGCAGGGAGCTAATAAAGCAAGATGAGGCCCAGTTGTTATCCGTTCATTTGCTCTACCAAAGTTAATCATTTAAAATGTCATGATGTGACAATGTGGATGA
Source organism: Glossophaga mutica (assembly GCA_039655065.1). Taxonomy (NCBI): domain Eukaryota; kingdom Metazoa; phylum Chordata; class Mammalia; order Chiroptera; family Phyllostomidae; genus Glossophaga; species Glossophaga mutica. Next base: position 164,793,522 of record CM077303.1, read on the forward strand.
AACTGAAGGACACTGTGCTCAGTGAAATAAGCCAGTCACAGAAGGACAAGCAGGGTTTGATTCCACTCATATGAGGTATCTAAAGTAGTCAGACTCATAGTGGAGAGTAGAGTGATGGTTGCCAGGGGCTGGAGAAGGAAGAAAGGGTGAGTTGCTGTTCAATAGATAGAAAATTTCAGTTATTCGAGAAAAGTAAGTTCTAGAGACCTGCTGTACAAAACTATACCTAGAGTTAACAGCACCGTACTACATACTTAAAAATTTATTAAGAGTAGATCTCTTGTTAAATGTTCTTACTACAGTAAAAATTATGAAGATGAAATTAAACAATGAAACAATTAAATAATGAATGTACATCTAGTGAAGTTAATTGCCACAAGTTGGCAGTGTAGCTAGCAAATGTTGCAATTTAGAAGCTGAATTCTACATTCTACATTTTGTACCAGGATGCAAAGAGAAAGGTTTAAAAAAATAGTTTGTATTTCAGAAACAGGAGTGTTTTATTTGCACTAATTTATCCATATGATTTTTAAATACTAAAATAAAGCAGTTTCTCAGATTTATACCATGTCATCATACAACCCAAGGTCTTGCAGGTTTGGTTGTCAAAGTCCTTGGTTCTCTGACGGGGACCTTTCTGTCCATGACTGCTGCAAGTCCTGAGTTAAGTGACACAGCTTCACAGAACTTGTAAATATCTTTCAAACCAAGGTGGATGAAAATACTGATCCTCAGTCAGACCAGGTACATGTTACTTGTCATAGAGATTTTTTAAAAAGTCTGTAGTTACTAATAACATAGAAGATGAAAGAAAATGAAGAGAATTGAAAACAAAGGCAAAGATGATTGAAGGGCTACTTCCTATGTTTAGTGAACATAGTTTATTTACATCCATTTTTCTTTTAAAATTAGGTCAGTATCTTAAAACTTTGATGTATTCAAATGAGTCACACTTCGGTAAGTGTGAATTTTAAAATGTTCTGTAAAAAGATAAGACTAGGATTTAAGTTTACTTTATGTTAAAATCATGGTTTGGTAAGTATGGTTTATTAATTTCAATATCCTTGAAAACAGAATGCAAACAGGGATTGTAGATGGCTCATTCATTAGAATATTTTTATCTATTCCCTTCCACCATGCCTTTATATCATCATGCTTTCTTGAGATCCATTTAAAAATGAAGACTTCAAGTTGAAAAATTTATAAATGTGTCATTTAATTTTAGATAGTTTAAAAGACTGCACATATATTTTGTTTATTGGTTGGAGAGAGAGACATTGATTTGCTGTTCCACTTACTTACTCATTCATTGGTCGGCTCTTGTATGTGCCCTGACTGAGGATCAAACCTTCAACCTTGGAATATGGGTATGACACTCTAACGAACTGATACCTGGCGAGGGTGCACATCCATTTCGAAAGAATCAAAAGTTTTATAGATTTATTTTATAATCATTATAGCATCTGTCCAACAGAAAGATTTTGTAAGTGGGTGCTTTAATTCACCCTGCAGGTCCTGTGTAATAGGTCTTGTGTGAATGCCTGGAATAAACCTCATGGTGCTTGCAGATCCTGGCCCTCTATAAATGCGAACTGCATTATCCACTAATCGCCTTCAGAATACACCTTTGAGATAAGGTGATTGGCAAGTAGTGAAACTAGAGATGCTGCCTTTCGAAATTAAGTGACCTACGAAAGTTTATGGAACCTGGCACTCTGTGCTTCCAGTAAAACCCGGTACTCTTCATCACCCTTTGTTATAGCTTCTCTTAAACTGGTAAACTTTACAGTGAGCAGATTCTATATTAATTTTGGAGCAAATGAACATCAGCTAACATGACCTTGTTTTTGTTGTTTTTGTTTAATTCAACCTTTTCAGACCCCCAGTGCATGTTTTGATCCTGTTCTGTTTTGTGGTAATTTGCATATCTTGCCCTAGTTTAGCTGCAGCTCTTTGGTTCTGCCTTAAAGACAAGTAATATGTGAACTTAATTTATTCCCACATTGATCTTTAAAAATAAAATCTTGAGATGTAATTCACTCACTCAAAGTGTATAATTCAAAGCTTTTTAGTATATTCAAAGGGTTGTACAACCATCACTATGATCAATTTCAGAACATTTTCATTACCCCCACCTCAAAGAAATACCATGCTCTTTTTTTTTTTTTTAAGATTTTTTATTTATTTATCTTTAGAGAGGAAGGGTAGGGGAGAGGGAGAGGGAGAGAAATATCAATGTGTGGTTGCCTCTCGTGTGTCCCTTGCTGGGAACTGGTCTGCAACCCAGGCATGTGCCCTGACTGGGAATCGAACCGCGATTGTTTGGTTCACAGGCCCGCAGAAATACCATGTTCTAAATTAGCAGTCACTCCCCATTTTTTCCAATACCCTTAGCCCTAAGCAACCACTATTTAACTTTGTTTCTACAGATTTGTCTCTTCTGGATATTCCCTATAAATGGACAAATACAGTAGGTGGGCTGTTGGGACTGGCTATTGCCACTTACACACTGCTTTCAGTATTCATCCGTGCTCTGGCATGTATCAGTACTTCATCCCTTTTTATTGCCAAATAATATTCTAGTTTATGGATATATCACATTTCATGTATTCACTTATCATCTGGTGGGCATCTGGATAGTTTCTACCTTTTAGTTATGAATAATACTGTTATGAGCATGTTTGTACAGGTTTTTGTGTGAACATATATGTTTTCACTTCTCATAAGTGTGTATACAGGAGTGAAGTTACTGGGTCATATGATCTGTTTTTTTTTTAAACTGAAAGACTATTTTTTTCTTTTCCTCCTTAGTTCCCCAAAATGATCCTTTCTGCCCTGAACATGGGGAGTCTAAAATGGGAAATCTGGACATGGAAGGGATTGGCAGCAGAGATGAAATAGTTTCAGAGCTGTAGTCTTTGTACAATGGATTAACATCAAATTTGAATTCCATTGTTGTCTTATCAGTGAATGTATACCATATTAAAGCACATGTGTTCGTCACAGTTGCCGAGTAAAGGGGCTGAAAGGACAGAGCTGCAAAAAAGAAACTGCCCAGCCTTTGCCTGCCGAAAGCCCATATTGTTGGTTTAGGGAGAAGAGATTGGCCAGAAATCATGCTAATTAGAGTAGCCTAGAAGCGCCTTACCAGAGTAGAGGGGTCTGTGAGACACGAAGGGAAAGTCTGCACCCTGCTGGCAGGAACAGACCATCCTTCCTGGAGAAGGTGGTGGCTGGCTTGAAACTAGACCTCACAGGATGGGCAAATGAAGTTTAGCTTATGAAGTAGAAAGCGGGGAATGGGCAAGAGGGAAATGCCTCTGAGGCCTACTAAGTAATGTAAGTAAAGGCCAATGTAAGGAAATGCTTGGCAACAAAAAAATATGGAATCTTCCAGAGAAACGCTACTTTTTTTGAGATCTTGCCAACTTGAAAATGTCTTTAGCCTCACATTTAATTAATAGTTTGGCTAGATATAGTATGCACGTATGAAAACATTTTCCTTCAGAATTTTAAAGACATTATTTTGTTGTGTTTTAATGCTCTGTTGATGTTTGTAGTGTCATTTGGTCCTTGAATGTGGCTTTAAATTTTATCTAATATACCAAGAACTGCTCTCCCTTTGGTATTTTGAAATTGTGCCTTTGATGTGGGTCTTACTATGTATAATGCCTGGCTTCCTATACATATGCTCATTGTGAAATGCCAGTCACTTCAGTTCTGGAAAGTGACTTCCTTTAGTCGGGGGGAGGAGGTGTAATTTTTCCCACTGTGTTTTCCTCTTGTTCTGGTTCTCTAATGTGTCAGATGCTTGATTAGGGCTTTCTTCTCCTTTTCCCCCTACTTATACCTCTGTCTTTTTATTCTACTACCTGAATCTTATCCCACTTTTAACCTGTCTATTGGAATTTTTATTACTGAAAATTTCTTTATGCCCAAGAACTTGCTTCTCATCTCTGCTTTCATAGATCCCTACTCTAATTCCATGGGTGTAATATTTTCCCTTCTCTCTCTCTCTCTCTTTTTTTTTTTTTTTTTTGAGATTTCTGAACTATCCCTGGTTTTTAAATTTTTTAAATTTGATTTTATTTTTACATCCTGGAGACTTTTTTCAGAGGTTCAATTTCTGGCTGTCCATTCATAAGAGCAAGACATCGTATAGCTGACTCGCAGCTCTGAGTGCAGCCACGAAGCTTCTTGACTGTAGGTCTTTTATAGGGTAATTGGTTGTGAGTGGGTGTGGGGGGCTCTTTTCTTCCAGTCGGGTCAGTGTTCCCAGAGAGGAGTCCTCAGTCTCCCTGTAGTTTGCATCCTCACTCTTTCTCTGTTAAATACCACTGTTGATCATTTTCTTCATTTAACATTTTGATCTTCTGTCATTTAACTTTTTGTTCTTTGTATCTGTGGGTTTATACTTTTTGAAAAAAAATTTTTAGGAGGAAGCATATGTTCAGCTGACCATGTTTTATTTCCCACAGTTATCAATAAACATACTATGAAAGAGAAAAATAATGTTTCTCATGACAAGACATGGGGGAAATCCCACCCTAATAGAAATATTTTCCTAAGTAGCCTTTTCAGAAGAAGGAAGACACACAAATGTGTTTGTTCACCTTCAACTCGAAGATGAATTTTTTATTTCAAAAAATGTTAAACATGTTTTTACAAATGGATCTTATTAAGAAAATGATGTTGGAGGTAGAAGAAAAATATATGTTTATGTCTGTATCGCATATTTTCTTCAACCCACAAGAAAACTGTTGGAGAGACTCGAAAGAACATGTCTTAAACTAAATGGTGACCCACAGGACAAAAATGCATTTAATTGGTAAAAGATAAAATCCAGCAGAGAAACCTCATAATAGAAAACACAAAGTACGACAGGCATTCCTAGGAAAATATCTTAGGCTAACATTAGTGTCCCATCATTGATTGCAATGTTGTCTTTTAACTTTTGCACTGAAAAGTTGTCAGTTCTCTTCTGCCTGTAGCAGTTACCTTCCAAACAGAATTATAAAACTGGCTAAACATCTTTAACTTCTAGCAACATGGGTTAGTTTATTAATCAAATACACAGTAGCTTAGATTATATTGTTTTCTATCTGTAAGAAATAAAAAGTGTGTGAAAGCTCCTTAATCCTGGGTTAGCTCCTAAGTTAACTAATAAGTATGACTGGATAGGTATGGTCACATCCATTGATCTCCAGTGTCAGTTGACAATTATAGTCACAACGATAATAACATGTTGCATGATTGTAGCTCATTATACACAATTTGAAAGATATGAAAGGAAAAAGCATAGCTTTGCATCTTTATAACATTTTGAAATACTTTCGAGCATTTCTGATTATGCCATACCTACAGCATTGATCCCTGTAATATCTTCCACATCAGACCAGTCCTCACTCATTCCTTGTTAGCTTTTGCCACAGAACACACTGCTCTTAGTTTAGTGGTTTAAAGTCACCACCATTTTTACTTAGGTCACAATTCTCTTGCATTAATTAGTGACCAGCTGGCAGGTGAGCTGGTGACCAGGCAATCTTGGGTGGCCTCTTGCATGTGTCTGCAGGTTGGCAGCTGTCAGCTTGGGTGTCTCATTCTTCTCAGGGCGGCCTCTTATCCCCCAGAAGGCTATCTGACTCACCCTCATGCTGGTCTCGGTTACAAGGACATCAAGAGAGAACAATGCACGATATTCAGTCTCTTCTTGTGTCATGTGTGCTGATGTCCTGTTCGCCAAAGCGAGCCATCTGGTTAAGCTCACAGTGTGCAAGGGAGCTACCAAGGTATCCTGGCGATTGTTACAGCTGTTTTTTGTTAGCAGTCTGCCACGCTCATCTTTTTTTCTCCCTCACCACTTTGGAAAAAGAAACTGGTCTCCTTACATTTTAAAACAAACCTGTCTTCCCTCTCATCCCATCTTTCCCTTCCTGTTAATATCAAACTTTATTGCCCCAGACTTCATCCTGATTCCATTTCTTCCCAATTTCCTTGAAATTGATTTCTCTTGCTCTGTCTCTACTGATGGTCTCTAGTGACTTTCTAAATAAGTTCATTGGCTTTTTATTAAGCATTCCTATGACTTCTCTGTAAGCCTTGCTGTGTTATTTTTCTCTAGTAAGGTAATTTTGTCTTGCAGGTGCTAGCGACAACATAAGCCTGTTTCTACTACTCTTGTTGTTCCTTTTCAGTCTTTTCTGCTGCTGCTTTTAGTTTCCTCCCCTGGAGTCTGGAAGCCTGTCCAACCCACTGTTTGGACTCTGACCTCCTGGCTTGTATTGGTTATCAAACTGATGTGTTCCTCAAGAGTTGCTGCAGAGGCAAACGGGTGCCAACAGAAGGTGTCCAGTATATTTCTCCTGGATTCAGCCAAAGCAGCTCTCTCCATTTGTTTGATCTATTAGGACTTCCATGTAAGTTTTTCTTTGAATATGGAGCCTCGCTTCCATAATGAGTTTTAAAACCACTGCCGTGTTTCCCTTTACTATCTCCTCGTCCTCACAGCTTCCCCTTTGTCTGCACTTCTGCCCCAGACCTCTCTGCCTGTTGTTAGTATCTCCCATCTTTCCCTTTCTGGCACCCCGATCAGTTCTGACATTCATTTAAAATTGAGCTCCCCCTTTTTTTTTCTTCAAACCCTTTCTCCACTACATTTTCCTATTTCTGTCAGTGTTGACTTTATCCTCCCAAGCCTGAAGCCTTAGTCTAGTGATTGGCAAGTTTCTTTCTGTAAAGGGTCAGATAGAAAATATTTTAGATGTCATGGGTCATTTTCCATCACAACTACTCAACTCAGAGAAACCTGGATTCGGATTCCATCTCTGCTGTGGGGGCTGGTTGGTAGACCATTTAATAAGTTATGTGTGAAGCCCCGTCGTGGTTCCAGTGGTAAGAGCATTAGATGGCATGTGTCAGGCTCGGTTCCCAGTCGGGGGACTGGCATGGGCAAAGGCCACCAGAACACAAGGCTCCTGGCTTCAAGTTCCATGTCTAACGGGGAGCTTGTCTTAGAAGTTATGAAACCACTATTTTCATTTCTTCCTTTGTTGTGTAGGGTCACTATCATATTTGAGTTACTTGTTTTTGACTTGGTGATGAGTGCTGTATGGCAGATCTGTCATGTCCAGTGGCTGCCGACCTGAGTGGGACGTGACTGGCACTGACTCTGTCACTTGGCCATCGCAACAGCTCACTGCATTGGGTCAGATTGCATCCTCATCCGTCCCTGTGACTATGGCACATGCCCTGTCTCCTGAACTAGGCTTTTCCCTCAAGAGTCAAGGCATGCTCTGTACTTTTTAATCTCCCTGGTCCAGATTCCTGCCTCAGTTTATCAAGAACAAGTTAACACATTTTCTTGCTCTTGTCACATGCTCTCTTCTAAGTAACGCTTGAGTATTTTAGGAGTAAAACTACATATTGTTCTCTATTTCTTTATGATTATATTTATCTTGGCAGCCTACCTACAAATAAGTCTTAAGTTTCTGATGGATAAGAGTTTCATCTTTTAAAGACAACCTGATATTCCAATTGAATGCTCTCTTACAGTGGATTTATAGTTTTTATTAATGGAAGTATTAGAGGGCTGAGGTTCGCCCCTATTTAAATCTGCACTCTTGTGTAGGAACCCTTATAAGGACTGTTAACATAATATAGACTTCTGGCTATTTCAAAACCATAAATGGATTGGGGAGAATTATTATAAACTTTGCAGCTCAAGTTTTTTTTTTTTCTTAGAGAGCTATCACTGAACAACTTTATTGTATCATTATAAACACAGCTATAAATACATGATTCTTCCATTCCTTTTTCTCTCCCAGATGTGAGTGGGGAAAAACATGAAACCTCTGTGCACAGTGAATGCAGTCAATCTCTCTGTGCTCCTGAGTTTCTGCCCCACAAACAGCTAAATGACAGATATTGAAAACTGTGGAAGAGTAGAATTTATTCAATTGACAAGCATTTGATGAGCAGTATTGTGCTATGGAGCTGGGAGCTAAATGAAAAGAAATTAAAGATGTGTTAGATGCACTTTTTCTTCCTCAAAAAGCTCATGGTCTGATGTTGATGTCAGAGATGTGTGTCACTGACTGAGAGTAATGTGGTAAGTGTTAGACTAGCCCCACTATGAGCCAAATGCTGTAAGATGGTGAGCAGGGGCCCTCAGTACTGCTGGGCAGGAGCAGGCCTGGGAGACTGAAAGAAGGACCATTAGGACTAGAGATATCTCCACTGATATGAGAATGTCTCTGGGGGCAGAGCCTTTGCTTACTAGCAATGTGTTTTTCTAAAATTAGCAAAATCGATCGCTAATGGAGGCATCCAACAAAGGCTGGTATTTTGCTTTAATTTTGTTTAAATCTCACTTAATTCCAATCTGCCTTACACTGGCTACACTAAAGTATTTTTTTTTACCCTTAACCATTTTGAAGTACATAGTCAGTAGTGTTAACTGTGTTCACATTATCGAGTAACAGCTCTCTAGAACTTTTTCATCTTGCAGAACTGAAATGCTATACCTATTGAACAACAAGTCTCCACTCCGCCTTCCCCCAGCCCCTGGTGCCCATGATTTTAACAATTCTGGGTACCCCATATAAATGGAATCACATAGTATCTGTCCTTTTGTGACTGGTTTATTATACTTGGCATAATGTCCTCAAGGTTCATCCATGTTGTAGGATGGGATAGAATTTCCTTTTGTTTAAAGGCTGAGTAATATTTTATTGTATTGAGGTACCCTATTTTCTTTATCCATTCATCTATTGCTGGACATTTGGGCTGCTTCCACCTCCTGGCAGTTGTGAATCATGCTGTAATGTTTTTATGTTGGATTTATTCTAATGTTCCTGTTAAGTTGTACCATCAACAAGCAGTAATTATAGCTTATGTTTGTACAGCGTCTCAGTATTTAACTTCCCATTGATTTACTTTGTTTGGTCCTTGCTTCCTTCCTTATTAATAATTAGCTAACTATGGTAACACAACTACCCCATGAGGAAGGGGGGCAGGTAGAGTTACCCCATTTTGTGGATGAGGAAATTGATGGTGGATAGTGAAGGGTCTTGCCCGAGGTCATTGAATTCTTACATGGCAGAATTAGGACAAGGACCCAGGCTTCTGTCTGGTAGGATTCTGGTCTTAGGTTCTTCCATCTAATCAACGAGCCCCTCTTAGATGTGCACTGAGAATGCATTCATGCTGCCTCTTTATTTCATGCTCTGGAAAGATTAAAGGAATAAAACATTTATTTTTTCCTTTAATGGCAAAAACAACATAAACAGGCAGGGCAACCATGAAAACAACTTAAAAAGTAAAAACATCACATCTGCTATTTTTTTGCTATTGAGTCTAGATAGTACCACTAGACTTTACAAGCAAAATACTGCTCCTTTAACCCCATGTTTTAAGTTCAGATGATGGTCTTCATACCACTAATTAGGAATGAGTGCATTTTTATGTTTTAACAGCATTTAAATGAAAATCTTTAGCTAAAAAGTTTTGAGCCTAATAAGCTGTTAAACAAGGTGCTTTCAGGATGTATGCATGCATTGTACTCTTGGTCAAAAGAAAATACAAATGGAATGTTTCTGAAAATATTTGAATAAGATCTTTCTGTAGAAAAATGGAAAAATAATCAAACATCTAGGAAACAGGTTGCATTAAGAATGCTGTAGAAACAGAGTTTAAGTAGGGCAAGGGAGGGAAGACTGAAGTCACAATGAAACTGAAAAGAGATTTCATAAGTGCTCCGTGTTCCTGGGTGGGGATAAAGGATGAAAGGAGTGATCTGAAAATTACAGTGGCCAAAAAGGTAAAGTGAGATGTTATAATTGACTAGAGAAAGATGAAAGGTGTTATAAAGAAAGACTAGGAAACTGCTTTAGTGATGGTTTTAAAGAAATTTATGGGACTTTAAAAAATGTTTTAACTAAACCCTGTTTGAGGAAGAAAGATGAATCACACAATTAGCTGTCAAAGTTATTTATGTCTAGTGATTCCCTAGTTCTTTCTAGGGAAAGTTCTAATAGTTCTTTCTATTTATACTTGCAAGAATAATTCCCATTGTTTTTTCAAAAAGTGTTCTTGAAGTTTTGAGACTAAGTACTGTGGTCACCCTCCCCTCCGAAGACTAGGTCAGGAGTGTGTTTTGCAGGAGCGAGGTAAAAATGGGGGCAGTTGGTCAAGTCTTTCAGTCTTTCAGCTTTCTAGATCTATTCCCTGGGTTTTAAACAACTTGACTCTTCCTTTGGTCATCTTAGAGGAACCATAGTCATCTCTGTATGAAATATTCATTGGACTGATTATAACCTCACATTTGAGGCAACCTTCATTCCTTATAGATGAAAGTCAAGTTACAATTTTGCTTTCAAGGCAACCCAGGGTCACACACATTCATGCACAATTACAGCAGATCTTTGGCATATGGTATACACTAGTTGCTTAATTGTGTGAGTTTAAATGATTTGAAGCATATAAGTAAGTCATATAACAGATACATGATGGAGTATATGAATCCTTTGAATGGATTAAAATTTATGTATGATAAATTAAGACATTCAACATGCTTGCATTTGATCAGCTACCCATGGTTTGCCTGATGCTAGGGAATATAAAATGATTAAGCCTAAGGACATTTAAGTAGTAGCTATATGGTAATGTACAATCCCGTCTTGTTTATCTCCTTACTTTAAAATGGGCAAGAGAAGTTGATAACGCTGAGGCCCAGCTCCCACAGCTGCCGTGGACCGTGTGCTAAGGTTTAGAAACTGTCGGATCTTTTGTGTCAATCTTACCACAGAGTGGGACTCCGAGTTGGCATTTTACAGGTGGCAGTTAAATCAGCATCAATAAAGTCAGCTAATAGGTCCCAGCCTTAAATACTTTACTTAGACCTAATACATTAATAAATGAACACTCCATCACTTATCTTCTGCTCCCAAACTAAGGCCTAATCTTTGAGTGTAAGTCTGCTAATTGAGGCTTCTGTACCTGAGCAGGCATCTTCAGTCTAGAATTAAGTTTAGCATTCAAGTAAGTTGGACCCTATCTAAAGATATTTGGGTTCCAGAGAACATAAGAACTGAAAATAATTTTTAATTTTAAATCATGGTCACATTTATACCTTAAAATGATACTTTAAAATTTTTTCCTAAGTAGTTTAATTTTATAAAACATGAACTATTCTTTTTACTCTTATACTTTTGTTAATTGTCTTGATAGAATAAAAAGCAGGAATTTAGTAAAATGCAGAATCTTTATAAGAGAGGATATTGTTCCCTAAAAATTTATATGAATGTAAAATGTTTTGATATTAGCAAAGGTTAGTCAATCTTGTTAACTGTAGCCCAAGAAAAATAATCAATTTAAGTTAGACAAACAGGGTTCCTTATAATCTTAGCTCTTGAAATATTTTTTTGTGTTTCCCTGAAATATATATACTATTTTCTTGACTGAAAAGTGTTCTTTGTAAAATGACCAATATAGAACCTTTTTTCTAAAGGATTGTTGTTGTTGTTTTAAACAGTGGTTCTCAATCTTTCCTGGGTCATTAGTACCTTTGAATATATGATGAAATCTGTGAGCCTTCTCCAGGAAAATAGCTACACAGTTTGGCTGATATTTCCAGGGTCTTTCTAGACCCCTGAATCAAATCTATGTGCCTTAAAGGTTCACAAAGTACAAGAATCTTTAAAAATCTCAGTCTTTTTTTAATTAGAATAGCTGATGTCTGAAGCACTGTGAGGCAGTTCTGGAAACACTGTTTTCCTTTGCTCTCAGATACTTGAAGAGATTACCACATGAATTCTCCTTGGGGTTCTCAATTTAGCTATAGTGTTTAGTCTAGTGTGGCAGCAGAGGTTTGGCAAATACATAATACTCGGGATACTTTCATGTGCTATATATACGTGAAGGGTGTTCTAGTTTAACTGGTCGTCAATGCCTAGTGATTTCAATGCTGTTTTCGTTTTTAGATTTTGCAGTGACCTGTGAGAAAGCAAACAATACTGAAAGGTCCTTTCAAGTTTAGTGGATAGTGGGAGCTAATCTTTCTGTGGTTTGGCCTGGCACTGTGCCTGTGTTGGTTTACTAGTCTGTGAGCTTCTGAGTTGCTTTATCTTGCATTAATTGCTGTACAGTATAATCTGCATATTGACTCCTGTTTATTCTTGTCCAGATCATCTGCTTGACTTGGAGATCCAGGAGCTGACTAGAGGTTCGGCTTATTATTATTACAGTATAATCTGTGTTAGAGAGCCTGCCTAGAGGTTGCAGGACAGTGAGGCTATCTGCTGCCTGGTTGTCTTTTTCCCAGGATGAGACAGAAACCTTCTGCTCCTTCCGACTTCCTGGAAAAACAAATGAAATATTCAATGTACTCAGCAGCAGGATCTTTTTTGCTGCCCCAAGGTTTAGGATTCAGATGTTGCCTGTCATTCAGCAGCTGTACATTCCCATTTGGCATGGTCCATCACTGTCTCACCAAGCCTCCCTCTGTCTGCACTTGTCATACTTGTTCATCCTTCTTACCACCCTTGTCATACCATATTGGGTTATGTGTTTCTCTCTGCAAACATATAAACTGGGAACAACTTGGACAAAGGCTTGCCCTGTTGACACTTAAACTTAACTTCTTTGCAGAGATGTAATAAATACTTGTGAAGTGAATGAGTCACGGATCTGCTGGGTTATCCAGAATCCATGACTGAAACCCTAAACCTTTGAATATAAGTGATATTTTGCCATCTGCATGTTGTAAATAGCTATTTTATGAGGTTATGTCTTGTCGCCACAACTACCATGTGGCCTCGGACTGGGGTAACCAGGATGTGTAGTTCATTTGTATCTCCTTCCCTATAGTGTGCTGAGTGCTATGTAGAATGACTTCAGTGCATTTTTTAGTGAAAATAATTGTTGAGTAGTTTTTGCAGAGATGCTATGAAGAGGGTTCTTCAGAAAACTTTCTGTTGGGTGGCATAGCGCACATGCCACGCTGCTGCGCCTGGCCTGGGCTGAGAGAAGGTAGAGGAGGAACCACATCCGAGCAGGGTAGTCTCTGCAGGAGGAAGGGGTGCCTTCCACGATGCCAGACTTCTGATTAGTGGCTGCCCTGGCTTTCTGTTCCTTCTCGGGGGCGAGGGTCCATTCCAGCCTTGTTTCTGAGGTGCTGTTCTGTTCTAAAAGAAATGAGGTTGTGAATTAGGGTGTCTTCTATGTAAATTGAGGTCTATATATAAAATTCACATGGCATATATTCAGAGGTGTTCAGAATTCTTGGTTCTTTTGAAATTTGATTATTCCTTTTGGAATAATCAATGATAGGACAGAGTAATATAAAGGACTCAAGCATAAGAAATAAAAAAGTGGCTAGTATATTCCTCTGTGCAAAGTATCAAATCATTCAGTTTGTTTTTGTAATATGGGAATACAGCTTGGGAGAAAACTGGAATCACATGAGTGTGTGATCATTGAAAAAAGTTTGTCTCTTAAGTATTGATAAATGTGCTGTCATTAATGACTCACATTATAGCACTTTTTCTGCAGGTGTTGACTATAAATATACATTATCACATAATGGAAGTTTATTAAAAATAGCATGCCACCTTCTCAATTATATTTTTCAATAAATTAAATGCCACAGAAGAGTGTGTGTAACAGTGAGGTGAAAATCCGTGCACCCACAGCGCAGACTGGAGCTAGAGAGCAGCACTGCAGGTCCCTTCGGAGGCTCCCGTGTTATGCTTCCTGAGGCCCTTCCTCTCTGTCAGAGATCAGCTTTCCATTGAACTTGGTGTTTCCCAATTCTCTTCCTCGTCATTGTGTTTTGTCTTTTCACATATGTTTATATTTCTTAAACATATTGCTTCATTTTTGTTTTTTAACCATCATTTAAGTGGAATTTTCTGAAAGTGTTCTTTTGTGACTTCTTTTTGCTCAACATTATATTTGTAAAATTCATCAGTGCTGATTTGTATCACAGCAATTTATTCACTTTTACCAATATCTGGTGCTTTAGTGTAGGAATTGCAACAATTGATCTGTTCTCTTGCCAATAGGTATTTGAGTTACTGTGAACAGTCCTGCTGTGGAAACTTTTGTTCCTGTCTCTTGATACACACGTGCAAGAGTTTCTCTGGGGTACACAGAACTAGCAGTGGAGTTTTTGGTCACAAGGTGTGCGTGTTTTTACCTTTGCTGGATAATGGCAGTGGTTTTTAAAGTGGGTGTTGTCATAATTTACACTCATGCCATCGTGGTAGGAGACTGCCTTTCTCTCACATTCTCCATAACATTTATAATGTCAGTTTATCTGGTACAAGATTTAAAATCTCTTTGTATTTTTTTCCCATGATTACATAGCAAATTGAACTCTTCATATATTTATTGACCTTTGTTTTCTTCTGCTATGAAATGGCCATGGATGGTTTTTAATTTTTAATCAAATTGTCTTTTTTAATTTTTAGGAGTATTTTATATATATCTTAGGAGTATCTGATTATTTTGTTGGTTAATTATGTCATTGAAAGATTTTGATTTGTAGCTGCTCTTTTCATATTTCTATAACATTCTTAATCAAGTAAAGTTTATCCATCTTTTCTATCATTGTGCTTTTGGGAATCTTGTTTAAGAAATACTTACATACCCTGAGCTCATAAAGACCTCATCTATCTTTATTTATAATAATTTTTAGATTTTTGTCTTTGATAGTTAATTCTGTAATCTCTCTGGAATTAATTTTTATACATGGAGTGAGATAGGGATCTCATTTTATTTAATGTGGCTATTTGTTTCAGAAGCGTTTGTTGAAGAGTGTATTCTCTGCCCACTGGCCTGAAATGCCTGCTCACTCACAGATTGGTTTTGACCTCTGGGTGGGTTTGTCCCTGGGCCCCCTTTCCTGTGTCCGTGCTGGATTCCTTGTTACTGTAGCGTAAGAACGAATGTTGCACATCTCAACCCACCATGTTCTCCAGGTCAGAAATGGCTATTCTGACCTGGAGAACATGGCTCTTCTTATAAATTGTAGGTAACATGTATGAAGTCAAACAGAAAAAAAAAATAGAAAGAATAAAAAGCCACAAACATACCCACTTGAGATTTGGTCTGGGATTGCATTTATGCCTGTATATCAATTTGAGGGAGTCTGTTACGGTTTTGAGTCATCAGTGAATGTGCATTATCTCTTTATTAATTCAGTTTTTAATGTCATAATTTTTTTCGTAAAGGTCATGCTTATACTTTTTCAATTTGTTCTTAAGTATCTTATTTTTTAACTTGTTCTTACAGTCCCACTGTCCTACTTTCTCTCTTTTCTCTCTCTTTCTCAAGTTGTAGTTTCTGTTTGCTGATGTATAGAACCACAGTTGATTTTGTACAAAATCTTTGTACTTATTAGTCTTTCTAAAAAATTTATTAAATGCTAATAAATTTTCTGTAGATTGTTGGGCTTTCTATTATATATAGGGCAATTATATCATGTGAATAATGAAAATTCTGTTTCTTTTCTGATTCTTTTTTTTTCTTTTTTTTCTTTTTTTAATATATTTTATTGATTATGCTATTACAGTTGTCCCATTTCTCCCCCATCATTCCCCTCCACCCTACACACCCTCTCCCACCCACATTCCCCCTCTTTAGTTCATGTCCATGTGTCATAAGTTCTTTAGCTTCTACATTTCCCATACTATTCTTGCCCTCCCTCCCCCTGTCTATTTTCTATCCACTATCTATGCTACTCATTCTCTGTACCTTTCCCCCTCTCTCCTCCTCCCACGCCCCTGTTGCTAACTCTAACTTTCACTTTTTTCTCATTCTATTGCACCAGCTTTAACATTCATTGCAATGTTGATTATATATGGTAATAGCAGGCATTTGGTCTTTGTGAGTTTTTTAAAAGAACATTTTTTTTACTATTTAGTTTAATAATTGATATGGGTTTTCTATAGATACATTTTGTCATGTTAAAGAACTTTTCTTCCATTTCTAGTTTGCTGGATTTTTTTTTAAATCATGAATTAGTATTTAATTTTATTAAGTGCCCATTTTAACATATTTTGAGATGATTATATGATTTTTTTCTTTAAATTCTTATTGGGTAAACTATATTAATAGTTGACTTTGCAGACTTGGATAAACAGCACTTTCATAATGGTCTACCCCTTTTTAATACATTGCTGAATTTAACCTTCTAAGATTTTGTGTGGGGGTGGGTTTGTTATATGTGTGGTCACTAGGGAAAGTGGCCTTTAACATTCCTATTTTGCACTGTTTTCATACAGTTTAAGGTTGAAGTTTACTATTATAAAATTGTTTTTTGTTTTGTTTTGATTTCTCTGCACTGGAAGAGCCTCTGTTATGTTATTATTTCTTCTTTGAATATTTTCTAGAACCCACTGCAAAAATCCCTATACATACTGCGGTTTTTGTTTTTGTATTGGAAGATTTTTTTAAATTATTGATTCAAATTCTTTGATCATTATAGAACTCTTTAGGGTTTTCACGCTCCTGATGCCATTGTGAGTGTTATAGCTTTCTTGTTACTTTTCCATTTCATCTCTAGTTTTAAATTTTGTCATAAATTTACTTATAATTTCTTATTTAGTCTCTATCATTTATAGTTCTTTTTCCTTCTTTCAATTTTTTCTTAATTATATAATTTCACAAATATTTATTTATTAAGGATTTTTAGAATAAAAGTTAGTTTATAACTTTCTCAATTTGTTTTCTATTTTGTAAGATTCTGTTGTTTTTTATTTTCTTCTAATAATTTTTTTCATTCGTCAGATACTTAGCTCATTATTTCTCATGCTCTCTTCTGTTAACCATTTTTGCTTTTTATATTTCTATTTAAGAACCATGTTTTCTGTAGCCCACAGATTTTGATATGTAGCATTGCATTATTATTCACATCTAAATATTTTCATTTTAATATCTCATTTGAGATGTGGGGTTTTTATAAATGTGCTAATTCCAAATGTATGCAGGTTATCTTCGTGTTGTTCTTTCTCTGTCCTTTGCTTTTAGATTTATCTATTTTAAGTAGGATATAGCTCAGTATTACTTTTTAATTCAGTATGACAATTTTTGTCTTTTTAAAATAGAGCATTTAATCTTCTCGATTTGAAATTACACATTTGTGCTCGCCTTGTATTACAATCATACTTTGTGCTTTTAAAATGTTCCAGTTTTTCTGTTTATCTCCCATCTCACTATCTTCAGAATGATTGAATTTTTTTATGTATGTTTTTACTCTTTACTAGTTTGCATGCATTCTGCCTTGGGTTTGTTTTGTTTGTTTTGTTTTTGGATACCTTAGAAATTTCAGCCTGGATTCTTAAAGTAATCTGATGTTAGTCATTTACCCTCCTTTAGGACAACAAAGACTTTAGAACATTTAAGCCTATAGCTTCCTCCATATTTTTGGCAATAATTTTATTTTATCTGCTTTTCAACCCTTCATATTAAATATTATCATTATATTTTATCTTTCTAAAAGTCCATGTTTCTTTAGATCTATCCTTTTTATTACTGCTGCCTTTGCTCACCATTTCTTTTGGAGGCAAGGATTCCTTCTGATATCAGTGCTGTTTTTCTTGAAGGTTATTATTTATACGTTTCCTTCATGAGAATGTTTTTGTTCATGAAGTCTCTATATTTGTATGAAAAAAAGCCTCATTTCCAAAATACAGTTTCACTTGAAAACAGTTTCAGGTTGGTAGTTATTTTTTCCTAGCATTGTACCATACCATCTTTGGCTTTGGCTATTGAAGAGTCAATTCTCAGTGTAATTTTCAATTCTTTGCATACACTATTTTTTCCCTATTTGCTTTAAGATCTTCTCTCTGTCTTTGGTGTTTTTCACAGTAAGTGGTTTTAATCAAAGTGCAGATTTCTTTCTTTTTTTTCCTTGCCTTTCTAAAAAAATTCTGATTGGAATTTATTATGTCCCCTGAATCAAAGAGTTGAATATTTCACCAATCCTGGACAATTCCTCACCATTATCCCTGAAGAACAAAAAACAAACAAAATTCTAGCATTGTTAGCTATTCTTTGGTAGAATGGCTGTTCAAAATGTCATCTGTCTCAATGCCAGATTAGAGAGAAACATTAAAAAGGTCTTAAACTTAATATTGCATCTGAGTTGAAGTTAAATCCTCTATTGATTTTATAATTATTTCCCTACATAGTTAAACAGAAAAAAATCAAGGCAAAGTTTTGTTTTTCAAGATTTTCTTCTTCTTTTTAAAATATATTTTATTGATTATACTATTACAGTTGTCCCATTTCCCCCCTTTTATTCCCCTCTGCCCTCCCTGCACACCCCTTCCCACCCACATTCCCCCACTTTAGTTCATGTCCATGGGTCATACATATAAGTTCTTTGGCTTCTACATTTCTTATACTTCTTAACCTCCCCCTGTCTATTTTCTACCTACCATTTATGCTGCTTGTTGTTTGTACCTTTCCTCCCTCTCTCCCCCTCCCCCTCTTATAACCTTCCATATGATCTCCATTTCTGTGATTCTGTTCCTGTTCTTGTTGGTTGCTTAGTTTTTGTTTCTGTTTTTTAGGTTTGGTTGTTGATAGTTGTGAGTTTGTTGTCATTTTACTATTCATATTTTTTTTTTCTTTTTCTTAGATAAGTCCCTTTAACATTTCATATAATAAGGGCTTGGTGATGATGAACTCCTTTAATTTGACCTTATCTGGGAAGCATTTTATCTGCCCTTCCATTCTAAATGATAGCTTTGCTGGATAGAGTAATCTTGGATGTAAGTCCTTGCCTTTCATGACTTTAAATACTTCTTTCCAGCTCCTCCTTGCCTGCGAGATTTCTTTTGAGAAATTAGCTAACGGTCTTATGAGCACTCCTTTGTAGGTAACTGTCTCCTTTTCTCTTGCTGCTTTTAATCTTAAAAGCTCTCCTTCATTTGAATCTTGGCTACTGTAATTATCATGTGCCTTGGTGTGTTCCTCCTTGGGTCCAACTTCTTTGGGACTCTCTGAGCTTCCTGGACTTCCTGGAAGTCTATTTCTTTTACCAGCTTAAGGAAGTTCTCCTTCATTATTTGTTCAAATTAACTTTTCCATTTCTTGTTCTTCCTCTTCTCCTTCTGGTACCCCTATAATTCAGATGTTGGAAAATTTAAAGATGTCCTGGAGGTTCGTAAGCCTCTCTTCATTTTTTTTTTTTTTTTTTGAATTCTTGTTTCTTCATTCTGTTCTGGTTGAATGTTTCTTTCTTCATTCTGGTCCACACTGTTGATTTCAGTCCCAGTTTCCTTCCTATCACTGTTGGGTCCCTGTACATTTTCCTTTGTTTCACTTAGTGTAGCCTTCATTTATTCATCTAATTTGTGACCATAGTCATCCAATTCTGTGAACATCCTGATTACCAGTGTTTTGAACTGTGCATCTGATAGGTTGGCTATCTCTTCATCACTTAGTTGAATTTGTTCTGGAGCTTTGATCTGTTCTTTCATTTGGGGCTTTTTTTTTTTTTTTTTTTTTTTGTCTCAGCATGCCTGTTATGTAATAAGGGACAGAGCCTTAGGTGTTTATCAGGGCAGGGCAACCCAGTGGCTAGGTTGTGAGGCTGTATGTGGAGCAGAGGTCCGAGAGGGAACAATGACATTTGCTCTGCTTTCTGCCAGTTTTCAGTCACTTCTCCCGCTACCCACAATCAAATCAGTCCTTTCTGGTGCTGATTCCTGGGTGGGTTGGCTTGTGTACATTCTAGGACCCTGTGGGTCTCTCCGATGAACTCTCCTGTGAGGCTTGAAGTCTCTTCCACTGCCTCAACCCCCACAGGTGTTATCAGTCAGAGGTTTGAGACTTTATTTCCCTGCGCTGGGACCCTGAGCTGGGACCCTGGGTTGAGCAGTCTGTCTGGCTCCCCAGTTGTTCCTCCCAATTTATCTGCACACAAATGTGGGACCACCAGGTCCACAATCTGTCGCCTCACCAGGTCCTCTAGCTACTGCCTTGTCACGAGTCCTCTCTGCCCAGCTGCCTGTCTCCGCCCCTCCTACCAGTCTGGATGAATGTTTCTTCTTTAACTCCTTTGTTGTCGGACTTCCATAGTTTGATTTTCTGTCATTTCTGGGTTTTTTTGTCTTTAAATTTGTTGTCCTTCTTTTGGTTGTGTGAGGAGGCTCAGTGCATCTACCAACACCTCCATCGTGGCTGGAAGTCAAGACAATGTTTTTAAAAGTATCATATTAACTGAAATACTAGGGAAAAATAAACTTTTACAAATACGATATGTGTATTGTCAGCAGATATCAAGGCTGGTATGATGGGCTGAGACTGAATCTGACTCAATATACAAACCTGCCTTTGAACTTCATAAGCACACAGATTGTTTACAGCAGTTGTGCATGGAGGGAGGGGAAGAGTGAGAAGGCATTCATTCTTACCCTCTTGTACCTAAGTTAACTATAAGGATTCTTTTTCTTTTAGGGCTTGCTGATCAGTTTCTAAAAGTTTCTCATTAGAGTTCAATTACCCAAAGAAGGGACCACATAGTGTGGAGCATTGTGACTTGCACTTTGTATTGTTGAGTCATGTTTCCAGAAAGAAATGACTACAAATAGTAGACATGATTCTGATTTATGAGCTCGGAAAGCATAATAAATACACATGTACTCATTTCCTATTTATCCACATGAAAAGCATTTATGTATCTGCATTCACTGTGTCAACCAAACAGATCATTTGAGTAGATAATAGTTAACCATTTATATTTGGGTTTGGTCAGATGCTTTGTATTTATGTACATATATATCCTTTTTGAGTTGTGATAATATTTCAAACAACCATGCGGTAAATGTTGGCTTGTTTACTTTCTCCATCTATTCATCATTGGCTGTGGTAATAGAATGAATCTGCTTTTCTCCTGATGCCTAAAGTAGTCCTGAGCTCTTTTTATAAATTTTCTCAACAGTGTCTAAAAAACCTGTTTTCCCTTTTCCTGTGGATATTGTATATAACAGCAAATATTTTCTACTTCAGTCAAGAAGGTACTCCAGTGGATTTAGTGAAAATGTCAACCCGAAACATAGGTTTTATTTCTGATGATCCATGATATGCATAACAAAGAACTGACCATGTACTTTCCCCTTTGTTTAAAAGTTTTATATATAAATTGCAACATTTTTCTCCTTGAAAAGGCCTAAAAGCAAAGGAATAGACAAAACTACTGTTCACTCACTTGATAAAAGTCAAACACCAAAACAAATGAGCCCCAAGGATATTTTTGTTGACCCCATGGCACCTCCTTTCTACAGACATGTGTCCATCACAAGACCTTTAGTCATCTCTTTAAGGAAAATTAGGTTAATTTAAAATAAAAAATTAAAAAAAATTAAAAATTAAAAAAAATAAAAAAAAAAAGAATAGGTTAATTTTATAAATAGAGGTATGATGCTAAGCCTTATGGGAAAAAACTCTTTTAACAATCCAAAATGCTACACTACTTACTAAGAATTCTCCTTGATGCTGAAACTAGGCAAATTTGAATAAAGAATACCATATATATTCTATTTGAAGTAAGATTGCAAATTTTAAATATGGCAGTGAACATAGCTGCCACCCCCAGAAGTGTCCTCATGCTCCTTCGT
Organism: Glossophaga mutica; assembly: GCA_039655065.1. Taxonomy (NCBI): domain Eukaryota; kingdom Metazoa; phylum Chordata; class Mammalia; order Chiroptera; family Phyllostomidae; genus Glossophaga; species Glossophaga mutica. Next base: position 164,815,148 of record CM077303.1, read on the forward strand.
CACGCCTCCTCCTCGCCCCTCTTGCTCTCCTAACGTGTTCGTTGTCTTGACTATGGTAGTTACATAGTCAGTTCCAGGAGTTAAAACTTATCAAATTTTACTGTGTGTGCAATTGTCTGCCACTTATACATCAATACATCTGCTAAAAACAAAAATGTAAAAATAAGTTTTTTCAAAAACAACATGTCAGAAGTCTCTAGAAGAAATTCATTGGCCTTGTCTTTCAAAAGCAGCAGGGAGTGCAGCCGAGATGTTGGAGCATCACTGAGGTAACAGATAGATGGCATGTGTCCGACGTCTCTTGTTACTGCCCTCGCATCTCTCCCCTCAGGACTCCATGTTGCCATCTTGGGTTTGGTTGTTTTTTTCGTTTTTTGCTTTTTTGGCCTTATTAGAATGTAACTGTTTAGATAATACTACTTATTCATGAAGATATATGTACATATGCATGCATATATACGTGCATTTATGTGTATTTATTTACTTGAAAGCCTACTAGGTACTAGGCAGTGTGCCAGAGCTGCCGATAATTAAGGCACAGAGATAATTAAGGTCAGATGTTTTATGCAAAGGGCGCAGCATGCTCCTCAGAGCAGAAGAGAACAAAATTTGTTTTAGGAGCAGCAAGCAGTTTAATATAAATGATTTTGAGACTCGAATAACTGAATTCTCTTTGATAAAGTGAGGCTATATTACATCCCAGCATTTCTCATAATTCAGTTTTAGTGCAAACCAGGTGCTAGACTAAGCATCGAGGTGTGCTGACCCTTCTTGGTTGTAGCCTTGTGGTGACCAAGCCCAAGCCCATAAGAAAACTAGTTATTGTTTCTGCAGCTCAGCAGCTCTGTTTGAGTTGTTTTGGTTTATGAGACCGTCGGTCATAGGATGGTAACGATGTCTAAGAATCTACATGTGCTGATAGTAGCTGGAACTGAGAAGCAATACTAGCTGGAACTGAGAAGCAAAGAAAAGCCCTTTTTTGGGCAAATAAAAGATGTAATTAGGGGATGGGTTTTTGAGTGATATTTATGGTTAAAATTTAGAATTACATAAATACCTATGGGGAAAATATATTTGTTATGGCAAATATGAAAACTAGACTCAGTTTTTTTCCCCACAGTCAAAACTATTTAATCAGATGTTTATTTTTTGTAAATAACATGGAACTTCTTGGAACACAACTATTAGAATAAACTGTGTTACCGTGTTCACAGCCACTTCAACAAGAACTATGGAAGAGTTGCCTTATCTGTTAGTTTTGAACTTTGTGAAAGGCACATGGCCTGATTTATACAGATAAAATTATTATTTTAAAACACAGAACACAGAGTTTAGGCCATCAACTTGAATAGAAGCTGGTTTGTGAGCAGGTTCCTCTAATTTATGGTGGGAGTTGGGGTGAGGGTGGGGAAGAGCTTTCCCACATGGTATGATTTTAAAGTTTTATTGAAAACAAATCCACAGTATCTTGTATTGAGCATCAATTGAATTGTTTCACGGTTCAAGAAAACAAAAGCCACTTTAAATACAGGATGGAAGTTAATAGAGGGAATTAACAGTTTACAAAACCTAAAGGGATTGAAGGTATAAAATCAAAGAAAGCTGCTAGTTCTCAGGTTTGCCGGTAGTGTGGCGGGATCAAGTTCTCTGGAATCACAGAAAATCACCACTCATCACTGGAGCTGCCTAAAGCACCAGGTGAGTGATTCTCAGGACAAAGGTGAGAGCAGTGTTTCTTAAAATTTCTAGCCTCATGATCCCTTTACATTCTTAGAAATTTTTGAACACCTCAAAGAGCTTTTCCTTATATAGGTTACATCATTTGATATTTGTTGCATTAGAATTAAAACAGAAAAATTTAAAATACTGGAATATACAAGCATACCATACCTTAGCCATCAGAGCCATAAGGCTCTCTCAGGTCACCCAGGTTCTGGAAGATTCTGCTTTATAATCATGAGAAAATGGAAGTATAAAAAGGCAACATCTGAGTGGTTGTTAAAATAGTTGTTAAAATCCTTAAAAGGGTTTCCGGGATTCCGAGGGATTCCCGAATCACTTTGAAAGGTGCTGGCTAATGGAACTGGAAACCATCTTGTCTTTGAGGACCCATACGTGTGCTTTCTGTTGGTGGTAGAACAATCAGATAGCATCTCTCCTGCCTTCCCCATCTCAGCCAAGTGCCTCCCACAGGGGGAAATCCCACATGGTTCCCCGCTGGCAGAAATTATGTGAATACAGTAACAGGCATTCATACCCTTTGATACATGGAAGAGTCTTAGGGAGCGGGAGTGCTGAATTGGCAACAAATAATCCAACACAAAATTTCATTACAAAACCATGAAAACCCGCCTCATTTGACAATACAGCATCTGCGTGAGGGGTAAAATTTCTATGCAGGTAGAGTCCTTGCTAATCCTTAAATTTCCCTCAGCCCCCTCCCCATTATCACCCCTTTGCCTCAGTGTTTGACAGAAATAAAGCTATGAAATATCCACCAAATAGATCTCTACCTACTGTCTACCCACATTTTCAATAGATTTATCTCCCCTGAAACTGTGTGTTTATGTGTATACAGAAAGATGGACAAAAGCAGGTTTACAGTTGTGAGTATGTAAAACACAGTATTTATTCTTTTAATATTTAGAAATTTGTATTTTTTCATATGAACAACTGTAAACCTACCATTGCCCACTCCTGTATGATGGAATATCATATGTCATCATAACATCAGGACTGTTGAGACCTACTTAGAGCTCAGCAAGTTCTGGTTCTGTTCAGAGAGCCCGCGGTGTCAGTGAGCCTGGACGTGGGCAGTGGTCACATAGATCAGGCCTCGAGTGTAGGATACCTTTTTAAGCATTATAAAAATACACAGAGTATTTTCAGATAATTTTAATAAAAAGAGAATGAGAATAAAATTGAATACTCTTTCTAGGAAGAATGTTTTAAAAGATAAGAGTTAAGTTAGATATTACCTTGAAAATTCTTTAGTCAGGTGCAGTAAAAGAATAAAACACAAATAGTGAATTAATTTAAATTTTATGTTCACTAATGGCTACTCTACCAATAAAAAGAGTTTTCTCCCTTTTGGTGGAAAAGTTTAGAAATATCTGTTTAATTTCATATTTGAATAAAATCACAGAAGCCATTTCAAGTAGGTTTTGCTAAACTGTTGTGGACCATTCTGCCTGGTCTCAGGAGCTGTGACCCTCACCCCATGGTGGGCTGTGTAAGAGCCTAGGGACCCGCTTCATCTGGGTCTGTTCTGTCAAGGGGACCTGAGCCACTAAGGAGACAAAGCTTATCTCCCTGGCAGGAGTGCTGCTTCTGCCTCATCCATCACTGGCCCCAATGTTTGGTTGGTTAGTCATTGACAGGTAAGACCCCTCACGAGAGGGGCAACCCAAGCCAGGCATGATCACTTGGGAGGCCCTCATGGAAGGACTTGGGGGCTGCAACAAAGAGGGGGTGATGAGCCCTCACCCCCTGGCTATTGTGACATAACCCAAGTCCCCATTTCTGTATGAGAGATGTCTCCTTTATCTCTTGCTTCCTGGCTCTAATCCATTTAAGCCTGAAACTATGATGGAGGGTGGTGTAGCCCTGTGCTGGCCAGAGTGGTTCCCGGGGTGATTGGGCATAAGAAAGAATTCCTAAAGTCCTGTTTTGCTAAGAGTGTTTCATTTAAATGATAAGGGTCTGAGGAGGAAATGACTATGTCTCCCAAAGTTTTTGCAACCCCCTTACCTGACAGACACTGACTCAGATTAAGCCTTCAGATTTCTTTAAAATGTTATCCATTGTTTGATCCTTGCCGCCTGACATTGATTGATGAGCTTTACCTGTGTTCCTGTGTGTTGTGAACCCAGTAAAAGCCCATTGAGGAAGGGGCTCTTGGTCCTTCTCCTCTGAGAGATCGACCACCTCGCCTCCCCAAGCAGATCATGTCTTGGTAGTTGTACTTTCATTGGTGACGGACAGATGGGGCTCTGTGGGCTGAGCCCCTCCACACTAAACCAATTTTGGCAGGAGAGGATAAATTCGAACCCTCTGGAATAATTTATTCATAGTGTGTAAAGCTGAGACCAACAACAATAAATATAACTAATCATCCAATGAAAACAATGATATTTTCTTTCTATTAATCATTGCCACATTCCTTCTGCCCTCAAAAATTAGGAAAAGAGTCATAGGATAAAGTTAGTCCTTGAAAGGTCTACTTAGACCATGTACACATGTGGATTAATTCTCCTTGACGTGTATGGCGTTGCAATCAGAACTGTTGCTTGCAAAGCAGATTTGTTTTGTTTTGTTTTGTTTTTTTTAAACAAAAGCACCTGAAAAAATAATCAGAGATTCTTATGCATGCAAAATGTTACTAGGTTCCTATTTCATGGAGATGCCAAAACCAAATGAGCTTATACAACCGAACAAAAATAAATTCTGTTTATTTTCTCCATGTACACTTAGAGAGTATGCAAAAATATGTGTTCAGAAATGTAAATTTGCCAAGTGTTGCCACCTATGCCTGAATATTAAGATGAGGCCTTTTTCCAAAGCATATTCCTCAAAAAAGGAAAAGTCAGCTTGCACTTGAACCTCACAGAATATCTCCTGGCACAGGAAGCCCATTGGCCTGCTTGAGGTCAGTCAGTCTTATTTGGGAGTGTTTATATAATTCACCTGATAAATTTGACTTAAAATTTTAAATGGAGATGACATGTATTTCTGGGACTCTGACCTCACAGTTGTAAATATTAGGTGCTCTGGTGAACTGAAGAATTCAAAAAAGTATTTTTTTTTCCAACAAATTGTATGGCACTGTCCTTTGGAGGGGATTTATATGTTTTTCATGTCTCTAATGTCCGTGAGTCAGGTGAAAACTTCATGAAAAGTTATTTTATGAAATATGAATAAAAATTTGGAGAGAAGGATATTTCTAAACTGGTGTACATTTATATAATGTGCTATTTAAATAGTGTATGTAACTGAATTTTAAGTAAGCATTCATATAGGGGCAAGTAATACTATCTGCTGCCACAAAAAACCCTCGCCATCTCAGTGGTCTGTCTAACACAGTAAAGGTTTATTTCTCACATGTGTCTCAGTTCAGCATCCGCTGAGTGGCTCTGCCCCAAGCAGTAGGTGGGTGTGCACACTCTGTTCTGCAGTGCTGCCATTTTTGACACGAGGCCACCAGACTCGACACAGATGAAGAGAAAGAACATGAAAGACCACATGAGTCATTTGAATGTCAGGTTGGGAAATGGCAGGCATCACTTTCCACTGGCCCCGACTCGGTCACCTGGGCCCAACCTAACTGCAGGGAAGACTAGAAATGTAGTTGTCCATGTTCTGAGGAAGAGAGTGAGGATAGCGAATACCTAGAGTCTCTGCCATTGACTCATCTTCTCTGATCCTAAGAGTTGCCTCTCCCCAAAAAGTTTAAAGTTGTCATTTGTAAAATGTGAGATTTCCTTATATTTGGCATCTCCTTCACTTTGGACATTCCAGGGTGTGTGTGTGTGTGTGTGTGTGTGTTTCCAATACCACCAAGCAAATAAAGACACCTTAATTGCTAACTCTGATCTGACACTACCTGGAGATAGCTTAAAATTCCACAGGCTAAGGGCCTAGTTGCACAATAACCCATACCCTCTGCAATTCAGATGGCAGTTGCAAGTCCGGGGTGTCACTGGTGCTCCTCTCCAAGCAGATGAGAGGTTCCATGACAGTTTCCTCAGGTTCCATTAATTTGCTAGAATACTCACAGAACTTGGAGGAACATTGTATTTACTAGATTACTGGCTTATTAGAAAAGAATAGAACTGAAGAATAGGGTGAGGCCTGAGGAAGGGTGTGGAGCTTCCTTGCTGCCTGGGCACACCACTCTCCCAGAATCTCCGTGTGTTCACCAGCCTGGAAGCTCTCCAAACCCTTTCCCTTGGAGTCTTTATGGAGGCTTTATCACATGGAATTGATTGGTTAGATCACTGGCCATTGGTGATTGATTCACTCTCCAGCCCTCCCCTAAGGACTGAAAGTTCCAACCCTCTACTCACCTGGTTGGTTCCCTGGCAAGCAGCCCCCACCCTCAGGCTATTAGGGCCTTTCCAAAAGTCACCTTCTTACAGAGACACCGTAATTGCTGAGGAGACTTACAAAATTCCAAGGTGTTAGGAGTTCGGTTCCAGGAATGGAAATGAAAACCAACTATAAATTTCTTATTACAAATTGCAAAATCACAGGCCTAGTTTGTAGTTGCCTCAAAACTCCCAAGTCATAGGAAATTATTTGTTGATTACTAAGTTTAAAAGGGTTTGTGTAATCAAGTGAAAGTGAGTACCTACTTGTTTTATTTTCAAAATTTAAGTATTTAAATTTCATGTTCTCGGAAAACTGTTGTCTGACCACTATGTTACACATGTGAAACTAATGTAAAATAATAATTGAATGTCAACTGTAACTGCAAAAAAACCCCCAAAAAAACCTTCTAATGTAATCAAAGAATAGAATTTTAGAAGTGAAAGGGATATAGGTCTACTCTGGTTGTTTTTCAACTCCTCTTATTAATAGGATACTCTTCCCCCCATTTGAAAGGAAACCTTTTATCAAACCTCAGTGGGTAAAGTACTGGTGTAAACTCAGGGAAAGGGACCTGGAATCCGGCCCAGCTACATTCCCCTCTCCAACAGCCACTAAAGCATCCCTGATCTATTGCATCTCAAACTTGCGCTCTGAGGAATTGGGTTTGCAAACCACCGATTTCATTTGCCTTGCTTTAATGACAAGGGATGAGATAGCCAGATTCATCAGCTGGCAGTCAAGGCCCCACAGCTAGTGGGTGGTAGCTGAGACCTTGCAGTCCCAGACCACCTGTGCATGGCTTGTGTTTACAAAGTTTAGTTGGGATCCAGGCCAGCTATCCATCTTCTTTTGGCTGGCAGACAGTGGGCCCTGCCAACACCTCTGTTAGAGTGTTATGACTGTATATACAATTAAGTCTGCCTTGCTTTCACATCTCAATTCTTTGATCCCAGTTTTGTCCCCTCTGGGCCTTGTGGAGTATATGATCACCTCCTCCTCCTTTAGACTTTTTTTTCCAGGCTAAAAATTCCTGAGCCCTCATACAACGTTTTTGTGTGCCCCTTTACTGAGTGCTTCCATCTGAATGTGCTACAGATACAGCTCTTACAAAGTAGAGCGGACATCAAATTAAATACTGTAGTTGTGATCTGACCAAACACTAAATAAAATAGACTAGGAGGGCACATGAATTGGTGGGAAGGCAAAGGCTGTTGGGGAGGAAAAACTTCTCTACTCTCCTAGATTCATTCTCCAGGGACCTGCAAATTGAACTGACAAAAGACAGATTAATGAGAGAAAGGGCTTATATTTTTATTCCGTGTACATTGGAGTGCACAGAGAAGTTGAACTCAAAGAAGTGGTTATACTTAAGAGTTTATAAACCATTTTTCACAAAGGAAAGGGGGTTTGGGTTTCAAAAGATGATAAATTATAGGGGAGCTACTAGGAAATATATAGAAGAAGCTAATGGAAGGAGAGGGGTTAGTGAGGTTAGTTTGTTTAGACTCATCTTGGTACCATCTCTGTCTCTGGTGGGTAGAGTCGCTCTCCTGTCCATGGTCAGGAGAGAGGTAGACAGACCTTCGTAAGGTTAACTTGTGTGCTGGTTTTCAGTGGATAAGGGAAAAGTAGGGCATTTTTCCTGCATCTTTTGGTTTTGGGTTGCCTTCACCTCAAAATAAACCCATGTGCCAAATGGCTTATCTTGGAGTAGTATATTCTGATTACCTTCAAGGTATAGTTTGACAACTGCCCTCCCACTCCAGTTACTCTGAATTGCTTTCTTCTCAGAGCCTCAGCCCCCTTACCTTCCTCTACCACCTTCAAAGTTACTTTCTTGAGCTTTTCTTCAGATTATCATACCATGTTGTTTTTAGAGTTATAAACTGACTTAATTATTCAGTCATTAAACTTCTGTCCACTTCTCCATATGGATCCAAGGTCTCATCTGATACTTGGCCAAAATTGAGATCCATTAATTCATTTAGCCTGTTGTGTGCCAATTCCTGTCCCAGGAATAGCAGTAAACAAAATCCCTGCCCTCAGGACGATTATGGTTCAGTTTGGGGAAGCAGACCACACATATGTATAATGTGATGTAGTCATAAGTGTTAACAAGAACAAATAAAAAGCTAATTAAGAAGCTGAAGAGGATGGAGAGTTAGGGAGTGATCAGTGATCACGTGGCCTGAGAAGGTGATGTTTGTGCAGACACCTGAATGGAGGGACAATGCGTGCGTGTAGATTTTTGGAGGATAGAACATTCCCAGCAGTGGGGACCAAAGTGCCAAGGTTCTGAGCACGTCCTTGGAGCAGCCAGGAAACCAGTGTGTGTGAGCATGAGGGAAGGGAAGCAGGCCATGGGAAAAAAGAACGATAAACAAAGGAAGGGAAGGGCAGGAGGAAGAAAAGCACTGGTCATTTTGTGGGGAAAGGCTGTGGGTTGGAACAAGTGTGGAAAACCAGTCAGATAGCTAGTAGTCTAGGCACACTATGTTTACCTTGTTCCTTGACCCACCGATCCAATAACCATCCACACTGAGAATGAGGCTTGCTTAATGAGGTGTGTTCTTCATCAACATTCGCTGGCTCCAAGAGAATCTGGTTTTATTTTTTAATTACTTTCAAGCTAGCTGCCTCCTAATTCCTTCTGGAATCTTCCATGTTTGGAAAGCCAGCCCTCTGAATGAGGAGAGCCCACAAGGACAATATGAGGTTAGAAGAAAGGAGCCTGCCCTTTGCAATGGATACCCCTGATTTTAATCTAGCTCTTCCTTTCAGCTGCGGTAGAGTAATGTGAGACTCAGTTTTCTTGTGCATAAAAAGAAGAGGTAATACTTTGAGAAATAAATGTAATAAAGACTATTAAGGAGCTTAAGTATATATAGTCCCTGCAGTTTAGAGGCTCAGAAAATCTTAATTCTTTTTCTACCTATTTTTGTTTGACTTTAGCATGTGTTTAAACTGATGGTGGTGGTGGTGTGTGTGTGTGTGTGTGTATCAAATAGATTATTTATATTTGTGTCCTCAACAGAGTACCTGAGTCATACATAACAGGTGCTAAATGTAGAGTGAATCAGTGAATCTGTGCAATCTGTGGCAGGTTAGTACACATCCCCAGGATTCTAACACAAAAAAGAAGCCATTTCCAGGTGAGAGGCACAGTAACAGTAGCAGTCAGCAGTTCACCCAGAGCCCTCCAGGCACATTGTCACGTTGACCAGGTGGCTGGCTACCTAGGACTCTCAGAAGCAGGGGAGTCATGTATGGAGCCAGCAGGGACACCGAGGAGCCTTCTGCACACATTGTGCTCCTCTTCGGAGCTCCTGTGGCTGGTTGTATTGTTTTGCTCTTTCCTAAGCAGCTAAAAGGGGGTAGTAGATCCAACTCCCCAGGTACCTTAAAGAGCGTCAACTGATTTGACCAAACATTTTTCTCATAAGAAGGAACATCCCCTTTATTGTTCCAGGACGAACCAGTAAATCATTAGAAGAGCAAGTTCTGTCCCCCATCTGGGTGCAGGGAACTAACTAGTGACTCAGTTCATGTACACACTTGATTAGGTCAGCCCCTGGAAAATGGTCCCCCCTCATTGCCGAGTGACCTTGATGATCCCATTCCTTCATCTGTGGCTCTGCAAACCTAGCTGCGGGATGCGCAGACAGGAGCCGCAGAGCAGCAGGGCCTGGGCACACACACAGGATGGGCCCGCTGAAAAGAGCACTCTTGTGAAATGTTTTATATTTAAAACCCATGTAAATTTTACCTTTGCTCCAAAATTTGATTTCAGAAAAAAAATATTTTAGATTACTTAGCAGTTGAAGTACTTAACATTTTGCTCACAAATCTTGCAGTAAAATGGAGAGAGCGGAGGAGTGACTCATACATACCTCAGTCAAACTAATAAAACCTGTGATCACAAACGGCTGAAAAGCACAACCCAACATAGTCCCCTCTGAGAACTGGCTCCGAGATTCTACCGTGGGGCATTGTCCTGCTTTGCTAGGGATGCCGAATAGGGCACTGCCGGCTGGGTGGCTCCTTCTGAGGGCGAGCTGTGAGGGAGGGGTCTGTGCCAGGCCTCTCTCTTCGGTTTGCAGATGGCCTTCTTCTCCCTGTGTCTCTTCACATGGTCCTCTGTGTGTGTCTATGTTTAAATTCCCTGTTTTTATAACAACAGCAGTCATTAGGTCAGGGCCCACCCTAGCAACCTCATTTTAACTTGATTCCTCTGTAAAGACCCTCTCTCTAAATAAGATCGCATTAGGACTTCAACATACAAATTTTGAGAGGCAACTCCACTTATAACAAGCATCTTCTCAGTTAGAGGATGGTGAGTGCAGCCTCATGTATTTTCCCTCAGTGTATTTCTAGGGACTGCTTTCCACTGATGATAGTGAAAAGGATTAGAAAGACCTGGGGTAAAATCCAAACATTACTACCTGTTTATCTGTGTTACTAAATCAGTTGCATTTTCTGTTTATATAAAGAACGTAACAATCTCCAAACATTGTTCTAAGTACTTTAGAAATAGTACCTCATTTAATACTTGTAGTAACTCCAGGAAAAAGATACTATTCATATTCCAGGTTTATAGAAGGTGAACTTCTAAGTAACTTGCCCAAGGACACACAGCTAGTACATAAGCAAGCAGGACTTGCACCCATGTGTTTGGTGCCAGGGTCTGTGCACTTACTCTGCTGTGTGAGTGTGGGTTTCTGGCCTCAGTGAAATAATAACTAGTTGACAAAGGTTGTGAGAATTCCATAAGTGTTGCCTTCCTTCTGCTCTGATGAATGTTAGCGTCCTTTTCCCCTTACATTTCATCATTTCATATATATATATGTATGTATGTATATATGTGTGATATATATACATATATACATATATGATTAGAGGATAAAGTAACAAATATACCAGCTAAAGTAGCAGGGAAATGTCATAGCCTTAGAAATTATAAATTGAGGGGCAAAGACTAAGCAATGATGTCATGAGAAACACAAAAAAGAAAAGACATTTTTTGACTTTTCTCTGATAGTTTTACTAGTTCTCAGTGGTTTTACCCTTTGTTTTCTGGAAAGTTTTAAATTGTTGAACTAGTAATCCCAAACTTTTGATTTTGTTTTTACCCAAGTCCTTAAGGCTTGTTTGTTACATAACAGATTGCACTTGGCCCAGTTTTACCTTATCAGAAGTGTCAAATGCAGTGAGGTTGGAAGTAGAAATCATTTGTATGTTTTGCTTCTGCCCGTGGTAGTTTTGGTGATAATTAATGTTGACACGATTCTGTTATTCTTCATTTCGTTATTAAGTTCTGTTAGGAAATTGAACCTACTTGATTCCTCTAAGGAAAAGGAAAGGACATTGTCTAGCAGCTGGCCTCTAGGAACTGGTGCAAATTACCATGTCTGATAGTTTATCTTTTTTTTTTTTTAGAATTTATTTATTTACTTTTAGAGAGAAGAGAAAGGAGGAGAAAAAAAGGGGAGAGCCCCAGCTGGTGTGGCTCGGTGGACTGAGCTGGCCTGCAAGCCTAAAGGTCGAAGGTTCGGTTCCAGGTCAGGGCACATGCCTGGGTTGCAGGACAGGTCCCTGGTTGGGAGCATGCAAGAGGCAACTGACTGATGTTTCTCTCCCTCTCTTTTTCCCTCCCATCCCCTCTTTCAAAAAAATAAAAAAAATAAAATCTTTAAAGAAGAGAGAGAGAGAGATCAATACATGAGAGAAATATTAACCCTTGCCTCTCTTATGCCCCCAAAAGGGGTCTGGCCCACAATCTAGGCATGTGCCCTGACCAAGGATGAAATCAGTGACCTTTAATTTTGCAGGATGATGCCCAACCCACTGTGCCATGATGGTCAGGGCTGATAGTTTATCTTGAACTATGGTGTTTATAGCTACCAACAGAGCATCAATTTAACAAAATTACAGCACTTAGTATTTAAAAGAGGCTTGCACTTTAAGGAAGAACGTGGAGAATTTTCTTTTCCATTACACATGTACTGACCACTTTTGGGGAAAGGCGTTTCCAGTGTCATTGGCTCTGCTTTTAAGAGCATTAGTTTCCCCTTCTATGTGTAGGGCAATGTAAATTGATTCTTATTCATTATGCAGGTTATTTCTAGAGCTCTCTGAGCAAAGCCCTGCATTAGGTGCAGCCAAGGACATAAATATTTATGAGACACAATTTATGTCCTCACTGTGTTGTCCTCACTGTGTCTTGCTCTGAAAACAGAAGAGCAGATATAACCGGTACAGTGAGCACAGCCCTATAGGATTTCAAAAGGAGCAGTGACAAATTATGTCCAGGGCACCTGGAAGCTCCTGGAAGTGGTAGGTTTGCAGCTGAGCTGTGGAGAACAGTAAGCTTTGAGAAGCTGTTATGTTATTGAAGGGCTTCCCATGATGAAGTAAGAACATAGCGTGAGCCAGAGCATGGGTGTGAGGAAAGATGAGAGTCAAGGCCCGTTTTAGGTGGAACAGGGGGATGGAGGGAGAGAGAAGGGGATGGCTAGCAGGGGTTACTCTGAGTAACAAAGGACTTTAAATGTTACTTTCTATATGGTGACATTTATTCTTTGGTGAAGATTTTCAACCAAAAAGTGAAATGATCTGAGCTGTACTTTACTCTGTCCTCAAACTAATTAGGCTGAATTAAAGGTTCAAAACACCAAAAGTGAGATGAGTTGCAATACTCTGGCAAGGGTAGGTAGGAGTGGCCAGTCGTGCAGAGGTCACCATAGGACTGGAGATATGATCTCTGCAAGGAAATGTCAACTAGGCCGGGCAAATAATCAGATGTAATGGGGCAGAGGCAAGATGATGATAAAGGTATCACTCCTTAACGTGTATTGCTAGGTGTTCTGAGTGACATTATTTAGTATTACCAAAGAAATTAAGACTTTGTTCAAATCAGTTTGCAATTGCATGCATTATTTTTTTCTGTGCAAGATTTCTCAGAGCCTTTCATGTGCTCTAATATGCACTGTGAATCTCTCAGAAGATGAAGATGGTATTTCAATTCCCATATTTATTTGTTCATAGAAACCTTTTTTAAAATAAATTTCTAAAAAACCTAGCATTTTCTGAGACATTATTTTGGGACATGCTATACTACATTTGGAGAATGATGCTGTAATTAATAAAAACTGAGAAATGGAAATTATAATTTGGTTTGAATCAAAAATGATAAGTTAACACTGAAATGTGTTCCATTTGGGGTACAATAGATCAGGCAAGTTGGAAACATCTAGAAATCTGCATGTTTTGTGGAACTACAGTTAAGATGAATGGCTAGGGTAGGAAGATGAATTTGGAGATACTGTGTAGAGGTGGTTGTTGAATCCATAAAGATGAGATTAGCATGGAAGAGAGAACATTGGGAAATATCTGTGTGAGACAGAACACAGAGAACTGAGGCTGAGAAAGGAGTTATGGAGAAAGAGTTGGGATCTTGCTCTTTTAGGAAATTAGGATAGAACTTTTAAGACTAAGGAAGTGTTCAGCATCATCAAATGTTGCAGGAAAATCTGAGTGAGGAGGAGAGCTTTAAGGTTTGGAAGATAACTTATGGGCCTTGGAAAGAATGGCTTTAATAGAATGTAATAAAGGTAGAGTCCTATTGAAGGAGTCTTACAAGCCTTAAGAGAAACTATGAACAGAAAATATTCTTATATCCCTTATTTAGAGGATGTTATCAATGAAATAATATAAACATTTAAAGGACATTTACAGGAGGAGCAGGATTCAGATTTTCCTTTTTTAAGGATATGAAAGATCTGGACATGATTACACAGAAGAAAAGAAGGAGTTGGGGGTTGGCAGAGAGCAATACTTGCTCTACTGCTGAATTCCCTAGAATAGTAGATTCTGAGTTGAATCCCTAGAGGGCTTGTAAAAACCCAGACTGCTCAGCCTCACCCCAGAGTTTCTGGTTCACTAGATTTGGGAGCCCAACAGTTGGCATTTCTAACTGGGAGCTGCTGTTGCCGTGGATCTGGGAACCACACTTTGAGAACATCTGCTGTAGAGAAGGGAGAATATGGAATCCTGGTTGCACACAGAGCGTGAGCCTTAGGAGAGAGAAAAGTCATATCTTTGTCAGAAAATGACCAGAAGTGAAAGAAGAAATAGATAAAGACATACAATTTTGAAGTAGTGCCAGTTGGATATGACAGCTTCTGGAATTGAAGAACTGTGTCCCGGAATCCAGAAAGCTGTCACTGCCATTACTGAAGTTATGACAGTGAGGATGGGCAGCATACAGGAAAACACTGAGCCCAGTGGCAAAACTGTCCAGGCAGCTGGGGTAGGGCAGGAAGAAATTACTTTTCCCTCTGCTTTCCTAGGGTCTCTGGCTCAGGCTCTGTAAAATTAGGTTGACAGAAAGTAACCTAATGAGAGAAAAACAGTTTCTGTGGAAGAAACATCAATGAAGAGTTACTCACGGAGGGAGTTAGAACTTGGTCTCATATAGTGTCTTAACAAAGAATAGTAGCTTTTCAGAGAAGCAACAAGACCAATGAGAAGGATTTTGAGTGTGTAGGGTGGCAAATTGTGGGAAGGTAAATATATGGGGACCCCGATGGAGTAAGGCTTATCAGCGCAGACCCATCTTCGTGCAAGCATTCCATCACCATCATGGCCGTAAAACTTCCCTGGGAGAGGGGTCTTGTGGCAGTCCGTTTGTCCAGAGTTTCTACTTTCAGCGAGTTGGGACGCTCTGGGAAGGTGTCTTTCTTTGTCTACTGATTCTCATTTACCTCCAGCTCAAAGGATTTCTTATGCCAGTGTGACATGTTTGGTACTGGCACATTCTGGTCCCCTACAGTGGGTGTAAGTGGAAGGAATGGGCCTTAAATGAGACAGGTGACAATTGGGGGTGGGAGGGTACTGTGATCTGGAAATGTTGTTAAGGTTAGTGGAGACAGTACCAACTCTCTTAAGTTAAAAAACAGTAGGAAAATACAAGTCGTGCAGAAAGTCCTGAGGAAGTTGATAGGCGGGCTAAATTACTGTTCAGCAAAGGCGGTCATTGGAGAATAGCAAGTGCTTAAACATAGCACTTCTCACAAGCTAACTTCTTTCATCCTCACAAGGACTGTGTGAGGTGAGTACTGCTATCCCTATTTTACAGTTAAAGGAATGAAGTGATGAGAAGTTAGGTCATTTGTCAAGTTCACACACTTAGTAAATGATGAAGGTAGGAATTGAATCCAGTCTATGGGGAGCTTGATAGAATCTCACTGTGCCTACCTGGCACATTTGACTTTCCATTTTTTGCTGGGCCCCTTTCCCATGAGCCAGTGCCAAATGAGGACAATGCCAGCTCAGGGGTTTGCTTTGGGGTGTATTCTAAGGGCCACACTTCATCGTATAGGGTTGTTCCAGAAATGCTGTCACTTAGATGCAATTAGAGGGAATAGGCCCATTAGCACAGGAAAGGGGAACCTCTGCAATGTCACGCTTCAGTGCCAGGGTTTGCAACAAGAAGCAGGAGGAGGCAGAATGGCTCAGAGTGCAAACACAGAGCCCATGAGGGGGCCCACTCTCACCAGAATGAAAGGTAGAGGGCGGACGGCATAAGGCCAAAGAACATTTTGTCTGGTTCAATGGCACCAGTTTTCTTCTGGATAAAATTTGTGGTGTTTTCTCAATTCCTTGAACCTATATAATTCTCACATTAAGAAGTCAGTAAAGCCCAAAACTGTACCATTAATACACAATTCCAACAATCTTGAGGAATGAAAGATTTATAAAATACCTATGCACTGCATTTCCTTTAATCGGCCTTTTTAAAAATGAAAAGGACATGGTTCCTGAATCCAAGGTTTGAATGGAGGAAACCCAAATGAATCCCACAGGGCTGAAAGCATCCTTTAACCAAAGCAGTTTTTTTAATTTCCTTACCAGATATTTTTGATGCATTTTCACCTCATTCCCTAAAGCCCAGAGTTTTTAGTAATTATTGAGAAAGAGTAAGTTAAAAATTGTGGTGAGTAATGCAGTGATGTAGCTCACCCAGGGTTGTGGGTGAAGACAGAATGCAGGTGATGAGGGGATCCCGAGAGCTGGGTCTTCCTTCTTGCTTCCTTTTCAGAAAACATTGTGGCGTAAGTGGGAGGGGGCAAAATAGTGCCAGAATGATCCTCACGTGCTCTCGTTTACCTTTTTATAAAAGCAAAAAGAATCACAACTGAGACAAGAGTTCAGCATATCCCCTGAGACATATTTCAGCTCCTACTGTAACACATAATCAGGGAATGGATATCTAGGCTTGTAACCTTAATCATAAATGTGATAAAAACCTATTCAAGTGACAAGATCACTATATACTGGATTAGATTTGGGGGAAATTTGTGGAGGACAGGAATTTGAAGGATGAGGTCTGGCAAACATTTGAGCATTTCTTCTGTGGTTCTTGCATTTCGCCTTGCTTCTCAGTGCACTCAATGTGGGAAAATCAACCCACTTAATGGAGGCATCACCATAAAGCAGCTGCCATCTGGGCAATTTAACCTTAGAAACTCCCAGTTGCAATTACAGTGTTTAGAATCATTCTAGCGGTTCCAGCATTCCTGGACCAGAGAGACCCCCAAAGCTTCCACCTCTTCACTCTGTTTCAAATTTTGTTCATAAACATTGTGGTCATGGGTAGAGTATTTCTGTCATCGAGATACAGCCAGTCTGTCATGTGCTGTCTAGTGCTGTTTTAAACCGCCTCGGGACAGAATTTGTTCAATGTGACATCTTCTTAATTAGGCATGTATTAAGAAATAAAATGGCTTTCAAAGTGTATTCTTCCACTATATACCTTTTCCCCCCACAGAAAGTATTTGACCATTTACTTCATTACTTTCCCATCACAGAAGAGGGGGACTTTTCACAAGTAAGGACTCTTCAGCCCCAAATTCCCTACACACACATATTCTTTCCATCATAGCTCTGTCTTGTAGGGAAACACTTTTGCCCTTCACAGTCACGGATGGTCACATAGTTCATTATCAGCACAACAAATATAGGCACACTTGTGGAACCTTCATTTTCATTGCAATGAACTTTGAAAGCTTGTCTCTGTCAAACAGAATGCTAGGTTATAATGTCATAGTCTATACTTTTGATAGGGCTCAATTTAGTGTGCCATAATGTGTTTTTCATAATCTGTTATGGTTTTCAGTTCAGCTTTTCAATAGCTCTACAAATTCAGGTTGCCAAGGTTTAAAGAGGCGGTCTGACCTCACACCTGGCTTCATTCCTACTCTCCCTTACACATACATCTTTCTTTTTTCGGTGTGCCAGTTTTCACCTCCTTCTCTTAGTCTGTTTGGCCTACTATACGGAATACCAAAGACTGAGTGGCTTATAAAGAACGGATGTTTATCGCTTATAGTTCTGAAGGCTGGAAATCCAAGATCAGTGTGCCGGCGTGACTGGGTGCAGGTGAGGCCCCTCTTCAGGGTTACAGATGGTATTTTCAATTTGCCGTGTCCTCATATGGCAGAGAGAGGACAAGACAAACTGGAGGGCAAGACAAAGAGAGAAGCAAACTGGCCTCTCTTTCATCAAGACACTAGTCCCACTAAGGAGGGTTCCACCCTCATGGCCTAATCACCTTCCAAAAGCGCCTACCTCCAAATCTCAACACTTCGGGGGTTGGGATTTCAACGTATGAATTTGAAAAGAACATAAACATTAAGTCCATAACACCCTGTAAAAATTTTTATCTTACCGGGTTGTTTCTATCTCAGTAAATTAAGTTCTTTTGGAATAAATCAGAATATCCATAAATAAAAATAAGCAGAACTAATAGCAGCGCATTTGGGGGGGGGGGACCCTAATCAGTGATCACATTGAAACACAGTCTTCCGCTGATCTTTGCAGCAATGGAGACACTCAAGTTTGGCTTTACATATAGAGGTACTCTCCGCCTACTATAATTTCTGTATTTCTGTTGTTGAACTTTATAAAAAGTCAGCTAGGTACCTCTCCAACATAATGGATTTATTTGGGAACAACAAATAATAGCAGTTTGGAACAGACCATGGTGAGTCAGCTGCATGACCACTAAAACTAAGGAAATGAAACTTTTCTGGAAGGGAAAAGGAAGTTGGGAGAACTGTGGAAGCTGGAGTTCTCTCTATCCTACTTTACCCTGGAGGTAGGAAGCAAGAACTCCCCCTACAGGCCCTCTCAGCTCATTTTAATTGAGGTTTGTCTACTACTTTGTTTTCATTGTTCCCTACAAGGCTTCTCTGCCCTGCTCCCCAGCAGTAGCCTTGCTGTTTTGGCTGAGTATAATCATCCCTTACTGAGTGAAACCTTACCAATGTATAAATTATTAGTGCACATAAATGGTGTCACATCCCTTCCTGACATCAGGCTTGGGTGGCAGGGCTGAGACAGAGCAGTCAGAGGTGGCCGCATTTATTTCTCCACAACTTGGATTATAACCAGACTTCGGTTAAATAGAACTTGCTGCTGTGGGGAGAAGTCCATCAGATTCTATAATGTAAACCAAAGGTAACTTCAAGAAAAAAAAAATCATCCTTTTTGTCTCCCTTCCTTTATTAGACCACATTAAAAAAATTTCTTTTGAAAAGTTAGAAAATGCACACAGGCTTTTGGTTCTAACAACTCAATAATGCTGAATTTGCTTTCCTGGCCATGTTGTCTTTAGGTTAGAGCAAAACAGTGGTTTAGCAGATGTTTATCCTCAACTTAATATTTTTTCTAAGACAGTGATTCTCAAAACATGGCCCCCAGAGAAGTGGTATCAGTGTCTCCTGAGAACATGTTATAAAAGTAAATTCCGGAGTCCAGCCCCAGACCTCCGGCCTCTGGCACTCCGGGTGTGTGGGGCCAGTACTCACTGTTTCGGCAGAGCCCTCGGGGCACTGCGCTGTACACTGGAGTCTAGAACCACTGCCCTAGTGAAATGTCTGCCGTGCCTTCCCGCCAGTCTCAGTCATCTTTAGTAGTGGCTTTCATCTCTTTTTAAAATTCAACCTTAGCTTCACCACTGCAAACAATCAAATTTTCAAATCTAAAGATATTTTTCTCACTTTATACCTTTGAGATAGACTTCTACAAATTTTATAAATGGTTCATTCCCCTACACATTGGTAAGGAATTTACATTAACAGTTGGGGGACGGAATAGGAAGAAGTTGAGGTTTTTCTGCCAAACAGTTAATTATTACATTTCAAATAATCTCAGCCACTTAATACACAAATTTCTACTGATATCATTTAAAGACATCAGGCTTAACAGAATTGCATTGTCAGAAAGTACCTAGTATAAAGCCAACAGTTTTTCTGAATAAGAGCAACTGTTTATGTGGTAGGTCACTGGAAGAATCATGAGTAGTCAGGAAAGTTAAAATTTACATTTAGAATCTACTCCCAAATATTAGAAAGTCAGACATCTTTATATATTCTCTTTTAGAATTAACAGTCAACAAGAGGGTGATGTAAGTAGTATAATGAGATCAGCAAGAAATTAAGAAGTCAACTAATAAACTCCTCACTTCCAGTTGAAGGAGAGGTTCATCCTAGTCATTCAGTCTTTTATTGATGGTCCAAATATAAATAAATTTCTGCTTTGGAAGAGCTCAGGATCTGGTAGAGAAGCCCAGCAAACAGTACAGTCAACCTTTATATGAGACTTATACCGTAAGTACATCAACACTCTGGTTGGGTCTTCCAGGGAAAAGATTCATCATGGTCAGGAGCCCAGCACAGAGTTATATACACTCCTGGCCCTGACTAGCTAGTTGCATGATTTTAAACAAATTACTTATTTTATTTTAGATCCTCAGTTTCCTAATTTTTAATACAGGAAAAATAATACCTATCTCTAGATATTGTAAAGATACCATGGCCTTATGCTTCATTTATTCAATTTTGTATTGAATACCAGCTATTTATCAGGCAATGTGCTAGGGATATAACCAAAGTAAAATCTCATTTCCACAAATGTTACCACTATCCATTCAGTTGCTCAAGCCCAAAGCATCCCCCATTCCTCTTATTCTGTCCTCTCTCAGGTTATTTGTACCCATCCACCGTTGTCCATCTCCTCTGCTGCCATGCTAGTCTTGTGTCACCTGGACTGTGAGTACCAGAATAATCTTCTCACCTGTCTCCTTTGTCCACTGTTGTGTCTCCTGATCTCTCTCCTTATAACAGTCAGAGTGATTTTCTTCACACTCGCATTGGATCCTGTGTCCATCCTGCTTAAAAACCTATTAGGGCTTTTCACAGCTGTGAGATAAACCAGAACTCCTTACACTGGTTCGAAAGCCAGTGCCTGAACTGGCTTCCATTGGCCTGACTTTCCAGTGTCGTTTCTAGCCAACCCCCAGCACCACCCTCCCCACCTCACTGCCTTACAGTCACTCTGGTCCCCCTTCTTCGCTTTCGCTGGCCTCTTCCCTCTGGTAGGCTCAGAATGTCTTCCTACCACCACATGGCAGACTCACTCTCATTTTCCATGTCCCAGATAGTCATCACTTCCTTGGAGATTTCTTCTTGATCACTGTCTTTCCTATCACCCTGTTTTTTTTCTCCACACAACTTTATTGTGTCATGTATGTGCTTACCTGTGTCCTACCTATCTTTGTCACAAGTAGGATGTAAGTGCTGGGAGGCCAGTGTTTTTATTTGACTTGTTCTTCAGTGTACTTCCAATGGCTGAGCCCAGTGCCTTTGTCACAGTAGGCACTCCATAAAGGTTGAATGAATGGGGACAGTCTGTGTCCTTCTGAAATGAACAGTAGTGATGGGAGAAAGTCCAATGGGCAATTTAATATGATGTGAGAGGTGCTCTGATGGGGGGAGGATCCAGCCCCCAGGAGCCCCCAGAAGGAGTATTACCAGATATTTGGGAATAAGGAAAAATGATGTCTAGAGATTTTAAGGATCCCTAATAAGTAACTATGTGGAAGGTTATAGTATTAATATTTAATTATTTATCATTTTTACATCAAAGCAGTGTTTTTTAAACTTTTTCCATTATCAATCCCTTAAAGAGGAGTCTTTCTAGATAATTTTTCTCTAATCACATTCCCCTCTTTCCAATGAATTGTATACTACAACTCTATTGTGTATCTTTTTATGTATTCTGTGTATATGTATGCTTTACAATGAAGAGTAAGGTTTTTTTCTCCTCCTAAGAACAAAATTTTGCCCCCCCCCCTTGTGGGTGAAATTGTTCCCACTAAGAATACATGTATTGAAGCATTTAATATAGATCATACAACAAAGTTTTGAAGAAAATGTAGTTGATATGTTTTTGCGGTACTTGCTCTTTAAATGTCAAATGAACTGGGTATTGTTTTTTTTTTTTTTTTTTTTTTTTTTTTTTTTTTTTGAAAAGGTGTTTTTCCCCTATAGGGGAAAAGGAGATAAAATTATTTTTTAATGTGATATACATGCCCACTGAAGTGAAAGTCGCCAGCAAAATCATAACAGAGTTCACACAGTAATATCCACCAGGGTGTGATGGGGCCCCCAGCCTCCATAAAGAGCATTAAAAGATGTTTCAGAGGAACTTGTATTTTTAGGAAAAAACCATGGCACACAAATGCACAGTAATCCTTGCAAACTTCAGGAAGGAATGTGTGGAGGCCGATTGATTCTGAGACTACTTGGTGGTATAGCAGGAAGATGACTTAGTAAGGAGGTGTTGCCAAAGAGGTGATCTAGAAATGATAACTAAATTATTAGGTAAATGCATGCTGATAAAATTACCTGGAAGAATTTGGGGCAAGCTATGTTTAAGAGCTTGGAAATGAGATGGCATTTTCAGAGAAAGAATGAGCAGCCTGGCTCACACCCTGCCTTCTCTATTGCTGGAGGTGAGTTCTGTTTGGAACACCTTCACGAACACAGGTAAATACCAACTGGCTATTCCTCAGAAAATAAAGAGTGTAATAGGATTGGTGTGGGGAATGCTGGTTGAAGGAGTTTTTACTGTGGAAGTTAGTCCAAGGGCAATTCATGTATCACTCAACACTTTCCACTTGCTTATCTTTTAGGAATTTTAAGAAGGTAAAGCACTGAGGTTGGTTACGTGGTTTAACTCTGTAGGCCCCATTTATATTCTGGCTGTTATTTTGCAACTGCAGATAGATTCTGCCTCACTGTTATAACAAGAAGGGCATAACCCTCTAAAAGTGGGAGGCTTCTCATTCTGTATTTTTTAACAGAATTTCTTTTCATTAGCCAAGTAGAATTGAGCTTCACTGATGTGCAGTGAAATGAGGCATGACCTCGCCTGATGGTCCGTGAAGGGTGCTCAGGGAGGGTGACACTCTGTCCCGTTGAAGCTGATGTTACTCTTTATACCAAAGATGGTGTTTGCAGTGACACAAGAGACAAGCTATTTCCCTGATTTCACGGACGTTTGCATCCTTTCCTTTCATTCCCTTTCTCATTTACCCAGTCTTCTTGTCACCAAGTGCTCTTCCTCATGTTTGTAGTGTAAGCCTCCCTTTCCTGGCAGATTAGTGTAAATTATCACCTTCATAATGCATCTCCCTTAAGACACATCCTGCCAATCTGCATTGCCTTCACACTGCTAAAATCCCCTTATCAACCGGCTAACCACCTTCTTTTTCATCGTTCCTTCTAAATACAAACTCCAAGGTCTGGTACATTTATTTTCCTCGAATGCCTGTCCCCTTCAGCTGCCTCTCAAATTCTCCCCTACTGCGTGCTTACTGCCTGCTGTCCTTTCTCTGCTGTAGTGCCACTACCCCTGCCTTCTCTTACTGGGCAAATTGTATATGCTAAGTATGTATTTTTGGATACTCAGTAAATTGTTTTTTGAAATATTTTAATGAGCAGAAAGGAACCATTTTCCAATTCTGTTACATTGTTCGCTTTTATGAAACCTCTTTAAATGTATACAAGGGTTTTATGCTCTGTCTACATTTAAGTTTGAAAAGAAATAAAATATGTGAAGGTTGTAGGTAAGTTTATATCCTCCTATGCAGTAAAAATTTAAGATAGAAATATTGAGCAGATCAAATGAAAATATTTGGTAGATGAAATATTGTGTAAGCCTAGAAAATTTGTGAGAACTTTATTATTGGTTCACGTTTATGTGTTAATATTGATTTGCATGTTGTGACTTTCTACTTGTATTTCCTAAGAGGCTGCATTGCTCCACAAAGATGGGGATTTTATCTGTTTTATTAATTACACACAGTGGTACTCATTACAGGCTGATGCACACAAAGGAATAATCATAACAGTAACATTTGGAAACTCTTCCACAGACATTCTTCCTGCCTTAAGATGAAATTAATAAACAGAATTTCAAGAACTATCCCATATAAGACCAAAAAATCACAAAGGACTTAACAATGTTTTTTTTTTTCACTTTTATTGTCATTCTAACTTTCATGATCAACCAATTCAAGGCCTACGTATGCTAGTATGGAAGAAATCAAGAAGGTAAACTTTAAAAATTTTAAAAAATTTTTTGTTCCTTATGGTAACTCAGCTTTGAAGATGGACTCTCTCTTTATGAATTTTTATCCGACATTTTTTATTTTAAAAACCTAGCTTTGGCTTTGGTGAAAAGAGATCTAATAGCTGCCTAAAATCTACACCTGTAGCTGTGAATACTAAAAGTCATGCGCTAATAGCACCGGGGACATCAAATCGATCATCACTTGTGCCTTCCCTGCACCTTTGCTGTGCTGCTTCTGTGGTAATGTCTTTTTCTCTGGAACAGTTTTAGAGGAAAAAGGTGGCAAGACTATCCAAGTGGACGTGTACTTTTCTGAACTGTGACCATTCTGTTAGTGTCCCCTGGGGTGACCCCAACCCCCAGGTCCCCTCTGTGCTGTGGCAGACCAGGTCTGTCAGGCTTCGGAGATCCACGCAACAGCGCTGCCAGTCAGGAACTGCTACATGCTAGAATGAAACTCACCGAATATAGCCCATAATCTTTCCTCCCTCTGCACTTTGATCTGTTATTTCTGATTTAAAATATCTATAACATTCTAACAATGTATATAATAAATTGGACAGTTCTTAACTCCCTAGCATTTTGTAAAAGTAGAGTGTTAACATATTCAGAGTTTTTTTTTTAACTTTTTATTATTTGTTTTTATGTATGCACACACATAGATGCACAGGAATGGGCAAAAGTAGGCTTGTGGTTATTGGTATGAAAAATACATGCAGGTTATGATTACAACGGCTCTATTCACTCAGAAAGAATGTCCCAGTAGCACCATGCACCTGGGTACAATCTCGGAAGTGCTCAAATTGCTGGCCTTGTTTTTCATACATTCTTGCAGTTTACATGTTATTCTCAGGCACACTTTGGCACAGAGTTCTTTATTGTCATCAGTTCCTTGACAACTGTAGACTTGCTTTTGCCCACCCTGGTGCACATACACACACACACACACACACATATACAGATACAGAGGTGGGCAAAAGTAGGTTTACAATGGTGAATATGTGAAACAGAGTTTGTTCTTGTATTATTTATTAACTATTTTATTTTCCATATGAATGACAACACACATGAACACACACATGACTTTCTCTAGTGACAAATGAAATAACAAGATTCTATACTAAGGCATAAACTAGAGGCATGGGAGGAATCAGGAGTGTTGTTTTAATTCCCGCTTTATCTTCCTGTCTGTGGCACTCGACAGGTTAGCACAGAGGAGGTTGGAAAGAACCGGACATAGTCTTCTAGCCTGGTGTGCTGGACTTTGCTTCCACATTCGTAGTCTTGCTTTTGAGGATGAGCTCTCGGAGGTTGGGTAGAGATTATTTTCTGAGGGAGGGCTTTCCCAAATTCATCACTTTACAGGATTTTTACAGTCATTGCTCTGGTATTTAAGTAGGACAGACTTTTTATATCTGTAGAAGTATTTCAGATGACTCATCTTGTTTACCACAGGCATTCTGATGTGTACAGGGGTGGAGGCTGAGTTCAGTCATGGTTGCAGAGGTTTCCCTTGTGTCAGATAAGTGTATTTGAAGCCCTCTCCTTGAGAAGAAATACCCTATTGTGCTTCTGTGCACCAGAGTCCCTTCTTCGGCCAGCCTCTTTTCTTCTCTTTTTTTCTTAAGATTATATTTACTGTTAGAGACCAGGGAGAGCAGAGAGAAAGAACAAGAGAGAAACATGGATGTGTGAGAGAAATATCGATCACTTGCCTCTCACACATGCCCAGACTAGGAATCGAACCCACAACCCAGGCCACAACCAGGAACCAAACTGGCAACCCAGTCAGGGCTCCCCTTCTTTCTATAGACCACTGTCCTCGAGGTGCTGGGATTGATTGTCCAGCCACATCTTCTGACCTTTGTCCGGAGAGATGATGTTGCTATAAACGTATTCCTCTCTGGATTGACCCTTTTCTAGGTTTAACTTTCTCAGCTGATAGTACTCCCATCTCTCGTCCCCTTTGGTCCATTGTCCATGATTTTCCCCTTGATTTTATTTGCAGACTCTGTTCTTTGCTTTAAGCTTTTTGACAAAATCCCTGTTTTTTGGCCACTGAACTAGGCCATTGTCTGCCCAAGTTTGGAATTTCTCCGACAGTATGATTAGGAAATGCCAGCCTCCTCCTCCCGCATCCGGCCTACATCACCCCGGGATGAGTTCATCCATTCTCTGGGCAGACATAGCCACCTCAGAGTTCTGAAATCTTTCTGGAAGTCTGGAGAGATGGTTGAGAGGCAGTTTTTTTCCATCTTGGATGTTCACTTATTCCAGAAAGAGATCCCTCTTTACCCTCATGGTCAAGACCTCATCCAGTCCTGGGGAACTGGCACTCCACCGCAGTCATTCTGTCAGATGAGTGGTCTGCACTAAACCTCTCCCTTCTTTACCCTTCACCCCTCACCTCTCTCCCATCCATGCTCTCTGGCCACAACTCCAACAACCAAATTTCTCCAAATGAGGTCAACAATCTCTGTGCTGTCAAATAGGTCACAGACTTTGTCTTATCTTACACAGGCCATCAGCATCATTCAAAATAGTTTGTCATTCTCTCCAACTTGAAATGTTTGCTCTTGGCTTCTGTGACACCAGGTTCCTTGGCCATCTCTTGCCAGTTTATTTATTTCTTTTTCCTTTTTTCGGGAGGGATGGGGGTGGTCACCTCCCTCTCTGTTCAACCTCTCAAAATTGGGATTCTTCAACACTTAGAACTTGCCTTTCATTTTCTTCCTCCACTCTCCATTTTGAGTTTACATTTACATTTACAGCTCCCCATAAAGCGCCTCCACTCGCATGTCACGTAGACCTCAGACTGGTCCAAATTAGAGCTCTCGATTACCTACCTCTGCTGCTGCCGATACTTGCCTCTCTTAGGCTTCTTCCTCTCAATAATGGTCTCAGCCACCAATAAGTCCTATTTTTTCTGTCTCCAGAATGTACCTAGCTTTACCACTACCATTCCAGCCCCAGCCACCATCATCTCTCATCCAGGCTTTGCGTCTGCTCTTGTTCCTTTCCAACTTATTAAAGAAGTAAAATTAGAGAAAATTGGCAGCATTTCTATTTAAGCAGAAGAGTAGGAATGAGAGGGGAGGGGATACATTAAACATATACATTTAGCAAATAGACTATAGTGCCTCAATGGGACGTGGGTAAGAGCAAAGAGGAAGTCCAGGTCAAATGCTATTTTTTAAGTAAGAAAAATACGAAGATTTTGACTAGATGACTTAATCTTTGGACATGTTGAGCAGGGGGTAATCTGATAGATATTCTTGGAGGCAGTTAGATGTAGACAAGTAGAATGAAGCCTTCAGGGCTGACTATGTAAACATGGGAACCATTCCATATAGATTATACCTGGAGCCTTGAAAGTGGATGAAATCACCCAGGAAAACGCACAGGTAAGAAAATAAGAGTGCCAGCCCTGCTCCTCTGCCTCCGGTTGACTTCTGGTATCTCCTTTCCGATCCTTCTTCCAGACTCACGGCTGCATTCCTCCTCTCCTCACAGCTGCCCCACCTGCACTCACCCCGGGTGTTCTCTTCTCAGGAGGCATGCACAATGAAGCAGTGTTCCACGTTCCTTGTTAGTCTTGTTATTAACCAAGATAAGCACATATATTCACTTTCTTTTTCTGAAAATTTTATTGTACTTTTTTCCATTACCGTTTAGTCTCCTTATACCTCCCCCTCTACCCTGCAATCTCACTTTCTTTACAAAGGTTTTGTTGTTGAACCTTTCAGCTCTTCCTAACATCAGTTACCTTGACCAAGTAGGAGAGTGACAGCACCTGACAGAAATACAGTCAGACCCACCCACCCTGAGGGTGGCTTATCTGACATCACTAGGGTGCACAAAGCTAAGAATCCTAAAGCAGCAAACAAAACCTTTAAGCCATCAAAGTCGAATTATAGCATCCAGTCACTACAACCAGAGTCTGTTTGTGCTTGCTTTAACTCTAATTCTCCTGGGCTTGGTTTCCTCAGTATGGCTGTTGATTTTTGAATTGTGTGAAAGTCTGCAATGTGAGGTTCTATGCTAGTGTTTTAAGCAGAAAGAAAAAAATCAGGTATTCTATAGTGGTTGTACCAATCTGCAATCCCACCAACAGTGCACTAGGGTCCCCTTTTCTCCACAACCTCTCCAACACTTGCTGTTTGTTGCTTTGTTTATGAAGGCCATTCTGACTGGTGTCAAGTGGTATCTCATTGTAGTTTTAATTTGCATCTCTCTGATAGCTAGAGATATCGAGCATCTTTTCATGTGTCTCTGGATCCTCTGTATGTCCTCCTTGGAGAAGTGTCTGTTCAAATCCTTTGCCCATTTTTTAATTGGGTTGCTTGTCTTCTTAGAGTAGAGTCTTGTAAGTTCTTTATATATTTTGGAGATTAATCCCTTGTCTGAGGTATCATTGTCAAATATGTTTTCCCATACAGTTGGTTCTCTTTTTATTTTAATACTGTTTTCTTTAGCTGTGCAGAAGCTTTTTATTTTGATGAGATCCCATTTGTTTATTCTTTCCTTTATGTCCCTTGCTCTAGGGGACGTATCAGTGAAAATATTGCTGCGTGAAATATCTGAGATTTTCCTGCCTATATTATCCTCTAGAATTTTAATGGTGTCATGGCTTGTATTTAAATCTTTTATCCACCTTGAATTTATTTTTGTGTATGGTGTAAGTTGGTGCTCGAGTTTCATTTTTTTGCATGTAGCTGTCCAGTTCTCCCAGCACCACTTATTGAAGAGGCCATTTTTGCTCCATTTTATGTGGCTGCCCCCTTTGTCGAATATTAATTGACTGTAGAGACTTGGGTTTATTTCTGGGCTCTCTGTTCTATTCCACTGGTCCACGTGTCTGTTCTTGTGCCAGTACCAGGCTGGAATTTTCTAAGAACACTAAAAATGGACATACCTTTTGACCCAGCAATTCCACTGCTTGGATTATATCCTAAGAATCCTGAAACACCAATCCAAAAGAATCTATGCACCCCTATGTTCATAGCAGCACAATTTACAATAGCCAAGTGCTGGAAGCAACCTAGGTGCCCATCAGTTAATGAATGGATCAAAAAACTGAGGTACATTTACACAATGGAATTCTATGCAGCAGAAAGAAAGAAGGAGCTCCTACCCTTTGCGACAGCATGGAAGGAATTGGAGGGTATCATGCTAAGCGAAATAAGCCAGGCAGTGAAAGACAAATACCATATGATCTCACCTTTAACAGGAAGCTAATCAACAAAACAAACAAACAAGCATAATATAAACAAAGACACTGAATTTGAGAACAGTCTGACAGTGTCCAGAGTGGGAGGGGAGGGAATTTCAGGGGAAAAGGGGAACGGTTTAGAGCAACAAGTATAAAGGACTCATGGACAAAAACTATGGGGAGTGGAAATGGGAGGAAGGTGGGGAGGGCTGGGGTGGTGGGCTGGGGCGGGGTAAAAGACAGAAAACTGTACAATATCAACAATTAAAAAATACTGATAAAAAATAAAATAAAATAAAATAAAATTACACAGAAAAAAAAATAAAAAAATAAAATGCAAGAAGTGTAGCTTGACCTCCCCAGCATCTTTGACTGTGGCCCTGCCTTGGCCAGCCACAATTTTAAAAATTGTATTGGCTTGATAACTATAATAATATAAACAAGGAAATGTTTTGAAAAAATAACAAGATAATATGAAATAAAAAATGATATTGGCTTGGCTCTTTAAAAAAAAAAAAAAGAAAGAAAGAAATCAGGTATTCTTGTAGCCACATAATTTAACCATCCATTATGAATACTAGTAATTGCTGAAGAAATAAGTGACACTTCCTTTAATGGGACTTTATAATTTTTAATAATTCTGGCTCACTTATGGTTGGACAACTTCTAGACCAACAACTATTAGAAATCTGTATTAAATAAAATGGACCCCAGATTTAAATAAGTCTAAACTAAATGTGGAATTTAAATAATGTCCCAATAATATTGAAATCATGTTGTAAATGGGATAGGATGAAGTAGAAAAACATTCTTACTTTTTAAAGAGTCTGAAATAATTCTGAATTCATTCAGTCAAGTTGAGTTGCCATTGCAATCTCCCTCAGTCACAAACACCAAGCATTTACTGATTGTGGTCAGCACTGCTGCTCCAGCTTCAGTGTTAGATGCTTCAAGTTGAAACCATCTGTATTCTCAGGGAATGTTAAATCTAACTTTGAGGTCAAGAACTATTTATTGAGTGTCCAGTGTCTAGGAATGTCCAACCTGTGGCTTGGGGGCTGGCTGCATACGGCCCAGGATGGCTAGGAATGCAGCCCAACACAAAATCGTAAATTTACTTAAAATGTTTCTTTTGCACATCAGTTTTCATTAATTAGCATTTGTGTATTTTAATGTGTGGCCCAAGACAGCTCCTCTTCTTCCAGTGTGGCCCAGAGACGCCAGAAATTTAGAAGCCAGTGTTAGACCCTGGGAAAACCACGATGAATAAGAGGTAGGAGCTACTTTGACAAGCTTGCAGCTTGGTCAATTTGTAGTCTAGTAAGACAAGACTTTCATGAAGGATACAATGCTAGATGTCAGGACAAGAGCCGCACACACTGGTAGATGTTAGATACCAGTGGGTAGCATATGCATTTGTTCCTGCAGGATTCACAGGAGGGAGACTCTGGAGGGCTGAAGTAAGAGTGACTGGAGAATAATTCACTGCTGTCCATCCAGCAGCTGCTGCCAGGGACCTGTGAGCCTATTTATTTGACTTCCTGACCTGTCAACCGGCTCTTCTCCTAACCCCACCCCAGGCAGAGTCCATGAACCTCTCCACCACACGGGCACTGGCTCCCTGTCCTTAGTTATTATAAAGTACCTCTGATGCACTGTAGTAGTTTGCATGTCTGTCTCCCATATAAGCATCTGATATTTTTGGAGACTGATGGCTTTTTCTTTTTCATATTCAAATTTCTCTTGCTTAATAAGGCACCTGGAATAATGTTAGTGTCCCCTCCCCACCTGCCCCTGCTGCCACCACCACCACCAAAAAAAAAAAAAAAAAAGTGTTTCTTGTATTAGTGAATAAAGAAATGAGTGAATTCACAAGGTATAAGTTGGGTCCTAAAGGAAGGTTGCAATCTTGCATTTTTAAATCAGAAAAACAAAAGACCTTTACCAAGCACATGATAATCAGAAATAAAGAAAATTAAGTAGCATCTAGAATAGAATTTTCACACCTCACTGTGTCTTAGAGTTCCTGTTGGATAGGACAACAGGTGACCCAACTTGTTAACAACTATGTTTTGAATGAAAATCAACTTATGAACTTGGGAAGCTTTATGAAGCTTTGTAGAAAGCTATTGGAGCTGCCCAAGTTTCTTTTGCTTATTCCTGGCAAACTTCCAAAACATACCCAAACCTAGAAGTCTTACTCACTTCGTGGGAGGTTCACAGAATTACTGACTTAGAAGAGATTGCAAATAGTCTGGTTTTAATCCTGTTATTTTACATTTGAGTGAACTGAGGCTCAAAGAAATTTAATTATTTTCTTAAGATGAAGAGTAATTGTCAATAAACCAAGTTCAGGAGGATTTGCATGGTTTGAGCCAGTAATCACTATAAACTCTTAACTACGTCCATGGAAGGAATATCTGGTTACTACTAAGAATAAATTTTATGGTTGGTATAGTTCCTCTAAATTTCCACTACACTTCATTACAACCTATTTAATCACATCCAGGCTTACCTATGAACATTTTTTTCCACCTGCCAAGTCATAGGTATTTTGAGGTTCAGTGACCTGGCTCATTCATTTTTGTATGTAGCCCACAAACGTAAACAGAGCATGCTCAGTAATCTTTTCACCTTGCCCTGCTATAAATCCATTTTGCAATCAAGATTGTTATATGAATTAGTAAGTGAACATCTTTAAATAAAGTATTCAGCTTGCAAATTGCTACCTGGAAATATATGTATGGAATACATTTTCTTTATTTAAGGAAGTAGGATGCTTGTACTAAGCAAAAAATATATACAATTTTTTTTCTTTAAGTATATGCAGGAGAATAACTTCAGAATTATATGAATGGCCTGAACATACATACAAAATGTGGCTTAAGATTTTCAGTGAAAGATAACATCTTTTGGGGGCCAGTGATATACAGTAGTCCCCCTTGTCCATGTTTTCTCTTTATGTGGTTTCGGTTACCCAAGATCAGCTGTGGTCCAAAAATATTAAATGGAAAATTCCAGAAATAAACAAGTCATAAGTTTGGTCGTGCCCCGTTCTGAGTAGTGGGATGAAAGCTTGCATGCCCTGCTCACCCTGCCCAGGTCGCAATCATGTCTTTGCCCCATGTCTCCAAGATGCAGACGCACCCTGCCCGCCGGTCACTTAGTAGCTGTCTAGGTTATCAGCTCGGTGTGTGTGTTCAAGTCACCCTTATTTTACCTACTAATGGCCCCAAAGTGCCAGAGTAGTGACACTAGCAGTACCATTTGCCAGAGAGAAGCCATAAGTGCCTGTGTGTGTGAGAACAAATGCAGGGCTCAGTACCAGCTGCAGTTTCAGCAGTCCGCTGCAAGCGTTGGGGGCGCTTAGAACATGGGCCCTGTGAATTGGGTGGGGGGGGGGGGTTACTGTACCTAGTAAACCAAATAATGATGAGAATATGCCTCTTAGGACTTGTTGGGGTTTTGAAAATAAATGTTCAGTTCCTTTTTTATGTGTTTCTTGTGTTTAAAACTGCTGTCTCCATTCCTGCATATATGTTTATGTTATGCGTGTGTGCGAATATATGTATATATTTTCATTTATTAAATATAAACTCCTCGAATATGGCAAAGTCTATATATAGTGATGTGTCCCAGAATTTTTATCTCTGGTTTTCCTTCTTCTCTGGTCCTGCTTCAATCTGCTCACACTGAAGTTATGCAGTTCAGCAGACTTTGTTATGCTGTGGCTATTCACCACTATAAACTGACTTGCCCACAAGCACTCAGCTTGGTGCCTTTGGTGTCTGGCACGTGGCAGGCATTCCAGTGTGTGCTAGAATCTTTGTTGATTGTTGGGTACAGAGGGTGGTGGTGGTGGTGGCAGAGTGAAAAAATAGAGGTAACACCACTTTCTTTTAAAGGAACTGAGTTGGGTCGAGCAGATAGACAGGCATGGCGAGAAGGGTATGACTGTGAGAGCCAGCATGAGAGATTTTATTCCCTGGGTCCAAACAGGTGCTCTAATGGAATGGTGGACACCTCTTCGAGTCCAACACATGTAGTATGGCCACATGTTAGATGTTAAATGTGAGGGCTGGGAAGTGTGTCAAATGAGTACTTCTGGAAGACCTTAAAATTAAGTAATTAGTTGTACGTGATAAAAAATAACTACCTTTCTCCTCACAAAATGTTATTAAAATATTTATTTCAACATGTTAACAACTCATTCTTGTTAGTATTATTTTCTCCAGGTTAGGAAGTCATTATCCTGCCACTACTGGTCTTTATTAAACTGCCCTGAGCTCAAGCTTGTGGATTTTCCACTTCCTCTGGACCGCTCGTTAGCCAGAGCCTAAAATTGGAGCAGAAATTATGGTGCAGTGGAGTTGGAATTATGGGTTTGAGTCCAATTTCTCTGACACGTGGCCATGTGGTTTGGGGCCATCATCTGATTTTCTTCCTATGTAAAGTGGGACTAATAAGACTTAATTTATCTACCAAAAGCATTTGACATTCTGACTCTGAAGGGATCTCGAAATTTTTAATTTACAACGGAGGTAAAGGAGAAATAGCTAGCTAGAGAGATACAGACAGTAAATCATAAAATATCTGTAAATGTGTCTTCTGACTTGAAAGTCCCTATGCAAGCATCATGCACCTACCACCCAGCCTCATAAAGTCACCACACATGCCGTTTCTGTTAGCGGGCCTCCACACGAAGGAACAGATGCCCTGCCCCAGAAGAGCGAGACTCCAGGATCTCCCTGTTTAACTGCAGTCATCTCCCCATACGGCTCCTTCACAGCCATCGGCTCTACCATGTCTGCCCTTTGATCTCATATGCACCTGACAGGGCTGGGGGCACCCCTTTTCTTTTGGGGAAACATACCTTTTCTATGTCCTTAAACCCCATGCATGACCAGCTGAACCATTTTTGGATAAGGGATGTCAATTTCTTTGACACTCAATCATTCTTGCACTCTGCCGACCTACCTTGGTTCCATGACGTAAGCCACTTCCTTAACCTGATGTCAGCACAACAAGCTGGTTGTCTGCAGTTGATAGAGCATGTTGGTGACCTTGGTTTAAACTAGGTCTGCTTTAAAATGGTCTCCGACACAGCTACACGTACTTAACGATTTTCAGTTCAATTTTTCAGAAAATAAGTGGCCTTTCAGGAAAACTTATGGAAAGTTTATCCTCAAACACTGTGTGCTTCTGAATATTCTGTATAGCTTTGCTAGCGATACGTTTTTTTTTTTAGGTTGGAGTGAGACTTGGCATTAGTGTTTTTAACAAACCTCACCCCCCGCAGCTGAGTATGAAGCAAAACAAAGTTTGAGCGTAACTGCTGTAGAATACATTCTTTCTCCAAATGTAGGTTCCCATTCCTGAAGCTGGGGAGATGTTAAAGGCATTGCTGTTCTGTGTATCAGTGGTTCTTAATCAGAGACTTACGTAAGAGTCCACCGGGGTGCTTTTAAAGGTCATCAAGGAAAAAATTCTGTGCTTTGGCTCCACCCGCTGGCAATCCAGTGCAAAATGTGTAAGGCGGGGCTCAGCACCCTTATTTTTTAAATGTATCAGGTGATTCTATTTGGTCTACTATGGTATGATTCATCGTTAATGGAAATAAATGCATGCTTTGGGTAGCAGTATTTTGATTTAAGTTAATATGTTAGTAAATATAAAGCCAGTATTAGAGTTGTTATTTAAAGAACTTAGAAAAGTAATATCTTATAAAAGTCTGTAGACTTACCACTAGTTTTGTTTTAATAGAGCTTCTATTCAAGCCCTGAAAATAATGTTATGCTTTCCCCTTCCCTCAATGAAATCACATTTAAACTGAAACTCGCCAGGGCTAATTTACATGCAGTTCAAGAGAGCAAGTTCTAAAATAGCCTTAATGACGCATGCAAAGCATTTTCCTAGCAACAGACTCTGGACTTATTAGTGTGTGAAGCCAGCAGTCAATACTCATCTGGTGCACGGGTGTGTTAGGAAGCGATGCCAGAAATGTATGCCTTCTCTTATCAGTTGCACAGTCGCCCAGAGATTTGACGTAACTCGCTTTAAATAACCGAGGTGGGGAAAGGAGATTTACTATTCAGTTGTTCTTGCTTCTTAAAAATACTTATCTTTCCCCCCTCCCCCCGCCCCCGGCTCTAAAATAGCAATCAAAAACTACCATGTAAAGTTAAAAAATAATAATTTCCTGAGGTTTCCATTGTGTTTTCTATGTATTGGAACTGGGGCCAGGGTGTAATTGAACAAGGAGCATGGAGCCCCAGCTGCAGCTCACTGCCACACTGCTATCTGTGACCTTGAGTGAGACCTAAAATTGCTGGGTTCATCTTTTAATTTTTAAAATGAGAGGATTGGGTTTGCTTTCTAAAGGCTTTTTTAAGCTCTAATCATCAAGATGAGGAAACATTGTTTCAAGATATTTCACTGAAATTTCTCATATAGAAAAAGGGCCTTTTAAAAATATCTGATGGGATGCTTTGATAGGAGTGGACTCTCAAGGCGGGTAGGGAACCATTGCAGATCTGAGCATTGCTGCAGCTCGCAGGTTCGTACTGCGGTGAAACTGAAGGGCACCTGCCTACCTGTTACCTCACAGACAAGGGAGGAACGGACAGAGAGGCAGAGTGACTTTCAGGGACTATGAACCTGGCTTCTGGAGCCACTCTCTGGCAGCAGGCCAGGCGCATAGTCAGGCTCGTGAGCTAAGGTGCTGTGAGTCACTCAGTGTACGTAGTTAGGCTGTGCGAAAGTGAGGAAGCCAGCTCACCAGTGCTTTTCCGTATCTGTGCATTCTTACTCAGTAACAGCTCACAGTCTTGGGGAAGAAGGCCTGACTTGACGAGCTTGTAGCTGTGAAACACAGGGAGGTATCCTGCTTGCCTTGTGAAAGATCACACCCAGCGTTGGCTTCATTAGCCTGGTGGGGCCTAAGTGTTAGGGTGCATTCTCAGTCCTGGACACCATTTACAAGTATGGCTGTAATTATTGATGTTCAGATGAACAGGAGCCTTACTGATACACCGCCAGCTCCCCAAAAGCAAATGTTTCTATTTATCCACTAGTACTAGACAGGCAGATTGGTTAGGAATGACCCTCTGATACTTTCTATTTTGATGTGTACCATTTTTTGAGTGTGTTCTTGTCTGTGCCAGGCCCTGTGCTAAGGAGATGTGTGTGTTCCAGATCATGACAGGATTACAAAACCCTCTTTAAGACTTGAGAATAGGGCTTACAAAGGTTTACATGCACCAGCTCCCACAGCCAGCTCATGGCCAAGGTGAGTGCATCCAGGTTTTCCCAGTCACACAATGACTGTGTCCAGTTCTACTTTCCCACAGAAACCCTGGGCACAGCCCTGACTTCTGTTTTACCACAGCTGAGAACTTTTATGAGTTTTGCTATTTTAATTTTCCTTTCAGAATGGTTTCTGAATGTGATGTTTTCTAGAACTTGTTAAAGTAATTTAAAATGTATGCCATAAAAAAGATATGTGACAGGTTGGTATACCCACTTGGTATTGAGCAAGAAATGTATTTAAGTAATCAACTTCCTAACGCCATTTGAAGATGGGCAAGGATGTTAGCTGGGAGCTCAGCGATCATGGTAGCCATATTTTCATCCATGTATGACCCATTGGGGAAGCTTTCCCCTTCACCAAGAGGAACAGAGTATGAATGCAATTCTGGCTGTTTTTAAGCCTGGGGTACACTGTGGAATACGGGGAAGAATGCAGAGCAGGCAGAGAGAACTCAAGGACAAGAAGAAGGAATGATGTTTTCTGGTTTCTGAGTAACTGGCATCAGGTTTTGTTTATTTGTTTGTTTTGAGAGAACACTGGAAGGAAACACCTTTTTAAACACAGTATAAATTTGCTAATGCGTGTATTTATAGTGAACGTCAGACAACCACAAATAGGCTGCTATTTCTAATAGAGGACCTTATACACAGACACAAGCTGCTGTCCTGGGCAGAAATGTACCTGGTGAGCCTAGACATGAGGAAAGGAAGCACTGTATTGGATCAGGACAGAGGATTTCTAAGCCACTCAACCATGGAAGGACTAAGTACAGTTAATATAAAACCCTGCAATATACCACTTATAATGTACTTATGTATAATGATGCTTATGTTACAATAGGATAATATGTTGACAGATACTCTATTTTTCTTAGTTCTTTTTACTGTCTATAGAAAGGTCCAGATTAAGAGTTCCCTCCGGAACTGTCAACAGCTATTCTGGAGATCATAGTGGGCCCACTTTTTAAGAAGAGCCATTTGTGGGGGCGGGCAGGGGGTAGGTAGAGAGAAGTCGGTAAAATGGTACGAACTTTCAGTTATAAATAGGCTCTGAGGATCTAATGTAAAACCTGGTGACAATAGTTAATAATTGAAATTTGCTAAGAGAATATAACTTAAATGTTCTTTTTAAAAAAAGTTAAATATGGGAGGTGATAGCTGAGTTAATTAAATTGATAGAAGGAATCCTTGCACAAAATATACATTTGTCATATCATCATGTTGGACACTTTAAACATCTTACAGTTTGATCGGTCAGCTATGCCTCAGTAGTTCTGAGGGGTCGGGGAAGAGCCACATAGGAAAAACTACCCTCAAGGCTTTTCCTCCCTGGGTGCGCTAGAAATTAGGTATTAGCCAAAACAATTACGGGAAACCTTAACATACCTGAATTTAAATAAAATGAGCAAGACACACAAAAGAAAAGAAGTAAATTCTAGATTGTTTCCTTGTTATTTATTTTCCCAAATTCTTCCATGCACTTCAGAGGGGAAAAACCTATATATAAATCTATGACTACTTAGGTACTTTAAAAATGTGATTAATATTTAGCATTTATTTTTTTAAAGACTTTATTTATTTCAGATAGATGGAAAAGGGAGGGAGAAAGAGAGGGAGTGAAACATCAATGTGTGGTTGCCTCTAGCACACCCCATACAGGGGACCTGGCCATGTGCCCTGACTGGGAATCAAACCAGTGATGCTTTGGTTCGCAGGCCTGCACTCAATCCACTGAGCTACACCAGCCGGGGCCAGCATTTATTTTTAAAAGTAGAAAGTTTTGACTTTATGGGAGACAGATATTCTATTTTATATATGTTTATATGAACACATATATATGTTTATATGAAATAGAATATTTTATATAATACACACACACACACACACACACACACACACTCTTTTCTGAAATCCTTTCCCTAATTTTTTTTTTTTTTGGTCTGCTAAGAGTAAACAAAATCAGAGAGTCTATGATCCCATCTCTTGGAGATTTGTGGTGTGAAATTTCTGCAGGCATCCTGGAGTTCTTGTATTTTTTTTTTAATTTTATTTATTTATGGAGGGAGGAAGGAAGGGAGAAAGAGAGGGAGAGAAACATCAATGTGTGGTTGCCTCTCATGTGGTCCCTACTGGGGACCTGGCCTGCAACCCAGGCATGTGCCCTGACTGGGCATCAAACTGGCAACCTTTAGATTTGCAGACCAGCACTCAGTCCATTGAGGCACATCAGCCAGGGCACATCCTGGAGTTCTTAGTAAAAATTCCAAGACAACTTATGGGAATCATAAAAACTTTAAAAAAAAAAAAAAAAAAACAGAAACAACAACAACTTTAGGGACCAATAGTAGGGACCAACTTTCTCTCAGAAAGTGACGACCAATTTTGGTCTGCCCTCTGAGGCAGCACATGAAGGATGCAAGGAAGACAGCTCATTACTTTTAGAGTCAAGCAGTGTTTTCAGTTTAAAAAGTTTATCTCCCAGGTTGATCATTATTCGTTAAACTTGGCTTTAAGTGACTCTGGGATGTTTGAGAAAAACTAACTTCTCCTCAAAAGAAATTGAGCTACCAATATTAAGGGCATTCAAATATAGCCAATAATATTCTTTTGATTGTGTTGATACTTTCAAAAAAGGAATTTTAAATAATTTTCTTTAATTTTTTAAATTGATTTTAGAGAGAGAGGAAGTGGGGAGAAGAGAGAGCGAGGTGTTGATTTGTTGTTGTTCTTATTTATGCATTTGTTGGTTGATTCCTGTATGTGCCCTGACTAGGGATCAAACCCGCAACCTTGGCGTATCGAGATGATGTGCTAACCAACTGAGCTACGTGGTCAGGGCCTAAATAATTCTCAAACAGTGTCAGCAAACCTGGAATAAATGTACATTTTTTCCATGAATACTTTCTTGAAGGGGCCACCACTAATTTGGATTAGTTTAGACATACTTCATTTTTTAAAAAGTACTCAAACTCCCATCCAAGTACTAACCAGGCCCGACCCTGCTTAGCTTCCGAGATCAGACGAGATCGGGCACGTTCAGGGTGGTGAAATGAAGGAAGACGCATGGGGAAGTGATAGAGATGGAAGGAAAACTGGGACTCAAATCAATGGAGTGGACCAGAAGGAAGAAATTAACAACCAAACAGAAAACGAGGAAAAAACAAGAATTCAAAAAAATGAGAGGCTTAGGAACTTCCGGGACATGTTTAAATGCCCCAACATCTGAATTATAGGGGTCCCAGAAGGGGAAGAAGAGCAACAAGTAGAAAACTTATTTGAACAAATAATAAAGGAGAACTTCCCCAATATGGCAAAGGAAATAGACTACCAGGACGTCCAGGAAGCTCAGAGAGTCCCAAAGAAGTTGGGCCCAAGGAGGAACACATCAAAGCACATTGTAATTACATTAGCCAAGATTAAAATGAAGCAGAGAATTCTAGAAGCAGCAAGGGATAAGGGGACAGTCACCTACAAAGGAGTTCCCATCAGACTGTCAGCTGATTTCTCAAAAGAGACCTTACAGGCAAGAAGGGGCTGGAAAGAAATATTTGAAATCTTGAAAAGCAGGGACCTACATCCAAAATTGCTCTTTCCAGCAAAGCTGTCATTTAGAATGGAAGGACAGATAAAGCGCTTCTCAGATAAGGTCAAGTTCAAGGAGTTCATCATCACCAAGCTCTTATTATATGAAAGGTTAAAGGGACTTATCTAAGAAAAAGAAGATCAAAAATATGACAATGAAAAGACAGCAAACTCACAGCTATTAAGAACCACACCTAAAACAAAAGCAAACTAAGCAAACAGCTAGAACAGGAACAGAACCACAGAAATGGAGATCATATGGAGGGTTAGCAACAGGGGCGTGGGAGGAGGAGGGGGGGAAGGTACAGAGAATGAGTAGCATGGATGGTGGGTAGAAAATAGACAGGGGCAGGGTAAGAATAGTATGGGAAATGTAGAAGCTAAAGAACTTATGACACAAGGACATGAACTAAAGGGGGGAATGCGGGTGGGAGAGGGTGTGCAGGGTGGGGGGAATGATGGGGGAGAAACGGGACAACTGTAATAGCATAATCAATAAAATATATTAAAAAAATAAATAAATAACCCCCCCCCAAAAAAGTGCTTACTGTGTGAGTATCAGTTGTTATTATGCCTTTGTAAGACTTTTTTGGTCAATCAGAAAATTAAAATCTAAATGTTTGATTAAAAAAAAAAAAGTACTCAAACTATTTTGTCTTTTAAAGAGTAGATTGTTTTCCTCTTCCTGTTGCCCATGACGTGTCCTGGACTAAGGCCCAGCTCTTCATGTTGAGTACTCAGAAGCACAAGCAAGGCACACCCAGGGGCATCCCATTGACCAGTGGTGCTTAAATAACATCCTCCTCCTGACGGGATGTCCTGGGGCATGTTTTATGTGGCCTCTCAGGGAAGAGTCCAGGAGGATTAACAATCAGTCATTCTCAGTGCCAGCCAAGTCAATAACCAATCCCTCTATTATTTCTCTTTCTCTGCCTTAATCTCATCCCTCACTCCTGTTTCCTGGAATTTCACTCCTGTGTAAACACTTTGCCTTGGCTTCTGCTTTCTGGGAAATTGAGAAGTTATCTGATTGGTTAAATAAGCCATATTATTTATTCAATGGATGTGGGTATGTACCACTACTGAAAATGACTTGGAAAGACAATGGCTTTTTAAATGTAATAAAATGGTTACAACATTATCATATTTTTATTTTTTAAAGTATATATGTAAAGTCTATACAATGTTGGGTAGGTAGTGGAGTTACACATGACATTTCCTTTCTTTGGTTTACTGCATTTTCTAAATTTTCTACTTTTGTAGTTGTATTTTTAAGGTTACAATACAGTTGGGTGTATTTTTTGTAAGAATTTCAACTGGGGAATAAAAAAGGAATAAATGTAAAGTCTAGACTGAATTTAAATTATTTGAAGTATTGTCACAAACATGAATTAGTAAAACGTTATGAAAGTTTATGAAATAAGTATACTTTACAGTATTTCCAGGGGATATTAGACCTGTAATAGGAATTTCGAGACTTAGAGAATGAGTAGAAATAAATAAAAATGGACATGTTACAAAAGAGGCTGTGGTCTTGCTTGGTGACAGGACAGTGGGTAGGAGAGAACATGAGCTTTTGTCCTTGAAAAAGACCCAGATCTGAGTCCCATGTCCTTACTTACTGGACACATATTCATAGGGCTTTGATGGAGACAAAATGAGATATGTTGAAGCACAATGGCTTATGTATAGTAAGTAACTATAGTAAGTTATGTATAGTAGCAAGTATAATTATTATAGTCTAATAACACTTGAAAAAATACCCGTTCCTCAGGTTTAGTCATATCTGTCTACTGCCAGATATGACCACTAATAGCCAATTACTTTCTCTGAAACCTTGGCACACAGAAGGCCATAGGGAAGTTGGAAATATCCCCTGACTTGACTGAAGATGTCGTAAGCAGATATTTGGTATGCCTTTAGAAAAGACCTCTAGAGTAATTACTAGTTTTAAAGCAATTAAATAAAGAGGCCACTAGACAGAGGTGGCAGTAATACCTTGGAGCCTATGTGAACACAAAACCTAAGCCGGAGTCAGTTCCTATAAATGCACTGGTATCCCAGAAAACAAATTTTTTTTTTTTTTTTAAGAATTTATTTATTTATCTTTAGAGGGGAAGGGTAGGAGAGAGGGAGAGGGAGAGAAACATCAATGTAGGGTTGCCTCTCGTGTGTCCCCTGTCGGGAACTGGCCTGCAACCCAGGCAT
The DNA here is from genome assembly GCA_039655065.1 of Glossophaga mutica. Lineage (NCBI taxonomy): Eukaryota > Metazoa > Chordata > Mammalia > Chiroptera > Phyllostomidae > Glossophaga > Glossophaga mutica. The sequence goes on from CM077303.1 coordinate 164,857,026, forward strand.
GTGCCCTGACTGGGAATCGAACCGCGATCCTCTGGTTCGCAGGCCCGCGCTCAATCCACTGAGCTACACCAGCCAGGGCCCAGAAAACAAATTTAAAAATGACCAATCACACACAGCCAGTTAGGCCTTCCCAAATAAGGCAACCCCTTAGGCTGTAGCCAATCAAATAATTTCCTTGCTTTGCTTCCCCGTCTTCTCTTTTGAAGTCTTTCCCTTACCTCCTGTTGGTAGAGCACTTTTAACCACTTTTGGTTTGGTACTGCCTGGCTTCAATAAATGTTAGCCCTGATAAAAACTTGACAGTTTCAATATACCTCACTTTATCTTTTAACACAAGTTACTACCAGAGTTTAATTGTAGGTGTTCAAATGAGAGATTTGCATCTAAAAATGCAACCCAGTCAGTGCTCAGCATTTGTCATTGTTAGGGTTTTCACACATTCAGCTGTCATCTGCCTTCCTTGAATGTCTACCTCTTTGGACTTGAATGTCTACCCCTTTGGACTGTGTTCTGCCATCTTGAGCATAGTGAGTCATTCACAAAGCTTTACTGAGGAAAGTCGTGAAGTAAGGGTAGTAATAAAGGTTTTAAACATTTCTAGAGAGAACAGTCAGACCGGTCACATGTTCAGAACATGCCACCCCCAGCTCTCTGCCCTAATATATTCCCTGCCAAAATCTTTGATTTTGGTCCTGGAGGTAGTCTCCACTTTTTTTCTATTTAGGAAAAACAAAGCACTCAGTGCGAAATAAACAATAACAGAATAAACACATACAAACATGCATAACTTTTGATCACTGGAACTCTGTGGACTCAGCTGAAACTGCAGCTGTTGGAGTAGAGAAGAAACTGAAGATTATGGAATTAAAGCAAAATATAACGTGTCTCCCCATGCTTGTCAGCCTGTATTTTGTAAAGGCTTTCCTTGCATTTGTTTAGAAAGCTGCTTCGGAAATTCTTTGTAGTGTCTAATTTTCTAAGTGAGTACACAATAGGCAAACAGTAGTGTAGAAGGATTCTTCTTAATTTCTCCGTTCCTGTACTTGATGTGGAATAAAAGTATTGAGCAGAACCATGATGGAGTGAGTCACGGACAACCTGTTGTGCTGGGTGCTCTGCCTGTTTCCCAGCCACACTTAGTGGATTAAGGCATTTCAGAGAATGGAGTGCCTAGTCCCTGTTGAGATGGCCCTGTATCACCATGCTTTTTATTTTGGTTTTTAATTTTTGCACTCTAAGAAACTAGAAACAGTATATCTTACAGAAAACTAGTTGAGAAATGGGACTACCAAGTGGGTGAGGTATAACAGATAAGCAAAGAGAAACAAAGGAAAGGCAAGCTTGTTGTTCAGGAGTTGTAAGCAGCAACGACCCATGAAAACATGCAGCCAACCAATAGCAGAAAAGAGGGAGCAGGTATCCAAACTGTTCATCCACCTACACTAACGTTTTTTTGGTCTGGTGTAGATGCAAGTTCCCTTACTCGAGTCTCAATGGGCTTAAGGAAGCAAACCCTGTACCCTGCCCTGTCCTGACCTTTGAATTGTGCAGCGTTCAATTTTAAACAAAAGAGAGGCCAAGTAAATGTGTGTTGATAAACAGGGAGTGGATTTTTTATCAACTTGACATTTTTTTAATTTTTTCTGAAAAGTATACAGGAATTGGGGGTAGAGAAATTATCTTTGGCTATGAAGACTTTGATATCAAGAAAACATAGATTAAAGTTGTGTTTTTTACTAGAAATAGAAACCATCATATTGATTTGGTTAAGGTGACTTTAGTCTGCTCAGGCTGCCATAACAACATACCATAGATTGCGTAGCTGAAACCGCAGAAATTGGTTTTCTCCTACTTGTGGAGGCTGGGGAGTCTCCAGTCAAGGCCTGGCAGAGGCGGTTTCCAGGGAAGCCTCTCCTCTTGGACCACAGACAGCTGCCTGCTCCCTGTGGCCTCACATGCCCCTTCTCTGTGTGCCCAGAGAGCAGTCTCTGGTGTCTCCTTCTTCCTCTTACAGGACACCAGTCCCACTGGATGAGTGTCGTGCCTGTAGTAGCCTCATTTAATCAAACATTTGGTCTGTAACAACCAAAGGAAAAAACATTTTTTTAAACAAGCCTAAAGTAAAACTTACTTGCTTCTGAATTATACGTGGGGTTCTAAATAACTTGAGAAATATTTTTATCATGCTTGGTAGGACTAATCAATAGTAAAATAAAAAGTAAGCAGTTCTTCTTAGGATGCTGGCTTAACTGAAAGCTACTTTACATTTCCTCTAAGGAGACGTAAATTTCACAACCTGGAATAAATAAAATTAAGCACTTTCCTCCAGTTTTGGTTTCTTCCCCTGGAGGAATCTGAAGGCCTTTTGTAGAGGATGCTCTAGGGCAGGGTGTCCAACCTTTAGGTGTCTCTGGGCCACACTGGAAGAAGAGTTGTCTTGGGCCACACATTAAATACATTGCAGCATGTGATTACAAAAAACCCTCATCATGTTTTAAGTAAATTTACAGTTTTGTGTTGGGTCACATTCATAGCCATCCTGGGCTGCGTGCGGCCTGTGAGCCACAAGTTGGACACCCCTGCAGACAGCTCCCCTGGGGAAAAGAAGCCAGCAGCTCTTATTGAAGGAGCATGCTTTACCCACACTAAATGCCAAAGTGAGCAGCTCTCTGATAAGCAGAAGGAAAGGGTTATGCTACACTTTTCTCTGGATAAATCCATGTGTCATTATTACTTTAATCTCTTTTTATGTTACATGTTGATTCCGCACCTTTGAGCACTACCTTCACTTAAGACTCATAAATGTTGCCTCTTTTTCTTATTTCAATAAAGCTTTTTAAAGTGTGTGCCATATTTCAAGGATTACCCTTATTCACTAGTTTTTAAATTACCTATTGAAAAAAATTAGTATTTCATATATTTTTGCTCCATATACAACTTTAACTACTTTATGTTGTGATGGTTAGTCATTTCAGTGCCTTTTATGGTGATAAGATTTACAATTTTGCTTAATTCTTAATATAGCTATTTTTGAATTTAAAAAATATATATGTATACTTACATACATGCATATTGATCATATAAAATAAAATCTTGATCAGATCAACCTTGCTTTTGTATTGATTTAGTCATTCAATTTATGCAGCCCTGGAGCTGCGGTAACCAGACCTTCCATTGAGTAGGTGCTGAATAAGCACCTGATAATTGATTTTTCTAACGGAATCTATATCCTAATTGAGTCCTCTAGCAATTATTAATGTATAACTAGCACTGTGGCAAATGCTTGGAGGCTGGTATAAGAAATGAATAGGAATATAATCACTCAACTGAAAAGGGTTATAACCTAGTTGAAAGATCAATTCAGGGAAGTAGGTAAAAACGCTCCCAAATATATAAAGTGAATATATATTCACCTGCTGTAATAAACACTCCTGTGAAGTTGCTGTAGAAATTTCAAAGCAAGATGGGAAAAAGGTAATTTTAAAGCCATAATATTTTGGTGCAGGATTATGCTTTGAACTCCATTATCTGTGTAATGGTGCTTGTTATATTCTAGTGTGCCAAAGCTAGCTTACTATAAATCCATGACCTTGAGTCTCAGGTGGGTTTTTAATATTGCCAGGCAGTCTTTCTTCCTTCCCCAGTCCATTTAATCTCCTGTACTCTTAAATGACTAATACCTCTAATACCTTCCCTTCTCAAACCTCCAATACCTCTTCCCTATTCCCTACCTTCCTATTCCAAGGAGAAACTGAGACAGTTAGTAGGTGGCGTTCCATCACCCCAGCAGCTAACATGTACTTGCATGCACTGCCTCCTCGTCGGTTCCCAGAAATGGAACTCCTGTCTCTGCTTGCTCACTGGGTTCCCTTGCTTCGCAGGGACATCACTCCAGCAATTTTGTCCTCTAGTTATACAGCATCATCCTTTTTCTCTCAACTGGATCATTCCATCAGCACAGTCACTAGTTGTTATTTCTCCTTCCTTAAGTGAAAAAATGTTGAGCCTCCTTTCTTTCCACCTGTGACCCCATTTTTTCTCCTGTTTGTAGAAAACATTTTAAAGAATTGTCTGTGTTCACTGCATTCATTTCCTCTCCTCTTGAACACCGTGATCGCTTTCTACCCTTTGGAATAGTTTCTTCCAGAAAACTACAGTCTGAGCAGGCATTTTCTTCACCGTTGATCCATCTGAGCCTCTTTTTAGTTGGAGGGCCCCCAACTGTACATCTTTAGCTCAGATCTTTCTCCCAAACTTCCAGACCTTGGCATTCTTCCAAACCTGACTTGGATGTTTCATGCAGTCACAGATTTTACAGGTTAAGATGGAACTACTGATTTTGGCGTTCTGGCAATCTGTAGCCTTTCCTGCATGTCTTGATAGGTCCTGCATCCTTCCAATTGCACAGGCCCAGAACATGTGATATCATCATTGACTCTCTTTCACACACACACCACATCTATAAGCAAATTCTGTTGGCTCAACTTTGAGAATGTGTACCCAGAATTGGACCATTTGTAACTAGTCCATTGCTGCCGCCCTGACTTAACCACCATCATCATCTCTCCACCTGAATTATTGTGATGATTCCCACCTGATTTCTCTGTTTCCACCCAAAAGTGCCCAAAGCTGCTTTTAAATTCAAAAGGCACCAAAGTCCTTTCAACATGTCACACCACATCACTCCTCTACTGAATACCCTTCAGTGACTTCTCATCTCACAAAGCCAAAAGTCTTGACTCTGACCTGCAAAGCCACACATAACCTGAAAGCCTTGGCCTCATTCTTTGTTCTTTTCCCTGGTTCACCTTACTCAGCCTCACCCTCCTTATCTTCTTCTGACCTGTCTGGCCAATTCCCATTGCGGGGCCTCGGCGCTGGCTCCTCCCTCTGCCTCGAGTTCAGATATCTGCGTTTCCTCACTTCCTTTATGCTTTTGTTCAAATGTCACCTCTTTGATGCAGGTCACCTGTATTGCCATTTAAAACGGTACCTGCCCTGCCACCTTGCTCCCTGACTTTCCTTAGCTTGTTTTGATTTTTCTTTTTTCCACAGCATTTATCACCTTCTACCATACTCTATAGATTTTTGTTTGTGGTGTCTATCACTTATGAGCTATCTCTTCCTTCTAGAATATAAGCTCCTAGAAGGCAGGGAATCTTATTTACTGATATATCCAAACTGTCCAGAAGTGCCTGACACCTAAGTGATGGATGGGTAGATGGATGGTGGTAGATGAATAAATGGATCATTGGGAACTCAAAAGAAGCTTGCCCTGACTGCCCCATTTCATGTTGTCTGCCCATTCTGCCCCGCTCACCCATGGTTACCCTCTATTCAAGTAACTTCCTTTTAGTTTATTCATTAACTGAAATTATTAATTACGGTATCTCCTCTACTAGAAGTAAGTTAAGCTATGTGAGGACAGGAACTTGAGATAGTAAGCATGTACTTAATAAATATTCATTAGGTGAATCAATTCTGGAAAAGAAATTTGAATTTCTCAAATGAATGAACTACACATAAATTTTATCCCGTGACATCCATGCTGATTTGCTTATTCTGTCTGATTCAATATTCAGTTATCAAGGTACATAATTGGTTGCTACATTCTTTTTTATCACTGTGGTTTGATATGTTTTGCTACCCAAGAATTCTCAGACTACCCTTGTTTATAATAAATTAAGCAAAGTTTTTTTAAAGTTCAATGATTAGCAAGATGCAAAGAAAGAATACTCACAACATTTGTACAATCTTTCATATTAATATAAGGAATAAATAAAGTTAGAGATTTTCATTGTATATTGAGAGTATTTTTTATTATCAAAGTGGTCTGAGAAGTGCTAATTAGAGAAGATGACTGGAAACCAAAATATTAGTATGTCATGAAGCAGACAGCTGTGAACTTATTTCCGAAGAACATCACCATCTCTTGGGTTCCTAGGTATTTCCCACATAAAACTGCTTGACATACTCCCACTGGAGTCATTTAAAAGAATACAGGGTATAGCAGGTTTCACAGGAAATTATTATGTACCACAAAGAAGTGGATAAAAAAACTGATTAGAACTTTTAAGCTTTCTTTTCTGTAGTCTTTTATAATAGGAATCTGAGTCACACTTTTCTTTAAATTTCTTTTTAAAATATTGCAAAATGGAAGTAGTTAAAATTTAGTAGATATTAAAACAAACTATGGTTTTTAAAAAATATTATTAGCTATTGATGGTTTTAGAATGAAAATGGAAAAAATACTTTCCTATTTAACATAGTAAAATGTGTCTTTGTATTAAGTGCAAAACTCAATGAATGAAAATTCAAGTAACTATATTGACCACAACCAGAAGTTTATGTCACTTCTTTGAATGAATTTCATTTTGCTTTTTATCAGTAGGTATTCTATCACTAGCACATTTTAATAATGTGAAGGTGAACATTTTGTTGTATATTTTAAAATTAGTTTCACTCTTAAGTCATTAACTCATTGTCTAGGAAGAGAACTAGAAATAGTGCCATGTATTTGTAACAATTTGTTTTATTTCTATTTCACAACCAGAGAGTTTTTGTATTGTTTTGTTTTGTATTTTTAAGTCATGCCATATTTTTCTTTCTCTGTCTGACTTGTCTCATGTGGCAGAATCCCTGAAGGCCCATCATGTTGTCACAGGTGGTAGAATTTCCTTCTTTTTAATAGCTGAGTAATATTCCATTGTGGCTATAAAATCTTTATCCATTCATCCATTTCTGGACACTTAGGTTGTTTCCATGTCTTAGCTACTATAAATAATGCTGCTATGAACATGGGTCCCCAACATATCTTTTCAACATCATGTTTGTATTTCCTTTGGGTATATTCCCAGAACTGGAATTGCTGGATCCAAAACAATATTGTTTTCTGATAGCCTTTGGTCTAGTAATTCCAGAGGGCTGTGAGAAAATAAAGTTGCTCCTGCTATAAATGCAAATGTATCTCTGATAAGAGCCTGGTGGCTTCCACAGAGCTGGCCTCTGTGGCACTAATGGAGTGTCCTTTGGTTGTGAGAAAAGGCAAGTCCTGCGGTCTCAGACCTATCCACAAATATCCCTCTGAACCTGCCCAGTCAGCACGCCATGTGTGTCTGTTAGTCCCAGGCATCTGTCTCTGTTCAGAGTAGAGCATAGGGCAGCATAAGTTAGGGCGTTAAGGCAGGGCTTCCAGGGCATGCATCAGAGTAAAAACATCAAGGAGGAGGGAAGTTTGCAAGGGTTGAGTGGTTGTTGCCGGGCCACCCTTCTAGGTTTGTAGGCCATTCTGTAGTGATGCTAGAGAGAAGTGGTGAACCCAGGACGTCTGGATCTTCAGCAGCCATCTGCCAGACTGATAACTCAATGCAATTGTTGAGCAAAAGAAGTCTGCCTTCAGCGCTGTTTACTGAGTAAAACTCCCGGAACAACCACAGTTGAGGCCAAAGAACCTTAATGATGTTGCAAAGAGCTGATGCAGCAACAGATGCTGAAGGAGAGGGACACGGACAAGGGATCTGCCCCAGAGTAGTAAACTTACAAAGTTGGAATGCTTCTTAAATAACTTTAAGGCTAGTGAAAATCCTTCAAGTTGGTCCACAAATCATTTTCTATAAGGAACTTGCTGTGCTTCCCCATGCTCTGGAAATACAGTAATTGTGGCTTTCAGATCTCTCTACTCAGTGTCCTTTATGGTGCTTTGGAAGCCATGGAACCACATATATATGTTTTAACATCTCAGTTTTCTTTGCATGAAAAAGAACTTTATATGTTGTTGAAAAGGGATGTAAAGAAAGAAAAGTCATGTACAAATAAACGAAAATCATGTTTTGACATTGTTATTGAAGTATTAGACCTCATATTGATTTAAATGCCAAGGTGCAGAAATGCATGTCTTTATAATGAATGCCGATTGCTCCAACATATAAAACTCTGCTCATTTAGTGTTTTATATTTAACATGTGATGCAAATTAGGCTACAGGGCAGACTCAGGCTTAGCTTTTTAAATTTTTCTCCACCAAAAAGTTTGTGAGCACTTTGTAAAATATAACTTTCAAGTATCTAAAATTTCACACAAACAGCTAAGGGCTCTAAAACCACCATCCACGTACCCACTTGGAATGAAGGGCAGTCTAGTGCTGCAGAAAGAACTCAGCTTTAGTGTAAGTAGTTGAGTTTGAATACCACCTCTGTTATGTAAGGCCCAGGAGAACATTTTTTTGTGCCTGTTTCCTCATCTGGGAAAAGGAGTCATTGCTGGAATTAACTTAAATGCCACAGTCTATGTGTAATACATAGCACACTGCTCAGCACCTTGCAGATATCCCAAAGTGGTAGCTTTTATGATTGTAAGTTGTGACACGTACAAGATGAAGAAGGACCTGGAAGAACAGAACACGAGTTCCTCTGTAGGAAACCAGATGTTACGAGTTTTACATCTGTAGCACTTACTCATTCCTTTCTTCAGAAATATTAACTGAGAACAGACTAAAGGTACATTGGTAAAATGACACAGGCTTAGTGTTTTTAAAACACTATTGCATAATTGTCTGGATAATGAAATGCTACTCTTATACAAAATGGTACCTATTGATTTATTCTGAGAATCTCTTCAGGTTTAGTCCACAAGCTGAAGTGCAGCAAACTTTAGCTCTGTGTGGCAAAAGGAGGCTGCCAAGCACAGGTGGTTTACCCACCACCCTCATGCCCTGTAGCATATGTCAATGGGATATATCAAAAAAGGCAAGGGAATCAATGAGTTCTTTTCACCAAGACCCAGGAGAGTGAGCAGCAAAGACTGGCAGAACAGAAGGCATCTACATCATCACATGCCTGGCCCTCCACAGCCGCGAAACAAATTAACCAGGAATCCGGATGGAAGGAGACAGCAAAAGCAGATGATACAGCCATGGCACTGGCCTGATATTAAAGGGGTGGGGAAAAAGTAGAAGTAAGGATCCTCTGGTCTCCCAGTCACCTTTAATCCTAATGATTCTGTAGCATAGGATGAACCTAAGTCTAAATCAGAATTTGGATTTAAGTACCATTCCACAATGGTCAGCCATGATAGGACCCTATTTGGGGCTGTGAGCCATCTTTATACTTCTGCTTTCTGACTTCTTCCTCTGCATCTGTGACCCAGCCTTTCAGAAAAGCTCAGAGACCCTGGAGTTAGAGGGTAGGCAGTGGACAACGTGAAGGGGGACCTACAACCTGGGCAGACCCACTTGTCAGAGCGCACCGTTATTTCTGGTGCTGGGGCCTGGACCAGCTGTGCTTCCCATGAGGCCCAGAACACAACTTGTGTCCTAGCATGCCTTAGAGTTCAATCTGTCACCTCAGTCCTCTCTGTCCTGGTATTCCCATCAGGCCTCTGCGGGGCCACTGTTTCTGGCTCCTGTTTGTTCTTTCTTCTCAGGACTTTGCTTTATCTTCAGGAGCAAAAAATAGAGAGTAAATGGCCACTGGCCTTGAGACATAAGATTCCCAAGAATCAGTGATTGTCACACATTGTTATGATGGACGTGAGAGTGAAGGGGATGAGTGCTCCACGTCCCGGGCACCGATTACAGAGGTGATTGAAGCTGGAACCCTGACAGCGTGGCAGGCTTCCAGACCGAGGGTGAGGTATGAGTGGGAACCAGGGGAGAGGGCTGAGTGAGGAGAGGAAAAGTCCTATGAGGCTGTCGACCACACAGCGAGTAGGTCCAAAATGCAGATGTCAATGTAAAGCAGGATACTTTTGATAAAAACATGGTGATATGGGATAAGAACTCAAAGATTTTTAGATTTTTTAAGGGAGGTTCCACTGGAACTTCTAGTTGGTTACTACTCCGCCCCCCCACCCCCACCCCCACCCCAAGAAAACCTGTGTAGCTGAAGGTGGTCAGAGAAAATCAGAACTAAAGAAATAGGACATGGGGAAAATGATTATGGGTAAACTTTACCCTAGTCTCAATCTTAGAGAATGGGAAAGAATACACACTATAGAAAAACATCCTGAATCCATTTGTATTATATTCAGCACAGGGCCTACGGCAGACACTAAAGCGTGGTAACTGGTTTGGTCTGAGGAGGGTTGCAGTGAAAGAGCACAGAGGAAATTCTTTGTGTGCTGGCCCTTAATAGACACGGGAGTGTGGGGAAACACGGATTTCTCTATAGCACTTCTTTTTGGTATGTAACAAGTGTCCATTCATTGAGCTTTCTCTCTATACCAAACCTAGCCTTGTGACCTGCATTTTCTGTAATCTTGTAACATTCAGGTTGGTGTAACTATTCCCATTTTAGCCATGAGCCAACATGCTCAGTGAGAGTAGGGAATGTGCCCAGATCACTCACCTAATGGATGGCAGAACAACATTTAAATCCAGTTCCATTCACAATCCCCTATTCTTGAACCCACATGAATGAAATTGATGTGAAAAATATCTTCCATGTTATAGGCACACTGCTTGAGGTAGATAGAGCTGAAGTAAGTCAAAAGCAATATTGTCATTTGGCCCCTTTGGTTAGTGTCCTGGTGTCTTTCTCTCAAGCCGATAAGCTCTCTCATCTTGGCTACCTCCTTTCTCCCCCTCCACTTTGACTGTTGTCCATTCTAATTTTAGAAATATAGTTCCTGAAGCAAAGATACTGGGAGATGGGGTTCTGTTGCTGTAAGTTCTGTAAAGGCGATTCCTGTATAAACCCCACACCTGGTGGTAGTACGCTGGTTACAGGAGGTGAGCCCGGGAAGGAGGGACATTCTGAAATGGCCTTAGTCTGAGAAAATGAAATCACTGTCTGTAGTACAGTATACCTGCTATGGTATGCTCACTTTCAGTGCCTCTTTATTTTTCTTTTTTTAGTGTCCCCTCTTCCTGCTACCCCAATGTTTGAAAAGTTGATCATTGCATAAAAGACATGAAATTATCCATTGGGCTTCCCTGTAGAGTTGTACATTTAATATTTATGTCTTTCAGTGATGAAAAAATATATGCCATGCTTGATCTTTGTATCCCACAAGGAATAAAAGTCCCTGAGAGAAATGAAAAATCACGATAGCATAAAAAAGATCTTGTATCTGTATTTTTATGACCAGAGCTCTTCCAAATAATGGATGGATCTACTCATGAAAATCTTATTTCTGGCAGTAAAACCAAGTCTGATTGAGACTCTGTATTACTGAGAAGGGCACTATCATATACTGCTGGTTAAGTTCAAGGTAGTGCCGCCCATTCGAACTTAGTTTGGACTACAATTTTAAAAGGTTCTGATCAATCATGACTTACTCATGCTACCTCTTGGAGCCTATCCCAAGGAAAGAATTCTAAGTAGGAAGAGGATTTTTGTGTAGCAATTTTTCAAAGCAGAATACTTATCATAGTGGAAAAATGATAAACCTTAATGTGAACAAAAGGGTGACCAATTGAAGCAATTATGTAAATGATAAAGAAGTATATTGCGTGAAAAGTGCTATGATACTTTAAAAACTGGATTAAAGTTAAATATGTTATGAGTGTAACTATGGGAATAAGTTCTACATATTTTAAAAAATTTCAAGAAACAATGGAAATACAGTCATGCTATGAAGGATTGTTTCACTGGCAGGACTATGGGCAACTTCTTTTTTAAGACCATATTTCCATATGAGGAATAGTACCTCTTACATCATTAAAAATCATAAAGGATACCCAGAACTGGATTCCAAACATTTAAAAACCATTCCATGCCTATTGTGTCCATCTCCAGAACATGGCCCTCACTTCCCATCTGCATTCTGTGGGTGGATCTGAGTAACTTCCTAGCTCTCGGCTCAGTCCTCAACCCTGACAGCAGGCGGGTAGAGTGGATTAACTGGAAAATTTGGAAATGAAGGCAGGTTCTCTATTCCAATTCTCCCTTGTCCTCCTGGACAAGTCTGGGTGAGAAGTTTGTTGAGTAGGGAGAAACTGCTTCGAAGAAATCCATTTGTCATAATGGGAAACAAACACAATGCCAGTCAGAGCAAATCCTCTTCTGACTATTGCTGAACTTACCTGTTTTATTCACCTTGTGGGTAAATAGGTATTGCCTATGTCTCTATCTCAAACGCTTCTGTGTAAAACAGCAAATATAGTCAGTGGTTCTGTTTTCATCCAAAACATTGTATCTTTTGGAATTATGTCATTCATTTTAATTAAAGAAGATGTTTTGGATGGGGATGGCCATTACTCTTTTTCACTGAAACCAAAGAACTGGGCATTTTATCTCTCTTTGTGTTTCCTGATTTCCAGTCAAGTTAGAAACGTATTTCAGTTGTTCATCTTCACCTTCATTACTTGAAGGGCTCCGAGAACAGTGGCCTTTTTCTAGTTCGTAAATGCATGATGTGTGGCTGAGAGCACACAGATCTCAGGTGCATTGAATACTAATGAGCTGTTTAGTGAGAAAAACTAAAGTGGAAAAAAACAACAATGGTTACACAGTTATTCAGCATATGTTTGTATTTTGGGGAGGAAGGGAGTAAACACTTGTTTTTTTTTATTTTTTCCCTTTTTTCCCTCCTTAGACAAAGCCCGTTGCATTTGCAGTTCGGACAAATGTCAGTTACAGTGCAGCCCACGAAGATGACGTTCCGGTGCCAGGCATGGCCATCTCATTTGAAGCAAAAGATTTTCTGCATGTTAAGGAAGTAAGGAAAATAATTTGAATTTCTGTCTGCATGATTTTTTCACCTTGCAACATCATTTATTTCTTATTGCTGTGAAATTGCATTGCAGACAGCTGCAGTTATATAACATACATGAAATCGGTGCCTGTCAACCTTTTCTAATACAAATACAACCTTTATAAAGAAGAAAGCAGTCGCGGGCCTCTTGTGATAACTTCAAGGCTCTCCTGGGCTCTCTGACCCAGAAATTGGGAACTACTGGAGGAGATGATCCCTTTTTATGCTTAACCTGTACTTTTTATTTTAATTTTTGACCTTGACTATATGTTGTTCTCCCCTCATCTCTCAAGTTTAACCATCTGGGAGGGTTTAATAATAATATCTAGAATTCATGACCTGTCCTCTCTACTGCCAATGTCAAAACTCAAGACCACTGGTGCCCCTATCCTCCTTCGCTGATGGATTTCTGTAATGGAAGGGAGAGTGGGAGGAGTTGAAGCCAAGAAGGCAAGAAACAGCGAAAAAAATCCCTTTGTTCCATGTCAAGAGTCAACAGCTTTCAGTTAACAATGACTCAGACCTGTCAATTAGACAAATTCACCCTTAATGCAGGTTTATTTTGAGTCAACATTTATCAGATGCTCACTGTGCAGAACACTGTATTAAATGGCCAGAAACTCCCCCTGCATCATGTTCTCAGTACGTGAGCATGATTTCCTTAGCTTGTAGGAACTTGCAGCTGGAGTATAGAGGATGATATGTCCCAGGAAGCATATGTAAATTTAACTGTTCACTGCACCAAAGGCTATATAAGCAAAGGAGGTGATGAGTACCTATTAAAAGAGCCTAGAGACTTTAGAGCCTCCCATTTAATTAGTGTTTAAAAGGGAATGTGAAATATTGGCTAGGAGGGGAGGATAGAAAGTTTTCAGAAGTGATGACATGCCTAGAATCTGACTTTATAACAGGAAATAAGATTAATCCAGGTCTTCTCCTGATGGCTGGTGCTTGGAGAGGAATCTCTTTCTACCATGAAAGGAAAAGAAACCAGAGCGGATATTCATCATCGAAATGTTCAAGAACAGACTTGAAAAATACTATTTAGTTGAGGGAAACCAAAACAAATCATAAAGATTTAGGATAAATATTCCAGCCACAAGAGAGAAATTTTCAACATCATCAGAAATAGAGAAATCACCTGTGAACAGCGTACCTTGCTCATTACAAACACGTTTGCACAAATGTGAATTTTGCTCTGAGGCAAACACTTTCTGGTGCTTAACGGCCTCTCCTTAGGAAGGACCATTAGTCTCTGAACAAGGAGAATTTAACCTTCTCACAGTTGACAGCAGCAGCTGTGCTAGAATTCAGGCCAGTCTTAATTCTTAGCCAAATTATTCATGTTAACTAAAAATACTTCATTTTTACATACTTAATCCATGAATTTAAGGGTTTTTTTGGATTGTGATTGTTGACGCATAGTTAATTGTAATTGCCATAATAGTTCTCTCCACTGAAAGTAGTTAATGTGGGAAAAAAAATTTGAGGATTTGAACTTCTGTGCACTGATGTTAACAATTCTGATTTTGTGTTTAGAAATTTAACAATGACTGGTGGATAGGGCGATTGGTTAAAGAAGGCTGTGAAATCGGATTCATTCCAAGCCCAGTGAAACTCGAAAATATGAGGCTACAGCATGAACAGAGAGCCAAGCAAGGGAAATTCTACTCCAGGTATGAGAAGAACATCAAGTATTTGTGTAAAAGTCCAGATTATACTATCATTCACGTGCTGCTCTTTGCTGTATTCCACAATCTTTATTACATGTTATCAAGTGGACTAGTGATTGGGCTTATTGATGGTATCACAAGTCCTGCATCTTAAAAAGTTCATCCCTGCATCTCATTTCCATTTGATCTGCAAGAGAATCAAATTAATTATTATCATTAATGAAAACAGCTGAGGTCATAGAATATTAAATTTAGGCATTAGTGCAGAGGAAATTCTCAAGTCCCAATCTTTTACTGAAAATATTCTGGCACTGACTAAACCTGGTGATGAATCCATGTCTGCAGCCTTCTGGCATGGCAGGAAGATGTTTTAGAGATGACAGCCTTGACAGCGTTGGCAGAGAGCAGCCCCTGTGGCCTGTTAGATTTCATTTTCACTTGAGAAACTCAATTTTCAGTTACCCCTACTGCTAAGCACTTAAAGGAAAACTCAATACAAAACCAGTTAAAACTGCCTTTGCAGATAGCAATTAAATGACTTATGTAGTAGTAGGCTGGGGCTGAATAACCCTTGCTAGTATTCTGGCAGTGGTTTGCCTTGCACTCAAAGAGTCACTAGAAGGGTTACTCAGATGGAGTGAATTTGAAATTAAACCCTATGCAGCCAAGTCCGAGGACATGGCAAGCTTCTCCCTATGTGAAAGGATGTGATATAGACAAGTCTTTTATTTAATGTGAATAACTAGGCTCCTATTTTCTCTAGCTCATGTTTTATTTGTTTATACAATGGTGCAAATACTTTGCCAATGGTAATGTTTTAGTGTTAGCAAGAATTTTTTTTCAAGTATCCACAACAAGCAAAATAGAAGATGCTTTTTGGTGAGAAATATCTGTCATCTTTAACTTGTATTTTATAACTGTCAGGCTCTTAGTTCAGATGGACCCCTCCCTTCCTTGAAACCTGTGCTCTATATTTGATTTTTATTGGTCCCTGCGTTATTGGGGGTCCTCAGATTGTGAGATGCCTTTAGTCTTAAAAAAGTAGAGGCATGGAGACAAACAAAGCATGTGCCTTTTATCTGTGGGGTATTGACAATCTGATACTATCCATTCCATATCTAGTGTTCTGGTTGTTTTAGTGTGTATTTTTATATTTTCCATATTGATAATTATATCTTAATTCTAGTTAGTAAAATCTTATAATTTGGAAAAGCTTCATTTTCCTGGGGCACAGACCACTGTTACCAACTTTGTAGTACTGTACATAGTTTGTTGAGGTTTGAAGTTACCCATAATTTTTGGACCATAAGACACACCTAGGTTTTAGAGAAGGAAAATAGGAAAAAAAATTTTTGAAGCAAAAAACGCGGTAAAATATTTAATAACACAAATAACATAATATTTCACCAATGTAAATGTAAACAGAACTCAACAACAGCATTAACAAACCATTATTCCTCCCAAATTTGGGCGGGGGGAGTGTGTCTTATAGTCCAAAAATATCATACCTTAGCCAGGATATATTTTGTTTGGGTTTAGTTTGTTGGGGTCATTCAGCATTTTCCAGTGTTTTCCTGTCCAATCACTTGAGGGTTCCATGGTCAGGGCAGTAAAAAGTTATTTTAGGGATTTTCAGAGCCTTTAAAATGTTCATGTGCCCTGTGAACCTAGGTGGTGGAATGAGGATTTTTTCATGCATATACTTAAGTTATTTTATACAGACTTTTCTTGGTTCACATCTTAGCAACAGTATTTTGTAGAATGCATTGTGGAAAATTTGAAATAGGCTTTTGCAGAAACAGACTTGCGTATCTTTCTCTGCTTCTTCATATACAAACTGAAAAAGAAAAACTTCTAAAGGAATAGGAAGGGTTATAACTTTTTGCAAAAATGGTTAAGGAAGCACAGCTTCCTCTGCCTCCCACCTGGGCACCCCTGGTCTATAGTTGGTTGCTGGGGACCCTGGCCTGGGCGCCAGATGTGGGGGGGCTCCGCCCGCAGAGCCCCATCCCTCCGTCACGGATGAAAGTAAAAACTACCAAGACATCTTGTGCTTGGGGAGGAAAGGGGTCAAACTCTCAGAGGAGAATGACCCAGAGCCCCATCCTCACTAGGCTTTTATTGGGCTCCAATACACCGGAATACAAGTTTAACATGTCAAAGAAATCTGAGGGCTTAATCGGAGCCAGTGTTTGTCAGGAAGGGGGGTTGCCAGACTTTGGGAGACATGCTCATTTCCTCCTGGGACACTTGTCACCTCAGGAAGAGCACACTTAGCAAAGCAGGTTTCACAGGACTTTAGGAATTCTTTCTTATGTCCGGATCACCCACGGAGCCGTCCTGGCCAGGACAGGGCTGCACCGCTCACCCCCACAGTTTCAGGCTTTAAGGCAATTAGGAAGCAGGAGACATCTCCCAGATGGAAATGAGGACTCGGGCTATGTCAGAATAGCCGGGGGGCGAGGGTCCATCACATCCTCTTTGCTGCAACCCCCCGAGTCCTTCCATGAGGCCTTCCAAGTGGTCGCGTCTGGCTTAGGTTGCCCCTCCCATGAGGAGTCTTACCCGTCATTGACTGCCAACCAAGCTATGGGGCCAGAGATGGGTAAGGCAGAAGCAGTGCTCCTGCCAAGGAGATAAGCTTTGTCTCCTTAATAGGTCACATCCTTGTGAGAGAACAGATCCAGATGAAGTGGGTCCCTTGGGCTCTTACACAGCCCACCATGGGGTGAGGGTTACAACTCCTGAAACCAGGCTGAATGGTCCGCAACAGTTGGTCATCAGCTCAGCTCTCTACTAGTACCTGTGGGAACAGTGTGTGTATTAGAGCCTCCGCTTCACAGATGAGGAAACAGGCCAGGAAAAGCTAGAGAACTGGACCAAAGCCACACAACTAGAGAGTGGTAGAATCAGGATTGGACTGACTGCAGCCTGACCTCAGCTGGACGACCAGGCCCTCTGGGAGTCATGTAGCCAGGACCTGACATAGCAAGCACAGAACAATTATTATTGCTAGCTGTTATTAACTATATTAGATACATTTTTTGTTCTTGCATTTTTTTTTTTTTTGTTGTTCTTGCATTTCTTAAAAGTGCGATACAGTCTCTGCATTTGGGGTGTGCATCCTCTCATACCTTAGTCTGGGGAACTAGGTTTCCTTTCCTTTAACCATATACACTTTCTTTTGATTTCTTGATTTCATTCCATCCTGTCTCTTAACCTAAGCTTTTGCCTAAATATGTGAAAATATTTTTCCTTCTTTTCAGAGGTTTTTACATTTGTCTTCTCACATTTTAAATGAAGTTTTGTTTTGAGTACATAATAGGAATTCAGCAGTATTTTAAAACTCAGACATACCTGGGAAACATTGACTGAAACCAGAGGTAGTAGAATTGTAGCACAGCTCAAGAAGGTGGCATTTTTATAGAATTAAAAATTAAGGACAAATTTGCATTCTGCACATTTTGACTATTTACTGTGTTGCAATTTTACACAATTCAAATAATACTTTGACTTTTATTAAAGTTCAGGTGGAACGTAAAACAAACCCATGCTTGAACTAAAATTAGACTTGGTACTTTAGAAAAAGAAAAATTCTGGAAGAAAATGTTTTTGTCCTGGTAATGGGTATTGTGTAGCTACTGGAGATTGTTTCTATAAATAACACTTTTTAGTCATTTTATATACTGCCTGGTATCCTTGTTAAATGCACTGAAGTATCTTTTAAGAACCTGAAAAATATGTAGAGGCCTTATACTAGCTGTTTAAAGTTTATGATGTGTGTTTTATGCATTAAAATCCCAGGATAGTAGTGATAAAATTCAACCTGCTACTGTTGGTTTAGCATATTATTGTTTACATAAGTCAATACTGCCCTTCAATACATAGACTCTGTATGTAGCAAATTATTTCAACCAGACCCTGGTTTGGCTGTGATAATAAACTTCAGGCAATAAAACTGTCCTCCTAAAATTCCGTCACTCTTTGAAGATACTTCTTTCCACCTTCATTTGTGAGGGGGCCCTTTGGTAATATGTTATTTAGTGCGCTGCTACCCTGGTACGAAAGGTCAACGCTGTTCTAATGTTAACTCCAAATTTTTAAGACACACAATCATGTCTTATATAAAACTTTAGAGTCTGGTAGTTCTGAAGTATACGCCCTTTAGATCATCCCTCAATTAACCAAGCTGAATCCTCCATGTTAGCCATTCTTGGGAAATGTTCCAGATACGATCGATCAGTGATACATGTGACACTCTGTTTGTCCTGTTCCTTCGTGTGCCTTTTAAAGGTTAGCAAGTTTTTGTGTTACTGTATTTTCTTTTTATAAGTCACTCATAAAAATTTGAGTCCTTTGAATCTTAGTATACAAAAAATAATCAAGCTAAGACGAAGGAGCAGGAACCAACTAAAAAGGAAACAATAAGTTCACATTGCTTTGGAGAGTCTCTGAGCTAAAAGAAGCAAAGGACATCTCTGCTATTTTCTACCTGTGGTCCTGGCAGAGAATTTGAAGGCTGCAGAAATTACCTGGATTCTCTTCCATTCCCTCAGGGCTGTTTAAAATAAAACCTTAAACTTGGAACAGAGACTATTACGTGGCTGTCTGCAGTACCTAGGAATCTCCACTGGGAATGACTATTTACCTCCTTGTAGGGAAGACAAATTTAAAATTCCATAAAAACACAATGAGTAATCATGTTTATTGAGCGATACAAATGTTTTAAAACCTGCAGTAAGTGTTAGATTTAATATAAATTTTTGCTTTACTCCAGTAAATCAGGAGGAAATTCATCATCCAGTTTGGGTGACATAGTACCTAGTTCCAGAAAATCTACACCTCCATCCTCTGGTAAGTAGGGGATAAGTGCTGCACAATTTGCATACTGCATTTCATGCTTTCCTCAGTCTTACCTAATTGTGTGAGTTTACATGCACCAAAGTCTTGTGCAAACCTCAGAAATGTTAAAAGGGATCAGAAATAAGAGTGTCCATATGCAGTTAGGAAGAATTTGGGAAAATTTTTTCTGGCTTTGGGGAAAAAAATAAAGGAAATATGTTAATGTGTTCACTGTCAGTTGCTTTAATGATCAAAATGATAAACATATTTAACTTTTTATCCTTTTCATCCACACAGCACATTGTCATGAGCACTGAATGGGTGAATGTCCATTAGCAGCCACAGTACATGTGAAGTGTAGGCTGCATTGTTAAGTAAAAAGAGAAGAACTAAATTTTTGGAAAGATGAGGAAAGGAAAATAAAATGAGGGAATTATAGGCCTGACATGAGCTATACTCTAAAGACTCTGAAAGATATGGAAGATGTATGGAAGTATCAAAATCAGATAAAAATACTGGTGGGAAGAATGACTACTGTTTTACTTAGAAAGTGGATTCATGCTTAGGGTTGTTAGATAAAATAAAGGACATCAGGTAAAGGTGAATTTCAGGCAAACAACAAATAACTTCTTAGTGTAAGTAAATACTATATGAGATATACTTAGTAATAAAAAATTATTTATTGGTTATCTAAAATTCAAACTTAACTGACTTCTTTGTTCACTAAATGTGGCAGCTCTCCCATTCTGTGTAGTACTTGGGGTTCCATAGAAATGGGAGACTGATAGATCAAATCGCATGAAAGCCCGTGATCAATCTGAGTTCGCTAAGAGATGCAGTTGAGAGTCACAGTAAGATTATAAGGATTGGCCTGCAGAGCATTTGAGCAAAATGATTCCATATCCCGTTTCTAGGAAGCTGACGGTGGGAAGAGGTCAGACGCAGAGACTGGGCATGGGTGAAGCTGAGGAACTAGTTGCACTCTGACTGCTGTGTCTTAAGAACAGGGCTCCCCTGTTACTAATCATCACACTTTGCTTCGGATGTTGGTGGCTTTTAAAGACCAACCCAGGGCATCTTAGTAAAAACTGTGAGGCGTTTTACATGAGCAAGATGTGAACACAGTGAGAAATAAGTCATTGTAGGAGGTATGTTGATTTCAAAAACCCATGTACTTATAATTTAGAGCAATTCTAAATTGCTCAAAAGTACATAAAATAGTATGTTTGAAAGGAAAAACTGAAGCTTTTTTTTTTTTTAGGTGCAATGTGAGGTTTATGTCTTCCGTTGACCAGCAGGGAGTAGTTAGTAGATATTTTTTGAAGGCACCAGAAAAAGGAGGCTTATCTGAGCGTCTTCATAAACATGTCAGGTTATAGGGATTGCAGTATAAACCTTACACTCTTCCCGTACATTTTAAAGGCTGTCAGGAGACCGCCAAGGCTAGAGACTAGGCCCCTGAACTGGGGAAATGCCACATCATATTGTGGAAAAGCAGCGGCTCCTCCCGCAGCTGGCAGCCCCCCTTCCACCGCTGGGGAGGCTCCTCCCTTCCCTTCAACCAGCCTGCAGCCTTCTCGTCCTTTTGGCAGTGTAAGAGAGTAGGTGCATTTTGAAGAGTAAGTTTGTGTATTTGTAAAATCACACTTAATTTTTGTAGCCAGATGTGTGTCATTACGAAAATAAAGTTCAATGAAGAGTTTAATGTAATAAAATAAAGGTGACTTAAACTTTCACCCAAGTTTTATACGGATATAGGACTCTGGAATAACTTTTCCAAATACCGAGAGTAGAAAATACTTGTGTCTGCATGGATTGGAGATATTAACCAACTATCAAATTTATCTTATGCATGTCAGAATCCTGGTATAATTTTTGTATCAATAGCTCAACTTACCTGAAGCAAAACTTCAGAAAATTCTACAGAGAGGGTCCCCCACCCACTTCAAGGGAAAGCTGCCTAAGCTCTCAAATGCAGGTCAGTCTGCAATCGCAATGTCCATCTTTGTTTCCCAGAAGCCCTATCGACAACTCTCCTCATTCATGGCTGCACCAGAGAATATAAGCATCTGCCTAAACTAAATATATTTGGAGATGCTCAAGGACTTGGAAAAAGAAGTGTTTCCACTTCACGCCTGGGAAATGGGGTAGTAGCCAGGTGTACAACGCATGCCCACAGCTACATGAACGCACACATCCCTGTTACTCCCATGCCCCACTTAACATGACCCAGGTGTCAAAGACTAAACTAACATTTAAATCTCAAAAAATGTCCCCAAGGCTCTCTATCAGAAAAGAAGCATACTAGTGAGAAAGAATGAAACTAGTTTCATATTTATAGAAGCAGTTTTTCCCAAGTAAATACCAACGTGTAAATAGAAGCATGAAACTAAAAAGGGGTTACATTTCTCAGCATAAGGATAACCACTGAGTTGGATAAAGTGCATAGTAAATAGAACTATGAAGAGAATTGAACTTGCTTCTTAATTCTTCGTACACTTCTTTAATGTGTTTTGAAAGTGGTCAGATGTTTTAGAATCCTCTGTGTTTCAGAATGAACCCACATGGATGTTAAGTCAACCAAAAGTCAGAACTAGTAAGTTGGCATGTTTTCAACTTGGGGTTTTGAGCCCTTGTGACCAGATGCAGGTGAATCTCAAACCTGACTCGGGCTGTGTGTGCAGGCAGCCAGACCGAGGGGCAGTGTCACAGCTAAACCTTCGGTACTCTTCCTTTAAACAATAAAAAATTCATCTGATCACAGCAGGTCAGAATCAACGGAGAAATCATAAAATCCAGTTCATGAACTTGGCTATCCCAGGGTCCTGTCAATGGTGACATGCACATAGGTCTCAATTTCTAGAAGGCTCTCAGGAGGACTGTCCCTTGAAGATGGCTTTTATAAGCTCAGGAAAAGATGAGGAAGGTAAACATGCACAGGAGTTTCCCACCAGAAGGGAGACCTGTCTGATGTCGGTTAAGACGTAGTATAGGAATAGTGAAACGGTGACCCAGATCCTCTCTGTCACACCCAGCAGGACACCAGTGACCCGCTTCCTAAGATGGGATTCAAGGGTAAACATTATAGGGTGCTATGAAAGTCAGCATTAATTCCAAACCCTGGGCACATTTTAGAATGTTTCCATCGCACACTGTGGGCGGAGCCATTCCGTTCATCAATATGCATGCATGGCAAAGAGAGAGAACACATTTACTAGGTAAGTCTAACTAAATTCCTGGAATTAAGTCAGGTCATTATTACCTTCACTGGAGAAAAAATCGCCGTACGTCATCTTTATGCCAGCAGTAGCTGATATTTGCAATACTGTGCAGACAATGCCAGGTTTTACACATTGTACAGGCTTGTGACCCAATCAAACAAAAAGGAACACTTAAACAAGAGATGCCAGTGCTCAAAAGGCTGAGTCATCTAATATCTGTAATAACTTCAAAATTGAAAATAAGGTGACACCTGTCAGATGGTCTCCTGTCATGTGAAAAGGTTAGCAGCGCCTGCTGTGAGCACAGATTCAGCTTGCGAATCACAGGGAACAGTAGTGTGGCTTCGCAGCACCAGCTGCCGGTTATTTCAAGCAGGTAATTTCTTCCTTAAACCTGAACGTGCTGTGGCTTCTGTTAGAGAGGTAACATGTAATATGATCCTGTGATGCTTTCCTGGGGTGAGTAGATTTTCTTCTTTTCTAATACTTGACCTCATCTAAATCATACAATGATTTTCTAGTGAGCTCAGCTCGACGATACTTTCTGCATCCTGACACACGGGACAGGACCCCGCTGGGGAGCAAAGGGAACGGATGAGCCCCGCTGGCTTTGAGAAGGGACCTCACCTGAGGAGGCCCCAGTGCGGCGACAGGAAGGGACTCCCAGGGCCAGGAGAACCACGTTCTGAGTCCTGGCTCTGCTGAGTTTTTGTCAAGAACAAGTCCCTTAAACTCTTCAAGAGTTTAAGTTTTAAAACTTAACAATAAGAGAGTTGAAGATTATCTTTAAAATACTTTCCAGCTCTGATTTTAACAGTTGATAAAATTCTCTAGTAATTGCACATGGAAGCATTTTATAAACTTCAAAACGAGATGATGGGCCTTTATTTATGTATTTTTTATTTAACACTTAATTTTTAAGTGAAATATTTCCAGGGTAAAAAGATTTTTAAAAGGGGAAGCACACCAAATCACACCAGACTTCTTGTTCTGCAGATCAGGAGACCAGTGGCATATTCTCTCCGGCCGTGTGCCCGCCCACCCTGCCTCTTGCGTTACATCCGGTGGCTGTATAGAAATCACTGGAAGTCTCCTTAGGTCACTTTATTAGACTCTTGTGCCTTGGAGGTCATTGGATCCAGTGTTTCCCCATTAGTCTCCAGTCAGGCCTGCCCTTTCTGGAGCCCTCCCTGAACCATTTCCCCTGTGTATGATCTTCTTCGGGTGGTCTGAATTTAGGATATTCTATTCTCTCTTTCCTTTAAAGGCCTGTTGCATTTTGAGTGAACTTTTTCACATTGTCTTATTTTTCACACAAAACCAAGCAAAAATAAGAAATCTAAGGCACATTAGAGTTGCATATTACCTAAAAGCTGGTTTAAGATATTGTAAGAAGTGAAGTGAAATGTTCTATACCATACTTACATTGATATGGAAAATATTTTTTCGAGATCTGGTGTAAAGTTGATCAAGCAAACAGATGTCATAAGGTGAACTTTCAGTTTGTTAGGTTTAATTACATTGTATTCTTAACATGCTTTACCTTTATATTTTACTTTGTTTACTGTGCTGAGCACTCGTGATAGATCTTTTACTAAGATTAATTTTATTTGCCTTCATTTTATTTTTTTATAACCTCTTTTTCCTCTCCTGTCTACCTGATGATTTTTGAATTGTTTGTCTGTATATAGCTATAGACATAGATGCTACTGGCTTAGATGCAGAAGAAAATGATATTCCAGCAAACCACCGCTCCCCTAAACCCAGTGCAAACAGTGTAACGTCACCCCACTCCAAAGAGAAAAGAATGCCCTTCTTTAAGAAGGTAACATTAACTTCCAAGCTCCCATCTGTCCACCTGCTCAGCTGCACTGCGTCACACTTCTAGTCCTGCTGATTGTCTGCGTCTTTGACGAGCCAATAACATGCATGCTCTGTTATTCTTTGTTTCTTTTCCATGCTGCTGTAGCTAAGCAGAAGCAGAAATCGGTAAGTCTACATTGACATAAGCTGTGTTTATCCTGCCACTGGCATCATTAGCATTCAATTGCACAGTTTTCTGAAATACAGTCATTTCTGCCCTAAGAAAAGAGCCTACCAAACAGCTGATTGAGTCCATGCATTGCAAACCAACTAAATTCAGTGAGTGACCTGTGAAGGCACCATTACAGTACTTATCCTTTTTGATGGAATAATATCTACCACCAAGGGAACTTGTTTAAACCTTCAAGGGTTTCAAACACTGACAACGCCATATAATGCACCTCTATTGTGCATGCTTATTCTGTCTGTCTTTGTCTTTCTTTTTTTTGGAAAGTTAACTTATAATCAAGCATATTAAAACCATTATTAGATTCTGATTTATGATATCCAGATACATAGCTTGTACTAGAAAAACATATTCAAGTCTTAATTTAGTCAGTATTTAAACTTCTAATCCATTAGGTGCAAAATCTGCAGATGAACAAGACCAGTGGAAAACTGCAGGCTTGTTTTGGCGGTTTACTGTGAGTTTTTCCTATTGTCATATACAAATACTCTCCCAATGTTCTTGCCTCCTCCATCAGTCAGATTTCAGCATCTCGCCTGTTGGACAATGGGGCAGTGGCCGTGTGTACAGCCTTTGCCACGGGCCCACCAAGATGCCACACAGTGATGCTCCGTGTACCCTGACTGAAAACTAGGTAGTCCTGAGTTCTCTTTACCCCAAAGTCTAATTCCTTTCAGCACATTTTGTAGCTTCAAAGCATTATTTTTTAAGGATGTGTCCCCACCAATGTCCGTTCCTTCCCTTCTTTCACATACCACTTTCCACAGCCTACTACGCTGTCTTTATAGTCAAACCCCCTCACGTCACCAGATCCCACACAACCACGGGTGTATCATGACACACAGGTGCTGAGTGAAGCCTGCTCTGCTCTGAACTCTCCACGCCCTATCCTTATTTCCTCCTGTGTAAGTACTTTGCTCTGTGGAGGAATTCTGAAGTCATCGATGAGGTGTCAGATACAGAACTGTGAAGTTTCTGTTTTTTAAAAAATAAATAAAGTATGGTTACTTTAATAATGGAAGACCTCAGCACCCCAGGCAGAAATTAAAGTAGCCGGATTATTTGTGTGAGCACAGAAGCCCCAGCCCATCTCTCTGGTCCTATCTTCTTGTCACAGCGAAAACTGACAGGCGGGTGACTGACAGTGCAGAAGCCCAGAAAGTCAATATTGCTAACTAGGCGGCTCTGGGCTTTGCTGAGCGGTAACATGGCCTAAAACCATATTAGTCAAGACAAGATTTTTTGAAGTTTTCTTACTCCCAAATTCCAAAACTTTTCCAAAATGTTTATCACAATTGTTCCACTGAATAATTTGAACAACATCAGGTTAGCAGAAAAGGATAGATAAAAATGATGGTGTCATTATCAATAGGGCACAAAGTACCAATATTCCATCAAATAAGGTAATTTCTGTAGCTACCCTATTGATTAAGCTGACTGATCACCAGCAGTCACAGATCAAAGGAACCAAAGTCCTGTCAAATACTGGGCCACTTAATACTTAAAGACCTAAAATAAAATTTCTTGGTAGCCATTACTAAAGTGCATGCAATTTATATTCCTAATTACAATGGTGGAAAAGGTATTCTTATACATCATCATAACAAAGACTTGTCTTCTAAACATTTTCAATATAATCCCAGGTGGTATAACTAATAATTTAATAAATATGCTTATGATGCCTTCGGCACTGGTATTCATTCTTCTTATGTTATTGATTGTGTGGTCAACTTCAGTGGAGAGTTCAAAAACAAAACAAAAACCCGGAGACACAGTGTGACATTGTTCTCCTTGTTTTAGGTTGCTTTTAGAGTGGTGCTTATGTGGCATTTGTGCTGTCACTGTATTATGTTTGTCTTGTTTTTTTTTTCTGTTTAAAAATGTATTCTACCTTTATTGTGACTTTTTCAATGAATTTTGAATGCTAGGTAAAATTTTAAGCAGTAAAACTTGACAGCACAGTTGCAGCGATATTTTCTCCCCTCTGATCGCATTTGTCTGTGACTACCACTGAAATCTCAGATGGAAGCTTCAGAATCTGAGATGGTGTGTCATTCTCCGCTTAAGCAAGTTGAATTTAATTGAATTCAGAGTTTGGAGTGAGCAATTTTAAGCAACACTAAAGTGTTCTGGAGCAACAACAGGCTGATGCAAAACTTATGTTCATATTTGTACATTTATCAAATTCTTAAAATACTTTAAAGAATATTTTTCTGTTGGTCTATGTTATGAAAATAAATTCTTGAAGTATTTTTAGATGCTCCTTAATGCAGAAAAATTCATATAACAATGATTTGTTTACCTCAGTTCTGAGACCACATCTCTCTCTTCTGCCTTAGAAAATACCATTTTGGGGATCAACATGCCATTCTTTGCTATCCAAATAGCCAATTTTTAAAAAGATTTTATTATTTTTAGAGAGAGGGGATGGGAGGGAGAAAGAGAGGGAGAGAAACATCAATGTGTGATTGCCTCTCACATGCTCCCAATGGGAACCTGGCCTGCAACCCAGGCATGGGCCCTGACTGGGAATCGAACCAGAGACTCTTTGGTTCGCAGGCTGGCACTCAGTCCACTGAGCCACACCAGCCAGGGCCCAAATAACCAATTTTAACATAAACAAATTAACAGTTACTTAATGTTTAGGAAAAATTATTTTGATTATTTTATTTGAAGCAGTTAAGCTCAAAAGTTTGGAAAGTGGTAGAAATTGCTACCAAATTTAGCTCCTCCCCCTTCTCTTCCAAAAGAAAGAAAAATTACGGGGGGGGGGGGGGCGGGGGGGGTCACGAGTTAGCTATACAGCAGAAACACCACCACATGCCCTTCAGAAGCTTTACAGAGGTGCACGTTGATAACGAACTTTTGAGGCCACTGAAACAGGCTTGATTTGCACACATTTTCCACCTTTCCTCCAAGATGCTAAACCTTGCTTTTTAAGTTTCGAGTAAAGGAAACTTAAAAAATATGAACTGCTAAGCTGTAGATAGTAATCCTGATTACTGTTTACTGAAATAAGCATGCCTGCTATTTTAAACTATTTCAGAAAAGTAGGACTTTTCGAGTATTTCGTAATGAGAGTTACAGTGTTTTGAAACCAGGTGTTATCCAGGTAAGACAGACGTCTAAGATGCAAAGGGAGTGAGGCGTTTCTTTTCTTTGTCCTTAACCATGTTAGGTCTGAAACTGTGACTCTTTATAAAATTCCAATGCATCTGGAAGCAGTCTTAACTCCAGTCAAGCCTAAAGCACCTATTCTGCATGAGGCATGTTTCTGTCTGTTCTACCAACTAGTTTTCATCCAAGAGCAGCACCTTCTGCTTTAGGAACTAATCTGTTAGTAGCGTTTCTTAAGAAGAGAGAGAGAAAAAATGCTTTAGACCAATTAATAACATGAAAACTTTAAGAAAATAAACCCACCAATCTTTGATAGGGTTTATTTAGAAAAGAGACAAGTTAAAAAAAAATGTCTGGAAAACCAGTGTCTCATATCACAGAGTTCAGAAAGAACAGTTTTTACACAAAATACTTAAGTTCCCACACCCTGTTAACTCTCTGAAGTCATCTCCTCTCTCCCCAGACAGAGCACACGCCCCCCTATGATGTGGTACCTTCCATGCGACCCGTGGTCTTGGTGGGCCCTTCTCTGAAAGGGTACGAGGTAAGTAGCTGCCCTCTGGGGTGCACTTGGCCTTTGCACGCTGAACTGCTTTGTGACTCAACCTCCCTCTCCTGACTCTAGAACTTGAGCTCCTACCAGCAAAGCATGTTGTTTTTCAAGCTGTGGTATATATTGCTTTCTGTTTTGTTCTGTTTTATTTTCTTGGCTGTTGCTCTGGAGATTTCTGCTAGCTGCAGTCTACTCAGTCCAGGGAATAGTATCAGATGGACAGTGACTGAGACCACTTGTGATGTAATATATTGTCATTAAAGCATCAGAATAAATTCAGGGAACTTTGACATTTTAATTGTCATCTTATTGGCACTCAGAACAGAAAAATGGGGTGATCTCAATGCTGCTTTTTCCAATTGGGAAGCTCAAGTTTTCAGGCTTTTTAAAGAGAAGTAAAATTGTTTTATTGTAATAGCAATATTTTTATTGTGTCTTAATTTATTGCTTGCTCAATTGCAGGTCACAGATATGATGCAAAAAGCATTGTTTGATTTTTTAAAACACAGATTTGAAGGGCGGTAAGTATATCAGAATCCTGGATATTACGGGTTTTGTCTTGCAGATGACAAAACCTGGGTGGGACAGGCATGTGATCCCAAGAGAATACTGAAGTCGATGGGGTGACAGGAAATCCGTTCCATCCAGTTCAATCTGATCCCACAAATATTTGTCACATTTGCTCCGCACATCCTCAAACCTGGACAATCCATCTCACTGTTCCTGCACCTGTGTTCATAACATAAACTTGGCCAAGTGCCTGCTGAATAGCCTCACCCCAAATTCATGGTCAACTAGCCCTCATTGCTGCCCAAAAGTCATACTAAATACCCCCCTTCCATTTACTTTTCTACCCTTCGAAAAGACTTTCAGACCAGCTCCTCTCTCCTCGGACCTCTAATATCCCTCACTCATCTTGCTCTCCCCCATGAACTTGCTTCCTGTTTTCATCGAGAAAACAGACACAAACAAAGAACTTTCGAGAGTTCCCACCACCACACCTACACCCACTCACATGTTTGCCTGCTCTGCTTTTCTCCTATTACTCTTAGCAATGGCCAGCCCACCCACTTGGGGACTAGGCCCCATTCACCACCCCCACCCAACACAGCCACACAGGCCTTTCCTCTCATCGCTGTTTCTCACGCTAATGGAACACCATAAGCATAAAAGACAAAGTTATTTCTTCCTTTAATAAAAAAGTTTACCTCATTTCTTTCCAGCTGCTTCATTTTTCTCCTGTTCTTTCTAGCAAAACTCCTTGAACAAGTCGTGTATGCAAGCTGTCTTCTAATAGCTCCAGTATGTGTCCGTCAGTCACCCCAAACTAGTCATGTCAGATCGCCAGTTGTGCCCGTCATTGATCCTTGCACTGCTACGCCCAGGGTGAATCTGCAGTCCTCCTCTCAACTGGCACGGTGGACCACGCCGTCCTCAAACTTTGTTTGGTTTCTGGAACCACACTTCCCTGGTTTTTCTTCTATTGCACTAGCTACTTCTTTCCCTCCTTTGCTGATTCTTCCTCATCAACTAGACATCTTGGAAACAGCAGAGCTAAGTCCTTTGGTCTACTTGCTCTTCTATGTACACTACTTCGGTGACTTCATTTGATGTTAGAGTTTTAAATAGCATTCATTCCCTCATTGGCCTCTCCTCTTCATTTCAGACCTGTATATCCAACTGCCTATTTCAGTATCACCACTACGATCTCTAATGGATTTCTCAATCTTAACCTTCCAACTTACTGCCAAACCTGTTCCTCTCATTGTCTTCCATTTCTCTATTAAGAGTTTCTTCATCTTTCCGTCAGTCCCAAGTCTCTTCAGCTCCAGGTCATTGAATCATCCTTGACGTTCTCTTTCTCTCCCATGTCACTACCCAAATGCTGTTGTCATCCATGTCTTCAAAATATATCTAGAATCTAACCACTTTTTACACACTCTCTGCTTTTGGTCTGAGACACTGTCATCTCCTCCCTGAATTGTTGCAATAAATAACTGTTGCAACTTCCTACCTGGTGTCCTCGCTTCATCCCTGCTCCCTTAAAGTCTGCCCTCAATTCAGCAGTCTCAACGACCTGTTCAGCTGTGAGCGGGATCTTCTCACCCCTTCGTTCAGGTCTATCCAGTGTCTTCTCTTTCAACTCAGCATTAAAACCAAAGTTCTTAGTGGCCTAAAAGACCCCCGCCCCCATGGTCTGACCATCCACATACCCACCCGCCTCTTTCACTTTACTACTCTCCCCCTTGCTCCTTCTGGTCCTGCCATACTTCCTTCTTTCTTATTCCATAGTGTCCCAGACAGCCAGATACATACTGACCTCAACACCTTTGCATTTACAGTTCTTTGTATTAGGAATGCTTTTCCCTCAGATATTCTTCTTACTATATGTACACACACACACACACACACGTACATATGTTCTCATCTGTCCCTGACTTTTCTCTCATAATTCTTTTATGTATTTTATGTATTAATTTTATTTGTTGTTATTCTCCCACACTTAGAATGCAAACTCCACAAGGACAGGATGTTTTCAAATTAGTTTTGTGAACCGTTGTGTCTAGAGCTGCGCTCGCTGTGAACAACAAATAGATGAGTGTTGAATGAATGGGTCTTGTGCCCTCTCTGCTAGGGAAATGCAGAAATAGTGAAGCCACTCGCTGTCTTTGCCTGTGAGGAGCTCATGTGTAAACCATACATTGAAACCTCAACCAGTAAAATATAAAGTAAATGAAAGGGCAGCTGGGCGCACATGTATCCAAGGTACAGGTAGCACAAACAGGAAGGATTAACACCGATTTAGGGATGTCAGCCTCCAGGAAGGGCTTTTTTAATGGACCCTATTTAAGTGATTTGGAAGAGAAGGGGCATGTCCACCAGAGGGTGTAAAGTGTGTGACAACATCAAGGTGAGACACAGCATCACGTGTGAGGCAAAATGCCTAGAGGTCTTCACGTCAAGTCTGGGCAGAGAGTGACTGGTAACAAAGCCGGGGCCAAGCCTAGTGTGTCACATTAATCAACTTAGACTTCCTCCTTTTCCTTTCCTCCCCTCAGCTTGCTTCTATAAATACTTATTGAGCACATTCTATGTGCTCAGGCGTTAAAAGGAGCAAAAGCAGACAAGGGCCTTGGCTTCATGGCGCTTACTTACAGCCTATTGGAAGGCAGCCTTGAGTCAAATAATCAGTGAGCACTATGTAAAGGTTAAGCCAACTTCTGAAGCATCGAAGATACAATGGGAGTCTAAAGGGAAACTCAAAATTTAAACTAAGAGTAGATTATAGGGGTTGTGTGAACATACATGGCTGGTGAATGCTTTTTTATTTTTAACAAGATAAATGAGCTGCCTTTCTTCTCCACATTCCTTTTCTTCCCCTGTCCTAACAATACAAATGTAATAGATGGTATCTGTAGGTTTCAGTGTTCTTTTAGATTTCTCAATGTAGTCCTCTCTCTCTCGAGCACACCTGTTTCTATAGCCATTTCTTACTTACACTAACTTTTGGCAGGAGAGGCAAGGACAAAGAGAAACTTTTATAGGAATACGAATGTCATTAGTAATCAAACAAAAGAGTGAAAGAGTCAGAAAAGGAACAGAGTTCAAGGTATAAAAAGACTTTATGATCAAAGGCTACCTAACCAAATGCTCCTAATTAGATATTTTTGTTTTCCATTGCTTTAAGAAATACATTTTATTTTGCGCCAGGAAACACAGCTTGGTCCTTGGGCCTTCGGCTTGGTCCAAGGCTTTCAGGTTCTGGCCAAGTATAAAAGGCACGCCTCTAATTGGGCCTGTTTAGCTTTCACTTCTTTATTCTTGGCTCTGTCATTTATCATAATTTGGAATTGTCAACATAAGCGTGCACGCCCAGAAAATGCTGCTAGACTGGGTACTCTGCTCTCCGTGACTGAGTTTAACCCAATACCCCTTTCTAAATGCCACAGATGGGGAAATGAGATGGAATTTCCTGACTTACCACTTCCATTCAAACCTGAGTATGTTTTGAATTTGGAAGACAGATTCCAGCCATAAGGTGTATCTTGGGCCTGTGTTCTGAAGTATCAGTTATCCAGACTGATTACATTTAAGAAACAAACAAAATACATCTTGCATCAGATGTCTTTTGTTTCTGGCCAGGAATAATTCCCATATGGCTTTATTAATGGACCAGCTCTGGCTCATCCTAACTCATAGAGCTGGGGTTCAACTTTCTAGGCCTGTGATCACAAAAGATCCTCAGAGGAAGTTAGTGTCCATAAGGCAGAATTTCAAAAAGGCATGCAAAAACTTAACATTTTTTAAAAACCCATGGCAAGACAGCGTAACTGTATCATTAAATGCCTTTGTTTTTGGCCAGCCAAGACAGCAATGGAGGGTGGAAAGTCACTGAAAGTATTGGGTATGTCTAACTCTAAACAGACATATAATTCTAAAAGGACAAATTACTCCTTAATTATCTATTAAATAAACTAAATTTATTTTTTAATTAAAGTCCAAGAGGGGAAAATATGAAAGGAAGTATTGGTGATGAAAAGATTCTAGAAAGGAATTCTCTTCTGTTCTTAAACCTAGTTAAGCTCATTTGCCAAAGCCCTGCAGAGTTGTCAGATACTCATTTAAATAGCATTTCAGTTGTCAGGTCAAAGAAGAGACAATAAATCATCATCCTTCTGTTGTGTGCAATAGAGTAGCCCATTCAAATAGGATCAACCCTAACCACCCATGTCATGTAAACAAAGCAGTTTTCCAATTCACCTTGTAGGACAATGACAAGTAAATCAGCAAGGAAATCAGAGACAAGAAGGAAAGTGATGAATACAACTGTCCTCCGGTGTTTTTAAAATGTCAGCTGTTAGCCCAAAGTGTCTAGAATTCATACTGGATTGCCATAGGGATATGTATATGTTGAATGTTGTGCAAAGGGATCTTACTGAAAAAAGTCAGTAATCCTAGGAAATATTACATCACTTTATTTTCTGGAAAATTTACTTAGGTGTGAGACAACTTCTAAACTGGTGGATTTCTGCCTTGGCTGTATATTAGAATCACCTATAGCATTTTTAAAACAAAATAAAAATCAAGGGCTTTTATTCCACTAGTAACAAATTGGTGCCAAATCTCTAGGGTGGGACCTAATGTAACTTTAAAAGCTTACTTAGCAATTTTGATGTACCAGGAGCGTTAAGAACCACGCCTCTAAACTGAACTGTCCCCACAATTTTGCCTTTAGGATTTCCAAGGTCTTTTTTCTTGGCGGAAACTCAAGTAATGACAATTCCCAAAGCATACTTAAGGAGTTGAAATAGGATAGTGGCCAGTCTTCACACAGCATACAAAGCTCACCACGTAAGCAGGTCAGTGGAAGCCCAGCTGGACAACACCATGTGTGAAAAGGAAAAAGCATGTGGAAAAAAAAGAGGAAGATATATTGTTACAGAAAACCCTGTCCTCCTGCTGAATGGGCTCAGACTTGAGATGCTCCTGAGTGGATTTTATCTTGTCTTGTCACCCCTGTGATCTCAGGATGGCACCCATTACAGGGCAGCCTGCCTCCCAGTGGGTGTCCAGGGCTCTTTAGAGGCACAGGACCCAGATTCTGGTCATCAGCAGTGCATGGGCCCCACTCAGCTGTGCTAGTATAATGCCTGGCACTTCAGGTACTCACTCTTCCCTCTGCCTGGAACACGCTGCCCATGTGGCTTGGTGGTTGCCAGGGCCAGGGTATGAGGATGACTGACCACTGAGAGGCAGCATAGGTGAAACTTGGGTGGAAATAAAATTATTCTGCATCGTGAATGTGACGGTGGATATCAAACTCTGTGAATTGGTCCCAGATCATAAAGGATTGATTTTTATAGTATATAGATAAATTGATTTGCAAAATCCAGTAATCCCTTTCCACACTGTACTGAATGTACTGCTATCCAAATGGCAACCAATTTTAACTGTACTGGCTGTATCTTTTGGTATTTACTCATTACCTCTAAATAATGTACTTAATTTGCTACTTGAGGTTACGGTGTTGGACATTATCCAGTGACTTCTACCATGAAGAATGTGTTGCTCTCTCACACCCTGTCCTCCTCTCTCGCACACCTCTGCATACACATCTCACCCTCCGTTCTCCCAACAGTTAAGTCATAACTTTTGGCTGGCTCCGTTTTTAGTATGTATTATAGCCATGTAAATAAGATGTAAATGGGCTATGTCAAATACATTATAGTTACTTTTTCATGTGCATTTTCTTTGTGGTTACTATGAGATAAATAATTTTACTTTTTACACTTAATTTTCTGTATATTTGGCACCCACTTGGCCCCGGATTCTTCCCCAGTTGTCCAAATCTCCTCACAGTGGATTCAAGTGCACCAAGTAGTTTCCCAGCTTTGTACTTTTGAATCTCTGGGCGTGCCCTGGCCTGCTGCCATCTGGATGATTTCTCTGTGTTGGGCGTGCAGTTTCCATTCCAGGACATCCCTTGTCATTGTCCTTGGGATTGCTGTCACCTTCCCTTTGGGCTTAGAGCCCCTTTTTCCTAGATCCCTTGATCTCTTTCAGGGTTTATGACAACATCCTCTAGTAGTTGCTCTGGAAAGAGTACATAAAAATTTTCTTTGAGACCTGAATGTCTAAAAATGTCTGCAGCCTGGCTGGTGTGACTCAGTGGATTGAGCACCAGCCTGTGAACTGAGAGTTCCCCAGTTGTTTCCCAGTCAGGGCAAGTGCCTGGGTTGCGGGCCAGGTCCCCAGCTGGGGGCACGTGAGAGGCAACCACACACTGATGTTTCTCTCCCTCTCTTTCTCCTTCCCTTCCCCTCTCTCTAAAAAATGATAAAATCTTTTAAAATGTCTTAAATCAACCCTCCCATTTAATTGATCATTACAATGGTAATGGAATTCTGATTGGAATGATTTTCCCTCAGAATTTTTAAGGCTTTTTGCTCCAGGGGACCTGCCTTTCCCCCGGAAGCTTTGCGGTTCGGCTTCGTCCCCAGTGTCATGGCATTTATGTGAGTGTGCCTGTCAAGCTTTGTGCTGGGTTCTTTCCATTGGGAAAAATCAGGCTCTTAATTCTAGAATTATTTTTTTAGTTTTCTGTTCTCTTATTCTTTTGGGTTTTTTTGTTGTTGTTAATTTTTTTTTTGGACTTTTTCTAATTCGGAAGTTGAACCTTCTAAATAATTCTCTCAATTTCATACCTTTCTTCTATTTTCCATCTCTTTGTCAGCCTCACTGGAAACCGCCATTATCTTTGGCCCTTTTCTCTTTGGAGGTCAGATTCCCCAGGGAACAATCTTCCATTTAAAATCCTTTCTTTTCCAAATAATATGTAGTCTCTGCTCTGCCTAGGGTCCCCTTGACCCAGACACTGTTTTGTTGCCTTTAGAGACCAGACCAGTGGTCTCAGGGCACGTAGGGAAGATGGTCTCCCGGGGGCTTGGTGTAGCAGAGGGGAGGTGGAGGGCCCTAACCCTCAAACACCTGGAACCAAACCTTCTGTTTCCAATACTTCCTTCGCCGCCTTCTGCACAGGCGCTGTGGCCCTTCCAGTTTGCTCCTTGCCTTTTTGCTCCCTCCCTACTGCTGCCTGTATATTCAGCTGTCTCCAGGCTAAGTCATTTGCACTTTCTAGCTTCCAAAGTTTAATGTTCTCATTTCTATCCTATCTAAAATGACCCCCTAACAAATTATTGTGTGTCACAACACCCTCTGTGTCCTCTTCACAACAGTCATCTTATTCTGTAGTTACTTCCTTTATTTTCTTACTGCCTGTCTCTGCCACTAGATTTTCAGCTCTCTGAGGAAAGACCATGTTTTCCTTGTTCTGTCGTCATGCCTTTCACAGCACTATACTTATGGGAGGGTCTATAACACAGGGCTGAGAATATGTGCTCAAGGAAGCCTGGGTTCAAACCCCAGTTTTGACATTTTTAGTTAATATGTAAACCTGAGTAAAGAGTCTACCTAGGGCTCATTTTCTTCATCAGCAAAAGTGGTATGATAGTAAACCTCTCTGTTAAGAGTTTTGTGATGATTAAAGGATATAATCCAGGTGATGAGGTAATGCTTAGTATATGCCTGGCCCTTGGTAAGTTAACCAATAAATGCTAAGGTAGTGCAGAATTAAAAAATAAATAGAACAGTCAAGTGCCTTAGATTTTTTAGCTTGAAAATATGGTCACTATATATGTTTCATATATAGATGAGTTTGAGGCATGTACTTCTGTCCCTTTTTCTTCAGTTAATAACCTCAGGGTCTTCTGTTACTTTTTCCCAACAGGATATCCATCACAAGGGTCACTGCAGACATCTCGCTGGCCAAACGCTCAGTGTTAAATAACCCCAGTAAGCACGCAATAATAGAAAGATCCAACACAAGGTCAAGCTTAGGTAAGTGTGTGTACTCCTGATAACTTAAGCTATTCAAACCCTTCTCCCTGAGGCTGCCAATGAGAAGATCTAACTAGATGATAATTCCTTGTGTCACAGAGCAGAGAAGAAACAGACACGTGTTACCAGTAGCTAGTACTACAGTCTTGGTGATTTTGTGGCATGGAAGAATTTGTTACAATAGTTTGGAGTTAAAAATTCCACAGGCTGTCAGCATTGTTTTGGTTGTGGTTTGTTTTCACTAAAGTGAGCTTCAGTGTGAACAGACTCAAAAAATCCCTGGCTTTGCATCATTGTTACCATGAGCTAGTTCATTACCTCTTTAAGCCCTAGTTTCCTCATCTAAACAAAAGAAATAACATTAACCTCCTTGTAGAATCACTGTAAGGATTAAACATAGTATGTTCTCTATACATGATAGCTGTTACCTCAGATCCCTTAATAGCTGAATTATAGCAATAGCTCTACCATTCACTATCATTCACGATAGTGTCGTGTGTAGTATAGTCTTGAGCTTGATAAAGGATGAAGTCAATCCCTGGTTGTTTTCCGTTGATTGACATATCAGTATTTTCATTTTGTTTATAAAAACCATGTATAAATTTTAGTTAGTGTGCTTAGGGTTATGTTTGTGTGTTTATTAATGTACGAATGTGACCTAATGAGACCCTCAGGCAGCTGTTTTGTCTCTGGCATGTGCATGGAGTTTGAGGTTAATCCCTGTTATCCATGGAACTCACTGGGTTGTTGGGTTTGTTTTTATCAAGTACAGTTTCTCAGGTTTGTGTGAGATCTTCAGTTTAATTTTTTCTATTTGTATGTTACGTATATAACTACTTCAAGAGACTGGATTTTAACATATAAGTTTTTCATTTACTTTGAAGAATATTATTTAAACAATGGAGTATTTAAAAATAAACTATCTGGTCATCATGAATATAATAATTTTTAGAACTCAATTTTGTTCACTGAACCCTCCCTCACTGACTAAACTTCAACTCATCAGTTGAATAAATGATGCAACAGATTCGTTTAGCTTGCAAGGCTCTTTGTAACCACTAACTGTATAGTATTTTTAAATTACTCATGACCTCCACATACTTTACTGAGCATACATTAGGCACTGAAACTCATCCAAACCTGGGGATAAAAACATGAATTGACGAAGCCCTTTCCCTCAGGGATCTTGGTGTAGCAGTAAGATAAGTTAGTTAACAGCCCGCTGAAATAGAGGGTGATATGTGGTCTTGCATTGAACTGGTTACCAAGATGGCAAATGTGCAGATTAGAGTCAGGTTCTGGTGTTATGTTGAATGTGGAACATGAAGAACACTTCAGGAAGATTTCCAACTTTCTGCCTTGAGAACCTAGCTGATGGTGTTACTCTGAGTATGAGGGGTTCGGGATGAGGAGCTTGTTTGACGGAGTGACTGGGGAGGGGATAAGGAAGGTGATGGCTACCTTTGTAAACATACTGAATTTGTAGTGTTATGGAGCATCCAGATACCCAGCAGACAATTGTGTATACAGATTGGGAACTCAATAGAGAGGACGAGCTTCAGATGCAGTTGATCTTCAATATGCATGGTAGTTATGTTCTATCAAGTCCCCCCGACACCTTATTAGTGAATACTGAGCCATCGCTTCTATGAAAAATGTAGCAGTGGGTTCCTGCAAGCCCCCAGTCACAACATTCTCATTAACCCATCACTATAGTCTATTTTCTGCACATTTCTGTTTAAAAATACCTTATTTGATACTTACCATTGACTCATTAACACTGAACTATAATTCATGCCTGAACAAAGCTTAGCTAACATGCAGTTTTCTCCATAAAGCACATCACTACCTTCCTACACTTAGAAGCACTGGCCAGCACTTTAGCACTGGGCTTGGGGGGTAAGGGGGGTGGGCTTTAAACAGTGAAATCACACACAAACACAAAAATGAGAAAAACACAGTACTAAACAGACCACAAAAAGGATACTTGTTTACAGTCTGAGAGCTGGAACAAGAAGGTAGTGTCAACTTGTTTGATCTCAGTTGACAACGTGCACCTTGGGGAACTCCAATTTTTTGCCACTGAGCACATATCCGTGAATGGCTGACTGCAAAAATGCCATGAGTATTGATTTGGGGCTTTACAAATCAATTTTAGCAAGTAGAAAAATGTGCAAGTACTGAATCCGCAAACAAGGATGGGCCGTACTTTTGGAAGCCACTAGTTGACACATGTAGCCAGAAAAGGGAGTGAAATAAGAGTAAGACAAGCCCAGACCCCTGAAGAGAAACAGTGTTCTTGGAATTGGCAGGGAAAGACGCAGCAGCGGCTGCCCAAGCAGTGCCGGGGAAGTTCAGAAGACAAGAGTTACAATGAGGAGAGAGAAGAGCATCTTAGTGTCCACCTGCTACAGAGCAGTCAAAGATAAAGATTGGCAAAATCCGCTGACTTTCCTGACAGGCCACATCTATCCTTGACTTTGTGCTGTACTCAGATGATGCAGGGAGAACCAGAGGAAGAGTCCCTAGACCCGTGGCAGGTGGCCATGGGGCAGAGCCCAGACAATGGATCGGTGATCCACACGCGTCACACAGGTCATCTGGACTCCTGGGAAACTCGGCATACACTTTTTGTTTGTAGAGAAGGAGAATGTCTGTGTTATATATTAACTAATTATATGTAAGTATGAGGATTTAGTTTTCCTTATGGTAGTGCTAAAGCATAGGTAATTCAAATATATACAGGGTCCAGCAGAAATAAGGCTTGCTTGAGTGTGGTTTGTAGGGTATGTGAAAGTCTTGCACGAGATGGACAGCAATTTGAACATTTCACCTAAAATGTCATATGGTGTTGATAGTGATCAAATTGAGACATTGAGAACAATCAACATTATACCATTTGGGAGCTAAGTTGACATATTCAAAATATCCAAATCAATAAAGTTTTTGGTAAATGAAAAATGTCTTTTATTTTACAGAAAAAAAATACGGTCTTTTTGGTCAACACAATATTTTGCCCACCTATTTTGCAAAAGCGTTCCCTTTTCTCCACATTCTTGTCAAACTTGACTTTTTGATAATAGTCATTCTGACAGGTGTGAGGTGATAACTCATTACGGTTTTTAATTTGCATTCCCCTGATGATTAGTGATGTAGAACATCTTTCCATGTACCTGTTGCCCACCTATATGTATTCTCTGAAAAAATGTCTATACAGATCCTCTGCCCATTTTTTTAATTGGGTTGTGTTTGCTATTAAGTAGTATGAGTTTTTAAATTTTGGATATTAACCCCTTATCAGATATATGACTTGCAAATATTTTCCCTTCAGATTTTGCTGCACTTTTTACATTTTTGTTCAGTTGCTTTTGCTTTTGGCATCAAAAAAAAAAGCCTGCCAAGACCAACTGTCAAGGAGCTGACCCCCTATGTTTTCTTCTAGGAGTTTCGTGCTTTCAGGTCTTAACGATCAAGTCTTTAGTCCATTTTGAGCTGACTTTTGTGTATGGTACGAGTGTGGTCCAGTTTCATTCTTAATCATTTGACTGTCCAGTGTTCCCAACACCATTTATTAAAGATGGTCCTTTCCCCATTGTATATTCTTGTCTCCTTAGTCATAAATTAGTTGACCATATGTGTGTGGGTTTATTTCTGTGCTGTTCTACTCCATTGATCTGTGTCTTTTTATGCTAGTATAGTACTGTTTTTATTATTATAGCTATATAATGTAGTTTGAAATCAGGAAGCATAATGACTCTAGCTATGTTCTTCCTTAAGATTGCTTTAGCTATTCAGAATCTTTTGTGGTTCTATACAAATTTTAGGATTGTTTGTTTTATTTCTTTGAAAAATGCCATTGGTATTTTGAGAGGGATTGCATTTAATCTATAGATTGGTTTGGGTAGTATGCACATTTTAAAAATACTAAGTCTTCCTATCCATAAACACAGACTATCTTTCCATTTATTTGTGTTTCGGTTTCTTTTATCATTGTTACAGTTTTCAGTCTAAGGTCTTTTATCTCCTTGGTTACATTCATTCCTAGGTATTTCACGCTTTTTGATGCAATTGTAAATGGGACTGTTTGCTTAATTTCTTTTCTGGAATTTCAGTATTAGTGTATAAAAATGCAACCAATTTCTCATTAACTTTATGTCCTTTAACTTTACTGAATTTGCTTATCAGTTCTAACAGTTTTTGGTGAAGTCTTTAGAGTTTTCTATATGTGGTATCATGTCATCTGCAGAGGGACAGTTTTACTTCTTCCTTCCCAATTGTGTGCCAAAGAGCTCTGGCTAAGACTGCCAATACTATGTTGAACAAAAGTGGCAAGGGTGGGCATCTTTGTCCTGTTTCCGATCTTACAGAAAAAGTTTTCAACTTTTTCCCTTTGAGTATGATGTTAGCAGTAGAGTGATCAAATTTCTTAATGCTTACAATAAATATTAATTTAGATTATAACTTGATTGTTCAGGATCAGTGGCCATGAAAACATTTATAGGACACATGAAGGTTATTTTTGAAATAAAAGTGAAAGAACAGAGAATAAATAATTGCATTGTTTTAGAACATTATTAAGAAACAAAGTATCAGAATACCATTTATATTTTTAAACTGCTGTTTAATTTGAATATGTATTAATATAAAGAGTATAAAGAACCTCAGATGCCCATCACCCAGTTTCAAGCCTCATATATTCATGGCCAAAATGTATTGTTTCTAGTCCTTCCCTTCCTCTCCAGCTGTTTGTGGACTATTCTGAAGCAAATCATAAACTTCATATGATTTTACCTGTAAATGTTTCATTATGTATTTCTAAACATTAGGGACTCTTTTTGTTTAAACCATAATGCCACTATGGTACTTTAATGCATCCCTAATGTCATCAGATTTCCACTTAGCCACATATTTTTCCCAATTGTCATATTTTACATACTCTTTATAGATGTAAATATTTTATTCATTTTCGTATTATAAATGTATAAATTACTATTTTTAACTCAGGATCCAAAATAAGCCTATACCTTGTGATTGGTTCCCTGTAATTTTTTACTTGAAGAAACTGGGTGACTTATTCCATAGAGGTCCAATCTGAAATTTGCCAACTGCATTACACTAGTATCATTTATATGACTGTCCATTTTCTGCATTTCTTATAAACTGGTAGATCCAAGAGCTTAATTTTGACTTTTTTCTTTTAGAAGACTGTATTATCCATAGCATGTGACCAAATATTATAAAGTTGGTATCTCAAGTGGTGTGGGCCCTAACTTTAAAGATATCCAGGTAAATGAAAGTACTCCAGTCATAACGCGTTGTGATGCAGATGATTAGTGACTTGCTTTTCCTTGAATACTACTTAAAATTACCTCCAGGAATCTTCTGCATGGATCCAGATGCATGAGGGGAATTGAAGGTCTTCTGTAGGTCCAGAGTCTCATGGGATTGGCCCTCATGATTGCAGTGGGCACTACAGGTCACATATTATGCTTTATAGACCTGCACTGCCTAGTACAGGAGCTTCTCTGGCTATCTAATTTTAAATTATTTAAATTTCATTTTAAAAATGCAGTCTCTACATTTCAGGTGCTCGATGCCCACATGTGGTTAGCAGCTATCATACCGGCCAGCATATGTCCATCATCACAGAAAATTCTACTGGACAGTCCTGTTTTAGACTCTAGAGAGATCATGCAGAAGTAGATGAACTGAATGAAATTTTCTTGGTGTTCAAGTAAATTTTTAAATGTTTGCTAATAAGTATTCTGTGAGTTGTATAGCTCAGATTTGTGTAGTGCTGCCTCTGATAGATAACTGCCTTTAAAACATGAATGTTGCAGGACCATTCTTTTGTTGGTGGAAGATAGGATTGTGTGTTTCTGGACAAATTTGTTACGGGCACTCTCAACGTCTCTCCTATCTTCAGCTTGCTAATACATGTGCCCATTACCATAACAATAGGTGATAAACACAGATAAGCCCAAGCAGTGAAAGGAAAGCTGGTGATGGTTGCTAGGGCACAGTGGTCAGAACCAAACACATGAAAGTTACCTACCTCTTAAGTTTCTATTTTATAACATTTTTTATAGCACAAAAAATAAGTCAGCAGAGGGAGCCAAAAGGTTTACTCTCAGAAAGTGTCATACTGTAAGGAAAATTTTATAGCTGGTTGAGAGAGGAACTCCCCAAATTTTCCAAGTGTTATGGAGAAAATGCTTTTATTAGCTCTATTGCCTATAAACATTAACCCGATGGCTGACCTATGTACCTTTCTGTTGATGAAGTAGTGTACCATTTTACTTGATCTCAATTTACTCTAAAAATACTGTACTTTAAGTAATGGAACTCTGCTTAACCTTTTACAGCGGAAGTTCAGAGTGAAATAGAAAGAATTTTTGAACTTGCAAGAACATTGCAACTGGTAGTCCTTGATGCAGACACTATTAATCATCCAGCTCAACTCAGTAAAACCTCTTTGGCTCCTATTATAGTATATGTCAAGATTTCTTCTCCTAAGGTAAGTAGGCTTGTTGTTGTTTGCTGTGTAGTCAAAGTTTGCCAAAATGTTTACATTGTAGTTACCGACAGGCTACGTCTTCATG
Source organism: Glossophaga mutica (assembly GCA_039655065.1). NCBI lineage: Eukaryota > Metazoa > Chordata > Mammalia > Chiroptera > Phyllostomidae > Glossophaga > Glossophaga mutica. The sequence continues at coordinate 164,900,173 of CM077303.1, forward strand.
CATCATAGAGAGTCTGAAGAGGTATTAGTCAGCTTTTAAGATTGACATAAACAAAGCATGATTATTAGTTTCATGGCTTAGAACAGCTGAGTCTCAAAGTGTGGTGGTCCCTCTGGCAGGTTCTAAGACACTTTCAGAAGGTTCACAAGGTCAAAACTATTTCCATAATGAAGCCAAACACCACTCACCTTTTACGCTGCTTTGACATTTGCACTGATGGTGCAAAAGTAATGGTGGCTGAAACTGCAAGTGTCTCAGCATGAATCAAGACTGGTACTAGACAGTACTGTAGTTGCTGTACTCTTCCCTCCAGGTTTTAACCACCAGTTAAATAACCAGTTTCACTTAATTTTATTAAATCTGACTCTCGTATAAGCCTTTTAAATATTGAGTAATAAAATAAGAAGTACATATAAGCTGCACATACCCAAGTATGTTAGTTATCTTGAGGACAAGCATCAGTATGATTATGGGAGCTATGAACTAACCAGCCACTTTTTTCATGGAATGCCATTATGTGAAAGAACAACTGACTGGCGATGCTTTTTTAGACTTGGGTATCACATCAAGGGAAACAATGAACAGCCTTTGAGTTTTATCATTGGTAGCAAACTTGCATCCATCTTTGAGAGCCTGGAAGCGTATACTAACAAAGACTTTTCTAATAAGATCAATGATAACATTAACGAATAGGTATTAATATTATATAATGAAGTGTATCAAACATTTGGAAGATCTGAAGAAGTTAGCAAATCATTATTTCAGAATTCCCGAGTGATGTTACAAATCATGCATGGTAAAAAATCCATTCAAATTTCAAGACAGGCCAATGGAATGGAATGTAGTAAGAAAAGTGCATCAACATGGTTTCCTATTTCAATAGTAACTATTCTTTAAGAAACTAGTGTGGTTTCTACACTGCAAAGAGTATTCACAATAATACTCTTATCTGAAAAGGCTACTAAATATTCCTTTTCTCAACTACATATTTTTAGGAGGCTGGATTTCATCACATATTTCAACCCAAACTATACATTGCAGATTACATGGAAAGCAGACAAGAGACTTCAGTTGTCTTCTTTGAAGCCAGGCAGTAGGGATACTTCAAAAAATATGCGTATTTTTATAAAGTAATTTACGTTAACATGTAATGGGCTTATTGTTAATTTTTAAATGAATATTTAATTTCTAATACAGTAAATATTAGATATAGTTCACATAAAGAAACTTTTTGGATTTCTCAAGACTCATTTAAAACAAAGGGTTAGAAGACAAAGTTTGGTAACTGCTAGCCTTGAGAAAAGATTCAGAATAAGCTCCATGGCTAGTTATTTTTTTATTTTTAGAGCTCACAACTGAGATTTATGTTAATATTGACTTTGCAGGTAACATTATACATCATATTTTATAGCTCAACATTTAGCATTTGTGGTATAGTTATATAAAAGGTCACCAGAGGAAGGACTGAACCTTGTAATTTATCTGAGCGCAGCTATCCCTGTTAAAAAAAATCTTATCTTTTACAGGTTTTACAAAGGTTAATAAAATCTCGAGGGAAATCTCAAGCTAAACACCTCAATGTCCAGATGGTAGCGGCTGATAAGCTGTCTCAGTGCCCGCCAGTAAGTTCTCTTTATGTACACAGTATAATCCAGATGAAGAGATCAGGCCTGGCATTACATTAAAAAACAAAAACAAGCAAACAAAAAGCAGACGGTTAAATGCCTGTTGGGGGAAAGAATCCTCACCACTTAGCAGTAAGCTTCTTTCCAAAGAAGTGACCTGTTCAGATCTACGGCAAGTTCTGTGGTCTCACCTTGCACCTAACACCTCTTTTGTATCTTAAATGAACAAGATTGTGGCTTCGAAAACTTAGTTTATAAGACAAATCTATTTGGGGCTAACCCTATTAATCATAGGGACAGCCTGACTGCCTTTTAATAGTTGTCTGAGAAATTGATTTGAGACCATGTAAAAACAAAGGTCTAAACAATCAGCTAACCAGATTCTGGCATCTGAATGTATTCCTACTTCTAAATTCATGCCTTACATACCATTCCTTGAGACAATAGATGGTTTCTCGTTTTTGTTTTTTTTTTAATACAAATATTTCAGAAGCTCCAAGAATTATGACCGTACCCATTGTGATTCCTTGGAGTATGTTAACATTTACAATAAGCACTTTGAAGTTTGGACCATGTCAAATCATCAGTGGTTTCACCTGCCAAATCTTGCCTAATTTCCAGGGCTAAACTTTTCAATCTATGTCAGAACAGGCTTCTTCCTGTACTATTCAGATTGTATTCTTTTCTTTTTACACCTCTTCCTACCATGGTATCAATTCCTTTTTCGCTATTGACAGACAGCCTTTACCATGCCCTTTAACAACTGTTATTACACCTGTGCACTCTCTAGCCACTGCTGTTGGTTAAGGATCCAGTGTTCTAAACAGCAGTATAATCTGACTAAACAGGACAGTCAGCAGATGGAAGAGGAGCACAGAAGCCAGAGCAAATACAAAGTGTTGCAGCTCATGAAAACCTCCCTCCTTTCGTGAGGCTGGGGGAAGGGGCATGGAACTGGAGTCAGTACTGGGCTGGTGTTAAGTGTATTGTCTGAAATGTCGCCTCTGCAGGAGCTGTTTGACGTGATCTTGGATGAGAACCAACTCGAGGATGCTTGTGAGCACCTTGCCGACTACCTGGAGGCCTACTGGAAGGCCACCCATCCTCCCAGCAGCAGTCTCCCCAACCCTCTCCTCAGCCGTACTTTAGCTACTTCAGCTCTGCCTGTTAGCCCCACGCCTGCCTCTAATTCACAGGTGAGGGGAGTTATCATCTGTGTGGAGAAACTAGGCTGCCTAAGGTCACATTGCTGGGACCCAAGCCCAGACACCAGCGCAGTGCTCGTGCCAGTAGAGCAGCTCTGTCCACACCGAGACAGATGTTGAGTCATTTAAACATCTTCCGTGTGAGTGGTATACCTGTAAGAAAGCCAGGGTAAACACTATGTACCATGCATATATACAGACTTTAGAATCACTAACATGTTCTTTAAGACAGGGGTAGAAGAACATTCTGCACAGCAGCACAGACAGTGGACTCTGGCTGCAGATCTGGGCTCCGCCTTTTACCTTATTCAGGTGTATAACCTTGAATATGCTTCTCATCTGCTCTTTACCCGAGATGCCTCAGGAATAATATTGGCGACCTATCTCAGGGTTGTTTTAGTAATGAGTTAATAATTAACGTGACTGCTAGGACAGTGCTTGTCTCTTAGTGCCACTTAACCATTTCATACTTCATTTTTTCTCCTTAATCCTTATCTTCCCATGAGTATTCAAACAGAGGTAGTTAAATATACACCCACAAGGAGAAAAATCTCAGGGACCTGTATCAGTATTTAAACCACAAAACAACATAAAATAATGCCCGCCCTCCTTCATTTAATTATTTAAATAACAAGGTTACTCTGTGCACTGTTCTGGGTATGTATAAATTAACAAAGTCCAATGTAATACGGTACAAACCTTGTGCTAGTGGATAGCATCAAAAGAATTTAGTGACTCAGCTAGCTGAGATTTCATTTCACCATTCTGGGTGTTTAAAAAGGAACCAAACGTGAATGGAGTTGCTATGTGATGCATCAGTGCCTCCCACTCTGACCCTGGCTGATGCCTGTGTTTTCTGCCTTCGACAGCAGGGTTCTCAAGGTGACCAGAGGACTGATCGCTCTGCTCCTGCCCGTTCGGCTTCCCAAGCTGAACAAGAACCCTGCCTGGAACCAGCGAAGAAATCCCAGCACCGGTTTTCCTCCTCAGCCCAGCACCACAACCATCGCAGTGGTACAAATCGAGGGCTCTCCAGGCAAGAGACATTTGACTCAGAAACCCAAGAGAGCCGAGACTCTGCCTACGTGGAGCCAAAGGAGGATTACACCCACGAACATGGGGACCACTATGTCCCGCACCGTGACCACAACCACAGGGATGAGCCCCATGGGAGCGGTGAGCACAGACACAGGGAGTCTCGGCACCGTGCCAGGGACCTGGACCGAGAGCAGGACCACAACGAATGCAACAAACAACGAAGCCGTCATAAATCCAAGGATCGCTACTATGACAAGGATGGAGAAGGATTATCGAAAAAAAGGAATGAGGCTGGGGAGTGGAACAGGGATGTTTACATCCGCCAGTGACTTTGGCCCTTTTGTTTTTGTTTTTTTAAAGTCTTGTATAACATTACCCTCAATCTAAATCGTTGGGGTCGGCATTGCAATCATACGTGATCTGTCTTGTATATTTTGTATTGCTGTTGCTTAAGTAGCAATAGCATGACAGAGTATTAATATACTTTTTTTCTTTTGTAAGTGCTATATAAATTTGCCTGGTACAGCTGCAGTCCTCTGGTCATGTCCTGGACTTTTCAGAAACTGCTTGGGGTAGCTGTCACTTGAACAAAATCTGTTGCCATCCAGGTGGCGTTAGTATTTTAAGAAATGTAGTTGATGTTTTCAAAAAATGTAGTTGCTGTATCTAGCAACCCAGAATCAGCCCAGATAAAAAGTGGAATTTCTTGATTCTCCATATTTTTAATATATAGGCACCTGATTTGCATATTCATTCATCCATGGACCACTGTTTCTTGCTTGTACCTCTGGCTGACTAAATTTGGGGACAGATTCAGTCTTGCCTTACACGAAGGGGATCATAAAGTTAGAATCTATTTTCTATGTACTAGTACTGTGTACTGTATAGACAGTTTGTAAATGTTATTTCTGCAAACACCTTCTTATAATTATATATATATAATATAAGTATATATATATATATATATATCAGTTTGATCACACTATTTTAGAGTCTTAATGCCAAGTCAGCAGATTTGCTTTACGAATTACAGGGACTAGAAATGCCCACCTTCAGGAAATTTGTAATACATCATCTAGGCACCTACTCTCCTTCTAGTAGAAAGTCTATGTACATACTGTAAATATGTGTGATTGCTTGACTTGAAAAGATTTAATTTCTGAATGTTTTACCATCCTTGTAAGTTTATAATTTTGACCATAAATTATGGTAAATATAACCAAACTCCAAAGGTTGTTCTAATCCATGCAGCTCACACTGATTGTGACAAACACATTCTTAGTAGCTAGTGTCTCATGTCACTGCACTGGAGGCTACAAGCCGGAACTCTGTCTGCACACATGTGTGCGTCCGTGTGTAAGAGTATGTGCGCGTGATTGGTTGAGATGAATCTGTATGCTGAAGACTAAAAGAAACTAGAGACTGATACCTACAATTCCACCCACCTGGCTTTGAACTGAACTGTGCTGCGTGTTGCTTTAATGGTCATGGAGCGTCAGGGAGCGTGCTGCCAAAGGTGACTGGGAAAGCGTTCATCTGTAGGCTCCTTGTTTTTACTCCTAGAGAGCAAAAAACACAGGCAACTTTTAACTGTGAGTGTTTCACTGGAAATGTACAATCTTTGTTCAAGTATTTGTTATAGAAAGGAAAGTTTACACAGCTTGTAGAATTATGTTGTGGGAAAATAAATTTTTCTAACTTCTCCCACTTCCTTTTCTAACCCTGCTTATTGTTCCCGTTATCTCCCAGTTCACCTATTATTTCACCGCCCGCCCCCCCCATGAACTCAAAAGAGTTTCACTGTCTGTCAAAACCCAGAAGTGCTTCTTATAACCAAAGTTTCTTCTCTTCAGAAGTAATCAGGGCAAATGGGGTGACTTGAAGTGAACAAAATGGTGAGAACATTTTCTTACATCAGACATCTGCTTGGAAGGGGAAGCCAGAAGAAACTATCTCCACGCCTCAGTGGCACTGCTGTAAGCAGCTCACGGTGTGATTGTCGTGCTGAGGCTGAAACCTCTCCATGTCTCCTGCATGTACATTCTGTCCAGTTATGACTGGACAGGTGAGACAGTATTAGGTGTACAAGTACCTAGCACTTGAAGTCTGTCCTTGGAAAATGCCTATCTATAATTGCCTCACTTCAGATTTGTACATTATATAATTATTATTTTGTTAAATAAGTTAATCTATTTTTTGTGTTGCTTTGATTATTCCAGGTTCTTGCCAAATATTCTTGGACCTTTATAAGTAAAACTGTTTCATATTTAACTATTTCCTTTACCCCCAACAAAGCTCATTTTTAAAAATGGGTTACCTATATAGTGTTTTATCAGTTAATATGAAACATTTCCCCCAGATTCAATATATTTGTTAATTAGCTCTCTACTGGCAACATGAATTTATTTATTAAACATAAAAACTGTAGTCATAATATGTACTTATGCAAAGTAGTCGCATCATTGGAAAAATGCATTCCAATTAAGATTACTTTTATAAAATATTTTGGATAATCTTTCCATCATGGTGAGATGTTGCTGATCACCAGCCTCATCCTTTGCTACATGTAATTTCATCCCAGTTAATGATTTCAGAATATTTAAATTCTTAACGTATAACTGGTATGTACCAAAGCTGCTGCTACCATGAATCCCTTTCGAAGAGTTGTGCTGATGGACTCTAATTTTAAATTCCGTACTTGCATTCTTAGCTTTTCACTCTCCTGTGAAACATGTTAGTCCAAATCCGAGTATTCCTCAAAAAACTATATTGCAGGGTTTGGCATCCATACATGAAAACTGTATGGTGTGCACACCTGTAAACAGTATGTACTAAATTTGTGAAGAAGAAATAATCCCAGAGACATTTCCTGGGATGTTTTACTGACCTGTGGAATGTAAAATTACGTCTTTTCACACAGCAAAAGCTTAATCTTAACTTAGTTGTAGAATTATGATATTTGTATTCTACCTAGAAAATGCTGGAAATGTTCATAGTTCTACTCGGCTTTTTTTTCTTTTTGTCAAACCCATTTCAGTTTTCCCTATGTTCTTTCTTTACTGTTCATTTAAGTTACTGTTACAGAAAGGTGCTGCTAAATGTAGGGTGTCTTCGTCATAGTGCACTCGGGATAACGCCACATATTTAACATGGTCTGCTACACATACCTGTTAAACATTTGCTGTCGGCTACACTGCAATGTTTGACAAACCGGATTTCAAGGCATTCACGTAAAACAAAGAGCTGGCTTCTACACTGTTTATTATTGGTAGTATCAATTGTGACTTTAGGAATGATTCTTATAGTTGAGAATACGTTAAATCTTCAACACTTCCCATTTATGGAGCATTTCCCTTGGGGCAATGCCAATCAGTGATGTTACTTTAGTGACCTTCCTATTATGTCTGATAAGATCATAACTTAAGGTGGGTAAAGGATCTTTTAAGTATGAGCACAGACGAATAATCTTCCTCCACCTTAATACGACATTTGCAGCAATTTTTCATGACAAATTGAATTCCTCACCCTTGTCTGTTTGCTCAACAATGTAATGCTGCTAGTCTTGGAAACTCTGATCTTATTAAAACTTTTAAGAGTCACACTGTTAGAGAAAAAAGGTAACTAAATGGTTTGGGGTCAGTTGTTTAATTTTGGCTAAATTATATTTTTAACTATTTGTACTTCACTTTGCTATTTAAACTAAATGTGATACAGGATTTTGAAGTAAAATGTACTCACTGTTGAATTAAAATGTTTTTTCTGTTTCACAGAAATATATGTCAACACTAAATATGTTAAAAGATAATATATTAATTTTCTTCCACACTTTCCTGATCTTTTTCCTTTTTATTGTATTTTTCCTATGTTTCTTTGTCCTTTAAGATTGAATATGTTTCATTTTCCTATTCGCTTTAATATTTGAAGGAAAGAAATCCACTGAAATGTATATGTTAAAGGAAAAAATTTTAACAGTATTATTTGTCCTTACTATTTTTGATATGCAAATACTTTCTTCTATTTTGCCTGTGATGCTTATGCTGTGCTATTTATCAGTATTAATCAAAAACGTACACATTTGCTACCATTTTCATCCCAGCTTACCACATGAGGCTTTATAAACAGCATGAGAAGAAATGGATTTGGTGGATTTTTAAAAATACATTTAAAATTTGGGGAAATGAGCCCTAGAAACAGAAGTGCCACAGATAAACACCATTTCTCTTTAGTCAACGCCACTGCCTGGATGTAATGCAGAATGAGGGATGTAAAGAAGTCAGTCACTTATCTGAGTCTGACGGAACTTGAAATACTCTTTCCTTCCTTTATTAAGCATCTGTTGGTGATCCGCTCTGAAGCAATGACAGAAAACACAGAGCCCCTGCCTCTAGGATCTTCCCAAGTCGTAGGGTAGAAGTTACAGCCATGCCTAATAAACCAGAGTGTTTACGAAGTGCCATAGTACCAGTGGATATGGGCCCTCAGGTACAGAGAGACAAATATCTAACCCAACCTCAGGGAAGGGTATTCAAGAAAGGCTTCTTCAGCCCCGGCTGGGTGGCTTGGTTGGAGTGTTGTCTTGTACACCAAAAGGTTGCAAGTCCAATTCCCTGTCAGGGCACATACCTGGGATGCAGGTTTGATCCCTGGTCAGGTCACATACAGGAGACAGCCAATCAATGTTTTCTCTTTCCCTCTCTCCAAAATCAATGAATAATATCCTCCAGTGAAGATTAGAAACAAACAAAAAGGCTTCTTCAAAGATGAGGCCATCAAAAGGTCTTACCTGATCCAGAAGGCTTTGCAGTCTTGTTAGATATAATAGTTATGAGACATTCTTAACGAAAACCTATGGGGGAGAAAAACTATTAGGCAATTGTTTCCAAATGCCTACTTTATATGCCCAAACCTCAGGGATTCTGGGATAACTTGATAAAAGTTAACAAAAACAGACATATATAACTCTACATGAGACAGTCTTTAAATTAGGACTGGGTGTTTAAATATACCTTATCTAAAAAGAGGTAGGATGAAGCAAGAGTAAGCTTATGACTAATTTTTTTAAAAAGCAGTCACATTGGCCACTACAGGGAGACGTCTGGTTACTTCTGTGGTTTGGATTCCATTCCTGTTTTTATCTGAATTCAGATTTGATTGTACAGCGGTCCTTTTGTGTTCTGATCTATCACAACCACAACAGCCTTGTCTGAGGCTGGTGCTCTGTGAGACTACGTTCAACAGGAGGACAGCACGGCCTGCCTGTAGGTGCCTGCCAGGCCAGTTCACAGTTGTCAGACGCTGGCGATCTCTTTCTCACTAGTCACGTCTCTATGAACTGTTATAGCTTGTTCCAACACAGGAACAAAGTACTGGCATTGTTTTCGGTTTTTAATTCTACAAAGTAAAGAAAAGATTTATTTTACTTTTTAGTTTAAAAGCATCGGGAAAAAAAGAAAACAGTAAAGGCAGAGTATCATTTAGAAGAGATCCAGACTTCATTTGAAAGAGGGTTTATTTATCAAACAGTAAGCAAAAAAAGAGGTAAAATACTCAGCTCAGTTATTGGCACATGGTAAATGACATACTTCCCATGCCCTGAATTCTTAAGGACCTACTTAGGAACTCAGGAATGAAAACTAATTACTTTGTATAATCAAATTAAATATTGCTGACTTTCTCCATGTTAGAGTCACTGATTATCATTACAAATTACTTGCATTTTTTATAAAGTAAAACACAAGACCCCAAATAAAAATGTCTCATATATCTATAGGCATCTCCTTTTTGCTGAACTCAGCTAAATTCAAAAGGAAAAATTATTTTAAATTACAAAATATAACCTCATACCACTCCACTGATTACTTTCTCTGTGTCTTTTGATTGCTGGTGAAACAGCTGGCAGCCTTTTCTGCTACCCTAGCAATGATGTCATCAATCACCTGGCCTGACAACAGACTGGTTTTTAAATTAAAAAACACACGCAGAGCAAATATTTGGAATTTTCATTTCTAAGAATCATTCTCCTGTATACTTTTGCATTTTAGAAATTTTGCAATAAAAAAACCTATACAATCCTTATTTGCCATCCAAACTATGTCTTCTACTCTGGCCTCTCTGACAGAATCAATGTTCGTGTCCTGTAATGGCACGACAGATGGATCAAATCGCTGCAGCTGTTTCAACTGTTCAAATGACAGGCCAGCTCCCATCATTCCTTCTCCTCCAATATGTGGTTCCTGTTGAGAGGAAATGAATAAATATCATGAACATCCTACAATTAGTGTGTGTGCCTGTGCACAATTTAAGTTAAAAGACAAATTCAGTTGTAATTATCACAAGTTCCAAAAACAGAAAAATGAGTAAATAGCTTTTATTTTTGTAGAATGTACTCTTTTTCCAGGTAATGAAGTGGAAAAGCCTTAATATATGGTCACCTGAAGAAGGAGTACCTATTATAGCTTATATGCTTATTAAATACCATGAGAGTGCAAAGGACCTGAGTTTCATAGTTAAAAATATATGGATTCAAATCACAGCCCTGCCACATTTTAGCTATGTGACCTTAAGCAAGTAACTTTACCTGTTTCTTCATTTATAAAACAGATAAAATACTCAGATGTGAGGCTTAAATGAAGAAGGTGGTATCATATAGTGGATGACATTTCAGGGTATATGGTCCTCAGTGAATAGAACAGTATTAGTAACAGCAATAGAGAAAAATTTAGCTTTATTTATGAGACTCCCCCAAACTGACAGGAGTTGTTTGGGCCTCTAAAGGTGCCTGTTTCTGGCGCATACCAAGTGGATAAAGTTTCTGTTGTCTTTAAATGCACTAGAGTATCAAAAAGAGATCAATTACGGCAGCATCAATCAGTTTAGAGGAATAAAGAATTATCAGGAATACTTGCAAACAACTGTGCAAAAGATCCATAATTCTAATCTAAGTCCCCATTTCACAGATGAACATCTGTGTGTTACTGAAGATATATTTTCTTAGGTATACGTCTTAAAAGCTAGCATTTATTAATCCATGGGGGGAAACTCTTTTAGAAAAATATATTGAGTATATATGTACGTACACTGGCACAAAATACCAAGTGAATTCTGAAGTCTTCCTTTCATCTACAATGTAATTAAATTAATTTCTGCATCAAGAAACCATCTCCGGATTGCTTTTTATTTATGTATTCCAATTACCTACGAGAATTCTACACAGGAAGGCATTAAAGTTATACGTTCAATGTATCTGAATGAATGTGAGCATTATATAGATGTAAGTTTAATCTCAAACATCATGGGCTAAAAATCTAGTTATAAGTATCTTTCCAATAAACATCATAACAGAAAGACAGTGCTAGGTAAAATAAAGTAAAAGACAGCTTTTAACATGTTACCTAATTTACATAAGATACTGTAAAGAAGCAATAATCCTGAGCCACCTCCCCACCTTGGTTATAGTCTTTTGAGATCCCAGTTATTTCGAGACTTCTTGGGCTTTGATGTGACATGAGAAAAAATGCTCAAAATTTTCCTTATTCAAAAAATCTACAACTGAAAAGGGGAAAAATATTTCTGCAAACAAAATTCTGAGCAACATGAACAGAACCGCAAGAAGAAGAAGGCTCTAACAAAAATACACCTGAGCTCTGTGGCATTTTAACACAATTACAAGGAATGAACAAAAGGGAAAAGTTTGAAGAATATGAAATTCTCTATGGGCAGTGTACAATAGATGTAATGAGGGAAATATTTTTGCTTACGGCAATTTGTTTCAAAAGCTTTACCTGACATATTTCATCATAAAATAGCCTGTGTTTATCACTGCTCTTAAGATTCCATGATTTATCACATCACACTAAGGAAATGCACTGTAATCTTACCTGGGGCTGAAGCTGAAGAAAAGGAAATGTTGTGAGGGCCCAGGCTACTTGTTCTTCATTTTCTGCCAGTGTGACTGTGCACGTGCTATAAACCAGCACTCCCCCTGGCTTCAGCAGCTTCACTGCCTAAAGAAAAATGTGAGCAGACTACGTGTAGCAAAAGGCTAAATAAATGTTTTAAGGAATTTTATATCTATATGATACCTTTCAAATATCTGAGGTAAATAAAATGATGTTCTGTATGATCAGGATTTTTTCCTAATCAGATGTTCCAGACTAGATACATGTCATTATCTTGGAGCCTTTATATCCCATTTGGACCAAGAGTTGACCAAATATGATCATTTAGTTTCATGACTTTAGATTACCAAATTTACATTCTTAGGCCAACCTTCTTTCTAAATTCCATACTCATGAGACTTCCAATCAAGATGGAGGCATAGGTAAACATGGCTCACCTCCTTGCACAACCACATCAAAATTATAACTAAAATACAGAACAACCATCACTCAGAACTGTCAGAAATTAAGTTGAATGGATGTCTGACAACCATGGAATTAAAGAAACCACACCCATTCAGACTGGTAGGAGGGGTAGAGATGCAGAATGGGTGAGTCCACATTCATGTGTGGTAGATAAAAATTCAATAGGGATATCTCAGGGACCAAGAGTCCCAGCCAAACACCAGGGCCCCCAGCCTAGGGTTCCAGTGCCAGGAAGGTAAGTCCCCATAACTTACAGTTGCAAAAACCAGCTACGATTGGGTTGGTGGAAAAAACTGCTAAAGTCCCATGCAGTTCCTTTTATAGAACCCCCAGAAAGACTTAATTACTCAGACCATTCCCTCTGAGCTTCAACGACAGGTAACAGCTTAAAAGGCAACAGTGGACAGGGGAAGAACCAAATTTTCTGGCATCAAGGAAGAGCTGGGGGACAGTTTTCTCCAACATAGAGAGGTAGGCAGAGGCCATTGTCCCTTTTCTGAACCCTCCCCCCATAGAGCTACAAAGCCTGAAGGCAAGAGCTATATCTGAGACTCAGTCACTCTGGCTAACACAGTTTGCCCTACCCTGAAGATCCCCTGAGGCTCTGTCACACTCAACTTATAAGCCAACATAAGCTGTTAACTGTGCTTTTTCATAAGAATGGCTGGTCTTGGCTCATGCTTCACAACATCCTAAATCCTCTCAAAAAAGCAACTGGCAGCCTCAGTGATCCCTTAGCCCCCACACCTCTTGCTAAGTCCCCCAGGCTGAGTACTAGCAGCAGCCAGCCTAGCTTCACAATTTGGCCTTGCCTGGGAACCTCCCAGCCCAACACAAGTAGCAGCAATCTGAAGATTGCTTTATAGCTCATATAGGGTGGCCCTGGGCAGAACACAAGTGGGGGCTGATGTAAGCCTGCACCACCTGGGGAACCTCAGAGCATGCACACCCAGTGCACAGCTACAGACTATATCAGAGCACCACCACCTTACCCCCACACAGCCGATGCTGCACAAACGGGCAGAGGTTGGTGGTAAGTGGTCAAACCCAATTCTTGCAGATGTCTGGCCTGGGTAAATCTCCCCCATTGCCATGCCAACAGCAATCAAGGCACAACTACAAGAGGAGGGTGTACTCAGCCCACACAAAGAACATACCTCGAGTACTGAACTTGTGTTATAGGGAGGCTGTGCCTCTGGACCCTACAGGACACCTACTACATTAGGCCACACTACCAAGACAGGGAGTCATAGCAGCTCTACCTAACACATAGAAACAAATAGTGGGAGGCTGCCACAATGAAGAGGCAAAGAAATGTGGCCCAAATGAAAGAACAAATCAAAACTCTAGAAAAAGAACTAAACAAAATGGAGATAAGAAATCCGTCATATGCAGAAGTGAAAACACTGGTCACAAGGACACTCAAGGAACTTAGTGAGGACCTCAACAGCATAAAAAAAAAAAATCCAGTCAGAAACAAAGGATACACTAATTGAAATAAATAATAATTCATAGGAAAACAACAGTCGAGTGGATGAAGCTGAGAATTAAATCTATGATTCGGAACATAAGGAAGCAAAAAACGACTGATCAGAACAAAAAAAAAATCCAAAACAAACAAACAAACAAAAAAACCCAAAACGATGACAGCGTAAAGTGCCTATAGGGCAACTTCAAGTGTTATAAAATCCACCTCATAGGAGTGCTAGAAAGAGAAGAGAAAGAACTGGAAATTGGAAATCTATTTGAAAAATAATGAAAGAAAACTTCCCTAATATAGTGAAGGAAATGGCCATGCAAGTCCAGGAAGCACAGAGAGTAAAAAACAAGATGGCTGCAAAGACGCCTGCTCTAAGACACATCGTAATTAAAATGTCAAAGACTAAAGATAAAGAGAATCTTAAAAGCAGCAAGACAAAAGCAGATACCTACAGAGGAGGTCCCATAAGACTGTTTCTCAAAAGAAACTGCAGGCCAGAATGCATTAGCAAGAAATACTTTTTTTGAAAGTTTTATTTCTTTTAATAGCAGAGAACAGACAAGTAGACAAATACCAACAGAGGAGATAGAAAGTTTTTTTTTTTAATTAGTCAAGAGTTTTCCTTTATGTAGGTTTTTTAAAAAAAATGTTGTTTTATTATAGTTCCAATTTTGTCCACAACCCCCACTCCCACAGTCAATCCCTGCCCTGTTGTCCATGTCCATGGGTCATTTATACTTATTTTAACTAGACCCTTCCCCTTCTTTCCCCCCTTTTTCCCCTCCCCTCTCCCCTCTGGTCCCTATCAGGTTGTTCCTTGTTTCTATGCTTCTGGTTCTATTTTGCTCCTTTATTTATTTTATTCATTAGGTTCCTGTTATAAGTGAGATTGTATGGTATTTGTCTTTCACCTCCTGGCTTACTTCACTTAGCTAACACTCTCTAGTTCTAGCCAGGCTGTCACTAAAGACAGGAGTTCCATCTTTCTTTCTGCTGGGTTGTACTCCATTGTGTAAATATACCACAGTTTTTTGATCCACTCATTTACTGATGGACACTTAGGCTGTTTCCAGCAATTGGCTATTGTAAATAATGCTGTTATGAATATAGGAGTGCATAGGATCTTTTGAATTGGTGCTTTGCGATTCTTAAGGTATAATCGCAGCAGTGGAATCAGTGGATCAAAAGGCAGTTCCATTTTTAGTTTTTTGAGGAAATTCCATACTGTTTTCCAGAGTGGCTGCATCAGTCTCCATTCCCACAACAGTGCAGTAGGGTTCCTTTTTCTCGACAACCTTTCCAGCACTTGTTGTTTGTTGATTTGTTAATGATGGCCATTCTGACTGGTGTGAAATGGTATCTCATTGTGGTTTTAATTTGTGTATCTCTGATGGCTAGTGATGTTGAGCATCTGTTCATATGTGCATGGGACCTCTGCATGTCTTCCTTAGAGAAGTGTCTGTTAAGATCCTTTGCCCACTTTTTAATCGAATTGTTTTTCTTCCTAGGGTTGAGTTATATGAGTTCTTCATGTATTTTGGAGATCAAATCCTTCTCCAAGGTATCACTGGCAAATATATTTTCCCACACAGTTGATTCTCTTTTTGTTTTGATGATTTTTCTTTAGCTGTGAAGATTTTTAACTTGCTGTAGTCCCATTTGTTTATTATTTCCTTAATTTCTCTTTCCCTTGAAGATATATCGGCAAAAATATTGTTGTGTGGGATAGCCAAAATTTTACTGCTTATGTTTTCCTCTAGGGCTTTTATGGTGTCATGGCTTATATTTAAATCTTTTAACTATTTTGTGTTTATCCTGGTGTATAGTGTACATTAGTGGTCTAGTTTCATTTTTTTGTATGTACCATTTCCAGATCTCTCAGCACCATTTGTTGAAGAGGTGGGCCTGCTATTATTTTTAGCACTTTACATGGGTTTTCTCAATAAATCCTTTTAAAAACTATGAGGTATGGTTCCTCTCTCCACTGAGGTAAATCAATGTTCCTGAAGTCACTTATGTGAGGGATGCATGACTCCAATCAAGATGTATCTGATTCTGGCACTCCTCACGGACTAGAAAAATCTCAAGTAAACAATCAAACCTTGCAGCTAAAGAAACTAGAAAAAGTAGAAAAAACAAAACACAAGGTGAGTAGACAGAAGGAAATAATGAAGCTCGGGGAAAAAATAAACAAAATAGGGTCTTAAAAAAATGGAAAAGATCAATGAAACCAAGAGCTGATTCTCTGCAAAGATAAACAAGATTGACAAACTTTCAGCCAGACTCATCAAGGAAAAAAGAGGGCCCACATAAATAAAATCAGAAATGAAAGAGAAGTCCCAACAACAGCACATAAATACAAAGAATTATAAGAAAAGACTACAAAAAACTATATGCCAACAAACTGGGCAACTTGGAATAAGAATGGATAATTTCCTAAAAAAATACATCTCCCATGACTGAATCACAAAGAAAAAGAAAATATGAACAAACTGATCAACTAATCAAATAAGTAATCAAAAAACTCACAATGAATAAAAGCCCTGGAGCATATGGCTTCACAGATGAATTTTACCAAACATATAAAAAAATATCACTTTCTTAAACTATCCAAAAAAACTAAAGAGGAAAGAAGACTCCCAAGCTCATTTACAAGACCAGCATTAATTACCCTGATACCAAAGTCAGAAAAAAATACTACCAACAAAATAAAAAAAGAGAAGGAAGGAAGGAAGGAAGGAAGGAAGGGGAAAGAAAGAGAAAGAGAGAAAGAGGGAGGGAGAAATCATGGAAAACAAAATAGGATTCCTCAAAAAGTTTAAAAATAGAATCACCATAAGACCCAGAATTCCCACTTCTAGGCATTTATCCAAAGAAATCCAAAACACTAATTTAAAAAGATATATATATCCCTATGTTCACTGCAACATTATTTACAATAGCCAAGATATGGAAGCAGCCTAAGTGTCCATCCATAGACGACTGAATAAAGATGATGTCCTACATAAATACAATGGAATATTACTCAGTCATAAAAAGAATGAAATCTTACCATTAGCAACAACATAAATGAATCTAGAGAATATAATGCTAAGTGAAATAAGTCAGACAGAGAAAGACAAATACCATATGATTTCACTTATATGTAGAATCTAAAAACCAAATGAACAAGCAAAATAGTAAGAAACTCATAGATACAGAGAACAAACTGATGGTTGCCAGGTGGGAGGGGAATCCAGCAGCTGGGTGAAAAATGTAAAGGGATTAAGAAGTACAAATCAGCAGTTATAAAACTGCGATGGGGATGTAAAATGCAGCACAGGAAATATAGTCAATAATATTGTATTAGACTTATTGGGAAGATCACTTCTTAAGTTACATAAGTGTCTACTATGCTGTACATCTGAAAATAATAATATTCAATGTCAACTGTACTTAAAAAATTAAAATATAAAACTATAATATAAAAACAAATAAAAGAAAAATAAATGGTCTGGTATAATTACTGGGTCTTTAAGCACATTTCTTATTGGCAAGAAGATGCTACTAGGGACTGAAATCATGTTCAGTGTTACAGGGAAAATGACTATGAACAAGAATTTTTATATTCACACAAACCCTCATTCAAGGATGAGGGCAAAAAAGGCATTTGTTAACTAAAGAAATTTACCACCCACGGGTTCCTATGTGGAAAAATTGTTATTGTACCCACTTTAACACAAGGAAAAGTATATCCAAATAAAATAAATGGAATTAAAGATATAACTACGAACAGAGAAATTACTTTTTTAAAGTTGGTAAATTTAATTTAAAAATGTCATGTAAATTTAAAAACCTTATAGACTAATCATCATGATAAACACAGATGCAAAAATCCTCAACAAAATATTAGCAAACTGAATTCAGCAATATATTAAAAAGATCATACACCATGATCAAGTGGAATTTATTCCTGGTTCAATATATACACATCAATTAATGTGATACATAACATAAACAAAATAAAGGATAAAACTTGTATGGTCCTACCAACAGATGCAGAAAAGCATTTGACAAAAATCCAACATCCATTTATGATTAAAAAACCTCTTAGAAAAGTTGAAATAGAAGGAACATGATAAGGTCATATATGTCAAACCCACAGCTAACAACATCTTCAATGGTGAAAAACTAAAAGTGTTTTCCTTAATACCAGGTACAAGACAATGTCCACTGTCACCACTTTTATTGAACGTAGTTCTAGCCACAGCAATCAGGTAAGAAAAAGAAATAAAAGTCATTCAAATTGGAAAGGTAGAAGTAAAATTGTCATTATTCACACATGACATGATACTATGTAGAAAGAATCCTCATTTTCCACCAAAACACAGTTGGATTTAATAAATAATTCAGTAAAGTAGCAGGATACAAAATTAGTGCTAGATATTGGTTGGATTTTTATGCACCAATAATGAACTATCAGAAAGACAAATAAAAAAATCTCATTTACAACTCCATCAAAGAATAAAATATCTAGGAACAAATTTAACCAAGACAATAAAAGACCTGTATGTGGAAAACTATAAAACACTAAAGGACAACACTGAAGAAGATACAAATAAATGGAATGATATTCCATGCTCGTGGATAGCAAGAATTAATATCATTAAAATATCCATGCTACCCTAAGCAATCTACAAATTCAACGCAACCCCTATCAAAATACCAATGGCATTTTTCACGGAAATAAAACAAATAATCCTAAAATTTATATGAAATCACAAAAGACCCCAAATAGCCAAAGCAATCTTGAGACAATAGAGTCAAGTTGGAGGTATTATGCTACCAGATATCAACCTATGCTCCAAAAATACAGTAATAAAAACGGCACGGGGTACTGGCATAAAAACAGACACATAGATCAATGGAACAGAATAGATCCCTGAAATAAACCCAAACCTCTATGGTCAATCAATATATAACAAAGAAGGCAAGAATATACAATGGGGTAATGACAGTCTTTTCAAAGAATGTTGAGAAAAGCAAACAAATACATGTAAAATACTGAAACAAGACCATTTTCATACACCACATATAAGTATAAAGTGAAAAAGGATTAAGGACATAAATGTAAGAACTGAAACCATAAAACTCCTAGAAGAAAACATAAGCAGTAAACTCTGTGCCATCACTCTTAGCAATATTTTTTTGGATTTACCTGCTCAGGCAAGGAAAATTAGAGAAAAATTAAACAAATCAAACTACAACAAACTAAAAAGTTTCTACACAGCAAAGAAAACCATCAACAAAAAAAAAAAGACAATCTATTGAAGGAAGATATTTGCCAATGATACATTTGATAAAGGGTTAATATTCAAAATGTGTAAGTTACAGAATTCAACACCAAAAAAAAAAAAAAAAATCATATTTTAAAAAGGGCAGAGAACCTGTACAGACATTTCACCAAAGAGGATGTACAGATGGCCAACAGACAAATGAAAAGATGCTCAACATTGCTAATCATCAGGGAAATGCCTATTAAAACCACAACGAAATATCGCTTCACCCATGTGAATGGCTACCATCAATAAACCAACCAACAACAAGTGTTGGCGAAGGAATATGTGGAAAATATTTCCATATTTGGAGAAAAAGTTATCTTCATGCACTGTTGGTAGAATTGTAAATTGGTGCAGCCAGTATAAAAAACTCTATGGTGGTTTCTCAAAACATTTTTTAAAAAACTACCATATGACCCAGAAATTCCACTTCTGGAATCCAAAGCACTACTTCAAAAAGATATATGCATCCCCTGTGTTCACTGCAGCATTATTCACAACAGTCAAATATAGAAGCAACCTAAGTGTCCATCGGTGCATGAATGGATAAAGATATGGTGCATGTATTCAATATGACTCAGCCATAAAAAAAGAATGGAATCTTACCATCTGCAACAACATGGATGGACCTAGTGAGTACTATGCCAAGTGAAATATGACAGACAAAAATACTATATGATATCGCTTATACGTGGAATCTAAAAAATAAATTAAACGAAGAAGCTAAACAAAAAGAAACTCATAGGTACAGAGAATAAGTTGATGGTGGCCAGATGGGAGGAGGTTAGGGGAATGGATGGAAATGGTAAAAGGAATTAAGAAGTACAAATTTCCAGTTATAAAAATAACCATAGGAATGTAAAGTATAGCATGGGGAATATAAACAATTGGGTTGGCTGAAAAGTTTGTTTGTTTTTTCCATAAGATGGCTCTACCAGTACTTAGTTGTCTTTAACTTCATTTGAAAAAATTTTGTTAGATTGTATTGTGACAGCTGTTGTATCAGTGTGCATTAAAAAAAAAATCAAAATTGGTGAATTCTTGTGTAGCCATTTTAATATTGAAGATGGGAGAAAATATGCAACATTTTCAGCATGTTATGCTTTATTATTTCAAGAAAGGTAAAAATGCAACTAAAACACAAAAAAACAAAAACAAAAACAAAAAACATTGGTGCACTGTACGAAGAAAGTGCTGTGAGTGATGGAACGTGTCAAAAGTGGTTTGCAAAGTTTCCTGCTGGAGATTTTCCACTGGACGATTTTCCATGGTCAGACAGACCAGTTCAAGTTTATAGACATTGATTCAAGACATTAACTGAGAACAATCAACAATATACCACGAGGGAGCCAGCTTACTCAAAATATCCAAATAAATAAATTTATTGGTGAAAATGAACAATGCCTTTTATTTTATGGAAAAAACTAAATGGATTTTTAAAAGATTTTATTTACTTATTTTAGAGACTGGGGAACGGAGGGAGAAAGAGAGGGAGAGAAACCTCAATGTATGGCTTCCTTTCACATGCCCCCAACCGGGGACCTGTCCCACAACCCAGGTACATGGCCGGATTGGAAATCAAACCAGAGACCCTTTAGTTCACAGGCCAGCACACAATCCACTGAGTCACACCAGCCAGAACTAAATGGTCTTTTTGATCGATCCAACAAGAACTGTATATGGTGTTAGATGGGTACTAGACTTAAGGGGGTGATCAGTTCCTATAAGTGTCTAATCACCATGATGTACACCAGAAACTAATATTGCATATCATGTCTAATTGAAAACATAAATTAATTTTTAAAAAGCTTGTCTGATTCTAAGTCCACATTCTCAATTTCTATCCATGCCAGCTGCATACCTGCTGAAAATTCAATTCTCTCTCACACTGTCAGCTGTTCCTTTTTATTGAGGTAATGCATCCTAATTAGGCTTTCTGAATTTTCATTTTGCTATGGCCTAGGAAGAAAACCCAAAGGTCTTAAGACACTGTCCCAGTTTTACCTCCCAATCAAAATGGATTTCAGCTATAAATAAAGCTTCTTTTATGCCACTTGCTGTTTTAACTCCCAGGACGTGTTCTTCACAGACTGAGTAGAAGAAGAAAAAGTTAAACAATCTACTACCAGTGGTGCCACCTTTGTGCATGAAAGGAGACAACAAGAGAGATGACTAGAAATGTACTCAAAGACAACTTTAAAGACTAATATTGCACCCATTATTGCAGTACCTATGTATATATAAGATCTGAGCAAAAAATAATAAAGTAATCCTTGATCAAATGCTACCTGTATTCTGTGAAATCTACTATATCATTCTTACAAGACAGAAAAATTCTCAAATATTCTATCTGGGCTTCTTTTGAAATGTACTGGTGAGCAGTTAAATTTATAGGTTTTTATGGTTCTCCTATCTCCTATGCTGGACATTGTCACTTCCCATTTTCATTTCTACTGGACTTCCCACTTTTGCAACTTTTTTTATTTTTCATTTACAATTGACGTAATAATATATTGGTTTTACACAATCACACGGCGATTAGACAGTTATATAACTGGACTTCCCACTTTTAATTTGCTATCTCAGCTGATCTAGAAACACCATTAAAAAGAGTAATTTGTTTCATATGTAATTATTTACATCAAGTAGTAAATAATACAGTGACATCTGTAAAGCAGAATGTTTGAGATTCATTGCATCTCAGTGAAGAGATTCTATTATTGCCTATCACGAAGTCAGCATAAAGGAAAGCTCCCTGTTATTTAAAACTAGGTCTCTTCTGTCCTTATGTGAGTGGTAAAATATACGCAACAAATTTACCATGTTAACCATGTTTAAGTTTACAACTCAGTGGCATGAAGAACATTCACACTGTTAAGCAACCGTTGCCATTATCCATTTCTAGATTATTTTCATCCAAACTTAAACCCTGTACCCAATGACTAAACAATAATTCCTATTCCTCCATACCTCCAGCACCTGGTAACCACTAGTCTCTATGAATTTGCATGTTCTAGTTATATTATATAAATGTAATTATACAATTTTCTTTTTGTGTCTGGCATAATGTTTTCAAAGTTCATTCATGTTGTAGCATGTACAAGAATTTCATTCCTTTTTAAGGCTATATATCCACTGTATGTATATACCATTTTTTTGCTTATTCATTAATCTGTTGATGGGCACTTTGGCTGTTTCCACATTTTGGTTGAAAATAATGCTGCTACGAACACTGCTTTCAGTCTTTTAAACATCAAACTAGTGAAGGCCAACTTCAAGTTGTGTGATGTAAAGTATCAGCACATACCACAGTAAAGAGACTTCGCTGTAATGGTTGATATGATGTCACTTCCTTCAAAGTCCAAGAACAAGCCATGTTTGGTCTCTGTCCCATTCCACTGCAGGGTGCATCAAGAAGAATTCGGTCAAAAGATTCTGGTAAGAATGGAGGCTCTCCTATAAACAGAATCATAAATATATTTGTATCTGATGTATTGGTCTACAACTAAAAAACTCCTGAGACAGAAGCAATTATGAAGAATATAAAATCATAGTCTGGAACAGAGAAGAATAATTCCTGCCTTCAATCAAGTACCCAGTGAAACTAATTCTGACTTATATTTAATACAAGGAGGGACCCCAAAAACTCCTGCAATTATCCTGTGGAGGGTGGGCCCCTTGTAGTACAGGAGTCCTCCACTAGGTGAGTGTTCTATGAACCCATCTGTATCAGTGTACCAACTGGCATTGTTGTAAGAAGCTGCATTCAGTTTCACTGAATTTTTTCTGAAAACTCAACGCATCTGCCTATTTCATGGTCGGTGATTTACAAGTACACCATGCTGGGTGTTCAGCAGTTGACCAAAATAAGCATGACTTTTGGGCCCCACCCTCCTTATTCATCTGGAGTGACTTTATTTTTGGTTTCCCCAGATGAAAAAGTCCTCAAAGGGGAACAGTTTGCCAATGTGGAAGAGAGGAAACAAAAAAACAGCACAAGCACTAAAAGGCATCAAAATTGATTACTTCAGCCCTGGCTGGTGTGGCTCAGTGGGTTGAATGCCAGCCTGCAAATCAAAGGGTCAGCAGTTTGATTCCCAGTCAGGGCACATGCCTTGGGGTGCCAAGTAGGGTGTGTGTGAGAGGCAACTGCACACTGATCTTTCTCTCCTTCTTTCTCCTTTGCTTCCCCTCTCTCTAAAAATAACTAAATAAAATCTTTTAACAAATTTGATGAGTTCAAAACTGGTTTTGAGTAATGGAAAAAATGTCCTGATAGGTGTATTGCATCAAATGGAAAGTACTTTGAAGGTGACTGAAGTGTTAACATGTAAGAATAAATACACAAAATTGTATAAATAAATTCTGTTTTTTCAGGGGTCCCCCTTTCTATCGGCCTGACTTTATCAAAAGGCTAAAAATGGAATTATCTCAATTGAGGGTTGTTCTGTTGATGCAGTGCAAACCAAGGCCTAATCAAACGAGACACTGCATCCCCAATGTCAGAAGCCACAATGCATCAGAGCTGAGACCTGGAATGAATTCAAGTTATTCTGAGAGCCAATACTTCCTTTGGTAATCCCTACAGCAGACAGCCCCAGAAGAAAGAGAACACCGATCAGGTTCTACTCGAACATACTAATTCTGTGGTTTCTCAGTCTCCTCACTTCTTGCGCCTTCAGCAAGGCTATGCGCTACAGTGAGTTGACAGCCCCTTGGATCCAATCTCCCACAGGTTTCCCTTTGTACTCACTTAAAATTACTTCTGATACATTTAGTGTCACTGGAGAAAGTCATAAAAGAAAACAGTCTGCTTATATATTTATGCTAACTGCTAGCAACACTGCTGCTGACTGCTTTTACACAAAGCTGCTTCATCTCCTCAGCACCCACAGCGTCGTTTTGTACCTCACACCAACATAACCTTTTGCTTTTCTCTGACTGCAAAACTGTCAGACACAAGCTCTTACTGATTTAACTCGTCTCCATCTATAACCATCCTTGCTTTTCTACCTACTGTCTCAGAAGAAATATCTTTCCAAAGTAAACAATTATTTTTAAGGTTTTTAATACATACTGATAAACATCCTCTAGAAAGACTATACAAATTTACTCTTCTATTATCATGAGTATATTTGTCTTCCCAAAATCCTCATCAAAGCTGACAATTATTCATTGGCCATTTGTATTTTTTCTTTATATGGTCACATTCTTTGTTTCTGCCCTTTTTTGACTGAGAATGTTTTATTTTCCTTATTAATTATAAGACTCTTTGTATATTAAGGATATTAACCTCTCTATTAAATATTTACCAAATGTTTCCCTCCAAATGTCATTTTCCTAAGTTTTTGAATTATTGTTACATATGTAATTGTTGAATATTAAATGTATGCTTTCCTTGCTGAGTTTTACCTTTACTTTCATGCTTAAAATCTCCATTTGTGCAATCAGATAAATGTTCATCTTTACCTGCTTCTAGCTATTTTCAGTTAAATTATTTACAAAATTGCTTTTGTGTACATCTTTCCTCAACCAAAATAATTTGTCTTGTAACTGTTAACTAATTCTTTCTGCTGGGTTTGGAATGCTTCTTTTATCATATAGTAAATTATTACATGTATTGAGACCCATTTCAAGGGCTTTTGTTTTGCCCCAAATGTCCTGTTTATTAATCTATATTTTCTGAGCTCCAAATCTACCTACCCATCCTCTGCTGTCTGATTCTGAGGGAGGAATCTCTGAACAGTTCTCCCTTGCTTTCTGGCTTCCTTTCATGATCCACCAATGGGAGATAGAGGAGTGATGGGGGGTTAAGGGATGAGAGACAAGAGGTGTACAGAATGGACTTTCTCATTCCTGTCTGCTTGCTGCTCCTGTCAAAAAAAGCACCCCACGACAGCCCTTTATCTTGGCAGCTGCAGTTTCTAACTTCTTCTATTAAGTATCAGTATGAAAGGGACAGAGCCCTCTCCCTCAGAGGCCTACACCCCAGCTCCATGACACTGCCTGCGTTGAGTCCTAAGGAAAGAGCGGCAGCTGGGTAGCACTCACTTCCTTAGAGTTTCGAATTCTAGCTCCATGGAGCCTCTTCTCCAAGTTTTTTGGTTCTTATAGGCAAATCTCCTTTTGTTTCTCCTGCTACAGGGGTAGAAGCTACTTTCTGCAGTCATTAACCCTAGGATGCCGAAGTTATCTCCTTTTGCTTTTTCAGCTCTCCAACATTTATTTATTTAGCTGTTTCCTTATACTGTTTATTTGTACTAAATTGACTCTCATTAGTATAAATTTATACTAAATTCTCTGTATTGAAATATGTTGTATAGTTTTATTTTGAATCCTGTGGCCAGATGAAATCCCCTAAAACACAGCTCTAAACAAGTTATTCCCTCCTCTGACAAAATAAAACCAAAAATTATTAATTTCACAGCTACCTACCACTATGAAATAAACTTCTTAGATTAACAAATAAAGACCGTTAAAAAGCAGGCCTTATCTACTTCTCTAGCCGCATTCTCTATACTTCCCCATACTTACCAATGTTAAAAACAAAGCGAAACAGAACATCGCTTTGTTACCAAAGATGCACGAACACTCCTATTTGCATGCCTGTGCTAATTCTCTTTACCTGAGATGTCTCCTGCACTCATTTCCATTTGTCAAAATACTACCTACCCTTTTCAAGGCTCAACGGATGCCACCTCCTCCTCTAAACTTTTTCCATTGTCCCTGTGAGAAATAAGCACCCTCTCTGACTTCCCATAGTACTTGGTATCTTTTAAATGTCTTAGAATACACACAATAGTGGTCATATCTCATTCCCAACGCCCCTCCACCCAAGCACTGAAAAATCCTTAGAAACCAGGAAATCTGCAAGGACACAAGATACTTTTGTGTGAACTACAAGTAAGAAATCCCTACCTCTAAAATAACACAGTCCTGGTTTTTCCCAGGAGCCAGGATGGGCCTTATCTGTAGACTCTGAAACAAAAGCTGTAACATACACATGACTTACTTGCTAGACTTATAACTTTTTACCTTAAGCTAAAATTTTCCGAGTCTTGAGTCCCCTATGATTCCCCACTGTTAGTACTGAACCATCTCATTTCTATGAGAAATGAACTTAGCATTGGACTGTCCGGCGGGGGAGGGGGGAGAGGTAGGAATACACCTAACTGCAGACCTACATAAGGAGGCACCTTGTGTGCAACGGCAAGCTATGATACTGAAGAAAATGACAAGGATGAAGACAATAAATGTCTCTCAAAGACCAGGTACACTAGGCTGCCAGGAGGTTACTTTAGACAAGTCAATACCAAGGAATCCCTCTCTCTGTTTTATATTGGACACTACATCATTTTGTTGCTGTGCTTTATGTTCCAAGAGCTGAGAACTATTAGTTCTAAGTTAAAACAGCAGAGTCCATTACACTCCTCAGGTCTACAGTTATGCCTGGGGGGGGGGGGGAGATAAATAAATAAAATAAAATAACACAGTCCTATACATGATGAAGAGAGCAAAGGCTAGATCTCAGCCCCCCACTAATATTTGTAAATCTCATGGCTAATAAGGAACTAGTACCCAGAATATATCAAGAACTCTTATAATTCAATAATAAAAAGACAACTAACTCACTTAACAAACGGGCAAAGGATAAACACATTGCAAAAATGCTCAACATTATTAGCCATCAGGGAAATGCAAATCCAAACCATGAGCTACCACCTCACACAGCTACCAAAATGGCTATAATCAAAAAGACTGATAATAACAAGCGCTGATGAGAACATGGAGAATTGGAACCCTCAGACATTGCTAGTAGAAATTTAAAATGGTGCAGCTGCTTTTTAAAAGTCTGGCAGTTCTGCAAAAGGTTAAACAGAGTTACCATATAATTCAGCAATTTCACTCCTAGATATATATTCAACAGAAAGGAGACATATGTCCACACAAAAACTTACACACAAATGTCCATAGCAACATTATTCATAAAAGCCAAAAAGAGGGAAAACCCAAATGTCCATCAACTGATGAATGGATAAATAAAATGTAGCATTATCCTTATACTACATTATTTATATATAAAAAGGAATGAAGTACTAATACATGCTATAACATGAATAAACTTTAACATTTTTATTATAAATCACATCACATTCCACCTTTCAGGTCTTGCCCTTAAAAAGATTGGCAGTGTAGTCTCCTAGTCCCTTTCCCTTCTCCGTCAAAGAACTGGAAAAGCTGTCTTAAACCCAGAGATGAAAATACTAGCACTGGATATCTACTTCTACTTGTTAGGTGAGACAAAAATAAACAAACAAGACACACTTCTTTCCTTTCTAAACCACTGTATTGTGGGTCTCTCTGGCACAGTCCTTCAGCCTTTTCTCTAATATAAATCTCCTGCAAACCTCTGGCTAACCATTAGGGGTTGACAATCAACTGATGGTGACATTCTGTTCTCATGTAATTAGGAAATTCAGTCTGACCTGTTCTTACAGAAGGCAAATAACAGCCTAGACATTGTTCCCCATAAGAAGCCCTATTTTTCTAAGAAGAATTCCATGTGTTTCATTTGTTTGTTTGCTTTTTAAATTGCATCTGGTTACTATACATTAGGTAGACATTGCAAAATAATTTCTCACTTTTTATGAGTTCCAAAATATGTTGATTTTCACATCACTACTGATGCATTTTCTATCAAACCAATTGAGTCTACTGTTGGACTTCATAAGTTTAACATGCTAACTACCAGAGAATATCTGTTATTAAACAAGTCTTGATTAAAAAAAAAATAGCTAAAGGTAATGACCAATGACCATTAGCACGTAAAGTGATATGTATGAGTGAAAAAAATCAATGACTGTATATCCCAAGTTAGTTAATGGATTATTTCATTATAGCACTGAAGATTGACCTCTAAAATCACTATCCCTACACACTGATTTTCCTTACCCTAATCCCAACCTAGTATGCTAGGAAATATGATCACTTTATGTCAAGTCACAGCTACATAAAAACTGGTGACCCAACAACAATTTTAGTGAAGTGACAGTGATGGACTATATCAAACTATCTACTGTCTACTAGTCATTTTTATGAACAACAGCTAAAATACAGGCAAACTACAAAGTTAGAAGGAGTATTTTTCCTTACCGTATTTAAGAGAAAAACCACAGCCCAGTCCAAAAATAGCATTACTCGGTGCTAAAAGCTCCTGATACCAAACTTACATTTAACACCCAATTTAATTGCAATTTCAATGTCTTCCAGGACATCTTTCTGGTCAAGGTAATCTGTCACTGTGGGCCCTCTACACCCCCCAGAGAAAGAAGAGGCCTACTTGATAAAAACCTATCCCCTTCTCTTCCCAGAAAGAGAAAGAAAATGTGTCTTGGCCTAACAATAATCCTTTTCAAAAAAACTTTGTTAATAGCTCTCTGGCCCCACCCTTCTTTCTATCAAAACCTTCCAGTTTGTATAGCTGCTGGGAGCAGCTTCCAGCTGCTAGATCGTATGCTGTCCAATTCATGAATTGGCTTAATAAAGCCAATTAGACCTTCAAATTTACACCTTGAATTTTGTTAACAATGGCAATATCGATGACCTACAAAAGGGTAGAAAAATCTAAGACCACATCCTCAGCTTTTAAAAGTCATTAATTAGTTCATTAAAATATGCCAGTTTCTCCAGTACGTCATGAAATCAAATCTAAACAAAGAGACAGAGAAAGAAAAATGGAGACAGAGTTAATAAATGTAACAGTTTTTCCTCCCTTCTCAGCTCCACAGCCCCATTCCTCAAGAAAAATGAGGAAAGAATATGAAATAACTTAGCAATCATA
This sequence comes from Glossophaga mutica, assembly GCA_039655065.1. Taxonomy (NCBI): domain Eukaryota; kingdom Metazoa; phylum Chordata; class Mammalia; order Chiroptera; family Phyllostomidae; genus Glossophaga; species Glossophaga mutica. The sequence continues at coordinate 164,929,043 of CM077303.1, forward strand.
AAACTGAAAAGCTCAGAAGCTTTCTGAGATGCAATATGAAATTAAAACAAGAATATCAAGTATAAAGAGTTTGGCCAAGTCTTGGGGGTTTGACTTATATTATGAAAAACTTGATATTCAGGGATGAGATGAAAAGCAAAAAATATATCTGTTGCAGCAAAATATCTTAGATCTATGTCAAAGTTTCAAGGCCTAGATATTTCGGGGCTAGAACAATGACAGCAAAACCTACTTGTTTATAAAAGATAAAGTTTAACTCACCTTTTGTGTCCTCAACTGTATCCAGTTTAAGTGCCTTTGTTCCATCAAAGCAAAAAGCCCTAATGGAATTCAGCCCTAATAATAAAGCATTCTGCTTTATTTTTTTCACTTTGTTGGATATTTTGTCCAGTGCTATTACTTCTCCCTAAACAAACAAAATACATAAAGTATAAACACAAAGCGATTGTGAAAATTATTAAAAACTAAGAAAACTATGAAAAATTATGGTCTTCCCCACTTTCCTCATACCCCTAGTTATAAAGTTGAAGTCATTAACCAAATGTATATGGAATTTATATTAAATATGTATTGTCTTTCCTTTAAAAAAAAAAAAAACCAAAATCTTCTTGCCAGATAATTTTCTTGTAACACCCAACTACTTTTAATTAACTAAACTCAAAACCAAAAATAGTGTTTGCAATCCTTTAAAGAAACTTAAGAACATCTAGTGGAGTCAAACATTAAAAATCACCGATTTGATGTACCTTGCTCACCTCTGGAGGAGCATGATCTAATGTCCTGAGACATCTGCTTCCTGGTGCTTTAAGATACAGATAAACATCACTTACAAAATCAATCCTTATCTCAATATTTTCTAAGCTATATACATAAAATTCATGTGAATTCTGACAACTAAAGACAGAAAAATATTAAGTGTATACCACACAGCAAAATGTTGTAGACTGGTCTAAAATGTAGTTCAAAAATAATTTTAAATGCTGATACTTCAGTTAAGTCAAAATTGATAAAAACAAGAGGTCCTTTTTACAAATGTATTGTGATATTCATAGGCTATTTTAAAACATTTTATGAAATGATATTGTGGAGATGGTGAAATTAACCCTTCAATGTATTTACTTGCTTTGCTCCCTTTCTATACACTGCCCTTGCATGATACATGCATCAACTGCACAGACTACAATACCAGGAATTTGGTGATGCTGTTCCCAAATGTGACGCCAGGTTTAACGGTAGAAATAGCTCCAATAACTACTTTGACAAACAGAAAAACCATTTCAAGTGAGTTGAACTGAAAAAAGTAGGCAAAACAACCAGAATAAGGCTAAAATGTACTGCAGTGAAGTAGTAACTCCACTGGCTGGAAGCAACTTTTTTATAAAAGTACAAACAGGAGGGTAAACTTACACAAAATTTAACTATCAAAATAAATCATCAGTAAATCAAAAGCAGTAACAAAATCTGGAATTCACTCTTGGCTCAAATATCTCTATTATGGTTGTTCATCTGTCTATTGGTGGGCCATGAGGAGAGATTGCCTAATTTCAGTTCAATTCCCCACATATTCTCATCCTTTGCCATTTGCTTTGCAATACCCTGCCATTCTGACTCAGGGCTCAGCTATGTGACTTGCATTGGCCAATGGGATAAGAGTAAATGTGATGCAAAGAGAGAAATGAAAAGCACTTGCCCCACTTTGCTCTCAGCCAAGGCTAATCCTCAATGTTTTCCCTCAGCTCAGCTAGCCTCCTGTTCCTAGCAGGAGGATAAAAAATAGTGGTCTCAGCTAAGGTCACGTTAGATAAACCAACACTAACCAAAACCAAGTGAATGAGCCCACCCAAGATCATCAGAACCGCTAGCTAATGCACTGTGGATAAGGTGTACAAGCAAGCCTAGCAGAGACAGGCTGAATCCCAGACTCCAAGGCTGAATACGAGTTTAGTTATATGATTCAAAGGCTTTGTGGTTGTTTTTACATGGCAGTATAAAACCAAGATAACAGGTATAACGATGACATCCAGACTCTATTTGGAAAGACTTCTTACTAGAGAGAATAAAATTTCCATGAAGAAATACCTCCAAGCAAACACAATAAATATGACACTATAAACAAAAGGGGACAAAAATGATCTTTCTTAGTTACTTAAGGTTACTCACGGAGGTTAACCTTGTGCTACTGTAAGAGAGTACACGTGTGCACATATATGGGGGGCCCCCCCAAAATGGAATTATCTTCTGGAGGGTGGGCCCCTTGGAGTACAGATTTCCCCCATTAGGGAAGTATTCTAGGAACCCATCTGTATCAGTGTACCAGCTGGTGTTGTTGTGAGAGGCTGTGTTTGGCTTCAGTGAAATTTTTTTGAAGACTCTTTCAACACATTTTCCCATTTCATGATTGGGGATTCATGAGTGCACCTGCACACACTGTGTTGCGTGTTCAGCAGTTTTTCCCTAAACACAGCATGATCCCCGTGCCTCACCCTCCCTATTCACCCGATCTTGCTCCAAAGGACTTTTTTGTGTCTCCAGATGAAAAAAAAGTCCTCGAAGGGAAACATTTTGCTGATATGGAAGAGGTGAAACAAAAAATGGCACCAACACTAAAAGGCATCAAAATTGATGAGTTCAAAAACTGTTTTGAGCAGTGGAAAATAAGTCTCAATATGTGCGCTGCATCAAATAGAGAGTATTTTGAAGGTGACTGAAGTTTAAACATATAAGGACAAATACACAACTTTTCATAAATAAATTTCAGGATTTTGGGGGGTCTCCCCTCATATATATGCACACAATACATATATACAGTGCTCATATACTTGTATATACATAGCATATGTATTCAAACACACATTGTGCAGAGATAGATTTAACTCTATCTCTTCAGTAACTTCAGTAAAAAATATTTTTTCATATTTATACATGTTTTATCCCCTTGCTGTGACATTTTAATGTTTCAGAATGGTGTTAAAGTTAAATACTAATGTGTAAGTACAGGGCGGGGAAAAAGTAGTTTTACAGTTGTATGTACATGAAACACAGTTTATTATTGTATTATTATTTGTAATTATTGTATTATTTTCCACACAAACAACTGTAAATCTACTTTTGCCCCATCTTGTGTGTGAATTTTCATCAGAAGTCTTTACAAGTAATTAAATTTTGCACTAATGAAAGAGAAAAGCTACCATTTCATCTTGACACAATAAATGTTCTTACTATTTTCTGTGGAACATTGCTGTAAATCATTTCATTTTCCAAAGAATCATTAAATGCACATCAAAAATAGGTCGACTGCTGGTCAAGAATGGGGAATATGTAAATGCTGAGTTCCCCTCCTCCCACGACCATCATTGAGAATGAGCGGAAGAACAGCTGAACAAAAGTCCCATCCCTAAGGAATATAAAGAAGTCACATCAAGATTGGTAGGAGGGGCAGACACACAGAGCAGACTCAGTGTAGTGACTAAAAATCAAGAAGGATCCTTTGGCTATGGAGGTACCTCCTGAGGAACTAGGGGTCCCAGCCCCACACCTGGCTCCCCAGCCAAGAGCACCAGTGCTGGGAAGAGGAGTCCCCATAACATCTATCTGTGAAGACAAGTGGGGATTGCATCAGAGTGAGAGAGGGCTGCTGGAGACTCGGGTGTTCCTCTGGAGGAGCCTGAAATTGTTCACTCACAAATTCACTCACTCTGGGCTGCAGTGCAGGGACGGAAGCTTGAAAAGCACCAGGGATGTGTGGGGAGGAACTGAACTAATCAGCTTTAGGGTGAAGGCTAAAGGAGCAGGGGGTCAGGGTGGCTCTCTCTGGAGACCAAAGTGCTGGCACTTGCCATTGTTTCTTTGTTGAGAGCTTCTCTGATCCTGCCAGAAGGGTACCCGTTCTGTTCTCCATTAACCTGGAGAACACAGTTCACCCCAACCAGGTGATTCCCTGAGACCCATTCTCACAAAACTCACATACCCAGCCCAAGCCTTTTCTAGAAGTTCTTCCATGTAAGTGACCTGCCTCAGGTCACAGTGAGAACTTTACAAAATCTCTGAAAGGCCGAATGAAGCCCAAGCACAAGCTGGTCTCCATCCATTTTTGTAGTTCTTGCTAAATGCCCCAAGACTAGTACAAAGGGTGACCAGTCTCAACTTACATTGTAACTCCCATCAGGTGGCTCCAAGCCTGGCATAAGCAATGGCCATTCTTGGCCAAAAACATAGCTTCAACTAAGCAGACACAAGCCTAGCACAGTGGCAGCTGACCTCAGGTTACATCAGGGTTCCTGGCAAAGGGCAGTAGTGGCAGCAGCCCTTTGATTTGCAGTATAGCCTCTGCCAAGTGCTCCCAAGCTTGGGGTGAGCAGCAACCAATCGACAGATAACTTTGTAGCTCCTACCTAGAGGCCTGAAGCCTGGCAGAAGGAAGGGTTGACCTTAGCCTGCACCATATCAACTCAGTGGATGGCTTCAGACCATACCAGAGTATCACCCAACCAGCTGCCCAAACAACTGAACTGAGGGGCAGACTTGTTTGGCACAAGAGCCCAGCTAGAGCTACTCTCTTGCTCCCTGGGATCAGTCCCCGTACAACAGCTTGTGCACTATAGTTACGGCCAGCCCTTACAGCCAGTGGCCAAAGAGTCAACCCCAGCCACTAATATGCCAACAACAATCAAGGCTCAACTACATTAGGAGGGCACAACACAACCCCTGGAGCACCAAGTTCAGGTGACCAGGGAAAGTGTGCCACTGGACTCCATAGGACAGCAGTCCTCAGCCTTTTTGGCACCAGGGACCAGTTTCATGGAGGACAATTTTTCCACGGATGGGAGTGGGGTGGGGAAGACAGGAGGCGGAGCTGAGGTGGTAATCCCAGCCAAGCTTTGCTCGCTGGCCCACAGCTCACATGCTGCTGTGTGGCCCAGTTCCTAACAAGCCATGGTCAGGTACTAGTCCATGGCCCAGGGGTTGGGGACCCGTGCCATAGGACACCTACTACCTAAGGCCACTCTGCCAAGACCAGGAGACATAGCAGTTCTACCTAGTACACAGAAACAAACAGAGAGTTAGCGGAAATGAGGAGACAAAAAAAAAATGTCCCAAGTGAAAGAACAGGACAAAACTCTATAAAAAGAACAAATGGAGACAATCTACTAGATATAGAGTTCAAAACACTAGTTATAAGGCAGTTCAATGAACTTAGGGGAGGAGTACATGAACTGAATGAGAACTTAAGCAAAGATATAGGGAACATAAAAATGGAGTTAGAAAACAAAAAAGAGCCAGTCAAAAATGAAGACTACAATAACTGCAATGAAGAATACACTAGAGGGCATCAACAGCAGATTAGATAATACAGGGGATCCAATAAGTAATCTGGAACACAAGGAAGCAAAAGACACCCACATGGAACAGCAAAAGAAAAACTCAATAAAATAAGGAGAATTTAAGAGACCTGTGGGACAATACCAAGTGTACCTACATTCACAACATAGAGGTAATGAGTAGGAGAAGAGAGTAAGCAAGTAAGCAATTCAAAAATCTATTTGAAAAATGATGGCTGAAAACTTCCTAACCTGGGGAAGGAAATAAATATACAAGTCCAGGAAGCCCGAACAGTCCCAAATGAGATGAACCCTAAGAGGCCCACACCAAGACACATCATAATGAAATTGCCAAATGTTAAAGACAAAGGGAGAATTTTAGAAGTAGCAAGAAATAAGCAGTTAGTTACCTACAAGGGAGAAGACTGTCAGTTAATTTCTCATCAGAAACTTTGTGGGCCAGAAGGGATTGGCAAATAGTATTCAAAGTGATGAAAGGTAAAGATCTACAACTAAGATTACTGTACCCAGCAATGCTATCATTGGGAATCAAAGCAGAGTTTTCCAGACAAGAGAAAGCTAAAGATGTTCATCACTACTAAATTAGTATTTCAATAAATGTTAAAGGGACTTTAAGTAGAAAAGATCAAAAAACATGAATAAGAAAATATCGCAAAAATAAAATTTTCACCGACAAAGGCAAATATTTAGTAGTAAAAAATAGTGGATCAACCAACTACAATTCTAGTACAAAGGTCAAAAGGCAAAAGTAGGAAGATTGTGTGTAATTACAACAACAAAATTAAGGGATATACACAAAAACACTCACAAAATAAGTGAAAAACAATGACAAAAACAAATACAAAGAGGGTAAGGAAAAACTAGTGATTTTGGAATGTGTTCAAACCCTAGTGACTAGCAACTTAATACAAAGTGCTATTCACATAGCTTGCAGTACGTGAACCCTGTGGTAACCACACACCAAAAATCTCCAAAACATTAAAGTGTGGGAATCCAAACACAATCTGTAGAAAGCCATCAATATGTGAGAAGAAGAGAAAAAGGAACAGAGAACTACAACAACAATCAGAAAACAAGAAATTGGCCATAACCACATACCTATCAATAATAACTTTAAATGTCATTGGACTACCATATTTTGCTGTGTGTAATGCTCACATTTTTGCCCAAATTACTGAGGGAAAAATAAGGATGTGCATTATACATGGGTAGTATCTGAAATACCTTGTATCTCTTTCTTGTGTTTTGTAATTACTTGTTACATAAAATTTCTTATATCAAAATTATGTTCAAACATAAATGCTAAAATTCCTTTACAATACAAAAAACAAGTATCTAAATATAAATAAATAACTAATTGAATTAAAAATTAAAACAAAAGTTTTTTTCCTGAAAGTCTGGGCCCAAAACGTGGGTGTGCATTTTACACCGGAGCTCATTATACATGGCAAAATATGGTAAATGCTCCAATCCTATTTCCATGAATAAACTGTCTCATGCTACCATTGAAGCCACTTGTGCATACATTTCTATCCAATCTCACCTACTCAAAGATATTATTTTGGGAGTTTTCCCATTCCCTCTGGTGTTACCAATTTCTCTTTTAGTGTGTATCTTTCTCACTAACATATAAACTTTATTTCCCTCATCTTAAAAAAAAATACTCCCTGACTTTACCTCCAACTGCTGCCCCATTTCTCTGCTCTCCTGTAAAAACAACCCCTTCTCCTCAAAGGAGCTGTCTCAATTCATTTTGATTCCTCTCACTCTCAATCCGAGCAAGCATTCCTCATTACCAAAGCTACTCACAACCAAGTCACCAATAACCTACATGGCACTAAATCCTCTGGGAGCTCAGTCCTCAAAACGCATGGCCTAGCAACAACATGTGACACAGCTGATCTCATCAATGTCCCTTAGTCCCTTTTTACCCATGGCTTCCAGGATATCACACTTCTCTGGTTTTCCTCCTGCATTCCTGGTCATTCCTTCTCACTTCCTCAAGCTTTAAATATTGGCATGCAGTACCTACGAGTCTCAGTTTTTCAGCTTCTTCTACTATCTATCAGTACCCACATCAGTTTTATGGCTTTAGGTGTTATATATGCTGATGACTTCCAAATTTATATTTCCAAACCAGACCTCTCTCCTGTACTCTAGCCTCAAATATCCAATTGCCTGCTCAACATCACCTCTTGGATATCTAATACACTTCACTGCAATATACTGAAAACGAAATGTCTGATTTTTCTCTGCAAAGCTTACTCCTCCCACAGTCATCGCCATCCACCAACTCTTTCTCCAGTTCCTCAGGCCAATACCTTGGGAGGCCTCCCGGATTATTCTTATTTTCACAACCCACACCCAATCAATTTATCAACAAACTCCCTAATGCTCTGCCTTAAAAACATATTCATAATCTAACCCTTGTTACCTCCTCCACAACATTTCCCTGAATTACTGCCTAGTAACTGGTCTATTTCTGCCCCTGCCCTCTTACAGCTTGCTTCAATACAGCCACCAGAATGGCACATTAAAGAGTAAGCAGGCTTATGTCATTCTTGTACTCAACACTTCCAATGACTGCCTATCACTTGAGTAAAACGAAATCCCATCAAGCCCTGCAGAAGTGCTCTCTCCTCAAATGTCCCCCAACCCCCATCCGCCCTGCCTCTGGGACCTCTTTTCCTCCCACTCTCACCCTTACTCAGTCTACATCAGCAAAAGTGCAGAAGTTTCCCAAACAAGTCAGGTCCCCTCCAGCCTGAGAGCATTTACACTTACCGTTTCCTCTAGTTAGAACATCAATTCCACAGACCTACCTATTGCTCGTCACCTTCAAGTCTGTCTCAGACACCACCTTCAGTGTGGGTCTCCCTCATTCATCACCCAAATTAAAACTGCACACTCACTCTCCCTCCCCTCAATACTTCCAATTCCACTAACCTTCCTTTATTTTTTCACCACATCCCTTCTCAATCATGCATGCCATATCTTTTATGCATTTATTTATCTGTCTCTTCCTACTGGAATGCAAGCTCCACAGAAAGGAAATTTTGGTCAGTGCAGTTTGTTGCTTTAACACCAGTACTTGGCATACAATAAATACTAACTATTTGTTAATAAATCAACCAGTCAATCGTTTAAAATGTGATTCCTGATCAAGGAAGCTATTGTAAGTGAAGATACTAGAATGTATAAGTATTTTAGAAACCATTTAGTTTTACAGAATTTGAAATAAACAAGAAAGATAGTATCAACTGGCCATATTCTTTTATCTTTTTTTATTGATTGATTTTAGAGAGAGAGAGAGACATTAATTTGTTGTTTTACTTTCATTCTTTGGTTGACTCTTGTATGTGTTCAGGGCTGAACTCAAACCTTGGCATATTGGGATGATGCTCTAACCAACTGAGCCACCAGGCCAGGGTGCCATCTCCTTCTTGAGGTAAAGAATCTTAGTTGAAGTACAGAGTGGTTCCAAGGCTACATTGAGTTTGGAACACAAATAAAACTAGCTCATAATTAAAAAATATACATTGGCAAATATGTATATGTAGGAAAATACAGTAAAATCTGAGCTAAAGTTATACAAAGTCATACTTATCATATTTTGTGACAATGAAACAGGTTTTATAATTAAGCCAGACCATAGGGTTTTTATGTACCCTAAAACTAGAAGAACACACACACATTTATGTGTGTATACATATTTATGTATCTCATATATGTGTGTATACATAGTAACAATACATACTTTGACATGTGAAGAATATATCGTCAACTTTCTGCATGGGAAGCACTCTAACAAGCACGATGAACGTCTCCAAGACCCACGGGACTTCCTGTGAGAAGTGTGGCAAGCATCGACCCCACAAACAGCACGATACGAGAAGGGCAAGGCTGCTCTGCATGCACAGGGAAAGCGGCATCGCAACAGGAGGCAGAGTGGCTGTGGCGGGCAGACTACACCGAGTGTGCAAAAGAAGGCTAAAACTACAAAGAAGATTGTGCCAAGGCTTGAATGCGTTGAACCCAACGGCAGAGCTAAGAGAATGCTGCTATTAAGAGATGTAAGCATTTTGAACTAGGAGGAAATAAGAAGAGAAAGGGCCAAAGGTCTCAGGTCTAGGCTTCCTATCTTGTTTTATTATGTGACAAGAAAATCTTGAGGATATGCTTACTTCAAAAAATATATATGCTATCAAATTATTTTAGTGGCAGAATTTATTTTAATAATTTAAAACATGGTATAATTAGTAACATGAAATAATCTCTTAAATGTTTCATTTAAACTTAATTTTATGACAAAACAATTCTATAAATGTATTGGCAAATTTGGGATTCGAGAAGGCCTTGAAATAGTTCTTCACAAGTGGTAATTGTTTACTAAGCCGCATATGTGACAACTAACATCACTGAACAGTCTTCCCTGTGGCAGAATCTGAAATAGATCAGATCACGAATGCCTGCATAATGTTTCCTGAGTTACATGTAGTTCCACCATCATCACTGAAATAAGTTACACATTGACAGTTTGGCTGTGAATACAATCTCACCTCATCGTGCATTAGTATTGCAATGTGCGTTGTTTTGCCTCCAGGTGCTGCACACAAATCTAGAATCTTCTCTCCAGGCTGAGGACCCAGAACGTGGGCTACTACAGCAGATGGCAAATTCTATAAAGGAAAAAAAATCAATTATCAATGATTCTAAATCAATTTAAATTTCAGCATCAGAGAACGTAAAGAAACCTTTGGAGGTAATCCAGTATGGTATCTTCTGCCAAGAGAACATTTTTCGTAACTTAAATGGTGTCAGGAAATTTTCCATTTCCTACAGTATCTTATAATCTCACAGGACATTGACATATACAATGCACTTCTCCAACCAATCCATCAATAAAAGCATATTGTCCTTTCTATTTTATACTGTATTTTTTCCACCACCATTTATCCCCCTTATACCCTCTTCCCCCTTGACCCATGGCCCCTCCTTTCTCAGTTCAGTGGTTCTCAGTATTTTGGAGGCCAGAGATCCCATAGAAATATGAGAAAGCTCTGGATCTTTCCCCCAGAAAATGTATACAAATTTGCAATTTCAGGTGCTTCATCATCTAACTCCTATTTTAAAATCCCAGTTTTCGGTTGCTAATACCACTGAGAGGCACATTTGGGTTCCTATCTTCCCCCTACTACCCTATTTTGGTAGAAGAAAAATAAAATATAAAAAAATCTTAGCTATTTCTGATAGTCATCTGGAAATATATGAGATTCTACAACCCCAATATACCTCTGTCTAATAGCAGTAAGTTATATTAAATCACTATTAGTATTACTTACAGACAGTTACTACAGGATGACAGCTTTAAATAATATAGAATAATATCACAAAATAATTATATATTTTTAAAAATTGTCAAGAAAAAAGTAAAGACTAATGAGCACAGGGCTATTTAAAGGTTTCAATTCATTCTTACACCAAAACATTTATATCTCAAGAACTGTGAGAAGATTACAACACTCTCAGTGAATCCAAGATCACCAGTCCAAAACAACACTGATGGTGAGAAAGGAGACGCCCACAAACTGTGCTCCCCACCCCCGCAGCCCCCAGCCCTGGATGCACAAAGCAGTCAAGTCAATGCAAACAACTGAAGCACCTGAAAAGCAATCCCTCAACACTAAACACTAAGAACAGCTTCACCTGTCAGAGACAATTTCTCTCAATAGTCTGGTCTATTCAAAAAAAATTTTTTTTTAGTTAAACTCTAATATGAACCACTAAAACATGTATGTAGCTAATAGAAATTCTTTATCTAGAGATTGGTTATGCTTAACTTCTAATAGAGATATGATTAATATACTGGTCAAAGATGACAGAAATTTTTACTGAAATGTAAGTAGCACATTAAAGTCCTTCTGGTCCTGCAATAAGTAAAAATTATAAAATGGTCTAAGTAAAGATGCTTCACTAAGTATATAAATGATGACAGTTTTTTTTCCAACCAATTTAGTCTACTACCTTTCTCCGCAGTATTTCTCAATTCTGGCTACACAAGAGAATCACCTAGTAAGGATTTTTTTTTTTAATGCAAACAATCATAAAATTCGTATGGGACCACAGAACAGAAGTCCCAGAATAGCAAAAGCAATATTTAGAAAGAAGAACAAAGCCAGAGGCACCACACTCTCAGATTTCAAATTCTATTACTAAGTTTCAGTGGTTAAAACAATGTTACTGGCATAAAAATAGGCACAGATCAATGAAACAGAATAGAGCCCAGAAATAAATTCACACGTATATGACAAAGGAGTCAAGAACACACAACAGGGAAAGGACAATCTCTTCAATAAATCGTGTTGGGAACACTGAACAGCCACATGGAGAAGAATGAAACTGGACCACTGTCTTACACCATATACAAAACTCAACTCAAAATGGATCAAAGACTTCAGTGCAAGACCTTAAACCATAAAACTCCTAGAAGAAAACAAGGACAGTAAGCTCCCTGACATAGGTCATGACAATGACTTTTTTTTTTTAAACTGACACCCAAAATAAAAACAACAAAAGAGAGATAAGTGAGACTACATCAAAATCAAAAACTTCTGGAGATTCCCAGTCAAGATGGCACAGTAGGTAAACACTGTGTTCACTTCCTCCTACATCAAAATCACAACTAAATTACAGGACAACTCTCTGAAGACAAGCTAAACAGAATCCCCATAACTGATACAAAGATGAAGCCACACTGAGACTGGTAGGAGAGGAGAGACTGGAACAGGCTGGTCCCATGTCCATGAGTATGAATAAAAATTGGGAGGGATCTCTCAGCTTTGGAGGTTTCCTCTGAGGCGTGAGGGGTCCCCACCCCCACATCAGGCTCCCAGCCCAGGTGTCCCGTGCCAGGAAGAGAAGTCACCGTAACTTGTGGCTGTGCAAACCAGTGGGGATTGTGGCTAAGGGAGAGGAAGGACTTCTGGAGTCTTGGATAATGCAGATCTCAAAGGGCCAGCACACAGACTCACTCACAAACTCACTTAGTCTGAGCCCAAGTGCAGAGGCAGCAGTTCGAAAAGCGCCAGGGATATATGGAGAGGAACTGAATTGCCTGGCTTCAAGGGCAAGGACTGGAGGGGCAGCTCTGTCTGGGAATGCAGTGGTGGCAGGCAGGACTGTTCCTTTCTTAAGCCCTCCTGTGATGCAATCAGCAAGTACAGGCTGAAGTGCTGGCAGGTGCCTTGCTCCTCTGTTGAGCCCTTCTCCCACCCAGCCGCAAAGCAAAGCAGGCTTCAAATCTGAAGGATCCATCAACTTGGGTAACACCTCTGATCTTCAGTATCTTCTTATATTGGGAGTAATAATAATAGTGATAATAATGCTACCTAACCAGATTGTAACAAATCAGTTAATGTACACAGAAGTACTTATAAACCAAACAAGGCAGAACAAATTACGTGTTATAACATCACAATTAATGACCATCTGACAAAAATCTTAGTAGTAAACCATTTGAATCTTACCCAAAGTTACCAATGAACACACACACACATATAAAACAAATGCATGTATTATTTACAGATTAATATGTTGAGATGGAAAGCAACAATGATAAAAAGCTTTATATTAAAGCACATGGGCAAAAAGGGTAAAAAGGTACTCAATCAGTTGAGGGGAAAAAAGGATGCTTACAAAGTTTTTTCTTACTGCTTAACCAAAGGTAGATCAGAAAATTTATAGACCACAAAAATATGTTAATAGAAGTAAAAAAAACACCCTTAGATTTCAAATAATTCACTGTAGGATATTGCAATGTTAGTAAATATTTTACTTTTACAATTACTTACCTGTAAAAATAAGTAGCTGGGCAGTACATTGTCAAAGGAAGGGCTGAGATATAACGGTTCTATCATTCGTATGCCTATACCTCTGAAAAGTAGGAAATCCAATGTTAATCTGGATGAATTACACTGTGTATACAAACTCCACTTTTAAGAACAAACACAACATACTCAGTACCAAAATAGTTAGAATAATCCAGTGAATTGTTTCTGAATGTTTACCTGCAATAAGAGGCCACTGGGATACCTAAAAAGGATAAAGTTACATCAACTTTCACTTGGGTACAAGTAAGTAGAATAAAAAGCAAAGAACACCTGATATCCCACCCCTTTGACAGTCTGCTTTGCACCTTATCTACTATCACAAGCATATCCAACTGTACAGTATTTAACGTAACATCACAAAGAATAATTTAAACCAATTACTGCTCAGGTATGGAATTACATGTTTCTTTTGAAACTGATTTTGTAATCTGTATCTCCATATAATAATACAAAGAACAAGATCTCCCAGGATAAACAGTCTGTTACTAAATTAGTCTACCTTTATGAGTCTATGAAGGATTCCACTCAGCTGTAATTCCAGAAACAAAGGGTGAAAATTCATTAGGTGAGTACTAGTAGAATTGGTTCTAAAATTTTTAAAGAATATAAATAACACAACAGCATGGATGGAACTGGAGAGCATCATGCTAAGCAAAATAAGCCAGGCAGTGAAAGACAAATACCATATGATCTCACCTTTAACAGGAATCTAATCAACAAAACAAACAAACAAGCATAATAATATAACCAAAGACATTGAAATTGAGAACAGGCTGAAAGTCACTAGAGGGGAGGAAATTTCAGGGGGAAAGGGGAAGGGTTTACAGGAACAAGTATAAAGGACACATGGACAAAAACTAGGGGGGTGGAAATGGGAGGGAGGTGGGGAGGGCTGGGGTGGTGGGTTGGGGTGGGAGTAAAAGACAGAAAACTGTACAAGATCAACAATTAAAATAAAAATTGAAGGAAAAAAGAATATAAATAACAAACATGGTGTATATGTAGCATTTCTTTCTTATGGAAGCATGCTTTACTTCACATAGGCAGAGAAAGAAATCATAACAGCATAACTGACATTACATTTAAGAACTGAATTTAAAAATCAACAGTTTTTTGAAAGATGCCTGCTTCTTACTCCAACCAAGAAAACATTACTCCAAAAAGACATTTTGCAGTTTCTAGAATTACCACATCAAATAAGATACGAGGATGAAGAATGTACTATAATGAACTATAAGAGGCAGTTAAAATATCAATCCCCTATTAGAGAGCCAAAGATAAACACAGATCTATGCTTTATCTTCATATTCATAAAGCCATGTAAGGAGAACAAAATCTTTGTTCTTGACCATTTGGAAAGCTCTGCTAACCACAGCTAGGAAATTCAATAACCTGGTTCCTCATGAGAATTAATTTCAACTACAAACCCAGATTGTTATAATATGAAAATCTACTCCAGGAATCAGAGGTGTGGTCCAGTCCTATGTGGGGAAGGAAAAAACTTCCCTCTCTCCTCCTAGGTTCTCACAGATGGTCTAATAATTAAATCTACATGAGACATTAGATTAATAAGAGAAAATAACCAAATTTAATTATACATGTATGTATGGGAATTTCACACACAAGAGAATCAGAGACTACACACAAATAAGAGGTTCAGACACAGGAAGGGAAAATTTGATGTACCAGATCTGTCCAGAAAAAGTCCAGCCACTGCTAATAGAATGAAAATGGTTTGCACAACATCGATGTAACCTGGCAGCCAAGGAGAGTAGACTGGAATGCACATGTGTGAACACTGACCACTTCGCTGTACTAGTCAGTGAAGGGGGTAGATGACAATGAGTGAGCATGTGTACTGTGGGGCTGTCACATTCAAAATGACTGAGTGAGTAGAGCAACAAATCTTCATCAAATTTTGCATTAAGCTTGAACATTCCCCCCTAGAAACTATTTGGATGATTCAGAAGGCCACAGCTATGGGTAACTGGTGATTGGCAGCTTCGTAACAACACACCCACTCATGCAGAGTTTTGTGCAGAGTTTTTGGCGAAATATCAAATCACCCAAGTGACTCAGCTGCCATACAGCCCAGATTTGGTGCCCTTTGATTCTGGCTTTTCCCAAAACTAAAATCATCTTTGAAAGGGAAGAGATTTCAGCCCTGGCTGGTGTGGCTCAGTGGACTGAGCACAAGCCTGCAAACCAAAAGGTCACTGGTTCAATTCCCTGTCTAGGGCACATGCCTGGGTTGTGGGCAAGGTCCCCAGTAGGCGGTGTGGGAGAGGCAACCATACATTGATGTTTCTCTCCCTCTCTTTCTCTCTCCCTTCTCTTCTCTCTACAATTAAATAAATAAAACCTTAAAAAAAAAGGAAAGGGAAGAGATTTCAGACCATCGATAAGATTCAGGAAAATATGACAGGGCACCTGGTGATGATTGAGAGAACTGTGTGAGGTCCCAATGTGCCTCCTTTGAAGGGGACTGAGGTGTCATTGTCCTATGCACAATGTTTCTTCTATCTTCTTCAAGAAATGTCTCATTTTCATAGTACACAGATGGATACTTTCTGGACAGACCTTGTATATGACATTCTGAGCTAAGGATGAGGTAAGGCATCTTGGGCCTTCAGAGGGGAGGAAAGTCATTCACAGAACAATCACAGGGCAATAAGAAGAGCGCATATTCACTAATTAGATGTTTGCCTTGCTCTATAGATATGTCATAAAAAGTTATTTCTGGTGCTGTCTCTTATTACGGAGAAGGCCCCTAATTTAAATTCCTTAAGGGAGAGGTAAAAGCTTCTCATGAGCCTGGAGGGTCTCAACTACCTTTAGCTCCAAATTAGTCACATACCAAAGTGGAGCATCCTCAGGAGCCCTGTCGTGGACTCGTTTACCCAGATGGAGAAATTCATAACTATCGCATATCTGCAACAGCTGCCAACTTTGGACAGATGGAGCTGTCCAGAGAACTTCTAAAACCAGGTTGAAAATACTAAGCAAAATAAGAAACTGAGTTGTCCATGGATTTAATTTATTTAGAATCAGTAACAACCAGCGATTTAAAACTAGCTGTATTTTAATTTGGTCTGAGTAAATCCAAACATTAATTTTTGACCACAAGTATTCATGTGAGTGCTGACTTTCTAATAAAATTTATTTTTGATTAAAACTGTTTTCTTTTATTATTTATATTAAGTTCACAGGGTTTTTCTTTCACAAAACCAGAATGTTTAAAAAGACCTGAATAGGGCCCTGGCCAGACAGTTAAGTTGGTTATAGTGTAGTCCCGATAAGCCAAGGCTGGGGGTTTGATTCCCAGTCAGGGCACCTACAAGAAACAACCAATGAATGCATCAATGAATGGAACAACAAATTGATCTCTCCTTCTCTCCCTCCCTTCCTCTCTCTTTCTAAAATCAATTTTTTAAAAATTTCTTTAAAAAAAGAAAAAAGACCTAGATAGGTTCATATATATAATCCTTTATCAAGATAAGTATTGTCTCATTCACCTCCAAAGGTGAAACATTTCAAATCAATAAAATTCAAAAAATAAAATTATTTGAATTATAGTGAGACTAGCTGATTACTTAAAACTCTTTAATCTGAGCATTTATTCTGCTCAGATTAAAGTGCTTAGCAGCATGTTTTTTCTAAAAAACACTGGAAATATGAATTAAATTTTCCAGTTCAATTTATACCAAAAAAATTCTTCATACAAAGTTACTAGACATAGTATTTTTTACATTGTTTTTCTCCTTGAAACACAAAATATGCTTACTTCTCCCAAACAACACTTAATAACATACTTCAATGCAGGTGGCCCACTAAAGATTTCTTTGCGGCTTAATTCAGAAATCCCATTTCCAAGAAATACTTTTGTTCCATCGAATTCTTTGGCTCCTTTCTTACATTTGCCTTTAATATCAGAGTATACAGAAACAACATCTCCAGCTTTCATAACTAGAGAAAGAAGAAAATCATAATGTAATAATTTATACTTCGATAGAAGAACAGTTAAAACTCTTTAAGCTAGACTGGAGAATCCTAGGGACATCAATAGTGGGCATGAGGTGGCCTAAATTGGCTCATCCGCCAATATAAGCCCTAATAGAAAATTTGCTTTTTACTTTTAAATGTCCCTAACAATGAACCTAATTGAAGATTCTTTTTCTAGGAAAATAAAGAAATGAAATCATCTTCAAAATATCCTACCTCAGTCTGAAGTCTTTAGCTGAGCAGAAAAGGAAAGATATCTTCTAATTTAAATTATTTTCCCCAAAACTAATATTTCTTAAAAGACTTCATTTCAATTTTGATATTTTGGCTCCTTCCT
The DNA here is from genome assembly GCA_039655065.1 of Glossophaga mutica. Classification (NCBI taxonomy): domain Eukaryota; kingdom Metazoa; phylum Chordata; class Mammalia; order Chiroptera; family Phyllostomidae; genus Glossophaga; species Glossophaga mutica. Next base: position 164,946,610 of record CM077303.1, read on the forward strand.
CACATGTCTAAGTTTCCTTCAAAAGGATTCTTAAAAACATTCAAATTCCTCAAAGGAATCTAAAAATCCCATAACACTATTGGTATTTCTTCAGTTTTCCTGTTATAGCAATTAAGGCAGATCTTAATGATAAGCACATACATTCATTTATATGTGTATATACTTAGAATACCTTGAAACTGCGCAGTGTATGGATTTGATTTACATGGCCAATTAAATCTAGTTTTGTAATCCTTTCATTAAATTATTTTCAGTAAAAACAAAAACAGTAATGTTAACAATGAAAATTGTGTTCCATTTCCAAAAAACACCTAACCTATTACAAATCTGTCTAGCCCATTAACCTGACAACAGAAGTGAGTAGCCTACCAGGTGTATAGCTAGAACTGTTCAAACCACATAGATAGGGGTCAACGAACTTTCTGTGGAAAGGACAAGTAAATATGTCTGGCTTTGTGAGCCACATTAAGTCTCTTGACATATGCTTCTCTGTATTATTTTTCACAACCCTTTATACTTACATTTTGAAGCTGACACAATTCCTGGAACATAGACATGGGCTCCTCTTAACACGGCATTGCCACAGTGGGCTCCGACAATGGCTTCACAGTGCTGTTTTTTTACATTCTTCCTAGGGTTTAAGACAAGAGAAACGCAAAACAGTAATATACATCCGACATGCACTGACCCTTTCCAAGTTTCACCTTACACCCCAAATAACCTCTTTAGTCCTGACTGCCCCAAAATAATGCCATTAATGAATGAATACAAAAGAGAAAGCTGAAAACAATATTGAGAAAATAGTTTTTTTAAAAAAGATGGGCATTTGAGAAAAGAAAAAGTAGAAAGAGGTCCATCTGATAGAATACAATAAAGTGACACCAAAAATTGCTTAATCATTTAACAAACATTGCTGTTTTCATAACAGCATTACAAGAGAAATAAAGTCCACCCTCAAGGACTAAAACAGACAATATACAAGGAGTTTGAAATAAAGTCCACCCTCAAAGACTAAAACAGACAATATACAAGGAATTTGAAACATTTCTAAAGTGGTAGATTGTTGCAAGGTAAATCATTAATATTTTAAGCTAGATGGACAATTTTGCCCAAGTTGTTTTTTAATGTTTTCCAGTTTCTCACCTCTAATTTACTCCTTAGATCATTAAAATCTAAGTATCATTTCTAACACTCAGAAAGGCTTCTTCAAAGGTCAGGAGGCATCAACGTGATCAGCCCAGTATGATCTTGAACACTGAGTCTCCAATGAGCCTCCTCGGTTGGCAACACTTCATGAGCTGTCATATCTCCTTGCTGACATATGTCCCATCTTCTTTCCTTGATCTCCATGTGACCAAATCTCACTAAATTTCTTAGCTTTATACTACTCCATCCTGGTCCCATACATTCTCGCTGCTCATGCTCTATTTCTTAATGAGCTTCGAGCCCCACGTTCCAAAACATGCTACCACCTCCTCTCACTCTACATCCCATCCCTTGGCGATCTCATGACTTTAATAATAATCACTTACAAAAATAACCCATGAATTCTAATGTTTAGCCTTTCTAAACACTGAATTGTGATTTCTCATTACCTGCAAGTATCTATATCTGGTGTTTCCCAGTTACTTCAAACTCAACAAGTCCTCAACAATATTATTTCTCTCTAATCTACATCACAAAGCCTTGGCAAAACCCCAAATTTTCTCATCCTCCTGTTTCCAATCTTGAATGGTATCCTTATCTAACTGAATGATCATCTAGAACCCTCAGCATCAACTTAAATCTCTTATTCCTAAACCTGCTCACTCGACATATACTGAGTCATCAAATCATGCCACCTGCAATTCTCTGACAGGTCTTCTAGGCCCATCTTATGGCATCAAATGTGCATCTCTTAACCTATTACTGAGTAGCTCCCTGCCTTTGACCTTTGATTGCTTTCAGATCTTCTTTGTCTTTGGTGTTCTGCAGTTTCACTGTGCAGTATCTGGACATGGATTTATTTTTCACTTTTGGCTTCAGGCTCAGAGTACTTCCTAAATTTGTTTTTTGTTAATTCTGGAAAATCTTTAGTCATTACATTTTCAAATACTGTCTTACCTCCTTTTTTCCCCTACTCTCTACATCTGGGACTCATTAGAAACATGAAGTGCCTTCTTCATTCTATTTTCCATGACTCAACTTCACATTTTCAATTTCTTTATCTGTCTCCGCTGTATTCTAGATAATTTCCTTTGAGTTATCTACTTCAATAATTCTTCATCAGTTAAATCTATCCTACAGTTTAAGGTGCAGAGCTCAGGAAATAAAGGATAGCACATCCTCTGAAAAGAGAGTTAACATAACAGGCTTAAGACTGCTATCCTTAGAAAGGCCTGCTTACAAGATGTCCTTTGGATGGCACCTGAAAACTTGACTGGGATACAGCTGCTGACACTGATATAAACTTTCCCTAATGGTAACAGTGGCATATTGTTCCTACACTGTTTACACCAGCAAGACGATTTATTCTGAACACCTGCTTTCTTTTGGGGAGCCTGGAATTCTGGTACATGCTAGGAAGAGGGTACGTACATGACCAACATCCAATAAAAACATTGGGCACTGAATCTCTAATGTGCTTCCCTACTAGACAATATTTTACACATGTCACAATTGGGTGCTGGAGTAATTAAGCACATCTTGGTAACTCTATGGGGAGAAGACTCTTAGAAGCTTGTGCCTGGCTTCCTCTAGATTTTGCCCCATGCACCTTTCCCCTTTTGCTGATTTTGCTTTTGTATCCTTTTGTGTAATAAATGTCTGCCATATGCTGAGTCCTGTGAGTCCTTCTAGCCAATTACCAAACCTGAGGGTTGTCTTGGGGAGCCCCAACACAAGGAGTATCTGCACTAGAAATCCAACATACAAAGCCCTAGTGTTTTAATAATAGAGAATAGAGAAAAATGTAACAAAAATACTCAAAGAACTACTGGAAGATTTGTAACTAAAAGTTATACAATGTTTCATTAAAAACTAAGAGAATAGTAAAAATCAAACTACATCCTAGCCAAGTTTCTAAAGTTCAATGAGAAAGAATTCCCTAGATCTCCAAGCAAAAACCAAGATACTCTTACAAGGGGGATCATTCTTTTTTTGGTCCAGATTTCTTCATGGCTGCAACTGATTCCATACTGTCTACAAAGTGCTAAGGAAAATAATATGTGACCTGAAACTACTATAATTAGCCAAGTTGTTGTTTAAATATAAAGGCAACTGGTAATTCTCAAGCAAGAAAGTAAACAGAGCATCAGAGACATACTTTGGAGATGAGAGCAAATGTTGCAGATCTATAAATGACTACAGTTGCCAACCAAGAGATTAATCATGGTAAAGAACTCAGAAAGAAACTACGCCATTAGGACTAAAAGTAAACATTGAATCTATTTGAATTGTGCTTATAGAATAAACATGTGATAAACTTTTACAACGTTAAAAAACTAACATAGTAAATAAAAATTGACTGGTGGGGGTTTAAGGGGAAGTTTAAGTGTAAGAACTTCCTCCCTTTTTATAGCAGAAAATCAAGAGATAATCATAGTGATGATGACTTTAAAAAATAAAAAAGAATTGACTTGCTCCTTTTAGAAATACAAGGCAGGTATGTGAATCTACAATCCTAAATGATTTTTTAATGCTTTCCTGTAGTAACTCACCATTTGTATTTTATAGTTCACTAATGTTCTGATGAGTAGCTGAGATCACTTTAAAGAATAGGATGAAAGGATTATTGGGATCAGGTAAAAGCAAATAAGTACAGAAAATAATTACAGTCAAATCATCAAAATATTTTAAAAGAACTAAAATGGCCAGTATTAGCAAGAATGGTAGTATCAGAATCTTTCAAATGCTATTAGAAACATTAACTGGTAAGTCTTTTTAGAGGGTAAAATGTCTAAAACTAAAATATACACAGACCATTGAACCAATGATTCTATGTTGTACTAGTTTATCCTGTAAGTCCACCAAGAAATATATTAAGAATATTCACTGTTGAGCCCTGGCTGGCATGGCTCAGTGGATTGAGTGCCAGCCTGAGAACCCAAGGGTCACTGGTTCAATTCCCAGTCAGAGCACATGCCTGGGTGCAGGCCAGGTCCCCAGTAGGGGATATGCAAGAGGCAACTGCACACTGATGTTTCTATCCCTCTCTTCCTCTCTCCCTTCCCTTCTCTCTAAAAATAGATAAATAAAATCTTTTTTTAAAAAAAGGATAAAAGAGTGTGACATGAATCAGGGGAAATTATGTACATCATGGAAAGATGTCCACAGTATAATCTGAAATGAACCAAGAAACAAAACCTTAAAAGACCTGTGATTGTGATCAACTGCAGTGACTGGTGTAAAATTGAACAGGAGATAGCAGAAATTGGAACAGTGGTTTCCTGATAGGGAAGCAGAAAACAAGAGAATTTTCTGGGGTGATGGAAATGGTCTATATCTTCTCTGGGTTGTGTCTTGGCTACACAATTGTATACATTTGGCAAAACTTAGAAAATGGTACACTTAATTAAGATCTCTCCATTTCACTACATACAAATTTTACCTTAAAATAAATAAAATAAGGAACTTACAAAATCAATTTTTAGGTTGCAAAAGTAATACATGCTTTTGGTAAAAAATAAAACAAATGTTACAATTGAAAATCTCTTCTTATCCCATTTCTCCCAATCCAACCATCTCATAGTTAATCACTCAGAGTTAAGCCCTATTAACAGCTGGGTATATTTTCCAGACACTTTTCTATATATAAATATACAGAAATGTGTTGTTGTGTGTATCTTTTCTTAACTGCAAAAGAAATACACTTATCCCACACACAGCAACCCCACATTAAAGACTTAATATAATATTCTACTGCATGGATAAACCACAATTTATTAAATCACTGCTTTACTGTTGACCCCTAAATTATTTCAAAGCTTTAACAAAATATGCATTTTCATAGTTTGTTAGGGACCACTCTGTGTGGTATTGGAAACTGTAGCCCTTCGCAAGCAAGGCCTTGAAAGACGCCTGTGAGCCTGGGCCAAAACACCGGGAATGCTGGAGGCAGGCACGACCCGATTCTAGCACCGAGGGTTCCCATAGGAAATCAGGCCTGAAGAATGCATTACACCCCCTGAGGCGTGCTTTGCTTTGTACAGTCCTGATGCCAGGAATCTGATATCTAAGTCCAAAGCAGAAGGAGAGAATTCCTTATTTCATGAACCACACCTTAACGGACCATCTGGCATCAATGTATCTAACAGACCCTGACCTGAGGCAAATCTCTGTGTTCCTTCAACTGTTACCTATAAACAATATCTGTTTTCTCTAAATATGGCCTCTAGACATTGATTGATGAGCTTTGCATGCATACTGTACACCCCTGTACATGCCAATCTCAATAAAAGCCGTTTCCGAGAAGGGTTGGGGCATTCTCCACTAGAGGGAATCGCCACCCGCTTTTCCTCCAGACAGATTGTGTCTGGGATGACTCATTTCATCCATGACCTGGAGGACTCCGAGGGACAGGGTTCCCCTCAATAGTTATTATAATTCTTACCAGTATAAAAAAATTACACCATATTTGGGGATTTTAAAATGCTCCTTGAGAAAAGTATAATATGAAATATTATTATATAACATGAATATTATATAAAAACCTATTTTTTCAATTTTCAAACATACCTTCTAAATACACAAATGAGTAGAACACTGGTGTTGTGCACACAGGACATACAGAGTAACTTAACACAATTGTGAATTAATGAATAAAATTTACAAACACATCAGCTATGAGAGTAGGAAATATGTTGATTTGTATTTTTGTTGTAACTCAAAAAATGTTTTAATTTAGCAGTGGACTATCTTGAGATATACAAGTAAACAAAAGAAAGTTTCCTAGAAAGTAGAGGGGAAAAAATACCAATCACTACACAAAATGGAGCTAAAAATGCATTTGAGCCCATTCCATGTCTTCTTTTGTAATAGAATATAAAGTGAGCATTTATGAATTTTTGAATTCCTATCTATATAAAGCTACTAATAATGGAGAAACTATTATCACCAAACAGTAAATAAAGAACCTGTGATAAATGTTGCCTTAGAAGAATATAATTGGAAAATGAGATAGTTACAAACCTTGGTCCAATAACAGGAATAAGTAAGACATCCTGAAGGTCTGGATGTTGAAGAATAGGAACACTTAATCCATTAAACTGCTGTTAAGAGTAAACACACAGGATTACAAAGCATCAATATATCTGATAAGTTTCAATTTATGGAGTTTTTCAGTATCATTACCTAGCAGAGCATGAAGCTTGGTAGGGATATTTTCACGTTAGTCCATGGGATACTATAAAAACCAGACTTCAGAACAACTATGTGTTCTCCAAAATTTGATTCTGAAGTATTCTGACTTTTTTTTCAATTATAGTTGACATTCAATATTTTTTCTATATTTGTTTCAAGTGCACAGCATAGTGGTTAGACAATTATACAATCTATGAATTGATCCCCCCAATAAGTCTAGTTCCTACCTGGCACCATACACAGTTGTTACAATATTATTGACCATATCCCATATGCTGGCTTCTTTATGAGGCTCAGTTTTGCTTACTGTTTGGCTTTATAAATACAAACCATGTTTACTTTAAGTGACTTGCTTTAAAAATATATCCAATACAGAACTGCATGTAGGACTCATTTGAGAAAAGATTCTGAATTAGATATTAAGATTATTAACCACTATTTATTATACACTATCATTATGCCATGCTGATTTTAATGAGGGAAATAAATGGGGTTTTTTGCAAAGGTGCAGGACTTTCATTATCCTCCATCACAGTTGGCTGTCAGACTACAAATAGGTTCAGGGCCACTGGTATAGGTGCTGACGCCAGCTCCCACAGCCTCACCACAGCCAACTGCATGCATCTCTTCCCAAGTCCGTGGTCAAGCTGGTGGCTTGAAAATGACCACAGTGGGAGTACTTACACAACTTAAATCAGCAGAACACCAAAAAGAGTTATTTTTTCCAGAAATGGGCTGTTGAGTATGTACAAGTACATCACTGCTGCAGGCAGAAGACGACTCCACACAGCAGAAAAAAACGAGCAGAATGGTGGATTGGGTAGCAAGGACTGTATATTCCATCAGAGGAAAACATGCAAATATTTGAGAATGAGTCTGCTGCACAGAGTAGAGATTGTCAACACATTAATTTTCACATACTACATGAAAGAATAATAATTACAATTGATACTTGCATTGCCCTCTAGTACATATATACTACCTAGGAAAAAAACTTCCAAAATTAACTTATTTGTAAGTCGATAAGAAAAGTTGTTCATGTTTTAGAAATCTACATTTCTACCAAGTCAACAGGTCTCATTTGATCAGTCACCTCTCCGTTTTTGTCCCTTCCTCATTATTTGTTGGTCTTATAGTACCTAGACTACAGTAAACGATCTTTCCAAGGAAAGAAAAGATAATGAACTTCGTCATTTGTTTCCATTTAGTTTTAGGAGTACTATTTGCTTTACACTATAGAAATATTTTATATAGAGATCAATCCTTCTCAAGCCAATATTATTCTTTTCTGCCAGATGTGAAAATGATACAGAAATAAAACTTTCATAAAACCACACATGTGCATAATGTTCATAAAACACAAACTTATTTTTAAACCAATCATATCACATGCTTCTTTTTGTTTCTGCTTCATGACCTTTTAAAAACAGCCTTATTGAAGTTTAATTTACATAACATAAAATGCACCCATTTTAAACGTACAATTCAATGATTTTTAGTAAACTTATAGAACTGTGTGACCATCACCCCAAATAAGTTTTAGATGACTTCCGCCACCACACAAAGATTCACTGTGCTCATCTGTAGTCAATCCATGTTCCTAGCTCCGACCCTAGGCAACCACTACAATTGTGTTTGTCTGTAAATGTCTTTTCAAGACTTTTATATAAATTAAATGTCTACATATATAATGTTTTGTGCCTGGCTCCTTTCACTTACTATAATGTTCCTGAGGTTCAATGATGTTGAGGTAAGCATCAGCTCATTACCTTCACTGCTGAATAGCACTCCATTGTATGAATAGACCACATTTTGTTTTTCTATGCACCAGCTGATAGACATTTGGACAGTTTCTACCTTTTAGATATTATGAGAAATGCTGCCATAACGTTCAAATATTTTATGGACATGTTTTCATTCCACTGTTTGGTTGTACAGTAAGTTTATGCATAACTTTTTAAAAGACTACTAAATTATTTTCCAAAGAGGTCATTCGACATTCCCATTCGCAAAGTATGAAGGTTCCAGTTTCTCCATATCTTCTCCAACTAAATTATAAATTATTAAATGTCAAAATGTGGCCCAGAGAAATTTGGAGACAAAGCAACTACTCTTATGTCATTCCACTCGGGACTTCTCTTTAGGACGCACAGTAGCTTTGGAACATGAATGAAAAAAAAATGTTATAGTCCAAAACATCCTGTAGTCCCCTTTCCTGCTAGCAACTGGTACTGCTCTACCCTCAATTTCCTATCCAATGCTTAAGACCCAGCCTTCTCTGTCTAATCTTAACCTTTATGGAAAGGGATTCAAACCCCATCCAGAGTGATTCTGTCTGCCTTACCCCGGATACTAGCCCATGAGATCTTGTATACCCATCAGTCTGGGAGACAAGAATATCTAAGCTCTAGTAATAATCTGCTAGCAAAGAAAACAATTTGGACCTGCCTCTGTTATAGACACCTCTGACTGACCTCAAACAATTTCCTTTCTACTGGCTGAAAGCCTACATGCATGGTTACATAAAACTAATAATTTAGTTGCTGAAATAACTTAGTTTACTGCTTATATTTTATGTCTAATGTCATTACTCTTGATAAAATTATCACTATCAATAATTAAAACTCAAATTAATTTTTCTCCAAGTCTTACACTCAGATACCACAGCTGGTTGTTCTTAGAATATAGTCATCAAGTCACAACTTGAAATCTACAGAACTGTTCTTAAAGAGGCTCAATACTAGTGATATTTTTCTGAGCTTCTGAATATTATATCTAGAGTAGACTAATAACACAGTGATATACAAATGGAAGCCCTTTATCATGCCTTCCTCTTGCTTTTAATTTACACAGTTAATTAGACAAAAATAGGTCTGCTGACACCTGCAGGTTAATTGTTCTAAGAGCTTTAATAACTACAAAATACAATTTGAAGTAAGCCCATCAGGCATGTTTTTCGCCATTTTACATTTCTTTGGAGGCAAATTTCAATGCACAGTGAATGAAACACAAAATGCACAGCTTTTAAAAGCAAATTATGATGACATAAGAAAACTCAAATATTATTTTTATGTTTGAAACTTATAAAATGCCATTATAGAATAGTGTTTCACATTCAGAAAATGAGTATTATGCTAAAGCTATTTTATTGAACAAAAAATAATTTGCGTTGTTTTCCTTTAAAAATATATTCTTTTTATTTATTTTTAATTTCTTAATTTGAAAGAGAGAGGAAGGGAGAGGGAGAGAGAGGCAGAGAGAGGTGGAGGAGAGCAGAAAGAGGGGAAGGGCGGGAGGGGGGAAGAAGGGGAGAGGAGGTGTTGAGATAGAGGGAGGCAGGCGGACATTGATTTGTTACTCCACTTATTTATGCATTCATTGTTTGATCTTTGTGTGTGCCCTGACCCAAGATCAAACACGCAACCTTGGCATACAGGGAAGATGCTCTAACCAACTGAGCTACTTGGCCAGGGCCTAAAAATTGTTTTCTTTATACTGTTCTAATTTCCTGCTTTCATTAAAGATCATAAGGTACTTCTCTGAATGAGAGTTGTTTCTTTTTTTAATATCAATTAAAAACATAATCCTACAGGTAATCAGTAGGTTTTTCCCTACCTCTGGGCTTGCCTAAACTATGCAATCTACCCTCCTGAAAATTATATGCTGCTTGTTTAAAAAAAAACCCACAGACTTCTAGGATTAGACTGGACCTCTTCACATGTATTTTAATGATGAAGCAACTGATGTCCAAAGGGTTGGGTGACCTACCCAATCACTAAAAATAAATTCAGAATCAGAAGTGCTAGCTACAAATTCTAGCATTACTACTCACTTTATAACCTTGAAGGTCACTTTGTTAACCTTGAATTTAACATTCATCATCCTTAACTTCCTTATTTGCAAAATAGTGTTATATCATTCGTAGGATCGTAGTGGGGAGCAACATGACCTAGATTGTATAAATGTCATTATGTACATAATGACATAAAAAATTTGCACAAACCTTCTGAAGTTCATCAAGTAACAGATTTTTCACATGTTGCACTGAGGCTAGATGTGTATTTACTCTGACAGTTGTGAATGATGGAGGGTGTGACAAGTGATTTAACAGAGTTTCAAACTTCCTTTCTGCTTCTTGTTTACCAAAAGCTGATACAACCTAAAGGGAAAAAAAAGCAAGTTATTGTTTCAATTTCATTGTACTGCTTAAAAATATTAAACAGAAAATGCATATACATGTATTCCAACTTATGAACACCTTTCAGCAATTATTAAGTTCCATTTCATTTTGCTGTATTGTTCATGTGTTAATAACACTCGGAATGGCAATACTACTTCGAAGGGTTCTTGGGTTCAACTGTGATAATAAACACCTAACAAAATGCCCAACATAAAGGCTTAGAAAAACCTTGCTTTAACTTTAAAGCATTATTAAGACATTTTGAAAGTGTTAACAGCTGCTATGTTTATCCATATAAATCCGGAATTGTTGTGGACCGTTCAGCCTGGTTTCAGGAGTTGTAACCCTCACCCCATGGTGGGCTGTGTAAGAGCCCAAGGGACCCACCTCATCTGGGTCTGTTCTGTCACAAGGACGTGACCTACTAAGGAGACAAAGCTTATCTCCCTGGCAGGAGTGCTGCTTCTGCCTCATCCATCTCTGGCCCCAATGCTTGGTTGGCAGTCAATGACGGGTAAGACTCATGGGAGGGGCAACCTAAGCCAGACGCGACCACTTGGGAGGCCTCATGGAAGGACTCGGGGGGCTGCAGCAAAGAGGATGTGATGGACCCTCGCCCCACGGCTATTCTGACATAGCCTGAGTCCTCATTTCCATCTGGGAGATGTCTCCTGCTTCCTAATAGGCTTAAAGCCTGAAACTGTGGGGGCAAGTGGTGCAGCCCTGTACCGGCCAGGACGGCTCTCTGGGTGATCGGCCATAAAACAGAATTTCTAAAGTCCTGTGAAACCTGCTTTGCTAAGAGTGCTCTCACTTAAATGATAAGTGTCCCAGGAAGAAATGAGTATGTCTCCCAAAGTTTGGCAACCCCCTTTCCAGACAGACATCGACTCAGATGAAGCCCTCAGATTTCTTTGAAATGTTAACCATTGTTTGATCCTTGTCGCCTGACATACCTGTATTCCCGTGTACTTGAGCCCAATAAAAGCCTAGTGAGGAAGGGGCTCTGGGTCATTCTCCTCTGAGAGTCTGACCACCTTTCCTCCCCAAGCAGTCATGTTTTGGTAGTTTTTATTTTCCATCCGTGACGGAGGGATGGGGCTCTGCGGGCAGAGCCCCCCCACATCTGGCACCCAGGACAGGGGCCCCCGCACGGAATTTCATTCGACTTATTTATAATGCATTAGCTGTTACATCCGTTCTGTAAAGCTACTTACCTGCTAACCTCACATCCTAGAGCAGTGGTGCTTAGTTTTAAAATACCGGAATTTGAAGTATCACTGATGCTGTCATACAAAAATCCAGCTTTTTAAATGGTATTAGTAAGTGTAACAAATAGATATCATCCCAAAAAGTTCGGTAGCTAGGGTACATGTCAGAAATGAAGATGTGGACTGAAACAAACAAATTCTCCTGTAATTAACTGAGGCTTTTCAGGACACACATTTCCCATCTTGTCATTTTGACTATAGCCTACCTCACAGAATCTTTATTAACCACCTGCAAGCCTACAAATCTGCAGGCCTAGAAGTATTAGTACTTTCTCAAGGTTTAGTTTAAAAAAAAAAAAAACCCTGAATATTCTTTTACCTTTGATACTTTTTACAAAAACTGTTTTTTTTTTCCTTTTTTTGTAAAATCAGTGCGTTTGAGGCAGAGGTACTGTCCAAAAAAAAAAAAAAAAAAGGTATTGGGATCTTTTATAAAACAATGTTGAATCATTTAAAATATTGCTGAGAACCCTGGCCAGGTGGCCCAGTTGGTAGGAGTGTCATCCCATACACCAAAATGTTGCGGGTTCAATCCCACTCAGGGCACACACCTAGGTTGGGGCTCCATCCCCCAACATGGCAACTGATGGATGTTTCTCTCTTTCTCTCTCTCAAATCAATAACATATCCTCCAGTGAAGATTACAAAATAATAAAAAAAAATAAAAAATACAAATAAAAATTGCTGAGAAAAAATACTGAATGCCTCCATTTCTCTATGTTCTTTATATTTTAAGTTCTTTGAAATCAAGAGACATTTTCTTTTCACACTGTTCGGCCCCATAACATAATCTTTGGAAATTAAGTGTAGAAATCAAATCTAAAGGTCATGGCTTCAGTAAAATTTTCAAAAATTAGTAACATTCAAGTGGCATTACTTTGAATAGAACACCAAAAATTTAGAAAATACAAAGTTGCCTAGAAGGATTACAAATCTGTACATTTTTAGCTTCAGATTTCAGTACTATTACTTGAAAACTGTCAATTTATATCAGTTACATGATTCTTTGGACCTTCAGTTCTCTGACCACAGACCTGATAATCAGAAACGAGGAAATCTTTACCCAAAAAAGACTGCCAAGAAAAACAGGCAAAGGTCTGCAAATCACCTAAGCACCGCTCGTGACATTTAAGAGGCACTCAACAAATTATAGCACTTCTTCCACCTGAGCTACAAAGCAGGTGCTCTAGGACTCGGCCTGTATCTCTAAACAGGACAAATTCTCCAGGGCCGGTGGTCTTTTCTTGTACATCTTTCTAACCCCTGTGCTGCCACTGCCAGACACAGAACTGCTTTTCCCTCTCCCTCTTTCCCATTCCTAAGTGTTAACACGTAGATCATTCACTCCTTTTCTCGGAAAACATTAATTAAATACCTAAGGGAAGATACTGGCATTTCTTACATTCAGAAAGACAAGTAGCAAGAAATAACGGCTGTAAAGATAGTTTCATTCGGACTTTTTTCTATTTCTAGGGTCTGTAAATATTTGAATGTTTGTAAATAATCATCTTACATGTTTAGCTGACCTACCTCCTTATTCATATAGCCCTCTTTAAGATAATTTTCAACCTCAAGTCTCAAAGATATTCTAGGGAAAATAGACATTCTTCCTACTGCCAAATTCTCCTCCAAGAGAAATGCTGAACGCGATGGTTTGTCTCGTCTTGAACTGCAGCGAGCAGCGTCTGGACAGTGAATACCATTCACAACGGGTCGGGACCACCAGATGCGCAGGAAAACCGCGCCACTCACGCCGAGTTAAATTCCAAGGTGCGAAGAACAGCCACTACTTGTGGAGCGCAGCCTGTTTTAATCGGATTGCTGGTCTCCACACTCCGGGCTTCGGTCCTCCTTTAGGAACGCTCACGGTATCACTGTGAGACAACGCCACTCACGTTGCAGAGAAAAAGGAACCACCAGCGACTCCTTTGTGAACTGGACAGAGACCTGGAAACCAGCCTCACACAGGCTCAGCCGCACCCAACCTTTATGCCTAATTTCCAAACCCGCGCCTCCAATTTGTCTCCTGAAAGCGCTAGCAGGTGGCGTCACTTCCCGCGACGAGCCCCACCTCCCCGGCCAACCAATCCACAGCCACAGATGGCCCCGCGTCACTACAGTTCCGAAGCTCCGCGCGCGGCGCATCAAAGTGCGCGGGCTGGAGAGCGCCTGGGCCGCGGGGCGGGGGGGGGGGTCGCAGGGGCGCGCGTTCCAGTGTAACAGGTGTGGAGGTAGCGGTGGGGCGTGGGGCGGCGCAGCGGGCTGGAATTAGGGTTCAGCGGCTGTACGGCCAGCGCTTGGACAGGGAGAGCCGGGTGCCCGGAGAAATACGGAAGTGGTGTGGATTGGCTCGAATACTGGGCTGTCCTGAATAGGTGAGGGGGTCCAATAGCTAACGTTCTAGACGACCTCCAAAGAAAGGATCAAGTCGAAGCTTATTTGCACCTCAGCCACACTGTGATTTCGTGAACCTATTTCAGGCATACAGATCTGACTTTAGTTGTGAACATTATTGAAACTTTCAAAAGCTGGGCTAATGAATGCTCAGGCAAAACTTAAAAACCCACAGACAGTATTAATAATTAGTTGATTTATACCTTAAGGCTCAGGAGATCTTTTGCAAAATCTTTTGATGATACAGATGACGAAAGAGATTCAGAGGGACAAGGTACCTAATAAAAGCCACTGAGCCATGTTATGATTGGGAAAGTAAAGAATTTCTCCTGTCTTTACTTCAGTGTGTTTTGCTGTAACTGATCATTAACACATAACTGTAGGAAAGAGTTTTTGCTTAAGTCTTTTTCTCTTTAATTCTCACACGAAGATATATTTAAAAGGATAAAAGCTACTTTCTATGATACATCAACCAGGTTCTGCAAGAAATATTTTAACTTAGGGCCATTATGCTATACAGCCTTGCAAGGGGCTTACCATTACCTTTTACACAAGTAAAACAAGACTGCCGGAGCTGAAATAACTCCGTGGCCTCACAATTAGTGAGAAAACCGGGATAAAGATTATAGCCACCTGACTTCTAAAGCCAATACCTACTCATTCCACCATGACATCCTTCGGTAAGTTCACAGGATTCTTCTGGGTTTAAATGAACTTCAGGTGATTAGGAAAATGTCTGAACCAGCATTTCCAAAGGAATCTTTGTGGCCGCAACATTGTGGTGATCATAGCACCAATAATGGTCTGAATCTGTATGTAGGAGCTAAAGAAGAGGGAAGAACAAATTGAACTATTGCGTTGGGCAAAAAGTTCATTTTCCCCCCTTAAGATGGCTCTAGTAGTGCTTAGTTGTCTTTAACTTCATCTGAAACAGTTTTGTTAGATTATATTGTGACAGCTGCCATATTAGTGTGCATTTTTTAAAAAAACTTAGCAAAATTGGTGAATTTTCATGTAGCAGGTCAACATTGAAGATGAAAGAAATTATGCAGCATTTTCAGCATATTATGCTTTATTACTTGAAGAAAGGTGAAAACACAACTGAAATGAAAAAAAAAACACATTTGTGCGATGTATGGAGAAGGTGCTGTGACTGATTGAATGTGTCAAAAGTGGTTTGCAAGGTTTCCTGCTGGGCGATGTTCCACAGTCGGACAGACCGGTTCAAGTTGATAGTGGTTTATTTGAGACATTAATTGAGAACAATAAACTTTCTACCATGGGAGATAGCAGGCATACTCAAAATACCCAAATTAATCAAGTTATTGGTGAAAATAAAAAATGTGTCTTTTATTTTATGGAAAAAAAATACAGACTTGGCTAACCAACAGATTGTAAACTCAGAAAAGGTCGAGCCTTTACCATACCACTTTTTACCAGTGTATAACACATAATAGGCACTCAAGTACTGAGTGACTAAATAAATACATGGATGGACATCTTTGTGAACTAGAGAAAGAAAATGCTGATAAAGCACATATTTGCTGGAAATTAGTTTACTAGTTGGGCACATGAACAGTGCTGAGGATACTTAAGACTATCCTTGGCTGGACATTTTTGTGGTGCCTCATTTTACAAATGTGAAGTTAGCATACTGACCAGATACTGTCTAAGCAAAGGAAAACTCCCTCTAAGGATTTAGGCTGTTCTCTGTGGGGTAATATGGCCTCCAATAGGGGTGGGGTACAAGAAAAATCTTAGATCTAACCTTACAGTCTTACATCTGTTTGCAATACTCCAAATCTTAATCTTACAAAAAAAAAAAAAAAAAAAAAACCCATACACACGGGATTAGGGAAATACAAGTCTAGAAAGCTGGAAATCTGTCGATCTCAACTCACCCAAGGCTAACCAACTTGGCTAAAGTCACAGTGAACATTAACTTAAAGGTTTAGGAGAGTTTTGTTCTATTTTTAAGAATTTTTCATTTTTAGTTGACAGACATGCTGTCCCCATAATTTGAACCACCAAATTACATGGTTCAAGCCATGTAATTGCTTAGTTAACAGTAAATAATTCCAGCTATAGCCAGTTCTTCCAAATACTATCTTAAGTTTTTTTTTTTTTTTTTTAATATTTTATTTATTTATTTTTAGAGGAGAAGGGTAGGAAAGAGAGAGAGGGAGAGAAATATCAATGTACGGCTGCCTCTCATGCGTCCCCTGCTGGGAACTGGCCCGCAACCCAGGCATGTGCCCTGGCTGGGAATCGAACCTGGATCGTCTGGCTCGCAGGCCCGCGCTCAATCCACTGAGCTACACCAGCCAGGGCTTATCTTAAGTTTTTATAATAGTTCCTTCTAAGGAACATTAGACAGAATATTGGATTTTTAGAAAAAATCCCTAGTTGGCCCTGACAGATGTGGCCCAGTTGGTTGGGCATCATTCCACAAAGCAGAGTTGCCAGTTGGATTCCCTGTCAAGGCACATACGTGGGTTGCAGGTTTGATCCCTGGGGGGTAGGGGGGGCCATCAGAGAGGCAACCAATTGATGTTTCTCTCTCACACTGATGTTTCTCTCCCTCCCTTTGTCCCTCCCTTCTCCTCTTTCTAAAAATAAATAAAGGAGCATGATAACGCAATTGTTAGGAATATAACTTAGTTTCCGAAGTGTTCATTGGAAATAACTTTAATTAAAATGAAATGCCAGTAATCTTTCTCTCAACATATTTTAAGAAACAGATACAAATGCTATACTTAGAGCAAAACAAAGAAACTGAAATTTCAAGGTGAAAAAAAATCTTCGACGTTGATATGAGAAACATTGATTGACTGCCTTCTGTACACACCCTGATGGGGAACCAAACCTACAACCCAGGCACGTGCTCTGACTGGAATTGAACCGGTGACCTTGCAGTTTGCAGGACGATACCCAACCAACTGAGCCACACTGGTCTGGGATAAAGCAATGTTTTAGAAAAGAAATCACAAAGGTGTTAAAAGTGCTACATTTTAAAAGCCTATTACTCAAAATTCTCTAGTTTGATTAAATTCTTGACAAAGATTCTTACTACAACTTATATAACTGATACAAATGTACACTATGTACTAAGGTGTATTATTTCTAACAGATCAGTTATGGTATACCAGCATGGTTTCTGTTTAGATAAACTACAACTATAATCTGTCAATCAATCACAGTCACTTTTCAGTTGTGACTAGTTTTCTTTCCTTTGAGTTAGTAAAAACTTCTAATTTCTAAATCTACCAATAAAACATTTTAACGTGGAAAATATTTTTAAAATATTACAGCAGCCTTGTCAGGTAAACTGTAGAAATGTCCTTAGTGTCAGGTAGAGATAGGTAGTGAAGTTTGCTTGAGGCACATACATAGTGTGGTTCCTTGGCTAGAAGGAAAATAAATGATCAAGCTCACATATGCATGAGCCTAAGTACAAGCACACTGCAGGTACTCTTTGGAAGGGTATCAAAGGTTCTCAGCCTTGGGTGTCTAACTCACCCTAGGACCTTTTATAGCCCCCTTCCTGCTGCACACACATTATTTAAGGCATAAATGAGCACAGGGAGACTTTTTGTTTTGGACCTCAGATTCTACTCCATGAAAGGCTTCTCTGGTCTTAAGGCTTTTCTCCCTTTTTCCAGGTCATCCTCTCCCATAATCATCCACTCTAAGGTGTTAATTACATATATTTGATATGAATGTATCCTTGTAAAATGCAGTGCTATACATGTAAATATCCTTCTTATATATTTCATATTGTGCTACAGATCTTGTGCTGCTTCTTTTTCATTCAACATGTCTCGCTTGTTTTACATCTGCTTCATTGCTCTGAACTGCTCTGTGGCATTCCAAAGTGGGTGTTAGCTGTGTGTACTTACATGTCCACTTGGGGGACCCCTAGGTGACTCCAACCCTAGGTACCTATATAACCCCTCAGCATAGACAAGGCCATGATGAACATCCTGATTTGTGTCCCCTTACATACTTGTGTGGAAAGTTCTTCAGCACAGGTACTCAGGCCAAACAGGTTGATTTCTCAATGGTTCAACCAAATTTTTCTTTCAATGGTCAGTAACTCTCCCACTGGAAGCTTCCCATTTCTTCTCATCCTCATTAGCCCTTTTATTGCCCCAACTTTCTATTTTTTTCTTTTTTCTTTTTTGCAAGTCTGATGGAGGTAAAGTGGTACAGTGTTTTAATGTGCATTCATCTCATTCCCAGGAATTTGGGGAATTTCTTTATATACTTGTCAGCCTTTCTGGTTTCCCTTTCTATGAAGTGTTCATTTCTCTTTGCTCATTTTGCCATGGGGATTTCCTGTGTCTTGTTCTCAAGAGTTGCTCGTATATTCCTGGGCAGTTGCAAATAACTCTCAGAATGGCACTTAAATTTGCCCTTTCCTAAATAGAAATTTTTAATTTTAATGTAGGTGAATTAACTATTTTGTCATACCATTTGTTACATTTTGATTTCTTATTTAAAAGTAGGTAAGATAGTTTACATTTTCTTCTCTTAGTGTATTAGCTTTTGCTTTCACATTTAGGCCACTAAACAGGGCTAAATTCCAGCAGTTCATGCAATGTACTAAGAGGTCTTTGTACTAAGAGGTCAATGTACTAAGAGGTCTTTGCAATGGCTAGTGCCTGCTCTGTATGTTCAAACATTTGTTATCATTGGTTGATGCCAGGCTGTACTGGCTGCTAACTATTATTACTTTTAAACTATTTGAAATTCACATTTATATATGAAATCCAAGATTTACTTTCACCATATATGATCCAGTTTTCTCAGTGCTGTCTACTAATAAAGTCATTTTCCACTATGTGTGGTATAATTTTGGCAGCAGCATATCACATTCTTAAATTTTTTGTGGGAACATGGCAATCCTTTGACCTTATACTGTAGGAAAGAAACCTTTATAATATTTAAAAAGTACGTAATACTGGCATAGTTCTCATTTTTCCAGATCGTTTATGTGTGTTGGTAAGTTTAAACGCATGAAAATTATGTATGCATTTTCAGAATAAATGGGAATACCTCAAAAAAAAAAAAAACAGAACAAAGTGCAATAAAGCGAGGCTATGCCTCTAGTTTGGTGTGTTAAAAGGACTTGCTCTCAGGAGTAAAATCTACGAGACTAAAGTCCATAGTCTTTTCAATTAAGTTTGCTCCTGCAACTGGTTTCAGGGGAATTAGTTATGTTTCATCTCAGGCTGTGAAGCTTCTAAATTTGTTAGAATCTAACCATGAAAAAGAAAATGGAATTGAACCAACTATGTAGCGAATTGGTTTATACACACCCAAACTTCTGAGTTAATTAGTAATAAATTGAACTCAATTCCATCTGCAGCCAGTTCTTCCAAGATTATCTGAAATTAGTTTATAATAGTTCCTTTTAAGTTGTATTAGGTATCTATATCTATTTTAATTCCCTAGTTTGACTCCCACCCCCCCGCATGAAATGTCAGTTTGTTTTGCTTCAAGTACAGCACGTGTAGCTTTTTCTTCTATTTTGTTGAACCCGGGAAACTACTGGGATTCCATTTTAACTCTAAAAAGTGAATTTCAATTAACAGGAAAATATTATTTTCTTATTTTGAAGATTTGGGATTCACAAAAATACCAAGGGCTTGGCGAAACTGGGAGTCCTTAAGTTAATCACAAAACTGAACTCTCTGGCTACAGGCATGCCATGGAGTCTCTCCCCATCAATTCCTTTCAGAATTAAGAATAAAGGCAGAACCCCAAGGATGACAGGTAGAGAGGTCAGTCTAAAGATAATGCTCACTTCTGTACAGCAAAAGGAGGCAGCTCCAACAAACTGCAGACTGCCCCACGTTTAGAGGCCAGGGACGCCCTCCCTAGACATCAGACTCTAAAACGTGAACCGGTAAACGGTTCTAAACTGTACCGAGTAAGGAAGCGTTTACTCGGGAAAAACTCCCCAACTCCCACGCACACTCTGACGTCCTACGAGACTGGCCGATAGGCGTCCTCATACCGGAAACGAAACCGGAGACAGCGCCACGTCGAATGCGTGGGTTGACGTAAGTGCGCTACGTCAGGTGCCGTCCTTCCGGCGATGGGTGGTCCTGGGATCGGGAGGAAAGGCGGAGCGAAGGCGGGGCTTGGGGCTGGTTGAGACTTTGGTGGGTAGGTGGGTGCAGACGGAGGGGACTACGGGTCGGCGTTGGGCTCAGTGTGCTCGAAACAAAGGACTATCCGGTAGGGACTCGGCGCGACGCCTTCGGCCAGCTTCTCGACCAACCAGTTCCCTCTCCGTGCCGGTCTCAGTTGGCTTATCCTTGGTACTCCACGGCCCGCGTCGCGGTGGGGGCCCCGGCGCAGCAGCACCTGCTGCTGAGGGACCCCGCGGCCCGCTCAGCTGCTCATGATGGGGCTGATCTTCGCTAAACTGTGGAGCCTCTTCTGTAACCAAGGTGAGAAGCATGGAGCTGCGCAACGGCTCGAATGCCTGGAAGAGGGTTTGGCCGCCGAAAGGGTCAGCAGCAAGCAGCGCTCTCGGTGTGGACAGCTGTTTTGAGACGCAGAGCAGTGACTTAGTCAAGGGAGAGGGTAGAAATTCAGTATTTTGGGCTGGAAGAAGGTGCAGGAGAGATCTGATGTGAGGAGAAATGGGAAGTCAGGAGAGGGATTTGATGTCCCAGAACCCAAACTAAGATTTTTGAATTTTAGTGAAGCTAAACGGAAAGCACCTATTGGTACATTTTGGGTGCCTTTTACGTCTCGAATTAAAAATCTTTAGTCTTGCCTTAAGTCAGAACTAAAACTTACAACTTTGTTTTTAAACGAGTGCTATTTTGTTTTACGACCAGCTGCTCTTTAAGTCAGTGCGCCTTCACGGTCTCTCTGAAGTCGCCAGTTCTCTAGGACTAGGGAACGAGTCGTCGTTTTGAAATACATGGCTTTCTGAAAATCTTCATCCTAAATCCTTTATTCCTTTCATAAATGTTAGAAAACTAAAGGCTCTCGGTCCTAGGTAGGATCTTGCGTGCCTGTGATTAGTCTAGACTGCTTATGAGACATCTAAAAGTTGCAAGTTCAAAGGGCCAAGAGTTGTAAAACCTGTTCTGAGTCAGAGAGGATGAAATGTGATGTCTTGTGAAAAGAGAAAAATACTCAGACAAAAAAGAAGCTACAACAGGTAAAGTTTTAGGTATTCTTTTAATGTTTTCTTAGTAATTGAAACCAGTTTTTAAATTCAGCTAGTTTCATTTTGCATTTAACGCCTGGACATAATAAAAACATAACATCATCATGTTTTATGATGTTACCAATTTGTTACTACTAATGTGGTATCTTTTTCTTTAATTTTTTTTTTTAAGGTTTTATTTATTTAGTTTTAGAGATGGGGGAAGGGAGGGAGAAAGAGAGGGAAAGAAACATCAGTGTGTGGTTGCCTCTCCTGCGACCCCTGCTGGGGACCAGGCCTGTAACCCAGGCGTGTGCCCTGACTGGGAATCGAACTGGCAACTCTGTGGTTCGCAGCCCACGTTCAATCCACTGAGCTACACCAGGCAGGGCTTCTTTTTTTCTTGATTTAAGATGTGAAAGCAATGAAATGGTTTTACTTTTTTCAGTAGATAGGAACACTACAATAATCTTTTTCAAGATTACAAATATAGATATATGCATATGCATGCACATACATAGACATACTCAGTTATCACAGATAACACTTTTCAAGTGATTTCAGAGTGGCCAGAGTTTAAGTCTTTATGAATATTATCCATAAATTTAATGACTTATTTTTAAGCAGTTTATATTTTATGGTCCTTGTAGCATAAATTCACTAATATGTGAAGCACCACTTTAAGACAAGCTAAAAAAATACGTAGATTTTTACAGTAGTCACCTGCTTATCTTTTCCTGTAGTTTAAGAAATAAAACATTACCAAAGTCTTTGGTTCTCCCTGGTAACCTGTCCCTTTCCCCTTTCTCCCCTCTCTGTTTTATTACTGCTCTTTATCATGTTTTTTGAGTCTTTCGTAATCAAACTAAAAAGAACTGAAGTATGTAACTGGAGAATTCAGGAGACAATGAAAGACATTTCATGGGATACTTTTATAGTCATAACTGTTCAGGTCTCCTAAGTCCTCATTACTATTGAGATTTTTCCTTTTACTTAACTGTTGTATATTTAGAACTAGTGGCTTTTCAATCATGTTATCATTTCATTCAATCATTTAGTCATAGGACATAAACGAGTCTTGCATGGGAGTTAGGCATGGGAGATACAAAGATTTAAAAACAAACAAAAGATAAAGTTATTTGTCCTCGTGGTGCTCAAAGATCAGTACATAACAGAAAGAAGTAGAAAAAAATGCAGTGTGGAAAATTATTTAACTTATTGTATAAAAGTGTGGTGATGGCACCAAAAGGAAATGATTACTCCTGGAAGACTGCAGGAAAAGGTATACTTGGCCTTTAATGACAAGTAGGAATTTACAAGGCATGCTAGGCAGATTGAGTAGAAGGGGCATGTTATTCTAGGCAAGAGAACTAATAATATGCAAATGGGAGAGGGATTAGTTTGGTACATGGAAGGAAGCTGAAAAGAGTTTAGTTTGGCTATATTTTAGTTTGCCCGTGGGGGAGTTAAAGGAGATGAGGGTGGAAAGGAGCGAGGGGAGCCAGATCACAGAAGGCCTTGTACGTTGACTAAGACTTTAAACTGCACGGAGCAAGCCATAGGAGCAGTTGAAGACTTTGGTCATGGTCTGTTATATTCGAGCAAGGGGTTGATAATTTAATCCTGTTACTTTTACTTTCTGTATTGACAAAATTAATGGACCATTTTGGCTTTTTCCATTTTCATCACTATAACACATCTAATCCAGAGATACTGAAGTTACTCAATCTTGGTTACATATTAGAATAATATGCCCAAGGCCCACCTCAGACCAAGGAAGTCAGAATGGGGTGGGGTGGTCTGAGCATCAGTGCCAAAATAATTCAGATGTGTGGCCAGAGTTGAGAACTACTCATCTTACCTTAAATACTCCTTTTCCTCATCTTTCTTCCAGCATTTGCCTCACTCCTATCTTTTTTTTTCTTGTAGCATTTTAGAGCACTAAACGTCTTTTCATAACTTGTCACCTCTCTGGGAATAAGTATACTAAAGCATGTATTGTCCGAGTAAAGCTATTACATAATACATAATTAATCTCTGTAATTTTGTATTGCTTAATTTTAAGCTACAAGACTGAATACCTTGACACACTTATCGATGAAAGAAATGTCAAAATCTTAATTATCTTTATGAATCTTATTTTATATATGTTTGTATATGTGTTTGTATAAAATAAATAAATTCGTGTCTATGATATCTGTAAATCCACCTCAGAAGTTGAGCATTCTTTAACTTTTTTTGGTCTTTTCTTCTGTTGTTACTATACAACTGGTAATCGGTTATTTCTTGTATTACCCAGAATGAAGGATGAATGAAATGTGGTTTTAATGGTAGTGAATTTTCAGGAGCAAATGCTGACATAATTTCATTATCTAATCATGTCTTTTTGGTGAATTCCATGTTTTCTTGAGCACTGATAGCCAACTTTTTTATGGCATTGTTCTTCTGACTGCTCAAATCTGCTATCTTTCATTTCTCTCTGAATTGTGGACATTTGCTGGTTTCAAGCATATGAAACTGAAACCATCTGTCTGCTCCCTGTTTTCTGGAATATTCTCCATATCTTACTTAGATGGTTCAGGTTTCTGGTCAAACGTGAGTCCTTAACAACTTCCCTGACCACTCTTCTCACCCCAGCACGCATTTTCTGTTTTCTGGACTAATGTTGTTCTCATAAGTTTGTTTATTTGTTTGTTTCTCTCAATAGAAATAACTTCAAAGGCATGAACTTTATCTTATTCCCTGTTGTGTCTCCAATCCAGAAAAAAAAAATTTGTTGAATTTTTTGATGTTTTTATACATAAAATTTTGTATTAAAGTAATGTACACAGTTTGTTGTTGTTTAAGTTAAAGAGTGCTAATGTCTTTATGATATGTATTAGTCAAATCTCTTGACTTTTTTTTCTGGTACCTCCATGTTTTTAATAATATGCATAGATAGAAATTTTAAATATCATTTGTGTTTTTTAATTGGGATGTAATTGACAAAATTATGTTAGTTTCAAGTATACAAATCATTTATCTTACTATGGTAGAAGAGAAATTAGTGCCTTTGTGACCTTTTCCCTCATCATCCCAATACAGGTTTTTGGTTTAATCCACACTGTCTTTTCATTATTGTAACTACATAGACTTGTTGCTGCTGAGCCACAGTATGCTAAAATTGTTTCCCTTTTTTCCTACAGTTTTTTCCCCTAGAGTAAATAATTACAACATCTTATTGCTTTAGTTTCTATGTACACTTGACTAAGTCATTTCATGTTATTCAGAAACTCTGTACTAGTTTCCCCACATCACATCTACCAGATGATTTAGTCTTCTTCACCACGCCCTTAGTATTCCTTCCTGCTCCAAACTGGACTTGTTTCTTTCTGTGTCTGGTCCACAGCTGTTCTGGACCTGTCTTTGCCATCATTCTAGGAATGTACTTTTTATTAGAATGCATGTCCTTCTTGCTTTCCACTTACTTTGATGAAGCACATCCTTCAGAAATTTCCTGCAAAGTTGTCCAAAGTGATTTTTTTTGCAATTCCAGTGCCTAAAAATGTATTGATCTGCCCTCAGTTTTGATTTATAATTAGGCTGGGTATAGAATTCTGGGTTGCAAAACATTTCAGATTTTAAAGGTATTCATTGTCATTTCCTCCAGCTTCCAAGGCTGTTGAGAAGACCAGTATCATTTTTATTCTGATTTTTTTCTGCCTAGTATATTTTAGAATTTTCTGTTTACCTCTGGTATTTTTTAAATTTGAAAGAGGTGTACCTTGATTTATTTTTGGTTTATTGCACTAGGCTTTCTGAGCCTTTTAAAAATAAAGGTGTACCCTTTTTGGTTCTAGGAATTTTTTTTAAATTTTTTCTTTGGATTGTTCATATGCTACTACACTGATTATCAAATATTCCTTTCAGTTTTACTTTTTTTTTTTTGAGTTCTACTTTCTGAGGTATTTTCTTAGTTTTCCCATCCTCCTTGTTCAGCCATTGTATTTTTAACTTATAAAAACTTTTTTCTAATTTGCTAAATTTTTAAAAAATTTTTCTTATGGCATTGTTCCATAATGCTACATCTCTTAAGTTTCTTTGAACTTTTCTTCTGTTCTCTAATTTTCTGTTTCTATTCATTTTTATGTTATCCTTTTACATTGGAAGCTGTCCCCTTAGCTCTGTTGTACTTCCATTGCAGGAATATGCTACAGTTGGTTTATTCATTTGCATCATGATGGGCTATAACACCACAAACACCCTTAAGACTTTTTATAGACATGTTTTCATTTCTCTTAGGAGAATATCTAGGACTACAATTTTTAGGTCATAGAATAGATATATGATTAGTTTATAAAAACCGTTAGATTGTTTCTCAGAGTGGTCATACAGTTTTTATACTCTTACCAACAATGTTTGAGACTTCTACTTTCTCCACATCCTTACCAACATTTGGTGTTGCCAGTCTTCTTTTTTAACTTTACTAGCTATTCTGTTAGATGTGTAGCAGTATCTTATTTTGGTTTTAATTTGCATTTCTCCATTGACTATTGGTTGTTAAGCATTTTTTTCAGGTGCTTATTGCCTATTTGTATATCTTTCTTTGCAAAATTGTCAAATATTTTGCCGATTTAAAAAACATTTTTTTTGTCCAAAAAATTATGTATACATAATTACTTACACATTGTGGAATTGAGTCCTCCATCATATACATTTTGTGAACATTTTGCCTAGTCTTTGGCTTCCCTATTCATTTTGTTAATGAGGTGTTTTCCTCAGTGGAAATTTTAGTATGGTCTAATTTCTCTTTTTGTCCTAATAGATACTGTTTTCTGTGTTCTATTCCCTTTCATCTAGAAGTTGTAGCTTTTATATGCTTATGCCGACAAGCCATCTCAAATTATTTTGGGGCTGTGATGTGAGTAGGACTTGATATTCATTATTTTTTCACATGGGCATTTGCTTCTTGCAGCGTAGTTTACTGAAGACTTGCTTTGGAGCCTTGTTGAAACTGAGGTGAAAACTCTGTCCCTGTGCTGTGCTGCACCGTCATGCTTACAGCACTGTTTTCATAGTAGATTTGGAAGTCTGCTAGGGTCCGTTCTCTCACTTTTTGTTAAAGGAAATATTTTCATTTTCTCCACTGTTTCTGATTTTTCTTTTACTAATTTCTGATGTTTATTTTCTTCTATCTGCTTCCTTTGGGTATACTTTACCCTCCACTCCTAGTTTTTAAGGGTGTGATGTGTGTCATTGTTTTTGTCTCTTTTTTCTTTCGTACATAAACATTTTAAATCTATAAATGTCTCTCTTAAATGCTGATTTAGCTTCATTTCACAAATTTTAACATTCTATTTCATTATTCAGGTTGAAATAGCTTTAATTTTTTTGTTTAATTTCTCCTTTGAACTATGGATTATTTATAAGTGTTTAGTTTACAAATATTTATTTTTCTAGATAGCTTATTACTGACTCCTAATTTAATTCCACTGTGGTCAGAAATATACTCTAAGATTTTCTTTTTGTTTCTTTTTTCAAATTTATTAACTTTTATAGTACAGTTTTGTGATCTGTTCTGGTGATGTACCATTTGCTCTTTAAAAGAATGTGTATTTTGCTGTTAGTTATGTGCAATATTCTATAAATGTTTATTAAGTTAAGGTGGTTGTTAGTCTTATTAATGTATCACTTAATGTGTATGTTCTAAAAGAACATAGAGTAGGATCTTGTCTTTTTTTTTTTAAATCTAGTGTGAAATTCTCTCCCTTTTAATTGGAATGTTTAGTCCAGGTTGTTGATATACTTGGATTTATGATATGGTTAGATATTAAGCTATGCAATTTTATTATTTGTTTTCTGTTTATCTCTGCTTTTGTTTTGTTTTGTTGTTACTCTGTTCCCCCTTCTTTCTTAGGGGTTAACTGATATCTTTAATTTTTAAAATTCCATTTAAATTTTTTGGCTATTTTAACAATTCTCTTTTACATTGTTTCCATGGTCCCTCAAGAGATTACAATGTACATTCTTACCTTTTTGCAGTCTACTTAGAGTTAGTAAGGTAATACTTGTAAAGTGGAAGAATCTTAAGTATAAGTTGTACTTGCCCCTCCCTTAGACCTTTGTGATGGTACAGGTTATGTAATGTACTATATCTGAATGTGTTATAAACTGCACAATACAATGTTGTATTTTTTGCTGTAAACTGTCATGTGTTCTTTAAAGTTTTAAGAGGGTAAACTTTTCTCTTACATTTACTCATTACTATTTTTGATGTTTTGAATTCCTCTCTAGCATAGTTTCCCTTCAAGCTGAAGGACTCTGGCATTTTTATAGTGTGGCTTTCTTGGTGGTTAATTCTCAGTTTTATCTGAAAATGCCTTCATTCTTCAAGTGTATATTTTTTCTGAAAATAGCATCTTAAGGTTGATTTCTCCCTTTTTGACTCTCTAAAATCATTCTACTGCCTTCTGGTATCTATTATCTTTTTTCACAGGTGAAAAGTCAGCCAATATTTATATCTTTACTTGTCCTTTTTTTCTTGCTGCCTTCACGATTTTCCTGTTGTCTTTGATATTCAGAAGATTTACAGTGAACCACCTATATCTTTGTATATATCTTAGTTGGGGTTTGCTGAGCTTCTTGAATTTGTAAATTTTTTATATTTTTGTACTCACCCAGTTCACCTGTATTTCTCAAAAAAGCTTTTCCCCCCGAATTACCCAACATAAAGTGAGGGCCATCGTTTTAAAAAGAAATGAGTAGTCTAAAATAAAAACAGTCAGAATGTGTCGGTTATCAAAGGTACTGTTCTATTTGTTTCAATTATGTGTATCCTGAGTCGGGACATAAAATGTATTTCTTAACTGTGGTCATAGCTCAGCAAGATTGAAAATCAATGATGAGATTGTCTATGCTCCTTAACATTTGCCTTGCAGGTTTCCTTCCCCTGGGTCACATTTTAATTATGTAAAAAACTGCATTTCAGTATTTCCTTGTTGAAGCCTTTCTTAATCATTGCTTACTTTCAGTGCATTGTCGGGGGAGAAAGAGAGGTCTTTTTTTTCCTTAGGCACTTCAACTTGGCCTGTGACCAGAGTATTCTACATAATTAGATCTTTGATTTTCTTTCTTCATCTGTATTTAATCCCTTTGTTTATCCTTGTCTTTCTTTTATCCAATAAGCTGTTCCTTATTATTGTAAGACTAAAACTTGATTTGTGTCACAAACATGGAGAGGCATCAAGTTGGGAGACCATCAGCGGGATCTCCCAATGACATGACCTTAGGCAAGTTCTTTAACCTCAGACTGTTTCCTCATCAGGGAGATGGGGAATGATTGCACTTTCTCATACAGTGATTGTGAGGATTAATTTACACAATGCAAGTAAATCATTTAGACTGACAGTCTAGAATATTTCTTTTTTTAGTATTGGCATTTTATTTCTTAGCTAAGAGTTGGATTTTAGATTGCACTTGTCCTTAAGAATATTATTGTGTGATACTTCTGTCTGTTGCTTTGTGCTAATGATGCTGTATTGGAAATGCTTGTTTACATACCTGACTTTCAAGATTTTTGAGGGTAGAGCCCTTGCCTTATTCATCTTAATTACAAGTATTACATTCATGTTTGTAATGAGCTCAATAAATGGTCAGTTGTGGAATCATCAGATTTATGTAGTTGCTGTTAACAAAATTTCGGTACCCAGGAATATGGGTAATGAGGTGGGATTGCGGAGAGGCTAAAGATTTGGGGAGGGAAGATAGTATTTTATAGCTAAAAGAGCAGGGAAACAAAAGCTAGCGTTTACCCATGTTTACTAAAATCATTTACTTAACTTCATAGGGCTTCCATTTCCTTTTCTATAAAATAAGCAAGGTGGCCCAGGTTAGTAGTTTTGTAGGGGCTTTTTGAGAACTGGGTTCCTCATATGTGTCTTATAGGTGGCACTTTTTTTGCTGAAGAGGTGGGAGAGAAAGAGTAGATCTCAAGTTTTGCAATCTGTCCCAAGCTCTAATATTTATGATTCTATAATCAGTGTAATATAGGACAGTTTTTTATGATTACCACCCCCCCGCCAGAGCTTAGATTTTTTTTTTGTTTGTTTGTTTTGTTTTTTTTTTTTTGGTCCTCACCTGAGGATATGCTTACTGGTTTGAGAGAGAGGGAGAGAAACATCCATGTGATCTGTTGCCTGGCATATGTGCCCCCACTGTGACTGAAGCCAAAAGTTTTGCAGTGATGCTCTAACCAACTGAGCCACCAGCAACAGGTAGACTTCTTGGGTCTAGGCCTCAGATCCCACATGGCAATATCATATCCTCTGAAAATTTTACTACCTACCCCTTGCAGTAATTCAGACTTAATTTTCATTGTATGCAGTATCCCACATTTGCTAAGTTACCAAATTAAGTGACTTGGGGCATTTTTGTTTGTTTAGTTATGGAGTTGTTTACAGGCTCTGCAAAACTTCATCATTTTATCACATCTTAACAATATAAAATAAATGTTGACACAGCATTTCAGAAGGTATTAACACTGTCTATATTTAGTGCTTCTCTAATACTTGTGTTAGTCTACAAACTTTTTTGAGGGGGGAGCTGGTATCTACTAAAACTACAAATTGAGTTTAGTAAATTTTTTAAAATTGGGTTAAGAGAGAAACTTCTTTCTGTCATTTTTCGTTAGCCATATTTTTCCTGTATCTGTCTACAAACAAGTGCTGTTAGTAATTTTCTTTTGAAGCCTCATTCTGTCTAATCTTTATCTTCATGCCCCTTACAAAAAAACATGAGCCAGCTTTTTAGCTGATCCAAAGGAACAAACCCTGTAGTCAAGACTGCAGAGAAACTTCTGTGCACACACTTGATCAAAATTAAACAAAAGCTCCGAGATTAGACCTTTTCCTTAATTTAGTATAAACAAACATGCTTTCTGTCAGGCTCTGGAGATGCGCAGATTGGTACCATGGGCAGTACTCTTTCCTCAGACCTTTGCTGCAGGGAGAGTCCAGTCTCCTGGAAGAGGCTGCTAGTGAAAGTGATGCCCAAGGTGACTCTCATAGTGTGCGGACAGCTTTTTACAAGCTTTTGGTTTCATTATAACTGTGAAATGTATGGTAATATCTTGTTTTAACCTAAAATTATTTGGCTGTCCACAAAGGCTTTTAAATAGTACAAACCCTATCCCCAACACACACATTCTTCTCCCTAAGCATAGGCAGCTTATTCTCTGTGACACCATTGATTTTAATAATGATATTTTTAAAAGAAAGTAAATTTTCTATATTTGCACAGTTTATTCTAAATAAAGAATTTAATATTGTCCATGTTATAGTTTGCCCTATTTAAAGTTAACTGAGAATTGGTCGTATTTCAGTCTGTCAACTAAAATAATTTCATTTTCTTGGAGAGTAGTTATTTGGAGTTAGAAGTTTATATATGACTTTTATAGACATGTTGAGGATCAATTGAAGCTGTAAAAGTACACAATTGTATAATTTTCTCCTCACAACTGGATGCATTCCAATTCTAGTGAAGTGGAAATCTCTACTCTCTGCTCTGTAAAGAAAAATGATGTTAAATGTCTAATGTTTATCTGACTGGCAGCTGATTTTGAAATTTGACCTTTGGGATAGATTCTTTCTCACCTTAATTGTGACTGAGTCGTACCATAACTGATATATTTTAAGAATTTTTTAAAAGTTATTAGATAAACAAAAATTTTTGTTGGGTGATACAGATAGTACAAATTTATAAGCATCTTTGTATATCTGCTTTAGTTAACTATGCCAGGTAAAGGAAATTATTTTTATCAAACTTAGTCTCCAAGAAATCACTGACAGTTACATAGTTTAGTTAATCTTTTATTTCAGCACATAAAATAAGATGCATATATGACCTGTTGATTATGCCCAACCAGGACAACATTGTAGAACACGCACCACTGAGGTACGAGTGTCAAGCATGAGGGCCAGTTTTTAACATCAAGCAACATCAGATTCCACTTCATGATAGTAGTTACGCTTTTAGTATGTATTGATGTGAAAATTTGATAGACCACCGTGATTCAGTAACACCTAAAAGTAACTTTATATTTTATTAATCTAGACACCACTTGTGGACATTTAAATCAACACATTCTGTTTTCTGCTCGGGAATGCACATATTTACTAACTTCATTAACATTTGTGAACTGATATCTTTGGTCATTGACAGATTCAAGTAGCAGCTAAGTAAAATAGAGGCATTCAAAGGAAGAATTACCGTTATGCAACAGAATAAACAGCTTTTATTTCTGTACTTTTTTTAGTAAATGCTCATTGAACATGATTTCACTCATTGTATATATAAAGAGATTTTTCAAAGAAAAGATTAAAGTGAACCCTTGGTTATTTTGCGCATTTAGAAGCATTTAGCTGTTTTCTGTTTTGTTGTTGATGTTTCCTTATATAGAGTGAGGTTGTTGATGATGATTTTACATCAAAAGATAGGTTTACTTGAAGGGTAGGTATCTGTACTGTTATCATAAGAGAGAGTGGAAATTGTGTGTTTTGTCTTAATTACTGGGATTCCCTACAAATGAGGACAAAAAAGAATCTGAAAAAGACCTTAATCAAAGATTAGAAACTTTAATAAAATTCATGCTCTATCCACTTTGAGGGTTCACCACCCCTGACTTAGTTCAAATTGGGAACTGATCTTTCAGAACGATGTATTATTTATGAGTTTTGCCATCACAGGCGTTCAATACTCTGATCATCATAATGATACAAAATGTGATGCAAGGAACAGAACTTTTTGCAAATGGCCCTGGTGGTTCACTTAAGTTTCCAGAGCAATAAATCCTTTGGTGCACCCACGTTTAGCTTACTTCTAGACTAGGGTTACTTCTCGTGTCTTCAGGTACCCCAGTGGTCTCCATATGCTGGGCAGGTTGTTTCCATCTGTCACCAAAATTTAGAATGCTTGGTGCCAGGGAATATGATTGTTGCTCTACTGATAAGAATGCTCTCCTTCTTGTACTGTAAGGGAGAAAAACAGCAACACCTCAGAGTTGGCTCCACTAGAAATTAGGGTCTACAAACCAAAAGAGTAAGAAAAGAAGAATTATAGTGAGTTATAACAAGCAGATGAGCTTTGTTTTGTTTTACAAAGCAGCTTCTGCCATAGGGGTAACAGCTCTTCCAGAGGATAGTGTCATTTGTCCTGCAGTATTACATGCCTGTTGAATGGAGATCGTTCTAAGATACAGAGATGGTTTGTTACCTAAGAACTTGTCTGTAAATTATGGCCCCTCTTTTTGACTGATGCAGTATTAACATTTTAGAGTGGAAATATGACCTGACATTTGATTAGGCATGTAATGAGAATTTTGACATTCATGAAAGGTTAACAAGAGGAGCAGTGTTCTGACATGAACTGTGTCAAATCATTGGCTGCAGATAGTTGTGTTGTGGTTCTTTAAGATTTATTTATTTATTTTTGGAGAGAGGGAAGGGAAGGAGAGAGAGGGAGAAAAACATCAATGTGTGGTTGCCTCTCACACACTCGCCACTGGGACTTGGCCGGCAACCCAGGCATGTGCCCTGACTAGGAAGGGAACCAGCGACCCTTTGGTTCACAGGCCCACGCTCAATCCACTGAGCCACACCAGCCAGGGCTGTGTTGTGGTTCTAATGGCAGCTTCCTTACATATTTGTTGATGTTCACTGGTAGCTTCTGAAGCATTCTGCCCTGGGGAAGAACAATCTTTAATATATTCTGTATGGGTTAAATTCTAGAAAAGATGGTGTCTGGAGCATTCTCTTCTGTGTTCAAAGGAGGTTTCAAAATATCTGTCACTTAACAGAATAATTAAACTGCTTGCGGAAGAAGTGACTGTCAGTGCATCGCACCAGGAGGAGGAAGGGAAGGAAGAGGTTTTTGTTGCACCAAGAGCTGAAGCAGTACCTGCTCGAACGTATTACAAAATCCAGATTGGAAAAACCCATTAGAGATTAAGTAATTGCTTATTTATTTGTAAATCAATGGAAGTGATGAAAAACTGGTTGAGAGTATGTATTTTAATAGCTATGGGAAACTTTTCAGATTTATGTTTTAAATTTAGTTTTTAAATGAAAGGGGGGAAAAACTCTTGGTGTACATGGGTGGGAAAACTTCCAGGTGTAAAAACAACTTAAGAAAAAGCTAATTTGATCAATAGAAAGGGCAAGCAGGTGTCAAACATTTAAAAAAAAACTTGCATTATCAGCTACAGTGTCTTGTCAACACTAGTATTTTAATTTCTCCCCAACTCAGTAGAAGGGACAAAGTTCTTGTGTCTTTCCCGCTGTTTCCCGCACTCCTCTGTAAGAAAGCTGGGTGAAGAATATCATAATAGCTTGCATCACTCAAGGCAGGAGGTCTTGACATCATAAAGTTCCCTTTTTTCCCTTTATTTTAACAATCTAGGAATAAGTATCCAGGGAATGGTTCTCATTAGAGAGCTAATAATCATTGTTGAAAGCATGTAATTGTAATATGTAGCAGTGATAAATGTTAATGGTTTGCTTTTTTTTTTTTTTACTAGAACACAAAGTGATTATAGTGGGACTGGATAATGCAGGGAAAACCACCATTCTTTATCAATTGTAAGTATACATGTTCATTAAAATAGTTTTGATTATTTTAGTTGTTAGAACTAATTTTGTCTAATTAATAAGATAAGGTATTATTATAATAATAATGGAAAAAGTTGAATATCTGGTTTTGTATTTTACCAAACACAAAATTTATGCAAAAGTGAATAAGGTAAGCTACTCTACATTTGTTAAAGCCTTCACAAACTCTTTTTCTGGCATCAAAAGAAAGAATTAATACTAAACTAGAATAAATAAATAAAGCACATATTATAGTACCAGAGTGAGGTGAGTAACTAAGTGCATTTCACTTAGTTATTATCATACTGAGGTTAATATAAATAGATTGTGATCTCTTGGAAGCCCTTGCTACTCCAAATAGACCTGGAATTGTTTTACATAGCCAGACTTGTCAAATCAAAAGAAATGAAGATCTCCCCTTGAAAATACTGCTTTGGTCGCTTGCAACAGGGAAAAGCTTTACACTTTCAGAGAAAAATACATTTATACTTTAAGGAAAGTTAACAGCCCATCAGTCTACTTCTCAAAATACATCCCATTATCCTTTTATTGCCAAGGAAATGATCCTCATTAAGCAATGAAAATGGATTTACATCCCAAGCATTTTAACAAGTAGTTATAAAAAAATACAGTGCATGTTTTGTGGTTCTTAGTCTTCCCACCTCATCTTAAGTGTATCAGTTGATGGCTCTCCAGAAATTCTTCCCTTAAACAGTGCTTAACATACCTTTCAGCTACTTTGCTGAAAGCTACTAAGTATGTCTGTTGTTTCATTGCTGAGTAGCTACTTGTTTTTCTTTAAAACAATCATTGGCCATTATGTATTTTAATATGACTTTGTCTTTAAACATCAAATAAAAGCATTTCAGAAATCTTGTCACCGTTGTTGAAATAGTTTTATACATGACTTCAAAAATATATATAATACCCAAAAGGGGTTTGCAAACTTCTTTCAACACACTACTGGCATGTTATAGGCAAATACATATTTGTTGTATAAATTAATGTAGTCAACAAATGATTATGATAACGTGTGATATGAGCATCAGTGTACTAAATATATTTAGAATTAATTTTAATTAAAATTTTCATTTGCTCCATAGCATTATCATTTTAAGACTATAGTTTAGGTTAATAGGCCTGCACTGATATTTATGGCTGAGCCACGTCTCAATTTGCTCACATAGATAGTCTTCAAAATTATAGATGGCCTACCATTCCATGGTTGCTGCTTTGTAAGTATCAATGTCACTATCACCTAGAAACTTGGTCTTCAGGATGGAGCACTGGTTCTGCTGTAACTGATAATAAGGTCTGGGTGGTATTAAAATTTTGGCCACAGAAATGCAAACTTATACCATAGATTTCCCTTCTATCCAGATCAAGTCTGGAACAAAAAAACAGTTTTGCTTCAGTTGTTGTTCTTTGTCTAGATATTTGTTTGCACAAATGTTCTGTAAGATTATATTTTTGATGTTTATGGTTACCGTCATTGGTATAAATAAGGAAGATTGATTCCTGTGAAATAAAGAGATTAAAACTTGCTTCAGGTTCTCAAGATTCACAAAAGAGTTTTTATGGTATTTTTCAACAGCTTAATGAATGAAGTGGTTCACACATCTCCAACTATAGGAAGCAATGTGGAAGAAATAGTTGTCAAGAACACTCATTTTCTCATGTGGGATATTGGTGGGCAAGAGTCGCTGCGGTCATCCTGGAACACGTACTACTCAAACACGGAGGTACACTAAAGTTGCTGTTCAAGTAAATTTTAACCAAAAAAAAAAAAGAAACAGACTAAACCCAGAAAATGATTAAGAGATAAGTTGCTTTTTAATAAGTTCTTTTTTCTTTTGGTGAGGAATCTGAGGTTTTCAAATAAAATACAAGCAAGTAGAAAGAGTGGTGAGAGCTATTACTAGATGAGTGCTGACCAGCGTGCAGGTCTCAGTTAATTCTCCTCTTAATACTGCAGTGTCTACACTGGTGGGGAAGTTGGACATGAGGGTAAAGTTTATATCATCTTTCCAAAGTTCTCATAAAAGAAAAATAAAATGCTTGAAGCATAATTTAATACAAGGTTTTTGAATAACATGAACATTTAAAAGTTTCATGAGATTATATTTTAATTGAAAAAAGTACATTTGCAGGCCAGCCCCCAGAGTTCTGAGTCACTCATGAGTTCGGAGCCAATCCGGGGAACAGATCTAGAGTATGTTTATCTCTGCTGGTATTCTTAGGGGCAGACTAAACAAATAAACAAACATGTAACACTGTTGAGAGAGGCTTAACTTTCAGAACTTCAATAAACAATTGCATCCATAATTTTTCTTTACAAAGAAGTATACCAAACCAATAATTTTTTTCTAAAATGAAGCCTCTTAAATTGAGTGGGGTTTTTTTGAGTGGGGGCGGTGGAGCAATGTTGCCTTTTTAAATAAAAACACATACTCCTCTAGATTTATATTGTAATAGCATATGTATATGTGTGTATATATTCTAGTGCAGTGAATAATCAAACCAAAATGGCATATCATAGATACTCAGCAGTTGTGGTAGCAATTAATTTTTTTTTTTCATTTGCTGGGAAGGATAGGTTGGTAAGCAAATATTATAGTAACGTGTTAGCTTAATTAATATATATATATTTGTGTGTGTGTGTACAGTAAAATAATATTCCAAAACTAAAATATGTTGGAAAGTAAGGAAGAACATTTTAGCATTATGACTACTTAAACAGTATAGTTGTTGGTACTTTTTCAAAGCTCACAATTAACTGCAGGTGTAAAAAGAATAGGTTTTGTTTTTGTTTTTGTTTTTTTAATATATACTTTGGTAGTGGAACGATCCACCCTTTTTACTTGCAAAAGGTGAACAGAAGGCTACTGTGTTTCTCTAGGACATTTACAAACAAAGGAATAGGTATCTTTGATAAACAAATCAAAATTGATTCTTGCTGATTTATGTACATTTATAGCATTACAAAAGGGTAGTTATTGAAATTGCTGAAAATTGACCTAGCATGGACAAATACTAATACTATTTGCCTGAAATGCTCTTTCAATAAACTATTTCTACAAGAATTTTTGGCCTTTACTGCAGCACACAAGTATAGCACATAGCATTTGCGATCTTACATTTCACGTAGGGATCTTATTATCTATGTAGTGTTCCCCGGATGTCTTTCGTCAAGATGACCTTCATCATCTTGCTTGTTAAATTCTTTCCATTGAGGAGTCATCCAAAAGCTGAAATGTCTCCATTATAATACAAGGAGTTACAGTTGGCGACTAATTTCTGACATCTTACTCTCATTAACGTAAAGTTATTTCCATTATAACTGTTCCATGTTTCTTATATTTATCTCTTCTATTTTCTCTGATTCCTTTCTAAGCCCTCTCAGTTTATGTTCAGATTACCTTAGTTCTCTCTTTCCCCAGTTTAACAGTCATCTGAATAATCTGATTCCTGTCTTGGTTTATTGTGCATCACTTTCTGCACTATAATCCTTAACATCATTTAATTTCATTTCTTAATTGTGTCTTCTGTATAAGATGTTCACTTAGGAGCCCTTTATCATTATATCTTATTTTTCTTATTGAAGACACTCTTGTTTTTAATGTGTGAGACCTACCTTTTTTATATACACAGCTCTCAACACCTGTGTCCGGTGTTCTTCGCTCTCTTTAAATTCACTTGCTTCCTCTTTACCATATTAACACCTAAGTATATATGTTTCTATTTAGCACATTTTCTTGCACTTTTATTGTTGATACTGTTGTTTTTAAAATGCTTTTTATTCATTAGTTTATTTTAAAATGTTTCTCTTTTTCTTTCAAACTAGCTTGTATACTTCTTTCTAGTAGATAGGAGACTGGGTTACATATAATTATTGATTGCCTAAATAAATGATTATAGATTACTTTTAAGGTTTAGCAAAAGTTACTTTATTTACCATGATTTTGTTTTTTTAAATTTTGATTATTTTTTAAAATAAATCTTAGTGTTGCAGAATATTATATATTGAAACATTTCTTTTTAAAAATAAAATTGGGCATGGTTGTATTTGTTGATGTGATTCCGTATAACATAAACTCTTTATGATGAAAAGGCAGTAGACTGTTTTCTAGTAATGATGATGCCATGTGAAGACAGTACTTTATCACTTGAAAGTAGTTTTGTAGAAAACTTCAACATCCCATTCAATTTTCTTTCTTTTTAATTGTCTTCTAGTTCATCATTCTCGTTGTTGATAGCATTGACAGGGAACGACTAGCTATTACGAAAGAAGAATTATACAGAATGTTGGCTCATGAGGTAAATTTTGAAAACAAATGTAAACAATGGAGTATGGCATCTATACACTGGTTTTGCTGTTTTACAAATATTAATGTGCTCTGCCGTTGGTTATTTCATCATGAACCAAGTTTTACATATTAAATTAATAAAAGTCTTAAACTCAGAAATTTTCATTACTTTTTCAAACTTAAAAAAAATCCAGCATTTTAATTTGTAGGCTACTCTTATAAAAAAGATTTTTTCATAGTTAAAACTACTGATTTGTGCCTTTAAAATTCTGTCTGATCGAAGCAAGAACAGAGAAGACTTAAGTGTTTAAAATCCTAAGAGTTTATAATTAAAAATTCTTTAGTGAAAATTTGAGATCACTTAATTCTAAATATTTCAAATATACAAAAAAAAATTATATAATAAAACACATTTATGTACCCGTTGTTCAACATAAGATGGTAAATATTTTTTGTGATTTCTTCTATTTGATTTCCTTATTTTCTCTCTTAGGAAATCCATAAAGAATTCCACTGTCCTAAAATAGTGATTATTAGTCCTGTGAATACCTGTATGTACAGAATATTATATGCCATGTTTATAAAACTTTATGTAATGGTTACATATTTTTCTGTAACTTGGTTTTGGGGGGGTGGTTGGGTACAACGTTGTAATTTGTCCAGGTCAGTATGTACAACCTGCGTTCGTTCATTTTAACAACCATTGGTCACACTGCATGACTGTTGTTTTAGTGATGAACATTGAGGTTATTTCTAATGTTTTGATGTATAAACAATGCTGCAGTGAATTTGAAGGATTGAGTTTAAGGTATACAAAGTGTAATAAGTATTGCCCAGCCCTCACCCTTAGTACTCTCTTTTACATTTTGAAGAAACTTTATATATAGTATCTGGCAACATATCACCATATTTGCCCATTAGAATATTGCTCATAATAGTTTTAAGTCAGTACTTAAGATTCAGGTTTATTTTGCTGACCCCTTTGGTCTATCAGTAGAGAAATAACTTGTGTTAATCTGTGTCTTGATTAAATTATTAAATCCTGGTTATTTGAGATAATTTACTTTGGTTTTCATAAAATTTTTAAATTAAACATTTGTGTATAGTCATTTTAAAGTGTGCAGATTTCATTATCACTGTCCAGTAGAATAATACATTTTATCCTTCTGCTTCATTAGTTTCATTTGAATTGTGACATTTCTGGCATTAGAAATATTTCGTATTGATTGCAGGATTTACAGAAGGCTGCGGTCCTTATCTTTGCAAATAAACAGGATATGAAAGGGTGTATGACAGCAGCTGAAATCTCTAAATACCTCACCCTTAGTTCAATTAAGGACCATCCATGGCACATTCAGTCCTGCTGTGCTTTGACAGGAGAAGGGTAAGTGTTAATCAGTAAGTGTTAATGATGTCTTTCAAATTTCTTTTCAATTTTTTTAAGCCAACTTGTTTTTTAATTTGATCCTGCTTTTTTCTCCTTAATTAAAGGAGGTTTTTATATTGTGTCTCAGGGTTACAAGATTGAAATAATTTTAGTCAATTACTATTGTTCAATTCGAATTTAACAAAGTTACAAGTTTTTGTAACTTTTAGTATAAATAGAATGTTTTACCAAAAATAGGTAATAAAGTTTTGAATTAACTTTACAATCCACATTTTCAGTTGTTTATTTCTTGAGAAAACTGTAATGTCACTTGAATTAAAGAGGAAGCTTCAATGGCATTTCACATTTTCTGCAAAGGTTTAATTAAGCCTAAGAGTTTGTCTCCTTTATTATCAGGAGTCCTTTGGGGATGCATATTTTCAGACAGCAAACATTTGAAATAAATACCATTATAGCAGTATATTCTGCCTTTCCTAAGAACGTGAGTTTGGATAAATGGCCCAAGGAGAGCCAGTGTGTTATGCATGGATTAGCCAGTTTATTTCCAGGACTTACGAACGCTCAAATTAACTTGGTCTTCTTAGTTTTTCTTATACTAGAACTAGCTTGCAATATAATGGCTACATGTAGACTTTTTTGACCCAAACTTTTAAGATTGTGCCATAAGCTTTTACTCTTTAGAATTTGGGAGGATGAGGTGAAGTCCGGCTGTCTGTTCGTAGCAACCACACTGTAGGGACAGGGGAGGGGTATTGCAGTCTTGCTGGCAAAATGCCAAAGCCACCTCCTCAAGATGAGGCTGAAGCAGTTTCCCACGTTACTCATCTGAATAAGGTCGTATTGTTTCCATGAATCCTCCATTCACAGTTTCTTACTTATTTTAGTGTTAACCTGAAAATTGTCACTTAAGTGTATAAATAATTACCGTAGTACCAAGCTTTGGGTAATACTAAAAATAGTAAGTGCGCTTTCAATTTTTAATTATAAAGTTTTTCATTTTGGAAATATTTTTCTCTTTTGTTTCAGGTTGTGCCAAGGTCTAGAGTGGATGACCTCCAGAATTGGTGTGAGATAACTTTTTTGCTTGGAAGAGACTGCTCTATTTATTCTGTGACATGAACATTTTTTCCTAGTACCTTTGGCTGCTAAGGCAGCAGCATGTTTAATTTATAACAACACAAACCTCTATAAGCAACACTTGAATCAAGTGCAGCTGAACTGGAACATGAAAGATTTTTTCTTAACTTTTTTTTTAATGCACTAATCTTCAGTTGGATCAACACTAATGTATAACTATGTTTTCAGCAACAGAATTTTTCTGACTGCTTATTCTAACTAATCAATGACTGCCTTGTAAGAAATGTTTGTCATATGTTTAATGTTTTCTGAAG
The DNA here is from genome assembly GCA_039655065.1 of Glossophaga mutica. Lineage (NCBI taxonomy): Eukaryota > Metazoa > Chordata > Mammalia > Chiroptera > Phyllostomidae > Glossophaga > Glossophaga mutica. The sequence goes on from CM077303.1 coordinate 164,987,673, forward strand.
TATTGTAATAACTTTAATGACCAAGTTCTTTCATTTCTTTACTATCCCTACCCCACCAGATAATTCGTGGTTTGCCAAAGCAGTAGTGGAAATCATTGGTTACTGCTTGCAAACTTAACCAGCACTAAATATTTGCTCCCTCTATAAACCACTTATCTTTTAGATACAACTTATTATAGAAAAAGAAATCTGCCTAGAAAATATATGTAAGAAAGATTAAACATCATAAGAACTGCCCTTAAATGAGTTAACTTCCCCTACATTATTGCAAATCATGGAATAATTTTAAGTTTCTATTAGCATGGAAATTAAATTGGCTATTTATCTAAAGAATTAAGTCCACATTTCTGCCTATAACATGGGATTATTTTCGGTGAAAAGGTAATCAAGGTAAAATATTTATTTGAAAGTTTTACTTTGATGATAAATATTTTGGATAAATCTGGTATTTTAAGAATGTCACATTCAGTGCATAAGTAAATATTGGAAGTTATTAAAGCATACCAGCACTAATATTAAAACCAGACACTTGGAATATATTTTGCTATCAATTACAAAAAAACTTTATTATCAGCATAAAGTTCACCTATCCACTTGGAAGGACATCCCATCTGCTTTGGGCAATAAGCTAAAGCACAGTATAAAGAGTGTATTTTATTTCTTAAAATTCGAAATGGTATTTGTAATAGTATTATTACCAGCAGCAGTATGTTACTTTAAAAAACCGTATGGCTTTCCTTACGTCTGTTTGAGGCTGTAGTGTAATAAGCTTGAAACAATTGCCATCTTTATCGTTATGCCTCCCGTTCTGAAATTTTTTGCTGGAGTATAGGAAACTGCTGTATTTAATTCTGGCTTTTAGAATAATACTATGAGATACAAAGTTATTATGCTAACAACTTAAAAAATAGGAAAAAAGTCATAATCTATCAAAAGTTTGTTGGCTAGTATTAAAAAATTTTCATGGCAGTTATCAACCAAGAACAATAATCTTAAGCAGTGCACCCCTTAAGAAGGAGGACAGGTATTTAATTTTAATCCTTTTTATCTTGAATGTATGATTTTGCTATAATGAAAGGGATAAAATACATACTTAGGGAATAATACTTCATCTTTGCAATATTTTTTTTCCCATTTGGGTCAAAAATATAGGATTCGGTGTTCTTTAGAATATCAAAATACCTATTCAAAAGTGGTATTTTAATTCTAATATTTTTTTATTGTAAGTTGGTTTAAGTTCTGGTCTCTCTTCAGGTACATTTGATTTATTCTACTTAGTCTAATTAATTTAGTTGAATATGGTAACATTTTTCTGATTTCTATTTAGTTGTAGCACACCCTAGAAATGAAAGATGGCCATACAAGAGCTTTTTGGGCTTTGCGAACTAGTTGTTTGTTTATTACCCTTGTTTTGAACCTTTTTCTTAGTTGATTCTACCAAGTAGAGGATAAATTTTGTTTTTAATATAATTCATAATCAAGAACCTGAGAGAAAACAGACAAATCAGTATGGATGCCTTGTGGTGTGTACGTCACAGTGAGAATAAGAATTATGAAAATACTATTTACTCAAAGCACACTTAGCCAGAATTTTTCTCTTGGTTACATAGTTTAGCTATAAATACTGAGAATAGTTCTCCTAACTCTGTCCTGAGGAAAAACATATTAATATTCTTATATATGTTTTTACTTTGAAATTTGTCTTCTTATATCTAATAAGGTTGGCTGGCTTAATTTTCTCTTACCAAATTATATGGTTATTTTTTTATATTACCACATCAGCATTATATTGAAAGTGAACAACTAGTATAGAATCAAGTTTGCTATTTAATTTTTTAAATACAATTTATTTTATTTTTTAAATCCTTTTTTGAAAAACACTTTGTTTTGGATTAGAAATAATTTATGTTAGCTGTGTGTTGACAGTGAAATTGGCATTCAACTATATTTTGTGCCAATGATTGGGAAGTTCAATTAATAAATTCATGTAGGATTTTTTTTAAAGTATTTTATAGGTTCTCAGTAGCTATTTCCTATTACAGTAATATGGAAACTGATTACCCTTTACTCCAAGAGAATGGTTTGATCCAAGCATGTATTTAATGCTAAAGCTTTGATTCTCACACTCATTATAACCCAACCACCTATAAGATATTGTCTGATGAAAATGTAAATTTGTGATTAGTGCCTTTATTCATATCTTGATATGAGTTCTTAATTTTGTACTATACCTGTTCTGCGGAAGTCAAATTAACAACTAATTATCAGTGGTATAATTTGAGTTTCACCCTGTCTATCAACCCATCGGTTGCCTAGCAGAGTTTCTAGTTAGTGGAAAGCAAGGGACCCACCCACATTCGTTTAGGGAGATTATTCTACATTTTGTTTTTAATTTGAATATAAAGAAACTAAAATTTCTCTTTTAAACATACTACAACTAAAATGTCATTGCCATGTGTGTGTGTGTAAGTTCAAATTTGGCGTGGTTTTTTTTTTTTTTTTTTGGAAAATGTTGTGTTCATATTTAAATGCATCTCTCATTGAAGCCCACTTGAGAACTCTTTTAGAATTAACAGGTCCTTTTATATGGGGATATACTGCACATTTTGTATAGTGTAATTTAATTTCTTAAAATCTAAAATAATATATGTCTATATTCTATTGAAAAATTGATTTAAATACATAACTTTTGCTTTTAGGTCCTATGTTAGTATGCTTAAAGGTATAATTTTACACTTATTTTCAGTGGAAGCATGATAATAAATTCAGGTTTTATTGTTAAAATAATTTTACATGTGTAGCACCTCTATACCCATAGTCATCTTAATTAAGCATAAGTTAATTTTCATTATCTTTAACATAAAGAGAAATATATATATATTTTTCCTATGGAAACAGTGAATGATATAGGCAGCAGTGTAAACAGTATTCTCCGAAGTATTATGGGGAATCACAAAGCAAAGAAAATTTCAAAGAAAACAAAATATTTTAAAAAATTTTGGTGCAGTATCTTAGGATAAATTCAAAATGAAATTATTTCTGACTACTGCTCATGTAATTCTTAACTATGTAAAACCACATCAGTTGAAAAAGCATACTGCTATGCCTATAGATGAATATATTCCATGGACATTTATGTTTGAAGACCAGCATCATAAGTCTTAACTTTTCATCTCTGGCTTCAGATCCAAAATATTTCATATCCACTTCAATTCTAAAGGGTCCTCTTTATTTTGTCAGAGTAAGGTCATTTCAAGGTACAGCATGATAAAAGGGAAAAAGGAAAGAAGAGAAAAACAAAAAGATACAACATGGTGATTTGTATTGGGTAGAATATTTTTCTGGCTATCTAAAGAAGGATTTGAAACTTAACTTGACCATTACTTACTTGTGTAGTTGATTTCAGACAATTTCTGTTCATGGCCTTTCTATTGGTTTTCATACCGAGGAGCTTAAGCTAGGATTCCACCATGTCTTTTAGTTTTAAAATCCTGGATCTTCACATGCTATATTAAAATTGAAAAAAAAAATGTAATATGAAATTAAATTCATTTTTATTTATTATTCGATTCCCACCTCTTTATCATTTCATTTAGTATATGAATACTATCAAATAAGAAAACAAAATATCAACTAGTAATTGCTACTCAACTTAAATTGAGCTAATAGTTAATGACTGCAAGAGAAAAAAATAAGCCATACCTAAGAGCATGATAGTAAGCTGCTGATAAAACACCAGCATCTGTTGGAAATACTCTTTTCTAAAGAATACCTTGCTTATTTTCCTGTCTTTTACTAATTAGAAGGCATTAGTTTGTTCAGAATTTACTGACTCTATGCCATCTCAAACTGCAGTTCTGTTTGACTTTCCAGTATTGAAAGCATAGTGCAGCCAGAATGTCAATATTTTACAAACATCTATATAAACCTGAGAGTGGCTTGTATTCAAGGTTAGCAGGATTGTTTTCTTTTTCCTCATTAATGTCTTATCCTTATTCATTTACCATTACGGTGAAGACCAAAATCCAAAAGTCAGGTTCCCAAGAAGTATTTTCTAAGAGTTCCAGGTGACCACAGCTAAATAGAGAAGGCCAATAAAGAAAGATATTTTCAAGTACTTTGTATTTAAAGTAGAAAAATTATTGTGGTCAGGCCTAAAATCAGCTTTAAATGTGTATAGTTTGGTAAAATGTTTGGGAAATGTTAATTTAGAGAGGTATAGAGGCATACCTAGATTCAAAAGTCAAAACACTTGATAGTAAAGATAAACATGGGTAGAAAAATCTTCAAAGGTATGTTAAATAATAGGAAATTTGAATGACAACAGTAAATTTCCCCTTTTTAGGTCCTTAAAAGTAGGCACTAGAAAGTGTAGTCTTTTACTGTAGAACTTGGGATGAGACCAAAGGATTGAAGACCGATCAGCTTTTAAGAATTTGAGAGTGTAGTCACATAGAGAAATCTTTTGCATTTTTTAAAACAAGTAATCTACATTTTCTCTCAGAAATGGAGAAATAATAAAATGTACCATGGATATCTTTAGAAAACAAAGCTCTAGAGGAAATGTTCTCTTGCACAAACTAGTACAATTTTAATTTTAAAATTACCTCATTTTTCAATCCATAAGGTGCTTTGCTCAAGTTTGTGGGATGTTATACCATCCTATAAAGTACCCCTTCACGCAAACTCTATTTGAAATATGCAAAATTCACAGCTAAGGGAGAATATTCCTTGGAGATTTTGTTTTGATTTATTCTCGTTGATCACCAGCAGGGCTAGCCTGGTGCAGCAGATCAGAATATTGTCTTCATTAAAGCAAATGGGCAAGTGCTCAGGCAATATTTGTTTAGTTTAGTTAATGGCAAATAAAGGAAAGGAAAACCCTGAAATCTGACTGACTATATTACACTGTGAATATATTTCCATCCATGTTGGTAAGAGGTCAAACGACTATCAGTTGATCTTCATTATGAATAATTTATTTACATATTTCCCTATTCATACACCACTTTAATCGTATCTTCTAACATTATTCCTCAGGACATTCAAGGACTAGGACTCTACAAACTCTGTTTTGTTCTCTTGGAGTAAACCGTTCAGTATAGCTATAAAATATTTAACTTTGATTTTTTAAAAAAAATTTAGCCACTATTTCCATTAAGAGTGTGAAATAAAATGGTTATATATTTTCCAACTACGTAGTAACAAATTTTACCCTTTTCATCTATTGCACAGAACATGGTTTAAAAAGAAAAAAATTAAAAGCAGTCTTGCTCTTGCATTTATTCTAATCAGAATATGATGAATACAATCATGTTGCCATCTTAAAATGAATTGGTGCTTTAGAGCATTAAAGAGGAAACAGCAGGCCCTGTATAATATACTTCTTCAGAATGTAAAACTACTTTAAAATGTCTGTATTTTTGTGTTCATTTTTTAAGGTTTAAATACAAACTGTTGTTATTCTTCGAGCTTCAGGCTTTCTGCAAAAGCTGTAACAGTATTTTAACTAATCAGGTGGGTCAAGTAGAAGATGGTGTAAATAAGACCAAACTTATGAATGGGATCTCTCTGTCAGTACCCTGGTTGAACAGAGTGGGAAAAACATGTCTGTCACACCACAAACTATGCTTCTTAACCTCAGCCAAGCAACTGAAATGTGTGCTATTGGTCAATTATACAAGGATTATTTTTTTTAAAGGAAACAAATTACTTAATGCATTGACATCATCACTTGAAAATGGTTCAAAGCATGTTCTTCTAATGGTGGGTTGTTTCAAAGACATGTTTTAAATGTTTAATAACTTCATTCCTGTCATAAAATGCTTCTTTTATATGTTAAGTTTAGCTTGCTGCTACTCATGATTTTTTATTTCTGCAATTACGCTATAATAAGTTGCTTGCATGTCTGCATACCCAAGTAAAAGGATGCTGTTTGCTCTGGAGTGTTCATCTTTAGACAAGTTTTGGCTCATTTGCAATCATGGTGCAATACAGTGTAACATTCATTTGTTTTCAGTCAACAGTTTTATTTTTGTCATAATAAAAAATTACTTTTCCAAAATGATGTGAACCCAGTGTTTTCTTTTAAAGATAAATTTTGCTTTAACAGACTCTTCTCTTGCAAGTGATAGAAATCCATCTCGTCTAACAGAGTGGAATTTTTTAGAAGGGTGAAGTGGTGGCGCTCACAGACAAGGTCAGCATATGGCTGGGTTTCTGGAACCGCGTGGGACCAGACAGCCAGGAGCACTGAGGAGAAACTGGGAGTTACCAGTTTTCCTACCCATCTCCCCTTTCTCGGTCTTTGACTGGAATGGATTTTTCTGTTTCCTCGTCCACAGGTCAGGTAATATCATAATCTGTTAGCTCCTGCAGTTTCGTCTTTGTACAAGGGAGAAGTCAGGTTCATAGTTACATTTCTCCATATTGCTCAGGGAGATTGCTCATTTGCCTGCATTGGGTCAGTTACTTTCTGTGATCCAAACAAGAGAAGGTGTGTTTACCAGAGAATGAGAAGCCCTGGGTATGAGGAAGGCAGTCCAAGTGGGTATCTATAGTATAATAGGAAATATTTAGTCTGTACCCTAGTCACCAGAAAGGTCAAATTATTACAGGGGTGGAACTTTCAGTCCCATCTACCATCGTCTGAAGGGGTAAGTGTGAGGGAGCGTCGCTGAGGAAATTTTATGAAAACTTGAACAAGATTTGTCAAGCTTCCAGGGAGGTGAACACACCCATAATGCCAATAGGGTAGTGCATCCCAGTTCCATGGGGACCCTTCCAGACCTCACCCCATGTACCTCTTCATCCGATTCTGTATTCTTTACCTTTATATTAATTCTTTATAATACATTGGTAACTGAGTGTTTCTCTGAGTCTGAACCACTCTAGCAAGGTAATCAAACCAGAGAAGGGGATTGTTGGAACTGTAGAATTTGTGGGGGGTCAGACCCACAGGTGAAGATCTGGACTTTTCATTGGTATCTCAAGTTGGGGAGAAGTTTTGTGGGCTGTTTTTAACCAGTGGGATCTGATGCCATCTAAATAGTGTCAGAATTGAATTAAGTTGTAGGACACCCAGCCAGGGCCAGTCAAGAATAAGATGGTGAATTTTGAATAAGAGTAACATGATGACTTTGAAAGATTACAGGTGTATGAATTTACTAGTTTCATGTAGATTAAGTTTAGGAATCTTGACCTCAGTTTGAGTTCTGCTACATTATGGAACTTCAACAGCTGAATATTATAGTTTTTTTTCTGATACACACCCAGAGTCAATAAGGTTTCCTCCTGCCTTTTTTAACAGTTTTCAGTAAACTACATGTTTAAAATTGTTAATTCAAGTGAGTAAATTTGAAGATCCAATTGATTTTACTAAGGGATTCATGCATTGGGCACCATCCCATTCTTTACCAACTAGAAGGTGGCTCCATGAGTTGTACAAAAGAAGGTTTTTATAAGCTGGAAGAGGGTGGGACCAAGAAATTGAAGAGTTAATTAGCATGGGACTAAAAAGTTAAAGGACAGATTCTTTCAGGCAAGGACACCTTCCCTTTGGGGAAGAAAGGGGCTCTTATCAGGCAGATAAAGACCCTGAAAAGAAAGGTTGATTTGAGGTGAACTCTGAGAAGGGATTTATCTGCTGAGATGGACGCCCCATGGTCAACTAAGGGCCCATATCTTATAAAAAGAATCTAGCAGCCTCATCACCCACTCTATGCAGGGAAGAACCTCAGACTTAACTCTGGGCTTCCCATGCTGCTCCTCATTTGTCTACACAGTGTGAGTCAACCACTGTGGGGAAACCTGGTTTTGTCTGTAGCAGTGGATGGAGAAATACCCTGTCCAGTCAGAACTGCACAGTCTAGATTCAGATCAGAGCCCCTGTGCTCCAAAGAGGCTTGGAGGAAGATTTCACACTCTGGGGAAATCAGCCATGGGCCTGACTGAGCTACATAAAGACTCTGAATTCCTCTGCTTAAAAACAAATCAAAAGCAACAGAAACTGGCTCATTCGAAACCTGTTCTTTTATATTTTTCTTCCTCATCAGTGTTACATTTTTTTTGTGAAATTTTAACAATAATTCACTCAAAGTGCGTAAATAAAACTGCCATACATAAAACTGCGTACAACAGTAAACAAAGTGAACTGTACGCACTTGTCATTGTCCTCTTGGTCTATGCAGTATTCTTTCCTGGAAATGGCTACCTTCTTATGGTTATGGCTACCATTCTCAACATACTTAAGACTGTCTTCCACCTCCAAAGGTTTCCCAGGGTGGGCACAGTGCTGCAACTGATCCTCTCCCTAAGAACCCACAGGACTCTCCAGTAATGAGTACACACTTTATTGTGATATGGAGAAATTCAATAAGAAAAAAGGCTTTGATCTTCCATCCATCTCCTTTATTTCCTGGAGCCTGTGGCATAGAGTGTCCAGATCTGAGTTAATAAGGAAATACCAAGAGAATCTAATCAATTCAGCGCTGATAGATTTTTGTGAATGAGGAAATCCTCAGTGTCAGTGGATGTTAATGCCAATGAGTTATAACTTCTGATGCCCCTGCATTTCTAATGACACTCCATTAATGATACCCTCCGCTCTGAAACAAATTTGTATGCGCTTTCTCTGGGAAAAACTGCTAATCCTGTTTCTGAAGAGGGAGGGGCAGTATGAGTATACGCTCACGAATGAGAATAAAAATTTTTTGCTCCAGATTCAAGAAAAGATTGTCATTTTGGTCTAATCCACACAGGTAAGCACAAAACTAAAAATACCAATTAATCACTCGATGCACTGGGAGACATCAGTGCATGTGTCTCTGTGACAGCGATGGCTCAGTGCTTTGAACAGTCAGTCAACCACACAGCGATCACGCATCTTCCACTTCTGGGGGACTTGATAATCTCCAACTCTCCCAACCCTCAAATTCCACCCGAAACTGTACATAAGGTCACTTTTTGCTTTGTTCACAGAGATTAACCCTTACAACAGCGAGTCTCAACATATGAAATCAACACGGTTGTCAGAAACTCAAAGTCACAGGCTCCTGTTGAATGATTGGATAAACAAAGTGGGAAAAAATGGACTTTATAGTAGGCATGCAGGTTATAGTGAAAGCCCCACCAATAACTGATGTGTAATCTTGAACAGAGTGTGGAATCTCTATTGCCCTCAGTTTCTTTACTGAAGATGAGGACATTGAAGTAGATTATTTTTATTGCCCCATTTAATTATAAAGTTCTTTGATTATATGGATGGCCATCTGCTTCCTGGTTTTCTAAAGTATATAATAAAGTGGTGGTGGGGGAAGTGGAGACAACTGTTCTTGAACAACAGTAAAAATATAAAAATGAAAAAAGAAATAAACATTCTTAAAAATGTAAAAAAAAAGGACATAACTGTATATAAAAGTATATAGCTCTAACATAGTTTGAAAAGCAAATACTTTATAAAGCAGGTTCTCTATATCCACAGGTTTTGCATTCTTGGATTCAACCAACCATGGATCAAAAATATTTGAAATAAAATTCCAGAAAGTTTTCCAAAGCAAGACTTCAATTTGTCATATGCTGAGCATTATGGTGAATAAAACTGATTTGTAGGAATAACCTGCTGTAGAGCTAAATATACTCTAGAGTGGATATTAAGAAGGGAAATAAGAAAAATTACAAGAAGGTGGGAGAAAGCAGGGCAGGGATTGGGTTGTAGGATAGTTAACAAGATTATGGCTTTCTGGGGGTGGGGGGCAGTTCTGTTTTATTCCAAAAGTGTGTTACCTTAGATGTACAGAAACAATGGATGGGGTTTAGTTAAGGCAAAGACAAACCTTTTGCCAAAGAAGTTATACAACTGGTGTGTGACTACCATATTTTGACATGTATAATGGGCACCCATGTTTTTGTGAGTATTATAAATGGGATTATTAAACCCATGGTATGGAATTGTTATACCCATGTATACTGTACATCCTTATTTTTCCTTAAGAAATTTGGGTAAAAAGGACTTCTGGCCAAGATGGAGGTGTAGGTGGACACACTGTGCCTCCTCACACAACCAAAATTAAGGACAACAAAGATTTAGGAACAAGAAAACAAGCAGAACTGATAGAAAATTAAACTGTATGGAAGTCCAATAACCATTCATCCAGACTAGTAAGAGGGGCAGAGTCACGGCTGGAAAAAGTGGAGGTGGCGGACACGAACAGGCAGGCAGCAGCTGGCAGACCCCAGGTGCACAGGCGGTGGCTACGGGGCCCTGGGCACAGAGTGGCAACAGGCAGACCCAGTGAGGCTGCGCAAGGCGGCTGGCTGACCAGGTGGTCCCACATTCGCACTCGGATAACCCAGGTGAAAATGGGGAGTGAGAGAAACCTCACAACCCAGGGCCCTAGCACCAGGAAATAAAACCTAAAAACACCGATTGAAAACACTTGTGGTGGTTGAAGGGCCAGGAGAGACTCCCAGCCTCACAGGAGAGTTCATTGGAGAGACCCACAGGGTCCTCCAACATACACAATCCCACCCACATGGAAATCAGCACCAGAAGGGCCCAATTTGCTTGGGGGAAGTGGCAGAAGGGACTAGAATCCAAGAGAGAGCGGAGGAAGTGCCATTGTTCCCTCTGGGACCCCGCCCCCACATACAGCGTCACAACCCAGAGACTGTGTTGCCCTGCCCTGGGGAACACTTAAGGCTCTGCCCCTCATAAGTAACAGGCGAGACAAGACAAAAAAAATGACCCAAATGGAAAAACAGATCAAAGTCTCAGCAAATACAGCTAAGCGATGAAAAGATAGCCAACCTATCAGATGCACTGTTCAAACCACTGGTGATCAGGATGCTCACAGAATTGGTTGATTTTGCTCACAAATTAGATGAACAAATGAAGACTACAATAAGTGATATGAAGGAAAATGCACAGGGAACCAATAATGATGGGAGGAAAACTGGTACTCCAATCAATGGAGTGGACCAGAAGGAAGAAACACCAAGCAGAAAAGAAGGAAGAAACAAGAATTCAAAAAAATGAGGAGAGGCTTAGGAACCTCCAGGACATCTTTAAATGTCCCAACATCCAAATTATAGGGGTGCCAGAAGGGGAAGAGGAAGAGCAACAAGTGGAAAACTTATTTGAACAAATAATAAAGGGGAACTTCCCCAATCTGGCAAAGGAAATAGACTTCCAGGAAGTCCAGGAAGCTCAGAGAGTCCCAAAGAAGTTGGACCCAAGGAGGAACACACCAAGGCACATCATAATTACATTAGCCAAGATTCAAATGAAGGAGAGAATTCTAGAAGCAGCAAGGGATAAGGGAACAGTCACCTACAAAGGAGTTCCCATCAAACTATCAGCTGATTTCTCAAGAGACCTTCCAGGCAAGAAGGGGCTGGAAAGAAGTATTCCAAGGCATGAAAGGCAAGGACCTACGTCCAAGATTGCTCTATCCAGAGAAGCTGTCATTTAGAATGGAAGGGCAGATAAAGTGCTTCTCAGATAAGGTCAAGTTCAAGGAGTTCATCATCACCAAGCCCTTATTATATGAAATGTTAAAGGGAACTGTAAGAAGAAGAAGATAAAAAATAAGACAGTAAAAAGACAGCAAACTCACAGATATTAACAACCACACCTAAAACAAAAGCAAACTAAGCAAACAGCTAGAACAGGAACAGAACCACAGAAATGGAGATCATATGGAGGGTTAGCAACAGGGGTGTGGGAGGAGGAGAGAGGGGGAAAAGGTACAGAGAATTAGTAGCATAGACAGTGGGTAGAAAATAGATGGGGGAAGGGCAAGAATAGTGTGGGAAATGTAGAAGCTGAAGAACTTATGACACATGGGCATGAACTAAAGGGGGAGGAATGTGGGTGGGAGGGGGTGTGCAGGGTGGAGGGGAATGATGGGGGAGAAATGGGACAACTGTAATAACATAATAAAATATATTTAAAAATAATAAAACATAAAAGTTAAAAAAATTGCACATTATACACAGCAAAATACATATCTTAATATGCCCTTAATATTATGATCAGATCACCTTGTGAGGTTCCTTTTCATAGAACTGTTTTTTTGTTCACATTATGCACTAAGGAAAGCTGAGAGTCAGTAACCCCAAGTCACAAAATAAGTCAAAGGATTTATTTCTCCTTCTCCTCCTTTTCTTCTTTTTCTTTCTCCTCCTTTTTCTTTTCTCCTCCTCTTCCTTTTTTTTGTTGTTGTTGTTTGTTTGTTTTTTGATCAGCTGACATTTAAACAAATAACTCCAGAGGAATTGAAATGTAGGCATAACATCACAAGAGAAACACGAATGAATGCTGGGAGATCTTATATCTCAAAACAGGAGAAAACTGAGGAATTCTGGGGCATGCGATATGGGGAGAGTCAAATTAGAATAGCATCACAAATATTTAAAAGATCGACAGACTCAGTTTGGCGAGCTCAAATCTAGGTGCTCAAAATAACTATGGTTACGCTATGGCTACCCTATGGCAGGCACACAACAAAGGTTGCATCAATGCCCCACCATGGCCAGGACAGTGTTCTTAGGAGGTATAGCCGTGGTGGGTGTAGCACAGGAGCCTCAAACCAGGGGAGCTGCTTAAGCGTTCATGATACTCTGAAAAAGTACCACCCAGTGGACTAGCCAATGTGGACTTGCCATTTATTACTCACATTACAAGTCAGTGCACTGTTGGTAGCAGGATGATGAGAGAGACAGTGCACCTCCTCCAGTGTGAGGCTTGTTATAAGGGGTCCCAGACAAAGGAGGCACACATCTACATGTGACTCTAAAACACATAACCTCTCAGTGTTTATTTGCAGAAACAAAAAGTCAAAAAGCAGTCACAGGACAAGAAGCAGCTCCCAAAAGGAGATAAGGAGGGAGTTACAGTCCATTCCCAAAACAATACACATTCCCTCTGGCCAGTGGCTGTCTGATCCGCCCTCAGAGTGGGAGGGGGAAAGGCCATGTCCATTGACCCCACAGTGGGGCTCTGCATCTGCAAGTGGCCAGGGCCTTGGAGGCCCGATGGGGGCAAGCAAATCTGGGGAGGTGTAAAATCTCGATTTGGTACATAGCTAATCCGAGGTTTTTAAAGAACTGCTTTCTAATTAAAAAAAAATTCACTTAGCATAGATTCTTTCTTTCTTTTCTTTTTTTATTGTTGCTCAATTACAGTTGTCCCCACTTTCATTCATTTCTTTCAAATAGGAACTTCTGTATAACTTTTTTGTTCTTTCACGTGTAAGCTTTTTGAAGAAAAAAACTAAATCATGTTAACCTTTACAGCATCAAAAAGTGACAAAATGAAAATATAACTAAGCGTTCTTTTAACTTAACATGGTGGTTTTGAAAGATCCTAGCTTACTAGCACCTCACAGGCTGCCTTCTTTTTCATTGTGCACAAATGAATACTGCAGTTAAACAATTTTTGTGACCTATAGTAAGTTCAGATTTTACTTAGTACAAGATTCAGTAGACCTACTTACTATTTTTCTACTAGTTAATGAAATAGACTTTTTGGAAGAAAAGAGGCCACATATTAACTTGACAACTCAGGTGAGGCCTGCATGGCAGGCTTTCAAACTCAGAGAGCTGAAGTAACCACCTAGGATGGTCTGAAATTAAACCTTCCTAACTAAAGAAGTTCATGGTGGGTAGGCACTTCATAGGCCAATATCTTTCCCTAACAAAAGTCGATCTTTACCTTAACTGAGCCTGTCCATTTTCTTTATGCATCTAAGACAACATACCTTTGGAATGTCAAGATAATTCCCTTTTATCCAGACTCCTCAAGGTGCAATCTCCCACCACAGCAGAGACCCCCCGCTACCCTCACATCATTATCTCAGTCTCCGATCCCACCTCTCTGTGCTGTGAATGCCATTGTTAGCTGTGGTGTACCCACCAGTGCAAGAGAAGTGCATGTCTCTCCATTGGGCTTTTCATCCAGTCCCAGAGATCTCCTCACTTTGCTTTCTTCACCTTCCTAACCTGTCATCATTGGGTTGCATGTAACCCCCTTATGTCTCCTCCTTTGATTGCATAAACATGGTGCTAAACTGTCGTTTTCTGGAGCATTTCCTCAACTCTTTGATGTTTTGCTTCCCAGCAATTGTCAGTTTGACTCAAATAAACTCCAAAATAAAAAATCTCTACAGGTTTGAATGTTTCTTATGTTGACACCTTTTTTTTCTAATTTTATTGGGAAATAATGGACAGACATCCCTGTATAAGTTTAAGGCATACATCACGATAGTTTGTGCAATGTAAGAGACATCCAAACCTGTAAGAATTTATAAGCGTTTATCTGAATCAAACTGACGACAGTTGCTGGGAAGCAAAATTTCAATGGTTAGAGAAAACTCTCTGGAGAATGGCAGTTTTACCATTTACTTTATACTTCAGAATCACGGGGGAAGATGTAAGGAGTCACAACAAATCACCGGTGGTGTCTCAGTGCAGAGGGAGAAAGCAAAGTGGGGAAATCTTGAGGACCAGATAAAAAGTAAAACAAATAGATACATACTTCTCTTACACTGGTGGGTACAGGACAGTTAACAGCTAACGGTAAGCATGATAATGATAACGGTGAGGAGATGTGTGTTCTCTGCTCTGCGTGGTTGTGTTTTCAGTCTTCCAGAAAAAGGGACATTCCAAAGGTATGTTGCTTAGATGCAAAAAGACAATAGACAGGCTCAGTTAAGGTGAAGACTGACTTTTGTCAGGGAAAAATACCATCCTGGGACATGACTACCTGCCATGAACTGTTTTCAGTTAGAAAGGTTTAATTTCAGACCACCCTGTGTGGTTGCTTTAGGTCTCTGAGTTTGTAAGACCACCGTGAAGGCCTCCCCGGAGCTGGTCAGGTTTAGTATGAGGCCTCCTTTCTGCCCACACTTGATTCACGTATACTGATTGCCCAATGATTACCACAGTAGGTTCAGCAGACATCCATCGCCTCATACAGATGCAACAAACAGTGCTTATTAAAGGAAGTTATTTTCTTCCTGGTGTGTGGTGAAATCTGATAGTGCCATAGAGAAAAAGAAACAATCTCTTTGAAAACTAAACAGTTGCCTCTTTTTTGAACAAAATATCTGTTTATTTTAAGCTTCAGGGGCTATTAAGAGTTACACTATTTTCTAGGTGGTTAGTATGCGTCCTCTAGATGGCAGAACAGGACTTCATTTTGTACTGCTGAACTTGGCTACGTAATCCATGGTTTTCTACTGCAGAACATTCTAGTGATTTGTTAACTGAAAAACTGAATATGTGTTAAAAAATTTCTCACCAATCTAAAGTCACGGGAAGGAGAGGCAAGATGCATTAGTTGAAAATCTGAACATGAATTTTTTTAACCCAAAATGTTTGACGTACTCAAGTTGTTAATTATCTTGAATAAATTGCTGATCATCTTCCAAAAATGTAGATCCCCATGGACCAGCGTTAATAGATAAGACGTTGTTAGTTGACGTTTATTTTTACTACTTAATAAATGTTGCTGAAGTCCTTGAAAATTATTCTCTTATGTAGGTAAAAAATGCTGTCATATTTACCTTTATGTTGTAAATTTGCTTATTGACATATTTTTTCCCAAAGAAATTTCAAAAATAAACTTTAGAATAGAACTGGTTTAGTTGCTAGAAATTTTGGGTTGGTCACATCTGAATGACAAGGTTTCTATCAAGCCCATTAAACAATAATCACTTAGGAGAGTTTATAATATTATAAAATGTCATCTCTAAATACAATTGCCATTAGGGATCTATTCGCTTCCTCCCATCTCCTAATAACCTACTCCTACCACTGCATGCATTTTTCATACAGCAGATGTTCAGGAAACACTTAAGAATTTAAGTAGACTTGAATACAGGTGACATTCACAGCTTTGAGCTGAAACATCTAAGGAGAGATATCAAGACTTAAAGTTTAATCTTTTTTTTAAAAAGAGGGATTATTTTTCCTTTGCAAAAATGCTGGCTCTCATGTTTCTCAAAATGAAGACCACTCTTTATCCACTAATATGGAGATAAAGTAATAAGGATAACTTCTGGATTTTAGATTTGCCTATAGTAAAGTCTGAGTTCTAAACTTTTTAGTTTAGGTAGCGGAAAAAAAGTAATAATTTTGGCTTTCTCAGTCTCTGGTAACTTTGTTTAAGATTGATTAATACAATCATCTTCCTTATCTATGCGGGAACATTCCGAGATCCCAGGGGATGCCTCAGACCGCAGATAGTACGGATTCTATATGCTATATTTTTTCCTATATGTAATGTCTATGATAAGGTTTAATTTATAAATTAGGCAAGTGAGTGATTAACAACAGTAACTAGTAATAAAGTGAAACAACACTAGCAATTTACTGTAATAAAAGTTATATCAAAGTCTCTCTACCACAAGTAATCTAGTTACTATCCAGTGTCATAAAATTGATCACCCTCAAAAAAGCATAGATATTTTAGAATTTCAAGAGCATATAAAGACCAGTGATTTCTTAATTCAGATATTAAGGGCACAAAACGAACAACCAGGACACCTTTATCAGACTTTGCACACACATGGACGATGCCCAGTTTGAGATTGTTGGTAACAAAGGCAAATGTGCCCAGGCCTCATCGAACCTACATCGGGGAACCTGAAGGTCCAAACAGTTCGGATGGCAGTTCCAAGAATGTTAAGAACGAATAGAATGTTAAGAATGAATAGAATGTTAAGAAAAGATGTTAATTGTTATTATTCCAAAACCCAAATTTGAATACATTAATAGAATTCTTTGACCTTTAACTTGGAGATACAGATAAAAGAGTTCCTCACAGTAATATTTGATGAGTGTCGGGATGGTGGTTGTCATTAGCATCGTTTGCAAACATTTCTGGTTCTCCCCATTCTAAGCGCATGAAAAACTGCTTTGTGACCCCTTATGGTTGGAAAGCCACATAAGTAATTCTGGGCAATGAACTGAGAATTCTGGAAATGAAGCTGGGCATTTCTGAGCCAAATCTTTAATTGATGGTTTAAAACTTTCTGGAGCTCTTTGCCTCCTCTGGCGTGGTGACCGACATTTGGATAGTGTTTCCCAATCAGCCTGAGTCTCCCAGTGATAACAACAAGCAAATCCTTCCTCCCCACCTTGTTCCACTATCTCAACTCTGAAGGACATGGAGCAAGAGCGAGAAATAAATCTTAGTAGTTTTATGCCACTTAAAATTTGAGGTTGTTTGTTATTAAGAACAAACTACCTCCTTTCTGGGAACTGTTCTGCCTGGTTTCAGGAGTTGTAACTGCACCCCATGGCTAAGGCTGAGTGAGCAACCTTCTGACTGTAAGCCACTAAGGTGACAAAGTTTATCTCCTTGGCAGGAGTGCAGTTTCTGCTTCATCCATAACTGGCACCCAGTGCTTGGTTGGTTAGCCAATGACAGGTAAGATTCCCTCAAGGGTGGGGTTGCCTAAGCCAGGCACAACCACTTGGAAGCCCCTCAAGGAAGGACACCGGGGTGGGGGGGGCTGCAGCAAAGAGGGGGTGATGGACCCTCGCCCCCCGGCTATTCTGACATAGCCTGAGTCCCCAATCCATCTGGGAGAGGTTTTCCTTATCTCTTAGCATCCTGGTCCTAATCCACTTAAGCCTGAAACTATGATGGAGGGTGGTGCAGCCCTGTGCTGGCCAGAGCGGCTTCCCAGGTGATCCGGCATAAGAAAGAATTCGTGAAGTTCTGTGAAACCTGCTTTGCTAAGAGTGCTCTAATTTAAATGATAAGGGTCCAAGGAGAAAATGAGATTGTCTCCCAAAGTTTTGTCACCCCTTAGCTGACAGACCCTGACTCAATTAAGCCCTCAGATTTCTTTGAAATGTTATCTATTGTTTGATCCTTGCCCCCTGACATTGATTGATGAGCTTTACCTGTATTCCTGTGTATTACGAACCAAATAAAAACCATTGAGGAAGGGGCTCTTGGCCCTTCTCCTTTGAGAGATTGGCCACCTCTCCTCCCCAAGCAGATCATGTCTTGGTAGTTTTATTCTCATCCGTGGAGGACAGGGGGCTCTGTGTGCAAAGTTCCCCCACACCTCCTGATATAGGTAACAATATTCTTTGTGATTGGAAATGTCATTGAAATGTCATTGCTAACAAACTGTCGTGCTTTCATTCAATTTTACTAATAGGGCATTTCAGTTATTCAAAGATATTTTAATTGACAGAACCAAATCAGATGGAATTTAAGAAGCTGAAGAAAGGCTATACTCCTTACGTTTTAGATGACTGTACAACTTGATTCTACAACAGTTTTCATAGATTGATTCCACTATATCATCTACAGGCCATGTTCAAAGTCATGACCTGAGAAGAATGTCAAACCCAAGGTCTTAAAACTTATTTGAATCACAGCACTAAAGTGACCCTATTGGCCTAAACTTGAAAAGATAATAGGAAACAGAATAAAAGAGTTGAAATAGGATAATCCAAAATCTGACATCCAGCAGAACATCAGTAGTGAGCAGCCCCTAAGGTGGCCCCACGTGATTCCTGCCTCCTAGGACTCATGCACTTGTGTAATCCCCTCCCCTTGAACATGGACTGGACCTAGTGATTCACTTCTAACAGAATGTGACACATATGACTGCCACTTCTGAGATTAGGTTACAGAAGATGGTGTTTTCCATGTTTGTCTGCTTTCTCTTGCTTTCTTGCTCACTTGCTATGAGGGAAGTCGGAGGCCATGTTGTGAGCAGCCCTGAGGAGAGACACTTACACCAGAAACTGACAGAGGCTTGCAGCCCGCAGCCAGTGAGGAGCGTATGCCCTCAGTCCAGCCACCTGTGAGGAAGGGAATCCTGCCACTAATCTTGTGAGTAAGCTGAGGAGCAGGGCTTCCTCTAATCAAGCCTTCAGATGTGCCCTTGCCCCAGCCAACACTGTGACTGGCGGTTCATAAAAGACCTTAAGCCAGAAGCACACAGCTGAGTCACGTCTAAATTCTTGATCCACAGAAACTGTGAGATAAAAATGCTTGCACTTTCAAGCTATTAAGTTTTGAGGTACGGGTATGTAGAAATAAATAAGTAGTCCAATACAGTGTCAAATAATATAAATGCAAAGCTGTGTGTTTCTGAGAGTATATTTTAAAAATGTCTGGGCTAAATCTAATTATTGTAAAGAAAATAGTCCTTTTAGCTAAATCTTCAAGCCTGTGTGTCAAAATGCAGAATTGCTTGAAAGACCAACTGTATTGTGGTAGAGACTGTTAATATCTATATCCACATGCTCTCCTTCATTTCTCATCTGCTCTTACAGTTAGATTGGCCAGGTGATTATTTCTGCCCAGGGGAATGTAAGCAGAAGTAAACTATTTTACTTCTGGGTTGATTTCTTCCCCTGAAATTCTGGCTAAAGTTTAAGCCAGAAGATGGCAATACCCTAAGATGGAAGGGACATGTGGCAAGAGGAAGTAAAAAACTTGTATTAAAACCATTAAGATTTCAGATTTTATTTCTTACCCTAACACAGCTTATTGTATCCTGGATATTATACCCAGTAATAGTCACAATGCAAAGGGCAGCGTGTCCGTTGGAACAACTGTTTCTAAGTATTCTGACTGGTGTAATACATGGAGACAACAATATTGCTAGTTCAGTTTGTAGGGCAGGTTCTTTGTGTATTTTCACTTCCCCTTAGTAAGTAGAAGGTTTTCCTCCTCCCCATTGGTCTGGTGACACAGGGTAGAGGCACCTGGATGCAACCTGGGCCATGGAAACCAGTGCCACTTGCATGCTCTGCTCATTTTCCATCTATCCTCAATGTCCACTTTACCTGTATGTGAAGCTTCTGTATTTTTAGTATTATTTTATGCACTTGTTTATTTTTCTTTCAGATTAGGAATAAATTTTTGTATTTCTTTAGCCCTTTAGAAAATGATAAATGGCCAGAGTATCTGCTTTAAAAAGACTATGTGTCTCAATGAAGGACAAGTTCCTAGTCTCGGCCACTGACATGGAGACAGCCCAGTACAAAAGGTGGGCCTTTTGATTTCACTTTCATCTTTCAGGCCACATTTATGTCCCTGGGTGTCTAGATGTGGAATATGCTTTGGAGGAGACTGTGAAAACCCTGAGATGTCATGTTTCTAAAAGCAAGTCTCCTGGTGTCAATTCAAGTCCACCTTGTAAAGGCGCATCATTCAACAAATGTTCATTGAGTGCATACAGTGTGACTGGCCTCACGTTGAGTGTTAGGTACACAAAGAGAAAGAAGACCTGGTCTCAGTCATCATGGACAATGTAGCCCATGGGGAAGAGCCACACTGCACAATCATGGCAAGTGTGAAGAGCATTACAAAGGAGGCAGGTGGACAATAGTGACAACTTAAGAGTGTGAAGAAAGGAAACCCAAGTTTGGGGAATACTATGTCTGAGATGACCACTATAAAGGCATTAAGAATATTCTAGATCAAGGGAATGGCAAATGGAAAGGCTCTGGAGTGAGAAAAAAACTGAATGAGTTGGAGGAACTGAGGCAAGATCAGTGTGACTGGACGCAGGTTGATCTTCCAGGGACAACAGCATCTTATTATGGTCAGGGAAGCTTTGCAGAAAAGGCAGTTTCCTCAGAAAAGAAATTTCCGAATTCAACGGGGAAAGTGAAAGAGTTTTTTTGTTTGTTTGACTCTGACTCCTCTCCTCAATATCGTCCATGTTCTACAAAATGGACTTAATCAAATGTATTATTTTCATTTTTTTTTCAAATTTCACTGATGGTTGTTGAGCTTATTATAGTTTGTTCAAGTAAAGTGCATTTCTGGCAATTCTCTTTGTTAAGGATCATCTGTGACATATTAACATGATGGGGAGTTGAAAGGTTAAATGCACAAAATTTAACAGTTGTAACTTCTATGGCAACAATGATGTTTAAAATCCAGTGTGAATGCTAATCAAAAATTCACTCAAAATCTTTATAAAAAATCTCACAATAAAATCATGTGGTGTCTGCCCTTTGACTGCAGAAGTTCTCATTCTCAAACTTTAGTCAAAATACAGTCTTTTATTTTCTACTAATTTCATCCCAGAAAATGCAAGAACTACCAAAATGTTCTATTATTCTGTCTGCACTATGTGATTATGTTTGCCAGTGGCTTGGAAATGAATCAATCTATTTTAGAAAGGATCTCTTTGCAAAAGCAAGCTGTAGAATAATATTAGAGTGTATTGTTTGACGACCATCCGTGGCTGGCAAAGCCATGTGCCCTGACACAAGGAGACTGCCAGCTGCCATCAGTCAAATCCTGGGAGCCCAGAGTGATTTGGGGAATGACACTGCTCTCCCCGTGCTCATCTGCATGTCATGGCAGGACATCCCATGCTGGCAGTTCATTTATCAAGAAGTGGCACCATTCTCATCAATAATGTCTGCAATTGGAGCCTATTAGCCCTGATCGAAAGTGAGCCATCAAAGATGCTCTGCAAATTGAGAAAAGAGAAGCAACATCTGGAGTCCTGTCATCTTAGTGGGAGAGAGTAATGAAAACCCAGGAAGAGTAAATGCAAGCAAGAAGTAAATTGTGGGACAATTCCTTTAGAGAGCAAATTCCGTATCACTTTATAAATCTTCAACAGCACTATTAGCATTTATTGAGTGCCACAGATGTTATGGTAAATGTTTACATGTGTAAACTTGCTGAAAACTCTTCTAGGTTTATCGTTGGAACTTTATAAACATGGGCTGACTGAATGAACCAACAGACCACACAGTGCCCAAGGATGGGGAAACTGAGGCTAAAGCTACTGATAAGCAGAGACACTGAACTTTTAGCCCAAGGTGTTCTGGTTCTCCACCCACATTTCTTAATGCTACACCATATTTCCAGTTCCCCAAGAGGAACGCAGGGCATGAAAGATTGGCAGCAGCACTGGCTTAATACCAGAGGGGTAGGTACTCATCTGTATAGTTTATTATCAAGGATGAGATGTCCCCAGATTTTTTCTGCTTTCTGCTTCGAATTGCCTGGAATTCCAAAGCCTTAAGCATTAGGGTATAATCCTGTCAGAGGAGTTTTTCTCCTCCTGTTAAAATGCAGGAAAGGTGATCTTCAAGCTCTAAGTCAGTCATGGTATTTGTAATATGAATTGACAGGTAGAAACCTGGTTTTCCCAGGAAATGGGACCAGTGTGAGGCCACCTGATGGAAGGGACTCTAAACAAAAACAGGAGGAACCCAGGTAGGAGCCTTTACTTAGACCATGATTTTCAACCTTTTTCATCTCATGGCACAAATAAACTAATTACTAAAATTCTGCAGCACACTAAAAAGTATATTTTTTGCTGATCAGACAAAAAATAGGTATAATTTTGATTCACTCACACCAGACAACTATTGCTATGCTGACTGTTGTCATTTTTTATTTGATAATCTAAGGGAAAAGAGGTCAGTGCCTCTGACTAAATAGTCAAGTACTGGCATGCTTTAAAAATTCTTGTGGCACATTGGTTAAAAATCACTGACTTAAAATTAAAAAAAAGAAAAAAGAAAAAAAGAAAAAGGAAAAAAGTAAAGAAAAATCACTGACTTCCACTATAATGTGAGAGGTGCTCCTGAAAAGGCCCAACACAGCGGGAGGCAGAGAGGTAGAGCAAAGTCTGTGTGTGTGATTGTGTGCATTTAATTGAAGAGGAACTGAGGACATACTGGGTTTCCCCATCAAACACTTCTTGTACAAGTTCCCAAAGCATTTTCATGCTTGACTTTAAAATATACCATGCAATTATACTGGGCTGAATTTAAGGAAGTTTCTGAAGCCTGAAGTGACCCATACATACCCTGAACTCAAATAGACTTAACTTGTCCTTGTTGTGACCACAGAGAATATTCATGCCATCAATGCTTACTGTTACTTCATTTTGGTTAAAAAATAATAAACTGTCAGCCTCAGTAGTTTATAAATATTGTATGGAACATTGATTAGAATGGGAAATTTGAAAAATTTGCCTAACATCGAAGTTATAAAAAATTAGTATTTTAAAAAATTGTTTCTATAGGCAACGTACTTTCAATTATTACAAACTAAAAAAACAAACAAACAAACAAACAAAAAAAACAACAACAAGGGCCATGGTAGGGCCAGATGAGAGAAATGAGGACTGCATGAGGTTTTTCTGGCAGGTGCTCCTGAAGGGCCTAGATAGCTGCATACGTGCTTTTGATTAAATTCACTGAGTTTCCTCTATTGTGGCTACAGTGCTTGGGCTGGTTACCAAATCTCACTTTCATAGAGATTTGGGGATTGAAAGTCACAGAAATGCGCTTTCTGAAAATGTCATATTATATGGATGCTTTATAATTTTATGTGAATGTTTACCATTTTGGGTAAGGATTTTAACCTGAGGATAATTACACCCAGTGTACTTAGTGTGGTCATCCAAAGGTTAGCAAGGATGAAAAATACATTATATTCACCATTTCTGAAGGGCCCTTCTTATGGCATGTGTGAAATGCCCCTTTGGTGAACTGTATTTTACTGAAAAGTGTAAATAGAGTCAAGTTGCCTGGGTTTCAATTCTGCCTCTACCATCCCTTAATTGCTCATGTGGGCAAATCATTTAACCTCTCTGTGTTTCAGTTTGCTTCTCCATTAGATTGACAGTGATAATGATGCCTGCCTTGTTGAATTGTTGTGAAAATTAAATAAGATTATATATATAATGGGCTTGGAATTGTGTAGCACATAAGTTCTAAATAAATATTTGTTATTACTATTGCCATTTCTAATACTCTTTTCCAAGACTCTCCTCTCAATCTTTCTTCCATCATTCTTGCAACAAAGATTTTTTTGATGCCTTATAACAGTCATTATTTAATCTTTAAGTTTTCTTCCAACTCTGAGCTTATATTTCTAGAATTCTTTTATGTGGCAGGCATTGCAATAGGTGTGCTGGGGCCTACCAATGAATAAGCTGTGGTCTCTGCTCTCAGGTTACAGCCCTTCAAGGGAGGTGGTGGGACAGTGTCAAGCAACTGCTTCTTTAGGCAGAATGTAACAAGTGCTCTCACATGTGTATAAAATGCATTTGTAATACAGGAAAAATGAAGAAAGACAAATTTTAATTAGAGAATGAATTATAATCTGGGGAAACTTTTCAACTGGAATGGCCTTTGCGTTAGATTTTGAAGGATGACCTTTTCAAATGAGGGAGTGATGTGAGCAAAGGCACTGAGGCTGGAAAGCAATGAATGAATCTGGAGAATTTGAGTAATTTTGTGAATTGAAACCTAGGGAATCATGACTGACAATAGTGTAGGAACCAGTGATTCCTAGAGAACTAGCAAGACATGCTAAGGACTTTGGAATTTATTTTACTGGTCAGAAGATGCCATCAAAGTTAAGAACAAAAGGAAAAAAAAACATCAGCCATTGTTTCTTCTTTCTTTCTGTTCTGTTTCCTCTCTATTTCTTCTTTATCTTTGCCACTGATTAAAGAGTTGCTTTTCATTAAGAGAGTTGTCAACCCTACCTGGCCTTTCCCTTTGCCTTACACTGGACCCGCTGCAACTCTCTCTGGATGCTATTATGGTTAATTACTCTCTGCTGTGATCTTAACTTACATTTACATTATCTAAATGACAAAGTCTTTCTAATACATATTCTAATGACTTGAGCTTCTTCAGTGATTAGTTTTTAATAAAAAACACTATAGATCAAATTTGGCTTGGGTCAAATGTGGGTGATATAAACCAATTAATGGATGTTTGCTTATATTAGCATAAAACAGGCACTCTAATTTTTATCTTCAGCCATGGACATTTTTAAAATTGCTTTTAGGGAGAGAGGGAGACAAACATCCATGTGAGAAAGAAACGTTGAGTGGTTGGCTCCGGAACATGCCTGGACTTGGGATTGGTGCCCAAACTGGGGATTGTATGCAGCTGGACCAAGGGTCGCACTCCCTGACTGGGGACAGAACCTCCAATGCAGTACGTGCCCTGACCAGGAATGGAAACAGAAACCTTTCAGTTCTGGGAGGATACTCCAGCCACCTGAGCCGTACTGGCCAGAGTTCAAATAGGAACTCTTGATGTAGAGCTCCCTTTTTCAGTGCAGCAGTTCCTCAAGTAACATAGGTTCCTCAACATTGTTTAGTTATAACGCTGATAAGAGAAAACAGTTTCGGACTGGCCCCATGGTGCGTGTGGAGCTGGCACCTTCTCCCCACCTCTGCGTGGCGTTTCTCTCGGGTCTCAGGTTTCCTGCCATATCTCAAAGCTGTGCACCCGCCGTGAACTGGTGTGTTCACGTTGTCCCAGTCCCAGTGAGTGTGCGTGTGCCCTGCCGTGGAAAGGTGTCCTGTCCTGGGAGCAGTCCTGTGTTGTGCCACTTGGGACCCTGAACTGAAATAAGTGAGTTGGAAAATCACTCTTACTTGTTTTTATTCATCTTTCTTAAATGTGTATATAGCTCACATTTATGTCAGTGTTTAATGTTTATTAGAAATGTTTAGGGTTTTTATTTTGAAATTTGGTGATGTTTTTGTGACCAAAAATATGCCGTAGAAAAATAATTCATTTATACCAATTTGCCTAGTGTAAAATTGGTGTCATTTCACTTAAAGTTGCAGTTAAGAATGTATCAATGAGGACTTTCTGTATTTGCATCACAAATCTATAATAAGCACAAGTTCAAGAAAACTACATATGAAAAGAAAATCGCATTCTGAATCCAGAACAGACAATGTGGTTTTTGTTGCAGCTATTGCACTTTCATGAAATTTTGATTCTTCAGCCAATACATAAAATTTCAAGATGCTTGTTACCAGTAGGGCGGTATTTAATGGCCCCTAATTTAACTATTGTAGATTCTGTTAAAGTGTTAGACAAGGAGACCATTGGATCAAGGTGACTCCAATACCTTGAGCCTATGTAAGCAAACTGAAACCTAAGCCAGAGTCACTGCCCTGAATCTTAGAAAATGAAACTTCAGAACAGATAATCACAAACAGCCAAGGAGGACTTTCCTGGACACAGCGATTGTTTAAGCTCCATTCAAATAATTGCTTTTCTTTTCTTCTGCATCTGCCCTATAAAAGCCTTGCTCCTAGCTTCTGTCAGTGGAGTGCCCCTAACACTTTTCCATTTGGTGCTGCCTGATTTAAATGGCTATGTACTCAAATACAACTATTGTACATTTTAATGTGCATCAGTTTCTGCCTTCCGTTTTCCTAGAAAGTAGAACAGCCAGTCTACTTGATTGTCCTCTCAGCAAAAACTACTTAACCTCCTTAAGTTTGTTTCCTCATCCGCAATTATAAAAAGAGCTACCTCATAGAAATGTTGGGATTAAGTGTATTATGGATCAAAGCTTTTTGAATATGTTTTACACATAGCAAACTACTTTATCAGTAAGGAAGCATTTTTCTCTTGGTATATTTTCTTCATTCATTACCACAAGTCAGTTTTTAAAAATATACTTAATTTTTTAGGAGCAGTTTTAGGTTCACAGCAAAACTGAGCAAAAGTACAGTTCCACCAAAGCCTGTTTCCCATACACGCAGAACCTCCTCCATTATCAGCGTACACCACCAGTGTGATCCATTTGTTGCAACCGATGAACCTACAGTGACAGGATGTTTTAGGGAAGTGACAGCACTCTATGGGATACCATAATGGTGAATACATGTCATTACAGTAGCCTCCCTTTATCTGTGGGGCATATGTTCCAAGACCCCCAATGGATGCCTGGAACTGCAGATAGTACTGAACCCTATATACACTATGGTTTTTCCTATCAATTAATTACAGTAAGAGATTCATAACAACTTTAGTAAAATAAAACAGAACAATTATAACAGTATACTATAATAAAGTCCTGTGAATGTGATCTCTGTTTCCCTAAATATCTTATTGTACTGTATGTACCCTTCTGCTTGTGATGCTGTGAGATGATACCAGGCCTACGTGAGGTGAGGAAGTGAACTGAATGATGTAGGCGTTGTGAGCTAGCTCTAGACTGCTGTAGGTTGACCTGAACACAGACACTATGGTACCACAACAGTGGATCTGATAACCAAGACGGCTACTAAATGACTAAGGGGCGGGGAGCATCTACGACGTGGAGACAATGGACAAAGTGAGGATTTAAGTCCTGGGCTGATGGAGAAAAACAGCCAGAGATTTCACCATGCTACTCAGAATCGCATGCAATTTAAAACTTATGAATTGTTTATTTTGGAATTTTCCATTTAATATTTTTAAAGCTTGGTTGAGTGCTGTTTCATTTACCATGAAACTTTGGAAAGCAACACCATGGGTAAGGGGGGACCACTGTATACACTTCTCCAAAACCTTGGTTTGTACAACACCAAGAGTGAACCCGAATGTAAACTATGGAGTTTGAGTGATGCTGAGTCAGTGTAGGCTTATCAATTGCAACAAATACATCACTCTGATGGGGGATGTTGACAGAGGGCAAAGTTATGCATATATGGGGGCAGGGAGTATGTGGGAAATTGTGTGCAATAAACTGCTCTAAAAATTAGATCTATTAAAAAATCATCTGTGCTCTACCTTTTCATCCTTTCCCCCGAAACTAATCTGTGGCAACAACTGATCTTTTCACTGCCTCCACAGTTCCATCTTTTCCAGAATGTCACACAGTTGGTATTATACAATATAGAGCCTTTTCAGATGATCTTTTCTCATTTTGAAATATGCATTTAAGGTTCCTCAGAGTCATTCATTTCATGGCTTGATGGTTCATTTCTTTTTAGCACTGAATAATATTCCTTTGTCTGGATGTACCACAGTTTATCCATTTATCTATGGATAGACATTTTGGCTACTTCCAAGTTTTGGCAGTTATGAATAAAGCTGATATAAACATTCATGTACAAGTTTTTGTGTAGACACAAGTTTTAAAGTCATTTGGGTAAATACCAAAGAGCACAACTATTGTGTTGTATGAGTATGTTTAGTTTTGTAAGAAACTGACCAAACTCTCTTCCAAAGTGGCTACACCACTTTTGCATTCCCACGAGCAATGAATGAGAGTTCCTGTTGTTCTACATACTTAGCAGCATTTGGTGTTGCCAAAGTTTTCGATTTGGGGCATTCTAATAGGTATGTAGTGGTATCTAACTGCAACTCTCTAGTGGTGTATAATGTTGAGAATCTTTTCATATGATTTTTGTATATCTTTTTTGGTGAGATGTCTGTCCAGTTCTTCAGCCAGTATTTTCATTGTTTGCTTTCGTATTGTTGAGTTTTAAGGGTTCATTGTATATCTGGGACAGTCCTTTATGAAATATGTCTTTTGAAAAATTTTCTGTCAGTCTCTGGCTTGCCTTCCCATTCTCTTGACCTAGGTCAATTCTTTAAATTAAAAAAAAATTTAAAAATCTAACTTAAAATTTTAAAGTGAGAAGAAATAGTGACTATGAAACTGAAGAAAGTTGTATGTATCTGTTCCCATTGCAAAACTCTAAGTGGCCTGATTGATTTATAGTCTTTAAACAAATATTTTAATTTTGAAAAAATTTTAGATGTACAGAAGAATTGCAAAGTTGACACAGAGAGCTACTGTTTACCATTCCTGCAGCTTCTCTTAATGTTAACATCTTACATAACCATGGTATGTGATCACGACTAAAAAATTAACTTTAAAACAAATGTGTTAACTGAAATTCAGACTATGAGGATTTGACCAACTTTTTCAATAATGTCCTTCTGTTTCAGGATCCGGTCTAGGACAACACTTACATTTAGTTATCATAGCTTGCATGTCCATTAATCTTTTCTGGGTTCTTTGTCCTTCCTTATTTTTAAAACTTTGAGTACCAGACAGATATTTCATAGAAAATCTCTCAATTTGTGTCTGTCTGATGATGTCTCATGATTAATTTAACGGGGGTCATGGACTTCTGGGAAGAATACCACAGAGGTAACGTGCCCTTCTCATCTTGACATATTAGTGGGTACATGACATCAGTATGACTCACACTGGTGACGTTAACCTTGATCACTTGATTAAGGTGGTGTCTGCCCTGTTTCTGTCCTGTCTCATTTCACGTTCTATTCATTAGCAACTAGTCACTAAATCCAGACCACACTCAAAGGAGGGTAATTAAGCTCCATCTCCTGGAACCACATTGGTTAACAGGTACCACAATAATTAGTAAATATTGTGGGGTGATGCTTTCAGGCTATGCTCATGTCTTATGCCTTCTTAAAGTTTTGCTCACTACATTTAGCATCCATTAGCAGAATTATCCTGTAGCAATAATTACTGTAGAATTTAGTGATACTTTTCTACTTCTCTCATTCCTTCTACATTTATTATTTGAAATAATTCTTAAAATATTTGTCTCTTTGCCCCCACTTATTTATGTATTCAATCACTTACTTATATTATAGATATTTATTTTCTTCTTTGGGTTATAATCCTTGACTACTGCTTATTTTGTTGTTCAAATTGTCCCAGATCTGGGCACTAGGAGCTTTTATAGATTGGCTCCTATATCCTTTTCACATGTCCCATCCTGTTTATTTTTTAAATTCATCTTGAGTACTTCCTTACTTTCCAACCCCAAAGCTGCCAAGCTTATATATTTTCTGTCCCACAATTAGAATCTGCTGGAAAAACACACACACACACAAATACTGCAATGTTTATTTCACTATCTATTCTCATGTATGTACATGCTAAAAGTCATGTGTTCACACCAATAACCCATATCCCAATTTAACATCTGAGTTCTTGATGGCCTTCCAACTTTCTACATCTGTAAGTTCCTTGTCCAACAGTGAGAAACCTGGCTTCCATTAACCCCAATATATTGACTTGTGTGGTCGTGCTCCTCTATGATCCCAATCTCTCACCCACACTGCTGACACCTCAACTCACCACTCCTGCTTGCACTTCTTCCCTCTTCCCCCAGTGGCCTCAGTGCCACACCCTCCCCGCAGGAAAAAGGAAGGAGAGGAGTGGCCTGTAGTTTTGAAGAGGCATGTTTCAACCAATAGGACTTCAGATAGGCCTCCACAGTCATCTTGGAATTTAGTCTTGGTGACTCAGAGATGCCAAGGGTGTTTCCATGAAAGCTTCTGAGGCAAGTGTTGGTTGTATTTTCTATCTGGAGCCTCGAGTTACCTCCTGTTAGCCTGCCCTAAGACACTTCCAGTGATCAAAGCAGGTGCTGCTTCAGAGGTACCAGGAAGGATCTTCTTTAGACCAAAATGTAATTCTCACTTCACCAATGTAGTCACCTCCATGTGGTTGGAAGAAGACCTTTCTCAAGTAGCCTATAGGACAAACACAACCTGCCTCACATTAACCCCTATTTTTGTTTCACAAACTAGCCCAGACAAGTACTTTGACATCGTGATTAGGACCCGTTTTGCCATGAGCTTGTTACTCTTCTCAGTGGCTCTGAGGGAAGCAGGCAACATTTCCCCCCACCTAGGAGGAACTCAGTGTTGCTGACTGTGAGAACAGCCCCTGTTGAACCAGGCATGGCTTTCCTGCCTGGATGCTCTTCTCTGTAACCAAACCCACACCAACCCTGTGACAATCTATAGCCACAAATGGGACTTAAAAGTCAAAAGTAAGCATAGACAAAATGGCAGGGGAAGTCAAGAAAATAAGGTCCTGGTAGGGTCAGTAAATTAGTATATTTGTCTGAGTCAGTTCCACTTGAACTAATTAAGTTTTCCTTTTCTCACCACCTTTTGTTGGATTTTCTCAAGCTTTTTGTGACTCACTGGAATACCAGTTTGTGGCTCTCTATATACATTACTTAATAGATCAGCATGGCAGCAAATAACTTATTTTCAGGCAGCTTGTGAAATTCAGGATGACTGGTAATTACTGAATTTCTAGAAAAAAATACATCACCAAATGGAGCAGGTTGGAAAATAAGTACAGAGATTTGAAAGTCGTAATCCGCAATTCCAGGTCTTAATGCATAGTGGATTACTATCAATATGGAGAGTATGCCTATTAATTTCTGAGAGAAATAAATGAACCAGGGTATTCCTTTTATACAGTATTCATTAAGCATTGACAAAGCCATCGTTTCACCATATTTTGGCTTATCTTACGTCATCAGAGAGAGAAATTGAATTTTTTACTTGGACCTGTCATATCTAAATGATGAAAATAGCTAGTAAATTAACTTAAAAATGTGTGCCTTTTGCAATTTGGCATATAACAATTGAGACTCCGGACAGAGGATCAGTGGCAAAGGATGGATAATAGGAAGAAGTCATGAAAGTTATAAAGGGAAGCACTTTTAGGGAAGATTGAACTTAAGGGAAGAAAAACCTGGAAGTATTTGTTACATGGCTAATACTTCTCTAGCTGGTCCAAATTAAATTATTGAGCATCTTCCATGTGTGGCCATGACAGCGATGGTAATGGCAATTGAGACAGGTAACTATCTCTGTGGGACGTGAGTAGGCTTTGGTGGTGGGATCTGTGCAGAGCTATGAGGCCTGCCTGCATCACTATCCAGCTAGGGCGATGCCTGCAGTTTCTCCCAATAGAATGACATTTATACCTTTGTATCATAATTTGGGTTTCTGAATGCTCGTGATATCAGAACAGAGAACTATCTTAAATATTAATAGCCATCAAAATTTTAGATTAATGGTTTTGTTCCTAGCAGTTAGAAAAATCCACGAACATGGAATGGAAGTGAATGGGGCAATAGATAATTATTACAAAGGTGAGGACTGTTCTGCTGAAAGTGGAAGAAGGGAGGGGCAAAAACAAATACACCGAACATTCTACAGCAAGACCTGGAGCTGTGGATCTGGAAGATTCAGATATTCAGAGGTGATGAATGAAAAACAAGTTTTTATCAAAGCCACACTTTTTCTTTCTTTCTTTTTCTTTCTTTCCCTTCCTTCCTTCCTTCCTTCCTTCCTTCCTTCCTTCCTTCCTTCCTTCTCCTCCTTCCTTCTTTCTTTCTTTCTTTCTTTCTTTCTTTCTTTCTTTCTTTCTTTCTTTCTTTCTTTCTAGCCATACTTGCCATTTCTTCTATTTAAAATGTAATTAATATAATAGAAGCATAAGATAGCACTAGAAGCCATTTCACCCACAGATTACTGTCCTGCATAAATATGAGGTAACTCCTAAAAAGTTTGTATCCAATTATATTATCTTGTAAGCAATTTACTGTTATTTAAAGCTTTGATTCTGTTGTCAAAACCCAACTAAAATATCATATGTATGTTTTATTTCAAATGAATCAAACAATAAGACCTTGGAGGTAACCATTAACTTTAGGTAATTGTCTGCCTCTGAGAGTGAAATGACCCAAGAACTAAAAAGAACACTTAGGGGAGAAGGTCATGCACAAAGGGTCTCCCATACAGATTTGATATTCAAACACATTTCATTAGACAGCGGTGCCAACTTGAGTTTTTATCTTCTTAGTATTATGACTTGGTAATGCTTCTTGTTATAAAAATTTGAATTGTGAGGATGTGCCCCACAAAACAACACTTTTCAAAAATTGGGTAAGGAATAGTAGTTTTCTCCTTAGTACAGCACACTTATTTTCAGTTTTCTTTCATTTTTTGCTTCTATTCTTAACCCATTATAATCTATTATAACTATTATAATCTATAACAACTAGAGTAATTTTTTAGCAATGTAAGTAAGATTATGTTACCCTCTGCTTTAACCTTCCATTGGTTTTCCTTGTATTTAAAATCCAAAATCCCTTACTCTTGCTATAAAGCTGAAAACCACGAGCTGTTTCTCTCCAACTTCATCGCATGGCATTCCTCCATTTGCTTGCTCTGTTCCAATCACGCAGACCACCCTTCTGTTTCTAGATGATAAACTGCCTGGTTCATTCTTACCATGGACTAGGGCCGTTGCTGTTGATCCTGCCTGGAAAGCCCTGCTCCCTGATTTTTGCATGACTGGCTGCTTAAATCAGGTTCCATTCAAATGTCACTCCTCCAAACCCAAGGGCACCCTTGATCCCACTCAATATCATGTCACCTGGCTTTATTTTTTAAATATTATTTTTCAGGATCTAAAATTACCTTGTTCAATCCTCTATTTATTTTTTGTCATCCCTCTACAAGAGTGCAATCAATATAATGAATAAAGGAGGGGCATTATCTGTTCCCTGCCCCCTTCTATACTTTTAGACTGACAACAGTTTAGAACTATAGAAATACTTTTTCAATGAGTAAATAAATAAATGATTTATTCTTTTCTTGGTTGGTTAATTGACAACCCACAGATACAGCACATAGTAAACTAGATGTGTTTTAACTACCTTGTATACACGGAATTTGGTAAATGTTATAAATTCCTAGAGATCAGGTTTCCATGGCCTTTGACCTAGTAAGAGTGGACCTTTGTGTCTAGAATAAAAATAGTACCGGTTAATAAGAATATGATCTCTTAAGATCAGTCAATCATACAGTATAAAATGCTAATTAAATACAATATAATATAAATTTAAAAGGTGATTCTAAGAAGAACAATATCTTGTAATAAAAGTTAAGTGAATGTGGTTTTTCTCTCTCTCTTTCTCTCAAAATATCTTATTGTATTTTATTCACCTTCTGGTGATGACATGAGACAATGCAAAGCCCACATTACAAGATGAAGTGAGGTGAATGACATAGGAATTATGATGCAGTATTAGGCTGCCATAAGGGTGACTTGAATGCAAGTACTGTGAGACCACAACAGTTGATCTGTTAGGGAGGCAGCTGCTTGTGACTAGTGAGTGGTGAATGTCTACAGCGAGGAGGTGCTGACAAAGGGATGACACCTCATGGGCAGGACTTGAGATTTCATCACGCTGCACAGAATGTGCAATTTCAAACTTGAGAATTGTTTATTTCTGGAATTTTTCATTTAGTGTTTTAGGAAAACAGTTGAAACTGAAACCATGGAAAGCTAATTCTTGGATAAAGAGGGACTACTCTATATAGATTGGCCAAAAGAATTCTTATTCTCAGTGTTAAGGCCTAAATATCAGCTTGCTACTTAAAAGGGGGTTGACAGATTACCTGGCCATGATTCTCGAATGCTTTCTAGATGTACCAGGCAAATGGAATGATGTGAGGCAGATAGCGAGAAAGCCAATCCATGTAGAAAACCAGCAGTAAGTTGTTGAGTATGGGAAAATTTTCTACAAAAGAGAAAGTTGAGGAGAGCAATCCACAGAGGTTTAAAGAGTGAGTCCCTGGGGGTGACCTCAGGGATAAAGTATAGTTAAAACAGAGATTGAAGGTCTTCTCAGAAGGTGGAATAAGTTTCTAAAAATGAAGTTAGAGTTGTGTGTAGAGGAACGAGGAGGCTATCTCGAGCTTTGTCTTTGACGAAAATTAAGTGGGGAATGAAATACAGTTTTGGGACTGAATGTTTGGGAATGAAACTCTAGCCACTTTGAGCAACAGTTAATAGAATCAGATATTTTCTGTCCACCATCACCTTCTTGAGACCCTGTGCGGATATGGATAGCATACAACTGACAAGCAATAATCTCGCTGGGTAACATAACCCATTTCAAAAGCCATGGGCAAGACTTTTAACGTGGGGTCCATGAGTGAACTTCAGGAATATGTGAACTCCTAAAACCACGCACACATGCTCATGATTATATCCTATGTGTATTTATTTCTGGGGAAACTACTCATAACTTTTTCTTGGATTCTTAAAGGGGTCTGAAATTTTTAAAAGGGCAATGTACTCAGCTGGCTGGCTGGAGTAAATGTACTGGATGGCTTTGCCAATGCTACATTTTTAATGAAAAAACTGCCCCACTTTTCTCTTAGGTACTGACAATCAAGAGGATCCATCAAATGGGCAAAAATGGCACTAATAGTCTTTCTGCTGCTTGGCAAATCTGTGAATGGCAGTCCATCAGGAAATGATCCCGCTATTCTGAAAGTAGCTATGATTATCAGCTACTCTGAAAAGAGAATTCCTATTATAGTGTGAATAAGACTGAATGGGCTTTGGTGGATAGACAAATGACTGGTTCTTGAAAATACTATGAAAAACTATGCTTTGCATCTGTCTGGGCATAAATGCACTTTTGAATGACATTGTGATGACAAACAATTTAAAGTGAAGTAACAAAGACAAAATGTCATCTTTGTGGGCAGATACCTCTATTAGAAGTTGAAAATGTGATGGAAGTGCTTTTGAAAATGTGTTATTTCTCTGTGTTCTTTTATGTCACAGTAAGCATAGGAAAACATTTCTGCTATTACTCTTGTTTTAAAAAAGTCAGTGGATGCGACATTCACTTGTAACACAAGAACATTGTGAATCTGCATTTAATGGTGGATACACAAGAGTTTGGTGATAGAGTTCCATTACTTCAATTATGGTGGTGATTTAGAATGCTTGAACAACTACTGTTGTGAAGTACTATTTCTGAACACTCACAAATGTTTATTGGAAATTCTTCATAAAACATCAGGTGCTTACTCTCCTGGAGCTTTGGGCTCAAAATATTTAATTTATTGGGTAGAATGAATTATTCTAGCCCAAGATCATAAGTACTAAGATACTTTTGTGACTTCTTAAATTCATTTAGTGTTTTTGATATTTGTAGATGATATATTAACTTTCAAAATCATTAGAGAGGCTTTTAAAGAAGTGCTACCATATAGGCCTAAAAACATCCATGTCTCTTCTCCCATAGAGTTGCCTGGACACTGGAAAATCAGATTTCATACATACAACTTGCTGTTATCCTTTCTTTACTCTGAAGAAAATAAGATGGGAAAACAGCACACTCAACTCAATAACAGATAAGAAAAGAGCACTTTTTCTTTTCTGAGATCTATGTAACCTTGGGGTCAATTTGGATGTTTCAAGAATTTTACTTTTTGTAGTTGGTGGGAAATGTATATAGCAATGAGTTTATATCAAACAAAATGACCTACTTAAAATAGAAAAAAGAGAGCCAGTCTATTCATCTGAGCCACCGGAAGTTGAAAATCCTTGATACTATTCTTTCTACCAACTGTCTCACTTTAGGACTTCTCTTTTAATTTCCTCGACACTCTTCATTTCAGAGAGGCTGAATGTATCAACTCAAACACAGATTCTCTCCATGAGAACACTTGGGCTGTTCGCTCCATGTTATTATCTGATAAGAAAGGACTTATATGCAGAAGCCACTGTCACTCAAACGCTCTTCATTCCAGCCAGCCTTGGGAGTCCTAACAGCAGATCTGTCCCCGCTGCCCTTGGGCCCTTTGCTCTTAAGGTTTTACTTTGCTCTGAGACTCAATTGCCACTTGACTTTTGCTGATCTTTTAGCATCAAGATTTTTTCACCTTTTTAGTCTCAAGTATCCTAATCACCATGACACTCTCTGCTTCGCTTTAGCTACTGTTCCTCACAGAACACAGAGCGCATACAGAATGACAAAAATTTAGAAATGGCTTCACAAAACTGAATAATCTAACTTTTAAGGACTTTACTTCCTAATTTCCCATATTTGTTTTGTTGAAAGATCTGCTGTTGTTCTTCTCCAGATTGAATATGGCCAATGTGAGAATAATTCTGATTAACTCACTTTTTAACAAATTGTAAATTTGAACAGACTTTGAACCTATTAATTATTAACTCTGCTTCTTTTCTGTGGGAGACAAGGGGGCAGTATGGGGTGGGGAGGGAAAAAGACAAGTGTGTACATATCACCACTGCATCCAGAATTCTAGAATTTTTTTCATTGAGGTATAATTGACATAAACATTATCTCAGTTTCAGGTGTGCAATAGAATGATTCAGTATACGTATTGTTAATGTAACTTTTTAGGTCCAAGATAGAGTCATTCCTGTCTGGGGTGCCACATCAGCAAACCCAAACTTAGATGAACATTCATGTCCCTGTAAATGCTCCTCTTGACCAGAAACAGCATATCGAGTCAACCAATGCCCAAATGCCAAGCCACTCTAAGCCTCCTCAGCCAAGTAAGGTTGAATACGTGTTTCCAGCCAATCAGATATATTCTAGTTTTCTCTTCTTTGTTCTTTATTCTTTATCCCATAAAAGCCACCTGCCTTCTACTCCACTTTATATTAATAGTTCTCAGAAAGGACACTGTTGGCTTCATGATGTGTTAAACAAAATGTACCACTTAAATTGTCTTCTTTAATTATTTCTAAGGCTATATATTGCAAAATAATCACCATGATATCCATCCATCACCACACATAGTTACAGAATATTTTTTCCTGTGATGAGAACTTTTAAGATTTATTATCCTGGCAACTTTCAAATATACGATGCAGTATTATTACCTATTCTCACCATGCTGTTGCACCCCTAGGGTTTACTTATTTAAAACTGAGAGTTAGTACTTCTTCACCCATTTCACCCCAGGATTCTAGAATTTAAAGGCCCATTTATGGTCAAGGAAAATAATTATTACATCAGAAAGCTCTAGTTCCTTTGTGTATTTTTAAAATGAAAATTTTAACTTGGCATCTTTAGTCATAGTCTTACCTTCTTAAAACATTGTAAACTTAGAAAGCCTGTGCTAATTTATTTATAAATTTCAAATTCAATAATCTTATGAAATCATTAGATTATGATTATGATGTTTTGGATAGATTTAGGAACTTTGTCAAACCTGAGATGTTTTTCCCTACGACCATTCTCAAGGTGAACAGATTTGCGTGCAGTACAGGAACTGTTTACCTCTGGGACAGAGTGAGACAGAAGCCTCCTACCTGGTAATTCAGGTCTCTCAAAATCTGACTAAGTTTAAAGTAGCAAATTTAAGAAAATAAATATTAAAGGTGATTCAGAATCAATTTAGAAATATTAAAATTTTATATGAAAATAAAAACATATGTTTAAAAGATCTCTAGACATGAAAGCCTATCAATTACAACTTTTTCAGTGTTATTTGTGTGAAAAATTTACTTATATTTTGAAACTGAGGTGATTCTTTAGGCCACTAGTGTGTGAATTTAGAACAAACTAGCATTTCCATGTGTGTCAGAATCAAAATTTGCTTACTCTGTGAGGGAGCCTTCTGACTGAAGTTGTGCCTGAAAAAACATCTGAGCAAGCTTTGTGAATGTGTTCTCTGATTGTTATCCTAAAGTCTGAAGTTTTAATGATGGTAGTTGGAATAAGGCAGACAAAATTTTCAGGTATTCTCAAAAACAAGTGTAATCACTATGTAGAGACTGTTGACCTGGAGCCCTGAGTAACCACGTAGAGAGTGGTTTGGTACGACCACTTGCCCCTCTCCAAGCATTTTCAGGAAATGGTGTACTCTGAGGAACCAGTGGATAGTCATCAGGCTGATATTTATCCACCGTTGTAATGTTGCAATCTTAAAGGTTTTAAAATAAAAAAACTCAGAACTATACAATATGATTTATTATTAAACCACTATGATATCATATTGAATAAACATATAAGTATACTGAAATTATTTTAATAGAAAATTGATGTATTTTAATTTAGAAAATGGATATCATTTCAATAGGATAAAGAAGATGTGGTACATATATACAACGGAATATTAGTTAGCCACAAAAAAGAAACCTTACCATTTGTGACAACATGGTAAGACCATCTGCTTCGAAGAATGGCAGGTGGACCCCAGGGAATGAGTGTGCTGAGGGGATGGGATGTGTGGTTGACAAATTTTTGGCATCCCAGCTTTTCTTGTCACAACATGGCTTAAAGTGCCAGAGAAAGCCCAAAGAGGGCTGTTCTCATCCTATTTCCACAGATTGACTGACAGCAACCAGCTGTGTGACTGGGACCAGTCACCCATTCTTTTGAACTTTGCTTTCTCCATTTGAGCAAATTGGACTTGACTATGAAGATCCTTTTTGGTACAAACATTCTATTTTGTTTCAATGAGACTTGAATAGCAGGCATATAATGAATGCTACATACTATTATATCCCAGACCGTGCTAAGAACCATCCATTACCTTGCATCCTCCCTCTAACAACCCTCTGCGCAGGTCCTGTTCTATCATCTCCAGTTTCACACAGGAGGAGATGGAGGTGCAGAGAGCCTAAAGAACTCCCCTAAGGCCACGCAGCTAGTGAGCAGCAGGACCAGGATTCCAAGGGTGGCTGGCTGCAGGGGCTGAGCTCTTTCTGCACCACAAGGTCCTGCAGGGTCAGTGTAGTTGTCATCCCTGAGGGCTGTCCCAGGGCTGTGCAGTGGCAAGCGGAGGGCCCCGGACAGAAAGCCAGGCTTTGTCTGAATCTAAAGTCCATGTTCACTACTCCGCGGCAACAGCTCCCACGTGCCCTTAATAATGGCCAAGCCTTGGAAATGCTAGTGTCAGTTCCAGTGTCAGGGCACTCATTAGTTACATAGACAGTGGCACAGCCACACAAAATAGCATGCCTTAAATTATGGGAGAGAATGTTTCTGTATATGGGAGGGTGTTCAAATGCATTAAGTGCAGAAAGCAGTTACAAAACAGCGATTGGCTTACATTCACACGCAGTTATGGAAAGTGCAAAGAGAGTGGAAGACAGTTCTAGCATATTAGGTGGGCCAACGTGAATGGCCTGGTGATACCCAGTGCCGATGAGAGCATGTGGAAGTGGGGACTTTCATAAACTGCTGGAGGGAGTACATGTTGGCAAAACCACTTTGGAAGTCAACTTGGCATCGCGAAATATTTACACCCTTCACCCTAGCAGTTCCGGTTCTAAACACACATCCCCAGAAAACGTGAGCACATGCACAGGGCAGTGTGCACCAGGGTTTCCTTGCAGCAATGGTTGTAACAGTAAAATATTAGCTACAACTTAAAATTTGACAATAGAGGAATAAATAAAATGTGACATATTCATACAACAGGCTACACACAGCTGTTAAAATAAATCAGTTACCATTAGCTATATCAACATGGAGGCATCTAAAAACTGTAGAGTGGAAATAACAGGTTTCAGATCATTATGCACAGTAATTACCTTTTATGTGAGGTACATAAATGCATACACTAGACACATATGCATACATATGCGGGGGACCCTGTCCTGGGTGCCAGATGTGGCGGGGGCTCCGCCTGCAGAGCCCCATTCCTCCGTCACGGATGAAAGTAAAAACTACCAAGACATCTTCTGCTTGGGGAGGAAAGGGGTCAAACTCTCAGAGGAGAATGACCTAGAGCCCCATCCTTACTAGGCTTTTATTGGGCTCAAATACACAGGAATACAGGTTTAACATGTCAAAGAAATCTGAGGGCTTAATCTGAGCCAGTGTTTGTCAGGAAGGGGGGTTGCCAGACTTTGGGAGACATGCTCATTTCCTCCTGGGACACTTGTCACCTCAGGAAGAGCACTCTTAGCAAAGCAGGTTTCACAGGGCTTTAGGAATTCTTTATGTCCGGATCACCCAGGGAGCCGTCTTGACCAGGACAGGGCTGCACCGCTCACCCCCACAGTTTCAGGCTTTAAGGCAATTAGGAAGGAGGAGACATCTCCCAGATGGAAATGAGGACTCAGGCTATGTCAGAATAGCGGGGGGGGGGGGGGGGGGGCGGGGCGAGGGTCCATCACATCCTCTTTGCTGCAACCCCCCGAGTCCTTCCATGAGGCCTCCCAAGTGGTCGAGTCTGGCTTAGGTTGCCCCTCCCATGAGGAGTCTTACCCGTCATTGACTGCCAACCAAGCTATGGGGCCAGAGATGGGTAAGGCAGAAGCAGTGCTCCTGCCAGGGAGATAAGCTTTGTCTCCTTAGTAGGTCACATCCTTGTGACAGAACAGACCCAGATGAAGTGGGTCCCTTGGGCTCTTACACAGCCCACCATGGGGTGAGGGTTACAACTCCTGAAACCAGGCTGAACGGTCCGCAACATACATATATATGTACATATATTAGTCTCTCCATAGCCTTGGGAGACACATTCCAACATTCCCAGCAGAAGCCTGAAAACACAGACAGTGCCGACCCCTGTACACGCTGTCTTTTTCTATGCATACATACCTATGAGAAAGTTTAATGGATCAATTAGGCACAGAAAGAGTTTAACAACAAGAATAATAGAACAATTATAACAATATGCTATAAAAAGTTCTGTGAATGCCATCTCTTTGATAACCAAGGTGGATACTAAGTCACTGCCAGGTGCTGGGTGGTGGTGGGAGGAGCTGTGTCTATGGTGTGAAGATGCTTGAAAAAGGGGGATTCACCTCCTGGGTGAGATGAAGTGGGATGGCATAAGATTTCATCATAATACTCAAGACAGCATGCAATCTAAAACTTGCAATTTAAATTGTTTATTTCTGGAATTTTCTACATAGTATTTTCAGACCACAGGTAACTGAAACTGCAGAAAGTGAAACCACAGGCAAGCGACAATACTGTACGTACACAGCTGTGGCCTGTGTCAGGGTTCATGCCATTGATTACCCTTGGAAGAGGAGGACGGGGAATGGAACCGCAGAGAGAGGCCAAGGGATGCCACTTTACCTGGAGCACTTCATTCTCACAGACACACGCAGGTGTGCA
Organism: Glossophaga mutica; assembly: GCA_039655065.1. Taxonomy (NCBI): domain Eukaryota; kingdom Metazoa; phylum Chordata; class Mammalia; order Chiroptera; family Phyllostomidae; genus Glossophaga; species Glossophaga mutica. Next base: position 165,029,165 of record CM077303.1, read on the forward strand.
AGTCCACACACCCACACACGTCGTTACCAGAGGTTCACATCTGGCCATGCTGCTGGCGGGCAGTGTGGGGTGTGTTTGTTAGATAACTCAGTTACTCTACACTTTCTGTATTGAAATGGTTTTCACTACCCCCTCCCCAACTGTGCTTTCATTTTTATAAAATAAAAAGTATGTATTTTCATGGGGGGAAATTATCTCAAAATGTTCATAGTGGTTATGGAGTTGGGATTATGGTGATTTAAGTTTTCTCCTTTTTGCACATCTGTATCTTCTAAATTCTCAAAACTGAGTACCTATCACTTTCATAATAAGGGAAAAAGTGAAACGCGTAAATCTAGACCCTCACACGAACCTAGAATCCACTCGAGAAAGGAATTTAGAGCCCTGAGTGAGATACTTTCACCCCCTCCCTCTGGTGGTCAGTTTGTCCACCCAGCACTTGAGGGTTAGCTGTGAAAAAAAAAAATGGAATTAAGATGGCCTCTCCCCTGCCTCTTCCTAAGGAGGAGTTTAGGGTCCGTATTGAACATTTTAAAATGCTGGGGCAAGGACAGGAGGGTGGCAGACCCCTTTCTGTAGACAAGAGAAAAACAACTTCTACCTTCACTGCTAGGCTAGCTCAGAGCACATGTCTAAGAGATTCATGGCTAAACTATGTAAAATTTGGTTCAAAAATACAAACCCCTTGAAATGATTTTGATTTCTTTATTAAGATGCTTTTATTTGCATAGAAGAATTTGTACTGACTGATACTTGCAATGGGGTGTCCAAGTACACTGTCATCCATTCTGGGGAGGGTAAAAGCAACTGGGGCATGTCAGTGCACTCTGACACAGGGGACAAAGGTCATCTAACTACAACCCCTGGAAGTACCTTGTACAGCCCATGACCCAGGCTGCCAGGCGTCCAACATGCATTCAGTAACACAAGGAGTATTTACTGAGCACCTTCTGGGACCCAGGCACTAGGTACGTCCTGGAAAAACAGCAGCGACCACGACAGACTCAGGTGGCCCCCTCTGGACTTATCCCCTCCACTGAGGGCACCAGCCCTGCCTCTGGAGATGACTCCAGGGCCCCCTGCTCTGATTCCTCTGTGGTGGGTGGTTGGGGGGTGGGGCAGGACACAGACGGGACTGCAGCTAAGTATTGGGGTAACTGCAGTCCATCCTCAAGAGAAAAAGAATGTTAGTTTATAACATGATTTATGAGTTGCAAGTGTAATAAGTGACTCGAGTCCAGGATGTGTAACAGGAGGATCTGACGTGGTTTAGGAACTCACAAGTGTCCCCAAGGCAGCGACAGTAAGCTGAGGCCTCAGAGAGACTAGGGCTCAGTCTGGTAAGAGGGAGGGAGAGGGGTTCCACGCAGGGGTCCTGTAGGTTTAAAAGCGAGAAGGAGCACATAGCATATTCAGGGGTGCAAATGGCACCAATGTGGCTGGAGCAAAATGAAAGGATGTCCGTATGGTTATTTATTTTCCTAATTTTTTTTTTTTAAAAAAGCAGAATCACACTCTGTCCTTCAAAGCTTCACATCACTGTGAGCATCTGACAGCAATAAAAGGCTTTCTGGAGATTCTGAGTAAAGCAGCCTGTAGACGCGCAACATTCCCTGGGATGTGCACTGGAAATGTTGCACGTCAGCGCCATCAGCAGCCACGGACGACAGCCAGGGAGGAGCCAGCCCTTCGTAATACCGCCCCGGGGACAAACCAACTCTGCTCCAGCTCTGCGAGGTGGCCCGGGTCCCTGTGACTTGTGCTGCTGGGGTCTCCACATCAGCTGGGGCAGCAGCTGAGCTCTGTCAGGGCCCCTCTGTGCGTTTTATGAGCTGATTGGTTTTGAGGTCCCAAATTCCCTCTTGCTGCTCCCCGCGTTAGGGTTTTATCTTTCAGGGGAACTAGAAATCCTGTGTCCGGGCACAGTCACAGACAGGGGGTCCGCCCGACTGATCAGTGGGACGGGGCAAATCTGGCCCCGACGGAAACAGGCTTCCTGCCTCCGCAGGCCTGGCTCTGCCATGTTTTCTGCGGTAGGACTTTCTCTACTAGCAGCGTCACTGGAAGGTCTGTTCGGATGTGGGCTCCGCACACATAACTCGGTGGGGGCGGAACGGAGAGCACATCAGGGTGACACGCAGGTTTGTGCTAAGGACTGCATGTGCCCAGTAAATAGCACTGCCCAGCTCCTGGAGCCGGACCCCCAACGAGAGCCAGAGCACAGACACCCACAGCTCCGGTGCCACAGCAGAGCTGCACGTGGCACAGGGACGTGCTTGTACCAGCCAGGGTTCCACACAGCACGAGGGCAGCGTTCAGGGTGGACACGCTGCCCAATGCCCGCATGCTCTTTCTCTGATTCTCTCTAGCTTCCGGTGGGGGGGGGGATTATGACAGTTACAGTATAGTGCTAAAAACCACGGATTTTGGAATCAGAAAGATCCAGGTTTGAATCCCAACTTTGCCACTTTAACTCCTTAAATGGGAAGATGGATACCTGGTTCACAGGGTTGTTGCAGGGGCTAAATGAGATGATGTTAGTCAAACATTCAACAGAGTTCTGGCCAGGTGGTATGTTCTTAGTAACCATCTGAACCAGGGAACAAATACTTTTTTCTCCCTTATTCTCCTTGCTGGAGTTCATCTGCTCTGCAGGCTGGGCAAGGGACACTGAAGGCTGAATATAAGCACCCCAACGTCCAAAGCAGCATTCTTTACAATGGCCAAGATCTGGAAACAGCCCAAATGCCCATTGTAGAGGGGCAGATAAAAAAGCTGCGGTACGTTTGCACAATGAAATACTAGGGAGCAGTGAAAAGGAAGGAACTCATCTTTTGTGACAACATGGATGGACTTGGAGACTGTTATATTAAGTGAAATAAGCCAGTCAGAGAAAGACAAATACCGTATGATCTTGCTGATATGCGAAGCCTAATGAACAAAATAAACAAACAAGCAAAATGGAATCGTAGGCATAGATACAAGGAACAGACCGACAGCTGTAGGAAGGGGAGACTGGATGTAAGAAGGGGAAGGGAGTGGCTAAAGAACACAAGTATATGACCCCTGGACACAGACAATGGTTGGGGATGGCCCGAGGGAAGGGCAGCTCCAAGGGCTGGGTGGAGGCGGTGGAAGGGCGAAAATATGGGGACGTCTGTAATATTGTGAACAATAAAAACAAAGTTGGAAGAGAGTCAGCCAAAGGCTTTTGGACTTCGCTCGTTATTATCCATGGACTTTTAAAACTCTGAGTAAAGAACGTTTGTAAGTTGGTCCTCCTCAAACCTCAAATTAACATTGCCTTTCACCTCAGACCACCTGTGCCCCTACTGTCTGGTTTGATAAGAACTTCCAAATGACAAAAACAAGAATAAAAATTCCTAATTCCATGATAGTTAGTGAGATGCTATGTAAAATAAAAATTAAAAGAGGTGGTCGTTGAGGTTTTTTAACATTCAAAGCACATTATCAATTTCTTATTGCCTCAAACAATAGTTTGAGGTTCCCTAAACATTCTTTAAAAGAGACATGGCTACACTGATGTCTCCCAGTCATTTTGAAGAGTTTCTAAAGTGGACCTCAAATGTGGCCACCAAGCAGTCCATGAGCTGTGGCCACCACAGCTGGATTCTACTCCGCTCTCTCCTATAGGATGTGCAGCTGACTGGCATGGAGTTTGCAGTGGTGGAAGACACTCCCAGCCTCATAGGAGAGTTCGTTGGAGAGACAGACCCACAAGGTCCTAGAACATACACAAAACCACTCACCTAAGAATCAGCACCAGAAGGGGCCAACTTGCTTGTGGTTAGCATAGGAAGTGACTGAAAGCTGGCTGAGAACTGAGCAAGTGACATTGTTCCCTCTCAGACCCCACCCCCACATATGATGCCACAGCACAGCAATGTGGGTTGCTCCACCCTGGCAAGTACTTAAGTCTCCACCCCTTACTACATAACAGGTGTGCCAACACAAAGAAATATGGCCCAAATGAAGAGCAAATCTAAGTTCCAGAAAAAAATGTAACTAAACGATGAGGAGATAGCTAACCTATCAGATGCAGAGTTCACAACACTGGTAATCAGGATGCTCACAGAAAAGGCTGAGTATGGTCACAAAATATAGGAAAAAATGAAGGCTATGAAAAGTGACATAAAGAAAAATGTACAGGGAACCAAAAATGATGGGAAGGAAACTGGAACTCTAATCAATGATTTACACTAGAAGGAAGAAATAAACATTTGACCAGAACAAGGTGAAGAAACAAGAATTTAAAACAACGAGGAGAGGCTTAGGTACCTCTGGGACAACTTTAAATGTTCCAACATCTGAATCATAGGGGTGCCAGAAGAAGAGGAAGACCAAGAAATTGAAAGCTTATTTGAAAACATAATGAAGGGAAACTTCCCCAATATGGCAAAGGAAATAGACTTCCAGGAAGTCCAGGAAGAGAAGAGATTTCGAAAGAAATTGGACTCAAGGAGGAACACACTGAAGCACATCATAATCACATCACCCAATATTAAAGATAAGGAGAGAATCTTAAAAGCAGCAAGAGAAAAGAAGACAGTTACCTACAAAGGAGTTCCCATCAGACCATCAGCTGATTTCTCAAAAGATACCTTCCAAGCAAGAAGGGCTGTAAAGTAGTATTCGAAGTTACGAAAGGCAAGGACCTCCATCCAAGATTACTCTATCCACCAAACCTTTCATTTAGAATGGAAGGGCAGATAAAGTGCTTCCCAGATAAGGTCAAGTTAAAGGAGTCCATCATCACCAAGCCCTTATTATATGAAATGTTAAAGGGACTTATCTAAGAAAAAGAAGATAAAAAGTATGTACAGTAAAATGACAGCAAACTCACAGGTATTAACAACCACACCTAAAACAAAAGCAAACTAAGCAAACAGCTAGACTAGGAACAGAACCACAGAAATGGAGATCACACGGAAGGTTAGCAACAGGGCAATCAGAGGAGAAGAGACGGGGAAAGGGTACAGACAATAAGTAGCATAGATGGTAGGTAGAAAATAGACAGGGGAGGGCAAGAATAGTGTGGGAAATGTAGAAGCTAAAGAACTTATAAGTATGACACATGGACATGAACTGAAGTGTGGGAATGTGGGTGGGAGGAGGGGTGCAGGTTTGAGGGGAGTGAAGGGGGGAAATGGGACAACTGTAATAACATAATCAATAAAATATATTTTAAAAAAGAATCATGAACTAAAAGAACAGTAAAAGGAATCCTTCAGGCAGAAGACAAATAATCGCACAGGAAAACATGGGATTTCAGGAAGAAATGAAGAGCAACAGAAAGTTGCAAATGTTCAGGTAAATACACATGATATTGGCATACACATTAATAATGTGTGGGGTTTCAAACGTGTGCAAAATTAAACACATGACAACAGTAACACGAAACATGGGAGGGTGGTAATGGAATTTAAAGTGTTCTAATGTTAGCATTCTTGGAGAAGTAAAAAGAAAAGTAATAATTTTCATATGGCCATAACAAGTTAAGAATGCATGCTGTGATTTCCAAGGTAGTCACTAAAAGAAGAAGTAAATCATGTATTACAAGTGAATCAAGAGAAAAATGGAATAATTAAGTTTTCTTTCTGTCCATAAATCCCTAATAAAATGATTTAAACACTTTCACTAGCAAATTATTCAAGACTCTCAATTTATAGCACACTTCAGTTGCCATTGGTATTACCAATAAACAAATGCCTACAACCATGTGATCTATTTATTTTTGGCATTTGATTTAGAGACTTCTTTCATAAAAGAGCAAATTCATAGACTTAAAAAGCAAACATAAATTTTAGTAACTATTTGATTTGAACATTTCGAAGTTTAACTTTGTAGACATTTTTATTCATTATCACTGAAATCTAACATGCTCCCATTGGAACTTATTTGAGGGCCACAAGGTTGGACCTAGAATGTTCAAGACATTCTAAATTTTGAAAAAGAATCATGCATCCTCTCCCTCTCCATATGTGCCTCCCAAAGCACAGCTCTTCCATAATCCTCCTCCTCGGTGCTTTTTTCATTGCTGGATTGTTGATTAATCCCCTGTTGCCCTTCCTCTTTTGCACTTGACCCCTCATCTATATACGTTCATGAGGGCTTAACTGCAATGGAAACTTCAGGGTAGTTTTGTAGAAATTTTTTGGCTTGTAGTCCATTAGCCTCCTGATGTCCCCAAAGAGTCGTGCCCTCAGGTCCCTGGCAGAGCCTACAAGAGCCAATTGTCTGGAAACAGCTGTCCCTCTGTCATACTGTGAGATTCCACAGTCAGAGCAGAAGTCAGAGTCAAGTTCATTCCAGATAAATAAATTAGAGAAGCTGTGACTTGCTTCGTGCCAGCAGCAAACTTAGCCCAGTTTGGGATGAAATGAACAAGTCAGTCAGGTGAATTTTGAAAACTGAGGTGTAAACGAAGGAGTGGCAAGGGAAGGAGACTCTTGGAGAGAGTCAGGGTTTCCCTGGTTTGAACTTCAGTGCCACACTGTTGATGCAGAACCTCTGACCAGTGGGCCCAGGTCCATCAGGAAACACATGGCCAAGGTGAGCTTCATACTGCGGAGAGAGGCCTCTGTCATTTCTCCAATGAGAGAAAGCTCCATACATTGTAAAAGTAGACAGACAAACCCCATGTGGCCACCCAGTGTCTGACATCGGTGTGGGGAAAACATCTATTGAATTTGTTTAAGAAATGAAAGACTGCAAAGATCAGCAGTGGTAAATAGCTCTCTGTTTTATCAGCGAGAATGAGAGCATGTTATTGAACTTAGGCCTTGATTAACTCATCCATAAAATAGGAATAATAATAATTGTAGCTATTTAATACAATTGTGTGATGATGAACTGATATAATGCATATAAAGCATTTACACAATTCCTGGGTAATTACTCAATAATGTTGTTGTAGCCAGTGTATTATTATTTTTTAATTGAAGATAAGACAATGCTCTGTTTATCTGCTTGCCTTGGTGTTTTGCAAAACCAGAACATTTGAGCACACAGGATATCGACATAAATCTGTCGTCTGGATTTAAGCGCTCTCTTCTACCTAGCTCACAGAGGGAACAGTATGCTGCTGTCACCGGTAGTGTCACTCTGACTGTCACTGACACACTGCAGACTGGGGAAGAAGATGAAGAGATGCCAACGACACTAGGCCTTTGCTGCTGTCCCTGTTCAAAAGAATGTGCAGGGTCATGAGGTATCACCTCATGCTTGTCAGAACGGCTATCATCAATAAATCCACAAATGTGTTGGCGAGGTTGTGGAGAAAAGGGAACACTTGTGCACCGTTGGTGGGAATGCAGACTGGTGCAGCCACTGTGACAAGCAGTATGGAGACACCTCAAAAAATTCAAAATGGAACTGCCTTTCGACCTAGGCATTCCACTTCTGGGAATATATCCAAAGAAACTCTGAATGCTAACTCAAAAGAATACTAGGTCTGTCCGGGAAAAATCCAGCCACTGTTAGTATAATGAGAACACTTTGTGCACATCGATGAAAATTGGCACCTAAGGAGAATGGCTGGAATGTGCATGCATGAACAATGACTACTTCACTGTACTAGTCAGTGGGGGCAGTAGCCACCATTCTTTTTTTTAACATGCTTGTGGTTTGGGGAGCATAAATCCTTTGCCTTAGTTAATGGTGTCAGTAATTACTGAATTGTTTATTATTAGATAATGATGCCAACACATTGGGTGGCTAGTAGCCAGTCTTCTGGAGAGTTGCCTGAACACGGGCACAGCCCACAGCTGACTATCCTACCACAGTGAAGGGCACATTGCAGACCAACAACCAGACATAGGAGGGCACACTGCTTCTTGAAAAGCAATAGACTCAATACTGCAGACAGAAGTATTTTAGCCCTTGGTTATCCGATCCCTCTCTCCTCTCAGTTTTCCCATGTGCTTGAAAAAGAGCTTCCATGGCCCTCGTTTTAAATATATGTCCATGTCTGAGTTTTCCAGTGGTTTTTATAAAATTGTGACAAGAAGTTTATATAAAAACAAGTGCTGGCATCAACATTCTTAATGGGTCTTTCTGGGAATAGCCACGGTAGCGTGTGCACCCAAACTGACCAGGAAGAGTCTTTCCCCCTTCTTGAGCTTCCTTCTGTCAATGAGATGAGCAACGGCCAAGAAAAAGGGGGTGCCGGGACATTGCAGCCCCTGCCTCCTGCCCTCAGTTTCTCCCTGTGCCTGGAGCAGCTGCCACTGCCATGCCCCAACGATGGGCTGTTCTTCCTCCGGGCCGTGTGCGGGAATTGTTCTTTCTTGGGAAATGTTACCATTCCTCTTACTTTCTCTGTTGTCACTATGAGACCCAGAGACCTCAAATGAAACCAATTTGAACAAGGTAGGAATTAGCATTTATCAAGTCAGACCAAAGAATAATTACTGCCTGTGTGAGCCCATTAAGCCACGGTCACAGTGGTCACATATTTATGCCCTGCCATTTGTCAGGAATGTTTAACCCCTACTAATGTTACCTTAAAAATGTCTAAATGGAAAGACTGTTCCCAACCTACTCTGAACTTGAGCCTGCAGCTGAAGCAAGGCCTCCCCAGTTTCCCAGAACAAGCAGAGGGTTATTAATGGAGACGCCCTCCCAGCTCATGTGTGTACTAACATCTGTTAAAACTGCGCTTGTACGAACCGCATGTAAAATTGATGCAGGAACATATCGCTTGGGCCACATACAAGCTTTTAAGATTTCATGATGGTGTTTCCCAGAGTTCTAGGTTATGACGACCTGATGTTCCAAGTTCCAAGTTAAAGCAATCTGCTGTCATCCCAGGCAGCTGTATAGGAGAGGTTTTCATCTGGAACAATCTGCCATTTAAAGACAACGGGGTCTTCAGCGTGGAGGGAGCCGGATCTGTGGCTGGGACTCCTTCAGGGCCTCCGAGAGCAGCTGTGCAGCCCAACACACTGAGGCCCTTCAGAAGGAGGGTGTTATGCTCACAACAGAAATTTTCTTTCCAAGTGTAGGGTTTGTAGCTTTACTGCCTGGGGAGGGTGACTGTAGAGACGCAGCGTATACAGCAAATACTGACGTCTGACTTGCATATCCTCCCACAGAGCATTATTAATGCTCTTGAACTTAAACTCATTGCTTTTGAACTTACACATACTCGAACTCACATTCGAGTGTAAACCAGCAAGCTCCCAGTGCGACAGGCAATGTGCAGTGGCTCTTTGCTTAACAACCTTTCCCCCCCTCTGTCTACCTTCTTAGAAAAATGTTTTCAGAAGTGAGGGAGCAGAGCAGGTTTCTATGCTTTTTGTTTTTGTTTTTGTTTTTTGTATCATTAGAACACAACCATGATTTTTTCAACTTTTTTCCTCCTAACTAAAGACATCTACCTGCCCTGTGGATAAGATGATTGTGTCTGTGGGACTTGGCCCACTAGGGGGCGCCAGCACCTCAGACTCGCTCACCTATGAGCCCAGAGATAGCTAGCTGAGGGCTCTGCTGCTGGAGGCTAGGGTGGGGAGGCCCTGAAACTGGTTGTGGGGGCTTCATCTCATGATTAATCGGTCTGATGGAGAGGACCCTGCCCACCCCCAGAAGGGAGAGGTAAGTGATTGAGAAAACTGGTTACTGGAGAGAAGGCAAGAGGAAGGAGGATGGGGAGGACTGGAGAAGGGAATGGGTGAAGGAGAGGGAAGGGACTCTGCTTTTGTGGGGGCGGGGGCTCCGGAGACACGGGAATATGGTGCTTTTGTGGACCATATGGTGTGGCATGGCAGGGGGACAGGGACAGAGACAGGTGTGCGCTTAGTTAGGAGACCGGGATGTCTCCCGGGTCTAGAAAATCTCAGCCATCCTGTGGGCCGGGGTCTCCCGCAGTCCTCCCAGGCCCTGGTCACCCCGCACCTCTGTGAGTGCTCTCTGCCCCTGGAAGGCACCAGGGGTGACTCCTGACCACACACTCCTATGGGCTGGAATCAAGGCCCTGCAGTCGATTATCCTGGTGAGCCTGGGCTTGGCAAGTTATCCAACTTTCCAGCCACAGGTTCCATCTCTAAAGGGGAGGTAATCATTGGCCCCTCACAGGATTATAAAGACAATTAAGTGAATGATGTAGGTCAATGCTTAGAACAGTTCCTGGAATGTAAGTATTCAAAATGTTAGTATTATGACCATTTACAATGATTCTAGTCACCCTTTACACTCTCTATAAGTTATAAGCACCTTTTAAAAATATTTTTATTTATTTTTACAGAGAGAGGAAGGGAGGGAGCGGGGAAAGGTGAGAGAGAGGGAGAGAAACATCTATCATCTATTGGTTGTCTCTTGTATGTGCCCTGACTGGGGGTGGAACCCACAACATAGGCAAGTGTGCAGACCAAGAATTAAACCTATGACTCTTCATTTTGTGGGATGACACTCAACCAACTGAGCCACACCGGTCAGGGCCGTACACCCCCTTTGGCTTTAATATCTATAGGATGTTGGTACGTTTACTCTTAAATAATCAGGTCATTCTGGAGACAGAGATAAAACCCATCTTAGTACAGCGTTCAATCCCAGAAGACCATGATGTCCATTCTAAATATTATCGTATTTGGTTTCCCTTCCATACCGAGGGTTTCTGATACAAGGGTCAGTGGACTGACTCCCTGGGGTTAGAACAGAAAGCCAGAGAACACGTGGAATCTGTGGCCAGAGACAAACGGCTGGGCCACAGTGCCAGTGTAGTACGACCTCACTGCGTACAAAAAAGGCCAGATGCCCACAGTTTCCCATCACCGGCCTTCTCATGGGGCCCAGGGTCCTTGCAGATTAGTGACCTCCCGGATGCTGTCTTGGAGAGATGTGGGATGGGAGGCAGTGTGTGTGTGTGGGTGGGGGGGGGTGGAATCTGCCCCATCAAGCATTACCTGGAAGAAGCTGGGTCATCCCTAAAGAAATGACAAGTGGTACATCTAAGTTTCGTCCTTGCTACGCTGGTTATCATGGCACATGCTGTTAAAAAGTTTAAACCAATTCCTGGGCCTGGTTTATTCTTTCTTAGAACTTCATTTTGTGTAATATTCGTTCTGTGTTTCCTTCAAGTGATAACAAATATCCAGTTTTAGTTTGCAAAGAGAACCTTAAGTGCCATAACCCATCTAACGCTTAAGCACACATCTGCTTCCCATTAGCAGTGAGAATGTCTATCTTCAGCTGTTGGCTATCAGCAGCTTTTTGCAGGCTCATTCCAGTTGGCCAGGGATGACTGTAAGGGAGGGCCATGTGGTATTATCTGATGCAGACACTGGCCTGCAGTGTCCACGTCATTATGGATGAAATGAGACATTGACACGGACTACCAAGTCTGGTGGAGGAAAAGGGACAGCATGGCTTTTCTCTCAAGGGGTGCAAAAGCCCTGGCCTATGCCATGACAGGCCTTTACTGGGTTTCTCCCCACATTACATGATGGTCCTCATTTACTATGCACAGGTTCACTTTAGGTGGTTACCTTTTACAGACAACAAAGGAGCCAATGCCGCTAATCACATCACAGAAGAAGGATATTTGCAAATGAAAAAGGGAAAAGTGGTCAAACTGGTTACATTCATTCTAGGAAGGTTTAGCATAGATTTTAGGAAGTTACAATAAGCACTTGCTGCCTCAATTCAGGGCGAGGGAGTTTTAGCAAAAGCAAGACTCAAAGTGGCCTAGGCACTTTGTAGGCCTGATTCCCCATGGGAGAACCTATCTGTGGGCGTGGGTCCTGTGCATCCCTGAGTGGGACCTGGGCCCACGCCATGCAGAATGTTCTCCTACATTTATCCACATGCTATGTAACCAAAATTGTATCTCCACCGCAGAATAGAAGCAGGACTCCAAGTGGATTTCAGATCAGTTCCTGATTCTCAGGTGATGTCGCATATCCAGTTTCCCCACCCACGTTTTACATTTCAGCAAAAGGCAGCACCTTGCAATCCCAGAGTTTGTTTTGCCAATGTCATTGGAGAATGCAACAGGGTGATTTGTGGGGGGCGAGATGTGTTAACTGGGCCAAACTGCTATCTAATACCCCCACATAAACCACTTCCTGCAGGGTTGGAAAAAGAGCTGAACCCTTTGGGAAATTTACCTTCCATTTTCTGAGGCCAATTTCTTGGTTGCAGCTGGACAGGCTCTCAGAGAAAGAGGAGATGTCCTGGGAAAGCAAAGAGATGCCCCATCATCTAGCCCAGCTGGGGGCACTGAGGTCTTGCTGGGACAGTGTGCCTCTGCCTGGCTCCCAGCTCTGGGAGCAGCTCTCAACACCCAAAGATGGCAGAACCCTGGGCTGATTGGATTCTCCAGGAAGAACCTTGTACAACAAAATTACCTTTCAGCCTCTGTGCATTTTATCTTTCCAGCCAAACATCCTTTCCCAAGTATTTATTAAGCATCTCCCACGTGGCAGGCACCATGCTCAGGACTAAGGATTCATTTGCCATTATTTCCTTGGAATCTCTTTTCCAGGCAAAATGAGATGTGGACGATTAGCAATCCTTACTTCTCTGTGCAGTGCTTCTTGTTGAAAATGCCTGTAACTTTTCCATACATGCCAGGGTTTGTGTGATGGGTAGAGTTCTTGTGATATATTCCAAATAAAGTTGAGGACTGAGGAACTTGTGAGAAATGTAGTTTCCACTTTTGAGACTTCCCCTCAGTCACTGGGAAAGAGTTCTAACTGGCAAGCAGGAGCTCCCCAAATGGGAAAAAAAATTAATGCAGGTGGCCAGGGCCTAGGTGCTGGTGCCTTAGCGTCCTGGGTGGCATTTAGTTGACTTAAAGCAGGGAGACTATAAGAGCTGCTGTATGCTGTATTGTTCATGTTGTACACAGTCCATCCCGGCAGAGAGAAGTTGCTCTCTCCCTGTGCTAAGAGAGTTTCCTCACATTGGAGGACACGCAGCAACAACAACAAAAAGACACTTTCTTTGCTCTTGAGGACCTCGTTATTCGGGTTTCACACCTACCTAGGAAGTAGAAAGACAATTTCCCTGAAATTTCAGAGACCTACACTCACAATCAGCATAGCCAGGAACTTACTAAAAACTTTGGGCAAATCACTCTGCTTCCTTGGGCCTCAATTTTTCCTGCTATAAAATAAGAAGCTTAAACAAGATATCTCTTGGAATTCTTTAACTTCTAAACTCTACTATTGACTTCTGGACAAGATGGAGGCACAGGTAAACACAGCTTACCTCCTCACAAAACCACATCAAAATTACAGCTAAGCTATAGAACAACCATCATTCAGAACTATCAGAAATCAAGCTTAATGGAAGTTTTACAACTACAGAATTAAAGAACAAACCAACTATAGAATTAAAGAAGAAATAACATGGAGACTGGTAGGAGGGGTGGAGACACAGAACAGGCTTGTCCCACACCCATGTGTGCAGATAAAAATCAGGAGAGATATCAGAGGAGGGAGGGGTACTAGCCCCATATCAGGCCACTCAGCCCAGGGCTCTAGTGTCAGGAAGAGAAGTCATCATAACTTCTGGCTGTAAAAACCAGTGGGGATTGAGGCTGTAGAAGACAGAAATTGCTGGAGTCTCAGGCAGTTCCTCTTAAAGAGCCCACAAATAAATTTACTTGGACTCACTCAGACCTCCAGTGTAGGGGCAGCAGATTGAAAGGCATCAGAGACATACAGGGAGGAACTGAATTTTGTGACATCAGGGCAAGAGTTGGGGGGCAGCTTTCTCCCAGAAAGAGGTGCTGGTCAAGGCTATTGCTTTTTTCTGAGGCCTTGCCACACAGAGCTACAGAGGCACAGAGCTGGCAGGAGGGCACCATATCTGAGACTCCATTAAACTGACTCATACTGTTTGCCCCACCCTTGTGATTCCCTGAGGCCCTGCCCAACCCAACTTTCAGGCCCACCCAAAGTGTTTCCAGTAATTTTTCCTTACAGATGGCTTGTCTTAGCTTATGCTTCAGATTTTCCTAAATGCTCTAAAACAAGCAGCATCTGGCTTTAGTGAGCCTAATACTGCTTGTTAGGTTGCCCCAGGCCTGGCATTAGCAGCAGCCAGGCTTGGTTCATAGCTTGGCTTTGCCTGGGCACCTCCAAGCCCAACAAAAGTAGCAGCAATCTGTGAATTACTGTGTAGCTTATGCTGTGTGACCCTGGATGGAACACAGTTGGCGGCTGACCTTGAACATGCCAACAGAACTCAAGGCTCAACTACAATAGGAGGGTGTATACAGCCCATACAGTGGGTGCACCTTGAATACCCAGCTTGGGTAATGGGGGAGGCTGTGCCACTGGATTGTATAGGACACCTACTATATTAGGTAACTCTAACAAGCCTGGGAGATGTAGCAGCATTACCATAGATGGACACAAACACAGAGAGGCTGACAAAATAAGGAGACAAAAAACATGGCCCAAATGAAAGAACAGAACAGAACTACAGAAAAACAACAAAACAAAATAGAGACAAGCAATCTACCAGATGCAGAGTTCAAAACACTGGTTATAAGGATGATGAAGGAACTTAATGAGGACCTCAATAACATAAAAAAATTTCAGTGAGAAACAACAGATACATTAATTGAAATAAAGAGCAATTTTCTGAGAATCAACAGTGGAGCAGATGAATGAGAATCAAGCGATTTGGAATATAAAGAAGTAAAAGACAACTGATCAGAACAACAAGAAGAGACACAACAAAGAAAGACAACTATAGGCCAATATCTCTGATGAACATAGATGCTAAAATTCTCAACAAAATATTGGCACACCAGATCCAGCAATACATTAAAAGATCATACACCATGGTCAAATGGGATTCATCCCAAGGATGCAAGGATGGTTCAATACTCACAAATCAATAAATGTAATACATTACATAAACAAAATAAAAGACAAAAATCACATGATCATATCAATAGATGCTGAGAAAGCATTTGATAAAATCCAACACCCATTAATGATAAAAACACTCAGCACAGTGGGAATAGAGGGAGCATTCCTCAACATAATAAAGGCCATATATGAGAAACCTACTGCCAACATCGTATTCAATGGGCAAATACTAAAAGCTTTTCTCTTAAGATCAAGAACAAGACAAGGGTATCCACTTTCACCACTCTTACTTAACATAGTACTGGAAGTTCTAGCCACAACAGTCAGAGAAAAAAAAGAAATAAAAGGCATCGAAACTGGAAAGGAGGAAGTAAAGCTGTCCTTATTTGCAGATAATATGATAGTGTACATAACAAACCATATAGGATCCACCAAAAAACTACTTGACCTAATAAGTGAATTTGGCAAAATGTCGGGATACAAAGGCACTATTTAGAAATTTATGGCATTTTTGTACACCAACAATGAACTATATCAAAAAGAAACTAGCAAAAAAATCCCATTTACTATAGCAACAAGAAAAATAAAGTACCTCAGAATAAATGTAACCGAGGAGGTAAAAGACCTGTAGTTGGAAAACTATAGAACACTGAAGAAAGAACTTGAGGAAGATACAAATAAATGGAAGCATATGCCCTATTCTTGGATTGGAAGAATTAACATCATTAAAATGTCCATATTACCCAAAGATTCAACACAATTCTTATTAAAATATCAATGGCACATTTCATAGATCTAGAACAAATATTCCAAAAATTATATGAACCCCAAAATGACCACAAATAGCCTCAGCAATTTTGAGAAAGAATGAAAAAGTAGAAGAGATCACGATACTTGATATCAAACCATACTACAAGGCCATTGTAGTCAAAACAGCCTGGTACTGGCATAAGAACAGACATAAATATCAAAGGAACAGAACAGAGAGCCCAGAAATAAACCCATTTCTCTATGGTCAAGTAATATTTGACAAAGGGGGCATGAGCATACACTGAAGTAAAAATAACCTCTTCAATAAATGGTGTTGGGAAAACTGGACTGGTACATGTAAAAAAAATGAAACTAGACCACCAAGTTACATCATACACCAGAAAACTCAAAATTAATGAAAAACTTAGCTCTAAGTCCTGATACCATAAGAGTCCTAGAGGAAAGCATAGGCAGTAAATTTTCAGATATCCCATGTAGTAATATTTTTTGCCAATATGTCTCCTAGGGCAAGGGAAATAAAAGAAGAAAATAAGCAAGTGGGACTACATCAAAACAAAAAGCTCTGCACAGCTAAAGAATCTATCATCAAAATGAAAAGGGACCAACCATGTGGGAGAGCATATTTGCTAACGATACATCACATAAGGGTTTAATCTCCAAAATATATGAATAACTGATATGACTCAACACCAGGATGACAACTAATCCAATTAAAAATGGGCAAAGGACTTGAACACACAATTCTCCAAGGAGGACATACAGATGGCACATGGACATATAAAAAGATGCTAAACATCACTAGCCATTAAAGATATGCAAATTAAAACCACAATGAAACATCATCTCATACCTGTCATAATGACCATCATTAATAAATCAACAAACAACAAGTACTGGAGAGGATGTGGGGTAAAGGGAACCCTAGGGCACTGTTGATGGGGTGCAGCCACTGTGGAAAACAGTATGGAATTTCCTCAAAAAATTAAAAATGGAAATGCCTTTTGACCCAGTGATTCCACTACTAGGGATATATAATAAGAATCCCTAAATGCCAATTCAAAAGTGCACCCCTGTATTCATAGCAGCATTATTTACAATAGCCAATTGCTGGAAACAGCCTAAGTGCCCATCATAGATGAGTGGATCAAAAAACTGGTACATTTACACAATGGAATACTACACAGCAGAAAGAAAGAAGGAACTACTACCTTTTGTTACAGCATTGATGGAACTGGAGAATATTACGCTAAATGAAATAAGCCAGTTGGTGAAAAAAATACCATATGGTCTTACTTATAAGAGGAATCTAATGAACATTATAAACTAATGAGCAAAATAGAACCAGAGGCATGGGAAAATGGAACAGACTGACAGTAACCAGAAGGGAAGGGGAAGGGGGATAATGATGGAAAGAGGGGGCAGAGACTAGTCAAAGAACATGTATGAATGACCCATGGACATGGACAATGGTGTGGGGGAGTGAGTGGGGGTTGGGATGGGAAGAGGAGGGCAATGAGGGAAAATTGGGATAACTGTAATAGAATAACAATACACATTTTTAAAAAAAATTAGAAAAGAACAGGATGAAGAAAAAAGAATTAAAAAATGAGGATAGAGTAAGAAGCCTCTGTGACAGTTTCAAGTATACAAATATTAGCATCATGGGAGTGCTGGAAGGAGAAGAGAGACAGCAATAAATTGTAAACCTATCTGAAAAAATAATGACAGAAAATTTTCCTAACTGGCGAAGGAAATAGACATACAAGTCCAGGAAGCTCAGAGAAACCCAAACAGGATGAACCCAAAGAAGCCTACTTCAAGAGACATCATAGTTAAAGGCTAAAGATTAAATACAAAGAGAGAATCTTAAAGGCAGCAGGAGAAAAGCAGTTAGTTACCTACAAGGGGGTTCTCATAAGACTGTCAGCTGATTTCTCAAAAGAAACTTTGCCAGCAAGAAGGGACTGGCAAAACATATTCAAAATGGTGAAAAGCAATACCTACAACCAAGATTCCTCCACTCAGCATAGCTATTATTTAGAATCAAAGGATAGATAAAGAGCTTCCCAGATAGGAAAAAGCTAAAGTAGTTCATCACCACCAAACCAGTCTTATATGAAATGTTGAAGGGTCTTCTTTAAGAAAAAGAAGATAAAAATATAAACAATAAAATGGCAATGCGTACATATCTATCTTCAATTGATTCTAAAAAACAAAATAAGCAAATAAGCAGAATAGGAACAGATTCATAGGTACAGAGAATGTTTTGATGGTTGCTGAAGGGGAATGGGTGAAAAAGGTGAAGGGAAGTACAAATTTGTAGTTACAGAACAGTCATGAGGATGTAAAGTACAGCATAGGGAATATAATAGCCAAAGAACATATATGGACTAGTACAATAGTGTGGGGATTGGCTGAGGGAGTGGGAGTGGAGCTGGGTAGAGGAGAGCAAAGGGGAAAAAGCTGGGACAACTGTAATAGCTTGTGATAAAATATAATTTAAAAACTCCACTATTATAATGTTATTCAATATAATCAGTCATCAACTTTTGTTTTGTTAACCATAGATTTGAAACACTCATTTGCTCTGGGAATCTTTGGTTGCTTTAAAGATATTATGCTTGTTATTTTCATCTTATTGATTTTATAGGGTGATAAAGACAATAATACATAAATTTCTTTCTGAAAAAGTAAAAACAAAATTTCAAGGATAATTTATATTGGTAGATTCTAAATAAGCTTAAGTAGTAGTTACTTGGGAGATGCTAGGGAAAATTATTCTGCATTTGTGAAAATGGTAGGGAAGACTTCTTTCAGGACTATTGCAACAGAGAAGAAAGATTGAGCTTAATACCAAATACAAAAAAGGTAGCTGGGGATTTGGAGCAGAGGAGCAGAATGAGGGGGTCACTGGGTAGAAAACCATGAGAGGAAACATCAAGGGTAGGGGTATGCTTGTTAAACCCATTTACTAGGATTCTTGTGGGAGGGAGGACAGAGTGATCAGAAACTAATGATAGAGGGTAAGGAATTAGATCCGATTTTGAGAGTGGTCAGTTATCAGTGAGGGAGTGGGGTCTCACTAAACTGACTTAGTAAGATTTTTGCTATAACTGGATGAGGCAGACCAAGGACAAAGCCCAAGGATAAGACCTACTTGAAAAGAAGGCTGTCTAAAGCTTGGTCAAGGAAAGAATTCTTCTCAGTAAGGAGAAATAACTACTTTCTGGGAAAATACAATCCTTTTGAGGTGAATTTTTAGTAATCATTGGATAATTAGTTCTTCATAGTTGCTTTACAAATAAAGGACGGAGGACGAGAAGGGGTAAAGTGGAAGGCCAAGTTCCACTTAGGTTAATGAGACACAATCCTCAGCTCGTCCACTTGGGGTGGGGAGCTTGGAACCTTGGATTGCATGATATGGGGTGAAACATACCTGGGTCAGCTACCTAGGCTAGGCTGGATGCTATGCTTCTATGGAAAATAGCTGCCGTGACACAATGTTTCCTATGAAAGGTAACTGCTAGACTGTTTCTTGTGTTGCTCATAGATCCACCATTTTGTAACACAAAAAGTTTTACAAATGCTTCCTACTATTAACTCGTATTCAGAATGTACTAAGTAAATGTCACAGTGTAGACATGTATCAACATTGTCTACACAGCGTGCTTCTATACCTTGCCCTCTTCATTGTCTCTCCCTCCCCATGCACATTGAGGATCCTGGGTTCTGGAACTTCAACAATACTGTCTGCAGAGCAGTTCAAAAAGAAGAACACATTTTCTTGGGCCCTAATACACTATTTTAATTCAAGATTTGAAAGTACAAACAATATTGAGAGAGAGAATTTGAACCAAGAGGACGACAAAGTAGCTATCTGTTAGTACCATCCTGGTCTCTGGCCACAGGGACTCGGGGAGGGCTAGTTTAGACTCAGTAAGGATGAGAAGGCAGGTCCACTGGCTCCACCTTCTAGGAGCTTCTGGTTAATATGGGGACACTGCCCTGAGCACACTGGGGCCACAGGTGTGGGAGAACATTCAGGACGGAAGGAAGGCTGGCACACGGGGGAAAAGAAGTCAGAGCCCAAGCAACCACCAGTCTGAAACAACAGAAGGAAAAAGTCCATTTCCACTTGGCTTCCTCAGACTTCCAAAACCTTCCAGAAGCAAAACAGAAAAATGGCAAAAGAAAAGAAACAGTACCTTTCTCTTTTAGAAATGTTGCCCACTCACCTTCAAATATAAAGAATATAAAAAATTAAGAAAACCAAAGTGCTTTTGCTTTTCATTTATATGCATAAATAAAAGTAGGCCCCCCCTTCCTTTCTTGTTTTTAGTGGAAGAAAGTAATTTCAAATTATATTCATACATTGACTTTGCTGAATAGATGTAGCTTCAATTCATTCAGTTGGAAAATAGTGGTAATTATTTTCAATTATTTGAACAGAACTTTTGGAGCTGTGATCAGGAGGTTCTTTGAGGCAGTTTATGGAATTTGAAGTTTGTCTTTTCTTTTGTTCAGGTGCATGTACTGCCGAACCTGAGTGAAGAGGCCTCCCTATTCGTAAATGACAGGCAAAAAAACAAAACAAAACAAAATAAAAACAAAACTCCTTGCTGTGCTCCACAATCGAGCAACTCCAGGAGAGCGTTGTCTGGTTAATCTGGGCCTGACTAACTCAGCTAAAATGGGTATTAGATACGACTAAAAATAAGTTGTGTCCCAGTTGCTTCCACCTAAACCATCCTCAGTTCCCATTCACCCACCTGGGCAGCAGAGCACTGGGCTCCTAGAGTTCAGACCTGGCATTTCTTTCTTTTTAATTTTTTTTATTGTTGTTCAAGTAGAGTTTTTTTCGGTCACACTTTCTTCAACTGGAAGAACTTTCTGGGTAATTAGCATGCAAATGAGCATCTCAGTGCAGAGAAGAGACAAGCTCCACTCCCCTGCTGAGGGATTGACTTTGTTAGGGGCTCCAGAAGCTGTGTTTGTCATTTAGCCGGGCTTGTGTGACTGAGTGGAGGGCAAATTCCGTCCAGGCAGTAATTGATAAGGAGCCTTATGAGAAATGAGACCCATCCCCACAGCCAGGAAACATATCTGTGCCCTGTGTTGGCAGAAAGATGAGAGTGTCTCAAGGAATGTTCATTTTGATCCCTTTCTGCTTTTTATGTATTTAAAATGTTGTTGTGAAGGAATTCTTCAAAGAGCTTCAGTGACTATTTGCAAAATAACTATTAGAGGACTGCATTAAGTCACACCATCTCAGTTCATTTATTATTTCTAAGTGTGACTCCCATAGGAATAAGGAACTAGGACCTTTGTTGGATCTTTTTCCCCTTCTGAGAAGGCGGCTTCCTAGAAATGAGGTCTGCCAAGGTTTTCTCTGGTGATATTAGGAAGGAAGGCTTCCTTCGCTCTTGTAAACAGTTCTGCTTGGACCGCCTAAAATGTATATCTTTGAGACTAGATTTCCTGAGAGTTTGTTGTCTTTTTGCTTAGAGGGGTTTTATTTTGGGTGCTAATACATTTTTCCTGCCTGAGTTGATATTTTGTTGCTGGGATGACACATCTTGCAGTACTTGAATAAACTGAGCAGGGAGAATTTAGCATTTTGGGCATCAACGCAGCTAGAAGCTTCTGGGACCATTTTTGGCCAGACACTGGAATTGAGCTCCCTGCCTTTTGAGCCAGGGAAAGCTGAACTGGCCCCATGAGGGGAGGAGGGGAAGAGACGAGAGCTTTGAATAGAGGATGGTGGGGCAGAAGGTGAAATGCACCACTTCATAAGATCCAGGGTTTTGGGTGCCATGTCTTTTTTAAAAGTCTATAGTGGGACAATATTAACAGTGGTTAGTCCTCTCTGTCATGGGACTATTTTTAAAAACTCTCTACAATGAGGCTGCATTACTTGTAGAATCCTAATGGACAAAGTCAGGAAGTGTCATGGGACTAGTGATCATCAGAAGGCACTGAGGCAAGGAGCACAGCCCCATTTGGGTTGGAACCCCATCCAAGTCTCTTCAAACCCTGATGTCAGCAGGAGGCCTGCCTTCTATTAGGGGGTGAGGGCACCAGCTGCATTTCAACAAGGGTGGGGTGTCTGTACCCCATGAGGGAAATCGACCATTCTCTGCAAGGTGCTCAGAAGACTACCTCTACTCCCCATCCTCACCTTGCAGGACTATGGGGCCTGCATTCCCTTAACGCTGCCCTTGACTGTGGTACCAGCTTCTAGCATGTTGATTTATGGAGCTATTTGGTGTCAAGTAATTGCCCATCAATATCCTATTTATCACCCAGCTTGTCACGGATTGTGGCTGCTATTCCACAAAGCCAAGGCTTTTGAGGAAGAGCCAGTGACTCAAAACACAGAAAAAGAACATAAGAAATGTAATGTCTCCAAGTTCTTTTCTCCTAATTTTCTTCTTACTGCTGGGCCTTTCCGTAAACAAGGGGAAGGACAAGCCCTGTGTCCAAGGCAGGGAGCTGCAGCAGGGCTTCTGGAAGCCAGGAAGGCTCCCTCTGCCGCAGCCCTTCTTTCCTCAATCCCCTTCCTAAGTACCGTATTTTCCCATGTATGATGTGCACCCACATTTTTGGCCCAAACTTTCAGGAAAATAAATCTTTCATTTTAATTTTTAATTTCATTATTTGTTTGTTTGTTTGTTTGTTTATATTTAGATACTTGGGTTTTGTGTTATAAGAGAATTTTAGCATTTATTTTTGAACATATCATGGTACAAGAAATTTTATGTAACAAAACACAAGGACAGATACAAGGTATTTCAGGTACTACACATATATAATGCTTATCCTCATTTTTCCCTCAAAAATTTGGGCCAAAAAGTATGCACTATGCACATCAAAATACAGTAAATGTGTTCTATGTTGAGAGTAAGAACAAAAATTTGCATATTCAGTAGGTCATTGAAGTATTTTTTTAAAATGTCCAAATTAATAGACTGGAAAGAAATATATCAAAACATAAATACTCAGTGCCTGATAGAAAACTTCTTTTTTATTTGCTATATTTTTCAAATTGTCTGTAATGAACACATATCTTTTTTAAAAATAATACATTTCTATGTTTACTGATACTTAAAATTCCACAATTAGTCATTTATTCAGCTTCAAGTTTTTCATGCTTTAAAAATGCAGAATCTTTTGGAAGGTGTCTTTTACAGCCTCTAGGTGAGAAGATCCTCTTTGAGAAAGGAGGTTTTGGAACTGATGGGGTCCCAGGGATCGGGCTCTGATGAGCCTGAGGGTGCGTGAGAGGTGGGGGGGGGGCAGGGTGGCAACTGGACTGGGAAACCAGCTTCGCCCACCACGAGGTTTGCCAGGGCTGTCCCTGGCGGCTCAGCACCCTGGGAGTCTCGGTGGAGACGGAGGACCCTCCCGACCCGGCAGTGCTGATGCCTGGAAAGCCAGGCCTGGCTCCGGAGCTCTGGGGATCAGGAACCACTGACCTTTCCAGGCCCCTCCCTTGCCCTTCTGTTTCAAGGGCTCTGGCCAGAGGCCCTCGCTCTCCGGGGGGGAGAAGAGGAAGCCTGAGTATCGGGGGTTTCACCACAGAAAGTCCCAGCTGCTGACTCTGAGCAATTCAGAGTGGTTTTTCTTTTAAGAAAAAAGACTCTAATCATGTTCCTAGGGCTGTCAGAAACCACTTGGGCAGGTTTTCCCTGTCTTGTTTTTACCGGCAGGAGTGGGAGGACACACCTGTCCTCACCCTGTCTCACCACCCCCGGCCTCGGTGAGAAGAGAGGGGGGGGTGTCTCGTGTGGTCCGGGAGCGGGTCTGAGGACTGCTGTGTTCAGCCCAGCGAGGCCCCCAGGGCAGGGCGGGGGCTGTGAGTGGTTTCTACCCGCAGATTCCCCTTTAGCTGATTTTGTCTGAAAGTCTGGGACCCAGGGCAGGCGCAGGGCATGAATGAGGTGAGGAGAGCTCACATTCGTTGGGTGCTTTCTCTGTGCCAGGCGGTATTTTAACTGCTTTGTGTTAATTCATCCGTTTAAATCTCACAGCCCTTGATAGGAGAGCTGTCGTCATTGCCATTTTCTGGGCAAATCAGAGGACCAGAGAGTCACTTGCCTAAGACCCCTCAGTGAGGAGCAGAGCCAGGATATGAAGCCGCCTTCACCTGAAACCACCACACAGGTTGTCTGTTTGTAGGTGGTTATTTCAAATTTTGCTTACATCTATGCATAGAAGTTTTACAAAGTAATGGCAATGAAATACCTTTACAGGCATATGCTAATTATAATGTGCTACACAATTCCTGGCTGTAATTAGAATATTGGGGATGAGTGTTTCTGTTGCTTGAAAAGTGAGAGCACCAATATTTCTCTTTGAGGAAACCACACGTTCCAAGAGTAAAAATAGCATACCAGCTGGCACTGGTGCCCAATGGAAGCCCATCGTCTACGTATTTTCAAGATCCGAGGATTTTAGTGATTCCATGTTCCCATGGCATGAGTTATAAAGATAAGAAGGTGGGCCAAACAACTCAAGTCTGCCCCTGAACCTTCAGTGAAGAAGAGAAAGAAGTCTTTCCTCCTACCCTTCTAGGTTCTCTGGCTGGGCCCCTGAAACCTGGACTGGCAAAACTCAGGTTAACAAGAGAAAATCATGCGAATTTATTTACTATGAGCGTTATGTGGCATGAGACCCATCATAAGGAAGTGCAGACCCCAAGAAAGGGGAAACCTGAGGGTTTTGTACCAGGTTTGATGAAGAGTGGGAAGTTGTAGACAAAGATGACAGGACAAAGGGGTGCTCGCTGACTGCGGTGAGCTGGGGGAACCTAGCAAGGCCGGTTCGCCCAGATCCCTCTGCAGGGTCCCTCAGTCTCGAGAGACAAGATGCTCCTTTTCTCTGGGTAAGGAGGCCACTTCACATGTGAGGACCCCATGATCTGCTTCAGGGGAGATGGAGGAGGTAAGGGAGTCCTTTCTGTATATGGCATTCCTCAAGTTCCTTCAGCTAAAGTAGTCACTATGCCAAGTCGCCATATTTTGGAGGTCATGTTTTCAACCCCATCATCAGCAAACAACAAAACTGTGAAGCTGTTGGCATCTTACAACCAAGATGTTCGGTACAAAACAGGTCTCAACTTTCCTAGACAATTTATCTCGTAAAATTTTTGTCTTTTTATGGAAACAAATACACTCGTTTTTAAAAGTTTGGTTCCAATTTTTTAAACTTCAAAGAACAATGACTTGCAAACCCTTACATGGATCAATGCCTTAATATTGGCCCTGAACCTTGGACATGGAAACCTGAGCTGAGGGAACTCTTCGGAACACTTGCCAAAGATCCGCTCTGACCTTCTCTCTGAAAATTTCTAATTCGTAGCTGAACTCTGGGGGTTTTTCATTTTTTCTCCATAGCATCTTTGACAGAGATGGCAGCTATACATGAAAAATGGTAACAGAATGTGTCCTTAGGAGAGCCACTTTCCCAAAGTCCTCCTGGAGACCGCTGCCTGGAGGGCTCTGGAGCTTGTCTACAAACAGGCTGCACTCGAGGCCGGGCTTCTCTCCTGGAGTGATTCACATTAAGCCTCTGGGCCAGGTTCCCAGGCAGATGCCATCCTCCTCCCCTGCCTAGCCCAGACCTTCGGGACTGTGCCAATGTGATGGTGACCCTAAAACTAAGCCTGAAAGGAATCAGATGGTTGCTATTAAGAGATTTACTAGGGCCTTCCTCACTTCTTCATTCCTTTCTGCAGGATTTTGTATTCATGGGCATGGTCTCTGATTGCAATGGTGCAGCGGTGTCAGACACAGCGGTCCTGGTTCTCATGGTACTCATTTTGTAAAGAACAAGGCGAAGGAGAGCTTTGGAGTTACTCTGTCAATGTTTTTAACTCACAATAATGTTTATGTAGCTAGCAAACATGCCTCTGGGCATGGAGAGGGCCTTCCTGTTGCTAAATTTTGTGTGACTCCTTAAAGCCAGCCAGGATGGGTTCCGTGTTATGACCTCTGAGTGGAGGTCTGAAGTTCATTTCTGACCATTCTTGGCTGGCTTTTTATTTTCATCTTATTATTATTGTCTTATTAGCAAGGGACTATAATAACTGCATAAGGGAAATCTCCTCATCTCATTCAACAGTTACTTTTTCCCTTCTAATCCTAATTCTCAAAGGAGTAAATAATTGCACACAAAAGATACAAATCAAGCTTTGTATTCTGTAAGAGTCTAAGGAGCCAACATGTTTCTCTCTCTCTCTCACTTGTATTAATAAAATGACATTTTTTTTTTCTGGAAAGCTAAATAAAAGAAATCATACAGCTAGGATATTGTATACACAGGATAATGACAATCAATGATTTTGCAGATAAATGACTTGATAATAGGGACATGAGTGCATTCATCTAGGCTTTTCAAAGTTTTTCTAACAGTAAAAACTATAGAATGGAAAGATAGACACAGATTTTTCAAAAAAGGGAACCTATGAATAAACTAATTGGACTATCATTTGATTTGTATGTCAGATCTGTAAGTACTTAGAACAATGTTTGTTTCAGCTGTTCTCATCAGTATGATTAATGACTACTTAAAAGTGCTTGATTCCATTTGTATACCAGCTGTTTTTGGGTAAAACAAATGGGGACTTTCTCAAGATAATCAGTTGGACTGTGTGCAGGATTTGGGGGCTGATACCTATGAGCTGAAAAAAGATATTGATGGTTCTGAGCTCATTGGTCTGAGATCAGACCACACTCGTGACTGAAGTATGGTAGACCTTGAGCAATACGGGTTTCAACTGCGTGGGTTGATTTTTATGTCAATGTTTTTCAATAAATATTGTAAATGTATTGTCCTTATGATTTCTTTTTTTAGTATATTTTATTGATTATGCTATTATAGTTGACCCTTTCTTTTTTCTCCACTTTATCCCCCTCTGCCTGGTACCCCCATTCCCTCCAGCATTCCCCCCATCTTAGTTCATGTCCATGGGTCATACATATAAGTTCTTGGCTTCTCCATTTCCTATACTATTCTTAACCTACCCCTGTCTATTTTGTACGTACTAATTATGCTTCTTATTCCCTGTACCGTTCTCCCCACTCTCCCCCTACCCCCTTCCTACTGTTAACCCTCCATGTGATCTCCATTTCTGTGATTTTGTTTCTGTTTTAGTTGTTTGCTTAGTTTGTTTTTGTTTTCATTTTCTTTTTAGATTCAGTTGTTGATAGTTGTGAGTTTGTTGTCATTTTACTCTTCATAGTTTTGATCTTCTTTTTCTTAGATAAGTCCCTTTAACATTTCATATAATAAGGTCTTGGTGATGATGAACTCCTTTATCTTGACCTTATCTGGGAAACACTTTATCTGCCCTTCCATTCTAAATGAGAACTTTGCTGGATAGAGTAATCTCGGATGGAAGTCCCTGCTTTTCATGACTTGGAATACTTCTTTCCAGCCCCTTCTTGCCTGCAAAATTTCTTTTGAGAAACGAGCTGATAGTCTTATGGGAACTCCTTGTAGGTAACTCTCTTCTTTTCTCTTGCTGCTTTTAAGATTCTTTCTTTATCTGTAATCTTTCATGATTTTATTATGATGTGTCTTGGTGTGTTCCTCTTTGGGTCCAACTTGTTTTGGACTCTGAGCTTCCTGGACTTGTCTATTTCCTTTGCCAGATTGGGGAAGTTTTCTTTCATTATTTTTTCAAATAAGCTTTCAGTTTCTTGCTCTTCCTCTTCTCCTTCTGGCATCCCCATGATTTGGACATTGGAACATTTAAAGTTGGTCCATAGGTTTCTAATCCTCTCATTTTTTGAATTCTTGTTTCCTCAAGAATTCAAATTCTGGTTGAATGCTTATTTATTCCTTGTGTTCCAGATCACTGATTTGAGTCCTGGTTTCCTCGCCTTCACCATTGGTTCCCTGTATATTTTCCTTTATTTCACTTTGTATAGTCTTCACTTCTTCCTTTATTTTGCAGCCATACTCAGTCATTTCTGTGAGCATCCTGATTACCAATGCTTTGAACTCTGCATCTGATCGGTTGGCTATATCTTCATCACTTAGTTCTGTAGTTTTGATCTGTTCTTTCATTTGGGCCATATTTCTTTGTCTTGGTGTACCTGTTTCATTTTAAGGGGCAGAGCCTTAGATATTTGCCAGGATGGGGCAACCCAGGTCACTGCGTGTGGCACTGTATTTTGGGGGAGAGGTCAGAGAGGGAACAATGCCACCTGCTCAGCTTTTGCCCTGCTTTCAAGAGACTGGCAGTTTCTCCCACTGCCACAACCCCCACAGGTTTTTACAGACAGAGGTTCTGAAGCTTTATTTTCCCAACACTGGAACCCTGGGTTGCATAGTCTGTCTTGCTCCCCAGTTGTTCCTCTTGGTATCTGCACATGAATGTTGGGCTGCCCAGTCCACTAGCTGCTGCCTCACCTGCCTGGTCTGCCAGCTGCTGCCTCACCTGCCTGGTCTGCCAGCTGCTGCCTTGCTTCACACCCCCTCTGCCCCAGCTTCCCATCTCCACCCCTCTTACCAGTCCAAATGAATGTTTCTTCTTTTTTATTTATTTTTCCTTTATTTTAATTGTTGTTCTTGTACAGTTTTCTGTCTTTTACTCCCATCCCAGCCCACCACCCCAGCCCTCCCCACTTCCCTCCCATTTCCACCCTCCCTAGTTTTTGTCCATGTGTCTTTTATACTTGTTGCTCTAAACCCTTCCCCTTTTCCCCTGAAGTTCCCTCCCCTCTCCCTTCTGGTGTCTGTCAGCCTGTTCTCAATTTCAGTGTCTTTGGTTATATTTTGCTTGTTTATTTGTTTTGTTGATTAGGTTCCTGTTAAAGGTGAGATCATATGGTATTTGTCTTTCACTGCCTGGCTTATTTCGCTTAGCATAATGCTCTCCAGTTCCATCCATGCTGTTGCGAAGGGTAGGAGCTCCTTCTTTCTTTCTGCTGCATAGAATTCCATTGTGTAAATGTACCATAGTATAAGCCAAGACACCTTTAAAGTCCTAGAGGAGAACACAGGCAGGAAAATCTCAGATATTTCACACAGCAACATTTTTACTGATATGTCCCCTAAAGCAAGGGACATAAAGGAAAGAATAAACAAATGGGATCTCATCAAAATAAAAAGCTTCTGCACGGCCAAAGAAAACAGTATTAAAATAAAAAGAGAACCGACTGTATGGGAACACATATTTACCAATGATACCTCTGACAAGGGTTTAATCTCCAAAATATACAAAGAACTTACATGACTCCACTCTAAGAAGACAAGCAACCCAATTAAAAAATGGGCAAAGGACTTGAACAGACACTTCTCCAAGGAGGACATACAGAGGATCCAGAGACACATGAGAAGATGCTCGATATCGCTAGCTATCAGAGAGATGCAAGTTAAAACCACAATGAGATACCACTTGACACCAGTCAGAATGACCATCATAAACAAAACAACAAACAAGTGTTGGAGAGGTTGTGGAGAAAAGGGGACCCTAGTGCACTATTGGTGGGATTGCAGACTGATACAACGACTGTGGAAAGCAGTATGGAATTTTCTAAGAAAACTAAAAATTGATCTACCTTTTGACTCAGCAATTCCACTGCTAGGACTATATCCTAAGAACCCTGAAGCACCAATCCAAAAGAACCTATGCACCTCAATGTTCATAGCAGCACAATTTACAATAGCCAAGTGTTGGAAGCAACCTAGGTGCCCATCAGTAAATGAATGGATGAATGTTTCTTCTTTAACTCCTTGAAGAGGACCTTCCCACCAGCTGTTTAACTGAGGGTCATTCTGTCCATCACCTCTTGTATTTTGTTGTGCTGGTGAGGGCAGGTTTTGTTGAAGCTGGTTCTTCCGTGTGTACAAGGTTTTGAGGATTCTTCCTTGCTCTTGTTCAGTTGTTTGTACTGGGTAGTTTCTCCACTATTTAGTTGTATTTCCAGATAGGTCCTGGATTGAAATTTGTGTGGTTTCCACTTCCTCCTTCACCTTCTTCTGTTGGAATCTGTTGGTGGTTCCTTTGTTGTTGGTTTTCCTCTTCCAGTGGGTATCCTGGTATTCACCGCTTCCACCTACTCTTTTTTGTGATCAGTTGGAGGGGGAAGACAAAGTAGTTTAAGACAGCAAGAGAGTATTCTACGATATTTACAGGAGCAGCTGGTAGAGAAGAAATAGGAGATCCTTTGACTATGTATAGTGTTAACTGTGATCTTCCACCCAGATAGCTACTTTTTAGAAAGGATGGAAAGAAGATGAGACTTTTGTTGGGGAGGGAGGATTGTGAGTTGGATCTAGAAAGCAGTGAGGTTGTGGGAGGTCAGATTCTGAGGTAAGGTGGGAGTAAAGGACAGTAAATAGGTGTAGTGTGTGAGAGAATAGAGTTAACTACTACAGTAATAGAGTCCAGGAAACTGTGAAGTGGGCTAAGATCTGGGAGGGGTGCTGTGAAGTATTTACAATTGTATGGAACAGCTATTATTTACAATAATATTAGAGCAACCATCATATGACAGAATCTATGAGATCTAGGTAACAAGAATAGGGAGTATAGGACCTTGAGTAGTGTGCTAATGGAACACAAGTGAAGTGAAGGACAGTAAATTAGCAATACACTATGAAAGAGAGAACAGGGGAAACCTGACAAATGATACAGTATAACTGGCCAAGCAAAGAAGACTAAACAGAAAGAAGAGGAATACAAAAATACTATTAAAATAAAAGATGTAAGAAT
The DNA here is from genome assembly GCA_039655065.1 of Glossophaga mutica. NCBI lineage: Eukaryota > Metazoa > Chordata > Mammalia > Chiroptera > Phyllostomidae > Glossophaga > Glossophaga mutica. Next base: position 165,059,507 of record CM077303.1, read on the forward strand.
AATGGGAAAAAATAATAATACAAATGTGTAATAACTTGCAGGTTCTCTGTAATAGCAAAGTGAAATTTGTCTCACTGTCACAGCTCTTGGGATGCCCCCTCTTTGGGTCCAACTCTGGTTTTTTCACAGTTCCAGGTTTTTTGTCTCACTCGTGGGTATTTAAAAAAAGCAGAAGGAAGGAAGGAAGATGAGATGAAATTGGAAAGAAAGGAAGAAGGAAGAAAACAAGAAAGAAGGAAAGAGAGAAAAAAGGAATTTAAAAATAAAAAAATAAAAATTGAAAAATAAAAAATTACTTAAAAAACAACAACAAAAAACCCCCAAGAACCTCTTGTTGGTTTCAAACTGGCCAAACCGGTTTTTCTGGTCTTGCTGGCTGCAGCGGGCTGAGGGGCAACTGGTATAGCTTTTCTCCCTTCAGATCTGTGCAGCCTGGAGCCTGTCACCCTGGCCCCTTCGGTGTGGGATGCGTTACTGCTGTGGGCTGGGGTGAGGGCATGCACTCACCAGGCTCCCTTGGTCCCATAGGTTTGGGAGTGCACCCTTCCTTCCCAGTGCTATGGGGGTGTGCAGGGCCTACTGCTCAACCTTGGGATCGCTGCCTGGCTAGGTGGGGAGCTAGCTGGAGTGGCTACTACAGGAGAATTCCCCAAACAGTGTCTCTCTCTTCACTTTTTCTTTTTGAGAAATTCCTCCTCCTCAATCCTACCGCTCTGAACAACAGTCTGGCCTCTGGCACAGCCCAATTCTCCAGCCAGACCAGTGACTATTGGGGTCAGAGCCCATCACTGTTCGACTCCCGGCTCTCCCCAACCAACGTCCACAGACTCTGTGGGTGCTCACAGCCCCCGCGTGTTTACCACTTAGCCCTATTCCCCTCTCTGAGACTTCAGGCAGCCAGGTCTCTCTCAGTGCTGCTCAAACCTTGTTTGGCAGGGGAGGGAACAGTTGACCCGGCTCTGTCCCGAGGACTCTGTGACAGACCCAGCAGGCACTGGCCTGGGGCTGCAGCTGCTCTGGTCCCCACACTGACCTCTGGGACCTTACTGTCCTGAAGTGGTCTCCTTACCGTCTGGTTTTTCAGTGTCCACTACAATTTTTGGTCTCTTATTTTCATGTATGCTGGGGTACTGTTGGCTGCTTGCTCTGTTCCTCTGTAGATTGGCTAGGTTTTTCTCCCATGTGTAGAGGGAAGTGGAATCCGCTACCTCCTACCACACCGCCATCTTCTGACTCCAATATGTTTTATTTTTATACTAGATTGGATTATTGTTAAATTTTATCACTCTGTACTTAACTGGTAACACAAAATAGATAAACTTCAAAGACCCAAGAATGTGATTTAAACTCATTCCTGTTAATAATTATACAGACTCTAAGATAGGTGATGTACATAGTGTCTCAAAGGTGAACAAACATCTTTGGCGGCGCCAGACGAGAAGATGTACGTGGTCTGTCTACCTGGACCGTATCACGGTGGCTTTGCGTGGAGCCTCTCCCTTATTCCACTTCAATATTGGGCCCTACGAAAACTCTTTCCAAAAGTTACCAGGAGGTGGTTTTTCAGAAAGGTTACTTTCTGTATTATATTTGTGAGCTGTATGAAGCCCCCAGAGAGGAATTCCCTGGCCTTTGCTCCTCCTGAGAAACTGTTCTGTGCTTTCACCTCATGGCCCTGATTGTACATCATATAACAGAATGTTTCCTTCCACATGGGCTGCTGTAAAGCACAGTCTCAAGTTTTCACTCACCTCTAAAATGTGCATGAGATTTTCATGGACTCATTTGAATTCTAAGCTTATTCCTGGCCATGTTGAACTTTCATTCCTACACTTATGCCTCTTTTTCACTTATTCATTCTTTTTTATTTAGTTTTAATTTAATTTATTGGTTGGGGTGATATTAGTTAATAAATGTATACAATTCTATAATACATCACTGTATATTGTATTGTGTGTTCACCACCCCAAGTCAAGTCTCCTTCCATCACCATTCAGCCCCCCTTTTCTTTCTTCTACCTACCTCCACCCCTTCTCTCTGGTAATCGCTGTACTGCTGTCTGTGGTCTGCTTCCATGAGTCTTACTCTTTTTCTCTTTGCTTCATCCCTTCACCCTTCTCACCCAGCCCCTAGCCCCGCCTCTGACAGCTGTCAGTCTGTTCTCTGTATCCATGAGTCTGTCTCTACTTCATTTGTTTTGTTCATTAGATTCCACATATAAGTGAAATTATACAATATTAACTTATTTTATTATGTTACATCATTTAGATCTTTGAAATCTACTTTAAATGCTTTCTGGTTCAAAATGCTTACAAGAGTTTGTATCTTCTAATCCATGCTCTAGTTTATGAAATCGCGTGATAAATATAGTTACCACATTGCTTGATATACAGAACTGTATTTTGAAATAAAGAACTATACAGCCTTGGAAATTATAAGCTAGTTCACACAGAATAATCTTGGCCTTAATTTCTAAAATCAAACTCACTTTTGAAAACTTTATACTAAAATGATTATACAGGTAAACTTTAAAGTCTGATCAAGAAATAAATACTTCATGAGCGTCATCATATTATGTGTTTTTAGCTGTTACCATTTGAAATGTGTATTTGTTCTGATTTGTTCACAATTCCTCACCAAAAATTTATTCTATTTCTATATTTCAAAGTTTCTCAGAAAAGAAGAATTTTTAAATTGTTTAAATTTAAAACAATGTTTTTGTCACCCAGCATTAAAATGTGTAAAAGCAAAATGGAATTGCTTTTAACTGAAGGTATACTTCCAAATCAACATAGATAGGATAAATACAATTTATGGAAATCATTTTTAGAAATATTTATAGTTTAGTGAAGTATTTTAAACCTTGTTTTAATTAAGTTTTTAAAAATATGAACCACAAAGTTTAGAATTTAGAATACTAGAACAGATTTGTAAATATTCAAACTATAAATAATCTTAACTCTGTGAAAGTGAGAAAGGTGACTGAAGACACTAAACAGCATTGGATTTATTTAACCAGAGGCTGAAAACCTGGTGGAAGTATTCCGGGCATGAAGAATGACAGTGATGAGGCCGCAGAGTTGTCTGGGATCAGCAGCTGAGTGTTTTTACAGCAGGAGTCCCAAAAGGCAGAGACGGTCCTTAGGAAACACTGCGGTGGGTTAATATTGACAATAATAAGCTTTTCATGAGGGACAGTAAGCATATTATGATCTAATCAGGCTGAACTTTGGCTAAAGCCTGAATTCAGAAGCACGACCATGTTAATCCAAGTTTCCTCATGTCCACACAGAGAAAAGCTTTCTAATACTTTTATTTAAATAAATAAAAGTTATAGGTGAACTTCATGGAAAATCCATAGAATAAATTTCTTGTTCAAGCCCTTTTGTGTTTATTTGATCATTTTAGAGAAATCTGTAAAGATCTGCTTCTTTACTTTTTAACTTCATCAGTCCACCTGGATAGAACATGAGGTCAACAATTTATACCTCAGGATGGTGACCCCCAGTCACTCCCTTCTGAGATTCATTCATCAGCCTAACTTCATTCCATACTCTTCACACCCCTTCCAATCAAAGAACAGCCAATGCCATTTTTATCTTCCAGAGCCTGTGGGTGAAAACACAAGATCAACCAAGAGTGAAGAGGGAGAGGGATGGGGGAAAATCCTTAGTTGTAAGACCCACCTTGGTTGAAGGTGAAATATACAACTCTTGAAAAGAAGTGCTTAGATAGGAGGCTGAAAAAATGTGGAATATTGTGATAGGAGCCGATAAAATGTGGTAGGTTTCCTTGTTCCTTAAGATCCTATAGATTTAAAATCTCTGTGTAGGTCTTGCTGGGAAGTGACATTTTTTCAGGCAGTCCCACTGCATTGTGTCAGCATAAGATTAATAATGTCTTTGGAGAAAAGCTATTCCACAGGCCTGCAGCTCTGGTGCATCTATCAATCTTTCCATGCGCCTAGGCTGCTCTTTGGCTGTGGTACACAGTGAGACTGAATGGAGGGACCAAATGGGTGGGGACCTCTCTCTATCCAATTTATTCTGGGTGATGTACATAGACAGATGTTGTAGAGCAGGAGAGAAATTGGGAGTGGTGGGTCCTTCCTGGGCTGCCTGCTGCCACCTTCTCAGGGGTTGCTTATGTTTTAAGGGACTTGTCTCTTTAATTTGTCTTGATGTAGATGCTATTAAAAAAAAAGTAGCCTTAAAATAATCTGGAAACTTCTTAACTGCATTATAGTGTATAAGAGAGCTGGCTCAGGAGGAGTAGCAGGCAGTTCCATTCATCTGCTCTAAGACGAGGACCGGATTTGAAGTCAGAACACTGAGTGGAGAAAGTGTGAAAGTGTCTGTGAGAGACAATGTCAGCAGAAGAGAGCGTGGGGAGTGCGCAGGAGTCTGCAGAAACCGGCTCTCCTGCTGGAAGCCTGGGCTTTGGTGGTCCGGGCTTTCCTGGCCGACCACCACAGCTGCCCAGACCAGCACTGCTGGCTGCACAGAGTCATGGAGGCTGCAGATCATCTCAGGACTCTCGAGTTACCTGGGCAGTGAGAGAAGGCCTGGGAGGTGTAGGCTCCAGAAACAGCACAGTGGGAAGAGGCAGGCCCGAGGTTGAACACCTCTGGAGGGAGTAGGGACAGCATGCCATCACTACTTCATGTTAGAATAGAGCTGAGGGGATCTCCCCAATGCCATCTGGGAAAGATTCAGAGAGAAACTTTATCTAATATTGGCGGAGGCCTTGGAAGAAGGTGCCAACGCTTACCATAAGAGGCTGTGTGATTTTGGGGAGAGGGAGCAGGTAGAGAACAGGACATCCAATGGACCCGCAATACAGTGTGAGGGCCATAGAAAAACTCTTATAAAAGGGGAACTGAGGCAGACACCTTATCCACTACCAGGCTTCACAGGGACACAAGGCGTGTGGGTGGGATGCTTTGCTAACCAAAAAACTCAGAAGCAGAGAATACACTAAAGAAACGGGAGGACCCCAACCCAACATGGCTTGTAAGTAGAGGGCAGAGCAGAGTGAAGGACTGGGGCCAAACCTTCTGTGAGAGACAGATAGGCTGGGGTCCGGAAGGCAGGAGCCAAGTGCCTGAGACTGGCTGCAGTCAGCCAGAGCCTTTCACAGACAGGCACACCCTCCCCCCACCTGCAGAATTACAGGCTCAGCAGAGCAGCAAGGTCAGGCCCAGAGTTTCCTGCTGCATACATTTCCTCATGGGAAAGAAGAGAAAGTGCCCACCGGGCCCTTCACCAGATGCTATGTGATACACAGCTCCATGGGCCCTGGTTTACTAAACCCAGCAGAGCACAGAAAATGGAGACAAGCACAATAAGATGCTGTCTTCTCTCCTGTAAAGCTGTTTAACTTTTATTTCATATCTTTCAAGTTTGGGCATGATATGGCACCAGGTTTTATAATACAGTTTACTTCAAATCTCATATATGGGTCTTTCCTTCTCTTATTCCATACTACCTCCTTCCTCTCCCTTCGTATTTTTGTTTTAAATTGTCTTTTCTCTCTTGCTATAATTTGTTTCTATTCTGAACTATTATTATTGCTCCCTCCTCCAGCCTCTCAAAACCATTGGTGATTGTCATTAGTCATTTCATATTCTTTCTCCTGTTCTTAAAATACCCTTATTTTCTCCCCACCTCAATCAATCTTTGCTCGTAGGTTGTGGGTAAGGTGCTTGTTGTTACAGTTCTTCAATTTTATGTTTACATAGTGACTATCTTTGTATTTCAATTCTCAGATTTTACTGTTCCCTTCTCCTACTCAATTTTGCCTTCCTCGTGTCCTTCCCTTTTTTTGTTTTAAATGTTAATTTTTCCTTGTCTTAGCTGGGATTTTCATTCCACACTCTTAGTATTCCTTCTCTCTCTATCCTCTTAAAATAATTTCTTTTCCTCTAGACATCTCTTAAACTCTTCTTTCTTTCCATTGCCCCCTTATTCTCATCCCACCTATATAAATCTTAGCTCATTAGTTGCTGATATCTCTGTGGTGGAGATTTTTCTGCAATTAGGGCCATTTATATATATGGTTGTTGTGGTTGTCTGTTTTTTCTCTCACTAGATATATATATAAATGTATATATTTTCTTTAAATTTCGGTTTTAATCTAATACTACATACTTCTCTCTTACTCCATTCCACCTTCCTTCCTCTCTTTTTTAGTTATGAAGTAAATTTTATTTTCTTTCCTGCTTTGCCTTATCTCTATTCCCTACTCTTATTATTGTCCCTCCCTCCTCCCTCACAAAATCTCTTTTCTTTCACTTAGTCATCTCATATTTGTTTTTCCTTTCTTATAATAGTGTTATTCTCTTTACACCTTTATTAGTATTGGCTCATTGGCGGTTGACAGTGTAATTGTGGGTGGGGGATATCTTTGAGGGTCTGTTCCCTGGGCTGTTTGATTTTTGTTCTGGCAGCACCTGTACAACAGGATACAAAGTGCGGAGGGTGGAGTGACTCTCAGTCAGGCAGCCAGCAGGAAGAACCCACCAAAGAATGACTCGACAACAACCCAAACCCATAACAACCACACAAAAAGCATAAGGGGCAGCACAAGAGCATCAAGCATGGGAGATCAAGGAGACTGCCCCGCTGAGTCCCACAGGTCTCCTAATACAGAAGATCACACCACAAAGACAGGGAGTCAAAGCAGAGAAATCCAACAGGCAGAAAAAAAAAAAAAACAGTAAGAAGAGTCACATAAAATGAGGAGACAAAAAACAACCCCACCATTCGAAAAAAAAAGGAGTCCCCAGAAAGACTGCTGAACAAAAGTGAAGCAACAAAACTATCAGCCATCGAGTTCTAAATAATGGTTATAAGGATGCTTAAGGAGCTCAGTGAGAACTTCAAAGGACTCCAGGGAAGCTTCAGGAACTTACTGCAAACTGCACCAGTAATTTATGTGCAGCTCTTTTTATGTGTAAAAAGCATCACCGAGATTAAATTATTATGGCAAAAAATCAAGCAATTATTCTTACTTAAAAAACTAGTTCCAGTTATAAGAGTGCAGAATTGTACTTAAAAAAAAAAAAGAATTGCATTAATTTTGCGTCTCTCAAACCCAAGACATCTATTTTATTTCTCCCTGTCTTATACACACAAGCGGACGCCTGCCATGTTCTAGAGCACACTTCAGTCTCCTTGATGGTGCAGCGCTGTCCGAGTGAATGGGGCAGAAGTCACACTGCTTGGTTAGAACGTCCAGAATTGCATGGCCATACATCATCACGATAATCTGAAAATATTTTCTGATATTTACTACCATTAGTCTCCATCCAGGTGCAGTTCAATGAGATTTTTATGTGTAAATTCAAAAAAGAATGAAGCTAAAATCAAAATAGGGAATGTACAAAAGCATCTGTTTATATCATTTGATACATGTAAAAAGAAGTCAAGTTTGACATGTCGTGTGTATCCAACCTGTCACCAAGTCCTGACTATTTTCCACCTCCATATTTCTCAAATCTCTCTTTTCTCCATCTCTGTCTCTCTCATGGAATCCAATCCACCATACTCTCTTGTGAATTAGTATAAATACTGTCCTGACTGGTCTCTCCTCTTCCTCTCCAATCCTTTCTCCATCTTACATCTAAAGTAATCTTTTAAAAATTTTTATTGTATTTTTTCCATCATGATGTAGTCCCCTTATACCACCCCCTGCCATCCAATCACCACACTGTTGTCCATGTCCATGTGATCTTTTAAAATAATCCATATAATCATGTTGCTCCCTGCTTCGAACTGTCATGGCTCTCCATCGCTCAGATGAAGCTCCCGATTTCTCACGTGGCCTGCAGGCCCTGCGTGAGCCGAGCCTGCCTCCCTCCCTCACCTCCCATGTTCCCCACCGCCTCCCTGGTTGCTCGGTGCTCTGGGCCTCTCAGACTGGCCGGACTCTGTGGCACCTCAGGGCTTTCCCGTATGCTGTTTCCCCTTCCTGATACTCTTCCTTCTGGAATATTCCCATTCATCTGTCAAGGTTCCACGCAAATGTCTCAAGGAAACATTACTCACCTCAAAACTAGGTTAGGTCTCTTTTTTTGTGTAAGCTCAGAGCATTTATTTGCTAAACAGATATGCATATATTTTTGTTTTAAAAAATATGTTTGGCACAAATGTGCACAATCAGAGAATAGCAGCAATCTTGAAATATTATTTTACAGCACTTGTTACAGAAAGGAATTCAGCATAAAGTCTTCAATAAGTGCCCAAGCCCTGTGATAAGAAAGCACTTACAGCCTGGGCACAAGAACATTATTAAGGAAAAATTCAATTACACAAATGGTGTCTATTTATGGTTCACTGAAAACCATATGATTTCATGTCTGCTTTGCATTCACGTTCCCTTTGTCCAAAGCACCCTTCCCTACACCTCCTGCACCTCTTCCTGAGACACTGGAGTTTGCCCTTCAAATCCTGCTCAACCACCCTTTCCTCTGTGAAGCCATCTGTGACCGTCACTCCCCATCTTTATTAATCACTCCCTCCTCTGTGCTCTGTCTGCGCCTGGCACCTACTTCTTAGAGGCAGTGTTTGAACCTTATTTACATTCCCAGTGCTGCCAGGTCAATATGTTTTAATTGACTTGGATCACCTCGAAGGGAGTGATGAAGAAAACCTCTGTGGGTGTTGAGAAGGGGTGAGGGAACAGCACTCAGCTCAACTTGGAGTTTGCAAGAAGGAAGAGGACCCAACAAAACTGGGATCCTCACTTGTATCATTTACAGCTGCTGTTGAAATCAGGGTATTTCCTCCCCGTTCCTGGTGTTTCTGCAATTATATCATGAAGTAATTTTTAAATGCAGTTTTATAAATGAAATCTTGCTGTTTGGACAACTTTTGAGGGATCTGTCCATTTTATATATCAAGGGATGTCTACATTTTGTCTTTGCAGACATTGTTGACTCTTTAGTTTGGTTGTGTCACCAGATGACACCATTGGGTACCTCTCAGAATCTGATCCTTGCTGTAGTTTTGAGGTTCCTACTTAACGCCTCTGCAAAGACTGGTTCCGTGAATCAAGGGTGACCTTGGGCAGCACAGAAATCTGTTTAACACACCCACATACACGGTGATGTGTGGGACCTGATGGAACAGATGGTCACACTGGCAATCAGAATCTGTTTGTTAACAGGGATTGCAACCATCCCCCCAGCATGACTTTTCCTGTGGCAGCAGACACGCTGCAGGTGTCCGGAGAGGTGCATGTGCAGCAGCCCCTCAGGGTGGGCGTGTTTGAGCCTTGCGGGCTCCCAGTGCGTCTGTACAAGTGTGCGGGGCTGGGACACCGGCCGTTATGAGAAACAGGTTTCCTGGTTATCACGGCCAGATTTGGGATGCTGTGAACAGGATTCCTGACTCTTGCTCCAGACAATTTTTCAACAGAGGTAATGATCCATGATGTCTGGTGTGTTCCTTAAAGTGATCAGTTCCAGAGCCCAAAACCCCTGCGACCCCACTGCAGCCCCACTGCGGCAGAAGACTTTGGTCTGCGCCCCCGAACTCTGGCTGAACTCCAGGAGTGATGAAACAGCCAGGAGAATTTTCTCCTTTTTAAGAAATAGTATTTAAAGAAGCTTGTCAGGCCCTGACCACTGCAGCTCAGTGGGCTGGGCATTGACCCACAAAGTGAAAGGTCACCAGTTCTATTCTCAGTCAGGGCACAGGCCTGGGTTGTGGGTTCCACATCCCTGGTAGAGGCATGTATGAGAGGCAACCGATAGACGATCGATGTTTCTCTCTCATATTGATGTTTCTCTCCCTTTCTTTCTCCCTCCTTTCTCCTCTCTCTAAAAATAAAGAAAGAAATTCTTTAAAAATAATAAAGAAGCTTATCAGTAGTTTAGGAGAGAATTACAATTAGTTGCAGGGAAATGCTTTAAACGAAGAGTTTTTAAGTGACATAATTATTAAGGTAAAACTCAGCCACAGAAACAAATGCACAAAGTTTTCCATCCTATAGCAAAATCAGAAATGCAGAAATCATTTAAGAGTATGTGAAACCAAATTGTTTCTCTCGTATCGATTCGTTTTGGTGGGCATGGTTTTGAGATGTTCAGAATGGGCTTTTCTGCTATGGTTACTGTGACATCGTGGTTTCTCAAGAGAGAAACGCTAGTTGCATAGAGACTAGTACCTGCTAACCTCCACGAACAGCATGCAGGTTTTTGTCTGGGGAAATCAAGTGTAATTTCCTTACAAGGGACATGGAATCCACATTGACCTATCTGTTCAATCACAATACTTCACTGCTGTACACTCCACCATCTGCTTCAAAAGCTGGAACGCCTGCCAATAGTTAACCAGCTGCCATCAGGAATGAATGACTGTCTGCATTTTACATGGCTGGCTTGTCTCCTGATGGAATAGGAATAATGGTCAAGGTGTTATAATATTCACAATAAATGGTGTTTGCAGTTACCAAAGGTTTCTGTTTAGCCTGGAAATCAGTCTATTTACGTATCTGCGGATGACAAGGGACCCAACCATATTGCTGATTTTCTTGCCTAAGTAATCAGAACACTGAATGCTCTAGTGTGACAGCAAATGAGAAACCCCGGCACTTGCCAGGACTGGGTCATTCTCACCAGCTCCAGCGTCACTTCTTCAGAGAGGCCTTCCTGCACAGGCTCTGTGCCGTCCCTAGGACTCCCTTCGCAGCCCCGGTGTCCTGCGTGCCCTCTCTACGACACTGCACTGCAGTATTTAATCTGTGCTGTCATCACTTCTGAAGTTACCTTTTAAAAATTTCTCAAGTATTGTTTGTCTCCCTGACTAAAATGTAAGTTTCCCGAAAGCAGTTGCCTGGAACCTTTGTTGTGTTCCCTACTACCTGCTCACCACCTAAAAATGGTGACTAGCATGTAAAGAATGCCAAGCATTGGTAAAATAATTACAAAAGAAGCAAAAGATCAGAGGAAATAAGTTCTTTAGTTTTAGGGATAGAATGATAACAGTGGTAAAGTGTGATCCCGTCTAGTTCCTGGTAGAAGTTGTGTCCCAGACTCTGTGATACTGAGTAGAGGGTAACCACTCAGAGGCACAAAATCTAATAGATACTCTAGATTCACTTTTTATTGTTTGCTTTATAGTTAAGGAAGGCAAAATCTAGAGAGACTAAACACTTGTCATGAAGTAATTCCATCAACAGGATTAAAAATGTGGTATTCTGACTATTAGTGCATTATCTTTTTTACAATCATCCATTTCTTAAGCTTTAAAAAGTAAAGTATTTTCTAGGGGGAAAAAAAAGGCCAGAACCTACTTGAATCACTACCTCATTCCTCAAGGAATGAGAAACAAGGCAGTCCACTTCATTTATAGCGTAATGGGAAATTTTTACTAGCCATTGGCTATATTTTGTCTTTTCTTATTCTTTATAAGAGAGGAAAGAGGAAGAAGAGGAAGAGAGGAAGGATAGTGGGAAGATGAACACAAGCAAAGAGTGGAATGAGAGTAGGAAGGAAAGGAGGGGAAGAAAACTCTCTCTTCCAAAGGCTCTTATTGGAGTTCAAAGAACCCTGGTCCTTCTAGTCTAGAGGAATTCAAAGAGATCAGAGATCCAAAAGGAAACATTTTGGTGGGTAAGATTTGGAGAAGTTCAGAGTCAAGGACACAGTGAGCAGAAGACAGAGATAAAAGTTGCAAGAAGGGAAGTTAAGAGCTTCAACTCCTGAAAGCTCCTGATACATGCACAGGGCAGACCGCCTCCGTGTGAGGGTCCACCCTATTCTCTGACCTTGAGCAAAGACTACGCCTCTGTTTCCTTGTATCCTGTGACAATTTCTTGGATCATGGGGCAATATGATCATATTTCTAAATTTGCATGTGTGTGTAAATTTTCATTTTCAGACAACTTCTCAGCTAGACAGCCAAATCCCCAACATCTGCAGGGCTAGAGCTGGGGCGATTTCCTCAGGAATCCCACCCACGTGTTTCCATTCAGGTGTAGTCATTGAGCGACGAAGGCCATTTCCAGAGGGAAGACAAATCTAGGGAAAAGGCTAATATAAAAGGCCAAGGGTGAGCAAAAATGGAATTTAGGTAGGTTTTTGAAGTGCTGCTTCAAATTGAGAGAGTGAGAGAAAATTCACAAAATATAAAGATAGACAAACTGATCACTTCCTCTGAAAATCAGCAATGCTGGAAATTACACCTATAAGAGGTACTAGCAACCTGAAAATAACATTATGTAAATGTCAACCTCTGCTCTCTAGGAAATAAAAGTACATGGATAATTTTCTAGTTGAGCATGTCATGAGATTCATCTAGCCTCACAAAGACTGGCAGCTAATAAAGTTCAAACTGTGATGGTCAAGCGAGCATCAACTTACACAAAATGGGGATGTGGAGTCAACTGGTTTTATTGTGAAATATAGCTTTTCATTCTATATATTTCTTTAAATCCAGAATGATGTTCTCTCTCCAGAATAGTTTATGTTATAACAGCATTCCACCAGGCAGAGAAGGAAAAGTGTCCATTCAGTAAACATGGATAGAAATAATGCAGAAGTAATTCTTAAGTCCACCATGATGAATGTGCCCATTTATTTTACCTACTCAGTTCAGAAGCCTTTTTAAAGCAGTAAATAACACTTTATATAAGCTCTTTAAAAATATTTTATTGTATTTTTTTCATGATCATTTAGTCCCTTAAATGGTAATGGAAGCAAACAAAAGTTTGAGACATCCTTAATATGAACCTGAGCTCCCTGAAATATTTTGAAACTAGCTCAAGTTATCTTACAGGATGCTCATATTGTGAGCACTCTAGTTCAAAGAATAAAGCATCTTTCAATAAAGTGATATAAGTAAGAATTTTAAAACAAAAACAATCGTTCCTATTTTACAAGGTCAAGAGTAAAAATCTACCTTTAGAGTAACTGAAATAACAATAGCATTAGTCTATGTTTTTCAAGTGTATTACACTTATCCTACATAGTTATAGAGCACAGCAGATATTCAGCCACCAGAACAATGAATGTGTCAACACATTTTGAAGTGACTGCACCTTAAAAAAGAACAAATCCAAACATCTATTAACACACATTAGCAGTTAAATATTATCCCTTTAAAAGCATCACAATTAAATAATTTTCAGACCACTATCTTTTAATAATGCTTTAAAATATTATTTTAGACACACAATGGAGAGTGTTTCAAATTAGTGTGGTTCACTAAAATACAGAGGAATTCTTCCATTACCTTTTTTGCCCCTCCCTCAACTTCCTCCCAAACTGCCACTAGGGGTCAGTATGAAGACACAGTTCCTCTCACTAACAGAAGGGAGAAGGAACTGAAAACCCTTCCTTGTGAAATCCCCTATACAACAAAGACAGTAACTACACATCTATAGCATTATTAAATCCAACTGATACATCAAGACTATAACATGAGTTTGCAATTTTCATAAGACTGTATGTTGATTTTGTAAATTGCTGTGGATTATTTCTAAAGTCAATGTTTTTTTTAATGTATTTTATTGATTATGCTATCACAGTTGTCCCATTTCTCCCCCATCATTCCCCTCCACCCTACACACCCTCTCCCACCCACATTCCCCCCTTTAGTTCATGTCCATGTGTCATAAGTTCTTTAGCTTCTACATTTCCCACACTATTCTTGCCCTCCCCCTGTCTATTTTCTTCCCACTATCTATGCTACTCATTCTCTGTACCTTTTCCCCCTCTCTCCTCCTCCCACGCCCCTGTTGCTAACCCTCCATATGATCTCCATTTCTGTGGTTCTCTTCCTGTTCTAGCTGTTTGCTTTTGTTTTAGGTGTGGTTCTTAATAGCTGTGAGTTTGCCGTCTTTTCACTGTCATATTTTTATCTTCTTTTTCTTAGATAAGTCCCTTTAACATTTCATATAATAAAGGCTTCATCATAAAGTCAATGTTTTTTTAATGCAAAAGTATTGTGACAAGATTACTTATTCAAAGTGAATCTGTGCCTATTGGCCAAGATGTATGATCTGGAACAGACATTAAAAGTTAATTTCAGGGTGTGGGTAGGTGGAGGTAGGCAAAGGGTGGGGTGAAGGGGGGTGGAAAGAGACTTTGCTTGAGGCAATGGTTGTGTGAGGCAGCGCATAGGTGATGTTTTGTCAAGTTGTACACTTGAAACTTGTATGGTTTTGTAAACCAATGTCACCCCAGTGAATTCAATAAAAAATTTTATTTTCAAAGGGTTATAATGCACCTCTCTAGCCATCTCAAAAGCATATGAAGTCTTTCCAGAAAGTATCCAGCTATGCACCATGAAAAAGAGAGACATTTTTTGAAGATACAAGAAACATTGTACATAGGACAATGATGCCTCAGTCCCCTTCAAAGTAGGCACCTTGGGACCTGACACAGTTCTCCTAATTGCCATCAGCTGCCTCATCTATTTTCCTGAATCTCATCTATGGTCTGAAATCTCTTCCCTTTTAAAGGTGATTTAGTTTTGGGAAAAACCAGTAGTCACAGGGCACCAAATCTCAGCTGTAGGGCAGCTGAGTCACCTGGGTGATTTGATGTTTTGCCAAAAACTGCACAAGAGGTGATGCATGAGCAGGTGCATTTTGTGATGAAGCTGTCAGTCACCCGTTGCCCATAGCTGTGGCCTTCTGGATCATCTGAATAGTTTCTGCGGAGGAATGTTCAAGCTTAATGGAAACTTTTATGCAGTTTCATTGCTCTACTCACTCAGTCATTTTGAATGCCATGGACACATACTGCACATGTTCACTCTACTGGTGTCTACCTCCCCCATTGACACTTACAGTGAAGTCGTCATTATTTATACATGTGTATTCCAGTCCACTCTTCTTTGCTCCCAGGTTACATTGAAGTCACACAAACCGTTCTTGTTATATTCACAATGGTTGGACTTTTTCCAGAAAGACCTCGTATATCCCATCTTCCTCTAGAGGAGTGGGGTGGGGGAGTAAAACTTGTGGTATTTTGCCAACTTTAGAGAGGCGGGTTTTTTCCTTCAAAATGACTACAAATTCACTACACTACAGCTTTAAGTGCACAATAAAATATAGGTAATTCTAAGGAATAGCATTAGTCTATAATTAAAGCTACAGAATGAAAGAAATAAAAGAAGTAAAAATAAATAGATATATGGTCTTCCCCTAACTCTATTAAATAAGGTAGAAATGAAAAACAAACAAACAAACAAGCCCAAAAGCCTTGAAACGTGCTTTCTGTATACACACGAGAGATTTAATGTTCTAGGACGTCACTTAAGGTTGGGCCCTACCCTGACAGTACTGAGAGGTCTTACAGAGTTCGGGTCGCTGTAAGTAAGTGCTGTCTTCTCTTGAAATACTTGCTGTATGAAGTTCTGTATGTGTATGCCTTTTAAATACTTTCTCTACAAATTGCATGGCTTTCTTGAGCATGGTGCTCCATGAATAATTCTAGTAGGTATTAAAATTACTCAGTTAAGCTTTATTTTTGTTAGTGAAGAGAAATATTAATACTGACAATATAAAATGACAGGTCATGCATATGTAATGAGGACACTCAAAAAAGTTCCCAAAGGTCTCAAAGGCACATCCGTATAGTTTGGGGGTATTCTATCCCTTTCTGGGGTCCTTTTTGGGTACACTTCTTACTGTCCCCCCACTCCCTTTGTTGTGGTCCTGACCTCACATCACACAGTAGTAGGACAGTTCCTAGAGAGAAGCTCTGTGTCTTTGCTGCCGTGGAGGCCAGCAGAGGCCCAGCAGTCAATCATGTTTTTATGTAACTACCATATATGCTGCCATCAGAGCTTTATGGAGTCACTGTTGTTATGGGAAGTCAAGAAGGGGCATAAAAATTGAAAATACAAGAAAACTGAAATAAGAGGACTCTCTAAGATTTAGTAAAATAATTAGTATTTTCATGGAGATAGCATGGAATAAGGACAAAGAATAGGAGTTAGTATGGTACGTGTGTAAATAATAGACTTGATTATGTGTTTTCTGTAGCAAAACTGCAGTTTTTACTTACTTATCTATAGGTATTAAAGTAATTATAGTTACTACTTTTTATATTTTTTATTCATTGTGTTTTGTTTCTTAAAATCACTGTATCTTTTGAAAAACATCTAGTCAATAACCATAATATTTTGTAATCTTTTCATAGTTTACCAATATTCAAAATTTAGTTAGTGCCGGAAGAGGGAAATGAAAAACATTGACCCCTTTTTATTCTTGGGATTAACTTAAAAACTCTAATTCTGATCAGATCCAACAGATGGCAGTGATGTTATAAATTAACAGTTGAAGGTATTATTATAATATACAGGATCTGCCCCTGAGAAGAACGTCGACCAAGAATAATTCTCTCAGTACTTGCATGAATATTTAAAACTTTGACACGATGAATTGGATAGAAGAGTACAGGTAAGCATAACATGAAATTTAGCTGAAATTATCATTCCTCTTGAAAATTAACTCTTTCCTTTCCAAAAGTATTACAAATTGAGAATTGTCCAAAAGATTAGCAATGAATCAGGAAAGGATGGATAATGGTGTCCAAATTAACTGAGTGGATTATATTTTTACATAAAATTCATTCCTGCTCTTCATTTCCATTTTCATCTATTTCTTTACATGGGGGTGGTTTTAATCTTCTCACTATTTATTCACTTAAAAATAATTTCACTTTCCTTTCTCCTTCTATAACTTTCAATAAATTAATCTTGTTGTTTTTGTCCTATTTTCAGGTGTCTTCAAATAGCTGTTTTTATTCTTATTCATTGCTTTTTTTACATTTTTATCCATTTTAAGTAATCTTTACTTTTCAGATAACAAAGAAGAAAGAGCATGAATAGAAGACTCCCTTGGTTCTCAGGCCTTTGGACTTGAACTGAGTTACATCACCATCTTTCCTGGTTCTCCTGATTGCAGATGGCAGGTCCTTGGACTCAAATGAGGCAATTCCAATGTATAAAATGTCTGTCCTTCCTCCTTTTCTTTTCTTTTCTTTTCTTTTCTTTTCTTTTCTTTTCTTTTCTTTTCTTTTCTTTTCTTTTCTTTTCTTTTCCTTTCTTTCTTTCTTTCTTTCTTTCTTTCTTTCTTTCTTTCTTTCTTTCTTTCTTTCTTTCTTTCTTTCTTCTCTTTCTAATCTATGTATCTCCTATTGGTTCTGTTTCTCTAGAGAACAATGACTAATGCATGTATCAGCTGAGAGCTAGGGAGGGAAAAGATTTATTTATTTATTTGTTTATTTACATTGTCTTCAAGAAATCCTTTCTTTTTTTATAAAACAACCTTATCTTCTGTGGAGGAAAGAACACAGACTTTGGAGTCCAACCGACTTGGGTTTAACTTCCAGCTCAGCTGTTTTAATAAATACTTGTGCCCAGGAAAATTAGGTAACCTTGCAGAGCCCAACTTTCTTCCTGAGTTGATGCATTATCTTGATAGTTTCACTTTTCAATGAATATAGGTCACTTACCACAGTGCTTGGAATACAGAGAGTACTCCTTTCCAACCTTTCTTCATAGTATTTACCCATAATGTGTTGCTTTAAACTGACTTTTTAAACACTTTTAGATTTATCTAATGTTTATGTCTATTTAAAATTGCTCTTGTAAAAAATGGATCTGGTAAGTTTTTTCTAAATTTATCAAATGTTATATGTTATCTTTAAGATTTCCATCATCATCCAGTTTTATTTGTACTGGAAGCTTCCACAAGAGTTAACCTGTCACCTGAATTAAACGACCTGCTCATTTTCCAAACAAGCCCAGGAATACTTGAGATTTTGTAACAGTCATGTGTCACTTCATGACGGGGATACATTCTGAAGAAAGTGTTAGGCAATTTTGTCACTGTGCACACACCACAGAATGCACTTAGGCAACATGGATGGTATAGTCTGCTACACAGCTGGGCTATATGGTCTAGCCTATTGCCGCTTCTAGGCTACAAACCTGTACTAATGTTACTGCACTGAATACTGTGGCCAGTTGCAAGTATTTGTGTATCTAAATGGTATTTGTGTATCTAAACATAGAAAAGAAGCAGTAAAAATATGGTATGCAGCACTTTTATGTGACTGCCATCACCTCAGACGCGTGAGGAACATGTTGCCCCTATGACTTTGCAATGGCTACGGCGTCACTAGGTGACAGGAATTTTCCTGCTCCATTGTAATCTGTGAGGACTGCCACAGGGTCGGTCATTGACCGAAACATCCTTATGTGCCGCATGACTGTATCTTTGGAAAACAGGCCTATCTGATGACTTGATTTCATGAGGGTTTCTGAAGCTTCATAAAGGTTTTACAGGCAGTCTAAAAGAAAATGTAAACTTCTTTGAAAGCCAAAATATTAGTGTTGAGTGAGCATCTCTGTACTTACTTTGCATTAGCGGGATTGCAAGTGGTCAGATTAGCCAGGGCCAGGGCCACGGCTTCCTTAACCTCTTCATTGTTGCTTTCTAGCAACTGAACCAACTGTGGAACCCTACAGAAAAAAGAAATGTAAAATGTAACTTTACCAACATCCACATCACCTAGAATATGGTAACCTAAAAATGTACGAAACGGTTTCTGGTTTGCTTACCCTGATGACTTAAGAAGTCTGCTGCCTGAGTTCTCACGCATTGCTGAGACAGCGTGCAAAGCAGCGATTTCAGTCCCATCGCTTTCAGAGCCCTGAAGGGCTTCAAGGAATTTTCAACCTCTTGTTCATGAAAAAGTTTTCTGTCTTCAGCGTTCACAAGCCAAAAGAAAAAAAAATAGAATTTTGTTGCAAACACTGCCCAAAATATGATAGGAATTCAAACTATTTGCTAGTTTTAGTCACAGAGCCTAAACTACACAAAAAATATCTATTTAACTTTTAGTTCACAGTGACTATGCAAAGTGAGTCAAGGATATTGCTCTTCTTTCTGTTCCCTTATATGATATCAGTACTATGGCAAAGAAAATTCTGTAACAAGAAAGAGCAGAGTTCTAGGTTTAGCAAGAACTCACTGAACAACAGTCAGGGGCCTGGCACGGCGCTGTGTTCACACCTGCGGTCTTCTCACTATGGACAGACAAACACCTGTTCCTTTGACGTTTCCTTTAAACACAAACCCAGTGTTTGAAGAGTAACTAAGATCTATCAACTGGTGAGCTGGAGAAAGTAAAAATGAGTAATAAGCTATGATTCCATAGTTTGTAAGTTTGTATAAAAATCATAATCTTCTATCTTAAGTTACAATACATGATTTAATCAAAGATTAAAATAATTATTTAACTGATAAATTACTACAAACATAATCTAAACATATATGAACATGTTTTTTTTTATTTGAAAACAGGTAAATTTATGACTTTAACCACATACCATAATAATTCAGACCTCATTATAAAACACTAAATTAAAAACCAAAGTATTTTTAATGTTCTTTTCATTCCCTAATGTTTTTCTCTTGATTTCAAAGATTTTAGTTGCTTTTATTCTTAGACAGAGGGGAAGAGAGGGAGAACAAGAGTGCAAGAAACATCAGTGTGAGACATCGAGCCACTCCGACTCATCGATCCATTGCCTCTCACTCTGACTGGGGAACGAACTCGCAACCCAGGCATGTGCCCAACCAGGAAGTGAGCCAGGGACCCTTTGCCCTGCAGTGCGATGCCCATCTCACTGAGCCACACCAGTGGGGGCTCATTTGATTTTTTAAATAAATGACTATCTCATTACTACGCTAAAGCAAATATTGCTTCAACTAAATTAGCACATGAAAAACTAATTTTTTGTTTTGTGTTCTATAGTTAATTCTGAATAAGTTACTATTTATTAAAAAGAATGTACTAGAAAATATATGTAAAACCAAATTCAGTTTTAATGCCATAAGAAGTACCAGAAACTATTTTGAAAAGAAACAGTTTACAAATAATTTCTTGTTTATTTACAATTTCTTTCATTAAACTTTGTCATTGGTTTGATTCTCCATGAACTTTTATGAAGTCAATTTACATGATTATAGTAGAAGAATGTGTGATATATGCTATTAGAATGTTGATATATGTGAAGAATATTCTGTTAAAATAAGAATCTCTGCAAAAATGTAGATACTAATTGAGATTATAACATCTACGTGTGGAAGTAACTAATTACTTATGTATATTTTGACTGTATTTTTCAGAAATTATTGCAACTAGGTTTTCATTTTAAAGTTAATATGTGATTTGTCTTCTTTCAATAACAACTTTTAAGTTGTCCTTTTCATAGTCATAGTATCACATGTAGATACCATCATATTTGCAGATTCTGTTGGACTTGGCTCACCTGATACATGGGTGTCTGCTGAGCAATCTGTCCATAACTGGCACTATCTAAATTACTAATGCTTCTGTTCATTTATCTTAAAACAATCATGAACCATGTCCTATAATCCTATCATTTTAATCACTTGCTCCTTTTATTTAAAATTAGAATTCAGACTTCTGGCCAAGATGGAGGCTTAGGTGGACATGCTATGCCTCCTCGTACAACCAAAATTAAGGACAACAAAGATTTAGAAATAAGAAAACAGGCAGAACTCATTGAAAATTGAACTCTATGGAAGTCTGACAACCATTCATCCAGACAGATAAGAGGGGTGGAGTTGCAGCAGGAAAAAGTGGAGGTTAGCAGACCTGAGTGTATAGGCAGCTGCTGGTGGACCCTGGCCTGCAGGCAGCAGCTAGTGGGCCCCAGGCACGGGGTGCCAATGGGCAGACCCAGTGAGGCCACGCAAGGTCACTGGCTGACCTGACGGTCCCACATTCACGTGCAGATAATCCAGGTGAAGGGGAAGAGGCAGAAGGGACTGGAATCCGAGAAAGAGTGGAGGAAGTGCCATTGTTCCCTCTGGGACCCCGCCCCCACATGCAGCATCACAACCCAGCAACTGGGCTGCCTCGCCTTGGGGAACACCTAAAGCTCTGCCCCAAATACATAACAGCCGACCAGACCGCCCCCCCAAAAAAAATGGCTCAAACGGGAGAATAGATCAAAGCCCCAGAGCCAATTCATCGAAGTGACCAAGAGATAGCCAACCTATCAGATGCACAGTTAAAAACACTGGTGATCAGGATGCTTACAGAATTGGTTGATTTTGCTCACAAATTAGATGAACAAATGAAGGCTACAATAAGTGAAATGAAGGAAAATGCACAGGGAACCAATAGTGATGGGAAGAAAACTGGGACTCCAATCAATGGATTGGACCAGAAGGAAGAAACAAGAATTCAAAAAAATGAGGAGAGGCTTAGGAACTTCCAGGACATCTTTGAACATCCCAAGATCCAAATTATAGGGGTACCAGAAGGGGAAGAAGAAGAGCAACAAGGGGAAAACTTATTTGAACAAATAATAAAGGAGAACTTCCCCAATCTGGCAAAGGAAATAGACTACCAGGACATCCAGGAAGCTCAGAGAGTCCCAAAGAAGTTGGATCCAAGGAGGAACACACCAAGGCACATCATAATTACATTAGCCAAGATTCAAATGAAGCAGAGAATTCTAGAAGCAGCAAGGGATAAGGGGACAGTCACCTCCAAAGAAGTTCTCATCAGACTGTCAGCTGATTTCTTAAAAGAGACCTTCCAGGCAAGAAGGGGCTGGAAAGAAATATTTGAAGTCTTGAAAAACAGGGACCTATATCCAAGATTGCTCTATCCAGTGAAGCTGTCATTTAGAATGGAAGGGAAGATAAACCACTTCTCAGAAACGGTTAAGTTCAAGGAGTTCATCATCACCAAGCCCTTATTATATGAAATGTTAAAGGGACTTATCTAAGAAAAAGAGGATAAAAAATATGACAGTAAAAAGACAGCAAACTCACAGATATTAACAACAACACCTAAAACAAAAGCAAACTAAGCAAACAGCTAGAAAAGGAGCAGAACCACAGAAATGGAGATCACATGGAGGGTTAGCAACAAGGGAGTGGGAGGAGGAGAGGGGGGAAAAGGTACAGAGAATAAGTAGCATAGATGGTGGGTAGAAAATAGACAGGGGGAGGGTAAGAATAGTGTGGGAAATATAGAAGCTAAAGAACTTATGACACATGGACATGAACTAAATGAGGGGAATGTGGGTGGGAGGGAGTGTGGAGGGGAATGATGGGGGAGAAATGGGACAGCTGTAATAACATAATCAATAAAATACACTAAAAATTTTTTAAAAATAAAATTAGAATTCAGGCCCTGACCAATGTGGCTTGGTTGAATGTTGTCTCACAAGGTGAAAGGTCACTGGTTCGATTCCTGATCAGGGCACATGCTTGAGTTGCAGGCTCTGTCCCTGTTGGGGTGTGTAGAGGAGGCAACTGATCGATGTTTCTCTCTCACATGGATGTTTCTTTCCCTCTCTTTCTTCCTCCCTTTTTCTTTCTCTAAAAAAATAAATTAAATTAATTTAAAAATATTAAAATAAAATTAGAAGTCAGGCAGTCCATAAGTTTCATTAAAAAGCTGCAATTAATATATACTTAAATCTCAACTATGTGGCTTCTAAAATGTTTTAAAATATATGCAGTCCTTATTAGTTTTTCTGAATAAACAAGATCTGAAATTTTGCCAAAGTCTCTGAACCAAATTGCTTAGACTTATAATTAAGAGTTCCCTGATGGCTTTAAGTCAACCACACTAAACAGAGCACCCTGAGTGCGGATTCTATCGGAAAAATCAACCAAAAGAATTAATTTGAAAAGACTAAGTCTGCAATATGTAATTGTTGCATTAAAAATAGTACATATGCAATTATTGGGAAATTTTTAAAATAATTGAAATACTGTGGGCAATTAGTTCCTCAGTCCTGCCCACAGTGTTCTCAGAATCCAGCTGTGCTCACAAACCTCAAAGGTGCGGACTGCAGCGTGGCTACGACAGATTTAAAGGATGTATTAACATAGTAGCCAAGTACCTTCATCGAATTGCTACACTGAGAAGTGAAGTGTTTACGTTTTAATTATGCAGATAATAAAGATGGCAAGGTAATTATGCTGTTAATAGAGGACCGTCCTTTTAAAATTACATTTGTTCAGTATCACTGAAATAAAAAGCATAAGCTTTTGTAACTGAAGATAAATCGGTATGTGATGATGCTTTTCTTCACCTCTTCTCGAAGTCCTTATTGTGCCACCTCTGCTCCTGCTGAGATGTCAATGCCAGTTCAGTAACCTCCTGGCCACATGGTCATTAACATCCTCCTCCTCCTGATGCCAAGTCAAAGGCATGCTGATTTGGGCTTTCAGTAGTTAAAATGCATGGTAAAACTTTACTCAGTAAATAAAACTTAAAGAATGTATGTTAGGTGTTAGTTTCAACTGCTTTAACATGCGATGGGAATGCTTTACTGATCATACAAAAATTATTTTGATGATGAGTGGGAAATAATATATGTTATAAATGAACACTGATGGGTACACTGTTCTTAACAAAAGTATAAGGAGCAATATTTGTTAAAACCTAGTTAAGAACAGAATTTTCTAACTGTGGAAAATTATTTTAAAACTCTTTCATGATTATTTACTTTCAATATGGAAATATGAGAAGATAACTTTGTCAATCCTTATAAGCTTTTAGAGTTTGTCATTGTTACTAATATCAAATAAGGCATGTCTAAAATAAAATAAGTCATCCCTGACGGGCCTGGGTCTGGCAAGAGAGGCCAAGGCAGGCCATGGCAGACATAAGTAGGGGACACAAGACACACAGGTAGGACCTGGAAGCACGGCCCAGTCTAGCATGGAGGCAGGAAGGTAGGGGTGGTCCTGGTAGGGGTGGTCATTGTGGGTGTGGCCAGGTAAACAGTGTTAAGAGGTAAGTAAACCAATGGAAAGAGAAGAGAAGAATCAGGTAAATGAGGAAGATACCAGTCCATCCTGTCATACTGGCCCTGGGGAGGAGACTCGGTTCTGTGCTAACACTGTGTCCTGAGCAGAGGGGGCAGCCCCACCCACAAATGTGATGGCCAAGGCAGTTCAGAGTCTTTGGGGGCATTTTCCTTCCACAGAAGTGATGAATGAAGAGGCACTCTCAAATCCCCCTGTCCTGCCAATCAGCAGAGGGCTCACTCTGTGGGATTTGTGAACAGAAAGAGAAATCTTAAATCTTTGTGGAATCAACTCTTTCCAGAGGCTCCAAGAATCAAGCTGCCAGACCAACTATAAGAAAATCAAACCTTCTGTGCACCCACTGGATTTACAGATTCATTGGACTCACTTTTCCAGTGTTTGTACAGTGAGTCAACAAAGGTAGAAACAATTTAGGAAGGAAGGAGACTATGCCAGAAAGGATAGAGCAAGGTTTCCAGGTGAGTGAACTAAACCATAAAGTGGAAACCTTTACAGTAAACAGAGGAAACCTGCAAGACAAAAGGCGGAGGATCTCTACTGCAGTGCACGGGGGCAGTTGGTGGAGTGAGGTTAGGGTAGCTGTAAACCGGGTCCCCTCTGGAAAACAGGGTGCTGCAAAGCAATGAAAGTTAACTTTTGTTGTGTGCCTGGTTGGTATTCCAGAGTATCAGGTCAAACTACCTGAGGTCATTCACAGGGCATTGCGCATGAACGAACATGCACTACATACCCACTACAGACGAGCCAGATGGAAGCCATGGTAGGAGGAAGCTGACAGCACATTTAATGCAGAGTGGGGTGCACTAAAGTAAGGCATGAGAAAATACATTGTAAAGTTTCTTACAGGAAGGTAGAAAAGCCAGCTATTTTACTAAAACTTTCAATAGCAGTGGAATTAGTAAAAGTGATGTGATGTTCTCTCTAAGCCTAGCCATTTGAAAAACATGGATACCAATAGGTCAAAACAAAATTTTCAAAATCAGAATCCAAACTAAGGGCCTAAACCAGAGAAAACTTGTGCAAAAATTATGGTGCAGCCTAAGTTATATACTCCAGAGCACAATGGAGGGTATCTGAGCAAGAAGAAATGGATAATCAATGTTTGTATCATAGCACAAGATGGAAGAATCTCTGATTCCAAGCTAGGACATCTAGACTTCTTCCTGTTTACGCTAGTCCAGGAGTTATTAAATTGGAGTCCATGGATCCAGAAGGCATAGATGGGCTTCTGGCAGCCTATGAACTCCCTGAAGGTGATTTCAGGGAGATTGTTGAGCAAATGTGCGGTCAGGATGGGGAAGCTCTTTCATCAGCTTTTCAAAGACATTGAAGACCCTTCAAAAGTTGAATGTAGATAATGTAGTTGGATGTATTTGGAAGTTATCAGAAACATAGGCAAGAATTCAGAAGATAAGTCAAATTATTTGGGATTCAGAAGCAAATGAGTCAGCTGAAACACAAGCACAAGTAAGATTACTCAGGGAGATTTAAAAGACAAGACAGAAGTTGGGAAGACAAGTTTAATACTGAAATGATAGGCAGATGAGAGGTTGCAAGCAAAGGCAAGGGTTGGTCTGATGATTAGGATCATCATCAGGGAAGAGGGGTGTTGGGGAAGTCAAGGGGTAAAGGAGTTTTCCTGTGGAAGAGGCAATCAACAGTCTGGAATGCCACAAGATCAATATAGAAAAATGCTGAAAATGTATCTGTAGGACTTGGGAGTTGGGAATCATTGTTAAATTCTACAAAGACCATTTTTGCAGGATGATGGATGCAGAAATCATATATAGAGGAGGCTAAGGGATGGCAATAAGATGAAGAGGTGAAGTAATTTAAATTGACTAGTCTTTTGATTGAGAGGTTGATTAAGAAGAAAAGGAGAAAAAGAGGGTCTTGAAGCAGGAGCAAGAAAGGAGGAAACAAATTTCCATTAACTACCCCTGGCTAATGAATAATTATGAGCCCCACAGAATGTTCTAAATTTATATCAGTTTCCTCCTACATAACCAGTGGTACCAGGAGAAAAATAGCACATTACTGTTGCAATACCACATCGTCATCCAAAACTGGGCAAAGTACTGTACTGCCATCTCAACTGATGGGGAAAAGGGCATAGAGCACCCCTATAAGCCTTGTCTATTTATTAAAACCAGACTGAGGCAGAGCACTCCTCATTCCTTGGTGAATAAAACATTAAAAACCAAAATTATGAAAGAGTGCCTAATAGGTATGAAAGAAAGAGAACAGAGATGGTCTAGGGATGATATGTATTTCTGGAAGAAAATAGTAAATAAAACAAAAACAATAATCAAAAGTATAAAAAAGGTATTATAGAAAAAATAGTTTCCTATGTTAGGGAAAATAAGCAAAACATGATTCTGGAGATCAAAAACCTTTATGATGTTATAGGTAGAAAGAGAGAGAATCTCAGACACATTTTGGAAAAATTTTCGAATTCATAGGATGACAGATTCCACCTAAACACAAAAAGAAAGCATCTTATATACAAAAGAATGGGAATCGGGCTGGCCTTAGACCAGACTCTAGAAAAGCAAGGTTAATAGAAATATGAGGAGAAAATGTTATAGCAGAAGAATTCCAAACCCAGCTAAACTGTCATACACAGGGTGGGGCAGGAGTAGGTTTTACAGCTGTGAGTATGTGCAACATGAGTTTTTATTGTATTATTGTTTATTCATTATGTATTATTTTCCATATGAACAACTATAAACCTACTTTCATCCCACCCTGTATGTTTAAAGGCAACAAACATGCACAGGTAAGGAAGGTCTCAAAAAATATCCTACTCTTGATTATTACTGAAAAAAATACTTTTAACAGAAAAAGTATAATCTGGTTAATTGAGAAAATCAAAAATAAAATCTTAAGAATGAGTATGTTTTATTATGAGAAATTCACAATGTATGCTCAGAGAGATCTAATATGTACAGAACTCCAAATGGTAAATGTGAATGGAATGGCAAAGTGATTCTCAGAAAATATAGGTTTGTATAGATTTTTGAGAGGAGAATCTATAACCCCCTGATGTGAAATTTACAAATATTAGGGAAAAAAGAGTTACAAAGCAAAAATGATAAATATTGTAATTATACTGTTTATCTTTAAAATAACCATTAAAATTTTTAAATCTATATAACAAATAGAAAAAAGAAAACAAAGTAGATCACATAGAAAAATAAAAAGCAGAAAGCGTAAAACCTGATGTCAGAAATAAGGTCAAATATAATAGTTGTAAAAATAAATCCAACAATGTTTTATCACCTTGTCTTCGGATCTAGCAGTAGTGAGGGTTTCTCAATATTGCTAATTTCTGGAGGTCTCACCATTTCTTGTTTGTTCACTTAACCCTACCTACCTATTCTTGTAAAAGTAGTCTCTTTATTCATCTCTGTATTTAGACTATCTGGAGTTTACAGAGTTGTTTTCTGCCAAGATCATGTTTGATAATGCATAGCAATCTTAATATCAAATCAGAATATTAACTTAAAAAGCAGTAAGTGAAATTTTTTAAAAAATCAGTGGTGGATGTAAAATATTATTAAATAAAACAAATATAAAGTTATGAGAAAATTAACAGAAATAACAGTGGGAAACTTCTAATATACTACTCTTCATCAGTGATAGATCAAAGTAAATAAAAAATAAAGACAAGGGACTGTACAATGTAATTTATAAAGTAGAGCTAAAAGATAAATAGCAAACTCTACATTCTATAGGAAATACATCTTTTAGTCTACTCAACAAGTATTCATTCACTTATACCAGTCATTGTTATCCTTATTTTCTAGAATACTGTCTTTCATATAGCATGCATATAATAAATATTTGTTAAGAAATAGGCAAAGAGTATATCTTTTCAAGGTTGCATAGAATACTTGGGCACACTGATAATATACTAGGCCTCAATGAAAATGTGAAGCAAAACTTGTAGTTTTCAAAACTACAAATCAAAAATTTTTTTTAAAGTTTTTTTTTTTTTTTAAAGATTATGGCTCTCTTTTTCTTTTAGATTTTATTTATTTATCTTTAGAGGGGAAGGGAAGGAGAGAGGGAGAGAAACATCAATGTGTGGTTGCCTCTTGTATGTCCCCTGCCGGGAACTGGCCTGGCAACCCAGGCATGTGCCCTGACTGGGAATCGAACCGCGATCCTTCGGTTCGCAGGCCCGCGCTCAATCCACTGAGCTACACCAGCCAGGGCCAAATCAAAAATTTTTTAATTTAAAAATGTGTCTCTGTGTCCTGGCTGAGAAATAGAATCTGGGATTCACTGTAGGTCTTTCCCTCAAAGGATTGGCCCAATATGCTGATATGGTCAAAAGTCTGACTAAAATACCTGTTTCATAGGACTAAATTTGAAAATAACATAAAGCCATCTTTGCATTATTTAATATTTATATCATTTGTGGTGCATATTTTCCAAATGTTGGTTATAATACTTCTCATCACACTCCGGGAGGGTATCATGAACACAAGGAAGTCCAGAAAAGGGAAGAAAATGATTACGGGATAACCTGAGAACATGATTATTGGGAGAGACTGAACAAGACAAGGATTTTTCAGTCTGTAAAAGAGGTAATTGAAGAGAACATGAAAAAAATCACAAATGGCATAGATGAAATAAATTTTAATTTAGGGACAGCTGTAATAAAACAACAATAAAAATTCATATTTAGTAATTAGATTCTAAAATAGTCAGGAGACACAATTGGGAACTTGAATGTAGTAGATTCATATAACATTAAGTGCCAGATGGGACTTAAAGACAGTCTGGTCAAATTTTTGTGTGTTATAAATAGAGAATGGAGTTCAATAAATGGTCCTGGGTATATGGATATTCACATGCAAAAGAATGAAGGTGGATACAATAAGGTATTGTACACCATATACAAGAACAACTCAAAATAGATCAAAGACCTAAATATAAGAGCTAAAACTATGAAACTGTTGGAAGAAAACCTAAGGGTAAAGCTTCATGACATTGGATTTAATGCCATTAATGATTTCTTGGATTTGACACCCAAAGAATAGGTGAAAAAGAAAAAAATAAGATAAATTGGACCACATCAAAATAAAAAAAAACCAAAAAACTTTTGTACATCAAAGGACTCAATCAACAGAGTGAAAAGTAACCTACAGAATGGGAGAAAGTATTTTCAAATTATGTATCTGATAACAAGTTAATATCAGAATATAAAAGGACTCCTAGAACTCAGCAACAATAACAAAAATAGACCACCTAGTTAGAAAATGGGCAAAGAATTTGAATATACATTTCTCCAAAGAAGATATACATACAGTCAATAAGCACAAGGAGAAGATGCTCAACCTACTAGTTATTTTAGGGAAACACAAATCAAAGCACAGTGAAATAACCATTTCACCCCATTAGGATGGCTCTATCAAAAAATCAGTGGGAGGAGGTTGAAGAGGTTATGGAGGGATAAATGGTGATGGAAGAAGACTTGACTTAGGGTAGTAATCATAATACAATATACAGATGATGTATTATAAAATCGTTTAATTATATATTAAACCTATATATTTTTACCTGAGACCAATGTCACTTCAATAAATTCAATAAAAAAGAAAATATTGAAAAGAAAATATTGAGAAGTAAACAAACTGGAACCCATGTGCCCTGCTGATGGGAATGTAAAATAGTATAGCCACTATGGAAAACAGTATGGCAATTCCCCAAAATGTTAAACATAGAATTACCATATGATCTAGCAATTCCACTTGGAATGTATACCCCAAAGAATTGAAAGCAGGGACTTGAAGAGATATCTGTACATCCATATTCATAGTAGCATTATTCTCAATAGCCAGGAGGTGGAAGCAAACCAGATGTCCACGGATGGGTGAATGGAGCAACAAAATGTGGTCTACACATGCAACAGAATATGGCTCAGCCTCAAAAAGGAAGGAAATTCTGACACATGTCACAGTGTGGTCAGACCTTGAGAACACCATGCTAAATAAAACAAGCCAGTGAAAAAAGGAAAATTATTGTAGAATTCCACTTATATAAGTGCTTAGAATAGTCAGAATCATAGAGACAAAAAGAATGGTAGTTGCCAGGGACTGCGGGGAAGGGAACGTGGAACATTACTGCTCAGTGTGTATGGAGTGTCAGTTTTGCAAGATGAAGAGAGTTCTGTGGATGAAGGGTGGTGATGATAGCACAGCAATGTGAATTTATTAAGTGATTAAGTGAATTTACTTATTGGTTCATTGAATGATTAAGATGATAAATTTCATATTATGTGCATTTTACCACAGTTAAAAATAATAATAATCCCTGGCTGGTGTGGCTAAGCAGGTTGGGCACTGGACTGCAGGCCCAAAGGTTGCCAGTTTGATTCCCGGTTGGGGCACATGCCTGGTTTGCAGGCCAGGTCCCCATTTGGGGGCATGCAGGAGGCAGCTGATTGATGTTTCTCTCGTATATCAATGTTTCTCTCCCTTTCTTTCTCCCTCCATTTCCCTCTTTCTAAAAAATAAAAAAATAATAAAAATAAAATCTTTAAAAATAAAAGAACAAAACTCATTTCCTTTTCTTCAATCAAAACCTGCTTCTCTCCTTAAAGTTCCTGTTTCTGTGAGTGGCACCATTCTACTTCTTGCTTCCCAGGCCAGAAACCTGGCCTTGTCCTGGACATCGTCTACTCCCTCCCTCAATGTGTGTAATCATTCAACAAACAATTACGGACTTTCCAGGTGCCAAGCTCTGTGCTGGTGATTCTCCTTGCCTATGAGTCCATCCCAAGCACTGCATCTCTACTTTAGGACACCCTCACTTCTCCCCTAGGTCACCCCAGCAATCCCCTTCCTGTTTTTTTGGCTGATCCTATGTAGTTCTAATCTCTTCTCCACTTTGCAACAAGAGCGTTCTTTCTTTAACAAGTGAAAATCTGTAATGACCTCTCCTTTCTCTAAGTCATTCAAGGCTCTTTGTTGCTGTCAATATAAAGTTCAAAGTCTTTAACTTGGTTTACGATACTCATTAACATTTGACTTTTCATTTCTTCTACAACCTTAACTCTCAGTTTTCTGCTGCATTCTACTCACTAACCATTCTGAAAACTTTCAGTTCTGCAACTTACCCTGCTCTGCCCCTCTCTGGAGTCTACACACACTGTTCTTGCACCTTAGAGCACTGCTGATCCTCCCCCATTCCCCCAGGAGCTCTTTGCCCCGCCACTTTCTATTACTTACTCTAGGTTCTAGCCTGAACAGGTCCTTCCTACTTCAGGAAGGCTTATCTGATCCAAGTGTGCATTAGGTGACCCTTATCTGATCCACGTCTCCATTAGGTGACCCTCTTGAGTGACCTTGTTCTTCCATCGTCACATTTAACATTGCATTGCGATTGCCTGTTTACTTGCCTGTTCTGGTCTTATTGACACCAAGGGGTGGCTCAATAATCATTAATAAATAAGTCAATAAATAGGTCCAGAGAGGCTGTAGTTCACTCATAGCACCACACCGAGTTAGTGCGGAATTAGTAGTAGAAGTAAAATACCAGGATGGGTGACAAACTCATGAAACTCACCACCCCAAGAGGGGCGGAAACAATCTTTGAACAGCCCAGCCACACCAATCAAAAGAGAAGTTGAGATATGTGAAAATTTTAGGAGTAACGTTGTTCCTGTCTTCCCACTGCCCTGTCTTTGGGTCTCAAATAGCTACAGTCTGTGACAAATAGAAAACAGAACTGACCAGATATGATAAGTAAGGTCTAGTTCCTCTAATGACACACTAACATAATTTTTGCTTCCTATTTCTGTGAGCTTATGCTCTGGTGATCTAGAGGTCTAAGTTCTAAAGTGAAAAATGCTTCCACCAGGAGACACAGAACAAAAAAGATTGCTACCTGGCCACTTTGGGCTCCTTATGCCTCTAAATCAACAGGCAAAGGAAGTTTCTGTGCTGGCTGGGGTGACTGATTCCTACCACCAAGGGGGAATTGGACTGCTACTCCACAGTGGAGGTAAGAAAGAGTTTATCTAGAAAACAGGAGATCCCTTGGGGTGTCTCCAAGTGTTACCATGTCTTGTGATGAAAGTAGATGGAAAGCTACAGTAACCCAACCCAGGCAGACTACTAATGGCCAGACCCTTCGGGAATGACATGCAGGTCACTCCACCAGGCAAAGAACTAAGATGAGCTGAGGTACTCGCTGAGGGCAAAGGAAAGATGGGAGGAGTATTTCAAGAAGGTAGTTCTCAGTTCCAACTATGACCACATGGTCAGTTGTAGAAAACAGGCTGTAGTTGTCATGAATATTTCTTCCTTATTTTGTTATGTATATGTGTGTACATGCAATATCTTTAATTTCTCCCTTCTCTTATTCCCTTACATAACATAAGAGGTATGACTTTATGAACTAGTATTTAAGCATTGGTAATTTTACCTCATAGTATTTAAGTTGTAGGAGATCGAGGAGAAGAGTAAACATCATCCAAGGACTTTACACCCTATTCTGGGGAAGGTGCCGACACATTTTTGTTTGTACACAGGATGTCTGCATCATTTTAGGCAGCAGGAGACCCTGCTGCTGTTTATTTGGAGATGAGGTATGATTTAAGAAGATGTGTGTTGGTGCCAAACCAGCAGGAGCGCACCTGTGATGGTTAATTTGTGTTTTAACTTGGTGAGGCCACATTATATAGATGTTTGACCAGACATTATTCTAGAGCTAAAAAATTTAATTATTTAGGTGAAATTAATATTTAAATCAGTAGATGGAGTAAAGCAAGATTACCCTCCATAATGTGGGATACATTATTCTTCTTGCTTTACCCTAGAGAAAACTATGGCAGACCAAGATTAAAAGAATAATTCTACCCATTTCAGGAATTCATGAAAAAGATCATAAGTCATAATTACAAATCTTAAATATTTAAACCATAAGATTTTAATTAAGGTACAATTGACATATTAACATTATATTAGTTTCAGGTATACAATATTTGTATATATTACAAATATTACCACATTGAGTCTAGTTAACATTTGTGAACTTAAACAGTTACCAAATTTTTCTTTTTATTTTTTAAAGTAATTGTATTGATTATGCTATTACAGTTGTCCCATTTTTTCTCCCCTTTATTCCCCTCAGCCCTGCACCCACCCCTCACCAGCATTACCCTCCCCTCTCAGTTCACATCCATGAGTTGTACATATAAGTTCTAGCCTTTATTATTAGTCTGATTTAATCATGCTGATAAACTACGTAGTGACGAGCAAATTAGTCCATTATACTTAGTACTATGCTTAAATATAATAAAATTTCATTTAAAAATATTCTACAATTCACATTTTATAACAATGTTTAAGAGAGATATATTTTCTAAGAGACAGCTGAATAAATGTTGTAAATACCTTAGTTTCCAGGATCTTAACAAGGTGGTCCATACCTTGGTTGTCTCTTAGAATTGCTTGTGAACACTTATCACTTGTAATGACATCTAAGGTTTTGAGAGCCAACGACTGAATAACTGGATATTCTAACTTCAAGAGCTCTAATATTGAAGGGATTGCATTCAGTTCTTAAAGTGTAGCTCAACACTGAAAATCCTGCTATGAAATACAAATTATTAAATAAGCAATTTTTAAAGCAAAATATAGTCTCAAGAATGGAGAACTTCTGTTTTTCTAAGAATATTCTAAGTTATAATTTTCAAATCTTTTATTCCAGAGTCCCTTCCAAAATAACTCACAAATAAAAGTAATTAAACTGTCAATTGACAACACCAAAATATTCATTTTAGCTATGCAGACATTGTCAATAATAGGAAATAAACATGACCCATGACTTTAGCAGTATCTATTGTTTCTTTATTACACAGCAGATTCCTATTTTCATAAATGGTGTTACAACAAAAGCTATGCATAATTAAATTCTTTTCACACCCTCTGTCATGTTTCAAATAGTTTGATAAAATGAAATGTTGGCATCAGTTCCTTATTATCTTCATTCAAATGGATTGTTTATGAAATGCTTCTATGCACACAGTCATATTAGCAGGCCCTGTGCTTGGAAATGCATATCAGGTTTAGTTCAGACACATGACCTTTATTTAAGACATTTACAACATCAAGGGGTCATTAGAGGCTAGACAAATTGCTCTGCAGTGTCTGTCTGCAATTTCATGTGTGTGAGTTTGGGGGGGGGGGAGCTGGTTGGACTGAGCAATGGAGAAAATAAAACAAAATGCCCTGAAAAGCTCCCAAAATCTGACATTTTATTTTTTCCCTTTTTTAAAATATATTTTATGGATTATGCTATTACAGTTGTCCCATTTGTTCTCCCCTTTATTCCCCTCCACCCTGTAATCCCCCCAACCCCCACCATTCCCCCACCTTAGTTCATGTCCATGGGTTGTACATATAAGTTCTTCAGCTTCTCCATTTCCTGTGCTATTCTTAACCTCCCCTTGTCTATTTTGTACCTACCATTTATGCTACTTATTCCCTGTACCTTTTCCCCATTCTCCCCCCTCCCACTCCCCATTAATAACCCACCGTGTGATCTCCATTTCTGTTCCTGTTCTAGATATTTGCTTAGTTTGCTTTTGCTTTAGGTGTGGTTGTTAATAGCTGTGAGTTTGCTGTCTTTTTTACTGTCATATTTTTTATCCTCTTTTTCTTAGATAAGTCCCTTTAACATTTCATATAATAAGGGCTTGGTGATGATGAACTCCTTTAATTTGACCTTATCTGAGAAGTGGTTTATCTTCCCTTCCATTCTAAATGACAGCTTCACTGGATAGAGCAATCTTGGATATAGGTCCTTGTCTTTCATGACCTTGAATACTTCTTTCCAGCCTCTTCTTGCTTGCAAGGTTTCTTTTGAGAAACCAGCTGATAGTCTTATGGGAACTCCTTTGTAGGTAACTGTCTCCTTTTCTCTTGCTGCTTTTAAGATTCTTCCTTTACCTTTAATCTTGGCTAGCTAATGTAATTATGATGTGCCTTAGTGTGTGCTTCCTTGGGTCCAACTTCTTTGGGACTCTCTGAGCTTCCTGGACTTCCTGGAAGTCTATTTCCTTTGCCATACTGAGGAAATTCTCCTTCGTTATGTTTTCAAATGAATTTTCATTTTCTTGCTCTTCCTCTTCTCCTTCTGACACCCCTATGATTTGGAGGTTGGAATGTTTAAAGTTGTCCTGGAGGTTCCTAAGCCTTTCCTTGTTTTTTTGAATTCTTGTTTCTTCCTTCTGTTCCGGATGAATGTTTATCTCTTCCTTCTGCTCCAAACCTTTGATTTGAGTCCTGGTTTCCTCCCCTTCAATGTTGGTTCTCTGTACATTTTCCTTTATTTCACTTTTTGTAGCCTTCACTTTTCCTCCATTTTGTGACCATATTCAATCAATTCTGTGAGCATCCTGATTACCAGTGTTTTGAACTTTGCATCTGATAAGTTGGCTATCTCTTCATTGTTTAGTTGTATTTGTTCTGGAGCTTTGATCTGGTCTTTCATTTGTGTCGGGTTTTTTTGTTTGTTTGTTTTGTTTTTTTGTTTCAGTGAATCTGTTTCATAGTAAGGGGCAGGAGCCTTTGGTGTTTGCCAGGGTGGGGCAACCCACATTGCTGTATCATGGTGCTGTATGTTAGGAAGGGGTTCAAAAAGAAACAGTGCCGCTTGCTTAGCTCTCCACCAGCTTTCAGTCATTTCCTCCACTACCCACAAGCAAATAGGGCCCTTCTGGTGCTGATTCCCAGGTGGGTGGTTTTGTGTAGGTTCTAGAATCCTGTGAGTCTCTCCTGTGAGGCTGGGAGTTTCTCCCACTGCCCCAAACCCCACAGGTGTTTTCAGTCAGAGGCTTTGAGGCTTTATTTCCCTGTGCTGGAGCCCTAGGTTTCCAGGTCAGTCTTGTTCTGCAGTTGTTCTTCCTGGTTTATGCACACAAGTGTGGCGCTGCTCCATCTGCTAGCCAGTGCCTTGCGAGCTTCGCTAGCTGTTGCCTCATTTGACATAGTCCTCCAGCCACCACCTTGCCGTGAGTCCTCTCTGCCTGGCTGCCCACCTCCACCCCTCCTACCAGTCCGGGTGAATGTTTATTCTTTAACTACTTGGTTGTTGGACTTCCATAGTTTGATTTTCTGGTAGTCCCAATTTTTTTTTGTTTTTAAATTTGTTGCTGTCCTACTTTTGGTTGTGCGAGGAGGCAAAGTAGATGTACCTATTCCTTCATCTTGTCTGGAAGTCCCAAACTCTGATGTTTTAAATGAAAACGTGATAAATGTAAAATAGTATTAAAGGTGGAAAAGGCTGCACTTAAAGCTTAACTTTCCTCTATCCATCCTTCAACTGTTAATATTCAGCTTCCTTCAGACATAAAAATTTGAGGTTTCTGTTTGTTTTGGGTTGAATTGTATCTTCCCAAAACGTAGGTTGAAGTTCAAACCCTCAGTACCTCCACATGTGACCTTATTTGGAAATGGGGACATTGCAGATATAAGTAAGGTCACAGTGGAGTAGGGTGGGTACTCAGTGGGGTCCTTCTAAAATTGGCGTCTTCATAAAAAGAGAGAGAAACGACTGAGGGAGAGATTGCTGTGCTGCAGCTGCAAACCAAATAGTCCCAAGGAGTGACGGCCACCGTCAGAGGCTGAGAAGAGGCAAGGAATGCTTCTACTCAGAGTCCCATGGCCCTCTGATGCCCTGATGTCGGACTTGCAGCCTCCACAGCTGTTAGCGAATACATTTCTGTGTTTGAAGCCACCTGCTTTGCTGTCCTAGGAAATTAATGCACTGTTATCAACTAGTACTTCTGTTGTGGAGAATAGTGGGGGTAAAGTCTTTTCATTTCTGTTTGATAAAAAATAGGGAAAGAGAGCTGTAAAGAGTTTTGGGATGTAAAACACAAACATGCTTGGAGGATTATTTTGGCCTATTGGATAAGGGTAAGCCTTAAGTTACCAGAGAAGAGAAACAAGCTGAGCTGCTTCTTGAGGATGCCTTTTGTACGGAGGAGTAAAGGTGAAACCAGTCAGTGCCCAGCCAAGTGGCAAGGACTGCTAAGACCAGGAATGTATGCTTTTGCTGCCTTTGGTATGAGCCTATGGGGCGCTTCTCTACATTGTTTGTCTAGACAGTTTGCCTCTCAATGTACCCTCTCCCACCTTTACTTCACCATTTCTTCCTTTCACATACTCTACTGCTGGCTACTTACAGTGGTGTTTTTGTATTTTCAAATGACCTAAAGTTGATCAAATGTGCATGGAAATTGTTCAGGAACTGAGTAGAAGAAAAGGCAGAGACGCCTGTTCATTGTGTCAGGGAGCTGACCTGCTGTGGCTGTGAGGGTGCGAATGTTGGGTTGGGAGGTGGGGCAGTGGTGGCGGATAAGGAGAGACAACACAGATTGGGAAGGAGAAGGTGGTCAGTTTCCATTAAAAAAGAAAGCAGCACAGTGAGGTCACATCTTGCATTTGTGAACAATGAGTTCGGTTCAGCGTACTGAGCTCACTAGACTTTCCACAATACATAAGTCTGTTCCAAAATCTTGGTACACAGACCACGGCATATATTATATCCTATGTGCTTAGATCACAAGGTTAGATCAATAGGTAATTGCTCAGGTTAACCCTAGTTCAATGTGAATATTAGATTTCCTGTTTCAGAAGGAATACATTTTATCTAGAATAATCCCACCTTAATTTGTAAACCACTCTATTCTTTTAAAATGTAAATACATTTCTAAAATGCTCTTTCATAGGAGATATATACTTATAGGATGTGAAACTGAAAAAAAACTTACACTAAACTTCCTTTATTTTATCTCTGAAAGATCACTACTAAACAGTACCAAAAAGTGCTGATTAATCAAAACTGGTGAGTTTTAAGCTTTCTTTCTTTCTTTCTTTCTTTCTTTCTTTCTTTCTTTCTTTGGGAAAGCAGCTTTGATCAGAACACATTTTTAGGAATTAGTCTTACCTGGACCAAGTGGTAAACACACTCAATAGAATTCTTCCTCGCAAATGGTATTCCATAAACTATTTTCCATAAGTACTGCAATCAAATGTGAAAAATACATAAGTTCCATTAAAAAATACATATAGAATGCTAATTTACCTTCTGTAGCAAGCTGAGCTATAACAGAATTCATGACATCTAATTCTCTTAACAATTTTTTAACATGATCTACAATAGAAGAAACAAAATATTAATGTTCATTAATAACAGAAATAATAATGGCCATGCCTGTTGACTAGTCCTGTGTGAGATATGTCCCATTATTATTTAATTTTACAGATACGGAAATTGAGGCTCAAAACCCCACTGCGAGCAGACGGTGGGCCAGGTGTCACACCGAGGTCCCATGCCAGGCAGACTCCAGCCCCTGCTCTGTGATCACTGAACTATTATGCTACCTTCCAAAACACTAAAAAAAGAAGGATAAAACTGCAAACACATCAAAAATTTGAGTTATTGTGTCCTACACTTGTTTATTATGTAATAGTAATTTTTTGTTGGGACAGTGTTTTTAAATCTTGATTTCAAGAAAACTTATACAGATCACATAAAAATGATTCTCAATCTTTTTTTATTGATACATCTTGTTCTTTTTTAAAAAAGGTTTTATTTATTTGTTTATGTATATATGTATGTATGTATGTATTTTAGAGAGAGGGGAAGGGAAGGATAAAGAGAGGGAGAGAAGCATTGACGTGAGAGGGAAACATTGGTTGTGTCTTATACATCCCCTACCAGGGACCGGACCTGCAACCCAGGTAATGTGCCCTGACTGGGAATCAAATTGGTGACCTTCGTCTTTGTGGGACAATGCTCAGCCAACTGAGCCACATCAGTCAGGGCAATACATCTTGTTTTCATTTTATTTTATTATCAAATATGCCAAAAATGCTTCAAGATAAGTATATTGATTTTTTAAGTTCACTTTTGTATTATTTTAAATATAATCTTTATTATATACTTTTCCCATTACCAGTTAACTCCCTTATACTCCCCTGACCCCGGCAATCACTGTTGTCCATGTTCATGAGTCCTTTTTCCTTTATTATTTATATGAGCCTAATTAAGGGCAGACAGGTATGCCCCTGCTTCCTTTTTGCCATCTTTAACCCCCCTTTTCTGAGAAATAAAGCATAGTGGCTACTTTAGTTTTGCGATTTTTCTTCTTGGTCAATTATCTTTGTCTGGGATCCCAAATTAGCATTATCAGAATTTTGGAAAATTTCACTTTGTAGCAGCTGAAGCAGATAGTTGCTGGATGAATTCTTCCTTATTAATTGCTGAGTATTCTTGCCTTTTATTAGACACCTTTTTCTGTCGAATTCAGGGATGTGACTCTTCTTCAACTTGGCTGTTTCTGTTCAAAATGGCTAAACCAGAGCCAGCAAAATTATAGCCAGCTGTATGGATGTGAACTGGCTTGAAGTACAAAAGAATAACTGAGCTTCTGGGAAGTGTTGAGTCCCAAGTGGAGGACATTATTTTATAGTTGAAACTCATTTATAATAAATGCATTACCTCCACAGGTTAACAAATAATAGCCTTTCACAATACTCAGATGCTTCCAAGTGTCCCAGTAAGCTGTAGAGATGTGCAGCCTTTGGCAGAATCTCTCGGTTTCTCTTGTGAGTCCAGTGTGCATTGCTTGGAGTGATTTTTGTGAAGGCCACACCAAAGTCTCCTGTTTTCACATGCTGGGAGAAAAATATCTCCGGGCTTTTAGTTCTCCAAGTACATCCCCCACTTAGCACACAAAATAGCCTGCCGTGTACTTCAGAGTTTCGGCTGCACCACTGACCATGAGGTGAAGAAGACTCACGCTCTGTGCCCGCACTCTCTGCTCCTCTTACTTCTCTGCAGGGAGGATCTGCTCCCCCGGGGAGAGCCCACCTCTCGGCACTGTGTGTGACCCCATGCCTTGGTCTGCTTCAATGAGTTGAAACTTGTCCTCAGAGGATTCTCTGTGCCCTGAAACTCCCTTCTAGATATGAATTTGGCCCAAATCTGTTCAACAACAGATCTCATAGATCCATCCACTAAACCATTTCCTTATGGCTCAATGGACAGTTCATCTGATTCACTGGTAGCACTTGTAAATTGATGGCATCATCGATTGATTTCCTATTCTTCTTTTTGACATCAGATTATTCAAAGAACCTTTATTTTCTTGAGGTTAATTCAGTAAAAATAATGGATAAGCTGCTACTTTAATCACTTTAAACACCATGTTGATCTCTGTCCCCTTCTTTCTCCACAGAGAACAATCTGATACGGCAGCTGAATAGAAACTCCCATTTGTAGTTGGGTCACACAAACACGTTCTAGCGAAACAGTGTGACACCTTCAATTTTAAGTTGTTGCAGAACTGCCAGCACCTTACTTCCTGGAGTAATGGGTTGGCCAAAAAGTCCATTTAATTTTTTCCATAAAATAAAAGACACATTTTTCATTTCCACTGATAACTTTATTGATTTGGATATTTTGAGTATGTCAGCTACCTCCTGCTATTGGCTTCTCTCACCCCCAAGGGAGGTCTCCTCTGACCACCCCATCTAATGTCACTACCACACCCAAGTCTTCCTTATCTCTCTCTATCCCACTGTATTTCTTTATACCACATAATGACCTCCATGCACTGTCTGCCTACTCCACTGTAACTTAACTTCCCATGAGGACGATACCCTTTCTCTTTTATTCTCTCACATCCTCAGCGCCTAGCCCAGGGCCAGTCACATGTGAACATAATTAATGACATAATTGCATCATTAATTACAAAACTAATTAATATACATAGAGTGTGTTATTTACTTTCTGTTGAATGATGGTCTTGAGTTCTTTGTGTTATTGATTTTTAATTTAATTCTATTGTGGTATGGCATATTTTCTATAATTGGAATTCTTCTAAATTGATTAAGCCTTGTTTTATGGCTCAGAAGATGGTCTTTTTTGAAAAATGTTCTTAATGCATTTGAAAAGAATGTGTATTCTGCTGTTTTTGGAGTGCTCTGTAAACATCAATTAGGTTAAATTAATTGATATTTCTGTTTCAATTTTTAGATCCTTAAGGTTTTACTATTGACTTGTACTTTCATTTATTTAGAGGGTGGGCATCAAAACCCCTTGCTATAATTGTGGATATCTATTTCTCCTTGAATTTCCAGCTTTATCTATTTTGAAGGTCTGGCATTAAGTATATAACAGTTTGGGATTTTTGAGAGCCTCTTAATTAGTTGATCTCTTTATCATTATAAAATGACCTTCTTTACCTCTGATACTATCTTTTCTCTCTTTTATGATATTGATATAGCTACTCCATCTTTCTTTTGGTTGATGCTATCGTAGGATATTTTTTCATCCTTTTCCTTTCAAATAATTTGTGTCATAGTCTAAGTGCATTATTTGATGGTGGCTTGTAGTTTCCTCTGGCTTTCTATCCAATATAACACTCTTTCCCTATTAATTAAAGTAGTTAGACCATTTACATTTAACTTCATTTTCAATATGATTAGGCTTAAATCTGCCATCTTGTCATTTGTTTTTATGTGTTCCATTATTCCTTGTTTTATTTTCCCTTTCTCTGTATAAACTAAATGTTTCTTACGATTTTATTTCATTTCCTTTGTTGGCTTATTTGATGTTTCTCTCTGTCCTGTTAGTTTCCCGGTTGTATTGGGGTCTGTAGTGCACACAGCCTACGGCAGTGCACTCCCCATGGCTGTGCGAGGGCCTTCCGACAGTGTGTCTGCCTCCCCCGTCCATCCTGGTGCTGCTGTTGTCAGGTGTCTTATGCACATGCTTCAGACTGCAGATGTGTGATTATTATTTTTGTTTAAAATAACCAGTTTGCTTTTTAAGTGATTTAAATTAGAAAAATATCCTATTTGTTACTACTTCTAGTACTCTACCTTTATTCTTTGTGTAGATCCACATTTTCATCTGGCATCATTTTGCTGTTGCCTAAACTACCTACTGTACCGTAATCAGCAGTGTGGCCCTGCCTGCAATGAACTGCTTCAGCTTTTGAATGTCTGAAAAGGACTTTATTTCAGGTTTTTGAAACATATTTTTGTTGAGTTTCTATTTTTCTAGGTTGAAAGTTTTTATTTTTCTTTTAGTACTTTAAAGATGTTACTCCACTGACTTGTTGAATGTATCATTAGTGGTGATAAATCTGTCATCCTTATCTTAGTTCCTCTGAATGTAACATTTGTTTTCTGGCTCTTTTTTTTTATCTTCACCTAAGGACATGCTCATTGATTTTTAGAGAGAGGGAAAGTAAGGGAGAGAGAGAGAAACATCAATGTGGGAGAGAAACATCCATCAACTGCCCCTCATATGTACCTCAACATAAGATGAACCCACAGCCTAGGCATGTGCCCTGACTGAGAATCGACACCTGCAGTCCTGCAGTTCATGGTACAGCGCTCCAGTCAACGGAGCCACACTGGTTGGGGCTGTTTTCTGGCTGCTTTGAAGGTTTTCTCTGTATCACTTGGTTTTAAGCAATTTGATTGTGATGTGAGTTGGTGTAGTTTTCTTCATATTCATTGTGCTGGGTTTTGATGAGATTCTTGGATCTGTGGGCTTAGAGTTTTCATCATATTGGGGGTATTCCTGGCCACTATTTTTTAAAATACTTCTTATGTCCTTTGCCTTTTTCAGAAACTCCAGTCACACATATACGGGGTCACTTTTGATTTACTTATTGATTTATATCCTCATTATGGGTTTTTTCCTGCTTCTTTTTGATACCTAATAGTTTCTTATTGGATACCAGGCATTGTGTACTTTACCTACCTAGGTAACGGATATTTTTGTATTTTAGAAATTTGTTCTGGGACACAGTTATCTGGGAAAAATTTGATCCTTTCAGAACCGTGTTCAGTCTAGGGCTAATTATTTCTAACTACCGAGGCAAGACCCCTGTGTATTCTGCACAAAGGTCCATGCATCTTGAGGTTTTTCCGGTCTGGCTAGGAGAACAAGCACTACCTCTGGCCCTGTGTGGGCCCCAGGCACTGTTGCCACTCATCCTGTCGGGTTCTTTGTCTGACTTCAAGTGCTTCCCTCACATGTAAATGCTGATCAGTACCCAGGTGAATACTTGAGTGGGACCCTTTGCAGCTCTTGAGTTCTTTCTCAGTGCAACTCTTTCCTTTCTGTGGCTCTAACCTGAAAACTCTTGCTGTCTTTGTCCCCTTGGACTCTCAGTTCTGCCTTCGCAATTCAGAGTCCAACAGGTTCTGCACAAGCTACCCCTACTTGTGCTGCGGCCTGGAAACTCTCTGAAATGAATAAGCTTGGGAAGTCAAGGGCTTATTGCCTTTGTTTCCTGCCCCTCAATGGCCACTGCCCTTCATTTAGTAGCATTTTGCCAACTGCTGCTTCATATATTTTGTCTATTTTTGCTTCTTTCAGTTGGGTGGGGAGAGTGGTAAATCTGGCCCCTTACTCCACCTTGGTCAGAAGGCAAAGTCCCATCATTTATCTTAAAAAACTATTTCAGAAAATACTGCTAGTATAAAACACCAGACTTACAATAACTTCTGTATTGGTTAAACATAAAACACATGCCTACTTATTTATCAAATGCCACATAAAAGACGGTATATAATTAGGTGCATAAGACAGCCAGATGACTTAGGATGACGCTGTGAACCTGAATGAGACTTATGCTACTACAGATGCATAATCCAATGTCTCCCTGAAATGACCCAGAATTCTACATAATCTACTCATGAATTATACCTTCCAGAACCACTCTGGTTTTTGTCTGGATTCCCAGTGATGACAAAAGTGACACAGTGAGATGAGTGTTTTACCATTTGCTACCCAAATATTTTGTTGTTTTCTCATACAAGTCCCCAACCAATGTTTTATTATAATTTCTTCAGGGAAGGGTTGTCAAGGAACATGTATAAAAGACCCATGGGCAAAGACAGGAGGGAACAGGGGAGGACTGAATGTGGGAGGTGGGGGTGGGTAGGGCAGGGAGGAGTAATGGGGGGAAAATGGGGACAACCGTAATTACACAACAGTAAAAAATAAAAATAAAATAACATAAAATAAAATTGCTCCTTAGTATAAAATGTCATGTTAAAAATACCAAATTACACAAAATTTTGCAAAGAGTCCCAATTAAAATATTATGCAGTATAATAAAAATCTAATTTTATCACCATTTGGAATGAACCAAAATATAGCCATCTCTTATGTTTGTAAATCTCCTATGAATAAATCTCTCAATAGCATCTAATTTGTAACATCTACCATGTTTTAACAAACTTTACTTTTTACAACAGTTTTAGTACAAAGACAATATAAGGAGTTCCCACATATATCACACCAAGTTTCCTGTTATTAATATTTTACATTAGTAGGTAGTCTGTTATAGTTAATGAACCACTGTAGGTATGTTATTATTAATTAAAATCAATAGTTCATCCAAAATCCCTAGTTTGAGCCTAATGTTCTCTTCCTGCTCCAGGGCCCAGTGCAGGGTCCCCCAGGACTTCCTGTGGTCATGTGCCCTCAGCTCCGCTCGGCTGTGGGAGTTCCCCAGACTTGCCTTATTTTGGTGGCTGTGCCAGTGTGGAGGGGCACTGGCTAGGTATTTG
This sequence comes from Glossophaga mutica, assembly GCA_039655065.1. Taxonomy (NCBI): domain Eukaryota; kingdom Metazoa; phylum Chordata; class Mammalia; order Chiroptera; family Phyllostomidae; genus Glossophaga; species Glossophaga mutica. The sequence continues at coordinate 165,103,990 of CM077303.1, forward strand.
TCAAATGTCCCTGAATGGGAATTTGATTTAAAAAAATATATAATTAGATGGGGGTTATAGATTTGGAGAGAAAATAACACAGAAGTGCTATTTTCCTTATATTGTGCCAAGGCCATTGACTTTATTACAAGATTATCAACATGACTTCACACTATTGATTTATTTTGACCATCTGGCTGAAGAGGTTCTGTCAAGTTCCTCCACTATAAACTTATTCATTGTTCCCTGTTCCCATGTTGTACTCTTTGGAAAGAAGTCACTGTGCACAGCCCACACCTAAAACAGTTATATTTTGCCTTCTCGAGGGCAGAGTGTCTACATAAGTTATTGGGAATTCTTCTGCATGGGAAATCTGTCTTTCCTCTCCCATTTATTTATTTATTTATTTATTTATTGAAGTATAGACTCATGGATATTATTTTCTACTTTGAGTTATAATCCAACACTACTATATTTTGTTGCTCTAATTGTTTTGGTTTTGACCACTGGGAGCTCTTTCAGTTCCTGTACCATTTACAATTTTTTAAACTACAATAAAATCTTCTAAATGACTCATCTACTCAGTGACAATATTACTCCTTCAGATTAAGTTAGGCACTTAGGGAGAGACATTACCTTCAGGTAATGCATTAAATGATATCTGGTTGTCTGAAAGAATTCAACTGACTGAAAGGAAGTTAAAGACTGGGGAGGAATAAAAAGGCTGGGGAGAGAAGTGTCCCTTACATAGTAAATATTTTAAGCAACTAATGAAATGGAAAGATAAACTGAGAAATTCAAACCTTTTAAAGCAAATTTATAAGTGGCTTCACATGTTTTGGCCAAAATTTCTTCTTCTGGAGAATTAAGCATTAATATCACAGTTGCTACATTTTTGCTTTCAGTTGTTAGTGGAGAAAACTGAAATGCAGAGAGAAAAATATCAGGTTCACCTTTGAGCTTTAAAAGCATATAAAAATGAATGGTGTATTAAGACTTCAAAAATAACACAAACTTACAAAAGGATGTGGTCACCGTCTAGTAAGCGCATTGTAAAGTATTTATTAAAAAAACCCATTTCTAATACAGAGACGGCTATCAACATGACAGCTCTGGAACACCTGGGATGATGGAAAGAGCAAAGCATTTTGGGATCTGACAGACTTGGTCTCTCGATTTATCCAGGTGGAATCAGACAAGTTACTTAAGCCACCAAAATTTCAGTCTCCTTTTCTGTAATGGGTATAATAATGCTTTTCTCAGAGGATTAAGGGGAGAATTAGAGATCATACATGTAAAGCACTGAGCACATTGGCACATAATAGATATTCATTAAATGATACATTAGTATAATTCTTAATCAATACACAGGAATCTTTGAGCACCTGTGTATATTGGATGCCCTGACAGTCTCAATACTCAGTACCTGCTTTCTGACCACTACATTCTTTCTGGGAAAGCAGCAATTACATATGTAAAACGATTTAAAAGCAATAGAAAACAACATATAAAAAAGTAAAATGGGATGAAATCTGGAACAGATAAGATAGTAATACAGTATAAAGAAAAGTACAGGGCCCTGGCCTGGTGGCTTATTTGGTTGGAGCATGGTCCCACACACCAAAATGTTGCAGGTTCGATCCCCGGTCAGGGCACATATCTAGGTTGCATGTTTGGCCCACGGTTTGGGTACGTGTGGAAGACAACTGATTGATGTTTCTTTCACTCTCCCTTTGCCCCTCTCATTGAAATCAAAACATATCCTTGAGTGAGGATTTTTTTTTTTTTAAAAATCAGTAAAGATTAAAAAAAGAAAAAGAAGAAAATAGGACTTTAAGAAGACCTGCACCCTGCTGCGAGACCTTGAGAATTCACATGCAGCTGAGATGAACAGTAACAAACTCATGACACCTGCAGACTCTCTTTATCAAGGAGAAAGTAAATTATTACGCTATTTTGCTTCCATTTCCAGAGACTGGTGGAGGAGGGAGTTCTGCTTAAGTTAAAGAAAAAAAAACTGAATTTCAAAGCTTGAGCTGGTTCTTTGTGTTGGCCCTTCCTAAATGGACAGCTTATTGTGTTCTGGGATACAATGAAAATTGGTTCTCGGTTATAGGTAGAGGATGGAGGGACAGATCACTCACTCTGAAGAAGGAAGCATAATTGTGTGGGGCTGGAAGAGTGAAGAAGATCGAGAAGACAGCAGTAAGCAATGACCTGACAGGACATGGCTGGGATAAAAATTCCTCCTGGAGGGGAAATAGCTGTTTGATTTTAGGGCAGCATTACCTAACGTCCAAGTTGAAGCTGTCGTTCTTGTATGTCTAACTTTATACCAGAATCTATAGGAATTACGTAAGTCACGTTGTTCATTCTTAAGCCTCGTAGACTCTTTTTGGAGAGACAAATCCTCAGTCAAAGTCTGCCCTACACACCAGACTGGAGGCACGTTAGGTTTCCGCGGACGTGCCCAGTGAGGAAAACTACGGCTTCCAGCAGAGCGCAGAGCGATGGCTAGCTCGCTGGCTGCAGCTGATCAGCAGAGCACGGGAACTTTTAAGGGAGAACTCCTGGGAGTATTTGGGGATTTCGGCGTGAGAACTATTTTATCTAGGTGTTAAAGGGTAGCCCCAGAATGCCAGAAGACTTGGGGTCATCTGGGTTACAAATGTGGCTTACTGACCACCTCTTTTTCTAATCTGAGAAGTTACGGAGTTGCGTTATGTCTCTTAGATCTCTTCCAGATATAAAATTCTGAAATTCTAGGAAGTACAAAAACATATGGCAGAGATAATAAATGTTGTGATGAAGAAGGAGAATTAATATGAATTGGGGTAAATAAAGAAAGGTCCATGGAGGTGGTAGAATTTTAGATATGATTTGAAAAATGGATAAAATGGAGGAGGTTGAGTTAAGGAGAAAGGATATTTAAATGGGAAAGCAATACTAGAAAGGTTTAAAATAGAAATAAATATTGTATTTATGGTGATAAGATGGGAGCTTGACTAAATACGAAATATATACTAGAAAGCAGAAATAAAATTGAATAATAAGGGAAGATGAATTCTCAGCAAATGACCTAAACCCTCCCTTCACCCAACTTTCTATTGAGGATAATCAACAATTTTCAGAGGGAAAAGGATTATGACACTAGAGATTATATTCAAAGACTCAACAGGTATATCAACTATATACTCAAGTTACTTAGCAAATAGTCCAGCCAGATTTTGGGGGACAAAATATAAGAACAATAGTGGTAGAGTGATGCAGTGAAATATATATTGTAGTTGAACTGAATGATAATGACATTGTGAATCATAATGTAATTCTTAAGAAACTATTCCTGCAGTAATAATGACATATTATAAGGAAAAAAAAGGCTAGGTTCTAGGTTTACTCCACAAAACTCAGGTTAAGGTAACTTTTGGCAAAGAGAATAGGACTGTTGCCTGGTTATTATTTATTTTTATTTTAATAGAAAAATATAGATTTAGATATGTGTATTTAAAGACTACAGATGAGTAGTAGAAGTTCCAAATTACCAAAAAAAATGTTAATAAAAAAAGTTGCTCAACTCAGGAAGAAAGGAAATACAAAAAAGACAGCATGAAAATATAGCCAAGAAAAACCAAAAATTTATTGTAAAATGAGTAAAATTAAATATATCAATAATCAAGATAAACAATAGGGTAAATAAACTTGATTAAGATGGTCAGTTTCACTGAGATCCCCACCCATTTACTCCCTCTACTTTCACGTCATCAACTTTCTCATTGTTTCATTTCTTATGCTACTCAGATTTTATTACCTACTATTTTAATAACACTCCTGCCAAACCCTAACTCTCCTTGTTTCTGTATCTTTTCATCAACTCTATTTTACAAAACCCAAGCCATAAATGAACACTAGTATTTGCTTTCTCTGCATTTTACCCAATCATCCCTTTCAGAGTCAAAAATCTTATGAACTATTCACTTTTCTTCATTTTCTCATTCTTACGTCCTGGTGAACATCTATCTGACTTTCACCCTCCTTGAGTCACCAAAGTAGTTCTCACTAAGGTCATCATCAGTGATCCCCATGCCACCTACCGCTTCTTGGATAGTTTTATTTCTAGAGAATTAAAGTAATAAAATAATGCTGAAAACTATAGAAGCCAAGTTTATTTAAGTTTATAGAAACTTGGTTTATTCAATAGCCAAGTCTTCATCTTTCTGGATATATTTTCTATTATTTTTTATTCATGAGAGTTTGGGTATTAACAGTCTTTGAGCTTTCTTTTCTTTCCCAAAGCTACATTCCCCCAGATTTCTATATAATAGCACTTAACACACTATACTGTCTCTTTGTTTTAAATATTCACTTTAAGCCCTGGCTGGTGTAGCTCAGTGGATTGAGCGCGGGCCTGCGAACCGAAAGATCGCGGTTCGATTCCCAGTCGGGGCACATGCCTGGGTTGCCAGGCCAGTTCCCGTCAGGGGACATACAAGAGGCAACCGCACATTGATGTTTCTCTCCCTCTCTCCTTCCCTTCCCCTCTAAAGATAAATAAATAAAATCTAAAAGGAAAAAAAAAATCTTAAAAAAAAATGCTTTAAATATTCACTTTAGTGTGTTTTACCATAATTTACTCAGATGATCAGACCAAGAACCTAGAAATATCTCAGCTCCTCTTTTTCCCACACCCCACATATAATCCATCAGCAAATTCTGTCAAATCTACCTTCAGCCTGTGTCCTCACTCTGGCCACTTCTCAGCTTCTCCAAAGTTACCCCTGGTCCTAGCTTTCTGTCTGTAATAGCCTCCAAATTGATCTTCCAGTTTTCCTCTTCATTCGCATTGTAGCTAGAATGATCTTTCTGTGTTCTTTTAATGTGATTTTTAAAAATTTTTCCCATCACCATTTATTTCCCCATATACTCTTGCACCTCCGTGCACTCTGCTCCTCCCATAATCACCACACTGTTGTCCATGATCACGACTTCTTTCTGCCTTTTTTTTGTTCAACCCCTCCACTGCCTCAACCTCCACCCCCAGAGCTATCAGCCTGTTCTCTATTCATGAGTCTGTCTCTGTTTCGCTTGTGAGTTCATTTTGTTCATTAAAAAAAGAACTTACAAAAGTTAACACCATGAAAACCAAACAATCTAATTAAAAAATGGTTGAAGGATGTGAATAGACATTTTCCCAAAGAGGACATACAGATGGCCAATAGACATATGAAAAGATACTCATATCATTAATCATCAGAGAAATACACATTAAAACCACAATGAGATATCACCTCTTACCTGTCAGAATGGGTATCATCAATAAATCAACAAATAATGTTGGTGAGGATGTGGAGAAAAAGGAACCCTTGTGCACCATTGGTGGGAATGCAGACTGCTACAGCCACTGTGGGAAGCAGTGTGGAGTTACCTCAGAAAATGTAACTGCCTTTTGACACAATGATTCCTCTTCTTGGAATTTACCCAAAGAAATCCAAAACACTAATTTGAAAGAATATATGCACTTCTATGTTCATTGCAGTGTTATTTACAACAGCCAAGATTTAGAAGCAGCCCTAGTGTCCATCAGTGGAGGACTGGCTAAAACAACTATGGGACATTCACACAATGGAATACTTATTTGGCCATAAAAAATGCAGGAAATTTTACTCTTTGTGACAGCATGGATGGACCTGGAGAACATTATGCTAAGTGAAATAAGTCAGTCAGAAAAAATGAATACTATATGATTTCACTCATACGTAGAGTATAATTATTTTTTTTGTTTTAAATATAACTTAGTTATTGCTACTCCTCTACTTGTAACCTTCCAGTGGATACCCCTGTTTGCACATTAGGGAAAAAATCCAACCTCCATAACATAGCCTAAAAGGTCCTATATGACCCTACCACCCCACCACCTTGGTGACCAACTCCCCAATTCCTTGCTTACTAATCACCAGGCACACCAACCTCCTTGGCCTTCCTCAAACACATGAAATCAAGCTTTAGTTATTGCTCTCCACTGGGACACTGTCAGCCAGATATTGGCATAGCAGATTCCTTCATTCCATTTAAGTCTTTCTCAAATGTGACTCCCCAGGGAAGCAGTAGAGTAGATCCTATTGACAGTGGTGCAGAACCCATCACTCTCCATCCTGCATCCTACTTTTTCTGTATGGATCTTATCACTACCTGAATTATATTATTATTTGTTAACTGACTGTTTCCCCAACTATAAAGGATGCTGCCTTGAGGCCTGAACTTTGTTTTGTTCTCATGTATATGCCCAGGATGTAGAATGATATTCATCTAATAAATGAATGAATTTCTTCAGGCAAAGAACTATGTTTTTCTCTATCTCCATTACTTAGACTAAATCTGGGGAATGGAAACTCAATAAATATCCATAAAGTACCTCCAGAAACTTCTTTCTTATGATTCCGGCCTAAAGTACCTTAGCTGTATATTGTCTTTTGATGTAAGCGAAGTTTCTCAGAAATTCACGGAACCATCAGTGGGCTGCTCTAGGGATATATTCTCCCACTGAAATTGGATGCAAAACTTTTCGTCTGCGTTTTTGTGGGGAGAGGGTCCACAGCTCCCATCCTACCCTCATAAGGCCCCCGGCCCCTCTGCCGAACCCCTGAGAACCACAGCCTTGGATCAGCTTTACTGCTTAAGACAGTTGCTCTAGCGTTCTGGTAGATTACCTTCTCCATCAGTCCCTGTTCACAACAAATTTCCCTTCCATTTTAGAACTCTCACTTCAGAGCCCTCTGCCATTTCAATATTTTTAAAGCTGATTTTATAAGGATGGGAATAAATATATTGTGTTGAAATAGGGATATTTTCTTGATCTCTACAGAACGACCACAATTCTCAAAGCAGTAGAGTACATGAAAATACACTTAAACAACAACTATAGTATGTACTTTTCATCCTTCTTCAAGGGTTTAGAAAACACTTCAGTATTTTGCCACCCTCATTAAGGAAAGGTAATCTGGTGTCTGAGAAGCTTGGAGCGAAGACTGAGACTGTGAGTGTTTGCACTGAAGAGCCGTCGAAGGAGGAGGAACACTGATGTTTGGCAGAGAGGGGAAGCTTGGCATGACTTTTGTTTCTGCGGCAGAGCCCACAGCATTACAGCAACTTTTTATTTAAAAAGGCGCTGAGAATAAAATGATAGCTCTAACACAACTAAATAAATAATACTGCATTGTAATTACACATCCCATCTGCTTTCTTGTGAGAAACAATCAGTCATCAATAAGCTAGTTGTGAAATTATAATTTCACGCTCTGAGCAAAATAAATGATGAACCAAAATTATTTACAAAGAGAAAAAGAGAACAGGCAACCATTTTGGTTAAGCTGTGAATTTTAAGCTCAGTCAATTAGAGAGGCCATAGGCTTATAGGGACACTTTTATATGTCTGTGGAAAAAACAAGATTGTCTAGAACAGTGCTGTCACCACAGAACTCTGGTGATGGAAACGCTGATTCTGCGTTCTCCAGTGGCAGTCACAACCACAGGTGACACTTGAGCACTTGCAGTGTAACTAATGTGACAAAGGAACTGATTTTTTATTTTTAAATTATTGTTAATTAATATAATTTTAATTATTATAAGTTTAAATGAATTAGCACAAGTCTAAAGAACACAAAGTCACAAAGTTGAATGGAGTGACAAATACATAAATCATGACAGCTAAATGATTTTCATGGTGCTGGTAAGTCCTAATAAAAGGATTTTTTGATTTTTATTGGAAGGTATGGACCACATCACTGGTCTCAGATCATGAGGAACCAATTATACAGGAAATGCGGAACAGATACAGAAGGAAGCAGACTGCACCACTCTAGTAAGAACTTTTAGTAGAGATTACATAGCAGTTAAAATATGCTAAAAATTGTGAAGGTTAAAATGAAAACAACTATTTTGTTTGGCCTATAGTTTGCTTTATAATATGATTCAGGGTAACAGATGTTTAGAGCAAGTTAAGCAAGCGGACAATTACTTATGTAGTTTTATGTATGTGTATTATTTATGAATTCATACTGTATTTCTTATTCATGGTGGTTTATCTGTGATGAAAGAGAAAGATAAGAAAATAAGTCCACATAATGCTTCCTTTCTAGAAAAAGTCTGTGGCAGTTTTGGCAGTCTCTGACAAAGAGTTAAAGTTTGAGTTGTGAGGCTGATGAAGAAGGTTCTGGATAAACAAGCCCCAGGAGACATCCCAGTCTTCCAAAGAACTGGGTTTGGTTGCCCAGGTGAGGGAGCAGGTTCTACTATTGTGCGTTGCTCTGATTCAATATTCACCAGGCTTAGATTCCCATAAGCACTTAAATGAGAGAGAGAAGTTGCTGACCCATTAACATAAATATTCAGTTGATACTTAATCATTGATATTCCAGAGCCAGGTCATAGTCTCTTGTGAGCTTAGATACTGTGATTTATCCTCTGAAGCTCAACTGCCTCTGAAATACTAAGAGAATAAAACTGCCATGCTCATAAACTCAGAGACCTGACCATGAATCATGACAGTTACACACTGGGCCTCCAGGAATTTCGGTGGATAGCCTGCCTCCTTCTACAGTTCTGCAGAATGATGGACAGAGCCCTTAACTTTGTCATTAATGACAACAGCACTGACTAAGTTCTTAACTGGTGCCAGGCACTGTTCTAAGCTTCCTGTATTGATCTAACCTTCCCTCACCACTATGAGTAGGTACTAAGTGGATATCCTGTGAGGTGGCTAGCCTTACATCCTCACCGAGTATACAGAGGTTAAGAAATTTGTCTCAGATCGTGGATGGTGGGTGATAGATGGAGGGAGAATTCAGACTCTGGCAGTTAACTCCAGAAACTTATTCTTAGTTGCTGAATATCTTGCCTTATACTAAATATTTCCTTCTAAGGTCATTTCTGCTAGTAATTTTTAATGCAATCATTCCACAGGAAGTTTGCCTTGTGTTACAGCATCATGAACAGACTTTCAGTCAGACCCGGAAATAATTGGGGCAGGCAGAATATAGTTCTATTTGTCGTTTAAGCCATATCTTCCTATAGCCATCTTCTTAGCTAGTATTCCCTTTTATGAAAAGGAGTGGAGATCAGTAAACCATTTGAAGGCTTCTCTCTCACTCTTGTTGTTTGTTGTGGGTAATTTCTCCACCATTTAGTTGTATTTCCAGATAGGTCCTGGACTGAGGTTAGTGTGGCTTCCACTCTCTCCTTCACCTTCTTCCATTGTTATCTGTTGGTGGTTCCTTTGTTGGTGGGTTTCCTCTTCCAGCAGGTGTACTGATGTTCACCGCTCCCACCTTGCAAGTTCTCTGGAGTAGCAAAGTGAAATTTGTCTCACTGTCTCTGTTGTTGGGATGATCCCTGTTTGGGTCTAACTCTGGTCCTCCCACAGCTCCAGATTTTATTGTCTCATCTGATTTTTCAATGTCTTCTACAATTTTGGGTCTCCAGTCTTCATATATGCTGGAATACCAATGGCAGTTCGTTCTGTTCCTCAGAAGATTGGCTAGGTGTTTCACCTGTGTGCAGGGGGAAGTGGACTCTGCTCCCACCTATCTTGCTGCCATCTTCCCCATCTCTGAACAATTTATTTTTAAAACTGGTTGTTAATGTTCTACTAGTATTCAAATCAGAAACTTACCACATCCTTAGGAGGAGGTTCTGCTTTCTTCTTCATCTTTTTACCCATTCTGGGAAAATATGCAATAAATGGTTAAAGTGTCATTTATACATTACATATGTATGAATTTCTCAGTTACCTATGTCCTTACAAGGTTTATTTCCTTTAAATTTTACCTAGAACAGATTATATAATACATGTAGCAATTACTGCACATGTACAAATATGTTACCCACATCCCTATCCAAATCATAATTTTTTAATTTTTATTTTAATTGTTGATCTTGTACAGTTTTCTTTTACTCCCACCCCAGCCCACCACCCCAGCCCTCCCCACCTCCCTCCCATTTCTATCCCCATAGTTTTTGTCCATGTGTCCTTTATACTTGTTGCTTTAAACCCTTTCCCTTTTCCCCTGAAATTCCCTCCCCTCTCCCTTCTCCCCTCTGGTGACTGTCAGCCTGTTCTCAATTTCAGTGTCTTTAAGTAACTGATTGAGAAGATTGTTGGCTATTACTCCTGGCTTCCAGTTTGGAAAGGAAGAGAATATGTTAGTGACATAACTTTTACTTTTTCATTTATCAGGCTGATAGCTCACTTATGTAGGGCCTGGGAGATGAAGTCCAAGTTACTGTTGAGAGATGCAAGAATGTTTTGCCACAAAGAGAGGGATTTTTGTCTGTTTTCTTGCTTAGCTATCCCAAGTGGTGCTTAGTAGACATTCAGCATTCATAAAACTAATTAACTCTGCTTTTCCTGAGAGTAAGGATTTTGTGAATTATAACCAAGATCTACCAACCCCAGATGAACATTTGTGTCATTTTCCCAGACAACAAAGTTTTGTCTGATGTGATCTATAGCTTAATGAAAAGTAATTAAGAGTACAAAGAAATGCACTCCTTGGAAATCACAATTACTCCTTGCAAGACCCTTTTCTACCTGCCCTCATGTGTCCATGCCTGTGTGGAAAAAAGTCAGAGAAATAGTAGACATAGTTGATATAGCATAGAGGAATAACTCCACCTGGGAACAGGAAACGTTCTAAGATATTGGTGACTGTTAGAATAACCCTAGAAATCTTTCAAACTTTCTCCTGAGAGAACGTGTGAGATTACATTTGGCATTAGGCAATCTCTGATGTCACTTTCTAGTTTCAAGGAAATTACTACCGTCTCAAAACAAATCCCAAGAAAGAGAAAATCCCTGGAGAGAATCTGCAGCGCCAGGGTCAGTCCAGGTGACCTGTCAGGGAGAAGAGCAGCTCCTGGCATTAGAGACACTGACCGGAACTTATCACAAAGGTTAAAAAGGCACATGTTCACAGAAACCCCAGGGACTCCTGAAAGACATCTACTCCAGGTCCCTAACTTCAGGTCACATAACTTTGGAGATCTCTTATGGCCTGGGCAAGCTTACTCTGTGATGTACTACTTCACACTGTATCCAATGTATTAAAAAGTCAAAATGTATCCACATACCCCATTATATATAATTTTCATCATAAATGGTTTTAAAACTTTGTAGTTGAAACCTCTCAGCAACCAGTTTGTGCACCTGGAAATGCTTGCAAAATGAGAAAGTTATTTTCAAATGTAATCATTTTAATATTAATGTAAAACATTTAATTTAATGTTAATTTTTCCCATTTCGCATTTTAGAGTCAATTTTTTCAAATCTCACACATTTTTCATAGGTGCTTAAAAAGCACACCAGCCATGGACAGAAACTATTTTGGACAAATGAAAGTCTATCCTATGATTAACCCCTAGAAAAAAAGAGATTTCATAGCTCTTAATAACCAATTCTGAAATACAGCAGTCTTAAATGTAACAAAAGAACTCCTTGTGGATATTTGGGAAGCAATTAAATTACACCTACATCAAGTTGCTTCAGGACCTCTGATTTTCATTCAGGAAACTGTTTCTACTATTTCAGCCCAGTGGTTTTGAGTAACTGCATGTTGACGAGTGCAGAGGTTGGAAGGGTCTAAACATACAGGATCACAGTGGTGCAGCTGGTGCTACGCTCTGCTGTGAAGCAGGAAGCGTTCAGTTTGTGTCTTCGTCACCACATTGGGTGTGATTGTGAATGGGGGAGGAAGTATACAGCTGGCACAGGCGACAGGGACAAGGAGACTTCAAGGTGACCCTAATATTTAAAAAAATTTGTAAACTCATTTCACTTAAAATGAACATGAGACAATTAAGTTACCTTATATTAATTTACTCTTTGAAGATTTTTCTTTAATCCTCCAGAGATGAGTTAAGAAGATAAATCCCTTTGACTTTCTGAAGCAAACGACACCTATTTTCCCTGTTTTACCACCTGCCTTGATTTCTTTTATTGAACTAAAATATACATAAAATTTACAATTTTAAGCATTTTTAAGTGTACCACTTTATACAGGTAATACACTTCACTATAGAGAATTTGTAAAAGTCAAGAAGGGCACAGGGAATAAAACAAAAATCACTCAGAAATAAGCTCTGGGAGAAAACAGTATTTTGATACAGTTCCTTTTGTGTGTGTTTTCCACAGTGATTTTTACCATCCTCCCTGGATTTCTATTCCCTATTCTCGACTTCCCTTCCTGGGACCATTTTCCTAAAAAAGTCTTAAATTAATGAACAGGTTTGAAAATTTCAGTCTTCATTTATTTAAAACAATATTTAAAAATCCACTGTGTATCCAGCCAGTTTCCAATTGTTAAGCATTGTTTCCAGTTTTATGGAGTAATGGATAAGGCAGCAAGGAAGTTTAGACATAAATGAGTGAATCCTTAGGCATAAAATCTTCATGCACATTCACGACTGTTTCTTTAGGATAAATCCCTAGCTGCAGAATAAATGAAAAGCTATGAACCTCATCACATTGGGTATGAAAACAAGTCAGCTTTAAACTTGTAGCTTCTTGACTATTAAAGAGGAACCACATTTTTTTCATGAGTTTATTGATTATTCGTATCTCTCCTTCGTGAACTTTCGGCCTCGGCGATCTTAAATACCTGCTTACGGGGGAGATTTATTTTGAGATTATAGGGGAGGAGGGGCCTAGAGCAGACCCACTTCCTGGGTCAATGAATCTGAACCCCTCACCGCTCTTCTTGGGGTCTCAGTCGTGCTGCCTGTGACCTGGGAGCTTACCCAGCAGCTTATGAAACCCACCCCTACCCCAGCCTGACAGAGGTGACCCTTTAGCTGCCCCTGATGTCCCCACCCGCGCAGCACCTCCTCCTTCCCCAAGTTTAGCTGGGACCTCTGCCCTAGACCTCTCCACCCCGCCGGGCAGTGGTGCAGCCGCCCACTTGCCTTTCCCAGCTGGGAGATCCGGCCTAGCTGTGGCTCCGCAGACCTAACCAACAGCCACCTGCGAACCTTTCCAGGTCCAGCCACTGTCCGGATTGCTAGGCGACAGGGCCGCGCCTGGAACGCCTCGGCCTGGGAAGCAGCACCCAGCGGTCCCACACGCCCATTCCCCCACCCCGCCACCCCCATCTCGATCGCTACCCCGTAATCCTTAGGTTACCAAGAGTCCCTTGAACTGGGGCAGGATAGACACTGGAATCCTCCTCTTCCCAGCCACTGAGGTGCAGCCCAGGTGAAAACTGGAAACCAGGAGGCGGTGCAGCTCGGATTCGGGCTGGAGGGCTGGCTCTAGACGCGCAGACGCTGAGATGTTCGGCGCGCTCCCCACAGCGGACCCCAGTCAGGGTCTCGCTGCAGACAGCTCCCAACCCCCGCTCGGCTGGGACTTCGCTCAGCTGCCGGAACTCCGCTCAGCTGCAGTCCTGCGTTGCCCACCTTTCCTGGATACTAGGGTATCCAGTCTTTTCCCACCAAATTTATCCCTTCTGTTCCAAACTTCCTCTTCTTCCCTCGTTTCTTTCCTTTTTCTGCCATTTCTCCCAAACGCCTTGAACCTCAGTTTCCTTTCCACCTCCAGCAACTTCAATCAATGCTTGAGTCAGTTGGTCATCAATATTTTGTCCCCTATTTTGCCCCCTGTGATGCATACTTTCTGTCACCCCAATCCAGGGCCTCCTAGCTAAGGACTACGATTTCTCTCTGCTTCCAGTGTTTTCTACAGACCACGGACAGATCAACCGTCCAGGAATCTTTGCTCTAGTGTGTCACTTCCCTACTGGGACTTCACTGGCTTCCTAAAATATGGTCTGAACTCATTAGCCTGGCGTTCAAAGCTGCCTGCCCATCCCTAGTCTTCCTGTGCGGCCTTATTTCCCACCACACAAGCCCCAAACACACTTACTGTCCCCCCCAAATTTTTCATATTTTCTCCTCTTGATGTTTGTTCACTCTGTTCCTATTCAACAAATGTTTATTAAGTAGTTACTATTTGCAGGTCATGTGCAACTCTTGGAATATTCTTTCATTTCTACTTAATCAAGCTCAGATCAAGGGCTTAAGCTTCATAAAATATTCTTTGATTGACTTTTGCAAAAAATCTCTCCCTACTGCGAACCCCTCTGACACACTCCATCTCCCACCTGCTCCTGTTGGTTCTCCAACCCTAAGAGTGATGATTTTTACAGCTGCTACTTTCGCATCCCTTTATGTCTCCTCTTACCTTTTAAACTACCTGATAAATAGCTTTGTACGTATTTAGCAACTGTTTGTATTAAGTTTTCTACAGTCAGAAAACATGTGATTTCTGTCTCCTGATTGGACCTTGAATATTACACCCCTGGATCTCAACTTCTCTCCCTCTCTCCCAGGCCTTTCCCCTTCAGTGTATGTGAAGTCTCTACTATGCCTCCTGCAAAGCAAAACAACAAACAAATAACAAAATAAACCTCCTTTGACCCTGTATCTCCTCCTAGCTATCATTGTGTTTCCTTTTCTCTTCTTGACCACGACTTTCCAAAAAAGTAGCCTGCATTTGATACTTTCACATTTTTAACCTCTCATTCACTCCTCAAACTATAGTCATCTGGTTTGTTCCCACCACTAACATTACCCAAACCCATTGGCTGTTACTTACTGTTCATCTTCCTTGACATCACTGCTGCATATAACACTCTGGATGATACTTCATTTTTGAAACAGTGTCCTTGGTTTCCTTGATACTTTTAGTTCTTGACCTCCTACTTTCCTGACTGTTATTTAAGGTCTTTTTTTATACTATCTTAAATGTCGGTATTTCCCAGGGATCTGTCCCCAGCTCTCTTTTTTTCTATATGTTTTTCCAGAGTGATCGTTTTCATATTTGTGGTTTCACTGCCATATATACAGCTCCAAATCAGACTCCAATACTGAGCTCTAGGCTTATATATCCGTCCTCTTACTGGACTCCTCCACCTAGATGTTCACAGGCACCTCAAATATCAATGTTACCTGCTTAAACTCATCGCTTTCCCAATGTAAACATGTGTTCTACAAATCGAGGAGTACTACTATCTGTCTACCTAGATACCTAAACATGAAGTCTGACACCCATCCTAGAACCATTTTCCTTCATATACACTCAGTTATTGTATTCCCCAAAAGTCTCTTGAATTTATTCTGACCTTTCCATTTCAATAGTGAAGTATGGAATGTCACCATCTCTTACCTGGATTCATCTAATAAGCCTTCTGACAGGTCTCCCATCTTCTAGCTTCATCCAAGCTCCAGTCCATGTTTTCCAGGATGATCAGTTATCTTTTTTTTTTTTCCCCAAGCATCAGGTGTTTAATAAATGTTCGTTGTTGATTTATCACTATTATTACCGATAGGATAAATCACATAAAATGACAGGCATGAAGGAACAATCTTTTCTTTTTTTTTTTTTGAAGTTGATTATTAAATATCTTTATTTTATTCTAGAAAAATACAAAAATAGTGTTAGTAGGAAAGTATATATTATTACATCATATATAATATAATTTTGCATATAAAATTAGGTGAATCTCAACAAAAGTATTATTCATCATTATTTGTGCAATGTGGGATAATATGTAATTGACATTTTTTTAATCAGTATTTTTTAATTGTTGATATTGTACAGTTTTCTGTCTTTTACCCTGCCCCAGCCCACCACCCCAGCCCTCCCCACCTTCCTCCCATTTCCACCCCCCATAGTTTTTTTCCATGAGTCCTTTATACTTGTTGCTCTAAACCGTTCCCCTTTTCCCCTGAAATTCCCTCCCCTCCCCCTCTGGACACTGTCAGACTGTTCTCAAATTCAGTGTCTTTGTTTATATTATGCTTGTTTGTTTGTTTTGTTGATTAGCTTCCTGTTAAAGGTGAGATCATATGGTATTTGTTTTTCACTGCCTGGCTTATTTCGCTTAGCATGATACTCTCCAATTCCTTCCATGCTGTCGCAAAGGGTAGGAGCTTTATAATGTCTCTTTCTTTGCTGGTTTCCAACTGTTCCACCACATACATAATGAGATGCAACAAGATTCTTTTTTTTTTTAATTATTGATTTTAGAGAGGGGGGCAGGAGGGAGATAGAGAGAAACATGATTTTGTTTCACTTATTTATGCATCCATTGGTCTCCCCTTATCTGTGCCCTGACGGGTGATGAAACCCAAAGCCTTAGTGTATCAGGATGATGCTCTAACCAGCTGAGCTGTCCAGCTGGGGCTGCAACAAGATTCTTAAATTGGCATTCAAGACCTTGTTCTGGCTTACTCCACACTACTGCAATAGCTTCTCTAATCACTAAAATAAATTAGCAAATAGCTCAAAATTCTCCAAGTACACCATGACATTTTATGCCCTTCGCTCTCCTAATGGGCCTAAGAACTACCTATTGGTCTTTCAAATTTTATTTTAGTCATGATTTTCTCCAGAAAGTCTTCACTGACGTCTTTATTTTTTTTTAGCTTTTTATTTTTTATCAGTATTTTTTAATTGTTGATATTGTACAGTTTTCTGTCTTTTACCCTGCCCCCAGCCCACCACCTCAGCCCTCCCCACCTTCCTCCCATTTCCACCCCCCATAGTTTTTGTCCATGTGACCTTTATACTTGTTGCTCTAAACCCTTCCCCTGAAATTCCCTCCCCTCCCCTTAAACATTTCTCGTTTCATGCCATCACTGTATGTTACACATGCTCTATTTCTGCTGTTTTCACATGATATTGTAATTTATTTATATGTGTCTCCCCGATTAAGTGTTTAAATGTTCTTTAGATAATTAACATTTATTGAATTGTCTTTATGAGACAGGCAAATATGAAGTGGTTAAAGTGCATCATTAAATCCCCCCAGAGCCTTATGAGGGATGAATGAAATAACTGACCTAGGGTCACCTATTAATAACTGGCAGAGGCAGGACTTGAACCAAGGTCAGCTTGACTCATAGCCATGTTCTGACCCAATACATTGTACAAACCCATCCTGAAAACACAGTGTTATAACAAATCATAAAGAGGTTTCATGAAATCATTAAAACTGCTGTTTTGATTTTTTTCACAGTCTTTACCACAAATGTCTGGGGGCTTTTTGGATCCCATTTCTTTTACCATACAGAGTTGGATGACTTTTGACAAACATTTGGAGTTGTGTGACCACCACCACAATGAATGTACAGAACATTCCCATCATGCCGCTTTGAAGTCAAACCTCTCCCTCTACCCCATTTTCCTGGGAACAACTGATCTGTTTTTGTTTTGTTTTTGCTTTTGCTTTAATTCTGCCTTTTATGGAATGTCTTGTACACAGAACTACACAATATGCTGCTGCCTTTTGTGTTGCTTCTTTAATTTAGTATAATGCTTGTGAGATTTTCCCACGATGTTGCTTGTCTCTTGATTGTGAGTAGTATTGCATTACACGGATGTACAACATCTATTCGCTGGTTGGTGGACATTTGGGTTCTTTCCAATTTTGGACTGTTACAAATAAATCTGCCCTAAACATTTATACACAGGTTTTTGTATGAACATATGTTTCTCCCTCCTTGGGAAAATACCCAAGATTGGAATTTCTGGGTTTTATGCCAGGTATACATTAATGTTACGAGAAGTTGCCAAACTGTTTTCAGTTCCAGTATAGTTCCAAAAGAAACTATACTATATTTGCATTCCCATCAGCAATAAGTGAGAGATAGAGATGCAATCACTTCATATGCTCTGCAACACTTGATATTGTCAGTCCTTTTAATTTTAGCCACTCTAGTGAGTGTGTAGTGGGATCTCCATCTGATTTTAACTTGCATTTCCTTCACAACTAATGGTGAGCTCATTCTCTGTACTTGTTAACCATTTCTATATTTACTTTTGTGAAGTATCTGTTCAAATATATTTTCTGCTTTGAATTAAATTGTTTGTCTTGATACTATTGAGTTGTAAGACTTCTCTAAATATTCTGGGTATAGATCATTTATAATATATATATATATATATATATATAATTTGGAAATATTTTCTGCAGCATATGTTTTAATTTACTTCTTAAAATTGTCTTCAAAGACCAGAAGGTTTCAATTTTCTTGAAGTCCAATGCATTGTTTTTCTTTTTAAAGGTTAGGAGATTTTGTTTTGTTTTTGCTCTAAGAAATCTTTGTCTACCTCCACCCTGACCCTGCCACAAAGAAAGTATTAAAACAAAGCTCTTCTTGCCCAGCCAGTGTGGCTTGGTTGGTTGGGAGTCATCCTGTGGATGGAGGGGTTGTCCTGTTGGATTCCCTGTAGGGGCTTCATGCCTGGGTTTTGGGTTTGGTGCCTCTCTCACATCCATGTTTCTTTCCTTCTCTTTTTTCCCTCTGATCCAAAATTATTTTTTCATATTTATTTATTTATTTTTAAATTATTGTTCAAGTACAGTGTTATGCCTTTTCTCCCCACTCTTCCCCACCACCCCAGCCCTCCCCACACCCTCCCCCACTTCCACCAGCCCTTGTTATCATCCATATGTCCTTTATACTTGTTCCTGTAAACCCTTCACCCATTTCCCCCATTGTTCCCTCCCCTCTCCCTTCTGATGACTGTCAGCCTGTTCTCAATTTCAATGTCTTTGGCTCTACTTTGCTTGTGTGTTCGTTTTGTTGATTAGGTTCCTGTTAATGGTGAGATCATATGGTATTTGTTTTTCATCGTCTGGCTTATAAAAGAGCCTCCTTTACATTTTGTTTTAGAAATCTTATCATTTTTGACTCTTATAATTAGATCTATGATCTATTTCAAGTTGATTTTTGTAAATAGTAGAGGTAGGGGTAGAGGGTGACATTTGTATATGGATGTTCAAATGTTTCAGTACAACTTGAAGAAAACACTGCTCTTTGTCTTCAATTGCTTCGGCATCTTTGTCAAGAATAAATTCACCCTTTATATCCTGGTCTATGCCTGGACTCTAGTCTATTCCCTTGATAAGTATATCTATGTGTATATTAACACCATAATCTCTTGATTATTGTGACTTTACAGTGAGTTTTGAAATCAGGCAACATGAGTCCTCTGAATCTTTTCTTTTTTCAAATTATATCGAGCATTCTAAGTCCTTTGCATTTCCCTACAGGTTTTAAAATTAGCTTGTCAATTGCTACTAAAAAATCTGTTGGAACATTGGGATTTTATTGAATCGATAGATAAATTTGGAGAGAATTGACAGCTTAATAATATTGAGTCTTCCTGTTCATGAATATGATATATATCTCCATTTATTTAGATATTTTAATATTTCTCTATGCATGTATACATCTTACACATGTGTTTTTGAAAAACTTATCTGAGGCCCTGGCTGGTGTAGCTCAGTGGATTGAGCATGGGCTGTGAACCAAAGGGTCGCTGTTCGATTCCCAGCCAGGGCATATGCCTGGGTTGTGGGCCAGGTCCCCAGTGGGGGCCATGTGAGAGGCAACCACACATTGATGTTTCTCTCCCTCTCTTTCTCCTTCCCTTCCCCTCTCTCTAAAAATAAAGAAATAAAATATTTTAAAAAATTGAAAAACTTATCTGAATATTTTATGGGTTTTGAAGCTATTGTAGAAAAGTACTTTTAAATTTCAATTTCAAAATCATCATTTCTCATATAAATACATACATGTGATTATTACATACACTACAAACTTGTTAGGCTCACTTATTAGTTCCAGTAAAGTTTTTCTGTAGATTCATTAGTACTTTTGAAATAGACATTCATGTGATCTAGAAATAAAGACATTTTTACTTCATCCTTTTCAGTCTGAATGTCTTTTTTTCTTGCCCCATTGTACAAGGTAAAACCACCAGTATAATGTTGAATAAAAGTGGTATAAGCAGACATTTTTGCCTTGTGCCAAATCTTAGGGAGAAATCACTGTCTTTACCATGAACTGTAAGGAGTTTGTAAATGCCCTTTATCAGGTTGAGAATGTTTCCTTTTACTTGTAGTCTTGTTGGTGGGTTTTTTTTTTTCATGAATAAGGTTTAATTCTGTCATATTTTTTCCTCAGAATATTTAGATGATCATATGGTTTTTATTTTCAGTCTATTAATATGTAGCATTACATGAAATTATTTTTAAATGTTGATCCAATCTTGCATTCCAGAAATACACTTTATTTGGTCATTATGTATTATCATTCTGCATAAAACTGAATTTGATTTGGTAATATCCCTTAAGGACTTTGCATCTATATTTGTGAGGGATATTGATCTGTAATTATTTTATTGTAGTGTCTTTGTCCCATCTTGGTATCTGGATAATGCTGGTCTCATAAAAAAATTGAGAAGTGTTCCTTTAAAAAAATATTTTATTTATTTATTTTTAGACACAGGGGAAGGGAGGGAGAAAGAGATGGAGAGAAACATCAATGTGTGGTTGCCTTTTGTGCACCCCCTACTGAGGACCTTGCCCACAACCCAGACATGTGCCCTCACTGGGAATGGAACTGGTGACCCTTGGTTTGCAGGCTGGTCCTCAATTCACTGAGCCACACCAGCTAGGGCAAGAAGTGTTTCTTCTTTCTTCAGTTTTCTGGAAGTGTTTATGTAGAATTGGTAAGATTACTCCCTTAGAATACTCCCTGGTATATTTTCTGTAGAAAGGTTTTTGAGTATGAACTTTTAAAGAATAGATACACAGCTATTCAGGTTATCTATTTCTTTTGAGTGTTCTTTAGTGGTATTTGTAATTTAAAAAATTTCCCACTATAAATAACTTACTAAGTTTATCAACATAATTTTTCATAGTATTTCTTATTGTTTTAACTTCTGTAGTATCTATATTGATGTTCCCCTTTTCATTCTTGATTTGCTACTTTGAAAATTGATTTAAAATGATACATTTATACAAAAACCTGCACTTGAAAGTTTATAGCCGTTTTGTTTGTAATTCTGGAAGCAACCAAGAAGTTTTTCAATAAGTGATTGAATTTAAAATTATAAAATATTCTTATAATAGAATATTGTCAAGGGATAAAAGGAATGAGTTGGGTTTTTTTTAGGAGATTTGTTTTACTAAGAGTAGAAAATGATGCCAGGGAAAAAGTCAGCACAAAGAACAAACAACAAAAATTAGCAAGAGAAACAGTTAAGTGCAGACCGTGAGTCTGACAGTTCATTGTCACTACTAGTAGCGTCCATGTGTCAGTTCCACACTGAGCTAGACGGATCAATTCAACCAGCAGTTGTCATCATGTAGGTCCTCCAGAACTTGAAACAGACAAAGCAAATCATTCCATAGACTGAAAACAAACAGAACTATGTTGTTTCGTTTCTCCAAGTGAAATCCACACTAAAGGCCCTGTGAATCCAAAACAAAACTTTCTGAGTAGCGGAGTGCTCTGAAATATCGAAATCCTCATTATTTTGTAAAGAAAGAAAATACTCAAAATACTCTAATTTCACATGAACAACAAAATCCTGTCTCATCTGCCAGATCCTGGGGTCCTCGGGTGGCCGGGCGGCTCCTGCGCTGCCCCTCGAGCAAGGCCTATCTCAACCCAACCTCTCACACCAGGAGCCATCCTCTCACTCGGAAGGATGGAGAGTCTTTGCTTAGAGTTACAAGGTGAGCGCTGGACGGGGAGACACTGCGGGGAACCAGGCTATGTGGTTTTAAAGTTCTGGAGTGACTTCCATGTTTAGGAGTTTTTAAGGCAACCTGGATTTTATTTGCAATGCTGACATCGAGTCCAACTGCAGGGCCCTCTGCCCACCAAGAGACGCGCGCACCTTGGCAAGAGGCAGTGTCTCCTTTTGGCACTACAGTTGACAGTAAAGTAGGAAAGCTCTCCCGGATGCCAGTTCTGGACGCCCTTTTATCCTCACGGCCGCAGGTGGTGTGTCCACGATCAGGGCCATGACAGTGCTCCCACAATCTTCTGTCTTGACACACTTCAGCTCTGGCTGCTCTGGGTCACTGTTCTGGCGCTTGGTGGGCAGGGAGACCGGCAGGGATGCCTGTGTCGCCAGTGTGTGCAGAGGACTCCCCGCTGCACTGCTCCCCGGGACCGTGGGCGGGGATCGGCACCATGTGTCTACCGTTCTGTGCGACAGTTTTGATCGGCAGCTGGTGCTGACCAAGAGGGACGTGCTGCATGATGGTGACCGTCTGCACCCGGCTTCTCTGCACCGCCTGAAAGACACGACTTATTGCAGGAATAGGCTCCACTTTCACTTTCACCTCCCGGCTATCCCGTTGTCCTGCAGCTCTGACTTTGGGTTGATGGGGGCAGCATGGCCACCCGCATGACCAGGTCCTGGCCAGCAACTCTGGTGACTGACACGGCTGGGATCTGGTGGATGACAGGCACCGTCTGCACGATGGGCTGCTGGGAGGTTGAGGTGGTCACGGGGGCAGCGTAAGTGCAGATGATGGGCTTGATCATCCGGGGCAGCAATTAACACAGGCTGACTAGACAGCGGGAAGCCTGGTGCTCTCGGAGTAGACCAAGCTTCCTGGATGACTACCAGTTTGGGCTGCGCTGCTCGGGGTTCCCGGGACAGTCTCCCATAGGTCTGGGCGCCACTGGAGTGAGCAGACAGCACTCTGGTGTGGTTAGGAGAGGCCGGGACAGTTCTGGACGAGAGCGGCCCCAGCGGGGGTCCTGCAGCAGGGCACACCCCGCGGCCGCTGCTTCCCCTGCTCCACCAGCTTGCTCTCTGAGGCAGGGCCTACCCTCCATAAGGAGCCCTAGCCTGGCTCTCCCTGGGAACGTGGCACTTTGAGATAGCAATGATTCAGAGAGGTTGTGTCGAACTGAATTCTGCCAGCCCTCGTCCGCAGTTCTGTAGTAGGGATACTTTCTAGTGATGTGCGTATGAATTCCATTTAGGGTGAGCTGTTTATCAGGAACCATTGTCATTGCTTGTACAATTAATTGTGCATAGAAATAAGATAACTTTGAGTCATCTTTTGGGTTGTCTCTACCTGAAGCTTCCTTTTCATTTTCTGGCTGTGAGATGTCAGCCATTAAATTGAGGTCAGATGGTATCGCACAGCCCAGTGTACCCTGAAGATCCTGCTTCCTGGGGGTCAGGGGGGCAGGAGTTTGCAGCACTGATGGTCCCCTGTGGGGGAGAGGTGGGGGCTGAGGAGGTGGGCCATGGAGTCTGGAATGCTGATGGTCAGAGGCGAAAAGTGGGCCTGCATGGTTTTCCTGGGGATGAGGGCGCCTCCAGTGGCTCCGTCTTCCCACCAGAGATGGACAGGGCATGAACGTGATCTTGATGATAGTGCTCGGGAACCTGAGCGTGAACACGCGCAGCAGCTGCAGTGGTGGCGCCCCGCACCTCTGGAACATGCCGTCCACTAACACTCCGTTCTTGCCGAGGCAGTGCAGGTAGAAGTCGCCACTGGCCCTGACTGCACAGAGGGCTTGGAAGCCTCTGAAAAAGGGCCGCTGCCGAGGGCGGGAGTGGGGGGGTGGGGTGGAGGGGGGTGGGGGGCGTGAAGATCTCCAGGTGGTGCCTTGAGATGAAGCTCCAGATGATGCTGATATCCACTGAGCCCTGTGACGAGTTGCGGCTGATGGTCACCGAGCGCTACTTCATCAGGTACTTGAACTCGCAGCCCTCGAGGTGCGCCACAGCCCAGGTGCCTAGCGGGAACCCTCTGCCGGTTCCACCTCTGCTGCTGCAGCAGCCCAGGGAGGCCCGCCTGCTCCAGGGAGTGCCAGGCCTTCGCCACTACCTGCCTCATTGGGCTGGCCTTTCCTGGAGCTGAGACCCAAGGAGGTTGCAGGTGAGCTAGTGATCAGTGAGGGTGAGGGGCGGGACACATGCCAGGAATGAACTACTAATTCACATAATAAAATTGATGAATCTTTATTTTGCTAAGTCGAAGAAGACAAACCAAAAAGGCTAGAAAATACGATCTCACATATTACAGACTCTGGAAAAGGTAAAGCTGCAGGGATAACAGCAGATTAGTGGTTGGCAGGGCTTTCTGGAAGGGAGAGGGCGATGGCATTAACGCGGTACTGCAGTGACGCGTACAGGAGGCCGCGCCTTTGTCAAAACCCATGAAACTTAACCGCACAAAGAGTCCACTTTAATGTATGCAGATTAAACACAACTAATCAGGAGGTTGGACAGTCCTAGGATTTAATGCAGACTATGATAAAAGAATTTAAATGTATTAAAAATGTATGTCATAACCTCTCTGAAAGGGACAAGGGGAAGTGGAGCTGACCTAAATAAGTTTGGGAAATGGTGCTTTGATTGAAAACAAAAGAACTATGCATAGAGTTGTTTCCCATAGGAGTTTATAAAGTTTAAGGATTCTGAAATAGCAGTACATTTCTTTGGGGGTTAAGCAAATAAAAATGAAAGGCAGCTGCACTACCAATAAGTAAGATTTTAAAAGATCGAATTATCTGATAACGGGCAAGAGCACAGGTTTCATTCACTAAAGAAAGAGTGATTATCTGCCCTTTGCCCCATTATTTATGTAACCTAATTTCTGACCGAGGTGACAGTAAAGAATATGAATGGGTTTTCATCAGAAATTACTTGTGACAGTTTCAAGCTATAAATCAGGTGTGTGTGTGTGTGTGTGTGTGTGTGTGTGTAAAATATTCACAGAAGCAAACCCAATCTTTTTTTTTAAAGATCATATTTATTTATTTTTAGAGAAAGGGAGGGAGAGAAACATCAATGTGTGGTTGCCTCTCATGTGCCTCCTACTGGGGACCTGGCCTGCAACCCAGGCATGTGCCCTGACTGGGGATTGAACCAGCAACCCTCTAGTTTGCAGGTGGTGTTTAATCTACTGAGCTGCATCTGCCAGGGCTCAACCTTTTTGTTAAAAATGTGAGACCATTTCATTTGTAAATGTTTTACATTTTCTTTATCACAAATATGGACTATAAAGAAAAATGTTATAATTTTTTCACTTAGTCCCATTCTGACTCCCTCAAATCTCCTTCAGTTCTCCTCAGTGTGATTTACAAATATTATCACTTTCTGAATGTGCCATGTGTGGAAAAGTTTGAAAAGTCCTCATCTAAAGTTTTGTTGACCCCTAGAGCTCTCTGTGTTGGATCTGCAGGATTTGTCCTCAACAGTCAGTCCCATCCAGTAACTTGACATTATTCATACATGGGTGTATCATCAAACGTCTGTTAATCAATTTATAAGAGCTATTCCCACTCCCCCTAAATCAATGCACTTCCTTTCCTGGTATTAAGGTACCAGAGCAGCAAAGTAGCTATCTGAACACTGTCGGTGAATATGAACTAGGACTAGGAGAGTGAGAAATCGGATGGATTTTTCTACCCCACCACAGACAGCATTCCTTTTGCATCTGGATTACTACTGACCTTCAGACTCAGCGTTTCTCCCCTGGACTCTGCTCCAGTCTACATAGCTCTCTCCTTGGCTAGGAGACATTTTGTCTCCTATATGATATGTGTTTTAAAATCAGTGTTCTTAGGTACCACCCACAAGTACCGTGGTTTTGGAAGCTAATTAAACCTCATAACACGATCAGCTCTGCCATGTTAACAACTTAAGAGTCTTTAGCATAACCAACTTCATTTGATTCAGTAGATGTATTCCACAAAATACATTTTCGAAAAGAATTTTTGAAATCCAATTATACTTTATGAACATTTAGAGAACTCTGAGGATGAATCATTTCATGTAGAAAAAGGAAAGAGATGTCCTGGCTGGTGTGGCTCAGTGGATTGAGTGCCAGCCTGCGGACCTGTGGACCGAAGGGTTGCCAGTTCAGTTTCCATTCAGGGTACAGGCCTGGTTGCAGGCTGGGTGCCCAGTTGAGGGCGTGCAAGAGGCAACTGATCAATGTTTCTCTCAAGATCCATGTTCTCTCCCTACTTTCCCTTCTCTCTAAATATAAATAAATAAAATCTTGAAAAAGAAAAGAGCATTTCAGTAAAAGAAAGCAATTACCTATTATTTATTTACTTTATAAATCTAAATTTGCTTCAAGTGAGGGGGTACATGTATATAATATTAGGTAATTTATTATATTCCTTTTAATGTATTCTTTGAATATGTTTTTATTCAATTGGAATCAGTCATGTGATTGATTGTCATAAATCAATTAAAATGGGTTGAAGATAAAGAATAAAAATCTAAGGCTTCTGTTTACAGCATTTAATACAGGCTTAGCAATGTAAGAAAACCCATAAACACCACAGTGAACTCTCACCCTTTCTTGAGCTGAAGTATACATTGTTCACCAACTTCTACTGTAAATAGTTGCTCTTTTTCTCAACAGCGGATCGCCACAAGGCAGTTTCTTCTACCACACTGTGTTATTTAAAAGTTATCTGCTTTCTTGGCTGTGGTTCAAGGGAGTTCTTTGCCTGTAAATCCTCTTTATCTTATGCTGTGGTTGAACCAAACCTTGGCACAATTTCAGTGCATTTGTCTTGTACCAGGGGAGAAAAAATTAAGGGTCCCAGAGACTGTCACTCTTCTGCAAATGGTCACAGAACAGTGGGGAGCCCTGTGGACTATTCAAAAGGGTAACACTACTAAGCACCCACTGTAAAACATAGGATCCTCTCACATGAAAGGCAGCCACACTATAAAAAAGATCATGTCCCAGCCTAAAAGAGTTTCAAAGTAAACAATGCTCATTGTGTACTTGACTCCTGGTCTTTAAAATGAGCTTAACTTTGTGAACTGTGTCCATAAGTGGCTGTCATTTAGTGTTTGGTCTGGGTTTTACATTTCTTTGACTCTGAGCTCAGCTTCTGTAATTGCTCTACGGAGAGAGATACCCTCTAGTTTGTTAGAGGGCGTGACTTATAAGAGAAGTCAGGGTGCATCCCACTTAAAGAAAAAGAGTGATGACAGATGTCTGAGACAATATATGTCTTCTCCCAAATCAGAGGGTGACTCCTTCAGATTGGTGAAAGATGAGACGTCTGTGCATCGTAGATCAACAAAGACCCAGAGAGATCCAAGATGGCAGAGGAGTGAATGGAAGCTACACTAACCTCCTCCCAGGACCAATCTGGAATTATGACTAAATTGTGGAGAAATCATCAGAATAAACACATGAAAAATAGCTAGAGAGAAGCTTTATAACCATGGACAGACAGAGAAAACAGTTTCACCACAACGTGACTGGAATGGAGGGCCAAGGAGATGTGAGAGGGCTGGCTGGGCTCCCACAGGTGGCAGCTGAAGTGCTGGAGGGATATTTCAATGGCTGAGGGTATCCCCCTGAGAAATGTGGGGTTTAAACCCCAAGCTGGGCTCCCCAGCCAACATCACCAGAGCCCAAAAAGTACCCAGATAACATCCAGCTGCAAAAAGCAGCAGGGTTTCTCTCTGACAGGGACACACAGCTGGAGATGCAGAGAGCATTTTAAAGGGCCAACACATAAATTTTCATTTTCAGCCACTTACTCTGGGCTCCTACAAAGGAAGAGCATAGAGGACTGAAGATGCTTGAGGAGAGACTGGGGTTGGTGGTTTTGGGGAAAGAATTGAGAGAGCAGCCACCAGGGTCCTGGTTTGGAGTCATACCTCAGGCTGCAGCAGCCATCTTGCCCAGGCAGACCATGCCCCTCCGAGTGGCAGCAGCCTGTGGAGAAGCAGTAGCCCCATCTGCAGGAATAACTCTGCTTCATCCTATGGTGCTTAAGCCTGACAGATGATTACTGAATAATTAGATTAACAACGTAAGGAGTCAGCCACAGATGGTGGATCCCTGGTAGTCTCAGGCTGCCTAAGGCCAGACTGGGACACCACCTGACATCACCAGAAGCAGATCCAGAAAGAAACAACAGTGGTAAATACTAGATGCTACCAACATGAAATCCACCATGGTCTTCTCCATGATTTGCGTTATTTTCTCTCTTGCATAGTTTTTTAACATTCATTTCTTGTCCTTCAAGATTGTGCATATTAAGTCACTAGACTTTATATTAGAAATTATTTCAAATCTGGTATTTTGACCCTCCCTTCTTTTACCCCATATCATCTTCCTCTTTCCTCCTATTTTCCTTTTAAATGTTGTTTTCATTCTTGCCACAACTTGTTTCCATTCTGCACTCCTATTGTTTCTTTCCCCTTCAGCCTCTCAAAACCAATTTTCTTGTCATTGGTCATCTCGCATCCTTTTTCCACCTCTTAAAATGCCTATGTTCTCTCTCCACCTTTATCAATCTTTTCTCCTTGTTTTGGATAGAGTCATTGTTGCATTTCTTCAAATTTATCTCTAGATCTTTACTATTTTGATATTTCAAATCTCAAATTTTATCATTCCCCCCTCCCACTGCATTTTGCCTTGCTCCTGCCCTTTCTTTTTTCAGTCTCAAATTTTAATTTTTCCCTGTCTTAGACTGGTTTTCATTTCTCAACCTTAGTATTCCTTCTCCTTTTATCACCCCAAAATTACTTCCCCTTCTTCCAGACATCTCTTAAGCTTTTCTGTCTTTCTTTTTTCCCTCTTAGTCCCATCACACCTATATTAATCTTAGCTTATTTGTTGTTGATAGTGCTGTGGAGGATATTTTTCTCCAATTTGATTCCTATTTTTTATTTATTTACTCTTTTCCTTTTTATTTCTCTTTCTCACTTAGTTCTTTTTCAATTTCTGTTTAAACCTGATACCATATGCTTCCCTTCTCTTGTTGTATTCCACCTTCATCATTCTTTTTTAATTTATGATGTAAGTTTAACTTTCTCCCTTCACTTTGCCCCAATTCCTTACACTTATTATTGCTCCTCCCGCTACTGTCTCCAAATAATTTTTCTTTCAGTTAGTCATCTGATATTCATTTCTCCTTTCTTATAATAGTCTTATTCTCTTTATACCCTTATTAATACTGGCTCAGTTCCTGTTCATAGTGTGATTACAGTGGAGGTTAC
This sequence comes from Glossophaga mutica, assembly GCA_039655065.1. Classification (NCBI taxonomy): domain Eukaryota; kingdom Metazoa; phylum Chordata; class Mammalia; order Chiroptera; family Phyllostomidae; genus Glossophaga; species Glossophaga mutica. The sequence continues at coordinate 165,132,836 of CM077303.1, forward strand.
TTTTGTGGGTATGGGTTTGTTTCCTGAGCTGTGCGGTTTTCTTCTGGCAGCACCTGCACAACAGCATACAAGATGTGATGGAGAGAGTGACTCTCAGTCAGCCAGCCAGAAGCAAGGACCCACCAAAGAATGACCCAACAGCAATCAAAACCCAATTAAAACCAGACAGCCAACACAAATGGTATAAAAGTCAACCCAAAACCATCAAATTCAGGAGAGCAAGGAGACTGAGCTACTGAATTCCACAGGTCCCCTACCATAGAAGTTCAAGCCACGAAGACAGGAAGTCAAAGCAGATCAATCTAAGAAGCAGAATCATACGGGAAGAGTCTCCCCTAAAAAGGGATGACAAAGGAACAACCCCCAATTAAAAGGATAGGAAGAATCTCCAGAAAGAGTGCTAAATGAAATAAAGGAGAGTAAAGTATCAGACACCGAGTTCAAATTAATGGTTATAAGGAAGCTCAATGAGCTCAGTGAGAACTACAAAGAAGTACAGGGAAGCTACATGGAAATTAGTGTGAACTACACCAGCATGAAAAGGGGCATAAAAACTATCAATAAGAGCCAGGGGGGAATGAAGAACACAGTTTCTGAAATAAAGAACAAAGTAGAAGGAATTAAAAACAGGCTAGAGGAAGAAGAGGATCAAATTAGTGAGCTGGAGCATGAGGTAGAAAAAAAAATCCCAGACAGAGCAACAAAATGAAATAAGACTCAAAAATAATGAAGAGGGTTTAAGAGAGCCACAGGACAATATGAAATGTAATAATAGCCATATCATAGGAATACCAGAATGAGAAGAAGAGGAGCAAGACATAGAAAACCTGTTTGAAAAAGTAATGACAGACAACTTCTCTAACTTGATAAGAGAAAAAGTCACACAAGTCCAGGAAGCACAGAGGGTCCCAATCAAGATGAATCCAAAGAGGCTCACTCCAAGACATGTCATAAGAAAAAGGTGAAAATATAAGACAAAGAGAGATTATTAAAGGGAGAAACAGCTAGTTACATACAAGGGAGACCAGATTCAGCAGAAATGCTACAGGCCAGAAGGGAATGGCAAGAAATATTCCAAGTAATGAAAAGCAAAAGCCTGCAACCAAGGCTACTCTACCTAGCAATACTCATTTAGAATGGTAGACAAAATAAGGATGTTTGCAGACAAAAAAAAAAAAAAGGCTAAAATAACACATCTCCACTAAACCAGAATTGAAGAGATGCTAAGGGGACTGCTTAAAAAGACCAAGAAGAAGAGAGAGAGAGAAGAACACAAGAACAAAGGGAAAAATGGCAATGGATACCATATTTTTGGACTATAAGACACACTTCCCCCCAAATTTGGGAGAAAAATGGGGGTGCAACTTAGAGTCTGAATGTTACTTACCTGGCTCACAGTGGAGGGGGGCAGTGGTGGAGTGGAGTCACAGGTTATTAAACATTTTACACATTTTTTTGCTTCAAAAATTTTTCCCTATTTTCCTCCTCTAAAACTAGGTGCATCTTATAGTCCTAAAAGTATATAAATATCTATCAATAATAACCTTAAATGAAAATGGATTAAGTGCTCCAATCAAAAGATATAGAATAGCTGAATGGATAAGAAAACATGACCCACACCTATGCTGTCTACTACTGACCCACCCAAGAACTAAAGATCTACACAGGCTGAAAGTGAAGGGATGAAAAAAATATTACAAGCAAACAGTCCTGAAAAAAATGGAAGTAGCAATGCTTATATCAGATAAAATAGATTCAAAATCAAAGGCCATAAAAAGGGACAAAGGAGGACACTATACAATGCTTAAGGGAACAATTCACCAAGAAAATATAACCCTTGCAAACATATATGCACCCAACATAGGAGCACCAAAATATGTAAGGAAAATCTTGGAGGACATCCAGAAAGCTATAGACAGCAACACACCCATAGTAGGGGATTTTAAGTCCACAATGGATACAATGGCTAGATCCTCCAAGCCAGAATCAATAAGGATATTGTGGCATTGAATGATACTCTAGATAAAATATACTTAATTGATATATATAGAACCTTTTACCCAAAGATGCAAAAAATACACATTCTTTTCAAATGCACATGGAACATTTTCAAAGATAGACCATGTGGTAGGTCACAAACAAGCCTCAACATACTCAAGAAAGTTGAAATTATATTAACAATCTTCTCAGACCACAATGGCTTGAAACTAAAAACCAACCTAATGGAAAAAACTCAAAACCATTCAAATTCATGGAAACTGAATAACATGCTATTAAATAATGAATGTGTTAACAATGAGATCATGAAACATATCAGAAAGATTCTGGAAACAAATGAAAATGAACACACAACAACTCAAAACCTATGGGACACAGTGAAGGAAGTCCTGAGAGGGAAATTCATAATATACAGGCCTACCTGAAAAAGATAGAAATGTTTTAAATAAACAACCTAACCTTACATCTACACAGACTAGAAGAACAACAACAAACTAAGCCCAGAGTGAGTAGAAGGTAGTAAATAATCAAGATCAGAGCAGAATTAAATGACACAGAGACTAAAAGAATAATTTAAAGAACCAATAGCAGGAGTTGGTTCTCTGAAAAAAATAAACAGACAAGCCTTTACCCAGGCTCATCAAGAAACAAAGAGAGAATAGCTAAATAAATAAAATCAGAAACCAAAGAGGAGAAATTACAACCAATACCATAGAAATACAAAGGATTGTTAAGAAATTACTATGAACAATATGTGAAGAAATTTGACAACCGGGGTGAAATGGACAAATTTCTAGAAACATGTAATCTTCCAAAACTGAATCAAGAAGATTCAGAAAGCCTGAATAGACCACTAACAATTAGTGAAATTGAAGCGGTAATCAAAAAACTCCTGGCACACAAAAGCCCTGGACTGGGTGGCTTCACAGGTGAATTTTACCAAGCATTTAAGGAGGGACTAATTCTTCTCCTTCTCAAACTACTACAAAAAAATTCAAGATGAGGGAAGACTCCGAAACTCTTTTCATGAAGCCAGTATTATCCTAATTCCAAAACTAGGTAAAGATACAACAAAGAGAGAGAACTATAGGCCAATATTGTTGATGAACATAGATGCTAAAATCCTCAACAAAATATTGGTACACCAGATCCAGCAGTACATAAAAAAGATCATGCACTACGATAAAGTGGGATTCATCCCAGGGATGCAAGGATGGTGTAATATTCACAAATCAATAAACATAACACAGCACATGGACAAAATGAAAGACAAAATCACATGATCACATCAATGAATGCTGAAAAAGCATTTGATAAAATACAGCACCCATTTATGGTAAAAACAAAGTGGGAATAGAGGGAACATTCCTCAACATAATAAAGGTCATATACAATAAACCTACTGCCAACATCGTACTCAGTGGGCAAAAACTAAAATCTTTCCCCCTAAGATCAGGAACAAAACAAGGATGTCCACTTTCACCACTTTTATTCAATGTAGTATTGGAAGTTCTGGCCACACCAATCAAACAAGAAAAAGAAATAAAAGGCATCCAAACTAGAAAGGAGGAAGTAACATGGTCATCATTTGCAGATGACATGATGTGTACATAGCCTATAGGTTCCAACAAAAAAACTATTCGACCTAATAAGTAAATTTGATAATATAGCAGGATACGAATTCAATATTCAGAAATCAAAAGCATTTTTGTATGCCAACAACAAAATATCAGAAACAGAAATTAGGGGGAAATCCCATTTACTATAGCAACAAGAAAAATAAAGTACCTAGGAATAAATTTAACCAAGGATGCAAAAAACTTGTACTCAGAAGACTATGGAACACCAGAGAAAAAAATTAAGGAAGGTACAAACAAATGGAAACATATACCATGATCATGGACTGGAAGAATCAACATCATTAAAATGTCTATATGACCCAAAGCTATCTATAGATTCAACACAATCCTTATTAAAATACCAGTGACATATTTCACAGATTTAAAACAAATATTTCAAAAATTTATATGGAACTAAAAATGACCCCAAGTAGCAGCAGCAGTCTTGAGAAAGAAGAACAAAATAGGAAAAATTACAATACTGGATATCAAACTATATTACAAGGCCACTGTATACTCTGGTTTCTCTCAGAATGTATAAATCTTTCACCTTTTACAAGGCCACTGTAACAAAACAGTCTAGTACTTGTATAAGAACAAACACATAGATGAATGGAACAGAATAGAGAATCCAGAAATAAACCCATGTCTCTATGGTCCATTAGTAGTTGATAAACAGGAAAAAAGCCTAAAACGAAGTAAAAATATCCTCTTCAACAAATGATGCTGGGAGATCTGTAATAGTAAATGCAAAAAAAAAAAAAAGAAAGAAAGAAAAAGAAAATATACCACCTATTTACACCATACACCAGAATAAACTCAAAATGGATAAAAGACTTAAACATAAGTCACAAAACCATAAAAGTTGTAGAGGAAAACACAGGTGGTAAAATTTCAGACATACCATAAAGCAATATTTTTACCAATACATCCTCTAGGGCAAGGGAAATAAAGGAAAGAATAAACAAATGGGACTACATCAAATTAAAAAGCTTCTGCATGAAAAAGGAAAACATCGTCAAAATGAAAAGGGAACAAACTGTATGGGAAAACATTTGCCAACGATACCTCGGAGAAGGGTTTGATCTCCAAAATATATAAATATCTCACGTGACTGAATGCTGGGAGGACAAACAATCCAATTAAAAAGTGGGCAAAGGACCTGAACAGGCACTTTCCCAAAGGGGACATACAGAGGGCCCAAAGACCTATAAAAAGATGCTCAACATCACTAGCCATCAGAGAGATGCAAATTAAAACCACAATGAGATACCACCACACACCAGTCAAAATCACCATCATAAACAAATCAACAAACAATGAGTGCTGGTGAGGATGTGGAGAAAAGGGAACCTTAGTGCACTACTGGTGGGAATACAGACTGGTGCAGCCACTGTGGAAAACAATATGGAATTTCCTTTAAAAACTTAAAATGGAACTGCCTTTTGACCCAGCAGTAGAACTTCTTATGCCCTAAGAAGCCTGAAACACCAATTCGAAAGAACCTATGTACCCTAAAGTTCATACCAGCATTATTTACAACAGTTAAGTGCTGGATACAGCCTAAGTGCCCATCCGTAAATGAGCGGATTAAAAAACTGTGGTATTTATACACAATGGAATACTATGCAGCAGAAAGAAAGAAGGAGCTCCTACCCTTCACAACAGCATGGATGAACTGGAGAGCATTATGCTAAGAGAAATAAGTCAGGCGGTGAAAGACAAATACCATATGATCTCACCTGTAAGTGGAACCTAATCAACAAAACAAACAAGTGAGCAAAACAGAGCCAGAGACATGGAAACAATGAACAAAGTGACAGAGGACTGGGGGGAGGGGAATAATGGGGGAAAGAAGGGGAATGGTTAAGTCAAAGAAACATGTATAAAGGACCCATAGAGAAAGACAACGGTGGGGAGGATTGAATATGGGAGGTGGGTGGTGGGTAGGGCAGGGGAGAGTAATGGGGGAAAATGGGGACAATTGTAATTGAACAACAATAAAAATAAATAAATAAAAAAGTAGAGTTAAAGAGCCAACAGAAAAGAAAAAAGAAGTACAATACAATAAAATAATGAAGATGGATGAAGGATCCACAAACTGAGGAATGCAGAAGCCCTCTAAAAGATGAAACAGGCAAGGAAACAGATTCTTCCCTCAAACCCTGAGAAGGAACACCCAAAGTTTTAGCCCAGTGACACCCATTTCAGACTTCTGAACTCTAGAACTATAAAATAGCAAATTTGTTTCAAGCCAAAAAAAGATGTGATACATTTATACAATTGGATACTACTCAGGCATAAAAAAATGAAATACTACTTTTTGCAACAACATGGATGGACCTTGAGAATGTTATAATAAGCAAAATAAGTCAGAAAAAGCTAAGAGCTGTATAATTCCATTCATACATGAAACTCATAGACACTTACAACAGTACAGTGGTTACCAGAGGAAAAGGGGGTGCAGGAGTAGTGAAGAGTAGAGGTGGTCAAGTGTATAGTGACAAAAGGAGATTTGACTTTGGACGGTGGGCACACAATGCAATATACAGATCAGGTATCATAGAATTGTATACTTGAAACCTATCAGATCTTACTAACGAATGTTTCCCCAGTACATTTAATGAAAAAAAAAAGAGAGAGATGATACCATCTAAACTAGGAAAGTAAGGGGCATTTTGTGGCTGCTGGTAAGGAAAGCATAGTCCACAATTTATTTGTATACTTTAATCTTGATTTCTAGGTATAGATTTTGATTATCAGGTCTACTTTGTATTACTACAAACAACTCTATAAGGCTGCCATATTTGTTGCTTCCTCTAAAGTCCCATGGCAGAATGAAAGTCTGGTGAAATCTGGACCATGGGGACAGATTAGTGGATCCCTTTCAGACACTTTTCACGATAACCCCTTTCTTGGCCCATCCCTACCACTGCAATGCCTTGATAGGGACCCATGCAACCATGTTTATACTATTGAACCTAATGAACAAAACAAACAAATGAGCAAAATAGAAATAAAGGCATGGAAACAAGGAATGGACTGATAGGCACCAGAGGAGAGAGGGGAGATGGGGATAAGGGAGGAAACAAGGGGAATGGCCTAGTTAATGGGCATGGACAACAGGGTGGTAATTGACTGTGGAAGCAGGGGTGGGCAGGGCAGGGGAGAGCAATGGGGGAACATTGGGACAGCTGTAATTGAACAACAACAAAAACCATGAAAACGAAAAATGAACAACAAAGACCCAGGCTGTGCACCCTGTCATTGGCCCAGGAAGCTGCAAGAACCAGAAAGGAGTGGCTGAATTGTTTATTTAGGAGAAAAGATGATAGGCTCCAAGTTTTCAATCTTGTTCATGTCAAAACAGAATTAGATGTGCCAGAGATTTACTAGGGAAATGCCTGTGAGTGATAAAGTGGAGAGGGAACAGCAGTAGGTGGACCACCGTGCAGGACTGAACCTGTGGAAGAAGGGAGGGATGGAAAGATTTGGGTAAGAAGAGGCTCAGACAGCAAAGCAGCTCTGAGGAAGTCTCCAGCAGGCTGATGGGGATCCCCAAAGCAAACACTGTCCATTAGAAGAGACCCGCAGTGGGCAGCGATGGCCTGGCTCACTATCTCTACTGTGACCCCATCAAAGGCCACAAGTGGCCAAGGACCGCATGAGAGCAGCAGTCACTTACCTTCTCACCGCAGGTTCTCTTGAAAGGAAATCTGAGCAGTCTATCTCCAAAACTGCCACAACGATTCTAAATTGTTAACTACATCAAAATAAGCAAGAACAGTGAGGAGCATTTCAAAGAGAATAGTGAAGGGGGATTAGCCTTATTATTTTCTTTGTTGCTTATTTATTGAAGTATAAATTGCATACAGTAAAATACAACAAAGTGTAATCTGTTGAATTTTTACATGTATATATGCCTGTGTAACAACCACCCAGATCAAGACATGGAACATTTCTGGCTTGTAGAAGGCTGCCTTGTACTCCTCCCAGTCAACACCTTCGAAAGGATTCCTTATGTTGACCTATAACACACGAAAAATTCTGCCTGTTGTTTGAACTTCATATAAATGGCATCATACACCATGTACTGTTTTATGTATAACTTTTTTCTCTCAACACCGTGTCTGTGAGATTCATCCATGTCGCTGTTTATAGCAGTAGTTCAGTCTTTTTCATTTATATAATTATCACATTTTATGTATTCCTTCTATTGCTGATAAATATTTGGGTAGTTTCTATTATTAGACCATTATGAGTAAACATTTCTATTGTAGTAAATGCACTAAGAGCACCCTGCTTTAACTGTATCCTACAAGTTTTGATACATCATTCAATTAAAACTATTTTCCAATATTTTCTGTGATTTCTTTTTTAAACTGTGGGTTCCTTAAAGGCATCTTGCTTAATTTCCAAACAGTTTCAAACAATGTATTATTATTGATTTTGTTTATTTTCACTTTGATCAAAGAACATACTCTTTATATTTTCAGTCTTTTGAAATTTGATAAAACTTGCTTTTACGACCTAGGTTATGTTCTGTGTTGATAAATGTCCATGTACACTTACTATGAAAGGGTATATGCATATTTGGCAGTTGTTGGGTACATTTCATACATATCATATATATGTACATGTGAAAAATTTGTTAATTGCACTATTCACATCTTTTATCCTTTATTGCCTACCTAGAAAGGTCTGTGAAATCTCTAACTATAGTGGTAATTTGTTCATTGTTTTCTATTAGTACTTTCAAATTTGTTTTACATATTTTCAAACTGTGATATTAGATACATATAAACTTAGGATGTTTGTGTTTTCCTGTGAAATCAGTCCTTTTCTCATGAAATATTCCTCCTCAAATTAACTTCTTTTATTAATATATAATGTAGTCCTTTTTGATGATTGCAAGGTATATCTTCAGCTCTTTATTTATTTATTTGTTTGTTTTACTTTCACTGGTTTAGTTGCCTTCTCCCCTGCATGTCTGTGTTTCTGCCCTCACATGGCATTCTCTTCACTGTGTATTTGAGGCCAAACTTTCTTCTTTTTATAAGGACCCCGGCCATAGGATTAGGTCCCACTCTCATTCAGTATGAACTCATCTTAACTTAATTAGCTCTTCAAAGAATCTATTACCAAATAAAATCACATTCACAGGTATCAAAAGTCAGGACTGACACATATCTTTTTGGGAGATGTGCTTCAATCCCCTATTTTTGCTTTATGTAAATTTCCCTTAGTATATACTCTTAGCTTCTTGAGAGCAGGAACTTTATCTTGACCTCTGAGAGTCTAACATAGCATCTGAATTATATTTGGGCACTCGGTAAATGTATATAGAAGGTAAATGAAGTGAATTAGAATAATGCTTGCGTTGCTAAATATCAACTTGGGAAGATGTAGGAGAAAAATAGAGTACTATAAAAATATTTCAGTTTGGGGCTGTGAATCCAACTCTGTGTATAGTGTATCACGTAGCACACAAATTTTGCTTGTAGGCAGCATAAAAATCCAACTCACATGGTCTTAAAATAAAAAGGAAATGTATTGGTTCATGTACCTAAAAGTCTAGTGGTACAAGTGACTTTTCATGTGACTCATAAGCTTAATGATAGAACCAAGAGAAAATGTAGATTTCTTCTTTCAGGCATGACAAACCGACTGGTACTCAACTAGCCATAAACAACTAGAAAATTGAACGAAAATATCCATAACAAGAGTTTTTACACATTGTAAATAGTCAGGACTGTAATCCAAATGAAATGAAATAAATAAGGTGAAATTAATGACCAATCACCAGAGGAATGCAGAAGAGGGACTTTCCAGATTGTAGCACAGAGAGCAAGAACCAAGCAGACCACAGTGGTACTGCTGAGCTAAAGAGACAGGAATCTGAGTGTGGGAATGCCAAGGTGAATGGAATTTGCAAGGCCGAATACTGAGGAAAATAAAACTGCGCAGGACTAGAGCCCTAGGAATCGGAACTTTTGGCTGAATGCTGAGCTGTACATGTGCAGTGCAGGAGAACTTCACAAGGCCTTGCAAAGGAGCTGTGAGCTGAAAAGTCCCCAGAGCTCACATGGGACTGGAAGATGTTTGATTATCTAACTAGCTAGAATGGAGAGAAAAAGTTGAAAAAAATGAAGCATAGGATAGAGACAACAGAAATGCTGCATCTTAGTAATAGTGCTAAAGTGGCCTCGAGTTAAGGCTACTGTAAACCCTCCTTAACGAAGCTCACAAATAAGCATCAGAGTGGTTGACAAATAACTTACCTACTAGTCATGACAAAATTCAACACTCCTTTAAAAAACTTTTTAAACCTCAACAACATAATATTCATAACATCCAGGTTCCAATAAAAATTACTAGATAGGCAAAAAAGAATACTGTGATCCATATCCAATCATCTATTAAAGAATGTTTCAGTTGTTTCTACATCTTTCTCTGAATCAAGCAGAATCTTAGCAACATTTTGTTTCTTTCCCTCTACTCCCACCTGCCTTACTCCTGCTGTTTCATATATTGCATTCTTCTAAAACATTATTTCCCATTTTCTATTGCTTTTGAATTTTTTTAAAAAAATTAATACATTTAAACTTAATAAGCTGTTTCACTGATTTCTTTATTTTGCATCTTGTATGCCACTGCTTCCACTTAAATACATTTTTTTCTTCCTGAATGTGATGCTTTGTAATTTATGAACTTGACTGGGCTGAACTACATTTCCCAGAATTCCCTTCCTTATATGTGTGTAGTTAGGATGCTCACACATGTGGTTACTGATCATCTGATGCGTCGCATAGTCATGCAGCGTGCAGCAATTGTTCTACCTTCCTGTGGATCATCCTTCTGGTTCTCTGACCCCTGAAACAGGTGTACATGTTTAGCTCTGTAATGCAGAGCCTGGCTTCTGCAGAATACCCTTGTCACCAATGTCAGAAAGAACCAGAATGGGCACAGGTTTTAGTCTCTCCTCATGGGGTTCCAGATGATGTTTGTGGGTTCCATCTTGCTCATGATCTTCCCATGCTGACTGCCTACCCTGTGGACTTCAAGCTTCATTATCAAATGCAGACAATAGCTTTACAGAAACTGCTTAACTGCATAGCTCCCATGACTGTGTAAGTGGATAAGCCAATTCCCTGTAACAGATTTTTCTTTTCATATTTCATATATATATACACACACACACACACACACATACATATATATATACACACATACCTCCATCTTCGACTGGTTCTGCTCCTCTGCTTCCCTGACTGATATACTAGAATTCATCTATTAATCCATGAAAGGTGTTTTGCTGCAGCTCTTCTTACATTTCCAGATACACTTTTTAAAATTTGAACCTGTCTGCTTTCCCTGTTTTAGAAGTGCCTCATAGTTCTTGGCCTTCAGTTGCTCCCCTTGTTTTCTAGAGCAGTTATAGATTTTCCAGTTTATTTTCTTTATTTTCTCTTAATTCCAGCTTTGTGAGCCTAATCTGCTAACACAACCCTGATTCCTTTAGTTTTTTTTTTAAATAAAGTATCTGTAACCCCTTTTTAAAAGGCTAAGAAAGTATCATCACTATAGCTAAGACTCCTTAGTTCGATGAGTATGAATTTGTAAAAGGTTTAAATACAGAAATTTTAAAGGAAACAAATGGTGAGGACATAAATTTATTCATGTGAAAATTTCTGATAGGTAGGTTGATATATTTTGATATCAGAAGTAAAAAAATTACACATTCTCAAAGAGACAAAAGAATTTCTACCTGTCTAGGGGACAGGGGGTAAATATTCTACTTTAATGGTTAATAGCTTCCTTCCAAGGAGAAAAGTTCTTTAATTTGTTTTACCTTAATTTTTTCATGTCACACTAACTTAAGTTTGATTTTAGAGAAAACTATTGTCTATCACATTTTAAACTTTCAGGAGTTACTCAGTCTTCCCGGGTCTCTCCCGTGTATGTAAGAGGTATGTTAATTTGTTTTCATCCTGCTAAAATTTTTTCAAATTTCCAGATTAACAAAATATCTTCAACTATGTTAACAAAGGATTGCCACATACAAGGTTTCCTAGATGAATCTAAATTAGCATATCAATTGTCATGTAAATGATGCTTCTGCAGTGCTGGAAAAATGAATTCTGGTATAACCTAATTCTTGAATGAAAAAGTTGAATAATCTTTTTGCTATGTTGTCACTTAGTTGTTAAATTATTTATTTATACTCTTTTGTACATTGGAACTAGTAACTATAACCTATTAGCCCCAGCCTCAGACACAGATTGAGCCAGGTATTGTTAGGCCACTCTTAAAGGACATGGGAAGTGAGTTTGCCCAAAGCAATAAACCCTTAGATGTGCTGGACAAAATTGCAAAGAATGCTATATGTTAATGCAGCTTTTTAAGTAAACCCTTGTACATGAATGTGCTATACATTGCGTCAGATTAGAGTTTTTGGCTTTTGCTGAATATTCCTGTGCATTTCTTATAACCTAAAAGAAATAATAGTTTAATAATTTCTGAGGTGAGGAGCACAGCCCGTGAAGTGGTTGTTGGGAGGCTGTTGGGCCTTGGGATCTTCCTGGTCTCCAGGAGCAGTGGACTCTGAGCCGTGAGCAGCGGTGAGCTCTTGGATTGGATCCAGGCGCCCACGAGTCCAGGGGCATCGCCCGAGGTGACCAAGGTCATTGTAGGCTGAGCAGGATCCTGCTGCCTCCTCCTCAGCCAGCAGTGGCCCTTAGCTTCTCCCAGCTCCAGCTAAGGCGGGAGATTTCTGGGACTGGCGCCCATAGGGTGCAGGAGGAGAAGGAGGTCACAGGGCTTGAGCCCCAGTGGTGTCTGAGCAGGCTCAGCTCCACTGAGGTTGCTCCCACGACCATGCTGGTCACTGTGGATCAAATGGCGGCTGTCTAGCAGACAACTCCAAAAGAGCCCCTGAAAAGGTAAGCCTGGATGAGAGTGGTGTAGCGGCGACAGTGCTCTTGGAGAGGTCCTCACCGTGCTGCCCCTGGGGACCTTCACTCTGGACCAGACCACTCAGCTCAGCTCGGAGATTGTACACAAGGACTAGGAGATGGGGTCTGACTTGAAGATGGCATCTGATGGGGAAAGTGATCAGGCTTTGCAGCCACATCCTTGGATGAAGTGCAGTCTCCAGTGAGAGTGCAGGTGGGCAAACTTCCCCAGCACAAGATCTCCACTGAGGACCTGAACAAGCGTCCATCACTACTAGCTGGCATCTGGCTGCCCCAGGTCCACCTTGAGGAGCTGAGCTTCAATAGCCTTATCCTTGAAAAGCCCCTCAGCCACTGCCTCTGCGGTGTCAGACTGTCCAAGACTGTCTTTGGAAAACTGGAGACCTACGTCAAGCTGGACAAGCTGGGCATGGGTACTTATGCCACCATTTACCAAGGCAAAAGCAAGCTCACAGACAGCCTTGTGGCACTCCAGGAGGTCATGCTGGAGCAGGAAGAGGGGGCACCCTGCACCGCCACCCAGGAATTGACTCTGCTCAAGGACCTCAGACATGCCAACATAGTCAGACTGCATGTCATTATCCACAGCGAGAAGTCTTCACCCCAGTCTTTGAGTTCCTGGACAAGGACCTGAAGCAGTACTTGGATGACTGTGGGAATGTCATCAACATACACAATGTGAAACTTCCTGTTCCAGCTGCTCCATGGCCTGGCTTCCTGTCACCAACAGAAGGTGCTACACTGAGACCTCAAGCCCCAGACCGTGCTCATCAATGAGAGAAGAGAACTCAAGCTGGAGGACTTTGGCCTGACTCGGCCAAAGTCAATTCTAATGAAGATCCACTCCAGTGAGTTGGTGCCTCTGTGGTACACGCCCCCAGGCATTCTGCTGGCGTCCACACACCACTCCACCCAGTGTGGAGTGTGGGCTGCATTTTCTATGAGATGGCCACCGGCTGGGCCCCTCTTGCCGGGCCTCATGGCGGAGGATCAGCTGTAATTCATCTTCCACATGTTGGGAACCACAACTGAAAAGACATGGCGGGGCATCCTGTGTAAGGAAGAGTTCAAGATGTACAACTACCCCAAGTACCCATGCTGAGGCCCTTTGAAGCCACGCACCCTGACTTGATAGTGATCGGGCTAATCTTTTCACCAAGCTGCTGCAGTTTGAAGGTCAAAATCGGATCTCTGCAGAGAACGCTTGCGCTGAAACACCCATACTTCCTCGGTCTAGGAGAGCTGATTCACATACTTCCTGACAGTGCTTCCATATTTGCATTAAAGGAGATCCATCTACAAAAGGAAACCAGCCTTCACTCATCACTGATGCCTGACTTGGGCAGGCCAGCTGTCCGTGTGGTGGACACCATGTTCTAAGCCACAGACCCAGGTCCCAGTAGGCAGCAGCTGGAGGGACCATGCCTCTCACAAGGCAGTCCCCACCTGCATCCTCCCTGCTTGCTGCCGGCTTACCTGCCTGGTTCACGCTGCCTGCCCAGATGTTCCCTGCTGCGGGTCCTGACATCCTGTCCGGTGCTGGGTGCTAACAAAGCTCTCATCTCTCCCTTAAGAAAAAAAAAAAGTTAGGATCTAGCAAGCACACAACCCACTTTACATGGCCACTAGATTCATCCAGTTCAGTTTGCAAATAATTATTTGACCAGTTCCTTTCCACACCAACCATGGTCAAGTATGCCAAACCTTTGATGCATTTCCAGGTTTTATGCTGTCGTGTCTTGCCCTCCCTCCCTCCCGCTTTCCCCGTATCTTTCTTTCTCACTAGTATGTAAATATATCTATATAATGTATCTATATGTATCTAGCTAATCTAGTTATTTATTTCAAACAGTTTGATGCTTAAAATATATTCAACTTTATATGTCTGCTTCCTTTTATTTATTTTTTAATAAGTACTAAATTCATCCAGTTGTTTTCTTGAAAGTATCTTCAGGCTTATCAAGATTTATTTCATAGCATGGTAGATTTCTAGAAAAGTTGTTGATAGAATATACAACTTCAAAATGAATAATCTTTATAATTTTAATGGAACATTTTTTATTTTATCTTATTCAGTTGAATATAGCCAAAGTAATATAAATACTTGGATATTTGAGTTTGTTTTATATTATTTTCTTATAACCATGAATAGGAGTTTAAAGCCTAATCCCAATTTGATCATGAAAATCCATTTAAAATCTTGATTTTTCTTTTTATTTATCTAATTTTCAGACAGAGATGGTCTACGGATTTTGCTGAGACACCATTTCACTTTGAATAATTTATAATCAATGTGATTTTTCTGGTTGTGTTAGATGACTAACTGATCATATATTTATTATATGTCTGAGTGTTTTATATTTCAAAATAAAATTTTAATGGGCACTAAATCAATTAGAATACATTTGACAATCATTGCAGATTAACTGTACGTGGAGGCCTGCACCTTTGTACTGTTGATAAATGTGCACTGATAAATACAATACCGAGAACTGCTGGGAATCTCATTAAAATGAGAGAAAACAGTATAATGAAAATTTTCCTACTCTGTTATACAAAGCAGTCCTTTTAATGCATCCTAGTTGTGAGGTTTTTATTTTGTAAGTGCATAAATGGATTACAAACCAGCAGTTTCTCAGTGAAAGTGCCTGTGCAATATTTAAAGTAAATCAATCTGTACTTAATATTTGCATTTTAAATGAAGTGTATGTGTCGTAAAGCAGTTTCATTTAATTTTTCAATCACAAAACTGGGATTTTTTTGGCTGGTGGTTTTCCTCTTTACAACCTTTAGTTATTTCACGGTGAATGCACCGCAAAGATACCCAGGGGAAATCAAAGACAGCGAAACCCAACTACAGGACTCAGCAGCAAAGAGACGGAGGAAGAATAACAGTTCAAGCACTTGCCTAAAAATGCAGTTTTTAAGGGATGCAGTCATATAATTTTTGGTATGAATTGGAACGAAAGTCAGGTGGCCAAAGGAGGTATCTTTCTGCAGTGGGAAATAGGGCGATTGCCCTTTTGCCTGACATATTATTATGAGAGTTTTATTCCAGGCAGAGAGAGAGGAGGGGTCCTATATGTCTTAAAGGTGTGATGGGAAAAGCACATTACTTTTGATAAAGCAGAACTAAATTTTAATCCCAACAGCACCTCTGAGTCGCCCTGGAATCTCTGGAAAAATTTATCTCACCAGTTTAAGATTAAGATTCACCGTTGGGAAGCGAGGAGGATCATGTTAACATGGGCAAAATAATCAGACAGCATGGCTACCCCATGGTGGGGACTGGGTGAGTGCCTGGGTTCTTATCTGCCCTCCTTTACCCACTCTTTCTCTACAGTCTTTCCTCTAAAAAAGGAAATGGGAAGGTCCCAGAGATTAGTATGTAACCACTTATGGTTGTTGTGGACTGTTTCACAACGGGACCACTCTTTCTGAAATTCAGAGTGAAACATGGAATATGTTTATTTTCTTACGTGTTAGGATATAGGCTTTTCACAACACTATATGGTTTTAAGAATCAGGAAATTATTATACACAAAATCTTAACAAGCCATACAAGGAAGAAGCACTTTGGAATCAGAGACACCTGATTTCAAAAACCCTGGTCCTAGAGTAGTGGTGAAGCCCTTTATTTTCTCTGAGTTCCAGTTTCCTCTTAAATTGTGGTGAAAAATATGTGGGAGATGATACGTGTGGATTTATGCAGCACAGAGCTTGGCACTTAGTAGGTTCTTAGCAGATTTTGCATCTTTGGGCTCTGTTATCACCGATAAAATGAAGCTGGTTGAACTGTGTCAAATATTAATCCAGCAACTGTCAGCCGAAAGAATGAAGAAGTTGGCTGCCTACAGGCCTTGCTTCGGGTGTCCCTGAGCTACAGCTGTCACTGATCATTGCTTCGCCGCTCAGCGCTATGGCAAGTTATTTCTTCCAGACAATTTGAATATTGGGGGGCAGACTTCAAGTGATTTCAGAGAATGCACCTGAATTTCAATTAATTTGAAAATGTGTCTTAAGCACTTCAATGACCTTGGGTTTAAACTTTTTTTTCAAATTATTTGACATAACCTGCATCTCTGTATAAAAAAGTTGATACAGGACATAATGAATCATTCTGACAGTCAAAACACACAGTGGCATTGGTATTACATGTTGCACCAGTCAGGAAAGCAATGAGAGTGTATTACTCAAAATCTCTAATTCTGGACAAAACCACTAAATTAGTTTTAAATTCAGAATGCATGGAACATGATTAGCCGTGCTTGAAAACTTAGCTGCTGACAGCAACTGATACAGAAATTTAACAGTGAGGACCGAGTTTGGGGATTATAGGTGAAGTGGTTAAAGTATGCATATAGAAAGAGTATTAGCAATGGCTGTGAAATTAGCTTTGGCCATGATGTGATTTGTTGAGGGGTAGGGCCGTTCTTGAGCCTGTAGCAGACCTTTGTGGACAAAATGGGGGGGAGGTCACATACCAAACCTGAAACACTCAGGGGAGGCCTGCATGGTGGCCTTACAAACTCAGAGACTGAAAGTGACCACATAGGGTGGTCCGAAATTAAAACTTTCTCACTAATAGTGAGTGTTGGCAGGTAGTCATGTCCTAGGCCGGCATCTTCCTTTACAAAGGTCAGTTTTACCTTAACTGAGCCTGCCTATTGTCTTTTTGCATCTGTGATATCATACCTTTGGAATGTCAGGGTAATTTCCTTTTTCCAGGCCCCTCAGTGCACAATCACTGCACCAGAGCAGAGACCACAAATCCCTCGTTGTTATTGTTATTGTGTTTATGGTTAACTATCCTATACCTGCCAATGTAAAGAAGTATGTGCCTATTCATTTTACTTTTTATCCAGTCCCAGAGATTTTCCTGCTTTTTCTTCTGCCTTCCTGATCTACTACCAATGGATCTCATGTGACCCCCTTACATCTTCACCGTTCATCCTGATGTATAAAATAAGTGGTAAAACTGCTGTTTCTTGGAGCATTTTCTCAATCCCTTGAGATTTTGCTTCCTGGCAATCGTCATCAATTTGGCTCAAGTAAACTCATAAAAAATCCCTACAGGTTTCGATATTTTTAACATTGATACCTTAATACCTTCCTCTCCTCCAGTAGCTGTTTTTAATATCGCTCATGAATAATTACACTTAGGAGGATAAATCTGTGGTGACAGTTGCTTCAAACTTTCTGTGATTATGCCCATAGATAATGTTTGCAGTTTCCAAGGCATAAGCAAAGATCTTTCATGTGAAGTAGATTCTCAGTCCTACCCTGATGGAACCAGCATTATGGTGTCAGAGTTTAGGACAATCTAATGAAACTTCTTATTCATCTGCTCCTGGTCATTAAAGCACAGATCAGGGGTTCTCAAACTGTGAGTGCACCACCAACAACTGGAGGGTTTGTTAACCTAGATTACAGAGACTGGGGTAGGGTTTAGGAGTCTGTAGACCTGTAAACTTTCCAGGTGAGACTAATGTTGCTAGTATGGCGATCACAGTTGAGAAACACTGGAAGGGGGAAGTGTTTCAGGTGGGATGCTTTATGTTACAAATACTAGAACACCTGACTAAAGTGGCTTAAATGATAGAAATTATTATCTTGCATAATAAGAAATCCAGAAATAGAAAGTTTCAGAGTTGGTTCAGTGGCACCAGGGTCAGCAAGGGCATACGCTCTTTCCATCCCTCCATGACGCCCTCATTGTGTCGGTTCTGTCTTTCTCGTATCACTGGCTATCACTCCCACCTATCACTGGATAGATGCAAGCATTAGGTACCAACACAACTGCATTCAAAAAGCAGAAAAATGGAGGGGTTAAAGATATTCTCAGTGTCTACTGTGCTTAGCACCCCCAAATCTACTTATCCTTTCCCATTTCTGCAAAAGGTAACTTCATCTTTATCGTGGTCAGGGCAATATCTGGGAGGCATTCTTGACTTCAGAACTACTGTATTTTCAGACTATCAGATGCAATCCTCAAATTTGGGAGGAAAATGGGGGTGCATCTTATAGTCCAAATGTAGCTTATCTGGCTCACTGTAGGGGGCGGGGTGGCAGCCTATGTTATTTATGTTATTAAATATTTTACCACATTTTTTGCTTCAAAATATTTTTCTTATTTTTCTCCTCTAAAACTTAGGTGCCTTTTATGGTCCAGTGTGTTTTATAATCCAAAAAATCCGGTAATTCTTGAGTACAACTTGGCAGCTTTAATTTTCTCACAACTTTCATAGCTATAGTATAGGTACAAACTAATATTCTCTAGGTTTACTCTCATCTGAATATTCTCCCTGCTCCCATCTTAGCTTTCTTAAATTTATTCCCAGCATGGGAGTCAGAATACTTCCATTAAAATGTAAACAAGGTGCTGTCACTACCCTTCAATGGATTCACGTCTCATTACAATTACGAACCAAGTTGTCACAGTAGCCTACAAGGTTCCTTACTGGTTTGCTTCCCTCTCCACCTTGCTGATCCTAGAACATGCCAGGTATGCTCCCACTTTGGGACATTCGCTTTTTCTGTTCCCTTTCATGATCTATTTCTTACTTTCTTCAAATAAGTACTTCCTCAAATATCACCTTCTCAGTAAGTTCTTTATCACTGTATTTAAAATTGCATCGCAGGCCCTTGTTACTCACTATTTGCCCTCTCTGTCTACTTTTCCTGTAGAGCACTTATGACCACCTATTATACTTTATCTTTTACTTATCTGTTGTTTATTTAAATGCTATATTATTTATTTTCATCTTTCTCCACTAGAATGTGACCTCCACGACTATAGCAATGTGTGTTATTTTAATTGCTCTGTCATCAGAACTTAGAAGAGCACCTGGCATATAGAAATCACTAAAAGATATCTGTTGAATGAATGAGTGAATCATTATACAATCATTTAAAATTAATATCATGATAAATATCAAGCATATACAAACCAGAGACAATTGTATAATGCACCCCTTGCACCAATCACCCAGCTTTAAAAATGATCATCTTTTTGCTATTCTTATTTCATCTAGCTTATCCCTTACTCAATAATAATTCAGTTGGCACTCAATTCTCATCTTTATTAGGTAAAATTACACATATTGAAACACATAATCTTTATAATTTTTGACAAATGTATATAATTAAGGAACCCACACCTTAATTATGGTATGAAATTTTTTAAAGTATATTTTACTGATTATGCTATTACAGTTGTCCCTTTTTCTCCTCCCTTTCATCCTCCTTCACCCAGTACCCCCATTCTCTCCAGCATTAGCCCCACCCCTTAGTTCATGTCCATGGATCATACATGTAAGTTCTTTGGCTTCTCCATTTCCTATACTATTCTTAACCTCCCCCTGTCTATTTTGTATCTGCCAATTATGCTTTTTATTCCCTGCACGTTTTCCCCCATTCTTCCCGATCCTCCTCCCTGCTGATAACCCTCCATGTTATCTCCATTTCTGTGATTCTGTTCCTAGTTGTGTTCTAGTTGTGTGATTTTATTCTAGCTGTTTGCTTAGTTTGTTTGTTTTAGGTTCAGCTGTTGATAGTTGTGAGCTTGTTGTCATTATACTGTTCGCAGTTTTGATCTTCTTTTTCTTAGATAAGTCCCTTTAACATTTCATATTTATAATAACGGTTTGGTGATGATGAACTCCTTTAACATGACCTTATCTGGGAAGCACTTTATCTGCCCTTCCATTCTAAATGACAGCTTTGCTGGATAGAGCAATCTTGGATGTAGGTCCTTGTCTTTCATATTTGTCTTTCTGAATATTTCTTTCCAGCCCCTTCTTGCCTGTAAGGTTTCTTTTGAGAAACCAGCCGATAGTCTTATGGGAACCCCTTTGTAGATAACTATCTCTTTTTCTCTTGCTGCTTTTAAGATTCTCTTCTTATCTTTAATCTTGGGTAACATAATTATGATATGTCTCGGTGTCTTCCTCCTTGCGTCCAATTTTTTGGGGACTCTCTCCTCTTTCTGGATTTCCTGGAAGTCTATTCCTTTGCCAGATTGGGGAAGTTCTCCTTTATTATGTTTTCAAATAAATTGGGAAAGAGTTTTTTCATTGTTTGTTCAAATAAGTTTTTACTTTCTTGCTCTTCCTCTTCTCCTCCTGGCACTCCTATGATTTGGATGTTGGAACATTGAAAGTTGTCCCAGATTTTCCTAAGCCTCTCCTTGTTTCTTTGAATTCTTGATTCTTCATTCTCTTCTGGTCGAATGTTTATTTCTTCCTTGTGGTCCAAATTGTTGATCTGAGTCCCAGTTTTCTTCCCTTCACTATTGGTTCCCTGTATACTTTTTTTTCAATTTCACTTTGTATAGCCTTCACTTCTTCTTTTATTTAGCAGCCATACTCAGTCATTTCTGTGAGCATCCTGATTACCAGTATTTTGAACTCTGCTTCTGATAGGTTGGCTATCTCTTTGCTGTTTAGTTCTTTTGCTGGAGTTTTGATCTGTGTGCGTGTGTTTTAAAGTGGGAGAGAAACATCAATGTGTGGTTGCCTCTTGCACACCCCCTAGTGGGGACCTGGCCCACAACTCAGGCATGCACCCTGACCAGGAATCAAACTGTCAACCTTTTGATTTGCAGGCTGGCTCTCAATCCACTGAATCACACTAACCAAGGCTGATCTGCCCTTTTATCTGGGGCATATTTCTTTGTCTGTGTGCACTTGTTAGATTGTAGCGGGTGGAGCCTTAGATATTCACTGGGAGGGGGCAACCTGTTTGCTGTGTTGTGGTGCTGTAAGTGTGGGAGGGTTTAGAGAGGGAACAGTGTTGCTTGTTTGACTCTTTCCCTGGTTTTAGTCACTTTCCCTGCCTCCCACAAGTGAATTAAGCCCTTCCAGTTGCTGCCCTGGTGCTGATTCCCAGGTAGGTGGGCTTGTTTATGTTCTAGGACCCCACAGGTCCCTTTAATGGGCTCTCCCCAACCAGAACCCCCACGGTTTTTGCAACCAGGGGTTCTGAGGCTTTATTTTTCTGGCGCTGGAACCCTAGGTTGCATGGTCTGTCTCGCTCCCCAGTTGTTCCTGCCAGTTTATCCGCACACAAATGTGGGACAGCCCAATCTGCCAGCTGCCTTGCCATGTATCCCCTCTGCCCCAGCTGCCCAGCTCTGCCTCTCCTACCACTCTAGGTGAATGTTTCTTCTTTAACTCCTTGGTTGTCGGACTTCCCTACAGTATAATTTTCTGTAGTTTTCTGGGTTGTTTTTTTTGTTTTTAAGTTGGTTGTTGTCCTTCTTTTGGTTGTGCAAGGAGGTAAAGCATATCTACCTACACCTACATCTTGGCCTGAAACATTTTTATCTACCCAGAAATTTCACTATATCCCTTCCAGGGCAAACTACTCCTGCCAGCAACACCCACTTCCTAATCCAGGTAAGGACTGTTCTGATTTTTTTCACCTTAACTTGGTTTCCCCTGTTCTAGAACTTCATATACATGAATACATTGAAACGCAATAGAGACTCTTCATTCCTTTCTGCTCTTTTCACTCAGAACATCTGCGAGGTTTATTCATGTTTTCTCATGTATTAGTAATTAGTTCCTCATTACCCTGAGTAGTCTTTAATTGAATGAGTGTATGGTAATTTGTCATTCCATTCTCCCAGGGGAGGACCTTTGTCATCACTTTATAGCTCAATACATTGTCCATCTAGCTGAATGTTTCATGTGCAATTGAAAATAATTTGGTTTTGGCTATTATTCAAATTCTTCCATAAGTCTTTTTTTTACATATGTTTTCAATTTTCTTGGATAAATGATTAGAAATGGAATTGTTAAGTCGAAGTATTGGTGTATGTTTAACTGTATAACAAGTGCCAAACATATCTACAATGTAGTTGTACTATTTTATATTTCCGTTAGCTCTTTATGGTTTTAATTTGCATTTCCCTGATGGCAAATGATATTGTGCTTACTAGCTATTCATTTGTCAAGTTTATATTGTAAGTATTCTTTATGAATTCTGAATAGAAGACTGTGGTGAACTACATGTTTTGTGAATATTTTCTCTCAGTCTGTGGTTTGCTGTTAATTTTCTAAATAAAGTCTCCTGATGAGCTATTTTGAATTTTGGAAGTCTAATTCTTCATTTTTTCTCCTGTGGTTATTTCTTTTTGCTTTATAAAGGATCTTTGCTTACTTCAGTCTGTAAAGTCTTTTATTTTTTTAAGAGTATTATAGCTTTATCTTTTACATTTAGGACTCTGCTTTATTTTAGAATAATTTTTGTATGTGGAATGTACTGTGGGTGAAGGCTATTTACTTATTTTTCCATTTGGATATGTAGTTGTCCTAGCACTGTTTGTAGAAAAGATTTTCCTTTCCCCACTTGATTACTTTGAGACCTTTTCAAATATTAATTAACCAATTCAACATGTAAATGGGAGTCTATTTCTGGATTCTCTATTTTGTTTCAGTACTCTATTTGCCTATTTCTATTCCAGGTCCAAAATGATGACTATAGCTTTGTAGTAAATCTATCTTCTAGACTGACTGTATATGATTACCGACTTCTTTTTTTTCCCCACTGTTGTTTTGAGTGTTCTCAGTCCATTGTATTTCCATATAAGCATTAGGAATAGCTGCTCAATTCCTATTAGAAAACTCTTTGCTGAAGTTATGATTGGTATTACACTCTGGCTCAACATTTGATCTGTTTAGCTGAATGTCTGAGTGCATTTGAAAAGAAATATATTCTAGTTTGAGGATATAGTGTCTACACATGTCAGAGATCAAGTTGGTTGCTGATTTAATGGTTCTATCAATTAATGAGGAGGAATACAAAAATTTCCATCTCTGATGTTACATTTACCTATTTGGCCTTTTAATTTTGTTAGTTTTTACTTCATGTAATTTGAAGCTTGTAGTTAGGTGCACATGTTAATGAGTATTATGTCTTCATAATGCATTAACTTTTTCATGAGGAAAAATTTCTTTTTACTTTTAGTAAGACTTCTTGACTAATGTCTATTTTGTCCAATGTTAACATGGCCACTCCAGCTTTTATAATTAATTTTTTTCATGGTATACAGGTTTTCCATGCTTTTCAAAAGTTTGCATTACACTACCCTACTTTTACAAGTGGCAGTACCTGTTTTTGCTAACTGAAAGAAGTCTGAAGAGGATTTTCACTTTTACAAAAAAAAAGCTATTAATATACTAATGTGGATCTTTCATAAGAGTGAAGTGGTGTAACATGGACTTTGGGGAAGTAGGGAATTCTCTTTACGCCATTTCGGCTTATAAAAGGTTACAGAGAAATGCTCTACTTTAAAATAGCAGGGGGAACTTGTATCTTTTTTCATCCCCTTTTTAAAATTTTAATTGTGTCTTTATTTTAAAGTACATCTTTAAAAAACATTCTATTATATGGTCCTGGCATTTTATTTAGGCTGACAATTTTTGCCTTCTTAGGGGAAAGTTTAGCTCATTTAAAATTAATGTAATTGTTGATATGGGTGGATTTAAATCTACCATATTATTGTTTTCCATCTGTTTCATCTCTTTTTTTTGTTTTGTTTTGCTTCCTGTTTCCTACTTTCTTTAGAGAAAATAAAACATTTTATTTGGGTTCTTATATTAACATTTTAGTTCTTCCCCTGTGAAAACTTTTGGCTGGAAGTCCAAGCTAGAGCTGATAGCTGATTTGGTTCCTGGTGAGAACTCGCTTCCTGGCTGGTTGCCTTTTCACTGTCCTCACATCATGGGGAGAGAGAGAGCTCTGGTCTCTCTTCCTTTTCTTATCAAGGCATTATTCCCACATGGGACCCTACTCTTGTAATCTCATCTAGACCTAGATGTTGGAATTCTCCAATGCCCCGTCTTCAAATACCTTTACCTTGGAGCTTAGGGCTTCACCATGTGAATTTGGAGGGGACTCATTTAGTGCATACCAGATTGGGATCTAGCATTGTGTATATTGGGCACCATATAAAATATTTATCAACAAAGACAAAAGCAATATTACGAGAATGAAAGTTAGCCTATTTTGACTAGCAAATTCCAATTTGTGTTACAGGTTTCACTTTAGCTGTGAGCTTTCCAGGAAGCCCTGGGTTAGCTGCCTCTCCCAAGTGCTTTCCTAGTACCCTGCTTATCCAATAGCGGTTCCTGATCTGTTTTCCTTGACTTTGTAAGATCCTTGAAAACATTTACCATTGTATTCCTAGTGTGTGGTGGTGTTGTACCTTGCACACAGCTGCTCAGTAACTGTTCGATTAAATTGATCTGCAATCCTCGGCATGTGAAAAGCTTTCTATACCGTTGATTCCTCATCTGTAAAGTGTATATAATCTATTTTATTTGGTTAAGAGAATTCTGTGAACTGATAGGTATGAAAGCATTGTTGTTTTGCCCTTGACTCATTGTCCACCATTTATTTATTCTCTTTTAAAGTTTGTCACTTTACTTGTAACACCTATGATTTAACTGTCTGTAAAGGTTGAGCAAGCTGTGGTAGGTGATTTCAAAATGGATCTATATTTATAGAGTGGTAGCTGTAGTTCTTTAAATGCCAGGGCTAAAACAGCATGACGATTGTTTTGTCTGAAGGTGACCTTTATCGCACGGAAGATATCAGCAATAGATTTTACTGGTTCTCTTGGGAAAGTGTCCTAATAGCACAGCGTTAAGTTCTTTGAAATGGCCTAAGTAAATTAGTGACAGGTTAAAAATATAGTTAGATGTACAATTTTCAGACAGAAGATGAGGCCACATTTTCTGACAGGCATAATAAGCATAGTTACCAGGATAGTGGGGTAAAATATTTGAAATTATGACTATTCTGGGAAGTCTAAGGAGGTATGAGCATGGATCTAGGTTTTTTCAAGGTACATCATTATTTCTATTCACAAGTTATTTATTTCACAAAGCTCCTTGAAGATAATAAAATTTATCTGTAAGTATCAATATAAGTATATTTCACTATAAGTGACAGGACATATAAAGAGTACTGGTCATTATATTTTCATTTTTAATTAATTTTATTTTTATCAACTTAATATTAAAATGCCGTGCTTACCCTAAAGGCAAGGGTCTGCCACCCTAGCCTTACTCAGCCTTCGTCTCTTTATAGAAAGGCAATAACTTTCTACAAAGTTTCTTCCTGTTTCTTATCATTTATATCCATATTGCCCTGCAATATGCAGATACTGTTCTTTCTTGATTTCTGATTTTAGACTTCATTTGCTTCCTGTTATGGTGATTGACAGTGTGCCTCTCTCTGGCACCTTCACTCAGTGACCACCACCGTCACTGTGGTGGCCAGTAATTGTATTTCAATTTTCATTTCCACCAGTAATCAATGCTCATGTTATCATTATTATGTGGATACTGTTGATGGTTGTCTTCCCAGCAAAACCTCTGCCCCTGCCCCCTGGAATTAATAGCACCTTCATTTTTTTTTTTTTTAATTTGCTTAGTTTTTTCTTTACCTGTTTCC
Organism: Glossophaga mutica; assembly: GCA_039655065.1. Lineage (NCBI taxonomy): Eukaryota > Metazoa > Chordata > Mammalia > Chiroptera > Phyllostomidae > Glossophaga > Glossophaga mutica. The sequence continues at coordinate 165,158,892 of CM077303.1, forward strand.
ACTTTCCACTAAATACTCAACAGACCAATAATTTTTCAAATATTCAAACAGAACAATTAGCCCACGATTTCCTTTTTCTTTCTCCTGGAAACCTCCTGCTGTAGCCCGTTGCCCCACTCCTGCGTGGCGGACTGGCTGCTGTCCAGGTGAGCTGTGCGGCGCTCATCTGGGGGCTTCCTTCTCAACGTCTAGCCTGTGTTGGAAAGCTCTCTCTTGAATCTCAGGTCGTTCTCTCTTGGTTTTTTGCCTTATTATTCTGTAACACATTTTGTGAGAGTTTCCAAAGGAAAAGAATGTTGATAAATGTTCAATACTTACAAATTTTGAAATATCTTTTTTTTTTGTAAACTTAAAGAAGCTGATTTACAATATGACTGGGTTTACAATTCTAAGTTGGAAGTGATTTTCCCTCCAAGTTTTGATGTTATTATTCATTACTGTCACATCCCTATTGATGTTCGAGAAGTCCAGCACCATGTCAATCCATTGTTTGTAACATGTTTTTTCTTACTTAGATATATAGCCAAGTATAATTTTATTTTATTTAATTATGTCTAAAATATATTTTATTGATTATGCTATTATAGTTGTCCCATTTTCCTTCCTTCATGCCCCTCCACCCTGCACACCCTCTCCCACCCACATTCCCCCCTTTAGTTCATGTCCATGTGTCGTAAGTTCTTTAGCTTCTACATTTCCCATACTATTCTTGCCTTCCCCCTGTCTATTTTCTATACCGTCTATGCTACTTATTCTCTGTACCTTTTCCTTCCCTCTCCTCCTCCCACTCCCCTGTTGCTAACCCTCCATGTGATCTATGTGATCTTCTGTTCTTGTTCTAGTTGTTTGCTTAGTTTGCTTTTGTTTTTGTTTTAGGTGTGGTTGTTAATAATTGTGAGTTTGCTGTCATTTTACTGTACATGCTTTTTATCTTCTTTTTCTTAGATAAGTCCCTTTAACATTTCATATAATAAGGACTTGGTGATGATGAACTCCTTTAACTTGACCTTATCTGAGAAGCACTTTATCTTCCCTTCCATTTCAAATGAGAACTTTGCTGGATAGAGCAATCTTGGATGTAGGTCCTTGACTTTCATGACTTGGAATACTTCTTTCCAACCCCTTGTTGCCTGTAAGGTCTCTTTTGAGAAGTCAGCTGACAGTCTGATGGGAACTCCATTGTAGGTTACTGTCTCCTTATCTCTTGCTGCTTCTATGATTCTCTCCTTCATTTTAATCTTGGCTAATGTAATTATAATGTGCCTTGGTGTGTGCTTCCTTGGGTCCAACTTCTTTGGTACTCTCTGAGCTTCATGGACTTCCTGGAAGTCTATTTCCTTTGCCAGATTGGGGAATTTCTCCTTTATTATTTGTTCAAATAAGTTTTCCACTTGTTGCTCTTTCTCTTCCCCTTCTGGTACCCCTATAATTTGGATGTTGGAATGTTCAAAGATGTCCTGGAGGTTCCTAAGCCTCTCCTCATTTTTTTTGAATTCTTGTTTCTTCCTTGTTTTCTGTTTGGTTGTTTCTTTCTTCCTTCTGGTCCAGTCCATTGATTGGAGTCCCAGTTTTCTTCCCATCACTATTGGTTCCCTGTGCATTTTCCTTCATTTCACTTAGTGTAGCCTTCATTTGTTCATCTAATTTGTGAGTAAAATCAACCAATTCTGTAAGCATCCTGATCACCAGTGGTTTGAACTATGCATCTGATAGGTTGGCTATCTTTTTGTTGCTTAGTTGTATTTCCTCTAGTGCCTTGATCTGTTCTTCCTTTTGGGCTTTTTTTTTTTTTTTGTCTTGGCTCACCTGTTACATAGTGAGGGGTGGAGCCTTAGGTGTTCACCAGGGTGGGGCAACCCAGTGTCTGGGTTGTGATGCTGTATGTGGAGGTGGGGTCTGAGAGTGAACAATGGCGCCTGCACAGCTCTCTGTTGGATTTCAGTCCCTTCCATAATTCCCCCAAGCAAACTGGGCCCTTCTGGTGCTGATTTCCATAAGGGTGGGCCTATGCACATTTCAGGACCCTATGGGTCTCTTCAACGAACTCTCCTGTGGGGCTGGGAGTTTCTCCCAGCACCTCAACCCGCACAGGTGTTTTCAATCTGTGTTTTGAGGCTTTATTTCCCCTGCTCTGGGGCCCTGGGTTGCACTGTCTATTTTGCTCCCCAGTTTTGCCTTGTTTATCTGTGTGTGAATGTGGGACTGCCCAGTCAGTTGGCTGCCTTGTGTGGTGTGCTGAGCTTCACAGTTGCCGCCTCACTGGGTCTGCCTATTGCCACCCCACACCCAAGGTCTTCCCGCTGCCGAATTGCATGCCTGGGTTTTGTCAACTGCTGCCTTATGCACCCAGTGCTACCGCTTCTGCAACCCCTCTCAAACCAGCTGCCCAACTCCGCCCCGCCTACAGGTCTGGATGAATGTGTGTATTTTAACTCCTTGGTTGTCAGACTTCCATACAATTCAAGTCTCTGTAAGTTCTGATTGTTATTTTGTTTCTAAATTGTTGTTGTCCTTATTTTGGTTGTGGGAGGAGACACATTGTATCTACCTATACCTCCATCTTGGAGGGAAGTCCCCAAGTATAATTTTATATATGACATGTATATATGTAAACTTTTCGTGCTGAAATGATTTTAACACCACAAAAATGTTGCAAAAATAATACAAACAATTCTTAGATCTTCCTCATGCAGATTCCTTGATTTCTTAAATGCTTTTCTTGACAATTCACTCCCTTTGTTTTCTCTCTCTTTCTGTAATATTTATTAGTAGGATATAGGTTGTCCTGAGTTAATGCTCAAGTTTTGTTATATTTTTCTCTTCTGGGCTTTGATCTACTTTCTGGTAGATTCTTTGTTCTGGCTGACACCCCCCATTCACCTAATCCGCGTGGGTGGCAGGAGCTGGGTGATGCGGTCTTCAGGGTGTGGCCTCCTGTGCACATTGCGGTGGGGAGAAGGTAGGAGGGTGGTCTAGAGAGACAAATGGAGAATATGTAGCACTTCGTCCTGCACTCTTTTAAAAATGGTACAATTAAAAGCTAATTGGAGAGTCCAGGATTCCGTAGAGGCCAACCTTTGGTTTTGTGTATGATGCTGAAAGGTGGAGAAAGGAATGGAGTGAAGGACAAGGTCCTGGCTGTACTCGGCCACAGGGAGATCTGGAAGTCTGATTTGTATACCAGATTTAATAAAGTCCTAATTTGTATTCCAATAACTTAACTCTGCTTTCCAACTATGCTTATCATGTTTCCAATGGCTGAAATTCTCAGGATTTCTGTGTGATACTTTAACTTTTATCCCTTTCTTCTCTGCTAAGTCACTTACAGTTTCTCCATCTATTTTCCATCTTTCAAAATTTTGTTGAAACCTCATGTCTGTTATTATCTTTTTTCTTAATCTCTTTGTGTCTTTACATTTATATTTTGGTCTTTTATCCTTACTAGTATAAGAACCAAAGTGACTATCTGCTATGCTTAACTAAAATTCTTAGATATTTTTTATAAATTGACTCAATAAATTTCACAAATGGACTCAGAGTTGAGTAAATTAAGAAGCAGTGAGTAATAGCAATTTCACCTACTAAATAGGTCTGTAAGTCTAGAAATTCATTAATCTGAAAACCAGTTGTCCAATGAAAAATACTGTTTTATATCTAGCATGATGGGGAGCTTACTATTTGTATAGAGTTGTGGTCCTGTTTTTGCCATTAAAAACACAGCCAAACAACATGTGATAGCACTGTGTTTGCTGTGAAGTCATGCACCAGGCAGGGCTGTGTGGGCATTCAGCACTTCTTATTCTGCCCCTTATTCTGTGGCAATGGTGCTCGTACACTGATACTGCAAAGCATGAGGGAGAAAGGAGGAAAGAAACTGAATTATCTGCCCTTAAATGACTGAGAGCTGGATGCAGCAGAGGCTACCAAAGAAATCTGTTCAGGGTCCATTTTTATCAAATGTATTTATAACTCAGTCCTTTACGTTTGTAATTTAACAATTGAATTAGTTCCACTTAACTGGCAGCAGATGGTGTGTGATTATTGCCTTCCTCATAAAAAAGAGCCTGTCAATACTTGTTAAATATGGATTAAGCCAAGGGTTACTGCAACTGCATGGGTTTTCATTAATATAGTGTATTCATTTGAATTTGCCAATTAAAATGTGTAGAAATCTCATAAATACCTATGCATTATGCATCTTGGCACCTCAGCTTTGAAGTGAAGTAGTTTGGTACTGAATTCTTCTGAAAATATAATTTATTTTTGCTACTTTAAGTTAGAAAATAAAAACATCCTTATATGAACATAGGCAGAAGTTTGCATATTTTAAGACTGATTATGCTTATGAAACACTATCCTCAAGACCAGGGAGCCTGCAACATGCACTTCTGCCCGCCTCTGTCTCTGGGAGAAGGAGGGCAGCTCATGGGGACAGCAAATGCAGGCTCCCCTACAGTCCAAGCGGCAGATTGAATTTAAATGATATTTTACCTCTTCAGAAACTAACCACATTTTAAAAAATGGTATATCAGCCCTGGCTGGTGTGGCTAAGTGGATTGAGCATGGGCCTGCAAACCAAAGGGTTGCCAGTTCAATTCTCAGGGCACATCCCTGGGTTGCGGGCCAGGTCCCCAGTTGGGGGCACGTGAGGGGCAACCACACATTGATGTTTCTCTCCCTCTGTCCTTCCCTTCATCTCTCTCTAAAAAATAAACAAAATCTTTAAAAAATAGTATATCATTATCCAGCAAATATATAAACCTGTTCAGGAGAGTTTGGGTTTCTTTCTAATAGGCTGTTTTGGCTAAAACTAGAGTAACTGCAATATCATTTGGAAGTTTTCAGGATGGACCTTCCTGGGTGTGGTTCAGTGGAACTCACTGAAGTATGTATTGCAGGAAAAGCAATGCAAGTCATTTTGTCTTAGAATTAAGGGGTGTGTATGTGTGTGTTTGTGTGTGTGTGTGTTTTATGAGAGTAGACTACTTTTTGAAGGTTTTTTGGTTGTTGTTATTTTCAGGGCTTTGCATGTCCTGCAATTCATCATTCATCTTGGTGATATTTTTCAGGGAAATTTGTTTCAGGCAAGGGCCTAGGGGTGGTCCCTGCTGTAGTTCCCTTTTCTTCCTCCAGGGCTCAATTGATCATTCTACCCAGTGGATCTATCACTTTCTTTTCAGCTTCTGAGAACTCATCACTCATTTGTCTCCTGACGGACGCAGCTGCCTCTTTCTTTTATTTAGAAAAATACATTTTTGCCAGTGAACTTTTTAAAGAAAGCTTTTAGAAGAGAGAGAGAGAGAGAGAGAGAGAGAGAGAGAGAGAGAGAGAATGACATGAGGTTCTAGAATAAAGGGATATGTATAGAAAAAATAGGAAAGGTTGTGAAGGCAGATAATATTTTTTTATTTCAAGAAACTTGCCAATAATGCACTATAAAAACCTACAGTCTATTAGGGCTTGGATCCATCATCTAAAGTTGGTCTGACTGCCCTCCCTGGCCAGCGCGGTGCAGTTGGTTGGAATGTTCTCCCATAACGGAAGGTCACAGGTTTGATTCCCAGTCAGGGCACATACCTAGCTTGCAGATCCAATCCCATGTGTAGGTGCATACAATTCCTGATCCAGGAGTGTATGGGAGGCAATCAGTTCATGCTTCACTCTCATGATGATGTTTCTCTCTTCCTTCTTCTCTCTCTAAAAGCAATGAAAAAATGTCCTCAGGTGAGGATTAAATAAATAAATAAAGTCAGTTTGACACATGGGTCAGACTGTTTATAGTTTTTGTAGAAAATCAGAAATCAGCAATTTCATATATCAAAATTTTATATAATGCAATGTGATATTTGAAAAAAAATTAAGTTAGAATTATCAGGATTTGCTAACTTATTGTAATAAGTAGGTCCTCCCATTACTCTCCCTCTGCTCTTCCCACTTCCACCTCCCACATTCAATCCTCCCTCACCCTGTTGTCTTTGTTCACGGTCCTTTATACATGTTCCCTGATGACCTTTCCCTTTCTTTCCCCCATTATCCCCCTGCCCCCTTCCCTCTGATCACTGTCAGTTTGTTCTTTGTTTCCATGTCTCTGATTCTATTTTGCTCACTTGTTTGTTTTGTTGATTAGGTTCCACTTATAGGTGAGATTATATGATATTTCACTGACTGGCTTATTTCACTTAGCATAATGCTCTCCAGTTCCATCCATGTTGTTGCAAAGGGTAGGTGTTCCTTCTTTCTTTCTGCTGTGTAGTATTCCATTACGTAAATGTACCACAGTTTTTTGATCCACTCATTTACTGATGGGCACTTAGGCTTCTTCCAGCATGTGGCTATTGTAAATTGTACTTTGGTGTTTATCTTGAATTTTAATTCATTTTCTTTTCTTTTTTTTTTTAAAGATTTTTTTTATTTATTTATCTTTAGAGGGGAAGGGTAGGAGAGAGGGAGAGGGAGAGAAATATCAATGTATGGTTGCCTCTCGTGTGTCCCCTGCTGGGAACTGGCCTGCAACCCAGGCATGTGCCCTGACTGGGAATCGAACCGCGATCCTCTGGTTCGCAGGCCCGCGCTCAATCCACTGAGCTACACCAGCCAGGGCTAATTCATTTTCATTAGCATCAACATAAATAATAGCTATCAGATATAAAATTAATTGTTTCAGACATCATTCTATGATATATATTTCATATAAATGTGAATGATCACTAATTCTCCATTCTATGAGGACAGTATTATCATTATTCTGAACTTATGGACCAGGAAAGGGAGGATCAGAGAAGTAAACTAACAGATCACGTAGGTAAAATGTGGTGAAAGCTGAGTTCTCAATCAGGTTCCTGAGGCCAGAGTCTGTCCCATCGGTGTCACGTCATTCCCCAGTGGGCCCTGAGTGTGTCCCTCACGCCTTTGCTTCCCCTCATCTCTTGTAGGATGATTTTAATACATCTCCTTTCTCCTAGAGCCTCCATTACTTATGATCCCATCCTCGTTTTCAGCTCATGACTTTGTTTTCTACCTGAGAAAACTGAAGCAATCCATAGAGAACTTCCTTCCACTTCAGCATTGTTACCACTCACCCATCTAAATCTATGATTGTATATGCTCTGCCTCATCTCCAATGACTATGGAGCAACAGCCCTGCAACCCCTCCCTGGGCACCCCCTTTCACCCACCCAAGGGGAATCCTGCCACAATTGTCTTCTCTTAGGCATTTTTCGTCTTTGCTTTTCTTCTGGGTTATTCTTATAAATCTACAAATATGTTGTCATATTTTTCTTCTTAAAAAAAGAAGCTCCTTCAATCCAACATCTATTTTCAACTCCTCTCCCACTTTTTCCTCCATAATGATAAAACTCTCGGAAAAAATTACTTATCATCACTTTCCCAAGTTCCTCTCCTCCCATTTGGTTGTGAACTCCCAGTAGGCTCTTTCTTGTCTATTGCTCTTGACAAATCACCAATAACCTTCATGTTTCTTTTATTAGTTGATCTCTCAGCTGTATTTGACATTGTTTATCATTGTCCCCTCTTTAGTTTCTCTTTCTTTCCCTCCCTCCCCTCCTTCCTTCTGCTTCTTAAAGCACAGGATGTGGCAAAAGTGGTTTACAGTTGTTTATATGGAAAATAATACAATAATTAATAACACAAAAAGAAACTCTGTGTTTGTCATACTACCCTAAAGCTACTTTTGCCCCCACCCTATATAGTCAACATACAATCACTTCTTTTCTCTTTTTTCAGTTTTAATTTTAATTTTTTTCAAATTATAATTGACAATATATTAGTTTTAGGTGTACATCATAGGACTTCATTTATATGTGGAAATCTAAAAAAACAAAATAAATGGAAAAACAAAACAGAAAGTAATGTACAGATGCAGAAAACAGACTGATGGTTGTCAGAGAGGAGGGGGATTAGGGGCTGGGTAAAAGGGGAAGGTATTAAAATGTACAAATTAGTAGTTACAAAATAGTCACAGGGATGTAAAGTACAGCATAGGGAACACAATCAGTTTCTCTCCTAATTTAGTTTGTGGAACTCCACATTGTCCTGGTTTCCATTTTACCTTCTTATTCCTTACCTTTCTCACCTCAAAATACTTGAGTGACCCAGCAGTCAAAGTTTCCCTCTCTCCTCTGCCTTGGTGCTCTTGATCCTGCATCATGATTTTCAATACTGTTTGTATCAGCTTTTTGGGGGGAATATTTAGGGTCCTCTTGAACTTACTTTCTTTGGTTCTAGCTCTGCATTGCCTTCAATCTCCACACCTGCACCTTTTGTTTTTGCCTCCTGCATGCCATAGGCTAAATGTTTGTGTTCCCTCCAAATTCATCTATTGAAGTCAAACCCCCAACATGATGGTATTTGGAGGTGAGACTTCGGGAGATGATTAGGTCGTGATGAATGAAATTCATGCTCTTATAAAAGAGACCCAAGAGAGCTCTCTGATCCCCTTTCCCATGGGAGGACACAGAAAGAAGGTGCCAACTATGAACTAGGAAATGGATACTCACCAGACACCGAGTCTGTGGTGCCTCCATCTTGGACATCCCAGTCTCCAGAATGGGAAACAATGATTTTTGTTGTTTACGAGCCACCCAGTCCAAAGTATTTTGTTGGAGCAGCCCAAGTGAACTAAGACACCTTTAGAGGCTTCTCTGTTAATGTCACCAAGAGACCTCTTTGCAGGTTCCTGTCACCCATCCATACTTGTGCAACCCAGAAGAGGGTTAACACCATGTGAGGGTTAGAGCCAGTGGATAAATTCTTTCTTTTTTTCCCACTTTTTGGCTGTTCTGTCACAGTCAAGTTTGTTATCCCATCCCATGATGTTTCAGGTTTCTTTACTCCTTCACAATTCTTTTAAGAATGAGAGCAAGAAAAGAATACCATACACATCCTGTAAAATACTCCAAAAATAGCCCTAAAATATTATATATCTTTTTATTAGATTCCAGAATTGTCCATAACAATCTTATTCCACAATCTTATTTTGGGTTGGATATTCTGTGTCTGTCTACTATGTTAAATTACACTCATTGTATTCCCTCTGCTTCTATAATCTACTACAGGTAATAAATGATGGCTTTTTCTCTTTCCTAATTTACTTTCCAGTTTCCAGTTAAACAATTACAGATATCTTACCTTCATATAGGTACTATTCCAAATTCTTATTAGTGATTTGATTTTATCTTTACCTTACTTAGTGCACCTTATGGTTTTTCTCTCAGCTCTTGCTAGGTTTTGTTAATCATCTACTTTAAACCTACCTTTCAGTTTCTCACTGCAAGTGTCTCCAACCCATACTTTCTCATCTCCAATCCATGCCATTCACATTTTATATTATCTGACTTTGGATTTTATTAAAGTATAATTCTAAGAACTCAGAATGCATCTGGACCTTTAAAAGGCTGGAGCAAAAGTAGTTCAAGAGAAAATAGAATGGTGAATAAGGTGAGAAATACCAGATGTGTCTTTGTTTAGCACTGAAAAGTGAAAAAAATATTCTTTATTATTGACTGGACATTTTCCCATTCTCTTTCAAGCTTCTGAGGCTCCTTTCTATGAAATTTTATAATAATAACAAACAGCTTGTCCTATGGTTCCTCCCTCTCACTCCTACCTTTGTACTCTTGCCAAAGATCAAAAGTGAAAGGGCAAGAACAAAAGCAAATGTCAAGGAACTGTGCATCACCAAGATTTAATCACCCCATTTGGCATATTCCGTGTCTGATTTATTTGTCTAGCTCCATCTTTAAACCTACCATGCCAGATTGTATGTATGTCATATGGAGGGGTAAGCATTTTAGTTATTTGTTAAATAACAAAAGTAGCATAATTCAAGTTCCACTTTTTTTCTAAACACAAACACACATGGACATACAATTGTTTCCTTTATTTATAATCATGTATCTCCTGAACTGATTGCCTTAACTTCAGATGTCTGCCATCATTGTGATGTGGCCAAGTTGTTTGTACATTACTACTTTAATTTTCCTTATATACATTGTATTGATTTCTAATGTTTCTCTGTAACCGCGGCACCACACTTCTCTAGCTGCCTTTGTCAAAAGCTGGCTCCCAAAACATTACTACAAAATTTTTTGATGTGACAAAGCTAAATTTATTGCTTAACAGGTAAGAGGAAACATCACCTTACAAAAAGCTTGACAGTGTCTTCTCAGAGATTTGTAAATTTGGCTTAATACAGGTCTTTCAATGTAAGAACTGGATTAGAATTGAGTCAGAATCATGATATGAGAGTTGAAAATTGTTGGAAACAGCAGATGAGGATTTTAAGACAGAGGCTCAAGGAATTTTACCTTATAATCCCCACAATCCCAAGGACAGCATTGGAAGAGTAGAGAAATGCTAACGAAGATAGTAAAGGAAAGCAGAGCCACATTAATGAAGACAGTAAGAGATGATTTTGATTTCTACATCCAGGCTGAGGGTTGGGATTGACAGTTTGGTTCTTACCTTCTACCTCATGTATATCCTTGAAGAACTGAAATGCCTAAAAATAAATGTGCCTTTCCTGACATCCTCATCACGAACAGAGCGATGATTATTTTCTGTCCAGTGGTAGGTATTTTCTAGTACAAAGTTTGAACACACTGGTCTCTTTGGTCAACTTCTTATGTTGCTAGGTTACACCTAGTGTCTGGAACAATTTTACCTTTTATTCTATTGCCATTTTTACAATTGTGGCTGCTATCCAAAAGTTAGCATGCCCACTCCCCTTCAAGTAATGTGCCAGTCTTCTTTTTTATAAAAACTTTGAAGATGTGGTATATAACTAAAGTGAACAGTTAAATTCTTGTGCTATTGGTGCTAAGAAAATATATTTTCAATACATTAGGGTGAGAGCTACTTCCTTATAACTTGTACCTATTGGTCCTAATTAAACCTTTTGGGGCCATGGAGAAGAGGCTTAGCAATACCATGTATATGATCTTCAAACACTGAAGACAACTGAATGATTGTCCTTGAATTCTTTTCTTTTTCCTGCTAAACTTTTTTGGACAAACATTTGAGTTACTTTACAGTCCTGACTGTCCTCTTGTTCTCCTTTTGAAATGCTTCAGATTGTCAATATTTTAGTTTTGAAATACTGTTCAAGCAGGGCACTTAAAACTGAATCCTCACATTGCTTTGGGACAGTAAACTGGGAGCAGAACTATAAATAACTTCTTTGGTCCTGGATCCTATTCATGAAACAAAAGAATAAATTATCTTTTTTGGATGCCATATCACATTACTTTGCATAAAAGTTCATATCGAAAAGGACCCAGAAGCTATTCCCAAGTGTCTGGTGGCCCCATCTGATCCGAGACTTTGTAGGGAGGTACAATTCAGTGCTTAGCCACATAGGTTCTGGAACAGCATTATTGAGATTTTAACCCCAGCTCCACTGATTACTGGTTAGGCAACGAATTAGCTGTTCGACTCTTAGTTTTGAAATTGAAAATAGGATTGGAAAAATACTTATTTCATTGGATACAATGAGGTTTTATGTAAGTAAATGATGTGAAGTCCTAAAAACAGTGCCTGATGTATAATAGAAAGCTTATAAATAATAGCATTTACTATATTTTAGGTCACTTTATTTTTCAAAATCAAAATAGCCCTTTATTATAAAAAATGATATATGTACATCACTATAAAATCAATCTGTATGTGAAAATTATAGAGAAAAGTATATTTTCATAACTGAACATTTACCACTGTCAGAACTTTACTTACTATTTTCTACATATTTCTTTGTGTGCATATAGATTCATTTATAAAATTTTATAAAATGAAATTTTACACATACAGTCTTGTATATTATTTATTATATGACCATCTTTCCATGTCAATTTTTACAGCTTTATGCCAGAGATCAGGAAAAAAATTTTGGAATGGGCCAGAGAGTAAATATTTTGTTTAGCCTTGTGAATCACATCAGTCTCTGGTACATGATATTTCTTGTTTTCTCTTGTTGTTGTTTGTCTTCTAGCACTTTACAAAAACCATGTTTTAGCTAACAGGCTGTACAGAAAAGAGGTCATGGACAAATCTGGCCTACAACCCAGAGTGTGTCAACCCCTGATCTATACTATGACTTTCCAATAAATAAATTGTGCAAATGATCATGTTTATTAAGCTTTTCCACTACTTAAATTTTCCCTTATTTTAACAAACTGGGGTGAATTTTGTACAAAATTTTATACAGAATTTTTTGGAACAATTTTGCTCTTTCTTCAGAGAAAACTTTAAAACTGGAATTGCTGGGTTACATCTTTTGATACATATTGAAAATATCTTTAAGCTAAGTATAAGACATTAAGTTAGAAACTCAATTCTGTCATCTAAATTGTTAGGTATGCTGAACAGGTTCTGATATTGGAAAATGTCTTCAGTGGTCCTACATATAAGTCATTGCTGAGTTCAAAGCAGAGCAGAGTAGCATGCAATTACCTACCTACTTTTACTGTGCTATAATGCATTTTGAAATTGTTTGGAACTTTTTAAAAACAAGAACTGAATTCTACATAATTGTACTTACATCAAAAACACATTTTTCTCAGCTAAATCCCAATAATATCAGAGGTTATCAAAAGACTAACAGAAAACAGGATGGTTTTCTTTCTTAATGGCTCACATACCTGCTTTGAACTCTCCTAAAATATGTTTCTGATTGGTATCACTCCCTAGCCTGCGGTTTGTGGAGTCCATTGTTTATGAATTGTGAGTGCTTTTCTGTGTGGTTACTCTGTCATGCACTGGGGATATATTCATGAAGAAGGCCTCATCATCCCTGTCCTCAGTTCCAGCGGGGAGCAAACAAGTGGTCCATTAGACTGCACTCTGAAAATGAGCATGGAATTCTTACAAGTCAAGGTTTCATTAATGTGGAAGCCATGTTCAAGAATCTACCATCTTTAAGACTCTGCAAAGATGACTGACTGGAATGTTTCCCCCAAGTGGTCTCAAATATCTTGGAAGACCCAAATGAATTAGAGGCATTGTGTCACTTCCAATTACCAAATTGGAACAAAGCTAACTTCATGAATGAAGTCTTTTGTTTTTTAAATAGTGTACCAGAGTGGTGTTCTTTTTATTGTTGTTTTATTATAGTTGTCCAAATTTTCCCCCATTGCTCTCTCCTGCCCCACCCCTGCCTGCTCCTACAACCCCTGTTGTCCATGTCCATGGGTCATTTATACCTGTTCCTCGACTAGACCCTTTCCCTTCTTTCCTGCCTTAACCCACTCCCCCACCCCTCTGGTTGCTGTCTGTCTCTTCCTTGTTTTTATTCTTCTGGTTCTATTTTGCTCATTTGTTTGTTTTGTTCATTAGCTTCCTCCTATAGGTGAAATCATATAGTATTTGTCTTTCACCGACTGGCTTATTTCACTTAGCATGATGCTCTCCAGTTCCATCCATGCTGTCACGAAAGGAAGGAGCTCCTTCTTTATTTCTGCTTGGTAGTATTCCATTGTGTAAATGTACCAGTTTTTTAATCCACTCATTTACTGATAGGCAGTTAGGCTGTTTCCAGCACTTGGCTACTGTAAATAACTGCTATGAATATAGGGGTGTATAGCTTCTTTTGAGTTGGTGATTCAGGATTCTTAGAGTATAATTGCAGCAGTGGAATTGCTGGGTGAAAAGGCAGCTCGATTTTTTTGTGTTTTGAGGAAATTCCATACTGTTTTCGGTGGTTGCACCAGTCTGCATTCCCACTAATTGCACTAGGATTCTCTTTTCCCTGCATCCTTGCCAGCACTTGTTTGTTATTTATTAATGATGGCCATTCTGACAGATGTGAAGTGGTATCTCATTGTGGTTTTAATTAGCATCTCTCTGATGGCGAATGATGCTGACCGTCCTTTCATATGTCTCTGGGCCCTCTGTATGCCCTCCTTGGAGAAGTGTCTGTTCAGGTCCTTTGCCCATTTTTTAATTGGATTGTTTGTCTTACTAGTGTTGAATCATATGAATTTTATATATTTTGGAGATCAAACTCTTGTCTGAGGTATTGTTAGAAAAATATGTTTTCCCATATGGTTGGTTCCCTTTTCATTTTGATAATGTTTTCTTTTTCCACGCAGAAGCTTTCTAATTTGATGTAGTCCCACTTGTTTATTCTTCCCTTTATTTCCCTTGCCCTAGAGGATGTATCAGTGAAAATATTGCTGTGTGGGATATCTGAAATTTTACTGCCTGTGTTTTCCTCTGGGACTTTTATGGTGTCACAGCTTATGTTTAAGTCTTTTATCCATTTTGAGTTTATTCTGGTGTATAGTGTAAGTTAGTGGTCTAGTTTCATTTTTTTTTTTTTTGCATATACCATTTCATTTCTCCCAACACCGTTTGATGAAGAGGCTATTTTTACTCAATTTCATGCTCCTGCCCTCTGTGTCAAATATTAATGGACCATAGAGACATGGGCTTATTTCTGGGCTCTCTATTCTGTTCCATTGGTCTATGTGTCTGTTTTTATGCCAGTACCATACTGTTTTGATTACAGTGGCTTTGTAATACAGTTTGATATCAGGTATTGCCATCCGTCCTATTTTGTTCTTCTTTCCCAAGACTGCTATGGTTATTCAGGATCATTTTTGGTTCCATATAAATTTTTGAAATATTTGTTCTAAATCTGTGAAATATGTCATTGGCATTTGAATGGAAGTCTTAGACATATGGATTGAACAGAAAACTAAAAATATAGACTTACCCATTTTAATTAAATAAGTTCACAGTGATTATGGTTCTGGTTTCTAAGACCAGAATATGATTTTTTTTTTTTTTCGTTTGAGTTACACAGTTTGGAAATTAAAGAAAAATTAAGTGTTTTAATCACGGAAAATTAGAACATTTTGGTATTAAGAAAACTGTTCAAAAATCATGAAGAAGATTTTGAAAATATTACTTTAGAAAACTATGATTCTTTTTACTTGGTTTGGTGAATTCCTGGTTTCAATGGTTGGCTGCATTTTGTGTACAGAGTGCCATTTATGTCACTCAGTGGAGCTAAATCATTCAAAAGTTTTTGGAACTGAAAGTACTGCTGTGGGAATATTGTTATAATGGAATGTATCAGTTTTTATACCAAGGAGACAAGTGAGTCCTGGACTTACGTAGGTTATGTAAGAGTCTTGATGGGGATGAAATCAAACTTCCTTCCTGTGATCCATTTTGGTCCTTGAAACTGTATTTCAACACTTGAAATATAAATCTGATAGATTTATTTTCTGAGCCATATAAATGTCTCCCCCATGCGAGAACCTATAGTCTCAATACTAACTCAGATGTTCCTTGTTGCAATAATTGTCATTACTTTAAATTAGATTTTATATTGTACTTTTAACTACATCATATAATATAAAATGTAAACTTATTCTTTTTACTTGAAAGCATATATATTAATATTTGGTAAATTTAAAAACATACACAAGTTAAGTAAAAATTACACATAGTGTATAATTTGGAGGAAATTTTGAAAGATAGAAATGAGTCTCTGATCTGCCCCACAATACCTTCTGCAGAGGTGCAGGTATTTTTAATATTCTTCTAAATGACCTATTCTTTGTATCTTCAATGGCGTTCAAGATAAATTTTGAATATAGATTGAATTCATGAGAACACATCCTTTACAAAGTAAATTGGTATGCAGTTCTAGAATATTTACTGCTATTTCCATGAAGTTGGGACAATGCTGTACAATTAGCTCTGTATGCTCAGTGCCAACCTGAGAGCTTGACAAATGGTAGATACTCAATAATCATTAAGTGGAAGAATGGAGCTGGGCTAGAGGCCTCAAGTTACTACATACGTGATTTAAGTAACAATGGAATAATGGAGAGAAGACTAGAGTGAGATTCTTCTAAATTGTATAGAATACATTTGTGAAGATTCTGTAAACTTACAGGAATTTTATTTTAAATAAGATTCCTTCCTGAACAGGGTTTGCGTATTGCCAAGTTTAAGGAATTTATACATCCACCAGCTTTCTTTGGTATAAAATTTCCCTAGGAATGTCTGTCAATCTAAAATAGAATGTTGTTTTCTTATCATTCGCAGTCCAATACAGAATTAAATAAATGAGGTAAACTCAAATAAAATCATATTGCAGATGGCTACCTTCTCCAATGTTCCTATCTTACCCAATCCTAGCCCTATGTGGATGTCTTGTCTTAATTAGGGGAAGTACGGAGAGGCTTCTATCCAAGCCTGCGTGCTGTTTTTCAGTGTGAGAGCCTGCAACTTACACCTGGAACTCAAGTACTCTAGTTTCTTCTCTTTTAGGATCTAAAGCCCAGTGGACACCTGCTGGTTGCTCACCCAAAGCTATGAGTTGACCACCCTGCTCACAGTGAAATCAAATATTACATGAAGTAATATGAAATAGGGCTCCTAATACGAAAAGGGGCCCTATTTCATTCATCTCCCATGTACTGTTTTTCTTAGATTGTCTACTATCTTACTCCATCAGAGAGTCACTTTTTTCTTCCATTAG
Source organism: Glossophaga mutica (assembly GCA_039655065.1). Lineage (NCBI taxonomy): Eukaryota > Metazoa > Chordata > Mammalia > Chiroptera > Phyllostomidae > Glossophaga > Glossophaga mutica. The sequence goes on from CM077303.1 coordinate 165,175,402, forward strand.
AAACATTTTATTCAGCCTTCCTATAAATTTTCAGTAAGACCATGAGAACACTACTGGCATTCTCATTATATCTTATCTTACACAAAGGCTTCAAGTAGCAGTGGATTAAAAGCAATGGAGATAAATCTTGGGTTTGTTTATAATTTTTAGAAAATATTACAAAATATTATTAGTTATAAAATAAACTTTTAAAAAACTGATTGAATAAAGAGTAACTAGAAAAGATTTATTTCAAAACATGCATTTTTTCAAATTTAAAATTAATATTTTATCTCATTTCTTAAATTCAGAATCAATATTAAGTACAGTAAAAGAAAAAAAACAAAATTGTAACTATTAGCATGAGAAGAAGAGCTGGGCCATTTCATTTTAGAAACATGGATTAATCAACATAGAGGCTACATGAGTGAAGAGGTGAAACTCAAACCTAAAGTTCCTGACATTTAGAGAGCAGAGCAGCCACAAGAGGGGTTATCTTCAAGACACAGTTGAATAGGTGAGGAAGGAAAATCTGTGAATAAACAGCTGCGACTCCCAGTAGAGAGAGGGGAAACAGGCAACTCTTCAGCCTGAGGAAATCCACATGTGCAGAATATCAGAGTAAGAATGAGAGAGAGAAAGCATTTTTCTCCAGAGCCTCTCAATTGAATTTCTCCATTACCAACCAAACTGCCCTTTGTCTTCTTCTGTGTCCTACTCAGTCTTCTACGTGATTACTCTGCTTCCATTCCTGTTCCTCTCCTTCCCATTCTCCAAATGGGAGCCAAAATGACCTTTTAAAATATAGATCAGATGATGAACTGCTTCTGCAAAAAAATCCCCCAATGTTTTCTCTTTGCTTATACACTAAAGTCAAAACTCCATGTGTAATTAGGCTCCTTCCCACCTCTCTGACCTCCTTTCTAGCCCTTCTTCCCCAACTTTCCATGTGCTCAGCTGCACTGACAAACTGCCTGCTCCTCAAACCTGACATGCCTTTCCTTCTATATATCCTAGGGAACTGACATCAGTTCCCACCTCAGGGCCTTTGAACTTGCTATTCAATTTACTTGGACTGTACTTCCTCCAGATCTTCCAATGAGTGAATTGGTATTTAAGCACCGTCTCAAAAAAAATCACCTCACTACCTACTTTCTAAATATCGTTATTTCTTGTTTCCACATAGAACTTAAATGCACTTAAAATTTTCATTTCCTTCCTTCCCTCCTTCCATCCTTCCTTCTTTCTTTCTTCCTGACTTCCTCCCTTTTTCTTTTCCATTATTCTATTCTTTCTTCTCTTAGCCATCTGTTCCCTCTTCTTTTTATATTATTAACTATTTAATTTTTCATTGGATGCTTCCTTTATTATAAGCACAGACAAACATGAACTATGTCTGACTTCTTTACCATAATTCTTTTTTATTTTTTAAATTATATTTTATTGATTATGCTATTACAGTTGTCCTATTTTCCCCCTTTGCCCCCTCACCCAGTGCCCACTACTACCTCAGGCAATTCCCCCCACCATTGTACATGTCTATGGATCATGCCCATAAGTTCTTTGGCTTCTCCATTTCCTATAGGGTATTTTTACATCCCCATGGCTATTCTGCAACTACCTATTTGTACTTCTTAATCCCCTCACCGCTTCACTCATTCGCCCCCTCCCCCTTGCATATGTAAACTATCTGGTAACTAACTTCTTTCCTTTTGCTGCTTTTAAGAGACTTTCTTTATCTTTAACCTTTGGTCTTTTAATTATGATGTGCCTTGAAGTGGGCCTCTTTGCATCTATTATAATTGGGACTCTCTGTGCTTCCTGGACTTACATGTCTATTTCCTTTACCAAATTAGGAAAGTTTTCTTTCACTATTTTTTCAGATTGATTTCCAATTTCTTGCTCATTCTCTTCTCCTTCTAGCACCCTTATGACGTGAATGTTTGATCTCTTGAAGTTGTCCCACAGGCTGTTTATACTATCTTCATTTTTTTTGGATTCCTTTTTCTTCTTATTATTATGTGTGGTTTTTACTTCCTTATTTTTCAAATTATTGGTTTGATTCTTGGCTTCATCCACTCTACTGTCGTTTCCCTGTAAATTGTTCTTTATTTCAATTAGTTTATCTTTTATTTTTGACTGAGTCTCTTTTTTGCTGTTGAGGTCCACACTAAGTTTCTTGAGCATCCTTAAAAATAGTGTTTAACCACTGCATCTGATAGATTGCCCATCTCCATTTCATTTAGCTCTTTTCCTGGAGTTTTGACCTGGAGTTTCTTTCATTTGTCTCCTCATTTTGGAAGCCTCCATGTGTTTGTTTCTATGTATTAGGTAGAGCTCCTTTGATTCCCTGTCTTGGTAGTGTGTCCTAATGTAGTAGGTGTCCTATAGGGTCCAGTAGCACAGCCTCCTCTATCACCCAACCTGGGTACTCAAGTTATGCCTTTCATGTGGGTGGAGTACACCCTCTTCTTGTAGTTGAGCATTGGTTGCTGTTGGCAGATCAATGGGAGAGATTTACCTGGGCCAGTCAGCTGCAAGGACTGGCTGTAACCACTCTCCACCAACCTCTACCATCCATGGAGGATCAGCCGTGCAGGGGCAGGATGTTGGTGCTCTGACATGGTCTGTACCTGTCCACTGTGTGTGCGGGCCCTGGGTTTTCCCAGGTGGTGCAGGCCAAGGTCAGTCCCCACCTGTGTTTCACCTTGGGTACCTTACCTGAGCTGTAAAGCGATGTGAGATGACTGCTACTCATGCTGGGCTTGGAGATTCCAAGATTAGGCCAAGCTGTGAATGTAACCTGGCTAGGGCTCACTGAAGCCAGCTGTTGCTTGTTTGATAGGATTTAGGAGCCAAGACCAGCCATTCTTATGGAAAAGCAGCTTTGATGGGCCTGAAAGTTGGGTGGAGCAGAGCCTTTGGGGATCTCCCGAGGTAGGCCAAACAGTGTTGGACAGGTTGATAGAGTCTCAGATATGGCTCCAGCCTACTGGCTCTGTGCAGGGAGGGTTTAGGAAAGGGGCAATAGCCTCTGCTCACCTTGATGCCAGATACTTCAGTTTCTCCCTGTATGCCACTAGTGCCTTTCAAACTGCTATCCAGTGCTGGAGCTCAGATGAGGTGAGTCTGTGTAAGTCCTTGTGTGGGTTCTTTAAGAGGAACTGCCAGGGGATCCAGCAGTTTCTTCCACTGACTTAATCCCTGCTGGTTTTTGCAGCCAGAAGTTGTGGGAACTTATCTTCTTGGAACTGGAATCCTGGGCTAGGGGGCTTAGTGTGGGTCTGGCACTACTCATTCCCAAGAAATCCCTCCTGAATTTTTATCCACGTGGGTGTGGGTCCAGCCCATTCCATGTCTGCCCCCACTTCTATCAGTCTGGATGGATGTGATTTCTTTGATTCCGTAGTTGTCAGAGTTTCATTCAGCTCAAATTATGACATTCCTGAGTGATGTTTTTTCTATATTTTAGTTGTAATGTTGATCTATGATAATTCTTAATACTTAGGAAACTGCTTGGCAATCAATCAAAAACTGATTGATTGAGTCAATCCTGTCCTAATGCATAGTTCCCACAAATCCTCCTCCCTGACCCATGTATCTGTGTGGGCAACTTGAATAAAGCTGTTACGGGCAACCCAAAGCACTGAGACTGAAATAACTCTTACATTATCAGTACTAATATTGTGAAGCAGTTTCTTATTTATGTTGCAAAGTGGGTTTTTTTTTTTTTTTTCAGTAAAAACACACGGCAAAACCTGTTTTTTGTTTTTTGTTTTTTTCAGTAATCCCTCTTGTGGGAAATTATTTCCCACAAATAGCCAGAAATCTGACCCTTGTCAAGGCTGTTTGAAATTTAACACATTAAATGTATCCTTTTATTATTGAACTCCATTAAATAATGCAAAATCTTTGTGGTCCAGTTTTTTTTCAGTGTGAATTAGAAGGTGAATTTCTGAGTGTCTAGGAAATATAAGATATTTTGGTGGTGAAGAAAGTGATTTAGGTGACTGAGTACTGAGAGGGTGGAAGGTGAGGTGGGGTAGTGCAGTGACTAGGTGACATCAGATTATGTAACTAGGGGACAGAATGAAGAAGGGGAAAGAGGGAGAGACCATCTTCCAAGATCTGAACAGAGCTGACCTTGTACTTGTTCTCTCCCTGCGTAGGGATAGAGACGGGAGGTTTGGGTAGGGGGTTTCAGGAAGAGACAGAGATAAGGGGACAAAAGAAATTTAGAGACTCAATTAGCATTCAAAGTAGTTCTATATCTCTTGTGCTTATTCACAGGTTGACATAGACTATGAAGTAATTTTTTCTTGGGCCTCGGCCTTGTGGAGTGCTTATCCCCATCCTGAGACCTGATGGGAGGGCTGGTACCACCCATACCAGCTTCTGGTTTTTCTGGGGAGGAATGCAGTTCAGCAGTATTGTGCTGGTACAAGTTATCTCTTTTACTGGAGAGGAAAAATGTCAAAACATGACATACCTTGAGTGTGATATGGTTGAAAAAGTTTATCTGTGTGCTCAGAGATATCTTGAAAGACAATCTCTAATAATGGTTAGAAATCTGACTTCTCTTACTCTCTGTTCATTTATGTACAGTTAGCTCTCTGTAAAGTTGTACATGTTTTATGGCAGAAACCTGCAATAACAAACACCCACCCCACTGTGGAGGAAAACAATACAACCCCGAAGCTTGGGAAATCATCCCATTTTCATTACTCCAGCGTCTCCAGAAAGCTCTCCTTCAAGCAGGGATATGATCATCACACCATATGTCAAGTCCTATGGGAACAAAACTTTCAATGAAACATTTTCAAGTCTTAAAGGCAAAAAAATATATGTTTAGTTTATAAAAGAAATGGATATTATAACACAAAACTGTTTTCCTGAGTTCATTTTATTAGCTTAGTAATAACATCTGAACAGGCAAGGAATGGTTTCTGGAAAACTATCCGTGTTAGAGTCCCAGATTCTTCCTATCCACTCCCTTTTCCCTCTTCTCTCCAAGGTGTTAGCAGATGCTTCCTCCTTCTCCGGCTCCCAGCCCTTTATTCATTATGAGGGGTCTCCCCAAATCAATCTCTCATTCTCTGTTTTAGCATCTGCTGCTGAGGGACCTGAACCACTTTCAGGTGGTAGTGAAAGTAGTCTAAGAAAAGAGGAGGCAGGATGAGGTTTGGGACAGGTGCACTTATCACCTTGTGGGTAAAATGAACACCACCCTCCATGGCACGTGGGTTAAAATAATCCCTGCACAAGGTGACCAATTGCTAAAGATTTTTTTCTAGTCCAGTTGTTAAAGATTTTACCAGTAGTGACCTGGGAAATAAATGCCCCCAAGGGTGCAAGGATTAGGGTATTTGGAAGATACCAAAACCAGCAAAATGAGCTGCTCATCAATAAGTGGTGCCTGCAGAGGGGTAATGAGGAACTGTGGGTCATTAGCAAGCAGTTCCAGGCTGAGTGAGAGCCAGCGGTGGAAGAGGGAGCATGGGTGTGGCCGGGGTGGAGACTGATGCCTAATGGTTATAGCTGCAGAGCTCCAGAGACATTTCAATGTTCCTACAAGGCAGGCCTGCTGTTCCAAGGTCAGGGCCCTGGCTGGGAAAACCTTAGAGCCTGTACCATGGGATAAAAACATGCACATGGAGGCCTCTGAAGATTCTTGCTCAGTAAAAAGTCCCAAACTGTCAGAGCTTGTAGATGGTGTGGTATCTTCAAGGGGGCAGGGAGAGGTTGTCCTTCGGTCTTGCTCTCCTTCACCCTGGGGGGACATGGAGGTATGGGGGATCCTGGTTGTGGGTGGAAGAGTGGGCTGGGGTCTGCCATGAGCTGCTTTTGGCAGGTGCACTGGCTGCTCCTACTCAAGCTGGCTGTTCCCTCCCTAAGTTGGCAGTGCCATGGTTGTTGGTGAAACGTGCAGCCAGCTCCTAGAGTTCATGTACGTGACCGAACACACTGAATATCTGTACTTTAAACACATATAATGCACTTTTAACCCCAAGTTCTTGAGTTGATGCATCCTCTCTCCCAGAATGGGCAAGACAACCAGACTCATGTGGGGGCAGGCTTGTTAATACCCTTACCAGTGTGGAAATAAGCAAAGTCCACCAAAATGAGAATAAACAGAGGCTATTTATTCAGAGTTTGCCATAGCAAGAGTCAGTTTCTGCAACTTCCATGTAGACTCAAAGTTAGGCTGATAAGTAGGGAAACTTTCTAATGAAAAACGGAGGGCTTTGGGTGTGCCTTCATTGGATGTTGTTGGCATGGTGAAGCCACAGGTGCATTAGCTAACTAAACGTGAGCCATGTTAATGTGACTGATATGGGAGCGTATTTGACTTTCTCTGGTTGATCCTCAGTTAGAAGGAAGAGCTAAAGGGAGAGAAGCTGGTGGTAACTGAGCAGGTCTCTTGAGGAGATTGTAGAAAATTAGAATAATTTCTTCCTTAAATCTTTGGTATTGGTCACCACTGTTATTATCCGGACCTGGTGCTTTCTGCTTAAAGGTTATCACTCATCAGTTGAATTTCCTTAATAGATATAGGCATGATGTGAGCTCATTTTCATGTCTGGAACCCACTGATTGAAAGGTGGCAAGGTCCATAAGAATTATGTAACACCATGAAAAATGTAGACTCTAATTTTTCTCTAAGCCCTTTTCTGAAGTTCCTATGAACAATTCCTTGAGTCTATCCTACACAGGTCATGTTAATACAGGTTCTTTTAGACGTAAACACCAATAGAGAGAGTTATTTTGGAATGTGTGAGCTCTTCCTAGAAATGTCTCCTAAAGTTTACTCTTCAGCTCTTGCATAGTATTTTGAAACCAGCTGAAAGTTGATAATAAATTATTTTCTGCTTAACTGACTGGAATGCTTTTTGTTTGTTATATATTATTCATCCTTAATTGACATGTTCACAAGGATGGCTGCTAACTGTAGCTTCTCAGATATTGGTGTCTAGGATGGGTTATCTTGACTGGATTGGGGTTCAAAGCAGTGAAAATCCTGTTAGTATGAAAGGATTTGGCACTGTATTTTGTGGCAAAAGTGGTAAAATTTTATTTGTGTTAATATATGATGCGGACACCAGCTAGCAGTGTCCACGTCATTATGGATGAAATAAAACATACACACAGACTACCGAGTCCTGTGGAGGAAAAAGGATGACAGCGTGACTTTTCTCTCAAGGGGAAAAAAACTGAAGCCTCTGCCCTGACAGGCCTTTATTCTATCTCTCCTCCCATTACAAGATGGTCCTCACTCCCTTTGCACCGGTTACAACAAAGGAGCCAATGCCCCTAATCACATCACAAAAGAAGGATATTAGCAAATGAAAAGGCAAAAGTGGTTGAGCCAGTTACAAGGGTCCCTGCAAGGTTTAGCACTTGCTGGGTGAGGGAGTTTTAGCCAGAAGCAAGTCTCAAAACAGCTTAGGTGTATTGCAAATCTGATTTCCCATGAGAGAACCTATCTGTGGGCGTGGGTCCTGTGCATCTCCAAGTGGGAGCTGGGCCCACGCCAGGCAGAAGGGTCTGCCACAAATATAGATGAAGGAGTATATTGAGGATGAGGACATGGCAGACCAAGTATTGCTGCGAATACCATTAGGGTTGAGAATGAGGAACACAAAATTGTGTAATTCCTAAAGTAAGAAAATGACAGACTTGGGCTATTAAATCTTAGGCCAAGGCATGGTCAAAAGACAGGAAAATTTCATGCTTCCCTAAATTAAAATTTCTTTTCTTTTTTGCTTGTAGTTTGAGTCTGTTTTTGCAGTTTGTCCATTTAAAAATGTAGTTTGAATCCATGGACTCACTAAGGCTCTTATGTAAATGTTAGGGCATTGATTATGAAAGTGTGGGATCCTAAGAATTGGAATGGGGACTTGGGGAGGATTTGGATGACTGCAAATAGCTCTAATCCTTTACTGCCACTCCCCCACCACCCCAGTTTCTCTTGATAAAAGAAGCAGCCCTTCCCCCATCTAGTAAGCCTGGTCCTACCTTGTCTGGAGCTATGCATTCACCTCATTCAGAGGCATCACCTCACATGAGCGCGCGGTTTTCCTCCTGTGTCATTCTCACCATCCCCACTATATCCAGAAATATGAGCAGACCTGTGAAGAGTAGACTGACACACTAAAAGGATTTTAATCTTTTGTGCAATCACATCATTGGAAATAGAAACTATATCTGGGGATAAAGAGGTTGGTCTAGCCTTGGCTGGTGTGGCTCATTGGATTGAGTGCTGGCCTGTGAATCAATGGGTCACCAGGTCTGATTCCCAGTCAGGGCACATGCCTGGGTTGTGGGCCAGGTCCCCAGTGGGGGGTGTGGGAGAACAACCACAAAATGATGTTTTTCTCTCTCTCTCCCCCTTTCCCTCTCTAAAATAAAGATAAAATAAATAAATAAAATCTTAAAAAAAGAGGTTGGCCTAGATAAGGAGAAATATAATTTTGAATTGGGTTGACAACTCTGTTATTTTGAAGCATCTAGAATAGGTCCTAGCTCATATCAGGTGGTTGAGACCTAGCCTCTATGGAGGCTTATGTTAAGTGAATTTGAGATGCCAGTAATGAAGAGGCAGGAATTCAAGACTTTGGAAAATGGGAATGTTGGAGTGTATTGTTTCATAACCAATAACAAGTGCTCACCAATAGGATTTTTAGTGCAGTTTAAAAAAAATTCATCTCCTATTCTATATGAACTGAGGCCTAGAAGACCCTGTGCAATTTAGAAGTATTTTGATGAGCAGTCTATCGGTAATCTTACAAAATATTCTGGTGAACTTATTCAGTTTCCAGATGAAGTGGAGATGATGATATCTCAAAATAATGCTGGTCAGTAATAAAACTAAATTTTCAGAGGCAAGGTTAGCATGATTACTATAATATTCCCGGAAGAGTCAGCAGAGGCAGGCACACCAGGGGTCATTGGTGGTGGCTAACGGAGCTAGTTATCTATCGGAATAAAAGAGGTGGGCTTCTTACTAGAATCCTACATGGTCTGATTTAAAAAATCCTCTTCTGGGTCTGATACTGTGCTATTTAATGGTGATGGTTTACTGGATAACGGGAAATAGACACTGGCTCTAGGTTTACATTAGTTCCCAGATATCCAGAAAGTCCCTGTGGTTCTTTCATTCAGAAATATCACAGGGAGGAAGGGACATTGAAGTTCAGGTGTTAATGGTATACATGCATAGCTCCACCTGACAGTGGTGCATGGGTTCCAGAAAGCCGTGTGGTGGTTATTTTCTTTAGTGGCTGAATGAGTAGTTGGAATACATGTACTCAGTGGTAGTATTTTCACATGGATTCCTGGCCCACTGAGTGAGTTCTATTAAGGTGGTGTGTCAGGAGGTCCCAAAGACTATCCTAGCAAATTTAATAATTTGCTAGAGCTACACACAGGATTAAGCATATAATCACACCTGTGGAGAGATGTATTACAGTGAAAGAACACAGAGCAAGGTCAGTACAGGAAAATGGTACATGGGGCAAATATGGGGAAAACCAGAATCCTCACCTGGTGGAGTCACACTGGACACGCTTGATTCCAGAAGTAAATTCTGACTACATAGGTGAAATGGTGCCAACCAGCAGAGCTCCTAAGACACTCAGTGCCCAGAGTTTTTACTGGGGATTAGTTAAGTAGGCAGATTTTGCCTGGCACCTACCAAAATTCTAGACTCCCAGAGGGAAGCATGTGTCAGCGTAAACTACACTTTCATTTGTCCAAATTGTGCAGCACCATGAGCCACTCCTATCACTCAGAGTGTTGGCAACTTTCCTCAAATGGAAGTTCCCAGACACCAAGCAAGGGCCGACCTTGTGAGTGTGGCTTCTAAGGATCGCAGTCAGTCCTGCGGTGTTTGCACTTTTCTGCACAGGCAGGGATAACCAAGGGAGCTCCGCCCCAGGGGAATGGCAGGGACTGCCGCTACCACTGGCACTAACTCCTGTTAACCCCCAAACTGACCTTCCCTTTTGTTCTTTGCAGAGGGTGGATGGGGCTTGGAAAATAACAGAGGATTATTGAAAGTACAATCAGATCTTGACTGATTATAGCTACTGTTCCAGATGTAGGTCCTTTACTGAAATAAATCAGTAAAGCCTTGTATAGCTGTCAATGTGGTAAATGTATCAATTTTCTTCATCCCCAAAGCAGCACCAGAAATATTTTGTTTTCAATTAAGAGTGACAGCAATTCTTCAGAACACAGTTGATTCACTTGCTCCAAGTCATGATGTGGTTTGAAGGTGCCTTGATCTTCTCAGCATTGCACAGGATGCCATGCCCACCTGTTAGGAATATGGCACTTTGACAGAGATGGTAAGCATGGATTAGCAGGTTCCCTAAATACTTTGATGGAACCTACGTGTGGCAGAGGTTGGGTGATAAACCCAGTGCATGTGTAGCATCCTGATACTTTCATGAAGTTTTGGGAATGAAGATAATCCTCAAAATGAGAGACAATTTGCTGCATCTTGCACCTCAGACCTCCAAGAAAGAGAACATGTGGTTGGCCTATTTTAGAATTTTGGGAGCAAACTGTGAACCCAAGTAAACATAAGGCTGTGTGGTACCTAAGTTTGTTAGGACTGCTGTGCAGGGATCTGTGAAAGATTAATATACTTGATAAGACTATGTCCAGCTCTGTATGAGATTCACGCTGTAGGTTCCTATAGTTTTGGAGTTAAGCCAGTAAATAGCTATTCTCCTTTTGAAGAATAGCTATTTGGCCCAGTTTGAGACTAAATTCCTGTCCATGAGACACCAATGATCCTGCAACTTGAGCTGCTCATAATAAATTGAGTGTAATATAATCCACCAAGTCATAAATCTGAACGTGCCAAAGAGTGCTCCGTCATAAAGGGAAGCAGTCTACCCAAGACTGGAATTGAGCAGGTCTTGTAATCTCAGATAAATTCCAGAAAGACATGGTTCCTACTCCCAGAGCAAATGTTCACAGTACCTTGTCAGTTAGACATGTGTTTTTAAAAATTTTCTCCTTTTTAAAAAATGTTCCTTTTTATTTTGCATTGAATGTCATTGCCATCAGAGAAAGTCGTGTAATCCTGTATTTGAAATACATTTGAGATACATTGAAGTACATAGTTTTATGAACACATATTTTATTTCCATGTATTCTTGTTGCATGCAGAATTTAAAATACATCCATTAATTGGGGTCTGCTGTAAATAAGCTGTCTCAGTCATTAATAATCTCAACATTTCTTTATTTTGATTCCTATCCTGAATAAATATTTTGCTTGCTCCTAAGTTTAAGTTCAACTGTAATTTTTTCATACCCCGATAAAAAAATTATTTGCTATCTTACATTTGCCACACTTGCCGCTCTCTTGTTTGCTTACATTGTTGCTGTTGAGAAGTTAACTGCTGGTCTAAGTAATATTTCTTTGTAGATAATATGTTTTTTTCTCTTTAAGTGATTTTAAGAACTTCCCTTTTCCTTGGAGTTCTTCAATTTAATTACAAAGTATCTAAGTGAATAATTTTTATTTGTCTTCCACCTTGATATTCAGAGTTCATGATTTTCTTCATTTCTGGAAAATGCTTTCTTCAAATGTTGCCTCTCCTTATTTTTTTAAAATATATTTTACTGATTACGCTATTACAGTTGTCCCATTTCCCCCCTCTTTATTCCCTTCTGCCCTGCAACCTCCCTGCCACCCATATCCCCCCTCCTTAGTTCATGTCCATGTGTCATACGTATAAGTTCTTTGGCTTAACCATGTCCTATACTATTCTTAATCTCCCCCTGTCCATTTTCTACCTACCGTTTATGCTTCTTATTCCCTGTACCCCCCTCCCCTCCTCCCATACCACACTGATAACCCTCCACGTGATCTCCATTTCTGTGATTTTATTCCTGTTCTAGTTGTTTGCTTAATTTGTTTTTTAGATTTGGTTGTTGATAGCTGTGAGTTTGTTGTCATTTTACTGTTCACTGTTTTGATCTTCTTTTTTTTAGGTAAGTTCTTTAACATTTATATAATATAACATTTACATTATCATTTTGTATAATATGGGCTTGGTGATAATGAACTCCTTTAACTTGACCTTATCTGTAAAGTACTTTATCTGCCCTTTTGTTCTAAATGATAGCTTTGTTGGATAGAGTAATCTTGGATGTAGGTCCTTGCCTTTCATGATTTCAAATACTTCTTTCCAGCCCTTTCTTGCCTGTAAGGTTTCTTTTGAGAAATCGGCTGATAGTCTTATGGGAACTCATTTGCAGGGCCATTTGTTTTTGTCTGAGCATGCCTGTTATGTAGTAAGTGGTGAAGCCTTAGGTATTCGCTAGGGCAGGGCAACCCTTGTCACTGCTTTGCAGTGCTGTCTGTGGGAGAGGGGTCCAAGAGTGAACAATGTTACTTGCTCAGCTCTCAGTCAGCTTTCAATCACTTACTCTGCTACCCACAAGCAAATTGAGCCCTTCTGGTGCTGATTCCCATGTGGGTGGGTTTGTGTATGTTCTAGGACCCTGTGGGTCTCTCCAATGAACTCTCCTGTGAGGCTGGGAGTTTCTTCTGCCACTGCAACCCCCATAGGTTTTTTCAGTAAGAGGTTTTGAGGCTTTATTTCCCTGCACTGGAGCCCTGGGTTGTGAGGTCTGTCTCACTCTGTAGTTCCTCCCCGTTTATCTGCCCACAAATGTGGGACCACCAGCTCCACCAGCCACCACCTCCCCTGATCTGGTCCTCCGTTCGCCACCGTGCTGCAAGTCTTCTCTGCCCAGCTGCCAGTCTCTGCCCCTGGATGAATGTTTCTTCTTTAACTCCTTGGTTGTCGAACTTCCATACAGTTTGATTTCTGACAGTTCTGATTGTTTTTTGTTTTTAAATTTGTTGTTGTCCTTCTTTTGGTTTTGTGATGAAGTGCAATGTGTCTACCTACATCTCCCTCTTGGCTGGAAGTCTCCTTATTTTCTCTTTTATACCCCCTATAAATTACATTTAGTCATATGTTAGACCCAATCATTCTGTGTTCCAGGCTCTTGAAGTATATATATTTTTTCATATTTTTACCAACTACTTTGTCATCATTTCAATGATTACATTTTTCTTTTTTAAATTTTTAAACAAATATCTTTAATTTTTTTTCTTATTGTTGTTCAAGTACAGTTGTCTTGATTTTCCCTCTGCCCACCTCTCCTGCCCCACCCAACCCTGCCTCCCATCCTTGATTACATTTTTTCATGGTCATTTTTACAAAACCATGCCTAGTCTTTTCTTTCTGTGCTTATTTCAAAATTTTAATCTTTTAAAGGTTTGATACATAATTATTTTATAGTCACTGTCACATAATGCCAATATAAAAAGTCTTTGGTTATCTTGTTATTACTTTATGTGATTATTTGTGCTGGCTCTGAGTCATAGAGACTCATTTGTTATTTTCCAGTTAATTTTTCACTGTGAGCCCTTATCTGGATAATCATATTGTGTGGAAATCCTAAAGTACTTTATTGAAGATGTCAGGATTTTTTTCTGAGCAAATTCTCCCTCTAGCTTTATGCAAGGTTATCAATTATAGTTTCCTATTTTATGTATATCCAACTCCTTTGATCAATTTCTCCAATTTATCTTTCAAGATTAGGGTTCTGGGATGCTTAAATCTGTACTTACCACTTCTTGAATTTCATACCTTTTTTTCAATTATCATTTTGCATAAACTCTGGAATTTTTCTTAAAATATTTTTTAGGGTGGTCTTTTAGTAACAAACTTTGTTGTGTTGTCTGTATCTCCTTTTATCTCCTTTTTAACTCTTGGCATTTGCTTTAATTTTTTCAGGCCAGGACTCAGTTATGTTTTTAAGTCTTTTATATTCCACTCCATCTAACATTTAACATTTTTCTAGTTTGAGAGTTGGCTTATTTTTTAAAAGAAAATATGATCCACTATTTTTTAGCCAAAACTAGCAGTAGTGTGTGTACATTGTTAACACATGTCCCAGGTTGTAAATTTCTTTAAGTCAGGGGCATTGTCTTCTTCATTTCGTTTTTCCTCTTTCTGGCCCCTACACCAATCTCTAGATAAAGTAGGTACTCGATTTTTAGAAAAAGATAAAACAATATATTTACTTTAAATGGGTTTGCTCTGTCAGTTTTGAATATTTTGCCTTTTGGAATTCTCAGCCAGGGACTCCTCAGGGAAATTGTTGGCAATACATAGTTGACCCTTGAACAACACGGGACTGAACTGAGTGGGTCCACTTATAGCAAATATTTTTCAATAAATACTGCAAATATATTTTCTCTTGTTTATGATTTTCCTAATAACCTGATTTCCCCTACTTTACTTTATTGTAAGAATACAGTATATAATGCACATAGCATAAAAGTATGTGCAATAATGTGATTATGCTCTTGGTAGGCTTCTGGTAGAGAGTAGGTTATTTATAGTTAGGTTTTAGGTAGTCAAAAGTTATACATGGTGTTCTCTATGTACAGTATCATATCATCTGCAAATAAAGACAGTTATACTGCTTCCTTTCCAATTTGGATGCCTTTTATTTCTTCTTCTTGTCCAATTGCTGTGCTTGGTCTTCTAGGACTATGTTGAATAAGAGAAGTGAAAGTGGACATCCCTGTCTTGTTCCTGACCATAAGGGGAACACTTGTAATTTTTGCCCATTGAGTATGACGCTGGCAGTGGGTTTGTCATACATGGCCTTTATTATGTTTAGGTATGTTCCCTCTATTAGGACCTTGCTGAAGTTTTTATCATAAATGGATGCTGGATTTTATCAAAAGTTTTCTTTTGCATCTATTGATATGATCATGTGATTTTTATCCTTCATTTTGTTTATGTGGTGAATCACATTTATTGATTTGCAGATGTTATACCAACCTTGCATTTCCAGAATAAATCCCACTTGATCATGGTGCATGATCTTTTTGATGCACTGCTGCATTCAGTTTACTAATATTTTGTTGAGAATTTTACCACCTATGTTCATAGGGATATTGGCCTATAATTTTTTTTCTTTGTGGTGTCTTTATCTGGTTTTGGAATTAGGATAATGTTGACCTCATAAAATGAGTTTGGGAGGCTTCTATCCTCTTGAATTTTATGAAATAGTTTGAGAAGGAGAGGTGTTAGTTCCTCTCAGAATGTTTGGTAAAATTCACCTGTGAAATCATCCAGTCCAGGGCTTTTGTTTGTTGGTAGTTTTTTGATTACTGCTTCAATTTTACTAGGCGTAACCTGTGTAGTCAGATTCTCTGATTTTCTTGATTTAGTTTAGGAAGATTGTATGTTCCTAGGAATTCATCTGTTTTTGTCTAGGTGGTCCAGTTTGTTCGCATATAATTGTTCATAATATTTTCTAACAATCCTTTGTATATCTTTGGTGTCAGTTGTTATTTCTCCTCTTTCGTTTCTGATTTTATTTATTTGGGTCCCTTCTCTTTTTTTCTTGATGAGTCTGGTTAAAGGTTTGTTGATCTTGTTTATCTTTTCAAAAAAACAGCTCTTGGATTTGTTGATCTTTTGTATCATTTTTTAAAGAGTCTATTTCATTATATCTGCTCTGATCATTAGTTTTTCCTTCCTTCTACTACTTTGGGGTTTGTTTTCCTTTTTCAAATTCCTTTAAGTGTGAAGTTAGATTGGTTATTTGAGCCTTTTCTTCTTCTTCTTCTTTTTTTTTTTTTTTTTTTGTTTGTTTGAGATAGGCCTGTAATGCTATGAATTTCCTTCTTAGGATTGTGTCCCCAGTGCTCCACAGATTTTGAATTGTTGTGTCCTCATTTCCATTTTTTTCATGATTCCACCAAGATACTACTAGAACTGATAAATGAATTCAGCAAAGTAGCAGGATACAAAATTAATATCCAGAAATCAATTGCATTTTTATATGCCAATAATGAACTAAGAGAAAGGGAAATTAAGAAAACAATCACATTCACAATTGCTACAAAAAAGAATAAAATACCTAGGAATAAACCTAACCAAGGGTGTAAATGACCTGTACACAGAAAATTATAAAACACTGAAGAAAGAAATTGAAGAAGATACAAATAAGTGGAAGCACATACTGTGTTCATGGATAGGAAGAAGTAACATCATTAAAATGTCCATACTACCCAAAGCAATCTATAGATTCAATACAATTCCTATCAAGATTTCAATGACATATTTCACAGAACCAGAACAAATATTTCAAAATTTATATGTAACAATAGGTCCCACATAGTGACAATGATCCTGAGAAAGAAGAACAAAGTTGGAGGGATTACACTACCTAAAATCAAACTATACTACAAGGCCACAGCAATCAAAACCACCTGGTACTGGCATAAAAACAGACACATAGATCAATGGAACAGAAAAGCCCAGAAATAAACCCACACAGAAGCAAGCACATACAATTGACTAAAGAAAGTTTATTCAATAAATGGTATTCAGAAAACTGGACAGATACATGCAGAAAAATTAAACTAGATCACCTTCTTACATCACACACAAGAATAGATTCAAAATGGATCAAAGACTTAAATATTAGACTTGAAACCATAAAAATCCTGGAAGAAAACATATGCAGCAAAATCTTGGATATTGTTAGTAGAAATTATTTATTGGATGTATCTCCACAAGCAAGAGAAACAAAAGAAAAAAATAAACAAATGGGACTACCTTAAATTGAAAAGTTTTTGCACAGCAAAGGAAACCAATGACAAAATAAAAATACAGGCCACACAATGAGAGAACATATTCACCAATATATCTCCTAAGGGGTTAATATCCAAAATATATGAAGTACTTAAAAAATTCAACACCAAAAAAACCCAACCCAGTTAAAAAATGGGCAAAGGATTTGAATAGACACTTCTCAAAGAGAACATACAGATTGCCAACAGACATATGAAAAGATGCTCAACATCACTAATCATCAGAGAAATGCAAATTAAAACCACAATAAAAAAAAAAAACACAATGAGATACCATCTCACACCTGTCAGAATGGCTATCATTGATAAATCAACAAACAAGTGCTGCTGAGGATGTGGAGAAAGGGGGACCTTTTGCATTGTCAGTGTGAATGCAGACTAGTGCAGCCACAGTGGAAAGCAATATGAAGACAACTCAATTAAAAATGGATCTTCCTTTTGACCCAGAGATCCCACTTCTGGGAATATATTGGAAGGAACCCAAACACTAACTTGAAAGAACATAAGCACCCCTATGTTCATGCAGCAGTATTGCAATTGTCAAGATATGGAAGTAGCCCAAGTGTCCATCAATAGATTAGTGGATAAAAAACTACAGGATATTTACACAATGGTATACTACTACTCAGCTGTAAAAAAGAAGAAAATTTTACCCTTTACAACAGTACGGATGGACCTGGAGAACATTATGCTAAGTGAAATAAGCCAGTTCGAGAAAGACAAATACCACATGATTTCACTCATATGTGGAATCTAATGAACAAATTGAAATAATAAGCAAAATAGACTCATAGAGAGCAAAGGGTGGGTAATGGCAGGGATTAGGGGGTGAAGGGATTATACGAAAAGAAAAAAGTACTCATGGACACAGACTACAGTGTGGTGATTGCTGGGGGAAGGGTGTATAAGTGGACTAAATGGTAATGGAAAAAATACAATAAATATTAAGTTAAAAAGAAGTTATACATGGATTTAACAGTGCAGATAGTCAATGACCCTAACCCCTGTGTTAAGGGTCAACTGTAATTTATTTAAAAATTATATGGTCATTTTTTTTTTCTATCTTGGGTTTTCAACTAAAGTCCATCAATTAATAATCATGTGATCTTGGACTATTGAATAATATATATATATTTTTATTCTCACCCAATAACATTTTCTCATTGCTTTTAGAGAGAGAGGAAAAGAGAAAATTGATGTGTGAGAGAAATATCAACCGATTGTCTCCTGCATGCCTCTGGATGAGGGAGGGAAACTACAACCTAGGCATTTCCCTGATGGGGAATCGAACCTGCAATGCTTCAGTTTTGTGAGGATGCTCTAACCAACTCAGCCATACTGGCCAGGGCTACTTTTTACAGAAAAAGTAGAAAAACAATGTAAGGGGGTGTTTCTACTTTTTACAGAAAAAGTAGAAAACATTGTAAGGGAGTGTTTTGTAAGGGAGTGAGACAATGTGTTTGATGTACCTTGTATAGTATTAGAGCCCTGGGATCTGTAAGACATTTTTCTGTTTCTTAATAATCTGCACAAAAACAAGCCTGGTTGCTATTAGTATGTTTATTCCTTGCTCCTTTTGGTACATGTAAAGAAAAAGTGACTAGAAAATGATCACATGAAAATAACTTAAATTTTAGCAGGAAAATATAAATTTGCTTTATAAAATATTATACTACTGAATTATACTGATTTACTTTTGTTGCCCTCATTTCAGTTCATTTTTTTTATCTAAAAGATGAGTAGCAGTTGAACCATTACAGGGTGATGTTATTTTTACTAGACAGTAACAGTTGGTAAAGGACTTCCCAGGTGAAACTAGGCAATGAACAACTATTACAGCAACAAAATATATAACTTTTTAAAAAACAAAAGAAAAGAAGGAACTATGTAAAATGAATTCAGAATCAGGATGTAAAGTTGTAATGTTTCTTTTTATATGTTTTGTTACTCTTTCTTTTTTTTTTTACTTTTCCTCCCTCTTTTCTTCTGAGGAAAACCTGAAATGGGCTTTGATGTGATACAATCATTTACTTATTTAGTGTGAGTGGATGGTGGAGTACATTTCTAATATAACACAAAATTGCAATTCTAAATTCTAAAAAGCCTGTTAAAATGGTGCAAGATTTAGAAATGGGAAAATAGACTTGGCTGCTGTAGCTTGGTGGATTGAGTGCCAGCCTGCAAACCAAAGGGTTGCCAGTTCAATTCCCAGTCAGGGCACATGCCTGGGTTGTGGGCCAGGTCCCCAGTAGGGGGTGCATGAGAGGTAACCACACATTGATGGTTCCTTCTCTCCTTTCCTTCCCCTTTCTCTAAAAATAAATAAATAAATAAAATCTTTAAAAATATAAATAAAGAGACTCCTCTGAAAGACTAAAGGAACTGTCCTGGGATTCATTTGTTAGAGTTGCACAGTTGCCAATAGTAAAGAAAAAATAGTGAAAAGTGAAGGAATGTTTCTAATTATGAACTCACCTATGACAATTGCCTAATCTCCAATAGACATACCAATGAATGCTCTTCTGACTGGCCAGATTGTGAGCATTCCCAGAGAATGAAGCTTTTTGTGCCCCTTGGATTTTCTGTTTTCCTCTCTGCACTGGTTCAGCAAGGAACAGAGGCCTTTCAGTGTGGCAATGGGGCCTCCATGTCTCCTGACAATGTGTGTGACTTCACACATCACTGGGGACAGAAGTGATGAACAGCAATGTAAGTTCTATTCCTCTCTTCTCTCCAATTTCTGTATACCTTTACCCCAGGGGCCAATAAGCAGCCCAGGGAGATTCAGCTAGATACTCGGCCCTGCATGGATTTAACTTAAAGTCTGTGGTATATACCAGAAACTAAAATATTCTTTTTTTAAAAAAATATTCTTTTTATTAAAGAGAGAGGTCCTTAAATAAAAATTGCTATTATTAAACAATATTGAATTTCTAAGATTCTAACTGGATGGGATGTATTTTAAATCAGTTTTTACCGATCATACAGAAGAAATTATAGGCAAAAAATGTAGCTTTTAATGTTATACTAGAGGAGCAAAATTCAAAAGAAGTCATTACCACAGCTTTAAAATTCTGTGATGGAAATTATGAGCTTGTTTGAAGTCAGTATGAAAATATTTTCAATAAATTCTAAATTAAGTGAGTAGGTTTTGTTTTGCTGAGAGAACAATCCTGCCAAGTGAAGGGAAGTGATTGCACCCTGAGCACACCTCTCTGGCTTGTATCCTTCGATTTCTGGATGGAGCCAAGAGCCCAGGCTCCACAGACTGCAGGACCTCGAGTTAGATCCTGGATAAACCACCTACTAATTGCGTGATCTTAAACCTCCACTTTCTTTTAAGAGGTAAAGTGAGACAAACTACCCCTAACAGGAGGGAAAATGCTCCATTGCTTACTGGTGTAACAGCAATAAAAAAGAAACCACTTACCACAGGAAGACATGGGTAAAGAATGTATGTGTCTGCAGTTTCTATTGCACTATGACATTCTGAAGGAATCACTGCTTTGCACCAATGGAGCTAGTGCCGTACTTACATGCAACTGCCTTTCATAGACATCCTTTCCATACAGTTAAATGGACTTGTTGGTTCATAGTAATACCGACACAACTGTCTGAAGACACTAATTCTATTATTTGGAGTATTTTACTCAAACATATTTTCCATTTTTATTCAGATACTCTACTAATTAACATTTACACAATTCTTTTGTTCAGATAACTATGACAATTATTGTTTACAGAATTTCTTCTACCAAAATAGGTTCTACATATTCAATTTTGCTACTGTTGACCTTCTGTTTACGTATTCAGTTGTTGCTACATTAAAACAAGAGTGTACTGAAAAATTTCTTCTCTGTAGGAGGAAACAGTTCTAGTTGATTTTTGTCCCATAGTTTGGGATAGCTATCATGTGATTCATAACTATTATAATATGAAGCACAACCAAAGACAAGGATTCATTAATATTTGTTCAGTTTCCCTGGAGAGGCTGCACGTGGATGCACCGCCCTCCCTTTCGCTCCCTCGGGCCTGTCTGGGAAAACCCTTTCGGGCTTCCCTGGTAAGCAGCAAAGAGGACCCGCTGGGCTGATGTGACAAGAGTGCAAAGTCCCTTCCATTATTAATCTCTGTGAAGCTCCCTTTAGCATGCTTGCCGTGATAACAGGCATGGTGCTGCTTCAGGCAAAAGGTTAATGTGAAAGAAGGAGAAATATTGGGTGGGAAAGGTCTCGGCTGCCTGAAAGATTCTAATAATTTGCAGCCATGGAGGAAAGCGGAGGAACACATCTGTTGTATAAACAGATTTCATTTTAAATGTTACATCAGGAGATCACCTTTTGGCTTTTTCGCGTTTCATTTTCATTTCTGAGAAGTTCCGATTCGGTATTTTATTTAACATGCAGACCATAACCTGTAGATAAGATTGAGAATCACTTTAGAGTGTGAGGTTTATCTTTTTCTTTTTTCTTTTGTATACCACACTAGAGGGGAAATATTTTGAAGGAATAATAAGGGCCATGCAATTTCTCTCATGAAAATTTGTGATGTTACATTTATCGATGAGATCTTTTTTCCAGCTAACTATAGTGATGTTAAAGTAGTCACCTTTTGAAAAAATTCAACCTGTGTGTCCCTTTAATGTCCAAATGCTGTGACCTTTAAGAAATAGATAAATATGTTGACTCTTACTTACGAAATTGGCATGGGTGAGGTTGAATTTTAGATGCAACTGATTCTATTTGTAGGTTTTTGAAAATGTTCTTATTTCACATGATAAAATTCTTGTTAAGAATACCCAAACCATTTACTTTAGCTCAGTTTTTTTTTTTTTAAGATACTAAGTTTGGGGAGACTGAATCTTCCCAATGCAGTAAATTCTATTGAGCATTTAATTCATAGCAAACAAGAAAAAAATGTTCAGGTGTAACAACTATGTGGTTCTAATTTTGACAAGAATCCCTCCTTATTAGAGACTACTGATGTCCTGAGCCAAGGAAATAAATGCTGTGGTACTGGTCTTGATATTTTTTTTAATCCATTCCAATTTTTGCATTGTTTGCTTCCAAGCCGACCCCCACTTCCTGGTCTTCATTCTCCTGTATTTTTATTTGTTTATTTATTTTTAATATAAGAGTCAATACTAAGTACAAAAATAGTCTAACTTCTCTTCTAGCAATTGCTCCAAGTTATTTTATGTACAAAGGCTTTACTCTGCTTTATTTTTATTAACACTAAAGGCAGCTGTGTTACCTATGTTGTTACCATTCAAATTTAAATCAATCAGAAAATTACAAAATCGACTGTTTGTAGAATGTGGAGATATATATCTCATGCAGTAGATCCTTACAACTGGAGTGTTTTCAGAAAATATAAAGTATGTAAAAAATTACTTTTGCATACTGCTATACAGCGTCTGGCAGAAGTAATGCCTGCTTGAGTGTGGTTGGTAGGGTAATAATATGTGTGTAATGATTTGTAGTTTTAATTTGAACATTTCACTTAAAATGTCATATGGTGTGCTTGAGATGACATTGTTATATTATAGAATTACATGCTTATGATTTTGTAATTAAAGATTTTGTAATAAAAAGGGGTGTTATTTGTGCCAGACCCTGTATATTCACCTTTAGAGCTAAATTTACTCTCGATTGGCTGTGATTCAAATGAGGAAAATATATTCAGTTAATCAAACACTTTTCCACTTACCTATATATTATGCTTAGGAACTTTTTTATTCACTCTAATATTTTATAAGGAGATAGGAATCTATTTTATACTTTGGTTTGATAGAATATATCACAGAGATTTGAGACTTTACCTAATTTCTTTAACAAACATTTTGGCTTTAAGAACAAGAATTTTTTTCAGTGTATTTACGTCATCTAAATCTAAATTTATATGTGAAATATGTGAAAACTACCTTAGAGGTGCATTCTCAAAATCTGAGAGGTCATAGTGTTTAACAAGATTATACTCAGTGAAACATTATTTCTTCATTGGAAAGACATACATATCACATATTTTTCAGAGTATTTGGTTTATTGAAATACTTGAAGGTAAGTCATTGATAGAGTAAAATGTGAGGCTCCATGTGCAATATTTATTTTGTTACAACATCAGATGTAAAATTTTTATGCACATTGTTATGAAACAGCTAATGAAAATACTTAAAATTTCTATTTACCATAACAACATATCTTAGTTTGGTATAGTATAACAAATATAGACTGGGTAGCTTAAACAACAAACGTTTGTTGCTCACAGTTTTAGGGATAGTGAAGTCCAAGATCGAGGTGCTGGCAGAACTGATGCCTGATTTGCAGACAGCTGTCTTCTTGCCACAACATAGCAGAGAGAGAGGTCATCTGCAGTGTCTCTTCTTATAAGGGCTCTGATCTCATCTTGAGGGCTTCATCTCTATGACCCAGTCTCATCTCAAAGGCCTTCCTGCCAGAACTAACTATCACATTGGGAGTTAGGGCTTACACATAGGATTTTGGAGAGATACAAACCTTCAGTACTTAGCACAACAAAATTAGATCTAATAAAAAATATATAGAGCTCACTGAAGAAAATTAGAAAATTTTCACAGACTTTAGTCTTGGCCTAAATGGGTGCTATGGTTTTGAGTCTTGTAATATTTACCCTAATTTTATGTAACAACTTCAGTGTACTGAATTGGATGCTTAATGAAAAAGAGCAAAATATCTTTTTTGTTTATTTCACTGGGAAGACCCATTAGGACCATTTTGCTTTAATGTCTCTGCAGACCTTCTGGTCTTTTCTGTTGTGTGGTCACAAATTTAGAACCATTATATCATAGAAGAGGAAAGCACTCAAGCTTCTCTAAGTCAAAAGCCTCATTTTGTAAATGTGACGGAGGTGGACCCTAAACCAAGTGGTTAATAACTCAAAGACATGCGCTACTGGTGCCTCAGGAATCAAACCAAGGTTCCTATCCATCCTCTGTCTGAAATATGAGTTTCTTGAGGCCTTAGAAGGGTGATTATAAAATCTGATTTCCATGCATCATACAACTTTAGAGGATATTATAAAATATATTAAGTTTCAGATAAAATTACCCATTAGTTACTGATGTCAGAATATGTGCCTAAATCTCTTTCAAGTTATTTCCTTTTAATAAAACTTGGATACAGGAATTTTATGTATCTATACCTTATTGTCAACCCAAATACTTTCAGATCTGTTATGTGTGATTTATACCCATTGCAGGATCCTTTTTTGAGGTGAACTGGAAAAGAAGGTACCCATGAGAACAGAAAATATCCTGTAGAATGGAATGAATAGAAAAGTGTGATAAAGTGGATAGCAATGCAGATATTATAACAACAGAGATGGAATAAAACCTGAGCCCACAGAACTGCGCACTGGCTTCAATGTTTGCGATGAAAGAACTATATTTGCCTAACAATGGCTGGTGGAGGCAAAACCCAAGGAGACAGAAGGTAATAATACTTAGGGAGAGAAGAGTCAAGAATGCTGAATACACCAACTCAAGATTCTTGGAATGTTTTAACAAAGATTGTGAGTATTTTTGTGCAAAGGCAATTAATTAACACACTTCTTGTTAAAACATTTGTTGATGAAGAGTCTGAAAATTTTTCAATGAGCAAGGGATAGCAAATGGGAATTTAACGTATCTACTTGGACTAATCATAAAATAATATGAATGTTTGTTTAGAGTTTTATCATTTTAGTTTAGTTAAAATAAATATTTACAAGTGCTTTTATTATTTTATACTAACTTTTCCCCACTCAAATAATATTTTTCTTGCAAGAGAGCTAGTCTTAAACTTGTTCCAAAGGATTCCCTTCAGAGATACCTTGAACTGGGCATTTTCTTTTGTATGTGTGCCTATTAGCATTCTTCTGCTATTTTGAAAACAATCTTCATAAAATACTTTCATGTCAAATCACACTTCCAGGAACTCTTCCCTCTTGGCAGTGTTGGATACTTTGGATGATGCTGTGCACAGCTGCGTAACATAAATCATGTTCCTTAATAGATTTTGATGTCTAAAACTATTTCACAGTTGTGGACTATTTTTGTTTATAATGGGAAATGGAAACGTGAAGAAAAAGATGGACCACATGCATTATGCATTGCTCATTCATCTTTATATGTGAAAACATGAAAGCAACAAGCTGAAGAAGCATTCTCAATGCATTCTGAAAGTTGGCTGGGCAGTGAATCTTTCTCCTGGGAAAGAGGTTAATATGTTACTGGAATTTTATCTGGACCCATCCTATAGGGTTTTTATCACAATTCCAACAACAGATGCCTTATAACCAAAAGGACAAACTTGAGGGAACATGTATCTTGGTGATACTTTAAGAAAAAAAAACAACATTATGCCTTTATGAAGTGATGCCATCCTTCCAGAACTACAAATAGTTTAAGGAGGAGGCCCTGAAAAAGCAAAATATTGGCCCCATTTATTCTCCCCGTTTTGTAGAAGACTGATTAGCATACTCAATAAATATTAGATAGACTGGCTGATTACTGGTTTGCTAACTGGCTGCAGGAATGATTGGAAGAGTGTCTGATGCACTTTTTTCTTTCACCACAGAATTAAAAAAAACTGCTCAGTCTTGCATGCAGTCTGCTCTTGCTTTGCGACTCAAGTATGCAAGTTGATATCATCCAAGAAGCACAGTCACTTTGTGAGTTCCCTTTGAAAATTTCAAAGACAGGACTTCTGGCCAACATGGAGGCATAGGTAGATAGACTTTGCTTCCTCACACAACCAAAAAAAGGACAACAACAAATGTAAAAACAAAAAACCAGAACTTCCAGAAAATTGAAGCGTATGGAAGTCTGATAACCAAGGAGTTAAAGAAGAAATGTTCATTCAGAGTAGGAGGGGTGGAGAAGGACAGTAGGGGTGGAGAGGGTGTGTGGCAAGGTGGCAGACCGAGTGAGCAAGGCAGAGACTGGCAGACCAGACAGTCCCACATTTGCATGTGGATAAACCAGGAGGAAAAATGGGGGAGCAAGATAGATCGCACAACCCAGGGTTCCTGCATAGTATACTAAAGCTTCACAATCTCTGGCTATAAAAACATATGGGAGCTACAGCAGTGGGAGAAACTCCCAATCTCACAAGAGAGTTTGTTGAAGGGACCCATAGGATCCTAGAATATACAGAAGCTCACCTCGGAATCAGTACCAGAAGGGCCCAATGTGCTTGAGGGTAGCAGGGGAAAAGAATGAGAGCAGGGAGAGAGCCAAGCGAGTAGCACTGTTCCCTCTCTGACACCTGTGTCACAATACAGTGAAGTGGGTTGCCCCACCCTGGTGAATATCTAAGGCTCTGCCCCTTACATGTAACACATGTGCCAAGACAAAGAAATATGGCCCAAATGAAAGGACAGATCAAAACTCCAGAAACAGAACTAAGCAACAAGGAGATAGACAACCTATGAGATGCACAGTTCAAAGCACTGGTAATCAGGATGCTCACAGAAATGATTGGGTATGGATGCAAAATAGAGGAACAAGTGAAGGCTATGCAGAGTGAAATAAAGAAAAGTATACAGGGAACCAACAGTGAAGGGAAGGAAACTTGGATTCAAATCAACAATTTGGACTAGAAGGAAGAAATAAACATTCAACCAGAACAGAAGGAAGAAACAAGAATTCAAAAGAATGAGAAGAGGCTTAGGAACTTTGGGGACAACTTTAAATATTCCAACATCTGAATCATAAGGGCACCAGAAAGAGAATAGGAAGAACAAGAAATGGAAAACTTATTTGAAAAAATAATGAAGGAGAAATTCCCCAGTCTGGCAAAGGAAATAGACTTCCAGGGAGTCCAAGAAGCTCAGAGAGTCCCAGAGAAATTGGACTCAAGGAAGCACACACCAAGGTACATCATAATTACATTACCCAAGATTAAAGATAAGGAGAGAATCTTAAAAGCAGCAAGAGAAAATGAGACAGTTACCTACAAAGGAGTTCCCATAAGACTATCAGCTGATTTCTCAAAAGAAAGCTTACAGGCAAGAAGGGGCTGGAAGCCCTGGCTGGTGTTGCTCAGTGGATTGAGCTCGGGCTGCAAACCAAAGTGCTGCGAGTTCGATTCCCAGTCAGGGCACATGCCTGGGTTGCAGACCGGGTCACCAGTGGGGTCCACGTGAGAGGCAACCACACATTGATGTTTCTGTCTCTCTTTCTCTCTTCCCCTCTGTCTAAAAATAAATAAATAAAATCTTAAAAAAAAAAAAGAAGGGGCTGGAAAGAAATATTTGAAGTCATGAAAGTCAAGGACCTCCATCCAAGATTACTCTATCCAGCAAAGCTATCATTTAGAATGGAAAGGCAGATAAAGTGCTTCCCAGATAAGGTCAAGTTAAAGGAGTCCATCATCACCAGGCCCTTATATGAAATGTTAAAGGGACTTATCTAATAAAGAGAAGATGATCAAAACTATTAACAGTAAAATGACAATAAACTCATAGCTATGAACAACTGAACTTTAAAAAAAACCCAAAACCAAAAACAAACTAAGCAAACAAGTAGAACAAGAACAGGATCACATAAATGGAGATCATATAGAGACTTATCAGCAAGGAAGAGGCAGGGGGAGAATGGGGAAAAGGTACAGGGAATAAGAAGAATAATGGTAGGTTAAAAATTGGGTGAATTTAAGAATAGAATAGGAAATGAAGAAGCCAAAGAACTTATATGTATGACCCATGAATATGAACTGGGTTGAGGGGGTTGGAATGCTGGTGGAAGGGCAGCTGCAGGGTAGAGGGAAGTAAAGGGGAGGTAAAAATTGGGACAACTATAATAGCATAATAAAATACACAAAAAAATTTCAGAGACGCCATGATGACATGATATGGTGAACTTTTTCTTTCACAGGCACCATGTTTTCTGAAGCCGATATGTGTATATAGATAGAACTCTTACCAAGCTTGTCATCCCATGTACTTTTTCTGTTTGCCAGTAAACATCATTTCTACATGTGTGCATTGACACTGAAGGCTTGAATGGACATTTTGAGAGAAGGCTTGCATTCTGCTGTCGAAATTATCAAATTTATGAAAGCAAGGGCCTTGAATCACAGTTTTTAAATAAGTTTCCATCAAAGATAAAGAAATAGAAAAAATGTTCTGTCCTATTCAGAAATAATTGTAACTTTCCTGCGAATAAGTCTTGAAATGTCTGGTTTGATTTGGAACAGAAATTTTAATTATTTTGAGAGAAACCAAAAACCCATTTAGGAAAAAATAATGAGTTAATTTATTTCTGAATTAATTTACTTGATGAAAATGTTTGTCCATGAAAGAGATAATAATTTTCTAATCAGGGCTCTGTATTCACCACCATAGAAACCACTAAATATGTCATAATATCTTCTGACCAAACTGCTACTCTGGAACAGAGAATGATATGCAAGCAGCTATGCAGCATTTATAGCACTTGAGTGTACACTGCTGCAGACTGGAGTGGATGCTGTGCCTGGCCCAGATTTCTGCAGAAATCACCAATCAATTATGGGCAATGGGAGCCTCCTTTGAAGGTTACTAACCTCAAACAATATTAAAGGAAAAACATGGTTCAGTAATCCTTTTCTCATTGACATAGATACTATTAATGGTACAATTACTGCCAAGGATTTTCTCAATAGCTGAGCAATAAAACATACTATCTGACAAAAATCAAACCTAAGTAATATTGGATATTTCTGGTGTGGGCTGTGGAAAGACTAATTTCATCTGCTATTCCATACCTTTGTGAGTTCGTGTTTTCCTATTTATTTCCCAATGAAAATATTAAAATTTATTCAATGTGAAAGATAATGAGCAGTTCCTGATAAAAACTAATTAACATTTTCAAATTGCCAGGCCAAATTATAGCAATATTCCACTAAAATTTAATTTTGAAATAATTACTTTTTACTTTCATTTAATTAGAATATTTGGATTATTCCACCCTTTGAAGAAACTGGCCACTATTTTTTACAGTTAAAACTAAAGAAGATAATTCTTTGAGAAAATATTTTTCTATCTTATCTACATGAAGAAAATAATTTTCTAAATAGTAAAATGAATTACATCTTCACCAACTTTTGTGACTATATAATTCAGTTTTCCTGAAAAAGGAAGACACTTAATAACCCTGGAATATAGGAAACTAAAACAATAAAGGCTATGTATGAAAAAAACAAAGCTAATTTCTTACTAACTTCTTTCAGTGGTGAAAGACTTAAAACTTTTCCTCTAAGATCAAGAATAAGACAAAGATGCAGTTTTCATTACTTCTATCAACACAGTACTGGAAGTCCCAAACAGAGTAATTAGATAAGAAACAGGTAATAAAAGGCATTCAAATTGAATTGGAAATGAACAAGTAAAATTATCTCTGTTATAGAAAATATGATTCTTAAACATAGAAAACCATAAAGATTCTACCAAAAAACTCTTAGAACAAATAAGCAAATTCAGCAAAGTGCAGAATACAAAATCAACACATAAAAATTAGTTGCATTTCTGTACACTAACAATGAACAACCTGGAAAGGAAATTAAAGTAGTTCCACTTACAGTAACATGAAAAAGAACAAAATACTTAGTAAAATACATAACCAAGGAGATGAAGATATATATACATATGGAAAACTAGAAATTGTTGTTGAAAAAATTAAAGAAGACACAAGTAAATGTTAATGGATTGTAAGAATTAATATTGTTTACATGTTAATACAACCCAAAGCTGTCTACGGATTCAATTCAATTCTTATCAAAGTCCTAAGAATGGGTTTTTCTTTGCAGAAATAATGAATCCATCCTAAAATGTATGTGGTTTCTCAAGGTGTTCCAAATAACAGAAAATCTTGAAAAAGAACCAAGTTACAATCCTAACAGTCCCTGATTTCAAAACTTATTACAGAATTACAGTAATTAAATGTGTGGGATTTGCATAAAGACAGACATATAGACCAGTGGAATAGAACAGAACACCTAAAAGTAAACTTTAGCAGATATGGTCAAATGATTTTTAACAAGTGCAGTAAAACCATTCAATGGGAAAAGACCAGTCTTTTCTTTTATTTATTTATTTATTTATTTATTTTTTTTAACTTTTTTTTTTTTATTTTCATTGTTGATCTTGTACAGTTTTCTGTCTTTTATTCTCACCCGAACCCGCCACCCCAACCCTCCCCACCTCCCTCCCATTTCCACCCCCCCAATAGTTTTTGTCCATGTGTCCTTTATACTTGTTCCTGTAAATCCTTCCCCTTTTCCCCTGAAATTCCCTCCCCACTCCCCTCTGGTGACTTTCAGCATGTTCCCAATTTCCATGTCTTTGGTTATATTATGCTTGTTTGTTTGTTTTGTTGATTAGGTTCCTGTTAAAGGTGAGATCATATGGTATTTATCTTTCACTGCCTGGCTTACTTCGCTTAGCATGATGCTCTCAAGTTCCATCCATGCTGTTGCATAGGGTATGAGCTCCTTCTTTCTTTCTGCTGCATAGAATTCCATTGTATAAATGTACCACAGTTTTTTGATCCATTCATTTACTGATGGGCATCTAGGTTGCTTCCAACACTTGGCTATTGTAAATTGTGCTGCTATAAACATAGGGATGCATAGTTTCTTTTGGATTGGTGTTTCAGGGTTCTTAGGATATAGTCCTAGCAATGGAATTGCTGGGTCAAAAGGTATATCCATTTTTAGTTTTTTTAGAAAATTCCATACTGTTTTCCATAGTGGTTGTACTAGTCTGCACTCCCACCAGCAGTGCAGTAGTGTCCCCTTTTCTCCACAACCTCTCCAACACTTGCTGTTTGTTGCTTTGTTTATGAGGGCCATTCTGACTGGTGTCAAGTGGTATCTCATTGTGGTTTTAATTTGCATCTCTGATAGCTAGCGATATCGAGCATCTTTTCATGTGTCTCTGGATCCTCTGTATGTCCTCCTTGGAGAGGTGTCTGCCCAAGTCCTTTGCCCATTTTTTAATTGGGTTGCTTGTCTTCTTAGAGTGGAGTCGTGTAAGTTCTTTGTATATTTTGGAGATTAAACCCTTATCTGAGATATCATTGGCAAATATGTTTTCCCACACAGTCGGTTCTCTTTTTATTTTAATACTGTTTTCCTTGGCCATGCAGAAGCTTTTTATTTTGATGAGATCCCATTTGTTTATTCTTTCCTTTATGTCCCTTGCTTTAGGGGACATATCAGTAAAAATGTTGCTGCGTGTAATATCTGAGGTTTTCCTGCCTATGTTCTCTTCTAGGACTTTAATGGTGTTACGGCTTATGTTTAAGTCTTTTATCCACCTTGAATTTATTTTTGTGTATGGTGTAAGTTGGTGCTCGAGTTTCATTTTCTTACACGAAGCTGTCCAGTTCTCCCAACACCACTTGTTGAAGAGGCTGTTTTTACTCCATTTTATGTTGCTGCCCCCTTTGTTGAATATTAATTGACTATAGAGACTAGGGTTTATTTCTGGGCTCTCTATTCTATTCCACTGGTCCACGTGCCTGTTTTTATGCCAGTACCAGGCTGTTTTGATTACAGTGGCCTTGTAATACATTTTGGTATCAGGTATTGTGATCCCTCCTGCTTTGCTCTTCTTTCTCAAGATTGCTGCCGCTATTCTGGGTCGTTTATGGTTCCATATAAATTTTTGAAGAGTTTGTTCTATATCTGTGAAATATGCCATTGGTACTTTAATAGGTATTGCATTGAATCTGTAGATTGCTTTGGGAAGTATGGACATTTTGATGATGTTAATTCTTCCGATCCATGAACACGGTATGTGTTTCCATTTATTTGTGTCTTCCTTGACTTCTTTCTTCAGTGTTGTGTAGTTTTCTGCATACAGGTCTTTTACCTCCTTGGTTAGGTTAATTCCTAGGTACTTTATTTTTCTTTTTGCTATATCAAATGGTATTTTTTTCTTGATTTCTGCTTCTGTTGTTTCATTGTTGGTATACAAAAATGCCTTTGATTTCTGGATATTGACTTTGTATCCGGCTGTTTGGCTAAATTCATTTATTAGGTCGAGCAGTTTTTTGGCTGAGACTATAGGATTTTCTATGTATACTAACATGTCATCTGCAAACAATGATAGTTTTGTTTCCTCCTTACCAAGTTGGATGCCTTTTATTTCCTTTTCTTGTCTAATCGCTGTGGCTAATACTTCCAATACTATGTTGAATAGAAGTGGAGAGAGTGGACAGCCTTGTCTTGTTCCTGATTTTAGTGGAAAAGAATTTAGTCTTTGCCCATTGAGTATGATGCTGACTGTAGGTTTCTCATATATAGCCTTTATTATGTTGAGGAATGCTCCCTCTATTCCCACTTTGCTGAGTGTTTTTATCATAAATGGGTGCTGTACCTTATCAAATGCTTTTTCTGCATCTATTGATATGATCATGTGATTTTTGTCTTTGCTTTTGTTTATGTGATGAATTACGTTTACTGATTTGCGAATGTTGAACCATCCTTGCATCCCTGGGATGAATCCCACTTGGTCGTGGTGTATGATCTTTTTAATGTGTTGTTGGATGCGGTTTGCCAATATTTTGTTGAGGATTTTAGCATCTATGTTCATCAGCTATATTGGCCTGAAGTTCTCCTTCTTTGTTGTGTCTTTATCTGGTTTTGGGATTAGGATGATGCTGGCTTCATAAAAAGAGTTTGGAAGTCTTCCATCTTTTTGAATTGTTTGGAATAGTCTGTGGAGAATAGGGGTTAGCTCTTCCTTAAATGTTTTGTAGAATTCTCCTGTGAAGCCATCTGGTCCAGGGCTTTTGTGCATCGGGAGTGTTTTGATTACTGATTCAATTTCACCAGCTGTTATTGGTCTGTTCAGGCTTTCTGTTTCTTTTTCATTGAGTTTTGGCAGGTTATATTTTTCTAGAAACCTGTCCATTTCACCTAGGTTTTCAAATTTCTTGGCATACAGTTCTTCATAGTAATTTCTTACAATCCTTTGTATTTCTGCGGTGTCGGTTGTAATATCTCCTCTTTCATTTCTGATTGTGTTTATTTGAGTCCTCTCTCTTTTTTTCTTGATGAGCCTGCTTAAAGGCTTGTCGATTTTGTTGATCTTTTCAAAGAACCAACTCCTGGATTCATTGATCTTTAGGATTGTGCTTTTAGTCTCTATGTCATTTAATTCTGCTCTTATCTTGGTTATTTCTTTCCTTGTACTTGCTCTGGGCTGTCTTTGTTGTTGTTCCTCGAGTTCTTGTAGGCGAAGGGTTAGGTTGTTTGTTTGAGATGTTTCTGTCTTTTTTAGATAGGCCTGTATCGCTATAAGCTTCCCTCTGAGGACTGCCTTTGCTGTGTCCCATAAGTTTTGGGTCGATGTGAGTTCATTATCGTTTGTTTCCAGAAACTTTTTGATTTCCTCCCTAATTTCATTCTTGACCCATTCATTGTTTAATAGCATGCTATTCAATCTCCATGATTTTGAGGGTTTTGGGTTTTTCCCCTTGGGGTTCGTTTCTAGTTTCAGTCCCTTGTGGTCAGAGAAAATGCTTGGTATGATTTCAATTTTCTTGAATTTGTTGAGGCTTGATTTGTGTCCTATCATGTGGTCTATCTTTGAAAATGTTCCATGTGCATTTGAAAAGAAAGTGTATTTAGCTTCTTTGGGATGAAGGGCTCTATATATATCAGTTAAGTCCATTTCCTCTAGAGTGTTGTTCAATGCCACAATATCTTTGTTGATATTTTGTTTGGAAGATCTGTCCATTTTTGACAGTGGGGTGTTAAAATCACCTACTATAATTGTGTTGCTGTCTATATCTTTCTTGAAGTCCTCTAAGATTTTCTTGATGTATTTAGGTGCTCCTCCGTTGGGTGCATATATATTTACAATATTTATGTCTTCTTGGTGGATTCTTCCCTTGAGTATTATGAAGTGACCTTCTGGGTCTCTCTTTACGGCCCTTCTTTTGAAGTCTATTTTGTCTGATATGAGTATTGCTACCCCAGCTTTTTTTTCCTGACCATTTGCTTGGAAAATTTGTTTCCAGCCCTTCACTTTGAGCCTGTGTATGTCTTTTGTCCTGAGGTGGGTTTCTTGTAGGCAGCATATGTGTGGGTCATGCTTTCTTATCCATTCAGCTATTCTATGTCTTTTGATTGGAGCATTTAATCCATTTACATTTAAGGTTATTATTGATAGGTAATTATTCATTGCCATTTTCGTACCTGTGTTACTCTCTCTCTTTCTCTCTCTGTCTTTTCCTTTCTTCCCTTAAAGCAGTCCCTTTAGTATCTCTTGCAGCATTGGTTTGGTAGAGGTGTATTCTTTTAGACTTCTTTTGTTTGGGAAGCTCCTTATTTGGCCTTCTATCTTGATTGAAAGCCTTGCTGGGTAAAGTAGTCTGGGTTGCAGGCCTTTGGTTCTCATTGCTTGGAATATTTCTTGCCATTCTCTTCTGGCTTGGAGCGTTTCCATTGAGAAGTCAGATGCTAACCTGATTGGGGCCCCCTTGTATGTTACTTCCTTTTTCTCCCTTGCTGCTTTTAAGATTCTCTCTTTTTCTTGGAATGTTGCCATTTTAATTATGATGTGTCTTGAAGTGGGCCTGTTTGGGTTCCTTTTGATTGGGACTCTCTGTGTTTCCTGGATTTGTGTGGTTTTTTCTCTCACCAAATGAGGGAAGTTTTCCATCATTACTTTTTCAAACAGGTTTTCTATCCCTTGTTCTTGTTCTTCTCCTTCTGGTATCCCTATTATACGAATGTTATTCCGTTTCATGTTGTCTTGCATTTCTCTTAAACCCTCTTCATTCTTTCTAAGCCTCTTTTCCTTATCTTGCTCATTCTGAGTGTTTTTTTCTATTTTGTCCTCCAACTCGCTGATCCGATCTTCTGCTTCATCGATTCTGCTTTTCATTCCTTCTACTGTGTTCTTCAGTTCAGAGATTGTGTTCTTCATTTCCTCTTGGCCCTTGTTGATAGTTTCTATTTCCTTTTTCATGTTGATATAGTTTGCCGTGAGTTCATCATAACTTCCCTGTAGTTTATGGTAGCTCATTGAGAGCTCATTGAGCTTCCTGACAACCATTGCTTTGAACTCGATATCTGATAGTTGAGTTGCCTCTGTTTCATTTAGCATTCTTTCTTGAGCTTCCTCCTTTCCTTTCGTTTGGGGATTGTTCTTTTGTCTTCCCATTGTTTGTAAGACTCTTGTTGTTAGCCTCAGCTTCTTCAATTGATCTGTTCTGGCTCCCTGGGTTTGTGGTATGACCTTCTGTGGTAGAATATTTGTGAGATTCAGTGGTGGATTCTCCTTCGGGTATCCTGTTGTTCACTGCTTTCACTGTCTCATCAGCTGGTATACCCTCTTTTGGGGGCCAACTCTGGTTTTTGTTTTTGTTTTTCCCCACAGTTTCAGGCTTGCTTGTTTGTTTGTTTTGTCTCACTCGTGGGTATTTACAAAAAGAAGAGGGGGGAAAATGAAAAAAAGAAGCAAGAGGAAACAAGAGGAAGGTAGAAGAGATAAAATTGAAAAGAAAGGAAGAGGGGATAAGAGAAGAAGGAATTCAAGGGAGGCAAAAGGAGTTGGGGAGTAAAGAAGAAGATATAAACAATGAAGAAGGAGTAGTTGAAAACTCATATAGATGGACAGGCTTACAAACAAAAAGACACTAACAAACTGGCAAAACAAAAAAGAGACACGCACACAGACACCCCCACACAAATATAAGCAGCCGGGGGGGGGGGGAGGAACAAGCAAAGCGCAACAAAATATTTTTTAAAAAAATAAAATAAAAAAATAAAAATATATTAAAAAAATAAAATGAAAAAATGAAAAAACAAAACAAAACAAACAAACAAAAAAAAAACACCCTCTTGTTGTTTTCAAACTTGCCAGCCGGTTTTTCTGGTCTTGCTGGCTGCAATGGCGGAGGGGTGATCTTATTGCTTTTCTCTGTGTTCAGAACTCAGTCCTCACTGTGCTATGTATCCCAGCGTTAGTGGGCGCCTCTCCCCACAGGGTTTCCAGCGTGTGATCTGAGCCTCCTTGTGTGTGCGCACTGCACAGCCGCCTGCCTTTGTCCCTGGGAGGCTTTCAGTGTTCGGGCGCAGCTGCCTGCCTTTGTTTCTGAGAGGGGCCTGCGTTCCAGCTGCTATCCGGCTTGGGCCTGAGCTGTCCGCGTTTGCACCTCTGGCTCCACAGCTGTCTCCAGCGGCCCGCGCCTATGTTTTCACGAGTGTCCACTAGCCCGCGACCGTGTGCGGTCCCCTGGGGGTGTCTATTTTCATGCAGTTGTCTCACTTCGCCCGCGCCTCTGTTTCGTAGTTGCCCGGCGACCACGAAAACTCGGTTCAAAGTCGCGCAGTGACCTGGTGCGGGGCACCCACTTTCGCTCCCTCGCGGGGCACCCACTTTTGCTAGGGCGCAGTCGCACGGTGGCCCCTGAGATCTCCCAGCCGGTTCAGCGGCTGACCCAGCTCCCTCCCCAGGGCCCTGGGGCAGGCTTGGCGGAGCGCCAGGCTGGGGCCTCAGCCGCCAGGCTGCCGGGCTCTCCGCGCGCTGGAACCCTGGGCTCGTATTGTTCCGAAGAGCTCTCCTTACCGCTTGTTTTTCAGTGTCCGCTACAATTTCCGACCTCTTATTCTCCAATATGCTGTGTTACTGTTCCTTGTCTGTTCTGGTCTTTCAAAGTTTGATTTGGTTTTTCTCCCGTGTGCAGAGGGGGAATAGGGTCTGTTCCCTCCTACCACGCCGCCATCTTAAGACCAGTCTTTTCAACAAATAGTATTGTAAAAACTGGATATTCACACACACAAATTAAAGTTGGAATTTTACCTTACCATGTACAAAATTAAAAGTCAAAATGGATCGAAGACCTAAATGTAAGAGCTAGTACTATAAAATTATTAGAAGAAAATATAGGAGGAAAAACACTCCAATACTGAATTTGAGAACGATTTCTTAACATGACACAAAAGTCACAGGCAAAAGAAAAAAAAGGAAAAGAAATTAGCCTTCATCAAAATAAAAAAAAAAATTGTGCATGAAAGGACACCAGCAGAATGAAGACAGTCAAAAGAATGGGACGAAATATCTGCAATTCATATAACCGATGAAAGACTGCTATGTGTAATAAGTAAGGAACTCTTACAACTCAACGTAGAAACAACCTGATTTTTAAAAAGTGGACAAAGGGCTTGAATAGACATTTCTCCAAAGATATATAAATATCCAATAAGCACATGAAAAGGTGTTCAACCTCACCAATCATTGGGGAATGTATGTCAAAAACCACAAGATACCACCTCACACCCATTAGGATGACTATTATGAGCAAACAAACAAACAAACAAATCCAGAAAATAACAGGTATTGGCAAAGATGTTGAGAAATTGGAATGCTTGTGCATTGTTAGTGGGAATGTAAAATCTTATAGAATCTGAGGAAACAATAAGGTAACTTCAAATAAAATAAAATAAAATTATCATATGATATTGCAATTCTACTTCTGAAGATATATCCAAAAGTAATGAAAGCAGGGATTCCAACAGATATTTGCACATCATGTTCGTAGCAGTCTTATTCAAAATAGCTAAATGGTAAAAGACACCCAAGAGTTTATCAACAGATGAATGGATAAACAAAACGTGGTATATATATGATATGCAATATTATTCAGCCTCAAAAAGGAAGCAAATTCTGACACATGCTGCAATGTGGACCAACCTTGAGGACATTATACTAGGTGAAATAAGCCAGTCATAAAAGACAATAAAGTATGATTTCACTTATGCGAGGTATCTTAGAGTCATCAAATTCATAGAGACAAAATGTAAAATGGTGGTTTCCCAGGGCTCACCAGAGGGAGGAGTGAGGGGTTATTATTGAATGGGTATAGAGTTTCAGTTGGGGAAAATACAAAAGTTCTGGCGATGGATAGTGGTGGTGGTTGTAAAACAATATGAATGTATTTCATATTATAGAACAGTGCAATTTAAAATGATTAAAATGGTAAATTTTATGTCATATGTGTTTTGCCATAATTTAAATTAAAAGAGTTGAAGAAAAGACCACAGCTTATGCCTCATAGAACTTTTAGGAGGAAAGAAGATGTGCATTATTCGTATGAGCTCAGGTGAAATAAGTGGTTTGCTTTTAATACCTTCTACCGCCCCCTTTTGAGATTTTCCCTAATTCTTATATTTTCTCTGTATGTATTCTAAGAACTTTACATTGTGATGGTCCACTCATTACCATGCTTTACTGAATTAACCCTGGGCACTGCACCAATTTCTTCACTTTTACCACTACTAAACCTCTAGTCTGTTCTTTACCATTTTCTCAGAAGCATGTCCTCAGTTAACTATCCCTTGAGGACATAATTTAATATTTTTCTTCCCATGATGGTATTAATGATCGAATCTATGAGAGATTCTACAGTGAGTTTTAATGAGAGAATCTAGCATGGTGGAAGCCAATTCAGGAGATAATTGGGCCTTTCAAGAAACCACAGATTGCAACACAGAGACACCCTCCCATCTGTGTCTGACCTTTGGGGTCATAAAATTGAAAATAAAATCATGAGTTCCATAAGTTCAAAAAGCCCAGGAACATGGATTCTACTGATAAGTTTCTGCATACCATTCTTTGGTGTTGCACATTCTGTCCAACCGTCGTGTTTAGTGATGGCTGTGGTAGCAGAAATCTACGTGGAGCAGATTTTAACAGAGCAAATAGTTTCAGAGTGGAATGTAGATGTGTAGCATATGGAATTAAAAAGTAAATCAGCCCCAATTCAAGAAATATTGTTTAAATGACTTAAAATAAATACTTCTCTATTGGGGGAAATGAAGACTTGGACATTTTTCTGATGCATTTTTGAATAATCCAGCAGTTATTAGAAGTGTGCGATTGCCTTTTTTTTAATAAGAATTAGTTGAAAGTGTATGCTCATTAGGTTCATTTTATAACAAAATGAACCCCTGTTGAGACTAAAGGGAAAATATTTTATTTAGCTATTTTTCTAGTTCTACCACTTCCAGAAATAATCATCATTATCCTTGTGTATTAAAAAGAACAAAGAATATTGCAAACAGACTTCAACTGGTAATTGTGCTGCAAGATAATTTCTTGATATTTAAAAATCACTTGAACCTACATGAGAATGTATATACATTTCATACATATAATTGCTGAAATGTGGTAATAAAAATAGTTTTGAATATTTACAATCACAAATAGATTATTGTAAAAGTTGCTAGGAACTAAAGGCAACTTGGTAACAGTACATATTTATGCAGATACATGCCTCGCTAATTGAATAGCATGCACACACATATATACTATACAACTTATTATGTAATTTAGTTTATTTTTGTTCAACTAAAGTCCCTGAACCACTACTAGGGATCCATGAGGTAATAATTGGGATATTCTGGCTATTTCAAATATTTCAAAGGCCTTACGGAGATTGTAAATTTAACCATATTATGATTCATAGACTAATAAAATTTCTTTGCTTTCAGATAATATAACATCAATTCTGTATGGAAATACTAGTATCCTTAGGCTGACTAGAAACTCTGACATACTTCTAATTCCAGGTCTTTGATAAAAATGGGACAGTGGATAAACAATTAGGCCTCAGAACAGAGCTTTAATAGCTCATGTTCTGGAGTCAGAAAGACCTGGTTGCAATCTTACCTGGGCACTCACTAGCAGTGCCATTGTGGGAGAATTACTTAATGCCTCTAACACATTGACTACATTTTCTCACATGTAAAGCAGAAGAAAATGTTTGCTTGCTAAGGAGTAAACTAATGCAAGTAGAATACCTAATACAGAACAAATAACCACAATAAAGTGTAGCTATTAAAATTTCTGTTATTATTACAGAATAGAGCTGTTTTGTAAAATCTTTCAAAATATAGGACCAAGAAGTAAATTTAATAAAATAGACCATTGGTAATAAAGTGGATTTAATTAAAAAGTGACATTTCTAAATCAGCTTTCAGTTTTCATATAGATGATCTCAAGGACATACACCAGATGTATTTTGTTCAAAATGTGATTAAATAAAAATTCACTGCTTTTGGGAATGTAAACTGATTTAGGCACCATGGAAAACAGTATAAAGATTCCTTAAAAAATTAAGAATAGAGTTACCATATGACCCAGCAAATACCCTCTCCTGGGTAACTACCCCAAATTTTTGAAAATATTTATTTGCAAAGATATATGCACCACTGTGTTCACTGCAGCATTATCTATGGTGGCTAAGTGTCCAGACCATGGCCAAGACATGGAAACAAGCAAGGTGTCTTTTGATAGAGGATTGGATAAAGAAGATGTGGTACATATATACAAAGGAATACTACTCAGCCACAAGAAAAGGTGAAATACTGTCATTTGTGGAAACAAGTGCATTGGCTCTTGAGAATACAACGTGATTTCACACATATGTGGAATATAAAACTTAAAGCAACAAATGAATAAACAAGACAATTGAACAAACAAAAACTCATAGACACAGACAACAGTATCGTGGGTACCAAAGGGAAAAGGAGGTGGGATGGGGAGGTAGAAAAGGTAAAGGGAGTCAAATTTTGTTGACAAAAAAATGTGATGTTGGGTAGTAAACACATGGTGCAACATACAGATGATGTATTATAAATTTGTAACTCAAAACATATATCATTTTGTAAACCAATGTCACCCCAATAAGTTTTAAAAAATGTATTTGTGACTGGGTTGCCAAGCACTATGTAACAACCAGCATATTTACTACTATGGCTAATGCAATAAAGCCAGGGCAAGAACAATCTTGTCAAAGGGAAAGCTTCACAGTTGCTAAAGATTCCAACCCAGACATGGGCCATTTGTTGCTGAGATAACATTCATTTTTTTTGAGGTTGAGCATTTTAAAATACATTAAGAAATTGTTTGGATAATGGAATACAGCCTTACCTCGGTGGTTATGTGAACAACCAAGTGTCCAGATCTTCAGTCTCCTGAGCATCTTCGATCACTTACACACACACACACACACACACACACACAGCCACAAAATGCTTTTGTTACAGTAAATCATTCAGAATTTTTAAGAACATGGAGATTTGTCAGTGAGGTGCAATGCTTAATTCTAGGGGTTCATCACAGACACAGACGGTTGAGTTATGATCAGAAGAGCCTCTGTGATTTAGTCTGTCCAAACCTGAAATTCTGATATGCCCAGGTGGCAGGAATATTGAAGTTGTGTTGAAGATGTAACCTTAATAATAATTCCTCATATTTTATGGCGCCTGTGAGTTGTAAAGTATGTTTATGTATATTATATCATTAGGTCCTCACAGCAATCATTTTAGGGAGACAGGGTAGGATGTCATTATTTTCATCTTAAATGTGAAGGAAAGGACATGCTTTCATTAGGTGGTTTAGCTAAAGCATTCAGTTAATAAGAGACAAAACCAGGATTACGTCCTCAGTCTTCTGATCTCGTGTGAGATTCTTTCTATCTGACTACCCTGGTTTTTGTGTATGGTGATTTATTAGAATTCATTTTCAAAAAAGGCTCTGCACTAATAAATTAAACTTAAATGTGAAAAATAATACTTATGTTAATTTACATTTGTCATTTGTTGCTAAGCTAATTTCTTTTTTCTCACATTAGGCTCAAACTACAAAAGGTGTGATTTTGAGGATGGGCTCTGTAAAATGATGCAAGGTCAGAGCATGCAACTTGGCCGTACAAAGAGAAATGGGGTGCCTGGTCTATCCCTCCCTTTCATGATCACAGTGGCGATACATCTGGTAAATGCTTTGAACTGTTTTCTCTTTCTTTTTTTTTTTTTGTTTTGGTCAAATGTTTGATTACAGCAATAGATTCTTGGCTTAATTTTTTTTTTATTTAGCCATTTCCAAGATATTTATTATTCTAAAGCACCACATTGAATTCTTGTAATTGGGTTCCTGGAATTCCAAAGGTCTATGTAAACAATAATTGGGATTTTATATATATTTTGACTCTTTATGAAAATTGTGAAATTTAAACATGATGCTACATAGATTAATTCACCAATTTATTTTGTGCATTTGACTAGCCTGACTTCAGCTCTGACCAGTAACATTTGTTTCCCCAGGCTGACTAGACAGCTCTGATGGGCTGCTGACTAGCCTTTGAAGTAGTGATGGAGCCAGATATTTATTAATTTCTTTATCTGTTAACTAATAAACTTCATTCATTCACCATTTTGTACCAGGTAATTAAGATATTTTAGTGAACGAAAATTGACTCCGTGCTTGCCCTCATCCGATGGGCTTAAACGTGGTATGAAAACAAGTCATATATTGCCTGGCATGACTAATTAAAGACAGGTAAGTTTTTATAAAATTGATGCTTCTCTCAAATAAGTACAATTAAATGTTAAACATAAGCATATCCTTAGAGATCATTTAAAGCAAGCTAATGTTCAAGCATTAGATGTTGAATCTGTATTTGGGAATACAGATCAGAATCCTGGCTCCATCACTTGCTAGCTGTATGATCTTGAACAGTTTACATTTTTAAGCCTTGGTTTTCTCAACTTTACAAGGAGGAATAGTGATGTTTAGTTCATAGAATAGTTGATTTAAGAGCTAAATGAGATATTGTTGGTAAAATGTAAAATATCTGACACTCAAAAGAGTTAATATTTAGTACATTTCTGAATAATTTTGGTGTTCTTAGCTTTAACTTCTATATAAGTAAAATGGAGTTTGTTATTTTGCTTGGCTTTGATGTCAAAAATACTTTTTGAAAAATAAAATACTGCCAATCCGTGACGACATGGATGGTTTTGAGAATATTATGCTAAATAAAATATGCAGGAAAAGGCAAGAACCATATGATCTCACTCAGATGTGGGATATAAAAGTGACAGCCACCAATGAACAAGCAAGACAAACAAAAACTCACGGACACAGACAAAGTATAATGATTAGCAGAAGGAAAGGAGGGGGTGGTTAGTGACGGGTAGAGGGGATCAAGTGTATGGTGATGAAAGGAGGTCCGACTCTGCATGGTGGGCACGTAATGCAATGTACAAATGGTTAATCATAGAATCGTGCACTTGATATCCATATAGTTTTGTTAACCAAAGTCACCCTAATACATTTAGCGAAAAGAAAAATGTATGTACAAGGTCTGTCCAGCCATGTAATATGAAAAATAGACATTTATTGAAAAAGATACAAGAAATATTGTACACAACACAATGATACCTCAGTCCCCTTCAAAGTAGGCATCTTGTCACCTCACACAGGTCTCCCAATCACTATCAGCTGCCCTGATGTATTTTTCCGAATCTCATCGATGGTCTGAAATCTCTTCCTTTTCAAAGGTGATTTTAGTTTTGGGGAAAGCCAGAAAGAAGTCACAGGGCACCAAATCTGGGCTGTAGGGGGCTCAGTCACCTGGGCGATTTGATGTTTTGCCAAAAACTGTATGAGGTGCAATGCATGAGCAGTCCCATTTTTGTGATGAAGCTGCCAATCATCAGTTGGCCACAGCTGTGGCCTTTTGAATTATCTGAATAGTTTCTGTGGAGGAATGTGCAAGCTAAATGCAAAATTTAATGCAGATTCGTTGCTCTACCGTCTGTCATTTTGAATGTGACAGCTACACAGTAAATGTGCTCACTCAACTGGGTCTACCACCCCTACTTCTAGTACATTGTAGTCATCACTGTTCACACATGTGCATTCCAGTCCACTCTCCTTGGCTGCCAAGTTACATGGATGTCACACAAACCATTCTTGTTATATTCATAATGGCTGGAATTTTTCTGGACAGACTTTTGAAAAGACTTTTCTAAAAATAATTTCTAACAATGGTCAGAAATAAACCAACTTCATCACAAAAAATGGATGAGCTTCACAAACAGGGCCAATGGCTCACCGCAATACATAAACCTTATTATGGATTCAGTTATGTTAGATGGTGATATTGAATCTGGTTCCCAACTTTTAGCCATTGCATTGCCTATGAATTGTTGGATTCCATATGTCTCTCATTTAGAACCTCCCCACTGTTTGTGCCTTTCAGTTAGGAGATTTTCCACAGCATACATTTACTCAACCTGGTCTTCCTCATGGGCCTAATTACCTGATGTTTTCTCCTTTTGTTGTCTGTGGCTGTTATTCTATCCTATTCTTATTTTTTCCTCATCTCAGAGTTAAACAACATCAGGAACTTCCATTCTTTTTTTAAGGTTATTATATTGTTATTCAAGTAAAATTGTCTGCATTTATACCCCACCACTGCCCCCAACCCCAGCCATCCCCAACTCCCTCCTCTGTTTCCACCCCCCTTAGTTTTGTCCATGTGTCCTTTATAGTTGTCCTGAAAACCCTTCCCCCTTTTCCCCCATTATTC
This sequence comes from Glossophaga mutica, assembly GCA_039655065.1. Lineage (NCBI taxonomy): Eukaryota > Metazoa > Chordata > Mammalia > Chiroptera > Phyllostomidae > Glossophaga > Glossophaga mutica. The sequence goes on from CM077303.1 coordinate 165,219,488, forward strand.
CCCCCTACCTCCTCTCTGGTTACTGTCAGATTGTTCTTAATTTCAATGTTTCTGGTTATATTTTGCTTGCTTGTTTGTTTTGTTGATTAGGTTCCACTTAAAGGTGGGATAATATGGTATTTGTCTTTCACCACCTGGCTTATTTCACTTAGCGTAATGCTCTCCAGATCCATCCATGCTATCACAAAGGGTAGGAGCTCCTTCTTTCTTTCTGCTGTATAGCATTCCATTGTGTAAATGTACCATAGATTTTTTTATCCATTCATTTACCGATGGGCATTTAGGTTGCTTCCAATGCTTGGCTATTGTAAATTGTGCTGTTATTAACATTGGGGTGCATAGGTTCTTTTGGATTGGTGTTTCAGGATTCTTCCCTTCTTTTCTTCCTGTCTGTTTTCCTTTCTTCCTTTTCTCATTTTGCCTTGCTAATTTTTTTGAAAGGCTAGTCAAGGGGTAAAATGGAGGCAACTCACTTCAAAACTGAGGTATTAGATACATAGGCAGACACCATTTTATCCTTATCTTTTAGTTTGATTTAAGATCTCTGGAATCAGAATAAATGGGTTCGAACCTGCTGGTCTCAGTTTCCTCATCTGTAAAATACAAATGATAATAATATAAGCCTCAGGGTAACGGGAGAAAATATTGCTGGCATAATTATTGAAGGCTAGTGATATTAATAATAGATGTATCTCTTGCAACTATAATTAAATGTTAAAATGAGTATTTCCCTTGAGATAATTTTAAGTGAGTAAATTTCTGCCTTTATATACTAGCTATATGAAATGTTTATGGAAAAATAGTCTTGTTGAAATTTTGTCTTCATTTGAAAATCCTTATTTCATGAATATTAATAATTTTTTTGATTAAGTTATTCTTGAAATAATTTTCTAGTGCTCCAAAATAATAGTTTTCATCATATAATCAATGCTTTGAGAAGTTTTCAGAGCTAAATTTGAAAATCCATTAGAACATTAAAAACATCCCTATGTCAATATTGGAAGTCTACTAAGGCTCCAGCAGAGTGGTTAAAATTTAGTACTGATTTTTAAAAGATTGTGTCATTTATGGGTATCTAATATCAGGTCTAAATGGAAATATTAGAACTTTTGTTACTTTGCCCAAGTGTGAAGTTGGAGCTGAAATCCATATTATGAAATCCACACACTATTAAATAGCATCAAATCTTTTTCTTTTGTTCTGGAAAGGTGTGATGGTCTTCCCCTAGGACTCGAGGCCCTTTGCTATTCTCCACAGCCACACCTGCAGTGACCCATTGCTGGGCATGTTTTTGGTCACGTGAGATTGTTGAGTAACAAACAACAGCTTTCAACTTATCTACACTGTGTTAACTTATGGCCATATTAACTGTATTTTCCTTAGTAAGCTATAAGCAGGGTATATGTGCCTACTTATTTTTTTATTTATTTAGTTCCCCCCGTTTATTATAAAAATTCTTAAACATAAAAAAGTTTTAAAAATTTACCGTGAATAGCCACACCTAGCACTTAAGTGACACAATTCAAATCACTATATTTATTTTATGAAATATCTATTTATCTGCCAAACCCTTTCTCCACTGATCAGTCCATCTCATTTGCAATGCATTCAAAGAAAGTTGCAGGAATCACTTTACTTCAAATACGTTAGCATGGCATCATTAAGTGGGTGCAGGAGTCAACAAAGCATAACCTTGAGTCATTTTATGGTTTCTGTAAATAAAGTTTTATTGGATCACAGCCACATCCATTCATTCACAAATTTTCTGTAGCTGCTTTCGTGCTACTGCCTTGGAGCTGAGTGGTTGTGACAGAGACCAATGTGGTCCACAAAGTCTAAATGATTTGACCCTCTAAGAAAAGTTCGCTCCCTCACTCGAGCACAATATTCATTAGAGTTTTTTTCTGTTGAGGTAAAACTTAAATTATATAAATACAACAATATTAAGTGTTTTATTTGATAAATTTTGACAAATGCATTTACCTATGCAACCAATCCCTAACATAATTTGAAACATCACTGTCATGCCTGAAAATTCCCTCTTGTATCCTCCTGGGCAATCCTTGCTCTTACCCTTTACTCTCAGGATAATCACTATTTTTATTCCTGCCAACACCCATAGATTAGTGTGGCCTATTGCAGAATTCAGGTGAATGAACTCATACAGTATGTACAGTACAGTATATACACTGCTCTATAAGGCATTTAACACTTAGCAGAGGTGGCATGTGCGTTTTGTCTGCAGGCCATAGTTTGCTGTCCCCCAGTCTGTTTAATAAACATTGAATATTTTTGCATCTGACTATATGCAGTTTGGTGATTTATTCTGTCCTATTCTGAGGAAAGAATAAATTCTGGAATAAATTCTGCCTCTGAGAACTAACAGATAGGTTATAATCTTAATTTTAGTGGTCAGTGTTCACTTTTTTAGCAAACATAAGTGAAGCCTATCTTGATTTATACCCTGATTCTATATAAGAATCAGCTCTATTATACTGTTATTTTAAAAATTCATCTGCATTTTTAATTTAGGGGATTTTTTATATTAGTTACAGTTGGTTTTTACAATAAAAATGCATATAATATTTGTGTTCTTGAAGTAGAATTACAGTGTATTACTTGTCCTGTTTTGAATGTTATAGTTATGCTATATTAAAAGTAAAAAATAATTAAAGATAAAAATAATTTTATATGTGTATGTACACATATGTATATGTAGTGGTGAGAATTATTCATTTTAATTCAAATGCTTTTATTAACTTCAGAGTGTGTAAGTCATCATGATCAATTCTGGGAATACTGTAAAGACTATGTGAACACTTGTTGCATATCACAGTGTCATGGTGTCTTTGGAAAGCATTTCTGAGAATAACATAATTAATTACAACCCAAGGAGAAATTGAAAAAGTGCTATCATGTTAGTCTGAGCAAATTGCCCCATGTGTCTACAAGGAAATTCTGACACTGAAAAGGAGTAGGGCCTTTGAGAAAGGACAAGAAAGCTGAATGGTATTTTAATGCACAGTGAAGTAAGAGAAAAGATAGTTCAAACTGAAAGGATGACATAGAACCATGGAGAGACACGTGGTGTGCTCAGGCAACAACATAGCAATCTGCTACGATTAGAGGATACTGTCTTTGCAGATTAGGTCAAAAGTGTATTTGGGAATATCAAAAATATATCACTGAAAGGCAACTCATCGCTACCATGTCCTTTTCTCTTTTCCCTCCTCTACCCAAACTCCCTCACAGTTGACAATTCTAATTCTGCTGCTGTCCAACCAGGCAGCAGAAATGAGAGACACTGATGGATGTGACAGTGGCTGAGGAGTTGCATGAAGAGTTTCAAGGGCATACATATTTGGTACTCAATGATTCAGTCTGCTTCAAGGAGTATTTTGCACAGAGCTTTACTTTCTTCCACATGTTTTTGATTGTCAAGCTGATAATATTAAGGTCCTTGATATGTGCCTGTGTGCATATGCATTTTGAGTGGATAGGTTACAAGAGTTTTTCATAATTCCCCAACAAACTTTATGTCTAAGTTTATTGTATAATATAATATAATATGTTTATTCTCCCTTTTATTTCAAATTCAGTGTAATACATCAGTCAGGGAATAAGAATTGGCAACTTAGATGATTATTTGAATTAACTGATATGACATCAATGAAATTTCTCCATATAAGTAGTCAAGCTGTCAAATACCTTAGAGTAAATAGTAAATATTATTTATTTGATTAGAGCTAAAAATATATTCTATAATTTCTCTGGAGAAATATTTTCCTATGTATAATTTGCTTTCCTTTTGGCAGGAATTTTATCTTTACAGGCAGATGGCTTATTTATTTGTTAAATTTATATGGATATATAGTTTTCAAATTAACTCTACCACAAGTGAAATAATTCAAATTCAGCAGAATACACAAAATCAAATATTAGTATGTTGAAATAAATACAGTGCAAATAACCAAATAAAAACGGACAGTGAATTTTACCAATTAAAGTGACGGAGCAGATTTCTGTTCTCTGCAAACTAAGTCTGGCAACAATAATTTATAGTCACATAGATTCAATGTGCCCTACAACTGAATTAGTCAAGAAATAAATTACAGGGACTCAACTACTTTAGTTTTTATAGACTTTGGTCAACCCCTTAAAATACAGCAACTGGAACAAGAGAACCAACTTAGTTGCTACCTAATTGTGGCAAGGAGAATTCTAAAGATGCAACTCCTCCTGCTCCCCACCCCCCTCCCCACACGATTCCCATTCTCAGGTTAGTCAATCAAACACTAATTTAGGTACTTCTGTGAAAGAACTTTGTAGATGTATTTAATATTATTAACAAGATGAACTTAAAATAGGAAGGTTATCCTGGACAGTTCAAGTGTCCCCAATGCAATCACATGGTTCCCCAGGACCTTATGTATCCAATATCAGGTCATTTGCAAATAGAGATAGTTTTACTTTCTATATTCATTCTGGGTGCTGGTTATTTTATTTCCTTGTCTAATTGCCAGCCTAGAAACTCTAGTGCAAAGTTGAATAGAAGCAGCAGTAGCAGATATCTTATCCCTATCAGGAGAAACTTTTTCAGTCTTTTATATTATGATAACTGAAGGCTTTTGGTAGATGCCATTTACCAGGTGAGCATATTCCCTTCTGTGACTATTATTTTGAGTGTTTTACCATGAGAGAGTGTTAGACTTTGTCAAATATGTTTTTTTGCAGCTATTTAGTTGATCGTGTGATTTTTGGCCTTTACTTGATTGATTTATAGTGATTGGTTTTCATACGTTGAACCAACTTTGGATTCTCAGTATAAATTCTACTTGGTTATGGTGAATAATACCTTTTATATCTCACTCAGTGAAGTTTTCTAGTATTTTATGTAGTGTTTTTACATTTCTATTTATCACAAATATTGATTTGTAGCTTACTTTTCTAGTGATGTGTTTGGTTTTGTAATCAAGGTAATAGTGGCTCCACAGAATGTTAGGAAGTGTCCTCTCTTAATTTGTGAAAAAGTTTGTGAAGAGTAACCAACTCTTCACAAACTCTTTACATGTTTTGTAGAATTGCCTAGTTATCCTTCTTTGACTGAGAATTTTTTTGTTAAAAGCTTTTTAAAAAAATATATTTTATTGATTATGCTATTACAGTTGTCCCATTTCTCCCCCATCATTCCCCTCCACCCTACACACCCTCTCCCACCCACGTTCCCCCCTTTAGTTCATGTCCATGTGTCGTAAGTTCTTTAGCTTTTACATTTCCCATACTATTCTTGCCCTCCCCCGTCTATTTTCTACCCACTATCTATGCTACTCATTCTCTGTACCTTTAGTACTGAAAAAGCTTTTTCTTCATTCCCTTTATTATTGTTTTTTGTTACAGCTTAATCACATTGTCTATCTCTTATTTTTAAAAATATTTTATGTATTTATTTTTAAAGAGAGGGGAAGGGAGGGTGAAAGAGGGAGAGAAACATCAATGTGTGGTTGCCTCTCTGGTGCCCCCCATTGCGGACCTGGCCTGCAACCCAGACATGTGTCCTGATGGAGAATTGAACCGGTGACCTTTTGGTTCGCAGGCTGGCACTCAGTTCACTGAGCCACACCAGACAGGGCTATCTCTTATTTTTAAAATATAATTTATAATAATCACAGTTGACATACAATATTATATTAGTCTCAGGTGTACAACATAGTGATTAAATATTTATATAACTTACAAAGTAATCACTCCCAATAAATCTTGTACCCATCTGACACCATACATAGTTATTACAATATTATTGACTATATTCTCTACACTGTACTTTATATCTCCTTGGCTATTATGGAACTGCCACATGTAGTAACTACCAGATTCTTTTTTTAATGTGTCCTTATTTGTCTTTAAAACATTTTTTTTGTGTGTTAAAATGTTTTTTTTCTGGATTTCTAGCTCTCTTTTCTGTTATTGTTTGTATATTATTTTTTATGTTTCTATTTTCTACAAGATTTCTACAAGAGACATACTTTACAAGTTGATTATGTTTTTAGACAATACACCAGCCTTGAACTTTTGGTTGGAGGCTATCATTTACATAAAACAAAATTATGGATGAGATAGGATTTACACCTGCTATCTACTATTTGTTTTCTGTCTGCCTTATGTCTTTTCTTGTTTTCTTTTGTGCTACATAGATATTTTCTAGTGTATCATAGTGAATCACTTTTTTCACTATATATTTTTAACTATTTTTAGTGACTGACCTGAGGATTAAAACAATCTAGGTTGAATTAATACCAATTCAATGGCAATAGCACACGAGAACATTTGTTCTACCTAGCTCCCTTCTCCCCACTTTATGCTGCCACTGCCATAAATTACACCTGTATATATTGTATACTCATCAATACCGAATTGTAATTTTGATTTTAGTGATCATAATAACCAATTATGATAATTAATTTTTGATATTATAATTTCTCTATATTGACATGCTCTATATCAATAGAAAAAAGGAGTTTGTATCTAAGATTATTATTTCCTGTCTGTTATCTGAACTGAGGCATATTTCTGTCATAGATAAACCTACTTATTGCTGTCCAAAAATTTGGGCATTTTAACCTTTGCTTCAGTTCTTAGACCTTGTCATGGTGATCTATTCCTGCAGCCTGATCTTTTGGGAAATATCTTTAAGAATGATCTTATTTCACTGCTAAAATACTCAGCTTTTTGAGCTCCTTTGAGCCAGTCTGTTACTCTGTGGCAGGCAGTAGGACTTGTTCCTCTTGATCACAGTCATTCCCGTTAATCACCGAGAACGTGGGGAATGGAGGACATACAAGGTTCCTTATTATAGTTGAAGAAAGTGAGACTGGAAATTCTACTTCTTTTTCCTGAGGATCACAGTTGGTAGGATTCACTGTCAAAGTTACTGGATTTAGCCTCAAAACTTGATTCATGGTTTTGTTGCTTATATGTTTTATAATCTTTCTTTTTCTTGGCTATCAAATCTTGGTTATGTTTGGGTTTTACTCCAACACCTACCTAGAAACTGAAAAAAAATTTTTTCAAAGTCCTTTAACACAAACATTTACGATTATAAATAAAATCATGGTGTTCACATTCTTTGTAATTTTAATAATTAACACTTTTTCACGGGCTTACTTTATTTTATCATTTAATTTTTAATTTTTTTTGTTGTTGACACTATTATAGATGTCCCCCATTCTTATCCATATTTCCCCCTCCACCAACCTCTGATTTCCACTCTGGCGGTCAGCACATTGTTGTCTGTGTCCATGGGCTGTGCCTACATACATGTATATTTTTTGGCTAATCTCTTCCAGTCCCCTCCTCCTCCTCCCCTTTGAGATCTGTCAGTCTGTTTCATGTTTTCATGCTTCTGATTTTATTTTGCTTGTAAGTTTATTTAGTTCATTTGGTTCTACATATGAGTGAGATCATATGGTATTTTTTTTTTCTCTGACTGGCTTATTTTGCTTAGTCTAATAGTCTCCAGGTCCATCCACGGTGTGGCAAAGGGTAAGAATTCCTTCTTTCTTATAGCTGTGTAGAATTTCACTGTGTAAATGTACCACAACTTTTTTATCCACTCATCTACTGATAGACAGTTGGGCTACTTCCAGATCTTAGCTATTGTAAATAATGCTGCTATGAACATAGGCATGCACATATTTTTCTGATTAGTGTCTTGGGATTCTTAGGATGTATTCCCAGAAGTGTAATCTCTGAGTCAAAAGCCATTTAAATTTTTTTAATTTAATTTTTAAATTTTATTTTACTTTATTGATTATACTATTACAGTTGCCCCATTTCCCCTCCTTCATGCCCCTCCACCCTGCACACCCCTCCCACCCACATTCCCCCCCTTTAGTTCATGTCCATGTGTCATAAATTCATTAGCTTCTCTATTTCCCATACGATTCTTGCCCTCCTCCTGTCTATTTTCTACCTACCATCTATGCTACTTATTCTCTGTACCTTGTCCCCCTCTCTCCTCCTCCCACTCCCCTGTTGCTAACCGTCCATGTGATCTCCATTTCTGTGGTTCTGTTCCTGTTCTAGTTGTTTACTTAGTTTGCTTTTGTTTTAGGTGTGGTTGTTAATATCTGTGAGTTGGCTGTCTTTTTACTGTCCCATTTTTTATCTTCTTTTTCTTAGATAAGTCCCTTTAACATTTCATATAATAAGTGATGATGAACTTATTATAGTTCATCATAGCTTGATGATGATGAACTCCTTTAACTTGACCTTATCTGAGAAGCACTTTATCTTCCCTTCCATTCTAAATGAAAGCTTTGCTGGATAGAACAATCTTGGATGTAGGTCCTTGCCTTTCATGACTTGGAATACTTCTTTCCAGCCCCTTCTTGCCTGGAAGGTCTCTTTTGAGAAATCAGCTGACAGTCTAATGGGAACTCCTATGTAGGTGATTGTCCCCTTATCTCTTGCTGCATCTAGAATTCTCTCCTTCATTTTAATCTTGGCTAATGTAATGATGATGTTCCTTAGTGTGTTCCTCCTTGGGTCCAACTTCTTTGAGAGTCTCTGAGCTTTCTGGACTTCCTGGAAGTCTATTTCCTTTGCTAGATAGGGGAAGTTCTCCTTTATTATTTGTTCAAATAACTTTTCCACTTGATGCTCCTCTTCTTCCCTTTCTGGTACCCCTATAATTCCGATGTTGGAATGTTTAAAGATGTCCTAGAGGTTCCTAAGCCTCTCCTCATTTTTTTGAATTCTTGTTTCTTCATTCTTTTCTGTTTGTTTGTTTGTTTCTTCCTTCTGGTCCACTCCATTGATCTGAGTCCCAGTTTTCTTTCTATCACTATTGGTTCCCTGTGCATTTTCTTTCATTTCACTTATTGTAGCCTTCATTTGTTCATCTAATTTGCGACAAAAGTTAACCAATTCTGTGAGCATCCTGATCACCATGGCTTTGAACTGTGCATCTGATAGGTTGGCTATCTCTTGGTCACTTAGAAGTATTGGCTTTGGGGTTTTGATCTGTTCTTCTGCTTGAGCTATATATATATTTGGTCTGGTCGCACCTGTTACATATGAGGGACGGAGACTTAGGCGTTAACCAAGGTGGTGCAGCCCAGTCTCTGGGTTGTGATGCTGTATGTGGGGGCAGGGTCAGAAAGGGAACAATGGTGGTTGCTCCCCTCTCTCATATTTCAGTCCCTTCAGCCATTTCCCGCAAGCAAACTGGGCCCTTTTGGTGCTGCCTCCCAGGAGGGTGGGCCTGTGTACGCTCTAGGACCTCGTGTGTCTCTCCAACGTACTCTCCTGTGATGCTCGGAGTCTCTCCTGGCACATCAACCCCCACAAGTGTTTTCAATAGGTGCTTTTAGGCTTTATTTCCCAGCGCTGGGGCCCTGGGTTGTGCGGTCTGTCTCCCCATTTTCTCCTGGTTTATCTGCGTGTGAATGTGTGTCCGCGGTCAGCCAGCTGTCTTGTGCACCAGGGTCCACTAGTTGCTGCCTCCGTGCCGGGTCTGCCAGCTGCTGCCTGTGTGCCCGGGACCACCAGCCACCTCCTTCTCCTGCCACAATCCCTCTCCGCAGGCCACGGACTCCATCCCTCCTACTGGTCTGGATGAATGGTTGTTGAACTTCCTTACAGTTCAATTTTCTGTAAGATCTGGTTGCTTTTTTGTTTCTAAATCTTTGTTGTCCTTAATCTTGATTGTGCGAGGAGGCACAGTGTTTTCCACCTATTCCTCCATTTTGGCCAGAAGTTGCCATTTCTATTTTTAACTACAGGTTAATTTTAAGTATATTTTAAACATAAACTGTGCAGTTACTTTTATGGAGGTAAGCTTAAAATAGGAATTTATGAATCATATAAACAAGTGAATATATTAGATGTTAATAGAAGACATATGATGATGATGATATATGTGTGATATGATATTACTAGGCTCCTTCAAGGAGTAAGAGGGGGCATGTAGATATAGTACTGGATATATTTTTTGTTATCAGCTTCACAAATCTCTTCCTGATGTTTAGAACCAGTAGCAGGAGGGCGTGTCAGATGAGGGAATGGGCAAGGGGGAAAACTTACATTCTGCTTCTTTCATTTACACTCTTAGGCATGATGACTAAAGTCTTATGGAAAGCAAGAGAACTTTATATAAGATGATATTTTTCACTAAGAAATATCTCCATCTGTGATGAAAGAAATTCTACATTCATACTATAGGGAGTAAGGTAAAATTAAGAGTGTATTTTAAAATATGCCGGTTTTTATCATTGAGTTGGAACTAAAGGTAGAAAATAGATATTGCTATTGGGTGTACTTTAAATACATATTTTGCCCATGAAAATAAAGCTTTCCTTTCAGATCCTGCCTCCTGTGACCCAGCTCCACCACTGCCCCTGCCGACCCAGCAAGCCAGGTAAGGTACATTCGGACTATAAGATGCACCCCCCCATTTTCCCAAATTTCGGCGGGGGGAAGTGCATCTTATAGTCCAAAAATATGGTAATCTTGGATGTAGGTCTTTGCCTTCCATGACTTCAAATACTTCTTTCCAGCCCTTTCCAGCCCTTTGCCTGTAAGTTATCTTTTGAGAAATCAGCTGATAGTCTTATAGGAACTCCTTTGTAGGTAACTCTCTCCTTTCCTCTTGCTGCTTTTAAGATTCTCTCTTTATCTTTAATCTTGGGTAACTTAATTATTATGTGCCCAAGGAATTATTATCTTCCTTGGGTCCAATTTCTTTGAGATTCTCTGGGCTTTCTAGAGTTCATTGAAGTCTATTTCCTTTGCCAAATTTGGGAAGTTTTCCTTCATCATTTTTTCAAATAAGTTTTCAATTTCTTGCCCTTGTTCTTCTCCTCCTGGCACCCCTATGATTCTGTTGTTAGAGCACTTAAAATTGTCCCATAGGTTCCTACGCCTCTCCTCATTTTGTTGAATTCTTATTTCTTCCTTCTGTTCTAGTTGGATGTTTATTTCTTCCTTGTCTTCCAAATTGTTGATTTCAATACCAGTTTCCTTTGCTTCACTGTTGGTTCCCTGTATATTTTGATTTATTTTACTTTTGGTAGCTTTTATTTCTTCCTTCACTTTATAACTGCGCTCAATCAGTTCTGTGATCATCCTGGTTACCAGTGTTTTGAACTCTGTGTCAGACAGGAAATCTATGTCCTCATCACTTAGCTTGTTTTCTAGAGTTTTGATATGTTCTTTCATTTGGGCCATATTTCTTTGTTTCAGTGCACCTGCTCTGTTCTAAGGCGCCAAGCCTTAGGTATTCGCCAGGGTGGGGCAACCCTCTTTGCAGCATTGGAGTGCTGTCTGTGGGGGAGGGGTCAGAGAGGGAACAATGCTGCTCCCTTGCTCTGCTCTAGCTCCACTTTCCAATGAACTCTCCTGTGAGACTGGGAGTTTCTGCCTCTGACACAAGCCCCACAGTGTTTTATAGCTAGTTTTGAGTCTTTAGTTTCCTGTTTAGTCAGCCCTGCCTCACCCACAGTGGTCTGCTACCTTGCCATGTGTCCTCTCTGCTGGGCTGCCTGTCTCTGATCTCTGCCCCTTCTACCAGTCTGGGTGAATGTTTCTTTAACTCCTTGGTTGTCAGAGTTCCATGCAGTTTGATTTTCTTAACTTCTGATTGTTTGTTGCTTTTAAGTTGGTTGTTATCCTTCTTTTGGTTATGTGAGGAAGCAAAGTGTTTCTACCTATGCCTCTATCTTGGCCAGAACTGTAAGTTCAGCTATTCTTAATTGAGCTGTCATAAAATCACCATAGTTTGGAATTTTTGGACTTTTGTAAACTAAATGAAGATTCCAAGAAGATCAGTGAAAAGCACTTAATAGATAATTAAATGATGCCTGGACGGATAGGATTTAAATGGTATTTTATTGTTGAAGACACAATTCTGTTTTTTGAGCCTCTGCACTCTATTGAAGTCAAATATTGGTGTGTGTTGGGAGGATATCTTAAGCCAACAGGCATTTAAGTCCTCTGCAGAGGATCGATTCTTTTATTTAACAGAGACTATTTGGGATGCACTAGGTGGGAGTCAGGGAATGTTCCCAGCTCCAATGGGGAAAGATATTTTTCCCAGCTCTACTGAGATATAATTAACATATAACATTGTATACATTAAAGAGTACAAGGTGGTGATTTGATACAAGTATATATTATGGAATGATTAACACAACAAAGTTAGTTAACACCTCACATAATTACAGGTTGTATTTTTCTTATTGTGTGGCAAAAAAAACAGTTAAGATCTACTCTCTTAGCAACTTTCAAGTATGTATAATAATATTATTAGTTATATTGACCATGCTGCATATTAGATACCCAGAACTTATTTATCTTGAACTGGAAGTTGTATCCTTTGACCAAGATTTCTCTATTTCCCTCATACCACAGTCCCTGACAACTATCATTCTACTCTTTGTTTCTATGGGTTTGGTTTTATTAGATTACATGTACAAGTAAGATTATATAGTGTTGGTCTTTCTTTGTCTGACTTAGTTCACTTAGCATAATACTGTGTAGGTCCATCTATATTGTTATAAGTGGAAAATTTTCCTTTTTTTCTGAATTATTTCTTCATGTGTATACACCTCATTTTCTTTATTCTATCTTCATTGGTGAACATGAGCTGTTTCCATGTCCTAACTATTGTGAATAGTACTGCACATATGGGAGTACAGTATCTCTTTGAGAGTGATTTTGTTTTTATTGATTTCCTACCCAGGAAAAGGATTGCTGGATAATATGTTAGTTATTGTACTAATGTTTTGAAGGCCCTCCATACTGTTTTCCATAGTGGCTGTACCAATTTCCATTCCCACAAACAGTGCTTCTTTCTCTAGAAAGAAGGGTTCTCCTTTCTCTAGACCCTTGTTGACACATTATCTCTTGTCTTTTTGATAACAGCCATTCTAACATGTGTGAAGTATATCTCATTTTGGTTTTGATTTGCATTTTCCTAATGACTGGTGATGTTGAGCACCTTTTCAGGTACCTGTTGGCCATTTGTGCAAATGTCTATTCAGGTCCTCTGCCCATATTTTTTGTTTCTTTTTCTATTGAATTGTATGAGTTTCTCACATATTTTGATATTAACCCCTTACTGATCTATGGTTAGCAAGGAGAAGATTTTTGACAGGCAGGGAAATGGGCCGCAATGTGTTCCCGGACTTGGTGGGGAGCGGTGTGCAGAGTGAGCTCCCAGACAAAAAATAATGTATCTAATTTGTTGCGGGTGTTAGAATGTGATGAACTGCTAGAAATTTCTAGTTTTTTCTTACACTTTTCTTCTTACTCCCCTATGTCTTTCTGTCTTTTTCCAATAACAATAAAAGCAGTAACACAGAGCCAACAGTGGTGAGAGGGGACTGAGTCACGTTGACTAGATGCTGAAGGGTGAACCTGCTGAAGTCCCTTCTGTGTGCATGTGAGTATAAACTTTAGTGACTGAGATGGGAATCTTGTGCACGTACAAACTTTATCAGCACTTACACATCTTTTCCAACTTTAAAACAGAGTGGATGGTTAAAAAAAGTCAAACTGTCTTCTTCCGTCTGTACCTTCAGGTCAGGGTCTTTGCCGGTAGAAAAGCAGAGTTGGGAGCAGGGCAGAGCTGAAACCTGCTGGGTCTTGTAGGGAAAACCTTTTAAAATAACTTCCTTGTGTTTCTTGGCTGTCTCTTCCCAAATGGCACATTGTGTGCGTTGAATTTAAATATATGTAGTAGCTAAAGGTAAAACTTAAGACTCCCAAATATATCATCTCCGGTGCAATTCAGAAGTAGCTGAGGCGGCAGGGTGATTCACTTGAGTGCTTTAAAATGCGGCAGTGGTTTCATCCAAAGCAGATGCATGTGCAGTGTGTTAATTTGTTTCCCCAAATACTTTATTGCTGATATGAAAACAGTGATTCTACCTTAAAGGCTTTCTAAAAATTCAAAAACAATACAACTCTTTTGGGATCTTTGGCTATATCAGTCTTTAAGACTTGCAGGGATGCCTTCCTCTAAAGCATCAATTCTATCCCATCAGCAATTGAGCAGATGTTCATTTGTTTTCGTTTAGCTGAGTCACAGAGATGTGCTGTGCTTGTGATACTGTCTGCCACCATCCAGGAGCTCGTTCCTGAACAGCTTTAGTGAGAGGCTTATTTGAGGGCATCTTGTAATCAGTGTCTCCCGACAAAATCTGCTGCCTCATCAATTTATAAGCTTTTGAGAATTATTCTGTTTTTTACAATTTCCCTTCCATGCTGCGTTCTGATTTTAAAGTTTGTTCATGCTTCCGTTAGAAATGTCTAAATAGGAGATTTTAGTCCTATCTGGACCCTAGCTTAGCATTAGCTTTTGAGAAAGCCTCTGGCTTGTGAGGGCTTTGTCACTGTCATCTGTAAAGTACTGGGTCCATCCCCTAATAAAATTAAAGCATGTTGATTTCCATGGGAATACTGCTCCATAAATAAACAATGATGTGTGTAAATTTAGTCAACAAAGACAGCTGCATTTCAGTAAGTTCATGAAGATATTTAAGGAATAATAACAGCTACCATTTATGGAGTGCTTACTATATGCAAGGTACTGCATTTCATCCATTGTGTGTTTGTCTTTTATTGTGAATACTAACCATCTTATCTCAGTCCTCTGCAGTAAAGCTCTAATTTACTCCATTGTTCCCATGAGGATTATAAACTGTAGACAGAGGAATAACCTACTAAAGTTCAACCAGCTTAGGACCTAGTATAGTTTGATTTCAGATCTCAATCATTTAGTCACTGAGCCATTATAATTTTTGTTACGTTAAAGCATTGTAAAGATTTATAAGATATAGGAAAGAAGTAACCCAACCCTCAGATTTGGTCAAATCTGTTGCATGGCACTCATTAAATATTATTTTGTCTACAGTGTTGGGTAAAACAACATTATTATACATTGCCTGATGCTGATGAACTTCAATCACATTTTTCAAAATTGCAGACATAAGCAACTAATTGTACTATTGTCATAAAATGTTTATGGAGGCAAAGAATAAAACAGTCCCAACACATAGGAGAAATTTAGTCCCAAATTCAAATAAAACCTTCATTTATTCCCTACCCATTTATGTTCTTGAAGGAAGCCCATGTGTTGGTTTTATGGGTGGAAAGGAATAAATATTATATTATGTATATCACTACACATATGACTGACTAGGGGTTTCAAGCTGAATGTTTGAATTCTTAGGCTAAATGAACAGTCAGTGCCTGAATTTTAAAAAGATGTAGAGGTACTTTTAATATGCTATTATTTACTTGTCATTTCTTTGATATTCCATTTAGAGATGCCAGAAAATTTTCAGCAGCTTCCTATTCTGAAATACAGAAAAAAGAGAAGTTATTCATATATAAATCAATATTCATTATTATCTTAATTTAAAAAAATTTACTCTCAAACTTTTCAAAATTATAATCTAAGGCATTTTACCTTTTAATTCAAGAATATTTACTATTAAACACATGATGGGGAAAAGATTAGTCATCTTTTTGTTTTTTATATGTTTACTTGGGAAGTACTATTGAATGTGTACTACTAATTAAGAAAACTCTAATACAATGGATATCCTTATAAGAGTTTCTGTTTGTGTAGTTACTAATATAAACCAAGTGGGTTCATGTCCATTACTCACCTACTGTCAAATTTTCATCTAAGATTTAAATTAAGCATCTTAAGTGCTGACCCCTTCTCTCCCTTTAAAGGCCACCTTCACTGAAAGTGTTTGGGGAGAAAGACCTTTTTCTCCCATGTGTTCCTGGGTCGCAGTAGGTCATACCTGATGCCATTATCTGTGTTATAATTTGCTTTATGTTTCCACTTTTTAACTCTCTTATTATTTTCCCTAACATTGTTAAAATGAGGTGAATGTTTGGAAAAGAAAATCCTTTGCCCATGTTTGGGAGAAAACAAGGAATGTTAGATGTCACCTTCCTAAGAAATATGACTACTATACAGCAACATGGCCTCTGACCTTAAGGCCTGGCTTTTGAAATCATCTTGGGGTTCCACTTTGTGATGTGATTCAACCCATCCCTCTTTTCAGGATCCCAATCAATATCCCTGGAAAATCTCTTAGTTGGAATGTATTTAACTAGATGATCTGGAGATGCCTGGTGAATCCTGTGTCTCATAGCCACGAAGACCCTTTAGTAAATTTCCCTACACTTAGAGAAATCATTCTTTCCCTGAGGAAAACATTTTTTCTTGCTGGATGAGCAGGCTCAACTGGCAACCAATTTTCACACTAACTTTTCTTCAGTTATACCAAGTTGACAATAATTTATTTAGTTAAATCAGTCAATATGTTATACGTGCTATGGACTCTGATGAAGAGAGGAATGAAGGTAAAAAGTTAATTTAAACTAAATTTACTTTGTGAGATCCTGTGGGAAGCTAGAGGATGGGGAATAGACAGGGAAAGAGGAGAGGACTTAATGGGACTGACTGGACACGTGATTGCAGGAGAAAGTGGTTCCGAAGGTCAGTGTGCAGTTCTGAGCGTTGAAGAGCAGCTGCTTCCTGGCACCGCTGTCAGAGAATGAGGGTCTGATGTCAGGCCCAGTTCAGGGGAAAGAACATTATGAATTAAAAGTGTCTTCTTCGCACCATCTGATTGAAAATGCCCAGCAGGCTGTGGAGACCTAGGAGGAGAGCCCAGGAGAGAAGCTGACATTTGTGATGTAAATTTGTGTTTCATCAGCCCGGGTGACAGTTGAATCCCTGAGGGTTATTGGGTTTGGGGAGAGAGTATAGAGAAAGATAGAAGAGTCTGATGATTCGTTAACATTTATTTCTACTTGTCTCTTTGAACATGGCTACTATAGGTATGTGCATAAGCTTAGCTCGGCGAGAACTGGGGAATGTATCTATATAAAAAAGCTTTCAAGAAAAAAATGTTGATCTGTAGAGAATAGATTTTTTTTCTGTAAGCACATTATTCATATAATAGCTTAAATATTTTAATAAATCTATGTTATAATAGCTGACACATTTAAATGCCAATGATGTGTCCAGTGACATTGTACATGTAATAACACATCTATTCTGTATAAGCCATAGCACATGGGTAATAACATATTATTTTTGTCAGCACCCTTTTACAAAGGAACAGAAACTGAGGTACAGAGATCTTGAGTAACATCTCCAAGGTCATGTTGCTATTAAGTGGTGTACCTGGGACTTGAACCCAAGTAGTCAGGCTCCAAATACATACTATAATCACTCTGCTGTTCTGCCTTCATATAAAAACCATCACATCACTACTTTTCCAGCATGGTCTTGCTTTATAACTGGTCACACAGTTACTCCATTTTATGTGAAGAAAAGATGACTTTCTTAGGGCTACCTATTGACAAGTTGCTCAAATTTCTCACGGCATTTTTAACAGACTAGCAGACTCTGTCTGATTTGATGGGAAGTGTCTCAGTGCATCAGGTTGTATGGGAACAAAAGAGAATGCAGCACAGGTAAGTGATGTGCTAGGGTTGACTGCATGCAGACCCGTTGTTTAGCTAAAAGGCAATGCTTTTAAAATAATAAAATGTTAGTATTAAAACAAAGCTAAACAATGGACACAAATTTAACATACCCATGAATTAAGCCTCAAACATCAGCAGTATTTATAGTAAGGGTGGGATAATACTCTTTATCAACACACCCATTTTCTATTGATTTAAGTAATTAAGAAACTGGAGAGTAATTTCTTTCAAGTTTCTCAGATTAATTATAACTATGTATTTTCTCTTGGTGCAGACTTGGGCTGGCTGCACATCAGAATATAACATTTAGTCATTTTCACAATAGGTGACTGAACAACCATTTCCAGTCAATGTCCCCAGCTATGTTTGGATCATGACAGAAAATGTGCTGGAGGACAGCACAAAGATGTCCAAGGCAAGACTGTGAGTTAATACAGAAAACCAGAGGTAGAAATGGGGCAAAGTTTGGAAATGCCAAGAACCAGAGTTCAAAATGGAGCTGGGTGCAAAAGCTGGTAAATACTAAATAGTGGGAACACATGGAACCAAACACAGAAGATGATTGTAGGGCAGCAGCCAGGTGAATATTGCCTCATTTCTCAAACATGTTACCTAACCCGCACTAGACACGTGAGATAGAGACATGACTGTACATTTTCCTGCCCTTGAGCATATATGCTTTGGTCTCTTTCCACTTGGAATTGGTACAGCAACCCATGTGCTTCTAGAAGTGACATGTTTCCTATTCGTAGGCTCTCTACCTTCACGTTGTGAGACAGTGATGTTCTTTGCTTTACATTTTTATTTTCTTTTGTTTTTCTCATGCAGGTTGTTTTTCAAGGTGAAATGATTTCAACTCAGAAACAAGATGAAGCCATAGCTGCTCATGATGTATCTTTGGGATCAGGCTGCTTGCCTGCAAATGGTAAGAACTTTTTCTTGCTTTGATACTTATTTTGTACAATGAATTCAGTGCAGCTTAAACTTTGTAATGACTTTGATCTGCTCCTTATTTTTGCCTGATGTTTTAGAGTGTCCTGTTTTTCATCGTCTAATACATTGTATAACAATGACTATATCTGTGCTAGGGTGGATATAGACTATATTTTTCACTGACTAATGCTACAAAGAGTTGAAGGGGATAATTTAGTTTCAGATTTGAAACCTTATAGAAATATTTTCACTGCCTAGTTCAATCTAACCAAGAGAAATCTATGCCTTCTAGCAAACTGAGAAAAAAAACTGGCTTCCGTAGACTCGAAACTGAATTCTTGCAGAGTTAACGTGATTATTCCATTGAGAGACACAAACGGAGAGAGATATTAGTTATAATCTATTTTCTATTTAGACTGAAACATCTACATCAATAAACCACATATATCAGATATAAAAATGATCCATATTGGTTCTTTAATTATATCGACTGAATAATATTCAATCCCCCATTCACATTGTTATCAGAAAAGTTCATTGTTAAAATTTAATTTAATCAAGCAATATTAATGTAGCCTAATAATCAAGGAAGAATTAAATATATATCAGGTAGCTGACAGATTTTTTCTCCTTTGTAAATTTTTTATACTGTAGTATGATTCATCAGAATAAAGATAGTTATTTTTTAGAGAGGATTGCAAGTTCTAATTTGATATAAAGATATAGTTAATTATTGTAAATTGGAAATAAGCCAATCAGTGAAAGACAAATACCATATGATCCCACCTACACATGTAGTCTAATGAACAAAATAAATTCATGTATGAAATAGTGGGGGGTACTGGGTGAAAGAAGGTGAAGAGATTAGCCAAGGAACATGTACTCAGAACCCACAGACACAGACAACACTGTGGTGATGGCTAGAGGGAGAGGGGCCTGAGGGCACAGGGGGAGGGGTGGGCAAAGGGAGGAAAAATGGGAACATCCGTAATAGTGTGAACAATAAAAATAAAGAAAAAAAAGAACAGCATAGATGCATTGGTCTACTTTAAGGGAGACCAAGGAATCTTCACAAAAGGTGTCTGTATTGGGCATGGATTTTACACGGCACTTCTACTCATATTGTAAGAGCTTACAAGTGTGTACCACCCAGACTAAGATAGGGCTTTAAAGGAGCTGTGACAGCCCCTTCTGACACTGGAACACATAAAGTTCTCTCTTTTTTAAAAATTATTATTCATTTTTAAGGATTTTTATTTATTTATCTTTAGAGGGGAAGGGTAGGAAAGAGGGAGAGGGAGAGAAATATCAATGTATGGTTGCCTCTTGTGTGTTCCATGCTGGGAACTGGCCTGCAACCCAGGCATGTGCCCTGACTGGGAATTGAACCGTGGTCCTTTGGTTCGCAGGCCCACACTCAATCCACTGAGCTACACCAGCCAGGGCCCACATAAAGTTCTCTTTATCACTGCAGTATTTGTGCTCAGCGTATCTTAGGTAAGAAATTACTATATGATAAACTGAATATGGATAAATTGAAGTGGAGGTAAATCGAAAGGCACTGAGTGTAATTCTTACCCATTTCTAGAAGTAAAGAATTGAAATATAAACTTCAATGCCTTTTCATTAAAAGAAGTTAGCATTTATTAGCCTTATCAGAAGGGATGCAATATGTCAGTGTAGAACACATGGTTAACTTCAGGTAAAACAAACTCTATTGACTACTCTGCTGTTCAGATCTCCCCTAATATCCCTTCTTCTGTCACCCTGCATGGTATTCCTGGATCCAGAGCACAGCCAGCTTACACCTAATTCTTAATGAGACATCTAGTTCCTGACCTTGGTCACCTCACGGGTTCTTTGTATGCTGTTTCACAGTTTCTACAGAAAATGGAGTCAGCCAAACAAAGTGATCCCTAACTAGTCCTAATTATGGGCCAGTCTAGCTAATCACCCTCCAAGGTGAATTAGGCAATGAAATGAACAATTAGCTGGACTGTCCTAACTGTTAAAAATTTAGGATTTGCCTGCTGTCGTTGAAATTCTTTGCATTGAAAATTTACACAGGAACATGCTGGGTTTGTATTTGGAAATTGAGATCGCCTGTAACAAAACTCTACTGTTATTTCAGACATGAACTTTCTCTTTATCCTTAGTCCTGGGAACCAGAGACATCTCCCTGATTTTCCATGATACATGTACTGGGTCAAAGGCCAGTGCGGATGAACCATAATAAATTACGAAAGACAAATGCCAGATCTTTTAGTAAGCACTTGAAAGAGCTCTATAGAATTATTATAGAAGTAAAAAAGCAATAGCAGTGGGAGTGAGAACATCAGGAAGCTGGGCATTCACAGAAAAGTTGTGATCAAATAGAAAACTATTGGAGACTAAAATTTCTAAGATAATAGTTCTAGATAATGTTATAACCGTATTGTTTTTGAAATGGTGTGAAAATAAAGTTTAAAAAGGTGAGGCATGTGTTTTAAAACTAAGTTATCAGCTAGACATTTCACACAGATATTATTAATTGATATGAAATTACAAGATTTGGGGCTATAGAAGAGAACTTTGGAAATCGGACCTTTGTGGATGACGCGGGACAATGAGGTAAATATCATGAGCCAAGATGTTTTTGAACGTAGAAGACTAAATCAGTGTGTAGAAGCAACAGTGGGGATTTAGAGGAATAGGAACTTTAATTTCAGGCCTTGTGCTTTATGGAGCACTGGAAAAGGAAGTCAGCCCTGGGGAAAAGGTGCAAAGGAAGTGATCTTACGAAAAAAGCTCGTATTGGGATAGTTACATGGTGTGTTCTTTGAAGGTGAGTGTGCAGGGAGTTTTGTATTTTGTTTTTCGAACAGAATGAAGATTGAGGGAGTATCTCAACTTTTGGGAGGAAAACAGCACCATGAGGATTAATAATGGAGCAAAATAATAAAGCATGGTTGCATTTGGATGGAGCTTCATTTTGTAAATGGTAGGGATGTGAGAGATGGTAAAATTCTGTAACATTAATTTGCCGAATGAGGCTCTCCAGTCAAGTTCAGGCATTATCATGATAGACTAAACCTAGCTAATTGTTAGAATTACATGGAGGAGTAATTGATTCTGGGCTTCGCTCCAGACGGCTTGATGGGAATCACTGAAGATGGGGCCTGCATTTTAAATAATGTTTTAAGGACATTCTTGGTGAAGCCAGCCAATTTCAGGGTTAGGGACAGAATTGGCATTTGGAATGCTGGTCTTGTGTTGATTACTGTACTTGGGAATGACTGCCATGGGTCAGAGTCCAGCTATCTAGAATCAGTGGTTTAAGTCGCATGCAGTTGGTGACAGTGGTCAGGGTAGGGGAAACTCTGAGACATCTAGGCAGAGCCAACACAACATGTTCTTGATATCTGTATCAGAAAATTCTACTTCAATGGAGGATAGAGTTAGGAATGTGTTTGGTTACAAGGAAACAGATGTTTTCTTAGGTGACTTCAGAAAATAAAGGAGGTAGATAGTTCGTCAATACTGTTTCTTCCATAGACCACATAGTTTCTAATACTATTAAAGTCAAGGAGTAAGGGATTTCCTTGGTATTTGCCTAATGCTTGTCATTTGATGGTCACAAAATGACTGTTGAAGCTCTGCACCTCTTCCTGGACAGGAAGAAGGAAGAAATGGGAAAAGGCAATGTTTTGGCCATGTCATTGGCTAGATGATTGTCATGAACTTCCATCCTCCAGAACTGTGAGAAAATAAATTTCTGTTTTTTAAACCACTTGGTATACGACACTTTGTTGTGGCAGCCCAAGTAGGTTACAATGTCTACTAATCAAGATAAATGATAATTTAATATAATACATTAAAATCAAAATTAATGAAAGGATAAATGATGAACAAAATATAAAAATGTTGAGTAAAGAAAAGATTAGTACTATTGAATTTTTCAGGCTTTGATACGGATTGGCCAGGCACTACTGGGGTCAAAAACAAACCTTAAGAATTTTAAAACAATTGAAATTATTTAAAATATATCCTTTGACTAAAATAAAATTAAGCCACAACCTGAGGAATGCACAATTATTTGGAAACCAAATTACACATATTTAAATAAAGCACACTTCAAAATAGCCATTTTTAAGTGAATTAAAATGAAAATGTAATACTAAAATCTGTGTATTACAGCTAATACAGTGCTTAGAAAGAGATAATTGATCTAAAGTATTTATTAGGAAAGAAGAAAGGTCTTAAACCAGTAATTTAAATATCCATCTAAATCACAGGTGGCAAACACAAGGCCTATGGGCCAAATCTGGCCCTCCACCTTGTTTTGTCTGACAGCAGTGCCAAGCTCCTTGCCCCTACTTAAGGAGTAGTTACATTTATACAGTTCTAAAGTTTCATTCAGCCCTTTGAAGGCAACCGTGAGGTAGATGTGGCCCCCAATGAAAATGAGTGTGACATCCCTGATCTAAATCAAGTAGAAAAAAGAACATGTTAAAGCTAAGTCAAGCAGTAGAAAAATAATATACAGCGTCCAGCAGAAGTAAGGCCTGCTTGAATATGGTTGGTAGGGTAATAATATGGGTGTAACAATTTATAGTTTTAATTTGAACATCTCACCTAAAATGTCGTATGTTGTGCTTCAGTGCGATATTATTGTATTAGAGAAAATGCTTATGACTTAGTAATAGAAGATTTTGTAATAAGAAGGGGCATTATTTGTACCAGACCTTGTATATTAAGGCATTTAATGGAATTAAAATGGAAAAAATAATGGAGTAAATTATTAAAACCAAAAGCTGGTTTGTTGAAAAGGTAAATCAAATTGACAAAATTCTAGTTTGATTGATTAAGGAAGAAAAGGAGATACTCGTTAACAATATCAGTAATGAAAGAGGAGCTAACACCGAAATTCTATAGCTACTTAAAAAATAGTAGTAATGAAGGGATACTACAATACCTTCTATTCCAGAAAACAGAGATGAACACTTGTCACCTTATTCTGTAAGAGCAGCTTTACCCTAATCCTAAAAGCAGACAAAAATATTATAAGTAAACTGCACACCAACATTTATATCACAAAAAAATCTTTAACAAAATATTAGCAAATGGAATTTGGTAATAGATTAAAAAGATAGTATATCACAATTGTTGAGAACTGCAAGGCTGGTTCAATATTCATAAAGCAATCAGTGTAATTTACCATGTTGATAGACTACAGAAAAAGCGCATGATGATCTCAGCAGATGCAGAAAGGCATTTGAGATCATTTAACTTACTGTCATGATTAAAAATCTCAGCAAAATATAAACATGTTTAATGAAATCGAGGGAATCATCGTACATAAGGATGAAAGCTGTTTTACTCCTAACACCGAGAACCAGGCAAGTATACCTGTTCTTAACACTTCTATTCATCAGGAGGTCCTAGCCAATATAATAAAATAAGACACATGAGTAAAGGCCTTCAATTGGAACAGAAGGAATAAATCTATCTACATGTGCAAATAATGCAATTGTCTATACATAAAATATCATAAAATTTGGTTTTTAAAAAGTTTCTGAAACTAGTAAATGAGTTTATCATAGTAGTAGGATACAAGGTTGGTATAAAATTAATACTATATTTCTAAAGCACAACAACAAATAATTAGAAATCAAAATTAGAAAAATGGTGCCATTTGTAATACAATGTAATTCAATGTAATTCAATGTAATTCAATGTAATTCAAAGCAAATGCTTGCATATAAATCTAACAAAATCTGTGTTGGAGCTGTACTTTGAAAATTTCAAAACACGGATGAATGACATCAAAGGAGACTTGCCTGGCTAAATGGGATGTTGATGAATTTGCAGGTCATAGCTCTATGTTTGTCAAAATTCACAGATATAAATACCGAAAAGTATATTACCATACGTAAATTAAAAATACAATTTAAAAAGAGTAACTTTTTAAACTTGGAAAAATTCTGATGGTGAATATGTATTACATAGATCAAGTGCAGTATATCTTTAGAGAAAAAACATAACTTCATTCTTTTCTATATATACTTATTTTTATTATCTAAATGTCAATAACTTTCCATAAAAGTGTCAGATATAAGCATTTTAATGGTTTTTGAACATTTTTCAAGTTGGACAATAAAACTAAATTCTTTTTATAATATTTAAGAAATATTTTATACTATTTTCACACCTTCAAACAGTATCATTGTAATTACTGTCCTCGATATAACTATTCACTACATTTATTGAGCAGGAGTATTTCTTTAAACTTCACCAAAGTAGCAAATATGGAAAAAAAAATCAAGGGTTTAGGACCATGACTAAATAAGAATGTGTTCAATCACTGCTTCTTGAATAACACTGCTTCTTGAATAAACGCTTTTATAATTTCATTAAGATTCCATGCTGTGGCTCATACTCAGAATATTTTGAATATTCTGTGAATACTTTTAGATTTCTCTGCCAGGACTTCGCCTTTGTCAAATGTATAAATGCCCCCAATACACAAATTATCCCTAATGAAAGAAAATCTGAACGATGCTTACGTTTTATCCAGTCCACTTAAATAACTAAGGACCTCATTTCCTTTTTCATCTTATTAACTTCTAGCTACACTTTAAAGTCTCAAAACACTTCACTGAAATCCTTTACTAATTTCTGATTTAAGAAAAGTGACAAAGAAGTTGTCTAAAGCCCCTGGAGTCAAAAGTGGACGTTGATCATAAGCTTTGCTGCAGAGGCCTTGAGACCTGGACCCCCTTCTCTACCATCTGAGAGAGTCTGGCTAAGCTCACATCATCTGAATGTACAAGGTATGTTCTGAAGGATGGCAGGCTCCAGACACGTGGCCTCACTGGCACTGAGACCTTCAAATGTTTGGCAAAGCTTCATGCTGTTGATTATATATTGTTAATGGAGAATTTAAAAAACTCCAAATAATTTTCTGCCTCTAGATTGTGGCGCATGTGAGAATGTGAAAGAAGTGTAAGGAGGGAGAGAAAATGAATATGAATATAAATATAAATAGCAGACATCTTTAAATAGCTTTGTGCTCTGGGATAAACATGCTAAAATAAAGAGTGCTGTCCAGGAGGCTGAGTGACATCTTACACCCTCAGGCCATTGTTTTTTGGGGTGTAAATTCTAGTTTTGGAATCAAAGATAGCAAAAGTGGTTGACATTAGTTGACATTTAATTTCAGTAGGTAAGAGCTACATTTTTAATTCCATGCAATTTATGACTGTTTTGCTATTCTTGTTTATAGTACTTTTGTGGGTTGTTATTTATCTTGTGTAAATAGTGAAAGATTAGAGATAATATACAACATTTAATTGAACTGTAGCCAATATTTAATTATGTAGCTCTAGGGGGACAAAGATCTGTAGCTATTATACGAATCTACAGAAACTAGAGTTTTAGTCCTTTCATGGTAATTGTTATTGTCCCTCTCAGCTTCATTTATTGCCCATGCCCCTTAAATTGCAGATGCAGTTTTGTTTTCAATAAATCTTCCATTCAGGAGACCTTGCATATTCATTGTTTGTAAGCTTCCATTATGAGAAACCAGATTATGGGTATTATTGGTAAATCATTATCATAACCAATTGCTTCAATTTATTTCAAATAAAATGTAAACAATTTATGTAGAGTGTGTGATATTTAATTTTGTTTTGTCAAATTATTCTTAAGTCACTTATGTATCCATTCATTAAATAAGTACATACTGAGCACGTGTGTTGTGTGAAAAATTTTCCTAGACCCTGGGGTGACAGCAGCAAAAAAAAAAAAAAAAAGACAATAATCCCCACATTCATAGAATGTCCATTTTAGTCAGGGAGCAAGAAGATAAGTTTTATGTCAAGTGGTGACATATGCTATGGGGAACAATAAAACAGAAAGCCAAGATAGGAAGTGCTCCAGGTAGGAGTGAGATGAAGTTTCAGAGTATTTGGGCAGGGTCACATGTAGATCACGGTTTCTGAGAAAAGAGCCCAAGTTGTTGAGCAAGCAGGGAATGTGCGCGTATAGGAAGGTGCTGTGTATACTGAATTCCCGAGGAAAGGGTAAGCCTGGTTTATATGTGTGTGATCATGGTAAAGACATTTGTATTTACTTCATGAAGGCTGGAAAGCCATGAAAGGGTTTTGAGCAGGAGACATGATCTGACTCACTTAATGGGACAAAGGCAGCAACAAGGAGGGCAAATAAGAAGTTGTCACTATAATCCATAGATAATGCTGCTCCCTTGAAGAGTAATAGTGGAGGTGGTAGGATATGGCCAGATTCTTGATGTGTCTTCTAGATAAAAGATATAGGCTGATGGATGGCATATGTTCAGTGAGAGAGACAGAGATGACTCCAAATGTCTTATCTAAACTAGAAGGATGGAGGTGTCATGAACTAAGATGGGAAAGAATGTGGGAGGAGAGTTTGGGCAGAGAAAAACAAAACTTTAGTTTTAGACATATTGATGCGGACACCGGCTAGCAGTGTCCGCATCATTATGGATGAAATAAAACATACACACGGACTTCCGAGTCCAGTGGAGGAAAAAGGACTGCAGTGTGACTTTTCTCTCAAGGGGAGCAAAAGCTGCAGCCTCTGCCACAACAGGCCTTTATTCTATATCTACTCACATTACAAGATGGTCCTTACTCATTCTGCCAGACTACAACAAAAGGAGCCAATGCCCCTAATCACATCACAGAAGAAGGATATTAGCAAATGAAAAGGCAAAAATGGTTGAGCCAGTTACAAAGGTCCCTGCAAGGTTTAGCATGGATTTTAGGAAGTCACAGTAAACATATGCAGAGTGAGAGAGTTTTCAGCAAAAAGCAGCTTAGGTATATCACAAATCTGATTCCCCATGAGAGAACCTATCTGTGGGCCTGGGTCCTGTGCATCTCCTAGTGGGAGCTGGGCCCATGCCACGCAGAAGGGTCTGCCACAACATATTTTTATTGAAATGCTTGCTAGTTAAGACAGGTAAAGGGGCCAAGTTGCCAGCAGGATATCTGTATTGGAGTCCAGTAAAAGGTCTGGGCTTAAGATAGAATTTTATGAGTTTCTGGCATTTGGGAAATGTTTTGAAGGTGTGAGACTAGGTGATATTAACAAGATCATGACTGTAGAGAAGAGAAAAGAAGAGAGGAGAAGAGAAGAGAAGAGAAGAGAAGAGAAGAGAAGAGAAGAGAAGAGAAGAGAAGAGAAGAGATCCAAGGACTGAGCTCTGGGAGACACTAATGTTATTTTCTGTAACCCTGAGGAGATAAGGGAAAACCAACAAAGGAGAATGAGAATTAACAGCTAGTAATTTAAAAAGAAAACCAGGAGAAAATGGTCTATTAGAGTCTAGGGAAGAAAGCATTTCAAGAAGATGGGTGATCAACTAGATCCAATATTACTGACATGTAAAGTATGTAAGGGAGGAAAAATTAAATACCAGTTTTAACAATACAGAGGTCATCCTTTATATACACATGGAATTCCAGTAGAATGGTAGGGTAAAAAATAAAGAAAAAAGGAATAAAATTCTGATACATGCTACAACATAAATGAACATTAAAATTACTATGCTAAGTGAAAGAACTGAAACATAAAAAGCCACAGAGTGTATGATTCCATTTATATAGAATGCACAGAATGGGCAAATCTATGTGGACAGAAAGGAGATTA
Organism: Glossophaga mutica; assembly: GCA_039655065.1. NCBI lineage: Eukaryota > Metazoa > Chordata > Mammalia > Chiroptera > Phyllostomidae > Glossophaga > Glossophaga mutica. Next base: position 165,247,616 of record CM077303.1, read on the forward strand.
GTGATTGCTAGAGGCTTGTGGCATGAGGGAGGAGAGAATGGGGAGTGACTGTTAATGATTACGGGGCTTTATGTTTGAATGATGAAAATGTTTTGGAATTAGCTACTAATGATGATTGTAGAACATTGAGAATATACCAAAAGTCATTGAATTGCATAGTTACAAATGGTTAAAAATGAATTTAGTGTTACATGAACTCTATCTCAATAAAAAGATTTTATTTTATTTTTTAATAAAAAGATTTTTGACAAAAACATCAGTTACAGGTTTAAGAGAAAATGGAGAGGGAAGAATTGGTGTGGGGTCAGTAAGAGTGTGAAAAACTTAGAAAAGTTAGCTGGAGGAGGTTGAACGGTCAGGAGGTTTCCTTAAAATAAGTGAAATTTTGGCCACTTTGTGTTCTGAAGTTTTTTCCATGCAAACATGCTGGTGTAAAGGAGAGGAGAAAATTGCTGAAGTGATTTCTTAGATAGGCAAGAGGAGACACACTTTCGGCATAAAGGAAAGGAGGGGGCTTAGAGCAGACCATGGCTACAATTATAGGAGGAGAGGCATGTGGACAACTGTGTAGGTAGATTGGTTGCAGAATTTGTGAGATTTTCTTCTGATTTTTCCTATAAAAATGTGAAGAAAGGTGATTAGTTGAGAATGATGAGATGGAATAGGATGATTAGCTGAAATGAAGGAAGAGGTGGAAATTTAAGGAAGGGGGATAAAGTGCTTTGAATAGTTGTCTAGGAATAGAAGAAAAGGAAAGAATTAGACAAATGTAGTATGGGATTGCCACAATGCAATGAAGTGAGTAGTCATATATATGTCATTTCAATCAGCATGATTGTGGCTCCTCTTGCCTCAAGTCCTGCTGCACAGATGCAGCAGGGAATAAGTGATGGGTTTTGTGTAGATCTGAGCCTAACTATAGTGATGCTATCAGCTAGGCATGCCTGGGGCTCTCACCTGGGTCCTCACTGCTTGTGGCAGGTCCCGCAGACATTTCGTCATTGGGGCCCATGTTGTGGCTGGACCTGCCCTTGAGGTGGTTCTTATTGCGATGGCAAGATGCACCTCAGCAACAAGTTCATCAGGAAAGTTTGAAAAACAACATTCATTACCCATATGTCCTAGATGATATAGAATAAGTACTCCCGGGCCATACATTTAGGTCTCCAAGGGAGGGGCGGGGGGAGGAGTTATTGAGATTCTGCCTTTATTGGAATCAAAAGTATGAGACCTAGGGTTTTGCAAGTTCACTCTTTTTTGGTGAATTTAAAAACATAAGAGCCAGGAAAGGAAAAGCAGGATTAGTCAAATGGTCAGTTATCTATGTCAACTGGGCTTTCTAAAAGGGAAACTTCATGGGTGGATGCTGCCTGGTTCTTTATCCAGATGTGTAGCTGGCCATGTATCTATTTGAGATGGATGTCTTTGAAAAGGTACCTCAATCATTAACATCTTAATGTCAGGCACTCACATGACAATCTAAAAAGCTAACTGTCCAGCGCTTGTGCTATATGGAGAGATGTAACTACCACCTTTTGCCCTGAGAGTACAGGGAAGCATGAGAAGGGCCAGGGATGACTGGCTGTATGACACCTGTAAAAAAGGACAAGAACCTGAGAGAGGATGAAAGGAATTGATGAAATTATAGGACCATTAACTGGTACAGCCTGATGCTGTAAAAAAAATTTTGCAGTTGCGATACTAGAGGGAGTGAACTGGAACAATAGGGATGAAGGTTGCGGATGGGCCACTCGTAATTGAGATCAAGTAAGTGTCATTGTTAGTAACAATAATACTCAGAGGAGTGGTGGCAGAAGTAACTTTTCATCAATGTTCTCCTTCATGATCACCAATATGAATAAATCAAGAAATTAAGAAGCAAGATGAAGATGAATGTTGAAATGACAAAGAATTGCAGTGAGACAAGGGCTGACATCATCAAAGATTGACAGGTAGTGCACCAGTGTCTGCAGATGACTGCAACAAGCTGGAACAGAGAGTGGGGATACCCTTTGACATGAAGAGATTCAAAGCTTGGGTATTTAGGAAAGTGAGAGTGAGAATTATCTGGAAGTGGCAACTGAGGCAGGAAGACAACTGTCCACTTTTCAGTTCTGCCTTGTGGGGACTGTGTGAGAAAAAAGAGGGACCATCTAAGAGAGCTGCAGGGAAAATAGTTCCAGGGAAGATCCAGCTTCCAGCTAAAAAGGACACCATATATGACGTTTGATGCATTTGATGGAAGATTTGGTTTTGGCACTCACCACAGAGATCTGATTAAATTCTGGAAGCATTGGTATGTGTTATATATTCCCTTTCCCTGTCTGTCTTTCTCTGTAGTGGGGTCTACCTAACCTAAGGGGAGATGCTGCCATAAAGAGTAGTTGGATGGAGAGTGACTTGTAGAACAAGCATTGATGTTTCAAGAAATACATGTCTCCCTAGTTGCACCTGCATTTCACTCTTGCTAATCTTTAAATGTAACAGATGAATAAGTACTTCCCAGACAAGGTCAAGTTACAGGAGTTCATCATCACCAAGACCTTTATGAAATGTTAAAGGGGCTTATCTAAGAAAAAGATGATCAAAAATATGAACAATAAAATGACAACAAACTCATAACTATCAACAACTGAACCTAAAAAAAAAAAATGACACCAAAAACAAACTAAGCTAACAACTAGAACAGGAACAGAATTGCAGAAATGGAGATCATATGGAGGGTTATCAGCTGAGGGGAGGAATGGGGAAAAGGTACAGGGAATAAGAAACATAAATGGTAGATACAAAATAGACAGGGGGAGGTTAAGAATAGGATAGGTGCGGGGGCCCCTGTCCTGGGTGCCAGATGCAGGGGGGCTCTGCCCGCAGAGCCCCATCCCTCCATCATGGATGAAAATAAAAACTACTAAGACATGACTGCTTGGGGAGGAAAGGTGGTCAAACTCTCAGAGGAGAATGACCCAGAGCGCCTTCCTCACTAAGCTTTTATTGGGTTCAAATACACAGGAATACAGGTATGTCAGGCAGCAAGGATCAAACAATGGTTAACATTTCAAAGAAATCTGAGGGCTTAATCTGAGTCAATGTCTGTCCGGAAAGGGGGTTGCCAAGCTTTGGGAGACATACTCATTTCCTCCTGGGACACTTATCACTTAAGTGAGAGCACTCTTAGCAAAGCAGGTTTCACAGGACTTTAGGAATTCTTTCTTATGCCCGATCACCCAGGGAGCTGTCCTGGCCGGTACAGGGCTGCACCACTCACCCTCGCAGTTTCAGGCTTTAAGCCGATTAGGAAGCAAGAGACATCTCCCAGATGGAAATGAGGACTCGAGCTATGTCAGAATAGCAGGGAGGTGAGGGTCCATCACATCCTCTTTGCTGCAGCCCCCCGAGTCCTTCCATGAGGCCTCCCAAGTCGTCGTGTCTGGCTTAGGTTGCCCCTTCCATGAGGAGTCTTACCCGTCATTGACTGCCAACCAAGCATTGGGGCCAGAGATGGATGAGGCAGAAGCAGCACTCCTGCCAGGGAGATAAGCTTTGTCTCCTTAGTAAGTCACGTCTTCTTGACAGAACAGACCCAGATGAAGTGGGTCCCTTGGGCTCTTACACAGCCCACCGTGGGGTAAGGGTTACAGCTCCTGAAACAAGGCTGAACGGTCCGCAACAGATAGGAAATAGAGAAGCCAAAGAACTTATATGTACAACCCATGGACATGAACTAAGAGAGTGGAAGAGAATGCTGGTGGGAGGTGGGGTGCATGGTGGAGGGGAATAAAGGGGAGAAAAAATGGGACAAGTGCAATAGCGAAATCAATAAAATATATTAAAAAAGAGAAAAATGAAGTATAAGTAGGTAGTTACAGAATAGCCATGGGGATGTAAAATACAGTATAGGAAATGGAGTAGCCCGAGAACTTACATGTGTGATCCATGGACATGGACAATGGTGTGGCGATTGCTTGAAGAAGTGGGGGGTGCTATGTGAAGGGGGCCAAAAGGGGAAAATATGGATAACTGTAATAGCATAGTCAATCAAACATAATTTAAAAATGAAGTAAAATAAAAAAATAAATGTAACAGATGAAACTTTACCATGTCAAGAAGCATCAGATATCAAGCAGGAACTATGCCATCCAGATTCAAATCTCTGCAAATTTGACTGTACAGATGAAGGATTAAAGTGTATTAAATTTACATGTCCAGCTTGTTGGTGTGTCATCCATTCATGAGACTCCGATCACTAATAAGAATATCAGGTACTCACTTGCCATTTGTTGACATTTATGCCCAAGTTTTAGATAGAGTGTTATTGAAGTTTTAGCTGGAATGTTATTGGAAGATTCCTTTATTCAACAAATAAAAGATACTAAACATGCCAATTTCAGTTGATGTTGTGTGAAACAGTTCCACTAAAGACCATCTTGGAGCTATGTGCAATGATTCTTCTTTAAAATTTCAATGAGATTATGAATAGTCAATGAAATAAAATAGCTAAGGTCAGATATGAGGCTATTTTAAAAAATCAAAACCAAAGCAGTTGTCCAAAAAAAAAAAAAAAAAAGATAGGCACTTTTTATTTTTAAGGCAATGGTTCTCATTTGGGAGGGTATCCATCTCAGTCAACTGAAGAACTTGAAAAATAGAGTTGCTGATCCACTCTAAGACATATGGAATCAAAATTTCCAGGTATTAATTTGGGTGTGTGCATTTAAGCCTCATTGCAATGCTTAGCCATGGTAGTAGCCACGCTCATGGACTGTCAGAGTCCATTAAGATCTTTCCTCTCCTCTCTTTAGTTCGTCAGCCTTGTGGATTTGAATTTGACTTGTGTGACTGGGCATCAGAAGTACCTGCTGGGCAAATTTCCGGGATGCGCACTAAAGCAAAAGGAGTTACTGCATGGGAATCTACACCTCAGCAGGATCAAAGCAGTGATGATGAAGGTAGAAACAGAATAATGTCTTTTATATATCATTTTTAGAATTGTACTTTATTGTGACTAGTATGAAGATACTTAATCGGGGGTCTTGATGAACATACTGAGTATATTTTATTGAGACTATATTATGCCAAAGATATTGAAAGTGAAAAAGAAAACACCCAATCATCTCCAACAGCATAAGGGAAAAATCACTCTAGGTTAACTAATTATTTTGATTTTGTAAATTTTATTATTTTCTTATCATCAGGAGATAATAGGTTTTGTGTGAACAAAGAATGTTTTATCAAGCATATTAGCTGTCCCTATTGCTGCAGTATTGTCAATAAGTTTCTTCCTCTTATTTTAACGCTACATTTCTGATTTCTGTGTGTTGTGGACTGTTCAGCCTGGTTCCAGGAGTTGTAACCCTCACCCCATGGTGGGCTATGTAAGAGCCCAAGGGACCCACTTCATCTGGGTCTGTTCTGTCAAGAGGACGTGACCTACTAAGGAGACAAAGCTTATCTCCCTGGCAGGAGTGCTGCTTCTGCCTCATCCATCTCTGGCCCCAACGCCTGGTCGGTAGTCAATGACGGGTAAGACTCCTCATGGAAGGGGCAACCTAAGCCAGACATGACCACTTGGGAGGCCCTCATGGAAGGACTTGGGGGGCTGCAGGAAAGAGGGGGTGATGGACCTTCGACCCCCGGCTATTCTGACATAGCCTGAGTCCTCATTTCCATCTGGGAGATGTCTCCTGCTTCCTAATCGGCTTAAAGCCTGAAACTATGAGGGCAAGCAGTGCAGCCCTGTACAGGCCAGGACGGCTCCCTGGGTGATTGGGCATAAGAAAGAATTTGTAAAGTCCTGTGAAACCTGCTTTGCTAAGAGTGCACTCATTTAAATGATAAAGGTCTGAGGAGGAAATGAGTATGTCTCCCAAAGTTTGGCAACCCCCTTTCCTGACAGACACTGACTCAGATTAAGCCCTCAGATTTCTTTGACATGTTAAACCTGTATTCCTGTGTATTTGAACCCAATGAAAGCCTAGTGAGGAAGGGGCTCTGGGTCATTCTCCTCTGAGAGTTTGTCCACCTCTCCTCCCCAAGCAGTCATGTCTTGGTAGTTTTCATTTTCATCCGTGATGGAGGGATGGGGCTCTGCAGGCAGAGCCCCCCCTGCATCTGGCACCCAGGACAGGGGCCCCCACATCTGTGTACTTTTTCTCTTCATTGTTTTATTGTTTTGGGGGGTATTCTTGGTCTTATTTTAAATTTAGTTTATCTACTTCCACGTAGATTTTATTGTCTTCACAGTTTTGCCTTTTCCAGCGTATCATACAGTTGGAGTATGTATTAGATAGCTTATTCAGACTAGCTCCTTTGTAATATGCATTTAAGATTCCTCCTTGTCTTTCAGTGGGCTCAATAGCTCATGTATTTTTTAACACTAATAATATCCCACTGTCTGGATGTACCACAGTTTATCCATTCACCTACTGAAGGACATATTGGTTGCTTTCAAGTTTTGACAATTATGAATAAAGCTGCTGTAAACATCCATGTGCAGGTTTTTGTGTGAATTTAAGTTTTCAGCTCCTTTGAGTAAATACCATGGAGACAATTGCTGGATCATATGGTAAAAGTATGTTTAGTTTTGTAAGAGACCAGAAAACTGTCTTCCAAAGTGTTGGTACCATATCCTGCTTCCACCAGAAGTGAAATTTCTCTTGCTCTGCATCTGCTCCAAAACTTGGTGCTGTCAGTGTTCTGGATTTTGACCATTTCAATAGGTGTGTAAGGGAATCTCATTCTTTTAATTTTCATTGCCCTAATGACAGATTATGTGGAGCATCTTTTCATATGCATATTTGTGATCTGTGTATCTTCTTTGGTCAGATGTCTATTAAGGTCTTTGGTTGTTAGTCTTTTATTTCAATTTTTTTAAATTTATTTTTATTTATTTATTTATTTTTAAGATTTTTATTTATTTATCTTTAGAGGGAAAGGGTAGGAGAGAGGGAGAGGGAGAGAAATATCAATGTACGGTTGCCTCTCGTGTGTCCCCTGCTGGGAACTGGCCTGCAACCCAGGCATGTGCCCTGACTGGGAATCGAACCGCGATCCTTTGGTTTGCAGGCCCGCGCTCAGTCCACTGAGCTACACCAGCCAGGCCTTATTTCAATTTTTTTGTCACTGCCTTAGAAGCTTTGATTTGTATATCTTGTATTTTTATGGCTATTTCAAATTTTAACATATATTATTAATATTAAATTTTCTTTCTTTAACAAAAACTAAAGTGCTTCAGTATATTTGTTGCTTTTGAAATAGAAGGAACTTGGCATAATTTAAGAGGTTTCCATTTTAACCTCTTATTTTGGTCTTTAACTATAGTTCAATATTTTCAGAAATGTTTTTAAGTAAATATCTTTTGAAGTTATTATATTTTCAATTACTATAGTTATATTTTATCATTTTATTTACTCACCATTGCTTTTTATTTCATCCTCTTCCTTTTGGGTCCTTTTCCTTCTTACAAAGGTTTATTTCTTAAATTAATTGTTCTTTGATTTATAAAAGATCTGTGGTGATGAACTTGCTTAGTATTTATAAACTCGACACATTTTTAAATTCGTCCCACACCTAAATAATGAGGTATTGGGTCATACATTTCAGGGTGAAAGTTGGTTTATTTCATTTCTAACCACAGGGCAATAGTCCTTTATCTCCTGATAACGACCTTAGATTTTCCCTTTCTCTATCCTTCCTTTATTCTTTCCTGATGTTTGTCTTTGTTGTAGCATTCCTTAACTCTCCAATTCCTTAATCAAGTAACGATACTAGTTTACTGTTTCATACTCATATCAATGCTTGGGGTTTTGCACATCCTCTCCCTCAGGGGAGTGAGGGTAGGTATGTTTCCCACCTCAGTTTATGAGCAGGATTCCCAGGCCCTAGTCTTTGGCTTTATTGAGCAAATTTAACTCTTCTCCTCCAGTTTTGAAAATTTTAAATTATTCAGAATTCAAGCTGAATTCTGCTCATCACAGCCAGCTTCCTGTCCCAGAGCCTGAGTGCGTAGCTTCAGCCCTGCTCATCACTGGGCATATCTGCTCTTTGTCTCTTCAGATGGTATTTGCTCTGTCTCCGCTTCAGTAAAAATGTATTTTCTGGTTATCATTTCCTTGTGTGTAGGTTAGAGTCAAAGTATTAACTTACTCTTCTGTTTTGATTAAAGTCTAACATTCCTAGTAAATAGGAGTTTCACTTAATTTAAGGTCATAGTTTTTAGAAGCTGTAGAAATACTGACTTACAAAAATAAAACATTTGAAAGATGTTATTTTTAAAAATTGAAGATGTGGCCCTGGCTGGTGTAGCTCAGTGGATTGAGCGCGGGCCTGCGAACCAGAGGATCGCGGTTCGATTCCCAGTCAGGGCACATGCCTGGGTTGCAGGCCAGTTCCCAGTGGGGGACACACGAGAGGCAACCGTACATTGATATTTCTCTCCCTCTCCCTCTCTCCTACCCTTCCCCTCTAAAGATAAATAAATAAAAAATCTTAAAAAAAATAAATAAATAAAAATCTTAAAAAAAAATTGAAGATGTGAAATTATAGAAATATCATTCTGTCGCTGTAGTGTCTATATTATTGAGTTAAAGAACAATACAAGTTGGTTTCAGGAATCAGATGGGTAAAAATTGATTGACAATGTTTTTGTGTACTACAAAATCCGCAGGTACAGTCTAGTAAGACTGTAGATATTTGATGCTTCCATCTCGTTTGGTAAGAACAAGGGCATTTTAAATTATATTCTGTCAAACTATAAAGTTTTTTGTAAAAAGCAGAAAAAATAATTGAAACAGAAAAGAATTTTGGGAAGAAAGATGATAAATTCTTGATTAAAGAAAGATTGCATTGTGATATTTAAAAGAAAATGATAATTTGGTGGCATAGAGTTTTTGTTTATCAGTAGATTTTATAAGATTATCAAATTTTTATATTGCAGGCATTATCAAACTTTTATTTCAGAAATTAGGAGCAGATCTGATGCATTTTAGGCTGCACATGTAGAAACAAAAGCCCATCATTTGTAGTTTATGCAATCATTTCACACCATCATATCCTTTTTTAAAGACAGTATTTGTGATTCAAGTCTGATTTTGAAAACTCTAGAAATACAATAATTTTGTTCAAAAAGAAAGTAGCTACTTTTTCTTCACTTGCTTCCTTTTGCTTAATTTTCAAGTTCCTGTCTGTGGGTGGGGGCTAAGCATGCTTCTACTCTTAGCCCTTTGCACAGCAGGGCTCAGCTGAACAGCTCTACGTCTCCCTGCTGGGGCAAGAGCTGCCCCCTTCAATTCCATCGCACAATGGAAGCCAGTGTTCTAAGAGTAGGTCCATATAATGATAGGGGAAGAAGGAACTTGCATTTATTTCAAAATCATTGAACAAAGGAAATTTCTCTTCCTGGCAACTTGTGTTTCTATTTCTCAGTTGTGTAGGCTTTAGGTATTCTTTAATTTGACTTTATTCAGTATACCTTTCAAAAGAAATATTAATACACTGGTTTAGGGAATACTGTCATGTACAAAAAAGCCAGTGTTATAATCTGTACAATATGTTTCATAAAACTGTTAAAATGCCTAAAGTATATTAAAGAAACTATAGTTCTAATAAAATGAACTACTTGGGAATCTTTTGTTATCTCTGTATTGAGATTCTGATGTGATCTGTTTTGGATTTTAGATCTACTTACCATGAAAGTCCAAATATGATGGAAGCAAATTACTTGTTCCAGCATTAGTAGATACAATTGTAAAGGCTGGCAATTACTGATTAAATATAGACAAATGAGTCCTTTGAATGAAAAAAAGTGGTGCAATGGGCAGAGTGGAAGTTGTAGTGGTAATGTTAGCCTGTAAAACAAATCTAAGCCTTTTTTATACCTAACTTTAACTGAAAACAATCCTCTACAAGTGAGAAAATACCTGAGACTGAGAATTTCTATTGCAAAGAACAATCTACTTATAAATAGGAGTAAAAAAATCATAGGCATAAATAGCAATCATTCTAGAAATGGGAAACACCTAACAATAATAGCAGAAATTCTGACACTGGAAAAAGGGAGACAGGAAAAGCATCCAAATTCATTTCCTTTGGCTGAGGATGCTCTGGGTAAATCCAATTGAAACTTGCACATGGCGTTGGCTAGAATAAATTTTTAACAAAAGTTTATCATCTGCACTTATCAAGTACACTAACCATCTGTCAACATCTGTCAATAGCATTTTCTTCTGAAGTTTGAAGTACCATTATAATTAATCCTCAAGTATCAGAATGCTTATTAGCAAGATATCAAAAAATTCAAGAGGAATTCTTTTTCTTCCTAGTTCTATTACATCACCTCTACCTTTTCCTTTTGTGTCATTTTCATCATGTCCAATGTTCTTTCTTCTAATTTTCTTTTCCAAAACATTCACAAAGTCCTACAGCATAAAGTTGGGTGAATACTCTCATTAGATGGACTAATACATTGTCTTCTGTTATGTGAATGAAACACAATTTTTAGCATTCTGTAACTGTTATATCTTTGTAGTAGTGTGTAGTAGTATGTATTTTGCAATAGTATTTGGCAGCCTAATGCCCTGGACTCTACTTGATATATTTCACTCAACTTGGGTAAGTGTGGGGTGGTTGGAGGGGAAGAACATCTCCCTGCCCTTTCTGTAGTTCTCCAGACTTTCCACATACATGGAGGAAATCTTACAAAAGAAAAGGTTGAACGTTACCAGTATATGTTGTAGTGTTTATGTTTCAGTCATTTCTCAGTTATTGTTCCCCAGGCCATGGAAACCAAGCCCAGGGAGCCTCCATGCAATTTGCAACCTTTGATAATCTCCAATATCCTCCTTCAACAAAGAAATTCTAGAGTAATTGTGTTATATTTATGTTATAATTAAATATGCTTTACAAACATATGGCCCTATGATAGTGCTTTCACATGGCAGTTATTAATTAATATTGAATAAATATTGAATGAATTATTATCCTACATTTAACTAGAAATTTGTATCTTGTCTTCTAATCCTGGGACTTATTTTAACTTGCCCTGAACATCAGTGATGGATTTTTAAAGTTTCAATGTATGTAAAATGGAGTTATGGATTACTGAAAATGAGCACTATCATTTCTCTGCTGGCTTTGTGATGGTACAAAAAAAGAGTGAGACAAATTGGCTTCACATGCCATCTCATATAATAAGAATAGAGTTACCAACATTCCATTTCCCACATTATAAGAAATTAATCATGGAGAACTGATCTAGTGTATTAATCAGAACAAATTAAGTGTACATCATAAAAAAGTGTTGACTAATGTTTGATTCATTGGTTTACCCAGCATTCTGCAATACAGTGTTCTATCTTTTCTGATGCTCTATCTGCTATTTATTCTTTATACACGTAACATGTTGGTCAGTAAATACAAAATCTGTATCAAGGTACATTTAGGTCAAGTTGACATTTTATCACACACTTTTAAAAAAAGCTCTAAAGCTATCATTTACAAAATTAGCTCTCGATGAAAATGATCATTTTCATCTTCCATGAATACAATGAAGGAAAAACCCTTGAACTATGTGTAGGAAAATCAAGAAATATCTAGTGAGAAGGCTGAGCCATTTTCTATATATTCGGAGGACATTGGAACTTGAGAAATAGAAAACACCAATGAAATGCAAGTTGTTAAGTAGAACATTGACTCGGAGTCAGCTTTCGTGTAGAGCAGTTCTAGTTTGTGTCATCTATTATTGGGAGTAGGTCTCTGTTCGTCATCTGTTAAGGCAATAATCATAGCAGCAGCCTATCTTGTATGCTGAGCAGAGTTTCCTTGTCAGTGAGCTGAAGTTAGTGCCCAGACTGTGGTACTTCTACACATTTTCTACATTCCCACTGGCAAATAGGAAGAAACCAGTTGGGCAGGAAAGACAGTGCCTTAGAAAGTATCTTTTCTTGTATGATACAGTTTTTAAAGCTTTAATATGTTTTCATTGAAGGAAGTTCTTTACCAAAGTACATGATCCTATCTTCACATGCAATCAAAAGTAGTTAAAAGAAATAAAAAAAACTTTGAAATTTGTACCTTTGATTTTTTTATTGTTGACACTATTACAGCTGTGCCCCCATTTCCCCCCACTTTTCCTCCCTCCACCAAGCTGCCCCTGCCATAACTGCAAGAAGGAAAGGTAAGCTGAGATCTCTAAGATATCTAGTAATAACTATTTTTCTTGAAGGGAAGATGGCATTATTGATGCTTGTCTGGCAGAGTAAGGACATTTTTAAAATTTTTATTGATTAAGATAACAAAAATTAGAACATCACTTGAAAGACTTTACTGAACTGAAGGTCTCTTTGACATTGACACCTGTTGAAAGTAAGTAGATATAAGTCTGTGAGAATGGGAATAAATAAAAGTGAATTTTGTATACTTGGGGTTAATTACTTTCCTTTTTTATTGTTGTGTCATGAGACAGGAAAATGTGGTAGAAAAATCTGCATTTTATACACAATATACCATTAATTTAATGTATAGAAAGCCATTTCAGTTTGGAAACAACTCTGCTCACTTTTCAAAAAAATGTAAATTCACTCTTCTTCCAGTAGAACAGAGGGAATCAATTAATCATTGTGGAAAAAAAGAGCACAATTGATTTCAATTATTGTTGTAAAATTAAAGTGAGGGGAAGTGATACATGTAACTTGCCAACAGTGTCACCAAAAGCATCTGTGGAGGACATGAGTGTCTTGATGCTAAATAACTGAAATTGTGGAGGAAATAATCAGAAGAAGAACTAATTGTGTGTTTCAATTTTTAATAACTCCAATTCATCCTGATGTGCCCTGGAAGCTATCAGCTAAAATATGTCTACTATATATGTTTCACTGTTTTGTGGGAGTCTTGAGAGTTGATATAAATAAATAATGAAATAAAATATATTTTATTTTATTTTAAAGGTTTTATTTATTTATTTTTAGAGAGGGGAAAGGGAGGGAGAAAGTGAGGTAGAAAATCATCCAGGTGAGAGAGAAACATCACTTCTTTACCTGTCTTCAGGGACTGAACCTGCAACCCAGATACACGCCTTGACCGAGAATCAAACTGGCAAACTTTTGCTTTGTGGAACGATGCCCAACTAATTGAACTGCACCAGCCAGGGCTAAAGTGAATTTTAATAGGTTTAGACAATGTCCTGAAATATTTAAGACTTGGAAATTGAAGTAGACAGCAGAGGGTACAGGATTATGTTGAAAATAGATTAATTTTCAAATTTATGGACCAAATAAGTGAAGTTAAGTGATGATATAAATGTTTCCAAGAGTTTTAAAAAGTATGCACATCATATGGCATTATAGCTAGATGTCACCTTCCAGAGCTATTGCCCACTCACTGCACAGTAAACGGAGGTCACAGAGAGAGTCTCAAAGCTCAGCCTAAGACATATTTATGCCGCTTTCTGCTTTTTTTACTATGTTGATACACAAACAATTAATGCAACATATAGGTAAATGTTATGAGCAATCTGGAAAATGTCAAATTAACTTCACTGTGATGAAAATCTAAAGAAAAATAAAATTCTTTCAGAGCATAATAACATAGTCATAAATCATAAAGGCCAATACCACAGGCAGAGTTTTGGAGTACATTACAGATTTTTATTGTGTATATTACCTTGTAATGTATAGTAACATAATTTTGCATACACTTTGGAACCTTGGAAGTGATCATTATACAGATGCATGATATAACATGTGCATTTTATGGGTTTGGACAAATGACAATGACATATATGCACCATTCATTATGTTATCATGCAGAGTATTTCACTGCCCTAAAAATCCTTGGTGCTCCTCCTATTTTTGCCTCCTCCCCGTTTCCTTATTTTTCCTTTAACAAATGTTATACAGCTTTCTCACCAATACTTTAGATTTCTTAGCACTTAATATCATACAGGTAAGGTAAACTCTATTACAATGTAACTACAAGAATAGGTATGTAAATATGAGTAGAATTTGGGGAATGAATAATGTCTTTTCTTTCTAATCAAAGGAAGAAGAAATATTTTGGACATGTAACACACCAACTCATAGAAAATGGGTGAAAGCAGATGTTTTAATACCAGGAGAACTGAAGACATTTAAAGCATAAAAGGAAAAAAGTTTTTTTATTATGTTTTATTATTAGTTTTGCAGAAGTGAATTTGTTACCCATTGCTAAATTTAAATTAGCATTTATATGAGGGATGTAGATTTGTATGTTTGGAGAGAGGGGTGACCTTTTTTCATTGTACCTAGTCCTTCTCAGGCCAAATTTCCCCTGAGTGGATGACCTAGAGTGTGAGTACTCTTGTTTACAGCTTCCTCTTTCCCCATGGGCTCCCTCTAGAGCGTCCCAAACACCACGTATTACAACTAGGGAAGCAAATTGCATTATGAAGCAGACAAGTAATAAACTGGTCTTGAAATGTAGTAATTCACATGTTTATAACACATGGGTAACTCTACCAATATAGAGATATATCTGAAATTATACATATGTTCAGTGGGAAGGCTGTCTCTTAAAAAATTTACTTGGAATTTTGATGAGATTTGTGGAAAAATGTATCTGACAATATTTTCTTAAACTTTCATATTAAATGTTTGCTTGTCATTTCTTTTCTAATATGATAGATAGAAATACTATGAAATATAGTAAGTTACTGGGATAGCATTTAAATACATGCTATTTTAATTGTTATTTAGAATTTTATTTTTGAAGTACAGCACTTTATTTAAGATTCCATTCATTTTGTGTTGCATATAGAGTAATATAAACATATTTATACTGGAGTGTCAGTTTGTATGTGGCTGATTAAACCAATTTCATTCCTTATACTAGTGCCACAAGAAACCAAATGATACTGACCTGTAATCATGAGATTTTTTAGAATCCTATTTATGGCTGAGGTTGGAATTTCTGAACCATAGCATTTTTGTAGCAATCTCAGTAAAGTTGAAGTTAAAATGAAATTAAAATTTTGACTATGTTAATTTTTCTAAACTGTCATCTATAACATCTGAAAGAAGTATAAATTATAGGAATTCATTCTTTTTACATAGATGAAATATGAACACTTTGTTATTTTTAACTCAAAGGTAAAGTAAAACATAAAGAAAGTAATTTGGAAGGTTTTCTATGTTTTTAATTGTGGCAGATTTTTGAGCCTTAAGTTTAAACTTTTCAATATTGGAAATTCAAACTGTGTATTTGCATATCTGATCTCTTGCTGCTATGAAAATATTCAGGATTAGATCCAATAATTTTTATAAAATTTTATTTTCTTATGGTAAAATTTATACACTTTCTCCATAAGATACTCGTGGAGAAAGTGTATAGCAGCATACTAAATTTTCTTAATATTAGATATGATTTAAATTTAATTGTATAGACTAAATCATTAAATATATTTGCAAACTGAACTTGATCTTAAGTAATTCTTAACAAACAACATATATTTGTTCTTCATGTTTTTGCAAAGAAGAAAATTTGCTCAGTAAGTTTAACCTGAAAGATACAAAAGAAGTCAGCCTTTATTCTTAGTATCTTATTTACATGTTCACAACATCTAGTTCAGCACTGTTCAATAGAAATTTTTGTGGTAATGTAAATTTTCTATATCTGCACTCTCCAGTATGGTAGTCATTAAGTTCTTTGGCTAATTGAAAACTTGGAATGTGGTTGTGCCAATGAGGGACTGAATTTTAATTAATCTAAATTGAAATATCCTTATTAGTTAGTGGCTACCATGTTGGACAGCAGGGAATGTTATTTGCAATATATCAGCTATTTCAATCTCTCCTTCACTTTTGGTGTTAACTAACCGTTGCTCTCAGTAAAACCTCAAGGAATGTTAATACTTTGACATTATATTACACTGCACTAGCAATACATGGTTGATTCATTTGCTAATATTGTAGACCTTAAGAAAAGCTAGTGATTTGATTGGAATGAGATTTATTTCCTTTAATTTGCACTTCTTTGATTATTAAAGATTTTTGATAAAAATTAATAGATTTTTATATTTACTCTTTAAATTTTCTATTCTCTTGTCATATTCCTTACTCTTTGCCTGAATATTTCTGCTTATGCATTCCAATACTAATTTCAGTAGTTAAAAAAATGAGATGCATAGCTTTTGCTGTGTACATAGTGACAATGCTTAATTTTTTCTTTGAATATTAAAAAAGAGAGCTGCAAATATGATAACTAAGTAAAATGGGTGCATTCAGGGACATCATTGATGGTTAAGTAAGATGCTGTGTTTTGTCTGATCAAGGGTGGTTTCTCAGAGAACTCAGTGGGTCTGATGTGCCCATCAATCTTATGTGTGTGGGTTAAGCAACTCAAATAGGAACTGTATTATCAATTGTATTTGCCTGCTCTTTAAACAGGCTTCTCAATAATTTAATCTCTAGTATTATTATAATTAGCCTTTTAAATAGATTATGAATTCATAAATTTTCATTTTCCCCCACTAAAGATTATATTTGAAGGGACTCCTTCCATCCAGAGAAGTTATATTGGTCTGGATCAGCTCTGGGTCTGTATCTGTGCACAGGCCCCTTCCAGAAAGCCTTGCTCAGCTGATGAATTCACTAGTGGCCAGTTCATTGCCCAGGAATCAGTCCATGACTACCAGCAGGACTGTTCTGATAAGAGTGATGAAGACCCAGTGATTTGCTGTAAATGAATCAATAGTTCACTCATTAACATGCTCAAATTCATGACTGTAGTTGGATTTAAAATAGACTGTAGTTGGATTTAAAAGTTGGGTGTAAGCGGGATAAAAGCAGTGGAAAAAATACAATAAAATGCTTTACAAAAAATAAAATAAAATACTAATCTTTGCTTTAAGCAAGGTAGAGCTAATATGAAATAAGATGAATGTATATTCTCATTCCAAAGCTAACGGTACTGTTCTTCTTTTAAAAAAAGATTTTATTTATTTATTTTTTTAGACAAAGGGGAAGGGAGGGGGAAAGAGAGGGAGAGAATCATGTGGTTGCCTCATGTACACCCCCTACTAGGGACCTGGGTCACAAGTCAGCCATGTAACCTGACTGGGAATCGAACTGGTGACGCTTTAATCTGTGTTTAAATCAAAACGGTGGAAAATAATGTGGGGGAGGAATTCTTTAATTTGTAGAACTTGTTAGAGTACTTAAAATGCTAATATAAGTTTGACACTTCAAAGGAAAAGTTGGTATAATACGCAAGTGAAAGAAGCTTAAACCAAAAATGCACTTAAACTGATGCAATGCATTTAATTTTTATTATGACACTGTCTCTAAATATCATTTGTATTGTTTTTAAATTATTGAGTACTAAAAATACTTCCAGAAGGCCAAGGATAACAAATTCTGGGAACCCCAAATTCTCAGAATTTATTTATAAAAAATTAATAAAATACTTTTCTTAGAAAATTCCATACTGTTTTCCATAGTGGTTGTACCAGTCTGCACTCCCACCAACAGTGCACTAGGGTCCCCTTTTCTCCACAGCCTCTCCAACACTTGCTGTTTGTTGCTTTGTTTATGAGGGCCATTCTGACTGGTGTCAAGTGGTATCTCATTGTGGTTTTAATTTGCATCTCTCTGATAGCTAGCGATATCGAGCATCTTTTCATGTGTCTCTGGATCCTCTGTATGTCCTCCTTGGAGAAGTGTCTGCCCAAGTCCTTTGCCCATTTTTTAATTGGGTTGCTTGTTGTCTTAGAGTGGAGTCATGTAAGTTCTGTATATATTTTGGAGATTAAACCCTTGTCTGAGGTATCATTGGTAAATATGTTTTCCCATACAGTTGGTTCTCTTTTTATTTTAATACTGTTTTCTTTAGACATGCAGAAGCTTTTTATTTTGATGAGATCCCATTTGTTTATTCTTTCCTTTATGTCCATTGCTTTAGGGGACATATCAGTAAAAATGTTGCTGCGTGAAAATGGATCTGCCTTTTGACCCAGTAATTCCACTGCTTGGATTATATCCTAAGAACCCTGAAACACCAATCCAAAAGAACCTATGCACCCCTATGTTCATAGCAGCACAATTTACAATAGCCAAGTGTTGGAAGCAACTTAGATGCCCATCGGTAAATGAATGGATCAAAAAACTGTGGTACATTTTCACAATGGAATTCTATGCAGCAGAAAGAAAGGAGGAGCTCCTACCCTTTGCAACAACATGGATGGAACTGGAGAGCATCATGCTAAGTGAAATAAGCCAGGCACTGAAAGACAAATACCATATGATCTCACCTTTAACAGGAACCTAATCAACAAAACAAACAAGCATAATATAACCAAAGACACTGAAATTGGGAACAGGCTGACAGTCACCAGAGGGGAGAGGAGAGAGAATTTCAGGGGAAAAGGGGAAGGGTTTACAAGAACAAGTATAAAGGACACATGGACAAAAACTATGGGGGATAGAAATGGGAGGGAGGTGGGGAAGGTTAGGGTGGTGGGCTGGGGTGGGAGTAAAAGACAGAAATCTGTACAAGATCAACCATTAAAATAAAAATTAAAAAAATAATAAAATACAATTTATTTATTAAAAATATTAAGAAAATATTCTTACAAGTTTAAAAGTAAGTCACCTTTCAAGTACGCTCCATTTGATGCAATACACCTCTCGAGACTTTTTTCCATTGCTCAAAACAGTTTTTGAGCTTGTCAGTTTTGATACCTTTTAGTGCTTCTGCCATTTTTTGTTTCACTTCTTCCACATCTGCAAAATGTTTCTCTCTGAGGACTTTTTTCATCTGGGGAAACAAACAAACAACAAATGTTGCTCTAACCAAGATCTGATAAATAGGGAGGGTGGGACACAGGGCTCATGCCGTTTTTGGTCAAAAACTGCTGAACACTTAGTGAGGTGTGGGAGGTGGTGCTTGTAAAAAACCCATCATGGAAATGGGCAAACACATTGAAAGAGTCTTCAAAAAACAAAGTCACTGAAGCCAAATGCAGCCTCTCACAACAACGCCAGCTGGTAAGCTGATACAGATGGGTTACTAGAACACTGCCCTAGTTGGGGAAACCTATTCTATAAAGGGCTTTCCCTCAAGAAGATAATTCCAGTTTTGGGGTGTCCACCCTCATATGTGTGTTTAGTGGAAAAAAGATTCTTGTGGTTTCTTAATAAATATTAACAACAAGTTTACATAATATCATACTAAAATCTAATATCTGCTTATTGAGTGGAATATTCCCCATGATTCCTATACATACTCTTTTCCTATGTAATAGAGAACTGGTTTACTTTGACCTAGATAATTTGTAAATATTTTAATTTTTCTGACCCAGAAGAATTTTCCTTAGCTGCCACAATGAAATTTGTTTCCTTCTGCCAATATGCTGCAGTGGTTAAATATGCAAGAGAAAGCTTTGTCATAAATTAAAAATATTACTATAGTAAGGAACTCTGAAATTTCACTAAAATTATGAACAATGTCATATCTCATGTTCTGAGTAGAGATGGTGGAGTATGTTTTATAATCACAGAAATTTAAATAAAGGCCACCCAGTAATCAAAATCACATTAGAATGAATACATTTTGTTTATAATATTAATCAAAGATCTTTGAGATTTTATAAATATTTAGTATTTAACATAAAAGGTATCGAAAGACATTTATTTGTTTCCAGAATGTTTGGGCCTCCTGGTTTTCTTCAGATATTTATAATTTTACTGCAAACTTTTTGAATTATATATGGGAAATATTAATGAAATACCTTTAACTTTGGTGACTAAAATTTGACTTATATTTTATATTGCAGTTAAATTCTAGCATATCACCTTTAGAAAAAGTCATTTGAAATAAACTTGAATAAATTCCATCGGTAAAAACAACTGAAAAACTCACCACAATTTTTATGGAAGTGATTATACTATTTTGCTTATACATATATCTATGGTGATGGATTTTAAAAATTAATTTTCCTTTTTCAAAGGACAGTAGTGTTTAATGTTCTGTGAAAAGTGCAATAATTGGCATTTTAACTGATAAAAATCCATGTAATAAAAGAAATGGTCTGAACTTTTTCTCTCCTAAAGTCAAATTTTAACATATATACAACCAAAATTTTTATAGACTTTATTTATTTATTTTTAGACAGAGGGGAAAGGGTAGGAGAAACGGAGAGAGAGAAACATCTATGTGTGGTTGCTTATTGCACACTCCCCACTGGGGACGTGGCTTGCAACCCAGGTGTGTGTCCTGACTGGGAATCAAACTGGCAGTGCTTAGGTTTGCAGGCCAGCACTCAATCCACTGAGCCACACCAGCCAGAGCTATACAACTCAAATTTATTGTGTCTTGAAATCTTTACATCTTTGCAATCGAGTGACACAGCGCAGTTATGAAGAGTCTGTCAAAGGGTTTGGTAATGTGTGGGTCCCATTGTACTTTCCTTTTCCTCACTCATTGGTCTTATGGCCATTTTACACCATTACCCAGTTGGGGACTAGAGGATTGCTAGAATAATAGGTTACTCCAGTGGCTCCCTGCAATAAAGATTATTGTTTGCACAGACCTTCTTCCTTTGTGTATCAATATATAATTTATTTCCCCGTTAGAGCAATATTGAATTTATTGTTCAAACAAGGGCACTTGAGAAGAAAAAGGAGAGGTATTAATTGTTATGCTAGGACAACAGGTATTATCTGGGACAATTCTGTGCCAAAGCAGATGTGTTATCACCCTACTCATGAAGACTGTCCATGCCAGGGAAATGTGTTTCTTAGGAATTGGGGGTACTCTTGCGGGGGAGACAGAAAGATTTCTTGATCAAGTTCATAACCAAGAATTTGGAACTTGTAAGCACATTTAAGAGGTCAAGTATGTATTTTGAATTTTTCATATTTCTGCACCCCACCAATTGATTGGAAGACCTGGGAGGTTGCCTAGTAGGTGGCAAAGTTCATAGATGACCCAGGAAGTAGACCAGAGGATTTTCCGGATGCCCAGGGAGACAGTCACAGCTAAGCTGAGGTGCTTAAGGTTATGTAAAAAAAATGGAAAAGACTCTCCTTTGAGGAGTAAGTTTTCATCAATAGCAGTATCCTGTAAACTCTTACAGCCTGAGCTGAGAAAAGAAAAACATCCACAAGCAATAGAGATTTCCATTTAGATATATGGGTAAATGGATTTCCTTGTAATATTGATTCACCATTAAGTAATGTATTGTAGTTAATTCATTTGTTTTTATTTGGGGGGATCCATTTGAGGGAGAAAATAATATTTGCTTGAAAAGAAAAAATATTTTACATTACATATCCATGTTATGATCATCTAAACCAGCATAGCTCTGAAATCTAAACCTGTAGAGAAAAATTCTCTACATTGCTATTTGCAATGTGCCATTGTTATTTGCATAGAGCATTTCAGTGTTTAAAAGCTAACATGTTAATGATGAAATAGGACATGAAAGCAGGCATTCCTTTTTATAGAAATTTGAAAATCATTTTATTAAGATACAGTAAGCTTATTCAATATACTGGCCAAATGGTCATACTATTTAAAATGGAAAATAATGCCTAGGAGCAAGCATATGATAATGGAATCTTTTTAATTCAGAGACAGAATGCCTGGTTTAGGGAGGTTTCAAAGTATAAGCTTTGTCATCAGACAGCTCAAAGCCTGGATGTTCCATTTACTAAAAATTATGATAGGCAAGTTGCTTACTGCTAAAGTCCCATTTTTCTTTTTTGGGAATAATTGCACTTACTGTGTAGTGCATTTGCAAAGACTAATAATATATGCAAAATACCTAGTACATACTTGGAGCTTAGTGCTAATGTGGCTATTGTTACTGTTATTAAAATAATAGCATTATGATCTTAGGGAGCTTGTGAAAACTATGTGTTTCCTGACCAAGAATAATTTTGTCCTCCTTTCCACTGCTATAAAAATTGTGCTTGTATAAAGAGAAATACATGGAAATATTTTGAAATTAATTGTGTTAATTTATTCCCCAATCTATGACTCTTAATTTAGGAAATGAGTACATGAAAACTAGTTACTCAAGAACACAAATTAGCTCTTTAGAATTTCTAGTTTCCTGCTCAGCCCTTTGAAAGTTGCTAGTTTTTTCTCACTAATTTGTTGACAAAACCAGGGAAAATGCCTGTGAAGCTTACCCCAAATCCTGACTTTCTCCAGCACTAGTTCTTTTGTGATAAATGTAGGAACTGAAGATATTTTCAAAATTTTTAGTTTCATATTAAGAGGGAGAAACAGCAGAGTTATGAATATGTAATTTACTTGCAATTCCAAAATGATGAGCACTTTGTTTTAGAAACTGTTAAAATAGCATAATAGAAAGAATACCAAGGTGCTGAACTGAACCTCTTTAGGTGTCCAGAATTAATTTAAATTCCCTCCTTTAGGATGGATATGTTTAAACTACCATCTTAGCGAGTGAATCTTGTTCATCTTGGCAGGCGAAGGAGTTACTCCTGGAAAGCTGTGGTTTCGCCTTGCATCATGAAATACAATGGAGATGGGCAACCAGGGTGGCAGGACTATGACAGATGCATAGATAGAAGACTATAGAAGGGTGATGCCTCACACAGCACGTGGAAAACTTTGTGAAATTGGAAAACTAAAACTATCCTTATAATCAGAAAACATTCTTTACAAAGTAGAATGGTTATTCTGACCTTCTAAATAGATCCGCTAGTACAGCTGGACGTTTTACTGCATGCTCCAACTTCATTTCTCCTCAGCTGTTTTCTTGTCCATGTATAACAGCAAATCACCTCCTGTGTGACTTTGAGTCTGGTTTCTGGGTCTGGGAGCCATTTCTCACAGCAGATTCACACCGGGAATTTGGGAAAGGATTGACCAGCGGAGAGAACCATTTTTCTGAGGCTGATCACCCAGCAAACAGGAATCATGGTAGGATATCAAAAAATGATTAGTTGCTTTCTTTCATGTTGCAGAATGATGATCCTGTGTATTTTCATTTCTATCTGTAGATTATGTACGTGGAACTCTGGTTTGTCTTGCTGTAAACTCTCTTGATGAACTTAAAAATTGGCAGTTAATATATAACCAACATTTCTGTTGCTGCATTTTTCTGAAAGGTTGGAGTGAAAGTATGAAGAGGGAGAAAAGTCTTCTGATAATTTTCTCTACTAACCAGGAATGACAGACAGTAGACTTGCCTTCCTTTTAGAGAAATCCAAAAACCAAAAGAAACATAGTTTAATCTTCTTTCATGGAGCAGAGAAAAGAGGTTTAGCATTATCTATAAAACAGATCTACAAATACTTGAGTGCAATTTAATCAATCTTAAGGCTTCCTTGTAAGAAACGATCTTACTTTTTCCATCTGTTATTTTAATTATATGTTTGTTTTAATATTTAGATATTTTAAAAATTTATTGATCTTAGAATGGAGGAGAGAGAGAAAAGAAAGACTCATTTGCTGTTTCAGTTATTGATAAGCACCATTGCAATTTTTACATACCCCTTAAAGCAGAGCAACCATAACTACACATAGCATTCCAATAAAGATTTCTGAAAGTCCTATGAAGACAGAAGGGGTTTGCTCTATTTTTTGTTCTGTTTTGTTTAGATGCCATTGTCCAGATGCATTAATATCATATTAAATTTAAAACAACACAACTGTACTCTAGATAGTAGTTAAGTTTATATATTCCCATTGGACATTATTTGTTTCTCTTTTGAGATTTCCAAAGTATGTCAAAACTCACTGTGTTGACTGATATTTTTAGTTATCACCATTGGAAATTGGGGCTGGGGGGGAGGATATTAGGGTATGGGGGGAAACTTTGGCCAATCATCTATTGTCTAAAACTGTACAACCAGCTCATTATTTGACAGTGGAATAAAGTCTTAATTTTTGCTTTTGTGCCAATGAGTTTTGTTTTTCTTTAAGATTTTTTTGACAGGCCCTGGCTGGTGTAGCTCAGTGGATTGAGCGCGGGCCTGCGAACCAGAGGATCGCGGTTCGATTCCCAGTCAGGGCACATGCCTGGGTTGCAGGCCAGTTCCCGGCGGGGAACACACGAGAGGCAACCGTACATTGATGTTTCTCTCCCTCTCCCTCTCTCCTACCCTTCCCCTCTAAAGATAAATAAATAAAAATAAATAAATAAATAAATAAAATATATCTTAAAAAAAAAAAGATGCTCTTTAAAAAAAAAAGATTTTTTTGACAGAATGGATTAAGTTTAAAGTTTAAAATAGAAAGGAAACTATTAATTATTAGAACTATATGTTCATGACATATTTTTTCCAAGCTCATGCAATTTTTTTTTTTCTTTTCTCAAACCAGTTATTGAGTACATGCCATATACTAGACCTAGGTGAGCACAGCTGGACTTCATGGTCCCTGCCTTGAGGGGTCACACTCTAGTGACTGAAGCTGATAAGGAGGGATTTGCAATGAGATGTGATAAATGCTTTATAGGGGATGGATGGTGGCTCAAGCGGTTTGTGATGCCTTACTGAAGGAGAAGTGGCAGAACCAAGGAGAGATGGCAGGGAATGTATTTTAATTAGAGGAAATGTCCTGGAAGAAGTAGTTCTGTTTGAGAGATGTGCCTGTTTGGACAAGGACTATAGAAAAGAGAAAACAGGAGAAGAAGTAAGGGGACTGCAGAAAGCACCTATGAATTTAAAGTTTATCTGGAGGATAATGGTGCCTAAATCAGTCATATTTAAGCATGCAACCAATCAGATTTGTTCTAAAAGGCCATTCTTGCTGAGATGAGGGTAATGGAGAATATGAAAGATTCAGGGGAAAATGGATGGATTGATGTAGTATCAATGAGAGATGGTGTAGGCCTAAGCCAAGGCAGTGGTTCATAAAAGTCAGCTTCTCACATCGTGTGCGCGGTGGCCTTACATGGTATCTGCTAGAGTGGGATAGTGAACATACCAGCTGCCCAGGGGTCATTCAGGGCGTTGCTACTGCACATGTTTGCTAACACTTCTGTGCTGCAGGACTTTTAGCTAGAAAGTAGGGGAAATAAAAGTGCCTTCCATGTAAAATTATTGTAAGAATAAAATGAAATAATACATGTTAAGTTTTTTCATATACTAAGAGCTCAATAAACATCAATAGATATTTGGTATCCACTCTAACAGAAATACTGAATACCACCAGAGCAATGACAATTAGAAAACACAATTATAATTCACCTTCAGACTCTTGCCATCTTATAATGACTTCTTAATTATGATTTATGCTAAAAAGATTGTAAAAGGGCTCCTTTGTTAAGTTTTGAAAGACCACTATTGTTTTCCTGTAATATATTCCATGATGAAAGATAATAAGAAACTGGAAAAACTGGGGGCAGCTGTTAGAATTCAAACTGTAAGGGACAAAAAAATTGCATTTTCACTCACCAGTTAATGGACATTTGGGTTGTTTTTAAATGTTTCTTGATTATGAATCTACTATAAAATTTGCATATAGTTTTTTGTCTGCATATACGTTTTCATTTATGTTGAGTACTCTGTCGAATGCCTATGTTTAATTAATTTTTTTCTCTGATTGGTGAGAAAAGCCTAGTATTTCTGGTTGTTGGTGGAACTTTGGGACATGATGCAGCTGCCCCTTCAGGCTGTTCCCCCACCCCACCCCAGCATCAGGTAGTCTCCTCACACTCACGCCCTGGTCAGTACTCAGCTGGAGATTCGGCTGTGGGGAGGGGGCACTCTTCTGCAGATCTGTGGAGCTCTCTGTCTTTGTAGCCCACCCCCTCCTGGCACTCTATCTTATGAACTCTAGCCACCTGGGTGTCCCCAAAGTCCCAATTTCATCTTTACAACTTGAAGAGACCGCCACACCCATCTGGTTTCCTGCTTTCTACATGGCAGCTGGAAACTCCATCTAGATGGTAAGCTGGGAAATTGTATGGCTTAGCTCATTTGTTCCCACTCTTTCAGCGACCATTTTCTAGTGATCCTGTGTCCCCATCGTCCTACATTTGAAAATCATTATTTAAATATGTATTTTTTCTGATATTTTTCCTAGTTTAAGAGAGGGGACTAAATCTGGTCCATGATACTCAACCTTGCCTGGAAGTAGAAAAAGCCTAATTCATTTCGTTTGTCCATTTCTTTGAACTGGATATGCTATAATCTATCTCGCCATTCCCCCTATTGATTAACAGTACCATAACAATGTATTCAAAATTTATTCTTGTACACAGTTATTCACATAGGGTGAGTTTAATACTATGCAATAGTTAACTGGGGTTGAGACTTCTATATTGTCACAAACATATCTGAACTTATATTTTTGATAAATATTGATATTTTACTTTCCCTACAAATTCTAATAGTTAAATTTTTACTAGCAAAATAAGAGTGAATATTTTTATTTGCCTACCAAAAATAGGCATTATATTCTCTTTTAAATTTTTCAGTTTATGAGTGTGAAATGATTTCTTATGGGTGTAAAATGATTTCTTATGTGAAACTTCCACTTGTATTTTTTTTTAATTTTATGTATTTTTTAGAGAGAGGGGAAGGGAGGAAGAGAGGGAGAGAAACAGTGATGTGTGAGAGAAACGTCCATTAGATGCCTTTCGCAAGACCTCAACTGGGGACTTTTCCTTTAACCCAGGCATGTGCCCTGACCACGAGTTGAACCAATGACCCTTCAGTTCGTAGGTGGGCGCTCTATCCACTGAGCTAATACCAGCCAAGGCTGTTATTAGGTTTTGGGTTTTTTTAAGTGTATTTTATTGATTATGCTATTCTAGTTGTCCCATTTTTTCTTCCCTTTATCCCCTCCACCCTGCATCCCCGTGATCTTTTCAAATGTTTCTAACATTTCAATTTATTTATATCTGCTTTAGTTTCTCTAAATAATATTTTATAGCTTTCAATGTGTAAGTTTTAAAAATATTTTGGTAATGTTTTCCTAGGTTTTTGATATATAAATTTAAATATATTATTCATTTTTAAATATTAGTTAAAATTCTCTTAGGACTGAACTTAGCTTTCAAATAAATTTAATAAATGTTTACTAACAATATTTTTGTATTATCATCTTTCCATCTAAAAATGTTACCTCTTCTTATTTATCAGAGCATTTGTAGTCTTCTACAGGTTTTGTAATGTTCTTTAAGCTCTACTTCTTGTTAAATTTATTTCTATGTATTATGTATTAATGTTACTGTCAAGGAAATATTTCTCATCATTTCTATATATCTTATTACTATAGTTAATAAAAGTAACAAAATATTTGTTTTCATTTATCTTACCAAATTTCTTTATTAATACTTGTCATTATTCAAAAAATAAAACTCCTGGTAATTTCTACTTTTACAATTCTGTCATTGGCCAAACATAACTTTATCTCTAGATATTGTTTTCTTTTCTATGTTCACAAGACCTATTAGATTAGCCTAAGGTAATATTGCCTATTTAATGACAGGGATCTCTAGTTTCTCATTATAATTAAATTAGTTCTGTTGTTTGCCGTTTAGGATGTTGTTTATTTTGGGTCCAGTCATTAGTCTTTATTTAATTGTTTTATTTTAATGTTTTATTGTCTTATTATTTGGAATGGCTGGTTTTTCACAGTGTTTGCAAAATCTGTAATTTTACCTTTTAATTTCTTGACCTATTTGACTATGTTGATAGAGCTGCTAAATTAAATGAAACTTGCATTTTTGGAAAACTCTGGCCAGGACATAGAATTATTTGATAAAGATTTCAAATGTAATTGATCGCATTTTTATATCAACTTTTGTATCTCTGATCATGAATGATGTTGCTTGATAGTATTTTTTTAATTCTTCTATTTTCTTCCTTTTTTAAAAGATATCTGCATGCATCATAACATGAGTCAGGGGGCTCTCTTTATTTTTCTAAGACCCAAGATCGCTTGAATAATGTTGCAAATATTTATTCTTTAAAAATTAAATAAAACTTAGTCATGAGGCTGTGCATTTCTAGTAGATTTTTTTAAATCATGCTTCCAGTTACTTTGTGGTATAACCAATTTATTCAAAACTTTTCATCTTTTAGATCTCGGACTTTTAGCGTTTTATGTTCTGTTCTTTAGTAAGTGTGTGAAACTGCATACACTGTTTCAAATGTCTGAAGAGTAAGATCTTTGAATACTTGTTAATTTTTAGAATTTTGGTTAGACTTTTGAAAGTCTAATTTTGAATATCACTGGAGTTTTACTTGAACCTGAGGATTTGAAATTTGGAATAAATTTTCAAAAATATGTTTTCCTACTCTATTCTTTTATAGGTGAAATATAGAGAATTTTATGAGCTTATACATACACTGTTTCTGATAGTTGTAGGTTGGAATTTGGGAACATTAGTCTTTCTCCTTCCCAGTTAGCTCTGAGATTTAAAAACCGTATAAACTGGAGTCTATTTTTTCCACTCAGGAATGACACCACTGACTTGCAACCTTGGTTATTTTGTTAAACACATGGAGGTAGCTATAAAATAATACATTTTATTTCTGAAATCTTTTCATTTCTTTGCAGTCAGCACTGACTTATATCTAGAGAAATCTCCTTGTGAATGTGGTATTTTCTGGTAAAAATTGTTGGCTTCCCAAATCGCCCATCACTTTGTGATTATCAAAGGGCAGTGTCAGACCTTGACATTGTTCGGCATGGCCTTCCTTGTGTGTTTTCAATATTCAATGACAGCACCTGCCCCCAGCAGCATTTCAGGTGTGTGATCTATTGAGCTGCCGAGAGATGTTATCCCTGCACGTTCACCACGAGCACATCCACTGTAGTTAAAATCTAAAAGCAGTTATTTTGTTAAGGTCCAGATTAGATCTTTAATTAAGCTTTCATCCCCAGTAGCACAGACAACAATGTCAAACACATAAGGCCCAGGAGAAACCAAACTTATCCCTAGGCTTGTACCCTTCAGAACTCTGTGCAGAAATTTAAAAATAAAGCTCTCACAGGAATTTCTTAAGGGCATATTGAATATCTAATTGTAAGCTTAGAAGCTTCATTTAATTTGATTTCAAATGGTATGGTGAGAGTTAAGCCAATAAAAATATTTGTTTAAGAGGATTAGTTCAAGAGCTTGTTTTTAATCAATTCGATTTTATTTTAGTTGTTTAATGTTATCCATCTGAAAGCACTTTGGGTTAACTATAAGTTTAATGGTGAATATGTAAAAATACAATTTTCTTTATTTAATTGACAGTTGAATGTGTACCAGAATAAGATGCTAGGGCAAGGGACTGCTGAATGTACAAAGGTAGCACCTGTATCCTTATGACTTTATACTTGTTTTTCAGGATCATTTATTTATTTTGGGCACATAGATTGCCTGGAGTGGCCAAGTTTGGAAGTCCTTTTCTTACAAAATCACTTACTGCTTCTGACCCAGGTCAGGTAATCTACTATTAGAATTTCCATGGGCTATTTTGTGTTTGTAAACTGTTAGCCTTGGGCTACTCGTTCCAGGACATGTCTGCTAAGTTTTATCACTGTTTTCATGATGAATTAAGAGATACAAAGGAGCTATTTCAACATGAAATATTCATATTCTTTTGAGAGACCATTTGCAACATGTAAGTCATACCATTCTTTTTTAAGGGAGGGTGGGGCATTAAAGAATATTTCTATTATTTTGTATTCTTTCACATAATTATTTCAATAATCTAAAAGCTGTTAATACATGTTGTGTAAACTGTTTTTTATTTTGGCCAATATTAATTGAGTAAAATAAAAAGTTAAATAAATGCTTGTTGAAATAAAAATGACAGGATGAAGAAGAAAAGATAAATATGTGTAGAAAAATAATTATATTTTCTGAAATTTTATTTTTTCAGTTAGTCCTCCTTGGTCAACAGACAAAGGGATGCTCAATTCATTTCAAAATCACAATAGATGAGAAAGCTGAGAATTGCCCCTGACTGGTGTGGCTTAGTTGGTTGGGAATAGTTCCCTTTAGAGTAGGTCACCAGTTCAATTCTCCGTTAGGGCATACACCTGCGTTGTGGGTTTGGCCCTCAGGGTGTGTACAAGAGGGAGCTGATGGATGCTTCCCTTTCGCATTGATGTTTCTCTCCCTCCCCTTCACCTCATCCCCTCTCTCTAAAAATAAATAAATAAAATCTTTGGGGGAAAAAAAAAAGAAAGCTGAGCATTGGAGTCAGACAGACCTGGTGTAATTTCACTTCTGCCACTTTTTGAATCTCAGTTTTTTCCACAGTTTAAATGCTTTTTTTTTTTTTTTTGAGACTCCATGTCTATACTGGAAGCATTCATATTAGCATACCTTCTTCATATGGGTTGTGAGGCTTAAAATGTGATGAAAGGCCTGGCCAGGTGGCTCTGGATTGGAGTGTAGTCCTATTCACCAAAAGATTACAAGGTTGCAACATTCCCAATCAGGGCACATACCTAGGCTGCGGGTTTGGTCCGAAGTCAGAGAGAGCCTGGGAGGCAACCAATCAATGTTTCTCTCTCTCTTCCTCCCTCCCTTCCCCTCTCTCTATAAAATCAATAAACATAATCTTGGGTGAGGATTAAAAAATGTGATTAAACAAATCACCTGGCAAAGTATTTGGCACAGAATAGGTGTTCACTAAATATAATTTCTTTCCTTTCCATAAAACTGAAAACTAAATTAGGTATCTGTTTGTTTGCCTTGCTTGCAGTACTTTTGAGATTTCTGACATGTCTCTAAGCCCTTAGGATTTCAGCTCCTATGTTTTTTCCTTTAGTTATCAAGCACTAATGAAGAGATCAATACTGCCACATGCTAAATCGATTGCCTGTAAACACAGATTATAGCACTTTACTCAGGCATTCCTGGTAATAAATAAATTACGTATCATTTAGAGGTCTAAATATAATTATATTTTCAGCTTAGTAGAAGTCTGAGAATCCCCAGAATTCTTAGTAGGTGTTCTTCCTCATTCATTTATTTTTTTCCCTTGCCTATTTCTGTGTGGGAATTAGGATTAAAACAACTGTCTGGATTTGATTTTCACTTCAGTCAGGTGCGTGGTGTACTCTCCCACCTTGGGTTTATTTTAATTAAGTCCTATGCGATAAATACAGTTGTTTGTTTGTTTTATTTTGTCTGAGCACTCCTGGAGATTTTACTTGCTCTTTCAAGGTCATGCACCAAAGTGATGTGATCTGTACTGTTAAATATATTAAATACATCAGATACTAAAGGATAGAATATATTAATTCTGCCTTCTACACAACACTTTGAGCACAAAGCTTAAGAGTTTGCTAGAAATTTCTGAGACTCACTGAGAAATCATGTTTTCTTTTTCCTTTTAAATAATATGTATTTCCCATTATTGTACACTGGTAGCCATTCATTTGTGGCACTGGGATTCTGTTTCAATTTATGATTATTTCCACTTGAGGACATTTTTCTCTACAGTTACTTAAATTTGGAGTTTAGCCGTGGGAAGTTGTTTTAAAGCAGTGGATAGTATCAGGGATTTGTAACCTTTTGGCATCTCTGGGCCACACTGGAAAAAGAAGAGTTGTCTTGGGTCACACTAAATACATTGCAATGTGTAATCATAAAAAAATCTCCTAACATTTTAAGTAAATTTATGACTTTGTGTTCGGCCGCATTCATAGCCCTTCTGGGCCATGTATGGCCTGCAGGCTGCGGGTTGGACACCCCGATAGATGCTTCAGAGTCTGTCTGTCAGAAACAAGTCCTCAGCCTCCCAAGGCCTCGGGTTTTGATTTGTTTGCCTTCATGTTTTGGAAAAGTGAGAGTGTTTCTAGAACCCATTGCAGAACGCCAGAAGAAATATGTTTTTTAAAATATATTTTACTGATTATGCTGTTACAGTTGTCCCATTTTCTCTCCTTTATTCCCCTCTGCCCTGAACACCCCCTCCCACCCACATCCCCCCTTTAAATATTTGGGTTTTTCTACACTTTGTCTGCATCTGCTTTAATGTTAGTAAACTTTGAGTTAGAGGAAGGGATATTTGAATTACTTTATAATGTTTTCCAGCTTAGGAAGCAGTATTAGACTGTTAAGAGAATATTATTTATAGTCTGGGATAAACATAGCTAATGTTATCTCCAACAAGAATGTTCTAAGAATATAATATTACTTTTTATAAGTCAGTGGTAATGTTTGATTCTTTTATAAAAGTTACAGAATAAGGGAACAAACCAAGTTCTTATCTTCTCGAGTAATCGCAAATCCAGCTGATCTTCCTACTGTGACATATTGATTATAGCTGTATTCATGGAATAGCAAATGCCCTTCATTATCAAATGATGGAGTGAGGCAGCGAGATAACCAGGCACTTTGTATGATCAGAGCCTTCATTTTATAACATTGTATGATTTCCCCCTACATAATTGTTTCAGGCTAATACAGTTAAGAATGTATTTTTAAAGGACTTTAAAAGATCATGAAGCTTTCATTTGTGTGTCCTTTTCTAACAGGAGACTTTCAGGGTTATCTTGCATTACTACCTTGTACTTTATGTATGGCCAACACATGACATCAACATGCACACTCGTTCCCAGTTTGTCATCGCTCAAGATGAGGACTTTAATTTAAAAGCTTCCAACCTTCCTTCAGTCACTGGTGGAAACTTGGCATTTTTCTCTTT
This sequence comes from Glossophaga mutica, assembly GCA_039655065.1. Classification (NCBI taxonomy): domain Eukaryota; kingdom Metazoa; phylum Chordata; class Mammalia; order Chiroptera; family Phyllostomidae; genus Glossophaga; species Glossophaga mutica. Next base: position 165,280,228 of record CM077303.1, read on the forward strand.
AATAGCCAGGAGATAGGACAAACAGAACGAGTGGGAGCCAGCAGCCACTATTTCTTGTTGATATTGAAATGTTACTGCTGTTGGTTAACTAGGAAATATCAACTATGAAGAGGATTTATGTGAATTAATATTTTATGAGTTCTCATATTTGAGTTACTGTATAAAAATAATATTTCACTTCAGAATTTCACAGTTAAATACAGGATTATTAATAATATAAAATCTGCTTCATATATATTTTGTATATTTAAAAAATTCACAAATAAGAAAAAGTGAATGAAGACATCAGGGCAAAGAGAGAGGAAGCAAGAGATGGGCTGGTTCCCAAACAAAGTGTGCCAGGGCCAGGCTGCGCATGTGCATCTGAGTTTTTCAGCAGCCGGTGCAGAGAAGACATGTAAGTCATCATTCAGTTCAGATTGTAGAATGTAAAAAGAAAAAAGCAAAAGCAAAAGCAAAACAAAACTAGTTCAGAGACTTCTCCCCGAATGCCCATGGCAATACCAATGCAAACATGTTTTATCTGATTCAGTACACACATAGTGCTTACCTATTCTGTGCTGATCACAGCTCTCAGTGCTTTAAGAGTAGTGCTAACAGACTAGAGTCTCATGAGGGACACTGGCAGCAATTCAGGGTTAAGTGCTGCAAGAAGATGAGTACAGAATAACAATGATAACCCACTCACAGCAACTCTCTCAATGAGTTTTGAAAGGCCATGCCTTATAATGTTCCCAAGTAGAACATTGATGTAATAAACTTACATCAATGACAAATTAAAGGAAAAAAAAGTAATTATGGAGTGGGGCTTGGGGTGGTGCAATCGCACTTTGTTCCCTGATTGTTTTGTGTAGTCCAAGGATAGATGTCAGAGTGACAGATTCCAGAGGAAGCAACAGCTGTGGGGGAAACACTGAGCAGCTATTGTCTCCACTTGTATATGATCAAAGCACATGCAGATTACCGTATTTTCAGACCATAAGATGCACCTAGGTTTTAGAGGAGGAAAATAGGGAAAAAATTTTGAAGCAAAAAATGTGGTGAAATATTTAATAACATAAATAACATAATATTTCACTAATGTAAATGTAAACAGAATGCAACAGCAGCATTAACAACCATTATTCCTCCCAGACTGGGGGGGGGGGAGGGAGGGTGTGTCTTATAGTCCTTTAATAACATAAATAACATAATATTTCACTAATGTAAATGTAAACAGAATGCAACAGCAGCATTAACAACCATTATTCCTCCCAGACTGGGGGCGGGGGGTGTCTTATAGTCCGAAAAATACAGTAATCGTTAAGTGAGAAAAACAGGAGGTACAGATATCTTAACTTGTTCCCTTTTTTTTTCTTTTATTTTTAAACTATTTTTCTCACTATTTTTGTTATTCTAGATCTTGAAGACATAGCAGGGTCTGTTTTAAAGCACCAATGGCCGAGGTAGGTGAGTGTTGGAATACAACTGAGAAAGGGCATGAAGGACAACCAGCTCTGAGACAGAGAAGCAATAGGCACAAAGACCACAGGAAAGCTGAGGAAAGAAGCTGGAAATATGAGGAGTAGAGTTTCAGCTGGAGACAGACCAAAGGCAAATGGAACAGAAAACAGAGAAATAAGGAAGAAATCATTTGAACTTTTCAATAATGTCCTGTTATATGTCCTTCACAGCATTAAGTGTCAGAGAGCCTAATTACTGCTTTGTATAATGGGCCCCTCCTCCAGGGAACATCACAGGACACCTTAGAAACCAACCAGCTCTGGCTTCAGAGACAGCATCAGTTCTCCAGTTTACTCACTCACTGGTAGCTAAGCCACCTGATAAGATGTGATAATGTGAGCTTTGTTTTTTTTCTCTCCAATTTGCAATAAAGGAACTGCTTTGTTGGAAGCTTTTTAACCACATGAAATTCTCCTGAATACAGTGCTTTGTGTTTTGCATAGTCACACTAGATAAAAAACATGCCTTAGTGAAAACCCGAGAGAAATAAAATCAAGCCTTTAATGTTAACATTGTGTTTACCTGCTTTTTAAGGAATCAGATATGAATGAAAGAAATAATTTTCTTTAATAATGATAAGTAGTAAATACATTTTAAATGGTGTAATTTTAACATGCGTTATCATTCTGTTTAGTAGAACTTTTTGTGATGATGGAAGTTTTCCTCTGCTGTACTCTGCATGGAAGCCACTAGCTACATATAGCTACTGAGCAGCTAAAATTCCATGAGTATAACTAAGAAAAAGATTTTTAAAAGTTTTGTTTAATGTTAATTTACATGTAAATAGCCACACTATTTTTGTACCTTTGTTATTATGCACATTATACCTTATCATTCCTTTTCTTTTCACTCTCCCCTATAAAACTCTGAGGTCTGCAAGGACACCTAATGCTTTGTACGTTTTCTGACACAGAGTAGGTTCTAGGTTCTTTCTCTCCTCTCTCCCCTTCTCTCTCTGTCTTTCTCCCTCTCCCACTCCCTCCCCACCAAAGTTTATACATATTTACTTAAGCACTGATGCTAATAGTTCACTCATCCCTTCTTTTTTTTTCAGTACTTATGAACTGACTACCTACTGAATACAAATTGCCATGACAGGTTCTGTGAGGAATTCACAACATGCATCGTACTTTGGAGTTCATGTCTTGGTGTTTACTGGTGTGTATCAGGCTGAGAGCCACAGCCCTGCACACTTGCCGAGCACCTATCGGAAATCGCAGCTCTATTAATGACTTTTGTGCCAAGCTTTCATCCTCACTGATATTAAATGCGAAAAGGCTACAGAAGGTTTCTTGGTCTATAATAAACTGAAGAGTTCTGCTTAATTCTCTACAATGCCAATTAGGATAAAATGGTAAATTAAGTGTAAGTTCTAAGCCCTTATCCTATTGACTATAGATCCCATTGGTTCTTGCACTTAACACACTATTAAAATAACTTCACTCTGGTGATGTACCGAATGACAGTTTGACAGCTTAAAATTCTGATGGGGTGTGCACATTTCTTGTACAACTAGGTTTAAAGCTCTGTTTTGCATATTTACAAGCTTAGGACATGCTGAAATTACAACAGGGATCTAAAATTTAATTGTAGTTGAGGAACATAAACCCTCCCTTTCCATAGAATTTAATTAAACATTTCCATTTTACTTTACATTTTTGCTTACCTGTCAAGGTGTGAGTTTAGGTGAACCTGGCAGTAAAATCTAAAATGAAATGGGAAGCCAGAAGGAACTTTTTTGATCATGTGGTGGAAATTAAATAGGCATTGAAAACAATGTATACCACATTTAGAACAGAAAATGCTTGATATTTTATCATGAACAATTTTAAAAAAGAGAACTTAATGAAATTTTGTCAACTTTCATCTGCGCTGAAATGGCTGCCAACAGTGAAATAAATGGGTGACCTACCTACATGCACTAATGCCTGCCCATGTAACAAAATAAAAGCGCAGTGATGAAGGAAAAAGACAAGAATTTAACATATAGTGGCTCTAAAAAGGAAGCACTTTGAATCCAAAGAGAAGAATTTCATTTCTGTGGGGCCTCATCTCTGAATGTTGTGTTTTTCCTGGGGAAAAAAATGCAATCTTAATATTCTCTATGTCCTAATGAGAATGAAAAAAAATGACATGCATCTGAACTTCTTGTTATGGAGGTTTAGTTGACATATTTTATAGAGAGAATTATCCAACCATGGAGGGAATTAATTTTTGCTGTCCACAGTGCCTGGTGCTTAGTAAATGGGCAGCAAATATTGGAGGAATAAGTGACAGTGCTGAATTCTATGTTACAGCGACTGCTACCAGCACCTAAAATAATCCTCTCTCTCTATTTTCTTCACTACATAGTTAACCTGTCAAACTTTTAGATTTTGTCATCTTTGATGGTGACTAGGAAGCAAAATGACCAAGTATCTCTAGTTTCAAAAAGAACAATAGCTTACTTTGATTAGCTCCCAGATTCTTTGATAATGCCATAACATTGAAGGGATTAATGACAAGCATTACAGATTGCTTTTATGTGAGAAAACAAATTTTCAAGAAAACTCTTTCTTGATTTGGTGTTGGAATATCAAGGGGAATGAATAGAAATATCTGGTTTTGTAACTGTGAGACAGAACATGTGCCTCCCCAGATTTGGAAGAAGCAATAGGAAAGGCTCCTAGGCAGCTTCCACGATGGTGTGGACAAATACGTGTCCGAAGCGTGTTTTGGTAGTGCGCTGGCGCTGCAGTTCTTTAGACAGCTCCATGATACATGTTTAATATACCCGTTGGTGCAGCCAGCTTGAGCTTTTTCTTAAGGGGAGAATACAATGTCTGGCAAAGGAAGTGCTTACCATTTCCTGAGCTTACACACTTGGAGGAAAAGAGAATTGACATCATATTTAACACCAAAGTAGTCTGGGATATTTTTAATTATAGAAAAGCTACTTGAGACAGGTAAATAGAATATTCAAAAATATTTTTTTCAACAGGTGCAGTTTTTGGTATCGTTTGTCTCAGCCTTCACACCTATCGGTTTTTACAAGAACATCACTGGGTGGAAATATGCAAAAGTAATGTGCTCTAATCGGAATCTCTGAATCGCAGTGGAGATGAGCAAAAATCAATCTCTATGCAAAGGCTGGAGAATCTACTTTGCCTTTTCAGGCAAGAACATAAGAAATTAATTTTAAAACTCAGCAGAAGATAACTATTTAATGTCAATCTCCAACAATAATACATATATCTCACAAATTTATGTGACATCAATAAAGCAAGCACATTTACAATCAGGAATGAGCAAAGAGTTTCTTGAGAATTATCTGTAGAAGCTTAGTAAAAGTGGAGATAAGAATTGAATAGGGTGGCAGAGATTAGAGTAATTGAACAAGAATTCTTTTAAAGTGTGAGTGGTGGATTACTTATAGTGAAAAAACCTTACTTGGGCTGCGCTCACATTATAATCCTATTGCTTTATTTTCTTGCACCTGTTAATATTGATAATTTTTAAAATCAATCTTTGATGCCATTTTTTGGTTAATAATAAAAGAAAGTAATTGTAGCTTATCAAATAAGATGTCTGAAATGAGTTATTTCAGAAACTAGATTTAGAAAGTAGGTAGACTGTAATGGAAAATGTACTGCCTTTGGAGTCAGGTGGTCTGAGTTCTGATCTCTGCTCCCTCATTGTTTGCTAAGACTATGCATATTACATCTTTGAGCTCCAAATTTCCCAGTTGGTGAAACCACAGTGGTGTTCAAAGGAATTTTTTAGGGGACTCTGAGTATTAAAAAGAAAGCTGCTACAATGGTGGCTGTGAACATGGGCTCTGGAGCCTGCAGTTCAAATCCAGGTGTAAAATCATAGGGATGTTGCTTAATCCCCCTGCTTTCCTGTTTCTTCTTCGGTAAATTGGGGGTGGGTATGGTAAAGGGTCATTTTTAGGGTGTTAGGGGTTCCTGATAAATAGCAAGCCTCATATGGTTCTCATTTTTGAACCAACTGAGATAAATATAGAAGTCAGACAGATGGAGAGCAAAATATTTTGAAGTATAGAAGTCAAATATATTTTGGAGAAGATGGCTTTAGAATCTGTAGCCATATGTTTAAAATAACTTCATCTCAGAATAAACAGATTCACGCAGAGAACAACGGACCCTGCTAAAGAAATACAGGACTCGCACTTCGGGGGAAACCTCTTACCATTAACCAGGGATACTATCAGAGTGTGTGCCTCTTGACCTTGGGTTGGCTCACATAAGAGGGGTTGAATGAGAGAAGAAGCGAATAAGTTGAGAATGCCTAGCTTATTTTGCTAATGTCACCAATCAGTTCAATCTTCCTCCACCCAGGGGAAAGAATAAGGAAGGGGCCAGTAACAGCAATGCTACTTCTGGGAAGTCTCTGCTCACGCAAGCAGGAGTAGCAGGGAATAAGCATGGGCTGCTATTTGTTTTATCTACATTATAATCATTGTGAGGATTAAATGATTTATACATGTAAAGCACATGGAGGAAATCTGACAGAGTAAACAGAAAAAATGAGCTATTATTGTTGCTATGGTTATTACCTGGATGTTGTCTAGGAATAGTAGACACTCAATAAATGTTAGCATTCTTTATTTTGAGAAGGAGCCTCCTACTGATCAGAGCTCTAAGTTCAGTAGGGGCTTCTTCACTCTGCAAAAGTCTCCAAACTCCCTTGATTGTCAGGGATCCTATAAGCGATTCCACTTCCATGGATAATGGACGAAAACACTGGGAATCTGTTAACTTCCAGATGGCAAACATCTGATAAGGGTCAGTTGTGGCATCACTATAGTGTCAATCTCCATCACATGTCACAGGACAAACAAAATCAGAATGACTTGGAATCTTGCCTCATTTATTTATATCCTATCTACACTTTTTAAAATTAGGTTTACTTTTAGTTAGAATAAAATTTACCATTAAGATCTTTTAGAGTCCATTGTTAATTGACATTATTGGGAAGAAAACAGAATGTCCTTTTCCACACACACAAAAAAAACCTTCACATGAATTTTTATGGCTTTATTAATAATTGTCAAAAGATGGAAGCAATCAGATGTCCTTGAATAGGTGAATAGATAGACATTTAGTGTTAAAAACGAATGAGCTATCAAGCCATAAGACATGGAGGAACTCTAAAATGCATGTTACTAAGTGAAAGAAGCTGATATGAAAAGGCTGCGTGCGTGCTGTATGATTCCAGCTAGTGTATAACATCTGGAAAAGGTAAAACTATGAAAGCAGTAAAAAGATCAGTGGTTGCCAGGGGTTGGGGAAGGCGGGGGAGAGGAGGGATGGAAAGAGGGTTTTTAGTGCAGCAAAAACACTAGGACAATAAAATGATAGCTGCATGTCATATATACATCAGTTCAAACCCACAGAACGTACTAACAACAAGCATTGACCATAATTTAAACTGTGGACTTACTGAGAGTTTGATATGCAAATGTAAATTTATCATAGCAAATGCCCCACTCTGGTGGGGAGTGTTCGTAATAGGGGAAGCTGTATGAATGTGGGAGCCAGGGGCATATGGAAAACTCAGTACCTCCCCCTCAATCTTGCAGTGAACCTAAAGCTGCTCTGAAAGTGTTAGTAATAAACAAAACAAAACAAAAACCAGAATGTCCTTTGTTCACACCAGTTGTTTGAGAAATATTTTGAGTTGAGACAAATGCTATTCCTTTCTCGGCCTGAAGGCATTCATTAACCTATCACTATTGCTGAGGAGTTTCAGTGTTGTGTAGTTTTTTTCTCTCTCTTTAATATTTCTTTCTTTAGGATTTTGGTTTTTTGTCTTGCTGTGATTTGCAGTGCAAAGTGAAACTACTCTTTATTATCTGGAGCATAGTAACTAGTTTGTAGACTCACCAGTAGTTTGATAGGATTTTATCATTTAGTAGCAACAGATTTGTCACGCTTTCTAAAGCAGCCTTGGCCAGCCACTCTCCTCTCCCCTTATCCGCCTCCATGGGAGCTCAGCTCCACATGCTGGCTATTCTCTCTCCCCTGTTGGGGCCTCCCATTCATCACCAATCCCCTTCAGTTTAATTGTCTGTCCTTCAAAAGGAGTGAATAGTCCTGGGTTCTTGCTAAGCCTTGGCCATGTTTATTTCACCCCTTAGATGGTAAGAGTTTTGTTTCTGCCTCTATTCCTTCTTAATCTTTTTACTTGGCTGCAGCAAAGGTTTGTTTTGGAGACTACAGGTGTGTAAAAAGAAAAACAAGGTTTCCATCAAATTTCACCATTAAGAAGCCCATTACAGGTCTATAATCTCTAATCATCAATTTGGAAAATTAAAATTTGGAAAGTAGTAAGTATGTGAAAAATGAATTTAGAGGCAAAGCTTAACCTGTCCTGAACCACGTGAGGTCTTCAGGCACCTCACTTAGTGATGGGTTTGATTCGTAGGACAGCCTCTAAGCTTCTAAAGAAAATCATGTAATACAAACCATATGGATTAGATTAACATCCTCAACTCTGAAATATTAACATTTCAAAACCCAGCTGGCCCCAAAAACTTTAGATAAGGAATTGCAGGCCCTTGTTCACATTCTGGTGTGGATCAGTCCAGATTTTATACACATACAAACACCGACACAAATACACAACACATAACTATGGACAGTCACACACATACATGCAAACAGTATGGACTCACATCTCAGAACTAGCTAATGTTAACATTTTGTTTGCTTTTAATGTTAATGTTTGTTTGCCTATTAAGATGCAGTTTTATCCTCTTTTTAGCTTTTTTAAATCTCATTTCTTATCTTTTGAAGGGAAAAATTGCTCATATATTGGTTTTAAACTGATTTCTCTAAGTACATGTTAAAAAATTCAGAAATATGAATGAGGATTCTATCCAGGTTCTACCTCATTCTTTTATCAACAACACATGGAAAAGATATATCTACAAATAGTTAATCTAGCTTTCAAATATTTCAAATTTATCTTCTTGGAAACAGGTTTCTTTGTCATTTTAAATTTAGTGGATTGAATCATTTAAGGGTGACCTTAGTCCTCACCTGGCCATCAGTTCAATGTGACTAAACTCTGAACACATTTATATGACATAATCCAATCCAATCCAAATATTGGAAAGGAGAAAGGCATTCGACTCTATGACCTCCATTCTCATGTAGCCATGAAATTCTGATTTGCTGCAGTCCTTCTGATATCTCATGTATACATCGCAACAGAGTGCAGATTGCTTTGATTTCCTTAGGAAAGAAGGGTCCTCCATCAGGTAGGGCTTTCATTCTTCATGGAGGCACATGATTGGGTTTACTGTTTATTCTGTAGGAACAACTCACTTACAACTTTTCATACTCTCTCCATTTCCTGAACAGTTTTTACAGGAAGAATGTAAGTCAAATAGTTAATAGTATTCTTTCCAATCTGTTTTAATTTGGACAGCTCACTTGATGTGTTCAGCTTTTTACATAAATATATTCATTTAATTTATATTTTCGCCTTAACTGCTTATCTTAATTTTAATATCTTAATTTTCTGAGTACTGTCCATTTACTTCTAATTGATCTACTTTCCTTGAGTTTCCTATTAAAATATAATTTTCCTATTAAAATATAATTGTGTCATGTATTAGATTTTATTTTAAAAATGGCCCTTCAGTGAAATATTCTACAATGATTGATACCGTGTTCACTCTTTCTCAGAGTCAATGATATAAATCAATAATAATTTCCTAACATTATTTGAAAATTCAGCGAAGAGTAAGATTTATATTTTACAGAAGAGAAGCCTGGTCTAGTCTCTGTAAAGTTGCTATGTCCTCAGCATTCTTAAGCTAGGGCTTCATTAAATCTGTTTGCCAGGTAGTTCCGTTGGCATCATCTGCTAAAGACTGATTATTTCCTTATTTCATTATAGTGATGCAGTATAGTGTAGTCATTAAATGGCTCAGGTTATATAGTTTTCTTACTAGATATCTGACCTTTAATCAATTACTTGAATTCTCCAAGCTTCTGCTCCTTTGCTTTAAAATGAAGGCAAACATAGCATTGTCTTTACAGGGTTAAAACAAGTAAGCATGCTTAGTGTGTAGAAAGCTCTAAATAAAAGTTAGCTGTTGCTCTTATTATTGATATTACCATTATTCAAAAATTTCTATATTCCAATTTTTCTTCTTAATATATTCCTACTTTCTCCCTTGCTCTTAGATGTTATTTATTGTCATTGTTATTCTTTTTTAAAGCACGATATCAAGAAGCAAATCTGAATATGCTCACTGAGTATTTCTCTGAAAAAGTTTCCCTTAGTTTTGCAGGTGTAAAAAGTAGTTGCTTGGTTATAAGTAGCATTTACAAATTGTGGTTCCTGAAAGCAAAAACAAGAAATGATTTTGCTCATTCATAGAGTAATATGATTACTAGAATAAAACAAATTTTAACAAGATCTTAAAAGATCAGTTCAGAAGGAAAAGATACCTACATATAATTTGAAGTTTAAATGATCAAATTGCCTTGATAACCTTATGAAATGAGGTTTTCAGTTCCTGCAGCCTTGGTTGAAACATCTCTCCTGAGCAACCTCTTTCTCATGTACTGATTATTAATTGGTATTGTCGTTCCCACGGGGAACTCTTGGCTCACAAATCAAAATATCAACTAGGTTAAAACAAGCAATAAAAAAACCACTTACCCAAGATGATTTTGAAATTGTCAGATGAGAAGGCTTTAATAGTAGATTATAATTTTATTTCACAGTCCTGAATTTAATTATATAGAAGTTAACATATAGAGGTATAGCTGACTAATATAATTTTTATTTGGCTTGGAAGTTGTTTTATACTTACATTTTAATATAAATATTTAAAAGAGTCTAGAGGTTCCCTTCAGACAAAACAACATAACCATATTTTAAAGACCTGTCCCATAGTCCCACTTCAGCTAATCCCAGGGCTCACCCACTCCATTCAAGAATAAGATCATGTACCTCTGTAGGGGCACAGAGAACTACCCAAACATTCTGCCTTTTCTGCAGCTTTTCTTTGAGTAATGCAGAACTTCAAATATGATAGTCTGTTTCACTAATGAGTCTGAAGAATTAAGCATCTGTATTTTAATTTACTTCAATCCAGGATGCATTATGACAATGAATAAAAGAAAAATTCTTTCAAAATTAAAGCTTTCCAAAATAAATTACAACACCTTAATGGTGTTAAGAATAATACATTTCACAATTACCATGACTGTATTTTGTTTTTTAAAATATTTCTTTAAAATGTGTTATTATTTTCTGTTTCTTGCACAAAGGCCAAATTTTTAAATTATTAAAATTATGCACATCTTGTTATAAAGTATCAAATATTATAGGTAAAGCAATAGTTGCTCTTGCCCTTCATCACTTCCCATCGTAGTCTTTGTACTGAGGTAACTATAGACACTAGTTTATTTTTATTTCCAGACCCTTTCTATTTATGTAATATGTATGTATTTCCCACATATATTTAGAAACCTAAGCCATCGTGTATTTTTAGTCTAATAGTATTGTTACCAGCAGTGTGGGATCTCAGTTCTTGACTTTGTGCAGGAAAGATTTCACAACCCAAGTCCAGGGTGATTTTGAGAGTACATTTATCAAAGCTTGGGACAGCAAAACAAAGGGACAGCTCAGGAGGCAAGATCATAGCAACAGAAGTGACCCTAGGTGGAGCTGCCTTTGCCTTTTGAGAGGGAGTGTGAGGAAGAGTTGAACATAGGTGTGTTTGCCTTGGCCTTTAGAGAGAAAGTCACAGAGGCAGAAGAAGTGAGCCAACTGGGCTGCATGGACTTAGGAAACAAGTTACCAAGACAAAAGAAAGAAAGCAAAGGTACACAACTTAAGAAAGAAGGGATGAAGGCATGGGCATGCTCTAAAGAGAGAAAGTGTACTCACTGGGTTCTTTGCCTTAAGAGTTTTTATCTGTTTTGTAAACGGAGGAATTTTAGGGGAGTTCTCAAGGGATGATCTCAATAGAATAGTCATTAGCTTTCCAGGTCTGTTCCTTTAGGGTCATGGTCTTTACTACTTGGTTGGTGCTAGGATAGGGAAGGGGTCATTGGTTATTGCAACTAGTCTTGATATCAGCCATGACAGCACTTCATCTGGTTTTGCTGGTTTTCTCTGCCTGTATCTGAGGCATAGATGTCATCTCTGGTTTGACCAAATCTCTGTCTCTGTGGTCATCAGACCCACAGCTTTGTTCCTAAGATTATCTGATGCAGGTCAGAACCTCATTGCCCTGAGGGCTGAATGCTTTGAAAGGGAGAAGGAGGGTGGTGAGTCAGGGTGCTAGAATGGGCCAGTTTGAACCAGCTGTCTGTCTCAGTTTCCCCATTTTACTTGTCAAGGAATTTTCCTAGCTTCTTAGTATCCTGCTTCAGTATCATACTATAACTTTTTCCTGTCATTTAATTTTTTACTCAGAAATGCACGTTGAAGGTCTTTCCATGTTAGCACATAAAAATAGATATTATTTTTAACTGGCATAATAATCCATGGTCTATATCACCATCTATTGATTAACTCATGCTTGAATTGCTCCTATTCATTTGTTATCAAAACCAGCATTGAAATAAATATTCCTGCACAGGCCTTCATGTGTACACGTATGAGTGTCTCTTTAGCACAAAGGCTGAAAAGTAGCCTTAATTTTTGTAGTCTCTACTATTTTTCTTTTTATTTGGTGTCATCAGTTTCTCTTCAATTTGGCTGCACCACTTCATGCCATCGGTCCTTTCCATCTATTATTAAATTAATTTTTGTGCTCTTAAAAATCCCATTCTCCTGTGTACTGGAGTAAAAAGTTTTCCTTAACCCCTTTATACCTCTTCAGGTAGGTCTGGGTCTGAAAACCAAGCTGACAAAGTAGATTAACAGGCAAAAAGCATACAAAATAGTTTAATGTAATTTTGATCTGACATGTGAGTGTTCGTAAGAGCACAAAGACCCAAGGAAACAGTTAATCCTGAGTGTTTTTATCTGAGGTCCAATGAACATCACAGGGCAAGGAGTATAAGGGAAGTGTAGTAATCTAGAGGACATTTAACAAAGGCCTGTTTATTCAGATTCCTCTCTGTGTCTTTTTGTCTTCAGAGATCAGAATACTCCTTTCCTCCAGGTATAGGGAGGGTACCTCTTATATAAGGATATTATGATCTGCTTCAAGGGAAGATCAAAAATGTCATCCTGTACATGACATTTCTCCAGTTTCTTCAGCTTGAAATATTCAAGATGCCACGCTGCCATATTTTGGGGTAGTATCTCTAGCCCCATCATTCTATTACCCCATAGTTTTCCAAGCATACTGTAAATTTTCACATGCCCTTTAGCTTGCAATGTTATTAGCTTCTCAGTGTAACAAAATCTTAGGTAGCAATTATAACTGAGGTTTAGTACTACTTCTTTATCAATTCTTTTTTCAAATTCTGTTTCACATTCTTGGCAGAGAAATAATGAAGTGCTGTTTTAAATTCTTTTAGTATATTATACACATCTCTTGTATAGCACTTGTGGTGTAGTTTAGTATTGTACAAAGGAAATTGTAAGGTCTTTGGGATCAGAGATCCTCCCTGATAATACAGTGATACACTTGTTATCTGTGTCCCTGACTGGTGGTCCTCTTATTTGTCCTTAAGACTTCAGACGTAATTTCATTCTTTCTTTCTTTTTTATTAAGAGAGTGGAATAACAACACACTGATATGATTAACAAGAAGGAATTATATCAGTCATTTTCAGAATATTAACATAAATTAAACTTAAATAGATGCCTCTGAGTGCTTTCTCATGTGAACATTGTTATTTGGTTATAGATTGTATGCTTTACCTCACTAAGTAAATTTCTTCATATGATATATACATAATACATATATGTATATATTCTTATATGAAAATGAGTCATTGTTTATAGCAGCAGACCCATTACAAATGAATTCATATCTCGATTAAATTGAGTTGTAAGCCACATAGTTGATTACCTCAAAGATCTCATTTTAACTGCATATGTCTCAATTGCTCCAATGGGAAGACGACCCTTCAGTACTAATGAATGTTCCAACTTTTCACTGAAACAAGGTTACCTAGAGTATTTAGGTTACACAAGATGCTGTCAAAGCAGTTATGGCTATATACATTTATAATTTGAATGCTCTGGTCAAAACACTTTTCTAAAATTACATTGGAAGATGTGATAGATGCAAATGAGCTTCTCTCTACACAAAGAAATATGACTGTAAAACATTTACTTTTATGGTACTTTTTAGTAACTTGTATTTCTGTAAATATAGTTAATTTTAGAAGCTACTGTTTATCATCAAATACTACCATTGCTCTATATGACATTAGTATATCCCAGGGATGTGAAATTTCATATAAGTCACTTCCAGGTACCAGCATAGTAAACAAAGCTAAGTATTTTCTTGTGCCCATTGCAATTTTAAACTTTGAAATTAGTTCTTCTTAATATCAAAATATAAAATACACGAGTCATTCAATAATATAGTTTGCTAATACCAAATACTGGGATGTGGGTTAAATCACATGTCCTTGAAAACTAAGACACACACACACACACACACACACACACACACACACACACATACTTTAACTTGATTAATTAATTACTTATTATTTTTAAAAATTAGTTACTGGAGTGGCATTACTTAATAGCATTATATAAGTTTCAAGTGTACAATTCTAAAATAATTGAGGATCGCATTGCGTGCTTAACCCCCCAAAGTCTAGTCTCCTTCTGTCACCATACATTTGACCTCATCTACCTTCTTCAACCTTCCATACTTTCCTCCCCCTGTAGTAACCACCATACTATTGACTGTGCTTATAAGTTTTTTTTAAATGTATTTGTTTTATTTGTTCATTTGTTGTTTTTTGTCATACATATCATACGTATGAGTGAAATCACACAGTTCTTATACTTTTCCATTTGATTTACTTTGCTTAGCGTATCATATATATCATACATATGAGTGTATATGTATGATATATGATGTGTTAGTATATATGTATATGTCATGCATTTCATATATGAGTGAAATCATATGGTTCTTGTACTTCTTCATTTGACTGACTCTGCTTGGCATGATATTCTCAAAATCCATCCATATTGTCACAATTGGCAGTATTTCATCCTTTCTTATGGCACAGTGTTATTCCATTGTATAAATGTACCACATCTTTATCCAAGCATCTGACAGATATGTAGGTTGTTTCCATGTCTTGGCTACCATGAATAGCGCTACCATGAACCTAGGGGTACATATATCTTTAGGAATAACTGTTTTCCAGTTTTTCTGGTACATATCCAGCAAAGGGATTAATGGGTCATATGGTGGTTCTGTCACTGATTTTTTGAGAAACCTCCACACTGTTTTCCATAATGGCTGTACCAGTTTACATCCCCACCAGCAGTGTATGCAGGCTCCTTTTTCTCCTCATCATTCCCAACAGTTGTTATTTCTTGTCTTTTTGATAATAACCCTTCTAACAGATGTGAAGTAATAATCTCATCATTGTTCAGATTTGCATTGGCCTTATAACTAGTGAAGTTGAGCATCTTTTCATGGATCTGTTGGCCGTTTGTATGTCATCCTGGGAAAAGTGTATGTATGTTGTTGAGTTGTGTGAGTTCCTTATATATTTTAGATATTAGCCCCTTGTTGAAGGTATTGTTTGCAAATATCTTCTCCCCTTCAGTTGGTTGCTTTGTTGTTGGTTTCTTTTGCTGTGCAGAAGGCTTTTAAATTTAATTTTATGTAGATAGCATGGATATTTTTAAAAATGTAAAAATATATGTCACAGTGTAGACCATAGGCAGTCTTCCAATAATATTCTATACTGTGGCTAAAATCATCACATACAGATATTTTAATTTTAAAAATTATGAAAGAATTTTCATTATTTTACATATTTTAAAGCACTTCTGTAAAAATTAATTTTAATTTTATTTGGCACCTCCATGAGTATATAATGATATACATGTTTCAGAATCACTTAGGATTCCCAAAAAAAGTATTGTGTTTGGAAAACTGACTTAAGGCCAGCCAAAAATTTAAATCTTAACCCTAATATTCTCTGTTTAAATTCAAAATATAATATTTTTGTGTAATAGGTGGAGTTTGGCTAATTCTTTGGCTAAATACATTATAGAGAATTTAAATTAAGGGACAGGAAGGTCATCATTCAAATGGATTCCAAATAGTCAAACAGGCATTTTTGAAAGTCTAACCCTTATTTAAGCCTTGCAAGTTCAATAAACAGCAGACATGGCACCTGCAGTTACTTTGTCATTCTTATACCAGGTGATGTTTCCCTCTGGCCACACTTACTCCTGGGTCTCAATACACAGACAGTGTTAAAAATGTTGCCTGAGAACTACCGCACTTCATTTTTCTTTATGTGTATACAAGAAATATATTTGCATGTGGATATCAGTCAGATCATTTATTCTGAAGTTATATTTTCTTAAACAACATAGTAAGTGGGAAACTTCCATTTTTACAAGAGCTAAATGTTTTGATCAAGGATGACATAGGAGAAACAATTCTGAATTGAGAACTGGATTAAAGAAATTTTAATTGAAGGATCTTTATTAAAGACACATCATTGGAGAGACTATATATGTCTATATCCTAGTTTTATATGGTGTTAACATGTAATTATTGGGTTAGCCAAAAAGTCTGTTTATTTTTTTCTGTAAAATAAAAGACGTTTTTCATTTTCACCAGTAACTTTATTGATTTGAATATTTTAAGTATGTCAGCTATCTCCTGCTATTGTCTCCTAGTGGGTAGAGGCCAGGGGTGCTGCTAAATATCTTCCAATGCATAAGACAGCCCCACAGCAAAGAATGATTTGACCAAAATGTCAATAGTATCAAGAAACTTCACAAACCACTTTTGACACATTCGATCAGTTCCAGCACCTCCATGCACTGCACAGATTGTTTTTTGCATTTCAGTTGCATTTTTAACCTTTCTTGAAAAAGTAAAGCATGATACGTTAAAAATGTTACATATTTTCTTCCATCTTCCATATTAAAGTGGCTGCACAAAAATTCACCAATTTTGATAAGATTTTTAAAATGTATGCTGATATGACAGCTGTCACAATACAATCTAACAAAATTGTTTTGAATGAAGTTAAAGACAACTAAGCACTACTGGAGCCATCTTATGGGAAAAATGTAACAGATGTTTCGGCCAACCCAATACTTATAATAATAAACCTTTCTAAGCTCTGTGTGTGTGCGTGCGTGTGCATTTCTGATAAGACATTTAAGAATGCAAAGCATCAGATTTAAAAATTAATGGGTTTTTGAGGGTTGATTGGCCTTACCTTATTTATGTTATTTAATGACACATTTTTCTTCTCCTAATCAAATTCCATAGCACCAGAATTGGAGTAGTAGAAAGGCATTAAAGTTGGCATTGAAAAATGTAATTGGAGGCAAAAGTGTGGCTAAAAGTTTTAAATTATCACTAAAATTAACCTGAGACAGAAGTCTCAGAGAATTTTATCTGTTATAGAGGATTTTTGGTAAGTGAACTCAAAATTCACTTGTATGTGCCTCAATTTGAATATCAGCTCTGTTGGTTAAAGCATAATTCTAATTAGACCTAAATCACGTGAATTATTCATGAAAGGCCAGTGGTTTTACTATTGTTGCAAACTTGTTCAATAAGCAGTTATAGGATCTCCTTTGTGGAATTTAGTGTTACTACCAGACAGAACTTCAGGGACAGGACTGGAAGAGGAGTTAAAAAAGATGCCAACTCCACTGCTAGTGAATTCTTACATTTGGGGAGCAGAATGAACAGAGGTTTACCACGACCTTGTACTTGAATTAGAGCCATTGAAAGCTTCAGTTGGCATTACAATTGGCTACAACCCTTTACAACAATTCTTAGAATTATTAATCTTTCTGTTTACATTTGTAGTACCAGACACATAATGAAAGTAGCAATTGTACTTTGATTTGGCCTTTTACATAGCATGTTCATCATAAGCATATTTAAGAAGTAGTGTTCTTGAAAGAAGTATGCATTCTGTGTATTTGTTGAAGGAGAACATGTGTTTTACCCACTTCATCTTTCGGTTTTAAAGGTGGATTTATGCCACGTGAGGATGCAGGCTTTATTTCATCCAGCAAGCTCTGTGATTTTACGTGACAGCCCACATGGAGCAGATGAAGCCAATCGTGGTGAGTCAGTACTTTAGTCAGTCACTTTTAGTGACTTTTCATCACTTTAGTAGTTACTTGGCTAAGATGTATGTGTACATATTCATTCTCCAAATATAAAGTGCATACTACTCAAGTGAGGGGTGTTTCATGAAGGCAGAATTGAGACCTCTAACAACTGAAATGACTTGCACACCAGATTACCTTCAAAACAATAGCAATGAAGGAAGACAACTTTCAGTTTTGCTGTGTTGGAATATAAAATTTGAAATAAGTGCAAGAAAAATTCAAAAGACAGGAACAAGAGTCTATTATAAATATTCCTTTATTAAATTCTTTTGCTATTATAAGAATGCATACTCTTATTCTAAACAATTGCCATTCCAGTACAATTAATGACAGAGGACTACTACACAATGCTTAAGAATATTCTTTCAAACTGTAGTGCATCAATAAGTAAATTGGTCTTAAAACTGTAAATCATGGCTCATTTCATATATTTTTGAAATCTTTGAGGGTCTCTTTTAAGTTTCTCCTTTTCAAAGTCCTGTATTTATTCCTGCTGTATTGTACTGATATTGCTCTAATGTTATCTCAGCATCCCTGGAAAATTAATGAAGAAGGAAAAGAAGGGGGAGTTAGTGGATAAGCTTTTTGCAGAAATGTCTAAATAACTGCTATTACCAGATAAGAGGAGAGGTCACATTTTATTGATCTCATACCTGAAATGAAAATCAAGGTAGTTTTCAGCCAAGGAAGTGGGGGCCATGGGCATAAGTGTGAGGCATGGTGGAGCAGAGTTGGAGAGACTCTCAGCAATTCATGCAGAACATAAATCAAAATGATGAAAAAAAATCAAAGCCATTGATGAATTTTGATACGTTGGCAAGGTAGCCATGCTGTGACTCACTACAAATTTTATTGAGTATCTACTCTGTACCGTGAGATTCAGTAAATAATAAAGTGTGATTATTTCCCTCTAGAAACTTAGTCTATTAGGAAAGAAATACTTTAGCAGCGTTTAATAGTGTTTCATTGTAATTATAACTAGAAGTACAAAACAAAGTGCTATTTTAACTCTAAGGAGTTGGAGAATGTATTCTATGGAAGTTAGATAATTTCTCAATAGAATTTCTTAAAATGTTTCCTAGGATTCTTGCTATCTCAGCAGAGTCATCTATTGGCAGTTCAGCCAGAGACTGACAGTTCTCAGTCTGTCTCTGATACACATTAAAACTATTACCAAATGTATATGGTTTAGCAATTTTATTTATAGACATTCTTTTAACCATCCAAACAAATCTAAGAAGTAACACTCTTATTAACCTCATTTTACAGATTTTCTTATCAGTTAGGGTCCATTCAGAAGACAGAAACCACATGAGAAATTTGAACAGGGAAGACTTAATATAAAGAACTATTACATAGTAGAAAGTGGTTAACTGCAAAAAAAGGTAAAATAGAACAATAAAGAGGAAAAGAATAACGCACATAGGGAGCAGCTTCCACATCTATGGCTGAGATAGAGAATCCACGGAAAGAATGTAGGATGAGTACACCTTACCTACACCCGAACCTGGGATTAAGACTTTACTGGTGAGTAAATGACTAAGACCCTGGAATGTGGGGGAATGTGTTGGGATGCTTTGGGCTAGATTTGGTTAATGGCTGATGGGCCAAGGGAGAAATTATCCATCAGGATGCCTGGAAACTCACTGAAGGGTCATTTTATGTTGTTGGCAGTCATAGGGCAAGGGGAAAAAAGTACCCTGGGACCAAATATAGAAGTTCCTTCCCCTCTTATGCTTTGTGGTACCCAGCCTGCACGCCCTACTAAAAAGTCTAACATTGTGTAAGCTAGTCAAAAGAGAAATGTTTCTAGGGTCCAGTGTCCCTATCTCAAAGCAGTGCAAAGGAGGACATGTTTGCAGTTGAGACAATGAATTTGTAACTGGCACTCCTCCCTAGTACTGTCTAGTCCATAATTGGTAGATCCCATTTTCAGGGCAGGCAGTCTGCCTCGAGAACTCGTAGTCTTAATCACACATTATTAGCCTTTCTATCCTTTCAAGGTATTCACTAAATGGAGAATGATACTTGCCAGAAATTAAGAGTTTTCCTATGATACGTTTGAGCAGTAGGAAGTTTGAAGTCAGAGATAAAGATTCCCTTTTGGAGGTGAAATCATGCTCTTCTTAGGTCACTGGGAGGTCAAATGGTATCTCAGTAAATTCTGTAGAGAAGTTTAAACAATGACTGTCCTTAAAAATAACAACAAAAGTTAATCCAATCTCTTTAGTAATTATTTCTTTGATCACATTACATTTCATAAATCTGACACTTACTGAATTGCCTTCAATTCCTATAGGGTGTTTCAGGAAATGAAAAGACTGTTTTTTAGACATGAAAAGAAGATGAAGATCTCCATCTGGCAATGAACCCATGACCATAATGAACTGACTTAGAAATTAGCAATGAACTCCAGCTCTCTAGAGTCTTTATTTTCATTTCCTTAACTGCTTTTTTTGCAGAGCTAATTTTATACTGGGAATCTGTTTATTCATAGAAATGCTAATTCTTCATCTCATTTTTATGAACCTGTACATTAAAGATTCTGGCAGTGAGCTGAGATAAGATAAAGGCACAGTAAAGAATTCATAGTAGTAAGGGTAGGAGTCCTTTGTCTTCACTGCAGCAAAAAGTAGAGAAGGAAGTGCATGGCTTCTAAACTGAGTGTCTAGCATTGAACTAAGCAGCATATCAATTTCCCCATAGAGAACTTAATTGCTTGAAAAAAACAGATGTTTTCTGTAAGCAGAAAAAGACAATACGACCCTCAGGATTTCTATTCATATATAATAAATCCTCCTGAAAAAGAACTTTGATATTCTAGAATTTTGAATATTTAATATTTTGATGTAATTTATTCTAGTTTTCTCATTTTCATGAACATTGATTTCTTTTTTCTCTAAGCTAAGAATGATTATGCCCTACCACAAAACAGTATTAAAGTTATTGAGAATTAGATTTTCAGTGCCTTTGAAGAATATCTTCAAACCTTTTAGTAAAAAATACGTATGTATATACATAAATTTTAACCAATTTCGATAAGAGAGATTTAAAAAGTTACTGGACTAAAAAAAGTTTGAGATGTGTGAAGGTTATGACATTTTGTATTATTTCAATAACCTTGGATGATTTAAGTAAAAATTTCTATATTCATTTATATTGTAATATAAAACTACAGTTATTTAAATTGCAGCCTAGGTGTACAGGTTTTCGAGGAATAATCCTTCCTTTCTTCCCTTTCTCCCTCCTTTCTTTCTTTTTTGGATAGTTAAAGCTACCATACACTGACTGTGGTGTGAAATCGTTTCTCTAGTATTTATTTATGGTAATTGAAGAATGAATTACCGACATTGTAGGGCAGAGACATCTTTTAGCAGAACTTCCCTTGGCCTTCAGACCATAGCAGGGTGGGCTGCAGGATAAAGCTCTGATTTTTATCTAGGCATGGTAGAAACATGTCAGAAAAGTTCATGTCAGAGTGATTTTGTGCTGGGTTTATGCTGTTTTTATGAAGATCTTTGACAAATAATCTGTATGTTTACATTCAAGAGAATGTTGAAGATTATCTGTATATTTCAGCTCGCAAACCCAACTTGGCTTCGGTAGGACAAACCTTGAGAGAGTTGTGGGACTGAGTAGCAGACAGAGAGCAGAGTCAGTGCCCAGCTGTGCTCACGCAGTCTCAGCTTTCTGAAAAGTCCACTCTCCCTGCACAGGCTATTTGAAATCAGGATGCTGCTGTCATCTTTTCAAAGGGCATCTCTTTATTTTTCTCAGCTTAAAATTGCGGATTTGAATTATTTCTTTAGTATAGACACTAATACTGAATTTTTGGTTTAAATTGTTATTTAATGACACTTAGTGCATTTTGCCCTTTTTCTACTTTTTGGCCAAAGTGTTATTATGTTAATAAACAGTCCTATCAGCCAAGTAGAAGGGCCCCAATCACATTGCGCTTGAAGTGCATTTTGAAATTTGCTTTCACCTCTCTCATCATAAAGATACTGTTTAGAAGTTCCCATTTTTTTGTGAAAAATTTTTAGTTTTCTTGAAGACTGAAATAGGTAGTACTGCTTTAACAGTGTTTGTTTTAATTCTAGAAAGTAATTTCTATATTGGGAAATGCAGATTTCATGTGTCAAATTGTATCAGGGATACATTTTTTCATGTCACATTGGATGAACAAGATATATATATAAATTTTGTTTTAACCCACACCATGTTATACAGATGAGAAAGCCAACTCTGTACTTTGTAAAGATATTTTAATATTTTGAAACAACATTTTTCTGAGTTCTGTAATTTATTTCTATCTAAAACCTGCTTAGTTTGAAATGCATGTCCTTTTATTCTAAAAATAGGTCTAAACAATTTTGTATTTTCTACTTTTCTCTGTGCTCATGGGAAAAACCACATTAGTCAATATTTACTATTTAAACTCAATAAAACCTAAGCAAAGACAGGTCACACAGTATCAGAAGAATTACTGTTTTATTATTTTTCTGATTTCCTTTTTTAAACCTAGATACTAATTGCGTATTTTCCCCAAACTACTATATTGACCAGAATCTTCAATGCATAGATTCTTAAATATAGGGTGAAGAATTAGCATTTCCATGAATAAACAGATACCCAGAATAAAATTAACTCTTCAAAATAAGCAGACAAAAAATGAAAATAAAGACAAAGATGTGGATCTCATTTGCAATTTTTTTTTTAGCTTGTTTCACTATGGTCATGGGTCAGTTGCCAAATGGTAATCTCTATTTTCTTTTCAAGTATATAAAACAATCTTTTAAGTCCCTGAAACACATTATTGTATTTACTGAAGGTAATTCAATACACTTCAGACTCATGAAATGTAATGTGATTAAAGAAATATGTGTGGTTAAGAAGGTGGGTTCTGGAGACAGATAGCCTGGACTTAAAACAGGGTTGCACTAATTAAAGCCTAGACAACATTAGGCAAGTGCACCATTTATAAATTGATTGTGTCTCAGCTCCAAATCCATCTTTTTTTTTTGTTTGCTCTCCTTTGAGTGAGATACTGAACTGGACAGTTGTAAACATTTCTTTTTCTGACTGGCTCCTATGATGTTAGACTTTGTAAGCAGAGAGCACAGGATGAATACCACAAAGCACTGTGGGGGAAGAAGCATCTCTTTTTGGTTCCAATGTGTTTTTTTTTTTTTTTTCTTCTTTTGTATGCCTCCTGGTGGCTAATTTCTTCTTCCTTAGCCTGCTGGCTGTTAACCAGTGTGTATGTGTCTGTCTGTGTCTGTATGTGTGTGTATGTATCTTCTCGTTAGGACTGTGTTTTTTAATAGTTTGTTTTTCTTGTAATTTTCTCCATTACCATTTATCCCCCTATACCCTCTCCACCTCCACACAACCCTCTCTTCCTGCAATCCCCACGTTGTTGTCTGTGTTGTAGTTTTTTCCCCCACATATTTTCTTTTTTTTTAAATGTATTTATTTTTAACAAGTATAAAGGACACATGGACAAAAACTATGGGGGGGTGGAAATGGGAGGGAGGAGGGGAGGGCTGGGGTGGTGGGTTCGGGTGAGAATAAAAGACAGAAAACTGTACAAGATCAACAATTAAAATAAAAATTTAAAAAAATGTATTTATTTTTAGAGAGAGGGGAAGGGAGGGAGAAAGAGAGGGAAACATCAATGTGTGGTTGCCTCTCACGCATCCCCACCCAGGGACCTGGCCTGCAACCCAGGCATGTGCCCTGACTGGGAATTGAACCGGTGATTCTTTGGTTCACAGGCCAGTGCTCAGTCCACTGAGCCACACCAGCCAGAGCTCCCCACATATTTTCTGAAAAAACTGTTTTCGATGAGGTATTTTTAGGTGAGAATGGACATATTTAAACTTAATTATAAAATTAAAGTCTTCTTAAAATAATGCATCTCTCTGAAGTATCACAAAATACTTTTTTATTTTAATAAAGATATGAAAGTAAACTGCTATTTTATAACTTATGTTCTTCCCTATAGACCTGACTACATGGGAAAAAGAGCCTATGTTTGCTAATTATTGAGCATCTTGCATTTTTATTAAATGCATATTGATAAAAAATAAGTTCTAGTAAAGAGACTAGCTCTTTTTTCTTAGTAAACTGGATTCTCATTTTCTTCTTCATACTGTCTTCCACTAACAATCTAGACATTGTTTTCCAGTTAAAAAAGAAAAAACTCCCTAGACAGAGGTAATTATAAAATATTGGAATGGGAAGTTGTTTTTGGTGAAGGCTCATCATTTCTGTGACATAAAACCAAGAAGTGGAGAAAAAAGTCCATTCATTCTCATTTATGGAACCATTGATCATTGAGGGGAAAAAAGAGAAAAATATTTCTGTAGACAAGGAAAATCTGGTACCTAACCCATGATATTTTGATCAATCTTGGCTGTGGATAATTATGTGGTTGGATAGGAGAAATTCAGGATAGTAGAGATAAAATAATAGATACAACAGTTCAGATTTAAAAATTAAAGAATCTTCCCTTTCAGTTGAAAATTCTATTGAGAATATAATCTGTATATTTAATAAGAAAGTCTTTTTCTATGATTATTTAAGATTAAATTTCAATAAATTATATTATTAACAGTATCTATGCAGAGAGTGGATTTTTTTCTGTGCATTAGTTTTAGCACATTTTGGCTTTTATCTTTGAGCAAGATCATTGTTTTTCTTTCCTCTAAAAATTATAAATTAGAAGTTTAAGTGCTTTTTTTTGTTTGTAAGTGCATGCTATATCAGTCCTCCTCTTTTCTCTCATATTTACTGCTTCTGTTCATTTTGTTTCTGTTTTCAGTTTAGCAAAGTATGAGACAAGGGGTGTGAGGAGGTATAATGATTCTCCCCTCTTCAACACCAAGTTTTCTTAGAAAAAAAAGTCTCTTTGTCATGCAGAACTTTACCGTTGTTAGTAGTGAGCCTTTATTTTCTTCCAATGTTGATGTAAACCTCTCTTTTTGAAGTATAGATTTAAAAATACCAGAAAGACCATATGATAATAATATAAATACTACCACACACTTGTAACACAAGTATTTTGTATCTAACGTTGTTTGAAAAGTATTTTTACATATTAACTAATTTATAGCTAAGAAAAGTGAGGTACAAAGAGAGTGAAATGCACAGCCCTTCCTGTAGTCACAAGATTAGTTGGGAAAACTGAAATAGCATAATCAATAAAATATACTTTAAAGAAAGGTTCTTTCATGGTAGAGGTGAGAGTACAAAGTGAATTTGCAGGGTTGACTTTAATTTTGGCACTAAGTTTTCCAGGATAATTAAATTTGTAAGATTGTCAAGTAATGTGAATGTTTTCACATCTATGGGCATTTAGAAGAAATGCTTTTAAAAATAACTATTTAACGTCTGCTAAAACAAAAGTGCATAGTGTACACAAAGATGTTTACTGTATTTGTACTGCTGTGGAGTAGTTTACAATTTAGATGAGAAGATAGAAAATATACGTCAAAATATAACTAATAGAAAGAGCTAGTTTTGCTTCCTTGGCAATAGGGAGTGTCTAGGACAGGTATGGATAAGACTCTGAGATAAGCATAAGGAGGGGGCCTGATAAAGTTTGAGAATAAAGATATTTCTTGACATGAATTAGAAATTCCTTAAGGCACAAAGAGAGGTGGCTAGGAGCAGAGTTTGAATTGCAGAATTGAACTGTGGTAAAAGTAAGAGTGAAGCAACTTGCTAGAAAAGGTTTTACCTGGAAGTTAATTTTGTATCATGGGGGTAAAGGAGTGGTTATTTTGAGAGGGACATAATTCCAAGTTTGATGAGAAGTATGTGGGAGTTACAGCATGGATTCATTCTATGATTGGACTTTTAAAATTTTTTTATTTTTAATTTTTTTTATTAAGTGTGTGTTGTATTTTTCCCATTACTATTTAGTTCCCTTATACCTCCCCCCACCCAGCAATCACCACATTGTTGTCCATGTCTATGAGTCCTTTTTCCTTTTCACTCAATCTCTCCACACCCTCACCTCCACAACCCCGATAGCTGTCATCCTGCTCTCCATCTATAACTCTGCCCCCATTTTCTTTGTTAGTTCAGTTTGTGCATTAGATTCCACATATGAGTGAAATCATATGGCATTTGTCTTTCTCTGACTGGCTTATTTCACTTAGCATAATGTTCTCCAGGTTGTCCATACTCTCTTACAGGGTAAATATTTCTTATTTTTTTAATGGCCAAGTAGTATTCCTTTGTGTAAATGTCCCACAGTTGTTTTATCCACTCATCTACTGATGGACGCTTGGACTGCTTTCGTATCTTAGTGATTGTAAATAATGCTGCATTGACCATAGGGGTGTTTATGTTCTTTCAAATTAGTGTTTTGGGTTCCTTCAGATATATTCCCAGAAGTAGGATGCTGGGTCAAAAGGCAGATCCATTTGTAATTTTTTGAGGTATCTCCATACTGCTTTCCACAGTGGCTGCACTAGTCTATATTCCCACCAACAGTGCAAAAGGCTTCTCCTTTCTCCACATCCTCCCCAGCACTTGTTGTTTGTTGTGATTTATTGATAATAACTACCTGATAGGTGTGAGATGGTATTTTATTGAGTTTTTATTTTGGATTTCTCTCATGATTAGTGATGTTGAGCATCTTTTCATATGTCTATTGGCCATTTATATGTCCTCTTTAGAGAAGGGTCAATTCAGGTACATTGCCCATTTTTTATTGGGTTGTTTCTTTTTTGGTGTTGAATTTTGCAAGTTCTTTATAAATTTTGGATATTAACCCCTTATCAGATTATTGATGAATATGTTCTCCCATTCTTTGTGTTGTCGTTTTATTTTGTTGATGATTTCCTTTGCTGTGCAAAAAGTTTTAGTTTGATGTAGTCCTATTGGTTTATTTTTTTTTCTGTTTTCACTGCCTGGGGAGATATATCTGATAAAAAGTTCTTATGAGCTATGCACAAGATTTTACTGCCTATGTTTTCTTCTAGGACTTTTATGGTTTCAGATCTAATGCGTAAGTCTTTGATCCATTTGGATTTATTCTTGTGTGTCGTGTAAGAAGGTGGTCCAGTTTTATTATTTGCAGGTATGTATCCAATGTTTCCAATACCAATTCTATTTGACTATCTTTAGCCCATTATATATTTTTGCCTCCTTTGTCATATATTGACTGACTGTAATAGTGTTGGTTTATTTCTGGGCTCTCTATTCTCTTCCATTGATCTGTATTGGCAGTCCCTAACCTTTTTGGCATCAGGGATCGGATTTATAGAAGTTAATTTTTTCACAGACTGATGGTGGGGGGATAGAGTTCAGGTGTTAATATGAGTGATGGGGAGCAGGATGAAGCTTCACCTACTCACCCACTGCTCACCTTCTGTCGTGCAGCCTGGTTCCTAATAGCCAACAGACCTGGTGCTTGGTGACCCCTGATCTAGGTGTCTCTTCTTATGCCAGGACTATGCTGTTTTGATTACTATGGCCTTCTAGTATAGTTTAATATGAGGTAGCATGATTCCTCCATCTTTGTTTTTCTTTCTCAGGATTGCTATTGCTATGTGGGGCCTTTTGTGGTTCCATATACATTTTTGCAATATTTATTCTAGTTCTGTGAAATACATCAGTGTAATCTTGATAGGAATTGTGTTGAATCTATAGATTGCTTTGGGTAGTATGGACATTTGAATGATGTTAACTCTTCCTATCCATGAACATGGTATGTGCTTCAACTTATTTGTATCTTCTTCAGTTTCTTTCTTCATCGTTATACTTTTCTGAGTACAGTTCTTTTACATCCTTGGTTAGGTTTATTCCTAGTTATTTTATTCTTTTTGTGTCAATTGTGAATGTGATTATTTTCTTAATTTCCCTTTCTGTTAGTTTGTTATTGACATGTAAAAATGCAACTGATTTAGGGATATCAATTTTGTATCCCGCTACTTTGCTGAATTCATTTATCAGTTCTAGGAGTTTCTTGGTGGAATCTTTGGGGTCTGTATGTACAATATCATGTCATCTGCAAATAATGACAGTTCTACTTCTTCCTTTCCAATTTGGATGCCTTTTATTTCTTCTTCATGTCTGATTGCTGTGACTAGAACTTCCTGTACTCTTTTGTTCCCAATCTTAAGGGGAACACGTGTAGTTTTTGCCCATTGAGTATGATGCTGGCAGTGGGTTTGCTATATATGGCCTTTATTATGTTTAGGTATATCCCTTCTATTCCCACTTTGCTGTGAGTTTTTATCACAAATGACTGCTGGATTTTTATCAAATGCTTTTTCTGCATCTATTGATATGATCACATGGTTCTTATCCTTCATTTTGCTTTTGTGGTCAATTACATCTATTGATTTGTGAATGTTTTATGAACCTTGCATTCATGGAATAAATCCCACTTGATCATGGTGTATGATCTTTTTGGATGCATTGCTGTATTCAGTTTGCTAATATTTTGTTGAGGATTTTAGCATCTGTGTTCATCAGGGATATTGGCCTATACTATGTTTTCTTTGTAGTGTCTTTATCTGGTTTTGGAATTAAGATAATGCCGGCCTTATAAAATGAGCTTGGGAGCCTTCTCTCCTCTTGAATTTTATGAAATAGTTTGAGAAGGAGAAGTGTTAGTTTGTCTCAGAATGTTTGGCAAAATTCATTTGTGAAGCCAGCCATGTGGTCCAGGGCTTTTGATTGTTAGTAGTTTTTTTATTACTGCTTCAATTTCACTAGGTATAATCTGTTTATTCAGATTTTCTGATTCTTCCTGGTTTAGTTTTGGAAGATTGTATCTTTTTAGGAATTCATCCATTTTATCCAGATTGTCCTGTTCATGGGCATATAGTTGTTCATAATATTTTCTAACAATCTTTTGTATTTCTTTGATGTCTGTTGTTATTTCACCTCTTTTATTTCTGACTTTGTTTATTTGGGTCCTTACTCTTTTACTGTTGATGAGTCTGGTTAAATGTTTGTCAACTTCGTTTATCTTTTCAAAAAATCAACTGTTGGTTTTATTGATCTTTTGTATCTTTTTTTAAAGTCTATTTCTTTCATTTAAGTTTATTTGAGCTTTTTCTTGTTGTTTTTTTTGTTGTTTGTATGTTTGTTTGGGTGCTTTTTGTTTTTTGTTTTTTTTTTGTAATGCTGTGAATTTCCTTCTTAGAATTGTTTTCCCAGTGTACCACAGATTTTGGATTGTTGTGTCTCATTTTCATATGTTTCAAAGTATTTTTTGATATGTTTCTTGATCTCATTGTTGACCCATTCATAGTTTAATAACATGCTATTTAGTTTCCAAGTCTTTGAGTGTTTTTCAGTATTTTTCTTGTGAGTAACTTTTAGTTTTATAGCATTGTGTTCAGAGAAGACACTTGATATGATTTCAATCTTCTTAAATTTATCGAGATTTGTTTTATGTCCTAACATGTGGTCTATCCTAAAAAACCTTCCATGTGCACCTGAAAAGTATATATATTCTGCTTCTTTGGGCTAAAATGCTCTGAAGGTATCAATTAAATCCATTTGATCTAGTGTGTCATTTAAGGCTGCTTTCTCTTTGTTGATTTTCTGCCTTGAAGATCTATCCATTGAAGTCTATGAGGTGTTAAAATCCCCAACTATGAATGTGTTTCTATTGATCTCTCACTTTATGTCCATCAAGTTTGCTCCACATATTTAGATGCTCCTATATTGGTAGCATAAATGTTTACTAGAGTTATATTCTCTTGTTTGATTATTCTCTTTATCATTATGTAGTATCCTTCTTTGTCTCTTACTATAACCTTGGTTTTAAAGTCTATTTTGTCAGATATAAGTACTGCTACCCCAGCTTTTTTTTCTTTCCATTTGCATGAAATTTCTCTTCCAAGTGCTTTACTTTTAGTCTGTGTGTATCTTTCAATCTGAGACTTTTAGTCTGGAGGCAACATATATGGGTCATGTTTTCTTATCCATTCAGCTACCCTTTGTCTTTTGTTTGGAGATTTAAGCCATTTGCATTTAGGGTGATTGGCCTTTTCTCAAATGTATTTTTTTAAACTAAGACTTAATTTTTAGAGCAATTTTAGGTTCAAAGAAAAATTGAGTGGAAGGTACAGAGATCTCCCATATTACCCCTGTCCCCACACATGCATAGCCTCCCTCATTGCCAACGTGGCTCACCAAAATGGGACATTCCTTACCATTGTTGAACCTATGCTGACACATCATAACCAGCCAAAGTGCTACTTTACCTCAGTGTTCACTCTTGATGTGGTACATTCTATGGGTTTGGAAAAATGTATGCATCACATGGTGTCATAGAGAGGATTTTCACTTCCCTAAAAACCTTCTGCGCTCTGCATGTTCATCCCTTCCCCTATCCAAACTGCATGCAATCATAATCCTTTTATTGTCTCCATAGTTTTGTCTTTTCCAGAATGTTTAATTGAAATCATGCGGTATACAGTTTTTTCTGATCGTCTTCTTTTACTTAGTAATATGAATCTATGGTTTCTACATGTCTTTTTATGGTTTGATAGATCATTTCTTTTTAGAGCTAAATAATATTCCATTGCCTAATATTCCACATGAATAAAGCTTCTATAACATCCATGTGCAGATTTTGTGTTGATATAAGTTTTCAACTTTTTAGGATAAATACGAAGGAACACAATTGCTATAACATATGGTAGGAGCAAGTTTAGTTTTGTGAGAAACTGCCAAACTGTCTCCCAAAGTGGTAGTATCACTTTGAATTCTTACCAGTGATGAATGAGAGTTCTCGTTACTTTATATTCTCACCAACATTTAGTTTTGTCAGTATTCTGGATTTTGACCATTCTAATAGGGCACAGTGGTATCTCATTATTGCATTTCTTTGGTGACATATACTGTGGAACATCTTTTTATATGCTTGTTTACCAATGTATATCTTCTTTGGTGAGCTATCTATTCAGGTCCTTGAGTTATTTTTTAATCAGGTAATTTGTATTTTTATTGCTGAATTTTAAGCATTTTGGGGGTATATTTTAGAAAACAATCCTTTATCAGATGTATCTTTTGTGAGCATTTTCTCCCAGTCTGGAGCTTGTCTTCTCATTCTCTTGACATTGTCTTTAACAGAGCATAATTTTTTTATTTTAATGAAGTTTGTTAATTATTTATTTTATAGATAATGCTTTTGGTGTTGTATCTAAAAAGTTATCACCATATCCAAGGTCACCTAGATTTTTCCTCTTATCTTGTAGGAGTTTTATAGTTTTTCATTTTACATTTAGGTCTGCGATTCGTTTTTAGTTCATTTTAGGGAAGGTACAAGTCTGTGTCTAGATTAAATTTTTTGCATGTGATTGTCCAGTTGTTTCAACGTTACTTGTTGAAAAGTGTCTCTTTTCTTCATTCTATTGCCTTTGCTACTTTGTCAGGATCAATTTACTACATTGATGTGGGCCACATTGACTTTTAAAAGGAAACTGATAGAATGAATTTGAATAGCTTGGTCAAAGCAAATGGTGTGTTTGAAGAGAAGAAATGAACTGTGGTAAGGCATTAAAATGGGTGAGGGGTATAGTATTCTTGATTCATTAAAGAAACTGAAACAATAAAGGTAATGGGAGCATAAAGGCAAGAGAGAGAGATTGTTGGAGATTAGTTTAACTATGTTAAGGGCCTTGGACATCATACTAAACAATGAGGAAGCCATTTAAGAATTTTTAAGCAGTGGCATAAACAAGTTTGGATTTTTAAGTAGTTTAAATCTTTACACCCTGGTTGCAGTGTATAGAGAATATGGAAGTAATGATTTTGGTTAGGAGAATTTTGGAGTGAAGATGAGAGATTATCATGGACTGAACTGGCATGTGGAGATACATGATAATAAAATTTTTAAAAAATTGAACATAAAGTATAAAAAATTACTGATGTAGTTGGAAGAAAGGGCAAAGGGACGTTTTTAGTAATATTTTTCAGTTTTTGCTGAGTTACAGGATGTAGAGTGGGTGAGAGGAGGGGAGCAAGGTTGAGGGAGGGATCATTATTATCTGCATTTTAGACAGTTGTGACACTAACAGAGAGCAGTGGGTTGCAGAAGTAATTATGGGATTCATTGACAGAAATAAAGTGATTGAAGCTTTGATACTGGGTGTGGTTTACCAGGGTGAAAGTGTAGAGTAAGATATAGTATTTCTAACTAAAACTCTGACATTGATGACACCACTTGTAGTTTCCCATTCCAGATGAAGTATGCATACTTGATTAACCCTCCTTTGAGGTAATTAGTATATAACTATACATAAGAAATTATAAAGGTCAAATATTGAACCTAAGGAGGTGCTCACAATTAGTGAACTGCGACAAAAGAGCAAGCTATTTAAAGACTAAAAGTAGATGGGCTGATAAGTAAGATTGGATTGGGGTCCCAACTCAGTAAGAGAACCAAAAATTTGGGGAAAACAGAAATAGAAAATTTTATTTTGGAAAGGAATGTTCACACGTGCTTGCAACAAATGTTTCAAGTGCCTTCTATGGGCCAGGCATTATCTAATATTTCACAACATGTAAAACAGATAGATATCCCTCTCTTCTT
This sequence comes from Glossophaga mutica, assembly GCA_039655065.1. NCBI lineage: Eukaryota > Metazoa > Chordata > Mammalia > Chiroptera > Phyllostomidae > Glossophaga > Glossophaga mutica. The sequence continues at coordinate 165,312,593 of CM077303.1, forward strand.
GGAGCTTGCTTCATGTAAAGGGGAGACTGAAACTATAATAAATGAATAAATCACATGCTCTTTTAGAAGGGGCTATAGGTTATAGAAAAAATAAAGCAGGATAAAGGTAATGGGGGAATAATGGGGGAGAATTTTGCTATTTTAGGACAGTAATGGCATATCACATCCTTCTTACATTTTAAATCTCTCCGAATTCTTCTATAATGACTTGGAGAAAAAGTTCTTCTTCTAAAGGATTTATCAATTAGGTTTGGCTTACCCAAATATCACCATATCTTAAGGTCACCCAGTTAGCAACCTTGGTTATATCTGCAAAATCCATTTGCCATGTAATATGACATAACACAGTTTTAACAGCAGGGGATGGAGATCATAGGCGCTATGTTAAAATTCTGCCTACTACCTTTCAATCTGTGGTCTCCAAGATTTCTCTAATATGCAAAAATGCCTTCTCCCAAGGTTTCCAAGGATTTCTTTGTACTGTAGTCATGATAAAATATTTAAATGCTCAACTAAATTTCTTCAGTTGAGGAGTCTAGAATAATCACCCAAATTATCTAGTCAGGTTTAGGTGCAGTACAACTTCTGAGTACAATTCCTTCCATCTGTTGTGACTTGTGAAATTAAAGAAAAGTTATCTTCCTCAAACATTCTTAAAATACAATGATAAGACAGCCATAGTATAACAATTGACTTTTTGGTTAAAAGAGGAAAGGAACATGAAAGGTAAAGTGGAGTTACTGGTCCAAAGCAATTACGAAATTCAGCTGAGCAAACTTCAGCTGGAGTTTCTTGATTAGGTTGAAAGACGGGTTCTTGCTTCTGCCATCTGGCTTCCTGCTTCTACCCTATGAATAATCCTTCCTTTTTCATGAGAGGGGGCAGGGTTTTTCTTCAAGCAATAACTGAAACCTTTCTAATTCTAACATCTGATTGTCTAATCACCACTCCCTATTTTCTAGCTCTCTCCTCTAATTCCATAATTTCAACAATATATCAGTACTACCAATATCTATAATGTAGATCATACTAATGTTCCAATATTCCTCATTCCATCATATATTCACTTGTATTCTTATGCAGTTTAAATTCCATGGTCTAATATTGTACTGACTACCTTATGCTGACCTTCAACCCCTTGCTGTTTTTGACATGAAATAGTCACTAAAGCACAAACTGATTAAATGTGGCTTTCAGCTCACTCAGAGTCAGAATCTGTGCAGCTGTATGTAGCTGGCAAGAAACAAAACAGTATAATCTATTCATGTTGTAAATTGATGATCACTGCCCTAAATGGGTCCCTAGTATTGTGCAAGAAACACATTATATTTCTCCATTCCACTCTACCATCCACTGTCTTCAGTAAACAACACATATTTTTTTCTCCTGTCTTCTTCAATATTTGTCTTCTACTATTGCATCCCTATTCTCAACTAATTATCCTATGTTCTAGTTCACTGGGAAATAGAAATGATATAAAAAAAGACTTTCATAAGCTCTGACACCTCTTCTACTTGCAAACTGCACCTTTTCTCCTTTACCATGGATAAAGTGTTATGCTCCTAACAATGTTCGGATCTCTCCTTTTCTTGCCACCCACCTATGCTTTCTCGATAACACTGCTACAGAAATGTTCCCTTTCTACTAGATCTTTGTCAGCATAAAAACATATTTTTATTTTTTACATCTTAAACAAACCTTCCCTTGATTCCGCTTCTTCTTCAGCTACCACCGCATTTGCCTCCTTTCTTTTACAAAGCATAGTCCTCTAAATAATTAACTCTATTCACTGTCTTTAACTCTTCTCTTCTGAATTTCTTCTTAACTAAATTTAATCAGGACTTGCTATCACCATTCAACAGAAATCATCTCTTCAGTCACCAGTGGTAACTTCTCAATCTTCCTCTGACCCATCAACAGCATTTGACACAGAAAGTATTACCCTGCTTATTAAAATACTTATTTGATTTGGTTTCTGTGACACCAGGAACTACTCCATTGATATTTTCCTATTCTTATGCCTTATTCTTGCCACTGTGGGTATTTTCTGGTTTAAATCCAGCTTGGACTTCTCACTTGAACTTCAGACTCGTATATCCAGCTCTCTCCTTGACATGATTACTTGAATACCTACCTGAAAGAAATCTTAAATATGATGTGTCCAAAACTTGAGTCCTGATTCCCTCCTGCACCCAAAACCTGCCTTTCCACAGTGCTCCCCATTTCATAACACCTCTATTGTTTCAAATGCTCAGGTTAAGATTTTGGAATCGTATTGATTCATTTCTTTTTCTCATGTCAGTTAATCACACCATATCTATCTTAAACATATATCCAGAATGTCTCATCCGTATCTTTGTCACTACCTTTGCCCAGATCATTCAATTTTTTTTGTCTGGATTGTTTCAATATCCTCCTGCATCTTTTCTTGCCCACTCTGCCCCAAATCTGCATTTTCTCAATATAATAGCAACAATGGTCATATTCAGTCAGATTTTTGTCATTTCTTTGCTTGAAACATCCCAATTGTTTCTAATATCACTCAAAATGGAGGCCAAAAACATAAAATAGCCACTGTCATTTAATCCATTCCTCTCCCTTGTTCACTATTCTGGAAGTATCCCGATCTCTAGTATTTCTGGAACATGAGAGGCATACTCTCTCCTCAAGGGTCTTGCCCTTGCTCTTCCCTCTGTGTTACGTATTCTTTACCCACGTAGCCACATTCCTTGCTTCCTCACCTACTACCTTCAAGAGTTTATCTAATGGCCAACATTTTGATAAAGATCTTTATTGATTGCCTGTATAAATTTTTAACCCTTTAACACTCTATTTTCTTCTTTATATTGTTTTTCTTTTTAACCTTATTATCATTAAAATGTTATATATTATACTCATTTATCTTATTTTTTTCACTATCTCCACTAATTTTCCTACCTTCCTCACTCCTATTAATTAAACTCCATGAGGGCAGAGATAGATTTTTGTTTTCTTTCCCCTTTTTTCTATACTGCTATGTTCTTAGACCCATGCCAAGCATTTACCTTTACTCAATAAATACTTGCTAAATGAATGAAGAAAAAATAAATGAATAAGTACATGGTTATTATTACTCTACTGTAATTACCTATTTGCTTATATATTTCTCACACTAGATTTAAGTTCCTTAATGGTGAGTACTATACACATGATATTTAAGGTAGTGTGTGTGTGTGTGTGTTTGTGTACGTGTCAGAACTGTGAAGTTTCTTAAACTTTATTTGTAAGTAAACAGGTTAGCTTGCCATTATTTCATGAATGTTGGCAAAAGGAGTGAGACTCTGGATCAGAGACAAAGGATTATATTACAAATGGCTCAGAAAACAGCATGAACATCACATTTGCCTTGGTTTCTCTCACACTGTAAGTCCCAGGGGCAACATAGAGGGACCCAGGCTGATGTATAATATGAAATGGGTTTGCATAACAGCAAAGAAAGCCTGAGTTATGGACCCCAAATCTTTGATAATGGGCTTCAAACAGCCTTGTGTGAACTTTGCTTTAAAAGAAGACATTATTTTTGTTATACAGTATAATAACATCCTTGGATATAGATGGAGTCACTCCCTCCATATTCATGACTCTTTGCTGTTTAAGTATCCTCGAAGGAATGGTCTAGAACAAAGGAGCCATTAATAGCTCAACTTACAAGACACATGAAGACATGAGAACCCCATGTAGAATTGTCTTTCAGCAATGTCTTCATTAGGCAGATCACAAGAGACCCTTAAAACCACATATGGCGTAATGGAATTAATCATTCTTATTTCAAATTTACTCATTTTGAATGCAAAATATTATTTAGTTATTTATGCATTGGCATTTCTTTTAAGGTTGCTTTACTTCTATTTATACAGACACCTTTTAATTGCATGGTACTTTGGCAAATACTCTCTTACTATTGTATATTATGTTTTAAATAATTAATGAATATTAACTACTAATAAAATCTAGAGTACTTTTACTTCAACCTTATAATAAATTCAAACATATAGCCATTTGAATGCATGGGAAAGGCTAAACCTCAGAGATGTGCAATTAGAGAGCATGTTCCACAATAGGATGTAGAGTATTAATGCATTTGAAGGTTGTAGTTAACCTCTGCTTAATCAAAGAAATCACAACCTCAATGAACTTAAGCCATTATACTAGAATACTCCCTTAACTTTTGTTCTCCATGCAATAAGAGTGTCATAAAATCTAGAGAAAAAATAAAAGTTTAAAAGAAAAAAGGAGAGTCAATCTAGTAGACTTACCGTGATTGTATTGTTTAAAATCTACTTCCATAGTATGTCCTATAATCATAAATGTTTAGGTTATATGTGATCTTGTATTAAAACATATAGCACAGTGCCTGGCACATATCAGCTGTTTGAAAAAAAATGTCATCATTACTTTTTAACTACGAGGTGCTGAGGCTAATTGTTAAAGAACACCAGCTTTAACTTCAGATCTCGGTTGGAATTGTGTCAGTAATAATAAACACTGAGAAATTATATGTTACTCTTTTAACTTTATGTTCCTCATCTCTAAAGTGAGGCAACAATATTTTCTATATTGCATGAGTATCGAATAAGATGACATATACGCATACTGAATGGGTGTCTTCCGCACCACATTATGTCTTTGCTGGTTCAGATTTCTCTGTGATCTAAAGTGGTGGACCTCAGCTGGGCTCTAGGTTTCTTACTTTTTTACAATTATGTACTACTTTCTTATTTAACCATTTTTCTGCCTTCCTCTAAACCTGGGCATCTTTTGCCTGTGTGGCTAAGACCAGAGGGAATTTGAAGCTAAAGTGCATAAGGTATCCAGACAATTTTGGTTTTATTTTTGTTTTTCATTATAGCACTTATATTACTTAATTATTGAGATATTTTAAGAGCAGTTTTAATTCCACAGAAAAATTGAGGGAAAAGTAGAGAGTTTTTCCATGTACTCCCAATCCCCACACGTACATAGCCTTCCCCATTATCAACATTCCCCACCAAGGGGGACATTTGTCACAATTGATAAATCTATACTGATATGTCATAATCACCCACAGTCCATAATTTACATTAGGGTTCATTCTTGGTGTTATACATTTTATGCGTTTGGTCAAACATATAATGGCATGTATCCATCATTGTGGTCTCATGCAGAGTATTTTCATTATCATAAACAGTCCATGTGCTTCACCTATTCATCCCTCCCACACACACAGCAGCTGACAACCACAAATTTTTGATGGTCTTCATAGTTTTGCTTTTTTCCAGAATGTCATAATTAGAATCATATCCTTTTCAGATTGGCTCTTCTCAGTTAGTAATATGCATTTAAGTTTCCTCAGTGTCCTTTTGTGACTTAATAGACTATTTCTTTTTAGCACTGAATAATATTTCATTGCCTGAATGTGCCACCATTTATTTATCCACTCATCTCCTGAAGGACATCTTGGTTGCCTCCAAGTTTTGGCAATTATGAATAAAGCTGCTATAAACATTCATGCACAGGTTTTTGTGTGAACCTGTTTTCAATTATTTGGGGTAAATGTTAAGAAGCATCCTCTTCTAAATTTTCTCTTTTTGCAAGGTCCAAATGATCAGTCCAGACTTCTCCTTTCTACACTTTGTGTTTATTCCTTACAAACGAACCCCTGTAGGGATCATCTGAAACCATCAGAGAAGTTCTAAGACAGTGAGGATGAAATGAGATGGAGTGTGATTCTGGATTTTTTTTTCCCCTCAGTGTTCCTTGACTCCTTACATGCATTAATCTTCTTTTTCCCAAGTGAAAAAGCTTTAAAATGGTGATGATATTGTAGGGGGATGGACCTGTTTGTTGTCCATCAAATATGCCCTAACGTCTTTTCCCAAGGGGTAACTACTGTAATTATATTTACATAACTAATTGAGATCACAAGGGTAGTTTTACATAAAACGATGAAAAGCTGCTATAGAGAGTCATTTGCTTTTCTACCCATAGCTATAAAATAGACATATAATGTTTGGAAATTCTATGTTGGCACCCCGTTATAAATGTAGCAGCCCAAGACTAAATCTCAGCACAGTATACCCCTGAATAAATGGTAATGGCAATTGTTCTTGCAAATTGTGATGATTCTGATGATGATGATGATGATGATGATGATGATGATTGAGAAAGCTGATAATGATGCTCCCAAAACAGTGAAAAATCTTTGAATTTCAATTATTAAAACACACCCAGGTTATTGTGTTTCTGTCAGAAAAAGATATATATAACTTTCAAAAGCTGTTCTAATGAGGTCAGTTTAATTAATGGCTAACTAAAGGTTAATTTTATCTGATTATTACATATATAATCACTTTGGGTGAAGCTTTAAATGTGTATAGAAATCTAAAAGTATAGAAACAAAATATATTGTAGCATATTTGAAATTTAACAGCATAATCATCTATTGAAATTACTATCTTTGAAAGGTTTTATGTTAAGAGAAGTATAAAATTACTGCTGTAGTTTCTAAGTTTTACCACCATTTGAATATTTATTTATTTCCACAACACTATTTCCCTGGACAGCAGTTGACAAGGTTCCTGTTTTATGTGGCTATGGGGGGCGGGGGCAGGGGGGAGATAGCGATTATACAGTAGCAATGCTTTGTTTTCTTTCTACATTTATATAACAGGAACTCCAGATCCTATTGTTAAGATTGTCTGAAGTAGTAAACAAAAACATTTGCTTCCTCAGGGATTGAAATGGCACCCACACACTTTGAAACCCCTGGGATTTATGTACATTTATGGGTTATTGGTATATCATGTATTCAAAAATAGGGATGGCCCTTAAAAACATGATCTTAAATATTCTTAGCATTTATTTCTAACATTACTTGGATCATTATTTTTCACTTCATGTGACATTTCATTTTGCTTCATAGATTTCTAAACTTCACTTGAACAACTTGTTTTCTAAGTATAGTGGACTTTCTTTGCTTTGTTAATTTCTGATTGTCTCCCTATATATACTAAAATATCATCATCCCTTGCTTATTAAAGTTGATGTAACATTTTTAAACTATTTATTTTTAAATGTGCCCACACATTCCCATTGACTTCCTTTTTCAACTGCAGTTTGCACCTCCACATTTCCTTGTGTTAGCTTCAGGTGGACAACATAGTGGTTATATAATCACATATTTTACAAAGTAGTCCCCTCCTGCTGACTTCTGATAAAATTTGAAGTACTCTGCTGGCCATATTTCCAGCTAGGAAACTTGACAGAAAACAAATATAGACTCACAATAAGATATGATATAGGAACTATTAAAAGATTAGAAAGTATTTGTAATAGTACCATTTATTTCACATTACTCCTTGAGTAGAAGTAGCATGTTTTAAATTGATTTATAATTATGCTAAAATGCCTTTACAATTTTAAGTTTTATAATCTAGTCGAATAATTTACTTTATACTTTTATCACCTAAACTTACTACTTACTTCCTAACTTCTTTTACATGGGAACATCTGTGTAGTTTATCATTTTATGCTTGAATAAAAATAGCCAGTAAAGAATTCCAGTATAATAATCGTCAGTGGGAGTGAACCTCATTTTACATTATGAGATATAGTAACAGCTGAACATCCACACTAAGCAAATTTATATGCTGTCTTTTTGGTTTATCCTTCTTATCCCCTAATGATATTTTCAGATATTATGAACAGTTGCAAAAAGAATATTAGAGTAGGAGTTAGAATATTTGTATTCCAACCCCTCTCTACAAGTTCCTAAATATATGATGTTGTTTAAGTTAATGACTTCCCTAAATCTCCCTTTCTTCCTTTGTAAAATAGTGATAATAATAATAACAACAACACCTTCCCCCACAGGGCTATTGTGAGAGTTAGATCTAGACAAAGCAGTTAGCAGTACAGGAACTCTTACATAGGGTAGTCACTGAACATTAGCTGTAATACTATACTGCAATTATTATAACTTCCCTTTCTTTTCTTTTCTCTTCTTTCCCTTCTCTTCTTCCTGGAATTTAACTGGTTTTTCTGCATATTTACCTGGAAAGTGGGTCAAATTATTCTGCCCTGCATGAATTAAGCAATACATATGATGCTTTAGGAAATACTATGTTCTACAAAAAACAGAGGTGAACAGTAATTAAATGTAACAGATCTACATTTTTCAAATACAAAAATTTTTTTAGAAGTAGCTGCTTCATGGTTTAGTGTAAAATATTCTGTAGGAATAATTCAGCCTTGCAGGAATGTGATTGCAGTAGAGAAACCAGCGTGAGTATCAGAGTAAATTAGGCAGACCTTGGAAATTATGTAAGCAATATGGCTGAATGATGCTGCTTTTTAGAAGGGATATTTGGGGAAAATATTGAATTTTAAAAATTCTGCCTTAATTTCCAGTATGATAAGTACAACTCCAGGTTTTTTTTGGATCAGAATAGATCCTTTTTTACCCCCTCAAGTGTGTTCTTTGATGTACTTAGAGAAGCCTAACAAGTTGTTTTTCACTGAACTCTGCACTTTGTAAAGTGTGCAAACTCTTTGGAGAGCTGACCTAAAAGCCACATTCTTGTTCTTCAGTTTCAAGAAATGACATTGAAGCAAATAGCTGTGGTTGGTTTGAAGCAATTAGCAAAAAATGGTTTTTGACTGGGTGTGGAGCTCTAGAAGTAAGCTTTTTGCCAGTTTTGAGCAACAGGTCCTAGCCAGTGATCATACTCACAATACTGCTCAAGGTAAGAAGTAAGCAGAGGCTCTTACTGATGACTTCAGTTTACCTTTGGTCAGACCTGAGCAGAGAAAGAGAAGCAGATAACATTCTGCGTTACTACAAGAAATAGTAGGGCATTTGAGCACTGTCAATTATGTTGTCTGCATGGAATTATTCCTTTATGAGTGGTGGGGATGGGGTATAGCTATATTTTTGGCTAAATTAACTAAAACTAAAATCACCAATGGTTTTTGACATCAATTAGACCTCAGTGTAGATCATAGTTAAATATTTATAAGAGCAGATTTTACTATCAATCACTTTTATTGGTTTTTTAATTGTTGTATGGTCTTAATTTTAGCTGGACATGGAAGTTATTTAGCATAAAGTTAAGAGACAGGTGTCTCATTTTATAATCCAGTAGGTTAATTTATGATTTGCTTTTATACACCAATGGGGCATTTTATGTCCATTCTGAAGAAAAGCAGCAGCTTGTTACAAGCCGCTGAAGTCCCGAGCCCAACTTTCAGCCCGAGAGGAGCAGGATGCACGCTTTCTTTTTGGCACATATCAAAAACAATGGTCAGTTAATTACCCTAGCAGCCCGGTGGCAGCAGGCGTATTCCCGCAGTTAGTGACATTATGATTTGCCCCAGTTTTGTTTAAAAAAAAAAAATAGCTGTTACATCAGATCTACGCAATTAGCATTTTACTTATGAGCAGCTCATTATCAGTGTTTGTTGCGATCTTTTTTAAGCTGAAAGGAACTCTTTCCCTCCAACAACGGATTATAATTCAATTAACACCACTTCTTCTGTTGTGAACTGAACTCCTCAAGAAAGGCGCCTGGGGTCATGAGAGGCAGAGTATGCACCTTAGCAGATAAGCTTGGCAAATGTGCAGCCACGATTACTGCAAGAAATAAAGGTGATGAGTAATTATTAATTGTTGACTGAGTGAAAGCATCTAAAAGTTAAATATGCAGTCTACGCCATCATTTTTATTTCTCTTGTGCCCTCTCCTTCAGGTTTTATACCTACGGCTGTCAGCGGGAGCAGCCGTGCTCTGGCTCCGTGTGGAAAACTCCAACCACTCCTCAACTCTCTGAGAGTAGTGTATCGCCAGGGCAATCGGTGGTCACAGGCAACCGTTCAGCTTGGGTGCCTTACTCTACTCTTCCATGTATCATTAGAAAAGGTCAATCTTGGCATTTATGACGGGGTGTCAGCTATTGATAACATCAGTTTTGAAACAACTGTGCCCTTCCCCTCCCCATGGAACGCTGTGAAGGGCCAGATCATGTCTGGTGTGGACACACTAAGGCTTACGTGGAAATTTTCAGTTATGTGATCTGGTAGATGATTGCAGTGATGCTACTAATGAGGCTGACTGTGGTATTTTTTTGGTTCCTCTTACTCATGTTGATAGTGGTGATCTTAAGTTTACTGTTTTCTACCCAGGCAAGCCAAAGACAATAAGCATTGCTCCAGGGTTTGATGAATGTTTTGTGTGATTTCATTAATCAATTAGTCAAGCCATTAATATTTATTAACTAGGGATACAGTATTGATTACAACTATGCAGAGTCCCTGCCTTCATAAAGCTTAAAGCCTAATTGAGGAGAGAGATTACTAAAATATTTAATAAATAAATAGAAAATGGCAGCTTTGACAGGACTTACAGATAGGGGTAATGTGACTTTACATCATAATGGCTTTGGGCTTTCTAGAGGTGATGGATTAGCAAAGATCTGAAAACTAGTAAGTCAAAGCATACGTGCAAACACCACACTGTGTGACTGTGTGGCGGATGGGAGGTAGCTAACATGAGGCTGGTGCAAGGGGAGAGGAGAAGGGAGAACTAGGCTGCCACATGAGCATAGAAATGTAAGGGGAGGCCAGATCCCCTGGTCTTTTCAGTCCATATTAAGGAAGTTGTTTCTCATTTGAAGGTTTTTAAGAAGGAAGCTAATGTAATAAAGTCACCATATTTGAAAACGTCCCTGTAGATATGTGGGTGATGAATAGGTGAGAGAAGACTGAAATCAGGAGATCCATTGCAGTAGTCAGCAGTACAGGGGTTGGCAGCTGTCACAGTGCTAAGGATGGAGACAGAGGGACCGAAGTTTGGGGAAATATTTAGGAGGGACATTTTATGGTGCTTTGGCTATAGGAAGCAGAGAGTGAGGTGTCAAAGATGAGTCTGAGTTTGTGGTTTAAACCAAAATGTTTGTGTATCTGACACAATTTAATAAACTTAGCTGCAGATAGAAGTTAATGCACTTGCTTCTAAAGGTAATCAGAAACTAATAGTTTGGTTTTATTTTTTAATTGAAGAAATTTGTATTTTTCCTTTCCTAGAAATAGCAACAACACTTAAAATTCAAGCTATGCATCTATTAAGTTAGGAGGCCAATTCTTAACCAAAATATAGCCATAAAATGCTGGGTACACCGTAGGAAACATTACATTAGGAAATTTCCTCATAAATCATTATAGAGAGTTTTACACATATGCAATTTTGATATAGTCCAAAATTCCATTACATAACTAATATTTGTGTGGATCTGAGCAAAATTGATGATTTTGACAATAGCTATTTTGAGAAGTCGTGCTTGTCCTACATCTTTTTCATTTTTTGCAAATTCAGAAAGCTTTTTCATCTTTTTCAAGCTCTGCAGATATCATTCTTTAAAAAATGTTGATCTGTTGCTAAAAGTAAGCAAATTGTCCTCAAACTTGTTAGTATTAACTTCAGAAAATGGGATTATGGCAGTACAAGGATAATAGCAATATACTTCTTGTGATTAAATACTAATGAAAGGAAACAGTAGTGGTGTTAGACTGTCAGTCTCACTGCTTTCCATCTAGACATACGAATTTATTATACAGAACACAATAGACATCCCAAGTCCTCGCTGTATATCCTGAAGTATGTTTAGGGTCATGGTCTTTTTTTAAAGGCAGAGCTACACACATTCCCCTTTGAAATGAAGTTTGAGCATGTACTCAATATGAAGACAGGTAATATACAAATCCGTTGGCTTTATGTCAGAAAACTCAGCAGCTTGACATTCCCCTTCTGCTCTACAGCCAAAGACTGACACCTGGAGAGTACACCATGGGTCCCCAGTTCACATCACAGCTGAGCTTGATTAGTCACAAGTGAGGAAATACCAGATGAAAGCTCATCTTCCATTTGACATTTGCTTACTGGGCTCCCTTGGTTAGGTCTAAGCTCCTTTTCTCTGGTTTTCAGATACAGATGATTTGTTCTTGCCTGGCTGCATTTAGTCACATATAGTTATATTTATTGTTTGAGTATTTGTTCACCTTTATGTCAAGTACAGTTACACTAAGATGAATAAAGGACAGCTGATATTTATTTTATAAAATTATTAAATTATGTAAATGAATCCAAAATGCAGAACTCATCATTAATTCTAAATCCTTTCCCTTCTGCCCAAATAATGTCAAATATATATTCTGTCCCATTTATCGTATACAAATACTTGGTGTTGACAAAATTCTTACCCCTTAAAACATAAATATGTCCTTGTGTTACCCTCAACATTTGGGAAGAGTAATTGATCAGGGACTAGTCAATTTTCTTTAAGTGCATTGAATTCTTCTAGTGACTGAGGGCATTAGGAGTTTAAAAGCTCCAGATCCAAGGAGCTACAATTCAGTGAAAAGACAAGACTACCACCGAGGACACACAGCTAAGAATCAGCAAGATGCACAGCATAACATTCGGCATAGAGATGGGGAAGGGATGAAATGTTCAGGGAATGTTGGGAAGAGTAAACATGAAGTTGATTGAGTTTGGGAAGGTGAAGCTTGAAGGGTAGAGGAGTTTAGATTTAAGTTTAGGTTAAATGATTATATATATTCAAGGGTTTCGAATGGAGAAGGAAAGCAATAAACTGTCATTAAAGGGTGGTTATTCTGGCACGATGTGCAAGGGACACTGGGACCTTGGGCAGGATAGAGGTGAAGAGAAGAGTTTCTTAGAGTGAGATCTGGAAAACACCTGCTTTATAATCACCTTGAGTTCTTATTGAAAATGGAGTCCTGGGCTTCACCTGCCATGTATCAAACTAGTACTCGTGTTGGTTTTACCATGGAAGCATTTTACCATGTACCCCAGATGATTCCAAAAGACTGAGGCCTATTAAAACATGACTCTTCTTGGCTCACCAAGGGAGCTGATAACATATCCTGATGATTGGCTATATCATCTGGACCATATTTTGGGAGATGAAGTCTGGGCATTGTTGTATTGTTTTTTTTTTAATTATTTTTTTAATGTTCACTGGATTGGAACTTGCAGCTAAAGTTGAAATCCACTGAGCCAGGAGTATGTTGCAGTGAGCCAGATGTTGGGTTGTGATCATTCGCCTAGAGTTATGGTAAAAGAAATGGATAAGTCATGGGCGTAAAGCACAAAAGCTGTTTGGAAACTCATGGCCAAAGTAATTCCACCTTCAGTCCATAAAATATTATTACTTGATGTATTATCTAGGATTTGTTCACTCTTTTAAAAACTTTACAATTTTTTAGATTAAAATTGCTTACTATGGCAGGAGCAGTAAAATGTGAGAATTATTAATTATAGTTATTTTTATCCTTAATTATTTTTTGCTATTATTTACTGCCAATTTCAGCACTTGAACTACAGTTTACTTTGAAAATAGAGTTTGTAACTGGGACTAAGATACAGAGAATGATTTTGATTGGACCAAGAACCAGGGTCCAACTTCAACACTTAATACAGAGCCAATGAAGGATAGTAGTTTGGGCACAGCTCAAGGACACTAACTCTACATAGAATCTTCAGAGCTACAGGTTTTCCAAAACACAGTTACTTTACTCAGCCCAATCCTTAAAGCCACTGTTAGAGACAGCTGCACCTTCTGCTTCTATCACCACATGTTTGGGAAGCACATTTATAGGCTGGCCATCTACCAGAGAATCCGGAGCAACACAAGGGGGAAGGTGCTGTGACTGATATTTGGGAATCAAGGCAACAGATGGATAAAGAAACTCCCCCACCTTTCCAGCAGGCAGCCTTTTTCAGGTATGGATAACAGGTTTCTTTCTTTCTTTTTTTTTTTAAGATTTTTAAATTTATTTATTTTAGACAAAGGGGAAGGGAGGGAGAAAGAGAGGGAGAGAAACATGAGTGTGTGGTTGCCTCTCACACACTCCTACTGGGGACCTGGCCTACAACCCAGGCCTGTGCCCTGACTGGGAACCTAACCAGAGACCCTTTGGTTCACAGGCTTGTACTCAACCCACTGAGCCACACCAGCCAGGGCTAGATAATGGGTTTCATAATGTGCATTGGAAATGTATCTTAATGTCTAAGGAAGATTGCTAAATAATGTCTAAGTATTGCTATTTTTTTAATTGAAATGAACTGGAATTTGATCAAAGTTAACTTCGATACCATTTATCATTTAATTAAGGGTGTACTAAAGTGTGTGAAGTTGTTTTCCTCCTTGACTGCCCCCAATCATGAGTGATTAAAATCGTTAAAGATGGACACATGGCACTAGAAACAGCTGCCGGTCCCTTCGATTTTAAGTCCTTGCTCTACTGAAAAAAAATCTTGAGGGGAAAAAAGAGTTGGGCACATCTCTGGAATGTTGAAAAAAGCTCAAACTCTGAATTATGTTATTTTGAAGAGTTCATTTGAATGTTTCACATTTTATAGGTAAGCAATGGAAGTTCAGGAAGAGTGCATGCTTTGTGGGAAGATCTCACAGCTACTCCGGGGCAGACCTAAGCATTTGGGTCTAGGTTTCCTTACTCCTGGTGGAATACTCTTCACCTTAAATTTCACCTGCCTGCCCCTAAAAGTCAAATTTTCAACAGCACGTTCAACAAATACTTATGTGGTTTTACCTACGGCATTTGCAAGTGACTTTTACATATATTATCTGTTTGGTCCCTTGGCAATCCCCTGAAGTGGGTAAGTTAGAGATCCCTTTTGTCAGTTTCATAAATATGAATAAAAAACTCAGAAAAAATGTGGCTGATTTTCAAAATTTACAAATCCTGTAAAATTGTACCTATTTTTCCCACATCTTTTTCTAAATCCATTTTAGAAAGCATTTCCAGATTTTGATGATACAGAAGAAAGTATGGCATAATAGTCTTATAAAGAGGCATAATGACATTTAGATATTGCAATTTCTGGAGATCCCAGTACTTGGAATGTGCTTGGTGATTGCAGCGCTGGTCTTTCATACTAAATATATAATAATATACTATCCTAATACCAGTAATATTCTATACTCATTAAATGTTACATTGGTCTTAATGAAACCACAGAGAATGATGCAGAGAAATGGTTTGTATAGTGACATGATATAGTATGTCAGTATAGTGTTTCCTTGTCCCAAAAGTGTTTTCTTGGGTATTTTACATTTCGGCTGGTATATTTTTGTGAGTATGGATCTGAGGGTGAGAGAGTGTCAGCAAATCTGTGATCCTGGGTGTTACTATTGTAGGGTACGTTCATATATGACAAGGTGTTTATTCCATTTATTCCAGAACACTACCACCAGTATAGTGTTTGAACTCTATATTTAAAATTTTTGATTCAGTGCATATTACTGCACTTTTTATCTGAGGTTGTTCATGGATTGGCAGTCTTAAATTTTAAGTCCCAGATTGTTTATTTTTTTCCGTTTGAATTCTTATTGCTTTAATGTAAGCTGCTTTATTTAACATGTTTAATAAGACTTGCTTCATTTTTTTAAAAGTTATTTAAAATTTCTTAGAACTCACTGCTGATTCTTTTCCCAGCATGCTTTTTGGTTAGGAGACACCTCTCTTTCTTCTAAGTATATATTACTAGCACAAAATTTCCATGGAAAAAAATCAATACAGCAAAATAACTTTTTATAGAACATCCTATGTGGAGGGTCACATTGACAAGTCAACAAGGGAAGGGATGTGAGCCATGTTCAGTCATAGAGGCCATTGAATGAAAATAAGAGAGCAGTTACTTTATCATAACTATTTTGAAGAAAATTTTAAATCACAGCTTCTAAAGAGCTTTCAACTCATAAAACTGAGCATACTACTGACCTTCTAAAAGGACAATTTCTAACAAAGGAAATACAATGAGATTCTTATCATATCTGGTCTCACCTACATGTCACGTTTTATTTATACTTAAATGAGGCTCTAATTACATAATGAACAATTATTACATAATGAACAACTATTTCACACAAGTGCCTATTGCCTGATGTCTTCGGCTGCCTGCTTTTTTGGTGATGTACCAAAATGTTATATCAGAATTATAATATTTGAATACAATTTGAATTATTTAAAATTACAATTAGTTCAAGCACTTTCTCACCATGTATTTGAAGCCAAATGTAAGCATTTGTTAGTCATGGGATTTTCCATCCTGCCTCTGGGCACACTGTCAGAAAACGTTTTCTCATACAGAGGATTGAGTTTCTTGTTATGGTTTCAGTGTCAACCATAGTCACTGATAAGTGTTAAAAACCCTAATTTAATGCAAGTTATTAATTCTGGGAACCAGAACTTACCATCTTTAGCTCACTCATTTCTAACATGACTTCTTTTTCTAAAACGTATGCTTATGTATGAGGTAGGTGTGGGGAGGGGACATGCCCTTTCAAAGAAAAGATTGTTTAACTACCTAGACCTCTTAATACCACGGAACTTTCTGACTCACTCTGAAAGAATTCTGTTGTGTTCTGGTAACACTGTTAGGTATTAAAAAAAAAAAAAAACAGATTTTTCCCAGGTGAATTTTGTGGTGACATATTTTTAGAAAATATTATTCATAACCATAATTTATTTTTTCATTTGTGGAATATGCCTTTAAATATAAAAGGTACATCATGTTTCAATGCTCCTAGGAAAAAAAATGTTTCTGAAGTGACGTAAATAAAACAGGACCAGATTTAATGATGTTAGGTTGATCCCACAGTCCATGAAATTATGTACAAAAATGTTAAAAATCTAAATTATATATGCAGCCTCATATAACATTTTCAGAGTGTGTGTAGTTGCTAGAATTTGCACTGAAATGTTTTGGATGACTGACTTGGAGCCTGAATAGCAACACTCACAGACTTGTTGCTTACTGAGCAGTACAATAAATCTTTTTTCACAACCTTAAGTTTCTCATACACTATCTTTTTCAGCTGAATTCCAGTATAACCACATCCTACTATGTGAACTCTCCACGCAGTCCTCATAAGAAGTAATGAACCTGGTTTCCAGGCTGAAGAATGGGCGACTAGAGAAGGGGGGAAGAGAAGGTTAGGTGGGTGTTACTACAATACTGTATGTACCAGAAAACAAGTTTTATTTCTTAATAAATCCATTATTTCAATCCTACTCTACTTGTTATGACTTCAGTAGCACTAATTTTTTCTGATATTTTGAACATCCAGTATTACAGTAAAATGTAATTATGGATCATAAAGCATTAGAAATATATTTTACATTCACAGAGGTGGGCAAAAGTAGGTTTACAGTTGTGAATACATGAAACAGTTTATTCTTGTACAATTATTATTAATTACTGTATTATTTATTTGCATTAAAACTGTAAACCTACTTTTACCCACCCCTATATTATTATTCTTTTAAAAAACATATTTATTTATTTATTTATTTAAATTTTTGTTCAAGTATAGTTTTCTGTCTTTTACTCTCATCCCTGCCCACCCCCAGCCCTTCCCACCTCCCTCCCATTTCCACCCCCCCAGTAAAAAAAAAAAAACATATTTATTTATTTTAGAGAGGACAGAAGGGAAAAAGAAAGAGGAGAGAAACATCAATTGGTTGCCTCCCACACGTGCCCCTACCAGGACTGATTCAGCAACCTAGGTCTGTGCTCTTACTGGGAATCAAACCGAAAACCTTTTGTTTTGTAGAATGACACCCAACCAACTGAGCCACATAGGTCAAGGGCCAACGCTGTATTATTAGTAATATATATTATTTGGATCATTGAACATTGCAAAATCACAAAAGTAATATAAGCAATGGTAATATTCAAATATTTCAATAATCCATGTTGGAAAGCAACAAAAAAAAAAAGAGAAAGACAAAGAAAGATTTGGTTGGGGGGTTGAATTTTTCAAAATTGCTAGTTGGTTGGTAAAAAAAAGGGTAGGAAATTATTAAATAAAGATGAATGCACTAATTTCAGTGCATCCCGTATCCCTTCATGGCCAATGCCCTATTTTGAAGCTTTATGTAACTATGTTTTTGTTTGTTTGTTTCTTTTTCCCCTGATGCTGCCCATTTGGGCCCTTTGTACTCATGGATGCTTCCAAATTATTTCACCTTGCCTTCTCTCTAGGTTTGGTAGGATGGAGTGAGAAAATGTAAACCTATTGGCAGAGGCGGGGGGGCAGGGGGGGAGTGGCCATGTTTGATGTTGCAAATTTGTCATAACAAGGCTGTCAGTCAAGGGGCTCTGAGTGGGATCGAAATCGCAGCTGTGGGATTTATGTGCCATTTTGGAATTTGCATGAAAAGTGTGGGATATGCTAACAGCTGCTCTGTCTGTCTCTTCTTCGTAAGGAAGTATTTAACTATACTTGTGTGAAACTGCCATATGAAGAAGTGTATTAAGTTATCGATGGTGGATAATTTTGCTAAAAACTATACTTCTAAGTAACACACTGGATAAGAATCTTCTTATTTAGAAAGTAGCTCCATATCTAGCTAGACAAACAAAAGCAACAGTTTATTTCTTTCTGATGTATATTGTTTATTCTCTAGGAATAAACTCTATGAAATGTCTTTCAAATGTGTTTTTCTCTGCTGATCCAAACTTGTTTTCGTCATATCGAACACTTCAGATTTGCCTTTTCTCCCTAAGTTGTTTTTTTTAACAGTATAAAATATTGAACCAAATAGTTTTGCTGGCTGATACTGATGACACATGATTTTGCTTGTTATCTTCAGTAGAAAATCAATGTGTCTCAGCATTCACTAAGAAAAAGGGATGGGACCTTTTGTCATTCTTTGTCAGGTGATTGCTTTATCTTGATTTATGCCTTTAAACTTTTTCTCATTCAGCAGAAAATATTGTATTGCTA
Source organism: Glossophaga mutica (assembly GCA_039655065.1). NCBI lineage: Eukaryota > Metazoa > Chordata > Mammalia > Chiroptera > Phyllostomidae > Glossophaga > Glossophaga mutica. Next base: position 165,331,441 of record CM077303.1, read on the forward strand.
CCAGTGAGAGCAAAGCAATCTATACCAATTATGCTCTGAATGCATCCTCCTTCCAGGGTTGTTTATGGAATACATTAACTCACAATAGATTAGAGACACAGTACTTTATTTTTTCTTAAACTTGTCAGATCAATGATTGTGGTTTATATCCAACCTTTTATATTGAAATTTTTAGTAAAGACATTTCTTCATAAGATAAAAGGAGATTGTAGGCAATGCATATTTTTTTCTAGTGCTTCCTAGAATTTCAGGGTCTAAAAAGAGATTCAGTGTTCTTGGTCTTCATGGAGTTGTCCTGATAGCACGATCGCCATTTGGAACTGCTTTAGGAGCTATTCTGGAACTGTTTTCAGAACAGCATTGTCAACTATTGCCAAAGTGGAATCTAATAATAAACTTTTGAAAACAATTTTCTTGAAATAGAAACCAAGGTATTATCTTCCATGTAATTTATTTTTACTGCAACACATTCTAGTTTGCTTTATTATGTCACTATTTATGTTGGAAACAGTATTTCATTGTTGCCACTTTGAACCTTTTTATTGAACTTAAAAATTTTTAAGTCTCCTTTGTACTCATGTAGAAAATATTTTATAATATTTCATAAAATTACATTATGATATAAAGCCCCCTGCCAAGGGGAAAATATGAGTGAATATGATTTTGAAATGTTTAAAGTTAAAGATGTTATTGATCCCTGAACTGGTCTTCAGGAGGGTTAATAGAGGATGAAGTCAGTCCATATAACCCCAAACTTATGATCTATTGGGGAATTCTACAATGTACCTAAAGCTACTATTTATAGTGAATATCTGACAAAAACTCCCCCCCCCCATTTCTGTGTGAGTTGCTGCCTATGGAAATTTTATTTGCACTTGGAGCAACTGAAATTCCCAGGAAATCTCAAAGGTTTATGGAACCTACTTAAGTGATTTGAAATGAGGACTATTGTAGAAAATTTGGAATGGGAATCCTTTTGTATAAGCATGTGCTTCTTAGGTATGGACTATTTCTATACTTCTATGTCTCTAAATGCACTATTTTATGCACATGTGTACATACATGTACAAACACATTACAATGATACTTATTTATATGTGTTAGTAGTATGATTATTCTTTTAACTGCAGTGTTCTTATTGTTTCAATCACTACAGAGCAGACCTTTGCCCACAATGTCCCTGTATTTTCACCTAAATTAAAACACAATCAGAAGCCATCAAAATCCACTAAAAAGCACCCAGGCTCTGTCTTAGGATAGGCTTTATTTTTCTTTATTAAATGCATTCTGTAATTACTAATTTTGACCTCCAGGACTCTGTTGCTCCTTCAGTGTTGTCACTGGCTCACTGATCTTTGACATGATTACATTTTAAGATTTTTTTTCTAGCTTCTTTCTCAGCTTCTCTGATATCTCTGCTCTCATAAGTAATGACAGCTAGCTCTGTAACTCGTGGCATTACTCCTGCTCAGATAACTGCTAATGACGGAGGCAGGTATTTCATGTGTCGCTCTATCTAAGTCAGCTCTGTGCATCGTAGGACTGCAATTTGTACTGTTGTGCTTCCATTACTGATTATAATGTTATACTGCTACTATAATTTACGCAATGCTATAATATTACATCAACCTGGAGCTACTATTTGGTATATAATATGAGTTTAGTTTATTATACATTTCAAGTAGTTCAGGTTAAAGTTTTATTTTTGTTACAATAAATTTAACTCTTCACTGTATCATAGAGTGTATTCAAGCTATTGAACAAAATACAATATGAACTTCAGAGTAAAACTGTTTAAGTTCAAACCTGGCTCTATCATTTACTAGCTGTGTAACCTTAGGAAAATTAGGTAACTTCCATATACCATAGTTTCTTTACCTATAATTGAATATAATATTGCTACCTACCTTACATAGTTTTTGCAAAGATTATATGTATGTATGTATATATATACATATATAATTCTGTATATACATATATACATACAAGTATCTGTATTAATATATAATTCTTAGAAAAGATTGAGGCCTACAGTAATTACTCAAATTTAGCAATAACAATGACAATAAATATCTAATAATAATAATAATAAAAAATAATAATAATAATAAATATACTAGTCACTGTTATTAAATTTAAAAATAAAAATTGAAAGCTGTCATTGAACTAGAATAAACATTATAAAATATATAACCTCTTTCTATATGGCTGGGTACACAAAAGCCATTTGCTCTATATTCATGACTCCTTATTCTAAAGAAAAAAGAAAAGCAGCATTTTCTCTGATGGTGGCCAGAGTAAACTGCCTTTTCTTTTTCTTACTGTGTAATACAATAATAAAAGGTCAATGCATAGTGGTACTAGATATTTGGTTGGTCAAAAAGTCTGTTTAGTTTTTCCCATAAATAAAAGACACATTTTCATTTTTCACCAATAACTTTATTAATTTGGATATTTGAGTATGTCACCTATCTCCCCTGTGGTAGAATGTTTATTGTTCTTAATTAATGTCTCAATTTGGTCACTATCAACTTGAACTGGTCTACCTGATCATAGAGCATCATCCAGCAAGAAATCTCCAGCACAAAACTTCGCAAACCACTTTTGACACATTCGATCAGTCACAGCATCTTCTCCATACACTAAAGAAATCTTTTTTTTTTGTATTTCAGTTGCTTTTTTACCTTTCTTGAAATAGTTAAAGAATAATACCCTGAAAATGTTGCGTATTTTCTTCCTCTTCAATATTAAAATGGCTACTCAAAAATTCACCAATTTTGATATGACAGCTGTCACAATACAACTAACAAAATTGTTTTGAATGACATTAAAGACAACTAAGTGCTACTAGAGCCATCTTATGGGAAAAAAAGAACAATCATTTTGGCCAACCCAACATAGGAGACAAATTATATAATCAGCTCAATAGAGGCATAAAAAGAATTTGCAAAATCTAACACCCTTTTATGATAAAAACTCTCAGCAACCTTTTCAAGCTGATTAAGTATGTTTACAAAAAAAAATTTACAGCTACCATCATGTTTATGGTGAAACACTTAACAGGATTGGGAAGAATGCAAGGATATTGAAACTCCTCAATTCTTTTAAATATTATACTATGTGTCCAATCTAGTGAATGCAAAAGGGAGAAAGAAAAGAGAGATGGAAGAAAGAGAAAGAACGAGAGAAAGATGGGGGAAGGGAGGTAAGGAAGGAAGAATGGAAGGAAGGAAAACACAAAGGAAGGAAGGAAGGAAAGAAGAAAGGCACTAGATTTGGTTTCAGATGACATGAATATGTACATGGTAAATCCCTAGGAACATGAAGAAAAGTGCTAAAACTAATAAGTGGATTTAAGCCAAGTTGTAGGGTAAAAGGTCAATAAATAATATGATTGTATTTCTATATATAATTAACAAGCAATTAGAAAATTATATTACATAAAAACTCTACTTAAAATACATTAAATATAATAAAATACTTAGGAATAAATTATATAAAAGTGTACAGACCTGAAATGTACAAAACATTAATGTGTGAAATTAAAAAAAAACCAAAATGGAAATATATATATGAACTTCACAATTAAAGGTTTAATACTTATTAGATGATACTTATCCCTAAATTGATCTGATTCAATATAATCCAAATCAATCCTATAGACCTTTTTGGAGAAATTACAAAACTTATTCTAAAATTTTTATGGAAATGCAGAGATCTTTGAATAACCAAAGCATTTTTTAAAAATAATGTAGTTGGAAGACTTAACATTCCAGATTTCAAGAGAGATTATAAAGCTGCTTTTAACAGAATAAAAAGTTAGAAAGAGACCCACCCTTTTTTATGTTTACTCTTATTTATTACTTTTAGAAAATATAATTTTTGACTGGACTCAGACTCAAAGAGGACAGCCTGTATCTCTTGGCAATCCATCTCTGGCGTTTTTCTTTGGCCACCTTCATCCTCTTAGCCAAAAGCTTGGCATATTTGCTGCAGAAAGAGACCCACTCTTTTATAGCCAGTTGTAACTCAATAGGCAAATAAAAGTCTTTTTTAAAATGTTGCTGTTAAAACTGGATATTAAATGGGAAATATGAAATTCAGCACTTACCTCACAACATGCTGTCAAAGAAACTCAAGATACATATCACTTATAATGTAAATAAAAATTATAGAACTTATTGAAGAAAACATATGAAAACTTTTATTGAACTTGATTACAGGAGGACATTTGGTTCTATCCAAAATATCAATGGAAACATTTGGTCCATGACAAAAGATCCTTGAAATTTGATACTGTCCAAAATATGTATTACTAATTATTGCTTTCTAGAGGTTCTTAAAGAAATAAAAGTGAGGCAAAATATAGCAAAAAACAGTCCCAGCCAGGGTGGCCCACTGGGTTGGAACATCATCTCATGCACCAGAAGGTTGTGGATTCTTTCCCAGCCAGGGCACATACCTAGCTTGCAGGTTCAGTCCCTGGTTGGGGCATGTTTGGGAGGCAACTGATCTATGTTTTTCTCTCACATTGATGTTTCTCTCTCTCTTTTTCTCTCTGTCTCTCAAATCAATAAGTATATCCTTGGGTGAGGATAAAAAAATTGCAAAAGACCAATGTTTTACCAGACTTTGAGGATCAATATATTGATTTTAATTATCTTTTTAATTTCTGTCACCTAACAGAATAGAGAATGTAGTTTTTGATTCACTGGCCATGAATTAGACATGAGCACACATTTTCTCAAAAATAGTTTGTCGTGGATACTGTTGTGGATCACTCTAGTACTCCCTCAAGACCGAAGGACCTCCCACTGCCAGCTGCTGGAACTGTTGGCAGCCAATGGCTTCTAACTGATTCTCTCTTTAGAAATTGCCCTCCAGAGATCTCTTGTCAAGGTGTGATGCCCCTCTTCGGAGAGCTCATATTAGAAGAACAGTCAATGGAGGTTTAAAAGCTCAGTATTCTTGCCTCAATAACATACAACTTGGAAGGACCATCCAGTTCTCTCAGGTCTTTGTTGTGACTGCATCGTATTGAATAGCTCAACTGCCCCCTCTACTCAGTCATGCTGCTTTCACTCCCTTGGGCTATTCAAGGGGAGTTCCCCAGTAGAAGTTCTGAACCTAAACCTCTTATCTCAAATGTGTTTCACAGGGAATCCAGCCTGAGACATATTTCCATTAGGTTTCTAGCTATAATGCTAATTATTCATGGAAGCCCAAAGCCAGATCATGGAGCTTTTACATACTGTTTACCTTGTAGCCTCTATTTTTACCAAAGCTTTACTCATGTATACATAAAACAAAATGAACAGCTACAGCTAATATTTGTTTAATAATTTCTATATGCCAGGTGAGGTATTCTGTACATTGTCATTTTATAATCTCCCCAAAACACTTAGAAGAGGTTCAACTCTTGGAGAAAATGAGGATTATTCTGTAAAATGTTAATATTAGAGGAATTAGGCTGAAGGATATGAGGGGACTCTTTTTTTTTTTGTACCTTTTCATGTAAGTGTAAAATTAGGTCAAAATAAAAAGTGTTAAAAACATTGAGTAGTGGAACTAGGATTTTAAGATTTGCAGCATCGGTCCAGAGTTCAAGTTTTTGTTTTTTGTTTTTAATTAATTGCTGAGTTACAGTTGTCCTGCCCCTTTCCCCCATAGGGGGGTTTCCCCTATGCCACCCCCCACTCCCACAGTCAATCCCGCCCGTTGTCTGTGTCCATGAGTTCTCTCTTCATGATCTTTTGCTTGCCCCTTCCCCGTCTTCCTGCTGCCTCCCCATTACCCCCCTCACCCCGCTCTGGTCACTGTCTGCTCTTTATTTCCAAGTCTCTGGTTCTATTTTGCTCATTTGTTTGTTTTGTTGATTAGCTTCCAACTTACAGTGAGATTATATGGTCTTTGTCTTTCACCACCTGGCTTATTTCACTTAGCATAATGCTCTCCAGTTCCATCCATGCTGTCCATTGTGTTCTCCATTTCTTTGAATGGAGAAGTTCTCTTTTAAAGGCAATGTAGGTTAGTAATGAAGAAACTATGTATCCCAATGTTCATAGCAGCATTATTTACAATAGCCAAAAGCTAGAAACAGCCTAAGTGCCCATCAGTAAATGAGTGGATCAAAAAATTGTGGTACATTTACACAATGGAATATACTATGAAGCAGAAAGAAGGAGCTCCTACCCTTCCTGACAGCATAGATGGAACTGGAGAGGATTATGCTAAGTGAAATAATCCAGGCAGTGAAAGACAAATACCATATGATCTCACCTATAAGTGGAACCTAATCAACAAAACAAACAAGGAACCAAAACATAACCAGAGTCATTGAAATTAAGAACAAACCAAGAGTAAGCAGAGGGGAGAGGGGAGGGAAATAAGGGGGAAAAGAAGGAAAAGGATCATCAAAGAAAATGTATAAAGGACCCATGGACAAAGCCAAAGGGGGGTAGGATTGAGGGTGGGAGGTGGGGGTAGGTGGGGTGGGGAAAATGGTGGTAGGGAAATGGAAACAACTGTATATGAACATTAATAAAAGAATGATTAAAAAAAAACAGAACTTCTCTCGAACTTTAACCAGCGCAAAGTGACACCAGTGTGTGCTTTTTTTGCACAGGTTGAAATGGGGTGTTAATCTTCTCAATAGTCACTTGAAACATACTGTTATGGATATACATTTTGTGTAAATTATCAGCCTAATATTAGCACTTCGATTATAATTACCTAAAAAAACAAGGATCTAGTCCTTATGTTTTTCACTGTCTCAGCTAAATCAAAAGCACATAGCAAGCATGCAGATGAATTTCAATGAATCTAGTAGTGACAATGCCTAAATAAATGAATACGTGACTCCCAGCCTCTTACTGCTTGCTTTTTCACTCTTCCGAAGATAGAACGTGATGGTTCAGACAGTCAGCTTGTTCCCCATGCTTTCAGTTAATAGCATCTTATTTTTCATACTTTGTCATCTTTAAGACACTTCTTATCTTTCCTCACAGACCCAATTCTTGCAGTGTAGAAGAATCATTGTATTTGAATAAGACCGTTCAATTTAAAAAGCTTTCCAAGAAGCTTTAAAAAGCATAATTGGAAATGTATATTCTTCCTACTGATTTTTGACATGGTGATCCTTTGTATTTTTAGCATGTGTTAAGATGAAAAATTGATTTTATATTTAGAATTAAGCATAGTATAATGTAATGAAAAACAAGATTGTAATGAAAAATGAAAATAATTCTAAAGTCAGCTTGCTTCAGTTTGAAGCAAGCATTGGAATAAAATGAATTAGCTTACATCATGTATACAAATAATTTATCTTTTTTCAATTTGTTCTTTTTGGGGGGGCTTAATAACTTTGTTAAAGGTTATCCTGTTAGACTAACCTATTAGTTATATTAAATTATTTTAAAATGACTTTAATATGCAATTTTCTTGTTTTGTTTTGATAGATATACATTAATTATGCTGCTGTGCTGAGTTTGATATTTGGTACTGTGTATCTAAAGCAAATGTAATATTCCAACTTTTATCTTCCAAAGTACCAGGAAACATGATAAAGTGGAAATAACATCAAGCTAGGAGTTAGCATACCTGGATTCTAAAGTTCAAATTTTCCACTAACGGACCCTCTGACCTTATAGATGTTACTTAATCTTCTAATGACCAAATTCCTTATTAGAATAATGAAATAAGTTATGAATTGTTTCTAATTATAAAATTCTACAAATTCTGTTTTTTATATCCACAATTAATTGAACTCCACAATTCATTTTGTATGTTGTAAGAGTCATAAAAGTGCTTATTAAGAAACTAAAATTTAGCTTTATCATATCTTAACAAAAGCTTTCCTTAAATTTTAATATAAGCTAACATAAATTTTATTATTTTTGAGCCCCTAATTGCATTTAAGACCACACTTTATGTTTTTAATTTCTTTCCAATAATTCAAATTTTATTGATAGATATCAACAGTTCTGTTATATATTTTAGAGATGGCCATTAATTCTTCTACCTTTTAAAAAAATTATTTATTTATTGTTAGAGGGGAAGGGAAGGAGAAAGAGAGGAAGAGAAACAACAATGTGTGGTTGCCTCTCATGTGCCCCCAACTGGGGACCTGGCCCACAATCCAGCCATGTGCCCTGACTGGGAATCAAACCCACTACTCTTTGGTTCACAGGTTGGCATTCAATCCACTGAGCCACACTAGCCAGGGCTCCTCTACTTTTTTTATATCAGCAAAAAGGATTGATATACTGAAACTAAATAGTGAATTAATTGCTCAAAAGAAATGGAACATGAACAGCAAAATTGAACATTTGTGTATAATCTACACACATAAATATTAGGTCAAAAGGAACCCTTTCATTTAAGTGCTAATTCATGTCTACTGATATATTCATTTGTTTATTAATATTAGGTCCTACAAGTACCTAGACACTATGTCACTTGATCAAAGTGTGAACATGAATGGTAGATGATCATTGTCTTCACGGAGCACATGTTTTAAAGGGGACAAAGTGAGACAGAGACACAGAAGCAAATGATTACAATAAAAAGGGAGTGACATCTGACTCGGTGCGGTGATATCTAGGAAGATGTATGACTTCCATCTTAAACTATCAGTAGGAGACAGGCTGTGTTGGGGTTGGGGTCAGGAATTAAGGTAACAGGGAGGCCTATGTAAATATGTACAGATGACAAGTAATATCCTGATGTGAAAAACCACTAAGCAGTTTTGGAATTCATGACATGAAGTTTAAGCCAGGGAGAGGTAGATAAAAACCAGATTAGGGAGTGTCTCAAAAGTCTTGGTCAAGAATAAGTGCATTGATCTGCAGGAGATGGGGAGCCACTGAGGGATTTAATCAGTTAATTCAGCCAATCACAAGGGACTATTAGATAGATTAGTGTGTTGGCTGGGAAGAGAAAATGTTGAAGTAGGGCTACCATTAAAATGATATGTGTGTATATGTACATATATACATATATATATATTCGTATATATAATGAATTAGGGATAATTCAGGATTTTGGTGGAAACAGCAGGACCATCCCAATAGGAGCCATATGTTGAAATTTCAAATAGATGGGGAAAGGAAGAGATAGAATAAAGTTTTGAAGAGAATGATGAGTTCATTTAAGATATTCTAAAACTTTGAGATTTCTGTAGGACATCAAAGTAGAAATGTCTTAGTGGCACTTAGTGGGAAAAATCTGAAGTTTAGAGCAAAAGTGTAGAGTGAGATAAGAGATTTGAGATTGGATCATGTAGGGAGAATATTTAAAGTGTAAGAGCAATGAGCTAATAGCAGATAGGTGACTCTTCAAGCACAAGTTTCAATCTCAGGCTATGACCCATTGGTGCAGGTGTGATCAAACAACAGTTGCCTGGACTGAACCACAACTCATGGCGTAAGTAGATGGAATATCATGCAGGTGTCACTTCAGGAGGTGGGATATTCATGCAAGGGCAAACCAGGAGTCCAGGAGAGTTTATGCCACCCATGACCAATAAAGGATGGAGCCCTTTTCTCCTTCCAGTTTGACAACCTTTAGTTTACTTTGGTAGGGATCCTTAGAAGGTCTATTAGGTTACAACACAGCAATAGACAGGTTGATAAACCATCCTTGTAATGAGCCTTCCTTCCTTCCCTGTATCATTCTGCCCCTCACTCTTTCTTTCTGAGTTAACTCTCAAAGTAATTGCCTGCTTTCAGTATTTTCTCTCACATTAGAAAAATATTCTGATATTCCATTTGGTATCCCATTTGATAAAAATATTTGATATTCCGTGTACCTAAAATCTAGACACATACCTACAAAACCACCAAAACCACATAAAAAGGAAGGTCATTATATAGAAAATCTGGTTTTGGAGATGAAGCTGCAATTTCCCAAAATACTTTAAAATTTTATTGTAGCTATGCCTTTTCTTTATATAAACCTCATCTAATGGTAGAGTTCACTTAAGAGTATACCTCAGAGTATATTACATAAAATATATTTTGCATTTCAAAAGTTTATCTAGGACTCTCTTAAAATTGAGAGGATCTATAAATACTCCTAACACATTTCCCCCAAGTTTTAGAACTTTAGTGAATACAAAGCTCCTAAACTTTACTTTCATAGAAAGGATATATGGTTTATAAAAATGCAACTTTAAACAGGTTAGTCTCAATTATTCAACATTAATGGATTTGTCGTTAAGGTAGCTTTATATTTTTAAATTATTTACTTAAAATTAAAGGTTATGAAAGGACCTTTTAATTGTGTTATAGATTCTGATAGCCAGTTTTCTTGTATACTAGGCTTTGCAAATGTTTCCCATCAAGAGCTAAGTAAATATTTTGGACTTCACGGGACACAGGGTCACTGCCATGCCGACTCAACAGAGCCCTTGTAGTATGAAAACAGCCTGGAGAATGAAAACAGATTGGTATGGCTCTCTTCCAATTAAAAACAAAATACAGCCTTTCTTTTTCATAAGACTTCCAATTAAAAGGGAAAAAAACCCTTTATATACAAGTGTGCTGACCCCCAATCCTTATAACAATCCACTGTAGATTCCACAAGGACTTATATTCTTTTAATATTGGAATAGAAGCAGGTGTTTTGTTGATCTTAGAAACTGTATGTTATCCTTCGACATAGTGGTTTATTGTTGTTTTTTTCTGATTACCAATGTTCAGATTATCAATCTGAACATAACTTTTAAATATCCCCAAGCATTATAATTTGCTTAGATTTGTCTAAACGGTTGTATAATTAAACAACCAACACTAACTGGACTTTTCTCCCTTACCATGGAGACAGAGCACACTGATTGCTAACTGAATGGCATATTTGGAATTGATCATCTGTTTCTTAAAATATACACTAAAAACAAGCTTGGGGTAGAACCTGTCTTCTTGCACCTCAGAGGGTCAGGACATAGAGTGATGGTTCTCTGATGAGCTTGAAGACAAAATATATGCTTTCATAAAATTTAATAGAATAGTTTGGAAAAAGGTCAGTGACACAAGGATGAAGGAGATGCAAAGGAGTGTGAAAGTGAAGCTTTCAGAAGGAAAACCATACTTTTAACTCTCAGATTCTTATGAAATCTATGGAAGTGAGTGTCCTACCCTCAAATTAAGACTAAGGAATCATTTTCAATGATCTGTATATTATGACTATTCATTCTTCTATCTAAAAATGTATCATGCATGAATATCTAGTTTTCTAAGAATAGTGCTTTACCTATACTTGAAAACATGTTGGGTGACATCCTCTTTTATTAGCACAGCACATCATGCTGTTTATAGTATACATGATTTCCTAGACTTCTTCTCCCACTGCCTTTTCCCTCAGAGGTCTTACTTTTTCCTGTATGCTTAGATAATTTTATGTAAAATTAATTTTTAAGAGATTAGTTAGAGGTAAAGCTTTGATTTCCAAGTGATTCAAAATTAGGAGACTTCTAGGACTAGTGATTTCTCTTTAAAAGACCATCACTTACCTGCATTTTCTGTAGAACAAACAGACATGTCAACATGCAACTCAGCAACCTGGCTGTTTTCTGCGTGTGCTTAGATTTTAGGTTACACTGAGACTTGGTTACAGCAGAGTTCATCTGTCAGACAAAATGTTGCCTAGTGGTTCTGTATCTTGGTCTCTGTAACATATATGAAAATGGCACAGCCTTGGGTATAAGTTCATAGCAAGGACAGGTTCCCTGTCATGTGGATGCCTATCTGTACCTCCCAAAGGGAGCAGTGAACTGGACAATCAGGAAAAGAGCAGGGAGAATAACTCAACTGACTTTAAATTGCATTATGGCTTCTCATGATTTCTGTCAGTGTGTTTGCAGCATTGCACAAGTACATCTTTTAAAATCCCAAGGATGAAGAGCAAATTTACATAAATTCTATACTAAGTGGCCTCCATATTGTTCTAGTTCTAATTTTGTTTCAACTTTGAAATGTTGTCATTGAAGGATATTCATATTTCACACAAGCTTGTTTACTGAGAGCTCACTATGAGATGCAGTGCTATTTTAGGTATAGCTTAGGTAATGGTGGAGAACTAGAGAAAACTAATAGGTTTTTAGGGAGTAAAAATTTACAGGGAGCTCATCAAAATTGGAAGTAATTCTCTCTCAAGTCTTAGATGATATAGAGGAGGCTGCAAGACACAAACAGGCATCCTCCAGAATTTAGGAAAAAGGAGGCAAAATTTTTTTGAGCAATAAAATAAATAAATTTGTGCATACTGTATATTCTCCCGATAACAAGATTAAATAGACAGAAATCTAATTTAAGAAGCATTCATATACTATGTCTTTGTAAAAATTTTTATTGATTGATTGGGGTGACATTGATTAATAAAATTATAAAGGTTTCAGGTGTATAGTTCTATACTACTTCATCTGTGTATTGTATTATGTGTTCACCACCCCAAGTCAATTCTTGTTTCATCACCATTTATCCCCCCTTTACCCTCTTCTACCTTCCCACGCCCCTTTTCCCATTGGTAATCACCATATTGTTGTCTGTGTCTGTGAGGTTTTCTTTTCCTTTTTTCTTAATCCCTTCACCTTTATACCCAGCCCTGCAACCCCTGCCCCCCCCGCCGACAACTATTGGTCTGTTCTCTATCATATAGTATGTCTTATCTTAGTTATCAGGCAGAACGCTTTACATGTCTAAGGCATTTATGTGTGTGTAAAATATCTCAGTTATCAACAGACAATTTCTTTAGGATTTCAATTTGTTCTTTTAAACACATAATTAGTATTAGACTGGGAATTCTCAAATTTTCCTAATTTTCAGAAAATCTGGAGTATTTTTTTTTAATGTAGATTTTCATGCACCATATCAGGTGATTTTTCACCCAGGGTTTTTTTAATGTTAAAATTCTTTGGACTCTCCTACAGAGCTGCTGTGGCAGGAAAATGGAGACAGCTATACCTGGGTAACAATAAAAAAATAGAAGTAAAAAACAAACAAACAAAACAAACAAATGTATGTCTTCATTCTGAAAAAGAAATTCTGGGTGATTCTGATGGTAAGACAAGTTTTAGAAATATTAGATTTATCTAATACTAATTTAATCTAATATCTAAGTGTTATCTATATTAGGTTTCACTGTCATTGAATGTTTGAATTTATTTTAAAAATACCTGGCAATGAATTGTAAATGTTACTAGTCATTCTAGTTTATCTCCTAAGTAGCTTCAAGGATTCCTATATTCTCTCTTATATTGTCTTAAAAAGATACCAACTTAAGTGTAGTTGATGGAATATTGCTCTATTATAATAAATAGTGATGCTTTATACTCTTAATACCAGCATTTGTTCCTGGTGAACACTGTATCTGCATTTTTAGGTCTGTGAAAGGATGCTATCCATTTCTATGTGATTGACCACTGACTGTATTTTCTTGCTGATAGTATCTCTTTAGAATATTCCACATCACCTTCCTTTATCCACTCATCGGTTATACTTCTGATCCTGATCCTTTTCAAGATTTCTTCTCTTGAGAACCTTAACCAGCTGGCGTAGATATTCAGAGATGTTTCCAGTTTTATTTTCATTTTCTATGAATAAAAAGGAATTTTGGGTTTATGTTCAGTTTTGGGGGAAACTGGGTCACTGAAGACCAGACACAAGATGACCGCGCCGAGGAGCAGACGCTGAGATACAGCGTGAGACCCTGGGGCTTACTCTGCTGTGGAATGGCTGGGTGGGAAGGGAAAATCCCATATGGTAGTTGTCCAGTGTGTTCTTACCTAGTGCTCTAAAGTGAGTTCTGGTTTGAGGCACTGCTAGAGACTAACCTTCTCTTGAAAAGAAGCACCCTGGGCAAACACTTGACAGCAGAGGGCAGAAGTGAAAGAAAGAACTCAGCCTTCTCTCCCATTGGGTGACACCGAGGTGGCTGTGCTTGGGCATTTTCCTCAGAACCGGGTCAAGGGCTGTCCTGCCCAGCCACCAGAGAGTGCAATGAGAAAAGTTTTGATAATTAATTTCTTGTTTTTAAGGGGAAGATAGATAGTAATTTATTAGAAATTGATATTTGATTTTTATTTTTGCTTGAACAAAAAATGTGATGCTCGATGAGTTTGGAAAAAATAAGAAAAGTAAGTAAGAAAATCATCAGTTAGAAATAAAAGGTTGTTCTTTATCATTTAGTTTGACATAAAATGCATTTTTTTTTTTTTTTTGCTATTGACCAACATCAAGAATCCTATTGTACAAATGGTTGTAGCAAGAAGGGTTGTCACCTGGTTTGATTAAGTTTTTATAAATGATATCTGGCAAAACTTTGAGCAAATATATATGTATATGTGCAAGAAAATTGAATTTGCCCAGCCAGCCTGGGAAATGCATCCAATCTCGCAGACTCAAGATCTAGAAATTTCTTCCTGCAAACGGATTAACGAATAAAGGTTTTTATCAGTAGACAAGCCAAAGAGCTCTCATGTAAAACGTAGCTGATCATACTAGCTGTCACATCTTCACAAACCGAGAGAATATAAACAACAACAAAGAACCCTTCAGAAGTTAATGAACCCTAGCATCACTGAAAATGTAATAGCTCCCTTAAAGTATTCTTAATATTTTTACAGTAAGAAATAATGTAACAATAAAATGTCTCTTAACCATTCAAGCATTAACTTTAGTTATAAGAACTTCTATGTAGATTTTCCTCTACATCTTTATAATTAAAATTATCCACTTTTACAAGCAATTAGGGAGGGATATTTAGTTACTTTGTCAAAGGTTTTGAGACATTTATGGATATTTCTGTGTGCTATTCTTGTAATTCTGTGGTTTAGTAAGGCCTGTTATATACTTTAGCCTTAACCTTAGCATAAATGTATGTGAAATCATAGATTTTGATGAGCTAGATTTTTTCCCTGTTAAGTTATTTTATAATGCTTATCATATTAATGACCAAATATACCTTCAAATAGCATTTTGGTAATAATAGTTTAAATGACTATTTACATTTCCACATGTAAGCAATAACAAAGATAACTTAAAATCTGATTTTTATTTCAAGAATGTTGAATTTGAAGAGTAATTGCAAAGTGCACGTATACCTGACAATAGCAAAAACTTAAAATAAAAACTTCAAGTGTCATAACTTTTTAAGGAACAAATCATTATTAAAAGTATTGGCTTCAAAAATAATTATTGTAATTAAATTGATATTTTAAA
Source organism: Glossophaga mutica (assembly GCA_039655065.1). NCBI lineage: Eukaryota > Metazoa > Chordata > Mammalia > Chiroptera > Phyllostomidae > Glossophaga > Glossophaga mutica. Next base: position 165,346,656 of record CM077303.1, read on the forward strand.
ATCTTAATTGAAAATGTTTACTTTAGAAAAAACATTAGTATGTAGGACATGCTTATCTGTGTTAAGAATTTAAAGAACAATTACATGCACAAAAAAATTAAAGTGTGTGTGACGGAGATAACACAGGGTGGGGTAAGAGTAGGTAAAGTGGGCTTACGGTTGTGAGCATGTGAGTTTGTTCTTGTATTATTATTTATTAATTTTTGCATCAACTTCCACATGAACAATTGTGAACCTACTTTCACCCCACCCTGTATTATATTATTGATAATATTACAGTGCTAAACACTTAGTAGATACTACTTATTTGTTATCAGAATTAATAATTATCTAAACAGAAAGAATTATTTAAATTTGTATTATTCGCATAGCTTCACTTTTCATTTAACACCTATCAGTCGCTATCACATTAGCATAAAAGCTTAGAAGCATAATAAAAATTAAAAGACAAATAAGAAGTAAAAATTTGATTAAAGCATTTGGACTTGTTAAACCAGTCAAAAATGAGACCATTTTTTGAATGCTTTGGATATCTTTTTGCCAACAGAGTCCACTTATAGACCTATGGGTGAGTTATTTAAACTTTCTGGCTCTCATTTATTCAAACAGAAAATAAAGATTTTGTATTCTAAATGCTATCTTAGGTCCCATTTCATGCATAAATTATTTTTTAAATAATATTTAAAAAAATTGTTGAAGCCCACCTGAAACTAATATAGCTATCTAATACATGCAGATTATTTAAAAGAAATCTTTTTTTAATTTGTTATTCTATTACAGTTGTCCCAATTTGCCCCCATTGCTCTCCGCAGCCCTACCTACCCCCATTCCCACAGTCGGTCCCCACCTTGTTGTCCATGTCCATGGGTCGTTCATACACGTTCTTTAACTAGGCCGTTCCCTTCTTAGCTCCCTTATCCCTTTCCTGCCTCCCGCCTCTCTGGTCCCTGTCAGTCTGTTCCTTGTTTCCATGCCTCTGGTTCTATTTTGCTTGTTTGTTTGTTTTGTTGATTAGTTTGCACTTATAGGTGAGATCATATGGTATTTGTCTTTTGCAGCCTGGCTGATTTCACTTAGCATAATGAATGAAATTTATATTTACCCAGATAGAAAGTGATGCTTGAGAAATAGCTGGAGATTAAAGGAAGGATCTGGAAAGGCAGATGCTATAAATTTAGGAGTGGAAAAGGTGGGTGAGGACAACAGCACCACATAAATACAGGCAGACATTGAGTTGGAATCCAGGAACAAGGCTGCGTGAGCAATAGACACAAGGAGTTGTAAAAGAAAAAAGAAACAGGGCTCGTTGACAGTTGGGATGTGTGGTATGAAATACTGTATATGACAATCAGTATATTTTACACATTTTTGTATCTTTGATAATCATGCGCCATGTAAACGGTGTGAGCAATATGGTATGACATCGAAGGTAACATCAGAAGTTTTAGTTGCAATTGGAAGTTTCATTTTCCCCTAAAATATGCACGTCCTCACTGTGTGCTCATCACTGTTCTAGGTGCTGTGTATAGAGTGTTATGACCCTCAGTGAGCCTCACACAGCTTGTCCTTAAAGTCTCCTGGAAGAGGCAGATAAACATTGAGCTGCACAAGTGTTGATATAATTCAAAAGAATATATGCACCCTTATGTTCATACAGCATTACTATTATTTTGAGCTGATGCTTTCTACTGTCTCTCTAAATAAAAAATATATGGTATCTCTGCCAGTATATGTCTAGGAAACAGTGGTAGGCTAACTTGTGAGCTTGTGAGTAGGGTAAAGTCTCAGACCATTTACAATTTCTGTCTGAACATGCACAAGGAATTGCAAACCCAAATGCCTGTGGGAACCAGGCAAGGGACATAAATTGAGAGAACTAGGTCATGTATAAAATAATAAATGGTAACTGACACTTAGCCTGAGAATTAGGTGTGCAGGAGGGAGTCACAGGGATGGTTGCAATAGTATCTTCTTTTGAAACATTCTACTTTTAAAATATTGGCAATCTATTTGATTTGAAAACACTATCTGGGAAAAACTAAGCTCCTGAGAGTCAGGGTGTTACCACTTAGTTGTTGTTATTGTTTTTTTTTTTCCCCCTGTCCTACATGGTGAGATACTTGAGGACAGGGACAAACTTTTTTCTCCTTAATAACCATGGAAGCACTTGGCACAATGACAAAGTAGGCACTCGTTAAGGAATTAAAAATTCTTATCAGCTCTGGCTGGTGTGGCTCAGTGGATTGAGTGCAGGTCTGCAAACCAAAGGGTCACCAGTTCCATTCCCAATCAGAGCACATGCCTGGGTTGCAGGACAGGTCCCTGGTGGGGGGCAAGCAAGAGGCAACCACATATTGATGTTTCTCTCCCTCTATTTTTCCCTCCCTTCCCCTCTAAAAATAAATAGATAAAATCTTTTTAAAAATTCTTATCAGTCCATACATTAACTAAGAAGAAATACGGTATTATGCCAAAAAATCAATAAAAATTTTGCTATGTTTTTTTTTCCAAAATAGGAAGTTAGCCAGATGAGGTTGACATCAATTTGTTTTAAAGTAATCCCTTTATAGTATTTTAACTATTTATCTATTCCAGCATTTTATTTCATCTCTGCTTGTACTGCAATTTTTAATTTTATTATACATTTCTGTGCTCAGTGTATGCACAGGTTAGGTGTGTTCTTATGGCTCATGTTTAATAATAGATGATGTTCATATGTGAAGTATAATAAATAAAAAGTGTATTCTACATTTGTTGTGTGTGTGATATGTCCAGAGAAAGAGAGAAACAAAATTTGTCAGACAAAATTCTGAGTTTTACTTCAAAGTTATTAGCCTCAGAGTTATATTAAAAAATCCAAAGATGATGAAAACTTTTTATGTTGATATTTCCTTGAGTATTAGCCTAGAAAGTTTGATTCTAAGCTGACTTTCTATGAGCATGCCAAACTATACGTTTATAATAAAATATAGAATAGTTGTGTGAATGTATAGGAATTTGTCAACTTCAGCTTTTACTCAGTTGTCAAAACAAGCTAAAGAGAGTTTTTATAATGTCTTTTATTTTCATCATTTCTGCATTTTTAGTTATGCAAATATCAAATGAAAACCCTGGGAGAAAACATAAATATTTGTTCACTAGAAAATTATTAGTGGATAGCAAGAGAAGATTTTTCATAGTTGAATTGAAAAATAGATTGAGATACTTCAGATTATTGTATGCTAACTATCATATGCCGTGCATTAAATTAGCAGTGAAAGAAATAATAGTTGAGTTTTGGTGACTTGTAACAATAAGTACAGGATAAATGTTTCTTGTTTACTGAGGTATAATTTATATAAGTAAAATCTATCATGTGTAGGGGAGCAGCTCTGTAAATTTTCACAAACATACAGTTGTGTGATGACTGACACAACCAAGATAGAAAATACTTCCATCATCCCCCCGCATTCTCCATTTTTCTTTGTACTCAATCCCCTCCCTCTCCCTCGAGCCCTGGCAGAACTAATCTGATTTCTTTTCTTATAATTCTGTCTTTTATACATGCTATATGAATGGGTTGTTAAAATATATAACCTTATGAGTCCAACTTCTTTTTTTTAAGTTTATTTTTATTTTTTTATTATTGTTCAAGTACAGTTGTCTCCATTCCCCCCTGAACCCAGCCATCTCCCAGCCTTGATCCTACCCCACTTTGATTTTGTCCATGGGTCCACCTTCTTTGAGTTAGTATAATGCTTTTTGAGATTTATAGAAATCGTCGTATTGGAAGTTGTTGATTTATCATGTTTGTTCCCTTTTATTGCATTGTCAAGATCTACCACAATTTACTTACTTATTTACCAATTAAGGGATATTTGAATTCTTTCCAAATTTTGGACATCATAAATAAAGCTTATGTAAACCTTGTGAATAGGTTTTTGGTTAGACATGTCATTATTTCTCTTGAGTAATCAAAAACTTAATATGAGATTGCCGCATCATATAGAAGTATGAGTTTAATTTTATAAGAAATTGTCAAATCATTTTCCAAGGTGGCTGTACCATTTTGAATTGTCACTGGCAATGCATAAGAGTTCCAGTTGCTCTACATGATATGTGATTTTTTCTTTTTTTATTGTTGTTCAAGTACAGTTTTCTGCCTTTCCCCCAATCCCTCCCCACCACACCAGCCCTCCCTGCCTCCCTCCCCAGTTTCCATCCCTCCTTGTTATTATCCATGTGTCCTTTATAATTGTTTCTGTAAACCCTTCTCTCTTTTCCCCCTTTATCCCTTTCCCTCTCCCCTCTCATCACTGTCAGCCTGTTCTCAATTTCAGTGTCTTTGGCTATATTTTGCTTGCTTGTTTATTTTGTTGATTAGGTTCCTGTTAATGGTGAGATCATATGGTATTTGTCTTTCACCACCTGGCTTACTTCACTTAGCATGATGCTCTCTAGTTCCATCCATGCTGTTGCAAAGGGTAGGAGCTCCTTCTTTCTTTCTGCTGCGTAGAATTCTGTTGTGTAAATGTACCATAGTTTTTTTATCCATTCAATGCTTTTATAAATTTTCAATAGGAATTCCTTTTTTGAGTCTTTCTACAAATGCATTATATTAAATATTGATATATTATGCTTAATTTTTTATTCTTTTCCAAATACATGATGGCTAAAGTAGATGGGCAGTTGAATTAATTCCATTTTTTCTATTTTATGAGTTGTTAAAACCTATAAAGAACACACATATACACATATATATCATATAGATAGGAAATTGAAGATAGTTGGTAAAAATTATGATTATAGTGTGTGTTACATATATATTATAACAATAGTTTCCATATCATTTAAAACTTTTTGTGCATGAAGGACTCGTGGAAAAGGGGAAGGATCGAAGGTGGGAGGTGGGGGTGGGTGGGATGGGAGAAAGTGGTGGCGGTAAAATGGAGAGAACTGTAGTTGGACAACAACAAAAAAAGAAAACAATTTATGCCAATAATTCAGAGTTTCCTTAAAGGATGAGTTCAGGTACATTTCTAGAGCCTTATTAATATTTGAATCTTAGTTATAGTAGAACAAAAGTTTCAGTGCAGTTGACAAGGCTACTCCATCTTTATTTGAGTGTGCAGCAGCCCATGAAAAGAACAATTTAGAAGAGCTAGATTACTTAATAATATTTCCAAGCCAATAATAGTTCTAATGTAAGTAGAATTGGCCTTTAGAGATACAGCAGGTCATTTAGACCAAACTGGAATTTTCAATTGCCCTTTAAGTCATTCAGTAAGTATTAATGGAATTTAGGAGTAAAACTTGGCTCTCCTAATTTTCACCATGGGCGATACTGTCTCACATACAGTATTGTTTATATTGACTATCCTTCTATTTATTCTGGGAAAAATCACTAGAAGTGAAAGTAAGTTTTCCAAAATAAGACATTTGGTTTTACTCTTTTGTGTGTGTGTGATTATTTTTTAGGACTAGTTTCTTAGGATACTTTGCAAAGCTTTCTGTAAGACTAAATTAAATATAAGACAAAAATAAAATTGAACCTCAGCATTCATAGCTTCTCATCAAGATGTGATTTATTATCAAGTAAGCTTTTTTAAAAATGGCTGACAGCTGTGAGAGGAGAGATGGAGGGTGAATGAGTAAAAAAGACAAAGAGATTAGCCAAAAAGCAAAAACAAAACAATGGCAAAAATGCTAACCTTGAAGACAAGCAACAGTGTGGTGGCTACTAGAGGGGAAGGGGGATGGGAGGAGGTAGACCAGGGTGTAGGGGGAACAGATGGTGATGGAAGAGGACTTGACTTATGGTGGTGAATACACAATATGATATACAGATGATGTATTACAGTGCCCTGGAAAGCTGCAATTTTATTAACCAATGTTACCCCAATAAATTAAGTAAAAAGAGACTGAGAGAGCAATTATATATACAAATTAGCATTTTTCATATCTCAACTTGAAACTTTGTTCATTATTTCTCAAGAATGCTAACAATTAGAGTGTTAGGAAGTTGAAGATATTTTGGTAAAATTTATAATTAGATATGTCTTAGAACTCTATGACCCAACTGTCCTCTGCCTTGGACTATTTCTGTGTCTTACCATTGGCATTAAATACTGATAGAAACAGTATCAAAATGCTTTTTATATAATACAAAGTGAACTCTAATACAAATATGCCTGTGTAGACAGTATCCACTCAGAAAAGCCATTGTAGCTACCTGGTGTAGCCCATATACGGGAAAATTTGTAATTTTTTATAAGTGGCCCATTTTTTAACAAAAGGAATGCTTTGGAACAGTTGATCCCACACTCTTGAATGGAATTAAATATGTGTATATATACTAAAATTGTCTTACAGACATTTATATTACAATAGGTATATAAACTTTGGAACAAATGAATAAACAAGAAAAATGAACAAAAACTCATATACACAGAAAACAGTATGGTGGTTACCAAAGGAAGGGGAATAGAGGGGTAGTAAAAGGTAAAGGGGGTCAAATATGTGGTTATGGAAGATGATTTGAATTTGGGTGGTAAATATCAATACAATATAATATACTGTATCACAAAATTTTATACTAGAAACCTATATAATTTTATTAACCAGTGTCACCCCAATAAATATTAATTAAAAATTAATTTGGGATTCTGATATCAATATTCTATCTTTCCTCATAATTAAGATAGTCATCAGTAGTGTAGCCAAGACAATGATGTTTGTTCTTCTTTTTTCTTTTTTTAAATGACTGGTTATTCTATTATAGTTTTTCCAGTTTCCTCCTCTTTACCCATCTCCCCCTGGTACTGAGCCCACATTCCCTCCAGCAATCCCCACCCCTAGTTCATGTCCATGGGTCGGTCATGCATGTAAGTTCTTTGTCTACTCCATTCCCTATACTGTTCATAGCATCCCCCTGCCTGTTTTGTACCTACTACTTTGTACTTCTTAATCCCTGCACCATTTCCCCTATTCTCACCCTTCCTCCTCCCAACTGATAACCCTCCAAATGATCCCCACAGCTATGATTCTTTTTCTGTTCTGCTTGTTTGCTTAGGTTTTAGATTCAATTGTTGATAGTTGTGAAGTTTTGCCATTTTAATGTTCAGAGTTTTGATCTTCTGTTTCTTAAATGAGTCCCTTTAACATTTCGTATAATAATGGCTTAATGATGATGAACTCCTTTAACTTTACCTTCTCTGGGAAGCACTTCAATCTGCCCTTCCATTCTAAATGATAACTTTGCTGGATAGAGTAATCTAGGCTGTAGGTCCTTGCTTTTCATCACTTTCAAAACTTCTCACCAGTCCCTTCTAGCCTGCAAAGAATCTTTTAAGAAATCAGCTGACAGCCTTATGGGAATTCCTTTGTGGGTAACTCTCTGCTTTTCTCTTGCTGCTTTTAAGATTTTCTCTTTGTCTTTAACCTTTGTCATTTTAATAAAGAATGTGTTTGGAGTGGGCCTTTTGGGGCCCATCTTGTTTGGGATTGTCTGTGCTTTCTGGACTAGTATGTCTATTTCCTTCACTAAGTTAGGGAATTATTTTTTCATTATTTTTTGAAATAAGTTTTCAATTTCTTGCTCTTTCTCTTCTCTTTTCAGTACCTCTATGACTCAAATATCGGTACCTTTGAAGATGTCCCAGTTTTCTATAGGAAAAAAAAGAGGAGTACTCCTTAGCCTCTCCTCTTCTTCTTCTTCTTCTTTTTGGATTCTTTTTTCTTCTTGCTGTTCTGATGGAATGTTTTTTCTTCATTATGTTCCAAAGCGTTGATTTGATTCTTGACTTCATCCACTCCACTGTTGGTTCCCTGGAAATTGTTCTTTCTTTCACTTTGGGTAACCTTCATTTCTGCCTGGGTCTTTTTATGCTATTAAAGTACCCAATGAGTTCCTCGTGCATCCTAATAACCAGTATTTTGAACTCCGAATCTGATAGATTGCTTATCTCCATTTCATTTAGTTCTTTTTCTGGAGTTTTGTTGTGTTCTTTCATTTGGGCCATATTTCCTTGTCTCCACATTTTGGCAGCCTCCCTGTGTTTGTTTCTGTGTATTAAGTAGAGCTGCTATGACTCCCTCTATTAGTTGTGTGGCCTATTGTAGAAAAGTACACCAATAAGTTGGATGGGGTGGAGCCTTAGGTAATCACCAGAAAGGGACAACCTGTGTCACCACCTTGTGGCTCTGTGTGGGGGAGGGCTCAAAAATGCTGCTGACTGGCCTCTAGAGTTTTGTTTGGGAGAAAGCTGTCTCCCAACACTCACCCTGATGCCAGACACCTAAACTTCTCCCTGTGTGTCACTGGTACCCTTCCAGCGGTTGCCCTAATGCTAAAGCCCAAAGGGAATGAGTCTCAGTAAGTCCTAAGTCTGATGCAGGCCCTTTAAGAGGAGACTTCTGAGAATCCTGTAGTTTCTTCTGCCACCCCAACCCTCACTGGTTTTTATAGCCAGAAGTTATGGGGACTTATCTCCCTATCTCTGGAACCCTGGTATGAGTGGTCTGGAGTGAGGCTGGGATGCCTCACTCCCAAGGCATCTCTGTCAATTTTCATTCACCACACATGGGTGTGGGGTCCCCCATTCTACTTGTCTGTGTCCCTGTGCCTCTCTGTCCATCTCCACCCCTCCACCTTTTTGAATGCATGTGGCTTTTGTAATTCTTTAGTTGTCAGACTTCCATACAACATGATTTTCTGATAATTCTGGGTGATATTTGTTTTGTAGTCTAGTTGTACTTTTTGCTTGGTTGTACAAGGAGGCAATCCATGTTCACCTATGCCTCCATCTTGACCAGAAGTCCAATGATGTTTATTCTTATATATCTTAGTTTTTCCTTTTTCTTCATCTTGTGAGCCTTCTATTAGCATACCCTATATGGCATTGCAGTGGGATTGATACATCATGATCCAAGAAATGTATTAGCAATTCATTGGTCTTACGACTTTTTCCTGTTGTTCACTCAACTACAGTCTTTTTTTCCCCTGTAAACTAAAGCTATTCTTTTGTAAACTAAACCAAATTCGTTTTGTTTATTAGAATTATTGTATGATTTTGTATAGAGTATTCTTTCTGCATTTTTGTTTTCTCTGCCTATCGTATTTCTTTAAATCCTGATGGTGGTAAAGAGAACCATGCACTTTATATTTGGAGTGGTCCTTTGTAAAGCAGCTGCAGGACACTTCCTGTATACCACTGTTAAATGTTCCTTGGGTTATATTAGATGGACTGTATTTGCCCATTAGTTAGATGCATAAACCTTTTCCATGTTGCTTAATTCCTTTAGTGACGAATCAGGGAGAAAATCTGGTAATTCTCAAGAAAGACTAGAAAGTTGGAAGAAGATGTCGAGAGGCCCGATGTCATTAATTTGACCTCTCAAAAGTTCCCCTTAACTAATACATCAATAAATAATATATGAGATAACTTTTAATGGGAGGTAGATTTTGAAAAGTAAAATAAAATTGCAACTCCTACATACATCATTTATGAGAAAAAATGCAATAGACACATATATACATCTAATAGTGGAAAAAGAGAACCTGTTTCTAAAGTTTGAGTTTGCCTGAAGTGCATTATTAAATTACAGCAGGATTTCTAGTAAGTATGCAACTTATTTGCATAAGTATTAAAATAATTCATCATGATTAATTCTGTTATAGTAAATCTCAGCCCTAATCACAATCTGCTGTATACTGCAGTGGTTTGTCAGTATTTCATATTTTAATAGAGTTTTGGTGGCATTGCAGCTCCTGTAACAGCACAGATGTCATCTGAGTTCACTGTGATTAATGTGGTTCTGAAGGAGATTTAAAGCGATTAGCCAGCTTCATAAAGTGTTACAGAATAAGGTCGGTGTGAGAGAAATTTTAAAGCTCTTCGATATGTACATTCTAGGAAGTACCACTGACAGTAAATTAGATTTCTCAAAGGATGAAGAGGTTTAACTTGGAAACAGAAGAACTACTAGGGCAAAGGTGGGAAAAGGGAACAATAATTTTCCTTCAAATGCTTAAGGGATTAGAAGAAAACTGGGCAAATGCAGAAATAATGATTGAAGGTAGAAGGAAGTAGATGTCAGTCTTATATGGGCTTGTGACTAGTAGTATTTAGGCCGAGAGACGAGATGCCTACTTAGGGAGACTAGTGCAAGATATACTTTTAATGGTTCTGAAAAGAGTTTTTTAGGTAAATTACAATTTTTTCAACAATGAAATTATATAAATTAGTTTCTTTATAATGACAACAAATTTCTTGTATTTTCTAAGATTTTTTTGGAGGCTTCAGTGGGAGATGATTTTACAGGAGGGATTGCAATTGGTGATCTGTCATTTATGAGCTGTATCCTCTATCCTGGTAAGAAAGCATATTTCAGTATATGACTATTCTCAAACCTGTTTAGAATAAAAAACTTACCAAGGAAATCAACATTTCACTTCAACAAATATTCCAAAATATACTCAATTCTATTCTTTCAAATACATTAACCCTAGAAGAGATTATTATAAATCTTTGCTCATACTTAATCTGAAAAACTTTGCAAAGATGGTAAAAATGTTTGGATCAGTTGTGTTTGTTTCTCACCACATGCAAACTATTAGGAAATCATGTCTGAAGTTAAACTGTAATTCCATTATATTTGAGGGGCTTTAATAACCAAATTGTTTTCCTTGTAATTGCGTTGTTTTGAAGACTTTGTTAACCTCTCAGTTACCTTCAGTGGTGTTTTATTCTCAGGCTACACTGTACACACACGTGTACATATGTACACATGTATACATATATACACATATGTATACACATATGTATATATATTCTTAAAAATAGTTGTCAACCATTTTCTCTCCATGTTATGGATCTGCCATTAAAAAGCTCATGCATGTTTCACAGATATTTCTATTCTCAAAATTTTCCCTGAACTGAAGGGAAAAAACTAAGCACCTACTCAACATCTTAACTTAGATTTCTAATGGGAATCTCAATGATAGATAAGGAAAATAACCCAAAGCAAATGCATCTATGTAATAATCAGCTTCGAGCACATGACAGTAGCATTGTTGGTCAGAGCCCCTCCCCAGATGTAATCAGAGGGCTGGATTCCAGTTCTTTCCCTTGTAGCGATGTGACACAACTTTGATCTTCTACCTCATAGTTCTGGCAGGATTAGCTACCATACCCACTCTGTGCAGTGGTGCCCAGAGAACTTGACAGGAAGCCAAATCCCTTTCTGGATCACCAGCAAGAAGAAAATCAGAATTGAACAAGTCTGCCCTAACTCTCAGTGTCTAAAAGTAAATTCCTGATTACCAATTGTCCCTCAATTTTATCATTCTTCTATGCCTCCTTGTCTAAATAAATGATAGTTTATTTCTAGTTACTTATTCTTAATTAATATGTCTGGTCAGCCACTAGCTTCAGATATATCCAGACTTCACTGCATCTTATCGCTCTCAATATCCTCCCCTTGGCCCATGTCACGTTGTCTCTGAATGAATTACTACAATTGCTTTTAAGTGATCCATCTGCTTTTACCCTTAAACCATATCATCTGTCTTCAAAACAGCAGCCAGAACGGTCCTTTTCAAAATTAGATAAGATCATGCCACCCTGCCATTAATTTTCCTACAACCACCATATCTCATTTAGAGCAAAAGAAGCCAAACTTCTTCCAATAGTTTCCAAGAAATAAATGACTGGCTCCTTCATCCCTCTCTGACTTCACCTTCCAGTAGGGTGCCTCTGATTGACTTCTCTCAACTGTAAGACCTCTTGACTAAGTCTTGACCACTCCAACTCTTTTATGCCTCAGGGCTCTTACCCCTCCTCTTCCCTCTTCCTGGAATATGCTTCCCCCAGATACCCACCTGACTCTTTACTTCTTTCTAATCTCTGCTCAAAGGTTTCTCCCTTAATGAAGCCTTCTCTGAACACTACATAATCACACACAGAGACAGATAGAAACACCGTCTTTCCCTTGTCTGATACTTTCCATCTCCTTGCCCTGTTATTATTACTTTATAACACCTATCCCTCTTCCAATTAAATTTCTATTTTCCCCACAGTAACATGTGCTGCACGAGAGCACAAGTTTTACCTGTTCACTGCCGTACCAGCAGCTTAAACGTCCTCTGGCCCATAGTAGTTCTCAATACGTTTGCTGCTTAGATGGTTGGATAGAGAGATGTCCATTTCTTTTTAAGCATTTATAAACTTTTGTTATATATTTTAGTTTATTATTATTATTGCTAAAATAGTAAGTACTTCTACATGTAAGATATGATGTTATGTGTCAGGTTGGGTTTTTTTTTTTTTTTTAGTGAAATCTCAGTTTCTTACAAATACAAGCATTTATTCCACATTCTTAAGTGTTGGTTATTAGTACAGCACGATAACAGCAAAAATATGTATTTCTTGTTTGTAGTTCTGCATAATTCTGTGTAGTTCTACGCTATGTATTTCTGGCCCATGTGCCCAATCTATATGGGTCCAAGGCTGAAGGACCAAGTCCCTATGTGACACACACTGCTCTGGAAGGAGAGTGAGGGAAAGAGAGCACACTTAAAGCTTCTGCTGGGACATGGTGGGCACCATGTCTGCTCCTGTCCATTGGTCAGAGCAAGTTATGTGATTGAGCCTGGAAATGGGCAGAGAAGTATTCTCCACTGGCAGGGAGCTTGGCAGGGTTAGGGGATACAGATATGGGCACAATAACATAACCTGCCACTCACATGTATCATCTCACAGGATTTCATAACTTTTTAAGAGTCTAGAATAGCACCTTGATGAGTAGATATTGAACGCTAAATAGAGTTGCTGGCTTTGTTATCTCAATCTAATGGAGCAAATTGAGGAGATAACCTGCTACTTACTATGTAGTGCCAAAATATGATGTCTACTTCCTTGGACCATAATGTTAACCACTGTTATTATAATGTTCAGTGAATCTACTAACCTAGAAAAGACAAGAGTACAATTCCCATTTTTAAGATGTGAAAAATTAAACTTTAAGGAATATAAGTGACCTGGAAGAGAATACACAGGGCAGGATGAAATTTTCACCTAAGCTTGTCTGATGTGAAAGGCCAGAAATTCTTCCCAAATCACCTGGCACAGTCAGCTTGGGGAGAATCCCTGGCCAGAGCAGAAGAGAACAGCAAGCAGAAACAAACGAGCACTGTCCACACTGTTGTTGTTGCAATTAACCTGTTAAATACATTCTGTGGCGGATGGTTCCAAGGTGGAGGGAGAAGCGCTGCCAGAAACAAAGGCAGAGATGGGAACTATCGGTTACAGACCATTAGTCCTGATTTTCTAGTTCAAGTTTCGGGAGAAAAATATGCAGTTTTAAAAACTGTCTGAACTGTGTCATTTTAATGTTGGCTTCATAACAAAAGAAATTTTGGGTTGAAACCACAAAGCCTATTGTAGCCATAGGTTTCACAAAGGAATTTGATGTAATCTTGCCATAAGATGAAAATACAACTAAAAATTAGGCTCTTAATAAAAATATTGCTCTTGATGAACAGTTTTTTTTCCTGTCAACAGGTTTGCTGAGGTAGGACCAGTGCATGTAGCTTTATGGACAGAAATGATTGGCTTTCAATATAAACTGAATATCTGCATCATTTTTTTCTCCTTGGTTAATAAAATAAACCAAGTAAAAACTGAAAAACATACACACAAACACAACATTTTGACCTGATCTCTGAAGTATGGATTTGTACATCACCTATAACTTTAATTTTATATATACTAAAAGTGATAAAAAAATAGGTATTTTATTTTATTTTTACCTGTTTTCTCAAAATCGACCTCTTTCTCCCATGCCTTCTTTGTTTCTTTTAATGACATCAGTGTTCTGCAGCAACCCAGGCCTGGGTTGACTTTCTTTGACTTTCCCCTTGAATTGGCTCACCTACAAATCTAGCTGACTCCAGTTCCAAAATATTTCTCACATTTGTTCTGCTTTTTTCACTGCCTTTGCTGTGCCCCGGCTTCAAAAGTGTTGACTCAGATAGAAATGTTTTGAACTGTAAACTTGCATTAATTTTCCCTAATAATGTGTCATAAACTTAGTTTCTTTTCACTCTGTTCTAGAATATCATCATTTGCTCTTCCATGACATGTCTTTCTCATCTTTGAATGTCTGGTTGTTTCTAACTGCATTTTCAAATTCATTCCCATTTAGGAATCATACTTTTTTCATTGCAATACTTTGATGATATCGATTCTTATTTAAAACTGGTCTAGGAGGACTTCAGAGAAAAAGCAAGATTAATTACATTTCTAGGGGAAGTAGGCAAGCTTAACCAAACTTACCTATTAATTCTTTGCATCCGTGTATGGTGATGTTGGCCCTTCCCAGAGTAGGTGAGGATGGGGTGACAGCAAAGTTAAATCATTTTCCCCTCACCATGAATCAGGCCTGCACAATACATAATTAAGTAAGAATTGTTGCCAGACATTCAGATTTAAAAATAAATATCCTGAAGGAAGTATCTGTTTCTCATTATTTTTTCACCTGACACAAGGAAAGCAAAAAGTGTGTTCCCTTCAGCAGCACACCCACAACCGTTCACTTTCTTACATCAAGCATCATTGCTGAGGGAGCTGCTTTATTTCTTAAAATAAAGACATGACTATACGGTATCACAACATACTGCTTGCAAATTTCATTTAACTTAAATTTTCAGAATTCAGTATGTATATTAGAATTTAGTTGCCAGAAGTATTAATAATAGAAAGCCTTTCACTATTCAAGGTATTTAGTGTTTTACTTTTCTCAGGATAGTTGTTACTAAGTCAGTGCCTTTCTTGCAATTGGTGATGGCTTGAAGTTGAGAAAGTATGGTAAATATTTATAGGATGCTTAACAACAATTTTTATGATGCCCTCCCATACCTGATGAATGTTTTCTCGTTGTTTTTGTTTTTGAACTGAGTCAACTGGGATTTTGGCACCCCTCTTCATTAGTCTTAATATCTCACCAGTTTTATGTTTAAATGCTTGTTCAAGTTTCCATTTTTTCTACAGAGAGCCCTTTGTTTCAGTGTGGATAAAGCAACAAGGAAAAAAGTGCGAGTGCTTTTGTCTTCACTTTTAAGATGTCACCTGCAGCTTTTCATTGTATTATACTAAGCTGTTTGGTGTGTCCCTTATATTTTCCTCAGAACAATAAATTACATCAAAGCATGTTGTTTTGAGGTTCTCTTTTGTTCCATATTTCCTAAAGGAAATATAGACTTTGAAGACAATACAAAATAATTAGAAATATTTGAAGCTTAATAAAAAGACTTCAAGTCAAAAATGAAGAAATTTGAGAAATTTAGCATCCTCAGTAGTCTCACAAAATGAGTTGTATATACCAAGGGGAAAAGTCACCCAAAGCCAATGGTCCCTCCAACTTAGTGCTGTTATTGCTTCTAGAAAATAAAAATGGACAAATAACTAACTTAACCTAATTTTAAAACTTTACAATTTTATCAACTTTTAGGTGAGGGAATTGCTAAATGCCAATAATAAAGAAGGCTGATAAAATATTTAGATTTTAGCTTGAAAACTGTCCAACTGATAATTCAACTTTCTTTTAGTCACTTTTAAATTAGTACAATGTCTGTAAAAATGGCAAATACCTTGTACTATCTGAAAACTTGTATTGAATTCATGGTTAAAGCATAAGTATTTCAGAAAGAGCTGAGACAGAAAAAGGGGTGGGGGAAGCACTGCAAATGGCTGAATTACAATTGGTATAAATCATAGCCAGAGAATAGCTATGTTTTAGTGAAACATACTCTCCCAGAAAGTAGACTTAACACAGACGCTACAGTATAATCATGCTAAATATAGTTGCTTCAGCTTGTTGCTATAACTCTAAGTTATTGTATTAGGTGCAATAGGAAAAATGTATGCTTTACTCTGGGACTACCCATATTTCAAAGTTTTCAATTTTCTGAAGACTGATTATGTTTAAAGCTCAAGTAGATTTTTGAATTACATATATTTCTTTACATAAGAAGTCACAGGAAAAACATGTGCATTGTTACCCAGAGACATATAAAGAACAAGCATATTAGTCAAGTAATTCACCAAGTTATGCTATGTCTAAAGCTGGTAACAATTTATCAAGAACCAGGGTGTTGAGAACTGCCCTTCCTAGTTTCAGAAGCTTTAACCCTCCATGGCTAAAGCTGAGTAAGAGACCTTGAGACCATAAGCCACTAAGGAGACAAAGCTTATCTTCCTGGTAGGGGTGCCGCTTCTGCCACCTTCACTTCACCCTGCTTGGCCCCAGGCAGATGACTGGTTAGCCAAAGACAGGTAAGATTCCTCAAGGGAGAGATGACCTTAGACAGGCACCCGTGGTGAAGGGGCTCTCAGGGAAGGACTTGGGGGGCTATAGTAAAAGGGGGTGATGGACCCTTGCCCCTCGGCTTTGACATAGCCTGTGTCCTCATTCTGTCTGTGAGAAGTCTCCTAATCTCTTGGCTGCCTTACTTGAACTTGATTTAAGCCTGAAACAATGCCAGAGGTGGGTACTGCTCTGTGCTGGAAAGGGTGGGTTCCCTGGGGTGATCAGGGCTAAGAAAGAATGCATAAAATCCTGTGAAACCTGCTTTGCTAAAAATACTCTCAATTTAAATGATAAGGGTCCAAGCATAGAATGAGTGTTTCCCCAAAGTTTTATGGCCCTTTAGCTATCTGACCCTTACTCAGAATAAGCCCTCATAGTTCTTTGAATGTTATCTGTTGTTTGATCATTACTGCCTGACAATGATTGATGAGCTTTACCTGTATTCTTATGCAAATTGAACCCAATAAAAGCCCATTCAGGAATAGGCTCCTGGTCCTTCTCCTTTGAGAGATTGGCTACATTTCCTCCCCAAGCAGATCATGTCTTGGCAGACTTATTCTCATGTGTGGTGGATGGGGGGCTCTTCAGGTAAAGTTCCCCCAACACCAGGGGTTTTAAAATATCAGTTTTATTGCTTACTTAATATTGTGGGAATAACTGTAAGGGGAGAAGTCTAAGGTAAAAGTTGGAAATCTGTTCTATAAGAAAAATTGTATTAGTGGAGCATGAAGGACTTCTACTTTGTCATAAGGAAGTCACAGAGCAAGGAGTTAGAACATTGGATCCACCTGGAGCCTGAGTCATGCACTTAAGATCTCAGGTGTGCAGGTACGTTGGTTTGCCTGTGGCTTGTGGATGTGGAAGAAGATCGCATCATCCAGATTAACCTCCACTTCTTACTGAGGGCAGGCTTCAGTCATTTGCATTTGACCTTTGCAGTTTTGTTTTATCTGCAAAGCTTTCAGTGTATTTTTTTTTTTGCTTGTTTAGAGATTCAACTCTATCCTTGCTTCCAACTTTAGCCTTTCCATGCAATTCTAGGCAAAATCATCATCATCATCATCATCATCATCTGTTATGAACTGAATATTTGTGTCACCCCAGTATTCATATATTGAAGCCCTAACTTCTAATATGGTGACACTGGGAGGTGAGACTTCTGGGAGGTAATTAAGGTTCAGTTAGGTCATAACAGTGTCATTTTCATGATGAAATTAGTGCCCTAATAACAAGTAGAAGAGACAAGAGACATATCTCTGTGATCACGTAATGAAGAAGGCCATATGAGAACATACTAGGCCTAGAGCCCTCACTGAAAACCCAACCATGCCGGCCACCTGATCTTGGATTTCCAGCTGCCGGGAGTGTGAGAAAGGTGTTCGTTGTTTATCTTATCCAGTATGTAGTATAATGTAATGTCAGGAACTTTGTGGTGCTTGCCATGCTTTAGTCTCAAATGATATCTTGGCTAAATCATTTTTCTGGGTTCTGTTTTACTTCTACACAGCAGATGCTAAGCAATCAGTGACAAGTCCATCTTCCTATGTACAAACACCACCATTTTCAGAGTTTGGCTTCAGAGGAAGAAACACTTTTCTCAATTATCTCTTTTTGGTACTCTCAAATACAAACATATAGGGCTTACTTTGTTTTTAAGATTTGCACATTCTGGTAGAATGTACAAATAGTTTCAGAATGTTAGTTTCTTTTTAATAGTAGTGGATTGTTTCTAAGGTGGAAAACTAGTTGTATCTACTTTTCCTGAATACTGTCTCATCAACCTCTGACATCACTCATGTCCATGATTTCTTCCAACTGTTTGCTACTTTAAATTGAAATCAGGCCCAACGATGCAGTTAAGGCTCTTGGTTTTAATAAGATGGAAGACCAGATGTCTAAAAACTACAATACTACACATACTAAGAAATGTCAAATATAACATTCATTTATTTAAATGTTAAGCTGAGCTTCGAAAAGAAAAATCCCTAGGTGAGAGAAACAAAGGGAGTGTTTAAAAACAGAACAGAAGTCATAATGTGACTCCCAGAGTTAGGGAGCAACAAAATACGGATAGACAAGAGGCAGGAAAAGGGAAAGGGGGCCAGAAGGGATATGACCCTGTTGGGATGGGGTGCCAGTGGAGTTCCAAAATAAACAACTCAAGGTTTATCTAGAAGGACTCTTCTGCTAACTAGGTGGTAAAGGATCCTCACAGAAAAATCAAGCATGTAAAATTGTGGTAGCCAGCTTCCAAAAGAACCCCTAATCTTTCTATGCATGCCTTGTGTACCGCTCCCCTCTCAGGCTGAGTAGGACTGACCTATGCAGCCATGTGGCAATGACTGTGTGTGACTTCAAAGCTAGGCTCCTCCTGGCTTCTCTGGGATCATTCACTCTGAGGGAAGCCAGACACCAGGTCCAAAGGATGCTCAAGCAGCCCTGTGGAGAAAGTCCAGGAACTGAGACTTCCTGCCAGCAGCAGCTCTAAATCCCATGGCAGGTGAGCAAGCCCCTTGGAAGCATTGCTTCCAGGGCCAGTCAAGCCTTTGAGGACTGCAGCCTTGCCTGATGTTGCAATGACAACCTTCTGAGACTCAAGGTCAGATGTCCCAAGTTAAACCTCTTCTGAGTTTCAGACTCGTAAAAATTGTGTGAGATAATACATGTTTGTTAGTTTAAAGTTCCAGGTCTGTAGAAATGTGTTATGCAAAAATAGAAAACGAATAAACAAGTAATTTGAAATGTTAAAAGATTCCTAGTCTTAAGCCAGGCAATGAAAGACAAATACCATATGATCTCACCTTTAACAGGAAGCTAATCAACAAAACAAACAAACAAGCATAATATAAACAAAGACACTGAATTTGAGAACAGTCTGACAGTGACCAGAGGGGGAGGGGAGGGAATTTCAGGGGAAAAGGGGAACAGTTTAGAGCAACAAGCATAAAGGACTCATGGACAAGAACTATGGGGGGTGGAAGTGGGAGGAAAGTGGGGAGGGCTGGGCTGGTGGGCTGGGGTGGGGTAAAAGACAGAAAACTGTACAATAGCAACAATTTAAAAATACTGATTAAAAAAATACTGATTTAAAAAAATAAATAAATAAAATATTAAAAAAAAAGATTCCTAGTCTTAAGAAAATAGCATGACATTGTTAAAAAAAAACCAGAAAATTTTGAAAGAACAAATTAGGCTTCTAGATATGAGAAATAAAATCAATGAAATAAAAACCTCAGTGGATAAATTCAATAGATCAAAGACAATATCAATATTATAATCAGTCAAATGGAAAGTAGCTATGAGGAACTTTCAGAGTGCAGCATAGAGAAGGAAAATAAGAGAGAGAGCTTTATTTGAAAGAATGACCATAAAAGCTAATAGACTTCTAGAGAGAGAAAAAGAAAATAGACGAAAAGCAATTTTCAAAGTATAACCACTAAGAATTAATTTAACACATGCCACTTTTGATCCTACTATCAGTTTGTTCTTAATTTCACTGTCTCTAGTTATATTTTGCTTGCTTATTTATTTTATTGATTAGGATAAAGGGTGGGAAGTGGGGATGGCTGGGGTTGGGGGGAGTGGTGGGAAGAAAATGGAGACAACTCTACTCGAATAGCAATAAAAACTAAATCTAACACATGGATCTAAGAAGCTTAGAGGGGTGACCACATTGTAAGGTATAAAAATGTGAAAGTCACTGTATGGTACATATGACACTAATAATATAATCAACATGAAATTTAATACCAATCATACATGAATAAAAGCATAAATTAAAAAATAAGCCTAGTGAATGAACCTCATGCAAATATTATAACCAGAATAAATCCAGGTCTAGGCTCATGGAAATGAATTAGAAAATCAATAAAGAAAAGAGAAGATTATGTTAAAAACAGTCAGAGATTAAAATACAATAATAAAAGGACCACCACAGCAAAAATGGAGGTTAGAAGAGAAATGAGTGTTATATTCAAAGTTCTGAGAAATTATAACATAGTCTAGAGCAAAACAAAACTCAAGAATGAGAATGAAAAGAAGGCTTTCAGAGAACAACATCCAAAACTAAGCAAAAAATGACTTTACTGCGCCAGGCTCTTTGATTCTACCAAATGAACTACGTATACATGTGAACATGAGACAGAGACAGAATGAACTAAATGAGGACACATATATGAAAGGGAATAGAGAGTAAAAAAGTGGCAAACACATGGGTAAATCTAGAAGACCATTGGATGATGAGTATGTAATGCAACCAGAATATATACTGCTGAGAAGAATAGAGATTGATGCAATTACTTTGGAAAATAGTTTGGCCTTATCTAGTAAAGCTGAATTGTGCACACTCTCTGACCAAGCAATTCCACTCCTAGATACAGAAGGAGAAATGTATAAAGCAAATAAACTGAACTTCAAATTGAATCAACTCAAAAATCACTAATAGCTCAGCATGTAATATATCCATGTGGTGAAATATTATAGAACAGTCAAAATAACTAAACTGCAAGAATGCACATGGTCATGGATGGATTAATATACAATCTTGAGTAAAAGATCAATTCACAGAAGATTACGTACAGAATGAGTCCATTTGTCTCAAGTTCAAATCTAAACAACAGTTTATTTAAAAAGGACCTACATGGTGCTCACTGTATATAGTCACTATTCTAAGTATTTCACAATGTTAACTCATTTAATTGCATAATGATAAGTGCTATAATAAGTAATAAATAAGTGCATAAAAGATTGTTATATATGCAAATGAGCAAAATGAATAATAGTCTGTCATAAACTTATGCTATAGAACTGTAATGACATTCTCTTCTGACTGCCTTCTCCACTTGTCTGTAAACTATTTAATTGCAGTGATTGCATATTTGGCTTTAAATCTATTTCATCTACTATGTGTATGCCATAGGGATCTGATTAGTAAATGTTAATTAAATTAACTTCTATAAATTTTTTAAATCGTATAATTTCAGAAATGATTTCTTCAATTGTTTAAATGCTTTTAGATGAATAAATACTTCTATTGTGGGTTTCTCTTGCAAGACCTTCAGTCTTCACTGTGTGAGGGTATGCCACACAAAGACGAGGAGATGTTAGGCTCATTCCAGCAATGGAAGAACAAAGTTCATTCACCTGGTGGACAAAGAGGTTTAATCAGACCTTGACTCTAGTTTCTATGCCAGCATCTGGAACTCCCTTGGTTCCTGCTGATATTCTAAGCCCTGTTCTTAGGGTTTCTATTTATTCAGTGAGCTCTGAATAGAGTTTCAATAATTTTGTCATCTTCACCTGTTTTATAATCAAAGGTACCCTGAACTATTTGCCATTGTTAAGACCAAGAACCCAACTTATATGCTTACATAAGGAAGTTCAGTAGATTAGCAAATATTGCCAAATATTCTTTATTATGTTGAATGTGAAGCTTATTAAGTAAAATCTGTAAAGAAATGAAAATTCTGATAAATGACACCTGAATATTCTTTCTTATTAAGGTAATTTACCAGTGGACCTTCCAACTCTGACAGAAACTTCAAGTCCAGTAACTATACCTCCACACACCTGCACAGGCAATAAATTTGTCTTCAGGTCCAATGGCTACTGTGCTGAAAACATCCAGAAATGTGATTTTAGGAATGACTGCCCTGACAAACTAGATGAATCATTCTGAGGTAATTAATTAAATTTAACTAAATCTTTAATTAAAAATAGCCATAAAACAGATAAGAAAATACTAGACAAATGTCCAAGTAGCCTAGTGCCCTAGTTAGAAATTTTCAACCTGGCTTAGAGCAATTTCTTAACATAAAAGCTATTTTTATAGAAAATTCAGCATGCATTCTTCTGTCATGCCCAATAAGAGGTAAGTTTTTTTAAAAATTTGTTTTGGATTCAAAACGCTAGTTTTCATGGGTTTCACTTGACTGCAAGGCTATTATGCACAAGTTCTTTTCTATCCATTCACTTGTGGGCCTCTGTTCTACTCACAAATGAAATAGGAATGTTTAGGGATGAAGCATGATGAAACCATCAAGTTAGGTAAATTTGTTCAAATTTTCCTTTGTCAAAATGCACATATAAAATGACTGCTATGTCAAACATTCAGAGTCCATAAGAAACTGATTCCAATTCAGATTGGCCCTTCAATACCCATGTCCTATTGAGAGATGATTTTCATTTACTAACATCTGCCAATCCACAGATTTTCCAGAATAGATCAAAGTGAAATTATTAATTTAAAAGTGAACTTCTCAGCCAAAGACACAGCCTAAGAGGGGAAAAATTAATCTCTGTCTAAATGAGCAAAGCATAGGATCAAGAGGTGTGAACGCTGTGATATTTTCCTTTCCCTGCTGTTTGTTTAGTAGTACATGAATTTACTATATGACCATATATCTCAAGGGTCCTAATAATAGTAAAGGTTCAGAACATATAGATAATATAGAGTCTAGTTAAACCCTACCTTGTCCCCTTACGTCAGCCTTGTCAAGAAATTCTAGAACTTAAAAAATAAAAAAAGATTCATATTAATTCTTTTCACCCAGAAAGATTGCTTCTTAATGAAATATTTAATTAATTAATCCAAACTAAAATAACTCATAAAATCAGAGCCAAGTTACTCTGTGGATGAGATGGGACAGTAATTAACTCACGTGGCCAGAGGTACATGCTGTGCATCACGGAAGGAAGATAACGTAATGGAAGTGGTTATGGTATTTAGACTTTCTCACAGGAAGGCACTGAAATCCTCTTAGGCTCATACATAACTTGTGATGTTTGTAAAATTTATACAAAATCTAATTAATTATACCTAATGAACGTCTTTAGTGCATACTGACTTTCCTCTTAGTTCAATTTTGCAATTTTAGTAATGTCATTTATAATTGGGCATAAAGTTTTGATAAGTTTTTTAAATGTCATGAATAAATGTCTTACTATTAAATTACTGTTTTAAATCACAGATATTTATTTTCTTTGAATAAACAAATTTAATTATTACCATTTTATTTCTGACCTTACCTCTTCAATCTTTTTGTAAGATGAAATATAATATATATGTCTGTCACATACAGTCTTACTGTTTTTTAATATTTTTTATTGTAGAGAATATAACAAGATCTACCATCAGCATATTTTTAAGTGTAAAACACATTATTGTTGATTAGAGGTACAATGCTGTACAGAAGATCTTTAGAGCTTATTCTTGCTTCACTGAAATTTTGTGCCCTCAAATAGTTTTTTAAATTTATAATTTTTATCTTTTTAATGATATGAAGGACAGGATTTTATTGAGTCCTAAATCTCTGTACAAGATAAATATTATATGGTTGATATTAATATCAGAGATTAAGTAACACATTGAATGTCATTATTAAAAATCACTTTTTTGAAGGAATGTTCCCATTTCAGGTTTTACATTAAATCTTGAATTCAAGCTTCTAAATGGTGTAGTGGTATATCATCATTGCTTATGCCATTTAAAAGCTGGTACATACCATGCTTTTTACAGTATATACAAGAACTCATTGAATTGAATCTTTCATTTAAGCAGCGGAGGATTTAAGACTGACGATAGACACAGGAAAACATTGAGAGAGAGACAGAGCATTTTCACACACAACCTTTGTATTAAAGGAATGAACTTGTAATTTTGTGTAATATTAAAATAGTTATTACAAGAATGTTGAAAATTTTCATATGAAGATGTTCAATATAAAAGTTATTGTAAATCTTATTGTTTTGAACTTAAGTAGTTTGGAATTTGGAAAAACTCTTTCAGAGACTGAGTTAAAGTTTTGCTTTGTTAATATTATTGTGAAAAAAGAATGGACATATCAGAACTTAAAGGTTATGCAAGCAATGTAAGTGTTATGGTAGAATATGCTGGCAATGCTTTGACTGCTGCTTTAGGAGCTGATTAAAATCTCACCTCCTATGAAAGCAGATTCTTTCCCATATTTCAGTTACTATAGCTATTTGAATGTAACTTAGATTTCTTTAAAACTCTTCTAGTAATTATACAAATCATTTGCCTGATTATGCTAAAACTTAGACTATTTTTAAAAATCCCAAGAGTAAGAAGGTGGTGATGCAGATAGAAATCACCATTTATTGACACATTAATTTTGATTAGCTGATCTTTTTTTTTGTCTCATCCAACTCAAGCAACAGGAGTTTGCAACTTTGGAAAAGGAAGCCTGTGTAAATGGTGCCGGCCAATCCCTGAAAATTTAATTCAAGATTCAAACACATTCAGGTGGGGACTTGGTAATGTACCCAGTATTCATCATGCAGAAGAAAACCACAGGCCATCCGTGGATTATACAAAGTAAGTGACTACATATTTTTTTTATCACATATGGCAGTTGGCAAGTAATTTTTGAAATCTCAATATACAAATTTTATCAGGTTGCTTCTCATTTATTAATTTCAGAAGTTTTCTCTGCCTCATGCAAACAAATCATACCTCATTAATAATCTGTATTTCCATGAAGAAAAAGGCATGTTAGAATATCACTTCTAAGTGGTAAAAGTGTAGATAGAGCTATGGTCACATATTATAAGCTCAGTATTATAATTAGTTTTTAATGTTTGTTTTTCACTCCTCCCACCCCTACCCTCAGAAGACTGTGTATTCCCTGAAGAATCCCAGGGACTGTGATATCCCACTGTATTGCATTATTTCTAAGTGACTGGTATATAACAGGTCTGCATGATTATTTGTCAAATGAATTAGTTGATGATTTATGCTTTATAATTGTAGGCTACAAAGCACAAAATTAAATGTATTTTAACCAGGAATATTTAATAACCAGAAAATGTTTAATAGTTGTCCTCTGCGTGATGATTGTTACCTGACTGAACCACACCCCATCACTCAGCAATTGCTAGCCCAAAGCCAACTTCAAGATGATTTTATGAGTAGAAACTTTATTGCTAGTCAGCTCACAAGGAACACACTGGGGACCGCTCCCAGAGAAGTGTGTTCCCGAACTCAGATTCATCTTCTGTCAAGAAAATCATGTATAAACATTATGGTGAACTTGACATCACATGTACAGGTGGGCACATTCCTGTGCCTCAGCAGTTACCAAATATGCCTGTACATATATTCGTGTTCAAAAAGAGCAGAAAATCTACACTCCTGGGAGGAGATTTTAGTATTACAATAAGGATATAATGAGAAAAATTTATGAGGAGGCCAGCTGTGGGTGGTTGGAGCGGGATTAGCCGCATGGTTCTACAAATCATCCCCAGGTTTCCCTTAAGGGACAGGTTTGGCAATTGCCCAAGTTAGGGAGGGCATAGATGTATCAGAAAGTTTACCTAATTAAGTCTCAGCCTTTCTGTTAAACTCTTAGCCAATCCTAGGATGTGGTTAGCATACCTTCTAACAATTAGGGTGATCTCAGTGAGTTTTGGGTTAACCTAAGCCAACTTATGAATTCGAAATAAATTAATCTATGTTAGGCGGCCTGCTGCAAGGCTGTGCACGAGTATGAAGTTACACAGTGAATCATGCAGGAGAAGCCGTCCCTGAGCTTACACCTCCTCTAGCTTTCTTCTCCCCTTCTCTCCGGGCTTCATGAAAGGTGTGGCATTTTTTACTTTGTGGTAAGAAGTTCTTATGCATCATACACCTACTCTAAGGCTTATGGTAAAACTCCAAGTTCAGTTTTTCAAATTTCATTTTTTGTATTTAAACAGAACTATTCTAATTTAGGAAATGCTTTTCTTTCATGGGTGTCTGGTGCTAGAAATTTAAAGCCAGGTTTTAAAGACCATGGTGTCTAAACTGTTTTAAAGACTAGTTTTACAAATAAAAAACTATGCATTGATTTCTTCTTTCTCTGCACATTCCATGATCCTTAAGACAAAGACTGCTCCTAGCTCAGGTTGGTGAAGACCATTCATAAGCAAGCACAAAAGAAAAAAATGCACATGAACATATTTGAAAAGTCTCTCCCTTTATACACTTAATGAAGGAATAAGCAGTCTAGAAAACTTATGGTGGTGTAGCAGTATGTAGAGAAGTTCTCATTGGGTAGCCCAGTCTTAGATAAGGTCTTAACATGTGGTTTCTCTTTATCATGAAAATGCAATGATCAAAACTAAATAAAGTGGTATTTCAAGTGATATTCTACTGTTTTCTGTTCACACTTTAATGGTCTAATCTTTGTACCCAAAAATCTAGAGTTAACTGTGTGGTCAAAAATAAGGATTACATCTTAGTTTTGTACTTTCTTTTGTGGGAGAGTAACAACACTGCAGACAGATGGTTTATTAGACACTTTTATATGACTTCAAAAAAGTCATCTCTTTTTCTCTCACACTGGGCATGTGCAGCCATGGCCTCAGCGGAGGTCTCAGTGAAAGGGTCCTCCCTTTACCCTGCTCAACGGGGATAACTAAGCACACCTGACATAATTTTTTTCTGGGATTGAAATCAAGGCATACAGAAATAAATGTTGTTCCAAATTATAATCCAGTGAAATAATGAAATAAAGTACACTCAATGTAAATATTATCAGTTGTAATTTGGGTGTTCTTTTGAAATTGGGATTGGCTGAAATTTGCATTTTCTTTAATTTATGCAATAAAAAAGAATATTTAGTAGAACATTTTTATCTTAGTATTTTGGGAAGAGAGCCAACCTTGTAAAAAGGGAAAAAAATCAGAAGAAAAGTATGAGTTTATATCTATTCATTCTCCAGGAAGTACTAGGGAACTTGGGAAAAACATTAGTCCTACTTAGCTGAGAATTTTAAAAATTATTATTTGCTTATGATTGAATAAAGATATTTGAATCATCCTAGCATCTCAGCTTTGTAGATAACTCAAATTTAAATATGTTTAGAATATTGTAGATTTGGAAATACTGAGTGATGATTCCTCCCAGTTTGTAATTTCATCTGATCTCAGAATCATCTACTCCGACCTCAGCAGGCAGTTTCTTGGGCCAGGCCATTGAGCCAAGGTAATTGTATCATAGCATGTAAATTGGTTCATAGCTAAGTAACATAAATTTTATGATTATTTTATCTCAAAGAAAAAGCCTTTGACCCAGTTTATTCGCTTTTTTACTGTGAAAGACAAGGGGAGCAATGTTATGAGCCCTTGGCCCTCAAATTCATTTTGTTTGATTAAATGCTCATTTAGTGGTTCAATAAGGCTTAACATTAAGATGTATTAGAACTATGAAATCCTCCCATTGGGCAACATAACGATCTCCACACTTTATCGTTCATGCAGAATGATGTGGAATGGAGCTCGCATGCATACGCTGGGTTAGCGTTTCTCATGGTGCTCACGGAAGACTTAGAGAAGTTTCCTCAAAATGAGGATCGAGGGTCACTGAAAGTTTATACATGCATAAAATATATTTACATGCATATTCTGAAACACTTAGGCCAAAAACTCAGGGAATAATGCTGGGACACTGTAATGTAATTTCTAGCTGGGTCTACAACCCCATGTTTAGGGTCTTCCGTGGCAGCAAGTGGGGAAGGTAGGTATGGCTGAAAGACAGAGAATGGCCTTCTTACCTCCTAATACAGATATTGATCAGAGTAGGCTCATTTTTCTCTAAATCTAGTGACTAATTAAAAAAAAAACTGCCCAAAATGTTTCAGGACAAACAAAGACATTTTTTAAATTATTCTAAGGTAACTGTATTTAAAAATAACATAGAATTCATGTGCTATAAAGTGACTATTATAATTGAGAAATGGTTTGGGAGAAAACTCTTTACTCTGAGCAATTCTGAAAGAAGTATAATTTCAAAGCACCCTCTGCATTGCCTCACGCGTTGTGTGACACCCAGCACTGTGTCTCAGACCTTGGTGCCTGCGTGTTCTCTTCCCTATTCTAATCAAAATGACCCATGCCCTTCTGTTGGATCAAAATGAAAGTCCCCATCTCATGATTATCTGGAAAAGACAGATATTTTAAAACAGTCTGGAATTTAGAATTTCCTTAAGGATTGTTGAGAAACTATTTGAATACAAATCATCTCATTCAGAATGCTGATTAGAAGAACACAATTTCTTAAGTATTTTCCTCAGAGTTTTCTTTTATGTGTAACATCTTTCAGGAGAAATGAGTTATAGTCCTCACTGTGGCAAGTGCACCTCCATTGGAGTGGTATCATTTGGTTGATGATATCGCCAGCTTGATATCATAAACCAAAAGTCATATAGATAATGCAAATTGTCTCTTTGACATAACTGCACATATACTAATATAGCAAAGTGCTGGATATAAATGTGGATGAAAGCTTCAGTAAAACTGAAAATATTTTAATGTTTTCTGCCTTGCAAGAGTAACAATTTTCAAAGCTTTAGTCTCTTATCATTAAATACCAGAGTTATTGCTTTCTGAGAGCCTTCTCTGGTAAGATCAGTTAATATTTTATAGTCCAATTTAGATGCCTTATTACTCTTCCAACATAATTTCTAAAAGATTCAGTTTTATAAATCTTGAATAATGGTTAAATACCAGCCTTTAGAAACAATTTTGCTGAAATAAAAACGAAAGTGCAAACAGTCAAAGTCTACATTAATGGTTGTAATTTTATCTTAAGTGTTTTAATACCTGTGGGTGAGAAGCAGCATCTGTCAGTGTTTCCGCAGGACTGAATGTGAAGCATAATTGGACCTCCAAAACACAAGAAAAATTGCTTTTATTTTTAAATTGTCCTTGAGATAAGCACCTATTCTTTATATTTGCATATGCACTAATGATTTTTGATTAAGTGAATTAAATCTCTTTAATTTTAATTTTATTACAGTGTATTTTAGTTTAACAACTACTTTTAAAAATCAACAACAGTGGCTTGAAAACCTCAAAGTTAAGAGAAATCAATGCTGAAAAATAACACTTGTAAACCATATCTAAAATAGTGTATTTAGGGAGAATATTTGCTATTCAGGGTAAAGTTAGAAGAATATATTTATAATATGGCATAAGAGTTTATATTATGTTACCAAAAATCATTGTTTAATAATAAAATAACTTTTATACTATGGTTACAATTACATTCAAAATTAAACATTTATTTTCATTGCACAGTTTTTAAACTTGCTTTTTCTGTAACCACATTAAAATGAAGTAAATGCATTTGTATTTCAACTCCTGCACAGAATTATTATACAAAATCTGGATGAAAAATGTATTTCTTTAACCAAGTAAGGATAAATTAGGTTTAATTCCTCTATTAAGACAAGGACTTGAAAATACTAATGACTATATTACAAACAAATCATTTTCACAACATCAGTGTGATCTTCTGATGTCGTCATTTATGCAGATGCATCAGCTACTTAAATAAGACCTCTGTGGCCTGGAAGATGCAGAGGTAGTACTGACGAGGCACACAGTTTGTTTACATTAGGCATCTATTTCCTGAGTGCCTACTCTTGAGAATAGAAAGTTTAACAAGAAGAAAGAACAAACTCATGGACACAGATCATGCTACGGTGATTGCCAGAGGGAAGGGGGTGGGAGGGAGGTAGAAGAAGGAAAAGGTGGGACAAATAGCGATGGAAGGAAACTTGACTTGGGGTGGTAAACACAGCACAAATACAATGTACAGATGATGTGTTACAGAATTGTACACTGAAACCTACACAATTTTATTAACCAATTTCACCCTAATAAGTTCAGTAAAAAATAAAATAAATGAATGAGTAAATAAATAAATAAAAATTTGAAAAAGAGAGAAAGCTTAATAGGACATGGAACCAGCACATACATGAATAGATGTGTAGTGTCCAGTGATATGTTCTTGATGAAAATCCACTGTGGAGGGTCAGATAACAATTCATCAGGTCTACATGTCTATCTTGGTTGTGCATTTGTCTTTAATAATACCTGAAAGGGTTCTGTCTTTGGATTTGTTTTGGATAATACAAATAAGCTAAATGAATAAATACTATGGGTAAAGGCCATATATTGATTCCCTTAGTAATATACATTTTTTAGATTTCAATTATTTAGTTTTAGAGAGAGGGTAAGGGTGGGAGAAAGAGGAAAAGAAACATCAGTGTGTGTTGCCTCTCACAAGCCCCGTACTGGGGACCTGGCCTGCAACCCAGGCGTGTACCCTGACTGGGAATCGAACCAGCAGCCCTTTGGTTCACAGGCCTGCCCTCAATTCACTGAGCTACGCCAGCCAGGGGATCCCTTAGGAATATTTTAACTTTCTTATTTTTTTTAAATCTTTTATTTTACCACAAAAGAAATTAATTTTTATCATAGAAAAATGTTTAAATATAGATAAGATAAACAATATTAACCATAATTCTCCTACCATGATAAAAGCACTGTGCATTTATGCACATACATTTTTAATGTAAATAGGTTCATAGCAACCACATTGTTTTCTAAACCACTTTTATTTTATATACAATTTGTAAGCAACTATTTGCTGATACTTTTTAATGAGTCAATAGTATTCTATTAAATAATGCACAATAATTCACTAATTCAGCTCCTCACTCTATGATTTATGAGTTGCTTTTGATTATTCAGAAATTTATTCAGTCTTCACTGAATAAATACAACTTTGTATACACTATAGATTATATTCTATGAGTCAAAAACATACAGAGTAGATTTTATATCAATTAATATTTATGTTTTAAAACATTTGATTTATAATTTTGAGTTACCCTCCAAAAATGTACCATTTTGCAAATGGTACATATGATGGTGTCTGTATTTTTGTATGCTTGTCAAACACTGGGTATTTAATTATTTTTTACATTCTCCACTATCACAGGTTAAAGTAGCAGCTTGTTGTGTATTTTTCATTTCTTTGATACTAAGGAAGGTAACTTGCTTTTTTCTTCCTGCATTGTCCAGGTGTATTTCTGTATAATCAAAGGATGGAAGATTGTGGTCAGGGTTTAACATAATGAAGAATATAGAATAATTATTATATTTTCATGCACAAATGGATACATACCTTTCAACATAGTGTTTATCTTTAAAGTATTGATAAAATACATGAAACGCATTTATTAAAAAGCATTCATAGTCTTGCATATTTTAGATACCAGTACAAATTTACTTATCATTTCATAATCTAAATTTATGAGTTAAATAAAAATATTATAAAAATTTAATTATTTCTTCTTTAAATCATTTTTCTCTAGACACCTTAGGTGTTTTATTCACCAGTACTAAACTTTAAATAGAATAAAAATAAATTGTCTATTTTTATACTTAAAACCTACCTTTAACTTGCATATTTCAAAGAACAATCCTGAAACAGTCAAATGAATGCTATTAATGAAAATTGAGGGATGTGTCAAGTTTATAAGTAAATTCTGATATTTAAGTAAGTATATGTTTTCCAGCATGTCCTCTCTGAATGCACAAAACTAACAAGGAGGTCTCATAAATGAACAGTGGTGGATTTCAGATAATATAGCATTCGGGAAATGAACGGAGTCCTAATTGAGTGTTTCTTATAGGACAGGCTGAGTGTGGATGCCTTTCATACATAATCATGTTAAGTACCACCAGTGAACTTTGGGGGATGGTATAATTATCCCTGTTTTACAAGTGAGCAAACCAGGACATAGTAATGCTTGCCTACAAGCATCCCATTTAGTGATCTTGAGAGCTGAAAACTGCAAATCCAAATTTCACAGATGCTAATGTCTGTGCTCTTAAACATGATCCTACATCTTCTGATGAATCTCTTTTGCTTAAAAGCAAAGCATTTAAAAGATTTGACAGGAGCTGATTGCAGTTTTATGACACAGAAGCTAGAGAAATGGAAAAGTGGTACTCTATAAATAATTGTGAAGAAAAAGAAGAAAAGACAGATGACATGCTAGTGATGGCAACCAGGAGAGGAAACCATAACCAAAAAGTGTTCGAAGTCCCAAACTGTTCTTGCCTTCCTTCTTCCTTGATGTGCAAAAATCAGATTTTGTTGACACAAATAACCAATCAAGGTGACCTAATATTGCTTGGCCCAGGATCGTTGTACTTTAATCATTCTTGATCATGTTATCAAAATCACCTGTAGAGATTGCTAAGCCACAGAAATCTTAGGCTCCTTCTAGAGTTCTTGATTAGTTAGGTCTGGTGGGTGGACCCTAGAATTTACGTTTTCAAGAAGTTCCTAGGTGATGCGGATGCTGCTGGTTTGGGATCCACACTGGGAACCTGTTTATTATTTAGTGAAGACCTGGTTCTCAAAGCTTGCAGCATGTTAAAATTACTCTGAGACACTGCTAAAACATACTGACATCCAGGCCTCATGCGGGTAACCCCAAACCACAAGCTCCAGGCACTGTTTCTTGCTCTGAAGACAAGAATGACTCTGAGAAATGGGCTTCTAACTGGAACATTTTCACCTTTACCAACTTCTTATATGTTCACAAGACTGGACTCTTTTTTTATACCTCCCCCACCCTTGCCAAAGGTAACTATTTTCTCTTCTAGAATCACAGCCTTTAAAATTTCTAGTTATTTGTTGTTCTGAAATGCTTTATAGTTTGTAACTTGGCAAACTGGGAGTCTGACTTTTCCACTTCAGTGTTTTATGTGAGAAATTAACTGGCTTTGGCGTGACTTTTTTCAGTAGAGATAAGTAGAGGTCTTCGTTATCTTGTGGACAATCTTTCAGGAATAATTTAAGATTATTTGGAGCTTTTATTGATTCCCCCCTCAGTATTTTAGTGTTAACAAGAATTGGCTTTAAACATATGCTCAATATAAAGACCTGGCTGATATTTGAAAAGACCCAGCATTATGATGTTACAATAAATTATAATAGGTTTGTAAAGGGGGGCAGTTAATTATCTTACTGGTTACTCATGTATTGATTTATTGAATTTATATATATATATATATCAGTATATTTTAAACAAAATAACCCTTTGAAAGTGAGTGAATGAATCACTAGTTAAATTATACCTTTTTTGTTTATGAAGATATTTGTGAAAAATTAGTTTTTAGTCTGTTATGAGTACAGGATATAATTTTACTAAAAAATCGGTTTAGTTTTGTGTTTTCTTGAGTCCCTGAATTATATTACTATTTGTACTTTCCTGTTCATAATCTAATGTCAGTGATTCCATGCAACTTAGAGAATGAATTTAGTGATCACGTTTTATCTGTGGCCTCGTTTAGTGTCTCCACTCTTCTTTTGGTCTTATTATCATGTGTGTATTTGTGTAACTTTTCATTTATGATGTTACACTATATCATGTGTTTTTATAGCTAGTGTTACACTTTGAACAAGTTGAGATTTAAGTAATATAACATTATTTTAAGGAAATGCAAGCAATATTAATGATCTAATTAGAAATGTACTGGTTCTGTGAACTTTGTTTTAATTAGACTAATTTATTATATATTTATAATTGTTTTTATTTTTATGATGTAATTCTATCTTTTCATTATTATTCAGCATAAGATAGTTTAAAAGTTTTTAAATTTCTATGAGATTAAAAGCAAAAGCTATATAGATGATGTTTTTTTAAGCAACTAAAATATTTAGATATTTTATTTGTGGCATAACATCACAGTAATGCAGATTCTTGGATGATAAAGTTTGGATTTAGAGTGTAGGTTTTAAAAATTGTATCATCATTGCTATTTTTTGTGATTCTGTCCATATATCTAGTCAAATGCTTACATGAATACTTACATGAATGCAGTGTAGTGACTACATACAGAGATTCACAAATGCTCAAACTGTAATCATAGCATTTATATTCCCTAAGTAATTCCCTAAGTAAAATTGCATTCTAACATGCTTTACTTTTGAAGGCATGTTAAAATGCAATTTGAGAGACATTTTTGCACAGAGAAAGACAGATACTGTATGATTTCACTTGTATGTGGGATATAAAAACAAAACAAATGAGGGTAGGGATAATGGGTGAAAATAGGGGAGGGATTAAGATATACAGATTTCCAGTTACTAAAAAAGTCACCAAGTTATAAGGTATAGAATAGGCAATATAGTTACTAAATTCCAGTAACTATATAGGGTGTCAGATGGGAATTAGACTTATGGGGTTGATCATTTCATGAGTTGTATAAATGTCTAATCACTATGTGGTACACCTGAAACTAATATAATATTTAGTGTCAATTGTAACTGAAAATTTTTTTAAATGAACATATTTGGTTGCTTTCTGTTCATCAGTCCCTATATTAAAATAAAATTCAAAAATGAAACAAAGATTTCTGCATACCTGTTGTGAAAAATATTTTAAGCAAGTGACAAAAGGGGATGCAAGAATTTTAAAATTTTGGAATATAGATGAGACAAATTTTTAAAATTAGTTATAATTTAAAACAGAATATAAGAATTATAACAAAAAGTACAGTGTTAGCTGGGCACAGAGGTGGGAGATAGAGAGTGCACCAAATAAAGAAACCACAGTGTGGTAAAACTAATTGCTGGGCTTCTTTAAATAGCTACGCGGAGTTCCACCAAGCAATACTAAAGTGGTAGTTATACCCATCATAGAAAGAATAAAGATTCATTTAATAATATGAAAACTTAGTAACTCAGGCAATGTGTTCAGCGGGGAAATCTTTGATTCCCAGATTCAGGGCCTTGGTGATAGAGGACTGGTAGTACCTCAAACAGAAATGAAGGTTTTTTTGAGAAAAAGATGCTTTACAAGATAACAAATAAGAAATACAAGAAAGATGATATCTGAGGGGAACATTCTGTTATGATGATCAGATGTGTTCCCTGTGACCACTGGAAATCGTTGGTGCCAAAGGGGTAATGCAATGTCAGCTGTAAGAGAACACCATGATGGTAGAACTTGAAAGGGTATCCTCTTTTAATGTAGTGGGAGTAGAAGAGGGAAAGAAGAACCCTGTTTATAATTGCATTAAAAGATACCTAGAGATAAGTTTAATCAAGGATGTAAAAGACCTGTATTTGAAAAGTTATAAGACACCGAAGAAAGAAATTGAAAGTGGAAGTGTATACTGTGTCCATGGATAAAAAGAGTTAAATTATTAAAATGTCCATACTACCCAAAGCAATCTATAGATTCAACACAATTCCTTCCAAGATACCAATGGTGTATTTCCCAGAACTGGAACAAATATTCCAAAAATTTATATGGAACCACATAGCTTCCAACAGCTGCAGAATCATGAGAAAGAAAAATGAAGTTGAAAGAATCACACTACCTGACATCACACTATACTACAGGGCCATTGCAATCAAAACAGCATGGTACTGGCATAAAAACAGACATAGACCAATGGAACAGAATAGAGACCAGAAATAAACCTGTGCCTTTATAGTCAATAACATTTGACAAAGGAGGAAAAGACATACAATGGGGTAAAAATAGTCTATTTAATACATGGTGTTGGATGAAATCAACTGATAAATACAAAAAAAATGAACCTAGGCCACCTTCTTACTACACAAGAATAAACTCAAAATAAATTAAAGAGTTAAAGGATAAACTCAAAACCATAAACATACTAGAAGAAAACATAGGTGGTAAAACCTCAAACATTTCTCATAGCAATGTTTTTTCTGGTACATCACCTCAGGCAAAGAAAACAACAACAAAAATATACAAATGGGAGTACATGAAACTAAAAAGTTTTTGCACAGCAAAGGAAACCATCAACAAAATAAAAAGAAAACCCACTGAGTATGGCAGAACATATTCACCATTACACCTCAGAGGTAAATATCTAAAATTTATAAAGAACTTATAAAACTCAACACCCCTAAAAAATCCAATTAAAAATGGGCAAAGGACCTGAATAGCCACTTCTCCAATGAGGACATACAAGTGGTCAATAGACATATAAAAAGATGCTCAATATCACTAATCATTAGAGAAATGCAAATTAGAACCACAAAGAGACATCATCTCACGCCTGTCAGAATGGCTATCATCAATAAACCAACAAACAAGTGCTGGAGAGGATGTGGAGAAAAAGGAACTCTTATGCAGATTGGTGCTG
The DNA here is from genome assembly GCA_039655065.1 of Glossophaga mutica. Classification (NCBI taxonomy): domain Eukaryota; kingdom Metazoa; phylum Chordata; class Mammalia; order Chiroptera; family Phyllostomidae; genus Glossophaga; species Glossophaga mutica. Next base: position 165,382,992 of record CM077303.1, read on the forward strand.
ACACTGTGGAAAGCAATTTGGAGATACTTGAAAAAATTAAAAATGAAACTGCTTTATGACCCAGTGATTATACTTCTGAGAATTTATCTGAAAAAACCCAAAACACTAATTTGAAAGAAAATGTGCACTCCTGTGTTCATTGCAGCATTGTTTACAAAAGCCAAGGTTTGGAAGCAGCCTAAGTGTCCATCAGTAGATGAGCGGATAAAAAAACTGTGGTACATTTACATAGTGGAATACTAATCAGACACAAAAAAGGAAATCTTACCTTTGGAACGGGAAGGATGGACCTGGAGAGTATTAAGCTAAATGAAATAAGCCAGCCAGAGAAAGACACATACCATATGGTATCATTTATTTGTGGAATCTAATGAACAAAAAATAAACAAACAAAAGAGAAACAGACTCATAGGTACAGAAAACAGGCTGAAAGCTGTCTAAGATGAAGGGGGTTTAGGGGACTGAGTAAAATGGGCAAAGGGATTAAGCAAAAACAGCGTACAGACACAGGCAGCAGCATAGCTCTTACCAGAGAGAAAGGGTGGTGGGGGCAAGGAGAGAAGGCTAAAGGGGTGATAAACTGTGACAGAATGAGACTTGACTTTGAGTGGTGAACCCATTGTACAATATACGGATGATGTGTTATAAAATTGTACACCTGAAAACTCTATAATTTTACTAAACAATGTCCCCCCAGTACATTCAGTAATTTTTTTAAAGGGAAGAAAAGCCCACAATTTCTTAGTGGAGAGGCTGAGATGCTGAAATCCTGAGATGCTGGGAAGTATACAGATGGCTGGGAGATTAAGAAAAACCGCAGAGCTTTGTCTTTCCAGCAGGGAGCCCAGCTCCAGCCAGTTCACTCCACCTTTGAATCAAGGTAATGCGCTGCCGTACACTTTGCCGTACAGTGTGCATTTACGCTCTGTGGAGGAATACGTCACTGAGCACCTCATGTGCCCTGCCTCTTTCTAGGCACAATGTATAAAAACAAAAGAAGGCAAACCTAGAATTCTATACTCGGGAAAATATTTTTCAAAGGTAAAGACTCAATAGACATTCACAGGCAAATTAAAAGAATTTTTCACCTGCAGAGTCACACTACAGGGACTAAAGGAAATTCTAGAGCTAAAGGAAAATAATTCTAGATAGAAATAGGGAAATAAACTAATAAATTAAAGCTGAAAGATAAATATGTGAATTGGTGTAAATGACTGACTATATAAAATAATCATGTTTATGGCCTTAATATATAAATAATATATTAATTAAAATACACAAAATAAACAGTATTAAAAGCAAGAGTAATGGGCACTTCCAGCATGCCATGGCTAGTACCTCAGGAAATCTGCTTCCTCATTAAAACAGGCAAAAAATATCTTTTTTTCAGAACTCTAGAAATTAAATATAGGTTAGCAATAATCCAGGAATGTTTATAAAAATGCTGTTTCTTTCATACTTGTCCTACCCCATCCTGATCTATTCATAATACCCATAATCAACTTGAAAACCATGAAATAGCCTTGTAATTTCTGTTGCTATGAAAACAAATAGTTTAGTAGACATTGGAGAAGCAGAAAGGGTTTAAATCTCCCCAGAAGCTCAATCTCCAGATAACTCTCATTATTTGACTGGCAGATCACTGAAAACAATTTATTCTCCACCTATCATTACTTGACCTCAAAGCTATGTGAACGGCGTTAGACTCAAGGAAGTTGTTGAAAATAATCAAGTGTAATTATTTGAAGCTACCTGAGACCATTATAAATTGTGGCACACTAGAATCTGATCAATTTACTCAAAAAAGAAACCTGGGGAATGTGGTCTATAAGGGGCTTTGATATGATTCACAATATTCCTGGGAATCCAGACGACCATGAACATGCACAAGGCTGTGTGGATGTCCAGAAGATACCTGAGAAGACCCTGTACAAACAGGAAGTGAAGAAAAGGCAAATAAAGTGCTCTGTAGAGTGTTGTAAACACACCCCAAAACTTACAGGGAGCCCCTCAGGGACAACTGGACAATGAATTGGTTCAATGCATTTCAAGGCATTTCTCTCCAGTCATTAGGTGACCACAAGTCTAACCTGGCAGTCTTAAGTGGCTGCACACACCAATGAATAAAGATTACAGAAAATTAGTCCATAGTTCTTTTTAAATCATTTTTATTACTCTATTACAGTTGTCCCAATTTTTCTTTCTTTGCCCTCCTCTGCCTATCCCACCACCCTCTTCCCACAGTCAATCCCCACACTGTTGTCCATGTCCATGGGTCATTCTTACATGTTCTATATCTAGTCCTTTCCTCTTCTTTCAACTATTATCCCCCTCCCATATCCCCTCTGTTCACTTTCAGTCTGTTCCATGTTTCCATGCCTGTGGTTCTATTTTGTTTGTTAGTTTAGTTTGTTCATTAGATTCCTCTTATAAATGAGATCATATGGTATTTGTTTTTCACTGCCTGGCTTATTTCACTTAGAATAATATTCTCCAGTTTCATCCATGCTATAGCAAAAAGTAGGAGTTCTGTTTAAAACCCTAACAAAGCCCTGGCCAGGTGGCTCAGTTTGATAGAGCATTGTCTAGTATACCAAATAGTTGAGGGTTCAATCCCTTGTCAGGGCATGTACCTAGATGCAGGTTTAATATGAGGCCAGGGTGCATATGGCAGGCAACCGATCAGTGTTTCTCACATTGATATCTCTCTTTCTTCCTCTTCCCCTTCCTCTCTCACTAAAATTAATGAAACATATCCTTGGTTGAGGAGTAAAAAAAATACCAATAAAAATGACAGCAAATAGAAGGAGCAACAACCCTGGGGGAAGAGATATGATTTTCTGAGTTTGAGAAAGTCACAGTCTGGCTTACACACAGGGAAAGCAGCAGTCAAGGGAAACTTTCTCTTAGGAAGCCTAGACATTGCACTTACTAGACAAAGACTTACTAGACACCAGCTACTATAAATATGTTCAAAGAACTAAAGAAATTGCCTAGAGAAAGTAGTGTACAGATGCCTTAGCAAATATGGAATATCAATAATATAGAAATTATTGAATGGAACGAAATAGAAATTCTGGTGTTGAAAACTTCAACAGCTAAAATGGAAAGTTCACTAGAACGCAACAACAGTGATACATATATGATGTAAACGCAATACAGTTGCATGATTAAGTGGAAATGCAAGGTGAGAACCACAAGCATCCTTAGAAACCATTAGTTTTTAACTTGGAAATCTGGGATGGCAGAATTCCAATTAGGAAGTTTCTGTAGAAACAGAAGGTAACCCATTTTATTTTTGATTTTTTTAGTTTCAGCTTGTAGACTTCCCATGTAGGTGTCCTTCATCTCTTTAACTTGGTCTTAAGATCTTTTTTCCCCAAGATTTATTGAGATATAATTGACATATGACATTAAAGTGTACAAAATAGTGATTCTATATATGTAATATATGGCAGTATGATCGCTACAGTAAGGTTAGATGACATTCATCATCAAGATCTTTGTCTGGCTATGGCTTCTTATTTTGGCCTCTGATGCAGACTCTGGCCCTCCAGAGTCTGCGTGTTGTGGATGAGGTACACAAATTCACATGGACTACTGAGTCCTGTGGAGAAAAAGAGACGGCATGGCCACTCTCTCAAGGGGAGAGCGCCTCAGCTACTCTCTCAAGGGGAGAGTGCCCCAACCCTTGCCTGGATAGGCTTTTATTGGTTTCCAGTCACATTACATCAAAGAAGGTTCTCATTATTTCTAGGTTTAGTTAAGTAATTACTTCTCACAGATAACAAAAAAAGAGAAAAAGTTACAAGTGCAAGGGAATGATAAGAATGATTGATTTGGTTACATTTCATCCTTGGGATGTCTTAACACAGACTTTAGGGAGTTGATTCAGAGATATGCATTAAACATCTGCAGTCTTAACTCAGGGTGAGGGAATTTTAGCAAAAGCAAGTCTCATAGCAGCCTAGGTACAATTCAGGCCTGATTCCCTATGGGAAAGCCGATCTGCACACCTGGCTCCTGCGTGCCGCCTCATATAGATCGGTTTTCCGGATCAATACTGGGCCACATTCGCCATTGCCATGCTGATTGGTTGCCTGTAGGCCTCCTCATCAGCTCACTCTCCTATCCATCCAAATCCTTTAATTCCCCAAATGTCCAAATGTGACTTTTTTTATGCCATGGTGCCTTCATTCAACAACCTCCTAAATCATCCTTCCAAATTAGGTGAAAGTCAGCTCTCCTGGGAAACTCATTGATCCCTCTCTCCAGTCTACTTCTTCTTTGGGTACTCTCTGTATTACAGCACATCTCCCAGAACATCATCAATATCGATGTACTTGTTTTGCTTCTTCATGATATTCTAAGCTTCCCAAGGGAAAGGGGACTGACTACTTTGACTGTTTTAGTCAATGTCTAGCATAGTGCTGATGTCATGCCAGCTGACTATGGGAGAAGAGGGACACCATGAATGATGAAAAGATAAGAAAACAAAGTTAAAATATTTACTATTTGGACCAAAGGAAGAGAGTACTCAAAAGATAAAGATCAGCTTAACACAAAGCCAAAGGAGGATGGTGACAATAATAAAATTTTGAGGATAAAATTAGTTCTCTTCTCTAAGCTTCTATAGATACAATTTTAATGATTTTGTGGATTATTCCCTAATGTATTATATTCCTAATATGCATGCACAGATATAATATGTTTATTAACTTTGGATATATTTTACATGAGATGTATGAATTCATTGTAAAAAGAAAAAAGTACAAAAATATCTTGAGCTAGAATTTCTTTAGGGAAAATCGTTAGGTTTAAAACTGATTTTTTTAATGTTTTCCTTAAAGTAGAGATCTAAATTTCTTGCAAGGGTTTACTTTTCAGTTTATTTTTAATTAAATACAAAATTTCCTAACCAAATACAGTCGTACTGTGAGCTAGGATGTAATGAACTCATGACATCTGTGAACACTTATAGCAAGTTAATTAGAAAGTGTGGATTTAAAAAATTAATTAGTATATATTTATCTTATTTATTATTACATTATTTAAAAAATAAACTCTTAAATTCAATAATTTAAGTTTTACAAACAAAATTTCTAAGACATATACATATGAACACCAGTAATTCCAGACAATAGAAGCAGCATATTTCAAAGCCTGGTGTAAAATGAAAGGACATGGTAGGCATTTTATGAAATGGAAAAATCTACTGCTAAATTATCCTGGACCAGACCATTTTACTGTTCATGTTCCAATCAAAAAAGGAGTTTCCTTTTAACAGTACTTAACTGTTGTAGCTTGCACCATTTCCATTTCATTACTAGGACTGCCTTTTCATATATTCTAGTTATGACATTTTGTACTCATATCATTGGAAAAACAAACAGCCACAAAACACCGTGGCAGTGTTTATTTATATTTTAAAATACTTCTAACATGATCTACTTTTTTTATACATTCAGAATTTAAATTGACCTTCCCATCAGAGACCAGTGATGCTATAAATAACCAATCACAGCTGATGAGCAAAGCTGTAGAATAATGCGAAGGTCAAAGAACGATACATCATGATCATACTTAACCAAGTGTACAAGACATGAAAATGCTGGTGCTGAGCTCTGGCAGCAAAGCACAGGGAAGTAGTGACATGACATGGATCTCCTCATCTGGACGTGGTTGTGAGGAGGTTAAGAACTAGAACCAACTCATCTGCTCTCAAATGTATTCATTTGAAGGTCAGCTTAGTAGGTAATTTTAGGCATCATAGCCTGTATGTACTCATGCTGTATTACTGATGTAACTTCTAGCTCAGTTGAGAGTAGCTTTTAAAAAAATGGTGCAAGGGTGGAAGTATTTAAAATCTCAAGGCAGCATTGCCTATAACATCTGGAAAGAATAATCAAATAGAAATTATTTTAGTTTTGAGTGTAGCACACCTTAATTTCTTTTAGACCCTGATAATAGGTAATGTTAAAGGAGTAAGAATCTGATTGGTAAACCTTGACTTACTTGCATATTTGTAATCGTCATTTACATCTGATGAGCCTCTTTTCCGTTTATACAGACTGCTCCCTTGAAGATTTGTTTTGCCCCCCACAGTAGCAGTCATACCCTTTCAGATTACAGAATGAGCAAAACTGCTTTTCAAAGGAAGATACGTCAGAGAAGTTGTCTCTCCATAACAGATACTATGTTTTTAAGACTGAGGAATGGACTTCTACTCATTCCCAGTCTCCTTTCTGTCCCTATATTTCTACAACTCAATTTACTAGCAAATAAATAGGAAAGGAGGCTTGAATACAGCTGTGCTTCTTGGTCTTTTTCATGTCATAGAACCTACAGAAAGTAATAATACTGGTAAGCTGTACCAAGCAAATTAGAGGGGATTTGAGGGTATATTTATGTATATGACGTTTAAGATTAAAAGTCTTAATAAATAAATGCATTTACTACAAACATGGCTGGCCCATATTGTTTCATGACATATTAAGAATTCTTGTTTAACTTATTTTTGTCTGATATTGAAAATAATAAAGTAATGACTATCATTTGTGTAACAGATTAAAATTTATTAAGCACTTTTGTGTTTTTCACCTTATTCTATTTGTAATATGTATCAGCCCCTGTGTCTATAAATCCTTCCCTTATGTGCTAGATGAGCCCTGCTTCGTTCTCTAGAATGAATCCTGGCACAACTGTTACAATTGATGAGCCTGCAATGACACATCGGAACACCCCAAATCCGTATTTTACATCATGGCTCACTCTTGATGTAATACATTAAATGAGTTTGGACAAATGTATAATGGCATCTATCCATCATTATGGTTTTATATGGAGTATTTTCATTGCTCTAAAAGTCTTCGGTGCTCTGCCTGTTTATCCTCGCTCCACCCACACCACCCTGGTGACTACTGACCTTTTACTGTCTACAGTTTTGTCTTTTCCAAAATGTCATGTGGTTGAAATCATGCAGTATGTAGCCTTTTAAATTGGCTTCTAATTACATTGACTTAGTAATATGCATTTAAAGTTCCCAAGTGTCTTTTCATGGCTTGATAGCTCATTTATGTTTAGCATTGAATAATATCCAATTTTTTAATGTCTGGGACATTATTCACTTTATGAATAAAGTTGCTATAAACATCCATTTGCAGGTTTTTGTGTGGACATAAGTTTTCAGCTCTTTTAGGTAAATGCTAAGGAGCGTGATTTCTGGATCACATGGTAAGAGTATGTTTAGTTTTGTGAGAAACCACCAAACTGTCTTCCACAGTGGCCGTACCACATTGCATTCCCACCTGCAATGAACGAGATGGACTGTTCCTCCGTGTTCTCTCCAGCATTAGATTTTGATCACTCTGATAGGTGTGTAGTGGTATTTCATTGTTTGAGTTTTCATTTCCCTGGTGACATAACATACGGAGCATATTTTCATGTGTTTATTTGCCATCTGCATATATTGTTTGGTGAGATGTCTATTCAAGTCTTTGACCCACTTCTTAATTGGGTAGAGAAATGGGCCAAATTATTTGAGTTTTTATTATTGAGTTTTAAGAATTCCTTGTGTATTTTGGCTAACAGTCCTCGTTAGATGTGAATGTTTTACATAAGCTTGAGACAAGTGTGTAGTCTGCTGTTGTTGAATGAAGTAGTCTGTATAAACAATTGCATGCAGTTGACTGATAATGCTTTGTGCAGCCATGCCCTTAGCTGTGTGTGTGTGTTTCTGATAGAGGGGTGTTGAAGTTTCTAACTAAGATAGCGAGTAACTCTATTTATGAGTTTTTGCTTCACTTAGTTTGCCACTCTGTTGTTAGGCCCATTCACATTAAAGATTGTTGTGTCATCTTAGACTATTGACCTCTATATCATTTTGTAATACCTTTTATCTCTGATAGCTTTTTCTGATACATTTTGAAGTCTAGGTCAATAAATTTTATTAGAAAGTATTAATTATCTAGTGATTCTCAAAAACAAGTCTTTAATTTTGTTTTATTCACTCACTTGACAAATATTTATTGAGTGCTTACAACATGACAGAGTATTGCTTATAATACTGCTGAAGAGCTGTTTACACAAAATATTCGTGTGTGTGAAAATGTTATATATTGTGTTTCTCAAGTACATTTGACTAAGAATTCCAACCTATACACTTCCCAACAAGCTTTTTCTTCCTTTTTTGTTTTCTTCCCCTAGAAAATCAGACCTATTTTCTATAGAGTATGTAATAGAAAATGAGTTGTTTTAAAATCATGTCACATTTTGTTTTAATCTTATAGTTATTTATTTTCCCTAGAGTGTTCACTTTGAAAAGAAAAAAATAATGCTTGAATATCTATTTTTCTAGATTTTTTTTGGATTGGCATTTTGACTTAGCAATTGGAATTGTAAATGACATTTTAACTTTTACTGTAAGTGGTTTGGGGCAGTGAGTTTCAAAATTTAGCCTGCACAGAATAAGCTGGAGAATTTGCTAAACAAATTGCTGAGCTCTTTCCTAGAGTTTTATTCAATAGGTCCCACTGAGATAGGGTCCAAGAATTTGCATTTTATTTTTTTTAATTTTTATTTATTTATTTTTAGAGAAAGGGAAGGAGAAAGAGTGGGAGAGACACATGAATGGGTGGTTGCCTCCTGCGCACCCCACAATGGGGGCCTGGCCTGAAACCCAGGCGTGTGCCCTGACTAGGAATTGAACCTGTGACCCTTTGGTTTGCAGGCCTGCGCTCAAACCACTGAGCTACGCCAGCCAGGGCAGAATTTGCATTTTAAACAAGTTCCCAGGTGATGTTGCTGGTTCACACACCACTCTGAGAGGGCAACTAGTTTAGAACATAAAACATGGGAGATGGATCTAAGTCCAGGCCTGGCTTCAGTGCTTATCAAGGGAATTACCACTGATGAACTAACTATTTAATTTTAGCTATCTCATCTATGAAGTAGTAATGATTACAACCCTGCTTTCTCAGATTTGCTGTGAGTTTCTAATGACAAACAGTTATTTAATTCTTCCTAATTTAAAGGTGTACTAATTTAAAGACGGATCTAAAAACCTGCAGTATTTTACTTTATATATCTTAAAAGCTAGTGCTTTTTTGGCTTAAAATCCACTTTATAAAGAATATACTTAGGTTAGTGAGCCTTTTAAAATCCTGTTTTGGAATTAGAAGATACCTAAATACAGCTGCATTGTTTAATTTCGTAGACTTTAAAATTTTTAAGTTAGTTTTTAAAATGTTTTTCTACTCACCTCACAAAAAATCATTTTCCATTGAATGTCATATAATACTGAAATAGGAACCAAGGGTGCTCCTAATTAAAATAGTTGGCTTTGGTACTTTTGTTATTGAATTTTGAGCTGGTAAATCCCCCAGGTAATTATACAAAATTTCAACAGATGTTTGTCCCTTCATTTTTATTTCATGAGGCTAGGAAAAAAAATCCAAAAGCACCCTGCTAAAATTGTAAGTCCTTTTTTTAAAAAAAAATTAGATACCTTGCATTTGTAAAGGAGAATTTTGACTTAGAAAAGAAGGAATTTTATACTACTTTTATTTAGCAACAGATACAGGAAATGTTTATTATCAATGAAGTTTAGATCACTTTACAAGGTACACTACATACTGTGATAAATTAGTTAAAATATGTGCCTTGATGTGTTTATAATCTAGTGGGGCACATAGTTTCATATCCAATGAATTAAAAGCTAATACAAAGAATATTTTTAAAGTTTTATATAAATGCTATGAAATTTTTAGTGAGGAGGTTTGAATTAAGGAATTTTGAGTCTAGGAATTCTAATTCTGGAAGTGAGAGTATATTTGAAATATGTTGTGGAGGATAAATCAAATAGTGCAGAGGAAAGACTGAGAACAGGGTTATTAGTATGCCCAGAAGAAAAACTGGTATAAGGGTGACAGAAAAAAAAATGAAAGTACATGATGTATTAGAGTAATTGCATGAGCATACACAATGAGTATAAATCTGGGTGTCTGAGTTAGGTAGTATATTAAAGTTTAAGCCAGATATTTGGACAGAAAGTTACTACTCCTCAGATCCCAAGGAGGTGAGACTTTATCCACAGAACAGTGGTGAGCAAACTATGGCCTGATGCCTGCTTTCATAAATATAGTTGTGATAGGAACATGGATATAACCCTTCATTTAAGCAGTCCATGGATGCTTTTATGCTACAAAGAGTTGAATCATTGTAACAGAGACTGTGTGGTCTACAAAGCCTAAAATATTTACTGTATGGCTTTATAGAAGACATCCTCTGACCCTAGTTATGCACCAATGAAATGCCAATATGTGGATTGTCAGTTACAAATACACAACGAGATAAAGAGTTTGCACTAGAATGCAAATTAATTCACTGCTTCCTTTATCAATAAAGTCTTGATCTGAAAAAGTCAGTTGACCTGGATAGTGTATGTAGCCAATCGATGTAGAATTTACCGAAGCTTCTTATTTACCAACATGTAGTTCAGCTCAAGAATCTCACTTTGAGTCAGGAAAAATGTAGTGAAGATTTCTCAGCAGGATGGCAGAGTTGGATCATTTTAGAAAGGATCAATAAAGTCAAATAGAATTTTCAAGTCAAATAGAATTGGTTTCAAACCTTGGAGAGTCCGCTAGGAAGGAGATTTGATGCTCATGGAAGAAAGTTTATTTTTCCTGGATTTATATTCTAAAAACACCACACCAGAACTTTAATCTGGCTCAAGAATCCTGCTCCAGCAGTTAGTGGGTCAGGAACTCCATTCGTCATGCACAGCGGAGGTCAGCGGGAGAGGTGGGGCACCAGCCAAGTCACTAGAGTAGTTCACTACCTGTGCTAGGGTGAGACTGTGGAGACTATGGGAACGATCCTATTGAACACTTTGTGTTTCTGCTATTTGTGAAGCTAATAAAGTTTACAACAACTCTTTGTAGATAGTTTCAATCAGTTATGTTAAAATAGCCTGCAATATTATAATGAATCAAAAGGTATATCTCAATCTAAATAAGCCTGGAGAATATGGCTCTCATTTGGTATATTTACAAGATCAAAGGCCAATTGACCTAACTTAATAACATTTTCATTTTTCCATGCAAGTGTAATTTTCTTATTATTTTAATTAGTGTAAATACCCAGGAGATTCTCAAATGGGGAGGGATAATATTTTAATTGCTTAATCTATGTAATGGCAAGACTTAGAAACTGATAACTGATGAGACCTAGATTTTCTTTAAAATAGCATGGACTTCAAATCATTCTCTTATTTGTAATGACTTTTTAGTGACTTGTTCATCATCACCTGGGCTCTTTACATTTGCAACATCTGGGTGTATAACACTGCTTTCTTTAAACCTTTACTACTATGTGGTTTATGGTATGTTTCATTAGAAAAGAAATATTTTTATAAAGCATCCTACTTTATGCTTTGTGTGGCAAAAGCCTGTTTGAAGGCTGGTAGAGCAATGCTGGTATTTTATGGGTGACAGCACAGTTAGGTGTGATCATTACATCTGTACTCATTTTACGCATAGGAGGGCAGTTGATTTTCTTTGCAGGTACATGGTTGAGTAATTTCATCTCAGATACGGGCAAGTATTTTTGTGATTCTTCATTTTTCCATTAAGAATCAAACATACATCATGTGCCCCGAGTTAATGCAGACAAGGGGGGACCCATTAAAACAGGATTTATTTATTAAAAAATTGTGTATTTATATTCTTATATGTTTAAACTTCAGTCACCTTCAAAGTACTCTGCATTTGATGCCATGCACCTATTGAGATGTTTTTCCACTGCTCAAAACAGTCTTTGAATTTGTCAGTTTTGATGCCTTTTAGCACTTTTGCTATTTTCTGTTTCACCTCTTCCACCTCAGCAAAATGTTTCCCTTTGAGACTTTTTTCATCAAGGGGAACAAAAGAGAAGTTGTTCATTTCATGGTGAGATCAGTGAATAGGGAGGGTGAGGCATGCAGGGTCATGCCGTTTTTTTGGTCAAACACTGCTGAACGCTCAACACAGTGTGGGCAGGTGCACTTATAAATCACCCATCATGAAATGGACAAATGCTTTGAAACAGTCTTCAGAAAAATTCACTGAAGCCAAATGCAGCCTCTCACAACACTGCCAGCTAGTACACTGATACAGATGGGTTCCTAGGAACTCACCTAGTGGGGGAAGCCTGACTACAAGGGGCCCGAAGAAGATAATTCCATTTTGGGGGTTGCACCCCTCATTTAAGACATACTGCTACACTGGTAACTGTGCTCATAGTGCTGTGTAAACACACAGATGCGGTTTTGTTGTTTGAAACTTTCAAGCTGATCTTTTGTTATGTCTTCCTTCTTTTCCTTGCAGATAAAGGGTTATTTCAGGGACATATAATTAAAAGGACTTGTTTTAACAATTTATTTTATATTTATTCTTGTGACTGAACTTTCTTGAGTTATAATGGATTGGGAAAATTAAAAACTCCTGTGATTTTTATTGTGTACTTTCTGGGAAACTAATACAGGTACCTCCTCTTGAACCATGGACTAGATGCTTTGATCATTGCCAGAATTGTGACAGTGATAATTTATACCTTCTATGGTTTACAGGACACTAAACCCTTTATTACATTAGCAGTAAATAATGACAGATACATAACCACAAATCACAGCTACCATTTATTAAACATATAAGATATGGCAGGTGCTATATCAGGTATTTTATTTCTAATTTCTACTAAGGCCACACATGGAACTATTCCATTTTACAAATGAAGAAACTAATGTGTTCTGAGAGGTTAGATAACCTACCTAAGCTTCAAACACCCAGTAAAGGACGAGGCTGGAGGCCAAGCCCTGCGTGTCTTTTGCTCACAGTCGTATTCCCAGTGCCCTCGACGGGAACGACCAGAAGGCTTCTCCCAGGAAATATGCGGGGAGTGAACGAACACTTCTGTCTTTCTCTCCGTTTGCTATTAACGATTCACATTTCTTTGTTCAAATGATAAAACTTTCAAAATAAAACAGTTTTAATAACTAGCAAGTTTAAACTCCGTATAATCTAATATCGTATTTACATGAGAAAGTGGTAAAAAAATCTAATTAATCGAAGAAAGAGTACCAGAATGCCCACATTTTGAGGAATGTGTCATAGAAATATACACTTGAAACCTCTATAATCTTATTAACCAATGCCATCCCAACAAATTTAATTTCAAAAATCTGTGGGTTGCCTAAAATGTCTTTAACATTTTATTTTCTTTTTTTGAATTGGTAATTAAAGTGGAGGCATAAACTCTGTCCCGTGTGGCAAGATTATATTGATATTTAATTGTTTCCATCATTATTTTCCTCTTTTATTTGGAGCTAGGAGAGAAAAGGCACTAAAAATTATCTACCAGCTTATTAAAATATGTTTAAGTAAAACTGACCTAAATTAATGGAGAATAAATTTGAACCTGGATCCTTTTAGGCCTACAAGCAGAACCCTCAGCCATAAAACCTTTCTGTTTTTATGCTTTATTTATTCATATGTATATTCATGCACATATACATATAATCTTTTTTAATGCTTCTTCCTAAGGTATTCAGTGCTTCAGGGTCTCATTTTACTCATGTGAAAATAAGTTCTGCAAATCTAATCAGAGTATTGGTAGTATTGTTATAAAAATAAGTCAACCGAGTTATTACAGATTACAGCTGGTGATTTAAACCTTCACAATAATTTGTACACATTGTACCAATTGATACATGGATTCCAAATCAAAATAGAAGAGTTATTTCTTCTGAAGGTTATGAGTCATCATTATGCTATAACACATTGTTATAGTTTTAGGAAACACTATAGAATGATAAGATATGGTCAATGACAAACTATATTTAATTATTGCTTTGTTTTTTTGTCTCATAAATATCTCACAATTTCCCAAGAAATACCACAGATGGCTGGCACCTGTATGCTGATAGCTCAAATGGAGAATCTGGTGACATGGCTGACATCCTCACTCCTGTCATTTCACGTATGGGACCAAAATGCACCCTGGGCTTCAGGACTCATGTGAATGGTGCCTCTGTTGGTCCTCTCCAGGTATTCTTCTGCTTAGAGCGTTGCATTTTCTGAATGGTATAACAAATTTTATATCAAAATTCATACTGCATAATTTAGTATTGTTAAAATACAATCTAATAAATGAAAATGGACAATTATCAACTCTATGCTAGTTTCACTATGGTATGATTGGAAAAATGCTTTAGCAGAATTGTATCTGAATGGCTAATAGAATATATATATTTTAACCAGTAAATTTATGATTATTATCTTTATTCTGAAATTATAGTTTCTTTGTAATACGGTTTTATACTTGAAATGTTTCATGTAGGTTTCAGTATCAATGTTCTGAGAATAGCGCAAATGACTATTCACACTTCAGTGAAAACTGAATGTGCATTTTGCCTTGTTTTGGTGCTAGTGGTGCTCATTCTCCAGCAGTCTTTTCCAAATTGTTTCTTTGAAAAAAAATACATTGTTTCAAACACACAAAAGCTTGCAAGAATCTCAAAGGCAACAATATGCCCTCCCTCAGAGATATTATTTGCCCACTGTCCCAGTTTCACCTTTCATAAAAAAGTCAGTTTAATGCAGAATCACATATCACACCTAGCTGTTACTTCTTTGCGGTGTTTACCAAACTGCCATGATTTCTTAATCTTTCCCAGAATTTTATGACACCTATATTTAAAAAATTGCAATTCAATTATTTTATAATGTTTACGAGTTTGGATTGGTTGAACATTAAGTTTTTCTTTTTCTGTAACATCACCAATATTGCACTTTTTTATTGCATCCCATTCGGTAGGACATGGAGTCGTGAGATTCAGTACTTTTGTTTCCTTTGTTATCAATTAATATTTTGCGAAGAGATATTTTGAGAGTATGTAAAATCCTGATCTCAACTCAATCTTACCCACTAATTTTTGCACCCTTTTGTACTTTTGATGGAATTTTACTAGGATGATTACCTAATTGCAGTTTTATAATTCTTTTATTTATTCATTTATTAATTATTTTATTGTTGTTCTAGTACAATTGTGTCCTTTTCCCCCTGCCACTCCCCCCAGCCCAGCCCTCCCCACCTCCATCCCCTGATCCAACCCCCCTTGGTTTTGTCCATGTGTCCTTTATACTTGTTCCTGAAAACCCTTCCCCTTTTATCCCCATTATCCCCTCCCACCTCCCCTCTGGTTATTTTGTAAAAAATTTTTCTCTCCATTTACTGATCCATTGTTTAACCCATTTATTGACATATACCCATGTGCATTCATGCATTCCTATTGCATTCAATCACCCCAGATTTAGTCATAGGAGACTCTTTAAGCTGAATCCTATGTTTCTTTGACCAGACCAATCAATCTTTGTGTATTTTCTTTCTTTCTGGCCAAAAAAAGATGTTCCAGACTCATTGCATTTTTATCTAGTTCCATCCTTAGAGTTAAGTGTTTCTCCACTGGGTCCTGGTTTCTTTCAGAATACTAGGTTGTGCAGGCAAACCAGAGAGAAGTCCTAGAATCTGAAAGCATATCTTTAGTTCCTATCCTACCATATTGGAAATGCTTATATAATATACAGCTAGTAAATAATATGTATAAACACATTGTTTAAATAGAAGATGCCAACTCGGTTTTTGAAGCATCTCTATACTCATTTCATAGCTTATATAACATTTTCTAGGAAGCCCTGTCGGAAAAAATAAATTCCAGAATTTCAGAATTGTTTACTATGAGCAGTTTGAAACCAGGGGTATCTCACTAAAAGAAGCCATAGATAAGGACTGTTCCCCTGTCAAATACCATTAATTTATTTAGAAAGAAATCTATATTTAGCATATTTGCAAAGAGATTATACTTGGGTTACCTGCTTTCTTTCTATCTTTTAAAAAAATTACCTGTTCAAGGTTACAAGGCCCTGGGCATGTCTGATTCCTCAGTCCCATGCTCTTTAAAAGAAAGATTTCATTTATTTATTTTTAGAGACAGAGGAAAGGAGGGGGAAAGGGAGGGAGAGAAACATTGATTGGTTGTCTCTGCTATGTGCCCCAACCTGGGATTGAACCCACAGCCCTGGCATGTGCCCTCACCAGGAACTGGGCTGGTGACCTATTGCTTTGCTGGACAATGCCTAACCAACTCAGCCACAGTGGTCAGGACACCTGCTGTCTTTTTCCCCTGTAAAAATAGAGAAATATAATGTAAACCAGCTGCTTAACTACTTTCCTTGTAACTTGATTTTAATTTTAATTATTATAATTTTATTACTGTCTTAATCTAGGATTTTCCTGGCCATGTTAAATACTTACTTTTCCAAATAAATTTTTAGATTACATATATTATTTCAAAAATGCTGTTTTTGATCGGAAACATTAAATTTGTAGGCCGAATTTTGGAAGAATTGTCTTCTTTATTATAGATGCAACTTCTTACCAAAAACAATTTAAAAGTAAACTTGTCCATGTATATGTAAGTGTATGTGTTTAGTAATCTGAAAGCATTCAATAGTCATGTGAATTGAAGTTGCAATTTATCATTTGTTTTACATCGACTTTTAAAAAATAACTTTAGGCAAAACAATCAATACAATTTACTGCAGTGTTTTTGTTAGGAAAATTAGAATTGTTTACCGAATATATCTTGTAATTGAGATTAATTATTTAAAATACACTTTCATTTTTTAGGTAAGGTTTTGTATTATTTAGATTAAAATTATAAAATAATATTAACATTTTATTCATATTTATCAAATAGTTAAAATAGTAAAAAATGATTTTTATTTTTGTATATGGCTAAATAACACTGACTGCTGCATGAATATGTTGCATAAACACATTTTTCCTTAGTGATTTGTATATAGAGTAATATTCATACAAAGAAGATCTACTCCCCATATATTCTTTCTAGTATCCATCAGAAATGATTTTTATTTTTTTGAAAAATGATATTTTCTTGACTTTGATTACATGGTGAATCTTACAGACCAAGAATTTGGTGATATTTTTGCTAGGCACGTATTATTTAGTACACCAAGACTCTACCACTGTAAAAGCAGCCATTTGTACTTCATTTAAAAAAAATAGGCAATGAAACCACTAAAAGTTACCTTCACTTAAAAAAGTCAAAAACATCACAGACCCTTCGCCTGAATAATTCTTTGATTTGTACACATTGTATTTTTAAAAAGTATTATGAAATAATTAAGTAAAGCATCTAAGTCTGTTATTTTAAAATGTGGAGTCTCTGCTTTTCCCAATTCTCTTCTGTTTCTCTCTTGATGGCCCATTTTGTATTGTTCTAAAGGAAGAGCCACAGTCATTTGTCTGCTGAGACTCATCTGAATTTTCCCTTAGAATGGGGACACAGTGTTGACGAGAATTTGAAGTTTCAAGGCTGTTGGGTAGGGAGACCTTATCTCCTACCCATGGAACACCCATGGGTGCTCCTTCCATAATTTTCCAGAGGAATTTACAATTCCAGAATGTTCTAACTTCTTCCAATTAGACAACCATGCTTCAAGGGACATTTAATTTTAATAACAACTGTCCTCTATTCCATAATCACTGTTCCATGTATAAAGAACACCTCCCTCTATTTCATAAATATATTCCCAGAGACTGTAATCACATTAATTTATTTAAAATTTGATTAAAAGGAAAGATTTTTAAGGAACAGATTATATTGTTGAATCTTACTAGAGATAATAGATTTACTTAACTCTAAAACATTTTTGAAGAGAAAGAACATTGTGTGATGTGTTTGCCTTCACACAGATTATAATACTATTAGGAGGATAAGACATATATATATATATATGACATATATATCTAACAATTAAAGAAGAGAACATAGATTAAAATGTGAAAGAGAAAATAGCTATGTGTCAATATATCTGATATGGATAATCAAGAAAACAAGACCTCCATGGATATGTTTATGGTTTAAAACTTTTTTTTGGCAGAAAGGGGATTTTCTTAGAATATGAGACAAATATCTATTAAGCTTAACACTACAGGGCTTAATTCTATGAATTTAGAAGAACTTATCTCTAGAAAAAGGATGTATTTGCCAATTATTACATTTCCAGCCCTCTGTATATGCAGCAGAAGTAGCCAGTGCCGCCATGGATATTCAGTAACCGTATCTGTGTGCCAGCCCTGTGCTACTCAGTAACGATCCTGTGCTCTGTCTGCTGGGCCTGCTGGCCGCTCTCAGCTCCAGGGGAAGCACAGGCTACACATGGCTGTAGAAAGGCACTGCGAGAGCACTATCCCCAGTTTTTTTGGAGTGAGAGGTGTAATAAATGCCATATGTTTTTGGCCTCTCACTAGAATCCAGTTTTTTTATGGGCTATTTGTAGATAATTTAGGAAATGAATAAGAAGTAAGTTCAGCCTGAAGAAATAAATAGTAGATAGGACTTTAATGGCTTTGCACAATATCAAATTTATTGTTAAAAGAAGTCTGCCTATTCAAACTCCAAGATCTCTACCTGAGGCAGGAAGAACCCTCAACAACAACAGGTAGAAGGTTTTACTGCTGCTGCACATACGCTTCCACTGGAGGAAATGAAATCTTAACTAGTTTTGTGTAAGTACAATATTTGTATAGTAACATCCTGCAAAATGACATAAAATGGGGATTTAAAGCAGGAGGAATAAATGACTAATGTAGCCTTCCAAAATGTAATTTTTCACATTGAAATTTGATTGAAGAGAAATATGCCCATGTTGCTTATGTCTCCTTTAAAATGTGATCCACTCATTCTTTCAGTAAAAACTTACTAAGCACCTACTACGTGCAAAGCAAAGTACTGTGCAGTGGAGCTAGAGTGATAAGCTGGTATACTGTCTGTGATTCTTGCGCATTTGCAATATCATGCCCTTTAGGTCTCAGAAAGAGAATGGCTCTGGCCCCTGAGTAAAAGATATTTTTAGAAATTATATGCTAAATTAGCACTAGGTGGTTTTCAGAATTTTATTTGGGAACCTGCAAATTTAAATAGAATCTTCAATTATAATTTTTATAACTGCAGCAATCACATACATAATGTTTACTAAGTGCTAAATACTATTCTATGAATTAAAGAATACTTATTCCTTGAGTTTTCACAATAACTAGGAGGTACATACTATTATTATCATCATTTTATAGATTAGAATACAGACATAACTACCAGCTTTAACACAGGCGAGTCATCTACAAATCCATAATCCAGCTGCTGTGCTCTATTGTCTTCCAAATTTTACAAAATAATTGACACTGGGTTTATTCTGCCAGGAAAAAATATAATTACTCTTTTTAAAAAGTTTAGTCACATCTAATATCAGAGTCTATGGATTTTTTTTAATGTTTGTTGATTTTATTTTATTTTTTAAATTGTTGTATTTATAGTTCTCTTGCCTTTCCCCCCATTGCTCTCCTCCCCCACCCCCAACTCCCACAGTCAACCCTTCCCCATTGTCCATGCCCAGGAGTCTTCAGAGAATAAGGATAAATTGTTGTTCTTCATAACAAATGAAGAATTTGTTTTGAAGAACAAATTTTATAAAATTTATAAAATTTATTAAGAGTATTAACTTATTATAACACTCATTGAAGTTTCTGATTTCTTATTCACAGTGCATTGCATCTCGTATTTAAATGTTTACATGTATCCAGAGAATAGAGTCTATTTTTCAGTTTGTGTGTCACTGTTTTTCTAGGATTCAATTTACCTTATAAGAAAGTTGTACTCCTTATTATTTTTTCCAGTTTCATCTCTTTTTAATCACTTCCAAACTCTTAATAAATTTTCTAAATTTATTTTTGGCACATTTTCTATGAAGAACAATTTATCCCTGTTATGTAAATTCAACATAGGAATTTACATACAAATTGTGTTTTTATTTTTTTTATAATGGGTGGCACATGATTTTCAACTCATCTTAAAAGGAAATCACCCAGCCTTTCACACAGTAGTATGGAAGCATAATATATCTTTTAAAATTATAATGATTTATTTCAAGAAAAATAATGCTATAAATTTGGTCAAAAGATGTTTGGCAGATTTATCACAATAACTGTTTTGTGTAAAATCACTGAAGTAACTCTGAAATTTCTTGTTAACTCATTTCCAATTGTTCTAAATGTACTTTAAAATGCGAGTATTTCTTACATTAACACACAAATACATGTTTAGCCTGCAGAGAAACTCTGATTTAGTTTCAGTTAGAAACCTGACTCTAAATGATTTGTAACGTTTTATGTTCTATGAAACTGTGTTTATTATTATTCCAGGCAGTGGTGATGTCACAAGTGAAGGTAACCTTCCTGACAACTTTACTGACTCCTGTTACTTTTTATCACTTCTGACTCCATGCGGGTCCACGTCAGTGGGAGCTCACTGCAAACAACAATGCATGTGAGAATTGTGTTCATTACATATCTTAATCAAAGGTAAATCAAAATAATATCAGTTCCAAAGAAACTCAAGTTACACAAGCCAATTGGCCACAACAATGTGACCAATTAAAAAAAAACTCATGGTATTGAGGTGTGGTAACTTTTTGCCTTTAAATACTTGGGGTGGACAGAACAGAGGAATGGTAAGAATTGGGCAAAATAGAGTCAAGGATGTGCTTGCATGTTCTTTCTCGTGGTACATTCCACCACTGGGCTGGCCTCCTGCCTCCATGTGTGCTGAGGCCCTAGAAATACAGAGGTCTTGTTTTGGATTTGAGAGGTGCAGAGGCGGCAGTGGTGGGTTGGTGACTCCTGCCAGTTTTCTAGGCCACCCATCCCATAAATCTAGATAAGAGGTGGTGGCGTTGCCACTCCCACATTCTTAGATGTTGAGGATGGTGCAGACCTAAATGACCCTCAAGCCTCCTGGATCATTATGTTTCATTATGAAGTTTCATTATGAAGCATTTTCATCAGATTCATGTCTAATGCCCTTTATTTAGTGGTTGCTCCAAGTTTTGAATTCTTAATGGACAGCTCAACTGACACTGGTTTTCTTTCCTTCTTCCTTTCTTTCCTTCCCTCCTTCCCTCCCTCCCTTCTTCACTCGCTCCTTTCTTCCCTTCCATCTTTCCTTCCTTCCTTCTCTAGCTCTAGCTCTAGCTTTATCATCTCTTTCTCTCTTTAGATTGTCTTCAGGGCAAAACTTGGTGTCCATTACATGCGGGATGTAGCAGTGGATGACATTTCCTTTCAAGATTGTACTCCATTCCTCAGCCCAGACAGGAAGTGTACTGCTCAAGAATTCATACATATGCTAACAAGCACTGGACAAGTTGTGTGGTTTTTTGAATGATTGTGCTGACAATTCAGATGATACTACCTTCATTTGCAGTAAGTGAAAGTGTTTCCTTACTTTTTCCTTTATCCCCCACTGCATTACTCAATGTGGTGTGTAAATTGCTGAAATGTACAGAGTATGTATATAGGTCATCCCTGGGGCAGGTAGGGTTATTTGACTATTAAAATGCATTACTTTCTCTCTTTCAATGCTTAATTTAGAACCAGAATTCATTTAAAACTATTTGATGATTTGGTGTATGAAGTAATTGGAGATAAATTAGAAAACAGCTGTCTTCAAAGACAAACAGAATGGAAACAAGTATTTTCCATGTGAAAAATGTTTTGGAATAAAGACAAGTAAAACATCCAACAGAACCAGTTCTTGCAGGACTAACACCTCTTTGCCTTGATGCATTTCAGAGAGTTGTCATTCCTTTGTGTAAATTTTGAGATTTGATCAGTTGTTTAAAAACCAAAAATGAATACCCGTATATTACATAAAATAGACAAAGTGACCGCCTAAAGGAGACCCATATCAGCTATGTAATATTATTGTTAGAGATTGACTCATAATAAACAGCACCATTAAAATATCCTTAGCTAAATGGGCCATATGTGCCCATTCAGGTAAGTCTGTAAAATTATGCAATACAGTACAGTTGTTGCCTCATTTCTTTGCAAATGAGGTGAATACGAATTGTCAAAATAAAGGTTGATAAAGTATTGCACTATACTAGTAAAACTTTCTGAGCTAGTATATTACAGTTTGATCTTTTTCTGTCTCTTGAAACCAAATCTGGAATATCAAGAATAACTTCAGTATAAAAAGAGATCACATTTATATAGAACTCTAAAACTTCAAAGCACTTGTATCCGTTAATCTCCAGTGAATACACAGAAGCCCTGAGGGGTAAGTGGGCCAGATATTATTAGTGCATTCCGCATATGGAGTCATGGACAACAGTGGTTAAGATTTTGTCAAAGTTCATCAAACCAGTGTCTACTGAGTTGATCCCAGGAGCCGTGCACTTTGATTCATGAGCCACTGCTTTGCCTAGGCTACTATACCACTTCTGTAGAAAACTGAATCTTAAAAATAAGTTATACAAATTCTATTTATATGACTTTTTATTCCTTCAATTATGTATTCTTTTTTTACAATATCCATTATTATCATATGAACTGAGTAAAAATATTGGGCTAATCTCAAATTTTGTATTAATTAATATTTATCTCTACCTTATTAGTATTTTCTGATGTATTTGGTTTTTTCTGCATCAAATGTTTTTATGTATTTTCCATTGTCATTTTCATGTAGATATCATACAAATGTATTAGTTTATTGGTCAAATAGAGCAGATATTTTGCTTTTGAGTTTAAATAAAACTCAAGTAGTAATGTTGCCAATGTATTGCTTTTCTAAGATATAATGAAATGTTTTTAGTACTTAAAGTATTAATTTATTTCTGTCTAAATTTTTCTTGAACTTTTTGTATTTAGGTTCTAATGTGACTAGGAATTCTCTGTGTGTTTGGAAAAGTATGTTGATTTATTAAGAGGGTCAGAAATGTATTGAAATTTGCTGTCTTGGTAATTCTTTTGTATGGAAAATAAAGGCAAAAGTAATCATAAACCCTAGAAGGGAAGTTTGTACTAGAGATGCTTTATGGTGAACTGATTGCTGAATCACTTTAAGTTTTTAGTGGGTCTATTTATGTCAGTAATACTAGAATAAGAAAGCTGAATTAGTTCGTATATTATACAGGAAGAAGAGGACTTTTGCCCTGGCTGGGTAACCTTCAGTTGGTTGAAGCATCATACTCTGCACTAAAAGGTTATGGGTTCAATACCTGGTTGGGGCACACACAGGAGTCAACCAATTTCTCTCTCACATCAATGTTTCTCTCTTTCTCTCTCCCGGCTTCTCACTCTAGAAATAACCCATGTTTCTAACCCATGTTTTTATCCCTCATACTCATGACCTGAGTATGAGTTCTTTTTATATAGCATTGCTTATTTTTATTATGTATTTAAAAATTTATCTCATTCTATTGGTCTTAAATGTTATATTTTAGTTATAAGGGGCTAAAATCTATCTGACTTAAGAGTGCTATTATTTATTCTGAGTATATTGTGAACTTTGATCTCTAATTTGACCCAGAAATATAAAAAGAAAAGAAAATTAATCATCACAGTAACTGATTTCAGAAATTTGGCTCAAAAACCAACCATGAATTTAAGCTTAAGTTCCACAGTTTTGGGGACTTGTTTGTTTGTTTTGAGAATTCTAAGTGAAGGCTGAACATGTATCATAGTTCTAAGAAAACTTCTGAAATATTATTTGGTAGAAATATGCCATGTAGAAATAGAAGAAAGAATTAAAAAACTCAACTATTTTTAAAGGCATAGAATATCTTGGGTGAAAGAGAAGAAAATAATCCTTTACAAACAAATGTAACTGCTGGTTTAATTTTCCATTTATCAATGTAGACTCTGAAAACACAATCTAGCAGAAAAATTAGAATGTTATTTATTGTTCTAGAATATAAATGCCATGTCTAAAATATAAGACATAGTCAAAGAAGATAGTAATTCTGTATCTGGGAACCCTAAAATCTAATTTGAATATATATATTTACCATATATATATACACACACACCATATATATAGAGAGAGGTTATATATATCTATATATATAGAGAGAGATATATCTATATGTATATACTATATAGAGAGAGAGAGAAAGAGAGAGAGGTTCCTTTGGAAAACAAATGTGTTTTTGTTTTTGTCTACATTCTAATTAGTATATTTACTATTCATACACAATCAAGAGTATCTCAGGCATACACAAAATAATTTAATTCATTGTGATTAGTAAAGATGCTGGATATTTGATCAACTTAATTGGTAAGTAATCTGAACCTAATGGGCAAACGTAACACTGTATTACCAATTGCAGACATTTACAAAGAAATGTGTATTCTTAAACATTGAGCAAATTTAAATAATTTCAATGGATTGAAGTAAAGTAGATAATCTCTTTTGAATTTCACTGGAAACCAATTATGAAGCACAGAATCCCTATTGGGTAAGAGATAGACAATTAGTAATTTATGCTTCCTATCTTCCAATAAAAAAATCACAATCAAATTAGAAAATGTTTTAAATAAATAATGCATAAAATCCTGTGGGATTTAGGTAAGTGAATACTTAGAGAAAAACTTATACACTAAATCTTTATGTTAGAAACTAATTAGCTAATAATGCAAATTAATGGAATAGAACACAAATGTTAAGATAGAGAAGATTTGAAAAGACAGATAAAATGTTTGAAACCCTGTCAAGAATGATGAAGAGAAATAAAGAAGACAGAAATATCAAATTAACATACCTTCATTGAGAAGTTGTGTGGCAAGCAGTGTTTGTCTATCAGCAAATGAACAGACAGAAACCCTTTTCCTCAGACTCCTGAGTTAGAAACAGAAAATACAGTCTATCTCTACACATGTGCACACACATACACACATATATGAAAAGTAAATTATAGAGTATATTAAAAGGTGACAAGTGATATGATAAAATATAGAATAAACTGAGGAAAATCATAAATCTCCACTTAAATTCTTTGCATTTTAGTTAATTAATTTATTTTTCCATTTTATTGATCTATGGTTAACATACAGCAATGTATAAATTTAAAGTATACTACATAATTTGGCTTACATATATTGTAAGTCAAATGATTGCATAAGTTTAGTTATGTGGTTTCCATAAAGGGTCAGCTAACATTTTGCTACATACTTAATTATTCTTCAGGGCTTTCTTCACAATATTGTGTCATTTTCCCTTTTCTGCCTACCATAACAGGGTGAGAATTACCCATAATGGAGTAAGGATTTTAGTAGTTTAGTTTTTATCCTTTTAGTGTTGTGTTGATTATGATTAGCAGTAAATAGGGAGTTTGTTGAATGAGTAATAAAAGGTAAAGTAGTTTCTGGATGGTAGGAGAGGGCTGCATCATATTATTCTTCAACTCTTAGCTCTGCTACTTACTGTATAATACTAAGCAAAATAGTTTAACTCTGAACTTCAGATTTACCATCAACCAAAAATATGAACAATAAGTTTATATAAAGGTATAGACTTAAATAAAATAACACATGTAAAGAGAATGCTCAGGAAGTAACACACACTTATTTAATACACAATAGCCCTCTTTTTAGTTTCCCATTTTCCTTATTTACTTAAGATGTTCTCAAAGGTCTTTGAAGATCTTATTTATTTGCTTTTTAGAGTGAGGGGAAGGAAGAAGAAAGAGAGAGAGAGAAACGTGTAATTACCTCTCAACTGAGGACTTGGCCTGCAACCCAGGCATGTGCCCTGACTGGGAATTAAACTGGTGACCCTTTGTTTCAAAGGCTGGCACTCAATCCACTGACCCACATCAGCCAAGGCTAGTTTCCCATTTTCCTAATTGTACTTTATTTATAGCATATACTTAATAAATTTATGTTGAATGAATAGACTGGTGAGATCTTAATATTACAACTTTGATGTAAATTTTGAAAGGACTTAGGTCACATTGAAAGAACATAACCTATTTTTTAATGAAACAGTCATTTCATGCTTGTAAAGATAATGATTAATGGGAAAATTATAGCATCTGGATAGGTAGAAACTTATTTGATTGATGATACACTTGTAGACAATGGTGATCATTTTTTCCTGATGACACACCTGTGTGGCGCTGGCATTAACTGTTCCATGAAATGCAAGGAATTGACATCTGCGCAGAAGACTATTGGCTGTTTTTCTTAGCTGGCAACTGTGAGAAATAATAAAATATGAAATTGTAAGTTATTCTCTTTCACCACACTGATGTGAAGTTCAAAGAACTTATACCTGCTTGTTGTATTGTCCCCAGTGATATGCTAGAATTAAAATTTCTGAGGAAACATATCTTCCAAACTATAGTAGGTATCAAAAGAAAAATAAGATTTACGATGTATATAGTCATGCAGCAGCATTTGTATGATTTTTGAAACAAATGATATGTAGGTTTTGGTGGGGGAGGTTTTAGCAGCACAATCATTCTTTATACAAATGTCCTTTCTACATGCTGGTCTGCATCGTAATCTACTCCTCATGGGCTTTGAATTTTCCAACACAAAGGAAACTGAATTAGTTACTGCATTGTATGATTCTTAACTGAGTCAACAGTTCAGATTCTAAACAAGATGCTAAATTGGGACTTGGTATTATTTTAATGAGATTTACAGCCCAGTGCTTTGAAATAATACCTAGGAGGGCTTTAGTACCCTGGAATAAGGAAAGTTGTAAGGATTACAGTCTATTTTAGGAAAGAGTAAATTACCAAAATAAGTTTCCAATGTAATTTTAAAACTGAATTAGCAATTGGATAGAAAATGCCAGCTTGTTCATTTGGTGACAGAAATTATGACAGAAAAATTTTCTCTATCCTTGAAAATATTCTAAATCAGTATGAGCCTGAGTGTTAAATTAAACCATTTTTTAAAGCATATTAGTCCTGATGCTCCTTAAACTTATCCATGTGTAGTTCTTTCAAAAGCTAAAAATAATAATATTAAACCATTCTTTATCATGGGGGAAGTTCCTTGCTGGGAGGTATGATTGAGCTGATTTTCATCTTAGTAGTCTTATATGCTTTAAAGTGGTACAGAAACAATGGTAAAACATATGTATTCTCATATTCTCCACCTTCTTAACTACAAAGAGAATAGAGATTATTTTGTATGTTTAAACTTATTTATCTGATCTGTGCTCAGTGTAAGAATGTATCCATAAAAACAAAACAAAACATGGTTTTCATGCCTTGCACAATTTGGAAATTCTTAAAGAGTCCTGTGTAGTAGCAGAGAGTTGATTTTTCGTCCAGGAATTGCTGTGGCTTCAGCTAGGGTGTATTTCTGCCTTTCTCCTGTGTTTGCCCTGTGGAATTGTAGCTCAACCTCCAGTGGGGAGTGAGTGGCACACAGGACCACACCCACGGAGAGGTTTCCCATGGGGAATCAGGCTTGCATTATACCTAGACACTATGAGACTTGCTTTTGCTAAAACTCCCTCACCCTGAACTGAGGCAGCAAGGGCTTACTGCAACTTCCCAAAATCTGAGCTAAACCTCCCAAGTATGGAGTGTGACCAGTTTAACCACTTTTCCCTCTGATCTGCAACATCCTTCTCTTTGAAGTAATTAGCAGCATTCTTTCCTTCATTATCTGTAAAAGGCAGTCCTCTGCAGTGAACCTGTGTACTACCCTGTGCACTGAGGACTACCCTCCATGTAATGTACCCAGAGAAGCAATAAAAGCCTGGCCAGGCAGGGACTGGGTGCTCTGGTCCGCTCACCCACTCTCTCTGACTTAGAGAGCGGCCATGTCATCCCTGTTTCTCCACAGGACTTCTGTAGTCTGTGTGTATTTGTTCATAAGCAGCCACAACACACACGGATCCTGCTGTCCAGGATCCACCACAGGTTCTCCTCAAGTATTTTTAGTTTTTAGACACCATGTCAAATATAATGATGATTTTTACAAATTTCCACTTTCAGTTATAATATTCAAACAAAACAATACAGAATTATTGTTATCAAAGAATTCTAAATAATATAGTTTATTACTTATGGTTAAATTAATTATGCATTGGTTTAATGCTGTATCATGCATATTTACTTAAAACAAAGACTATAAAAAAGTAGCCTAAACATAAAATTTTATATGTTCGCTCAGTTACATGATACTTGATTTTATAATAGCTTAAATTGTTAGCTTTATAATTTCCTGAACAGGATTGTAAAACAATGTTTGTATAGTCTCAGCGATCTAGTTGTGTATACAGGAAGCTCGGAGGTTGCAACTGGGTCCTAACAAGTAAAAAGGGGAACAGACTGAAAAATGAACAACTGTCCTGGATCCAGAAGAGAGGCACAGGCACAGGGCAGACTGCTGCCTCCGAGACTGGAGAGACAGACAGGGGGGCACAGAGAGTAACACTTTATTAGAGCAGAGACTCAATGGCAGAAACGACTACAGGAACCAGTACCAGGGGAGGAAAACCTGCTCTGTTATTATGAGTTGTTGGAGGCTCAGTGTTGACAAGTTCAAGAGTTAAAAACCCCAAGGGATTCATTTATAGGGACAACTCCACAATATTGTGATATTTGCCTCCAAGAGTTCAACCAGGTTTTATAATAAATATTGGATAAAAGTCCTCTCATGCTTTCGGCAGAGCACTCTGTTTTTTCTAACAAGGCCTGCTGGTTAAGGAAAACTGTCAAGGAAAACTAGTAACAAAGGCCTAGACTAAAGGGGTATTATTGAAGACTAACTGGTGGAAGGGAAATACCCAATGCTAACCCCTGTGGCCATCTTGTTCCTCCTAAGGGGGAAAAAACTAAAAAAAACACTTGTGTTGTTCACAGTCCAGAGTCATAGGCCCGTTAAAAACTGGGACCTAATCATAAAACTGTAGAATATTTCCTCTCTCCTCACACTATAAGGGCCTATTTACAATGGCCCCTTTTACTCAGAATATCATGTCTGGCTATCCAGGAAAAAATTACAAGACACACTAAAAAGCAAAACAAATTTCAAGAGATAGAACAAACATCAGAATCAGGTATGGCAGGGATATTGTTATTATCAGATGTGGAATTTAAAATAACTGATTAATCTGCTAATGTCTCTAATGGGTAAAATATATAGCATGCAGGAACAGGTGGGCAATGTAAAGTAGAAAGATGGCCATCCTAATAAAGAACAATACAGAAATGCTAGTGATCACAAGCACTGTAACAAAAATGAAGAATGCCTTTGATGGCTTTATTCATAGCTTGACACAGCTAAGAAAGATATCTGAGCTAGAGGATATAACAATAGAAATCTCCAAAACTGAAAAGCAAAAAGACTGAGTAAAACAGAACAATACCCAAGGACCTTAGGACAAACAATGTAATACATGAGTAATGGGGATATCAAAAGAAGAAAGAGAATGGAAGAACTATTTGAAACAATAACTACTGAGAATTTTCCCAAATTCATGTCAAGCACAATACCACAGATTCAAGAAGCTCAGAGAACCTGAAGCAGTATAGCACCTGCTCCTACCCCAACAAAAGAAAAGAACCACACCTGGGTGTATCATTTTCAAAATAAAGAAAAAAATCAAAGATAAAGTAAAATCCTGAAAATAGTCATTGGGGAAAAAAAAACCCTGTAGAGAAACAGAGGTAAGAATTACATCTGACTTCTCCTCAGACACTATGTAAGCAAGAAGAGAGTGGTTTGAAGTCTTTGAAGGGCTTGGGGGTGGGTGTAAGTGCCTAACAACATGTGTCAAGCTATGTGTGACAAAAACTAACAGATTTGCAAAGAGAATTGATGAACCCACTATTAGTTGGGGGATTTTCATTCCCCTCTATCAGAAGTAAATAGATCCCTCATACAGAAATTCAATAAGGATTAAACGCAATAATTCTTAATGTCCTGGAGATGAAAGAAAAAATTTAAGCAATGTTAGCAGTAAAATATTTTTTAAATACTAGAGGGAGAGTTGGTATTTAATGCAACTTAGGAATTGCTAATACTTATTGTAGTAAATTAATTTACATGACTATACTTTTTACCTTTTCTGTTTCATAATTTTCTCAGTTCTAAAATGAGGATATATTTAGAAAATAATTACAATGGTTAATAACTTTTTTCTAGGCAGCATTTCCCAAGCCAAATTGTTTGCAGTATAATAAACTTCCTAAATTCCCTACCAATCCCTGAGAAGCAAAGATAAAGGAGAGAAAAAACAACCATAAAAAAACATGGAAATCTTACCCTTTGGGACAGCATGGATGAACCTGGATAGCATTACCCTAAGTGAAATAAGCCAGTCAGAGAAAGACAAATACCATATGATTTCACTCATATGTGGATCTAGTGAACAGAATTAACTAGCAAGCAAAACAGAGACAGACTCATAGATGGGGGACAGGCTGACAGCTGTCAGTGGAGGCAGAGGGTTGGATGGGAGGTGGAGGGACTGAGCAAAAATAAAAAGGGCCAAAACCAGTGGACACAGACAACAGCGTGGTCCTTGCTGAGGGGAGGGTGTGAAGGTGGGGGAGGTAGAGGAGGGCATAGGTAGAATAAATGGTGGTGGATGGTGTGTGACCTGGGGTGGTGAACACACAGTACAGTGTACAGATGATGTGTTGTAGAACTGTGCACGTGGAACCTGTATAATTTTGTTAACCGGTGTCACCCCAATAAATTCAATAAAAAGGAATAAAACAAAAATGAAACTAAAAAGAAAAGTAAATTACATTGACCAAATAGGTGTTTGGAGGAAAAATATGTGTAATGCTAAAACCTTTTCTCCCTGATGTTGAGACTGAGGACTAGATTTGTGGAGAAATAAACTTACACAATCCATAGAAATAGTTGTGTATAGCAAATTAAAATATTCTATTTGAATGTTGCTGTCAGGATAATATTGTAAAGTTCTGGGTATTTATGATGTGGCAAGATCACTGTAATTTTGGGTTGCATGCCTTAAAGTCAGCTAATTTCCTCTTTCTTTCTACCATAAATTGGGAAACGTTTCCCAGGTATCTCCAGTGAGCTCTGTGATTCTGAATTTGATCTTTGTTCCTGGGAGCAGGAGCAGGATGATGACTTTTACTGGGATCTTAAAACTAGCTGCTTCCTGGCCCCAGGCACAGAGCCAGCGGCTGATCACACCTCCTTGCACTTGGTCATTACACCTTCACAAAGAGCATGTTCCTTCAGCAGCCCATGGCAGCAGCCAGAATTTCAAGCCCAGTCTTAAGTAGAAGAAGCAAAAACTGCAAGGTATGGGGGAAAAAAACAGAAATATTATAGTCAACTTCTGACAGAGTCAAATGTGGAAAATGAAAGGCTCAGGACAAGACCAAAGATGTGTTTGGATTTATTCAGCTTAGGATATGTGAGGAAGAGAGAAGGATGAGAGGGAAGGATTGTTGGAACTGTAGGAAAAATTTATTCTGTGGATATATTCTATAAATATTGGAATTTTGAAAACCATGGGGAAATGTCATAGCCATTATCCAGAGGTAATACCAGAGGCATAAAATAACAGTTGTTTTCACTTAGCAAGTTTAATACATATTGCACTTACAGGAATTTCAGCATCAAAAAAATAAACATCAAGAAATACATATTTAAATGAGTCCACAAATTAATATTAGAGATAGTTGGAGCTACAATAAAATGTTTGAAGATGTCTTCATGGAAAAAGAAAAATTAAACTTGTCCCTAAAAAAAAGTGGGATACACTCTTTAGGCAGAAAAAAAATGGTTTGGTCATTATCCTGTGGAAATGTGAAGAAAATGTTTATAAAGTGTTAAAATTATAAATAAGGTTGTATGGCTCTTAGGACCAAAAAGCCTCACATAATGACTATGTATTTACAGGATCCTCCACTTTTCTTTATTTATTGTTTGCTTGATGGTTTTTATCCCACAAAAATTTGGGTCAACTATGTTAGGAATTAAACTTAGCTTTACATATATTATTTTAAGCCCTTAGAGTTCACTTCACAAGAATCTTGTTTTTGAGGAATTGGTAGGTAAATAAGTAGCCATTCATTTATATTCACAATGGAAAGTTCAGTCTTCATAAGATCTGTGCACATGCATTCTCACCAGTGTGTTTCCAAAGTGTGAGCACTAAAAGAAAAGCCAATTACATCCAGAAAGTTGCTGGCTGACCAGAGAATCAGGCTGGGTGACAGACAATGCCATGATTTAATTCTTTTTTTTTGTCTTCAAATTCTAGTGTTCTCCTGTACCTTTCTCCACAACAGAGAGAGCCCTAACCTGGAAAGGAGACCTATTAAATCATTGCTCAGGGGCAGCCCTGTGGTACCTGTGCCCATGACGGGTGCTTGTTCCCTGCGTCCTGCTGACCACCTGCACATCGTCCACTGTCACAGTCCAAATACAGGTTAAACCTTGAATTTGTCTTAGGAGTTTTTCTTGCTGAGCTTAAACTGGTTTCATAGGTAAACTCTGGGACAGTAATCTCATCTCTTTCATCCCGCTAGGCACATTTGACAGACAGGCGTTATGCCACACAGTTGCACAGATTTTTCTTCAAAAACTCAGATCAGGGTTTTAGAGAAATAACTCAGTCAGCAGTACAGAATGAATGTAACAAACAATATAAAATTATAATAAACTTTAATCCAGCAAAAAATAACTTTTAATCAAATATATTTTGTTTGCTTTGCTATCTTCCAGGTTATTTGATACTTTTCTCAAAAATAAAACCCAAACACACAAGATTATATATATATTGAGTATCTTAATTTTTTTTCAAATGAAGAGGCTTTTTTTGATTACTTGATGCTGATATAGTATCTTTTTACTTAAAAGTGACCCAATCCTTCTGCATCTTTTAAGTTTTTTTTTTAAGCCACATCGCTATCTTATCTGTTTAAAAGAATAATTTTAAACAAAAATGTATAAATAGGGACAAGCTATAAAGCTGCACCACCTGGACCCCCAAGGGAAGGCCATTCTTGGTTCTTGACTACCTTAATTTTTATTGTATTTTTTCATTACTATTTGCCCCCTTTACAACCTGCCCCCACAATCACTACATGTTGTCCATGACCACGAGTCTTTTTTCTTTTTTGTTCCATCCCTCTACCCGCAAATGCCAGACCCCCCTGACCCCCAAGCTGTCAGCCTGTTCCCCATCTATGAGTCTGTCTCTATTTTGCTTGTTCAGTTTGCTCATTAAGTTTCACATATGAGTGAAATATCATGGCATTTGTCTTTCTCTAACTGGCTTCTTTTGTTGAGTATCTTTGAATATATATCTGAAATTGGAGATGAGTTCTAGTCTTAGAGAACAAATTAAAAATTAAACATGAAATGTGTAAAATTCCATTTTGACTTCTAAGCTTCTCTGTTTAGATACTTCCTCTAAAGATGTTAAAAAGCTTTTTTTCTTTTCATACTTTAATAACCAAGGTTTTCATCCATCTCTATTTTCCCCTGGTCCCAGAACTGTAGTCCCTACTGTTTTAAACATCTGTGTGAGAATAATGAAGTGTGCCTAGAAGAAATGTCAAAAATTAATGATGGATGGTTTATTTTATGAATATTTATGATATAGATTTAATACAAAGAAGTAAGGAAAGGTCATGCTGGAAATGATCAGATCTCACATATGAAATATGTTTATTAGATAAGCAGAGTGGCCTCCTCAGTTTTCATGAACAGTCTGTCACTTGACCTTGTGAAACACCTTCAAGTTGAAAACATCAAATTGGAGGTTTTCTTCCTTTTGAAAAATGGGTGGTAGGAGGGATTCAGACAGAGACTGATGAGGAAAGAGATCAAACCTCTGAGTAACTAGAATTCCCAGTGAAAGGGCCCCTTTAGAATTCAGTACTCAGCAGGCTTTCCCTCACTCAGGGTGCCTGTGTTAAGGTGATGCTGTCATCCGGCGTTCTCCGCAGAAATGGTGGTGTTTAGATGTTTGTTTGTATGACAACCTGATGGCACCATCCAGAAAGTGGTCTTGAGAAGATAAGGAAGGATTTACTCTGATGTAAAACACTTGTCTCATGTTCCTTGTCCAAATTAGAAGCCAAAACAGAGCAAGTCTGTGGCTGGGTGGGACCCAGACAGACATGTGCCCATCAGGTTGTTTCCTCTCATGCCTGCTGACGCTGCCCGAGTCTGGCCCCTGGCCTCTTTTGTTCCACACTCTAATGAGTGATGCCACCCTGGATTCACCAGTCCTCCCTGGACAAGGCACCGTGGTCATAAAGCACAC
Organism: Glossophaga mutica; assembly: GCA_039655065.1. Taxonomy (NCBI): domain Eukaryota; kingdom Metazoa; phylum Chordata; class Mammalia; order Chiroptera; family Phyllostomidae; genus Glossophaga; species Glossophaga mutica. Next base: position 165,417,181 of record CM077303.1, read on the forward strand.
TTTTCCCAACTTTATTGGTTAATAAATAGAAGGAATGTGTTTGGATCATGGCATGATACTTGTCATCAGCTGGGAAAATTGGATAGAGTCATTTACAAGGCTTACTTACCTATTCTTGATGCTCTTTGAAGTATGCATTGCATAGACTGTTTAATCACATTCTTTACCCTTTCAACGCATCCATTTTTCTTTCTCTAGAGAATGATATCCATTACTGCTAGTGTTTTGATAATGTCTTTTCTTGTGTGAAGAAAACCCATATTATAGTTTTCCCTCATTCACACAAATGACAAGAAAAGGCTTAAAAATCCTCTGAGTTCTTATTGTTCCTAACCTGTACTTTTCTTTCTCTCTGAATTTTTTATTCTCCCCTCCTATGTAACAGTCACTAAAAATATGGGCAAATTCATCTCTGAAATGTTGAAATATTTATTCATTTTAACTCAGGAAAAACCTCCCAAAGCTGCTATTCTAAAGCATGCTTCTTGCATTTTGAGTAAAATTTGGGTGGTTGCTGTTCTGGTGGTTTTGCTATAAGTAGTGGAGCCTGGAGGATCTTGTAGAACTAAAAATGTGTTTCCAGTGCAAGATGTAGTGGTATAAGCAATACAGTACTTTACTATTTTGGAGAAAATTATTTGTTTCATCAGATTGAAAATGATTATCTTTAGGCCCTCCTATTTCTTAATCATGAAAAATCTTCTTATATAATGCGTCACTTTTTAAATCATGTTTTATTCCTTTGATAGTGGATGTTAAGAGTTTATCAAGGAAACCTGCCTTTAGAAAACACAGAAAGTAAACTTTTCTCACTTTTTTCTACTAAGTTTCATTTTGATCCCTACTGTACTGTCTTCCATGTATAGCAACATGAAAGTTAAGTCTGACCTAACTTCCCTGGGTGTTAGATACTTGCAGAGCAATAGGACATAGAGATTTAATTTTCCTTCTGGACTCTGTTAATAAAGAAGAGGGTACTGTCATATAATTAAAAATAAAATGAAATTAATTATACTAATGAAATATAATATTCTTATTCTTGGTCGCAGATAATTTTTCATGATCACATCTATGGAAATGGTTTGGGCTCTCCCCTTGACCCAGGTGTCTGTCTCACACCACACAAAGCTCCCAGTTAACCGCACCAGAGAACCAGGTGACTTCTGGCAGTGGAAAGAACTAGCTCTGTCTGGCAATGAGGATGTCCGACTCAAATTTGAAGGCAGAGTTGGCAAAGGACACCGGGTGATATTATGCTGGATAACACTGTGCTTACAGAGTTGTATACCATCCCATCAGTCCATGAAAGGATTCTTAGCGGTGCCTCTACCAACAGGTACATTTTAATTTGTTTGGTGTTTTTGCAGGGTAGAAGGTAGGAAGTAAAAATGGAAATGAAAAGGTGTGACATAAATGACTAGCCATTTACTGCTTTCATAATGAAAAAATATCTTTGTATTCTAAAGAGTTACCTTTCAAGTCTTTTCTTATAAAATTTTGTTCCAAATTTTCTCCTAACTTTAGTATATTTAGCAGTGCCTGAGGGCTATTTAGTCAGCTTCTTCTTATACGAATAAAATAAAAGAAGAAGGCTTTGTTTGTATCTGATACAGAATTTAATCTTTAATAAATATCAATTCATCCAATAAAATAAAAGAACACCAAGGTCACAATTACTCAACTTTAATTAGATATCACTATGCTTATGCTCTTTATTCTTTTTAGGCCAACAAACATTACAGTTTGGGTGACAGAGTTTATGTATTTAAATAGTTTAGATGATTGAATATGTCCATATACTCTTTAATAATTTGTTTAAAGAATTATATTAAAAGTTTGAATTGGTAGATGTTCAATATAAAACAAACAGTGACAACATGGTAAGAAGTGAAAATAGCAAGCACCATGAATATATATAATATATTAAAGGTATGAAATGAAAATAAATGCAATGTTTATTATTAAAATGACAAAAGAGCAATTCTTGTCAGTTAATAATATGACATATATTAATATTTAAACCATGAAGTGCTATTTTTGCAGTAGCTAAATTATTCCTTTTATACTTAATGAAAACAAAATGTTTTTAAAAGAATGAATTTGTTTGCTTTGGGTTTTAAGATTGTGGATGAAATGAGGAATATTACCATTTCTATTCTGACACATTTATTTCAAAGGGGACATTTTAAATTGGTTAAAAGAAAGTTTCTATATAAATAGTTTGCAGGTGACATCTACTTAAGCAGGTTTTTTGTGTACCGTGTTTGTAGCACTGTATGGAATGGCATAGAGGAGAATGAAAGAACATTTCCAGACTGTGTTGAAGAATAAGTATACACATGAGAATGCAATGCAGAGTCATTTCAGATACCTCAGATTAATCTACTTCCTTGAGAAAAACTTGGCTTTCTATTCCATTATATGTGGCTGTTTGGATGATGGGTATACTACCTCTGATACAGGTCTGATGTTTTTAATAGTAATTTTTATAATAATAAAAAATAACCTCTTAACATTTAAGTAGTGTGGGAGTAAAGTTTTATATTGAGTCACTTCAAACTTGAATGAGGAACTGCCAAGTGGGATGCAAGAGGAATGAACCCATCTTACTGGGAATATTAAATTCAAAAATCTGTGAAATCTTAAAGTTACTTTTAAAAACTTCCAAAAGGAAAGTTAAAAATATCTAGAAATATTTATTAATTTTCAAAGACAAATTAATAATGCTAAGTTCTTTGTATATTCTTATGATATTATGATACTTGATGAATAGAAATAAAAGGTTGTCTGTTTCTTAGAATAATTCAGTTTGGTAAGAGGGAACGAAAAAAAATCTTAACTCTAGTGTTAGGTAGACTATAATAAGTACCAGGAAAAACACACAAAATATGAGGATGCAGAGAACATGAAGAAAACATCCAGTTGAGGACATCTAATTTGAGATTTCTTTAGAGGATGCCCAGAAGTTTGGCACCAACCACCCTTGGAGCACATAGGAAGGAAATATTACTTCAGTTTGTAAGACAGGGAGTCCAAGTGTGAGCACTGCGGACCAGATAATGAATGTGGTGGGCAGAGCACTGTGGGCAGGTCCAGGGGTGTGAGATCAAGCAGAGATGGTGTCATGCAGACCATGGAGGTGAACTGAGTGAGGGTGGTTTGGCTCAAGCAGGCAACTTGTGTAGCTGAGTATCTGAGATAAAATATTACCAAGAAAACAAGGAGCTAAGCTGAATATTAGTTTGTTTTAATTTTTTCCCAAAATAAACATACATATAAGGTATTTTAAAACAAGGAAGGAAGGAAGGAAGGAAGGAAGGAAAGAAGGTATAAAGAGCTAAAAAATGATACAGTATTTATTAATTTAAAGTACAGTAATTGGTGGGAATGGCTGCAATAGAAAGAGGCCCCCCCCAAAAAAAATAACTAAATGTCTTTATTTATGTTATTTAGAGCATTCTGAAAACTGAAGCAAAATAATTTAATGTTTTTATAACAACCCCAGCTGTAACACCTATGTTCAATTGCTGCAGATGAAAAATAAAAACATATAGAATTAACATTCCTATAAACTAAACGCATATGCATATGTGCGTGTGTATGCATGCATTTATATATGGGGGTATATCCTGACTAAATAAAACACCAAAACTGCTTCCTTTGATCTTCGTGAAAGTTGGTGCAGGGTTGGCCAATCGCGTGGCCACCTAGCAGAACTGCAACAAGAGTCACAAGTATAAGCAACATACATAATTTTACATTTCCTAGTATTATGTTTTTAAAGTAAAATTGATTTTAATAATATATTTTCATTAATTCAACATATTAAAATATTATTCAGTGCAAAAGTAATATGACATTAATAAAATATTTTTCATTCTCCTTTTATACTAAGTCTTTAGATCCAGTGTATATTTTACTTGAAAGCACACTCAATTTGGAGTAGCCTTATTTCAGTTGGTCAACAGCCACTCATGGCTAATGGCCACACCGTGAGGCAGCGCAGGTGGTGACGTGAACACTCAGGGCACTTTCAGGCCTGTCCCTGACAATGGGGTTCCATTATCAGTGCAAAATTTGAGAATTCCCAAGAATCACAGTTGTATTCTTATTTGTTGCATTCACCGACGCGAGAAACAGATGTTCGGAAACTTTCAGGATTCAAAGGTGTACTTCATTGGCCAAAAGTTTTAGCCTGCACAGGGGCGAACTCTCAGAGTGTCCGGAGACACGACGATGCTCAGAAGAGCCGCAGACGAGAATCGCGCCTCACGCTTACAGCTAGGCCTTTTTATAAACACAAGCAAGCGAGCATTTCACAGAAACAGAAGTGGCTGTTAGCTATTGGCTATCTTTTGGCGCGCGTGGGATCTATACATTGCAGGGTTTAGGGAATGGGAAATTTAAACCTAAACATCTCCTTAAATGGTAATCTGCCTCCAGTTCTTTGTTCTCTGTTCCTGAACAGCCAAATCTCACAGGGACAGTCCTTTAGCTATTTTCCTGGTTCCAACATTATTTAAACAGAAGCGCAGAAATGTACCTCTAGGCCAAATGTGGAAGCACAGGTACCACATCCTAGCTGACCGGAAACTAGTCTCAGACTCCCTTCTTACTGGCTGTGTCCTGCACAACTGCTCTGAGACTGCACTTCCTCCTGCATAAAGCAAATTTCTCAGGGTTTGGGGCTCTCAAAAATAAAAAGAGGTAATGTCCTATGTGATTTGTCTAGTCTCATGGCTAGTATACTATAGGCACTTATTCAATAAAATCATTTCATTTTATAGCATCCTGTACTTTGGGGCACCTTTATCAGTATTCCTTAGGCACTGTAGCCATTTGAGAATAAGCCTCCCTTATTTGCATTTTTATCAAAACATGTTTCTAACATTTGTTTTGACAGTTTTTTGTTGCAGAGGTCACAAATATATGACTATATTATATTATAATCATTCAATTTTATCATTTATTGATAACCTCTCTAATTATTTTTTTATTCTCACCAGACAACATGCTTGTTGGTTTTAGAGGGAGGGGAAGGAAGGAAAAGAGAGAGAGAGAGAGAAACATTGATGTGAGAGAGAAACATCGATTGGTTGCCTCTCACACATGCCCCAACTGGGGATTAAACTCATTTCCCTGAAATACTTGGCAGTAGTTATAAAGGCTGCTACCTACTGATGAGAATGCTGTCATAGCAAATCAGTCAGAGTTCTGAGTTAGGGAAATCTGGCTGACTGTACTTGGCTCTATAACTTAGTGAATTCTGTACACAATGTTTGGTGCAAAGTGCATGCATTTTAGGTTCAAAGACATGAACTTGGATCTTTGCACTGCTTACTACCTATGCAGTCAGTCACCTGATCTACTTAACCTCCATAATTCTTACCTTTCTTATCTGTAAAAATGGGATTATTGTAACTTACTTGTAAATGATTTGAGAAAATAATTGAAATAACATATTTTTAAAAATACTTGGTATATAGTTGGTTTTCAGTTATTTCTCCTTTTTCTGCAGCTGCTGCTGGAGGAGATTATGAAAGTTTAAATTTCCTAGAAGCATATTGCCTACTTGCTGGTTTTTCTTTGTCACATTTCATTAATTGCTCAAAGCAGTGTGTTAGACCCTTGCTGCCCATGTTCCCTTCAAAGGAACTACTCTCACAAAAGCCCCAAAATATCTCATTGCTAAATTTTCTGATTTTATTTATAATAAGCAATGAAAAGAAAATAAATAGAACTGAAATACACAGAAGTTGATATCTTGATTGGGTATGGTATAGGTGGGGAGAGGAAAAATGGTTAACTTTTAAAGATAGAAACATACTTCTCAGAATGATGCAGACACTGGCTAGCTGTGTTCACGTCATTATGGATGAAATAAAACATACACAAGGACTACCGAGTCTGGTGGAGAAAAAAGGACCGCATGGCTTTTCTCTTAAGAGGAGCAAAACCCTCAGCCTCCACCATGACAAGCCTTTATTTTATTTCTGGTCACATCAAGTGATGGTCCTCATTTACTAAGCACAGGTTTGCTTTAGGTGGTTACCTTTTACAGACAACAAAGGAGCCAATGCCCCTAATCGCATAACAGAAGTAGGATATTAGCAAATGAAAACGGAAAAGTTGTTGAGCTGATTACACTGGTTCTTGCAAGGTTTAGCAGGGATTTTAGGAAGTTATTTTGCAGTAAATGTTTGCTGCAAATCAGGGTGAAGGGATTTTTTAGCACAAAGACCCAAAACAGACCTAGGCACATTGCAAACCTGATTTTCCACGAGAGAACCTATCTGTGGGCGTGGGTCCTGTGCATCTCTGAGCGGGAGCTGGGCCCACACCACACAGAAGGGTCTGCCACATCAGAATATTTTCCAAGTAGAATACCTCTTGGTTTTAATACTCACATTCATAGAATGCATGTATCTCATCTTACTCTGTTTTCTTTTCCCCCGGGGGAAGCTGGGAAAGAGCTAGTGGTTATATTGGAAAATGCATTTATATCACCCCCAAATCACTAGAATACTGTTTAAATAATATATTGTACAGGAAAAAAAAAATCTCAAGTTTATTACAAATACAAATGGTAGACGAAAAACGTTTGAAATGTCAGGCAGTGGTGATACAGAGGCTGTCAACCATGGACATTGCCATGGTTAGCAGAAGCATCACAGCAGCAAAGGCAACGTGAGTCATTGTTTCATTGTGCGTTTGTCCTGAGTATGTTTCTCCTGTGTGTTCCGTATGTAGCCATGATCTTGCTTAATGTTAATGTTAAGTGTCCCCAGAATTGAGAAAGTGTCAGGGAAAATTGTGAGGAGGGAAGCAAGGCAAATGAAAAACAGATTAGAATGTAAGGAAATCTGAAAAGATACATGTTGACCAAGGACATCTGGCTTTGAAGAAGAGGCAGATTAAAAAAATAGTGGAAGAACCCTTAACAGGGGTGTCAAACTTATTTTCACTGGGGGCCACATAAGTCTCAACGGTTGCCTTCAAAATGCTGAATGTAATTTTAGGATTGTATAAATGTTACTACTCTTTAACTGTTAAGGAGCTGAAATTACATTCGACCCTTTGAAGGCAACCGTGAGGCTGACATGGCCCCCAGTGAAAATGAGTTTGACACCCCTGCCTTAGAATATGTCATCGAAGGGTTCTCTACTGAGTTTGTCTATGTAAACAGGTAATAGAAATCTAAGGAAGAAAACCAGCAAATCAAACGTACATACATTACTCACTTCTAAAGCTTTAACTTTAATGGGTACTTCTTTCTAGGTAACTGCAGGTAATATTTAAATTATTGCTGAGTGCTGTGACAGCAAATAACTTCTAGTGGTAACAGATCTTCAATTCTTCCAAATCTAATCAGATCACATAAATGATACAGATGAACTCAGACAATAAAAAATTAATATGAGAAGGTTTGAGCAAAGACTTGAAGAAGGTTTGGAAATAAGCCAATGAAATATCAAAAAGCATCAAAGCACAAAAAGGTGGATATACTCCTAAGCCTCCCTCAAGTCTTTGCTCGATAAACTGTATTATGTTAATTTTTCATTGCCTGGGTTTACCTCCATTAGGAACTCCAAAACACAAAGCATGATATTTTTAATCTCTTAAATACTATGTGTTTGTGTTTTTCCTTTGATCCTTATTGAAATGTGATCCTTATTGAAATATGTATATTATAAACAAAGTTAGAAATTACATTTTGCATTATTTTGGTTATCAAGCTAAAATTAAACTATTTTTACTGTTTGAGACTCCAAAATATGTTCTGATTAAATAAAAGCCAAGAAAGGTCACGTGATAATCTATTTTAAATGGTTGAGTATAGTGAAACAACAAATGTTATATTTCTCTTCGAAGGAAAATGTGATGTGTGAAACCAAATATATTTCATGTCCCAATGAACTTAATATGTTGGAACATGTTACTATGTTTATTTAAAGTACCAACTGACTGTACCCTACTTATATAGTAGTGGAGAGAGAGGTAGTTTAAAATTCTTTAATTTTTAACTATATCATTGTTCCAAGACAATGTCACTCAGTTTAGGACTTTTTCCACGTGAGCCACTTCTTTCATTTTAGGGTAAGAATATGGGGAATTGGGATGTCTGTGTGCTATTTTATTAAACTGATATTTGGGCTTTCTAATGCACATTGTCTGTTTTAACAAATATATGGATAATCGAAATAAAATTATCTAATCAGAATATCATTTAATGTGTACACAACTCAACTTCAGGAAGACAGACAATGCAATTAAAAAATGGGCAAAAGACCTGAACAGTCCCTTCTCCAAGGAGGACATACAGAGGCCCCATAGACATATGAAAAGATGCTCAGCATCACTAGCCATCAGAGAGATGCAAATTAACACCACAGTGAGATACCACTTCACACTGGTTAGAATGGCTATAATAAACAAATCAACAAACAACAAGTGCTAATGAGGTTGTGGAGAAAACTGAACCCTAGTGCACTGTTGGTGAGAGAATGCAGACTGGTGTAGCCACTATGGAAAACAGTATGGAATTTCCTCAGAAAACTAAAAAATGGAACTGCCTTTTGACTCAGCAATTCCACTGCTGGGATTATATCCTAAGAATCCTGAAACACCAATTCAAAAGAGCCTGTGCACGACAATGTTCATAGCAGCACAATTTACAATAGCCAAGTGATGGAAGCAGCCTAAGTGCCCAAGTAAATGAGAATAAGTGGATAAAAAAAACTGTGGTACATTTACACAATGGAACACTACACAGCAGAAAGAAAGGAGCTCCTACCCTTTGTGACAGAATGGATGGAACTGGAGAGCATTATGCTAAGTGAAGTGAGCCAGGCAGTGAAAGAAAATCCCATATGATCTCTAATCAACAAAACCAACAAGCAAGCAAAATATAACCAGATACATTGAAATAAAGAACAAACTGACAGTAACCAGAGGGGCAGAGGCTGGTAACAGGGGAAAGAAGGGGAAGGGTCATCAGGGAACATGTATAAAGAACCCATGGACAAAGCCAAAGGGGAGTAGGATTGAGATTTGGAGGTGGGGTGGGTGGTGCAGGAGGAGGTAGGATTGAGTGTGGGAGGTGGAGGTGGGTGGGGTGCGGGACAGTGATGGGGGGAAATGGGGACAACTGTAGTTGAACAACAATAAAAAATAAACTTTCTTTACTGGGGGAAAACTATTCCAAAACTGAAGATTTAAAATTTTATGACAAAATACACATGTTCTCTTTTTGAAATATTTTTATCTCAAAAGATTTTAATGAAGGCCAAAGGCTTAATATTTTAGATTCAGTTTTATTGCTAATTTTTACTGATATCTCAAATCTTTTTCTGGGATTATTTTCTTGCTTTCTGAAATATATGTATAAGAAGTTATTTTAATGAGGATCTTTAATTTCTAAGTAGCTTCAATGCTTTAATCTCAATGTAACATGTGAAAGGTAGTTGAATCAGATGTACAGGTTTAGCACAGGAATCATTTTCCATTGCATATTTTTGAGAGGCGTTTTCCCGCTGTCCCTTGGCTTCCGGTGATTGTCATGGTCAAGAAAGCAGCTCCCGGTCTAATTGCCATTCCTTTGCAGGGAACGTCCTTCCCCCTCTGCTCTCTCTCTCTGGTATTCCACTACAATATGTGAATTAGGGTAGGCTTCTTTTTATTTGTCTTGCTTGAGAGTCAATGAACTTTCTGAATCTGGGAACTGGCGTGCTTCATGAATTCTGAAATATTCTAAGCAATTTCAACTTTGAATATTGCCTTTCCTGCATTGTCTTTTCTCTCCCCCCAGTCTCTGGTACCAGAGACTTATGTTTGATCTTCTCATCTTAGCATTTCTTTTCCTTTTTAAAAATGAAGTATAATTTCGATACAGTAGGATGTGCAGATTTTCAATATGAAATACAGTGAATTTTAACATATGCATACACCAGAATAATGCAAAAACATTAAAATATGGAACATTTTCATAACCCCCCAAATTTTCCTTGTTCTCCTCAGTAATATTGCTCCCTATCTCATCAATCAGAGGCAATTGATGTCCTTGTGTTTATCAGCGTATATTGGATCTGTCTGTCATGAGCTTCCTGTGAATGGTGTGTCTGGCTCCTTTTGCTCAGCATAAGGTTTTTGGAATTTATCCATATTGTTGAGTGTATCACTATTTTCTCTTTTTATCGGTGAATAATATTCTATTTATGAGTATATCACAATTTGCTTATTCATTCTGTTAATGAACAAATGAGTTCTTTCAAATTATTAGATATTATGAATTAGGCTGCAATGAAAATTTATGTACATATCTCTTTACAGAAGTATGATTTTTTTGTAAATACCTGAGACTGCAATTGTTTGATCCTAGGATAGATGTATGTTTCATTTTATAAGATAAAATATATATAGAAACATGATTGTCTCCCAGCCCTGGCCAGGTAGCTTAGTTGGTTAGAGCATTGTCCTTATATGCCAAGGTTGCAGGTTCAATCCCTGGTCAGGGCACAAACAAGAATCAAACAATGAATGCATAAATAAGTGGAAATTGATACCCAACCCTCTTTTCCAACCTCTCCTTCTAAAAAAATCAATAAGTAAAAATCTAAAAAAAGAAAACCAAAAATGATTATCTCACCCTATCTAGTGTGACTTGGTTGGTTCAGTGTTGTTCCACAAAGCAAAAGGTTGCAAGTTCAATTCCTGGTCAGGGCATGCCTAGGTTTGTGTTTGGCTCCCAGTCAGGGTGCATGCTAGAGGCAACCATTTGATATGTCTCTCTCGCATCAATATTTCTTTCCATCTCTTTCTCCCTCCCTTCCCCTTTCTCTAAAATAAATGAATAAAGTATTTTAAACAAAAACAATTGTCTCAATTTTTGATCCCAGCAGCAATTTATGAGTTTGCCAGTTGCTACTCATTCTCACTAGTATTCAGTTCATCTGTCTTTTAATCTTCGCAATTCTAGTGCATATGAAATACTATCTCATTGTGGTTTCAGTTTACATTTTGGATTATTTTTACTTGTGCTTGTTGGATTGGTCATCTGTACATATTTCCCTATAGAGTATCTTTTTAAACTTTAAAAAAAAATTTTATCCACTTATAAGTTTAATATTGAATTATAGATATTTGGTATACACTCAAGATGCATCTTTCAACCTATGTATGTATTGTAATTTTCCCCTTAGTGAATGTCCTATTTCCTTAATGATGTCATCTAATAATGAGAAATTTCAATTCATTAATTTTTCCTATAGTGGTTGCAGTTTTCTATGCCTGAGTAATCTTTCCTAACCAAGGTCAGAAACGTACTGTATGTTTTCTCATAAGTTTTAGAGCTTCAGCTTTTACATTTAGGCCTCTGATTCCTCATGAGGTTAATATCATGTATGATGTTCCAACATCACTTGTTAAAGTGACTTTTGTTTACCTATTGATTGCCTGGATGCTTTTGTCGATAATTAATTAATCATATAAATGTATAGATTTAAAACTGGTAGTTTGTTCTCTTCCAGTAAGCTGTTTGTCTAATCTTACTACCTATCTATGTCACATGCATTATTATATAAATGTTAGAGTCTACTGGGATATTGATAGTGATAGCATTATATCTGTTGATTTGGGGAGGGTTGATGCATCAACAATATTGAGTTTTCCTATCAATGGTAATGGCAGATTTTTACAATTATTGAAGTATTCTTTACTTTATCTCAGGATTGCTTTGTAGTTTAATTGTATAGGTCTTGTCCATATTTTAAATTTTATTTTCAATTATAGTTTATATTTAGTATTATTTTCTATTAGTTTCAGATGTATAGCAGAGTGGTTAAACAATCATACACTCTGAAAAGTGGCCCCTGATACTTCAAGTACCTACCTGGCACCATACAGAGTTATTACAATATTATTGACTATCTTCCCTATGTTGTACTTTATGTCCCTGTGAATATTTTGTAACTACCCATTTGTACTCAGTCCCTTCGCCTTTTTAACCCAGCCCCCAACCTCTTTCCTCTTTGACAAGTATCAGTCTGTTCTCTGTATGTAGAAGTCTGTTTCTATTATGTTTGTTCATTAATTTTTCTCTTTAGATTTAACATATAGGGAAATCATATGGCATTCGTCTTTATCTGACATATTTCATTGAGCATAAGACTCTCTAGGTTCATCCATACTGTTGAAAATGGTAAGATTTTATTTTTCTTTTTACAGCTGAGTAATATTTCATTGTACATATACCACCAATTTTATCCACTTACATATTCATGGGCCCTTGGATTGCTTTCTATCTTGGTTATTGTAAATAATGCTGCAATGAACATAAGAATGCATATATTCTTTTGAATTAGTGTTTGAGTTTCCTTCGAGCATGTATAACCAGAAGTAGAATCATTGGGTTGTAAGGCAATTCCACTTTTAATTTTTTTGAGGAACTTCCAAAATGTTTTCCATAATGGTTGCACAAATTGCATTTCCACCAACAGTGCACTAGGGTTCCCTTTACCCCACATCCTCAGCAACACTTGTTTGTGGATTTATCAATGATGGCCATTCTGACAGGTGTGAGGTGATACCTCATTGTGGTTTTAAATCATGTTTCTGTGATGATTAGTGACATTGATAATCATTTCATATGTCTATTGGCCATCTGTATATCATTTTTGGAAGTGTCTAATCAGGTCCTCAACCCATTTTTAATAGCTATGTGCTTTTTTGAGGTTGAATTCTATGACTTTTTAAATAAATTTTGGAAATTTAACCCCTTATTGAATGTAGCATTGGTGAATATGTTCTCCCATTCAGTAGGTTGTCTTTCCACTTTCCTGATGGTTTCATTTGCTGCGCAAAAACATTTTAGTTTGATATAGATAAATTTGTTTATTTTTCCTTATGTTTCCCTTGCCCAAGGTGATAGATCAGAAAAAAATATTGCTAAGAAAAATGTCAAAGATTTTACTGCCTGTGTTTTCTTCTAAGAATTTTATGTTTTGGAGTCTTACATTTATGTCTATCAAAGATTTTGTATTTATTCTTGTATATGGTGTAAGAAGGTGGTTTAGTTTTTGGGGGTTTTTTTTGCATGAATTTCTCCAATTTTCCCAATACCATTTATTGAATAGACTATCTTTACCCCATTGTATGTTCTTGCCTCCTTTGTCAGATATTAATTGACCATATAAGTGTGGTTTATTTCTGGGCTCAATTCTGTTCCATTAATTACTATAACCTTGTAGTATAGTTTGATATAAGGCAGCATGACACCTCCAACTTTATTTCTCAAGATTGCTGTGGTTATTTGGGGTCTTTTGTAGTTCCTTATAAATTTTTAGAGTATTTGTCTAGTACTATATAACACACCATTAGCATTTTCATAAAAATTGCATTGAATCTATAGGTTGCTTTGAGTAGAATGGACATTTTAATTATATTAATTTTTCCTATCCATGAGCATGGTATAAGGTCTGTCCAGAAAATATCTGCCATGTACTATGAAAAATAGAGACATTTATTGAAGATACCAGAAACATTGTACACAGGACAATGACACCTCAGTCCCCTTCAAAGTAGGCACCTTGGGATCTCACACAGTTCTCCCAATCACCATTAGCTGCCCCATCGTATTTTCCTGAATTTCATTGTTGGTCTGAATTCTCTTCTATTTCAAAGGTGATTTTAGTTTTGGGAAAAGCCAGAAGTCATAGGGCCCAAATCTGGGCTGTAGTGGGGTTGATTTACCTGGGTGATTTGATGTTTCACCAAAAAACTCTGCATGAGACGTGATGCATTAGCAGGAACATTGTCATGATGAAGCTGCCAGTCGCCAGTTGTCCATAGCTGCGGCCTTCTGAATCATCCCCAAATAATTTCGATGGAGGAATGTTCAAGCTTAATGCAAAATTTGATGCAGATTCATTGCTCTACTCACTCAATCACTTTGAATGTGACAGCCACATAGTACGCATGCTCACTCAATGGCATCAACTGCCCCCACCGATTAGTACAGTGAAGTCATTGTTCACACATGTTCATTCCAGTCCACTCTCCTTGGCTGCCAGGTTACATCAATTTTGCAGCAAACCATTCTCATTATATCAACAATGGTTGGACTTTTTCTAGACCGACACTGTATGCTTCCATTTATCTGTATTTTTAAAAATTCTCTCATCAGCATCATAATTTTCCACCTATAGGACATTTATCTTCTTGGTTAAGTTTATTACTAGGTATTTTTTTCCCCATCACCATTTATGCCACCTGTACTCTCTTCCACCTCCCTCTACCATGTTCCACCCTGCAATCACCATACTGTTGTCCATGTCCATGAGTTGTTTGTCTTTTTACTTTTTTTCTTCAATTCCTCCACCTCTCCGGCCCCCCCCCTCACCCCTGAAAGGTCAACCTGCTCTCTATCTATGAGTCTGTCTCTATTTTGCTTGTTAGTCCAGTTTGTACATTAGATTACACATATGAGTGAAATCATATGATATTTGTCTTTCTATGACTGGCTTATTTTACTTAGCATACTTTCCAGGTTCATCCATGCTGTCACAAAAGGTAATATATTCTCCTTTGTTGTGACTGAGTAGTATTCCATTGTATAAATGTACCACAGCTGTTTTATCCACTCATCTACCAGAAGACATTTGGGTTGCTTCTAAATCTTGGCTATTGTAAATAACCCAGCAATGAACATAGGGCTACATATATTATTTTGAATTATTGTGTCAGGTTTCTTTCAATAAATTCCCAGAAGGGAAATTACTGGGTATAAATCAGTTCCATTTTTAACTTTTTGAAGTAACACTATATTGCTTTTCGCAGTGGCTGCACCAATCTGCATTCTCACCAACAGTGCATGAGTGTTCCTTGTTCTCCACATCATGCCAACACTTGCTTGTCCATTTACTGATGGCAGCCATTCTGGCAGATGTGAGGTGATATCTCATTGTGGTTTTAGTTTGCATTCCTCTGATAATTAGTGATGTTGAGCATCTTTTCATATGTCTATTGGCCATTTGCATGGTCTTTTTGGAGAAGCACCTATTCAGGTTCTTTGCCCATTTTTTAAAAATCAGATTATTTGTGTTTTGTGGTGTTGAGCATTAGTAAGTTCTTTATAAATTTGGATATTAACACCTTATCAGATGTATCAGCAAATATGTTCTCCTATTCAGTGTCTTTTCATTTTATTGATGGTTTCCTTTGTTGTGCAAAAACATTTTATTTTGATGTAGTACCATTCATTTATTTTTCTTTCATTCCCCTTGCCTGAGGAGATATATCAGAAAAAAATATTGGTACAAGAAATATCCAAGATTTTACTCCCTATGTTTTCTTCTAGGATTTTTATGGTATTGAGTCTAACATTTAAGTCTTTAATTCACTTTGAGTTTATTCTATGTGTGGTGTAATAAGGTGATCTAATTTCATTTCTTTACACCTATCATTTTTTGGGTGCAATTGTAAATAGGATTGTATTCTTAGTTTCCCATTCCAATAGTTCATTATTGGTATATAAAACTGCAGCCAATTTCTGGATATTTATTTTGTATCCTGCTACTTTACTGAATTCATTTATTCTTTCTAATAGTTTTATGGTGAAAACTTTGTGGTTTTCTTTTTCTTTTATTTTATGTTTTATTGTTGTTCAAATACAGTTGTCTCCATCTTCCTGCCACCACTTTCCCCTGCCCACCCACCCCCACCTCCCACCCTCAATCCTACCCACCCCCTTGGCTTCGTCCATGGGTCCTTCATACATGTTCCTTGATGACCCTTCCCCTTTTCCCCCATCACCTCCCTCCCCTCTCCCCTCTTGTTACTGTCAGTTTGTGCTTTATTACAATGCCTCCGTTTATATTTTGCTTGCTTGTTTGTTTTGTTGATTAGTTTCCACTTACAGGCAAGATCATATGGTATTTGTCTTTCTATTTGTTACCTGCAAATAAAGACAGTGTTACTTCTTCCTTTCCAGTTTGGATAGCTGTATTTCTTCTTGTCTGATTGCTGTAGGTGGGACTTCCCAAAATATGTTCCCAAAACAAGAGTGGTGAAAGTAGATATCCCTGACTTGTTTCAAATATTATGAAAAACACTTCTAATTTTTCCCCTTTGAGTATGGTGTTAGCTGTGGGTTTGTCATATATGGCCTTTTTATGCTCAGGTAGGTTTTCTCCATTTTTACTTTGTTGAGTTTTTAGCATAAATGGGTGCTGGATTTTATCAAGTGCTTTTATGGCCTCTATTGTTATGATCACATGGTTTTTATCCTTCTTTAGTTTATGTGGTATATCACATTAATTGAATTGCAGATATTGAGTCATCTTTGCAATCCAGGATAAAAAACCCACTTGTACTTGGTATATAATTTTTTTAATGTATTGCTGAATTCAGTGTGCTAATTGTTTGTTGAGGTTTTTTTGCATCTATGTTCATCAGTGATACTGGCCTATAATTTTCTTTTTTTAAATTGTTTTGTTTTGAATCAGGATAATGCTGGCCATGTAAAATGAGTTTAGATGCTTTTCCTCATGTTGACTTTTTTTGAAATAGTTAGAGAAGGGCAGGCATTAATTCTTTGAAAGTTTGGTGAAATTCACCTGTGAAGCCATCCAGTCCAGGACTTTCATTTGTTGGGAGTTTTTTTCTTTTATTACTGCTTCAATTTGTTGTTTGTAATCAGTCTGTTTGCATTTTTTATTTCTTCTTGATTCAGTTTTAGAAGATTGTATTTTTCTAAGAATTTATCCATTTATTCCAGGTTGTCCAATTTTTGTATATGATTGTTTATAGTGTTTTCTTATAATCCTTTGTATTTCTGTGGTATCAGTTGTCTCTTCTCCACTTTCTTTTCTGATTTTATTTATTTAGGTCCTCTTATTTTTTTTATCTTGGTGAGTCTGGATAAAGTTTTATCAATCTTGTTTATCTTTTCAAGGAAACAGCTCTTGGTTTCATTGTTTTTTTTTGTATTGGTTTTTAGACTCTATATTGTTTATTTCCATTCTGATATTTATTATTTTCATTATTCTACTCACTTTGGGCTTTATTTGTTGTTCTTTTCCCAGTTTCTTTGATTGTAAGGCAAGATTCTTTATTTGAAGTTTTCTCATTTCTTGAGACAGCCTTGTATTGTTACAACCTTCTCTCTCAGGACTGCTTTTGCTGTGTCACATAGATTTTCTTGTGTCATTTCTTTTTCATTTTCATTGTTTCAAGGTATCTTTTGATATTTTCTTGGATCTCATTTTTAACCTCATGTTATTTAGCCTCCATGTGTTTTTGTTGTCAGTATTTGTCTTGTAATTGATTGCTAGTTTATTATCATTTTGGGCAGATAAGATGCTTGAGATGATTTCAATCTTTCAAAATTTATTTAGACCTGCTTTGTGTTCTAACATGAGGTGTCCCAGAGGTCTCTCAAACTATCCCAGAAAATGTCCCATGGACCCTTGAAAAGAATGTATGTCTTGATGCTTTGGGGTGAAATGCTCTAAGAATATAAATTAAATCATCGGGTCTAGTGTGTTATTAAAAGTCACTGTTTCTTTGTTGGTTGTCTGGAAATGGGGTATTAAAATTCTCTACTATGATTGTATTACTGTTGATTTCTCCCTTTAAGTTCATCAGTATGTGCTTTATATATTTAGGTGCTCCTATGTTGGGTACCTAAAAGATCACAAGAGTAAAATCTTTTTGTTGAATTGATCCCCTTATTAGTATGCAATGTTCTTATTTGTCTCTTATTATAGCCTTTGTTTTAAAGTCTGTTTTGTCTGACATAAGTATTGGTACCCCAGCTTTTTTCCCTCTCATTTCTCCATTTGCATGAAATACATTTTCTGTCCCATTACTTTCAGTCTCTGTGTGTCTTTTATTCTGTGATGGGTCTCTTGTAGACAGTATATAAATGGTTCTTGCAGTATTTTTGTTGTTGTTCATTTTTTTTCCATTCAGTTATTCTGTCTTTTGATTGAAGCATTTAATAATTTACATATAAAGTGATTATCAATAGGTGCCTATTTATGGCCTTTTTATTCTTTATAATTACATTGCCTTTTTGTCATTATTTTTCTTATAGAAATACCTGTAACATTTCTTGTAATACTGATCCAGTGGTGATGAACTTCTTTAGCTTTTTCTTGTCTAGGAAGATCTTTATTCCTTTTTCAATTTTATATGATAGCCTTGTTGGATAGAGTCCTCCCAGTTGTAGGTAGATCCTTTTTACCATGTTGAATATTTTGTGCCTCTTCCTTCTGGCCTGAAATATTCTTGTTGAGAAATCAGCTGGCAGTCTAATGGGAGTTCCCTTGTAGGTAACTAACTTCTTATTTCATATTGCTTTGAAGATTTTTTCTTTGTCTTTAACCTTTTCCATTGATTATTCTTGGTGTGGGCCTTTGGCTTCACCTCGTTTTGGATTTTTTGTGCTTCCTGGACTTGTGTCTTCTTCCTTCACCACATTAGGGAATTTTTCATTCGTTATTACTTTAAATAGGTCCTCAATCCCTTGGTGTTTTTATTTTCCATCTGGTACCTTTATAATGTAGATGCCATTATGTTTGATGGTGTCCCAGAGAGCTCTTAAACTACCATCATTTTTTTCTTTTTGCTTCTCTAATTGGGTGTCTTCTGCTACCTTGTATTCCAAATCATGGATTAAATCCTCTGCTTCATCTAACCTGCTGTTGATTTTTTTCTAGTATATTTTTCATTTCAGATATTGTAGTTTTTATTTATGAGTAGTTCTTTTTTATGATTTCTGTGTCTGTATTATGCTAATACTTACTGTTTCTTTGTTTAAGTTATCACTGTGTTCAACCATTTTCCTCTAAGTTCCTTGAGCATCCTTATAAACATTGTTTTGAACTCAGTATTGTGTACATTGCTCTCCTCCATTTCATTTAATTCCTTTTTGGGGGATTTCTCCTGTTATTTCCTTGGGACATGTTTCTTTTTCTCCCCATTTTGGCTGCCTCTCTGTATTTGTTTCTGCTTATTATTTAGATCTGCCATGTCTCCCAATCTTGATAGGGTGAGCTTATGTAGCCAGGGTCCTGTGGGGCCCTGTTGCTTAGCCTTTCTGATCACCTGAGCTAAGTGCTCCAAATGTCACTTGGGGGGTAATGTGAGCCCTCCTGTTGTAGTTGAGTCTCAATCACTGTTAGCCTGTTCATGGACAGGATTGACTCTCAGCCTGGCTGGTGGTAAGAACTGATCTCAACCATACTGTAAGCATTAATTCCATGAAACAGAATTAGCCGCATCAGGATTCCTATGGCTGCCGAGATCTCCCTTTGATAACACAGCTTGTAGAGCTAATTGGTTCTTGCTCTGATATGGTCTGCAGCCAGCTACTGGGTGTATTGGTTCTGGGACCTCTTAAGTAGGGCTCTGATATAGATAAATGTCAGACACTGCCTCTGACTGGCCTTGGGCTACCTGTTAGGAGTCACAAAGTGATGCAGGACTCATGGCTGCCTCTGCTGGGCTCTGGGTGCATATGGGAGGGCTCAAGCTGTGTACCATGGCCAATTTCCACAATTACTAAGACTAGGGAATTTCAGAAAAAGGGAGTCTGAGATCTACCTTCATCTATTGGCTGCCTGTTAGTCTCAGCCATGGAAAGAGCTTCTCTCAGAACATGAGTTGGATGAGGCAGGTTCTCAGTGAGTCATCAGGTAGGGGCAAGCAGTATTTTCCAGGCTGATACAGATTCACACTTGGCACTAGTGCTGGGTCCGAAGTCACTCAGCATAAGTCTTGGGATTCTGGGGTCTGTGGACCGTTTTGTGGGCTCTCAGGGAGTTGTTAGGTCAGGGCCAATAGAGTTCATCAGGCTAAAACAGATTAATATTCCATTTTGTGGAGGGAGGGCCTTGTTCAAAAACTTTGACACTGGCATGGGTGCGCTGGGAAAAATGGTGCTGTCCCAAAGCCACACAACTCAGTTTCTCCCTGTGTGTCCGACACCCTTGAGCTGGCCTGAGTCTCCTTGAGAGTCCCTAAAGAAGAACTGCAGGGGGACCAGGCTGGTCACAGCTAGCTGATTACTCAGCTAGGCATGAGTTTGGTAGGGTGGAGCTACAGAGTCAGGAGAGTGGAGTTAGTACATCTCCCCAGGCTGATGCCCTATGGAGGGGAGTGTTCAACCAGGGAAGATGAAGTCTGTGGGAGATGTGGGAGAGGGTCAAGAGAATAGAGACAACAGTCACTGTCCCTCCAACCTTCTTACTGAAGCCGTATTATCCAATCTCTCTCTGTATGACTTTAGTCCAATCTGAGCTACCATCCCTCTGCCAAAGCCCAGGGTAAGTGCCCATGAGTGGCATTTTGTGCCTTGGTCCTTTAATAGGGCACTTGGGTTTCTAGCAGTCTTCAGGCTCACCCTGGTGGACAAAATCCCCACTGATTTTCATAGCCAAAGGCACTGGTGCTCAGGACAGGTGAACTGGGCATGGGTTTGTGGTCCCTCACTCCTGGGGAGGGAGCGCTTTGCAGCTGAGATATTCTCTGGGTGCAGAGGCCAACTCTTTGCATCTCTGCCCTTCCTACCAGTCTGGATATGGCTTCTTCTGTATGTCTTAGCCAAAGACTTCTGTTCAGTTAGATTTCAGGTACAGCATGGAAATTGAGTATTTGAGATTTTCTATCAGTTAGATTTCCACTGAATATATAAAAACACCCATTTATTAATTCAACACAATTTGTGATTAGCTTGTTTCTCCTTCATGTTGGATAGTGCAAAAGAAGTTGCTCTGAATGAAATGCAGTTCTTTACTGCTCACTTAGCATAAATTATGCTTTGTACTGTGAAATTGTTTGAGAAGCTATTTGGGAAGGGACTTTAATTTTGGCATCTTTATTGCCATTCCAAAGAAAGTTCATTTATGTATGTACATGTATTGGCTACTTTTTAAATGTTTTCAACTTAGACTGCATATATAAACTATTTTTAATGCTTTAATTATTTAGACTACATGCACAGTACAATAAAGTAATGATGTAGAAATCCATTTTCTTGTAATACAGAGAATGTTTTAATATACTAGAAATTATATTGCATAATCTTACAAGCATATACAACTCAAATTTTAATTATATTAATACTATACCCTGTTCAGATAAATTTAAAATTCAATGTAATATTCTTAATGATATGTGTTTATGTTAAAGATTTAATGATTGGTATAAAGCCTAGTAGCGCAAATGCTACAGGCTGTTTTCTGCAAGCTATCACAAGCCTAGTGAGTGTATTTCCTGAAGCTCTATGCAGAATTTCTGAGGTAGTTACATTCTTTTATTTAGTATCACATCTTATTTCCTAAGTAACATGAGAAAGCATTTAAATAACATATATTTCAGTATATATGCACGTATACATGCATACATATGTACACATGATCTTTAACTAAGTGTTTGTGGACTCAAGATTCTTCCAAATCCTCAGACTTCATGATTCAAGATGGCGGTAATGAGATGGATGGATAAGTAAAGTGAATGATGGACAAAGGGGTAAAGAAAATAGTTGACAGATGTGTGTGCCTGCTGTCTGTTAAGGAATATTTTTAGAGGTTGCTACAGGACACTTGGGGATTACATGATAATTGGCACACACATGAACATGATCACACTAAGGGTTTCTGGAAAACAGACTCTTTTCTGTGAAGCCATGCACCCAGCAAAAAACTGTAAGACAGAAACAAAGGACAGATACAGGTTATAAGCAGTAAAACCTGCCAAAGTAAAAACTAATAATACATTATGGAACATAATGGGACATTATGGAGTGAGAGTCACAAAAATAAATTCATGCCCCATAGCCCATTGCCATGGTGAGATAAATAAAACACATTCCACAATGCTCAGAGCACTATTCTGTTAGTTCAGAATAGTCAATTGCAAAGTATATCATGTTGTTATATATGTTGAGGCATAAACAAAATTATGCATGATTCCCTTATTCCGCTTTCCTCAGCCACCACAGTGTTGTCTATGTCCATGAGTCCTTCCTTTTTGCTCAATCCCTCTACCCTCTACTCTCCCTGCCCTTAGCTGTCATCTGGCTCTCCATGTATGAGTCTGTCTCTATTTTGCTTGTTAGTTCAGTTTGTTCATTAGATTCCACATATGAGTGAAACCATATGGTACTTGTCTTTCTCTGACTGGTCTATTTCATTTAGCATAATGTTCTCCAGGTCCATCTATACTGTCACAAAGTGTAAAAAACTTTCTTCTTTTTTTACAGCTGTGCAGTATTCCATTGTGTAAATGTCCCACAGTTGTTTTATGCACTTATCTACTGATGGACACTGGGCTGCTTCCATATCTTATCGATGGTAAATAACACTGCAATGAACATAGGGGTAAGAATAGTTATCATGAATAAATCAACAAACAGCAAGTCCTGATGAGGATGTGGAGAAACAGAAATCCTTTTGCACTGTTGGTGGGAATGCAGACTGGTGCAGCCACTATGGAAAGCAGTGTGAGGATATCTCAAAAAATTAAAAATGGGTCTGCCTTTTGACCCAGCAATCCCACTTCTGAGAATATACCCAAAGGAGCCCAAAATACTAATTTGAAAGAACATAAGCACTAGGTTTTTACACTGTATGGAAGCCACCTCTGTATCTGGAGCTACAACCATACCGAAGTTTAAATAATATGTATTGAATTAATGGAGAATTAATTAATTGGTCTTGAATTTCACAAAGCCTGGCTGAAGATGAGATTTCTCTGCTATGTTTTATCAGATGCACTTTGTGATGATCCCCATACTAATGATGAGGAAGTGAAATCCACAGGTAAAAGTGGATTTGCTTGATTGAATGCTCTCTAGACTCCCTCTATAGCACTATCAGCAAATGCTTTGCGTATTCAAGTGGTTTTCTATAGCTGCCATGGAAAAGAGCGATGATTTGCCCAGGCTAAGGGTTAAAGGAAATGAGAGTCCGTGGTGTTCTGGTGTAAGTGGAAGAGCACAGAGCCTGTCAGGAGAGATTTACAGTCTAGCTCTTGCTATACTTTGTGCCAAGTATTTCACATGGTCATTTCCCCCATGTCTATTGAATAAAGTTTGTGTTTTTCCCTTTTTATTTATATAGTTATTTATATGGTTAATAACCAAACAAATTTCTTACATCCTAATATAAGCATTTTATTAAGTACTTTATCTTTTATACCACTTGGTTTTATTTGCTAAGTTATTTAAGAATATTGTGCCTATGTTCATGAGTAATATTGATCTATAATTTTCTTGTAACATCTTTTTCTGTTTTTGGTATTAGAGTAATATTGATTTCATAAAATGCATGTGGAAGTACTCCTTCTTATTCTATTGATGGAAGAATGTATGTTGGATTAGCAGTCTTCTTTTTGTAAAAGTGTGGTGGAATTTACCAGCTAAGTTTTGCTCCGAAGTCTTCCTTTTAGGGAGGCTGTTAATTACGGTTTCTATTTCATAGAAGTAGAGCTGTTCGCCTTTTTTTATTTGTTACTATTTGAGTTAGACTTGGTAATTTGCTTGTTCGAAGGAATTTATTTCATCAAGATTGTCAAATTCATTGTTATTATTCTCGTTCATATATTCCTTTGTTATCATTCAATGTGCAACATGTAGTGATATCACTTCTTTAAATTCTCAGATTGGTAATCTATGTCTTCTTTTTCTTTTTTTAAAGATTTTATTTATTTATTTTTAGAGAGAGGAGGAGGGAGGGAGAAAGAGAGGGAGAGAAACATCAGTGTGTGGTTGCCTCTCACGTGGCCCCTACAGGGGACCTGGCTGTAACCAGGCATGTGCCCTGATTGGGAATCGAACCAGTGACCCTTTGGTCCACAGGCTGGCACTCAATCCACTGAGTCTCACCAGCCAGGGCTTATTTTTATTTTTTAATTAGTATAAACTAACTTTTATCAAATTACTAATATTTTCAAAGAAACAACTTTTAGTGTCACCAATCTTTTTCACTATTGTTTTGTCTTTCACTGATATTTCCTTTCATTTTATTATTGCTTTCCTTTTACTTAACTTGGGCTAAAATTGCTTTTTTTGTAGCATCTTCAGGTATAAGCTTAGACATCTGACTTTAGACATTTTAAATTTTTCTAAATTAAGCATCTAAACATATATCTACATATTCTGTTTAGCTGCATTCCGTCAATTTTGATATGTTGTTTCCATTTTTATTCAGTTAAAAAATACATTCTAATTACCTGTGTGTTTCTTCTTCAATTCATGACTTACGCACAGTAATGTTCTTTGGTTTCCATTATTTCATGGATTTTCCAGATATGTATTTCTTATTGATTTCTAATTTAATTCTTTTGTGCTAAGAGAACATACGTCCGCATGATTCTATTCCTTTAAAAATTTTATGGTCCTGCTTATGGTGAATTTTGGTCACAGTTCTGTATGCCCTGGAGAATAATATACATGCTGCTCTTGTTTGATGTAGTCCTCTATGGATGTTAATTAGGTCAATTTGCTTCCTAATAAGCTGAAATCTTCTATATTCTTTTTTTTTTTTAAACAATAAGCTGTTGTTTCTCACAGCTGTGGAGGCTGGGAAGTCCGGTAGATTCAGTGTCTGGTGAAGACTGTCTTCCTGGCTTGTAAACAGGCACCTTCTAGCTCTGTCCTCACGTGGCAGAGAGAGAGCTCTGCTATCTCTTTTTTTTCCTTTTTTTAAAATTTTATTACTTTTAAATTTTTTATTGTTGTTCAGTTCAAGGCTGAAGGAGAAATGGTAACACAACTAGAATTGTGAATTTGCCTTTGGTTTTGTTAGTTTTCAGTTCATGTAATTCAATTCATATACACTTAGAATTATTTCTTTTTCTTGCTTAAATGACCCTCTATTGTTGTCAAATGCCTTTATCTTTGGAAGCATTTCTTCCCTTGAGTTCTACTTATTATTTCTAATTTATTGGAATGGAATTTAAGTCTCTCCTGGATCTATGGGAATGATAGGAATTGTTTTATTTTTTTTGCTTAGATTTTATTTCTTTTAAAGATGATGTAAGTTTTATTTACACATTTTTTATTCCTTTCTACTTTGGAAAAATATACACTTTTATTTAGACTTTACCATAGAATTTAATGTGTATACATACTAAGGTTTAAAGTAACTTGATATCTCTATCATTCTTTTTAATATTATGTAGAATTTAAAATGCTTTAACTCTACTTTCCCACTTGTTTACATGTTGTTTTCAAATGTTTTATCTCTATTTTGATATTTTTTCATCAAATTTTGACATTACAGTTATTGTTTTCTAACAATTTCTGCACCAATTTTCTCTGTTCTGTATTTCTTCTAACATCTCAGATTTTCCTTGAAGAATCATTTGACTTATTTTTGAAAAAACATATTTAGCAATTCCTTAGCAGGGGCCTTTCAATGATAAACTTAAAATTTTTGTTTACCTGAATATGTCTTTAATAATTAATCCTCATTTTGAAGACTGTTTTATGAGCATGCAATTTTAGATTGATAATTATTTTCTTTAATTTCTGAAGATGTTTTCCCAGTTTTTTTAGAATTCTGTAGTTACTGATAAAATTTATTATTATTATTCATTAAAAAAATCTGTATCTTTTCTGTCTTCTTAAGATCTTCTCTAGGTGTTCTTCAGGTTTTTTTTTTTTTTGTTTTTTTGTTTTTTTTTTTTTTTTTTGAAGATGTGTTTAACAGTGAATGTCTTTATTTTTATTTAGCTCTTTATTTCTCCTGGAATTTTGATTAGATGTTGCTAGGGTTTCTCACTCTATCATTTCTTTTTATTTATTTATTTATTTATTTTAAAAGATTTTATTTATTTATCTTTAGAGAGAGGGGAAGGGATGGAAAAGAAGAGAGAGAGAAGCTTCAATGTGTGGTAGCCTCTCACATAGCCCCCACCAGGGACCTGGCCCACAACCCAGGCATGTACCTGCCTGGGAATTGAACTGGCAACCCTTTGGTTCACAGCCTGCACTCAATCCACTGAACCACACCAGCCAGGGCTATCACTCTATCATTTCTATCTCTTAAACTGTGTTTTAGATTTCCATTTTGTTGTCTTTTTCTTCATTGCAGATATCTTCAGATTTATATTCCTATTTCTAATTGTCCTTACATCTATGTCTATTCTTCTATTTAATCATTTTATTGAATTTTAATTTCAGAATTTAAAAATTTCATTAAATTTTTTTTTCTACCTGGACATTTTATCAAGAGTCATGTTTGCAATCTGTTTTATTTTTTAAATATAGTAAATGGATTTCTCTTGTATTCTGTTTTTCATAACATTTACTTTGAAGTCTTCGTAGGCCTGATTCAAATGGTTGGAGATTATTTCTCCCCACATTAGCTTACTATATGTTTTGTGAGTTTGATGGTGAGCTAATGTCTGTTTGAATTTCACTGGTGTGATTTCTGTGAGGCTTAGGTTATGTGCGTGTTCCTCCAAGCAGGTGTGATTTTGCTCCAGACTGACACCTGGTGCCAGCGTAGGGTCAAGTGTGCTTTCGGATATGGTTTGCTTATTCTGAAGGACTGGTCGAACATGGACAGTCAAAAATATTTACACAATATATGGCAAATAAGCAAAAATACCTATATAACAGATAACTAATATTAATTAACTTTAAAGAATTCTTCTACTCTCACCTAGATCAGAAATCAAACCATATAATGATTACCTATGCTGACTTTTTAAAAATGTTTGTATTTTATTCTTCATTTGAGGTAGAACTCTTCTTTGCCTCAGCTTTATGTGAGAACTCTTTTTTGCTGCAACTTTGTGTGCTTTTGTCTCTTTTATAGCTTCCTGAACTTCAAACTTCCAAGGGTGACTCTAGTCTCCTTCACTACAAAGGCCTAGGGTTAAGCTCCCTGTGGTCCTTGGTGGAACTCAAGTGCATTTTGATTGGGTCAGAGCATGCTGAGCTTGATCCCCACAAGTCTCCAGTCAGCCAGAATGGGACGAGGTGTCTTAATCAACTATAATGAAATACCAGGTGGCTTAAACAACAAACATTTATTTCTCATATAATGAGGTTGGTAGTCCTAGATCAGGATGCCAGCATAATCAGCTTCTGGTGAAGGCTCTCTGACTGGTTTACAGAAAGCCATCATGTCTGGTCCAGTGGGTTTCAAACTCATATAGAGTAAAATAGTGAGTCACCAATTAGCTTAGAGAAAAATACTGAGATAAAATTACAACGGATCATTTGCCTCCTGATTTAAGATATGGAACAAATAAGATGGAAAAAATAATATTCTGATCGAGACACAAATGATTTGGAAATTATGTGACATAACAAAATCTTACATTTCAGAGACAGCAAAGGTGAGTTCTACAGCATTTAAACAAACTTCTAAAAGATTGCACATCTAGTTAGCAGTAAATCTCTGACTGAAATCCAGGTCTCCTGAGTTTCTCTTCAGTACTGAACCACTGTTTGTACATTCTTATTTATTTACTTATTTGTTTATTTATTTATTTGAAAGCACTTTGATGCATATAATGGGTTAAGGACCAAGTTAAGTAATTAAAATAATTAATTTAAATCAAACGTATTAATCCTAGCAAGAGTTATATGGCCGGTATACCATGTGGCTACAGAGAATGAAGAATACTTTCTGAGTGGTCAGTAAGTGTCACAGAAGAAATGACACTTAAAGTGAACCTTGAAGAATGGACCATAAAAAAGTGAAGGAGGTCATTCCACAATGAAGGCAGTGGGTGCTCTGGAATACAGGTGCAGAAAGAGAATGTGTTTGGGTGATGGCAAGTCTCCCCATGATTGTTCGCAGACCTGGGAATGATGGTTTAGATACAAGTGTAACATGTTTTCAATGACATGTCAAAGAGTATGAATATTTATCAACTTTGGGCTCAATGGAGCTTTGTAAACTTTGAGTAGAATAAAACTTCTTAGGAAATTGGGGGAGATATACTTTATCTGTTAATTAGAAAAATAACAGGGGCTGACAACATGTAGGATGAATTAGAGGGAAGAAAAAGCTAGTGAGGTATTCTAGATGAAAGATAATGAAAATATTAATTGAGATAATATGAAAAGATGAAGGGATATATTTGAGAAATGTTGGGTAGAAGTAACACAGATACTGGCTATTGACAAAGGAGAATTGACCGTGATGAACCAATGCTTTCTCTTTGCCCTCTTTGTAGAACTTAATAAGTACTTACTAAAGTGTGGGAGACTGGGAGTACTAGACACATTGTATTTTAGGTTCTAAAGGACATTCAGGTGGAGAAATATGTTAAGATAGGGAGGCTAAAGCTCAGGTAAGACAAGGTGACTGCAGATTTTGATTAAGGAGTTAGCTACATATCAGTGGTACTAGAAACCATGAGTACAAAAGTGAGTTTATCTGTGGTGAAAACATAGATTAAAAGAAGAGCACTAAAGGCAGATCATCAGTTTGACTTTCATATTAAGAATCCTTTCTTCACCCCAGAGAGATTGTTTGAGGCTGCAGAATATTATAGAAAGTAGGAAGAACTTAAATTCAAGGCACTTGGTAGTTGAGTTTTGTTGTGCTTCATTTTAATAGTCATATATAGCCAGCAATATTACTTCAAATTTTAACACTGAGTTTACATAGGTGAAAGTTATTCTCCATGGCTAATGGTTATATAGTTGTCCTTTGAACAACACAAGTTGGAACTGTGTGGGTCCACTAATATGAGGATTTTTTTCAATAAATATATGCAGTGGTGTAGATGTATTTTCCTTATGATTTTCTTAATAGCATTTTTCTCTAACTTTATTATACAAATATAGTATATAACGCATACAACATATAAAATATGCTTTAATCAACTGTTTATGTTTTAGGTAAGGTTTTTGATCAAGAGTAGGCTAATCAGTAGCTAAGTTTTGAGGGAGTCAAAAGTTATATGTGGATTTTCAACTGCATTGGGTCCTTATCTTCTCACTGTTCGTGGGTCAACAGTATTCTACTACAGCATTAGGGTTTTCCAGTCAATTTGCTCTTCAAACAGTAGGCTAATTACCTCTTGCTAAATCACTTTGCGCAACACTCCAAAGATGGCCTTGCACACATTGACACATGTGTGGTCGGTACACAGCAGTGCTTTTCCAAAGAGCAAAGTTACTACCTTGCCTTTTGTGAGTCTCTTGCTTTTATGAATCCTCTGGATCTTTGGAAAAATTATCTATGTTAAGTACCTAATTTTATTCAATTCTGACTTAGCTGCCACCAAACCGTCTTGCTCTCTTACCACACCTTGACTTGCCACCTTTGTGTCTTTCATTGCCCAAACCTCATGTGGTTTAAATTACTTAATATATCCTACCGATATTGTACAATATATTGTACCAAATTTTTAAGCCCCACAACAACTCATTATGTCTTCGTCTCCATGTACTGCACAAGTGATTTTTTATTTTGTCCTTCCAAGGACTCATAAAATTATTGTCTATTAGTTTAGGCACGATCTCCCAAAGCCTTCCGCATCATATTTCTTGTGAAAAGAACCCACATTATATGACTTTTATTTGAGAGATGGATATTTTTACTGTGAACAGCCTTTTTATTTACTAAGTTCCCATAAAAAATGCACTCATAAATTTATTGTACAGTTGCAGGATAGGAGATATGACAGTTATGTTGTAAATAATTAAATTTATTTGTTATAACATAAATTGTATGGTTATATAACATAAATTGTATGGTTATATAACTTATCGTTTCTTGTGTTGTAAAATGCCATCTAATATAAAAAAATGAATATTATCCAGTATTTTTCCACTGTCAACTAGTTGAAAAAAAAATTAAGGGAACAGGAAGTACAAGACTAAAGAAAAAAGAAATTGTTTTATCTCCATTTCCTTATTTGCTTTAAATTTTTCTTTATAAAATCTCTTTTATTTTTATACCAAGGACCAATATGTGCCAAATTAGTGTTAATGAAAGAAATAATATCAGATACATATTAGGGATTGTGCCATTTTATCATAGTAACATGCTCATAAAAATACAATATAGATTATACCATGACTATGTTACTTTCATACTATTACATTAATGACTGAAGCTATGTAACTATCATTTACATATTTTCCCAAGGAGAAGATTGCATCTAATCTGAAAGAGAGAATGCTGAGCATATTCTTGCAATAGATTTCATTTTACAGGACTCAATTAAGTTACTAAATCTGTTGCAAGCCCACTAGTTGATTATCTTATCTGTAAGTAGCTCTTCTTAGGGATATATAATATTTTTCATTTTCTATAATTTTCATGATTACCTCACTTAAAAATAAAGTTATCGTTAATTCTATGGGATGAAAAAAAGCAGTATGAGAATTTAGGGTGTAATGGGTATTTCCAATTGAGTGAAGTTTTAAATGGAATTTTCTGGTATCTGTTTAAATGTTAACACAAATGCTGTAACATTTATACTTGTATACATTCAGGTGTGTGTGCATTTTGAGAAATCGCCTATAAATGATTGAACTTAAAAATACTCTTAATGTCAAGATTGTGTATATTCTTTTAAATGCCATATAACTTTAATGATTAAGGAAAATAACTAAAGATTTTCAGATATGACTGCATTAAAAAATCCAAATAACTTGATAGTTTTCACAATGTGTTCTTTCTATATCTTCTCCTAAGCACCTGTAAAAATAAATGAGAATGTTCAAAATAGGCCTGATCAACTTGTATAATACTCAGATTTATAAGACATCTGATATTATTTGACAGATTGAAGTGTATATGTGTGTCTATCTGTCTGTCTGTCGGGGGTGGGGAGAGACAGAGAGAAAAAGAGAAAAGGAGTGTAAAAGGAGAATTGGCATAAATTCAGAATAGCTGAATGGTTTTATTCCTCACTTACTTAGTAAGGTTTATATGATTCAAACTAGGTGACATATCCTCTTATTTATGACTTTTAATTTTAATAACTCTGATTTTAAAGTTTCAGTTGTCATGTTTGTATTTATGTAACATAGGACTGAGGAAGTAATGTTGTGGGATTCTCACTTGCTGTTTAATGCAGATAAAGGTCCTGATCCTATCTTTGTTCTTTTATATTCTCTGTGTTTCCCATAGACTTTCCTGGTCTGCTCTGGAAGTCATTAGAAATTCAGGGAATCCTCAACCTCAGTTGACCAGAAGCCTCAGTGAGTAGGAGCCCCTAGTACATCCATAGGACCTGGTATATGTTATTCAATCTTTTGGCAATAACTACTAATGTCATAAATGAAAGAGGAAACATCACTATGGAGTCCATGGATGTTAAAAGGATAAACAAATGGATATTATGAGCAACTATATTCCAATAAATTTGATAAATCAGATGAAATGAACCAATTTCTTAAAAGACATATTCTAAAACTTGCATAAAAATAGACAATTTAAATAACCCTGCACCCATTACAGAAATTAAATCTATTATTAATAACCTTTAATACAAAGCACCAGAACCAGATGAGTTCAATGATGAATTCTGCCATTTAAATGATAAATTATACCAATTTTCTTCAATCTTCTCCAGAAGTTAGAAGTAAAGGGAGTACTTACCAACTCATTCTAAGACCAGCATTACCCTATTACCTTAATGCTCAACCAACATTACCCTAATATCAATAGAAAACAAAAAATAATTATAAGAAAACTAGTGATCAGTATTTCCCATAAACATAGATGTAGAAGTCTTCAATAAAATATGAGCAAATATTAGAATCCATCAATGTATAAAAATAACTATACACCATGACCAGGTGGAATTTGTCCCACGTATGCATGTCTGGCTCAACATTCGAAAATTAATATAATCTATCACACCAACAGTTAAAAAAGGAAAAATATTCATTATCATATTGATAGATACATAAAAATTATTAAATTCAATACCCATTCATAATAAAATCTCTCAGTAAACTAGGAATAAAAGATCTTCCTCAGCTTCATTAAGACTATCTATAAAAACTTACAGCTAACACTATAACGAATGGTGAGAAAATGAACACGTTCCCGCTCAGATCCATAACAAGGCGAGGATGACCCCTCTCACTACTTCCTTTCAAGACTGTACTAGAAATTCTAGCTAATACAATAAGGCAAAAGCACAATGAGACAATAAAAGGTGGAGAAAAGCCAAATTTTAAGTCACATTATAGGGACTACAGAAGGCCACTGGAATGTCTTAAGAACAGTTACTGTGATGCAATTGCACCTTAGGTCATTCAAGAAACAGTGCAAAAAACAGATTAAAATGAGCAACAAAAGTTGTTACAGTAATCACACTATAATTTTAAAAAGTTAAAATAACAATTCTCATGGTAATATAGAAGAAATCATGTAAATTATTTAATCAGTTAATTAATGAGCAATTCAGCAAGAGCTTAAAATGTATTCAAACAGCATTTAAGGAACTGAAGAGTCTTTTAAAATTAGAAACAAAAAATGGTTTATGTCCTACCAGACCAAAAAAAAAAAAAAAAAAAACCCTGTAACCTTTGGAACTATTTTTTTTGACAAAAATTATTTGTATCTCTGTTGATCACAAGTCTGTAAGTCATGATGCAACATCTTAATATCTTATCCCTTAAAAGTAAATAGCAAAGCTAAAAATGGTACATTCACCTAGAAAATAAAATAATCTTTGGATGGGTCTGTTAACACCCCAGTATGATACTGAAAGGGCATACAGTCCTCTTTTGTGTTTTAGTCCCAAGTGTGCATAATTTTCCTTCACACAATAGGCTAGAGATTACTTGATTATTGCCTCACCTGGTGAGAAATGGATTAAAGAGATATTTAGGTCATAGAAGGAACTGAACATAGAGATTGGTAGAAAGAACCTGGGGTATAATCAAGACAAATCTTGGGTTTCTGGCTTAAGAAACAAAGTAGTCAGTACTACAACTTTACCAGTAGGGAGAAGAAGTAGAATTTATGTAGGTGGACAGCTCACAATTACACATGTTTATAATCCAGGGAAATATTGAGAAGGGTTCTGGATTTTCCATAGTATATAAAATGAATGTTTACTCTCTTTCCCAAGAGCTAGAGGAAATAGTGAACTTAGAAATGTGGAGGCCTGGTAGACAACTAGATTAGAGTAATCTGGGTTACATCATAAAAGGAACCAACCCTCCCTAATAGGACAGTGCAAGGAGTATAAATTGAGAAAAAAATATTAGAAACTACACCACCAACATTGCTACAAAATTTACCTTTACAGTATTAGTCCTTACAAACACCCTGGTAGGTGATAGTTTTACCAAAGACATTTTACTGAGTATTAAACAGATTAAGTGAAATAAAAACAGGCAAAAGCAGAATTCTACTCCAAGCACAGTACACAAAAATCCTTGGATAATTCTGCTGCCTTCAAGGGCAGCCGTGTGTGTGTGTGTGTGTGTGTGTGTGTGTGTGTGTGTGTGTGTGGCTCTTTGCTAACAGACTTGCTTTTTATATAAGGCACATGGATGTAATAAGTTGTACAAATTTAAAAAAATTGAGTAGTTTGGTAAATATTGACCTTTCGCAGATGACAGAAGCATAAACACTCGTACAGAACAGTGTTTTGGGGTGAGTTATTTGACTAATGAATGCAGGCAAAGGTGAAAGCACACAGAACAATTGACTGGAAGTCAGAAATGAAAGGCACAGAGTACGCTGAAAACAGCCAGCACTCCATACCAAACATGCCCGTGGGAATTTAATTACCAGACTCAGGAGGCAGCCAACTTTCACAGCTGTTTTCTTTTATTTTTTCCAATGAACTGAACCTTTCAGTGAGTACATCAAGTAAATATTTTACATCCAAAAAGGGCAGCGTAGCAGGACCATTCAGATGTAGTCATATGCTTCAATTTCTTAACAGACATGACTGATTTAAAAAAGAATGTCAGAAATATTTATGTCTGAATGGAAATAAGATGCTGCAGACAAAATGGTTCTTGCCGTAACCCTAAACTGAGACACCCAGTTCCACAGTCGCAGGCTCTGTATTGTCACCCAATGTGCTTGATGGTGTTCTGGAGAAACAATAGACCTAAATCAATGCTTTTTGCAGAAATGATAGAATGAGTTTAATAACATAAAGTTTCTCTTGCTGCCTGACTCCTCTTCTTACTAAGTTCAATAAAGAAAGACATACTGTCACAATTTAAAGTTAAGAATTCCTTTGCCAGAAATTTGTGTGTTGATATTAAAATATAGCACAGCCTGAGTGTGCAAAGTAAGACAGTGGGCACAGAGTAATGCTGAGAGCACTGATGCAAAGAGGAACATTTTGCTACAGGTGCAAAAACACGAATGGACTTGTGCTGAGATCTTAAAGACAATTCAAAGTTAGTGAGACAGGAAAAAAACCGCAACACATAATTAATATCAAGTTGGGTTTTATTTTCTGGAATCTTTACCAGGGATCATTGTACTGAATAGAAGTAGTTCTTTCTAATTCTTGTAAGCTCATCTGATGGGGAAGTGGAAGGAGAAGCCTCAAGTGAACATAGATACAGGAAAGCAAATACTGATTTTATAAGTTAGACATTTGTACACTTAATTATCTTCCAAAATAATAATCAAGGTTATGTTAGTCGTGGTGTTATTGAAATAAGGTGCAGAAACATGAAGCACCATAGGACTTTTTCCTCACTAGGATGAATCTTGACTTTTTTAAAATCATTTTTAACATTTGAATAGAGTTGTCTCTGTTTCCCTACCACCACTTTCTTCACTTTTGAACAATCCTTTTTTTATAATGGATTTGGTATTACCTGTGTTCATTGCATCTCTTTTAATCAAAGCTGTCTTATTTGTGAAAATTCTACTGATCTAAGCCTTAGCATATGTAACACATATCCAACACACATTCCTTAACATAAGGAGATATTGGTAGTTCAACTGGGCATTTTCTTCAAAAGGAAGGGAGGGAGCAAAGGAGGGAGAGAAAGGAAAGAGAGAATATCTTATGATGTTGTCATATTCAACTAAGATAACAGTACAGTAAAGATTGATAGTATGAGTGTAATTCAGCAGTGACTCTGTCGAGCATTTCAAGCAAAGATATTTTGTTTTAAGATGATTTCCAATACATTGGTACAGTTTTGACATGGCATTTGTAAGATGTTGAAATAAAATAACAGTGATGTTCAATCTGTTTGTTATCAGGAATACCAAAATAACAAGCTAATTTAGATAGGTATTTCTTGCTAGACTCATACAAATTTCTAGCGTTTTTAGTTAGAGTAGACTACTAAAAAGAGGGGGGTTAATGATAAATAAGGCCCACATAAATCATATTTTCTAGAGGAACAAAGAGACCATATTGTCCCAGGTAGAATGTAGCTGAACTCTTGTGCTCAATGACAAAATGAATATATAATACAAAGAATGAAAGGTTTACAGGAACAACTGTAAAGGACACATGGACAATAACAAGGGGGGTGGGAACAGGGGAAGGAGGTAGGGAGGGCTGGGATTGTGGGAAGGGGTGGGAGGAAAAGGCAGGAAACTGTGCTTGAACAACAATTAAAATCAAAAAGAATAAAACTCTACTTGAACAACAATAAAAAATAAATAAATTGAAAATAAATTTAAGAAGAAATATTCATGGACAACTATCTATACAAACACTTCTATGCTTGACTTTGATAAAAAGAAAATAACTTTATCCCCTGGTCTTCAAAGAACTTCCAAAAGTGTTGAAAAGACAAGTCCTAAATATAAAAATAAGTAGAGAAGAATTAGGCACAAAATTGTGTAGCACTGGTTAATGTTTTAAATTAATAAACTTAAAAATTACAAAGAACGACTCATTTAGATATTCTGTGCCATGGTCCCTATAATATGAATGGAGGAAGCGGGTAGGAAGATACCTGAGCATTGGGAACTGAGTCTAGGCAGCATATCCATACCAGACTTGCTGAAGAATTTCCCCTAGATGTACTTCAGGGAAGAAGAGTATCGCTCATGTCGTGCTTTCCAATTGTGAACAGAAACACCTTCTCTAGGACATAAGCAGAAGACATTGCAGAAGAAACCTTCTGACAGCTGCTAATTCCTAAAGGCAGGTGCTGGAACAGAGTAGACAGTGTGGGTATATGGAGGGCATATTTGAATGGGGACAAGGGAGTGCAATGGTGCTTATGATTAATTTGGACAATCATGCCAAGCCAAAATATAGTCCAGAAATAATTGTTGTTACCATGTCAACATGGTGGAGTGGGAGACCCAAACAAACAGCCAAACAAAGCAAAATCTCTACAACACAGAAATGAAGCTTTACACATGACCACCTCAAAAAACAGTTCTCTCCCTTTTTCCTGTTCTCCCAGCCTTGTTGATGACCTGTCACCAGCCAAGGCTGCTGGATCATTCATTAATAAATCACACAGACACATGCAATTTTTGACAGAATCCATCGCAATCCCCAATCTGAACACCTGTGTACTTTCTTTGGCTGGTGGGCAGAACTGTGGCTGGCTTTGAGAATGAAGGAGGCCCCTGGAGAAGGAGTGTGTGTGGTTTACAGAAGCAGCAGAGCAGACCTGGCTGACACCTCAGACGAACAGTTCCAAGTAACTGGACTCTGCTAACAACCTGAATGAGCTTCCAAGAATGTTCTTCCCAAAGACGCCACATAAAACACAGCCCAACCAAAACCTTGATTTTGCCTTGTGAGACTTTAAGCAGGGAACTCAGTGTAGCACTGGCTAAACTTTTAACAACCAGAACTTTGAGATTATAAATGGATATCATGTAAGCTGCCAAATTTGTGGGAATCCATGGACATGGACAACAGTGTGGTGATTGCTGAAGGGAGAGGGGTGTAAGCAGACTAAATGGTAATGGAAAAAAATGCAATAAAGATTAAATTTTAAAAAATAAAGAAAACATATGCAGCTGTAGCAAAAACACTGATGTCAAGGACACATAGAACATTCAACAAGATTCTGAACCCTAAAATTAGTCTCAGTTGATTTAAATGAACAACTATCATACAGAGTATTTGTCTAAATACAATGTGGAATTTAATTAGGCATTAATACAAGCACATGTGGAATCTTTATCTCCTCATTTTGGCAGCCTCCCTGTGTTTGTTTCTATGTATTTGGTAGAGCTGCTATGACTCCCTGGTCTTGATAGTGTGACCTAATATAGTAGGTGTATTGTAGGGTCCAGTGTCACAGCCTCCTCTATCACCCAAGGTGGGCAATCCAGGTGTATTTTTGTGTGGGCTGAGTACACCCTCCTCTTGTAGTTGAGCTTTAATTGCTGTTGGAAGATCAATGGGAGGGATTTACCCAGGCCAGCCAGCTATAAGGACTGGCTGTGACCACTGACCATCAACCTCCATCCTCTGTGGAGGATCAGCTGTGTAGGGGCTGGGTGATGGTGCTCTGAAGTGGTTTGTAGCTGCCCTCTGGGTGTGCAGGCTCTGGGGTTTCCGGGGCGGTGCGGGCCAAGATTAGCCCCCAACTCTGTTTTTGCCTGAGGTCACCCTGCCTGGTCTATGAAGCAATCTGAGATGGCTGCTACTTGTGCTGAGCTTGGAGTTTCCCAGGCAAAACCAAACTGAATCTAGGCTGGCTGCTGCTAGTGCCAGGCCTGGGGCCATTTAGCAAGAGGTATGGGGCTAGGGACTCACTGAGGCCAGCAGTTTCTTATTTGAGAGGATTTAGGAAGTTGTGAAGCATGAACCAAAACCAGCCACTCATATGGAAAAGTCACTGTTAATAACGTGGGTGGGCCCATAAGTTGGATGGAATGGAGTATCAGTGGATCTCCAGGGCAGGGAAAACAGTGTTAGCCAGGTTGATGGAGTCTTGGATATGGTGCCCCCCTGCTGGCTCTGTGGCTCTGTGGCTCTGTGGCTCTAGCAGGGAAGAGTTCATTAAAAGGACAGTGGCCTCTGCCCACCTTTCTGTCTGGAAGAAAGCTACCCCTCAAGTCTCGCCTTGATGCCAGATACTTCAGTTTCTCCCTGTAAGCCCCTGGTGCCTTTCAAGCTGCTACCACAGTGCTGGAACTCAGAGGGAGTAGTCTGAGTAAATCCTTGTGAGGGACTTCTTGGGACTCCAGAAGTTTCTTCCACCAACTCAATACCTGCTATTTTTTCCATTAAAAAAAAAAAAAAAAAAACTTCTGGTTGCCAGAAGTTATGGGGACTTATCTTCCTGGCAATGCAACCCTGGACTCTGGGGCCTGGTGTGGGGCTGGGACTCGTCACTCCTGAGTTATACTTTCTGAATTTGATCCACCACATGTGGATGTGGGACCAGCCTGTTCCCAGTCTCCATCCTTCCTACCAGTCTGGATGGATGTGGGTTCTTTAACTCCTTGGTTGTCAGACTTCTATCCAATTCAGTTTCTGGTGGTTTTGAGTGATGGCTGATTATATTTTAGTTGTAATTTTGATGTGGTTGTGAGAGGAGGTGAGCTGTGTTTACCTATGCTGCCATCTTACCTCAACTTTCTTAATTCCACTCTCTTCTGAAAATAAAATGTTCCTTACATTTTATAATTAATTAAAAATTAATTTCACTTTGTGAACCGACACCGAACTAACTGCCATGCAGGTCAGGGCTTTCCTGACTTCTTCCTACATATGTTGTTTGGATAAGAAGACTTTCCTTTTCTGTCCCATTAACAGCCCAGGCACCATTAATGTTGGAGGAATAGGAACAGAAGTGTCGCATGAATGAATTGCTCCACTGTGACTTTGTGCAGCATGGAGAGCACTCCGGAGCTCTCCTTTACAAACTAACCACAGAGTAGTTTGTCTTATTCACTGCAACCACTCAATAGGCTTCCAGGTTAATACTTGGCTGAAGTTAGGCTGCCATTCATTTCCATCTCAGAAAAAACCCTTAAATGATAGACATGTTTATTGAAGAGAAATTTTTCTTGTCAGTGAGTATGTAACAGAAAACAGCATTAAGCCTTATGTGCCTAGAGAATTAGGAACCATAAAACACACCAAACACCAAAACCTTAACTGCAAAAATTACTGAAATAAGGGAATTGGAACACTGCAATTAATGAGCTCACAGTTATCTTTGCCAATTGAATGAAAAGCACAACTTTGAAAGTGGAATTCTAGGTGTCTACACTACTTTGTGATAGCTTGACAAGTATTCACTGTTTCATTTTATTCATTTCCTACCATACTCTGACTACTCCAAGACTAACCAATTTGTGTACAAACAATTCTCATCAAAATTGTGAGTATTCTTAGGACAAGACTACAGTTCGATTTAACAGGTATTTCAAGTGCCTATTCCATGCAAGACAATGCATTAGTTGTAATTGCCATCAAATTCCTGATAGGCAGTTAGAGTAATGGAATATTGGCTTTAAATGATGCATTGAAGATATTTTGCATTTACTAGGTTCTGTTTTGGTTGTGTATCAGATGGTTCCTTTTACCGATTCCTTTGTAAACATATGAAACACCGAAGGTGTTGTTTGAGGTAATATGAGCAAGAGGCTTAGATGATGGGCACATTTAAGTTGTTGTCTTTGAGGTGCATGTGAAAAGGGAGGAAGGAGTTTCCTTTCTGCTTTCTGTTTGCTTTTCATGTTTCTTGCAGGCAGCAAAGGTGTTGGGGTTGGACTTTGTGAGAAAAGAGTTAAATAAGCATGTCTCCTCTATCCAGTGACTGGTCATACTCTTGGACGAAGGAGCAAATTCATACATTCTTAAGTTAATCTTTGTGTCAACTTTGTAAGCTTTACTGAAAAAGCAGTGTCATTAAATCAACTTATTATTAATTACAAAGTAGGACTTTTTTTCAAATTTACATATTTCTATTTGTCTTGGCTTTACTTTGACATTTCAAAGTTTATCAGCTTCACTACAATATGTAGTATTAAAATCCAGAAAACTGGAGTTTATCATAGTATGCATCACATAGCATTTGACTTCATCATATCATTATCTCTACAAATTATTCAACCATTACTCTTTGATTTTAACCTATTGTGAGGAGAGAGCCTATCATCAGCCCTACTCATGTCCTTGGTGAGTATGCCAAGCAGTCACTTGAGATTAGCAGTCTCTGTAGCTACTTACAAAGGCAAATAAGTGGGTCAAGGTACTATAAAGTCTATCAATGATTGGTTCCTCCCTGATGGAGATGAATTAACTTGTATGCAAAAGGGCCCTTGATGTTGAGTGTCTCAGATACGGAATATGTAGAACCATCACTTTATAACATGATGCCTCTGTACTACTGAGATGCTGACCTATAAATAGAGAAAGAGAAAGGAAGTCCAGGATCACTTTAGACAAGACTGCTGAGCACTTAGAGCCTTGGCTAGTGCCTCTGTAAGAAGAGTAAGTGACAAAGATTGTGTTCTTTGAGGGCGAACAGCACCACTGCAGCCATCTCACGCATGACTTCATGCTGCAGCAGGGGGCAGAATCTACCCCACAATCAAGCTTGCTATTTTGGGTTTCTAATATTCCTGTAACTGTATTATAGCTAACATGGGGTCACTTCTCCAAGGCCAGTGAAGTTTCATGTAATCCCATGGAGGAGAGTAGTCAAAGCTGCTTCATCCTGGCTGGATAACTTCAGAGAACAACAGCCCTGATCATGAGTCCCTCACACGGAGGATGACTGGTAGGGTTAAGATCCGCTCCCCGCACCGTTCTCCCCAATTTGGAGGATTCTACCAAATTTGTTGTTAGTATCCAAATACGAGATTGAAGCCAGGAAGAACACTTAAGATATTTTTTCTGTTCAGTATTTATAGTGGGCTGTCTTTTGTAAGACTTAAATTTGTGACCTTAATGTAGGATTTTCATAGAGTATATAGCAAACTTTAGCAATTTTATTCAATTTTATTATATAGACCAGCAATTCCTGACCTTGATTTTCTTTCGATCTTCAATTTTGGGGATAAGTGGAAGAAGTGAAATAACAGCAACTTAGAATTGTGTAAAGCCATTTTTATGTTTCAGTCATTAAAAGTTTGAGTTTGCAAATGAAAAACATATATAAATAAGTTTTTATTAGTAATAGGCTGCATTGCATAGGAGACTATGGATAAAGACAGACTGCCCCTAAACTAGGCAACTTTGCAATTCAAGCCAAGTAGACAGTTATGCAACTGGTGGAAACAGAAGATAAAATCAAATTCATTTATAGGGAGAAATCTTCCTTTACTGGAGAAAGTAAGTCAAGAGCATGGCTCTTAGAGCAAGTTGCTCCTTCAGCTCCTCCAGTATCTGTCCCTGGGCCTCCATACCCTGACTTGACAGCCTTTACATTGGGGAGAACATGGCTTTAGAGCACAGTGAAGGTACTATGGGGTGGGGACAAAAAGTGATAGATACAAACATTTATGATCTTGGATATCAGATTCCTTGAAAAGTGAGACCCAGGCATTAAACCAGCTGGATTTGGAAATGGAGTAAAAGCAGGAAGGGAAAATCAGGAACTGCAACCTTGGGGTAAGATCATTCAGATTCCTGTTGTCCTCCCCTGTGGATGCTGCCTAATGAACAGTTGGCATTGATGTTTTACCTGATGGTACTGTGAATGCTCATCAAGTCCAGGTGGAACTTTGCTGATTGCATAGACCACCTTGTAGGATGGGCTAACAGACTTGTTGCCAGGTAGATCTGCTGTTTCATTGGTCCATCCTATAGTGGCACTAGTGCCCTATAGACCACCAAATCAGCGTCCCATAGCATATGAACACCAATACAGCATTCCAGGAGGAGAAGAGGAGAGCACAGATTTCATCAATAACTTCAAGACAGCAGAGCTATTTTGTTCTAAGAGGCAGTATCTCTATATATCAACCCTGTGTGGCCATTTAAAAATGACCTTTTGACTATCACTAATTTGATTTAGTATAGGCCTCATAGCTCCAGCTAGTTCAGACATTGTGACCGTAACAGAATTAAATGCACAACTGATAGTACATGTTATGCCACCATGACATTGCTAATGCCTTTGTCTTGATTGTTTTGGTACCCAGTCAAGATCAACTTACCATCATCTTGCTTGGTCTTCAAAACAATGATTATACCATCAGAGTTGTGTTTGAATTCTCCTACATGCCACCAATGGATCGATTAAGATATAGAATAACACCCTTCACCCTTACTTGTATTTTCTGTGTTGATGATATAATGCTGATAGACCTCAAAAGAATAAGTGACAATGGCTTTAAAGCTGATAGGAACTCACATGAGACCCCAGAAGTAAGTAACCCATTAATCCTTTTGGGGTATTAGGGACCAACCACCCAAAGTGGGGAGATAATTCTCCATGCATCTCTTACATTTCTGCACATTTTGCAAAACAAGACACTGACTGTACTTTGCTTATTTGTTTAATAAACAACTTTGGAAGGTAAAACATTATCTCCTTCCAAAGCAAAGTCCAGGTTTTCTAATAGTCCTAGAATATGAAGATATATTCTCTTTGTGGAGCAAAAGGAAAGCATACTTACTGCCTATTACAAAATATTCAGGTTCCTTACACTCAGAGTTCCTCTCCTACAATGCAACCCACTACTTGTGCAGTAGGGTACACACCCCTAAAACAGAATTATCTTCTGTAGGGTGGGTCCCTTGTAGTTCAGGCTTCCCCCCACTATGTGAGTGTTCTAAAAACCCATCTGTATCATTATACCAGCTGGTGTTGCTGTGAGAGGCTGCATTTGGCTTCAGTGAATTTTTTTGAAGACTCTTTCAACATGTCTGCCCATTTCATGATGGGGAATTTACACAGTCAACATGCAGCAGTAAAATTTTGTTCCGTTAGGAAAAAATGTGGCAGGAACCATGGTTATGCTACAGATAGCTTACAAAGAAGCTGCCCTTAGTAACTAACACAAGTTTATGAATGGTTTTCTTGTTTTAAATGAGGTGAAATGGTGAATGATGATCAACCTCATTCTGGGAGCCCTTTGACCAGCCAAACTAAAGAAAATATAGTAAGAATTTGTCAGGCCATCTTGGAAGACCACAGTTGGACTATTGATGAACTTGTGGAGTTGACTGGGGTGTCATGGAATTCCTACCAGCAAATTTTATCTGAAGATTTGGGCATGAAACAAGTTTCAGCAAAATTTGTGCTTTGCTTGTTCATGCCTGAACAAAGAGACAATCTCTTGGCTATGTCCCATGGTTTAAAGGAATGGTTGGACCCTGAACCTGATTTTTTTTCACAGTCATAACCGGAGATGAATCTTGGTGCTATGGTTACATCCCCAAAACAAAACAGTGATCTAGCCAATGGAAAATTGTCACTTCTCCGTGACCCAAAAAAGCACAACCAGTGAAGTCAAATGTGAAAACAATGATCATCTGTTTCTCTGAGGTGAAAGGGATTGTGCACTTGGAATTTGTTCTTCCAGGTCACGATGAATGGAAGTTTTTATCTGGAGATTTTGAGAAGGCTGTCATGATCTGAGGAAAAAACATCCTGACTTGTGGCAAACCAGTGCACCTCCCACACCGCACTGAGTGTTCAGCAGTTTTTGACCAAAAACAGCAGGACCCCTGTGCCCCACCCTCCCTATTCACCAGTCTTTCCCAAAGAGAATTTTGTTTGTTGTTTGTTTCTCTGAATGAGAAAAAGTCCTCAAAGGGAAACATTTTGCTGATGTGGAAGAGGTAAAACCACAAACAGCAGAAGCACTAAAAGGTATCAAAATTGGCAAGTTCAAAAACTGTTTTGAGCAGTGGGAAAAAAGTCTCAATAGGAATATTGCATCAAATGGGGAGTACTTTGAAGGTGACAGAAGTTTCAACATGTTAGAATAAATACACAACTTTTTATAAATAAATTTTGTTTTCTAGGGACCCTCCCTCATAATCTTCACATCACCATGTGGAAATTGAGATTCAGAGAACTCGCACACAAAAAGTCATGATACTCAGGCCACTCATTACTGTGGATGATAAACTGTCCTTCATCTCTGATCCAGGAGTCATGTTTTATTTTTTTTTGTTTGCTTTATGTTTTCTTTTTAAGATTTTATTTACTTATTTTTCGAGAGGGGAAGGGAGGGACAGAGGGAGACATTAATGTGAGGTTGCCTCTTTCGTGCCCCCTACTGGGGACCTGTAAAGTCCAAGCATGTGCCCTGACTGGGAATCTAACTGGTGACCCTTTGGTTCACAGGCTGGCGCTCAATCCATTGAGCCCCACCAGCCAGGGCAGAGTGTTGTGTTTTTAACAGCATCTATAAAGCCATGACAGGCTAACTTAAAAGCTCTCAATTATGGTTAAAGCACACACCCTTCACAATTCTTGACACCCAAGTCAAATTCTGAGGAACAATATAGACTGAGGCTCACAGGCTGATTCCTGAGACAGGGAAAGGAAAATTTACTTGTCCTGTGGTCCCCGTGACCAAAATGGAAATCCAGCACCTAATCAGACTATCTGAGTATTAGAGATAATATTTGTCTCACCTAGAGATTTTGTGCAAGGTGACCAGGAAATGTG
This sequence comes from Glossophaga mutica, assembly GCA_039655065.1. NCBI lineage: Eukaryota > Metazoa > Chordata > Mammalia > Chiroptera > Phyllostomidae > Glossophaga > Glossophaga mutica. The sequence goes on from CM077303.1 coordinate 165,461,675, forward strand.
TCAAATTTAGCTGTAGTCTTAAGCAGCCACCCAGTGCTGGAGCAGAGCAACAGGATGTCCCCGCAGCTGTTCTCCAGGGACCTAAGTTCCTAAGCCCCCTCTAAACTACAGGTGGCTGTTACTGATAACTATACTGACTGGAGCCTCTGGCAAAGGGAGGCAGCTTTTGCTGGAGATGCCCTTTAGGTACTAGACTCACTGCCTTTCCAATAGGTTTACCCAATGCATTCATTTGAGAAACGGATATTGGGCTATTGCTGGGAACTTTTGGAGAATAAGTACCTTTTGTAGGATTTCCAAGTGACATTGTGCCCAGATATTCCCACCTTGGGCTGGGGGCCACTCAGATGCTAACCACAGAGTTGGAGAGGCTCTAAAGCCTTGTATTAGATGGAGATGGTATACTCAAGAGAGAAACTAGTCTGCTTCTTCGGTCATGTCTTCCTTATACAAAAAGGTCACAGGCACACCCTAGGAGCCTTTTAGCTCCCCCACGACCAATAACAGGGGATGCTGTTGACTACCTTGGGACCCGACCCTACTTCCACAAGTTTCTCAGAGATGCTTGGATTTGGTCTGCTGATGGCTTGGCCAAACTAAAGGCTGATGGTGTCCACTGGGTGGCAGCAGCCATCCAGCCCCAATTATTATTCCAAAAGTCTCACTCTTGCTTTAGACTAGTAATGTGCCAACCACCATCTTCATTGTTTATTTTATGTTTTGTGTATAAATGTTTTCTTTACAAGGAAGATTTTCAGTTCATATAAGGCAGGGATCAAATCATGTATCCACAAATTGTCACTCAGATCAAATTCTATATTTTATGATCAATTATGACAGAACTAATCTTAAGTGTTTTAAAATTATATATTTGTTTTATATCTTTCCTCAGTGTATTTGAAATATATAATCTAGTTTATGTGTGTGTCTTGATTTAGTTGTTGTAAAAATAACCATATAGCCACAAAACAGTTCACCTGTTTGCATAGAATACTGAGGTGATTCATTGCCTAAGAGTGGGGCAAAGACAGTAAGTGGTGAATCCTTATTATGTCCTGGTGCAGATCCCCATGGTCTCTTGTCCCAGCCAGATGCACTGAAAGAATGGGCCCGCTGTTGGCTTCTGGGAGATGTGTCTCCTTGATGCAAAGAATCCTATTTGGTTGAACGATGTCTATTAATATCTGCTGCCTCTATCTCTGGCTGGTGTGGCTCAGTGAAGTGAGTGCTGGACTGTGAACCAAAGGGTTGCTGGTTCGATTCCCAGTCAGGGCACATGCCTGGATTGCAGGCCAGGTCCTCGGTAGGTGGGGTATGTGAGAGGCAACCACACCCTGTTGTTTCTTTCCCTCTCTTTCTCCTTCCCTTCCCCCCTCTCTAAAAATAAATAAATAAAATCTTTAAAATATGTCTCTGCTGCCTCTAGTAATTATTCTTATACTTGGGTCTTTATTATCCTCAGTGTTGTTGAGTCTTACGAGACTGGATATAACCAGAAACTACTGTTGGCATGGAGTAGCTGCACATGATTTTATGTCCAGCTTCAGCCCTCTGAGGCAGTGCTTTCTTGGAAGTTAAGCTGGACCAGGGGAAGCTGTGCCCAGTTAGTGTTCCATTATCCTTTGAAAAGTGGAACTGACTGGCAGGCAGTACTGCTTTTTAGGGTTCTGCAGTAAGTTCACCACCAGACTCAGAACAATAAATAGCATTGCTATATGGTGGAAAGAATACTTAATTTTTAAATGCATTTTAGCCTTTTATCTCCTCAGAGTTAAAAGTGTCACCTTAAATAAGTCACTTCACCTCCTTTCATAGTACTCACTGCATCATTCAGTTCTCCCACCATGTATTGAATTTCATTATTAGCAAACCTACAGTATAACTGTGTACTTGGTTATTATTTATAAATGCCATTAGAGAGAGCTATAGAATTTTGCTTCTTATTCCTTAGTTTTTCTGTTTTATCCTAAAATTTTATACAATGTTTAGAATGAAAAAAGAAAAAGACTTCAGTGTTAGATCCTTATTCTAAATTTCAGATCTGCCATTAACCATCATTTTGAATTCACACAAGTTAATAATATTGGTGTAAAATGAAGATGACATTTATTGTTAAATATTGTGAGAGTTGGAGAGTATAAAATGTCTGGCATTAGTTACAATTCCATTAATTTTAGCTATGAAAATGAAAGAAATTATTATTAATGAATGTTATTTTTTTAACCAAAGCATATGTGCACCTAAATTTGCTTTAATATAGTTATTTAAGTAGTGATTCATTTTTTTCTAAAACATCTTATAATCATTTATTTACATTTCAAAATATTTTTGAGGTCAGTTTTAATAACTATTTCAGAAATGAAAAAAATTATATAGAAAGATTAAAGGAACTGATTAAGACCAGACTTTAAATCACTGAAATTCTGTGAATTGATCTTACTGTGGTGACTTTAGATGCTATGTTTAGTTAACTGTTTTGCTTCCTGTAATTAGCCTTCTTGGAACAAAAGTGGAATTCGTGGTGCTAAAATTGTCTGGCATTTACATATATTCATTTATGCAAAGGTTTGTTTGCCTTATGATTATACAATAGGCAATCTGATAAAATATAGAGGTTGGGCTTTTTCACTGATTTTTTATTTGCTATTTACTTAGTTTTTTTCTTGTATTTTTCAAAAACTTCAGGAGAAAACAATTTGTGTTTACCTTTGATTACCTTTATTACTTCAGTTCCTCCAGCCTTTGATCCATTTCTCAATCTTTTCTAAGTGATTTATGACTATCCCCTTTTCTTTTTATGAATATACATATGGTTTATAAGTATACCATATGATCACTTAGCAGTATATTTCAAGGAAAATTCAACATTAATTTTTCCAGAAAATACAGTTGAATTCAGCAGTATAGACAACATTTGCTAATACATGATATGATGTGATAATATATCTTGGCTGATTTATAGACTTTGAATCCAATTATACTTCCCTCAGGCTCAGTTTTCTCATCTCTACAAAAAGGATCATGGTCTTTTCATCTCCCTGGGAATTGAGATGAGGGCAATCAATAAGATAATGCATGTGAATGCCCTGTCAATATGAGGTATTTACATTTTTAGCATAATATAAATTTCCCTCTCTTGCAAATAATAATGGAATAGAAACTTTGTTCTCCCTCACATATCTCCCTACCCCCTACGTAAGTAAATAGCTACTTCATTCAGCCAGTTTCTCATGACTAACAGCAACTCTTAGCCTCTTTGTCTCTGACTATCCACTTTCAATTTATTAGAAATTTCTGTGGACCTTAAAAATATTTTCTAATTTTAGCTACTTTTCACCATTACCCTGCTACTACTCTCACAGTCATGACAATAGGTCGCATTTGTCGAGTTTTCACTGTGCTCCAAGCACTACTTATTTAATACTCTTAATGCCATGAGTCTGAACCTGCATCGTAGCCTAATACTGGATACTGCAATGGCCTCCTAGTGGTCTCCTTTCATCTTTCATTCCACTCTACTGTCACTTTCCATGTACCAATCAAAGAATTTTTTTTAAGATTTTTGTAAGTGTTATCAATTATCTCATGATTCTAGGCAAAAACTGCCTTGGCTCTGCATCTCAAAGTTAAAGCCCAAGTCCTTACAATGGCCCTAGAGCCTGCCTGCTGGCCCCTCTAACACCCTTGCACAAGTCGGAACTTTGTTCATTGGGATCTAACCACATGGGCTTCCTGACCGCCTCCATAACTTCAAGCTCTTTTGCCAGAGGGCCTTGAACTTGTGATTCCCTCAGCCTATCTTGTGTGGCTTTCTTCTTTATTTTATTCAGGTTATCTACTCAAATGTTATTTTCTTAGAGATGTCCACAGTGGACCACCCCTCCTTCCACCCATTTTCAGTTCACTGTCACTCTCTCTGCATGTGTATTCCAGCACGGTCTTTTTCCTCCACTGAACGAGGAACAGCACCAGGACAATCCCTGTTGTTTTCACAGTTACACCCCCTGCACCAGAGCGATGCGCCTCAGCAAACAACGCCGTAAAAACTCTTGTGATACTTGTAGTCTTTTATTGAAAGCTTGTTATGAAGTTTAATTCCCTTAGCTTTATTTTACTTTTTTAAAAAACATGTTAATTTACAATGTCGAAGGTTCATGGAAGACATTTCTGTACAACATAGTGGCAAAGAGTGCTCCTTCTCTTAAGCAAATAGTGTGACTTTATCTCACAGATACTGTTTTTTTATAATTCCTTATGCTTCCCTTTTGTGATACTCTCAGAGCAGTCTTATGGCCCAGTTAGTGTAACTGCAAAATGATGTTTGTGTTTTAAGTTAGTTTTGAGATTTGTTGTACCATCCACTCTTTATCCTCTGATTCAGTCAATTTTCCCATTTGACCATTTCAATTCTTACTGAAAATAAATAATATATAAAATGTTAATAAAACATACCTATGCCAATCCCTGAAACTCTGTTTTTCTACTCTTCAATATGTGTTTCAGCTTGCCATGCTTTAAACTAAGAGACAAAATGACCTGCCCTCACTCAGTACAGGAGGCTAGAGTAGGCCTGATGAAATATTGGGTAATTCTACCTATGTTGACTCCTTCATCTGTTTATCTCCACACTTTAGAAGATTCTCCAGCAAATCTACACGCAGTGCACTCAGGACCCCCATGTTCATGCCTGCTGCTGTCCCTTCAGTGTTGAACAAGGGGTTTCAGATATTCTTTCTTCACCATCCTACACAAAGGTATGAAACAATCAATCTTTTCCCGTTTTCATTCTGAGAATCACTGGTGGGTGCAGCAACAAAAACAGGGCCATTGTGTGTGAGTTCAGAGCTCAAGAAGACATGAGATGAGGGCTTTTCGCCCTTTTCTGGAGCATATTGGCTTGGAGTGGGTTCATCAGATTAGGTGCTTGATAACATGAGACAAATTGTCCGGTCTTAGCTCGGCACCATAGTATCTGTTCAGTGCACCAGTGGTACCAACCTCTGAGGGTGATTCTGATGATTATATGAGATCATGCACAGCAAATACCTACCACAGAGTTAGGCAGAATTAAACATTGGATCATTCTATTATAAGCGATTAATAATATGTTATTTTGTTTTGTACATGTTTGATTTTTTAATAAAGTTAGGAAACTTTTAGTCAGACACATGTAAATATTATAACCTTGGAAATTGCACTTTAGCTTTCTTATTCTTAATTGCCACATTTGAAAATGGAGATAACTAACATTTCTTACACAGTATATAGGAGGAAATTAATAAATAGTTCCCACTATGACTTTTACCACTCAATTTAAAATTGCTCTTCAAACCTTTTAAGTTATATTTATATATATGCTAATTTGTTGGGAACCACCCTGCCTGGTTTCAGAAGCTGTAAGCCCCCCGTGGCTAAGGCTGAATAAAAAGACCTTGGGACCAGAAGCCACTAAGAAGACAAAGCTTATCTTCCAGGCAGGGGCGCCACCTCTCTCCCCTTTATTTCATGCTGCTTGGCCCAGGGTAGATGACTGGTTAGCCAATGACAGGTAAAATTCCTCAAGGGAGGGACAACCTGACAGGCATGGTCACAATGGGACCATCAGGGAAGGACTTGGGGGACTGTAGAAAAAGGGGGTGATGGACCCTCACCTCTCAGCTTTGACATAGCCTCAGTCCTCATTCTATCTGTAAAAAGTCCCCTAGTCTCTTGATTGCTCACACTCCCCACCTGACTTAAGCCTGAAACAATGCTGCAGGTGGGTACAGCCCTGTGCTGGAAAGGGCACGTTCCCCAGAGCCATCAGGCCTAAGAAAGAACACATAAAATCCTGTGAAACCTGCTTTGCTAATACACTCAATTTAAATGATAAGGACCCAAGCATGAAATGAATTGGTTTCTCCAAAGTTTTATGGCTCTTTGGCTATCTGACCCTGACTCAGAATAAGCCCTCACAGTTCTTTGTATGTTATCTATTGTTTGATAATTAATGCCTGACAATGATTGATGAGCTTTATGTATACACCCTGTATTCCTATGCAAATTAAATCCAGTGAAAGCCCATTGAGGAACAGGCTCAAGGCCCTTCTCCTCTGAGTGATCAGCTATCTTTCCTCCTCAGACAGATCATGTCTTGGTAGAATTATTCTCATCTGTGGTGGATGGGGGGGCTCTGCCTGCAGATGCCCCCCATACTAATTCATATATGTCATAGTTTCACACACATATACATGTAATACACATAGGCATATGTTATATATGTAAATTATGCAACACACATGCCTATGTGTAATAAAAGCAGTTTTATCCTAGTTAGATAATATATACTTTAAGGAAATGAGAGCCCCTATTCTAACTCTGTTTTAAAGGAATTTTTCATTCTACTCACTATGAATGGTATATACAAAGTCAAAAATGCATAAACTAAAGCAAATGCAAACATAGTTTATCCCAATTAATTTTACATTTTTTCACATTTTAAAAATCTCTTTAATGTTTTATATAATATTCTTTATTTTTCATTTAATTTTTAATATTATTTTATATCAGTTTCAGGTGTACAGCATAGTGATTAGACAATCATATGATTTACAAAGTGATTCCCCCAAAATTTCAAGCACCACCCTGGCACCATACTTGGTCATTATAATACCATTGACCATATTCCCTATGCTGTACTTTACATCCCCACGACTGTTCTGCAACTGCCAACCTGTAATTCTCAATCCCATTGCCATTTTTACCCAGGCCTTTCCTTTCTGGCAACCATCAGTTTGACCTCTGTACCTATGAGTCTGTTTAGTTTTGTTTGTTCATTTATTTTTTAACGCAAAAGTGAAATTATAAGGTATTTGCCTTTGTCTGACTTGTTTAAATTATCCCAGTGAATTTTAGAATAAAATACTGCACAAATGGGAGTGATGTGTAGGCACACAGATGCTGTGGGTGTGCTTTGCTTCCTTTTAATAGAATTTAGCTTAGATGGTCTGTTTTATTTCCCCCTTTGAATTAAATAAGCACCTCAGTTTCATTACACAAGATTTGTTTTAACTACATCAGCAAGGTTTACAAATGGAAATTGCTTTCTTAAGAATCAAATTATACAAAGGTATAGTATTAAACTGGGGTTATGACTGTAGAATTCTGTCTATAGATATAATAGAGAAATCTTTAAAGTATTAGCAATGTATATTTTCAACAAATTGATTAGCTTCTGTCATTATCCAAAACAAAAGAAAGAAAATCAGAAATGTCTGTCATTTTTATCACATTGAATAGGTCTGAGGTAGTTGACTCTCTTCTAATACCTTCAGTCTTGGTATCTCAAAGTTTATCCATCAAAACACAGCCCCATCCCTTTTATTCTTGCCCAGCAACTAAAATGCCAACTGATCATCCAACCAACCATCTAGAAAGCTCTCACTTACTCCTTGATTTATTTTTTGTGTATTCAGAAAATGTATAGTGAGCACTTTCTTTTTAAAATATTTTTTATTTTTAATTACAGTTAACACACAATATTATATTAGGTTCAAATGTACTGCACAGTGATTAGACATTTATGTAATTTATGAAGTGATCACTCCAATAAATCTAGCACCCATCTGACACCATATGCAGTTTTTACAATATTATTTCCTAAGTAAAGCCAGTTTCTATCCCCAAATCTCTGGTGAACCCAACGGCTTTGCGGTGGACAGTCATTATGCAAATGATCAGGCAGACAAGTATACTACCATTCTGCAGGTTGTTAAAGTCTTGTGAAGAGAGCTGCCTGGTAGGACAAGAAGCTCTCATAGATCTAACAAGGCTTCTTACTGGAGGTGGAGATTAAAACAAAATCTGCAACATTTTCTAAGACAGAGTTCTGGAGACAGGTAGCCTGTCATTTATAAAGTGTCTGTGTTTGAAGGAACTTCTAGAAGGCTAGTGGGTTTGTGTTGGGGAGTTGAGGCGGAGCATGTAGGGAATGAGGCTGGGAAGTTGAGTAGCATACAGATTTTGAGTTGATCATATGTCACTTTAACAAATTGATCTTTATCTTAACTCTGATGGGAAGCAATTAATGACTTTCAGGGAGGGTGGTGACCCAAGTTGCATTTTGAAAACATCACCCTGCTTACAATGTAAGATATGAATTTCAGGAGGACAGGGTATACACAGAACACTCATTAGGAAGCTATTTCATTAATCAAGGAGACAAATGTCCCTTGAGAGAAGTGAATGATTTAATAGATATTTAGAAGGTAGAATGAAAGTTGTTAGTGATTGATTGAATATGGTAAGTGAGGGAGCAACAAGGATCCAGAACAAATTTTAGGTTTCTACTGATTTTTCTTTTATCACTATTTGCTTTCTCTTATTGCTCTATATTTTGACACTCACACTCTACTATAAATTTAGTATAAAGTTTAGATATTTTTGCATATCAGTTTTTTCTTTATATATTGAGAGTGTTCTATTTTTCATTTCCCATAAACCCTGGTGTCCAGAAACCGTCAATGTTCTTGTACTCACAGAGCTTCAGTCCGTTTTGGACTCCGCAACTATAACTTTACTACTTCAACCTTTCCTTTATCCTGGGATGAGGCTCTGGCATGTTCAGGCCTTTGTTGTAGCATCCCATTGTTGCTTTTAAAGATAAAGTAAATATTTATTTAAAGACACACACATAGTGTTAACTAAAATGGGCATAGATTAAAAAATTTTTCTTCTGACTTCTGCCTTTATGTTCTTACTTTCAGAGGACTCCTTAACTTCTAATGTATCTTTTCAGAGGCATTCAATAAATATCAGCATGTGTGTGTGTTATATGTGTGCGTATTCCTCTTCTCCACTTTAAAAATCTCATTGTCCATTTCATATGCCAAAGTAAATTTCAGGTGCATTAAAGGTTTAATTTTTTAATGAAATCATACAAATCATATAATACTAGAAAAAATATGGAAAACTCATTTTATATTGGATTGCCAAAAATAATAAAAGATTGGGAAATTAGACTGCATGAAAGTACAAAATATAATTTTCCTAAAGTGATTTTAATCTTGAGATGTACCCCTAGGCCGTACTTCCAACTGTAGCTCTAGCTCTGCCTCATGACATCAGCTCCCTTCATGATGGCTCAGACAAAACCAATTCTCCTCAAATAATCAAAGCCTCTATCAGATGCACTGAAGACAGTAAAAGATTATATTATACATTTCCTGACAGCAAAGTAATTCAGTGGACTGTCTTCATGTTATTCCTGGTAGTTGAATTTAAAACTTCAGAAAATAATGATTTTTAATGGTCAGGCTCACTCCTTTGCCTTTCTAAATATGATAACTAGGAAAAAAAGGTATACAAATTGTTCAGAAATTTCTTCCAAGTCAGAATTACTAAGGGATATTTATTTTACAGGTACTTTGGACTTCCTGTTTGGGTGTTTTTCCAATATAGAGTTAGAATCAGTCGAATATTAGCATGTAATGCTAGCATAATATTTTTTAAATGTTAGTATAAAATAGGGTAATTTAAAATTTGAAGCATAAACCATTCTTTCTGGAAATATTTTTAGAATGAATATGAGTGTTAACTTTATCAATGTAACTTTTTTCATGCAGACCAAGACTGTCGAAAATGCTCTTGGAATATTTGGATAGCTATTCTTTAGCATGAAGAAGATGAAGGCTGCAGGAACAGTATTTGGACTAATTTGCACTTTGTTTCTGGTTGGAGCTGGAGACCAGGGCTAAGAAGCATTGCATAGGGAACATATAAACACAGAACACTGCTGTTTTCTCTGAACTAGAGCCTCTGCCATACTGGATGGTGAACTACATTTAGCAAGCCGGTTGGAACTACATTAGGCCTTTCTCCTTAAAGCCTTGAGGTTTCTTTTCTGCCTAGACTTCCTTCCCTGTTTTTCTTTTTTTCTTAATGAAAATCGCAGTTTGTCTCCCTATTTTTTGGTCAATTTCTTAAGGCCACTGTCACCTATTTTATGGAATTTCTTCCATGTATTATCTCCTTTCGTGCTAACATTAAAAGCGGATTCCACAGTACCTTCCTAGCTTCAAGCTTCTGCTGTAAATTACTAAGGAGAAGAATCAAGAGGATCTCCCAAAGCAACTGGTCTGCCATTTTTTAACCTACTACAAAGAAATTAACCGAAAGGTTTTTATTTTCTATTCTCACATTACCTAGAAGCTTTCACTGCCCCTCTGAACTCTCTTGCCACATAGATAGAATTGCAAACCAATGAAAAGATAAGCAGCCCCTGACATGCTGGACTTGGCTTGGTTCTGCCAGATAGGCCTTGGTATTGCTACAAGCTGGTGATTCTCCTGTTAAACACAAACAGTATCAGAGCATCGATATAAGACAAAGCCATTCTGGGACCATGATGGATCATGATGAAAAAAAAAGATCACTTTGTACCTGTGCCTGAACACAGACAAAACACAAACATCATCTCAGCTGAAAGAACAACCAACATTCCCCTATCCTGATTCATCTGAGTGAAAGCTATTTGTAATTAATTGTAACTTTAGTCTATTCTATTCTTCCCTTTGTTAGAGAAGAATTATTAACATACCCAATTGTAGAATCAGCCCTGCTTCCTGATAGTACTCAATCTGGAACAAAACTCTGTTTCCTTGGACCCTCCCAAAATAACCTAACCAAAGTCCAAATGCTATGATAAGTGCTCTATACTCTCTTACTGAACTGGCCATGGTGTTTGTTCTCCATCTCTGTAACAAGTAGTAAGGCTAACTTGTGCAGCTACAGATGCATGCCTGGTAGTTTTTGGCTGGAGGACAATGACAAGAGAGAGAAAATGGGAGCAAGATTGTGGGGTATCTATTGCCCACTTTGAGGATTTAGCTTTTACTCTGAGTGAGATGGGATGCTATTGGAGGATTTTATGTTTTAACTTGTTAGAAATTTTACATTTAAAAAATTGTAACAGTTTTCAATTCACAGTCCACAGAAATATTGCAAGAACCACACACAGAACTTATACTTCATTCAGATTCACAAATTATTATCACTTTGTCCATTTATTGTCTGTATAATTTTACTTTCTTCTGAATCATTTCAGAGTAAGTTGCAGACACCATCATGTCCTTGTACCTCTAAATAATGCATAATCTGTTTCCTAAAATAGAGGGCATTCACTCACAAGTATAGTGATCAAATCAGAAAATTTAATATTGATACAATGTTACTATTCAATTTATAGACCTAATTCAGACTTCACTAATTGCTCCAAAATGTCCTTTATGTATTTTTTGTTTTTTACCTGGTTCAGGATCTGATCAATGATTATGCACTAGATTTAGTTTTAACTTTAGATTTATTTAATCTACAATTACTCAGATTTTCCTTGTCTTTTTTTACATTGACATATTTGAAATATATAGGCCTTTAATTTTGTGTTTGTTGGTTTCTCCTTATAATTAGATTCATTATATGCATTTTTGGGAAAATACTACATACTTACTTGTCATTATTTTTAAAATCAGTTAATCATATGTTTTTGAGTCTATGTCTAAGCTTTATACCCTGTCTTGCTGGTTAGTCTGTCTATATATACATCTATATCATATAATATTAATTATTATAGTGATATATATAATTATTATATGTTAATTATTGTATTATTTATATTAGGTAGTAAATCACTTACTATGTCTGCCAGCTATTAAGCTAATCTAGATACTTTGCATTTCCAAATACATTTTAGGATCATTTTGTTAATTTTTACTAAATCCTGTTGAAATTTTGATTGGAATTATATTTTAACTATAAATACATCTGGAGAAAATTGAGTTTGTAATAATATAGATTTTATCATCAGAAACCTGAAATTTAGGGTCTCTTTTTAAAATCAGTGTTTTATAGTTGTCAGTGTAAAAGCCAAGTATGTATTATGTTAAATTTATCCCTAGAATTTTATATTTTGGTATGCTATTTTAAAGGATTTTTTAAATCTCAATTTTAGTTGTTTATTTCTTGATTATGGAAATGTAAGTGATTTTTATATATTGATGATCAATAACCTCACTAAAGTTACTTGTTAGTAAAAATGGCTTTCTGTAGATTTTGTACAATTGTAAATGGACACATTGAGCTTATTTATGATAGCTGCTTTAGATTCTTTGTCTGATAATTTCATCATCTCTGTTGTGTCTATACTTACTTCTACTGACTAATTTTTCTCCTGATTATAGATCACATTTTCCTGCTTCTTCACATGCTAGTAATTTTTAATTTGATGCCAGGCATTGTGGATTCTATGTTGCTGACTGCTGAAGTTTGGTATATTCCTTTAAAAATCATTAAACTTTGTTCCAGAGACGCTTAAGTTGCTTACAATTTTGTTTGATCCTTTCGATGCTTTTTTTAGATTCTTTTGTTGTTTAAAAACAGGTTTACAACAGAAGTCAGCAATTTTTTTGCAGGATTTTTCTTTAAACATAGAGAAAATTTATTGAGTATTCTTTTCAAAGCCATCTAGTTTAAGCACAAGTTCAGTTTAAGAGGAAAATATGTTCAGAGAGTAAATATGTTTAACTTTGTGGGCCATACAGTCTTCATTGCAACTACCTGACCAACATTTTAGAGTGAAAGTGTCCTAACCATAGAAAATATAAAGAAAGGAGCATGGTGAAGTCCCAATAAAACATTATTTAGTTACACAGATGGTAGGTCAGATTTGGTCTTGACACTGTAGTTTGCCAATCCATAGTCTGGAGTCTACTTCCTTGTAGAGTTTCTTTGCCTCATTACTGGAGGACCCTGTCTGGAGTTTCTACCGAATGCCCTGCTTACTCAGCAAGGACTGTTCATGCGGGCTGGTAGAATCTCAAAGATATCTGTCCCTATGTGAACTCTGATCATTTTTCAGCTTATAGCCCCTGCTATTTTTCTCTTAGAAAGTGTTCTCTGTCTCTCTTTGTGAACTTTACCCTATAAATACAAAAATCAGAATTCAACCAAAGACTTAAGCATATTCTCTGGATCTCTTTCTCTGTATACCTGTCTTTTCTTCACCTCCCTGCCTTATAAAGTCTACCTGTCCCAGACTCTGTCTCCTCAACTCAGTGCAGCCCCATTTTCTGCTGCGCTGACCCTTTAGGGTCCATAATTCAGAAAGTGCTCAAGAACAAATCTGAGGTGATGATAGAGTGCTTTTTCCCTCTTTCTCTGTGAGATCACAATCCTGTGCTTCCTATTCAAATATCTGAAAACCCTTGCTTTGTATATTTTGCCCAGGTTTCTAGTTGTTTACAGCTGAAGGAAAGCTTTATACTTTTTTACTCTTACTTACTGTGTATATACTAAAAGCAACAGTCTTCTAATTACTTATTTTAACATGTAAATTGTCTTTAATATGGCCACTAAGTTCCTTTATTAAAACTAGCTCTTTAAACCTGTCATCATAATGTAGTAATTTTTTGAGCATTTCTGTATCAAGAAAAAAATCCCCAGGCTCATCTTGAACTCTCTTTTCCTCAGCCTGAAAAAGACCTTTTCCCAAGAAGACCTGGTTCTTTGTTATGGGGAATAGTATTTAAATATAGAAGAGTTTGAGGCAGAGGAGTGATATTCAACTTACATTAAAATATCATCATGGTTCTTTATTGTTTAATGGACCATACCAGACAAAAGCAGGGTGCACAGAGCAGGAAAGACAGCATTGCAATAAAATCACACAAAATCGTAGTGGCTAAAACCAAAGTAGTAACAGTAGAGATGGGATATATTCTAATGACGGGATTGATAATTAATATAATTCACTGAAATATTATATGTGAGTTATGAGATAAAAAGATACATTATTATTACAGTTCCTAGAGCTTGGGACAATCCTGAGTTATAAGATGAACCTTCAGCCAAATTTGGTTTGAATATTAAGATTGATGATGCTACAAACACCCCAAGAGGGTTAAAAAAATGTCTGTTAGTCACATGATGAAGCTTTCTGGGACACCAGGGTAGCTCCCAGGCATGTCCAAACATAGTTTTAGAGAGCAGGGACCTGAAACTGGCTTAGAGTTTTACGGGGGTTAGTGGGTGGGACCTGTGCACAGAAAGGGCCTTGTGTGCTTTGAACCTACTGCCAACAGAAGAACCTGGGCTTCTTTGTCAGCTTTCCCAGATGTGGAGCGCAAGAGGAAGAGCTGTCAGCAAGCAAGTCAAACATTGAAAGGTGGTGTCAATCTCTACTACATAGAGCTCCTTACAAGGGTTTTTTTTCTTTGAATAACTAGAGTTATAGAGTTGCCATTAACAGAAATGAAGAAGACTGTTCATTGAAAAAGTTTGCAGGGGAAAATTCAGAGATTGAATTTAAGCATGTTGCATTTCAGAACTCTCTAAGATTTATACTGGAGATTTATATTTTTTTTCTTTTTTATTGTTCAATTACAGCTGTCCCCATTTTCCTCCCATTACACTCCCCTGCCCTACTCACCCCCACCTCCCACATTCAGTCCCCCCATGGTCTGTTGTCTTTGTCCGTGGGTCCTTTACACATGTTCCTTGATGCCCCTTCCCTCCTTTCCCCGTTACCCTTCTCTCCCCTCTGTACTGTCAGTTTATTCTTTATTTCCATATCTCTGGTTCTGTTTTGCTCACTGTTCGTTTTATTGATTTGGTTCTACTTTATCATTCGTTCTTTTTTTTTTGTGAATTGTTTATTAAAATATTTCCTTGTGTTTACTTTTTCTTATTGAAGTTATTGAGATAATATTGGTTAATAACATTATATACATTTCAGGTGTACAACTTTACAATATGACGTCAGCACACTACGTGTGCTCGCCACCGAAAGTCTAATCTCCTTCTGCCACCGTATACTTGATTCTCTTTACCCTCTTTGTCCTTCCCCTGTCACGTCCCCCTCTGCTAATCGCCATCCTGTTGTCTGTATCTGTGAGTTTGGGGTTTTTTTGTTTGCTGCTTTTTGCTTTATATACTATGTGATTTATTATTTTTTACAAAACCAGGCGGCCCACAAAGGGGGTCGCAGCCTAATTTAAACAATATTGTTTGTAAAAATCAAAATTACACAATTTTATAAGAACTTTAATGTCAGAATCACTTAAAGATATACACCCTACTCTTAGGCAGTTGATTTCTTTGGACAAAACAACAAGCAAGGAAAATAATTTTCAAATAGGCGAATAAAATTATTATGTTATTTGTTAGTCAATCCTTTGATATTTATCAAACAATATTCTATATTGTTTTATGAGTAGAATGCATTAGAGCAGTGAAACTTTATTAATGTAGAGGTCTTTCTATTTAAAATTAATCTTGTGTAATTTTGAGTTATTATTTTTTAAAGTTACACACTACTTATGTTTAAAAATGTAACAATCATTCTGATTATTCTACAAAATTAGCTATATTGATTATGTAGTATATTAGAATCTGTAATGTGTTTCCATTTAGAAACATGTTCAAAGTTTGTTTGGAAAGAATTAGATTTTAACTTGATTTAGTCACTTTGGAAAAAAAGTATATTCAGGACCAGTTTGTTTTTTACACTCCCAACAAACTGGAATTGACAGAATCAATACCAATGCCAACTTGTATAAAATTAAATGATCTAGCAATTTTTCATGTTCTCTACAGTCCATGAGAGATAATGCATTTGGTAGCCAACACCCCCATTCTGGTTCTTTAGCTGTCTTGTGTGTTGCAGTAGTTGACCTGATATCGCTGCTCTTCCTTTCAAGTCAGTGGATTTAAAAAATACTTCTTTAGACATTCGATCTGGATCCAAATTGCATTTCTACTCTTGAAAAACAGCAAGTCATTTAATATCTGTAATCCTCAGTTTTCTTATTTATAAGTGTGAGGTTAATGTAAGTGATCTCCATTTGTGTGTAGCTCAAAAAATGCTTTAATGTCATGATTTAGAGTCAAGCCATCTTAGCCATCTATTTTCTTGAGTAGGTAAGATTTTATTAGCAGGAGTTTCCAACTCCAAAAACACCTCCTATTTCCAATCTATATCAATCCTCAACCACCAGACAACTTGCCTCAAGGCATAGAAGCTATCATCTAGAAGTGGATAGTCTAAGTGTGGAATCATCAGCAACTCAACCAGGCAGGTGGGGAAGAGGGAAAGGAAGAAAATTTCTGATACTATGGTGTCACAGAACAAATGTGAAGCTGATGTCCCCAGTTAGTGCTCTAGCAAGTTTTCCTACTGAAATACTGTTACCCATTGTTCTATTGTAATTTTGGAGCAGGATAACATTAATGCCATCACAGTGCTTATTGAACTGCTTTATCATATCCAAAGTACTTTATTTCACTCATTCATTTATTTCACTGATATTGGTTGATCCCCTTCTAAGGGCAGGCAGATGACATAAACTGTAATCCTTTTAATTAGCTTAACTTCTCCAGGTTTTGCTAGTATTTTTTCTCTTTTTAAATAGGGAAACTAAAGCTCATCAAGTGTGTGATCAAAGTCACATGGCTGATAAGTAACAGCATCATAGTTCAAACTCAGATCTTTGAAAGCATTGCTCTTTATCTTAAGCTTTGTGAAAAATCTTTATGGTTGACCTTGCTTCATAGAGAAGTTGCTTCTAAAATCCCAAATAATTGGCAAATAAATATGTATATGAAGAAAAATCTGTTGGATAGTTGGGTATTACTTATATATTCTTGTCCCTGCTTTTGAAGAAGTATCATTGATATGCCTAGCTTCTAAAAATATTGGAGTTCATGGATGCTTATGGAATGCATTTTCACATGCCCCCTAACACATAAGCTCTTACTGCCCTAAACATTTTGTGTCAGAATTAAAAAATGGAAAGCCTCACTTTGGCTTTTAGATCTAATTTACACCCTTGATCATAGCTTCCAAGAAATGCTGTATTTCAGGAGACTTGGGGTACTTTTCTAGATCAATAAAATAATGGTTCTTTCTCATTGTGTCTTCATTTTCAATGATCCTTATGAGTGATCTATAGGCCAGAACCCTGGGGAGAATTAGGACAGAGAGATAGGGGTCCAATAACTCAAACCCCTAAGAACAACATGTTTCTTTATATATTAAAGTGAATTCAATTTTTTTCTGGCTGGTGTGGCTCTGGATTGAGCACCAGCCTACAAGCCAGAAGGTCGCTGGTTCTATTCCTGGTCAGGGCACATGCCTGGTTGGGGCCAGATCCCCAGTAGGGGGCTTGCAAGGAGGCAACTGGTTGAGGAGGCAGCTGGTCAATATATCTGATGTATCTCTTGTATAACAACATTTCTCTTTCTCTCTTTCTCCCTCCTTTCCCATCTTTCTAAAATTAAATAAACAAAATCTTTTTTAATAAAGTGCTAACGTGAATCCACTTTTACTACCTTTTAACTCACTAATGTGTTAGTAGTGTTTCCTCATCCTTTTGTTGTTATTCTGCTTTCTGTTTTCTAGGTTACTGCCTGCATGGGTATCAGGAATGTCAGAATGACAACTGCTATAAACCAGAGCGAAACTGTAATTTTGTAGGTGACCGAGGAGATTCTACTGATGCAAATGAATGTGGGAGCTCCTGTACCTTTCAACTCCTGGGTTGAAAACTTCGATTGGGTAAGAGCCAACCCTAAGACCCCCCCAAAGGCCACACGCTTGGAAATGAAAATAGTAGGTTGTTAGTGTTAGGTCGGAGTCACTCAAGAAACCGGACGAACACAGCAAGCTAAGGAGAGCAGGATTTATCAGCGGGGAATAAGAGAGAAAGTGGAGCCAACCAAGGGAAGTTAAGAGGAAAGTGGGGCCAACCAACGGAGGCTGGGACTCACTCAGTTGTTCTTAGATCAGAGATTTTAAATGCAAAAACCTGCGGTTGGGGTGTTAGAGTCTGATCGGCTAGAGCTGGTTGCTGGGTGAAAGCTGCATCCTGTTACGTTGGATAAACCGACCCCAGACCCTAATCTTCCTGGGAAGGGTCTGCAGGCAGCTTCCCATGGTGCCATTTTCTCGCCTGGTGATTTTCATTCCTCCTAGGCCTGCCTAGATCTAACAGTTAGGTTGTCACCGTCACTCTAATCGCATTCACTGTGAGCGTCGCATTTTCTTCCCTGACTGCGACTGGAGAACTCTGGAGAGACCCCTGCCTGGTGCCACAGCAAGTAAGTCAAACATTTAATCAGTGTGTTTGTGTCCTAGGACTGCCATAACAAAGTGCCAGACTGGATGTTGTAAACAACAAACATTTACCGTTTCACGTTTTGGGAGGCTAAAATTCTGAAGTCAGGTTTCAGCAGGACTGGATTTGAGGACTTGGAGGGAGAAACATCTGTTCCATGCCTCTGTCCTAGTCCCCGGTAACCTCAGACATTTCTTGGCTTGCACATGGCATTCTCATCGTATCTTCACATTGTATTCCTTCCATGCATGTCTGCCTCTGTGTTCAAATTTCCCCTTCTTATTGGGACACAGCAGTATTGAATTAAGGCCACCCTGTGGACCTTATTTTAAGCTGATCATTGAAAAAGACTCCTTTCCAAATAAGGTCACATTTACAGGGACTGGAGGTTAAGACTTCAGCCTCCCTTAGGGAACAAGTTCAGCCCCTAACAGTGAGTAATCAAAATCCAATCTTATTTTGGTAATTGCAGATAGGGGATAATGCATGCTGCCATAAGGTGCATTTCCTGAATGAAACACCCTGAATTCTGCCACATGTTTGATCTTTCCAGAATCTCAAAATCCTGGTCTCTCAGAGGGTGACAATAAAATTTGCCTTGTGTGCCAGTGGGTTGTAGAGATCAAATGTGATGATGCGTAGGCGGGGAAAGCAGCATGAAGGCCGTAGAGGTGCCGTGCAGATGTCACTGCAGGTCACACCGGTTCAAGGGGTTGGGGACGGCTCATTTTTGCAATAAGGAGTGAAGGTCGAGTCTTAGACTTACTGGTGAAGGGATGAAGGACATTAGCAGAATAAAGAAAGGACATGAATTTTTGGGTGCTACAGGATAGAAAAAAGGTGTCTAGGTGTTGGAATTCCATAGGCCTATGGAAAAACAAAGCTGTCCAAATCAGCCTGACCAAGCCAGAGAAAGGATAGGGTCTAAGTTCCACCCAAACACTCAGCTCCACGTACATAGAATGTTTTGGATATTTGGATACACAAGTATAAAACTCAGTATCTTTCCTGTTGTGTTGCATATTAAAATTCTCAGTGTTTTATTTATGCACTCTACTGATGACTGAATTTTTGAAACCTCCCTTATTTATATTTCATAAGTAATCTTTGCATTGTTTTACAATAACTGAATAGTTTGGGGAGTCCATTAAATGATTTCTGTAACTATCTTGTTGATCAATGGCATAAATTTCCTGTCAGATGAGTTAAACTGCATACTATGAAGTACTTTGCTAAAAGCACACAGTTGGAAATTGTTTTGTCAGTGAGTTAGAGGCACTGCTCTTAGATTTCCCTTTTGTTTTTAATGGAAATGCATTTGGCAGACAGACCTCATGGAATATAATTAAAACCTCTAACTGTTCATCCATCTATGGACCGCTAGGCTGCTTCCAGATCTTGGCTATTGTAAATGATGCTGCAATGAGCACAGGGGAGCATAGATTTTTTTCCAATCACTGTTTTCTTTTTCTTTAGATAAACACCAAGGAGTGGAATTGCTGGATGCTATGATAGTTCTATTTTTAATTTTTTGAGGAACCTCTCTACTATTTTTTATAGCAGCTGCACCAATTTACATTTCCACTAACAGTGCATGAGCATTTTCTTTTCTCCACATACCTGTCAACCCTTATTATTTCTTTGTTTTTCATAATAACCATTCTAAGAGGTGTGAGGTGGTATCTCACTGTGCTTTGATTTGCACTTCCCTGGTGATTAGTGATGTAGAGCATCTTTTCATGTGTCTGTTGGCCATCCATATGTCAACTACATTTTAATTTAAAAACAACTCAGGGATGGAAAAGTGTAAATAATTCCCTCATTGTTATTTTTATCCTATCTGAATCCTGTCCTTGTTTCTAAGGCACTTCTTGTGTCTGGAGGCTACTCCAGTGGGCCTTCAGGGTGAAGAGGCGCACCTCAAGAATACCGTGTAGCAAGAGTCCAGTGCTGCCTGCACCATGAGCTTTTGGTATTTCGTATCTGCATCAGCCACGGGCCATTCAGATTCTCATTAAGGTAGGATCTTTGCCTGTGATGCTTCTGTGTTTAGTGAAGTTTCCTGCAAGTAGCACATGGCCAAAAAAGAGTTTGCTACAACTCTGCTAACTAGGCCAGAAGAAGCCTCCTTTAGCTGCTACTTGTGGTTCAAATGCTCTGTGGAGTTCACTAAGCTGGGACTGGGAACTAGCTTTGAGCTTAACATCATCCTCTATGATTTTGATTGAATCCCAGAGACTCCTTTTATGTTATCAATCTGTGTAAGACAGGTAAGGTTCTTTTTTCTATTTAGATACTTCCTTCCCTATCCTTCTTAGTCAAAGAAAGTAGAGTATTTGTGCCTCTAAAAGAAGAATGACTACCCATTTTAACTTATGTGTGAGTGATCATTAAGGGAACTGATATTAGACATTCTGGTTCTAAGCACACCGTGCAAAGTACTGAACTGCTCAGGAGAATGATCAATGTATGATTACACTGAACTGCTTATTAACTGTGACACAGTAATGCATTTTCTTACTGAGCATTAATTGGATGTTTCTGTCAGAGCTTTAATTTAGTATAATAAAGTGACAGTATTCAGAGAGCAAAATAACAAAGTATATATTAATATTAATGAGACTTGGTTCATATACCTTTACTCTTTGACAAGTTAAAACAGCAGCAAAAAGGAGATGAGAGAGGCACAGAGAGAGACAGAGAGAGGGAGCAAGTGTGCTCATCTCAAGAATCTAGTTAGAATTTTAAGAAAGCTGCCTTTAAAATCACGCTCCCGAGGCCACTGCTGTCCTGTTGCACGTGAGCAGTGGTGAAGTGCCCAGCACTGATGGAAGACGCCTGATCAGAATACCGAGGGCTCCCATGTTGGAGCGGCGAATGGCTGGCTGCAGAGTCCGTGTTTTATCTGAAACCTAGGACTCTGCGCTAATGATGCAGAAAAGCCAGCCTAACAAAACACATACAGCAAATATCACAGTAATTTGTTCTTGTATTTATATGGGTAACCTAGTCAAATATAATGCTTACAGTTCTCACAGGAGTGCTTCACAAGTGTCTGTTGAATGTGATACCTACGTGATGTGTGCCATGTGAAGGGTCTGGTTCAACTCTGCAGACTTTGCTTTTGCTATTCCTTTCACCCATGTTTACATTTGGCTCTCTTATATTATAAAAACACACTTTATAGTACTATAAAATGCACAATTAAACTATTTTGAGAGACATCTTCCTAGAAAATCATGTTGAACTCCTTTGGTTCCTTCACTTGATTCCTGTGGACATTTTTTTTTTAAGATTTTATTTATTTATTTTTAGAGAGGGGAAGGGAGGGAGAAAGAGAGGGAGAGAAACATCAATGTGTGGTTGCCTCTCACATGGCCCCCACTAGGGGCCTGGCCTGCAACCCAGGCATGTGCCCTGACTGGGAATCGAACCTGCGACCCTTTGGTTCGCAGCCCACACTCAATCCACTGAGCTACGCCAGCCAGGGCTAATTCCTGTGGACATTTAACAGCATCTTTAAAACCTGTCTTCCTATCATTTTTAAAAATATATATATTTTAAAGTATATGTCTATTCTTATTTAGTATCATTTATTACAAAAGAGATAAATTTTTCATAATATATATTGATATTTTTTTCATGAATTTCAGGGCAATCATTTTATTTTGCTAGTTAATGTGGTATGTATTTTTGATCATCATTACAAAGTACTTCTTAGGCTTCTCTCTGTGCGGAACCAGGCTGGATTTTACTCTGCTCGTGAGCTTGAAAGCATCCCAACCAGATGGCAAACACAGTCGGGGAAGATAATCTGCCTTTAATTTTTCTCTCTTTACTTGTATAAACTGAGTGTCCCTCATAGTTCCCCAAGTTCTTCCTGTTCACTGGCTATTCATGTATATTTATTCCATTTCAGCAGATAGGCTATAAATCCTGAGAGCAAGGCCTTCAGGTTTTAGTCTCTATGGCCTGCTCCCCAGGCTCTTCAGAGAAGGGACTGAAGGATAAAGGCACTGCTGGAAAAGAGTGGTACCCACCTAGAGCCTGCTGCCAAGCTTGGGACAGTCCTTGTTTGAGGGGGAAAAAAAAGGCTGTTAGGCATTGCATGCACAACCTCAAAGTTTTATCTGAGAATTTGTAATGTAAATCTGAAATATAGGTAGGCAATCAGATGCATTGAACCATTGAACAACGATGTAATAATAATATAGCTTAATGGGTAATATCGATTATGGAGCACAACCACAATAGTACACAATAATAGATACATTTATTGACAATTAAGTACATACCATTTATTGAACATCAACATGTAGTATTTCACATATTGAATAATTCTTGGCACAACCCTCAGCATTAAATAATGTGAGGGTGAGCCCCACTTTACTACAGCAGGGATTAGAGGAGCCTCATAGATATAACCTAATCATCCTATGGCTGCCTCGCCAGTCAGTGAAGGGCTACGAGTTGGAATTCAGGTGCATTTACACCCAAAACTGACCTGTTCTCCCACCACCATCCCAAAGTGTCCCTCACGGATAATAGTGAGTGTTTCACTCTCATAATGAGATAGACACTTTTGTGTTACTGAGGTCCAAATTAATTACATAGATTCATTTTCTTTTTTAAGAAAACAAAGTGAATAATAGTTCTTAGAATGGATTTGTGTAATTCTTACACTACTCCTGGAATAAAGGAGTGAATTCAGGGAAACCACAACAAAGAAAAGCTATTGTTTTAGCAAATATTTAGTAAAGAGCAGTACTATTTTACATATTATATGCATTTCATGCTTTAAGTGGAAAAAAAGAACTACTTTTTTGGTTTGGTTTGTTTTATTTTTTTATTTTTTTATTTTTATTGTTGTTCAAGTACAGTTGTCTCCATTTCCTCCACTACTCCCCACCCGCCCCAGCCATCCCCACCTTCCACCCTGAATCCTACCTCCCTTTGGCTTTGTCCATGTGTCCTTTATTCATGTTCCCTGATGACCCTTTGCTTCCCCTCCACCCTGTTGTCCCCTCCCACTCCCCTCTGGTTACTGTCCATTTGTTCTTTATTTCAGAGTCTCTGGTTATATTTTGCTTGCTTGTTTGTTTTGTTGATCAGGTTCGACTTCTAGGTGAGATCATATGGTATTTGTCTTTCACTGCCTGGCTTACTTCACTTCGCATAATGCTCTCCAGTTCCATCCATGGTGTTGTGAAGGGAAGGAGCTCCTTCTTTCTTTCTGCTGTGTAGTATTCCATTGTGTAAATGTACCACCATTTTTCTACTCTTCACTAAATAGATATAATTGAAACAATGTAACCTTTGTCTTAAGTCAAAGTGATGAGTAAATTACAATAAGATGAAAGAAGTATTTTGTTGAGAAATTAATCTTACTTTCTTTCTTTTGAAGTTTGCTTTAGTTATAAATTAAAAAAAAAAAACCAATGAAATGAAGTAGCTAAGCTTTTTCAAGAGAAATAACAACTTGAAAATATAACTAGTTTTAATGTGAGATGAAAGGGTTTTTAAGGTAGAAGGATTATTACCTAATAGTCACTGCTTGGGCCAAGCCACTTTGAGAGTGGGATTTAGTTCAAGGAAACTGGTTGTGATCTCTGCTGTCCCATGGCCTCATCACTCATACTCAGATGGGCTAAGTAGGAAGTCCAAGGTTATAAGCAACAGTAGGAGCTAGAATTTGAACTCAGGTATTTTTAAGATTAGAATGTCACACATTCTGTTTTGTTTCTTTCTGTGGAGGAAGATTGGATGTTGATAATCTAAATTAAAATCCATGGGCCATGTATTTTTCTGAATTTAATAATAATTTATTTTTTGCTATTTTACTTATTTTTTGAATTGTTCATTTTATTGTATTTCTTCCCATTACCATTTATCCCCCTCTATACCCTCTTAGTATACTTATTCTTGATAACATTGATCAATCTTACCTATTTTTTAACTAATTAAACTCAGTATTAAATTTAAGTGTATTCAGATCATCTAAGATTTAAAACAAAAAATTAAGCAAGTGCTCAGGAGTAGAGTAAGAGATCCACAATGTATAAAATTACCTTATTTTACCAAAGCAGGGTAGGGTCAAGGGTGGGAAGTGGGAATAACTAGGGTGGGGAGGAGTGGAGGGGGAAAGTGGAGACAACTATACTTGAACAACAATAAAAAAATGTGAAAAATATTTAATTTTACCTATATTTCCAGTCATTTGTTTTCTGATGGGGTTAAATAATGATAAATAATATGTAGATTTCAGTACACTAAAAAGAATTTGGAGGGCATATTTTAATTTACCTGTGTGTGACAATTTGTTGTAATGGGTAAAAGTCTATTTAGCTTCATCAAGAAACAAACCGTCTCTGCATCTTTTCAACCTGCTATTTGAATAAAATGCAGGGACACCTGCTACCTGAAGAGCATTATCGTGTTTTGGAAATACTCCATGCATAATAAACTGTTGATAGTTTAATCAAGATGATTGTATGCTGTAGGGAATTTGAATCTATTTGACCGAAGGCATTCAGGACTATCCATTATACCATCATGATTGAAAACATAATATATTCAAGCCAGAAGTGGGGAAAAATAATGTGTTTCAGGAGAGCCCTCCTGATTATAGCAGACTAGTTATGCTGAAAGACCATAATTAAATTAGTTCATTGCTTTATCTTGCTTAGTGATTCAGAGAATTTTAGAGCTGGTGGGGTCTTTGAAATACATTTAATCTAAGCTATTCATTTTACGGATGAAGGAACTAAAATTATGAGGTTATATATTCTTGCCCTAGCTCACATGGTATTTTAAGAAAAAATTAGGATATCAATCCAATTCTTCTGACTTCTAATTTAGAGCTCTTATACTTGACTTCCTGGAAATTCTATGTGAAGATCATATTGAATATGGAAATATATATTTTTGTACAATAGGCAGTGGAAAATGTCAAATCAACCAATGAAAGGCCAGATTCCTTTGCCCACTAAGCAGAGCGTGGCCACTCTGAGTCATCTTTACTCTCATTCTAGAGAACAGTAAGTCTCAGTTGTCAACTGGCAAAAGTGAGCATTCTCCACCCTGCCCAACCCATCACTACCCTGTCCCCCGAGGAACACACAGTCACTGCATCCTGATCTGAAATTTACATGCAACTACTGTAGTCGCTAACACTACATGTGCCTAGGTGTTAGAGTATATTGGACAACCTTTTGGTTTTAGGCATATTTTGATCTCATATTTAGGCATAGTTAGCTTACTGAATACCTGGTGCTATTTTACTCACTTTGCTGATGTTTTATTTATTGTTTCAGAGAGAGGAGGTAGAAAATTTGAATAGAAAGGATGCATAGAATATGTATTGATCTATAATCTGGAAAATTGATTTTTCAAACTTCCAAGTGGATTTTACTGTAAATCAATTAAGCTAAACTTTTAGTATCAGAACTTTATTTGTTTTTTCAGAATTGTTTCAGCCCCTTAATTCAATCTGCATAGTTTGAGCTATATTGCATTATTGATACCTTGACTAAATCAAGGGAGAAACATCAATCTCTGCATTTCAAGCTGAAGCCATCAAAGATATCAATACACTAAGAGTTTTGTTAAGTTATTTACCACACAATCACAGTGCCCTGATTTGTATATAATAAATGTTCCTTTTTATCATTTTGGAGAACATAGAAATATTTATTCCAGGCATATTTTTGACTAAGATTTTAAAAAACTTCTTGCTTCTTTCCCATCTTTTCCCTCTTTCAGGTGCCTCTACTCTACCCACTAGGAATCCTATGTAGCCAGTGCCTCTGGGGTCCCTTCTGCCATGGAGAAAAATTTATTTAGGATGCCAGCACCTTAGTTTAATTGATCCCAAGAGTTGTTGCTTTACAAGTGATGCATAAAGTCAGCACTATAGAATGTTATTCTCAGGACTAGAGCTGCTATTTCACTTCTGTTTGGACTTCCACTGCTGCTACTGTTCTGTAGGTTTCAGTTATTGGCTGACTCCCTTTTTTCATACAATGTGCTAAGTCTTTTACCTATATTAACTAATTTAATCTTCAAAATAAATTTGCAAGGTTGATAGTTTGTACTAATTTTACAGACCATGAAATTGAGACCCAGGTCACATCAATAGTAAGTGGTATAATGAAGATTAAAAGCTAATTCTAACTTCAAAATCCACACTCTTAACCACTACTTCAAACTTCTGCTATTAGAATTTAAACCATTCTCATACTCAGGGCAGAGATGTTACTGTCCATCCAAGCTTTCCAGTGGTTCTGAAAGCATACAAATTAGAGATTCCCATCTCTGCGTATTAATAAATCCACACACCTGTTTCACACATATGTTGGATAGGGGACATGATTATGTATAGCAACTTCTGCTGTTTTATTTTTTTCCTAACTTAGCTTGTCAATATCTATTAACAGTAATTGTATTTATCTAAATCACTCTCCCTCATATCTAATATAATTCAAAAACTTCAAAATAATTTTAATAGCTGAATGTTTATGTCGGTAAGGAAAGAATGGATTTAAAATAATGTAATTTGATTTTATAAAAACAAACCTAGCTATATGAGTTTCTTAATTATATTATTTATTGCTCAAGTATGAAATCTTGAAAATGATTGCAAATATCTTTTCTTTCATAATCTTCTTCTAAGATGATCAAACTTGATTAATAACAATTTTCCCTCCTTGAAAACTGAGGCATTTTAAGTTAAAAGCAAAGTTCTTCAAGATCTGGGGTTTACCGTGTGTGTGTGTGCGTGGGGGGGGTGTTTGTGTCACAGATCCCTTTTGTAGTCTGATGAACTTCAGAATTACTTCTCAGAATACTGTTATAAATGTGAAAAAGTATTAGAATTATAAAGGAAACAATTACATAGATAGTAATTATTAAAGTATTTTTAATAATCCAAAATTATGACTTAATAAAGATATGTTAAAAGACAAGATCTAACAGCGGATAAAATTACTGCTATTATTTCGAAAGAGTGACAAATGTACATACTTTTAAGATACTCAGAGCACTGCAGTGTTGCATTAAATATTTGTTATTGTGGGTGAGAGAGTCACAGGCACTGCTAGTAACTGTGATGTGTTGCCGGTATTCATGATTGAAGAAAATACCAAATTTTATTTGAAGTTAGTGATAAAGATGTATTTCCTCCATCCATGTTACAACCCTCTTGAAAACCACTATTTTATATATAAGGGGATTTAAGAATATTTAATTGTGTAAGGGTATCTGTCTTACGTATTTAGTGTTTACATTCATTCATTCATTAAGAAAAAAATATGCCCTATCCAAGTGGGAAGTTTTTGCATGAATTGACTCCAGTTCCCAATGACTGAAAATAAAGACACCGAAGAGAATATTCTATCTGAAGCAATTTCAGAGCAGGCTAAATGTAAATGGGTTTAGGTTCTTCCACAGCAAAGAGCTATTTCAGTGGCTGAATATCAGGCTTGCAGCTAGGTAGAGTCAGCAACTTCCAAATTGACTGCCTGCCTGTGGATTAATACGTTGAAAGATTTGTCACCCAGATGCAGGAGTGTCTTTTCGAATGCCATGAATGGTCACAGCTATTGACTTTTTATTTAATGTAAGATCTAGGATAGGAAGAGAAGAAAAACAATATTGTTACTTGTCCAGTTTAAGATCCAGGTGGCCAGTAGCTTCACATGGCTACTGTTAATTTGCCCACAGAAAATTCATACACATGACGATATCCATAACTGCTCTATGTTGGAATCCTGAGTGCCAATTAATTTTACATCAACATTTTCTCATTTCTGATAATATTTTCATTTTAACAGTTTCAAAGAAAGTTATCAGGACAAACCATTCTTTTTCTTTCATTTCATTTTTTTTGGATGTTGTCTGAAAAATCCTAATAGTCTTTGGCAAATGATAGTAACTCTATTTGGAATTCCTAGGTTTGTGTCAGTTAATTTTTAACACCTGCTCTGTTAATTTTCTATGGAGTTTGCAACACATGCTTCTACCATGGTTAGAAAAATGGTTAAAATTGCTTATCTGTGGGATGATTGTTCTAAATGAATCACATCTCTGATTCAGAGGCTGCTACAAGATTGGCGATCTGTTTTTACTAATTTTAGGTCACAGAGTTGGAGTAGAGAAAGCCCTTATGATTCATCCTCATATATATTATTAAATTAAATAATTAAAATCACAATAATATTAGCAATATTATCTCCGTAAAAGATGAGGAAATAATACATTCCTATTTGTAATATTTGGGGGACTTTAGTTAAAAATTTTAAAGCCTGTTTTTTTTTAACAATGAAGAAATAGGCTTAAATTGTCATTTTCCAGATTAGTGCATTTACCCACATCTTTTAAAGAGGTCAGGAATATTTTTTAATAACATATGAGTTGTGTCAACAAAGCTCCTTGGAAAATCTGCTGTGACTCCATCTCTGTGGATAGCATTATGTGAAAGGCATAAATAAAGAAAACCTGGCCATTTTAGGATATACTATGCACTGACTTAGATGTCTGTTGCCAACTGAGTCCCTTTAATTTAGGACTACAACAGTCCTTTGCAAATACTGAGTTGCCAGCTCAATCCCAGTTCTTTCCACTCCTTGATTCCATTCTTGCATTCAAACAACTCTTTAGTGAGCTTGTACTACAGTCTTGCTGTCATGGAGCTTATGAGCTTAGTGTAAACTTAAATGCTTGCAAAAGCAGCAGTATGGTGGTCAGTCTTTCTCTTTCTATCAGAAACAGATTTCTCCTCTTAGAAACACAGTGTTCTTCAATATTTTATTGTCCCCTTTCCAAAATTATACTCTTTCTGAAAGGGCGACTATGACTTCCTGTGCTGCATTCTAATTGAAGGCATTGTGTTTCTACTCCATGGCCCTACTACACTGCATGACTCTCTAATATGTCACTCTCTAATATACAGTTCTGTCCTCCGACGACCAGGAGCCTTTCATGATGGAGAGGCTGTATCGGCCTTGTTTACTGCCCTGTTTCCAGCATAAAGCATAGTTTCTAGCATGTGGTAGGTATTATAATCCAATGAGTCAGAGTATAGGCAGTGCATAATGAAATGCCAACTATATACAACAAACCATTTAATATGTTAGAAATTCAAAAGCTATTAAAATATTTATGGACTGAAAGTGTTTAGAGGAAACATGATCTTGAAAGTTAAGAAGAATTGGATAAGTAGATGAAAGAAGGGAGGGCATTTCAAATGACAGAACACAGAGAGGCAGAGAAATATAAAATGTATCCAGTGGACTCTGAATTTAGCAGTTATCAGTTAGTAATTAAAATATAATATTAGTGAAAATAATCAAGTAAGTATTTAACTCATTATAGTTTATATCATATGTTTATATATCAGATACTGTGAAGCTACATTTGCTAGTTAACACAGCATTGATTATTACTTTTATTGTTTTTGTGATTTTCAGTTATTTTTGACTTATAACTTATCTTTAGCTTTAATTTAACTTTATAACCACAGTATTGAGTAACTTGTAATGCACTTACATTAAGTAAATTGTAATGTGTCAAATATTAAATGCACATTATTGATTTGTAAAAGACAGGTACTAGCAGTCCAAGCAAATTTAAAAATAATTCAAAACTGCTTTTTGGACAGAAAAATAAAAACAATTGAAAAATTCAATTTTTAAAATTATTTTTAATGAACTTACCTTTTAACTTCTGCTTGATATGAGAAATCTCAACTTAGCTGCAAATTCAGACATTGTCAACATTATTTTCTTTCACCAATTGACATGATGTATTGAATAACTTTTGTAGAATTAAATAAAAAATATAAACTTTTTATTTAGTTCTCATAGCCCATGTTATGTACAAAATCATTAAAGATCAAACATAAACAGCATGATCAGATAGTCATCGCCAGCCAACAGCCATACGATGGCTAACTCTTATGATAAAATTTAAGATTGAATAAGTCAATCAAGAGAAGGTTTACAGAGTCATCTATTGTCAACATTTTGGAACACTCATTTTGCACACATTTTATATAATTTCAAAGAATTTCACATCAATGCTGCTCATGTGACAACAAAAAACCCCCAACAAGATTAATTAAACATTAAAGAATAAGATATTTCTAGGGAATGTTGAACTTCGGAATATCTAAGATTTTATTCCCGAAGAACCATTGTCGGTCTCCATTAAAAATACATGTTATACCTTCCTACCTGCCTCTCCTCAGGTGTAATCTGTGGTGTTCTGAAAACCCCTCTTCTCTTTTGGGGACATCATTGTTTATCTTTCCCAAGAGCAAGCTTTCCAACTTAACTCCTTTGCTAAATTTAGTTTTTCCCTTAAAATATTTCTCATTAAGCAAATATAACCAGGTATTCATATATATTTTTCTTCTATTCTATTATCTATGCCTTTCGTTATCCATGACTTCTTAAAAATCTATGATTTTTTATGCATTCTTCCAGCAGAAAAGTTACTTTATCCCACTATCTTAAAGGTAGGATACAGGTACAATTTATTTTGTGTCTTCCATAATGAATGGCTTATTGTGAGGACATATACCATTTGTTAGAAAAAGTAAGAGGTCCCCAATATCTCCAGCTTAAATATAAACAAGGAGAATAATATATAAACACATAAGAAAAGGAATTTATGAAGTAGAAGATTTGGGGAAAAATTTTGATGGGGAGTTGAACGTGGAATTACCTGTGTAGTCTAGAGAGATTTTTCATTCTTTGTAAAGCCACTGTTTTTGTGGTCCTAATTAAAAACCCCATATCCTATTGTGGTTGATATTATTCTATCAAGAATGGAAAAACTGAAAAATATTCAAAGTGAACTTGGATGAATTACCATTCTTTTAATAAATTAGACCATCTGTTTATGAATTTACTTTATGGATCACACCATATGTACGAAGGCTTTAACATTCAAATCCCCATGAATGATTCATTGAAGACTTTGTTATGGGTTGTAAGTACTATTATATTTTATTCTTCACTCAGGGTATGCCATTTACTTCATCCTGCAGATAGTCATCATATATTGCTTTGTCCTCTTTTATGCTAACCTGCTGGTGAGCTTAAGTAAGAGCTTACTTAGTTCTCCAGTTTTATGAGCTGAAGGATCATTATTCCGAGTGCTAGCAGTTTAAGTGACACAGAGATGTGAGGTTAAAAAGAAGGGTAAAATAATATTTTCTGTGAATTCATGGATTTCTTTTCATCAGCATTCATGAACCCTCAGGATTTTAGGGGTCATATTTTTAATGAGTTATCTTGACTCCTTTTGATTTTGGTGAGGATCATTCAGCATATAAAATCTCACAGAAGTTAAAGGTTCATCCGGCTCTGAAAGGATGGCAGAATGGGGAGAAAATGCTCCAGGTTAGAGGAGGCGTACTTAATTGGAGGGGGGGTTCACTTAAATTATCTTAAGAAAAGCTCTGAATAATGAGGTAAAAGGTAGAAATTAATAACTTCCTTAGCTTCATTACCATTGGAGCTAACCTTTCTTTGTAGTTGAGATAACATGTGCACATGCAGAAGCATGCAGACTGAGGAGAAAATAATACTCCAAATGGCATTAGACAAATTAAGCTTTCACAAAGAGATTTTGTTCCTTCTGAGTGTTTTTTAAATATCTAACCAAAAGATAAATGAAGGAAAAAAAGTCAAAATCAGAGAAAGTTTTAAAACTGTCTCTTTATATTTGAGCACAAAATATGATGGAAATATGTAAATGAATTTTTTTTCAATGTACTTTGTTTACTTAGATGTGGAGAGAGTGTAAATTTTAATTTTACAGATTCATAATGGGAGTGCAGTTATGCTTTTTATTATGACTCTATACATGCAGCAATAAACAACAGTTAAAAACCCCATGCAATGCTTCTAAACAGACATCTCAATGCTTGAAACTGTTTTTGTTTTGTGACGTGATTAAAGGCAGAGCATTGGCATGGATCTACAGATAACTTTTTCTAGATAATTTGTCTTTAACTAAAATGTATGACCTTCTGTTTCATACTAAAATTTTTAAATATATTCTAATTTCTTGAAAATCTCCCATTTTTTTCTTTTCAAGTTTTGTAGGCAATTTTATCAGCCTCTTCTGCATAGCTTAGGCACTATTAAATTTCTAAAAAAAATTTAGGAATGCAAATATTGCCAGATGGGGAACTAGAGCCAAGTAGATGGCAGTTCATGGTCCAAAATGACTGACAGATTACTGTGGATTCATTTAGTTTTCCTAGATCTCTGGGGAAGAGATGGTTCCAAATTACATTTTATTTTGCACATACATAATGTAAATTACTTAAATTCCCTTTTAAGTCAGAACTTCAGAAAAGTTCTGTTAAATTTAATAACTCCAGTGTGAATTGCTAGAATCAGAGCCATTCTACAAGGCATAGTACCCAATTAGTCCTTTCATACCTTCTCATATATGATAATTCCTCTGAAAATATATGAAATTATATGAACATAGATAAGAAAGCAAACTCACTAATGTTTCCTTGCAATTTTCTATAAATACATTCCTGTAAATAAAAGGTCCACAAATGTATTCAATAAGATAATTGGCATTTCATTCAGTAGGTATTTCATACTGACACCCCTGAAAAATCCATCCTGTGAAAGGATTGTGAAAATAACTAAGGTTTGAAATGAACCATTAGTGGTCTTGTGCATATATGAACATTAATTTTTAAAATACTTATGAATTTGGTAAGAAGTCTTCATTGTTACTTTTATGAAGGAAGTGAGAACTAGTAGAATGTAGGAGTTGTAAGACCAAAATCACTTTTATGGAAATTAATGTTCAACAAGAAGGACCATCTTCCCTCCCTCTCCGTGGGGGTACCATTATCTCATATTTGGAGATTATTTTTGTTATCACCACTGAGCTGTCTATGAGGAAGTGCTCCTTAGCATTGTGTGCTTTTTACCCGCATACGTTTCTGGCCATTGATTAGTCTGTTCTGGTTGCTGTCTGGGGCTCTCAGACCCCGGGCTTGATTCCACACTACAGTTTCCTTGCTGTTTTCAACAAATGAAGAAAACCACATGTCCCTTTGAATCAATCCATTTATTCAAAAGAAAACTACATTATGAGGCTTATGTGTATGTCAGATTTTACAGAAGGGATGGATCTGATTAGAATTTTAGCACATAGGAAGAAAAACAAAATTAGTTCTCAGTCTTACTCCTCAGCTTCACTTTTGACCTTTCTCTGAACCTGTTAAGGAATCTTATGATCTATTCTTCCAGTGCAAGATGGACTCCTATTTCAGATAACCCATCCCCAAAATATAGCAATTGATCT
The DNA here is from genome assembly GCA_039655065.1 of Glossophaga mutica. Classification (NCBI taxonomy): domain Eukaryota; kingdom Metazoa; phylum Chordata; class Mammalia; order Chiroptera; family Phyllostomidae; genus Glossophaga; species Glossophaga mutica. The sequence goes on from CM077303.1 coordinate 165,495,163, forward strand.
TGATCTTGGATGCCTTTTTTTTTTTTTTTTTTTGCCAGTGCAATCAAAAGATACAATGACCTATATCAGCTCATTTCCCAAAGTGTGAAGTGTTTAGCTGACAGAATATCACAGTAGGCTTCTGGATATGACAGAAGATCACTGGATGTGTAGCCAGAGAAAAAGACATAGATTGAATCCCAGCTCTACCACTTATTACTCATGACCTTGGGCAAATCACTTAGCATCTATAACCTGAACTCTCTCTGTGTTTAAAAAGATGGTCATAATATGAGCTAAAATAGTTTTAGAATCATCAAATGGTATAATAATAATGGGTGAGAGTATGCTTCAAAAACTATAAAGCACTCAACAAAGTAACTTTCTACTACTAATTCCTAATGAAAAGTGAGCATAGGGAAAGGAGAAAAGTAATATTTAGAATATTCATTCATTTATTTATTTTTAATAAATTTAACTGTATTAAAATATGCATCATTCCAAAATGGGTGATTCATCACTTTTCTCTAATTAGGAATTCTCATATTGTTTGCTTAACTGTCCTTCTCTTTGATGCCAGAACTCATTATCCTGTCTGTTCTCACACATTGTCTATTTGGATGGCATACATGGAACCTCACGCCTGTGTTTGCTGATAGCCAAGCCCCGATGAGATTCTGTGAGGCGTTAAGCTTAGAGAATAAGCTGTTATTGTTTGCTCCCTGTAACCTAGCTAGGGATGTCTGTCATCTAGGGGACAATGTTAGAAAAGCAGAACTCTGTCATGAGGTAGGTTATTCAGAACAAAGAAATACCCAGATAAAACTAAGATGTTTGTTTTTAAAGGAAAGGAACAGCATCGAGATATGCCAACATAATTCATTAGAAAAACATTATTTCCCTGATCTCACATGACAGACGTTCAAATAATCCCCATATCTCATAGATTGAGGAGCATTAATGTGGCATAGCATCGCGGACAACTCATTTAGTAGCTCTGTGCTGGGAAAAACATTCAGTGCCCATACTTTGTTATCAGAGTGCCAGTCCTTCATTAAAGCACTGAGATGAGGTGGTTAATCAAATGACTGATTCGATTTTAGATGATTTTGTCAGATTCCCATGTATAACCCTGGTATCCCCCTTTCACATCCAAACACACATACAGCTTTGCTTCCTATCTTAAATGAGGAGGAAACCTTCCATCAAAGATATTGTGAAAGAGAGCCCTAGCACTTGCAACTCAGGTCTTGATTGCATCTCTACTCTAGAATCTGGTTTGATGTGAGACTAGATTATATCTCAGGTTTAAGCTCCAGAATCTGTAGTTTTAGCCATTATACCCTATTTTCTCCATAACAAACAAACAAACAAATAAATAAATCCTAAAAACTGCTAAAGCATAGCCAAGTGAGCAAAAGACATAAATAGGTATCCCCTCCAAGAGGAAGTACAAATGACCATTAAATAAGAAAAGACACTTTGGCCCTGGCTGGCGTAGCTCAGTGGATTGAGCTCGGGCTGTGAACCAAAGGGTCACGGTTCGATTCCCAGTCAGGGCACATGCCTGGGTTGCAGGCCAGGTTCCCAGGGGGGGCCATGTGAGAGGCAACCACACATTGATGTTTCTCTCCCTCTCTTTCTCTCTCCCTTCCCCTCTCTCTAAAAATAAAGAAATAAAATATTTAAAAAAAAAGAAAAAGAAAAGACACTTTGCCAGTGTACTTAGTAATCAAGACATTGTAAATTAAAACACAAGCAGATATTATTTCATATCCAAATGTTGAGCAAAAATGTAAAAAGCAATACCAAGTGTTTCCAAGAATGTAGAAGAAGCAGTGAACGATTTTATGCACTTTTGGTGGGAGTATAAATTGGTATAACAGTTCTGAAAAAGTAATTTGGCAGTAGTAATTAAAATTGAAGCTACGCATGAGCCTGTTCCCCAGCTATGTTCTTACGTTGCATATCTTCTAGAGGAATACTTTTTTATGTGTTCAGGAATCATGAAGAAATTCAATTTTATAAAAGCTTTAAGCTACAGCCAGCCTGTGGGAGGATGACTGAATGTGACTATTCCTGTAGCACAAAAGGGAAAACAAGTATCAAACTTTCATGCATGGGTTCCCACCATAAGCATGTTCTTGTTACCAGCCTGGCTCCTTCCCTTTGATTTTCACCCTCGTTCCAGTCTTCTCGAAGAACCACTTTTTCTCCCTTTCTGGTGCATAGATAGAATCCATTAAATAATGTGTAATATGTTCAAACAATGGAAATAATACATTAGTAAAATGCATTAACAAACAAAATACTAAACATACTGTTCAATTTGATATTAGGCAAAAGGCATGAAGAGAATAAACAGATGCCAAAAAAGTCACAAAAAGGTTTTCAGTATTAGTATCTATTAGGGAACCACCAGTTAAATCCACAATGAAATATCACTACACACCTTACCTGTATGGTTAAAATAAAAATAAATAAATTATGTCAACACTAAATGCTGAAAAGAGATACAGAGATATTGGGTCACTCATATACTTCTGAGAAGAATATAAAATTAAGTACCCATTCTGGAAAACACTTTAGCAGTTTCTTAAAAAACAAACAAATACTAAACATGCACCTACCGGGTGATTTAGTCTCAAAGTGGCAGCTGTTCATCCAGAGAAAAGAAGACTTATGTTCACACAAAAACTTATACACAAATGTTTATATCAATATTATTCATTATAACCCCAAACTAGAAATAACCCCTATACTCTTCAGGGGATGGTTAAATGACCTTTAGTATGTCCTTAACATGGAATCTAGCTCAGCAATAAAAAGAAGCAAATTATTGATACAGGGGACAATCTTGGTAACTCCAGAGAATTATGCTGAGTGAAAGATGATCCCAAAAGTTTATGAACTATATGACTGCATTTTTATGAGATTCTTGAAATGAAAAAATTATAACAATGAGTGACAGATTAGTGGTTGTTACATGTTGAGAAGGGAGGGGTAGGGGGAAGTGGGTGTGGCTCTAAGAGGACAATGACAGAGAGGAGTGATCCCCGTGGTTACAGAAAGGTTGCCTATCATGGTCAGTGTCCTGGGATGATATCCACTGTAGTTTTACAAGATGTTTGCACCGGGGGACTGGGTAAAGTGTATCATGGTATTATTTCTCAAAACTGTATATGAATCCACAATTACCTCAAAACAATCCCAATGGTGGTTTTGTTTCATCTTCTACAAGCTAAACTTTCTCTGCAGTTTCCACAATCTAAGAGTATGGTATCAAGTTAGTTTTTTGATTAAGAAGTTGAATATTGGCCTATACTTTAGGCAACAGCAAAAGAAAGACATTTTCTTTTTATTTTTTAAACCTTACTTTTATTGTTTACACTGTTACAAATGTCCCTATTTTCCCCACGTTGCCTCCCTTCATCTAGCCCTCTGGCCCTCACCATACTGTTGGCCTTGTCTGTGGGTCATGCATACATATTCACTGGCTAATCCCTTCACCTTCTTTCATCCAGTCACCCCTCACACACTCTCTGACAGCTGTCTGTCTGTTCCATGTACCCATGCCTCTGTTTCTATTTTGTGTGTCAAGTTTATTTTGTTCATTAGATTCCACATACAAGTATAAGTAAATGCATATGGTATTTGGCCTTCACTGACTGGCTTATTTCACTTAGCATAATGCTTTCCGGTTCCATTCATGCTGTCGCTAAAAGTAAGAGTTCCTTCTTTTTTACTGTTGCATAGTATTATGTTGTGTGAATGTACCACAGTTTTTGATCCCTGGTCCACTGATGGGCACTTGTGCTGTTTCCAGACCTGGGTTATTGCAAATCAAATTATGCTGTAACAATTGCCTGTGATGATGCCTGGGCCAACCCTGACTGTATAAAATCCAAGCTTATAAGAAGATTAAACTCCATCATTTCACTCTTTTAAGCTAAGTAAAAAAGTGAAGAGCTAATTTAAAATTTAATTTATATAGGTTTGTGAATAGATATACCTAGTTTTAAAAACCAGCAGCAGCAACATTATCCAAATGCCATCTAACATACAACAGGCAATTGATGAATGTGTTCACCAATAGTACAATGAACAGTAACCAAGTCCCACTCATCTCTTCCTACTAAGCATTCTTTTAACTAAATATATTATTTCATTTCATTCTTAGAATAACTTTATTATTATACTCTTATCATTAGACACTTAATCAGATGGGGCAACTAAGTTACAGAATAGTCAGTAACTTAGTTAAAGTCAGTAAGTGGTTGAGCCAGAGTAGAAATCCAGACAGTCCAACTCCAGGATTCAACCTCCTAACCAGCCCTCAGGCTGCCTCTAAAATTTTAGGATTTAGAGATTTACAAATTGCACACACAGCCTTCACTCAGCGTGTAGCAGGAAAACCACGAACGGGCATTAAGTACTTCCTTAGAACTCTTTCAGCATAACAGTTGTTTAGAGTTCGTTATGAGAAATTGAACTGAACTTATATATTTATACCTAATTAGAGAACTATGTAAAAAGAATTTTAAAGAAAGTAGGAGCTTTGTGGAAAAACTAGACGCACACACGTTTCTGATACTTTTATTTCACATTTATCATTGCATAGTAAATTGTATAATACACAGCTGTATTAAAAAAGTGTAGAAGAGAATCCATCTTTTAAAGAGGGGCAAATGATTTTGGCCTCATAAATTACCCTCATAACTGAATCAAATCAATCAATAATCAATAAAATGGTACTAGAAAAACTCTATCAACCAGCAAAGATGAGATGTCAGCAAAAAAGTCTAACATCTTTCAGGAGTCTTATGTGGGGCTCACACTTCTCTGAAATAACTTGAAACCCCATTTTTTAAAAAGTGCTTCTGGGGAAAATGCTGTCTGCATGTAGAGACATACAGAGCTAAGAAATTAGCATTAAAACTACTGTAGGACAACTGTGACCTTTAGGGTTGGACGTGAAGCTGTGTGGCACATACAACCGAAACACACACAATCTGCATATGATGAACTCACAGTGAAAAGGGGCCAAACCAAGGCAGGAAAGAAGCTGCCTGAAGCAGAGAGAGCAACCGTAAAGCCAATGAATGAACATGTCATTCTACTCTCAAGTTTATACCTTGTATCTTTCTCCATGAAAACCCCACTCATATTTTCAGGGAATTCTGTGATTTCTGTATCACTGTTTCCTCTCATAGTAGTGTTAGGTGACGACAATGCATTGAGTAAAACATTTCGTTTAAAAGAGAAGAAAAAAGTCATTCCTGCATGATGTATTTTAGATTTTTATTCTTACATATTGGACTCACCTGATACACTTGGATCAAAATCTTTGAAAAGAAAGTGACAGTAAACACCATACATGGATTATAAGTCCTTCAAAAAGTATTATGAAATAGTTATTCACTCCATTTTACAAGTGAGGAACCAAGCCTCAAAGATTTTTTTAAAAGATTTTCTTTTATTTAAAGATTTTATTTATTTATTTTTAGAGGGGAAGGAAGGGAGAGAGAGAATGAGAGAAACATCAATGTGTGATTGCCTCTTGCACACCCTCTACTAGGGACCTAGCCTGCAACCCAGGCATGTGCTCTTACTCGGAATTGAACCGGTGACCCTTTGTGCAATCTGGTGCTCAGTCCACTGAGCCACACCAGCCAGGGCACAAAGCATCAAAGATTTTAAGTCTGTCTGACTTCATAGCCCTCAATAACAATAAACTACTACTAAATAATTTTGAAATTTGGGAGCTATTAATCACCAGCATTATGCAAAATCCCTTTAACTTTTTACCATTTCTCAACATTACTTCAGATTGATGGATACATGCTCTCAGAAGAAAAAATACTCCCGTAATAATACTCAGTTTACTATGCTTTCCCTGTATTTCTTTGGCCAAGTTCCTGTTTTCTATAGAATTGATTTTAAGAGATTTTTCTTACTCATGATGTTTGAAGTATTCTTTGAAAATTATATACTAACTTTCTACTGGATACAATTTAATGAGATTCTTTCTGTTAATCACAAAAAACTATTAAAATTTTTTAAAACACCAATTTCTCTCCCTAACATTCTCTATCCATCTACTGGATTATTATTCCCTTGTTTCACCCCACAACAAGTAAGATTAAAAAAAAAAAAAAAACTGTGTTTACCAATTTCTTCCCTTATCATTGCTTCTCATTCCTTCCAAGTTCAATTTCCTTTTAAATGTAGTACATCATTTAGTAGTTTTTCCAATAGAGGTCAGCTAGTTCTGGACCACACAGGCTTTTTATATGATAACACACTGTGTTCTGTAATTAAAGCCCCAGATAAATAAGCTCTGTGCCTTTTCCAGAAGGTTGTTCTAATGGCCGTACATAGAATGCAGTAGAGGGACAGAAAGAGTAAGTTCATTTAGGCATAATTTAATGAAGTAATAATTGGTAAACCATTTTGTCACAAATAGGATGGAAACTATGTGATAAAATTTAAAAAACACATCATTAAGTAAGTGCTTTATGACCTGGGCTTGAGAAAGAGAGGTATAAAAAACCCTAAGTCTTTAATTTGAATGATTGGTATAAAAATTGCAAGTAGGTAGAGGAAAGTTGGGAAGAGGATCATTCTAATTTAGGGGAAGAAGATGATGAATTAGTTTTAGGTTGTATTTTATTGCTTATATGACATGCAGCTTATAATTTGTGAAGCTATGGCCACAGACATGTTGGAGTTAGAGATGAAAAAGTTTAATATTTATTCTCAGAAAGTGTTAAAGTTGGAGAAAAGGATGTAATAATTGTTTCAGTGTGCAGGGAAATGTAAGGTCTTAATGGCAGCTATTGATAATCGGTATTGTAATCAGCATCATCGGAGTCACTTATTCTCCCACCCCCAATATTACAGGCTAGCAATTTTCTGGACAGTTAGGGGACATTTCTTGGAAATTTTGTAAATGACCAAGATTTCTGTATAAATATAAAAGAGTAGGAAGTATCTTGAATACATAATACACTGTAACTCTTAACTGCCAGCCAAACTGTCTCCTGTTGATCATAAGCAGCCCACATGTGCAAATGATTGATTTTCCAAATAGTCACCTGTAAATAAGCTGTTTTGAACTTGCAACACATTCTCATGTAGAAACAATATTGTAAATCATAGTTCATTTCACAAACTAGTGTAGAAAACCCTATTGAAACTATAATCTAGCTCTACCTATGAAATGAAAACATAGGTATAGAAAACGGATTATTCTTTCTTTTAAACACCGAAATATAATTTAGCACATGGGACAGACAAAATAATCTTCAGTAGATACGATAGTTTTTAAAACTGTTCAATTAGAGATAATTAAACAAATGGAAAACATGCCCTGAGTAAAATAGGTCTTTGGATATACTTTTGAATGTTAGAAATTGATAAATATTAAATTCATTTAGGGAATGATGATGGAGGTGGAGAGATGTGGAGACTAAAAAGAATCCTTGGGCAATCTCAAAATCCTTGAACATTTGTTATACTTTTCTGTTTATTTAATTTAATTTTACCACTTTTATTTTTTTCTTGGTATTAATATAATGCCCACAACACAGAATTGGTTGATTTTACTCATTTATTTGCATTGTAATTGAAGCAAATGTTTTTATTTGAAAGCACCAAACTATTCTAATTACCTGCTTCCCTTAATTCTTCATGGGTAAAATTTCATTTTATTCTCCCTTGAATTCTGTTTTTGTATCCTACTTTGTGTCAGTTTTCTTTTTTCCTCCCTCAGTGGAAGATCCTTTCTGACTCAGTCTTTGCCTTTTTTTCTTTTACATATTTGTTTGTTTCACTTTGTGTCTCTGGCTAAACCTCAGTCTAACCAGAAGCCATCTCAGCTCGTGGTCTCAGGTCTTCACACTAATGGTCACTGCCCCATTAATTGGCAGGTTTTCCTCCCTAAGAAACTCAGGTTCCTGGTACTTCCCAGTCTCATGTTTAAGTTCTGTTAGCCCAAAGATACAAACTAAGGAATAAGAGTTTAAGACATTATGGAGGCTCCAGTGGCCTGCTGCAAGGAATTGCTCATGAAACTCTATGGACTTTATCGACAATTACATCGTATCTTTAAATCCAAAGACATGGGTTTGGAATGGGAAGAAGGCCTACATACAAATCAGGTACTGTGGGCATCAAAGGTGGCTCACCCAGTCCACCGAGTCGAACAGTTAAACTTACAGGATGCCAATAGGAGACAGGCAGGGTATACAGGACTGAGGTAAGGATGATAAGCTCCTCAATAGCCACCCAGATAGATAGACTGCCAACCAGCTAAGCATACATACTAATAAGGCATTGATCATACCTCCAGATCTGTATAAGATCCATAATTATTTAAATGAAGGTTGTTTATGTAAGCTTTTCAAAAAATAGCTAATGATACTGGGATTCCCCTTTCTGAGTTAATAGACAAAATTAGTAATTTTAATATATAATACCTCTGATTTTTGACTACCTGTTAGTTAAGATGATTTATATTTTCATAAATAATGTATCATTACACTGTCTTCAGGCCAATTGAGTTAATTAGCATATTTGCATATGATAAATGGCAATCATAAGCTATTTCTACGTGTAGATTAGACAGGAAAGCAGGATTTTTTAAAAATAGGACATACACAAATTACCAGACAATTTTCATGATTGGGCATTTTTAAATTTATAAATGTACTCTTTTAAGAAATAATTCCTAGAGAATAGATCATTTCTGCAGTCTTACACATGGTAATTATTATTTTAAAAGATCCTAAGATAGTTTCAATATTTAATTGGGATCATATATGAATTCTAAGCAGAAAAACAAAACAAAACAAACAGAACCCTGGCTACACAATGCTGCCAACAGGAAAGGGTGCACTCATGTTTGCTATAATCCCTGGGTAATAACAACTTGTTTTGAAGTGATTAGAGTTTTTTGACTGTTTTGTTCACAAATTCCAAGCATCAAGACTTGGACTTGATGGAAAGGTACTCAAATATTTATTTACTAAATTAAATGGGCTTTTAAAGGAAAATATAAGGATAGGCTTGTGGTGTGTTTCTGCAAACTGTTTATACGTTTGTAAAAAAAAAAAAAAAAAAGTACTGGTTGTGTGTCAACTAGTTTGCCCAAGGAAGCAAGGCAGAAGTCACAATGTCTTACACAACCCAGCTTCAGAAGTCACACACTGTCATTTCCACAGTCACCTGTTGGATATAGTGACAGTGCTATGCAGTGTGAGAAGGGACTACACAAAGTGTCTCAGGCCAGAACTCAGTAAGCACCAGCTGGTGGAGATGAGGGGCCATTATGGGGGTTGCTCACTACAGAGACACCCTGATAAACGCAACCAGCTTATCTTCATCGATGTAAATTCTAACAGTTCTTGTTTGCTCAAATATATTCCATAGTTTGTCATTTCCAGCTGAAAATAATTCAAACCTGAAGTTCTTGTGTATTTACTCTCACCATAATTTGGCACCAATCAACTCGTGCACCCTTACCTCATCAGTCTCCAGTTACTCTCAGTGTATGTTCTGCATTGTAATCCCACTTCCTTTCCCCTGTTGCTTGCTTCCTTGATGATACCCTGTATCCTACGCTTTCAGTCTCACTCTCTCACTGCATCTTCAGATCAGCGTGCAAATATCTTTTAAAAACGTAGACCTATCTCATTTTTTGCTTCAGTTACCATCTCTTTACTGGACTTCCCTTCATTGTGAAACTTCTTGAAAAGTTGTTATTCTTGCTCTCACTTCTCCAATTTATATGTACACTTCAACCAACCTGTATTCAACCTTGAAAACTCCACTGAATCTTCACTTGTAAAGGAGACTAGTTTCTTCCCACCAAAGCCAGTTAACACTTTTCTGTGCCAAAACTGTTTAACTGCTCAGCAGTATTCAACATCTGTGGTCATCCCCATGTAGAAAAAAATTTCTTATCCATTTCTTGGTATATGGGGTACCATACCTTCATAGTTTTCTTCTAACTTCTACATCTTTCCTTCTCATATACTTTTCCAATTCTGCTATCTCTGTTCTACTTGTAAAAGGTTTTATTCCCTCAGAACGGATTCTTGCCTCCTTATCTTTCTCTTTGCATCTCCTTATGGTATCTGTTATTTTCACATAGCTTTAAATGTGCACTGTTTTATTCCTTGTCTCACATAAACTGCCTAATGAATTGGATTTCTAATAAGTTTAGCATGCAAATTGAACTTTGATTTTGGTGCAGGCTCTAAGTTCCCTTATTTTTAGGATATATTCACGTCTGTGGCGTCTCTTTCTCAGAGTGGATGTAAATACTTAGAGTGTGTGTCATTGTTATGTCACACAACAGAGAGAAGGAATTATTTGATGCTTAGTACTCATTGACTTCAGTTAATGCAGGACAAATACACACTGCAAAATAAATGCAGTCTCAATTCTAATCAATGGAACAAATTTACTTCTAAGTTGTTAATTAACCTTGTAATAATTTTTACACAAGCAGAACTATCTAAAATTTTATCTTAAAAAAGCGTAAGTAACATTTTTAAAGAGATAGAGTGTATTTTAATTAATATGCTTAAATAAATGAAATATGGTTTTCCTAGACTAACATCATTCATTTTTGTGTATGCCCTGTGTAGTTATTAAGTTATATTTTTACTCATTTCTTCACCACAATGTCCACTGTAGGGATCATAATTTAGATTGTATATATGACTATGTACATATATGTATATATCTATTAGATGTATACATATATCTAATATATATTACATTACATATCACATCATATAAATATGTGATGTAGTGGAAATATCATTTTCCAATTATTCAACAGATTTTTGCTGAGTATGTCAGGTGGCCTGACCCTAGGTCAGCAACAGCAAACTCACACACAGACCCTTGCCCTCTGGATTAATTTCTCTTCAGTCAGATTCACCTAAGAAAGGTCTTGACAACTTTCTTTATGTTCATGAATTCATATGAGTATTATTATCACAATAAATGCAGAGTTTTAGGGTAATTGTAGGTCTCCATAAATAACTGTTCTGATTATAATTATATCTGTGCATAGGAAATAAGTATATACAGCTACCTAGCTAGCTAGATAATATTGATGGAGAAATAAAATACACACCAATCCCCTCCACACATACCTACACACTACTTTCAAACATAAAGGCCATGGTTTAGAAGATTCTGTACTAAAAATATTAAAATTATATTTTTAACCTAATTTAACTAATTTTTAGATATAACTTTAGGAATTGAATTATAAACTTTTCTCTTAATTGGTGGGCAAGGAGACATTTTCTCTATGTGACTCTGAAAAGAAGCTATTGATTGGGCTTAATGTGTTGAATATAACATCTTTATTTTGCAGTAATGTTGGTAATTAGGAATACATCTAAGTGTTATTTTCGCTGCCCTGTATTAAATGAAAAGATAAAAGTTGTAATACCTGTTGTTATCTTTTCTTGTTGTCATAGATGTTTCTGTTGCTTGTGTATATATTGTATGTGTGTGTTTTAAAACTAGAAGTTTTTACATATTATGTTCCACAAACTCTGTTGATAAGAATCAGTGTCTGAACCTTGGCTTTCTGATACATTCTGGATCTAAGCACTGACATAATACCAACTTTGGAGATGTGTAAAGAAACTCACTAACTTAAATAGGGAATAACAGGTAATACCTAATTCAACTGAGGTTATTGTAGGACAAGGCAAGCAATCTTAAAAGAGGACATTTTTAATTGTTGGTTAGAGACCACAGTGAAATAAGTATAAGGCATCACAGGTATTGAAGTCCTATAATTATTGTGTCCCTGGTTAATTACTCTGGATTTAGCAAATCTTCAAAGGCATTAAACACCAAAGAGTGTAAGAAAGAAACACATTGTACTGTTGCAAATTTGACAAATACAGCAGTGATTAATTGATGTTCTGTTTAAAATGTCCTGCATATACCAAATTACTATCATTAAAAATATCATTTATTATTTTTTCACTATTAAGTGTCGGTTTGTAGTAGTCCATAAAGAATATTCAATAATTCATCATACTCCTCTGTAGTCTTCAAAGGGAGACTGTTATTGCATTTTTTATTAGTACTGAATTAAAACCCTTAACTTGAAAGATACATTGAAATTTTGGCGTAGGTACAGGAATCTCGAAGACCAGAGCCAAAGTTCTGTGTTTGTGCCAGCAAGATGGATTTTAGAAGCACATGACTGTAGAAAACTGCCTTTCATGATGTAACAAAAAAAATAATTAAAGCACAACCAAGAACAGTGAATAATTCCAGTAATGAACAGAATTGTCTGGAAGACTAATAAAGCTTCTGGTGGATAAAAATAGCATTTCTTTCTGGAAAAAAATTTGAAAAGGAAATATCTATTTCTTTAAACTCTAAAAGGCATCTTATTGCTTGTATTTGGGCTCTGTCCCATTTATATTCTTTCCTAACTGCATGTTGGCACTAATAATATTTAGTGAAATTGACTGTGGAGCCCTGAGATAAAATGCCACGATGCAATAATTTTGCAATTTTATGATCAATAAAGTGCCTTTATACAGAACATAGTAATCAATGTATCAGAAATAAATTTTAAAGAAAACAATAATAAATGCTTTAGCAAGATAAATATATTTTAGATGTTATTAATGCTATACACAGAAAACGAACATAGCAATGCATGGACTAAAACTAAAACCAGAAGATTTTCAATTTTTTGGAGAAGCCATAAAAGTAAAAACCTGAAGGCTTATGAGACAACATGCGGGAGAGAACTGGAGAATGACAAAGATAATTATGGCCCTATAATATTTGTGCGTAGAGTGAAAATTGCTTCCTGGTTCCAGAGATACAGATTTAGAGTGAAATTTAACAAATGAGAATTGCATTTTTATACCTAATGATGATATGTAGAGTTTCTGGGTCTATGGTTTATTGGAACAATGTAAAATAATTACTACATCGTATTACCCTCTAAACCAGATTTCACTTTCTGTCTAGAATTCTTTCTTGAAGTTTATTTGTCTGAGTTTTCATTTTCCCTTCAATGTGGGAAGTTATAAAGCTTCACTAATTGGGCTAGAAATTTCTTTGAGAAATGCAAAGTATGCAATAAAGATAGCATTTTCATTCTTCATTTTTGTGCTTCAAGTATGCCCCCAGGAAAAGTAGTTTGAATCTGCACTCCCTCTGTACCTCACTTTAGAACTCTCCCCTTGTTAATCAGGCTCTGCTCCCACGTGCAGTGATTGTAACGGACCTACTTCCAAGCTGTGAAGCTCCCAGTGAGCTTCCTGTGCCTTTACTCTGCTCACTCTGTACACAGGGCTGCCTGGGTTATGCTGTCGGGAAGTTGCCCCTTAAAATGCAAAGACTGAGTTTCAACAACAGCAAAAAAATTGCTTATTCTGAATGGAGAAGTTTTGCGAAGCCCAGTAATTGCTCTATGATGGTTAGCCAAATCTGGCCTCGAAGATTTGATAAGATTGTCATTGTTTATATCATTCCAACAAAGCACAGATCTAGGTATTGTACACTCTCACCATTTCATAGTAAAATGCAATCTAAATAATAAGTTTTACTCTAAATCTGTTTTGGAGGGACATAAATCTATTAGTTCATTAACAACTATCATAATAATCACTTCTACTGTATTTAAGATAATTTATTTAATTCAAATAACCATAATATATGGATAATAGGCTTTAAAGTTAATCTATGAAAATGACTAAAACAAATAAACACCCTGCAATGGAGTACTCTATGCAAATGATGATGCTTAAATTTAAACTAGATGCATTTATCCATGAGTTACCCTTTCTGCAAGAAGTAGAGTACAGATGGCCCTTGAGTGTCTAGGGAAGACTCTCAGAGTATTGAGGGATCCCAATGGTCGGTCACCATGTGTACAAAAAGGTGAGACAACCAACCCTGCTCCCAGTAATGAAGAGAGGAAAAGTTAAGGGATTCAGGCCCTGGGAGGCAGGTTGTGTGTTCCTTCCCAACATGATGTCCAGAGCCTAACTATTAACAAAGCTAAAAAGAGACTGTGTAATTGGCAGCTTTGTATCACCTTGAAGCACATCCATCCACCTTCTCGAAGGCCAGATAGAGCAGGGTGTCTGATTTCATTCAGCATAAGGATGACTATTTTAGCAATGAACACAATTTGATATAGGAACAGGCTGACAAGTTAATAAGAATGAAATGAGAAAATTATATCATATAGATCGTTTATGTTGGGCATTAATCTAACAGATGCCATATAAAAATATGAATGAAATCCATCTTAGAAGAGACTGATCTAACACGGACAGCTAAAATAAAAGAGACAAAAGAAAAAAGAATTTGTTTGGAACATAAATTTAATTAAGTTAATAACTGAACCAACAGTTTGGAAATCTAGCTCACATTTCTGAAATTATGCCAATTGTTTCTTAATGGAATCTTAACTAAATTCAACTCAAACAAAATTAAACAAAGAGAAAGAGAGGTTGCTGACTGTCCTACACAGAAACATATGTTATCATGAGGTTTTCTTTATACTGGACATTTCAAAAATCAGAGCTAAAGTCATTTCACTGCTACAATTAAATTACTAAAATGTGTTCATTGCTCTTGTGAAATAATTCATTGCTACCTGCCTTTATATTCAGAAACTCCTGAAATTGTGTTTGATGTTAAGTGTTGACATTTGCTTTTAAAATCTCATTATTTCTGCCCTTGTGGGTGTGGCTCAATGGATTCAGCACCAACCTACAAACTATAGTGCTGTGGGTCTGATTCCCAGTCAGGGCACCTGCCTAGGCTGCAGGCCAGGTCCCCATTTGGGGGCGTTCAGGAGGCAACCAATCAATTGTCTGTCTGTCTGTCTGTCTGTCTGTCTCTCTCAACAATGTTTCTCTAATTTCTTTCTCCCTTCCCCACTCTCTAAAAAGAAACAAGTAAAATCTTAAGAAAAAACAGACTGTGGATTCAAATTTTGGAAAAAAAAAAAAAAACCCTCATTAATTCTTGTTCTTTAAGTCTTGTAATAGCCTTTGTCCAAAAGCAATAAAATTCTGAGCTGAGTTTGCCTGGCAACAGGTACCGCCAACCAGATTAACATCAGGTACCAGAGAAGTCTCGGCTGTTGCTGACAAAAGGGTGGCTCTTTAAAACTGAATGTCAAGTGGTTCAAACAAATATAATAAAAAGGATATTGCAACAAAGGAGAAAAGGATAGGATTGGAAAAGTGTGACCACTTTCAAAAAGCATCTTAATGGTGGCCGTAAATTATTTCTGCATTAGTTTTTTAAAATATTATAATTGTATATTTAATCATATTATGAAAATATGATTGGAAGTGTTTCCTCCTTGTCTTTTTATCTGTGGTCTTCCAAGACAGTAGTGACCTGCCCTGAAACAGCTATTGGATGACAATGCGATGTCAATGCCAGCCCTTTTTATTAAAAAGTCTTAAAAAATCAGTCTTTTTTCTTATTCTTAGCCCCAATAATAAAGTTTTGGCTGTTTATTTGGATTTCACCTCAGTCTGGTCTTTACATATTAGTCATTAGTCATGATTTCTCCCTTTTCCCTTCTTTTAACATTAGTGGCCAGCTGTGTGAAAAAAGAGAATGGCTTTTTAAAAAAAGATTTTACTTGCGTATTCATTTCTAGACAGAGGGGAAGCGAAGAAGAGAGGGAGAGAAGTATCAGTGTGTGGTTGCCTCTTGTGCGCCCCCTACTGGGGACCTGGCCCACAACCCAGGCATGTGTTCTGACTGGGAATTGAGCTGGTGACCCTTTGCAGCCTGCCCTTAATCCACTGAGCCACACCAGGCAGGGCCAAAAGAGAATGGATTTTAGTGACTCCCAAGAAATAGTAGATTGACTAGGTTATTAGAGATATACATATGTGTGCATATATATACATAGTATGGTAGGAGATATACATATAAATGTGTGTAGATACACATAGCATGATGTACATGCAGATGTGTACATAAATATCTACACTTATTTTTTTTTCCACTGGAGTCTGGCAAGTGTGGAATTGGAAAGGACAAATGGATTTGATGTGGAGACCTCTGTGGTCCAGGGAATTGTGGAGTAGGGTGACTGCAGAGTAACTATTTGTCCTTAGAATCTCCTTTAAGCCACAAGCTACCGGCACATTTGTTAGTCTCTGCCTCACCACCACCAAATCCCAAGGCATTAATCTAATCTTTGAATCTGAAGATTGACATTTTTTTCCTAATTTTAATTTTTCTTCATCCCTTTCCCGAAGCATCTCACTGAAAAAAAAAAAAGAATGTGGGCTGGTACAGCTTTAACAATTATGATTTATATCATAGAAATATATTTTTAAGTTGCTAGAGATTTTGTTAGCCAATATTTGTTATGAATATGTACTGGTAACATGTTACTATTTTCTACATCAGATATCATGTTAGAAGCTTTAAACAGTTGATTTCCAGTCTTCATAAAAGACTGCAAGGTAAATGCGACAGTTTTCATTCCCCAAATGTGGAAAATGAGGTTCATAGTGGTTAAAAAACATGCCCAATTAG
Organism: Glossophaga mutica; assembly: GCA_039655065.1. Taxonomy (NCBI): domain Eukaryota; kingdom Metazoa; phylum Chordata; class Mammalia; order Chiroptera; family Phyllostomidae; genus Glossophaga; species Glossophaga mutica. Next base: position 165,511,729 of record CM077303.1, read on the forward strand.
TAGAGACGTGAGTTATTTTCATTAGGCTTCATTGAGCTCAAATTAAAGTAATTATAGATGAGTCAAGTTTGAAAATAGTGAGAGATTTTAGCTCATTAATCACTTACCATATAGTTGAAGGAATGGGAAATACTTGCAAACAGCAGCTGTCTTGCTGTCTGAGTCTCATGGAAAACATCACTAATTAGTCACAACATCTAGTCCTGCTCAGGCCTCATGCTGCTGTGGAATTTTCAGTCTCCCATGAATGAGAGGAACTCCAGCATCTCAAATCTAAGGCTAGAACTATCCATCTTTTTTATTCTCTCTAACATATTCTAAACTTTTCTATTTCCTCTTTTCAGTTATACTCACCTAGAGTCGACACACACAGACATACATATGTATTTGCAGCTTCTTTTGAATGTGTATGTATTTGCAGTTTCTAATGAATGAGGTTATGAGGAATGTCTGTGGCTGACTTCTAGGTCAGTGTATTGGTTTTGCCTAATTTTCACCAGATAAATTTGCTCTTAAATATGGTCTTATCACTTCATTTCCTTATGTTATACTTTAGTATTTCTATTTTTAATCCTTGGAACAAGATCATGAATGAATAAATAAATGCAGTAATTACTCCTTTCACATAATATTCTTGTGCTTAGTGAATTTCTTACTGTTTGCTGCTAAGTAACTGACTACTCATGGCATTTGGATCTCAGTGCTGTTACCAGGGTCTTTCAGGGACACATGTGGCTCTTTTATGATATTAAACTTTAATGGGCACAAATCCCAAAATTTTATATACATAATAAATTGAAAGACTAAGCCAAATCAAACTTTCATCTTTTAGTTCTTACCATGGTATTTTAGCTGTTAAAATGCCCAGATAGTAAATTATAGAGTAAATGTCACTCTAAACACTAGAAAAACGAGTGATTTTCTTTAAGATTTTTAAAGAAAAATACTACATCTGGCTTAGCAAGGACTCAATCAATGCTTTGCAGACAGCCACCAGTTAGGTGTAGCTCTCCCATTTCAGGTACTGGGCGCAGCGTGGGCATTAGATTCAGACAAATCTGGGTTCAGCCTCCGCTCCGCTACATTTCTTGCTGTGCATTCTCAGCTTTGAGTTTCCTCACTACTGGCTGAGCTTCAGTTTTTTTCTTATTTATAAAATGGATTAATAACAGGTAATTTCAGGTTTGTTATTAGCATTAAACAGACTGTATCTAAGATTCAAGAATAATTACAAGTATTACTATGTAAATATTATTATAATATATACAGTATACATCATGAAAGCTGAAAATAGGTTCTTCTATAATTTGTTGTGCATCTTCTACATAGGACATACTTACTATATGAGGCATCTTTGATGGAAGAACGCAGAGAAATAAGACATGGAATTTTCCAAGAAGAAATGCATTCCAATAAGATACATACACATACTACACACAGGGGTGGGCAAGAGGAGGTTTACTCTGCCATTACAACATTCTTTTGAGTCAGTGAAGCTACTCCAACAATCATAGCCTGTATGTCTTTTCCATACAAACAACTGTGAGCCTACTTTTGCCTACCCCTGTATAATATATACACATATAGAAGCTGATCAAATATCTAATCACATGAAATAATTTTCTGAACCAGAAACACAAGGTACTGTGGATACTCAACCTCTTTTTCATCACCTGTCCAGAATCTCTGACCAGTGTCCACTGTTCTAGGTCAAAGTCCCTACCTTGTGGAGACAATGAAGAATGGTTTGACCTAATACTACTTTCCCTTACTACCTTCATGTCTTCTTGGGGTGAGGAAAGAGGCTTTGGAAGATGAAGTACTGGTGAGTAGGAGGTGAGGGGGTGGTCTCTAAATGTTTCACCTAGCTTTTACTACTTGTTCTATAATTAGTTAATTTCATCAAAGGTATTCTTTCTTTATGAAGAACAAGCCTGTGCTTATTTACTTTCTCTTTTCCCTTTTATTCAAAATTTCACCTAGGTAACTGCTGAAAACAAAACAAAACAAAACATTTCTGTATCTGAAATTGCTCTAATTCTAAATTATTTAACTCTGAAGTTATCATCTCTGGGTACTTGCATTTGTCATTTTATTTCTCAAATTGCTAAGCATCATCTTCTATCTCTTGGTGACCCCAAGTTCTCCTCCTTCTCCTACTCTGCCTCTCTTCCCTCTTGTGACCACCACCATCATTCCCAACATAAGACCTGCTGAATGCTTCCCATGTGCCAGGTGAGTTTCCAAATCCTTTATAAATGCTATCTTTTTTAATCACAACCCTGTGTATCAGCTGCTGTGGGCACACACACTGTGCTCTCTATAAGTTAAAAACCTAAAAAGCTCTGGAGATTAAAAAAAAACTTTAAGTGTCAAACCCTGGCACAAACTCACATGAGGTTTTTTATACTCTTTATTTATTACCTTAAACACAAATAGTCATATATTTTACTTCTGCAGTAAAATATATCTATATATTTACCATATACCTATAGTAAAATATATCTATATCTATATATTTTATTATGTGATTGATAATACAAATTCACTGGGTATACACTTAAAGTATGGTATTTGTACTCTAATATCTTTCTAAAATTTGAAAAATTCTGAGTTAACACATTTGATTATAAAGGTTTGAAGTAAAACACTGTGAATGAATATTGCTATCATCTCCATTTTTACAGCTAAGAAATAAAAGGCCAAATAAATTGTGACTCTCAATATTAAGTGAAGTAACTAAGATTCAAACAGAATCACTCTGTATCCTGAACCTGGGCTCCAAGCATAGAGGCTTCTTCCAATAATTACTGTAGCCCTAAGTTTTCTCAACTCCACCCTATATATCTTACCTCCATATTTTCATCAATCTTTGCATGATTTCTAGTTCTTGATTTTGGCCTACTAAGAAAGCCATGTACTTTATATTGATCACTTCCATTATGAGCTTATGATGTGCAATTTCAACTAGATCATTAATGAAGTCCCTCAAGCCTCCCATTCATTCTCATAGGGGGAGGTAGAAGAGGATATGGGGAGCTAAATGGTGATGGAAGCGGACTTGCCCTGGGGTGGTGAACACACAATACAATGCACAGATGGTGCATTACAGAACTGTATACCCGAAACCTATATAACTGTATTAACCAATGTCACCCCAATAAATTCAATTAAAAATAATAAGAGCAATATTTACTCTCAGGAGCCTTAGCCCTTACTCCCAAATTTTACACCTTCTTGGTGGCCTCTACCGGATCCCAACTAACTGCACATCATGTGCATTTTTTCCCTTCATAAATCTGAGCTTAAGTCCTTTGAATTCATTCTGCCCAGTGTTTTTGGGTCTTTCCACTAAAGATCTGATCTTTCCAAAGCAGATCTGATCAAGATACTCCCTAACCTAATAATTGTCAATGGCTTCTAATTGGCTATAGGAATGTGTCTTAAAACCTTAAAAGGGAATGAAGGACACTTTGCATAATGTGGACTTGGTCTGAATGTCTAGTCTTGACTCCTCACTCCTTAACTCACCTTTGATATTCTAACCACATCAGACTATTCAAGGCTTCCAAAATATTAAAACACTGTCATAACCACAGGACCTGTAATCATGTGTGGGGTTTCATTTGTTTGTTTTTTGCTTGGAATGTCCTAATTTACTTGATGTACTTGGTGATATCCTGTTCAGTTTTTAAAGCCTTATTCAAATGCTATGCCCTTTATTGCAGCTTCCTAATTTCACATAGGCCCTTCATTTCATTGCTGCCTCACCAAAGTACTATACCTTTTTTCTATAATATAATGGAATTTGCTCACACTCAAGTTTAATAGTTATATGGTATTTATTTGTGAGCTCCATAAATCATGACTTCTTATTTTTCTTTTTGACAACTGGCTTAATTGATGGATACAAAAGACACCTAATATTAACCAATTTAAATTAAAATGCAACGTTCATGTGAATCACATCTATTCAGATTTCATTACTTGTCCTCACCTGCATTAGGGAATACTAAAATGTAGTGAGCAGTTAAATTTTCAGCCTTTGAGTTTATGTAAAACAATCCTCATTTTAAGTTTTTTCTGGTATTATAACATATCATCTGAAAGTAGAAGGATATCTTAGGCTTGATGATCTGTATAAGAGTAAGGAACTATAAAGTAAATAAATTCATTTTAATATGTTGAGGTTCCAATGTTTAATTAATCAACCATTGTTTATCCTACTTTCTATCAATGTGAATAGATGGCTAGACTTACCGCTTTTGTTATCAATGTATTTGTCCTACTACTATTGTCTTTTCATATCTGTGGTCATATATGAGGTTTGCAGTTCTTTTTTCAATGTATCTTTTTATTTCATTAATATATTGTAATGTAAAAGTTTGGATATTTTTTAGTTGTCTGTTGAATACCAAACAGTATTTCTGTTTTGATGAATCCAATGATTTTTTCCAAGCAAGAAAAGCCTCCCATTCTTTATACATAAATAATATACAAAGTCTGCCCAGAAACAGTCCAGCCATTATTAATACAATGAGAATGGTTTGTGCGACATCTATGTAACCTGGCAGCCAAGGAGAGTGGACTGGAATGTGCATGTGTGAGCAATGACGACTTCATTGTACTAGTCCGTGGAGGTGGTAGATGCTGTTGAGTGAGCATGTGTATCGTGTGGCCCTTGTATTAAAAATAACTGAGTGAGTAGATCAATGAATCTGTATTAAGTTTTATGGTAAGCTTGAACATTCCTCTGTGGAAACTATTTGGATGATTCAGAAGGCCGCAGCTATGGACAACTAGTGATTGACAGCTTTATCACCATAACACACCCACTCATGAATCACGTCTCATACAGAGTTTTTTGGTGAAACATCAAATCACCCAGGTGACTCAGCCCCTCTATAGCCAAAATGTGGTGCCCTGCAACTTCTGGCTTTTCCCAAAACTAAAATCGCCTTTGAAAGGGAAGAAATTTCAGAAAGTCAATGAGATTCAGGAAAATACAATGGGGTAGCTGATGGTGACTGGGAGACCTGTGTGAGGTCCCAAGGGGCCTACTTTGAAGGGAACTGAGGCATTATTGTTCTGTGTACAATGTTTCTTGTATCTTCTTCAGTAAATGTCTCTATTTTTCATAGTACATGGCTGGGTACTTTCTGGACCCGCCTCCTATAGTTCTTTGACTTGTAGTACCTTTATACATTTTATTTTGTGTCTACCGTAAGATAGAATTGGTTTTCAGAGGACTTTGTATTGAACATATTATATGTAGTACTCTATTAAAATCTTTTTATTTATGTTTTATAAACAATGTACACCCGTGTCCCTTTTGAAAGAAAAAAATTGTACAAGGATCTTAGCTTAAATATAATGTTCATTGGTGCTCATTTAGTTTTTGACTCTCATATATTTGTTTTATTTTCTCCCTCATTATTCCTACTCCTAGAGGAGAATAGTGAGCTGAATTATGTCTAATAATTTGGCCATAAAATGCTGTTCTTCTGTTTGCATCGAGTAGTTATCAACCCTCATGTACAGCACTGTGCCAAGGGACAGATACAATCATTCATGGCTGACATTTTGCTCCAGACCTTCCTTCCTACTCTTATTATTTTTTCTGTCAGAGGCTTCCTAAGGACTTCTCATTTTTATTTTTTTCCAACATTGTTCTTCTATGTTCAATCATATGAATGTCTTTCTCCTTCAGGAGCCAAATGTAGTGTGAAAGACAGTAGAGACCAACCATCACCACTTAGTAGGAAATAACCTTGAATATCATAGATTGAGAATTTTAATTGGGTTAGTGAGCCTTTTCTATAGAGTATAGTAAAGACCTTGCAAGAATCATTCTGAGTGTAACTGTCAGTGGCTCCACAGCTATTTCTTACTAGAGCTCCTTCTGCTTTTTTTGTATTGCCTAAGATTTAGGACAATTACAGCATGTCTCTGAACATTATCTATATGAGTGTAGTAACTCAGTATTTACAGAACATACATTTTAGTGAATTTTTAAATGTTTATAACAAGTTATGCAATTTAAACTCATTAAAATTAGTTTTTACCTGTATCAAAGGAAAAATTAGAAATCTTTTCAAAAGTTTTATAGGGAAACTTTGAGCTAATTCTAACAATTCCATGCAACTTCTTACTTCACAAGTTGAAATTCAATATGCATTCATTGAGTAAACTAATGCTTTTTTTGTGCCTACTGTATGCCAAGCTCTATTTCAGGCATGTGACATTCAGGGCTGAGTAAGATAGAGAAAGCTCTTGTCCTCATGGACTTTAACTTGTGGTGGGAAGACAAACAATGAACAATTATTAAAATAATTAAAATACAAGATGAAAATAGAAAATGAGGAGTGAAAAGTACTATAAATATTAAAGTATGATGATACAATATGCATGAGAATGGACCCCACCCTGGAGGTCCTGGGTTAGCTTCTCCAAGGTGATTGTCAAAGAGAAAAAGATAATCACTAAATATTGCAATCCTGTAATTCCAGTAATTGCATTTGTGATATGGTCTTGTCTTTTTTCCCCAAACTCCCATTATCCTAAACTTCTGCAAATAGTTTGAAAAGGAAATTGAAATATTTTGGATGCTTTATAATAAGTATATTTTCAGATTACAATCATTACATAATGTACACATTTAGTATCAGTTAAATATTGCACTTTTATTTTCTGTTCATATAAATATGTATATGCAGATGTACACATTTTATTCACACTGTGCTAAGTCCTATTCAGATTTTACCCAGCATTATATCCTGTCTAATCTTTTGGGAGAGAAATATTCGTCAAGTCATCACACTAGTGAAGACTATATAATTGCAAGTGTGATAAGCGCTATGAAGGAGAAGGACATAATGCTCTGTATGAGGCAGTGATGATTCCACTGAAATGTGAGTGGGAATCAACTAGATTAAAATGGGGAAATAAAAGAAGTATTTTTTATAAATGTGCTGAGATGGGAAGGAGCTTGGGCCATCAGAGGGCTGACAAAGAGTATGTGCAGATGCAGCAGGAGGACTGAAGAGCTACCTAGTAGGAAATGAGGCTGGGCAGAGGGCCTCTGAGTCTCTTTACCATGAGATCGTGTGGTCTGCTAATTGAGAAGTAACTTCCTTCTGTCATAATATGGAATTGATTTTATAAGATCCCTTGATAGAATCAATTATTCTGTAATAGCATGTCAGTGATACTGCTTATTGAACATACACAGAACTTATTCAGACATGGTTTACTCCATCAATACAGTAGATGTGTCCATGCAACGGTTATCCCAGAAAATCATGATCTAGCAACTCATGCTTTCTTGGTTAAACAACATTTTAAAGACATATTTTGAAGATCATAGAATGGTCACAGATCAGATATGCTATGGCACTCGATGTTCAGAACCAACAGCTTATAATCATTGACTTTAGGCCATTGTAATAGGAAAATTCTTTAACTCTGCTAGTTATATTTGAAGACCTGAAGACAGCTGTCAGATGTTGCTTTACTAAACACAGAAGAAAATGTGATGTGGCAAAACCTGTGTGTGTGTACATAGACAGATAGATAGATAAGCTGAGTTTGTATGAATGAAAGAGAAACTAAACTTTCTACTAGAATGAAAATTTATGATTCTGTTGGAAACTCTGGAGAAAAGACTGGTCTAATAAAAATGAATGTGATTATAAGAAATTAATTATACAACTTCAGTTTCATGCTTCTCTAATTTTCGAATTAAACTGTCCACTTTACTTAAGAGGCCCTTATTGGTTGCCTAGGTTTTTAAAGAAAATTGCTAAGAAATAAATATTTTGGATTTAAAGAAACATTATTCTAGCAATAAATATGAAGATATTCTGTTTACAATGATTTTCTGAAATATCCATCTAAACCATGATCCATCTACCCAAAGAATATATTGATCTAACCCTCAAAATTATTCTCTCAGGGCAGAAAACTTTCTGCAAAACCAGAACCACTGACTGCGAGATCTTATTCCAAGTATGTTAGCCATGTGCAAGATATTTCTGGGGAAGAGGTTTTTATAAAAATTAAAAATAGCCTATATTTAATTCCTTTTGAAAATTCAAAATAGCAATAACATATATAAACTATAAATATTTTAATATATTTTCAGTTTTCAAAAATGTCTAGTTTTTTAAGTACTTAATATTTTAGATGATTTGGGAATTTCAGGGGAAAAGGGTGAGGGTTTGCAGGAATAATTATAAAGGACACATGAACAATAATGAGGGGTGGAAATGGGCGGGGAGGTGGGAAGGGATGGGGATGGGAAGGCAAAGGCAGAAAACTGTACTTGAACAATTAAAAAAATAAAATAAAAAATGAAAGAGCCAAAAAAAGAATTATATAAATTGATCTACTAGATTCAGGTATTCTAAATCCTAGCCACTCCTCTACATTTGTTAAAAATATTTAAAAAATATTTTATTACAACTATGGAAGCTTTTAATAGAAGTGAAATTATGCATGTGGCTTCAAATATTCAATTGAGACTTTTTTTTTTTTGGAGGGAGAAGACAAAATTAGGCTATTATGACAGTGACATTAGAGCCAAACATTTTAAATTATTTCTGTTGTTGTTTTAGTTCAAAAATTATGTCTGTACGATTCAAAATTACTTCTGCTCTCTCTGAGCAGAGAGCCGAGATCTGGGTAGAAATCTAGGTCTGCTCAGCCTTTGCCATTAGGAGTGAATGGTCAGACTGTAATTTTTCTATGGCCCTTGGCTGTTGGACAACAATTATTACTGAAATGGTTTCTTTCTTGCTAGACTTCCCTCTCCTGGTGCTTTGGCTGGAGGCAGCAGGTCATGCCTGTTGAATTTCCATGTTGACAGATTCTCATGTCTGTGTTTGGATATGTAATACAAAAAGAAAATTTAGAAAACTCATCACTTGTATTCCTTGAGTCCTGAGGTCCCTAGCTAATCTTCTTTCTCTCTACTTTTCAGAATCTTTTATGTTTATATAGAACTAAATATGATGTCCAGGGGTTTTAGATATTATCAGAAAGAACATGGAAAATAAGTCTACTCACATCTTCCCAGAATAAAATATAATGTGACTTAATATGTATGACAATGTTGGAGGGATATAGATAAAAAACTGATATGGAATTTCTAGAAACTGACTCAAAATATGATTAAAAAAGAGTTGGAGGAAAGAGTTGCCGATCAACTGGTTTTGGAAAAATTACCTAATAATTTGAGGAAACGTTATATATTCACCTTAAACATATGATACTGAAATTCCAAGTGGCTGTACAGTTCCTTATTAATACATATCTACAATTGAAGTGACTCAACCTTTTCAGTATTTCATATTGCTGCTCTTACATGACCCAAATGGGAAAGACTGGAATAAAGAATGACAACAAACTCACCGTCAAACCAAATAAGCTACATATGAGATAAGAGGGTTAATATGCATAATAAAAGGTAAATCAATTAAAGTATGAATAAATTATAAAAAGAGTATCGTTTTCAATTTTATCATTTAAACATTATTATATTAATGTCTACCTTAAATTACCATTAGGGTGGTTATCACTTTTTATTTGTGTATTGCCTTGGGTTCTTGAATTCAACATCTACATGAGTACAAGAGATATTCTTAGGCAGTGACAAAGACATGAATTTCGGTTAAGAGATTTTTATTTCTCAGTTCAGGAAGAATTGAAATCAGAATGCTAAGTAAGTAAATAAAGCACCAATGTATGTGGAGCAAATATTTGGGGCTAGATATCTAACCACCTTTTAAAATGTTGCTCTGTTTTATATTTCCGTAGTAATTTTACAGTGATTTACTTCTATGGCTCTCTCCTATTAGATTATTACCATGACAAGATAGGCACCCTTTCTTCTCACCCTTTTTGTTCCAGGTATGTAACATAGTATGTGGAATTGTGTGAGCATCAAGTGTTTGCTAAATAAGTGAATGAGTGGACTGATAAGTCAATAAATAAATAAATTTCCATTGCACATTTGGATGAGTGCTTTTGATGTTTATGGGGATAAGATTTGATATGTTACATACAACATGGAACAATAGTAAAATGTATAGAATTACAAGGTCTGTCCATAAAGAATCAGCCATGTAATATGAAAAATAGAGACATTTATTGAAGAAGATACAAGACACATGAAACATCATACATAGGACAATGACATCTCAGTCCCCTTCAAAGTAGGCACCTTGTGACCTCACACAGTTCTCTCGATATCTATTAGTTGCCCCATTATATTCTCCTGAATCTCATCAATGGTCTGAAATCTCTTCTCTTTCAAAGGTGATTTTAGTTTTGGGAAAAGCCAAAAGTTGCGGGGCACCAAATCTGGGCTGTAGAGGGGCTGAGTCACTTGGATGATTTGATTTTTCACCAAAAAACTCTGCATAAGACGTGATGCATGAGTGGGCATATTATCATGATGAAGCTGCCAGTCACCAGTTACCCATAGCTGTGGCCTTCTGAATCATCTGAAGAGTTTCCATAGAGGAATGTTCAAGCTTAATGTAAAATTTGATGTGGATTTGTTGCTCTGCTTTCTCAGCCATTTTGAATACAACCACACAGTACACATGCTCACTCAATGGCATCTACCACCCCCACTGACTAGTACAGTGAAGTCGTCATTGTTCACACATGTGCATTCCAGTCCACTCTCCTTGGCTGCCAGGTTACATCAATGTTGTGCAAGCCATTCTCATTATATTAACAATGGTTCAACTTTTTCTGGACAGACCTCATATATTCTACAATAACACAACACTAGGTCAATCAGTGGTTGGTTTACAAAACAATTCACTCCTTTTTTCTTTTTCTACCACATAAAATGACAATGAATAGGAGGTCAGTCAGGAACATGGGTGAACAATGTAAAGGGATTAAGAAGTACACATTGGTAGTTACAGAATAGTCATGGGGATGTAAAATAACTATAGGAAATGGAGTAGCTAAAGAACATATATGCATGACCAATGGACATGGACACCTGTGTGGGGACTGCCTGAGGGAGTGGGGACACTGGGTTGACAGGGACATAGTGGGGGAAATTGGGAGAACTGTAAAAGCATAAACAAAATATAATAAAGATGACAATGAATGTGTTATTCTAATATCTTTTTATTAAAAAGCCAGTTGTAAGATTTAAGAAATGGTTCTCTTGTAGAGGGGTTTTCAGGAACATGTATAAAGGACACATGGACAACACCAAAGGTAGGGTAGGGTCAAGGGTGCGAAGTGGGGATGGCTGGGGTGGGAAGAGTGGTGGGGTAAAATGAAGACAACTCTACTTGAACAACAGTAAATAAAATTAACTAAAAAATAAAAAAACTAAAAACAGTTATTTGAAAAAAAAAAGAAATGGTTCTCATTTACTTGAGTAAAGTGATCACACAAACTTCTTGGATGATTTTTGGTGAAAACTCTCTGAGGCTTGGCATAGTTGATGAGTGGCTCCCTAAACCACAAAAACAAATTAAAAGGAAAAATTAGCAAAGTGAATTAAGCTTGTAAGTTGAGACAGACTTTATCAATACCCATGCCTGTTATATAGCTTTGTGTCAGACAGACACCTTCTGCTTTACTTTAATTGAACTTACCGTGCCCTTGATTCCAGATCAGTGAGACATCACTGAAAGTCAAAGACTAACCTTGAAAAAGGCTTCCCTTTATCAGTCATCAGAAAGACATGAAACTCTATTAGGTGTAAATTTTTCACCCTCTTAATACAGAAGTTACTAGAGTCTCTAGATGTGGAGATTCGTTGTTGTTGTTGTTGTTGTTGTTGTTTTAGAATGGATGTTGAGATCTTAGTTCTTTTGGAAAGTTAATTTTAGGTGAACTAATGCTGAGTTCCACTTCCTGTCTGTGAACTAGCACAGGAAGCACCACCTGACTAATCTGCATCTCCCTCAGAGAACAAGGATCCGCCTACTTATTAACATCGGTTCCCTGAAAACGTGAAACTGGGAGTGGTAACTCCTTCAGTTATCTATTTCAAACATTTCTTTCTTTAGCCTATATTTAAAAAAACCTCTGTGAATTATATATTTCAGAGTTCTGTGCTATGAATCCATTGCCGTATCTTTCTTGATTTTCTGGCTGCCATTACGTTTAATACTCTCGTTTATTCCCCTGTTTGATTACAAATTTCACAGGAATTGTTTCTTGTGAGTTCACCATAAAAACACAGCACTGTACCCTGAGATATTAATTATTTGGGGCTAACCACAAATGCAATTTATTTATTTATTTTTATGTTTCTTGTATTCATTATCATGATTTATTAAACATCTAATTACCAAAATAGGCTAGGCTTGAAATAGCAAAGAAAAATGTAGACAATTTAAGCCTTGTCTTTGTGCTCAACTTACTTATTTCTGTTTTAGTTTAGGTGTCATTTTTATTTGATCACGAGGGTTTTTGTCATGTCATGTTTTTTACTTTCATGTCATATTATAATGGGACTCTTCATATATCATGATACTGTGCTGTAGTAGGCCAACCTTAGACATTCAGAGGAAATATTTACATGTGTTTTAGAAAATTAGTTTTTCTTTTATAAATGAAGAGACATTTATAAACATTTGGTATTGAATAATTATAGTTAATGCTTCTGTAATAATCATGAAATAATGGAATTTTCAGTAGTCTAATTATTCTATTAGAATAATAGAATTTTTGAAATCTGACTGAATTTAGAAATTATCACTTTCCAACCGTGCTCAATTCACTCCAAAATTACTTTATCACATTCATTAGGGATAAGCGATCCCCCCATATCCCTCCTTCCATGTCTCTTTTCCCTTCCCTTCTCTAAGTTATTTCAGTTTTTTAAAGGAAGGTACAATCTCAACAATGAAAGAATATGCATAGAAGGTTGGGGGAGTATGCAGAGCTATACACCCAAGATTTCTGTAAACTGTTCAGATTCCATCAGATATAGGGAATTTTGTGCAAGAAGCGGTGGATTGAACTAAGTAGGACATTTTTAAATAATGGTATTTCTGAAAATAACAAGTTTATTGTAACTTCTGCTAGTATTACTTTTAGAAAGCACTTCAGTAGATTAATATGTCTGTTTGATAATGTAAAGTATATCATAGCTAATCACAGTTTCAATGCTTTTAAGTCAATTTTTACTGATCAAATGCTTCTGATTGGTTTTTCTTCTTCTTTTACTCTTGCGTTTAATTATTTTCCTATTGCAAACTTTTTTTTTTTACTTTCAGACAGAGAAAGGACTATCAAAAGTATGGCAAGAAAGTAAGCAGAATTATGGTCATCATTGGGAAGAGGCTGTCATCCTGCTAGGAAAATGAAGAAATTTTAAAGATATCAACAAGGGATCTAGGAGGAGGAGCTGCAACTGTTGGCAGTGAATTTAAAAACTGCGTGACTGGTACGTGTCTGACAACATTTCTATTTGAAAGCATGCGTATAATCTAGCCCTTTTATCTTTGTTTCATATTTATAAAATATTCTGCTGTTATATATTCTGTACACACATAAAGATGAATCGAAAGAGGTCAGTCACTTCGTAATTGTGGAACCCACACTTACATGTTAATAGACAGTATTTTCTCCATTCATCTATTATACAAGTAATGTCTGTCTCTCATACCATCTCCTTTCTAAGATGCAGAAGTGTTCTCTTTTGAATTATTTATTTTTCAACACCATTTAAAGTACAGGCCTAATATTTATATACATTTATCCATTTTAAATTAATTGTAAACCAGTGAAAGAGAGTTAGAAAGCCAACAGTTGGTGCCTGTAAAAAATGAGAAATAAGTTCAACCAGGTATAGCTCAAGCAGAACTTGAGTTGACAGCTATGCCGAGGTTGTGCAAGATGCTACTCTCGCAAGTGAACAGCAACTTGAAAACCTTTGCTATTTACCATGCTTCTAAAGGTGAAGTCTAACTATACTCAGATTTTCTTACAAAAATACCTAGAAAATGTCGGAAATGATTATAAACACATTTGTACATTTTCACAATTGGCATAGCTCTTTCCGAGGGATTATTCCATCTGATTTCCAAAATAGTCCTGTGTGTTATACACTACCAATGAAGCCTTCTGTGGTTTTCTACACTGAGTCACTTGGAGACCGCCTCCTGGGACTGAGAGCTAAACTTGAATACTATGTAACTTTATTGTTGCTCTCATATTAAAATATGACTTCACTGAGGAAGTTAAAAAATGTGACTGGTTTTTGGTGATGTTATAGCCTCTGCTCTTTTTATAACCACCGTTGTTTCAAAGGATTCTGCCTAGAAGTCCCGTTCTTTAGTTTGATTCTCCCCATTATGTTTCCAGGAACATGTTTTATAAGTCAGAATTCTGCAGCCCAGGTGATCTAGGAGGCATGGAGCTCAGGTATCCAATGTAAGCATGAGACAGGGTTTGGGATTAGAGAAGGGTGGGAGAGGGTGCCAAGACAGCAGAAAGGAGGGCTCTGAACATATATGATCATGAAAAGATATCATAGAAGTCAGAATGCAGTGCTCTTTTCTAGTAACTTTCCTAGTAATATGGTAAATTTCTATTATATTTACTCAAGGTGCTTCTAGCAACTTAAAAGTTTTTTTCAAATCTTTTTCTAATATTTTAGACAGAAAGAGAACCTTCTATTAAACAAGAGAGATTCCTTTTCTTGCAAGGGAAGCAGGATGACTCCTAGATGGTTTGATTCAGGACACAAGAAAACTGAAAATTGTTCCAAATTTGCCAGATTTCATGTACAAGTTTGTACTGTTTCTTTGCCTCCTTATCTTGAAGTCCTGTGAAAATTTACATGATTGCAGTTAATTTTGTTCAGTTCAATCCAATACTTAGCTTACTGAATAATACTTTAATATCTTATTTTTAGTGATAAACTACTATAGTTATTTCTATGTCATAAATAATAAAGAGGCAAATTGTGGTCAATTATAGTTGAATATAGTTAATCGTATATTAAATATATTTTAGGAAAAAGTAAACATTGTTTTTATTAGGACAACTTACTACAAAATAATGAAAATTTTCAAATTATATTTTTTTAGTCAATATAGAAAGCAGAAAAAAAGCATTATGAGAAAGTTTGGAAAACTATGTATGGAGCTAAAAAATACAATTATTCCTTAGTTTTAAATTGTATTCCAATATACTCTCAGTGCTGTGAAATAGGAGTAACGAGAAATGACTTAGATTATAAGTCACCATAAGTCTTGAGTTAACCTTTCTGGTGTGGAACCTGGCTTTACCACTGACTAGCTTGGGTGAGGTTTTTATTTCACTTTGCCTCAATTTTCTCATCAGTAAAATGGGGGATAACAATAATGTTATTTCCATCAGATTTCTGTGAATATTAAGTATGTTAAAATATATGAAGGGGCTTAGAATTGTCTTGGCACATAGTAAAATGTATGTATTGCATTTTATTGCTATACTAATCATTACTATTAACTATGCCATGTTCTCAAATGTCGCCCTATTACCCTGCATCAGGAAACCAACTTCAAATCATATGCAAATAATTTGCCATAAAAATCTGTCATGGAATTGTTGCTGTTTCCCACTTAAGATGAAAAACTTAAAGAAATGACTTAATGTTCATTTGTCTGCCACCTTCTCCCAATCACAAAAGACCACGTGTTTTATGATACCATTTATATGAAATGTACAGAATAGCAGATGTGTGGAGATGGAAAGTAGATTAATGGTTACTTAGGGCTGAAGAAATATGGAGTTGTGGAATGAATGTTATTGAATAAGCATTTTCTTTAAGGGTGATGAAACTATTCCAACTTTTTATGGTGGTTGATTTACAACTTCATAAGTATACTAAAACTATTACATGTAAAACTTCATGTGAATTAACTTAATGGAATGTAAATTTTAAATTATAAATCCACAAAACTATTAAAAGTAAAAAAAGAAATAAGGGAGAATTCTGGAGAGATGGTGGTGGTGGTGTCAGAATAGCTTTTGGATTTTCCAAAGTCCTCTTATTAAAACAGTCACACTTAGTACGCAAAGTCAGTAAGCCATGGAAAGCACGTACAACAAAACTGAATGAAAATCCCTCTCTACAAAACCCACAAGCTAATGGGGACAAACTGGCAACAGCCACAAGACCTGTGTGGTATTTATTTATAAGGGAGAAGGCAGGAGAATCACGATAGAGCCAACAGAGAGATGTCCACTGGGAAATCAGTCAGGCAGTCTGAGAATGGCAGCTAGAGCTGGGAGGGGCTTAGCCCGCTTTGAGAACAAGTGGGCCCAGGGGTCCGTGGCAGGCCTGTGGGTCAGTCCAGGCACCATGAACTCTCAAAGTGGAGCCACCAGGATTACTTTCCAGGACAGCAGCCCATGCTCAAAACCAATACGAAAAAAAAAAAAAAGGAACAAACAAATAAAAACACCACTGAAAGTGGAATCGAGTAGTCCAGGGACAGATGAAGGACAAAAAAGATCATATCAAAGTGGTGGAGGGAAAATGAGCCAGAAAATCTCAAAATGCAAGTCACCATATTTTTATAGATTTAGCATCTATAGACTTACAACCTTTTTCAGGATTTTGATACTAGTCACCTAATGTTGGTTATATAATTTTAGAACCTCAGTTTCCTTGTTTGCAAAATGACAGGATCACAATAGACTATTTTTGAGATTTTCATAGGACTAGATATCTGACAATTCTGGAATCTGTGCAAATTTTTTATTACACCACTTTACTAAAAATATATTGTTTGCCACAATAAGAATTCAATTTATTATTATTTTTTATTTTAAAGTAAATGTATTGGGTGACATTGGTTAATAAAATTATATAGGTTTTAAGTGTACAGTTCTATGATACATGATCTGTATATTGCATTGTGTGCTCACCACCAAAGTCAAATATTATTTTGTCACCATAAGTTTGAACCCCCTTTACCCTTTGTTACTCCCTCTTCTCCTCTCATATCCATCATATTGTTGTCTGTGTCTATGAATTTTTTAACTATTTTTTTTCTATGGGGGGAAGGGAAGGAGATGAGAGGGAGAAGAGCATCAATGTGTAGTTGCCTCTCGTGTGCCCCTTACTGGGGACCTGGCCTGCAATCCTGGCATGTGCCCTAGACTGGGAATCGAACCAGCAACTCTTTGATTTTGTAGGCTGGCACATAATCCACTGAACCACACCAGCCAGGGAAGAATTTTTGTTTTTATTATTTGTTCAATTGTTGCTTTCAGTTTTATACCCCACATGTGGCTCTTGACTTTTTCTGTCTTATTTTGCAAAAGCAAAGTTTAAAATTGATTGAGAGTGAAAGTGGAAGAAGGAAAAATATATATATATGAGATATATATTTGGTGGTGATCTACTTTACCTGCAAGTAAGAAAGTGGTTTGAACTTCATATTTATTTTTTACTTTTCATTCTAAAACTTTGAACTCAATTTATTATATAATATTTAGTACATGGCCAAAATAAGCTATATATATTCCTTTTATTTATTTATTTTTTGTATTCTGGTGATATCTTAAATTTACTGTCAATTTTTTTTTCAAAAGGAAAAATAAAACCAAAGAATAGATATATTCTTTTGTCTGCTCAGGGACACATTAAAAGCATATCTCATTTTTGGAGAAGTTAACAAAGAAGCAAGTAATTTATTTATACAAAATTAAGTGAAAGATTATAAAATTGATATCTCTTCTTTTTTAGTTTAAATTGATTTAAAAATGGCTTGTAAAAAAATCACAAAATGCAACCACCATTCTATAGAGCAGAAAAATAGGAAGATAATTTATATAGGGAAAAAAAGGAATATTACATCAATGTAATTATAAATGTGTCAATTCTAAATTTAAATGGTTAATCAATTTTCAATCAGAATTGTTTGAAAGTATATTGCTTACTAAGTATATTGTTGATTAAGTATTATAATTTACTTGATTCTTATTGAGTTTACTATTAACGCTAAATAGAATTTATGTCAGTTCTGCCACAAGATCACAGTGCAAATCCTAGCTTAACCGCTTGTGATCTGTTCTGTGGTTTTGGGCATAACCTTCCTTTGTCTCATTTTCTCAGCTGTAAAACAGAACTGATACTGCTTCCATCTCATAAAGTTCTTACAGGGATTAAATAATTTATATGAAGTGCCTTGAGGAATGCATGAAATATAGTAAGCACTGAAAATCTGTTGGCTGAAACAATGAATGACCAACAACAGCAATAGACGTGACATTGTTTTAGGCACAATGCTTTTATATCAATGTTTAAGATCTGATTCTGTTCACATGTTCAGCACACAGCTATTGATGCGTAGGCTGCGGACAGCTCTACATAGTGCAGTATACACATCTCCTCAAAGCAGGGCTGACATGAGTATCTTACACCATGTTTGGCTTTATTTTTCATTTCCCCTTTTAATGTCCCTTTCTTGACTCCCGACATTTTCTATCCTTCCCCATGCATCCTTCCTGTGTCTTATATTTCTAGTACTGCTCTGTGAACTGTCTCCAGGACACTGGTAAACTTGGCGCCTCAGGCGGGAGTCAGTAATGGTTGGTATAAGATGTTGCCTTTTCCACTGAAAAATCTAGGAGATCCCATTAAATGATGACCAGTTTTCATTTCAGTGAAAAAGAAGTAATTCAGGAAATAGAAAATTCTTCCAGATCAATAAAGCTTTCTAAGTAAACAGTAGCTACTCAGTCTCTCTCTAAATTCATACAGATCAAAACACATCATGCTCCCCAAATAATCCTAAATGTGAAAGGAAGGAAATAACTTGGTAATAAAGTTAGAGAAGCCAGTGTCATAATTTTAGAAGTTTAGTACATTGTCTTCACACATAGCCTGAAAAGACATCTTTTTTATTATAACCACTTTCACACCTTTCATCTTTTTTCCCTTAAAATCTGTATGTATGACTCCTATGTGTCTTTTAAACAGTAATTGATCTGGAGTGAAAAATAGCAGCTTGATGATAATGATCTCAGTGCAGCCTCACTCTGGACTCAAAATGAACTTAGGAGATCACAAAACAGTGATTGCTGCATATAAAGTTCACGAATACATAAATCTGCAAACAGAACCCTGGAGAGTTCGGTTTCAAAACTTCCCTTCTTCACCTAGTTTAGATAAAAAGCTGTGTTTCTGTTCAACTCATGAGTGTTCCTCAAGTTGTGTTTCTGTCTCTCACAATTTTTGTTTAAAATAAATGTGTCAGAAAAGGGGAAAAAAGGAAGATGGTAGGCAGTAGAAAAAGATATATCTCACCTTGATGAAATAATTAAAAACAACTTTTACTTTTAATAAATTATGATTAGATAATATGTAGGTAGCACTGTATGATGTAAGAGTATATAAATAATGGAAGAATGGGAATATGGCTGGATAGATGGGTGGATGAATAAAGGGACAGATTGACAGATCATCAAATGAATTAGTAAAAATCATTTATTTAAACCTTGTTATATGAGAGGGGACCCAAAAAACCCAGAAATTCTTTATAAAAATTGTATATTGATTCTTACGTGTTTAAACTTCTGTCACCTTCAAAGTACTCTCCATTTTATGCAATATTCCTATCAACACTTTTATTCCACTGCCCAAAACAGTTTTTGTCTCATCAATTTTTATGCTTTTTAGAGCTTCTGCCATTTTTTCACATTGGCAAAATGTTTCTCTTTGAGGACTTTTTTCATTTGGTGAAACAAAAAAAGTCACTTAGGATGAAATCAGGTGAATAGGGAGGGTGGGGCACTGGGATCATGCCATTTTTTGATCAAAAACTGATGAACAATCAACATGGTATGAGCAGGTGTGCTCATAAATCACCCATCATGAAATGGGCAAACACATCAAAAGAGTCTTCAAAAAAACTCAGTGAAGCTGAACGCAGCCTCTCACAACAAAGCCAGCTGGTACGCTGATACAGGTGGGTTCCTAGAACACCCACCTGGCATGGGGAGCCTGTACTACAGCAGGCCCACCCAAAGTTAATCCTGGGTTTTTTGGGTCCCCCTTCATATGTGTGAACATTCAGGGCAGAAAAAGTTCCCATCTTCATTGATTTACATTCTGGTGGCAGATGCAGAAAATCACATAATAGGCAATACTGTGTCACGTAGTGTCAATAGAAACTGTCCTTTACAAGGTTGCAGTTGAGCAAAGGCTTAAATGAAATAAAAGGCAGCCATGCACGCATCTCAGGGAAGAGCACTCCAGGCCTCAGAACTGGTGAGGCAGATATGCTGGGAGGGGAGCACCTGGATGGGGCACAAAGAAATAAGGGAAGGGAAAATGCGGGGCTTCCTCATGCAGACCTTTGTCATCAGAAATACCTGCTCTCTACTATGGGCATCTTTTCACAGCACAGGCATTAAGCTGGCAGACTCTAGAGTCATTCTTCCTAGGTTTAAAGTCTGAGACTGCCATTTAACTGTTGTGTGACCTTGAGTAAATACTTATCAACTAGGTGCCTAAGTTTCACTGTAGCACTAAAAAATAGAAATGACCTTAAAGGGTGATTGTGAGCACTTAGCAGGTTCATATATGCCAGGAACTTTGAACAATAACTCTTCATAGTAATTACTCAATAAATGTTGGATATCATTATCATTCTCATCATCACAACAATATTTAGTTTAATTCTTTGTGCATCTCTGTAAAAGTAAGATACCAAGAGATTACATTAAATAATACCAGTCAGGTTGCTTTCCTTACTGATGCTTAATGGCACTGTGATTTGGCCATATTTAGTCATAACAGCACAGAACACTGCTGAAGTCACAAGCAGCAGGGGGGTAAAAGCAGTTGCACAATACCTGCCATATCTAATGTGTCGGTAATTTTAAATGCTCATGAAAGAAAACAGGCATATTGCCAGTATTTCTAACAGTGGAATGTTTTAGTATACTAGTTAAAATATTTTAAAACATCATATATCCCATTTTTTAAAGATTCAGTATTCAACCAATCCTCATTTTTATGGATTTATTTTATTTTGGATTCAGAATTTTTTTTCAATAAGGGGAAAGGGAAAATAAAATAAACCTTATGAACAAATGTTGTAAAACTTGAACCCAACCCAGGTGACAGTAGTTTCTTTATCTGATTATATATGAATACTTCTATTCTAGGTTTTTTTATAAACTGCAATGTGCCTTTTGTACCTAAAGCTAAAATCTTTTGCCCAAAATTGTCATGATTTGTTAAATATAATCTTTATTGAGATCCAATTCATATTTTTAAATTAAATGTGGTACTATAAATAAAACTTTATTTATTGGCTGGGTGAATGCCCAATGGGTTTTCAAATAAAAAAAAATAGACTTATTTGACACGATTGCCTTATATTTCTGCAAAATATCTTTTATTGATTAACAGAAGGTATTGTTATTTATTGTAATTAATATATGTCCTGATTATATTTTATTTTCCTAATCTATATATTAATTACATGTCATATGTAAATGCATATTTTACAAAATATATGCCATATATTAATGTAAAAAATTGTCCCTTTGACCTTTCAGTCAAAGAAAGATAACTGATTTTTACTGATTCAGAATTTCTGATTTTTCATCAAAAGGGAAGAATGGTGAATCAATTCATTGATTTATAAACAAATACTACAAATTTTTAAAACCCATTATTGTCTGTGACAGAGGCATTTACCATTTGCAAAGTATCCATTTTTTTTCCATGTGTCCCAGACCCTTGGGTACAGGAATCTGAGTGAAAAAGATCTGGCCAATGTGCTGTGAAATAGTGACATGTGTCACTTCCAGGTTAAAGCATTTTAAGATGGGAGACCCCCCTCAGGTCTTCCTTCTGCTGCTGTGGGAGAAGGGACACCTCACTTTCCAGATGGTGCATCTACTTCTGCCTGGTCCCCTGAATTTTTGGAGGAAAATCTCTCTGCCAAATTGTTCTAGATATGTATGGTGAGTGACAAAAAATGTTTTCTAAAGTTGGAAGTTATCTTTTTGGTCATATAGTCTAGTTGATCCTAACGTATCATATGATTTCCTATATTACATATAGGAATATTATTTGCAATTAGGGCTATTATAGACTCATGTTGTATATATGCAGAATTGTATTTGACATTGCGTTGTCCAGCATTGTAACTAGGAAGCAAATACTCTGTTGTCTTTAAGGACACATTATGAGGATTGTGGTTGCTTAATTAATAACCAAAAAGAAAACACAACCAAGATATCAATCCTTTGCAGGTTTTTTAAAACTAAAAATGTAAAAGAAAGATATCTTTCAGATTTTAATACTCTAAGTACATTAATAAAGACCTTTAGCATCTATGGATCCATTCTTGTGGGGAAATAGGTCAGGGAAATACAGTTGACACTCAATAAAATTTAGAACCAAAAAGTGAAGAGAATCCTTGTGGCAGCAACCCTCTGCTTTCTGTCACTGCCAGCTGTTGTCCTCACGTTGCTTTATTGATCTAATTGAGACAGGCCTCTGAGGAGAAGCCTCATTGTCATGATCAACCAATAACATCATTCTACATTAAGACTTAGCGCCAAGTTATTTGCTTCTCCTATTAATATAGTCCATTAATCGAGGACTATATTCTTAATCCTTATCCCATGCACATATTTTAAACAACAGGGCTCTGTAATTGAATTTTTTAATTATATTTTTAATCAGCTATTTTAAATTAAAAAATCAAATCCATGAATGGATTTAATTACTTTAACATTTTATTTAAGTCAACTATTTATCACACACCTATAAAATATCAGATATTACTTTATCTTTCAATAAAATTCATAAAATTTGCATTTCAATGTCAAAGTGGTCTACATTTAAAGATGTAATTATATCAAAATGATAAGCTGAATATTATCATTAACATGGTTTTACTTAATTATAATTCAAGTACAGTGATATAACTTTGCTCATTCATAATATTAAATAAAAATAATTATTTCATTATACATTATAGTAAGCTTTAGCCCTTGAAATATCCCTAGTGAGGGCCACTATAAATCTGAATATTAACATTAATTTAGTTTATATGATTTCTAACTAGAATTTGTTCCAATTGCAATGAACATCCTTACACTTAATATATGGGTCAGCAAGATCATTACATGGAGAATTTGTGACAATACGGCATTTCAATTTTTACTGAACTACATTTTACTTTGTTCTATTCAAAATTAGTATTAATGTTTATGAACAAGATTTCTACTTTATGCTTACAATATATATATTTTTTTATTTTTCATTACATAGTTAAAGATAGGCTTCTCTGTCCTGAAACAAATATATGACATATAAACTACAGGTGTACTTAGAATTAATGCATGTGGAACTCAAGAAATTTATATCCCATTGGTTCAAACATAAATAAATAGGTTTCAGTAAAATCTACAGGTATTTATACATGTGCAAATACTAAGCCAGGGCTAGAAACCAATTTTCCTGCCTATTGCACGTGACGGAACAGACACACACACATATGTGCAGAGAGGTACGTATGCGTTTCTGAAAACCTTGTTTTGAGTAACCATACAAAAAAAAGACGCTGATGGAAAAATAGGGTTTGGGAAAACCAGGATGAGGATAGGTAACTACATTATATGGTGGTAATATAAATAATAACAACTGTAATAAATACTGGTGTAGTTTAAAACATTTTAAGATTTTAGTAAGGAAACTTTCCAGTAAAATAGTATTTTATCTAAAATGGGGGGGGGGGGGCGGGGAGGGTGGAAGGGAAAGAATCTTGATGGGAGGGTAGTATAGAAAAGGTTAAGAGCTGTTGAATTATGGAGACCAAAGAAAAGTGACCAAAGACTGGAAAAACCATAGGACAAACAAGTACTTCTAAAAGAGAGCATATGGAGAAGCAGCAAAGACCTCTGGGTGAAATACGCACTCAGCAGCCCTGCATTCGATGTGGCCATCCAGGCCCAGTTGTTTCAGTGTATTCGTCTGCTGTGCCTCTGTGGCCCAAGACATTATTGTAGTGGGAAAAGTCATGCAGGAATCAGCACAACTTCTGCGTTGTGCCCACCTTATTCCTTCATCGATCAGTTGCATACAAACTTCCAGTTTTATGGAAACATGCGATAAATACATGATAATCAAGACAATGGAAGGAAACTAATATATATTGAACACCTACTGCGTGCCAGGATCAAACTAGGCCCAGCACATACATTATCTCCTTTAAGGAGGGAATGATGTTTATTATAGCATGGGCTCTTGAAGGATTTGAGCAAAATGAGAGCACATAAATTGCTGGAAATTTGCTTCAGAGGAGCTGGGAAATACAGAGTTTTAAATTAGTGATTAGGTCAGGGAAGACCTCAGCCAAAAAAAAAAAAAAAAAGTATGGTTTGAATTTATGTCAACTGGTTTACTTTTTGGTGTTTTAGTTTTTGTTCATTGTCATGATACTTTGTAGGAAATTTCTAGGTTAACTAGGTCTAGTTTAATTGCCAATAGCAGCAAACATAAAGGGAGTTTACTTAAGGATGCAAGGAATCTCAGGAAACCCAAGATCAGGGAAACAGTCCAGCTTCAAGGTTCTAAAACCGGGGATTGAAAAAGAGGGAACTTGAGCTGTATCTCTCTGTGCCTCTTTATCTTTTTAATTGCTTCTCTCTCTGTATCTATTTCAGTCCCGTCTCCATGGAACCAACTTTCTCCGCTTCAGCACACATAGGCAGAAACATGAGTACACCACAGGATTCAAGTGTTTTTAACACATTGTTGCAAAACCGATTAGTTACATTTCTAAATTTTATGGTAGGGGACTCTGACTGACCTATTTTGAGTCAAACAGCTACTCTCATACAAATTCATTGTAATCAGATTGCAGAAATATAATCTACAAACCTGCCCACAGGGCCACCACCTTGATGGCCATATGGATGAGGGGAGTTGTTAGATGAAGGAAATAGGGTAAGCAAGTTCATGACTGGCTCATTGAAAATGTTCAGACTAATATTCATTCAACAAATATTCATACAGTACCTCCACAAACAAGTACTCTGAAGGGTATTCCCCAGTGAGTTGATTGTTCGAATAGATGGCTAATCTAGAGGTGTAGGTCAAGAGTAATGAATTGACCTGTGATTAGTAGGAATAGAGATGGGGAGGTGGGTATTTGAACTGTTGTTGGAGAGATGATAGTTCAGAGTGGATGATTCAGCTCTGGTCATTATGTCTCCCTTCCTGCTGTCCAAAAATAAAAAGATGGGGAAAGAGGCAAAGAGCACATACTTTAAAAGTTTTCCTTCAAGCTGTTGCATATCAATTCAATTTATAAATAATTAGCCAAAAATTTGTTGCATAGTCAAATTAAAGGAGACCTAGGAAATGTGTTTATTCAAAATTAAGGTAGAGGAAAGAAATGGATATTTGTTTAGAGAATAAATAACCTACTACAAGTTCCTACTGGCAATTTCTCAGCCTACAAGTATTCAAAATTATCACTTTAATATACATCAGCTCTTAAGAATGAGTATAAATATCTAAATTTCCACTGGCAACCCTTCACCCAGGGTTCTTTACTCTGTTTCTCCACACTCTCTCTGTTAGGGTTGCTTATTCCTTAGTTCTCCTCAGTTTCTGAGCATCTTTCCCTGTCTCCATAATTCATCATTTTAAATCTTTCTTCAACATATTTCCATCAAGATCACTTTACCGTTTTAGATTAGGTAAATTAATTTATCTATTTCTTTATATTTTTCAGCAACACTGGTTTTCATTAAACTTTTATAAGGAAATTTTCCTAATTCAGTTGTTTAAATTTATATCTACTATTAAAAAACAAGGTTAAATTTTTAACTAATATGCTTGTTATTGGTCATTTACATTCTTTTTTTGAGAGTAGCCCACTTATTTCCTTGTCAAGAATTACTGTTGAGCTACTTGCTTTCTCATATTGATTTGGACATGCTCTTTCTTTACTAATTATATAAATCCTGTTATAACATGTAAGTATGTCTTTCTTGTTTTTCATTTTCTTTTTATATTTTTATAAAAAAACATTTTATCTAATTTTTTTTTGTTCATCAACAATAAATGGTTTAATGGTAAATTCAATTGTGAAAGTAGGGTAAGAAAGAGAAAGCTGAAAAAGAAGTCTAGAGGAAGTTTTTATCTCTGAGGATCCAGAGTTAAACATATTACTAGCAAGAAACCACTTCTTCAACAGGCTTAGCTGTCAAGAAGAGCTGTGTAGATACAGGTAGAGATCAAAGACAAACTTGAATCTTTTGGGCATTGCTTCATCTGTTAACAATGTCAACATTCACAGAGTACAGCCTCCTGCTTTTCATTTGCTTTCCACATCTCCAACTACTTATTTTGACCAAATTATACTTGGGATAATACCAGGGAGAGAGTGATGGGCCATGCAGCTCTTGTTTAATTGACAGTGGAATGACCCAGTTTAGATATTGCTGCTATTGTGTAACACACCATTCAGAACTATTTGTCTTATTAAACTCTGTGCATTTTATCTAATTTTTTAATTTAATATATTAAGCTTTTGCTTTATAGGTTTGCCTTTATCACTAAGCTTAAGTAACACCCCAAGATTAAATAGTCTCCATATTTTTTGCATCTTTACATTACATGCCATTGAACTATGCATACTTTAACACCAGATTTTAACTTTAATAATTTTTATATTTTTGCTTGTTCCTTCTTCTCAAGTCCTTCATCAAAATAATTCACTATAATGTTGTTTGTGAATTTTTCTTACAAGTTAGCACATTTAACTTCCTTAGTATTGTAATCTACTATTTTCTATTTTATTCTGTTGTCTGTTGCATTGAGAAAATACCCTGAATTCATTTCAGTTGTTTATCTCTTAATAGTTAATTAGAATTCTCTTAATTGTCCCATTCTGGTATAAACTAAAATGTGAAATTAAATGATTATCCTGGTTGTCAAGGACTCATAAGAATTCATTTGGCGGGGGAATGCTTTCATTTACCTTATTGCTTTAAATACACAATTCTCATTGGTAAAGCAGCCAATTAAAACACTTAGTTTTCATAATTATAAACTTACCTTTATTTTAATCTGTAGTACAGCTAAATGTGTTGATCTAATAAAAAGAAAATAAAAATATTAAGAAATTAGTAATTTTATTATTCAGTAATTGATTTTCCATGTTAATATGTTTCTAGATCATCTTTAACATGAGTTATTTTGTGCCTAGATATATTTTTGTGAGTTGAGTCATCACTTGAAAGTTATCTCAATAGTTATTAACTATGGTAAGCACATTGAAATGCATTTGAGTGAAATACAGGCTTCTTTGGGCTTTGGATGCCATTGTCCAATAAGCTGTGGAATGTCCACAAGAAACCATGAGAACGTATGCTTGAACAAGGGGTAAATCATGGCTAAATGTTTAAAATGGGGGAAAAATGTGTTCTCTAGTTTGTCAGGATCCAAGAAAACCCATTTCTGGACATCAGTCCACTCCTTGCTGGATTTTATATCTTCTTTTCTCATTGGTTCTGACACTAATGTTATCCACAGCCTACTATGACAAATGTATTTTTCTGAAGAGGCAAAAAGTGTTTTTCTTCCTTCTGCTCCTCCTTCAGTCTCTCCTTCCCTCACTCTTTCTTTAGCTCTCTCATTGTCTTCTCTCAAAAAAAAAAAAAAAAGAAGAAGAAGAAGAAGAAAGAAAAGATAGCCCTGGCTGGCATAGCTGAGTGGATTGAGCATGGGCCTGTGAACCAAAGGGTCACTAGTTTGATTACCAGTCAGTGCACATGCCTGGATTGCAGGCCAGGTCCCCAGTGGGGGTCATGTGAGAGGCAACCACACATTGATGTTTCTCTCCTTCTCTTTCTCCTTCCCTTCCTCTCTCTCTAAAAATAAATAAATAAGATTTTTTTTAAAGATAAAAAAAGAAAAAAAATAATGTTTACTTCCTACATGAAATGCATCAGTGATTATAGTTCTCAACCCTGGATGCACGTTAACAGCTCTTGGGGAGCTTAAAATATCTCTGCTCAGTCCCCACTCCAGACTATTTAAATAATTATGTCTGGGTGTGGGGTCCAGGCACCCATGATTTTTGAAGCTTCAGATAGTTCTGATGTATCCTTTATTATTTGAGCCCTTATGATACATATAAAAGATTATTTTAATTATATATTTTCAGTGTAATATTAAAGTGTTTCCCAATTTATTCTACACAAAGGGTCATAAAGATATAATCAATTTGAAATATGAATAATTTTAACTATCAGTTGTTTTTTTATCAAATAAGTATATTTATATCAAAGTTTTGGAGCTATATATTTAATTTAGTTTGCTTATTGTTTTGAAAATGTCTGCCATGTGTACTATTTAGCAAACAATTCTCATTGGTAATGCAGCCAATTAAACACTTAGTTTTCATCATTGTAAACTTACCTTTATTTTTGAATTTTATTTTTAAAATTCAAATAAATGCGTAAATACACATCTCACACCAGCTGTCTCACTTCTAAACTCAGTAATTGCTGAAGGTAAATATCCCATATTCCATATGTTGTTTAAATAATATATACAAGTTTAATTTCCTAGAAAATAATATTTGCCATTTTAATGACAATGCCCCACACACTGTGCAAATCAAAGCTAAGTATTTAGCATTCAAAGCTTGTGATCAATAAAAATATTTCCATGCCCTGACCAGTGTGACTCAGTTGGTTGGGTGTCATCCCACAAAGCGAAAGTTCCACTCCAGTTATGGGAGGCCACCAGGTGATGTTTCACTCACAGAGAGCTGTTTCTCTCCTTCTCTTTGCCCTCTTTTCCCCTCTCTCTAAAAATAAATAAAATCTTTGGAAAATAAAATAAGAATCTTTCCAAATTTAAGTTGAAAATAAAATCAGGCTATGATGTAACACCTTTTTCTAGAACAATGCCTAATGCTCAGTAGACAATCAGCAAACATATATTTTTTAATTGGGGTAAAACACACAGAACAGAAAATTTACCATCTTAATCATTTTTAAGTATACAGGTCAATGGCATGAGGTACATTTGCACTGTTGTGCAGTTAGCACCAATATCCATCCAAGAACTCTTCATCTCACGAAACTGAAATTCTGTATTCTTCTAACTATAACTTCTCACTTCCCTTTACCCCCAACCCCTGGCAACCACCATTTTACTTTCCATGTTTATGAGTTTGACTATTCTAGATATCCCACATAAGTGGAATCATACAGCACTAATCCTTTTGTGGCTGGTTTACTTCATTTAGCACAATATCCTCAAAGTTCATCCATGTTGTAACATACATAAGAATTTCTTTGCTTTTAAAGGCTGACTAATATTCCATTGTATTTATAGACCACATTTTGTTTAGGCCTCATCTGTCAGAGGACACTTGCATGGCTTTCACATTTGACTCTAGAAGCAATACTGCTATGTACATAGGGGTGCAAACATCCGCTGAGTCCATGTTGTCAATTGGTTTTGGTATATGTGCCAAATTAGAATTGCTGAGTCATATGATAATTCTATTTTTAATTTTTGGGGGGCTTTCCAATTTTTCATATCCTCACCAGGACTTCTGTTTTTTGTTTATTTGTTTGTTTTAGTTTTTATTATTGTTTTCAATATATAGTAGCCATCCTAATGAGTGTTAGGTGGTATCTCATTTGGTTTTGATTTGTATTTTCCTAATTTGCATGAGTGATGATGAGCATCTTTTCATGTGTTTATGGACCATTTGTATATTTTCTTTGGAGAAACATATATTTAAGTGCTTTGCTCATTTTTTAATAAAGCTGTTTGTGTGTTTTTGTTGAATTTTAAGCCAATGTTTTTTAAATGAGTGTAGAGATGAATATGAACCAGTAAGGTCGCCCTTTGTTTTGTCATTGAGCAGATACATCAGAAAATATAAATATATCTATAAATATAAATATATAAGCATTTATAAATATGCCCCATTTCCATTTATTGTAAATTCAAATATACTTGTGTAAAACTGTCCAGACTCAGCAATCTCTTCTTTGCTTGCTATAATCTCAGGAGGCACATAACTTTCTTTGTTAAGGCATAGCTTTGTTGTTGTCATTGTTAATCTACCATCATTTTCTATATGATCTGTTGAACGATGGCTTCAGCCATCATATGCATTCATCAAGCACAATGATATCATTACAGGGAATCAATTTTCTGAGGAGTGGAAATGAACTTGAACTTGGAGCTACTAACACTATACATCAGCTGCTGTCATTTTTCTAATGATGTATATACGCTTCCCGAGGTTTCTCTATGAGCAATGACAGTTTGTTTCAAACTTCCAAAGACAACTTGGTTGAGAGTTTTAAAATATCAAACTTATTTACACTTGTATATATATCTTCAGCTTTCTTAATTTAAAAAAAATTGTATTTTTTTGTTATAAATGTGTTGGTAGTAAATAACAGTGTATAATAAGTGGTTTCAAGTTATTTTTTTTTTTACTTCATCCTCATAAAGCTCTCTATCTGGATAAATCATTCTTTGAATACAGTCAAATAATTAAAGGTGTGAGGCTTTAAATGAGCCACTGCCAAAACTTGCCCATATATATTTTTGAGTGTCAAATAGAGGGAAAGATGCAAAGCTCTTGTCTTCTAGAGAATATGGAGTATGTTTGTGAAAGGAATGTGCAAAGGAGAACCAGAATGATCATAGGTGCATTCTCAGGCACATGGATTTTAGAAGGCTTCATATTTGGAAATGAAGAGCCAGAAATTGAGTTTTTTAAACTATTTGCCTTTATCCTCCTTGCCAGACCTTTACATCCTCTCTGATGTAACTTTAACTCAACCAGAAGACCGCTGGTTTAGATGAGCTCATTCTTCCCTTTCCAATGTGCACGCCAATTCTGCCAAAAATCAAATTTCTAAACACATGAGATTCGGTTTTAAGTCTTCTGTTATGTTTCTATGGTATATTAGTCTATGTCTTTAGCATTCAACACTATTTTATTTATTATAATTTCTCAAAATGTTTAGATAAGTTTTGCTATCTAAAGTGTATAGTCTCTTGATTTTTATCTTCTTTCTCGAGAAGGAGTAGCTTTGTTCTTATTAGCCTTTTGTTATTTCATATAATTTTTAGATTCGTAATATATGTTTTATTTCCATACTTCTGAGAGGCAGGCTAATTTTCATTTACTTTAATGCAGCAGGTGTAAGTCTACTGGTTTCAATTTTGTGTGGGAGCCTCCAATAAATTCTGTTACCTGGGTGGGCCCTACACCAATGAAATTATGTGAAGATTACAACAGAAACCTTTTTTGGCTGAATTTATTTCATTTCTGACATGAATAGCCTTGAATTTAAAATATGTTTCAATATTTTATTTCACATTGTAGGTATAATATTTCCTCCCAGATGAGATGACTTAAATCTCATACTGCCAACATGGAAGTAATAAATGGTTTCATATACATAATATTTAAAAATGTAAAATACATTATTAAAATAAAGGTGTCTTGGAACATTTTATTATATATATTTTGGAAAATTGTGCCATCATTTTGTTAATGTTTAGCCACTTAAAATGTATATCTTCTCTCAAGATGTCAATCCTGCTTTATTCTTTAGGACATAATATGGCATTTAGGTGAGAACATCTTTAAAATAATTTATTTACCTGAATGAAAGAAGGTGAAGGGATTAGCCAAGGAGCTTATATGCACAACCCATGGACATGAACAACAGTATAGCGAATGCCTGAGTCGGGGAGGGGGTTCTGGGTGAAAGTGGGCAAAGTGGGGAAATGTGGGGACAACTGTAATAGCATAAACAATAAAGTACAATTAAAAATAAAAATAAATAAAATCATTTTTACAAACCTATTAAGCAACTTAACTATTACGTTGAGTTTGACAGTGAATCCAATGGGTTTCCAGATTTTTCTAATCTAAAAATGTTTCAAGACCTCTACTTTTAAATCTTTTAAACATTTTCAAATTTCTTTAGAAGTATTGAACACACACTTTAATTTTATTCATCACAATATCTTACAAGCTCTATAATGATAGTTTAAATTTTAACTTCACTATTTCTCAGCTGTGTGATCTGGGACAAGTTACTGAACCAATTTATGACTCTTATATACAATTGAATTATTGTGAAAATCTATTGATTTAACCCTTGCAAAGTGATTAAACAAATATCAAGCCATTGTAAGTAAATAACTAATATTATTTATTAATACTGGTATTTTCTAACTATATTTAGATAGTAAATGATAATAAAAATATTATTAATGTTTTTTCAAAGCAGTATTTTGGTGTAGAAAGAATGCTGGCCTAGGATGGATGCAAGAAGAACTAGAACTTTCAACATCTATAAATTAAGGAGATTTACCAGCTTTATATATATTCTCTTAGCTAAATCTTCTAAGAGCCCATTTTATAGATAAAGAAACTAAAATTCTGAGAGAGAGAGTAGTCAAGATTCAAAAAACTGGAAAACACTAACATTAATTGAACATGTACTGAGTGTCAGCTTTTCTCTGAAAACTTAGCCCAGGTTGTCTCATTAAATGTTCACACAATTCTATTATTCATTTAGGAACTTTATTATCTTCATTTGTCAGATGAGGAATGTGAGCCTAAAGTGAATTAATTAATTTATCCAAATCGTACCAAATGTTACAGATTTTACTCAGGGAGATTTTAAGATTTTGTTTAAAATATTTTAAATTTTCATTGTTGTAGCTATTTGCTAACAATTATAAAGTACATCTAAATATTTATCCTGAGTCTGAGTTTTAATAATGACCTTCAGTTCACAGTAGACCTATTAAATTCTGAAGATTTGAATGAAATACTACATTGAAAATACAGTACAGATTAATTTTTATATATCTCACAAATATGAGATAGTTCAGTGAAAAGGATCAAAGATAATATTATATTGTGATTAGGTTTTTTGTGTTTATTTTATACAGGAAAATATAACTTGATCATATTTTGACCCTGAAATTTACACATAAATTGGAAATTACGTAACAGTATCCTGCAGTGACCTTATTACATAAATAGTAGACAAGTTGGACTAATTAAAAAGTTTGCATCAGATTGTTCAATATCTCTTATTCTCCATTAAAGTCCATTATTGGGTTCAGCAGCAGAGAGGTTTGAGAGCCTTATATTTTGGGGAAGGCTGCTATATACTTCTTTGAATATGGGTGAGATTGTTTTTATTTATTATAGTCATTATTGACTATTATTGTAGCTCTCTTTCTTCTAGAGCAGGGCCAAGTTAGATCATTAATAGATGCAGTTAACAGCTTGTATCCTTTTAGTGCATGTACTAGAAACCAACATTTTCAACCTTAAATAAATCAAAGTCATTTTTTGTTAAAGATTCTAGGATGGATTGGAGAATTGAAGACATAATCGTGCAAGACATCCTTGCGAAAGATAAGCTCCAAGGACCTAAGCAACAGGGGCTCGTGGGAATTTGTTTCAGTGAAATGCCCATTAGATACCTGTGCCCCCTAACCTTGCTATTTCTGTGGTACAACATCTAATCTCAAATGAAATAATTCCGTTGGCCTATCTTAACCAGTTGTCTATTTTGAGATTAATCAGCTATGTAGTACCACCTTGAATTCTTGGTAATGAGCATTAGAGAGTTCCATTCTGTCCCTCCTCATGCTACCCTCCTCCCCAGTTAGCTGGGGATCTGTCAAGAGCTGACAGGACATTCCCATTCAGAGCCCATGTGTTCCGTTTTAAATCTGGGATCTCAGATTCCTCTGATTATGCAGCTCCAAGCTGGCATCAGAGGGTTTTGCAGGCCTCTCCCCATTTCTCTCCTCCATGGATGAACTGCATACCCCAAGCTTCAGGGATAGCTCAGAGATGAGCATGGAGATGAGTATGGAGGTAAGGGTGGGATTGTACCTACAGACTGGGTTGTGCACTCCAGACCCTGTGCATGTTAGGGGTGTACCTTAAGCCATAGCCTAAGCAATCACCTTGAACCAGGAAACGCATTCATCTTGTGTTTATTTTGAACATGAGTCCAGGCTGCACATAACAGCACTGATCTTGTAACATACTGACCATGTATTTTATCCATGTGGTATGTTCTCACACAACAAATATAAAAGATTCACCCACTCTTAGGGGTGTGTACACTTCAGAAATAGGTCTCTATTTCAACCGTTACTTCTAAACTCTCCATGTCTTTAGCCTAAGTTCTTTGCCTAATTAATTTTTATATATTTTGTACTAAAAATATTAATGGTTTGGTTTTCTCCAGTTATGCCACATCTTATTTATATAGGATCAATGCTAGTAAACTCTTAGACTTTATGTAACTCTTGATTCCTTTATTCTAGTGAAAATGTACATGCTGGAGTAGGGATGCTTATAGCTTGAGATAGTTAGTATACAACAATAATTTTTAACTCTTTAATGCCCAACAAATTTAACAGAATTTTGATCTTATATATTACTTCATAAAAGAAATGCAGTTTTGGAGGTTTGGATAGCTGAAAATGATAATCATAGATTACTTGTTACAGCATTTTTATACTTACATTTATATTTTAAAGAAATAACCAAATATTTCAGTGAATTAACTAAGCAAGTGTTTTTGGATAATATTTAATATTTTATAGAATTTTAAAAGGGACCTTAGCCATCCATAGTGTTTGAATGATTTTATTTTAAGTTATTTTGGGGTTTTACAAATATGGAAACAGAAATAAGGCTTATTGACTACCACTTTCGTGATTATTCTATCATTCCATAGTGCATAGTGGTTGTAAGATGAAAAAATAAATAAGTGAACACAATAATTGCTGACTTGGTAAGATAAAAAAATGTTTTCAATTTGGTCAAAATGAATCAACTACTTATTACATAATATATTATGTATTAATATTTTAAACCGATCAACAAATGCTTCAATATATGAAGAAGTTACCTTAGCAAAGGGACAGGCAATGATATGCTAAGACAAAAGCTAAATAAGCTATTGAATCTGCCTCCTTTGCCATTCCCTCTCAGAAGTGTATGGAATCGGTGCTTTAGTGTGCAACGGTCCCCTTACAGCTCATGCCCATGGACTGGAGATAAACCTTGAGCAAAATATACATTCTTCTCTTAATATAACAATTAGGACATTTTAATTAGGTCTGAACATGACATCTTCCATTCGTCATGGGTCTTCTTCATGAATCTCCCATGTAGACAAACATTTTTAATGATTGGGCCACTCGTTAATGATGATCACAATTTACTCAAGGGATTTTTTTTCCCTTTCTTTACAATGTTATGTCTCATACCAAATTCATCTTCCTCAAAAAAAATAAGCCTTTGTTATCTTAATACTCTATGTTGCCTTGGCCCACTTCTCTTTTGGTTGTTTTTACTTTCTGCTTCCTGTCCTCACGCACCATCAGCCTCCTTGTCTGCACAGCAATCAATAAATTCCATCATTAGTTGTGTTTATATGGGCTATCAAACTCACAGGATATATCACATCTCAGAAATTATCTTAGCCAGTGACAATAATTACCATACAGCACATTTATCATCCGCATAGCTTTCAGTAATTGACAGTTTTTAAATAATTATTTTTAACTGCAAGGTTTCATAGGAATGATTTTGCCCAATGTATTTTCAGTTTGTGAAATGCAAATCTCAGTCCTTAGTACCCATAGCATGCTTTTAATTCATTTTAAGTTTAAATAGCCAACTAATTCTGATTGCAGTGGTAAAGTCTAGTCAGCTTTACGGAATTTAAACACAGTTCAGCAAATATTACTTAACCACCTGAAAGGAGTCTGGGCTCTGTGCTGTGTTTTAGGGATATCACAATAAATATAATATATTTACTTCCTTTTAGGATCCTTCCCTATTTTGCAAAAGGATAATGTTTAGTTTGTCCTCTGTATTGTCAATAAACACAACAGAAAATGTATCATGGTACTGTATTTCAATATCATCTGCTATAATTGAGATTACCCAGGGAACCAAAAGAGCTGAATGGATAAATGGGGGTTGGAAAAAACACTGAACTTGTGTATTGTAGGACTGTATATTTGAGCAGGAGGAGAAAAAGGTTTGGGGTTTACTGATTAAAAGTAAAGACTGTGTACTTGAAACATGAATTCTGGCTTTGTTGTTTGGTAGCTGTGTGAAGTTTGGTAATTTAAAGAAAAAAATTATAGTATGTACTTCTTGAAGGTATCTTGAGAATTCACTGACCCAATATTTGCAGTGGGTTTAAATATAACGAGACATAATAAATTCTCTGTAAGAATTGGAGTCACCACCACCACCATCATTATTATCATCATTACATTCCAGTTGTATTAGTATAATTTTATAATAAGTTGAGCTAAAAATACATCACAATTCAAGAAGTTTACTTCTTTTTTACTTTACAGTTGTTGTCAGATGAGCAAATTAGTGTGGCAATTTTTTCATGCATTTATTCAGCGATCCAAGCAGATCTTCAGTCGTGGCCTTGAAGGTCCACCTCAGTGATCATCACATTCATATCCAACCAGGAAAGGAAAAGACTGTGACGAGCAGTGTGAGGAAGTCTGTATGGTCTCGCCTGGAAGTGGTCCTTATCTACTCACATACCATGGGTGAAAACACATGCTGACAGCCCCACTGAGTTACAAATGTAGCTGAAAATGTCTGGATGAGTAGTCACTACCCAGGAGCAACTGCACACTATAAAGCTTTGAGCATATGTTGTAAACAGCCAGCCATCTCCACCACATGAATAAGGAAGGATGAGGCCATAACAACATGAATAAAGGCAAAATTTGGTTAAAGAAAAAGAAAGATGTGCATCTGTGGACCATCCATAGGTGGGTACTGTGAGGCTTACTGTGAGGCAAGACCAAGGGAAAGATAAAGTAGGAGGCAAAAAGAAAGTGTGTGTCTTTTTGGTCATGTTTAGTGTGTCTAGCATGTTGTAAAGAAATCTGATAGAAAATGTATTACAAATGTCTAAACTAGGGGAAAGGTACAGATTGGGATGTAACTATTGGGTCATTGGTCCTCTGTTGGTAGTTAAAATTATGACAATAAATGTGATGCCCAGAGAAGAGCAAAGAAAAATGAATCAGGGTCACAATTTACTCCACCAGCGCTTAAAAGTGGCTTGACCAGAGACCAAGAGAACAGAAGGAAGGTTAGGAAATGTCAGAATAGTAAGAATGTGATGTCAAGGAACTGAAGGAATTGAGAGTTACAAAAAGGAAGGCATTTGTGGCACATCAGATGTAGCAGTCAAGTCCAGAATGCAAATGGTTATGTCTTTTTTAAATGGTAGTTAGGAAATTGTTAGGTAATTGAGCAAATGTTCTTTTGGTGGAGTACTAGGAATTGAAAAGAGCTGAGGAATCAATGAGGACTTCTGAAGCATTAAATCACTAAAAATGTACCTTCATACATAAAAGCATGGTACTTTTGATCAGTTACAGCAGTTCTGAGTTTTATTGTTGATTTTTTTTACTTTATTATTTCCTATGCCTTCTTCAGGGCCTTCAAAACATTTTTTGTATAAACCTTTAAACCAAAAAAACTAGATTCTTAAACTATGTCCACATCTAAAAAGTTAAAGGCAAAAATTTGTGCCTTATGTCTGAAGAAAGAGGTTGGTATATACAATTTTCTTTCAGACAAATATAGAAACAGTTGATAAAGTCATCTTTTTGTTTAAAAATATGCAACGTTGACCTTTAGGATATTTTCCCCTTAGCAGGCACCTTCCCTCTGTGTACCACAAGCAGAATCACACTTTTTGTTTCCCAATATTCTCACTGTGCACTAAGATATGACCCAGTAACTCCAATAACACTTGTGATAATTTGACACAAACTGAGCTTTGCTGTCACTGAGATCACTGAGGTTACCCTCTCAGATGTATACTGTCAGTTGTCTGACATGAACACTGACCTTCTTAAAATCTAGCAATTTTTCTAACATAAGATACATTTAAATGTTCATGGTGAATAGAAAATATGAAATACATTATTGTTATTTCCTAAACACTTAAAAATACTTGTCATGTGATAGTAACTCTTATTGTGATGAGATTTCCTTTTTCTCACTGTTTTTTGTTTTTAGTTTTATTTATTTTCGTTGAATTTATTGGGGTGACAATGGTTAGTAAAATTATATAGGTTTCAAGTGCACAATTCTATAATACATCATCTGTATATTATATTATATTGTGTGTTCACAATCCCAAGTCAAGTCTCCTTCCTTTACCCTCTTCTACCTCCCCTCCCCAACCCCTTTCTTTCTGATAATCACTATGCTGGTGTCTATAAGTTTTTTGTTTTTGTTTTTTGGCTTAGGCTTTTCTTTCTCACCCAGCTCCACAACCCCACTCCTCTCTGACATCTATCTGTCTGTACTCTGTGAGTCTGTTTCTATTTCTTTTGTTAGTTTATTTTTTTCATTAGATTCTACATATGAGAAAAATCTTGTGATACTTGTCTTTCTCTAACTGGCTTATTTCACTTAGCATAATGTTCTCCAGGTTCATCCATGCTATCACAATGGTAAGATTTCCTTCTTTTCCTTTTTCTTTTTTCCTTTTTTTTTTAACACTGAGCAGTATTCCATTGTGTAAATGTACCACAGCTTTTTTATCCACTAATTTATCAATGGATACTTGGGCTGTTTCCAAATCTTGGCTATTGTAAGTTACTGCTGCAATGAACATGGGGGTGCACATGTTCTTTTGAATTAGTGTTTCAGGTTTCTTCACATAAATTCCCAGAAGTGGAATCTCTGGGTCATTAGGCAGTTCCATTTTTAATTTCTTAAGGTAACTCCATACTGTTTTCCACAGTGGCTGCACCATTCTGCATTCTCACCAACACAAGAGGTTGCTGAGGGTTCCCTTTTCTCTAGCCTCACCAACACAAGTGGTTTATCGATTTAGTGATGACAGCCATTCTTACAAGTGTGTAGTTATATGTTATCATGGTTTTAATTTGCATTTATCTGATGATTAGTGACATTGAACATATGTATATTGGTCATCTGTATTTCCTTTATAGAGAAGTGCCTATTCAGATGTTTGCACATATTTTAAATGGCTTGTTTGGTTTGGGGGGTTGAATTTTACAAGTTATATGTAAATATTGTATATTAACCCCTTATTAGATATATTGGTGAATATGTTCCCCCATTCAGTGGTTTGTCTTTTCATTTCATTGATGGTTTCCTTTGCTATGCAGAAACTTTTTAATTTGATGTGGTCCCATTTGTTTATTTTTCTTTTATTTCCCTTGCATGAGGAGATATATCAGAAAAAAAGATTTTTAACTGTGTTCCTCTGTTGTTGTTGTTGTTGTTGTTGTTGTTGTTGTTGTTGTTCTTCTTCTTCTTCTTCTTCTTCTTCTTCTTCTTCTTCTTCTTCTTCTTCTTCTTCTTCTTCTCCTTCTCCTCCTTCTCCTTCTTCATCTTCTTCTTCTTCTCCTTGTTCTTCTTCTCCTTGGTCTTCTTGTTCTTCTTCAAGTAGGCCCTTTAGCAATTCTCATAATACTGATTCAGTGGTAACAATCTCTTTTAGCTTTTTCTTGTCTGGGAAGATCTATATTTCTTCAATTTTAAATGCCTTGCTGGGTAAAGTAGTCTTGGTTGTATGTCCGTGCTTTTCATCACTTTGAATATTTCATGCCAATCCTTTCTGGCTTGAAAAGTTTCTATTGAGAAATAGGATGACAATCTTGGAGCTTCCTTGTAGGTAACTGTCTTTCTCTGGCTGCTTTGAAGATTCTCTCTTTGTTTTTAACCTTTGTCATGTTAATTATGTGTTTTCATGTGAGCCTCTTTGGGTTTAGCTTGTTTGCAAGTCTCCAAGCTTTCTGAACTTGTTCATCATTTTCCTTTAATAGGTTAGGAAAATTTCCAGTCATTATTTCTTTAAACATGTTCTTTATCTCCCCTTTCCCTCTCTCTCACTTCTTTTTCTGGTATCCCTATGATGTGGATGCTGTTACATTTCATATTGTCCCAAAGATCCCTTGAACTATTATTTTTTTAAATTATTCTTTTTTTCCTGCTCTAGATGGGTGGTTTTTTCCTATCTTGAATTCCAAATCATCGATTAATTTCTCTGCTTCATCCAACTTACTGTTTATTTCTTCCAATGTATTTTTCATTTCAGATATTGTATTCTGTGTTTCAGACTGGTTCTTTTTTATGATTCCTATGTCTTTTTCATGCTGTCTTACTTCTAACTACGTACCGTGTAGGTCTCATTAAGTTCCTTGAGCATCCTTATAACAGTTTTCTGAACTCTATAGCTGATAATTATTTATCTTCATTTAATTTACCTCTTTTTCTGGCAATTTCTCCTGTTCTTTGGGAACATGTTCATCTCCCATTTTTGGCTGCCTCTTTGTGTTTGCTTAAAATATTAGGTAGATCTTCTATGAGTTCTTGTTTTGGTAGGCTGGCTTTATATAGAAAGTGTCCTGAGGTGTCCATGACATAGTCTCCTTAATCAGCTAAGCTGGATGCTCCAGGAGTGTCACTTGTATAGGTTATGTGTGCCCTCCTGTTGTATCTGGGTCTTGATTGCTATTGGCTTGTTTATGTATGGGAATGACCTTCAGGGTGGCCAACTGTGAAGCTCAACCCCAACCACAGTGCAGGAGCTGACCACACAAAGCAGAACTTGTCTCAGCAGGGTCAGGTGCCTGCTGAGAACTACCTTTGGATATGCTACTTGTGAAACTTACTGGATTCTGCTCTGATGTTGTCTGACGCTAGGCACTGGGTGTGTTGGTTCTGGGCCTCTGGTTCAGGCCGATGTCAGATGTTGCCTGTTACTGATCATGGGCAGCCTGTTTGGAGTTATTAAGTTATCCACAGTTTGTGGTTGCCTCTGCTGTGCCTGGGTATGCATGGAAGGGACCAAGCAGGCTATTACCAGAACTGGGCCTGTAGGAAGGTCAGAAAAAGTCCCAAGGCTTCCTGTGGTCTGCTCTTCCCATCTTTATATGCAGGCTGCCTGTTAGGTTCAGTCACTCAAAGAGCCTCTGGGTATTTGCATTGCATAAGGTAGAGATGAGTGATGTACACCAGACTGATACAGGTTCAA
Organism: Glossophaga mutica; assembly: GCA_039655065.1. Classification (NCBI taxonomy): domain Eukaryota; kingdom Metazoa; phylum Chordata; class Mammalia; order Chiroptera; family Phyllostomidae; genus Glossophaga; species Glossophaga mutica. The sequence continues at coordinate 165,552,865 of CM077303.1, forward strand.
GTTCAGAGTCAGTGCTAGGTCTGAGGCCATCTAGCAAAAGTCCCTGCATATACCAAATCTAGATGCCACCTGCTGGGTTCTTATAGGCTTTCGTGATGGGGCAGGGTCTCAGGGACAGATCATAGTGGGTCCAGCAGAGTTTATCATGTCCAAACAGACAAATATTTGGCTGTACAAAGGGAGGGCTCTGTTGTGCTTGGGCATGTGAGGAAAAAATGTCCCCTGTCATAGAGCCACACAATTCAGTTTGTCACAGCTTCTGCCAGAAAGAGCCTAATCTCAGGCAGTATAGGGCCTCCAGGAGTCAATAAGATGGGACTGGTGGATCTTCCAGGAAGGGTAGGGTCCAAGCAGGCTTTAAGAAGGGTGGGCGGTGTGACCCCCTACCTTAGAGCCACACAACTCATTCTATCCCAGATTTTTCCCAGCCCTTGGCAGGGCAGAGCCATGAAGAATCAGAAAATTGGGGTTACCAGGAGCTCAGCAGGTGAGGTTACAGATCTCCTGTGAGGGGGAGGTACTACTCAGGTTCACAGGAAAGTGGGGGAATGGTTCCTTCCCCAAAGCCAAACAAGTCAGGCACTGACATCCCCTGAGTCTTCCCAGACCTCTATACCCCAGCCAAGCCAGCTGCCTCCTCATCAGGGTGTAAGCTCTGCAGCATGAGGTGACAGGGTATCTAGAACATGGGTCTGTTGCTTTCCTCCAGGCTGGTGCCATATGAAGGGGAGTGCTCCACATGGGAGACATGGCATCTGCCATATGGGAGAGTGACTCAGCACAGGGCTACTGCCAGCTGTCCTTTCAGTTTTCTCCCCAGAGCAAAAAATCCCAGACTCTTCTCATGCTGCTCAAGTCCACTCTGCCCACCCTCCCTCCCTCTACCAGAGCACAGGGTACATTACTGGGAACAAAATTTTGTTTGTTAACCCTTTAAGAGAGTGCCTGTGTGTCCAACAGACTCCTGTCTTTCCCTGACAGAATTCCTGGTGATTTTCACAGCCAGATTTTCTGTGGGTGCCTCTTCCTAGCTCTTGGGCTCTGGGCTAGGGAACCCAGTTTGGGGTTGAGACCCCACAATTATCAGGGTGTACCCCTATATAGCTGGAATATCCCTCTGGAACCTCAGCCACCTCTCATGGGAGTGGGGCAGCAGTTTTTGCATCTCAGCCCTTCCCACCAGTCTTGGCATGGCTTCTTCTGTAAATCTTTGGTTAGAAGACTTTTCTTTAGTTAGTCTTCAGTTGGTTATTCAGGTTGATTGTTCTATAATTTACTTGTAATCTAGTTTGGTCTGGGATGGATGTGAGTGTAGCTTCCACATACTCCGTCACCATCTTGAATCTGAGATTTTCTTTTATTTGCGAACTTGCCCCTGATGTTTCTAGAGTAAGAGAGTACTCAAGCAAAATAAGAAGTTCATCTGTGAAGAAAGATTTGAGGTGCGTGACCTTTGCAAAATATCTATTGAAAATATCTTGAGCCTATTTTCCTCCTATTATCTAAAATGTTTATCTTTCTTCAAATGAGTCTGAATCTTCCATATTTTCAATATGTTGTCAAACTGTCTTCATAAGGAAACTAAGGACAATGGATAAAATAAAGGAAATTCATACAGGAACTGCTTCCTGTTTGTTGAGTGACCTAGCCAATCTTATTAATTGGCTGAATGACCAAGATGATGCATACTTTAAAGGCCATGAACTGAATAAATACATCATATACATATACATATACATATACATATAGCAATATATACACCAATGAGCTAGTTTTTATTGTCCTCTGACAGCAAGTCTTAAATATATTCAATTATAGCACAAAATATACCATGTAATAGTAAGTTTTCATCAGCAGATTATAAATTATTTAAAGGTAAGAACTATCACAATACCCACCATGGTGTCTGACAATTGCTTAGTATATGTTTCTAGGCTGAATTCTAGATTGAAGATTGAAGATTCTAAATAGATGACATCACTAGATATAAACATATAGTACTCTCTATGAAAGACTAATGATTAATGTTTTCATTTAGAGATCAATATTACATGGTTTACCTAAGGTTATAGCTTTTATGAGAATTGAGATTCAAATTATTATCTTGATCCACATTTTTGGACTTCTCATTGGCAATCAGTATTTACTAACCTGTATTACCAGCTTTAACTAGAGAAAAACTTTTACTTAGAATGCCAAAACTTTTGAGATGTACTACAATAAAAACTATGCAACAATAACTTATCAAGTTAAATAAATTATGAAGATAATCCATATATTAATAAGTAAACAGAAACCATGTTTATGGAAAAGTTCCCTTTTCTAAGTGCTACAAATACATTTTAATGCTTCTGCATCATTGAACTCACTCAGAGGCTTATATATGTATACTTTTACATGAACAGAGGATAACTGAGAGTATGATATGCTAATTTCAGAAATTTTAAAACAAAGATCTGTGTCATAAAGTTTATGTTAAATAAGGAGCATTATCTGGAGAAATTGTTTTCTGGGGTTTTCTTGTGGTTATTTTTACAATTCATAAGATAGTACCAGACTTTAAACATTATATTTATATTGAAAGTTAGGCTACAGGGAATTAACAACATCATATTATTTGTTTTCCACTCATTAAAAACATAAAAATATTTTAAAGCACTTAACTCTCTAAACTGAAATCTAAAGAAGAAAAAAATCCACTATTCCACAACCAAAGAAGCAGAATTAAAATATAGATCCCAGCTGAAGTTAACTTCCCAGAGGCCTAATGATGTGGAGACTGGATTTTCCAATTCTATATAAGAAGAGGAGATCTACACATGAGCCTTTTCATAAAGCTTAATCTTTTCAGAGAAGGCTCAAAGGAATTTTGTTGTTTGTCCAGGGGCTTGTGAAAAATAAAACACAAATAAATAAAATAGTAGCTACCAGCCCAAAACCAAAAACCTAAAATTGTGCCACATCACATACAGGATAGTGGATGAGAATGAGAATTCCAAAACAACAAGATAATATTAAAATTTCTAGAAGCATTGAAACTTCAAGAACAATGCAGAAGCCAGTGTAAATTTATGATATGGGACCATATGCTACTAGGATCATAATACAGAAAAAGGAAAACATGAACAAAGAATATGCAGCACACTAAATAAGAATAATAAAATTTAACTTCTACAAATGAATAAAATAGTAATTGAAAATGTATATCAATGGAAAAGTTAAACAAACAGAAACACAACTGAAGAGTGAATCAGCAAATATTCTAAATGTGAGCATACTTACAACACAATAAGGTAAAGAGGAAAATATGGAACAAAGATTAAAAGACAATGATAAAATGAGTAAACCCAACATTTCTCTAATAGAAATTTCAGAAGTAGAGAACAGAGACTTAACAAAAGACATTACTTGAAGAGGTAGCATCGATTGTTTTCCATTAAAAGAAAGGCATGACTCCTCCAGTTATTATAGCAGAGAAAAAATGATACCTCAGTAGCAAGGAGCAACCTGGTACCCAGATCTTGGTTTCTAATAACATTCTCCAATAAAAGGAACCAGCACTTCTTGGAGAAATTGCTGATGACTGATTCTAGGACTGAGTCAGGAAATATGCAAGTTGACCTTGAGCAACTTACAGCCCTAGAAAATAAGGTAGTGTCCAAAAGAAAAGTCCACATTGATGGGGACATGTCAAAGGGACACAGGAACCAACTGAAAGAGTGGCCCTTGGCCAAAGCTGGTACAATTTGAGCAATAAAATAGACAAAGTGGCATGAACCCTGTGTGCGAAACTATTTCAAGCCAAATAGAAATTTATAGAGTCAAGGACATCTTTTCTCTCAGTACTGTTTCAATTCAGAATAAAGCCAGTTTTCAATTGGTGTCTCACTAAGGATGCTGACAGCTTGTTCAAATGCATAGTCAATTAGTCTTCTACATACCTCATGCTTTCATTGGATGAAATATTCATTTCTTATGGTGACATTATTTTGCAGGCCTTTTCTTTCTGGGGTTTTTCCATTTTTCCTGCTTTAGTCTTAGGTCTTTAGGTCTCTGTCAACCTATATTTTTTGGATAAAAAAAATTTAAGTTTTTTTATATACCATATTATTCCAGCCAGATTATCTTCTCTCTATTATGAGTACCAATGTTATTTCAATTCTTGTATCATTAACTATAGAATATGTAGCTTTTGTTTCTTATATTTGCAAATTTTATTAAATCTATAGAGTTTATCATTTTGACTTAATGAAAAAATTGAAACTGGCTAAAACATTCTCACTCAAATAATCTAATTTTTCTATTTATCATGAAGTTTTTGTAAATAATCTGATAGACTATATTCTTGTTTAATTAAGAATTACTTTTCCTAGAATTTTAGGTTTTTTTAATATTTTTTCTTAGTATGATTCACATACCACAGAAATTCTAGTGATTTGAATGGTTTATTGCAATTTAAAGCAATGACTTGATTTATCTTCATGTCTTTGCTATTCTACACTGTTAAGGAAATAAGCCTCACTTAGAGATGTAGTCTATTTTAGTCATTTTTTAAAAACTAGGAAACAATTATTTAGATTTTGAGTTAAAACATTTCCTCTGTGGAGTAATTATTTGGCTCCACAGCCTATAGCATCAAAAAATGAACTAATCTCCAATGCATAGACTTGCATACTAAATAGCATCTACATATTGCTCTGGATAACTGTAAATTCTCACTAGTGTTAACTACAATTTTTCACAAAGATTCTAAACCACTCAATAAATATGACCTTGAATTCTTCATCTTACCGATGCCCATAGTTGAAATATTTGCTGTTGTCCTAGATGCTTTTTCTTCAGCCTTCGTATTTGAACTATATGTTACTGGTAAATCATTTCTGCAGATTATTCATGTGTTAGCTATTGTGTGGGGGTAAAGGCTATGGAAATGCACTTCCATCAAATCTATGAAGTTTGACCATTTTTCTTTACAGAAATACTGCCTAACCTTGAGTAACTTAACACCACCTTTGGCACACCAGCTTGCACTTATAAGTCCGTGTATCATAGGAATCCTAACCTTTATTTAATTTGTTGAATTTTATTAAAAAAAAGTTTTACACCTTTAATGTATATCACTTTGAAGCTATGAAGAATTATTATTAGCTTTTATATCAGTTTAAATGGAATTCAATATATGACTTGCTTTAAAAATCCTATGTCATGCCCTGACTGATGTGGCTCAGTGGATTTAGTGCCAGCCTGTGAACGAAAGGGTAACCAGTTCAATTCCTAGTCATTGCATGTGCCTGGGTTGCAGGCCAGGTTCCCAGCTGGGGGTGTATGAGAGGCAACCACACATTAATGTTTCTCTCCCTTTCTTTCTCCCTCCTTTCCCCTCTCTCTAAAAATAAATTAATTAATTAATTAATTAATTTTATAAATAAATCTTTCAAAAATAAAAGTCCGATGTCAATTCACTTTCTTAGTTCCCTTTAAATTAAATCATTGTACCTCCAATTATTATAATCAGCATTTAATAAGTACAAACTATGTAACAGGTGCCATGTTTGGCCCAAAAGAACATAGCAAAAGCTCCTTCTACTAAGGGGCTTGGAGCCTTGAGGGACAGATAGACATGTAAACAGCTGTTATATGAGGTGCTGAGTATTTAATATCAGGATAAAAGGGGTCTCCAGTGACATGAAACAAGGAATGTCCAACCCAGGACTTCGACAACAAAGAGAAAGGCAAGACAATGGTAGAGAGACCAGTTGTTTCCTTCAGCTCTGAGGTTGAGCAGACCACCAAGAGAACAAGAGGGGATCGTCAGGTAGGTAAAGGAAGCAGCATATGAACACATGGGAAAATGAAGAACAAATGACATGTCTGTAGAACCTTCAGTTGCAGGTGCTTATGAGAAGAGTTGCAGAAAATGAGAATGGAAAACTAGGCTGGTACCAAAAGCAAAAGATCTGTAATGTCCTGATTGGAAGTTTGGGTTGATATAGGAGCTGATGGTCAGCATGTGACTGATTAAAAGTTAGTTTGAAAGTACAGTTTACATAACTTGGTGAGCAATAGAAGTAGGACTGAGAGAGTGGGACTTGTCTAGAAATCTACCTTGGACAACTATTAAAATCACTTATTTAATAGTGTGAAATCTATAAAATTATTAAAAGAAGTACTCAAATTTAATGAAAATTTCATAAAATAGCACTTTTATTCTTTTTTATTTTATTTTTCCCGCAGTGAGAGAGACTTCTGAGACTTGCCCAGAAGCCACTGATGTTTTGTGCTACAGCAAGTGTATCACATCCCACCTTGTCTGGGACTGTACACCCGACTGCCCTGATAGGTCTGATGCAGCTCACGTGGTAAGTATATTTGTCTGTTCTAAGACTGTGAATTCAGCACAGATTTTCATTTTATGAGCAGAGAAACATAGTGTCATTGATAACTGAAAAGAAATGTTCTTTTCATACACTAGAGTAGACTCAGAATAGCCAAAACCTTTTCCCAGCTCCTCTATGAAAATGTCCAGATGGCAGTCCTCTCATTCTCTTTACCCCCATACTAAAAGCTGCAACAAATCTACAGCAAATCATGTTACAAAAATTTTCCTTCATGTCATTGTATGGAACTCTGAGTGGAGTCAAAATTAAAATTGTCTGACTCTGGCCCCAGCTGCTGTGGCTCAGTGGATTGAGTGCCAGACTGTGAACCAAAGGGTTACCAGTTCAGTTCCCAGTCAGGGCACATGCCTGGGATGCAGACCAGATCCCCAGTAGTGGGTGCACCTCTTGTGCACCCTAAAATAATAATAATTTATTGTTATTTTAAAAATAAATAAAATCTTTTTTAAAATTTTCTGACTCTAACAGCCTACATTTCTTCATTAATTTTTATTATTGTTTCCATTCCTTTTTCTAAAAAAAAAAATGTTGATTTTATAGATGAAGCTAAAAGTAGCACTCGAAATAAATACTAGATTAATGAATAATTTTATCAGTTATATTACACTGGAGAAAGAGAACTTGATAAACCAAACTGGGTTTTTTTAAGACTTTATTTATTTATTTTTAGAGAGAGGGGAAGGGAGGGAGAAAGAGAGGGAGAGAAACATCAATGTGTGGTTGTCTCTCACACACCCCCTACTGGGGACCTGGCCCACAACCCAGGCATGTGTCCTAGACTGGGAATTGAGCTGGCAACCACTTGGTTCACAGGCCAGCAGCACTCAATCCACTGAGTCACACCAGCCAGGGCCACATTGTTTTTTTTTTTAATTCAAGCGATTTTTAAAAGTCATGTGTAAAACCAAGTGTGCTCTTAAAATATGAGCACATATCTAAATAAATCCAAATACATATTTTTCATAGATCTTACTGGTGAGCATTCTTATAGAACCTTCATACCAATGGGCTACCTATTGCAGTTAGCATGTGCTGCAAAACAAACTACCTCAGAAGTTTGTGACCTAAACAAGTTTCCTTTTGCTTGTAATTGTTTGGGTTAGTCAGTCAGTCAAGAAGGAATCAGGTAGGTAGTTCATCTCTAATCACATGGGTCAGACTTTTAAAGATGGAACTGGAGATTATTTCCAAGATGTCTTCATCCCCTCCATGATTGGCACATTGGTTCTCTTTGGGTTCTCTCCCTGGCTCAACATGGAATCTCTTCTTCCAGGGCATTCAGTATGGGCTAGGCTTTCAATAACGTGGTTGTCACAGGGTAGTCAGATATCTTGTATTGGATTAGTTTTTACCAAGTGAACTCTTCAAAACAAAAGCAAGCATTCCAAGAGCCTCAGGAAAATTAGCAAGAGTTTTTATGAATTCGCTTCAGAAGTTCAGGAAGGTCACACCTAGCTGTTCCTAATGGTCATGCAAACAATAAAATCTAGTCTAGATTCAAAGAGAGAATAAGAAAAGACACTATCTTTCAATGGGAAAATGTCACTCATGCACAGGAAAGGATTTCCATACAAGTCATATTTAAATATTTATTTATTTTTAATAAAATTTTATTTATTTATTTTTAGAGAAGGGGAGGAAGGGAGCAAAACATCAATGTGTGGTTGCCTTTCACATGCCCCCTGCTGGGGACCTGGCCCACAACCCAGGCATGTGTCCTTATCAAGAATTGAACTGGCCACCCTTTGGTTCCCAGGCCAGCACTCCATCCACTGAGCCACACCAGCCAGGGCTGAATATTTATTTTTAGCTCAATATCAATTGTATTCCTCAGGGTCATATAGAGTTGATACTTCTGAAGTGTTCATTTTTCCTTCTTGCATTTGCTGTATTTTAATTATGGTAAAAGATAACATAAAATTTATGATATTTAACTTTACATTTCATTGGTGTTACATAAATTTGCACTGTTGTGCAGCTAATACCACCATCTATCTCCAAAACTTTTTTATCTTGAAAAACTATATCTACCCAGTAAACAATAACCCTCCCTTTGCTCCACAACCCAGCCCCAACCACCACCATTCTACTTTTTGTTTTTATGCATTTGACAGCTCTCCGTATCTCATGTAAGTGGAATCATACTGTATTTGTCTTTCCATGACTGGCTCATTTCACATAGCATAATGTCCTCATTATTCAACCCATACGTTAGCCTTCAATGAAGGTATAAAAGGAAGTAAAAATGATTGACATTTTTAAAACTGTACTATGAAATACTACAGTATTATATTCTTAATTTTGAAACAATATATATTTTCTTTGTAATATATGTGTTTTCAAATGAAATTTATAATATATTGACTAATACTCTCTAACATTACTTCTAACTTTTTTTAAGTGCACCAAGATTATACTTTCTGATGCTGACTGTAAAGAATGGATTTTAATGGCATTTTGAAGCAATGCTCTAAAACATTTGTAAAATCACCATTTCTCCCTCAAAACATAACAAATTGAGCACTTAATAATCACCAGTAAAACATTAAACACTTGTCCAAATTTATGAAGTTTCTAAAGGAAAAATAATTTAAATATGACAGCATTGACATGTATATCCAGTATGGAAAGGACAATTGTCACACGCACATGGGAAAGTTATTACACATAGCCCTGGCCAGTGTGGCTCAGTTGGCTGGAGTGTTGTCCCACAGGCTAAAAGGTCTCAGGTTCCATCACCTGGCAGGGTGTGTACCCGAGTTGCAGGGTCAATACCTGGTCAGGGTGGATACAAGAAGGCAACCAATCAATGTTTCTCTCACATCATGTCTCTCTCTCCCTTTCTCTCTTTCTCCCTTCCTCTCTCTAGAAGCAATGAAAAAATGACCTTGGGTCAGGATTTTTTTTAAAAAAAAAAGAAAAATTATTCCAGATAATGGAATTATCTTCCGTTCCTGTAAAGATATAAATATTTATATAATTATATACTCTTTCATTAATTATATAATTATACTCTTTCATTTATTTCTATTCTTCATATGGGCTAGGAACAAATTCCTAAACATTAGATAATGTAAAAATGAACAACACATTGTTTGGCTTCAAAAATTTACTTTGTAGTTGGGAAAAAATGACTATGAAGGAAAAATGTATTAAAATATAATGTTTTTCTTTTGAAAGAGGGTGTTAGTAAATGAAAGGCTTCCTAGTTAACTTTAAAGTGTGACAAGTTCTATGAAGAATATAGTGATCACCACTAATTCAAGCAGCACACGTGAAGACCAGTGTGTGTGTGTGTGTGTGTGTGCGCGCGCATCTGTGTATGTGATCGAGAACCAGGCTTACAGAACTTTGAAAGAGTTAGAGGTATTTTGATTTTTCAATGTGAATGCTCCCATGTTTTCTTTCTTTTTTTTAAGTGAATACTGGTTGTATTTATTTATTTATTTATTTATTTATTTATTTATTTATTTATTTTAGAGAGAGGGGAAGAAAATGAGAAAGAGAGGGAGAGAAACATCAATGTGTGGTTGCCTCTCACATGGCCCCCACTGGGTACCCAACCTGCAACCCAGGCACATGTCCTGACTGGGAATTGAACCAGCGACCATCTGGTTCACAGCCTGTGCTCAATCCACTGAGCTACACCAGCCAGGGCTCTTTGTTTGTTTGTTTGTTTTTGTTTTGTGAGGTTTTCTTCTTTTTGCTTCACTCATTTTTCCTTCTTTTTTTATTGTTGTTCAAGTACAGTTGTCTCCATTTTCCTGCCACCACTTTCCCCTGCCCCACCCACCCCCACCTCTCACCATCAATCCTTCCCCACTTTGGCTTTGTCCATGGGTCCTTTATACATTTTCACTGATGACCTTTCCCCATCTTTCTCCATTATCCCCTCCCCTCTAGTTATTGTCAGTTTGTTCTTTATATCAGTGTCTCTGGTTATGTTTTGCTTGGTTGTTTGTTTTGTTGATTAGGTTCCATTATAGGTGAGATCATATGGTAATTGTCTTTCACTGCCTGGATTATTTCATCTTAATACTCTCCTGTTCCATCCATGCTGTCATGAAGAGTAGGAGCTCCTTCTTTCTTTCTGTTGCATGGTATTCCATTGTGTAAATGGACCATAGTTTTTTATCCACTCATTTACTGATGGGCACCTAGGTTGCTTCCAGCACTTGGCTATTGTAAATTGTGCTGCTATGAACATTGGGGTGCATAGGTTCTTTTGCATTGGTGTTTCAGGATTCTTAGGGTAGAAGTTCAGCAGGGGACTTGCCAGGTCAAAGTCAATATTCAGAAATTGAAGGCATTTTTGTACACTAACAACAAAATATCAGAGACAGAAATCAAGAAAAAATCCTATTTGCTATAGCAACAGGAAAAATAATAAAGTACCTAGGAATAAACCTAACCAAGGAGGTAAAAGACCTGTACTCAGAAAACTACACAACACTGAAGAAAAAAATTAAGGAAGACACAAGTAAATGGAAGCATATACCATGTTTGTAGATTGGAAGAATGAATATCATCAAAATGTCCACACTACCCAAAGCAATCTATAGATTCAATGCAATCCCTATCAAAATACCAATGACATATTTCACAGATATAGAACAAACATTTTAAAAATTTATATGGAATCAAAAATGACCCCGAATAGCTGCAATAATTTTGAGAAAGAACAAAATAGGAGGGATAATTGTTCCTCTCAGACTGCCTTATATGCTTTTTTTTGACAGCTATTTGAAGTATTGATATGAAAATATACACAGGCAGTTTTGATTTTCCAAAACTGAAGTCAATTACATACATACATATATATATATATATATATATATATATATATATATATATATATATATGTATGTATGTTAGTGTTATCCGCAACTTGGATGGACAACCTCAAGAAGTAGTTGAATTTATTAATATAAAAATAATATTTTGACAAATTAAAGTCACTTTTTTACAGCCCCTTGATAGACTTTGTTCATATCCAAAGGAACACTACACAACACATACACGGGTGACTATTGGTTCTGCAAATTGACTTCATTGATATTATATATTGATGGTCTTTTAGATACATTCTCCAAGATAAATAATCAGGACTAGATTCCTGAAGTCAGACAATATATATGCATAATGGAATAAATTACAACATTTTCAAAATGAGCCTTGGAGAAATATAAGAAAGAATTGACCTTTCGGTTTGTTAAACTGAAGTCTTCATTTTGACTTTGACCCTCACTTGCTGGGTAATAATTTAAATTCTCAAAGACTCACTTTGCTCATCTGTTCAGTAGATATAATATCATCCATCCTATTGAGTGGTTTGAAAATTAAGTGAAATAATATAAATAACACATTTGTTCAGTCTACTAGAATTAATAATGTTAGCTTCTTCCATATCATAATTTCATATTATCTTGAAATTTGTCAGTAATCATGAATATCTTATTTATATCCCTTACCAGAAAATAAATGCAGTTATTCCTTGTAATTGAATTATTACTGTAGGTTATGAGCAAAAACAAAATTTTATTTTGCATCTTTACCTCCTGTTGCAAAATGTATGATTTATAGTAAGTGAGATCAATGCTTTTTAAAAGGAACCATTAAATCAGAAAATGCGTTCTCTTCTTTCATGGAAGGAAATTATTAGCTAAAACATGTATTAAGTGCACGTTGTGATCTAGGCTGAGGTGCACCATGTGCTGCTGGTTGCTTTCTCTCTTGCCTGTGACAAAGCCAAACGTCCTCATTCAGTCCTGTCACTCTTTCCCATTCTCCCAGATTCTTAAAAATCCTTCTCAGTGCAGCACTCCAAGAAGTCATTTCACAATGTGAAGAAACTACTTAATATTCCTGTATGATACATTATGGTATGGAGAAATGAGGTAGATACATGGACATAAGGAATTAAAAATAATTAACTATGGAGCTATCTTTTAAAAATATGCTTGTCAATCAACATTTACACTGACCATACAACCATATGGCTGAATACTATATCACTGGGAAAATGCCAGTTATTTAAGAGTGTTAGTACTGCTCTGAATCCTTCAAGAATCAGATAGAGATCACAATTTAGAAAATAGTTTCTCTAAAGCAATGGTCATTTTGACAATACTGGTGATGCATATTCTTCAACAAGAAATGTTACAAAGCCTTCATATTATCCATTATTAAATAACCATGCATGGAAACACATATATAATATAGTTCACTAGTAATAACTGATCACATGGAAATATTTATAGTAATACAATGGTAAGCAACAAGTAAGCTGACAATATAAAATAAAGAAGTAATGAATTTCCAAATCAATGGTAACAACTACAATTGCTGCGAAGTGTATAAAATACACACACACACCCTGAGAACTGACATGGTTGGGGAAGGGAGAGATAATACGTGGGGTGGACATTGAAAGAAGAGTATGATTTACTAGATAGAATGGAGAAAAGAAGATAAAGATCTTTTTGCAGCAGAAATTCCTTGCAGCTGGAATTTCTTGCAGCAGAAATTCCAACCTTAACCACTAGTTGCCTTTCTATTTCTTTTGTTCCTTAAAAAACAGAACTCGAATTTTGTGATAGCATTGTGACCAGCTACAAATACCATCATCTCCAAACTTCCCTGCAGTCACCAGAGACCAATAAGTTATACTTGGAAATTTTGAGAAGCTGTCCCTTTCAAAAAGAAAATGTGCTCTTCTCTTTCATTTCTTTCTATGCCTTGAACAGTCATGACACTGGGGAGCACAACAGTCATCTTGCAACCATGAATGAGTGGGAGGATGGCAGGATGACGGGGTGGAAAGAAGGGAAATGTGTGCTTCACACGGCATGCTGAAAACACAACTCAAACTGACAACTTCTTGACTTACTGTTAATGAAAATAAATTAGCTCCTGTCTGTTTAAGTTACTATTATTTGGGTTTTCATTTTCCTGGGATCAAATGCATTTTTAACTGATACAGGGAATACAGAAAATGTATTATCTCAAATAGTAGAAGTCCAAAAACAAGCAAGCTCTAGATTTGGTTAATTAAGTGACTTTAATCATCAAAAGTATAGCACTGTGTGAACTTCCTTCTTTATGCTCTGCCATCCTCAGATAACAGATTTTCTTATAAAGTAAGCTCCTCCCTTATAATCTCTTTAGTTCTGATGATACATCTTTGCAATATCCTGAGAAAGAACAAATAGATTTTCTTCCTTTTGTTTTATTTTTAAGAATAAGGAAAACTTTTCCTAGTAAGTCTCCAGTAAGTTTCATTTTCTAGAATTGCACCCCAAGTCTACACCTAAAGTAATGAATAAAAGTGAATATCGTACCACAATTGCAGAGATAAACCTTGAGTCACCTCTGGAGTAGAGGAGGGGACTGTTTCGCCCATGAAACACACATCTGAGAGAAAGAAGGTGAACACCTGGAGAAAATTGCAGTTCTGTCCTCAACAAGAGAAGGAAAGAATGACTGGCAAATGAGCACCCAACTACTAGAGAAAAACATTTTAAAAAGTGAAAAGTAGTCCGCAATATAAAAGTAGAAAAAATCTGTTTTTATTCAAGATAATTTTCTGAAAAAAAAAATATTGGCAGGAAATTTTGAAGATGAAACAGATTTAAGCCTAAAAAACCACTTTGCATTGCAAAAAAGATTACTATATTCAAAGCTAGAAATTTTGGAGAGTATTTTCAGACAATGTGAAAACTTGAGTATTTTTAGCAAGGGAAACAATTCATGAACATTCTTCAAGATGATTAATATGGTTTGGGTTTGTAAGATTGCTAGATTAAAGGCTACACTGAAGAAAGAAACTCTTAAAATAAATCAGGGGTTGAACCTGGAACCATGGAACTGAAATAGGGGCTATAGAACTGCAGAGAAGGAAATATATATTCAATTCCAAAGGGAGAAGCTACGAGTATAGGTGATAGATTGGATATGAAAATGAAGACACAGAATCAAAGATGACTCCATAGTTTGAGTTTTTAGAAAGAGAGAGAAGATTCATATATGAGATTAGTTAATAATCTCAAAAAGAAGAACTCATTTGGAGAAGTGAATGATGAATTTGTTTTAGGCTTGTTGGTTTCTAGGCAACAATTACATATTCCAAGGGAAATGTTCAACAAGCATTTGAATACAAACACGTGTATTTCATCATGGCTGTGGATTTGCAAGCCATCTGCATAAAGATGTGAAGGGCAAGTAAAGATGCACAGAGAGATTTAAACAAATAAATATATAATTTTTAAAATCAAGAGGGACATCCTGATTATGTCTGCAAGTTATTAGAAAGGAATTAGCAGAGAATGAAAGGTTGGAGGACATGGAAAAGTTATGTGACTTTGAAATAAATGAGCTGTGGAATGCTAAAAGCAGTGCTGGTAAGGAGTAGAGATCATAAACTTAGTATTAGAAAGGAAAAGTGATATAATGTGAGGTAGAAAAATAACACATACAGAATTGGTCCTGATTGTGTAGATATCCTTAGAGTCAATGATAAAGGTCGTATGTTAAGTAAGTTAGAGCTGTAGGGACAAGAGTGGTCACAGAGAATGGGGAAGGAGGTAGGATAATTATTGTAGGACCAATGTGTCAGGGAGTCAGTTACACAGAAATACCACAGTGCGGATCCCATCTGTGACATCATTCTAAGGAACCCACAATGGCTGATTCTGCATGTTTACAGTTGTGTTAGCTAAATACCTGGACAACTGAATTTCTCACTTTTATCCATATTGTTTGCATAATGTAAACACATCTATATTATAGGTTTGGTCTAGACAAGTATAAAGTAAGATATACAAAGCCAATAAAGAAACACATAATAATCGATGTATTATAAGTCTTGTGGAATGAATGAAAGAAATATACATAATTAAAAATGATTTTAGTTTTGGGGGTAGTACACATTCATACCAGAGAAATGAAGTGCTGCTATTTTATGAAAATATTTTCAGAGATCCAGAAAATTTTCTATAAAATATTAAAGCTATGTTTGCTATATATTTGGTATCCATTTTAACAGCAATCTTTTTTCCGATGAAGTTTCTATGTACTACTATTAGTTTTATATTAGAAAAAAATTATAAGCAACAAACCAGCTGAAGAAGAAATATTAAAAATAACACAAACTTTACCTTCTAAAAAAAAAGAAAATTCAATGACAATCTCAGTTGATGCATACTGATTAAATCACCCAATAATCCATTCTGACTGCATAACACAGTCAGTTTTTACGGTGAATGCTTAAATATAATAACTGGTTTGCAAAAAAAAAAAAAAAGGAAAAGGAAAATGAAAGCAGATATCAGGGTGTTATGATGGTAATTTTCACAGATGACTAGTTATTATCTCAACTAGTTATTATTCCAACACACTCAATTATTATCTAGTAATTTTTTATTGCAAGTAATTTAATTGTTAATGAGTCATCAACCAGCACTTTTAGAAGAGAATTTCTCTCATTATTTACTGACTAGCTCTGAAATGTTGTACTGATTGGCATGTTAATGCCGAAAGAGTTTGTGTCTGTACAGTTTACTCTTTCCCCCAAAGGCACCTTTTCTTTAGTAAATCGTGTTGCATCTCTAATAGTCTACACTGTTCAAACACTGGAGGAAACAGAGCAGCTGAATTAAATATCTGGACAACTGAAGCTGTTGATTTATTTGACCTGAATTATTGGTGTTATCATAATGTTATGTTCACAGTTTTATCTATCACCTATAAGTATTATTAGTCAATCCATGTAACTTCCTAATAGATAAATGACAATATCCATGCACTTCTTCTAGACCCTATGAAAAAAAAGTTAGTGTACAATTGATATCATCAATAGGTGCAAATGTCCTGGTCCTATACATTTATTTATAAATCTATCTACAAAAGAATTAGAATATACAGATACTAATTAAAATCATGACTTATGTAGTAATATCACATGCAATATGGATTTCCAGAACATTTCATTAAAATTTGTGTTACCTTAGTCCAGTACACAACCACAAGAGGAAGCTGCAATTTTGAAACAGATTCTGGAAACTGGACCACAGCCTGCAGTCTTACTTCAGACTCTGAAGGTGACCTGGACTGGGCCATTGGCAACAGAACCCCTTCTGAAGCACTGAGTGCAGACCCTGACCATACACCAGGTAAATCTACTAGAGTAATTGACTCCTGGAAACCTGCTTTAACTATTTGAGTGATTGTCGGAGTGAGTCACTTATGTCAGTGTAGTAGAGATCAATAGGCCTTATGAAAGGAGAGTCATTCCTTTCTATTTAACCCCTGAATTACTGAATAGACTCAGAAATGACATTGCTACAAGGGAATCTATGACTCATATTTTAAGAGACTCACAGATTTTATTTCCTCTACCTTAAGTGTGTCCTTAATTCCCTAATCAAGGCAGGGACAAGTCAGGGGCAATCAGATTAATGCATGCAGTAGCAGAGGTATACAATTAGCACTGATAAGAATTCTGGTGATGCTACAACGGCCAAGAGTTGGCCACCAATTTTATTCCAGTCCCTCTGAAGTGCCAGGACAAAGATGTAGAAGGTAAGTGGTGATGGAAAGAATGAACATCTACAAAGTCTTGACAGGTCTTGCTTTGTGCCATATGATTTGAGATCGGTATAACCTTTAACGAATAGTTTTACAGTTAATAGAATCAGTATAAGTAGGCTTGTGACCTTACTTACTTTGACCCTGGTGCCTACTCAGTACTTCTCTTAGAAATCAACTTTGCCTAGGGGTAAAATATAACTTTGTTTACAGATAAGTCTTCTTAAAAATAAGTAATTACATAAGATAGTATATAACAGTTCAGAAGGCATTATTGGATGAGGTTAACATTTTTTTATATTCAATATTATTTTGTATTCATTTCAGGCGTACAGCATAGTGATTAGACAACTCTATACTCTACAAAGTGTTCCACCTGGTATTTTCAGTACCCAACAGACACTATATATAGTCATTACAACATTGTTGACCATATTCCCTATGCTGTACCTTACATCCCCATGACTATTCTGTAACTACCAATCTGTAGTTCTCAATCCCTTCACCTTTTTCACCCAGGCCCTCAGCCCCTCTCCCATCTGGCGACCGTCAGTCTGTTTTCTATATCTATGAGTCTGTTTCTGTTTTGCCTGTTTGTTTTTATTGTTCTTTAGATTTGACGTATAAGTGAAATCATATGGTGTTTGTTTTTCTCTGACTGCCTTATTTCACTGAGTATAATGCCCACTATTTCATTCATGCTGTCAAAAATGGTAAGATTTTGCTCTTTCTTTTGGCCAAATAATATTTCATTCTATAAATGTTTCACAGTTTTTTGATCCACTCATCTATTGATGAGCATGTGGTTTTTTTCTATAGCTTGGCTATTGTAAATAACACTGCAATGAACATAGAGTCCGTATATTCTTTTGAATTAGTGTTTTGGCTTTCTTTGGATATATACCCAGAAGTGGAATCGCCGGATCATAAGGGTGTTCCATTTTTTAATTTTTTTATGAGCCTCTGTACTGTTTTCCACAGTGGCTGCACCAGTCTATATTCCCATCAACAGTGCACAAGGATTCCCTTTTCTCTACATCTTCACCAACACTTGTTTTTATTGATGTATTGATGATAGCTATTCTGACAGGTGTGAGGTGATATCTCAATGTGGTTTTAATTTGCATCTCTTGGATGATTGGTGAAGTTCATCATTTTTTCATATGTCTATTGGCCATGTGTATGTCATGAGGTTAACATTTAAATCAGAAAACTGCAAGCAGATCGCCCTTCATGATGGGGATGATCCTCACTCAATTAGTTGATGGCCTAAATAAAACAAAACAGATGGGCTGCCCAAGCAAAGGGTAATCACCCCAACAGACTGCCTTGAACTTCATTTGCACCACTGGCTCTCCTGGGTCACTAGCCTGCTGGCCCACACTGCAGATGTGAGGCTTGCCAGCATTTGTAATCATATGAGCCACTTACTTGTAATAAGTGTATTTCTATATTCCTATATATTCTATATATATAATTATTTCTATATATATAGTTATTTTTTTCTGGAAAAACATAATAAAATATTACTCGAAAGAATGGAAACATAGGCACAATGAAAAAGAATAAGATTATATGGAATTAAAATAACTTTTCATAGGGAAAATATGTGAGGTTGGCCCAGTTATTTTATGACTAGTGAGAAGAGCACAATAATTTTATTATTTTTTATTTTCAGACAGATTGAAAATATCATGATGTTCAATTACAACATGTATGCTCATTCTTATTTCAAGTTATTCCCTAATTCATCCTCAAGTTGAATATTCTTATTTCTTTTGACCTGCCAAGTTGTAGTTCCTCTTCCTTTCACCAATTTTTTTTCTTAAAAAACATGAAGTTAGTATACACCAGGTTATATGCGTATCTTAATAGAACAGGATATCAAATCAAGACACTGAGGTCAGTAATTAGGAAGATTTAATATTCAACTAAGCCTATTTCAGTGAAAAAAGATGTATTATTTAATATGGTGCTGGAATATCTGGTTATTCACCTGGAAAGAAATGAAATTAAACTCATTTTTCTTCTGATTAAGGACTTAAATGTAACAAATAATGACAATGAAATTCTTGCAAGTAAACAGAAGATAAACAATGTGCAATTTAAAGGCAGGTTCAAACTTACAAAAATTCAAAAGCTGCAAAAGATAAGCTGTATATATTTCATCATGTGAATCTATAACCGTGGTCTAAAGATTCCATAAACAACATCAACAGACAAATAATAGGTTAAAATTATCTTAAAGATCACTTAAGAAAATTATCTTAAAGTTATACATACATATGACTTTTACAAACTTACTAGAAACCACAACTTTAGCAAGCAGAAAAGATTTGCATAACCAATTCACAGATGATCAAATTCGCATAATCACCAAATATATTAAATGACACTCAAGTTCACAAGTCATCAGAAAAAATGCAAATTACATAATAAAGAGATGGAAAAGATTTTCAAAAACCACCTATAGATGGCTGAGAGAAGGACTGGGGGAGCAGGAGAAGGGTACTCATCCATAGTTATGGGGAATTTCCCACTTTGGAAAGCATTCTGGCTATATAGAAATAGAAAAATCAGCACAGAGCACATACATATGCAGACATTTACTTCAGCATTATTAGTAGTTGAAAAAATTAGAAACAAAATGAATACCCATTATTCATACAATCATTTCATTGTTCCTTTGTTGCTCTATTGGCTTATTCAGTGACGGGCACTGTTCTAGGTCCTGGGAATACATTAGTAAATAAAAGAGACAGAAATTGCTACCAAAGTGGAGTTCGGATTCTACCAGGAGAGACAAGATAATGTAACAAACATAATAAGTGGGTAGATTGTAT
Source organism: Glossophaga mutica (assembly GCA_039655065.1). NCBI lineage: Eukaryota > Metazoa > Chordata > Mammalia > Chiroptera > Phyllostomidae > Glossophaga > Glossophaga mutica. Next base: position 165,572,690 of record CM077303.1, read on the forward strand.
GGACTGTTAGAAGTTGAGGAGAAAGAAAGGATGGAGTAAGTAGGACCTGGAAGGTCAAAGGATGGGTGTGTGCCTTGCAGTCGGTAGAGGGGCAGGGTGGGGCGGGATGCAGTTGAAATAGGCTGATCAAAGCAGGCTGCACTGAGAAAACGCCATGTGAAAAAAGACTTAAAAGAAGTGAGGAAGTGAGCCGTGTGGATACCCAGGGAAAGTGTTCCAGCCAGAATGACAGCCACTGCCAAATGCCCTGAGATCAGAGGATGCCTGGTTGATGTCGCAACCTGGGCCCTAGTGATGGTTTGGGTGATCAAATCATGGTTGTGGGGCTGTCCTGTAGGACATTGGGCAGCAAAGCTGGTCTCTACCCACTAGTTGCCAGTAACACTTCTATCCAAGTCCTGACAGCTCAAAATGTCTTTAGAAAGTGCCAACTATTCCCTGGGGACCCAAATCACCACTGCTCTGTTGAAAACCTAGAGAAAACACCTGCGTGCTAGTGTAACTTGTTAAATACATAGCATGCAGTATCATGCAGCCACTAAAAAGAGTTTGGTGCTATACAGTTGACATGTAGGGAATTCCAAAGATTTTGTTAAGGGAGTTAAACAACATGCAAAATGACTATATAGTATAATCCAGTTTTTCTCAAGCAAAGACTGACTAGCACATTTTATTTGTGAACATGAATAAATATGTAGGTAGGTATTTCTGTGAATAACTACATGAGCATGAAGAAAGGGATGATAAAAGTTTGTTACTCATTTATTAACGTGGGTTACTGTTTCGATGGTGACGGGGCTGGAGTAAAGATGAAGGGAAATAAATCCAAAAGTAAAAGAAAATAAGTAAGTAAAACAGGAACTGCACCTCACAAGGAAATCTAATATATATTATGGTAGGACATTTACATATTTGCAGAATTGTGGTGAATATTTTTAAATTTTACCATTTCAAAAGCATGAACAAGTGCTTTTCACTCTTAATATTCATTTTTCACTGCATCAAACTAAAAAAAATTTGCACAGAAAAGGAAATCATCAACAAAATAAAAAAATAATAGACATAATGGGAGAATGTATTTGCCTATGCATGTATCTGAATGTATCTGATCAGGGGTTAATATACAAAATTTATAAAGTCCTTACAAAACTCAACACCAAAAAAAAAAAAAAAAAAAAAACAACCCACTTTAAAAAAGGGCAGAGGACATCAAAAGACATTTTTCCAAAGGGGACATACGCATGGCCAATAGACATATGAAAAAATACTTAACATCCCTAATCATCAGACAAATGCAAATTAAAACCACAATGAGATACCATCTTACACCTGTCAAAATGGCTTTTATCAATATATCAACAAACAACAAGTGCTGGTGAGGGTGTGGAGAAAGGGGAACCCTTTTGCACTGATGGTAGGAATGCAGACTGGTGCAGCCACTATGGAAAACAATATGGAGATACCTCAAACAATTAAAAATGGATCTGCTTTTTAACTCAGGAATCCTACTTCTGGGAATATATCCTAAGGAATCCCAAACACTAATTTGAAAGAACATAAGCATCCCTATGTTCATTGCAACATTATTTACAATCGCCAAGATATGGAAGCAGCCCAAGTGTCCATCAACAGACAAGTGCATAAAACAACTATGGCACATTTACACAGTGGAATATTACTTGGCAGTAAAAAGAAGAAAATTTTATCCTTCATGACAGTATGGATGGACCTGGAGAACATTATGTTAAGTGAAATAAGCCAGTCAGAGAAAGACAAATATCATATTATTTCACTTACATGTGGAATCTAATGAACAAACTGAACAAGGAAAATGGGGACAGACTCATAGATGGAGAGAAGGATGATAACCAGTGAAGGGGAAGGTTAGGGGGTGGAGGGATCAAACAAAAAAGAAAAGGGACTCATGGACATGGACAACACTGTGGTGACTACTGGGGAGAGGAGAGTATAATGGCACTAAAAGGTAATGGAAAAATGCAATAATATTTAAAAATAATATTCATTCTTTCCTCGATATTTCTTTTCATCAACTGTACATTACTAAAAATTACATCTTTTTCTAAAATTTTTAAAATATATATAAGCTGAAAATAGCAAAAGATGTCTAGTAAACCCAGTACAGTGATATAACCATCTATAAATATATATTTGTATTAAGCAGTTCAGAAAATACAGTGTAAGTTTTTACATTATGGAATGTTTTTAGAATTTAGTTTTGATTGTAACATAGTATTTTATATTTTAGAAATATCATAATTTATAAAATTTTAAATGAAATTATTTAAATTATTTTCTAACACATTCACTATAATAAATATCAACAATAAGTATATATTTAGATGTACACTTATCATTGTGACATTTGTTGTAGTTATGGTATAAATATAAATACCTCAAACAATATACATTTTTTAACTTTTATTATTCCAAAGGATCAGTATATGTGTCTTTACTTAAGAAGTTATAAAAAATAAATTGATTTTTACTTTTGCTACTAAGATACAGATAGTAATATCTAGATACACATCTGTAAATTTTAAAAATCTTTTTAATTTTTCAATTACCGTTGATGTCTATTATAGTAGTACCAGGTGTAGAGCGTTGTGGTTAGACATTTGATAATTTATGAAGTTATCCTCCCCAAAAGTCTCGTACCCACCTTGTGCCATAGTAATTACAATGTTATTTACCATATTCCCTACTTGGTATTTTACATCCCTGTGGCTATTTTGTAACTGCCAATTGTTCCTCTTAATCCCTTCACCTTTTTTGCCCCTCGCCCCCTCCCATTTGACAACCATTATTTCCAGCTCGTCCTCTGTATCTATGAATCTGTTTTTGTTTTGTTTGTTCATTTATATGTTAGTTCTTTAGATATTTGCGGCATTTTTTTTCTTATCCTAAAACAGTATTTGAAAACTACAGAGCAGATCTGCTAGGATAATATTACTAATGGTACAAAATGTATTGTACACTCAGTTTACAAAAAAGTAAAAGTAATCAATGGAAATGAGAAGGTTTCCTACATATCCAAAAAGACAAATATAAGTGATCAATTGCTTTTAATGTAACAAATTACAGACTATTAACGGTAGCATTTTTTTTTAAACTTTGTGGCTTGTGTGAGTTCGTTAAAGACCACATAAAATGTTTCGGGTCTGGTTATTTATGCAATATTGTACACAAGTAATGTGGTCCAGAGATAAAGAAAAGTAAACATTCTGACAAAATATAATTCTCCCTGGTAATCAGTACTTGATACAATGCATTTTTGTGGAGTGTTCTCTTCAAAGCAGCCTGATTAGATCATATTTGATACACTAACACAGTTCACTGAACTTATTTAGGCATCTCTGAGACAATGGGCTGCTAAATATATTGTAAGGACATTAATTAATTTGACCCTCTGGGAAAAACAAAATTCTTCTGAGGAGGCCAGCAGATTCAAAGAGGCTATGATCTATTTCTAAGCATCACAGCATTCCTCTTAATTAAAAGTGTGTTTATGGACCTTTTCACTCATTGTTACCAAGATGAAGAATTAGATACAGAAGGAGGATGTTTTCAATGCCCATCACAGGCCTATTCACGAGTCTTGTTGGAGCCATTGCTGAATTGCAGAGAGAAACTACAAACATTAATCCACTCTCTAGTCTGCACATGAATAGTGTTTAGACAGATATACGAGATTTAATGGCAAGAGTGACATTTGTGTGACATGAATTAACAAAGGTATAAAGGAGATGGCTGCTGTCTCTTTTTTCCTTTCCCTCATAACTTTCTTTTCTTTTTTTAATGGTATAATTGGCCATCTCCACAATTAGACTATAAACTCCAGTAGAGAGGGAGTCATGTCTTTTGTTATTTTTATATCTATTCCAGCATTGAAGATTGACTAGCACTTCCTAAACACTTGTATAGATCTCATGTTACTTGAATCTATCTCCTTCTATGTTTTTTAACAGCCAAGTATTTTGAATTAATTAATGCAACAGGCATTTATTGAATGCCTATTAAATACCACACAGTGTATTGGGAACTGAAGGTATGAATGTACTAGGTGTTTGCAAAGTAACTGGAATGGAATATGCTGCTTGATATGACCCATATGCTCACTATTGTGCATTTCTAGATTCACAATTCAAGGTCAAACAATACCACACGCCTAATGATGCTAATGCTCTACTGTGTATCATAGCAGCTTAAAGCATAAAGTGTTCGTTACACATAAACAAAATTGTGTTTAATTTACTTGATAATTTGTAAACAGAGCCCTGCAGGCTAGACAGGTGATAACTGCACTTCCTGCTGGACAGACATTATTTCTACATTATAAATGAGAAAAAAGCTAAATGACTTCTCTAAGCCTGAACCCATGGTGAATTAAAGCCTAATCCAAGCCCTTCTCCAGGACATCATTGTAGCATGTGTTGTCCTTACAGCTCTACCTAAATCTTCATATTTGGGGGCTGCTTACCCTTTATTTCATTTCAGGCTTGTATCACCATCTCAGCTTGGTCTCTGATATCTGGTAGAGGGAGATTCTCATATTCATTTCCTTGGGAGGGTTGGAGCTAGGTCAGGGATATGGAGTTAATTACAAAAAGGTCACATGATGCTGAGACGTATCAAAGAATATGATTTATAAAAGCATCTTTTGTTTTATCTGATCCTTGCATTGGAATTTATTATGGTACCAGTTCAGGGCGGACATATTTCTGTTTTAAATGATATAGGTTTTCGATCCTTCAAGGGGAGGTAATTACTAATGTACTACTATGAATAATAATGAGATTAAAGTCTGAGAAGAATGTTGAAGGGAAGTAACTGTGATTTGTGTGATGTTTCAGCCACTGCCTTAAAAATGCATGTGTGACTAAATAGAAGTTTCTGCAGGTGAGGGTCACAGAAAATAAAATACAGTGCTACTGTAAAAAAATAGTTTTCAGTAATTTATTCATTCAACAAATCTTGGTTGAGCTTGTTGGTTGCTAGCTACTGTTCTAGGTACATATACATGTTGAACATATCAGGGAAGGATCTCTATTATCATGTGACTGGTTGTAGCAAAGGGGGATAGAAAATCAATATAAACTATTATAAATTAACATTCTACGTAGTCTGTTGAAAATTTGTTAGTGCTGTGGGGGGAAAAGAAAAGTGGAGCAGGAAAGGAAGGATCAATCAGGAACCAGTGGATAGTAATTCAGAAGTACAGAGAGGGGCTTGGGGTGGGGGTTCAGTTAATGAAATTTTCATGGAGCCATTGGAATGAGGGTGCCTACATTATTGTTTTTCAGTTTTTCAGTTGTATAAAGGGTTGTGGCTGGCCCTGGACTGGTAGCTGGGTAGAGTATCTTTTAAATACCTGAAGGTTACGGGTTCAATACACAGCCAGAGCACATATAAGAATCAACCAATGAGTACATACATAAGTGGAACAACAAATCAATTGTCTGTCTGTCTGTCTCTCTCCCCCCTCCCCTCTTCTTCTGTCTCTAGAAGAAGTGAAAAAGTATCTTTAACTGAGGATTTAAAAAAAAACATAGTGACATAGAAAATCCCAATTTTTTTATATATTTTTTTATTTTAATTGTTCAAATACAGTTTTCTGCCTTTTACTCCCATCCCAGCCCACCCCCCAGCCCTCCCCACCTCCCTCCCATTTCTACCCCCACCCCTTGTTTCCATCCATGTGTCGCCTATACTTGTTCCTGCAATCCCTTACCCTTTTCCCCTGAAATTCCCTCCCCTCTCCCCTCTGGTCACTCTCAGCCTGTTCTCTATTTCAGTGTCTTTGGTTATATTATGCTTGTCCATTTGTTCTATTGATTAGGTTCCTGTTAAAGGTGAGATATTTTGATATTTGTCTTTCACCGCCTGGCTAGTTTCGCTTAGCATTATGCCCTCCAGTTCCATCCATGCTTTTGCAAAGGGTAGGAGCTCCTTCTTTCTTTCTGCTGCATAGAATTCCATTGTAGAGATGTACTATAGCTTTTTTTTGTTTGTTTTTTTATTTTTTTTTAATTTTTATTTTCATTGTTGATCTTGTACAGTTTTCTGTCTTTTATTCTCACCCGAACCCGCCACCCCAGCCCTCCCTCCCATTTCCACCCCCCGCATAGTTTTTGTCCATGTGTCCTTTATACTTGTTCCTGTAAATCCTTCCCCTTTCCCCCTGAAATTCCCTCCCATCTCCCCTCTGGTGACTTTCAGCATGTTCCCCATTTCCATGTCTTTGGTTATATTATGCTTGTTTGTTTGTTTTGTTGATTAGGTTCCTGTTAAAGGTGAGATCATATGGTATTTATCTTTCACTGCCTGGCTTACTTCGCTTAGCATGATGCTCTCAAGTTCCATCCATGCTGTTGCATAGGGTATGAGCTCCTTCTTTCTTTCTGCTGCATAGAATTCCATTGTATAAATGTACCACAGTTTTTTGATCCATTCATTTACTGATGGGCACCTAGGTTGCTTCCAACACTTGGCTATTATAAATTGTGCTGCTATGAACATTGGGATGCATAGATTCTTTTGGATTGGTGTTTCAGGGTTCTTAGGATATAACCCTAGCTGTGAAATTGCTGGGTCAAAAAGCAGATCCATTTTTAGTTTTCTGAGAAAATTGCATACTGTTTTCCATAGTGGTTGTACCAGTCTGCAATCCCACCAACATTGCACTAGGGTTCCCTTTTCTCCACAACCTCTCCAACACTTGTTGTTTGTTGCTTTGTTTATGATGGCCATTTTGATCAGTGTGAAGTGGTATTTCATTGTGGTTTTAATTTGCATCTCTCTGATAGCTAGTAATACTGAGCATCTTTTCATGTGTCCCTGGATCCTCTGTATGTTCTCCTTGGAGAAGTGTCTGTTCAAATCCTTTGCTCACTTTTTTAATTGGGTTGCCTATCCTCTTAGAGTGGAGTTGTGTGAGTTCCTTATGTATCTTGGAGATTAAAACCTTGTCTGAGGTATCATTGGCAAATATGTTTTCCCATACAATTGGTTCTCTTTTTATTTTAATACTGTTTTCTTTGGCCGTGCCGAAGCTTTTTATTTTGATGAGATCCTATTTGTTTATTCTTTCCTTTATGTCCCTTGCTTTAGGGGACATATCAGTGAAAATGTTGGTGCATAAATATCTGAGATTTTCCTGCCTATGTTCTCCTCTAGGACTTTAATGGTGTCATAGCTTATATTTAAATCCTTTATCCACCTTGAATTTATTTTTGTGTATGGTGTAAGTTGGTGCTCAAGTTTCATTTCCTTGCACGAAGCTGTCCAGTTCTCCCAACACCACTTGTTGAAGAGGCAGTTTTTACTCCATTTTATGTTGCTTCCCTCTTTGTCAAATATTAATTTACCATAGAGACTTGGGTTTATTTCTGGGCTCTCTGTTCTGTTGCATTGGTCCATGTGCCTGTTTTTATGCTGGTAACAGGCTGTTTTGATTACAGTGGCCTTGCAATACAGTTTGGTATCAGGTATTGTGATACCTCCTACTTTGCTCTTCTTTCTCAAAATTGCTGCAGCTATTTGGGGTCGTTTATGGTTCCATATAAATTTTTGAAGTGTTTGTTCTATGTCTGTGAAATATGCCATTGGTACTTTAATGGTATTGCACTGAATCTGTAAATTTCTTTGGGTAGTATGGACATGTTGATGATGTTAATTCTTCCAATCCATGAATGCGGTATATGTTTTCATTTGTTTGTGTCTTCCTTGATTTCTTTCTTCAGCGTTGTGTAGTTTTCTGCATACAGGTCTTTTACCTCCTTGGTTAGGTTTATTCCTAGGTATTTTATTTTTCTTGTTGCTATATCAAATGGGATTTCTTCTTGATTTCTACTTCTGCTGTTTCATTGCATACAAAAACGCCTTTGATTTCTGGATATTGACTTTGTATCCCACTGTTTGGCCAAATTCATTTATTAGGTTGAGTAGTTTTTTGGCCAAGTCTATAGGATTTTCTATGTATATTATCATGTAATCTACAAACAGTGACATTTTTGTTTCCTCCTTTCCAGTTTGGATGCCTTTTATTTCTTTTTCTTGTCTGATTGCTGTGGCTAGGACTTCCAGTACTATGTTGAATGGGAGTGGTGAAAGTGGGCACCCTTGTCTTGTTCCTGATCTTAGTGGGAAAGCTCTAAGTTTTTGTCCATTGAGTATTACATTGTCTGTAGGTCTCTCATATACATCTTTATTATGTTGAGGAGTGCTTCCTCTATTCCAACTTTGCTGAGTGTTTTTATCATAAGCTTATCAAATGCTTTTTCCACATATATTGATATGATCATGTGATTTTTGTCTTTGCTTTTGTTTATGTGATGTATTACATCTATTGATTTGCTAATATTGTACCATCCTTGCATCCCTGGGATGAATCCCACTTGGTCATGATGTATGATCTTTTTCATGTATTGTTGGATTCGGTTTGCCAATATTTTGTTGAGGATTTTAGTGTCTGTGTTCATCAGCAATATTGGCCTGAAGTTTTCTTTCTTTGTTGTGTCTTTATCTGGTTTTGGAATTAGGATGATCCTGGCTTCATAAAAAGAGTTTGGGAGTGTTCCATCATTTAGAATTTTTTTTTGGAATAGTCTGTAAAAGATAGGGGTTCGCTCTTCCCTAAATGCTTTGTAGAATTCTCCTGTGAAACCATCTGTTCCAAGGTTTTTGTGTGAGGAGAGTTTTTTGATTACTGCTTCAATTTCATCTGCTGTTATTGGTCTGTTCAGGCTTTCTGCTTCTTCTTCATTGAGGTACCTGTGTTTCTCTCTCTCTCTCTCTCTCTCTCTCTCTCTCTTTTCCTTCCTTTTCTTAAAGCAGCCCCTTTAGCATCTCTCGCAAGTCTGGTTTGGTGGAGGTGTATTCTTTTAGACTTCTTTTATCTGGGAAGCTCCTTATTTGGCCTTCTATCTTGATTGAGAGCCTTGCTGGGTAAAGTAGCCTTGGTTGCAGGCCTCTGGTTCTCATTACTTGGAATATTTTTTGCCATTCTCTTCTGGCTTGGAGCATTTCCATTGAGAAGTCAGCTGCTAACCTTATCGGGGCTCCCTTGTATGTTACTTCCTTTTTCTCTCTTGCTGCCTTTAAGATTCTCTCTTTGTCTTTGAATTTTGCCATTTTAATTATGATGTGTCTTGAAGTGGGCCTCTTTGGGTTCCTCTTGATTGGGACTCTGTGTTTCCTGGATTTGTGTGACTTTTTCTCTCATCAAATTAGGGAAGATTTCCATCATTACTTTTTCAAATAGGTTTTCTATCCCTTGCTCTTCTTCTTCTGGTATCTCTATTATACGGATATTATTACATTTCATATTGTCTTGCATTTGTCTTAATCCCTCTTCATTCTTTCTGAGCCTCCTTTCCTTTTCTTGCTCTTTCTGGATGTTTTTTTCTACTTTGTCCTCCAGCTCACTGATCCAATCTTCTGCTTCATCGATCCTGCTTTTGATTCCGTCTACTGTGTTCTTCAGCTCAGAAATTGTATTCTTCATTTCTTCTTGGCCCTTGTTGATAGTTTCTATTTCCTTTTTCATGGTGATATAGTTTGCAGTGAGTTCATTGTAGTTTCTGGTAATTCACTGTGAGCTCATTGAGCTTCCTGATAACCATTGCTTTGAACTCCATATCTGATAGTTGAGTAGCCTCTATTTCATTTAGCATTGTTTCTGAAGCTTCCTCCTTTGCATTCATTTGGGGATTGTTTCTTTGTCTTCCCATTGTTTGTGAGACTCTTCTTGTTAGCCTCAGCTTCTTAAATTGATCTGTTCTGGCTCCCTGGGTTTATGGAATGAATTTCTGTGGTAGAATACCTGTGAGATTCAGTGGTGCAGTCTCCTTGATCTCCTGAGCTCACTGAAGTTCAGCTATCATTGAAGTTGGCTCTGAGTTTGTCTTTAGGTTTTGATTGTTGTTGGGTCTTTCTTTGGTGGGTCTTTTCCTCCAACCATTTAACTGAGGGTCACTCTGTCCACCACCTCTTGTGTTTTGTTGTGCTGGTGAGGGCAGGTTGTGTTGAAGCTGGTTCTTCTGTGTGTACAAGGTTTTGAAGATTTTCTCTTGCTCTTGTTCAGTTGTTTGTTCTGGGTAATTTCTCCTCTATTTAGTTGTATTTCCAGATAGGTCCTGGATTGAGGTTAGTGTGGTTCCACTCCCTCCTTTACCTTCTTCTGTTGTTATCTTTTGGTGATTCCTTTGTTGTTGAGTTTCCTCTTCCAGTGGGCATCCTGGTATTCATAGCTCCACCTACTCATCTGGTTTTTCAATGTCCACTACACTTTTTGTTCTCCTGTCTTCATATATGCTAGGATACTGTTGGCTGTTTGCTCTGTTCCTCCATAGATTGGCTAGGTTTTTCTCCTGTGTGTAGGGGGGAGTGGAATCTGCTCCCTCCTACCTTGCCACCATCTTCCTCTCCAAAAATCCCAATTTTTTGAGAGGTTAAATAACTTGACCAACTGACAGGAGTCACTAGGCAGGGTAACTGAAATACCAAACTCCAAACTCCAAAGACTCCTCTTTAGCCTACACTGTCCAATATTTTAGCCAATGACCACATAGAATTACTGAGTCATTGAAATATGGCTAGTCTAAATTGAGATGTGCTAAAGTAAAATGTAAAATAAAGTGTAAAATATACACTAGATTTTGAATATGTAGTACAAAATAAAAAAGGAAAACCCAGACTATAAGATATCTCACTAGTAACTTATACATTGATTATATGTTGAAATTAAAACATTATGGACAAATTTTGCTAAATAAAATATATTACTAAAAGTCAATCTATTTCTTTTTACTTTTTAAAAAGGATTGAGTGTGGGAGATGGGGGTGGGTGGGCAGGGGAGATTGGTGGGGACAACTGTAGTTGAAGAACAATAAAAAAGAAAAAAGAAATAGCAGTAAAAAAATAAAAAGAAAAATGTTTCTGCTAAAAATTCTAAAGCTACATATGGGGCTCACTGCAGACATGGGAAGGCTTTCTTCTTTTTTTCTTCTTCTTTTTTTTTTTAATTATTTTCAAGTACAGTTGTCTTCATTTTCTCCACCACTTCCCTCCACTCCATCCCTTCCCATCTCCCACCCTTGATCCTACCCCCTTTGGTTTTGTCCATGTGTTCTTTACATATATGCCTTGATGACCCTTTTGCCCCCTCCACTATCCTCCCCCAATCTGGTCACTGTCAGTTTGTTCTTTGTTTCCATGTCTCTGGTTATATTTTGCTTGGTTGTTTGTTTTGTTGATTAGATTCCACTTATAGGTGAGATCATATGGTATTTGTGTTTACCACCTGGCTTATTTCACTTAGCATAATGCCCTCCAGTTCTATCCATGCTGTCATGAAGGGGAGAAGTTCCTTCTTTCTTTCTGCTGTGTAGTATTGCATTGTGTAAATGTACCATAGTTTTTTGATCCATTCATTTACTGTTGGGCACTTAGGTTACTTCCAGCACTTGGCTATTGTAAATTGGGCTGCTATGAACATTGGGATGCATAGGTTCTTTTGAATTGGTGTTTCAGGATTCTTAGGGCATAATTCCAGCAGTGGAATTGCTGGGTCAAGAGGCAGTTTTATTTTTAGTTCTCTGAAGAAATCCCATACTGTTTTCCACAGTGGCTGCACCAGTTTGCCTTCCAAACACCAATGTACTAGGGTTCCTTTTCTCCACAACCTTACCAACACTTGTTGTCTATTAATAATGGCCATTTTGACTGGTGGTATCTTGGTTTTAATTTGCATCTCTCTGATGGCTAGTGATACTGAGCATCCTTTCGGATGTCTATGGGCCCTCTGTATGTCCTCATGGAGAAATGTCTGTTCAGGTCCTTTGCCCATTTTTTAAATTGGATTGTTTGTCTTCCTGGCATTGAGTTGTGTGAGTTTTTTATATATTTTGGAGATCAAATCCTTGTCTGATGAATCATTGGCAAATATACACTCCTATAAAGTCAGTTCCCTTTTCATTTTGATGATGTTTCTTTAGCCTTGCAGGAGCTTTCTAGCTTGGTGTAGGTCCCATTTGCTTGTTTTTGCCTTTATTTCTGTTTCCCTAGGAGATATATCAGCAAAAATATTTCTACATGAGATATCTGAGATTTTCCTGCCTATATTTTCCTTTAGGACTTTTATGGTGTCATGACTGATTTATATCTTTTATCTATTTTGAGTTAACTCTGGTGTATGGTGTAAATTGGTGGTCTAGTTTTATTTTTTTTGCATGTACCAGTCCAGTTCTCCCAACACTATTTATTGAAGAGGCTATCTTTACTCCATTGTATGCCCATGACCTGTTTGTCAAATATTAATTGACCATAGGGACTTGGGTTTATTTCTGGGTTCTCTATTTAGAACAGTCTGGACATCAAGAATTGATATGACTATACATAGTTACCATTCACTGAGTACCAATCACCATGTACTTGGCTTTATTTAAGCTTTCTCATTTAATCTTCACATTTACCTCGAGGCTTTTTTAGAAGAGAAAATTGATGCACAGGGAGAGTAAATAATTTGCCCCTAGCCATGCAGAAGACACTTAAATCTATCATTGGGACCCATGTGTCTCTGAAGCAAAAGACTACGTTTGGAACCATCAATCTTTACAGCTTAGTATGACACTTTCAAAACTTCCTGAAATATTTCAATTTGATGATCATACAAATAATGGATAATTGATAGTTTCTCTTCTAAAACACACAAATGTTGGAAGTGATATTTTTGCTATATTAAAAGGCATCATTTTATCAATATCAAGCAGCTCAAAACAAGCAAGTGTATTTTTCTATATTTCTTATTTCCTCTGATTGCCATTTTTTTTTTTACTGGAGTTCACTATCATTTCTACTTTCTCTTTGTCTTGTGTTACTATTTAAAAACACAAATCTCCCATTCCAACTACACAACAATGCCAAGCAATAAAACCAGGAGAATTTTGGCTGATAAGCCTTAGAATACATCTGGCAGATTGAATTTTCTTACCACAAAAAGGCAACGAATAATATGCATCATTTGTTTCTTTACCAGAATAAGAATAAAAGATATTCTCTTCATTAGGTCACAGTGAGTGTTTAGACTGTGGCCATTCTGTTTTCCATATTTTTCTCTGCAATGGAGGCTTAACTTTACTTCAGTGATGACTGAGCAACAAGAACAAATCCAGATCATGTGTAACTCCTCTGTTTCTTTAATATTTCACATAATCAGACAGTGATTTCCATTTTGTTACCAAAAAACAATTCTGCTCTCAAACCCTTCCAATCATCTACACTTGCCATTTGAATTAATACCCCCATCCAATTCATATCAAACTTGTCTGCCTCTGGGGAGATAGATAATCTTAATTTCTGTTTTGCTTTCCTTTGTCTTAGTTTATTTTATTATATACTAGGACCCAGGTGATGCCCTCTTTTTTTTGAAATGCCAGAAGCCATCTACTGTGAAATAGAGATATAGAATTCAGCAAAAAGCATGTGACTAAACAATTCTTTCAGAATCCTGAAAAACAGGATTCAACTCTGAATAAATAATCTTAAATTTCTGAGGTTAATTATTTCATCATTTTGCAAGTAACCAAGCATCATCATCTCCCAGAAAAGGAATTTACTGCATGCATATTTACTTACATTTATTCTCGGTAAGACAATGAACCATTACACATATCCCTTTCTCTCTTCTCAAACCCTTGCCTGTTTCTATTTACTCCATTTTTCTTTAAGTATCTTTACATTGCCTATCACCATAGCATACTTTTTCTTACTTTAAGCCTCACAATTCTCAACTTCCTTGAAAAAAGAAAGAAAGAAAATGAAATATCTATCTTTAACTTTACTTCCATGCTGAGCATTATTTTTTTCATTCTCATATCTCAAAATTCCACTTCCCACACATTGCTTGTATCCTCTTCCTCACTACACACACCTTTTTTGGTTTTCTACAATCTGTCTTCTGCAAAAATATTATTTTTCCACAAATAATTATTGGTTACCCACTATTGGTCACTGGTTTAGACACTGTATTGACACTTGTTTACCAAATACAGTCCCGAGCTTATGTTCTAGCTGTCTGTGAGGACTGGGCTGAATTCACATCATAATGACCTAATTCTTTTTACAGTGCATTTGACACTACTGCCCATTCCACACCTTCCAGACATTTTCATCTGTGTTTGCACTGCAGCAGACAGTGATTTTTTTCCCTAATGCTGTCTGTATCTGTCCTTGATGCTTTTCTTGTCTTCCTTCTAAAACCTAAATGTGAGCTTTACCCAATATTCTGGTTTTATTTTTTCTCAATCTCTTCCTGCACTCTTGCTTGTTCAGATTTTTATTCTTTCATTGTTCAAAAATGTGCTAATTTCTGCATATATGTAGCCCTAATTTCCACATTCTAGTCTTACACTTTCATATGCCAGCTCGTTAATTTCTGGTATCTCCTAGTCACATATCCTGACACAAACCCACCTTCATTCCACAGTCTCCTCCAGATCCTGATACAGGTTACTGACACTGTCATTGTTAACACTTAATTCTCTCTCAGTTTCAAATATGTCAGTTCTTCATTCTCTACTTAAATATTTTCCCTTTTTCCTTTTTTTGCACTTCCACTTCTGTCATCTTAATTCATTCTTGGGCAATTGCAGATGTCAAAGAAACTCATCTCCAATGCAAATGTTCTCCCAAACCAGGCCATGCTTCATGTTGATGCAGGATTAATATTCCTAAATGGTGACTCTTGGTCCTCCAAGTCATCAGAAGCTCATCATTACCCTTTAGTTTGGCATTAAAGACTTCCTATGTTCTTTCCCAAATTGTATTTCTAATTTTAGTTCTCATATTATTCTGCTACAAATTCCACATCCTTTTTCCTTAAATATGCTTTTGATGTTCAAATGTTAACTGTGGTCATATCATTGTTATAGTGTGACTTGTAATTTTTGTTGATAGTGAACGCAATGCACTGGGCAGAAGGAACTGAAGTAAACAGACCTTCAAGTCTTCATCCTGCTTGGAGTAAGATTGTGGTTACTGTTTGCTGTGAGTGCCAGAAGGTAATATTTCTTCTAGCAGCCTCATTTTTGTCTCCCTTGTTTTATTTTGGTTTCCCTAGAGGCTCCTTAAACAAGGTCTGAGAGATAAAGTTCTTTCACTGTGGGGTAGTATGGCAGGAAAATGTAAGATGGAAAAGTCAGGAGAAAGGTGGCGTTCTAGAACCCTGTGGTTGAAATGCAGTTTTTTAGGGGGCCTTCCACTTTGCCCTTCACAAGTGCTGCTTGGTTTTCCTTCCCCCTTAGAGAGAGAGGATGCCCAGACCAGGTGAAAGAAAACAGGCACGCTCAGAATAGATACTTTTCCCTCCCCTGAGGGGGAAAAAAAACAGAGAGGAGTTTTTTCCAGCCTTCACTGTGAGAATCTGTTGGGCTCCTGGAGGTAAAGCTTTGAGGGTACCCCTAATCCTTGTCGCTCTGGAACTCCCATCACTCTAGCATTTCCACACCTGTCCTAGTCCTTGAGCATTCTTTATTGCAGACAACACGTTCCTCACCCCATGTGGGCTCCGGCAGCTGCTCCTGGGGTTCTGCTCTACTGAATTGTGCCTGCCTATTCCTCTCTCCAATTTCAGGGGGCAGCAGTTTGTCCTGTGACCTTGACTTTATTCTCTGAAGGTTCTAAGACTAGTTTTTGATTTTTGGTTAGTTCAGCTCTTTTTTCGTTGTTACAAAATGAGACTGATGCCTTCCAGGCTCCTAACATGCTGGACCAGAAACCAGATGTCTCCACAACATTGTTATATATATATTTTTTAGAATGATCTTTGCCACTCTGATTTCTTTGCCTACTACTATGTCCACTATTTCCTTTAATATCCTGATACAACAGCATGTATTTTATAGAGTTTCATCAAATACCAAATGTAAGCCATCTTTTTTTAATTGTTCAAGTATAGTTGTCTCCATTTCCCCCCATTACCTACCCCCAGCCCCACCCATACTCACCTCCCACTCTCAATCCTTCCCCCTTTTGGCTTTGTCCATGTGTCTTTTATCCATGTTCATCTTTTATATGTTGAACAATATAGCACTTAGGATCTACATCATTATTTGGTGTTACAGATTCACAATAATCCCAGCAAGCTATATATTATTAGTATGATTGTTATTTTCCCAATTTCACAGATGATTACTATGAAATACAGTGGGGATTTAATGATTTTCCCAATATCAAAGGAAAGCATCAGAACTTGGATTTGAACCCAGATAGTCTGATCTAGACTTTGTCTTCCCAATAGTACATATTGACAGCTTTTATTTTCATAATCTTTGGGTTATATTTTATATTTCCCCAGCCATGATTTGCTCATCTCCCTAACCTCCAAATGCAAAAAAAAAGTAGTATCTTCTATATAATAGTTATCCAATCAATAACTTGTGATTGATAGTTTTTTACTATTGTTACAATAATCTATGCTCTGAATTTTCCAGGAGAACAGCACTAATTTACAACTGTGTTTTAAACATTTTACATATAGTATATCATTTAATTTTTACCACAAACCCATGAGGCTAAAGTACCTACTATAATTATATCTTATTGCTTCTGAGTCCTGGAGAATTTAAATAGGTTCCCAAGGTTACATACCCAGTACGTAGCCCAGGCAAGATTTTAATTAAAACCCACAGCTCGAGTGCATATAGGCTTAACCATTCGGTAATCCTGCCCACAGTTTCTGCTCATTACACATTCATTAAAAGAATCTAATGATACTGTTTTATGTTTCAATGAAAACAAATATTCTTCTGTTATTTGCTTTCTACACTCTTTCAGTTTAAATGAATCTCAAATCTAAACAAAGTCAAAGCTCTCACCATTTATCATTTGCCTAAAAAGAAGGTTTGTAATTTATTAGTTCTTCCTTCCTACAAGATGGGGAAACAAGTTTTCTTTTCAGTCTCAATTTGGCAAATGAAATCAAGTTTCAGAAATGCTGTTAAGCCAATGAATGTTTCCAAAGGCATCTTGATGAGAAATTTACACATAAAGAGGTTTTTCTGAGTTCTTTTAATGTGAGAATTCAGAGATTCATAATTCTTTGTCTCTACCTAGACTTACAGGAAGTGCCAACCAATTCCATCCATAGATCATCGTCATGTGATTGAAATATACTTGCTGCTGAGCAATTAGAAGCTTTCAAAGTAAGATGAATCTACCCTGTGTTACCATGTCAAAATTTGAAGCCTAATTTTTTTCTATCAGATCAGTGCATACTGAGGGGAAAAAATTAACAGTACCAAATTTGAGAACAGTAAATAATGTTAAAATGAGACAATCTGCTGAAGTGTTTTTTTCCAATAGGTACTAATTCTCTCAAAAGAGAATAATGCCTACTAAAAAATAGATCACTGAAAAGAACAGAAATAAAGAAATGGCAAATCCCTGCATGGTACAGGCCTCTACAAAGCCTGTAAAAGTGATGCAATGACAGACTTTTCTATCTTATTCCATGAGGAAACTTCATTTGACTTCAGAAGCACTCTATCTGTAGCTACCATTTTGGCAGCTTGGGGGGAACTTTTGTTATCTCTATAAGCATGTTTACATTCTACAGCTTTTAAAACTTGCAGACACAAAAAAGCCAGCACCTTGAAAACATGGGGGTGGGGAAATGAAAGTTCGAAAAGAGATTGAAGGCATTTGAACTGATAGTCATTATGCACCCCTATATTTTAGAGTGAGGGACAGGAAGAAATTACAGGGGATGTGGAGCCAAGGCTTAAGTCAGTCTGACGCCAAAGAAGGGAGCATTTTGCTATTTTGAAAGAGAGGCATATTGCATTGCATTTTTAAAAAACCATTAGGCAGCTTTATTTTATGAGCAAGAAAAAAACAGACTAAAATTGCCTACAATTTAAAGCAAGGAGTGAATTCAGATCAATTGAAGTGGGAAATTGTCTTTTATGATTTGACCCTAGTGCAAGACATTGTGATTCTGCTGTGGGAACTAGAGCCATAAAAATATTGCTGTCTTTTAAAAGTATTAACTGTCTTTTTAAAAAAGAAATATCAAATTTGTTGCCTTGTAACATAATAACTCAAGGAAGCAGTTTTAAAAACTAAGGTTGTTACTAATAACATGAAAAAGGCAAATTAGAATCTTCATCTCTGCAGACACCAAAATGAAGCCCAAGGCCTGGGAAGCAGGGGGATGGGCTGCGAATGTGGCTGAGACATTGGGCATTCCAGCAACAAGGGGCCGTGGGGATCTGGGCAAAGTATACTCTGATCCTGCATTTCCACTGTTGGATACTAAGTAGACACCAATTTTCAAAGATGTGTGCAATTCTTTAAATAGTTTTTAAGGTAAAATTGGAATATTAATGAGAAACATATTAACTAATATAAGAAGCTAACTTATAGCTTCGTGCCTTATTTTAACTAACATGTAACATATAAGATCTGTACCCTAAGAGTATTAAAAACATATAATCATAAAGCCTGTACAAGCAAAACTCAAGTGTTAAACTAAAAGTATACAGAAAATATCAGGAAGCAGAGGGTACGGGGAGAGATAAAACTCAAACATATTTGATGAATGTCCACATTCCAGAGTACTGCATCTAGTAGTACTTAATTAGTGTATGATAGATTTTACAAGCATAATCGAATGCATTAGTTCTAATATATGAGATGTAAGTAACTTTTAACACAGCCAGTTGGAGAGCGGTAAGACAGTCCAAACCAAACCAACAGAAACATTCCACATAATGTTGTTGATCATTCCACAGAGTCACACACAAGTAAAGTGAACTAGTTTAATGATTCACCATCAAATTCTAAATATGCTATGGCTGTTGAGACTTTTAAGCTTGATTATCTACTTTTAAAAATTCTAGACCTCCCGACAGCATGGATGGAACTGGAGAGCATTATGCTAAGCGAAATAAGCCAGGCAGTGAAAGACAAATACCATATGATCTCACCTTTAACAGGAACCTAATCAACAAAACAAACAAACAAGCAAAATATAACCAAAGACACTGAAATTGAGAACAGGCTGACAGTGACCAGAGGGGAGCGGGGAGGGAATTTCAGGGGAAAAGGGGAAGGGTTTAGAGCAACAAGTATAAAAGACACATGGACAAACCTGGGGGTGTGGAAATGGGAGGGAGGTGGGGAGGGCTGGGATGGTGGGCTGGGATGGGAGTAAAAGATAGAAAACTGTACAAGAACAATTAAAAAAACATTCTAGCCCTGGCTGCTGTGGCTCAGTGAATTGAGCATCAACCTGTGAACCAAAGGGTCACCTGTTAGATTCCCAGTCAGGGCATATGCCTGGGTTGCAGGCCAGGTTCCCAGTGCAGGGTACGTGAGAGGCAACCACACGTTGATGTTTCTTTCCCTCTCTTTTTCTCTCCCTTCACTTCTGTTGAAAAATAAATAAAATCTTTAAAAATTAAAAATAAAAAGTAAAAATTCTGAACTTTGTGAGGGATGCTAGAATGACCTTCTACAAGGATTTTGCTAGATATATAAATAGGTAGTTCTCAATGAAGCAACTGAAAGTTTATAAATGTTTGAATATGGGTCTAATCTGAGCTTGCTAGATAAAGAATGAGTCTATTTCTAAAAATATAATTCAATGTAAGGTTTTATATGTTTTTTATACAGTACATAGTTCCTAATAATTCATCTATTTCTATTAATAATTTCAAGAGGCTAAGTAACTTTTCACATTTATGATTCTCAAGTAAAAATATGGCATTGCAACAAGTCTTTTCTCCTTTCAAAGTCAAATTTAGATATGCTAAATTTCCAGAATTAAAAGTCCCCAAAGACCAGCTTTGCAATGGGGGCTTCTAAATTGGCAGGCATGGTTTTGCACTCTTAAATTTTAAAATGGATAAAATTTCACATTTTTGTGAATTAATATATCACCTTGAAATTGACTTTTTCATTTTTGTGTTCAGCTGTAAGATTTTGTAAGACCAAAATTGAATATGCAAATTAGAAGAGGTTAGGAGGGGTATATTATAAAAACTCATATAAAGTCCCCTAACTAATAATTGGAATTGCTAGTTTTGATGTTGAGTTTTGCATTACATTGTCTTTTTGTTGTTGTTGTTCTATTTTTATTTATTTATTTTTGGAGAGAAGGGAAGGGAGGGAGAAAGAGAGGGAGAGAAATGTCAATGTGTGGTTGCCTCTCATCTGGCCCCCACTAGGGACCTGGCCTGCAACCCAGGCATGTGCCCTAACTGGGAATCGAACCTGTGACCTGCTTCGCAGGTCCGTGCTCAACCCACTGAGCTACACCAGCCAGGACTATTACATTGTCTTTTATAGAAGTAAATATGCTTTAGTTAAATGATGAATTATTAGTATACCCAGTGGATTATATATTTTTAAAATTAAATACCATAATGCAGTCCTAAAATGCAAATAATAGATTGTCCTACATTCCTTGCAATGATTTCATATCTTTGCTAAACTCATTTTCAGTAGTTGCTATAATATAAGTAAATGCTGAGGAAAATAAATAGGAAACAGGAAATTTGGAATAGGAAGTGAAAGCATTCAGTCCAATTTCAAGGTTTGAGAAGCTGGTCAGTATTTAATAGGTTCGCCCTCCAGTAGAAAATAATTGTGGCTATTTACATATGAAATAAATTTGACAATAAATCAGACAACCTGAAAGAAATGAATAAATTCCTAAAAAACATACAGTTTTCTGTGACTGAGTCAAGAAGAAACAAAAAATCTGAATAAGACCAATAACTGCTAATTAAATAGATTCAATGATCAAAAATTCCTAACAAAAACTAAGTCCTGAATTGGATGGCTTCCCAGCTGAATTTTACCAAGCATTCAAAGGAGAATTAACACCTACCCTCTCAAACTATTCCAAGAAAATTGAAAAAGAACAATGGCTTCAAGCTGATTTTACAAGGCCAGTTTCATTCTTATTTCAAAACCAAAGACATTACAAAAAAAACCCCAAAGATTATAGGCCAATATCCCCAATCAACACAGATGCTAAAATCCTCAAGAAAATATTAGTCATGAAATAGATCATGAAAAAGATTAAGCACCATGATCAAGTGGGATTTATTCCTCGGATGCAGGATTGGTTCAATATCAGTAAGCCAATTAATGTGATACAGCACATGAACAAAATGAAGGGTAAAAATCACATGATCATATCAATAGATGCAGAAAAATATTTGACACCACTAGCACCCATTTGTGATTAAAAGTCTCAGCAAAGTGAGAATTAGAAAGAACATACTTCAACATAATAAAGGCCACATATGACAAATGAGCAGCTAACATCATACTCAACATGGAAGAAACAAGTGTTTTATTTAAAATGAGAAACAAGACAAGTTTGTCCATTATCACCATTTTTATTCAACATAGTATTTTTAAGTCCTAACCAGAGCACGCAAGGAAGAAAACAAAATACAAAGCATCTAAATTGGAATGGAAGGAGAAAAATTGTCATTATTTGCATATGGCATGATACCATATAGAGAGAATCCTAAAAATAGCGCATACACACACACACAAATAAAATATGCCATACTATTTAAGAGTTGACATAGAAAATATAAAATATTTGAATGCAAATATAACTAAAATTAATTTATCTTATTTGGAAGTAGGTTAGGATATTTATTTACATCCCATATAGTATGAATAGATTCCATACATTCAATTAAGTCTTAGATGTGTAAGGAAAGTTATTATAGCTAATTGAGTTATACCATATTTTTTATTCAAGATATTTTAAAATTTGCCCCATACAGTGTAGTCCAAATGCACTGTACTTGAGGCAGTAAAATGAAAGAAAACTCAGATGTTCATATTTAATCAAAGATAGTATGAATTTAAAGACTGATTTTCTTTATCTTTTTAAATTTTTATTTAATTTTTATTATTTTTAAATCTTTATTGTATTTTACCATTACCATTTAGTTCCCTTATTCCCCCCTTGCCCCAGCAGTCACCACACTGTTGTCCATGTCTGTGAGAACTTTTTTCTTTTTGCTCAATCTCTCCACTCCCGCTCTTCCGCCCACACACACACTAGCTATCACCTTTCTCTGCATCTGTGAGTCTGTCCCCATTTCCCCTGTTCAGTTTGTCCATTAGATTCCACATATGAGTTAAATCATACAGTATTTGTCTTTCTCTGACTGTCTTATTTCACTTATCATAATGTTCTCCAGGTCCATCCATACCGTCACAAAGGCTAAAACTTTCTTTTATGTCTGAGTAGTACTCCATTGTATAAATGTCCCATAACTGTTTTATCCACTCATCTATTGTTGAACACTTGGGCTGCTTTCATATCTTGACAATTGTAAATAGTGCTGTAATGAACCTAGGGGTGTTTATGTTCTTTCAAATTAGTGTTTTGCTTCCTTTGGATATATTCCAAGAAGTGGGATCCCTATGTTAAAAGGCAGATCCATTTTTAATTTTCTGAGGTATCTCCATACTGTTTTCCACAGTGTATGCACCAGTCTGCATTCCTACCAACTGTGTAAAAGTTGTCCCCTTTCTTCACATCCTTGCCAGAACTTGTTTGTTGATATATTGATAAAAGCCATTCTGACAGGTGTGAGATTGTATCTCACTGTGGTTTTAATTTGCATATCCCTAACGATTAGCGATGTTAAGCATCCTTTTCTATGTCTATTGGCCATTTGTATGTCCTCCATGGAGAAGTGTCTATATAGGTCTTTGTCCATTTTTAATTGGATTGTTTATTTTTTTGGTGTTTTATGTTTTTTGTAAATTTTGAATATTAACCCCTTATCATATGTATCAGCAAATATATTCTCCCACTCTATGGGTTATCTTTTTTATTTTGTTAATGATTTCCTTTGCTGTGCAAAAGACTTTTTAGTTTGATGTAGTCCCATTTGTTTAGTTTCTCTTACCTGGGGAGATATATTTGATAAATAATTGTTGTAAGCAATGTCTGAGATTTTGCTGCCTGTGTTTTCTTCCATGATGTTTATGTTTTTGATTCTAACATTTAAGTCTTTGATCCATTTTGAAATCATTCTTGTGTGTGGTATAAGAAGGTGGTCTAGATTAATGTTTCTTCGTGTAACTGTCCAATTTTCCCAATACCATTTATTGAATAAACCATCTTAGTCCATTGTATGTGCTTGCTTCCTCTGTCAAATATTAATTGACTATAGAACTGTGGGTTTATTTCTGGGCTCTCTATTCTGTTTCATTGATCTATGTGTCTGTTCTTATGCCAGTACCATGCTGTTTTGTTTATTATGCTCTTCAGGTATAGTTTGATATGAGGTAGCATGATTCCCTTAACTTTGTTCTTTCTCAGGATCACTGTTTCTGTGTGGGGCATTTGTGGTTCCATATAAATTTTTGAAATACTTGTTCTAGTTCTGTGAAATATGTCATTGGAATTTTGATAGGAATTACATTGAATCTGTGGATTACTTTGGGTAATATGGACATTTTAATGATGTTAATTCTTCCTATCCATGAACACAGTATGTGCTTCCACTTATTTGTATCTTCTTCTATTTCTTTCTTCAGTGTCTTATAATTTTGTGAGTACAGGTCCTTTATATACTCAGTTAGGTTTATTTTTAGTTATTTTATTCTTTTGAAGCAATTGTGAATGGGATTATTTTCTTAATTTCCCTCTCTATTAGTTCATTATTGGCATATAAAATGCAACTGGCCCTGGCTGGTGTAGCTCAGTGGATTGAGCGCGGGCCTGCGAACCAGAGGATCGCAGTTCGATTCCCAGTCAGGGCACATGCCTGGGTTGCAGGCCAGTTCCCAGCAGGGGACACACGAGAGGCAACCGTACATTGATATTTCTCTCCCTCTCTCCTACCCTTCCCCTCTAAAGATAAATAAATAAATAAATAAATAAATAAATAAATAAATAAATAAATAAATAAATCTTTAAAAAAAATAAAAAAAAAATAAAATGCAACTGAATTCTGGACATTAACTTTGTGTCCTGCTACTGTGCTGAATTTATTTATTCAGTTCTAGTAGTTTCAGTTTATTCAGTTTAGTTTTTTCCATTCTAAGAGTTTCCCGATCTTAAGGGGAATGCTAGTAGTTTTTGCCCATTGAGTATGATGCTGGCAGAAGGTTTGTCATATATGGCCTTCATTATGTTTAGGTATGTTCCCTGTATTCCCACCTTGCTGAGAGTTTTTATCATAAACAGGTGCTAGATTTTATCAAAAGCTTTTTCCGCTTCTATAGATATGATCACATGGTCCTTATCCTTCATTTTGTTTATGTGGTGAATCATATTTATTGATTTTCAGATGTTGTACCAACCTTGCATTCCTGGAATAAATCCCACTTGATCATGGTGTATGATCTTTTTGATTCATTGCTGAATTTAGTTCGCTAATATTTTGTTGAGGATTTTAGCATCTATGTTCATCAAGGACATTGACCTATAATTTTCTTTCTTGGTAGCATCTTTATCTGGTTTTGGAATTAAGATAATGTTGGCCTCATAAAATGAGCTTGGGAGGCTTCCCTCCTCTTGAATTTAATGAAATAGTTTGAGAAGGAGAGATGTTAGCTCTTCTGGGAATATTTGGTAAGATTCACCTGTGAAGCCATCTGGTTCAGGGCTTTTGTTTGTTGAGAGTGTTTTGATTACTGCTTCAACTTCATTAGGTGTAATTCGTCTATTCAGGTTCTGATTCTTCTTGATTTATTTTTGGAAGATTGTATGTTTCCAGGAATTTATCCATTTTGCCCAGATTGTCCAGTTTGTTGCCATATTATTGTTCATAATATTTTTTTACAATCCTTTGTATTTCTTTGGTGCCCATTGCTAGTTTTCCTCTTTCATTCCTGATTTTATTTATTTGGGTCCCTTCTCTTTTTTTCTTGATGATCCTGGTTAAAGGTTTGACAATCTCATTTATCCTTTCAAAGAACCAGCCTTTGGATTCATTGATCTTTTGTATTATTTTTAGCAGTACTTATATCTGACAAAATAGACTTTAAAACCAAAGGACAAAGATCCCTTGGCAATGGAAATTTGACAATCAGTGCTGTCATTCATCTTAACCTCACTCAAGATTCATTCATTCATGGCCACCACCTGAATTCAATTATGGCACATGCTATTTAAAAGATTATCAAGAGATATAAGAGTATGGGCAGATTATAATGTATCTTTTAATAACAGGTTAGGGACAATGAAGAAATGTGCTGAGAGGGATAATGATAAAGAGAATTTTCTTATCCAAAGTAAAGGCAAAGCAAATTTAAGATTTTAAGTATAGCCCTGGCTGGCGTAGCTCAGTGGATTGAGCGCAGGCTGCGAACCAAAGGGTCACAGGTTCAGTTCCCAGTCAGGGCACATGCCTGGGTTGCAGGCCAGACCCCTGGTGGGGGCCACGTGAGAGGCAACCATACATTGATGTTTTTCTCCCTCTCTTTCTCCTCCCTTCCCCTCTCTAAAAATAAATAAATAAATAAATAAAATCTTAAAAAAAAAAAAAAAGATTTTAAGTATATATTAGTTCACACTAAAAACAATATGCCTGCTCCATTTTTAACAAAATTTGCACCAAACACAAATGTCTTTTAGAATACAAGTTACTGCATTTATACTTTTCACTTTATGAAAAATCAATGAGCTTTTCAGTCATCATCAATCAATTTTGAAATCTGGATTTCAAATTACGAGATTGTATATCAAAGCACACACCTAGTGTTATCCCCTTGAAATTGTACAATCACTGATTGCTGGAATTTCTGTCTGTAACTGAAGCATTGTCCTTTGTGAACAATAACTGTTATCATTAAGTGATTCCTTAATGATAGGCCAGTGATTCCTTAACTTCTAGGCCATGCAACATAAACTTCTTGTGCATTAGCAGTTTTAATTCTCACAGTCACCTGATGAGGTAGTACAGTTTTCCCAAATTTACAATCAAGAAACTGAGACTCAAAGGAACTTACTAATTTTCCACAATGACAATTATCAAAAATTCCGAACTCAAAAATCTGATATTCCTTACCCACCATTGTTTCTCAGGTTTTGTGAAGTTTCCCAGAGAAGTCTAAGGAAACTCAAGGGGAAGGAAGAGAAAAAGGTCTTGTCAATTCTAGCCATTGATAGAAAAGAGAGCTTTCATCAAGTAAAAGTATAAACATGCACAGAAAAATGAAACAGTTACATTGATCCTGTGGAAATGTTTCTTTTCCTAAAGACAAGACAAAAATAACAGCAAAGAAAGAGATTCCTTTTTAACCACTTAGGTACATGTGAGTAAATGCAGATTATGTGAAAATATTGGATTTTTATTGTTTTTGTAACTGGAAAAGACACCAGTGTTCAGGCTGCCTGTTACCACCAAATCCAATAAGCAATGACAGCGATTGAATCTTTTATGAGTGCTTTATTCAGATGGCCAGCGATCTGAGAAGATGGTGGGTTTATACCCTAACAGACCATCTTCCCTTCTCTTTCCTGGCCAGAATTTTTATAGGGGAGGTGGGGGAAGACAAACAAGGTGCGGCGAGGGCTTTGAAATTCAGGGAGAATTAGGTGAGCAAGGCTGCAGTTCCCAAGCGGTGCAGGGGGAGAGTCTGTCTCCTCATTGATAGGAAGGCCGGGATGCCTCCAACTGGTCCCCAGGCGGTAATCTCTAGCCAGCGCCCCAGGAGGCCTGCTGTTTCCCAGGAGCCAGGATGGGCCTTATCTGCAGTTTCTGAAACAAAAGCTTTAACATACACATTACTTGTTAGGCTTAATAACTTTTTTCTTAAGCTAAAATTTTCCAGGTCTTGAGTCCCCTATCATTTTTACATGTAATAAGTGAATATTTGGTAGGTTAGCCTATTGCTTATGGTGATTTTTATCAAGGGTAATTTATAACCACTGATCTTAAAGACTCCACAATACATTATTTTTACTGAAATTCTTAAAAAAAATTGCTGGGATCAAGGAGGACACTAGTCAATGGGTAGTTGTTATTCACGAAAGCAAACACAAATAGAAAGGTCAACAGACCTATCAAAACAAAAAAGCGAACAGGTTTTAGTCACTTTCTAAAACAAAACAAAACAAAACATTGCTTCTTTCATCAAAAAGAGCATCCAAATGTCCTTCAGCTGTTTACCAGCTGTCGGTCAATGTTATAGACTGAATGTTTTGTTCCCCCAAATTCGAATGTTAAATGATTACCAAGACAGTTGGTTACTTTAGTTACCAAGTAGAACAGTCCACTGCTTTTCTCCATTTCTTTTTCTCCAAACAGCTTTTGAAATACAAATGCTGGCCTTAAGTCTTGATTTCTGAAGGCTTGCTTTTGGTGATTACTGGTTTTTCTGACCAGAGGGCAGCAGTTAAGTGTAGCAATGCTTTTACAACCTAGGCAGTTTTCAGAGAGGTCTACTAGAAAGAATAGCAGAAGGCAGTTGGTAGTCAGCCTGACATCCTTTTTTGCAGTGAAATTGCCCTCTCTTACTCCAAATTGTCTGAGTAGGTCTGATGTCACTGTGGCTTTCTTTTACCACCTTTACAGGTGTGAGTCAACCAGGGCCAGTCACAGTCTTCAGTATTTGATGCAGATAATGGAAGGATTTGATATCTCTCTCTCTCTCTCTCTCTCTCTCTGTCTCTTGTGAATATGCATGTTTCACAAGCCCCAAGAATGTAGCTAGATTTGGGACAATTGGGGGTAGTCTTACTCCGATTAGGGAGGGAGTTTATCTGACAAACAAACTAGCAAACAGAGGGATTCAGAACTAAAGAAAGAGAAAGAAACAGAATGGTGACTTCTCTACTTCAACCCGGGATTCCTCTTGGCCTGAAAAATTCTCTCTTTATCTCTTGCTACTGAAAAAGTCCTAACTTTGGATGTGCAGACCCAAGATAAACTATTTTCGTAAGGAATCTTTGTATCACTGATGGAGGACAGTAACTGGGGCACGTCTTACTTTCTCAGCTCTTGCTCTGGAAAATCTTGAGTTATTCTGTTAACATCTGTTGCATTTGTACAAATTGTCTGTAGTTATGACATGAGGAAATTTGGTGGACAGATAACTCCTTATGAAAGATCTGAGAACTTAATGTTTGTGCATGTATTTTCTAAAATAACAGAGACCCAATGTCTAACTAATATTATCTGGAGTTCTGGTGAGGAAGAACCTTTATATTTTAACATTAACAATATTTTTAGAAGAATAAAATGAGTGATAATATGCACTAGTGGTATAGGTGTGGAGAAATAAATATTCATTGTAATCAAATGAAATAATGAAGAACATTTTGGCAATTAAAATCTTTGTAATTTTTATATTAGTTATCGAAATATTCTACATCTAGAAATATAAGAAAATAAAGATAGACATGTATGATGTTTTATTTACAAAGTTTTTTACCTCACTATTGTTTAATAGCAAATATTTAAAACCACTTGAATGCTAAATGTTAGGAATCGGTGAAATATAGTACATTCACTTTTACTATTAAACACTATGGAAAAATTAATTATGTAAATGAATAATTAGTAATAAATAGAAGTGCTTACATTTCATTAGTAACTAAAGCAGAAATTAAGAAATACATATTCTAGAATGCCATTTAAAACATATATCTAATTTTGAGTGCATTAGTGTGTGTGAATATCTATATCTTTTTTATATACATAATATTATGACACATTTTTTATAAAACAAAATGCAACATTCTAAAAAACCCAAAATTTGCTATTGATACTAATTCCTATGAGTTAGTTTGCTGTGCTACCATGCATAAGTCAAAAATTAAGGAAACCATTAAATATTTAGAAACATTTAATATCCAAAGCCTTAAAATCTAACTGTATGTAGCAGACCCTCAAAAAGCTACAACCTGCATTTTGAAAAAAATATTTTCTCTACAAAGAATCTTACCAGCTGTACAAAAATCTGTACAGTTTTTATACTGAAGCTAATATTGAGCTGCACTTAAATTCACATTCTTAGCAAAATAATTGCCTGAGCACACACATACTCCACACACATCATTACAGGACAGCCTTTTATTTTTAATCTTCATCTTCTTCCTCTTCCGTATCCTCTTCCTCTTCTTCCTCCTCATCTTCTGGTTTGTCCTTCTTCTTTGAGCCTGTTGGCCTGCCAGGTCCTTTCTTCCCCACTTCACTTTTGCCTTTGGCACAGCATGCAGCAATATTCTTTTCATTCTTCTCCTTTACCTTAGCTGCTTTTTGTTCATGTGGTTGCTTGTCTTTGGCTGACGGTTCAGACCGTATTTCACCCATTCTTTTTTTTTTTTTTTGCTGTATCCCCAGTGGATAAACCAGGACGTTCACTTTTGATCTTTGGGTGACGTCCAGAACAAAACAGGAAGAAGGCAGATGGAGGTCTTTTAGGAGCATTGGGACCTTTTTTCTTTCCTTTGTTATCTATCACCTTTGGGAGGAACATAATTTTTCATCTCCCCATCATAGTGAGCTTTGCCACTCTTTGCCATATTTTCAAACTTTGACTTTTCTTTTGTAGACATGGTCTTCCATCTCTCTGAACATTTCTTAGAGAATTTGGAAAAGCTGACAGAAGAGTCTGGATGTTTCTTCTTGTGCTCTTCCCAGCAGGTTTGCACAAAGACATACAAGGACATCTTGCCCCTCCGCTTGTTGGAGTCTCATTTAGCCATGGTGACAGACAGCGTCTACGAAGACACTTCCCTGTCTGGGCTCTAGTGTAAACTGGTTTATCCCTATATCTCTATTTTAATCTATATATCTACATCTGTGTGTATATATACACATATATGAGAAAAGAAATACATGGAAGTATATACACAAAAAAAGATTAATTATCTCTAGATGGTGGAGAAAATACTTTTTCATTATTTTTACTCTTATTTACTTTATAATTTTTACATTTAATATGTATTACTTTTCTAATAAGAAAATATGTGTACCTAAAGGGTCATATAATTGAAAAGGGTGAAAGACACTGCTCTAGGACATGCCATAAGCAGATGGCTTCTTGAGTTAATAAATAGCAAGTGTGGTTCTGGAGCACATGGTGTAGTATAACCGTGCTAATCTAAAACTACTCCTTACAGTGATTTACATATATCCTTTAGAAAGGACATGGCAAAGAAAATATCTAAGAAAATACCACAGAAAACACCATAGTAGAGGGTTTATGAGGCAACAAAAATAGCAAGGCATCCCTAAAAGAGATTTCAAAGTGTAGATTGTGGTAGTGTGCTTTCTTGCCAGCACAAATTTTATGAAATTATATTAAGTACTGTGTAGTGCCTGACCTTCCTGCTCTATTCTGTATCCCAGAGAACTACACTTCCTAGGCTCCTTTGCTCTCTGCTTTCCTAGATAAATTTGGTCAACGAAAGGCACTGGCCAAAGACCTAAGGTCAGGAAGAGAAGACAAACCTTCCTCCTCTCTCTGTGTTTTGGGATGAATTTCTCATTGCATCTCATCAGTAACTCAGTTTCCCCCAGATAGGCCCTGGCTCCTTACTATTAACTTTTTCCAAGGCTACCTGCCAAATTCCAGTTTCTCTAGCAACTCAGTTTTAATGACTATTTCCTTTTGATCCTCAACTTTTATGGGTAGAATCATCTTCCTGTACATATTGATCTGTTGTCTCATAAATTCCTTGGTGATTTCTCATCTCTTCAGTAACCTTTGCAATCAATTCCCTATGTTAAATTTCCTCTATTTTTGAAATACAAGATCTGTCTGGAAAAAGTCCAGCCATTGTTAACATAACGAGCTATCAATGTAACCTGGCAGCCAAGGAGAGTGGACTGGAATGTGCGTGTGTGAACAATGATGCCTTCACTGTACTAGTCAATGGAGGTGGTAGGCACCATTGAGTGAGTATATGAACTGTGTGGTCATCACATTCAAAATGGCTGAGCAAGTAGAGCGATTAATCTGCATCAAATTTTGCATTAAGCTTGAACATTCCTCCATGGAAATTATTTGGATGATTCAGAAGGCTGCAGCTATGAGCAACTGGTGATTGGCAGCTTCATCATGACAATGCAACCACTCATATATCGTGTCTTGTGCAGAGGTTTTTGGCAAAACATCAAATCATGCAGGCGATTCAGCCCCTCTATAGCCTAGATTTGGCACCCTGTGACTTCTGGCTTTTCCCCAAACTAAAATCACCAGTTTGAAAGGGAAGAGATTTCATACCATCGATGAGATTCAGAAAAATATGACAGGGAAGCTGACGGCGAAGGGGAGAACTGTGTGAGATCCCAAGGTGCCTACTGTGAAGGGGACTGAGGTGTCATTGTCCTGTGTGCAATGTTTCTGGTATCTTCAATAAATGTCACTATTTTTCATTGTACATGGCAGATATTTTCTGGATAGACCTCGTGTTAGCTTATATTTTCTAGTTTGGCCCTGTATGATATTAGTGCTCCCCAACAAAGAAAACACAAATTTTTGAAGATATTAACTTGTAAAACAATGAAAAGTTTTGAGTCAGCATCAGTCAGTTTAAATTTGTTCTTCTTACATTAACTTATTAAAAACTACACAGTAGTAGGTGAATACAGAAAACAACTTTTAAAAAAATACACACAAATATGAAAACTTCAATTTGTGATACAATATCCTAAAGCAAATAAAACAATTTTTGGTGATAATAACTACTTAGGGTGTGCTAAAGAGTGTTAATTTGTAGTGAATGTAAAGGATCCTCTCTGAGATAGATGACGTGTGAATTTAGATTTGAAATACAAAACAGAGCCAGACTTGTGAACATCAGGAGTGAGAATGCTCTAGGCAGAGGGAGCACACTAATAAAAACATTCAAAGGTGGGCCAGTACAGCTGGAACAAAATGGTGGTGGACGGGGAGGGGAGAGAGAGAGAGAGAGAGAATGATTGATTGGGAGGAAGAAAATAGGCAGGAGCCAGCTCATGTAGGGACTTATAGTGATGGTGAGTTTTTTATTCTCAGAACTATGTGAAGTCATTGGAGAGTGTCTTGATCAGCTTGGACAGCTATAACAAATTATCACGGACTGGGTGGCTTAAAAAACAGAAGTTTCTATTTCACAGTCCTGGGAACTGAAAAGTCCAAGATCAAGGTATCTGCCAGTTTAGTCTGTGTTGTGGACACTCTTTGTCATTTGCTGATGGCTGCCTTCTCACTCTGTGCTCATCTGGCAGAGGGAGATCATGTCTCTTGGGTTTCTTCTTGTAAGGATCTCATTCATGGGGCCTTCCCCCTCACGACCTAATTAATTACCACCTAACGCCCCACCTCCAAAAACTAAAACATTGGGTTTTAGCACTTCACCATATAAAGCTGAGAAGATACAAACATTCAACCCATAGTAGAGAGTGTTAAATTGTGGAATAACATAACCTTATTTGAAAATTTAAAATATCTGCCTGGATGTTTTATGGAAAAGGGATGAGTGTCATGGGCAGGAGGAGGCCAGAAATGGAAGAGAAACAGGAAGACAAGTTAGACAATTTCCAGGAGTTTGGGCAGAGAAGATAGGGCTTGGTTTAAAGCGGGGTATAAGGATACACTGCAAAGCAATTTTTATATAATGAGCAAGACTTAGATCTTCACCGACATATTAAGGTTATTTTCTAAATAAAGCATGATTTACTTTTATTAGTATATTACTGAAGGGCATCATATAAAGCTAACACAGTCAAAGAAGGCTTGTACAGTTGATGAATCAAAGTGAAATTCAATGATGATATTTCTATTACTTTGGGGGATCAAAAGCCAAACAATTCAGATTTATCCCAGCCTGCAAAGTACAGAGTTACACAAAGAAGGCAAATGCTTTATGAAACCTGGGTGGCCTGATGGTAAATTAATAATATTCAGAATAATAAAATGTTCATGCAGGCATCAATATCCTGTAATTCAAAGGCTCAGGAAATTACAGAACAATGCTAATATACACTTTATTTAATAAAATACTTTATTTTCTAGGCCAGTTTCTTTCTGTATTTCAATTACCTACCTACATATAAAATTGAAAGCACTCCTTAAAATGGTGCTGGTTACTTTTTGATCCACGTTGCCAAGAGAGCCTTAAGTGAACCAAATGAATTTCACATGAGATTATTTAGTTCCAGTAGGTCATCTTGTTTTGATATTTAATACTAATTCATGTGAGTTAAAGTCTATGAGAAGAATTAAAGTTTGAAACATGACAAAAGCATTTCTCCAAAAATGACTAATATCTTTTAATTAGTCAAGACTCATTGTTTAAAAATATAAAAAGGAATGTAGGTAACTTTAATAATTAATACTTTTATAATGTTTTTTGAAGTTTATTGAAATTTCTAATTGCTCAGGAGAAAAACGACCAGCTAACTAAAACTGCCTTCGGTGGTAACAGAGGAATTCATAAACCTAAGTGGGTTTCATAGTTCAGAAGTTAGCCTGCCATGCTGAAATGGTCTCTTGCTTAGACAGAGTTAGGAATTTTTAGACATAAATAATTTCTGCTAAAACCTGTAGAATTTAGCATGTACTTTTTCAGTTCAGGAAGTCATTATTGATGTGGTCTGGTACTTGTGAGATTTGTTTTATTTTGTGTGTTTTGTTTTAGTGTGATCCTTAAGAAGATAGTAAGAGCAGGGAGGAAAAAAAAAAAAAAAAACCTTGAGAATAGCATGATTACTACATGCCGTGCACTGTTGAAAGTGTTTTACATTCATTGATTGGTCTAATCCTTGCATCATCTAATGAAGCATGCACTAATATTATCTACATTTTAACAGATAAGGAAAATAAGACAGAGGAAGTTTCAGGAACTCATTCAAAGGCACAGACATAGGAGGGGGCAGGCCTGGGGTCCCCAGAGCCACTGGCTCCAGCCTACTGCACTGCCTCTCAGAACTAGATGGCTCTTTTTATGGCACATTTTATTTTCTTTATTTTTATTATTCAAAATAACCCCTTACCAATAGTTACTGAAACCTAGTTTTTAAGAGATACTTCCCATATTTTCATCCTACCTATGGTAGTTTTCAGAATAATTTAAGTCTGAATTGCAGGTTTGACAGAAAACGAAAAATGCATAATGGTAATTTAAATAGTGAGATAGGTCCCCAGAGGTATAGTTTGTTTGAAGTAGTATGTGGGATGCTGTAGGCATTTGTTTTACCTATAATTGCCTATGTGAAAAGCCATTTACTTTTTTTGGTCCACGGCTCTTAACGATCAACTTTTGAGTGAACAGTTCAAGGGTAAGAGCCAACAAGACCACATCCTCTTCGTTAAACTGATGAAGGCCTCCTCTGGTCAATTTTGGAATCCTCTCAAGTTTGTCTTTAGACTTACAGATGTCCTATTAGAACAGTCAGAACTTTCAGGAGGTGGCTGTCTGTATGCTAATGTGGGAGGAAATTCTATTTATTCCAGCTGATGCTCCCAGACCCCTGAGCTTTGGATAAGAAGTCTGGCAGAGGAGGAAGAGTCTCATCCCATTCCAGCCTTATTTCTTAAATGCAAAATCACCATGGGCCTTCAGGGATGTGGAGCAGAGTCACATTGTGCTAGTGACATCCAGGGACTTTAAGATATTCTAGGAAGGACACTGATACGCCAGTCAGCACCTACCCTCACCACCTATATATTATCATATGATCATGATGAATAATTGAATAACGAATCAACAAAGTATGGTACATAAACAGTTCCTAGTAACAAAGGAAATAAACTTTATATTTATATTAACTTAATCAGGGCACTATTTACCATTTGGAGCAGTGGAGAATAACTTATAAAATGATAACCTCTGTTAACAACTTGCCCAAAAGTCTCTTACTATGACCATGAAATGTGCCACATTCCTGAGGAGCTGGCCTGTTTTGTAATGTGCTGCTTGGGTAGCATAAGTGACTCCAGGCATGTGTTGGGCAAAAAGAAAAGTGGTGGAAAAATGTTGTTTCAAAAGAGAAAAAATATTGTAAATGTTTGTTACATTTATAAAATATGTATTAAAAATTAAATAGGTACTTATTTACAGATATATCCTTAATACAATTAACAACCTGATTATTTTGTTTTATTCTTTCTTTGTATTATTAATGCTTAATTTTAAAATGTATTTTCATGATGTTACAGTATGAGAGTTGTTGAGAGGCACCATCAGTGTTGCATCTGTAACTTCGTTCTTTTTCAAAAGTATATTTTTACTGCTGTTCCAGACAACCAGTTCTCTTTTACTCCTGTTTATGCTAAACTTCATGGTCATTGTTTTCACAAGTGGTGGCAGGCACACAGCATACCAAGGGCAGCTTTCAAAAATAATAGTAGATTGTGTTTAAGAGAGGAAGCAATGGTATATGCAATATCCCTGGGCAAAAAATGGTAGAGAAATGTGTAGGAGTTGTTGAGCCTACCCAGCAAATTTCTCCCCTCTACGCAGACTTTCAGAAGATTTAGATGACACACAAAACTGAGCATTTCATATATTTTTAAGCAGAAATATGGGAAGCAATGCACTGGGATAGTAGTTCTCAACATGCCACACACACTGGTGCACTGCAATCATTTGGAAGATGTAACACAAGCAATGGGTACTTCACATCAAGTTACAATAGTTAAAATGAACCGAGGTTTTTTTTTTGTGATTTTTATCCCTTTTTGAGATGAGAGTCAAGATTTTCTTCAATATAATATTAGTTTCTCATATTTTAATCTGATAGGTCCTGTTAAATAGGAGAGAAAGGTGAGATTGTACTGGCTATGGCAGGCATTTATTTTGCTAGGTGGATCTTATGACAGACAGGTCCCTGTGACTGGCTTTGCCTTGGAGAGCGTGTCAGACACACAGCCAGCATCTATCACAACGTGAATCAAGGGCTTATGTTAACAGCTTAGCAAAGGTCGGTGTGTGGATCTTGGCAGCAGTGATACTTGGATAGCACAAGTAAAGCAAACTATGCTGAGTGTGCTGCATTATCTCCCATTGTAGAAAATGGAAAAAACAAACCATAGGGTGGTAAAAATACTACTGTAATTTGCCACTAAATTATAAATTAAGTGGGATGGGGAGGGACCACATGAAATAGAAAGGCTGACACTCAAGAAAAGGAGCTAATCTAATTTGACCTTCAAAACAGACTTCCTTTAGAATATAATAAAAGCTGAAGAGGAAAAGTGACCTCAAGTTAAAGAGTTATGCTGCTAAAAATTAAAATCATGTCACAATTTTAAGACACAGACATGGGAATTTGCAAAAGAAGGTATTTCTTACACATTCCGACAAATGGTCCAGGTGCAAAGTCACCTTGAGAAAAAACCAAAAACCAGCTCCAATTAGAAGTGTGCATCCTAAGCTGATAGACATCTCAAAAAGTTTCAAAAATTGCCATATTCAGTTAGAGCAACTTTGCTCTACAATTTTATTTCATGAAATTTGTTAATCTGTCTTTCCTGATAGATTCTGACTTTAATTCTTTGTTTAGGAAGTACTTTTCTGCCATAAAATATAAATGTATATATTCTTATCAATTTTAGTTTTAAACAACTGTGACTTCTACATTTAAGTATTTAATTTACTTATAATTTATTTTGTGTGGGTATGGTGAGAAGTCAGAAGCTCATAATTTTTGCTGTTTC
Organism: Glossophaga mutica; assembly: GCA_039655065.1. NCBI lineage: Eukaryota > Metazoa > Chordata > Mammalia > Chiroptera > Phyllostomidae > Glossophaga > Glossophaga mutica. The sequence goes on from CM077303.1 coordinate 165,609,357, forward strand.
CTAACAAACAGTTCCTCCACCACCATTGATTTAGTACTGGGTCATCCCCCTGTTGATTTGACATGCTTTCATTATTACATATTCAACTGATATACACATTTGTAAATTTTCTCCTGATGTGTGAGAGAATGATTGCTTTTCGGTTTGATTGAAAAATAGATATGTGCATTGAAAGATGATAGAAACACAGTAATAAATCATAATCCTCTATCTGCTTTCTCACTATTTGTCAATTTAGGAAAAAGGTGTTTGAAATTTCTCCAGTAAAATTGCCAGTCTCAGTTTGTCTTTTAGTTTTCATCAGTCTCAGCCCTTTATAGTTCAAAGCTATATTGTTGAATGCGTAAAAATTCAAGACAGCTATATCTGTTTGGGGAATTATAACTTTTATCAATATTAAATATTCCTCTATACTTTTCCTGAACTCTTTTTATCTGTTAATAACATGTATGTTCTTACCATTTTTAAAATAATGTTCTTAATATTTTACTTATCCTTTATACTTTTAATATTCCATGGTATTTGGCTTTAATTGTATCAGTTATAAACAGTATGTTGCCCAGATTATCTTTGCCGGTAATCTGAGTTTCTGTTTTTTATAAATCAATTCAGTTGCTCATTTGATTACATCATCCTCCTCATGCACCAAAAGGTTACAATTTCAATTCCCAGTCAGAGTACATACCTAGGTTGAGGGTTCAAGCCCCCATTGGAGCATGCAAGGGAGGCAACTAGTCAATGTTTCTCTCTCTGTCTCTCTGTCTGTCTCTCTCTGTCTCTCTCCACTGCCCCCCTAAAATCAATAAACATATCCTCTAATGAGGATTTTAAAAATATTTAAAAAATGGAAACCTATTTTTATATGATTTCTATATGTATTTTTTGTTTCATTATTTTTCCCTTTTTATGTCTTTACTTGGGTTGGTTGTTCTTGCTTATTCCTGGTATTTATAAATTTTATTGCTCTGTCTCTTTTTCTGAAGTAAATACTCAATTGTTAGTAAACTCTTTAAAAATATTTATCCACTATCATTGAAAATTAATTACATACTTCCAACCCACCCAGAAATAAATAAAGACCAATGGCAAGGCTTTATTGATCTGGCTTATCCTCCCAAACAGCTCTATGTCTTATTAAAATTTGCTGGCACATAAGGGCATAAATAATTCATCTACTCTCTTGCCAATCACAGTCTTTGAAATGCCTCACCAATATATTATTATCAAGTAAAATGTTTACAGTTATCTTTGCTCACTAGTCTTTATCAATTCCTATATCAATTATTTTATCAATTGCTATATTAAATTATTTTTGTTTGGTATGTCTATTAGTCTGTTAGGGCTGCCATAACAAAATGCCACAGACTGGGTGGCTTAAACAATAGAAATTTATTTTCTCACAGTTCTGGATTCTTCCTGTCCAAGATCAATGTTGACAGGTTTGATTTCTTCTGATTTCTCTTTCCTTGGCTAGCCAATGGTAGCCTTCTGACCATGGCCTTACATGAATTTTCCTCTCTGTGTGCGCATCTCTCATATATCTCTTCTTACAGCTAAACTTTCTCTTTTTATGAGAACACCAGCAAAATTAGATTGGGGACCACCTTAATGGCCTAATTTTAATTTAATCATCTCTTTTTAGGTTCTGTCTCTAAATCCAGTCACATTTTAAAGTACTGGGGTTTAGGGGTCAACATATGAATGCTGGAGCAGGCACCTTCAGCCCATCGAACATGTTTTGTTCATGCACACTTCAGAATTAGTACATACGTGGGTGGTAAGCTTTTTGAGTTCCTCATTGATTGAAGAAAACCTATTATGTACCCACATTGGAAAGATAGTTTTATTGGGTATGAATTTCTAGGATCAAAATTACTTTTCCTTAAGTTATTGAAGGCACTGTTGCATTGTATTCAAATATCCATTATCTGCCTACTTTATAGAAGACAGATGGCTGTGCTTATTTCTCCTCCAGGATTTTTACATATCTTATTTTCTCTTAGGAAGGGAGTAAAAATGTTTTTTGATCCCTGGAGTTCTGGAAATTTGATGGGCTCTCATCACTTTTTACCACCACGAGGTTTTCATCTGTAATGTATGTGATTATCTCCTTCTGGAAAATCTATTAGCAGTGTAAATTTCTGGATCTGTCCTTGCTATCCCCTGACACATATTCTCTGTATTGTGATCACTTGGTTCCGTTGTCCAGGTCACTTTTTGGTACTTAATCTGTGTTGATTCTGCTATTCAGTTCATCTTTGGAGCTTGGTTTTAGCAATCATGTTGTTAATTTCCAAGAACTCTGAATGCTTCTTTTTCTTACTAGGCAGTTTTATTTTATAGATATAATGGACATCCAAATCTCTCAAAGGAATTACTTATATTTATTTATTTATTGACCCATTTTTTTCTATTAACAGCCTTCCTCAAGGTGTTCTATTAGCATTCTGTTCAATTTAATGTCTCTCTTAGAATTTTCCTCGCCTGTTTGGGTACTTACTATTGGTTTTGTATTGTATATGTGTATGAGTGTAAATATATATATATATATAGTTAGGAGTTTCATTCCCCTACCAATGCATACCCATTCTGAATCAAGGTCTCTGTTTTTATGCTGCTCTGGTGTAAAGGAGGGCCTGCATTTCTACTGGCTTGCATGTGTAGCTTGTTTATGTGCTGAGGGAGGAATGAGTACTTTGTAGCAGTCATGAGGCACACACCCCAATTCCGCTGGTCCCAGGACTCACTCATGGGGACTCGCGTGTCAGATCTCCCACTTCGGCAGTACTTGCCCACTCTGTGTGTTCTAGATATGAATGCCAGATCAGCAACTCCTCCTCACACAAGGGACTGACCTGACTTTTTATAGAGTCTTTTGTGGGGATTACCAGCTGGTGACACGTTCACAGCTCCTTCTTTATACTCTCCATCTTCTTGAGTTGTTCCAGAATTCTGATGAGAACAGTCACTTTTCTGGTTGGTCTTTTCTTCACTTGCAGGTGTTTGCAGGTTCCTCAGGTTTGTTTACATATTTTCATCAGTTTCCACTTAGTTTAAAATGGTCAGAAAGTTCTTGTTTTTTGTACGTTGGTAGCTATGCCCTTGACTTTCCAATGCTTCTGTGAAATTATTTCAGGTTTTGTCCTATCTTCATTCTTGAGGAGTATAGGTAAACATTTGTTTTCAGCTAGCCATCAGAACTAGAAATCATTTTTTCAAATATTTTAATTTTGCAGAATGTGCTAAAAGAAAAATAAATCAACTCACTATTCCATTTTTTTTTCTATTTGCTGTTTTGCCATCTAATTTTTTCTTCTTTTTGAGGGAAGGTATTTTGAGGGCATTTTGAATGTGGTCTATAGAATGATATTATTAGCTGGGAGAAAAACATGTAAGTATCAGGCTAATACTGAATGCTACACGGGTCATTCTTCTATTAAGAGACCTTTGGTTGGTGCTTTATTTCTGATTACTTCTAAATAGTCTGCCTCTTTCAAAGAATGTGAGGTTAATGTCATAGAGCTAAATACAAATGTCATTTCAATTTCCACACTCATAGTAGCTGTAGTTTTCCTTAGCGCTTCCTCCTCTGATTTACCCAGTGATGTTTATTGCAAACCCAGTGGTGGTCAGCAGAGGCAATTAACTGGAAGCTAGGAAACCTTTGTCCTAGACTCAGCTTTCTAAGTTACTAACGACTGGAAACTTTAAAAGTTTCTAAGATTCTCTGGTCTCATTCTCCTTATTTAATGATCTAATTATGCTTTTTAAAAAACTTGATAAGCCTGAAATTGTACCCTGAAATTACTTTTTTAATCCTACAAAAATTGTCAACTCCTCATGATGAAATCACCCAGTTATTAACATAACTGATGGTACTATATTAACTCTTTTTTCAAAATAGATAATAAATGATATGTAACAGCATGCGCATGGATAATAATAATGACATGTACTTAGTGTTGGTACATACTTTATATGCATTATATTTATTTAAATTTAACCAGGTAGATATTAATAGGTCTTCCATTCAATAGAGGAGAAATCAAGGTTTAAAGAAATGAATAACTTAGACTAAAACATCCAGTTAGTATTTTCAGAACCAGAATTAGAATCTGGATCCTAGCCCCAGTTTAAGTTCAGCCTTCTTATTGCTAGGTAGGTTAAACTCTGACGGGAAGTTTTGTCTTTTTTTTAAAGGTTATTTAAAGTATTTTTATTTATTTTTAAACATTTTTATTGTTTTTCAAGTGCAGTTTTTCTGCCTTTTACCCCCACCCCTCCCCACCACCCCAGCCTACCACACCTTCCTCCCCTGTTTTTTGTTTTTTTTTTTTATGCTTTTAAAATATTATGGAAATGGCCTGAAATGCCTCCCTATACCACATATAGTCACCACCCACCTTTGGGTAGTCCTTTGTAGTTTGGGCAGGGATTTCATCTGAATAAACTCATTGAATTTGCTTTGAGATACTGGAGAGCAAACTGATATTCTTTATCTCCCATCTCAAATAAAAGAAAAAGAAAAAAGAATGAAATATTTCTTCAACCTTTAAAGATAGAGCATATAGATTGTTCTTCAATTTATGTTCTGATTGTTCTAAGTTTATATATATGTAAAATCATGTATATGTGTAAAATCACATATATATAAATATTAATGTGTATCAGATATACGAGGTCTGTCTGTAAAAAGTCCAACCATTATAAATATAATGAGAATGGTTTGAGTGACATCGATGTAATCTGGCAGCCAGGGAGAGTGGACTGGAATGTGCATGTGTGAACAATGTTGACTTCACTCTACTAGTCAGTGGGGGCAGTAGAAGCTGTTGAGTGAGCATGTGTACTGTGTGGCTGTCCATTCAAAGTGACTGAGCGAGTAGAGCAAAAAATATGCATAACATTTTGTGTTAAGCTTGAACATTCCATTGGATGATTCAGAAGGCTGCAACTATGGGCAACTGGTGATTGACAGCTTCATCATGACAACACACTCACTCATGCATCATGTCTCGTGCAGAGTTTTTTGGTGAAACATCAAATTACCCAGGTGACTCAGCCCCACTACAGTCCAGATTTGGTGCCCTGTGACTTCTGGCTTTTCCTAAAACTAAAATTGCCTTTGATAGATGAAGAGATTTGAGACTGTTGATGAGATTCAGGAAAATACAATGGGGCAGCTGATGGTTATTGGGAGAATTGTGTGAGGTCCCAAGGTGCCTACTTTGAAGGGGACTGAGGTATCGTTGCCCAATATACAACATTTCCTGTATCTTGCATCTTCTTCAGTAAATGTCTTTTTTTCATATTACACAGCTGGATACTTACCTATGTTAAGTTTCTTATTTTAAGACCCATAGCTTATTTTTAACTCAGTGACCTCTAAACTCAGAAAGAAAGCTCAGGTGATGTTTTAGTGTGGGCAAGTAAGTATTTGTAAATAAAACGATTAGAGCATTACTAACTCTCACTGCCTTTCCTGAGTAATCCTGACTTTTGTAAGAAGATACATTGCTTTTTCAAATAAAATAAATTTGCTAAGGTAGAAATTGTACAATGAAAATGTAACAGGGTGCAGCCAAAAGGCGGGGGGGGGGGGCAAAAAGGGATTTGGAATGGGGTCCAGAACTCAGGGTGTCCAGGAAATATTAGAAAGACATATAAGATGTCCTCACCCCTTCCCCCTCAGGTGTGAGTTGGGGGAAGGGACAAATGGATCAGGACCATTGAGAGCTGTTTTGCATAGAAACAGCTTTGCAGCTAACCTCTGAATGGTCATTTAACATATCTATAACCTTTAACTGGTTTCATAGATATGTTAAATAGCTGTGGCCAAGCTTTGAGCCAGGGAGATGAGAGTGACTTCCACCCAAGATGTAACTAGGAGGCAACTCCCCCTGATTTACCACGGGTGCATGAGAGCTTGAAGATGATTGGCTCCACTCCATGGGGCCACACCTGCCAAGACTCATGATGACAGCCCAGTAAAGCTGGAAGGATATGGGAGTGCTGGCAAGTGTAGCCAATTATAGGAGGAGTCAGAAATGGGGCTGCAGAGGAAGATTGGTGTGGGGAATTAAACCCTGACACAGCAGCCATTAAAGGGAGAGCCATGAGGCTTTGGCCAGAGAGAGAACCACACACTTTTGGCAGAGTCAGGACCCCCCACAGCCATGTGTGGGAGAATCACCATGTGGCTTTAGCAGAGAACCACCACTCAGCTTTGACTGAGTATCGACCCCCTCCCCGCAACTTAGGTGAGGGGAGAACCAGGCAGCTTTGGCAGAGTGAAGAACCCCTCACAGCTTTGCCAGAGAGAGCCCCGTGGTTTTGCCAGCGTGCAGGCCCCTGCAGCTTTGGTAGAAGGGGGCCGTGCGATTTTGGGGTGCTCCCTTTGGTTGTATGGCCTGGGAAGCAGGAGAGACTTTGCCTGGAGGAAGGGTGAAAGAACTCTTGCCAGTAGGCCATGAGAAGGTGCCACATGGCTTTGGATTAATCAGAGATCCTTCCTGGATGGCAACACAGCTGACAGTGTCAGGAGCCTGGATCCTGGACATTTACTTCTTTTCCTGAGTTATGGTACCCTGAATTAGGGGCAGTGGGGAAAGGAAGCACTGTGGGCATCTGTGGGTGTCCGAAAGGACTTTGATATCTTAGTGAAGACGTCAGGTCACTACTTTAAGTCTGTATAGCTTTAAATAAACATTTCCTTTCCTTTTCACAAATCTCTGGCATTAAGAGACGTCCTTCCTATAAGGCAGTGGACATAATGAACCTTGGCCCCTGTGGCCTCTGCTCTGTAACAAAAACACAAAAAGAAATTGCATAATGAGAAATATGAGATTCTACTTCTGCTTCCATTATTGACTAGGCCTCTGTGAAGTTTTTGGAAAGAAGGGTCTCCAAAGTCCTTCAAAAACATCAAAGTTCTTAAGTTGTTAACTTTTCCATTCTTCCATTCTTTAGTAAATGTTTACTGAGCATCTATTATGTACATGGCAGTGTTCTAAACATTTAGGCTACATAATTAAACAAAACAGACAAACTCCCTGTTCTCACAGAATTTACATTATAACGAGGGAAGGAGACAATAAACGGGAAATGTGATAAATGAATAAGCTGAGTAGTCTTTCTAAAGACTGTGTAATAAGGGAAACAAAAGTAAAAATAAACAAATGGGACTGCGCCAAACCAAAAAGCTTTTGCACAGCAAAGAAAACCATCAACAAAATGAAAAGACAACCCACTGGTGGGAGAACCTGTTTACCAATACATCTGATAAGGGGTTAATAGCCACAATTTGTAAGGAATGTATGCAATTCAACACTAAAAAAATAATCCAATTAAAAAATGAGCAAAGGACCTGGATAAACACTTCTCTGAGGAGGACATACAGGTGGCCTATAGACATATGAAAAGATGTTCAACATGACTAATCATCAGAGAAATGCAAATTAAAACCACAATGAGATATCATCTCACACCTCTCAAAATACTTATCATCAATAAATCAACAAACAACTAGTTTTGTCGAGAATGTGGTGAAAAGGGAACCCTTGCACACCCTTGGTAGGAATGCAGTTTGGTACAACCACTGTGGAAAATAGTGTGGAGTTACCTGAAAAACTTAAAAATGGGACAACCTTAATGACCCAGCAATTCCATTTCTGGGAATATATCCGAAGAAACCACCAAAACACTAATTTGAAAGAATACATGCTCCCCTATGTTCATTGTCATGTTATTTCCAATACTCAAGATATGGAAGCAGCCCAAGTGCTCAGGAGAAGATGAGTGGATAAAAAAGCTGTGGTACATACACACAATAAAATACTACTAGACCATAAAAAAGAAGAAAAACTTACCCTTTGCAACAGCACGGATGGACCTGGAGAGTATTCTGCTCAGTGAAATAAGCCAGTCAGAGAAAGACAAATGCCATGTGATTTCACTTATATGTGGAATCTAATGAACAAAATAAACAAACAAAATAGAAACAGACTCATAGATACACGGAACAGACTGACATCTATTAGAGGGAAGGGGGAGTTGGGGAGCTGAATGAAAAAGGTGAAGGGATTAAGAAAAAAAACCCTCATCGACACAAACAACAGCACAGTGATTACTAGAGGGAAATCAGGGTGGGGAAGGCAGAAGAGGGTAAAGGCGGGATAAATGGTGACAGAAAGATCCTTGACTTTGGGTGGTGAACACACAGTACAACATACAGATGATGTATTGTAGAGTTGTACACTTGAAACCTATATAATTTTATTAACCAGTACCAACCCAATGAATTCAATACGTTTAAAAAAAAAACAAGACCTTGTAACAAAGTGGGGTAAGAGGATTCTTGGAGCTAGGTATGGGCTCATTTTCTAAAACGCAGTCGGAGTGGGCCACATGAAGAACATAAACTTTGAGCTAACACTTGGAGGTGAGAGAGTGAGCCATCCAAGTATGAACTGCAGGTTGAAGAACAGTTCGGACAGAGAGAAGAAACGGTGCAAAGCTCCAGGTGCAGAGTGTCCCCAGTGTTTAGGGGGACTGGCGGGGGAGCCTGTGGCTAGTGCACAGTGAGGGAGAGTGTGATAAGGCACAGAGAAAAGGGGCAGGGGAGAGAAATCTTGAAGAAACTTTTGTACCATTGGAAGGACATTCTTATTAGCTGTGCGTTGGGGCCTAGTTGGAGAAGATTGTTATTATTAATTGAGTTCTTAAGTGCTTCCTTTGATACCTTAATATAACTGGTACTTTGATCACTCTTGCCTCTGATCAGGCAAATTGCTGATATGCCACCTGACTTTTTAAAATATCTAAAATTAGAAAGTGTGATGGAAAAAGGGAAAGGAGGGGAGTGAGTAAATGTGTTTAGAGGACCAAGTGATCATTTAGTAATTGTTTTAATTGGCATTGAAATGGATGAGACATTTGTGGTTTTTCAACTAATTAAGCAATTGAGTGAATCAAAGCAAGTAAGGAAAATTGAATATTAGTGCTGTCCTGTGTATATTTTTGTTGCTTTTAATTAAAAGACTTTATTTTTCAGCAGTTTTAGATTTACAGAAAAACAGAGCAGCATGCAGACAGCTCTCACAGATCCCCTTGCATTTCCCACCCCCGAGTTTCCACTATTAGCAACACCTTGCATAATTGTGGTCCACTTGTTATGACTGATGAGCCAATGTTAATGCTTTATTATTAATTAATTAAAGTCCATAGTTTATGTTTGAGTTCACATTTTCAGCTGTATGTTCCATGGGTTTTCACGAATGTATAATGACATAAGTATATCCGGAGTTTCACACGGAAAGGTGTCACTGCCCTCAAATTACCCTGTACTCAACCTATTCATCTCTCCTTGTCTCCTCTACACCCCAGGCAACCACTGATCTGTTTTACTGTATTTGTAGTTTTACCTTTCCCAGAAGCTGATATAGTTACTCATACCTGAAATTGTATTTATTGCACCATGTTGGTATGGCAGGCAGGAGTGGCGGGGGCCTGCCCTGGACACAAGGGTCCTGCTGAGCTGTGCCCCACCCAGGTGCCCGGTGTGTGCTGTTGCTAACCCAACACCACCCAGGGAGCCTCTGAGAGCCTTGATCCGCTGTCCCCTCCACCCCAGACCAAGCTTTCCTAACCCCAGAAATAACACTTGCCAAAGATCCCAGCCAGCTGGTGAGGGACAGGAGAGAGTGAGGAAGGGCACCCTACAAGAACTAAGGCCTCTGCCAGCCTTGTTTATCCCCCGGCTTTCCAGGACAGAGCTGGATCTGAAGCCCAGATACAGCTGCTGAGGCAGGGCTTGGGTCCAGGCCTCTTTACCATTTAACTTTGTTTCTCTGTCCCTCTGTCTGTCTCCTTGTCTATCTGGGTCACTCCTGTCTGTTGGTCTATTCCTGAGAAGCTCATCACTTTGGGCCTGGGCAAACTCCCAATCTGTCCCATGCTATTATCTATAAACTGATCTCTTATTAAACAAAGAAAGCATAATCCAAGGCCAGCTAGATCTTCTCCTATGTTATCTTCTGGAAGTTTTACAGTTTTATAGCCCTTTCACATTGACTTCTTTCACATAGAAATAGACACTTAAGTTCCTTCATGTCTTTTTGTGCCTTTATAGCTAATTTTTCCTTCATCACTTAATAAGATGCCAGTGTATGGATGGACCAGATTGTTTTTCCATTCACCTAATGAAGAACTTCTTGGTTACCTCCAAGTTTTGACATTATAAGTGGAGCTGCTGTGAACATTCCCATGCAGGTTTTGGTGCCAATATAAGTTTTCATCCCCATTGGGTAAGTTCCAAGGAGTACAAATGCTATGTGTAGTGTTGTAAGAAACTGCAAAATCGTCGTCTAAAGTGGCTGTATCAGTTTGCATTCCCACCAGCAGTGATAAAGAGTTTCTGGTGCTCCTCATGAGCATTTGGTCTTTGTAGTGATTTAAATTTTAGCCACTGTAATAGGTGTTTTAATTGCACTTCCTGGATGACATGCGATGGTGAGTGTTTTATGTCGACTTTCATCTGTGTCATTTCTTTGCTGAGGTGCCTGTTCCGATGTTCTGTGCATATTTTAATTGGGCGGTTTTTAATTTTTTTTTTATTTTTGGGTTTTAAAAGTTCTTTACTTTGGAATCCAGTACATTATCAGATACATGTTTTAAAATATTTTGTCCAGTCTCTGAGTTGTCTCTACATTCTCAGATCAATGTCTTTCACAGACCAGAAGTTTTAATTTCACTAAAATCCAACTTATCAATTTTTTTCATTCATGGTTCATGATTTTGGTTTTGTATCCAAAAAATCATTGTGAAAACAAAATCATCTAGATTTTCTCCTACATTATTTTCTAGAAGTCTTTTTGTTTTGTGGTTAAATTTTAGGTCTCTGAATCTTTTTGAGTTAATTCTGGTGAAACATTAAAGCTTTGTGTCTGGAATCATTTTTTGCATGTGGATGTCCAGTTGTTCCAATATCATTTGCTGAGAAGACTAAGCTTCCTCAATTAATTGCCTTTGTTCCTTTGTCCAAGGTCAGTTGACTGCATTTATGTGGATCTGTCCAGGCTCTTTATTCAGTTCCGTGAATTAATGAGTCCATTCTTTCACCAGCCCCGCACTGTCTTTATTAGTGTAACTTTACGTAATGTTTTGCATTCAGATAGTGTCAGTTCTCTGACTTTGTTCTTTTCCTTCAATACTATGTTAGCTATTTTGGGTCTTTTGCCTTTCCATATAAATTTTACAATGAGTTTGTCAATAGCTTCAAAATAACTTGTTGAGATTTTGACTGGGATTGAATTGAATCTACATATCCATCAAATTTGGAAGAACTTACGTCTTGACAATATTGAGTCTTCCACATAGAATATCATATATTTATTTAGATCTTTGTTTACTTTTCCCCATCAGTGTTCTTCATATAGATCATGTACTTTTTGGTTGCACTTATACACATATTTCTTTTTTCGGTGCTAACATAAATTGTACTATATTTTTAATTTTAAATCCAATTGTTCATTGTTGGAATACAGGAAAATAATTGACTTTTGTGTATTAACTTTGCATTTTGCAACCTTGCTATAAATTGTTTATTAGTTTCAGGAGTTGTTGATTCTTTGGATTTTCCACATAATCATGTCACTTGCAAGCAAAGACATTTTTATGTCTTCACAATCAGTATACCTTTTATTTCCTTTTCTTCTTTTATTGCATTAGCTGGGATTTCCAGTACAATGCTGAATAAAAGCAGTGAGGGCAGACATGCTAGCTTGTTCCTGATCTTAGCAGGAAAGTATCTAGTTTCTCACCATGAAAATGAGGTTAACTGTAAGTCCTTTGTAGATGTTCTTTATCAAATTGAGGAAATTGCCTTCCTATTCTTAGTTTCTGAATAGTTGTTGTCATAAATGGGTTTTAGATTTGGTCATGTGCTTTTGCTACATCTATCTATGTAATTATACAATTTTTCTTCGGTATCCTACTGATATGATGCATTACACTAATCGATTTTCTAACATTTACCTACCTAACATACCAGGGATAAATTCCTTCTGGTGGTTGTATATAATTTTTTCCAAACATTGTTGGATTCAATTTGCTGATCTTTTGTTGAATATTTTTGCATCTGTGTTCATGAGAGATACTAGCATGTGGATTTTCCTTCTGGTTATGCCTTTGTCTGCTTTTGTTATTAGGGAAAAGCTGGCCTCACAGAATGAATTTGAAAAATTCCCTCTACTTCTATTTTGTGGATGTGAATGTGGGGAATTGATATAATTTCTTTCTTAAATGTTTGCTGAAATTCACCAGTGAATCCACTGGGCCTGGTTCTTTCTATTTTGGAAGGTTATTGGTAAGTGATTCATTTTGTTAATACATACAGTCTTTTTTATTATTAAGATTCATTCTATCTCAGAGATTAAGATGTGAAAAAATATATGCCTTAGAATATGTAACACATAGCATTTCTTTTGCATAACTGTTCTTTTGTTGCTCAGGTTTGTTTATTTATTTATTTATTTATTTATTTATTTATTTATTTATTTATTTATTTATATTGTTCAAGTACAGTTGTCCCCATTTCCTCCGACCACCACTCTCCCCCACCCCACCTACCCCCATCTTTCACCTTCAATCCTCCTCCCCACAAGTTGTCTTTGTCCATGTGTCCTTCATACATGTTGCTTGATGACCCTTCCCCTTCTTTCCCCCATTATCCTCCTAACCCTTCCCCTCTGGTTACTGTCAGTTTGTTCTTTATTTCAATGTTTTTTTATCATATTTTGCTCACTTGTTTGTTTCACTGCTCTCATTTTCTGACTGATGTCATTTTCCTTCTTTCTGAAGAATTCCTTTTACTTTACTTGCAAGGCAGGTAGGTGTACTAGTGAAAAATATCCTCAACTTTTGTTTGAGAAAACCTTTATTTCTCTTTAATTGTTATGGATAATTTTGCTGGATACCTAATTCCATCTTGAAGTTATTATTTTTCTTTTGGCACTTTTAATATTTCATTTCACTGTCTTTTCATTTGCATTGTTTCTGAAAAGAAGTTTGATGTAATTCTTATGTTTGATCCTCTATAAGTAAGGGGTTTTATTCCTCTGGTTTCCTCAAGATTTTCTTTGTATCTTTGATTCTCTGCAGTTAGAATATCATATGCCTAGGTGTAGATAAATACCAGTTTGATATTTATCCTGTGTGGTGTTCTCAGATCCTCCAGGATCTGTGGTTTATTGTCCACTATTAATTTTAGAAAAGTATCATTTATTATCACTTTAAATATTTTTTCTGTTCTTTCTCTCTTCTTCTTCTGCTATTCACATTATGTATGTGACAAATTTGTAACTATTCCACGGTGTTTGGATATTCTGCTTCTTTTTTTCAGTCTTCCTCTTTTTTTTAGATTAAGTTTCTACTGACATATCTTTAAGATCACCAATTCCTTATTGTGTCCAATATATTGATATGCCCATCAAAGGCAAGCTTCATTTCTATTAGATTGTTATTATTTCTAGCATTTCCCTTTTGATTCTTTCCTAGAGCTTCCAGCTCTCTGTTTACATTATCCATCCATTCTTGCATCTAATTTCATTTTTGAAATATAGCCCTTAGCTTATTAATCATACTTACATTAAATTCCCCGTCTTATGATTTCAACATTTTTACTTATCTAAATTTGGTTCTGATATGTGCTCCATCTGTTCCAGTTGTGCTTTTTGTCTTTTAGTATGCCTTGCAATTTTTTGACAGGCTGGCATGATGCACTGGATTAGAAGGAATTAGACCTTCAGTGTGAGGTTTCACGTTCATCTGGCTAGAGATTAGGCTGTGTTTACTCTTTGGTATAACTATAGCTATCCAGGGCTGTTGTCTTTCTTCCCTATGGTGTTTGGGTTTCCATAGAGATTTATTCCAAAATAAGGTCTGAAGTCTGCTGTTCTTGCAGTTGTATTTCTGTTATTACACAGGAACCCTACTTATGTGTTGGTAAATTGGGGGCAAGGGAAACCTTTCTATAAACCTATGATTAGGTCTCAGTTTTTTTCATTGGTTCTTTTAGTGGCCCTGGATTGTACCCTTCACAATTGCCTCTCAGATTTTTTTCCTTCCCCTTAAGTAAGACAGGAGAGCTAGAGCTGACTGGAATTGCATGATTCCTTTCTTCCACATGGAAAGCTACCAGAGGCTGCAGTTGAATTTTTTTCCCCCTCCAATTTGTTAGGTTTAGGTAAACTCCAGTAAGTCAGGTTCTTTTTAAGTAGTTTGTTTTGAGGGTAGGTCTGGCTAAGAATAGAATGCTGGATATATTTCAAAATAGTCTCTTTTCCCTTTCTCCTACCAAAAGATTGAGGGGATTTCTCTGTGTTTTTTTTGATGTGAGAAACCTGTAGGCCTGTTAGAGCTCAAGCTTTCAGAATTATGGGATGTACACCAAGAATGTGTAACTTTCAAACTGTCTACAGTGAGCCTCCCACAATTCACTAATTACAGACTAGGTTTTCTTACCCCATTACTGATTTCCATAGGAGTTTCTGTCTTGGGCTTTTGTTCCAGTGAATTTTAACTCTCAGTATCTGCTGATCTCTCTCTTCAAATTTGGGGCAGTAGTCATAATTTATCAGTGACCTCAATTTTCTGATAGATCTAAGAAGAGTTGTTGATTTTTAGTTTTTTCTTATCATGAGAACCAGAATAACGGTTTTCAAGCTCTTTACATGCTGAACTGGAGACCGAAAGTCGGGGCTGTACACCTTTAATTATTTAATCTGTCTCTCCATCTCTAATTTTCGATCAATAGACAGCAATCAGTAGTCTTACCTCTACACCCACACAGGTAGCAGGGTTCCTATATGTGAATGTGCTAAATTTTCATTAATATGGCAGCGTTGTTGCGTCTGTCCTTTATTAAATATGTTTAAAGCCTCATAACCTCTTATCTTTGAGGGGAATTTCCTTGGTCATCACTTTTGACTTTTTTCTTCTTATATAAAATTTGAGTGTTTTCAGATGAAACCTTGAGAAACTGCACTGCTAAGGATTAAGCATAATTCACTCAGTTCACTGCTTTGTCCTGTAAGTGGCAATTAAAGAGCAGACTCCCAACAGAAGATCTGAGAGTACCAGGGGCCAAGTAAAGCCAACATCTCTTCTTCCTGGTGCATTTCATATATTAATTTTAATGAACTAAATACATAATAAAAGTTTTTCTGATATCCAGAAATGTCACTCAGAGACTCTAGGTCATCACCAGTCACCTGCCTTCAATGTTACAAGCACCTGGAGATTCTTAATAGTGGCAGAGAGGAACTTCAGCAAAAGTTATTAATCAAGTTCTTTCAATTCTTTAGCTGGAAAACCTAGATGCATGACTATTGTTGAAATAGCTGCTCTCTAATATCCATAATTTTCTGAACTTCATCATTAACACTTATATTTTCGGTTACCTCTTTATGTCTGTTATTGAATGTTTTTCTCCAAATTGATGTTCATTAAGTGATGAGGTATTGCTTCCCAAGTTAAATGAAACATAAATTTAATTGGGTAATATGTAGTTAGATAATATTTTATTTTATGTTTGGATTTAACAAGTTTTCTTCAACTTTTTTCCTACCCTATAGTATAAACAGTTGCTTTGAGTACATCATCCTTAAATATAATATCATTTATATTAAAATATGTAAACATCATTATAATATCTTTATTTATATATTCCTTAAGCCATATTGTTTTTATTAAAGACTCACAATAAATGATTATTTTATAGTATATAATCTTGCCTTTTACTATGTTAACGAGTATTTGTTCAACCAAAATTTAGAGTTTCAAAACAGAAGTAGCCATATTGTTCACCCAACAGTTAATTTTTAGAAAACTATTTCAAATAAGTTATTGTTTCGGGATGAAGTAGTTTTCCAGTAAAACGTATGTATCAAAATACTTGCATATAATTAGAAATGCAAAATCATAATTAATTACTTTTCAAGGATATTAGCCATATTTTAGTAGATGTTTAAAAATTTTTAATCTTCTTGTGAATTATCACACATACACAAACTATTAAGATACAATGAATTATATTTTTATTGAAAGACAAGAAATGCATGCTATAATTTTTGGCTTTAGTGTGCTTCTCATTGACCAGCATTATATGGAATCCTTAAATGACCATCCCAGTTTTTTCATTGGCTATTTTGGCCGCAGAAACACTTGATATCACATAAAGTTGTTCAATTTAATATGTTAATGGTATTATAAACACATGTTATGATTGAAACATCCCATGAACTTGTCAAGGGGTTTCATTGGAATTAAGTAGTTTATTAGTGAAGCTGACCAGAATTTATTTGGAATATACTAGCATAAAATAGTACTATAAGATAGATTACATCTATTGTAAAGTTAATGCCCATGATGTGGTGTAATGGGAGTAGAGGGTTGGGGACATTCAGGAGATGTCATGGTGAGGTTTTGAGAAATAGAGTAAAATGACAATGAGAGAAAAGAAAATTTGTCAAGAGTATGTAGGATTGATCGAAGATTTAAAAGGACAAAAGCAGAGAATAAAATAAAAAGTATAAATAAAATAGATACATTAATAAATAAAATACGCCCTGGCTGGTGTAGCTCAGTGGATTGAGCGCGGGCCTGCGAACCGAAGGATCGCGGTTCGATTCCCAGTCAGGGCACATGCCTGGGTTGCCAGGCCAGTTCCCGTCAGGGGACATACAAGAGGCAACCACACATTGATGTTTCTCTCCCTCTCTCCTTCCCTTCCCCTCTAAAGATAAATAAATAAATAAATAAATAAATAAAAATACTTGTTTAAAAAAAAAATAAATAAATAAATAAAATACATATCTGCTGGGGTTTTGAAAAAAACAGAAAGTTTGGGATTATATTTTCATGTAATTGGTTTCCTGAACTGACTTTCCCAGAAAAAGTTACAAAATAAATAAGATAAAGCTATTTTTTATTTTTATTTTTTTATTTTTTTATTTTTTAAATATATTTTATTGATTATGCTATTACAGTTGTCCTATTTCTCCCCCATCATCCCCTCCACCCTGCACACCCTCTCCCACCCACATTCCCCGCTTTAGTTCATGTCCATGTGTCATAAGTTCTTTAGCTTCTACATTTCCCATACTATTCTTGCCCTCCCCCTGTCTATTTTCTACCCACTATCTATGCTACTCATTCTCTGTACCTTTTCCCCCCCTCTCCTCCTCCCACTCCCCTGTTGCTAACCCTCCATATGATCTCCATTTCTGTGGTTCTATTCCTGTTCTAGCTGTTTGCTTTTGTTTTAGGTGTGGTTCTTAATAGCTGTGAGTTTGCTGTCTTTTCACTGTCATATTTTTTATCTTCTTTTTCTTAAATCTTTGTGAACTAATGGAGGATTTATGCACAAAGAACTCAATTTAGTTTAATTTTGTAGAGTTGTCCTCTTATCAAGTTGAACTGAAAGCTTCATACCTTTTTATTTTTAAGTTTTAAAAAATGGCGTTCCCTGTCAAGATAGCTCAGTTGGTTGGAGTGTCACCCTGTACACCAAAGTGTTGTGAGTTGGATCCCTGTAGGGTGCATGGGGGAAGCAACTGATCAACGTTTCTCTCTCACATCAGTGTTTCTCTCTCTCTCTTCCTCTCTCTCCATTCCTCTCTCTCTAAAAAAATCAGTAAACATAACCTAGGGTGAGGATTTTTTTTAATGGGGGAAATTTGCATAAATTTGACAAATAAGTAGCCACAAAATCCTGAAGCTTAAGACTCTTTGGGATGAGTGTTTGCATATGTGTGAGACTGGAAAGTCACTTGACTCAAATTCCTTTCATGTTGAGTCCTAGCATATTTCATTTATTGAGAAATCTATGTAAAAATGGTTTTTGCTTAAGAATTGTCTGATTTTCCAGTATGGTGGTGTTACAAATCTCACTTTTCAGGTTTTCAAACTGTGCAAGTTTTCTATTTTTCTTCAGTCTATCCATCTTGATTTATTTTTGGTGTTTTGTTTAAATTCCATTAACAGTTGAATTTCTGAGTTGAGCTTAGATTTTTTTTCATAGTGGTGAACCTTAACAATATGCTTCATTTCTGAATCTGAATTATTTGGCACTTCTTGGTAGTATTTCTGGAATGCCAATATAATACCATATGTAGCAGGATGAGTGGTCATCTCCTTATGACAGCATATATTTTGGTTATATTTTTATGAGATAAGTTTTCTGTAGATAAATTTTGACACTAAAAAAAGTAAGAAAGTAAAATTTTTCAATAAAGGGGAATGTCATTGAACACAAAGCCTATTGCAATGGAAGAAAATTACTATCCACATGTTTTCTCTGGGTCTTAGTTTTCTCTTATAAAAGCAAGAGCAGTATACGTACCTGTTTAAGTACATTACAAACCATACATAAATATACATACACATCTAGGAAAGTGAAAACTATTACAGTTCAGTAAAAAAGAAACTATAGAAAAGTATCTTTTCAACTTCATCTTTTTGTTGTATAAATACAGACTTTTTAAGTGAGCTATAAATGACAGATTTTTTGTTTTGAAATGCTTTTACTGTTTAAAAAATGTTTAGAAATTGGCACAGAGGTTTCAAAGCTAACTGTATTTCTATTTCATTTCTTCTTTCTTGAATCTGTTAGTCCTTGAACTTTAAAATATCCTGAATATTGATATTAGTTTATTCAGGAAGGTTTTCTGTCAAATATTAAATATTTTCTGTACATTACTGTGGTTTCTGAAATTACTTGAAAACTCTCATGGTCATTTACTATGAGGATTTTCTTTCTCTCTAGTGACATGACCTTAGCCAGACATAGATGATATTCTTTTTTTTTTTAATCTTATAGGATATATTTTTATTCAACATTATGTCCATTATTAGTCCTTAGACCTCTTACACAAGCCATTAATCATTCTTTTTTAATTTTTAATTTTTAAATTTTATTTATTTTTTAATTAGTATTTTTTTAATTGTTGATATTGTACAGTTTTCTGGGATGATATTCTTTAGCAATGACAAATTCTAGCTGTTTATCACCTCTAGCTTTTCAGATGCTTAAAATAGTTTTTAACCATGTCCAATTTGATACACAGAAATTAATATGACAAAACCAAAGGTTTAATTAACCAAAAATATATAACATCCACAGGTTCCCTTTATAACCACAGTATGTGCACATATAGAAAATATTATAGTCAAGGTATTGAGCTGCTGCATTGCTGGTTTCCATTCTTTCATTAACAGCTTGGATGCCCATGGAGAACAGAATTAGGATTCAAATGCAGGCAGTGTGTATCCAAGTTTGTCTTTTAAACCACCAACCCATGGTTTTGAGATGATGGGTTTATCATATGGCCAATTACAGGGAGGGACTAATCATATTTTAATCTGTAGCAGCTGATAGTGTATATTATACAGAAATAAAATTAGTTTCCACATATCAAAAACCTGCAAATATCAAGTCACTTTAGAATACCCCCTGAGACCTCCTTCTTTCTTAAACACCATAGAAACAAGCAAAAACAATTCAGTAGCGATTTCCATTCATATTGAGAAGATTCTACTTGGGTAGAAGATGCCCAAGTATACTTCTAATACCCAAACTATGAACAGTTGCTTTTTCTCCTTTTTTTCACTCATTATTAGGTAAATACTATTGAGGAATCTGGACTAAACATCTTGGTGTGGACAGTGATTGGAAATAAAAAAAAAAAAAAACGATTGGATGTCCGGACATGTGTATCTCTCCAGTAACTGTCCACTTAAGATGGCATTTGAAGCCAATTTGATTGGCAACGAAGACATTTTTATTGCCCTTAACCCAGATTGTGTATTTGGAGGTGATTCCTTCAGAAAATGGGGTGTGCATGTATTGTTTTTATACCTAAACACAGAAGAATTGGGAATTTCCAAGGAATTGCATTTCTTTTCAGGTTCAGTCCCAGTCAGAGGTCAGAGAAAACACAGTCTGTGTTTTAGGGGGTGAAGTTTTTCTGCCTGCCACACTTCACTGTGAGGTTCTCATGTCATCTGGGCAGCAAAAGAACTTTGGCTAAAGTACTTTGAAAAACATGGCAGAAATTTCATTTCATTAATGTAGTTTTACTGTCTACTTTCTTTATTTCCTAAGGTTTACAGTAACTGTCCATGGTCAAGAATCCCTCTGGTCACCTGTCATATTTCAGACTGTATTGTCCATCCATGTTACCTTCTCCCCTTCCCTGGGTTCTTTCCACCCTGTTTCTACTCTACAATCTAGAATTCTTATTCTATTGCATAAAGAAAACAAAAATCCTGTCATTAACTCCTGTTATAAGAAATCATCCCCTGAATTTCTGCTGCTTAAGATGTTCCACTTAAATGGCCATTTATTATCTTATAAATTGAGCCTTCAAAATTTCCATGCTAGACATCAGGGTCATCGTTTTTCTCCTACCAGATGCCTCTTCCAAAATTTTGTTCTTCTAGCCATACATCTGAGTTCTTATTTATTTTCATGACTTTTCTTTGGATCCTAAATCCTGGGTACTCTCAACTTCCAAGTGATTCAACCCAGTGAAATTTACACTGATCTTCATTTCTAGTCATCTTCATAAATAATTTTTCCCCAGTAGCCAACTCTCACAGCTACATTCTGGACCTTATAGTACCCTCTGAAATTTTAGGGTTGAAATTTTCATCTAATGCTTATATTCTCTACTTCTTAATGACTCCTCCTAAATCTGTTTGCCAACAAAATTAATAAGAAAAAATACATTGCAATTCTGGATTCTCAATGCTTCATGCTTCTTTTCATAAAACATCCTCTTTATACTTTTTTCCTAATAATCCCAGATGTAATCATCAATTCCATTCTAAATCAGCACTATGAATTCTATTATTTCCTTTTTTATTTTAACATATGTCTGGGTTCTATTTATGTGCCAGGAACTCTGTTAAGTATTTTCAATATATTTGTCGGGCCATCCCTGTAGAATAGATACAAGTATCCAACTCATTTTTGGTCATAATGACTTTATCAATCTTTAAAATTGAGTTACTATGACCACCTGTATTTTCCAAAGTACTGATTGTCATGCTCATTGAGACAACTAGAATTTTGTTTATCACCTTAGCTGGACCTTCAAGAGTCCCAGACACATATGTTTCCCATTCCCTGGCACCATTTTTCTACAATTCTCTCATTCACCAACTTCTCCCCTGAATTTCCTTCACTCTATCAATGTTCTTATATCCTTTGAATGGAAAATAGATCCCTTTTGTAACTCCCTTAATTTTCTCTTTTTCACTTCCAAATGTACCTGTATGTACAACCAAACTCTTTTGTTACCATTTGTCACAGGAGAAACTCTCCATTTTTCCAAGAATAAATGTCTCGGTCATTTCCATTCCCAACTCCTCCCATCAAAGTCTTATATCTTCACTTCCTTTTCTTCCACTGCTCATTCTTATATACAGAGATATATATATATATAATTTTCCACTAACTTTGAGCTCCTCGAGAGCAAAAGGAGCTCATCTATTTAATTTCCAGAGCCTAACATAAGAACTAGGAAATTTGAATCACAATTTAGTGGGGCTTGAGGTGAGTCACATGGCTGCTGCTAGGTCCACAGATGGTTATATGGTTGGCAGGCCTATTACCAGAGATATGGGTGGTCAGAGTTCCTCCTGCATCCTCAGGTGAAAGAGGCTGCCTCCAGGACCACAGTTCAGCAGTGCCAGAGCCAGGTTATGGGATCACTTCTGGGTCTGCAATCGAGTCTGTAGATGGCAGACCTGTTACCAGGGGTGTACACCTGTGTGGCTCCCACTGTAACCTGGGGTGGTAATGAGGATGTGCAAGACTGGCTGGATGACTACGATAGAGCAGGGCTGTAGCTGGATCACAGGGCTGTTTCTAGATCCACTGTCTTGTCCGAGATCACAGGTCTGTTACTGTACTAGTGGGTATAGCTCTCACCAGGTCATTGATGGGCAGGTATTCCTTTGCAGAGCAGGACTCCATACAGGTCCTGAGGCTGCCTCAAGAAACACAGTGAGGTTGAGGTCAGCTGTGTTATTAGGGACTCAGACAGGCATATCTGCTGCCACATTCTGGGTGAGCAGGATTGCTCCTAGGCCACCATGGAGCAAGGTTGGAACTGAATCACAAAACAGCTTCAAGGTCCACAGCCAGTGCTAATGTCGACAGTCCTGCTTTCCAGGTGTTGCTGGTCCCTGTGTGGGCAGGGATGACTCTAGACCACCATAAAAGAGGGAGTCTAGGACTGGAGCCAGAGCTCAGGACTGCTTCAGGATCCACAGTTGGGTCCAAGATCAGTAGGCCTATTAGTGAGGGCACAGACAGGCATTCCTCCTCCCAGATCCCTTGGTGTAAAGATGGAGCTGGTGTAAAACTTCAGCTAAGCAGGGCTGTGCTGTGTCCACTGAGGGACAGGGCCTGCATGCAGAGAGCCTGCCACCATCGTGTGGGCATGTCTTCTCAAAGTGGCTCTCCTGGTCTTGGGCTTCAGAGGGGGGTTGACAACGTCCTACCTGGGTCCTAAAGGTCCACTGAAGACACTTTATCCATGAGTGGCTGCCAGATTATCGTTTCTGTGGAGGCAGTGAGGATGTGAGCTAGGGACCTCCTATTCAACCATCATTCTGATGTCACATACCTCTACAGAATTTTTAAAAGCTGTCAGGAAATAAATAGACACACAACCTTATAACCTTGGATATAAGCAACCTTTTAAGTGTTATCACTTGGCCAGGAAAACTTCATTTCCTAGTAATGCTGGATAAAGGAAGCATTATTTTCACATAAAATTCAACCTGATTTTTATAAATTTCTCTCTAAATTTTCTGTTCTTGTTTAATGAAAATTCCCAGATTAGGCACAGTTTTCCAGTAAAACATAGCTGTAAAAATGCAAAAATTTCAATAGTACAGGATCTGCTACAATGAATGTTTATTGAACAAAGCAAGAAAAAAGTGTAAATAAATTTCCCAGTATTCATTTATGTGTGTTCTTCATTCAGTCCTCAGAGGTGAAACCATTTATAACATCAAAACTTCTTGCTTTTTCCACTCTTCTTAGTGTAGATTCAAATGAACTAAGGTAGCTAAATTAATTCATAATATTTTCCACATCTTATAATAAAACACCCAGATTTTTATATGTTGCGTACGAGCCTTTTTCCTATGTACAGATTAACATCCTCAGTAAGATTAAAAACAGCTCTCAACTTCATATTAGTTTTTTTTTGTTTTAACTACCCTCCTCATTCTGTCCCCAAAATTTACACTGTCGCATAACATAGGGGCCCCCAACCTCCAGGCCATGGACCAGTACCAGCCCGGGCCTGTTAGGAATCAGGCTGCACAACAGGAGGCGATCTTGAATGTCATGTGCTTGAATCATCCCCAAACCATCCCTGCCACCCCACCACCCTGCTGTCCCTGGAAAATTTGTCTTCACCAAAACCAGTATCTGGTGCCAAAAGGCTAGGGACTGCTACCATAACACAAAGGGATCTAGAACTATAGAATTTGTCACCACAAGTTACCTGTGGTTTTCTTTCCATATAGAAGATTGTCCTATAACAGTAGCCCATCCCTCACCCGTGAATCTCTACTTTCTGTATTATTGCTTCTCCTTTCTCCCCTTGATTATTTTCACTTGCCCAAGGCAACGTTTTCTAAATGGAGACATTCTTGATGCAGTAAAACATCTCCAGCAATTCTGAGTCAGTAGAGAAATGTATTTATTTTCACATTCTGTTTTTTATTTTCTTTTTTTAGCCATGTGAGTTTCCAAGGTAGAAGGTATATATTTTTTTCTTCTGTAATTTGAAACAAAGAAGATCACATTTTCTTCCATGAGGAAGAAACATTTCACAAGGCTGAGAGGACAATGTTGCTTTTAAAACTATATAAGAAATTTTAAAGAACCTGAAACAGCAATGGGAGAGAAATTATAGCATGCTTGAAGATATGATACAGACATATAATTTTGTCAGGAGTCTAATAAGTGGGAAATGACCAGTAGACAATATTGGAGGGCTGTGGTAGGTAGGAAGCAGATTATCTCAGCTCCAAAGTTTACTGGTGTCCTGGGTTAAATAGTATGCTCCTAAAATTCTGTGTTCTTCCCAGAACTATAGAATGTGACCTTATTTGGAAATAAGGTTTTTGTAGATATAATTAGGATGTAAGCTAAGATGAGGTCGTAATAGAATAGGGTTGGCCTTAATACAATATTACTGGTGTCCTTGTAAGAAGAAGACAAGGGACAGACAACAATAACGATGATGAAAATGGCACACAGGAGAACACCATGTGACGAAGATGCAGAGATTGGATTGACACCTCTGAGTCAAGGAATGACAACAATTGCCAGCAAAACTGGAAGCTAATGGAAAGGAATGAGCTGAGTTCTCTTACTGAGCCTTCAGAGCAGGCCTAGCTATGCCAATACCTGCAGATCTGAGAGAATAAATGACTGCTGTTTTAATCCACGCGGTTTGCGGTGTTTTGTTATAGCAGCCCTAGGAAACTAATGCAGGTGGCAACACTGAGATCTACTTTATAATCAAGAACTGGGTTCACATATTCCCTATAACTCCTTATTGCCCGTTTGACCTTATTTTTCTCATCCATGAAATGATTCTTGTCAAGATCTAGAAAACGTGTCTTCTCTAAAACGATTTCATTAACTATTTCAGGCAATTAAATTATCATTTAGAAAAACAGAACAATAATTCTTAAGTAATCTAAGAGATTTTTGTCTTATACTGAGTAACATTCCTAATTAAAAAGTGCTGAGTCTGATGTTCATTACATAAATGTACAGTAAATAACAGGATTTGCTGCTGTGTGTTTAAAAGCAGAGAAAACTTCAGTTTGGGGGAACTGACTGAACAATTTTTCCAACTAAATTTTTTTTGTTGAATCAAAAGAAAATAGATCTTCATGGAGGGATGCAAATTCCAAAGAAAAGAAATATCATCTTAGGAATTCAGGGGGACTGAGTAGCCACAAGTTCCCCTTGTTCACATCATCACTGTTGAATGACAATTGTTCTCACCTCACATGGGAACAAAGACTCTCCTTCCAGTTTCACATCTCTGAACCCGAACAGCAGGTAACACTCTGGAACATTCCCAGGACAGGTGTCTGCTCTTGAACACAAATTACTTAAAGGTGGATATATTTGTCTGTTTTCATCATCTTTGTCATTTATATCATCTCCAGTGATGTATTCTATATGCCTAGAAGAGTTCCTGTTATATAGTAGATACTCAATAATTATTACTTTGAATAGAGAAATGCATACATTAAACGAATAGATGAATAAGTAGAAGTTGTCACCAATTGAATGTATATGGTACTGTACCTCTCTTCACTACCATCTATGAACTGTCCCTCCAGTCTTGTTCTCTAACTCCTGTTTGGAGAGAGAGGGAGAGAAAGAAAGAAGAGATGGAAGGGAAGGGAAGGGAAGGGAAGGGAAGGGAAGGGAAGGGAAGGGAAGGGAAGGGAAGGGAAGGGAAGGGAAGGGAAGGGAAGGGAGGGAAGGGAAGGGAGGGAAGGGGAGAGGAGGGGAGGGGAGAAGGGAGGGAGAAAGAGAGAAATAAAAGATATTAGTGAATTGTCCAGCAGATTCTGTGGCTGTATTGAGTGCTAGGAAGATGACAACTGTACTAAACTTTTGTAGACATGAGTGTAAATCATGACTATGCCACTAAACACTTGTATAATTTTTTTTAAATTTATTGTATTTTTCCATTAACGTTTAGCCTCTTTGTACTCTGTCCCTCACAATTGCCACACTATTGTCTGTGTCCATAAGTTCTTTTTCCTTTTTGCTCAGTCCTCCACCCCCTAGCTTCCCCCTCCCTTTAGCTGTCCTCCTGCTCTCCATCTGAGTCTGTCCCTATTTTGCTTGTTAGTTCAGTTGGTTCATTAGATTCCACACTTGCATAATTAAAAAAAAAATCATTTTAACTCCTTAGACCATGTTTTGTCATCAAGGAAATGAAATAGATGATCTCTTAAGTATCTTCCAACTCTGCGTTTTATGATTGTATGGACTGGATTTTTTTAAGAGGATCAGGACAGTAGAAGGAAATCAGACAATGACACAGAAAGGGACAGAGTCCAGAGAGAAAGAGAAGAAAGTGAAAAGGGATCTAGGGGTTTAGTTAGAGCAGACAGGTAAAAGCAGAAATATCATTACAATCAGATGCAAAAGACTTCTCACTACTTGGGGTATTTGTGAAGCTGAGTCAGTCAGCATCTCACTGAGTCAATGCTTGCTGAGAATTTCCTGTGCTGCCCTGGATTTAGATAGGAAGGACAAACATGGATATAATTGTATCACCAGCTCTGCAGAAGTTTACAGTCTAAGGAGATATTGGGATAATGATGCATACCTGAAAGTTTAAAGTAGTAAAAGTATATTTGAAGCTCTGTCAGGTCTAACATCTGTGACTCTTAAGATGATTTCATTTGACTTGAAGGCATCATCAAATATACAGAAGTAATTTCTTGAGACAGTGTTGAATATTCATGAGAAATAGTCTGTGGTTTAATGGTAATCTAGCTCTTATTAAAAAAAAAAAAAGCAGAGCCCTGATTTGTAGCATTTGCCTAGTTTGGGGGTGTGAAAACTTTTAGCATGACCCATTTCAGGTTGTCAGTGTGACATCACTGAGGGTGGAGTTGGGAAGAGACAGACAAGGTTGGCACCCCAGGCTGTGGCACACACTAGGTCAGAGGGGTGAGCCTCAGGAGTCATGGTACCACCTCCCCCCTGGCAAGACAGTAGAATGGAAACTGAGGCTGTGCTCAAGACAGAGTATGAGCACATTTTTAGCGTTATGAATCAAGAATATTGATAATGAAACTTATTCCATAATATAGATATTTGTACCTTTTCTATGAACTGATAAAAAATTCTGAGAAACCTCTTGATTATGGATAACCATAAGGAGATGTCATTAAATCATCAGTGCCTTTCTATCTTTTTCTAAATATCCACTTTAAAACCAGTTTCTTTCTTTTTCATTCCTTTGTTTCTTACTCTGAACAGACCCCGGGTTGCAAATTCTATAGCTCTTGCCTTCTTTTTCATTTTATGGTTCAAACTCTAGTTCAAGACCTTCTTACTCATCGGAATCTCTGTAATTGCTACATAACTGATTTATCTAGTTTACTGACATATGTCATACATAAGAACCAAATCAATCTTCTAGTCTCTATTATACTATAAGTTCCAGAAAAGTAAGCCTGTATCTTTCTTATTTATCATAATAACAAAAATATTTTTTATTGAAAGCAGTAAAATCTGGCTAGGCTAACTTAGGCAGAAAATAACTTTATTGAAAGGATATTGGCCCTGACTGCTGTGGCTCAATAGATTGGGCATCGTCCCACACACACACAAAAAGGTTCGAATCACAGGTTCGAATTCCGGTCAGGGCACATTCCTGGATTGCAGACCAGGTCCCCAGTTGGGGGTGTGCAAGAGGCAACCAACTGATGTTTTTCTTCCTCTTTTTCTCCCTCCCTTCCCCCTCTCTAAAAATAAATTAAAGCCTTAAAAAAATAAAGATAGGGTACTGGATAGCTCCAAATATCAAATGTGAATCTGAGAATCTAAAAGAGAAAAGGGAGTGGGAAACAAGTGAAATTGACTAAAACAGAGGATAAAACTGGCAATTCCACTGCCTTTAAATATTACTCTTGGAAGCTGTGATATCTGCTCCCTTGTCATCACTATAAATAATCTCTATTTGTCCTTCTGTCACTCCCTCAAAATTAAAAGAGCTCATTGGAAGCATACCATAGACCAAGCCCAGTCAAATGTCCATATATGTCTAAGTCTCCTTACTTACTCTTTCATACCTGATTTCCACATCACCCATCTCTGGATGAGGCTGAGCTCTCGCTCGCTCTCTCTCTCTCTCTCTCTCTCTCTCCCCCTCCCCATCCCTCTCTCTTTTAATCGTAATCAAGCCTGAATATTTGGCAACATAGGGACCAAATTTTAAAGTTAACCAGCAACAATAAATTCTCTATCCATACTCTAATAGTGAAAGAGGGAAAAAAAGAGAAACTAATCAAAATATACAAATTTGTACAAGTTATTAAAAAGAAGACAAGTGCTCAGAGTCTCTCAATTGAATGGCCTAGCAAATTGGTTTCTTGTTATTTAGTACAGCTCCGACCCTATGTAAATGTCTTGACAAAGTGATCCCTTAAAACAGGGCTTCTTGCCTTTCATCACTCATGCCCATGTTCTCTTATCTCTAGGACCTCGGTCATACTGTTTACTGGCTGGGAATGCCCTGCCCTTTACCTCCTCTTGTGTGAATCCTTTTCTGCTTTTAAGAGCAGAGAAAAATCCACATTCTTCATGAATTTGTCTTTAATCCTCCCCACAGGAAGCCAAACTCTGTTCCAGATCTTAGCTTTAGGTTTGCAGCAATCCTCTGACATGCCTTACATGGTATTCTATCATATGTGTAGCTTGTTTTCTGTCATTTTTAGTTTGTCTACCTTGAAAAATCCCCATTGTCATTATCTTGTTTGTTTCTAAAATTTTAGTGAGAATAAGAGATCTTTAACTTTTAGGTTAATTAAGAAAAATATAAATTTTAAGTCAGCATATGATATAGAGCAGATGTCTTTATATTTTATATTACAAGTTATGTTATAGCAACTGTAGATAAATTATTTAAAATGTGGTTTAAATCCATCAGTCATATTTTATCATTTTGATTCAATTAGGGATCCATGGACCTAATTTTAAAATGAATAGTGATGAATGTACAAAAAGCTGAAAGAAAATAAATATTAGTCAACTCTAATTCACCTATTGGCTTATAGAATGTTATTATGTTTTAAATCTATTATCTCAGGTCACGAAGTCCTCACAGTTTGTCAAAAAGGATGAGATAATTCCTCTTACATCCAGGAAGGGATTTTAGATTTAAAGAGAAAAGCAAATAAACAAAAAGAACCAGAAAATGGCATTAAAAGCTAGTATTAAGCAAGCTTATGGGATCGAGACCTGGATTCCCTCCAGACTACATTTGAAGAAGCTTGCCTGTTACACCATGAAGTGGTTCATGCTTGGTTTCCTGCTGGTCATCAGGCTGGAAGGAAGTTTGTTGAATTAGGGGGAAGAAACCTAAATGACAACCATGAAAAAACCAGTCCCAGTATGAATCATAATCCATTAGCCTGGATTTGACAAGTGTATTATAGTGAACCTGAATTTGAAGACAAACCACAAATCACTGTCCCAATAATCTGTCTTAAAGGTGAATGCTTCTATGTGAATGGTGGTATTTCCCACATCAATATATGTATTTATGTATATATGGCATGTAAATATATATGTAATATGTACTTAAATATATGTAATATAATGCATATATAAAATAAAATATGGTATGGTGATTTTGTAATTTCTCTATTATGTGGAAACAAAACCCAATTCCTGAATTTCTAGTCATTTTTGGAAATTATCATAATCTTTCCTGATTCTTCTTTTCACTCAGAAATACGCAGCAGGACAAAAGTTTTACCAGGCCAAGTGTGTCTGAGAGATTCTGGGTGCTTCTCACAGCTGAGGTCAACCTGGCTGTGTTGTGGTCTCTTGGGCTATTAGAACCTACGTTAACATGGGCTTTCTGATTCCCTGGAACACAGAGATTCTTATCTGGAAAATATCTAGGCTTTATGAAGATTTTTTGTTTGTTACTAAAGAAATAGAGTAAGAAAATGACATTGCTGCACTAAAAATCTGTCCCACCCGGGAGCACTGGAATAAGAGATAATGTGAAATACCAACTGTGGACCAAAGGCAGTAAAAACCTTTTTAGGAAAAAAAATCTGTTTTAAGTAAACATTTTTTTTCATTTGAAAAACAAATGACTTCAACAGAATGACCAGTTTTTCTGATAGCATTTTATTAGCATGTGAGCACATTTTACCCAGAAAAGATTAGTTACTCTTCAAAGAAATAGTTGGAAATGGAAAAATACACATAGGAAACAAACAAAAATTTTTCTTAGCTTACCAAAAAGTAAATGGATTTATATCAATGAGTTATCATCTTCACTAATATAAACTTGCTTAAAATAGAAAACATGAAGCTAGATGTGAATAACCTAGTTTGGGTAAAAAGAGTCCAAAAGAATGAAAGCCCCCTAGCTGGGTCTTCCCTGCAGGATGGAGTAGGAGCTGGATCAAGTAGGAGGTCTGTCCAGATAGTGGCGCTGTTTGACTCTTTTGCTCTTTCTGATTGCAATGCGTTAGTTTAAGGTTAGTTTGCCATACCTCCTTTAGGACTCCATATGGGGCAAGAGAGCCCAACATACTTTAAAATAATCACTTCTAATTATTTTACTTGAAAGGCAGAAATTAGTCTTAAAAACTATGTGGTTTTAAAAATAATAATGCACTCATATACAGCACTCGAGACTGTAGGTTAACTACTCATCCATATCCCTCAAAGCAACATTAAGGTAAACATAGCTATGTGTGTCCCTGTCTTTAGTGCCAATGCCCTGCTCACGGGAAGTTATGGTGCCATAGCCACATTCTGTGTTTGGGTAGATGACAGGCATAGTCATGAAATTACAGCTGGGAGGCCTGTGAAAGACTGCTATAGAATCATAGTTGACTCCTGAGTGGCCTTCTCTGCTGTCTGCCTCAGGAAGTCACTTGTCTCTCCTTTGACCTTCCTGAGACATGTAAAACAGGTGTTTCCAAAGTACGCATGAAACTGAACAACATTCCCTCCCAGTCAAATTGCCTAAAACTCTTTAGATTCCCTACAAATTATCAAGTTATATACTTATGGTGTGGAGTGGAAAGGTAGCTTCCCACTCTCAGTTCTCAAGTCTTCGGCCCAAAGACAAAGACCTAAGAAGTGATTGATGCCTACACACCAGCTCACAATTTCTGCAAGGAAAAGCCTTTCCACCCACAGGATTGACCACGACATTCTTTTTCCTGGCTCCATCCCAGCTAGCACAGAGTCTAATACTGCCATATCTGGAATATTCATTATTTCTTCTGCAGTTTTTAGGTTTTATGGGGAGAACATAGGTAAGGCCAAATCAGGTGTCGGGTCATTGAATACCAACAAGAAAATTGCATTCAATCCTGTAAGAACAGTGGACTTAAATCTGTAAGGCATCAAGGAACCGTTTTGAACTACATTCTTCCTTTGGGAAATGTATATTGGAAGCAATGTGAAGCATGAATTAAAAAGCAGAATGTATTTCATAATATTGTCCTTAAAGTTACAGCATTTAGGGAATTCTTTAACTATTAAATTACATTGCAGTTAATATATAATAAAGCTATCAGTGAACAATAGCATTAAATTAGCCAAGTACACAACCTGGTCCAACATTGCATATAATAGAGGCCACACCGGTACAAACATGTCAGGCCAAGAACTATAGCACCATCTGGAAATGATAAAATTGGAATGAATCTGTAATGCACTAGGGTCTCTCTGGGTTTCAGGGCTCGTGACAAGAAAAAGATGACCAACAACCTAACATTTCATAGTTTTGTATATCCACATTCACATACGTTTTAGATTATTTTGGGTTATAGGGAGGCAGAAAATACTTCATTTATGTAATTTTAGTCACTTGCAGTGATATCCCTAGTTTTAGTTAGAAAGGAATTATCTATAATCGTGGCAAATATTGATGTTGAGTAAAAGTGATTACTCTTTGGGGGCCTCTTAATACCCTCTGTTTACTCAGCTCTTACTTTCCCTGCTATGGTAAATAGATTCTTGATTTTCTTTCAAGTCTGCAGTCTCTGTATGTGCTGAGGGAGAAAAAGAACTCTGATAATAAGATACTCTCCCCTCCACCACAATCTCGTGTTTTCTCTCACCTCGGTTGCCCAAACCCACTAACCAGCCTCTCTCTGCCAGTCTTTCTATCACTAGTTTGTAGTTGCATAATTTTAAATAAGCTGTGTGTGTACTCCTGTGTGTGCACACATAAATACACACAGTGTTGTGCAAATGCACACATGTAGAAGTGCCTATATTATGTCTACATAAATTTTGAACCTGTCAGCTCACCCTGATATTTTTTGTAGCTTTTTAGCCTTGACTAGATATAGCTATTCACTTCGAAAATAATCATCACTTTCTTTTTTAAATTTATTTTTATTTTGTTTAATTCTACTTATTGTTATTCAAGTACAGTTGTCCCCATTTTTCCCCTCCACCACTCTCCCCCATCCCACCCTCAATTCTACCCCCCTTTGGCTTTGTCCATGGGTTCTTTATACATGCTCTTTGATGACTCTTCTCCTTCTTTCCCCCATTATCCCCACTCCCCTCTCTTCTGGTTACTATCTGTTTGTTCTTTATTTCAATGTATCTGGTTATATTTTGCTTGCTTGTTTGTTTTGTTGATTAGGTTCATACTTACAGGTGAGATCATATGGCATTTGTCTTTTACATCCTGGCTTATTTCACTTAGCATAATGCTCTCCAGTTCCATCCATGCTGTCATGAAGGGTAGGAGCTCCTTCTTTCTTCCTGCTGTGTAGTATTCCATTGTGTAAATTTACCAGTTTTTTTTTTTTTTTTTATCCATTCATTTACTGATGAGCACTTAGGTTTCTTCCAGCACTTGGCTGTTGTAAATTGTGCTGCTATGAACATTGGTGTGCATGGGTTCTTTTGAATTGGTGATTCAGGATTCTTAGGGTGTAATCCCAGCAGTGGAGTTGCCAGGTCAAAAAGGCAGTTCCATTTGGCATTTGTCCTCAGATACTTAACAGCCTCTGTATTGGATTCAACTTCTGAAAACTTTTAGATTTCCTTTACCTTGTCCCTCCTGTTGGACTTTTGACTCTTCTCTTTTGCATAGCCTTTCTGACCAGCCCAACAAGCCCTCCTGATTCATAGGCCCTACATGCTCCCCACACTTCTCTGTATGTCCCAGACCCTTTGTTGGTTTTTGTCCAAACAGAGGTTGCATGCATACCATCATCTTTCCAGGAATATCTACACTATCAGATACTGAAACCAAATAAGAAGATCAAAATGATTCTCTTAGGATTCCACCTTAGACATGACTATTTTTAAATTAAAAGATAGATGAATATTTTTACACTTCATAAAGAAACTTAAGGAAAGATAAATATAAAATTATAATTCAAAATAAACTCAAGCCAGGAATTCTTGGGAATTGCATTTAAATGATCATCTTTCCTCTGACAGATTTTTGTGATATTTTTTCATTCTGTTCATAAAATACCTGCCAGAGACAAACAATTGCCAACTTATAACTGATGTATTGTATTTTGCAATGAGCACTGCACCATTTATGTCATGAGTATGGCAGTGTTTGGCAAAAGCTTAATTCCTCCTCATTAAAACCGAATGTCCTTGCATGTATTTTTCTGTTCAATACAGGCAATCCATTTTGCTTTCACTAAACATATTAGTCATAAAGATAAAAATCCATCAGATTATCCTTGGGCAATTTAGGTTTTTATTGGATTTATATGAAATTCATGAAAATGTTTCATTGTATTTCACTGCAAATTATCAGTATAAAGTGATTTTTATTGCTTTAAGAATAATATTTCAGCTGCTGCCCAAAGTAGGTGAACAATGAAATTCAACATTCTGTAAGAGGACAAAGAAATAGCTACAATGTCAGAAATTGCAACTGGCTGCGTAGCACAAAATGAAATAGAATGTGGTAATCAGAGGAACTTTTTGCTTACAGGGCATGTAAAAGTTAGTTAATAATGCCAGTTCCTAAACCACTTTAGCTCAGGTGGATTTTTTCCTAAAATATATTCTTTTTCTCTCAACATTTATCATAACACAAAAAGGCAGATTTACTTTTACATATTTATATATAACCTTGTTTGCAAAAGCCCTTTGTGTAAAATCTCATAAAACTTCTAAAACAGTTGGTAAAAATCCATAGCATCTACATGAATGAATAATTTTCTTTAGTAAATTATAAATTTATATTAAAATATATTAGAAAGTTACTTTTTTTATCCTCACCCAAGGATATGTTTATTGATTTTTAGAGAAAGAGAAAGGGAGAGGAAGAGGCAAAACCATTGATGTGAGAAACATTGATCTGTTGCCTCCTATATGTGCCCCAACTGGTGGTCGAACCTGCACCTAGGTATATGGCCTGACCAGGAGCTGAACCCACAACCTTTTGGTGTACAGGACAATTCTCTAACCAACTAAGCTGTCTGGCTAGGAGCTGTACATTTTCTTTTTTTTCCTGATCTATCCTATATTGTGGTTTATTAAATCAATTACTCAATTAATCAATTGGATATAGTCAATTAGTCAATACACTTTTTAGAAATTATTTATTTATTTTTTAGAGAGAGGAGAAGGGAAGGAAAAAGAAAGGGAGAGAAACATCAATGTGTGGTTGCCCCTCATGCGCCCCATACTGGGGACCTGGTCCTCAACCCAGGCATGTGCCCTGACTAGGAATTGAACTGGCAACCTTTTGGTTCGCAGTCCATTGCTCAATCCACTGAGCCACACCAGCCAGGGCTAATACATTCTTTATTTCATTAATGTTGGTTACCCTAATACAATTAAAAAATGAACTATTCAAAGAAAGCATGTCACAGAGAAAAATAGAGCAAGTAGAAGTAATTTTTAAAAAGTGAAACTATTCTAATTGTTGATTTATCATTTGTCAATTTAAGAAGTATTTATTGAACCCATTAACTCTGCTGGGCATTAAGATGTCACTGTATTCTCAAATGGAGGTTGAAAGTTTTCTAGCTCTGACTTGGAATGCCCAAGTACAATGTGAAACCACCATGCTAGAATGGGTAAAGACCTGGTAAAGATGTTGTTGCTGTGACATAACTGATATTTCTTGATGGGATTTCTTTGACTGTGGGACTTCCTTTTGATTTCAAAACCACTGTTCCCAAAACTAACTTGCAATAGAAACCCCCTATACCCAGGGTGTCAAACTCATTTTCACTGGGGGCCACATCAGCTTTGTGGTTGCCTTCAAAGGGTAGAAATAATTTTAGGACTGTATAAATGTAACTACTCCTTAACTGTTAAGGAGTTGAAATTACATTTGGCCCTTTGAAGGCAACCGTGAGGCTGATGTGGCCCCCAGGGAAAATGAGTTTGACACCCCTGCCCTATACCCTAAACTGGCATTTCTTAATCAGTTTTCTGTTGAGCAACAGAGAGCAAATGCTCATATGCTTGTCATGCGACTTGTGCAGTATGGGCAAGAAAGTGATGACTTCCAACAATTTTTAGATGATAGCTATAAATCCACATCCCTATTTAGCACTGGAGAAGCATATTTGGTGAGATACTAGGGAGTCAGCATAATTTTATTGTTGATGCAGCCTTGAATCAGCTCCAATATAGAAAGAATAAATCAATTACAAACTACAATATGAGATACACTTTACTGTTGATCTCCATATACATGAGACTTGTGATCCATTTGAGAAACATTCCCCTAAATCTAATATGATATAATATATTAAAGTGTCTGTGTGTGTGTGTGTAAATGCACTAAGCTTTCGTAGCAGTCCCATGGTCCCTTCTTCCTGCCCCAGCATCAGGTCTACACAATACCCTTAATCAGATACAGTCCGAGCAATGTAGACTTAACAATAAAACACCTTTAAGTTAAATAATGAATCACATTGTCAAATGAATCTGCATTTTCTTAGAGTGTCTTTCTTTCCTCCTCTCTCTTCTTCTGTCATGGTCACCAATGTTTCCTAATTCCTTCTCTTTCTTCCTTTCCTTCTTTCTATCCTTACAGTGTTCTTTGAGATATATGAAAATGACACTCTCAGCACTAAATGTGCTGTTTTAGTTTGCCTTCCTGATACAGGTTTTAGTTTTGTACAGATCATTCTCTTCCACAGAGTAACTTTTTCATGTATGAACAACAGCAAACATTTCCAAGGAAGCTAACGAAGGTTAGGACTGATATGACACCATTTCCCTGTGAATTCAGAGGCTTGTATCTCAGTTCCATTGCTCTTCAACAACTTGACTAAACAGCTCACTGGGCATGGTAACAAATGGACCAGTGTGCTTGACCAATTGACAGTACACTTTAGTTAAGTATTGTGTATTTTAAATGTTGGATTTTAAAAGGAATTTGAAGAAACTAGGAACCTAAACAATAAAACAAACAAACAAGCAAAATATAACCAAAGACACTGAAATAGGGAACAGGCTGACAGTCCCCAGAGGGGAGAGGGGAGGGAATTTCAGGGGAAAAGGGGGTTTATAGGAACAAGTATAAAGGACACATGGACAAAAACTAGGGGGGGGTGGAAATGGGAGGGAGGTGGAGAGGGCTAGGGAGTGGGCTGGGATGGGAGTAAAAGACAGAAAACTGTACTTAAACAACAATTAAATTAAAAAAATACAAAAATTTCAAAAGAAAATCATAAAGCATTCAGTATAGGCTCTGAGTGATATTGATGCTGAGAGTTTATATATATGTATATAAGTTTATATGTTATATTATTTTTAGAGAAGTTTTCATTTTACAATGAAATTAAGTGGAAATTTCAGATAGTCCCTGTATACCCATCTCCCTCCATACCCACAGCCCTGCCTATGAGCAACATCCATGCCACAGAGGCATATTTATTGCAATGGATGAACCAACTCCAACACACTACTGTCATCCAAGTCCATGGTTTATATTAAGGCTCTCTCTTGGTGGTGTAAGTTCTATGAGTTTTGACAAATGTGTAATGACATGTCTAATCTGTCCGACTTCTAAACACAGTATCATAGACTGAGTGGTTTACAAATATCAAACATTCATTTCTCACAGTTATGGAGGCTAGGAAGCCCAAGATCAAGATGTTGACAGATTTGGTGTCCAGGAGGAAACTGTTTCCTCATAGACAGTGCCTTCTTGCTGTGTCCTCATGATGCAGAAAGAGCAAGGGAGCCGTCTCCAACCACTTTTACAAAGTCACTAATCCCATTCATGAGGGTTCTACCCTCATGACCTAACCACCACCCAAGGGACCATTTCCAAATATTATGACATCGGGGATTAGGTTTCAATGCATGAAATTTGGGGAGACATAAACATTCAGTCTGTAGCATGGCAGGTACCCACCATTAGAATGTCATACAGAATGGCATCACTCTGAAAATTCCCTAGCTCTACATGCTCAACTCTTCTTTCCCCTGAGCCCTTGGCAACCATTGATTTTTGTACTCTGTCCACAGTTTTACCTTTTCCAGAATCTCATGTAGTTGGTTGGAATCAGACAATATATATAGCCTTCTTAAGTTGACTTTTTTTTTTACTTAGTAATGTGCATTTAAGGTTGGGCTAAGATTTTTCAGTTTAAAAAAGAGAGTAATTAATACTGTTCATTTTATATATGAAAACACATTCAAGAATAAATACATGGCTCCATGGCTGACATTCAAGAATAAATACATTGATATTTAAAGTTTAAAGGCCTACATCCAAGATTACTCTATCCAGCAAAGTTATCATTTAGAATGGAAGGACAGATAAAGTGCTTTCCAGATAAGATCAAGTTAAAGGAGTTCATCATCACCAAGCCCTTATTATATGAAATGTTTAAAGGGACTTAACTAAGAAATAGAAGATCAAAACTATGAACAGTAAAATAATAACAAACTCACAACTATCAACAAATGAACCTTAAAAACATAAACAAACTGCCCTGGCTGGTGTAGCTCAGTGGATTGAGCGCGGGCCTGCAAACCGAACGATCGCGGTTCGATTCCCAGTCAGGGCACATGCCTGGGTTGCAGGCCAGTTCCCAGCAGGGGACGCACAAGAGGCAACCGCACATTGATGTTTCTCTCCCTCTCTCCTTCCCTTCCCCTCTAAAGATAAATAAATAAAATCTAAAAAAAAGAAAAAAAAAAAAAGAAGGTACTTACCTTTAAAAAAAAAAAAAAACATAAACAAACTAAGCAAAAACCACTAGAACAGGAACAGAATCACAGAAATGGAGATCACATGGAGGGTTGTCAGTGGG
This sequence comes from Glossophaga mutica, assembly GCA_039655065.1. Classification (NCBI taxonomy): domain Eukaryota; kingdom Metazoa; phylum Chordata; class Mammalia; order Chiroptera; family Phyllostomidae; genus Glossophaga; species Glossophaga mutica. Next base: position 165,647,466 of record CM077303.1, read on the forward strand.
GAGGTGGAGGGGGAGAATGGGGGAAAAGGCACAGGGAATAAGAAGCATAAATGGTAGGTACAAAATAAACAGGGGGAGGTTAAGACTAGTATAGGAAATGGAGAAGCCAAAGAACTTATATGTACAACCCATGGACATGAGCTAAAAGGTGGCAGTGCTGGTGAGAGGGAGGATACAGGGTGGGGGAGAATAAAGGGAAGAAAAAATGGGACAACTGTAATAGCATAATCAATAAAGTATACTTAAAAATAAATAAAAAATAGAAAAAATGTAACTGCTCAAAGAGAGTATATAACAGAATTCTTTTAATTCAAAAGATACACATAGTACATTTGCCAGGAATAAGCATTTTATTTGAAATTAGGACTGGAGGAAGCTTTTCTATAAAAACATGTGTATATAAAACTTTCATTAGGTAAAACAAGAGACTTAAAAGAAGTTGTGAGCTTCTGGGGAGGTGCTTCTGGCTAAGAACCAACTTAGACTCCCATAGGGTCCAAGTTTATATTCTTCTTTCATTAGAAATCTTCCTGTGAGAAATTTGAGAAGTGACTCAGGGGAGATTTAATTTAAGACAAAATACTTTTTGTAATATCTCCTCTTTCATTTCTGATTGTGTTTATTTGAGTCCTCTCTCTTTTTTTCTTGATGAGCCTGCTTAAAGGCTTGTCGATTTTGTTGATCTTTTCAAAGAACCAACTCCTGGATTCATTAATCTTTAGGATTGTGCTTTTAGTCTCTATGTCATTTAATTCTGCTCTTATCTTGGTTATTTCTTTCCTTCTACTTGCTCTGGGCTGTCTTTGTTGTTGTTCCTCGAGTTCTTGTAGGCGAAGGGTTAGGTTGTTTGCTTGAGATGTTTCTGTCTTTTTTAGATAGGCCTGTATTGCTATAAGCTTCCCTCTGAGGACTGCCTTTGCTGTGTCTCATAAGTTTTGGGTCGATGTGAGTTCATTATCGTTTGTTTCCAGAAACTTTTTGATTTCCTCCCTAATTTCATTCTTGACCCATTCATTGTTTAATAGCATGCTATTCAATCTCCATGATTTTGAGGGTTTTGGGTTTTTCTCCTTGGTGTTCGTTTCTAGTTTCAGTCCCTTGTGGTCAGAGAAAATGCTTGGTATGATTTCAATTTTCTTGAATTTGTTGAGGCTTGATTTGTGTCCTATCATGTGGTCTATCTTTGAAAATGTTCCATGTGCATTTGAAAAGAAAGTGTATTTAGCTTCTTTGGGATGAAGGGCTCTATATATATCAGTTAAGTCCATTTCCTCTAGAGCGTTGTTCAATGCCACAATATCTTTGTTGATATTTTGTTTGGAAGATCTGTCCATTTTTGACAGTGGGGTGTTAAAATCACCTACTATAATTGTGTTGCTGTCTATATCTTTCTTGAAGTCCTCTAAAATTTTCTTGATGTATTTAGGTGCTCCTCCGTTGGGTGCATATATATTTACAATATTTATGTCTTCTTGGTGGATTCTTCCCTTGAGTATTATGAAGTGACCTTCTGGGTCTCTCTTTATGTCCCTTCTTTTGAAGTCTATTTTGTCTGATATGAGTATTGCTACCCCAGCTTTTTTTTCCTGACCATTTGCTTGGAAAATTTGTTTCCAGCCCTTCACTTTGAGCCTGTGTACGTCTTTTGTCCTGAGGTGGGTTTCTTGTAGGCAGCATATGTGTGAGTCATGCTTTCTTATCCATTCAGCTATTCTATGTCTTTTGATTGGAGCATTTAATCCATTTACATTTAAGGTTATTATTGATAGGTAATTATTCATTGCCATTTTCATACCTGTGTTCCTCTCTCTCTTTCTCTCTCTGTCTTTTCCTTTCTTCCCTTAAAGCAGTCCCTTTAGTATCTCTTGCAGCATTGGTTTGGTAGAGGTGTATTCTTTTAGACTTCTTTTGTTTGGGAAGCTCCTTATTTGGCCTTCTATCTTGATTGAAAGCCTTGCTGGGTAAAGTAGTCTGGGTTGCAGGCCTTTGGTTCTCATTGCTTGGAATATTTCTTGCCATTCTCTTCTGGCTTGGAGCGTTTCCATTGAGAAGTCAGATGCTAACCTGATTGGGGCCCCCTTGTATGTTACTTCCTTTTTCTCCCTTGCTGCCTTTAAGATTCTCTCTTTGTCTTGGAATTTTGCCATTTTAATTATGATGTGTCTTGAGTGGGCCTGTTTGGGTTCCTTTTGATTGGGACTCTCCATGTTTCCTGGATTTGTGTGGTTTTTTCTCTCACCAAATGAGGGAAGTTTTCCATCATTACTTTTTCAAACAGGTTTTCTATCCCTTGTTCTTGTTCTTCTCCTTCTGGTATCCCTATTATACGAATATTATTCCGTTTCATGTTGTCTTGCACTTCTCTTAAACCCTCTTCATTCTTCTTAAGCCTCTTTTCCTTATCTTGCTCATTCTGGGTGTTTTTTTCTATTTTGTCCTCCAACTCGCTGATCCGATCTTCTGCTTCATCGATTCTGCTTTTCATTCCTTCTACTGTGTTCTTCAGTTCAGAGATTGTGTTCTTCATTTCCTCTTGGCCCTTGTTGATAGTTTCTATTTCCTTTTTCATGTTGATATAGTTTGCCGTGAGTTCATCATAACTTCCCTGTAGTTTATGGTAGCTCATTGAGAGCTCATTGAGCTTCCTGACAACCATTGCTTTGAACTCGATATCTGATAGTTGAGTTGCCTCTGTTTCATTTAGCATTCTTTCTTGAGCTTCCTCCTTTCCTTTCGTTTGGGGATTGTTCTTTTGTCTTCCCATTGTTTGTAAGACTCTTGTTGTTAGCCTCAGCTTCTTAAATTGATCTGTTCTGGCTCCCTGGGTTTGTGGTATGACCTTCTGTGGTAGAATATCTGTGAGATTCAGTGGTGGATTCTCCTTCGGGTATCCTGTTGTTCACCGCTTTCACTGTCTCATCAGCTGGTATACCCTCTTTTGGGGGCCAACTCTGGTTTTTGTTTTTGTTTTTGTTTTTCCCCACAGTTTCAGGCTTGCTTGTTTGTTTGTTTTGTCTCACTCGTGGGTATTTACAAAAAGAAGAGGGGGGAAAATGAAAAAAAGAAGCAAGAGGAAACAAGAGGAAGGTAGAAGAGATAAAATTGAAAAGAAAGGAAGAGGGGATAAGAGAAGAAGGAATTGAAGGGAGGCAAAAGGAGTTGGGGAGTAAAGAAGAAGATATAACCAATGAAGAAGGAGTAGTTAAAAACTCATATAGATAGACAGGCTTACAAACAAAAAGACACTAACAAACTGGCAAAACAAAAAAGAGACACGCACACAGACATCCCCACACAAATATAAGCAGCTGGGGGGGTGGGGGAGGAACAAGCAAAGCACAACAAAATATTTAAAAAAATAAAATAAAATAAATAAAAATATATTAAAAAAATAAAATGAAAAAAATGAAAAAACAAAACAAAACAAAACAAACAAGAAAAAAACACCCTCTTGTTGTTTTCAAACTTGCCAGCCTGTTTTTCAGGTCTTGCTGGCTGCAATGGCCGAGGGGTGATCTTACTGCTTTTCTCTGTGTTCAGAACTCAGTCCTCATTGTGCTATGTATCCCAGCGTTAGTGGGCGCCTCTCCCCACAGGGTTTCCAGCGTGTGATCTGAGCCTCCTTGTGTGTGCGCACTTCACCGAGTTTATGGGTGTGTGTTAGGTTCTCCAGACGTGCACAGCCGCCTGCCTTTTTCCCTGGGAGGCTTTCAGTGTTCGGGCACAGCTGCCTGCCTTTGTTTCTGAGAGGGGCCTGCGTTCCAGCTGCTATCCGGCACCTGCACCTTGGGCTGGAGCTGTCCGCATTTGCACCTTTGGCTCCACAGCTGTCTCCAGCGGCCTGCGCCTATGTTTTCACGAGTGTCCACTAGCCCGCGACGACCGTGTGCGGTCCCCTGGGGGTGTCTATTTTCAGGCAGATGTCTCACTTCGCCCGTGCCTCTGTCTCTGTTGGGGGGCCTGTGCTTTCGTAGTCGCCCGGCGACCATGAAAACTCGGTTCAAAGTCGCGCAGTGACCTGGTGCGGGGCACCCACTTTCGCTCCCTCTCGGGGCACCCACTTTTGCTCAGGCGCAGTCGCACGGTGGCCCCTGAGATCTCCCAGCCGGTTCAGCGGCTGACCCAGCTCCCTCCCCAGGGCCCTGGGGCAGGCTTGGCGGAGCGCCAGGCCGGGGCCTCAGCCACCCTGCTCTCCGAGCACTGGAACCCTGGGCTCTTATTGTTCCGAAGAGCTCTCCTTACCGCTTGTTTTTCAGTGTCCGCTACAATTTCCGACCTCTTATTCTCCAATATGCTGTGTTACTGTTCCTTGTCTGTTCTGGTCTTTCAAAGATTGGTTTGGTTTTTCTCCCGTGTGTAGAGGGGGAATAGGGTGTGCTCCCTCCTACCATGCCGCCATCTTCCCCCTCCAATAAGACAAAATACTTTTTGATGGTTGGATAGTATCTCGGATTGGATTCCCAGGAAAGTGGACTCTGAGCACAGATTCCCAAGTGGAAGGTTTATTGGAAATTCTTTCAGCAACAAGCCCCGTGAAGTGAAGGAAGCAGCACTGGGGCACAGGGGGCTCTGGGCTGTGATGCAGAAGCAACAGCGGCCTCGGTGGATGCTGTGGAAACTCTAGAGTTGCACTGGCCCTCAAAACATCCCACATTCAAGCACATGGGTTGGCTCACCTTATCCCCTATTCACTAGTCAATGAATGGAACAGTTCCTGTGAGGCAAGGTAACGTCAGAGAGAAATTCCTGGAGCTGAACTCAAGAGATGAGTTGTCATCTGGTAGTGTCTTGGCAGCTGGGGAAATGAACACCTTAATCATTTTTTAAAAATCCTCTCCTAAGGATATGTTTATTGATTTTAGAGTGAGAGGAGAGAGAAAAGTGCAGGGGGCTGGGGCAAAGAGAGAAATAGAGAAAATATATATCAGTTGCCTCCCATATGTGCCCTGGCCAGGAATCGAACTTGCAACATTTTGGTATATGGGGCACCAATGATCCAATCAGCTGAGCTTGAGCCTCCTGGCCAGGGCTGAACACCTTAATGCTGATGGAACACAGAATCCACTAGAGGTACTACAAGCTCACCAGCTTCCTTGTAAAGAAGGGCCTAGAATAAATGAGTTGTGAGCACTGCTTGATATAAATGGCTCTGAAATTTAATGAAATTGCTATCTCCAAATAAAAGAGAGAATTTTATTTTTGTATATCTAGTATAAGAAAAAATATAAAGGAGTATATACATTTGGAATAGGTTGAGGAGCATGAGGAATTTGTGCTTGTCTTTGAAGAGAGAGAATTATTTACCTCATGTTTTTATCAGAAAAGATCTTAGCTAAGTAATAGGAGTGTTACTAAAGTTGTTTCTAGATTTTCATCACATGCAAAAATTTATTCAACACTTTTAACTTTTGGTGAGTTCATAAAGATGAATGATTAGTACATAAAACATTTTGGAAAAAAATAAAGTTAAGGATGTCTGACCTTCCTTTAACATGAGATTAAGATAACAAAAAGAATGAAGAGAAAGTGTGTATTTGACAATGGTTAAATATCAAAAGATTTTATATGTATTACATATATAAAAACATATATATCAAGTCCAATTTACTCTCTAAACTTTCATTTAAAATGTTGACATTGGAATACTGCAATTGTATTGGGTTGGCCAAAAAGTTCATTTGTTTTTTTCTGTAAGATGGCTCTAGGAGTGCTCAGCTTTACAGTTGTCTTTAACTTCATTAGAAACAATTTTGTTAGACTGTATTGTGACACCTGTCATATCAGTGTGCATTAAAAAATAACATAAAAGTTGATGAACTTTTGTGTACCCATTTTAATATTTAAAAGGGAAGAAAATATGCAACATTTTGGCATATTATGCTTTATTATTTCAAAAAAGGTGAAAACACAACTGAATTGCAAAAAAAATTTGTGCAGTATATGGAGAAGGTGCTGTGATTAATTGAATGTGTCAAAAGTGGTTTGTGAAAATTTCTTCTTCTTTTTTTTTTTACTTTTTTTTTACCATTCAGTACATTTTTACTTTATTTTTATTTTTTTTTAATTTTAATTGTTGTTCTTGCACAGTTTTCTGTCTTCTTCTCCCATCCCAGCCCACCGCCCCAGCCCTCCCCACAACCCTCCCATTTCCATCCCCCCTAGTTTCTGTCCATGTGTCCTTTATACTTGTTGCTCTAAACCCTTTCCCTTTCCCCTAAAATTCTCTCCCCTCTCCTCTGGTGACTGTCAGCCTGTTCCCAATTTCAATGTCTTTGGTTATATTTTGCTTGTTTGTTTGTTTTGTTGATTAGGTTCCTGTTAAAGGTGAGATCATATGATATTTGTCCTTCATTGCCTGGCTTATTTCACTTAGCATGATGCTCTCCAGTTCCATCCATGCTGTTGCGAAGGGTAGGAGCTCCTTCTTTCTTTCTGCTGCATAGAATTCCATTGTGTGAATGTACCATAGTTTTTTGATCCATTCATTTACTGGTGGGCACCTAGACTGCTTCCAACACTTGGCTATTGTAAATTGTGCTGCTATGAACATTGGGGTGCATAGGTTCTTTTGGATTGGTGTTTCAGGGTTCTTGGGATATAATCCTAGCAGTGGAATTGCTGTGTCAAAAGGTAGATCCATTTTTAGTTTTCTTAGGAAATTCCATACTGCTTTCCACAGTGGTTGTACCAGTCTGCAACCCCACCAACAGTGCACTAGGGTCCCCTTTTCTCCACAACCTCTCGAACACTTGTTGTTTGTTGCTTTGTTTATGATGGCCATTCTGACTGGTGTCAAGTGGTATCTCATTGTGGTTTTAATTTGCATCTCTCTGATAGGTAGCAATACTGAGCATCTTTTCATGTGTCTCTGGATCCTCTGTATGTCCTCCTTGGAGAAGTGTCTGTTCAAGTCCTTTGACCATTTTTTAATTGGGTTGCTTGTCTTCTTAGACAGGCGTCGTTTAAGTTCTTTGTATATTTTGGAGATTAAACCCTTGTCTGAGGTATCATTGGCAAATATGTTTTCCCATACAGTTGGTTCTCTTTTTATTTTAATACTGTTTTCTTTGGCCGTGCAGAAGCTTTTTATTTTGATAAGATCCCATTTGTTTATTCTTTCCTTTATGTCCCTTGCTTTAGGGGGCATATCAGTGAAAATGTTGCTGCGTGAAATATCTGAGATTTTCCTGCCTATGTTCTCCTCTAGGATTTTAATGGTGTCATGGCTTATATTTAAATCTTTTATCCACCTTGAATTTATTTTTGTGTATGGTGTAAGTTGATGCTCAAGTTTCATTTTATTGCATGTAGCTGTCCAGTTCTCCCAACACCACTTGTTGAAGAGGCTATTTTTACTCCATTTTATGTTGCTGCCCACTTTGTTGAATATTAATTGACTGTAGAGACTTGGGTTTATTTCTGGGCTCTCTGTTCTGTTGCATTGGTCCATGTGCCTGTTTTTATGCTGGTAACAGGCTGTTTTGATTACAGTGGCCTTGTAGTACAGTTTGGTATCAGGTATTGTGATACCTCCTACTTTGCTCTTCTTTCTCAAGATTGCTGCAGCTATTTGAGGTTGTTCATGGTTCCATATAAATTTTTGAAGTGTTTGTTCTATGTCTGTGAAATATGCCATTGGTTCTTTAATGCTGTTGCACTGAATCTGTAAATTGCTTTGGGTAGTATGGACATGTTGATGATGTTAATTCTTCCAATCCATGAACACGGTATATGTTTCCATTTGTTTGTGTCTTCCTTGATTCCTTTCTTCAGTGTTGTGTAGTTTTCTGCATACAGGTCTTTTACCTCCTTGGTTAGGTTTATTCCTAGGTATTTTATTTTTCTTTTTGCTATATCGAATGGGATTTTTTTTCTTAATTTCTGCTTCTGCTGTTTCATTGTTGGTATACAAAAATGCCTGATTTCTGGATATTGACTTTGTATCCCACTGTTTGGCCAAATTCATTTATTAGGTCAAGTAGTTTTTTGGCTGAGTCTATCTGCTGGAGATTTTTCTTTTTTTTCAATTTTAATTTTTATTGTTGATCTTGTACAGTTTTCTGTCTTTTACTCCCACCCCAGCCCACCACCCCAGCCCTCCCCACCTCCCTCCCATTTCCAGCCCCCATAGTTTTTGTCCATGTGTCCTTTATACTTTTATGGATGATTTCCCACCATCAGGTAGACCAGTTAAAGTTGATAGTGATCAAATCAAGACATTAATTCAGAGCAATCAATGTTATACCATGTGGGAGATAGCTGACATACTCAAAATATCCAAACCAATAAAGTTATTGGTGAAAATGAAAAATGTGTCTTTTATTTTACAGAAAAAAGTAAATGAACTTTTTGGCCAACCATATATGCTGCTATGATCTTAGGCAGTTGGATATGAACATAGTACTAATGTCTCAAACTGCTTACCCTCTTCTCTAATTATTGTAAATATATTTTATTGATTATGCTATTTTAATTGTCCCATTTTTTCTCTCTTTTACTTTCCTCCACCCAGCAATCCCCCTCCCTCCAGCATCCCCCAACCTTAGTTTATGGCCATGGGTTGTACATATAAGTTCTTTAGCACATATAAGCTTTTGGCTAAAAAACTTATATGTATGTGATGTGTCTCGGTGTGGCCTTCTTTGGGTCCAACTTCTTTGGGATTCTCTGAGCTTCCTGGACTTGCATGTCTATTTCCTTTGCCAGATTGGGGAACTTTTCCTTCATTATGTTTTCAGATAAGTTTTCAAATTCTTGCTCTTCCTCTTCTCCTTCTGGCACCCTTATGATTTAGATGTTGGAACATTTAAAATTGTCCCAGAGGTTTCTAAGCCTCTCCTCTTTTTCTGAATTCTTGTTTTTTTCTCCTATTCCAAATTGTTGATTTGAGTCCCAGTTCTTCCCTTTACTGTTGATTCCATGTATATATTTTTTATTTCATTTTTTATAGACTTCACTTCTTTTTTTATTTTGTGTTAGTGCTCAACCATTTCTGTGAGCATCCTGATTACCAGTGTTTTGAACTCTGCATCTGATAGGTTAGCCATCTCCTCATTGCTTAGTTCTTTTCCTGGAGTTTTGATCTGTTCTTTCATTTGGTCATATTTTTTTGTCTCGATCCATCTGCTACATTGTAAGGGGCGGAGCCTCAGGTATTCACCAGGGAATGACACCCACTTTACTGCATTCTTATGCCATATATGGGGGATGGGTCAGAGAGGGAACAATGCTGCTTGCTTGGCTCATGCCCCACTTTCAGTCACTTCCCCCACTACCCAAGAGTGAATTGGGCCCTTCTGATGCTGATTCCTGGGTGGGTGGATTTGTGAATGTTCTAGGACCCCATGGTCCCTCCAGAAGACTCCCCTGTGAGACTGGGAGTTTATACTGCCACCACAACCCCTACAGGTGTTTATAGCCAGAGGTTTTGAGGCTTTATTTCCCTACGCTGGAACCCCACACTGGGTTACTCAGTCTGTCCCACTCCCCTGTTGTTCCTCCTGGTTTATGTGCTCACAATGGGGGGCTGCCAGGTCCTCCAGCTGCTGTCTTGCCTTGTTGCATGTCCTCTCTGCCCCACCTACCCATCACTGCCCCTCCTACCAGTCTGGATGAATGTTTTCACTTTAACTCCTTGGTTGTTGAACTTCCATACAATTCAATTTTCTGGTAGTTATGGTTGGTTTTTTTGTTTTGTTTTGTTTTGTTTTGTTTTTAAAATGGTGGTTGTCCTTTTGGTTGTGCAACAAAACAAAGTGTTATCTATCTGTGCCTCAATCTTGGCTGAAAGTTGTCTCCCCAAATTAAATATGCTGATTGCTATGAACAAAGACTCCTAAGCCACCACATAGATCTCAGATACATAGACTTTGAGTCTAACTACATTCTGAATACATCATCACTATTGGCTTAGTAGAGAGGTAAAAGTTTCAAATTTCATTTTTAAAGTGAATTCACAACATAAACTTCATATATAAAACAAATCATTCTTATGTAATTTATAAATAAAATTAGTTTAAAATTTAAGTAACACAAATAAATTACTTCTGAACTTTTCCTTACTACTATCTATTTTTCCCCTTAATGTACTGATGAGTCCATCAACAATTGTCACAGAAACAATGTGAAGAACAAGAACAGTTCCACTAATATCCCAGCAAATTAGTACAGCCCTGTGTATTTAGTTCCACTCTCTAGAGAATATAGATAAATATAAAGAACTTATATGTGAATATACATGATTCTTTGCTCACACTAAGTTTTGACTTAGATTTGACTTAGACATTTGCTGCAGAATAGGTTCACATGATAAAAGTTTATCAAACTGGCAATAGATCAATACAATTTGGACATTCAAATTGTATGTACCTCAGTATCCTCATCTGTAAAAACAGCTGGGTAGGTTTGAATCACATTATCATCAAGATTCCTGCAAGTGCAGTATCCTGGCTTAAACTATGATTTACCTGCTCTTTTAGATTTGGAAGCACAAGGCCCTTGAGCTGGACTCAAGACCCAAGGCCAAAGTACAGTGCTAACAAAACCAGTGTAGACCTCTGCTTCTGTGGCTCATCATTGACCATGGTCAAAGGAGTCCAATTCCCCAAGTGGTGGCCACTGAGGGACCATTAGTTAACTGTACACTGATATAATAACAATTCCCTTAAATTCTAAAATTGTTAGTGCACTTTTCCAAAGTACCTAATTTACTGTTTAAAATATCTTTACTTGCAAGGAAAATCTGATTTAGTGGGCACATTTCAGGATCATGAATCAAATTTATTTCTTTAATTTGAAAGTGCCATTTTTCATGACCATGATGCCCCTTTTAAGAATGTTGTTTCTGAGGGTAAGATAAATCATTTCTTCTAATAACTTTTGTATGTTTTACAAAGTTCATATTATTCCTAATTGGAAATTATATTGCTCCAATTACCAAAAGGTTTCATGTTTATCCAAGAATAAATATGTCCTACCATGTTTCAACACTAGACAGAGACATAACTCTGCCAATGCAAAAATGACTTGACTTGCCTTCTTTTTAGATCCCAACAACACAGTCACCACCTTTTGAAACTAATCAGTTTTCCTATGTCTACACATGGCAGCGTGTCCCTCTCTCAAGGAAATGTAATGGGCGTGAAGATAGCTTAGATGGATCAATGAGATGTATTTTTTAATATATTTTATTGATCATGCTATTACAATTGTCCCACTTTCCCCCCTTCACTCCCCTCCACCCTGCACACCCCCTCCCACCCACATTTCCCCTCTTTAGTTCATGTGCATATGTCATACATATAAGTTCTTTGGCTTCTACTTTTCCCATACTATTCTAACCCTCCCCCTGTCTATTTTCTACCTACTATCTATGCTACTTATTCTCTGTACCTTTTCCCCCCTCTCTCCTCCTCCCACTCCCCTGCTGCTAACTCTCCATGTGATTCATCTCCATTTCTGTAGTTCTGTTCTAGTTGTTTGCTCAGTTTGTTTTTGTTTCTGTTTTAGGTGTAGTTGTTAATAGTTGTAAGTTTACTGCCATTTTACTGTACATATTTTTATCTTCTTTTTCTTAGATAAATCCCTTTAACATTTCAAATAATAAGGGTTTGGCAATGATGAACTCCTTTAACTTGACCTTATCTGAGAAGCGCTTTATCTTCCCTTCCATTCCAAATTACACCTTCACTGGATAGAGCAATCTTGGATGTAGATCCTTGACTTTCATGACTTGGAATACTTCTTTCCAGCCCCTTCTTGCCTGGAAGGTCTCTTTTGAGAAATCAGCTGGCAGTCTGATGGGAATGCCTTTGTAGGTAACTGTCTCCTTTTCTCTTGCTGCTTCTAAGATTCTCTCCTTATTTTGAATCCTGGGTCATGTAACTATGATGTAGCTTGGTGTGTTCCTCCTTGGGTCCAACTTCTTTGGGATTCTCTGACCTTCTTGGACTTCCTGAAAGTCTATTTCCTTTGCCAGATTGGGGAAGTTCTCCTTTATTATTTGTTCAAATAACTTTTTCACTTGTTGCCCTTCCTCTTCCCCTTCTGGTACCCCTATGATTCAGATATTGGGATGTTTAAAGATGTCCTGGAGGTCCCTAAGCCTCTCCTCATTTTTTGAATTTTTGTTTCTTCATTCTTTTCTGATTGGATGTTTCTTTCTTCCTTCTGGTTCACACCGTTGATCTGAGTCCCAGTTTCCTTCCCATCACTACTGATTCCATGTACATTCTCCTTTATTTCACTTAGCGTAGCCTTCATTTTTTCATCTAATTTGCAACCAAATTCAACCAATTCTGTGAGCATCCTGATTACCAGTGTTTTGAACTGTGCATCTGATAGGTTGGCTACCTCTTCGTTGCATAGTTGCATTTTTTCTGGAGTTTTGATCTGTTCTTTTGTTTGGGCCATTTTTTTTTTTTTTTTGTCTTGACTCACCTGTTATGTAGTGAGGGGCGGAGCCTTAGGTGTTCACCAGGGTGGTGTAACCCACGTTGCTGTGTTGTGACGCTATATGTGGGGGAGGGGTCTGAGAGGAAACAATGGTGCTTGCTCCACTCTCTGCTGGATTTTAGTCACTCCCCCCACTTCCCCCAAGCAAATTGTGCCCTTCTGGTGCTGATTTCCATGTTGGTGGGCTTCTGCACATTCTAGGACCCTATGAGTCTCTCCAATGAACTTTCCTGTGAGGCTGGAGTTTCTCTCACTGCCTCAACCCCCACAGGTGTTTGCAATTGGTGGTTTGAGGCTTTCTTTCCCCACGCTGGGACCCTGGATTGTGCAGTCCATCCTGCTCCCCACTTTTGCCTGGTTTATCTGCACCCAAATGTGGGACCACCTGCTCCACAATTCACAGCTTAGCTGGGTCCACTAGCCACCACCTTGCCGAGAGTCCTCTCAGCCCAGCAGCCCAACTCCACCGCTTCTACTGGTCTGGATGAATGTGTCTTATTTAACTCCTTGATTGTCAGATTTCCATACAGTTCTATTTTCTGTCAATTCTGTTGCTTTTTATTTTTAAATTGTTGTTGTCCTTCTTTTGGTTGTGTGAGGAGGCACGGTGTGTCTACCTATGCCTCCATCTTGGCCAGAAGTCTTGGTTGAGCTGTATTGTTGCCTCAGCCCCCTGCCTCAGCTCTGCAAGAACCTGAGTTCCCATGCTCCACCCACATGTGTGTGGCATCCCTCCTGCTCTGTGATGAAGTGCCTGACGGCCACTTGAATGAAGAGGAAGCCAGCTGCTCTGAGTTCTTTCACTAACTCAGTGTGCCAGGGAAGAAGTGCAGTTTGGGGATGATGGAGAGAGCCTAACAGATAAAATAAAGTTCTCTAGAGTCACACCGTGATCATATCATCAATAACATAGTTTTTTTGTGTTGTGTTGCTAAACAAAGCATGTAGATGTGGCCCTTGCTTAGCATTTCTAGAAGCATTCTGTTTATGTAGCCATACTAATCTCTGTTGAACTTACCTGACTTCCTCTCTTACTTACATCTGAGTCACTCACATGGGGATGGTCTTATGTATTAGTTATCTTTTTAAAAAATGTTCGTGGAAATGTATTGAAGACATATAATTATCATTTCCTCCCATCATAAATGTTCATGAAGATGCTCATGCAAAGCACTATAGGCAAATATTCATTTCAGTGAATATATAAAGTTAGGGGATAGATCTGGACAACTACCTGTGTAAATATTATGTCATTAAGAGTTCATGTAAACCCTAAAGATATAGGCTTGAATATCATCCTTATCTCTACCTGTGCAGTCTTGGAAAAGATGTACAAGTCAGTGTCAGCATCCATGTAATGCCTACCTTACAGGGCTGTGAGGATTTCAGGGAAAATATGTAAAATCTCCAGCCCTCTATTTAGCACCTTCTACTTTTATTATAAGTAGCCTACATCAGATAGCAAAGAAAGAGTTTTAGTTAAGTAATTACACAAAACTTGAAGGTGAGCACATAATCATGGTAGAATCAGAGCACCATTACCATTTTATGTGTTTGTTCCCTTTGCTTGGTTTTATTTTATATTAAACTGTATTATATTTTGTCAAGGGCTGCTGTGATAGAGCTCTCTAAGCCATATGTTAATGACTACATTTTTTTAAATAGTAAAAAGCAATTTGGAATATAACTGTAAAAGGAGGACATGCAAAGAAATATAAGGTAATATCAGTGCCCTATTTAGTGTGGGCATCTGGACCTATGGTAACTATCAGAAAAGGGAGACATGTCACCTTCGGATATTTCGAAGTTTCAGCCTTAGCCCTGGCTGGTGTTGAATGTATCTCTCTCAATCAAGGTTTCTCTCCCTCTCTTTCTCCCTCCCTTCCACTCTCTCTAAAAATAAATAAAATCTTTTTAAAAAGTTTTAGCTTTAACTGTAATTTTTTTAAAGTGGTTTCAGCTTAAATCAGTGAACTACTTTTCCTGGCTTAGACTTAAAGATTGTTTTTCTATTTCGCTGTTGTTCAGTACAGGTATGTTTTTCCTGTAATGAAGCTGACTTGTCAAGTCTTATAATATTTTGTTAGAGGCAAGGTAAACAAATGGAAATAAATAAAGAAGAAAAAGCCTGCCAAATTACTTATCGCTGTTCCCATCAGGGTTTTAATGTAACTTGGCTGGTAGAAATCATATTAAGTTCAATATAATCATGTGATATTTGACTTTAAATAACAATGCTATTTAAAGAGAAGCTTAGGAAAGTACTATATCCTTACATTTTAGACATTTGTTGAAAATTGGTGTATGACAAGGTAACAATATATGAAGTTCTCTTAAAGGAAATAAGTCTACATTAGGATAAACTGCTATCATGGGAGAATTGCTTCTATCCATCTCTGAAATATTTAATCAAGTTCTGACTCTAAAGGGTAAATTGTGTGATAATGAACAATGGACAAAATGCTAGAGTAAAATTACAGAATAAAAGCATCCAATGATGGCAATTTACAAAAACATTGAAGGGATAATAGCCCTTATCTGGGCTCACCTAGTGGTTTAGAATGGTGTTTTGTGGACTCACAATCATTCATTCATTTATTCACAAACTTTCATAGGAACACAATTAATGCCATATATTATTGTACTGAGCATTGATGATACAGATGAATATGGCATTGTACCTGCTCAGCTAATAAGTGCATCGTATATTACTGAAGGAGACAGATGATAGTTGGGAATTCCAGGTGACAAGTTCTGTGACAGAGATAAACACAGGGTTATTGAATTCCTGAGCTACTCTCTAACTGTGGATTCTGTAAACCTTAAAAAGAGCCAAATTTGAAAAGTCAAGTAGTCATTAGGCAATAGAGATGTTTAATTCCAGGGAAGAATGTTCCAAGAATAGAGGAAAGGTTCTTTCAAGCATATTTCCTATAACTACAATAGTTTATGTTGAGAAACGTGGAAATAAGTGTCAAGAGATAAGCAGGAACTAGATCTTGAAGAGTCCTCTGTTATGCCAGGGCTGCACAGCTCAGTAATACATGGAATGGATTGAAGTGAGGAAGGAGGACCAGTTAGGAGAGATTTAACTACTGGTTGTAGTTGAAATATAAAGGTATTTTTTAAATGAAGACTTTTTAAAAACATTATTTATTTTTTTAGAGCGAGGAGAAGGGAAGGAGAAAGAGAGGGAGAGAAACATCAGTGTGTGGTTGCCTCTCACACATCCCCCATTAGTGACCTGGCCTGCAACCCAGGCATGCACCCTTACTGGGAATCGAACCAGCAATTATTTGGTTCGCAGCCTGAGTTCAATCCACTGGGCTACACCAGCCAGGCAAAATATAAAGGTATAGATTAAATAATGGTGTGAGGGAAAGATAGGAGTAGATTTAAGACACATTCAGGTGGTAAGGAAGTGAAGTAATCAGGAATAGTTTCCAAATTTCTGATTTGGGCTACAGGACAGGTAATCTGCCATTTCCGGTGCTTGGGAAAATAGGAGAAGTACCTCTTAGGGTAAAGTTGTGACCTCATTGTTAAAGATGTTGCATTTGTTGTATCTGTGGTACATCCACACAGAAATGTTCAGAATGTGTTTAGAAATGGATATCTGGAGCTCAGGAAAGAACGAAAGCAAGATCTATGAAGATACATGGCCATCAGCACATCATGGTTGAAATTGGTGGTGTAGATCAATTAAAAAGAGTAAAATGGGAAAGTAGCAGGTAGAATCCTAAGGAACATCTAAAAGACAAAGTAATAGCATAATCAATAAAATATGTTAAAAAATAATAATTAAAATTAAGTATAAAAAAGAGAGAAAAAAAAAGAAAAGAAAACCAAGCACTGAATGACACTGAGATGTGGTCATAGACACCTCGGAACAACAAAAAGCAATCAATAATCTTAAAGGTAGAAAGCCTTAATATCAGAGAGTGTTCACAGGCTGGAATGTTTCTGAGAAATTAGGCCTAAAAAACACAGGGTGGAAAAAGCAAAAGGGGGTCTCTGGTGATCTTGGAGAGAGAACTTGCTGTGGAGTAAGAGGGAAGAATTCTGAGTCAATCTTTTCCAGAGAAAATGGGAAATGGCAAAGTGAAATCAATTACAGACTTTTTCAAGAAGTTGACATTCAGTGGATGCAGAACAAAATAAGAGGTTTGTTTGTTTAGAGAGGCTTGCACATGTTTAAATGTTGTAGGAATAGGATTTGGAGATGTTTACAATTCTAAGCAGGAAAATCAATAGCAATAGATATTTGAAGGCTTTCTATTCTCTCAAAAATAAATGCTGTAGTGGTCAGAATGTTTAAACAAATCTGTGATGAGTTCAACATTTACGAATAATGTGTATTTAATATTTATTGTTCTCCCATTGGAAACATGTTGTTTTAATGAACTGAGGTGGTAATTATTTTACCAAAAATAACCTCCTTCCCTTAAAAAATGAAACAAAAGTATTATGGGAAAGTAGCAAAAACCTGAGAACATTCTTCTCTTTGGTAGCAATCTATATACCAAGGAGAGTTTAAGATTTCATTAGATATTGTATCAGACAATATTCTGTCAAGAAACAGATGGCACATTAATACTGTATAATTTGATAATATTTTAATAAAGGGATTATTTATTAGGGAAATAGTATACATAGGGAAACCAAACAAGCTAGTAAGAATGGGGGCTTTTATCACCCATAGACCAAAGAGCATAAGAGGATGGGGGAGTTGTACAGAACCTGGAGTCAGAGTTCCATCTGAGAGCTGTTGTGATGTTTGGTTAAAGGGTGACCTCACAGTCTCTTCCCTTGTGTTGATCTCCAGCTGGTGCTACCCATTAGCCAATCCTTAATAAAATCCAAACCTAATCAAAATCCAAAGGACAAAGAATCTTCTTAATGTGTCCTTATAGTTTATCCTCCCAGGGCCTAGAGCAGGGAGAGGGGGTAGAGAACTGCTCAAAAGAGGCAATGGAAGCCATCTATCAAATACGGACACAGCTCTGAAAAACAGGTAGGGAAGTGGATATTTACCCAGTTTCCAACTTTAACTTATCCCAGTAACATTTGATGTGTCCTATGAAGTTCTGTGCCACTTCCAAACAGTTGGGATGGGTCATGCTCATAAGATTTGTAGATCAACATTTATTATCAATATTTTTATTATTGACCTTCAGATGTGTTACTTACAATCTCAAGTCCTATGGCGCTTCTCAGTGTTGGTGTAAACATCATCTTCTGCATGTGACATCTCCCCTTCTTACAAAAGTGTTCCTTAGTTTATTCAACATTAAAATCAGGGTGATTAAGTCTACTTTACAGAGGTATCAGAGGATTTAATAAATTAATGTGCTATAGTGTATAATATATACATTATAATATTCTCATCCTTTTCCCATTAAATTATTTGTATAGTTTTATTTAAAATTATTTAAACTGCTAAGATATTTCAATAACAGTAGAGGTTGGATTTAATTCTAAGATAGGATAAAGTAAATATTGCCCTGCTCTGTGATAGGTTTATTTGTACCTTGACAGGCTGTAGCCTTCATTCCCATGGCCCAAAGACCAGGCTTATTATGCTGTGAGGAATGTTGATTTGCTGCATACATGACTTTTTAATTTAATATTGAGTGGATACAGTTCCGTAGCCGCACATGCTTTACTTTTGGGTATATATATTTTTATGCAGCAGTTAAAATCTATAACGGGAATTTTGCTTTAGGGAAGTAGCAACAATGAAACATTCATGAACTATATCATTAATGCATCATCTACCTGATAAGTGAGCTAAAAACCACCTAGTACTCTGTGTTACTTAGCTCATTTAGGTATGAAAGAATATTAGCCTCTTGGATGATGACATTTAAATAAATATCTTTATAGACATTAAACCATAATATTTGAAAGTGAATGTGGCAAAAGTAGACATTGTCCCGGGAAATATTTTGAAGTCTCATTTTCTCATAAATTTTACATATAGCTTCTTTGGACTAATTTTGGAAATTTTCTTTGTTGTATGTATATATTAATAATAAAAGAGAAAAAGAATAATGGTTCAATTTGTTTTCCTATATTTGGTACAATGTCCTTTGCTGTATGCATATCAATAAATATTAATGGCAGTCATAATGTATTTGCCACCTCCTTTTAAAAGGAAATTGATAAACATCTATTAACTTTAATGTTATACTATGTAAAATGCCACAAAAAGCATGATTTTAGTTTTCAGTTTCATAAAGTAGAAGGCCAATTGTTAACTGTCTAAACTGAAAACTCTCTATAAAAAGGAAAAAAGTAAAACTTTCAATAAATTCAAACCATTAATATTTTGTATGCGTACATTTTTATGTCCATTAATGCTGTTTGGGCCATAATTGAGAATTTATACCACTTATAAGTTACAGATCTTCATTGTACAGTCAACTTGGAAATAAACTATTAGTCTCACTGGAAATTGGGTGAAGAAATATGGATGGATTCATATTTTTGAGAGAAGGGTTCAAAATAATGCTTTACAAGTAGATGAGTATTATCTATCACTTTTGTATATAAATTTCAACATATTTTATTATTTAAAAATGTAAAATTATCATCTTATATGATCTCTCCACCCTTTGCAATGTGAATCAATGATAATAAAAATATGTATATACACACATACCCACACATGTAGATATATAGAGGCATGCACATATGTACACAATTTTTACAAACATCTCAATCATATACGAGTTGAAAAATTATGCTATTTTCCAGTTTACTTGGTTTGCAGTATGACTTATCTTGTCAATGTACATCCTAAAATTGTTTAACCCTTTGGAAAAGCTTAAAGATAATCTTTTCTTTCAGGACTTTAACCATTTCCACAATCCATTTTCAGCTTTGTTTTTTAGGTTTTCTGTATCACCTTCTTAAAAAGTCCCCCTGTCAAAGGCAAACTGTTTTACTCACTGTGCCAATATCGGATTTATTGATTCTCAGTCTATAGACTTATGCTCACTCTGCTAAAGGGCTTTCCTCTGGAAACACTAAACTTTAAAATATCTCAGGACTCAATTTCACTTTCTTCTTTTATAATATTTTATTTCTTTATTTTTAGAGAGGGGGAAGGGAAGGAGCAAGACAGGGAGAGAAACATCAATGTATGGTTGCCTCTCACATGTCCCCCACTAGGGACCTGGCCTGCAAATCAGGCATACGCCCTGACTGGGAATCGAACCGTGACCCTTTGGTTCACAGCCTGCGCTCAATCCACTGAGCCACACCAGCCAGGGTGATTTCACTTTCAGTCTTTACAGACTTCCCTACACTAAAGGATTCTCTTGTTTTTATAATCTTATCTATACCAAAGCTTTGCCAACTAAGTCTGGCCTATGGCATTTCTTTTATCATTATTTTGAGCTGCTAATCATTCTTGTATGTTATCTTGCTTTTGTTGCATTATATGTTCTTCTCTCTCTTTTTTAAAATATCTCCCCTGTACTCTTCAAGTGAAGTGCTAAGCATAGTGTCCTACATGTAGTGATAGCTTAATAATATTTACTGGTGTTGAACCGATGTTCTAGCACCTCCAGAAGGATTGCTGAACAAAGACTGTCACTTTAATTGTTCAGAGCCAGTGTTTTAATCAATAGAAATATAGGCTCTTAAAAACATCATTTTTGTCCAACTTGAAAATAAATTTTGATAGGCAGTTCTCAAACTAAACCATGCCAATATCCTATAGTAACTCAAATAAACAATTCCTTTCAGCCCACAAATATGCTTGAACAAAGGGAAAAACTTGTGGCATAACTGACACAAATCTGTGCACGAACCACACGCAGGGATTCTTACTCCTGAGTCTTCTGAACCATCCATTTAGCTTGAAAAGTTTGAACTTAGTTATTTTTATTTTCGTAGAAGTAACTTCCTAGATCAATCATTTTAAAATTTTTAGCAGCAGGTTGGATTAAAATGCTCAAATAAGATATCATATATGATACCATTAAGTATATCAAAGAAAAGCAGAGGTAGTCTTGTTGAACTTGGATTAAGGCCCAGAAAGCCCTGGCTGTTCACTGCCATATTCTACATATCTCTGGAAAATGCCATGACTCGAAGGAACTGGGTTAGAGAAACAGTGTAGACCAGTATCATTATTATTTAGTACTTTCTAAATCTATCCAGTATTTCAGACAAAGCGGCACAGTGGGTTCCTGCTTGGACAGTTCCCTTCTATTCCAAACACATAGCAATGCTAGATAGAAGAGCTATCACATAAAAAAGGCTTGGGAACATTAAATATTGGCATGGATCAAAATGGAGGTATAACAAGCAAAAATAGAGATCAGACCTGAATCCCTGGTCTGCTGGTTTCCAGCTTCTCAAGGAGAATAAGACATGCGATGGAAGTCTGTAATGAAAACTTATGGTTTAGCTCTAACTCATAAAAGGAATTTAAAACATAGTCCACTGCTTTATAGGAAGTCATCATCCTAAAGACACTAGAGAATGAGAGGGAGGAACACAACCATACAGTTTAAGGACTAAGAGTAGCATTCAAGAGAGGTAGAGTACTTTGCAGAACTAGATTGCCATTGAACTGTCAGTACTCTTGTCAGGCATCAATAGAAGACATTTTCCTGAAACAACCAAAGTCTTATGAGTAGGATTTATGCTTGTCACTTGAAGTCAGGCTTCCAAGAGACTCTGGGATTTGTAAAATATCTACATCATGCACTAACACAATGCTGGAAAGGCCCATAGTCACAGTACATCGAGCTGCAGTGACCTATAGCATCATGCACACCTAACGGGCACCTATCCACTACTCATGACTTACAACTCAGTTGAACACTGATGAGCATTTAAGCGAGTTACAGTAACTATCCATTCAACTCTACATAACATCAGGGACCTTAGGGGAGCAACAGATATCTGCCTTAATGTAAATTTGTCTCTAGTCTAAAATCAATTCAGACTATACAGTACATACGGTGAATTTTATACATACATAATGCAGAGCTTAGAAATGATTCCATCAACATACCTCTTTTTGAAGAAATTTTCAGGGCATTAAATTTAATACATAATTTAAATATAGACTAGAAAAATGAGGGATAATACAATAAACTGTATTATTTCACTAGAAAAAAATTTATTGAAAAACGATGATGATGGTTTTTTTCTCCCCAGCCAATGTCAGCTGCTCCAACAGCTGCATCCCAGCTCACAGTGCTGTGACGAGGTCCCCCACCACACGGACTCCCAGCTCCAGGAGTTCAGCTGCCCAGGTACTCCACACCCATTCAAATATTCTTCACAATACGAGACACTAACTTAACCTGTAGGCAATAACATTAAAATTTGGAATCTAAATCATAGCAAGCATGAAATAATTGCATTTTTATTATTGGTTTGGGAGCAGGAAGAATGTTGGCATTTAAATACTACAAATATATAATATAACAAACTCACGCTTATTCTATATAAATGATGTTTGGAAATAAAGAAAAATCAAATACTTAATTTTAATTTACTGTCATATAATTTAAGATTATATCATATGTTTGTATATTCTGATATAAGTTGCTGTTTATATAATGAGCAAATCCTGTACAATCTAACGTGTTATTTTTTAAAAATTGTAGTTTTTTCCCCATTTCTTCACAAGAGCTCTCTGCATGAGCTAGTCACGTTTAAAAGTGAATTTATTAAATTTTAGACTGACTTTTAAACATTTTTCTTTTCTCTGACCCTGGAACATTTATAAGAGCTGATAATGTGTATTTGTGATTGTACTTTCATTAAACCTGCTTTAATATGTCTAACTTATGATGATCCATTGTTAACATCTCTCCTGAGTAACTGAATTTTTATTTCATACAGGAGCTATATAAAATAATAGGGGCAATATAAATCTGTCACAACTGAAAGATAATATAAATAGGTAATAAAAGGTGTATTCACTCATATTGTCTAAATAAATTATTCTGGATAATTTATATGAAAACTATATTCTTTTTTATCTTTCAAGAAAAACAACCTTAAAAGTGACAACAGCATGATAATTATAACCAAATAGTAGTGTAGGAAATCTTATTTTTTATGCTGCTGAAAATGAATATTCACACAACACTGAATTTTATAAATAAAAAGGGAAATTAAGAAGTGAGCAACTCTGGTCCCATAAAATAGGCAAGGATAAAAGCTCTTTGGCATTATTTCTCCACAAGGCACTTCACATACCTCAGATGAGAAAAATATTAATGAGATAGTTCCATTTTTTAAAACTATTAAGGTACAGTACTTATGTCCAGTACTCAAATTTATTTACATAAAGGTGAGATTTTTCCTTAGGATCATTTTATACGAGAACAAATATATTAAAACATGCTATGGTTTATTGTCTACTTTGACATGTTTTACCTTTTAAAATATGTTCAGGAAAACAGAAGACCTGCCATTCATACTGACTGATAGAGACTCTGTCGGTAATAAAAGAGAACATATTTTTGTTGTTCCATTTATTTTAATCATTCACCAATTCATTTACAATGTATCAGTCATATTGCCACAACCTCTGGGTTACAGTAACATAATGACTAGTGAAAGAGCTTTCAAAAATAACATCTGTATTGTATTATGTGTTCTCTATATTTTATTTGCTTTTTAGCTTGCCAATCAAATATATGAAAATCAATACTTTTGTTTCTAAGAATGCCTTTAGTGCTAATCCACACCAAGATTTGTCAATGAGCATTACACCTTCCTGTTTCTTCCGGGCATCATACTTCTTTAATTGAAAGTCAGCATTTTGTAGACTTTATGAGCCCAATCCTTACACCATCCAATAATTCTCCCAGTGGTCACACAACAGATGGTGAGCAGCTGGTCTGCCCTCACCTTGAGGTTTAAGTCGTTAACAAGAACATCAAGCTCATGGATGTATGGGTGTTGCAGGTTAAGTATTTTCCAATGAGCCTGTTCCCAAGTTTCACCAGAAAGACATATTATTTTCAAGTTTGGCTACTTATGTAACAGAAAATCATTGAACAGAATTTGTCTGGCTTAATTTAAGTTGAAAGTCTTTCCCAGTCATTTGCGGTTAGTAGAGGTTAATAAAGGTTATGCAATGGTGATTAGGATAATCATCTACTTGAAGGAGAATTAGGAAAAGGCACTAAAATATGAATTTATAGGATGGCCTAAATAGAATTTAGTATATGAATAATAATAATGATAGTAATAATAATAAAGCTAAATAAAATTTCAGAAGGTTTTAAAACCAAATAAAAGCAAAACAAGAACTCCTCATGCAGGTACTGTAGAGCTATTTCAAGTTTCTGAGCTATAGTTCATCTTTTCTGCAGTCCCTGTTGTGGGGATTTCAAGATAAAGAGAACAGTCCATGCCAACTGAGAACCTGGTTTGCTGCATGTGCTTCCTGGTGGACTCTCAGAATCCAGGCAGCTCCTGAAACTGCTCTGCTGTTTATTGTACATATAGATATTTAATCCATGGCAGTGCAGAAACACCATATGATTCAAAGGGGTTCATGACTCCCATCAGATCAGGAGCTGCAAGGGGTTATAGAATTTCTGAACTGAATAGTAGATCATTTGACATTTTTAAATAGACAGGCTTTGGAGTTAGAGGTTCAGAATTCAGTCCAGTATCTGCTGCTCCTTTGCTGTTAACTTGAACATTACATTATTAACTAGTTTCCTGCTCTGTAAAAAAGGGTAAGTGTAGGCCGTAACACATTATGTTACGAGGACTAAATGAGGTAACACCAGTCAAACTCTTAGGACAGAGTATGACACAGAGCTGGTCTTCAGTAAATGCCAGTGATGCTGGGGGTCACAGTGATGGAAGGGGAAAGAAAAGGATGAGAAGTTGGAGAGTGCAATGGCAGTGGAAATTAGGTTTCATGGGAAATTCAAAGAACCCCCCCCAAAATAAAGGGATGGATGAGAATAATTATTTATTAATTTATGCATACCATTCACTAGTGTAGAAATGTTATAAATAAATGTAGTTTATCCTCCCAGCAGCCCTATAACAAAGGTGATCTAATCTTCACTTTAAACATAAAGAACCTTATACATAAAATACTTACAGTCACACAACTTATTAACTGAGCAGGTATCATGGAGGGAAAACCAAGACTCAGGTGATTGTGAGTCTCCCCACTGAGCCACCCCATATTAGCTGTCACTTCCTTGGTCTCTATACACATTGAGAGGAATGACAGCAACAACAAAGATAGGTGCTTAGTTGCAAATTATTTCCATTTAAGCTTAAAAGTTACTTTTGTTTGTATATTTCTCACTTGCCCAGTTTTTACGTGTTCTTGGTTTTCCAAAGTGACACATCACAGTGGAATCAAACTTGAAACCTCTCAAGAATGATCTTTTCTACAAAATCAGCCAAGAGTTTCACTGACCTCCAGATGCATGGTCATGATAACCAACACAGGAGGCTACAAGGCAGTGAGACAGCAGTGTGGATAAAGAGCCTGGGAACCTGTGCTCACTCTAAAATCAACCCATCAATTCCTATTTCCCATCTAGGGAACTATCTACTTCTCTACTAGAGATATATTTAGTCTCTTCATTACTAGCTAGTCATATCCATCCCCTTCTCCATGTTATCTACTCTCTGCTCTAAATTGTTCTGAGTAGATTAAAGCTGAAAATAGTATACAGTGTCTCATTCCATTTTATGGATAAAGAACCTGGCTGGAAGGCAGAAACTCATAATAACTTATTAGAGGTAATCTACAAATCTGTCCTCCAAAATACTGGAATTCACTTCTTGTTCTGGCTAACCCCAATCTCTTTCCACAGTGCTCCATTATTCAGTACAAGAACATAAATATTTAGATCACAGAATCATTCTGATATAAAATTAGCCTATGTGTTATTCACTACCATCAAAGTAATTGTTGACCCCAGAAAAAATGTACAGCTCTATGTACTTTGGTACTTTGGAGTATGAGATGCTCTACTGGCATTTTACTAAAACAAAACTCTTACTTAAGGGAGACTAAAATTACCAAAAATAATCATAAATACTTTATCTAACAAGGATTGTATCTATTTATGCTTTATCATATTAGTAAGCTATTTGTAATCAAACCAGCTAATTTCTTGTTTATGAAGAAAATTTGATATCCATTCTATTCAGTTGAGCCTGCCCCTGGTACCTGAAGAATAAAGCTCTTTATTCTTATTTTGAGCACCCTGCTCCCTACTATAATTAGTTAAAGAGTAAGGGTAGGCAAGAGGAGACACAAACCCCAGCAAAAGCATATCACATTTCCTAACACAGAGGAGAAGAAAGCCTTCTTTTCTGGTGCACGACTCAGGCATGTGAAGAGGATGAACGCATCCAGGACAGCAAGGGCTGCTGAACAAACTGGGGGCTGCGGGAAAGTGGCCGAGGAGAGGTCTTGTGCTTTTAGCGACTAGAGAGCAATTTACTCTCAGTGAGTAGGTTTAATGCAATGACAAATAGTGATATGACCATCTTCTTCCCAATAATATTTACAATTAAGTGTGGTTTTCTGTGATGCTTCTCTTTAGAGTGTCCAACAGCTTAATGCAGAAATGGTGGGACTTGTGTGGTGGAGAAGGATGGTCCTACGTATCGGTAAGGAGTCTTGTCTATTTTTTAAAAAATATTTCAGTTGGCTTACTTATTTTCTCGAGACTGATAGAATAGAACATCAATGAATATGTATTTATTAAGGTAAAAATATTGGAAAATGGCATTATTTATGTATATCTGAAACATAAAAGACAGTGTGAGTGCATTTTAGACCAATATCAATTACTTAACATGACTGTATGTCCTTCAGCATTTTATATTACACGGAATATATAGTTTTAATAATACTCATTACTCCTTGTTTTTAATATTTATATCACATTGTAAAAAGATTTTTATGTGGGTATCATTCTACTTCAGTTTAATTTAGTGTCTGTGTTTCCTTTTCTCTCATTTTATTTCAAATTCCATATTTCTTTTTTTAGTAAAAAAGGATTAAATTAATTCATAAATAACAGATATTTCTGGTTTATGCAGTGGATGTTTATGAATATCTAAAAGTTAGGATACAGATAAAAAATATCTTTGCATACTTAAAATATTTTAAACAAAAATAAATTAAAAACAGGCCTTGCCATGTCCTTTGAGAACTACTTACATTGCATAGAAAAGATTGTTTCATTTCTTTTGCCTCTCAACCTTTAGGGAATTGTGCAAAACTGTTACATAAATTCCAAACGAAATGATGCATGTTCTGCTGCATTTATGTCTATGACTTTTTTATCTAGCAGACCAATGGACATAATAGTTTCCTTACTAGAGAACTGATTGTGGGTTGATACTCAAGTCAAAAGAAAACATATAGAAGTATCTGGAAAACACTAATTAACAGTTGCTTTAGTCCTTATATGCCTCTGAACAACACTCATTTTTAGGAAATATTATTTGTTCCTAATAAAAACAAATACCTCTATGAAATAAAACATCAAAATTTTTATGATGCACCCTGACTGGTGTGGCTCAGTTGGTTGGGCATTGTTTCACAAAGTGAAAGGTCTCCAGTTGGATTCCTGGTCAGGGCACAGGCCTGGGTTGCGGGTTCAGTCCTTGTTGGAGCGTGTACAGAAGGAAACCAATTGATGTTTCTCTCTCAGATTGATGTTTCTCTCCTCCTCTTCCTCCTTCTCATCCCCCTCTCTCAAAAAAATTTATGATGAGATATATTTAGACATTGTTTTAACATTGTTGAAACTGAATTATTAATGAGTTTCTCAAAGTGTTTTGTCTCTCAAATTAATTACATAATTTATTTTACATCTCAACAAAAGTGTACTTTTCCCTGCATCCATTTCATGGAAATTAATTTATCATGCTATAACTTGATAGAAAGATGAGATGCATAACACTAATTTTAAAATCTCCTGAAAGAAGGTGAGAATGATGTCATAAATAATGTGTGCAGAATGTCAGCTGAGTGAACAATGTTATTGAGTATCAACTGTCTACATAAGCACATTCGAATTTTTGAACTCCAACTGTTTCAGACAAGAAAATTCCCCAACTATAGCTAGTCTCAGCTGAGCAATCAAAAAGGTTTTTGCTCCTGGCAACATCCTTATGTACTTAACTAAATTCAAAAAAATTGATATCCAGATGGTGATGTCTGAAACTTGTTTCTCTCAAAGAAGAAAACCCTAATATGGGAGAAGGTGTGACAGGATTATTGAGAGGGGGTGGACTAAAGAAAGGCAATCAACTCAGCAAAATATAGTAAGGAATTCACTAACTAAAGTCTTCAAATATTTTAACATATTAATTTTGATAGTAAGTAATATTTAATAGCCTAAACATGATTATAATTACCATCCATATAAACAAATGTTTGAAATTAGTGCTATCTACAACATGGATGTGAAAAAATGACTTTGGAAAAATTTTTACATTACAATATGGTATATAAAATTGTGAACTGCAATTAATACATTACTTAAATAAGAAGTAATTTTTTTTTAAAACATACCATAATGTCACAGACAAAAAGTAGAAATTCTAACACCCAAATCCTACTCTTTAGTAGTATGATCTATATTTACTGAGCTATCTTTCTCTTTCACAAACATACGTATACATACAAGTGCACTTGGTTTATTATAGCAATGTGAATTATACTTTATGCATCTACTCTGTACCTTGTTTTTTTTCTCTCTTTATGAAATATCATGCTGGTCTTCTGTGTTGGTACATATAGCTCTATGTTCTGCCACCGGGCAGTGTAGTTTTGGAAAGTTCTTAACCTGCCTGTGTTTTAGCTCCTGTTTTGGTATAAGAGAGAATATGATACCACCTACCTCACTGTGTAGTTGTGAGATTGAAAGGGGTTGACGCATGTGAAACACTGCGCAGGGCCTGACACGTACAAGATACTATAGGAATGGCAGGCATCAGTATTATCGTATTGTTTGTTTTTATGCTGTGTAGCATTCAATATTTAATGTATGGTTTTTATCATTTAACTTACCCCATTTATCCTGCTAATGGTTGTGTGGTTTTTAAATATTTGTTTTCACAAATAACTTTGTAGTATCTATCCATTGACTTATCCATGCACAATTCTTTATTTTAAATATAGCATGTCTTACTGAAATGCCAAATAATCATGCAAATTATTGCTAATTCCACTTAATGTCAAATTTATCTCCAAGTAAATTTGGTGTCCAGTTCACTTGTCACATGCAGGTGTTCATTGTGGACTGAAGGTTAAATGAAGGTGGCTTGAGAACACAGTTTCAAACAGAGTTCTTAAAGGGCACTGTGGAAAGCTCCTGGCTTTATGTCAGGCCTACTCTCTCCTTCCCGAGTGGGACCTCGGTTTTCTTTGTCACCAAAAGAAGTAAGGACAGCAGAGCAAACCCCTCCTTCCATCCAGGTCATAGTGAATACAAGATCTTGCTGGTTCCCTGAGGAGGCTCACCACCAAGCCTTTGGATTTCCTCTTGGGATCCAAGGTGCCTTGAGAAAAGACCTGTAATCCTCCAAAAAGAGAGACTTTATACGAAGGTCATTTGGGTTCCTGGGAGTGTACAATTATTCACAGGAGTAAAAATTGCTAGGTGAACCATGTTTCTCCATTACTTGAGAAATGCCACAGCTTGGCATGGTTGTTCAAGGGCTGAAGAAGGAATGCCTGAACCAAAAGAGGGAAATTGTCCCTCAGCTAAAGAGGTTTGATTATGTTATTTTGATATATCAGTATATTTGTTAGAAAAAATAGACTGAGCTATGAAATATAAATTCAAAATTAATATGCAAGAAAGAAAGAGGTTACAAGAAAGAAAAGAACATCAAGTCAGCAAAGCTAAAATGGAGAAATAAGAAACAACATGAAATTAAAAATATATATATAGTTATATATGGTGTTATCTTATATCCATGGAATACATTGGCAATATAGTGAGGTATTTGACTAAAAAGAAAAACTTAATAAAATCCTAGGTATTTTTTGCTCAGCCAATTTATCTAACTGTAATTTAATAAAAGAAGAAATCAAAAACAGAGTGATGACAAAGAGAAAACACCTCTTGGAAATTTTAAGTACTGCTTATAAGAAGCCCTTATAGTAGAAAGGCACTTTAACCTACAATTAAAAAGCCAGTAAAAATGGTAATTTCTCATTTCTCACCTTCTCAAGGTGGCAGTATCTGAATGTGAAACACTTTTCATCTTTACCTGGTTCCTGGATATCACTGGCCATGCTTCTCAATTTCCCCCTCACTCTCTCTCTCTCTTTCCCCTGATGTTCCAATAGTCAGTGCTGTGGTCCTCAGAGCTTGTAATTCTCTTTTCTGCCTACCCTTACGTACTGCGTGATCCCACTAAAGCTTGGGTTGATTTATAGACTTTGAATATACTTTATCAGCAGCCCAAACCTACCTGCCAAATTTTACATTCTTAAATTCAATTGCTAACAAGACCCAAAATTTCATTCTAGTATCTCATAGGCGTCACAAATTTATCATGTCAAAATTAAGATCTGTTGCCTACACAGGCCACATTTTCCTCTTTTTCCAAGCTTTGCACACCCACTGTTTCTTCTGCCTAGGGTTTTCCTTGTCTGCCTTATTTTCCCAGAGGATGCCTATTAATCTTTTAGATCCCTTATGAATGGCATTTCCTCCCAGACCAACCAGAGAGAATGGTTCACTCTTCCTCCTGGGTTCCTCTATGCTTCCACCACCTTGGTATATATTTTACAGTATTACTTTTATTAAAAACTAACTTGATTTTTAAAAGGTTTATGAGAATCTGCCCCATCTCTTATTAAGAATTACATTTCCAATAAAATATTATTCTTTGTGACTATCAAAATTTGTTTTGCCCAATTTTTACTAGCTTTATTTATAAAGATAACTTTTGGACAATTATTGTTACTGAAGATTTAAAAATCAATTATTGTTCATATTTTGTTGCAGAAAAATATAATCTAAGGCTTTAAAGTATAAAATATATTTAGATAGTAATCTGTTGGAAATGAAAATCAAAATATTAGTTTTAGGAAGAAAAGGAACAATTAATATTTCTAAATGCCAAAGACAAACTACTTCAAAAATTAAAAATAAAGACAAACTACTTCATGTATTATTTGTTGAAAGATTATATATATTCAATTACCATGCTATTTATGTTTCAAAGTCTACATTTAAAATGTGTCAGAGTTTTATTTGCAGTAGCCTGGAGAGTATATCTTTTGTAATTGCTTAATGTTAAGAAAAAAAATAATTTTGACTTACTATTAAAAGAACTACAAAATTTTTCAAAAACTCTTTTGCAGAATGTGTAAACAAAAATTTTGAAGACAATTGTTCTACAAAATAAAGGCCATGTTTTCCATACCTTTCATGGCTAGTACCTAGTAGATATCTGATATTATAAGAGCTAGTTGAATAATATACTGAATGAAGAATCAATGGATACAAATGGAAGGTCCTGAAATTTCTAGAAAAAGTATCAGTGCTTCTATGTAGGCTGCGAGAAATATATTGAGTATTCATGTGTTCATTATACAGAAAAGTAATTGCTCTACAGTTTGTAAGACAGAATACTCACCAAAAAGCGAAATATAATTTTTATCCATCAAAGAAACTCTACATTGCTGCAGTGACAAAGGACAGCACCTCAAATGAGGTATCTTGTGAATGACCTTAAATCCCCAACCCTAGACTTGACAGTAAGTAACAAACACAATTTCCATTTATACAAAGCCACTGTTTAAAATAAAATACAGTTTAGACTATAAACACTCTACTTTTCATCTACCAAACCAACAAATAAACATAAAGTGAAAAAGAAAATTCTCCAAGACCCTCACGCCAAACTCAACTAAATATTGTAAGAAAAATCATTTAGGAATGAGGCAGGGCCTTAGCTGAGAAATTCAAAGTCTAAATACAAATAGACAACAAAACAGTAAGAGTCAAATAAGAATTTGTCTGAAACAGGAAAGATAAGAAACAAAACAGAAAGACAAAATTACAATTTTCCCAAGGGAAATCAAGTGTAAATTTATTAAGGAATTTTGGACAAAAGTGAGAAAAATAACCAAACCAAAGGAATAAAAATGAGAGAAAGCAAGATTCAAAGTTGAAGTGTAAGATCAAAAGCACTGGTGTCTCTAAAGAGGAAAATCAAACAATGGAATAGAACTAATGTTTAAACTTATAATCCAAGAGAACACTTTAAAATGAAAAAAATATGAATTTACATAATAAAAGGGTCAATAGTTACCCAGGAAATTTGCCACGAAACCAGCAGCTCCAAAGCATAACCTAGTAAAAATATTAGACTCTAAAATAATAAAAATATTTGCATGGCTCCTAAGGAAAAGGGGCAAATAATAAGGACAAGAGATTATTCTAGCATTAGGCTTCTAGACACAAAGAGATATACAAACCTATGTGATTGTCTCCAGAATTCAAAAAAGGTTTTTGACAAAATTCAATACCCATTCCTGACTTCTTTTTAAAGAGCACTAAGGAAAATACAAATTGGTAAGTATTTAATAGTTTCTTAATATGATAAAATATAAATTTTTTATTTCTAAATTCACCACCTTAATAGTGAATCACAAAAGGCATTTCTATTATGACCACTATTTTTATTGATAATTAATATTGTATCATGAGGGAGATAGTAAGCAACACAATTTGGCACTCCTGCCACCAAAAAACAGCATAAGAATTAGAAAAGTTAAATTATCATGACAGTATACCTGAAAAACACTAGAGAGTTTATTATAGAAATTAATTCAAGAATTAAAAAACATTCAGTAGGGAAGGTTGCAGTATGTAAAATTAGCATTCAATAATAGTACATACACCAACAAAACTAGAGGAGAAACAGTAAAGGGTATTCAATTCACAATAAAAATGAAAAGTTAAGCTACTTAGGAGTCAATTTTTTTTTTAGATGTGGAAAAATAGTTTTGTTTTGTTTTGTTTAATTTTTATTTTAATTGTTGATCTTGTACAGTTTTCTGTCTTTTATTCTCACCTGAACCCATCACCCCAGCCCTCCCCTCCTCCCTCCCATTTCCACCCCCCCATAGTTTTTGTCCATGTGTCCTTTATACTTGTTCCTGTAATTCCTTCCCCTTTTCCCCTGAAATTCCCTCCCCTCTCCCCTCTGGTGACTTTCAGCCTGTTCTCAATTTCTGTGTCTTTGGTTATATTATGCTTGTTTGTTTGTTTTGTTGATTAGCTTCCTGTTAAAGGTGAGATCATATGGTATTTGTCTTTCACTGCCTGGCTTACTTCGCTTAGCATGATGCTCTCAAGTTCCATCCATGCAGTTGCAAAGGGTATGAGCTCTTAGGAGTCAATTTAATAAAATAAAAAACCAAAGTTGTATGATTAAAAAACAATCTTGAAATACTTGAACAAGTAGAAAGAAAATTATTTTTCTGTATAGCTGATTCAACATCATAAAAGTTTAGTTTACCCTAGGTTAATCTATGAATTTAACAGAATCTCCCCAAAATACCTACAAACTTTTAGTGGGGGTTAAACAATTTGATATTAAAGTTTATATGGAAAAATGAACATGGAACTAGTTAGTTAAATATTGCAAAGGACAAACAATGAAGGGGACTGAATAGTAGCCCTACTCATATAAATAGAATAAGGCCCTTATTAACAAAACAATATAATGCAACACTTCAATAGGCAATATTGACAGTTCAGACTACTGGAATAGAATAGAAAGTCTAGAAATATATCTAATTGCACACAAAAATTGAGTAAATAATAAAGATAGCATCTCAAATCTCTAGGTAAAAAATAACTTTTTAAAAACAAGTGCTTGGGTAACTAGTAATTTGGAAAAATTAGACCCATATCTCATAACATACACATGTAAAAATAAACTTTAGGTGAATCAGAATTCAAAGTAAAACCATACACATACTAGGGAGATACAAAGTGAATTTTCCTATAATCTGGATGTGTGAAAAAGTATTTTTTCAATGACTTAAGTCCAAATGCAATCAAATACAACATGTATGTAGTCGACAATAAACTTGACTACATAAAAACTTGGTTAAAACAAACTTTCCCTACCACAAAAATACCATAAGCCATATTAAAAGACAAGTGACAATCTGAAAGAAAATACTTATATATCTCAGAAACAGGCCAAATATTTTTAATACTTAAAGAACTATTTTAAGATATGAGGAAAGCCCAAATATTATATTTAAAAAATGGACAATGATTAATTTTAAAGTATATAAAATAATGCTTAAATATATTAAAAAGATTAACTCAATAATAAAGAAAATGATTTTTTTAAAAGGAAAACCATAAGATGCTATTCCCTACCTCTCCAATGAGTAACATACTCTATTTGCAAGAATGTGAAGAAACAGGCAAGTTGATAGTGGAAATGCAAATTTGTATAATTCCTGTGGAGGCGAATTTGGTTATATTTAACAAAACTACATATTCATTTACTTGTTGACCAAACAATTTTACCTCTGGAATTTTCACTGTTGCAGCACTATGACAGACAATTCATGTGCACATTACTCACTGGAACATTTTTAGAATTCCAAAATATTGGGAAGCACTGAAATGTCCACACACAGGAAAGCGGTTGAATGAACTATGGTGCACCCACAGCAGGGGATGACTGGAACGTGGAGCAGTTATGGAGAGTCCCTTGGGCTCTCCTGGGGCAGGCTGAAGGAAAATGAAGAACTGTTAAGGTCACAGGAAGTATTCTTTTATTTGAATTTGCCTTTTATTTGCCTCAAATGTTAAAAATTTGAAGAGTGTGTTATCACCAATAATATCATGTCAGTCGCCTCTTAAATATCTGACATGCCTTTGGCCTTCATGTAAACCTATAGGGAAAATAATAATGTGTTCAGTTTGGCAGGTAAGGTGATGAGACTTGATGAAATCAACTGATTTTCCAAGAGATAAAGAACAAGAAAGTTGTGGAGTTCAGATTCAAACCTAAGTCTTTGGCCAGGGTCTATACTCATAGATGAGCAACTATTGCAGTGTGTTGCTTCTTTGGAGATTTGAGTAGGTGGCTCGAGATTCTAGGAGCACATTTGAATCAAATGCCCAAAGAAATTCTAGAGCTAAGCTTTAATTGTGCCTGGCTGGTTGTTGCTATTTAGCACACTGTACACTTTTATTCTTTGTGTGTTTATGTTGTTTGCCCATTTTACACTTTTCCACCTTGACTACCTGAAAACTTCCCAATTCATTTTTCATGTCCCAACTTGTGTAGAACCTCCTCTCTAGGACTTTCCCTGAATCCCCATGCACGTAAGTCCAGTCCTCTATGTAGTGTACACAGTAGAACACAATAGGACAGTCCTCTATGTAGCGTATACAATAGATGAGGGATATGGCTCTGAAAACAGGTAAACCTGGCTTTCGGTATGAACACTATCCATAGGTACTAACTCCAGGACTTTGAACAAATTATCTGATTTTTTCCTAAGGGGGAACAGGAAAATGGACATTCTCTAAGAAATAACATTCTCTGTCACAATGGAGCTATGAATTGAACTGGACTTCTGTATTGCTGAAATGTATAATTCATACTTGTTTTATTTACTAAAGAACATTTTTAAAAATGTTACATCTAAGTGGGAAGCACTAGTAATGCATTTGCCAGTTTCTTTTATAACATTATGGAAATCATCTCCATAGCAACTGAAATAGTCCTTCACTAGGTTGAATACAGAACAAATGATCAAAATTTAAGAGCATGGCCTCTGTTATTTTTTCAGAGTACTCAACTGCTAAGAACTAACAAATATATTCATAATAATACTTGAATTTTTCATAAATGAAAATTATTTCCAAGTTTTAAAAAGTCAATTTAAATGAGAGGGCATTTAGATATCTTTTCTGTAGTAAGCCTTAGAGGAGGTCATGTAGATGTATTTTTTTCCAAATCTAACACATGGAAGAGAAAATTTTATGGGAAAATATAAATCACCAAAATTGCCCCAAGAAAGAGATTAAGATTGAGCAGACTGATTGACATAGTAGAAATTTTAAAAGTCAAAGGTATTGGCCATCCCTTCCAAAAATTTAAATGTGAATGTCTATTTTAAAAACTCAAAGCATTTTCCCTTAAAGCCAAATTAAAAAAGAGGTCTGCTAGCACTAGGATTATTCTATTTGCTCGAGATGTTTTAGCCAAAGGAACAAGCAAAAAATGTAAGAATAAAAACATATTGAAAAAAGAAGAAACACTAATATTATTACAGATATTTATAGCCAGGAAAGTCAAGCAAATTAACTGTGACAATATTAGAATGATAAGAAGGGTCAGCAAGGTAGATGAGTACAAGATAAATATGCAAGACATGATAAATTTCCTTTTCACCAGTAGGCACAATAATTGAAGAAGATAAATGGAAAACAGTTCCATTCTGAAACAGCAACAATTGTTATAATATAAACAGACTTATGCTTAGCAGTAAATGTTTAAGGCCCACATACAGAAAATTAAAAAGCTCAAATGAAGGTGAACATACTTAAAGACCTGATTAAATGGATAGGAAAGTAATAGATGGACTTACTTTCTAAAAGCAGCAAAATCCAATAGTGTACAAATGACACTCAAAGTTTTTTAGTGTTGTAGGTTTCATATATTTTTTAAATAGAACAAGGGAGTTTAATGTTTACCTAGAAAATAAATGCAATATTTAAAGACAAAAATTAAGGATTGGTACTTGCTGTACTTGATATTAAAGTTTGCTCTTCTGTGCAGTAATAAATATTGTGGAGCTGGGATAGAAACAGATTATTAGAACAGAAAAAGAGTCTACAAAATACTAATGTGAAATTAGTATGAAATAGGTGGCATTTCAAGTTGATAAGAATGGATGGGTTGGATTATGTAATAATTGGTACTAGAAAATCATCAGCTATTTGTTTGAAATATAAATTATTATTGACACTATACATAGGATTTAGTTCTAGACTTATGTTCATTACATATCCAGATTTATGTTATATTTATGTTAATTTATTTTTTAATTCCAGATTTATCATAACATAAATCTGGAATTAAAAAATACATTTTGTTTATTTTTACATAAACAAAAATAAATTATAAAATTTCTTAGACAAAATATAAAATAAGGGAATATTTTTAAAATCCTGAAGTATGGAAGTCATTTTTAAGTTAAGGAGCAGCCAGAAAAGAAGAGAAAATTGGAAAAGTTGGTCAACCATATGGGTGGTTCTTTAACAGATTGCAGTATAGTGAAAAGCACCATACACAAACAAACAAATAAAAAACCTTAGAAAGCACAATAACAGGCCACAAAAAAAAGATATACAGGTGGATTGGTTGTTGGAACATCATCTGGTGAGCCAAAAAGTTTCAGGTTTGATTGCTAGTCAGGGCACAGACCTAGGTTGTGGGGTTGGTCCCCAGGCGGGATGCATATGGGGAACAACCAATCTGTCTTTCTCTGTCACACTGATGTTTCTGTCTCCGTCTACTTTCCTTGCTCTCTAAAATCAATAAGTATGTCCCCAGGTGAGGATTAAAGAAAAGAAAAAGGTGTACAGTATATATAACAAATAATGATTAGCTAAATATATAGTGTCTCCTCAATTAAATAAAATTTACACAATAGATAACTAGATAAGATTATTTAAGGAATGAGATATATAAATGGTCAATATTTCTGAAACAATCAACCCTTATTAATAGATAAGTACAAACTAAATCTTTGAAATTCCAACTTTACTTGTCAAAATGAGAATAAACTTTAGTAACAAACACTACCTTTAAAAGTGGAGAAACACTGATCCTTTTATACATAGGTTATGGGGATATATTTAGGCTACTGACATAAAAACAAGAAAGATATGGATAAATGTGTTGATTTGGCTATTTTGTAGCAGTAATGTGAAAACAAACTTAAAAGTTCAAAATAGTTGATGGACTATTACATAACAACTTTTCATATTGTTAGGTGAAAAGAACAAATTCAAAAATAATCCGCGTCTGTGGAGGAGAGAGGGTGCACATGCACACACGTGAAGAT
Source organism: Glossophaga mutica (assembly GCA_039655065.1). Lineage (NCBI taxonomy): Eukaryota > Metazoa > Chordata > Mammalia > Chiroptera > Phyllostomidae > Glossophaga > Glossophaga mutica. Next base: position 165,685,042 of record CM077303.1, read on the forward strand.
GAACGAGTCTGGCGGTGTGCACCTCCGCGTGTTTGGAGTCGTTAAGTGACCTCTATGCAGGGAAATTGGCTTTGGGGGAAGAACAGTTTCATATTTTCATTTCTGCATTTTCATTTCACAATGTTTCATTTTCACTGGTTTCGTAACTTAGAAATGCACTTTTTAAAAGAGAGATCGTAGTAACAGTTATGATACACTTTTTAAAACAGTAACATCTCTTACAGTAAAAGGCAGAGCCAACTGGCTGCTGTTCACAGTGGCTCCAAGATGAATGTGCCTGTCCCTCGGTTTTCTTCTCCTGTTGTCAGAAAGCATTACACACTTTCTGCCCCATGCAGAGCCAAACGAGCCAGACAGACCAGGAATGTGATTGAACATGAAGCTAATAACCTCTCTCCCCAAGCCTCCCTCCCAAACTCCCTCCCAAAGCTGGATTCCTCTCTGATCACATGTGCCAAAAGAGTTATGAAAATTAAAAGAACAGTGATACCTAATTTGCCTTCCCTGCTTCGTTCCCAGAAAGAAAGCCACGTGATGTGTTTGTACACTTAACTGTTCAATTGTTCTAGACTTTCCATGCCGTGGGCTTTCCCAGTAGAAAACAGCATTGCTTTGACAATTTGATGTAAGTGCCTCCTGAATGACCTGTTGAATCATCCTGGGAGGGCATTCTCCAAGGAAGGACATGGCCCAGATTCCGTTCACTGCTCATTGCTGACAGGGATTTGTGATCCAGATATTTTCCCAAGTCTCTGCTATGACCTGACTATTAAGTAGATCATTCTCTCCTCCTGGAAGAAAAGTGGTAGGTTATTTCTGGGGCCGTATCTAATGCCAAAGTACTCGCTTTAAAAGAGAAAACAAGAGATAGCTGTCTATATTACAAGGATCAGGAATTTGAAAAAGCCCACTATTTCACTAATCTTAAGATAGCTGCATAGGAAAATGTTCCCTCTTAATCGAAACAGTTTTTACTTTATCCGTTTTCCTAGCATGGCACAGCTGAGCTTTAATGGGGTGGCAGTTGTTAGAAATGACATCTTTTCTTTCTTGGCTGTGCATGATACGGATGTGTTCAATACACTCTGTTGAATACGAGGGATACAGCCTAGTGAAGGAGCTCAGAGACCTGAGCTTTGAAGAATGCTGACAAAAACGTCACTCCTCAGATTGAATTTCACAATTTCCCAAACCAGGCTCCCTAGTGGCCCTGAAAGTGCTGGTCCTTAAGCTCTGCCTTGATCCTACATAGCTTTTCTTCCTGCTCAGCCAGCATGAGTTTAACTATGTCACAGTAGAATCTTTTGTGCTGTTGCTAGGTGGCTGATCTCTGCCTTACAGAAGCAAAATCTAGCAAATGAGGTAGAACTTTTTGAACTTGTCCCTGTTACTCATGAAATGTTGACAGATCTAAGTGGTTAAGTGCATTTCAATTTTGAACCCCCTGTGGGATTTTTCTTCTGCCCTGAAAGCCCTAGTTTATGTTTGCCATCGCCTCAACCCACTGTCCTTCTGTAACTCTGAGATGCAGGGCATCCCTTTGTATTCTTCCTAGAAGGACAGTTTATTTATTTTTTTATTTTCACCAGGAAGAAGAGAGAGGTAATGGCAATTGTTTATGTCTCCAACTTTAAAATTAAATTATGACTATCCATGATCAGTGGCTAGATTTTTATATAATCTATAAGTCTACAGGTTTATATTACCCCTCTGTTTACTATGTATTAAAAAATAAAGAGTTATGAGAATCATATATGGAAACTTTCTAATTTTACAAACATACATAAAAATAATTTCCTAGAAATTATGATGATAGTGTTGATAGAGATTCTACGTGCCTTTTCATCCTATGTGTGGCCACGGATTTGTTAAAGCAAATACAACAGGAGCAGCAGCAAGAAAAGAGATAAAAGGGAGAGAACATGCATTTTGGTTTTACATGTAGAAAAATGCATCCTTTCTGAATTTATTTCTTGGGGGTACAAAATAAAAACACATGAGATCACTTCACAAATCTTTACATTTTAGCATCTCTACCATCTAACAATGTTAGGATTCTAATTCTAGAATACAAATATTTTCTAATAATTATATATTTTATTTTTAATAAAATTGAAAACACTGTTTATTCTTGTTCGACTGTCAGACTGAGAATGTGTTTAGTTTGAATAAAAACTCAATGATAGGAAAAATGTTTTACAGATATTATTCTTTTCTATTTCATTGGAATTAAAAATAATATTATAAAAACTTTCTCTGTAGTAATGTAAATTATAATGCATTATCTTTTCCTACTGGCTATGGGTTTTGTAATATTGAGGGAGTACAAGTTACATACATAAAAGGTACAGGTTGACCATGGCCAGGTATCTCCATCAGTTGGAATGTTGTCCCAAACACCAAAACATCATGGGTTCCGTCTCTGGTCAGGGCACATACCTCAGCTGTGGGCTTGATCCTGTTGGGGCATGTATGGGAGGCAACTGACCAATGTTTCTCACATTGGTGTATCTCTCTCTCTTTCTTCCTCTCCCTCAAAAATTAATAAACATATCCTCAGGTAGGGATTTCAAAACAAGTATATGTTAATAAATGGTATATAAGGTATATAATATATTCTTTTTATAGTATATTGTTTACTAGGATAAACCACACTACTGAACAAATATATATTCTTATTGACAAGTATTTTTGCCTGTTTCTTTATTTTTGTGGCAGAACATTACAACATATAAAAATTAATCTTTCATTGAATATTAAATATATAAAATATTGTGAGGTACAAGGGAAAGAAGACTGGATATGAAATTTGAAGAGCTTCCTTAACTACATTTAATAATTATGCATCAGAATCAGTCAGGGACCCAACAGAAAACATAATTCACCCCAGGTAGCTAAAATAACAAAACTTTTCAGAATACTTACTTTAGTGAAGATATAAGCAAGATTAAAGGAACAACAAGGGATGTTGAGACTCCAGAACACCAGTAACGGTGGAAAGCCTAAATTGAAGGGACAAGGAGCAATCACAGGTCAGCAGTTCCTAGGGAGGGCTGGAACAGTGGGGAGGCCTCACAGCAGAAGTAGTAGTTGTTGAAGGAAGCGCTAACTACCCAGGTAGACAAGTTAGAGGAAACAGATGAAACTCATACACATTATCTCTCCTCCCACTCTCCACAGTCCAGTTCCCATTGACTAAACCCAATAGAAGGTCAACAAGGGGACATAGAGGAGAATACGATCCCTAGAGGTCTTTCTCTCAGGATACAGAATTGGGTGCAGAAGGGGGTCTGAGCCAGCGTAGTGACCTTGGTAAATCTCCTGACCTCTCTCTCTGTTATATATCAATTAGAAAGCCCTCCCAGATTCTAGCAGTAGAGATCTGGGTACAGATCTTTCACGTCACTGAGTACAGTGACTCGAAAACATACGGAAAAATCATTTTTCTTATAGTAGAAGTTCTAGAGATAAATGATTACTGGCATCATTTCACTTGTTTGAGAATGCCAAAAGTGAAGCTGTGCTTTTCCTGACACATCCTGGGCCTGGTGCTCCATCAGAACCCATTTCAGGCAACTCAAAAAAAAGTGGGGGCAGGTGGTCAGACAGGAAAGAGAGACTTGACCAGAAGCACCACCTAACAATTTCCACATATACCTCAATTTCCGAAGATACCATGACAAGTTATTCAGTGGAAGTTTAGATTAAGGAGTAAAGATCAATAAGATTGTCGAGTTATAAGAAATTGTGGTTTTTAGACACTTGTGCAACACTGAGGCTATTAAAAGTATTGGGAGAAGAATGATGAGGGAGGAGATTTATAAAGATTTCTTGGCCATGCTGAGAACCACATTATCCCTAAAGGAAAGTACAGTGAAATGGATTTCGAGAGACCTCTCTGAGAGCACATGTCTCCTGCAATCGTTGTAAGGGACACAAGGTGTGTAAAGGTGGTTGGCAGTGGCCATCGGCCTCCAACGGCAGGGCAGAATGAAACAGTGTCTGGAGCCTTGGAAAACAACTGCATGCCTCCCTTAGAAGTACATTGAAAGCATGCAAACCTGAACACAGAATGTTCTGCTCATATTAGTGTATCAGCCTGGTGGTTTCTAAAAGGTTTCCCCAAGGTGGTTTTGCCAGAAGTTGGGACCTCAAAGAAAAAGGACTCTAAAACAGCCTTCCAAAAATTGGACAAATTCTTTAAACACTTGCTAGGCCCAGAGAATGAGAAGCAGAATTTAAATAAGATTGCTCTTCGTCAGCACTCCCATTCTCTTTCCCAGACTCTGATGCCAGATGGACCAGAAGCAGTTGGAAAAGGGAGGAGATGAGGGAGAAAAAAAAAAAAAGCCAACTCCCCCATTTGCAACAGGCTGATGAGCCTCCTAAAGCTGGACCCCACCAAGGGAAGAAAAGAAACAAAACTTTGAGTTTGGGTTTTTGATGATGACATAAGTTTGAGCATTTGGATCACGAAAATGAGACTGAATTTTGTTACTTAAAGTGGCCATTACATTATTGACTTACCCAAAGTAGGTGGGAAAGGAATGGTGCCACTTGGAATTTTTATTTATACGTAGCAGATTTAAAGACCTTGGAAGACAAAAATTAATCTTATTTTAATAATAGCCAAAAATTTATGCTTGTGCAATATACAGGTTTGACAGGTTTTCAGCTGGGCATTTTTTAGGGATCTTTCAGTAAGGAAGAGGGAGAGAATGAATATAGACGAGGTGCCCAGAAGTCTCTCCCATAGAACTCATCTGCAAATTGAGCAGGATGAACTAGACTAGGGCCCTCAAATATGACAACACACCTATAAAAGAAATAATATGCTATAAAATGTAAGTGAGCTATAAAAATTTATTAAGAAGAGCTTGATTCCAGAGACTTACTTGGCTAAAGCCAAATTAAAGAAAAAAAAAGAGCAATATTGGCTGGACATTTAACTCCTGTACCAGAAGTCTTTCTAGTTTCTTGGAAGAATGCATGAAATGAGGTGCGCAAGCAATATTCTGCTCTCATGAAATTTGGATGAAAAAATTACAATTGTGGCTTTTATATGCACCTTTTATAAAGCTGAATGCCTACACAGCAAGGACCAATATTGCCTTGCAACCATTACCTGGACCGAGCCACCCATGGGAGCAAGAACTATATAGTTGGGATCTCTGGTATCGTGGCCGTACAGGAGCCTTGAAGCAATAAAAGACTTGGCTAGAGAGTGGAGGGCAACCTAAAACCACTACACAGGAAAGAATCAGGAGAACCCCAGTTCAACATCAGCTCACAACATAAAGCTCCAAAGCATAAGAAATCGAATGATAAGAGAGGCAGTAAAAAAATTACAATTGGGAAATATATTCCTGGTGAAATATAAAAGAAAAAGAAGCAATTTAAAATAAGTTCAAAATAGATATGTTGAAGAATTGGCTTTTATTTTAAATGTCCATGGCTGATTCAAGAAAAATTGAACTGAAAACTAACCATGAAATTTAAAATAAAATCCAATTTTAAGTGAACACAGTTAAAAAGCGAATCAATAAATTGGAAGATATTATTAAGACACTGACTCAGAACAACACAGAAAGACAAAAGGATTTTAAAATATGAAATATCGTTATGATATATAAACGGTAGACCGATGAACTTAATATATGCCACTATGATTTCTAGGACATAGAAAATAAATATTTAAAAAGTAACATTCAAAGAATATAGTCGCTGACAATATTTCTGATTTGAATAAAACCACAACTTCAAGTTTAGCTTGTAAAGTGTTGCACACACACACACACACACACGCCTGTGCACCTAATGAAACAAAAACTGAAGAATGTAATGAGTCATAAAAATTGCAAGATATCACGGAAAAAATATATCAGGAAAAAGTTTTAAAAGGCATTCAGAAAAAAGATAAAAGTACTTATGAAGTTTTATAAAATTAAACTGACATTGAAATTCTCCTAAGACTATAGATACCAGATGACAATAGATTTTGGAATATGTCGAGAGAACATAATTGTTGCAGTAGAATTTCATGCTCTGGTAAACTATTTAAAATAAGGTATGAGGGAGTGTGAAATAAAGATATCATCAGTCACACATAGTTTAGGAATATTTACTACCCGCAGACTTTCCAATAAAAGAAATATTTCATTGGTAATTACTTAAGCAAAAAGAAAAGTTAATCCCAAAGAGAAAGCAAAACAATGGTGACTGAAGGAACTGGTAAATTCTTCTATACTATTAACACTAAAAACAATACCCTCTCTGAAATTTGTTTTAAAAAGTACAACTAAAATCTGAAAAAGAATAATATTGAAAACAGGGAAGAGAGAGTTCAGGGTAGTAATATGAGGGGGGACTCTGCAAAAACTGGAATTATCTTCTGTAAGCCAGGCCCCTTGTAGTCAGGCTTCCCCCACTAGGTGAGTGTTCTAGGAACCCATCTGTATCAGTGTACCAGCTGGCATTGTTGTGAGAGGCTGCATTTAGCTTCAGTGAATTTTTTTTGAAGACTCTTTCAATGAAAGAAGTCCTCAAAGGGAAACGTTTTGCCAATGCAGAAGAAGTAAAACAAAAAATGGCAGAAGCACTAAAAGCATCAAAATCAATGAGTTCAAAAACTGTTTTGAGCATTGAAAAAAATCTCAATAGGTACATTACATCAAATGGAGAATTCTTTAATGGTAACTGAAGTTCGAACATGTAAAAATAAATACACATTTTTTATAAATAAATTCCTAGATTTTTTTGGTCTCCCCAACATCCCTTTTTCATTTCAGAAGAAGACAGACATTCTGAATTACTTTAGGATCTATTTGAGAAATATTACTTATGATTTTATTTTTATTATTTTATTATGCTAAAATATATAACAAAATTGACCATTTTAACCATTTTTAAGTGTAGATTTAAGTAGTATATTCAAATTTTGTGTAATCATTGCCATCATCTATTTTGAGAACACTTTTTGCTATATAACAGATCAAAGAATTCTAGAGAGAAGGCAAAAGTATTAGTCCTAATAGATTAACAAAGGAATGCCAAAGATATATAAGGTGTTTAAAGTTAAAAGGCAGCGAATGAAGTCACATGACAAAGGACACGCTTTTTTTTTTTTTTTTTTTCTTTTTGGTTTCTCTCCATGGACTCTGAAAATATGTCAAATTTGTTAAAGGCACTGGACAAAACAAATAGAAATAGAGATGAGAGTGACTGAAAATCATAAAAGTTACAGGCATACCAGTAGTCTAAAAGTAAAAACTGATTCTGCAGTACAGAAGTAGCACATAATTAATTTTGAAAAAGTGATTTTAGAACTTAATAATTAATTGAATATGAGTGAAGGATAATACAAAAGAGGAAGACTCAAAGATTACCCTAAGCCTTTTTAATAACCTGGAAAATGGTGGTATTGTAAGAATGAACTTGAATGTCTGGAAGAGGAGTTGTTTTCAAGGGAAGAGACCTACTATTCTTTTAACTGTCCAGAAAGTACATTTCCAGCTACTTCAGGAATGTGAACCGAGCAATCCTTCACCAGAGCTGGGGTTTGTTTGCAATTATCATGGCATTTTTTTTTTTTTTTTTTTGCCTTTGCTCTCAGATTCCAGTGAAGTCACCTCCCACAAAAGATTGTGGAAACTGAGTGTTTGGCAAGACTCCTGGTGAAGGAAGCCCAGGCTCAAACCATAAGAGACTTGTCAGCAAACAGTTTAACTTCCCTTTTGTCATGTGGGTAACCGGAGTAACAGGAAGGCTAGTTTTTTTTTTTTTTCTTTTTAATTGAAGCCTCATGAAAACTAACCTTTTAAATTTTGCTTTATCTGAGGACAAAAAAAAAGGGGGGGGGGAGGTAAGAGCTCCATGAGGCATAAAACTAAACAGAAAGTAAAAGATAAAAAATGTAAGTATGTAATAGTTTAGAAGTTCAAATATTGAGACAGAAACAGATTATATAAAATGTGCAGTATTTCTCCTTCAAAAAATTATACTATACAAATAAAAAAATTCAGTCTTAATACTGTGCTTGCACTTCAGGAAAAGCATGCACCGCACCACGGTAGGGTTCAACTGCAGACCCAGATGGATGAAACTCACGTCTTTGTCTTGGGAGCACTGCCAGCATATAGTCGTGCAGTCGTCTCTAAATGGTCTTGATTAGGAAAATGGCTGAAATGAAGCAGCTTAAATTCAACAGGCACATCTAATATTTTATCCCTACAAGTGTCCTGTAAAGTGATTCTCTTCCCACCGCACATGGAGTTTCCCAAGCCCTTTAAAGCACCCTTTCCCCAATTCACACCATACATTTTGGGAAATATGCAAAAATAATAATAATAACAAAAACAATACTTCAAAATCAGAGTGTGGCTCTCCAGAGGCACTGAAAGCTCAGTATCCCTTCTGTGCACAGGCACTGTGTCTATCTCTAGTCTTCCACCAGAAAAGTCATGTGGGAAATGACAGGTATAATGATTTTATTGGCAGACAGAATTAAATAAGAGAGTATGAATGTACAACAATTGAACATTAGTAGTTCTTCTGATCATATTTGCATGCCTCTGGTTGTATTACTTTCAGAATACAGATAATTTGTGTTTTTAACTCAACAAAATGGTGTCGGTGGAGTCACCAGTAACTAAACCTCAGTGTTAACGTGTGGCTTTACATCAATATGTCACATATATCGGAATATAGGAGATTGTTCCTCAGGAGGCACAGCAAAGCCAGGCAAATTAAACCAAAATTAGTTCTGGTCAGCTCCCTTCCCACCAACTCACACTATTGCAGTGACTCACCATTGAACATGACACCCAGCAGGGGGTACTGCTGCCTTATGTTCTGCTGGGCTGCTATTCCCTGCAGGCCCATTGCAATATCCAGGAGTATCTTCAGCCCTAAAATAAGAAGAAGGAAAAAAAAAAAAACAGAAGGAGGAAAAGACAGCATGTTTTAATATTTTAAAATAAATAAATGTCTATAGGGTCTTTCAAAAAATGCAGTTGAAATTGAACACTGAACATTTTATTGATATTCCTCTCTACCTTAACTATATTCTGCATCAAATATTTTACAGTCTCATAGCTCTAGACTATTTTGGAAAATGTACTATATAATAGCATCTAATTCTAATTTAGCATCTATTTCTAATAGATCACTGTTACCCAGTGGTAAAGAGGTTCCTTTCATTCCATTTCTTGAACTTATCTAGTTTCCTCCTTTCCTCTCTCTATGCAATACAGAAATAACTGTTATCATGGTATTATACAGCAAAAGAGCTGAGATGTGGAAATTATATAACACATTTTTGGTTTTCAAATGAAAAGAATAAAAGGACAAAGGAAGAATTTATCAGAATAATGGAGTTTTGTCTTTAAAAAAATTTGGTATGTTTTTCATTTTGCTTTCATATCCAACTAGAAAGCATCTAGGAATTGCTTTCTACTTATATTATCGTCCTAATGTCATCTGTGTTTATTTATATCGCACATTCATTTTTAATAATGGTTGCATGGAAGAAAAATAAGCTTAAATCAGAAAAAATCTAAAATGATCAGATTTAAATATCTCAAAGGTATGTTTACCATGTATTTATCAGGTTTAAAATTCCAAACATAATTTTAATGTAATATAGGTGCTATACTATAGGTGGTTTATGGTTTTATATGCTGGTATAGATAGTATAATGAACCTCATAAATAGCAAATAATGACATTCTAAAAACCTACTGTTAGACAAAATGATTAAAGTGAATAATGAATAACACTAAAATATAAGTGAACTTTACATATCAGAACACTAGCCAATAATTATATGTTCCTTCATTGCTTTTTAAAAATATTTTACTTATTTGTTTTTATAGAGAAGAGAAGGAATAGAGAAAGAGAAGGAGGGAAACATTGATGTACAAGAGAAATATCAATCGGTGGCTTCTCACATGCCCCCAACTGGGGACCTCGCCCACAACCCTGACACACACACCCTGACTAGGAATTGAACCAGCAACCTTTCTGTTTGTGGGATGATGCCCAACCCACTGAACCACACTAGTCAGGACCATTTATTGCCTTTTGATCATTAGACAATGGCTTTACATGCCAAATAAAAATGACCATTCTGAAATACAGAAAAAATACTTTATAAAAGAGTATGGTTATCATAAGCCAAAAATATCATCTTGAGGCAGATTAATAGTTTTGTTTTATGTATTTAACAAAATTTTCCAATACAGTACTATAGTTTGTTTAGAACCTTTTTAGTTGGTGCTCTAGTTCTCCATTACACATTACAGGATACAACAAACAAATTATGGAAAAAGTTAGACCTTCAAGGAATAATAGAAACTATTTGTTACATTCTTGAAATAAAAAGCCTTTATTATGAGAGAATGAGCATTGTAGCTATGTCCTACTATTTACAGTCTAATGTGTGTTTGCTTCTTATGCAAGCTCATTAGTTGATTTTTAGTGCCTGGAACAAGCAGCCTAAATTTAATCACAAGTGTATTTTACAAAATATTTCCCAACCACTAAACATGGCTTCCCCAAAGTTAAATGGTAAATTTAACACTCACATATGTGAAATGACAGAAGTCGTGTTACAATCCATACATCTGAAACCTCTCTTTTATTGTTGGTAATAACAAGAAAGGTCATAATGGTAGGAATCAGAGATTATCTTTGAATGAAATAGAGATTAATATATATGTTTTCTGAAAATTAAAACTAATCTTAGTAATGGCATATTTTGAAAGTATATCTTAATGATATAATTCAATCAAACTCAACCCCAAATTAAATGTATCAAAACCTTACAGCATACTTTGTTTTTAAGCGCTATGTCGGCCCAACAATTTTTGGTTATTTATGCACCTCCCTGTATTGGCTTGAACCATAGTGGAAACAGGACAAAAGACTATTCCAGAAAATCTATTGAACTGTCTCTGTGCTGAATCTTATCACTCTTCTGTGAGCATGTATTGGACCCTGTCATCTCCAGAGTTAGCAAAATAGATAAATTTTTGAGTGGACCCTATGCCCCTGCTTTTGAAATCCATTTACAGGTACAAAAATTACTTGTGAAATGCTAACTGAACCAACCACAGTATTGAATTTCTTAATTTAAAACTCAGCCTACCCACATGGTTGACCCTCTTACATCGTTACTTCCAATTCCTCAGTAAAAGATAAAAGAAAGTAAGATAAATAGTACAAAAACAACATAGACATTTACTGAATAGAATGATAGTGAGAGGGGGAGGTCAAAATAATCAATACTGTAAATATACATATAATCCAACTGAAAAAACTATTTCTAAGGGTCAGAGCAATACTCCAAAAAATTTAGAAAGATCTAAGAACAAAAACAAAACAATCTACATAGAAATCCTCAAGTTCATTTTAGGTAACATTCCTGTGAGAAGATATGGGTCTTTTAAAAGTTGAAGTTCTAGAGTACATAACTCAAGTTTGAGAGTCCAGAATGAAAGAATCAAAGATGCCTGGCATCCATGCATAATATTACTTCAGAGAGTGTGGGTCGTGAGGTTAGAAGGAAGCCAGGAGAGAGAATGTTTCTGATAGGCTTCAGGAAGTGGTCTCAGATAGACTTAAGCAAACAAAGGCATTTCCATTGGCTTCGGTAAGCTCTCTCTTCTTCACACTCTCATTGAGTTTAATTCCTATTATGACTTAGTAGGTGTAGTAGTTTTGTAATAAGTTCCGACATAATTGTCTTATTACCCACTTGTGGATAATGATCAAGTCCAGTTTGCCCTTGTGTTTCCTTCGTATGTATATTGTCTTCATTAGAGGAAAAAATGGCATATTGATAAGTATGGGAAATATTGATAAGCTGAGTAAAATAAAAATTGTTTCAGTTAACATGAATAAGATTTTTGCATATTATTTATTCAGTTAATCAGAACTGCACTTGATTAAACTGATGAATAATTTTAACATACTTATGTAATGTAAACTCGTATTAATTCTAATAACAGAGGGAGAAAATCTGGACCCGTTCTTCTCACTTCAGCCCCTGACTCCACTAGCAATCAATTAAATGTTTGACATCAGGATGTTTTAGAAAGAGGCCTACTTATTAGTAGGCAGTGTCAACATCAGAAACACGGCACATTCTGTCCCCTCCTTGCAGCATGTACTGTTTGTCCCCCAACCCCCACATCTATTCCCCACCCTCTCTCCCACACTCTGGGCTGGCCTGCTCACTTCCCTGCACTGCTTCAACAGTCTCTCTTGCCCTTCGGCTTCTAACTGAATCCAGCCAGTGGAATGCACTGGTGGAGGTCCAACGGGAGAAGGAGAATAAGAGTATTTCCCCTGACCCCCTCCGTCCAGGGCCTTTGCAGTATGTCTGTGTCCTTCTAAGACATAGCTTCTGACAGGGAGCCCTCCTCTGCTACTGGACTATTTTTAAACTCAGGAAAGAGCTATCTCCTTTGACCCCTTCAACTTCCTATCGTACTACTTGTCCTGATGTATTGCCTCACCCTTTATTGCTTTGCCTAAGCCTTGCCTTCACTTTATTAAAAAAAAATCCCTTTAATAAACTCTCTTCAATAAACCAAATTTACTATGTCATCTGTTTTCTGCCAGAACCCTGACTAAACACTTTCCCTCCAAACCCTGATTCTAAGGAATAAGACTCAGAAGTAGTGCCCTATAGGCTTATCGATCCCCTAAGTACAGGAACCACTAGTCCTATGGGATCCTGTCTTCCTGAAGTCATTTTAGACACCTGATCTGATGAAGAAACCTCTTCGGTATTCATTTGAAAGTGTCATTAAAGTCTGTATCAAGGATCAGAAGATGCTTACCAAAAATGCTCTATCAGTCTGCTTTGTTCAAAGGCAATTGTGGTTCCAGTGCTTTGTTTGTGGGCATCAGAGACGGAGAAGAAGCAGTTCATTCAATTGGATCATGTGCAGTGATGGGTGGGGGGTGTTTATGCTTATGTAGATATATGACTCTATGCTTACATGCGAGGCAGCATCTGATTCTAATTATCTTAAAAATTAGCATTTTCCAAGAACTTATCTCATGACATGATTCCATGATGAAGTCAAACAGTTATGTTAGTAAATAGTATATCATCTAATAATATAAATGGCCATCATTTTTAATACTATGGGTGAGGTACAACTGTCTAATTTAATTTTAAGGGGAAAAATCCATGAGGGTATTGTTTTCAAATGATGAAAGTGACTGAAGATGAAACATATTTAGTGTTTTTCCCAAAGTCACGCATCCACTAAGCAGCATAATTTGAATATAAGCCAAATCTGTTGGACTATAAATAATATTCTCATAACTATTAAACCTCATAATTAGTTTCTTGGTGCATATATGAAAAAGCAATAATTCATAAAGCTATTTATTTTAATAGATACATTAAAATAGTTATATTTTGATAGGGGTATATAAAGAATTATCTGGTACTGATTAGAACTTGGAATATAGTACATATCAATTCTAATTGAAGGAATTAGATAATTTTCCTCATTTTTTCATGTTTAACAGTCCCATTATATCTTGTTAAATCTTAGACAATGGTCTCTGAATTCAGTATGTAAGAAATGGGTAGGAATCCAATTATTTTTTTAACTTCTAAATGGTAATACTTTAAACAACAGTGTATCTTTTTACCTGCAAAAGCAAATTCTGTTTCCTTCATTTGCTTCTTTTTTGTTGTGAAAAGGCAAGTTTTGTAGCTCACGCAGAGAAAAACAAAGCTGTGCTATGTGAAATATGGATCCAGTTTTCCCCATTTTCTTTTCTTTTTAAAACATGACACCGATTCTCCTTCTGTTTATTTTGTCTGAGACACATCCCGGAGGTTAGCATTTCCCTTTTCGGCAGTTCATTAGGGAGGGTGCTGGCATGTGGCTGCTGCCTGGAATTATTAACAGAAAAACTCATTCCACTGTCTCATCTACTACAGTGTTCCCAACTTTTGGTGAGCCAGTGCCCCGGAATATCTGTAGAATAGAAAACAGTTCATGTTTAAAGTAGGTTTTAAAGCTTCCTCTGTCAGTTTCTCAGTTATGGGGCTAAACGCCATTAATGGCTGTGTCCCTGGCACTCAGGACAACGTTTGGCACATGGGTATTTGAAAAGATAATAATAAAGCAAATAATAACAATACATTTTTAATAAAGTTGTTTCATGTGTTGAATGAGATAACCTATATACCATCTTTCACTCTTCTTGGTTCAGGAGTGAAAGGGACAGGATTATGCAGAAATAAAATGTACTGGACATACATGTAGTCCTTGATGGAAAAGTTATAAGAGCTGTGCTGAGCACCATGTGATAGACCTCTAACAGGTCATTGGGCCAGCAGAAGAAAGGCACTGATTATTTTAAAAGCTGAAAGATTTGAAAAATGTCCCCAGGTGACCTAGAAGTGTTCCTCAAACTTTTTCACTGAAAGAACACTAGTAGCAGAGAGACACAAATGACTGTCCCTGGAGATGTTATGGGTGCTGCTTGGTGCAGCTCAGTACCAGGGGGTCATTTCCTGACAGTCTCGTGCTTTATCTCCTAGAAGTTAGTAGAATCTGCCATGTACACCATGTCATTGCAGTGTATACCATGTCAGTGTACCATATCTGCATTTCTTTGCATATAAGAATGTCTTTCAAAATTCTTTTAGTATAATTGATGCCCCTAAATTAGATACACATTTCTATCATGTTTTGCATATTCTGTAGCATACCACTTTTATACCAACCCATTCAAATAAAACCAATCAAAAGGAGTTTCACATAAAAACAATGCTACTAAGAAAATATAAAAAGAAAAACCAGTAGACAAATAAAATGAGCAGAACCTTGATAACCCATTAGATAATATGATAAATGAAATGGTTTTACATGTTTATAATGAGTCCAAAAGGAAGAGAATGAGAATTGACTACATAAATATTTAAAGATATGACCAAAAATTACCTAATTTAGTGAAAACCATCAACTTAAAGATTCAAGAAACTCAACAAACCCCAACAAAAGAAGATAAATATGAAGAAAACCACATCTAAACACATCATAGTAAAACTGTTCAAAACCATACTTAAAAAATACATTTTAAAGATGTTGAAGAAAAAAAATACTGCTTATGTACAAAGAACTAGTAGTACATATGAAGCCTGACTTTCTGTCACAAGTAATAGAAGCAAAAAATCATAAACAGATTCCAAAGGCATAAAAGAAAAAGAAACTGTTTATAAAAATATTCAAAGCCAAAGTGAAATACAAAATATTTTTAGATAAACAAATCTAAAAAAAATGTCACTAGCAGACATATACTATAAGAAATGCAAAAGAACAGCATTCAGGCTAAATGGAAATGATATGAGATGGAAACTTACATCTATAGGGAAAAACTACTAGCATCGGGAATGGCAAAAGTAGTAAATGTAAAAGATAGGGTTTTTTAAAAATCGTTTTGGTTAAAAGACAGCTTTAAACTGATGGTTTAAAGTATCAGTAACATTGTGAGATAGCAAAGAAGAAATGTGAAGTATGTTTAAAGTAACAACAACAACAAAAAAGGACCAGATGAGGCAGGTAACCAGACTTACACTGTTGTGAGTTCATTATATTTATGAAATGGGAAATAGAAAGTTTAAGTGGAGAGAAGTGTGAAGTCTTCCTAATTAGAAATTGATAGTTTAAGTTTGCATATTTTTTGCCCTAGAACAACTACTAAATCAAAAAGCTACAGCTAAGAAAAAATAAAAGTAAAAAGGTATAATTAAGAATTTAATACAACTAAAATGGACTTCCAAAATACATTTGATTAACCTGCAGAATTCAAAAGAAGGAGTGAAGCATTAGAGAATCAAAAGCATAAAGAAAAGAAGAAAGGGGGAACAAATAGCAATATAAATAGTTACATTAAGTTACATTAAATATAAATGGACTAAACACTCAAATTGGAAGGAAGATTCTCAGGTAGGACAAAAAGAAGCAAGACCCAAATGTGTCCTGTCTACAAGAGATACTAAATAACTTTAAAGACAAAAATAGGTTGAAAGTAACAGCGTAGGAAAGGATATACTATGCTTATACTAAGAATGAGAAAGTTGTCATGACTCTGTTAATATCAGATAAAGTAGACTTCAAGACAAAGAGTACTAGAAATGAAGAGAGATGTTTATAATGATAAAAAGGGGGCAGTTAACTAGGAATAGAGCTGTTGATCTAAATATATATACAACTACTAATAATAACAGTGCTTCAGAATCCATAAAGCAAAGAGTAGCTAAACTCAAAGTGAGAAATAGACAA
Organism: Glossophaga mutica; assembly: GCA_039655065.1. Classification (NCBI taxonomy): domain Eukaryota; kingdom Metazoa; phylum Chordata; class Mammalia; order Chiroptera; family Phyllostomidae; genus Glossophaga; species Glossophaga mutica. The sequence goes on from CM077303.1 coordinate 165,701,360, forward strand.
ACTCACAATCACAGCCGAAGATTTTAAGTGTCACTCGGTAAATGATAGGACCAGTAGACTAAACTTTAATAAGTATGAACATTATCTGAACAACACTACCAACCACCTTAAGCTACACTATGTTTATAGAACGCTACACCAAACAACAGCAGCACACACATGTGGGCCCTACACTTAGTTAAAAATTTGAGATGGACTGAATCACAACAACAAGTAAAATGCTGAACAGACTGAAAAATCAACAACTCTTCTTGGAACCATCAGAGAGGGGAGGACACAGGGCAAATGCTGTTCCCAAGACTGCAGTGACAAACGAGTGAACACAGGGGATCTCAGCTTACCAGAGCGGATACTTGGGACCAGAGACCACCACAGAAATCAGTGCCGGGATAGGAAAACCTGAACTTTGGTTTGACAGATTGCTGGGGTCTCGGTGTGGACAAGCCCACAAGTTGAAAACTCCACAGAGATGCAGTCTTTGGGGTCCCCCACAATATTGTAAGATTTTCCTCCAGGAGCTCATTAAGGTTCCCACAGTAAACAGAGAAAAATCCCCTTACGCTTCCAGCATGGAGAGGGGAGAAAGAACTACTCTGAAATACTTTAGAACACGGGTCCCCAACCCCTGGGCCACAGACCTGTTGGGAACCAGGCCACAGAGCAGGAGGTGAGCTGCGGGTGAGAGAGTGAGTTAGTGAAACCTCACTTGTAGTTAAAGCTGCTCCCTATCACTAGCTCTAGCTTGCATTACCACCGAGCTCTGCCTCCTGTCAGATCAGCAGCAGCTTTAGAGTCTCACAGCAGTGTGAACCCCAGTGTGAACTGTGCATGTGAGGGATCTAGGTTGCACACTCCTTATGAGAATCGAATGCCTGGTGATGTGAGGTGGAGCTGAGGCAGTGATGCTAGTGCTGGGGAGCGGCTGCAAACACAGACCATCATTAGCAGAGAAGTTTGGCTACACAGAGACCACAATAAATCAATTGCTTGCAGACTCATATCAAAACCCTATCGGTGAGTGGCAAGTGACAATTAAGCTGCATCTGGTGGAAGGCTTTATAGTGACAAGTGAGTTGATGTACTTCAACTGTACAGCTGCATCTGGTGGCAGCTTTAAGTCAGATTCTGACATTTATCTTAGTCTGAGTGTGGCCCACCTGTTATTTCATTTACCACTTCTGTCTGTGACTCTTATTCTTCATTGCACACTTATCTCAGACGCAGTTCTGGTAAGCCCATGTGCTAACCCCAGCTAAAATGAGTAAAAAACAAACGTAGCTAGGGAGCTTCTTTGAAAAGGGGGAAAGACCCAATAATGAGACAGCAGAAGACTCTAAGACTGCCAACAAAAGGAAAGCTGCATTTAAAAGAAAATACCAAGAGTCCTACTTAAATTATGGGTTCATTGCAACAGGTGATTCCCATTCTCCGAGCCCGCTTTGTATAATATGTGATGACCAGCTAGCCAACTCGGCCATGACACCTTCAAAACTGCTTCGCCACATGGTGACCAGGCACCCTGCATTAAAAGACAATCCTTTGGAATTTTTCAAAAGAAAAAACAGTGAACACAAAGAACAGAAGCAATTATTGAAGGCCACCACTTCATCAAATGTGTCTGCACTGAGAGGATCATTCTTAGTGGCTAACCGCATTGCTAAAGCTGAGAAGCCCTTTACTATTGGTGAAGGGTTCATCCTGCCTGCTGCTAAGGACATTTGTTGTGAACTTTTAGGGGAGGTTGCAATTTAAAGGTGGCACCTGTTCCTCTTTCAGCTAGCACCCTAACTAGATGAATTAATGAAATTGCAGAGGATATTGAGGCACAATTGTTAGAGAGTATTAATGAGTCACCCTGGTACAGACTACCGATGTCGACAATAAGGCAACAATGCTTGTTCTCTTGTGATACATTTTTCAGGAGAATATGCACGAGGATATGTTATGTGCATTTTTGTTGCCAACCAACACCACAGTTGCTGAAGTACTCAAGTCTTTGAATGATTACATATCAGGAAAACTGAACTGGTCCTTTTGTGTTGGTATGAGCACAGATGGAGCAGCTGCCATAACTGGACAGCTTTCTGGTCTCACTACTCAAGTCAAACAGGTTACTCCTGAATATGAGTCTACACACTGTGTCACCCATAGAGAAATGCTGGCTAGCCAAAAAAAATGTCACCTGAACGTTTTGCAGGATGTGATTAAAATTATCAACCACACTAAAGTACATGCACTTAACTCACGTCTGTTTGCACAGCTCTGTGAGGAGATGGACACAGGGCACACATGTCTCCTCTTACACACAGAAGTGAGACGGCTTTCTAAAGGTGCATCACTGGCCAGAGTTTATGAGTTACAAGAGCCACTCCACAGATTTCTTTTGGGAAAACAGCCACCACTGGCAGCACATTGCAGTGACACAGAATGTGTGTCAAAACTTGTTTACTTGTGTGACATATCTAACCTGGTCAGTGAACTCAATCAGTCACTTCAGGGGAGAACAACAACTGTGTTCAAGTTGGCAGATAAAGGGGCTACATTCAAAGCCGAGCTGGCATTGTGGGGGTGACAAGTGAACACTGGGATTTTTGACATGTTTCAAACATTAGCAGAGATCTTGAAAGAGACTCAGCCAGGGAATTCTATCTGCCAGCTGGTGCATGATCACCTATCTCATCTTCAAAAGAATTTGAGCATTACTTCTCAACCACAAAAGACCCCCAAACTGGGAAGGAATGGATCCATGACCCATTTGTGAATAAGCCAGGCAAATCGACTTTGTCTGTGCTAGAAGACAATCAACTGCCTGCAATCACAAGTGATGGTGGCCTTAGAAGTATGTCTGAGGCAACTTCAGACCTCCTTATGTTCTGGATTAAAGTCAAGGCAGAATATCCTGAGATTGCCACAAAAGCACTCAAAAGCCTGCTTCCATTTCCAACATCCTATCTCTGTGACGCAGGGTTCTCTGCTGTGACAGCAACCAAACCAAGATTTCAGAGTAAACGGGACACAAGCAACAGATGTCAGGTGTCACTGCCTCCCATCACCTCCAGATGGGACTGTCTCAGTGCAGGAAGACAAACTCAGGGCTCCCACTGATTCTGCATTATGGTGATTTATATAATTACTTCATTATATATTACAGTGTAATAATAATAGAAGTAAAGTGTACAATAAATGTAATGCAACTGAATCATCCTGAAACTATCTGCAGCGCCTCCACCCCCATCCAAGGAAAAATTATCTTCCACAAAACTGAGCCCTGGTTCTAAAAACATTGGCGACTGCTGCATTAGAGCTCTGTTCTTCCTATGGAAGCCTACCCCCAGGGGAAACTAGTTAACCAGAACCTAACTGACCTGAGGGAAAGGGAAATACCTAATTCAGGGGTGTCAAACTCATTTTCACCAGGGAACACATCAGTCTCGCAGTTGCCTTCTGAGGGCCAAATGTAATTTCAGGACTGTATAAATGTAACTACTCCTTAACTAGGGGCAAGGAGCTCGGTGCTGCCACCCGGTAGAAACAAGGTGCCAGGCAGGATAAAACAAGGTGGAGGTCCGGATTTGGCCCGTGGGCCTTGTGTTGGCCGCCTCAGACCTAACTCCAGCCCCTTCTAACCATCCTGTCCCACCTGAGAGAGGGAAAAACAAAGGAATGGAGAGATTCCTGTGAAGTTCAGTAAAAGACTGAGACCTAATCACAGGACTGTAAAAAAGGCTTCCCCTGCTTCACACACAGCTCACTATCACATTACTGAAGGCCTAGTTTCTTTTACCCAGTATTTCATGTCTGGCTATCAAAACACATTACTGGGCATATAACAAGGTAAAAAAAAACAAAACAATTTGAAGATAGTGCAAGCATCAAAACCAGATGTGGTGGGAATGTTAGCTCTGTCATGGTACTTGAATTTGAGAAAGATGTTAGTTTCGAAAAATCAATTAAACATTTTCAGTGTTTATTATGTATAATAAAAAACAGTATTATCACACCTGTTAGCATTAATTAAAATTATAAGTTCCCATATGTTTATTAATTATTGTTGTCAAATGTGATTGTAGTACTATACATTTTAAACATGCTATAAAACTAAAGTCTTGTTTAAAAAATTTTTGGAGGAATAAAAAAGAAACTGACTAAAGCAATATAGAACTACTGGAAAGGATGAAATGGATTATATTAAATAGTCTCCTTAAACCATCAAATGGGTAATAGGAAAATTTCCATCGACTTGCAAAAAGCAGCTTTTAAACTGTTTTCCAGGAGAATTGGCTGATGGACATTATCTGGTCATGACTGAATCACTTTTAAAGTTGTGCCAAGCACGGTGCTTATTCCTAGGAATATGACAGGACTAGTCAAGTCCAACAATGTTCTTCTCCTCAAGGTGGACTGTTGTGGAGATAGACAAACCTGTCACTGTAATACATGATTGGAAGGTCAATAAAATTACATTTCAGGCTTAGCTAATTCATGTCTCTGTAATAGCTTTTTAGCATTTCTTAATGTTCCAGATTTGCAAACAATTCATCTTTACGTCAGCCAGACTTCTACAAACTGCCTCCTGGTTCTCCCTTCAGGTTACATCTGCAGCAGCACACCCTACGGACGGTGTGAACCGGTATCAGTTCAGCCCGATGGTCAGTCCTACAGCTGGGAGACTGTACTGGAGGCAGAGAGCACACTGGGCTGTTTCTGAGTGTTCTGGGTGCTCAGGAGCATCCCAGGCTGCACCTCCTCCCCAGACCTATTGTCCATGTCAAAAGATAGTCGCTGTTCTTGACCTAGATAGGTGTTGTTTCAGTTACAGTAATATTTTAGTTAATTGACGTGATTAGGAAATTGAAGTTTCTTTTCTTATTAAATTTGCTGGGGTGACATTGGTTGATGAGATAATATAGTTTTCAAGTGCGCAGTGCTATGAGACATCATCTGTGTATTGCATTGTGTGTTTACTACCCAACGTCAAATCTCCTTTTGTCACCATGAAGTTGACCCCCTTTACCTTACAATACCCCACCCCTCTTTTTCCCCTGGTAACTACCATACTGTCGTCTGTGTCTATGATGATGATTCTAGTTAACCGAAAGTTAGTTAGTAAAATTGACTGGGACTGGGCTACCCTTAACTACATTGGGATGTCTTATGCTGACCTATATCTTATCTAACATCAGGAACATTTCTTACGAGATCAATACAAGAATATTGTTTGATCTCTCAGCTATTCATTTTCAGAAAACACTTTGAATCATCAGCTTCAATGTAGGCAGTGTGAACCTACTTAAGTGTTATTGTTAATTTTTAAGAGAGGCTCATTATTTGAAGGAGAAAACGCATAATGTGAAAAGCAGACTACTTTAGAATGACAGTTATTTAATTATTAAATAGTTTCATCATTCAAAGCAAACAAATAAGCACCTACTGAACACTATTATGTACCAGAGCCTGTGATAGGATGTGGATAGAAACATTTAAAAAAAGCAATTATCTTAGATTAAAAATGATTAATGTAATAGAGAAAACAGATGAACTATGGAGCCACAATATAATGAGAGGTATATTTACACAGTAGCCTTGCAAAAAGTCAGAGAATAGGGCTTGCTTAATCTTGCCTGGGCATAACAATCAATGTTTTTACTTGTGAGCAACAGTAATGGCTCTGGTAAATTTAGGTAGAAAGGAGTTTATTTTTAACATACTGTGCCCTGGCCTCCAGGTGGCTCATGTGTTGGAGCATCATCCCTACACCAAAAGGTTCCGATTCTGTCACCAGTCGGCACACGTGCAGGCAGCAACTGATGTTTCTTTCTCTCTCCTCGCTTCTCTCTTCATCCCCTTCCTCAGGTGAGGATTTTAAAAAAGGAGCTATAAATATATTGTATAATCTACAAAAATACTTGGAGGGCTTGAGAAGAATGCTCAGGGACTTTGAAGCCAGGAACAATGGCCAAATTCATGCCCCAGACCTAATGATGAAGGGGCATCACTGTGGCTGCCACAAAACACTACTAGTACTAAGCTTGTAGCACTATAGTACAATAATGTCCTAGAATATTGTAATCTATTATTTGAACATTAGGACAATTTACGAAACTACCAACACCACCAGCAAAGATGACCATGATGCATCACTAGCCCCAAATTCAAAGTGTAACCTCTCCTTGGCAGAGCCTAAGTCACATGCTGACATCTCAGCTGCCATGGGAACTGGAGAAGCAATTGTCTGAAGTATTCACATCCTATAATGGGGGTAGGGTGGGCTCTGCCTCTCACTTTTTATATAAAGTGCTTTTGAGGTGAAGCTTGATAAATAGACGTTTACAAATAGGGAAGGTGTTGTGTGTTCTAAGAAGGAACTGAACATTCAAAGTCATACTTTTTGAACATTCTGCACAAGTACGTGGCCCATGTGAGAGAGACGTGGAAGGTAAAATTCTCAAAGCAGACAGTGTCCGCATCAGGAAAGTTGATGTATGTCACACTGGGAGGGTAAGCCTTATCCTGGCAGAAGTGGAGAGGACCATTCTTGGGTTTGAATGTCATAAAAATCACTGTGCAGGTGAGGGGTGCTCTGGGAATGAGTGTATGTCAGTACTACACTGAAGTAAGCAGGATCAGTTAGGCAGCTATAGAATTCAATTAAGTTAAGAGTCTGTATAATGGCTATGGCTGCAGGAATTCACAGGAAGACACAGAAAAATGTGTAAAAGAGAAATCAGCAAGGCTGGAAAATTGATCATATGTAAGGATGAGGGAAAATGAATGGCTTAAGATAACACTTGGGTTGTAGATTTATATAACTAGGTTGCTAGGAATAGCAGTGACTGAAACAAGAGAGGCAAAGACATTAGAAGATTTTGCAGGATGATATTGAATTCAACCTTGTATATACTTACCCTGAAGGACCTGCAAAATGCACACATAGTGATACCCTCTAGAGAGTTCAATAGGAGTGTACAGCGCTTAGATAAGATCGTGGAGAAAGACTCAGAGTAGCATGGGGGCAAGGGTTGAAGCTTTTGGCTGGACTCTCTTCACTTGGAGTCACCACTCTATTACTTAGAAGCCATATGACCTCAGCAAGTTGTTTAAGTTCATGGAACCCTGGTTTTCCAACTCTAAAACGGGAATAACTTCCTCTAGGGTTTATATACTTGTATATGAAGAACTAGATCATGTATATCAATTACAATGTATACCTGGTAAGAGGTAGCTCTTAATATTCAGAACTAGACGTTTTGATTTGGGAGTCATCAGTATATAAAAGCAAGGGGTGGGCAGAGTGCAGAAAGGAATATAAGGAGGAATCTGAGTGAGGAAAAAACTGGGAGCACTGGTGTCATGAAATCCTAGGGAGGATTCCTAGATCCTGGAGAACCTCAACCTTGGTCACTGGAACTGTCCAGTGGTGAAGAGCCCACTTAGAGAGACATGGAAAATGTCTACTTGTGAACAACTAGAGTACTGTCAGCAACCTTAGAGCAGTCTGAAGGAATTGGGAAGGTACATGGGGATACACAGATATGACAAGTGTTTCAGAAATAAAGCTAATACAGTAAATATTAGAAGGTAATGGTATTTCTTATGTTTTTTTTCAGTTTAAAAATGCAAAAACAACCTATAAATCCTTAGTAAGAATAAAACTAAACAATTACTGATATTTTCCCTCAGATCAAAGTTGCATCTTACATAGGCTTAAGAATAAATCAAACAAATAAAAGGGTAGCAGAAAGGAATTCTTGGGAGAAAGTTTAAAGTCAATTTGCCCTCTTTTATTCAAGTTTTCTTTTGTTCATTTCTTATATTTTCTTTGTGCTTTCACAGAATTTTGTTTTTCCTTACCTCAAAGGCAAACTTCTGAATAGTGTATCTAAATTTCAGAATAGTATCTTAGTCATTCTTTGGTGGTCCACAGTGATCCATTTTAATATAGCTTTTCCATTATTAATACCAACTTTTGAGTTCTGCAGCATTGTCTTTGGTTCCTAATTGTCATTACAAATGCATATGTAAATTTATGCAGGAGGAAGATGTCAGTTGCCTAAAGACTTTAGCCAGTCCATCTTGCTGTGACACTCTTTGGATATTCTACTAATTATGCACATTGCTCCCTTAAATTCCTGTATCTCTCAATTAACTAAAGTACCAACTAACTATGAGGATAAGCATGATTTCTTCTCCATCATTAGAGCTCTCAAGTTTAGTCCATGCTTGAATTAATTAACTAACTTAATTTTGGAACACGATAGTAGAAATATGGAGAAAGACTTCTGTAGAATATAGAAAGGAACTGTAACTACCATTTTGTCTCTTCTCTATTTTCTGAATCCTTAATGGAGAGATGATTTAAGCACTTCTTTGCTGCAGAGAAATGATCTTGGATCCCAATAGTCACCCAGAGAGCTAAATCCAAGTGCAACTATAATCACATGTTAACAGTTTAATTAAGCTCTTTGTTGACAGTGCACAGGGTTATTTTTGATATACTGAATGGCTTCCTGACATGTACAGCATTAAGAATAGGCAGCCATAGACTTTATAGCATAATATCGTCTCCTGTGGCAGCAGATGAATTTGTGATTTTCTTGAAACGACAAAATGATTGATCACCTTGCATACGTACTGCCGTCCACCAGGTAGGAGTAATGCTTCCCCTGGCAGGCTCCCTCCAGTGGGAACAAACAATGTTGATTGATAAAAGACTAAACCAAGATTAAGAAAAGGAAAAGAAAAAAATTATCTAAAACTGTGGGGTTTTTATGCATCTTATTAACAAGATGTGTAGCATAACACATTTCACCAAATACAGTCACCGTTCAGGCCTTAAAGTGAAAGTCTTTAATTTTATCAATGCTTTGCTGATTTATAGGTTAAGCACCAGTGAAAACAGGTGTAAAGGCTGTCTTTGGCTGGGACAAATGACCACTATCCATATTTCTACAGAGATGAGCCCAAAAGGAGAGTCATATTAAATAGTACAGTCTCTTGTTTTCACTGTATTTTTAAAAGGAAACCTTTGCTGTAGTAAATGGCATTTCTTTGCTTTTACTTCCTCCCAATTGCAAAAAGCTTTCAGTTGAATCTAAAATTCATTGTTCTTAAAGTAAAAAAAAAAAAGATAAGGGAACAAAGTTCCCAAAAGAAACTACCTTTGTCATCGAATACAGTAAAAGAGATAATGAGAGAGAATGAAAATTGAAGCTGAAAATACCCACATACAGAGGGGAAATCAGTTGACTACCAGGAGAATAAACCACAAGAAAGGGATGTGAAGGATAGACATGGAAGTGTGCGCTGGGCTGGAGTTCTTGAATATTTATGGCCTGTTTCAGCTTCCTGCTCCACCTGCGCATAAAAGTCTTATGAAGAATTGAGGTATTTGGATTCATTAGAGAGTAACGAACTGCAGCTATTTTCCTGTTTGTCTAACAGAACGGAATACGTCCTTCTCCTCTGATAATAACTTTAAAGTAATCCCAGAATTTATGTAAAACTAAAGACTCACATACTCTCTCATTTTAGAGAGTAGAAAATATGATGCAGTTTGTCAATACTTTGCCCTGTTCCGTTGGATAAAAATCATAAATAGTGAGATTTTTTTAGACAATGAAGCTGTAGATGTTATAGAAACCACATTTAAGATAAAAAAGAAACACATGCATCAGTTTGTTTTTGATTGTTGTCCTACAGTCTTCTGGTCAAATGAATTTTAAAAACGAACTACAAAGAAAAGAGTTTTAAACTCTACAGTAAGATTTGGGAAAAGGCTCTGTTTCTAGGAACTTTCCCTGTGTATGCTGGAAGAGAGAAGTGATTTTTTAGACCATTTCTGGGCCTGACTTTCTTCAGTGTAACTATTGGTGATTTGAAGATATTCTTGATGTCAAGGAACCTAGAGGTCTAGAAAGACATGTATATCTGTACAGATAAAAGAGTAGTGTTATCCAAAATTATTCCCATGATAGGTGAGATAGAATGATTGCTATGTGAGCTATATCTACATATAAGACACACCCATGGCTGGAAAAAAAAACCAGTACAATAGTTATTTTTTTAAAAGAGAGTTAATGACTCTGGTAGGAAGCCCTGCTACATTCTGATTTATCTTCTCACCATTTCCGCCTAAAGAGCCACACACTTACCTTAATTACATATGATCTTATTTTGGGACAGTGGAATATTATGATTAAATGTATAGAATTTGGGATTCAGGGTGTCTGAGTTGATTTCCTATCTCTGATGCTATGTAGCTGCATGAACTTGGGCGTTTATACTCTTTTCATGTGTAAAGCGTATGTGTATGAGCATTCTCATGTGTAAAGTATACATTGTGACAGAATCTACCTCATAGTGTTGATGTGAAGATTAAATGAGCTAATATTAGTTAAGTACCTAAAACAATGCCAAGGACATAGTCAATGCTTAATTTTTGTAGCTATTATGACTATTTTGGTGGATTGGCACTAAGAAAAAGCTCTACCATTTTACACAGTTTATTTTAAAAAAGCAGAATATCTGTTGTTTTGAACCAAATACATTAGACCTAATGCATTTTGAATTGACTAAGGGTTCTGGTAATATTTATGCTTAATTATGCTAACCATTTATAATCTCATGTTAGAAAAATATCTATAAAAGATCAACTAACCTAGAATGCTTTATCTGATATTTTTCACAATAGCAATTGTTATTCCTGTAATGTTTTGTGAGAACAATAATCAGATATATTCACCTAAACTTTCCAATTTATTAATTTTTAATACATGTTTTTTATATTTAAAAGAATGTAAAATAATATATTAAGAGCCAGTTACTTCTTGCTAAATTGTTATCATTCCTTCTCATTATTTATTTTCCTATTGTGATCCAGAAGGTTCTAGATCTCACAGGGAACTTTATTTTTTCTTTCTGACCCAAACTAACCTTCAGCATGTTGCATTTGTTTATCAGTTGCCTCCATGTAACTGTATAAAAACTTCCCAAATAAAGATATAAATGGTATTCTGGGAAATATTCCTAAGCTATATACTTGCTTTATGAGTAACATAATGATTTTACATCAACAACAATTTATTTGTTAGGGTTATCTTGCTCAGTATTGCACTCAGCCTTGTCTTCATGAAACATTTTCCTTTGGGTCTCCTCTTTATGACACCCTCAGTCTTTTCACTCCATTGGCTTTCCCCACTCTGCAAACAAACATGGTATTCTATTTTGATCTATCTCTCCAGATTTTTTAAAAACTTGTAATATCTAAGAGGATAGTTGCTGCCAAATCAATACGTTATAATGATACAGATATGGATCAAATACTGTTGGCCCAAATGATTAGTGATGAGTTTTTATAACTATTTGTTATTTTCCATCACCAAATTTCTCCATATGTAGATTAAGCTTGCTATCCTCATTCTCTCTCAATCCTTTAATTTTTCACCCTTTATATTTGGTGTGCTATCGCAGTTGCTCAACCACCCTCGATTGTTTAATCCAATCCTTTTTCTCTTTCACCTGCCTCCAGCTTCTTCTTTGTTGTCTGATTTGGACTTTATGGTAATTGGATTTTTATTCTTTATTGAAGTAATTCCCTTCTCCCACATCTTAATCATGTACATTCTCCCATACAAACCTTGGGCTTTTGCTTTGCTCTTTCTTAAGAATGTAAAGTTCAGAGTGGCTTCCCATAAGAACCCAGTGAAAGTGTATTCTAGTGTTCACATCAGGGACCTTTGCACCTGCTGGTTCGGTGAGCTTCATTAAGGAGGAGCCCTGCCTAGGAAGCAAGAAATGACTTCAAGGGTAGGGAAGTACAGTCATTTTATTATTTTTTACTTTAGAAATAAGGAAATTAAGAAAATTAATCAATTAATACATATATACAAATTTAATAAGTATAAAATTAATTTTAAAATACACAAGTCAGAAATCATTAAAAACTTTCATGATCCCCTCACTAAGAGCTTAGCTGATACTTCTTGTCTTTCACTATATTGCTTGAAAGACTTCAATAAACATTAATTTCTCCATCTTTAAAATGGTCTGAGAATGTTTTCCTTGGCTGCTTCATAGAGCTGTTCTGAGAACTGAATAAAATAATGCATATAGAAGTCCTTTGACAATTCTATTGTGTAAATATAGGCATCAGGCTCTGAGAGAGAAGAGGCTGTTAGACATTTGGGAATTTGTTCTGCCTCTCTCATGGTACTTGGATAATATTTGTACATTAAGCTCACGCTAATATTGTAAGTGCTATATTTTGATACTCAGGTAAAACATAGGATATTATGTTTTTTATAAAAGATCAAAGTAGTTTTGAGAATCATATGCACTATCAAAATAATAGTGTGTGGTCAGTCTCCAAGGATCGTTTACATACACTCCTGATACCGTTGCCTGTTCACATAACCAGGGAGTACAAACACCCCAGACACTTACTTCTGGGAGGTAAGACTGTTAGGAACCACAATGAGTATTAGAAGAGGTGACTGAAATTTTCTTCTTTTTGTATTCCATTTTCAAACAAAGGACAATTGAAACACACAACAGTTTAGAAGATTAGAGACATTTTAACACTGAGAGTCAAGAGTCCTGGGCTCTGATGGATATTCAGTCATAAGCTGGGTCATTTCTGCCCATTTAATTCACTTTTCTGATCTCCAGTTTCCTTTTATGTAAATGGGAATGGGGCAGCAACTTGGACCAGAAGAGCAGTGAGGGCCCTTTCAGTGTGAATTTTTATCACTCTCTTCTACCTACTGTGGTGCTTGGCACGGCCTCTGATTCTGTACCATTGTATTTTTTCATTGTAATGTTGGACACAGTAGAGAAACACTCAGGTCTCTCTTGGTGATTTACCTCTGAAAGTCATCATATCACTGTACTGATTTTTTTAGGGAGTTGCCATTAAAAACAATCAGGATTTATTTAAAGAATAAAAGAATGAAAAATCAATTGAGCCAAATGTTTTCTTTGGAAAACAAATGGTTTGATAGCTTGTGTTTTAATTGGCATAGTAGAAAACTGCTTGTTTGCCAAACTGACCATAAAAATGACTCATCTGTGTGTTTTCCTACTTTTTGCTCGTTAGCTGTGCTCTTTAGTGCTATTTTAGGACAGTGAGCTCTTTCCTATCTTGTTTAGTCTTTTGGTTGGTGTTTACTCTGCTAGTCATTTGATTACCTTTTGATAAATATGTCAGTTGCTTTAGCCTTTATATACGTAATAATTAAGACTGTACATGGCAAATGTTAGGGGCCTAATAAAATATTTGTCTGCGATAATAATAGCTAATATTCCTAGAATGTTTAATATATACCAGGTCCAATTATAAGCACTTTGACATGTATTGAGTTAAGCCTTAAGAGACAGGTGTTCTTATATTCATGTATTTTACAGATGAGAAAACTGTGACACAAATAGATTAAGTAATTATCTTTATTTCCTACATATTGGAGTTTCTCCCATTTATTCACTTCATCAATAAACTATTTTTTGAAATGCCTATTTCTGTATTCATTATCACTAATATATAGTTGACTTTAATTTTTTAACTCTGTTGGTTTAAATTTCTGCATGATCTTTCATTTTGTTTTCTCTCTTCACAATTTGCTTCATAGAAGCCATTCTTACAGTTCTTTAGGATAATGTTCCTTTTGACGTTCTCTAACATAATTTTTAAGGTGTCATATTTATTTTTTCTTGTGGAATGAGGTCAATAAACAGTATATAAGGTGATTATGTCCCTGTTCCACTTCTGCCTGGGCAACTTGATGTTCACCTCGAGTCAAATAGTGACACTGTCCCATTTTCAGCTCCACGCTATGGTGCTAAGATGGAGAATCTCCTATCCCTGCTAATGCGATTTGCATTTCTTGGACTGATAAATAACATACTGAATTGCATAAGAACAGCCAGAGATATTATGAGGCTTTTCTCCCTAACTTCATCCTCCCATTCAGTGACTTAAGACTTTATCTTATGGGGCATAATGTGCCCCAATCAATACCTTTAGGTCATGTTGTTTGGGGAAACTCCCCTGGTCCCCCACCTCCCTCCCCCACAGAAGACAGAGAGACAAAGTACTTGGCATTAACGAAATGACCCTTTGTTGTCTTACAGGAACAGACCTGACAGACCTAGAACTTGCCAGATGTTTAGGCTTGGTTGTTTGTCTTAATCTGCCTGATTTGTTTTTTGAAGAAATTTCTCCAGTCTCTGGCAATAGGTCAAATATCAACCTTAGTTCTGCATTTCTCAGTTTCTTGTTTCTCTGGATCATCAGAGATATCCATACAAGAAGTTATAAACACTCAACACAGTTTAATTCAAAACGTGAACTGAATGACCACGGAGTGCCTCTTCCCTAGGCTACAGGTAAAGCAGTGAACAAGACACATTACTGCAGCCTTCATGGGCATAGATGTTGGGAGTGAAACCACACTCTTAAAGTGATTATCTAGGCATGATGAGGGCATGAAAGTAGAAGAACAGGATACTAGGAAGAACAGGCTACTATTTACAGTAGTCAGGTATCCTTCCGAAATGTCCAAACTACTTCATAAACTACCTCCACCTTTCTTCATGTGGAAAAACTCTGGTTTTGTTTGTCTTCAGTGTGCTTTGCTTTTGAGAGCCAACAGCCGTTGTAATCACTTGAAAACATTGAATATTATTTTCCCATAAGCATCCTATCAAACAAAACAGCGTACTATCAAAATAATGGCATTAATTCTAGAAGGCTGTTCTACTCCCTTTCATTTTCATAAAAGAGAAACCTAATTGGCTACAGTGATCATAGTTTTTTAAAAAACCATTTTATGATTGTACTTCCTTGTTAAACTCTTGTTTTGCAGGATGAGGTGGTGGAAGGTTTCTTTGTTTCCATGCAAGAGGAGGTGGTAGATGATACTTTAGCTACTCAGTGTCATCATTCCTAACCCAAAGAAGAATTAAAAATTCTTCTTTGGAGAAAAGGAAAACAAATGACAGATTAATATCGATGACTACAGTGTAATCATAGAGAGCAAACCAAGGGAAACAGACTTATTTGCTATTGTGAGAAACTGATGCATGTGTTAAACACCATGGCTTACACCAAGATCAACAAAACAGGGTTTTCAGATGGAAATTTCAGGTTTTGAATTAACTTTCCAACATGCAAATGGGTAATGGGTTCATGTAACATTCATTTCTTCATTCCTTTTCTCTTTGACTTCATGAATCCAAAAAAATAGGTAGCATCTATTAATATAATCACAAACTACTTTAATATGAAAGAGTGTAAATAGTATGTACTCTTCTAAGTCCTAGGAAGAAAAAAATTAATTGGAAAGGCTTTATCATATATTTTTGCTATTGATTAAGGACTACTCAATGCTGACACTATATTGTATTTATAATTGAATACATGTAGATTAAATAATTATTTGAAGCAAAGTTCATATAATTAAATGGAAATTAAAGGGCCTTTAAGATGAAAGTATTCATTGAGGCCACCTCACCTGCTCTTTGAAGGAGAGTGCCAAGGCATACCAAATACATTCGGAGTAGCAGTGTGCAGAAGCAAAGGAGCAGAGAGAAGGAAATAATCATTTTAAGCATCACTATTATTAAACAAAATTAAATACTACTGTTGAGTTTTTGTAGTATAATCTTTTTAAAAGAATTCAAAATACTTTTTCACCCTTGAAATAATTATCTATTCATAGCATTCTGAAACTTAAAGAGTATATGCACTGTGGATATTTGCAGACAAAGGTATTGAGAGTTTAAATGATTTATTCAAGGTCATCCAGTTTTCCAAGGATAAAGAAAAGTCAGATTTAAAAATTTTTAACTGCTCATGTCTGAGCACTATTTTGTGCAGTTCTGTATATAACTTGGTAAAATGTGACTCCTGATTGTGATTCATCAGTGAGGTCTTGCCTGTCACCTCAGTCACAAAAGTAGTGAGGATAAAGAAAGTCGGTCACAGTTATTCTGAAAACTCTGGGTGATGGCTCTTAATTTGCAGATAAGTAGTTTGAGGAGGTAACTAGGTTACTGTATAAAAAGTCAAGGTGAAAACCCTCAAGAGAAGAGGCCTTTATTCATCTGCCAAGGGATGTTAGCCCACAGAAGAGGAGTATGATCTTGGTGGGGTGGCATGGGCCCCAGAGTAGCACTTTCAGTGGGATCGCAGAAGAGAGAGCAGAACCCAGTTTCCACAGAGAGGATTTTACTCAGCACACCCAGGGCTCCTCCACCCTCAGAGACCCCAGCCCTCAAAAACTCAATGTGAGAAAAAGATGAACTGCTTTTAGACCAGTTGAGAAAAATTCCCCTTAAGGATGAGGAAAAGACAGTGTCATTCCTGGGACTGATCTGGACAACAGGTTAAAAGGTTACTTGTCTGCTGGGCCACCTTTGACCAGTTTTATGGAAGAAGGAGAAGGCTTTTACTGAGGGCACCTATGGGTGTTTATGGGGTGTGGACTTTTCTACTGCCCAAGCAGAGGTACCCAAGAGGCAAGGGAAATACACACCCACATGAGAAACAGGAAACTCATCCCTGAGGATTTCCTAAGGTCCCTAGCCAGTCTGCCCCCCAAAAATAGGGTGACTGGTTAAATTTGCTAAGTTATTAGATTATTACTTTAATGATTAGTTGGATCTAATATAATTTTTGTTTTATATTTTATGACAGTAGTTCCAAATGCTGTCTAATTAGAAGACACAACCTCATTTCAATAATTCTCAGGTGAAGCCAAGATATCTCACTCACTCTTAGTGGTGCTGGTGAAGAGTCCAGTTTGGAAATTATTGGCTTAAAGTATTTTTTCAATTTTAGGATGAAATTATCATATCCTTTTTTTGTATCTCAGAACAAATTGATTCACTAATCAGAAAGTTTCATACAGTAAACTTTTAAAATAAATACAGTAAACCCACATCTAAGTAAAATAAAAGATTTAATTCATGATATTGTGATATATTTTAATGATATTGTTTCTTGTAAAAAAGTAATGTTTTAATAAATTTATTATGGAAGATTTTTAGATTCACAAGTGCATCGAAGGGAAAACTTCAGAAAAAAAATCAAAATTAATATGTTGATGTATTGTTACTTTCAAAATTAAGATCATACTGTCTGTGTACTATCTGAAAGCATTTTGTACTTTTCTCTTTTTTGCATTTTATTAAAAAGTTACTTTTAAATAGTATTACTTATTCTCATGCCTTTGAGCATTGAGATTTAATCCGAAGGCCATTACTAAGAATCTTGGTAGATAAATAGGCACCTATTTAGGATTGATTATATTAATTCCCTTCCTCTTCCAAGACTTAGTATCATCTTAAACTACTGAACAAAACAGCTGCCCTGATTCTACCAAAATTTAGGCTTTCAGCACCTTAGCTTCAACTTTAACTTTTCTACATTTTTTATTACATATCTATTAGGACCAAATATTTTCAATCCCATTAAAAAAATACATTTGCTATTCTAAATCAATCCCCCAGCCCTCTCCACTTTCCCAGACTCTTTTCTCCTGTCCTCTGATCTCCAGATGTGTGGCCAACAGACTTCTCACAACCCTCACTACATTCATTCCCACTCGGGTGATCATTCTCAGTGACCTAAGCATCTGTGAGTGTTCTTCAACAAAACCCTTGGTCCTTTCCATTCTCTGACTTCTCCCCAAGTAGCCTTTCTCTTGTCCTTGCAGATCTACTCATTCTTGTGTCACTTCCTGGACATTGTCACCACTTCCAGCTATATTATCTAGATTCCAAATGTCACTCTTTCTGACTAAAGTGCCTGGTACTTCTACGTAGTCTATCTAGTCTATTCACTGCGATATTCTCTGTTCTTATTCAGATTCCCAAATTGTTGACCTTAAACTATGTTTTTACATTTATCATCATCTTCTTCATGTCTTTACTTCTGTTCTTACAGAGCTTAAACTCTATGTTCTATTATTAAATGCCTTCTTTTGGTAATATTATCAACTCTCACATTTCTCTCTATATCATGTCTATGGGGAAAAACTTTATTTTTGATTGAACCCAACTACCTGTCCTTTCTACGAATGACACCAGAGCAACATATGCATTCATATGAATGCATATGAAGAAAATTATAAAAGCTGGTAGGAGGAATATATGCATTTATCCAGTCTCATTTCCAGACTCACCAAAATAGCAACAACAACAAAAAAGAAAAGCCGTATAAATTTACAAGGGCAAGGCAATGAAGAATAGACAACAAAAATCTAAAGAAGGTGGTAATGTTTTAGAAGATAAGGCATAGGTGGAAAATGACTTACCTGAGTGTAACAAGCTGAAATCTAAACCCCTGAGAAAGGTACTTCCAATGAGGTACAGTGCATTCACTCTACAGACACCCAGAAGGCCAATAGTTAGAGGCACGGAGTGATGCCCAATGACAGAATTGAATACTAGGTTGGAAAAATAATTTGTTGAAACCCTGTGAGGAGGTCTTAGATATCCAACCCCCCAACTGTACCCATTCATTCAGATCTATTCTCTGGAAAAACTGTGCCAACGGCCCCAGACAGCACAGGGGAGCCAGGAGGTGTTGATTCAATAATTACCTGTTTTCATGTTTAATGGTGAAAACCCTATTTTCCTTATTCCTTCCCACATCCAAGAACACCAGCATTTAATCTTATATCTTCTCCATGCCAAACTCCACTCTAAGACAAATTGAAATCTCTCTCATTGGAGAGGCAGAATGACACCAGAATTAAGTCCTACAAATTCTATAATACGGCAGCACCAAGAAAAGAAACATTGGTCCCTTAAAATGTAGCCCCTCAGTAACCAGGTCAGCCTGTGCCAGAAACCCAGTGATAATCTTATAGGATTTTACTCTTAAATACACTTAGAAAGATAAGAACGACCAAATGTAGAAGGAAGCCACTAATATAAAAGATAGTTAAAACTAATAAATCCACAGAGTCAGGTAGAAGAATAGAACTCAGATGAAACTGTAGAGGGCTGAAGAGAAATGTTTAATTATAGTTAATTGTACTCAGAAAGTTAGACAATGCTTATGAAAAAGAAATCATTATAGACAAAAAGAACATTAGGAAATTTAAAATATAACACTTACAAAGTTTAAGCATTAATTAAAGTATTGGAATATAAAATCAGAGCATTCTCTTGAACAATAGAATATAAAGACAAGGAAAGTATGCAATAAAAATAAGAATATTTAAGGACCAAGTCAGGAGGTTCAATATCCAAATAATGAGTTCCAGGAAGAAAGAGCAGAGTAAATAGAGCAGGGAGAGAATTGTCAGAAGGAATAATGCCCAAAGCTTGCCCAGACTGATGAAGCGTCAGGTACAGTGAATGAAAAAAAGAACCATACAATAGCCCTACATGGGGAAATTCCAGAAAACCTGGGATGACGACACTATCTGCAAGTGTAACAGTTCACATACAAAAACATGAGAAATAGCATCAGAAAGGAACCAGACAATACAAGGTAATGGAGACATCTAACACCTAGAAGGTACTAGAAATATCTAGAAGATAATAAATTTTATGGTTTATTAGATTACATTATTTTCAAACCTGTGTTCTAAAGCCAACCAAACTAAAAATTGATCTGAGAGTATTTCAAACAAAAGATCTCAAAAATGTAACAACCCACACACATCGTGCCCTAGCAAGATGAAGGAGGAAACAGAGGAAGAGGATGGCATGGGATCCAGAAACAAGGCTGATGGTGAAGAGAAGTTGTCAACATTCTCTAAGAATGGGCCTGGACAGCAAGTGGTCCAGGTCGGCCCAAAGAAACAGGAAGCTTGGGATGTACCCAAAAGAAGAAGACTGAGAGTCTATCTGATACTTCAATCAGATGAAAAATTGTATTTGGAAGATGTTGGAGAGTTTAAGAATTAACCTCCAAGCATAGAACACTTAGCAAATTAAAATGAATTGGATAGTTCTCTTTAGGAAAAAAAAGCTAAAAAAGTGGGTAGATAATTAATCTCTGTATACTATTAGCTTAAAAGTGAGCAGCAATATTTAAGTGAAAATATTTTAAACTCTGAAAATTGATTTAATTATATCGAGTGGTAGAGGGAAGTCCCTAAGGGGCTAAAGTAAGAAGTTGCTGTTTATATACATGCTGTGAAAATTTTAGCATAACAATAAAATAGTCAAATAACACCACATTATATATTACTAATAAAAACAGAGGTTTACACTAAAAGAAACAGTTAAGGAAATTGAAAGTATTTGTTTTAGAAGTTTAAGTACAACTTGAGTTTTTGAACAATAGGCAAGCAATACTTTAATAAAAATACAAATATAGCAGAACACCCCCTACGAACACACCCACACCCACACACACTCCTGTGACCTCAGATGGATGCTCAGCATTGGGAGAAAATGCTGCTGCATGTGCCCAGTTTCAGTAATTTCTGAGAGTCAAAAATTACTCCAGTTTATGCTTTCTCCTCTCTGCCTCAAGCTCCCTACCCCACAGTACTATCTCTGCCAATCCCTTTAAAAGAATCTTCATTAGAGAACTCCCAAGTCATTCCAACAGCAAAAACACGTTCTCAAGTTCTATGTCTCCTCTCAGAAAAGACCCTCTTCCCCAGTGGATTCTGAATCCATTCCTTCTCCTCTTCCCAGGAATTTCTCCTATGTCACTCCTTCTCTCTTTATCAGACACTAGCCTTTCCTCATCTACTGAATTCGTATGCTCTTATAGGTAATCCCATTTAAAAACACACACAACACAACTCTCACTTGTTCCCACAGTCGTCCACATTCAGCCTCCAGCCTGGTCCTTCTATTGCCACTGCAACCTCTCTGATCCCACCATAAACATAGCGAAATATATTTGTTTAACATCTTTCACCACACCTCCCTCCCTCAATAAAATGTGCACTCCCCGAAGTCAGCACTTTGTCTTTTGTGTGGCTATCCCAACACTTAAGCCTGGCCCTCAATAAAAATATTTAAACAAATGAATCAAGTATAAAATCTTATTTCAAAAGAATGCAATGATTTATTTAAAAAGATATTTTAGTATTAATGTATGGTATACAATATGGAACATATAATGTGACAGTTGAATAATTTTTTAAAATTCATGCTTTAAAAAATGTTCAGAATACGCAATGTGAAGTGAAAATATGTATTTAATAATTTCACACCAATCTGATTTTATATTATATATAAATATAACATGCTACAAAAAATAGCTAATATGTGCTATATGTCAGTTCTCTTTGCCTAGAAATCTGAATTTCAGTGCATGTTTATTGCCTTGAAAATGTGGTAAAGTGCTCAGAAATAATTAAAACTATATATATTTATTGGGTTGGCCAAAAAGTCTGTTTATTTTTTCCCATAAAATGAAAGACATTTTTCATTTTCACCAATAACTTTATTGATTTGGATATTTGGATTATGTCGGCTATCTCCTGCTATTGACCTCTAGTGGTGGAGGCCAGGGGGATGCTCAGCATCTTCCAATGCATAAGTCAGCCCCACAGCAAAGAGTTATTTGGCAAAAATGTCAATAGCACCAAGAAATATCACAAAACACTTTTGACACATTCGATTAGTCATAACACCTCCATACACTGAACAAATCTTTTTTTGTGTTTCGATTGTGTTTTTACTTTTCTTGAAATAATAAAGCATGATATGCTGAAAATGTTGCATATTTTCTTCCATGTTCAATATTAAAATGGCTGCATGAAAATTCACCAATTTTGGTAAGTTTTTTTTAATGCCCACTGATATGACAACTGTCACAATACAATCTAACAAAATTGCTCTGAATGAAGTTAAAGAAAAGTAAGCACCACTAGAGCCATCATATGGAAAAAAATGAACAAGCTTTTTAGCCAGCCCAATAATCTAACAGGAAATATTTGTGTTCTGTATTTGGAGTGTGATAAAATCATCTAGTATCAGAATTTATCATAACAGAAACTGCTGAAACCTACAGGGAAATAGAGCAACATCTCTGATAACCATCAGCATCATCAGCTGGCTATTGCCTTGCGCATTTTATTTTTTCCCATGTCTCTCTCTCCCTATGCACTTATAGTATCCGGGGCCAGGTGGTTAATGACCTGTTATTCTCAAAACTTATGAGATTTTTAAGCACAAAATAGCCCCTCATGGAGTCATTTTTCTTCCATTGCTGGCTGCACCCACCCTGTTCTTATTCCAGAGATCCTTCCTCTGTGCCAACTGTAGCCCATCCTCTAAAGCGCCATCGTCTCCAGGTATTACACATTAAGGACCATCACGCTTCATTTTGTCCAAGCATATAAGGTTTTAAGAGATCATCATGTAATCTAACAACAGAGGTATATAAGCAATGATATATTTTTAATAAATCCTACTGTCTGCTGTTTAGACTCTCTAATAAAAAACTTTGTCCTATATTTTATTTTGAGATTTTTGGACATCTTTGAGTGAGATCAATCTGTGATTCTATGGTTCTCTGATTGTGTTCTAGTTAATTTATGTAGCAGAAATATATTGCTTTATGAAAAAAATATAATTAATTTATCTTAACCATTTCAAATATTTAGAAGGATGTATATATAAAATCTTTGAATCATATGTTTATTAAATATTTGAGAGAAAACACCAGTAAACAGATCTAGGCCAGGAACCATATTAGGAGATTATTTGTTAATAACAACATAGTTTTCATTGTCATTACCCATTTTATATGTTTAGAACAGTTTATATAATTGAGGATTATTTATTCATTAAGAACTGGAGAGCCATAGCTGCTGTGGCTCAAAGGGTTGAGCGCCTGCTAGTGAACTGAAAGATCGCCAGTTCAATGCCCTGTGACTGCATAAGCCTGGATTATGGGCCAGGTCCCCAGTTGGGGGTGTGGGAGAGGCAACCAATCAATGTTTCTCTCACATACCAATCTTTATTCCCCCTTTCTTTTTTTCTCCTTCCTGTCCCTTCTCTCTAAAAAATAAATAAATCTTTATTAAAAAATAACTGGAGAATAACTGGAGAACTGGCTGGTGTGGCTCAGTGGATTGAGTGCTGGCCTTCAAACCAAGGCCAGGGTTGCAAGTCAGGTCCCCAGTGTGGGGCACGTGAGAGGCAACCACACATTGATGTTTCGCTCCCTTTCTTTCTCCATCCCTTCCCCTCTATCTAAAAATAAATAAATAAAATCTTAAAAAAAAATAACTGGAGAAAAGTCATTAGCACAGTTATTTAGAGGTAAAAACATTCTTGGAGGGAATCTATTTACAACTTAGAACAACAGGTTTTCTACTATAATTTTACTTCTATCCCCTGAGGCCCTTTGCTCCTCATACAGATGGATTTGCTTTTTTCTTGTGTATTGTAACTACATACGGAGGAAAGAGGCAGTTTTTACTAAATCTTACAGCACAGTGTACTCTTGTATTTAGTGTGCTGGTAATTTATGTAGAATTTTGCTATCTGTAAGTGACATGTTCCCAGGTTTTCTTCTGTGCATAGTATTTTTTGTGTTTCTGTTTTCACACAAACGTTAGCTCCCTAAAGTAAAGTGGGTAGCTTTTTGTTTTCTGAAATGCCAGGTGTAGCATGAAAATTACCTTTTCTTGAAACTTTGAAAGACCAAAACAGCAAAATTGCCTGGTCTTGGAGCATTTTTAAAGGTTTTTTCAATATTATATATGTTATGGAACTACTTGAAATTCTAGTGCTCATACTAATTTTATAATTTAGATTATCATTGTACAATCATTTCATTGGTGTTTCAAGTTTCCATTCATGTAGTTTAACATGCATTTGTATGTATACATACATAATATATACATTATAGGTAATTATCTATATTTACAAATTAATATTTATACTTAAAACATTTTAAATATACATACATATATAACATATATGCATGTGTGCATAAAAGTTGAGTAGAACAAATGGTGTGAAGAAAAAAGAATTAGTGTGAGCCAATTGCTAGACAGGGAGGAGGAGGCCATGATGGCCATAGTATGATGTAGATAGACTCGTTGACGAAGGCTTCTCTGAAAGGGTGGAATGTGACATAAGATCACAACTCCATAAAAATGAGAACTGTTCCAAGATGTGTGCAAACTTCTTAATTGTCAGAAAAAGCAGAAAACACAAAGTCACTGAGGCAAAAACAAGCTTAGCGTGTTTAGGGAAGAGCATTACTGTATTGTGAGGGAGGGAGTTTGGAGATCGGTAGCAAACAGTCTAACAGACTATGATGCACCTAGGACAAGGCCTAGTGAATAGAAGGTGTTCAGTAATTCCTGACTAAAGAATGAGTGTGGGGTTTAGAATTTTTTCTCAGTTTTATGGAAAGTCATTAGAAGTTTCCTTGTTTTCTACTGAGCAAGGAAAGGGCCTTTTTACTCCACTAAAGGTCAAAGTGGGCCGTAGACAGCCAAGGATTCTTGCCTTTGTAAGCACTGTAGTTAGTGGAGGTTCCTTCCAGAGCCCAGCATTTCCCTGCTCCCTCCTTCTCGTGCCCAGCCTTACCATGCTGTTCTTGCATCTGTGTTTTTTAGTGTGTTTTAATGCGAACTAAAGAAAGCAACAATAAGGTCTTGCTGGATTAAGAGGTCAGAGCCTATGTTTTCAAGGAAAATTCTTTTAAGCATCATAAAATACCAGGAAAAAAATTTCAAAAACCTAGTTCTTGCTAGTACTACACTCCACAGGAAAAAAAAAAGTACAATGCCTTTGCCTTCCTTGTCTTAGAACAAGACCACTTTCTATTAATATATAGCCCATTCTCACTGATCTCATCTGTGAATTATTTAATTTCCTTGCTATTTATTCTTCTTTTTTTCCATGTAACTTCAGGGAAGTATCACTTTCTAACAGCTGAAAAAAATCAAAAGAGGAAAACTTAAAACATCACTCTTAGGAACATCATTTTCTTTTTTCCCCTTTTTTAGTTTCATACCAGTTAGAATACCACATCAACCTGTTTGAATAAAAGGAAAACAGAAGAACCCTTTCCATCTGCTTTATTTCTATTCTGAAACAAGAGTAGAAATAGTTGTTTGTTTCTATGATGCTTCAATAATTTGAAATAATATATGAATGTGCTTCCGTCCTACATTTGCAATTCTGAGCAACTCGACTACCAATTCAAGTGGAAATTGCAATAAAAGCCACAGAAACATGTGATTTGCATTTTGAAATTAGCATCCCCTAAAAACAGAATCTGATAATATATACACTCTATTTGTGAAGAAGTAGAATATAGTATTTCACAGATATCCATATGCTATGATAACAAGAACACAGCTAAGCAGTTCTAAGAGCTCGAACTTACACTGAAAAAAACATTGCTCCCTGAGTTTCTGTTTGCCTTTGGTAGGTTGGGAATAATAACACAAACGTCAAAGGGATGTTCTAAGGCAGTGGGTCTCAAAGTGGGGCCCAGGCCAGCAGAAGCAGCGTTGTCACCTGAGAAGTTCTTAGGATGAAATTCTGAGGTCATCCCAGACATACTGAATCAGAAACTCTGGGGATGGGGCCAGCAATCTGTTTTTACAAACCTCCCAGGTGATTCTGATGCTTACTAAAGTTGTGAATGACTGTTACAATGTTTAAATGAGATAATATACGTATAAAATAGAACTGCTTTGGTAATTGTAGCAAATTCTCCATGT
Source organism: Glossophaga mutica (assembly GCA_039655065.1). Taxonomy (NCBI): domain Eukaryota; kingdom Metazoa; phylum Chordata; class Mammalia; order Chiroptera; family Phyllostomidae; genus Glossophaga; species Glossophaga mutica. The sequence continues at coordinate 165,727,030 of CM077303.1, forward strand.
GTTAACTACAATTATTGTGATGATAGTGAATATTTTCATTAAATCTCTGTGAGCAAGATTGTGCTAATTGGAGCATACAAGATTGTAATCGGCATAATAGTCCTTACTTTCCAACAATTTAGAGTCTACAAAAATTTATCAGGAAATGGACAATTGCAGCACTGTGTGCCAAGTACTGTCATAGGAGACTGCATTATGCCACAGGACCAAAGTTAGTATATTTAAGTCAGGCAGGGCAAAAAGGAAGGTCTCCCAGGGTAAATGTTATTTGTTCTGTGTCTTTAAGGATGAATATAAGTCAGCCTCATTGATGAGGAGTGAAGCCACCTTCCAGCCAATGAGACTAGATGTTCTGAACGGATCTAGAAGTGCACAAGAGTACATACATCTTTCAGGTGAAGGGCTTCCAATAAGAATAAAGAGTTTGGGAGCAAAGGGAGAATTGAGATCAAACCAGCTGTGCCATCAAGGGGCCACATCAGAAAACAGCCTTTGTAGAAAACCACTCCTGGACAGGACTCTGAAAGCTGTGAGAAGGTAGCAAAGGGGTTGAGTGGAGAAGATGATGACGTGACGTCAGTGAAGATGCAGGAAATCCAGTGAGGAGCCTCTTCCTATACTAGAGAGGACACATGGATGAGATAATTTGGAAGTGAAGTGATGGAACTTTGGTGATTGAGATGATGTGGTGGAGGAATGGATATGGGAATTTAGAAATTGTGCCTAAATTATATACTTTTTTTTTTAAAAAAAGCCAAATTCTTATCTCTTTCTGGTGCTTGGAATGCTGTATTTCAAAATAAGATTAAGATTCCCTTTAGTTTTATAATTGTTAGGGAAAATGCAATCAAATATGTTTCCCACATTATCCTGAGTCAGTGAAAAGTATTAGATTAGGTCACCTAATTTACATTTATGATCTCTTCTAAATTTAAATATGCAAATATTAACATTTTAAGGAAATAACCATGCCTCTTCATTAACACTTAATTTGTCCTTTTATTACTTTAGCCCTATTTGAACAGTTGAAGTAGTTGTGTTGGTTTTTTTTTTTTTTTTTGAAGAGTAAACCACCTGCCAATTCCCACCAAATTAATCCATGAACGCTTGCTTAGAAAGTACCTAGCCCTTCCTTTTTCCTGACAATGAGACAAAGGGACTGGGGCCAACCTATGAATAATAAGGATGGGAGGAGCTTTCATTGCAGGTGTAAGTGAGTAATGTCTGGCTAATACCAACCGCACCTAGAAAGAAGTTGTTTCATAACCCCTCTGTTACAATGCACTGAGAGCAGCAGGTCCATCGGAATTTAGGAAAGATTAGGGTGTTGTCTGTGGCTGACAGCATCTAATTATATTTTATTTCTCCCTGTCTCTTGTTTGTGTTAAGAAAACAGACTCTTACGCATGGATGAAGTGGGACGTTTATCTTCCTCTTTCAGGTGGATTCTCCCTAATACTTCTAAATTTTATAAAATATGTTGGAGCTAATTAGTCAAGGAGAAAATTAGTCTAAGCAAATTAATCACTGGTGCTCAACATGGAATTGCAGTGCTTTGTGCTTCAGAGACTATTTAGTGGCTTCTCCTGCTTTTCTGTTTTCTGTGACATGAATTCACCTGTGACAATAGGATGGCTTGTTAAGGGCTCCCCTCTATTGTCCCCTCCCTTTGTGCTGGCACAGGCTCAGCACGGGGCCCTGAAAACATGGTCTGAGCTGATGCTTTTATACTAAGTAGGGAAAGCACAACCTTCTTTCCACTCAGAGTACATGCTTCGGTTGGGTAGAAACCTCGGGGCCATGGGAGAGAGGAATGTACATTGCAGGCACTGAACATATTAAAAACTGCTTTTTCTTCCCCTACCTGTATAACTGAATCAATAACCCCCTTGCATATTCATACATACATTTTTAAAAGGCATAATTAATAAGCCATAAAAGCAGAAGTCGTGGCAATGGCTTTTCATGGCTTCATACATCTTAACCAATGCTCAGGCAGGCAGGGAAACAGGGCAGTTGTCAGACGCCCATTTCCTGGAGTGACAGTCTGTTAGGGCCTAGGGTCAGCAGGGTACAGTGAGGACCATGATGTCTACCCAAAAGTAAAAGGCTGAGTATGGAACAGCTGGGCATAGATAAAACTCTATAGTCTACAATGGACTTTTATATTTGTCGCCTTAGTTCTCATGCACATTCTGTGAGGTGAGTTGTAATTGTTACTGCTTGTAAGAGGAAACTGAAGTCATTTGATTCTCCAATAGCTAGAAAGTTAAGCCTTAAATCCTGGCCACCCTGACTCTATTATTTATTCTTAGTGCCACATCTGTCTCCTCTACACTTAGAGATGTTTCCAGAGTAAAGCGTAGTGTGATAAATGGACATTTTCAGACCATTAAGACCAGAATTTTCTCCTTGTGAAACTCTCCTAACAGACAAAGATTGAAAAATTAACTACATCACAAACAACTGTATTCCTACTTTGTGAAGACCTGGGAGGCAAAACCACGCAGTGAATGGGGCATTCGTTGGCCGAGGAGACAGGAGACATAGTTTAAAATCTCATTCAGAAGGTACCCCTGGATGATTTACTGCTCAACTGCTCTGTACCTTTATTTCTTCAACTATGAAATGGGGGAAATAATTCCTATTCTGTAACATTATCGAACTACAAATATATGCTAAAGCATTTAGAATATCATTGAGTACATAGAAGGTATGCTTTGTATGTTGTAGTTTTCTGAAGGATGGAATTAAATGTAGAATGATACTGGCTCCTATAAACAAAAGTAATATACATGAATTTAATTATCATAGCATGTTGCTATAAAAATGCATAATAAAAAGAAAAACAAGTCAATGGCTATAATGCTAAATTATAAATCTTATCTAAAATATATTCAAAATGCATGCTGCTTCTGAAGGCATTTTCTTTCTACATCCTTAAAAACTGCAATATTACAGTATGTATGGCTGAAAAATATTGTGTAATAAAGAATTGGGAAATCTAGAGGTTAATTTAGGATACCAATAACAACTTATATTTGAACATATTTCTCCAGATTCCATTAATTATAAATGATTTCTGTATTCTTGTATGACCAATTTTTCTGAAACATTGTTACATAATACACATGCATAAGCACTTCATTCTTTGGAATATATATAATTTAATGTATTGCCTGTTTCATAAATGTGTATAGTTGGGATTGCACATTTTTCACTTTCTGGTTCTGGAAATACAATTATTCTCGAAGCAATCCTTTCATCCTTTTCTTTAATACTCTTTTTACCTTTTTTATATTATACATATTTTATTCTCTACTTGGCATCTCAGTTGTTTTCTATAATATGTTTTTTATTCCTTATTTAAGTTTATACTCCTACAAATTTTAAAACCTATCTTGTCCACCTTCTGTGTAGCTAATAGAGTTATCTTGTACATAATAAGCATTCAATAAATATTTTATGAATAAGAAATTACTGATTTAGTGAGGAGAACTCAGCAATCAAATTGGAAGGGTAGGAAAATTAAAGTCGCCTGTGTGTGTTCTCGTAATAGAAGAGCCAACCAAAACTGCTTAAATGAGAAACGATTGACTTGTATCGCTAAAGTGTCTAAATGCAGAGCAGGCTTTGAACAAGAGCTGATGGAGAAGGTTGCAATGCCATTAGGCTGTTCCTCCATTCCTCCATGATTTCAATGACTCTGTCTTCCTATTAGTGTATTTTAGCTCAGGCTGGCTTTTGTAGCAAAGTGGTAGCAAGAGGGCTCCCTGAGCTTACAGGGCTCCACGCTTCCGTTTTCACATCAGAGTTGGGGAGAGTATGTCTTCTATACTAATGTACCCCATGGTAACAGAATTCTTATTGGACAAACTGATGTCTGTGTTTCTTTTTTTTAAGATTTTATTTATTTATTTTTAGAGAGAGGGTAAGGGAGGGAGAAAGAGAGGGAGAGAGACATCAATGTGTGGTTACCTCTCATGCACCCCCTACAGGGGACCTGGCCTGCAACCCAGGCATGTGCCCTGACTGGGAATCTGGCTGGTGACCCTTTGCTTTGAAGTCTGGTGCTCAGTCCACTGAGCCATACCAGCCAGGGAAGTCTGTGTTTCTTTATGAACCATTCCCTGTTGATTAGAAAACCCATGTGGTGATAGACAAGATTGTGAGACAAAACATTATGCCAAGGAGAACAAGATAACCCTAAGGGTCAGACTGAGGTTCAATCCCAACTAAACCATAGACATGCTTACAATTTGGTGGAGGGAAGGGAAGGTGCTAGTGTGGTTAAATGAACCTGAGGGAGGTATTCATAACATGCACTGTAATTGGGTAGTAGTTGGAACTCCCATTGGTACAAAAAAAGGCTTACAGTCTTTAGGTATATGAAATAAATGACAAGACACACAGCCCCATATTAGCTCAAAAATTAGTTTTTCTTCATGTTCGTTTCACTGATGGGTGCTGTCTTTAAAGAAAAAAAGTGATTTTCCTCCCTTCTGTCAAGTTTAATAGTTAATTTTATTGGTTAAACTGATTCAAATGAGTCACTACCAAAATATAAGACCTCTAAAATAATTATATCACATCTAACATTTTCTTTCTTCTTGACATTAAGACAAAACAAGCAATCGTTCTAATTTAGATTGAGATAGCTTAGTGTTAACACAAGTATTATACAGGGTCTGGCACAAAGAACGCCCCTTTTTTATTATGAAATCTTTTTTTACAAAATCATAAGCATGTAATTCTGTAACAATAACAGTATCACACTCAAACACACCATATGACATTCCAGATGAAATGTTCAAATTAAAACTATAAATTATGATGCCTATATTATTACCCTACCAACCACACTCAAGCAGGCCTTACATCTGCCAGACCCTGCATAATGCTTACGGTCTTTATGTAACCATTTGGATTATACGAAAGGTTAAATTACAATTGCGTTCAGCTTTGTTTAGACATAAAATAGCTAAGAGACAACCTAGAAAGGGCTATCCTAGTCCTTAATTGTCATGCAAATAAGGTGAATCCCATTGTCCCATTCTTTCAGGCGTCTTATTCTTGGCATCAAATAATTATGCAGCACTCCCACACCCACCTCACTCTAACAGCCAGCTCCTGGTGGCTCTGCCTAGGATGCTGCACCAGGACTGGTTGTCTCTGGTTGGCATCTGTCTAGCCAAGCACACTGAATTCTGCCCAGTATCTCATCCATGCTCCCTGCTTCAATGGAGTCTAGGGATCTGACCGCCACAATTACCTTGAACACTGAATTACCCATAGATGAGGTTTAGTGTGACTAAAAAAGATACAATGTAAATTAAATATTCTTACTTGCTTGTTTCTGCAACCCAGCAAATGTTTCTCCTTAGTGGAGAGGGGCTAAGAGAAGGAAAAAAGCAACAACAACAACAAAAAAATTAAACAAAGAAATGTACACATGATATATTAATTTCTGAAAACTGAATGCCTGTATGGGTTGTTTGCATAAAGTGCTGACCTTAGGAAAGTCCATAATGTATTGTTGAAAGTAAAAGCCCATTTGTTACAGAGAAATGTAGATGCTTCTTTTACAGAAAATGTACATGCAACCCACATACACATATTCGCACATGCACATCTGTGTGTGTATTCTATGAGAGGATAAAAGGAGTAGAAGGAGACTACTTCGCTGTTTATATTAGTAACATCAAGAGGATGGAATTGCATATGGAAATAAAGGAATGTGTTGTAACATACATTCGCACATAATTTCACTTATTACTCTAAGAGTGTATTATTGAATATTTTTAATTTGATAAACATCAAATAGGAGGGAACTGATGTTTTGAAAATCAGGTTGGTATGGAGATTATAACTTTTACATCAAGGAAGAATTTGTTGTTATTGACTAGATTTTTTATTGAATTATAGATATTATTGTAAGTTTAAAATTTCAATAATTTCTATTTATATTTCAAAATTAATTTATATCTATTAAAATTCACAGATAATAAACCCTCTTGAAAGAGGATAAAAATGTATAGTTTAAATATGGCAGTCAAGAAATACTTAAGTGGAAACTTTTCGGGGTAGTATACTCAGTTTCCTCTAAAACAATCAACTCCTTTGAAGGATTTTCTATTATAAATATTAAGTCAAAATTGTATTTATACTTCTTAAATTTAAATTTTCCTTGGCCAAAAATGACAAAAATTCAGCATATTTTGAAACTGATTTTGGCCCTTACACTGTATTCCTTTCTCTTGCTTTCCCTGTGTTAGCTGATAAGATTATGTCACTTTGATCTATTCTTTACTATAATTATTCTTTGGTAAAATGAATAAATACAAATTCAGTGCTATATACTTATTTAAAGGAAGGTTATACCCTGTTATTTTCACAGGTAAATTTTCATTAATATAAAAAAAAAAACCAAATTGCCTATCTTTATTTTATTTTTATCCATAGGGTCTATACACATTTCTGTAAAATTGCCATCAAAATGTTTTTCAGTGTAGTTGAAATTGTTTTTCAGTGAAAAATTGTCCAAAGAAAAGGTCACTTCATACTCTGTTCATCACCAGCAGATGGGTACACAACCAGATGATGCATAAATATGATGACAGGACAGAGGGGGCAGTTAGACGGCATGAGCTGAGTAGGAACTGACAGGCCAGGTACAGAGGTCACCAGAGCAGAAAGCCCCGCTGCCTAGCAACACACAATTGTAAGGTGGGACCTTTACGCCCGCAAAGGACATTTCCTAGCACATCTCTGGTTCTGCAGTTTAGACTCCCTGAACTTTCATATGGCTGGTCATGTGGTTTGGACCCCCTGACCTTTCCTCCTCTGGCTGGTCAATAGTCATGTGGTAGACACCCCTAGAAGAGGAGCAAGGGGCCCTTTGATGAACCAAGTTCCGATAACATTCTGGTGCTGTCTTGCAGCTAACAGATGATAGGTAGATTGATGATAGATAGATAGATAGATAGATAGATAGATAGATAGATAGATAGATAGAAAGAATATGAGTACATATACATATATAAATATATAACTAGAAAAATGGTAATATATAGATGATAGATAAATAGATAGATAGATAGATACATAGTATTCATGCTTTTTCTCAGTACTGTTTGGATTTTCCCCATTCATTTTTAAACTAGTATTTTAAGATGTTTTCCGCTGATATTCATCTTAATAGATACATTCAGGAACCTACAATATACTAACTGAAGATTAGTATGATCCTGACACCAATGAAGTAGCATTTTCAAAATATGAAGGAGACACATCAACCTGAAATGGAAAGCTGTCCCCATCTCTAGGACACACCAAGTTTGAGGACATGAGAAAGACTGACCTGTAGAGTCACACTGGCAATTGAGGATGGACAAGAACCAGTTCCTCAGGGTTGTGAGGACAAAGAAGCACAGTGTTAATGTATGCGTGTAGGTTGGGATTCCGTGTTTTGCAAGGACACCTGGATGAAAGAACGTACTTTAAGTACTTTAAAATGAGTGACCATTAGGAAGAAAAATTTAAAGTGCAGAATGGGAATGAAAGAGATAAATAAAGTAAACAAATAAATAAAGAAAGAACAAATAAATAAGAAACTCAAAAGAAAAAAATCCAGTTCTTCAACAGTTCTAATTTATTTTATTTTGAATTTCAGAGACATAAAAACAATCAAATTGTCATAAATTGCTACCTTTTAAAGAATAGCTACTAAGGAAAGAAGGCATTCTTATGGACCACCTTGAACCTCTAAGCTTTTTAAATTTAAAAAACCTATTGCTTTGTGAATGAATTGCTATTGAGTATTCAAATTTTCAAATTCAAAAAGAGAGTTGAGAGGAACTATAGTAAATGTGTGCTGAAGAAGCATTGCTTCAAACATCCAGCTTTTAAAAGCACACCTATTTAAAAGCTAGTTTTTAATATTATTTTGTAGCATGTACCATGAACCTGACAGGAAATTCAACTAAGCCCTTCTTAATTTGTATCCTGTTATTTATGGTAAAAAGAATATGTACGCAAGCTTTCACACCCATAAACAAATACATACTACCAGAAACATTCTGACATGTTTACTACTTAGAAGTAAACCTCATCACTCAGTGAGGCACAAACTTGTCCCCATGTCTGAACTATCTGAAGGCCACCTGCATCAAAGGAGATGCCCCCAGTAGTTAGAAGTTTCATCAGGTGTGTCCCTAAGTAAAGCAAAGGGACTGAAATTCTAGTAATATTCCTCATACCTTCTGTGTGGTTATTAACCTTATTCCAAATCAATGAACTGGGAGGATCATCAGTTTTTAATGAAAAATAAATATACTCTGTGATTTATATTTATGTTATTCTGTAATTTGAACATCCTCTATCAGTATCTAAAATAACCTATATCCACTTACTATTGAAAAATGTGCTAGATTTTAGGTGAGACAAGTGATGAGTAAAGTAATAGGGACACTAGTGAAAAGCAAGTCAATTTTTGAAAACAAAAAAGGAAACCTGTGAAAACCAAGTTCCCACCTTATAAAGTCAAATCGTGAAAAAATATCATCTTACACAATAATGTGAAAATAATAAAACTTAATTTTGTTTTGGCTTTGGTTTCTTATCAAAGTTACCCACATGGCTGGTGTCTCACTGTTTATTGACACTCATCATTGTATTCCATGACAATGCTGCTAAAATATGTCCCTACCTTTTTTTTCTTACCATGATATTTTGTCTCGTTTCCAGATGTGGACAGGATGGAAAGGAGATGGATGCCACATCAAAGTTAGCCCGTCTACAGCAGACTTGACATACTCTCAGCACGGTAGGTGCCATTGTGACTAAACAAGTCACTTGGTTTTGAGTGTCTAACATTCTTGACTGCATATTTATCTTTTTCACTAATTTGAAATTCTAGGTGTATGGACTCTGCTGGGTGCTGGATTAGCTTTTCTGGTGGTGCATGTTACAGTCACTATCTTGTGTTTCCTTGCAAACAGAAAAGTGCCAGTAAGGTAAGCGATGCGTTTGATTGCTGAATAAAATATACTATGGTAGAACAATTTTCTAAAACATTTAACTTGCTGTATTTTCCTTTCACTTCATTTTACACGCAGGTAACTTTAGCATTTCCATAGTTTATGGATTTCTTTCTCTGGGCGGAAAGCAGGAGCTACTTTTTGTTATTGTTAAGCTACTTTTTTTTGGAGGGGGAGGTAAAAAACCTTAAATTGACTTTTCAGGTTATGTTGGGAGCATTTTTGATAACAACAAAAAGGAGAACATAGCATTCTCTCTGGAAAAGACAGGAGGGGATGGGCGTCCCACTTTCTGGTAGTGCCCAAGGAAGAACTGCAGAAGAGATCCTTTCACGTCCTGCCCAGACAGGCTGAACTCTAGGCACCAGGCTTCCAGGCCAAGACCCCCATGTACTAAGCAATGCACATAACAGAGGCCAAGAGCTGCCACACTGGAGGCACTGTGCAGGCTGGGTGCAGGCGTACCTCAGAAGACCTCACAATCCACAGTGCTGGTCAGTGCTGGTCAGCTGCCTAATACCCATCTTCCCATGACCTGTATGGGATACAGGTCACCCCAGTAATGAAAGTGACTGATTTTCAATGAATGGTACAAGATAAAGGCTGAGAATAATATTTAATGAAATTGAAGAAACGTATCATGTGTTGCATGCTGAGTTTGTGGCCAATCTCATGCTGAGATTGGCTCCGATGCTGATGTGTCAGAGCCCAGAATAACTCAACTCCATTTTCCTTGGTGTCGATTGATAGGCGCCATGGCTTGATGATTCTTCTCAGATCTCCAGAGTGTGATCTTGTTAATTAGCACACGCCAAACTTGGTATCATCAATTAAAGCAAAATTATTCTAGAACTATTGTGTTTATTAGAAGAAAAACATGACATTTTTAATCCATTACTATCCAGAAGATCTTACTGATCTATTAATTCTATAGTTATTTCTTATGTGCCTAAAGTATACCAGACAACTTAGATACGAACATGAATGAGAAGCGTTCAGGAGGTAAAGGAATTTGTAATCTAGTGGGAAAAACAGACACAAAGCTACTAAGTAGAATCTTGGTTCTGTGATAGAAGGTACACGTGCATTAGTCAGTGTTCTCCAAAGAAACAGAAATGATGGCTAGCTACATAGATATATTATTGTTTCCATCTTCATACATGTGTATCTTGAAATATCTTATTGTATAACATAATCTATAATATTAATACATCATCAAATGGAATACATTAAGATAAGAGTAGAATGTATATATGTAAATAACAAGATGTATTAACATTATCATTTAATAAATTATATAAGATTAATTATACTCATGGAAGGAATTGGAGAGTATCATGCTAAGCGAAATAAGCCAGGCAGTGAAAGACAAATACCATATGATCTCACCTTTAACAGGAAGCTAATCAACAAAATAAACAAACAAGCATGATATAAACAAAGACACTGAATTTGAGAACAGTCTGACAGTGTCCAGAGGGGGAGGGGAGGGAATTTCAGGGGAAAAGGGGAATGGTTTAGAGCAACAAGTATAAAGGACTCATGGACAAAAACTATGGGGGGTGGAAATGGGAGAAAGGTGGGAAGGGCTGGGGTGGTGGGCTGGGGCGGGGTAAAAGACAGAAAACTGTACAATATCAACAATTAAAAAATACTGATTAAAAATAAAATAAAAAATGGAAAAAAAAGATTAATTATACTTATTGGGATATTAATTAAATAATCACTAATGTAATCATATTAATGATTATAGAGAAGGACTTATTTTAAAGAGTTGGCCCATGCTATTGGGGTTGGCAAGCCTAAAAATTGTTGAGCACGCTTGCAAGTTGCAAATTCAAGTAAGAGTTGATGGTGCAGGCTTGAGTCCTCAGTCTGCCAGGCATGCTATCAGTCTGGAAACACAGGTGGTGGTTTCTATGTTGCAGCCTTAAGGCCGAATTCCTTCTTATTTGGCAAACCTCAGTCTGTTGTTAAAGCTTTTAAATGATTGAATGAGGCCCATCCACATTATGGAAGGTCATATGCTTTACTTAAAGTTGGCTGATCATGAATGTTAATCACACATAATATATCTTTACAGCAACATCTAGGCTATTATTTGAGCAAAGAACTGAGCACTATGGCCTGTACAACTTGACCCATAAATTGAATCATCACACTCTGTGAACGAGTTATCATATTAACACAACTAGTGAGAATACTCAGGGAGAACCCTAAATTTCACACCTTTTCCAGATTTGTATTGGACAGCATATGCCACTGGGGCTTTGGAGAGACCTCTCAGGCAAATTCTGGTGGCACTATGCCAGAACCTGAAAGAGCTAGCTCTCCTTTCTCTCCTTTCTGTCATTCTTCTTCAATGTCACACTTCCTAATCACTTCTCCCCTTTCTTTGCTGAACTAACTCTATTTCTGTTTTCTCTTTTCCTATTTCGTTATTCATCTTCTCTTAATCTTTCTACTGTCTCTGACTTTCTAGAAATGTTTAGTCTCTTCCTTCTCACCCCTTACTGATGGTCTCCAAGGTTTGCCTCTATATCTAGTTCCCTTCCCACCCTATTTATTCTCCATGGAAGATGTCATTCATTTCCAAGCTTTCAAATGCCATCTATGCATTAATGGCTTCAAATCATCTTTCTCTTACTGACATTCTGTTCCATGCTCCAGATTTGCACCACACTTTCAACTATTTCTCTAGCTACATTGACTTGAACATATGAAATATTAGTGCCCATAATTTCCATATCCTGGAACTTACCTTTGAGAACCCAAAAATAAAGAGTAACTTTATTACTTGAAATGGGAAATTGAGATAGAGGTGCATTTATCATCCTGCTTGAACACACCAGAACTTTTATCTTATAATAATAACCCTTTTTGCCCAAGATACCTGAAATATGAAGTAGATTGGCTACATTCTACAAACAGGAGGCTCCCAGTACTGTGGATTTTAAAGAGCTGCCTAGGATTACTAATAACTGGGGTGAGACGCAACCCAATGAGGTTCGCTAATGGAAGCAGAGCTATCTATACTGCCATCAGCCCATCTTTCATTTCTGTAGTCTATATAAAGAGAGGACTGGGAAGAAAAGAGAAGGGATCCTTGAAGTCATTGCCTTTGGAGCAGTGCTGTGTTTGTAGTGAGAAGATTTTACCCCTTTCCCAATGGAGAACAGAGGAAGATACCACCAGCAGCACTACCCAAAGCAACATGATGGAAGGGCCTCAAGAGAATCAATAGTTAATATTGGTGATGCTTAGAAAATATGAAAATTGTGTAACATCTTATTCCTGTGCTGCATGGAGTGCGGTGTAGAGAAAAGGTTCTTAGGAGTATTTAAAATATGTACCCTTTGTAAAAAGACATAAAGACAATTTTTGGTGCTCTTCTCTGGAAGTGGGTGGCCCTGGGAGCACTCTGTACCAGCCAGACTTAAAAAAACCAAGGTATAATGTACCTGGAAACTATAGGAGAGCAAGGGATGGGGGTACTATACTGTAGCCCAGTTATGCATGACCCTCCAAATGTATGCAAGAGAACCTAGCACTTCCTGCTTCAGTCTACATGGAGAAGCACAGAGAACAGAAATAAGTTGGTGTTGTACAGTTTAAATGAGGTGATGCCCCTCCTGAGTAGAGCACCCAGGGAAGGACTCAGTTAAAGTTGACACAGCTGCCTTACTTTTAAAAGGTACTCAATGATAGAAGGGGCCCAGATGAAGCTGATTCACACACACAGACACATGCAGTCACCATGGAGGCCACAACTAGACAAAAGTGACAATTACCCATTGTGCCATGGAGGGTGACTTCCAGCCAATGACAGGTGACTAGTTACTAAGAAAATTCCAGCTCTGCATTTCCATCTCATTTCTATGTCTCCACAATGGAGCCAAGCTTTGAAAAATGGCTGAGTGAGGGCATTTTTCACTCACTCAGGGAAGCGGGTTACTTGAAGCCAGCTCATAAACTTCACTCTCTTCCTGACTTTAAGAAACAGCCATGGTCAGATCTCAAGACTGAAGTGGGGAAAGAACAATCAACAAATAGCGTTAAAATCTGGTATTTCTTGGCAGCTTTAGAGGGGATTGGACTATATTCAGACATTAAAAACTAACTTTTAATCATTAAAAGAGAAAATAATGTTATGAAATTTGCTCAAGATGTATGTGAACTGGACCAAGAAGAAAGAATGGTTGACAAAACATGGTGAAAATAAATGATTAGAAAGAGATATAAATACCTCCATCAATCAGTTGCCCAACTCTTAAGTCTCTGCTCCTATTAGAGACAGGTGAAGTTTAGGACTTGAGAGCCGAGCTAGTATCTCTGTCTCTGACACTGACTCACCACCTCACCCTCTTCCCTCTCCCTAGTACCTTCTTTTCTGATTTTCAAAACCTCAAAATAAAAGTTTTATTCCCTTTTACTAATCCCCAAAAACACTACCGAAAACTACATCCTCAGTCTTGAATGATCTCCTCAATCATTCATTGTACCTATTGCCCTGGAGGCCACAGGGATGAAATTCCAAGTAGTGGTACTGAAGAGAGAAGAACTTCCTCTGAGAAACAAGACTGGCCTTGACCCAAACATGGGCAGAACGCAAGCAGAATTACTACCATTCACTATACAGGGATCTATAGACTGGAGGATGCTTGTCTTGAGGCCTCAGAGACTTCTTGAGTATACATGACACAAATAGTGTCAAGCGAGTCCTTTTGTGGATGCTCAAATTTCATGTGTTTTTCACAAGTTGAGAAAGATTCATTTGGCCTGCTGCTTCTCCTTTCTCATTTATTCATTAGCTTGTGCCCTCTTCTTTGCCCATATCCATCCTGATTCCTATCAAAATAAACTACCTGTGGAAGAAGGGCAGGGAATGCTCTTGGGGGCCAAATAGAGAGAGAATCTGAGAGTAAAAGTAGATTTCAGGTAAGCAATATGGAAAGGGGAGTAGAAGGTAAATTTTTGCCCATTTCTCTGCCTCTCTCTCTCTCCACCCCCCGGTCATCCCTCCCTCTCCTTTCCTACTTAGATTTTTTTTTTTTTTCAATCAGAACAGATGACCTTGTTTGGATGTCTCCAAATTTTTTTTATCCTCACTGGAGGAAATGCTTATTAATTTTAGAGAGAGGAAAAGGGAGGAAGAGAGAGAAACATCGATTAGTTGCCTTCTTATATATACCCTGACCGGGGACCAAACCCACAAGCTAGGCATGTGCCTGACCATGAAAGGAACCTGCAACCTTTTGATTTATGGGACAACACTCCAATCCACTGGGCCACACTGGCCAGAGCTCCCACTTAGATTTCAAAATCACAATTAATTGATATGATTGCCCTGGGGCACATTTTAACATGGCTATTTGTGTTGAACATTGAAATAAATCTTTTTCTGTCAAATTATTTTAAAGAAAATGCAAGTGACAATGGTCAAAGACCACTACACCAAATTTAATTTGTTACCATTCCCACCCTTCCACATCCAATCCTTGGGAAAAGTCTCACCATTCCCCCAAAGCACATGGCTTTCTCCACCCTCTGCCTGGCAGAGCTACCCAACCTCATGTATTTTTGATGACAGGCAAAAATTTCCTGGTGGCCCTTCAGGGTTAGTCACTGAGATGTCAGAATATTGCCATCAAGAAGATAATTACATCATTGTTATGTAGTGTTATTACCTAACTATTTCCACGTGAAAGAGTCCCCATCTTTATATCACCAGTAGCTAGCATTGTGTGCATAATTGATACCCAATACATGACTATTGAAAACTATACTTTACTGAATATTATCAATACTCCTGAGCATCATCAGAATCAATGTTTATGTCTACTAATTACATTCAAATAAAAACTTTGCACATCAAATTTTAAAAAAAAGGTTTTTGCATGAAATTATTTAAGCTATAAGGAAATCTAGAATGTTTGGCCTAGAGATGGATAAATGAAACAACAGTGAGTCACCTTGAAAATAATACTGAAACTTTGAAATACACAGGTATTCATGGAAGCAGGAAATTCATCACCCTCTGTAAATAAACCTTAACCTGACGATTTTCCATTAGATTTTGTAAAAAGAATCTTAGCAAAAGAGGCCTTTCAGTGACTTGGAAGAAACATTTCTAATTAATTTTTTAAAAACATAGCATGGAACATTGTCTGCTCAGGTAATGCTAAGCACAGCAATGAACCTCTTAACATTGTTTTTAGAGATCTGGTTTCCTGGATTTTATTGTACATTTTGTGACCTTCTGTTAGGTATTTGCCACCTAAAGTATTAGTGAGGTTACTTTGATTGCAAGTAAGAAAGTCAACTCAAGTTGCCTTAATCACAATAAAGAATTTAGTATAAACATGCTCATGTCTCCCAGAATTCAAGGATAGGCATGAAAGAGGTTGGGCCTCAGAAAGGCTTAGAACCAGTGGAATTCTTCACCTGCATCTCATCTCTGCTTCTTTTTGCTCCTCTGCTTGGTGACTTTTCTCTGAAAGCATATTTCCTTTACTCACTGTCTATTTAACAAAACGTGGTCACCTAGAGGATGGATGCTAGGCACTCATTAGATCTCGAAACATGGGGAGACACTAAATATTGGTCTTTTCTGTACCCATTCAGTTTTCTAAAAGAAGACCTTTGATTAGCCCACTTGGGTCAAGATCCAATTTCTGGTCAAGTCTACATGGGTGAGATATGGGGTTAGGTCAATAGTACAACATGGTTGCATGGATCCCTATCAAGGCACTGCAGTGGTGGGGATGGGCCAAGAAAGGGGTTATCGTGAAAAGTCTCTGAAAGGTATCCACTAATCTGTCCCCATGGTCCAGACATCACCAGACTTTCATTCTGCCATGGTATTTTAGAGGAAGCAGCAAGTATGGCAGCCTTCCAGAGCTGTTTATAGTAATACAAAGTAGACCTGATAATCAAAATCTATACCTAGAAATCAAAATTGAAGTATACAAATAAATAGTGGACTATGCTTTCATTATCAGCAGCCACAAAGTAGCCACTACTTTCCTAGTTTAGATGGTATCATCTCTTTTTTTTTTTAATTAAATGTACTGGGGAAACATTGGTTAGTAAGATCTGATAGGTTTCAAGTATACAATTCTATGATACCTGATCTGTATATTGCATTGAGTGCCCACCACCCAAAGTCAAATCTCCTTTTGTCACCATACACTTGACCCCCTCTACTCTTCAGTACTCCTGCACCCCCCTTTTCTTCTGGTAACCACTGTATTGTTGTCTGTGTGTATGAGTTTCACATATGAGTGGAATTCGGTGGTTCTTAGCTTTTTCTGACTTATTTTACTTAGCATATTTTCAAGATCTATCCATGTTGTTGCAAAAAGCAGTATTTTATCTTTTTTATGGCTCAGTAGTATCTGATTGTATAAATGTATCATATGTTGTTTCTTTTTTTATTGTTTTATAGTTCTGGGGCTCAGAAATCTGAAATAGGTGTCACTGGGCTAAAGCTTTAGGTGTTTTTTCTGGGGGCTTTAGGGAAGAATCTGTTTCCTTGCCTGTTTCAGCTTCTAGAGGGCTTCTGTATTCCTTGGATTGTGGATCTTTCATCCATCTTCATCTTCATCTTTATTTTATTTTATTTTAAGCTCCTTTACTTTATTTATTTGTTTATTTATTTTTGATTTTTTTATTGTTGTTCAAGTACAGTTGTCTACATTTTCACCCCACCATACCTGTATGCCCCACCTGTCCCCACCTCCCACCCCTGAACATACCCTGTTTGTCCATATGTCCTTTATACATATTCCTTGATGGCCCTTCCCCAATTATCCCCAATTATCCTTCTCCCACCTCCTCTCTGGTTACTGTTTGTTTGTTCTTTATTTCAGTGTCACTGGTTATATTTTGCTTGCTTGTTCATTGTGTCAATTAGGTTTCACTTATAGGTGAGATCATATGGTATTTGTCTTACACTGCCTGGCTTCTTTCACTTAGCATAATGCTCTCCAGTTCCATCTATGCTGTTGTGAAGGGTAGGAGTTCTTTCTTTCTGCAGCATAGTATTCCATTGTGTAAATGTACCACAGTTTTTTGATCCACTCATTTACT
Organism: Glossophaga mutica; assembly: GCA_039655065.1. NCBI lineage: Eukaryota > Metazoa > Chordata > Mammalia > Chiroptera > Phyllostomidae > Glossophaga > Glossophaga mutica. Next base: position 165,744,159 of record CM077303.1, read on the forward strand.
GATGGGCACTTAGGCTGTTTGCAACACTTGACTATTGTAAAAATGCTCTTGTGAACATTGGGGTGCATAGGTTCTTTTAGATTGGTGTTTTAAGGTTTTCAAGCTATAATCCAATCAGTGGAATTGCCAGGTCAAAAGGCAGTTCCATTTTTAGTTTTCTGAGAAAAATTCCATGCTGTTTTTCACAGTAGCTGCACCAGTCTGCAATCCCACCAACAATGTACTAGGGTTCCCTTTTCTCCACAATCTCGCCAGCACTTGTTGTTCGTTGATTTGTTTATGATGGCCACTCCGACCAGTGTGAAATCATATCTCTTTGGTTTTAATTTGCATCTCTCTGATGGCTAGTGTTGCTGAGCACCCTTTTATATGTCTCTGGGTCCCCTGTATATCTTCCTTGGAGAAGTGTTGTTCAGCTCCTTTGCCCATTTTTTCACTGGATTGTTTGTCTTCCTGGAGTGGAGTCCTGAACTTGTTATATATTTTGGAGATCAAACTCTTGTCCAAGGTATCATTGGCAAATATATTTTCCCATACCAGTTCCCTTTTCATTTTGTTGATGTTTTCTTTAGCCATGCAGAAGCTTTTTAATTTGATCAAGTCTCATTTGCTTATTCTTTCCTCCATGTCCCTTCCTCTAGGGGACATATCAGTGAAAATATTGCTGCGTGGAATATCTGAGATTTTCCTCCCTATGTTCTCCTTTAGGACTTTTATGGTTTCATGACTTATATTTAGTCTTTTATCCATCTTGAGTTTATTTTGGTGTATGGTGTAAGTTGGTGGTCAAGTTTCATCTTTTTGCATGTAGCTGTCCAGATTTCCCAACACTGTTTGCTAAGAGGCTAGTTTTATTCTATTTTATGCTTCTGCCCCCTGTGTCAAATATTAATTGACATAGAGACATGGGTTTATATCTGGGCTCTCTGTTCTGTTCCATTGGTCTATGTGTCTGTTCTTATGCCAGTACCAGATTGTTTTGATAACAGTGGCCTTGTCATATAGTTTTATATCAGGTATTGTGTTCCCTCCTACTTTGTTCTTCTTTCTCAAAATTGCTGAGGCTATTTGGGGTAATACATTTTTGTAGTGTTTGTTCTATATCTGTGAAATCTGTCATTGGTATTTTAATAGGGGTTACATTGGATCTATAAATTGCTTTGGGAAATGTGGACATTTTGATGATGTTAATTCTTCCAATCCGTGAACATGGTATACACTTCCATTTATTTGTATCTTCCTTTCTTTCTTTAGTGTTCTATAGTTTTCTGAGTACAGGTCTTTTACCCTCTTGGTTAGGTTTATTCCTAGGTACTTTGTTTTCCTTATTGCTATAGCAAATGGGATTTTTTCCCTAATTTATTTTTCTGATGTTTCATTGTTGCTGTACAAAAAATGCCTTCAATTTCTGAATATTGACATTTTAGGCCACTGTTTTGTGAAATTCACTTGTTGGGTCATGTAGTTTCTTGGTGGAGTCTATAGGGTTTTCTATGTACACTATCATGTCATCTGCAAACAATGAGTTTTACTTTCCTGTTTCCAATTTGGGTGCCTATTGTTTCTTTTTCTTGTCTGATCATTGTGGCTAGAATTTCTAATACTATGTTGAAATAGAAGTGGTGAAATCAGACATCCTTGTCTTGTTCCTGTTCCTAGTGGGAAAGCTTTTAGTATTTGCCTGTTGAGTACCATGTTGGCTCTAGGTTTCTCATATGTGACCTTTCTTATAGTGATGAATGCTCCCTCTACTCCCACTTTGCTGAGTGTTTTTATCACAAATGGGCTCTGTACTTTATCAAATACTTTTTAAGCATCTGCTGATATGATCGTGTGATTTTTGTCTTTCCTTTTGTTTTTGTAATATATTATGTTTATTGATTTGTGAATATTGTACCATCCTTGTATCACTGGGATGAATCCCATTTGATCATGGTATATGATCTTTTTAATGTATTTCTGTATGCAGTTTCCAATATTTTGTTAAGGATTTTAGCATCTATGTTTATCAACAATAATGGCCTGTAGTTTTCTTTTTTTGTTGTATTTTTAACTGGTTTTAGCTGGCCTCATAAAAAGAGTTTGTGAGTCTTTCCTCTTTTTGGACTTTTTGGAATGGTTTGAGAAGGAGAGGAGTTAGCTCTTCCTTAAATGTTTTGTAAAATTCTCCTGTAAAACCATCTGGTCCAGGGCTTTTGTATGCTGGGAATTTTTTGATTACTGCTTCAATTTCACTAGCTGATATTGGTATCTTCATGCTTTCTGCTTCTTGATTCAGTTTTGCAAGACTGTATGTTTCTAAAAGTTTTTCCGTTTCACCCAGGTTTTCAAATTTCTTGGCATATAGTTCCTAGTAATTTCTTACATTCCTTTGTATTTCTGTGATATTGGTTGTAATTTCTTCTGTTTCATTTCTGATTTTATTTAGTTGGTCCTCTCTCTCTTTTTTATTGATGAATCTGCTTAAAGGCTTGTCAGTTTGTCAGCTATTCAAAGAACCATCTCCTGGATGTATTGATCCTTTGAATTGTTCTTTTAGTCTCTATGTCATTTAATTCTGCTCTGATCCTGATTATCTCCTTCCTTCTTTTTTAAAAATATTTTTATTTATTTTTAGAGAGGGGAAGGGAGGGAGAAAGAAAGGGAAAGATACAGCAATGTGTCGTTGCCTCTAGAGTGCTCCATACTGGGGACCTGGCCCACCACCTAGGCATGTGCCCTGACTGGGATTCGAATCAATAACCTTTTGGTTCGTAGGCCAGCACTCATTCCACTGAGCCAGATCAACCAGGGCTACCTCCTTCCTTTTACTCACTCTGGGCTTTGTTTGTTGTTCTTCCTCCCATTCTTGTAGATGCAGGGTTAGGTTGTTTATTTGAAATGTTTCTATCTTTTTAAGGTAAGCCTGTATTGTTATGAACTTCCCTCTCAGGACTGCCTTTGCTGAGTGCCATAGGTTTGGGGCTGCTGTGTGGTCATTTTCATTTGTTTTCTGGATACTTTTTGATTTCTTCCTTGATCTCATTATTAATCCATTCATTGTTTAATAGCATGTTATTCAGTCTCCATGAATTTCAATGTTTTTGAGTTTTTTCCTTAAGGTTGGTTTCTAGTTTCAAGCCATTTTTGTCTGAGAAAATTATTTCAATTGTCTTGAATTTGTTGAGGCTTGTTTTGTGTCCTATCATGTGGTCTATCTCTGAAAATGTTGCATGTGCATTTGAAAAGAATGTGTACTTTGCTTTTTTGGGATGAAAGTTTCTCTGTGTGTGTGTGTATCAGTTAAGTCCATTTGATCTAGTACATCATTCAGTGCCACAATATCCTTGTTATACTGTTTGGAAGATCTACCCATTGTTGACAAACAACAGTAGGGGGGTTATAATCCCCTACTATAAGTGTGCCGCTCTCCATATCTGTCTTAAAGTCCTCTGAGATTTTCCTTATGTATTTGGGTCCTCCTATGTTGGGTGCATATATATTCACAATGTTTATGTCTTCTTGATGGGTTTTTCTCTTGAGTATTATGAAGTGTCCCTCTGTGTCTCTTTTTATGGCCTTTGTTTTCAAGTCTACTTTGTCTGATATAAGTATTGCTACACAGGCTTTTTTTTCCCCCTGTCCATTTGCTTGGAATATTTTTTCCAACCCTTCGCTTTCAGTCTGTGTAGGTCTTTTTTCCTGAGATGGGTCTCTCATAGGTAGCATATGTGTGGATCATGTTTTCTTCTTTATTTAACATTTTATTTATTTTATTTTATTTTTAAAGATTTTATTTATTTATCTTTAGAGGAGAAGGTAAGGAGAGAGGGAGAGAACTATCAATGTATGGTTGCTTCTCATGTGTCCCCTGCTGGGAACTGGCCTGCAACCCAGGCATGTGTCCTGACTGGGAATCAAACCACGATCCTTTGGTTCTCAGGCTCGAGCTCAATCCACTGAGCTACACCAGCCAGGGCTTGGATCACATTTTCTTATCCATTCAGTGACCCTATGTCTTTTGAAAGGGGCATTTAATTGATTTACATTTAATGTTATTATTGATAGGTATTTATTCATTGCAATTTTTCTTCTTTGTACCTATGTTCCCCTCTCTCTCACTCTTTTTCTTCTTCATCTCAAGGTAGTCCCTTTAGCATGCCTTGCAATGCTGGTTTGGTACAGGTGTATTCTTTTAGCCTTCTTTTGTCTGGGAACCTATTTATTTGATCTTCCATTTTAAATGAGAGCCTTGCTGGGTAGAATAGCCTTGTTTGCCAGCCTTTGCTTTTCATTACTTGGAATGTTTCCTGTCTTTCCCTTCTGGCTTATGGTGTTTCTGTTGAGAAGTCACCTGCTACTCTTATCAGAGCTTCCTTTTATATTACTTCCTGTTTCTCCCCTGTTGCCTTTAAGAGTCTCTCTTTGTTGTTGAATTTTGCCATTTTAATTATGATGTGTCTTGGAGCAGGCCTCTTTGGGTTCCTCTTGATTGGGACCCTCTCTGCTTCCTGGACTTGTGTGGATTTTTCTTTCATCAAATTAGGGAAATTTTCCATTATTACTTTTTCAAACAGGTTTTCTATCCCTTCCTTGCTCCTCTTGTCTTTCTGGTATCTCTATTATATGGATGTTAGCGCTTTTCATGTTATCCTGCAGTTCCTCAACCCTTCTTCATTCTTTTTGAGTCTTTTTCCCTTTTCTTGCTCTTTCTGGGAATTTTTTTGTACCTTGTCCTCCAGCTCCATAATTCGATCCCCTGCTTCATCTAGTCTATTTTTTATTCCTTCTACTGTGTTCTTCAATTTAGAAATTGTATTCTTCATTTCCTCCTGACTGTTATTGATAGTTTCTATGTCCTTTTTCATGCTGATGTTGTTTGCAGTAAGTTCCTTGTAGCTTCCCTGTAGTTTTTTGCAGTTCTCACTGAGCTCATTGAGCTTGCTTATAACCATAATTTTGAACTCAATATCTGATAGTTTACTTGCCTCTATTTCATTTAGCACTCTTTCTGGGGATTCCTCCTTTCCTTTTGATTGGGGGCTGTTTCTTTGCCCATTTTATGGGAGATTCTTCCTGTTTTCTTCTGCCTCTTAAATTGATCTGCTTTGACTCCCTATATTTGTGGTATGAACTTCTATGGCAGGAGACCTGTGTGATTCAGCAATGCAGTCTCCTTAGTCTTCTGAACTTGATGCTCATGGGATGCCCTTTATGTATGATGGCTTTCTGGATGTGATTGGGTTTTGATTGTTGTTGGGGCATTCTTTGGTGGGTCCTCCAGCTGGCTGACTGAGAGTCACTCTGCCCACCGCATCTTCTATGCTGTTGTGCAGGTACTGCCAGAACAAAATCACAAAGCCTAGGAAACAAATGCACACCTGAAAAAATAACTCCCACCTGCAATCCCACTATCAGCAGCAAATGAACCAGTATTAATACAGGTATAAAGGGGTTAAGACTATTATGAGAAAGGAGATAACCTACTGAAAGAAAAATTTTGAGAGGGTAGAGGGAGGAGCACTATAAGAGTAGGGAATCGGAACAATATGAAGAAAGAAAGTAAAATTCACATCATAAATAAAGAAGGCGGTGAAGAATGTAGAATGGAGCAATAGAAGGGAAGCATATCATATTAGGTTTAAACATAAATTTAAAAAATAAAATAAAGCGAGAGAAAGAAACATGAGAAAGAAAGAAAGAAAGAAAGAAAGAAAGAAAGAAAGAAAGAAAGAAAGAAAGAAAGAAAGATTAGGTACCAAATTGGCAAAAATGATCTACCACAGCACTGTCTATAACAAATGAGCTAAAATTAATATAGGTGGGATGGTAATAAGAGGGCAAACAGAAAGAAACAAAAGCTTAAGAGATGTCTAGAGGAAAGGGAAGTGAGTTTGAGATAAGAGAGGGAGTGGGAATACTAAGAATGAGGAAAGCAAACCTGGCTAAGACAGGGAAACTTTAAAATTTGAGATAAAAAAAGAGTAAGAGAGGCAAATGGTAACATTTGAGATTTGAAATACAAAAATAGTGAAGATCTAGTGATAAAATCGAAAAAATGCAACAACTACCCTACCCACAACCAATGAGCAAAGATTGATAAAGGTGGGGAGAGAGATCTGGTATTTTAAGAGCAGAAAAAAAGAATGTGAGATGACCGTTGACAAGAAAATTGGTTTTGAGAGGCTGGATGGGGAGAAATAGTAAGAGTGCAGAATGGAAACAAGTTGTAGCAAGAGAGAAAACACTTTAAGACAAAAATAAGAAGAAAAAAGAAGGTAAAATGGGGTATAAGAATGGAAGAGCAAAATATGTGAGTTGAAATAAACTACAACATAAATTTTAGTGACTTAATATGTACAAACTTGAAGGACAAGAAATGAATGTTAAAAATCTATGCAGAAAAGAAAATATCGCAAATCATGGAAAAGACCATGGTGGATTGTGTCTCAGTAGCCTCTACTATTTACTACTGTTTTTTTTTTTTTTCATTCTGGATCTGTCTCTCATGATGGCAGATGGTGACCCAGTCTAGCTTTAGGCAGTCTGTTTGAGACTACCAGGCAGGGATCTATTGTCTTTGGCTGACTCCTTCAGTTGTTAATCTAGTCACTTTGTATTCATCAGTCAGGCTTAAGTACCACAGGGTGGGGCAGAGTCCCTCCTGAGGGCAGGGCCATTACTTCCCTTCAAGCTGCTGCTGCTCGTAGGGGAGTGGTCTGCCTGAGCAAGATGGCTGTTGCAGTACAGGGGATGACTCAGCGCTGGGATCCCACCGAAACCCCCCTTTGCCAGAGCTCAGGGTAAGTGGCTGCAAATGAAAATTTATGTGTTGGCCTTTTAAACAGCTCTCTGTGTCTTCAGCTGTCTGTCTCTGGCAGAAAGAAACCCTGCCATTTTTTGCAGCTGGATGTTATCTGGGTACTTTTTGGGTTCTGGTGCTTTAGGCTGATGATCCCAGCTTAGGGTTTAGACCATAAGCTTCTCAGGGGGCTGCAACTGGCCACTTAAATATCCCTCCAGCACTACCCACTGTGAGCACCCAGCCAGCCCTTACCCATCTCCACCACACTTCTTACCAGTCACCTTGTGTTGAATCTAATTTTTCTGTCTGTCCTTGGTTATAAGGCTTCTCTCTCGCTGTTGTTCAGTTGTTTGCTCTGGATGATTTCTACACAATTTACTTGTAATTCCAGATTGGTCCTAGAAGGAGGTTAGTTAATTTCCACACACTCCTTCACCATCTTGGATCTCTCTAAGTGCACCACACCTTCTTTATGAGATCACCTATCAAAAGACAATTCAGTTGTTTTCATGTCTTGGCCACCATGAATAGTGCTGCAAAGAAGATACGGGTGCATATTCCTTTGCAAATATTTTCAAATTTTTCTGGTAGATACTCAGAAGAGGGATTGCTCAATCATATGGGAACTCTATTCTTAATTTATTGAGAAACCTCCACACTGCTTTCCATATTGGTATACCAGCTTATATTCTCACCGATAGTGAGTGATGGTTCCTTTTTCTCCACAACCTTTCCAACATTTGTTATTACTTGTCTCGTTGATAATAGCCATTCTAACAAGTGCGAGGTGGTATCTCATTGTAATTTTGATTTGCATTTTCCTAATAGCTAGTGAAGTTAAACACTTTTTCATATATCTGTTGGTCATTTCTACATCATGTTGGGATAAGTTAGACTGTATCATCTTTGGGGAAAATTGTCAATAAATAGCTACATTGAGGCAACTTAATAAATACACTAACAAAACTTTAAAAAGCAAATATTTTAGTTAGTTGTTCTAAGAAATTATATGTCTGTGTGAGGATTTTTTGGAAAAGTTTAGATGCGGAAATTTTCTAAATAATTTTGTAGAATTGTAGGTAAGTGTGTAACAGTAGAGACATTGCTGAGTAGAAAATTATAATGCCTGAATGTAATCTTGGGAATTCCTCATGATTCAACTCCACAAACCTTTATGGAGACATCCTATGTCCTAGTCTTGAGAGATCTCAAAGATACATAAGATGATATCCCAGGTTTCTGACTCACACTCAATTACAATATATGTTTGAATATTATGTGTGTAATGGTAGAATTGTACACCAAAATACTTTGGGGGTAAAATGGAAGGAGAGAATAATCAAAAGAATGATTTAAAAATATTTTTGGTAAGAAACAAAGGTGATTAGAATCCCAAAGATGGACATGCTTTTTATTACCCCATTAATTACCTATATTACCCCAGTGGAGATATAGATGTTCTTATTTTTTGAGATTCATGAATCAGTGGTCCTGCCCTCCAAATAAAATATCTATCTTTGTAATATAATCTATCTACCAGACCCCTTCCTACTGCTAACACTTTGTACAATAATGTGGAGCTTTGGAAATAGAAGTTTAACTGCTCATGTAGTTAGAGATCCTAATTACATGATCCTAGTTGCAGAAGCCTAACCTGGGCCCAGCAGTGAATATTTATCCTTAACAAAAATCATAACCTTGCTTTCTCTATGCCTCAAGGCATTCAGCTGCTTTTACAGCTAGAGTATCACCAGTGAGCCTGTCCTGGTCCCAGAATTGAATAATTAGTCCTAGCAAAGTGGACTCCACTAGTGGCAGTGACCACAGTGGTCTCACAGTGCTAACAAACCTTTGCTCTCTCTGCATGTGTGTCTGCCCATAGAAAGTACAGCTGTTAACACCCATGAACCTAACTCCCCAGTCTCAGTCCCGCATGCATATAGTGGCCAACTCTGCCAACACTGCTAAATGTTTATTTTGAGCAAGAAAAAGGAAGTTGAGAGAAAGAATTCAAAATCTTTCCCTTAAAAATGGGATTGGACCACCTGTGATGATTCCTCCTCCTCTTCCTTCTCTTCCTCCTCCTTCCCCTTCTCTATTTTAAAGAGAAGCTTTTGCAGCCTGCTCCCTAATACGTTTCCCTTAATTCTCCCCTTTGTTTTCTTGTCCTGAAATGGTGGAAAAGGACCGTAACAGAGAACTCAAAGGAAAAAGAGCATTTGTCCCAAGTTGGCCACATTTCTATTCCTTTCATATGACCCTACTTCCTACCCTGTAGCCAGGGATTTCATAAAACCATAGCTCCTCTTATCAGAGTGGAGGAAATGGTGCACTGGGGAAGTCTTGGTCTTTCATGTGGAGGTGATATATTCCAGGGAGCCAGCATGCAGATAGATGGATGGAGTAAGAGGGCTGCAAAGGGGAGGTAGCATTTGTATTGAGACTTAAAGGATGAAGAAACCAGGCAGAAATGAAGAAGGAGGGTTTACAAAAAAAAAAAAAAAAAAAAGTAAAAACTCATGGTTTCAAAAATGTCTTACATAGCTATAGAATACGGGAGGGGAAAGAGTAAATTGCACTTAGAAAATTATGTTGCAGAGAGATGGTTAAAGGATTTTGAATGCCTACTAAGGTGATTGCGATTCATTAAAAAAAAGAAAAAAAAAAAAAACACAGGACTTTGCACTGGCTATCTTCTGTCTGTCCCCAGATCTACTCTACCTTTCTTGACCAAAAGGAATGGAGAAGTGTAGAAGGTAAATGTGGAGACTTGAACTTTTTTTTTGGATTGCATCAACAACCTCCCTTGTCATTTGAATTTATGTTACGTTTGGCCAATGGGGAGCACCTTGAGGAAGGAAAGAGAAGGGGCTGGTTATCCGTAACCCTGGCTCCTTCCTACAGTGGAGTTCTAGCTGGCTGCTGTAAATGATGGGTCCAACAGGAGCCCCTATGCCTTTGACAGCTACCTGCTCCCTAACCTGTCCTTTACTACCTCCCCAACTAGGGTGATAACAAACCTGATGTCATTGGCTCTGCAACTGCACCATCTCTTATTGTTTCTCTACATTTGGGCCATAGTTTTGCAAATTGTCACTTTATTGAACACTCCTCAAATTTTCCAAGTTGAGTATTTCAGCTATTTCCACCAGGTCTTAACTGATACAAGCTAAGAAAGGATGGCAATACCATGTCTCTGTTCAAAAAAAGAATGAAGAGCATGAAAATAGATTAAAAATATAATTGGCAGTCTAGAGAACATACACCTGTTCAAGGGGTTTAGATGAGAGATAAGAACTTGAAACTGACCAGTGGTGATTAACTTAATATCGAAGGTGAGAAAAATGCAGGCATCGAAGTTGATACGAGGGTATTATTCCTAAGCAACTGCATGGTTGATGATGCCATTAACAGATCCAAAAACCGAGGAAAAAAGATAGACTTGGTTTGGACAACAGAGAAGAGAATCACTTTAATATTCTATACTTCCTTATGTATATAATGAGGAAATTTAATTCAATAAATTTTTCCAAATTTTTATCATTTATAAGCCACCCCACAATTTAGGGTTTGACTATGTATTATGTTTACTATTACTTTTATTTATCTTTAAATAGACTACATTTTTTACTTAGCCTTCTGTTAAGAAATAGTATTCATGAAATCATGAGTTTAATATGCCATTTATATATTTTTATTATACTTTTAATATAAAATGTAACTATAAAGTTAAAATGTTTGTGTTGCCTAAATTACTTTCTTGTAACCATTGCTTCACCTGCTACATAATGGGAAATGATAACTAAATTATTTTACATTTTCTCCAAGCTCCAAAATGGCATGATTCAGACAGAATACTGAGCTTGGTTCTTTGGGCCCGGAGTATTCCCTATTTGCAAAGTAAGCTGCATTCGACTATTAGGGTGCCTTTTATTTGAGTAGTATCCTACCTATCTGTGCATTACAATTCCTTTAGATAGTTAATGCTTATTTTAAAAAGTGAGGGGGAAAGCCCTCACTGGTGTAGCTCAGTAGATTGCTCACCAGCCTGCAAAGCAAAGGGTCACTGGTTCAATTCCCAGTCAGGGCACATGCCTGGGTTACAAGCCAGGTCCCTGGTGGAGGGTGCACAAGAGGCAACGACACGTTGATGTTTCTCTCTTTCTCTCTCTCTAAAAATACATAAATAAAATCTTAAAAGAAATTAAAAGAAAAGTGCCTAACTTGTAATTGAATATTGGGCCAAACACTTGGCAAATCTATCTGCATGATGGTCTTGACCACACAACTGACTAACCGTTATAAACCACAATGTCTGGGACTCAGTTGTAATTCTGTTCACTGATGACTCTGGAAAGCAGGGACAGCATTGTTTGTTTATCTTCAGTCTTGCCCAACATATGGCCTGTGTTTCATAAATAACATGTAGGGAACATAAAAAAATCAGATGGCTAGGATTTGTAGATTTGCAATAATGCATCAAAGTCTTGGAAGTCTGGCTCTGTGGGCTGATTATACTCAAGAGTAATGCCAACTGCCACCTTTTCAGAATAAAATGGCCAAAGGAAGGTAGAACAGATTTACAAAAATCCTGGGCTTACTTCTTTCTTCACCATAAAAAATAGAACATAAAAAGCTAAGACTTTCACAAAAGCTAACCACAGAAGTGGTGTCCTCTGCACATCTTCCCAGGGCATTGTGGGCAAAAGCAACCTCTCCTGCCTCCGAGCTTCCAGAGCACCTTGTTCTCAGCTGGTTTTCCACTCATCACATTGACTTTTGGTTTGATACTTTTCATAACAGATTTGAACCTCTTCATGGCAGGGTCCTTGTCCTACTCATATTTATATCCCTAAGTTGACAAATAGCAGTTAGAAATTCATCTCAGTAAATATTTGTGCAATAGAATTTCTCAGCCTATTTACAATAGGAGATTGGAGCCCAAAGGAACAATTTATATTTCAAAACAATCCTTCACTTGGACTTAATGCTCCAGAATTTATTCATGCTAGAATCCTCACAGATGACTGACTGTAAATTAGAAGTTCAGATATCAATGCTGGGTATTCTTGAAGAATTTCCACCCAGTCTGACTGAACTTCATTGTAATCTGTGAAAGCTGAAAGCATATCAGGGAACACCAAATGATGCTACATGTGTGACCCTTGGCAGACTGATTACTGGGGTCCATGACAGACTACAAAATCAGTCCATAATCAGAAGCTTAAATACTAGGATATTGATAAAGGACATTAGAGAATACCAACATCTACAAATATAAGCATTTGAAATCTATGGAAGAAATTTAGCATCAAAAAACCTGGGTATTTCAGGGAGATAGGAAATTGAATTTAGTTAAAAGAGTAACTGTGTTCACTTTCCCCCAAACTATCCTCATACTAGACCATTTAATTTAGATGTACTAATACATAGCAGGTTTTACCCTGAAACTTCTGAAAACAGAAGTTGCCATCTGTCAACCTAATGTAATTAACAATTATACTTATAAAGATATTGTTCCTCTCATTCTATTTTCTCAGGGAAGTCATTTCCAAATTAGTGTATAGATGAGCTCTTTTCAAGAAAATAGTATTTATATTTATCTGAAACAAAAGAAGAAATTTTATAAGAGTTTCAAAATGATTTGCTATTTTTACTAAATATCTAGTAGTTTTTTAAATAATCCCCTAATTATTTAAAAAATATATTATTTAATTAAACAAAATTAGTGTACATGCAATGTATCAGGAATACAAGTTTTGAATAATGCCAGATTCATTTGGCATGTACATGTGTGTTGTTTCAAATCTATTGTCATTGGACCCAAACTCCAAATAGTCTAAGACATGAAATCTGTGTAAAATGTTTAAAGAGCACTTTACTGTGTAAATAGCCCTGTACTCTAATTATTTGATCTGCAGATAGCTGTGTCTCCATTTTGAAGCAGGTGACCCTTTGGCAGAGACGGTCCCCAGGGCAGGATTCAAGGCACTTTCCTCAGTTCAGTATAAATCTTACGTAGTGAAAAGACAGCATTTCAGGACACAATATAGTTCTATGTTGCAATTGTTTCCCTGAATCCAGCCATCAGTGTAGATCAAAGTATTATAGGAACATCACAGTTGCTCCTTGAAAGAGGGAAGCTGTTTAAAAGAGGAAGGACAAGAAGGCAGTAAATGTGAGATGTGTATTATTAGTAAATCATACAGCTCTACCATGACATGCAGCAAATATGTTCAGCAACTTTGGGGAATCAGAATTCTAAATGTTGTTCTTTATCAGTGTTACTAGAGGATAGGGAATTGGAAGAGGGGAGGGTGGGAACAGCTTCATAATTTTTCTTCAGTAACTGCTTTACTATCCTCTTGATAGGCTCCTCTCTGCTTTCAAATCATATTTCACACAATTTCTCTTTAAAAGCATCCTTTGGGACCCTCCTACAAGCTCAACACTATGTTTACTGGGTTGGAATGTCTAACTCACCAATGAATCAAAGAACAGATTAAAAATAGAACTTAATTGAACATATTATTTTCATCTTTATAAAAAGAAGCACATAAATCAGAAACTCAGTGATTCATTAATGTATTTGTTGGTAAACATGTATTAACTACCTATTATGTGCTAGGCACTGTGAAAGGGGCTAGGAATATAAAAAGTAAACAATACACTCTGGTAGAGAAGGCATGTAGTAAAGGAAATAATATCAGTTCTTCAACAGGCATAACTTTTTTTTGAGAGCTTGTTTGGAGGTTCTAGTGGGGGAGCACAGCTACTCATACACCCTTGACTGAACACTGGTCCTCTCCTCTCCTCTAGTTGGGAAGGTTGTCCTCTTCGACCCAGCACGCCGCTTTGGGAAGGATGCGCATGGATCAGTGAGGGAAGAAGAGGACACGTGCCTACCCAGCCTGATGAGCTGAATCAACCCTGGCAATCAATGGGGTGACAGATGTTGCTGCCAGATCACCCTCATATCCAAGTCTAACTTTTTTTAATCCTCGCCTAGGATATATTTATTGATTTCTTAGAGAGGAAGGGAGGGAGAAAGAGAAATATGAATGTGTGAGAGAAACATCAACTGGTTGTCTCCCGTACATGCCCCAACCAAGGATCGGAACCACAACCTGGGTATGTGCTTTGACCAGGGATTGAACTTGCAATCTTTTGGTGCACCAGATGATGCTCCAACCGATTGGGCTGCCTGGCCAGGGCAAGAAGCATATCTTAATAAGCAAATACAATTGCTTTCTACCAAGCACCAGAGAAACATGGCTCAAGGAGAGGCTGACATTGCTTCAAAGGTGAAAGTAATATGGTGGTGAAGGATATAGAAAGGATGTGCATCATCACAAAAGTCTGGATTCTTGGGTTGAAATTAACCAGATGAAAAGGAAGAAGAGCATTCCAAGACAGAAGCACTAGGGTAAAGGCACAAGTTGTGACAGAGAAAGATTTGGTTAGTGTGAATAAAACATGGATCAGGTAAGAAAAAAAGGAGGGAATTGTGCTGGGAATCAATGAGAAAGGTTATTTCTAACAAATCTACATGGAAAGCTAATTGTGTGCTTGTGCATTTATAATCATTTTTATGTTTCAAAAACACAAGAAGATGCAATTTTATTGCTTTTTAAAGTTTTTAAACATTGTAAAGTAAACATATTCATAGATCCAAGAGAGCTTTAACTACAAGTATTAAATTCAAAATAGGGTCTATTTAAAGGAATTTGTGAATAATTGAGAGTTATAATAAAACAAGTGCATTTTGCTATACAGATTTCCATATAGCATTGTCAACTTTAAAATTATCTAACAATAGCCCTGGCTGGTGTGGCTCAGAGGACTGAGCCCCATGCTTTGAACCAAAAGGTTGCCAGTTTGATTCCCAGTCAGAGTACATGCCTAGGTTGCGGGCCAGGACCCCAGTTGGGGGAGTGTAAGAGGCAACCAATGGATGTTTCTCTCACACATCAATGTGTTTCTCTCCCTCTCTTTCTCCCTCCTTTACCCTCTCCCTAAAAATAAATAAATAAAATCTAAAAAAATATTAAAATATGATCTAACAAGGTTTAGAAAGAAGCAAGTTGCTAGGTGATTGCTAAGGGAAATTATAGACTCTGATAATTAACTTCAACACTGCAATCATTTTAAGTAAACAGATTATGTGTCTAAGGGAATTCAATAAGAAAATTAGAGTGAGTTTTCATCTAGAGCAATTAACATAAAAGAAAAAACATTTCATTCTGATCAGAGGAAGTTATATAGTACTTGGTCTTCTCCCTTTGTTGGAGAGGACCAGTCACAATAAATGTGATATTTTGCAGTATCACATTCATAAGGAAAAAGGAAGAGAAAAGAATATTTTCAGAAAAGGTAGGTAGCTTAAGTGATAGAAGGAAAATAAGTCAGCCAAGCAAATGAGTATTTGCTTATATGTGGATACCCAGTGTTTGAGGAAAAGAGCCATTCAGACTATTTGTGGTGAAGGACCAGCTCTGTTTTGGTTTGTTGTTTTCAATCCATCACATACCAATGCTTTTGTAAGAATTATTGGAAAAATGAAACTGAAAGATATAAATACTGCTCCAAATTTCTTATTTTTAGCCTCAACAGACATTAATTTACTCTGTCAGATTGCTACAGCTGATTCTAAACATTGTTTCTCAATTTTTGTATTTATCTCATCATGGAACAATAAATTGAATAAGACCAAGCCATAAATAAGTCACACTGTGAGTGGCTCTGTAAAAGAGTACATGGCACATAATTGGGACTCAGTAACAATGTTCCTGAAGAAATTGTAAAATAAATACGTTAGCTATGCCCAGAGGTAGTTAACATTCAACTTGAAAAAATGAATATAAATAAATAAATGCAATTAAGTCCGTTTTATAGACAGATTCTTGTATAAGGTTTTCAACTTTAAATTGTCAAAAAGACTTAACAATGAAGCAAGTTGCTAGGTGATTGCTACTGGAAACCACAAAGACCGACTATTAATTTCAACATTGCAATGAGTTTTCAACTAAAGAGATTATGTGTCTAAGAGAATTCTATAAGGAAATTAGAGTGAGTTTTCCTACAGAGCAACTTACATGGAAAAATATTTCATTCCAATTTAAGAAGCACTACATGTCCTGAGAGGAAAATGCACAGTGCACAATGGAGTACAAAGAAGAGAAGGGTTTATCTGGCTCCAGAGCAAGCAAAGGTTCTGGGTGATGCAGAGGGCATTTAAGAGCAAATGGGGTTATGGGAAAACGTGACCCATCCAAAATCTGTGCGTAGTGCAGCAAGACTGGCAGGTGGACTTTGGGAAGAAATATTAAAAGAAGAGTCAGGAAAGATTGGAAAAAGAAAGATCACGAAGGATGTGGATCCTCACTTTTAGGGAAATGATTTCCAAGAAGCTAGGGCAGGGTGGGTGTGAGGAACACAAGCAGGGGAGATACCTCGTGGTCTTTTCCCAACTGTAAAACCTCTACCCCAAGATTCTTGTGCACAACCTAATGAATAGAATTTGGAAAATACAACCAAGTGCCAGGAGAAAATTTAAAATTATATATAATGGCATCACCCGACTATATATACTATTACCATTTTGATGTATTTTTCTAAATTTTTATCATTGTGCACATACATATACATGCATACACATTCTTTATATCTTGAAATCTTAATTATTGTCTCTGATTTTTTTCTCCTTATTTCTCCACATTGTTCACTTTCACATTTTTTTTTGTTCTCAAGATACCTTTATACCTTTAAAATTTGTTGAGAACACCAAAGAGTTTTTCCTTAAAATGTGGTTATTACTATCAAAATATATTATACTAAAAATTAAAACTAAGAGTATTTAAAATTATAGTTATTAATTAATTTTAATTAATAAACCTACATGTTAACAAATATAATAGTTATGAAACTATGACATTATATATATTACATATTATAAAAATATAAGTAAAATATAACATTTTATGAAAAATGATCTTTACCCACTATAGGATTTTGAGATATCACATTCAGAAGGGAAAAGAAAACAAATTAAGTATTTTCAAAAGAGGTAGCTAGGAAAAACTTACACTTAAAAATATATATGTTATATAGAAACATGAGTAGTTACTGATATTTGAAGGCTCAGTGCTTAGAACAGAGGTACTCAAAATGAAATTTTAATGAAGTCTGACACCAGATAGTCATATCTACTTTTGCATTAAAACCTTTGCTATATTGTTTTGATTTAGTATAATAAAGAAAATTTAATTTCACACATATTTTGAAAAGAGAGATATATTTTCATAGCTTTTCGGGTAATCTTTCTTCTAGTGTAGTTGTAATGTGGAATCTAAAACTCTTACCAGTATACTTTTTGTACTGTTACATTAGAAATTCATTAGTCTATCTTGCACTTTGAATAGATCATTTACTCATTGGTGATTTTGTAATACCATGCATTTTTCATTTAGAAAATATTGGTTTGATGAATTATGCAGCTTGTAAATTTTGAAACATTTTATTATGCAACATAACAAAAATATTTCATCAGACAAATCTTTAAAATTTTGGGTAATTGTTGTACTCATGATAAACAACATAAGCTTTTTCAAAATGCTAATTTTTGTTTGAAAGTTCAAATTTTATTATTGGCAAGACATCTTGTGATGTGTTTTATTTTATGTTAACCAGCCTTGCTCTATTAATTGTTAAGAAAATGTCTGCCAAATTCCCTAGTCTGAATGACCAGAGTTTGTCTGCCAGTCATTCATTCAAACAAAAATGTTGTTCCATGAAAAAAGTGGTTAGTTTAGCCAGCAACTCAATCTCACAGTGCTTTCCCACGAAACAGCATACATTTCAATATGGCACAAAAGTGTTTTATTTATTTAATTTTGTAAGTGAACCATAAGATAAAATGGACTCAGAAAACAACTTGTAGCAAAAGAAGGGCCCTTGGAGCTTAGTGGGGAAAGAGAGACAGACAGACAGACAGACAGACACACCCCTAGGGAAAGAAGAGGGGCAGGGAAAGGCATGTTCCATAGAGAAAGGTGTCACGAAAGTGTATAATACATACTTCTAAGAATATTGAAAAGACTTACACTGAAGAGTTGAGATTTAATATAATGAATAATTTTTCTATTTCCTCAAGGTTATTTTTAAATGAAGCTGATTTTTTAAAAATTCTACAGCAAGCACATGGTGGTGAAAAATATAATGCATAATTCAGTAGTACTGCCTTGATTTCTGATAAGGAACCAGTAGTTTTGACCTGCCATTGAACTTGCACTTTTGGTGCAAATATCAACACAGCGAAAAAAGTAAGTTATAATAAAATTAATTGATCTAGTTTGCACTTTGCATGAATCTTTTATCCCTGGGTCTTATTCTAAAAAACAGTTTTGAAGGGTTTAGCCTCTAGAGATGTCTCAGGACCTCCCGCGGTCCACAGACCACACTTTGAGAAGCACTGCCTTCACACCACCAAGGCATTACTTGGAAGGGCTTTCAAATGCTCCCTCAAGTACACGTATCATTCAAGCATCCTCCTATTATTAGACATTTATGTTGCACCTATTTTTTTCATTATTGTCAGTAATTTGTGATGAGGCTCTTTCTGTATAAATCTTTGTCCTCCTGTCTAATTATTTCCTAAAGATTGACTCCTAATAATTTTACTACGTGAAGAAAACATTTCCCAGTGTGCTATCAAATGTATTTCCAAAGGACTCTACTGCTCTGCATCTGGTTCACGTTAGGCGGTTGTGAATGTGCCAGCACTGCAGGCAGAGGAGAAGCAGCCCCGTGGATCCTGTGCTCCCACTGGCAGCATGGGGTCTCCTTCAGGTTAAGCTACAGGAACCTGGGTCAGCTTTATTCACACTAATTGCATCCATATTCCTGAGCATGTTCCCATTTAAGCACTCTGCCACAGCAAGACTGCATTAAACAGTGACAGGTTTTGTGGTTAGTGATACTTATTCCTGACTGAAAAGAAAGGAGGAAAATATGACAGCTGCTGTAACATGTGAAGGAGTTTAGTGAAATTTGCTGTCCTGCTTGATGGTTTTGTGACCCCAGATGATTAATCCTTTCCTCTCGCTTTTGTGGCATTCCTGGTTATGTTTGTTAACCCAATTCTTTCTGAACTTTTTCACCCAAAACATTTAGTTCAGCTTGTTCCTTAAGGGCTTGGAAATGAAAACTTGAGCTTATTCTCTTCTATTTCTTCGACTGGCTTGCTTGTTTTCGTTCTTCTTTTGCTCAGATTGTTTATTTTAAATCTTTGTATAAAAAGTCATCATTTTGCCAGAAGGAGAGAGTATTGTATAGCTGAATATTTCCATTCACTACTCTGCATGATTTCTTCACTTTTTTCTTTACCAGTAGTAAGATAATACATATTAGTATTTTACAGGCATATACATTCAATGAAAAAAAGGTTGATTTTATAGACTCAATTTATTCTTTCTTATATTTCTTCATGATATCAGATAACTTATTCTACCTACAGATTCTTATAACAGATTTAATATGTCAACTCTAATTATGCACTACATATTATAATCTTGGCGACTATTTTATGATTAACAAAAATATGAAAATGTTCCCCAAATCAAATTCTCTGGGGTACTTTTGTACTTCAAGGTTTCCATAAAATTAATTCTCCTTGCTTCCACCTAGTCCTGGATAGTTTATACTAAAGCACATGTTCGAGTAGTTTCAGTGTGATATTTTGAAAGAAATGAGGGAACAACCCAGGGAACAATTCAGTGAAACCCATTAGTACCTTTCTTAAAATAAGGTTGTGGGGGCTTGTTACTTTATTAGCCTAGATTATAGTAACAGGGTGCACACAATATAAGTTGTCTTCTCTCCTGAGTTGGGAAGATGTGCTTTTAAGCATCTGGTTTGTTTCTTTCTTTAAAGTGTGACCTATGTAACTGACTGTCCTATTTAAATTTGAATTCACAAATCTTAAAGGCAAATTTGTATCCTACATTTAATAAAGACTCTCGCCTATCTCATGTACTGTCCATCTCGTTACCTCTGACTCAACTCTGATTTTCAGTTTTCAGAGCACCTTTCTCCAAATTCCTATCTACTTTTTTATTTGTTTTACAGCCTTCCATTGTACTTATCGCTGCAAACTGTCATAACCCCGTCCTTCCTTTAAAAGGACAAAATAGTGCCTAAATTTTACAATTTGTCGTAACTCTCCTTAAAACCAGCCTATTCAAACAGACTAAAGTTTTAATTGGAAATGATCAGAGACCAGGCATAACATCAAACTTGACTAAGTTTTGAGAAAAGAAATATGGTATGTGTGAATTACGTGCTGCTAGGAAGCACAGTGCCCCAATCTTCCTATTACTGCAGTTCCAAATGAAAAACAAAAAACAACTCATTTTCCTAGGTTCTAAAAGCATTAAACAAAAAGAAAAAAGCATCACTTATTAATTTTTATAATGAGACAGAAAAAATAAATTATGGGTACCCTACTTAAAAAACAAACATTTCTAAAAAGATATCTTCTTCACAGAGACAAATATGATTAATGAACATTTAAAATAGATACAAGCAAAAGTGGAAACCCAGGAATTTTTTATTTTTGTTAGAAATTTACAATATATTTTCTTTTTATCTGAAAGACTAGCACACTTAAAAGGGCTTCAAAGTCCCAGGACTAGAAACATTTTGGGAAAAACCCTGATTGAAGAGGTTAAAATGACAGAGGTGAAAATGGGGAGAGTGAGATTGAGGTTTACTTTCCAGGGATACCCCCAATTCACCATTTATCAGGCTAAGTGAAGTTTAATGTAATAGGCAGAACTCTCAGAATAAATGAATTACATCTGCACCAGTGAAATGGTTATATTTCATAATTTAGGTGATTCATTTTTTAAAAAATGAATGACAAATGCACTTTTATGGTTAGAAAACATTTTCTCCAATAGTGACAAATAAAATATTTCATAGCCTGAAATTCATTTTAAGACCTTGGTAATTTATACATGGGTATTTCATGCCTCTCATGTTTCAGATATATATGCTATATGAGGAACACAGACCTTTATTTTTCAAATATTACAAACTGAGTTATTTGTCCCAAATTAACTTTTCTGCAATAATATGAGTTTTTAAGTTTCTATGTAGTAGAAAGGGATAGAAGGGCCATCCTATGCTGTTCTACTATGCTCATCCTCAGGGAAGCCTCTAAGCTACTGCTCTGGCTGGCACTTAACCAGCTAGAAATAGAATGAAAGAAGGTAGAGGAAAAAAGTAGGCTCCTGGCCCAGTTAAAGTCTTCTGCTAAGTGGAACAGAAAGCTAAATACAAATGTGGCTCTATGATAACGATAGCAAAAATGAATGTATTTTACTCTCTGGGTACTAATAAAGTATATGGTTGGGAGTGGGCATGGGAGAACAGGGTAGAGAGAAGTTAGTGTATCTTGCTCCATCATTAAGGCTTCAGATTATATGCATTCATGAAATTATCCTTTGTAGAAGCATTCAGTTGATTTCTACTAGGCACTTCACTAGGTGCTAAGAGAAAGAGAGAAAACCAAACATAATCCTTATACAGTCTGGTGGGGTAAGAATGTCAGTGGCCCCATCTGTTAAAAAAGCATTAAGAAGGTGATTACAAAAGTACTTGCCAGCTTTAAATTAAGAAATCTATTTTTAAAAATTAAAAAGTACTGCAGTGATAATTATTATTAATTTTGATACTTTCTTATTTTTATCTTTATCCTAACATTACTTCATTAATCCCAGGCTTTGGGGTCAAGTTTTAAAGAAGTTTAAAGAAGATATCAATGACAAAAGGAGGAAAGAATAGGAAAAGCAGGTAAAGAGAATAGCATTCAACTATTAGTAAGTATCTACTTGTGGAAGGCATTTTATAAACACATAATTTCAGCTAAGAGACAGAAATTTCATAGCTGTTGTCCTCCAAAAGAAGTTCGAGGGTCAGGTACCATCCAGGACCTAGTGCAGTGTTTAGTATGTAGTATGTGTCCTAGCAATATTGGATCAAAATAAATAAATAAATATGAAAGATGGTAAATAACATAATCAACATTCTATCATTTTACCTCTTAAGGAGTGAGTCACTACATTGTAGAGCATTATTTTTCCTAGCTCAAGATAACCATTTTTTGGATCTTAGGATATTCTTTAGCATTTAGAAACAATATATAGAAATCATTTTATTAGTGGAATCATGAGAACAAATTCTTCCACACACACAGGTCCAGCAAAACCTTTTCATAAAAAAATTATCATGTTTATACCTTGAAATCACTTTGACAGCTGCATTATCATTATTCTAATTTCAGATAGTGTAATAAGAAAACTTGACTAGAGCAATTAGACAAGGAAAAGAAACAAAAGACATCTAAATCGGAAAGGAAGAAATAAAGCTATCTCTATTTACAAATGACATGAGTTTATGTATATAGAAATACCCAAAGAATCTACAAGAAAGTTACTAGAGCTAGTAAATGAATTCAGCAAAGTTGCAAGATATAAGTTCAACACAAAAATAAGTTGTGTTCCTAAATACCAACAATGAAAAATTCAATGAATAAATTAAGAAAGCAATTTCATATGATGATAGTAGCTAAAAGAATATATCACATCAGAATAAATTTAACCTGGGAGGTGAAAGATTTTTACAGTTAAAATTACACATCATTACTGAAAGAAATTAAAGAAAACCTAAATAAATGGAAAGACATTTCAGTTTATATATGAATAGGAAGACAATATTGTCAGGCTATCAATACTATCTAAAGCCATCTATAATACAATGCGTTTTCTATTAAAACTCCAATAGCTTTTTCTCTGCAGAAATGAAAAAACTGATCCTCAAATTCATATGAAAATGCAAGGTCACTAGCGAGCCAAAACTATCTTGATAAACTTAGAGAACTCACACTTCCTGATTTCAAAACTTACCATAAAGCTACAGCAAATTAAGCAGTGAGATATTAGTATATGAATGGACTAAATCAATGAACTGTAACTGATAATTCAAATATAAACCATACGTCTCTGACCAATTGATTTTTGGCAAGGTTACCAAGTACATTCAATAGGAAAAGAACAACCTCTGAAACAGATGGTGCTGGTACAACTGGATTTTCACATGCAAAAGAATGAAGTTGGCCCCCTATCACACAGAGTGCACAAAAATTAACTCAAAATGGATCAAAGACCTAAATGTAAGAGCTAAAACTATAAAATATTTAGAAGAAAACATAGGAGCAAGTCCTCATGACCTGGGATTTGGCAATGCATTCTTAGATATGTACGACACCCAAAGCACAAGAAGAGAAAAAACAATTAAATTGTACCACATCAAAAACTTTCATGCATCAAAGGATATTATCAATAAAGTAAAAAAAATAACCTACAAAATGGGAGAAAATATTTGAAATTATATAGCTAATACTCTAGTACGCTATTGATGGGAATGCAGACTGGTACGGCCACTATGGAAAACAGTTTGGAATTTCCTCAGAAAACTAAAAATAAAACTGCCTTTTGATCCAGTGATCCCTCTGCTGAGATTATACCCTAAAAACCCCAAAACATTAATTCAAAAGAACTTATGCACCCTGATGTTTATAGCAGTGCTATATACAATAGCCAAGTGCTGGAAGCAACCTAAGTACCCACCAATAAATGAAAGGCTCAAAAAACTATGGTACATTTACACAATGGAATACTACACAACAGAAAGAAAGAAGGAGCTCCTAATCTTCACAACAGCATGGATGGATCTGGAGAGCATTATGCTGAGTCAGGCTAAAAAGAAATAAGCCAGGTTATGAAAGACAAATACCATATGAACTCATATATAAGTGGAACCTAATCAACAAAATGAACAAGCAAGCAAAATATAACCAGAGACACCGAAATAAAGAACAAACTGACAGTAACCATAGAGGAGCGGGGAGAGGGAAAATGGGGCAAAATAAGGGAAGGGTCATCAAGGAGTGTATATAAAGGACACATGGACAAAGCCAAAGGGGCTAAGATTGAGAGTGGGAGGCAGGGATGAGTGGGGAGGGGAGAGTGGTGGGGGGAAAATGGAGACAACTGTACTTGAACAACAACTTTTTTAAAACCTTAAAAATAAAAGTTTAATATACATATACAGAATACATTAAAAACTCCTAGAACTCACCTCAACCAGGTAGCTCAGTTGGTTAGAGTGTAGTCCCAATATGTCAATACGTAGAACCCACGTTGTGGGTTCTATCCCCAGTCAGGGTCAACTGATGAATGCATAAATGAGTGGAACAACAAGTCAGTCTCTGTCTCTCTGTCTCTCTGGGTGTGTGTCTCTCTCTTCTTTTATTCTCCCTCCCTCTCTCTCAAACCAATAAATTAAAAAAAAACAAAAACTCCCACAACAACAAAGAGATAAAAAACCCAACACCCCAATTTCAAAAATAAGCAGATTTAAATACACTTTTCTTCAAAGAAGATACACAAATGACCAATGTTAACATCCTTAGTCATTAGAGAAAAAGCATGTCAAAACTACAATTAAATGCCACTTCACACCTATTGGGATGCAAGAATAATAATATGAAAGAAATGTGTTTGTGAGGATGTGGAGAAAGAGAAAACTGCATAAATTATTGGTGGAAATGTAAAATGATGCAGCTACTACAGAAAACTGGTGCTTTCTCAAAAAGCTAAAATAGAATTACCAAATGACCCAGCAATTCTACTCCAAGTTATACATGGCAAAGGAATTGAAAATGGGGCACAGATATTTGTATGCCACTGGTCATAGCAGAATATTTACAACAGCCAAAAGGTGGTAACAGTTCAAGTGCCCATCATCAGATGAATAAATAAACAAGATGTAGCATATGAATACAATAGAATATTATTCAGTCATAAAAGTGATTGAAGTTTTTATAATGCTACAGTATGGATGAACTTTGAAAGCATTATGCTAAGGGAAATAAGCCAGATACGAAAATATAAATATTACATCATTTCACCATATGAAGCATCTAGAATAGGCAAATTCTTGGAGACAGAAAATAAATTAGAGTTTATAGGGGATGGAGGAAGGGGTAAATGGTGTGTTACTGTTTAATGACTATAGGGTTTCTATTTGCAGTGATGAAAATGTTTTGGAAATACATAATAGTGATGATTGCATAACACTGAATATAATTAATACCATTAAATTATACATTTACAAATTAGTAAAATGACAAATTTTGTTATTTTACCACAGCTCTCAAAATTAATAATTAAAAACAATATTACTTAAAAATTTTATTTTTCTTTTTTAAATTATATTTTATTGATTATGCTATTACAGTTGTCCCAAGTTTTTTCCCTTTGCCATTCTCCACCCAGCATGCCCCATTCCCTCAGGCAATCCCCACACCATTGTTCATGTCCATGAGTCATGCATATAAGTTCTTTGGCTACTCCATTTCCTGTCGTGTATTTTACATCCCCATGGTGATTCTGTAGCTCCCTATTTGTACTTCTTAGTCCCATCACCTCTTCACCCATTTCCCCCATACTCCCCTCTCATCTGGTAACCATCAAAACACTCTCTGCATCCATGATTCTGTCTCTGTTCTTCTTGTTTGCTTAGTTTGTTTTTTAGATTCAATTGTTGGTAGATATGTATTTATTGCCATTTTATTGTTCATAGTTTTAGATTCTTTGAAACCTCAACTCTTTCCGAATGCTGTGCCTATCCACAAATAAAGTAAGTTAAACATTACCTTTTTTAGCCTTGATGCAGATTTACAATTGTACCACACAGTGTTAAAAAATTTCATAATCAATCATTTTGTTTTCCTTATATAAGGATAAATCATTTTAAGTAAAATTGTTTATGTTTGAATATCAAAGTTATAAAATTGACAAAGATAAGAAACTGTATCATAAAACTTGAAATCATATATGGAGTTGACATTAGAAATTCACTTAATGGAAGTATTTATGGTGGTAAGTTATATTTTACCTCATAAATAAGAAAGACGTTAAGGATTTGTCATAACAGTTCAGATATTTCCAATATCAGGAGACATCTTTTGATGTGGAAAAAATAAGAGTTTGAGATTGCTGATAAAGATCATTTGAAGTAGAAAGAATTAACCACTGCTCACCTTCCATTGCTCACAGTGCGACCCTTTCCTCTTTATTACAATTCTGTATCTTACCCTTAGTAGCACCCTTCCTTCTTCAAAGTTACCCAATCCCCGAAGGGTAGCCACATACATTTTTTTATTTTAATAGAAAATTTCTTAAGATGTAAAATTATTTTAGAAGAAAAGTAGGTTCAATGGCTGAATTAACAGGGCTGGACAAGTGATCTGCTTACATGACTTCTGCCTGCTAATCCTGGTCCAGGTTGCCTGGGGTCCCTGTAGTCCAAAGCCAAAAATAATTGCCTGATATAAAGATCGTTTGTGTTGCTTGTGCCTATCTTCTATCCAGTTGGCTGCCAAGCCCTGTTGCTCAGCTCCTGGTTGCCTGTCTGGCCTTTGGACTCTCTGTTCTGTCTGGCTTTGTGGTTGGAGTTTTCCTCCTGCTTCTGATTTCATGCCTGAATTCAGCCAAGATTAATTCTTCTGATCTGTGGCTGTCCCCTCTTTACTTAGTTCCTAAGTTTCATTTTGTTTTGATTCTCCCCACCTCCATGTCAATCTCTCCCATACCAGCTTTTCCTTCAACATTTTGACATATTTCAGAACTGCCCTTATTTTCCTACCAAGTCTCATCTTTGAGAGCTTCCCTGCTCGTGCCCTAAGGGTGCCATTTACTAAGCCTGCTACTCCGAGAAGTTAACATCAATTCATCTTGGAGGAAGAAAAGCAAGGAATCAATCGCTGCTTGTTTGATTTAATTGTAGTGAATCATAAGTATTCAATTAATGATACTTGTTGACTTATCATTTAAGAGTATTCTATGATGTTTCCCCAAAATATAACCCACAAAAAGGCTATTATTGCCCTCCTCATCAATAACCAAAGCATAGACTTAATGAGGGTGGACTGGTGAGGCTATTGCCCACTTAAGCCAATTGCACAGCACAGTGGAGGTCAGGAAGCTTAGAAGACATTGAGTCCACAAGCAGAATGTTTTGCCAGCCCAACACAATTACCCATGTTATGCTGTCAGGCTCGCTCTTTTCGAAGAGGACCATGTGTTTGGTTTGGTGTGTGAACTAAGAGGTCGTGACGATGACAATTTATTTTCAAAAAACAAACCAGCAAGGACTTCTTTACTATGTTTTCTTTGAGGATTAAAGACATGTCATTGACAAATGTATTGCCATTATACTCTAATTAGGCAAAAGTATTCAGGAATATATTTTTCTACAGTTGCCCTCAAAACACTGGTAATCCTTCTGGAAATGGTCTTCCATTCTCCATTATGCATATATGTGTATGTATATGTGCATGTACATGTATGTAATCCTTCCGACTTTAATAGGGTATATTTAGTTATCTGGTTATACATTTTTCTGTTCCTATGATGGGCATTTTTGTTATCTATTGTGAGCAACTATTCCAGGGCTAATTGTCCTCTGATAAGTCTATTGACTCTTAAGTAATTACAGTGGAAATAGAAAATGATCACTTAGGATCCCAATAAATCTGAGTAAATTATGCACATTTAGGCCTTATGTGAGATTACCAATGACTTGTCTTTTTGTGATTCATTAACGAAAACAATTACATAAACAACTCATCAAAACACTCATATTTAAATTTTCTGTTTAAAATATTAAGGACTATGATGCCAAAAATCTTTATGACAGACACTATAATGGAAAATAGTCCTTAGGATGTGAGAGTTTGTTACTTTTGAAGTCTTAGGGACTTCAAGGTGGCCTCTCCTTCTAACCAGTTCAGTTTTACATTATATTGTTCTTTCTAATGTTGTACCACTAATATTAAAATCCATTTTAAGACCAATCTATGCCATCTTTTGTCTTCGTTTGGTTTTATTTGAATCTAAGCATTAAGAGGTCAAATAATATTTGCTTTCAAGAATGTGGTTGCTTTGGTGTCCTGCAAAAAAGTCCTCACTTAAGGTAATACATAAGTGCACTGGCCAGACAACGTGTCTCTCAAAGATTTTTACTAGATAATAACCTAAAAATGTACTGTGGAGCAATGCAATGCTCTCTCTCTCTCTCTCTCTCTCTCTCTCTCTCTCTCTCTCGGCCCTGTGTGCTTTAAGGAAAACTAAAAGAAGTGTTAATCGTGCATTTGTTAATCCAGTTTATGGGAACTGGAGCAACCCAGAGAAACCCAAGGTAAGAGGTGACAGTGAGTTGTATTATTTCAGAAGCGGAAACACACATGCACACACAATGTTGTTTGAACATGTTTTCACTAAGAGGAATGTTTTAGTGGAGAGTAGAAAGGAGTTTCAATCTCTCCAAATGTATTAGGAAAATTTTCCATTCCAGGACAGTTTCAATCTGCTTGTAAAATCAGTTCACTGTTAAATGGTGTTGTGGTCACTGTTTGTAGTCAGAGAACTGACAAATCTGGAAAAATATTTATTTAATGCACAGAGTGTTAGTCAGCTACTCACAGTGATTGCTCATTGACTGTTCTTCACATTTTATTGTCAAAGACAAAAGGGAGGATAGTATTCTGTGCTCTCTCTCATTATAGGTGTGGGCAGTGAGGGCTTCTACCTGATAACTCAGAAACCAAACGGAGAAAATAAGTGCACTCCATCTTTCTTGGTCCTTTTTAGGGCTACTCCTTACCAGCATAATAAGAAGTAGGTCAGAGAGAAAATGGCAAGTAAAACCTGTCTCATCCTTTACTTAAGTAGGAAATATAAGCATTCATTTGGGTATAAAATAGGATTAGCCATGGCATAACAGTCCAATCTATCAAAGCTTTCTTAGATCTGATTTTAGAAATGTTATATGAAATCCATTCTCTTGTCAAAGTAAGCACATACAAGTTTTAATTTCCCCTATTATTTTTTTATGAAAATAGGCCATGATTAGTCATTATTGTTATGGAAAACGAGTAGCAAATGTGTCAGATCAGGTGGTTTCTAGTAGTTTTGAGGCTTGGTTGGCGAGGCTGAAGTCTAAAAATCCCCGGACTTTTTTCTGTTTCATCAATAACAATGTCATACACACCTTTGGTGTTGTTTAGGCAGGAGTGAAAGCAAGAAGTAAGATTACTTCCCAGTGCACAGAGAGACTTAATTTGGATGATCTGTCAAGTCAATTGGGACATTGAATAAAAGTGAAATGTCATCCTGCTTAATGAATAATAAACAAATAAATGCATATTTAAGGAAACCAAATGTATCTTTTTGACAAAGCAGGAAGAAAGTATAATATAAACCTATTTTCATTTTTACTAAAAAAAATAAATTGTAATCTACTTTACGTTTAGCTTAGTTTAACCTTTAGTACCTGAAGATACAAATGATGTAGGAATTAAAATGTAGTGTTATAATTTGGTATTTTTTTTTAATTTGGTATTTTCAATATGAATATCTCATCAACTTACAATAATTAAATATATGCTAAGAAGATGTTATGCATCCTTTACTTTCTACTGAGAAGCTTGTCTGCAGCCCAGGCAGAGGTCCATATCCAAGACCCACCTTTCAAGGTGCTTTCAGGATGCTTTCCACTGTGTATGCATATGGCAGTGCAATTGATGATTCTAGAAAACCTTGGAAGCAATTTCTATTTATTTTCTATTCTAATGAAAAAATTCTTCCTCTTTTACATTCCCTTTTCCTTTCAAGATTGGCTAGAGCCCTGACTGGTGTGGCTCAGTTGGTTGGGCATCGTCCCACTAAGTGAAAGGTCACAGGTTTGATTTTCAGTCAGGGCACATGCCTGATTTGAGTTCAATCCCTGGATGGGGCTCTTATGAGAGGCAACTGATTGATGTTTCTCTCTCACATTGACCTTTCTCTCCCTCTCTTTCTCCCTCCTTTCCCCTCTCTCTAAAAATAACTAAAAATATTTTAAAAGAAGAAAGAATGGCTAGAGAACAAATCCTAAAATCTCTCTTGGTTTTTGCTGCTATCGTGATTCTCTTGTTTCAGAAACAAATGCCTTTGTATTAATTAAACTAAGTGTATGTATCTTCCCTGGCTTTATAGAAGAGAAATAGACTTCTCTGAAGTACTATTCTAAACACTCCAAGAAAACTCTCATAATCTGATATAGAAATTGAGATAATTGGTAGCTCAGTGGATTGAGCGCGGGCCTGCGAACCAGAGGATCGCGGTTCGATTCCCAGTCAGGGCACATGCCTGGGTTGCAGGCCAGTTCCCGGCAGGGGACACACGAGAGGCAACCGTACATTGATATTTCTCTCCCTCTCCTTCTCTCCTACCCTTCCCCTCTAAAAAAAAAGATAAAAAGATAAATAAATAATAAAAAAAGAACATCTTATAAAAAAAAAAAGAAAGAAATTGAGATAATTGTATAATGAACCACTAGGTTCAGTCAGCAAAATTCAAGTAATCAACCCGTGGTCATTCTGGCTTCACTTCTACTGTCACCTACTTTCTCCACCCACCAGTGTGGTGGTGGTATTTTTTCAAATCGATCTTATTTTCTTCAGAGCAGTTTTAGGTTCACCACAAACTTGAGCACATGGTACGGAGTGCTGCCATGTGTCCCCTGCCTCCACGCACCCGCAGCCTCCTCAGCCATCAGCATCCCACCCCAGAGCGCTGCGTTTGTTATAGTGACAAACCTCTCCTAACAAGTCATTATCACCCAGAGTCCATAGTTTACAGTCAGGTTCACTTCTGGTGTCAACCAGAGTGTTTTTAAGCAGATCCCAGATATCATTTAATTTCATCTGTAAAGACCTCAATAGCATCATTAAGGGATTAGGACTTTTAAAAAATATAATCACAGTATCTCACCTAAACATTTAAGAATGATTCCTTAATGCTATCAAATGTTTAGTCAGTGTTCAACCTACGCCAGTTGTCTCATAAATAAGTAGAGGGGTCTATATTTGTTGTTGATCTTGCTAAATTTTTTAAAAATCAGGATCAGTATAAGGTATTGGGTTGGACAAAAAGTCCATTACGTTTTTTACACAAGATGGTTCTAGTGTCATTTTGTTGTCTTTAACTTCATCTGAAACAATTTTGTTAGATGGTGTTGTGACAGCTATCATATCAGTGTGCATTTAAGAAACATTAAAATTGGTGAATTTTTATGTAGTGATTTTAATCTTAAAGATGGAAGAGAATAAGCAACATTTTGGAATATTATGCTTTATTATTTCAAGAAAAGTAAAAACAAAACTGAAACACAAAAAAAGATTTGTTTAATATGTGGAGAAGATGCTGTGACTCTGACTAATCAAATGTGTCAAAAGTGGTTTGTGAAGTTTCATGCTGGAAATTTCTTGCTGAACAGTGCTCCACAGTCAGGTATAGAGACCAGTTGCAGTTGATAGTGATCAAATCAATACATTAATTGAGATCAGTCAACGTTCTACCATGCAGGAGCTAGCCAACTTACTCAAAATATCCAAGTCAATAAGTATCTAATTTTCAATGGTGAAAATGAAAAGTGTGTCTTTTATTTTACACAAACAACTAAACAGACTTTTTGGCCAACCCAATACATGCATCCAAATTTGTAGGCATGTGTCTTAAGTCTTTTTTAATCTGTAGATTCCATTTTCTCTTTTATGTTTTCCTTGCAATTTATTTATTAAAGAAATCAGGTTGTGTGTCCTATAAATGTTCCAGATTCTAGATTTTCTAATAAACTCTACAAAATATAATTCTTCTGACTGAAAGCTGTTAGTCGTTTATCATTTTTTTCTTTTGTAACACCTAAGTATAGTAAATACAGCAGGCTCAGAGAAACCAGCACCATAAAAAGTAGTAGACAGGATCCTGACAGCTGCATCCCCATCCCACCAGAGGTGAGGATGAGGCAGTGGCTCCTGAGTACAGGCGGCAGGCGCACACCAGGACCAGGCTTGTTTCAGAGCTTCAGGCAGTGGAGAATGGGTGTGCTGGAGGAAGGAGGGGCTGCTCTGGTTATTACTCTAGTAGAAAGTCATTAAAAAGTTGCTTCATTCTGCATGATCGGGAAAGAAGTCTCTTATTTTAATGGCTATAATCATCACCTTTTTGATGTGTTTTTCTTTATAGTTCTATATACTCCTTCTCCAATCTGTTAGATGGCCCAACATCAGGAAGCCTGTAGACTGTATCTAATCTTGTCAAATAGTACCATCAAGATCAAGTATCATCTAGTATGTGTAGGAGATAGAAAATTCCAATCTGTCAAATCTGATAGAAACCCGTGCAATAGTAAAAACAAGGCATTGTGAATACTACTGTAATTATTACATTTAAGAATAAATGTTTTTACTGAATATATTGAATGTTTTCATGGAATCTGAATCAGAACCGTGTTATCATTGTATATCTGAATATTTTAATAAAATATTCTAGTTAATGAACAGTCTTAGTATATAAACTTGCAGGAAGAGAAAAATCATAGTAATAATCCTAATCAATATAACTATGAGTAAAATTTATTTTGGAAATTTGGAAAAAATATGATAAACTACTATCCTGAACTTGGCTTCATTTGAATAATCATTTAATACATCTTTATATATAACAAGTCATTATGTTTTATACTTTAATACAATGGCATATGTCAATTACATCTCAATAAAACTAGAAAAATATAATTCTTCACTATAAAAACAATTTGTGTTATTAAATGCTAAGAAATTTGAAAATCTGGGTAAAAATTAATGATTTTGTAAGGAAATGCTGGTTACAAAAATTGATTCAAGATATGACAGAAAATATGGAGAGATCAAAAACATAGATGGCTTCAAAAGAAATTACTTCACATCTTCTAGGAATAAATTTCTATTCTATTTAAGCAATTCTAACCCATCACTCCTTTTTCGATCATAATGCATGCATCATATTGTTAACATAACTAGAAGACAAAAATGGTGAAGAAAAAATAAAAGTTTGACTCACTTTTCTTATAAAAATGTCTATGAAAATCCTGGGTTCTATTTTACCAGCCCTGAGGCAGGCCAGTTCTCTCTGATGGGCTTTTGCATCTTAAGCAGACACATGAGAATGCAAGGTGGTCGGACTGAAGGCTAGAAGCTGAGGCATCTGATGGAAGTGCCTAGAAAGATGGTGACCTTACTCCTGCTATAATATTCAAGGCAATTCTCCATTCAAACCCCTCACATGTTCTGATAGTTCTGCTTTTTCTTTAATTTTGTGAGCTCCCTGGTATCTTTCCAGTATATCCTTTTGTTTTGGTTAAGGTCAGTTTCTAACAATTGAAGAAAAACAACTGAAGCATAAATTCAGCTTGCCTTAGTCAGCTGGAGCAGCCATAAAAAATTAGCTCACCCTTGTGACTTAAACAACAGAAATTTATCTTTCACAGTTCTGGAGCTGGGAAGTCCAGGATCAAGGTGCTGCCAGTGTAAGTTTCAACCTGAGATGGCTTCTCTCAGCCAGCAGGCAGCTGCAGTCTCACTAGGTGCTCATATAACCTTTTCCCTTGGGGGAGGGGAAAGAGTTGGAGAAGTTAGCGCTCCCAGTGTTTGTTTTGATGAGGGCACTAATTCCATACTGTGGGCCCCACCCTCATGACCTCTTCTATCCTAATTACCTTCTAAATGCCCTGTTTAAACATATCATCACATTATGGTTAGGACTTCAACATGTGAGTTTTGGAGAATACAAACATTTCACTGCTGTTAAGTGGGACCTGCAATGATTTGTTTGTGCCATTGTTAGTTCATAGGTAATAATAGGTATGGGGAACATATTAAGAATTGACTGAGAATATAATAGGGAAAGAATGTAAAGTTCCAATTCTAGTTTAGACAATGACCTGTGATTGGAGACTAAGAATGGATTAGGAAATTCGTCTGTTCAGGTATCTTATAATTCTTTCATTCTTTTTTACAGATACAGTTTGCATATTGCTCATTACTATGGACAAATATCAATTGAATATTCTTAAAATTATTAAAGTAATATAAAAGTGTTTTGTTTATAGATTTTTGTGAAACATTCTGGTATGAGAACAGACTGTGAGAGCAGGATAAATAAAAGCAGCCTTCATTAGAAACTTTTAAAAACAAAAAGTCATAGAAGGTTAATTAACACTGAGTTAGTGAAGTTATTCAAACTGCTTTTAAAATAAAGCACGCACAATCACAATACATATTTATTTGCCAAGATTTCACAGATTTGATTTAGTAGAATACAATTCCACCTTTGCCAAATTGTATTTGTTCCCTGCAAACACTATTCTACTTAATTTTGACTTTCCTAATAAACATTCTGTGCTGAGGATTTGGAGATATGTTGTTCCTCAGAAATCAATTCATAGTACTTTAGGTTTGTTTCAGATGCAACTGTGTAAAGTTTTGAAGTGTATTAAACTTGGGAACAATATAAGTAAAAAAAGCTCTCAATATTATTCATTACTAATCTGCACATGACACCAACTTTCAAGAAATGGAGGTTATTTAATGCTAAATTAAAGCAGCCATTTGATAGAACTTGATATTATAGTAATATCAATATCAAGAATGATAATAATTTATGTCAGTGTGCCTACACATTAGTAATGATTTTCCAGGTATAGTAACAGGAAATGTATTCATTTAAATGATGTTAATGCTGACTAGGTAGGTAAGTGGCACAATCAAGCCCCTGTAAAATTCTGT
Organism: Glossophaga mutica; assembly: GCA_039655065.1. NCBI lineage: Eukaryota > Metazoa > Chordata > Mammalia > Chiroptera > Phyllostomidae > Glossophaga > Glossophaga mutica. Next base: position 165,778,715 of record CM077303.1, read on the forward strand.
CCTATGTCTATACATAGGAGTTACATTATAGGAGAGAAAGAAAATGTCCTTATGTCTATACAATGTGCAATTCAATAGAGACCTTTGTAGAGATGGCGCAAACTATTGATACAAGTTGAGGGCTCTGAAGAACAATGTATAGACACAGATGTGGACACAGATGCAACAAGATATCGGTACAGATGTGGATATTGACATAGGGTATAGGTGTAGATCCAGATGTGCATATGTAGATGTACATGTAGGTTGGTAAATGGATAGGAAGATGATAGCTCTAGAGAGAGGGCGAGAGATCATACATTCTGGTTTGAATTAAATCTTGACATCGAAGCCTAAATCCTTTCTTTTGATACTCCCTCTTCAGTCCACCCAGATCAAACTAAGACAGCTTTACCATGGCCCTCATAAAGAGAAGCCACCTCTCTATACCTGCCCAGGTGAGACAAGATAGGAAGTGCTCCTAGTGGTAAAATTCTTAGGTCACCTCCTTTACGTCTGCACACTCGTTGGGTTTAAGGAGCTCTGCTGCTCAAGGAGGACCTGTTGTGAGGGTCTAGAGACAGGCCTTTCCCTACAGGAAAAAATATCAAGAATTGGAGAGAAACTGAAGAGCAATTTCTCATGAGATTTTTTAAAATATAAAATTGGTTGTTTTACATTCTTTATAATGTGCCTGTTAGGAAAAAAATTGTTTTTTGTAGTGCCTGTAAAGCTACAAAAACCATGCCAGTTTTTAATACATTTGTACACATCTTCCAACAAAATGAATCCCATGGGAAGTTTTTATTAGAAAAAAACCTTGGAAGTTCACTTTCTGAGAATATTTGATGAAATGCACCATAATCAGAGATTTTGCATTATAAAATGAAATAGAATAAAATATTTAGCATTTTCGTTAAAGTTATAAATGTTAGCAGAAAAAAAAATGGTGCAAAGTAACCAAGTGCCCTAAGTATGAAGACAAGACAAATTATGGGTTCTTATGGGTATGCCAAGTAGGATTATTATGATTTCTGAAAACAAATTTAAAGATTCTCAAGAGCACTAGACATTTTGCTCTTAATGGATACGTATTTGGCAGATACCCATTTGCAGTTCCCTGAAGCATTTGCATTTCTCCATACGTATGGAGAAATATATGGCTTGCCATATATAAATATGAAAATAAACAATTTCTAACTCGAAGGTTTGCCAGTTCAGCACTTGGTCATATACATTTCAATGCTTGATCATTTAGTATTGCCACAGTAATTAAAACCAATTCTTGGAAAATGAATTACTCATTTGATGTGACTTTCATTAACTGCAGAACCACCTACTAAACTAAAAATGCACGTCCAAAAGAGAGAGGATATCTTTCCCAGGAAAGCCTGCCTCAGAATGATTATTTCTATCTGATGCTAGAGAAAAAGCTTCAACAATAGGCACATATCAATTCTACACAATTCAGCTTGTCTCTCTATGATGGATGCATAATAGGTACTGTTGTAGCTGTTCCAAACATTCTTGTTCCTCTTCGTCACTCTCTATTATGCCATGACTCGAAAGACAACGAGCATGTTGCTGCTTTTGAGAAGCTTTGATCTACTGCAAGCATCTAGAGGCAGAATGGAACAGAGAAAAAGGAGGATGGAAAGAAATTTCAGAAAATCAGCCCAGTTGCTGCTCATTCTCATGCAGAGCATAAAACCATCCCCATTCCAAAGATTAGAATGAATGTAGTTCAATTAATGCAAGAAAAATGGTCAGCATCTGATGTATTTCTATCAATTATATTACAGCAACAACTATACCTTTGAAGTTACAGAAAATCTTATATTCAGATTAAAAGCTCAACTTTTTATGTTTTATTGGAGCTAAATGTGTTTTATGACAACTGAAAAGATAAATATCCTATTTTCCCTATGTCTTTTGAATCCAAAATACCAGTGTAAGAATGAAGTAAAAAGTATGAGGAACAAACACTCTTCTTTCTTCCCACTAAAGTCCCTGCTATTGCTTGGGACAATACTGTCTGTAGATTTTCAATGGTGTGTTTGAAAACATGGTGGCCTGGAAGGTGATTTATAATGAAAGGCTGTTATTTTTGCTGCCGTTGTAGGAATGGAAAGTAGAATAGCTCAGCTCAGCAATTATCAACCTTTTTCATCTCATGGCACACATAAGCTAATTACTGAAATTCTGCAGCACACCAAAAAGTATATTTTTGTTGATCTGCCAAAAATAGATATAATTTTGATTAATTCACACTGGATAGCTATTATTGTGTTGGCTGTTGTCCTTTTTTTAAATTTGACAATCTAAGGGAAAAGTGGCCAGTGCCCCTGACTAAATAGTCAGGTATTGCATGATTTAAAAATTCTTGTGGTACACTGGTTGAAAATTGCTGCCTCAGCTTACTGCTTGCTGTTTAAAACAACTTGCTTTTAAGCTGTCACTACTAGGTTTAATAGTGTTGAGAGTATCTAGAGTAGAACAAATATTATCCACATTGTCCACTAGATTCTTTACCATGTTGATCCTAGTTATTTTATATTTGAATATGTAGGGAGCATAAAAAAGATAAAGTGTACTGATTTTAGGATTAATTATTTACATTAAAACTATTTGTATTTTTAATTGATAACAATTTTTTATAAGAAGAGAACACCATCTTTACTAATTAACAAAGTTTTTGAAAAAAATGATAGAACTTTTTTATTCTAGAGGTTTCCCATATTATATAGTTAAATTGTTATATTATTTTTCAACTACTGTTGTAGAGTTTAGATGTATATAATGTTATTACAACCTTCACATATCATTTCATGTAAAGTGTAAGAACTTTGCATTTTCTCCCTCTTAAACCTATGTGCTTTTTTGTCATACTATTTAACATCTATGCTGATATGTCAAAACTATAAAATGCATTGTTACTACTTCTGCATTATCTTCTAAAGCAATTAAAATCATGAAAAACATCTATAATTTACTATTATTTTCACCCTTTCTACTACACTATTTCTAAATTTGGTTTCAATTTCCATCATATTTGTCTAAATAATGTCCTTTAACTTTTTTAGCACACATTTAGAGTAATAAATTATCTCAGCTTCTGTTTGCCTGAATAAAGTTTTTATTTTGCATTTATTTTTTAAAGATATTTTTGCTGAGTATTGAAGACTGTGTTGAAAGATTTTTCTGTAATTACTTTAAAGGATCTAACTCCATTTTCTTTTGGGTTATATAGTTTCTAATAAGAAATGTGGTGAAATTATTATCTTTGTTCCTATGGGTTTTTTTGTATTCTTTAGTTTTTTTCCAGATTTTTCTTTTTATCATTGAGTTTTAGCTGTTTGACCATAATGTATGTAGATGTGTTTGGGGAAATTTATCCTGCATCAATTTCTTTGGGTTTCATGGATCTGCAGGTTTGTTTGTTTTTTCAAAATTTCAAAATATGTTCTAGCTGTTACATTCCATACTCTTATTGTCTCATTCTTTCTCTCTCCTTTTGAGACTAAAGCTTCATGTGTGCTAGACCATTTGATGTAGTCCTGAAGGTCTTGAGCGTTCCCTTTTGTGTTTTGGTTTGTTTCCCCCCACGGTTTTTATCTTTGAGTTTCCGCTTGAGTGATGTTCACTGACTTACCTGCAAATGTAGTTTGTTTGTTTTTTCTTCAATTGCACTTGGTCTGCTCTTTAGCGCATTGGAGGAATTCACCATCTCTGAGACTGTTTTATTTCGGTGTTCTCATTTGACATTTAAAAAATAGTTTTCTTCCTGGCTTGTGAAGCTCAGTAGATTGAGCACAGGCCTGCAAACCAAAGGACTGTCATTTCGGATCCCAGTCAGGGCACATGCCTGGGTTGCATACCAGGTCCCCTGTGGAGGCTGCACAAGAGGCAACCACACATTGACATTTCTCTTCCTGTCTTTCTCCTACCCTTCCCTTGTCTCTAAATATAAGTAAATAAAATCTTTAAAAAATAATTTTCTTCTGTCTGCCAAAATCTTGCATCTGCTCATAAACATTTCCACTTTTTCCACACGATTTTTGCTAACTATAGCTGTGTTAATTTCTCTATCAGATCATTTCAACAACTGGGTCATTTTGAAACTGGGTCTTTTGATTAATGAACCTCTTGATTATGGATTGATTTTTCTTGCATTTTTGTCTGGTATTTTTATGGAATGCTTGAATATCATAGGTGGAATAGTAGGGACTGAGGTAAGCAGTATTTATCATGGAAAGGCGCATACCCCTTCTTTTGTCATGCCTCAGTTTGGGGAGGTCTTATTCCAATCAGGAGTTTGGGCTTGTTTCGAGTTTTATTGCTGCTCTCATAAACTTCTGTTTGCCACAGATTTCAAATATCTATAGCAGTTGATTATTATTGCCTTGTTGTTAGAGTGAGGCCGGAGGTTCCACAGGTTGTTTGTGTGTGTGCGTGTGTGTGTTCCTATTGCACCCACATGTTCAGCAATATATAAATTATTTACAAATACTTTCCGTCACTCTGGGGATTGTCTTTTTACTTTCTAGATGGTTTCTTTGGAGCACAAATGTTTTTAATTTTGATGATTTTAATTTATTATTTTTAGGTTTGTTTCTCCTGTTTTTGCTGTCATATCTAATAATCCATTGCCAAATCCAAGTTTATAAAGATTTACCTCTGTTTTTCTCTAAGAGTTTTGTAGGTTTAACTCTTACAGTGAGGCCTTTTTTTTTTCACCATCTTGTACATTATTGTATACAATGTGAGAAAGAGGGCCAAATCCGTTCTTTTGCTTGTGGATATCTAGTTGTCTCAGACATTTTTGTTGCAAAGATGCTCGTTTTCCATTGAATGGTTTTGGCACTGTTGCTGACAAGCAGTTGACCACAGCTGTGCGGATCCGTGTCTGGACTCCGAATGCTATTCCACTGCTCTGCAGGTTTGTCCTGCGCCAGTGCCACACTCTCTTGGTTACTCAAGCTTTGTAGTAACCTTTCAAGTAAGGAGGTGTGAGTCTTCTTTCTTATATTTTCTTCAAAAGTGTGGGCTATTTTGAGTGCCTTGAGATTCCATATGAATGTTAAAATCTGCTTGTTAATTTCTATAAGGATGTCAGACGGAGTTTTGATAGGCACTGTGTTGCATCCTGTATATCAGTTTGAAGAATATTACCATTTTAAAAATATTTTTATCCATGAACATGGAATTTCTCTCCAATTATTACATCTTCTTTAATTTCTTTAACCATTGCTTTGCTTCTTAAGTAATCTTTTAATTGTCTGATTTTTCCCCAGGTGTGTAAATCAAACTTTGCCTATTTATTTGCTTATCTCAAAATTGTTTTTTTGCTAGATTAAAGGACAGTTGATATAATACATTGCAGTAACTCTGCGTATTATCTCTCACTCCGAGGCTTGTTGTTACTATTTGCTTGTTTGTGTACTAGACAGGGGGCCTGTCCCTGAGTGGGTCTGCCTAGGTCCAGCTGGTAGCATGTGGGTCTGTGACCTTGTGTAGGAAAGATTTCATAACTCAAGTCCAGGTGACTATGAGGGTATGTTTATTAAAGCTGGGACAGTAAAATAAGGAAGGGCTCAGCATAGAAGAAGCAACGGAAGAGCCCAAGCTGAGCTGCCTTAGCGCACAAGTTAGAGAAAAGGAGGCTTTGGGGACAGGCTCAGGAGTTCAGCCTGGGATGAGCTGCAGCTGCCACGGTTCCCCTGATTGCAAGTCTCAGGGTCCCTTAGAGTTTAGGAGACACGTGCTTGGGGCAGGGGTGGGGGGCTGAGAGAAGAAAAGGGGAAAGGGAGTGGGTCAGGCTGCTCCCCAGAGAGAGAGCATGTGCACAGGGTCCTTACTCTCTCTTGAAGGTAGGGATCTTAGGGGAGGTCTCAGGGGAGGATGTCAGCAGAATATTCATCAGGTCTCAGGTGTGCTGTCCAGGTCAGGGTCCCCACTGGTTGGTCAGTGCCAGGGCAGGAGGTTCTTTGTCACTGTTTTGCTGCTTTTCTGGGCCTGGAGCTGAAACACAACTGAGGCCCAGATGTTCTCTCTAAGGAGGTGACCTGTATCTGGCTGAAAATTGCTCGGCCAGTTTGTTCAGCTATTTGTCTCAGTTTCCCTATTCCATTTGACAGGGAATTTTTCTAACTTCCTACTATCCTGCCTCAGTAACTCTGAGTGCTATCCCCATTTGGGGCCTTGTTATTGTTATTTGATTATTTATCTGTGTATGACCCAACTGGATTACTTTAGTGACATCTACCCTGTCCCTCCATCCCAGACCCTGAGCGTTAGCTTCTGATGTTATTCTTCAGGGTGGTACAGCTTCTGGCATGACCAGTCACCCTAGGGTAATGGTGGTACTGATGGGAATTTTTTCATAGTTTTTCCATGACCACCTACCCTATTCAACTCTACAAATTACTAGTTGATTGTTTTTAATAATGCCCCAGGGCATAAACTGTTCTGTAAGCTAATTCAATCACATGTGATTCCTTTGAAGGGACAGTTTTTCAGACATGTGTTCAATTTTTGTTCTGCTATCAGGAGGACTTCCCCTAGCTGCATTATTTCCTAGTTCTCTCCTTCAATGTAGCTGACCTACAATTTATCTGTAACTTGAATCTCCTTCCAATTGCCTTCATCATAGCCTTCATTATTCTTCAGTGTGCCTTTAGATGGGATTTCTTCATTTTATTGTAGATGAAATCAGTTCCTTTGGGCAAAATGTGTAGTTATGTTTTTGTTTTGTGCTTGTTTCTCTTCCCAGGCAAGAATCTCTGAGCCAATGTTCTGGAGTTAGGGGTGGGAACAGTAGCAATCTTCCATGAGTGGAACCCTAGTCCAGGAACCCAGTGCTTGATGGGTGGCTTGATGAGCCTGAGGCCCTCCTGGGTTGCCTCGCTTAGCATGGAACCACCCCTTTACCAGCTGGGGCAAGAGTGATGAAAGTGCCAGCATTTCAGCATGCTGCAGCCAAGGCAGAATTTCCATCCCCTAACTGTAGACTGAGCAGAAGAAGGGAGCTCCAGTGTTTCAGTTGCATTCATTCACCCAGGACTTATCCTCCGTAACAGGTATCTGGGGCCAGAAATAAGACATGCTGATGCCCTGCTGCTGCTGGGCAGAAAGTCCTGCCTCCAGGATCTGCATTCTTGGAGGCAGTAGTATGGAATAGAGCCTCTGCCTCACGAAGCTAGGAGAAGGTAGGAAGAGGCAGTCTTGGTTCAAATACTATGAACTCTCACCTTTATTACCAAATTTTCACGTAAGTTCTTGAATAGATTTTTTTTTTAATTTGCTGTTTGCCCTTGGGACATATTCAGAGGTCTTAAATGTTTTATTTTCGTTTTTTAATATAACTTTCACTACTTCCTCTGAGAAGCAAGGCAGCATAGCTACACATACTGTCCTGTGGAAGTCTAGCACCTGATTTTCTCTTACCTGGCTGCGTGGTGCTGCCTCTCTCTCCTTGCGTCTGTCAGGTTGGAACAGTTGCATCCTCTCTGTACTCCTAAACGCAACTAAGGAATTCAGTCAACTTGCTTTATCATTCAGCTTCAACTCTCTAATAGGCTCCAAAAGGTCTAATTTTGTAGGTCATCTGGCTTATTTTTTATTGTTAGGTCGAAGTGGCATATTCTTTATTTTCTGCATCCTAAGCTATAATTCATTTTTTTAAATATTAAGGAGTATCCTAAGCTAAAATTTGTTTTTATTTTTTAATATTAAGTGGCATCTGTCTACAATTCATTTACACTATAGATGGTTAAACTACAATATGTACAGTTTAGGAGGCAGAATGTAAGGAAAGAAAATAACAAAATTGTCCAGAGCTTTCTATATCTAAATATTATTGAATGCAAATATACTCAGATGTTACCAAAATAAACTATTTTAGCTTTTGCTTGCCCTTTGAATTTCCAGTGTATTCAGAAATAGACTATTAATTCAATCACTCATTTAACAAAATTTCTCACATATTTCTATATACAATGTTCTATATTGTAGTTGTCAGTGACTAGGGGAAAAATCTTGAGTATTAGCTTCCAGAAGATGTTAGTCTACTAGAAGAAATACATATGTAGACAGAGAACTAAAGAAAGTCTTAATAAAGGAGGTAGTATAGGCTAAGTCTGAAAAATAAATGAGAGATTTTAAGGCAAGAAATACTGGGAAAATCCAGTGAGGTACAAGCTAGAACAAAAGCACGGAAGTAGAGAAATGCTGGACAACTTCAAGAGGAATTCAATTAATGAGTATGAGGCAGACAATGTAAGATAATGGAGGCAGGAAATAAGACCAGAAACATAAGTAAAGGCATATTGATAAAGAACTTTACGTCTTGATAAGAAGTTTGGATTCTAGCCTAAAATGGCCAGAAAATCCATTGTAGTTACTTTAGCAAGGAAGTGGCATAACCACACATTTTTATTATTATTTTAGAAAATATGTATGTTTTCAGCGTGATAGATGGTTTCTGGATAAGAATGAATAATGGCAGTAGGATTAATGTAAGGGTTGTCATATGGACCAACCATTATTCGACTTGGACTAAACACATAGCTGTATAGATAGAAAGATTTTTGAGACCCGCTTTCATGGTATAATTGGCAGTGTCTTTGTAACACAGTGGGTCTGGCCACATCACTAGGGGGCAGGAAGGAACCCCAAGGCAGCATGAAAGAGCCAGCCTTCTGCAGGAGAAGAAGGGAGGGGCCGCAGGTGGAGGCTGCCCAAGGCAGCAGCGGAAAAGACAGTGAGGTGTGGCAGCATGCGTTGCCCCACAACTATACATCTCAGCCCGACACAGTAGAAGGAAGTTAGCACAGAGCATGCGCCAGGCTAGTGGAATGTTTGAACAGAGGAAAAGACCTTCCTACAGGCTTCCGAGTCCTGGTGGTAGGAGCAGGGGCAGAGACCCTGTGAGGGCTGATGCCCGTGATGGATGTTAGCCTAGACTGAATGGCAAGCTGGACTCTCCCAAAGCACGCAGGATTTGGGGAAGGAAGATTTAAACAGAGGGCATGCAGAACCTCTCTCTCTTTCTTTCCCCTAGCTAACCTGGTCAGGGGTCAAGGGGCCCCAAGCATTCCTGGGCCACGGCCCCTTAAGACTGCAGTCCAAGAGACAAGGACTGCACCCCTCCCTGCATGAGAAGTGGCAGCAGTGCTGGCAACCCGTGGTGCGCTGCATGGTTCTGGCCTGCCAGGTGCACAGATGCAAGCACAGGCCAGCCAACAGTGGAGGGGCGCAGAGCCTGGGCCAGTGGGCAGCGGCTGGAGGAAAGGGCAGTGAGCAGCAAGCAAGACTCCAGCAAGCACACAGTCTCCAAAAGCCGCCTGAAGCTGGAACCAGCTTTGACTGGGAACCAGCTAAGCCACCTGGATAGTACAGCCAGGTGCTTTTCACAAAAGACAGTGATTTGTAAATAGGAGAAGGAATTCCAGGAGCAGCCTTAAACTGATCTGGCAAAGGGTGGAGGGGTTGTCTTTGGGTATCTTAAAGGGAATGGGCTTTGAGGCAGAAGGCTATTATTCCTCCAAAACTGCATAGCCTTTAAATAAAAGACTCCTTTTTTTTTTTCCCCCACCAAACCTCTGCCCCCCGGTTTTATGGGCAGTGAGCAGCAGAGCCCCATGAGGCTGTACAGTAACATTTTGATTATAGGCTACAGTTAGTTAGGGAAAAGGAGGAATGTACAAAGACACTAGGTTTCTGGCTTGAGAATCTAGTCAGATATTGATATAATTAACTAAATTAGGGATGTAAAACAGAGAAACTAATCTTGGGAGAAAAATAGTGAGTTTAGATGTTAAATTTAACTAACCTAGATATCCCAGTGAGGATTCTAATAAATAGTAGGTAATACAGGCCTATGGCTCCAGACCAATATAAAGGTGAAAACTGAACATTTATACCCTGGTTTTCTTGAACACGATATTTTAATTTCATTTTTTAAATGCAGGCAATATCAACTCCATCACAGAGTTTTTAGTGGCAAGTAGGTGAGACACACACAGTGCATCAATAAATGACAGCTCTGTTGCTATTTATTTTTGAAGTTATTTGAATTAGTAGAAATGAGTTAAATCAACCAGAGAGAACATATAATGTATTTGAAGCTAAATTCAAAGAAGCACTTCAAGGTGCATTTTTGTGGGTTAACAAAATACTTTAGCTCTAGGTCAAGTATGACACTTTGGTAACAGAGCAGGAGAAAACCTAAATATAAGTTGAGATTTGTGCAATTTTGCATTTTCCAAAGTGCTCTCCCAGGTTTCATTTTATCAAATTTTAAGCAGTTATTATCATCCCAATTTTATGTCTCATCACTTGCTTGCCAATGGTCATTCACAAAGTAGAGTGATGAAACTGACCTTGCAGGTCTGGCTTCTGACCCTTAGCATACAGCCCTGCCGTATCAAATCTGCCACTCAGTGAGCTTAACATTCACCCCCTTGCTCTGGAGTTTACCCTAGACCTCGATAAAACAGCTCTATGAAATAGTGCATTTGAAAGGCAGCTCTGGTGAATAATCTTTTTGACCTTGAAAGCACTTCAATAGTGTATCACCCCCATAAAAATATCCAAGAGGAAGACAAAGGTTCAAAACCTGCAATCAAATTAGGATGTTATTTAATTTAATTCAATTAAATAAGTTGGAGATATAGGTGTTACTGATTTTTCAGAGTTTTTGTTGAAATTCTGATACTGTTATGACATTAAACCAATAAAAACTTTAAAAGGTGTCTATTATCTCTAAAAATTCAATAGCTACCTCTATAGAAAAATACATAGCATGTTAGTACTATGCCAGTATGATCAAGTTTGAGATAAAGCAAAAAAAAAAAAATGCTATAGACTGTTTTTGTTACCTTTTTATCCCTTCCACACTAAAAGTTTTTTTTTGGGGGGAGGGTGTTTAAAAGGTAGGAATTCTTGTTTTATGAAGAAAGTTGAAGCATACCAACAGTATTTTGTTACCAAGTCCATGATACATTTTTTGCAAACCTGCCCCTCCAGAGGCAGGCAGTACAATTCACTGTGAACAGTTTCACCATCTATGAAATGGAGTTTACTTTTTACATTAGTTCATGTGGCATTTGGCAGTTTCCTGTCTTTTGGGAACTTCAAAGCATTCCCAAAGTGACACTTTTGTTATTATAAGAATTTCTCCTCAAGCTAGTTTCTATTTCACTCTCATCTTCCATGAGATAATATCCTATGACACAGGATGATTGGAACTTAATTCTGTTCGGGCACATAACTGCTCTAGTCCATGGAAAATAACAGCAATAGATCTGGAATTCATCTAAAAGGTATAATTACACATTAAATGATCCAGTGTAGGCTGGACATCTGCAGCATATCATTGTAATTAATCAAGAATGGGTAAGTGTAAAACTATTAAGTATGAGAATAAGCATGCTCTGTCTCTTAACTTTTTTCCATTTCACTAAAAGTGAAAACAAACATCCTGGAAGTATGAATAAATTGTGAGAGGTTTATTTGAAAGAAAATCTTGAATCTTAAGAGCTTTTATATAAATAACTCTCAAGAAATTTGATTCTGGGTAAAACCTTTATTGATAAATCCAAAATAGAAAGAGTTAATAGAAAAAATCATAATTCCCAGAGAAGAAATAGAAAAAGGGAGTGCAGGAGAAAGGTACTTTGGGAAAGTTTTAGGCTAGCCATCATTCTTTGAGGAAAAGTTAAATGATCAAATATGATCCTGATATTCTGTAACAACTCAGCCTTAGGAAAAACTACAAGGTATTCAAAACATCCAAGGAACACTATACTGTAAGTCCCAAGATTATATGCATTTTATGATAAGCAAACATAGACCCGATTACAAGTAGAATTTGCAATGTTCTCACATCTACACAGAAAAGGAGTTCAATTCAGTAAACAACTGTGAGGCACCTGCCATATTACCCTGCGAGTTGAGAACACTTGAGAACAGTTGAGAATGTCTCAACTTGCAGGGTAATATGGTAGGAACACAGAGATGAGTAACATGTGGTCCCTGCCCTTGATAAGCTAAGAATCCAGGCAGGATGTTAAAGCACACCAACCAACCAACCAACCCTCAAAAATTATAATCAACTATGGCAATAGTAATGTGAACAAATTATCATCAGGACACAGAGATATAAGAGCTTGCCTATTTAGCCTAGTGGAAGCAGAAATGCAGAATAAACAGCTTCTTAGAGGAAGTGGCACTTGAGCTGGCATTTGATAAAATAGTTGTTTCCAGGTAGGCCTGGGGAAGAAGTCCTTTGTAAGCTCTGAACTCTCTGAAATGCTTAATGTTCCATCAAACATGTTTAAAATATGCCCATATCAGATATTACATATAATTACATATACTTTATAATTTATACACACTCATATGAGTTGGATTACATTTGACAAGAGGCTGTAATGCTACAACTGTTATGTAGACAATTAAATGTTGATCAATTTCATTTTGTGATTATTTTCCCTGTATTTAGTACAATATATTTAATAATAAGATCACTGATTAGCCCTTTTTAGATGAACTCATTTCCACATTTGCATAAACCATTCTTTCTTTCCTGTGGTCAGATGTCAGCAGCAAAGTGCTTGGGTGAGAGCCTACCTGAGAATTCATTTCCCTAAAACTCTGTGATCGTGGACGAGCACCTCAGCTTCTTCAGGCTTTGTTTCCCTGTTCCTAAAACAATGATGGTGGTGTGGTGCTAGAAATGTGATGTATTTGAAGTTTTATATGGAAGAATTTCTAGTGATGGAAGGCTTGATAGCAGCCAAAATAACCCAGTGCTTTTTATCTAGCACTTTTTAAAAAATCTAGGACAAGGCTTGATAGCAGCCAAAATAACCCAGTGCTTTTTATCTAGCACTTTTTAAAAAATCTAGGACAAGGAATGGCATAAGTTCTTAAATTTTTTTACTAGAAAAAAAAAACATACAACATACAAAATGAGAAGGACCCCTCTCTTTTCTAAGGAAGCATTGAAAGAGAGCTGTTTTTTTTCCTAAAAAGAAAATGTTTGAAAAATGTTGATTTTCTTTGTGAATTATCATTTGTTAACTTTTACTCATTGGGGGTGGGTTTTTGAAATGCAGTGAAACTGTGAAGTCAAGGGTGCCAGGAAAGCAAGTCTGCCAGGAGCAGAGATGTGCAAGATGCCTGTGAGATGTCCAGGCCGATCGGGTGCCCTCCACACCCATTTTGTCCTGGCTATAGGACAAGAAGGGGAATGAGTGGACTTCAGAACTGGACTAGGGTGCCTGCCCTGTCTCAAGTTCAGGGCCACATACATCTGTCTTTCTCCTGTACAACAATGTGCAAATATATCTGCAAATACCTCCACACAGGGTCACAGAGTAAGTTCTGCTGGGCAGTTTCGGCCTAAGAAGCATCGGGCAGTGCAGAAAGGGTCAGGCAGCTTCTTTCAGTCCTTCTAAGTGCCAAGCTGCCAGCCGCCTCTGGCCCTGCCAGCCAGGCCTTCACTCAGCGTATCCTCTGTCACCCTCTTCAAGAGACAAAACCAGCTTCTCCTTGCCACTCTGCAGTGTTTCCTTTGCCATCAGCTATTGAACGATGGCTTCGTGTAACACCATTGATAGACATCAGAAAAATACTGTTACGCTCCCCCCCCAAAAAAAGAGCAAGATGCAGAAGAACATAAAGATTATGAATTTAACCATAAGTTAAAACTTGCTTTGCTAAATAGAATCTGGTTTAGGGTCACAGTGTTGATGAAACTATAAAGACAGTGAAGATAGCAATAGAATACTCAGGGTGGGTTTAACACTGAGCAGGGGAAGGAAAGAGAAGTATAAGGAGCTTGGAGGAGAAGGATCTTGTAACTGTTCATTTTATCATGATTGTTTTCATACATTACTAGTACTTAATAAATATTATGTATTGATTCAAGGTTCAAGAAAAAAATTTAAACAGTGATTGGAAAATTACCAGCAGCAGTTATATTTTTTATTTCATTTTCAGCGTACCCCTATGGTTTCTAAGTTCCTCCTTACCCTTCTCCATTGTCTACCTTCAGGGATTCTCCTTAGTTTCTTGTAGTTTACCTGCACATTTAAGAAGGTGTTTGTTATATATACTTTATCCAGTTTTCTGCTGGGAGGCTTTCCAAGATATGTATGTTTCCACATTGCAGGAAACTAAAGCCTTTCCATTCACTTCTCTTATTTCCCTCTAAGTCAGACTCCAGATCCCCACCCTCATCCTGTTAAAACTATTCTTGTCAGAGACAAAATGTTTTCAATGTTAGCAGATCTTAACAGACACTTTCCTTTTTTTTGTACTCAATTCATTCAATTCAACTCTCTACTCATATCTGTTCAATACAATTAACAGCTTTCTATATTTGGTATATTTTCCCTTCTTGGCTGCTATGAAACCACAAACTTGGAATTCTCTTACTACGTCTTTTCTCAGCCTCATTCTCTGGTTCCTTCTCTTGTGCTGGTACCTAAATATTGAGGGCACTAGGGCTCAGTGCGGGGTCCTTTTTTCTACCTACCTTTCCTTCTTCCTGCCTGATCTTATCAATCTCATGATCTCATTTAATATCTCCCAAATTTTCATCGTCGGCCCAAGTCTCCCATTTTAGAACCAGATTTCTATATCCAGTTGCTTACTTGACATTCCCATTTGGATGTTTGATGGGCATCTCAAATTATCATTTCAAAACATAGACCTTGACATTCGATCCCTCTCCTCAAGCCAGTTGGTATCACTGGAGATTGAATTCAGTTCAAGTAAAAGAAAAATAACAAAAAATAGTGGCTTGAAAATACAAATTTTATTTTTCTCCTATATGAAAGAGCCTTGAAGTTCAGCATTCAGAGCTGCTATGTAGGCTGCTTGGTCATTGGTGGAGGAGGGGCGGGTTGTGTATCTTTTTGATTTTCTTAGCCAGTTCTTCCATCTTTTAGATCACTTCAGTAAGCATGGTGGTCTTGGCATGCCACCCTCATAGCCAGGTTTCATGAAGGACGGCAGAGGGAAGATAAAAGGGTGAAAAGGGCACCTCACTGTGCTTGAAACAACCTTTCCAGAAATCTCACCAAGTATTTCCAATTACATGCTTTTGGCCAGAACCTAGCCAATGGGCACTCGCTTAGCTGCAAGGAAGGAAATGCAAAAAATGGATTTTAACTGGATCTGTTTCCATAATTAGTAAAATATGAATTCTGTACCAAGAAACAAGAAGAGAATTGATACCGTGTGTCAAGTAGAGGTCTCTTTCACACTATTCCTCCTTTAATTCTTGCCATCTCAGTAAACAGAACTATTGTCCACCCAATGATTTAAATTAAAATCCAAGGTTCATTCTTAATTCCTCCCCACATCCAGTCTATTAGCAAGTTCTCTTAGTGCCATTTCCAGAATATACCTTGAGTCTATCATCTCCTCTCCTTCTTTCCTCTGCTGGCCCTTTAATACGTAAAAGCCATAGTCATCTCTCAGGTAGGTATATTATTGCAATGCCTCCTATTGGGTCTGTTTCTTCTGGTTTTGATCTTCCATCATCCGTATAACAGCCAATATGGTTTGATTTGGTTTTTCCTGCTGATGGTTTATTTGTTTTTAAATAAAACCATGTCAGCTCCCTACCTAAAAGCTTTCAGTGGCTTCATGTTGTATATAAAGTAAAAACTCAACTTCCTAAAGAGTGGCTGGCATGAGCGTCTACATACACCACTCTCAACCTTTGTTCACCTTTTCCAGCCACAAAAGCTTCCTGCACATAAAGTTCTCTCCCCTTTAGGCCCTTTGTGCTGTAACAGTCCTTCCAAATGTTTTGAGCTTGTTTGTTCATTTGTTTTGTAGTCTGTCTCCTACCAGGGGAACACAGTCTCCAGGAATACAGGGTGATTGGGACTCCCCACCCACCCCAGGAACAGTAGGTAGTGCTCAGGATTGGTGAATGAATAGATGCATCTTTTATTTGTGAAGCTATGAGAAATTTTTATTTATAATTATGACTTCCACTATATTCTAAATATTCCAAATATTATGTAACAAAGGTGGATTGCTTTTGAATGTTAAAAAGGTTTATTTTACTTATATAATTTATTTTAATTAAATGAATGTCAACATTAAATAATTTGTAGGGTATAATTATTGTCTGAAGTTAACTAGTTAAATCTAATATTTTCCAGCAGCACTTATAATATGTAAGATATGGGCTAGGAACACCAGGTGATGAACAAACGAGGCACATCATAACCTCAAAGAGCTTACAATTCAGAAATGGAATTAAGAAATAAGTACAGCTGCATATAGCCTAACCCAGACTTTGATTAGTTCTAAAAAAGACTCATAAATTAGATCCGAGCAATGCTACATAATCCCCTACCTCACTGTACTGTGTAAACAGGGCCTCCTGTGCAGCTGCTACATAGGCAAATTCCAGTTGCTTCTTGTTCTTGCAGCAAAATGTTTCTTCTATCCTGATTCATATTTTGTCATTATTTACTCAAAAGCAAATCTAAACAAAAATAACAAAAAACCTAAGAAAACAAAGAATGAAACAAAGATATTCCATTTAATAAGTGATAGAGTTGAGAATAATACTTTCATTTATAATTACCATTACAGTGTTTTCTGAACATTATAGTAAAATACACAAATATGTACTAAATACTTCAAATGTACCTAGTTAGAATTAAGTTTTATGAAGGATATAAGAAAAAATAAATATTAAGTATCTTTTAATCTTTGCATAGTACTATTTGCACAATAAATGGCATCTTAATATTATTGAGTACTTTATGTCTAGAATTCTGAGTATGCATTATATTAATAAAACTATAGCTGTTTATACTTCTCAAAAAGTAACTAGGAAAAGAAAAGATAAAGGGATCATCAAAGTGAATTTAAAATAGTACCCAAACATTACTAAATTTTGCAATGTTTAATATATTAGTCTTGGTTCTTATAAATAAACAGTTTACTGGACATCTTTCAATGTCCTAAGGTATTTATTCTTCCAGGTAAACTAAGGCTATTAAATGTTTCCTCTTTTAATTCACTTATACCTTATCTCTAGAGCTCTTTAGTAGCCTTAAAGTTTTTCTGCTTTGATTTTCTAATGGTACCTTTCCCTGAGCCTGTTATTTAATAAAAAAGGCAGATTAATCAGCATGTATCAGGTATGATGCTTACTTTCTCTGAAGTAAGAGAAGGAGCATCTCTAAGTTAGGTCAGGTACCAAAAAGGAACTTTGAAAATACCAGGATAGGATGGCAGGTACTCTGGATACTTGAAGCACAGAGACAAAAGGTAGGTAATTACAGGCGGTGTTTATCCTCCAAATACATCAGTGCCTACACTACCTTTAGGATTCTGAATGTAGACCTTTATAATCAGCTGACAAACATTTCAAGCTCTCACAAAAACAAACCCTCCTCAGGCTATAGTTCAATTTAAGTAATATCACCATGTATGTGCACCAGTTTTTGTAAATACAGGTGGTCCCCAAGTTGCAGTGGTTTAATTTAGGATTTTTCGATCATATGAGGGTATGAAAACAATGGGCGTTCAGTAGAAATGAGCTAGGCTAAGCAGCCTAAGCTAGGATGTTGGGTGTGTTAGGTGTATTAAGTGCATTTTCAACTTAAAATTAAGTTGAATTTGTAACCCCATGATAAGTCAAGGAGCATCTACATTTAATATCTTTTTGCATTTTGTTCTTACCCCTTTATGAAAAATATGAAAACTGGAAAACAAAACATGCTGAGTCAGGTGGCAAGATGTGTGGATATAAAGGTAATATACATCGAGAACAAGAGAAAATGTTTAAAGTTTTAATAAAATCATATCATCACCAGATTTTCACTAGGTTTAAGGACATCAACTATGTATTTGATTGTCAAATTAAAACAACAAAAAACACAATATATGTCCTTAATAAGGACATATATATAGAATGTTGGAACTTTTATCATTAAAGATTATGATAGCTTTGAAGAAAAGAGATCAGTTTTTTTTTCCTTTAAACTCTCTGAGAAGAGAAACTCTTCCTGTAATTAATTATTATTTGACTATGTACATGAGACTTTCACACACATTTTCAGAAATGCACTAAATATGAAAGTAGACCCACAAATGGAGGTATCTGGTGACCTGTTGTTGGTAGCATTCACTCCTCACCGAAAGTCTCCCTCCCCTCCATTTCTCTTCGTTTGGCTTTCCTTCTATCTGCCTTATCATTCCTTTGTGCATTTGCACTGCTTATACATTAGGCCTGCTAGTGACACCTAAAGGTGCCCACAGTCATAGCATACCTTAAGACAGAGCTAGAAAAGCTAGAGTGGGTTAACCTCTGCTGTGAATTTTAAATATTTGGAAGTTTTGAAACCTATACGCTTTTGATCTCATATTGCAGAATGGTGCAGGGTATTTGAGAATGTTAATCTTAGAAATACGTGACTAGCATAGCATGGCATACTGGAAATGTGTACGTATGTTTGCACTAGATTAAAAACTTAACTCTAATTGATCAGCTGCATAACCTTGAACTATTTATTCACTGAGAAGGTCCATTTTCTACTTCTGGCCAAAATGGAGGCATAGGTAGATACAGTTGTCCTCTTCTCACAACCAAAAGAAGGACAACAACAAATTTAAAAACAAAAAACAACCAGAACTACCAGAAAATCAAACTGTATGGAAGTCTGACAAACAAGAAGTTTAAGGAGCAACATTCATCCACCAGTAGGAGGGGTAGAGACAGTCAGAAAGGGCAGACAGGGCAGAGAGAATGCAATGCAAGGTGGTGGCTGCAGGACCGGGTGGTCCCACATTTGCATGTGGATCGTATGTTTGGCTTTCCTTTTATCTGCCTTATCGTTCCTTTACACCAGGAGGAACAACTGGGGAGCAATACAGACCACGCAGCCCAGAGTTCCAGCACAGGGAAAAGAAGGCCTCAAAATGTCTGACTGTAAAAACCTGTGGGGGTTGTGGCAGCGGGAGAAACTCCCAACCTCACAGGAGAGTTCATTAGAGAGGCCCACAGGGTCCTAGAATGTACGCAAACCCACACACCTGGGAATCAGCACCAGAAGGCTCCAATTTTCTTGTGGGTAGCAGGGGAAGTGACTGAAAGACAGTGGAGAGCTGAGCAAGCAGCACTGTTCCCTCTCTGACCCCTCCCCCACACACAGCACCACAAATCAGTGAAGTGGGTTGCTCCACCCTGGTGAATAACTAAAACTCTGCCCCTTACAATGCAACAGGTACATGGAGACAAAAAAATATGGCCCAAATGAAAAAAAAGATCAAAACTCCAGAAAAACAACTAAGCAATGAAGAGATAGCCAACCTATCAGATGCAGAGTTCAAAAAACTGGTAATCAAGATGCTCACAGAAATGGTTGAGTATAGTCACAAAATATAGGAAAAAGTGAAGGCTATGAAAAGTGAAATAAAGAAAAATACACAGGGAGCCAATGGTAAAAGGAAGGAAACCAGGACTCAAATCAATGATTTGGACCAGAAGGAAGAAATAAGCATTTAACCAGAAGATAACGAAGAAACAAGAATTAAGAGAAAAAGAGAGAGAGAGAGAGAGAGAGAGAGAGAGAGAGAGAGAGAGAGAGAGAGAGAGAGAGAGGAGAAAAAAAAATAGGAGAGGCTGAGGAACTTCTGAGGCAACTTTAAATGTTCCAACAACCTTTTGGGGTGCCAGAAGGAGAAGAGGAAGTACAAGAAATTGAAAACGTACTTGAAAACATAATGAAGGAGAACTTCCCCAATCTGGCAAAGGAAATAGACTTCCAGGAAGTTCAGGAAGCCCAGAAAGTCCCAAAGAAGTTAGCACCAAGGAAGCACACACCAAGGCACATCATAATTACATTACTCAAGATTAAAGAGTAGGAGAGAATCTTAAAAGCAGCAAGAGAAAAGGAGACAGTTACTTACAAGGAGTTTCTATAAGAATATCAGCTGGTTTCTCAAAAGAAACCTTACAGGCAAGAAGGGGCTGGAAAGAAGTATTCCAAGTCCTGTAAGTCAAGGACCTACATCCAAAATTACTCTCTCCAGCAAAGCTGTCATTTAGAATGGAAGGGCAGATAAAGTGCTTCCCAGATAAGGTCAAGTTAAGGGAGTTCATCATCACCAAGCCCTTATTATATGAAATGTTAAAGGGACTTATCTAAGAAAAAGAAGATCAAAACTATGAATGATAAAATGACAACAAACTTACAACTATCAACAACTGAACCTAAAAAAAAAAAAAATGAACTAAACAAACACCTAGAACAGGAATAGAATCACAGAAATAGAGATCACATGGAGAACGATTGGGGGGAAGGAGAGAGGGGAAGATGAGAGGAAAGGTACAGGGAATAAGAAACATAATTGGTGCATACAAAATAGACAGGGGGAGGTTAAGAATAGTAAAGAAATGGAGAGGTCAAAGAACTTATATGTATGACCCATGGACATGAGCTAAGTGGGGGAGGTTGTGGAAGGGGGATGCAGGGCGGAGGGGAAAAAGGGGAAGAAAAATGGGACAACTGTAATAGCACAATCAA
Organism: Glossophaga mutica; assembly: GCA_039655065.1. Classification (NCBI taxonomy): domain Eukaryota; kingdom Metazoa; phylum Chordata; class Mammalia; order Chiroptera; family Phyllostomidae; genus Glossophaga; species Glossophaga mutica. The sequence goes on from CM077303.1 coordinate 165,799,267, forward strand.
TAAAATATACTTTAAATAAAAGGAGTCATGGACGTGGATAACAGTGTGGTGACTGTGGGGTGAGTGGAGTATAAGAGGACTAAATGGTAATGGAAACAACAATAAAAATTTTAGAAAAAATAAAGAAGGTCAGTTTTCTCATTTATAAAGGTGTTTTAAAACTGTGATAATTTGATACTGTGAAGATTAGACAAATGAGATTTGTCCGGAAAACATTTATTAGAGAAGATACAAGATACAAGAAACATTGTACAAAGGACAATGATGCTTCAGTTCCCTTCAAAGTAGGTACCTTGGGACCTCACAGAGTTCTCCCAATCACCATCAGCTGCCCCATCATATTTTCCTGAATCTTATCGATGAACTGAAATCTCTTCCCTTTCAAAGGTGATTTTAGTTTTGAGAAAAGCCAGAAGTTGCAGGGTGCCAAATATGGTCTGTAGGTGGGCTTAGTCACCTGGATGATTTGATGTTTTGCCAAAAAATTCTGCCACAGTGATACATGAAAAGGAGTGTTGTTGTGATGAAGCTGCCAGTCACCAGGTGACCATAACTGTAGCCTTCTGAATCATCCAAATAGCTTCCAATGAGGAATGTTCAAGCTTAATGTGAAATTCAATGCAGACTTATTGCTCTACTTGCTCAGTCATTTTGAATGCAACAGCCACACAGTACACATGCTCACTCAATGGCTTCTACTGCCCCCACTGACTAGTACAGTGACATCATCATTGTTCACAGATGTGCATTCCAGTCACTCTCCTTGGTTGCCAGGTTACATCAACATCCCACAAATTTTTCTCGTTACATTAGCAATGGCTGGACTTTTTTGGACAGACCTGGTATATCTAAAGCATCTGGTGCATGCTAGACATTCAATAAATGGCATTATTGACATGATGCTAATTATACTGGTTATTTTTTATCATGTTGGAGTAAATTACTATTATGTTCAATACATGGATATAGCTTAATGAAATTAAAAGTTTCTTCCTTCGAAAAATCTTAAAAATTAAAAGTAAATTTACTGCCTCATCCTGTTTTTATTTGATACTTAAGAAAGTGAGAATCATCCCTGACTGGGTGGTTCAGTTGGTTGGAGCATCATTCCATACACCTAAAGTTTGCAGGTTGGATCCTCAGTAAGGGCACATACCTAGGTTGTGGGTTCGATCTCCAGTCAGGGTGCATATGGGAAACAACTGATTGATGTTTCTTTCTCACATCAATGTTTTCTCTCTCTCTTTTTCTTCCTCTCTCTAAAATCAATAAATGTTTTCTCAAGTGAGGATTTAAAACATTTCTTTATAGAAAGTGAAAATCAATTCCTAAATGTTCAATAATAGACTCTTGAGAATCAGTGACAAATAATAAAATAATTACAACTGAATAAGTTAATTGTTAAAGCAGACCTCTTTCTTAAAAATAAGACAATGAACAAGATGTTTATTGATTTTCTTATAACACAAAAGTGCCAAAATGTTAGTGAATCGTGACTTCCCTCATATCTTCACTTAATAAAACAAGAAAACTTCCCAGAAAGAGTGCAATTCAAAGAAGTTATACCTGGAAATGAAGCAAAAATCAGAATAGCTACTTCTTTCACCTTTCTTGCACTGTAAAGGCCTTTAAATATTCCAGGAGTGCACAGGCTACCATCAAAACTTGGCTACCAGCAGCCAAGCGAGGGATGTGAATCACTTTCCTTCTTCAATGTTTATTGCTTTCTTTAATATAGTTCCTTTTATTCCCCTAAAATTGTATTTTCCTCCACCATCCTAGATAGTGACTTCTTTTCTCAACATCTCAAAACTCTTCTCACCACTCTTTCTTTTTGTCCCTCCTCATGATTTGTTTCATTTGTAGTCTGTCGAATGATTCTGCACTGTAAGATATGAGGACAATTTGAGAATGTGCTGAGCTCAGGAACAACATTAAACAGATAAAATATGAACTCTGAAAAGCAAGTCATGGACACAAAAACTGTTGGTCTTTTAAAAAGCAATGGGCATAAAAAGGAAAGATTGCATTCTGTGCTAGGCTTCCTCTCATAAAGGCAATGGGTTAGGTCTTCAATAATGGATGGCATAAGAAGTGAGGATGTAATAAGGAGTTAGTGGTACAGGGTGAGGCAAAAGTAGGTTTGCAGTTGTGAGTACATGAACATGGAATTTATCCCTGTATTATTATTTATTAATTATTATATTCTGTATGAACAACTGTAAGCCTACTTTTCCACCCACTTTGTACATTTTTGGTAAATTTAATGTCACAAGCAAATAAACAGAGACAGAAAAAATACAGGTTTTGGCACAGAGAACAAGCAATGACATTTTGGGGCTACCGAAAGAAGACCCTAGAAAGGCAGACGACACTAAGGATAGTGTGGAAGGAGGCTGAAGTCTAGTAAAGATTTCTCAGAAACTGCTCTGGCAACATAGTGAAGAAGAAGGATCACAGGCAGAAGTGCAATTTATGAATAACTGTCAATAATTCAGACTGAACACTTTAAGTCCCTGGAACGTGAAATTTGTAAAGTAGGGAACAGTGTTAGTGCAGAATGAAAAAGAGGAAATAAAAAGCATTAGACCAGAAGAAACACAAAAACTTCTCAAACTACAGGGGGCTTGGAGAATGATATTGGTATTTCTAGAAACAGTAAAGTCAGAACGGGAAGCTTGGTGATGGGGAAGGAGGACAAGAAGTATGGTGTGGATGGTGCCCAGATATCCACAGTATAACCAGGTGGAGCCATAGATCTTGAGAGAGTTATGGTACAAAGAAGATATGAACTTACATTTTCCTGTCGGTGAACATGAGCTTCAGAGTTAGAGTCAGTGTGGTTTCCGCCATTGTGAAAATCACAATAAAGGTGCGAGTGAGGCAAGAAATAGATGGAGGCGTAGATCTGCACTCCCCACAAAGGAAAACAAGAGCCCATCAAAATCGGCACTCAGCAAATATTTGTTGAGTAGATGCACGTTCATGATTTTTCAAAGGTCTAACTATACATCTAGGTAGAGAAAAAGGAATTTCATGGACCCCTGTTTTTTTTCATTATTGTGGTAAATTATATATAAATAAATGTTACTATTTTCATCATCTTAAAGTGGATAATTCAGTGGCATTAATTACATTCATAATGTTGTATAGAACATTTTCATTATCCCAAATGAAACCTCCGTACCTACTACTAACTCCCATTCCCCCGCCCTCCCAGCCCCTGGTAACCTCTAATCCACATTCTGCGCCTGTACATTTGCCTGTGCTGGATACTTCATCTCCATGGAGTTGTGCAGTCACGTAATAGAGTACTTTTTTATTGTATTGTTGTGAGAGCACTTAACACGAGAGCTGCCCTTTTAACAAACTTCAATGTGCAGCAGATTGCCGTTGACTCTCGGCACAGTGCTGCACAGCCCATCTCCAGGGCTTATTTATCCTACTTCACTGAAACTGTATCCCGTAGGTTAATAACTGCCCATGTCTCCCCTTGAGTCTGGTTTTTATTCTATGAATTTGACTATTTTACATACCTCATACATAGAAGAACAAATCATACAATACTTGCCTAATGTGTCTCATGGTCCCCCATTTTCTAAGGATGGATAATATGAAAAAAAGGGGCACATTTTAGTTACACTGAAACTGAGGAGGCTTATCCAAGCACTTGAAAGCACCAGTGAAAAATAATATTGTATCTCTAGTTGCTTTAGAGTTTACAACGTGCTTCTATATAATTTCATTTTCACAACCTCCTGTGAGGTAAGGCAAGAGTTACTATCTACATATCACACAGAGTGAAGCCCATAGGTACTGGGTCGCTTGCTGTGGAACACGTAACTAAAAAGTCACAGTTAGGTTTCAGGTCTTTCAGTTGAAACTATAAATATAAGAAAGAAAAAAATAAATGAACAAATAATCACTAATCTTTAAAGGTATCAGTGATTGGGCTACAAAATATGTAAACTTTAACATTTCTATCTCTAAGTGTGGTACAGTTTCCATGTAAAGCTACAAAATATTTCTAAGTAGAAAAGTAAAAATTAATTTATCTGATGAGTAGTTAACTCATCAGGTAATGCCTCACTGACATTCATGTTATTAACTTTAGAGCATAATCAGAAATTATCTATATCTGAATTACTAAAACTGTAGTTGATGGAATTAGCCAGAATTACCAACATTTCAAGAATATAGATACCTTCCCAAATCTTATTTAAATTTCTCCAAATAATGAAAAAATAATTATTAGATTGTCACAGAGCAAAAATACATAGAATGATTTATGCATTTTGAAAAATTACATTGCTTTAAAGTTCTTGATGAGTATTCGAGGAGAAATTGGCACTTATATTTTCTACAGATGTGAAGGGAAGAGTCTCAGAAAGGTTTTAAATGACCAAGAGAACATGACTGGCTATGGTACCCATGTAGTTAAATTTCTTCGAATTTTTCTTTTTAATAAGCCTTTAAAATATAGTGCCTCAATACTTATACTTGGTAATTTCAGTACCGTACATTGTAACAGAAAAAAGTAGAATCGGGTGGAATCGTACATTGAATTCTTCGGTCTCTGAGATCCTCACCTGCGGGAAGCCTGCAGGTTGCGGCCAGCCTGTCGGTGCTGCGGGTCAGCCCTGTGGTGTGCCAGGCCGCGTCCTCTCTGGTTTAAAAAAGGCTCAGAACGGCGCAGCATCAGTGTGTTTCTTCTAAAACTGAAGAGCACCCGATGCACAGAAAGGGAATGGAAAGTATAAATAAGCAAGATGAAAACTTTTACTTACAAATAACTGATTTCCCTGCTTTGCTTAATTTCTAAAGACAGCTCGATGTGTGCTGTCCAGTGAAACAAATGGAAAACTCCGAGCCTGAAGTCACCCGATGGACTTCGTGGAACGTTCTGAAGGATGCGTTTCAGACCGAGGTTTTTACTCAATGCAGTTTTACAATGATAGTAAGAACATAAAAGACTAATTTGCTTGGTAGCCAATTCTACTCAAACATGTGCATATTTCTTATATGTGTATGTGTAAAATGATATACTAGTCGTGTTTAAAGAGACATTGTCATTCCCCACTCATTTATTCTGTGACCCTTAGTCAGAGTGGCATGTCGTTTTCTGATGGTTTTTCAGGGCAGCCACAGTTAACAATTACATGCGTGTGAATCAATCTCCAAAAGCTCAGTGAAACAATACCCTGTGATTGGGACAAAACTATAGAAGTGATTGGGGTAGGGTGGTATGGAAGGGAAGCAAGGCTAATAAATAATCACCAGTCTTACTGCTTCTCATCTAGCATTTTGTTTTATCTCAGTCAGCCTCAGGACTTGGGTGGAGTACTTGAAAGACAGACAGGAGAACTTGAAAGTTCCAACAAAGGAGGAATGATCAAGTGTACAGATGTGGCTCAGTACCCAGCACAGAACCCTGCATGTAACAGGATCTCATTCACACGTCCAACAGCTATTTATTGAGCGCTTACTATGTTCCAGGCTCTATTACAGGAACTGCACATATATCATTGGAATAAAACATAGAGTATTCATTATCCTCTGGAATTTATATCTCAGTAGGGGAAGACAAATAATAAGCATAACAGGTAAAGCATTAGAATGCTAAAAGGTGATATGCTATGGAAAAATCACAAAGCTGGATGAGAAGGATCGGGAGCATAGAAATGACAATACAGTTGAAATTTTAAATGAAGTGGCCAGGGCAGGCCTCAGCGACGTGAAATGGGAACAAAGACTTGAAGAAGTAGGGATGTGAGCTACATAAAGTTCTGGAGAAGAGTATTCCAGGCCCAGGAGAACCTCAAGGGAGGCAGGAACATGACTCATCTCAGGGAGGAACAGTAAGCGGTGAGTAAAGCTGCAGCTGAATACAAGCAAAGCAGGTTGCTGAAATAAGTCGCATCAGAGGCTGCACACGGTGGCGGGCTGTGGAAGCCCTGCAGGAGTTTGAGCTCTACTCTGAGTGAAATGGGTGCAGGGTTTTAAACAGGAGACACACAGTCTGATTTATGTTTTAAACAGATCACTCTGGCCACTGTGCTGAAAATGGACAGGGGCAAGGAGGAAAGCAGGATGGCCTGTAAGGAGACCACAGAATTATTCAGGCAAGAGATAAGAGTCGCTTAGACCGGGCGGCGTGTGCAGTGAACAGTTCGCTTACCCACCTGTTTGTTTTACAAGTCACAGTTTAAAAAAGGCACCGTTTTAAATACTTTAAGTATTCACATGCCCATATTTGCTTGTAAAATGCGGTAAGCTAAATCATACCCCTCCCCCCAAGAAGTCCACATCCTAGTCTCCAGAACCGGTGAATATGTTACTTTCCGTGGTAGAAGGGACCTGGCAGATGTGGTTAATCCAGGCATCGGGAGATGGGGAAATTCCCCTGGGTGATTCTGGAAAGCACAGTGTGAGCACAAGAGGCCTTGGAAGAGAGAGGCAGGAGACTCACAGTCCGGGGTAGGTAATGTGAGGATGGAGACCAAGGGTTGGAGTCACGTGACAATGAAAGGTCCAGAGCCAATGAATGTGGTCGCCTCCAAAGCTGAAAAAGCCAAGGGCAAGGATTCTCCACAGAAGAAACACAGCCCCACCAACCTCTTGATTTTTCCCAGCGAGACGCACTTTAGATCCATGGCCTCCAGAACTTTAAGGAAATACATTTGTGTTCTTTCAAGCCACAAAATTCATGGTGCTTTGTTACAGCAGCAATAAGAAACTAATGCAGAAATAAGACTTCCAAATAAATGCATAATAACAATAGAATTCTGTTATAATTTACTTAACCATTCCTGTATTGTTCAAATTTTAGATTGTTTCCAATTTTTCTTATTATAATTAATGCTGAAGAGACTACCCTTATGAATAAATCTTGACATGCACTTGTGATAATGTTCTTAGGTTTGGAAATGGAATAACTGATATAATAATTGATTTTTATATTTTAAAATACAGTGAGAATGCAGAGAATGCAGAATACAACAAATACTATATTCAGACACCAAGGCTAACTTTTATTAACACTAGCTTTTTAATTTTCAATTTTTATTTTAATTGTTGATCTTGTACAGTTTTCTGTCTTTTACTCCCACCCCAGACAGTAGAAGTTAAGTATCCTTTCATCTCCTTTCCCATTCCGCTTCCCCACCCCATCTCTTCCTAGATGAAGACAGACCCAAGCGGAAGGGTGGGCAGCGGACAAGCTGCCTTCCCACGTGGGCTGGGCTGGTCTTCTCTGTGCTGTTCCCCTTTTAGTTTAGTGCATATCGACAAAGCAGCCACCAGAGTTTTCTTTTAATCCAAGAAAAACTTGAAGAGATACAGCCAAAGTCATAAATTATAGCTTGTTTATGACAAAAACATATTTAAACAAAAATATGAATCTTCATAGAAAGTAAAAGGCACATACAAGCATTAAGAGAAACAAGAAATAAGAAAAAGATTAAAATGAGTAATGAACTGATCATAACTACTTTAGATGTGCATTAGATCTATTATTTTTTTAATCTCTCACTCAAAGGATTAAGTTAAACATATGAAGTCTTTAAATTATGCACTTACAAGCCATTACTAATTTTGCCACAGTTCCCAAATTAGATTGGCCTGTGTTCTGAACTGGGAAGAAAAGGATATTGTTTCCTTTACTGTAATTCTACTGTTTTATTGGGGTGGTACAGTGGCTGCTGCACAGTCCAGTTTGAGAATAGGTCCCTTTGTCAGGCTTGGTCATAATTTGAGCAAACCCTTCACTTAAGCAGAACACAACTCAATTATGAGGATGAAGATTCATTTCTATTACAGGATATCACAAAGCTGGAATTTTGAGTTAATGCACTCACCAATAAAAATGTCTGAAATATAAGATTTTCTCAAGATCTATAATTTTTAAATAAAATTTCAAATTGCATATATGACACTTTAAGTTTATATTGGAACAATCATTTTGACTCATTCAGAAGAACACTTCTTTTACTCTGGTCAATCTAAACATTCTAACACAAAGTTTCGATATTGTAATTTATGTAAGAACCACAAGACACAAATTATCACTATTGAAAAGGCACACTTTTTGAATTAATTCTTGTAAAATATCTTAAATAAGCAAAAGCCTATAATGGTAAAAACTAGTATTTGTATAGTACTTGAAACACAAGATATTTATTTTATTTCTTAATTTCACAAGAGAACTATTGTCTACTATCTTTTCATATAAAGCTAAGAACAATATGGTTTGTTTATTAGCTTAAATGATAATTTTTTAAAGAGTGGAAATGAGTAATTAAATGATAGATGTCTGTTTGTGTATTACATTACACACAATGAGAGATTGTATCTGTATTTAAAGTCTTTTTTAGATAGAAATTATATCCCTCTTTAAGAAACCTATGAATAATGAGCTGCCCCACAGAGAGATTTTTTTTTTTTTTACTTACTTTGATGAATGAAACAAGGAGGGAGAAAATTCCCACAGGTGTCTTTAAAAAAATGAAAGAGTTTCACTATTGTTTTGGAATCAAAAGGATTTAAGCTCTGACTGATAATAACTCATAACCAAGGAAGCTATTTAATGACATGGGTGTGTCCTCAACTTGGCTATCACTTTCTAAATTCTGAGTTACAACACCTCGTCATATAAATGGATTTAATCTTAGAGGAATGTGCTTTATATTTAATTTTTAATTTATGCTTACTTTCTAACCTGAGTAATAAGACCGAATGCAAAAATTTAGACACTGGAGAAGGTTATTTTTTTTAAATGTCACGCATTATTTTATAGAAGTACCTTTCCTTTTCTACTGTAATTTACTATGGAAAAATGAGAAATAGTAAAAATATGCAATTATGTACACATGTATAGTGAGAAGGATCTTTATTGTCATTCTTTTACACTAGGTGTTTTCCAAGTGCGGTGTTAGGATAACTTGTATCATTTAATGAGCTAAGGAGCTGTTAAAAAATCAGTTTCACATTTTTCACCCCAACTCAGACTCATTGAATCAGAATTCTCAGGCAGGGCTATGGACCAGAAATATGTACACAAAGCAAGTGTACCTGGTGATACTGATGGAAATAGTTCAAGGAGTCATGCTTGACTCCTAAGGTCATGCTTTATGGGTTAATGTCACATTTTTCTAAGGTTTGTTTATAGAGATTCTTTGAAGCACTATAATATAATGTCATTTGTGTACTTACCATATATTTATGAGTCTTATATTTGGACTGTTGATTTATAATTTGTGGAACCAAGTATGATTTTGGCAATGATTACAGATTTTTAAGTATCATTAAATTAGCCCAATGCTTGCTTTGACAGTAGGCCAGTCAACACCACTGAAATGCTGACTGGTGCACATACTTGAGTGACAACCTTGGATTCATCATTATGCCACATTGACATTATTTTCTGTGTCATTTCATACCCTCCTTTGATAAACATAAAAATTGCCATTCTGGAATCTAATGAACCAAGTGAACTGACAAACATAATAGAAACAGAGGCATGGACACCTGGAACAGACTGACAGCTGTCAGAGGGGAGTGGAGAGGGGGACTGGAGGTAAGAAAGTGAAGGGAGTAGCCAAAGAACACACATGCATGACCCATGGACACGGATGACAATGTGGGGACTGCCTAAAGGAGGGCAGGGTTTGCCTAAAGGATAAAGGTGGGCAGAGGGGGGAAAGTGGGGACAACTGTAATAACATAAACAATAAAATATATTTCAAAAAACTGCCATCCTTTCTCATGAAGATTGTGATATAACCCCTGCCAGCCTGTGCCAGCTCTGCCCCAGCCCAGTTAAGGATCATAATCTTATTTGCATTCCCATTAGCTCAGGTTGCATTTTTTTCCAGTTTGTAATTTCAAAAGTAGATTTTCAGTGTTTTCCCAATAGAAAATTATAACATCAATTTTTTTTCTGTCTATGCAGCCTTCTTCGCCCCAAATATCCTCCAGCCCTGCAAGAAGTACCAATGTTCTCATCCTGCTAAGAATCACATTTATATAAAATACTATCAGATGAAAATTTAGATATCGATTCAAGTTGCCATTAATCTTGGAACCAATTTTATAGTTTACAAGATTGACCCCACAAGTCACGTGGTTAGCGGGTGGTGCTGGGACTCTCAGGTAACGCTTGGGATGGGGAAAGAGATCACCCTATGGGTGTAACTCCATGACTGTCCTTTGATGAGGTTTTCTTTGTGTATGTCGCTGCCCTCTATCTGAAGTCATTCCTTGGTACTGTCTCCAGAAACCTTCTGTATTCTATTTCACGTATCAGTTATACAGGGAGACCAAAAAACCCAGAATTTATTTATAAAAAATTGTGTATTTATTTTACATGTTTAAATTCAGTTATTTTCAAAGTATCTTCCATTTGCTGCAATACACCTATGGAGACATTTTTTTGCCACTGCTCGAAACAGTTTTTGAACTCAATTTTGATGCCTTTTAATACTTCTCCATTTTATTGTTTCACCTCTTCCACATTGGCAAAATGTTTCCCTCTGAGGACTTATTTCATCTGGAAACAAAAATAAGTCATTGGGGTAAGATGGAGTGAAATGGGAAGGTGGGGCAAGGGGCTCAGGCCATTTTTGGTCAAAACCTGCTGAACACTTAGTGTGGTATGGGCAGGTGTGTTGTCATGGTGAAAGAAACAGTCACCTGTTTGCCATCATGAAATGGACAAGCGCTTGAAAGAGTCTTCAAAAATAAATTCACTGAAGCCAAATGCAGCTTCTCACAACAATGCCAGCTGGTACACTGACACAGATGGCTTCCTAGAACACTCAGCTAGTGGGGGAAGCCCGTACTACAAAGGGCCCACCCTCCAGAGGATAATTCTGGGTTTATTGGGCCCCTCATACATGGTCATCATTTGCTGATATACATTTCATCTCTATTTAGACCATGTTTTATCCTTGCAGGCTTTCGAAGATCTTCTGAGTCTTTATAATACAACCTCCTGATTTTTACCATTCAATGCATTTCCCTCCATTCCAGCTTGGAGTTCTTTGTTCCTCCCATCTCCACTCATTCTCTATTTCCATAATTAGATGCTGCCAAAGAAACCATTGTGTATATCCTCCTTACTGTAATGCAAACATTTCTTGTCTGGACCTTCATCTTGGTTGACCATTAGGTAAATTCAAAAGTTAAAATTCAAAAGGTAATCCTCTGTCCCTAAATATGTATATCTTTCCTTTCCATGCCCACAAAAGAAAAAGTTTAAATGATTTCCTAAGAAGTAATACTAAACACTTCATAGTTCATAAAACAAGAAAAAGTCAGTAGCTAATGATCATCTGAATCTAATACATTAGAAAACTATTACCCCTAGGTGTCGCAGGATTTAGGGGTTGTAGAATATTTGCAAGCTGTATAATGACAGTAGAAGAGTGAGGTTTTTTATTTGGGGGAGCTGCTTATTTTTTTGATGGTCACAAATAGTTATGGAAATCTAAATTTTCAAAACTTAAGTTACATTTGCTGGGGAAAAGACTTAAAGGATAAAGAGTAAGAAATAGAAAAATGAACTGACACTAAAGTGAAAATTAAAATGCTATTAGAGAGTCCTGGTAGGTGTGATTCAGTTGGTTGGCGCATCCTCCTGTACACCAAAAATTTGCAGGTTGGATTCCTGGTAAGGTCACATACCAAGTTTGCAGGTTTGATTCCTAGTCAGGGTGTGTATGTGAGGCAACCAATCAATGTTTCTCTCTCACATTGATGTCTCTCTCTCTTTCCCCTGTCCTCTCCTTCTAAAATCAATAAATATATATTTAAAAAACTTCAAATGATACTAGAAAATTGAGTATGGGAAAGTCACTGAAATGTTTTCAAAGTGACATATCAGGAAGAGAAAGTAGCAAGTAGCTAACACTAGTGAGGCAATATTGAAAACCAATAAGGAGAAAAATCTTCCCCCAAATGATGGATGATTTAATTAGGACAACTAGAATTAAATCAGAAGAAGAGAATACACATAGCTAGCAAAATATGTCAGACCAGATTTTGTAGAGCTAGGGGAAAAAATAGGTTATTGGATTCTTTAATAATAAATGGAATACTCTAAGTATTAAAAGAAAATAGTAGACTTTCCCAGTTATCTGCAAAAGGCATTTGTTAACAATAGCATATTAGATTCATTAAATATTTTTGATGCTGTAAGAGATTCTAAATCTTTCATTTGCATTTTATTATAAATTATAAGTTTATTATAAATTAAAAATTACACTGTGATTTCTGTCATTTTAAGTAGGCTATAGAATACCTGAGTTTTAATGTTTCTTCATTTTTGCAGAATTCCAATTAATACTGCATATTTCAATTAATCAGCCACAATTAAATAATACTGATGTTCTAGAACAAAAATACAATGGCAACAAAGTTCTATGTATTGGAAAGTATCTAACTATGATAAACACAACAGGAATCTGTAGGAAAGTTTGAAATGGACAATAATGTATTACTTGAAGATTGCTTTTGTTCCTCTGATGGTCTATTGTCATAGTATTACTTCTTAGATCTATATAATATTATCCCATGTACTTCTATGAAATATCCTTTACCCCTTTCTGTCTCTAGTTGATGAATAGGATATTTTTAGGCATACACTCAATATATGATAGTATTGATTATGTTTTTCTTTTGACAATCTTTTTTATTAAATAAATGCAATTCCAGTAGTATTATGAACTAAAAAGACATTTTGGACTGTCCTGGTAACTTATTATGATATTAACATATTTCATTACATATATCACAATATATTTGCTATAAGAATATTTGTTCTAGGTTAAAATTTTTAAATGGCATGCTGGGATCACTGGAACACAGTGTCCTCTAACCAGGATTTTACGTCTTCCTCTCTTGAAAGATGCTGGTGAGCTACCTGGTTTTCAAACATTGTAAAAGGAGTCTTACACGGAACTCGATCATGCCATCTCCATCAGTTTTCTTTGAAAGCTATTTTAAACTTTTTTCCAATCAAAATGGGGATTGCTCGTTAGATTATTGTCAACTAATTTCCTACATATTTGTCTACTAATTTTTGATAGTGTAATATAACTTATCTAATACTTACTTAACAGAACTTATCTTTTTTAAATTATTTTTTCATCCTCACCCAAGGATATGCTTATAGATTTTAGAGAGACAGGAAGGGAGAAAGAGAGGGGGGGAGAAATACTGATGTGAGAGAGAAACATCTATTGGTTGCCTCTTGCACATGCCCTGACTGGGGACTGAACCCACAACCCAAGCATGAGCCCTGAGTGGGAATTGAACCCACAACTCCTCAGTTTATGGGATGATGTTCTAACAAGCCACAAAGGCCAGGGCTAGTCTTTAACTTTAGAAATATTAGTTCAGATCTTCTGAGGATCACATGTGAAGGGAATATGGTTTATAAACTTTGGGGTTTATCTTTTCATTCTGACATAAATAAAGAGTCATAATTAAGAATCTTCCAGATGACTATGGTTGACAGTCTGTTTATATGGGTGTGTAGAAAGTTACTGGAGCCATCAAGTTTCAGCTGAGTGCACAGCTGAGTTTCACCACACCCTTTCTGACCCTTCAAGCTTTTGCATCATATTGCATAAGCAATCCTGCCTCTTGCATTGTTGGTTTTAACCACCCACATCCCATGTGAGTTTTGGCCTCATTCCTTAATAAAGCTTGCTATAGTTGTGATAACCTATTAACATTTCTCAAATGTAAGTAATGCATATTTGTAATTGTGTTCATATTAATTTTCTCTCCCAGCAATAATATAATGTTGATCGTAAGTCAGCTCCATGCTATTTTCTTATTGTGAAATAAAAGAGAAAATAAAAATAGAATCATAAGCTCTAATAAGAAAAAATTATAGTAATATTTAAAGAAGCACAGAAGATCTTCTGAGGGGAATCAAATTACCAGAGAAGTTCTGAAACGAGTGACAACAAAGCCTAGGTTAGAAGAAAGAATGAAACCAGACTCACTGGATACCAAACAAAACTCACTTATAGCAGAATCCATGCCATAAAGGATGCATTGTAAAATATTCATGAACACTTCTGTTGTATGTTATGTGATTCTTAATTTTGAGAATAATTAGAGATTTTTGCACAGAGTATGTTAACCGAACACAAAATCAGATAAATGTTAAATTTCAGCCAGGAATCAGTGTTGTGCCCATATCCAGGTAAAGAGATGAAAAAATCAATTTTACCTGCATACTAGCCATGTAAATGTGTCATCATAATAGATGTGTGTGTCCTAAGGGATTCATATCTACTGTGATCTCTTCTTCACTTGCTGACATAATCTTTTTCCAACTCCGTTCTCAATTGCATATATGGACTAATTACATATCATTGTCCTGTTGAGACAGCCTCAAATGACTGTCAGTGGATGAATGGATAAACGAAATGTGGTACATATATACCACAAAGCTGAGACGCAAAGCCATCTAGAGAGGGCTAGGAACAAGGAAGATCTACCTCAAGACACATTATAATAAAACTACCCAAATCAAAGAGACTCTTCAAAGTAGCAATAGAAAAGAAGTTTGTCACTTTCATGGGAACCCATTTCCATAAGGCTATAAGCAGATTTCTCAGCAGAATCTTACAGGCTAAGACAGAGGAAAGTAATATATGAGGGGGATTCAAAAAGATAAAACCACAGAATTTATTGATGCAAAATTGTGTCTATTCTTACATGTTTAAACTTCAGTCACCTTCAAAGTACTGTCCATTTGCTGCAATACACCATTGAGATGTTTTCTCCACAACTCTAAACAGTTTTTGAACTTGTCAATTTTGATGCCTTTTAGTGCTTTAATGTCTTTTTTATTTCACCTCTTCCACATGGGCAAAACATTTCCCTTTAAGGACCTTTTTCATCTACAAACAAAAAAATGTCATTTAGAGGAGATCAGGTGAATAAGGGGCGTGGGACAAGGGGGTCATGCCATTTTTCATCAATGCCTGCTGAACACTCAGCACAGTGTGGGCAGGTGCACTAGTAAATCACCCATCATGAAATGGGCAAACATGTTGAAAGGGCCTTCAAAAAGTTTTGCTGAAGCCCAACACAGCCTTTCACAACAACGCCAGATGGTACACTAATACAGATGGGTTCCTAGAACACTCACCTAGTGGGGGAAGCCTGTACTACAAGGGGCCTGCCCTCCAGAAAATAATTTCTGTTTTGTGGGGGAGGTCCCCCTCATATTTATAGACCTTAAAGGAATAAACTGACAACCAAACACTATATCTAGCAAAGCTATCCTTCAGAAATGAAGGAGAAAGAGTTTTCCAGACAAAAGCTAAAAGAGTTCACCACCACCACTAGACCTGACTTACAAGAAATGTTGAAATAAATCATTCAAGCTGGAATGAAAGGACACTAATCAGTAACATGAAAACTTGTAAAAATATGAAACACATTTGTAAAGGTAAGCACATAGTGACTCTATAGAATACTCTAATGCTGTAATTTCGTGGTGTGTTAAACATTTAACTCTAGTATAACGATCAAAGAATAAAAGTGTTAAAAATAGCTATAGAAACAATAATTTGTTAATGGACACACAATATCAAAAGATATAAATTGTGAAATTAGAAATAAAACGTGGGTAGAAATAAAGGGGTAGTTTTTTATAGGAATAAAATTGTTATCAGCAAGTCACAAAAGACAGTGAGAGAGGAAGAAAGGAAATATATTTCAGCCAGAAAATCATTAAGAAGGTGGGATCATGAAGTCCTTACATACCAATAATCAACTAACTCTAAATGAAAATGGATTGAATTCTGCAACCAAAAGGCATAGGACACCTGAATGGATTTTTAAAAATGAAAACAAACAAACAAACAAATGAACAAACAACAACAACAACAACAAAAATAAGACCCAATTATATGCTGCCTACAAGAGACTCACTTCAGCTTCAAGGACATACATGGGGTTAAAATGAAAAAGGAGAAAAAAATTGTCCATCCATCAATGGAAAGGAGGGGTAGGTATACTTACATCAGACAAAATAGACTTTAAGTCAAAAACTGTGATAATAGACAAAGGGTCCATACATCAAGCAGATATAACAATTATAAATACATATGCACACAACAGCAGAATACCTAAATATATTAAGCAAATGCCAACAGATCTTAAGGGAGAAATAGAGAGCAATACAATAAGTGTATGGGAATTCAGTGGCCCACTTTCAACAATGAACAGATCATCCAGACAGACAATCAGTAAAGAAACATTGGATTTGAACTATACTTTTGATCCAATAGACCTAATGGATTCAGAACATTCTACCCAACAGCAGCAGCATACACATTCTTAAGAACAGGCAGAATATGCTTCAGAAGAGATCATATGTTAGGTCACAAAACAAGTTTCAGCAAATTTAAAAGGATTAAAACCACACCAAGTATCTTTTCCCACTACAGTGGAACGAACCAGAAATCAATAACAGGATGACAACTGGAAAATTAACCAATGTGGAAATTAAACAGCACACTCATGAACAACCAATGGGTCAAAGAAGAACTCAAAAGGGATATCAAAGTATATCTTGAAACAAATGGAATTGGAAACACAACACACCGAAATTTGTGAGATGCAGGGGAAGCAGTTCCAAGAGGAAAGGTGGAAGTGGTCAATGCCTACACTAAGACACACACGAAAAAAGATATCTACTAAACAACCTAACTTTACACTACAAGTAACTAGCAAAGGAAGAATACACTGAGCCCAAAGTTAGTAGAAGGAAGAAAATAGCAAATATCAAAGGAAAAGTAAATAAAATAGAAAATAGAAAAACAATGGAAAAATCAACAAAAATAAGACTCCTTTTTAAAAAGATAAACAAAATTGAAAAACTGTAGTTAGATTTACCAAGAAAATAAGAGAGAGGACTCAGAAACATAAAATTATAAATCAAAGAAGAGACATTACAAATGATACAACATAAGTACAGAGGATCATAAGTGACTATTATGCACAGATGTATGCCAACAAATTAGACAATCTAGAAGAAATGGATAAATCCAAGAAACATACAACCTACCAAGTCTGAATCATGAAGAAATAAAAACTCTGAACAGACCAATATTAAGGATAAAAGTAGAATAATTAATCAAAAATCATCCCCCCATAAGAGCCCAGAACCAGATGGCTTCACCAGTGCATTCTACTAAATATTTAAAAAAATTAATGGCAATTCTTCTCAAACTGTTCAAAAATGTCAAAATAGGGAACACTCCCAAACTTATTTTAAGAGAGCAGTAGTTTTTGGATACCAAAACCAAGTAAGACTACTACAAGAAAAGGAAACTATAGATCAATGTAGCAGATAAATATAGTTGCAAAATTTTGAATAAAATATTAGCAGATAGAATTCGACACATTTAAAATATCAAACAACACAATCAAGTGGTATATATTCCTAGGGTGCAAGGTTGGTTACCATATGCAAATTAATAAATATAATATACCACACTAATAAAATGAAAGCTAAAAATCACTTTATCATCTAAATCATACTAAAACAGTCAGTTACCATGGTACCTTGGTACTTGTTAATTCATTTCAGAACTTGTGATGAGTGCCAAAACCAATGAGTAATGAATGATGAAGCATTTTCTCTTTTGGGTGGTCCTGTGACTTACACAAGTTCTAGCAAGTATGATGGGTCCCAAGAAAGCGCCAAGTGTGGAAACATTCTTTTCTTATCAAAATGCAACAAGTAAAGGGTTTGACAAGTTCTAACCCCAATGAGTATTGAGATATGACTGCATTATATTGTTTTAAAAAATGTAAACTTCATATAGAGTCACAAAAAGATTTCAAATATCTAAAGCAATCTTAAGAAAGAACAAAGCTGAAGGCCTCACAAAGCTACAGTAATCAAAACAGTATGGTACTGGTACAAAAGTAGATATGTGGACCAATGGAACAGGATCAAGATCCCACAAATAAACCCACTCATACACATTCAACAAATATTTGAAAAGGGAACTACAAATACTAAATAGGGAAGGGATAGTCTCTTGAGAAGGCAATGCTGGGAAAACTGAATATTTACATTCAAAAGGATGAAATTTTCACGTATTTTGCATCACAAAAATTAACTAGGAAAGAATTAAGGATCTAAATATGAGACCTGAAACCATACAACTCCTAGATAAAAATACAAGGAATAGCTCCTTGACTTTGGTCTCAGCAATGATTTTTTTTTTTTTTTGATTTGGCATCAAAAACATAAGC
The DNA here is from genome assembly GCA_039655065.1 of Glossophaga mutica. Classification (NCBI taxonomy): domain Eukaryota; kingdom Metazoa; phylum Chordata; class Mammalia; order Chiroptera; family Phyllostomidae; genus Glossophaga; species Glossophaga mutica. The sequence continues at coordinate 165,817,561 of CM077303.1, forward strand.
AACAAAAGGAAAAATTAACAAGTGCAATTATATGAAACTGAAAAGCTTCTGCACAATTAAAGAAGCAGTCAACACCATAAAAAAGCAACCTGTGGAATGGGAGAAAATATTTGCAAACCATATGTCTGGTAAGGGGTTCATTTCCAAAATATGAAATATATACGGGACTAATAAAATCTATTAGCAAAATTCCCCAAATAATATCATTTTAAAAAATAGTCAGAGAGCCTGGCTGGTGTGGCTCAGGGGAATGAGTGCTGGCCTGCCAACCACAGGATCACTGGTTCCATCCCCAGTCAGGGCACATGCCTGGGTTGCAGGCCAGGTCCCCAGTAGGGGGTGCAAGGAGCAACCTCACATTGATGTTCTCTCCCTCTCTCCCTCCCTTCCCCTCTCTCTAAAAATAAATAAATAAAATCTTTTTTTAATTGCCAAAGGACCTGAATAGATATTTTTCCAAAGGTAACATAAAAAAGTGTTGAACCTCACTAATCATCAGGGAAATGCAAATCAAAACCACAAAGTATCTCATACCTGTTAGAAGGACCATTATCAAATAAGCAAGGGATAACAACAAATGGTGGTGAATATATGGAATAAATAGATCCCCTGTGCACTGTTGGTGGGAAGGTAAATTGGTTCAGCCACTATGGAAAACAGTATGGAAGTCCTAAAAAAATTAAAAGTGACCCAGCAATCTCACTTCTGGGTGTATATCCAAAGGAAATGAAATCACTATTGGAAAGAGTTATTTGTACCCTCAAGTTCATTGCAGCTCTATTCACAATAGCCAAAACATAGAAACAAACGAGAAGTCCATTTATGGATGACTAGATTTAAAAAACGTGATGTAGATGAATGAGTGAATATTATTTATCCATAAAAAAGAAGTAAATTCTACCATTTGGAACAACATGGATAAAACTTGAGGGCATTATGCTAAGTGAAATGTCAAAGAATGACAAATAATGTATGAACACACCTATACATAGAATCTAAAAAAAGATAAATTCATAGAAACTGGGAGGATATTGGTCATTGCCAGAGGCTGAGGGATGGGGCATATGAACAGATACTGGTCAATGGATACAAACTTCCAACTTAAGGGTAATAAACTCTAAAGATCTGTGTATGTGTTGTGGCTGTAGCTAAACAATGCTACTATATAGTATATTGAAAGTTCCTAATTGTGTAGATATTAAATATTCTTACCATAACAACAACAAAATGATAATTACGTGAGGTGAAAGGTGTGTTAATTAACCTTATTGTGGTAAACATTTCTCAATATATATTTGTATCTAATCATCACATTGTATATCTTTAACTTACATAATGTTATGTCAATTTCATCTTAATAAAGCTGGAAAGAATATCTAAAACCAGTAACCTAACTTTTCACCTTAAGGAATTAGAAAAAGAAAATAAGCTAAATTTAAAGCAAGCAGAATGAAGTAAAGATTAGAGGGAAATGAATGAAGAATTGAAAAACAATAAAGTCAGCAAAACCAAAAGGCATTTCTTTGAATAATCAAAATTGACAAACCTTTAGCTCAATAATCAAGAATAAAAGGGAAAAGACTCAAGTAAGTGAAATCAGGAATGGAAAGTGTACATTACCACCAGCCTCATGGAAATTTAAAAAAGAATGACTATAAGGGAATATTATGCACAACAGCATGCCATCAAATTAGGTAACAAATGGACAGATTCTGAGAAAAACACAAAATACCAAAATAGGCTCAAAAGAAGGTAGAACATCTGAATAGGCCCATAACAAGTAAAAACATTGAAGTAGTAATCAAAAGAACTTTCCACAAAGAAAAACCCCAGACCCAGGTGGCTTCATTGGTGAGTTGTACCAAATTAATACCAATTCTTCAAACTTTTCCAAAAAAAGAGATGAGGGAATACTTGTTAACTATACATTCTATGATGCTAATTTTATCCTGTCAAAATTGGATAGCATTCACAAGAAAAGAAGAATACAGGCCACTATCTCTTAGGAATGCGGTTGCAATAATCCTAAAAAATCCTAGAAAAATGAGTTCAGAATCTTAGTAAAAGGAATGTATCCCATTTAAAAGTGAACTTTATTTCATAAAGGCAAGGTTTGTTCAACATACCAAAATCAATGCAGTACACCATACCAAAGAATAAAGGGAAGAAAGGCCTAGTCATATGAGATGTAGAAAAAGGAATGTGACAATGTCCATCATCCACTCATGATTTAAAAAAACACTCAAAAAACTAGGGATAGAAGGGGTCTTGCTCAACCTGTTAAAGGGCATAAATGAAAAACTCACAGCTAACGTACTTAATAGTGAGAGAGTTAAAATTTTCCCTCTAACATCAAGAACAAGACAAAACATTCACTATCGACATTTCTATTCAGCACTGTATTGGGGAGGTTAAGGGGTGGAGGAATTCAGCAAAAATGAAAAAGGACTCATGGACATGGACAACAGTGTGGTGACTGCAGGTGGGTGGGAGGTATAAGGGGGTTTAATGGTAATGAAAAATACAATAATTTTTTTAAAGACAAGCTCATAAATAAATTAATTAAAAAACAAAACACTGTATGGGGGTTCTAGCCAGGGTAATTTGGCAAGAAAATTAAAATCGACCATATTGGAAAGAAAAAAACATTTAACTATATTTGCAGATAAAATAACCTTACATATGAAAAACTAAAGAACCTATAAAAATTATAAGAACTAATAAATGAGTTCACAAAGGTGGCAGAATTTCTTTTTAAAGATTTTATTTATTTAATTTTAGACCGAGGGGAAAGGAGGGAGAGAAACATCAATGTATGGTTGCCTCTTGCGCACCCTTCTAGGGACCTGGCCTGAAATCCATTCTTGTGCCCTGATTGGGAATCGAACCGGCGACCCTTTGGTTTGCAGACCAGTGCTCAATCCACAAAGCCACACCAGCCAGGGCCCAAGGTTGCAGAATTTGAGACTAATAAGCAAAAGTCAGTTTTATTACTGGTCAAATCATATCCTCAAAAATTCGTGTTGAAGTTCTAATCATTAGTACTTCATTATGTGACTTTATTTAGAGATAAGTCCTTTAAAGAAGATAGTATGTTAAAATGGGGCCATTAGGGTGTGCCTTAATTCAGCCTGGCTGGTGTTACATGAAGAGGAAATTTGGACACAAAGAGAGAGACTTCAGGGATGCACCAGCACAGAGCAAAGACCATGTGAGGTCACAGAGAGAATGTATGTATTTGCAGCAAGTCAAGGAGAGAGGCCTCTGAAGAAATCGGGCCTGCTGACATCTTGATCTTGGAATTAGCCTCCAGAACTATGAGAAAATGAATTTATGTTGTTTAACCCACTCAGCCTGTGGCATTTTGTTCCCACATCTCTAGCTAACTAATATACTAGCCATATACAATCTAGAAATGACATTAAGAAAACCATTCTATTTATAATTGCATCCAAGAGGATGAAAGGCTTAAGAATAAATACAACAAAAAAAGTGCAAGGCTGGTATACTGAAAACTACAAAACAATTTTGAAAGAAATTTAAAAAGGCCTAAATAAATGAAAAGGCATTCCATATAAATGGATTGAAATATTCAATATATATCTAACTATTCATATGGTAAAGGTGAGAGAGGAAATTTAAATTTTTTTAATCAGTATTTTTAAGTTGTTGATATTGTACAGTTTTCTGTCTTTTACCCCGCCCCCATCCCTCCCCACCTTCCTCCCATTTCCACCCCCCATAGTTTTTGTCCGTGTGTCCTTTATACTTGTTGCTCTAAACTGTTCCCCTAAAATTCCCTCCCCTCCCCCTCTGGTCACTGTCAGACTGTTCTCAAATTCAGTGTCATTGTTTATATTATGCTTGTTTGTTTGTTTTGTTGATTAAGTTCCTGTTAAAGGTGAGATCATATGGTATTTGTCTTTCACTGCCTGGCTTATTTTGCTCAGCATGATGCTCTCCAATTCCATCCATGCTGTTGCAAAGGGTAGGAGCTCCTTCTTTCTTTCTGCTGCATAGAATTTCATTGTGTAAATGTACCACAGTTTTTTGATCCATTCATTAACTGATGGGCACCTAGGTTGCTTCCAGCACTTGGCTATTGTAAATTGTGCTGCTATGAACATAGGGGTGCATAGGTTCTTTTGAATTGGTGTTTCAGGGTTCTTAGGATATAACCCAAGCAGTGGAATTGCTGGGTCAAAAGGTATGTCCATATTAGTTTTCTTAGAAAGTTCCATACTGTTTTCCATAGTGAAATTTAAATTTTTTTAAAAAGAAAACAAGAGGAAAGCACGATGAGGAAAGGAATTGCAGTAGAAGCCACCAGGACTGACGTTAGCCTGGTTGCGCCCTGTGGTGCAGAGCCCTCCAGCAGTGAGCATGAGCCTCACAGTCTGTGCCTGGAGGACGAGCCTCCACCAAGGCTCTGCAGAAGCACAGTTTCTGCTGGGGCTGACAAACTTAGGGAACATAAGGTCTGTCCAGAAGGTATCCAGCCATGTACTATGAAGAATAGAGGCGTTTATTGAAAAAGATACAAGATTACAGGAAACATTGTACAGAGGACAATGACACCTCAGTCCCCTTTGAAAAAGGCACCTTGGGACCTCACACAGTTTTCCCGATCGCCATCAGCTGCCCCATCGTATTTTCCTGAATCTCTTTGACAGTCTGAAATCTCTTCCCTTTCAAAGGTGATTTTAGATTTGGGAAAAGGCAGAAGTCACAGGGAGTGAATTCCCAAATCTGGGCCATGGGGGGCTGAGTGATTTGATGTTTCACCAAAAAACTCTGTGTGACACAGGAAGCATGAGTGGGTGTGTTGTGATGAACTTGCCAATCACCAGTTGCCCATAGCTTTGGCTTTCTGAATCAGCCAAACAGCTTCCGATGAGGAATGTTCAAGCTTAACAGAAAATTTGATGCAGGTCTGCTGCTCTACTTGCTCAGTCATTTTGAATGCAATGGCCACACAGTACACATGCTCACTCAATGGGGTCTGCCATCCAGCCCCACTGACTAGTACAGTGAAGTCTTCATTGTTTACACATGTGCATTCCAGTCTGCTGTCCTTGGCTGCCAGGTTATATTTGTGTTGTGCAAACAGTTTTCATTATATTAATAATGTTTGGACTTTTTCAGGACAGACCTCGGTATTTCCTGTGATTCAGATATTTTTATCAGTTCAGAAAAATCTGGATGGGATCTAAGGCTGACAATGATGTCCGCAACATTCAGCATTTTCAGAACTTTTCCTATGCTCTGCTATTAAGCATTGTGCAGCATATTCTTTAACATGTCTATTTTATGTGTTAATTCACTAAGTGCTTGTTGAGCACTTGCCCATTTTCCATTCTTACAAAATGTAGGATTTGAATTAATCATTCAATATAATTGAGGGATAAGGTCTGTTTCTGCTACACATTGTTACTACTTGAAGTGTAAGATTATGTTCTTACCCTCTTAAAGAGTATACAATCCCATTTTAATAATTTGTTTTCTACTATTTTGTGTTGCACTTTTTGTACTTTGCTGTATGCTGGTCAAAAACACCCATGAGCTTACTGAGATTTAAAAAGAAGATGGTATAAACATTTGCCATTTTAAAGCAATATATTATTTTTTCTATGAATGAACCAAATATAATTTTATTGTTAATATCATAAATGTAGCATTGATATGAGGATAAAATGCATTATGTATTCTTGCATGTTAAATGTTCCCATAAATAAAGAGTAATGTTAGCTGTTAGGTGGATTTTTTTTTTTAAATCCTTATTTGATTCAAAACACTTCATAAAATTTTTATTTAAAACTATAAAGAGCAAAACACTAAAATATGCATAGATAATGTAATGAAATCCCAGTTGATTCTGAGAGCAGAAGTCAGCCAAAATGAATGAATGAGTCTTGCAATTGCATACTACAGGTCAAAATTAGCCCTATAAAATAAGGGAAAGGAAATGCCATAGACCTAAAGGAAAATGTCGTAATATTAGTTTAGGATTGAATCAAAGCAATCTACTAATAGCAATTTCCCTTTATCGAAAGCAACTATAGAAAGTTTCAACAAATTCTATTAAAATGAACACAGCTATTTTGTAAAATAATAACAATAACAACAACAATAAAGATTACAATAAATACTAAGCACTCCACAGCCTGTTTTGCATCTCATTTTTTCCCTAAGCATCCCGTTAGCCAAGTTTCAATTTAGAACAGGTCCTTAGAAACACAGCAACATAAGAGTTGGAGGTGAGATGAAATGAGTAATTTAAATTACCTTTATAAAGATAATATTGCACTTGTAATGTTTAAAAACCTCTGTGAAAGCTGGTATAGATAAGGGTTGCAAACACTTTTGAGATATGTACAGACATTAGCTCAGGGCCTAACGTCTACCTAAAATTCTATGTAGTTGAAAATGATTCTGAGATATGATCCTAAGATGTTAAAGGAGCAAGTGTTCCGCAAATTCCACACCTTTGTCATGGATGAAGAACTCAAGTGGTACTCTTCTGTGATTTCTGATTCATTGTTCATTGAGAGGTAAGCTAAAATTAAAGCAGTGGGTTAAAAAAAAAAAAAACAACCCAGCAATTCAGTTAACTACAGAAAAATAGAAACAGACCTCACTCATTATAACACTTCTAACAAATCAGATGGAAGATGACACTTTCCATAAGAAATCTTAATTTCTCTCCATGAAATTGAAACAGACAATTCAATGGTGAAATGTATTGGCAAACTCAAAGCATTTAGGCCACAGGTACTTTTATGCTACTTTTAATTAGCCAAGGTTATTTGAGTAAGCAACTCCATTACACTCTGAACATATTGTCTTAAATACATTGCGATGATTGGTTGCTTGTTATAATGTAAAGAAAAAATATGATTGATTTTTGCTCATCTTCATCTTCTCTTATACTTATTTTCTATGTGGTCAGCTCTTCAGAATAAGATTAAAATATGAGCAAAATGAAATAATTAAACAGTACCAGTGAGAAATAAAACACATATATTAAAAGCCTCTCCAGACTCTGAATTACTACCTGACTCTTTCATTTTGGGAATCAAATTTCCACTGACAGGTTTATAGCTTCAATCTGGAGGGCAAAGCATTCCTGACAACAAACAACAAGAAAAATAAACATGGCTAATTTGTACATATAATAATAATGATAAAAAGAAAGAAAATGATACCAGGAAGAGGTGGGGACTTGTTTGGGAGACAGCCATTTTTCTACTGTGAAAGTAGAGGGAAGTACTCCAGACCAAAAGAAGAGATGCTTTCTTGAAATGGCTCCTGCTGGATTCCTGTGATTTTTTCATGTAGTGGGAGTTGAAGTTGAATGAAATGTGGTTTTAGGAGGCTTTCCACATAGATTCATGTGGACAAAAAAAAAAAAAAAAAAAAAAAAAATCAGTTAAAAGACAATCACATTTTGATAAGACTCAGTTTTCCAATTTAATGTTAAGCAGATAGTGTCCTAGGTGCTCTATATGTAACATTACATTGAACTTAAAAATTCTTGTTGAGCAGAAATTTAAAAAAAAAAAAGAGGTTTCCTGTGTATATTGAGGTGGAAGAAATGAACCTGCTGGGAGACTGCAGTCATTGGGCATAACAAAGTGTGTGTGCATGACCTTTCTCTCAATATATATGTGTGTATTTACATTTAATTCTTAAAAATACATATTAATTCTGAAATAAATAGCAAATTGAGTATTGAATTGGGGAAAACATGTTACACTTCCTGTTTTCTGTTTCACCAGCTAAGTGACCATGGTCACTTTCTGCATCAAATTAGCAGAGTGGTAAAGTGCTTATCCATGGCATCTATCAACTCCTCCAAGAGCATGGAACAGAGTGGATAAGAATACACTAAAAAGACATTTTGAACTTAGAACACTGAAGTGAAATCTCCATTTGATCTAGGAGTTCCTCTTTCCTCTCCCTTCTCTGAGAAACATAAAGTCATGTACTTAATTCCAGGCACTGATCTCAATTCTTTAATCTGCAGTATTAACTCATTTAATTCAATACAACACCTACAAGGACGTTACTACAATTCTCCCCATTTGATAGCTGGGGAACTGAAGCACGGAGATTAAGAAAACTGCTTAAAGTGATATAGCTATTTATTGCGGGAGGTGAATTTCCAGCCCATTCTAGTTATAGAATCTGTACTTTTAACCAATATGTTTTACTCACTTTCTTTGTATTATCCCGTTAATATGAGGTTAACTGAAAAATAAGATGTAAACTAATGAGAGGAGGTGGAAAGGGTTAACACTAAAAGCACATTCTCCAGCATGAAAAAACAAAAACAAACTAGCTAGCGAAAGCCAGTTAAAGCCTCCGCAGGATATTCAATGGGCCTCCTGTTTCTTCAACCTCTCGCTTTCGCTCCGGCTTACACTTTACAAAGCAGCTGTGGCCGGTGGACCACGCTGCCGCGCGCCTCCGTCCTCGACTCCCCTCGCGGATCTGGGGTCCAAAGGGGCTTCAGGCGCGCTCTGGTTTGCTTTCCTCACGCTCCAACCACTGCCACACACTCTCCCGGAAGAGAAGTGTAATTAACCCTTTAGCATACTTGAAGCACCCCTTTAGTGGGCCGAGAGCCCCCGCAGTCCAGCGCGTGAGGCAACGCTGGGGCCAGGTGGGTGCGAGCGCCGCTGGCTGGAGGGCGGGCGGGGTGCAGGGATGGCGCCCGTTGGGCGCGGAGCTGTCTCCTGGTACTCCCCCCGATCGCCTTTCTCTCTGCCTCTCCTAGTGCGCGGGGCTGGAGTTGCTTTCTCACTACCCCTTGTATTACTCCCCGGGTTTAATCTCTCCGCGGCTTCTCAGCCAGCGTGGAGGAAAGTGCAGCCATTGGACAGGTCCGTGCTAGCTGCTGGTTTCGGGGAGGAAGGCGGGGGGCAGAAGGCTGGAGGAGCGAGGGGGAGGGAAAAGAGAGGAGGGAGGAGGGTGCAGCGGCGGATCTGGCAAATTGCGAGCTGCCTTTCCTTCCCAAAGTGTGGAGCAGGAGCGCTGGGGGGCGCGGCGGCGCCTCCTCCGCCAGCAAACTCCAGGGTTCGGCTGGGCTTGGGGCCATCGCTTCCTTAGCCAGGAGGAACCCTCTCCCAATAGGTTTCACCCTGACTTTTTTCCACCCGTCTCTTTCTTTTTCCTCCCCCCCCCCTTTTTTTTAAATATTTTTTTTCCCTGGCTTTGGACCTCAGACTGCTGTAGCTTGAGCCTTCCCAGGGCTCAGCTATTTGGGGCTTTCCATCCCTCCGGTTGCGAGAAAGGACACGCGCCCGGTGTCGGGAGAAGAAAAGAAGAAAAACTTGTCCGAGGGGTTTCGCCAGTCCACAGTAACCCCTCCCGCAAACCCAAACCTCCCTCTGGGCCATCCCAAGACTAAGGAAAGTTCGTTCAGTGCCGACTGCTTTCTTGGATTTGAAGGAGGCACCCGCGCAGGCTGTGGAATTAGATCTGTTTTGAACCCAGCGGAGCGCATCGCGGGGGCTCGGAAGGCACCGGGGTGGCGCTGCCTGTGCGGAAGCGAGAGTTTGCGAGGCCCGGGTGCAAGTGGTCTTTCCTCCCCCTGGGTGTTGTTTGGTGTCTGGGGTGAGGGCTGCGAGTGTTGTGGCAAGTTGCGAAGAGAGACCCGGAGGTCCAGAGAGGACTGCGCTTCCCCTCGTACTCCCTTCCTTCTTGCTGCAGGGTGTGAAATCCCAGCGAAATATACAGAGGCCTCCTGGTACTGCCAAGACCTGTCCGCAGCGTTAAGCCCTGCCATCCCCATTCCCACTGGGAGCCCAGGGCGCCAGGGAAGGACTGGCGGGTAGGAGGAGGGAGGTCGCGGCGGCGGCATGGCGAGGTTCCCGAGGGCCGACCTGGCCACTGCAGGAGTTGTGTTACTTTGCCACTTTTTAATGGACCGGTTTCAGTTCGCTGAAGGAGAGCCTGGAAACCAAATCGGTGGTAAGATGCACTTTCGCTTGTTGATTTTGTATGCAACTGAAGACCTCTCTGGTACCCTATTCTCAACCCACCCCCCACCTCTATCTGCCCTTGGGAAAGTTAATGCAATTGCTTTTCGGGTAAATTTGGGCTTCCCAAATGGGGAAAATAGGGTTGGCTAGCAAGGATGGAGGGGCCTGGGGGTTTTCTTGAGGATTCGGGTTTGCATCACCTGAGCGCCAGGGGGTAGTACTGACTCCCCCAAGTCGGCAGAGAGGGCTCTGGTTTAAGAGCAAATCTGTGGATACTTCGCCCAGGAGCTGCCATCCCGGGGCTGTCTCATCTCCGACTCCTCCTCCTTCCCTGCCGCCGGGATAAAATGAGCGAGTGTGTGATGGGGGCTGTGGGTGGGAGACGTGGTGGCAGCTGGGGATTGCAGGGCTTCGGTCAACTGGACAAAATTACCAGTGGCCTCACCTTCCTCTACGCAGTCCCCCGGCTTAGCTCCCTTTCTCTGTCTGGTGCTGAGTGGGTGCTGGAAGTGGGGCAGAGTGGGTGCGGCGGGGCGCCGAGAAGCGTGGGAGGTGGAGCGCGCGCCGATCTGTAGACCTACCCTTGGCGTCGTTGTCCTCCCTCGGCCGGCTTCGTAGACAGGCCCAAAGGTGCCGGGGTTTTTCTGAGTGCCCTGACGTTGCCCACCGCCCCTCGCCCGGCGCAGCCCTGGCATCCTCATTTTCCCAGGGGCAGCGCCTCCTGCTCCGGCAGCTGCTCTTGTCAGGTGTGCGCCCAGCCAGGAGCCGCGCCCCCGGGGCCACCGCAGAGCCCTGGAAGCCGCCCTCCTCCTGCCTCCCGCCGGCTCCTCCAGGCGAGGCTCTGATGAGCCCCAGGTCTGGCTACCACCCGGGACCCTGCCCACTGCCAACCGGTGCCTGCCCCCCATTTCTACCCCTCAGGAAGAAAGTGAAGAAACAGATAGAGAGGGACCTTGGCAGAAATTTGTAAGCTCGAGTGGACTTCGAGAGGAGGTGAAATGAGAAAATAAACAAGAAAAGCAAGGAAACATTTCTGTTCAGGATAATAAGGTTTTATTTTCATTCTGAGGGCGGGGGGTGGGGGATGGTAAGTGATTTCTCCGGAAGTACACAAGTATACGAAAATGTCAAACGTGTAAGTGGCAGATGAAAGAGAGCTAGAGAGGGAACCTGGGATTCCAGGTGAAGTGAATCTCGAAGGAGGTCCGTGAATGAAATATCACCAGCGGGGACTTGGAATACAGCCCAAACACTGTGTCTGCCCCTAGGTGTAAATTTTTAGAGAAAGCACAGATTCATGATTGGAGGCGGGTGTGTGCTTGTACTGGGAGCGCTAGGGCAACATGATAACAACACTTTTAAAACTGAATAAAATACAAATTTCCTGGATGTTGATTTGTCTTTATCGCATGTAATTGTTCTCCATGCATGGACATGGGTCGTTCTTGACTAGGTATTATTTAGATCAATAGATCATACCTCTGTTTATTTCTGACACATTCCATTTGTTAAAGAACAAGAAAGACTGACCCTTCCAGGCAATAACACATTTATTCTAAAAGGTGCACCAGTAATTTTCATGGATGTATTTATGGAATAAATGAAAGGCTTTAAACATGTAAGCAATTTAATGCATCTCAAAGGAGGTGAGTCGTGTGCGTGCCAAAATGCACCCAAAGTTATTGGAAAACTTCTTTGGCACTGGGTGTAAGTAATGCATTACGGTAAAAAATAAAACGTCAGCAAATGCTTATTTTTTTTCTGAAAGTTTTCATTAATACTATATTACTGTGGAAAGAATATGTACAAAAATTACTATTCTAAGTTATTTAGGATGAAATTCATTTCACTCTAAAATTGGTCAGATAATTAAAAACCTTTGGTTTGGGAAATATAAAATACTTATATTGTTCAACATAAATGTTCAGGTATCATAAACTAATCCAATATTTCTGGTGGAAAACTACTCTAGAAACCCATATATTTTTAGGATTAAGAAAAAAAGGAATAGTTTTAAATTTCCTGACAAATGTATTTGAAGATTTATTCAAACTGAAGTTTTCTGGATACTAGTCCATACAGTTTTATTAAATAATCTTGGAATTAAATGGTTAGCCTACTGAATATATAAAATACAACAATGAAATGGAGGGAAAAAATACAGCTTCTTTTGTAAAGTAGTCTCGCTAAAAGTTCAACACAATAAATAAAAAACGGCCAACAGTCTTGAAATTTGGCATGTAACAATCAGGATTTTTATTATAGACAATTTGGCATGGGTAGAAAATCTGATTTCATAACAGGGTTATTTTATTAAGCATTACTTCAGAAAACTGCAGTTGATTTTATTGCCACTAGAGGGCAGAGAAATTGCTATGGTAATCTATTCCTGTCTTTCCTAAATATGACTAAGTGATCCGTAATATTTTGTTTTTCATATTTAGTTTATTTTGGTATTTCAGTTTTTATTAATGGGTAGCAATTTAATGAGAGTTTATTATATTTTTGTTTTTATTGAAATTAACTGAGTATTAACTCATTCCACCCCCTACATGTAAAAAGACCTACGCTTTGAATCTTCTTGTGGTATAATAAGTGCAGTGGAAAATCAAAATACCGTCTTTTGCATTATTGTTGGAGATTATTTAAAAATTGCTGTGGAATTACCAAAAACGCAACTTTAAAATACCTCTCAGTAAAAGTTCATTATTATATAATTAACTTTAAGATTGAATGTACTTTATGCATACCTAAAAACTATTTGTTCATACTAAATAGTATATCTCAACACCAGTATTTAGAGAAAAATAAGCTTAAGATAATTCTAAATTTTATAATTCTCAAATCTATTTATTAGACACTCATTTTTACACAATGAAGTTACTGAAAAACAGTTTAGAAATGATGTCAAAGGAGAAGGATGTCTTAATGTCTTGAAAAATTCTAAAACTTAAGTAAGAAAAAATGGCCTAAAATATGTAGTTAGAGTTTGATCTGATTATTACTCTTAAATGTGACTTAATGTACTAACAAGGAAGTTCATTACTATTGTACAGAAAGTGCAAAACTAGTTTGGGACCCAAGGGGATTTTAACTTCTTAAATTTTCTGATATTGTTATGTTCTAGGGACAGTTTATTTTGAACAGATTATTTACATCTTTTTAGTTGTTTCTCCAGTTGGATATTTTTCTGTTACTTTCTGCTTTCATTGGAATTATAAAACTTAGTTTGAAACATTAATAATTTTGGAGTTATGAGAGTGTCTACATTGAGATAAACTGTCACTAGTATAAAATTTCTAACTGTTTGTATGTATGCCTCAGACAATAATAGCCATTACTTGTGACTGCTTATAAAATTTTTTAAATATGAAATGTGAGAGTCTTTTTTTTTCTTTAGATAATAGATACAAGTTGAAGCCTGAAGTTGGGCAGGTTTGGACTGGACATCAGTGTGATCTACAACATTTATGTCACAGATAAGGTTTTAGGTCATGGATGTCTGCATAGAGACTTTGAATTATTATAATTAGAACATTGTGCATTTGTGAAATCTGATCCTTAGAAATGGGCTTTTATCAAGGAGAATGTGCTTGAGTAAAGATAATGGAAGAACTTGCTTGCTCTGAACAGTTTTCTTTGCAAGAATCATGTTTTCATGCAGAGAGGTAGGTAATATTCTTTCCAGTTTTGTCTCAGCTTTTTGCTTTTTAAAAAACACTTTCTGTGGTAGACACAGTATGTTTATAAAGAGGAATGGATCGATCAACAACTTCGATTGTGAAACCTAAAGTCTTGAGCCATTTTCTTTAAATACCGTCTCTTCCCCATGACCTTCAAGCATGTGTTCTCAAACTACTTTCTGCCCCTCTCTCCTCTGTGTTTTTTAATACTCTAACCAAATGTGGTTCCTTGATGCTTGCTGAAATATGTACCATGTATTACTAGCTCTTTGCCATTCCCCCTGCTTTTCCATTCATAGTCCATCTCCATCCATCCATCTTCCACTTTCCTTACAGGCTTATTGTGAGAGACACCCTTCACAAAAGCATGTGATGTTCAGAGCCCATAGAGAACTTTATGCCTTGTTTAAGGCACTTATTTGACTCTGCCTGATATTGTAGAGTATTTTTTCCTTTCCATTTCTGCATCCCTTTCATATATACTCTTAGATCACATCACATGTTCTTGAGGTCACGATCGAAGTCGTTCAATTTTGAATCCCCTGTGGCATCTCCCACATAGGCATGTAATGAGCAGTTGAACTGAGTGGAATTAAGTTCAAGCTGGACTGTTGACTGGAATGTCACCTTGGGAGTTGTTTTTCTATTTCTTATTCTATCTCTTTTTCTGTCAATAAGATGTAAATGAGTATATAAACACACTTCATAGAATAATAGTTAAAAATGAGAGAGTAAGATCTGGAGGTCTGCCCAATTGTTACATTGCAGCTGGTGGATGATTTGTGCACTAAACTTGTCTGTTGAATGTAGGACTTTCAGAAAGTTTATTCTACTATTCTACTATCCTTCTGGTTTCTGACTGAGTTTTCACTCATATTCTTAATCTAACATATAAAAATACGGTGTGTTCATGTGTGTTTGTTGTGCATCATGTACGGGGTCTGGCACAAATAACACCTCTTTATTACAAGATATTTTATTACAAAATCTTAAGCACTTTCTGTAACATAACAGTGTCACACTCAAGCACACCATATGACATTGTAGGTGAAGAGTTCAAATTAAAACTATGAGTTATTTCACCCATACTATTACCCTTCCAACCACACTGAAGCGGGGTTACTTGAGCTGGACCCAGCAGATAGCAGTGGTGATTTGGTTTCAGTGGAGATGAACACTTAAATAATGTTAGTTCTTTGTGAAATTACTTCAGAACGGAATTGGGCTTAGGCCTCATGCCATGCATCTGTACTGAAGAAAGCTTTAAAAACGTAGTCTCATAAAACTCGTTATGGTGGCGTTGTGGGCAGTCTTGTGCAATGTGTAGAATCTATAGCATAGTGCCTGCTCCCTGAGTGGCTTAAAGAGAAAGAGACAGGGAGTGGAAGAGGGAGAGAGATAATATATTGAGTCTTAATAACAGAAATAACAGATATAGTTGTTCTTCCAAACAGGTTTGTTTGTATTTGTTTGCATCTTCTGGACATTATGAATAAGTGACCAATGCACTGCCTTTTAAATTTTGGTTTCTTTAAAGTTCAGAGTACCATTTGTGCCCCCCCCAACAACAAGTATATAAATATTTTGTGTGTATGGGACAAGAAATAAGTAAATAAAAGGCAATGGTTATTATATGTAAGGTTACATATTACTAAATTGCTCTTTGGCTTTCTTTTAATCTGACCAATTCCAGTCCTTTGCCTTTATTCTGAGCACATTTTCTCAAAGCCTTAATTATCTCCTTAGAGTACTCTACTCTGAGAAGTCTTTCTTCTTCACTAAGGTTCACACAGGATGTTTTCCCTCACCATCCCCCAGAAACGATGGTTCTGTTCAGCTGAGGAAGGTACTGCACGATGCCAGACTAAGTAGTCATGCTTTTAAGACAGTTTCTCCCACTCCTTCTTGAGTCATATATTGCCTGGCTAAATTCACAGGATAGTATCTGAGGAAAGAATAGAATATAAAATATCTACGTTGTGTTACAGCCACTTTGAACCCGTTTCATGTTCTTTGGTGTGTTTCTATTTTGCCCTCTTTAGTTAAAAAGGTGGTGAGGTATGGAATGATAGTCCCGATTTGGGTATTTAAATAGAACTAGAGGTCTTGCTGGGTGCCTGTTTAGAATTAGTATAGCCTATTAAAGATTGCAGATCTGAGCATGGGCTCAGAAACTGTGTGGCCTTCCTTGAAATCCAGACTTTTAATCCCGTTCTCCAGAGGTCATCCAAACAGATCTCAGCACTAGCAGCACCCTCCCCACCGTAAATTAAGATCAGCTGACTTTACAGTTTTTTCTTCAGACGCACTGGCCCGGAATGGCCTGTGGTTTTGTGAAGAGAGGATCATAAAGGCCAGGATACAGAATGACTTTCATTTTACTTTTCTGGACTTGTTAATTACTTCCTCCCTCTTCTCTGCCTACTTTTTTCACTCATTCATTGGAAATGTTTCCTAGAGTCCATACTGTTCAAGATTTCATCGTGTAGATAAGGCGCTTAGCTCATTGAGTCTTTGAGAATATGAAGAATTAGTCCAGTAGATAAACTTTATGTGAATCAAATACTAAAAAGTGAATTTTCTACCTATTCCTTGGAGTGTTCAGGGATAGAAGTCTAGCTAAAGCTGAGATGTTCAACCGGGACTGTTAAGTCTCTCCTGGTTTATTTAGATTAGGGTAGTGTATTCTTTGGTCCATTTGGAATGTGGAACATTCAGCGTGCAATGATGTTTTTGAGAGTAATATTCTTTTGTGTGTACATGAGGGGGAACCTCCCAAAACTGCATTTATTTATTAAAATTGTGTATTTATTCTTACATGTTTAAACTTCAGTCACCTTCAAAGTACTCTCCATTCAATGCAATACACCTATTGAATTTTTTTTTCCACTGCTTAAAACAGTTTTTGAACTGGATTTTTAAACTCATCGATTCTGATACTTTTTAGTGCATCTGCCATTTTTTGTTCCATCTCTTCCACATTAGCAAACTGTTTGCCTTTGAGAATGTTTTTCATCTGGGAAACAAAAAAAAAGTCACTCTGGGCAAGATCGGGAGATCTGGTAAACAGGGAGTGTGGAGCACCGGGGTCATGTTGTCTTGGATCAGAAACTACTGAGCACTCTGTAGTGTGGGCAGGTGTGGTCATAAATCACCCATCACGAAATGGGCAAATTCATTGAAAGAGTCTTAAAAAAGTCACTGAAGCGGAAGGCAGCCTCTCACAACAAAGCCAGCTGGTACACGGATACAGATGGGTTCCTAGAGCACCACTCATACAGCAGGGGAAGCCTGTACTTCAGGGGGCTCACCTTCCAGAAGATAATTCTGTTCTTTTTTACTTCCCCCTCATATATATTTGTTGGTTGGTGAGCCCAAATAAAGCTTCCCATCTTTTTTACCTCTAGAAACCATAATCTGACATCCAATAAAATATTTATTTTCTAAGCCCTAAACAAGGAATAATATGGGCAGAATTTGTAATGTTAGAGTATAAAATTCACAAATAATAATGGTTTGCAAGATGTGAAATAGTCTTGAAGGTGCATTTCAGGTACGGCTCATGGTGAATTTATGTATCTTTCCTTAATTCTCTCCAAGATACAAAGTTAGCCAGTAGCTACACTAATAGTGAAACTGGTTATTTCACTGGTATGTGTTTTCATTTGTGTGGTCAAAGGCCACTGATTTTACTGCAGGCAGAGCTGGGAGCAAGTCCAGTGTGTCTGACTTCTTTTGGGTGTCCCACCTCCTTTTGCTGTCCTTGTACTTCAGTACATTGAGAAGGTATAGATACAAATCACATTAATGGAATGTGTATTCTAAAATACTCATAAAAAGCAAATGTAAGATGATTTTTAGTATCCTGAATCATATTCTCAGTGTGTATAGGTTCTTGAGATTTAAAGCAGTCCTGTCCTTAACTTTGATTGAAAAATAATTAACCTCTTAATTATTTTACTAGTCTATGCTTTTATGTTTAAAATTAGCTAAAGTGTACCACATATACATAAGTATTTCAAGAGTTATATCATTTTATAGTAGCTGTTTGAATTCTATTTAGTATTTGTATAGGTCCTGTGTATTCAAAATACACACTTTTGAATATTTTTTTGTAATTTAAACATTATAGTAGACAATCAACTTGTGATAATCCTATGTTATTAGTTGCTAATTTACATGACATTTTGACCTGTTTTTAGAATTTTAATTTCAATTAGTCACAATTTACTATGTTTATGAAACAAAACTGAACTAAAAGACATTGCTATGATTTTCATTTTTGTTATTTGGTTCTTGCTTGGAGTGGGAATAGAAAGGGTCATTGAAGCTTTTTGTCACAATGAAATTTTAAAGAATATTTTTAACACTGATTTGAAAACTCTGTAAAAATAAAATTGACTTGTAAAGGTAAAAATATGCCATTTTACATTTTAGTTTGATTGAAAGCATTGTTGCTATATTACAAAAATACCACTTGATGTTTTACTTCATATGCTTATTTAAAATCAAAGGATATTATGTATCTTGTGTAATATACAAGTGTATCTGTTTTGATTCATAATTTAGATTTTAAAATTTTACATTTTTAAAATGTTAATGAGATTAAATTAATTTTATGAAAACTTTTCATTTGACATGACCCATGTATAAAATTATTTCCTGTGTCAGAATATTGTTGTAACATTTGTTAATCTGTCAAGACTAGGAAAACGCTGAGGAATATGTTACAAAACACCTTTGGTTGGGGCTGAACTGTGTAATAATTCACATCACTTGCTGTTTTGTACACACGTATTACATGCACACGTGTCGGTCCTACTTTTCCCACAATCGATGTGTCTGCATTTGGCTTATGCAATCTTCCATCAGTGACAAATCAGGACCGTTCTGCACACTGGTACTATGCCTCTCCTTGCGTATGTTTCTTCATATGCAGGAGATACTCAACTTCTATCTAGAGGTGGGATTCATAAGCTATTGGGCTTATGAATGTTCTGTAAAAGATAATTCCTGCTAGATCTTCCAGGATTAAGTACTTCCAAGTTAAAGAGGGGAGGAGGAGGTTAAAACCCTGATAACTATCCCTTTACAGATAGCACAAGTCTCAATGACGACGTTTTACAAGTCTTTATATCTGGTGGGGCAAACCCATCCTCTGTGTTCTTGATTTTCAGAAGTGTGCTGGCTCTTTTAGAAGTCTCTTTGCTTTCCCATATCTGTTTTAGAAGAAACTTTTCAGATTTCACTAAAAATTCTGTTAGACTTTCAATTTGAAGTCACATTAAATCTCAGGGTCATTTGGTAGAGAATTCAATTTCAAAACCCCTTGGAAACGATCTAAGTTTTTCCTGCAGCAGAGGAAGTACCACAGTGCTTCCTAACACATTGCTAAAAGGCAGTGACCTTTTTCAGTTGAAAGGTCCTTGGGCTGGGACTTAGTGATGTTTTCCTGATCACATCATTAAACTAACCCTACATCTAATTGTTCCTTATGAAATACAGAGGGAAGTCATTGGTTAATTAAAATGAACAACTCAACAAAGGGAAAGAATGGTAATTCCTAACTTCTTGGAAACTGCCACAAATGAGGGGTGAGTCCCAGGCAAAAGCTACATGGCAATGATGACATTTTTACAGTGTCCCTTGACCAGCATAGAAGTTCCAAGGAGGACTTCAAGTTTGCTGCTTTATGAGAAATAGCCTGTATTTAGGATTCTTCTTAATGTTTAAGGTAATTAATATCAATTCCATGGGAGATCTGCCTTATAGAGAGTACATGACCAGTTGCTACCATTTAAAGATAATAAGTTTATGATTTTATTTAGACTCCAGGCATTTATAAATTAGTGCTTTAGAATTTGCTTGATTTGAAATTCCTAACTTGACCTCCAGCCCAGCACAGTTTATGACTGGCTGTTGCCCTGGACTCGTGCATACTGATCTGGATATTTTTAATCAGGATACATGCACAAGCTGGGCAGTCTAGTTTATTTCTTTGTTATTTAGCCTTCATTATCTTTTTAACATCTGTTGTTCATTTCAGATATTTTTAAAAACAAGCATGATTCAAAGTCATTCTGCAGATGATAGTCTCATTGTCTGGACATTACAAAACAGCTTTCTGTGGGAAGCGAAATTTGTGCAATCTCTGTTTTGTCAAGCTGTTTTTAGAAGAGAGATTTGTAAAATAGGCACAGCCAATAAGAAGCTGATTTTTCTAAAAGCAAGTACTGATGTTTGACTTTAGATAGCTTCTCTATTCTCCAGTCCCCTTATCCTGGCGCTGGCAGGCTGTCATCCTTTCTAGCCTAGTATACTTCAGTAGCTTCCCTCTTTGTCTCAGACAGTGCCCTGTTGCAATCCGTTCTTCGTTCCACAGCCTGAAAGATCTTTCGGAAATGCAGATCTGGCTGTGTTGTTCTCCTCTGAAACTGCCTTTCTGCCTACTTACTGCTCCTGGTTTACCTCTGCAGGTTCAAACTCATCACTTCTGACTCTCCCACGTTTCCTCTCTGAAACCGCACATGCCGTTCACTCCTCTTGGAGCACCCTTTCCTCCTTTTCTCTCTGTTTGTCCTTCAGGTCAAAGTTTCAACTTGATTTTTGGCATATGGAATTATTTCCCAGTGTTTCTCTGCCAGCTCCAAGTCTGAGACAAGCCAGAATGCACTCTGCACACCCTTATCAAATCACTTATCACCAATAGTGTAATCAGTCCCACGTGCACTTGTAATTAGTCCCAAACTGCCCAAGGTTAGAGGCCATATGTGACCAATCATCATTGCACCTCTAGCTCCAAGTATAGGAAGCCCTCTTTGAAAATGTGTTGAATGGAGCAATCTTGAGTGTCCCACTTGTATGATGGTACTATATTTGTTCAGAGGCATCACACAGCCAGAATTTTGTTTGTACTTTTTTTCTATGTATTTCTTAAGACAAAATTCCTAAATCATAATTTCTGTAATATGATGGCTCATTTAAATATTAGTGATGAAAATATGTAAAGAAACAGATTGACTTCAGAGTAAGGGAACTTGTCATATGCATTTGTTAGGAATTCATTTATAGAATGATGGTTTAGGAATAATCAAGTCATTTACTCAGCTACCAAGAACAGAGAAGGAGATGATTGAATGATTTAACAGGCAGTAACTTGGATAGTTTGAGAAAATACTAAAACTGCTTAATTTCTAGGAAGAATTTCATAGGTAATTTTGACCATTGGTTTAGTTAATGAATTAAAAATGGGTAATTCTCTGGCGAGAATTCCATAGTTAAAAAGGATGTGTGGATAAAGAATCAATGAAATAGAAATTAGAGACAGAACTATGAAATTTGTGCAAATAGTTTTCCAGGTGTCTAAAAGCTAAAGATGCAAACTGGGAAATACCAAGATTAGATATTTAAAAGATTCCCAGATACAAATCCTTGGCAGCCTTTTAAACATTTTTTTTTTCAATAAGAGTCTAAAAGATCTCAGTACTGCCCTCGGTGATGTAAGTTACCTCTTTCCAAGGTCATAAATGCGCCCCACCTGCTGAAGTTCACACTGGTGGCGTCGGCACCCTTTGTGTACTCAACACCTTGTGTTCGTTATTCTCCAAGCACATCTTTTTCACTTTTGTCTGTCCTTATTGTTTTTCTTGAAACATTCTGCAAAGTTCTTCCTGTATTCCATACCCCTTTTCTGGTGTGAACCTCTGATGTTTTTATCTGTCCAGTATCTCGGACCCCTTCTTCTGGTAATAGCAGGTTCTTGTCAATCGAGAATGTCCTGCAGACTCTGCTGTTCTCCTGGGCTTTTGGTCAGAGTGCGTGCCGCCCCAGGCAGTTCAGCTTGTGTCTCAAAGGTGACTGCTCATAATAACCCGTGTCTTAGACCTCAGGCCAGGTGGTTCTTCCCTAAATATTCTATATGTAGTCTAGAAGAGAAAGGGTTTTTAGTTATTTTAAAAAATTCCTCTAGGAGTTGCTACATTAGGAAGATAGAAGTCGAAGACATCGATAGGCATCTATAGGCATTACCAATAGCATAAACCAGAAAATTCTAGTTTTTTCCTCCTTTTTATTTTATTTTTATTTTTCAAGTATATTTTATTGATTATGCTGTTACATTTGTCCTATTTTTTTTCCTTTGCTCCCCTCTACCTGGTACTCTCCTTCCCTCCAGCAATCCCCCATCCTCTTAGTTCATGTCTATGGGTCGAGAGCGTAAGTTCTATGGCTTCTCCCTTTCTTATATACTATTCTTGACATCCCCTGTCTATTTTGTTGCTACCACTTATGCTTCTTGATCTCTACACCATTTCCCCCTTTGCCCACCTTCTCCTTCCCAGCTGACAATCCCCCAAACGACCCCCATACCTATGATTCTATTGTTAAAGTTCAGGGATGTCAAACTCATTTTCACCAGGGGACACATCAGCATTGTGGTTGCCTTCAAAGGGCCGAATGTAATTTTAGGACTGTATAAATGTAACTACTCCTTAACTAAGGGCAAGGAGCTCAGTGCTGCTGCCAGATAGAAACAAGGTCCTGGGCCAGATTCGGCCCATGGGCCTTTCGTCTGCCACTTGTGTTCTAGTTGTTTGCATAGTTTGTTTTTGTTTTGATCTTTTTAGATTCAGTTGTTGATAGTTGTAAGTTTGTTGTCATTTTAATGTTCATAGTTTTTATGTTCTTCTCTTATATAAGTCCCTTTAACGTTTTATGTAATAATGGCTTGGTGATGATGAGTTCCTTTAACTTTACCTTGTCTTGGAAGCACTTTTGTTGTAGGTCCTTGCTTTTCATCACTTTGAATAATTCTTGCCAGCTTGCTCTTGCTTGCAAAATTTGTTTTGAGAAATCAGCTGGCAGTCTTATGGGAACTCCTTTGTAGGTAACTCTCTGCTTTTTCTCTTGCTTCTTATAAGATTCTCTCTTTATCTTTAACTCTTGGCATTTTAATTATGATGTATCTTGGTGTGGTCCTCTTTGCATCTATCATAATTAGGACTCTCTGCTTTCTGGACTTGCATGTCTATTTCCTTCACCAAATCAGGGAAGTTTTATTTCATTATTTTTTCAAATAGATTTCCAATTTCTTGTTCTTTCTTTTCTCCTTTTGGCACCCCTGTGGTGCAAATGTTGGATTTCTTGAAGTTGTCCCAGAGGCTATTTATACTATCCTCATTTTATTTATTTTTTTTCTTGTTCTGATTGGTGGTTTTTTTGCTTCTTTCCTTTGCTTCCTATGCACCAAATCATTGATTAGATTCTAGGCTTCATCCACTCCACTGTTGTTTTTCCCTGTAAATTGTCTTTTATGTCAATTAGCATATCCTTCATTTCTGATTGGATCTTTTTAATGCTGCTGACATCCTAAGTTCCTTGAGCATCCTTATAAACAGTGTTTTGAACTCTGTATCTGATAGATTGCTTACCTCCATTTCGTTTAGCTCTTTTTCTGGAGTTTTGATCTGTTCTTTCATTTGGGCCATGTTTCTTTGTCTTGTTTTGGCAGCCTCCCTGTGTTTATTTCTATGTTTTAGGTAGAGCTGTTTTGACTCTGTGTCTTGGTTGTGTGGTCTAATGTAGCTGGTGTCCTGTAGGGTCCAGAGACACAGCCTCCCCCATCACCCACCAGAGCTGGGTACTCAAGGTGTACCCTTTGTGTGGGCTGAGTACACTCTTCTCTTGTAGTTGAGTCTTGGTTGATATTGGCACATCAGTGAGAGGGATTTTCCCAGGTCAGTCAGCTGCAAGGACTGGCTGTGACCACTTACCACCAACCTCTGCTCTCCATGGAGGATCAGCTGTGCAGGGGCAGGGTGGTGGTGCCCTGAATGGTTAGTAGCTGTCCACTATGTGCGCTGGCCCTGGGGCTTCCAGGGTGATGCATGTCAAGGTCAGCCCTCACCTGTGTTTTGCTCAGGGCTACCCTTCCTAAACTATAAAAGGCTGCTACTTGGGCTTGGCTTAGAGATTCCCAGGTGAAGCCAAGCTGTAAAACTAATCTGGCTGCTGCTAGTGTGGGGCCTTGAGCTCAATGAGGCCAGCTCTTGCTTATTTGGTAGTATTTAGGAAGCTGTGAAGCATGAGCCAAGACGTTATTCATATGAAAAGCAGCTTGGGTGGGCCCATAAATTGGGTGGAGCGGAGTCCTCGGAGACTTCCAAAGTGGGTCAAACAGTGTTAGCCAGGTTGGTGGAGTCTCAGATATAGCACCAGCCTGCCAGCTCTGTGGGTCTATGGGAGTAGGGCTCAAAAAAGGGACAATGGCCTCTGCTCACATTGATGCCAGATACTTCAGCCTCTCCCAGTATGCCACTGGTGCCCTAAAGCTGCCACCCCAGCACTGGAGCTAGGAGGGAGTGAATCTGAGTAGGTGAGTCTGTGTGCAGGTTCTTTTAAGAGGAACTGCTTGGGGCTTCAGCAGTTTCTTCTACCAACACAGTCCCTGCTGGTTTTTGCAGCCAGAAGTTGTAGGGACTTATCTTCTGTCACTGAAACCCTGGGCTGGGGGGTCTGGTATGTGGCTGGGATTCCTCACTCCTGAGAGATTCCTCCTGAATTTTTATCCTCCCCACGTGGCTGTGGGACCAGCCTGTTCCTCATCTGCGCCCCTCCTAGCGGTCTGGATGGATGTCGTTTCTTTAATTCTGTAGTTGTCAGACCTCCATTCAACTTGATTTCTGACACTTCTGAGAGGTGGTTCTATGTTTTAGTTGTACTTTTGATGTGGTTGTGTGAAAAGGCAAGCCATGTCTGCCTATGTCACCATCTTCAGAAAATTCCAGTTTTGATTTGAGATTGTTACCTGCCGCTGTAAAAGTCTTGGTGAATACCTGTACATCAAAGTATTCAGTTATATTGCTACTTGAATAAGTATTTGATTGAAGGTGATTTTTCCCACTAAATTGTAAGCTGAGTGAAAGTAGGAACCATGTTCGTTTTACTTTACTTTTTTTGTTTTCTTGGTATGTTTTACAGTGCTTGGTATATAGAAGGCACTCAATTAATAATTACTAAATGGATTTCCTGCATGAGTTCATTGGGAGAGTGTTATCTTGGTGACCATTAACATAATCCAGGTTTCAGGCGTCAGGTGACATTGATTAGACGAGTCAAACGTTTTGACTGCAATAGATTCGTCCCCTTGGTTTTCTGAAGTAATGTTTTGTCTCCTCATTTTTATACATTAAGTTTTCTTACCTAGGTCTTATTTTTCTAATAAGACATAGTTCCTCGTACTTGGTAGGTTTTCAATTTAAATACTTTTCACTTATTGAATACAGACCCACAAAGATCTGTTTCACTTCTAAGAAAGACATTGACTCATTTCTACATCCAGTTATCTATTCAATAAGTAATCCATAATTTAAACAAATAAGTGGGCTAAATTAATGCCCTTATTAGAAGTAAAGTAGGCTCTTGTAGGTTAATTGGAAAACTAGCTTTTATCTCATCATATTTTTATATGTAAATTGGGTACTGCCATATGTTATCCATTTATGTGTGATGTCTGCTTAAAATATATGACATTTTCATGATATGATTTGAAATCCTTTATAAAGTTCAGTTCATCTAATTTTCATTAGTTCAGCTGTTCATCCAACATGTTAAGTTCAGTTGGAAGATATTTTTATTCATCAATTTAATGTCAGAATTCTCTGTTTTAGATTTAAAAACATGGTTTCTATACTTCAGGAATGTGATCTGCAGGGGGATGCGAGCATAGAGTCTAGCATGAGTCTAGCAGGAGAACAACGACAAGTGGGAGAATAGGAAGGACACACCCGTGCCTGTGGGAGCAGCAAAGCCCAGGGAGGGCCTGGCAGGGTCGGAGTGCGGGCAGGCTCCCTAGGGGAGACAGGGTTAGACTGCCTGACGGTTGTAAAGGATGCTTCTGCTGCTGGCTGGCCTGGGTCTCAATCTTGGCCCTGCCATTCACTAGTTAGGTGACTTCACCCAAAAATATTAACCCCTCCCCCCTCATTTCTTTATCTGTAATATGGGAGTACAATTGCCTGATAGTAATAACTGTAGTGAAAATTTTCTGTTCTCTGAAGTTTTGGTAGGGTCGCCATAGAAATACAAGGAAGCGTGGAAGCAGTAAGTTGAGGGAAGAATGTAAACAAGAATAACGAAGTAGGACAGAGCAAGGCAAGGAGTTCTCTGCAGAATAGTGTACACTCTGAGCAGACTTTCATTAATACTTTTTAAATGTTAACAATTGAGCTATCCACGTTTCAAACTGCCAGAGATAAAAACCACATCATCTTTTGTTTAGTCATCATGTGCAGTGGTATTGTTGTAGGGTTAGGAAAAATTCAGAGCAGCTAATGCTTCTGAGGGCCAGGTGAACATTAAGTGGCTTGCAGACGGCACTTCCCACAGGCTTGGACTTGCAGGACTGGGTCGGGGAATGCAGCGCCTCACTCTCTTCTCTCCCAGAATCCTCTCCTCGCCCAGTGAGAGCCTAGGGCAAGGTTTGGATTTGAAGAAGATTATTCCAGTAAAAAATGCATTAAAAGAACACTCAAATAATTTTTTTTTAACAAATCCATGTTGTGTAAAATGAGGCAAAGCTCCCAGAAACAGATTTCTTTTTCCTGCCTGAGCCAGGGACACAAAACAAAATTCTGCTGCATCATCTACTTTGATGCAAGTAAATAAAACTTTGACCTTATTAATATACTTGCTTCTCAGGGTAAATAAACTGCTTTAAGAGATTACACAATACACTTGGGTAACAAGTTAACTTTCTTGGATGCAGTGCTCTGTTTATAAATTGGTCCAAAAGCTTACCTTTTTGTGAATTTATCTAGAAAGGTAAGTGGTATACATGTAAAACCAAGACAGCTAGCTGTTCTAAGATTTCATCAGTGAATGAAAGGTAAGGTTAAAGTAAGAAATGAATGTCTTTAAAAATCTAGAGTTCCCTGAGCATTTCATACTTAGCATTTTTTCCAGAACTGTATGGAGGTCTTTGGTGTTTTAGTGGAGGCCAGCTCTCTATATATGGCCAGTGGAGGTGGGGGCGTTCATGGTGTTATTTGAGAGTGATGGAATAATTTCTTGTTCCTAAGATGAAGGAAGTTCTCAGCTACCACAGATAGATTTTGAACTTTCTCTGAGGGTGATAGCTCACCAACGATAGATACTTGTTACCTGAATAACACTCAGTTCCCTTAGAAACGTCCCTCTAGTGTTGGTATGGAGAAAGGGGCTGACTGTGGAGACAGCAGAATTAGGAACTGCTGGATTAAGGACTAAAGGTGATGACGGCTTCCAGTAAGGGGAAAAAGTCCAAGTTCCCAGGTGCTTTCGGAAAGAGAAAGCTTTAGACTTGTTGAGATGCTAGTCGAACATCCCAGTTGAGAGATCTACTCTACCAGCTGGGCTCGGGTGAGCTCAAGGTGTTGAATCATCAATGTTTGAGTAGTGGTGGAAACCAGCCAAGAAGCATGAATTGATGGAGGTGAACAGAGGCTCAGGGGCAGAGCCCTAGTGCTGTGGTCTGGGAAGGGTGAAGGGAGGGCACCAGGCAGGGGAATGAGGAGGAGCAACGTGGAAGGGGGCAGATCTGGGAGAGGAAAAGCGGATCCTGAGAATTGACAGTGAGGGGTCATCTGGAATTTAGTAAGAGTGTATTTGGTGCAGGAGTGGGGGCCACTGGTGCCAGATTTCAGTGGGACAGGTGATGAGGGTGAGAGGAGAAAGTAGTGACATGAATGAAACTACAGTCTTAAAAAAAAAAAAAAAAACATGGCTGAGACAGAAGTAGGAGAGAGGAAGTAATTGAAAGGGAGCATGGGCCAAGGGAGGGTTTTGCTAGAGTGAGAGATCTGAGCCTGCCTTTAGGCATGGCGGGGCAGCCGGTAGATGGATAGGCAGATGAGGAAGGTAACTATCATGTCACTTCATTAAACTGTGTTAGAATTGTCTTTGCGAAGATGATCACAGCCCTCCCAATGCAGCCTGACTCGAGGAACCTTGTATTACTTGTAGGAAAATTGCTGTGACATCTCATAAAACTTTAATTAAGGCTTAGATGAAATCACATTTATGAAATGTGAATCATTAAATCTGTTAAATCTCTTGAATATGATAAAGTTTGTTTGAAAGAGAATTTTACCTTAAGTAACAGCAGGGAAAATCAACAGTTTACTTATCAGTTAAGTTAGAGTTTCAAAATGGATATAACATGATAAATAATATCTGCATTAGAAAAAATAGTATTTAAAATAATTTGTTTAGTTTCAGGAATTTTTAATTTTAAGGCACCATCATACCTCGAAGGAAAAGGGAATAATGACTTCACTGTTCTTTTACCGATAGGGAGACTAGCAATTAAAATAATAAACTGAGGGAAGAGTGTTGTTGTAATTAATTTTATGACTCTTTTCAAGATGAATTTTTATAATGTTTAAAACATAAAAACAGTGCCTGGCACATAGACGGTACTCGATAAATACTTGTGAACTACGAGTTTTCTAACCTTTATTTGTATTGAAGCAATGGAAGTAATGATCAAAAAAATGTTTTTAATAAAATCATTGGAACTGTCTTCTCACCGATAAACTCTTGTTAAAGAGGTATTTATTTCTACCAATATTGCCTTCAAGATGAATTAGAGTCTTTATAAACAGTTTCTTTATAAAATTGTTAAGACCTTAAGAGGACTGATTGTTATCATTTGTAACATGCTACCCAACAAGACATTCCTGACCAGCTTGAAGTTAGAAAAAAAAATTAAGACATCAACCTTATGCAAGTTTGAAATTAAAAACGAGAACAAAAATTGTAACCAATAAACCCTTCTTATCTGTAGGTTATCTTTCAGGTTGGATTACAAGTTTGTTTCTCTTAGTAATTGGGAGATTGCTGGTGCCTTCTGTCTGTGTGTGTGTGTGTGTGTGTGTGTGTGTGTGTGAGGAAAGGTAGTGAATGAGTAAAAGATGAACAATGACATGACCTGTGTCAGGTTCTGATGATTGAAGGGTATTTATGGATGTACCAAAGGTAGTTACTTAGTTTGTGTTTGTGTAAATGATCTGCCCTATTTTAACTTTGTAACGCATTGCAAAGACCAAAACAACAGAATGCAAACTTAATGAATTTTGTTTTATAAGACAAGCAGAAATGCTAATACGGAATATAAATGTGCATCCATCCACAGCTATCGGTTGGCTTGTCACTGAATTCTTTAGGTCATTTATCACTGTTTGTGTAAATTGCTGTGTCATATGCTTCCTTGTTAATCAGAAATATACGCCTCTTGTTTTTTACTTAGTTTATTTCTAATTCGCGTAAGACAGTTAATATTTCACCTGACCAGATATTAGTAAAAAGTCATGATCTTAAAGCCACTTAGTCTTCCATTACTTGCATTTTGGTGGAACAAAAAAAAAAAAGTTAAAATTCCATGAATTTATGTAATTTTCTCTTAGTAAAATTTCCAGGCTCTAAATTTCAGATGTCTAGATTATGTAATGTTTTATATATGCATAAAACAGTGAATGCAGCACAAATTGTGCTATTTTACATATTATTTGCAATATATTATAATGTTATCTTTGACCCTGTAGTTTCTTCCAGCATGTAATAATAAATACAACATTTGAAATTTGTAATCAAGTATATTTACATCCCAATGAAAAAGACAAATCAGTTTGTTAGTCTCCTAAACTTAATGGAGGTTTTGAAACAATTTTTGAAAAGTGAAAGCTAAAGTGAACTCAAGCCAATTATTTAATCCTTTACAGCACAGGTGGCAAACACAGGGCCCTTGGGTGGAGTCCGGCCCTCCACCTCGTGTCTACCCCACAGCAGGGCCAGCTCCTTGGCCCTAGTTAAGGAGTGGTTACATTTATACAGTCCTAAAATTACGTTTGGCCCTTTGAAGACCGCAGCAAGGCTGATGTGGCCCCTGGTGAAAATGAGTTTGACACCCTTGCTTTAGAGTAGAGATGGAAATATTGGACTGATTAAAAAAAGTCAATCTGTAGCTTCCATCTTGTAGCTTCTGTACTGTCAAAAAGCCTCTGTGAGGTTTTCTCACATTTCTTTGCCTTTTTTGTCAGTTCCTGTGTGTTTTGTGTGCACATGTCAATCTGGTAATCATTTGTACATTTCATTTTCTAATTGCTGCATTAGTTGAGTCTTGTCTCTTGGGTGATTGCAGACATTTTCAGGGAGGGACTTGAATCAATAGTTGTGTACTGATTTACCTGTTTTTGATCTGAAAGATAAAGGGCTTGGTTTTCTTCCCTTTTCAACGGGGGCGTTTGTGAGGTAGGAGTCAACTGCAGATCAGACTTTTGATTTGGCTGCTGCTATCTCCTTCCGATCCGGCTGTGGGCTCTCCCATAGTGGGCGGTGGGCCGCACTCCACGGGTTGTAGAGGGAAGCTGCGAGTGGTGCTGGTTGGAGCAGACACTTGGGAGTCAGAGAGACCCATGTGGCCGTGAACTTGGCCCCACCACTTCTCTGTGCTGTCATTCGAGCACCTGTTTCACTGTTCTAAGTTACTTTCAACAGTGCACCGAAGGGTTATTGGGAGATTCAAATGAATGCTGTATGCAGACCACTAGCTTTTGATGTACTCCACAACTACAATAACAATAGGACCTAATTTAATAGTTAGGACTTTTTGTCAGCAAATATGAGGAATCCATCTTGAATTAGCTTAATCAAAGCAGGGAATTTGGGGAGAAACCTTGCAAAGCCCAAGAACAGTGTGGCTGGGCCTCAGGGACAGTGGTCCACTCTCTCTCCATCTGTCATTTCTGTAGCAGTCTGTGCTTTTGCTTGACTGGTTCATGTGGCAGGACACAAAGTGGGTGTCCCCTTCAGGCCTCAGTCAATCCGAAAGGGCTCTGCCTGGTCCACTCCTGGTCTGGAGTTCAGAAGTCCTGTTAGAGGATTTCTTTGTCTACCTCAGGACCATGGCACTGTGGCCAGGAGGCTGGATTCCATTAAATGCCATCTTTGTGTGGTATAAATGAAATCATGGCATGCCCTTGCTTAAAGATTTCGAATTACTTTCCATTAAAATAAGCATGCCATCCAGTCTCTTTTCCATGGCTTGCACGCAGGTGTGAGCAGGTCCCTGCCCACCTGCTGGATCTCATCACAAACCACAGTATTTATTGTTCACTTACTCTCACACAGGGTACACTTCCCACTCCTGTTTTCTTCTTGTGACTCAGGTCTCAGTTTAAATGTTATTTTTTTTGTAATAGTCCTGCTGACTACTCATTAGACCGTAGCCATTCTCTGAAATTACCTTTTATTTTCTTATATGTGTTTCTTTGTTTTTTCCACATATTATTCTCTCTGTGGTCAGGTCAGGGCCCTGGTCCACTGTTCATTACTAGATTCTTAAGCTGTGGCTTGGCATGCTCTGCAGGATCACAGCCACTGTTTGTTCCAGGGATGGCCTCTTTCCTTGCAAATAGGCAGATGGAGCTAGGCCGCGCTCAGGGTCAGCTCATTCCCAGAAAGAAGAGAGGATAGGTAGGCTTGAAAATGGAGAAAGTGAAGAAGCCATTGCACACTTATATGGCACTTTAAACTCTGCAAAGTATTTTATCATATATCTTACTTAAACTTCATTCCAATTCATTGACTTTTTCCCATTTTTAAATTATGGTAAATATACATAACATAATATAACAATCATTTTAAGTGTACAGTTCAGTGGCATTAAATACCTTCATGATGTGCAGCCATCACCACCATTGGTCTGTCTCCATAACTCTTTTCTTCTTGTTAAATTGAAGCTCTGTACCCCTTAAACAATAAATTCTCATTTCCCACTTCCCCCTACCCCTTGCACACACCACTCTACTTCTGTCTTTATGATTTTGAGTATTCTAAGTACCTCCCGTAAGTGGAATCATGCAGCATTTGTATTTGTCTTTTTGTTACTGGCTTATTTCACCTAACATGATATCCTTCAGGTGCATTCACGTTGTAACATGTGTCAGGATTTCCTTTCTTTTTAAGGCTGAATACCGTTGTCTTGCATGTATGTACCACATTTTGCTTATCATTGACTCACCGATGGACATTCAAGTGACTCTTACATTTTAGCTATTGTGAATAATGCTGCTATGAACATTGACTTTTACCAATAAGAGGAAAAAAGGAAACTTTAGGAGATGAAGAGACTTGTCTGAGATGACACAAATAGTGAGAATAGGTAATAAACTCCAGAATTCAAATTTGGTCTTCTTTTGGCTATGCAGAAAGAATTACATGGTGAACTTTCTCTCTAACCTTTCCAGTTAGTTGTATATATGTGTGTTCTTGATCATAATCAATAAATGCAAATTTTCTTGATTTCATATATTTGTAGGTGAAGTTTATCTAACTTATACTGTGTAAGTAGTATAAAACCAATGACTTGTACCATTTACTTCAAAATCTTCTATTCAGGAGCATGAATATTTTTGTCTTCAAGGAGTCTTTTTCAATAAAGAGGTTTATTTGTGACACCCATTGAGATTATTATCCTTTAAGGATACTTACTGCCTTGGGGTTAGTATTCAATGAAAATCAATTGGTAAAAAGTATTTATTTTTCATATGCATTTTTTACTTTGTAAATTTAGTACTTTCCTTCAGTGATCCTTCATATCTAAGATAGATAGGAAAAGGCAGATGGCTGTAGAAAATATAAAACCTTCAGTTACTCTAAGAGGTATTTTAAGTATTCATTACATAATCCAGCTTCACGTATGTTGTCATTAACACACGACACGGTGGTCATCACTGCTGCAGTTGTTTGGGGATTTGAGTGTAATGTAGCCTGTTCGAAAAGCTCCATTTGAATTACACTTAACTGGAATTCATTTTCATGGTCATTCTCTCACTGGGATCCAAGAGTAAGTAAGTATGGTTTAAATGCTGACTTGCCCAATCTGTTGGTTGATTAGAGAAGTGGTGTGACAAATGCACAGTGGGTGGTAGAGATCAGTCGTGAGTTTTGATGCCTTTTGGTGTTGCAAGTTTAAGCTACAGCTCCTCGTAATCAGTGCGGAAGATCACTGCTGTGCTGCTTTACGGTAGAAACAAGGCAGAAAGGCTGAGACTCCGCTCTCATTGGCCTTACAGATCTGGCCTGCGCTGGATTCCCAGTCCCATGAGTCACTAATCCTGTGATGTGGGGAAGTTGCTTCATGCTCAGTCCCTTGGTTTTCTCACCTGTAAAATCACAGTGATGGTGCTTACGTCACAAGGTATTTGTGAGGATTAAAATGTAAAATATGGAATATCTTTAGAACCTCATCTGGAGCATGGAGAGTGATCACTAACGATAGGTATTACAGATGCTCAACAACTATTCATGTATGTCAGTGTATTCTTCCAAAAATACACTTTGAACACACATCTATTTACTTTCCTCTCTGAAGTGAAGGTTAAATATGTATTAGTATTCTATGATAACAAGGGTTGAAACTGTATTCCTCTGCTTTCATTTACTAAAAAATAGCCATTTTGATTGTCTTCAAAAAAATCTCAAACATTCTTGTGTTTGAGTAGGTTAGGCAGTAGAGTTTTCTTTTTAAGGAAATGATCCTTGATCTAGAGGAATAATAGAAAACACAGCCACAGAGTTTTTACAGCTTTCAGAGGCCACAGCATGTGCCGCAGTGGCAGGGCCAGGCCTGGAGCGCTGGGTCCCCACACGAGGACTACGTTCGATGCAGCACTATGACTCACCAGGTTCACAGGTCCAGGTCAGAGCACCCTGGGTAGTTAGCTTTGGTAATAAAAATGTAAATAGAAACAGTTATTCACAAATTGCATTTCATTATGCCTTGAGCAACAATATGTACATTTTATTCCTTGCTACTTCGTAAAGGACTTTCACATTTACATGAATATGGCATCATAAAAATTATTGAGAATAAATTACTGTGAGAGGAGAGTAAGAGCTGGCCTAGCCTCATTGCTGTGTGACTCATCATAAACAATATCACACGGTGGAAGGGAATTTGGTGGGGAGCATAGGCAACTGGTATATAACTTCATTTTTATTTTGGAGAAGCCTTAGACATTACTGATTAGATATACTTGTATACTATTTGTGTCATTGCTATTATCAAAGAATTGATTATGACAGGGAAACAGATGTCAGAAAGCAATTATACTAATAACAACATGATTACTGCCACCAGCTTAATTCTAGAAACCTGCCTAGAATCCTTATGAAGCAAATAATTTTCCTCAGCCGTAAAGAATAGGCACTGATCTCTTTCTCTTACCCATCACAATTTAAAAAGAAAAAGTGCATTCAAACACTTTTAATTAGATCTACCATGTAACATCAGTTTTCCAGTCCTTCTTTAAATTTTAAATCTTTTTAAAATTAATTCAGCTACTTTTCAAAGCTTGCTTTCACAGACAGTGACTCCCTTCTGTTTAGATGTTTGTGTTTACCTGGCCCGTGATCACCCTTGAAATGTGCACATTATGATAGAGAATAAGTCCTTGCTCATTCTTGTGATTTTTCATCTAACATCAGTTTCCACTTTGTTACTCAGTGTCTCGTTTGCTTTTCTATCTTTTGTCACTAAATTGCAGTTTTTAGTAGTAATATTTTTTGCTTTTCCTGATTTTTCCAAGCTATAATTGCAGTCTTTGTTAATTATAGATATTTTAGGAAATACATAGTGGCGTGCAAAAGAATCTTGCCCATCATCCAGTTGTCAGAAATTATTAGAATTTGATTTTTTCTCTTTTGTTTTAAAATCTCTGTCTGTATACTTATCTATCTGTCTGTCTGTCTGTCTGTCTACCTACATATCTATTATTTTTGTATCAATCATTTTGCTTCCATCTGTCTTGGCTTGACCACTTACTGTGACTTGAGTTAGTTAAACCTCTGTGCCTAACTTCCCTTATTTATGAAATGAGATTGATAACAACCCCTACCTCACAGGATAACTTTGAGCGTGAAACAAGTTAATACATGTAAAGCAGTTCGCACAGAGCCTGGCACATAGTAAACTCTCAGTAATCGCTAATGATTTGTATTCCATATTTTAAATTTATATCTTATCTGCCTGCACTCCCATAGTAGGGTTTGCATTCTAAAAGAGAAACAAAGCAGAAATCAAAAGAAACAGAGCCCCTTGTGGGGGACTGCCCTGCCCCACCTTGGACACCCCTGGGGATGATGGGGAGTTGGCAGTTTGCCAGGAGGATAAGTGATGGTATTTACACATGTATTCACACAATTATATTTATTTTTAAGGTTTGGGGTAGAACTCTGACTTTATTTTGAATGTCTTTTTACTGCATGGAGATATGATTAAAGGGCATCTTATGACATCTTAGTTGGAAGCTTCTAAAGTAATCACAGGTTTATATTACCAGGTTCAAAGGCTGGAATTAATTTTAGGGTTCAGCTCAATATGCACTTCCCACTCCTGCTACTTCATAAAAATTTTCCTGACAGTTGCAGCTCACAAAAACCCTTGTCTTTATTGATTTCTCCCTGTTCTACTCACTTGAACTTGGACCGTTTAACTGCCTTTTTTCTCCCATGTGTATGTCACAGCATAATGAACATCTTTAGTGACACTCAGGCTTCAGCTCAAGTGGACTGAAACATGCAGCCTAGAGATAATCTGCAAAGCCCAGCTTGCAAG
Source organism: Glossophaga mutica (assembly GCA_039655065.1). Lineage (NCBI taxonomy): Eukaryota > Metazoa > Chordata > Mammalia > Chiroptera > Phyllostomidae > Glossophaga > Glossophaga mutica. The sequence continues at coordinate 165,852,882 of CM077303.1, forward strand.
AAGCTTGTGTTCCAAGTTTAAAAGTGGGCCATAGGTGGAAAGTTGTGGTAGGCTTCTCCTTATATACTGCTTCCTGGGTGTCTTCCTCCCAGTCGTGCATTCTCCATGACATGACCCACAAAGAGGGCCCTTCTTCTTTGCTTCATGAAAACTTTTCATCCTCTGATACTGTGTTTATATTATCTGACAAAATATAAATATATATAATAGAAGTCATTTTTTAAAGCAGGGCAGAACTGAGATATAAGTATACTGCATGTTTATTAGCATAGTGAATTTCCCCATATAGCTGGACTTTAAAAAATGTTTTTATTTTTCTATACTATACGTGCTCCCTCTTAGTAATGCTTTTCACTGATGTCACTTCTTTTTCTATAAAACTAAACTACCAATATCTATGCAATTGCGTATTATTTCACCGTGGTTTGAAGGTTTCAATTTCCCACCAATGTTTGTTTAACTCATATTTCACACAATAACTTATTTATGTTTCATAATAACGTGAGCATGGTTTTCTTGGCTGCATTTTATAGGGTAACAAACGCATTTGAATAATGATTTTTATTTTTTATGTTTTTATTTTTCACAATTTAAAGCTAATATATTAATTTGACAATTATTCAATACTTTAGTTTCATGTTCTGTATTTGCAAAGTTTTTTTTCTGTATTTCCAAAGAGTCAACTAATGTTATGTCCACCTTATCTCTGTAAGAACTCCATTCAGGGATGCCACTGGGAAGTTTTTATTAAGATATTTTCTAGTGAAGAAGATGATCAAGGAGAGAAAATGTTAGAAAAAAAGAGATGGGAAGTGTGGCAAAATGAAAAAATAAAATCAATGAGGCAGAGACAATACAGGAGACGACAGTGGTCCCGCGCCCGTTGCCTCAGTTTCCCTTCAGTCTTTTACGACATGACTGTCAGGAGCAGCAGCACGATTTGTTCAGCGGTGACCTGCTTCTTCGTGGTGAAACAAGATTAACATCGTAGCTTATTTTGTAAATTTGCTCTTGAACCACGTTTTTTGTCTCCATGGGTAGAGAATTCCAGTCACAATTACTAACAAAAAAGTTGAATTAAACTGCATTTTTATGGGTTCTAGCTGAAATCCATGCATGACTGGTTAAAATTATAATTACTGACTGGCTTTGACTCAGTTAAATAGTTAACTGCTAAGTACCAACACGCACAACTAGAGGAGGATCTTGCTTCCTCAAAGGTTGTAGGAATCTGGGGTTTCGTAATGCTGTTTTTAGATCATACACGAGGTTATTTATTATAAACAAAATTCATGGAGTTGTGGACATTGGAAATAGTGATATAAGCTCAGTTTTTTCCTGTATATTCACAGCCTAATTTTATACTACAAAATGTTTCCCTTTGGTTTATTCTGGTTATTAATCTCTCATGGGCAATAGGTACTTTCTGGGACATAATACAAATCCTTTCTTAGCAAGGTGACTGGTCCTTGATGTGGTTCTCCTGGTGAGCCTCCCACTCCTGACATGTGGGGCAGGTCACTTAACTGCTGTGTTTTCACGTTCCCTGTGTGCACCAGAAGACCCTTGCATCGGCTCTGAATGTCTCACCAGGTGCGCTGTAATGCGAAGCTTTCACAGGTGTACTGACAGATGGTAATAAATCTGTAAGATTTACTTTTTGCTATGCTTTTAGAGAGGCAATTATGGTGACTTCTTGTCAGATGAAATGTTAAAATGAACTGTGTAGTGTAGGGCCAATTTATTATAAGCAGGGGGTAAAATTGTAATTTTAAGCTCATGCTAAGAGCAGAACAGGTGTTTGTTGGAACGTGTGGGAATTCTCCTGCCTGTCAATCAGGCAGCAAAGCCCAGCATGAGATAGTTCCTCTCAGTAACACCATCCATGTCAAGGGTGACCAAATCAATAGGGTTTTATCTAGGGAGGCTATTTATTTAAATCTTTTAAGTCAATTATCTTATTAACAAAATTTTGCCAAGCTGCACTAGATTTTATGCATCAGACCTCCCACTTCTTGCTTGGTACCTCCAGGTGTAGTCATGGTAACCACCTTAAGAAGTAAATATAAACCTGATGGTTGGGCCAAAGGTGAGTAATTTGGATCTGGTAGTGGCAGGAAAGCTATTTTTAGGGAAGGAGGAGGAGAAAATGAAAGGGCAAAAAAGCGTTAATAGCATTTCTTCCTTATTTCCTTATTGTTCAAAATTTTTACCATAGAAGATAGAGAGGAAAGGGAAAACGTGGGCTTTACGAAGTGATTGAATCTACAAGGAAGGCAAAAAGAAAAAGTGAAGTCTTACTGATGGGTTATGAATTACTTTCTCCTTCAGTCTTTTAACTTTTGAAAGCACAGTGTTAGTGATATGGTATATTTTGTTCATCTTTTCTTCATATATAATAGTTATCTTCTCTTTATAGAAACAAACCTTAACTCTAAACAAAATTTTGTCCGTGCAAATATACTTGAGGTTTTTGTTTGGGTCCATAATCAGTTCTGAATGTCTGACTGCCTTTGTCTCCCCACTTTTTTGGAGGTTCTGACATCAGTTACTCTATACGGAGCCATTGACAAGATGCGCAATGTGGGGAAGAGGGAAGTGAAGGGAAAAGTGTCAGAGGTCAAGACCACCAGGCACATGATTGATTTAGTGACAGGTGGCCATTTGAGAAGTGTTACAAGCCTTCCACAAAAAAAATTTATTGGTCATTTTGTTCTATTCTAGTTCAAGTCCTTATTGAAAATAATGTATTTTATAGCTTTGAATGTACATGCTTTGTATATTTGGCCTGAAATAGAAAAGTCCACATTATTCCAAATAGTAGTTTTTCATGTGTGGCAAAACAATATTCTGAGTAATCATTATAAATAAATGGAATGCATATCCTGGAAATTCACAAGTACTCACTTTGGCGTTCCTGCAGGTCTATAGAACACATTTGGAGAATCACTGATGTAAGTCATTTTCTCTAGTAGAAGGTGCTTCACTGGCATGTAAGTCTTAACTCAGTGGTTTTCCATGAGCAGAGAGCAGCATCATCGGTTGGGAACTTAGATGTGCAGAGTTCAGTTCCACCCCAGATCTACTGAGTGCAAAACTTTGCAGGGTTGGGGACAGGAATCTGTGATTTAACAAAGGACTTGGGATACACACTGAAGTTTAAGAATCATGGCCTGAATTGAACTTACCTTTCAGATCCCCTTCTGCCATTTCCTTATGGTCCCGAATTCAATTTATTTCAGTGCAACACTTGCACAGCTACATATTACATTCTAAATTGTATCACAGACTGTACCAAGTGAGTACGTGCATTATTATGTTCTTGGAACAGCCCTATAACGTAGATTGTATAATCAGCTTCATTTTAAAGGTAGGATAATGGATGCTTACCAAGATAAGCTTTCCCAAGGTTACATGATTAGCAAATAGGAGGGACTGAGATCCAGACTGCTTAACCCCTAAATCTGTGCACCTAACCACAGAGCTATGCCTCTGATGTATTTTTTGAAGGCAGGGCAGTTGGATATTTGGGTTAGAATAAAATAGTCCCAGACCCAGTAGAATCCCATTTTGTGGTAGAAATGGATCTGTCTTTCCTAATTTCCCCTGTGCGTGCTGTTTTGCCAGGAAAATACTGCTTTCCTTCTCCTTTAATCCAGTTCTGTGGCTGCTTTTAAAATCAAATTCGAGGCACACCTACTCCTGATGTACCTTGTGGAACAGATCATTTCTTTTTTTTTTTTAATCATTTCTTTGAGTCTTTATTTCTGTATGAAGGCCCCAGTGTCATGTAAAACTTAAGATAAATAAATTCATATACTTTTCTTCTGTTCATCTGTCTTTGTCAGTTTAATTTTCAGACCCAACCAGGGACCCTAAGAGAGTGGAGAAAAACTTTTCCTCTCCTCATCCCCCTCCACAATTTGTACCTATTTTTTACTAGAACTAAACTTTTACTACTTGTCAATGTTGACTTACCTCAGAACTGTCAATTAAATCTTAACCCATTAATACACCCTATTACTATATTGAGTATATTGGATAAGAAAAGTTAAGAGTCCATACATATAAAGTCTATGAGATATGTTTTGGAAAATATTGTTTCTAGTCTTATTTGAGGATAGGGACTAATTTTAGAGATGTATCCTTAGAAGTATTGAAGACTTAATTTTTAAAATATAGGTATGTATATATAAATATCAAGGTGTTCTTGGTTTATTTTATTTCTTTATTTTTATTTTAATTACAGTTTACATTCAGTATTATTCTTTATTAGTTTCAGATGTGTGGCATATGGGTTAGAAAATCATGTAATTTACAGAGTGGTCCTTCCCATATTTCAAGTACCTACCTGGCCTCACACACAGTTATTATGATACTACTAACTGTATTCCCTACGCTGTAATTTACACTATTCTGTAACTACTAATTTCTACTTGTTGAACCATCCCATTCACCTTTTTCACCCATCCTGCCAACCTCCCTCCCCTCTATAAGCTATCAGTCTGTTCTCTGTATCTGTGAGTCTATTTCTATCTTTTTATTTTTTTTAGATTCCACGTATAAGTGAGTCATGTTATTTGTCTTTCCCTCCCTGACTTTTTTTTTTTTAAGATTTTATTTATTTCTTTTTAGAGAGAGGGGAAGAGAGAGAGAAAGAGAGGGAGAGAAACATCAATGTGTGGTTGCCTCTTGCTCACCTCCAACTGGAGACCTGGCCCACAACCCAAGCATGTTCCCTGACTGGGAATTGAACCAATGACCCTTTGGTTCATAGGTCAGCACTCAATCCGCTGAGCAACACCGCCAGGGCTGATTTGTTTTACTTAGCATAATACTCTTCAGATCCATCGGTGGTGTCACAAAAGGTCAAGATTTCTTTTTTCTTTTTTTTTTTAACAGCTGAGTGGTATTCATCTGTGTAAATGTACCACAGATTTTTTACCCCCTCATGTATTACTGGGCACTTGGTTTGCTTCCAAATATTGGCTATTGTAAATAATGCTGCAATAAATATAGGATAGGAGTGCATATATTCTTTAGAATTAGTGTTTTAGATCTTTCCTTTAGGCACTTATTTGTCCACGGTTTTTATTGTCATTTTTTTATTGCTGCAGATTGGTGGTTTTGCACCACTTGCATGCCTCCTACTTGGAATGCTCGAAATGAATTGCAAATTCTTCCAAGACAGGAAATCTATCTCTTACTGCTGACTTCTCTAAGTTCCCCAGCAAGTTTCTGTACATGGTAGGCATCCATGCAAGTCTTCTTGAATGACAGGGGGTTATAAAATCTCTTTATTGTCCTTGAGTAAAATTTTACGTATTGTGGAGTAGGAGCCCACCTTGGAGGGAACTGGCTAAAATAAATTAGAAGCACTTAATAAAAGTACTGAAATTAGAGATAGTTGTTGTTTTTAACTTACATTTCTAAAAGTCTTCGGTGAAGATCAAGCAGAATTTCAAATGTTATTATGAAATACCCAACAGGTTTGCTGTGGTTCTTTCTTTCTGTGTTGTACCCACAGTTTGTTCTTTTTGGCTATGTTTCAATTTATTGAAGGGATTCTATTTGCCTTAAAGAGATTTTTTTTTAATGTGGTTTTTTAATGAACTCACTCATCATCCCATAAAAAGCTTTTGGAAAAGCTTCATTTTATTGCTGTACTTTTTTTTTTTTTTTTTAAAGGTAGGTGCTAACTTCTTTTTTTTTTTTTTTTTTTATTTATTTATCTTTAGAGAGGAAGGGAAGGAGAGAGGGAGAGAAACATCAATGTGCGGTTGCCTCCTGTATGTCCCCTGCCGGGAACTGGCCTGGCAACCCAGGCATGTGCCCTGACTGGGAATCGAACCGCGATCCTTCGGTTCGCAGGCCCACGCTCAATCCACTGAGCTACACCAGCCAGGGCTTATTGCTGTACTTTTAAGCAATGCTACAAAACTTAAGCTTTAAGAGAGAATTAATATTTTATCCTATGAAGAAGGAATCCCTACTAGCACCCTATTAATATTTCTTGTCACATATATTTATGAAGTGTTTCATTTTTTTGATCCTTAGATGCCCATACATTTATTTAAATAGTGACTTGTGGAATTTATAACCAATAGTTTTTCAAACCACTCACACATATCTATAGTATTTTAAATGAAAAACTAGTATGTTTATACCAAAGAAACATGTTTATCATAGAAAGGAAAATAAAATTACACAATAAAATAAATTCATTTTCTTTCCCATGTGGTGAACTTAGTGCTCTATATTATAAATTAGTGTACATGTATATGACAAGTATTCTCTCTCTCTCTCTCTCTCTCTCTCTCTCTCTCTCTCTCACACACACACACACACACACACACACACACAGTTGTCAGGCTTTTAAATGAAAACCTAATTCTACAAAATGAAGTATGATATGTTATATGTTCTATGTTCTATGTTCTATGTTCTATGTGTTGTCCTATTCCATTGAGCAGTATAGGTGGTTGTGAAGTTAAAGAAATATATATCGAAATAGTCACTTAATAGTAGGGGAAAGTAGAGGAGAAAATAAATTGCAGTAAAAGTTTTCCAGATTTCTTCCATGAGGGAGGATGGCTTTGCCTGTGGTTTGGGTACTGGGGATAGTCAGGTTTTGGGGGTATCAAATGCAGTTCTAAGTTAGAGTCACTTAACTCCCTAAATTATCTTAGAAAAACTTGACAGACCTAGGTAGTTGTCAGTAATTGCCACCCCACTTCAGCAACTTTCGTCAAATATTTTGTAACCTTTAAACCGAGTGAGGAGGAGGAGGATTCTGCTTTGTGCCAACCTCACTGTCTAACTTCACTGATAATAATTTCTTTCCTTGTCAGTTTTTTTGCACTATATAGTTAAATTAGATATATCCCTTATCTTTTGTAGATGAAAGAATGTCCAGCCTAAGAAAAAGTCCTTATCTGAGACTTTTCTTTATCTGAAAAAGAATTTATCTGAGCCAAAATGACCTTTGCCCGGAAGTGAAAGCTCAACAGATTGAGAAAACCCTACAGAGAATGGAAGCATTGCGGCTTATTTTATAATTACAATCAGAGGAGGAGGCAGAAGAGGGGTTGCATGAAATCTATTGGTGGTAGATTAGGGAGGTGGAAAAAACAAAGTGGGGAAATCTCTGGGATTGGATAAAAAGTAAAATGGAGAGACATATGCTTCTTTTACATTAGCAGGTGCAGGATAGTTAACATTTACCGCACATAGAGATAGTATTTAGGGAACGAGATGACAGTGAAGGATTCTGTGGTCTGCTGCCCTGGTGGTAGTTTGTTTCCTGATGAGCCTGGAAAAGAGTACTCTGACATTCCAAAGGGATGCTATTATAGATGCAAAAAGGCAATGAGCAGGCTCAGTTAAGGTAAAGATGGACCTTTGTCAGGGAAGATACCAGCCTAGGACATGACTACCTGCCGACACTCGCTTTTAGTGAGAAAGTTTTAATTTGAGACCATCCTATGTGGTTACTGTAGGTCTCTGAGTTTGCAAAGCCACCGTACTAGCCCCTCCTGAGCTGGTCAGGTTTTGTATGTGCCCCCTTTTTCATTACTACTTACCTAGAAGAAAATTGCATCTGCCTAACTGACAGCTTTTTTAGACACACACACTTTTTGGATAAGGAAAAATTATGCCCTCCACAGTAATTTTGAGTACATAGTACTGAGTCTTCCTTTAGTGAAAGTGTCCCTATTTTAAAAATTTCAGTGAGAAGACACTGAAACGTAAATGCTGTGTCTTGAAACGTTTTCTTAAAGGTGTTTTTTTTTTTAAAGATTTTATTTATTTTACTTTTAGAGAGAGAGGGGAAGGGAAGGAGAAAGAGAGGGAGAGAAACATCAAGGTGTGGTTGCCTCTTGAACGCCCCCTGTTGGGGACCTAGCCTGCAACCCAGGCATGTGCCCTGACTGGGAATCAACCAGCAACCCTTTGGTTCACAGGCCGACACTCAATCCACTGAGCCACACCAGCCAGGCTTGAAACTCTTTAATATTTACTCTTCTATGGGTATTATAATTAAGAGGAAAAATATCAAGCAAATTTGCTTAAAAGATTATTATCTCTTGGATGTTAGTCATGAAAGACCCATCTAATTGGTTCCTACAAAACCACAACTTACACATCCTGTACTGAGAGACTGATTCTAAAGCAAATAACCTGCATTTGAATTACTATCTGTTCAATTCTTTAGAAGAGACACCAAAATATGCATTTTAAGTAAAATGTACTGTATACTGCAGTTTAGCAAGACATGAATGTCAATGTGTTTTCAAGTAGCCAATAAGAAAGCAACTCATGTCATACTCAGAATTCTCAAATGATAAGTGAAGACCCTAGAGCTAAATGCAAGTGGATTCCACCAGAAACTCACAGAGCTCTGCTCTAGATCTGGAGGAGTATCCTTTTCAGGGGGAGCAGACCCTCCTCATCATTCCATTAGGTTTAACAAACATTTGTTGAGTTCTTACAACATGCTAAGCATTCAGATATGTAACCCCAGATGAATCAAACAATAAGACATAACTTATTGCTTTTGAAAGTATTTGAAGATAAAGGATTTTACAATGAATGGACAAAGATAGACATAAACAAAGTATTTTATGATGCTAGTAAGAGTCATAAATAATGGTACTTTCACAATGTTGTTTCAGAACATGATGAGGAGCAGTTGTTCTTGTCACTGGTCATATTCCAAACAAAGAACTGGTTTTCTCTTGCTTTCTTGTCATCCTTCTTAAGAATAATGTAAAACCACAGCCTAAGGCCTTTCCCATAATAATAGCTCAAAACTTAGTTGCCCGATGGACCTGAATTAAAGCATTTATAGTTCTTGAATTTTTTTTTAAGTAATGGTCACATCAAATTGGTACTTGTTGACAAAGGTTTCACCTCCTGCAGCCCACCCTTCCTAACTAACATGTTTTGGTGCCTCAGTTGTCTCTTTCTTCAGTTAAAAGACTATAAGAAGCAGTTTTTGATGGAGTGTATGACCAAGAGAAAGAGGTGGGATATCCAGCATTTTTATTCAGCTCTTTCTCTTGCTCAGTTAGTCAGACATAGGTGAAATCTCAGATGGTGACTATGGCAGCAATAACTTGGGCGATTTTAGTGAAGAATTACACTGACAGCTAAATTCAGGTGAAAGAGGAAATATTAACTCAGGCTCTGCAAAGGTAATCTGGAGTCTTGCTTCTCAAACTGTGGTCCATGAGCTAGCAGCATCAGCTTTACTTCTGGGCTTTTTAGAAATGTGAAATCTTCCCAGACTCACTGAACCAGAATCTGCATTATAAAAGTATTCTCATGTCCTTCTTCTGCCCATTACACTTTGAGAAGGATTTGTTTAGATAAGCTGAAAAGGGGCTGAATCACTGAGAAAGGAGAAATAACAGTAGATTCTAGAAAAAAAAATGTGTTTTTTGCCTGTGGTGATACTGTTAAATTTAATAGTTTGTTGACTATAGAAAATATAATACATAAGTGATGAATGATCAAGATGTCAAAACACATTCAATAAAATGGACAATTTTTCACTTTGTACCCTCCCAATAATGAAACTCTGAGTTTTTATGGGGGAGTTTGTTATTTTGTCTAGTCTAGAGAATAGTACGTATCAAAAGATCCTTCTGAGTTCAGAAAATTAACATGAGTCCATTATTAAGCAGAATCTGTTGAAAATATTTTTGATCTCTTTATATTATTGTGATGGTTTCTAACTTAATCATATATTCAGTCTGGTACAATAAAATGAGCAACGTATCGTCACCAGGCTGAGGGTGAAAATACATTTTATTAATTTTACAGATGTGAACTAATCAGAATAATTTGAATCTTGGACACAGTTCAAGAAAGCCATTTATTTAACTGCTCTGAGATGTGTTTTTTTAAGTGCTGGATAACGGCTGCAGATATAGAAAACATGAAATAGAGGCAACAGTTTTAAAGGCTAAAGGAATGGACCAAAGTATCCAATGTGGAGCCATTTGTTACCTGAACCAGTAGAACTTAAAGTGATCAATGTCTTGATTTTGTTCAGAGGTTTTGTGTCACAGTTTATCGGAAGCAGTACTGCTTATCATACCCATATTGTTTAACCTGTAAGAAGTGTAGAGTATGGACATCGCATAATTGAATTTTACTGCTTCCCTGTTACAATGTTACATTCCTCCTGTTTTCCTTTTCTTATTCCTCCTCTTTTCTTTTCCATTTTTCAGTTCTGTCTTGGCTTGGAGTCTCTAGTACACTGAGCACGAGGCAGTTTTGGTTATTGCTTTTCCAGGAGGTGTGCAATCCCTGAAAAGCAAGAGTGAGGGCAAAGGGTGAATAAGGAATGAGGGAAGGCAAGTGAATAAAGGTGACTCTGCACTGGCCACAGTTTCATAAGAAAACACAGCTGGGTGCTTGGTCCCACAAATTGTCTCGTTGTCACCCGAAAGGTTGTATGAAGCTACTACATCTTGGATCAGAGTTTTATTCAGATGAATTTGTTTTCTGGCTTCTCCCGTTTTTTCTGTCTTTGGTCACAACTTATCCCAAAAGACTTCAACTGCTCTGTACTATATCCCTCTGGGCAGCCCCTGCAGAACCCGGCATCTCCTCGGGTCTGCTTAGGCCAGACCTGTGCACTGGAGCCATGGTAGGTGCAGTGGAATCCACATGGGGCCTGTAACTGAACAAAAATGATTTGTCTGCCTGTCACCGCAGAAGCCAGACTTGTGAGGCCGATACTGGTGCAAAAGGAAAGAAGTTTATTTCAGGTGCCCTGTGACCTGGGATAGTGGTGGACACCCATCTCAAAAGACCATTTTCTCTTTCTGAAAAAAGTCTAAGCATGTCCTTAGCAAGTCTAAGACAAAAGCCAGTGTCCAGAGTTCCTGCCCCATTTTAAAATATAGTCCTTTGGAGCCCACAGGTGTCTGCTAAGTGGTCTTAGTCCCCATCCAGGTAGTTTAGCATGTTCCAAGCTGTTGTCCATTTCAAACTCCCTCTTGGAGCCTGCCTGTGGGGCCCACATGGCCGTGGGCCATGTGGCTGTTGGAGCCATGTAGTTTCGTGTTCCTGGGCAACAGAACACAGGAACACACACACAGGCTGGAGTATCACCTGGTGGGCAAGAGAGAGAGGGGCTCTCTCCAGGAGGCCATGGGCCATGTGGCTGCTCAGGTCACATGACCATGGAGAGAACAGTGAGTGCAGAACATGAGCAAGAGAGAGAGATTCTTTGTTCCCTGGGCTGATTTTAGCTTGGGTGTGGGACAGACCAGGTGCTTTCTCAAAATGACCAATCAACTTCCAAAACTTTTGCATGCTACAGGAAGGCCAGACTTCTTTCCCCAGGCTAGACTAATGGCCTCTTTGGTCCAGCACCTCTCCCTGTGCCCTTTTGACTTCTATGGCACCTGTGCCTCCCTTCCCCTGGTCCCAGCCCCAATCTGGTATAAGGCAGCGGTGGGGCTTTTTCTGTCAATTAGGTTGCTAGCTTTTCTCATGCTCAGTGTAAGAACCTCCCTGTGCCGACATCTTGGCCGATGGGGGAGACCCCTGGTGCTCTGACTGCCTGTTTTATGGTAAACCACCCCCCCTGCCCCCCGGGAAGGCTGAGTCCATCTGCCACCATAGGAAACAAGGCCACTGCAGGAACAGCTGAGTGCTTTACAGCACTGGACTGGCAGAAATCACTGGGGACTGCTCTGGCCTGAAGCTGCACAAGTGGCCGAGGCCTGGGAGGCAAGTGTGCTCAGTAGATCTGGACATCGTGTAAATTGTGTTCCATATAGTCGCTTTGTAGTTGGCTGAAATGATAGCATCTTAAAAGAAAATACCTATTTTTCTTTTCACAACAATGAAACTTGCCTACCACGCATGAATCAGTGGCTGTAGACTCAGGGTAATTGTGCCTCCCAAGACATTCAAGCAATGTCCGGAAGCATTTTGATTTGTCACAACTTGAAGGGTGCTACCAGCGTCTAGTTGGTAGAGGCCAGGGATGATGTGCATCCTAGAATATGCAGAACCACCATCCACAACAAAAAAGTATATGGCCCAAAATGTCTTGGTTGAGAAATGTTGATATAGACAAAGAACCTATTTTTGGTTATAGGGTTAATTTAATATTTCTTAAAAGCAATTGAGAAAAAGAAAAATCTCACTTTCCATTTCTTGAATGCTGGCTGGGAATTCTAGCCTGGTCTGGCCTCCCAAGCTTCAGCGCCTTTAGGTACAATCTGTGCCTCAGGCAAGAGGGGCTCCAGAGGGTGTTGCTGGGGGCGGGTGCGAAAGACAGATTTCAGTGATTTAAAAATGTATCTTTTAGGAACAATGAACAGAGGTTAATCTTTGACCTTTACTTCTTCCTTTTCTGTGGTGCGTTTTTGTGACCACTGTGTTCAAGACAAAGAATTTGGATTAGAATCTTTAAGTCTATAGTTCCAATAGTTTTTGGAGTAACTTTACATCTGTGATCCTAACCATTTATATAATAGCTTTTCATTGTTAAACACTTTTTGACATATGTATCATTGGAATACTATCCATGGTGCATAAATAGAGGCCTTTGGGCATTAGTTAGAACCAGTGTAGTATTCGTTTAAAAAAAAGTTATCACAATTTGAAGAAGTCTCCCAAAGTTTTAAAAATCACTTTTGTTATTTTATTCATTAGTCTGATTGAGTGATTGATTCATTTTTATACTGTAGATCAAAATGTGAAACATTTTATGTTCAGTCCATATTTGTCTTGCACATTATAAACATATTTTTTATTTATTTTTAGTAATTTAGGGAAGGGAGAGGAGGAGACGGATAATAATGCCCTTAACGTAATTCACAAAAGCAGCTGTGATGACCTCCAATCAGTTTACTTCATTTCAAAACTATTTCCAATCACTAGGAAAGATTTCTTTGAGATACACTTTTACATCTCATCTGTGGAAGTCTATGACTTTTTCCTCAGCACGGTCCCAAATCCATGCTGGGAATGCAAGGACAAAACATTATTCTGGTGGGTTTTTCCACTAATTATTATGTGCTGTTGGAACATTGAGCATGTCGGATTTTATTATTTGAAGATATGTAGTCAACTTACCGTACTGCTGCAACAAGTCTTTATTTGTGAACTGTTTTCCACGAGTGTTTTGTGTGCTTTTGTTAATTTTTTTCTTTAGGAGAAATCTTTTAAACCACAACTTTTTTTTTTTTTTGGCTCTTTAGAAATTAGCATGAGAACATTATACTAAAAAAGGTAAGTTTTTCATTAAGGATAACTAATAATTGAAGCTTTGCACATGCACTCTCACACTTACACTGTGCGTAATATCTTACCATTAAGTGGGGTTTTGCTGACAGCCGCATTTGCCAGTTTGATGATTTGTGATGCACGTGGGGCCAGCGCTGGTCCTTGACACCTCTGTCTGTAAAGTCCACATGGTGCTCGAGAACTGCTCTTTGGCCCCTGTAGCATCAGTGAGCACTGGGGTTTTAAAGGTCGTTTCATGTCTTCCCAGGCTCGCTGCTTCTGGCCCCGACAGCTCTGCTCCAGCCTTTCACTTGCGTCATCTGCTTTTCTCATACCCAAGAAAAACTATTTCCAGGCACAAATGGGAAGGGAAAATCAAAACAACTTGTTCTGAAATTTTGACAGTTTTGAAAATTTTTTATTCACTTTCCATTACATCTCCCAGTTATTCTTAAATATCTTGTTTAGCTGCATCCATCAAGATATATGATGCCCTGTGATGAGGATAAAGAAAAAAGTAATTGCTGAAATTACTTACTTAATGGAAAATCATCAGGAAAAATAGACATGTACAAAATGACTAGGACTGGAAACTGAATTTCTGCTATGGCTAACATTTGTTTTCACAAGGGACAAAGGAAAGTGATAATTTATTAATCATTTTACTGTGTGAGACATGAGGGCATGCGCTTTACATGGATTCTCTCATTAAACTCTCACAACAAGCTGTTAATGACCTAATGTACACTGGAGGGAATGAAAGCACCCCAAATTAAGTTACTTGCCTAAAGTCCTACAACGGACAAGTGACAGCCAAGGGACAAGTGACTCCCTGTCCTAGTGATAGGACAGGGAGTCCTTTCACTGGTTTCAGTTTTACAGTGTAACTGAAGTTGTACAATATAGTTCTTATATTTCAGTGTCAGAAAACAAAGGTTAACTAGAGCTACCTCAGTCTCTGCCTCTCTCCTGTAGATCTGCAACTTACCCACTCCTTAAAGCCTGAATCAATATTAAAATTGCAGACTGCACAAAACCAATTTAAGAGATCAGATAATTCATGGGCCTAATTATGTACCTTATGTTTGTATACTTCTGGGAATAAGAATAATTCATTTACTTAAATATTCTTTATGACACTTTAGAAGGTATCTGGAAATGATACAGAAGGACTGTTCTTTGTATTCATGTTTAGTAGAGAATTATCTTGTCCAGTTGCAAGTGTCCGAAGGGTTCATTTTCAGGCCACTATTTTTTCTCATTTGGAAAAGTTTTATCCCTGGCTAGAGACTTTGAAGAAATGCGTTACATCATGGCTTAGGTTTCAAACAGGAAAACGACAAAGATATTAGAGATGATGCACTTTAAATATATGCCTGTTCTCCATTGCTCTCAGTGGTCAGGCAAGCTAAGCTTAAGTTCTACAGTATTATTATGCAGGCCAAACAATACCCGCAGGGATGGATATACAGAAGTAGTGTTTACCCAATTTGTAATGGATTAATGAACTCATGGCCAATAGGGTCATTATTTAAAATAAACTTCTCTTTTTTCTCCAGAATTTGGAGTTGGGACATTTTAAATATATTTGTTGATAGAGTTCAGCTGGTGGGTGCATTTGTCACAGACTTGCCTGTTCTTTGACTTACTTAAACATGGCCTGGAGATTATAAATTATTGCGCTTCCCTCTGTTTGCCGTTATTACTATTGCCTTGGGAGCAGCATCATCCAGTCAAGCCAGTCAGCCAGCCACCTGGCCTTTTGGAGGAACAGATGCAGAAGGAGAGTAAGGGCAGAAGTAAGAACAGAAGATATGAATGGCAAGAACAGCTTAGAGCTGCTTACTTCTGGGGGCAAACTTTAAAGCAGAATGCTCCCTAGTGGAGGAGTCCGGTCTCCAAAATTATCTTCCTTTGCCATCCGAGTCCCATGGTTCTTCATCTGACGGGATCCTATACCATTCAGATCATCTGCTGCCTTCCACACCTGTGGGCGGACCACATACTCCTTTTTCAAAGTGAAATCTACACTGCTTGATGCAGTTTCAACCTCAAAAGAGGTTCTAAGTAGATATTTGTTGAATAGACGAAGGAGTGAATTCTCAAAATCACTTTCAGTTTTACTTTAGGATTGTAGTTAATTACAGCAGATTAGACATTTATTTAAATTAGCAACCATTAGTTTGTGAAGTTATAAATATCTTTGGTAAGCTTACATGCTCTCAGGTTAATGGGAATGAATTCCTTTAGATTTCTCTTTTCTTACCAACTAATTGGAGTTAGCTGCACTGAAGAAATGTGAGTTTAATTAAGGGTGGGGAGTATGGGGGAGAATTCAGGAAGAAGGAAAGGGCATAGCCTTGAGATAGAATAGGACTGTAGAGTGGTCCACTGGGCGAGGAGGCAAAAAAGGCATCACAATGGCAATCCCAGCCATCTGGAGGGAGGAGAGAATGCTAAGGGAATTCTGAAGGATGCCAAAGAGAAACTGCAGTGTACCAGGAGTTGGCATAGAATGCTCCATATCTTTCTTTCATTGCTAAAATGTTCTTATTCCCAAGATTTGTATTTCAGACCATACCATTAGTGTTATATATTTCAGACATATCACGTGTCAAATAAATTGTAGCGGTTTGACCTAGAGACCTATCACTATTTGTTACAGCCTTTCTATGGGGAAAATGCAGAGAAAAGTGTGTCAGAATTTTAAGGAATCTTAGAAATTTTCCAACTCAATGGATTTTTAATGTATTTTAGATTTATAACCCTCCCCCCTTTTTAGAAAGTCAGTCTTCCTCAGAGGCGAAATGTGTCACATAGATAAAAGCTGGGATGGTCACGCTACCAACTCAGCACTTCTCCTTTCCCTCTCTTACTCCCAAGGTGGTTTGGCCTCTCGTGAAAGGCTGGGCGTTGCAGTCAGTTTGCAGTCACTGACGTCACACTTATGCTTGTTTACTGGTGAAGGAAATCCGGTGACATTTAGAAACTTGGCAAAACGAGTTAAGAGCAGACCAAGGGCAGCCATCAGTGTAAGAACACCCTGCACAAAGTTAGCATAGTGACTGCCACAGGAAATATCATAAATAAATAAGTGTTGTGGAAGGGGTGAAAAGGTGAATGAATGAGCACTGGTTAGAGATTAAAGGGGTGTCCAAGTATGTGATGTTCTGGCTCTTGAATAGTTTGGAAATGCCTGGGCTTGTGGAATAAGCGAGTGGAGAACTTACCACAGGGGCTGTTTTATCATTTTCTGGGAACATCTTCCATTGTAGTCAAGATCTCCCTATTGAGAGAAACAAACTTTCCTGAGGGTAGAGAGCATGCCTGTTCTGCTCACCCTATGCCCACTGACTAACACAGTGTGTTGGACCAACCAGATACTCAATACATATTTGAGGAGTACACTGCTCACTAGATCCCTCCGTCTGTAGGACTTAACTGAGTAATTAATGTGCTTGAAACTAAACTCATTTCCTTCAGTGTTTCCAGTATTGGTTAAAGGCATCAATAAGTACATATTCTTCATGCCAGAATAAATCCGAGAGTTAGTTTTGTCTCATCTCCTTTACTCACCTCCTAAATCCAAATGATTGTCAAAGCTTGATAATTTTGCCTTTTCAATATGTCTTGAATTTGTCACATTTTTTCTGGTGCCCAAAATATGGACTGCGTCAGTGTAGGACCGTTGCAATTCATCCCTGGAGTATTTGTATTTTGCAGTGGCCTCTTAACAGCTGTGCTTTTCTTCTTCTTTTTCTTTTTTACAGTGTCTTCTTGTTTCCTTACTCCTCTAGCCTGATTGGTCTTTCTAAAAGTGAAATCTCACTTTGCCACATCCTTGCTTTAAACTTTAATGTTTCCCTAGTCCCTATGAGATTGTCTAAACCACTTAGCACAGCATTCAAGTAACCTTTTCAGCCTCATTTCTGCCACTTCAGTCTCAGCTTCCCCTAAATTACCTGCCTTTGCTTAAAGCACTCTCCTGTCTCATATATGTCTCCTGTTCTTTTTGCCTATGGTGCCCTTTGGGCCCTCTTTTCTACTCTGCAATTTCTTGCTCATCTTCAAATCCTCAGTTCAAATCTCCTTTTTTCTTGCCCCGCCTTTCCTGCAGCTTTCCTTTAACCCCAGCTCTGTCTCAGTTAGAGTTGGAGCACATCTTTTAGCAGCCTTCTGAAAGCTAAGATAATTGGCTTCATGCTAATATCTCCATTGGACTATGAACTTGATGGCAGACTCTTATTTATACAGAAGCTACATCAAGAGTTCAGTCTTTCACACAGAGAAGGTTTCATTTGAGGGTTGCTCACATTGATTAGTAAAGTGGTAGTTATTTAATACTCCCAGGGAAATGCTTGCCCATTTTCTTCAACTCTAAATAATGAGGATATACTAGATGATGTTATTTAAAGACCCTTGATTCTAAATATGGGAGATGGCTTTAAAGATTTTCCAATTATCCACCTAATTGTAGAACTTATAGTGGCAAGATGTTATTAATGATTATAATAACTGATAAGTAGCATAGCCTGACCTAAGGAAATTCAGACTAAAGTATTATAATTCAACTAGTTTTAATTAAATAGCTTTAATTATTTCTCTATAAAGCTTACGTGATATTCTTTTGATTAATATTTATATAGTATTTATCTAGTATTTAATATATAAAAGCATAAATATAAAATATGTATAAATGGATATTTATGTTTAGATATAATTATTTAGTATAATAATATGTAGTATTTATCTAGTGTCCAACTCAGATGTAGTATTTTTTTGTAAAATGTAAGTACATCTTATATTACATTTTTTACATACTAATTGCATAAATAATCTCTTTCAATCCAGAAGCAAAGATTTTATGCAGCCAATATTTGTAGAGTCCTACTATTTATGAAATGTTCGCTGTTTTCCAGGTACTGAAAATTCAGTCAGTAACTGAAGACCTGTGGTCAAGGTAGTCAGATGAGTTACAGAATCCTAGGCGATGAAGAGGGTTCTTTTCTCTTCAGTTTGTCTTCCTTAAGTTTAAAAATTGGAATTGGCTTGTTAGTCATGAATGAGAAAGTTTACTTGTTTTATGTATTGCTACTGAAGGCGTTTATATTACCAGATCTACACAACATGTCCCCTACAGCAACGCTTTTTCTTTTCTTTTTTTTTTTTTAAACATTGAATTTCCCATTGAGGAAAAATGCAAGTTAATAGTACAGGATGTACTTACACCCTGCCAGGAGTTAGCCAAGCTCTAGAGTTACTGTTTGCATCCATTTTCTTTTCATTGCTGTTAGTCCTTGGGCCCTGGTCTCTTATTTCTTTAGAATCTAGGAGTGAGAGATGTGAGCAGCATGGAGCCCCGACTCTACTTGAATCTGTCTGAGGAATGGTAGAAGTAGGTTGTGAAGAGTCTCCTACGGTCCACCGAACCGAAGCCTGTTTTACATGAACTCTCCTCTGGTTTTCAGGTGGTGTGAACAACGTAACGATTGGGAGGCTTCTTTTCCCCATTTGTGTTAGAGGGTAAGAGGAAGTGATTTGGATCTTTAAGGTCTAAAACAAGAGCCCACCTTGCCCCTATTTGAGTCTTCATGTCATTCTTCAATTTTTTAATGGCATGTGAGTTGCTGGGGATGTGAATGTTGTGCTATTGTGTTGTGGACCCTCTCTTCCCTCCAAGCTTTGTTTAGATGAGTCTTGGATCATGTTTATGCAAAAGTTGTATTGACAGAGACATCTGTGTAGATCCCAGTTCAAAACAATGTGTAGTTCTGGGAATTGTTCACAAACAGCTGCCAGCTGACATTACATTATAAAAGTATTTGTAGGGCTGGCTGGCACACTTTATACAGCGTTTTGCATTTGTCTCTTATGAACTGACAGCTGGGCTGCTTAGAAATTACATTTCCTGTTGTGAGGAGCAGCATGTAAGGCAGGGTATCCTTGGGTCCAGAGGAGCATCACTGCCCCACCTAAAATAGCCCTGGGGGAGAGCTAGTGTATCCTGTGGCAATTCCTTGTTTGTAAGTTGTTCTTTTTATAGATAACGCCAAGACTGGAACTTTTGTTTTTGTTTTTTTTCCTCCAAGTATGAATGAGTTAATGATTGAGTATCTGAAGGGAGCAAGAAATATATCCCTAGGTTTAATTCAGTATCATATTTTATATGTTGTTATTACTTCTCCCTGCAAAGGATTGTTGTTTCAATTTTTTAAGGGAATAGAGTCCAAGGATTTTTTTATATTAATGTAAGGTTTTATATTAATTACTATTAAGCATTTACAAAATTTGGTTCCAGATAATAGGTCATATGTTGGATGAGAGAGAAAGCAAAAACTAGTTTATGGAAGATATAGACCAAACGTACTTTCCAAAATATTTTTTTACTATCAGGGGAAAGAATGTTGGGCTTACTAAATATGTGATTTAAATATGATAATTTGTGAAGTACATGGTGGATCTCTGACCAATTCAAACTCATTATCCATGAATTACATATTATTTTATTAGGAGAGGGACCAACATGAATGAATTGAAGCAAAATGCCATTTGTGATAAGCCTAGGCAGATTTTTTAATTTGAAAATGAGAAAGAATGGCTTCATGGTGAGTAATCCTATTTTGATTTCTTGTGCTAAAATAGGCACCTACTTGGTCTACAGTATTAGGTTAAATCTGAAAAGGTCACTTGCAAAGCCTTCTTAGTATCCTGATTTTGATTTGATTTTGACTAACTGATTTAAATGTATCTTCTTTAATAACATTTGAAGTAAATATCACCACAAACATTTTAGTTACTATAATTTACTATAAAGTTCTATACATACATTATTTATTTGATTGATTCAATGTATTGTTTTTAATTTAATTCATAATTGTAAATTCTGTCATGCAGTCTTGTGTTTAACATCATCCTGACTAGTAATGTGGCTGAGGCTCGGGCTTACATGTCTGCATATGCTTTGCCTTACACTGTAGCCGAAAATTATATTATGACTAGATTCAGCAGGCCAGGCCAATAACATGTTCCCCAAAAGGCAAAGTTATATTTTTGCTTTACATCCTTATCTGTCAAATGCCATTTTATCTTAAGCCTCATATTCTTTGTGAAAATATCTAAAGCATAAATAGTTTAAAATAAATAAATAGAATAATTTCATAAATGCTTTTTATCAAAATACTGTGCCTTTCTGCTTAAACTAATTATAGCAATGAAAAGTGCTGATGAAGTGTTAATTTTAAGAAAAATGGGGAAAATGGACCCTTGATGATAATTAACTAATTCATTTAATTATATATGCAATGATTATACATTGAGCAACTATTATACCTGTTGGGTTAGGGAATGGAGATGCAATGATGAATGAGATGAAGATACTTCAAAGAAAACACAGGATAAGTAAATTGGACAAACAAGTATAAACAGATCTCAGAAAAGTAGGAAAAGAGCTCAAGAGGGAAAGTCACAGCAGGCTGTAGTTGTATATGGTATTAGAGACACCTAATGTAAGGTTGAAGGGTGAATCAAGAAGGGCTTCCTGGAGAAGGTGGCACGGCACCACTCCTCAGTTGCAAAGGGCAATTGAGAGTTGGGAAAGCCAAGAGGAGAGGCATTCCTGGCAGGGAGGGTCAGCTTAGTTAATGCTGAGAGGACTCAGAGGATGGTGCTTTAGGAAAAAAGGCTTGCAGAGAAGATTGGAGGAGAGAAAACAGAGAGGTGGGACTAGTTCTTAGATGTTTTACCAGCAAAGTAGTCGTTCTAGACTGTCTCTCAATATTGTGTTCTGCGTTGTCCCAATGAGGATAAAGAGGGGGGAAAGTTGATCTAGTTGTGTAGGGCCATGGATTCTGAGAAAGCTGTTGCATCTGAAGAGCACAGGGCTCTTCACCTGTGCTCCAAGTTAAACCTGCCCAATCAAAGGAGTCCTCTCTTGGGCCCTTGGGCTGTAGGGAACTTAGTTACACTTTCGGTGAAAATCTTTTGCTTTCTCTTTGAGCAAGAATTCCAAAGGCTGATGGAAAAACTTGGCTCTTCTTTATGCTTGTGAAATGTATTTTTCTACTTCCCAGAGGTATAAACGAGTTGTGCTTCACATTGCAAATTCAGAAAAAGCTTTTATATGTGCTTAAGGCCCTGTTTTCTCATTATTGGGATGAATTTGCCAAGAGATACCCTCTTTGGTTTTGCATTTTTAAGGCTGTTTTACATCATTATCGTTTGCTTTGCTACTTCTCTGCCATTTGTCATCCCAATATACAGTGAGGAGGAAAAAGACCTCTAAAACCCGTCCACTCCCTGAGTATTCCTATGGAAGTTCTAGTTGAAGAATGTTACTTTCTTTTTGAGCCTTAGTCCTCTCAGGAAGCTCTAGAAAGGATTGAAACATAAAAAAAAAAAAAGAAAAAGAAAAGAAAAGGAACATTTAAAAGGAACAAACCGTTATGGCAGCAGTAGTACAGCAGGTTTTCAGTTGCTTCACACATGTCTTTAAGCTATCTCTCAGCTTCCAGACCTGTGACGAACAGGATATACTGATGCCTTCTAACCCTCCTTCCGTTTGCTAACAGACAACACAGCCTGTTACCAACCTGCTGTTTCTGATACTTCAGCCAAAGCAGAGGTGCTCCTGCTTCTCAGCTAGCTCCACGAGTTTGCACCTTTATCCTTATTTCTACTTCATTGCCAGTGAAAAAAGGAATCCCTGGAATGAACACATTTTAAAAATCATCTGCCTGAGCTTTGTGGTTTTCTTGGCTCTTTGGGTGATTAAAATATGAGGAAATGAGGTGAAATTTTGTGGATGAAACTGGGCGAAAAGGTATAATCTATGAAGTCTCAGGGCATTCTGAATGTGGGAATAGTGACCAGGATAGGGGTAAAACTCCATCCAGAAACCCCAGGGGGAACAAAAGGTAACTAGTATCTACAAATCTGTCTTGGAAAAACCAAAAGGAGTGACCATATGAACTTTAGTTAATTATTGCTAATATCAGTAAATAGAATTCTAATTAAATCTATAAACATCAACATTAAAAACTAATAAACGGTCTTTACTAGGCTTAAGTTTACCATGTCTAAATGTGCTAATTTAGAAATTAGAAGTGTTATTTAAGGTTTTAGAACCTGCTCAAGTATAATTGGTGGTTTTATATGTAACCGTGAAAATCTTATTTGAACTGTCTTCACGTGCATTAAGTAAAGGGGGTGCCTGGTACTGAGGGTTTCCTCACACGGTCGACACAGTGTCAAAAATAAACACCAGCATCTTGCAGACCCTGTGCCGGATCTCAATTTAATGTGGTCTATCCATTTCTGACTATAAAATGTGCTTCAAAAAGAAGTTTAAATCTACACTAGTAAAAGAAAATATACAACCATTATTACTTTATGCATATTTTGTTAAGTAATTGCCTAGTTAGAAGGTGAACGCTGCGCTAATACAAATTCTGTTGATTTATGGAAAAGCATCCCTCTTACTTAATGAATCATCTTTGTTATCCTTGAAATAACTGTGTAGTGTTTTTATTTATTTTGTCAGCCTACATTTTTTTAAGTTGACACTTTATTCTTCTTTAAATACTATTTCAAAACGTGGCCTTGCATAAGAACTACCGGTATGAAGCATATTTGTGGTTAATTGAAAAAATTTCATGGGAAACTGCAAATACTAAGTTAAAATATGAAAGGTGTTTTGTTTCTTTTAATGTTTTCCTCTTGACATTCCATTATAGTCTGTTAATTTTAAATTAAGTATATGCTAGCACCTTCTGCCATATGCTACAGATTATGAGAAATAGATTATAATAGTTGCACATAGGCCCCTGAGTGAGAGAACTCAGGGTTTGAGATTTGGCTCTGCCCCTTTAATGACTGTGAACAAGTTCATGTATTTCCTCTAAACCTATGTTGTGCTTATTCAAAATATTCTATCATTGAATTCTTAAAAGGATTAAATAAGAATAAACACAGTGTGGTTACTTATTATTATATTACCTTTTAATTTTATTTTTTATTTTAAAATATATTTTACTGATTATGCTACTAGAGTTGTCCCATTTTTCCCCTTTATTCCCCTCTGCCCTGCACGCCCCCTCCCACCCACATTCCCGCCCTTTCGCTCATGTCCATGGGTTATACATATAAATTCTTTGGCTTCTACATTTCCCATACTATTCGTAACCTCTCCATATCTATTTTCTACCTACCATTTATGCTACTTATTCTCTGTACCTTTTCCCCTTCTCTCCCCCTACCACTCCCCTACCCCCTCCCTGCTGATCACCCTCCATGTGATCTCCATTTCTGTGATTCTGTTCCTGTTCTAGCTGTTTGCTTAGTTTGTTTTGTTTGTTTTTTTAGGTTCAGTTGTTGATAGTTGTGAGTTTGTTGTCATTTTACTGTTCATATTTTTGATCTTTTTCTTAGATAAGTCCCTTTAGCATTTCATATAATAAGAGTTGGGTGATGATGAATTCCTTTAACTTGACCTTATCTGGGAAGCACTTTATCTGCCTGTCCATTCTAAATGATAGCTCTGCTGGATAGAGTAATCTTGGATGTAGGTCCTTGCCTTTCATGACTTCTAATATTTCTTTCCAGCCCCTTCTTGCCTGCAAGGTTTCTTTTGAGAAATCAGCTGATAGCCTAATAGAAACTCCTTTATAGGTAGCTCTCTCCTTTTCTGTTGCTGCTTTGAAGATTCTCTTCTTCTCTTTAATCTTGGCTAATGTAATTATGATGTGCTTTGGTGTGTTTCTCCCTGGGTCCAACTTGTTTGGGACTCTCTGAGCTTCCTGGACTTCCTGGAAGTCTGTTTCCTTTGCCAGATTGAGGAAGTTCTTCTTCATTATTTGTTCAAATAAATTTTCAATTTTTTGGTCTTCCTCTTCTCCTTCTGGCATCCCTATGATTAGGGTGTTGGAATGTTTAAAGATGTCCTGGAGGTTCCTAAGCTTCTCCTCATTTTCTTGAATTCTTGTTTCTTCCTTCTGTTCTGGTCGAATGTTTCTTTCTTCCTTCTGCTCCAAACTGTTGATTTGAGTGTGGGTTTCCTTCCCGTCACTATTGGTTCCCTGTAGATTTTTCTTTAGTTCACATAATGCAACCTTCACTAATGCCTGGGTCTTTTTTATGCTGTTGCGTTACCCAGTGAGTTCCTGGAACATCCTGATAAAACCAGTGTTTTGAACTGTGCATCTGATAGGTTGGCTATCTCTTTGTTGGTTAGTTTTATTTTTCCTAGAGCTTTGATCTGTTCTTTCATTTGGTACTTTTTTTTTTTTTTTTTTTTTTTTTTTTTGTCTTGGTGCACCTGTTACATAGTAAGGGGCAGAGCCTTAGGTGTTCACCGGGCAGGATACTCCATGTGCTGGGTTGTGACGCTGTTTGTGGGGGAGGGGTCTGAGAGGGAATGGTGCCGCTTGCTCTGCTCTCAGCTGGATTTCAGTCACTTCCCCTGCTTCCCACAAGCAAATTGGGCCCTTCTGGTGCTGATTCCCAGGTGGATGGGCCTGTGTACATTTTGGGACCCTGTGGGTTTCTCCAATGAACTCTCCTGTGAGGCTGGGAGTTTCTCCCAGTGCCACCTCACCCCCGCCACAGGAGTTTTCATCCAGAGGTTTGAGGCTCTATTTCCCTGTGCTGGACTCCTGGGTTTTGAGGTCTGTCTTGCTCCCTGCAGTTGTTCTTCCTGGTTCATCTGAATGAGAATGTGGTACCTCCTGGTCCACCAGCAGCTGCCTTGCCGTGAGTTCTCTCCGCCCAGCTGCCTGTCTCCACCCCTCCTACTTGTCTGGATAAATGTTTCTTCTTTAACTACTTGGTTGTTGGACTTCATAGAGTTCAATTTTCTGTCAGTTCCGGTTGATTTTTGTTTATAATTTTGTTGTTGTACTTCTTTTGGTTGTGCAAGGAGGCACAGTGTGTCTACCTACACCTCCATCTTGGCCAGAAGTTCTAGTTTTTAGTTTTAATATTAAGTTTAAATAAGTAATATTTCATTAATGTCATATTGAGTAGTGTTTATTTATAGTTATGTATAATGTCTCATTTTTATGTTACTTAATGTAATAGCAATGTAATGTAATATATTTCTGAACACCCTGATTATGCTAGAAACATATCTCTATTTTTGTTCAGAAAACTTGTGAAGCTGTATTTTAAAATTCATTGTGGAAGAATATGCAATAAAGGAATAGTCATTAAAATATTTAAACCATCACAAGCATACTCTTAGGTGTTGTTTTATAAATTTAATGAGCTACTATGGAATATGACTAAAATGCAGAAAAAATACACACAAAGGAGTAGAAATGCACTTTGTAAGGAAAAGATCAAGAGTGCTAGAGTAGTTGAGGAAAAATTAAAAGTGGAAAGCATGGACTTTGTTATTCATCTCAAAATATGATCAAAGTTGCTAAATTAAATGAAATATTGCATATAAAGTGCTTAGGAAATTTCCTGGCATTAGCAAACACTAACTGAACATCAGTTGCAGTTACTGCTACCACTAGCACTGTTTCCACCTCTGTGTCTACAGAAGTAAGGTTGCTTGAGTGTGGTCGTTGGTAGGGTAATAACATGGGTGTCATAATTTAGTTTTAATTTGAACATTTAACCTAAAATGTCATGTGGTGTGCTTGAGTATGATATTGTTATGTTACAGAGTTACATGCCTCTGATTTTGTAATAAAAGATTTTGTAATAAAAAGGGGCGTTATTTGTGCCGGACCCTGTATTATTACTTAGATGTTAGCTTGCCAGACCTGTTTGGTGTTAGGCTCAAGGAAGGAGGGAAAAATCTGTCATGTACGATTTATTTACTGCTTACTGTGCACTGATTCTGTGTTAAATGCTTTTTATGCATTATCTCATGTAATATATGCAGCACTTCTGGGAGGTGGGTTGTATTATCATCTCTTTCGTTTGAATTGTCCAAGATGTGAGCAGGAATTTGAACTCAGGCAGCCTGGCTGCTAACCACCATTAGGATCTGATTAATTCTTTTTCACAGTGAGGGATTGGAAATGAGATAAAAGGCCAGGGGAGATCCTCTTAGAAGTTGGAACATCAGTTTTTAATAACCTAAAGAAAGAAAGGAAGGACGGGAAAGCAAGGAATCACAACAGCATCATTTGTCTTCTTAAAGAATTAGGACCTTATGAAGAGAGTGGTTTACATATATGGCAAAAAGATTCTTGAAGAAGGCATTCTCTTACCCACAATATGTTGACATAGGGATACATCATAGCTTGAAACCTTCCATTATGGGACACGTACGGAGGTAACCAAAAAGCCGAATACAGATAATAGCATGTGTCAATGTCAAATTGTACCTGGATTTCAGTTTTTTTTTAAACTTATTCTTGCTTAGATTCTTTGAACTAAAATTCATGTTCACATGTAATTTCATCAATGAGGAGTTTCTTGACATTTCTCATTAATTGTGCATGCTCCACGCCCAGTATTCATTTCCCGCTCTATTTTTCCCGACGTGCCATGAAACTTTCTGTAGTGTTTATTATGTGTCACCTTCCTTCAGTGTAAGCCTTATGAAGGCAGGGATTTGTCTGTTTTATTCACTCCGATGCCACCAGGGCCTGGATACATGTCTGACACATATTGGATGCTTAATAAATATTTTTGAATAAATATCCAGAATACTGAGCTGAAATGCTTGTCGAGAACAATGGGTGAGTTATTTTTCTTCAGAAGGAACTAGTGAGTTATTTTTCTTCAGAAAATTTAATAAGTTTGAGGAGGAATTCCTGGGACCACTAGCCATAAAGTAGTCCAGAAAGTGGATGAAGACATCTGCAAAAGCAAACTCAGAGCGGGTCGGGGAAACACTGCGGAATGTGGACCAGGCAGCTTCATCCCTGAGGCGAGGTTTAAGTCTGTAATGGCAAGTGCCCAGATGTAAAGAAAACGCTGGTAGCAGATTTTGGGAGCCCACAAAAATATTACTAACCCTGACAGAGATGGCAGCCCTATTAGAGGATGTAATAGACCAGAGGAACATGTTAATCTGGAAGGCATGAAAATTGAGACCTGGAATGTGTGGCCTCATAAAGAGAATCAGCCCCACAGAGCTAGGGTCAGTCTTTAATCTTAGTAACACCCTCTACCTACTTCTGTGTTTTTGCAGTTTTGCCTTAAGTGCCTAGTAAAGTTGCCTGAAACATTTCAACATTGGCTTAGCTCAACTAAGAGTAAAACTATCTCAGCCACACCTAGACAAATGTGTTTGGAATGCTCCAGAGGAAGGGGTGTGGCAGCTGTTGAATTGGGAAACAGGGTGGAGAGAAGGGACTCTGGTCAGAGTTAGAACCAAGGCCAGGGTGGTGGGGTTGGGTAGATGTTTGTGATCTCTGGTGTTCTCCAGCAATGAGGGCCTATGGTCATGGGACATAGATTTTCTCTGGGGTAAGTCAATGCAAGTGTGAAGAATTTCACTTTGTTGCTCCCTGAGAAATGCTTTTAAAGTTTCTCTGGGTCTACGTAAAGGTCACCAGTATCCGGGAAAGAGTCTGAGACTGTTTTGTTAACTCCCCTTTTCCACATGTCTAATCCTTATGCTGATTCAAGTGATTGCACAAACTCCTCACAGAACATTTTGAGTGTTTATATGACACCAAAGAATTGTTTTGACAGAAAACCTCCTAATAAAGCAAAAGGGTCGGTACTGGTTCAAAACAAGGGTGTTCATGCAATGCTTTTATCATGTGTGCCAAAGTCACCATCGTTTAAGTGCTGGTATTTGTCCGTGGAGTTCTTTGCTGCAGTGATTTAGGATGGGGTGAGCCTAGAGGAGTGTTGGAAACAATGAAGGGCTATTCTGCGGAAGGTTGCTGAGTCCGTGGTTATTGTACTGCACACCTAGTAGAGAAGTGTGTTTGTTTTTGTTTTGTAGATCATTCTAGACTTAGAGGTATGTGGATCTGACCCTGCTTCCCCTAGGGGACAATCACTTATGTTTTCAAAGTATGATCGTTTGTACAATGGCCCAGCAGGAGACTTACGTTGGTTCTAGAATGGAACACAAAGATTTATTAACAAAATCTCATAAACAATGTATAAAATGTGCTCTTGCAATAAAATTTTTAAGAAATTCCATTTTATTTTTTCGGTATCTTTCATGATACCATTGCAACATAAGAGTAGGTGGTTACATGGAGGCCATGGAGTATTGGGTGCCACCTAAAATGGTCTGGAGTCAAAAAAACTTTGAGAGTCAATCTTGGAACCAATATTCAGTTCTTATGAGGACATATCATACAGGATATATCAAGCTTTTAAAAAATTATGAATCCAGGTTTTCAAATTCTTAAAATTTCAGACCTGCCGGTGGGTGGTCAAGTTAAAAATAGAGGAGAAAGCCATTCCAGCAGCTGGGGGACATTGTATGAAACTTTACCTGCTGAAGCTAGCTCCCAGAAAACAGCAGAGCTGAACACAGTGTGATTGGAGTTGATTAACTCTGCTTACTCCTGCCAGTGAAATCAGTAAAATGAGTAACGCTGCTAATGGATTTGAAGAATGCGTGCTGGGGAATGGCATGAAGTGGAAAGCATGGGGAGCATTTAAGATAAAGTCTTTCTTCTGTTTAGAAACAATTTATATTAGGCAAATGTAAGAGTTTCTCTTCAGTCATTGAATCCCCTCTTGTTGATTAGTGTAGTGGAAGGCAACTCACTTTTTCAGAGATGTAAGGAGCCTTAAACAATCAGCAGGGACACATCAGCCACTGTCTCTTTCCTACCCTACTTGCTTCCTCAACTTCAGACAGTCATTGACTCTTCTTTAAAATAATTATTTTTCAATTACAGTTGACATACAATATTATTGATATTATTGATATGATTAATTTCAAGTGTACAGCATAGGAATTAGGCATTTATAAACTTTACAATGTGCTCACCCCAGTAAGTCTAGTAACCATCTGATACTGTATATATAATTATGTATAGTGGAGTCATTGACTCTTGAGTCTGTATAAAAATAAAAAATAAAAAAAACCTTTGTAAAGTGTAGAAATTACAGATGTTGACTCCCTGCCCAAGAGAAATATAGGTCTAAGAGAGGGATAAGTAAAACACACAATACTTAGAATACAGGAAGCAACAGGCTAAGTGCTAGAGAACAGGAACACACTGCTAAAAGGGTCAGAGAGTCATGCAGAAAATGGAGCTGGTTTGGGGTGGGGGGAGTTGAGAAAAGACTAGACGAGGCTCCTTGATGGCTGTGATGTTAGCAGGCAGAATTGCAGGCAGAAAGGATTACAAGACTAGAAAAGCAGAGTGCTTGTGAAACTGGGGAACTGGGTGAACGTTTCCTCGAGGGTGATTGGAGTTGGTGGCCTGGGGAGGAGGTAGAGTCTGGGAATGTTCATTGGCACCTGGTCTTGGAGATCCTTGACCCAGGATAATACATTTTAAGTTTGTACGGGGAGGGAGATCAGCTGCCAGAAATGTGGAGGAAATCTCCTCATGGGGTACATGATTAGTCTAAACGGTTTCTCTGGTGTCTTCTAATGGTATCGCATAAGAGCCGGTCATATTATTCTAATGAACATTATAGACTGAAGGTCCATTAAATCGAAAAGCCAAAGCAGTTCCCAGTGCTCCATACTGTGCTCTTAGCCTTGTGGTGCTGCTTTGGGATTCAACATGGAAGGTGGTACTAAAGGCAGAATTGTATGCCATTTTAGTTTTAAAAAAAAAAAAAACAACTTAACAAAATATGGCGGCGATAGAAAATAAATAGAAAAGAAATGCTGGATGTAGTCCATGGCTCCTCTGCAGTTTTACTCATTGTGTTATAAAGATAAATAACTGAAAGTTGTGTGGAACAACATGGAAGTAAAAGAATTACATATATACATTTACTCAGAAAGAATAATTAGAGGCTAAAAAGATAAAAAGCAATTTAGTTTTTAGAAATATTTTTAAATGGTAAATTTAAATAACCAAGTTAAGTGTAACAGCCTTGGTAAATAACAGTCAAAGATAGTAAAAAGTTCAAAGTTTGTCAAGGAAATGAATAAAAGTACAATAAAAATAAAGGTAACTTTTTTTTGGTTTGTTTCTACGCATGCGTGCATGCACAGACTAATCAAATTTCTCCCATAATGTTGAGCTGAGAGCAACTGGGACTTAGAATTCTTTCTTGCAGTGAATTTGTGTTTTACAGTGTAGGTGGGAATACGAATTATAGTAATTAGTTTAACTTTTCTAAGACATCAACAGCAAAATTTTTGTTTTCTTCAATTATACGATTTTTCAAGTTAAATCAAATTTGAGTTTGAGAGTCAGTGAAGTGAGACTTTTGTTGTCTCTCTCCAATTCAATGTTGTATAAAATATGGGACATGTTGTGAGAGAAAAGCTCAGCACACTCATTTTCTTCACATATGCAAAAGCACTCAGTGCAAATTTATTCCTGAAATTTTTGTAACCTTTGCCTTGGAAAAAAAATCTTAGTAATTTGCCTGCAACATTATTTTTTAGACAAATTTCACAAAATTGGAAGATAGTCAGTGGTGATGATTGTGAGCCCAGACAGTGGTCTGTAATTTATTCGTCCCAGTTTCTTATCATCAAGTCCTATGTGCACCGTGCATCTTGGCGCATGGC
Organism: Glossophaga mutica; assembly: GCA_039655065.1. Classification (NCBI taxonomy): domain Eukaryota; kingdom Metazoa; phylum Chordata; class Mammalia; order Chiroptera; family Phyllostomidae; genus Glossophaga; species Glossophaga mutica. The sequence goes on from CM077303.1 coordinate 165,883,771, forward strand.
AGGAGCAGCAGAAGGAAGAAAACACAGGTTAGAAGGGAGGGGTGTAGGATTACAGGCTGAGAGCTTTTTTCCATTTGTGGCAAAATGAAAGTTTTGCTAACTTTGGAATATGATTTTAAAACCAGTAAGAAAAACTTGTATGTTAAAATTTGTAAATGTCTGAGAAAATAGGTCTCTTTCCCAGCTTTAGTGAAATGTATATAAAACATTGATTTCTGGTTTCTCAACCAACATTGTGCGTATAGGTATATTTTTCTCTACAAAAGGCAAAGATTTTAAAAACCAGTTCTTTAAGAGTAAGCAAAGCATCACAAAATGTGAATAGTTATGACAGAATGGTGTGTCTAGTTATAGCAAACATACCATTTTTCCCCATTTCATTTTGTGATGTCTCTTAGATTCTTAATTATGATAGTGTCTCTTGGGCGATAAAAGCATTTGTGCTTCTAAAAACTGTTAACTGTTGTCAGGTTAAATTCAGATATTTTATTCAGTGATATTAAATTGAAGGTACTTTAAAAAATATCATACAAAAACATATCTGATCTTGTGATAATTAAATTAATATTAGTCATAGTTGCCATTGAAAGAAACCTAGAAAACAAGTGATCCTTTATAAAATGCCACTACAGTCATGGATGTGAAAATGACCTCAACAAATTGTTTGAGTCCCACTGAATGATTGTTCAATTCTGTGGAGATGAAATGACACGGGGAAATCCTGATTAAAACTCTTTTATAGATGGACCTGGGGAGAGGAGGTAGTAAATGACTTCTTCAGCGCACACACACAGTCAGCAGCAGAACCGGGACTACACCAACCCTTTCTGAGTCACCATTATTTCTATTACATTTAATTCAAATGCAGCTCTATAGGTTGCTTTTTGCCCACAGTATCTGTTGTCCATTTCTTCTAGTTATAATTTTTATCGGGCACATAGCTACATAACTAGTGATGATTTTTTTAATTGCCATCCATGCATTTAGGTGTGGCCATGTGACTAGGTTTTTGCCAAACATTGAGCAGAAATGATGCTTGTAACATCTAAGTCATTGCTTAGAGAATATTGCTTTCCCTCTGAGTGGACTGGAATGGCGATCTGGTAACCCAACTCCTACTCTGAATTTAAGGTTCACACCCTAGTACAGCACTAAAGTGGAAGGGAGCTGGGTCACTGGATGAACTAAATCCACTCACTTTCCCCTGGATTGTTGTCTACCTCTGGAGAGATATGGAAACTTGTTATCTCAACTGAGTCACTGAACTTTTGGGCTATAAGAACTTGGACTACTCCCTAACTATGGTTACAACAGTTAAAATATATAAAGCTTTGACATGTTTTTCTTCCTCTTCCTTGGTCTTCAACATAGGTTAGCATCAATGGAAGTACATGTCCTACTTAACATAAAGCCAGTAAATACTTTGGAGGGAGGAGCTTAAAGCATCTTCAGGTTTCATTACTATCCAAATCAACCTTGCCTTTTTGGGGGGAAATATTAGAGAAAGGGATAGCAAAGACATTTATAGTGGAATCGAGCAAGAACGAATTTGTCAGCTCATTAAAAATAAGTGATAGTTACTGCTTTGTGAAGTATACATTTTGTACTTTTATAAAATAGTGACTGTAGCGTATGTAGGTATAAACATTCAGAACATGTCATAGGAGTATCACATGTACTTTTCATTAGACTTGAAATTTTATTATTTTGGCCATTATCTCACAGCAAAACAGAAGATGAATTATATTATTTTCCCACTTTAAAAATATTCTTGAATTCTTATTTACATCTTAAGTTAAAGAATTGAAAAATATACCTGGAATGTTTAACTTAACAAATGCTCTTTCCTACCTCTTAGATTTAAAAAATATATATATTTTCTTTGAAAATAGCATAAAGATTGGAAAAACTTTGAGAATTGGACAGTGAGTTAATAAATGCCATCTGTAGTCAGATTCAATTAGAATACTTTTTTCTGGGAATGATAGAATTGCCAAATAAATTTTTTTTGGATAACAATAGTGCTCAATTCTAGGCAAATGCCTTTAATATAAAATGTGCTCATTGGCATTTGGACAATTTAATCTGTGAATGATCTATCCTTACCCCAAATAGTAATTGAAGCTAAAATGACTTAAGGTCTTCCTGATTTATTAATTGTACTGCATACTTTTTATATCTCACTGTGTTCTTATTGCCAATGCAAATTATTTTGTCTTTTTTCTGCTAATATTTTTCAGCTTCCAATTGCCCTTTCTTCCACACCTTAGAGATGATAGATACAATGAACTCTGGCTTTCTCTGGGTGTCATGCTATTTTGAAATGGCTCCCATTAGGCATTTTGATTTTTTCTCAGAATTGACAGCAAACTTGAGTGACAGGAGGGGAAGTCAATATAGAGGGCTTCTCTACCACAAAGGTTAGGGGATGTTTCCTTTTTATTTTAGCGTCTAATCCTAAGCTTCCTTAGTTTTTATTGATGCCACTACATTAGGAATGCTGATAGGTCTAAAGTAAGAGAGCTATTCCTATTTCTGCCAATAGTATTAGCGAGTTAATCACTGCAGAATCTGGGGAATCAGATTTTGTAGGTACCTATTACGATAAAATAAATTATTCCATTCAGGGATTAAAGCAATGAAAGGACAGCTAATTAGAACTCTGAGAATTACAACTTGTAGAATATGATTCAGAACAAAATGCAAAGTGAAAATCTGCTTACACTTGAAATACTTATTAGACTCATCTTAGCATTGATGATTTATCAAAACTCAGGGGGTGTCACAGTGCTGGCTTATACAATACACTCAGTCAAGTTTTGCTGACTGAGTGTCAAATCATCCATTTAGAATGTTCAGATGCCATTTTGTATAAATTTAGACAATTTCTGAGTTTCATATTTCAATGTGTGAGTATACATATCAAATTATTCTATTATTAAATTTTATGTTTCTTTCTGTCTATCTATTTATCTATCTATCTATTTTTAGACAGAGGGGAAGGGAGGGAGAAATAGAAGGAGAGAAACATCAGTGTATGGTTGCCTCTCAAGCACCCCCTACTAAAGACTTGGCCTGCAACCCAGGTATGTGCCCTGACTGGGAATCGAACCAGTGACCCTTTGTTTCACAGACCGGCACTCAATCCATTGAGACACACCAGCCATGGCTATTTATTAAATTTTAGATACCTCAATTTTTAGGTATTTGCCTGGCACTTCCGTTTTAACAAATGTACATGTTTAGGGATTTATACTTTAAAGCATTATTGTTTGAAACTTTCTTTTTTCCATTCAGCTATTTTAGTATTGGGTAGGGTAAGTCAATTAGGTATATACAAAAGACTGCTGCTGCAATGAACGTAGCTTAGATACTGTGTTATTTACAAGGACTAAGGGACACTTCCTCGATTGTGAACAAAGCATAGTCTTTTCCTTTCAAGAGAAGATAACCAAATTATTTGGTTTATTGAATTATTTATACTATATCTACCCTCCAAAAGATAGTTAGGGCAAGCAGTCATATTGGTCTGGATTCAGGTGAGGAGGAAGACAATAGAGTTGGACACAGTAAATATGCAAATGCTTCAGGAGCTGGAGTGTGCTCTCCAAATGCAAAAAAAGGGAGCCAGCACATGTTGGAGAGATTACAGCATCTTTGCGGTCGTGATGCCAAGTGAAGGATCATCCTGGAATGCAGAGAGGGCACATCGGTTCAGTAAAAGTGTAGAAAATATGTTAATGCTGTTAAGTGCAATAATCATGGAGTGCCTGTTTTGGAGGTCAGAAGAACATTATCAGAGGTACAGTTCTGGGAAATTATGAGATGTATTTGACAAATAACAATTAGTTCAGAATTTCTGGGCCATAGCGTAGATATTGTGGGGGTTGGAGGGCTCTGGGGAGATGAACTCCTCCAGGTCCATGTAGGGACAGGCCTTGCTTTTCAAGCTGAGGAGGTTATACTTAACTTCAGTAGGCAGTGGGAATTCATTGAAGGCATAAGATCAGGAACATGCAGTAAAAGTGCATTCAGAAGGATTAATTCAAATGAGTTTTATAGGATGGGTTGAGGTATAATGGAAATAAAGGTGGGACATCAATTTGAAATTTATTGTGGGTAATACAATACAATTCACAAGTAGATAATGCAAGATTGTGGCTGACCTAGCTCTGGTTTTCATTGCCAGTAAGTTGATTTAGTGAATCTGACCCTTTGGAATGTTTATAAATACTTTGATCTAGGGGCTTTTCTTTTCCTTCTGTTGTGCTATTGAAAAATAAAAATTTTAGTTGCTTTGGCTCATGTGGACTAATAGGAAAACTGTTCTGCACAAGGAACCGCAATATGAGTTAACACTGCAGACCATAACTTAAGGATAAAAATGTGTGGGCATGGTCTCAAAACATTAAAAACACAATGTGATGATCATCAATATCTTAAAGCTTGGGTGACCACATTTCTAACTATGTTAATAATTTTTGTTATTTTGTGGTATCTATTACATCACCAACCTGAATAGTGATTCTTTTTTAAAGTTTTCTATTTGGAATCAATGAGAAAAGTATTTTTTTAACTTATTTATTTATTTTTAGAGAGAGGGGAAAGGAGAGAGAAAGGAGAGAAACATCAATGTGTAGTTGTCTCTTGTGCACCCCCTATTGGGGACCTGGCCCACAACCCAGGCACTTGCTCTGACTGGGAATCGAACTGGTGACCCTTTGGTTCACAGGCAGGTGCTCAATCCACTGAGCCATATCAGCCAGGAGAGAAAAGTATTTTCTATTATATTTATTTCAACAAATACATTATTAATGTTAATGTCACATACAATGTGTTTGGCAGAGGGGCTCTTTTGGAAGTCTCTATAAAGTAAAGCATTGGGACTTTTCATGAATTGTCTTCTTTCAGCTTCTTCCTCCTCAGCTCTCGTTACTTTCTCTGTAGACCCAGTCATCTCATACTAAATTTTTACTCTAATGCTTGTGCCTTACTTCATGCTGTTGTTACTGCTGGGATGTTTTGTTTTGTTTTATTTTTCCAATATTCCTGCTTCTTTAAGAACTGCTTGGTGGTTGGAAGAGGGTACAGTCTGGATGAATGGTAACAGAAAAATACAAAAAAAATGCTATAGAAATCAGCAAAACTGATTTTAAAAAATAACCATATATTTATAGTTTTTAGGAGTTTGAAAAACATTTTTCTATCAATTATCTCATTTTAATTCTAGTAACACTGTTTTGAGATCCAGAGCATCATGTTTACACAAGAGTAATTTCAAATGAAGTTGTGTTCAAAAGAGCCATGAACTTGCCTAAGTCTTTGGATGAGTTGTGTGTTTTCTCCCAGTATTGCAGATACCGCCCATTTTTCTTCTCTCCGAAGTTATATGTAAGATGTCAATTTCCTTTAAGAATGGAGTCTTTCACTTTCTTCCCCAGTATCTTCTTTATATTGTGAGTCTTTTAACTAGTGAAGCTGAGGCTTATTACAAAAATAGCTTTACTGAACTAGTAACTATGAGACAGCTTTACAACATAGTGTAAAATGCCTACTAGATTTACTGTTTAACATCAACTATATGGTGCCAGATGACAGAATTTTTAATGGAATATTTTTACTTGTGACAATTTGTTTTAACATCCCATTCATAAAATGTTACATGGCTGCTCTGAATTGCTTAAAAGGCAGATGTGACAACAAAAGTCTTAAAGGTCCATTACATTATTGATACAATAAAAAAGGTTAAGGAACTTCAGTAATTGGTAGCAGTGCTAAATGAAATTGTTCGTAAATTTCTCAATTATTGAAACTGCCAGGAAGTTCAGATAACTTTTCCAAGGTCATGTTATAAAAGGCATTATAATTATTAGCAATTTCAAGTTACTGTGTCATTAATTTTTATGTATTTTATATATCTTATAATACAGAGCCCATATATTTACAATCTGTAGATCAGGGATGTCAAACTCATTTTCACCAGGGGCCACATCAGCCTTGTGATTGCCTTCAAAGGACCGAATGTAATTTTAGGACTGTAGAAATGTAACTGCTCCTTAACAGTTAAGCAAGAGCTTGACACTGCCGCCAGGTAGAAACAAGGTGCTAGGCCGGATAAAACAAGGTGGAGAGCTGGATTCAGTGTTTGCCACCTGTGCTATAGATTCTCAGTGTTGTCCTCATTGGACTGAAAGAATGTCCAGCTTAACTTAATTTTCCAGTTGCTTCTTCATGCAGTCATTGTATCTTTTCAGACACCTGTTTCGGCAGGGTTTTCACTGCTCGTTCCAGCTCAAATTCATGTATTAAAATTTGACATTTTCCAATCGAAGTTGATATTGAGTGCCTACTAAGTGCCTAGTTAAGTGACTAGTGGACTTTTCTTTTGAAGGATTCCCCTTTTTGGAACTCTGGCTCATATTGAAGTCATTCACGTGATATTTATAATAGTGTTTGGGATAACGCTAATTCACAGGTGCTTGTTTGTTTCTTATAAGACCTTAAAATTTTCATTTATATGTATTTCTGCTACAGCTTCACACAATAAATATCCATTCATTATTCTACAGTAGGAATGTTAACTAAATATGGCAATAAAGACTAAGGGGTCAGGGTTTGCATCTTCTAATTAAGGGAAACAGGAAGCCCAGAGATCAGTATCAGGAGGCCAACAAAATGTTTAGGCTAATTAATAGTGGTAAAACAGAGGAAGAAGAGGTTATTCAGGCTTTGAAGAAATCAGATGGTCAACTAGCAGACCCAGGATTTCAACCCAGTTCTGTTTAACTCTAAAGTCAGGCAGTTTTTCACCGCTGCTGTCCTGCTTCCATAAATAGATGTCACAAAGCAGCAGAGCAGAGCTAAATCAAGGAATTAAATGCAACAGTGTGAACGGTTTATAAGGACAGATTAAATTCTGCACTTGAATTCAGGGAAGCAACTGTGAACGAATGGATGGCATGTGGATAAACAGTGGCATATGTCAAAAAGATCTGTTCAATGTGAGTTCAGTGTTAGTCAACATCCCGACAAGGTCAGCCAAGATTACACCTTGACCCGTGTTTAAAAAAGCACAAAATTGAAAACAAGTAAGACGAGAGCCTTGTTTTATGTCAGTTGCCTGGGCTTGAATCTTGGTTTCTTTGTTCACCTTATATTTCAAAGGAACTGAAATTTATTAAGAAAAAAAGCAACAAAAAGTTAATAATGCATGGCTTTTAAGGAATGAGAAAAAACTGGAAGGTGTTTAGTAGGCTCTCAGAAAACCTGATGGGGTAGGATAGATGCCATCAAAACTTGACCTTTTTAAATTAAATTTATTGGGGTCAGGTTGGGTAATAGGATCTTATAGATTTCAAGTATTCATTTGATATATTATCTGTGTATTGCATTGTGTGCCTTAAACCCAAAGTCAAATCACCTTCTGTTACCATGTATTTGGCCCCTTTACCCTTTACTACCCCCAACTATTTTCCCTCTGGTAACCACCATACTGTTCTCTGTGTCTATGTGTTTCGGTTTTATATCTCACATAGGAGTGAAATCATACGGTTCTTAGCTTTTTCTTGACTGACTTATTTTGCTTAGCATGAGATTCTTAAGGTCCATCCATGTTGCAAAGGGTAATATTTCATCTTTTTTATGCTTGAGTAGTATTTCATAGTATATATGCACTACATCTTTATCCAATCAAATCCTCTTTTGGAGGACACTTTGGTTGTCTCCACATCTTGGCCTCCATGAATGTAGGGGTGCATATATTCTTATAAATAAAATGTTTTTGAGTTTTTCAGGTAGATACGCAGAAGAAGAATTGCTAGGTCATATAGTAACTCTATTCTTAATTTTTTGAGGAACTTCCAGACTGTTTTTCATAGTGTCTATACCAGGTTATATGCTCATCATCAGTCAATGAGGGTTCCTTTTTCTCCACAACGTTTCCAACGTATGTTCTTACCTGTATTGTTCTTTTTAAAATATATTTTATTGATTATGTGATTACAGTTGTCCCATTTTTTTCTCCCCTTTATCCCCCTCTGTCCTGCATCATCCTTCCCTCCAGCATCCCTCCCCTGTAGTTCATGTCCATGAGTCATACGTATAAGTTCTTTGGCTTCTTCAATTCCTGTACTGCTCCTAACTTCCCCCTTTCTGTTTTGTACCTACCATTTATGCTTCTTATTCCCTGTACCTTTTCTGCCATTCTTCCCCTCCCCCTCCCTGCTGATCACCCTACATGTGATTTCCATTTCTGTGATTCTATTCCTGTTCTAGCTGTTTGCTTAGTTTTTGTTTTTGTTCTTAGGTTCAGTTGTTGATAGTTGTGAATTTGTTGTCATTTTACTGTTCATAGTTTTTATCTTCTTTTTTATTAGATAAGTCCCTTTAACATTTTGTATAATGAGGGCTGGGTGATGATGAACTCCTTTAACTTGACCTTATCTGGGAAGCACTTTATCTGCCCCTCCATTCTAAATGATAGTTTTGCTGGGTAGAGTAATCTTCGATATAGGTCCTTGCCTTTCATGACTTCAAATACTTCTTTCTAGCCCCTTCTTGCCTGCAAAGTTTCTTTTGAGAAATCAGCTGATAGTGTGATGAGAACTCCTTGTAGGTCACTATCTCCTTTTCTCTCATTGCTGTTAAAATTTTCTCTTTATCTTTAATCTTGGGTAATATAATTTCAATGTACCTTGTTATATGCTTCCTTGGGTCCAACTTGTTTGGTACTCTCTGAGCTTCCTGAAATTCCTGGAAGTCTATTTCCTTTGCCAGATTGTGGAAGTTCTCCTTCATTATGTTTTCAAATAAGTTTTCAACTTCTTGCTCTTCTTTTTTTCCTTCTGGCGCCCCTATAATTCAGATGTCGGAATGTTTAAAGTTGTCCTGGAGGTTCCTAAGCCTCTCCTCATTTTTTTGAATTCTTGATTCTTCATTCTCTTCTGCTTGAATGTTTATTTCTTCCTTTGGTACAAATTTTTGATTTGAGTCCAAATTTCCTTCACTTCACTGTTGGTTCCCTGTACATTTCTCTTCATTTCATTTTGCATAGCCTTCACTTTTTCCTTAATTTTGCAACCATACTCAACCATTTCTGTGAGCATCCTGATTATCAATGTTTTCAATTTTGCATCTGGTAGGTTGGCTATCTCTTCATCACTTAGTTCTGTTTTTGGAGCTTTGATCTGTTTTTTCTTCTGGGCCATAATTTTTTAGTACACCTCTGTTAGGTTGTAAGGGGCGGAGCCTTAGGTATTCACCAGGGCAAGGCAAACCATGTTGCAGTGTTGTGGCACTGTATGTGGGGGAGGGGTATTTGGGGGAGGGGTCTGTGAGGGAACAATGCTGCTCACTCAGCTTTTGGCTTTCAAATGGCTTTTAGTCTATTCCCCTGCTACCCACAAGCAAGTTTGGCCCTTTTGGTACTGATTCCCAGGTGGGTGAGAACGTGTACGTTTTAGGGTTTGTGTACTTTCTAGGACCCTGTGGGTCTCTCTCATGAACTCTCTTATGAGACTGGAAGTTGCTCTGACCACCTTCACCCCCACAGGTTTTTATAGTCAGAGGTTTTGAGGCTTCATTTCCTCATGCTGGAACCCTGGGTTGTGTGGTCTGTCTTGCTCCCCAGTTGTTCCTCCCAGTTTATCCACATGCAGATGTGGGACCACCCACTCTGCCAGCCTCCACCTTGCCTGGCCTGCTACCTGCCACCTTACTGCAAGTCCTCTCAACCCCGCCTTTGCATCTCCGTCTTTCCTACCAGTCTGGATGAATGTTTCTTCTTTAACTCCTTGGTTGTCAGACTTCCTGGAAGTTCTGGTTGTTTTTTATTTTTGAATTTGTTATTGTCCTTCTTTTGGTTATTCAAGAAAGCAAAGTGTATTACCCGTCTTGTTGATAACAGCCATTCTAACAGTTGTGAGGTAGAATCTCATTGTAGTTTTGACTTCCATTTCCCTAATAGCTAGTAAAGTTTAGCATCTTTTCATAGACCTTCTTTTAAGCATATTGATGTATTTTGTTCAGGTTTAAAATATCCATAGCATAAAATTCAAAACTGAAAATTACTCTTCTTCCTATTTTACTTTTATGTAATTTACTGTACATCTTACAGGAATGTATAATGGTTTACTTCAAAGGGCTGGTCAGTCAAGAAGGAAGAAAAGAATGCTGAGAACTCATTTATAGCTCCTGTTTTTTTTGTGGAATATTGCATTAGTTTCAGTAATGCTCCCTAAGATCCATATTTTATCTTCTCTTTGCTGTAGAAAGCAGGATGACAGCTAGGGGGGCAGAGGTGAGGATGGAGGGTTTGAGCAAAAAGGAAAAAGGACTCATGGACATGTCCCCAGCAGTCACCTCATGAAGGGGGGAATAAGGGGAATAAATGGTAATGGAAAAATGTAATGAAGATTAAATAAAAATTATTTCAAACTTGAAGTTGATCATAGGGATCAAAGAGAGAATAGTGAAAATTAGTATTTAGTTCAATCACTTGGATTCAAACTCTGTGTGCCTTTCAGTTGTCCAAGTTCCCCCACCTCTATATATTAGTGTTGCAGAAGCTCATCTTTATTTAGATTAGTAGTGCTCAAATGTTTCTATCTTAGGAGCTCTAGAAATGTTTAAAAATTATTTAGGACCCTAGTAATTTTTTATTGTGAATTATATATCTTAATATTACCTATATTAGAAATTAAAAGTGAATTTAAAATATTTACCTAATTTATTTAAAATAAACTCAGTACTTACTTACATGTGACATTTTATGAAAAATACAGTATTTCTTAAAACAAAAACTTAGAGAAGTAAAAATACATTTTCTACTTCTATACATTTAATATTCAGCTTACTAGAAGATGTCTTGGCTTACACATCATATAACGTGGAAAATTCCACTATAGATTCATGAGGGAATGAGTGTCAAAAGTAAAAATGTTTCAGTTTTATCATGAAAATAGTTTTGACGTCACACCCCTTTGAGAGGTCTCAGCAACACCTGTGGATCCCCAGGACACACTACTTTGAAAAGCACTACTTTAGATATTTGGCCTGTATTTTTAAATCTTTTTAATTATGTCTCTTTGGGAGTTACAAATAATATGTTCTGTGTAATCTGGATCATTGAAACTCTTCCCATCAGAGAAGCTGGTGCTGAAACCTAGAACACAATTATGTGAGTGAAAGATTGGCTTGAGAATGAGGAGAGCAGATAAAAACACGTGAGTGTGTATGTGTGTACACATGTGCTCACATGGAAGTTCTATATGCGTACAATATAAATGTGTTCCCCATCAGTCAGTCAAGAATGAAGTAATAGAGACAATTCAAAAATATAAATGGTATCAGAGATAGTATATGCCCCTGTCTTGGATGTAAAAGTGTTAAAATTTATTCAGGCCATTTGACACAAAAGTAAAAGTAAAATAGTATTTGCTTGAAATAGGATGGAAAGCTTTTTATACTCACCTAGACACCATTGGCAGGCCGTAAGTCATTAAACGATAGTGCTTAGCCGGCCTACAGACGGACAAACCTAGGTGCGGAGTGACTTCGGCACAGCCCACACTCTGAAGGTGGTGTTTCAGTCTGGTGTAAGGACCATGCAGATCGCTGTGCTGCCGACAGTGCAAGATGCTTTGGTGTCCCCCGTGAGAGAATATTAATGGGTTTGCTATAATTAAAGCTTTCATCTTTTGAGGACCTTTCCTTTCATATCTTTATTTTCCTTTAATTTTTTAATAAACTAGCATAATGAGCTGCCTGATTTGCCAAGAGAATGATAAGAAAGTATTGGTTAATAAATATTAATTGAACTGAATTGGCCAAAGGTGATGTGAATTTTACTTGAGAATTCTCGGAGTATTAAAATTATTGGGAAACTCTTCACCTGTGTCTAGGATTTGGCATAAATTGTAGATTTTATTTTTCAAGCAAAGTCCTTTTTCTTCTGGTTATTGATCTCTGGTAAATAGTTGGGCAGCCTTTAAAGTAATGATTTAAAATATGACAGGAGTGGATTACCTACAGCAGGGAGCAATGGCCTGGGGTGAGTTAGACCATCATTAGACTGGTATCTAAGGGACTGTTGAAGAGACAGAAAGAAGAGCAAGCCAGGTGACACTGTTGTAATTACAGCACGGCAGCAGAACACCCACAGTCAGGGAAGCTTAGTACAGCCTGGCAGACATATTTCATGAGGCAGATGGAGCAGAGGCTCACACAGTGTTGGAGCAGACCATACTTGCACAGATCCAGGTGGCTGAGAGTCTGGCATCTGAGAAGTGTGTCAGACAGTGAGTGGGGTTTGGGGTGGGACTGGCCATACCTGGCGTACATAGGAAGAGGCAGTAACACCAATGAAAAACTCAATTACTGAAAGTGCCATTAAAGAGGGAGACCTGCTGCAAATCCAGAAGATGCTGTATCACCTGAGAGTGTAGAACAAGAATGTCCTGCTTTTAATGATGCCAACTAATATTCTTTGAAGGCTCTCTGTGAAGAAATTTCAGATTTTTTGAATGTTAATTAAAAACTTTAGAGTAATTTGATATAAAACTTTCTTTCTGAGCTTAGCCCATGGCTTGATTTTACATGCTTCAGAGGTTAGTAGAAAAAAATACCATCTGCCTGTAGGAAGCATTCTTATAATATGGTAGGGCCTAGTCTTTGACTCGTTGCTTCTGTTGAAAGATGGATCAGTGCTAGTGCTCCTGTCTTTTTCCTGGACTATTTTCTAAAATGCTTAAGGACCATATGAAAATTTTTAGAAGTGGCACACCCTCCCATTTGGGGTATATTCTTTAAGTTTACATGGTAACAAGCTCTGCTGATTCTTTTCATTGCCAGTTATTTTTATTTCTCTTAACAGCACTTTTGCTTTTCATTGTGCTCTTGGAGGCGTATGCATTAACTCATTCAAGCCTCTTGGGCTTCTCCAAATATATGGATGTGAGATTCATTAATTGTTTTCGAACCACGAGGGTCTCCTTTAATAACTTGCTGTAGTCTGCAATTAAAAAGTGTCCTAGTGCCCTCAAAATGGAGCCTCATTTAATGACTCAGGCACTTTTGAAAAGGAAATTTATTAAGTGACCACAACTATGCCAGGGGTATAAAGTGAAATGAGTTGGCTTCTCTCGGTTGCTTTTTTCCCCTTTCTCTGTGGCCTCCCTAGTGTGTTTTGCAAAGGCGCCAACTCCGAATATATATTGTCACTAAAAGCTGGTGATTTTGCAATTTTGAGACAAATATGTTTCTCAGCCTTAATTTTAGACATCTACAGCAAGGAAGATCATAGACTAAGATAGATCTTATACCTTGTGCTCAGAGACGGGCTCTACAAGAGTTTCAGCAGGTAACTCATGTAACTAAAATGAGTGCTGACTCTGTATAGACAATGGCCCATGTCTTTACTCAGTTTTCTCACTGAATTCTTAAAAAAATACCGTGGGTTGTAGTTTTCATCGTAGTCTGGATTTTAAGCAGCTGAGGTGTAGCGTAGTCGCAGTCAGAGCAAGTTGTAGAGCCGGGATCCTCGCAGAGCCTGTCAGGATTCCGTCTCTGCGTGTCAGGGACCTCTGTCACTCATTCCTGATTTCTTTCTACATCGCTCCTTCTGTTATTCGTGCCCACTCTGTGGAAGCGAAGGGCATGGAGCCTATTCCGTATTATATAGTATAGAAATAAGTAAATTTGGGGGAAGCTCTGGTTTTCTCTAATTCCTTCAAACCTTAGAGGCATAATGGAGACCTGTTTTTTCAATCAAGGATTGCTAAGTCCCTCTTTTAAAACTCAACTATGCATAAGCGTACAGCACACATTTACGTGACACGGTTTAGTCTTCTGCTTGTAAAACAGATTTATGTGAATGCATATATAACTAATGTAAGTATTTGTCTTATTTTTGTATTTCTCTTATTTTTGCTATAATCTCCAACGTGTGTGTGTGTGTGTGTGTGTGTGTGTGTGTCCATCCTTCTTAAGGAACTCTAAAATACAAGTAGCCACCTGGGCATATTTTGCTACAGAGTTTATTTTTTCTCCTTTTTTGCTTTACTTTGGGATTTCTTTTTCTCTGACTTTCCAACTTTTTTTTTTCAGTTCTAGGTTCCAACCTCTATTCTCATTTCTTTCTGAACATTCTGCCATGTATTCTCCTTTTCTGCCATTCTCTTCACATCTTTAATTATTTCTCTCTTTAATCTTCCTCTGTCTTCCAGGTATCAGAAAATATAATTGTCCAGCTAAAGGACTTAGAATATAGTACAATATGCCTTATTCTCCTTTAAAAAAGTACTGGGTTGTTAGTATTTCTGTTATTTGTAGTAACACAAAAAGGCAATAGTATAGTGTTTTGTGTCTCATTCTGTGTAGATGATTTCTCAGGTTTCAATTTTTTTTGTCTTAACCTATACTCACTTTTTTTTACCTCCTTCCCCAGTACTTCTCTTTCTCTCTTTCTCTTTTCTCCTGTTTCCTATTCACAATCTTCTGTAATTACCATTCACATCTGTTAAATTGCCTTACAGGCTTTTGAATGGCTTAGCCACAGAGTCTAACACGGGAATCATTATTTTCTGAGCTGTGCTTCCTACTCCTCAAGTACCTACTGCAGGCGCTAAGAAATGAAAGCCCCAGGGTCCCCACCTCTGCCTCCTGCTTCAAAGCTCCCTGAATCTTCCCTGCAAAGAAATTAGGCCTAATTTTAGACCCTCTGCCCTTGGAAGGTCATTCACCAACGTGGTGATTATGAAGCTAGGCATGATTGAGGAAACCTCTTTTTTGCTTCTAGACTAGTGCCATTTAGCTGTTATAACTTATTTTTAAAGTAAAACTCAAGTCTAATAACAGAAAGAATTGGTTTTACCTTTAAGGTCTGAACAAAGTAAACACCAAATGATATTACATGTGGAACTGCTTCTTTGATTTAAAAAATTGGATTTTCATTTTCACAGAATAAGTTAAGAGATCCTTGTGGAAATAAAAAGGACTGTAACTTCATTCTCATGTTACATTGTTTTCCCTTAATCAATTTGCTTGTTTCTGGGATAAAAAAGGGCTCTTGCCAAGAGACATTTCCTTTTGTTAACGAAAACCAGGAATTTAGAAATACGGAATGTTAATACAGTGCAAAGAAATTTAGTTTACATTAATATTTACTACACAAGAGTCATATATCCTACTTAATAGGTACTTGATAAATATTTATTAAGTGATTATACTAGCTATCACTTAAATCTGTTTTCTGTTGTGTGTCAGCCACTGTCTAAGGACACAGTTAACCCCATGACCACCTAAAGAGGTGTGCGCTCTTACTGTTTTGGAGCTATGAGTGAGTATTTGGAGAATGGTGATGTTACATGTTTAAGTTTTCAAAGGCAAGCAGTGAGAAGTCGAGTCAGGATTCAAACCCAGACAGTCTGGCTCTCCAGTTTTGCTGTTACCCCACGATGCACACTGCCGTCCCAGTGCAGGTAAAGAAGAGGCTTGCTCTTGACATCACATGCCAAAAGTGCTTCTGAAAGGGATTCTATTCATGAAAATTTATGGGGTAGACTTACACCCTGAATTGCTGGGTGCTATGTATATATGATCACTCATCCATAGGAATATTGATTACTGTGATTTCATAAATCAGGCTGCTTCCATTATTTCATCTTCGGCCATAAAAGCTTAATCCTATGATACAAAATTGATTTAAAAGAAATATAGCCTCTATAAATAAAGAGAGCCTTTTTATCCTTTGAGATTTCTTTCACTCTCTCAAAACTGCCTCCACATTTGATGGTCACTTCACATAGGAATGTTTTGTATTCTCTGGTGTGTCTACACAGCAGTAAATTTCAGTGTGCATTTATTCATCTCTAAGTAAAACCCTTGGCGTGCAGAGCAAACTGACACTCAAAGCCAGGCAGCAGGAGACATTCTTTCTTCCTCTTGCCTTAGTTGGAATGCCCTTTGCCATTGTTCTGACTCACCATTGTCATCACAAGGAGTAGGTTCATCCAAGGCAGGTCAGTTCTATAGATACTTAGAAATACAAGTTTGTTTTTATCTTATATCCTCAGGGTTTGGCTCCAACTTTCATCAATAAAGGGTACTAATCCTATTTAAAGGGGCTTATTAGATAATCATATATTGCTAATCAGCTTACAGAGCCTATCAGGGGAATTGATTCCATGCAGGGCCTACAGTGGTTTCGGCTATGACAGGCATACACTTTGCTAGGAGTCCAGTGTGTTTGTGATTCAAAATTGCATAGGTATCCATGTAAAAATATTGTTATGCTGAATCTTAAGTCCCACTGCATATTTTCACAGCTGAACATATATCAGAAAAGTGTATTATTTGTGATGTTTGTTGGAGGAAATGTTAAGTAGCATTTGGAGAAAAAAAGTACCATGCTCATTATTGCACAAGTTGAAATGGTTGATGGCTTATAACAAAGTGATCTGTGGGCCACTTCATTTTGTGTAGTGACTGCCTCTACATGCATTTTTATAATGTTCATCCTCAAGGTCCTAAATGCCTTTAGAAAGCCATGTAATATAAATTAATTGAGAGAGGTGTTCTGTTTTTTTTTTAAGAATGGCCATAAACTCCATATGATGACTCTAAGGCTTGTTTTAAGTTGGGTGGGATTCTGTGCGAAGAGAAGTGTCTATGTTCAGCATAATAATGGCTTCCTTTGCAAAGAAACAATCCTTCTGAAATTAAAGGCAATGCTTTAGAAGTTTATTACAGTTGAAAAGAATCTTACAGACATAGCCCACTGCGAGTGAAAGTTTGTAGTTATTGAAACAATCCCCCAAGTTCTTTTCACTTTTTCATCAGCATGTCATAAGGGCAGATGACAGCTCAGTTCTGATCAACTAATTACACAGCCCTTCCCAGAAATGTTTTCTTCCCTGAAGCCTCTTCAGTGAACTTTGAAGAAGAAACCTGAATATTCATGAATGGGATTTAGTAAATGACTTGAATGGTCTGGTCCAGGGTCAACCGTGGTGACAGCTCAATTCTTCTGAACCCACTCCAGTGCCCAAATGTTGGATCTGGTGGGGTTCCACTCCCGAAAGTGGAATAAAGTCATAGAAATACCCTGGTTCTGAGGGAGTCAAAGCCCAGTCAGTCTTCAGGAGGAGAAACTAGCCTGGGCACAGCTCCACAAGGTGGAGGTGCAGCAGGAACCAGGACTGGAAAGAGAAAGATGTGTCTTAATGAGAGTTCTTAGGTGTCCTTCAACTGTCCAAGACCTGAGGAGTCCTGGGAAGCTGAAGGACTGGTACCTTCCATTTTATAACACAATCCTAAGCGGTTCATTTGTTCCCTAAACTTTTCCATAACATAGTGTGAAATTTCCCTCTGGATAATAGTCCTGTGAATCAAAGATTCATTTGAATTAACCACTTTCCAGTTTCTACGATTTTGTGTTCCTTAGAGGACGAAGTAAGTGAGTGGATGAGGAATTTATTTGTCCATATCTCCTTGTAGATACTATTAATTGTATTATTTACCAAGTACGGGAAGTCATGAGCCTTGGGAATCATGATTGTTTGTAGGAAGGAGGTAGATCTCCTTCCTTAGATGAGTATAAGACTTGTCTGGTTTAGAGTTCCTTTATGTTCCAGGATGATACGAGAATACTATTTCTTTTTGTCATTCCCATGACTCTTTACTTTGCTATTATAAAGAAAAATATAAATATATGCTTTGTATTGTATTTAAATTTTTAACAAGTTTATTTTAAAAATATATATAGAAGGGGACTTTTTAAGAGGTCATGCAGCCCATCATCAGTTTCATAGTTGAAAACACTGACATCCTGATAAATGGAATGATTTGGCCAAGGTCACACAGCTAGTTAGTAGCAAAGCTAGGAATAGATGTTAGGTCTATCTGCTGGAAGTATGTATGATCATATATGACGCTTTTCACACATAATTATTAACAACCATGCAATAGGTAATTTATTATTACCCAATGTATAACATAATATGATTTTAAAGTAGAAGAACTGGCTAAAAGCTAAGGTTATTTTTTTCAAAATTAAAATTTTATTGTCATTTACCATGTATTTCTTCTATAATCAATGAAACCAAAGAATACCCTGCTCTCCCGTAAATTCAACTCATTAAATAAAATATCTTATCTTGACTATGATTTGTTTTTTAGAAATAAAAATAAGTAACACTGTTTTCATGTAGAGAGATGACTTGAAATTTAGCCTTGAATCATTCACTAAGTACAAAGAACAGGGAAGATAATGATCAACTATGGTTCTGCATATGTATATGTGACTTTTTTTCTTGCTCACTGAAGAATTTTAGTATTATATTATTATGTATTTGGAAATATTAAAACAGGTCTTAACTAGGCTATGTCTTTCAAGCACAACTGGTGAAAATTAGCAACAATAAAAATTAACTTTATCATCCACAACAACCAAAACTAACTTTAGTTCAGTGTGGCAAATACAACCAGTAAAACGTTAACAGCCACAACAAAATTTAACTGTACAGCAGCAACAAAAACTGACTTTAACTTGGGGAGTAGTAAGGACATTTAGCTTGTAAACCAGGGTCTCTGCTCTTTGCCGCTTGTTCCTGGCTCTTCCTGGAACAGCAGAGTAGGAGAAAGTCTTATCAGTCTGGGCTGAGAACTGCCCCACAGTCAGATCACTACATGGAGCAAACCCCAGGGTGTTTGTTCTCTGCCCTCTGCCTCATTCGACCTGGCACAGTTCCCTGCGCACAGCAGGCATGCATTAAAAATAGAGATTGCATTAAAGCAGGAGTGCTGGAGATAAACAAACATGTGCTTAGACCTGCAATGGTGTAGCTGCTGCGCTAGGTTCTGGGTACAAAGTTCTTGCCCTTGGTCATTTTACTCTTTTAGCCTCTTGTGTGGGCTACAAAACAGAAAGAACGAAACCTCAAAAGATGACCCATTAATCGCGTCAGAGTTTGCTCAGGCTTTGCAAGAAGGAAGGGAACTGGGATTATTCCCTTTGTCTTCTACTCTCATTTGCTTTTTTTTTTCATTCTACAGAATCATCCCAGTCTCCTTTGATACCTCTCAGTGTACTTGTCTCCCTGAGTTTTGCATTATGGTTGTTTCTCATAATTTTTGCATTATGGTTGTAGAAAATTGGCACACTCCATTGATATATTAAATGCTTAAGGGATGAGGATAAGTTAGCATAATGTCTAATTTCTTTTCCAACCAGGTAGTTTATATAGATCAAACAAACTGCCTGCCCTCCATCTGCTGCCAAAGCTAGTGAAGTCTGGGTAGTGAAATACCAACTGCTGCCTAATTAAAACATCATTTTACAAAATTAATGCAGGAGATAGCCCTGGCTGGTGTAGCTCAGTGGATTGAGCGTGGGCCTGTGAACCAAAGGATTGTGGTTCGGTTCCCAGTCAGGGTACATGCCTGGGTTGCAGGCCAGTTCCCAGTAGGGAATGCTCGAGAGGCAACCATACGTTGATATTTCTCTCCCTTTCTCCTTCCCTTCCCTTCTAAAGATAAATAAATAAAATCTTTTAAAAAATGCATGGATGGAACTTGAGAGCATCATGCTAAGCGAAGTAAGCCAGGCAGTGAAAGATAAATACCGTATGATCTCACCTTTAACAGGAACCTAATCAACAAAACAAACAAACAAGCATAATATAACCAAAGACATGGAAATGGGGAACATGCTGAAAGTCACCAGAGGGGAGAGGGGAGGGAATTTCAGGGGAAAAGGGGAAGGATTTACAGGAACAAGTATAAAGGACACATGGACAAAAACTATGGGGGGGGTGGAAATGGGAGGGAGGTGGGGAGGGCTGGGGTGGCGGGTTCGGGTGAGAATAAAAGACAGAAAACTGTACAAGATCAACAATGAAAATAAAAATTAAAAAAAAAATGCAGGAGATTTTGATGGCACACACTGTATGAGAATAAATACTCATGAACTCTCTTAAGCAGCCTCAAAAGAAATTTGTAAGGCTGGGTCACTATTGTTAACGTATACAAAAGGGCAATACCTTGCTCGTAGTTGTGGATGAATAGAATATATTTGGTCTAAAAGTATCACTAAACTCTTATTATTGGGAAAAACTGAATTTTAAAAAAATTGACAAAAAAATTAAAATTAAATGTGAAAAGATGGTAGGATAATGAGTTAGTATTATGTAAGAACATAATGTTTGTTAAGTATTTTAGATTTATTTAAAACCTGCATCCATGATATAAAATATTTTAATAAAATTACAGTATTTTTATTACAATCGCTCACTTGTTCTGATTTTATTAAAATTTCAAATTTTTATATTTTGGGGGCCAAGAAGCTCTGATTATTTGACTTTTTGTCATATTCTCTTAGGCTAGAGCATGGTTTTATTCAGTCTTGTAGATACATCATAATAGGGAAAAATATGTATATAGACATAAACATGTGAAAGGTCATGATTCTTAGATTTTTCAGTTTGGCCATAATAAAATTGTTTTTCTGTGTTGCACTGAAAGGAACTTTAGTGATTGTTTCCAAGGGCACATAGAAGTGAGTTTTTATTTGCCGACTTCTTTACTTAACTATCTGTATCATTTCACAAAGGGCTTGAAAAGCAGTGAGATGGGAGTGTAGATAAATCCAAATAAAATTGAAGAGAATACAAAGAACAAAAGACAAGTTGGGGCTAGGAGGTGTGTGGTGGGAAGTGGTGCTTTGGAATGAAAATACATGGGCTACGTATTTCTCAATAATCATTTGATGGAATTGAGATTTTGGTTCTCATCTTCCTGATGACTAAAGCAAAAATGAAAATTAGCAGTTATATGAATCACACTGTTCATTAGGGAAGCACATGCTGTTTCTTTAAAAGAAAGAAAAAGATTCTTAACCTTAGGTAAGGAAGAAGAAGTTATGCACTGTGTGTTTAAGAAGAGGTATTAATGAATAAACTTCTCTACAACATGTAGTTCAGGAATTTCTATGTTTTGGTCTCACTGTGAGCCGAGGACATATGCCATCAGCAAAAAGGATTTTCGAAATTAAGTAAATGAGTAACCATTCCAACTTGAGGTTAACATTTGAAGTCTATAAACTAACTCTTGGGAAAATAAACCCTCTCCAATCTCCACTCTAGGTTGTATAAAGAATAGGGCATCTCATTGTCAGTAGTGTTGGCCAGTCTTCTTCTTTTATTGTTCCTTCTCAGATATTATTGAGATATAATTGATATATAACATTGTGTAAGTTGAAGGTATACAAAGTGTTGGTTTGATACATTTATATATTGCAAAATTATTACCAACATAGCATCAGCTAACACCACCATCAAGTCACATAATTACCATTTCTTTTGTGAGGTAAGAACACAAGATCTATTCTTACAGCAACTTTCAACTGTATAGTACAGTAGTATTAACAGTATTTTGTATACTGGGTTGTACATTGGAGCCACAGAATGTGTTAGTCTTCTAACTGGAGTTGGACCGACATTGTCCCCTTTCACCCATGTCCAGCTCCTGGTAACCACCGTTTCTAAGTTCAGCCTTTTTAGATTTATAAGTAATGTCACTCAGTATTTGTCTGTTTGACTAATTTCACTTAGCATAATGTCCTCAAGTTCAATCTATATTGTTAAAAATGTCAGGATTTCCTCTTTTGCTCAGGGCTGAATAATATTTTATTGTATACATATATTAAATATGTATTACATATAAATTACATATTTTATTAGATTTCTTTTTTTAATTGCTCTAGTACAGTTGTCTCTATTTCCCCCTCACCACTCCCCACCACCCCAGCCATCCCCACCTCCCACCCTCAGTCTCCTACCCCCTTTGGCTTTGTCTGTGTGTCCTTTATACACGTCCTTTGACAATCCTTCCCCTTTTCCCCCATTTTCTCCTCCCACCTCCCCTCTGGTTTGTTTGTTCTTAATTTCAATGTCAGTTTATTCTTAATTTCAATGTCTTTGGTTATATTTTGCTTGCTTGTTTGTTTTGTTGATTAGGTTCCAATTATAGGTAAGATCATGTGGTATTTGTCTTTCATGTCCTGGCTTATTTCACTTAGCATAATGGTCTCCAGATCCACCCATGCTGTCACAAAGGGTAGGAGCTCCTTCTTTCTTTCTGCTGCATAGCATTCCATCGTTTTTTGATCCACTCATTTACTGATGGACAGTTAGGTTGCTTCCAGCATTTGGCTATTGTAAATTGTACTGCTTGAACATTGGGGTGCATAGGTTCTTTTCAGTTGGTGTTTCAGGATTCTTGGGGTATAATCCCAGCAATGGAATTGCTGGGTCAAAAGGCAGTTCCATTTTTAGTTTTCTGAGAAAATTCTAAACTGTTTTCTACAGTGGCTACACCAGTCTGCATTCCCACCAACAGTGTACTAGGGTTCCCTTTTCTCCATAACCTTGCCAGCATAAACAAAAGTTGTTTGTTGATTTGTTTATGATGGCCATGTTGACCTGTGTGAAGCAGTGTCTCAGTGTGGTTTTAATTTGCATCTCTCTGATGGCTAGAGATGCGGAGCATCCTTTCATATGTCTCTGGGCCCTCTGTCTGTCCTCCTTGGAGAAGTGTCTGTCCAGGTCCTTTGCCCATTTTTTAATTGGATTGTTTGTCTTCCTGGAGTGGAGTCGTGTGAGTTCTTTATATATTTTGGAGATCCACCCCTTGTCTGAGATATCATTTGCAAATATATTTTCCCATATGGTTGGTTCTCTTTTCATTTTACTGATATTTTCTTTAGCTGTGCAGAAGCTTTTTATTTTGATGAAGTCGCATTTGTTTATTCTTTCCTTATGTCCCTTGCTCTAGGGGACATATGAATGAAAATAGATTTATTTTATATACATATGGATCACATCTCCTTATCCATTCTTCTATTTGTGGACACAAGTTGTCTTCATATCTTGACTATTATGCAGAATGTTGCAGTGAACATGGGAGTGCAAATCTATCTTCAAAGTGCTGATTTCAGTTCCTTTGGCTATATTAGCAGAAGCAGGCTTGCGCTGGATAATATGGTAGTTCTAGTTCTGATTTTTGAAGGGATTCTCATATTGTAATTTATGGTGGCTGCACCAATTTACACTTCTGCCAGAAATGAATGGGAATTCTCTTTTTTCCACATTCTCTCTAATAGCTGTCATCTCTTGTCTTTATGATAATACACATTCTGACAGATTGGAGCAAAACAAATCAGAGATTGGGACTAAAGTGTGTGAGCATGTGCACATGCTCACATGTGCATATGTTTTAAAATGTAAGTTTAATTATTACTTAAAATAGTGAGGCTAGCAGGTTCGAAGATGGTTTCAGTTGAAAAGATGATGTGATGTAAGAGAAGGGACATGCTGCATCGCACACAAAACATCAGGGTGGGCTGGTGACAGAGGAGGTGAAGGAAACCAGGAGAAAGTCTTTGTTGCGGTTTCCACGAAAAGGAAATGGCAAGTCAGGGAAAACGGTCTTAAGATTGGCTAGTTTGAATAATTTCAAGGTCTACAGAGTATAAGAGCTGTCCCTAGGGTTTGGTATGTGGCCCCAGAGACTGTTTATGGCAGGTGGACAGTGGCACTGAGTGTGAGTGTCAGTTAGAAGAGGTGGTGGGGGGCGTGAGCCTCGCAGTGATCAGTTTACAGATGGAAGGTGTGCTCTCAGGATAGTGGTTTAGTACCTCTGGGCTAACCTTGGGAGGGGCAGTCCCTCTGGCGTCAGCAGGGCTTCAGCTGTCAAAGCATCGAAAACTACAGAAAATAAGACATGTTTAAGACGCTGTGTATGTGTGTGGTCAGAGAAGATTTCACACATAAAATGACATTGGGCCCAGACTCGAAGTTGCCTGGAGAAGGAGCCATGTAGTTGTCTGAGTTCCAGGTAGACAAAACAGTAAATGCAAATGTCAGGAGATGGGGCACACTCGCTGCTTTAAGGGAGCACTATGGAGGCCTGTGTGGCTGGAGCAGAGTCAGTGAATGGAGAAGCTGGAGATGAGGTCAGAGATGTCAGGCAGAAGAGGGGATCACACAGGCCTGGGGGGCACCGTGAGGACTTTGGCATTCACTCTGGGTGGGTGAGCCCCCTGGAGTGTTTTGAGCAGAGGAGTGGCACGAGCTGGCTGACATTTTAGTGCAATTATGCTGGCTGCTGTGCTGAGGACGAACTGCAGTGGGGGAAGGGTGGCAGCAGGAGGGGAAGTGCAGGGGCTATCGCAATAATCCAGGCATGGGATGTGGTGTCTTGGTCCCAAGCGGTTCCGGTGAAAATTGTGAAAATTGGTCAGGTTCCAGGTCTGGTTTGAAGGTAGAGCCAAAATTATTTTCTGAAGATAAGATGAAATGTGAGAGATAGGATCTAGGGTAGACATAGGCTATGATTAGCCTATTGTGCACTTTTATAAAAGTAATTCTCCTAAAAAATTTATCCCAATAGCATATGTTTATGCTTGAAAATCTTTTACTATCTGCAATAAATATGTAAGTAAATTAAAATATAACACTCTTAAGTTCTCTGTGACTCTAATTCAAAATATAGAATTACCAATATAATTGTTAGAATTGCCTAATTGATCAAAATATCATAACTATAGTCTATATTATGATAAACAGTTATTGAAAGTAAAGAACAGAATACTATTGAAATTGTATCTGAAAGAGGTGTTGGGGCCTTGATTAAAGAAGATCTAACACAGGTATGTTGAAATGTCCTTTGCTTGGTGCTTAGGAGGATTTAACATGCTTATGAAATGCACCAGAGTGAGATTTTGATGACTAAAAGGTGTTCTCCAGGAGACCAGTTAGAAGACATAGTGCATATGGAAGTTTAGCCAAGATTGTAAGCATCTGTGTTCCCTCAGGAGCACACGTAACCCAATTTGAAGAATACTGGCATAGAGTAACTGCTAATTACCTGGCAGTTTATCTTACATATAATATCTCATTTACTCCTCACAGCAGTCTTGAGGCCTCTAGCAGGATATCACCCACAGGCCTGTCCACAAATCCAGAGGAGGGAGTCTTCTAAAGAGAGGGCACTGTAAGCTCTACTCCTGCAGTAGGGAAGAGAGCCTACCTCTTCTTAGCTGATCATCACTGTATTAAGATCATCTTATTTTTTTTAGTTTTGATTACTAATCAGCTTTTTATTATCATTTTACCACTATGTGAAATTCTCTTCAAGGAAAGAATACATTAGCAAAGCAATTTTTGTGACTGTCTGCTAGGGTGTGGAATGAAAACGGTGGCATTCTGGTGTGTATGTCAGTGTCTCATGAGTTCTCATGGCGGGAGTTGCTGCTAGGTTGCCCGGTTTCCATGGTAAGAACTGGAACTCTGGAGCTGAGCGTAAGGGGACCAGTCTCAACAGGGCTGAGAATCCCTGAATCAAAATCTTAGGAATGTCAGTTAACTATTGTGTATTAGAGTTTTACATACACACACGATTATGAAGCAAATGTCATTTCTTTGTTTAGATTCATGTTTATTTAGCTCAAATTAGTCTTTACTTCTTACTCATAGAAAAGCTAGAGTTTATCCCACAGCCCTACTGCCTCAGCAATGTATTATCTAAACACAAGTTGGCAAGAAGGAAGATTAATAAAGCTTGTGGAAGCTGGCATATATTTCACCAAAGTCACAAATCAAACCTAATAAAATCTGACAACAGTCTGGCAAGAGATTAGAGGAATGACCAGATGGCCACAGCAGAATAGAACATGACCAACCAATCTACTTACTGATTTACTCACCTTAATTATTGGATTACTCATTCATGTTGTATTCAGTTATTCATCCATAGTGAATATTCATTATGGGATCAAGCAGTATTCAACGTACTAGAGTTATCAAGAAGAATAAACCATGAGCTCTGCTTTGGGAAACTTGCTGTCTAATGGCTAGAGGGAATAGACAGGTGCAAGACGTTACTAAAATGATGATGATGATGATTATGACACTTCTTTCTATAGGACTTACTGTAAGCTAGGCACTGTGCTAAGAGCCCTAAAGCTCAAATACCCAAAGTGCTATTAACTGCCTATGTTCAATGTATTGCTAGTAGACTCATTGGGATATCCTATTATGATGTCATTTATAATTAGGACAATGGAATTTTAATCCCACCTTTAAGGAAATATTTAGTGAAGGACATAAAATTGGTGTTTGCGTTGTGTCAGTCAGCTGCACACTCTCACAGGCCTGAGTAGTACAGAAGGATCTTACAGTCTCTGTCGTCCCCTCGTGGATCATCAACATCTCTGATAGCCAGCAGCCCCAGGGATGAGGGCACCAAAGAACTAATAAACTGTATGTTGATGTGTTTATTCATCTTCAGGTTTGATGGGTTTGTACTTGTGAACTTCTTTCATCTTTGGAAATTAATTATACATTGTCCAGGGAGTGAGGTGATTTACCATGATGATGATAAATGCAATGGTGATAAGAAAACAACATTTATATATAAATGCGTCCTGCATTTCTCTAAGCCCTTAAAATGGGTTATCTTATTTAATTTTCACAGCACAATGGACTAGATACTGCTATTATGTCCACTATCCCAGAAGAGGAAAATGAGTCGAAGAGTCTATGTGAGATTATGAAGCTAGGGCCTTCTTATAAATAGTAAAGGACTAGGTCTTCCTAGCAGAGCACTGATAACCACCCTTGTTCTTTTCTTCACCTGAATGTTGCGAATGATCACTTTTCAAGTTGCCACTTGTTTTTTGCATTGGAAGGGGTGGTTGCTGTTGGGAGAGATGCAGGCCAGTTGAGCTGCAGTCAAAGGCAGAAGACAGAAGACATTCTAGTGTCTGTCTTCACCCACTGCCACAACCTAACAACCAAATACATCTTCCTTCATGACTGTCTCCCCTGAAAAACCTAGCCCTTCTCTGGGGCATGGGCTGCACGTGTGGCCCAGTGGTAATCTTCATCGCTCCAGGACCATCATATTTGAGACTGTACAGATTATCCAGTGTGCTTGCTTAAAAACAAAACCAAGAACATGAATCAGTGAACTTTCGTCATTTTTGATATAGTTGTAAAAATTTTCCATTGTATCTGTTGAATGAAGATTTAAAGATTATCTTTCTGCATATATTTCATCTGTACAAATTTTAAGACAGGCATTCTCAATATCATTTTTATTTACTTTAAATACTTGATGCCTCTTTAAACATTTCTAATTTGCTGTGGCATAATTTTAAATAAGATCTTTTTAGCTGCCTCATGCAAATTCTGTAAGGTTATTTTGTCCTACAAGATTTCCCACATCTTACAATGTATTGGGTCAATTTGCTTGAAACGCTGTAATATCAGCCACAGTAAAGTTTAATAAAGTTTACTAAAGAACAAAAATATTTTATCAGTGTGATATATTGCACTATATTGGGTTACAGATCAGTATTTAAAGTCATTTCACTCAAAAAGAAATGGTGAATAGATAGATATGTAATGTCCCGAAGTACATGTTCTGTGTAAGCAAATTCCATCTCTGGCTTTGAAATTTCTGTCTGCTGCATCTCAAAATACTTTCCCGAAGCTATTTCCTTTTCTTAAATTGTCTCTACTCTATCTTGGTTTATTACTCATGTCATATTCCCTGACTTAGTTTATTTTTCTCAAACTGATTCCACATGTTACTTTCAGTCACTGCATCTCAGGATTTGGGATGAATGGCCCCAAGCATCCCCCTTGTTTGCCATTCTGCAGGGATTCCAGTCTGAGTGTGCGGAGCCCACAGAGCTGAGCTGGGGCTGCATTGTCCTAATGCTGCCCGTTCTCCCATAAGCCAGCTGAGACTTCAAAATAAATGCACACAAAACTTGTTTTATCATCCGTCTATAAATGTAGACTTTCACAAGCTCATCTTGAAATCAAGTTAATCAAGTGGGCAGAAATCAATCTGGATTTTCCCTCTTCGAACTTCTGGTATTTTGTGTAACCTTATCTCACCTGGAATTTTGCTATAACGTGAAGAGAATGGGATTTGGGGAGGTGAATTAAAAACTATTCATCAAATGTTTCTCATGTATGCGAGCAAAGAGCTCATCATTACCTTAATCACCTTATCATGCATGTGACTTTGATACAGTGTTTTTTTCAGAGTCCAATTCAGTGGCCATGGCCAAAGGGAGCACTGGTGTTAGCAACGTCTGTTGTTAACAGGTGCTGGTAGCATCTATTTTCTTTGCTGCTCTTTAGGGTCTATATTTTACTTATTTTCAGAACAATCATATTTAACAATATGATTAATGTTGGAAACTGCCACAAATTGTTTTAGAAGTTAGTAGTATATCAAGTTTAAGAACATAAA
The DNA here is from genome assembly GCA_039655065.1 of Glossophaga mutica. NCBI lineage: Eukaryota > Metazoa > Chordata > Mammalia > Chiroptera > Phyllostomidae > Glossophaga > Glossophaga mutica. Next base: position 165,912,094 of record CM077303.1, read on the forward strand.
CATAGAGACATGACAGCAGTTAAATATAAAAAAATAAATTTAAGAACTAGTTCGGTTTCTCTCTAGCTGGACAATGAATTTGCCTTCTGAAAAATCATCCAGTGGTCTAATTACATTTTTAAAGTTCCTCTTTTGACTATATAGTGCAGAAAACCAATAACTGGAGTTTTGTTTACCTGGAACTTGTTCCCTAAGGCAGTTTAATGATCTAGAATGCAGCTTCTCTCAAGACTCTTTCCTAAGTGTGGCCCTGAGACAGCATGACCTGTAATGAATGAGCTCTGATGTCTGAGTTCTCACAGCTTTTCAAAGTGACCTGAATGTTTTTGCATGCAGTGAAACACAATGAATTGAATCCCCCCAAAAAACCCTATGAACACCAGTTTTATTCCCATTAATAAACTTACAACTTTAAACTTAGATTATTTGAGATTTTATATTTTTATTCATTTATTACTAATTATCATATAGTAACTCATTTGGTAACTAAGCCATTTCCTAAAATTAAGTTAAAATTTAATTAGTGCAATTTTGTAAATTCCTTTGCTTCACTCTATTCTTTTGATCAGTTATGAAAATAATAGTGCCCATTGTTTGGGGCACTGTGCTGTCATCAGTGAAAAGCAGGTGGAAGTATAGCTTTGGGGAGTGGCATTAATTTTTTTCTCTTTTTCTTCTTCTTCTATTAAATCTTTCCTAGTATCTTTTGGAATACTAAATATTGTCCCAGGCCATTTGGTTAGAAAAGAGAAAAGTTAATTTCAAACTAAAATTTTTATTTTAATTCTATCCAAATCATGAATTATAGTAGTCAACACACACACACAGGTGAAAATTATGTTCAAAAGGAAAAGATAAGATATTCTGTTCTCCACCAAAAAGGAAGATCCAACATACACACAAATACTAGAAAGAAAAATAGAAAGAAATAAAAAGAAAGGATAAGAAAGAAGAAAAAAACATTAAATGAGATTACTTGAATAATTATTCTCTGTTCTTTCTTTTTTGCAATTCTTATTTTGTGGAATATTAAATAATAATTACATAGTATAATTTATTTTTCTTGTTCCTTAGCTTCACTTCCTATCATAAGTCTGAAAAGAAGCAGGTAAAAATTTGTAAGGATCTGGATTCCATTCCATTACCGTCTTTCATTGATCAATTTACCCATCATCACACAGTGAGCTCTAAAGTTAATTCAAATCTACATTTCCAAGCTCTTTACTAATTTACCAGTGTATTCTCCTTGCAAGAACTCACAGTTACAGATGATGGTCTGCAAATAATGCTTATGGCCATTCATGTGAAAGAAATGGTATGTAATGAATTGAAAAGTTGAGGTTACTTTGAGGATTTCTCTTGTCCATTTTTAGTTCTCAAGGCCAAAGCATTTGTAGGATAGTGGAGGGACAAAGAATACAGAACAAGAGGTTGGCAATTTTATGTAATGACCTCATTTATGTATTTGAACAACTCTGTGGCATAGACATAGAGATACAATTCATGTGTGTGTGTGTGTGTGTGTCTGTCTGTCTATGCACAGGGAACATGGAAGCTTAGAGAGACTTAACAAAACTGAATCCCAAGGTCAACGCAGTAGTCAAAGTCTATCCCTATGTCTTTATAACCATCTGTATACGATTTTATATTTTGGCACTTTTATTATTATTCAATGTTACTTTTTGCTTCTGGTAATTTTCTTTAGTCTGAAGTGTACTGTATATGACATAACACCACGTTTTTAATTGTTATTTTTATGGTATATCTTTATTATTATCCTACCTATCATTATATTATAAATGACTTTCTTGTAGACACCATATAGTTGGGTCATTTTTTTTAATCCACTTTGCCAGTTTATGTCCTTTAATTGGTATATTTGGAACTCTTACATTTAATGAAATTATTGATATTTTGTTAGACTTTAAGGCTGACATTTTATTCTTTCCTTTGATTTGTGTTTTCCTGCTTCCTTTCTCCTGCCTTCCTATGGGTTATGTGAACATCTTTTAGTGTTCTATTTTTCTCTATCTGTAACGCTTTTGGGCATGTCTTTTGGGTTTTTTAATTTTTTGTACTAGTTACTTTTGGAATTCTACAATATAGCTGAAACTTAATTACAATCTAATAACATTATTTTGTCACTTCAAGTAAAATGTAGGGCCCTTAGCCCCTTTTCCTTTTGCTTTCCTCATTTTATAATTTTTTACAGGCATATAAAGGCTGAGAACCATGCTGGAAAATATTATAATTTTTCTTTCAAACATTTAAAATAATTTTAAAACCTGAAGAGAAGTTGGTTAGTGTCCTTTTTCACCCATATATTTATCTGTTCTGTTGTGCTCTCTCTTTACTTTGATGTTTCAAGTTTCCTTCTGCTGCCATTCCCTCTGTTTGAAGAACTTCTTTCACAGTTCTTTTAACACAGGTCAGTGATTCATTCTTCGCATTTTAAGGTTCCTAGAAAGTCTGCCTTCTGTGCTCTATCTTCCACAGTCTTCTGCTGCTGGTTTCATTCATTTTATCTAGGATTTTAAGTATGCTTACTCCATGATTCCAGAACCACAAGTCTTCCCAACACTTGTTTTAGCACAGCAAGCTCAAATCAAACATGGAGGTTGTAGCCTCAGCAGTGTGTATAGGAATGCAACACTCATTTCTTCCTTTCTTCTGTCAGGTAGAGTCCAGGGTCTAACAGCCAGCTGGTCCTTAACTGTTCACCTCTCTCATACCCTGAGAAGAACAAAGTGCATCCAATTTATAAATGTTCTGTTGGGAAGAACATGAACTGTATCAAAGTAGATAAAGTGTTGAAGGGGAACTGGAGGAAGTTTTCTTTTGCTTTCTTTTCAAAACACATATGGATGGATGAGAAGTCAGAGTTAGGAAAATACTCAACTAAATATTGCAGTGGTAAGAGTAGCTAACAGTTATTTGTAGGCTCTATGCCATGACAAGCTGTTTACTATATTAAATCTTACAGTGTTTTCTGAAATGACTACTGATATTACCTCCATTTAATAAACTTGGAAACTGAGGCTCAGAGACAAATCTTAGAGCTACAGAGTGGCAATAGAGCTGCAATGAACTGAAACTTTCCCTCAAATATCTGTGGGTTAGAAATAAATACAACAAGTACCTGGCATATACTTGGGGCTCAAAAGTACAATTACAGTCATAAATAAATATTATTCCTTTGTAGTTTAAATGATCATTTGACTTAAGTATTGTATATTCTTGGTTTTTCAGTAGTGAAGCTCAAGAACAAAATTCCATGTGTCTGCAGAACACAAGATATTTTTCTAGCATCAGTGGTTAAATATATACCCTTTCCACCACTCAAAAACAGGGTACTATTGCTACGATAGAAGTCTTGCCAAAAGAGTCTGAAGACCTTTCCTTTTATAAAGTGCTCACTTGTCAGAGTGGCTGTTGATTGAATTTCATCATTGAATTTAGAAAGCTGGTCTCAATTCTTCTCAAAAAAAGTGTGGAGTTTGTTCAGTCAGGGCTGGACTTAAGTCTGAGTCCTGCTCTATTACTCAGAGTAGCACCAGGCTTTAGTTCCAGCCAGGGGCCCTGAGCTGGCCACTGGACTGGGCATGGATTGGGGTTCACGCACCACTGTAACAGAATGAAAGGTATTTTATGGTTGTGGTCGGCTGCAGTTGGGCCGACGCTGTGGCAGGCCTTCTTACAAAATTTAATGAAACTTCAGCTCCATCCTGGGGTTGATCATCAGAAATTTTCTAGAGACTTAAGTCATGTTTCATGCTCATCAAATTCTGTGAATCGGCTTTGAATTTTGGACACAAATTCTCCCATATGATTTTGCAGTTCTGTAAAATGTCTGATGCAGTTAGGCCCTGGTCCTTTTAGCAATGAAACTTGAATGCAGCAGTTTCTAGTTCTTAATTGCACATGTTCAGTCTGAATTTCAATAACTGTCCTTTTAAATTGTGGCTGTTTGTGTTCTCACACATCAGGAAGAAAGGGATTCAGACAGTTTGGGTCTCTTAGAGACCTTTAATTTTCCAAAGGCTCTGATCTGTGTCAACAGCTGAGTAAACTTTTTAAGAGGTATTTAAAACCTAGTCATCTGAATGCATTACAATAAAATAAATTAAATGCTTATATTCTGTCTCAGCTTCCTCTGAATAGCTCATAAACGAGAGACCTGGATAACAAAGAAAACACACAGTCCCGATCAGTTTTTCCGTCAGATTAGAGCAGTGAACCTGATCTGCAGAGTTCACAGGGACACTCTCCCGGTGGATGGTGCGAAGTCGGGCACACCGTGTTTGTCTTTGGGCCTGAATGGACTCGTGAAATATTTCCACCCTTTCTTTGCAGGTGCCCCATCGCTAGTCTGCCCTTTTGTATTTCGATCTGTGTTCTCACACTCCCTTTCAGCCACTGGTTATTTGTGTATGGTAGCCATATAGATGCTATCTTCTTGCCAGAAATGTTAAGCAGGGCCACCCTGATTTAGATGAGCTGCAGTAGGCATTGCCACTTTCAGCCGTCCTTCATTTTACAGGAGAGGAGATGAGGTTATGGGATCAGGAGAGCTGTGGTTTGAGACAGACAGCTGGTTCATGGCAGAGCCAGGAAGTCCCACCCTGGTCTCTTAGAATAGAATGTAATTAACCTGAGTTGCAATAGTTGAGAAATAGCTTTGGAGAGGAGGTGGGGCTTCTGATCAGCCTAAGTGATGAGCAGTACTGAGTAGGTAGGGTTCAAGTTCCCACAATCTGTAGTCAGAAAATCTGTGAAAGGAAGGCTGTGAAAATGTTGAGAAATGTGCGTGGGCTTGGAGGACCTTGAGCGAGCTGGTTGTTTTCCATCGTTGAGTATATTAAACACAAGCAGAACAAATTGATGCAACTATTTTTTAATTAAAGGAAATTGAGCTAATACTTGCCTAAAAACAACAAAAAAATAGAGGTTTGTCTTGGCCTGAGTAGGTGTGAAAGGGTTGAAAGTTGTAGGGAAGGGTATATTAAAGAAAAGCAATAAATTAACATAGGTGTTGCTTTCCTATATTCTAATACCAACACTCTCAGAGGGTGTAGGTATGGAATCAATTGAGCATGATTAGCTTTTCTTACCTCAGACAGCAAGTACAGCTTTCCTAAAGGGCATCGGTAAGGATGAGTTCCTTTCCGTGTCAGGTAACAGACTGCTCAGAATTTCTAAATCGTGAGGTAGTTAATGCGTCATGCATGGGGTGCATGTGGAGTTGCAGGACATATGAGCATTGTTAAGTCAAGTGTAAATGTACAGTACTAGATCTGAGGGTCCTTAAACATTTATCATAGGAAACAAGTTGAACAGTTACTAACACATTTGATATATTAGTGCAGACTGTGTGAAGTGAGGTGGCAAACACATTAACTTAAACTTAATACATTTGTAAATATTGAGGGTTTACTGTATTGCTTTGTGGCTATAAATTATGGAGAAATCTAAATAGAGGGTCTCACTCTTTGAGTATTTCTAATAGTGTATTTAAATCAATGCCATGTGCATGATTCTTCTCCAAAGAAATTAAAATTATAAAAGGAAAACACAGTGAAATGAACAGCTCTTGTAGCTGAAGAATAGCTCTTCCTCTTAAATACTCTGCTAATAGGTATCAGAGGATTGGTCCTTAGGTTTAGGCTTAACAGAAAGATTTTTCTATTGGTGTTGGTATGCTTCTTATAGTAGACCTTTAGTAGTTACAATTCCTTCTTAGAGAACATGCATTTTTAAATTATTAACTGTTACAACTGCAACAAAGCAGTGAAGGTCAGTGGGAAGTAGCCAGAGCTGAGATCTGAAGAACAGTGCTGTGTTTCCGGTGGTATATTTCCAGTGCTGTCAGCAATGTCATGGGGGATTCACGTAAACATTCTGGGATTGAAATTCTGTACTTAAAAATTTTTATCTGATTGTAAAATTAAGCTAGTAAATAGGCTAGTTAAATTTAAAGGCCATTCTATTTTGTGAATTTTTTTTGTCTTATCAATAATAATGTAGAATCAAATGGTGTTTAGTGTGGGCAGGTCAATAAGCCATTTTTATGAAGCAAATGCAAAGTGTGACTCTCTTGAATGAGTATACAAAAATCCACCTTATACACACTTTAGCTTTAATTGCTGTTGCATGTATGTTTACAGCACCCTCCTCATTTGTATTTGCACAAAACCCCCTTTTTAAAAATGAACATTGTACTGCATGTAGGAGCTGGCTAAAAGGAGTGAATCTTGCTGACAGAGAATATTCTAGGCTGCCAATCTCATTAGGAGAGCCTGATGTAAAAACATCTGCAACTTGGAAGACTTGGAGGTGGCTAATAACAGTCACTCTAGTTAATAGTTATTTGTTTTAAGGAAAGCAGTTAACAAATTGAGCTGACACTAAATTTACTGAATAACAAAACAGACAGCAAAAAGAATTCAGAAAAAGAAGCAGTGCACATTATATCCATGGTAGTTTCTTATAGAGATGGTTTTTTTTTATACCTGTGTTTGATAGTGGTAATTTGAGCCCATCAGACCCAGCTGATTTTATCTTTCTCTTCTGTCTTTTATTATCACAACTTGCACTTTGGCTATTGTGTGTTCACACATGCTCTGGCAGTCTGTTCTAGACCCCACATTTTAATACCAACATTAAACTGTAGATGAGCAACTAGGGTGTTGAGGCCCATGATTGGTGGATTGGAGGAAGTAGCAATGTTTAGTTTGCAGAAGAAAAGAGTAGGCAAAGGCACATTAACAACTTCTAGTGTTTGAAAGGCCATGTTTTAGTCAGGTATGTATTGTATTGTATAATTCTAGAAATTTGATTAAGGACCAATGCATTGAAAGGAGAAAATAAATTGCCACTTTTACCCACCCTCCAATCACACAATCAAATAATTTTATAACCGTAACATAGCAATAAGTAAGTGGACTGAGTGTTCCTACTACCTTACCACTTTCGGATGCTGTCTGAGTCAGTTTGGACTGCTTTACCAAAAAAAAAAAAAAAAAAAAAAAAAAAAATTTTAAACTGGTAGCCTAAATAACAAACATTCATTTCTCATGGTTTTGGAGGTTGGCAAGTCCAAGATCCAGGTGCTGGCAGACTCAATGTCTGGCGAGGGCTGGCTCTCTAGTTTTATATATGGCCATCTTCTATGCCCCCATATAATGGAAGGAGAGCTAACTCGCTCTCTGGCCTCTTCTTATAATCGCACTAATCCCATTCATAATGGCTCTACCTTCATGACTTAGTCATGTTGGGATCAGGGTTTCAACATACGAATTTGTGGGAGGGTGGGCAAAGACATTCAGTCCATAACGGATAGGGCGAATATATCTTCCTGTTCTCTTTACTCTTTGCTGATCTCCAACATTGAGTCCCATCACCTGTGGTTGCTCTGCATTGCACCTATGTCTTGGTTTCATTGCATATGGCATCTGCACTTGTCAGTGGTACTTATTATGTCCCTGTAGGCATTTGAGTTTTGCCTCCTGACCTCTGAGGTTTCTTCCAGACTCAGCATTATGAGGCTTAATAGTTCAGAATGACTGGCTATATCCTATTTAATTTTATTCTGTTTAAGTGACCATTCTACTTAATTAACTTTGATTTGTATAGTTTTTTTTTTAAGATTTTATTTATTTATTTTTTAGAGTGTAGAAGGGAGAGAGAAAGAGAGGGAGAGAAACATTAATGTGTGGTTATCTCTGATGAGCCCCTGACCAGGGCCCAGCCCACAACCTAGGCATGTGCCCTGACTCGGAATCGAACCAGCAATCCTTTGATTTGCAGGCCAGCACCCAACCACTGAGCGACACCAGCCAAGGCCCATTCGTATAGCTTTTTTGGTTTAGAATTTGAAAAGCGTATGTTTTGATATAGCTTTTTATAGTATCATTAATTGTAATGAATTCAAATTGAAAAAATAGGTTCATACTACGTGAATAAAATACAATGAATCACGTACAGTGTAGTACCATTTTGCAGATGTTTCAGGGGACAGTTTTATCTCTGTTGACCATTTTCCTTGCAACTAAATGCTGAGAACCTTCTGGATAACAATGACAGTGATCTTGGGATTTGGAGAGAACCCCAAAACACATGATTATTGCTTTCATAGAACATCTTTTCTGAGATGGTTACTTGACTTAGGACAGGTATCATACGTAACCAGACAAAAGCAAAACATAACCTGTTAATTTTAGTTTCCTTTTCCTGCTGAAGTCTCCATTATGCTTATTATTTTCCTCTCTTCTTTAAGGCTGTGGTTCTAGTTTACTGGGGTCAACAGGGCCAGATAGGTCGCTGCACCACAGTTGTGTGGTCTGAGCTCTGTGCAGAGGCACTGCCAAGAGAGGTGAGGGGCTGAAACTCAGCCGCATTCTGCACACATGCCAAGCCCAAGGAAATCGCAGCACCTGGGAGCCAGTCAGGACTCCTCCCATGTCTGCCCCACCCAGGGAGCACCAGCTTCTGATTCACATGAAGACACTCTCCAGGCTAGCAGAGGCCCTGGGCTAGACTTGTGCATCTGCTCAGCCACTGTGAATTGAGGGACAGTTTTCCAGTGTGGTTAAAACTTATCATAACTTACCCTTTATGGGGCTGTTCCTTGAGCATAAGGTTATGTGTGTGTTGGGGTGGAGAGGTGATTAGGCACACATCAATGGTCATGGGGATGAGGGAGGAAAAAAGTTGTTGCTGGTGGTGAGGTTTCTCTCTACTAGTCATTCTTCAGGTTGACTTAAGACTATATACTCACTTTGAATAGGCCCTGTTGCATCTATTTTATGGCTTCATTGTGTGGGCTGGGCCTTACTCAAGAGGTGGGAATAAACAGCTGACACTTCAAAGAGCACGTATGAGACTTAGCTTAGTGGTTTGAATGATAAAATGTAGCTCAGTGATTCTAAAACTAAAACATGTATTTAAAACTCATGAAACTTCTCAAAAGTGCCAGAAATTCCCATTTTGGATTGGTTTCCTAGGCAGTGAAAGTTTAGACACTGACTCATCAAACTATTTCCTTATTAACAGACGTGGTGCCAAACATTCTTGAGGGTTGAAAAATAACTGAACTATTGTTCAAACCCTTTGAGTGTCTCAAATACAAAGCTCTCTTAACCTCTTCATTTTGAGACGGGAATACAAAGGAAATATGATCTTTGTGCACTTACATGTTTTTGTTTGCTTTTTTTTTTTTTTTATTCTTAACTCATCCAAATGCTATTTGGCCAAGGATGCTTTTGTTTGAGAAATCTTTTGAGCCATTTTATAATCCGTCCAGTACCTTATTTTTTTGGAGCGGTAAGTTATGAATTGCCAAAATTAAGCAGAAAGTATGTACAAGCTTTATTTAGAAAGAATGAAGTTTTATAAATTAGGTAAATAGATATGTCTCACTGGCAATCCACCCCCAAATGTCACAAAACACTTGAAATTTCTCTTAGGTATAAGGTCATAAAAGTCTCACCTACTGAGAACAAAGTCTGGGTAAATTGGTTTAACGAAATACAAACAGGTTTACATTGAACACAATAGAAGACTTGAATTCCATAGAGTAAAAGTCAATTAATGTATTTATATAATGTCTATTTGTGTTGGTAAAATGTTATTGAGGTCTTGGCATTATTGTACATATTCATTAAACTGAATAATTTTCATTTGATATAGACGGAAAAAGTGTTTTGCCTAGGTGTTACACTGAGGCAAATAAAGACAATTTAAAAACAATTAATGACAGTCAGTAGAAGATGAGGGTTGAATAATCTTCATCTTTGCTTCCACTTGAAAAGATTGATTGCCTGTTTTTCCCTAGGAAAACTGACATGTGAACACTATTCAATTTTTGTGATAAAGTTGATAATCTTCAATTTATCCCCACTACTGTTAGTTATCAATTCATGATTTTTCTGTTTCCCTCAAATTCCATATATTCCTTATGATTCTTTTGACATTACTGATAAGTGGAGGCCCCTAATTCCTCAGCAGGGTCTTATCATATTGGCCAATAATGTTCTTATCTCTTTATAAGAGAAAACATTGAAACAAAAAATGGAAAATGATCTCTCAGAGTAGCAAAGCATTCAGTGCGGTTCCAACTAGAACTTTTGGGGAAAATGTTTTTTAATCCTGAGACCTTTATTGTAAGCCATCTGTGGAAGTCATTTGGAGGAGATCTGAAAAGGGGACAAAAACTGGTGCCCGCCAAGTCTTTTTCTCTACCAAGGAGCAGTTTTGGTAGACATTCAACATCTTGATGGTTCAATTTCTACATTTATAGCATAGATATTGGTGGCCTATGCCTTGTAGAGTTAGTGCTGGTAAAATGTACTGCTCTTTTCAGATGACAAAGGTGGTTTCCTACTGCCCATTTTGTTACCATCTATAGAGATACCATAATGGTTCGTTCCAGATAACAATGAACTTGTATTTGTTATCTGTTACTTTTTGGGAAGCTGACAGGAAATGGATTCAAAATCAGGGTGATGTGAAAGGTCTGTAAACTGCTACTGTATAAAATAAAAAGCGTGTGGACATACAGCACAGTTACCTCACTTAACTTCCAGCTGTGACACCAGTGAGCTGTATTTAACATCAAAGTGCCAAAGAAGGTCACTCTGGTCCTGCAGGAAAGTCTGTCAAACTGATGGCAGCTCAGCTGGAACCATGAGGAAACTGAAGGCATGGAGACTGCAGTCACTCTGCACCTCAGTGGATTTGTAACCTGGTGGTACCCTGCCGCATTCGCACAGTTCTGTTTTGAGTGGGCCCCCGGCGTGCAGTCTGAGAGACGCGATATCAGAGAGGCAAAATAGTAAGGAGATTGCTGTGTGTTAGTACTCATTTATATATGTTCAATCTGAGAAGGGCATGTAGTAGATGCTTTGGTCGGTTTTCTTGTCTTTAAGCAAATGGTGTGTGCGTCAGTATATTTGAAAATATGGACAGTATCTGAGTATATTTAATCATGGAGTTTTAAGCAAAATTATACTTTACTAAACCATTCCGTGCTCTGCCTAGACTGTTTCTCACTTGGAGTGAGAGACTGCAAGGGGACTAGTTGAATTCATGGACTTTTCTGTTCAGGTCTGCCCATTCCAAAATAGGTCTTCAGCCTTCGCAGGATGGTCTTTAGTTGAGGAACAACATTCATTGAACTGGAGTTGCCTGCTGTGTTCCATAGTGAAATGAGAAAGTACACAGCCTGCAGAGTTTCTCAGTGACGGTTTTGTGCTAGAGTTTATCAGCTAAACAGTAAGCTCATTATACCTGATGGCTGAAATTAGAGTTCCCACGTACAGACATTTAAGGCATGCACATGGGCACATTAAGCGGAACCAGTGATCCGTAACATCAGGGAGGTAGCGTTGGCATTTTTCCTTATTTTTCAACACAGGGCAAATGTGAGTAAAAATAGAAATTTTGGAGAGGAAAGAGGGGACCTAATGCAATTCTGTCTGTCAGAATTTATTCCAGAAGTGAATTTAGGGAAGTAAAACATCTGGTTACCCCTCCAACAGTCTTCATGGATGATGAATCTGTGGCTTTATACAAATTCCATGGTAGCAAAACTAAAAGCAAGAGAAATAATGATTTTTTCATTCATGCTCAGCCAAGGATCCAGGTGAGGTTACATCCCCATTTGAATGGGCAGTGTCCCCATTCTAGCTTAGTTTTATGGGAGTGACAATTCTTTACTGAGCAGGTGGCAGCCAATGAAAAAATATTTAATGGATATATTTGCCTCTTTAGCTATATATTTATTTTGCACAGAGTAAACAGCCCACGTGCAGGTTTTTATTACCTGCAATAATATGTTGTTGGAAAATTGCCTAAAGGAGAAGAAAACGATGCCTGCTGAAGAGAGGCATCAGTGGGTGGAAGTCTGCAAGAGCTCTGCCCTGTGAAATGGAATAGGTGATTCCTGGGAGACTGATGGAATCACTTTTTCAAGAATCTGAGATGGGGCAAAATAGACAAATGCAGAATTTCTTCCTGTGTTTTCCTGTTGGTTGTTATTGTATATTGGGAGAGGCATTAGTAGTGAGAATGGAATCTGAATGTCAGCTTTGCTTAAAGTGTGTCCTTCCCCATTCCCAATGCTACCTTTGAGCATTGTGGCCTGTTGCCACTGAAATGAGAGCATGAAGTGTGTGGAGTTGTCCAGAGTTACTGGAATGAGACGTGTCATGAGGCATATCAATGAGACATGCTGATTATTTGAAGATCTGTCTACACCAGTGAGAGCCCTTGACATTTTGATGGCTGCATCATCTATTAAAAGAGACTGGAGAAGTTTACAGGTAGCTCATGATCTAAAGAGTTTTCCTGCAATTTCGATGATTGTTGTCCCAACTCTTCCTGTCTCTCCCTTTTTCCAACTGGTCTCTAACGTACCATGAAGCTGATGTTCCTGACAAATTCACTCACATTCATTCATTCCTTCATTCAGCGGTCATTCAATTTGTTTTGCATGCTTACTACATTCCAGGAGCTATGCTACAATTCTGAGAATAAAAAAGATTACAGAAAAAATAAACCTCACCTTGAGAAACTAACATTCACCTTGAAACTAACACTAAACTGCAATAAAACAGGATTGGTTAAGAACCATGTGCACTGGGAACGCAGTGGGAGGGGGGTGGAGTGACAGGGAAGGCTTCCCAGAGGAAGCTGATATTTATTTGACTGGACTTTTGAAGGATGAGATGACATTTTTCTTATGAAGGAGGAATAAAGCGCAATTCAGAGGAGGAGACAAATTTACAATAGCAGGGACTCTGCTTAATGTATCTTAATGTAATCAAGTCTTTTAAAGAAATAGCTTTTCGTAATACAGTCTATGTTTATTATAATACTCTGAAAAACAGATAAGTAGTCGGAAGAAAATAAAGAGCACTCATCCCATTAACAGTCTGGCGACCCTTGGGTGACTGTGCTGTGGTGAAGTGCGCTGGAACTCCAGGCCACGCTTGGGTGAGGCGTGATTCCGTGGCCTTTGCTTCTGGAGGGAGAAAGGACAGCAGTTTGAGGTTTGGAGGACTTTACTGTAGGAAGGACTCTTGGCCTGCTTACCATTCTAGAGTGAGCCACCTTTGGTGGTCAGAAGGGAGATAAAGGCTCTGTATCCTTGAATCAAGAACCTGCTCTCTAACAGTTTTCTCCTAGAAAACCCAAGCAGAGGGCTAGAACCCTGGATTTATACCCAACCTTCAGATTTCTATCTTGGAGATTTAGACTAAGTCTACACTGGTTCTGGAATTGCCTTTTGTACACAGAATAATTTGATTTTGTTTCAGCTACATGGAAAATTAAGTAGATAGTCATAGGAATCTATATATTTTTTGTGGATCTTTTTAACAATGGATTGATAATTTTTTTGTATAAAGACAGATTGTTTTTTAAAAATGTACCACAGCACTTTTTAAATTGTTGTTCTTGTATAGTTTTCTGTCTTTTACTCCCAGCCCAGCCCACCAGCCCAGCCCTCCCCACCTCCTTCCCATTTCCACACCCCCTAGTTTTTGTCCATGTGTCCTTTATACTTGTTCCTGTAAACCCTCCCCCCTTTCCCCTGAAATTCCCTCCCCTCTCCCCTCTGGTGACTGTCAGCCTGTTCTCAATTTCAGTGTCTTTGGTTATATTATGCTTGTTTGTTTGTTTTGTTGATTAGGTTCCTGTTAAAGGTGAGATCATATATGGTATTTGTCTTTCACTGCCTGGCTTGTTTCACTTAGCATAATGCTCTCCAGTTCCATCCATGCTGTGGCGAAGGGTAGGAGCTCCTTCTTTCTTTCTGCTGCATAGAATTCCATTGTGTAAATGTACCATAGTTTCTTGATCCATTCATTTACTGATGGGCACCTAGGTTGCTCCCAACACTTGGCTCTTGCAAATAAATTGTGCTGCTATGAACATAGGGGTGCATAGGTTCTTTTGGATTGGTGTTTCAGGGTTCTTAGGATATAATCCTAGCAGTGGAATTGCTGGGTCAAAAGGTAGATCCATTTTTAGTTTTTTTAAATAGTAATTTTTGTAAAACCAGGTTCTCAAATTCCCCTGAATTTATTTCCTTCTGACTTTGAGGCTGGTTTATACACAAGTATAAAATTGAGGCCAGTTTTTCTTCTCTTTGGCAGAATAAGAGTATAAGCAATGGCTAATGTAAGACTGTAGGTCAGGAATTTAAAAATAAGATAAATTTGCTTTTCCGTCTTAGCGCTCTGAAATATAATCACTGATTACTAGAACCTTCCTGTTTATTACATGTCCCGAGAAAAGGGAAGAGAGACTTGTTTCTTTTGCAATTTTGTGTTAATGTCCCCAGACTCATTTCATTCTCTGAGTTCATTCATATTTAGTTGCTAAAAATCACTTTATTGATAGAACTGTTTTACCAATTGGGCAGTTGTCTGCTTAGAGAAGCCACAAGAAAAATCTCTATCTTCTCTATACTGGAAAATGGGTCCTTTGGACATCTGTTAGTGGTCACAAAAGAAATTCTTATCTCTTCCTGTTCTTTTTCTCCCAGGACTTCAACCTCGTTTTCCAGCCCTGCCCTTCCCTTCCCTTTCCCTCCCATCCTCTCCCCTCCCTTCCCTTCCCTTCCCTTTTTCTTTTTTCTTTTTCTTTTCTTTTTCCCTTTCCTCTTCCTCCTTCTCTTTCTTCTTCTTCTTCTTCTTCTTCCTCTTCCTCTTCCTCTTCCTCCTCCTCCTCCTCCTCCTCCTCTCCTTCTGAAATTTTAACTTCACAAATTCTCCTTGTGAAATTTTAACTTTGCAAATTCTCCTAATGCTATTTAAATATATGAGGTATTGTACTCTTTAAGCCAAATTCTAAAATTTCATTTGGGGAGATTATTTCATTAAGAAGTTGTCTGAAATCAGTTTTTAAAATGAGGATGAGCTATCTCAGTTGAAAATAGTAGAACTTTAGGAGCAAACATTTACTGATGTATAAAAGGAATTAACCTTTTTTTTTTTCAAAAAAGAAGCAGGATGTTTTTTCTACTCCAGCTCTTTGCAAATCACTAATAAGGTCTTTACCTCTGTGATCTTAGCATATTCGTGGTTGTCAAGGGGAATATTTGCCTACCTAGAAGATATGTTGACTCATACAAATGAAAGGCAATGAAGCCGATATTTGTACTCAGAAATTTTTTATTGGACCTATTCCAAATACCCAGTAAGCTCTATGATAAGCAGAATTGTACACTGATTTTGTAAAATGTGTGAGCGACATTTGGGAAGATCGCTAAACAAGGGAAAACAGACCAGCTTTAGAAAGGAAAGGAAGAGGTGATCCTTGTGTTTACTGAACAATGGGATACGTAGCAGCGAGTGGTGTCTTCTGCGTGTGGCAAACATGGGAAGGAAAGCGTGTCTGGGTCAGATGGCCTTTTTCCTGTTGACTAAGAGAACAACTGCAGTGAAGGGAGAGGGACTTCAGGGATCCAATTCTCCCTGTGAATTGAACCTGGGATCTTCAGAAGCCATAAGGATGAGCCAGCCTGGCACATCCCTCTCCTTTGGCACCCACTGTCTCTTTCCCTTCCCTCTCTGAGTGTTGCCGACAGCCTCTGAATTGACCAAGGCCTAGGCTGTGAGCCAAGCTGGTGTTAATGGCTTTCCTTAAGCCTCAGCCAAACAGCTATTTTATAGGTACACATTGTTCAACAATTCACAGTTAATATATAATTTAAAAGGTGCACATAAATCATTTAAAAACGTGCTTTTAAATGATCTTCAGTGGGCTCACTCATTAAAGGAACCCTCAGCAATTTCTTTATTTTGAAAGGGAAAGAATCTCTTTATGATGTCAGTTAATTATCAGTACCCCCTTGGTTTGGCCTTGTGTGTATTGGATGGATTTGAAGTGTGGTGGTCCAAATTGAGTTTCACCAGCTCACTTATTAATTTTGTTGTTGCCCGCCCCATGGGAGGGTCACAGGACTTGGCAGAAGGAAAAAGCAGATTGTTTGTAACACTCTTTTTCCTGCCATGCAGGGTCTTTTCAGGCTTTCCTGCAAACTCCCTAGTTCTGTGAATGAACATAAATTACTGCAGCTTTAAGGATGACAAACTTGGAACTAAGTACGGTTAAATTTCAAAACAGGAAATACCTTCTAATTTGGAAAATTTTGGTGCATGTGTGTGCATTTGAGTTAAATAATGAAATCTAATAAAAAACTTCCCTGCCTGAAGAACTTACATGGTTGTGCAAACAACACATGCTGTGCAAATAAGCCATGAGTCCCAGTGGCTCTTGGGTCAACAACATCCCTTTCTGCTTCATTGCATCATGGTGACATAGTTTTTGCTGTTTTAGTTAAAAAAAAAAAAAAAAAAAATTGACAAACTAACACATACCAGTTCAATTGCTAGTGTTGTTCTTACTTTTGATTTATTTGTTTTCTAGTTTCTTCCAGAAGGTATATTTTTTTATTTTAATTTTTTTACTGATCGCCTCTTCTCTTGTCTTTCTTCCCACGCACTCTAATTCCTTTTGTTCTTGGTACATATGCATCTTTCCTGATGTTAAACTTGTGTCACCTGCTTGCCTTTTCTTCCTTCCCAGCTCCTTGCAGTCACCCATCTGGGGTTATCAGAGTGGCTCTTCTGAAAAATTCTGAGTCTCCTTCAACAAATGTTAAAGTAAACATGCATTTTCGAAGGTTTGTTTTCATCTTCCTGTATTTATTTTTGGTTTGGCACACTCAGTGGCGTTTTGTGATTTCCTTTCATTTTTGATTTTCTGATTTAGAATTCTATTTCTTCTGCATGGCGAGACAGCTACCACATGTGTTGTCATTTGGAGAGCAAATGATAGCTTCCACATGAAATGGCTTTTAAGTAAATTGTAATCTTTTGATAGATTACCCTCATATCTCATATTGGAGGTTTTAGTTTCAGAGTCCAAAGTCAGAATGTTATGGAAATAAAAACCACATTCTTTCTGAGCATGTTTGGATACCAACCTTTCCAAACCAAATATTCTCCTGAACTCACATGCTTCTTGTAGGCAATCTATCACACTTGAGATATGGGGAATCAAGACTGTATAATCAGGTCAAATTGAAAGTGATTAGGAAAAGCACAAGAGGGGTTTTGGTACCTTCAGTTACTCTTGGCATTTGTCCTTTCATCTAGGACACCCTTGCTGCCATCTACATAACTACCTTTTGCCAAAGAATGGCTAGAGAATGTTTAGACAGCAGATTAGAAGGAGAAAATCAGTGTAAGCCAAACGATTGTGGTAACAAGCATGCACTAAGTTAGCTAGGTCTGGGCCACTTGGTATGTGTGAGGTGTGAGCCAAAGGACAGGCCCATGTCAAGGCCAAGTTCTTCTTCAGCAAAAGGGACTTGTTACCTTCTGCATGTGGTTGATTTGCCTATAGTTGATCTTATCAATTTCTAGCTCAAAGTAAGTGCTCACACCTGTGAGCCTTGCTATTATGATAATGGTATTAATCATCTTGATGGAAACAAAGATATACCTTGTCAATAATGACCTGATAAATGCTTTGACACCCCCCTCCCTGAATTCAGTTACATTTGTTAAAGTGTTTTGCTAGCAAAACGAGGATTTATCATCATAGCTTCTACTTCTCTTTCAATGTTAGGGTGCAGTTAGTACGAAACAAAAATGCAGTGTGCTGGTTTAAAAGTATTTTCTATTCCAAACAGTGTGAAACTAGTTGGTTTCTAGACTGCTTTTATAGGGGCTCCCAGGGTTTGTGTAAGAGTGTTGACCTTAAACAAATTAACAACCAAAAATTTCTCCAACAAAATGGTTTTATTTGGGAACAACAAAGAATTGCAATTTGAGACATGTGGTTTAATGGAAAACCACTTGCAAGTCTAGAGAAACAAAGGAGAGGAAGACCCTTTCATGGACTTGAGAGGGGCTATTGTAAAGAAGAGTCAGTTGGAGGAAACTGAAAATTGTTAGTGACTTTTCATTGGCTGAGTGTTCACAGTGTCCCATTGGCTGAGCTGTTACTGAGCAAGGAAGAATCTGTTCTTCTTCCTGCACAAGTAATAAAGTCTTATCATTTCCTGTCAGGGATACAAGGGATGTCTCTTCCTGTCAGGGTCAGTAGTGTGCATTGAGTGACATGTGTCAATTCTCTTCTGGCCTCCCAACTCCATTTTAAGTGAGGTTTCTTTTCATTAATTTTCATAAGAACCACCTAGCCATCTATCATTTTGAGGTCCTCATCCACACCTAAAAGATACTTTGCTCTTTTGTGACTTACTTACTAAAGTGAAGCAGGCTCTTTCAATGGCTTCTTTATTTAAAATTATCAAAGAAGCCAGGTGGTGAAGGACAAATACCGTATGATCTCACCTTTAACTGGAACATAATCAGCACAAGAAAAAAGCGAACAAAATATAACCAGAGACATTGAAATCAAGAACAATCTAACAATAGCCAGAGGGGAAGGGGAGGGGACAGAGGGGAGAAAAGTTTTCAGGAACTACTGTGAAGGACACATAGACAAAACCAAGGGGGAGGGTGGAAGCGAGGGAGGGAGGTGGGTTTGGGTGGCAGGGGAGAGTGGCGGGAAGAAAATGCAGACAACTGTAATTGAAAAACAATAAAGTAAATTAAAAAAATAAAAAATGAAATTATCCGAAGAAAATATCTCTCATGTATGTGGGGAGGTTTGTTGACTTTAGGGCCAATAGCATTTCAGCATCAGTGCTAGACTCAGTAATACCAGTGATAGGGTTGCCCCTTTGCCAGATAGAGGAAATATATTTCCACTGAAGAGTCAGTAGAAAAATAGAAAAGTCACGGTTATGCTCAACAAATCATTGACTGTGAGGACTTTTAGCCTCTTCCCATCTTTTATACACATTGTGTGGTCTGGGCCTGCCTGGAAGTTCACGGTTGGTAGATGCTGACAGTGGGAACCTGATGCCCTCTGATGAGACTGATGGCCTCCTCACACCCTGCCCCAGTATCCTGTGCTCCTGCGTGTTAGCATCAGGGCACGGGCTGGCCAGCTGCTAGAGCCAGAGTGTGTACTGTCCTGACAGCTGACAGGTGGTGTGAGCCTGAAGCTAGAGGAATATCTTCTCCGCTTTGGAAAATTGCCAGGCTAGGACCTGGCATGTGGAAGAGCCCAACGCGGTGTGAGCTCCCGCTCCTCCCATTTCATTTTAGAAATGTAGACTCTAAGAGTTTGTGGAGGGAGCAGTATGTGTTTAGGAATCACACCTGGGAGCTCAGGCTTGGCAATGGCTGCCTCCTCTTTGGCTCCAGTGCACCCGTCTTGGCTGTTGCGAAACATCTCTTTGTCTTAGCCCATCACCTCACAGAATGTTAAAATTGATATGATTGACCTGCCTCACATTTCTTTTAAATCCTGGGCATGAGAATCACAGCAATGAAGTTACTTCCCTAAGGAAATGCAGTGAGCCCATAAACAGCCTGATCATAAATGACATTCAAAGGAGTTAGTATTCTGAAAACTCATTTTAAAACAGTGGAGTTATAAGCTTGAAAACTGCCAGGGTGGTAAAGATGGGAAAAGACTAGTATAATCCGTCTGAAGGAAAGTTTTGACAAGAATCACACTCAATATACTAGACTTATCAGGAGGATCATTTCATAAGTTATGTAAATGTCTAATTATTATACTGTACACATAAAACTAATACAATATTGAATATCAACTGTAATTAAAAAATTAAAAACATTTTAAAAATAATCACACCCAATATATAGATCTTGTTACTGCTATTATTGAAATATATATATATATATAAAATTCATCAGCATTTGTTATAAATCAAACAGACAAATATATCTTTGTTCTGCTGATATAAACAAACTGATGAACAGAATTTTAGAATTTGTTCTCGGAACATCTTAACAATATTTTTACATATCGAAGTATAATTTGTAAAGAAAAACGCACAAGTCCTAAATGTAGACATGATATCCTTTCACTGGGTGACCAGCATGCCGGTGAAGAAATTGTATTCCCAGTGCCCCGAAGTCCCCTGTGCGCTTCCCTGGTCACTCTTCCCGGCCTCACCTCTCTCAGGGTCTCCACTACCCTGACTTCCAATACATAGGCTGGTTTTGCCTACTTTACACTTGATATTGGGATTGACATATATTTTCTGTAAAAGGCCAGGTAGTTCAGTATCTGCAAATACTTTAGTCTTCTGGGTTATTAGAATAACCATAGAATAGAGATTCAACTCTCTATGCAACTGTTCAGCTCTGTCACTGCAGTCCAAAAGTAGCCACAAAGAATACAATAACATAGGGGCATGGCTGTGTTCTAATAAAGCTTTATTTACACAAACAGATGCTGGCTGGGTTTGGCCCATAACCATAGTTTGCTAACTTTTGCTTAGATATTATCTGACAATATGTTTGTGAGATCCATTCAGTAGTATATGGAGGCCAGCTCACACCAACTCATGAGGACTAATGGTGCATATCCCTTCTCAACTCTGCATTCAGTGATTTCTTGTTGATAGCTTGCAATTGTCCATGGTGAAATATTTACACCATGGAAATTGGCAAATGTTACAAATCATGCTGTAATGTGACAGATTTGGGTCTCTGTGGCAATTCACTTGATGTTGCCTAGCCTGTGTTTCTTCATCTATAATGGGTACATGGAAACATCCAGAGATAGCATATGTAATAAATCATTTAAGTAATACTTAATACGTAAGTATTACTTAAATATTCCATTTCAACAAAATGATCTAGAATATTCCAGATATCAGATAATGAGAGCTCACCTTAGCACTTTTTACTTTGAAATTTTGGATCTTTTATGTTCTTATTGACTTTGAAAATGTCTTCAGCATTTGTTCCCTGCTCTCCAGTTACATTAGACTTACTCTCTCAACTATTTTTACATAAAATTAGCCTAATGTCCTCTGGCCCTCCTCTCCCTCGGTCCGTCTTGCACAATAGTCATCAAGATTATCTCTTCCAAAGTGTGACATTTACCTGCTCTGGGTTGACTTAATGATTCCCAATGCCCAGAAATTCAATGTCCTCCCCTTTGGCAAGTCATGCATGGTCCGAATCCCACATATTCATTGTCATCTCCAGATCTTCTGCCTGCTCTGCCCTACCGTCAAAACATGCCAGGGCCTTGGTCGTGCTCGTGTCTCCAAAGAGCATCTCCCCATGTCAGCTCTACCTAAGCTCTGAGGCCAATTTACATGACACCCCCTCACTCTTCACCCTTCTCTACCCCTTGCCTGCCCCTTCACCCACAGCAGAAGGAAATTTCCCCTCATCTATGGCCCCACAGTTATTTGACTTTAATAATTACTATAAAACATATCACATTAAGATCAGTTGTTTATATATCTGTCTCTCCTATTTAAATCCTGAGTTCCATGAGGACAGACCATATTTTTCATCTTAATACCATGCTGCCAAAACTCTACTGGGAATACCAATAGATTCTTAGGATGCAAGCCAGTATCCTAGGGGAATACAAAGAAAGGTCTGTGGCAGGTTTATTGCCACAGTCCCAAAAAAGGACCTGTCATCTCTGGGCAAGCTCATCTAAATAGAATTTCTTTCTGGATAAGGAAGGGTTCCTGGTCAAATTGGCATGTAAAAGGATGTGACCAGTCCTTGGTAGTTGTTGCATCTCCAGAACACCTTTGGCAGAGCTTTTAACCCACTTATGTGGTATGGTGGTGCCTTGTGGGATACCACTTGTAATTGTGGCTTTCGGCACAGCATAACCAGTAGCTAACATTTTTCCTTCAGCCCCGGATACCTTTCACATTTGACTTCTGATTGGTTGTAAAAACTCAAAATCCCAGTTTGCATGGTGTCATTGCTAGCCTTCCTGATTTGGAAATCTCATTCTCATACCTATAACATCAAAATGCATTATGTATAGTGCATGTTGCTTATCTTATGTTGCCATTTGCCACTATAGCACAGCAGGGAAGCTTGAGGCTCTACCTCAGGCAAAAACCTGAATGGTTCCTAGGGCAGGAATCTGATTTTTCACAAGCAAGGGTTTCAGTTACCTGGTACTATAGGAAGATAAGGTGGGAAAAGTATGAGATGGCCTTGAAATAAAACTTCAGAGATGAGTTGCCTCTGCTGGGTAGGCAACAAAAAGTAACCAAAAGTTGATTATCAAGGGAGTGTTGTCATAGAGTTGGCTCATGGGAAAATTAAACTGGCAGTTGTATGTGGAATAAATTTGAGTAGGAAGAAACAGAATCCAGACATGGTAGGAGAAGCCTGTTACAATAGTCCTGACAGGAGGTAAGATATTGCTAACTAGAGCTGTGACAGTGAGAATAATGTATTAGTCAGGCTTCTCCAGAGAAACAGAACCAATTGCTATATATAGTGATTTACTGTAGGAATTGGCTCATCTGCTTGTGTAGGACCAGAAGTTCCACGATCTGCCCCCTGCAAGCTGGAGAACCAGGAAAGCCAGTGATGTAATTCAGTCCAAATCTGAAGAAGGCCTGAGAACTAGGAGCTCTGATGGACAAGGGCATGAGGAGCTAGATAACTAACTCAAGAAGAGAGGGGATTTACCCTTCCTTCACCTTTTTGTTGTATTTGGACCCTCAGTAGATTTGGATGATGCCCACCCATATTGGTGAGGGGGATCTTTTTTGCTCAGTGTACTAATTCGAATGCTGCTCTTATTCAGAAACACCTTCACAGACACATTAACACATACCATTTTCCCTGCTATCTGGGCCACCTTTACCTCAGTCAAATTGACCATCGTAAATTGGAAACAAGGAAAAAATGGATGTGAAAAATATAACAGAGATAGACTTTTCTGAACTTCATGGCAAGTTGCATGTAGGTGAAGGAAAAATATTCTTGCAATCAAAGAACAGAATCAAAAAAGATTTTGACGTTTTGTACTCTTGTGGATGAGAAGGTTCAAATGAACTGAAGATAAATACACAATTAAAAGGTGCAAATTTGTTGAATAATACAAGTTAACCAATCAGTTCCCTCTGAGATGTTTGTGCTGGGAATTTTACACATCAGTGAAGTGAAAGGTCATTTGTCAGCTGAGCTGCTATAGGACTTTAACAGGGTTAAGTGACATTGTCAGCAATCTGGGTTGGGGAGATAGATTACCTCTCTCCAGGAATGAAGGACCACCTAGAGAAAATGTTATCTTAAAAGAAAAAATTCCAGAGAGTTGCATCTGCCAATCAAAGGCAACCCTGGGTCAGAGTTTTCTCAGTGATAGTTAAATTTCATCAAATTAGCATTTGGAAACATGGTTTTCTCATGATGAGTGTACACACAACAACAACAACAACAACAACAACAACTCCAGGAATTATCTAACAACACTCCCTACTTATGTGTAAGATTGTATTACTGTGAAAGCTCATTAAACATTAGGTTTAAAACATTAGGAATTTTTCTTCTTTTCATTTTTTTTTCCTTTGGGAAGATGTCACATGATGATATGTGAGAAGCTCAAAAATCCCTAATGTTTATAGGGTTCTACTAAAGCATTCTGTTAGGCAAAATGTGATGAGTGTGGCATAAATGGCAGAAAACATGAATGTGTTCAGCTACAAGAAGAAAATTCTCTGTTTCCAAGTACTAAAATCTGAAAGATGCCTGTTGGGACTCGGGGTGCCAAGGCAGGAGGGACTTATGTTGGCATGGTTGACATTTTATATAATATGTATATTTAGACATACATAGTCAAGCTGGTTGTTTTAATAAATTCAAATTTTAATAATTTTCAATAGTTGAAAAAATGTATGTGATGTAATGCAGTCATGTAAAAGAATCTCAGAGCAGAGGTTTTTATCATTAAATTAATTCATATCCTGGAAGCTGAAGGTTAAAAAAATAACATGGTTTAATGTCATACTAATACTACATTCTGGGAGGCTTTATTTCATTTAAAATAAAGTGAGGAACTTTGAACATTATGTGATAATTTGTACATTATGTGATAATTTGAACATTATGTGATAATTTAAGATGCCCAAAATTTAGAAATATATACTCCAGCAAAATTTTAAAAAATGCTAGGAGATTATAAGTTTTAAATACACACTAATATTCAAAATAATAGAAAGAACTAAGGAAATGATCTGCATGATTTATTCCTTTAAAATAAATCTGTATTTTGGCCTTAATTAATTGGTAGTTATAGAATAAGTATTTTATTTGCATTTTTAAGAGGTAATTTCTTCATTATATACTTTAGTAGGGTGGGTACAAATACATTTCTTTACTTATAAAAGCTTATTAAATTGTAAAAAACCCAAAAGAGCCCAATGTTTTTTTGAATGTTCAACCACTTTGAAAATAGTTGTCTGAAAATAATTGCATTTTCATAACTTTTAACTTTTCTCCAGCAAATAGAGTTGAATTTTATTTTAGTTCTTACCTGTATTTGAACATGGATGGAAGAAGGGCAGAGCAACCGTATGGGTTGGGTCTCCTCCTTCATCCTGTTTTTAGATTTAATAATTGCCATCTTAACAGCTGAGAAACTAAATTGGTTCTTAAGCTTACTGGGCTTCTTTTTTTAATTCTCTGACTTACTTTACTGTGTTTCATTATCGGCAGAGACAGAATAATAATATCTAAAACCCAGATTTATTAAGTACCTTGAGTCTTTTGTTTGAAATAGTGAAAAAAATAAATCGTTGTTGCCCCTTTGAATAATAAGAAATAAAAAACACATGCCAAATCACCTATTACTCTTCAAGCTTCATAAAAGAATTTGAGACATTTTGGTGCTTCTGAGATTTAACAAGAATTTATAACACCAAGAGGCAGAACGAAATACTTTATAGGAAAAAATTCTGTCGAAGTGTTCTGGGATGTCTAACCTTTTGGCATCTCTGGGCCACACTGGAAGAAGAAGAGTTGTCTTGGGACACACATTAAATACACTGTGACACATAATCACAAAAAAAATCTCAGAATGTTTAAGTAAATTTATGATTTTGTGTTGGGCTGCATCCATAGACATTCTGGGCTGCATGCGGGCCCTGGGCTTTAGGTGGGACATCCTTAGAGTTGTTAACAATTCTTCAAATTCTCATACTTGTAAATGTTGAATATTTTTAGCCTGAGATATATCTAGGATACAGGGTATGTTTAACATTTAAAAAATTACCCTGTTGTGACTTCCAGTCAAGATAGCAGCACAGGTAAACACCTCCCCACGCACCCACATCAAAATTTCAACTAAAATATAGAACCAACATCACTCAGAACCATCATAAATTTATTTGAATGAAAGTCTGAGAACTACAGAATTTAAAAAAAAACACACATCCACCCAGATTGGTAGAAGGGGTGGAGATGCAGAATGGGCAGGTCCTACATCCACATGTGGTGGATAAAAATTCAGGAGAGATAACTCAGGAGTGAGGGGTCCCAGCCCCTCAGCGGAGTTCCAGTGTTAGGAAGCCAAGTCCCCATAACTTCTGGCTGCAAAACCAGCAGGGATTGAGTCAGTGGAAGAAACTTATGGAGTCCCAAGCAGTTCCACTTAAAGGACTCACACACAGACTTACACAGACTAATTCCCTCTGAGCTCCAGCACCAAAGTAACAGCTTGAAAGGTGCCAGTGGCATATAGGGAGAAACTGAAGTGTCTGGCATTAAGGTGGGCAGAGGCCGTTGTCCCTTGTCTGGACCTTCCCCCCACAGAGCTGGCAAGCTGATGCCACATCTGAGACTCTATCAACCTGGCTAACACTGTTTGCCCTGCCCTGGAAATCCTGAGACTGTCCCACCCAAGTTACAGCTGTTAACAGTGGCTTTTCCATATGAATGGCTGGTCTTGGCACAAGCCTCACAACTTCCTAAATTCTCTCAAACAAACAACAACCAGCCTCAGTGAACCCCCCACCCCTGTACCTCTTGCTGAGTGGCTGGGGTCCAGCATTAGCAGCCACCAGCTGCTGAGAGATTCAGTTTGTTTTCACCTGAGAATCTCCAAGTCCAGTACAAGTAGCAGCCATTTGCAGATTGCTTTATAGGTCAGGCAGGTGGGGGCTCATCTTGGCTTGCACCACCCCATAGCCTGTGCACCCAGTGGACAGCTACAGACCATGTTGGAGCACCACCACCCTGCCGCTGCACAGCTGATCCTCCACAGAGGACAGAGGTGGATGGTCAGTGATCACAGCCAATCCTTGCAGCTGACTGGCCCAGGTAAAGCCCTCCCATTGACCTGCCATCAGCAGTCAAGTCTCAACTATAAGAGGAGGGTGTACTCAGCCCACACATTGAGTGCACCTTAAGTACCCAGCTTGGGTAATAGGGGAGGCTGTGCCACTGGACCCTATAGAACACCTACTACTTTAGGCCATGCTACCAAGACAGGGAGTCAAAACAGCTCTACCCAATACACAGAAACACAGGGAAGCTGCCAAAATGAGGAGACAAAGAAACACAGCCCAAATGAGAGACCAGATGAAAACACCAGGAAAAAACTAAACAAAATGGAGATTTATTTGGTCAAATTTACAGAGCTATGTAGCCCTGTTCTAACAGGGCTGTGGATCCTTAGTAGAATCCCCATGACCTTGCTTTATTTTATTTCAAGGATAAATGCTCCTTATTCCTGGATATGCGTACTTCCACAAATACTGCCCAGATAATATGTTTCAAAGTAACTGGATTTATAAAAACAGCACTGTGTATGTCTGGTCTATATTTTCACTGTGTAGACAAAATGTGCTCTTACCAGGTTACTCCCTCTGTGTTCTGATGGTCAGGGGGAGGGCCTGTCTGAACTGCTGCCGTGGGCACAGATCAGATGTTGGTCCAGGCTGGGCTGGCCTGCACTGTTGCACCGGACATGGGTGGGCTCCTGGAGGGAAGTGGGTGGATCAGAGCTGCTACCACTGGAACTGGCAATTGTAACAAAGTTAATTTCATATCATTGCAGCGATTTTCAACCTTTTTGATCTCATGGCAACATAAAATAATTGAACTATCCTAGTGAATGTAGCTGCCATTGGTGGCGTTATGTGACTTTTGGAGCAGAGGAAACTGCTCTGTGAACAGCAAGAAAGTGATGGGCAGAGAATATTGCTGTAGCCTTCCTGGCTCCCCAGTCCGGGCTCTAGTCACTACTGAGAACCAGCTGCGTTGGGTTATGTATTGCACAGAGCTGAATCTCTACTAGAAGTTCCTTTTTCTTAAAATATTTTCTTAAGCCAACACAAACGGGATTCTTACTTGAAACTAAGTGTAGCCTAACGTGTGTTTATCCTTTCAAATATCTTTGCAGAAGAAAGATGCCTTTTATTAGTATGAAAATTACAGAACTTTATATTTCATTCATGGAAATTCACATGACATCTTGAGGTTCATCTTCCTTAGATTCTCTTATTTTCTCTCTCCCCGACTTCCACTTTAGATCCCACTGACATTCATCACACTTCCATTGTGAGCCATGTGTTGGGTTCCACATACGTCTTCTTACTTCATTTCTACCAAATACATATTTTATAAGATGAGGTACAACTGTTCTTTAACCAGACCTTTTTTTGATTGTTTGTTTCCAGCCTTTGAAATTTGGAAAAATAAAATCTTTGGTTTTTGAGTAGAGTTTTCTAAGTGACTGAATAGTTGAACCCAAAAAACAGAAGCTCCTGGTGTTGTTTATCTTGAACTAAGGGGGCGATTTAATAACTATCCCCACTTGCTATTCTGAAAAAATGGTAGTGATTTTGCAACCATTCTCCTTTTCCAAGGCCAGGGAAAGAATGAATGGACTTAAACTCAAATGTGAGAAATGCTGTTGTAAAGCAATGCTGTGGAGAAGAAAAGATTGTCCAGATGGTAAAAGCTGTCGACTCTCCTGTGCCGTGCCCAGCGGCCGTGCACAACACCGTCCACGGGGCCTGCAAGAGGAGGACGCGCACCTCCCTGCTTGTTGTAGTTGTTTCCCCTCGGAGTTCTGAGGACCGTCCTGTGGAGGTTGCCTTAAATCATTCCATAAATTTCCCTTCTGATAAGCACCTTCTGTAGTTTTTATGTACTGCTTTAAACAACTCCAAACTTTACTCATTACACTTAATTGGGTTCTCCAACAATTCTAAGGACAGTCTGTAGTACAATAGTTGTTTTTCAGATCCAGTTTAATGTATATAGTTCCATCATCAGTTGGCTAAATGTTAATTTAATTATTTATAGGGGGAAAGTCAAGGCAACCAGTGCTTATTTGTAATAATAAGGGGATGCATATTTGAATAACTATATCTCCAGTTAATTCAAAATCAGTGTTTTAGCCATTAATTATAATCTCTCCACCTTACAGAAGACTCTTTCTTAGGCTATTACTCACAGATGCTGTAATTATTTGGAGTTTGGCTCCCCAGTAGAGTTGCAAAAAGGGTATCACTCAAAAACCCTCAGAAAGAGGAGGCAGCTGCACAGAGTGTGCAGTCCCTGTATAATTTTACATTTAGCCCCAGAATATTCCAGACTTAGCTATGCTTTACTGCTTGCTTATTTCATGGGGCATTTTTTCCTGTTTACAGGTGTTTTGAGCAATAGGATTTTCTTCAATATGGGCATGTATAGCATAGCATCTGATGGCTGCTAATTTAAGCATTTCTGTACGATTCTATTCCACTTACTTTAGGTCTTAGATAGATATTCTAAGCTGCTAACGCTAAGGAGTTCTTTGTCTTTGCCATTGTTCTCTCAGAAACAGGGCGACAGGGAGCTCACTTCTTCCCTCTGGCAGGAAAGAAAGTTTTTTAGCAGAGCAGCCATTACGCAAGATCTCCTCTATAGAGTGGCTGAGTGAGTGAGCATTACCATGTGCTATTGGCATAGCTTTAGTTTACTGGTGAAGATCCATTAAAACACAAAATTGCAGTGCTTGGTAAAATAAAGCTCCCCTTGTCACTGGGTTTTCTTCCTGCTGTTTGCTGAATATTTCCCCCTCTTCCAGGTAGAGAACCAGCCATCTGAAGAAATTCTTAAACTAGGACACATTTCATCTTGTCCTTTCAGAGCTATTAAATCCAATCGACCCATCCTAAGAAAATGAGTTATTTCAGTGACTTGTTTACTTGGAAAACCGAGTAGTAATAAAGGTCATTTGTGTTTCTGGAGGAGATAGACTTTTGCTCTGCATTGTTCAATGGAATGATCATTTGCTATATTTAATAGTATTCAGCATTTGAACCATTAAAATGCCTGGATATTAACACATCACTTTCCTCTAAAAACTTGTGGGCTCTTTTACCTTTCTGATAACTACTATACAGAAGAAGCTATAAAGGAACTTTGATAGTAATTATTATAAGATAAATATATATATATATATATACACACTATGTATATATTCACACACACACAACATTCTCATAAACCTGAAATCAGTTTGATACACCTTCCAGTAAGTATAGAATTTCTTTATTTTTTCCAGCTAGAATTTCTTTAGAGGGATTTTGTTGTAGCCTGCTTATAATACGTATTATTTAGAGAAATAGAGAAACGATGCTATAATTTCCCTAAGAATCCATCATATGTAGTTGGTTTCTGCATTTTGAAGAGATGGAAATAAAGACCAGGTTAAGAATCTGTTTTTTCTCCAACTTCTGACGTGAAAACCTTCAAAATCTATATTAATTCACATGGATACTCTGGCCATTTTATAGTTAAAATATATTCTTTTTTACGTTATCTTCTGTGGTTGGTAACTCATATTCAGGTTGTTGGATGTTGTAGTGAATCTTACATAAATAGTGCTACTCAGACACATGAAGAGTTGTGACCTTGTTCATCCTTTTAAGGTCTCCTCTGCCGACTTACTAACTTGACCATGAGCCTCACTATTGAGGAGCCTCTCATTTTGTCAGTATCCCTTGTGGCTAACAAAAGAATCTGATGAAACTATTTATAAAGTTGTGCTGATGATTAGGCATTATTCCCAATTCTGTAAACCTTCAATTTGTTTAAAAGTGGACGCCATATTGGCAACACTCACCGACCATCAGCCTTTCCAAGTCCATGCTGGCTTGGATTCAGTTCTCTTGGCCTTAGTCTTTTATTCTTCCCTATGCAGTGCTGATGGAACTGGAGAATGGCTTTTAGTCTTGTGATGCTAGTGAAATTCTTGGCTACGAGCAGTCCGTTACATGTCCTGAATTATCTTCAGGTTCATCTGACTTGCAAAGAAGTCCACGGTGTTTCCCTGTCACCCTGCCTGGGCTTCAGAAGTACACTCATATGCTTAAAGTAAATTCAATTGCCTCTTACTATCAGTGAATTAACTGTCTTGTGGAGAGAGAAAAACCCATATCTAACCCCAACAAACTACTTCAGTCAGTTGACAAAGCCCTCAATTCATTCCAGTCAGATATGAAAGATTTATATTATGTCGTACCCCGTTGAGTTGAAAAGGGTTTCCAGAAAACTGGAAATGTATTTTCACACTAGCTTCCAAATCTCTTGTTATAATTTTGGATAAGACCATGTAAAAGAACAATCATTTAAATTGGAACTAATACTGTGTGTCTCTCAAATTCATCCATTGCTTAGGGATAAGAATGCTTTCACATTTGAAAAGACTATCAACATCATGTGTTGTTCATAGCTTGTTAAGAGAATTTCCTCAGTGCAGCTCAGCTGAATCTGATGATTCCTAACTGAGCTCCCTGCTTCCGATCACCATGCCCTTCAATTCTATGCACCACTGCCTGAGCAAGTCAACTTCTAAATTGTAGCTCTAATAATGCAGGGGAGGGGGAGGGGGAGAAGCTTATCACCCACCATAACCCTCCTCTCTAGCTACAGCTTCCACACTATCCCTTTGATCCTGCCAAATTTAATATCCTGTCTGTAGTAGGCAGAATAACACCCTTGCAAAATGTCCACACCAGAACCTGTGACTATCTCACATTGTTAGGGAGAAGTAAATTTGCAGAAGGAATTAAATTTGCTAATCAGCAACCTTGAGATGGGAAGATTATCCTGGATTAATTGCTTGGGCTCAGTGTAATCTGAAGGGCCTTTATGAGTGAGAGAGGGAGGCAGAAGAGTGAGACTCAAGAGAGATTTGGAGATGCTAGTTAGACTGCTGACTTTGAAGATGAGGAAGGGGGCCAGGAGCCACGGGAGGCATGTGACCTCTGGGAAAGGCAAAGAAAGGAATTATCTCCTAGAGCCTCCAGAAGGAATGCAGCCCTGTGGAAACCTCAATTTTAGCCCTTTTGAGACCCCTTTTGACTTCTGACCTCCACAATGAATGATAATAATTTGTGTTGTTTCAGCCACTAAAATTTGTGGTGATTTGTTACAGTAGTAGGAAACTAGGACAGTACAGCAGTTATGAAAACACTCTGAACTCAGCCTACTAGGCGTGAGTCTTGACCTTGATGCTAGCTGTGTGTCGCTAGGCGAGCATGTTGAAGTTTTCTAAGGCTTGATTTTCTTTCCCTACTCACCGAGGCTTCAGATGACTGTAAGGCTGGTCTCTCCAAAATGTCTTGTGCTTCACCGCTGCAGCGCTTTTCTGATGTTATGCCCATACTGGGAAAATATTTGCCTATCCTATTGGATCCTACCCTAATGTTACCACTTCCTCAAAAATATCTCTGATCCCCTCAAGGGTGATTTCTCCCTCTCTCTCTCTCTCTCTCTCTCTCTCTCTCTCTCTCTCCTCTCTCTCCCTCTCTCTCTCTCTCTGTTTTTTTGGTGCAACTCTAGTGTTTTGCTTTTTATCAAGTTATAACTTTTACTGTGATTAGTTGTATTTGCTTTATGATTTCTATTCATAATAAAAACCCTTGAGAATATGGGTACGTTTTGTTCATATTTGCATCTCCCGTTTCCTCAGACTGTAGAGAAATACATTGCTTATTACATTGCTTATTACAGATGTCCCTCAACATTGTGGAATCATTGAACTTAACTATTGACATGTGTCTTGTGAAATTAAGAGTCCAGTAAGGTATCTTACGTCAGAAACTGTAATGCCCATTTTGATAACTAAATAACATCATGTCCCCAGTAAGCACTTACAAAATCTTAAAGGATGAAATAACTTAAATATGCCAATTTAAAGATTTCCTATTAAGTGAATTTTTAAGTTCACAGCTGACATTTCTTCATAAAATCCCCCAAAGGGATCCTTCACTATATGTTAGGTAGTGAAGAGTTTAAATACTCAGTGTATTATCAGGGCTAGAGTGAGGCTCAACACTAGTAGAGATATGCCTTCTTTTCTATTGCTCCAGCCCTTTCCACACCCCATTCCTCAGGTTCCAGCGAAGGGAAAATGGAAAATATAAACAAGGGTCTTAAAAGCAAGCACACAGAGGATAGTATTGCAGAATCATTGTCTCCATCTCAGGAGCAACAAATAGAAGGTGATGCCTTCAATTATGAATGATATTGGTAATACATTCTGTTTCAGACTCTGACTAACCGTGCTAGCTCCACTTCCCCATTTATGGCTGGTTGTTGTCTCTATAAATTATGCTTGATAGCTTCAAAGGAAAACCATGCTTGGGACAGAAGAATTCTGTCATTGTGTGGTAGTTACATTAATGCTCTGCGCTCCAGAGGAGGACAGACCTGGAGGTAGATTTCAGCTTTGTCGCTCAGGACTTTTGAGGCTTTGAGCCATGCTTAACTTCTCTGAGCTTCTCTTTTCTTATATAAAGATGTTTATCATAAAGTAATTTATCTTAAAAAAGGATGACTATTATTTCATAAATTTTGTTGCCTGTATCTGTTGTATTTTTAAAGTAATAAAGAATTGCATTATTATTAATGAATTCTACATACATTATATACTTATGTTAAAAAGCTATTTGTAATATATGCTATTGTATTCACTCTTGAGGAACCTGAATTTATGCAGGAGCATTCTACATATCAAAACACTAATTCTCTGAGTGTTTAGAGGCTAGCTGAAAATGTGACCTTACATAGTCAAGTGGGAAAAGATTCTGATATGCAGAAATGAAAAATTTAGCAGCTCTTCTGACACAGTCATTTTCCCAGTGCTTGTCAGAGCAGAGGTATCTGAATATCTTCTGGGAGTACATGAGGTTAGACACAGAGAACAACTAAACAATTAATAGGAACAGTAGGGGTGAGTCAGAGATGGACCTTTCACTTCAACTGAAATGTAGTACTAAGATTCACATTTCAGAGTACTATTAGGGAGATAAAATAATGGGAATGGTGCTTAGAATGTGAAAACAATCTTCATTTTTTGATGTATACTGATTTACTGTGTGACTATCTAATAGAAAATGACAGTTCACTTTGATATTAAAGACTTTTCTGTAAGTGGATCTAAATACACATTGGACTACTACATAGAAACTGGATGATGCATTTTATTTTCTGCAGTTATAGAACACGTGTTAAGTGAAAGAGTAGTTTGTATATACATGTGTGTGTGTCCTGTTGGCCATATTCTAATATTATTAAAAGAACATTGAGTCAAAGAAGATACATCGGTAATTTCAACCATGTTTGATAGGCAGAAACACTATAACGTACCATTTGGTGGCTAAAGTGAATAATAGAAGGAGAAACTCTTTAAAGTTGTATTTCCTCCTGCCCTCCTTTCCTCCTTTCTTCCCTTTTTCCTAATGAATACTTGTTGAAAGCCCCATGTATGCTAAGCACTGGGAAAATATAGTCCAAAATACAGGTCAAAATTCTTAACATCATGCAGTTTACCTTGTAAGGTAATGAAATAGAAAAAAAACAGATAATAGACAAGACAAATAAGAAAATAAATAGTGTGTTAGAGAGTGAACTGTCTTAAGGGTGAGGCGAGGGGCAGGTGAAGCAGGGAAGAGAGAAATATGGACTTGTACAGTGTGGACATTTTAGATTAAATGTCTAAGGAAAGCAACTTTGAAAGACTTGAGGAAAGCTCAGGTTGTGTGGGGAAATGCATTCCAGGAGGAGGAAATGGTAAGGACTTCACTCTGGGGAGTGAAATGGGCCCAGCTTGTTTGAGATACTGCCGGAAGCTGGGGTGGCTGGATCAGGATGAGCGAGGAACACGGAGGAGAGGCTGGCGCCCAATCTTACCTGTCCTAGTGTAAGGACTTGTGTAGTGAGGCTTTGACTGAGTGAGCGGGGAGCCTTTGGAGGAGTTCGAGCAGAGGAATGACAGAAATGACTGTTTTATTGTCTCCCCACCCCCAGATCATGTTGGTAGTGTGTGGAACATATATTGAGAGACAAGAGACAAAGGTTAAAGCAAGGAAACTAGTTAAGAGGCTTACTGCCAAAATTTCGAATTTGAGCTTAAAGATAAGAAGAAATAAACCCCACCAAGTTGAACTGTAAAATCATTAGATGACCAGGGTTAGATTTCTAAAGCCTTTTTTCTGGATGTTAGTAATATCTTGAACTTAACCTCTTACACCTGGTTAACTCTACCAACGTATAGTTCTCTGCGAACAACCTTGATGTGAACTGGTGGAATTCAATTCTGTGTGTTCAATCTTCACTTGCTCAGGTAACTCTAAACTGGAAAATTGAGTGCAGCACCATTGTGACATTTTTATTATGAATCTGAAAACCAAATGGCACATTCCCTAAAGTTAACAAATAAATACTTAAAAAAATAATTGAAAACACCACATAAACATAGGACATTGTCTCTGTAGCATAAACACGGTAGAAACTCTATTAGAATAACACACACCAGCAGTTTTTAAAAGATTTTACTATACCCAGACTATAAAATGATTTCTTCATACTGAATATAGATGAATATATATTGAATATATATGACTACTGAAGATAACACTGAATATATGAGCATGAACCTCACTTTGGCAGTTTCCCCTAAACAGTCTTGGCCTGCTTCGGTAATTCAGCTTATGAACTAATTCAGTGGCTTGGATGTGTGTTCACAATTACTTGGATTCATTAAGAACAACACAGTGTAAAGTTCAGCATAGGAAATATAGGCAATGATATTGTAATAACTATGTATATTGTCATGCAGGTACTAGAGTTACCAGGGGGAGAGATGACTTTGAAAATTATATAAATCTATAATAACCATCATGCTGCATACCTGAAGTTAATATAATATTGAATGTCAACTTGTAATAATAAAATAATAATTATAATATATTGAAAAATAAACAGAACACAAAGCCCTGTGATCAGTGCCTTTGAAAAATACTTTTTGGAGCAATGGTATTAGTGCTTGACTTGTATGAAATGCTTCAAAAATATTTGTTGAACAAATGATTCTTTAACAAGCCCTCCACCTTTTACAGCAAAATAATAGTCTTTACCTGCATATAACTCCTGTTTTAAAACAAGCTCTCATGATTTCTCATACACAACTAGCTTACAATGATTGCCTCTTGTATTTTGGATATAGGGAGTCAGTCTGCTGAATTTTCTGACACAGTATGAGGTATGATTCACCTTCACCCTACTACACATAAGTGCTTCAGAGGCCACAATTTAAATTTTATTTAATATTTGTGTTCTGCAAATGCAGAAAGTTACCTGTGTTGGCTAATTTTAGTCAGTATGAGAGATGAGTGGTAATTTATGTTCCTTCTACTCTCTACTATTGTTAAACTGAAATTATGAAACAAAGAAATATTTTAATGGTTCATCTAGTTCAGGAAACTTTGGAGTTAGTACTAAAAGTACTCCTCAAATTTTACTTCCTTGAGTTTTGTCTCCACTAAAATACCCCAGAATGAAGAGGAGGTTGAGTACGACTGAGAAAGTTTAGCTGACATATTTAAGAAATCCAAGTATGTACAAGACCTGACTAATAAACTAGTATTTTCTTTGAAGATTCATATCTCATTTTAAAATACATGTGATTGTAAATTTTAGCTAATACATATTTTGATATTAAAAATCTTATTTCTTTTTCATATTTGGTGGAAAAATCATACCCTAGTTTTCCTCGTGGCTTTAAGTAATGCCTGCCTCATGTTCATATCTCAGCCAAGGTATAGCCCAGTGTGTTTGATATTCTTGTTACTGTCAGATTTTACTCAAACAGAAGAGTTTTTGAGTCATGTTTACACATTTAAAATCTTGAGTGTCCAGATCTCTTTTGGCCTGTTAAGGTACTTAGCAGCAGCTGTTGTCTGGACCACAAAGAGAGGTATTTATTAAGTCAGCCTTTCCAGCAGCTGACTGGCTGCTAATTTCCCAGGAAATGACACTGATCATTATAAGTAATGATAATCAATGGCCTAAAGTCATTCAACTTTAATTGAACAAATATGATATGGATTCTCCCACAGGATCTTAAAACCAAACCAAAAGTTGTTCAGCTAAAATTGAATGATCTCTGGCTGTCTGAAACTAATAGGAGTAGAATGTGGGAAATTCCATTTAGCAGTCAGAACCTCCACAGGATTCAGACTTAATCAGAGATTGCCTCTGTGTTTGGTTCAGAGAACATATAGGAAAATGTTAAATATATGACTTTCTGTTGTGATTGCTGGGGTTGTAAGGAACTACTTGGGTGTGTACCTATTAGAAAAGCAGAAATCTTGGAAATATATTGAGCTGTAAGTAAATTCTACAGAAAAATTGACTAGTTGTCATGCTTCAGATTTCCCAGGAGGGGAATAAGACTGAGATATAACGGCAAATTGTAAACAGGTCAACTTATTCTTGTCTGGCCTGATAGGAATGGGCCAAGGGAAATATATTTCAAAATAAAAAGAAATCTTTATACTTGATTTTATACATGTAACTAAGAGTTCTTTAGTTTCTGTACCTTTCTTAGAATCAAGAATTCCAGATATCATAGCTGTCATTGTTTGAACTTATTTATACTACTACTTAATTTTGCAGTGTTGAGTTTCTATAGTATTTGGGCAAGAGCAGGCTGTTCTACTACAAATTGTTCATAATAAGGTGATATGTTTTATATATACATAAACCTCCACAGGATTCAGACTTAATCAGAGATTGCCTGAAATTGAAACAAAAGTTCAGACTTATAGGAGGTCAAAAAGTATTAGCATTAAAGTGAATATTTT
Source organism: Glossophaga mutica (assembly GCA_039655065.1). NCBI lineage: Eukaryota > Metazoa > Chordata > Mammalia > Chiroptera > Phyllostomidae > Glossophaga > Glossophaga mutica. The sequence goes on from CM077303.1 coordinate 165,949,130, forward strand.
TTCTAGATTTGGTTTAAAATGAAAAGATTGTAAGGGAAAAGATATTTCAAATTTTAGTTTCAGACATGTCAATCTTGTATCTTTCTTGAACACTAGAATTATTCTCCTTAAAGGAGTTTATAATCATCATACTTTAAGTGGTCTCTAGGACTGATTTACTTTTTTTATTATAAATCATTCTTGTTATAGAAAGGAAGGAAAACAGCATATTTCTTTTTCTTTTAAATATGCCAGTGAAGGTACTGTCTTACTGATGAAATGATGTTCTTCAAAGCCTTGGTTATTGCCTTTTAATTTGAAAGAGGCCAAAGAAGAAAATGACAGTCGATAACTTTGGGAAGCGTGGGAGGAATAATGGAAGCATGTATTTAAATCATATTAAAAGCTTGACTTGAGTCTTTAGAAGTTAAGTAATTTATAGCAATTTATATAAACCCAGCTGGATCTGATGAAAAATAGACAGGATAGGAAGGCATTGGAACAGGCAGAGATTGTGAGAATAATGTAAAAATAAGCACAATTGACTTAAGCAAAATGTATATGCTTATCTTTTAAAGCATTTTCTTTGAAGGCAGTTAATAAGTGTTCCAAGCCTTACATATTGACTGATTTTCTCTGTCAGCCCATTTAATGCTATTTCCTGAGGACAAAATTTGGTACATGTTTAACCTTCATTTTCCTCCCTAACAGTTTGAATGAAAATTTCCTGTAAACCAATCTTTAGCAATAGATGGATAAAGTAGTCATAAATGCCCTCCAAGGGGTGAAACTCAGTAGCGAGCATTGAGCATACTGCATCTGTGTATTCAGATGTTTCACGTGATTTGCATCTTGTGGAGTGGAATAATTTATTATTTATACCAGACATCTGATTTTCAACAATTCATTTGTATTCTATATTGTCTATATAGGACCTCATTAGAACAAAAACATAGTATGAGCTCTAATTCAGTTTGCACAATAAAACTTCATTTACATGGACTTACTTTTCATTTAAGTTAAATAAATTAGTTTAGAAGGACTGGAAAACTATTAACTGGGGATTCCGTTATAATTTTTGATTTCTCTAACTGAACATGATATTTAATACAGATGGTTCTCAAAGAGAACAAATAGATATGAAGTTGTTTCAAACTGTTTGTATTAAATGGGATATTAGTTTGAAAAACATGTTTCTGAACAATGTAAGAGGTCAGAAGATTCTCAGGATGCCCTTTGGTCTCCTTCAAGGATAGGTCCCTCCAGGTCCACCTTAAGTTGCTCTCTGTCCTATGCACTTCCTTCAGGACACTTTCCTAAAGGGAATGGGTGATGATGTTAGTGTTCAAAAATCTACAACTCTTTGCTGCCAACTAAATCAGGCCCAGATGTAGCTGTAGGTGGGCTTTCTCTGTAGTAATCTTTTATAATTACCTCTCATTCTGCCCTTTTTTGACTTTGTATCCATCCGAACCACACCCCCCAAAATGAAATCTCCTACCCCATCCCAGGAAATCCATGGATCCTACCCATCTGTATACAGTATACAGCTTGCTTCCTCCCACCACTGGTGTCCTGATTTAGGGAGAGAAAAAAACATGGGATTTTAAGTCTAACAGACTGTAGTCTGAAGGCTGACTTCAGGTTGCGTGAAGGATTAATTTTTTCAGCTTTAGTTTCTTTGTCTGTAAAAGGTAATAGAGCGCTGTGCTAACAATACATGATTCTTTAGGGACTGAATGAGACGAAATGTAGAACATATAGACAATGCCTAGTATACAGTGGGTGCTGCTTAATAAAGATCAGTTCCCTTGCTCTTTTGAAAAATTTGTTCCATCTGTTTTCTCTTGCCACTCTGGAAATAACCTCTCCTCCTCTGAGCTGTCATTGCATTCATTTAAACTTTGTTCATATCCTTCCGTTTTTTCCACTATCGGACTAATTATTGGCTATATCGTCTATACTGGCTGTAAATTCCTTGAAACTACAAATGTCTTATTTCTTTCTGTAACCTTCACAGACCAAAAACGATTATCTTTTACATGAAAATGAGTGTTTACTAAGTGGAAGGGTAAGTGAATGGATGACAATTGCTACCTTCAGAGGGGGCTCTGAGGACCTAAATATTTTTTAAAAGAATGTAGAATATCTCATTAATCATTTTTATAATGATGATATGTTGAGTGATATCATTTTGGATATACTAGGGACTATTAAAATTAATTTATTCCATTTCTTTTATCTTTAAATGCGTTTTTTAGAAAATTTACAGTTGCATACATGTGACCATGTTAGAGAATGTCACATATGTTCTTTTTTTTTTTTTTTTTACAAACTTACTTTCTTTTTTTTTTAATATTTTATTTATTTTCCTTTTTATTTATTTATCTTTAGAGGAGAAGGGTAGGAAAGAGAGAGAGGGAGAGAAATATCAATGTGCGGCTGCCTCCCGTGTGCTCCCCGCTGGGAACTGGCCCGCAACCCAGGCATGCGCCCCGACTGGGAATCGAACCGCGATCCTCTGGTTCGCAGGCCCGCACTCAATCCACTGAGCTACACCAGCCAGGGCCATATGTTCTTTATGTTCACTTCTTAATGGTGTGTATTAAGCATGTGATTAAAAATTTTGCTAATGGAACATTTATATTTTAAGTTCTCTTTTTAATGCTTTTACTCTGACAAATCTTTATTTTTCCTTCTTGCAAAGGATATGTTCATATAAATTTGAGATAAACTCTAGTGGGAAAGGGATAGAATAAATTCTCCTTTTCCATGTTAATGAATCTTTACCTCAGCAGCCCATTTAATAACCACATCACTGCTCACTCTATCATGATAGTTTTCCTCCAATAGCTTAGCTTTTTACACACAGGCTAAATCACTGTCATTTAAATATATGTACAATTCCATCATTTACTCTTTTTGGTTATATTTAGAATGTAGAAAAATATTGCAGTTATTTTCTAATTGGATATTTTTGTTGTAGTATTTTCCATCACATGTGTGAATAACCTTAAATTATTAAACTCTAGAAAGATCCATTTAACTATTTTATAAAAATTATACCTGCAAATTGGCCAGTTCTTAAATATATCTCTTGAAATAAAAGGGTTTTCCTTGGGTAGAGTTCTTTCATTCCCTTCCTTTCCTTTTGTTTTAATCTGTCTCTCCTTTTTAGGCTTCCTGAGATGGAAACTCATTATCATTGGTTTTCTATTCTACTTTTTTTTTAAATAAGCGATTGAGGCTATAAATTTTCCTCTAAAGACTGTGTTAACTGCATCTTCTCCATTTTGGCATTCTTTTTTTTTTTTTTTTTTTTTTCATACAGTGTAAAGCATTTAAAATGTCTTCTGTGATTTCTTTTAGGCCCATAGTATATTTGATTTCCAAATTCATGCCATTGGGGTCAAATAATATATACTATATGATTAATTTGTCTGAAAATCTTAAGACTTGTTTTATGGTCAGCATATAGTATATCTTGTTGACTAGCCTATGTGCCTTTGAGTAGGATATGTAGTCTGCAGTTGCTAATTATAGGTTTCTTTAAATGTCAGTTAAATTTAGCTGCTTATAAAGGTATAACATCTCTCATGACTTTGCTTTTATCTACTTGTTCTAGAAAATACTGAAAGAAGAATGTTAAAATATGCACAGTTAATTTTAGATGTTTATCTCCTTCTAGTCTTGTCATACTTTACTTCATATATTTTTAAACCTATCTATTTAGGACATACATATAGTATTATTTAGTTTTCTTGATGAATTGACCACATTATCATTAATCAATGTCCCTATTTATTCCTGATTTTACCCCATGTCCTGAAATCAATTTTTTCTGGCAGTAAAATAGGTGCACCAAATCAGTGTTTGTGAAGTGTTTCTTTACTCATCCTTTTACTTTCAACTGTCTGTATCTTTATGGTAAAGTGTGTCTCCTGTGGACATTATATAATGGACTCTTGCTTTGTTTGTAAATTCAGTCTAACAATCTATCTTTTCATTTGGAAGTTAGTATATTTAAATTTAATTCAATTATTGATATGGTTGGCTTAACTGCACTTTCTTGTTAGTTTTTTCTATGTTCACATTTCTTTTCTGCCTTCTTTTATATTAACTAAGTATTTTAAAAGAGTTTTATATGTTCTGTTGACTTTTCAGCTATTGCTCTTTATTTACTGTTGTTCTATGAACTGTAATGTGCACTTGAGACTTGTCAGAGCCTAACAGAATTTTTTGAATGAATATTATATCCCTTATGTATAAATAACTTATAGTAACATATTTTTATTAACCTCTCCTTCCATTCTTTGTGTTATTTTAACATGTTATAGAACCTAAAATATATTATTATTTTACTTTAAGTATGAGCTGTCTTTTAAAGAATTAAACAAGAAGAAAATAAAGGTTTTTAAAATATTCACTCACATTTTTAGCATTTCACACCTTCTTATTCTTCTTTTCTTCCTACAGATCTGTTTTAACCCCGTGTCATTTTGCAGATCAGCTTGTACCAGTTTGTCTCAGTCTTCATTTCTCTGAAAATACCTTTATTTGGCCTTCATTTTTTAAAAAGACACTCTTTATATTTAGTGTTCTAACTGAACATTTTTGTTGATACTTTCTCCCCTTTTCATCAAAGAAAGTTGCTTCATTATCTTCTAGTATTTGTTGTTTCTGATGATGTTGACCATCATTCTTATCACTATTCCCATGTAGGTAAAGTATCTTTATTTTCTCTGGCTTCTTTGAAGCTTTGCCTTTAATATTTGGTACTCCACAATTTATCATGTCTAGCTGTGGTTTTCTTTGGATTTGGGAAATGACAATGATACTCTTCCCTCACATTTCCTCCTTCCAGTCTTAGAATGAGTAACTCCAGAAAAAGATTTAAAAAGGAGGAAGAGCCCTGGCTGGTGTAGCTCAGTGGATTGAGCGCGGGCCTGCGAACCAAAGGATCGCGGTTCGATTCCCAGTCAGGGCACATGCCTGGGTTGCCGGGCCAGTTCCCTGCAGGGGACATGCAGGAGGCAACCGCACATTGATGTTTCTCTCCCTCTCTCCTTCCCTTCCCCTCTAAAGATAAATAAATAAATAAATAAATAAATAATAAAAATAAATATTAAAAAAAAAAAAGGAGGAAGAAACTCTTCCACCAAAAACAACTAGGACTGTGTGGAGATTAGCTTTGGAGCCAGTAGAGTATACTGCTGATGTGTGTCCCATTATAAAAGGGCTGTTGATCTCCCTATAGTTCATATTGACCATAGAAATGGTAAATGCTTGTAGTAAGAACATGTGAAATATACACAGTTTAATACATGCAAATAAAAAGACTTGTGTTTTTGCTATCCCGGAGGTAACTACTTTTAATATTTTTATACTCAGATATCCAGACAACTTTTCATTCCTGTATACATTTAGATTATGGGTATATAGTTTCACAAATAATTGTACAAATCATGTAAGTTTTTTTGACTTAATAATATGTTGGAACTATTTTCTTTCCATGTCACGACATGGAATTATCACTTTTATGGAAGCGTAGAATTGCAGGAAATTATTGTGTCATAATATGTATCCAGGCCCCTAATACGGACATGCGTATGGCCTTGCTGGATCAAGAGCATACAAATATTAATACATGTTACCAAACTGTTTTCAGAAAAGTTGTACCAATATACATTCTGTGTTCATGTTCCTTAGTGATACAATATGACTTTTGTAATAAAAGTTATTGGGACAGTAAGATTTATTTTTTAGAGTTTGAGTTCTGTGCAGTCTTGGTACCTGTTCTGTGTGTTAGGTTATTCCAGAAAGGCCAGCAAATACACATACTCTTTTCTGATTTTCGTCTCCTGGTGATCAAATACTTACGCTATTCCTTTGAGATTGGCTGACTTACATCAGTATATTTTTGTAAGCTCAGCGCTTAACTAAAAGTGTAGCTTAGTTTTCATTAGATCTTCTAGGAGTAACCCATTCTTAAATGAAAATTGTTGTTTGCATGCATATTGTTATTATTTCATAAACGGAAGAGCAGAGGAAGTTAATCACCCATTTCTTTATCATCTCAGGGTAAAGAAAGTTTCATAGTGATAAGGCTCCTGTTCGACAATTACTACGTCAGACAGGAGTGACTAATCTCGTGGATTTGCCATACTCACCCCATGCTATTGTGCAGAGTGAATGGCCTCCCTGAACCAAGATAAAGTCCTCGGTCACTCACTATGTGCTTGATTCAATATGTAATAAAGCCTACAGACCTAAGATACATCATTATAACTGATTAGCTTTACTGTCCTTTGACATTTAATATATAAATCAGAACTGGAAAACTGACATATCTTCCTTGGCTATTCAGTAGTGTGTGATAAAGCCAAGTGCCTCTGTAACCAGATCTCCTCTCTTTCTAAATGTAATTGAAATTGTATATGGAGTAGTATTGGCCAGGGGATTTAGGATTTAGTCCTTTTCATCAAGGCTGTAATATAGCCCCATACTTGAAGTTCTTTCTGCAATTGCCTTTCTGTTGTATTCAGACTTAGTCTGCAGAAGGGAGGTATTTTTTATTTTGTTTTTGTTTTTGTATAAAGGGAGAAGAGATCATCTCAAAAAATTGTGTGTAACTCCGTAACTCAAGATCAGATAAGCATCATGTCAGTTTTTGTTGTTGTTGTTTTTCAAATTAAGCTCCCAGACCTAAGCTGTTTGTCAGGTTGTTGTCAAGTCATGTCATTCTGTGGTCAGTAGAGGAAATTTGGAGTCCTAAGCAGCTGCTATGCAGACTGTTGAATCAGTTGTTAGAAGCGGACAGGCTTCTGGTTAGAAGCAGAGATGGAAACCAAAGTATCTTTCTGATACCTGAACAGAGGGAAGAAATGAACCTAAATTTGAACCTTAGCTGTCACTGAATGCTCATTTTACCAGTGAAGAAATTAATCCTGCCCTGGCTGGTGTAACTCAGTGGATTGAGCGAGGGCCTATGAATCAAAGGGCTGCTGTTCCCAGTCAGGGCACATGCCTGGGTTGCAGGCCAGGTCCCCAGTAGGCAACCACACATTGGTGTTTCTCTCCCTCTCTTTCTCCTTCCCTTCCCCTCTCTCTAAAAGTAAATAAATAAAACCTTTTAAAAAAGAAATTAATCCTAAAATGTCAAGCAGTTTACTCAGGATTACCATCCCTTTCATAAAAAGCATTCAACCATTAATCTGATGAAAACTTCTTATCTTTCAAAGTTGTTGAATTATTGATTTTAAAGAAGTGGAAATAAAGGTAACCAGGAATGGTACTGTTGGTATTTCTGAAAAACACATTTCAAATAAAAAAGGAAAATGAAATCAAAGCCTTTGTTATTAGAAATTATTGAATGGAAATTTACCTTTTGATAAAAAGGTAGTAAAACTGATTTATCATGGAAAGAAAAACAACTAGCATTAGAGTAATATATTTATAGTTGTGAGTTTATTTGCTTCCTTTCTTAGCAAGAATCTTGTCTAGGTTTTCATTAAATTTATGGTTACTGTGAGTTGAAAATTCATGTCTTAATTTAAAAACCTTGAAATACCTTATAGCCTTAGTACTTACTTAAATTAAACTGAGAACTATTCATATCTGAAATATACCCTAATGTAGAGTGAACCACAAAGGCCTTTATTTAAATCAGTCATTCTAGGCCTGGGACCTATATATTTCCTGTGGAATCCACTCTAAAAAGTGCCAGATTTCTTTAAAATGTAAAATATTCGGTAAACCAAGTATAAGTGTAGGAACTGATGTATCTCTTAAGATCTCGGAAGAGTTTTTATTCAACCCCTTTTCCCCCAGTTCTATGACCTATAGAAATGCAGAGCCATTGCCAGGATTTCTGATCATTTCTAGGACATTTTCTGTGGCTCTAGCTTTTATAGTTCTATTTTCTGCAGATTTTCTCTATACTGTGCTATGTGGCATAGATGTGAAAATCAGCACAATGATTTTACTGCTATTTATGGAGGGTGAATGTTGGAGAAGGGGTTTATACAGCGGAAACAAACACTGGCAAAATGGAACAGAAATTTACCTCTGTTGTTGTAGTATGCTTTAAACACTCCGACTCCATAGTTTTATGAGGGTGGAGCCTCATGATCTTTCCCAGCTTCTCTTTTGTCTTCCTATTTTCTCCTCTAGTTGCTTATATTCTTCTCTTCTCTGTGAAAGTAGAGTGTTTGTCTCCTAATGCTTCTGAAGTTGAATGGTACCCAACTCCTATGAACTTACACTCATACCATCAAATATTTATGGTAGTTTCCACCTAAAACTAGTTCCCTTTCATCCTTTGACCCAGGAATTGTGGTGCCAGAGTAAACATTTCCCCCCAACCACATTACGATAAAATTTTTATATTAAACTATGTCTATTAGTTTAATATAAAAAGTCTATTTGCACAGGCCTTGAATAAATTACTACTCCTCAACTGCCATTTTGCATAATCGTTTGGACTACAAATCATCAATGTACATAGCTCACTGGCCCTTGAGACTCAAATATATAAAATTAATGAGGGCTTAATTTTACTAGTTATTTCAGTGCCTTAGAAAGTGGAACAGCAGTAAGTTACTTGTCTTGAGCTGTGATACGTTATCTTAAATTGGACATCTATATTGCCAAGCAGTTCTGGAAGCTGCTGCTGCGACTCTACAGCATGGCACTGTGTTTGAGTTTACTTAGCTGTTGTTAGCAGGATCCTTCCTGTTTGGTTTTACAACAGAATTCTGCAGTGTTTATGGATAGCACCTCTGCATTTTCTTGCACATCCACGAGGAATCCCAGATTGAAGGATTACTTCGTTTGACTTATGGAGGTGGATGTGATACAATAGCAGCAATGTACAATATACTGTGCACACTCATTGTTTTCAAGATCTAAATACAAACCTTTGATTCACTGAATGTATCAACAAGGGCCACGGCAATCCAAACAAATGGGATAGTGATGCATTGATGTTCAATGTTGGGACAAAATTGGATTGTTATGGAACTTTAAGCACATTGAATATCTCTAACTTGAAACCTCTTGTTTTTAGCATTTTGTTAATTTTCTGATGCATGTGCAACATTAAACCTTCTGAGCGAAGAAATATTAGCAAAATCTAATACTCTAGAAGTGACAAAAAATTGCACTGAGCACAAAGAAGTTTCAGCAGAAATCTTTGTCATGACATGCTCAGCTCTGAAATTCATGAGATGAGCCAGGTCATGAAAGATGTCAAAGGTAACTCTGTTTTTGTGGGTGTCATCCAAATGTGTCAAATGGCACTAATGTATGAATTCAATTTGAAGAGATATTTGGGTGGCACATTAAACAGAGACATCTTGGAGGAATGTTTTCATGTAGAAGCATTTTAATGACCTGTGGAAGCAGTGAACTTGGTTGGCTCGTCAGGGTCTGCCTTGATTTCAGAATCAAAGCTGAATTGCTTTGTGCTAGTGATGTCTTTACCATTTAGAAAGCCCCTCAAAATGATGTATCATGCTCTTGCTGAAAAGCAGTTACCTGTAAGTTTAAAGGTTCTATTTTCTAGTGTGGCCATTGCTGTATACTTGAATAGAGAACTTGCTCTAATGCTCATTTTTCTGAAACCCTTTTTCAAAGCAATCAATACTGATCACATTGTCTTTTTTTCTCATGTGGGATACGAGGTGCCTTTTTGTGACTAGATACTTATTTGTATGTTTGAATGTGGAAAGAAATGAATCACAGAATTATTTTCTGCCATAAAGCTGAAATTTAGTAAGCATTTTTGTATTGGAAATACTTGCTTCAAGAAATAAGGGGATAAGCCTTGCAGGTGACATTATATTGAATAATAGAGCATGTAGGTGTTTTCATGTCTGACCATGTTTCCCTGGAAAGCTTACAGTGAAAGGGAATATGGATCATTTGATTGGAAGAGGATTCCATCTACAATAGTGATATGATGAAATGTAATTGAAATGGATTTTGAAGCGGGACCCCAAACTGAATTTCATTTAAGGCAATGGGGGCTGTGGCTTTGGATGTGCTCTGTTAGCACTTTTTTCTTTAACAGGTAAAGGCAGCAAGGGGAGGCTAGTCATTCAGGAAATACTTAGTGACCCTGACCATGGGCCAGACACTGTGGAAGATACTAATGATACAGGCGTAACCAGGATAGACATAATCTGAACCCTCACATGTGCCATGTGTCACTCAATCTTTTCCTGAATTAATCTTTACCCCAGTTTGTCTTTTGTATCTTAAATCAGTGGTTCTCAAACTTCATTGAGATCAGAATCACCTGAGGGACTTTTCAAACCACAGCTCACTGGACTCCACCCCCAGTATTGTTTCTAAAACTTTTTATGTAATTAAGTTATTTTTACAGCTTTATTGGGGGTATAAATAACAAATAAGATTGTAAGATGGTGTATAATGTGATGGTTTGATACATGAATAAATTAGAAAAGGATTCCCCCATTGAGTTAATTATATATCTGTCACCTCACACATGAACATTTTTCTGGGAAGAGAACATTTGAGTTTTGCTCTCTTAGCAAATCTCAGTTATACAGTACAGTGTTATCAGCAATAGTCGGATTCAGTGGTTCTAAGGTGAGTCCTAAGAATTTGCATTTCTGTCTGGTGTCTGGGTGATGCTGCTAGTGTGAAACCTCACTTCAAGAACTACAGGGTAGGGCAAGAGTAGGTTTACAGTTGTATGTGAAATAGAGTTTAGTCTTGTATTATTATTTATTAATTATTGTATTACTTTCCACATGAACAGCTGTAAACTGTTCATACTTTGCCCCATCCTGCACTGCTCTAAAGAAAAATCAGAAACTGCTTAAATGTGAGTGAGTCAGTATTAAACCACAGTTCACTTAATTCTCTGAATAAAGGCTACACTGGGAGTTACTGTTCCAGTAAACTTTAAAAAGTGTGATGCATTTTTGCATGCTCAAGTCACTGTGAAACTAAAATAAAACACTTCTAAATTTTTAATTGTTTTATAATATATCTAACTTTTTAAATTTAAATTTTATGTTTCAATTACAGCTTACATTCAATGTTATACCCAATTTTTAAATATATTTTATTGATTAAGCTATTACAGTTGTCCTAAGTTTTCCCCCTTTGCCTCCCTTTACCTGGTACCACGCACTCCCTCTGGCAATCCCCCTCTTAGATCATGTCCCCGGGGTCATTCGTATAAGTTCTTTATCCACCCCATTTCCTATACTGTTCTTAGCATCCCCCTGTCTGTTCTGTACCTAGCAATTTGTACTTCTTAATCCCTGTACCTTTTCCCCCATAGTCCCCCTTCCCTCTCCCAACTGATAACTCTCCAAATGAATTCCATATCTATGATTCTGTTTCTGTTCCGCTTGTTTGCTTAGTTTGTTTTTTAGATTCAATTGTTGATAGTTGTGAATTTACTGCCATTTTAATGTTCATAGTTTTGATCTTCTTTTTCTTAAAAAGTTCCTTTAACATTTATAGAATAATGATTTGGTGATGATGAACTCCTTTAGCTTTACCTTGTCGGGAAGGACTTTATCTGCCCTTCAATTTTAAGAGATAGCTTTGCTGAATAGAGTAACCTAGGTTGTAGGTCCTTATTTTTCATCACTTTGAATACTTCGTGCCAGTCCCTTCCAGTCTGCAGAGTTTCTTTTGAGAAATCCGCAGTCTTATGAGAACTCCCCTGTAGGTAACTAACTTCTTTCCTCTTGCTGATTTTAGGATTCTCTCTTTATCTTTAACCTTTGGCATTTTAATTATGATGTGTGTTGGTGTGGTCCCTATTATGTCCATCTTGTTTGGGATTCTCTATGTTTCCTGGACTTGCATGTTTATTTCCTTCACCAAATTTGGAAAGTTTTCATTATTTTTTCAAATAAGTTTTCAATTTCTTGCTCTTTCTCTTCTCTTTCTGGAACGCCTATGAATTGAATGTTGGTACATTTGAAGTTGTCCCAGAGATTCCTTACCCTATCCTTGTTTTTTTGGATTCTTTTTTCTTCTTGCTGTTCTGATTGAATATTTTTTCTTCCTTGTATTCCAAATCATTGATTTCATTCTCAGCTTCATCTATTCTATTGTTGATTCCTGTAATTTTTTTTTATTTTACTTAGTGTAACCTTTATTTCTGCCTGTACCATTTTTATGCTTTTGAAGTACCCAGTGAGTTCCTTGATCATCCTCATAACCAGTGTTTTGAACTCGGCGTCTGATAGATTGCATATCTCCATTTTCTTTAGTTCTTTTTCTGGAATTTTGTTCTGTTCTTTCACTTGGGCCATATTTCTTTGTCTCCTCATTTTGGCAGTCTCCCCATGTTTGTTTCTATGTATTAGGTAGAGCTGCTTTGATTTCCTGTTTTAATAATGTGACCTAATGTAGAAAAGCATACTGTAAGTTGAATAGGGTGGAGCCTTAGGTAATTACCATGGGCAGGGCACCCCATGTGAACCAGGTTGATGGAGTCACAGGTATGATGTGACTGCTCTGTGGTTCTGTATGGGATAGGGCTCAGAAAGGGGACAATGCCACTGCCTGGCCTCTGGAATTTTGTCTGGGAGGAAGCTCTCTGCTGGCACTAGCCCTGATGCCAAGCACTTCAGTTTCTCCCTATATGCCACTGGTGCCCTTCAAGCTGCTGCTGCAGTGCTGGAGCCCAGAAGGAGTGAGTCTGTGTAAGTTCTAAGTCTATTGCAGACCCTTTAAGAGGAGATACCTGAGAATCCTGCAGTTTCTTCTGCCACCCCAACCCCCACTGGTTTTCATAGCCAGAAGTTGTGGGGGCTCATCTTCCTGACACTGGAAACCTGGCTGGGTCATCTGGTGTGGAGCTGGGGTCCCTCGCTAGTGAGATATTCCTTCTGATTTTCCTCCACCACACGTGGATGTGGGACCACCTGTTCCACATCTCCTTGTCTCTGCGCCTCCTACCCATCAGAATGAATGTGGCTTCTTTAATTCCATGGCTGCTGGATTATGTACAGCTCGAGTTTCTGACAATTCTGGGTGGTAGTTGTTTTGTAGTTTAGTTGTGATTTTTGCTATGGTTGTGTGAGGAGGAAAATTGTGTTTACCCATGCCTCCATCTTGACTGAACATGTATATCTAACTTTTAAAGAATTAACCAAGTTGGGAAATTTCTGATAAAAACATTCAAAAATATTTTTTGTTGAATAAAAGGAGTATAAACTATAGATTAAATATATAGGTTTAAATATTGAGAAGTATAGCATTTACTTTATAATTGATCATGATCTATAGTTAATGTCATTCAATTACTTGATTTTTTCATATTTTAGGGAGTCCGTTTGACTTTTCCTTGTCATTTTCACTGAAGTATCTGTAGACATGTTTCTCAGTGAATTGTTTATAATTTTTTCCCTCTTGTGATTGCATAATAGATGTGGCTCAGAGCCTTTCCCTCCCCTTTGTCTAGGAGACTCCTTCGTCCTGCTTCTTCTCTGCTCTGGTGGTAACTCATCTTATATAGCAGGTTTACAGCACTTTAGAAATAAACTTCAGAGGATTCTGCGGCATATTATTTTCCTCTTACCTTAGTGGTAATGCACTCTGTTACACCCTACAAGGCTCTGATCACTTTTCATTACAGTGATTTTCTCCTGACATTTGAGGTACTTGAACCGGATCTTGGGGACATGATGGAAAATGTCTGAAGAGCCTTTTTGATTATCACTGATTGGAACCAAGCCTCTATTTCTTTAGGTTTTAGGTCATTTCTGAAAGTCAGAAAATGAGTTTTCTCTTTGGTTCTTTGGGAAGGTAGTGGTAGCTTTTTACCTTCTACATACTGTGGTTCTGAAAGTAGACATGTGTGAGTGCAAACATTGTCATTTCATAATTGAGTGATATGCAGAGAATATGGCAACTAGAAAAACCTTACAGCCAAAATGATAACAGCTAAAAGCTATGTGTGCCAGTAAATGTTTAATAACTGGCTCTCTGAGGAAAGAAAGTAGCCCTGATTTGTAGTGTTTGCCAGTTTCCACGGTGCTAGTGCTCCCATCATGACCAATTTCAAGCAACCACCTAGACATCCCTGAAAAATGGAGTTGGCAAGAGATGCATAGCATGGATTTCTGAAAGCTGGCTTTAGTGCACCGTGCGGTGCTTACAGCTTTATTGTTTGTTTCATAGCAAGAAGGAAAAAGAGAATCCTCAGATTTTTACTATCAGTCCTTTACTGGACCAAAAATTCATTTCAGGGTTGGGCCTTTTCTAAACTAGTAGCTTCTTACTTCTATTCTGTATTAAATCCTTCTCCATCTTTCATTCCTGCAGAAATAATTCAGAAATTCAAAAGAAGCACTACGCCAAACACAGTAAGAGCTCATAGCTAAAGGGAAACTAAATGCACAGCATCCTGGCAACATCCTTGTAGTAATGCCAGTGTGCTGTGCTGTGTGTACTAGGCAGTCCCCTAGCACAGGGTCGTACACTGCTGCCACAGCACTTGTCACCCTGTATTGTGTCATTGTTCCTTTGCATGCCTGTCTGCCCCGCTAGACGATGAACTCCTTGAAGGCAGGTACTTTTTTTTCATCATCTTTAAACTGTAGCATAATGTTTGGTTAATAAGAGGAACTAGTGGTGATTTCCCTGCATCCACAGAGCAGCTCTGAGGGGCAATTTTAGCTGCAGGTTGCCCCTGCAAGCACCCCAGGACTCTGCTGTAACTGCATTCTAATTGAATTTTCCCTCTGCTTATTCTTGCTTTCCTCACTCCTTAACAAGTGCTGCTCCCAGGACAATGTTACAACAAACCTCCTGTGTGCAAATCTCCAGTTTAGAGACAATATTTAATATATGAGATTTTGAATATTGCATAATGAGAAATCTGGAAAGTTGGCCACTTTTGTGCAATGGTGCACTTCACAGCAACATTAAATAGTTGGCATTGACTTAAAAAGAAAGAGCATTATTCTGCTTAAGGGCACTATTAAACTAGATTCTTTAGCTTCCTAAAAATTCCTCTTCACTCTGCATTAAAATAACCTCACTTAGCTGTGATCAGTGAAGCAGTTTCATTTCGAGAGTACAAACTCTTTTGAGAAGGAGTTCTACCATGGTCACAAAGTCTCCCAGACAATTTGGTAAAGTTGGTGTGGACTGTTGGCCAATTTGCGTCTTGGACTTTCACTAAAAATGTAGGTTTGTGCCTTTTGTCTTATGTCATCAGTCATATTGAACATACCTTTTCATCACCTTACTTCCTTGGTACAACACCTGGGATTCCTTAGCACCAGCAATTCCCATTTGTCCCATGTTAGCTTGTGGCCAGAAGAGTATCTGTGTCTTGAATGAGAGAGTCATGTCTATGGCACCAGCAGATCTCCTGGCTCTGGTGAAACAGACTGCGAGGAAGCCTGCCATCCATGTGCTTGGATCCCACAGATCCTCGAGAGCAAAACATTCTCTGCAAAACATTTCTTTTGCTACACGATTACATGAAAGCATCTAAATGTATGAATCTCAGAAATCAGGATGATTAGCTTCAGATTCTTCAGCGTGCCCCAGAATAGCTATTATTAACACTGGCTTTGCATGCCCTAGTTTTGGAACGAAGCTCCTATTTCGTTATATCCCAGTAGTCCTCAAGTGGATTTGCAATGTCCTTCTCACTAATCAGATTCCATCTGGAATTCTAGGAAGTACTTTTTGTAGATATCAGTTAAGTGGGACAAGTAAAACTTCAATAACTGTTCTGAATTGGGGAGAACGATTTTATGGGCTATTATAATCACATTTGTGATCATCATGATTACAAGTCAGAGAAACGTGTAACTGTAGAACTGCAGGTACTGAAAAACAACACAAACACTAAGCATGTACATTTTTACCTTTCTGGTAAATGAACAGAAGAAAACATCAGACCTACTCTGTTTTATATTTATGTATCACAGCTACACTCAAATAGGAGCAATATGAGCTTATTTTATTCCATTCTCTTATCTCATGAGCTTAGCATACCGTTTTTCATTTTATTACTAGTCACCCCCCCAACCCCCCTCCCTTTGTCTGTTTTAAGGTTCAGCAGCCAAGTTCAGCCAAACTGGGTCTGAGACTTTTTCTATGGTGCTGAAGCCCATAATTTGTGAGCAGGCTACCCAGAGAAGAAAACAATTGTATTAGCAATTCCACCTGACATAGGCAGGCCTGGACCATGGAGGCAAGGGTGATAAACATGGGGGGAAATGGCTCTGAGGTTCCGGTACTGCCACTGTGGCAGCTGGTGCTGGGGTGGCTATATCCATAGCCACAGTTCTGATTTCTGAATGGCCTGTAGTGACATAAATACCAGACTGTCTTCCCCTGTGCCAAGAGATGGCAACTTTGTAGCAAGACTTGCTACATGGCACAGATTTGATATGCATGTAGGCGCTAACTTTGTGTAAAATGTGACCATATGATACAACACCATCACATTCCTTACATCTAAAGAGCAAAAACTCATTTTTTACGTGTTTTAATACAGTGCATAGAATATCACCTTTTTACGTTAACTACTTCATTCTAAATTTCACTGTGGTATCAAAATCACAAATGGGTTGATTGAGCAAAAGGAAGTAAGCAACTTAGGGAACCAATAGGAGTTCATTAGGACTCCAACGCTGGGCTAGATTTTGAAGACACGTCCAGACAGTGGAAAGATGGTGACAGTATCAAACATAAGTGAAAAGAAAGGATATTAGCTGAATTATGTCTGGATAAACTCAGAAAATATGTGGGCATTTGGAAAGATAAATAAAAAACTAAATGAACGAAATGGGCTCAGAACACTATCATTTAATTACTTCAGTTTTGACCCAGGAATACCACTTAGTTTATATCCTGCCTCATTTCTTATTGTTAAGAAATACCATAGTCACACTAGAAAAGATAGAATAAGTATATTAAGAGAAAACAGCCCTGGCTGGTGTAGCTCAGTGGATTGAGCGTGGGCCTGCGAACCAGAGGATCGCGGTTCGATTCCCAGTCAGGGCACATGCCTGGGTTGCAGGCCAGTTCCCGGCGGGGGACACACAAGAGGCAACCATACATTGATATTTCTCTCCCTCTCCCTCTCTCCTACCCTTCCTCTCTAAAGATAAATAAATAAAAATCTTTAAAAAAAAAAATAAAATAAAATAAAATAAAAAAGAGAAAACACAGCATGGATGGAACTGGAAAGCATTATGCTAAGTGAAATAAGCCAGGCAGTGAAAGACAAATACCATATGATCTCACCTGTAAGTGGAACCTAATCAACAAAACAAACAAGTGAGCAAAATAGAACCAGAGACATTGAAATTAAGAACAAACTGACAGTAACTAGAAGGGAGGAAGTTGGAGGATATGGGGGAGAGAAGGGAAAGGGTCAAGTCAAGGAACATGTATAAAGGACCCAATGGACAAGGACAAAGGGAGCGTGGATTGAATGTGGGAGGTGGGTGGTGGGTAGGACAGGGAGAGTAATGGAGGAAAAATGGGGACAACTGTAACTGAACAACAATTTATATTATATACATACATACATACATACATAAGAACAATAAATAAAATACATGGAAAATATGTTAAAAGCATATCTATTAAAATTAGTTCAAGATTATAGGCACACATGATTGACATTTCAGTGCACTAGAAATAATTGCAGATATCAGCTCCCTCATTTGCACCTAGAATCTTGAACTAATTTTAAGTTCTTTAGGTGGTATTGGGTTGGCCAAAAAGTTCATTTGTTTTTTTCCATAAGATGACTCTAGTAGTGCTTAGTTGTCTTTAACTTCATTTGAAACAATTTTGTTAGATTGTATTGTTGATAGCTGTCATATCAGCATGCATTAAAAAAAACCTTATCAAAACTGGTGGATTTTTGTGTATCGTTTTAGTATTGAAGATGGAATAAAATAAGCAACATTTTGGTATATTATGCTTTATTATTTTAAGAAAGGTAAAAGCACAACTGAAATGCAAAAAGAAGAAGAAGAAGAAGAAGATTTGTCCAGTGTATGGAGAAGGTGCTGTGACTGATCAAACGTGTCCAAAAGTGGTTCATGAAGTTTTGTGCTGGAGATTTCTCCCTGGGTGATGCTCCACAGTCAGGTAGACCAGTTGAAGTTGCTAGAGATCAAATTGAGACATTAATTGAGAACAATCAATGTTCTACCATGCAGGAGATATCTAACATACTCAAAATATCCAAATCAATAAAGTTATTGGTGAAAATAAAAAATGTGTGTCTTTTATTTTACTGAAAAAAACTACTGGTAAATGAACTTTTGGGCCAACTCAATACAACTTTGGTGGTACAATTTAAAAAGAAGAGAGACCTTGCTCTCTTTCTTGTTTTAAAGGATAAAAACAAAAACCACAGAAAATGAGGCATGATGCATTAAAAGCAAAGAGACTGTTAGGCTTTATTTACAGTTTAATTTCCAGAAAGAGGTCAAAGACTGTATCCCAGTTAGGACTGTTATTTGATATTGTGTTTATTTTCAGAGAAAGGTTTTACATTGGCATTGATGGAACACAGATTTATATCAACTAAAATGATGAAGAAAAGGAAACAGATATGTGAATTAGCCAAAAGATCTTGGACTATTTAGCCCAGAAAAGAAAAGATGTGAGGAGAAAGACGGCTATTTCACATATTTAAAAGGCTGTCATATGCATCATGTTTAGACTTTAGCTTGTCACTGCAGTGTGCAAAAGACCAATAAGCAGCTTGAAGCTGAAAATGGACAGGTCTCAACTCAGTGTAAGGAAAGGTTCTAAGAAAGCCTGCCAGCTATTTAAAGTACATGGCTGTGGGCTGCTCTGTGAGAAGTCCGCAGGTTCAAATGGAAGGTGGAGTCAGTTGCATATTTATGGTGGAAGAAATTCCTATTTACATGAGACATTAAATATGATGATATCACACATCCTTTGCTTCTAAAATCTCTGGTTTAGAGGAGAGTGTCACTTCAGATTCGATCAACAACTATAGTATATAGGGTTGTAACATTTGAACAGTGCAGTTCATTGGGGGCATTTTTTTCATGTATTATAAATAGTGGCAAAATAAAAGGGAAAAGCTAAAATAAAATGTCTTTGAGTAACATAGATGGTATCCTGTAAAAACTATTGATTAAATACCAACATCATTGCAGCAGATGGCACAGCCCAGTGTCAGACCAGTAAGCTTCGTAAGGTGCAGCTGCCAATCCAAAAATTGAAACCAGGTGACAAAAGGTCTCTGGGGCACTTGGAGTCTGTAAGTAATCAGTTACTGTAAAAGCCCCAGTCAGACACAAAATTAGCTCATTGCTGATGACATTTTTAATAGCTGAAGGACCTCACAGCTTTATTTAATTAGAATTTCAATACTCTACATATCAATACATGTAAGCTACCTTTGGCAAGTGTTTGGTTCTCTTCTTCTTTGTTAGCCTAAGTTGCAATAATACCAGACATTTATTTCTGTAATGCAAAGGGATCATAAATACATGATGGGAGACAAGATGCACTGTCTGCACTGCCCCAGTGGTTCTCTGTGGCATTTGCTCTGGTTCTTCCATTCATCCGTAACCAACCCTTAAGGAGAAATCAAATACATCTGTATTTGGTTTCTGTTCGGTGGAAATTAAATCCCACAAAAACCAAACCATGGTTTGAACTGAAAATGTTCATTTTAAAAGTATGTTGCTGCCCTTTTGCCCCTCCCCAGTGGATATGGAAGTGAATTAAAGTTTATTCACAAGGGGAATTCATAGATAAGAGATGGATAAAGACTTAAATTGCTAATGTTGTCCAAAATCATTACTTTCCAAGCCTGATCTTGTACTTCAAAGCTTTTTGGAAAATTGTGGTGGAGATCGAGAATTTTGTGTAAAGGCCAGACTGTTCAGTTGGAGAGAAATGAATAGTTTGGAGTCCTTTCAGCATGTCATGGGAACGCTCCTGTAGATTCCTGTGTACTGTTGGCTAACATTTCAGTTAATATGGTAAGATGCTTTCTTCTGATTATACTTTGGGTAATTTGTCAGAAAAGGATTTACTTCGTTAAAATAGTAGTTACTGTACTTACAACAGTTGAGACTGGCCGTAAAACAGGATATGTATAAATATAAGGGAGAATAGCAGCATGATTCAAAATTCCCTGTTTTAGAAAAATAAATACTATGTGAAGTCAAAGGACAATGAACTGCATGTTATCCAGAGGTCTATTTCCTTATACTTTTTCTGTTTTCTCCATAATAATACGGAGAACTGTAAGTCAGAAGTCTGCAGCATGTTGGGACAACATTTTTAATCAAAATAATGAAGTAATAGCTGGAATGGGTGGAATTCAAATCCTCCTCCCAGAGTTGTGCATCAGCCTGCCTCTGCCCTCCCGCTTCCCACTCCAGGAGTTCTATCTTCACATGTTGCATTATTCTTACTAGGCATTTATCTTTTATCAGAAATGAAGAAAGCATTTGTCATTATTGGCTTTGATCAAGTTCTTGGTTTATATTTTAGTAATTCACTTAGTTAGGTAGTGAATGGCTGGCTTATCGTTAGGAATCAGCTTTCTGCTCATGACGATCCTTGTGCATTTTATGCATCAACTGCTGACCTAATCAGCAGCCTGGTTCTTGTTAAAATTTAGGAACAGTAAGCACTTGGCAGGTTACAGTGACATTTCTAAGACAGTTCACATGAGGAAAATATAACCAAGAAATAAGAAATAGTGAATGCCTTTGTGTTATGTGCAACTGTAATGTGAATTTAAGCCTCCTACTTATAATAAAGGCTCTGCTGGATTACCTAGCGTAATCCTTCAGATTTTATAGCAGTTGCTAACTGTGAAGCACATGTAGTCACCTCCTCCACATCTAATGAAGACATTACCTTGACTTATTTCCTTTATTTAGAAGATCATTATGGCATTTTCCCATTGGTTACATTGCACGAACACAAAGGCATATTTAGGTCTTCTTGACTATAAAATTCCTCACATCCTTTTGTATGGCCCTGTAGACCCCAGGGTTAGCATTATGGTTCAGGAAGAGATTTCTAGGGAATAAGATGCAATATGCAGTTACCTCCAAGAATAAGCCTGTGGTCCCATTGGTGCCCCCTGAGCAGTGTTGTAGGAGCCCCGAGGAACTGAGGCTAAACCTGTCCTGTCATGGGAGCCTCACTCTGAGCTTCATTCCAACATCACAGAAGGATTTGTCAGAAGTTGGCTTGGACCTGAAAAGTATAAAATCCCTTGGATGTGTTGGGATTAAACCATGCAGCTGTTCCCAGTTTCTCCAAGTTCTGCACTGCTCCTTTCTCTAGGTCTTAGTAAGATTTTTGAGCTTACATGATTAAAAAAAAGATTAATTTATAGTCTAGGCAATTTATAATTGTTTTGTAGACTTTAAAGTTGTTAAATTATGCAGATTAATTGTTTCTTCTTGGATTCTGCTGCTTACCTTTTATTTCTTTTTCAAGAAGCCATTAGTATGCTAATAATCACATGATGAATGAGTTATCTTGAGAGGTGAAAATCACTGGCTATAACCAAGTTATAAGCTGTGTATTTGAGTCTATCACACAAACACAGCACTCTGTTATGATAAAAAAAATTGGGAACATTCTATATGCTAGCTGACAGTTCAACTTGGATAATCAAGGGTGCTATGTCCTAAGTCAGAGATAAGGAATAAATAAAAGGGCTGAGGTGAGGGATCTATTTCCTCTGATGAAAGAGATGGAAGTTGCTTAGCCTAGTGAATCAGCAGTCTGCTTAAGGGGCTGAATATGAAGGCAGATAGATACGGCTGTGCTCAAATTTCTAGGCTGAAGGAAAATGAGCAGTCCCTAGGCGAAAGAAATACCTACATTTGGGCTTTTCTACATTCATCAGGTTATTAAGTAACTATGTGTCATCCTAGACTGCTGCTTGGCATGTGTTTTCTCATTCATCTCTCAGCAAACATTTATTAAACTCCCTTTAATGCAGCATGTATCTGATGTGGGATCCTAGGGAGAAAAGATGGGATCACCTGTGATGTAAGTCAGCATATCTAATTGTCACGACAAGGCAGAGAAAGGTCTTGTGAATGTGAAGTCAAGCAGAAGATCATAATATGAGGCTTAAGGAACAGTGCTGGCATTCTAAGAACAGGGAGTGGCATGAACCAGGCATGAAGGTGGAAAGGTCCAAGGATCACATGGGTGGTGGCAGAGCAGTTCATTTTACCTATAAGGCTTGAAGGTGGGTTGAGACATCATTTGGAGTGGTCTTGAGTATCAGACTAATAGGTCCAGGCTTTATCCTGTCAATAAATTAGAGCCAGTGAAAGTTTTGATCAGGTCCTCTGATTCTGTCTCAAGATCCATCTAGCAAAGTGACCAAGAGAGACTGGGATGAGGAGAGAATGCATACTGGGGGATAGTTAAGCTATTAGGTTACAGAAAAGACAGAACAAAAGCCTGAACTATCCGTGTTAAGGTTGAAATTAAAAGGAAGTGGCACACTTAATCAGTTGGAGAAACTTGAACTAATTAATGTCCTCTAGGTCCTTTTTCTGCACTGGTGGAACAAATTTATTTAAAACATCCCTACTCGCTATTGATCTGGAATGGCAAGTCAGAATTAAGAAATATATTGAGCCCTGGCTGGTGTGACTCAGTGGATTGAGCACCAGACTGTGAAGCAAAGGGTTATTGGTTCGATTCCCAATCTAGGGTGCATGCCTGGATTCTAGGCTGGTCCCTAGTACAGGGCGCGTAAGAGGCAACCACACATTGATGTTTCTCTCCCTCTATTTCTCTCTCCCTTCCCCTCGGTCTAAAAATAAATAAATAAAATCTTAAAAAAAAAAGAAATATTGAAATGGTAGAGAAATTGTTATTTTTGATAAAGGAAAGACCTGTAATATTTTATTAACTTTACATGTTTGGGCCAATGCAAGAACTCTGTCAATTCATAGTTAAAAATTTAGTTCAAACTTAGAGTCCCTAATTTGGAATTTTAACTATTTTATTCTTAAGAAGCTGTGCCCATGGTTAATTTCTTCATTTTTGCTGTAAATTTAGATGCACTGATTTTGTTGCATAGTTGCAAATTTTGTCATTTGCAATCGATGCAGGTGTTTCCACTGTCTAACATTCTTCAGGATTGGAGAATACACATGCTTCTTTACCTCTAGAGGGAACTCAGGCCATTATTATTATTATATTTCCAACACAATAATTACCTTAATATAAAGGGATTTAGTAGACAAAGAAGGATATTGCTTAAGGATAATTTGGCCTTTCAAGTTCTAATTAGAAATTTCTAATTTCTACTTAGTACCTAAAATTAGTAAGTGGAAGTAGATGACCAAATTGCTTTGGGGGTGGGAAGACCCTATGGAGTCAAAGGGCATAGGTTTTAGGTTTACCTTTAGAGAAATACCAGTGTTGCTGGTGCAGAATAAAGTTATAATAATGGAATTTTCCTTCTGATGACGAATTACCAGTCTGTAAGGAAGTGGTTAGGGAATGGTAGACCATCATCTAGAAAGCCCCAAGAACAACCATTAATAAGCACTCTTTGGCTGAATACCTATCATTATGGAGACTGAGCTCCCTGGGAGAGCGCCATTCTGCCTCCCTCTGACATGCACAACAATCAGCAAGAAAATGGAAGAAAGTTTAAAAAACTGTCAAAAACAGACTGAAGAAGGCTTCACTTGGAATAAAGAAAATAAAATGAGAACATTTATTTCTTTTAGTTTTTAATAATTTTTATTAAATTTGTTGGGGCAACATTGGTTAATAGGATCATACAGGTTTCACGTGTGCATTTCTGTCATGCTAAATCTGTACACTGCCCTGTGTCCGCCACCTAAGAGCGTTGATTTTTAAGGGAGTTTTATAGGTAAAGCCATAGAATATTCATTTGTAGTTACTTCCATTAACTTATAGAAAATAAAATATGTAACTTTTTATGTATTTTAAATACTGAAATATTTAGTATTTTTATATAATACTTTATGTATAATATTGGAAGAGTATTTTATTTTTTTAAAACCTCAAAAGGAGGAAAGCAAGATTAATAGAGGGCACCAATAGTTTGCCTTTTGAAGTTATTTTTGAAAAATCAGAGAGTAGTTCACAGTGTCCAGATTATGAAACCGCTCCTTTAAGTAGAGTTTCTTATGTCACATTTCCATCAGGAAGTAGGTAAAGAGCTGATTTCCCATGTAGTTCCACAATCCTCTACAAAATCAACCACTGCTGGGTCTTCATTGCACCACAAGATGTAAATTGCTAGTTACCCAACCAGCCAGTGGTTTCTGTGGCTCCGGGAAGGCTGTCAGCCAGTCTATGGGCTGAAAAGCTGGCGACAAAGCAACATTAACATGGAGGCCTGAAACTGTTTAAAGGCCATCCTCACATGCTGGTAGCTGTTGGACCCTTGGCACTGAGGAAGGAAGGAAAAAGAAATTTTCTTGGTGCTTACTGTGTCAGTAAATGAAGAGTTTGACTATCTGGGAAGAAAAACTTCCATGAGGAATGTAGAGAAAACAATGAATATACGATCACGGGACTTAATTTCCAAATCTTACGGGCTTCTAGTTAGCTGTAGATGTCATATTAATGTCTCTTAGCAACTTGCAAAGTCCATGGGGACAGACACTGGGTCTGCTTTGGCTCATTATTATACCTTGGAGAACCTAGTCAGTACTCAATAGATTTTTGTTAAATGAATGAGTGAACAATTATCTAAACTTCTGTGACCATGATTACATTTAATAACATAATCATACTAGTTTAAATAATGAAACAATGAAATGTTCTGGTCCTGAGTCTTAAAGGCTACTTGTTGAAGGACCTGGACAAGCTTACAATTCTAAGTCTCTTGGATTCTTCATGATTAAAAAGAGTAAGTAGATTAAGTCATTATAATTCTTTATATTTTCATAAAAAGCGGGAACAGATTGTGTAAAGAGGTGAAAACCTCCCTGGCTGGTGTGGCTCAGTGGATTGAGTGCTGGCCTGTGAATCAAAGGGTCGCTGGTTTGATTCTCAGTCTAGGGCGCATGCCTGGGTTGCACTCGGGGTCCCCGGTGTGGGGCATGTGATAGGCAACCACATACTGGTGTTTCTTTCCCTCCCTTTCTCCCTCCCTTCCCCTCTCTGAAAACAAATAAATAAAGTCTTTAAAAAAAAAAAAAAACAGGTGAAAATCCATCATCAGCCCATGTCTGTAGCCCTATCATTTCTCACTTTCCAGAGGCAGCTGTTTTAACTCTTTTCAACTGTTTCTCTTGATATTTTTCTACATATATCTAAATAATATGCTTATAGTGCTAGCTCTGGCTTATCAATTTTAATAACGATCTCTTAAGTACAATAGAAGATGAGATTTTAGCCCTTTAAATTAGCTTCAGCCCCCTATTACACACTATTTATCCAACTCCTCAATATTAACATTATTGGGACCATGAAAGCACTTTCCAGAGATATGTCATATATTATTTCCTTGTATCTTTTTTGGGATCTCTTGTTTTATTAATTCTTGATCTTATTTTTTCTTGATTAACTATCTGATTTTGATATTGTATAGCCTCCAGTAGTTTCCTAGGAAAAAGTGCTTGGGGTGGGTAGCTTTTTGAGATTCTACATCTCTTAAGTGTTGTACTCTCACGCAAAATTGGCTGCATGTAGAATTTTAAGTTGGATTCAGTTCTCTCCCAATTTCGAAGGCATTGTTTTTTGCCTTCTAGTTTCCTGTGATGTTGAGAAGTCCTAAGCCATTTTCAACTTTAGATCCTTGATCTAGTCTCTCCCTCTCTCAACTTCTTTTGTTTGGTTGTCATATCCACAGTGTTGGAAAATTTCAAGGTGATATGCTCAGATGTGGTTATATTCATGTCCATTGCAGGACACCCACTGGGTTCTTTCATACTGGAAACTCCTCAGTCCTGGGAAGTTTCCTTGGCTGACTTCTTTAATATATTTTTCTTCTTCATTTTATTTGTTCTTTGTTCTGGAGTTCCCATTATTGAGATGTGGGGCCTCTATAATAATATTCTTTCTCCACTTTTTTTTTAAAATATCGCTTCCCCTTATTTTTTATACATTTTTTATTTTGCTCATTTTTCTTCACTATTTTCTCATAAACTTCCTTTTATTCCTAATATCAACCTTTGTATTTCTGAGAGCTCTGTTTTCCCCCTTATTTAAAAAAATAACATCTTTCATGGATGAAATAGAGTTTCTGATTTTTCTAAGGTTATTATTGATAATGTCTGTTCCCTTTCAGTTGCCTTTGTTTGGTTTCATTCTTTTAGAGTCATTTCTCAGATGTCTCAAAATCATCATCTGTTTTCTCGTATTATAGACTGGGATGCCAAAAAGCTGGTTGGCACTGACTGTAGGTTGACCTGGCTGGGTCTTTTTGTTGAGAAATCCCCAAGATAAGTCTCTGTCAGACTGTTGTATTGGTCAATCTAAAATTTGCTACTAAAAGTTCGGGCCGTGACCAACATCACCAGGAAAATTGTTAGGTGTAACATCTCTGGCTGTCACCCCAAAGCTATTGATCAGAATCTAGTCTTTATGAAGATCTCTGAGTGAACAATTTCCCTTCATTTATTTGGAGTGCCCAAGCCTGGACATTAGCAGTCTAGGAGGCCAGTGGGGGCGGGGTAGGGCAGAGGGCAGGTATTTCCACATTCAGATGATAACCTTCTAACTAATCTCCTGACGACAGGGCAGTGTCCCTGCTTTCACCCTTGCCTGACATCGTAGGCAATTAGGGCTGCCATAACAAAGCACCATAGACTGGTGACTTCAACAACAGCATCTATTTCTCACAGGTCTGTAGGCTCAGAAGTCCAAGATCAAGGCACCAACATATTAAGTGTCTGGTGAGATCTCTCTTCCTGGTTTGCAGGCAGCCACTTTCTTGCTATGTTCTTCCATGGTACAGAGAGAAATTTCATATTTCTTAGTCTTTTTATAAGGGGACCCTACCTTCATGACCTAATCCAACCCTAATTATTACCTAAAGCTCCACCTCCAAACTCCATCACGTTCAGGATGAGTCTTGAAGGGGTGGGGGCACAGATATTCAGTCCGTGGCACCTGGTGTACCCTCTGTTTTACCAAGCCTGTTTGTTTTGCTCAGGTGAGCGGATCCTCTGGTGGTCTAGTTGATGCTTAATCCTTTTCAATATTCTTCTCACCTCTCCTCCCACTTCCTGAGGTAGGTGGTAGATCCACTTTCTGAGCGCATCAGCCTTCTATTTTTCTGACAGCTAAAATTTTGTAGTTCTTTCTTTCTCCTCATTTTACTACTGGAGGAGGTTCATGGGACTTAAAGATCCCCACACTTGGTTTTCAGTGGGCTTTAGAGTAAGAGCATAGACAAAATGGAGCTGTGATTCACCATCTTTAAACACAAGTAGACTAATCTTCAAAGTTCCTCTGACTCTCAAATGTTATATCTTAATTTCTCTACTATCTGTATAGACTAAATATCTTATCTCTTTGTTCATCTGCTTATTTTTTAAAATGTACCTTTATCCCACTGTTTAAAATATCTGAATTTATTTATTTTCAGTTGTTCCATGTGAATAGCAAAAAGTCCTATGTTAAAAAGGATTAATTTGTGTAGACATCTACTAAAGATTCTTTTTAAAAATCTTTATCTCCAGAAGGAAGTTGTAGTGCTCAAGTTTAATTGCAGCCAAGTTCTGAGGTCAAAGTAAATTATTACCAGCAACATAATATGTACATTATAAAATACATCACATGTATTTTATTTATAGTTTTACCCTTCAGTAATTACTTGCATTTGAACAAGATTTCAAATAAAATGCTGTCAATCAATCCTAATTTCGCATAAAATTTAGTATTTTAGAAATCTTAATTATAATCAGACCTGCTATTGGATGAGTAGTAATGTAAACTGGAGGCCTGGGAGGCGAGTGAACTTCACAATGGCAGGTTTTGACCACTCTGCAAAGTGTCAGTTCCAAGCTAAGTTTTCACAGTTGTTGGTTTTTATATCTGTGGAAATGACTGAACAAAAACATGGTAATATTGACTCTCATTCCTGTACAAGCATTTACTCACATGATTGTGTGCGAGTATGAATGTATGTGTACAGGAACCACATGGAATGCTTCTGGAAAAAAGTTCTCGAGGCTGTCAGTCCTTCAGGTTGGTTCACTTTAATATAGTGATAAGTGTAAGTGGGCTTTCGACCTTCACATAGTTGGTTTATGTAAGCCTTCCTGAACTTTACTTGCTACAGAGGGTTCTAATGGGAGAGATTTGGGACTCTTCTCTAGTACGCTCTTCCAGATCGAGAAGAACCTTTGCACAACCTAATAAGTCGAGGTGGGGTTTCACAAAATAACTGAGAGTCAAGCTGGCAGGTGTCAATTTTATTTCTCTGCTGAGTCTTTTGCCATTTACAGCCAAGTCATTGTAACATGCTATCTATCCATTTAAACACAAACATTTGAAATTACATAATCAGTAATGTGGTGGATTCTTTCAAATTAATATTACGTTGGTTGTAAGGATCCACTGCCGAATGAGAGCAAAGGTGCTCTTCAGGCCATTCTGCAGATGAAATCCAAGCCTTCATTCACTGTAAAGCCTTCCCATAATAATTAACCATCCGTAGCTTCCTGGCACACCCTCTCTTTAAGCCGGTCAGGTGAGTGAGATAGTGCGTGGGACAGCACCTGCAGCCTTTTGATAAAGAGCAAAGCAGAAGTCTCAAATGCTGCTATCATTACCTGCCTCTGCAGAGTGCCAGGATTTGACTTTTTGTAAAAATAACAAGGACTTTTCTTCCAACAGAGTAAAATTCATTAATTTTTGTAAAATCTTGAAATCGAGGAGTCATCCGAGGTAGTATTTCAGAATCTCTTTTCCTTAAGGAAGAAATAACAGCACTTTCCATGACTAATTTTAATCCTGGGATCGCTGAGTGGTCATTTGTGGCTGATTTGTGATAGTCACATTCAGAACCGTCCCTCCATTCTTTTAGCCATTTACAAGTCTAATACTGCAGTATTCTGGTTCAGTCATCACTTTTACAATCATCTTTCTTCTTGACTATTTCAGCTTCTGTGCTTATTGTAGCTCTGGGACAGACAGCTGTTTGCAACACAATAGAGGGATGCAAGCATGATACCTGTCTGATTTTAATCCCATATTTGGAGAGCAAACAATCTATGTTTTTATACAGCGTTGACAATATACTACTTATACCACTTAAGAATAGAAATTGTGGTTACCAGCTAAATTATTTTTATGGACAACAGCAATATATTTTTAATAGACTTTAGTTTTTATAGCATTTTTAGGATAACAGCAAAATTGCTTGGAAGGTACAAAGATTTCCCATATAACTTGTCGCCACATATGTGTAACCAACCTGACCTTAACATCCCCTACCAGAGTGGTAGATTTGTTAAAATCCATATTGTACTTGCACTGATACAACATTCTCATCCAAAGTCCGCAGCTGGCATTAGAATTCATTCTTGATGTACATTCAGTGGCCTTTGACAAATACAATTTCGCTGCTCTAAACATCCCCTGTGCTCGCTCCACCTGTTCCTGCCTCCCCACTCCCTAACCCCGTCAACCACTGCTCTTTTCATTGTCTCCTTTTTGCCTTTGCCAGAATATCAAATAATTGTTATCATACAGTATGTAGCCTTTTCCAAATCGGCTTCTTTGACATAGAAATAGGCATTTTAAGTTTCTCCATGTCTATTCAGGACTTGAAGGCTTATTTCTTTTAGCACTGAATAATATTCCATTGTCTGGACACATGCAATTTATGTATTCATTCACCTGTTGAGGGACATCCTGGATTTTGTTGTTATTTGAAATGCCTATTCAGCATTTAGTAAGCAGGTTTGTACATTTAAAAGAAAAAAAGACCTGTGATAAAAATCAGCTTCTTTATTAGTGCTGCTAGATACAAAACAGAGTATTACAAGAAAATAAACTACGTTACTCTCTTTCTACAATGATGTCATTCATATTCCTGAGGGAACATTGAATCATTATACAATATTATCATCAGTAATATTATCAATAATATTGAACAAAGAACCGCAGATCTTCGAAGTCGATTTATCTCTATGAACAGTGAGTCTGCTAAAATTTAAATGCATTATTACAAAAATTTCGTATCAGCACGTTTTGTTATTCCATTTTCATGTGATTTATATTTTTCATGAGGATCACTTTATAATGTATACAAATATTGAATCACTACGACGTGCTCCTGAAATCAATAGGATGTTGTATGTCAATTATACTCCAATAATAGAATTTTAAAATAAACTTATTTATATCACTTTTGGTTACATAAATCCTCCTCTATGCAGCATATCTTTTCAGGAAATCCTAGTTAGTCATTAATGAGAAAATTCTAAGTCATTAGTCTTTGCTGAGAGAATCATTTGGTACATGTACCAGTAGTTGATTTGATAGGAATCAGGCCTGTGATGGGTAATTGCTGAATTATGTTCCTTTTTTCTGAATTAATCTACCAAACCAGGAAAGAAGACATTCTATTTATCTTGTGAAAAACAAAAAGAAGAGAGGGAAGACACAGTCTTCTTTAACTTCCTCTGTGGGCCTACATTGATACGTGTGACTTTCTAATGTTGTTTAGTGTTGTTTGGTTTTTGAAGACAATTGGCTAATTGACTTTTTTAGAGGTCAAAGTTGAGGGGAGGAATTGGCCCTTGGATCTGGACAATATCTTGGAGAGAGGGCAAAGGAATGAAGTGCTTCCGGTGTAACAGCTACTCTCACTTGATCATTTTAGGCCATCCCAAGGACAGCAACACCACTGAGATGAGAACATTTACACAGCTTTATTTCCTTCTGCCTCCCACCTTTTTGTAGGTTCTCCTGTGGCTCCTATTACTTTCTGGAGCCCAGGTTCCGTTGAGCCCTCTTAGATCCTCACTGCTTGAAAACACTCTGTGGTTAGGAACGGAATCTCAGCCCCCATCCTGGACATGCTGAGTCAAATCTGCATTTTATTTGCCTGGGTCAATCCTGTGCCTCTTTGAGCAGATAGAGTCAGATTTTCCTGAGTACCTTGTTTGCCTATCGCTCCACCAATTATTCCCAATATTTACAATATAAAAGTCAGTTCTCAACTGTAGGATAGTAAAGCAGTACACATTTGTCACAGTGGCGGGGTCCAGTAATTTGCCATATGACTAGATATCCTATGGCTTGCCAAAGTGTCAGGTAAGAAAGAAGACTACTTTGAGATTCATATATGCCTCTCCAAATGGTTAACATTCAAGTTCCAAACAGCATCTAGGTCCCCAAGATTGCTAATTTCCATTGTATACCCCTATCTCAGGGCTTGCCATCCCTGGTTGTGACCTGTGTGGACACCGCAGTCAAAGGTCTGGTGTTGAGATGGGGATACTTGTGAAAGGCAGGCATGTTGGTGCGGCAACAAATGAGAGAATAAAATCAGAACTCATATCTCCAGACTATTTTATATTTTCCTTCATATCCCCCACATAACTTCAAAAAGCTGTCCCTAAAGCACAAACATACAACCTTTAATTCCAGAGTCACAGAAGAAACATACTTCTTAAGTGTTTTACTGACAGGAGTGTTCTTCCAAGTAAAGTACAGTTTCCTGACTGCCTGCCACAGAATCCAGCAGGGCCTTTGTGAAGGGAGTGGCTTTGAGGAAGCCTCAGGACCGCTTGGTGACATTGAGGCATTCTAAAGGTTGAGAAACCGGTTCAGCAGGTTTTTACTGTTAATTTTAGAAAAATGTAGAAATTTTATTGAAGTTCAGCTTGTAGGCCTTTGATTTATAATTATAGCATCTACCTTAATTTCTCCTTTTGTATTTATTCTTGTAAAAGGAAACTGTACATCTGCCTTATTTTTTTTCTGAGATGCTGTCTACTCATTCATTCCACAAAAATTTATTGAGCAACTACTAAAACTGTCAAGGTCTATTTCCTGTCCTGGAAACCAACTTTATTACTCTTTGCATTCCTACGTTAATTAGGTAATGTGTATATTTAAAATGGTCATTGGTTAGAGTTCCGGTAGAAATACGAATTTTTACACTTAAGGGACTTTAGCCACCCTAAATTTTAAAGTGTTCCCCCCCTTCTTGTTTTTTATTTTAATTGAAGCCATTACTTTTTTCTCTACCTATCAAAATATTAAACAAAGAGAGATAAGGACAAAACAAACAGTTATTTTGCTTCTCATGCCACATCTTGATACACTGAATTTAAATGTGTATTCTACAATAGTGGAAATTATTGGAGTGGATTCTAATGGAGATTGTTTTTTTCCCCCTATTTCTACTTAGAGAAGTTGCTAATGATGTTACATGTGTTAAATTCACAGTCGAAATATTTCATATGTCTTATTAAACACATGAAATGGAAAATTAATGAACCTAGATATTTAAATTATTAGTTATCTATTAGCCTGATTACTTATTTTTCTTCTCACAGTCCACTCTTTATGTTAACTAACAGCTTCTGGGAATTGGTGAACTCCTTATTGAGTGAATGTGTTAGTCTTTCTATATGATCATTGAATATCTTCAGAAAAAAAGCATTCACTTTTTTACGTCTACCAGTTGAACCTAAGATAAGGCATGTTTATGTTATGCACACTGGTTGTCCTTCTACTTCTCCAACGGAATGCTCTTCTCGCCGTGCTTGTGTTCTGGCTGCTTCCTCTATGAATTCCTTCTGCATACTGGGAAGCCTTTAGAAAGCTTTAAGCTGGCAGGGAACATGATCTGATTTATGAATAAATGAATTAACTAATTAATTTACAATTAGTTCAGGGGAAAGCATTTTCCCCCTTCAATTATAATCTAGATAGGCATTTTGCAGAGTGATTTCAAATGTTTTAAATGTCTGATATTGGGAAATATATTGTACATACAGAGTTTACATATGGTAGTTAGGATTAGCATTCTCTGAGCAGACCTGAATCTAAGCCTGGAATTGGAAATTTACATATAAATAGAAAATTAAATCAGTTTTCTAAACAGGTATTGTTGAAAATCCAATAACAGGTTATCAAATTTAAGGTTTATACAAACACAGAATATTTTTGACTTAATTTGAATTAAATTTCATAAGTATTTGATTGATAAGTGAGAAAGAAAGCAAGCAAGCATTCTTCTTGACATTCTAAATAGCACTGAAGGATACTGATGGCTTTAAAAAAAAAAATGATCACAGACAGTGTGTCTATTACCCAGCCAAGTGATTCATAACAAAAAGCAGGTCAAAACACTTCACTATGGAGCAGTGTGTTGTGAGATGTGAAATGTTATGTAAAGTTAAAGGGAGAACAAGCTGATATGTTTTCTTCTCTTTATTCACATGCCATTCTTTATAAGCAATATACTTCAAAGTTTGTCTCAGAGCATCTTGCTTTCCCTGGGGGGAAGGTGAAAAGGAATTATCTATGTAGAATAAAAACAGATTAATGTATGTTAATTTACTCTAGAAGAGACACAGCAAAGTTACATTTAAGTGGGAATGGACTTCTTGTCAAGTTATGATTTCTGTGCATGAATATCAGAACTGCTTGTGCCCAGTTATCAGCAGTGTTTGAACTGAGAAGTGGTTAGGGGTAAAAAATATATATATACACAGTTCACTGATATATCACTTTCTCAGTTTTCTCTTTTCAAGTACTATCATTTTTAAGTGTATATGAATTGTACTATGGATGGAGCGAAGCCATCAGCCAGGCTTCAGTATGGAATGAAAGGACAACTGAGGTTAATACCATTTGGTTCGAGAGCATAGAAAGATGTCCCCCGAACCAGACACAGGGCAAGTCACAGCAGGTGACACCTTCACAGAGAAACCACATGTCCAGTCAGCTGCTTATCTCCTAAGGTGAACTCTCTGCTTTTACCAACCCCCAAAATTACTTTTGTGCAAGTTTGCCATCATTCTTCTAAATACCTATAATCAATGCCTCTTAACTTTCCTCTCCCTTTAACTAGGTTCTCAATAGCATTGTCTGACTTTTCAATGTAATGTGTGTCCCACCTCCCGTATCATAGTTTTACCTCGATTAAATTCCCTTTAGTGCCTTAGCTCCTTCCTTTTGGTGTGCAGGGTATCATGAATACACATTTGGATTTAAATCAATTGAAATTTAAATGTATAAGTACATGTGCCATCTTTTATGCTAGCATTTTTCTCTGAGTTTTGATGTTGCTTTTATTTTTATTTTTACTTATTTTACATTTTTATTAACAGAAATTAGGAGAAAGAGTTCAGAATTGTAACTTTCATTTTACATCCTATCCCTTTTCCCTTACTCTATTTTGTTTAAGATTTAAACTCCTATTACCAAACATATTGTAGTAGTACTTTTTCTCCTTGTGGCCTTTATT
Source organism: Glossophaga mutica (assembly GCA_039655065.1). Classification (NCBI taxonomy): domain Eukaryota; kingdom Metazoa; phylum Chordata; class Mammalia; order Chiroptera; family Phyllostomidae; genus Glossophaga; species Glossophaga mutica. The sequence goes on from CM077303.1 coordinate 165,983,553, forward strand.
ACTGATGAATAACTTCAGTGCTTCTGTCCTTGGTTTGGAGCCAGATTCACCATTTACATAACTGCTCTTGTTAGCGTTACCTGTCATACAAGCCCACCCTCCATTTGTTGGAATTTTGAAGACTCGGTGTTTTTGAAAGCCTTTGAAAATCTATCTGATATGTAGGGAAATACAGAATTTGGTAATACCTGACATATATAGCTTCCAGGAAAAATGATGCCATCCTAATAATTTATATGAATTTGGCCCTCCCCTTGATTAACCAACTTCCTACTAATTTTTATAAATTCTGTTCATTCATTCATCAAATATTAAATAAATGCTTACTATGTACCAGATCCTATTCTATGGAATCAAAGTATAAAGAGTATAAAGATATATAAAATATATTCTTTTGAGGTACAAATATAATTATATGAAGAATAAGAATATAGAAAAATAAGCAATTGGCCTATTTTCATCTGGAGCTTAACTTTTTATATGATAAATATGTAATATGTATCTGTATCATCAAATTTACCATTGTGATCATTTTTAGTTATACAATTCCATGCTATTAAGTACATTTATAATATTTTGCATCACCCCCATCTATCAAGAGACATTTTCATCACCCCAAACTGGAACTGTACTCATTAAACAATAATTCCTCATTATCCTCTCCTTCCTCTTTCTGGTAACCTCTACCCTACTTTCTGTCTCTATGAATTTGACTACTCTACATGCCTTATTTTAGTGGAATTACACAATATGTGTCCTTTTGTGTCTGGCTTATTTAAATAGTTTCTTCAAAGTTTATCCATATTGTCTAGTATGAATACAGTTTTTATGGCTGAATAAGACTCCATTTTATGTACACCTCATTTTGTTTATCCATCTGTTTTATTCAACACATATCCACTTGTGTATTTATCTGCTAACAGACACTCGGAGTGTTTTGGCCTTTTAGCTAATGTGAATGATACTGCTATGAACATTGTTATGCAAGCATATGTTTGAGTGGGCATTACTTTTAATTAGAAATAAATTTGAATTTAAGAAAAGATGCAAAGATAATACAAATAACTCCTCTGTATCATTTAATTAGTCTCAAAATGTTAACATTTTGTCCAGTATGCTTTATCATCTGTGCCATTAACTATACATAAGTCACAGAAGTCATGCCTAACTTTTTCTCTCAAGATCTAATAATCCTCATACTTCTATTACCTACAGTACTTGAAATTGACTGAATGTAATATTTAGAGTTTTGTGAGGTATCAAATGTGAATATTTACTTCACAGTGGATTTTAGAACTAGCATACTTTAACTCATAACACATAGCTATTAAAAAGAAATATTTAACATATGACATCATCTCCAAATTGTACAATTTGACAAGAATAACATATATTAATATTCTCACTGTTCCATTCTAAAATCAAATGTTCTATTGTTTTCAGTTTTGTTATTTTTTGAGTCGATATTTTAGAATATCTGATAACTAAACTGCTTATTATATTAGCAAAGTTTCACATTAGTTTTAGCTTATTAATGTCATATTTAGATATCTGGCAACAACAAAAACAACAAAAAACAATTTACTATGATTTACTCTAAGAATACCCAAACAAACAAACAAACCCTAGTGGGTGCTTAATAGACTATAGACTTTAAAAAAAATAAGCAAATATTTGTAGAGTACATTTTAAAACTTACCATCCAAAAAGTGGCATGCTATTATTTTATCTGATAGGCTAATGTAGATGATGATATGGATCAAAGAAAATATTTGATTTATACTTTAATAAGGTCTCTTTGTTAGACAAAGCTCCCTGAGTTAGGGATATGTAAATGGTACACTTCTTTCTGTAGGTATTGTATTATAACTGGCACAATTTGACAAAGGTGGGTGATTTTTTTACAGCAGTATGAGAGATGATCAATAAAATATTTTAGACAGGATCTTCTGAAGGGGCGGAAGCATTTCCCCTACTTTACAGAGTATGTTACCCAATGACATGTGCTGAAAGTAAATATGTAGACACCATGTTTGTATGTGCAAACATAGCCCTTCCATCTTTCCCTGAAAGTCGGAACTGTGAAAAGCAACCGAACAATATAATAGTCCCATGTATTGGGAAAAATTGTGTCAATTTCAATAAAGTTGTTTTTGACAGATTTATATGGGTTTCTGACTATTGTTGATAAATGAGTATTTCCTAAATTAAGCAATTCTTTAATTAAAAAAAATAGAGTTTTTTATTCCACAGAAAGGATTTGAATAAGAGTCAAAATGGAAATAGCATCAAAATGTTGACTCATTAGTAAACAAAAATGTAAATCAAAATAGTGAGGTTTCACCTAATAAATAGGCAAAATTTTTTTGAAAGACACCATTAATTAAGTGATTGACGGAAATATGGGATGCCCACGTTCAGGCCCCACTGGTGAGTATGGAAACTGATGCAGTTTGTGTGCGGTAGAGTACAGATCACTCTTGTAGAGTTTGTTTCTAAAATTAATTGAGGATGACCACAAAATTTCAGCCTCTAGTATGAACTTAAAAGTTCAACAATTGAGGTTTAGTTAGATTGTTTGTGGTAGACACTAATTATTCTTAAATATAGCATATACTCAATAACATATTTATTTTGTAGTGCTAGAATAAACAGGTTACGCAGGCGCACACACCATTCTGTGTGTGCACACAAAATACACACACACACACTTTTTTGTACACAGACATATGCAGACATTTAGATGTATATCCAGGAAGGATTTTTACTAAGGTGATAATTCTGCGCCCTGCATCTGGGACAGAATAATAAGTATTTTAATTTTTCTCCTATTTTAAAAAAATTGTATAATTTTCAAAGTTTTGATATTAGAAGAAAGAATATTTTAAGTTAATAATATTTTTAAAACCACCTAGGTTATTCACTCTGTAATATGAATAATGATTTTTTAGTAAAATAGAGAGATGCTTACTATAAGAAAACTGCATAAAATCCATTACTTAAAATTTTTATGAACTAAAGCAAGATTTCCTTAATCTACGTTCCTCAGATACGGCTTATTTGTGAAATAAAGAAAATAATTCCTAACAATGTTATACTGATCATTAATGAATATACAAAATAAAATTTTTGACAATTCTCTGGCAAGCAGTTTTTTTGCCCAATAATGAAAGTTACAGGTTTTAAATTATTTTATGAGATTCAGATATTTTTCTTGGTCACAGAATGAAGTAAGCACACCCATAGAAGGGACACTTTTTAAAATTTTTATTTATTGATTTTAGAGAGAGAAGAAAGGGGAAATAAAGACAGACAGACAGATGGACAGACATCAGTTTGTGGTCTCACTTATTTATGCACTCATTGCTTGATTCTTACATGTGCCCTGATGGGAGATTCAACCCGAAACCTGCACGTGTGGAGACAGCTCTCTAACCAACTGAGCTACCCGGCCAGGGCCTTTTTGATAAATGTGTATTGTGTTAGGTATTTGGAGCAGAGACTTTTCCAATGTATTTGACATTCTTTTGTATGAGCAAAATACCGTTTACAAAAAAAGTGATTTAAGACTAATGGGAGAATGAAACAATTGGTTCTAAAAGTTCCAGAGTTTTACTAATCTCTAAGTGGATGGAATGTTTACTTTGTATTTCCATCTCATTTCGGTAGCTTGATCCTTAACTGATATGTTTTAGGAATATAGCTCAAAAATTGACATCTAATTTTAGTGCAATTTTTCCTGTCTTAATTCTTTTTTAATGTAATTTTGTTGATTGTGGTTTATTTACGATGTTAGTTAAATGTGTAATCAGTATAAATATATGCAATCATACAATTTAATTAAGAATGTTATTTAGGAAAGCAATTACGAAATTTAGACATTCATGGCATTTTTTAATTTCTTGGGAACTTTATTTTAAAACTGTTCTTTGAATGAAAAGTAGTTAACATTCAAATTTAAGTATTTCTGTTTTCCAAAAAAAGTGAAAAAAATCTTATTAAATTCACTGGATTAAAATATATTATTAGGAGTACAATGCAGTTTGTAAAAGATCAAAATTTCTTAACTTTATTTATTTATTTATTTATTTATTTTTATGAAATCATTTTTTATTGTTATTCTATACAATTGTCCCAATTTTTACCCCTTTGCCCTCCTCCACCCACCTCCCCACAGTCCATTCTCACACCATCGTCCATGTCCATGGGTCATCCATACATGTTCTTTGACTAGTCCCTTCTCCTTCTTTCCACCATTATCTCCCTCCCCATTCCCCTTTGGTCACTGTCAGTCTGTTCCATGTTTATAAGATGTTCCACTTTCTATTTGTTATCATTTCTTCAGTTTTGGGTTTGACATTTCCCATTCTTGTGAAGGAGGCTATTTAAAATATAATTTTTTAAGCTTAAAATGGTAGGCTTACATAGAGAAACATATATTATTCTATGTCAAGATATTTTACCTCAAATAATAGCTTGAGTTAGTCATAGAACTGGGCAAGTGGGTAAATTATGCAAGTAAATACTCAAAAACACTTAATGGAGCAATACAATTTTCTGTGTATATATTACATTTTTAAGTATAAATATCAGTATAGTTTGGGTTAAAGAATCATACACCTTCTGCTGTAACTAATGTTATTTATGAATCCTGGCTTTATAATGCCTTTGATGTTCAGAAGCAGAAATTTTTTCTGTGATTTTTTTGTAGAACTTATAAAGCTTTTGGAAATGTTAAAAGTAAGTAGTTTGCCTATTGCTTTGTGGTTCTGAGGTTATTTGAATATATGTTTCATGAAATATGTGAATCAAATATGAGAAATAGAATAACTCGGGGAAATTTGCTTTGGTAATCTCTGAACATTTTTAAATACTTTAATGTAATAGTGTTTTAACACTGAGCTTTTTTTTTTCACTCAAATATAGAGAAAGAGGTGAGAAAAGTATAGGAAATTGCACAGAATTTGGCAGGCCTGCTTCTAAATGTTCTAAAGAAGTAACTCAGCATATCTAAGTGTTCAAGTACAAGAATGTTAAGCAGAGACAGAAGATTGTCTTAAGGAAGAGCTGCCATTATTGGAAGGAAATGCCAGGTCACCATCCCAACTACATTATGACATATCCCCGGGAAACAAACAGATGGGGCAGCCTGGGCAGTTTCAGTGAACTTTACTGTAATAACGGAAAAGAGCATAGCATTCGATGACACCTCCCCTGGCTAAGCTCATGGTAGTTTGTGGAGGACTGACACTTACTCAATAATTACAACATGATGAGAAGAACACAGCAGTAGGTTTGAGAGTGGTTCTATGAGATCACATTAAAAACCTCTGCCAGGGAAAGTGACATGTTGATGATGATGAAGCCTTGACTAAGTTGGAATGTTTGAACTTGACCTTCAAAAAGTAAAAACTTAGGACTATTTTTCTCTCACTACAGAAGCAGCACATTGTAGAAAATGTTTAAAAGAAAGATATGCCAAAAGAACAAACCAAAAACTAGTTGCTGCCATTTTGCATAATACAGAGAAAAGTACTATTAATACCGTAAGGTATTTCTTTCTGCCCTTTTTTTTGTGTATAGGAATATGCACAAAGTATACACAAATACACAAATTATGTATGTGTATACATTTTACTCAATTCAAAGACTATATACAGTTTTTTATACATGGTCATGTCTTTTTTGCACATCTAAGAATATTTCCACAGTATCAAATCCTAGAAGACTTTACTACAGGTTGAAAAATTTCCCACAAAAATTTATTTTAAATAAAGGATTAAAATTATGATCCTACTACAAATTTTAGACAATACTACACTTCAGAAAAAAAATGCTATCAAATAGCGACAAGCACGATTTTACAATAAATCTCTGTGAATGTGGTAGGGAAAACAATTGTATTTTACTGCATTTCTTTGTCTTCTTATAATGTTAAGCAATGTATATATTTATTAGTTATTTATATTTCCTTTGAATTATCTATGGAATTTGCTGGGAGTTATCTGTTGATGGCATTTGTGAATTTTTTTAATTGAGGGCTAATAAAATTTATTGGTATATTTATTGATACATATCTGTATTAAGATATACCATATGTGATTGCCATTTTGTAGGTCAAAAATTAAATAGGTACACATAGTATTAATCATGATACATGCTGTTGATGTTTTTCTGCTGACCTTTTAAATTTATATAAAGCTGAATAGAGGACCATTTTATTTTTCTGCTTACCGTTCTTTCATGGTTTGCTATTGTGCTTGTGAGTTTTATGTAATGACTGAATCTCCAACTAGAGAATTTGGAGACAATTTTTTGTTTATCCTGTATTTTCAAAACTAGCACACAGAAGAAAGGAGCTCATAAATGTAGATTTTGCACTTTTATTTTTCACTTTTATCAAGGAATGATATTTAATATTCAGCAACTAATAATCTTTGGTCAGTCAAATGGGCACAGACCAGACTGTAGGGCTGAGTGCGGATCTAGAGGCCTTGTCAAACAGCTGACCCAGTTGTTGCATTATGTGGAGGGCATTGCTCGTCTTTTTGCAGGGAGGTAGGGAGGCGGGGTGCAGTTAACCTATTAATCTGTTCACGTTGAGCTGTAGAATCAGTCAAATTTCAGAAAAATAGAGCTGGTTTTGATTCTAAGAATGTCTTCCACTTACTAAAGTCATCTTTTAATAAAGAAACATAGGCCCAGAAGGTCAAGGACTTTCCTGAGGTTACACAGTTATAACCTCCTGGCCTGCAAACCTAAAGGTCACCAGTTTGATTCCTGGTCAGGACACATGCCTAGGTTGAGGGCCAGGTCCCCCACTGGGGGCGTGCGAGAGGCAGCCAATTCGTGTTTCTCTCGAGCATCGATGTTTCTGTCCCTCTTTTTCTCCCTTCCTTCCTCCCTCTCTAAAAATAAATAAATAAAATATTTTAAAAAATAAAAAATAAACAACAGAGATAATTTTGTGGTGAGGAAATTAAAACTGGTATTGGCCTCTTGTCCAAGTCCACATAAATCTCTAGAAGACATTTAACCTATAGAAATTAGATGCTATTTTGATTATAATAAGATGTATATAATGTAGATCAGATAATATTTATAAAACATAACCTGACAGAAAGGCATTTGTTGGTTTTCATGTGTGGCCATTGGCTAATTCAGCCTGAGCTCAACAGTGGGCCATTATAGATTCTGGCCCCCCGACTGAATGTGGCCCGATAGCCATATGCAATGAGATGGAGTCTCAGACATCTGGCAGCAGTGATTTAACTGAAGGCCCTCAAGGATTTGGGCCCTAGGCATTTGGGCATCGTTTTCAACATTGGACACCATTATAACAATTGATTCCATCTGGTCTGTTCTGGCTCAGAGGACTCAGATTTTCCTTAGAGATGCTATTGGCATGACTGGTTCTTGTTTATAGAATTTTCCATCTCCCCTAGCTGGCAGAGTCACATTTTCATTCATGGGACTGAGCTTTTCGTGTGCAGCCTATTCTCAATGCACAGCACAAGGGCAGTATAGGGTGGCTAATGATAAACAGAAGTGTTAAAAGTGCTTTACCAAACAAGTTTTAGGGTTTTTCTTGGTGCTGTGGAGACTCTAAACTCTCACAGTGCATTAATTTTCACAAGGTAAATAGAAAACCTGGAAACAAATATTGAATATTTAATAATATGATCCAAAATAGCCCTAAATATGTTAAGCTATTTAGCTAGCTGTGGATGACAGACTGCTATAGCTGTGAGGGACAGTAAAGGCTGCAAAGCTGCCCCCTCTGATTGTACAGATGGCAGAGGTCACACACCTACAAATCCCATGTACGTGCTGGTTCATGCTACAGTGTTTTCTACAGCAAATCCCAAGCAGCATCTTATTAAAAGATAGATCCTCGGATTTAAGAAAAGACTATTTTCTGTTTATAAATTATTGTAGATTATGGTTCATGTGAAAATGAGTTTATTCTTCAAATCTGACAACTTAATCTGAAAAATCAGTGAATGATCTGAGTTATTTGACAATTGGCCTTTTTATTATGAAACAACAGGTTAAATCACAGTAAGACAAGTGCTGGAATCTATTTGAAGGAATTTATTTTTTAAAATTTCTACTAGGCAGTTAATAGAAAATTCTCCATTAACAAGAGGAAAATTATTTATTTTAAAGTACTTCCCAACCTTTCAAGATATAGTAAAAATATGATCAATATTAATATGCTATTACTTTCTGCTGTGTTTTTACATCAACATTGCTTAACTTACTCCTATTGGTAAGTCAACTTGAGGGATATTGTATTCCTTATTTGCTTTCATATGCTGGCTTGTTTACATACTTTTGCTGCTTTGAATAGCCTATTATGTCTAATTTAATTTTTTTTATTTTAAATAGTTTCTTTTTGTCATATCATTAGACTTTGTAACAGAATGCTAAATTGACTCCTGGAAAGATTAATCAGAGGTGGATTAGATTGATAGTTAAGACTAAGCCTCTGGATCAAGCTCTGGTCACTGTCCTAGTCTATCACTTACCCTCTCATATACATCAATGTCCTCATATGTAAAATGGGCTAATAGTACTACATGCCAAATACACTAAGGTATGCAAATGTTTAAAACAGTGTCTGGCATTTCACTAATCCTAAATGAAAATTAGTTATTGTTATTATTAACCCATGTTAAAAGCAATACATAATAACTTTCATTAACTTAACAGTGTTAATCTTTCTCTTATTTTTTATACTTTAGTTAATATGTAGCAGTACTTTAAAATTGCCTTAAACTTTATTAGTGATTGCTTGTAAATCTGAGTATATTGTCCACAGGATAATTTTTCATTCTTATATAAATTAAAATGTCTGATTATTTTTATTTAATAGTAAAATTAGAAAATTACTATATTTTAGAAGTATACATTGATTCCATGCCCATTTGGAGTGTTTGATTAGATTTCCCCATTCTGTTTAATTTTTCATATATTTTTCTTACACTGCCTGATATTCTTCAGAGGTCTGCCCTACAGTGACCCAGAGCCCTGCGATGGCTCAGAAGTCAGAGAAGGGGACAAACGGAGAACGGGGTGTGCAGGCTCTCACGTCTTGGCGTTAGGCTGTTGTGGCTCTCGTGCTTTGCTCCCTCAGAGACTGAGCTCTTCCACATCAAACTCCTTGAGTAATTCTCACATATTTTCTGCTTTTAACTTAAAATTGTCCTTGTTTCATCTACTCCATAGCTTCTCAGTTGCACTGGGCCATGCCCACATTCTTCCAAGACATGTGCTGTATTTCTTACTGTGCCCATTAACAGAAAAACACCGAGATGATGAACTGCAGCGCTAAGCGTTGCTGAACATCACTCAACTGGCCAGTGGCTATTTTGGAGTCAAACTCATAGAAGATAAACAGGAGCTGTTATAGATTTGCTTTCCTGTAGTTTTCTCCTTCTTCCACCCTGTTATCCCACTGTTCAGAAACATGGTTAAAATGTTCAAAAGTTGGACAAGAAATTGCATGCATAACTTTTAAGATGCTGTCTCAAATGAACAGCAACCTAGTCAATCATTCATTTTCTCATTCACTCATTTATTGTTCAAAACTTTAGATAACTATTATATGTCAGGGTTAATCCTTATACTGATGGGACAAAAAATGTAAGCGAGAGTCCTTGTTCTAAAACATTTCTGCATCAGGCACCTTCCAGGCCAGGTTTGGAGATATGCTGCAAAGACTCACAGGACTCAGCATATAGCTGGGCCCATGGCTGATTTATTACATAAAAAGGGTATAAAGCTGAGTCTGCACAGGGGGAAGGCACTCTGGGGAACCAGGGCAAGTTTCCAAAAGCCCGCTTCAGCAGGAGGATGCAGGACATTTAACTCCCCCAACAATGGGTTGTGACGACACATGTGAAGTGGTGTTGTCAACAAGGAAGATCATCAGGAACCCAGTGCTCAAGGTGTTTTAATGGGGGCTGTGCACACAACTGCCACATACCCAAATTCCAGAGTCCCAGCAGGAAGGCAGGTGTTCAGCATAAACCATATTGTTTGCCCAAAAGGTTTAGCCACAGCGAGCTATTTGTATCCGTTAGGGAATGGTGGGAACCCTCACTAATTCTAACTTCTCAGATGTCAGCCAAGGGCCTTACAAACACGGTTTTCTAAGGATATCAGTCTCAGGCCTACTGTGTTAACTTTTTTCTGCATGATCTTACATTCAAGTGAGGGAGGCAAGAAGAGTGTTTAAAAAGGTAAAAAGAGTTATTGGATTATAAAAGGAAACTCAACTAGCTCTGCCTGGAAAAGTCATGGGAAGCTTCATTTATGAAGACAATCATTGAGCTGGATCTTGAAGGAATGGTGAGATTCCCAAAGTCTAGAGTGAGGAAAGGCTTTCCTCCATGCAGAAGTAACTGTATTCAATGCAGTAAAGAGATTATTGAGAAAGTCTCTGTGTAGGAGCACAGGGCCTGACAGGGAGTCAGAGACAGGGGAGACCGGTTGGAACAGGGACATGCAGTGGTGTGGTAAGGCACCATTAGAGATTTTAATCAGAAGAAACGTGTGAATAAATTTGAAAAGTGTACCTGGTAGCAAGATTGGACAAGGAAGAGTTTGAAGGCAGACCAATTAGGAGGCAGAAGATGGTGATGATGTGACCTAAGGCTCCTGTGGTGGAACCAGGACATGGAGCAGCAGCCCTCAACCATGAAGGGGCAAAGAATTACATGGGAAGCTTGAAAGAATGGGATGTCTGGGTCCTACTCAAGCCGTTTAATGTCTCTTAAAAAAAAACACTCTGTATGCGTTCTCTTCCGTAGCTCTCTTACTCTATAAGGCTATCAGCCAGAACCTCCAAGTCCACTGCGTAGTCATTTCATTATTAGAATCAAGGACGTAATTCCCTCCTCACTTTGACGATAAATTGAGATGCAAATCCATATGGCAATCTACCTTAGCCAAATAACTTTATCTATTCTCAGATGATTCTAGCCAGTAAATCTGTTTGCAGTGAGAAATTTCAATGTTTCTGCAGAGTATTCAAAGAGGTGATTTTGTTCTCTTGTAAAGTGTAGACCAAAGTGCTTGTCAAAAGTGCAGTTTTGATGGACCCTAATTACATAAGATCCACATCAATTTATGTAATTACTTCTTGGTAGTTTGATGCATATTACATGTATGATTTGTATGCAAGACTTAAGAAATGGGTTTAAAGATGTTTTCAACACGTATCGTAATTAAATGCAAAGTATTTAAATAAGATCATTTTAAAGTAACACAAATATGAGCATATCCAGCCAAGTACAGTTTTCTTTGCTTTTGTTTCAATATTACTTTACATTATTTCATTTTACAGTATATGATGGCACAAAATAAACTTGCAAGGTTTGCACAAAATAATTTGAGAATATACATGTGTTTTTTTCTTTTATTTTCATTAACTAGACATTATTGGGTTTCATAGTGATGTTCTATTTGAAATGTAATGAAGTACCTTCTTCAATAGCAGTTTATTGGCTATTTTAATTGAATAAAATGTTTCAAGAATGTGTTAAGATCAACTTACTTGTTATATACACAAAAATATGTCTTTGAGCTTTCTTAATATCCAAAGGGGAGTCCTTGGATATATTTAATGTTCCCATGAGCTATGTGATTAACAACTATAGCAAAATATGTTGGAGAAAACCACCTTCAAAGGTTTTCCAATGGTGGTTTAATTAACATATAGTGGACAGAAAGCCAACAGTGTGTTCAAACACACAATTCAAAGATCCCTCCTGTTGCTTTTGTTTTCACTGCAGCTGGGAAGGGAAAATTACATTACATATATCCCTTCATCTTGCTCCCAATGATTTGTTTTGGTGGTGACTTAAAATTTTTTTCAGTTTGAAAGCTCATGAAGTGTATAGAAATAATTTACAGCATAGATAAACCAGCCTGTGGTTGGTTTGGGCAGTTTTTCTCAGTCTTTATTCCTGTAAAACATTCATTTTTGACTTCTTTAAAAATGATTCTGAAATAGGACCAAAATCTAAGCCAGTTTTATACTTCGGTCTTGATGAACCATGTACTACTGAATTAAGAACATATAAGGATACATCCTTTGTGGATGATTGGGTAGTCGTGCTTATAAATAACATAAACAGAGAAAAAGAATTGGTTCTAAAATAGCAACCAAAAGAAAATTCATGGCGTTCCAGGACCTAAAGCTCACAAGTGTTCTCATCACAGAACTCTTGGGTCCTCCTTTAGATTTTTGTTTATGTTTTGTAAACACAGAGCGAGCAAGTGATCCATTTTGATCAGTTACATGGGTTAAGGTGGCAAATTCTAGGAGGAGCAAGCCCATCCGTGATGGAGGCAAAGCAATCAATGACTGTAATAGCTGATCTGACAGTAAAGCAAGAAAAAAAAATTATAAGACTCTGCTAAAAATTTTAAAAGAACAAACACCAAAACTCCACAGCTCTGTGGAGACCTACCCTTGTAAGTGCTAGAGTAAGCATTTATTGTTGTTTCGTACAGGAGGCCTACCTGTCTGCTCAATTTACCTTCCCCAATAATTCTGCTGACAAAGTTTGTAATGGTCACTGCAAAAACAAGAGTGTGACGCACTAATGAAACATCCCAAACTTCAACGTAAGTGGTGTTAAAAGGGAAAGTTCAGCATATCAAATATTTCAGCTTTACCTGAGCAGTAATAGATTCCAGAGAGAGAGCACCAAGCCAGAAGTGACCAAGAGCACTCTAAGGACAGGAGCTAGGGGAGAGACTCTTAGGAAGAAAAGGTAGAAGCAAAGTAAGGAAGCTATTTGATTGGTTATTGCTTAAGCATCTGCTTGATTTGGGAAAGCAGAGTTGGCTATTTGTGCCTGGTTGTCCTTAGGTTTTGATTCTTTAATCTTGAGGAACGGAACGTACAGGCTTAGGTTTGGGTTTGCTTACTGCGTGGGCTGCTAATGAATTAGTATCACCTCAGTCCACGGAATGGCCTCTTCGTTTAATTCACCATGGGGAATGTGAACTTTATATCCCCTAAATTTTGGAACTCCTTTTTATTTCTTCTCTTGGGTAAGAAAGCAAGGAGAAAATGAGAAAGGGGAGGGGACTCAGGAAGTTGAGAAATCCAATCCCTGTGCAGAGGGTTCCTCCCCCAGTGTTAGTTATCCCACCCACTCCCTGCCAGGACCTCAGGGGCTCGGCTGCCATTGCTGGCCTAACAGGCATCGTGGAAAGTACTATATTTGTCTTGTGCTATAAACATCTGAAAAGATAGTGATAACATTATTACCAGTCAACTAATAGCCAACAATAATACCAATTTAAAAGAAACCCAGGGTTGCTTTGAAATTCTGTTTTGAAGATTTTAATAAAGTCTTAAGTCTTTGAAGTTTTCCGTATACTTTCCCTAATTTACATTACAGAGGAAAATACCTCTGGTTCAAGCTATTCCTTTTGAGTGATTTAAAAAAAATTTTTTTGTATCTAGGACCGTTTAATCCATTAGCTGCGTTACATTTCTACTTTCTTGTCTAGATTGTTTCCAATAAGGACTCTGTAGATTTTCAGTCATTCTTCCATGACTACTTGTACGCAGACAGCCACCACCCCCAGTGCAAGGCAAATGCACAACTCTAAAGTTAACCTAAGTGTTGTGCTAGGAGGTCTTAATTTGGTTGTTATAAAACTTTTATTGCTTACTTTTGTTGTAAGCTGCCTCGTATATTTTTGGTAATGAGACAGAATGTATAAATAAAGCAAATCAAATTGCTCTATGTAGCTTTCTGCCTAGAATCAGGTCTTAGAGCCTGACACACCCTCAGGAAGAGTGGCCTGCTTCTGCAGGTGAGATACTTTCATTCCCAGTTAAGATATAGGGTAACTAAAGCACAGAGAGTTTTGTGAATTATGCCAGACCCCATATCTAGCAAACATAACAGGAAAAATTTCACCCAGGGTTTCCTGATTCCTTGCATAGTATTTCTCCTGTTATGCAATTCTGCCTGGTCCGAAGAGACTATCAACAGTTCATTCATCCATTCACTCATTGATTTATTCATTCAGCAAATATTCGCTGAGCATCGTTCACATGCCAGTGGGAAGAGCAGTGTAAAAAGGAAACATTTCCTGGAGTCTGGGAGGCAACTGTGACCAACCCTTGAAGTACATGAATTCTTTTCAGCCTTACAACAGTTCTATGAATTGAACACAGTGCTTCATTCTTGTGATTTTTGCAGCATTCCTGACCATTACCATCTCCATGTTTTTTTTAAATTCTATTATTTTATGAGCCCATGGCAAGGTCCAGATTGCTGATATTGTGCTAGCGTTTCTCTCTAAGCCATATCCACTAAAGTATCAGGCAGTGGGAGATCTTCTAAGTTCTTACAATGAAACCAAAGAATAGTCTCTGTCTAGAAGAATTATCACTTTTTTGAGGTAAAAGGGAAATATTTTAGACCGTTTGCCTGTCGTGAGTACTGGTAGCCTTACCTTAGTTATTAGAGTTGCAAAATGGCTGACGCAGTGGTATTATAAGCCATATGAAATACATTTTGGCTTCTTGGAATGTTCCTGCATGGAGGGGAACATCACAGTTATAATTAAATCACTGGTCCCTTAGCTTTTTTTTGAAGCCATATCCTGCCAGTTATAAAGCCTGTCGATTCATATCTTTTGGTAATAGTTGTGTGGAAGAGGGCTGTTCTTCTTAGTCAGAAACTGAATTTCTCATGCTTGTGCTACATCTTCCCCTGCTGACCTCCTGAAATGAAAGACTAGGAGTAATGATTAAATTTAATTTTCCCTCCTGCAGTGGCAGGATAAGCTGGGCCAGTCCCTCCAGATGGCTTTCAAATACCTTTGTGATTCGATCTCCTTGCCTTCCCATCCATTTCTCTAAGTGCCTATCACTGTCATTCTTTGCCTCCCTGACAAGATTCCAACGTAGGGACAGCACAAGCGAACAAGAATGTTTGTGATGGTTCCTGAGGGCGTTGCTTATTAAATGACTTTGGCCGTGAACCAAGTCTGACTTGTGAGCTACAAGGCAGGCTAGCACATTTACATGAAGATCATTCCATGTATTATTTAACCCATTCAAACACATTGGTGTCTCTTTGCGCTTCAGCACAACTCACGTGAAACAAATAGAAGCTCAAATGTTAACAAGGTCAGATTTTTATTTTCAAATAGACTGAGAATCATTTGGTTTTCATTCCTTTGTTTGGATTACAGCTCGTTTTCTCAGAACAACTGGAGAATGTGTATGAAGTATGTATGGAAGGCAGGGAATAAAGGGACTAAAAATGCATCACTTTAGGGCTGCACACCTGTTTCAGAGACTCTGCTGCATCTGCACATTAACCATTGTCGCAACTCGTGGTGTGTCCTAAAATTGAATTCCACTCAGAGATTTGCATAGCAACTCAAAATATTGCAGTTAAACAGATTCCACTTATATGAGTTAGTTTTCTATTTTCATAACTAGCAGAATTTTTTTCCTACTCAAGTTGATAGCATGTGTATGATTCATAGCAAGTAGTAATACCTTATTTTATTTCTTTTCAAACAGACTGGCAATATCAACTTCCTCAGGCCCTCCCACAAGCAGAAGAGGAGATAGAAGTAGACACACATGCATTCAGCCACCGGTGGAAAAGGAACACAGATTCCCTCAAGGCTGTGGACACGAACCGAGCAAGCATGGGCCAAGACTCCCCAGAGCCCCGGAGTTTCGCAGACCTGCTGCTGGACGATGGGCAGGACAACACCACCCAGATAGAGGTAAGTGCTCTGGGCAACTGCAATGGACTAATGAGTATATTTCTTGTAAGGCACTCAACATACGCTGTCCCTTCAGCTCAATCTAGAACTTTTGGACTTTTTTTGGTAAGGATCAATTTAACTCATTTAATAAATAATTAAATTGTTAATATTTAGGAATTCAATAATAAGTAATTATAATGCTATCAAATGAATGAATAGCTAAACCATTCAATCACCCATACATTCATTTACTCATGAAATGGACGCACGTGGGCTTTGGTGTGTGGTGACGGTGATGAAGAGGATACGGAACCTGCCTGTAAGGAATGTATTGTGTACGAGGGTCTGAGTGCCATCATCAAGTCACCTCTGTGCCATGTCATATGTGCAAAAAATGTACAGGCTGTAGCATGGCGGGCATGGAGGGAGGAGTGTTCATTGGCTTGGGGTCAGGTGGGCTGTTGCCAAAGAGGTTAATTCTAGGAGTGGGCTTTTAGGCAAGGGCTTGGCAAATTGAGAGGAGCCTCTGGGTTGCTGTCCTGTCAGCAGTAAGAGAGGATTCCTCTCGGAGTGAATTGTATCTGTGGTGACCGAGTTGCAGAACAGCATGGTACACTACGGGGTCTCGCAGGATGACCAGCTCTCCTGGGTTGCCCAGAGCTGGGGGTTTCCTGAAGGGTAGGACCATCAGTGCTAAAAGTGGGGCAGTTCTGGGCAAACTAGGATGGTTGGTCACTCTCAGACTGTAAGTAGTTCTTTGTTATGGGTAGAGCTATGAAGTGGAGGGGGGAGGAATTGGAGATGGGTTTGGTGAGTCTGGAATTTTGCTGAGGGCAGATTTAAGGCAGATTTTAGGGTGACCCAGAGGCCTCAAGGGTAGTATTGCTTTGCTTAAGTTTCCATAGTAATTAGCATTGCAACTCATAAAATTGAACTAGTTATTGTGCTAGATATAGCAAAAACAAACAGATAAATCTTACGGGAATGAGAAGAAACCACCCAAATGAGAACAAGAGCTGTTTTATTCAGTTTGCCATGGCGAGGGGGCCAGCCTCCATCACTTGCCTTTGGTGGAGGCTTAAAACATTCAGGGAAGTGGGGAAGGTTTCAGTTAAAAAAAAAAGATTTTCTTGTAAGCTCTGACCTGGAGAAGCTGGAAGTGAGCTACTGAAAAACAGCATCTCGCATGATTGGTTGAGGGAGCATGTGTGGCTCTCTGTGGTTGGCCCTGAGTTGGATGCAAGGAGAAAGAAATAAGGAAGCTGTCAATTACTACCCAAATCCTGCCCATCGTTGGCCAATTGCTGCTCGGATGGTGTTCTGGCTCCCTGAACTGGTTGCTGTGGAGGTCGGGGTCAGAGTTCTGCTGTCATCCATGGGGTGGCCATTGTTTGGTTGTATATTCTCTTTCACTCCTAAGTTTTCATTTCTGACTTCTTCCAGGTGACAGACCTAATCTTTTTTAAGAATCAGGCATCGTTCTTTTTACTGCCCTGAACTACTCGTTATTTAGGAAAAAACTCAACTTCATGCAACAGATACTACACAATCCTGCCAATAGTATCAAGGCACCATTTGTTCCCTCATTAGTGAGAGGACTCTTCAGTAGATCTGAAGCACAGGCCAGTGGGGGTCTGTGCATGTGAGAAGCCTGGCAGTTTTCAAAACCCCTCTCCATCTCTTTAATTAGTACGGACTCTCGTGGTCCCTGGTGGCCTCAGCCAGGCCCCTTAGCAGCCAGCAGAGGATGTCAAACCAGGAGCAGAAGTCAAACAATATCTATAAGAGGCTATTCTGACTCCTGCAGTGTGCCTACTATTTTGGCAACTGTGTTGTTATAACAACACAGAGTAGGCAACATTATTCTTCCCTGAGAAGCTCTTTAGCTAGGTGCAACATAAAGAAAGGAGAACTGAACAGAAGCGGAGGTGTTTACTCTCTGCACAGAACTGTACCCACTAAGACTGGAAGACGGGAACACAGATTCCTAGGACTCTGTGATCTCCATGCAGGTTGCTGAATTTTCCTAATCACTTGTGAAATAGAAAATCTTTTTGCTCAGGGATATATTACTCTCCTCAAAATATAATCCCAGTTGTTATTATAGCTGTGATTTTGTTATTCAGCTGTTTTTTTTTTCTTTTTTCTACCTTAACAGAGGGAGACCACATATATCACATAATATCAGTGATTCCAAATCAGTAAAAAGAAAATTCAAGGATGGTTCAGGAAGCTGTTTGCTGGGTACTCACTTGGTGTTTAGATCCCCCAGGCATTGTATGGATAATCCTCACATCAGCCTAGAGAGATTTGTATCCCCAGGTTCACTGGTAATCTCAGTGACTTTTACATGATGGCAGTTTTAGATTTAGGGTTAGTGTTTTTCCTAAGGACTCCCATTAATGAGTAAAGAGGCTGGTATTCAACCTCAGGTCTGCCCAGCCCCTCAGATTTAGCACTTCTACTTGACTTGGCTTTCTCTAATATACAGGGAAAGATAAATGGACTGCAGCAGCACCCAGATATCAGTGTGAGAGTAGCTTTGGCGCTTCAGTCTGGCTAGAATGGCTCTTGTCTTCCAAGAAGCTAGATATTACAACAAGAGGACTGCCTTTATGTTGAGAGTTATTTCTTCTGATGGGGTTCTGGGATCTTTGATAAAGATGACTGGGGATCTAAAGTCCCATTAATCATCTCCTGACACCACCACTAATGCTGGAAACAAAAGCCTAGGTCAGAAACTTTTCTGCAAAGTGTATTTATCCTGGCCCTTGAAGTACTATTTTTGAATACTGTTGTATTTCTTTTGGGAGAAAGTACTTCTCTTGGATTGAGGTAAACAGGAGTAAAAAAGAAAGGAACCAAATGGTTACAGAGTACCTACTCTGTCCTGGGCCCTGGGACATGATCTTTCTTATCTTTTAGGAATAAACATTTTGCTTTATGTTGCTCATTACAAGCAATAAGCAGGAACGACTCTGTGTGCTTTTTCTTTGAAAGGCTTCCACAGTCTATCTCAGGAATCCGAATTATTTTGCCCGAGGGCCCTGGCTACAGTGGTGGTTCATAAAATAATCCGCATCCCAGTGAGACTGAAACCCCAGGATGTATTCCTGTGCATGGCCTCGCTTCTGCCATGTTTGGAGTTTCTATCCCACTGTCACTCAACAAAGTCAAAAAAGAAAAGACAATAGCACATTTACTATTTTGGCACAGATTCATTATGAAACAAAGACAGTCATTCTCTTAAATTTGTGACTGTTTTTTCTGGCTCTGCACAAGAACAGATAATGGAGGGATTGTAAAACCTGGTATCCCAGCTAAAGAATTCTTCCAACTGAAGTTTGTTGTTGTTGTTGTCACCATTTTTTAAAAATATCCTTCCCTTAAAGATAGAAAGGTGTCTTAAAAATCAATTGCATTTCCTGTTGAACAAGCAGGAACTCAACAGTAAGCAGTGCCACTGTTGATCAGAGTGTTGGTTTATGTAAGAGTTTCTTCTTGTATTTTCTCTGATCATGTGGACATGTAAGCACTTAGCCAAGTAGAAGAACAGGGCCTTCTTCTGATGTGTAGGTATTTAGAGAGAGGTGTCATAAAGCCATCACTCCTGTGCTACTTTTTGTGATGATTTTGGGAATATAAGTGTTTCCAGAACTTTCAGGTAAAGTAGAATTCCGTTCAGGGCACGTCCTTGTTTGAGCCGCCTTCAGGGAACCCACGACCCCGGGGCACATGCATGGGTGAGCCGGGCACGAATCTTCACCTCGCTGCCTGCTGCCCTTCCGTCTTCTGGCACAGAGAACTCGGCGGTGCCTTATAGAGTGGAGGGGGGCTGAACAGACAGTGTTTGGTAAGAGATACTGATCCATAAAGCACAACTTTATTATCTTATTCCTGTGTAATGGTGCTGGTAAAATATAGTTCTTTACTTTACAGACACCGACCCCTAATTCCTTTCTAAGGCACTGAACCAAATACATGCTTTTATCCACATGCAATATTTGGAGCTTCATATTCCAACTCTTGGGACAATGAAAGGGTTTCCGAAAACAATGATCAAGTGTGATTTTTTTGTCTTGATTGACAAGTACCTGGGTGATTTAAAGAAGGGAAGATTTAAAAATAGGGCTTATGGATCACGTCAGTGGAGCTTTATGATCCAAACTGCTTCAGAAATTGTCAGCTTGACCACTCTCTCTGAGGTGATGCAGGTGTGTCTGGACCACCAGCCACACTTTAAGTTGCAAGGACTTAGAGCACCTAGTACCTAGTGGTTTTAAGGATGTAAATGTTCTGAAAGAGATTAAATTGAGTTGCTTACCAATAGCACATCGCATGGATTTCCCATTCTGGTATCAAATTAAAAACTGCAGGCGTTTCCAGCAACTGTTGCATCATCTATGTTTGCCTTACAGCCCTGAGGAAGGTGCATTCGAGAGTGGTCACCAAATATATGTGACAGATGTAGTTAAAAACTAGAGATCAAACATTTTCCTCCTAAATACATTAGGGGAAAACTCTCTTTGATCTTCTGTTATGGTCTACATTGTCCCTGTGTCTGCATCTTATTTTTATAACTTGTAAAATATGTTTCTTTATAAAGTTAGCAATTGCTAATTGCTGCACACCTGGTTCTTGTGTGTGTTCTAATATTTTATTGCACTCTGTCACTAGGTAATATATTTGAAAGGCAAGAAATCACTGTCAAATGCTTAATCTAAAAAAGAGTATGGTTGCTTTGATGATTATCTTACAAAGAAGAAGGAGGATTCCATAATATCCCACGTGGGCAGAATGTCCACAGCATGTTTGCAGGATGGAGAATACATCAGAATATTCTCAGATAATGAAAAGCCTATGGCTCGCATGTCTCAGAGATCTGAACACTAACAACAATGAACAAAAATATAGGGTAGTAATCAAACACATTGCCCAATTTCACAGAAATGGAGTAATGAAAACTAGTGGAATATGGCTGTGCTGAGTCTTTGCAGGCCACTATTCTGCACAGTGATCTCATGGAAGAGAATACTTACATATGAGATGCATGCAATAATGAAGGTTTGTGACATTTTCGGGGGGAAAAAAGGACCAGCTGATACTGCACAGCTCTGTTACTATATTTATGGTGAATGTGAAAAGCTTGTGTAGATTTCTTTAATGAAACACTTCCAGTGCAGGGAATGTTACATCTGTAGAGGTTTCACTACATGGTTGCAGAAACAGGAAGCTGAGCAAAGGGAAGAATAGGATTAGTCCTGAAGGAGCACACTTATTTGACTCAAGAATGAACTGAAGTTTCTCAAATGCATGTAGGTGTCGGATTTGCTCCCACAAATGATAAGAAAGCATTTGAGGGCACCTGAACCAAGTTATGAAGAAAGCGCTAGAATGTAGCCAGGTACCAGTATATCTAGACAGTAAGTTACACACAGATAAACAGGGGCAGGACATGAAACTTCCTTTTATACTTAGTGTCGTAGTCCCTTGGGCCACTATAACAAAAATGCCATAGACTAAGTGGCTTAAACAACAAGTATTTATTTCTCACAGTTCTGCAGTCTGGGAAGTCCAAGATCAAGGTGCTGACAGATCTGGTGTCTGGTGGGAGCCTGCTTCCTGACTGATGTAGGGCCATCCTTCTGTTGTGTCCTCGTATGGCTGAAAGGGCAGGAAAGCTCTCTGGGGTCTCTTTCATAAGGGCACTAATCTCATTTATGAGGGCTCCATCTTCATGACCTTAGCACCTCTCAAAGGTTTCACTTTCTAATTTGATCACATTGTGGGTTAGGATTTCAACATATGCATTCGGAGGGACACAAGCATTTAGTTCATAACACTAAAGCATTAAGGTGTTTGGGATTTACCAGGAAAGTATTGAATTCTTGGGAGCCACTGAAAGTTTTTAAACAGGAAAAGGCAAGATTGCTTTGATGCTCCTAAAATATTGCTCTGGGTTGGGGTGAGTGAGGATTTCATCAGACAGCCCACGTCTGGACATAGAAAGATGAATTAACTTTAGATGAGAATTGTGGAGTGACATGAGAAAGTAGTTAGGGAAAAGGCTATGGATGAGCATAGGAATTTGAGAAGATTCAGATTTTGAATTATTAACTTACATCAGTTGTTGTGGACAAAGTTTTCCCCAACCTTCTGGTGCCTGCTTGACTCGCAGGGTTAATTGCAGACGCTCACCGTCGCCCTCCCCGCAGGGGAGTCGACCACAGCTCTGGGCAACACCCATCTCATGTGGGTTGGGTACTGGCCTTATGTCTTCAGCTCTGCATTGTAAAGATTGTATGTTAATTGACAATAAAATCTATTCCAATGTCTTCTGTTTTGATAATTGACAAAAACATGTAGGTTTAAGCTTCGGATTTAATCCCGTTCATTTTTTATGGAATACTAATGAGGGCTTTTAGTTTTTAAAGAAAAAATGCACTGAAAACAGTAAAGCGGGCAGAACTGATCTGCAATTATTGCTCATCCTCTAAAAAGACAATGAGGATTAAAATAGAGTATCATATATCTTGCTTGGTTATAGATTATTCCTTGCTTGACATGCTAGGTCTTTATTGAAACAAAAATGGAAAAAGATTCATAACTGTCTTTCAAAGAGTTATATAAAGAATAACTGCATTATCTCTGTGATGCTTCCTCATGCACTAATTAAGTTTACTTATAGGCATGGCATGGAAATAGTCTTTGGAATGATGCATACAGGTTGTAAAATTATTAAGTGTGTTAGTCATAATTTATTTGCAGAACAAGAATTATGTTTCAGAGTGAATAATATACTTGAATTCTCAATGTCCAAAGAGAAATAGTATATTTAACTTACCCCACCAGGAACCTGAGATTAATTATAAGAATATTGCAGAGTTATCCCTACCTCAGTTTCTTAGCCACTCATGAGGACCCCGTCATGTTCTCTGTCTCTCTCTGTATTAACTACTGACAGTGATAGGGGACTTCTGATATAGAAAACATCCGATAACTACTAATCATTTGAATTTCTATTTTATCGTCTTGCAATCTCATTTTTCTTCTTTGCTCAGACTAACGTTCAATAGGAGATTTAAAATCTCCTGTTCAATAGGAGATTTAAAATATACTTTTATGAAAATTATTATTTTCAATAAAAAATTACAGTACAGCCCAATGTCATAGGTCTAGATCTGTATTTACTAGATTTGAAAAACTCATGCTGAAGAAACAGATTAATTGGTTTGATGATCCAGAATGTGTCCCATCTTCATATGCTGAGCAAAGGGCTCAAGATGAAGAAGCAAGTGGCCCTAAGTGTGGGCTGGACTTCAAGAGCAGAAAAGCCAGCAGATGCTCCTGTCTGCTGTCCTCCTGGCAGCCATGCAGAGGTGGCCCACAGTGGGCTAGCGCTCTGGGAGGGACGACATGTCCTGTCCGCCTGTCCTCCTTGTTGGACAAGCATGAGAAGAGCTTTGCACAAGGGAAGTAAACATTGAAGGATCAAACTCCAGGCAACCCAGGCTTCCTGCCAGCCATTTCAGAAGGCCTAGGAAATGCCAGCTACCAGCACCTGGGTGGGGTTGTCAGGTTCCATGGAATGTTGCGTTCAAGATCAGTTCATCTCCTTGTGGAGAGCGTATCCTATTGTGGGGGCTGGAAAAATAGTTTTCCTCTTATGCTTAGAAGTTCTTCTGGCTGGACTAATAATCAAATTAACATAATACAGATTAACAGAAAGAAAATGCCAAATTTATTAAATATATGTGGGGATTTTGTATGAATATTAGACCTAAGGACGGATTGGACAGTTAAGAGCTTATATGTCATCTTGAGCTAAGGAGAAAAGGAGGTGGGTTATGGTTTGGGACTTCATAGGGCAGGAAGGCAATTCACATGGAGATGGAAAAGCAAAAGCTGGTTAAATAAATGTTCGCTGGGCCGTCTTTAACCATAGGGCACAGAGACCGATCAAAGGGTCCTTGCTAGGTTCCTCCCTATCTGCTACACTTAATTTATATTAAACTCTAGTTATCTGTGATGAAATCCCCCTTTCTGGACGAGATCGTCTCTATCTAAATTTCTTTTAGGCAGTTGTGGGGAGGACAGAGGTTTGTTCCTGAGTCTTCAGATTCTTGAAAATAACCAGCTTAAAATAACCAGTATCTCAAAACGCATATTTTGGGTTGGCAAGTTCTACTTCCCTTTACGATCTTCTCAGCTGTCTGGTTTCTGGGGAGCAAAAAAGAGAGCTTCAGGGGTCATTCACTAGACAGTCTCATTTTATATTAATGCACTATGTTTTAAAGACTAGTTTTTTATGATTTTTTTTCAGAATTAGAAATAAAAAAAAGAAATAGAGTAATAAAAGTGATTATGGCTCAAAGACTAAATAGGAGTGGGAACAGGCATGCTCATAGCATGGCTTTTATTACTACATCTGAGGGAATATTAGTTCCACCACTTACTCCCATGAAGATTTGTAGGGTCATGAATCTGCCAGCCCCCATGGCATGAGCTGAGCTCACTTACTGTTTAAAAATACTAATACCAGTCTGGTACACTAAATCACACCAGGTCTTTGCCTTATTTTATCTAACAATTTATAAGCATTTTATAATTTAGCACCAATTCACTGAAAAAATAAGGAATATAGGCCTGTGATAAACAATGGTGTTCTGTAATTTTATGTGATACCACATGTTTCTAGAGACCTTTACCAAATGTTGTGATTTAGGTGGAAAGACTATGAGGTCTACAGAAAAGTGAGCCATTACAAATACAGAAGATATTTAAAATTTTCTGATTATTTAAACTTAAGATATGAAATATTGTATTTCTGTTTTAAGCATACTTTGCTAAGCATGCACAGGACTTCTACACCTTGCATCTCCAAAGCAGTTTGAAGGTAGATCAGGGTCTCTTTAAAACAAAGCGTGCATTTGTATACTCATAGTGATTGCTACTTTTGCATTGTCATAAAGAAATCTGTAATATGCCACTCTATTTAAACAAGGCATCTGATGGCCAAAGGTCTTTTTAAGAATGGGTAGTAACATTCAGAATAAAAAGAGACTGCCCTAATTTTCTTTCTGTGAATCCTGAAAAGCAAACCATTTTGTTCATGATCCACAATGCATAGATACCTGAATCTGTCAAGTCAAGAGAAGAATTGAACTTTGCAGCCCCTGGGAACTGTTGTTTTGAGCTATTTTCTACATGGCATTTCAAACCTGAGCTATTAAATTGAAGTAATAGTTTGGAACCCATGGCACTGAATTGAGTGAATGAATGAAACACTGGTGATACTATTTCTCTTTTCCAAGTAATTTCTCTTTTGTAAACTTCATATATTTACACTGTCTTTAGCTTAAAGAATAAAACTACAGACCACACTGACATTTGTCTTTTAGACACTATCTATTAATCAGTCACATATTTATCCATCTTATTTTAGATTCATAGTGCTGATCCCACTTGTGGCCAAAGGAATTCGAAAGAAAACTTTGCAAAACTGGTTTCTACCTGTTTACATCAAATTTTTCATTTAGATACAATCATAACTGCTACTTCAAGGGTTTTAAAAAATTGCTTTGTAAATGTGTATTTCTCACCTTGTTATTAAAAAGAGAATGTGATATATTCTGTATACAACATCAATTGCATAAAAGGACAAAAGAAAAAACTGCACTTTTAAAAAGGTTTCTTTTTTAGATGGGAGTGGAGAGGGATAAAGAGAAGGAGAGAAGCATCAATGTGTGGTTGCCTCTCACGTGCCCCCCAGTGGGGACCTGGCCCACAACCCACGCATGTGCCCTGACTGGGAATCAAACCAGTGATCTCTTGCTTTGCGGGCCGGCACTCAATCCACTGAGCCACACCAGCCAGGGCAAAACTGCATTTTTATCTACTTAAGAAAAATGTTTAAACATTTTCAGAGCAGACTGTTTTTTTGGTTGCTGATCACTTGTGAATGCAAATTACAGTAAATGGTAAATGACTGTGAGCCTGTTCTTCCTGATTTTCTACTGACTTTTTAAACGTTGGTAATAAAAAATCTGGGGAGAGGAAATGATTTCCAACTTTAAAATAGTGCTTGATACAAAGCAATGAGTGAGTCAGCCTGGAAGCAGAATCTGGGACCCACATTAATTTTCTTTGTTCCTTTCTGTTCTCACACTAGCAGTGCTTTCTCCCAATGATCTTCCCCGTCTGCTCAGTGACCACCACACCAATGTATCAATGTCTTCCTTTGGGCTGTAGCTACAGTGGGAGGTTGAGGTTTTAAAAACCCTTATGTGTAGGCAGAGTTGCTATATACTAGAGATTTTTCCCTAGGCCTGCCAATGGGAGTCTGGGTGATTTGTAATGTTTGTGCATGTTTTTGTGTGTATCTGTTTTGTGTGTATGTATGTGCACATGCATACATGTGTGATCATTCCTAATCGTGGTAAATAAGAGGGAAAAATAAATGTGGCTTAGTCCCTTCCACAGACATCTAGTTTATACTTGAGTTAGGTGTCTTCTTTCCCTGAGCATCCAGTCAGCATTTTTTTTTCATGAGGACAATGATAAAAATTATATAGCTACGTGGGGACTGGCTAACACTCCCTTTTGCTTCAGTGAGTGCCTTAAGCTTTAATTATACTCATTAGATTATGGCTTTGGAAGATAAGGAGGGGACGCAATGAGAAGAATCAAAACATAATGGATTACTTTTAAAAATAGGGTCTGAAATGGGGAGGACTGGGAAGGAGAAACAGTGGCAGACTCACGACAATGGAACAGTCCAAATGAGGCTCTCCAGTTCTCTCTTCCTGTGTATCCCCCTTTGGCACACGCATGCATCCCTGTGAGGCCGGCTCCCCATGTCTGTGTCCATCACTGCAGCCCTTCTTTCTTTGTGGCATATTTGCCCTCTCAACCAAGTATTTCTCTTGACTGGAAACTCAGATTACCGGCAATGTGTGCACTCTGAAACCATTGTGCGTGTCTCCATTGCTGTAACCCCATGGGAAAAGAATAAGGAGATTCTCTCCTAGAATAAGTGAGAGGGACTATTTAAAGCATGGTTTGGCAATAAAACTCCCTGGGTATCACTCCAAACCGTATCACCATGAAATGACCAGACTATTTCAAAAGATCCCATCTTGGAAACTCATGCAGATTACTACCTCCATAAGGGATGAAACAAGGCTAGATACACTCCAATTCCTTCCATGCTGTCTCAAAGGGTAGGAGCTCCTTCTTTCTTTCTGCTGCATAGAATTCCATTGTGTAAATGTAGCATATTTTTTTGATCCATTCATTAACTGATGGGCACCTAGGTTGCTTCCAGCACTTGGCTATTGTAAATTGTGCTGCTATGAACATAGGGGTGCATAGATTCTTTTGGAAAGCGAAATAAGCCAGGCAGTGAAAGACAAATACCATATGATCTCACCTTTAACAGGAAGCAAATCAACAAAACAAAGAAACAAGCATAATATAAACAAAAACACTGAATTTGAGAACAGTCTGACAGTGACCAGAGGGGGAGGGGAGGGAATTTCAGGGGAAAAGGGGAACGGTTTAGAGCAACAAGTATAAAGGACTCATGGACAAAAACTATGGGGGGGTGGAAATGGGAGGAAGGTGGGGAGGGCTGGGGTGGTGGGCTGGGGCGGGGTAAAAGACAGAAAACTGTACAATATCAACAATTAAAAAATACTGATTAAAAATTAAAAAAATAAAAATAAAAATAAAAAAGATATAAAAAAGCCATTAAAGTCTAATATCAGAACATTTAAAAAAAAAGGCTAGATACATATGCTGATGTTCATAAAACATGTATCGGTTTGAGGCAAATATTACTGGATGCAAGGAGAGTAGTATTTAACTGATGATTCGACATAAAACCCAGAAAGGATAGAGAGGCTATCCTTCCTTTTTGACCAAGAAAACCAACATTCAATTGTGGATTGGACTGTAAGTAAAATAGAATGTGACAAGAAGTAGAAGTAGATTTCTGATTAAAAAGCCTGATAGTTTTGTTGGCCACTTTCACATTAAAATGAATAGTGAAGTGGGGTGTGCAGTTACAGTGTGTCCATTGGAATTCTTTGTACAACAGTAAGTTTGTTTTTACACTCAAATGACCTGAGAACATTTTTCTTCTGCAAAAGAAGAGGTGAGGGATGAGAGAGTGAGTTGCTTACAGCAGAGCAGAGAGTGTTTCAACCATGGCCATAGTCTGGAAGCCCTTGTCCCCGGGCACAAAAACAGTGGTCCAGCCTCAGTGCCCATCGGGAAACCCTGCTTGTGTCCACTGGAGTCCCCCATCTGCTTTTTACTAATTGAAGCTCATGCTACCTGCACAGATTTTCTCCCCTACCCCCTAAACAGTATTTTTGAAGAATTACAAATTCAAGTCTGTCCACATATAAAATAATAGCGAGAGACAGCAGCCATCTGAGCACCATCATCCCCTCAACCATCTCTGGAGCAGAGCAAAGTGAAGCCACCAGCAGTTTGCAAAGAGACAAGGATGCACTTGCAGGAAAAGTGTCTTTTGGCTTTAGCAAGCTGCTGTCACTTCTGCTCTTACTCTAGTCATTTTGCTTCTACTGTGGCTATTTTAATTCACTTTGCTGCCTTTCTGTCTGCTTCCCATTTCAGGCAACCACAAATTGAAATGCTGCAACAGCACATATGCCTAGGGACACAGAGGAGAACAGAGCAGCACCTTAATCATCTCTGTTCATGCCGGTGATGACAGAAAGCCTGAAGCCATTGCTGTGAACCTTAAACTACCCACCCAGAGTGGTCATCAGGCTTTCTCAGTTGACAGCGGGCATCATACTGCTTCTAGATAGGCAGGGGCCATTGGACATCTAGGTAGAAAACAAAGGGCATGGGGCTCATGAAAACACTGGGGCCTTCCAGGGTTTTGCAACCACTCAGTCCTTGGTGAATTATCCATGGCCCAAGGCTTCCTTTAATAGAGCAGTCCACATCTTAACCTCCCACAGGGGATCAGGAGAGTCCTATTTCTAAGTTGCCCTGGGATGTGATCGATCTAGAATTTCTCTTTCCATTTTTTTTGATGGATTATCTATCTTCCCACTTCTAACATGAAGTCATTGAATTCTGTTTTTCAAAATGTCTGTGTTAACCACTGCTTTGGATTGATTATCCCCTTTCATTTCATAGAATTCCATATAGTAGATTAGATTTCCACTTCCAGAATTGCAGACACAGTCCAAATTAGTTTTCCTGATATTTCAGTAAAATGGCCTTGTTCGGGTTCTGAGTGTTCTGAAACTCTTCAGTCTCATATTTAAAGACAATCACTGGATTGATATTCAGTTGGCAAATTTGAGTCTTTGGGGTCATGCTGGTAATAGCCCAGGTGTTAAAAAAGACATTAGACAGTGACATGATTGATGGCAAGAGAATTTATTCCTGGACATAGGAAAACCATGGGGTATGGGGACTATGGCAGACAGATGCAAGTGCCCAGCCTGATGAAGTAGCTGCTGCCTAGCTGTAGCGGATTGGGGACATGTGGGCATAAGATGCCAAACCTTTGTATTCTCCAGAGATAGTCAGACACTTAGGTATTGGCTCTTTATTCATTTTTTTCCTTAATCACATGTGGACCAACGCAACGATGTCAAAATTAAATATGTTCACAGGCCCATCTATCAAATGGGCCACAAGATGCTATTGCTAGAATAATGTGGTAAACAGATGACTGATCACATTTGTAATTGATAGAAACTTACTAGGTCATCTTCCACAGAGCCATCTAATTCTCAGGTTCTAGGAGACAGCTCACTGCGGCCTCATGTGCACCCGAGAGGCAGCATTCTGTATGTTAAGTCAAATTCAAATACAATATGATTCTTAGGTATATGTTCCAGAATTCTTCTGTCTTGCTTTTATCCTAAACTTATTTTATGTAGGTACAGTGTAGGCAGATGACTTCCTAATGCTTCCCTTAAAAATATGGTATTGAAAACAAGAAGTAGAAGATGGTTTTAGAGGTCTCACCTGAGATGGTTATTATGCAGGAAGCTTCCAAGATTATTTTCTTATTCCTCTGAAAGAAATATTACAGTGCATGAAATTGCATTTTCAAGAAGCCTACTGCTTGGTTATGATTGATTTAATGTTCTAAGTTTTCGAGAGTATTTAGACATAATAAAGAATAACTTCTGCATATTCTATTAATTATACA
This sequence comes from Glossophaga mutica, assembly GCA_039655065.1. Classification (NCBI taxonomy): domain Eukaryota; kingdom Metazoa; phylum Chordata; class Mammalia; order Chiroptera; family Phyllostomidae; genus Glossophaga; species Glossophaga mutica. The sequence continues at coordinate 166,013,530 of CM077303.1, forward strand.
TAAATACTGTAATTTAAACAATGACATGTCTTCAAGCAATCATCTTTTTTTTTCCCTTGGATGACTGAAACATTTTAGACTTTCCAGCAGGACAAATTTAGAAAGTCAAAGAGATTTGAAACATTGACAAAGGTTCAACTTTTAATAAGACAGAAATGTGGTCTGGTCTATGTCTATAACCAGCTTACTAAAAAAATGAATAACAAATAAACTGTATGATTAAACTATCACCATGTATTCAATAGTATTCAGGATACATAAATTACTAGCCCTAAACATTTCTAATTTGCACATCAACTTGGAGGGAAAAAAAGAATGAAACTCAACCAAATAACTAACTGTTTGGGGGGAAAGGTTTTAAGCTGAGACTTTACATGTCTTTTCAATTGTATAGAAGTTTCACCAGCTGTAAGCACTACCTTACACAGAACACTTCCTTCGGAGGCACGGTGAAGTACCTGAGGTCAGCTTAGACTATTGGAAGGGCCAGGATAAGGACCCACAGTCCTGTTTCTGGCTTCTGACGCCAGCCAGCCACTTTCCGTGCTCCACCACGCTGTAGCTCTGTCTCTGACTCTGGAAACCAACACCTGGTGCTGAGGACTGCACTCTGTCCCTCTCAAGTTCTTAGGTTGAAGCCCTAGTCCCTCACTCTGACCATATCTAAAGCTAGGGCTTTTAGGAGGTGATTAAGGTTAAATGCGTTCATAAGGCTGGGGTCCTAATCTTATAGGATTCCTGGCCTTATAAAAAGAGGAAGAGAGAGTGCCCTCTTTCTCCGTTTGTGCAATATTGAGGAAAGGCCACGTGAGGATACAATGAGAAGGTTCCTGTTTGCAGCCCAGGGAGAGGCTTCTCACCAGAACCTGACCATTTTGGCATCCCAATTTCAGACTTCCAGCCTCTAGAATGGTGAGAAAAAAAATTATGTTGTTCAAGCGAATCATTCTATATAGTACTTATGCCCAAGTGAACTAAGATAACTGGTGTGTGTAAAGAGATTCCATGTTATTAATACATGTCATTTTCTGAAATGGATCCTTATGAAGTTTCCAGCACTTGAACACGAACCTTCCACTCTGAATCTGGCTTCCCTTTTGTTAATCCTGCTCCTATTCCATCATGTGACTGGCTGCATGGATCGTCCCAGTACAGGTCTCATATTGTATCTTCTTTTTGCTCATTTCCTCAATGCGCATTTTCCAGTGAACTCGTGATAGCTTTTCTCTTGAAGAAAAGTAGCCACTTCAATTGACTGGACTTTTAACTTTCTCTTTCTTCATTCATATGGACCCCTGTCTGTGACACTGGAGAGATTCCTTAACCTCTTTTTTGGAGGAATCTCTCTGTTCATGGTTGATTCTTTGTGAACAATAGTTCCAACCCCTGAAAATTTTGACTATAGAATTTTGGAAACTGAATTGTTTAGCTAAACCCTTCACATCTACCGCATTTTGTGTGTGCTGGCAGAACCACTCACAGCTCCATATAGCCTTCAGTAAACAGTAATTCCTGGTGAGAAAATTAAATGTCAGTTAATGATATTTTTCCTCTTACGCCCATATAACTCCATTTAGCCTGAGATGTTGTTTCAGAAGGTAAAATAGTATACTAAGAGCTCTGACCCAAATAAGTGAGTACAAGCTAGAGATGGAATGGAGAAAGGAAAGATTGTAGAAAAGATAAGAAATGATCTAGAGCTTTCTTGAAAATTCAGATAGACCTCAGTTTATTTCCTATCTGGATAGCAAATTGTTTGTTGAGTCACCAGTTACTTCAGGCAGTATTTTTAAATGTAGCTAAACTGAACATAGTTTAAAGATAGTTAAAATAATCTGATATGTTATAAAATGCTTTTTTTAATTCAAATACATGATCTTATCTATTTGCTTAGAGTCTTCTAATGGGAATTCTAGCCTGTTTAAGAGAGAAAATTTTGTTTTTGAAACTGCAGTTTTTTTCATCTTTAGCCAAACATTTGAACCCCAAAACATGCATGCAGGGATCCTTGTTCTGGCCTCCGCGCAGAGACCAGTCCTCCCTTGTCCAGTGGGCTCTTCCCTGTTCGTTTTGCATGGGCTGGACGGACAGACCTCTACTTGGGTCTTTCTGCATCAGCCATGTTTTAGTAATTTCATTTATTATTAAACTGCTGAACTCACAATTGTTCTCAGCAAGAATTCATCACGGAACTACTGTATCTGGTAGCCAACTGGCAGTTTTCCCTCCGTTTACTATTAGGTAAATATTATAAATTTATTTGTAAACTGACATTTAGGGATTCAAAATACTTTTTTTACAAGATAAAACAATAAGGTGCCTCATTTTCATTTATCTATTCATTCATGTATTCATTCTACAAATATTCAATCAATACCTATTGCTAGTATTTTTTAGTAGATAAAGCAGATGTGAACTATGCCTTGTTGGAGCTTACAGTCTAGTGCGGTAAAGTAAATGAATCCATCTAGAATCATAAACATTAAGGAACAAAGTGGGTAGAGAGATAAGGGTTAGTAGCTAGAGTGAAAAGGGTCTTGTAAAATAAGACAACTGAGGAAGATACCTTCAATGAAGTAAAGTTTATACTGAAACATTAATGGCAGAGTGAGAGGGATGTAGCATTCTAGGTAGGGAAAGCAGCATTTTGAGAAGATGATGAGTAGTGAGGAGATAGATTTACTCCAGGAACTGGAGGGAGGCTAAGGTGGGAGAAAGAAAGGGGCACAAGAAGGGACTGGAGAGTGCCCAGAGGACCCTCAGGGCTCCTCTCCGGAGTGAGGACCAGAAGATCAGAAACGTGAGCAAACCCCACCCTCGCCCCGCTGGAATCCCTTTGAGGACTCACTGGGACTCCTCTGCTGCTCCCTACATAGCTGGCCAGCCACTCATGGGGAGCCAGACTGACCTTAGGAGTTCTTGAGAGTCTGCTGCCAAGGAGAAGAAATGTGTAGCGTGTGGAAATACTCGTTTGCTACATTCAGTATTATTGTTTTCAGGGGGAAGGCGAGTTTGCACTTTGACATGGTACCCTCTCACCTTTCCTAGAGTCCTCATGAATAAAATGTACTTTGTCGGAGTATGAGAAATTCTCTGGGCTCTAACTCAGCAGTTATATGATCAGTACTTTTGATTCTTAAAAGCTGTTCTAATCTACCACAAAAGGGGAAGACAGAAAACCCTGTGGCAGTGACCTCTGGAGTATGGATATCGTCATAAAACCAAATTGCAAAAAAGACAGTGTTTTTATTTGAGAAGTAATGGCATTTAAATATGTATTATCTAGAGTAAATGATAGGTAATGAGGTGTGTCTCTTTAAAAAAGTCACCAAGTTATCCTTCTTTTTACTTTTATCGTATTTTACTTTTTGGGAATCATATTGTGAATTCTTTACCTTGGAATCAAAATATTTTTCTGTATCATAAATGCCTTGATAAGTATGCTAACAACAAGTTATTTTTAGGTAGCCACTTTCCAGAACTCCTTCATTGAAATGATTAACCTGAGAATGTTATTGCTTAATAAGATATCTGAGGGACATGACCCCTTTCTTAGTATTCAAGACCATCTGTTTGTTTGCTTCCTCGGCTTTGAAATTTACGCCTGTTATTCCTCTCCATGCTTTGCAAACCATTGTTGGCGTTATTTTTGCAATAAAACTTTCTAGACCGTGATGAGTTACAGGGTGGGGCAAAATTAGGTTTATGGTTGTGAGTACACGAAACACAGGGTTTATTCTTGTATTACTCTTTATTAACTTCATTATTTTCCTTGTGAACAACTGGAAACCTACTTTGTCCCCACCCTGTATATGAAATCTCTGCTACACCAGGGGACCAAATATGTGTCAGATTTGGGAAACTCTGTCCTACATATTGGACTGGTTGCTTATAAATCATCTAGTCGAAGCTACCTTGTGTGGAGCCCCAGATGGAACTTTGGCTCTCATACTAGTTGTAACAAAACGCTGATGTGCTGTGCATACATGCCTGTTCTCACTTGCCTGATTCCAAAGAGTATTTACTATATACTTTGCTTTCTGAGTAAACAGAATTTTATTCTTCACCCTCCTCCCCACTGTCTCCACTTTATTCCCTGGGGTAATAGTGTTCCTTCCAGAGCAAAACCCAGGGATAACTTTTATGTACGCATTCTTCATTTTTTTCCCCTGGGTTGTTTTTAATGTTTTCACCATTAATTAATATTCCAAATTCACCAATAAATTAGCTGAATTTGTTTTATTAACTAATAACTATTCTAAGCAACTTTTATTCACATTGTAGGTTAGTGAAGAGAACTATTCAGATATGGAAGCCGAGACAGAGGAAATCACAAGCAATTGGAAATTCTCTGCTTATACAAGTATTTGAATACACCTAGAATTCTAATGGGAGAACAGGATATTAAGAGTTTCTGTCCTGGTTTCTTTAAAACTTTTCATTCAAAGTATACAAGTAAATCAAGTTAAACTTCCAAAAGCAACCTCTAACCTCCTTCTACAAGTGCTATTTACATTAATATTATGTTTGGTATAGTCACAGTCAACTTACCACTGTTTAATAGTTTACATGCTTAGGCAAAGACTGATGATTATGCTAGGAGTGACCCCCTCAAAAAAAATTATCTCTGGAGGGCGGGCCCCTTGTAGTACAGGCTTTCCCCACTAGGTGAGTGTTCTAGGAATCCATCTGTATCGGTGTACAAACTGGCATTATTGTGAGAGGCTATGTTTGACTTCAGTAATTTTTTAAGACTCTTTCAGCACATTTGCCCAGTACATGATAGGTGATTTATGAGTGCACCTGTCCACACTGTGCTGAATATTCAGCAGTTTTTGACATCCAAAATGGCATGACTCCTGTGTCTCACCCTCCCTGTTCATCAGATCTCACCCCAGGAAACTTTTTGTTTGTTTGTTTCTTTAAAGGGAAACCCTTTGCTGATGTGAAAGAGATGAGACAAAAAAAAAAAAAAAAAAAAAAGGGAGAAGCATTGATGAGTTCAAAAACCTTTTGAGCAGTGGAAAAAATATCTTGATAGATATATTGCATCAAATGGACAGTACGTTGAAGGTGACTGAAGTTTAAAACGTGTAAGAATAAATACATAATTTTTATAAATAAATTTGGGGGGTTGTACCCCTCCTTGTACATGTGGACTGACTAATAGTCTTTAAAATTACATTAATATCTCAAAACAAAATATCCATTGCACTTTTAAAGTTGCTTTATCTTGAAACTTGTTTCAAAGCTAATATACTGGAGGAGGGGCCACATAAATGTTACATCAAATTAATGCAGCAAAACTGTATGAGGATTCCAGATTTATACTACTTGGGATGTGTAAGATACAACTTATGAAACATTCAGAAAATATCTCAGAAATTCTCCAGATCTGATATCCATTAAGGCAAACAAATCTGGACTCAGCCTTTTTTATTGAGATCAATTTCAAAACAGTGCTAGAACTCTGAAGAGTCAACATTTCAAAAACAAATAGATTGTTTATTATTCCTACAGTTCTCTGGAATATAAACCTTGCTGCATGTAGTTTGGAAAGTAGTAAGCTCAACATTTAAAAACATGAAATTCTTAAAATTTTATAATTAAGGATAAATTGAGTTTTTTATTTCTACCATCTTGGTTTGGGCATGATCATGTAAGATATAGAACATGCTCAAGTTGAAAATTGAAAATGTCAGCTAATAGGTAATATACGCTCTTACTCAATGTTTTCCAGACTTTTCTGCACAATTGTGCTCAACTCTGCTCTCCAGACCAAATTCTGATTTAGTTGGTCTGCACATGACCTCAGCTTTGAAATTTTTAAAAGATCTCCAAGTAATTCTAATGTGCAGACAAGTGTTGGAACCACCACTGAAGTTCAGAGGCACTCCCTAGCTCATAGCATTGTCCCACCTTGAGCATTTATTCAAGTTCAGTGAAAGCAAGGTAGAAATACAGGTATTCTATGAATGTGGGAAACCTTCCATTTACATCTGGTTATTCCTAAGTGCCTGCTTCTGTGATCCTTGGTGTGCACTGTATTTGGAAACCAATGACATTATTTATTCCGCATTTGTTTTCTAGCATTTAAAATGACATATAGGTACTCCAAGTTCGGTTTTAACATGTTAACTGACACCAGTCACTCTGAGCTGTCAGGATTGTCTGGTTCTGACTAAATGCTTCAGTGTCGTTTTTCAGAGTTCTTCAATATTTCTCATAATTCCTCTTCCCCTGTTAACTCTCACTCTTACTAACTTACTTGGAGCTGTTCTGAGTTTATTCTTGACATTTACAAAAGTTTCCAAACCAATGTCTGATTCTAATCTCCCCCTTCTCTAGTTCATTCTGTTTTCTAGATTGTTCCTTCCAAGTGTCCGATTAATCCATTACTTCTAAGCCTTTCACCTTACACAGAATCAGGTTCAGACACTCAAGGGATTGTGCAATCTAAATATGCATCTAACTGTACTCACTTCTCTTTACTCCTCTGTGCATGTCTGTTGTTCTCGTTAGTTTCCGTAATCTTCCCAGCTTTTTCCTGCTTGTGCCATGGGTTGCTCAAACCAGCCTTTCTCTGTAGTTCCAAATCATTTTTGAAGGCCCTCGTTAAATATCATAGCTCTATGAACCCACCCTCCCCTGCTTTAAATCACTGAAACTGAATGAAATTGTCTCCTTCCTTGAAGGCTTATATAACTGTGCCAATAGGGCTATAGTGACCTTACCCTGGTTTAGAACAGAGATATCTGAGTACTGGCATTATCTCACTCTGTTGCAGGAGGGCAAGGACAATATTGTAATGTAAACATCTTTTGCCCTTCAAAGCACTCAACTGTAAGCCTTCCACATATATAGTGAGTGCATCATAAATACTTGTTTGCTTAAATGAGTGACACTTAAAAGAAATGGTTGTAAATAAACAGGCCATTTTATAGCATCTTCCTACATTAGACTGCAGTGTCTTGAAAATTTGGCCTGTGTATATTTTTCTTGGCATTTTTCCAGCTAGTTCTTAGGAAAGGAAGAAGCTAAAAACACTGATTTTCCCCTGTATAATTTTTGTGAGACAGAAGCAAAAAAGGAAAACATGTTTCACAGTCTGCACTAAAATAAAATATTTCTAGCTATCTTGTAATTTTATTGCAAGATATAAATGCCAGTTTTATAGATTTGAAAGAGACTCTGCAAGGTCAGCAGAACCATGTTATGAAAATAGTTGTTTGAATCTAGCATTGGTAATTTTATAACAAAACTACTCCACAGATTGTGCTTTTCTTTCTGCTTTTTTATTTTTATTGATTTATGAAACTATCTATCATAGTCTCTCTCCCTTTGCCCTGACCTTGTTTGACCTCTGATCAGCTACCTAAAATTAAGAGAATTGTCAACAAGATTTTCCTTTTTTAAAGATGTGATCTTGAATAATTTATCCTCTGAAATGGGCATTTAAATTCTTATTTAGAAAATATTGAGAAAATTCACATTGTTGAAATAAGTACCTGTGTGCAAATGAAAGCACCTTTACAGATATTTTTTTCTTTTTTATATTAAATCCCCCAGAGGGTATTGTCAAAATGGTCTCTCAGTGAAGTGGAAATGATAGAGCATCTCTTGGGGGGCAAAGTAGCTCTACATTTTACACTTAGCAAAAGAGCTCAAACACACATGAATTGGATGGCATGGTGGGTTTAAAAAGGCCAAACATTTCTACAGTTTCTCAGAGGTACAATCTACCTTCCCACCCCTCGAATTCAGGATGTGTCTTGTGACTTGTTCTGATCAAATGAATAGGATGGAAGTGAAGTTATGCAACTTACAAGCAATGCCTCCAGAGGCTTTGCAGCTTCCACTCTTACTCTTGAAGTCTATCACCTTGCGAATAAACCCAATCTAGCCTCCTTGGGAAGGACATGGCACATGGAGACAGAGACCCTAAATGTGTGAACAACACTATGGTGAACCAGCCAACTTCCAGCTAACATGCAAAGTGGCTGCAAACCAGCAGTGACCCAGCTGACACTGTAGAAGCCTAGCAACACCCAGCTGAGCCCAGTTCACCTCAACAGCATTTTAAATGGCTGAAATGCAGAATCCTGATTGTTGTTTCAAGTCACCAAGGTCTTAGGTTGTTTGTATATGATCTTCTACATTTTCCCTGGTGTTAAGAAGAATACTCCAAGGTGACATCTCATCTAGGAGGTTATTATAAAGCCAAAGAAACAAGCTTTCGAGAAGTGTAAAGAAGCGCTAGCATCAACACATATGTATTGAATGTTGGTCATGTAGCAGACACTCTAACCTAGAATATGGCAATCAACCCAGTAGAAAGAGGGAGAGATATTCTAAAGATTTTATTTATTTATTTTTAGAGAGAGGGGAAGGGAGGGAGAAAGAGGAGAGAAACATCAATGTGTGGTTGCCTCTCACGTGGCCGCTACTCGCGCCCTGGCCTGCAACCCAGGCATGTACTCTGACTGGGAAACTACCCATGACCTTTTGGTTTGCAGCCCACACTCAATCCACTGAGCTACACCAGCCAGGATGAGAGGGGGAGAGATTTTAGATGGAGGTGGGGGAGTGATAATTTTTCTTAAAGTATGATCAAAAATGTTATAAAGGAAATTGCAGCAGACTAAGAATTAAAGCATGATAGAATAGGGGAGGATTGTTCTAGATGCATAAAACAGCAGGTGCACAACACAATGGTGGGACGCATTGGCGTATTGACGGGGCAAGAAAACCAGTAGGTTTGGTGGGGACTGTGTGATGGAGAGGATGAAGTTGAAGAGATGACTGTGTCAAGCACAGTGATTATAAGGACTTTGGGTATTATTCTAAGTGTGATGGGAAGCTTTACTAGAGGAAAAGAGTGATATGATCAGATTTGTTCTTTAAAAGGAATACTCTACTCTGGGAAAAATAAAGTGAAAGGAACCAACAGGAGAAGCAGAGACCAATGAGGGAGCTATTCCAGAAAACATGATAAGTAGCCTCGTGGAATCACTTTGACCAAATGTAACTTTTCTGAGGTCCTAAACATGTTACTACCTAAAAGGGTGTTATGTAAGTAGAAGGAACACAGACTGATGTCATACAGAACTGTTTCTATATCCCTGGAATTTAAGTGATGTCATGCAACATACTTGGTGTTTCTGAGCTTTAATTTAGAATCTTTGCAATTCATTGAGTTGGTAAGATTAAGTGCATGCTTAAGTATATTATGTGTCAAACTGAGAACTTGAAATGTTATATGCACTATGTGATAGCTACACTTACCAGTTCTTATAAATATGTGATTAACTGTTTTCTTATTTTTAAAGTAAAGGATTCAAAACAAAACCAATTACCAAAAATCTAATGGTAGCTGGATTCAATATGGTGAAACTATTGAACTCTCATTTTCTGAAATTTGAGAAGAATTCATAGTTTGATAAATGTTAGTACCATAAAAATACAGAATTTCTGAATTTTTTTTGTTATCTGGATATTTATGTCAAAACAAAACACTTAATGGTTTTCAAAACCTAATAACACCTTATGGTTTCCAACATACAAGGTTTGTCCAGAAGGTATCCAGCCATGTAATATGAAAAATAGAGATGTTTATTGAAGAAGATACAAGACACATTGTACATAGGACAATGGTGCCTCAGTCCTCTTCCAAGTAGGCACCTTGAGACCTCACACAGTTCTCCCAATCACCATCAGCTGCCCCATCGAATTTTCTAGAATCTCATCAACAGTCTAAAAATCTCCTCCCTTTCAAAGGTGATTTTAATTTTGGAAAAGGCCAGAAGTCACAGGGTGCCGAATCTGGGCTGTAGGGGGACTGAATCACCTAGGTGATTTGATGTTTTGCCAAAAACACTGCACAAGACTTGATGCATGAGCAGGCTCAGTGTCATGATGAAGCTACCAATCACCTGTTGCCCACAGCTGTGGCCTTCTGAATCGTCCAAATGGTTTCTGAGGAGGAATGTTCAAGCTTAATGCAAAATTTGATGTACATTTATTGCTCTACTCGCTCAGTCATTTTGAATGCAGTGGGCACACAGTACACATGGTTACTCAATAGCATCTACCACCCCCACTGACTACTAGAGTGAAGTCGTCATTGTTCACACATGCGCATTCCAGTCCACTGTCCTTGGCTGCCAGGTTACGTCAAAGTTGCATGAACCATTCTCATTGTATTAACAATGGCTGGACTTTTCCTGGACAGACCTCATATGTTCTCATGTTTATCTCAAGAATTTAACCCCAGTATTGTTACGTGACTATTTTTATTACTGCTTTTCATTTCATAGTCTTGAAAATAGAGGCTTAGAAAGTTAACTTTATTTGCAAAGTGTTACCTAGAAATGTAAATTAGTATTAGATTCTGATTCTAAGTATAGGTAGTGTCACAACTCCTTTGACAAAATTTTGTTGGAGAGAATCTTAAAAGCAGCAAGAGAAGAGGAGGCAGTTACCTACAAAAGAGTTCTCATAAAGCTATCAGCAGATTTCTGAAAAGAAAACTTACAGGCAAGAAGGGGCTGGAAGGAAGTATTCAAAGTAGTGAAAGGCAAGGACATGCATCCAAGATTATTCTATTTAGCAAAGCTATCATTTAGAATTGAAGGGCAGGTAAAGTGCTTCCCAGATAAGGTCAAGTTGAAGGAGTTCATCATCACCAAGCCCTTATTATATGAAATGCTAAAGGGACTTATTTAAGGAAAAGAAGGTGATCAAAAATAGGAACAGTAAAATGACAACAAACTCACAACTAAAAACAAAAACTAAGCAAGCAATAGAACAGAAACAGAATCACAGAAATGGAGATCTCATGGACAGTTATCAGCAGGTAAGTGAGAGGGGAGCATGGGGGAAAAGCTACAGGGACTAAGAAGCATAAATGGTAGACATAAAATAGACAGGGAGTGGTAAAGAATAGTATGGGAAATGGAGAAACCAAAGAACTTATATGTATGACCCATGGACATGAACTAAGGGGAGGATGGTGAAGGGGGGGTAGTTGCAGGGAGGAGGGGGAGAAAGGGGAGAAAAAAATTGGGACAACAGTAATAGCATAATCAATAAAATATATTTAAAATGTAAATTAGTATTAGATTCTGATTCTAAGTATAAGTCATGTCAAACCTCCTCTGACAAAATTTTGTTCACAGCTTATTAATCACTGACCAACTCCAGGACTAAAATTTTAAGGACATGAGAAGTTATAAGAAAAGAAAAAATAACAGAAGAAACACTTTATTCTTTGACATAAAGGAGTGAAAGTATATATGAAAAAATCTGACTAATTAAAAGTATAATAACCTGTCACTTAGAATACCAGACTGGATAATTTGAGGATAGTAACAGTTACCTTAGAAATAAGAATATTGGCCAAATGGTTCACAGTTGGTTGGAGGAAACCATCCAACTTTTTCACAAATGTTGATATGTAAAAACTTTCATCTGAGTTATAATTTTTAAAAGTTGCTTCTGAGTAAATGTTTCCATAGTCTTTCAAAATTATAAATAGTAGTCATTTCTTATTTTTCCCCCTAAGAAATAGGCCAAGACAGAGAATTGTATGAATTTTCCAAAAGTCCTCCTATATAAAAAACCCCTGAATGGCAATTACGATTAATACTAGAAAATGACGTGAGTTTTCAAAGCTAATAAATCTAGAACTTTTGTACAAATCCAAACTTAATAAAAAAACTATATGTGCCATGGACTGAATTGTGTTTTCCCAAAATCCATGTGTTGAAGCCCAGTGGAACTATACTTGGAGATAGGGCCTTTAGGAAGTAAATATGGTTAATTGAGGTCCTAAGGGTGGGATCCTAATCCAATAGGATTGGTGTCCTTGCAAGAGGAGGGGGAGACACCAGAGAACTTTGTTTCTCTGCTATGTGAAGACCCAGTAAGAAGGTGGCCATGTATAAGCCAGGAAGAGTGCTCTCACCCAAAACCAAATCAGCCAGCACCTAGGTCTTGGACTTCCCCATCTCCGGAACAGTGAGAAATAAATTTTTGTTGTTTAAGCCACCCAGTTTATGTTATTTTTGTTATGACAGCCTGAGCTGGCTAAGTCTATATGTATGTAATACCCAAGTTTGGCTCCACATGGATGCTAAAACCAGAACAAAAATGTCCACGCTTTTAAATTATGATGGTCTTTTTTGATTATCAGAATATTTGAGTCCTTCCACCCAATTGTTGTTTCTTTCTGGTTGATTAGAAAAATACACCATTCCAAGAATTACAGAGAAATTTAACAACACTGTAAGATGATCACACATTTACTCATCCCAATATACATACAGTGTATTTGAAAACTAGTGCACACGTATGCAAGACCAATGAGCTTTTCAGTGTGCACAGATGACGTGCAGAGGTCTTAGGGGTTCTTGTACCCCCTGCAACAAGTCTGAGTTTTTCCTCTAATCCTGGGGCCAATCTATAATTTATTAAGGATGATTAAGTACCTATTGAAATTGCACAACAGTGTGCAGGTACTATAACTAACTACCTGTACTGGCTCTTCAAACTGCACACTTTTATTTCTTTTGGTGAATAGCACTTAAATAAAGCAGAGTCTTTTGTTCCATGCTTAGCAACTGCTTCCAATTTGTCTTATGGCTTTAGGATGTCAGAACCTTAGTTGAAAGGCAGTATAAGAGAACCTAATTCAATCCTCTTACACGAAGTGGAGTCCAGAACTTACAATGAGACACAAACTATACTTGAACCCAAATCTCCTTTGAGCTACGTTATTTTAATGGCAAATTTGTGTGTTTTAATAGAATCTTATAAATAGTTTAAATTTTTTCAATCACATTGTTTTGTTACGTTTTTGGAGTCTTCGAAAATCGCTTGTGAGGAGGCAATGTGCCTTTTTAGTGGCCACCATTTGGGGATGTGTGCTTGTATTTATAAAAGATAAATTGAAATGTTAGTAATTCACTCAAAACTGCTTCACAATTTCTCTCTGGCCTCTTCCTCCTCACCACTCTAAGCCTGGAAATAGTCTCTAGGCTCATTCTTGCAAAGGTTAAAGGTTTCCACCAGGGGCCTATAAAAGCATACTATATCCAGAAGGAAAATAGGTTCTGCGTCACTGAATAAGTGAATCAACATAAACACATAGCAGCACATCTCAAAATGCCTGGAGATCTAGGCAATTGCTTAATTGAACTGTAGAGCCTTGATTTTGTTGTTATTTTAAAAGATCACAAGTAACGATGCTATGCCTCTGGCCATATAGTTTACCCTCCTGCCTAGCACTTAAGATGATCTCCTCTGTGAGAGGGATTGTTACTGCAAAACTGTTTTGTAGTAGAAATATTGCTGGAACCCCAAATATTATGTGTTGCACAGTAGACCTCACAATAAACTCTTTGTCTGTCTGTGTCCCTCTGTCTCTCTCACACACACACAGACAGACACACATAATCTTACATTCTTGAAGTCACTTAATTAAACTCTTGTGAATAATTATAATACAATAAATTATGCCTACTAAGAGTCATAGACAAGCTATAGGGGGATAGACCAATGTGCATATTGATCATGTAGCTAAAAACCCTTAGAGAAGTGGTGAAGGTGTAACAGGTGAGCATAATGAGAACTGGTGCAATAATCTGATATAATCAAGAAGACAGAGGGTTTTAAATTTTCTGATAAATTGAATTATATTCCAGTAATCATTCTCAATATCTGAGAGGGTGTTGGCTATAGTACCTGCTGATGTATACTGAAGGCCATTTGAAGGTACTATGTAATTCCCATGGTGCTGAAATTGTATAGAGTTCATTTAATAATCCTTTATATTTTGATCATAGGCTTTTCAATTGTGTTTAAATACATTGGTCTAATTTGCTCCATTGGAAACCCAGTGAAGAGAGCTAGATACCATCCTTTGCTTTTTATTAATAGAGACACTCATACAACCTAAGTATCTGCCCTCGTCACATTCTCTGTTAGTCACCGTCTTCATATGTAGTTAGGAAGGGTGAGGGCTCACACTTCTTTCCATCTCGTCTTCTCCGTGTCTCTTGATACCCTCAATGCCCCCAGCCCTGCCCATTCTGCTGGGCTGCCCCTGCAGGTCCTGGACTCACGCCTTTTTCATTATGATTTTACCTCTGGCAGAGGAAGAATTTTGTGCCTAGAGAAGTTCATACTTTTAACCCACTGAAATGAACTGAATGAGTAATTGACTTCGCAGAAGTGACAGAATTTACCAGAGATGAGTCCTGGGAACCAAAAGATGGGGACCAGAGATGAATTAGGGACCTGAAACCACAGCACTGTTCTCTTTCCCCAGCCCTTCCCCACCTCTCCTCCTCTACCCACAACTTTATCAGAACGTAGCTGTCTTCAGCCTACTCCTTCTTTTTGAGATCTTTGAAAATAGGGTCTAAAAATAAGCCAACTGTTTGTACTAGGATAATAACAAGACAAAACGTGAGTTGCTCGTTCCAAGTCTCTCACAGAATTAGACTGGTAGACCTTGCCAAGATCTATCAATGCTACTGAATAATTATTCACTATTGCCTCCCATAATGTTCCATCAAATGTTTCTCACTGAAAATGAGTTGTATCTTTTAAAGTTTTTTAAAAGGATTTTTACTTATTTAATTTCAGAGAGAGAGGAAGGGAGGGAAAAAGAGAGGGGGAGAAACATCAGTGTGTGGTTGCCTCTCACACACCCCACACTGGGGACCTGGCCCACAACCCAGACATGTGCCCTGACTGGGAATCCAACCAGAGACCCTTTGTTTCGCAGGCAGTCCACTGGGCCACACCAGCCAGGGCTGAGTTGTATCTTATACACATGAAACAAATGATTTCTGCATAATAGAGTGAAAAAAGAAGAGATGCAATTTGTTGATGTGTCAATAAAATGCATACATTTTAAAAGTATTTATAAAGATTCAAACTTTAATCTCAATCAAAATTTATTGGGAAAGATTGCGCTGTACATCAACTGGATCATCAGAGCTGATATTTTAAGGAAAAGATTTAATGAAAATTTATATAAACTATTTTACGGAGCAATTTCAAGTTATTAACCTTAAAGCTCTACATTGAGTATGAGTATCTGATTTATAGTATGACCAGGAATCTTCTTTAAGTACTTTTCAAAGTACTTAGTATAGAAATTCTATGACATTGTGGCCTTGTGTCTTCTGATATATGTTGGTGGTTTGATTTCAAGAATCAGCAATGAATGCTTTTAAGCATCTTGACATATTTTTAATGCTTTATGTGAAGAAAAAAGAAAAAGGTTATAAATAATGTATATTGTTTTTGAAAAAACAGATTAAGGATAAAACATACCTCCCAAATCCCATTATCAAGAAATAACCAGTCAGCATAGGTCAGATATCTTTGACACACATCTATCTATCTATCTATGTATCTATCATCTATCTATAAAATCAGGGTAGAGAGATAGAAATTAAAGGTATAGTACATTTATATTTAGATGGATGTACTTTTATAAAATTGGGTTACACTATAAACACTGTATTTGAGGAAAATAATGAATTTTCCTTTGTACCCGCTGGCCTTTGATGGCATGCATGCCATCTGCAGGTCACTAGTTTCAGGCTTTTGCCTCAAATGGTTCTCTTAAAATTAAAAATTTGGGTTTCTTACTTTTTAACACTAGATTTCTATAGTTCAGATTTATCAATTGATGACCTGCTATGAAATATGATAATCAACTTAGACTCTTTTTAAATTTGTTTTCATGGTTAATATTTGCAGTGTGACTTATAACCATAATAACTAAAATGTCCTGTTTCTCTGGACATAATTTCTGTGGAGTCAGTGTGTCTAACTAAAGCTTTCCTCTTCCTGGGGCCATGTGGGATTCACCTCTTGACTGAGTTGGTTGTGTGACTAGTCATTACATTGTTAAGAAAATTTCATTTGTGGTATATTCCCTCTGCATTTGTATGTATTAGAAATATATTTGTTGCCTTTATATGTATGTTATAACTTGGTTTGGTAAATAATTCTTGAGTCACAACTTTCTTCTCTCAGATTGTGTGGACATTGTTTCCACTGGATATTATGAGGAAGTCCAAGACTGTCCAAGGTTTTTTCCTCCTTATATATAGCTTGATTTGTCTTTCTACGTGCTTGTAAGACTTCTGTAAAAAAAAAAATCTGCCCTGGCTGGTGTGGCTCATTTGGTTGTAGTATTGTCCCAAAGGGTTGCAGGTTCGATTCCCCATCAGGGCACGTACCTAGATTGCAGGTCCTGTCCCCTGCCTGGATGCATGTGTCCCCTGTCTGGGTGCTGAGGGATGTGGCCAGCTAGTCGATGCTGCTCTCTCGCACTGATGTTTCTGTATCTCCCCCTTTCTCTGTCCCTTTCTCTCTCTGTGAAAAAGCAATGAACAAATGTCCCCAGGGAAGAATAAAAAAATATCTGTGAGAAATCTCACTAGGAAACTTCTTAGTACACAAAATCCTGTTGTAAATTTTTTGGGGGCATGCTGTATAAGTTCAAGTCTTTCTTTATCTCAGAAAAATTGTTCTAACATTTTAAAAGAATGTTTCTATGCCAAATATATATGTGTTTGTGTATCCTTTTTCATAATTTATTTAATTGTCTATCTTTGACATTTATTTTATTCTTATTTTCCATTTCATCTTGTATATACTTTATAAAACTGTTGTCTGTGTCCTGGATAGTAATTTTACTCTTGTTAGTAATTCTGCTCTTGTTACTACTGAGTTCATCTCTGTGTTTTTTTCCTGAGTCCTGCCAGTTCATTCTTTCTCTCTTTTTAAAAAATTTTATCATGTCTTTTGGTTTCTTATATTAAGGTGATTTTTATATCACAGCAAACTATTTTTAAATATTTGATTCTGAGTGGTTTAGTATACACAGTTAATAGTTTAAAATAGCTTTATCTTTAAATGCACTATACAGTCTTTGTGAAATAATGTATATAATATGTTTGTATATATTAACACCTGGGAGAAACTATTGAAATTATAATATTCCTTTACTTATTGTGAAACTATCTTTGTGAGGTAACCAATTGATATAATGCTAAATAAATTTACCTAAGAACTTTGATTATATTTTATGTATCCATATATTTTAAATGACTGGCACAGTCATGTTCATATAATATATTCTTGATTTTTTTAGTGCACAATGAAATTAATTTGGAATGCAAATCCTATTACTGCATAAGGCAGCGTCAGTATTCATAAGAGTTATCCATCATAAAAGCAACTCAGCTGCCATGATACAAAAGAAGACAATGTTTGGGTTAGGAATTGTATAAACTGCATGTTGCAGAATGGTTTGGCTATAGTTATAAGGGCTTTTTCTCTGTATTTTTGGAGGATGTCCCCTGTCTGTTTACAGCTGTGCATTTCTGGGCATGTTTGAGAAGCATGGCTTTGTAGGGTTTATAGCTACCTGCTGTGCAATCTACTTTCAGTAACTGTTGGTTTCCTAAAGGAATTGGCAACTAGGTGTATCACAGTAGTGTTTTGTTTTATTTTCTATGGTATCAGAAATAGTTTGCTTTTGAGAAGTAAAGGAAAACCTTTGTGCCTGAAGTGGCTTTTAACAACTCTTTAAGTACCATGACTCCTATAAAGGACAACATGTGGTCTGAATAATTTCGTAGTGCTAAAATGTCACATTTTTAAGGCATCTATTTCATTGCTTTCCTGAATTGCTGAGCTCAACGATTCTCCCTAATCTTTTGGAAGGGAGTGCCGACAACCCTCAGATGTGAAATCTCTCTTGGACTACCTGGAATTTTATTCCTGCTTTTGTCTTTGTATCTCTTTTTTTCTCCTTTCTGTGCAGAATTCCCTAATCTTTCATCATGGGTAGACACATAATTTGTATGCGATACCCAGAGTTTAATTGGAGGTTACTTAGGAACTTTATTATTTTTTTAATTTTACTGTTAACATGTAATTATTGTTCTCAATATTGACATTTAGTGTCTTATTTTTAGTCATGCAGCAAAATCTATTTAGAATATTATTTTCCTTTATGTAGTCATAAAGGAAATGTATACATAAATATATGTATATATCTAGACTGATGACTCTTGAATAGGTATGTGGAGTTTTTGCTTTCACAGGATTTCAAGAATAATTGTACTTTATTTAATTAGCACAACTACTAATTGCATTAGACAGAATTCATATCCCAAACATTATTCAAATCATAGACATTCTATTCAGTAACTTTTATTCTTACATATATCTGAATGTTTTAAATGTATTTTACCTAGTAGACTTCTCAAATTGATAGGTATAATTACATTTCATAGTAAAAAAAAAATAATTGCAATTTGAATTAGTCAAGAATCATGATTTTTCTGGGTGTACCTTAGCAAAATAACTTTTAAAAACATTTAAATCTCTTCAGTGAGTGAGAAACACATGAGAAAGAAATAAAGGTTCTGTGACAGGCACCATGCTGATATCAATAATGAGAAATAAGAGTAGAGTTTAGTAATCAAAGTTATAGAGAAAAATGTATTATTTCCATTTCTAGGACCATTAACTGAAAGCAGTCCCTAATATAACCCTAGCATTAAAAAAGAGAAGTTTGAATTTGTTGTCACTCAATAGTAATCACAGTTCAGGTTTTCAGTAAAAAGTTCCAAAAGTGACATTTTCTTTGGTCAGTAATTAGAGCAATCCCTAATATTACTGTAGCAGAAAGACTATTATACACAGAGTGTACCTTTCCCTCTAAGTTTTATTTATTTAGCAATTTCTTCTAAAGAGGCTTATTAATTTTATATATTTTTAAATCTAACTCACATCCCTTAGAGGTTATTTAACTCTTTTGGCTACTTTGAAGAATACTAATATTTCTAATTTTATAGTATCATTTTTTTGTTTGTATTTAAAAAATTTTAGGGACACTGTCTCTGTTCCTTTCTTTTCTTTTGAAGACTGACTTTTTTTTTTCATCTTCACCAATAACTTTATTGATTTGGATATTTTGAAGTATGTCGGCTACCTCCCACATGGTATAACATTGATTGGTCTCGATGTCTTTTTTTTTTAATTTTTTTTAATCAGTAATTTTTTAAATTGTTGATATTGTACAGTTTTCTGTCTTTTACCCTGCCCCCAGCCCACCACCTAAGGGAACTCTGTAAGTTACATAAGTTAGATACATAATGATTTAAATGCTTCTTTTTTTTCCAGTTTTATTGAGATATGATTGACATGTAACATTGTGTAAGTTTGAGGTATCCAGCACATTCACTTGGTATACTACTATATTGGAAAATGATTACCACCAATAGCATCAGCTAACACTGACATCACATTACCTAATTACCAGTTCTTTGTTGTGGAGAAGACATTTAAAATCTACTCTCTTAGCAACTTTTAAGTATATAATATGCTGTTAATATAGTGTTAACTATAATCACCATGCTATAGAGGAGATCCTCAGAATTTCTTCATTTTATAACTTGAAGTTTGTACTCTTTTTAAAAATATGTATATTTTTATTGATTATGCTATTACAGTTGTCTCATTATTTTTTCTCCCCTCTATTCCCCTCCCCACTGCACCTCCTCCCATCAGCATTCCCCCCACCAACCTTAGTTCATGTCCTACATATGAGTTCTTTGGCTTCTCCATTTCCCATACTCTTCTTAACCTCCCCCTATCTATTTTGTACCTACCGTTTATGCTTCTCATTCCCTGTACCCTTTCCCACATCCTCCCCCTTCCCCTCCCCACTGATAACCCTTCATGTGATCTCCATTTCTGTGATTCTGTTCCTGTTCTAGTTGTTTGCTTAGTTTGTTTTGTTTTTTAGGTTCAGTTGTTGATAGTTGTGAATTTGTTGTCATTTTACTGTTCATATTTTGATCATCTTTTTCTTAGAAAAGTCCCTTTATCATTTCATGTAATAAGGGCTTGGTGATGATGAACTCCTTTAACTTTACCTTAGCTGGGAATACTTTATCTGCCCTTCCATTCTATTTATTAAAGTATTTTTTAATTGTTGTTCAAGTATAGTTGTCTCCATTTCCCCACCACCACCACTTCCCACCACCCCAGCCATCCCCACCTCCCACCCTTGATCCTACTCTCCTTTGGCTTTGTCCTTGGGTCCTTTATACATGTTCTTTGATAACCCTTCTCCCACCCCCGCCATTATAGCTTTGCTGGATAGAGTAATCTTGGATGTAGGTCCTCGCCTTTCATGACTTTTAATACTTCTTTCCAGCCCCTTCTTGCCTGCAAGGTTTCTTTTAAGAAGTCAACTTTGACCAACATTTCCCCATTTTCCCAAAACCCTAGAACCTGGTAACCACCATTCTACTCTGTGTATCCATGAGTTCAGCTTTTTTTAGATTCCGCATATCAAAACATGTAGTACTTGTCATTCTCTGGCCCATTTCACTTAGCATAATGCCCTCAAGTTCCATCTCTGCTCTGTTCCTGACATGCATTATTCTCTATTATTATAGGAGGACACAGATCACAATTACTATATATCTCGGATATATGGCCCATCTGATTCTGCCAGCCGGGATTTGTGGGTGAACATAGACCAAATGGAAAAGGACAAAGTGAAGATTCACGGAATACTCTCCAATACTCATCGGCAAGCTGCAGTAAGTGCTTTGACATTTTGAATTTATTTTTATCTGCTGTGAAAAAAATTTCGCTTTACTTGGCATATCAACACTTTGTGGTTATGCTCACTTTTCAAGTATATTTATTTCTGCAATTGCAAGTTAGATTAATAATTGCACATATTATAGAAAATGAAAAAGAATTATTTTGAGAAGCCACCATTAATTTAACTATTAATTAATTAAATTAATGATTAATTTCTGTAGTGAGAGAATGAGTTGCATATTCAAAGTTAAGACATCTTGAATGATTTTAGGTTTTCTTGTAATCTGTGAGTTTAGAGAACATTTTTTAAAAAATAACATTAATCTAGTACCTTCCATTTAATATGGATTTCTTATTCTGAGTCTAAGATTTAACCAGAAACATTTATGATTCAGATAACACATGTAGACCAAGTTATGGATCTAAGTGAAGAATTTTGATGTAAAGGGAAAAAAAGAAGAACCTAGATGTCTGCAAACATATTTTAAGCCTGAGTTCATTAGTTACCAGCCATGATTTCTTAAACAGATAATGCAAATAATTTCTTAAACTGTTCTGAGGCAGTTCCCAGATCTGTATGGTGGATATGACAGGGCAATTAATGCAGGCCTCACCTTTCCTGGCCATCGATTTCCTATTTAGCCTGTTAGGCTGAATGTTTACACAGATTAGCTTTTCGGTCTTCACAGCAATCCTATGATTTCAATATTTTGCCACTCATGTATTGAGGAGAAGAGAAATGAATCCTGGAAAGATAAGTAACCTACCTAAGTGATCCTGGCTAGTGAGTGATGAAACTAGGAGGCTGACCTAAGCAGTCAAGCTCATACTCAAAATGTGTGTGTAAAATTTACCACACTTGGTTCTGAGCAGCTTTTTTACAGATTTTTATTTATTTATTTATTTTTAGGGGGGGAGGGGAGGGAGAAAGGAGAGAAATATTGATCAGTTGCCTTTCACGCACCCCCAGACAGGGACCTGGCCTGCAACACAAGCATATGCCCTGACTGGGAACTGAACCAGTGACCTTTCGGTTTGCAGAGTGATGCCCCACCCACTGAGCCTCACCAGTCAGGGTTCTTCTCAACAGTTTTTGATAATCACTTCTGGATACATGCCTGATTTAACATTTTAGATATTATTTAGTTTTTCTATCATGGACAATAGCAGTGATCTTACCATCTATGAAATATTGTTCAGTTTAGCGTGCCTTAAAGTGAAAACAAAACTTTCACCTTTCAAGTGTTATAACATTGTTGATATGAAGACTCAATGGCTTAAGTGATTCAGAGATACAAATTTCATAAGTATAAAATATCAAAAATTTTGGCCACAACCATCATATATATGTAGATTTTCCAATTTCAGAAGATCAACTTCTAAGTTAAAATGCAATTGTAATCCACCATGATGATTTATTCAGTTTTTGGTGTAGAGCACATATTTTCTGAGGCGGAGAAGGAAAGAAAGTAGCCACCCCTCCTTGCCGAATTTCATCATCCTTCCTTTCCATTCCCAGACAACCCCAGGCGAGATGATAGATTCGGAAATGATTCATTGCTAGGTTTAGAACAGATCTTCAAAAGAAGCGAAAATAAGAAAGATTATATTAGGACAGCATCTATTCCAAAGTTACTGCATTTGAAAATCCTCCCCCTATGTTACAGTGCTAGTGTAAATATACTTTGTAACAGTTTGAGTGTTGATGTATCCGATCAGAGAATCCAAAAAGTGGCCAAGTTCTGGTGTTGGCCACTATGAGTGATATCTCTGGGCAGAGAAAGATCATTAGTTGAAATGTTAGCTGACTTCTTCTTACACACTTACATCCCCATTATCTTTTTCTCCTGTGTTCTCTGAAAGGTGAGATAGTTGGCATGTCCCTTAAAGATTTTTTTTCTCTTTGGAATAGGGTTTGCTTGGTTGCCTTGTGACCTCAGGTCTCTGGTAGTTTTGAGAAAAGTCAGGATGCTGTCATTCATTTTTTCTTACTGTTAGTGTGACAGTGACTCTGTTGCTTTCAACACCAGAGATTGGCCTTAATACAAATAGAAAACTGGAGCTGGTACTTGGAACTCACCTGGTGCTCCATGCACTGATCTTTTCAATAATTGGTAGAAGCTTTACGTTAGCTGCTCTGTTATCATCATAGATTGGTTTCTTTTCTTCATGAGAATTTAAGCCATTTTCATACATTTCTTAGAGTTAAAAATTGGTCCATTTTTCCCTGTCACCACCAACAGAACACACATACACATCCAGTCACACACTTCCATTTACAACAGTGAACTTGATAATGTAGGGGAGTAAAAACAAATTTCCTGCTACCCTTCGAAGTTCTTCTGGCTGAACAATAATGAAATGAACATGAGGCAGATTAATGGGAGAAAATTACCAGATTTACTATTGTGTACATACAGGCGTTTCAAAATGAGAGCCCAGGACAAATTAAGCAGTTTTAGGGCTTATAAATCCCTCTTGAGCTAAGGAGAAAGGGCGATGGAGGTTTGTAGTTTGGACTTCAAAGGGTGAGAAGGCAATTCACAGGGAGATGGAAAGCAAATGTTAGTTGCATAAATGCTTTCTGTGCCACAGTTAACAAGGGGACACAGTGAGGACTTTGATCAAAAGATTCTTGCTAGGTTCCTCCCTGTCTATCACACTTAGTTTGTATTATCTAAAATGACAGCTCTCTTCCTGGAGCAAGTTTTCTATCTGAATTCCCTTAGGCAGGTAAGGGGGTCAAAAATTGTTTCCTGAGTCTTTTCTTTCTTGAAAATTACCAGATTTTAAAGCAATCAGTGTTCTGAAAGGCATATTCTGTGGTGCCATACTCTCTGTCGCCCTTCAATATAGTATTACTTAGTTTCCTTTTTTGTTTATTTTGTTTTTTAAATTCCACATAAATGTAAAATCATAAGGTATCTATCTGAATTATTTCATGTAGCATAATACCCTCTAGGTTCATTCATGTTGTTGCAAACATAAAATTTCATTCTTTTTTATGTCCAAGTGTAATATTCCATCGTATGTAGTACCACAGCTTTTTTATCCATTTGTCTATCAATGCACACTTTGGTTGCTTCCATATCTTGGCTATTTAAATAATTCTTCAATGAACATAGGAACACATGTATCTTTTTAAATTAGTGTTTTGGATTTCTTCAGAAAGATATCCAGAAGTGGGATTTCTGGGTCATAGAGTTCTAGAACCAGAAAAGTCAGTATTCTTGCTGCCTGTCACTTCCAGAACCAATAAGTAGTGACAGGGATTGAATCTTTACTGGCACTTTATTCAGATGCCAGCAATCTGAGAAAATGTTGGATTATGTACCATAAAAACGATCATGATTTCTCAACTCAAACCAACCTTTTTGTAAGAAGAAAAGGGTGGGTAAAGGGTTTGGAAAAAAGGTTAATCAGATAAGAGTTGCAGTCCTTGCTAACTTTCCTAGTACTTCTTTATCTGCTGATCAACAGTTCTTTATCTGCATCTCAGACATTCCCTCCCTGGAACACAATGGCTCAGATACCATCTCCATTGCTTGCAGACCCCTGGGGACACAAAGGTTGAATTGCTTGTCTCCACCTCCTGGGGTCCTGTAGATTATACATTCCAGTTCCTGGAATAAGAGCTTTCCACATGCATTCATCATTTAAGCCTAGCAATTATAACTAAGGCTAAAATCTTCAGTTCTTGAGTTCCCCTATCAGTTCTATTTTAATTTGTTGAGGAACCTTCATACTGTTTTCCACAGTGGCTGCACCAGTTTATAATCCCACCAACAGTGTACAAGGGTTTTCTTTTCTCCAATGGAAAAATTTGCCACTTGGACTCCATTTAAGTAAGTTTTATGTCTTGAAACTTATAAATTGAGTTAACAGAACGTTAAAATATTTTTTTCTACAAGTATTCTTTGTTTCAAAAATGTAATTGTTAAAAATTACTACAAGATTTCCAAATTGGAGAGAGCGATGCATGGTTTAACATCTCCTCAGTTGGCCTCTTTACATTTCCAGTACTGCCCGGATCTCTGTGCTCAATTCCTATTGTGCCTTCCTCAGAGTAGAATGAGGTTGTTGGAGATGAGGACAGAATTGTAATGTTAAGGTGCCAGGTGGCTCAGTAATGTCCACATAGTCCCTCCTTCCAACCTCCACAGAACACAAACAACACAGGCACCAAACTGTTACCAAAAAGCAAGTGGGTCCTGCCGTCTGTGCCACCCTCTAGGAAAAATTCTGAAGACAAAGGTTTGATGATAAAGGAAAAGAATCTTTATTCAAAAGCTACACAGTTTTGGAATAACAGCTTTCCGTATGTGTTAGTCACTTAAGCCTATCAGTTAGGGCTGAAATCTTTAACTCTTTAGTTATAGCTTTAATCACTTAAACCTATCAATTAAGGCTAAACTCTTTAACACCTGCGTCATTCCCCCTGTTAGTTTTTAATTATCTTATTTCTATAGGGTTAGTTTACAAACTAAAACAACAGAAGATACAAAAGTGCCATAATTTTGGAAGAATGGCAGTCTTCTGCCTCAGAGCTTGTCTCTTCTAGAAGCAACCCGCGCCCCCCCCCCCCACCGCCAAAAAAATAACCCTGCCACCCACTGCCAGGCCAGCCTGGTCCTAGGCTGCACCTGGAGTTCCTTCCTATCTAAAATCCATCCAAAATATCATCCTTTGGGAAATGGGAGCAACCGCAGTACAATCATCCAGGCATCCTCAAGGAAGACGAACCCACGTGCCTGTTTCTGCCATCTTTTTATTTTAAACCTTCTGGCCCGGAATTCCATGAGCTTTAAAGGCATTCAGCTTCTCTGCCAATCTTGTCCTAGACTGTATACCGTTGCCTCTGGCAACCTCCTCTTACTGCCCCTTCCTACTCCTCCCAGTGATCTGATCAGCTCTCTCTGTATCAAAACCACAGGTACTGTCCCCAGGATACTACTGAGGGGTTTTAGCACAAGGAAAAATGGCAAATGGGGAAGAAGGTATCTATTTTATAAATTTGATTTGCTGATATAATTATTGTAATCCTTGATTCAGAGCCGTAAGGGAAAAGGAAACTTTCTATAATATTACCAGCGGATGATATAATTTGTGTGCCCAACTTCATGCATTCTTTCAACAAGTCAAACCAAAAGAAAGAAAGGAAGAAATAGAGGAAAGATCTAGCTAGGGGCAGAACCAGGGGCAGATCCAGGGACAGTTGGTTAGCTAATCCAGCCTTAAGTAGGAAAGATAGAAGGTCGATTTTTCTGAAAACACAGCTTCCTTCCTCTTTCCTGGCTTCCTCAAAACGGGTCAGAGGAAGACAAAGGAGTGTCTGACTTGGAAGCATGATTTTTAAAATAAATTTTTTCTCTTTCGCCGCTATTCATCAATGTGATCCAAAGAGCACTTTGGAATCTTAGATTAATATTTTAGAAAGAGGAGGAGGGTGGAAACAGAGTACAGATTTTCCCTTTTCTTCATTAACAATAATGTCTTATAATTTCAGGGCAGAATACTTAATTCTGAATCAATTAAGTGATTTATACATTATTTAGTTTACATGTTCCACATTTGGGAACACACTGATTTCTCTTTCCTTTTACAGTGTAAGCCGTACTCATTAGTATTTATAGTACATATCTATAATGTATTTTGATTACATATTCTTTCAAACATCTCATTGTCCTTTTTGGTTTGAATAACATTTCTTAAACCATTATCACACAAAAAACAGATGTTAAAACCTACTTTTACCTTTGACAAATGAAAGGAAGGATTATGCCCTGGCCAGGTGGCTGAGTTGATTGAAACATCATCCCATATACCAAAAGGTTGTGGGTTCAATCCCAAGTCAGGGCACATGCCTAAGTTGAGGGTTCGATCCTAGTTGGGGTGCGTATGGGAGGCAACTAATCGTTGTTTCTCACATCAGTGTCTAGTTCTCTTTCTAAAAATCAGTAAATATATTCTTGGGTGAGAATTTCTTCAAAGTTTTAAAAAAGGAAGGATCATATCTTTCTATATAAAGGCAATTTGAAAAACTTACGTTAAGTCCCTACCATATGGCAAGCAATGAGCCAGGCACTTTATATTCAAATACTGGTACTTATTTGTTTTTTGTTTATTTGTTTTTTCCTTTATTAAAAGCTGCCCAGTTGTCAAGTTGCAGATTTAGAAGTTTCTGACTTACAAACTTAGGAAGCAGTCCACACGTTTCTTTCCCTTTGTGTGGGCCTTCAAATTCCATAATTTTGATATTTTCTTCTAAGCTTTTATATTATATACTTTTATTCTTTGCTAGGCACAAAGTTTGGTTCACTAGCCAGTCAATTTCATAAACTACAGTGTATGAAATTCTGATTCACAGTATGATACCACTCTCCGGTGGAAGGAATCCAGGATTATAGAAGCGATAAAACCATGGTTCCAAAAGTTATTTTCTCAGATTCTGGCCTCTCTGCATTTCACTTTTATAACCTGCCTGCCTTAACTACCCTTCAGTTCTAATTTGAGAATAAAAAGAAAATAGACATGAAAGAATATTAAAAACATCAAATAAAAATAAGATTGTAAAGGCATTATTATTTGGAAGTCCTAAATTTTTACAACAAAGAAAAACCCCAAATAAATTAAATTCTAAGTATTCTCTAAGAGTTGAGATAGATAGATCTTTATATCTGTATATCTCCATGTACATTATTTGCCAATAAATTGTCAATGTGCCCTTTGCAAGACATAAACACACCCTTAGCTTAAAAAACTATTTTCCTATTGGTTGGTAAAAAGGTTGATTCTTTATATAAGAAACCCCAGCAAAATGAAATATAACTTGTACATTTTGATATGGTGATTGTTTTGAATTTTAAAAATTGTACTGTTCTTGGCAAGGATTCTCAGACTACTTGAATATATACAGAAACCTTCAATCTTTTAAAAAAATGTTAGTTTTTTTTTCTTATTTTAGAGAGAGAGAAGGGGAGGGAGGAGAAAAGGGAGAAAAACATCAATGTGAGAGGGAAACAACAATTGGTGGGCTGCCTTCTGCAAGTGCCGCAGCCGGGGATGATGGAACACGGAGCCTGAAACCTAGGCACAGGCCCTGATGGGAAATCAAACCAGAGACCTTTTGGTTTCTGGGACAATGCCCAACCCACTGAACCATGCGGGTCAAGGCTACAGAAACCTTCATTTTAAAAATTCAGTTTTCTGCAGTTTTTTTTTTTTTTTTAGAAAAAGATCATCATTTCAACTAACATCTGTCATATATTTGCATAATGTTGATGTTGGGAGAGCTAAATTTGGATGCCAGTGGTGATTTTAGTCCATTGTTTGCTCATGTTGCATAATTTAATTTTTTTCTGTGCATCAGAAAATCCGCTGATAAGTGCATATTTTTCTAAATGATTAACTCAAAAGGCAATTTAATTTGCTATTTCCATTAGGTATTGTCTAGACCACACATTTCTGTCCGTGTTCTGTTCACACTGTCTAACAAGTTGCTTTTACCTATTTTTATTTGGTTGGATGAATAAATTTGCTGCTTTTTGTCTTTCGAATTGCTTCATTTCAAGTAAGACATCCACAGTTCATCCAACTAGCTTTACTTGCCTCTGTTCATGGGATTTTCCTCTATTTAATAGCAAACTGAGATGCGTTGGGTATGCAGATGTCAATATATCTAGCTTGATTTGGGTCTGATTAATTCATTTTACATTACTATTGTAGTTAAGTCACCTAGTAATTCTGAGAATAATTCTTTCTGTCCTAAAGACAGTACTACTTGAGGACCTTTGTTCCAGTCAACAAATTAAGGTGAAATCAAAGCAACTGAGTTCTGTTCCTCTGAGTTCCAAAGAAATGAGCTGGCCCGCCTGCCTCAAAGCCAGGAAATACATGAGAAGAGCCATTCTCTCTTCTGTCTTCTGATGATGGCATTAACGACTTCGGTTTATCATATTTCAGTTCAGTGTCTTCTTAATTTTCTATATTGTGTCTTTAGTGTAGGATGAACACCATTCTTTATATAAACTTAGTGTAGGTAAATTAGGAGATAATTTTATACATTCTCTGTTACCGGTGATGGCTATAGAATAAATATCTACTCAGCTTTTTAAAGTCGCAAATGAGGTGAATGCTTGAGGTTTCTGTGAAACCCTCTTAGAAGATTTTACATTAACCATTCATAATCATAAAGCTGCTAAAACAGGACGACATGGCAATGTCTCTGATGGAATAAGTAAGTGCAACTATTCCTGTCTTTCATCCTAGATTCTCTTCTCCATCCTATTTTTGATCCTATTTTCTAAGCTCTCTCCATGAACTCGTGGAGACTTAACAGCAGTTAATTTTAATTTTTTATGTATTGTTTTGAGAGAGAGAGAAATCATTGATTTGTTGTCCACTTATTGACGCATTCATTGGTTGCTTCTTGTATGTGCCCTGACCAGAGAGCAAACCCACAACCTTGATGTATCAGGAAGATGCTCTAACCAACTGAGCTGCCTAGCCAAGACCAACAGCTTTATAATTAACCTATAATTCAGGTTAATTATAAATAACATGAATGCAAAATATCCTCATCCTGAAGTTATTCAGTGATTAAGCTTACACAGGATTCTTTTGCAAGAAAATATTTTGTAAAAGAAAAGGTAGCAAAATGTAAATAGAAAATATTTGTTAAGAATGACCACAACTAAAAGTAAGTAGCTTTAATTCTTGTGAAATATCTTAAATTATACAAGATTTTAAAAAGGACATTTTGGGATGAAGATTTCCTCTGCAAGTTAGTATTGCAGTATCTTTTAAAAAATTTTATGGGTATTTTCAATACCTTTTATTTTTATCTGTTTCTTCTCACCAAATTACAGCCTGTCTCTTAGTTGTAGATGATTGCCTTAGAGCAGCAATTTTCAACCTTCTCCATCTCGTGGCACACATAAACTAGAGTCATACCTCGGTGATCGTTGACTTCAGAACTCGTCAAACCCTGAACTTGTGGCATTTTGACAAGGGAAAAAAGTTTTATTATGTGGCGCTTGCTCAGGACTCGTCCCACTCGCTAGAACTTGTATGAGTCAGGATGCTGTCCAGCAAGAGAAAAATGCTTCATGGTTCGGTACTTGGTCTCAGCACTCATTACAAGTTCTGGAATGAATTAACAATGAGCATCAAGGTGCCGCTCTAATTCCTAACGTTCTGCAGCACACCAAAAAAAAAATTTTTTTGCCAATCTGACCCCAAAAAGGTGTGATTTTGATTCATTAACACTAGATGGTTGTCATTGTGTTAGCTGTTGTCATTTTTTTAATTTGACAGTCTGAGGGATAAGAGGTCAGTGTAAATAGTCAGGTATCACATGTTTTAAAAATTCTTGCAGGACACTTGTTGAAAATCACTGCCTTGGGGAAATAGTGAAGATGATATGCGTTGGTTTTTTTCAATATATAAATTGGCTTCCCATCAGAACATCTACTGCACCAGAGTCCAGCCCTAGAAAGTAGGTGTCTCTTCCTTTCTTCACTGAGGCGCTCTGTTAAAATGCCAATGGGACTAAAAGTGAAACTCCTGTAGCTACTCTCAAGATAAAATGCCAGGAATTTCTTATCATGCAACAGCTATCTGAGAAGAAATACCAAGTAAGATTCATTCGTGTTAAATAGGCCAAGGTTAGGCATCTGTGTCCTGCTCCCAGACAGGTTAACTTGTGGCTACGCTAGGGTGTCAGAAGGAAGCAGCTTTTAGAAGTTGTGTTGGGAATAATGAGGGAAAGAAGGGAAAAGGTCAAGTCAAGGAACAAGTATGTACAAAGGACCTGTGTACAAACATAACAGTGGGTGGAGGATTGAATGTGGGAGGTGGGGGGCAGGTAGGGTGGGGGAGAGTAATGGAGGGGAAATGGGGACAACTGCAATTGAACAACAGTAAAAAAAAATTTAAAAAGAAGAAGCTGTGTTGCGAGGCATCAATATTCTTAGGTTTTGAAAAATCCAGAGGTTGGCAAATGTGGCCAAATATTAAGCCTTGGTGAATCTGCGTAAAATATATAGGGGCCTCATTCTATTATTTTTGTAACTTTTCTTTAATTTGAAAATATTTTCAAATACAAAGTTAGGAAAATGTGAAGTTAGCAGAAGAGGATGAAAAGTTAAAATTGAACTTGGTCTAATTTCAATTTCAGCCTGTAATCAAATTTTGAATTACTTGCCACTCTTCTGATGTACTTTACACTGAATTTCAAATCATAACACATCTGTTGAGGGGCAGCTTGGTAATAGTGTTTAAACAGGCTGACTTAGAAACAGACTGCCTGGCTCTGAGTCCCCCCGCCCCTCCTGCTTGGCCAACTGCCAGCGGGGTGACTCTGAGCATGCCATTTACTCTGTTAATCATTTTCTTCATCTGTAAAATGGGAATGAAACAGCATCAACATTTTAAAGTTGGCTTTAGAATTAAATGGTTTAACATTTGCACAGTTAGTGCTTAGTTCAGTAGCTGGCTCAGTATTACAGGTGTCTGTTCTACTGATACTAATAATCATCATGCAAATATTTAACTTTAAAACAGTCACTTTCCACTAACAGGAAAGAAGCAGGACAGGTTGTAAACCACTAGCAGAGATTTCAAACTCATTTTCACTGGGGGCCACATCAGTCTCATGGTTGCCTTCAAAGGGCCGAATGTGATTTTAAGACTGTGTAAATGTAACTACTCCTTAACAGTTAAGTGAGAGTTTGGCTGCCACTGGGTAGAAACAAGGTGCCGGGCCGAATAAAACAAGGTGGAGGGCTGATTCGGCCCGGGGGCCTTGTGTTTGCCGCCTGTGGACTAAGGTGAGGCAGGGACTCTTCAGACTGTGAAGGATAAGCTAACAGGAGTACTTCTCCTGCCTGCCCTGTTTGAGGATCACTGGTCAAGGAACTAACAAGAGTGTCAACTGCCCTCAGGCGTACTAGTGTTTTAGCAATTCATCGCTTTAAAGGCATTTGGCAAGCAAGTACCGCTATGCTTCAATTCCTGAAATGGAAAATTTCAGGACATGTAAGTGCTACCAGGTGAAGTGAGATGATGCTATCCAGAATCAAGTCTATTTATCGTTTTAATCCATTTCACGCTTGTCAAAGTCTTCACAACAATTGTTTTTGAGTTTCAAAGACATTTATATGACATCAAGTGTCACTGCTACAAGTGGGGCCCTTGGGAGTAGCAGCAGCCCTGAGAACTTATTAGAAACACAGAATTTCAGCCCCTTCATCCCAACACCTACCAATTCGGAATCTGCATTTTAATAAGAACCCTAAATGTTCCCTGTGCACATTCTAGCTAGAGAAGCCTGAGGGATCCACTGCCTTGCTTCTAGAGCAGGGTGCAAAATCAGGAAGTGGCTTTCCCTGGTTCTCTCCCTCTCCCATACCCTCCAAGGGTTTCCTCATAAAATCTTATTGTACCTCCTGTGTGCCTTTGAACTCACCGTTGCTCTGCAACCTTCCTGAATGGTAGTCACGTAACTAATTTGAATAGTTCTCAAAATGTTCAAGTATAGGCAAGCTACTATGTGAGTCAGGTGTTTACTGGGAACCATGCAATACGAGAGGCTGAAAGATATGGTGAGAGTTCACTCACTCTGTTTCACATGAGCGAGCATCCAGCAGCTGCAAAAAATGTTCACACTTTGTTTTCTAATTTATGAACAGTTTCATGCAGAGTGTCACTCGATATACAGGGTTAATGAAGCTCTCCGTTCTGTTACGGAAAATGTGCTGAAGCCGCTAGAATCCCTAACTCAGAAAATCGACTCAACCGATGGGCTTTATTTCTGAAAGACTGAGTATCCAGTCCCTTGTTTGTATATTTGCATATTGATTAGCCAGTTTCTATGAACACTTTGATCTTTTAATTAGGTTCCCAGTGTTTTCATTGTTGGATCGATGACCCACATCCTGTTCACTCCTCCTAGGGTATGAGGGTTGGCCAACATTCTATTTTATAAAAAAATCCCAGATGGTAAAAGCATTATGAAATATGCTGCCCACTGCAGCTATTTTTTTTTTTCTTTTCTGGAATACACTCAGCTCAATTTTAGACCAGAAACAGGATTTTCCTTTAGGGTCTATCAAAAGAAGTTTGCATTGCTGTTCCACATGCATATGCCTCTCCATGGTCCTTTTTCTCTCTTTAATAGTTGCTTTTGGAGGAAACATGTTAATTAACATGTTTCCATCTATATCTACAAGCATATATGTACATGTACTTATATTCACATCCCTCTGCTATCTTTCAGTTTCTATTACTTTTATAAGTGAATCGATTTCAGTTAAATAGGTGAATAAACCAATGAAAGGCAATTACCATGGAGAACTGTAAAAAAGTAAAGAAGTGTTCTGGAAGTTTAGAAAATAGGCCCCTGGATCTATCCTCGGGAAGAGGAAAATGGAAGCATGGAACCCCGACGTGAGAATAAAGTGCTGCAGGCTGTGCCGGTCCTCTGGCGAGAAGGTGCTGCCCGCGGGCCTCAGTGGGGTGGAGCACGCTGTACTCCAGCCAGCATGGCACGCTGTTAGTCTGGTCCCTGTAATTCCAGGCATGAAATCTGAGAACAGCTCTGAACCTTTTTCAGACTTTGTGTTTTTGGTTTTTTTGGTTTTTTTTTTATTTTGGCCTCATGCATCGTTATTACATTTTAAAGAAAATGGTTACTGACAATGTTAAGGGTTCCAGGTAGAAAACAGTTATGGAAAGTCTGGTAACATAGGTAAAGAATTACTTAGTATGAAAGAAGGGAGATAGAATGATACAGTGGTTAAGACTTGGCATTTTGGAGTCAAACCTACATGGACTGAAATCCTGGCTCCTCTACTTGTGGTATGAATATACTATTTGCCCTTTCATTGTAATGTATTTTTTAAAATAATTTCAGGCTTATAAAAAAACTTTCAAGGATTATTGAAAGAGTTCCCATAAAGCTGTTACCCAGCTTTCCCAAATGTTAACATCTTACATACTCACGGTACACTTCCCAGTACCAAGAAATTAGAAAGTGGTGGCATAGGTAAACATGACTCACCTCCTCATGCAACCACATCATAATTACAACTAAACTATAGAACAACCATCACTCAGAACCATCAGAAACTGAGGTGAATGGAAGTCCTACAACTACAGAATTAAAGAACAAGCTACATGGAGACTGGTAGCTACGAGTACAGGCTGGTTCCACACCCATTTTGACTGACAGAAATCAGGAGGGATGTCTCAGGAGCTAAGGGTCCCAGCCCCATACCAGGCTCCCAGCTCAGTGTTCCAATGCCAGAAAGAGAATCCCCATAACTTCTGACTGTAAAAACCAGGGGGGATTGAGGCTTTGGAAGACAGAAACTGCTGGAATCCCTAGAAGTTCCTCTTAAATGGCCCATGCACAGAATTACTCAGACGCACTGCCTCTGAGATCCAGCTCAGGGGCAGCAGATTGAAAGGCACCAGAGACATACAGGCAGGGACTGAATTGTGCGGCATCAGGACTAGAGCTGCAGAGCAGCTATCTCCTATGCAAAAGTGCTAGCAAAGGCCATTATTCCTCTTCTGAGCTCCCCTGCAACAGAGCCACAGAGCCAGCTGGCAGGTGCCATATCTGAGACTCCATCAACCTGGCTCACACTCTTTGCCCTGCCCTGGTGATTACCTGAGGTCCTGCCCCACCCAGTTTTCAATCCCACCCAAGCTGTTTCCAGTAGTTTTTCCATATAAATGGCTCTCTTGGCCCATGCTTCAGATTTTCCTAAATTCTCTAAGAAGCAGCATCTGGCTTCAGCAAGCCCCATTCCACTCGCTAAGTTGCCCCAAGCACAGCACTAGCAGCCAGCTTTAGTTTACAACTTGGCATTGCCTGGGCACCTCCAAGCCCAGCACAAGTAGCAGCCAACCGCAGATTGCTTTGTAGCTTATGGTGTGTGACCCTGGACAAAACACCGGTGGTGGCTGATCTTGGACATGCCAGGAACAACCAAGGCTCAACTACAACAGGGGTGTGTACACAGCCCACATGGTGGGTACACCTTGAGTACCCAGCTTGGGTGATAGGGGAGGCTGTGCCACTGGATCCTGCATGATACCTACTATGTTAGGATACTCTACCAAGCCTGGGAGGCATAGCAGCTCTATCTAATAGAAACAAACACAGGAGGCTGCCTAAATGAGGAGACAAACAAACAGCCCAGATGAAAAAAATAGAACAAAACTTCAGAAAAAGAACTAAACCAAATGGATGCAAGCAAGCTACTAGATGCAGAGTTCAAAGCACTTGTTATAAGGATGCTCAAGGAACTTAGGAGAAGGGCAAATGAATTCAGAGAGAACTTCAACAGCATAAAAAAGTACATGGAAGCCATAAAAAAGAACTAGTTAGAAATGAAGGATACACTAACTGAAATGGAGAACAATTTACAGGGAATGAACATTGGAGTGGATGAAGCTGAGAATCAAATAAGCAATATGGAATATAAGGAAGCAGAAAAAAAAACAAGGATAGTGTAAGGAATTCTGGGTCAACTACAGGTGTACCAACATTCGCATCACAGCAGCGCTGGAAGGAGAAGAAAGAGAACAAGACATTGGAAACCTATTTGAAAAAATAATGACAGGAATCTTCTAGGGAATCTTCTTGGTGAAAGAAATAGACATACAAGAACAGGAAGCACAGAGTCCCAAACAAGATGAATCCAAAGAGGCTCACCCCAAGGCACGTAATTAAAATGTCAAAAGTTTAAAGACAGAGAGAGGATGGTAAAAACAGCAAGAGAAAAGCAGTTAATTGCCTTCAAGGGGGTCTCCATAATACTGTCAGCTGATTTCTGAAAAGAAACTTTGCAGGATAGAAGGGATTAGCAAGACATATTCAAAGTGATGAAAAGCAAGGACCTACAACCAAGATTACTCTACCCACTGAAGCCATCATTTAGAATCAAAGGACAGGTAAAGAGCTTCTCAGACAAGGAAAAACCTGAAGTGGTTCATCACCACCAAACTAGTATTATATGAAATGTTAAAAGATTTTCTTTAAAAAGAAGGAAATCAAAAATATGAACAATGAAATGGCAATAAATACCTACCTATCAATAATTAAATCTAAAAAAAATAAATAAATAAACAAGCAGAACAGAAACGGAATCATAGATACGGAGAACATTTTGATGGTTGCCAGATGAGAGAGGGGTGAGGGGTTGGGCCAAAAAGGTGAAGGAATTAAGAACTACAAATCTGTCATTAGGGAATGTCCATCGGGATGTAAAGTACAACATAGGAAACAGAGTAGCCAAAGAACTTACAGGTATGACCCATGGACATGGACAACAGGGTGGGGATTGCCTGAGGGAGTGAGGGAACTGAGTGGAGGGGATAAAGGGGGAAAATTGGGACAACTGTAATAGCATAATCAATAAAATATAATTTAAAATATATACCAAGAAAATAACAGTTATTCTACTAGTAACTAATCTATAGGCCTTATTCATATTTTGTTAATTGTCCTCTTTTTTCTTATCCAGAATCTAATCTAAGACCCACAGTGCATTTATTTATCCGATCTCCTAGTTTCTGCCAGTCTAGGACAGTTCTTCAGTCTATCTCTCAGGAACTCAACACTTTTGAAGAGTATTGGCCAGTCCTTTCAGTTTCTCTGATTTGTGGTTTGTCTTCAAACCTTTGTTTCTTCATGAATAAACACAGGTCTCTGTGTTTGGCAAGAATGCTACAACAATGTATTTTGTCCTTTATTGTGCTTTTGTTGAGGAAGTACATGATGTCAGCATGTCTTGTCATGGTTGATGTTAATTTTGATCACCTGCTTAAGGTGATGTCTAACAGATTTGTTTCTTCACTGTAAAGTCACAATTGTTCCTTTTGTGGATGAAGTTCCTTTTGTAATTATCAAGTATCTTTTGGCGTGATATTTTGCAACTATACAAATATCTTGTTTCTCATCATACTTGTACCTTATTTTAGCACTCATACTTGTAAAAATATTAAATGCATAGCATAATATCTGAAATATATATATTTTAAAGTATTCATTTTTAAGGGAGGGAGAAAGAGAGAGAGAGAGACATCAGTGAGTGGCTGCCTCCCATGCACCCCCTACTGGGGACCTGGCCCACAACCCAGGCATGTGCCCTGACTGGTATTCAAACTGGCAACCCTTTGGTTCGCAGGCCCGTGCTCAATCCACTGAGCTACACCAGCCAAGGCAATGTCTGATATATTAAATGCTAATTTCATTCTCCTAATACCAGTAAACACAGTAGTCATAACTATTTCAATATAATAAAGTTGAGGGCATCATAACATTGCTCAGGAACATAATATCTAATTGTGGTATGATTCTATTAGAGAAGTAATTTGCCTGCATTGATATTAGAGACAGCATATGATATCAAATCATTGCCAGCTATTTACTAGGAATCAAACTGGAGCTATTTTTTTGTTTGTTTCTTTGTTTAGGAAACTTTTTAAGGAACTGTTGCTATGCTAAATACCTTCATGTATATGATACAATATTAACCATTGTTAAATCAGTGTTTATGAAGGTCCAGGTATAATTTGATCATTTAATCCTTCTAATAACCTTTAAAGAAGTGTCTTGACTTTACGGATGAGCAATCTGTGGTTTAAAGGAGTTAAATGACTTATGAAATCATGGAGCTTTTCAGTACCAAAGCTGGGATATAATTTCAAGTCTCCCTGACTTTAAAATGTGCTGTATCATTCCAAAACTAGGAAAGAACCATTTAAAATTTAAAAAATAATTCTACATCTAGTTTCATTAAAAGAAAATTGTAAAATGTATGTCTTATGGTAAGTAAAGTAGCAAGACTCCAGTAATCTATTTTAAGCACCCATAGGTGAATGTGTTTTATTTGGATCTTAATCAGTTTTGAGAAAGTTAGTGAATTGTTGTCTATTAAAAAGTTATCTAATAAATAAATAATTAATCATGTTTATTTACTAGAGATATAAATCTTACTGGAAATAAGTCATTTATTCAGGTATTTCAGATGAAAGGCAGTGTCACTAGAAATTGCCCTTTAAGTAAAACAAGGTGTGATTTTCTCAAGGTTTTCAGTTCCTCTCAAAGTTAATACCCAGCATACATAAATAAACTAAAAATTATTTGACTCAAGATTTATTTGACCTACTTTTTGAAAAAATAACACAAATATCACTTTACTACTATTACTACTAAGTAATATTCCACCTATTATAAAGCTTTAAGATAAATAAAAATTATTTGAAATATTAAAAATAGAATATTAATATATGGTTATAGAAATTATAAATTAATCCATTAATTCATTCCTGAATAAATGAATAATCCTATATTCTTTAGACCCTTTGCTATTATGAATTCATGATGTCAGCAATTATTAAAAGTTCAGTTACCACCAGTTCCTTTCCACATGCTGCTTTCAGCGGGATCATGCCACATACAGATCTCATAAAGGCTCGAGGGAACCAGAAACACATTCTTTATTACTGTAAGGAAGAAGCTGTCTTAAGACAAAAAACAGTTTTTATTAGTGACATTTAAAGTGGTTTGGAGAATCATAAAAGTGCCTAATCCAGATTCCTAACTCTTATGATTAAAAGTATCTGTCTTCCAGGTTTTATAGGCACTGGCTAATTAATTTATCTTTGTAATACGACTGAGAAATAGGCAAACAAGTTAAACTGGAACCATGTGCATTTAGGATTAAAATTCTTGTGTTATTAAAAAAGAATTAAAAGAGACAATAACTAGTCAGAAAACAAAATACAAGGGGAATAAGAAGAATATGTAGAAGCATCAATAGGAGGTGTGGGTGCACTTAGAAAGGAGCGCGACCTGTTTGAATCTGATAGTCTGTCCCCAACAGCAATTCCACTTGCCTGACATTTGATCCTGTTCAAAATGTCCCCGTAATGTTCATGGAGATGAACGTAGTGGTCCAAAATGTTCATGCCCAAAGGTCCTTGTTATTTGATCTTGTCCAAGACATCCATGGACACTACTAGTCCCTGCCAACCCATTTACCTAATCCCATGTGCCATTACTAGCTAGGCTACTGAAGCAAGAAGGGTTGCTATTGCTGATACAGCCACAACACAATTATTGGACCAATAAAACATGATAGTATTTTTTATGTATTCATCCTGTTAACTGAAAGTATAAATAAACATGGGTTGTTTGAACCCAGGGTTGTTTTCCAAGCTTGGACATTTTAGACAGGACCAAATTTCTGCTAATTATAATTTCAGGGGTTATGGTGTGGGGAGAGGATGATGTGGTTTGAAAGGTCATAGTCATATATTGGCTGTGCCTACATACATTTATCTACTTCCCCAAACACTTCAAAGAATGTTTCATAAATTTGTCCTCCCCCATATGAAGAAGTGATACTTTCTTTGTCTCAGAATTATCATACCTCTCCTTTCAAATAGTTAACTCCTTTCCAGAGTGTAAAGAAGTAGTAAATTTAGTTGATTTTATTTATGTCACTCATGCTCTTGAAAATTTCACTTCTGAGCTTTTCCTTGTCATTTTGCCCAGTCTCTTAATTAATTTATTGTGCCTTCACATTGGCAATCTTTCTGAACCCTTTTCCCTTATGCATTAGGTATTTTTTAAGGGATGAGATCCAAGACAGGATAATGTTCAAGCTATAGTAATTACACCATAGTCTCAATATTACACTTCTTTTTGTTTACAATGGCTTTTTGTGACAATGTCCAGGATTCCATTTAGCCTTTTTGGTTACAGAAGAGCTCTTTTTTGCATATACAATTTTGGGTCATTTTTATTTTTATTATCCAGTTAAGGGAGCCTTCACAGATTAGTGACACAGTAGGTCTTCTCACACCTAACCAAAATAACTATTCCTCCCGTATTTGTCATCTCAATTGGTGCCACTGTGGTCCACAAGTCATTCAGCCAGACACCTGTCCTTTATTCTAGACTGCCCTCTCTCACTCCCCACCTTTTTGCCCAATTAATCATAGAGTCCTTCCAGTTTCATTTCCTACATGTAATTTGACCCATCCTTTCTGCTTCAGTATCTTCAAGCCTCATCTGGCTAACTTCTGTAGTTCCTTTTAAAGAATCTTTCACAGTGCCATCCCCTCTGGGTTAGGTGTCCTCTCCTGGTCCTCACTCTGCCCCTGCGTAGTCCTGTTGTTTACCCTCTCTGATCCTGTCCTAAACTACTTGGTGAACTCCTTGAAGGAAGAAACTGTGTGGGACTTATTTACTGTTTTATCCTTAGTCCCTGGTTTAGTTCTTGGTATTTATGAGGTGTTGAATAATTGATTGTCGACTGCATGAATGAATAAATAAATAAAACTTCCTTCAGTTCCATAAATGCGTTTTATTTGCCATACTGAGACAGAATAATGATCCAATTACCCAAAGGTAATTATATTGAATATATAATCATTTAGCTTCAAAGCACTTCATGAAATTCTAGTGTTTGTTTTTGTTTATGTTTTAGTATTTTTTGGTTGTGTGAGTTTTTAAAAGGGATAATAAAACTTTCCAAGAATTTGTCTTTACATGTGACTTTTCTTATCATTTTATTTTAAATATCTCAGTAGTTAAGTGCATTGCCTTTTTGTCAATCAAACCTGTACTCAAACTCTAGTTTCCCACTTGAGCTGTACTTAAACTCTTTTGCTGAGTTAGTTTTACTTCAGAGAGGTTGTAATAAGAACCTGATGGAGTTGTTTTTTGTATGCATGTATATCTAGAGAATGCTAGGTGAGATACAGTAGGAAGACATACCTTGGGCCATGAAGTCAAGACAAGACTCTCTGAGGATGCGACCCTCAGTTGGTCCTGTCAGTGCTTTGCCCCATGTCCCTTCTGCCTTCCTGAGTTCACCAAAAACTGTGGGGGACAGTTTCTAGCATGCTCACAACTTTCTAGATCAAGTGCTATATATCTCTTCTTTCTGGCTGAGGGTACCCACCCCCGGGAACAACCTTCAGTCACTAGGGGATGGGAGTTGATGGGTAATGTTCCAGTTCTAACCCCCAGTGGAATGATTCTGAGGCATGTTTTCCCTACTGTTTCTCAACGACACTCGAAGGGGAGAGCTGATTATAGTAGTAACACACTCAATAATGTGACTATTACTGGTTTCTCTTTTCTCACTTCCTTTAACAAATGCTCCCTAAGAGCACCTTCCAAAAAACTATCTGCCTCTGAGTCCTTATGTCAGGGTTGATATTTGGGGTCCCCCAAACTACAAAGCTTCAAGAATATGGAAGCCATGACTAACCAAGATTGAGAGATTGTAACAGTCAGAAGAGACATCATGTAAAAGTACCAGTGCCAAAGATTAAGCATGGCAGTTTGAAGGAACTAACAGATGTTCCAGATGGCTGGCCGGAGCAGAGACTCTGAAGGGAAAGTTGTGAGGGAGCAGGAGCCAGACAATTAGTGGTGGGCCTTAGAACCGTTTTCACTATTTCGGCATTATTTCAGAGGCAGTGGGATTCTGGATTGAAAGATCTGAAGTACAGGAGTGATAAGCTGAATAATAAGGAGAATGAATTGTAGGAAAATTAAAGCCAAGACACCCATGAGGCAGTTACTGTGATAATAATGCCATGCGCTTGGGGAAGAGTGTCAGGAACACCTGGAGAGAAATGGGCAGATTTCACAACTGTTGAAAAACTGGCATTTTTCTAAATTGTCATTCTTATTTCTTATTAGTATGAAGTAGTATGGTGTTAACAAAGGTAAACTGATTATTTAAATAAGGGAGCATTTCCATCATTGATGTTTCTCTTCGGGATGTTTTATTAACAAATTTTCTTTGAGAACTTACTTGCTTTTTTTTTTTTTTTTTTTTAAATTTTTGGCTGCTATTTTATTTATTTTTTTAAAATCAGTATTTTTTAATTGTTGATATTGTACAGTTTTCTGTCTTTTACCCCGCCCCAGCCCACCACCCCAGCCCTCCCCACCTTCCTCCCATTTCCACCCCCCATAGTTTTTGTCCATGAGTCCTTAATACTTGTTGCTCTAAACTGTTCCCCTTTTCCCCTGAAATTCCCTCCCCTCCCACTCTGGACACTGTCAGACTGTTCTCAAATTCAGTGTCTTTTTAAAACAGTCTTTATGTATTTGTATATCTCAATCCTATTCTAAAAGTATTCAAATATTTGTAGTGGTGAGAAACTCATGTCATGTTCCTCAGGTTCATTATTGGGGGTTATTGATAGACTTTATTAATGATTATAGGTCTAAACCAAACCCCCATTATGGAAGTGAGAATGCCAAAGGGCTATAAATTTTACCAATTTGTTCATGAGCATGGAAATAAATTAGAATGGTGGACAACAATATACTATAGCAAGTATCTTTATAAAATTATTTGCTATTTTCTTTGAGATATATGTTTTTGCTATTGAAGCTTTTCTTATTAGTTATTACTAATCACTCCTTTCACTTACTGCAGTAAAGATGGGTTTTGTTTTTCCCACTAATCAGCAAAAAGTAAAAATGATGATATACCCGTTCTAAAGATTCAGTTTTCATTAAAAAGGAAAGAAAATCTAACTGAAAATCACCATAAATTTTGAATGATTAATTTCTTGCCAAATAACTTATTAGGAATCTCTGATGTATATAAAAAAGCAATTATTTGCAAAATAGGAAGAAGCTAAATTTAATCTAGGTATACGTCTGTATTTTTTTAAGTTTGTGCATTAGGAGAGATAATACAGAAATTGTCAAATTTGAACACAATAGCCTGTTTTAAAAAAAAATACAGAATTACCATCAGTAGGGTTTGTGACTTGGGTTTCATTTTTTTTACTATTATTCTATTACAGTTGTTCTGTTTTTCCCCCTTGGCCCTCTTATGCCCATCCTACCTACCCTCCCCACCCTGTTCCCACAGTGAATTCCCACACTGTTGACCATGTCTCTGGGTCATTTATACATGTTGTTTGTCTAGTCCCTTCCCCTTCTTTCCACTATTATCCGCCTCCCTACTGCCCTCTGGTCACTCAGTCTGTTCCATGTTTCCATGCCTGTGGTTCTATTTTGTTTGTCAGTCTCCATTGTTCATTAAATTCCTTTATAGGTGAGGTCATATGGTATTTGTCTTTCACCAACTGGCTTATTTCACTTAACACAATATTCTCCAGTTCCATTTATGCTGTTGCAAAAGGTAGGAGTTCATTCTTTCTTTCCGCTCTGTAGTATTCCATTGCGTAAATGTACCACAGTTTTTTGATCCACCAATTTACTAATGGGCACTAAGGCTGTTTCCAGCACTTGGCTATTATATATAGCACTTCTATGAACATAGAGCTGCACAAATTGTTTTGAATTGGTGATTAGGGATTCTTAGGGTATAATACCAGCAGTGGAATCACTGAGTCAAAAGGCAGTTCCATTTTTAGTTTTTTTGAGGAAATTCCATACTGTTTTCCACAGTGGCTGCACCAGTCTGCATTCCCACCAACAGTGCACTAGGATTTCCTTTTTTCTGCATCCTCTCCAGCACTTTTTCTTTGTCGACTTACATTCTGACAGGTATGAGGTAGTATCTCATTGTGCTTTTAATTTGCATCTCTCTGATGGCTAGTGATGTTGTGTATCTTTCCATGTGTCTCTGGGCCCGCTGTATGTCCTCCTTGAAGAAGTGTCTGTTCAGGTCTTTTGCCCATTTTTAAATTGGATTGTTTGTCTTCCTGCTGTTGAGTCATATGAGTTCTTTATATATTTTGGAGATCAAACACTTGTCTGATGTATCATTAGCAACTATGTTCTCCCATACGATTGGTTCCCTTTTCATTTTGATGATGGTTTCTTTAGTCATGCAGAAGCTTTGTACTTTGATGTAATCCCATTTGTTTATTTTCCCTTTATTTCCCTTGCCATAGGGGATATATCAGCAAAAATATTGCTGTGTGGGATATCTGAAACTTTCCTGCCTATGTTTTCCTCTATGACTTTATGGTGTCATGAATTATACTTAAATCTTTTATCCATTTTGAGTTTATTTTAGTGTATGGTGTAAGTTGGTGTCTAGTTTCACCTTTTTGCATCTACCAGTTCAGTTCTCCCAACACCATTTATTGAAGAGGCTATTTTTACCCCATTGTATCTCCTGCCTCCTTTTTCAAATATTAATTGACTGCACAGACTTAGTTTATGTCTGGGCTCTCTGTTCTGTCCCATTGTTATACATATCTGTTCTTATTCCAATACCAGACTGTTTTGATTACAGTGGCCTTGAAGTATAGTTTTATATTGGGTATTGTGATCCCACATGCTTTGTTCTTCTTTCTCAAGATTGCTGAGGCTATTCAGGGACCTTTTTGGTTCCATATAAATTTTTGAAATATTTGTTCTAGATCTGTGAAATATGCCATTGGAATTGTAATAGGAATTTTGTTGAATCTATAGATTGCTTTGGATAGTATGGACATTTTAATGATGTTAATTCTTCCAATCCATGAACATGTTATATGCTTCCATTTATTTGTATCTTCCTTAATTTCTTCTTCAGTATTCTATAGTTTTCTGAGTTCAAGTCTTTTACCTCCTTGGTTTATTCCTAAGTACTTTATTTTTCTTGTTGCTATATTAAATGGAATGTTTTCCTAGTTTCTCTTTCTGATATTTCTTTGTTGGTATACAAAAATGCCATTTATTTCTGAATATTGACTTTGTATCCCACTATTTTGCTAAATTCACTTATTAGGTCAAGTAATTTTTTGGTGGAGACATTAGGGTTTTTCATGTACATTATCATGTTGTCTGTGAATAATGACAGTTTTATTTCCTCCTTTCCAGTTTGGATGCCTTTTATTTCTTTCTCTTGTCTTATCACTGTGGCTAGAACTTCCAGTACTATGTTGAATAAGAGTGGTGGAAGCAGACACATTGTCTTATTACTGATCTTAAGGGGAAAGCTTTTAGTTTTTGCCCATTGAGTATAATGTTGGCTGCAAGTTTCTTGTATATGGCTTTTGTTATGTTGAGAAATGCTCCCTCTATTCCCACTTTGCTAAGTGTTTTTATCATAAATAGGTGCTGGGTTTCATCAAATACTTTTTCAGCTTCTATTGATATTATCATGTGATTTTGTCCATTTTGTTTATGTGGTGTATTATGTTTATTGATTTGTG
Organism: Glossophaga mutica; assembly: GCA_039655065.1. NCBI lineage: Eukaryota > Metazoa > Chordata > Mammalia > Chiroptera > Phyllostomidae > Glossophaga > Glossophaga mutica. The sequence continues at coordinate 166,058,359 of CM077303.1, forward strand.
AATATTGTACCATCCTTGAAACCCTGAGATGAATCCCACTTGATCATGATATATGACCTTTTTAATGTATTGCTGGATCTAGACTACAAATATTTTTTTTTGAAGATTTTAGCATTTATGTTCATTGGGGACACTAGTCTGCAGTTTTCTTTTCTTTCTTAAATTACATTTTATTGATTATGATATTACAGTTGTTGTAATTTTCCCCCTCTGCCCTCCTCCACCCAGCACCCACTACTCCATTAGGCAATCCATCCACCATTTTTCATGCCCATGGGTCATGTGTATAAGTTCCTTGGTTACTCCACTTTCTATACTGTACTTTACGTGTCATGGCTATTCTGTAACTGCCTATTTGTACTCCTTAATCCCCTCACCTCTTCACTTATTCTTCCTCTACCCCCTCCCATCTGGCAACCTTCTGGCAACTAACTTCTTTTCTCTTGCTTTTAAGAGTCTCTCTTTATCTTTAACCTTTGGCCTTTTAATGATGATGTGTCTTGGAGTGGGCCTCTTTGCATCTACCATATTGGAACTTTCTGCACTTCCTGGACTTGCATGTCTGTTTCCTTCACCAAATTGGGGAAGTTTTCTTTCACTATCTTTTCAGATAGACTTCCAATTTCTTGCTCATTCTCTTCATTTCTGGCACCCCATGAGACAAATGTTGGACCTCTTAAAGTTGTCCCAGAGTCTGTTTATACTATCCTCATTGTTTTGGGTTCTTTTTTTCTTTTTGTTGTTCCGCATGGTTATTTTTTGCTTCCTTATGTTCCAAATCATTGATTTGAGTCTCAGCTTCATCCATTCTACTGTTATTTCCCTATAAATTGTTCTTATTTCAATTAGTGTATCCTTCATTTCTGACTGGGTCTTTTTTATGCTGTTGAGTTCCTCACTAAGTTCCTTGAGCATCCTTATAACCAGTGTTTTGAACTCTGCATCTGTTAGATTGCTTATCTGCATTTTGTTTTGTTCTTTTTCTGGATATTTGATTTGTTCTTTCATTTGGGCCATGCTTCTTTGTTTCCTCATTTTGGCAGCCTCACATTGCTTGTTTCTGTGTATTAGGTAAAGCTACTTTGATTCTGTGTCTTGGTAGCATGGCCTAATGTAGTAGGTGTCCTGTAGGGTCCAGTGGCACAGCCTCCCCTATCACCCAAACTGGGTACCCAAGGTGCACCCTTTGTGTGGGCTGAGTACACCATCCTCTTGTAGTTGAGCCTTGGTTGCAGCTGGTGGGTCAATGGGAGGGCCAGTTTGCTCCAAGGACTGGCTGTGACCACTGACCCCAGCCTCCACCTTCTGTGGAAGATCAGCTGTACAGAGGCATGGTGGTGGTGTTCCAGCATGGTCTGTAACTGTCCACTGGGTGCACTGGTCCTGGAGTTTCCTGGGTGGTGCAGGCCAAGGTCAGCCCCCACCTGTGTTTCGCTCGGGACACCCTGCCTGAGCTGTAAAGCAATCTGAGATGGCTGTTACTTGTACTGGGCTTGGAGATTCCCAGGGAAAGCCGAGCTGTGACTCTTATCTTGCTGCTGCTAGGGCTCACCGAGTCCAGCTGTTGCTTGTTTGATAGGATTTAGAACCCAAGACAAGCCATTCCTATGGAAAATAGGAAAATAGTCCCTTGGTTGGGCCCGTAAGTTGGGTGGGGTAGAGCCTTTGTAGATCTCCATGGTGGGTCACACAGTGTTAGCCAGGTTGATGGAGTCTCTGATATGGTACCAGCCTACCAGCTCTGTAGGGGTTAGGACTCAGCAAAGGGATGATGGCCTCTGCTCACCCTGATGTCAGACACTTTAATCTCTCCCTATATACCACTGATGCCCTTCAAACTGCCACCCCAGTACTGGAGCTCAGAGGAAGCAAGTCTCAGTAGTTGAGTCCATGTGTAGGTTCCCCAAGAAGAGCTCCGGCAGTCTCCTCCACTAACTCAACCCCCGCTGATTTTTGCAGCCAGAAGTTGTGACCTTCCTAGTACTGGAATCCTGGGATGGGGGGCCTGGTGTGGGTCTGGGACTCCTCATTCCCAAGATATCCCTCCCAAATTTCTATTCACGTGGGTGTGGGGCCAGTCCATTGCACATTTGGGCCCCTCCTACTAGTCTTGATAGATGTGGTTTCTCCAGTTCTGTAGTTGTCAGACTTCCATTCAACTCAATCTCATGGTTGCCAGACTTCTATTCAGCTCGATTTCTGACATTTCTGAGTGATGGTTGTTCTATATCTTAGTTGTAATTTTGATGTGGTTGTGGGAAGAGGTGAGCCATGGCTGCCTATGCAGCTATCTTGTTGTTTTCTTTCTTCGGTGTGCCTTTACCTAGTTTTGGAATTAAGATGATACTGGCCTTGTAAAAAGACTTTGGAGTCTTCCCTCTTCTTGAATATTTTGGAATAGTTTGAGAATGATAGGAGTTAGTTCTTCCTTAAATGTTTGGTAAAATTCACCTATGAAGCCATCCTGTCTAGGGCTTCTGTGTGCTGGGAGCTTTTAATTACTGTCTCAGTTTCACTACTTGTTATCAGTCTATTCAGGCTTTCTGCTTCTTCTTGATTCAGTTTTGGAAGATTGTATGTGGTTAGAAATTTGTCCATTTCACTAAAGTTGTCCAATTTCTTGGCATAGAGTTGTTCATAATAATTTGTTACAATCTTTGTATTTCTGTGGTATTTGGTTGTAATTTCTCCGCTTTCATTTATGATTTTATTTATTTGGGTCCCCTCTCTTTTTTCTTGATCAGTCTGATTAAAGGTTTGTCAATTTTCTTTACCTTTTTAAAGAACCATTTGCTGGATTTATTGATCCTTTGAGTTGTTCTTTTAGTCTATGTCATTTAATTCTGCTCTGATCTTATTTTCTTCCTTCTACTTGCTCTGGGCTTTGTTTGCCATTGTCCCCTTGTTCTTTTAGATGTAGGGTTAGGTTGTTTATTTGAGATTTTTCTATCTTCTTTAAGTAGGTCTGTATTGCTCTGAACTTGCCTCTCAAGACTGCCTTTGTTGTGTCCCCTATGTTTTGGGTTGTTGTGTGTTCAATTTGTGTTCTGGATACTTTTTGATTTCTTCCTTGATCTCATTGTTGACTCATTCATTATTTAATAACACATTATTCAATCTCTATGTATTTTGTATTTTTGAGTTTTTTTTCTTGAGGTTGGTTTTTAGTTTCAATCCATTGTGCTCCGAGCACATGCTTGATATAATTTTACTTTTCTTGAGTTTGTTGAGGCCTGTTTTGTGTCCTACCATGTAGTCTAACTTTGAAAATGTTCCTTGTGCATTTCAAAAGAATGTATATTTTTCTTCTTTTGGAATGAAAGTTTCTGTATTGATTAAGTCCATTTGATCTAGAGTGTCATTCAGTGCCACATATCCTTGTTGATTCTTTGTTTGGACAATCTATCCATTGTTGACCGTGTGGTGTTAAAGTCCCCTATGATGACTATGTTGTTTTCAATATCTCTCTTGAAGTCCTCCAAGATTTGTTTATATATTTAGGTGCTTCTATGTTGGGTGCATGTATGTTTACAAGGGTTATATCCTCCTGTTTGACAACTCCCTTAACCATTATGTATTGACCTTCTTTGTCCCTTTTTATGGCCTTTATTTTGAAGTCTTTTTTGTCTGATATAAGTATTGCTTCCTCAGCTTTCTTTTCATGTCCATTTGCTTGGGATATTTTTCCATCCCTTCACTTTCAACCTATGTAGATCTCTTGTTTTATGTGGCTCTCTTGTACACAGCACATATGCCAGTCATGTTTTCTTATCCATTCAGCTACCCTATGTCTTTTGATTGGAGCATTTCACCCATTTACATTTAAGGTTATTATTTTTTATATATATATTTTATTTCTTTATTTTTAGAGAGAGGGGAAGGGAGGGAGAAAGAGAGGGAGAGAAACATCAATGTGTGGTTGCCTCTCACATGGCCCCCACTGGGGGACTGGCTCGCAACCCAGGCATGTGCCCTGACTGGGAATCGAACCGTGACCCTTTGGTTCACAGCCCATTAAGGTTATTATTGATAGGTATTTTTTTTATTGCCATTTTTGTCCTGCACTCTTTCTTTCTCTCTCTCTGTCTGAGCAGTCTCTGGCCTGCTCACCGGGCTTGGCTGGGGCTGAGAAATCCGTTTGCTGTGCACCTTTTTGATTTCTCTGCCCAGCTGCACTCATGGTTGGGAGCAAACCATGCTTTCAGTCTTTTCCCTTTGCTGGCAAGGCAGCTGTGCACAGGCTCCCTGCTGGCATGCTTAGCTCCCCTTTTAAAGAGTCTTTCTGGGCACACCCACTGCAGTACTGTCACTGTCTAGTGCAGTACTGTCACTGTCTAGTTTTCCACACATAACCAAACCACCTCTCCAAAAGCCAAAAGTCTCTCCTAGTCACAGCTGGCCATGGTCTGCCTCTGCCTGACCCAGGTGCAAGTACAGTGCCCCTCTCTCTCTGGCACTCTCCTGGTTAGCATTTCCACTGCAGCTATGGGTGTACTGTTTGCTCTGTGTGTGTAGTCTGGATCTCCCTGACTTTGCGTATCCAAGTCACTCCTGTCCTGATTCTGGGGATTCTCTGCCCTGGGATTGAAGGGAGTCGCAAAGCTGCAATTTCTGACTAGGCTCTCTGCTATGCCATGCATAGAGTATTTCCCTTCAACTTACAAAATTTCTCTAACACCTACTGCGAAGCATCTTCTATTCTCCTTAGCTTCCAAACTTCACAGCAACTAAGATTCTGTTGAATATTCAGTTTATTTATTGGCAAATAACCCAAGTATCCAAGTTGGGAGCAAGAACAAATGGACTCAGCTCCCACCTACTTGGCTGCCATCTTCCCTCTCCCAATAGCCTTTTAATATAGATAATCTGTAATGCTGTTGGGCTGTAAACCAACTAATTAATTTCCCTATGGGTTCTTTTATTTCAGTGGATATTTATTGTTGTAATTCACAATTGCTCTTGTTTCTTTCCTAATGATACATCTGGATCATATTATTTCAAGCATACAAAATATCAAGGGTTTTTTGTTTCTTTGTTTTGCTTTGTTGTATCATATTTTGTTTTTGTTATTTTTAGTATACATTATTATATATGTATTATATATTATATATTTGTTATATGTAAAGTATGTAATATACAAATAATGTATAAAAAAGTTACATATATCATGTATATGTATCTAATATATATCTAGGATTCTGATTTTAAAAATCAACTACAGTAATAGTGGTATAAAGAGAAACATCAATTTTTTAAGTGCAAGGGTCATTATATGTATATCAAGGTATAATATATACATCAAGATATATATATAAACATTAAGATATATATACACATCAAAATATACATATATATCAAGATATATACACATATCAAGCTATATACCTACATCAAAAGATATATATACACACATATATATAGCTTCAGGCCCCTCTTTAGAAAAAAGAGGGGCAAGATTTATGAACTTTCTTCCAAAGTCTCCCCAAGTATTCTCTATAAAAGGAAAACTACCTTTCCAGTAACCAGCATTTCCTTTCTTTGTGCTTTTAAAGTAGACATAATATACAGAATCTGGACAGTTCAGTGCCTCTAAATAAAGTAATATCCACAGGTCTCGATCTACAGATGCAAGATAACGTCATCCATGAAACAACAGTTTGTTGTGGGATGAATAGAAAACAAATTGAATGCATAATTATGTAAAAGAAAATCTTTTTTTAGTCAATATAACTTGACAGATAATGTGTGTACTTTTTTGGAGAAGAATAATCAAACTAAAAAAAACAAGATAAATTGTTCATCATGGTGACTGAACTGATTTGCAGTGGACATGTAAAAGATAATAATGATATTAGAGAGAATCATTTGGTTTAGAGTTGATACTTTCAGGTTCCCTTTATAAGCAAAGTACAGATCAACAGACTATAACAACCTAACTTTATTCTATTCACACACTTCAAAGATGTAATTACCAGAAAAAAAAAATCCTTTATTATCATCTAGGATTCTGGTTTTAAAAATCAACTACAATAATAGTGGTATAAAGTACAAGCATCAATTTTTTAAGTGGAAGGGTCTTGATATTACATTTACTATTATATATATATTATTGATTTTCTTTTCTGGTTGTCATTCTTTGCAGAGAGTGAATCTGTCCTTCGATTTTCCATTTTATGGCCATTTTCTACGTGAAATCACTGTGGCAACTGGGGGTAAGTAGTTTTCTATCCATTCACCCTAAATAATCTATAGTTTTGCTACAGTTATTACTTTTAATTTAGTCCATATTTCAAAAGGGACATTTATTGGGAAAACCATTGTCTTCTATCATAAAGTCACAGCTATAAATAAAACCTAAGAAAGACTAGTGTAGCTATTGGAAAAACTTTTTGATAGGAAAATTTCAGTTTAGACTAACCACCTCTGCTTTCCTCCTAAATTTTCATTAGTTTTTTGGTAGTATGGTAATACTGCATGAATGGGACTAAAGTAGAAAGAAAAGTTGCTTAAGAAAATTGTTGCGGTGTTTTTCTTTAGTTGATAAATAGATATAAATAAATAAATAAATAAATAAAGCTATATATATATATATATATATATATATATGTAACCATATGTATATTAGCTTTAATTATTTGCTTTCTTTTAATGTCACCTATGTTGACTGACAACGCATTAGAGACTTTTATTTTTTAAATATATTTTATTGATTATGCTGTTACAGTTGTCCCATTTTTCTCCACTTTATTCCCCTCTGCCCTGCACCCACCCTCCACCTGCATTACCGGCCTCTCCCTGCATTAGTTTATGTCTATGGGTTGTAAATATGAAGATCTTTGGCTTCTCCATTTCCTATACTATCCTTAACCTCTCACTGTCTATTTTGTACCTACCATCTATGCTTCTTATTCCCTGTACCTTTTCCCCTAGTCTCCCCCCTGTCTCCCCACTGATAACCCTCCATATGACCTCATTTCTCTTGTTCTGTTCCTGTTCTAGTTGTTTGCTTGGTTTGTTTCTGCTTGTTTTTTTTTTTTTTTTTTTTAGGTTCAGTTGTTGATAGTTGTGTTTTCTGTCATTTTACTGTTCATATTTTTTATTTTCTTTTTCTTAGATAAATCCCTTTAATATTTCATATAATAAGGGTTTGGTGATGATAAACTCCTTTAACTTGACCCTATCTGAGAAGCACTTTATCCGCCCTTCCATTCTAAATGAAAGCTTTGCTGGATAGAGTAATCTTAGATGTAGGTCCTTGCCTTTCATGACTTGGAATACTTCTTGTCAGCCCTTTCTTGCCTGCAACATTTCTTTCGAGAAATCAGCTGATAGTCTTATGGGAACTCCTTTGTAACTAATTCTCTCCTTTTCTCTTGCTGCTTTTAAGATTCTCTCCTTATCTTTCATCTTGGGTAATGTAATTATGATGTACCTCAGTGTGTGCTTCTTTGGGTCCAACTTTTTGGGGGGCTATTTGAGCTTTCTGGACTTCCTAGAAGTCTGTTTCCTTTGCCAGATTGAGGAAGTTCTCCTTCATTATGTTTTCAAATAAGTTTTCCACTTCTTGCTCATCCTCTTCTCTTTCTGGCACCCCTATGATTCGGATGTTGGAACATTTAAAATTGTCCTGGAGGTTCCTAAGTCTCTCCTCATTTTTTTGAATTCCTGTTTCTTCATTCTGTTCTGGTTGAATGTTTATTTCTTCCTTGTGGTTTAAATCACTGATTTGAGTCCAAATTTCCTTCCCTTCACTGTTGGTTCCCTGTACATTTCTCTTCATTTCATTTTGCATAGCCTTCACTTTTTCCTTCATTTTGCAACCATACTCAACCATTTCTGTGAGCATCCTGATTACTGGTGTTTTGAACTCTGCATCTGATAAGTTGACTAACTCTTCATTGTTTAGTTTTATTTTTGGAGCTTTGACCTCTTCTTTCATTCCCTAATGAAGAAGAGGTCTCATATTTTTTGTCAGAAATATCTATGGTCAAAGAAAAGTTGTTGAGTAGCTACTTGGAGCAATGGTGAATAAAGCTACACGACATTAGGAATATAAAGCCTAGTAGACTATTAGACAAAGTGAAGTTGACTATGAAGAGATTTCCCTGGAAAATACTCATGATGAAGTATAGGTTTCCAGGGATGATAAAGCTGAAACATTTGTGAGAATTCTTTAAGGATTTATAGAAAAAATTATTGTTTAATTGAAGGCTATCACAACTGCTCTGGTTGTATAGGGAAAGAATGGATTCCAGGGAAGAATATCTTGAGTAAATATTCCAAAGAGAAAATGTATGTCATATATTTGTGATAGTAAATAATTGAGTGTGAGTGGAACTGGGAGTATGTTTATAAAAAGTGTGGCATATTGAGATAAAAAAATGTAGATTGGGATAGTTTTATATAATGTCTCTGGGGTCAGTTTTTGTCATTTGTCCTTAATTAGGTAAGTAATAAATTTTAAGTAGATGAATATAGACATTTGTATTATGCCTTAAAGTATAAGAAATATACCAATGTTAGTATTGAATACATATAATTGAAGGAACACCACAGTAGTTTTTGTGACAAATATGTTTTGGTGATTCTGTGGCTTCAAACCAAGGGAGTGAAATGATGTTATGAACAATAATTATGAACTCAAACAGAAGAGGTAGTTTTAGGGAAAACCAAAGACTTCAGTTACAAAACTCTTAAATTTTGTGTAAAAAGAAGGACTACATATAAGCAAAATTTTCACAAAGACTGTCTCCTTGAGCTCACCATGTATTTCTGTGCTAGAATGGTGCCAGGCATTTAACAGGCATTTAATTAATGTGTTGAAAGACTGAACAAAAAGGAGAAAGGTGAAATTAAAAGAATTCCCCTATAAACCATGGCTTAACATCATGTTATCTCACACCTTTAAAATATGATTAAATATTATTTTATAATATGGACATTAGTCAGGTTTTCTGACATTTAGGCTTCTAGTGTTCCACTGAAATTTAAAGTGAATGATTAATCACATTTGTTCAAAATGTATATACATACTGATAAAAATATGAACAGCTTTGCACATTCAATTTCTCAAATTGTTATCTTTAAAACTCATGTCAGTGATTCAGCTAATAGGAAGTAAGATTTCCCTTAGCTGAATTGGTAGAAAAAACCCAAACAGATGGTTATATCATCTTTATTTCTCTAAGTCCAATTTTTCTTTGAAAAGATCCTCAAAATAATAAAAAATCTAGTGTCTTGAATGATTTCTATCTTTATTGAGGAAAATACTAATGTAAGGAAACTTTTTTTCTCTGCTTAAAATGTGGTAGCATGGAACTTGCTACCTCTTTTAGACAGGCATAGGCAAGACACTTTAGATGTTGAGCTGGGTTTCTCCACAATGAAACCAGAACCTCCTGAAAAAGTTTTTGGCTAAATAGCTTGTTTGCACTTTCATTGATTATTTATTTAATAAATATTGATTGAGCCATTACTGTGTGAAAGGTAGAGTACATGATATTTCAATATATGCAGAGAAGAATAAACTATGGTTTTTGTTCAGGAGCTTAGAATCTAAGAAGAGAAGGTACATACGACTTTCAGTGCTGAAGGAGCAGAAGGTTGCTCATTCTTGTTGGGCCAGTCAAGAACAGGTTTGTGAAAGAGCTAGCATTAGACACTGGCCATACTGGAATTTTAGTAGGCAAAGAGGCAGGTTGAAAAGAGGTGGATAAGGAAGGGGCATTCCAGGCAAGAGAATGCTGAGCTAAGTGTCAGTGCTGAGCTAAGTGTCAGTGCTGAGCTCATAGTGAGCACATGCAGAGTTCCACTAAGTAAATATGTTTGTTTCAAATGAAGAATTGGAATAAGAGTCTACTAAAGGGAAGATGAGAAGAGCAGTGAAGTACTTTGGATGTTAGAAATTTGGATGGTATCCAGCAAGCAATGGGTTTCTTTGAGAAAAGAACAGATCTGGCCTGCTCTGGCAGTGGAGAGCAGGACAAGGTGTGGGAGTGAAGGCAAAGAGAACAGTTATTACCAGGTTTTTCAATACTTCTGTATGGGTTATAGTGCCTAAACTGAGATGTGTTCAATGGAGCAGAAAAGGAACTAATGGAAGACCATCTGAGTTGTTTAATCACTATGGTTGCAAAAATTTCCAGCCAAAAGAATCTATTAGGACCCAGCGAATAAAAGTAAAAACACTTAAAAGAGGACTTCTGAACTACAAGCTTTTTAAAAGAATTCTTGTTTACTCTATTACAGTTGTCTCAGTCCCCCCGCCCACTTTGACCTCCTCTGCACAGCCCACCTCCCTCTTCCCACAGTCAATCCCCACACCGTTGTCTGTGTCCATAGGTCATACATGTTCTTTGACTAGTCCCTTCCCCTTCTTTCCACCATTACCCCTTCCCCCTACCCCTCTGGCCACCCTCAATCTGCTCCATGTTTCCATGTCTCTGATTCTGTTTTGCTTGTTAGTTTATTTTGTTCATGAGATTCCTCTTATAAGTGAGATCATGTGGTATTTGTCTTTCACCAACTGGCTTATTTCACTTAGCATAATAGTCTCAAGTTCCACTACAGATTTTGATTTTTTTTTTTTTGTGATTGACTAGATATAAGCAGATACACCTGCCCAACAAATGCTCATCACCTTACAAATCTTTGAAAAGTTATTAACTGTTAAAAGCTTAGAAGAAAAATAGAAACCACAGTCAGGTGAAATAAAGTTTACTGCAGGCCATTCTAAAATAGACTGGGCACTGGGATTTGTGAGTAGGAACACATAGGTTTCTATGAAACCGAAATGAATAGAGATATTCTTGTCTGTGTCTGCAAATTCTTCTTGAACTGGTTTCACCATTGGATTTGGGAAAAATAAGCAAAATCTTGAAGTGGGCATTTTTAACTATAATTTTCTTCATTCCTACCTCACCGTTTTCCCATTTCCCGTGCCTTCCTTAAAACCATTTTCACCCTCCCTCTCTCTCATTTTCCCTCTCTCTCCCTCTCCCTTCCTCCCTCCTACCCTTCCTTCCTCCACTCTGTCTCTTCCCATAGACACAAATTTATTTAAAACTGAAATGAACTTAAAGAGATTATCTTCTGTTATTGCTAGGATCAATATTATTTCAAAAAGAAAGTAGTTTGAAAATAGAGATATATACCTAGTTTACTATGACACATCTTTGCATATTTTTAAATTATGAATAAACTTAAAATTCCAGTTAAAAATATAAATAAAAACTAAATATATTGTCCTCTATTTATAAGCTACAAAAATGAATCCTTGCTTCTTCAGCATTTTAATTTTCAAAAACTTCGATCATCCATACAGATAATGCACAAGATGAACTGGAAGAACCATACTACATTCTGGTTCACTGGTAGCAGAATCTGAACGCATTGATTTCTTTTTATTTAAAAAAATACTTCAGAATATAAAGATTTGAGGCGTTAAAAAAGCTAATCTTCTGTGCATTTTATAAAAATATTTCTATTAATGGCACCAATAATTTGTATTGTTTGCATATCACATGGCCTTTTATTTTCTTTCTGTATGAATACTTTGTTTTCTATCATTAGGTTGCTAAGGTTATCTTTTAAATGCTTCAGAAAGTAGATTTAAGTTTGAATATATGACTTTTAATTCCTACAACCATCACTAGTAGTGATATTTTTTTACTTGTCCATCATGGGTACACATAACTACGAAGTGTGGGGGGTGAAGAAATGCTGCTTTAGATATTGAAGAAAAGTTAACGTCATCCAGATCATTCTGACACCAAAATTTACGTAGGTGGGTGTTGATTCATAATTAAAATACTGTGGAATTGCAGAAGTTGTACATGAAATTAGGAATAAAAAATGACAGGAATTAAAAAGAAAATAATGAACATGTATTGTTTTCATTGACTGTGTGAAGGATTTGCCCTCCCTTCCTTTCTGTACAAATTCCTAGTTGGAGATTAAATAAGAAAACCACTTAGAATTAGATCTACTTTATTTTGTTTTGCCACATAGTAACTAATAAAATATAAAATGTTCATCAAATAATCAATTTTTAATATCTTAAAGGTTAATACATGACATTAAAAAAGTAAAATATAAATCTCCATTGTTCCCCTGTCTTCTAGTTCACTAGCTCCTTGCCCAAGAAAAATATAACCATTATTCTTTGAGTTATGTTTTTTTTCGATTCAAATTAGACTAATTTTTTATATGAGGTCAAATTCATATGTTTTATTTCCCTCTTTAAGTCCCCAATAAGAGAGGTTGAAAAGTAGTGCATATTATCGTGATTGGGTTTTCAGGAATGATATTATCAAATATTTTACCTTCTTTTTTTGTTTTGACTTTTAAATGGTAATATTTTAACTATATTTCCAAATAATATATTATGCTTTTTAGAAGGACTTGATTAATAATAGTTATAGAAGGTTTTTAAGAGCAGTAGAGAGCTATTACTCAAGATGATCGATTTATAAATATCAACTCCATTGTCTTTCAAGTATATAACCTCATATAACAGAATTTGATGCATCCATCAACTTTCTGGATGCAGTGAAAAAGTGAATGGAGTTATTTTATCTTTTTTATTATTATCAACACAGAGCAGAGATGATGGGTGTCTGAACATTTGATGCATGAAGGGAAGGTACTGAAGGGCAGTACGTGCTGGACGGAAGTCAGTCCATTCAATTAGTTTCACTAACGTAACACAACAATCTCAGGTCTCAAAAATTCCTGGACAGAGAGGATAAACTGTGATGTCTAAGTGATTCTCTGTGATTTACCTCTGAAAACCTGACCGTTCATCTAAGCAGTCTTCCTCGATAATTTACTCTAGTGTCTAGTGTCCAGTAGTAGATTCCGCAGATTTGCCAGCATTACTACATGTCTTTTTCTGGTGGCTTTATGAGTTGCTTGTATACAAGACCTTTTGTTGCTAGTATGTATCAAGACCTTTTGTTGCTACTATATATAAACTGGGCATACATATTTCATTAGCCCTGGCTTCTGGTGGATGGGGGTGAAGTGCTGTTCGAGATTAGAGCAGCAGGAGACCCAGAGAGGGGCCACCCAGCAGCTAAGATTTGTAGGAATAAAAAGGATTTAAGTCAGTAGGAATAAATGAAAGAAATTAAAAAATCAGAAATAGGGGTAGAATGAAGGAGGACACAATAGATAAACAAAAGAGAGAGGAGAGGATCAGTGGTACATGTGGTAGAAAAGTCATTACTGGGGACAGTAATGGAGGAAGTTTGATGAGTGGAAATGAGAGCTTGGGTCAAAAGTAGTTTTTTTCCAGGCTTATCCTATTCCATTGTCATAACAGCCAGAAAGTAATCTACTTGTCAGTAGTGTTTGGACATTCACTTAGGAACATTTGCTTCTGGAAAGCACGATTTATACTTTGGTGGACCCAGGCTTTACTTGAAACATTGGCAATAGTGTTTTGCTTGCATTCTTCCTTAGTCACTGCATCAGTAGTTCAGATAAATAACAGTCTTACACAGATGCTCAAGTACATCACCCAGTTGAATATCAAGGGAGCCTCAGTGATCCTGTTTAATCAATAAAGTAACAACATAATAGCAAATGCTCTAACATTGTTCAATCTTGGTAAAGAAGGTTAAAAACACTAAGCAATGCAGGACTAATTTAGACCCTGGTCATTTGAGGCATCAGTTCAAAAGAGCTCCCTCATTTCTTACTGATTCTAGCAACTGAAATTCATTTTCTTGGTGAAGCACCCTGGCATGTAGGTGAAGATAAATACATGTTTGATTCAGAATGTGTGAGTTTCTAAGTCAAGCCGGTCATAACTGTGTGATCTGTAGCAAATTAAATTCTCTTGTCTCAGTTTCCCAATCTGTAATATAGCAAAACAAAAAGTACCTGGATCATATGGATTTTTGTCAACTAATATATGTTGTTGCCTGTTTCATAGAAAATGCTACAGAAATAACATATATTGTTACTATAATTTTTATATGTAAGTGTTCTCTTTTATTCCTTTTCAAAATACTTTCTCTGTAAAGCTGGGCTTGCTTGTAGTTTGTTATTTTCTTTGATGTCATTATTCACAGCACAGGGGGTGTTTAGGGACTTAACTCACCATCACTTCTAACTGCTCCTGTTAAATCCGACTCATCCATTCATGACTGGTTGGTATAGCAGCCTGTAGAGGACTTGGGATGTCCTCTTTATCAGCATGGAGCCTACCTGTCATCTCTAAGTGCAGTGCATAATCTCCACTGAAGGCCAGCCAGTGCTGGCATTCTGTGAATCTGTGACTGTCCAAAAGTCTTACAAAAATTAGCAATTCTGTAACACATGGTAGAAGAATTTTGAAATGTCTGTCTAATTGTGATATCAATAGTCATAACTAGGTAACAGGCATTATTATAATCAGCAGACCTCACATATTTGCTTCTTATTCTAGCCCTTGTATAACAAGAACGCCATGAACAAGTCATCAAAAGCACGTTTAGTTATGGGTAAAATGATAGGGATAGAGGATGGACATTGTCCCAGTGGCATCCAGGCGGCTTTTCATGAACTTGACATTCACTTAATTGTTGATAATCCATTTTGAGAATGTTTTAAATACCCACCCTGAAAGTATATTAAATATTCGTTCAGTTATATTTATATGTGATGTTTTGCTTTTGAATTAGAAGGCAGCTATCCTTATGTGTACCTAGTATTTCAATGCTATCTTTATTTTCAGGATTTTCTCCTATTTTTAAGTATGTCACAGAAAACTAGTAGATAAAATGTCAGAACAGCCTGAAATTGTGTGCTGAGCTCAACTGATAAGCTCTGGTGCTGAGACACAATATTGAAAAGTAGATCTAAATGTTTTGCTGGCTATTTCTAGTGGGGTTGTCGTGGGTGTAGATTACCTTGTTGATCTGGCTGGACTGAAGACTACAGAGAGATTTTCATTTAATTTGCTTAAATTATCATTCAAATGAGAAATTTTTGCTGAAGGCAAAAAAGAAGAGGAGAATGCCTTTAATTGTTTCATTATCAATTTTCACAGCTACTTTAAAAACAAAGCTTCCGTCTAGTAATAGCTTGTAGAGAAAATCCATAGCACTGTAGATTAATCCAGAAAAAGAAAATTAAGAAAATTTGGAACAATTAATTTTGCAAAAAAAATGTGACAGGGAAAACTTTTAATTAAAAAAAATTTTTGGAAAAATATACATAGCATAAAATTTGCACTTATGAATTTACTATTTATGAAGTTTAGTCATTGAGCTCAGCTCTGAATAACTATTTTGCTTTGATAAGTGGTAATCTCCCTAGGTAATTTATATCATTCTGAGTAGCTGAGACACCCTGTAGAAGCTGGGTAAACGGCTCTTCTCTGTGAAGGCATGGAGTCGGGGACGAGTTAGGTCAGAAGGCATGAATTCCAGAGCACAGGATTCCTCAGAAAGGACGGCTGTACAGGATGGCAGCTGTTGGCTGCTTGTAGGAAACAAACTATTGGACAGATAGAAGGAAATACTGGCCTGATGGGACAGGCCACAAATACTTCAGCTTAGTATTTGCTCAAGAGTATATAGAATGAAGGATTTCAGGAGCTCTGAAGCTGCTCTGTAGGTATTGGTAGAAATAAGCACTTACAATAGCTCTGTGTCTGTAAAACTATCTCTATTGAGAGGTCTGTAGCTTTACAATATTGTCCAAGTGGCTTCCTTATTTCAGTGTATTCCTTGTCCAATGAATAATCATCTGTTCTGTGTACATACAGGATATACAAATTACTTGCTTTTTCCATACATGTATAGATCGCACACCAACCACTGGTCAAGGACAAAAGCATGCATTTCTTTTTCCCCCCAGAGGCAATGGTCTATTTATACAGTGGTTGATCTACAGCATTTCTCCTGCAGCTTGGCACCATTCGTGCCAGGCTCTCACCTGTTGGGGGAAAAGGGGAAGCTTCTGTTCAATTCACTTTTAAAAATCTTATTTTCATAGACTAAACTGCAACTGCATCTTTTAACATTTCATGCCTAGCAGGTGGCTGCCACTGAACTGATAAAAGGTTAGAATGAATAACAGAGTCTGCCTCAGAATTACCTGGCATGTTTTCTTTAAATGTGGAGGTCTGAGCTCCGCACCATACCTATTCTGGGGAGCGGGTGGCAAGGACTCAGCAATCAGGATAAAAGGTGAAGACAGGAAGTGATGATCTTAGTAAGGGATCTTTAAGGTGAGTTTGCATAGCATGCACACTGTTTTTGCCTAGGATCTGTTTCATTTCAGTAAAAATAGCAAAATTTTCTAATGGTCCATATTTTAAAATGCATACAGGATTTGTACTTTCAATTAATTATTATTATTTTATTTGGGGAGACAGGGGGAAGCTGACATGGATAGTGGAGACTAAAAGTTCCAACCACCTCTAGGTACCACCACTCCCTATTCAACCAGAATTTCTGGTAACAAAACAAGAGAATCTGTTTTTTAAAAATTCCCCGGGTTATTCTTGCTAAGGGAGCAAAACACATTTGAAGAAACAGAGAACCTTTATGTAACAGCTGGTCAGTGGAGAGACTCTGTAGTAAAAAACGAACTTACAAACATCTTTCTACTTACACATGTTGCACGTGGAGGAAACAATGGTAGGTTTTAGGCAGAAATTCAACTACAGCTGCCTATAAACCATAAAAGAAAAAAAGTCACTACTCATCCCTGGATAGATAATCTAATTACTCTCTTGTAATAGTTTCCTTGACAGGTCAAGATTTAGACTACACACACAAGATTGTTCTTAAAAGACTCAGTGTCACCTCTGCTCTGTGTCTGTCTTCCAGAGCCTTTCACTGGGGATATGTGATTGTTTCCATTTTTTTTTTTTGGTTTGGCAGTATTGAAAGATAGTTTGTGCCTGATGTCTTTCATTAACTTTTCCCCAAATCTATGTTCTATGGTCTATGCTATAATATGGTTTCCCCCCTGCTCTTTTTTATGTTGTTTTCTTAAGATTACTCTTTTTAATTTTTTATTAAATTCATTGGGGTGACATTGGTTAATAAAATAATATAGGTTTCAAGTGTACAATTCTGTGAGACATCACCTGTATATTGCATTGTGTGTTTACTACCCAAAATCAAATCTCCTTTTATCACCATGTATTTGGGCCTCTTTTCCCTTTAATACATCTCCCCCTACCCTTCCTTTGCCTCTGGTAACCACCATAATGGTATCTGTATCTTTGAGTTTTTGTGTGTTTGTTTGTTTTGTTCATTTTTGCTCTTCATTTTGTATCCCACATATGAGTGAAATCACATGGTTCTTGACTTTTTCCCTCTGACTTATTTCACTTAAGCATAATTTCTCAAGATGCATACATGTTGTTGCAAAGGGTAGTATTTCATCTTTTCTTATGATGGAGTAGTATCCATTACTTATTCATAAAGGCATGAATGCACCCCTATGTTCATTGCTGCATTATTGGCAGTGGCCAAGATATGAAAACAACCAAAGTGATTTGGTTGCTGTTTTTAAGGCAATTTTGCATACTGTTGTGAGTATCGTCCCAGTGCATGCCCTAGATCGACAGCCTCCTCTCAGCTTGTTTGAAATGCAGAACTTGGGCCAGCCTCTTCAAATTAACATCATAGACATATGCTGTATGTATAAGATCTCAAAAGGTGCATAGAAGACTTTTATTTTTTTCCTTTCAAGAGTAGAATTTAATAAGACAGTATCTGTCACAACCACTTCATTCAAATAATCCATTCTTGTAGTAGTTCCTTGGAAATCCAAGCCTGCAGCACACCACAGAAGTTAACTTCAGAGAGTGATGTAAATGACAGTCTGAGTAACTGCTCTGTCACTTACACTCGGCTTATATTAAAAACATTGTCTTTTCTGAGGTTAACATTGTCTATATGAGAGCGTTTTGTATCCTAAATGTAAGGCAAAGGATGTATAAAAATCTGTTTTTCAAAATTTTAAAAGATAAAGAATAAATTAATACCTAATTAGGAACTTTCATGAGTCCTCAGTCTTGGAAAGGCAGAACTAAGAACAAAAATGTCAAAAATACCAAAGTGGCAGTCTTGATTTTAAAGCTTATCAATCTATTTTGGGTGGTTAGTTCAAATGCACATGGCCCATGCTTTCCTGGGGGAGTCAGACTCCCTTCTTCTTGGCCCACACAGGCCAGCATTTCATGTAGAACCCTATATTAGATTTGTAGAGTCCACCCTTAATTTCCATGTTTTGGCTTGAAGAGTAGGTCTTCATGTGTGCTGTCCAACTTGAAGATATTGAGAATTTATCTGTAACTCAGAATATTTAAAATAATTTATTAACACTGAACACAGGATGAAAATGTATACCTCTCACATTTGTCTATTCCCACAAAGTAAAGTAAAATTCATTATGTTCGTTCCATTGCCTTATACTGAGAGTAGCTTCAAGCCAATAAATGTCAATATTGTCCAGTGAGATATTTGTTTGTTAAGCAACATATGTAAAATCCTGAGTGATCCTAGCCCCTGGGACCTTCCAATCATAAGTGATTTTTCTTCCTCCAATAGATGAAGTTTAAGCATTTAAACCGTGACATCTGTCAGTTAGACACACTGTCCCTGATGAAGAGCCCGCACTTGGTAGTAATGAAAAACCATTTTTTTAAATCTAATGAAGTACTTGTAGATCATTTAAAACCAGGGGCAATGTATTTGCAATTTGTTTTAAAAGAAAAACAAATAGGCTACATTTAGGAGCAGCATTTCTGTGAGTGGACCGTGGCTTCCATACCCTGCATTTAGTTCATTAAAATCACTTTATTAATGATTTCCCTGCTCCTTCTGACATATCCTGGAAACTCCCAGGGTTTTAATTAAGTATATGGTGGTTGTAGAATTTGATCATACAGCCCTGCCTGTGCCTTCACTCTAACGCTAATGCATTTAGCCTGTACAGAATGAAGGAAATGAATATATAAATTTCCATAGCATAAGCTTCATAAATCACTATACCTTTTTTTCCTGTAAAATCAAAATTATCTAAACAACAGTGGGTGAAAAAGTGAAAATTTAAATACTTTCTGGCACTAGGGACGAGGCAGCCTGGAGGTGTTTCAAATCTCCTTTAACTCTGTGTCTGATGAGTGGTCCCTAAGTGTGGACTAAGGATTTCTCCTCATGCTGCACTTCCTGTGCCAAAGCTTACTTTACACAGTGGAAGGAACTAAATGATTCCGATGTGTATTAAATTAATTTTTAGGGGGAAAATCCAAAGGCAAGTTAGAATTTGTACACTTGCATTTAAGAAGAAAGTAGAATTATGAATGAAAGAGATATTTTTCTGGGTTGAAGAGAAGTACTGAACTTCAATATTTTAGGGAACCTATCGTTATTATGAGAGTCCATTATTTAAACCATGTTGGACACTATTGATGAAACATACCAAAAGGCGTGGTCTCTGTCCCCAAGAGAGGTAGAGATACATAACTGCACAGGTGTGCGTGGTATACCTATAGCAGACCGTTCATATAGACAGCAGAGTGTGTTGGTTAAAGGTGCAAACTGGAGAGTAATATGGCCTTGGTTCAAACCCTGCCTCTGCAATGAATAGTTTTGTGCCTTCTTTCCCTTAGTGTTCTTACCTGTAAATTGGGCATTTCAACAGCAGCTGCCATGCATGTTGTGAAAAATTATATGCTATAATACATGTAATGTGCATAGAACAGTCCTCAACAAATGCTAAACACTCAGCAAAGGTTAAGTACTTTTTGTATTTACTAAAGAATGTATCTATGGCACAGTTTAAGAGGATTTCTACAGCATATAATTTTCCCCCAAAATTATATTTGACCTTCTCTAAAGAACACCGCTGCTGGGTTCTGGGACACAAGCTAAACTCACAACCAGTTATAAGATTCATTCTAGCATGTTCTCCCACAGTGGGTAATTCAACCAGTACTTGGGCAAAACCATAAATAATACATGTCATGGACTTTCAGAATTACTCACAAACAGGCAAAAGAGGAAATGTTACATTAGTTAAATTCAAAGGTCTACTGCTAAATTTATAAACACACATCATACATTGCAGAGATATCACCAAAGGATTTGAAAGCCCAAATTTTAAAAATTCAGAGACAAAAAAAAAAACAACAACAACAACAATTTCCACTGCATGTGTCATATGGATTTATGAAAGATGCAGCATTTGTTTTGAAGTAAGAATAGGGTTTTGGTAGGCTGGGAGGCTGGGGAAGAGCATTGCGAGCAGAGGCCATAGAAGTACAGTAAACTGTTCACAGCATGTATGCAGAGTGGTGAGCGGTCCAGTGACTTGTGCATGAGGCAAATGGAGATAATTACTAAGAGATTCGGTCAAGTAGATACTTAGAGCTATGTATTATGGGTATGTCCTTGAAGGAGAAGGTTGAGCTTAATTTAGTAACTAGTAAGATGGAGCCATTGAATGTTTTGTGGGTGGAAAGGAGGGTCTTGGCTGGAAAGCAGCCCTATTATCTGGTTCAAAAGCAATGGGACCTAAATTGGGCCCAGACAGAAAACTTGAAAGGAAAGGATTGAAAGAGGTGACAGTTCATTGACAGATCTCTTACACATGGCTGGTAATTGACAATGGAAGAGAGCCCAGAAGAGAGTAATAGTTAACTGATATAAGAAACACAGGATAACTAGTACTCTGATGCACTTGGTAATAGTCCCACCTTTATTTTCACGTAGGTTCCACCTCGATTTGGTAAAGATGAAAGACAGCATTGGGTTCTATATTCATTGTATTTTTTAAAGAATGTTTTGCAGTTGGGTAAAGAAGAAGGGAAAGACCAAGTTCCCTTGCCTCATACACCATGGTAAACCATGGAGCCTGTGTAGTAGTAGCATTGCCTTCGGCACAGCTGAATGTCAGAGAGGGTTGGCTTACCACAAATGAAGCTGAGCCTTCACCACTGGCTAAGCCAGCCAACCTAAGTGCCGGGTGCCTGGTGCCCACAGACGTAAATGGTATACCAATCCCATACCACTTTTTTGGAAGAGAGCTGTAGAATCAAATACTAAACAGAAAAAAAAATGTCCAAGTGTATTCTGGGGTACCAGGTTATTTTTAAAGATCAATAATGATTCCCATCAAAATCAAGTAACAGGACCTATTTTCCATAGAAAATAAAGAAAAGGCAAAACTGACATCATTCTTAGATTTACTAACAAAATCTGAAATGTGACAACAGAGGATAAGGATGTCATAAAATCTAGGCAAGAAGTAGCTCTGCCCTGGTGATGGACAGAGTGAATGAATTAGATAAAGGAAAAATACAGAGGGAGATGGATTGTGTAGTTCTTCTACTCCATGCCCTGGAGACATGCAGTGAGTATATTTAACCTTACTTCTCCATCTATATACAAGGGGACACCAAAAAAAAGAACCCTGAATTTATTTATTAAAAATTGTGTATTCATTCTTACATGTTTAAACTTCAGTCACCATCAAAGTACTCTCCATTTGATGCAATATACTTAGTGAGACATTTTCCCACTGCTCAAAACAGTTTTTGAACTCATGGATTTTGATGTATTTTAGTACTTCTGCCATTTTTTATTTCTCTTCTTCCACATCAGCAAAATGTTTCCCTTTGAGGACTTTTTTCATCCGGAGAAACAAAAAAAAAGTGGCTTTAGGTAAGATCAGGTGAATAGGGAGTATAGGGCTTGAGGGTCACATGCTTTTTTTTGATCAAAAACTGCTGAACACTCAGCATGGTGTGGGCAGGTGCATTTGTAAACCACCCGTCATAAAGTGGGCAAATGTGTTGAGTCTTCAAAAAAAATTCACTGAAGCCGAATGTAGCCTCTCACAACAATGTCAGCTGGTACACTGATACAGACGGGTTCCTAGGACACTCACCTAGTGGGGAAAGCTGTATTAAAAGGGGCTCAAACTCTAGAAGTTGGGTCCAGGTTTTTGTGGCTCTCCCCTGGGAGCCAAGTACATTCTCCTTTAGTATGTTCTCCTGCTGGTTTACCCTCCTTTATTTTGTGTCATGTGAATGTAATGGCTAAGCTACAATAAGTACCTGAAATTGAGTTATTTCTTGGCAAGTAAAAACAAAGTTAGAGAAAGTCCTGAAATTCTAGAGTAGTAGATTTTTCTTGTGTATAATATATGTGGATATTCCATAAACATTGTATATATGTTGCACATTGAAAACAAAATGGCTTTGGTGTAAATTATCATTACTTAACTATTTTATTGAAGACCCCAGAAAATAATTCCCCCACAAAACATATCCTAAAAGGTAACACTTTGCCACATGTTAACATTAGTTTAAAAACCACAATTTTAAACCATATTAGGAATATTACAAGTATAGTATCCCATTTGTAAAATTTCTTATATTAAGGATATTTTCCAGTATCCAATGAAATGCTGAATGGGTAAAAGTCAGACAAGGTATCATGAAATAATAGATAATAAATCACTTTGCTACCTGGGTTGCACACAGGGTGAATACAGCCTTGTGAATTTGATCACTGCCAGCTTATCCACGATTTAAGACATCTGTATGCAAACATATCCAGTCTAGAACTTGCTGGGGATTTACACCTCAAAGGCATTACTGAATTCAACACCCACCCCCACTTCTCACCACCGGTGTACCCCTCCCACTGTGTTCCCAGCTTTTGTGAACTAAACTCCACCCACTACTTTGTTCAGACGTGAAATCTTGCTATCCTTGACTTCTGCCTTCTCACAAACTCTTGTTAGGTCTAATAATGACCAAGTCTTGAATACTTGCACTTTTGAAACTTTTCCACATGCTGTCTTTACCATTCCTGCTGTATAACTTGCAATTTCCTAAGTTATTGTTACTCTTCTAATCTTGCCCCTCCAAACTTTTTTCCATGTGACAAAATGATCTTTTCTGCTTCGGTGGGAATTCCATGAAATGACAGCTATTTATGTTTCTTTATCTCTTATTGAACAGCCCTCCTGTACTGAGTTTCAGCCATTTAAAAACCTCTGGGTTCCACTAACCTGATCCCCTTGTTCCAAGGCTTCCTACCTGCTCCTCATTCTCAGATGCTAACCTGCAATTTCCCGGCAGCCTTTCGGGTCTCAGCTTGTTGCATTTCTTCTTAGAAAACATCCATAACCCCTAGACTGGGTGAGGTGTCATTCTGTTGTGCCCTCTAGTACCTGTCCTGGCTTCCTGCTGTAAAGTATCTGTTCCTCTGCACTGCAGCCCCTGCCCTCTGTCTCCTCCACTTACCTCCAGGCCTCCGAGAGTATGGATGTCAGCCCAGCACCTGGGCCAGTACCTTTACAATGGTAAAGGCAGTTAATAAATATTTGCTGGCTAAATACATGAATGAGTCTCATAGCTTCAACCACAATCCTAGATAAATAGTTCACTAATATAATGTCCATGTGCTTATTTCTCATAGTCTTATAATGTATACACCTGAAATGATAGCTGCATTCCTAAAACAAATAAATCTAGGGATAAAACAGGTTGCTCATTGGATTCAGCTGCCCTCCGTGGAACAACTTCTTGAATTAAAAGAAATTGCCATAATATTTATTCTGGTTTTCTTCTTCCTCCCTATTCAGGAAAATGTGTGAAAATATCAGTAAATTATAGAATACAAGTCTGTACTGATTTTTGAGTATATATCTCTTTTTTAAGAATTTGTACAGACAAAGAGGATTCTTCGCCCTCACCGAGCTGCTCCTGAGAGCCAGTACCCTCGCTGCTGATGCTCAGGGTCCTGAAGGGGGCGGTCCTCCGCTGCCCACACACCATCGCCCTGGTGCAGGAATGTTTGTCACTCAGTTAGCAAAATTTTAAAAACTATTATTAAAAAAACGATCTCATGAATTGGTTATTACCAAAAAAATCTTTAAAACACATAAGAGAAAGTGGCAAAAAAACAAGCAAACAAGAAACTTTGCTTCTAAATTCAGGCGAAACCTTTGTAAATAATGGCTCATTTGGTCGCCTTTCGCATTAACTGGAAACAGTATGAATGGCTTCAACAGAAATTTATATTCTGGTATATATGGAGAAAATATGGCTATACGTAGAGAATACACGGAGACAACCCAGGAACAGGGCAAATAATTACAGAATTTTTTTCTAGCTATTAAATCTATAAATGATATCTTCATCTACTAATGAAATAACCATTTGGGTTTTTATCTGAAAAAGGAACATAATACTATATGCATTAATGATGATAATTGTGGTAGAGATTAAAATATTGGAGATAATCATCCATAGCATTAGGTTGTTCCAATTACTGTACAGAGAAGTTTTCAGAATTATTTTTTTTTAATTCTGGTGTATTCTAAGACATAGACGGTCAGCAGCTCACTCAAGGTGATGCAGAACTGTTCAGTAAGATAAAATCTCCTGTGGGTTTGATTTTCCGTCCATTCTTAGACCAGAGTCTCTACTTCATTTCTGTCAAGGACTGTGCCCCGAAAGTGATTCCTGGAAGAAATAGCATGACTGAAAGCAACAGAGGGCTTGAGCAGCCTTCCAATTGAGATTTCTCATCTGTCCTCATCCAAGTACAGTAGCATGGATGCCGTAGGAGGCTGCGGAGGATGTGATGTTATTTATAGGGTCATTATGATATTGAGCTTTCCCTTCCCTTTCCCTCCCTTCTCTTCCCTTCCCACCTGAGAAAGGAATATGTGCGTTACTGTGATGCCGTGCTGACAACAGGATGCCATATGTGAGGTTTTATTCATTAGGCATTTGACCGCATATTCTGGTGGGGAGAGACTTTAATATTAGAAATTTATACAAATGTGATGTCATACTCATAATACTCTTAGTATTTTTAAAGTATCCTTTTTCAACTAATACTAACATGTGGTGAACCTTTATATTTTTGGATTTATTGTGGAGGGGGGAGTTATTTCCTGCGGTCTTCAATGAAATAGCTAAGTAGTGATTATTTATGTTTAAGCTGTACTGTACAATGTACATGACATAGTCACACATATTATGCATAAGAAAAATCTAGAACTTCAGAATTTCAGGAAGTTTATCTAACTTTGTTTCTAATGTGCTAATAAATCACATTTATTCAAGAAACATTTACCGAGTATCGAGTATCAGTAGCAGGCAGGTGCTGTGCTGGTAAGAGAGGGTGCCAGCCCTCTGCAGCAGCGCTGTGCACTGTGACAGTGTGGTCCACAGATGCAAGCACATTTGTAACTAAAATCTTCTAGTCATATAAAAAGTGAAACAAACAGGCAAAATTAATTTAAGGATATATTTACTTAACATACATTAGCATTTCAACGTATAAAGTTATCAATACTATATTTTTACCTTAATCTTCAATATCAATGTATATTTTGTGCATAAAGCATATCTCAGTTTGGACTAGCCAGGTTTCATGCACTCAAGAGTCACATTGTGGCTCAACCTACCATATCGGACTGTGCAGGTGTAGAGGCTTGAAATTTACTAGATGCAGCAGGTTCAGTGGGATTAATATGTTTCTAAAGGTGTTTATAAAGTATATGGAATCACAAAGTTGGAAACAATGAACTCTCTTAGATAAAGGAGAAAGGGATCAATAAAACCTTTTTTAAAGGAGCAGATCAGTGAGCTATACAGGCAACAAAAACAAAAACAATGGAGAGCATACCAGGAATAGGCAGGGAAACAATCAGTCATAAGTATTTTCCAGATTTCAAGTAACTCGGTGATTTTTAGAGTGTTAAATGAACAGGAAGTGGTAACAAAAGAGGTATGAGCCGAAAGTAGGTTAAAGATGGAATTACTAAAAATCCCTCGTGTCCTACTGAGAGCATGGATATTATCTGGTACACAATCTAAGGCCCCTAGATGGTTTTAATCCTAAGTTTCGAGGTGCTATGCATGTTCTGGATGGATAGTCCTGGTGGAAGGGTAGAGTGAATTGAAGCAGGGTGATGCTTAAAGCAGAGGATAGTTAAGAGGCTCCTGCATTGGCCAGAGGATGTTCATGAAGATTAGCTGACTTAAAAAACAGATTGTAGGGTCAAATAAGTTTGTATAATATTGGATTAAATATGAACACACTTAACTTCTCTAAGATTTTTCAATCTCTGTGATGCTAATATTTATTGAAATTCACCAGGGATATGTCATAGGCAGTTTATTCCAAATTATTTTGTCATGTGGACTCTTTTTCTAGGACTATCTTGCAGAACAAGTATTTTCTGGAATATTTGGCAAATGCCGATTTAGGAAAAGTCTTAGATGGAATAAAAGGAGACCTCTGTGTGAAATTTCAAAGGTCTTTCCATTCTGTTTCTGGTCCAAAATAGGATCTTACTTGTAGGCAACAAATTCTTTCATTTGAATAAATGGCTTTTGCATACATACCCTCCTTTTTCCTTCCTCCCTCCCTCCCTCCCTCCCTCCCTCCCTCCCTCCCTCCCTCCCTCCCTCCCTCCCTCCCTCCCTCCCTCCCTCCCTTTCTTCCTTTTCTCTTTCTTCCACCAGAGCTAGAAAAATCAGTTTGAAACCTTATAAATAATAATCTCTCCCTGGAAGGAAATAAAGTCAGAGAAATGTTGGGGTAAAAAGTCAAAAAAAAAAAAAAAAAAGAAAGAAAGAAAGAGAAGAGAAGAGAGGATAAGGTAGGACCAGAAGAGACTAGAAGGAAGGGGAATGGACTCAGAACAGAAAAGAGAGGGGAGGTGATTTTGTGGAGGGCGGTCTGGGGGAGGAACAAGAAAGGAGAGGAAGAAATAAAAACAAAGGAAAGGGGAGAGGGTCACCTATATTTAGAATAACTGGCGGAACACTAATTTGAAAGAACATAAGCACCCCTATATTCACTGCAGCGTTATTTACAATCTCCAAGATATGGAAGCAGCCCACGTGTCCATGAATAGGTGAGTGGATAAAACAACTATGGCATTTACGTAATAGAATACTACTCAGCCATAAAAAAAGAAGAAAATTTTACCCATTATGACAGAATGGATGGACCTGGAGAACATTACACTAAGTGAACTAAGCTAGCCAGAGAAAGACAAATACCATATGATTTCTCTCATATGTGGAATGTAATGAACAAACTCACCTAACAAGCAAAATAGAGACAGACTCACAGAGAGCAGGATGACATCTAAAGAGGGGTAGGATGAGGGTGTAGAGATTGAACAAAAGGAAAAAGGACTCATGGACATGGACAGCAGTGCGGTGATTGTAGGAGGGGAGAGGAATATAACAGGACTAAATGGTAATGGAAAAAATACAAGAAAAAATAATTAATAATTTAAAAAATACACAAACTTGAATTTATATTAAAGGAAAAAATAAATAAAATAAAACAGCTGGCAGAAGAAAAGAACAAATGGAGAAAACTGGGTAAGGGGCAGAGGAAGGAGAAGAGGGAGGACAGTACCCAGATTTTAAGGGAGGAGAGTTTGACAAAGAGAGTGGCCAGCAGAGCCCAATGTAAAAGGGAATCAAGCAGGAGGAACCTTCTTGCATTTAGGACTCCAGCTTACATCTTAGGAGAATTATTTACTTGAAGGCTATTTGTTTCATATGTTTGGTTGTTGAGATTTATATTCTAGCCTTGAAACTTAAAAGTTCATGAATATTGATAAGTATATGTACAGGGAAAGGAATCAGGAAAAAGAGTGTTAGTTGAAGTTGGTGAATATAAAATCATTACACAGTATGATTACACAAACAATGTGTTCTCCTAATGGTAGGATCTGAATATTTGTTTTGTACCTAATTCCCTTCTTAGGTTTATCTCAAAGAGATTTTTAGAACACTTCTTCACATTTTCCATTTGTCTGGCTTCAGACCTATCTGGTCCTTTCATTTCTATCTGGTAATCTGCAGATTGCTCTCTTGTGAAGCTTTGGGAATGGAGTTTTGATGGGCCCACTGAGAGATCAGTGCTTCAGATTGATCCGGGAGCACTTTTCTTCTGTGAATAAGTAATTTAGAGTTGAGAGCATATTTCACACAGCCAAAATTAAATGGTGTCTTATTATTTCACTAAGAAATGGGTCTTTTGAATCAGGAGACACAGAGTGTGCTGAAGGTACTTACGTGAAGCAGGTCATCTTCACAGCCAGGGCTGACATGGATGACAGAAAGATCATACTCTGAAAATAGCCCATGTCAGATTGAGTTCTGGAGAGGAGAAAAGGAAAAATTCAACAGCTGGCCTTGAAGTGAATACCAACATTCTGTCATCCCTCCGTTATTTTCCATGGCAGATTAAAGATGCTGTTACTGTTTTAACTGTGTTTCTGTAGGGAGATGGAGAGCAATGCCCTTTCCCCATTTGCGTCGTTTATTCCTTAAAAACTTGTCCCATTTATGTATTTTGTATTTAGCATGATTCTATTTGGTTTAACTTACAAATTTGTTTTTCTGCGCTTAAGTTCAGATTGAATAGGAAAGAAAATGCCGACTCTACAGCTGGCACCCAGAAATTATCATTGTTCACATCTTGTCATACACTCTTCTGGCCATGCAAAAGGGATCTTGAAATACATACTCTTTCAGAAATTGCTGCTTTGGTCTAATTATGTCATTGATTATTATCTCATGTCACTAATTTGTAAAACTCATATCAGGATGGTGGCCCCTCATTTTGATAAATCATAATTAACTAATCTTTACTGGAATTTTATTTAAAACTTAAGAATCAAAAATTTTAGTACTTTTATTTTCAATTTATTTCCTACAGACCCTCAATCAAGGTTTTTCATTGCTGTTCTTATTTAGTCTTTCTTTGTTTAGCAATAAAATGTAAAATGATGGTCCATGAATAGCAAAACAAGACAAAAGGGTGTTGAGTGTTTGAGAGAGGTTCTCTGAGCCATAAAAGATTGTTATTTTCAGTCTTGCCTCTCACTTAAAGAGATCTGATGGGAGAGTTTTAGAAGGATAAAATCTAGTTAGGATTGACTGAGGGAGTGATTATGTTGCTAAGGTGCTTCTCTTAATTGTGTTACGTAGGAAACATTCATTTGTTTTACCTACACCTTCTCAATCACAAAATCTCTTAATCAAAATAGCTTTTGTGTAACAGGCAATATGGCATAGCTGTGATATAATAAGCCTTAAAACACAAAATCAACATGTAACATTGATATAAGAGAAAAATAGAATATTTTTCATATCATCTGTTTAGAAAATGACTTAACTGAAAACATAAACTTAACTGAGTCTAACTAGTTATTCTCTCCTTTCTTGTCACTGAAAATAAGTACATAATAAGGCGCAATTAGTAAGAGAATCTCATTCTAGCAAATGCTGACTATCCGTGGAAATATTCCCAGTTGTGGAAAGCCATAAGTAGCCAGGGGGATGGGGGGAGCGTTGAAGGATTTCTGGTTAAACCAGTGAGTCACACAGAAAATCTGATACTGTTGTTTCCCACTGAGACCAAGATAACAAATGCTTGGTCTGCATGTAGGAGTTTCTAATAAGTTTTTATATAAATTTGTAAGTCCACTTGTGTTTCCATTTCTAATTTTATGTACATATGGGGGGAGGTCTGACAGTTGAAGGAAATAGTAGGTTTCCATAGCAACATTAACAGAAAATCTGTAACATGGAGGTGATATGGTGTAAACAATTTTTCTTCTTCAAATGTAAAGGGTGGAAGTACAATAAACATTGTGTAGTTATCAGCCAAGTGCAGACATTTTGTGTAATTCAGAAGGTACTTATTTAACTCACAGTTGACTGTAACTCAGTTGCTCAGGGCATGTTATTCCTGTTCTCTCTTCCCCCAAGTATGCGATTTAAGGTAAAATTTCCTTGGCCTGCAGAGTAATTTATAACAGCTTAGCCACACAGGTGACGGAAAATTAAGAGAGGGGAGTCTTTTGGTTAGTTAAGTAACTTTGCCAATAATTTGGTGCATTTCATACTTTGATTTGCTGTTTAATCTGTTGATCTAAAAAATATTCATCACCATGTAAAGCATAGACTTCCTTCTCTTAGCTTCATGCATTTCTTCTCTCAAATCCTGAAAATTTTTGTTTCATTCCATTTCTTTCCTTAGTTATTATGCTATTTTTTCCTTTTATTCTATTATAAAAGATGTCTTTGATTGATACCTTCATTGAAAAGTCGATGTTCTTATTCTGGTTTGTAGACTTGTCGGTACTAAAACTGAACAACTAACATGGTGCCCAACACCTTGAAAACTCTAACAGCAGTAGACCAACCTTCATTGTCATTGACCTTTTTATAGTATTACGCTCTGCTGATCCTCTGATCCTCATGGAACATATTCTTCCCCTGAATTTTATGAATGACAGTATCTTGGTTTTTGTTTGTTGTTTGTTTCACTGACAACAATTTCTAAGAGATCCTTTTCTGTCTCATTAGTGACTGCTCCTTCTGTCATGCTGTGTGCATAAGCGTGCCCCAAGATGGGGCTCTGAGCTCCTCATTTTTCATTTTTATATTTCAGATGTTTTTGTCCTGCCCTGTCCCCAAATCCATACTCTACATTCCATATTGTTGTTATACCTAAATATCATCCAACATATATTTATTATGGGTAACTCAGTGCCTCCCAAAGTGTGGTACATTTGGGTGATTATCATCGCCTCTCTGAGAGTGACTGAACTCTCTCCCCGACTTTTCCCTTTCTATCTGTAACACAGCCCTTATCTCAGGATATGGTCACTATTTATTCCTACAATCCTTTCACCTATAAATCTAATCACTTATTTTTATTAAATGGGCTAAACATCTCTGCTGCTCCATTGCCATCAAGGGAAGGTTTCTGGATATATTTTGAAGGTATTGCTGAGAACTTTTGCTAATGAATTCAGTGAGGAGTATGAGAAAAATGAGAAAAGTCCAGGCTGATTTTAAGAATTTTGGCTTGTACAACTTAGGACACTGGGGAAGAACAGGATTGGGGGAGAAGAGAGTGCATTTTAAGCATTTTAAGTTTGAGATTCCTCTAAAGCATTCAACTGGTGACATTAAGTAAGCAGTTAAAAATTCTGAATTCAGAGTTCAGAGAAGTGGGGTTGGAGATACAAATCTGGGAATGGCCAGTTTTCAAATCCACAGGGCAGGTTGAAAGTACCTAGGGACTCAGTGTAGGTAGCCAGAGAAGGGCTCCTAGACTCAGCCCTGGAGGACACCAATATTATAAAGGAAGATGGAAGGAGCATGCTTTGGGAAAGACTGAAAAACAGCGATCAACAAGGTGAGAAGAAAACCAAGAGGATATTTTCATTGAAGACATTTGCAAACAGTTTCACCAAGAGGAGGGTAATCAGCTCTGTGGATGCTTCTGAAGGCCTGAGTACCAGGGCTAGGCGATGCATTGCCTACAGGTGGCACAGCACCTGGGGCCCATGCAACCACAGGGCCCTCAAATGTTTTAATTTTCATTAATTTAAAATAAGAAAAATTAATATATAATAATGAATCCATCTTAGATTGTATTTGTCTTTATAACAATGCAATCATAAATTATAATTTTTAATATTTTTATGCAGAAAAGGGCTCTGGGAGGTCATGGCATGGCCCTGCTGAGCATTAGATAGGCAGTGTGGGTGTCACTGCTCCCCTTGGTAAGAACAGCTTTGGAGGAGACCTGGAGACAGAAGCCCATAGGTATGGATTCAGGGAAGAGTTGGAGAGGAAATTGAATGTGCAGACAGGAGTCAGCATTTTAAACAAACCTTTAAAAGAATTTTGTACATGGGTGTAGAGAAATAGGATCATAGTGGGAAGAGATGTGCAGCCAAAGGAAGTTTTTGTTTTATATTGTGTGATGTGGAGCCAAAGGAGGAGTGCACATGTGTGTAAGCATATGCCTGGGAAAACACATCTTTTAGGTGTAACTGAAGGACCAAAGGCCTTCGGGATAGAAGGGCATGGGATCATCCCAGTGGGAGGAGCTGGCCTTTTAGGGGAGCCATAGCTTCCTGATGCTTCGGCTTCCGCAGCGAAATCAAAGGTCAAGTCATCAGGTGGGAGTGAGGAGGTCTGAGAGTGTGAGGGAGATGTGAGGAGAGGACAAAATATGCCATAATCACTTTTATATTGAGAGAATGGATTATCTGGGGAAATGTAATAGAATTACTGAGGGAGAGAGAATGTACGAAAATTGAAAATGTTAATAGCAGTAGTTATCTTTGGATAGTACAATCAATTTTTAAATTTTGCTTTATAATTTTTGTTTTCAGAGCTTTTACATTAAAGTACTTTCGCTGCTTTAAAAAGCTATTAAAATAATAGAAAAGAAAGCAACAGCCTTGCTACCCATTATTTCTTGGTTTGGTTCCTGTTTTCCATAGGAATTTTTCCTGGACCAATTCCAGCTCCTTGTTAAAATTTCCCGAAGACTTAATCTCCAATGTATGATGGTATCTTGTCATATATATTATGTTATTTACACAACTTTATGTAAGAATACATTATTTTCCTAATGAATTTACCAACTCTTCACTGCCAACAGCTAGGTCCCATGAAGGTTTTATGCATCAGTGTTCAAAAATGTCTTAGATGTCAACCTTCTTTGTTGACATGTGGGTTTTCTCTCACCTCTCATTTACTTTGGCAGAGCCCGCTCTGTCCTTGCAGGCCGTGTGGTTCTCAACCTGTGTTTAATCAGGCACTGCTTCATTCCCCTTCTTGCAAATGCATCTCAGTTTCATTGAGGCCGTAAGGTCTGTACTTATAGAGCAGAACGTGAGGAGTGTGAACAAGGAGGAAAGGAGAGAACTCTGCCAGTCTCTTGTTCTCACGCTCATTCCTCACCTTCTCTCCCATAGTAAGTACTCCTTAGTATGTCCCAGTAATACTTGGGCAATAGGAAAGACATAGGACTTAATCTCCTGTGTCAAAAATTAATTCTCAGTTCTGAACAAAATGGTGATAAGTTGCTCTAGAGTTCAAAGAGAGAACCCAGACACTTCTTCAGAGGAAACCGAACTATGCAAGAGGTTTATGAGAAAGACAATAATTCATTAGACAGAAGGGTCTTTAGCGGGAATTGATGAGAGTGAAAGCCATGCCATGTTTCTCCTCCCTCCCCATAGGCACTCCCTGAAGAAGTCTGAGGGGGGATGCTGTCCAGGAGCTTGCAGTGAGAGCAAGGGCCAAGGCAGAAGTGATGGGTGGCAACAGTGCACATTGTTCCCATTGTTTAATGGATGCTGGGAAAGATAGCCCAGCCTGAGTTTCCTGTCACCACCCTCAGAAGCTGGGGCAAGGTGAATCCAGCAGAAAATGTCTGTGTGTGGACTGCCGAGGATTAGGTGTGGGGACATGGGTCAATGACAGCAGCGTTGCCCTGAGAACACATCACTCAAGTCAGAAGGGCAGTATTAGAGAGCCCCAGGGAAAGGGTGGTAGTATCCGAAGAATCCATAAATTCACCTCCTGGATTTTGATATCTACGTACTTGTCTAATATCCAAGAAAGAGAGGTCTAAGGAGAGCTAACTAATTTTGAAAAGGCCTTTCCTTTCATCTCATTTCCCCTGTTGACTGTAAAGGAGTCAAGGAGCTAGAAGAAGATAGAGTAAAAGGACAGACTACCACTGCTCCAGGTCCTTGAGCCCTAGGTTCTAAACCCATAGGACTGGGGATTACCTTTAAACTGGCTTTAAACCAGGTGAGGCAGAAATCTTCATCTCTCAACTCTGTACTCTAATTCCTAAAAAATACTACTACTCATTAATGCCTGAGATGATGTGGCTTGTTCCCAAGATGTCATCAAGGGTAAGGGAAGAGACCCAATAGAGTGTTTGAAGGCTGTGGTAGGAAACGAAATAAAGCTGTATCCTCTGGGGTCAGCCCGTTTATTCAGCTAGTGAATAGTGGATGCAGTAGTGGTGGTGAGAGTAGCAATAATCATCGTAGCAGCACTAGTAACGTGGGGATAGACACCACTCACAGAATGCCGACTGGGTGCCAACTTTCATATCACGGGCTTCAGGTGTGTTATCTCTAATCTTCACTGCAAACCAGCAATGTAGTTCTGTCTTCATAAACACAGGAGAACAGAGGCTCACCGAGTAGATAAATAGGGTTACCACAGGCAGGCATTAAAAAAAACTAGAGGAAGGAGGGACAATGAAACTGGAAAAAGAAGAGAATGCGTTTTCAGAAGTCACTTCTCTTACTTTCTGCAATCTTGCCCACCTTCTCAGTGTCATAAGGGCTTCCAGGTCCTAATGATTCTGGGCTCTGGGTGGCACTCCAACCACCAGACCTTTGGGGAATAAGGTGATCCTTAATGTTCCACTTTGGCCTCCAGCAGGTTTTTACTGGTATATGGCAAAACAGTGTTTGTTTCCACACTGTTCTATTTCATTCTGTTCCAGAAATGTTACACGTGCAGTAAATATTTATGCCACATAAATCAATTTCTTGCTTTTGGGATGGCCTGCAGACATAACTACAGGTACATATAATGTCATTTTCCTAGGGTAATCTATTCTGCATTTTAGGTGAAACAATTCACAAGTAGTCTCAACACTGTCAACCTCAAATGGATATTAGGTTACATGTGAATACCCACATTAATGGTAGGAAGCAATGACATATTAAAAATCAAACATTTGTTCTTCTTAGCTTCAGAATGCTTTGTACAATTTAGTTCCTATGTTCTCCAAGCAGCAGGCAAGGAAGGGTGAGGGGTGCTAGAATGGTGCTGAGTGGCAGGGGAAGGCCAGTCTGTGATAATTAACAAAGTAGATTCTCATGAATAAAGATATGACTGCAATCTTTTTTCCCCCTTTCTCTTTATGGCAGCCCTGAGAAAGTCAGGAAATAAGGAACATGAGTGTGTATAGTCACTGGTAAAATCAAACAGCGGTATCTCCCAGTGGCCCATCATTTATCTATCCAGTTGATCCGCTCTCACCATGACTGGGCTCTCACCAATCATGGTTGAGAACCTTCTGCGGAAGAGCACCACGCCCATTGAGATTACAACATTCAGAGGCATCCTTACCTGCTCTTAAGCAATATGACCTGAGCATTATTTACTTAATCTCCACAGTTTGATTTGCTCATTTAAAAATTAAGCTATTAAATTACACAATCAATAACTTAAACCCTGGAAAAATAAGATTATTTAAAATGTAGTGTTGGTCTTAAGTAGTTTAAAATATTCATTAATTCCACAAACATTTATTGAGTTCTTATTTTGAATTAGACATTATACTCAACAGCAGGGATGCAGAATAATTAAAGCATAATTCCTGCCTTTAAGGAGTTAGAAAGTTAATGTTCAGAAATGAAGCAATTCACTTCCGCGCCAGCAGGAACTTCTTCCAATTTTATTTTTTGTAAAATTCATCTGTCTGTTGGGGACTTCACTTACATACAAGCCTGACATCTGGCAATGTCGATTGCACAACTCATAGGTTGATTTTAGGAGGGTAATTGCTGTCTTGAAACTTGTCAGCTTTCTTCCAGTGTGAGGCAGAGGACAGAGTGAGACCTTACTGGATGACCATGTGAATGACCCATGTCAAGGGCCACACCACACAGGCTGGTCCCAGCCATGACTTTGGACTCTATTCTAATAGCCACAGAAGGTCATGGAGGAGCCTAAGCATTGCGATGGAGTCCCTCATACCTGGAGTGATGTTGGAAAGGTAACTGGCTGACACACTGGCATCACGAGGACCTCCCTACCAGTGGTCATAGTGCAAGAATTTGCACTGTCATGTCCTTCACCATGCTCCTTGGAACTGTTGTTCCTCTCTGTCCTGTTACACCAGGCTGCTTGCTGGCAATGTGGAGGTGGATTGTGCATGGGAGAAAGAGTGGGTGGTGGTTGGATAGAGGTGGAAAGACAAGGTGGAAGCTTCACATTGGCTATTCCGAGCAGTGTTGATCTCCCTTCAGTTTCTTAAAAGAATCATGCTCCTCACCATCTCACTGACATAACCTGACTCCTCTGTCTGGAACTCCTCCCAACAACCCATCCGTAGTTCCTAAGCATCCTTCAACTCTTGGCCTTTCAGAGCACTCACCTAGCTGACCTTTGGTAAATACTATATACTATGTGCTGTATGCTATATACTGTTTACTATATTCCATGCTATCAACTATATGCTATCAACTATATACTATCAACTATATACTACATATATGTGCACTGTATGCTATATACTATATTTATATATATGTTTTATGTGCTATATACTACATAACTATATACTGTAAACTGTACACTGTATACTGTGTATTTTCTTTATAGCATAGCATAGCATTTATCACTATTCCTTAGTATACAAGGTCTGTCCAGAAGGTATCTAGCCATGAAATATGAAAAATAGAGATATTTATTTAAGAAGATACAAGAAACATTGTACACAGGACAATGATGCCTCAGTCCCCTCCAAAGTAGGCACTTTCGGACCTGACACAGTTCTCCCAGCGTCTCTTCCAGCATTCAAAAACTCTGCAAAATCCTTTGTTGGAATTGCCATCAGCTGCCCCATCATATTTTCCTGAATCTCATCAATAGACTGAAATCTCTTCCCTCAAAGGTGATTTTAGTTTGGGGAAAACCCAGAAGTTGCAGGGTGCCAAATCTGCACTGTAGTGGGGCTGAGTCAGCTGGGTGACTTGATATTTTGCAAAAAATACTCCGCACAACAGGTGATGCGTGAGTGGGTGCATTGTGATGAGGTTATATAGCTGCAGCCTTCTGAATCATCCAAATAGTTTCTGAGGAGGAATATTCAAGCTTAACATAAAATTTGATGCAGATTCATTGCTCTACTGGCTTAGTTATTTTGAATGGGATGGCCACACAATAAACATGCTCACTCCGAGGTGTCTACTACCCCTACTAATGAATATAGTGAAGTTGTCATTGTTCACACATGCACATTCCAGTCCACTGTCCTTGGCTGCCCAGGTTACATCGATGTCACACAAACCATTCTCATTACATTAACAATGGCTGGACTTTTCCTGGGCAGATCTCCTATCTTAATGTTTCTGGTTATTTAAGTATCATTTTCCCTAATAAAAAGATTTACCAGGTTATAAACTGTGGCTGCATTGTTTCCCGTTATATAACTAGTGCCTCCATAAATATTTCTCAAAGTTTCAATAATGAATGATGATCTTCTGGAAGAGATTAATTTTCAGATTTCTGAGGGAAGGTATATGGATTGATGGAAAATTGGGAAGGGAATAACTTGAGCAAAACCACAAAATGAGGAGTAAGGGTCTAACAGGTGGTATCTAAAATCCTGTTTTGCTTTCCATTTTAATCAAGTATGAGATGAAATCAACCTTTATGAAGTACTGTTGAGAATAGTGATTTGCAGTGGACTTCATTCACAGTCACAGGCAAGGCCCTTAAATGGCTCTGGAGACTTATTATGCAAAGGTGACTTTCAAAATCTTCCTGATGAGCAGACAACCGTGCAAAAAAAGGGTTTATTCAGTTTATGGCATTTTGAGTAGTGTGTATTGAGTTTAAAGTATTTGACTTTTCGATTTAGATTCCTAACCTCAGAATAAAAATTATTTCAAGATATTTACCTCTTAGATGTAAGGATATATACATTTATCTAAAGGATGTATATATATGTTTATATTTATATAAAAACAATGTTGCAAGTTAATATGAACAAAATAAGGAAAATTCTTTTAAATTAATCTTTGTCCTAGCCTTCATAAACAGTTCCAGATACAAGTTAAATAATTTGCAATTCTCCCTATCAGACTTCTTGGGTTCCTACTCTCTCCCAATATATCTTTCTCAGACTTTTGAAATATTTGAAATAAATTTTCAATACATCCTTAGAAATTCACTGACAGCTGTCAGAGGGGACGGGGGAAGGGTGACTGGATGAAAGAAGGGGAAGGGATTAGCCAAAGGACATTGTGCAGAACCCATGGACACAGATAACAGTGTGGTGGTGGCTGAAGGGAAGAGGGATATGGGTGGGGATGAAGTGGGCAAAAGCAGGGGAATGGGGACACCTGTAGTAATGTCAACAATAAAACTAAAGTAAAGAAAATAGAGAAATTTACTGAAGAAGAACTTCACCTTCCATTTGCTTCATGTGTTTGCTCAAAGAAATTAATTCAAAATCCTGTCTCATAATCAAGGCGAGGGCATAAATTCAGGGAATAGACAGATATTTTTAGGACAGAAGCTGATTGTTAAACAAGATGCTTTGGTCCATTTTTCTCAGAATGGGCGGATTATACCTCATTACCAATAAACGTCAAACAAACAATAGGTCAGTATTTCAGGTCAACCTCAGCAGTGACTATCTGGACCTTTCTGCCTGGCTCTTGTCGCCCTGCTGTGGGTGTTTCTCATATTGTACCTGGGGGCTGAGGAAAAGGTAGCAATTTAAAAATATGAGGTCCTTGCTCAAATAAGTGTAGGGATTAACACATACCAAATTTCCCTCTGGGAAATGAACATTAGATTCAAAACTATAGTGCTTTCTACAATGTTTAGGAAATGTTATTCTAAACTGCACTAGTAAAGTATTAGGAAAAAAATCAAGGCATGGAGAACAGATATAACAGCAGTCCTGTTTCTGCCATCCTGTCTCCAATGGTCTGTTCAGGGTAGGTATTGAATATATACTATGTGAAAGAGAGGAGAAAGATGTTAGTAGCAGTTAAAGAGAAAAATTGGTTCATGGTAAGTCAGGTAAAATATAATGGCAAAAAAGAACTCACAATTTCATCAGTATTTGAAAAGAATGGGTATAGGCTATTGTCCATATTAAAATTGGAGAACATCTCCTCATTGCCTTTTTATTATAGAGTTTATGTCATTTAGTATCTCTCAAAATTATCATGTATCCCTAATCTTCTAATCTGTTTACTTGTAGAAACTTTCCAGTATAGGATTTATGCTAATTTTTATTTATTTTTTATTATTTTTAAGTCACTTTATTGAGATATTATTGACATACAAGAGTCTGTAGATGTTTAATGTGTACAACTTGATGAGTTTGGAGATAAGTATTTATCCCTGAAACCATCACCATAATCAAGGCTATAACTAAATCCATCACCTCCCAAAGTTTTCTTTTACTGTGTTGATTGCTTGAGTTTTCTTTTGTGGTGAGAGCACTTAACATAAGGCCTGCCCTCCTAAGAAAACTTTAAGTGTAAAAGATAGTGTGTTAAACTATAAGGCCCTGTGTTGTGCAATAGATCATCAGAAACTTTTTTTGATCTATTTAATGGATATTAAGTTTATGATAGATGAAAAGTTCAGATTACAAGTGGATTTTTTAAAAAAGACTGAGAGGTTTTAAAGATTTTTTAATGCAATCAAGAGAAAGTAACATGGATTGAGGATTTCTTGTGTGTGTTTATGTATAAAATAAGCAGTGAAAAAATTCAGTTAGCAATAGAATTTTTTCTTTGTGAAATAGAAT
Source organism: Glossophaga mutica (assembly GCA_039655065.1). Lineage (NCBI taxonomy): Eukaryota > Metazoa > Chordata > Mammalia > Chiroptera > Phyllostomidae > Glossophaga > Glossophaga mutica. The sequence goes on from CM077303.1 coordinate 166,097,775, forward strand.
ATCACATTTCCCCAAATTTCTGGATATACCAATTAATATGATGATGTATTTGTATCCTTCTGTTTCCAGGATGTATTTAGCAATAGCTATTGAGTTTTAAACATTGTCTCAGTGACAGTATGTCATCATTTTTTATAATGCATTGTTTTTACCGGTATAAGTTACCATATTGCTGCCACCAATGGGAATTACTGTTGTGTAGTGGTTTTAAATTTTTCCATACAAATTGGCAATGCAACCATATTAGATATTGTTATCCCTTGAGTAAAATAGTAGCTTCTCTCTGAGACTGATAAATTATATTTCCAGTGATACACTGAACACATTAAAAACTCATTATACCAGTCTTACTTCTTCTAGGACGTTATGCCCCAGTGTCTGTAAGCTTAGCTCTACAGAATTAGATCAGTAAGATTATTTTATCTGAGAACATATCTTCTTGTCTATAGCTTTCTCTTCTTAATAATTGTAATCAGTAATTTTCTATTGGAAAATAGCCTTTCTGGTATCTTCTTTCAAATGGGAAATGATTATAAAATCTTTTCAGTGGAAATATTTCACTATATTTTTAAAATACTACTATAATTATGAAATAATCCTTAGAGTAATAAATTTTTAGAGTTGGAGAGACCCTTAACTAGTCAATATAATTCCAAAACATGGAAAGTAACCTCCAGGAAGGCAGGACACTCTCCATCTGCTCAGTGCTGTGTCCAGCCTCCAAAACAACATTTGGTCTGAGTCTACTTTTGGATTTATAATTGGAGGAATAAGTGAAATACGGGAAGTGCAGTCTTATTTTCTAAGCATTCATAGGGATGTAGTAAATGCTGATTCTGATCCTTTTCCTTTGAAGGGAGATTAATATGTCCGGCGAAAGAAACAAGATATATTCTGTATGCTGCCATGGGAAAGTTGAAAAATGACATGAAAGTTCAAAGAAATGTAACATCTGCCGAGTAGGGATGGAGCTTGCTTAGGAAGAAGTGTTGAAGAGAAAGCTGGGAGGTGCAATTTTGACAGATGTGGTTTATGCAGGAGAAGGGCTCTCCAGGAAGGGGAAGTAGAAATGAGCACATACAGAAAGGAACTGAAAACAATGAAGGGTAGAAGACCTGACTTTGCCTACTCTAGGGAGAAAACCAGGTAGATAAATTAGTGCTGAGTCCCCGAGGGTGGTGACAGACCATGCCACTTAGGATTGTTTTATTGTTACCTTTCATAAAAACTTAGTTCTTTCTCCTGTGATCTTCATCCTAAGCAATAATAGGAAATGGCCTGAGCAGACATGTTTTGCTAATTACCTCAGTGGTAGCATTTGTATGTTGACCCCACCTCTTCAGACTTCTATGATGTCATCTTTCCCAGCTCATCATCCATCTCCCCTCCCGAACCTTGGTTCTTGTTCTATCAGTCTTTCCAGTTTTGCAGCATCTACATTTTTAAGGTTGTCTGTTTTTTTTTTTGATTATCTGTGCTCCTTCCCGCCCCCCCTGCCCCCCCCCAGACTTGGTTTGACCCACTCTTCCCTCCCATTCTCTCTGCCAGCAATTAGGTTCCATGTCACCTCACAACTGGATTATTCCAATCGTTTCTGGCTCCTCCCTGGGCTCCTTGTCTACTGTCACTCTATCAGCAGGGAGTATAATTCTACCAAATTAAACTAAAAAGTGGTTTTATTACTCTCCTGCTTAGTTCCACAATAAAAATGAGCCAACATTTATGGAGAGCTTGTTGTGCGCTGCACAGAACAGCAGGAAGAGGGGGTTCCATCGACAGTGCATCCCCTGCTCTCCGGGAACGTCCAGTTTAGGGTGGGTGACAGGCTGGGAAACCTAAGTTATGCACGATGGGAAAAGTTATAAAATGCCTTAAAATGCTTTCTGTCATTTTTTAATACTTCATGTAAGTTTATTTACTTTAACCTTAATGATAAAGTCCTCATGCCATTTTAAAATAAATTCATTACTCTATTTACTTAAAAATTATTTATTTTACCTACACCAAAAAATAATGTTATGTTTTAAAATTTTAAAGATAAATGCATTTTTTTCTGTTTTAATTTTTTAAAGCAATTATGTTGAGATCCAGAGAAAATATTTCACTTGAACCATAGATGTTCTCCAAGTAAAATATACACATTTATAAACTAATATTTGGTTTAGTTTAGTTCAAAAGCCAAACCAAAAATGTCAATGTGAAATGTTTGTTTTGTCAATAAACATTGTAAAGAATCACTCTGTGGTCATTGCAAGAAAGACATATTTACTTCATTTTAAAACCAGTTAAGAATGACCAAATACTGGTCTTATCAGCTAAAACTGACTGTTAAAGTTCAAAAAGTAACCAATAGTAACCACAAAGAAGATACCTATAAAACATACATAAAAGAAAAAGAGGAATCAAAGTTTATCATTACAAAAAAACAATGAAATGTAAAGGGAGACAAAAAGAGAGGAAAATAGTAATAAAGGAGCTACAAGACAGAGAACAACCAACAAAATCACAGCACTAAGTCCTTCCCTCACAATAATTAGTTTAAATGTAAATGGGCTAACCTCCCTAATCAGAACACTTAGTGCTGAATGGATAAAAAAAATAAACTAAAACTAAACCAAAGAAGATTGCACTATCTGCTGTCTGAAAGAAACTCACCTTAGGCTTAAGGACACACGTGGGCTCACTATGCAGGAGTGGGAGATACTCCGTGCAAACCGTCACCAGAGGAGAACAAGGCGGCTGTACTTGTGTCAGACAAAGTAGACTCGTGATGTAGGTGTAGCCTGTCACAAGAGACAAAGAATATTATATAATGATAAAAGAATCAATTCATCGGGAAAATATAACAATTTTAAATATATATGCCCATAAATATGTAAATCAAACAAAGACAAACTGAGGGGAGAAATAGACAGGAAGGAATCATAGCAGAGGACTTCAATATTCCACTTTCAATAATGGATACAACATCCAGACAGAAAATCAGTACAGGAACAGGGGACTTGAATAACAACTTGAATAGACCAAATGAAGCTAATAGACATACGCATCATATTTCATCAAACAACCCCAGAATACATATTCTCCTCAAGCCCATGTGGAACACTCTTCAGGAATGGTTACATGTTAGGCCACAAAACAAGTCTTAACAAATTTTAGAAGACTGATATCATATCAAACATCTTTTCTGACCACAATGGTATAAAACCAGAAAATTAATAGTAAATGAAAACTGGAAAATTTACATATATATGGAGTTTAAACAACATACCCATGATCATCCAGTGGTTCAAAGAAGTGTTCTTTGCACAATGAAAACAAACCAAAAGAGGGATGAATGACCACATTTTGGGGGGAGGGGGTGAACTTTAAATAAGAAATGTTCCCCTTTTGTATAACAAAATTAATTTTCCCAGAGGACAGTTATTTTGGGAAGCATTTGATAGCCAGAAAGTTCATACTTCCTAATGTGATTATCACTTGAATTTTATTTTAGTCTCTCACTGAATCTTTCAGTTACTGAACAAAATGGAGATATTAAGTGGTTCACTTATGAAAATGAAAAGTTTCTAATTTCCTTTTTGTATTCACTCTGTACCTAGCCTCACTTTGGATTTTAAATTGCTCCTTTCCTCATTGTATAGTCTTTATTACTCTTTTCCTGAAAAAGAAATCCTCCTTTGCATTTCAACTCCACATTTTTCCCCCCATTACCCTCTTCTTCAGTGAGAGAATGTTCAGTGGGGATCTTGGGTGACTTTTTTTTTCTCTTGTAGGCTCTCATATTTGTTTTCTGTACTAGGTTGGGATCCCTCAGAAAAGACTTCTGTCAGATTATTTTCATAACATTTCTACAGTTGCATTTTTTTAGATTATGAAGTATAATATTTTTATTGCTTTGTATATATTTAGCTTTATGTCAACACTTAAACTCCCTTATTTTAATCCAAAGAGAGGTCTGTGTCAGAGTTGGAAAGAAAATCTGTCTTATGGAATATATTTGCTATCTCTCCTTATATATATTTGTGAACTTCTGATATTATAGGCAAATGCATTGTCAGCAGGGAAATAAATGCTAAATGTAAAGGCCCTACTTAAGGTTTAGACCCAGAAGAAGACACATCAGAACGGCATAAGTGACCCTAGAAGTGATTTTTTTAGTTCCTCCAAGAGTAGCTTATCTATGTGTCTTCATGCATCCTCACCTTATCTGGGACAGAGACATAAATCCAGTTTTATGGTGAATTTAGCAGGTAATCCCTTGCGTTTTCAGGTCTCAAAATGCTGCTTATCCATGGAAGGAATACGATTATTGCCAGATCCCCATGGCTTCCAAGGGCTTGATGCAAATGCAACCGACTCAACAGGGAAGCTTCAGTGACAGAAAACCATCACATGACCCCTTTTATACCTGAACATACACATGAGTGACAGGAATTGGATTACATTTTTTGCATACTTTTACTCTGAAACTAGTTTATAAGCCTAGATTTAGCTTTTTCTCCACGAGTTGCTTCATTTTAGTAAATGGCACTCCTTCCTCAGCACCCCACCTTACATTAATGAACCATCTGGGCATTGATGCTACTTCTGAAAAACCTTTTGACGTGTCTACTTCTGTCTCTCACTCCTAGTTCTGAGCCTATTCCAACTTTCCACGAATTGTTGAAATAGAAAGTAAACTGTTCACCCTATTTCAAATATAATTCTTCCTTATTCATTGTCTATACTCTGCCTGAACTAACTTTTAAAACTTTAAATATATCAGCTGTATAAAAAATAGGAGTATAAAAACCACCTGCGAATCCAGTGTACGGGGTTGAGGCAGAAATAGACCCAGTTGAATTTTGCTATGTACCCATTCTTCATTCTCCTACTCTGGAAGTAAACAGTCTCCTAATCTGGTCATATTAACTCTCCGCTTCAGCACTTCAATGCATTCTGCTTGTCTTCAGGAAAAAAAATCCCCAAGCCTTTGCTTGTGCTGCCGTGGTCCCCCGTGGTCTGACCCCTGAGGGTTGCTCTCCAGCCTCCTCATGTGCCATTCTCTGTGAAGCCCAGAGAATGTCCTTCTCCTCCCTCTAACTTTGGTGCCTAGTGCAATCCCTCAAACATGCCTTGCACTCAGTAATTGCTTGCAAATTGGAGGAGTACATGAGTGATGGTCAGAGAGTATTAGGGCACAAACGTGAAAAAGTCACAGCTGCTGTCCTAGAGTCTCTGACTGGTGATAAGAGGCAGAAACAGGCCAGGGGATAGATGTGAAAATAAACAATTGTAACTCAGGGTGCTAAGATCTATAATAGAAGCCTGGATGAGCATAGGGATAATCAGATCTTCGGGGGTTGGAGTGGATAAAAGAAGCCTTCACAAAAAGAAGAGATGTTTCAACTGAAGCTTGAAAGATGAATAGGATTTTTCAGGGCCCAGAAGGAGGACAGCATGTTTCAGGCAGAAAAGCAGCATGTGCAAAATTCATAAACCACATGGACCTGCAGAGAGCTGAGCAGAGCTGAATGCCATGATACACGTGGAAGAGAGGTAGGAGGCAACGTTGAAAGCCAGGCGGTGGCCAGACCAGGGAAGGCTTTATATCTCTGCTGAGGCATTTGGAAGTTCAGCTAGTCTCATTTTTGAAACCCACTCTATTGCTTATATGCCAGACACCATGCCAAGGCAAGCAGCATATACAAAGATAAGTAAATTGACCCATCTGTCCTGAAAAGCTTGTTTGATAAGGAGATAAATGCACAATGCAATATGTTTTGCCACTTTCTTCTCAAATATCAGTGTCGCTGTAATGACTGGATTCTAATGCACTCATGGCTCTGTATATTTTGTACATTATAAAGTCATTGGCCCCCAGCCATGAACCAGAAGCTCCATGTCACTCCCACACCCATAAGCCATGTTTGCACTGTGATTGTGTTGTGATGCCGAGTCTTAAGAAAGCTACAGCATTGTAGAGACAGCTCAGGGGGTTACAGCCACCCAAGGGGCTATAGGGAACCACATGCACAAGGCTTCAACTTCTACTTTTTGCAGAATGATAGGGGTTAGTGGGGGACTTGCGCTGACCCCCTACCCAAGATGCACTGTGAATAGACATTCACCTGCATGATTTCAGCCCTTTATTCATAATGACTGCAGAGAACCATTCCTTTACTGTAAGAACAGTCATCTTCCTCAGTAACATGTAAATACTCCTGAGAGGGAATAACATGATAAACATTACATACCATTTGGACCATAGTACATAATATCCACCAATTTTTCCCCCGAGAGATGGTTTAAACAGGAAGGAGAGAGTGAAGGGTCATTAAGTACCCAATAGGGTTTCTGACACTGGCAATGTATAAAAAAGGAAATGTTGAACAAAGAACTCTTAATTTTGTCTTTCACCCACACCTCCTATATCTCAAATTTGTGGGAAAGTTCAGACATTATTGATTTTTGTTTAAAGAGGTATACTTTAGCACTGGTGTCTTGTTGAGTACCCTGATTTTATTGAGCTTTGGGTACAAATAGCAGGTGCACTATCACAGTCAGGTTCTGCCCCTGGGGCCAAGCTCCACCTGCAGCCCCCTGGACTGTCCCACCATGGCACCGAGCAGGGCCTGCAGATGAATACCCAGGGAAAGAATTCCTCCCAGCATGCTCAACCTTTTCATTCTCTGCCTTAGCAGATATAAAGTGAAGTACTTTTTTAATTGTCCCTTCAGTTATAATTAGCCTGAATCAGTTCCACAAAAGTTATGTACAATATGGGTCTTGCTGCCCTTCCACAAAAGCTAACCTATTAGAAAAGCAGGTTCTCAGTTACGATATAGTTGTCATGCCTTCCTGTAGTCCCCTTGGAAAAGGGCCTCTTTTCAACCTCAAAAGATGACAGCTTTGCCCCCTGAGCTTTTTGACATATATAAATGTAAAGGCGTTGAAAAAGTAAATGAAAGAATCCCTTATTTTCCCTGAGGCAATAAAATGTTGCAGCTGCTCTTGGAAGGTCTTTTTCTACCATTGTAGAGGTTAACCTAAGAGCAAGGTGGGGCAGTGTTCTTCATTCGCTCTCCAAAGCTAGGTCTATCCCAGAGTTTCTGTTTTACTGCTTACCTTTTGTTTGTCATGCACCCCTTTCTCCAGTTCCCAGTACATATTGTTCTAGTCAAAAGCACAATGAATTCAGAAGTAATGAGCGATTTTTGGAAATAACATTGCCTACTGCTTTTTATTGGTTGGATAATAAGATGTTGCAAAGGATATGGCTAAATAACATCTCTAATGAAATATCAAGAGAAATAAGGTTCAGGTATCCGTGGATTGATGACTTGAGAGAAATTTACCCATTTCTCTCTATGGTGTGTATGAATTTCCTAGAAGGAGAAACAGATAAGAGAAATAATCAAAATTGGTATACTTCAGCAGTGACATTCCAGTATTTTGTAATTTTTTTTGCCTAATAAAATATGTTTATGGTAGTTCTTTTGATTAGATTCTGAATTGTATTTCTTTTCATGTTCTACAGATTTTAATTTATCATTTAGATATATATTTATTAAAAAGGAGTTTATTATTTCTGCATTAAAATAATATACAATATATAAATAGTAAATTAGAAATAAAAGGCATAATGGTTAGAAAAATATTCTCATTTTCAAATGATGTGATTGTCAAAATACAAAGCCTCTTTCCTCAAAAAATATACAGACATGTTATTAGAATTAGTTTGGGAGTTGAACAAGATTGCTGAATATAAAATCAGTGTATGAAGACAATTGCATTTCTCAATGCCACCACGAACTGTAGGAAAATATAATTGAAAATAAAGATTTTAATAATAATAGCTTCAAAAAAAGGCTACCTAAATTGGAGTTAATCTAAAAATGATATAGAAGACTTTTTTAATTTTTATTTTAATTGTTGTTCTTGTACAGTTTTCTGTCTTTTACTCCCATCCCAGCCCACCGCCCCAGCCCTCCCCACCTCCCTCCCATTTCCACCCCCCCTAGTTTTTGTCCATATGTCCTTTATATTTGTTCCTGTAAACCCTTCCCTTTTTCCCCTGAAATTCCCTCCCCTCTCCCCCCTGGCGACTGTCAGCCTGTTCTCAACCCCAGTGTCTTTGGTTATATTACGCTTGTTTGTTTGTTTTGTTGATTAGGTTCCTGTTAAAGGTGAGATCTGTATTACAAGGCCACTGTAATCAAAGCAGCCTGGTACTGGCATAAAAACAGGCACATGGACCAGTGGAAAAGAACAGAGAGCCCAGAAATAAACCCAAGTCTCTACAGTCAATTAATATTTGACAAAGGGGGCAGCAACATAAAATGGAGTAAAAATAGCCTCTTCAACAAGTGATGTTGGGAGAACTGGACAGCTACATGCAAAAAAATGAAACTCAAGCACCAACTTACACCATACACAAAAATAAATTCAAGGTGGATAAAAGATTTAAATATAAGCTGTGACACCATTAAAGTCCTAGGGGAGAACATAGGCAGTAAAAGACATTTTTGAGAAAATTACTTTTAAATGAGAAAAATATCTAAGAATGCCTAAACAAATCAAGTTATTTACCATTTTCATGGGTGGGGAGACCCAAAGTCAAAAGGAGTTTCCTCCCAAATTGACATAACTTCAGTGCAATTTCAAAATCTAACATGACTGTTTTATGTTTGCATGTTGTGCGTGTATGTACATCTTGACAAATTAATTTCAAATTACATGTGAAAGAACAGAGGGCTGGGGTAGTAACTGGTACTTAAAGGAAAAGACAGATAGGTGATGGTCTTTTGATTTACCAGATATGAACACACAGAAGTAAGACATCGTAACATCCACACAGGAATATGGAACCTGACCCGTGCATCAAAACAGAGACTATAAGAAGAGTCATGCAGACTTATGAACATTACACTTATGGTTAAGTTGATATTGCAGGTCAGTGAGAAAGGATGAAAATTTCCAAAAATTTTATTGGGTTATTGTTCTAGAAAAAAAGCACCAATTGACCAATTTTTTACCCCTTAAAAATAATATTAGGTAAAAGAAAAAATGCATCGGGTAAATTTATAAAATATTTAGAGAACATCTGCATATGGAAGAATATCGCTATAATATCAGAGTAAGAAAGCACTTTAAGAATACACAAAAAGTACAAACCATAAATAGTAATCAGATTTTTTTAAGCTAGAAAACAAATCCTAAAAAACAATCAGAAAAAGGCAAGGAATTTTCAGTCACTTCACAGAAAAAGGAAACTTTAATGGCAAATAAACTTCTGAGAAAAATATTGAATGTCATTACTATTCAACCTTACTGGTGAGTAATGTAATTAAAGTAACTGAATAATTTTAATAGAGTAATGTAAATAAGTGCCACAATGCAATATAGTTTTACAACCAGATTAGCAAAAGTTAATTTAAAAGTGTGATGATATCTCCCTGGCCAGGTGGTGCGGTGGGTGGGAGCATTGTCCCGCGCACCACAGGGTTACGGGTTTCATCCCTGGTCAGGGCGCATTCCTAGGCTGGGGCGCCTACAGGAGGAACTGACTGATGTTTCCCTCTCACGTTGATGTGTGTCTCTCTCTCCCTTCCTCTGTCTCAAAAATAAGTATACATAGTCTCAGGTGAGGATTTTTAAAACATTCATTAAAAAAGTGTGACAGTACCAAATTTTGATAGGGATATGAAGCAAAATGTATAGATGTAACTTCTTAGAAAAACGATTTCCCATTATCCAGTGAAATTTCACATATGCAAGCCCTACGAGCTACCACATAGCTTCTGGATTTATCCATTAAAATATCCTGAACAGATAAGGGTCACATGTAGAACTGTTTAATGGCAGCAAACAAACTGAGACAATACGAATGTTCAATATGAATGTTCTCAAGAGTCTAATGGTAAATTAACTGTGGTTAGTTCATATGGTGGACTATGATACAGCAGTGAAAAGTGAGTAAAACACAGCTACTTGCACAACAGGGATGAGTCTCTCAGGAATGTGGATTTACACAAAAATAAAGACTTTCAGAAAAATTCTTGCCATACAAGTCGATTACTTTGAAGTCTAAATGTATGCAAAACTAATTATTTAGGGATGCAAATATGCAGCATAAAAACTGTAAAGAAGATAAAAGAAATGTTAACCAAAAATGTATAATAATGATTAGTTCTCAGGAGGGAAACACAGTGCATGTTAAAGGTCAAATTTCTGCTTTATTATGTATGTATATCTATATACATAGATATATATTTTTTGTCTGATTTGTAGGTAAACTGATATGTGGATGCTCACTGCTTTCTTACTCATGCATGCATAAGCATGTATTATTCTATGCATGTGATAGGAATTTTTAGGCTTTATTTTTAAAACCATTAAAATACAGTCACATATATAAACAAATCAAAATTGGTTGACATCACAAAATATCCATATCTGAATGTGTGTGAATATTTGAACATGCATTTAATAATTTCAGAATCTAAATGGTACTCGCAGAAACTTCCAAGGTCAAGGGAAAATTCTTTGTCTGTATTTTGATCAAAATAAATATATTCAGTCAATTTTTTTCCCAGTAGGAGTACAGGAAGTAGAATCTTTAACATTTGAATTAGGATCTCATTTGTGAGATAATTTGCATAATTTGGAGAATACTATCCAAATGGTCTCAGCGACCATATCCCAAGTGTATACAAGTAATTCTATGCAGTAACTATGCTAGACAAATATGCATTCTAATAAACCCTCCCCTGAGTCAACTCTAGGAAGAGGTGACTCTGAATAAACTTGATTTTTTTACTTATATTTATTTGGTTGTTTGTTTGTTTGTTTATCTTTTAATTTGAGGGAGAGAGTTAGGAGAAAAATACAGAGCACAGATATGGAAAGTCTTTCAGCCTCCTATTGCTCTCAGTAATTAGTGTTCGAAAATAGGGTGGATAAATGTTATGTAAGAAAACATATCTGTGAAATAAATGCATTTTTGAAAAGTTGAGTGCAGGTAGTATTGACCAAAGTATTGATGGGGCTGTGCATCTGGGTCAGCAAACTGGTGAAGCCATGCCCAAAGTGCTTTCAGAGGAAATCACACAAATTTTACTGTGCTTCAGATTTTAAGATGGTCAAAATGTGTTGTATATTGATTTACACAATCCACGGACTCTAAAATGTGCTCTCTCTCTCATGTATATAAATGTATTTATATACTTTATATACTTTATATATGCATATATACATATATAAATATGTGCATTTATATATGCATATATAAATGTATATCCATATATATATATGCATACACATGGCACACACACATATATGCACACTGAAACAAAGCCATAAATATAAGTTCTTTTCTTTTCTCAAACAGAGCAATTTTTTCTTTCAGCAGCTAATGTTTCATGTGTTCAAATTGCAGGGCACATGGGATTACAAAGTACAAAGTGTAATATGAATATACAATTGGGTCAGTGCTTTTTGCTATGGTTATTTTGTTGCTCTCACTGACCACTCATCACCCAAAGGGACCAGGCTGCTAAAATACGTGAAAAAATATAGTGATGATCACAACTCTGAATGATCACAACTCTGAAGCTGTAAAAAGGCACATGTCTCAGGGAGGTTGGAAGCATCAGAGAGATGTGAGCCTGATCCTAGGACCGCAAAAGTCAGAGGGCAGGCAGGAGAGGAATCAGTGCAGCCGAGGAGGGGCCTCTGTGGAGCTCTGACCATGAGAGAATGCCACAGCCATGCCGATGCTCGATGTGTATATGCTGAATGTGGAACTGCAACTATGGTTGTGTAGTCCTTTCCGTTGATTCATGTGCACAGCAGTGTTGTTTCACATTATCTATACCTATCTATCATCTGCCTAAACAGTAGATATCTGAGCCATCTGAAGCAACAATGGGCTGTAAGGAGCAGGCCCTAGACCAGGGAGTGGTGGTGCAATGCTGATGGCCGTCTTTGACAAAGCCACGCTCTTCTACGCCCTTTTAGCTTCTGGCCTGCCTAAATGAATAGTATTTCTCTTGCAGTGAAAAGAGAGGGACAATGAAGAGATTGTCAGTACATTCAAGACCTGTCACAACCCTGCTTGGGTGGATTCTGGTTCACCATAGGGATGAGACTTCTATCTCTCCTAGAAATGTAGGATGGAAAACAACATCCCTGGAAGAATGGAGGTGGGAAAGTGCTTATAATTTCAAAAATGTACAGTAAAATTTACTTTGTAAACTAAAGAATGGATGAACTACATTTCTGGACAGAAATCCAAATGAGCTACTCTCCTTCTAGGAAATATTTTACTTTAAACATAAAGTAAGACATACAGGACTATGATTATTCAATAAGTACAGTAATGTCTGATAATATAGAGGCTCCCTGAAGGTGGCCTCTCTTTACATTTGGCCACCCTCCTTCCAGGGCTATTACTGGACATTTAAAAAATGGATTTCAATGATAGTTTATAAGTCTTTATAAGAAGAAGGGACAGTTTTCATTGTTCCCCATATTGGACCAGGGCTGTAGGTGGGGGTTGGCGGTACAGTAGTGGTAATGGCAATAAAGTGAAAAACAGAACAAGGAATGACCTCCCCTCTCTCGAGAAGGACAGAGCTGGATGGAAGCCCAGCTGACAATTTCTCTCCATCCTAGGTAGTTCCCAAAGGGATTATTTGGGAGGACTTCCGCAGGAGGCTGATATTCATAAGTCAGGAAGCCAAGTGGTCACGTTCTAGAAAGAATGTCCACAGGGAGCAAAATCCAAGATGGAATTCAAAACAGAGCCCTTGCACACATGGGCAGCATACCCGGAAACCAAGACCTGGGGTCCTGGGGACTGCCTGCCAGCTGTAATTTGACTACCACATGTGAGTCCAGAATTTGACAACAGATGCCTGAATCTTCAGTCTAGGAGCATGAATAATTTAAATCAATCCCCTTTGTCTCCCCCATGTAGGAGTAAGTCTTTTGAAAAATTATAGAATATGTCCTAATAGAGGGGATGAACTTGGTTTTCAAGTAACAAGGGAGCATCAGGCTAATTGCCTCCATGAGGAGCCATGTGGTTCATGCATTACATACCTCCAGGGGGCGCTATTCTGCAGTGTGAACTTAATTATCTGTGGAAATCCTGACGAGTCATAGCATTTTGAAAGGAGGGAGGAGGGGAACAGTTAACACTGACTTGCACATTAACATGTGTTTACTATGCATTCACACATGTTAAGAACAAGATACACTGATTTGACAAAACAGAAAAAAACAAAAACTATAGTCAATTTATTAATATTTCAAAATGAAAATGAAAGAATTTACAGATTTTTGTCTCTCTTCATGTACACAATTCCGGCTGCTACTTTTTCTCTCGGGTTAGAGAGAGGCACTTTCTATAGCCAACATAAATTTTTATATTGGTAATTTCATTAACGTAATTTGCAGCCAACAACCAAGTACGATTTGTTGTTTTTTTCCCCAGAGGATGACTTTGTTGTAATTTGTAATACTCAATGGTGCCAATTAAGGCAATAGAATAAAGAGTCTATGAGAGGAGCTATATATTAACATTTCTCATTATGTAAAATAGATTTGATATATTTTACCTTGACAGCTGCTTGGAATTGAAAAGGGAAAATATTTGGTGACTGACAAAAATATCATCGGTTGCTTGTGGAGCCAGTGGTCAGTGAGCTCACATGAACTTCAGAATTCTTTTTCTTCCTTGGCTGCATTTGTAAACCATTATCCTCACAGTGAACTGCTGGTCTAGAGCAACAATTGTATCCAGAGGAAGCATGTTACACGAAACCTGTCATTGTTCAGTCACAGCTGGCAGACAGTTACACTACCAGATAACTCACCACAACTTTTAATTTTCAAATTAGCAATTGCTGCTACACATGGCTTTGTTTAAAAGGCAGACTGAGTTACAAACAAGTATTTGTCTGCAGTGGGATAGTCTATAGCATGTGATGAATTATGATTTCATAAAGTGGTGCAAAATACAAGCTGAGTTATGATCAGACTTCGTCTATTTGCTTCAAGCAAGTTGTCCACCACAAATACTGAGCAATTGATAAACAAAAACTACAAGGAACACCCAGTTAAATAACTCTGTTCTTCATGAATACAAATAAAACAGATTGTACGTAAAGTTATTTATGAGGAATGAGTTTTGAAAAATCTGTTTTCTAAATCCGTATGGACGAAAGACTATCCATTCGATTCATGTGTGAGGATCACAGCACACACGTCATGGAAGTGGCAGTGACGGCATACACCACTGTCATTTTCACTCTGAAAACAGCGTATATTATCACTGCTCCGTGCCATGTAGGCATCTCATCAGCTCCAACCTCTCCTCTGGAGTCAAAATGTCAACTGAACAATGGTGATGCAGTGGAATATCCTATGCAGCCCTTCATACATTAATGTTTCACAGAATGCTTCACAGGCAATTACAGCCTCTTCATGCTTCCTTTATTACTATGACAATTTCAATTAAATGAAGCAGCCATTTACAACCAATAGGAGGTTAATATTTTTACAAGCTGCTTATTCCATCATAACGTAAGGAAATGTATATCCAATGAAGAACTAGGACATTAAGGCTGTATATACCTGTTTTTATTACCTGTTGTCTTGCAGTTAGATCAGTGGTGCACCTTAACCCAAACTGGAATAGTGCAAAGGAATGAATGTCATACCATTTGCATCTGAAGCTCAATTTTGAAGTCATATAAACATCTTAGTGCAAGTCTAATCAACTACTATGCATTAGATGGAGAAGACTTCAAGGGGTAAAAATTAGAGAGAATTTAATAGATTGGTTATTTTTAGCAAATTTTTATTTTAAGCACTATTTTCGAGTGCTATTCATTTACCAACTTACTCAACCCTCACAGCAACTCAATGATAACAGTGCCATTACTCCTCCAATGAACAGATAAGGGAACTGAGGCCCAGAGACATGAAGGACCTGGCCAGGAAATGACTGGCTTGTACTATTAAATAAATTAGCTAATTGTATGTCACTCGCCTACCAATTTAAGAGTCACTTGGTCGATTGCAACAGAGGAGTCTAACTTCAACCTATTTATACAATTTGCCAATTAAAGGAACGGAGGCGGAAGTAATACGAGTTACAATAAAAAGTAGTAGGATTTGAAGTGACTACAGCTTTGTTGTAAGGCATGGGTGTTGGAATTTTCACAGAGAGAACAAATCTTTTCTTTCTCAAACTCCTTGTTTAAGTATGAAATCCAGTGAGGGAAAGGATGTGGTTCTCAAAACTTAATGAATTCTGAAATATATTGTAAAGAGGTCATAAAATTTGGAATTAGAAGACCTATTCTAACTGTGTGGCTTTAAGCAAATTACTCAGCTTTATTACATGCCTCATTTAATAAAGGGAAACAATAATATTCTTTTCAAAGTTATTATAAGGATACATTGAAGAGAGGATATGAAAACAACGTAATTGGTAAATGTGAACAGGTATTTGTTAATTTCACTATATCACAGCAATATTGGTGGATAATAAATATGTAACTATAGTTAATAGTTATAAAATGACTGAGGAGGGTTTATTCATATCAGGACTTACAATGATAGAATCTTCAAATGACTTGAAAATGTTTAGATTTAAAACTAGATTGTTTGCTCTGGCTGGGTAGCTCAGTTGGTTAGAGCATTGTCCTGACATGACAAGGTTGCGGATTTATCTGTGGTCAGGGCACATACAAGGAGCAACCAATTAATGTATAAATAAGTGGAGCAACAAATCAATATTTCTCTCTCTCTGCCTCTCTCCCTCTCTCCCCCTTCCTCTCTCTATCTCAAAAAAAAAAAAAATTAGATTCTTCAAGCGACTACAGGCCTTCGGCAGAAAGCAGCCCAAGGAGAGCCTTCAAGATGCAAGAGCAAAGCTGTTGATTAGAGTTGAACTCAAAACTTGACACTAGGTTCAATAGTAAAGGCCAAAGAGAAGTTCAGTGTGTTAGCTATCATTTGAAATTCAAAAAAGCAAAACACATTTGCTTCTTTTATTTGGATCTTTCAAATGGAGGCATCTTTCTGGTTACCAAGTTATCTGGATAATAACCACTTGTCTGCAAATCTAATGGCTAGATTAATAAGTGCTATTTAAAGAAGAGCATAAAGAAGAGCATAAAGTGAGCAAAAAATAGAAGACATTTTATGATTAGCCTTCAAATAACTACAACCGTTTAAAAAATCAATAATAATGTTAACACCATACACACACACACACACACACACACACACACACACACGGGCTAAATTACCTCTAAATGTAAAAAGCCAAGAAGAATGATATATTTTTTCTGTACAAGTGGACATGCCCGAGACAGCTAAATAAAAGAGGTAAATGTAAATGATGCTGCAATGAACATAGGGGTGCATACATTCATTCACATTAGTGTTTTGGGTTCCTTCAGATATATTCCCAGAAGTGGACTGACTCACTGGGTCATAAGGAAGTTCCATTTTTAATTTTTTGAGGAAACTCTTCACTATGTATAGTGACAGGCGGACACCTGAAATATCAGGGGAACACTTTCTGAAGTAGATGATTGTCTAACCACTATGCTGTATGCTCAAAACTTATACAAAATAATGCTGGATGTAAACTGTTATTGAAAAACAAAATTTGAGAGAAAAGAAAAGAGGTAAACATCTAAATGGGTGGCTCTGGATGCCTTTGAAGCTTCGGAAAGATTTATTGCATTAAAGGTGTCCTTAATTTGCCCAGCTGGTTCTTACTCAATACTTAGGTACACCTCCCTGCTTTCAGCGCCTGTAGGGTGCCCCTCCACTTAGTTATTAACCACTGCTGACATGACATTTGAAAAATCTGCAGATGTAAGAGAACTAAGTGGAGCCCATCAGTGCAATCACTTGGTCATAGAGAACTAACCTAACATACTGAAGGAGTTAGATTTCGACCTGGCTGAGGAACACAAGCAATTAGTCTCTGAATTCGCCAAATTAAACTCATTTTGAGGAGTAGTTGGGCATTTGCCCCCTTGGATTGCTTTTCACATTATTCCTGATGGTGGCGGTAGTGATGGTGGCAGTAGATTATTAGCGGGGTCAGATGGGCTAGTAATGATAGCAGTTGTTCCTTTTTACTAACGGTTGCTCCACCTGTAGGAGTCATAGCAACAGTGATTGTAATTTATTTTAATTTTACAATAATAGAGGAATCAGGGCTTGTAATTATAGCTTTTACTTAGTAACAAATTCTTTTATATTTTTACTTTATTCTTTGGGAACAATTTGAGACTTCATTTGGGTATATGATGTTCAATACCAACAGTAAGAATTAAGTATTTGAAATCACCCATGGTTGTGCATTTTGCAACCCTTTTTCTAGGAATCGCTGCTGCTTTTCATAGAGTTGTTTTGGAGAGGGAATTCTGTATCAATTTAAAGTTATCTTACTGGCTTGAATTATTGCCTTTATTTTTAAATCAAGTAAAGTTTCTTCTATTAGTACTCAAAGAACATAGAAAAATAATTATCCAGAGCTACTGTCCCTGAAGGAACATTGGCAGAGTATAATTTAATTTTTCCCTTAAATTCTCAGACTTATAGAAAATTTCTTACCATTTTAATGGTGAAATTATAAAGGCATGTTGGTGAGGAGCAGAGAAAAAAATAAATCACTCACCCTGAAAAAAATAGTTGCTTCTCATCTTTGTAATTTTGAGGATGTGATACGGGGTTTTGAGCTTCAAGAGAGTCTCTGAAAATCCACAGGGAAATAAAAGCAATGACTGCATCACTTTACTATCCTTTAGCACATTTGAGGTATGTGAAATTGCGAATGTACAAAATTCTTCTCCAGACATAGGAAATTTATTTTGAAAGCTATTGCTCATCAAATGAGAAACAAGATGTGATCAATGATTAAAACACATGCTAGAGATTGTACTAGTTAAAATACACTTTGAGGCTAATAGCTAGAATTTAAGTATACCCTTGGAAAAAATGAAAAGTATGTCAAGGAAAGAAGACATTGGTACAAAATCAAATTAATTTCAAAGTAAATAACTATAGCTTTAATTTTCCAATAACTCTCCTAGAAATTCCAACTGAGAATTTGAAACAATAAAGACCACAATAGTCCAATTAAGTCTTTCTTCAGATCATGAAGAAAGATGACAAAGGTTTTAACACTTCTAGAAGTTTTAATCTTACCTAATTTTGTATTTTTTAAACCTTGCTTGTTTTATCAATTATTGGGAAAATAGAAAAATTATCTACAGTGGCCCCAGATATCCAGTTAACTTACAATTACTCAAACATTACAACTGCATTTTCACAAATAATTTGCTTTGGATTTTATTTTGTAATACCGTGTGTGTCCATTTGCATATATGTTCTTACTTGTGCATTTCTTAGATTAATATTAAAATGAGTTAACATTGCTTGAGCTACTCTCCTTTCCTTTCCACCTTAAGAACTTTGAGGCAAGAAACCAGTACAGGATTAACAATTTGTCATGGATAATCCACAAAGTAAATAAACCCAGCATGAATAATTCTAAGTGGGTACTGTTGTAACGTAGAAGCTATTGAAAGTTAATTCAAGAGGAAGTTCTCTATAGTAATTCCTTCTCATTATCCCCTGCTAAGATAAACTGGTACTGATAAGCAGGGAGGCAGGTTTTGTACATTATCAGTGTTTTGCGATTTTATCTGTAAACACTTTATCTTTTTGATGAGGTGCTAGCATTATAAAGACTTGGCTAATCTGAGAAATGTGCACGTTTTCCATGGGTGCTTAGCCTCCTTTCCACTTAAAAAAAAAAGGTCTGAAACATTTTCTCCATTTTAGTAATGGAGAAAGATATAAAGATAAATATAAAAACACACATGTGTAGTTTTTAATATGTCCTAAATTGAGATTGCAGTTTACGAAATTGCAATTAAACATCATGAAAATACATTCATTTGTAAAAAGGATTTGCATGATTGGGTAGTGTTAAAATAACAAGGGATTAATAATAGGACATTAAATGTTGGAATACTAATGGTACCATATTAGTCTTTTCAGCCTAATAATCTCTTTCAGATAATAGTCACTTTTCCCACAATTATAGTTGTTCATAGTGTCAATTTCTGATCTGACAGTCTGCCAGGTGCTACCGAGTCCTATGCGAATTTGTTACCTAATCCAGACTCAACTATCATCAAGCAGCCATTCACAACATTAATTTTGCTCCTTTTTTTCTAGCTCCTATGATATTTTATTTTCAAAATAGGACTGCAACCGAGTTGGATGTATTTTAATTAAAATTTTATCTGGGCTCTTTTTTAACATATTTCATACTTTTCCAATGACAGGTTTCATATACACTGGAGAAGTGGTGCATCGGATGCTGACGGCCACGCAGTACATAGCACCTCTAATGGCAAATTTTGACCCCAGTGTCTCCAGAAATTCAACAGTCCGCTATTTTGATAATGGTATGTATTGGTTAGCCTATTTTTTACTGAATGTATACTTTTAAACGATGATCATCAGATTCATTTTAATGTTTTGGTAACTTGGGGTACTTTATTTTGTTCTTGGTAGACTGGATTTGTAAACTACTTGGTGCAATGCCCTAAGATGACAAATGTTAAGCAGTTAACATGCGAAGTAAAGTATATAGTCAAATGTCACTCGTTTATTCGTTTGTTTGTTCAAAAATGTATATCAACATCTATTTGGCACATAATAAAAGAGATACCAAGCAACACCTCATACCAAACAAATACATTTGATGCTATTTTCAGTAAACCCTTGCTGTTGTATTTGAAAAGCTAAATAAGGATAATTTCTTCTGATCTTCAAGTAGAGGCAAGTGGCATAATACATTGATATTAAATTTTTTTAAGTTATGAACTGTATATCATAAGATGAACACACCTTTTAAAATATAAGGTAGTGAATAGTTAGAATACACTTTTAAAAATCTAGTTTTTCTGACTTTAAAATATGAAATAGAACCTATTAAGATTTTTAACGTATACTTTTAAAAATCTAGTTTTTAAAAATACACTTTTAAAAATCTAGTTTTTAAAAATACACTTTTAAAAATCTAGTTTTCCTGACTTTAAAATATGAAATAGAACCTATTAAGATTTTTAACGTATACTACAACAATTTATCCCTACTGTTTCTTTGGGGGACATATAAAATAATCAAAGAAAACCTAGACTATCTCACTAAATGCTATTTAAACCTAAGTAAAAATTTAAGGTCTTAAGGACATAAATGAGTTTTCGCATCTACATCTAATTAAAGGCTCTAACTTTAGTAGAGAAAATATTGTAGCAAAAGAAGAGTTCGTTGGGAAACTTAATAAAAGATAGAAGTACAAACTCCCAGTTATGTGTAAGCATGGGCATGTAAATCACAGCATAGAGAACAGAGTCAGTCATATTGTAATAATTACCTATGATGAGGGATGGTTACTAGACTTACTGTGGTGATCACTTTGTCAGGTATGCAAATGTTGAATCACCTTGTTCCTTACCTGAAACTAATGTAATTCAGCATGTCAAGTATAATTAAAAGTGAATTCAAATTACTTAATGATTTAATTAACTTTTGAAAAGATGGACATTTCTGTACTCTGTTATATAGGAATAGTATTTATTTGTCCAAATAAGATTTTTACCTTTTAAAAGTATGGAAGCATTTGGCATGAACAAAGCTATTTCTGTGCTTGTCTTAATGAGCAGGGCGAAATTCACTAGTGGGTGGTATAGACTCGATGATGCGGCTGTTTTAGGGAATGTGATCATTTTACTAAAAGCCATCTTCTGACCAGTATGATGAAGCTTTTTATAGGTCAGATTAGCAGAGGAAGAAGGAAACTAAAGATAGTTAGAAATATACTCTGAGAAATAAAGTTCAAGCAATTTGAATAACAACAAAGTGTGTTCCAGTATTAACTCTGAATGTTACCTGTAATAATAGCTTCCCCCTATTATTTTAAGAATTGTTATCTACTTTATCTTCCCTCTCTAACAAATTTAATGAGGTACTAAAGCTCAAGAAAGTACAGATAAATTCTAAGTGTACTTGAGGCAGAACTATAATCAGAAACTGATCTGAAGCTTATTATATGACATATCAAACAGAATCACCTGTCAGATAAACAGGAAACAGTTAATGAAAGTTGATTATTTTTCAAGCTCTGTCACTTACTAGGTACAATTGAGCACATTCACTCATGGGCACAGGATTCTGATGACCAAGTTTTTATATCATGAGCATCAAAATCATAAAACATATAGAGTATGTCTTTCCATCCATATACTCTCTCATATACCATGTACCTAGACAGTACTTGATATTTGAATTTTACTTTTATTTGAATGGTTTTTTAAAAATTAATGTATGCTACTCCAACTGAATGCTAAATTTGTTGAAATAAGGGCTGTAACTATAACAAATCATTTTATTTTAAGTACCTGGCATAGGAACTTATACACAGTAAGTCTTCCATAATTATTCTATGAATGAGTAAATTAAAAATAATAAATATGTAAGATGAATTTTAATGCTGAGAATTGTAAAAGTAGTAATTTACAGTAGTAACTGTAAAAAAGAGTTAATATATTCTACTTTATTGAAATATCTTCTGCGTAATGCCCAATGGAAATACTGATTTCCTATAATATGGCAATGAAAGCTGAGTACTTGCTTGTGTTTCAGTAAATGAATGAACCACTTTTGAATATTCCAGGCTCTTCACAAAGTCCTTTTATACAAAAGCAACTCATTGAAATATCTCCAACATTTATTGGTTAGCATCATTGAAAGAATGCTAAAGAATGGAAAACTCAACATTTTAGGAAAGCAAAACTTTTCTACAGGAGGCACCAGCAGTTTAGAAAATTTCTCAGATAGTATTTCTGTAAATTTAAAAATCACCGGGTTTTAAAAATAAGACAATGGTTCCGAGTGTTATAGGCAACCTAGATGACTACAGAAGTCTGAGTTACAGAATATTAATTCAGAAAAACTAGAAAAGTAATTAAAATAACTCTTTACTGAAAAAATAACTTGAATAGCAATTTATAAAGTGTAATTCTTACTAATGACCAGAGGTTTGATTATATATAAAAGTTCTACATTTTTAAACCTTCCATTTTATGTTTTATGTTTTTATGTTTTTGATGACAATTTACACATTTTTATATTGTGTACCCATTAAATTATTTTAATTATAGTCATTTTAATACTATTGTCTTTTAGCCTTTACACTAGATTTATTTGTGATTTACCAACCATTGATTACAATATTGGAGCATTCTGAATTTAACTATATATTTACCTTTACCATTGAGTTTTACGGTTTCATATTATTCCTTTTATAATTAGCATGACTTTATTTCAGCTTGAAGAACACTTTTTAACATTTCCTGTGAGGCTGGTCTAGCAGCGATAAACTCCTTCAGCTTTTGCTTGTCTGGAACACTGTCTCTCCTTCACTTCTGCAGGACGGCTTTGCCTGATAGAGGCCTCTTGGTTGGCCCTCTGAATATCTCATCTCACTCCTTCTAGCCTGCAAGGTTTCTGCTGAAAAACCCATTGGCAGTCTTAGGTAGATTCTTTTCTGAGTAAGGTTGCTTTCCCTTTCTGCTTTTAAGATTCTTTCTTCATCTTCGTATTCTTGTAATTTCATTATAACATGTCTCCATGTGAGTCTCTTGATTTATCTTGTTTGGTATTTGGGGGCTTCCTGGATCTAGATGCCTGTTTTTGTCCCTGGAAATTTTCAGCCACTATTTGTTTCAAGAAGCTGACTGCCCCTTTCTCTCTGCTTTATCCTTCTGGGATCCCTATAATGTGAATATTGGTCCAAGTGATGGTGTCCTCTACCTCCCTTAATCTATCTTCATTCTTCTCATTCTTTTTCTTTGTGTCCTTCTGATTGAATGAATACTACTGCCTTCTCTTCAACTTAATTTAGCCTGTTGCTAAACTCCTCTATTAAAATTTTCATGTCAGTTGTATACTTCAGTTCTATGATTTCTGTTTAGTAGTTTTTTAACATTTTCTCCCTCTTTGTTGAAATCCTCCCTTTGCTCATGCATTGCTCTTCTGACCTCAGTGAGCCTCCTTATGACTGTTATTTTTTAACTCATCTGGTTAAATCATTTACCTCCATTTCATTAAGATCTGTCTCTTGGAGATTTAGCTTGTTCTTTTATTTGAAATATACTCCGTTTCTTCGTTTTCTTGACTCTGTGTTTGTTTCTGCACATTAAATAAAATAGCCACCTCTTCTCTTCTCGTCTCATCAGAGTGGTCTTGTTTAGGACATGATCCTCATCCATCAGCCAGGCTGAAGCTCCTGGTTGTCTCTCGAACCCTTGCGATTCAGGGCTGTGCAACCTGCGGGCCGCATGCGGCTCAGGATGGCTATGAATGCAGCCCAACACAAAATCGTAAATTTACTTCAAATATTATGAGATTTTTTTGTGTGATTATGTGTCACAATGCATTTAATGTGTGGCCCAAGACAACTCTTCTTCCAGTGTGGCCCAGAGATGCCACAAGGTTGGACACCCCCTCTAAGACATCATTGTTGTTCTCCGTAGTTGAGAGTGTTCCAAGTCCCGTTGGTGTCCAAAAGGGAAGATCCTAGTCAGCACCTTGATGCAGGGGGTTTGTTGCTGGACCCTCAGGAAGGAGCTGGGAAAGAATGCAGTCAAATCCCTTCTGAGCAGAAACTGGGAGGTAGGCATTTTTGCCTGCTCTCTCTTTACTGAGTCTGGGAATTTAATCATGGGAGTGCTCCTGCCCCCATTTTGAAACTTCTTCTTTGTTTGCTATAATCTCTGACTTGTAACTGCAAGCCCTATTTGGGTCTAGGTGCCTAAACCTTGATGGCTGCCGTAAAAAGTGGGGCACTACATATGTCTACAACTTTTAGATAAATTTTGGCAAATTGGTTTTGTTGTTGGAGTGAGCTGGAGGGAAAAGGTGGAGGAAGTGTCCACCTGCTCCTTCGGGTTCTGGGCAGAATAACGTTCAGCACCTAGATGAATGCTAATTACATGGCAGACCCTCATGCAGCAGCTTGTAAAATATGCAAACATGGCCCTAAAGGAAAAGACTGGGAGATGGGCATTTTTGCCTGCCCTCGCTCTGCTGACTCCTGGGGAAATAGCCATGGCAAGTGCTCAAGAGCGAGCCTGTCGACAGTTACTTCTTTGTCTGCTACAGGCTTGTTGGAACTCAGGAATGCAAATCGCATTGCCCATCACAGATAGGCCATCTGGGGCTCTGTCTCTCATGCAGCACCACAAAAACTAGGTGCTAGACTTGTACATAAGCTCCTTCCAGAGAGAGACTAGTGACCTTGTTTTATTGTTGGGGTGAGCGGAAGGGAGAACACAGGAGCCGCTGGCTACTTCGGGCTCCAGAGGGGATCCCAGTCAGCACCTCCTTACGTGCAGTTTCGATGGAGGTGTTTTCTCCGTCACCCGATACATGGCAATCATTTGGCTACTTTCTGGATCTCTCTCCAAAGAAATTGCTTCCTGTATGGCTATACATTCAGCGTGTCCATGGGAGGAGGGGAATTCTGGAGCCTCCTATGTTGCCATCCTGGTCAAAAGCTCTCAACATTGTTATCCTCAAAAAGCACATTGAAGGCAGTATTCGTTGTGCGTGGGTCATCTGGGGCAGGGATTAACTGGAAAGCAGTCAGAGAGCAGAAAAGCAGAGGGTAGGTTAGTGGCGAGGGGTGTGGAGCTTCCCTGCCCTCTCGGGACTCTACTGCCGCAGCACCTCCACCTCCTCCCTGACCCAGAAACGCTCTGTCATACAATCTTGATTTTTTTTCTTTTTTAATCAGATATTTAATGACCTGGAAGACAGGTTGTAATCTTTTAGTTCTGCTTGTTTCATTTTCTATAGAACATTTTTCAGCAACATGATTTTTTAATTAAACAGAAAATCCAATACTTAGAGCTAAGCAAACGTGTTAGCCACTTATTTTTTTTTCCTTTAAAAAAATAGAGAAAAAACAAGGGCAGTTAGAACAAGTACATGAATTCTCATTGGTAGCTATTAAACTGTGTTGTAATTTATATTTCATGTTAATAGTTTCATAGTAAACCCTGGTAGATTGACTCATTAGAACATGATATATAACACTGAGGATTTTCCCAGTATACTTCAAGGAGGTTTCAGAAATCTTAGCCTGGGGCCCTTTAAGCTACCTTGTAGCCTGCTGGAAGCAATACAACAAAGACAGAAATGCAGGCATTGTGAAATCAAAGAAAAATATTTCCATTAGCATTAAAAGAATTTCTTCAGCCTGGAAAAGTATAATTCTAAGAATGGAAGAGATGTTTTTAGGTCTTTCCTAAGTGATTCTAGCTTTTCTGAATGTCTTCCTTTCTCTCTCAGCATTTGTCGATGTATTTGAAATTCATGCAGTTCACTTGGGCTGCATTTTAAAAGTGGCTCATGGAAATTTAAGCAGCCGGTACCCATTAACATTAATAGACTTCCTAAGGCAAAATTCCCCCATACTGGGCTCAATATTAACCTCAGTATGAGGTTAGATTTTTACCAAATATTTAGAGAATACTCAGTGCTTTAACAATATTCCAAATACTGTTTTTAAAAAAAAAAAAAAACTGGAAAACACTTGTTTTATTCATTCTCTTGTGTTCTCTATTGTTTAACAGCAGATATTGTGGTCTTTTACCCTTAAATTCCATTACATCAAAAGAATAAAGTGTTAACATTTCACTTGAAGATATATAATACTTTAAAACAAATCAGTCTGCCTTAGCAAACTGCATTTATTCTAAAATTTTAGTTATTCTTAACAGGTGATGGCCAAAATCCAAACTGTAGAATGATACTCTGAAACTGTGAATTCAATTTAGATATCATCAACCTTCACTATCATCTTCAATGTTATTAAACTGGATTTCATCATCATCTCCAGGACAAAATGTATTTGTTTCATTGATTTCAGCATGTTCTGGAAGCTCACTGTATGCCAAATGTTATTTCAGCAACAGAATTCCACCTAACCTTGTAAAATTTAAGTAGCACAACTACTAGATTTGAAGGCTAGATCCATGTTTTTGTGAAGACTTCCACCAGAATTGATTGACAGTGTTTTTCTCCTTGTACTTCTTCTGTTCTGATGGGGTTTAAAGGTACAGCACTTGTTGTTCAGTGGGACCACGTACATCTGCAGGATAATTACAACCTGGGAAGCTTCACGTTCCAGGCGACCCTCCTCGTAGATGGACGCATCATCTTTGGATACAAAGAAGTAAGTAATGCATTGAAGACTTTCTTCCCCCTGGACCTTGACCTCTATGTATTCTTTCCTTCAAATGTCAAGAAAGAGACACTTTATAGTCATGAACCATAAATCATTTTCTCACCTCTTGTTTTTTTTTCTTGATAAAAAGTGTATGTTTTTAATCTACTGGATATCACTGATTGTTAATTCTTTAGGTTTTGTTTTGTGTTCTATGTCATTGGCATTATGATCTGTGAATTTTATAACATCATTGAATAATTATAGTGAAATAACTTTAAAAGAAAATATGTTCAATTTGGAATGCAATCATCTATATGTATTTGTTTGTTTCTTGCCTTGTCAACTTCTGAGACATTTTGGGGTTCTGTCTCCAAGAGGAGGATTATTAGTAAACATGAAAACTTGTCTGGCTCAACGACCCAGAACGGAAAGTGTCCCAGGGCAGTCTTTCACGAATGATTGTTGCAAGCCAATAGGAAAAGACTAATTAGAGATCTAAGTGACAGAAAGAACAAGGGAATTTAAACTTATGAATTGTTTCATTTTACCAAATTGACAAAGAATGGAAACTTACTAAATTGTAGCCTTAAATGTAAGGAATGTCTAACTTAGAATAATAACATCTTATTGACAATATAATTGAGGTCTATTAGACAACCTAAGCGTTTGGGGAAGAAACACAGACTCTAAGCGTGAAGTTCCAGGGACAGCAGATGAGATGTTTTAGGCAGTCATTAGGTAGGAGAGGATTTCTGACCATGTGGATTGATAATGGGCATTATCCACATGTGGACTGGTGGGTATTTTTGATAATATACTCTTAATGTCTTCTTTTCAATTGAAGGGTTATTTTCTCTTCAGACAGGAATCCCTGGCTATTAAGAGGATGTTGATAATTTAAAAATGATTCACTTTGGTCAAGTCTTCTGAAATTTATCCTTTCTATAAAGTGAAGGATAGTTGTATTTCAGTTAAAGAAGCCAACTTTGGGAAACTTTATAATTAGGCTAGATGTTTCCACTTCTTTGAGAATTCTTGCATGTGGAATTAATCGTGCCCTGGGGAAATAATATAGATTATAGTACAGGATCTGTTCTGCTTTGTGCTTCTTTATCCAGAGCTATGTTTTGATATCATAGGCCAACATATTCTTATATTACTCCCTGGAAGCTGTGATAATATCCCTCAAAGAGACATACTGGAGTTTTTCCTATAATGTAGTGTGCTGCTGGGACTGCAGAGCTGTGTTATGGAATGCTAGTTTTCAACAGTTTAGCCAACAGTGGCAAACTTTCTGGAAAGACACAGGGTCAGTAAATCCAGGGTCTTAAACCTCACTAACTGTAGCCTTTGTCGAAATACAGTGTGTGTTCTTATTGTGGTCTCTCCCGCTAGTCTTCATTATCAAAATTATCACCTCCATTTATACTGTTGTCAATGGGAGTTTTGCATTCAAGAGTAAGTTTACTTTTCCTATTCTCTCTTTACAGTGGGTTTAGTATTTTTAAATATTTTCCCTTTATTTTAATCAAAGAAAAATCTGCCATTATGGTGTTTCTATTTTGTCATGGGAATATTAAGCTGATAGGCAATTTTGACACTTTCTTGATATCTTAATCTATTTTCCTGTTGAGCTTCGGTCCTTCTGAACTCAGAGTTCTACATAAGTCATTATTGTATTATTTTGCCTTGTTGTCCTTTCTCTGTCCTGTTTACAAACAATTTCTTACTATTCTACCTTTTTTTCTGATAATTGTCATGCATTTCATTTTGCAGAGGCTAATTTGTATTTGTAAAATTTGCCACAGTGAAAGTACCCGTGTACTTGAATGAGAGCTAGATGCTTCTGGCACTCCTAGAAAAAATACTTAATTGTAAAAACATAAAACAGTTGTTTACATAATGCACTATCCTTGACAAAATGTTTTCACATACATTATACTTGTTTTCAATTCTCCAACAATATCCTATATTCTTAATATTCTTGGCCTTCACAAAGGTGCTGGTACATAGAAGGTGTTTAATAAATGTGCCTAACTTAATTATGGAATTAGATCATGCACAATGAGCTTTGTTTAATAGCTAAGCAGACCGAGTCAGAGAGGTTAAATGAGCAAGTTGAGGGCAAATCCTGGCCTAAAAACCATAATTTGGTGACTCCAAGAGACCTCAGCATTTTTTCCCCAAGGATATTGTGTGTAACGATTCACATGTATTTCTGATTTGCTTTTTCAATAAATATTTGTTAATGTTTGGTGTTTAGTAACATTTTTTTATTTGAGTCCAATGTATTACACAATTTTATCCCACAAAATCAGGAAAAGTATTTCAGTTAAGTTGCATAGCTAACAAAATCATGAGAATATAAGAATATAAAGACTATAATTTTGTGTTCCTGTACAAGTTAAACTTACAGAACCAAAATTATAGATACGGAGTAAGTGCAATTCTTTCTGTAATATGTTGCTTCTAGCTGGTAGTGCCCACTTTGTTTTATTGTATTATATTTTATGTAAGAAGACAAAAATTTGATTTTTGCAGAAATTATCAGTAAAGAACTTGGTTAAATTGTAGAGTAAAATGTAATACAATAAGATAAATGCTGTGGAAGGCAAACCTTTCTCACCCTGTGTTATCAAGTGGCTGAGTTACAATATATTAATAACTAACCAGGAAACACTGTCAATTACATCCAAGTGATTGAAGTAGTTCAGTCATTTCTTCAAAAGGAAGCTTACAGGGACGCAACATGCTACACTGGGCGGCCTGCAAGTTCTGTGGTCAAACTGCCTCAGATGAATCTTTGTTTCATAATTTTGGGAAAGTTGTGTAACCTCTCTGAGTATTTCAGGTTCCTGCACTGTAAATTATAAATACAGCTACCTCTTGGTTTTTGTGAGAATTGCATGATAAATTTTGAGCACTTAATAACTGCCTGGTATACAGGAAGAGCTCAGTAAATGCTAGATTTATCAAATTTGAAAGCTGTTATTAAAAGTGAATAGGGCATCTGGTTAAGGCAGAACTTGTATAAGACTATTTCTACTATTGAGATTAAACAGGAAAGGTGAATAACATGTGGAAAGCATATGTTGAAGGCATCAGGTGGCTATCAAAGAACAAGGACTTGAAAAGCCATGATTCCAGAGAAAGGAAATCACAAAGTGACCCCAACAAGACATTTGATACTTCACAAGCCAGGCTGAGCAGATGCTGAGCAGAACTTCAGTCAGTCTCATGGGGTTGAGGAAAGTACAAGAATTCAGGGCCACTAAGACTGGAAGTCTGTAGTGAGTAGCTGGGCATTAAGTGGAGATTACTGAAGGATTAGACTGCAGGAGTAGGGGCTAATCAGAAACATACCAGCCTTTACAATCACTGATGCTCAACTTGGAATGAGCATAGGATTGATCTGCTCCATCCAAACCACCAAACAAAAAATAGTAAACCCTCTCTGGAGGAAGGAAATATCATCTACAACCTCACAGCATCTCTTTAGTATTTTGTAAACAATGCCCAGCGTTTGATCAAAATTTACCTAACAGGCAGGGAGACATGAGCCATAAATTAAACCTACAGGAAAAAAAATGATAGAAACAGGCCCATAAGAAATCTAGATATTAGAGTTATCAGCCACAAGATTTAAAAGAACCATTATTAATATAGTTAATAAAATAGACAACAAGATGGTTGATTTCATCAAGTAATGAAATTTGTGTAAAAGAACCAAATTGATACCCTGAAGTTAAAAAGTACATTAAAGTGAAGAGTTGATCATTTGAGAGGGAATTTTTTAAAAGATGATTTTTTATATGTGTGCTTTGGCCTCATGCTATGTAAACTTGCCTTTGAAGTTAACTAAAATAACAGCCGTGTAAAAACAAAGGTTGTATAACTTAAGAGAATCTCAAATCTTTGGTTGAGTAATACAGAGCTATGACCTCGAGAGATGACTATGGAAAGAATCTGTGCCTCCACTCTTTCTCTTACCAGTATGGCTAGAACACTAGGGCTTTGGTGAAGGAACGCTGAATGACATGAGCAAATCTGCAATCACTTTTATTTTTATAATATTTCTGTAACAAATATGGAAGGAAGGATGGAAGGAAGGGAGGGAGGGAGGGAGAGAGGGAGGGAGGGAGGGAGGGAGGAAGGAAGGAAGGAAGGAAGGAAGGAAGGAAGGAAGGAAGGAAGGAAGGAAGGAAGGAAGGAAGGAAGGACATAGAATAAATAATTCTAGAAACAGAAAACATGTAATGCTGGCCCTGCCACTAGTTGGCTACGCTATCCTTAAGTAATGTATTTGATCTTTCTGGGTGCATTTTTTCCTCCAAGCCTCTGTTTCATCCCTGAGGCATCACTGAGGGGCCACTTTCACAAGGTGCTCTTACTCAAGTTAGACTGAAAGCATTCTCCCTACTCCGACATTTCCTGACCAAAGGGCTTCCTCATTGCTGAGGCAAAGACCTCTACATTCCTCCTTCCCTAACTCAGGGTGCAGGGATTCTTAATCCCCTTTCTTTTCCCTTGGTGTTTTGTTCCCAAGCTGTGTTTAGACCAGCTCCCTTGTCTAGCTATCATTCTAGAGAAAGTTCCCACCATAGTTTTACTCTCCTGAGCTGAGTTGCACTGGCTTCTTAAGGTGTGGGCGCCTGCTTCACTGTCATCTTCATATGAAGCTGCAACTCTAGTTTGTCAGATCCATGGTGGGCAGCCTTTAAATCAGAGGTCACATTTGTGTGTGTGTGTGTGTCTGTGTGTGTTCACAAAGTGGATATGTTGCCAAAATTTAAATACTTGAAGGTTTCAAATAAAAATACAGATTTGCATTTTGTCTTGAGAAATCAGAAGCCTTGGATCACTTGTTACTCAGAGTGTGCACCCTCCAATTTCTCCCTCGCCAACTTCTTTCTTACCGGAGGCCAGCACTAGCTTTTGAAGAGATTAAGTTTGAATCTCCTCTTTTAACATGGGGGCTATCTTTACTTGTCACATTTATACTGTTATTTGTCTCCTTCCAGGTTTTCTGTAGGGTGTAATTGTGGACATAGGGCAAGAGGGATATTAAGAATGTGTTTTCAGCACGAGGCTCTCCTTTGCTTTCATGCCATCAAGCGCATGACTCAATACCTGGCCTATGAAAGAGTTCAGTAACTGTAAACTGAAAAGGTATTTAAATAATTGTGTGAAATGTTAATGACATACAGTAAAGCAAATCAATTTTTTAATTGTCAAATTTAACCGGAAGCCTTTCCATTCAAATATAGTTTTTAGACAACTAAACACTAACACTCTGGACTTTATGTGTTGTTTTGATAATAATAAAAGACTTTTTAAAATTGGATACCCTGCT
Source organism: Glossophaga mutica (assembly GCA_039655065.1). NCBI lineage: Eukaryota > Metazoa > Chordata > Mammalia > Chiroptera > Phyllostomidae > Glossophaga > Glossophaga mutica. The sequence goes on from CM077303.1 coordinate 166,129,460, forward strand.
GAGTTACACAGAAGCCAGATCAGAGAGTAAGGAAGGTGAGGAAAGAAGTTAAGGATTGAATGCAGGTGAGAATGGGTCAAATAGTAAGCTTTGGGTTAATATATATATTACCAGGCACCATATTGCTGATAAGTGAGTGGAAAAAAAATAGTGAGTGAACAAAAATGAATTTAGAGTAATTCTTTCCAGTTTTCTTCTGATAGGCATATGATTCATACATTGGCACACATACTACACAGTCAAGCCCTTGCTGAGATGTTGTGCCGCTTATTAGATAGCTAGCTGAGTCTATAATGGGAAAGAAAAAGAATGTCTTGGCGAAGTTTGCAGGGCAGAACAGACAGGAAAATAAAACCCGATTACCTCTGACTAAAGCAGCATGCTGTTACCACTCTGTTTTAGAGACAGACCTAGAAGTTCACATTTTAGGCATTGCATTGGGGCACTTGTGTCCTGGTGAATGATACCACAGTGTAGGAAAGGGAGCAAGCTCTTGACTGAATCTCCCTTAATGGTGTCTAGTTATTGCAACTCCTTTCTGCACCTATACTTAATTTGGTTCACTATATCATTTGCAGGGAAAGTTATGATTACTTAAATAATAAATGCATCTATATCATTTAAAATGACATAAAAATTAAACTATCTAAAAAAATAATTTATAAATGCTTCTGTAAGCCAAACTGCAAGTATATTTTAACTGACATCAATGCCTCTCTCTTTTCTATATATATCCTGTGGGTGAATGTATTGTGAAATTCATTCTCTGAAATTTATGATTCAATACAAATCATACAGAGGCCAAGCAAAAATTTGGCTTTGCTTTAATTGTGAAAGAAAACTATCATGGGTACATGAAAGTCATGAGGCTACATTAAAAAAAAAAAAAAGCTTATGCAGTAAAGAGTTTGTATACTTTCAGATTGGTTTCCTAACATCCCCAGGAACTAATTTAAGAGAGGTATTTTCCAGATGAATATAAATTTATAGAAAAAAAGAAAAACAAGCTTCTCATGAGCAGAGTTTTTAGAGTTTTCATACTTGGACATCATCCTTGGCCGTGGCTTCTCTGACTCGTGTACATTAAAGCCTTGTAAATGCAGAGTCCTCCAAAGAATAGGTGACTGTGACAATATGGCAAACCTGTTCTTATGCTAATTGTGTGCAATACCAGTTTATTTCTGTACACACATACAAATGTTTTATTGATATTAATCAAAAGGCAGCCCATTTCAAACATGGTTTGAACGGTACTCATTCATCTTAACAGTCTCTGTAATCACAGAGTGACATGGAGACGTGCAGACTGCTCTGCCTTGCTCGAAGAGTGCTCACACAGCTCACTCACTTGGCTGCATAGTGGGAATGAGTGGTCCTTTCTCAGAACAACCCCACATCTTTGATATTTGGAAGTAAAAAGATTACAGTCCAAAAAGACACAGTGGAAATGATAATGACAGGATCAGGTGGAGACAGGCAGACATGCTTCTGAAAGAAATCTTTGAGAGAGCCTGGAGTTGTTTATCTCTTCCTCATTAATCTTTTACAATGTTAGTTATGTAATTCAATTGACAAAAGCAGTTTTTTAAAACCTGATATGTAATCATTTCCTAAAAGGTGTGGGTATCATCTAGGAAAATGTGGGGAATCAAAAGCTTCTTATACATTTTTATTTTACTATTTAATCAGGATAAAATACCACGGTTTTAGAAAGCCTAAGCTCTTATTCATGAACTCTATGAAATTTTAAAGAAAAGCATTTGAAGCCAGTAATCTGCCATAAAGTTATCATCCCTTCCCAGCCTTTCTTCTCCTTGTCTTCTCTGCCTCAGAACACCAGTCCTCCTCTTCGGAGCAGCACAGGCTGGGTGTTGCACACCCAGGGCACACTGTTCTAACTGCATGCATGGTGCATAAACAAAGGGTGTGCAACACAGCGACCCTGATGAAAAGCATAGTTCCTTTTTTCCTGCCTGTAAGACCAAAAGTCTTGGTGGCATTGTTGACTCTACTCTTACACTTTCCTTATTAAATATATGGCATGTCTTGATAATAGTACCTTCAGAACTCATCCAGAATTCATCTCTCTGCTCTGTTCTCACCTCCTACACTTATACTCCAGTGTAGTCCAAGCAACCCATCTCACCCGGACAATGAGATGCCCTTCTAACTAGTTTTTCTGCATCCCCTTGGCCCCACGGTCTTGACTACACAGTAGCCAGTGTGATCCTTTTCAGATGTAAGGGTATGTCCTTCCTCTGTTCAAAATCTTCTAAAATCTTCCCCATGTGGTTTGGGATAAAATATAAAGCCATTGCCGTAGCTGTCAGGGAGTACATGCTCCCTATACCTGCCCCCACCCCCTCCCATCTCCTTTGACACTTATTTAAGGCTGCTCCATTGATAACTTTTTAATTCCTATAAGATACTAAAAGCTATTTGGTCAAGGCTGCATAACAGATCACCCACAAATGTAGTGATTTAAAACAACTACATTTCTTATTTCTCACAGGATACCTATGGATCAACTCAGTGGTTCCAGTAATCTGGGTTGGATTCTGTGATGCTACCTGGGCTCAGTCGTGTGTCAGCTGGTGGATTGGCTGAGGGCTTGCTAGTCAAGGATGATCTCTGTTGGAAGGAGAATATTTCTCCACGTGTCTCTCATATACTTCAGCAGACCAGCAGGGTACATTCTCACAGCAGTGGTAGGGGACCAAGAAAGGAGGTAGAAACGTGCAAGCACTTTTTTGAGCATCCTCTTTGCTTCACATTTTATCTTCTTTTACTATGTTACTGAGCCCAGGGTTAGAGTGGAAGACAACAACCCAGTGTTGGGGCAGGAAAAGTGTGGGTGCAGGAAGCTATTACTGCAGTCGATCCACCCAGAGGAAAAGCACCAGAGGAAAGGGTTTAACTTCAGGACAGAATATAAAGGAAGGCAGTGAAAGTAAGGAAAGAGCTGGAGAAAACAAAATCAAATGAAAGATAGCTAGACGAGGGACAAAATGATGAGGAAGAGAGCTAGCATAGGTACAGCGGAAAACCTGAAGAGAAGGAAAAACTACTATAGCAGGAACTAAGACATGTGACCTGGAATATGAACTCCAGTAGGAAAATATTGTATTCTTAACAACGTAGTAGGATTTTTCAGTTGATGGTAATAAAAACTCAAGTTCTGCTTTGAATTTGGGGCAGAAAAGACTTAGGGTGGTGAACACACAATACATAGTACAGATGATATATTATAGAATTGTATACCTAGAACCTATATAATTTTATTAACCAATGTCACCCCAATAAATTAAAGAAGAAATAATAATAAATGACTTGAAAATAAAAAGGAAAGAAAGAGATGCAGCCATTGCCATAGAGTTTTCTGGTAAAATACTTTGCGCCTGGCAGAGACACTGCAGTTATAGACGCTGGAGAACGAAAGCAAGTGACGCAAGCCAGAGGGAAGCCTTTGTGCTTACTGCTGGGCAGGCGTGTCTTCACAGTGCAGTTTTAAAAGCATTATGACTTCGTCTTATTAGGACATACAAAATATGACCCAAGTGGGGATTTTTTTCTGTGCGTTCACCCTTCTGTTGTCTTTTCATCTTTAACTGTAAGTCTGTCTTAAATGCGAATTGCTCCTTCTCATGGAGCATAGCCCTGGGTAACCGGGTGTAATGCCCATTCGGAAAAGGGACTCATATATTGACACTTAATAAGTATAGCAGAGTTTCATTTAGTAAATGAACTTTTAGGACCAAAATTTGACGTTTCTTTTGTTTTGTTTTGTCTTATTGTCCAAGTATCAGAATAATTTTTAATGATGGTTAAGAACTGGGCACACCGATGTAGAATTGGCATACAACATTGTCTGAGAGAGAACTGATTTAGTACATAAAGGGAAAATGTCATCTTCCATTTACTCATTTCAGTATCATTTCAGAAAATTCTGAAACATTTAAATTTCCTCTTAATTGGTCAATTTCGACAAAATAGCCCTTTTCAATTTCATGATGTCATGAGCAAAAATAAGCAATACAGCCCTTATTATGTCTTCTCTCCAGTTTATTTTTCCCCATCTTATTGCTATACCACTTGTGAAGGTTTATACAACAATGTCTGATCTAATATTTTCTGTAATGAATTATCCACAGATGGCCCACAACCTGTTCATTCTGCTTAAAGATTTTTTGGTCCATCTATTCTTTCCTTTTTGTTTCTTGTTCATTTGTTGAAGGTGGTTTCATTCCATTTTTATTTCTATAAAAATGATAATAAGGTTAGTAATCATTCTTATCAGACCCTTTTAATTTGCCTCATTTGTAACTGCTGTATTATGATTAGTATATTCTCAATGTATCCTAATTTTCTAAACTGGAAATATTAGAAATGTCTATCATATTCAGATTTGGGTTTCCATTGAGGTTTAAATTATGGAAGTGTGACTTTGAGATGACCCATCATAATTCATGTTTTCCATATGAATTTCAACCAAATGGTGAATTTTCACCTCTATTAATTGCCAAATATCACTACATTGTAATGAGCAATAATATTGTTAAATACATCTTTAGCAATGCACTTATTTGTCTTTCTCTAGATTTTATATTTATAAGGCCACTGTAGACAAGGTTTTAAAAAAACTATGAAAATAATTATATAATTAAGTCCTTTATGAAAACAGTGCAAGAAGAATTTCTGTTCCTGAAGTGATAGCCAGCACTAACTGCATTTAGGGGGCACCTACATGCGTGACAAGTTTTCATTATCCAGCAGCAGTTACTGTACTCTGAGAATCTATTGCTTTCATCTTCAAGTAGCCCACTGTCGGACCAGAAGCCCCTGTCACTTTAGCCCATCAGTTAGCACTGGATGGATGTGATTTCACTTACTGTATGTCTTTCTTCCTTAATATTCACTGCTCTCTCTCTATAGTTCTTTATCTCCATTACCTGATTTTATTTATTAAATAAGATGAAATGAAAATCTAACACAGCAATCTGCTTTTTTTTTAGATTCCTGTTCTGGTCACACAGATAAGTTCGACCAATCACCCAGTGAAGGTGGGGCTGTCTGATGCGTTCGTCGTGGTCCACAGGATCCAGCAAATCCCCAGTATGTACAGGAAGGGAAATCGAAGGGTCTGAGCCCGCTGTGGGGGGGGGAGTGTAAGGGAATGGGTCCGGGCTGACGTTAATTCTTTGAACAACCAAATCGCTTAGATAAGTGCCGCTTGTTAATTATATGGTTTATAACTTTTACTCAGGTTTGCTCTCTCTCTCTCTGTTACTCTTGAACTAATACCAGTAATTTAAGTAAAGTGAAATTAAATAGTCAGGCAAGAGTATGTATTTTGGATTCACTGGGGTGGTTAGCTTGGTTGTGCATATATATTTCTTTTATTAAGAAGAAGAACATGAAAAAGAGACAGATTATTTCACTAATAGGTGTATGACTTTTTTGTTTGTTTGGTAATACATTTATCAGCAAATGAGCAGCTTTGTACCTTTTTATCTTGAGCATATTTATATGAGACTGCTTGAGAGTCTAAAGAAAGGTGAAAGGAAAAGTATAAGTTGAGGTAAATAAAATTTTTGGTGGAATTTTACCTACCAGAGAAGATATGTATTTTCTTTATCTGAATGTATTTTCTTTATGTACAAATACATATCTGCATGTATTTCTGTATCTAGTCTAGTTTACATTTCATAGAATAAAAACATATGTGCTACTTTGGGCAGCTGTTCATCATATTAGAAATTCAAAATGTAAGTGTTGTTTGTAGTGGTCCCACCATGTAAATAGCCATTGTTAGAAAGCTTGGTTTTTAACCTCCTCTATTTCGAGGACAGTCCTGAAGGATGCTTGGGTGCATTCATACTGGATATGCTTGTTCATTTGTACCCCAGATGTCCTAATGGAAAGCAAGAGGTGATAATAAAACATGCCTCAAGACTAGGTCATTTCTTTCCCTTTCGTTCAAAGTTCTTTTTCTTCTTTTATTTTATGATATGCTAGGCTTAAATTATCACATGCATGTATGCTGTTTGGTCTTGACTTGAGCTAATTCTCTTTAATTGTGCCACCTCTCAAGTATAGAAAGTAGATGGAGTGGAAATTAGAATTTTTAGAGCAGTGGCTTGGCTGACAACACAGGGTTTATTTTACAACCACTGTTCAGAAGAACATTTCTATGTGGCAGTTCAGCTGGGGAAGAGCATTTCTCCATGTTTGCTCAGAACTTGTGGGAGGCAATGTTCAAGGGAACTGTCAAGTCAAGACGGTCTTCCAGAAACAGGACTGTGCTGTGACAGAGCAAGGAAGGATGTGCAGGCACGTGTAGGCAACACGGAGACGGTCGGACAGATCTCCTAAGCAAGCTGAGTCCTGGGAAAGACGACATCGGCTCCTGTCGGAAGAGGGTTGTTCTCAGCGTTCTTTGTTTCAAAGGCTTTAAATCAAGCGTGACTTGAGTCAGTTATTGCACAGGTAAAAGGGAGCACCACTTTCAGTTTATTCGTGGTGTCTTTTCATCCTAGAATGAATTTTGTTCACAGCTTCCTCAGAAGGCATCTTAGTCCACATGAATGTTCTCATTTGTTAGTGTTTAGAGAAAAAGATAGTCCAAAGTACCAAAGAAAATTTTTTTACAATTTTAACATTTTAATATTTATAGTTTTAATATTTTAATATTCAAGTGTGTGAGAACTTAGACATGATCAAACTGTACTTAAATGAATTAGTTAATTGCCCCCAGCTGCAATTTTGCATCTATAATAGGTAACCATTATGTTTTGGAGAAAAAAATATCCTTCCAAAATGTTAATTTTCTTGAAAAAATTGGCAAAACTCATGAATTTTGAGAACAGATTATGTCTAAACTTTGGGACTCAGCATTCATCTAAAAAAATTACTTAAACTTTTAGTTCAAAGAAAAGCTCCTCTCAGGCAAGCTGATGCTGGAGCAACATTCACATTCGTGTTTTTGTTGACTTCACTGAGAAAATTAGCCAGAAATGAATGAAAGTTCTGAGTTGCTAATCCACTCATACCTGCCATTAGATGGGATCAGCTTTCGGCACACACAGAGGAATAGATATGTTCTTCTTAACAATCTTTTGGGGAACAGAAAAATTTGAATCTCCTTAGAGATCTTTTCCCACATTTATAAAGTGTAGCAGTGTCTGCTACGTGAGCTGCTCTGTGAGAGGAGAGCCGTGGTTGCATTGCAGCCTTAGCTAGAAATAAATGTATCGTACTTGTTTACACCAGCGATTAGGCTAACCCCAGATTAACATAATACAATTATGCAAGTGTTATTTCTCCTGAGAAAATAAGATGATTCCTAGAGATCTGTATGTTTCTTACGTGTGCAGTCAGAATTTAGATAATGCAAGTTCTTTTCAAAACTCTGTTCCCTTATTTCACAGCCTCATTGTTAGGAGTTATCCTCATAGGAAATTTCAATCCCTCATCTCTGTTACCCCTTTTTCCTCTCCAGAGTGGGTTTAGGGAGAAGTGATTGTTATCCTAAGTAGTAGGCAGTTTCATTTTTTCTGTGCTCCAAGGTGTATTACACAGGACCCAATTCTCATAAGATAAATTTTCTCTTCCTTTACTCATTTTGGTTACAGGGGGTATGGAACCTATATCCTAGCCTTAATTTAGCCATGGCCACATGGGAACATGAGCTACAGTCTTGGGAATAATTTTTCCCGGTGGGACCACAGTTGCTATACATTTTAATCAGATTTGGTAAAGGTTTGGTAAAACATTCAAAAAGCTGTAAGGCAAATTAAATTTATTTTTTACAAAGATTTCTCCCTACACCTTCATTATAATATCAACAAGAACAAAGAAAAACTTGTTTTTTTGGTTATCAAAAGCTTCCAAATAGTAAATGGTTTCGATGTAACTTTCAAGCATACTTTGTTAAAGTAGGCTTCATCTTTCCAAAATGATCAGGTGATCTCATAGTTTAAAATATCAAAGGGAATTCAGGCATGGTTAGTAAATGAGTAAGTAGTTCTGAGGTTACAAGGGAAATTCCTTTGCTCCTTCAAAAAAATGAGAAAAGTCTATGGTAAAATTAACCCTTATATTTAAAAAATAAAATAAAAGATGAATTTTAATGAAAAGAGTCCAGAACACATAAGGGACATTGTAGCGTGGATACTGGTCATGAGACCTTAGCCATTTAATTTCTGTAACTTTCTTTAGATACCGAATACAATGTGCATACAGCATGCAATACCTGGCACAAAGTACGCACTGGGTTTGTACTTATACCTGTTGTTAATTCACCATCGTAAACATTATCACTTTAAAAATGTGGTGATGCTAAGATGACCACACCCAGGCCAAGGGCTCCTTGAGTGAGTCCACAGAGGATTTCCACTAAAAACACCTCAGCTCCCTCTCTCTGAACCTCATCCATTCTGACTATGACATCGTTGGTTTTTTAACATCTTGGTGTCTGCCTGTGTGTATGCATCTCAGCGTTACCATTTGTGTTTCATAAACTTTAGAGATAGAAAGAACCAGAGATCAGCCAATTCCATCTCCACAGGTACAAATGTGAAAGATAGGTGTGCATGCAATGACTGGGGTTATTCATTGCAGAAATACAAGTTTAAAAACGTAGTTGTGAATTTAGTCACAATGCATGTTAATTCAGAGGAATTTGTAAAATAACAGAAAACACAAAGAATAAAATTTAAATTGCTTATAAATCTATTATCACAAAGAGTTAACAATCATGTTTCCATGTATCTGCGTACGATTTTTTGTTTATAGTATACATACACATTAAGAAAATCAGCATTATGCTACAAATATTTTTGCTACCTGTTTTCCCATTATATATAAAATACATTTTCCTACATTGCTAAGTTCATGTCTAAAATGTAGTCATTAATAGCTGCAACAAATTATTTTGTTTTATAATTTATGTAAGCTGTCTCAGCATTGATTTGCCTTGTAGGTTGCTTTTCATATTAATTGTCAGTAAAACAATGCTGAACATCCTTGTTTTTAAATTTTCATGTATACCTGATTCTTTAAAATGAGTACATAGCCATTGAATGTCAATGTGTTTTTTACATGCTTTGACAAATTGCTTTCTATAAAGGCTGTACTAATTTACTCCCCCACCAGCATTATATTATATCCCATTTCCCAAAATTCTATCAAACTATCGTAATTTTTTACACTTCGTAAATTTGATAAGCAGAACAATGTATTTCATTGTTTCTCTAATAGGCTTTTGGTTACCAGAATGTTTTAACATTGTTATATATTCAGACGTCATGTGTGGTTTCCATAATTTCTTGTTAAATAGCTCCATTAGATAACTCTTTCTCAGCCTTGGCTCATGTCCCTTTGAATCCTTTTACACCATGTGCAGTGTGCAGAGGTCTTTCTGGATAAATGGTACAGGTCTCGCTAGTACCATTCATTCCTCCTTGTCTATTTCCCTCTCCTCCGATTTAATGTTTTGAATTTCAATCTTAATCTCTCAGGGGCTGACATTCATCTACAGGCTTCGCCTTTTCTCCACCCTCTCAGCTTAATGAGCATAACATTTTCAGCAAGAAACCCACAGCATCCACTCACGCCTTTTTGGTTCTTTTATTTGGAAACCTCAGGCTATGCCATCTCAGTAATGCAAAATTCACTTGCGCACACACAGGCAGAATTCTTGTACTAGAAACCAGTCTGGAAAGCTGCTGACCGAACCTGGAATGACCCTACAAGTTATGATACCATTTCTGAATCCCTTAGATGGCTCCACTGTATTCTTCAAACCCCCAGGGCATCATCTGGATCTTTCTCCAGTGCCAATCCCTTTCTCATCAGCATCCGCTATTTTACATTTTTTTGATATTGCTCATGCTACAATGTGCATTTGCTTTCTTGGTTGTTATTATTCACACTCAATAAAAGCATTAGCATTTTAACTAACAGTCAATTTGGAAAACAAATATATTTTAAAATATTTATGGATTCAGTGAACTTTTTGAGTAACATTGTATATAGTTTGCCATATATGGTCTCTATATAAGGTTACAAACCAAGCAGCTGTTTTTCAAAGAATTTGACTGAATTTATCTTTACAGACTGGAAAAAAAAATTCAGCAAAAACAGAGATTTGCTTTTCACTATGTAAAGTGTTATCAGCTTTAATTATCAAATAATAATAATAATAATAATAATAATAATAATACCATAGTACAGTACTGTTCAGCAGAACTTTCTGCACTGATGAAATCACCTGCATCTGAACTGTCCAGTACAGTCTCACTAACTCTGTGTGGCTACTATGTTCTTGAAATGTGGCTAGTAAAACAGGGGAGTTGAATTTTTAATTTGATTTAATTAATCAATGTTAATTTAAAGAGATAGATGTGACTAATATTACTTTGAACAGGGTATCAATAAACCACATACACATATTTAAAGAAAATATTAAATTTCAAGTATAATTTTATATAAACATACTTTTGACTTTGCCTCTTAAAAGGCCTTAGAATTTTAGATATGATTAAATAATATATTTTTAAATAGAAGCATTCCATTTTCTCCATGGTAAGACACATCCATTATAATTATTTAGTAACTATAATTTTAAAAATGTGTTGATGTAATACAGAAGAAATAAAACATCTTGGAAAAACGTGAAGACTTTTTCTCTCATAATATTTTACATAACCCAATTAATGTTCTTTCAAAGGAACCGAGTTTCACTTATGATTTTGTAAGTTATTAGGGACTTTTCATTCATTTAAAGACAGATCAATCTACAAAACCTTCAGTGAATTATGTCACCTTACCTTCTCTCTTCTCAAAATGAAAAACATTTCAAAATTATTTTTTACAGGAAACAAAATTGCCCTTCATTACAATGCAGCTATTTTAGGTGTTTTGGTTCCCAAGCATGTGCACCAGCTTACTCAAAGCTCAACAAAAGGAAAAAAATAGACGTCATGGCATCCTGTCCATTAAATATTCTCTTATGAAACTCTTCCAAGATAGAAAGCATCATATAAAGTGACATTTTATTGTCTTATAAGATGCATTTCTAATATATCCTATTTGACCCTAACTTGATTTTAAAAGAAGTTTGAGAATTTTCTGGATATTAGAAATTGCTGACTAGTTCATTTTAATGTATTTGATTTTTTTCTTTTTTTGAATTTCTATGAACAAAAAAGAATTCCTTCAGGATCTTGTGGTTAAGTTGTTTCTGTTATTTCTATTTATTCATTCATTGGCTTTTAGTCTATACCAATCTCAGTTAAAGTAAAACCAGTTTAGAGACATGTCCCCTAATTTATTTAATACTATTTGAATTATTTTATTTTAACATAAAATCCTGAGATTCACAGAAAGGACTTAATAATTCTTAAAAACTCAGTACCTTTCAACATTAATTTATTTAATAAATCTTTATTATGTATCTATTTGGCTAGGATTTATTGGTCTAGAGAAGGGAAACCCAGTTTAATATTCTTTTATTTTATTCAAAATAGAGAATCAAAAACTCATCTTTGCAAAGCTACCCTCTGTGGTAGCATAGAAAAGTAGCCAAACAGTTCTCAAAAATAATTCTCTTGAATTTTTCAATCAAGTTGCATCTTCCATTTTTGTTTTAAATTATGATTCCAGATATTAGAGTTTTTACTTTTCTCTTTCACATTTGCCTTCAAATTTATTTCTTACTTTTTTCTATTACATAATGATTATTTCCATTTTAACTTATACTTCCCTATGACAAAAAGAATATTTCCATTTTTAACTAATACTAATTGCCTACATTTATAAGCATGTCCAGGCGTTAATTTTTCCAGTTACATTTTGCTACAGGAAATTTAGTTTCTTAAAAATACAGGGTCATTTCCTCATGCATGTGCCAAGCTTCTGAGTGATTTAACACAAAACACTTTTTAAAAGGTTGATATTGAAATAAATAAATTTTATTGCATTTCATCCAATTTTAAGAAAGTCTCCATCTTCTTTTCTCTTAGAAAAAGTAATTGATGACCTTGCAAATGTGCATTGCAAAGTCTTCCCCTAAGTCTCGAGAGTATAGAGATGTCCCCTGGGTAGAAGCTCCCTGTATGTGGAGGGAGGACAAAAATGAGGATTGTTTTTAAAGTTTCTGATTTTTTTTTATGCATGCTTAAGTGACTTATGAAATCTGGCCACTAGGTTTTAGCAGTGTCTTGGAACTCTGCAGACAGTGAGGGAATGATGAGACGAAAATCTAAGACATTCAGATTAGCACTTCATAGTCACCTACATTTTATGTTGCCTTATCCAATGTTGAATTACATTGCTCTTTATTAGAATTAGAACTATAGAGAAAGTTTTTAAAAAGTTGGAGGCTAAAAGCATCTTCTGTCTGTAGATGCTTTATTTAGCAATGACAATTAGCTAATTCTGTTAATGCATTGCAGTTTTGTGTAGAAAACCTGTAACTGCTGTAACAGTGCACTTCTTTTCTCAAAATTCTGTTTTTTTCCTGAGTCTTTGTGCTGGGGATGAAATTGTAATTGTGCAGTATATGCTATTTACATTAAAGAATGTTCAGTAAATGGTCCTGTGTAAGTAGGCTCAATTGGAACAAGAAAGAAAAATGGGAAGTAATCATTTGGGCCAGTCATTAAGCATTGGCATCACACAAATAAGGAAATGTTAGCAAATTATTTACATGACAATACAATCTATTAAGATATTTATATAAATATAAAAATCGGCCAATTAAGGAAATTACTCAGACATTTTTTATGTGAACGTTAGCTTTCAAGACAGGGTATGTATGACCCATGGACATGAACTAAGGTGGGGGAATGATGGTGGGAGGTGGGTACAGGATAGAGGGGAATAAAGGGGAGAAAAAATGGGACAGGAGTAATAGCATAATCTGCAAAATATATATTTTTTAAAAAGGCAGGCTAATGAACTAGATCATGGCTAATCAGGCCACAGGGTACTCAATAAACAGTTTATTTTGGACAGAGTGTGTATCGATTAGAGAGGGCTCCTGGTGTTCCCATACTATCACTCTGTTTCTCCTACAGATACTGCTCAGAATTCCTGAAAATGCAATTCCATAGTTACATTTTGAGTCACATCACCTGAAGAGTCTGATTATTTAACTTTATCCTCTGTTAGTCTGCCCAGAGATTTATTTTCTTTTTTCGATTTTAAAAGCTCTTAATGGGCATTATTGTTGATCTTGGTTTTATAAAGTTGTAAGAAGACTATTGAAGCTATATCACCACTAGTATGACCAAATGCTTTGTACAACATTTATTTTTTTCTGACTTTCTAAACAAGACACACGCGCTAAATACATTTCTGGAATCAAATGAAAGCATCTACTATTGGCAGGAGCTACCAGTAAATAGATTGCTAATTACTTGTCATTGATAGGGATATCTCTGAAATGCAACAGCATTGGCCATTTGGAAGCTGTCATTAATTGGCAAGTCATCAAATAAAAATTATTCTCATTAACTTTGGTTTTGTTAATCTCCTCCCCACAGTTGTAGGTGTCTGAGCAGGTGGTAAAAGTAGCATAGCACAGTAAAGCACTTTTTCCCTTTTCCCCACACATATGAACCAATAATTACCTCCCAGGGGCTCCACAGTCATTATGTTAGCAGTTTGAGCTTTTTAAAGTAAAATATGAAATGAAAACTAGTATTTTAAGCATCTACTAATGTCATAGATACTGTGTGTGTGAACTTTAGTATGAAGACTCGAAACCTCCATCTCAGTGGCAAAGCCATGTCATTTATTTATTTCTGAGACTTAAATTGTTTAGCACAATATTTGGCAAAGCAGTATATAGGAACATGCCCAGTTTAGAAAAAGGCAGAAACTGAGTAATCTTTTTATGTGCCTTAGAAGTTAAAAAAAAAAAAAAAAAGGCACGATTTCTGTGCCTCTTGAAACCTTACTAAAAATCGCGAAGTCAGCATTTTCTCTAATGTTTGATAAATTTTACACTTTGAGAAGTATATATGCATCTTTCAGTTACACCAAAAAGAAATTAATTGGGTTAGGGTTCTAAGCAGTGTTTTCCAACCTGGTACACCTGAAGGTATATTTAGTGAGTGGCTCTAGAATCACTCCTAGCCCCGAAAAATTCATTTTGGGCCACGCCCTCTTCCTTCCTCTTCTGGAATAGAATTGCATGGTGAATAACCAGAAATGAGGGAAGGAAATGAGTGGAGAAAAGCAGAGATATGCACAGGTTGTAAGTGGGTGTTTGACTTTCCTCCTGGATGTGTACACATCTGCATTTCCTAAACTCTTTTACTGAAAGTCAACTCCGTATCTTCTGAGTCACCATACTATTTTTGCTTTATGTCCTGAAGGAGATCATTGTTGGGTCTATTAACTTTAATCAAAATTGAACTTTCACTAAGGTAAGTTAGGAGACAGATTCCTAGAAGCCTGCTTTCAGGACTTCAGTGTGGTTTCAGTGGGTTTAGATCTACAGAATTTAGACCATGTTACGTGAAGCATATGACCAGTAGGACTTACAGTTGTCATACTAAAGACAGGACAAGATCAGATCTGACATATTTTGAGCACTTGCAATGTGAAAGGATTATTTTAAGAAATTTTTATGATCTCATTTTAATTCTCAAACCAACTCAGTGATACAGGCACTATTATCACTTTTGTAGATGGAGAAACTGAGGCACAGAGAAGCTTGTGGGGCCCCAGGTCACACAGTTAATCAAGTAGAAACACTGGTATTTGAACCAGACACACTGTTTAACAGCATGTACAATTAACCACTATGACATATTACGTCCTAAGTTTGGATATGGTAATATTTTTTAAATAACTTACATCTTCCTAAATAATTCCTGACAGGAATGACAGTATTTGGGGAATGCATTTCCGCATTACAAACATTCCAAAAGCTGAATAAAATGCTGGTGACATTACCTTTCCACTGTAATTTACCCAACTCAGGCCTACTAGCATAAGGCTCAGGTCTTTTATTGAAGGGCAATTTTAAATATATTTTATCAACAGTCTGGTTTGCCTATATTTGTCTGAGTTTTAATTATTAGAATTCCTGTCAAATCTCCATCTCGCCTATTCTCCATCTTCCTGGATATACTGATCAATTATTATAAATTACTTCATGTAATACAACTGCTAATTATTAACCTTTCTTAGATATAATACTGTGTATTTAATAAACTGCAATGTTGATTTTGTAATGATTTAAGTTCTATTTTTACTTTTATTAAAGAAATTTATTCTAAATCTTTAAGGCAGTCAGACTCTTATTTTGGCAAAAACCAACTTAATTTAAGCTGTGAGAATTTTTTAATTACTACCTGTTCCTAAAGAATTTACTTCTTTAGGATTTAGTCTCAGAGAAATGGTGTCATCTGTCCTCCTAGACTTCATATGTCGAAAACAATCTATTGAGAAAATGTCAAGTAAACTCTGGGTGACAATGCTTGGAGCCCTGCTAGCAACGTGAGATATCTGAGACCCTACTCATCGCTTTCCGCTTCTTTGATAAAAAGACTCCTGGGTACATGAGGACATGACTTTCAGGGGTGTTTCATTTATTTATTAGTTTTTTAATAATCGATCTCATCAGAAGAATTGCTGTTTTAAATCTTTATTTTAAAACTGCACCAGGTGAAAGTGTTTAATTTTACATGCATTATTAGAACACTTGTTTTATAGGTAAAGAAATGTGGAGAGTTGATTTTTTTGTTCCATTTTTATTTTTACAGATGTTCGAAGAAGAACAATTTATGAGTACCACCGAGTAGAGTTACAAATGTCAAAAATTACCAACATTTCGGCTGTGGAGATGACCCCATTACCTAGTAAGTTAACTCGTGAACACACCTAGATGGAAAAAATTATTCACACACTTAATGATCTGGTCTGTTTACCAGTGATTATAGCATGGTGCTTAGCATGCGCAGGCATGTAGGGATGGGCAAGTTGCTTTGAATGCGCAGTCCTTGTTGGGTTGTTTTCCTCCGTGCTCCCGGTTAGTCTTGATGACTCTCTCGCTCTCATTTCCTAGCGTGTCTCCAGTTTAACGGTTGTGGCCCCTGTGTATCCTCTCAGATTGGATTCAACTGCAGTTGGTGTAGTAAACTTCAAAGGTAAACAAGAATACAAAAATTTGAATTTTAAAAAGACTTGCTGCTTCCACTTGTCCATTGAACTTTAAATGTGTCAGGTGTGTTATGTATGCATTAACAAGTATATGTGTGTAAAAAAAATGCCATGACCAAAATGAAAAAGAAAATGCTCACAAGTGGGAATTTTAATATTTTTTAGTATTTTCCTTTGTCTGGTTGCTCAAAATTACCAAGGAATCCTCATAGTAAGATCATTCGCTGACACACATTTTAACCTCTATGGGGCTTAAGATGGATGGTGATTGCAACTGATGAGTCTTTAAATTGATGCTTCCGGTCCATATTCTATGGAGAGCATGCCATGAGATGTCTTTAGTATAACAAGGATAATTTATTTTTAATCACTTGAACATTTTTTGAAAATCTTGTAAATACCTCAAAGGTTACTGGCCGAGATGAGACATGTACCCTGAGACTGAGGAATAGAGTGACACTGACTGGCCCTTACAACAGAACATGTGGCTTTGGTCTGTGCGGTGACTACTTTTGAAACTTAAGCTCCCTCACTTGTCAAAGAGGGTTACTGATTTTCATGAGCGGTAAAGAGGATTTTTCAGTTCCTAGTACTCTGAATGACCATTTGTTAGTAATACAGAGTGCAGATCTTTCGATGTGTTTTGGTATTTATTTAACCATTTGTGCATCAGTTATGTACCGAGCACTGGGAAAGCAGCAGTGAATAATGTATAGAGATACGCTGCCTGCCCCCGGTGGAGCTCACAGTCTGAGAATAAGTCCACCTCTCACCTTCAGAGTCTGTGGTAAATCTGCTTCTTCCTCCAAATGGAGAATCAAATCTTCAAGCTCTAATCAGTGCATGTAGAACATGAGCTTTCTGTTGTAAGCAGCCTGTGTCTTATCGCCTTGTTGCAGCATTTGCTGTAATGACAGAGGCATGTTGAGGAATATTTTAAAAGTTATTGAAGTATAGAGAATAGAATGCCAATTCCTTGATAACAAGCTTTAGGAAATACATTTAACCTGCTAACTTGGGGGCAACCATTAACATTATTCTGGATAGAACAGTATTATTTATGATAAGTTATGTTTTATTTTCAGTTTCACATGTTATTCTAATAATTTCCTTCCAGCAATGAATTTCAAATAATGAAAAGCAAGCAGGCAATTAGCATTCTTACAAGTAGATTTTAACTAGCTGTATCTCCAGAGTGGGAAGAACTGCTATAAAGTCAAGGGTGTGTGGTTATTTATATTTTGCTAAAATTTCACAAAAATTACATGCATGTTAGAAATTATTCAAAATCTGTTAGAAAATGACCAAAGTCAATCTAAAGAGGTTGCGTTTTAGTACATATACCTAAGGAATACTGAGCTCAGACATGCAAAATGCCCAAAGAATAAAGTAGAAGGCTCTGGTTTAGGATATAAATCTAAATCAAGTTCCAATTTAGTAATCAGCTCCCCTGGGAAGTCTCCCTAAACCACAAGTCTGTGTGCGACATCCAACCCCTGTGCTTCCCTGGCATCCTTCATCATTAGCAGTTAGCTTATGTGTCTCCTTTGCAGGCTCTGGTTTGTCAAGGATGATTTGCCCTTTTATCTACAGCACCTATGAATGTACCTGGTGCTACAGAAAATAGATGAATGAATGAATGAATGAATGAATGAATGAATGAATGATTGATTGATTGATTAGGTTCCAAATAAAGAAATCATGATTGGATTTGTCTGGGACCAAAGGGCTTCCCAGGACAAGGCACTTGCAATGCTGAAACCAGGAAAACCAGGGCAAGGTTGCCACCCGGCCAGAAAGAATACTATTAGAACAATTTTCGACTGGAACGTTTGTGTAATTAAAGGTTTGGAACATTAGTCTAGAAACCTACCGACCATTTCATTCTGGTTTTTGAAATCTTATTGGTGGAAATACATGTTTAAAGTTTTAAACAAGCAGTTTTAGTAATAAAAAGACATCCACAAATTAGAAGCTGCTTTATACTGTTAATACTTTCTTTGTATGCATTGAGAGGTTTCTCTGCCAGACATTGTGCCATGGAATTTTCAAATATATTCAACTTGTGCAACATTTGACAGTGGAGGAAACTAAAGCTAAATTACTTGTGCAGGGTCCCATTGCTCCTCAGTATTAAATTTGGAACTGAAGCTTAACCCCTGTGACATCTCTGCCTGAGGTCTTGACACCTCAGCTGTCATCCTCACACCTGCCAGGCTTCAGGTGCAAGTTAATCTTCATCACTGCCTAAAAAAATAGTAGACATACTGCTGAAAAATAAATGTTTTTATAATTGATGTTGCAAGAAAGTGATGAAGTTTTTATAGGCATAAATAAGATTGCAGAAAAGTCAAGCAAAGCATAAGATTATTGTATGTTACTGAAATCATAGTTTTTTTAAGATTAATAGAAAAAAGAAAGGTGATGATATACACAAATGAGGAAGGAATTCATCAAAGAACATCACTAAAAATGTGAGTTTTATACCTGTTACCATTTGATGTTTTGTTGAATATCAAATCCTGGTTTAAAATCTTGGATTTGTTTTTAATTCTTCAGCAATTCAGTTATATACATATCAAAACCTGCCTAATTAATTGGTTTAACTATGGCTCATTGCACTTTTGTTCAACTTGATTTCCCCATTGCATTTTAGTAATTTCTCCTTAGACCTGTGAGCCTCAACACTTTGCTTTTGCTACCTGGAAGCATTTCCCCAGACCTTAGAGCTTTCATTAACAAATTCAATAAAACAAGAAAAGTCTCATTCTTAGCAGCACAAAAGATGCCTCGCAGATTTTTCTTTTACCCGTCTTACATCTCCTTTGTTCTCATTTATCCCTGAATGATAATCTGTTGGTAGTGATTATCAAAACTATCCAGGTGGACTGGCACTAAAAAAGAGAAGTTTAGTTGATTCATTTCCTTTAATTCTCATTTTTTAGGGAGCAAAAACTGAGGTAGAATTAGAATACGAAAGTCTGATTGGATCCTTGCTTTCATTTTTTTTTTTTTTTTTTTTTTTTTTTTAGTGTGTAACCAGAAGTGGAATTGGTAGATCACATGGTAATTCTGTATTTAATTTTTCTGAGGAACCGCCATACTGGTTTCCATAGGGCTGCACCTTTTTACATTCCCATCAGGGGCGCACGAAGGTTTTCAACCTGTCATTTCCATTGCATTTCCCTGAGCAACCACGGCACCATTACTTTCCAGTGAATGAATTGCATTTTTTTTGCTGTAACAAAAAGAGAAAGTACCACATGTAATATATTTTTAAAATTTTAGAAATGTATAACTCAGAAACACTAATAATTCATTAATGATGTGAAATGTATCATGAACTTAAACTAATCAAGAATGGAAGCCCTTTTTACATAGTCATAGCTAGTTTTTGAAAACAGAATGTACACATATTATTGTATGCTAGTTTAACTTACAGAAACGAGACTACCTAAGTTTTGAAGGAGGAGATTGAGAGAGCAAATGGAAATAGTGCAGCTGATCCACCTTTCCCCAGTCAGTAGTCTTAGGGTCCTGAAAACAGCACCAGTGCAGCTTGAATATACTTTCCTCCTATGGTCTTGCTCCTGTGGACCCTTAACAGTGACACATTTGCAGCACTGAGTTTGACTCTCGTGTTTAAAGACACAGTGGGCATTTTTCATATGACATGGTCCTAAAAGAAGCCAACAGCTTCATCTAGGGTCAACCCCAAACCCCTCAGTCTATTTTCACATTGGAGGAAGAATTACTTTTATCAAAAGACAGAGTGTCAAGCTCCTGAGGGGGCTGTACAAAGGGAATTCCAGCGTATTTTGACACAGTATGATTTCTGCCTATTCACTCACCAACTCCACTGTAATCCTTTGAGGGCCATGGAAAGCCGTCTGTTGGTCTGATTCGACGGTAAGCCTTAACATAGTCTCAAGATTCTAAGACTGAAAGGGGAGGATCAGCAACCCGCAGTTGTTTAATGACAGGTCATATGCTCATGGAATATATGACCAAGGCTGGAATTTTAAAAATTAAGGTAAATCAGTAGTTACAATCAGTATAATCGCACTTGTTTCATGTACCTTTTATGTCCTGGACAGAGCTTTGAAGCTACCTGTACATTACACATTTACATGATCCTTTCATATAAGGAAACCCATTAGAAGCCATTTAGGAAACCTGGGAGCTGTCATCCAAAACTAATTGTAACCTTAGGCTTATTTTAATGGATTGGGCTAAGATAAAGTTCTGCTTGGGAAAGTACCTAGTTTCAGGTGGTCAGTTAGAACTTAACAGTGCTTTAAAAATTTTAGATAAACTGTTATTGATCTGTGTTTCAAGTAGAAATCAACTCCATCTACTGATCAGAATTATTGATTAATAACATTTAATGGCCAAAAATATTACCATTTTAGTATATAAATTGAATATCAAATTTAAGTGAAAAATATGAAGCTACTTATAACTCTAACAAAATCTATTTTTGTGTCTTTGATGAACTATTAGACCCAACAAAAGTATTTAATTGAAGAAAAATAAATTGGAATGCCTTATTGTCAAGCTGCCTGGTCATGACAGGAAGATGAGCATTGCTGTCATTTCTGATTGAAGGCACCAAAGAAACATTGTTTCAGTCATGTACATTCAGCAACAATGGATGAACTGCCCATAGGTCTGAAACTGTTGACCACACTAGCCCAAGTCTAAACAAAATTAAGATTCTTTCTCTTAAGTGTGTTTTTATTAAGTGTATTAAGCTTTCTGCATCAAGGAGTACTAACCAGCCAAAGTTCAGGAGGAGCCCAGAACTAAGGAAACCTTCTTGCATTATATTTGGAAGAAGCCAGAATTTCCAAACCCCATAGTAGAGAGGAGGCAGTGTTTTGTTGTCTGAGGTGGAATAGACTGGATGTCTGAAGACATAGTGGCGCAGCCAGCAATTAACTGACTAATCTTCCACAAACCAATGAAAGCTCCTTGACTCTATATTCTGAAATGTGAAATACATGTCATCTAAATATATTTGATTTTTTATCTTCTTGAAATCCATGTGGCGCCAAATTTTATAGTTCTCAAATATCAGTTAAGAATTGCCACTGGAGCTTGTTAAAATGCAGATTTCTCTGCAGCTCACCAAGAGATTCAAAGTGGACCTCACCAGGAGGTCCAAAGTGGAACCCAGGAATTTAACTTTTTAATAAGCCTCTACAAGGAGTTCTGTGATAATGAGAAGAACACAGTGGAAATAAATGCTAATCTTGCGTGTATGGGCTAAGAGTCCTGTAAGCGTGCAATAGGTATGCCAAAGTGGCGTGGAAACACTTATTCTTAATTTGGAATAGAGAAATATTACAGAAAAAATCTAAAGAAAAAAATGTTTGTTGTTAATATCTATCTGAAGTTAATGAAGTAGGTCTTAAAAGAAAGCAAGATGTTTTTATATATATAATCAACAAATCAGAAAATTTTAGAACATTGTTTGCTAGTTAAAAATCATTTGAACATCTTTGATTTCTGAATTTTCATTAAATAACTGGTACCAAAGTGGGAATTCACTCTTCTAAAGGAACTAGGTTACTTGTAGAAATACCATACAGGCAAGATGATTGGTTTTGACATGCCATGCTTATAAGAAGTGAATTGAAATTGAAATTTATAAGAGTAAGACCCTTTATAATTTTTCAAATTTAAGTAATCTTATCATTTTTATTAATTAGCTTATCCTGAAATGTAGCAAAGCAGATAGTCTTTTAAGAATATAAAATTAAAGTCCTTCCTTCTTTCCTTTTGAGTATTCCAAGCCTAGCTTTAACAAAGGTGTACTGATGATTACTTTTATGTGAATGAATTATAACAGCACAATGAAATGTGCTATTATTTTATCCATTACATGAAAGCATTTTGAAGTACATTTCAACACAGAACACTTTTGGTAAGATATTAGTAACAAAAGCTCACCTTTGGGAAACTGCAGTGAATTGGAAATAGGCACCAGAAGGAGAATATTACCATTTCCTCATATTTCCCTTTGTAGAGTTTGAATTTCCACCACATGCCCACACAACCTACACTTAATCAATAAATGGATATTTTTAAGAGAAAGAAAGACAAATGATAAAATATGTTAGGAAAATTCTATGTTAAAGAAATGAGGAGCAGAAAATGATCAATGCTAAAAGTATAGGTGACTTTTCTTTGTTCTAGAAAGATGGTATTTGACTTACTAGCTTTTGAGATATGAAACACACATAATTCTTTTATTTAAAAAATGGCATTGAACTGTGTATTTTTATCTATCTGCTTGCTTGTCTTTCTGTCTGGTTGGCTATCTATCCATCTATCTATCTAATCTATCTATCTATCTATTTTACATTTTGGTTTCTTTCCTTTTGGCCGTTGGCCATGTGCAGGTCTGTAAGGATGGCTGTGAATTCAGAATAGAAACCAGCTTTCCTTTTCCAAATTCTGAGGCAGCAGGTGCTTGAGCCAATTCCCCTGATAACCAAGTTCCACCTGAAATATCAAAGTGTTGTTTTAAGTAGTCTCATTTTCCAGCCAGTGAATGCTCTGTTTGCCTTCATCCGGATCACCATTTGGCAAATTAGTGATAAATTCTGCAGAATTATTTAGGATTACATCCTTTTATAGCTGCAATTTCATGATTATCCAAGTGATTATAAAGTTTTACTTTTGTATTAACCAGCTGTAGTAGACACATTTTTTATATTTATAATTTAGAAAACCAAAACTTTCAATAAATGCAATCTAAAAACATATAGAATATATAAAAATAAAGCATTTTAATGCTATATTACATATACCATTCCTTTAGTTTGTTTGCACTAATCGTGGGTTCCCTTGGAAATAATTAAAAGTTAATTGTCCAGGAATGAAATTAAATTTGTTCCATTTAAAAACATAGATGCTAAATTATTGTGGAAAAAATATGATCCTTAGAGGACAAGGAATAAAATTTAAAAACAAAAAAATTCACAGGTTCTGTAAAAAAATGATGAGTATTAAGTATTGGGAGAATCTTTGATTAGCAATCTTATATTGAAAAAACTGACATTATGGTAAAAAAGAACATTTAGTAAAAGTAGTTTATGGTTTAATTACTTGTTTTGCTGGGAATCTAATGTCAAAATACAACAAGACATTCAAAATACGATATGTTCATATTCAAGCAAGCTTTTTTAATACTTACGAGGGAGGACCTGCCAAAACCAGAATTTATTTATAAAAACTTATGTGTTAATCTTACATGTTTAAACTTCAGCCACCTTCAAAGTATTCTCCATTTGATGCAATACACCTATCAAGACTTTATTCCACTGCTCAAAACAGTTTTTGAATGTGTCAATTTCAGTTCCTTCTAGTGCTAATGCCATTTTTTGTTTCCCCTCTTCCACATAGGCAAAACATTTCTCTTTGAGGACTTATTTCATTGGGGGATACAAAAAAAGTTGCTTGGGGTGAGATCAGATGAGTAGGGAAGGTGGGACACAGGGGTCATGCCATTTTTGGTCAAATACTGCTCAACACTCAGTGTGGTGTGGGCAGGTGCGCTTGTGAATCACCCATCATGAAATGGG
This sequence comes from Glossophaga mutica, assembly GCA_039655065.1. Taxonomy (NCBI): domain Eukaryota; kingdom Metazoa; phylum Chordata; class Mammalia; order Chiroptera; family Phyllostomidae; genus Glossophaga; species Glossophaga mutica. Next base: position 166,153,228 of record CM077303.1, read on the forward strand.
CAAACGTGTTGAAAGAGTCTTCAAAAAATTTTCACTGAAGCTGAATGCAGCCTCTCACAACAATGCCAGCTAGTACACTGATACAGATGAGTTCCCAGTACAGTCACCTAGGAGGGGGAAGAAAGCCTGTACTACAAGGAGCCTACCCCCAAAGATAATTCTGGGGTGCTTTGATGCCCCATCTCATATGTAAGAAAATAAAAATGCCATTGGAATAGTTTCTGATTTATTGCTTTCCGCTAAAAATCTATCTGTAAGAAAAGTTGAGATAAGACTATTTCATATTTCTTGATATGAACATACTACTTAAGATTTTCATGAAATTTTCCAAGTGCTAAATAGTTTATTTTCTGACAAGTCCCAAGTCAGAGATAGAGTCTTCTTACCCATTAAAAAGGCCTACCCAGAATTTTGAAGGAAATTTTATGGTAGGAATTGTCATTCATGAATAAATTCTGGAAATCCAGTGATTTAGCAATGCACATAATAATCCCGTTTTTTTTGTTTTTTTTTTTTTTAGTTCTAAGAACCCCTAAGTGTCTTTTTATATAACTTTTGGGCCATCTAACCAAGGTGAAGTACGTTATTAGGCAAAACAGAGAAGGTATTTGAGATAAAAATAAGATTTATTGTTTGAACAAATCTTAGCATTCAAGTTTTCCTTTTCTGGGATATTATAAAAGGAATTGGCAGAATATGGATTAGTGAGACTCATTTATTTCTCCTTCTTAGAGAGCCATTTCTTTCTTTCACCTCAGCTCTTGAATTTTTCCTTCAATGATTCTTCATAGTCAAGGGGGAGCTATTCTCTCCATGAACATGACCTTGGCTGCAACAATTTCTAATGATAGGCTTTCCTAATAATACAGATTTTTATATCCCTAAAATAATGTCTTTTGACCGCCAGAGAAGGCCTCTATATTGATCTGTGCCCTGACCAGAATTAATCTCTCCCTCCTCTGCACTCAGCTGGCACACAGGTGTATTTCACACTTACCCAAATTTCCTGCTGTCGCTGCTGCCGCCCCTGCTGCTGCTCAATTGCATGAGCTTTCAAAGATAGGACAGGGGAGTTATTTTAAGGGTAAAAATGCCTTGCATGTGGAGATAATTTAAAAATTATAATAGCTACCTTTTCCTATATTTACTATGCACTCAGCGTCCCCTGAAATCCTTTACTCCCACTGAAGTCTCTTAATTCTATTATCTCATTCAGTCCTTGCAGTCACATTAAGAGGTAAGTGTTAGGATCCCTGTTTTATAGATTAAGTAAATGAGAATTAGGAAGATTGAGAAGCTTAGCCAAGATCATGAAACTTAGCCAGAATTTAAAATAAAAAATATTTGAATTGTAGATGGTTGGAGAGATGAAAAAAAAAAGACAAATGCTTGGGTTGACAATTCTCCATTAAGCTCCTGTGCCTAGTCATAGTGTATATAGCTTAACAAGTATGCGCATACATGCTGCATGAGTGACCCACTGGAGAAGGGAAAGAGGCCCCTCACTTGCCTACTAAAAGGATTTTATTGCCTTATTTACATTAACATCCATTCAAAACTTATTTGAATTGTTTGTTGTTGTATGCGTATGTGTGTGTGTATTTCCTTCAGCACTAATTGAGGATATATTCATGCAAAGTGCATGATTGGCAAGATGGAGCCTTTGTGAAAAAAATGAAAATGATGAATTGGAGAATGTAATAAAAATAGCATATAGATAGGATTCTCATGGGGCAAAAACTTAAATGGCATATAGCAAATATGGTATACGGAGAAATTTGTATTTTGAATAGGCCCTGTATCAATCACTTCGTGTTGTTTTCTACTCATATATCAGAAGATGGATCGTAAACAGACATCTGAGTGCATCATCCTCAGACCCGTGCACTCAGTCTACGAGAAGTAAGACCAATTCCTGAGGAACAGGCATAAAATACCTCAGAATACACTTAAATTTTAGTGTGCATACATAAACCTAGATTGTCTAAAAGAACAAAGTGAACAAGAATATATACATGGCAGGTGACAAATACACAAGAAAACTTGACTGAAAAAGTTACTAAAGTTAAGCACAGAATTTGTGAATAGAAATGTCTGTGAAGTGTGAGAATCATATTTATCCCCTAAATGCCATGACCAGTTTTCTCAGGACAGTCCCAGTGTCCCATTTCCTTCTCTTATAATTTTTTTTAAAATTGTATTAAATTTGTTGTGGTGACATTAGTTAACAGGATCAGATAGGTTTTAAGTGTTCATTTCTAAGATACGTGAGCTTTATTTTACCATGTGACCCAGCAGGCCCTCTTCTAGGTATCTACCTGAAAAACTCAAAAGAATTTATTCACAAAGATTTATATACCCCAATGTCCCATTTCTTTCCTTTCAAAAGTGTACTTGCTTGCCTCATGAGTAATGTGGTCAGCCTCCCTAACAGCATTCTGTGAAACCCAGCTATTGTCTAAGTTTTAACCACATTTGTGTATTCAGAACTGAAGGCAGTGCCGGAAATACTAAATTAGCTCAGTTATTCTCCACCGTGGAGTTCCTGCGACAGACTCCATATAGCCCACAACCTGAAATATTTACTCTCTGGCCTTTTATAGCAAAAGTTTTCTAGATAAGTGGAAAGCATATAACAAATATATTGATTAGTGAAAAAAGTAAAATATGGATTTACAATAAATGCTTTTGGAAGAAAATATTGACTATTTTTGAGAGGCTTCATGAAGCGAACAGTGACACTAGAACAAACTAGAAAACATCTAAGAAAACGTTAGATAATAAATGAAAGATCAGGTTATACTGACAAAATAATGTTTGAAAATGAATAATTAAAAAATGTGAGTGTGTCAAATTGATGGGTCTTGTGAACTAAAAGAAAGAATAACATGAAAATTCAGGGCTACATATCCATTCTACACAGGCTTATATCATTTTTTCTGTAACTGTTTTCTTCTATCTGTGTTAAAGGAATGTGCTCTGAAATACTAAGTCAGTTTCATTAAAAGCAAATCTGAAGAGAAAATTACATATCCAAGAATGCTTCTGTTAACATGAGGTGACATTAACTATATTTTATGAAGCAGAAAATTGCTTCATACCCAAATTCTTAAAATCTTTCTTTTTTGCTGCCTTTAAATAGACATAGGACATTTGTACACATGAGCTGCATAAAACTCTAATAGAATTAGCATTTAGTAATTTGATATTTTATATGCCTGACAAATCTGATATAGAATAAAGCAAGGAAATAAGGAAGCAGAACACTGTTTTATATCCAAAATCATTCCTTAAGTGGGATGAATTTACTAATACATGGTTAGTAATCTCACCATAAGGACCTGAGCCTGGTGCAATGTTAGAAAAGACCCTTCCAGGTGAGCTCACAAATTTATAGTGTAGAGAGAATAACAGGAAGCTTAAAAGAAAACAGTGTTTTATATATACCAAACACATTATTTTTAAAATATCAATATTATAGCTTCACTTCAAGAGGCAAATTGAACTCATACATATATTTATATATAATTATTTCAAAATTCTAATAATGCACTTTTTAAATACAATAATAAGGAAATCATTTTTTTTATAACATTGCAGCCAACTCTAGCAGTCTGAGAAGTGTTTCTACAAAAATCAATTTGCTACTCTTTGGAATAAGCACCCTTGAGATGTTAAAAGATAAAACTGAATTTACCAGGAGCTGAAGATATGAATGAAACATTAGTTCTTTGATCAAAATACATTGATAAGATGGAATGACAATTTTCAAGTTTGAATGATTAATTTAAGCAAGTATGGACTACCACGTATGTATAAAGAGATATTCTACTTTAACCTGGATCTTAGAGAAGCTGAAATATCCCCTGAAAGATAGAAGTAGATTATTAAAAAATCATTAAGCAAATATTTTTTAAGAGACAGCGTTTGTTGGTCCTTGTAAGAGTCACTTAGGTGCCATTATCTGGCGTCATAATGCCTTAAATTGCATCTTCTAGGACAACAGGCAGGGAAAGTTGTTTGTCTTCTTGGAGTGTCCTGTCAATGTTATCCCATTTCAACTGAGCTCAGAGTACGTGTTTCAAAGATTTAATTACTTTGCAAAATGCAATGATAACAAGCTTGATGAATTAATTAGGTGAGTTATATTAAATGATTTAATAAAATGGTTTTCAAACCTTTTGTTCCTAAACTGGGGAAACATTTTTTTTATTTTATTAAATTTATTCAGGTGACATAGGTTAATCGGGTCATATAGGTTTCAAGTGTTCATTTCTATGATCCATGATCTGTATGTTGCATCATGTGCCCACCACTCAAAGTCAAATCATTCCCCATCACCATGTACTTGATACCCCTATCCTATACTCTTACTAACCCTACCCCCTCCTATTTGGTAACCACCATCCATTTTTTTCTCATTACCATTTATCTTTCTTATACTCTCTTCTACCTCCACCTCCCCTCTCCCACCCCTGCACTCACCACACTTTTGTCGAAAAGCAGCTAGAATTAGACCTCCTTTGGTACAGTCTGTGACGTGGGGTTCACAGCCAAGCCCTCCCACTTTCTCCACCTTCACTCCAGCAGTCACCAAAGCCTCTGCAAAACTAAACCCTGAGCTCTGGACGGAGCTTGAAAATCTGTGATTAATGCAGGTTTTCCAAGTTAAAAAATACTAATCTTCTTAATCCACCCATTCTTTCTGCAGATCTTTTGCAAGGACCCAAATCCACTGTCATTGGGAACAGTTTGTCTCCTCTGAAGTAATAAGAGGCAGAGACCTTTATTCATTCGGAACATTTTCTCAGTTACTCTTCCTGAAGAAATGGGGTCACATAATGGTCTTTCATAATCCCTTAGAGTTCTTTCCTGAGTGTTTATGGGTCAAAATAGGAATAAGAATATTTCATGATAGGGGTTCTCTGAGAAACTAGAAATACCATCTATTTGTATTTCTCCGTAAATCTCAATATTCCAAATAAAATTCTGAAACTTCCTATAGTAAAAAATAAATTAGGATGAAGTCTACGGCCATACCACCCTGAACGTGCCCGATCTCGTCTGATCTCGGAAGCTAAGCAGGGTCGGGCCTGGTTAGTACTTGGATGGGAGGATGAAGACCTTTCTTTGATTAGACAATCCATCTCATCAGAGGGATTTCTTGTTCCTAGCTGTAACACAGGTGCGCTGATTCATGCGTTGTTGATCCCGAGGCAGACAGACAACTCTGAAAGCCCAGCACCATGAATCTGAGCACCATGGGATAAAAATTTATTGGTAAAAGGGTGGCATTTTCCAGAAGCACAGCTCACCTCAACCCCTCAGATTTTATGTTCTATTTTCTGAACCAACAACAAAGTAAAACCACTGTTCTTTCTGTCCCCTTTTTTGCATTTAAAGGTACCATTTAAGCATAACATTTAGTATGAAGTCAAGACATTTTAAGAAAGGGTGTCAAAAATTGGATTCCTGACATTTCCAGTAGTTTTATTTGTGACTGTTTGTTTTAATGGCCTACAGCCATGAAGAGATTTTCTTTTCCTTCTTTTTCTCTTTTCCTGGATGACTCAACTCTCACTTCTGTTCTACCAAAAAGTAAAGTTGAATGCTTGGCAAAGAATTTTTAGATTCTGAAAGAATTCATTTATCAAAAAGAGAAGATTTTCCTCTCTGTTTTATAATTGTCATTTTGTGGTTAAAGAAGCTGGGTCAGGGCTTGGAGAATACTATATAAATTTTCAGTTATATATTTTCAAACCAGGTTATAATGTCTTTTATTTTCAAAAAGCACTTTTCAACCTGTGCTAGATATTATGGGTGATAAAAAATATAAAATAGCTTGTATTTATTGAGCACTTAGTATGTTAATCATTTATATTACCTCATTTAACTCTTGTCAAAACTCAGCAAAAATAGATTTTGCAATTTCCATTTTATGAAACCTGAAGCTTTACTCTCCAATAATAACTTGTCACGGATCACAGTTGATAGCAGAGTCAAGAACTGGACCCAGTTTTATGTGTGCAGTTCTAAAGCTCATGCTCTTTCCACTGAATAGTATGGCTTCAAGTTCTTGCAGTAGTTAAATGGGGGTAATTGTGAGAAATATCGCCTGGTTGGGGTGAGAATTATATAACTGATGGTTATTGACACATGTCCATTATTACATGCTTGAAGCCTACAATAACCTCTACTTCTTTCTCTTTCTTTTCCCCCTTATACTTGTATTCAATGAGATAAGTAACATTATTAATTATTAAGTCAAGGCTAGAGACACCATTGCTCTGAGTGCCTGAATGGAGAGGGCAAGTGGGGCAAAGTGGAGTTCCCTTTTCTAATGTGATACAATGTACTGTGTTCCCAAATTCTTCAGGATATGGTAGTGTGCTACCCAGAAACAGGACTCCGAAAGTTGCACTTATAATTAGGTGGAAAAATAGCATTATTTTTCAAATGGAATACTCATTTTATAAACATATTCTAAAAGCTACAAAAATTATTAATTTTCCTCTTAGAAATAATTACTAGTCAATATTCTGCTTTTTCTAAAATAACTTCTTATTTGTGTGCATAAAATCTGAAGAAACAAACTATTTCCTTGTAATCATAGTCTTCCTCAGCTAACATACCTCTGCCTCAGTTTATCATTTATCTTACCGGAAAAGTTACGGTGTTTCTAATGGAGTTCAAAATCTTTCATAAAGGAGCCAAATTGTTAAAAACACATTTGCAGCCAGATTCTGGCTAGTTGGCAAAGCCAAGTTTGTGATCAATTGCTGAAGAAATATTTTCTTCATAATGTTAGGATAACAATTTGATTTTAAGTGTTAATAGTCCTCAGTAAACAAAAACTTAGTGTTCATTTTTAACTGTATAACTTTTATGAGATAGTAAGTGTTCTGTCCTCAAGATAGGTCCTGTCAGCTTGACTGAAGCTTTCCCTCTGGAGAAGGATAATTCTCTATCCAAAGACATCCTCCTGGGGCACAGCTTGAGTTAAGTCCCACTACAGATATGAGTGGGATAGAATGGTTGGTAATAGGGACTTCAAAAAAACAGAAGGCAAGCAAACTAAGTATATTAGATACCAGAGGGAAAAGATTTGAAAAGGAGTTTGTACCAAGCAAAGGGAAGGTATCGATGAAAATGTCAAGTCTTTTTTTATTGTTTGAGTCTTCGTCTCATCTAACCCCTAATGGCTACGTTCCTCAGGAAGTCCTAGAGCTAATCATGTGTCGAGACACATACCTAGGTTGTGGGTTTGATCCTAAGGCGAGGATTAAAAATAAATAAATAAAAATAAAAACTGAATTTTACTGTGAGGTTAGTTTTGCAAGTTAGCCAGACCAAGTCTTTTGAATCAGATAGCTTTTTTTTTTTTTAAAGATTTTTTTTTTCTTTTAGATTTTATTTATTTATCTTTAGAGGGGAAGGGAAGGAGAGAGGGAGAGAAACATCAATGTGCGGTTGCCTCTTGTATGTCCCCTGACGGGAACTGGCCTGGCAACCCAGGCATGTGCCCTGACTGGGAATCGAACCGCGATCTTTTGGTTCGCAGGCCCGAGCTCAATCCACTGAGCTACACCAGCCAGGGAAGAATCAGATAGCTTTTATCTGTTTCCAAGTGGGTGAATATTTCATTCTCTTGTCCCTTTTAAGTAGCATTTTGAGGAAGATTTCAATGGAGGTGTACAATAAGTACTCAAGTATCTAATAATCTGGATTTGGCATCTTCCTGTCTGAAACAGAGTGGAAGTACACAGCTCCGGGCTCCTACTAATTACTTTGCCCTGATATGTGTTTAATGATTCTCTGGTGTATCATTGACTTTGTTTTTATGCATGACAATTTCAACCCATATTTCAGCCTCCTTTTCTTTAAAGTAGACTCGGGTCCTTCTTTCCCTAAAGCATTGACAATGACAAATAAGGTTATTTTGCCAACATTGGCAGTGGCTTTTATTCAGAATACTTTCTGAAAAGATTAGCTTTCTTCTATGTACGCCTAAATGCTGTCGCTTCACTCACAGCATCAGTCTTTCTTACCCTACATACTCCAAAACTGAAAACAGATGTGACATCAGGAGGTGACACTAGTAGGAAGAAAGAATTCTATCATGAAAAGCCAATTACAAAAACCATTTTCCTTATTGAAAATATTTTTAGGGAAAGATGGAATAAAAACCAAAAACTAATAAAAATATGTTTTTTGTTACTTGGGAGGAAAGGAACAAGATTTGAATTTTTTTAATGAGATAAAAGAATTGACCTTGTTAAGCTTTTAAGCACATATTAGGGCAACCCTAGATTTTAGAAATTTAGAAGAAAGATTAAGCCTTTACTGTGTAAAATCTGCTACTCTGCAAGATACCACCTGTGTAAATGACAAGGTTCAGAATATCAGCTCTCAGGTGATTTAACCCCAGTTTTCCATCTGACACTTTCTGCATTCTGCATATAACTATTCTTGTTGGCATTGGATTATGATTCTGAGCTACAAGTAACATCAAGAGCTTTCATTAAAAGAAAATGTATTATGCAAACATAATATGCATACTCTTATATATTATAATGATTTGAAATTTCATAATAGATCCTACAATATTTTCTCTGTAATAGGTTATATAATTAGATTCACCTAATACTCCCAGAGAGGTTCAGGCAAAAGATTCTGAAATAATTTAAGCTCAAGTTTCTTGATTTGAGGAGAAATCTTTTTAGAAGTGAAATCATTTATCTCATGCCTAAGGCCAATTAGAAACAATAAGTGACCTCCTTACAGGAAATGAGATACAGTTTTTTACAATTTTTTTATTGAGAATCTTGATTGTGATCAAAATCTTAAATTTCATGATCTACGTTTCCAATTAAAATTTTTCAGTATTTCAAAGTAAATTAAGTTTGCCATATCTTACAGCTTCATATTATCTATTTTACCTTATGACAAAATGTTATTAGTTATCACAACTGTTTTTCATTACATTTTTTCTCATCTAAAATACTTTTGCTTTTTTTTAAAAAGCATCTTTCCATTTCTTTGAGGCTGGAGGATCATTTTTCACACTTTTGCAGATTGTGGCAAGAAAATTTACTAAATGTACAATTGATTTTTCCATTAGGTTGCACGCTATGATAAATACACCTAAGGCTGCAAGGACCGTTTAAATCAACAGACACTTTAATGAGGTATTTGTCCTAAAGTTTTCAGATTTTACAGGTCTTTAATTTTAGATAGCAACTAGAACAGAGTTTCAGCAAACCATAGCAAATGGGCCCAATATGCCCCACTTCCCGTTTTTTGTTACCAGAGTTTTATTGGACCACAGCCACACCCATTTCTTTATGCATTTGTTTGTGGCTGCTTTTGAGCTACTCTGGCACTGCCTAGGACAGAAACTATACAGCCTGCAAAGCCTAAAATACTTAACCTGGTCCCTTGCAGAAAACACTTTGTGATTTCCTGATCTAGAAACTAACTGCTGATGGGGATTTAAGATTCTGTGAAGTTTCTTTTTTTTTCTGCTTTGCACTTTTATTACTGCATTGCTAAGTCTTATTACATTTCTTTTTTTAAATATATTTTATTGATTATGCTATTACAGTTGTCCCATTTCTCCCCCATCATTCCCCTTCACACCCTCTCCCACCCACATGAAGTTTCTTTTCCTAAATTCTCTTTTGTAGATATTTCTTCTCACTGGTGAAATGATACATGCTCAACTGTGCAGTAAGACACACTTTGTTTTTAATCCTTCTGTATTGCTTATGTATGTATTTTAGCAGTTGCTCTATTTCCTTCACCTGAATATATTACCCTTATAAAATAAATCTATTTCTGAAATCTTTCCACAAGACTGAGGTAAATTAGAGATTTGATGACATTTACACTTTAATCTCCTGAGTGGATAGATGTTGCACACTATTGTTTGTTTTCTAGGCTGCCTTACTTAATGGGGCTCACTTAACATGGTTCCTGGGGGCTTTAAAATCAACATTCCATTGAAACTAAGTGGGGAATAGTACAATTAATTTGAAGTATAGCTCTCTATCCATTTGTTTTGGAGTTGGATAATAGCGAGAAGGAAATAACTTCTTCCAAAAAACATTGGAAACGCATTATAGTTAGGAGCTCAGACTTTATTTAAATCAGTTTTTCAGAAATATTTACAAAACCATGTAATCTCTACCATATTTATAAATACTGAATAAAGATTTGTCTCATGTTTAAGGGTGATTTAGAGTTCCACCTCATAGGATTCTATAATACTGATTCCCAAACATGATAGTAAAGGGCCATCATATAGTACAGGACTATCGGTTAATATGGTACACAGAATTATTCTTAAACATTTTCCAAAACACTGTCAGTAAAATGAAAATCTCATTTATTTTCAACAGTTGTTGACCTTGCTTCATGCCTACTACAAAGTCATCACTTAGGTATGAAAACCAGTTGATGTTTACTAAATGTTGACTGTGTACCAAGCTCTAACTTTAATTCTTACATAAGCTCTCCTACCTCCTTTTACAGATGAAGAAACAAACTGAAATGGGAAATATAACTTGCCTAAGATTCCATACCTGTTTTGTGCCCAAACCCAAATTCCGACTCAGTCTGATTTCAGAACCTCCCTTTGAACCATGTTCTCCCCCGAAGTCTTGTTAAGATAAGCTGGAACACAACCAATTACAATGTAAAGATACATGCTAGCTCTCGACGTTGGGTTGATATTGGGGGCCACTGAGAAAGGATTGCTAACTCTTCTGGGTGGGTTCAGTTGGGTTTACTAATTAGAAACAAGGAGTGTATTCCAAACATAAGTACTAGCACGTTTAAAGGCAGAGATATGGAAGAGCACAGCACATTGAGGTAGGGGCACTAACGGGCGTGAGAACAGGTTGTAGAGGAGGCGGGAGGAGTGGGTATGGCCCTGCCGTGTGGACATATCATACAGGATGTCAGCGGTTTCCCGATTTCAGTGTGATAAGGTCACCTGGGGTGCCACAGTGAAAATTGCTAGACCCAAATTGCCCAAGAATCTTTCTTGTGCAGCAAGACCCAGGAATTTACAGTTCAACAGGAATACTAGGTGATTACAATGTAGAAGAGCCTCTTTGCTAACAGTTAAAATTTGGGGAAATTAATATGCGGGAGCATGACATGGTTAATGTCTCTGTGTTTTAGGAAAACCAACACAGCAGCTCAATAGAAGTTGGTCTCAAAAATGATTTTTGGTTTATTTTGAATTCAGTAATAACATAACGGTAGATTTCCTTAATAATTTATAACATACATGCAGACTTCTGTCTGTAATTGCTTTTGGGTGCTATTTAGATTACTAAGGTATTAAAAATGTTTAAAAAAATGCTGCATCCGTGTTGTTAAAATGTTAAGGTACTGTCAGCTACAGAATGCGTGCTCTCTTCAGACCAAATCTTATTTGTGTTTGCCATTGCCAGTCCCTCCTACCCTAGCAATTAGTAAACTGAAGGTCAATTAATAGAGAATCAATTGTGAATAAAAGAATTGCTTAATTGTATCACATATTTTAGTGGAACCTAATTGCACACAATATAACTGGGGGACTATTTAATAAATCAAGCAAAATGCAGTGTTTCTGTGCTTTTCCTGGGGATTGATTTAACCATTTAAAGGACTAATTACTTAAGGTAAAATTTCTGTTGACCTATAAATTTAAGATTTCCTACTGTCTTCTTATAATATAAGGTAAATGTTATTTCCTACTGGCTTGGAATATGTCTGCAATACAGTACGTGAAAACAAACTGCATTTTTAGAATTGTCTTTTCCATTTAATTATTTGTAGTCGGATAGCTCCCCCAAATATTTTTATTGTAGAAAATTGATATATTTCCATCTAGCAAAAGACAATGTCAGTATGTACATTTTTCAATACTTAAAGAAACTCGAAAGGCAAAAAGAAGAGGGAACAACCATCCTATTCATTTGGAATTAAATAGGCTCTTACTGTTAGATTCTCGTTGGGTAACCAGAGAAGGCCTTGACCACCTGGGGATTCTCAAAGTTAGCACGCTAGATCACACTGTGATGTTTATTCCACATTAAGCTCGTTCAACACAGATGGTAGGCATAAACTAGCTAAGCTCTAGTGAATCATATCTGGGCAGAATGATCGATATGGTCTTTTTTTGTTGTTCTTGTTGACAGTAGAATTGTTTTCACATTCCACTTGAATTAAATTATGCTCATTCATGCCATAGTCATAATGTCTGGCAAAGATTCTTGGAATAAGTCATCATGTGGACCCACTGCAAAACAAGGAGAAAAAAAAGTAGCACTATAAGCCCTGTAAGAAAATTTAAGACCAAAGTTGAGCAGCCTCCACTTATTTTTTTAAATGTATAAATGTCTTTAGATTAACATTCATCAATATGGATTCATATATATATTATATGTAAATGTATACATAGATATTAAAGTTCAGGGGTAATATAAACCTTTAATTTTAATAGACTAACAAAAATATTTTGAATTTCTAATATGAACATGAAATCATGTGTCGGACACACCAGGTATGATTATATGTGACACTGGGCATAACATTAAAGTATTCACAATCTCGTTTGGTAAATAAGCACATGAAATTTTATATTAAGGAGGAAAGTTAAATAGTAAAGTAAGATGTGATCAACAGCAACTATGAAACTTTATCAGAATGGGCTCTGGAGAGTAATTTCTGTGTCTTAAAAAATCAGTGGACTGTGGCTAGAGGGCAGGAAACTATTCCAGTCAAGGAGAGAGGAAAAGTGGACAAAATCTTACCCAGGACTTGCTGAATTAGATTTTTTAGGGTATGACGTAATCATAGTAGTGTTAGGAATCCCCAAGAACACACTCAGGATGAACGGTTCTCTAGACAGACTCATAGAACTCAGAAAAGCTCTTATACCCAAGGTTGCCATTTACTACAAAATAGAAATTAAAATTAGCAAAGATGAAAGGTACACTGGGCAGAGTCTAGAAAAAAGATTGACTTCCAGTTGTCCTCTTACGGGGAGTCATACAGACAGCACTTAACTCTCCTGGCAACAGTTTGTGAATACACACAGCATGTCCTGCCAGCCAGGGAAACCTATCCCACCAAGCCTTGGTGTCCAGCGTTTTTACTCAGGCTAAGTCATGTAGGTATGAAATTCTCTAGGACCAACCTTATCTCTAATCTCCAGCCCCCACAGAGTTCACACTGATAAAACAAGGCCCAGGGCTTCTGGTGAATAAAACAGACATTCACCATGAATAATATTGTTAGCATAAGCTATCTTGCATTTCTCCAGCAGGATATTCCAAAGGCTTAGAGGTTATCTCCCAGCAGCCGGAATGTGTGGGTTTCAGTGCCTCAGACCTGCTGAGATAATCCTTTGCTATACACTCACGTTTACATGACTGTGGATCTTAAATATAAAAACTTAAGGCAAACAAAAAGGTCTGAAATCCCCCAAAATGATAACTGTACAGTGTTTTTCTGTATCCATTTGTGTGAATGATGAGAAATAAAAATGAGGAAAACCAACTTCATATAATAGCAGTCAGTCTTACCTCTGGGTGGGGGGCACAGTGCAGTGGGCCACAGTGGGGACATTAGTTGCTGTGTTTGGTCCTAATCAGATGACTATGTGGGAGTGAGTTGGTACACAGAACAGTGTAAATTCTTTGCTGCTACTCTGATGAACAGGTCTGCAGAAGAATACTTCTGTTGTGCTAAACTGAAAAGTTGAGAATCAACTACTTACCAATCTTTTCCGTTTAATTTTTGCTCCTCACTCTATACCCTGTACTCCCTTTTCTGAACTGCAATATGGTCTTCTCTGAAGATGTTCCAGTGGATTTGATCGTCATCGCCAGGACTGGGTGGACAGTGGATGCCCTGAAGAGGTACTTTATTATGACAAGATTCTGGAGACCAAACTGTCACGTATAGCTGCTATAATTTAATGAAAGTGGTATCTAATTTGATAAAAGTAGACAGCAGTTACTGAGTCCCTAATATGTGTCAGACTTGGGATTTAAGTCTTTGTATGTATTTTCTCAGTTTTTCTCATACCTGCCCTGTGAGGTCTTGAGCTGTTATGGCCCTCACATTACCAAGAGGAGAAGGGGGGGTGAGGGGAAGTGGGGAGAGGAGTGCAGTGAGGGTATTCCCTATCCAGAATGTGGCTAGGGAATAACAGAACCAGTATTTGATTTTCCATGAGCAAAGGGTAGTTCTCTTAAACCCTTGCTGCTTTTCTAAGACTTAGGAAGCCAATTTTCATATTTTTCACTCAAATTGTAAAATGACTTATATGGGGGAAAAGATCAATTGCAGGAAATTGGACTGAGATAAGTTAGAAGTGACATAACATGGACACAGTAACTCCCAGGCAAACATGATAGAGACAGTGATGCAATGAATTGATTCAAACAAATGAGTGCAATTGCAAAGGCAATTTTAACCTGTTTAAAGGATTTTTAGTGAATTGCATTTACACTGTCATTTCAGGGTCACATAAAGATACATGTAAAGTATCACATATAAAGTTCACAAAGAAAAGTATGTGTCTTCTCCCATTTTTATGTTTTAGGGTATGAATTTTGAATTAAAATAATAATATAATTTTTCTCATTCAGTAAAGCAAATCTTGACAAAGTGCTATTTTAAAAACTATTAAGTGATCAATAGTTACTAGATTGTTTTTTAAGTTTTTATGTATGATGTCCCGTAAATATCTTGATAAATTACACCTTTGAGAACATTCTTAAACTTTAATCAACTTTTGCCATTCATGTAGGTAATTGCAGTGATATATACTAATACAGCTATTTCACTTCACTTAACAACATAGTTCAAAAGGAAAATATATTGATGGAGTCACAGTTGTGTTGATAGTTTGATATTTCTTCTATATAATCACAGTTACCTTAATTACTTATATTTATAAAAAGATTAAGGATGTAACTCAGACATCTCAATTTTCTTGCCTCAGTGTGGGCCAACCATGATCCATAGAGAAGAATCCATCATACTTAAAGCCCTCCTAAATATGTTTGTGGGGAATTTACTATGTTCTGTGGCCTGTACTAAGCACTAAAATTACAAAGATTTTTTTAAAAATTACTCTCTACTTCAAGAATCTCAGAATCTAGGACATTCTGTCATATTCAGTGTTTCCATTTTATTCTGAAATTAAATTATCAACCTTACTATGCTTTATGGTAAGCAATTCTACCCTTATTTTATACATAAGAAAACAAGGTCATTAATTCCAATCCATTTTCAATGCCTAAAACCAGGATTAAATTTTCTTTCTCATTTTGAGGTGAGTTTATTCAATAAGTACAAATCCTAATATGAGCACTTACATCTACTCTTCTAAGCACCAATAATGTGGAAGTGTGTGAGAAGTATGTCCATTGGGTAGGTAGACCACTGAACAAAGGGCCGCACTCAGAGAATGACATGGGCAAAGACACAGTATCTGCAAGTGTATGGTCTTGCTAAGTGGAGTAAGAGAAGGTTTGCTGAAGAGGTGGTATTTAAGATGCTGACTAAAGGGTCACTGAAGAGGAATAGCAAGAGATGACATAAATGATGTAAGCAGGGACAAAAGTGTGATAAATTGAAGGAGTTTAGGCTTTACATTGGGCAAGAGAAAACTACCTGAAGGGATTCGATTAAGTGGATAATTTGATCCAAATGACTTTTTAAAGAATCACCCTGGCTGTGGGTAAATAATGGACTACAGTGAAAGAGGCCAATAAGTTGTCTTTAGCTATATGCATATACACATACTTTGATCTGTACACGTATAGATCAAAGATGCTGATGATCCAGACTAAAATAATGGAAAGGTAAGTGGTGACCACAGGGGTGGGTGGTGACCACAGGGGCGGGCTGCTGAAAGGATCCTTAGCTAGCTGGTTGAATGGAAATGAGTTCTATGAAAGTGTTTTAATTTTTTCTTTAAAAAATTTTGAAACATTTTCATAAAATTACTATAGTTTGAAAACATCAAAATGAATATTTATGATTGTACTACCCAATTATAGAACTGGAATTACTGATGACTATAAAACTGGTTCTTTGCTTCTGCTCCATTGCACCCTTTCCTCTCCCTCTCAAAAATAAATAAAACTAGTCTGCATTTTGAGTTTATCACTCAGAATTTGTTCTCAGCGCTTGTCCCTGGTGGTGCTTGTGGTGGTGGCTAACATTCAGAGCTGCCTATTCCGTGGTATAGATACCGTCTTCATTTACTCATCAAATACGTATTGTGTGCCCCTGATGTCCCAGGCACTGTGTAGGTGCCAGGGTGCATCAATGACACAACTGGAGAACAGAACAAAGCCACCAACCCCGCCATCCTAGATCTGTGTTCTCACAGTCATACATTCTTCACTCTGCCTTCTGTTTATGGACATTATTTCTAGATTTGTTTTATTACAAAAAGTTTTTATGATTGTATCCTGAATCAAATGCACAAAAGTTTCTCTAATATTCCTTAAAGTGGAATTACTGAATGTCAGTAATATTAGGTAAATGTTCAACTTTGAAAGTTAATGCCAAATCACACTACCAGCACAGAGCTGGCCCTCCAGTTCTCATTGTTTCACGATCCTGACAACCCCAGTTTGGTCGTATTTCTTCATTTCTGCAAATCTTATTGGGAACTTAAAATGGTATCTGATTGGGAACTTAATTTACATTTTATCAATCATTAATGAAATTGGCTATACTTTCATATGCTTTTTGGCTTCTGTGTTTCTCCTGTCTTTTCTGAGATATTTGTTCACATTTTTTTCTCATTTTTTAATTGAGTTGTTATCTTTCTCTTTATTTGCAACACCAAGTCTTTACTGATTATACATAATAAATATAAAATAATAAATCAGATTGATGGCCACTTTACAAAACTCTGTTCCTAATTTAAAAATATATATATTTTAAGATACTTAGTGGTTCTCTATTAAAACAATCATAACACCTGTAAGTAATGACAGCTTCACTTCTTATTTTATGTTACTTATATCATTTAATTTATTTTTTGTTGCATTATCGTTCTATTATCTCCACTTGTATATATTATCTTCCAAATTTTGTATCATGTTCTCAATTTCTCTATTTTTTAGTTACCATTTATTCAAAATTTAATGTGTCTAATTAATCTTTTATGTTTAGTTTTCTGTGTATGTGTATCTTGTTTAAAAAGATTTTTTCTACCTAAGTTCATAAGGTTATTTTCAAATTTCCTTCTAAATGTTTTAAAACTTTGTCTTTCACATTAAAATCTTTACTCCATTTGGAATTGTTTCTATGTATAATAGAGAAATTCGGTTTTGTAGGATTCCCCCTTATGGATAACTTCAAGCAGCATTTACTTAGTAGTCTTTCCTTTACGCAATTTCTTGCAAAGCCCCCTCTTTCCTGTATAGTTTTCACACAGACAGGGATTGGTTTCTTGGATCTCTTCTAATACTCAGTTTTTCAATGCCCTGAGCAGTGTTACACTGTTTTAATTACTGTAGTTTTATAAGGAATTTTACTACCAATACGTCAGGTCTCCTCTTTCTTCGGAAGTGTTTTGACTGTTTGGGGGCTTTAGTTCTTTATATAAATTTTGGACTCAACTTGTCAAGGATCTGTAATCCATCCATCAATTTCATTAATGTAGTTATTGTAATTACATTGAATTGTGAATTGTATTGCATTTCTAAGTTATGGACATTTTAAAAATTTATATTTTTATTTGTGACTTCTAACCTAACTAAATTGTTGTTAGGAAGTATATTCTATATGGCACTGGCTCTTTAAAATAGGTTGGTACTTTTTTATAAAATAGCACATGGGCAATTTGAACCAATAATCTACATGTACTCAAAAAATGTGTTCTCTAATCAATTGGGTGTCAAGCTTGATAAACGTACTATTTAATCCAACTTCTCTGTTCTCTTCTTCACTTTCCAAGCTCTTTGGGGGCATGCTTTGCTTTCTCGCCACTTTCTTTCATGTCCTTTGTGAATCATCTCCCTTGTTTTTCTCTGCTGCAACCTGCGAAATTTCTTCAGATCTATCTGCCAGGTTATTAATTCTCCCTTGTTCAATTTCAATAAATATATCTTTATTTCTAAAATTTAAGTTTGGCACCTTTTTTTAATTTTAATTGTTGTTCTTGTACAGTTTTCTGTCTTTTACTCTCATCCCAGCCCACTGCCCCAGCCCTCCCCACCTCCCTCCCATTTCCACCCCACCTAGGGTTTGTCCATGTGTCCTCCATACTTGTTGCTCTAAACCCTTCCCTGTTTTTTAAATCTGCCAAGTCACTTTTATAGCCTATGATATTAGTTATTTTTAAATTGTGCCTTTCATGTATTTAAATTATTTCCTATATGATTGAAAATATTTTATATTAGATTATTCCTGTGTCTAAAGTTTTTGGTACTGTACATAAGTCATTCATTGTTTCTATTCTTTGTCAAGGTACTCTTTTTCTTTTTGTATTTCTTTTTGTATCCTTTCATTAGAAATGCATATTTGTTTGCTCTAGTCCATAGGAATCCCTATGACCTGAATAGGTGATACTTTCCCCCAAAGGGGATTTGATGATTGGAACCCTGGAGGGTTTTAGAGAATTCCACATGTCTCTGCCTTTAAATGAGGAGAGGTGTACGTTTTTCTCCCCCATCTAGTGCTGGCACACAGCTTGAACTCCCTAGAGTATGCCAATTTTTTATATTATCGCTCTCAAAGCAAACCCTCCTTTTCTGTGGAATGCACACTGCTCCTACTGTCTATACAGCACACAGCCGCTGCTTTGTTTTGTGGAGGAGAAAGTAGAGAGGCACTCTTGGAGATTTTCTTTCCTTCCTGCAAATCCTAGGAATGCTTTAAAGTTCTTGTTTTATCGAGAATCTATCTGCATTCTTTTCTACTTGCATTTATAGTCTCTATCTTTACTGACATAGGCACATAAAGTCCAAAATTACCTCAAACATTAGGGTGTTTGACAATACTGGTTTGGGGTTTTTTGGAATTAAAAACACAGGAGGAGACTAATACATGGCAAGTCACATTTTCGACTTAACGAGTCTGAGATATCTATGACTTCCCCTTGTGGAAGCAAGTTCACAATACCCAGGAAGCTGGGCTGAGTCGGGGCAGTGTGGAGGCTGAGAGAATAGCTATAAATAATACACTCCATCTTTTATAACAGAAGGAAAGAAGGACAGGTTAGGAGATTCAAACAAAAAATAATGATTTGTACAGAAAATTAAAGAATTCTTGCTGATGTCTCTTTTATTTAGGAAATAAAAGGTGAGCCAAAAGGGAAAAATTAGAAGAGGCATTATGGGACTGGAGTTTTTAAGTAGAGTGCAGAGGGTTTGACATTGATACTTAGGGTGAAGGGTGAGGAGGTGAGCAAAGTGGGCCAGTATGGCCACGCAGCCCAGAAGGCCCTGCTGAGGATGCTGGAGGTAAGTTTGCAGAGCTCCCTGTAGGGGGCTATGCAAATGTTCTCGAGCTGTGCCTGGTTTGGGAGCAGGCAAGGAAAAGGCAGATTTTCTTTTACTATATTCAGTATTGGTGATTTACTGAAAAGGTGATATGGGAAGAAGAACAGTATAAAAATACATGATATTATTGAAAAGAGAAGATGATGTGATGGGGAAAAGGACTTAAAGGAAGAAAAGTATCATGCTTGGGCTTTCTGTGTAGTCACAGGGCAAGAAGAAGTTGAGTGAACAGGTACGAGGCAGGCTGAAAATGGATTAACTGGAGTCATTATTTCAGAACTAAAGTATTTCCAGCTGCAGATAAGGTGCAGGGTGTGCAGATGACCACTAAAGTGGAGTCAAGAGGGAGACCATGAGACCTCTGGGGCTTAGAAGATGCGGGAACTAAAGTTAGGGGGCTGAATGGAGCCCTGGGATGATAAAATAGGGAATAAGCCTGTGTCACATCCACAGAGTAAAAAGAAAGCCATCTCAGGAACTCTTCCACAGCAGCAGTAAAGTGCACTGTACTTCACTAATGACAAGGAAAGTTTAAGAAAAGTACTTATTTAATAATAAGTTCAAATGTGGGATGAGTGCCTTCCCTGTAGCTTCCCAGTTACCGTCCCAGTTATCGTCCAGGGTACCAGAGGCTTGGAGTTCTTTGAAGCACAAAGAGGTGGGGAGAAACACCAACTCCTGAACCATACAAGTTTGAATGTTGACGATTGCTACTGGTGAAGGTTATAGGATTTATTTTTATAGGCTGCAAGTAGCAGACATGATATGCACCTTTCCCTGGTGTCTGAGAGAAAAGACAGGCTAAGCGACCACATGACAACTGTCCAATCCTTTGCTTGGGTGGTTTCAGTATTTCACAAAGAAAAAAACAAATTTTAAATACTCATTCAATCTGTGGGGGGGGATTATTCTTAAACAATAAAGTAGTATGGAGCTGTTATCAAATTTTTAGAATTTATAGTTATCAGTTTGATATACAGGGAATTCATTCTTTCTTCACAGACCTAAGCATGTTTTAAATCTTAAGCATGTATTATGCACATATTTTCCTTGTATGAACCTTTCCCTTTTGACATCATGTCTTTTACAAATATGTCGATATAAAAGTTAGAGCAAGATAAACAGCAATATTATGGTAAACAGAAAGGTTATCGGCAGAAAATGGTGAAATCCAAACATCTAAAGATGGCAATGCTTCATTCCATCCAACGTTTTCTCTCATCCATTCTACCTGCTTCGTAAATGAACAAAATCTCTAAAGATAGTCCTGTACAAAAATGTATCCCTTGTGTTAATTTGAAAGTCTTTGGTGCTTTACAGACCACCTTCTTTGATGTAATTTTTAAAAATATGTGAATGACCACTCAAACTGTTTTCCCACTTCTTCCTCTTATTAGTCAAAAGAGAAGATGTGTGAGAATACAGAGCCAGTGGAAAGTTCTTCTCAGACCACCACAACCATGCGAGCGACCACCACGCAATTCCGGGTCCTGACAACCACCCGCAGAGCAGCCACGTCCCAGCTGCCCACCAGCCTGCCCACTGAAGGTGCCCTGAGATACTGTGGCTTCTTCCTGAGTGGGGGTAGCTCATGGTGTTCACATGTGCTGGGGTAGAGCTTTCAAGGAAAAAATTTTCTGTTTGTTTTTTCGAAAAACAATTTCTGAAAGGGAAAAAATTATTATAGAATAAAAATATGTGCTGGGATTCTCGTAATGTACTGTGCCTTTCAATAGTGACTGTTTGCCCTCCCTAGAAAAGAAACACAGACTTCCTTTCATATTGCTGAACTTTGGAGTAACTGAATTCAATATTTTAGTCACAGGATAGAAAGGCAGAATTCATTTAAAATGTCCACTGATGTTGGGTTCCAAACAATAGGTAATTCTACTCATAGGAACTTCTAATATTTTCCTAAATACAATCAATAAAATATGTTGGTCCATAACCTATAGAAAGGCACTGTATAAGTCACAGAAATTGTCCTTGGAAACATTTCCTCTGCCAGGGAAGGAAAACATACCAGAAACCATTAATACACGGTACAGTTCATTGGGGGAAGAGGTCTGTTAGCCAAAGTTTAACCATCTATTCAGAATGGCCCCACTAAGAACAATGTGAGACTAGCTGGCCAAGAGTAAGCTTGGACGGGTGGAGGGAGGGTTGTCTCACCTCTTTACTCTCATAAATCTTGCTTTTGTTTGAATAAGAAATTAAACTTGAAATTCTTTATTTTAATTGAAATTTGCTTGGATGTTAAAACTTAACTGAAAGTGATAAAGTGAGGTGGAGAACAGCTGCTAAATACATTTCATTTAGATATTTAAAAGCAACATTATATATTAATCCATATGATTTGGGTTGTTACATAGCCTGTGAAAATAGTTTTGCAGTTTGAATCCTATCCTGTGAAATATTCCAGCAATTTGAATCCTACCTTTTAGAATGAAACAGAACCACTGAAATATTTTTTAAAAGTATGTCCTACTTATATTTTGTCCATTAAAGATACTTTTTCATGTAATGTTGGATATGTTCATTAGCAATGAATAAGCATTTAACTTTTGAATTTAAACTTGTAAATATTGACAAATCTTTACTATTCCAAATAATTTAGAATTTTCTTCATCTTAATATTTAAAATAAAGGTTACACTATAGCATCTAAAAACAGTAACTCATTTTAGAAACTTAAAAATAAATGTGTTTTAAGTTACAATTATAACAGTGTACTTTTCTCACAGATCTGAAGATTCATATAACATTTTACTAAAGTCTTGGATCTTACAATCTCACAAAGACGTTTCAGTACTACATCATGTGATCTAGGGTTTGCTCTCATTGAACTGGAAATTAACTCAGTAAAGTATTAAAATCTATTCATGTAATCATTAAGGCATTAATAGACAATTACTGCTCATGAGATTTATGCACTTTAAAATTTTTTTCTCTTGTAATAACTTTGAATTTCTCTTTCAGATGATACCAAGATAGCACTACATCTAAAAGATAATGGAGGTAGGAATTGACACTTTTTCGTACAAATATTTTTAAACACTATGCATTTCATTCATTGAAGTATGAAAAGGCACTTGGGCTTCTAGATGAAGAGCAAGGTTGCATGTTGCTCTCTGTTTGGCATTCAACATGAGAAGAATTCAGTGGGTTGGCTTGAAAAGTGAAATGGTTTCAGGGGTGGAGGGAATTTCTAATCCATGTACTTACCTATAAAAACGACGTGACACCAGCGACCAGTGAAAAGATTATGTGTTGTGCTTCTTTCTCTTGATGTGTGGAGTATTGGGATAATGGCTAGGATTAAGACTGAGAGGATTGGGATAACATACACCAAAAATCTTTGTATTCTTTGTTGCTCTGGTTCTTCGTTTCATTGTACATGTGATATTCTACACAGAGCAGGTATTGGGGTCAACTGTTACTTTTTTCTTTCACTAAGTTTACTATTTAATATCCTTCATGAATAAAATTAAGAAATAGAGCAATATAGGTGTATATTGTGTTAGGCCTTTTTATCCTTTATGTGAAGCAAGGGATAAAAATTAAATATGCAGAACATTTAGTTAGAGCATACTCAAAGCATGCTCTAAGACAGTTTAGAAATACTATATCTATAATGATACTTGAAAATTTGAGAAAGAAATGTTTTACCAAAACAAGGCTATGAAAAATACTTACTAAAATTTTTTAAATAGTTCTTTTCCTGTCGGGCTCTATTAGCTCACAGTGCTTCTCTGTCATAGTGTGCTGGATCCCGTTAAAGGAGATTTGTTTTATTAGTAACTGTGTGTTGAGCTCAGGAAGAGGGTCTCCTCCCCTTCTGCGCAGCATCTATCACATAACCGTGGGCATGCTGTGACACTGATGAGCCACAGTGTTACTTCTGCAGCTGCGGGCGGTTTTGTGAGTATGTCAGAGTTGTTAGGGTAATTTTCTCTGCAATTGTACAGAGTGGTTTCTAAACTACTTAGGTTAGGTTAAGTAACATATTTTTCAGTTTTCTTAGGTCACTGTGTGTGTGCGCAGTGACCTAAGATATATGCATGTATCTATCTTTAGATTTTATATGAGTTTATTTGTGAAAGAAGCTGCTTAGCCTCTTCATATTCATCATTATTACATCAGTTGTCCATTGTCTTGTTTCTCTATCATAGTGTTATTTCCTTTATTTCATACTTATTGTATTAATGCAGTAAGTGGCTAGTTTTACAGATGACCATTTGCAAAATGTATACTATCTCCAAATGAATTAAAATCTTACTGTTTAAAGCATTTCCTCAGCTCAGGATTTCTCCAAGTGAGGTATTGATAAGTCTCATGTGAGTGTCAGTCCTGATGTTGGCGTTACCTCACTTGGGGAAGATGTGTGCTATGAGGTGAATGCATGGAAGAAGGTTCCCAAGGGGCTTCTGTTGTGTTTATAACTTAATTCTTAAAATAGGTAGTGGTGACATGCATGCTTGTTATATTATTCTCTGTGCTCTCTTTTCTTTTGTTTTTAATAAAATATTTCTGTAGTGCTACCAGAACAAGCAAAAGATACCTTGATTAAATAGGTGTGGGATACTATGTGTGAGAGAAAAATTAAAGAAGTGTATTGAGTGGCGAACTGTTCAGAGCTTTTGATATTCATTTGCTCATTCAGTCTTGTATTCCTGCTGAACAACTGCGAATGGAAAGGCATTGTTACAGGCTTGGAGCTAAGGCAGGGAACAAAGCTTAGACTGCCTCGCTTTCAGCCCTCAGGTATTCTAAGTAAACTAAGAGTTGGCAATAAAGATGGATTAGCTAGCGTTTCTCATCTGGTCGTAAAATCTTTTTATAAGTAGCATCTTGTAGAGAGTGTTTTATAGAGTACACATTGGGAAATAGGTTTTCAGAATATTGCCAGTTATTCCAAGGACAATCCTTAGTGTTTAGTGCAGCAATAAATGATAAAGCTGGAGATCTTAATTCAGTGCATTGGAACTACCTTATGATAATGAGATATCAAGTTAAATAAATACCAAGATTTAAACAGAAGACTTTTTTCTTTTTTGTTATACTAGAAAAGTTGACTGTTGGATTTTCAGATGATATTTAGATCATTGATATGCAGCAGGTAACCATCAGAATTTTAAAATACCACACAATACGAGTTCAGCGATATCTATGTATTGGAACTCTCTTCATCTCTAGGGCTGTTTATAAAGTACTCTTCCTAAAAGTACAGTTAGAGCGGACCAACCTGATCAGTATTAAGATAAATGTTCCTCCAAAAGAGTGTTGAAGGAAAATCGCACACTACATTTTGAGCACCTTCATCAGGACTGCATGCCATCCTTGCTTTTCATTTTATGGAGTACGGGAATGCAGGAAGAGTTGTCAATCTAAATCTAACTGTGTTAGTTAATTAAACACCCTCTAGCTTAACATTTTGTAAAACTGAACTAATAATAAAAAGGATGCCTAATTTAAATATTTTCTCACAATTAATGATAATTTTTTATGCAAGCTAATACATTTTTGTAAACTGCTATATATTGTTGCAAAGAAGTTTAGCATGTTTTAGTTTTTAATTTAATTTTCTGATTTAATTGGCTGTTCTTAAAAGCATTTTATGTTATAGGTCTGTACTTTTCTGCAAAAGGGATATTTTTCAAAGTAGTCAATATGTAGCTAGAAAGCAATGACTGTCTTTACACACATCATCTTTTTGATATTGGATTACCTTGTCTCTGAGTCTTTCTGGGACTTTCTGTGGGTTAAAGTAGTTGATTTTCTTAGTCGAATCCTCAGCTGACATGATTATACATTCACCTTCCCAAAGATTTTCCTTCATCTTTGATATGAACGCATAACATACTTCTGAGCAGCAGGACATCAAAGGTGCACCACAGGGTTCCTCATCGGCCGGACCGGACTAGCCACAGTCAGCGCATCCTCCTCCTGATGAGTCTTTGGATGTGTGCTGAGTTTCCCGCACCTTTAGGTTAGGTCTAGGTAGGGCCTCTGGAAGTTTCAGCCTAGCTGTTTGATTGAAAAGTTTTATTAGCCTTCAGGCTTGAGTGGAAATTCTAACCTCTGTAGATCATTTGGAGTAAAGAACATGAAAAAATGTAAACAGGAATGATATCTAAGGAGTACAGTCCCCTTAGTAAGGCACAGAATTAACTCACCATTTTCAGTGGCTGAATGCAAAAACTCAGAGGAGCCCATCTAAGTAGAACATGTCTCCAACTGAAATATTATAAGTTGCATATTTATAATATCATTTATAGAAACACATAAGTCTAATCAAATAGTGCATTTTATGTCAGAAACAGAGAGAAAGAGAAGGAGGAAATAGAGGAGGGAAAAGGAGAGGAAAAAGAAATATTTATTGAGTTTTTACTATGTCTCGGGCACCATTCCAAATGCTGTATCTATATTACCTCACTTAATTCACATAATACCTATGAGTTGGTCCTAGCTTTCCTTTCATTTTATAACTGAAGAAATGAAGGCATATAAAGGGTAGCTTGCCTAGCGGTACGCGGCAGAGGGGGGATGGGATCCATTTAACCTTGGTGCAGGTTTCCGATCCCTAAAACCCGCCGCTGGTGCTGCTGCCCTGCAGTGCAGATCTCCTGCACCAAATCCGATGTGGGAGGTGCCACTCTACGGTGTTTTACACACGCTTACTATGTTCTTCTTTCTTTTTGATAACAGCTGATTATACTTATAAGTGCTTGGAAATGAAATTTGCCTTTTGTATGTAATTGTGCATTAGCGTCCATTCTATCCTTTCTGTGAAAATCACAGTGCCTTGATTGTCCTGTGTAATTGAGCAGTGTCTCCATATCACTGGCATGTGGTCTCCGAACTGCAGGGCTGCTCTGTAGATCATGTTCAAAGCCTTGAAGTTCTTTCAGCCTACTTGGTTTCTCTAGAAATTCCATTTTAATTCACCATGAAGGTTGACTAGAATGTATTCTTCGAATATATACGAGGTCTTTCCAGGAGGTATCCAGCCATGTAATATGAAAAATAGAAACATTTATTGAAGAAGATACAAGATACAATGAACATTGTACATAGGACAATGACACCTCAGTCCCCTTCAAAGTAGGCAACTTGGGACCTCACACAGTTCTCCCAGTTGCCATCAGTGACCCCACATTATTTTCTTGAATCTCATTGATGATCTAAAATCTCTTCCCTTTCAAAGATGATTTTAGTGTTTTGAAAAGCCAGAAGTCACAAGGTACCATATCTGGGTGGTAGGGGGGCTGAGTCACCTGAGTGATTAGATATTTCACCAAAAAATCTCTGCATGAGATGTGATGCATGAAGCAGACTCATTGTCGTGATGAAGTTGCTGATCACCAGTTGTCTATAACTACAGCCTTCTGAATCATCTGAATAGTTTCTGTGGAGGAATGTTCAATCTTAATGCAAAATTTGATGCAGACTCATTGGTCTACTTGCTCAGTCATTTTTAATGTGACAGCCACACAGTACACATGCTCATTCGATGGTGTCTACTGCCCCCACTGACTAGTACAGTGAAGTTGTCATTGTTCATGAGTGTGCATTCCAGTCCACTCTCCTTGGCTGCAAAGTTACATGGATGTCGCACAAGCTCTTCTCATTATATTAACCATGAGTGGACTTTTTCTGGGCAGACTAAACATGTAATGCACAGGTGGCAAAAACAAGGCCTGTGGGCTGAATCCGGCCCTCCACCTTGTTTTATCCGGCCCAGCGCCTTGTTTCTACCCAGCGCTCTCGCTTACCTGTTAAGTAGTAGTTACATTTATACAGTCCTAAAATTATATTCTGCCTTTTGAAGGCAACCGCAAGGCTGATGTGGCCCCTGGTGAAAATGAATTTGACACCTCTGAATAATGATTATAGCATTTAAAACCACATCTACTTGTTTTAAATGTAGATAATGGTTATAAGCATTTAAACCATATCTTGTTATATAAATATCTAACCACTATGCTATATACCCAAAATTAATATCATATTGTAGGTCAGCTGCAATTAAAAAACAGTTTATAAAAACTACATCTTTGGATTTTCAAATCTGGGCAAAACGTTATTAGAAGAGTTTCAGTTTTAAGGAATTACTTAGCTATATATTTTAATAGATACACTTATTAAATGCATTTTTGGCATTAGATTAAGTTACTTTCAAGTGGCACTCATCACCTTAGTAGAAATGCAGATGTCTTTAAGGTGTAAAGTGCACAAAATTATATCCAGGACTGAAGAGGGTCGAAAGCTCAATCAATGACAATGTCATTAAATTGAAAAGTAAAATCTTCAACCAGATATAGCTCAATTCAGCAGATGGAATTGTGCCATTCTGCTCCATGGCAGGTGTTAAAATGATTTAAAGCTGTAAAATCCGGTGATTTGATGTTATTATTTAAAATCTGTTGGCTGATATTTATCCAAGTACCAAAACTACATTCCCTCTTGGTTCTTTTAAAGTGTCTTCCTTTGATAAAGTTTAAAAAAAAAAAAACAGTTTGACTGTAAGTTCTTCATTGCTAATAATATTTAAAGACTATCAGCACTCCAGGCAACTATATTATGCAGGTAGTGCTGTATTTGTCATTTCTTCTTATTTCCAAGAATTTTCCTAAACCTGGATTTTGAAAGGCTGTATTCTTTAGTCAGAATGTGGTGTTTCCAGCACTGGCCAGTGACTCAGTTGGTTGCAGCACTGTCCCATGCACCAAAAGGTGATGGGTTCAATTCCTGGTCAGGCACAAACCTCAGTTGTGGGTTCACTCCCCAGTCTCCCATTAGGGCGTGTACAGGAGACAACCAAACATATGTTTCTCTCTTATATCAGTGTTTCTCTCTCTCTGTCTCTCCCTTCTCTCTCTTCAACATCAATAAACAAAAAACAATAATAAAATCAATAACCATATCCTCCAGTGAGAATTTAAAAAAGAAGAATGTGGAGTCTCCATTCAAAGAGACACTGAAATAGCTACATTAAGTAGCTTGCGGAGTATGGTTAAGTTAATTCTGAGGTACGTACCTGCAAAGTGACTTCAAACAGCTAATGCAGATACACTTTGAATGAACCACTGTGGAATGGGTGATTTAACTTTTGTTTCTGTTCTGTGTAGTTTCTTATTTCTGAACATGTCGTATACTTTTCATCCAAAGAGAAAAAAGTAAGAACACTATTCTGACTCTTTTCACTTGGAACACTTCTAAGGTTATATTTTTATTACCTAGTCCGTAGTGACAGATCAAATGTCTAGTGTTTCATTTATCATTCAGCAGAGTTATTTTTGACTTTAATACATAAGTCGTCAAAGCAGCATATCTTTCATTCCTTTCCTCTACCTTCCTTTGCTATTTTTTAAATCTACTTCTTTTGCGCAGATCAGAGTCTTGTAAGCAAAGGGAAACGGTTACTTCCTTTTGACAGGCTATTGAGTATCTATCACTTACCATTTCTGAAATTGTAAACCATCTTGGCATTTGGTTTTATCTTTTGCTTTGTTTGGCTACTTTTCATGATAGCTCTAACTCTTCTAAGTATGTATATGCAGTAATAGTGAACACTTCTTTTACTTCAGAATGTTGTGTTGAATATCCCTGAGGATTAGAAATTTGTCTTCTAAAATATTCTTCAGAGCAATGGTTCTCAACTGTTCATATACATTGGAATCTTCTACTTATTCTCATCTAATTTTGTTATTCCAGCTTATAAAAATCCCCAGTGCTCAGACCATTCTCCAGGCCCTTTAAACTGAACCCTGGAGCTGCGATCCAGGCATCACTATTTTGAAACCCCCAGGTGATTCCCATGGAAAGTTGAGTTGTGAGCAAATGATCTGCTGCAATGCTTCAGAAATATTGTGAGCATGGGGAAGTTAGGGGAAGATCTTGTTACAATGTATCTTCTGTTGTGGTAGTTCCTGGGTGCAGCCCAAACCTTTGCCCTGCATTTCGAACACCACCAGGTCACAGACCACATTTTGAGTATCGAGACTTGAATGAACTCTTGATTTCTTTCTGCCAAAGTCTCTAAAATAAGAATGACATCTTTTACTCCAAGTCCACCCATTCATTGGTCTTTACCTATCCCTCATGACTCCCCTAAAACAAAACTGGAATTGGCGGCAACAAGTATTTACCTCTGTACTCATGTAAAGAATGCAGCTTGCTCAGCAGAGGCAGAGGCCCCAAAAGCATTGTGTCCATTATGTTCTGTGACTCACTTTAATGTAGTAGGTGAAAATGAGTACATTTTAGCTGTTGCAATTATTTATTTTAGTAACAAACAGTTAAATTTTCTGTATTTTGTTGAAATATGAAATTGCTCATTCTTTTTTCATCAATTTTTGACCTGCAAAAATTACAACTTTATTGTTCAATCTAATAGTTTAAAATATTATTATCCAGCATAGGAAAGATAAAGGAAAATCACATTGCAATATATTTTTCCTCTTCATGTTAATTTATAGAGTTTATGCTGCTGATAGAACATAGAGCAAAATGATGTAGCAGAGGCTCTCAAGAAATAACACAGCTTCCAAGAGTAGATCTAAATACACTTTTAATTTGCCATCAGCAAAATGTTTTACTATACCCCCCTGTCTCATCAGTGTCTCCTTTCCTTTCTGTGTTCATGTCATGTAATTTTCTATCTACCCTCTTCTTGTCGGAACCTGGGCTTGGGAATCTCCTGCCAAAGGAAAGAAATTTCCGTATAGCATAAATTTGTGGAAACTGAGATTTATCAAGTGCCCCAGGAGCAGTTTTCGTGTCACCTAAAATTTCTTAAGCACCTTCCCAGGGTTGTAAACATATGTAAAGTTATTATTATTTATTTTTAAAATATGAAATGTCTAGTGATCAAGGTTAATTGTTTTGTGTTAGTAAAATAAGATGTATATCATTAAAAAATTAGACTAACTTTGATGTTGATTTGATTTGATTTATTCAAGAAACATTTCTCTTTTTTTCCTCACTTTTTATTGAATTTATTGGGTTAACACTGAGAATATAATCTCAGGGAGGAAGTAGTGAACATCATCAATGCCTCAGACAGATCAAGTGAAAAAAGAAAGAAAAATCTGAAAAATGACCATTAGATTAGGTAATATGTTAACATTTGTTGACCTTGACTGAACAGTTCTGCAATCCACATTTGCACAATTCCCAGAGAGAATTTGGGAAGTCTCTGGGCAATAATGAAATTGAGGTCAACAAGGAAAAGCCAGTTTTTCAAGAAGCTTGGTGAAAAGGGAAGTAGGGATTTATGTTGTGGATGTTGTTTTATTTTAGGAGCATAATTATGTGTTATAGGTATTGGGGAAAAGAACATATAAAGAAGAAAGGAGTTAAAAGATGGCTGAGGGCAAAGTGATACATGGACAAGTGTTGTTGGGTAGTCAGCATGGATGAGAAGTGAGAGGGAGAGGCTGAGGGAGTTTTATGAGCTTGTTTTTTCTCAGCGTAATAGGAGGCACAGCAATATGGTAAAAATGAGCAGGAGAGCTCAGAGCATGGTGTGTAGGAGTTGAGAGAACCCATAAAACATTTCCTCAGGGAATGGAAAACGAAGCCTCCTATTAATGTCTAAAGGGCATGCCGAAGTGTACTTGGAGCCCACTCACTTTGGTGACCATCTTCAAGATCAACACTAACCTTTTTCATTTCTGCTTGAATTGCCAGTGCTTATTAGTCATGTAATATGCTCGTCCAGTTTAAGGGAAAAACGGGGAAATGTTGATGGAGAAAAAATAGATGCTATTTTTAAAAAGGCATAAAGCTTTAAAGAGAGTAGTTTAACCCTTTAGATGATAAATTTACTTGAAACTTTTTTCAATAGCTAGGTTTTCAGTGGCTTTCTGTTCCATACTAATGTTTGCCTTAGTTTTATTTTGCAGTCCTTAAATAATACCATGTAAGATTTAAAATGTACCTTGAGTAGGAAGGACAAAGGTTAATTATTGAACACATTCATAACAGTGCTGTGAGCTACTGTGTCAAAATGTTATTTCAGTTGTAATAATGAGTTAACCGGTCATTGGATAAAATTTCAACCGTAAGTGACTTTAACACACGTTAACATCATGCCCAACAACCATAAAGAAAAACAACTCAAAAATATAGAGTTAAATTTAAATGGAATTCTAAAATATTTGTTTAACCTAAAGAAGCAAGGGTGGAGTAAAAATCAGCCACATAATGGATGGACACAGATAAAACAAATAGCAAAATAGCAGATCCATATCCAGCCAATTTTACCTTAAAGACATGAAGTGCTTTAAGATAAAATTGAAAAATATGTAAAAATCTAACCATACAGTGGTTATATAAATATTATACTACACGAAGTTAAGGACAAGGGCATTAAGAGAGGTAAAGAGGAAAGTATTAAAATGATAACAGGATCAGTTCATCGGGAAGACATTAAATATTTAAAAATTAGACCAAAACATTAAAAATTAGGAAGTACATAGATTTAAATGACACTATTAAACACCTTGTTCTAGTTGATATTTATAGAACATTGTTTCTAACAACTATAGAATATATATATTTTTTCAAATATACATTAAATGGCCACCAAGATAGACCATATGCTGGACCATAAAGATATCTTAAATTACAAAATATTGAAGTTTTATAGACTCTATTCTCTGTCTATAAAAGAATCAAGCAAGTATCAGTAACAGTGTATCTAGAAAAACCCTACATCTGTGAAATTAAAACCATTTCTAAATACCACTAGCAAATATTGCAGCTGAATGATAATGGATACCGCATACTAAAATTCATGAGAAGCTGCTAAAAGTACTAAGAAAGAAATTTATAGTTCTTAACTCTTACATGAGAAAAAAGAAGATTTAAGGATACAAGCCTTCAATTTAAGAGTTTAAGAAAATGAGCAAGTAAGCCCAAAATAAGTACAGGGAAGGAAATAAGATGAGTACAAAAAAAAATGAAATAGAAAATAGGCAAACGATAGAGAATATTAACATATTTTTGAAACATTGGTTCTTGGAAAACCTTAATCAATTTAATATCCCATAAAAAGACTGTTCAAAAATTAATTACTTACTATATCAAAATTGAAAACTTGTATTCATCAAAAGCTCTATTAAGAAAATAAAAAGTTAGGTCATGTACAGGGACAAAAAGGTTTACAATATACATATTACAAATACAAAGGACTTATAGCCAGAAAATATTAAGAACTCCTGCAAATTAGTAATAAAAAAGTAACAAACTAAAACCTCAATGAGCTGGCGTTTCATATCCATGGTAGTGGCTAAAACTAAGAAGACATGACAGTAATATTGAGGCTATGGTGCAAGAAAACTGGCAGTTTCTTTTCAAATTAAACATAGATCTTCCTTTTCAGCCGTAAATTATACTTCTATGTATTTATCCAAGAGAAAAATAGTCACAAAAATAATATATAAGAATATTCATAGCAACTGTGTTCATAATTACGAATACCTGAAAACAACCCAAATGTTCAGCAATAAAATAATAAACAAATTGAGTATATTCACACAATGGACTTACTATTTATCAAAAAAAACTATTGATACACGCAATGATGTAGATACATTTTTTTAAATATGTCAAGATAGAAGTCAGGCATGACAGAATACATATTAGTATGACTCAGTTTATAAGAAATTCAATATAGGCAAAATTAATCTACAATAGTAGAAGTCAGCACAATGGTTGGCCTTTGTGGGGTGGGGTAGAGAGTGGTAACGACTGACCAGAAACAGCAAAAAAGGGAACTTTCTGGGGTCATGAAAATGTTCTGTTTCTTGATTTGGCTGATGGTTATTTTGGTATATACAGTTATAAACATTTGTTGAATTATTCACTTAAAATCTGTGCATTTCAGAGATGCACATTTTACCTCAGTTAAAAAAAAAATGAGGAAAGAGAAATTTTGATGTGCTTCTCATAAACCAGATATAGTTTTTTCTTTTTTTAATTCTCATGTATAAATTCTAAGCTTCTCGAAATTCTCAACTAAAGAAAGGAAAGAGGCATGTCCTTAGCGAACCACCTTCTCTAATTAGTAGGCATAAAATTCAATACTTCTATTACTTGATTCATGTTTTGCTTTAAATTATTCTGAAAACCTTCCTGCAGAGTTCCTAATAATGATCAAATCATTTAGCAATTATTGGGCTGTTACTATATACCAGAAACCCTTCTAAGGGCTTTCATGTTTATCTCATTTAATCCTCACAGCACCCTATGAAGAAAGTACTATTATAATCCCATTTTACACATGAAGTATCAGAAGCACAGGGGTTTAAGTCATTTGTCTGGAATCACACAGTTCGTAAGGGACATAACAGGGCTCTACCACCAAACTCTCTGATGTCAGATCATGCGCTGTCCTCCCTGTTGCCATTCCGTCCTGCACAGAGGGTTGCTTCTATGTTCCACAGTCAGTTGCGTCACCATTTGGCCATTCTCCCCCTATTAAAGCCACTCAGAATCTCAGCAAACACAGCAGCACCAATTGCTAAATCAGAGTCTGAATGAGCTTTATGGCTCCTCCAATCCCATCTCCCAATGCTTTGAGAGCAAAGCCCTTCCGAATGGGAAGCTCACCGGAGCACTGCATACCTGTAGGTTTGGCCATTCTACAAAGCTGATCTGGTGGAAAAGGTCAGACTGAGACTGGTGCTCACCTCCTAACCATATTCTGTCCCACGTTCAACATGTGGAACTTTATGTTTCAAGAAACCTGATATTCCACAACCCTCGAGGCAGACAATTGTGTTAAACAATTTTATAGCATCTTTCTTCCCAAGCAGGCTGGCTTATTCTGTCCCTGTTCGGGTCATTATCTGAACCATGTTTTGCCAGTATTGATGCTAAGCTGTGAAGTATAAATACCCTGCAGAACTGGTTCTCAACAGTTTCAATTTTTCTTTCTACCCTTAATATATTTTATTAGTTCTAGTAACACAGACTAAAATGAAATTTCAGACTCTGCCCATTTTTTTCCAGTTTCTGATTGCCTCCTTGAGATACAAAGCACATACTTAGGGTCCTGCCCATTCACCCTCCTGTGGATTGTATACATCAAACCACAGCAAGCTGCAAAAGGTTCTTATGGTTGTTAAGAACATCAAGGGCTAAGGTTTCTACCCTGAGGCACACACTAGCCAAGTGATACATCCAGCACCTAAATTCATCCATGCTTTCTTAGGAAGCCCAAAGGATTTCATTAATTCTGAGCATAAACTCAGGTGTCAGAGGAGTTGGTTTAATATTCAGCAGTTCTCAAAAGAAGCTGCTTATGGATAATTAAAAAAGGGTCAATTTTATTTGCATAGCCTACTGACGCTTTGACCTCTGGCAGCTGGGCTTTTGCTTTTCAACTTTTGGCTGCAGGTTCATGACCAATGTCCTAGTTCCTGTTGGGTTCTGGGGACAGAGAGTTAACCCTGTAAGGACTTTGGTGACCTGTTTACCCAGGGTGGATATAACAGAGCAGGTACACGTGAGATAGACCTTGATGTTTCCGCTGGAAAACCTAGTCACCGAGATGCCCTTATTTCCATCCAGTATGCACTCAGACTTCACCAGAGAATGAATACCATTTCCATGAATAATTTCAAGAAAGCCTCATATTGACCTAGGAGGTATTAAGGTTCCATATGAGCTGAGCAGTTTGGACACACATTTATCTTTCCTACGGAGCAGCGCAAAGATGATTCATCCTCTATATTCAGAAAAACTGATTTACACAATCAGAAAGGAAACATTCACTGTGACAATGAAAAGTGGACTTTTAACACACGACTTCATGGGTTAGACACACCCTGTTCTGTACCCTTAGATCTTGAAAGTACTTTTTCAACCTTATTTTTGGTATTTCATAATCACTGTGAATATACTCATTAGCAAACACTCTAACATTTTTATGTAATTTAAAACCCCAATTTTTTAACTACTGCAAGGGTTTGGCATGGAATTGAGAGGAATTATTTTCACAAAACCCTTTAGTGTAATATTTTGCTGGAGAATTAGGGTTTTTTTAGGCACTTTAGAATTAGGTACTAAGATTTTTTCCTGCGGATTATTTTGTTAAAAAATAATCTTTTTCCAAAAATAATTTTTAAATGGAGAAATAAGATGACTTGGTACAGGATGCTGATGCAAGGAAAGTTTAAAAGTTAGGTCTTAAAAAGAGCTTGGTTGCTGAAAATATTGGAGGCAGAGGCAGATTATTTTTAAAAGTAGTACATACACACAAGAAATGAACACTATAATGGATTATCCCGGAGATTTATTTTGGGTCTTATATGGCTGTAAACACTGTCAGTCCCCTGTGCTTAGATGCTCAGGCAGGCTCGTGCAGGGAAGCGCAGATTGCATAATGAGACCAGAGGCAGACTGGGTGGGTGGTGGCTGCTCTCCAAAATCCCTCATTTTGATGGAATCGAGCATTTCTTTAAATAGGATTTCACAAGAACTTATTTAGCTTCAGTTTTCTAAGATAAAAAGTCATAGATTATGGTTTAAAAAGATGGTCATACCCTAAGCTCTTTTAGCCCAGAATGTTTTATGTGTTTCCCTGAATGAAATTTCACAGTGGCCCTGTAGTAAGTAAGCAGCACAGGCTGCAGCAGAGAATCTGGGCCAGCTGCTCCTGCCAGATACTGTTCTCACCACACGCAGTGCACTTAGCTGTGTTCAGTGCACTCATTCAACATCTTTTCACAGCACTTACCCATATCCCTCCTTTGGAAATGTCATACCATGAATTATGAGTGTATTGTCGCAGGGATACATATTGTGGATTAGGTATAACTTGTACAATATCTCAAGGTACCCTACTACTTGCATAATATTGACAGACTGGTAAGCATCCAAAAAGTAGTAATATCAAGACTAGGAAAATGAAAGCACTAAGGGAATTACAAAAAATAAGAAAATATATAACACACTAGTAGAAATGCTGAATGATTATGGCCGTAGAAAAGTTAAAAGAGCTAAAAGGAAAAAATATATGAGCTACAAAATGAGCTCAGTTACAAGGGAAACTTCAAAAGGAAAGTCATTTAGTGAAAAATTTTATCACTTGATTTTCTTCAGTTACGTGTTTTAGCTTATAAATGCGTTAGATAATATTCCAGAGGGAAAGTCAAGTGTCTGTGTATGTTTTTAATCCAAAAATGAAACACGAATATTTTAAGCATTTATACTTTAACTTTATTTAACTTTGTAAAAAAGTACATTCTGACATTGTCTGTGTAAGTAAACAAGTTTGTGCATGACTTTGTCCAAAGCCTCTTGGTCCCTCAAAGGATATTAATACATTTCAGAATTTATGAGCTGTAGTGTATCTTTTTAAAGCCAAGGGAAGAGTTAGTTCTAAATTGCATAAAATTTCAGAGGAGTGTTTATATTTTAGTTTTATTTTATTTCTGAACTTTAATTATTGGCAAGATTTAATAGTGGAGGCAGATCATTTTAGCAATGTGTTAAAATATATTTCATATACCAAAGAATTGTACTTATGCAGTGTATCAATGCTATATGCATGTAAACCCTGAAAAAACTATCAATCAAATATGTCAATCATAGAAAAAACAGGGAGATGTAGAGGTTTAAAATTAAATGCTACACTTTGAAGAAACGTATCAAACTTTCTTCCTTCTTTCCTCCTATCTTCTTTCTTCTACTTCTTTTTTTTCATCTTTCCTCTTATCAGCAAGTCATATACTTTTCTTGGAATGCAGCAAATTAAACACATTTACCTGAGGTCTTAAATATTTTCTAATCTGTACTTCATGTCTTTTAAAACTCTGCTGTCTTTGTTAGCATGATAGCTAAAACTTCTCCCAAAGAGCAGATTGTTTTGATAAGTTTAACATTTCTCACAGTCTTCTCTGTGTCTTAATATTGATCTGTATTTTATAAAGTACTGAAAAACTAGAAACTCATAGTTTTTGAAACTCAAAAACTATGAGAGCATATTATCTTTGATACTATTGAATTGGAAAGAGAATAGGAGAACATATTATCTTTGATACTATTGAATTTCTTTTTTTTTTTTAAATATTTTATTTATTTATTTTTAGAGAGAAGGGAAGGGAGGGAGAAAGAGAGGGAGAGAAACATCAATGTGTGGTTGCCTTCATGTGTCCCCCACTGGGGATCTGGCCTGCAACCCAGGCATATGCCCTGGTTGGGAACCGAACCAGTGACCCTCTGCTTCACAGGCCCGCGCTCAGTCCACTGAGCTACACCAGCCAGGGCTGATACTATTGAATTTCTGTGCATGATGTAGCTCTTAAAATATCTTCAACATAGTACCAAAAAATGCCTTGGTTTGATAGACTTTTCAAATATACTTATATATTTGTTTTAGTGGCTTTGAGGCTTCATTTCATGGTGACTTGTTGTCCTGTATCATTAATTCCTCTTACTTGAATACACAATGTAAACCTAAAAAGGCTAAAGATTTAACTTGTTCTGGGTGTGAGTGGGGATAGTTATTTGACTTTTGTTTGCCTTTGGACATGGTGAAAGGGCATAAGATATTTCTAAGAGTAGAATAAAAGTTTGGATCTTCAGACTAGATCCCTCCTGGCCTTTTTGAATATTACCCCAGCTTCCAACAGATGCTGATTAACTTAAGTTTGTACCTAAAACAGATTTAAAGTTTTCTTTGACCCACTTCTATCTGTAGATTTCCAGAAGAAATCAGTCAAGCCACAGGAATGAATGACACTTTTCAAAGTTGATATCTTCGTTTACTATCTTTTCTGAAGGAATTAATTTATTTGAGCACTCTGCATTCAATATGAATAAGCTAAATTTCAGTTATGGAACTTACTAGCACTTCCTTACACTTTTAAAATTTCAATCTTGTATTTGAGTGCTCATCATTTTTAACACAGAATGTCCTGCATTCTGTTCACAGGTTCCCATAAGTCTGCAAAGCCTATACCATTTAATTGAGCAGTAATATTAAACCAAAAACCAAATAGTAAAAGAATTTAAAGTCAAAGTACATTAATGGAGTGATCACTTCAACACCTGATTTGACAACCTATAATAAGCCATCATAATACTATTAGTTGAGGAAGCTGCTAGAACAAAGATGCAGAAAACTTGCTTAAATAATATGGAAGTAGAAAATTATGTCCTCCAAAAATATGTGTGCAGTTTTGGCCACTCCACTTAGGTGATCACTCTGAAGCATTTGCAAAGAGCACTGGCTTTTGACACAAGAATACTTCTGCAATATTCTGGAACTGAATTTGCTACATTTCTCCTTAAAACAGTTTACTCTAATTATGACACCATGAATTTCTGTGCACGCTTTAGATCCCTAAATATTTATCTCATCTGCTGGTTAGTCATGTTTGAAAATTCATGCAATTGTTTATTGGGAAGTTGGGATGGCTGGGGTAGGGGAAGTGATGGGGGGCAGGGAATGGAGACAACTGTATTTGAGCAACAATTAAAAATAATTTAAAAAGTAATGCAAGCATCTTGCAAAAAAAATCATCATCCAAAAATGTTATAAAATGTATATTTGGCTAGTAACAAATTATTATCTATACAGATTTCATTAGACATGAAATGGATCTTAACATCTACAACAACACTGCAAAGGAGAATCTTAAAAAGGACTTGCAACTAAACCATTCTTGGGAATATAAATATAGAATAATGGTAAATGTAAATATTTTGCCTAGGTAAAGGGAATGAGATTTTAAGGTATAAATTCAGTTATAATTTTATATTCTAAAGATTGACAACTTATGTCTAACTTGTTGTTGTTGGGTGTTGCATGTATGTCTGTTAGATACATTTGGGTTGGTAGGTCGAAGAGAATTTTACAGGCTCTTTGCTGTCTTCTTCCTTCCTGGGAAGGGGTGCGTACCTCTTGCCTGCTGCCTGCTGCCTCCATAAGAGGTTCTGGATCTCTGGTCCGTGTGGGAAAGTGGCAGCCTGAGGCCACCTCACAAGTGCCTTGTCCTTCCCTTCCCCACTCTGCACACACAAAAGAAGAGAGACTGAACCTTACAAAAACAAATCCCAGAAATAGAACTGGATGCTGTTTGGGTTTTGTTGTTTAATTTGTTTTTCAGTCACAGTTGAGATACAATATTGTATTAGATTCAGGTGTATAATGTAAGATTACACATTTAGGTAACCTTATGAAGTGGTCACCCTGGTCAATCTAGTACCCATCTGACACCACACATAGTTATTACAGTATTATTGGTTATAATTCCTATGCTGTACATGACATCCCTGTGACCATTTTTATAACTAGTAATTTGTACTTCGTAATCTCTTTCACCTTTTTCACTCATCCCCCCAAGCCCCT
The DNA here is from genome assembly GCA_039655065.1 of Glossophaga mutica. Lineage (NCBI taxonomy): Eukaryota > Metazoa > Chordata > Mammalia > Chiroptera > Phyllostomidae > Glossophaga > Glossophaga mutica. Next base: position 166,193,127 of record CM077303.1, read on the forward strand.
CCCATCTGGCAACTGTCAATTTCTTCTCAGTATCTATCAGTATGTTTCCGTTTTGTAAATTTGATGGTGTTTGGATGGATAGATGAATGGATGGATGGAAGGGAGGGAAGAAGGGAAGGAAAATGGGGGTAGGGAGGAGAAAGGGTCAGGGAGGATGGATGATTAGATGGATTGATGGGTAGAGAAATTGGAATTAAAATGGGATTTGAAGAAACATTCAAGACTTCCCTTCTTGACTCCAGTAAACATTTTTGCCATATTTACTCCAAAGCAACATGTTAAATTACTCCTACTTCCCCATGAAAGTAATGTGTCATACTCTGATTTCAAAGACAAGAAAAAAAGCCACGTGCACAAAGTACAATGGTACAGGCATACTTAAGAATGAAACCAAATCATTAAAAGTAACAAATGTTAAGGGGAATACAACACAGTTTACATGGTATCATGAATCTGGCAGCATACTTCTGTATTTCATAAGTTTCAGTATTTGTGTTTTTGTTTTTATTTGTCTCTTAAATATTCTAATTTCTGTTGATCCATTGGTTGTTTAAAAGTGTTTTAATTTCCATGAATTTGTGACTTTCCACTTTTACTTCTGTTATTGATATCTAGCTATCTTATTATGTCTAGAGAGGATTCTTTTAATGATATTTACTTTTTAAATCTGTCTGTTCTAGAAAATGCCCTATGTTCACTTGAAAAGAATGTGTATGTTGTTGTCAGGTGTTGCACGTGTGTCTGTTAGATATATTTTGGTTATTGTGTTAAATCCTCTATTTCATTGCTTATCTTCTATTTGGTTGTTCTATCAATATTAAGAGTGGAATCTAGAAATATACAACTATTACTATAGAACAATTTCTCCTTTCAATTTTGTCAGCTTCTGTTTCATATAATTTGACGGTTCATCATTAGGTGCATAAATATTTTTAATTCTTTATCTTCTTGCTGTCTGGAACCTTTTATAAATATATAATTTTCTTTTTTGCCTTTTGTAATATTTTTAATTAAAATCTATTTTATCTTATATTAGTATAGCAACCCTGCTCTCTTTTACTATTTTACATGGAATGTTCCATACTTTTACTTTCAATATATTTGTGTCTTTAGATCTGAAGTTAGTGCCTTATAAACAACATTATGTGATTGTATCCATTCTTCCAATTTATGTCTTTTGATTGGAGAGTTTAATTCAATTATATTTAAAGCAAATCTCTGCAATAACTAACGACTTCTGTCATTACATTATTTTCCTTGTAGCTTTTTGGTCCCTCATTTCAACATTGCCTTCTGTTGTGTTTAGTTGATTTTTCATAGTGGAATTTTTTAATTACTTTCTCATTTCCTTTTGTTTATATTTTATAGCTATTTTATTTGTGGTTGTCATGATGATTATATTTAACATCCTAAAGTTATAACCCTTTAGTTTGAGTATATATACCAGTTTAATTTCAATTATATAAAAAACTACTTCTTTGTATCTCCATCCATGGCACCTTTGGTTGTTCGTGTCATAATGTCACAGTTTTATGCATTCTGTGTTCAAAAACATAAATTATCAATTTTTTAAATGCATTGGTCTCCTAAATTATATAGAAAAAAAATTAGAGTTAAAAGCTAAAGTTATGATAGTATTAGCCTTTAGACTACAGTAGTTTTAGTAATACTCACTTTTATAATTTTCCCACGGGTTTTCCTTTATTGAGATTTTTATTTTTTTCTATGGCTTTCAGTTATGTGTAGAGTTCTTATAGTTCACCCTGCAGGAATCTTTTGAGCATTTCTTTCAGAGCAGATCTACTGGTGACCACCTCCCTCAGCTTTATTTTATCTGGCAATGTCTTAGTTTCTCCCTCAATTATAAAGGACAGTTTGCCAGATACTAGATTATTTATTGGCAGTTTGTTCTTTTGTCTTCATTTTCGTTTTGTTGTGTTGTGTTTTGTTTTGAACATTTTGTATATATTGGCCCACTGCCTTCTGTCCTCCAAGATCTCTGTTGAGAAATCTGCTAATAATTATATTGAGAATTGCCTACAGGTGAAATGTCACATTTCTCTTCCTGCTTTCAAGATTATCTCTGTGCTGTTGAAAGTTTGATTATAATTTGTCTTACTGTGTGTCTCCTTGAATTCATCCTATTTGAAATTCCTTGAGATAGTATTTATTTATATGAATATATTTCATCAAATTTAGAAAGTTTTCAATAAGTATTTCTTCAAATACATTTTTCTCTTTTCCCTCTGGGACTCCCATGATGCATCTGCTGGTCCCCTGATGGTCCCCACAGTTCCTTGGACTGTGCTCACTTTTCTTCAGCCTTTTTCTTTCTGTTCATCAGACTCGATAATTTTGGTCATTGTAGCTTATAGTTTGCTAATTTGTTCCTTTACCATCAAATCTGCATTTGAATTCCTCTGGTGATCTTTTAGTTTTATTATTTATTTTACTATTATACTTTTCAGCTCCATAATTTCTTTTTGTTTTTTAATATCTGTCTCTTCATTTATATTTCCATGTTGTCCCCACATTTTTTTTTGTTTCTGTCCATCTTCTTTTAGTTCTTTAAGTATCTTTAAGGCAGCTATTTTTGAATCTTTGTTGAGTGTATCCACTATCAAGTGCTTTTCACGGACAGTTTCTGTTGATTTTTTTTCTTTGAATGAGCCATACCTTTTTGTGAATTTTTGTTTGAAACTGGACACTTGAATCTAATAACGTAGTAAATTCGGAAATCAAATTCTTCTCCTACCCTAGAGTTTGCTGGGTTTGATTATTGCCTTTTTTTTATTATTATTGTGGCAAGCTGTCTCTGTATTGAGGTTCAGCTTGAAGTATAAACTTAGGGTCTTCTCAAGTCTTTTCTGAGGCTTTTCCTGGGCATGCATGGCCACTTTTCAGTGTTACCCATATACATAGTTGTTCTGAGCGTTCCACTGGTTAATAGCTGGCCCCCAAAAGGAGAAAAATGGAACATGCAGTCTCTTCAGTTCCTTTGGAAGTCAGGTCAGCCAAAGGGGGAGGGGCTTGCAGTCATGGAGAGGTGCAGCAGCCAAGGCTGTCTGTCTTTCTGTCTGCGCCTCTGTGATCACAAGCATGAATCAGTGATCAGAGCAGGTGCATTGATGCCTGTCTCAGGAGTTAAGGGTGAAGGATAGACAGCTACTACTGTGCTAAGAGCTGAAATTGACTAAAATCAACCACAATTTACAGGCAAGCCTTCCCCTGGAAGTTGCAAGCCTTCAATAGAGTCAAGTTACAAAAGAGTTATCTTAGACCAGCAATCTTCAACCTTTTCCATCTCGTGGCAAACATAAAGTAATTACTAAAATTCTGCAGCACATCAAAAAATATATTTTTTGCCAGCCTCACCAAAAAAAGGTATAATTCGGATTTATTCACACCAGACAGATATTGTTGTTTTGGCTATTATCAATTTTTTTATTTGCCAGTCCAAGGGAAAAAAAGCTCAGTGCCCTGGACTGAATAGAAAAGTATTGCATGTTTTAATATTCTTGTGACACATCAGTTGAAAATTGCTGCCTGAGGCAGATTCGGCCAGTGCTGTTGGTATCTAGGTGGGGAGACAGATTCCTGATACTTTACTGCCATCTTCCCAGAATTCTCTCTGTAAATGAATTTTTTATAATGAATTACTCTTTAAATTTTACATTCTTTCATTAATGAATTATTTCTGTTAGGTAAGGGAACGCTTTAGGATTTTGAGGTTTATTTGATTTGAAGATTACTGAACACTAAGGATCTCAAGCAGAGTAAACAAACAACAGCAACACTATTTAAAGGGATGGTGGGAAATATGGGAGATCATGTCATTTTGCTTTATCTAGATTCCGTTTCCTAGTATTGACCACATATTCTGATAAGCGGTCATGTTAGTTTTCTATTAGTAAATTAGTAAATTAAGTAAATTGGAGCTTATTAAGAGGCTTAATAGACCAAAAAATCTTTAAAACATAGAGGCAAAGGGTGAAAATAATAAAGACATAAGTTGGTAATAAAAGAATTAGGAATTACTCTTCTAAAACTTCCATGAGTCTTAATTTATTTTCTAATTTAAAAATACCAATAATATTTTGCAATAAGATACAGTTACCGGCTGCACATACTTTAAGAAAATCTCCTCTAAATGTCTGAGTAGTTATCAAAAATTATATAATTTTAGAACCAGATAAGACTTTAAAGATTACTTTTATTTGGTTGATAGACTTTAAATTGCAAAGTTATTAGTTCAGAAATTCAGAAATACCTCTCTCAGTATTACAGTGGAAAGCATCTCAGTAAGAGAAAACTGTGTTGGTTTGTTGCGTAGGGGATTATTTTTATATGCTGTGCATTTCCTTTAGATAGTGATAAAACTGTCGGAGGCTCATTTAGCTTCCATCGGTTATAAAGAGCACTGCAGTTTAAGACAGATTTTGAAAATTATCCTTTGAACTCATGCAGACTTTCTGAGAATGCCTGTGTAGTCCACCAAAAAATGTCCAATATTCTCCAATTTAAAATTTCCAAAAGAAAATGAAAGAGGAGCTTTCAAAAACTAATCAATTTTTCATAGGTCAAAGTGCTTGTGATTTAATGAGAAAAATCAAAGTTAAATTTATTAGATAGAGGTTTAGATTTTCTACAGTACTTTTAGAATAAAGGCTATTGATCTTGTTTATTGAACTATAAATTAAAACACAGTGATAAATGTATTTTAATCATTAATAGTATAGATTTTATACTGCCCAAATAAAAAGTATCTGACTTCTAAAATGGGTGGCATGGAAAAGAAAAGTTGCACCAGAAGTAAAAAAAAAAAGATCCAACAGTACTTTCTTAACAATATAAATACCCTTTCTAATGAAAATGCAAGCTTAAGAATGCAACCTGAATGTCCTGACAGCCGTGTTGTTCTCTCAGCTTCCACAGATGACAGTGCAGCCGAGAAGAAAGGGGGGACCCTGCACGCAGGCCTCATTGTTGGAATTCTCATCCTGGTCCTCATTATAGCAGCAGCCATTCTTGTGACAGTCTATATGTATCACCACCCAACGTCAGCAGCCAGCATCTTCTTTATTGAGGTAAGTTTCAAGTATTACACATAAAAACTCTGCTAGCTGACAAACTCCCGCCATCTGCTAACATCACTTGTACTTTAATATTTAGCACATTACTTCTTCATTTTGCATTTGGGAGCTGGCTGATTTCTCTGTCTCTCTCTCTCTCTCTCTCTCTCTCTCTCTCTCTCTCTCTCTCTCACACACACACACACGCATTGATAGATTGCTTTCATATGATGAGTTCAGTTATCTCATCTCAGGAGCTTTTAAAAAACAACCTGTCTTGCCTTTTATAGATCTAAAGGAAAATAGAAACCATACTTTTTTGTCCTATTACACCAAATATGTTAACCAGCTGTTCTGATTCTGGAAGGAAATGCAGCATATGCTGGAGGCTAAAGAACATTTCTTAAATCAATTAATCAGTAAATACTAATTGAATACTGGCTGGGATGTATGATACTGTACAGTGAGCCCGCTCTTGAACTGCTCACAAACAATTTAGGAAAAGTAGTAGCTTTCATTATAAAATAGCAATAAGATAATGGGATCAGCTATTACCACTTTATGTAATGTGTGTATATTTATACATTCATGTATAATTGCACACACATTCTTCATACAAACACAAGGAAAGCACCATGCTAAATCAGTATTGTGTTTTCATGTCCAGAACGTAAGTTCAAGGCCAGTACCCCAGAGCAGTGAGGTGAAGGACCAGGGTCTGTGTATAGAGGGCCAGAGCCAGACCCTGATGACCAGAAGGCTTGACAGTGGGAAGCCTGGGGGCCACAGGATAAAGTCAGTGTGGCCAAGTCACCTTCTGTCCTGCAGATGATTGGGCTTCCGGGCTCCCTCTATGTGCAACTTTCATTCCAGCATCTTAATGGGTCACTGCTCTTCCAACATCAGTAGAGCAATAAAGGAAATCTTTCCCTTCAGATTTTCAAACATGTAAAGTTTAAATATTTTCTAATTCATTGGTTGATACATACAAAGGTTACTTAGAATTTTGTTCATTTGTTAAGTAAGGAATTATACAGCCTTTTAGAGTACAAAGTCAAAATTACCTTTGTCACCTTTAAAAAGAGGAGATGAATAAAAGTCAGGTAAATAATCACTCAGAAGCCCTATATTGCCTCTCTCCTGTCTGTTGAATCAAGTATAGCTTCTTTAGGTCAGCGTTCAAGGCCTCGGCAAACTGGATTTGTCTGTCTTTCTGGCCTTTACCCCATGGCTTCCCAACTTGAAGCTGGCACTGCCACCAAATATCACTCTTTGTTCTTCTCCATGCACACCCCCAATTTTTCATGCCACCAGGGCATTGCTTACTCTGTTTCCTCCACCAAGAAAGCCTCCCACTTCCACCTCAGTTTTTGAGTTTAAGACCCAAACAGCCTTCAATGCCATGTGCCCTGTAAGCTTTCCTGGACCATTCTCTTTCTGGACAGCTGGACATACCTTACATTCTCCTCTGATGTTTGATCCATCGTAACAGTCATATTTTCTCCTGCATTTCTGTTCTGCATTAGGGTTAAATATGTGCATGATTTATTGCACCTTACAGACTTTTAAGTTCTGTAGGATGTGGAGTAAATAACTTAAGTTTCTTTCAAATAAGTGATACCCCATCAATATTTCCTGTGGGAAAAAAAGATAACAAATATTCTAAGACATCTCAAGATTCCACTAAAATTTCACATGTGACATATTCCAGAAATGGAATCTTGTTTAAAACCCTAAAAATGGAGACATTATCAAGAGTTTCACTAGTTGGAAAGCTGTTAAGTTTTGTTAATGTGCTGGATTTCCACAGAAGAAAGTAGAGCGCTAACCCAAGGTCACGAATGCATGCCTCAAAGAGCTGACAAGTGACAAGCTGTAAGCTTCAGCGACTAACCAGACAACAGGCTGCTGCTGTCACCCTTCACATGTTTAAGCCTTTAATACGCTGTGCAGTTTATTTTTTGACGTTGTGAGAAAAAAGATACTGTGCAATATCTGATGGCAATGGTATTAGTGGAAAATTGCAGAGTGCAAAAGACCTACTTCACACCAGTTCGCAGCAATCCCTGTATGAATACAAAGGGAGACTGGAGAATAGTGAGAAAGTATTTTTTTTTCTGGCCTTTGCCTCTTTGAATCAATCTTATTATTTTATAAGCAGAGCCTATATGTCCCTGTGTTTGTGTGAATATTTGCACATATATTATTTACAGAATATTTAGTGCTAGAAGGAATCCTAGAGATAATTTGGTCCTTTTCGCTCACAATACGAAGGAAGAGACCAATGCTCAGAATGGTGGAGGACTTCTCCAAGGTCAGAGAGCCATAATTCTAGAAGAACTCTCTGGTCTTTCCACATTCAAGTGAAGCAGAACCATACCGCAGGTTCCCAGCTATTCTCCTCTTGGCCTTTTTCCTTCCAACTGAGTCGGCTATCAGTTTCTGCTTAAATCACTACTTCTCTGAACCCCTGCTATCCTCATGCAGCTCACAGTGGCCGTGAGGTGGGTGATTTTTGAAGATAATTATAACTTTACTATGATTAAAGTTGACCTGTGTTTGTAACACGAACCCAGGTCCGTGATGACTGTATAGTTAGTGAAATGTCAGATCTTTGAATTTGAAGGCTTCAAATGACCTTATATTGTAGTTATTGGTGCATAAAGAGATGCAGCTTACCAATATTGTGCACATTGCTTTTTATTTCATGCTATAGTACTAATTTTTAAAATGAAATTGATGCACTTTTTTGCATTGTGAAAGCAATGCCTGTTCATTATAGAAAACTTAGAGAAATATAAAAGGAAGGAAAAGTAGTCACCATCCCAACATGCAGAAACAGTCATTTTTTCTATTTTAATTTATTTTCTTCTGGAATTTTTATGAGCATTTTTGACGTTTGCCCATTTAATATAATTTCATTTTCAGTAAATTACAAAATGACATTCTTTTTATCAAATAACTTTTTCTACTTTACTAACTTTTTAAACACATTTTAATGACTGTATATTATTTCATCAGCATTCACTCAGTAGTTTTATATAGCTTGCCATTTATGCTAAGTGGCAATTCAGAAAGCACTGGGGGCTTAATGTTGCCCATAAGTCAAAAAGAACCCCATTTCAAACAGGTTAAGACTGTGTTAATTAGTTTCCTATTGCTGCTATAACAAATTACCAAAACCCTAGTAGCTTAAAGCATCACACAATTATTATCTTACATCTCTGACAGTCAGAAGTCTAAAGTTTGCCTCACCAGGCCAAAGTCAAGGTGTCAGCAAGGTTGGTTCCTTCTAGAGGCTTCAGACTTTAGCTGCTGCTTTCAGCTGCTGGAGGCTGCTTGCATTCCTTGGCTTCTGGTCCCTTCTTTGCATCATTCCAACCTCTGCCTCTGTCATAATATTTTTTACTACTAACTCTGAGCCCTTACCTTCTTCTTGTAAAGCCCCTTGTGAGGTCTTTAATCTAAACACACGTACAAAGTTTGTTTTACCATAGAAGGTGCCACTGACAGTTTTGGGCAATTAGGACAAGGACATTTTGGGGAGGCCATTATTTTGCCTACCACACACTGCATCAAATGCAATATGCATCACACACTACCCATTAAACTATGATACACCCTGGACCATAAGACACATCGCAGTTTCAGTGATATTAAAATGTATAACCCAGTGTATATCTTCTGTATTCCCCAGTGAAATCCACATTGCTTCAAATGCTACAGAAATTAGTTCCTGTGCTAGATACTGTGTATATTTTGATAAAATTTGTTGATTTCACCTTCCTGGCAGGGGTGTCCAACCTTTTGGCATCTTTGGGACACAGTAGAAGAAGAGTTTTCTTGGGCCACACATTTAGATACACAAACACTAACAAAAATGGATAAGGGGGAGAAAAGGTTTTAAGTAAGTTTACAATTTTGTGTCGGTCCGCATTCATAGACATCTTGGGCCATATGCAGAAGCCTGGACACCCCTGTTAGTGGATATAGCAGAGTTAACAGATCTACTGCTGTGGAGCATTGTGGCTCTTCTCATTTTTTGCTATTATAATTAGCCCCATTGTGAACAGAACAGTGATAACAGTGAACACTTACTAAATTCACTAGTGGAAGTGATTTGCACTTATTACTTCATTTAATCTTCATTAAAGATTTTATAAGGCACTAAGATGATCTCCCTGTCATAAATGAGGAAACTGAGGTACAGAATTTAAGTAACTTGCTCAACATCAGGCAGCTAGTCAGTGGTGGAATCAGTACTGAGCTGAAGTTCTCCAGAGACCATATCCTTAACCACTAGGCTATTCTGCCGCACTGGGTGTAGAAATATAGGAAGATGTATAACTATGGGCATACATTGTGTGCTTAGAATGGATTCCCGAAAATAGAATCAAAAGAAAGAAATAAAGAGTTTAAAGGTACTTAATTAATATTGCCAAAATCATGGCCAAAAAATGTCTAATATCTTACGTAACTGCTGTTGTTATGTCTATTTATAGTGCTGATAAAGACAGTTATTTATGTGTTCTTGCAGAAAATATATTTTGTGGATACAAACACTCTTACTCATCTAAAGTGTTTACATAGCATTTTTAGCTTTGAAACTTCTTGTCTGTAGGAAGGAAATGGAATAAAGTGTAAATTAAAATCTAATCTAGAAATATATTCTTATATGGAATTCTAAGTAAATGTGACTAAATGCAATGAAATGACTAAAGTGAAAAGAAAAGTAGATGAGAATAAGGAAGCCTGGATCATAAAGCAAATAATCACCCCATGTATTGTATAGTTCAACAATAATTGAATTAACTATTTGCATTCTATGTGTTCATATATAGGATCAGTAACAAGGGTTCCATTTTCCTAAGACATTCAGTAGTCTATTTTTTATGAACTTACTGTATTTTGCCATGTATGATGTATTCCCTTTTCTAGTGTACTCCCACATTTTTGGCCCAAATTTTCGGAAAAAAAATCTTTTGTTTTAATTTTTTAATTCAATTATTTATTTATTCATATTCAGAAACAAAACTGATTATTGTATTCCAGGGTATTATTTTGATATGGATATCATTATTGCTTTCTAGAGTTGCACTTTTAATTCATAAGCATAAATAAAAGAATTAAAAACATTTATATAGATACGGAATTAGTACTACCCATGTATAATATGCATCCTTAATTGTTTTCAAAAATTTGGGAAAGAAAATATGCATTATACATGGCAAAATATGGTATCTTCTGCATTCCCTCTTCAGATCTTACACTGAGCATTTTCTTTGACTTTTAAATAACTAAATGTTATGTATGTTTTCAGGTTATGTTTACCTATCTGCCTTTTCTCAGTAAATTTTATTTATTTTTCTTTTTTTCTCTTTAGTAAATTTTAAAAAGATATTTGATTTTGACCAAAATCATTGTGTTATGTAAGAGTGACTAAAAGCTTTTTTAAAATTAAGTTTATTATCTTGAAACAAAAGAGAAAACACATTCAAATATGCATATGTCCCTTAATTTTTAATATATTTTAATGATTTTAAAATTTTAATGATTTAATGATTTTAATACTACTAAATTTTTAATTTTTTGGAAGAATTTGATATGCCCTAGGTTCTACATTGTTTGCTGAACATTAATAGGCACAAATTCTGTGGTTTATAATACATTTTAGTGTTGCATGAATATGGGTTATGGATATAAATGTTCCCACTGTTGCATACTATCACACAACATTAAGATTTTTAAATAAAATACATAAACTGTAATCTAATTGAAGGTAAAGAAAATAATATTATAAAGAGGTAATCTTATAAAAAATGTCCATGAAAGGATTCTATGTGGACTATAAACAAAAAATTTAAACTAGCAAACTTAATAAAAGAATTCATTTTGAACATGACCCTTGATTTTTCTTAGTATTTTAAACAATAGCTAGTATTTAAATATTTATGTGCAGATTTATTGTTCTAATTTAATATAAGAGAAATGTATAAGATCCTAGTGATCAAAATGATCAAAACTTTAAGAAACAAATGCTACGAGTAAAATATTGGAGGGCTTTTTTTCTGAGTAATAAAAAAGTAAAAACTAAGAATTCTCACCTTGCTGCCGATGCTACATAATAGTACTAGAAATATCCTCAGAGAGAAAGGAATCAGTACTGAGAACTCATTTAAAGAAGGTAGAAAAGGAGGGGAAATGCTGGGAACAATGTCCCTCATGTCTCAGGAAGGCACTAAGAATTCAGTTGCAATGGAGTTTGCCATTGGACAGATTCTAATGCTTACCCTGAGGACTGGGGAAAATGCAGGCGAGAGCGCTGTGCTGCCAGTGTGGTAGCCAGTACCCCATGGGGCTATTTAGCAGTAGGAACGTGGCTAGTCTTCAATGAAACCCACGTAAAATATATGCCAGCTTTCATTAAGTTTTATATTAATTATAGGTTGAAATGAAAATAACTTGGGAATATTGAGTTAAATAAAATACATCATTAAAGCTAGTTCACTGGCTTGTGCATGTGGCTACTAGACACATAAAACTGTGTGTGTGCCTCACACTGCCTTTTTGTTGGACAATGACGGTTTATAAAGAAAACCTTGCAGAAAAGAAGGGGTTGGAAAGAAAGTCTGATTTGTTCCATATTTTTCAAAAGTAGAACACCAAGTGATTTTCAGCGTGGGGGAGATAAGAAGCTTGAGGAGAGAGCTCACAAAGCTATCCAACATGTTGACCACTTATTCATTCAGATCATTCATTCAGATTTGTTGTGCTCCTGTTATGTGCCAGGTAGCCAAGGTGCAGAGATCAACAAAAATGGGCAGGAGGCCTCATGGAGCCTACTTTTTCTAGTAAGTGGAGACAAAGGATAAATGTATTGATCTAGGTGTGGATTTCTAAGTTGAATGTTTAATTTTACAAAAGAGGCAGTCTTTATCAAAGCTTGAAGAAAAAATAAGATATTATTAGTCAAATAACCAAGGATATAAGAGTTTGCAATGGTATTTGTGCCCAAAACTTCTAATTTGGTAATAAATGAGATTATTATTATTGCTATTCTTATCATCTTATCATTTAGAGCTATGGATACATATTCTTTAAAAAGGTAAAATAAAATAAAAATGACTATTCTCCAAAACAGTTGATTTTCCTGAAGGACAAAATAGTCTTACCCTTCTTAAATTGTTCACACAATTTCTAACTGATTTGAGTTAGAAATTGCACGCTGGTGTTCACAGTAAAACCTGGACGTAAATGTCTAAATATCAGTCATTGTTCATACTATGCTTTAAAATTCTTATTATTGCAAGAGGATCAAAATACCTGCCTTTGGTGTAAGTGCCAGTATTTTCTATCAGCAAAATCATAGCGCAGGGTGTCAGGACGAAAAGAAGCATCAGCATAGATGCAGCCCAGGGATTCTGCAACTTTTCTTGAATAAAGCATATGAATTCCCCAAGTATCTACCACAGATACATTTCCTTAGGGTTTTATGCTTTATCTTAAAAGCTTGTGTAAATTTTGCATTATATTCTATAGTATAGACATATTTTCTTGATGTTAAAAAAAGTGATTTCTACCAGTCTTCTACCAAAGTTTACATTCCCAAAGACAATTCTTATCTCTTTTGTAATTTAGTACATCCCCAGCACCCCAATTATTACATACGTGTAGATGCTATAAAATCTAGGTAAATTCAAACTATCAAAGCCCTCTGTTCCTGGAATTGACCTTTGTTGAAATTAATTCCAATGAAGAATTAGAAATCCAAGATGGCAAAACAATTTGCCTCGGTCATGTGACTGACACCTAGTTTCAGAGCTGAGTCTGGAACCCAGAATTCCTTGTTCTTGTCCTGTAGGCTATGCTGCTACAGAACAGGATACCAACAGGCTGTTGAGTGGTTTGCCACTCAAGGGATTCCTCAGCCCAATTAATATTTGTGGAGAACAAGGACCCATGGAATAAGATTACGGAAAGACAGGCAGCTGTGGCCCTCAACTTTTCCTGGCAATCAATTGTGCTGCCAGGACAGAAGCCAGACAGGAACCAGGCAAGGATTCAAAGGCTGCTGCTGGGAGAAAAAAAAAAAAAATGTTTAGAAAGTCTGGCCTCTTGCTTTGCAGCTGCTGCATGAATAGCACTCAGGAGTCAGGAATATATGATCCATTGCCTAACCTGTATAGTCAATACAGAAATCATTTCACAGACTTACAGAACTTTTTTTTAATCTTAAAGTCAGATGTTTTTAAAAAGAATTTTGCCCTTAAGGCATTCCTTAGTCTTATTTCTGTCTTAAAGAAAGCTCAAAGAAAAACTGATTCATTGAAACAAAATATTTTTATTTCTCAGAGGAGGCAAAAGATGGCCTTCACTTGGTGAACTGCTTGAAGGAAGGAAAGGTTAGGCTAAACCTTACTGAAATAGTTTGACACCCTCATTAAAGAAGCTGTTTTATTAGATGGCAGCATTTCAGAAACATAGTAAAAAGAAGGGAAAATAGGTGAAACTGTTTTGTTGTTGTTGTTGTTGTTGTTGTTGTTGTTGTTTTGCATTGTTTGGATGTTCATGGTTTTCTTTTCTCTCTTCTAAGATGCTGGAATTGTATTAATGCATATCACTAAATGTTTTTGAGACATTTCAAGTTCATGGTGATTCCTCTCTATTTAAGATTTATTCTATAAATGTCATCTTTAATTTACTCTTGTGGATAACATATTTTAATTTAAATTTCTAAAAGTAAAATATTGCTTCTAATGTAATGAGATGTTTTCTTCCCTTCATTGGGAACAATTATTAAAACTACTGAATAAAATATTTAACACTTCACTGAGTTCTCTGCTCTAATTCCTTCTTAATTACTATTCCCTAACTTATCATTTATAATGCTGCATAAAGCCATGAAATGAATGATATATATGTATTTCTATTTATGTGTGTACATTTTACATATATATAAAATATCTGCAGGAAAGTTAATGAATGAAAGAACTACATGAATATATAAATAAAAACCTGCAGAAGATAATTCGCTTGAGCATCTGTAAGCACATGACATATGTTTTAGGTATTCAGACCCTTTTCTTCTGTCACCTTCTTAAAAGAAGATTATTCCACTTACAGTACTAACTGTTGAGTAATTTCTTCCTTGTGACTTTGGTAACTGTTCTTTGTTAAAATAAATACATCTTTCTGTTTTTGGAGACAGAGGATAGCATTTTAATTTTAGCAGTAGTTATTGCTTCATAGCAATAAAGAATTTATTCAATTATAAGGTTTTTTCTCCCACTAATTCCACATACCATAATTTGTTTCTCTGGCAGAAATGCAAAACAAGTAAAAATAAGCTGATTATTATGACATATTTGGTTTATAAATAATACTAAAATAGTTTGTGATTGTTAGAAGATTAAAATTTTGAATTTGAGTTCAGGAGGTCAAAAGAACTCAGAACTGGAGGAAGAAAATATAAGGAAATGTATTTTAAATGATAGAAGTAATCATGCTTTTTGTAAACATATTAGAAGTGATTAGCCAAAGGTACTTTTAATTTGCAAATGGATTAAGATTATTTTGCTCTATTTTCTAGAGGTGGTGACTCTATTAAAACTTTTCTAATATAAACAAAATAATGCTGATTCAAAATCAAAATACTTTTTTATATTAAATAGTCAGAATTATTAGTTATATTTCTACCTTTTCTATTTTCAGCTGATTACAATATTTGTATTTTAATTAAAAAGCCATTCATCTGTTTCACTAGTTTAAAAAAAAATTTTATAAACACTGACTCTGTGCCAAGTGTTCTTTGGCAAAGACTTTGAAGGAAAAATGATATTTGTTTTGTTAATAGAAGAAAAAAGAAAAATGTGTGATAGATTTTCAAAATCTTAACGCATGGTAAAGAAAGTTCTAGGGTTCTAGCAAAGGTGGATCTCTTAACTGTATATCATATGGGGTTTTTTTTGTTTGTTTTACATCTGAATTTATGTCACACATCATTTTTTCCTTTTTCAAATTTTCCTTGCTGTTAACCTTGAAATGTCTGTGATTTAGTAGCTTGTAATTATACTTGAATTTTGATTATGTACACATTTAATAGGGGGAAAATTTGATGTAGAGTGAGGATAGGTAAAAATCATTAAATTTTAGTGAGAAGAGTAATCTCAAAATGTGTAATTTGTAATGTCAAGTTAAAAATGCATCCTGTTACATGAAGAGCAGGAAGGCATCTCACCTAGGTGGTCAGGCACATTGTGTAACCCATGGTGCGGGGAAGGGGGGGGGGGTGTGGATCAGCCTCTGATCCATGCAGGAAATGGCAACAAATATTTTAAAAGTCCTTGGAAAATGTTTACAATATTTTTTCCGTATTTTACTTCATTTATATTTTTTAAATGCAGTTGCTAATATACAACTAATATAATGTTATATGTCAATTATACCACAATAAAGAATTTAAAAAGTAAATGCAATTGCTAATTTATACATGCACACTATAACTTATGCAATAATTATATATTATATAATCATATGCATAATTTATATATGCACATTCTAAACTGCCATTCGATACATACAGTAACTAGGCAATGGAGAGGCCAGGATAGGTAAAGCCTGGTCCAGGCATGGAAAGAAGTTGCCTGCCTATACAGTTGTCTTGGACTATTATGTGAGCAAGGGAAAAACTTTAACTAAGTCACTGAGGAAATTAAGAAAAGATGGATTAGCAATAGATAAAATAGTTACCATCAAATGGATATAAAGCCACATAAGAAATTCATTAAAATAATGAAAACTCAGGGAAAATCATGGGGCTGGGTGTATTTTGACAAACAACATAATTGCACTAGAGTTTGTAAAGGGAGAACAGTATGTAAAAAAGGGATCAGATGGATTAACCATTGAGGATGCTGAGCAAAGCCAAATCAAAAGGAAAATTAGGTTATAAATGTATTGATAGTGGCAAATCCAAATGTAAAGGCAATGAAATTGTTGTGGAAAACACTAGAATTATAGAAAGTTTTGAGAAAGATACTGTTTATTAAAAAATATTGGGGTACAAAAAAGGTAAGGCAAAAAGATATATTTTAAACAACTATGTTTTTTATTTGAATTTTTACTTACCAACTATAGAATCTATTTAGCAGAATATATTAAATGTTTAGGGTAATTGGAAATTTTAGTTTATGTCTATTTTTAAAATGGAATGACTTATGGTATCAGTGGGGCAAATAAGTAACCAGTGTTTATGAGATTTAAAATGTTTTTCTATTAACTCTGGTTAAGAGGTGGAACCGACTGCTGGGTTCTTTAAAGGAACTGACTTAAAGACAGAATCGGAAAAACTATTCATTTTTTTAATTCTTGGTGAAAGTTGATAACAGTATGGAAACTTCAGGGGACGGCATATCTGTCTCATTCATTGTTTTTATCCCGGAGGACAAGCACAATGCTTAGTAAATATTTGCTGCATAAATAGTCTCATCTGAAACTACCCAGCTGAAACTTCAATAAACAGAATCACAAAATGATAGATAGTTGAAAGCGACAGGAAACTTAAGGAAAAATCAAATGAGCAGCTCACAATTTTTTGTATTGTATGTCTTACCTAAAGAGAATTAAACTCCATTTACCTGAAAAACACATTTGCATGCTTGAAAATATAAACAACTTACTAAATTGCAACATTAATGTTGCAGGATTTGATGCATTCAGACATTTTTAGCTCAAATCTTATGGGAATATTGTAGTCAAGTCATCACAGTATATTTTAAATGCATAAAAGTAATGTCATTGATTAAATACAGCCTCTTAAAAAATATTGGCATATATTTACCAGTTATAAAGGCTGCTTGGAGGTTGTAAGCTCATGCTAAGTAGAGAACCAGTGTTTGTCTACTTTCTCATTTTACACATGAGAACATGATTGACAAGAGATGGAAAGTGATTTGCCTAATGCCTTAATGTTTGACAATAACAGAACCAGGAACCAGTAAAATACAGTAGAAAGACAGCAGCGCAGAGAAGGCCGATCTTGTCTAAATTCTAGCTTAGCTTACTAACTTTGTGACTTTTAGTCAATTCCTCATCCTCTCTAAGTAACTCAGCCAGGAATTAAAACTAAATTTGCTGACTCCCAAGCAGCCATCATTTGCACAATGTTAAAAGCACTCTTTTTAAAAAATATTCATTAGTTTCAGCCAAAATTTATTTATTTCCCTTACCTATACTATTTTCTTAAACAAATGTTGGTGTGTTATCCAAATGCTAAAAGGAGGAGAAAAAGAACAAGGTATCTAAATAATTCACAAACCATGTTATCAACCCCTGGATATAAAACTATAAAATGTGCAATAAAACAGTCAGTTTTTCTATTAATTGGCATATTTCAGACATGTTGCTTTTTTATTACTTTATTTCATTTTTAAAATATTGTAAATGTTGGCGTTATTTCCAGGACTATAACCTGGAATGACATAATAGCATTAAAATGGTCGTCAGTACTTCTTTGTCATTAGATGGACATCTTACGCTGTTAACTAAACTTTCATGGTAATTACATGAATCTTTGTAAAGGGCAGTAATGAAAATTGCTGGAGGGCCTAAGGAATGACTAAACACTGACATGTGCCACGTATAACATTATACGAAAATATAGCTATCGATGCATCTGTAACGCCTCTGCAATTGATTTTCTACAGCACATGTTGCTTGACTTTTATTCTGCCATACTAATGCTACCTAGTTCTCCTTCTCAGAAACATAATTTTTTTATTTTAATCTCCAAATTGATTTAACAGGAGATAGTATGTATCCAAAGTTCCGAAATAAATAGACCAAGATTCTTGAATTTTAAAAAGGTACATCATTATGAATATTCATTTTTTAATGTAGTACCTTAAATAGGTAAAAGATTTGCTATTTATCTTTTAAATTTTTCTAACACTTTTTACTTCATTTAAACATAGGCAAATTAAACGTGTCATGAAATACCAGTCCGATAGGTTAGGTCTGTGTTTGCCTTGGTTTGATTGATAAGCATTACTCTCAATCTTCAAATAAATAATGTTTACTCTTGAATTTTATGCCATAAATCATTTTATTAGGTTGTGCCCTAATCTTGTGATTAAATGTGGATTAAAGGATACAACTTTTAGGGCAGAAAATAGCTGACTACCATTGTTAAGGTCATGGCTACACAAAAGCTTAATTTACCAGCTTTTTTGTCTGACCTCACTAAGAAACACACTGATGCTCAGATACAAGTAACTCTGTGAGAACAGCCTCTGGAGGAACAAAGCCTGTCTCATTGTTGTGATGGGTATCACTAACTCACGTTGGACTTTTATGAGAAGATTTATGACCAGAGCAGCATTATCTTGTCTTTTAACCAACAGTGAACTGGCCTGTATTCTCATCTTCATTGAAAATTACTTTTCCTCAGAGTAAACTGCTTATCTAATAGCTAATTATTATTCTCTGTTAGTAGAAAACAACCACTTGTGGCAATGTGGTTCAAAAAAAGTCAAAAGATATTGCCAATGCAGTACCAACATGATATTATGAAGTAAGGCTACTGCTGAGGAAGACTGGAAACTTCTCAGCTTGTATCACAGAAAATCAACCCAAACTAAAGCTCCCATTTATGCAGTGCAATTTGGTAGATGTGTTTAATATCACAGAGGGATATAACTAGAATAAACATTATCCCAGTTTGCCCAGACTGTCTGTCCCAGTTTATGTCTGTTGTCTGATAAAAGTGTTAATAGTTCTCCCATTTACTCTAACACAAGTCACATAGTCACTCTATGTATAATTATATTTTCCAGTTTATTATATATGTGGACATATAGAACATAAAAACTTTAGAGGCCAAGTAGCTACATATGAACTCAATAATAAAACAAACATCAGAGGTATAATCATTGTTGAATAAGGAGTACAGTTGAGCACTATGAAATTCTTAGGAAAGAGAGAGAGAAATTAATCAGGAGGAATTTCATTTCAGAGGTATTTGAGCAGAGTATTGAAAGAGTGCTATGCTGTACCTAAGCAGTGAAGAAGAGGAGATGACATTTCACATGGAAGAGAGATATATCACTTTGCAAAAACATTAAGTCAAGACAGAGCAAGATGAATTGACTTACTCAACTATATATTAATATCTATGGACAGATACTGAGAATGCCTTTAATGTAAATGGAGGTTAGATATGACAGGCATTGAAGAATGAACCACAAAATCTGGGCTTTATTCTATAGGCAAGGAGAATCAATGATGTAATAAAGAAATAGAATTTGAAAATGGAAAGAGGCTGGAAAAAGCTAAAAGAGTAAAAGAACACGCAGAGCAGAGTTAGAAGGCTGTATCAGTAGTTCATGTATGAGGTGATAACTGAGAGCCAAACTAGGGTGTCCATGGGAGGGATAGAATGGAGCTAATTCAGGAGCCATATGAAAAAAGAGAGAACTCAGCAACTTTCATTTGCATAAAGCTTTGTGTCTGAAAGTACTTGGAATCAATTATCTTTGATTCTCACATACTTCCCAATGAGGTTTATAAATGTAGGCATTATTATATCTCTCTTCTACAGATCAGTAACTGAGATTCCAAGAAATTAAATAATTTCCAAAAATTCTTGTAGATAATTAGTAGTCAAGGCGGGAGCTTTGTCTTGATCCTTTGCGTTGAATGTGTGAAGTGAAGAAGAAAGAAGGAAAGAAGTACAAAATCCGAGCAACTGTGAAATTAAAGTTTCTAGGAGTGGAATCAGAAATGTCAGAAGACAGTTAAGAAATTAAAATGAGGGGTGGGTGTTAAGCAGGTTTGATTTGAGCTGATGGTCAAAATATAATTGGGCCTCTCAGAAAAAGCACTGAGGAAAAGGAATAGATTAAGGTAAGAAAATGATCAAAGTTATAATAGTACAAGTTGAGACCCAAGAAAACAAAAAGCGATGTTAGGGGAAGAGATAGATTAGAGCATTCATGGCTAAACTTTAGGAGACATTAACATTTAGTGTTTATAAACCAGGAAAGGAGATAAATTGAGGTGTGAAAAATAGACAAGATGCAAGATAATAAACTATCATAGAAAGCCAGCAAAAGGGATTGAGTCAAGGATGAAGTTTAGGAAGCAGAGCGGAGTGCTCTAGGGAAGTGGCAGAACAAGAGGGAAAAAAAGTACTAACGTGACAATAAAATCACTTGTAGCCTGCCAGAATGCTTTCTCAAGGGAGGGGACAGGCACCAAATTTAAGGGGGTAAAAAAAGTGAGTCCATAATGTAAAGGCAGCATATTCAGTCAGACGTTCATCAGAGATTCAGTCCTGGGGGTACAAATGAATGTCAAATGATCAGTTTTTTCCCATATTGAATGCAGGTACAAGGTAAAGAAACAACGAAATGTTTGTTTTAAGGTACTTGGGAAGAGGAAGAAATGAAGTGACTTTACCGCAGAGACATGACTGAGTAGGAAAAACAATTAACTGTGCAACAAAGGAAGAATATCTTTTTATTTCAGATAAGAAGAAAGGATGGTACATACAAAGATACTAATGAAGAGAGAGGGCACAGGTTTGGCATCTTCTTAATGGCTTAACCTTCTCTGTAATAAAAAATGGGTTTGGAAATACAAAATTGAGGGAAGGTAGCATGGACTGAATGGATTAGGGTGTATCATAAGGATGTAACAAGAGAAGTGTAATCACTGACTTCTCAATCTGGGGAACCTGAATGTGTGGCTTTTCCTTCAGTAGTTGAAACTCTGTAGGGTCTGGAATAGGAAAAGGATTTTTAATAAGAATGGTAGAACTTATGCAGGATGGATTGTCAGATATGTGAGGGAACAGAGAATAGGTTGATTGAACTGGCCTGCCATGGCATTCCACATGGCTGGAAGGTGAGTGAAGTCTGAATGAACTGTATAGAGTAATAAGAAGCAATGTTTCATAATCTGAAGAAGCTTGAGACAGTGCAGTGCCATGAGGTGGCCTGGCCTAGGAGGTGGCTGTTTTGAGATGGGGTAGAATGAGCAATACAGAAGAGATGGACATGAATAAACAAAGCACACAAAAGCAGTGGGTGAGGTCTTCTAAAAACCTGGAATGAAAAGATGGTGACATAGATAAACACAATTCACCTCCTCGCACAACCACATGAAAATTACTGCTAAATTATAGAACAACCATCACTCAGAACTGTCAGATATCAAGTTGAATGGAAGTCTGACAGTTACAGAATTAAAGAAACCACATCCATCCAGACTGGTAGGAGGGGCAGAGATGCAGAACAGAATGGCCCCATATCTACATATGGTGGATAAAAATTCAGTAGGGTTATCTTGGGAGCAAGGACTCTCAACCTCACACCAGGTCCCCCAGCCCAGGGTTCCAGTGCCAAGAATGTAAGTCCCCATAACTTGTGGCTGCAAAAACCAGCAGGGATTGACTCAGTAGAAGACACTTCTGGAGTCCCAAGCAGTTTCTCCTAAAGAATCCAAACACAGACTTACTCAGAATCACTCCCTCTGCACTCCAGCACTGGGTTAACAGCTTAAAAGGCACCAGGGGCATACAGGGAAGAACTGAAGTGTCTAGCATCAAGGCAAGAGCTGAGGGACAGCTTTCTCCCAGACAGAAAGGTGGGAACAGGCCACTGTCCCTTTTCTGAACCCTCAACCCACAGAGCCAGCAGGCAGGTGCCATTCCTGAGACTCAATCAACCTGGCTAACTCAGTTTGCCTTGCCCTGGAGTTCCCCTGAGGCTCTGTCCCACCCACAGCTGTTGACTATGGCTTTTTCATATGAATGGCTGGTCTTGGCTCATGTTTTACAACTTCCTGAATCCTTTCAAATAAGCAACAGCCGGCTTCAGTGAGCTCTTACTAAGTGGCACCAGGCCCAGCACTAGCAGCAGCCAGCCTAGATTCACAGCTTGGCTTCACCTGGGAATCTCCAAGCCCAGCACAAGTAGCAGCCATCTCAGATTGCTTTACAGCTCAGGCACAGTGCCCCAGGCAAAACACAGGTGGGAGCTGACCTTGGCCTATACAACCTGGGAAAACCCAGAGCCTGGGAACCCAGTGGGCAGCTACAGATAATGTCAGAGCACCACCAACCTGCCCCTGCACCACCTATGCTCCACAGAGAGTGGGAGTTTGTGGTCAGTGGTCATAGCACATCCTTGCAGCTGACTGGCCTGGGTAAATCCCTCCCACTGATCTGCCAACAGTAACAAGGTTCAACTAAAAGAGGATGGTGTACTTAGCCCACCAAAGGGCACACCTCGAGTGCCCAGTTTGGGTGATAGGAGAGGGTGTGCCACTGGACCCTACAGGAGTCCTACCACAATTGGCCACACTACCAAAACAGAAAGTCATAGCAGCTCTATCTAATACATCAAAACAAACACAAGGAGGCTGCCAAAATGAGAGACAAAGAAACATGGCCCAAGTGAAAGAATAGACCAAATCTCCAGAAAAAGAACTAAACAAAATGCCGATAAGCTATCTATTAAATGCAGAGTTCAAAACACTGGTTATAAGGATGCTCAAGGAACTTAGTGAGGACCTCAGCAGCATACAAAATATCTAGTCAGAAATGACACAGTAATTGGAGTAAAGACCAATTTATAGAGAAACAACAATAGAGTGAATGGAGCTAAGAATCAAATCAATGATTTGGAACATAAGGGAACAAAAAAATAACCATGCAGAACAAGAAGAAAAAAATACAAAATATGAGGATAGTTTAAGCAGACTGTGTTACAACTTCAAACGTTCCAATATTCATATTGTGGGGGGTGCCAGAAAGAGAAGGAAAAGAGCAAGAAATTAAAAGTCTATTTGAACAAATAATGAAAGAAAACTTCCCTTATTTGGTGAGAGAAATAGGCATGCAAGTCCAGGAAGCACAGAGAGTCCCAAACAAGCAAAGAGGCCCACTCCAAGACACATCATAATTAAAATGCCAAAGGTTAGAGATAAAGAGAATCTGAAAAGCTATTAGTTAGCTACAAGGGAGTTCCCATAAGACTGTCAGCTGATTTGTCCAAAGAAAATTTGCAGGCTATAAGGGGTTGACAAGAAGTATTCACAATCATGAAAAACAGGGACCTACGGCCAAGATTGCTCTACCCAGCAAAGCTATCATTTAGAATCGAAGGGCAGATAAAGAGCTTCCCAGTCAAGAAAAAAAAAACTGAAGAAGTTCATCATCATGAAACCATTATTATATGAAATGTTAAAGAGACTTATTTACATAAAAGGAGAGGATCAAAACTATGAACAATAAAATGGCAATAAATACATATCTATCAACAATTGAATCTAAAAACAAACTAAGCAAACAAGAAGAACAGAGACAGAATCATGGATACAGAGAGCATTTTGATGGTTGCTAGATGGAAGAAGGGAGAGGGTGAAGAGGTTAGAGGATTAAGAAGTACAAATAGGTAGTTACAGAATAGCCATGGGGATGTACAGTACAGTATAGGAAATGGAGTAGCCAAAGAATTTACACGCATGACTGTGAACATGAACAATGGTGTGGGGATTGCCTGAGGGAGTGGGGTGTGCTGGGTAGAGGGGGGCAATGGGGGGAAAATTGGGACAACTGTAATAGCTTAATCAGGAAAATATAATTTTTTTAAAAAGGCCTGGAATGAGTCCTGCAAGTAACAACATCAAGGCTGCAGTGACAGGGAGTTGCATCCTGCCCTTTGTCTTTATAGCCAGTCTGCCTGGAAATTATTTCTGATGGCTTGAGTCCCAATGAAGGTCTCTTTTCTCAAAATTTATAGCATTTATTTTCAAATCTTTTGTCTGTGTGTTTTTAGCTTGTACTACTGGTTAGCTCCTGTTCAGGCATTTGTATGGAAATGTCTTATTTTACCTAAACGTGCTTTAAATGCTGTAAGTTCAGTACTGTGTTTTGTTATATAGGTATGTAAATAGAAATTTTATCAGCTGACCTAATGCAGTTATTCCCATATGAATGCACTAACAGTGGCTATCATTGGTCATTTTGGGTTACAAAATGGCCAATAGTGGGCTGAGGTCAAAAGAGGAAAATAGAAAGTCAAGAGGACAGCTTGGCACTCAAGAATCCGGATGATGTGCCCATTGTTGGGCACAAACCACGGAAAAAGTTCTGTGCAATTCAACTTACTGTGAGTCTCCTTGTGCATACTACTTTGCTAGACATGGTAGATCAATCAGAAACCAAGGGCAGGACACTGGGAGCTATCTGCCCCAAGTGCAGGTAGTAAGGGAGTGCACTGTTTGTAGAAAGTGGTAAAATTTTAGTAAAACTGTCTAGATTAAGGTTAGCATTTCATTACCATAATGTCCCAGAACTTCTAAACTGAGAAATTGTGCTGATCTAAGTTCTAAAAAGTTGATACAGTTACTGTTGAATTTTACTGACAATGCATATGTAAACTTCAACTTAGCACACTTTTATTACTTAGTCTTTAGTAAACATTGTCTTCTGCATGGAAGTTAATTCAGAGAACTCCCCATTACACACTTGGCCCTGACAATAGACTCAGCTGCATGTATTCATTTAGAGAATGAGTTAATAAGAATATAGAATCCTACGCACTTGTTTTAGGCTCAGCAGGTACTCTAGTCCATATGGTACTACATCTATCTGTGTTAAAACAGTAGATTTAAGATAAAGAATGGGAGCATTGTGGTTGTAAAGATGAAGAAACAAGACTGACTGCAATTAGAAAGTACTTCAACTCTGTCATTGCAAAGAGCAAGGCATTCTGTGATCGTTCTGGAGTTCATTCATTTGGCATCTTTTTTACCTTTTTTTCTCAAAATTATGTTAATTCATCCTACTTCTTTTTTGTATGGTAATTTTTTTTATTTGTAATGTTTTTTACTCACATGGTTATACCTATGAAGTACAAAACAGAAAGAATTTATTTTCTGGTCATTATTATTTATTTTTTCTGTCTTCTTTTCTGATCATTATTATTATTCATTTTTTATGATTACTACAAAAGTAATGTTGTCTTGCAGTGAGGCAGAGGGTGCATAATGGGTCTTCTCCACATGTCAGATAGCTTCAGTGCACCACTGCCCTGACTAATTCAGAGTTGAACAGAATATGACATTTGACCGCAGGATGTAGACAGACACTGTACGCATGTGCCACATACACAACCACAGTGTGTGCCGAAATGGGATCGGTGGGGTAGGAACACTGCCAGGACACGTCTGAGACAATGCAGGAAAATGCAAGTGACCTCTAATCTATAGTTGAAAAGCCAGAAAGCTTTCTTGGGAATAAGATGAAATGGATAGTGTTTGAATTGGTAAACATGATATAGTAAGTAGGAATCCAGGTGAGGGCAATAAACACAGGCAAAGGCTCAGAATGGGGCATTCTGAGACACAGACATGGAACCAAGAGGAATATGGTTTGACAGTGGTTCTCAACCATCCCTGTGCATCAGACCAACCTGAAGACTTTTTTAAAAATACACCTGCATAGTCCACAGCCAGACAACCCGGATCAGTTGGCCGAGATGGGCCTGAGCGTCCGTAGTCTGTTGTTGCTTTTATCTCCCCAGGTGATGTTATTTCCAGTCAGCTCTGAGAACCCATGAATGAAAGGCTGTGAAAGAAAATAATGGACATTAAACTTTTGAAATGTATGATTTAAAGATGTTTCTCCCCTCACCCTATGCCCCCCAAAAAGATGGTTTTTCACACATTAAAAATTTGTACTTAATTTAGAAGCCAATAGAGAACCACTTAATTTTTGTTTGGAGAATACATTTTAACTTTCAGAAAATCACATAAATCATATGACGGTTTTATTAATTCCAGTTTATAGCTATTCTCTAGATGCTTTGGGACAGTTTTCATCTCAGACATGTACCAGCTCTGGTTACGTTAACTGATTCTTCAAGGTCAGACCAGGGCAGTTCTGGAATGAAGGCAACACACCAAGGGCAAGTGGTGACTGTAGGCGGACAGAGGACAGTAAGACAACTTCCACACGAGCAGCCAACATCAGGTGAGCAGAAATGTGTAAAGGAACACCCAGGCTTCTTGGCACACGAGTTATTGCTTGGAATTCCTGGACACTCCGCAAGACAGATGAGTCAATTTGAATTACTCCTTTTAAGGAAAAGGAGACCTACAATTTATGAAGCAAGGTGTCAAAACCACAAAGAGGAGTAGTTTGTTTTAATTACATTGAAAGTTTGCCTTGGCCAGGGCCCCAAAACATTGTGTGTCCCTATTGATAAGATTGTCAAATAAAATACAGAATACCAGACAAATTTGAATTTCAAATTGAAAATGAGTAAATTTTAGTATAAGTATGTCCTATGCGTTATAGTTTTAAAAACATTACTCATTGTTTACTTGAAATTCAGATGTAACTGGTGTTCTATATTTTGCTAAATCTGGGAACCCAGAGATATACAACTTGTTAGGACTGAAATAATACTCAACATAGAATAAGGATAATGAAGAATAATTGGTGTTTAAAGGTATAAAAAAAGGAAAAATCCTTTTTCATGAATAAACTTTATTAAAGCTAAACAGAAAGATTAACCCAGCTGTATACTACATGTGCTCAGTTCCCATGATGGTCCATGGGAGGCACAAGGAAGGTTAAAGTTCACTACTGTTCCTTTCACTCACTCTTTGAAGAGACCTTAGACAGATCACCTTCCTTGCTCTTCAGAGTGTGTAGTGTGGACCAGCAGCATCAGCATCACCAGGACCTTGTTTGAAATGCAGAGTCCTAGCCTCCCCCCACACCTAATAATGAGTCAGCTTGTGCATTTTAACAAGACCCCTTGTGATTTGTATGCACAGTCACGCTTGAGAAACACAGGTTTAGTTCTGTAGTTCCCAGAAACATGCTCTGGGAAGGTCCAGGGTCTGCAAGCACACTCACGGCCCAGGGAGAGTGTGGAATAGGGGCTCCTCCATCACAACGAAGGGACACCAACTGTACAATCCTATTTGGGCCACAAGGTCAGATTTCATTGGAACAAAGGGTCCGTGACTTAAACATTTTTTTCAATTAAAAAAGTTTAAAAAATTATAATCTAGTTCATTTCCTTTTTCAAATGGAGAAACTGAGTAACCAAAGAAAACATGTAACTTTGCCTAAGTCCTATGCTGGGAATTGACAGATGCTGTTTAAGTCTTCTGATTCCAGCTTCTTTCTACTTCCCCACTGTTAATTGAAGAAAGCAGCACAACACCAGAAATCTCCAGCCAACTGCTTGTCAAGTGCCCTCATGCACCACAGGTGTCTTCCAGCTGGGCCTTGAATTTCAAAATTGGTGCCTTTTCTTTATACTCATGCCTAGTAACTTCCTTTCAAAGCTCATCTAACCCAACAAAAAGCACTGTCTGCTTTGCTGCCTGAGAAGTCTCCAGCTGCAGTTTTGTGATCACTGCTAACTGAGGGTACCCTGCAGGTTTGTTTATGGATATTTCAGCTAATTATCTTGCCACCGACCATAGAGACAGATTTGGGTGACTGTTCAATTAAGAGTACTGAGCAGTAATTAGGGAGAATACCTGATTGCACAGCCCATTCCAGGTCTGACGTAGCAATGTGAACATTGACTTCTGAATGTGATTAATCACACAAATAACTCTCCAACATGAAATTAGAGATCACCCACACATTATACCCACGAATATTTTTTTAATATTTTATTTATTTATTTTTATTATTTATTTATTTATTTACTTACTTACTTATCTTTAGAGGGGAAGGGAAGGAGAGAGGGAGAGAAACATCAATGTGCGGTTGCCTCTTGTATGTCCCCTGCCGGGAACTGGCCTGGCAACCCAGGCATGTGCCCTGACTGGGAATCGAACCGCGATCCTTTGGTTCGCAGGCCCGCGCTCAATCCACTGAGCTACACCAGCCAGGGCTATACCCACGAATATTTTAAGGCATTATTTCCTGAACCTCTGTAATGAGTTGTACTACATTCCAGTTTGGGTTTTTCAATTTCGGCACATGTCCTGCTCTGTAAGAAACTCTTCCTGTGTCCCTATCAGGTTCTGCAGTAATTTGATTAGCTTTTCTAAAAAGAAGACACGTTTGGACATGACTGAGCCTTGAGAAAGACGTATAAATGCCAGGTTGTGACCACAGCACTTCGTGCCAGAGCCAGACCCCAGGTTTCTAGATCCTTTTGTCCATTGAATAGACGCCTCACATTGTAGCATCAACATTAAAGATTTTTCTATAAGAACCAAATATTCAGCCATTCCTTCACAGTCATAGGACGGCCCCCATTATTGTCATTTATAAGAAAATCAGAAGTTGTTAACAGAATCTTATGGAGAAAAAATGTCGATTCTCTTCCTTTCCTTTTTTCTTACCTTCATCTGAATGTGTTTCATTATGTAAATCACAGTAGGCACAAAAAGAAGAAGAAAAAGAAAAATCTTTGAACACCTGAAGATCAATATAGAAGAGCAATTTCAATTAGGATTAATTTATATAAACTTCCCTTAAATTTAGAAATTTAAGGGATCAGAAGAACCACCATACAGAGGAATTAGTAATCATTATTTTTTTCCACAACACTAAGGTCAATTATCTCAGGCAATCAGGTATAAGGATCCTACGTGTTTAGAGGACAAACCTTTAAATAATATTTTACACATGAGGAGACAAAGGCTCAAAGAAATCAGGTGATTTAAGATCATATAATTGATTTGTGCGACACATGAAAGTATTCTAGAAAGCAAGCATAATTTTGGAAAAGTTATTGTTCTTTGTTTGGTATCCTTAAGGCTAAGATGGAGATATCAAGGAAATGTAAGAGAATGTAAAATTAGACCAAATGTTTAAAACCGTAATTGAATGATATTTGTTAGAGTTCATTATGAATTTTAAGATATTATTATTGAAAAAGATCTTTTAATCTAGGCACAAATAAAAGAGTAATCTTGAAAAATTTTTGTAGCTAGATTGTATCTGTTCTGTTTTGTTCAACTACAGAATGTTTATTTGAAACCTATATCAAATCTTGCTTTCCCATATTTTCCTCACCTTTCCAACCTACAGTGAAAATCTCTTTCCCCCGAAATGATCTTTATCTTCTATATGAACCAGAAACTATGTTTCTTTGGTCATATGTCCTTCAAAACATCTAGCACCTTACTAGATGTTTCAGATGTTTTGTAAATAATCTGTGCGTTCTCTGCCCCCAATAATTTCCCTTCTAAGAGTTTATAAAAGGAACTAATAAGAGATATGCTTATCAGGTGATCAGCAAAGATACTCATTGTAGCATTATTTATATTGTCAAAATATTTAGAAAACTACCTCAAATATTAAGTTGACTGTATAAATCATGATTTAATGATAAATGATATACTTTACAGACATTGAAAACAATTTTGTTCATGAGTATTTTTCAGTGTGTACTTAAGTGGAAAGTAAAGGAGTTCTTAAAAGAGGATGTGCAATGGTTTTGTGTTCCTAGAAATGCATGTAAGTGGCGTACACCGATAGTTGAATCAAATTACATGTGAGTGCTGGGAACTCCAGTGATTTTCAATGTTGTTGGGGTACTTCTATGTCTTTTCTACAACGAGTAGTAAAAAATCATGAGAATTTTTTAAGGCTATGTAATTAATTCAGAAAATAAGTTAGTATTGTGTTAACAGAGGAAGCTTCACTGTCCACATTTTTGTACTTTATGTTGAGAACCTCTGTGATGAGCTCGCCAAGTACATAAGCATTATCATTGATCCTGCAGTCTTTCCAACTGACAGAAAATTATTAACTTAGTATTTCTGACTTGTTAACAGAATACTGAAGTTGTTGACAATGGTATGTATAGTTTTAAGAATAAAATAAAAATGGAACTATGTTCACAAATTTCAGATGACCTATACACAACCCACTAAATTTTAAGAACCAATTCTACAGTGGGGAAAATTAACTTTGGAAATAGATCCTCTATGTAAGATGCCTAATAAGCAGGAAATACTGTTAGAACTTAACAAAATATAATTTTCACAAGCATCATCATCAATATTCTTGTCATCTGTACCTCTTGTTAATGAAAAGTCACCTCTAGCACAATGTCTTTACGTGCTGGGTGTCACAGGGCTACTCTTGCCAGCTCAGACCCACAGCCCAGGTGGGCCTTGTAAAGGCGGGGATTCAGAGCCAAGACGTAGTTGGGGTGTTTGACTCAGAGAAGGCTTAGGGCAGTTCTGGTTTCGGAAGCCCCCTTGTAAAGTCACTAAAACCAGAGTGGGGGTTATGAGTAGTGACTACAGTGGCATGTTGGTGTTTTCCCACAAACAGGAGTGACAATGGTCTACAGGTCCGTCTTCCGAGAGGTGCTTGGTATATTTCTATTGATGATGATTTTCGGTTCCAACAAAGACACAGTATTTTGCTGTCTAGCTCTTAGTTTTAACTTGTTCTCTTGGAAAATAAGGATAATTCGCTTCCACTTACCTCATGGGACTTAATTAGCTATTACATATAATGTATTCTGACCACATAATGTTACATAGACAGCACATGATGTTATTAGAAGGCAGAATGTAATTACCTTGATTGGTATTTTTTCAGAAAGTAGGGCTAATGCTAATTCCTACCTGATTGGAAAATTCTTCTACAGCCAATAATCGTTGACACTGGAATGTAATTAGCAAATCTAGAAAGTGGCCAAATGCCAGGATATCTACACGGATATTTAACATTTTTTACTTTAAAATTCTTTAGATAGAAATAAACTTCCTTCAATACTTAATACCTTGTTTACTCCAAAACTACAGGCAGTCTAATCAATGGAGTAACAGTTTCTAGTGTCATGATGACCATGAAGTGCATGTTGGTGTGTCTGGTACCATAACTTGATGATTCACTTCTATTTGTAAATCACTGGGGGCTTGTTTGACGCAGGGCGTGCCAGGGAGAAACGCACTCCTCTGTCGATACAGATAACCGGCATTTTAGGACTTGTGTCTATATGCGCAGTGATTTGGTTCATAGGGTCAAGTTGGTTTGTGCCCTCTGATGTTAGATTCAGTTTTCAGGGTATGACAGCTGTTAATTTCAAAGCACAAAAAGTCATATATGTAAAGTCTCAGCTTAACAAATAATTTCTTAAGATATTAAGTGATTGTTCTTTTAGTTTATTTGCTGGAAAAATCTAGCACTTCATTTGAAATATACCTCTAAGTACCCTGCAGAATGTCATGGCCTTATGTTTTGAGTGAATTACTGAATAAAGGGAAGTGATGTCACTATTGACTCCTAGAGAAGAGAGTCAGCAGCTACATATTAAAAAGACGTCTGTTTTATTACAGTTCATTTTTGCCTAGTAATATTTGGGCATGTACGGAATCTTTAAGACATAAATATGCATAAGCCATAAAGCTTGCCTTTGAGAAGTTCGATCTCACGGGGGCAGGTATGGCAAATGGACTGTCACCTAAGAGGTGCTGAGAGTGCCACACTGGACAGCCAGGCATGGGGCTGTGTGGGTGTGTGATTCCAACTGTGGTGGGAATAAGATTTAATTCAGAAGTTAATTAAAATATTTGACAGATGCATTTTTCTTCTGATGAGATCATCACCCTGGTGTTCATTATTTTTTCATTTTCTCTCTTAGAGACGCCCAAGCAGATGGCCTGCGATGAAGTTTCGAAGAGGTTCTGGCCATCCTGCCTATGCGGAAGTTGAACCAATGGGAGAGAAGGAAGGTTTTATTGTATCAGAGCAGTGCTAAGATTTCTAGGACAGAACAGCACCAGTGCTGGCTTACAGGTGTTAAGACTAAAATTTTGCCTATACCGTTCAGACAAACAAACACACACACACAAAGGAGCCCTAAGCTGCTGTAACCTGAAGAAAACAAAATTTTTGGACAAGCCCCGCCCAGGAAGGGTACAAGAAAAACTAAAACTTACACAAGATACTATTTCCCACTGAATATAGAATTCCCTAGTGGGTGGCATCTATAGTTCACTCTGAATATCTCCTGTGGACTGGTCAGAATTATGACAAGATTACAGTGCTGTTGGCTTAGGTGCAGGGTTGCAAAGGGATCGAGAAAAAAATATTAATAACAAAACTTTAGTTCACAAGGGATCTACACCTTTGGTTCAAATATTCTTCTCTGATGTCTCAAAGAGAACTGTGTTCCAAAACCTGAACCCTTTCACTCAAAAGAGCAATGATGAATGTCTTAAGACTGCTGAGAAAAATAGTTCATGCAGGAGCAAAAGCAAACACAAAATAAGAGATTTTCTGTCTTTTTATCAGACATGTGGCCAAAGGACCGTGGTTTTTTGGGCTAGATCTACCTGTTCCAACAAATGCATTACTTTATAGGATGAATCTTTTATCTACACAGGAAGTTTAAACTATGCTTCCCCCTTTCTTGTTAATGAATGCCCTTTCTATGATCTGTGACAGAATTTTCAAACTTTTAGCCAAGGTTTAGGAAAGAGGTAGTAGCAGATGAGGCTTTCCATTCTCACTCCTCAGAATAAAACTTCGGATTTGTTTGACGAAGCATGAAGTCCTATGAAGCCACAGTTGCTCTTGGCTGAAGGAAACAAAAGGATCAATAGCTCCATAATAATTTTTGAAACAAAAATGTTAAGGGATTCTAAGTCTATGGGTATTTTTTTTACTTTTTGCCATTTCAGTACTAAAGGCCCATTTCATTGTTGATTCCTTTCGAAGAAGCCATTCAAGTCAGCGTATCCCTGGTGATAAAAGGAATGAAAGAACCCTGCTGAATCATCCAGTAATTTTCTTTAAAGCACATAGTAGTTACATAAATATATATATAAATATATTTTTGTTTATAACTAACACAAGGCAGGCTCTTGTGACTCTAAGAGTGCATTTTGTCATCAAGACAAAACAAATGCAAGGTGCATTACTGCATACTTCCATAGAGTTGTAAAATAATCCTTAATATTAGAATATTTTTATGTCACTTAGCAAAAGTGGCTCAATTGGTTGCAGTGCAGATCATTTTCCTGCCTATTTGAGCCACCCTTTCATTCATATCAACCCCTTCCCTCCCCAGCTAAATAGAGCAGATGCCAAAAGCTCCTTAAATGGAGCCATCATTTGCCCTATAATGAAAATCCAGATTTTTGAAATTTCCCCCTGAACAAAGGTAGAAAAGAAATTCGTTTGAGGAGGAAAGTGGTTAATATATATGCCGAGCTCCTAAAATTTAAAATTCAGGTACTATGTGTACAATTTCACCAACATATTAACCCATGAAACTTACATCCTGTGCCAAGAAGCTGTTGGTTTTTGTAGGGTACAGTGTCTACCATTTTCAGATTCGGGTATGAAGAAGCAGAGATGTCTTCAACAGCACTTTACTAACAGCTTAGCATCTCTACAGTGTCTACAGTGAATGACATCAGTTTACTAACAGTATCATATGTATATTCACACTTGTCTAACATAAACTAGTGCCATTTTCCATCACATATATTTTGCTTTACATTTTTAAGTACCTGGTGAAGGTGGTAATTATTTCCCTAATCTACTTAGTTAATGATTGCAAGAAAAAAATGACAAGCAAGGTGATTAAAGGATGTGATGACAATCTCTCTGCCGTAGCTTCGTTCAGTTTATATGAAATATCCCAACTTGCTTTTTTGTGGAGTAGGTTTGATCAGATAGAGATAACCAAATGACTTGCCAATGTAACTGGTGCAACTGGTATTCTACAAAGACATAAGGGACACAGACGATTCCTTTTAGGATAAGATGATGCATCTTTCACTAGCTCTTGTGGTAGGTATGGCTTCTAATCGCAGTTGATATGACAGTTATATGAATCCTGCCTATATATCCAACTTCTTACACAATTCTTTGAAGCAGTAATGTTATCCTTATACCCTCCCATCTTCCACTTTTGATTCAAAAGAACTGTCAGTTTTGTAGAAAAACATTAAAGCCTCTGAATTGTTGAGTGAACTAAAGTACCAAGTCATAGGAACAACTTTCTGGAAGGAAAAGGGCTGCTGAAGTGTGGGAAAGCTTCCTAACATAACTAGGAGTTAAAAGTGGTAAGATGTTTCTACTGTATACGAATCTTTTAGTGGTAAGGGAAGGGCTGGCTGAATCCCTTTTTTCATGAAGCTTTCATTTTATTTTATGCATCTCTGTTTTATTCTTGGTGTCCATTTATTGAAAAAGAAGAGCAAGCATACACAATGTTTCTGGAAATTCAGAATAGACGCTGATGCTTTGAACTTCACATATATTATGTATTAGAAAGAGCACATCTGTACATTGCTTAATAAACTATGAACATAGAGAATAACAATTTTAAAAATTGAGAATAGCAAGGTGGCACATACAAACTTCTGGAGAAATCAGGTAAATAGTTCTATACAGGAAGTTAGCTATTTCATCATAATTATTTGTAAAAACTATATTTAATGATTAGATAAAGGTATTAAAACTCAAGAAAAATATCTTAAGCCAACCAGATATCTGTGACCACAGTGTTGGTTTGTTTATGAAGAATTTGTATTTCAGGATATACTAATAAATATAAAACTAAAGATAAACAACCCATAATTTACCCCCAATTATTATTTTAGTTTGAGACACATAGGGCATTTAATAACCTGTCACATGTAGCTTCTAGAGCTAAGGTGTCCAATATTATATCCACTAGCCAAATGGTTATTTAAATCTAAATTAACATTAAATAAAATTCAGTTCTTCAGTCACACTAGCCACATTCAAGTGCTTGGTAGCCACATGTGGCTTGTGGCTACCATATAGGACAACACAGAACATTCCCATCATCACAGAAAACTTTATTAAGTGGTACTATAGAAGTCTTTCACTTCATCTCCCTCCCCTTGAAGAGAAAGGAGAAGGTGGAAAAAGAGAAGATTTAGCAGTTCTTGGCTGTGTCTAAGAATTTTGATCTCTGAAAGGCACAATGGAATAATGAAAAAAAGACCTCTGACCCAGCTTTGAGTTTCCACTGTTTCTTTGACAAATTCACTTTAATCTCCATGAGTCACAGTTTGCACTCTGAGAAAATAAAACCATTATTATCCTATATTCCTTTCAAGATTATTACTATGCAGATTGACTAAATGTACAGATGCACTGACTTTTAAAACCTGATGTCAGTGCAACCCAAATAAAGCAACAGCTACTGGTGCAGTACCAGCACACATTTGCATCCGGAGGGGAAAATGTCCACCATCCACACAGTATTCAAAGACAATCAGATCAAATCCATTTCTTGAGAAAGTGCCAAAAGAGAATACATTCAAACCAAACAGCAAAATTGTGTAAGTTTCTTTTTCCTCATCTCAATATTTTGTGTTCCTATTTCATCTGCCTGACATCTCTCCCAGCTATCTGTCCTCTCCCACACCAAACTCCCCTGTGTTCACCCTTCAGCTGGCTCCGTTCTTTATCATGTAGCCACTTCGCCTCTCTAGTTTCTTCTGATTCCCCAGTTTATTCTCCACAGCAAAGGGAGGCCCAGAAGCTGACCAGCTGGTTTCTCTTTAGAAGGAAATACCTTGAACACAAATACCTTTAAATATTTAGTTTATCCCTGTAACACAAATGTAAGGGGCTGTCACATTAAAATATAAATGTGTGGAACTTAATTTTAATTGTAAAAAATTTGCAAATGAAGACTATATAAATGAATAAAATTAGTTTAAATTATGCTAATATACAGATAACATATATTCTCAGATTAGTATAATGTATTAAGTTTTGGCAAAAAAATTCTTATGTTATTTCCTCATTCTAAAAGAATATAAATTTGGTGATGCCCCTAGGGTCTGTAGTGCATTTTGAGGAAAAGTTTTCCAAGAAGACATGTTGTGGTTCAAGACACTTCCAGTCCACAATAAGAAATAAATATTTAAATAAGACTAACTGAGAAATAGAGGCTGCGGTTATGATTTCTTCCTCCTGTGAAATCTTATTTTGCTTTGCATTCCATCAGACATTTTTCAGGTATTTTATTGTGATGTGCTCTGCTAATTCCAAAAGTTGCTCTTGCTTTTTCTTTCTCATCCCTGCCCTGATTCTTGGCTTCAGCATCCATATACCAGAATCATGGGACATCATCTAATTCAACTTCTTGTTTTCACAGTTCAAAAAATTGAGGCCTGCTGAGAAAAGTACTTCTCCCATTGTCTGAAGTAGGTCTTGAACACTCCTGTCGGGTTATTTCTGTTCTAATTCTCCTGCCTGCACCCCTTGAGGGTCAGCACATGAGGCCAACCAAGGAGCTCAGCAGGCAGTCCATCTCAGAGCCAGCTTTGTTCGCTGTATGCCTGTCTACTCTGTCCTGCAGGACAGTGGGCCAATCTTCCTCTATCATACTGCTGTCTCAAGAATGGTGCCATTTTTGTAATCACCAGTGATTTCAAGTTCTAGTTAATACAGGGTTTTTATTCGCTTCTTAAACGATCTGAACTTTATTGCCCTAAGAAGGTTTTGTTAAGCAGATATGAGCTCTGTGGGATTACCTATTACATATACAGTAATATTCCATTGTGTTTGCAAAGCACTTTACATTTTACAGAGCACTTTGATTCATTCCTGTAAGTGTTTATTCATTCAACCGCTCAATCAACTTAAATATTTATTGAGCACCTACAGGAGCCAAGCTCCTGTACTGGATCTTGTAGAATATGAGTATAGAAATAAATACAAATAATGGGAAATCATGCATGCCACTGATAAGTGTAGTATGGTGAATCCCCGAACACAATTTGGCAAGTAGGGGCCGTCAGTATTTTTACCCTATCTGATTTCCAATTCCAATTTTCTGTTCTACTTAGATAAGGAACTATCAAGAATTTTCTCAAAGAATGTTTCTGAAATGTGTTACATCAATGCATGCACATCTGTGCTGTTCACTCTATTTCAAATGATCTCTTAATTTCATTGATGAGAAAAGTTACTCATTCAAAGTTGTCCCAGACCCTGGAGGACATTTCTGACCACTTGAATTCTTTTTGACTAAATATAATACTTCACTTTTTGCACCAGTACTTCTGTTGTGCCTTTATGAATTATTAACATTATAATTTTAAGGTATTCCAGAAGCACCAGTGTATCAAAGAAGCATTTGCACTTTAGGTGTGTGTGGCTGTTTATTAGACTGTCTCAGGTGTTCTCAACCTCAGCACTACTGATGTTTTGGGGCCCATTATTCTTTGTTGGGGAGTGGGGCTGCAAGTTGTCCTGTGCATTTGGCTGTTTCCAAGTTTCTACTAATTCTGTTAACTGTATGCCAAAAGCTCTGTCTCCTCTCTTTCTTTTTCTCTCTGTCTTTCTCTCTCACACACACACACACACACACACACACACACACCCCACACACACACACAATCTAGTTGTGACAACTAATGTCCCCTAGGTTGGGATTCGGAAATCTACTGGATTAGCTAGTGAGCTTCATTTTTATCATAGATAGGTTTTTATTTACAATAAGACTAGAATCATAAACTCTTTGCATTAAAAGGGATGGTAAAAAAGTCACTAATTCAGTCACAATCCAATATCATCATTAACTATTGCTCCATCTCTCAGTTCTACAAATTTACTGAGCGAAGATAGAAAGATTGGTCATCTCTGGAAACCTGGGAATTGACTGTTTGGTAGCTAGAGCTAAGGCTGTTCAGCAGGTCGGTTTGCTGCTGTAGCAGCTGCTGCGGTGGTGTTTGCTTCAGTCTGTGGACTTGGTTTCACAAAACTTCAGTGTCTCAGAGACCGCTCTAAGGAGTTTTCTTCTGGTCACGTCACACATCTACAGATCTTGTTCCTTCATCTTTATGTTCAAAATGTGCAGAAAAGCCGAAGTTTGGTGCTTCCAATTTTAAGTATATCTGATAAGCTTTCTATTTCTGATACTGATTTTTTTTATTGTCTCTCTGTGGGGAAAAAAGAAGAAAAAACCTTTTCACTATCTCAAGTAATTGCAAATTGGAAGTTTCAGATCAAGCCAAAGTTTCTACTGATCTGATGTGCCTTATGTCAGTTTTCCTGTAGGGTTAGTGATTTCCTATGGATAACTCTGAATCAATCCATTAGTACTTGTGTCTTTTCTACACCAATTAAAATACTTGGTGAAGTTCTACAAAGCCTGCCTCTTAAGAATAGTCCCACAATTAACAGCAACCCCTCCACTGGCCTATCAGGTCTCCCTGTATTCCTTTGCTAAAAGCCCAATGCAGACTTTGAAAGCACTCAAAATTATTGACTATAAGTTACCAGTGTGGATACACAATTGAAAGCGCTGATTACAAAGTCAAAGGATATAGAATATTGACAAGCACACGCAGAGTGAGCTCTCATAAGACAGTCGCAGAAATCAGAAAACCATAACTTAGAGGGCCTCAAGTGTGTGTATAATTTTCTACTCTGCCACTGTCATATCAGACAATATGGTATTACTTAACATTTTGATTAAGTGGATCTTCAATTTCAACTTAAATTGTAATACAATTGCCTAATTATTGCCACACTCAACTTTTAATCCATTTAGTGCCCTCTGTTCTCCCCATGATTATTGAAAAGAAAATGATAATTATGAGAGTAAAGTTATATAATTTCTTAAGTCATTTCTCCATAGAAGTTTATGGAATACATTATCATTTGCTGCTTAATGTTAATTCTTGTTCATTTCCAGGTCATTATTCACACTGTAAGATTCAATGTTACTTTAAACCCAGAATAAAAGGTTGGAAAAAACAATGCAAATCATATGCTGGTACTCATCGTTTTCTAATTTCTAAGATTTATTAACATTTGAGAATTACTAAAAAAAAATTCTCTCCTAACAAAACACAGTAAAAGTGTTGACATGGCAGATAATGACATGTTAATTCTGAAACACGTCCTCTCTTTTCCCAAGCATTACAAAAAAATATAGTTATATCACTCATCATGCAGCTATAAGCCTTTTGTGCCTACGAAATAGAAAAATAGAATGAAACTAATTTTAGAAGTTTGCATGTGGGGAAAGATAAACATAAGAGTGGGTGGATGGGGATGATTCACAGAAAAAATAAAGATCAAAATATGCTACCAGGCAGAGTTTTTAACTTCCTCTGAGCAATGTGCAAATAAATATTCCATTAGGATCAGCTCAAATTTAGATCATTCAGGTACTGGGGCAGAGATCCTGCAAGTTATGCTAGAAACACGTGACATACAGAAAGCAAAGGATGCCCCCAATTAATCGAAAACTTGGCCATCACCCACCTGTTCCTCTTCTACAGCACCAATCCTACCAATGAGGCCTTTGCTCTAAGGACTTGGGTTACTTACGGTCAGGGAATGACCAAAAAGAGACTTCCCATTCATCTTACTGTGACTTACAAACCGCATTCTTTGGTTTCCTCATACCAGAGACCATGTGGGAGCCACAACACACAGGCAATTTTTTAAAGTAATTTTTTAAAGAAAAAGATAAGAAAGGGCACTTTTAACTGTGGACCCATAGCAGGATCTCTGTGAAGTCTGAACATCTCAGGACAGACTCTAGGACTATTGTCTAGACACAGTAGTGGAATTTTGTGATCATTTTAACAGTGTTTGAAAAAAAAAAAAACATGCTCAGATTGTCATATTTGTAGCAGGGCGATAAAATCTCAAATTAAGTGTCCTCCACCAGGCTACTTGGAAAATAGCATTAAGTAAAATCAGAGCTTCCCTTGCTAAGAGATGTTAAAATCACTTTAGGGAAATAAATTAAGTTTCTTTGGACAGACATTTTGTATATATTATAACTAAATCTCGGGGCCCTAGCTGAGAGGGGAAAGTCTTTCACAGGTTGGTCAAAACAAATCTTTCATTTGCCTCATTTGAGGCATTTGGACAGTGCCTGGGAAGCATACTGTTTTCAGAGGGAAAAAGAGACAGCCTTTTTTGCATGCCAGCTGGGATCATGGGAACTCCCAATGCCAGGAATTTACTACTGTTTCTGGTAACTCTGCTTGTAGCAATTCAAAATGTTGAAGTGTGAAAGGAGAATCTGGGCACCCGGGGGCTGTCTGTGTTTTATGCCAGTTGCACCAGCACACAGAATATTTGTAAATGCATTTCAAAGTGGGTATAATTGTAGCCTTTGTCAGAATCACAAAGCCCACTGTGGTGCTGCTGAGAGAGAACACTGTGGGGGGAGTCTGACCTTTCGAACCCAGTCACCCTCAGACAAGTGGGGAGGATCACGCAGGTGAGCACTGCACGTAGCAGGTTTGTTTCTCACTCTTTTCCAAAGTGCAGTCTGTCCATCAAATCAAGGACATGTCTTTCAGGCGAAGGTTAATTTTGCCGAAGTTTTCCAAAACTTCATTTACTACAGGATTTGGAAAACTGAGCATTTTGCATTTAGTCCCGTCCTCTGGGCGTCATGTCTGTTTCCTTGGCTGTGTTAATTACACATTCTGGGGCTGCACTCTCTCAGGCAGAGAATAACATCTGCATACTCCACGATGACCTCATGTTTGATGTACCTGAACCTGCAAATGTAAAAACGATTGTATCTGAATTTGCACTAATGGTGTCTAGTAGCAGAAGAGATGTGATCTTTATTGAAATCTACTGTTTAAATTCAGTAATTCAGATGCTACATACTTCTGCAAGCTTCTTGCTTCTTTTCACTGTAAGAATAATTATCTAAGTTTGAATGTATTTCCTTACAGCCCATCAATTTGCCATCTCTCTTTTACCTAGAGATCATATGATTGCAATAATTCATTAAAGGTTTCCTCGCACAGCTTCTTAAACCAAGTTTTTCTATAATTCTTCTGGTTATGCTTACAGTACGTGGGAAATCTTTTTTTCTTCTTCTTCTTCTTCTGAGTAACGAGTTTGCAAAAAAGCCAGTGTATCTATTGACCGCCACGGTGACATAATTCATCTTTAAAGGTCTGGAGGCTGGTGCTGGCCAAATGTTACCTGTGTTCTCTCTGTTGAGTGCTAGTTTCAGGATTAAACCATGTTTGATTTTGTTTTTCACTTTCAGCTGAAGTCAACAAATTTGGGATCTTAGAAGGCCTCCAGAGAAGGGAACAATTTGTGTAATACTGCTGTCATATTTAACTACATATTAAAAACAATAAATGATCATTTTGTTTTAATTTCTTAAATATGTTTACCCTTGTCTTTCAACATATTTCCGTTTCCTTTCCACCATTAGCTTTAGAGACATTTTACTTATCATGGGAGAAAAGTCAATGAAGTGTCCACAACTATAGGCTAGTGACCAAAATCCTTTTTCTTCTAAACCTGCCCTAGTTTGGGGACCGATACCAGTAGCATGAACTGTAGAAAATGAAGGACCTAGAATGGCATAGATGCCACTACATGGAATCTTGGCCCCTACCCACAACCCACAGAGCCCAAATGTTGAGTTCTTCTAGGTCAGAGAGGTGGGTTTTTAGCTGCCACTTTTAATCCAACTACTGGAAATCAAGGAGTTTCAGTTCAGCTCTTGCCTCTGTCACTAGCCTTGGTTTATGAGCTCTAATAACTTTCCAAGTGAGTTACTGAAGTTTCTCAAATATTCCATCCCCTCTCCCAAACTGGAAATGATTGTACCTATTTCTCAGGGGCTTTTGGGTGTGTCTTAACTAATTTATGTAGAAGGTCTGAAGCAAGATGTTAGGATTTCCAAATATTCTTTCCCTGTTTCCTCATCCACCACCCAGGGACTATCCTCTTAACAACCGCCAAATGCACACAGGCCTGCGCCCAGGGCCTGGCAGCAGGTGCTGGAAGCTGTTGGGAATTCCAGTCAAAGGAGGAGCAGTTGCTCTGTGCAGCTCAATCCTGCCTTTTTAAATCTTACCTCTGTATGGATCTTTTGGACTGTATTGCTTATACTTTGATATCATGGAGTAAATTCAGAACTGCAATTTTAAATGGTGTGAATCGTCTTTTTGATGCCAAAAGGGCAAAATTACTGCTTCAAGTCATGCAACTTTCCCTAACAACAGAAAAAAAATTAAGGTCAGTGCTTTTAAAAATCATTAACTTGTGCCATCTCGTTAAATAATGCAGCACAAGCGTTGAAGACAGATGTTAATGACAGTCATGCAACTTTTAAATTAGCTGCGTGTGTGTCTCCTGTGAATCTGGAAACCATGTCTTCTCCTCACAGGTTGCCTACATCAGAATCAGAACATTCTGCCAGGAAGTTGGGAGTGTTTTCCCCTCAGTTTTATTTTAACAACCATTTATTAAATGTCTAACTTGTGCTGTAAAATCTGCTTGACTCCAAGGCTACAAAAACAAAAGAAGATAAGGTCCCTGGTTTCAGTTAGCCTACAGCATAGTGGGGGAGACAACATTTGAAGAAATATGACAAATAATGGATTATAGGTCCCAGGGTAGAAATATTTACATGATACAGTGAAGTCACAGAAAAGGAAAGAGTTCATTCAGCCCGGAAGGAGTCAGGAGAGTTCCCACAGAGCAAGTGATATTGAACTTGGTCTTCACAGGTGAGTAGGATTTCACCAGGGACAGCGCAAATGTATCAGGCCAGCTGCTGTGAGCCAACGGACTGGCTGTGAAAGAGGGAGCAAGGAGGGGATGGCTGGGGAGTAGACAAGACCAGAGAGTTAAGACCCTGATTACCTCGACAGAACTTCAGAGTCTATCTTCAAAGCAGTAGATGCAATTGAAAGTGTCTAAACAGAGGGGTCACGCCATTCAAACTATTTTAGAAATATCAGCCAGTAGGCAAAGTGATGGGTGAATTGCAGGGGAGAAAGCTGGGGACCATTCTGGAGACAACTGCTCGAGTCTGGCCACTGCTCACTAACTACTATTTTTCTTAGTCCTCAGATCTCCACTCCACATCTCCAGATCTCAGTCCTCTACTAATGAAACCCAAGCCCATCAGCATGTGTGAAATGTCCACTCCCTTTCAGCAAATTAAGCATTCCTTTTCCACCGAAGTAACAGCACAGCATAATTTGCCAGATTTCCACCTGAAATCAGCTAGACCTGCCAAGGTGTACCAATCTGTACAGTAAGAACTGTCTTTCATCATCTAAAAATCCAGGAAAACCTAGACAATCAAGACTGCCTGAAGTAGAAGTTAACTTTCCTCGATGAGGATAAAACAGAATAATGATGTATATCAGTTTCCTCCTGGTCAATATAAACTTATTAATTAAATTATTTGAGGTTTGAATTTAAGGTGTTGTTCATCAAGTAAATGATCCAGTGATTTTTTGTTTGTTAGTTTGTTGTATAAGTTTAATACTTAACCTGCCAAGTTGTCCTCAGAATTAATGAATTAGTAAATGCTCTGTGGTGATCACAAAGCTCAGCAAATCTGAGTTAAAGAAAGAAATTGGAAAGATCAAATGGTTTCACTTTCATAAGGGGACCTGAGGCATGATGGATGAAACCTGCACCAGGGATCCCATCAAATGTTATTAAAGGGCAGAACCAGATCTCAGATCCAGCAGGAAGACAAGGAAAGTCAAGGCTGAAAAAAACTAAAGCCAGAGCCTCAGAGATGTGAATCAGTCCGCAGCGAGAAAAGTTTAGTGCAAATTGCCTTTGGATGATTTGAGAAAACACTGAAGTATTTCAGAGCTCTCCAAGGGAGCAGATAAGTATGATTTAGTCATCAGGGGCATTATCAAGATTCAGTCATGAGACCAGTTGGTTCCCTGACTCTGCTTTTAAAGATTATGGCCGTGAGCTTCAATGGAGTCTCATCATGAGGGTGTGCCCTGGAGATACGAAAAGCTTGTAGAAAAACAGAACCCAACAGGTGCCTCCTATATGCCTCCCACTGACAGGTAACCAGATTTCATACCTGTACCCTACCACCCTAGGGTGGAGCATGAACATGGACAGGGCAGACAAGAGGGTGGAAGGAGAGAGAAGACAGGATTGCCGACAGGAAACTGCCACCTTAGCCAACGCTGATTCCCTCGTGCAGGCAGTGGGCATGTT
Source organism: Glossophaga mutica (assembly GCA_039655065.1). Taxonomy (NCBI): domain Eukaryota; kingdom Metazoa; phylum Chordata; class Mammalia; order Chiroptera; family Phyllostomidae; genus Glossophaga; species Glossophaga mutica. Next base: position 166,237,197 of record CM077303.1, read on the forward strand.
AAGGTGTTATCTACACATGTGCTTCTTCAACTCTAAACGTAGGGCAATTGTAGTTTCTGGAAATTTTTAAAATGTGTCAAAAAAGAAAACCAAAGAAGGTCCCTTAGAGTCTGCTACTCTAGGCCGTGTGGGAACCCCACCCTCCACCCAGTAACTGGCTTATTATTTTCTGATTCCTACCACTTTGTTTTTTTTTTTTTTTTTTTTTTTTTTTTTTTTTTTTTTTTTTTTTTTTTTACATTGATCAATTTATTCATTTGCCTGTTGACTCTTCTGGAAAAATTTATACAAGATTATAAAAATGTTTCTTTTTTTTTTTTTTTTTTTTTTTTTTTTTTTTTTTAACTTTTTTTTTTAATTATTATTTTTTTAATCAGTATTTTTTAATTGTTGATATTGTACAGTTTTCTGTCTTTTACCCCGTCCCAGCCCACCACCCCAGCCCTCCCCACCTTCCTCCCATTTCCACCCCCCATAGTTTTTGTCCATGAGTCCTTTATACTTGTTGCTCTAAACCGTTCCCCTTTCCCCCCGAAATTCCCTCCCCTCCCACTCTGGACACTGTCAGACTGTTCTCAAATTCAGTGTCTTTGTTTATATTATGCTTGTTTCTTTGTTTTGTTGATTAGCTTCCTGTTAAAGGTGAGATCATATGGTATTTGTCTTTCACTGCCTGGCTTATTTCGCTTAGCATGATACTCTCCAATTCCTTCCATGCTGTCGCAAAGGATAGGAGCTCCTTCTTTCTTTCTGCTGCATAGAATTCCATTGTGTAAATGTACCACAGTTTTTTGATCCATTCATTAACTGATGGGCACCTAGGTTGCTTCCAGCACTTGGCTATTGTAAATTGTGCTGCTATGAACATAGGGGTGCATAGATTCTTTTGGATTGGTGTTTCAGGATTCTTAGGATATAATCCAAGCAGTGGAATTGCTGGGTCAAAAGGTATGTCCATTTTTAGTTTTCTTAGAAAATTCCATACTGTTTTCCATAGTGGTTGTACCCACTTTGAATACACACAGAAATGTACTTGGCCACCCAAAGTAAATACACTTCACAAGTGCCAACATCTCTTGATAAATGTTAATTGGCCCCTTTTAAATGTGCATTCCTCTTAACAGTTGCGACAAACTTTACTTGGAAGTTGTACATTTCTACCAGGTATTCTCCTGACAATTTTTTTTTCAGTGAAGTTTACAAATATTTGGGGGTTGCAGGGTAACACTGGACTATTTTTCTCCCCAGATTTCTTTATACAATTGCAATTTATATTTCCTTCTGAAAGGATTTATCGTGGTGCTAGCTAGCCTTGATAGAATGCGAAGGAAACTTCTCCAACTGCAGTTTGGCTGTTAGCCTAGAGGATGAGATGCACAAATTATTCTAAATGCCATAAGACCTTGCATTTTATTTCCTTCTAGAATGTTTTAAATCTGTGTCAGAATGCCTTGAAGAGAGATTCTGAACAAGCGAGAGCAAATTGCAAGAAACAGAACAAGTGACTTGCAAAAAAAATGAAGCATCCATCCCTTTTTGTAAAGTGCTGTCATTTAGAATTTAATTAGATGTCTTTTTTGTTTTGTTCCTGAAGAAATGTCTGTTATTTGAACAAGAGCAGAGATCTCAGCGGGTTAAGCAGTCAGTAGTCGGCAAATAAGAAAGGAGCACTGCCGTTAAGGAGGAACGTGGAAAGGAGGGCTTCAGTATCACAGGAGACTCCCAGTGGCACGGAGCACAGTAAAGGGGCAGTGTGGGCGGGCGGGCAGGCGGTGGGGGGGCGGGGGGCGGCATGTGGAGGAGAAAAGGAGTCATGTGGCTTTTCTGTTGTTTTATGTGGTGCCCTGATATGAAGCTTTATTGAGGTGCTGGGGCAGACAGGAGTTCCTTCCCTGCACATGGATCACTGCAGTCAGATTGATTTTCTGGACATAAAACCACAGCTGAGAGCTGACCTGGCTGGCAGTCAGAGCTCAGAGAAAGGCCTGGGGTCCTTCAGTTCCCCCTAAAATCAGGAAGAGGGCCCAGTGGTGACTGCTTTTTGCCCTTCTAATAAATGTCCAGCCAGGATACCCTTATTATCAAGAGCTTCCTCAGAGGCATCTATCTGCTCTCAAGTTTACTACCCGAGTCACTTTCCTAGATAAGTTTTCTCTCTCTGCCAATAACACGAAATATTAGGCCATCTGACACCCATGTAGTAATCAAGCAGTGAACTCTGTGACATCTCTCAACTGACCTCTCAGAACCTGGGCTTTTTTACTGATGACAGGAGGATTGAAATAGCCCTGCTTTTCTAGTATTAGTGTGACAAATAAGTGACCTAAAATATTAAGTGTTGCGCTATGCCATAACACTCAATAAAAGTTACTATTTATGCCATCATTATTGTTTTTCATGAAAGGTGCATTGATTCTGGTAGCGGAAATGCTGTCTTGATTTTTAAGAAGATAAATTTAAGGCCAAAAACAGAGAGGAACAATGAACCGAAAGGATGGAGTGGCACAGGAGGAACGCTACTCTTCTTAAAGTCTTCTTATTCTCACTGCAAGCCTCATTTCTCTCCACTGTCTTTGTCAGTCTGTTCTTTATCCATTCTGAGAGATTTATCAGAGTAAAAAGGCGGCTTAAACCTCCGTTATGAACAGTAAAAAATGCCAAAACACAATAAGAAATCTTTATTAAGAACACCTGGGCCCTGGCTGGTGTGACTCAGTGAATTGAGTGCGGGCCTCTGAACCCAGGGGTCGCTGGTTTGATTCCCAGTCAGGGCACACACCTGGGTTGTAGGCCAGGTCCCCTGTTGGAGGCATGTGAGAGGTGACCGCACTCTGATGTTTCTCTCCCTCTCTTTCTCCCTCCCTTCCCTTCTCTCTAAAAATAAATAAATAAAATCTTTATTTAAAAAAGAACTTTTGGTCATAGAACTTAAGTAAGTACTTGCATACACACACACACAGTTGACCTTGAACACCACAGGGTTAGTCAAAAATTCCTCGATACCTATTGACTCCCCAAAAACATAACTACTGTTGACCTTATAGATAACAAACAGTTGATTAACACAAATTTTGTACTATATGCTGTAGTCTTTACAATAAAGTAAGCTAGAATGAAGAAACTGTTATTAAGAAAGACATAAGGAAGAAAAAATACATTTCCAGTACTGTTCATGTTTACTGAAAAAAAGTGAACCGGTGCAGTTCAAACCCATTTTGTTCAAGGATTTACTGTACTTGAGTCATCTATTTATGGTTTTACAGAAAAATAAAGTAAGCCTTCTGAGTGTTATTTAAAAACTATTTTTACCTGTCCATATCTAAATTCTCTGAGGGCAGGATTGCTTAGGTTTCCACTGGGGCCCCTATGGATTGGCTAATTTGATTTGCTAATTTGCAGGCTCCAGGGCATTGAAGCAGTTGCTACTTATCTGGTACCCACTCCACTTATCTGGCTGAGGAGTGAATAGGGCCGGTATCTAGTTGTCCTGAGTGGGAGAGCCCAACAAGGGAAGTTGTTGAAGTGCGGACTTAATCCTTAACTGGCTGCTGAGAAGGGAAGCAGACCAGCCTCCAACTGGTGCCTCAGAACTGGGTCAAGATAGCATTAGAAAGAAAGCTATATGACAATGAAATACTGACGATTTTGAGACTTGGTCGGATTACGGCCACATTTGAAGGAGGCCAATAGTGCTTGCTAATGGGTGAGACATGGGATGTGGCAGAAAGAGGGCTCCACAGGAAGTCCAGGGGTTGGGGCCTGAGTCTGGGAGAATGGAGGTGCCAGCAACAAAGATGAGTGAAACTGAGAAAGAACAGCATTGTAAGAAAACATTAGAAGCTCAGTGTAGTTGTGTTTGAAATGTCATTTTGTTTTATTTTTACAAGACATCTGAGTGAAGACATTGAACAGAAAATGGATTTATGGGTCTGAAGTTCAACAGAGATATCTGGGTTGGAGATATAAATCTGGGCGTGTCCGACACAAATACAGTATTTAAGGCCATGAGATCATCTAAGGAGTAAATGTAGAAAAAGAACTGTGGCCCAATGACTGGCTCTTGGGACTTTCTAACAGGAAGTCGGAATGCTGAGGAGCAGCCAACCACAGAGGACACTGAGAAGAAGCACCCAGCAGAGCAGAAGGAAAAGCAGTGAAGGGGAGTCCAAGGGGCCCAGTGAAGCAAGTGTTTGGGGGATATAGAAATGTTCAAAATCACTGGTAATTAAATACGTGTTCAAATGACAATAAGATACCATTTTGACTATTAAATTAAGAAGTGAAATAAGCCCTGACTGGTGTGGCTCAGTGGGTTGGGCGTTGTCCCTCAGACCCAAAGGTTTGTGGTTCGGGACACAGGCCTGGACTGCAGGACAGGTCCCCAGTTAGGGGCGTGCAAGAGGCAACCTATTAGATTGATGTTTCTCTCACACATTAATGTTCCCTCCCTCTCTTTCTCCCTCACTCCCCCTTTCTCTAAAAATAAATAAATATTTTTTTTTAAAAAGAAAAAGAAGTAAAATAAATACTTCATGGTATCAAGAATGCAATGAAGTAGTTGTACCTATTTACACCACAGTTGGGAAAATAACTGGGCTGAACTTTCTGGAAAGCAATTTAACATTATATAAAGAAAATTTTTATCCAAAGTCTGTATACTGAAAACCAGTCTTTCCTTTTCTAGGAATCCACCCGAAGGAAATAAGCAGAACTTAGCCATAGTTTTATACACACGGATGTCCACTACAGGGTCATTTAGATTAGTGAGTTGGAGAAAAACTACATGTTCAACAAGAAGAATTATTTAAAAAATTAAGAGTCTAATAAAAAGTGTATATTGTAACCCAGGAAAATAATAATTCAAAAGTATATTTAATGACACCTGAAAGTCCCCGTGATATTGCATTAATTGAGGGAAACAAGAAAAACTACTTTATCCTAATAATAATAATAAAACTAATAATTACCATTTATTGGGTAATTTATTGGGTAATTTTATGCTGTGTGCAAGACTCTGTGCTAATAATTTATACATAATGCTTCTAATTCCATAAGGTAGGCATCAGGAGAAAGTGGAGGCTCAAAAAGTTAAATGGACCATATTTTATTTGATTATAGTACTACATTTTAGAACTAATGACAGCAAAAGAATAAAATGATAACCAAAATAGAATTAGCCTCTGCCCTGGTGGAGTTTATTGTCTAAATTCCGAGGGCAGCCATTAATCAAATTATTTTTTAACCCTATCATACACATAAATATGTGAACGAAATTGTGATTAGAACCATGAAGGAAAACTATCAGGATCTAAACCCTCATTTAAAAGGATGACCCCCAAATCTAGAGGTGAGGAAGGAAGTGAGCCCCTAGTTCTCTGAGAATTCTGACACTGCCTCTCAAACATTAGGAACACACACATGGACACCATATTTTCTGTATCTGAAATTAACCAATGCTAACGGTCTTGAAAAAGAATGAAATTACAGATTCCAGAAGTGATTTAAGCCAGTAGCATAGCAGAATTTTTTTTGACATAGCCTTCCCAATAATTTGAATGATATAGTTGACCTTTAAAATATCTCACTGAAATATTAGCCATGAAAAAGAAGGAAATCTCACCATTTACGACAGCATGGATGAACATAGAGGGTATTACACTAAGTGAAATATGTCAGTCAGAGAAAGACAAATACCATATGATTTCCCTTATATGTAGAAATAAACAAACAAAACTGAAACTGACTCATAGATACAGAGAGAGAACTGATGGTTGCCACAGGGGAAGGTAGGTTGGGGTATTGGATGAAAAGGTGCAGGGATTAGGAAGTACAAACTGGTAGCTACAAAATAGTCACAAGGAAGTAAGTAAACAAAAAATATAGACAATAATATAGTGGTAACTATATGAGGTGCCAGTTAGGGTGCTGAGAATATCCAGGGGAACACTATGTAAAGCATATTAGTGTCTAGACACTAAGTTGTACACCTGAAACCAATACATTAAAAAAAAAATCCTGGCTGGGTGGCTCAGTCGGTTGGAGCATTGTCCTGTACACCAAAAGGTGGCAGGTTTGATCCCAGGTCTAGGACACATACCTAGGTTTTGGGTTCCACCCCCCCCCCGGTTAGGGGGCATTCAGGGTAGGGAGGCAGTGGATCAATGTTTCTCTTTCCCATTGATGTTTCTTTCTCACGCCCTTCCTCTCTCTCACTTCCACTCTATAAAATCAATTATAAAATATCTTTGGATGAGGATTAAAAAAAATTCTGACAGTATTTTAAATTCTTGATGAAATGATAAATAACAGTTAACTTTGTTTACATTCCCAAATCACATAAAATGGTCGCCATTCATGAAATAGACATTTTTAGACCCTTGTATATTTTTAACCAATTGTGTGTACTTTGTTTATATATGGCATTAACATACTTATAATACTATACTATGAAATTCTGGGTTAATTGCACTGGCTAATGTATAGTATATAATTATCCTATGTGCTTTTTCAGTGATCTTATATATGCTATCTTTTTAATGTCCTATATTACATCTTGTTACTGAAATAAAATGCATTATAAAACACACACACAAAAAAAAAAAAAGAAAAGAAAAGAAAAAATCTCCCTTGGACACTCACAGGCAGGAGTCTACACAAAGTGCCTTGAGCAGCAGGCCCACCTCAGCTGAGCTCTGTGTGACTCAAGAGGTACTTTATGTTTCTTACCTGGACACTTAAGTGTACTGAAAACATTGCTTGTGACATTCTTGTTCTGCAGGTTCACAGTCTGCAGTGGCCTATTAGATGTCACCTCTGTGTTCTGCACCCCACCATGAGTTCCCTTCACAAACTAACTGCTGCCTAACCCTCTTTCTTCTCACTGTTCACTGTTCCTGTTCCCAGAGTCTTTTTTAAGATTTTATTTTATTATTTTTAGACAGAGGGGAAGGGAGCAGAAGGGAAGGAGATAGAGAGAGAGAGAAACTTCAACGTGTGGTTGCCTCTCATACACCTCCAACTGGGGATCTGCCCTGCAACCCAGGCATGTGCTCCGACTGGGAATCGAACCAGTGACCCTTTAGTTAGCAGGCCAGGGCTCAGTCCACTGAGCCACACCAGCCAGGGCTCAGGCCCAGGTCTTCATACAGCATTCACGGCCCCATCTGCCCTGAGCACTCTTCTCCTCCAGGCCTTCCTGCTGTCTCCCACCCTCCCTGCAATCAGGTCTCTGTTCAAATGCCATTTCCTCACAGCCACTGTCCCTGACGAGCTCATATTTAGAATCTTCTCCCTTCTCTCTCTAATCCCCAACACCTGTTTTACTTCATAGCACTTACAGCTACCTGACATGTTTTATATTATTTATTTATTGTTGGTCTCCCCAGGAGAATGAAAGAGCCATGAGGCTCTTTTCTCTCTGCCCAATGCCTGCAAGAGTGCCCAGCAACAGGAGGTGTTCAATATATATCTGTTGACTTAATTAAAATAGATGAATGAATGAATGAATGAATTACTGCTTATCTTTCACTGGGCAAGCTGCTGTCTGCTGTTTAGATACTGTCCTTAGTTCTGCCCAGAAGCACATTTGCCATAGGTAGGGCTGCTCCAGGGAAGGGTGGGATCCGGGATGGAGCACTTCTGTGGAACATAGCTCTGGGCACTCCCCAGCATCTCTCCTGAAAGTCTTTTATTTGATACAAGGCCTAGAGTTTAATTAGATTTTGCCAGGCTACAAGCAGTTCTCAAAGAGGTGTGCTTGGGTGGGATGGTCAGCTTTTGCCTGGATGTAACACGAAGTCATTTATCCTGGTCTCCTGAATCTGACAAGCTCTGAATCGCTATTCTCTTATCCACTACCCAGCCAAGGGAAATCTCTTTCTAGATTGATGAAAAGTTTCCTAGTGTTTCTGGCCAAATTCAGGGGCTATCTATGATCAGGAATTCTGTCCTTTTTATCTCACTGTGAAAGTCATCTAAATAACCCCGGTCACAGAGTGTCCCACTCATGGCCCACGGACCGCATGTAGCCCAGGATGGCTATGAATTCGGCCCAACACAAAATAGTAAATTTACTTAAAACATCATGAGATTTGTTTGTGATTACATGTCACAATGCGTTTAATGTGTGGCCCAAGACAACTCTTCTTCCAGTGTGGCCCAGAGATGCCAAAAGTTTGCACACTCCTGCGCCTAGTGCTTAGGCTCTGGAAAACAAAATTGGAAAAGGAAGTGTTTTACTTCTTAACTTCATTTTTCTGCTCTGCCACATTTATGACTTAACAGCAATGAGTGTAGATTAGAACCCTTGTTGAATAGCATGCAGCAGAGAGGCAGAACAGAGAGATGAAAAAAAAAGACAAAGTAATAAAACATACATTCATTACTACCTTGGTCATATGTTCATCTCTCTCCTAACAGGGAACAGGCAGAGAAAAATTATTTGGTGCATGGTCATGAGTTTCCAAAGAAGGGAGGAATGAGTTGCTTTTCACTAAATACCGTATTTTTCAGACTATAAGACCCATATTGCCCCCCCTCAATATTTGGGAGGAATAATGGTTGTTAATGCTGCTGTTGAGTTCTGTTTATATTTACATTGGTGAAATAATATGTTATTAAATATTTTACCACATTTTTTGCTTCAAAATCTTTTTCCTATTTTTCTCCTCTAAAACCTAGGTGCATCTTATGGTCTGAAAAATACAGTAAGTGTCTGAACACCAAGGTTGGTATCAAATATCAAAGCCTTGTGGTTCTGTATAACTGATTTTTTTCCTTACAAAAACATGTTCCTGGAGTTTTACAACTTTATGGAAAATTCATTTTTGACATATTATCATTGCAAAGTATTTCTCAAAGAAAAGCAATTTCCAAAAAAGTGAACATCCTGGGTTTTGGGGGGTTTTGTTTGTTTACTATTTTCTTAGGAATATCTTACAAGCTGATATAGTAGCTTCAGCTGTAGTGGGATAAAAATTACAGTTCAATCCAATTACACTTAGAGAGCACCCTACTCCATTCTACATAAAAACAGAACAAACAAAATTATCTCTGAATTATTTTTAGTTTTAAAGAGATGTATAAATGGTACACAGAGAAACATCAATTTTGCTCATGTAGTTAAGAATATTTGGAGATTTATTTGCTCATCCTTATTAGCAAACATATTTAAATGAAATAGAAGACATAAACACAAATTAGTTATAAAAATAATTTATTCAGAGATGGACGATGGCTTTGTTGTCATTTAGATTTGAAGGAATAACAAGCGCGAGGCACCCTGATGATTGTTTTCAATTTTTCCACCTCTATGTTCAGCCTAGGTTATCTTACATCGAACACTCTGCTTCGGAGATGCCCCCCTACATTTAAATCGTATGTGCCTTTTTCTTTAACTTGCTGAAGATTTCCATGAGTATAGGATGTTTATTTCTAAGCTTTGACTTTATTCTGCTTATGCTTCAGTTTAAAATTCCCAACTCCAGATAAAAATGTGTCATCACAAAGAGAGGTGGCTTCTAGAACAATCCGCATTGTTTTGCCAGGTAGTAGGAGTGTTTTGGAGGAAAGACACCTGAAGTGGTTGATGGAGGCTGATTAAGGAGATGGGTAATCTCTGGAGAAGATCAAAACCCTGGACTCTATATAATGCACCTTCAGTGCAATGGTGGGCCCAGCTCTTTTGGAAATGATTTGTGATCTAATTTGAGATTGCTGTTTATGATCCCAACACCTAGTTTATTTCCTACTGGCTGACAGCATAAACACTTGTGTCTGACGCATAGGAAAATCCAGCAGTGAGGATGAGCTATCTAGCTATGCTATTTCATACAGATTTTATTAACCAAATGCAAGGACAGTCCATCAGTTTCGGGTCAAAGCTTTGCTTGTGTCCGGATGACCTATTACCGTTGGGAGCAAAACTCCAGCACTATGCCTGGCAAAGAGCCAGTTTCAAAAATATAAATTTCCTTCCTCCACTGAGATATGTGAGTTTGTGATTTATGGAGAAAACTAGTCCCACGGATGTTCTGTGAAAAAGTGGGTTCTCTGGCCAGATAAGTGTAGGGAATTACGTAGTCAGAGGAAGTGCACATTCGAGGCAAGCTCCCGCTTGGAGCTTCAAACTGCCTATTAGTACATGCGAGGTGTTGAAAGTAGAGTCCAGGAACCAGAGTATCAACTCTTCCTTTCTTAGCTGTGATACCTTAGGCCATGCACTTCACCTCTCTGTTTTCTTATTGCTAAAATAAGGGTACCTTCTACCTCGGAGGATTACAACAATGCCTATACACAGTAAGCACTAAATTCATAAATACTAGCACTCACAACAATTTATTGCCCGCACACAGTAGGCAATTTAATGCCTGTGCACAGTAAGCACTAAATTTATAAATACTAGCACTTATAACAGCTGATAGCTACTAGCATTTACAACAATGCCTGCACGCAGTAAGCACTATTAGGTATTTATTAAATCATAATTAAATAACTAAAGCTCGATAATAAGATTTTCTGAAAGATTTCTCAAAAATAATTTAATCTAGTGTTCCCCAAGCTGTCTTTGCTCCTGGAAACCCATGCCTCACCTAACTAACTCCACCACACATCTTTTTTCCCCCCACAATGGCTTTCTCTGGGAAAACTAGGCTTCAAAATATTCTTTAGAAAATCTGCTGTAGAGAGAAGTTAATTGAATACACTCTCTTAACAAGGGATTAAAAAGAAAAGGTTTAAAAGGAGTCACCAGTGGGCATTTCAATCATAATTCTAAAAGCCTCAGAAATCAAAAGAGAACATTTCAGAATAAGCCTAGTGGAAAGAATCACCAGTTAATACAGTGCATGTTTTCGCTTAGGAGAATCATAGCAACACTAAGCAGGTGCCTGGTGCTATGAGGAGGGACCCCCAAAAAAACTGGGATTTACTTATGAAAAAATATGTATTTATTGTTACATGTTTAAACTTTAACCGTCTTCAGAGCACTCTCCATTTGATGCAATACACCTATCGAGACTTTTTCCCACCGTCCGAAATAGTTTTTGAACTCGTTGATTGTGATGCCCTTTAGTGCTTCTGCCATTTTTTGTTCCATGTCTTCCACATCAGCAAAATGTTTCCCTTTGAGGCCTTTTTGCATCAGGGAAAACAAAAAAAAAGTTGCTCGGGGTGGGATTGGGTGAATAGAGAGGGTAGGGTATGAGGGTCATGCCATTTTTGGTCAGAAACTGCTAAACACTCAGTGTGGTGTGGGCAGGTGCACTCATAAATCAACCATCACGAAATGGGCAAACACATTGAGTCTTAAAAACAAATTCACTGAAGCCAAATGCAGCCTCTCACAACAACACCAGCTAGTACACTGGTACAGATGGGTTCCTAGAACACCTAGCAGGGGAAGCCTATACTTCAAGGGGCCCGCCCACCAGAAGATAATCCATTTAGGGGCTCCCCTCCTTGTTTGTACACCAGGCACTTGTCTAGCCTGTTTAGATGCTACTTCTTAATCCTAATAATACTCCTGAAAAGTAAACCTTTTGACTCACCCCTTTTTATAGGTATGAGGTTTAGAGAGTCAAAGTGTAACTGAATAAAAGTCTGGCTGTCTGCTGCTATGAAAACCAATATTCGAGAGGCAGGTGCTGATGTAAAGAAAAATTGTTTATGAGGCAGGTGCTGATGTAAAGAAAAGAAAAATGGCTTATTTTCTGGGGGACTTGGTCCAGTGTGCCTCATCCCTGTGAAGTCGTCCTGGCTTCCAGGTCTCACATCATCCATGGCCATGGTTGAAGAGGATGAGGATGGGAGGGATGTCTTTGAGATGGGAAGGGAAGGAGAGGGAAAGAAGGGAGAAAGAGAGGGAGAGAAACATCAATGTGTGGTTGCCTCTCACGTGACCCTAGTTGGGGACCTGGCCTACAATCCAGGCATGTGCAGGCATGTGCCCTGACTGGGAACTGAACCAGCTACCATTTGGTTCTCAGGCCCACACTCAATCCACTGAGAGCTACACCAGCCAGGGCAGGAGTCTGTATGTTTTGAAGCTAGTTCCTAGGATTCTTATACAAACACACTGTTTATCTACAAGCTACATATTAGTCAAAGTCAGCACTTACAGAAACAGTATCAAAAGAATGCTAGGATGGGTTACGATTTCCCACCATTAACAAGTTTCCACTGTTACAAAAGAGTTTCTAAGTTTCTTGTAGAATGTCACCCAGCTAGAAACCACTGGGGCCAGGAATACAGGCTCAAGATGTCAGACCCCAAGACCCAACTCAAGGTGTTGTTCAGCACCTTCAGCATGCAAATCACTCTTCACCCTGCTCCACTCCTTTCTCTGGGAGGACTCAGGAATTTCAAACCCAAAGTTTTGTACTAGAATCAGCTGCTTTTGTAAGTGGTCCCCCATAAATTGAGATTTTTCCTCTGGGACAATGATATACGAGGTGTGTCTGGAAAAAGTCCATCCATTGCTAATATACCAAGAATAATTTGCATGACATTGGTGTAACCTGGAAGCCAAAGAGAGTGGACTGGATGTGCATGTGTGAACACTGATGACTTCACTGTACTAGTCAGTGGGGGTGGCAGAAGTTGTTGAGTGAGCACGTGTACTATGTGGCCATCACATTCAAAATGACTAAATGAGTAGAGCAATGGACCTACATCAAATTTTGTGTGAAGCTTCAACTTTCTTCTGCAGAAACTATTCAGATGATTCAGAAGGCTTTTGGGGACAATGCAGTGAGTGCAGTGCGAATAAAAGTGTGACACAAACCCTTCAAAGATGGTTGAGAATCTGATCCATGTTCTGGAGGGCCTGCAACAAGCAGATCACTTGAAAATGTTGAATGTGTAGGGGTTGCAATTAACAAAGATCAGTGACTGACAGTGTGAGAACTAGAAGCTGATCTGGGGATTCCAAAAACTACTGCGTCCATGATTCTGACATAGGGTCTTGGCATGAAATGTGTTGTGACAAAATTCGTTCTGTGGTTTCTGCTACCAAAGCAGAAGGAACATTGTGCTGCAGTTGCTAATGACTTGATTCAAACTGTTACTGATGAACCAGATTTCCTCAAGGTCATAGAACTGGAGATGAATTGTGGATCTAGTCTACGAGCTGGAAGCAAAGGTCCAGTCATCCCAATGGAAGTCGCCTGGTTCTCCATGCCTGAAGAAGGTGTGTCAAAGTCACAGCAAGATCAAGACCATGTTGACTGTGTTTTTTGATTGGGAAGCTGGTGTCCATCGTGTGTACACCCCTCCAGGCCAAACAATGAATAAGGATTACCACCTCAGTGTTCTTAGTTGGTCAAGAGACTCGATATGACGAAAACGGCTTCAGCTGTGGGCAACTCGTGATTGGCAGCTTCATCACGACAATGTGCCCACTCCTGCATCATGTCTCGTGCAGTTTTGTGCAAAACATCAAATCATCCAGGTGACTCAACCCCACTGCAGCCCAGATTTGGCACTCTGTGATTTCTGGCTTTTCCCAAAACTAAAATCACCTTTGAAAGGACAGAGATTTCAGACTGTCAGTGAGATTCAGGAAAATACAACAGGGCAGCTGATGGCAATTCCAACAAAGGATTTTGCAGAGTGTTTTGAACAGTAGAAGAGATGCTGGGAGAACTGTGAAAGGTCACAAAGTGCCTACTTTGAAGGGAGCTGAGGTGTCATTGTCCTGTGTACAATGTTTCTTGTATGTTATATCTTCTTCAATAAATGTCTCTGTTTTTCATAGTACATGGCTGGATACCTTCTGGACAGACCTTGTCATATAGCTATCATCATCCCCCATCATAGACAAAACTCTGAAACATTAAACAATTAAGCAGACTAATCTTACCCTTCATCTTTTCCCTTCCAAGATTTGACACTTCCGCACACTCAGCGAATGGAGGACTGAGGACCCAACCTAGGTGGTCTCCTTTCAGCAGAGTCTCACTGCTACTTCTAGAACTTTGTGAATTTCACTTAAATCTGCTTTTGTTGTTCTTTTCAAATGCTGACATTTAACAAATACCACTGGTCAGTTTGCTTTCTTTTTCTATTAATGCAGAAATACTTTGCAGAGTTGTTCACTAAGGCCGGCCTTGCCCCCAGGGCAGGCACGGGGGAAGACCGAGTGACACCCAGCTCCCGCAGCAGCATCTTGCTTCACTTTTGCAACATCTGGGCACCACAGCATTCAAGGAGTATTCTAAATGGGCCTTTTGGAAAAGGAACAAAGATTTTTGAAGCTGTTATTTTTTTAAAACCATTCATGACAATGTCTTTAAACTAGTGAAAATTAACCCAACTGGGAATATTTTCTCTTGTGCATGGCAAATATAACAGATGGATTGATGATTTTTTATAAAAAGAAAATAAAACAGAACAGGATGTTCTCAGATCTCAGAGAAAAATGTCTCTTCTAAATGAAAATCTATAATATGTATTTATGTAAATGCACGATCAAATTTTTAATTTACAATCTGTTGACATTAAAAGAAAATTTATAATATCCATTTATGTATTTAAATACATAATAAATTTTTTTATTTTCAGAATTATCAAAGAAAAACCAGACCTAGAAAAAAGTTAAAGCAGTGAAAGTAGATTTCACGAAGGACTGTGGCAATAGGGGAGAAGAACCTCAGCACAGAACCCAGCTCAACTCTAAATATTGCAGGGGTGATGGGGAACGTATAGCCATGGAGCAGAGTGGAGGTCAAGGGGTGGAGAGCTAAGATGGAACATGAAAGTTTCATCTTAGTTCTGGCTAATTAGTTTCCTCTATTTTGATTAAACTGAGCTAACAGGATCTTCACTGAAGGCAGGCGGGTGTCTGGTGGAGGACGAGGAATCAGATTCGGTACTAAGGGCAATAAGAAATTCACGAGGAACTACTCTTACCAAACCGACCAAGCGGATTCTTGATAAAACAGGATTTTACAAGGAAATGCACAGATACAGGGTTTAGAAAAAGGTTATGCGGCCTAACTAAAGCTTAGTCAAGCAATGAATCTTTATCAGTATTTTTCCTGGGTTTAGAGGGGCAATTTTCTAATCTTCAATTGCCATCACATATGTGCTTGTACGTAGATGCCACACATAAAGATCATGTATACGCAACACACTTCTACTATTAAATGAGATTTAGCTTAATGACTTCAGGGAGATCCACACCAGCCTGAAGAAAGCACTGACTGTCCAGCAACAGTGAGGAACAGAGGTCATGGTGAACCAGATGTCAGGGCCTGGAATCATCATCACCTGAGCTTCAGGAAGAAATGTCACTCAGTGTGCTTGCTTTGGGGTGTGTAGTTGATCCTTAGAGACAGTTGGTAGTAAGTAAAGTAACGTGTACGCCACAATCGGATCGATGGTATGTGTATCCTACTGAGAAGCCTTGCAACCCCAAGGCAGGGATTAGCGGAAGTTGGAGCAGCTCGTTCTGGCTCCCTTCTCTCTCGGCTCACATTTTTCCTCTTCCTCCAGTATCTGGATCCTCACTCAGGTCCAGGATTCTTGCTACCACCACACCTTGCCTTTGGCAACGGACTGCCCCTCTGTGGAAACCCATGTTCTTCTCCAAGGTGTTCTGCAGAACTCTTGGGTCAGAATCCTGGAGCAGCCTTGTTGAAATGCAGATTCCTGAGTCCCACCGATGACTTATAGGATCCCGGCATTCGACAGGCCATTTATAAACAAAAATCACAGAACCACAAGTATTTACCAAACATAGAACAAGAAAATGAAGTTAAAAATAGAAACGAATGAGGTTTCTAGGTAAGGTATCCATATAATTTCTGTGCATTCAAGAATCAAACGGAGGCACTATTTCTTTCAGATTTTTCACACCCACCTAACCTTTTGTTTTCCCTTATTTTCTTCCAGTTCTCCAATAGCAGCTGTTACTGGGTACATGTTGAAGCAAACGGCAGGGTCTGTGGCATGTCAGGCTGGTGCACCAAGTGGTCATCATGGGTGGCAACACCAAGTGCTTCTCCCATGACCACCTGAGACTGCTATTTTTGAGCACAGTTGGTGTTATCACAGGCCCTGGGCACACTGTTATCCTTGAAAGTGACTTTACGTCTGGAAGGAGTCAGAGAAAGGAAGATGAGTATCAATGTTGTCTTTTAGATTGTATCACATTATCCCAGGCAAATGCTAAACCAGACAGGATGCCAGGTCAACAGGGGCCAATGAGGACTGTCCCAAACAAACAGGGGCTTATGGTTACCTTATCTATAGGGCATCTCTCTTAAGCAATTATAGCAGTGCCCCTTATGTGTGGTTTTGCTTCTTGAGGTTTTAGTTACCCTTGTCATCTGTGGTCCAAAAACATTAAATGGAAAATTTCAGAAGTAAACAGTTCACAGGTTTTAAATTTAATGCTGTTCTGAGTATCATCACGAAATCTCATGCTGTTTTGCACCATCCCTCCCTAGATACGAACCCTTCCTTTGTCCAGCATCTACAGACTGTAGACGCTCCTTGCCCATTAGTTACCTAGCTGTCTGGTGTTATGAGATTGACTGCTGCAGGGATGCGGTGCTTCTGTTTGAGTCATCCTTACTTTACTTAATAAAGATCCCAAAACACAAGAGCACTGACGCTGGCAATTCGAACACATGCCAGAGGGGAGCCATAACATGCTTCCTTTATGTATAAGAAAAAATATAGTATATATAAGGTTTGATATTATTTGCCATTTCAGGCATCCTCTAGGCATCTTGGAATGCATCTCCCATAGATAAGGGGACTACTGTGTTAACCAAAGATAATATTCAACTTGATTTGCTTTCCATAGCTTCTGCAGCACTCTAAATGGTCATTTTCTTTGCCTTCCTAAAGCACTTTTTTTGGGTTCTTGTGCTTTGCCCCTTTTGCCTGTATTTTAGACTCTCTCTAAAGGAGAAGTCCAGATAATGGAATCCTTCATTCATTTCTTTGCTCACCTATTCTTGGGGAAAATAGTTATGGATGGCCTAGCACAGCCAGAACCTGCTGATGACCCAGCAGGGATGAAACAGATCACAGTCCCTGACTTTGAGGGAACAGAGGAGAGAACGGTCAGAGAGCTAACACGCAGGTAACTGTGTAAACGTGAGCCTTGTGAGAGGTGCTATACAGAAAGCACACGTGATAAAAACGGAAAGAGGCACACGAATGGCCTGGCTGCAGTGGGGAAGGGGAAGGGGAAGGGCGTGGGAGCCACCTGCAACTCGCCCCACTCCGGTGCCAGGAAGTAACCGTCTAAGCAAGTACTCCCGTTGAAAAAGGAAATGGTTACTTGAAGTTCTACATCGTTCTCCTGAAGGCTGGGGAAGAGCCCCAACAGGACAGACATCATTTTCTATTCCTTGGCCTCCATATCACTCCAGGCAGAGGTGACCCGCCTGGAGTTTGGCCCTGATGTGGTCAGGCATGAAAAAGGCCAACAGCCTATGGCATGATGTGGCCAAGTAACCCACGGCCATGGTAGAGGAAAATTAACAGTATGCAGTCTAGAGACTGAATATTCAAGGTCCCATAGCTCCTTTGTTTACTAGCTGTGGACCTCAGGTGAATTAGTTAAGTGTAGCATTTTCCTCATCCATAAAATGAAGATCATAATAGTTCTCACCTGGTGGTTTTTTGTGAGCATAAAATGTGTTAACATACATAGAACAATGCCCAGCACATAGTAGGTGCTCAGTAAATAATTTTAAAAGTATATATTCTACCCATACATTTTTTAACGTATATGTTATTAAAAGGTATTGAAGGGGTACAGAACAATCTCTTTCAAAATGGTGCCACTGTGGCATGTTGCTTATTTTGAGCGGAAGGTACCCGAGAAACCACAGAGGCAGAAAGGGATCTCCGCCCTCCTTTCTATCTAAAAAAACAAGTCATAAGATTTCCCCTGAGAAATGTGTCCTCCCTGTACCCAGAAGAGAAAAACATTCTTATCCCTGGAGGCTATGAGTCAATGCCGAAATGTGTCTGTACAAACAAACTTAGGAAAACAATTCTTACCTTCTGTGACTTCCATCATGTATTTCCTAGTCACTGTCCCACAGTTTATTGTCCCCAAGTCCAAGCTGCTGGTCACATCCTCACAATTCACTGTTCCTCATTCAAGAAGATTTAAAACTTTTGGAGCTGAAAGTTTTCTTTAGGTCTTCTTTTTCCTTATGAAGACTCCTGTGTGCACAAAAAAAATATTAAATGCAACATACGCTTTTCTCCTATTTGTCATCTGTTAGCTTATTTCTTAGGCCCTGCCGCAGAACCGAAGAAGGTATAAGGTTTTCCTCCCCTACTACATGTCTAAGGGGCCTGGAACTGAAATGCAGCTGAGGTCTAGGTGTTATCTCTAGGGAGGTGACCTTCTGTATCCAGCTATATATGTAAAATATACAGTACATATATTATATAGTGCATATATACACATATGGTATATATATAGTTCATAGTTTAGGCATGACATTAAAATTTTATATTTTTCTAACAGGAGCACTTTGTACAAGGTAGTGAAAAACTGAGTCCATCAGGCATGCTTAATCATGTTGAACATGAGGAGCACATAGCAAGACGCAGAGAGCAGAGCAGCACAGGAGCCACGGCACACAGAGAAGAAGGCAGTAATTGAAGGACATGAGTGAGCAGAAGCCACAGGCCTGGAAAAGGAAAGGAAGCTCTCAATGATGGCAGCTGAGGCAGATGCCATAAAAACCTCAGAACCAGACTAGCAGATCTGTGGTAGCATACTAACATCACTACTTCCTCCTGAAAATTGTTTCAGTTTTTCATCAAAACGTCTTATGTTACTGGATTTCCATGTGTTGAGGACACACTCAGTCACACTTCATGATGACTAAGTGGCAGTAAATGGCTCTAAGCTTGCATTCCACACCTTTAAGGCTCATAGAAAATGATATGTGGTTCTGAGAGGGACCCTTGATCATCCCTGGACTAATGACTGTGGCTGGGTGAACGCAGGATTTGGATGAGCCAGGCTCGAGTCACTTGTGCATCTCTGTAGATAAGCTGGTAACAGTCACTCTCCAACCACATGGGTGGAGATTGACTGTGGAATGGTTGTCTGAAGGAATATGGGGTAAAAGTGAATACTGGCAACAAAAACAATAATCTCTACCACAGTTGGTAGGTATAAAAATACCTGAAGAGAGTTGTTTGCCTTGAAATAAATGGAAGGAGCACATTCTACTGTTCTGATAAGGAAATAGAAGAGCTGAGCTCCTTCTTTTACTGAACAGGGACCTGGCCATGAGCGGGTCTGCCTAGGGCCAGCTGGTAACATGTGGGTCCTTGGCTTTGCGCAGGAAAGATTTCACAACATGAGCCCAGGTGACAGTGAGGCTACATTTATTAAAGCTGGGACAGCATAATAAGGAAGGGCTTAGCATAGAAGAACCATCAGGAGAGCCCAGGCTGGGCTGCCTTAGCTCACCAGGAAGTCAGAGAAAAGGAGGCCTTGGGGACAGGTTCAGGGGATTAGCCTGAGATGAACTGCCACTTCTCATTTTCCCCCTGATTGCAAGTCTCAGGGTCCCTTGGAGTTTAGGAGACATGTCTGGAGGGGAGGATTTGAGGGAAGAAGAGGGGAAAGGGAAAGGTATGGGCTGCTCCCCAGCCTGCCGGGTCCATAGTCCGGAGTCTTTCATCTCTTTCTTGCAGGTAGGAATTTTAGGAGAGGGCTTCAGCAAAAGATTCATCAGTTCTCCAGGTGTGCTGTTTCAGCATTGTGGTCTCCACTGATTGGTCAGTGCCAGCACAGGGGGTCATTAGTCATTGCAGCTCATCCTGGCATCACTCACCTGGTTTCGCTGCTTTTCTGGGCCTGGAGCTGAAATATATCTGAGGCCAAATGATAACTCTGGGGAGGTGACCTTCTGTATCTGGCGATAAATTGCTAGGCCAGTTTGTTCAGCTACCTGTTTCAGTTGCCCTATTCCACTTGCCAAGGAATCTTTCTAGCTCGTTACTACCCTGGTGCACTTCTTCACAGCCTGTCAGAGATGTGTAACTCAGGGAAGCTGGCGCATTGTCCCCGCAGATCCCTCCCCCTCACCCCGACCCCCAGGAGCAAACCCACTCTTTAGGCTGCTGCCTTAGTTGTAAAGGTTTAGGTTTGAGTCTTCTGCCAAAGTCTTTTGGCAAGGCATGATGTAGACAGAATGTTCTGGTGAAATTATGTAATCAGGGAACTTACATCATCATTTCAATAAACCCTTCTTAAAGTTAAACAGTTTTCAACTTCCCAGCATTCAACTTTCAACTTTTAAGTCATGCTCCTTGATGCTGGGAAGTTGAAAAGGCGTAAGGAAGATGGTGCCCAGCAGATTCAGGCTCTGAGTATAAACATAGTATAAGGTGCTAAGGAAAAATCTGTCCTGTTTTATGAGTCCAGTCTCTATGCTGTTTTGCAGCAAATGCATGAAGAATTCAAATTTCAGAATCAAAAATTAGTGTACAGAATACCAGGTGGAAATGCTTTTAAAGGAAAACACAGATATGTTGGAAATACTTTTCACAGTACTCCAGTTTGCTCTCTCCTTCTCCATTAGCTCCGGCACTGGCAGGCAGCAGAAATCTATATTGTTTTGATTTCACGTTCTATGGAGAATCCATCACTCCCAACTTTTCCACCCGTCCTAAGTTTTGGAAGGATAGAAAGTAGTCGCAATCGTTTATATACCTACATCCAACACCCAACTGTAATATGATGTCTACCAAGATTTAGGAATCTACACACTTGATTAACAATACCAGCTGGGCTCTTCATCTGTACCACCAAACCAGGGACTGTGATAATAGGATTTCTGTGTTTTGTCCTTTAGATAGCACAGGCTGACGTGCAATATAGATTGTTATCTCTGCAGCAAGAATCCAAGTGATTCTGCTCTCTTAACCAAGAATGGATCTTTAAAAATGAAGATGAGAAAAAAAGAAAAATTCCACATACCCACACACCTCCAGATCTTTTTTCTGTTCTGCTGACTCTATTCTTTCTGCACACTTTTTGCAAGGTGCCGAACTCTTCAATTTCAGCATTTACTATTATTTCTCAGCTGCTGCTGCTTCTTCTCCTCCTCCTCCTCTACCTCTTTCTTCTTCTTCGTCTTAGAATCCCATTTGCTTTTCTTTCTCTAACTGAAATAACCCTGCACTGCGCTTTCGCCTTGAGGACTGCATCTCTCACGTGTCTAGTTACAGGGTTTTTTTTTTTTACCCCATGTCTCGGCAGCTCACCCTTAACCTTCCATTTTCTGAGGCCACAGCACTGCGTCCGCCTCTTCAGCTTTTCTTGCAGTCCCGGGAAGTAGTCCTGGGAGCATATAACTACTGTAATAAAACTCTTAATGTTCTTAGGGTGGCAAAAAGCTTTCTTATGAAGAAACAAGCAGTTTTCTTTTTATAATTTCAAAAATTTAAATTTGAGCAGACCGTTAAATGTAAGGCTTGCCTTAAAATCCATTCCCTGAAAAGGCACCCACAAGCTGCATGGGAGCACAAGAATGTCTGCACGGAACTGACAGGTCCACCCACTGAAGAGACCAAATGGTGGACACACTGAAGCTTTGAGAGTGGTGTCTGCAGAATGGCTAAGACAAGGTGATAAAGCAAAGTTTAGATATGCTGGAGTTAATTGTGAAAATAATAAAATTTCACACATATATATGCTGCCAATGATAACCTCAATCTGTCAACCAAGGACAGCTGGGGCAATACTATAAGACAAATTACAAATTTAAAAGCACACAAAGGAAGGAAATCTTATCCTTTGTGACAGGATGGACCTGAAGAGCAGTATACTGAGTGAAATAAGCCAGTCAGAGAAAGACAGGTGCCATATAATTTCATTCATATGTGGAATCTAGTGAACAAAATAAACTAACAAACAAAATAGAAACAGATAGATAAAGAACAGACTGACAGCTGTCAGAGGGAAGGGAGTTTGCAGGGCTGGGTGAAAAAGGTGAAGGTTGTTAGGCCAAAAACAAACAAGCAAACAGAAACCCCATAGACACAGAAAGCAGTATGGTGATTACCAGGGGCAAGGGGGGGGGGTGGGAGACGGCAAAGGGGGAGGAGGATAAATGGTGATGGAAGAGACTTGCCTTGGGGTGGTGAATGCATAAAAACACATACAGATGATGTGTTGTAGAATCGCACACCTATAGCCTGTATAAATTTATCTACCAATGTCACTCAATAAATTCAATAAAAGTGTTTTAAGAAGTTACAAAAGGCACATGGAGACTTGAGTAAATCATGCCCACTTAAACCTACCAGTGACAACTTACTCTTAATTGGAGTCAAGAGAGTTACCTAGTTCCAGGTGTTCTGAGCATACACAGCATATATGAATGCAAAGCCTGTCTCCTTTGTTCCCGCAAATGGTAGCACACTTTACAAAAAATAAATACAATAAAACAAAAGTGTAAAGATTGAAAATGACATTTCCTGTATGTTTTAGAAAATTTCAAAGAAATCAGAGTAGATTTTCCTCATTTCCTCTATCCATTTCAGAAACTTACTCCATCTTCACATTGTCACCTCCCCCCGCCCCCGCCTGAATTCTTCAGCAGGTCCTTCCGCCATTTCTTCCCCACTTCCTTCCTCAACACCTTGGGTCTGACATCTGCCTCCAGGACACTCAGCGGGTTCCCAAGCCCAATCCTGCTAACCTTTCTCTCCCCTTCCTGCACCCTTTTGACCAGACCTGCTCTCCCTGGAGACCCAGCACCCGCGGCTGTGGGGCACAGAGAGACGGTGCTCGCTCCCTGCTTGCCTCTCTTTCCTTCACTGCCTCTGCTTGGTTCCTTTCCCACACCCCGTGGTCTCACACGACTTGCGCCAGGTTATTTCCTTTTGAAATCTCAGCCAGTCTGTTGACTTCACACCCTAAAAGCAAGATACCCACATTCTATCTGAGCTTATTCTCTCTCCCAGACTCCACCCCTCCATCTGCATCCCTGGAAGATGCCTTTAACTTCCTCTTCTTCCTAAGCCACTTCCCACTGCGCACGTCTTCACCCAAATCTGCAAGATTATTCATGTGAACCTCTCATGGTTCTTGCCTTCTCCAATTTCTTGATTAGTTTTCACTAACGTCTTTGTTAGTTTTTGTTTTCTACGTGGAACCCACTGCAATAATCTCCAGTTGACTGGGGCTGGCAGTCTCTCTGAAATGGTCTGAGCCAGCAGTCTCATTCCAAGTGCTGGAGACGAAAGGAGACGGAGACGTGACGTCTGCTCCAAAGAAGGTCTCAGCAGTGGGGCGGGGGTAGATAAGTAATGTTAACATGTTCTAAACATTCTGAAGTGGTAACAACAGGCTGAAAAAATGCAGAGTCTAGAGATCTCAGTCACATTCAGTCTCAGGCAGGGTCTCCAGGGAGGGTGAACTTGGAAGGGAGTTTTAAATGACAAAGATGAATACAAAGAGAAATGAGAAGACATGGTATACTTAAAGCTTAGAAGCTGTGAGTATAGTTAAGTAGTCTGTGTGGCTAGAACAGGATGGGAGAGGAAGTCAGGGAACAGGCTGTACCAGTGCAAGTTTCAGGGGGAAGAGCTGTACACACCAAAGGGTTAAGTGCACAGAGTTCAACAGGAGGACTGGGAGAGCACAGGACCAAGGTCTAACAGGGGCAGGAAGGGTTAACTGATAGAGGGAGCAAAGGACAATGGCGGTGTAACTGGAACACAGGGTGAACACGGCTGCAGGCTGGGTAGCAGTTGCTGTGTGTGGAGGAATGCCACCATATCCAGGCTGGGA
Source organism: Glossophaga mutica (assembly GCA_039655065.1). Classification (NCBI taxonomy): domain Eukaryota; kingdom Metazoa; phylum Chordata; class Mammalia; order Chiroptera; family Phyllostomidae; genus Glossophaga; species Glossophaga mutica. The sequence continues at coordinate 166,260,991 of CM077303.1, forward strand.
GCGAGCAGCAGTGGAACCGAGAGGGTGAGGAATGAAGAAGTCAATCCTTCTCTCACCTCCTACCATATGATCTCCCGTCAGTGCTTCTTAATGGATGTAACCAGGCAGAACCTGCAGAGCAAGGAAGCCTGAAGTCCCAATGGGCCACCTTTCCTGAACCGGGAGCCCAGGGTGAGGAGAGAACACAGATGTGAGGTGTGGGTGGGGATAAGCACAGGTATATCTGGGTGGGCAACTTCATAGTTTGCAACTGTAACTTCTCTGGGCACTGTGATTTGTAATGATCTTTGCTTAAACATCTTTAGGGGACCCCTATTTTATGCCTTGACATCTTTATACTATTTAGTATTAAATTGCTAAACTAAATCATGTACACTATCAGGAATTTCACTTTAATAATCTTTAAATTTACTTTAAGAACATGTTTGAATTTATGGTAAACTCAAAACTAATATACCTATTTCTTTAGGATTATATCAGCTTTGCCAGAAATCGTTTCTAATTCTTCCTTACATTATTAGGCTTAAACAAACTTTATATTTTGGAGTATTACAATAGAAATATGTGCTAAACATTTTCTTTTCTTGGCATCTGCCCCCAGCCATCTACTTTCCTCTATGGCATGAAATACATGCAATTGGGGAACAAAATCACACCTAAGTGAGGAGAGTAGTCTCATTTGATAAATGGAGTAAATGTGAACAGAATTCAATCTATTTGACAAATGGGTCTAATTTAACTAGTGTCCTGTGTCTGGGGGATTTCTCCACTTAGTAAGAACATTAGGGTTGCAGGTTATTTTTACCTCAGAATGTAGAGAAGAATCTAGAAGGTGACTCCTGGCCTTTCACTTGAAATTTCCCCAAGATTTCAATGAATAATGTAATACCACGTTTTGTCTAACAAATTGACAGGTATATTAAATATGATCGCTGTGACATTTTGGGGATTTGCAGGAATAAAAAGAGGGAAGAAAGAGTTGGTGGTGGTTTATGTACCGAAGGGACCCGAATGGCATCAGTGTCTCAACAGCTACCCTAGAACACAGACCACAGTGGGAAATCACCTTAAAAATAAATAAAAGATTTACTATCTAAAATTCTATTTCCAGTCAGATAATAAATGAAGTGTAAGTGTCGAGTAGACTTTTTCAGACATTTCAGTTCTCAAAGCAATGTATTCTCATGGATCCTTTTTGAGGTTTTTGGAAGGTTCCACCAAAATGAGGAAATAAAAAGGGAGAGACAGAGAGAGAGATAGAACAAAAAAAGTTCCCCTGAGAATGTTGAAGAAAAACTGCAGAAGGCTATGGACGCACCCCATGCAGATGGAAAAAGGAGGAACACTACATATTGACATATAGTACTGCTTTAAAGGGGCCTATTCCACTTTGTCTTGAAATATTAAGCATTAAAACTTTCCTTAGGTATGTTCATTCATATGTATGACATTCCATCTGTTTCTAGAACATGTGGGTAAATAAGATGTAATGGTTATCAAGATCAATTGGTTTATTTTGTGCTAAAATATGTAATTTAATAGATTCCCTTATTAAGGGTGACTTATAAAGCAGACATTTATGCAGTGATGTGCTGTTTCTGTGTTTTCTTCATCATTTAACGTCACTAAATGTGCTGGGCTTGTGCTTTGTAGGGGATCTTAAAATGTGTCAGACCTTAGAGGAGAAGGGAAGTTGAGGTTTATTAATACCCTGGTGTGTTGGACACAAGGCTGAAATACACAAGGCAAGTAGGTCTATATGAACTTAGAACTGGCTGCAAAATCAGAGACACCTTCTATATGTGTGACTTGGGCACTTACAATCTTTGAATCTCAATGCCCTCTCCTGTAAAACTGGAGCTCCTCCATAGGTTGTGTTCAGTTTCAAATGAAATATTTTTTTTGTAATTGTTTATGGAAAGGTGAGGTCATGATGCTGTGGGGGTCAGTATTCCACCTCAGTTCTCTTACCTATGAATACACAAGTAGGCGTGGTTCTCTGGGTCCCCGGTTGATAGCAGTGCTAGCCAAATAGGCAAGTCATGATACAGAGGTTCAATTGTTTTGCAATCATCCATGGAATTAAAAAGAAATAGCCCTGGGTGGGGTGCCACCCAGATCGTGCCTTCAGGACCCAGGCACTCACTCCTCCAGCTGCTGCAAATATAGGCTGCTGGCAGCTCACAGTTGCGGTCCATTCTGGGAGTTGCAGCATCAGCAGGAGACTGCTTTCCCTGGAGCAGCCTGCTTGCAAAGATCAGCTGATAAGAGTACAACGCTGGCCCAATGCCTCCATCTGGGGATGAGTTTGAAAAGTTTTCCAGTTAGAGCACTCTGTGGGACTGGCCGAGGCCCCAGTGCAATGGCACAACAGTTCATGCTCTCTCCTTGTCCCACCCTGCATCCCCCGTGTCCTTACCGAGTGGTTTCCAGGTACACTGTCTAAACATTCTCTTGCCTGCAAGTCTCCCTTTCAGAAATTGGTGTGTTTCAAAATCTCTCCAAGCAATTTGGATATCCATCAGTGCTGCAAATGGAAGTTAGAGCTTTCCCAGCCAAAGTTTGTTCATCTGGCAAATTGGAATAACAACTCCCTTAGGGAGTTTTTGTTGTAAGAGATGTATAATATGATAATACAGTGTCTGCAACATTGTCCATACTCAGTCAAGTTGGTTGTAGTTAACGTTGCTGATCCGGAAATGCAAAGATTATAGCTCAGTGTGATTGGGCCTTGGGTAGTTATATTCTAATTAGATCTTCAGACAAAGGCAGTAATAAAAGTAATAATAACATTTAATTCTAGAAAGATGTAAGAGTAATTTATTTGGGTATCTTAGATAGGGAAACAGAGATATGGGAAGGCTATTACAGGAACTGAAGGACCAACGTGATAGTCACTATGGAGATATTTTTCTAGGATAAGAACACACACACACACCAAATCTGCTGTGGAATGCTGTCTGAAAACTGCTGGCTGAAGTCTAACTAATGCAAGCTAATATGCTAGCGTCATATACTTGTTGTCCATTGGTTCAAGCCATAGCGACAATTAAAAGATCGAAAGTAATAACTAGGGTAAAGTAGAGCCTTTGGAGAAAATTGGTATTTGTTATTGATGCAGGATGTTTTCAATTGCTATTATTTTATAGGAAATGGAGACTGGTTTTCTCACCTCAAGGAGGAGAAAACTATCTAAATCTCATGGATTTCAGTTGGGTGGTAGGAGTGGTGTGGGGAGGCACACAGCTATTACAATTTTTCATTTTCCTGCTCATGCATTTTTAAAGGATCCTGGTATCCTTACCTTTTATATTAAAATATTCATCAAAAGAAGCTGTTTAATTATCCAAAAAATCTGCATCTTAAGTAGGATCAGATGGGGCAGGATACTGTCAGCATTAATAGAAAATGATTATCCACCTTGTCACACATTAATCCAGATTAGTTTAAAAGCTTTAATTTGTTTAATTCAGAAGTTTTCCCCTAAAGCTTTTATAAATGATTACGTGACTTTGAGCAGAGAAGAGCTCACGAATCAGGGATAGATTGTTCGCACTACAGTTTGTCACTGATTTACGAAGAAAATCAGATAAACCGGCTGATCATCCTATTGTTTCTGAGTTGGGTTTACTAGTCACAAACCAGCACTCCTGAAATGGGTTGTTCTTGGCTGCGCAATAAGGTCACAGTTACTTCCTTTGTAACTTTTTGAAAATTTTAAAATATTTTAGGCATTTAGGCAAGTAATATAGAGACTAATTAAATAAAGTCTCTTGCACATGGCACTTCAGCACATGGCACTTTATTTTAAGTGCCATCTTGATATTTTATCACATTTATCTCAGATTATTTTGAGCCATGACACATTACGAGGTGTTTTAAAGCCCTTCCTATTTTCCACTATAATCCCATTCTCCATCTTCCCTACCTCGAGGAATCAGCTATCCTATATGTGTATTTATCAAAGTAAGCATTTTTACAACTTTAATGTATCTAGGTAACCATGAACAAAATATAGTGTTATTTTTCATATAAATGATATACTATTTCAACTTGTTTCATTCTGGCTAAACATAAAGTTTTTAAGATTTAACTAACTTTTTATGTATAAACTTTATTCATTCATTTACCTGCTACATAGTGTTCCATTATATGATAGACAACAATATATTTATCCATAATCCTGTCTTTGGTACTCTAGCCTATTTATGATTTTTCTCTATTACAAATATCTGCTCTGCCAGGTATGCAGGCTTTTCTGTGGTTCATAAGACAAATGGAATGGCTAGGTTCCAAGCCAGGGCACCTTCGAATTTTCTCAGTGTTTCTAATTTGCTCTTAACCGTGGTTTAACAATATTGACATCCTCTCTAGCACTGTGTAAGAATTTCCGATCCCCCACAATCTAATCCTCATTTGGTATTACAGATTTTTTAAATTGGCTAATCTGATGGTTATAAAATTCTCCTTCCTTTTCTTCCAAGGCTCAGAGCTAAAGGTCCTTTTTTGTGTGCATGAGTTGTGGGATTTTGAAGTTTTCACATTTCTGGTGTATGTCATATAAACAAAAATAATAGTTGTGTCCCCTTTCTTTTCAATTTCATCATGAACTCCATAATTTTCTTTCTTTTCTTTTTTGGCTACCTTTGGCTTAATTTCTAACTAATAGCAGATTTGCCAAGTGCAAGTTCAAATCTGGATCTCATCAGTCATTAGCTGTGTTGCCTTGGGCAAGGCACTCAACTTCTTTTTGCCACATTTTCTTTAATTATAATGTGAACTTCATAGTCTTTGCTCTTCCTCCTCTATAACATTCTGTGTCCTGATTTTCCACAGTGGGCCTATTTGTGGTGGTATATTCTTAGACATTTTGTTTCCAGTTTTTTATTGCAATATAATTGAATTGACATATAACATTGAATTAGTTTAACATGTACAACATAATGATTTGATATAACATGTATAACATAATGATTTGATGTCTACATTGCAAAATAACCACCAGACTAAGTTTAATTAACATCTAACACCTCACATAATTACATATATTTCTTCTCGTGATGAGAACTTTCGAGATCTATACACTTAGCAACTTCATAATTAATATAAACGGACGAGTGGCTTGGATTCCAGGTTTACAAGAGTAGGCACTGAAATCCCAGTACTTTAGCCTGAAAGGTTTCCTCCCTTCACAGATGAAGGGACTCCTGAGCTAAGTGATGTCTGGGAAATGCTTCAGAATTCCAAAATCAACGACAAAACCAGTGTTCCAGGGGTGTGTGATTTGAAGAAGGAGCTTGTCATCCTAGCTTACATCCTTAGATGTCTCCTGGTTCTAATCTCAGAAACCTTTTATGGAGATAGAGAGCACTTTACGAGTGAGACGCGGGACAGCATCAGAGTTCTCGTTGCTTACTTTTTCATTGAGTGACTTCGGTTCACACTCTGCTTTTGCCACACACTTGCTTTTACTAAAGCCCTTTGAGATTTAGTTTCCTTGTCTGAATAATAATGTTTCATTTTAGTCTGGTAATAATATTTACTTCACAGGCTTATTGAAAATTCTAAATAAAATAATGTGCTTAAGCCCCTTGGGATAAATCCAAACATTTCATAATAACTATTATTGCCTCTGTTGACAGCATATATTTTTTGTAATTATTGTTGGCACACTTCTCTTACCCACTACACAGGAATTCCCTTAAATGCAGAATGTTTGTTTTGCTCTTATTGTCTCTTCAGTGCCAAGTTTAAGGACATAAACAGGCTCTCAGAAATTTTGGCACTAATAATCGAAGTGGTACTTTAGAAATATTAATCTAGTGGATTGACACATGAGAAATCAAAACCAAGAAGGATGAGCCAGGGAGGTGGGTTAAGAAATCATTATAATATGAGGAAATTTGATGGGAAAGGGGACTAGAAATGACAGTAACCGGTAAATAAGGGTCAAAGACTTTTAACCTTGGCATCTGAAGACTCTCTCTAGGGAGGAATCTTAAGTTTAATGCTTGATATTTTGTCTCTTTTGTAGCATCTGTTCAGTTGTCATCATCTGAGATAACCTGATGTGTGACTGATCTTTGAAGTCCGAGAAACCCCCAGTAATACAGGTTCTTGGGAGTGTGTGTGTGTGTGTGGGGGGGGTGTACCTGAGGCCAAGTCATTAACTTGCAGTTGATTTGGGTAGACACCACTCAGGCCCAATTGCTTCTTCTGAAGATTATATGTATTCAAGTATTTTTCCTTTGGGTATATTTACTTCAAGGGTATTTTAAATTACTCATTAGGAACTGCAGTGCTCTTGCCAGCAGAACAGTGTGGAGAAGCATAATCAAGTCCGAGGCAGTGAGATGGCACTCCCTCTGCCTTTGTTTTCCATGCCTGTTTCAAAAGCCGCCCGTTGCATTGCAGTCATTTAGAGTATTTTGTTTTTCAGGGCTCTCTCGGTTAAGTTTTTTTTTTTTTTTTTTCAGTGACTCAGGGCTGTGATGAAACCCTCACCTTCCTAGAAAGCCACAGAGGCTGCAGTGCTGCGTGGTGACCGTTGTCCCAGACAATCCATGGGGGAGCCCAGACTTCCAAGGACACGGGGAGAAATGGAATTTCACGCACAAAATTCTAACGGCTGTCACTTATGTTGGTTGCCTTTGGGTTTGGCTCCTAAATCTCCTCAGAGATGAGAGACTTGTTGTCCGGGGGTGCAGTTGGTGGCCCAGGAGATAAAGCTACATGACCCAAATACCGATTAAGCTGGGAACCCTCTAATGCGACCTGAGCCGTGTACTCCTGAGTGCCGCCCCAGGGCTGCAGGAGGAGAAAGGCTGGGTTAACTCGACCTATGAAGTGCAGTGATTACTGCCCAGACTCTGCCTCCTCCCATCCTACTGCTAGTCAATCCCACTCTTCATTCTTTTTTAAAAAAATTTTTGTTATATTTGTTCCATTACCATTTAGTCCCCTTATACCCTTCTCCCCTCAGTAATCACCGCACTGTTGTCCATGTCCACAAGTCCTTTCTCCCTTCCCATCAATCCCTCCACCTCCTACCCTCCCCCACTAGCCGTCATCTGTTCTGCATCTATGAGTCTGTCTCTGTTTTGCTTGTTCTGTTGATACTGCCTGCCATTCAAAATTAAGCACAAATTCTGTTTTCCATTCATGCTCACTACTAGCATTCCAGTTTTAAAATGGAATCACTAATGTTTAAAAGAATCCTCTCATTCCCAATTTATTCCTTGACATTGCTGGATTTTTACAGCTTGTCACTCAGTTTCAGTCATACTTTCTTGAACAAAGTTATTCAGCACCGAAAGTGTTCTTATCCATTTACGCAGCCTTGTAAGTCATACAAAAATGGGTAAGATTTGGTGCACCTTCAAGGACCTTACAAAACTTAGCTTCCATGAAACAGGATAATGAAGTGCTAAACTGTGTGAAGTGACTATAAACTCAAAATGTGCTTTTAGAAAGAAAATCCGTGTTGACTTGAAAGACTCTCAGGGACTTCCTCAATAACAATCAGTTTAAGGATGGGTCAGCACTGAATAGCCTGAAAAAAAAAAAAAAAAGGAAGGACAAAGGTATAGAGATGAAAAGAAGGATTAAGTTAATTCTAAAGAATAGGGAAAAGAAAGTAATCTGGCTGGCACGCAGGTGTCTATTAGACCAATGAGGAAGCAGAGGAGCTTTCTACCAACTAAGGAAACAGGAATCCACTTATAAAACTCTTAATCCAATAATGGCACTGTTAATCCAATTATAAAGTTAATAACTCTAAAATACCACCAGTGGTAAAGCCACTAAAAAAAAATGGAGCTGAAAGTAAATATCTCCATTAAATTTCTAAAGCCATCAAACTAATCTCAGTGCTAGTAAAAAAAATTACAGATGGCACTAAGTACTGTTACAGAGTTTCTTTAGTATTGCCCAGGGCACAAGGAAGAAAGTGGTTAACTAATGTTTCTAAAACATTGTTACCATCAAGCCGCGTTCCTGTCATTAGAGTAGGAGTTTCTTTAGGTCAGAGACGGTATCTCACACCTTCTCCCTTTTCTGGTCAGACACCAAAGGTGGCAAGAAGTGATTTGTTGTTGATGGTGGTGACGGAAGATGACAAAGGGCAAAGACGGCTGACTCCGCCGTCCACTCCCTTGCTGTCAGCTGTCACGTCTCAGCACAGGAGCTGTTGGCATTCTCCTCCCCATCCACCTTCCTTCTCACAGTTCAATCAAGAAGAGAAAAATAGGTCAAGACTACTCATGTTTTTGTTTCATGTACAATTTCCTATAACCTATTCCTTTTTCTGTTTAATCTCTTAGGATGCTTTCTTGAAGTAAGAGAACACCTTCTCCTCTTCTAACATCAACTCTCTTGGAATGGTTCTTGATAACATTTGACTAAATGAATCTCTCCAGATAATTTCTGACTCTATCTTCATCCATTAATTTCTTCTTTCATGTTTATCTATTGAATGTCTACCACAAGCCAGATACTGTGCTTGGAACTAACTGGTGATACAATGTGGAATAAAGCCCAAGTCCTTGTTCTCTGGGTGTTTCCACTCCAGACAATAAATAGACGATAAATCTGTGTTATGGCAGGTAATAGTGTGTTGAGTAAAATAAAACAGGGAAAGGGAGTTTACAAGCTCAGAACAAAAGTCTGCTAACATTCCAGGAAGATGGAAAAGTATGTGCAAAGACCCTGAGGCAGCAGTATGCTCAGTTTGTCTGAGGAACAGCAAGGAGGCCAGTGTGTCCAGAATGGTGAAAGTGTATAAGAGAACAAAAGCCAATGAAATCAGAGAGGCTACCGCAGGAGGACACTAGACTATGGTCAGAGAGGCAGAAGTTGGCAGACCATCTGGCAAGCTGTTCCATCGAGTCAGGCAAAAGGTATCAGTGGCTTATTCCACAGTGATGGTACTGGAGTTGAGAATTTGTCAGGTTCCACATTTATTTCGAAGCTAGGCCCAATAGAATTAGCTGATATATTGGAGATGGGGTGAAAGAGGCAAAACAAGCCATCAGAGATTCCTCCAAGATTAGTGACTTGAGCAGCTGGGATAATGAAGCTGCTCTAGAAGACACGGGGAGATTATGAAAACCAGGTTTGAAAGGTGAAGTATGTCAAGTTCAGAAGTTTGATTTCGCACATGTTAAGTTTTCAACATCTGTTAGATGTCCAGGCAGAGGCATCAAGTGAGCAGCAGGATACATTGGTCTGGAGTTCAGAAAAGAGTTCTGACCTGGAGGTAAAAATTTGGTGATTATCAGCACGTGGATGTCACTTAAGGATATTTGGCCTAATGCAATCTCCCAGAGAAAGATTATAAATAGAGAAAGAAAAGAAGCAGACAGAGCCCTGGGAAACTGATGTCTGAAGACTGTGGAGAGGAGGAGAAACCAGGAAAGGAGAGCAGCAGCCCCACCCAAAAGCAGCAGAACACAGTCACATAGCCGTTGCTCATGCTCGGCAAGCCTGCAATTCACGCCAGCACACATCGCCAGTTCCTAGATCAGGGTAACTCCTACCCCCGAGAACAATCTTGCAGAGCCTTTGGCTCTGCTCTCTAAATAATTAGTTCTGCCCTCTGAGCCCTCCTTCTTCCATAAGAAATAACCTATAGTGCAGCTGGGCCCCTTTCTGAGACTACTTTTTTTGTATGGAGTCTTGGGGGTCCAAACACCTCTTTTTGGGGGGAAATATTTGCCCTTTCATTTTTAGCTGATACAATTTCTTTTTTTTTTAATTGTAGGTTTCTTATCTATCAATTTACAATCAATTCCATTACACAAAAGCCACACCTACATGTCTTTCCAGGGCACGCCCCTCAGTGCCAGGGGTAATTAGTGAGGCTGTTGTGAAACCTGCTCCAAGACCTCAAAGCCCTGTTACCTAAAATATCATGATTCTTTTTTATTGTTATTCTATTACAGTTGTCCCAATTTTTCCCCTTTTGCCCTCCTCCATCCAGCCCAACCCTACTCCCACAGTCAGTCCCCACCTGTTGTCCATGTCCGTGGGCCATTCATACACATTCTTTGACTAGTCCCTTCCCCTTCTTTCCACCATTATCCCCCTCTCCCCTCCCCTAAAGTATCTGTGATTCTTAAATACTGGCCTTCTCATTCTCAGAAATGCTACTAGACATACCCTTAAATCTTTCTGCAGTCTTAGCCAGGGATCTTAATGCCACACTCTTGAGTCCTTTGCCTGAAGCCATGTTTTTCTGGTGGAGCCCTGGATGTGGTCCTGGTCCTACAGCCATTTCGTCCCTTGAGAATTTTTTCCTGGATGAAAGTGAGGATGAGGGGTAGTTTATTTTTGAAGCCAGAAAGTTCTGGCTCCTTTATAGCTCTTCTAAAATCAGGTTGAAATTTAACAAGATTTTTTTAAAGCTAAGGCCTCTCTTTTCATATTTTAACATATGTGAATTAAGAAAACAAAACAAAATTAATTGGCCCTTCTGATATTCTGTTTGGAAATCTTATCCTGAGCCACAAGTTCGTAAGATACATGTTCTATTTTCCACATTCTGCAGATGATAGTTTTGCTGGACTTTCCACCACTCTACAGTATAAGCCATCTTTTCTCCAGCGTTTTCCTCACTGTCTATGAATGTTCACCAATTGCCTTCTTGAGGCACCTTTAGCCCCCACCTGCTATATGATCCCTAAGCTAATGCTACTTGTTTTGTTATTTGGTTACAGCAGCATCCTACTTCCAGGTAACAAGTTCTGTTCTACATACCTGCAAGTGTTCCAAGGAAAAGAAGGTGGGAGCTGCCAGAAACTTCACATCACTCTTAACAAGCTGGCTCAGATTCAAGGGTAGGGCATGTAGACTCTGCCTCTTGGTGGGAATAGTATTAAGTGAACTGGAGGCATCTTTAATCAACCACAAATGTGGAAATGTGAAGGGGAGCAGGTCTGAAGGTGACAGTTCAGTTTGGTTTATTGGATTTGAGACAGCCAAATTAATATTTCAACCAGACATGCTGATAGGACTCTGACCCCCCAAAGGGAGATATGAGCTTGGAGGATAAATTTGGGAAGTAAGAACACGAATGCTGTTACCCCGAAAAGAGAGTGTGCAGTAAGAAGAGAAGACTCTTAGGGCTAGTGCTTGAGAAATTCCAGTTCGGGTGGTGGAGCAGCTGGCAGTGTAGACTCCAGAAGAAGAGTGTTCAGAAAGGCAGAAGGAAAACCAGGCTGGTGCGATGGTATGGAAGTCAAAGAAGAGAACCAGGTGAGCAGGAAAGGTCAGACAGATGACAGGTATGCTCTTCCCCCTCAGGCTTCTGCCAACTTGACTGGATGGAGCACATTCTAGGACAAATAAAAACAGCATACTTTTCTACCAGGTTAAAATTATCAGCAGGGGTTTGGCCAGACTATAAAATTGGTTTTTGTAAAAGCAAGGAAATATTTAAATGATGTGAATTTTTAGGGGAATAATTAGAAACCCAATAGACCAGACAGCTGTGATGCTTGTAGGCTGAGCAGGATACGTTCCTCCTAACAGGAACAGTGCTCAGGAACGAGGACAGGGATCGTAAAACCCACAGCATGCCTGCAAACTGTCCTCGCACACAGGAGTCAGACAGTTTGGCATTCTATTTGCTTGTTTTTGAAGATAAAGACAGTCTTCTGGGAAAATTAATCATCAAGATAGGATATATCTTTACACCGAGTATAAATCAAGTAAGAATGCTGTTGACAAGTAGAAATTTCCTTTTCATACTATGTTCATGAAATTGAGTTTTGCAAGCGATGCCCTCCTGGGTGGTATTCCCTGACAAGTACAAGCTGGCTCGTGCTGATTGGAAGTGAACACAGCACTTTGCTTAAACTATTTTTCCATCCAAGTATTCCATATTCACGCTCAGTCCAGCTCTTGCCCACTCTGATGTCAGGATTTCACCTCCCTCCCTTCCTGGCCTTCTCTGTCCCTCAGTGGACAATACACATTGGACATAAAACAAGAACACCAAGAATCTTTGTTTTTTTCGAGGCCCTGGAACCCTTTCTGTGGGTGACAATCCTGCTGTGGAAGGAAATTACAATTATGGCATGTGCAGCTTTGTCAGCCCCGTTGGGTAGTGGGTTTCATCTCCTATGGAGAGATGACCATAAAAACTACTTTTTTATGTTTCCAAATTTCTGAAGCACTAGGAGAATTGCCATCAAAGTCTTCCATGTTCAATAGAAAAAGCCAACTCAGCGCTTTGCTGGCATATCTATCAGGGCAGATGCCACCCGCGCCAGGGTGGTCCCGTCTCTGAAATATGCCAAAGAGAATCATGGAGTCCTGCTGGCCATTAGGTATAAAAACGAAGAGAAGCAGGCTGAAAGGAAAAATGTTCATAAAGAGGTAAAATGTAAATGACTCCAGGAAGGCACTGGGTAATAGTACAAGTTTTTCCAGAAGATTGATTTGAATTTTGGAAAAGTCTTCTAATTGCCCAGAGTTCATGCAAATCCAAGTTCTGAATGTTTTTGAGGTCTGTCCTATCGATTGTAATATGTAATAGAAAGAACTAATTATCTTAGAACTGTGCAGCTGCATGCAAACTTCAGATTAATATCAGAGTTCAAAGACAGAAGCAGATGTGTAAAGCAGAAACAATGCCAGATACATACTTTGGAGCATTAAGAAATATTTGGTTTGATGAAAGAGTCTTATTCAATAACAATTTTCCATCTCTCAACCATGGCAATGGGATTAATATTCATGAGCTTGTCAACTGGGTTGCTATTTTCATTGTATTTGTTATTGTCCATTTGGAGCTTAATAGACAGGAAATTGCTGGGATTTTTTTTTGTTTGTTTGTTTTATTTGGTTTGGAACCTGTGCAGATTTTGGAAATTCCAAATGAACGACACTCAAAAACAAATCCTCAAAGGTGCTTCTGCAATTATCAGTTGTGACTTGTTATTCTCCTTTTAGCAGAACTAAGAATAACAGCACACAATTCAATTTGCTTAATAGTGTCTCTTAATTTTTAAGCTAAATGATTGAGGTTTGGACACAAATATTTAAGACAGCAAGTGTTTGGTGGATATCATGATTTAAACCATCTTTCTGGATGCTCAGCCCAGATACTGGTGGCTTGGAAAAGCCCGAAGCCAAAAATGTCAAATACCCCATGAGATTTTGAAAGAAACTTAACTTTGTGACATCGGCAAATCTTTACTGATACCCAGCCTTTTATCAGAAGAGCATCAAAACTTTTCACTTGGAAATGGTCTAGTAAAAACTGTCCATAGCACAAACGACTGAGAGAAAATACAATGAAATGTAAACAGCCGTCATTTGTAGATGGGAGGGCTTTGTGTGACTTCTGATCCCTTGTCCAAATGCTCTTTCTTTTCCTAAATTTCGTACAATGAAAGTAGAATGGTGATAAACTGAGATGAAACTAAATGTTTTTACATGTCTTAAATGTTATCTTACATCTAACAGGCCACTAGCTCCTTTATAAAGTGAACACGCTAGCTTAATAAGTGGTTCAATTTATAAATGAATTTTTGCATTTTTTAGTACCACTGGAAATGTTGATTCATTAATAGAGATCAAGTAAACTTACGGTCCTAATTTTTAATATTTGTGGGGTATGAAATTTTTTGTTTTAATATACCAATCAACAATAGGATTTTTTTCTTTATCATATAAATTGAAAACAGAGTCCAGAGTTAGTGACTTGCTTCCCCTGATGTGAATTAACTGTAAGTATGTCCTGGCACATCCTGTCTGCCACGTGGAAAGATAACAAATTGTGGGGTAATGAATTGTGCAGGTGTAGATCCAAGACAATCGTCAGGGTGAGACAAGGCTGATCCTCCAGCACTCAGTCTAACCCAGATGTTACCATGTAGAGTGAGTCTGGGAGATTTAAACTGGTGGTGGAAGCTGGGAAATGGGCAGATGGTAAAATCTCTGGTCTGGAAAGTAGCATTCATCAAGAATAGCAAGAGTGAGGGAAGAAAATGGGTCTTTGGCAACTCTGCAACCAAAGGCCAAAAAGATTGGCAGATTTTTGGACCATCTCCCTGGTGTAAAGACTTGTGCGACAATAGAGGTTCGATGCCTGTCCGCACCACCATTGCATCCACGGTGCTGAGAAAACAGTGTGTGGTAATCAACCATCTGCCATATTTGAGCCATTACTCTACGCCAGGCCTTGTGCCAAAAGCCTCACATTCTTTACCTCATCTAGTACCCACAACTCTACAGCAGGTTTTGTTACCCAGTGTTTCAGGGGAGTCTGAGGCTCATGTGGTAAGGTAAATTGCTTAAGATCACACATGTAGTAAATGGCAGAGTTGGAGTCCAAACCCAGGTCTGTGTGATTTCAAAGCCATCGCCCTTCAGTGTGATGATATGTTGCCTCTTAACACCTGTTTCAGAGTAAAATACCTGGTTTTTTTGAACTATAAGACATACCTCTTTCCCCCAAATTTGGGGGGGAGGGGTGTGTCTTATAGTCCGAATGTAGCTTACCTGGCTCGCTGTGGTGGCAGGAGGTGGCCGTGGGGTGGGGTCACAGATTATTAAATATTTTACCACATTTTTTGCTTCAAAAAAATTTTTTTCCTATTTTACTCCTCTAAAACCTAGCTGTGTCTTATGGTCCGGTGCATCTTATAGTCCTAAAAAAAAAAAGATACAGTATGTGTAGCTCTTGGCAGTTTCATAGCATCCTCACACAGACCCTCACACCAGCACTGCAACATAGTTGGAGAAGATATCACTCCTATCCTACATGTACCAGTACAGAGAGCAGAGAGATAGCATGCCTCTCCTAAGGCCACAGACCTGGAAAATAATGGTGATGAGAACCTGGAATTCCTGTTTTTCCTTTTGTTCCTTTTAATCCATAACATATTGTCTGCAATTTCTCATTTCATCAGCAAAATGTCTTTGCATGGCAGTGAAAGCTATATATTTTCTACCACCTGAACAGGAAGAATAATGACCCATGTACATCATACTCAGGATGTTAATAATCCTGCCAGGACATGGGCTTAACCTCTCCCTGCAAAGGGACAACATATGCAGACTCCGATCACCCACAGGAGTTAGATTTGCGTAATATCCTAAGTATAGATTTCCTTAGTTACTTCATCTATGGGTCTTCTCTGAAAATTTTCAGCCTACGGGTTATGAGTAAAAAAAGCCCCATTAGATGCCTGTGATGAATTCCTTTTTAGCTTGTAGTACAACTATCAAGATAGAAGCACTCTTTAATGATGTAACTGCAACCAATTTTCTACATGTATGAACCCAAGTATTTTTCACTGAATATTCTCTTCTTCAGACATGCTTTGAAGGAAGAAATGGAGTAAGATGGGTTGTATTTCTATGTTGATCAGCTATTGCCACAATAATGCTGGAAACCAACCTCTCTAAAACCCAGAGACTTAGAGCAAAAGACTTGTATTCCCATGCTTATATTGGGTTGGCCAAAAACCCTGTAAGGGTTTTCCATAAAATAAGACACATTTTTCATTTTCATCAATAACATTGTTGATTTGGATATTTTGAATATGTTGGCTATCTCCCACATGGTAGAACATTGATTGTTCTCAATTAATGTGTTAATTTGATTGCTATTAACTTCAGCTGGTCTACCTGACCATGGAGCATCGTCCAGCAAGAAATCTCCAGCACAAAACTTTGCAAATCACCTTTGACACACTCAATCAATCACAGCACCTTCTCTGTACACTGTACAAATGTTTTTTATTTTTTATTTTTGGCATTTCAGTTGCATTTTCACCCTTCTTGAAATAATAAAACAATATGCTGAAAATGTTATATATTTTCTTCCATTTTCACTATTAAAATGGGTACACAAAAATACACCAATTTTGGTAAGTTTTTTTAAATGCACACTGATATGACAACTGTCACAATACAATCTAACACAAATCGTTTTGAATGACGTTAAAGACAACTAGGTACTGCTAGAGCCATCCTACAGAAAACTGCAAATGAACTTCTGGGCCAACCCAATACATCTGCAGGTTGGCTCTGGCTCTGCTGATCCAGACTGGGCTTGGCTGGGCAGCTCTGCCTCAGGGAATAAGGTTTTCATATACGTGGTTACAGCAAACCCAGAGCTGCCTGGGCCTATGGGAAATCCCAGAAGAGTGACAGTAAAGAACTACACTCTTCTTTGTTGCCCTAAAATTCTTACTTATATGGAGGAAACAATAAGCATCTAAGCTATGTACAGCAGACAGAAAAAAATAATGAGTAAAATATTGTCAACTTGGAACCCTATTTCCAAACTGATTAGAATGACAGGGGCAAAAACAAATGTTAAGTGATTTTTTTTCCACATTGAAAGACTTCGCTGTGATTATGTTTTGTTTTGCATAATGAAAGGATAGTAACTGCTCTAGTGGCCTAAGTGTACCCTTGCATGTTTCAAATATCAGCATTCATAATTAATGATCAACTGATTTACACTCCTTCATTTAAGTAGACAGGAAATGCCGTTCATTAAAAATAAATTTCTAACACATGAAAGTTTTATCTTCTCTATTTCCATGTTCAATTCTTAATAGTCATTGGCAAAGTATTGCTGCAATGTGAAATTTTAAATCCTGATACATTTTTATAGTCTTTTTACTAAACTCTGAATACACAGTCTATATCTGGGAATAGTGTGGCATGAATAAAACACTGGAATATAAATGAAGCTATTTCACATGTCTAACAAGAAAGCATGGAAATCCAAACACTCTGGTAAATCTCAAAAAATTATAATTCACTTTTTCTCCAGGTTCAAAAACCTTGCTGGCTGTCTTGAGCCAAATTTATATCAAGCCCCACCTTGGACTGTCTACCGTCCATGTACCAGTCCAGCTGTCTGTCCATTTTGACTTCTTTGGATCCGCAGTTGTGGTAGGAGCAGTATTCCAATTTTACCTCCTAAGACACTGTTTCCTTTTTTACTTTCTTAGTTTGTCCATCACAGACCATGGACATACAACCCCAGGCCTTGCAAAATAGCGTGGCTTACAGGGAGATAGTGAGTGACCTGGATTTAGCCATCCCAGGAAGGTCTGTGTTTGCTGAGAGGGGGACTCTAGGAACAACAACATCATCATAGAGATGGCAAAGAAGGGAGTCAGTTGTTGGCTTTAACTGCCAGCTTCAATCAGAAAATCTTTATTTTTATCAGTGTGTATATGAGAGTTACACATACTATCTTTTTTGAAAATGGAGTTCTTCCATTCTTGAATTCCTTTGGGAGAGCACAGCCTTATATCCAGCTCAAAAAATAAGAAGCAGTGACAGCATTCCCTGACATGATTTTGACTGAGTCCTAGGAAAGCTCACCTTCTTTTTTTTTAAGTATATTTTATTGATTATGCTAGTACAGTTGTCCAATTTTTTCTCTCTTTATCCCCCTCTGCCTTGCACCCCATCTCCCTCCAACATTCCCCCTCTTAGTTCATGTCCATGGGTTGTACATATAAGTTCTTTGGCTTCTCCATATACTATTACTATACTATTCTTAACCTCCCCCTGTCTATTTTGTAGCTACCAATTAGCTTCTTATTCCCTGTACTTTCCCCCACATTCTTCCTCACTGATAATCCTCCATATGATCTCCATTTCTGTGATTCTGTTCCTGTTCTATTGTTTGCTTAGTTTTTGTTTTTGGTTTTGTTGTTTTGTTTTGTTTTGTTTTTTTTTTTTTTTTTTTTTTAAGTTCAGTTGTTGATAGTTGTGAGTTTGTTATTTTACCATTCATAGTTTTGGTCATCTTCTTTTTCTTAGATAAGTCCCTTTAATATTTCATATAATAAGGGCTTGGTGATGATGAACTCCTTTAACTTGACCTTATCTGGGAAGCATTTTATCTGCCCTTCCATTATAAATGAGAGCTTTGCTAGATAGAGTAATCTTGGATGTAGGTACTTACCTTTCATGCCTGTGAATACTTCTTTCTAGCCTGCAAGGTCTCTTTTGAGAAACCAACTGATAGTCTTATGGGAACTCCTTTGTAGGTAACTGTCTCCTTTTCTCTTGCTGCTTTAAAGATTCTCTCCAAGTCTTTAATTTTGGGTAACTTAATTATGATGTGTCTTGATGTGTTTCTTCTTGGATCTAACTTCTTTGGGACTCTCTGAGCATCCTGGACTTGCATGTCTATTTCCTTTTCCAGATTGGGGAAGTTTTCCTTCATTATTTTTTCAAGTAAGTTTTCAATTTTTTGCTCTTCCTCTTCTCCTTCCTGCACCTCTATGATTCAGATGTTGGAATGTTTAAAGTTGTCCCAGAGGTTCCTCAGCCCCTCCTCAATATTTTGAATTCTTGTTTCTTCATTCTGTTCTGGTTGGATGTTTATTTCTTCCTTTTGTTCTAAATCATTGATTTAAGTCCCAGTTTCCTTCTTTTCACTGTTGGTTCCCTATATATTTTCCTTTATTTCACTTTAGATAACCTTCATTTCTTCCTTTATTTTGCAACCATACTCAGCCATTTCTGTGAGCATCCTGGTTATTGGTGTTTTGAACTGTGCATCTGATAGGTTGTCTACCTCCTCATCACTTAGATCTTTTCCTGGAGTTTTGATCTGTTCTTTCATTTGGGTCATATATCTTTGTCTTGGTGCACCTGTTATGTTGTAAGGGGCAGAGCCGTAGGTATTCACCAGGGTGTGGCAACCCATGTCACTGAGTTGTGGTGCTGTAGGTGGGGGAGGGGTCAGAGAGGGAACAATGCCACTTGCTTGCTCTGCTCTCATCTCACTTTCTATCACTTCCCTTGCTTCCCACAAGCGGATTGTGCCCTTCCAGTTGAAGTGGACCTGATTCCCAGGTGGGTGGACTTCTGTAGATTCTAGGACCCTGTGTGCCTCCCACAAGTAAAACTAATTAATGGCAGACCTTTTGAATGAGGCAAACGGATTATTGGGGAGATCACATAATTTCTTCTTGTCTAATTATGCTCTAGGCTCTCCCCACCTTCCCTGGTGCACTTTTCATCAGCACCAAGAGAACATCATGGCTGTGGGTATTTCCCCGGGCATTTCGCACAGCCTTAGAGAAACCTTCTACAGATGTCTTTTCTTCCTCTTATTTATACCTTTATGAGTGTCCATGATTTTGATATAGTAGTGCCCCCCTTATCTGCAGTTTCACTATCCATTGTTTCAGTTACCCATGGTCAATTGTGGACCAAAAATATTAAATGGGAAACCAAGACAAAAAAAATTCATAAATTTTAAATCCTGTGCTGATCTGAGTAATGTGAGGAAATCTCTTGCTGATCCATGCCGTCCTGCCTGGAGTACATTTCTCCTGTGTACCCACATGTATGCTGCTGTTAGTCACTCAGTAGCTGGCTTGGTTATCGGATTGACTGCCACTATATCACAGTGCTTGTGCTCAGTCACCCTTATTTTACTTAAAACAGACCCCAAAGCACAAGAGTGGTGATGCCTGCAATTTGGATATGCCAAAGAGAAGCCATAAAGTACTTCCTTTAAGTGAAAAAGTGAAAGTTCTTGATGCAGTAAGAAAAATTTAAAAATTATATGCTGATATCTCTAAGAACTAATCTTCTATCCATGAAATTGCCTAATTTATAAATTTAAGTTTATATAGGTATGTATGTATGTGAAAAAACATAGTATATACAAGGTTTAGTCTACCCCTGGTTTGGGGTATCCACGGGGGGATCTTGGAACATATCCCCTGTGGATAAGGAGGGGACTGCTTTAGTTATTTATTTGTACACATTGATGTTATTTGAGAACATACTTAATCATCGCTGTTTAGTATATTCTGTAAAGAAAAAACCCTCTATTGGCACACAAAAGAAGGTGATAAGTAAAAGAGACCTTGAATCTCAATAGAGACCTTGAATTCTCAAGGAGCTTTTATGTTGATTAATTCATGTAATATTTGCAAACACTCTGGTAAGAAAGCAAATGCTACTAAAGCAACTGAAATGATTCAATGGTGAAAAGAACTGGATTTTTAAGCAGATGAGTAAGAACCATGCGTTCTGTCTTGTAACCATCACCGGTTAGTTACCTGCATCGCAGTTCAGCCAGGTTCCAGCTCAGCAAGCGCCCTCCTCCATTTGTTTGTTGACTGACTCTCGTCCCTTGTTCTTGCCTCGGCCTTCTGCTTTAAGTCCCTCAGCCAGGCACTTCACTTCTTGTTTCTTCATTCACTCTACTCAGGGAAGTCTTTGTCCACTAAGCTGAATTAACAGTATTCATTTCAGCAACAGAATCATTTATTTTTAAAAAGCTGAGCTGACAAAAATAACAACATACAATTATCCTTCTTGAGGAAGATTTTAGAGAAGTTGGAAATGAAATAAAATGGCATTTATTTTACAAACTGTCCTTCACCTATCCTGAAATTATCGTAACAATTGGTTGAAATCTACCTATGACATCTGGTCCACTCTTGACAGTAAAGTTGTTTTTGTAGGTCATTTATTAGAGAATTCCCTATATTACCAGTTACTAAGCTCTGAGTGCTCACCCTTTAGGTCTCAACTTGAATATCCCTTTCCCGTAAAACTTCCCTGGACTGCCTGGACTGGATTAGGTTTCCTGGTAATGTATATATGCCTAGCACTGCAAACATCCCTTAATCCATATCCTGCAGCTTAATGGCCTGTTTCTTTCTTCCTCAATAAACCAACTTCCATGAGGGTGGAGGATGCCTCAGTCACTTGCCATATCCTCGGCCTGCCATGATCCATTCAACATTTTGATAAATGTGAATAAATACAGGACCGCGCACTTGCCACTGGGGATGCCAAGCTCTAGAAGCCATCTGAGGGTGTGCCTCTAGTTGGGCACACAGGAGAAAGAACTATAAATAGAAGCATTGTAAAATAAAAAAAAATCAGATGTAGAATACACTTTAAAAAGCCCTAAATTTTCAGTGAAGTCTACAAGGACTTTGAGTGTGAAGATTGTGGCTGGGGATGGCCAAGCAGGCTGTGTAAAACAAAGGTGACGGACAGCCAGAGGAATGGAGCAGCTTCACCACCTAAGTGCAGGGTAAGTCTTCTCGGCAGGAGAGACAGTGTGAGCCAATTATAGAGGCTCATGCACAACTAATTCTAGGGACACATCTTTACTTTTCAATTGTATTCCATAGGGTACCAAGGGCAATAGGAAAATATTTTTCTCTCTTTAATTTTTTTTCTAGATGTACAAAGCAGGTAGGACTGAGAGCTTATGTATTTTTTAAACAAAGAAACAACAAACTTGTAAAGTGGCGAAACAGGGTAGGGCAGTAAACTGTGGGATAGTGACTAGGAAATTTATGGAAGAACCCAGTGGAAGGCAAGGATTATTTTAGTAGGTTTGTTTGCACAGGTCCATTTTGATGTTGACAGCCAGTCTCTAGTGAGAAGAATTTTCTATTGCAGGGAGGGCACCTTTCTCATGGGAAATCTTCCTTTATTTTTAAGCAACTATTTAATGACAGATTAGAACAGTGATTTTCAACCGGTGTGCCACAAGAATTTTAAAAGACACAATACTTCACTATTTAGTCAAGGACACTGACCTTTTTTCCCTTCAATTGTTAAATAAAAAAATGACAACAGCCAACACAATAATAGCTGTCCAGTGTGAATGCCCTGTCTTGAACCACAAATATATAGGCTTATAATAAATCTCATTGGTCACTAATCTTATTGGTCACATTATATAATAAGGTTTTGTCTGATTGGTTAATTCTTTGTACCAGAAATCCTTATATATAATTATAGGCACTTGGTTTTTAAAAAATTCACTTTGGAGAAAAAGGGTGGATAATTACTACTACTACTATTAATAATAATAGTAATAAATTAACCAAAATTATTGTATACCTAATATTTTTGTCAGACAGGCAAAAAATAATATATTTTTTGGTGTTGACAAAAATAATATATTTTTGGTGTGCTGCAGAATTTTAGTAATTGGTTTATGTGTGCCATGAGACAAAAAAGGTTAAAAATCGCTGAATTAAAAGAATATTTGATAAGATAAAATGAACTTTCATTTGCCATATTTAGTGATGTCATATTTTCTCCTAAGAAAATAATTATATTCTTCCTGCTGGCAGGTCACAATGGAGTATTTTCTTTTCAATTAGTTTACATTCAACATTATTTTGCATTAGTTTCAGATGTACAGCGTAGTAGTTAGACAGTCGTATACTTTACAAAGTGTTCCCCCACTATTTCCAATACTCAACACCATACAGTTATTACAATATTATTGACTCTGCATTTTACATCCCAATGACTATTTCGTGACTGCCAATTTGTACTTCTTCTTTCACCTTTTTCATCTTTCATGGGAAATTTTATGATCTGCTTTTAGGTAGAAAAGAGGGCAGAGAGCCTTTCCTGAGTCTGCCATTTCTCAAGTGCCTTCCCTTCCAAATAATCAATGCCAAAGCAGCACATGGTGGGGTGGCATGTTTGGAGTCCCTTCAGGGGAAAGGAAGGGCCAGGAGGAGCATGGCCAATAAGACCTGATGCCTGACTACATAGAGAAGGTGAAGAAGGGGGAGTGGCTTAAAGGGGTCCCCTTTAAAGAGATGTGAAGAGTAGGGTGTGTGTGTGTGTGTGTGTGTGTGTGTGTGTGTGTGATGGGGGGTTGGGGAGGGGAGTATATGGTGAGAGCAGGTGCCTGAGCTGGATACGTTGAGTTGAAGTGACAGCAGCACAGACTAGCAGGGAGAAATACCTCACATATGGTGTGATCTTGAGGTTTAGTTTGTGCTGAGTTACTGAGGCCAACGGCATACAGATGTTTTGCTAGATCGAAAAACTCACAGATAAGAGTTTTCAGTTAGAGAAGAAAAATATTAATGTATGGCCTTTGTTAATAAATTGAAAAGACAATAAATAAATAATTCAATTCTCTCACAGATTCTCCCAAAGTGATACTGATCTTTCTGGCTCAAAGTTATCACACCCCATCAATGATTTCTAACAGTCTAAAAAAATCTAATATGAGTATATGGATCAATATTTTGACCTTATTATTTACCACCACCTTCAGATGTTAACAGAAAATTCAACAAATAAACACAATCAATGTTTAAGCTAGGCAGGTCACCAAGGCCAGAGTAACAACACGATAAGCACACAGGTTTCATACTATCATCTACTATAAAAGAAGGGTTTTTGTAAGATGTGAACTTTTGCAGCATGATCTACCCTATACAAAAGAAAAATTATTTTTGGCTTTTAGAACTGAAGATCAAAGTGTGCAGAAATCGGGCCAAATACCGCAAAGTGTCAGCACTGTGAAAACAGTTCTGTAGTTTTTTCCAACAGCGTTGCCTTCCAATAATTTGGGATGCACAATGTTGTAGCAGTTGGGTAAGTTTTTACTTGGATGTGTTGTGGATTCTTCAAAAAATTAACAGATAGTCAGCAACTACAGAGCCAGCTATTAAATTGCTGCAATTTCTATTGCTGAAATGTTGACCCTTCTGTGAATGTGCCAGAAGCAATGATGAGACTGCAGGTTGAAACCAATCTGCCAAGTCCCACCTCATTAGGCTCCCATCTGATTTTAGCATATTGGCCCCAAACTCTGCAGTCCGCCTCTGTCCAACACAGGAAGCCCTTCTGACATTTGGCGATAGGCTGTCGGAGCCATATTGAGAAAGCCAGGAGTCTGACCAGATGGTAGCTCTCCCTTGGACTTCTTCAGAGATTTATTTTCTCTATGAGGCAGACAGAATTGGGCAAGTCATCCAAGCACATGGCCTTTTTTGTACTTTCATTATACAAGGAAGCCTGGGCTAGTCTTTTGGCAGCTGAACATTTGGCAGGCTGGCAATCTTGGCAAAGCTGTGCAGTTCACAGACTCGGGGGCCCTTCAGACTACAAAGCATTTCTTGCACTTTGTAGAGTTCCTAGATTGGCGGGGGGGGGGGGGGGGAATGAAATGATCCATCACGAGCATCTAAAGACATTGCGGAAATATGACCAGCTTTGCCAAGAGAGAGTGAGACAGAATGTATTTAATGAGTCTTTCCAATAGAAACTTTGTTTTGAAAGTTTTAAAGTGCATTAATGACGATTGGGTGTTAATGGAACACCATTGGTGCATTGATTTCCACACATTTCCCCAAATCAGCCTTGACTCCATGTTTTTTTTTTTCATAGTGAGAACAGGAACCTTTCTTGTCATTTTATAATTATTATTATTTCTATATTTTCTTTTAAGAAAAAGATAACAAGGACACTAAAGGGTTATGTGCTTTCACGCCCCAATCTTTAACTGACTTTTTTAAAAAAGTGACTTTATTGATTGAGATAGAACACATATACTACACAACTCATGCATTTAAAGTGTACAATTGTGGTTTTTATTATATTAAGTTATTAATTTCTTTAATTTTTAAAAAAGATTTCATTTATGTATTTTTAGAGGTAGAGGAAGAAAGAGAGAGAGAAACATTGATGTGAGAGAGAAACATCAATCGGTTGCCCCTTTTATGCACCCGGACTGGGGATTGAACCCACAATCCAGGCATGCGCCCTGATCAGGAATCAAACCGGTGACCTTTTGGTTGTCAGGATGACGTCCAACCAATTGAGCCACACTAGTCAGGACAAATGACCTTTAAATTATGGTAAGATATATAAAACATATTAGCCATTTTGACTATTTTAAAATTTACAGTTCAGTGGCATTAATTACATTCATAACGTTGTGCAACTATGACCATTGTTTTCAAAATGTTTCATCACACTAAATGGAAACTCCCTAACCACTAAGCAAAAACTCCTCATTCCCTCCACTTAAAAGCCCCTGATAACCTCTAACCTATTTCCTATGTCTATGAATTCACTTATTCTAGATATTTCCTGTAAGTGGAATCATATAACATTTACCCTTTTATGGGTGGCTTATTTCACTTTGTATAATGTTTTTCAGGTCCATGCATGTTGTAGAAATGTGTTAGGATTTCACTATTTTTTTATGGCCAAATAATATTCCATTGCATATATGCATCACTTTTGTTTATCCATTAATCTGGTGATGGACACTTAGGTTTTTCTACCTTTTGGCTCTTTTGTTCAATTGACTTTTGTCGATAGAATGGCCTTTCAAAGGGGAGAATGTGGGCCCCGGTGCACGTTGCATGCAGGAGCACATGTGTTATGAATACTGTACAATTGTAAATGCTCTAAGGAAAGGCATCCCAAGATAGGCCTCCCAGTGCCCAGCAGCAATAAAGATCCATTAAAATGAATTGTGTGTGTGTGTGTGTGTGTGTGTGTGTGTGTGTGTATCAAGATCATGGAACACTTGATCAAACATCATTTGATTGGAAAAAGTATTGTGGTTCCCCTAAGCATAAATCATGTCTGACTAATTGAATAGATTTCTGTGAGGTGATACATATTTATGTAGGAAAACAGGCACTGAGAATATGGCTTATTTAAACTTTCAAAAGGTCTTGGAGAAAGTTTTACACCAAGGCTGTATGTTTTCATTAAATCACCATGGAATTGGAAATAGGTGCAAACTGTTTTACCAATGTAAAAAATTGACATTTAATTCAATGAATATTTATTACATGCTTAGTTAGAAACTATGGGAAATACAAAGTAAGGAATACTCTTCCAAATCCACAACTCAATGAGAAAGGAAGTATAAAAATAATGTAAAATGTATAAGGCATAAAGGATCACATTTTGGGGAAAAAGTAAACAATGGAATTCCTTAGAGAAGCATATC
This sequence comes from Glossophaga mutica, assembly GCA_039655065.1. NCBI lineage: Eukaryota > Metazoa > Chordata > Mammalia > Chiroptera > Phyllostomidae > Glossophaga > Glossophaga mutica. The sequence continues at coordinate 166,286,750 of CM077303.1, forward strand.
TAAGATCAGTTTGATTTAAATATATATTTTAAGTGTTGGAGAACGTGTAAGAGGAAATTCTTGATTTACACACACCAAAAAATTCTTCTAAGAAGAAACACCATAGAACAGTTGTCACTTTGCAACTGAACAACTACAAAAGTGACTAATACTTCTCAAGTGAGCATTTAAAAAGCTAATGCATTAATAATACAACACAAAAATATCCAAAGGAATGGATTTTATTTTATCAACTATGCTCCATTAAATATGATCCAGGATAAGCGATTAAAATATGATTTTTCTCAAACTAAAATTATCATATTGAACACATACAATTAAGAAAAAAAAGACGATGGTGTAAGACAATAATAGGATTAAGACAATAATAGGATTACTATTTGGAAATAAGCCAGAAAATATCTCCTAACCTGGTCATGATCTTGGAGCAATCATACCTACTCCTGGAATTAATATTTAAAATATAGAATTTATGGAATCCTGCAGGCTCACAACTTCCATTTCATTGGAAATATCAACTTATAATTTATAAGTTTATGGACAAAATTTATAATAGTGAGATTTTATAATAAAAATCTCACTATTAAAAACATCAGAAATTTTAAAAAACAGATTTACATTTTATGCAAGATGTGAAGAATCCTGTGGTATGAACTGCTAAAACATTTTTGGTAAAATATGTTTTTTTAATTGTTGTTCAAATACAGTTGTCTCCATTTCATCCCATTACGCCCCCCGCCCCACCCTTGAACCTACCCCCTTTGGCTTTGTCCATGTGTCCTTTATACATGTTCCCTGATGGCCTTTCCCCTATTACCCCCAACTCTAGTCTCCCTCTCCCTCCTCCCTCCTGGTTACTGTCAGTTTGTTCTTTATTTCAATGTCTCTGGTTGTATTTTGCTTGCTTGTTTGTTTTGTTTCATGCAAAAAATCAGAGTATCACTTTAACAAATGATCAGAAACCATTATTTAGCTTTTAGCAAATGTTATTTTCAGTGTCAACAACTTAGAACTTATTACCAGGTGGTAAACTCTGAGATATCTAATCATAGAAATAGTAGTATAAAATAATGTGAAAACATCATTAAACTAAATGAGAATTTAAAATGCATCAGAATACTCAAAAAATGTCCAACTTTTAAAGTTACTATATGTATTAAACATTGATCTAAATTAACCATGGAGTTTATAACACACCAAACTCTTCCTTTTTTTTTTTTTTTTGCTCACTAACAAAAATTCAATAGATTTATTTGTGATGAATAAAATATAATTAACCTGCAAAAGTCCAGAGAAGACAAGTAAAATAATGCAAGCTGTGGAAGGCATGTCTGTAAAGACAAATGAAAAAAATTAGAACCATAGTTGGAAAGGTAAAGACTGAGTGAGGCCGTTTTGTATGCTAAAAATTGTAAAAGGTAAAGATAAGATAGAGCCACAGCTAGTTCATCAGATCCTGAAATATGAGAGCAAGAAGGACATTCTTCAATTGTCAGTGAGTAAAATTGAAAATCAATGTTAGGGATATATCTTTTCTTAAGGTGATGTGAACTAGTGTTCTAGTCTCAACATGAAGGAGAAAATAAACAATTTAAATAAATTAAAAAATTAGCTAGTTCATAATATAAGAGGACTGTTAGTAGATGGTGAGATTTTCCTTACATTTAGAGGGGATGTCCATATAGTAAACACAAGTATCTTCCAGAAACACATTTCCTGGCTGAACATGCACAGCAAGCCCGGTCCAGTTCTCTCCTCCTTATGCTCTTACACTGAAACCAAGCTCCAGAGTTGAGCCCTGAGTGCAGTCTAATGAGAAATGAAGCAGAATGTATACTTTTAAAAGGTAGGGACTTCTTCCTCCCTGAGAGAGCCTAGTGCCATGCCTGACAATAGATTTTGAGTGACAGAAAGCTATCAAACTACTTTCTCTTTAATCATTCACTCTAAGAGAACAGAAAAACAAAACTAGGCATTTGGAGGAAACAACGGGGAGAAGATTCTCAAACCATCCAGATTCTGAAAAAATACATACATGTGACATTATCATACTCTTAAAGTGGCTAGAGAAGAAAATAGGTTTTTCAAGTTCCTTTTTGTTAGGAAAATACTATGAAAAAGTCTTATAATTTATATTTATTATTAAAGTATCATTATTATAATATTTATATAATTCTTTCATAATTTTCCCTGCATGTGAAATGAGTTGAATGGTAGATTTCACCATTTCTAAGTTCTTCTTTTTTCAAAATTAAAGCTGAATCCAAGCTAAAGGAATGTGATTTCAGTAAAAATAGGCTAATTTGTAGTGATCGTTGTCTTTGGCAAAAACATATCAGTTCATACGTAGTTTGGATCAGGAGTTGCCTGATTTCCTGAAAGTTCCAATAACTGCATCTAAGACAAGGAAAATATCCAGGATTTTATCAGGGCAATAAATAAATTAAATCAGTAAAATGAAGATAGTTCTTCACTTTATCAGGAAGTCACCTTTAATCTTAAAATGTTCCAGCTGGAGTTACAAGAATAAACAGACAACTCCAGCAATTTAGTGAAAAAATAATGGTTGACTTAATTCATTTCAGAAGAGACTGCCCTTTATCTCCTCAGGAACAGATGCACTAGGTGCTTCTAATTATGTAACTGGGATCAGAACTCATTCTTTCCTCCAGTGAAAAAAATTTTAAAGTAAAATCAATGTCTCTGTTCTCTAACGCCACTTTCAACTTCTGCTGGAAATAAAGCTTCGGTGAAAAATGCTGAATAGGCTTCAGCTGAAGTGTTTTATCAGCCAGCACCACCACAGGATCCGCTGTTCAACAGCTTAGCAGTGCATCACACAACAGCAGTGTGCGCTCACAGGCCAAACGCCCAAGGGCTAGGACACCTACGACGCAGGAAAACACACCTGCCACATACAGTAACTGATATGTGAATACTGTGTCGTCCGCGCAGTTCTGTAAGGAAGCTATCGACCTAGTGTAGGCCGTAACAGTAGCATTTTACAATCGAACCACCAGAATGTTCTTTAAGTGAGCCAAATGTCTAGTATTGAGCACCTCTGCGTGACTTGTCAAAATCTTTTTCATCTGGCTGGCTTTGGGCAGACCAAGACACGTCTTAAATTATTTGCTTCTGAGAATGCTTCCTATGTAAGATCAAACTTTCCTATTTTCTTCTACATATTAGTTCCAATAAACTGGTTTAATTTTACTAGCAAGTAGTGGCTTTCATTATTTTTTTTAAATGCTTATTTTTAACCCTACACGAAATCCACAATTTTTTGCCTGATTTTCTCATCTTTTGAGTCAGGAAGTCGATTAAGCCAGTGCTTCTGAAAGTTTGTGTGCATACAAACAACTTGAGAATGTTGGCAAAAAGTAAATTCTGATTCAGTAGGTCTGGTATGAGCCTCAAGCTCCTAAATTTCTGATGATCTCCCAGGATATGCTGGGAGGATATGCTGAGATATGCTGAGGACCACACTTTGTATAACAGAGTTAAGCAACTATTATTTAACCCATCAATCATAACACATGGGTCTGTTCTAAAGGTATGTTGAGAGTGCCATTGAAATTCCACATTTTTAGGTTTTGAAAATTTTCATATTTCCACTCAGAAACTGCTTCTCACCCTTCCTGGATCATTTAGCATGCTGTCCTTAAGTTGAATTCACAAAATCAGACCACACCTTTGGAGACCATATATAAACGAATAAGGTCACACAAATACATAGAAATATCTTTCAGTAAACAGAAATCTTTTTTTTTTTTTTTTGTTTCAATAAGCTTTGCATATAAAGAGTAAAAGTTGTTTTCTGCTTTCAAGGACTTCTTATCAAAAGGAATGACAGTGATTATATTTCTAAAAGGTCAAGAGATTTGCCTTGGGTTTCTGCAGTTGAAGAGTTTCATTGCTGCTTCTGTGGAGAGTTGAGCTGCTTGGACTTTAAAATGAAATATTCACTGTTGCAAAGATTTATCTCAAGCATTGCAGTTTTTCACAGGTAAGTTTCTAGCTGGAAAAATCTGTGAAATTCTGGTTAGCTGGTTAGGGACATTGCCACAGTCTACAGAGGATTCAGACAAACCTGCAAGATACAAAAATAATGATACATTATACGTAAGAGAAAGTATTAACAGTAAATTGAAAATATAAGTAATTTAATAAATTAAACAAGATGCTATACTAAATTAGAGATTTCTCAAAATATACATATTGGTTGACATTCTAGTCAAATAACCAATTTTAAGTGGCAAACATACTGGAAACAGGGAATACATAAGGGAAGATCGAAGAAACAGAAGTGAGTAATATCAGGCATAGCATGCAAAGATTCAAGTGGACTGAATGTGGAAACCTTGTATCTGTCCTCACAGTCAAATCCCAAAACCTCATGGATATGATTTCTTTTATATTAAAATTCCAAAGTCAATGCTGAGTGAAGAGACCACAGAAAGATAGAAAATAATAGATAGGCAAAGCTAAAATAGTAGAAACAGTTAAATACATATTATGCTGATTTCATAGTTTCCAAAATTGGAAACTAATGTATGATTTACAGCTATTTAACTGTATGATTTTATTTAGGACAAAGTGTTTCTATGAGTAAACAAACATTAATTTGTATATTAATTTGCAATTTGATTTTATAGTATAGTCATTTTTGTTTTGTTGAATTGGCTCATTAATTTGGAAGGCAAATAACATTATGTATTTGTTCTGTTCATATTGAACAATTTTAGTGAATGGATTCAATGAGAGATAATGGCAGAAATTTTCAAATAATGGGAAAATATACTGACAGTATCTCCAATACTTAAGAGCTAGATTTTAAAGTTAAAATAATCCCTGTGGCCAGAAATATTGGTATCTGAACATAATGATACTATTACTAGTATAACACATAAATGAATGAAAAGAGAAAAATTATAATTGGACAACGATAGAAAGAAAGAAAGATGTTAACAGACACGATAATCACAAAGAAAGTACTAACTTGTTACCACACTCACACGATAGCTAATGACTCACATCCGCAGGAAATCCTTATTTCTAATTAGTTTTGGCAAATGAGCTTAGAAAGGAAGTATCCTTAACGCAATGAATCTTTAAAGGGTCTCATCCACTGTAAAAACTGAAACGGTAATCATATTAGATAGTAGCATACCGACATATTGTGCTTTATTCTTTAACATGTGTTTTTTTCCAAATTTTCACAGAACCTATTTTTGGTTATTTTTGCCTTGGCTGGTGGTTTAACATAGCAGAGGATTTTCTTTGTTATGCCAAGATTCCATTTAGTGGAAATTTAGGATTACTCTTATTGGTATGGTTCTTGGGAGGAAGAGGGTTTGTTTAACTAATAATGATTTTACTAAGGTTAAAAATAGTTTTCAAAGCTCTTCTATGAAATTCAATGGCACACTAGAAATATTGGCAGAGGTCTCTGATTCAAATTATCTCACTGGAAGAAGTTTTAAATCTCTTCAACCAAGTGGTATTAGCAGCTACCCCTGCTCTCTCCGTGGCCACTAATCTTGGTAAGCACATGTAACCTGATTCACGTTTGTTTCAGGTAACTGAGTAATGACTCCTGACTCTTCTTTGGTCCCCTTTCGAGGCTCCCATCAGCTTTAAAGAAAACACCCTAAAATGACTGCACTGTGCCACAATTTCAATATTCAAATCTTAATTTAGTAAAAGCATCTTCTTTTCATTCCATTCTCTTTTCTTACAACCTTTATCCCTCCACTGGCCCCTTCTGTACCTCAAATATCATCCTGGCTTTTCTTCTCTTACTTCAGTATCATAAAATATAAAATTTAACAGAAGGCTTTCCCAAAATTTCATCTACACTGAGAGTAGGTGAAAGGAGACAGGCACATACACACAGAGACACGCATGTGACTCTTCAGGAACATGCCTTTGTTCCTGTTCTTGTTTAGGCTTTCAGTTTTTAGCTGCTAATTAGCAAGAGGTAAATGAATTTCCCTTTGAAGTCACTCTTCACTTTGTTTAATTTAAAAAAGGTATATTGGGTACTAAGTTCTAGGCACTGTGCTACAAGTTGAAAGTATACAGAGTATAACAACAAAATTCTTCACCTTTAAGAGACTCACAGAATAATAGATAAAACCAAAATTTTACCGAGCACCTGATTTATTTAAAATAGGAAAGTGTATTTAAATTAGAAAGGTATATAGAACTCTTTATTTATGCAATTTTTCATTCATACATGAGGTGTTTATTCATTCACTCATTGATTAATTCATTCACATGTAGTGAACAGGAAAGATAAGGTTTCTGCCATGGGAGTTGAGCAAAGACTGTCCACATAAGACCATGTCCCTGAGCATGGGTGCACACATGTGCACAGAGGATGCACAGGTACTGACTCAACAAGAGTTTTATTTTTAAAGGACATACTAGATTTCTCCATCACACACACACACACACACACACACACACACACACACACACGACAAGATTTGTGAATACTGCTTTGTGTTTTGTTGTGAATATGCCCTTGAAGTCAGGCTCAACATAAGCCCTATATTTTCGATTTAAAATATTTTCCTAGTGAATATTTTACAGACAAGCACTCTACTTGCATCTGATAACCAGGTAAACAGGAAACTCTCTGAAAAAGGTGTTCTGCAGTGTCAACTATGCCTAGAAGGACCCCAAACCTTTACATTTAGCTATGTTTAGGAGGCTTATGATGAAGTTCAATAAAGTAACACAGGCACAATACAGGCAAAGGGAAATCTTTGTGTGTGAGAGTTTTCAACAGAAATGGCTTGATGAGATAACATTATAAAGGAAATTTGTCAGTATTTTTTTCTTACATTGATAAGCAGCTCCTTTTGATTCCTGTCAAATATACAAATTCTTTAGCTATTTGAATAAATGAATCGTTGATCGAGAATGAAGGGTGAGCCTACAGATTTCATGGTCTGCTTGAACAAGGTAAAAAGGAGCTTACAAAACTCATCTGCAGAACTATGAAAAGCTCAGCCCCTTCAAAATAGTTCTAAATATCTTAGAAAAGCCAGTGTGCTAATTTCCTGTTTCAATGGAGAAACAAAAGAAAGAATAAAGTTGGGGACTTAGGACTGCAAGAGTAAAAAAAAAGAAGAAACGTAAATCACAATGACTACAAAGTAAAAAGTAGTATCCAATCAAAATTCTATAAAGTTATCTGTGGACAGCAACAAAGTCTATAGTCTATATGGAAATCAAAATACTTAGAGTAGTCAACACAATACGTATTAAAAAGAACAAAATCAGAGGATAGACACTACCCAGTTGTAAGATTTACTATGGAAGCTAGACTAACCAAGACAGTGTGTTATAGGCAAAGAATAGACAAACAGTTCAACAAAACAGAGGCCAGAAACAAACTTGCACAAATAGAGTCAACTGAACTTTGACAAAGGAACAAAGACAATTCAATGGAGAAAGGATACTCTTCAACAAATGGCACTGGAACTACTGGACATCTACAGACATCATGGCCTTCATAAAAATTAACTCACAATGGATCATACACATAAATGTAAAATGCAAAACTATAAAACTCCTGAAAGAAGATAAATGAGAAAATGTGCCTAGGGTTTATTGATGACTTTAAAAAAACCACTAAAAATAAGATCTGTGAAAGAAAAAAACTGAGAAATTGGACTTCATTAGCATTAAACACTTCTGCACTGTGAAAGACCCTGCTAAAAAAATGAGAAGACATCTTCCGGCCAAAATGGAGGCATAGGTAGATACACTGTGCCTCCTCGCACAACCAAAACAAGGACAACAACAAATTTAAAAAACAAAGAACAATCAGAACCTCCAGAAAATCAAACTGTATGGAGGTCCAACAACCAAGGAGTTAAAGAAGAAACATTCATCCAGACTGGTAGGAGGGGAGTAGACAGGCAGCAGAGGAGGAGAGGACTCATAACAAGACAGTGGCTGGAGGACCAGGGCAGGCAAGGCGATGCTAGTGAAGTGGGCAGTCCCACATTTGCGTGTAGATAAACTGGGAGGAACAACTGGGGAGCGAGACAGACTGCACAACCCAGGGTTCTAGTGTGGGGAAATAAAGCCTCAAAGCCTCTGACCGACAAAACCTGTGGGGGTTGCAGCGGTGGGAGAAACTCCCAGCCTCACAGGATGGTTCATTGGAGAGATCCACAGGGTCCTAGAACATACACAAACCCAACCACCTGGGAATCTGGACCTGAAGGGCCCAACTTGCTTGTGGGAAGCAGGGGAAAGTGACTGAAAGCTGGCAGAGAGCCAAGCAAGTGCTATTGTTCCCTCTCGGACCCCTCCCCCACATACAGCACCACAACACAGGGACAAGGGTTGCCCTGCCCTGGTGAACACCTATGGCTCCACCCCTTATTATGTAACAGGCACACCGAGACAAAAAATATGGTCAAAAGGAAAGAACAGATTAAAGCTCCAGAAAAAATACAACTAAGTGACGAGAAGATAGCCAACCTATCAGATGCACGGTTCAGAATACTGGTAATCAGGATGCTCACAGAAATGGGTGAGTATGGTTGCAAAACTGAGGAAAAAGTGAAGGCTATGCAAAGTGAAACAAAGGAAAATGTATAGGGAACCAACAGTGCAGGGAAGGAAACTGGGATTCAAATCAATGGTTTGGAGCAGAAGAAAGAAACAAACATTCAACCAGAACAGAAAGAAGAAATAAGAAATTAGAAAAACAAGGAGAGGCTTAGAAACCTCCAGGACAACTTTAAACATTCCAAAATCTGAATCCTAGGGGTGCCAGAAGGAGAAGATGAAGAGCAAGAAATTGAAAACTTATTTGAACAAATAATGAAGGAGAACTTCACCAAGCTGGCAAAGGAAATAGACTTCCAGGAAGTCCAGGAAGCTCAGAGAGTCGCAAAGAATTTGGACTCAAGGAAGTACACATACACACCAAGGCACATTGTAATTGTTACCCAAGACTAAAGATTTGGATTTCTTAAAAGCAGCAAGAGATAAAGAGACAGTTACCTACAAAGGAATTCCCATAAGACTATCAGCTGGTTTCCCAAAAGAGACCTTGCAGGCAAGAAGGGGCTGGAAAGAAATATTCATAGTCATGAAAAGCAAGGACCTACATATCCAAGATTACTATATCCAGCAAAGCTGTCATTTAGAATGGAAAGGCAGAAAAAGTGCCTACCAGGCAAGGTCAAGTTACAGGAGTTCATCATCACCAAGCCCTTAATATATGAAATATTAAAGTGACTTATTTAAGAAAAAGAAGATCAAAAATACGAACAGCATGATGATAACAAACTCACAACTATCAACAACAGAACATAAAAAAAAAACAAAAACAAAAATTAAGCAAACAATAGAGCTGGAACAGAATCACAAAAATGGAGATCACATGGGGAGTTATCAGTGGGGAGGTGAAGGAGGGAGAATGAGGGAAAAAGTACAAGGAATAGGAGCATAAATGGTGGATGCAAAATACACAGGGCGAGATTAAGAATAGTATAGGAAATGGAGAAGCCACAGAACTTTGCAAAACAAATGTCTGATAAAAGAGTTCTATCCACAATCTACAAGGAACTCTTTAAAGTCACAATAACAACAACACACACACAAAAAAAAAACTTAATTTAAAATGGACTAAAAATCTGAACAGACATCTGACTGAGAGGGCAAATATGCATATGAAAATATGCTCAACATCCTATTTTATTAAGGAATCATGAATTAAAACAACATTGACATACCAACACACACTTATTAAAATGGTCAAAATTCAGAACACTGGCAATACCAAATACTGTTGAGAACAGTAAGCTACAGGAATTCTCATTGATGGAGAGAATGAAAATAGTACAGCCACTTTGGAAGACAATTTAATAGGATAGAGGTGCTTTATTGGGAACTCTCTGTAATTTATATTCCATTTTTCTATAAACCCAACACTGCTCTAATAAAATGCAGTCTATTAATTTTTTAAAAGAGAAGAACAAAATTATTCCTGAAACAAAAATCATGTGAAAGTACAAAAAAAGTGAAAAGAAAAATAGAGCAAAAGCCTGCCCTTAAGAGGCAATCACAGGACAAGAAACTAAAAGTGAAATAAAATTATCAATAGAATTTAATTTTTTTTAAAATGTAGGAACAGAAACAGCAAACCCAAGATTCAATGTTCAGTGGGATTCAGTCCCTCATTATTTTTATAGGCAAATCCCCTCAGGACCTTAAAATTACATTGTCATTCTCCACATTCCAAAAATTCATTTTTCTATTTTGGCATATGCAATATATGTATTCACCTCTAATTGATATTATAGTAACTAACAGTCCAGGACATGGGTCAACCTATTTTAATTAGTTTCTCAGGGAATCATCATTATGATTAACATTTTATGTGTTATGTGCTGCAAAAGTAAAAAAAAAAAAAAAAAAAAAGGAACAACCATAATTCCATGTTGTAAGGATTCCCAACATTCATAAAATTTGAAGGAATGTTATTTTCCTGCTACATGGTATATTGGGAAAGGAAAGGGAGAAATTATATAAAATTGCATATGATGTTCTGAAGACTCAATAATAAATAGCTCTTTTTAGATACTGGCAAATGACACAGTATTCAAGCAGCTACCTCCTATGAATGAGTGTAACATCACAGAGAAAAATTGGGTTCGCCCCGAGTGCCCAGAAGTACTATAGCTCCTGTTTTGTTTTTGGAGAGTTCCTTGGGCATTTGTTGCTATGATTAACAGTGGTATTAGTTTTTGGCAATTAAAAACTCTCTTTTTAAAGACCTAAGTTATTTCATTATTACTTATTATGAAGTCCTTCTGTCCATTAAGATGAGTTTCTTTTTCAAGTTAAACAGTGGACAATGAAAACTGACTCCCAAGTAAAATTTGAGTATTAAAATTACCCTCCATCTTTGGGACCAGGAGGAATACGTTGTGCTTCAAAAGATAGCAGTGGCAGCAAACTCAAGTATGTGATGTCAGCTTTTTTACTTCCTGGGTTTCACACACCTGACTGAGAAACTTTTTTTCTACCATGATGGAAACAAATAAAATGTCACCAAGTTCCTGAGGCCATAGAACACAGACATTCTGTCATAGTTTCACTGAATAATCAAGATCATTTGATGTGGATATCATCTGCTTATCCCATGACAGAATGAGCAGAATCTCTGGCCTTTTTTATAAGGGCAGTAATCCTGCTCACAAGTGGTCTACCATCAATACCTAATTACCTCCCCAAAGACCCTACTTCCAAGTACTATCACATTGAAAGTTAGATATTTAACATATGAGTTTGGGGGCAACTCAGACATTTAGCCCTTAGCATTATTTTCACCTGTTCTGTTTCTCTTTCGGTTTTTCAGGAAAAAAAAAATGTCTTCCTCAACTCAGTCAACATCTGTGAAATACAAAGGAAAACACCAATGAGATGCCATATTTTACCTATGAGATTGGCAAAAACTATATTCTGCCAGTACCATTGATGAGGATGTTGATGGGATTAAAAGTTCACATGAAACTGTTGATCAAACTCCTTTGCTCTTTCCCAGAACACGTGGCTTTAGCTGGAAAGTGGTTGCCAAACAATTGCTAGCCTTTCTTGTAGCTGAGTGTGGCCTTGAAAGTAGTTCTCACCAGCTGAAATCAGAGTAGAAGTTCCAAGACAATATATATAAGAAGCAGGTGTGCCTCCTGCACACTCAAGTTCCTCTTCCAATAGCTGGATACAGTGGGTAGCAGAACTGCGGGGATCTAAGGTTTCTGATTTACTGCATGGGGAAGAGTGAGCCACAGACTAGGAATAATTGTAATGGACTGTTGGCCTTGGGTGTAACCAGTTTAGCTAATTTGACCAGATCTAGAAAGACGGAATGTAGACATACTGTACCATCCAGCAGTTTCACTTCTTGATATGTTTCCTTGAGAAATACTTGTACCAAGTCAAGAGGTTGCCCACTGCAGCTTTGTTTGTAGCAGCAAAATAATAGAATCACCAAATGTTAACCAATCATGGGATGAATGAACAAAACACAGTATTTTCACATGATGGAACACCAGACAATGGGAGTTAAAAGAGGTGAACTATATGTTGTACTTTGAAAGAATTGTGTACTATCAAGGCTAGAGCTCCAAACCTTAAGATTTTATGAGGAAAAATAGCAAGTTGCAAAAAAGAATACTTACGATTCCATTTACTAAAAACACACACAAAAGAAAATGTTTATAGCATACTAATTGTGAATGTAAAAATATAAAGGATAAATTACAACACGAGAAGCATTCTCTCAAGAAAGAAAGGGAATAAAATGAGACCAGGTTTGAGGTCAAAAAGAACTTTATTTGGCTATAATATGTTCTATCCAAAGAAAAATAATGTTAGTATATATTATTTGTATAGTGATCTTGAAATATGGGGAACAAAGACAGAAAGCAAACGTGACCAAATACTGGCGGGGTTAAATAATGGTGGTGCAAATAGTAGTCTAGATTATGAAACCGAATACTGCTGCATCTCCTGAAGTAAGATATATTGTGTGTACAACAAACTCTCCCAAGACACAGCCAACTATCTGTCTTGTTTCACATTATCTCATGTCCTAGAATCTATGGCTATGAAAGAGATTGGGTACTGGTGTGGTAGCTCACAGCCCCCTCTTGATTTATTTTAACAGCTTTATAAGTTATAAGTCATAAAAAATTTACCCATTGTAAATATATGGTTCAGTGAGTTTTAGTAATTTCTGAGTTGTGCAGCCATCAGTGCATTCCAATTTTACAACACTTCCATCACCCTCAAAACCACTTTTGTGCCATTTTGCAGTTCATCTCTACTTTCACCACTAGCCCCAAGGAAACCATTGATATGTTTCTGTTTCTATAGCTTTGGTAGAGATTTCATATAAATGTAATCACATAATATGTTATTTAACATAATGTTTTAATATTCTCACCCATGGCTTTGTGTATATCAATAGTTCATTTCTTCTTAATGTGAGTATATTACATAGATGTGCCACATTTTGTTTATCCATTCATCTGTAAGTGGATATATGGGTTGTTTCCATTTGGGGATACTATAGATAATGCAGCAAATGAGCGTTTGTGGGGAAATATGCTTTCATTTATGTTGGCTAGTGTAGTAGATTGAAAGCTGGCCCTCCAAAGAATATGTCCACTCAGAACTTGTATTCATTGCCACAGTCTATAGAGGGTTCAGACAAACCTGTAAGATGCAAAAATAATGATACATTATACATAAGCGAAGAAATTAACAGAGTAAATTGAAAATATAAGTAATTTAATAAGTTAAACAAGATGCTATACTAAATTAGAGATTTAATTAGAGATTTCTCAAAAGATACATATTAGTTGAACTTTTATGTTTCCTTCTAGACATTTTATGCATTAACATGTAGATTTATGACCCTTTTTGTGTTGTTCTGTGTATGGTGTAACAGGGAAAAATGTTCATCTTTTTACATGAGCCTAACCATTGTCCCAGCACCATTTTCTGGAAAGAATATTTCCTCATTGAATTATTTAAATGCCTTCATCAGAAACCAATTGACTATGCATATATGGGTTTATTTCTGTATCACACTATCTTGATACTTTAGGTTAATGGTAAGTTTTGAAATCTGGTGGTGTAAGTCCTACAGTTTGTATTTTCTACAAAACCATTTTGACTATTCTTGGTCCTTTGTACTTACATATAAATTTTAGGATCCCTTTCAATGTCACTCCAATCTGGCTGTGTCCTGCAGCCTGTGGGATCTTTCACACATTGATGCAAATCAGTTCATATGTACCAACCTGATATTCAATGATATAGAGTAAAATTTTTGAGAAAGGAAGGAACATTTTTTCCCTTTATTTTAATTGTTGTTCTTGTACAGTTTTCTGTCTTTTACTCCCATCCCGGCCCACTGCCCCAGCCCTCCCCACCTCCCTCCCATTTCCACCCTCCCTAGTTCTTGTCCATGTGTCTTTTATACTTGTTGCTCTAAACCCTTCTCCTTTTCCCCTGAAGTTCCCTCCCCTCTCCCCTCTGGTGTCTGTCAGCGTGTTCTCAATTTCAATGTCTTTGGTTATATTTTGCTTGCTTATTTGTTTTGTTGATTAGGTTCCTGTTAAAGGTGAGATCAGTAAACGAATGAACCAAAAAAGTATGGTACATTTACACAATGGAATTCTATGCAGCAGAAAGAAAGAAGGAGCTCCTACCCTTCGCAACAGCATGGATGGAACTGGAGAGCATTATGCTAAGCAAAATAAGCCAGGCAATGAAGGACAAATACCATATGATCTCACCTTTAACAGGAAGAAACATTTTTGAAAAAAAAAAAACGCATTGTTTACAATGCAAATACTGACATCCAGGAATGGCCACAATTGTCCATTATTTAACACCCTACTTTAAATATAAAAGTACCTGAAAAGAGCTCTTTGATGTATTAAAGATCTGGATTCACATTTTATTCTGCCACTTTCTATAATAGATAATACTTTAATCTCACTGAACTTCAGGTCCATTACCTTTAAAATGCCAAGCATAATAGTTAACATATAGGGGATCATTGAGTATCTACTTCATTCAGAACTTATTTCACATAAAAATTAGTAAAAGTATTCTCTAAATATCCATTCATGTATCCACCATTCATTTATTCAATAAGTAAAAGCTGGTTAATGATATAAGTGATAGTAATACAGTGTTGTACCTCATAAAGTCTCTGTTCTCATAACTCTTATGTTTCCATAGAAAGAGATGGACAAAATGCAAGTAAAAAAATAGATTATTCTAGAGAATGTTAATTGTTATGAACTAAAACAAACAGGAAACTGAGGATAAAAGTGATAAGTACTGTTGAGAAAGTCCTCTTTGAGGAGGTGACCACTGAGCCGGGACCATCAGTGGTAAAAAGGAGATGGATGAAATCATTTTAAGCAGAATAAATGGAAAACTCACAGAAGAATTTATGAACTTATTATGAACAGGGTTCAGGAGTGGAAGGAACATTGAAGAGGCTGGAGGTAAGATAAACTACTGTTAAGATAGAGGAGGAAAAGGAGAGGTCAAAGCCGTTAGAGAGATAATGCACCAATTATCTATTGCTGCTTCAAAGAATTCACTCCCAATATACGGGGTTAAACCAACAGCAATTCATTATTTTGTGTGATTCTGTCGGTTGGTTGGGTGTTTTTTCAGCTTTACTTGTTTGGGCTCATGTGGCTGCATTGAGGTGGCAGGGTGACAAGGACAAGACTCAACTGAGATGGCTGGGGTAAGGGACCCCGGCCTTCACTCTGCCTTCCATCTCAGGATTCTTAATGGCATGGCACCATTAGGACAAGTGTCCCAACTGCATGAAGGCCACTTAAGGTCTAGGGTCCAGAACTCACACAATGTCACTCCTATCACCTTGGGGACACAATTCCTTTTGGAAGAAAGAGCTGCAAAATAATGTCACCATGTTTTTCAGTCATTACACTTTGTCCTCTGGTCATAATTATTTACATTTTTCCAACATGCAAAATATGCTCCCTGTCTCCCTCAAAAGTTTCATCCCATTATGGTACAAGACTCAGTATCAAAATCCAGAATATCATTGGTGAGATCCAGAAGTGAATAAGGCCCCTTAGGCTCAGACTGACCAACTTAATTTTCTCACATCTTTCCTCTCTTCAAATCCTTCAATGTTTTCCAATGCCTTGAAAATAAAACCCAAACTTCCTATGATGTCCTATGTGACCCCAACTCCTATCCCATCTTTCTGCCTCTCACTCGTGCTCCTGACATATGGCCAGAGTCTTCCTCTCCCCAGGGCCTTTATGACACCCTTCTCTCTGTCCGGAGCATTATTCCCCAGTTCTTCCCATGACTTCTCAGCTCCTGCATCTCAGCTCAAATGTCAGAGAGGCCATCTCCATTCTTCCTTCCTCCACTCCCAGTTTTACTGTACCAGTTTTCTTCTTTTCTTTTCTTTATATGTTTCATGACTATATGATATTAGTATTTCTGAGCTTTTTGTCTGTTGCTACTCCTGCTGCCACAAGAATGCAAATTTGAGAAACACATATGCCTTCTCTCCCTTATTAATCACTGTCTGCCCCAAGCTCAGAGCAGAGCTGGATATAGGATAAGTACTCAACAATGCACTATGGAAGTGACATTGCTGTACTTACTAATGGAGTAAAAATTTAAGACTAGTTTGACCTTTTCCATAATATTTACCTGATAAGGTTTTCTCAACATAACCCTGCAAACATTTATACTGTTCCTAGTTTCTCAACTTTGCTAAGATGGAATTCATATATTATACAATTGGTACATTTAAAGTGTACAATTCAGTGGTTTTTAGTCTATTTACAGAGTTGTGTAACCACCACCACATGCTTATCACACAGAAAAGACACCCTAAACCCATTAACAGTCATCATTTATTCTTCCCCCCACTTCCCTATGCAACTTCTAATCAACTGTTTCTACTGATTTGCCTTGTCTGGACATTTCATACAAATGGATTTATACACACTTTTGCGTGTGACTGGCTTCTTTCACAAAGCATCATGTCTTCAAGATCCATCTATGCCATAGCATGTATCAGTACTTTATTTCTTTCAATTGCTGAATAATATTCCATTGCATGCTTAGACCATATTTTGTTAATCCAATAATCAGTTGATGAACACGTGGGTTGTTTCCAATTTTGGTTATTATGAATAGTACTGCTGCATATATTTACAAGTTTCATGTGCATATGTTTTTGTTTCCCTTGGGTATGTACCTAAGAGTGGAATTATTCAGTCATATGGTAATTCTATGTTTAACATTTTCAAGAAATACCATACAGGTTTTTTTAAAGCTCCTTCGTCATTTTACACACCCGCCAGCAACATGGGAGACTTTCAGTTTCTCCACACTGGTTATTGTTTGCCTTTTGCTCATAGCCATACAGTCAATGTGACATAGCTGCTTCTCTTGGCTTTGATTTGCATTTTTTAAATAACTAATGGTGTTGAGCATTGCTCCATGTTTTCATAGCCATTTTTATATTTCCTTAGAGCAAGATCTATTTAGATTCTCTTCCCATTTTAATTGTATTATTTGTCTTTTTAATTGTTGAGGTGTATGACTTCCTATATTTTAAAAATACAAATTCCTTATCAGATATATGATTTGCAAATATGTTTTTCATATCCTATTAGATGTTTTTTTACATTCTTGATGGTATAATTTGCAGCACAAAATTTCTTAATTTTGATGAAGTTCATACATATTTTTATCACAAGAATTTATATTTATCACTGAAGTCAGAGGAATAGCATTTGGATGAGCATCAGGCCTGTACCAAATAATCAGTAATAAGTAGATCAGTTTACTTAGAATGACAGTTTTTATTAACAGTTAAAATAATTGTTTCCAGGATAAATTTACCTTAAAAAAAAGTTTGGAACAGCTCCTATGTAACTATCTGGTATAGGCTTCTTTGGGATGCCCTTCTGAGAACTTAGCAGAGCAATAAAACTTCTCAGGTATGTTATAGTTACTGAAGCACTTGCTGAATTTTACTATACAGAATTAACTTTATAAAAGGGAACTTTTAGGTTGATTAAATTATTTGTTAATTAAAGAGCTTATAGTGTTGTCCAATGGTGCAGTGTCTCACTGCCACGTATTATGTTCCTTCTTAAAATCTGCATATAGAAAAGGATGAAAGCTAAGATTTATACAGCTCATAATATGTGTCAGGTACTTTATAAGGCATTTTACTACATGGTAAAATAACTCATAATACAGTCATTGAAGAGAAAATTGGCAGTCACAAAATATGGCCCACCTTTGTTCTATAATCTCTACAGCAGAAAAGTGAATAATTCATTCAGTCTGTTAGAGAAGATTTTACATACCCAGTATTATACTAGATGTTACAATTACAAATCTGATCTCTTTCTCCCCTATGGTGTTATAGTTTGGGAGGAACAAAGGTAAAGATGTAAACAAATAGATATAATGAGGTATTAGTGGAAAACAGTATCTATAGGATACAGAGAGAGGAACAAAGGCAATAATAGTAAGTAGTTAATTTCATTTTAATATTCACAACAGCCCTGTAAATCATATGTTCTCATCTCTCCAAATAAGAAATATAGGACTCAGGAAACTTAAGGGGCTTTTATAATTTCAGCAATATAATAGAAACTCAAACCAAGGTCCTTCTGACAAAAAAAAACCAAAGCCCTTTTGTCCAGTCTTTTTTCCCCAATCTGTCCCCAAAGCCTTGCTCTGCTTGTCCCATCAGGCAGGCTGATTGATTATACAGTGGTGAGAAAAGGACAGACCCAGGAGCACCTGTCATTCTGTTAGCGCACCAGCTAACATGTATCTGCTGATACATTGCCAGGATCACTCTTCTGCTTCTTCACATCTAGGTTTACTCAAATATACTGCCTGATTACAATAAGTTTTAGGAATATTTATTAACTATACAGAATCTTTTTTAAACAAAGCATTTTAGAGCCCGTATTTTTACCTTACCATCATGAACCTTATGGTAAATTGAATTATTGTCCACAATTCTTTTTTAATTTTTGTATTGTACTTTTTCCCAACACCATTTAGGCCTCCTTTATCCCACCCCCGCAATCACCACACTGTTGTTCATGTTCACGAGTCTTTTCTCCTTTTTGCTCACTCCCTTCTCCCCACACACTCCCTCTCCCCACAACACTTACCTGGCATTCTGCTCTCTGTGAGTCTGTATCTTGCTTGTTAGTTCAGTTTGTTCATTAGGGTTCACATATGAGTGAAATCATATGGTATTTGTCTTTCTCTGATTGGCTTATTTCACTTAGCATAATGTTCTCCAGGTCCATCCATGCTATCGCAAAGAACAAAGTTTTCTTCTTTTTTATGGTGGAATAGTATTCCATCGTGTAAATGACCCATAGTTGTTTTATCCACTTGTCTACTGATGGACACTTGGGCTGCTTCCATACCATGGCAGTTGTAAATAACCCTACAGTGAACATAGGGGTGCTTATGATCTTTTGAAATAGTGTTTTGGGTTCCTTTGGATATATTCCCAGAAGTGAGGTCTCTGGTCAAAAGGCAGATCCATTTTTAATTTTTGAGGTACCTCCATACTGCTTTCCACAGTGGCTACACCAGTCTGCATTCCCACCAACAAGGCACACAATTCTTTATTTACTTTCCCTTGATGCCTTATGCATCTACAACCTTTGCCACTTGGCTTTTCGATGCCAATTGCTGAAGTGGGCAGAGTTTAGTGCTCAATCCCACTGACATTGGGTTTGGCTATCAGCTTGCTTTGAGTGATGGAATACAGGCAAAAGCAACTCTGTGCCAGTTCCAACTGAGGCTGAAGAAGCATGAATGTTTCTACACAAGCATAGTGTTATTTCATGAGCATTCATGACTACATAGGAAGAGGTTCCTCTCTAGTTGCTGTACCTTTGGCCTGAACCCCACAATAAGCACATATGGAACAGACACGTGCTCACCCTGCATTGAGAAGCTGAATGCAGCCTGGTTCAGCTGAACCCCAACCATTCCACAAATGCGTGAGAAATACATACTTATGGTTATATGTCATGGAGATTTTGTGTGGTTGTCATTTATACCTCAATAGCTAAAGGAGACAAGCTTCATTCTCTGTTTTATGGGAATTTGGAATATGAGCACTCCAAATTCATCTAACCAATTTGTAAGTCTGCTTTGATGCATCAGACTTAACAGGTCAAAAATTAACCACTTTGTTTTCCCCCTTCAACCTGTTTTGCCCTCAATCTCCCTATCACAGCAAATGGCACTGCGAGTCAGCTAGACACCCAGGAAGTCATCCTTGACAATTCCAAGTCATTGCTCATCACATCCTGTCCATCAGCAGTTTCCCCAAAGAGTTTCTGGGACTCACTCACTCTCCTCCCTGATTTCTTACAGCCTGTACTCCACTCCTTTCTTCATTAAAAGAGAGTGCACGACAAACTACACACACACACACACACACACAAAGATTTGTTACCAATCCAAGACTGGTATGAGGAGAGAACAGTGGTGTGCAATAGAAACTTAATGCAAACCACGTGCGTGATTTAAAATTTTGTAATAATCACTTTTTAAAAGATCAACATAAATAGATAAAATAATTTTAATGATATATTTTATTTACACCAATATATCAAAAATATTATCACTTTAATAATCAATATAAACTCAGTAATAAGGTAGCTTACCTTTTTCATGCTATCTTCGAAGTTCAGTTTTTGTGTTACACTTACAGAACGTCTCAGTTCGGACAAGCCACATCACTGGAGTGGCCAGCACAGATCTAGAATATATGAATACTTATAAATTAATAGGAAAAAGGCAAACAGTCCAAAGGAAAAATAAAAAAGAGACATAAACATAAAAGTGAGTACATTCAGCGTTCTTTTTCTCTGTGTTCATGAACATAGTACATTTCAAATCTGTTTTCTGAGACCAGACTATGACCCTGGGCAGGGGGTGGAGGGGAACGAAGCAATCCTCTAACAAAACAAAAATGGCTGCAAATCCTAATTCTCCATAGGAATGATTTTATATGTTATTTAGAGATTAAATAGACTGACTTTACCATTAAAGTTTTTTTAATTCTATTATATTTCAATGATTATTAATGTTCTCAAAATTCTAATTATCCAAGATAATTTTTATTCTGATATCCAATTTATTCCTCTTCTATTGACAGAATTTTCACTATCAGCATGATACTAACACAAACATTGATGGGTGAAAGGGAGGAAAACTCATGGAGATATTCTAATTTACATATTTTTCTAAAGTCACAAAAGAAAAACTAAGCAACCAAATTTAAGTTTTAGTTCATTCCAGACAACATCTCTAACAAAAGAAATTTTCTTATCTTTTAAAAACATTCCTCTCAATAAATTCATTATTGTATATATACCTGGGAGTTCTGTCCTTTCAAAAGAACAATTATTAGAACGACTCACTAGGCAGCCCATGAGCATCCTGAAAAGGTTATCCCTTTCATAAATGCAGCTATGAGGCTGCCTGGAGCTCTTTGTTCAGGGAGTTCCTAACAAATCTCTTGAGAGAAATAAGAGAATAGCAAAATGTTATTGGGCCCCAAGAATAAAAGTTTTTAAAAAGTTAAATATTCAAGCCTTCCTAGGCTACAGATTCATTGTTACTAACAAGAGGAAGTTTCCTGAGAGAGAATGCTAGGTCCTGCTTCCATGTGTCCTGTGACCCTGACCATAAGATCTGGCGTAGATTTTCTCAAGACCAGAAATAACATAAATAAAAGTTATACCTGAAGGTATGGCCAAACAATAAAAACTGTAGCAATATTTTTAAAAACTAGCAGAGTAAGGCCACCATGTTGGGAAATTCAATAAACAGTTTATAACACCGAGGGTGGAGGCCCAACTTCATCAACCTAAACAGCCAAGGAAAGAGAAATACCAGGGACTAATAATGATGACCACACAACAAGCCCATGAATGACGGTGAAAGGGAGCAAACCACTGGGTCCAAGCCACCTCCAGTCCCCAGTATGGACAGTAGAATGGATGGTGCAATGAAAACCAAGGGAGGGCTACCTCAGCCACTCAAGAGTATAATGAAGTTTGGCACCAGAAACAGGAGAACTCTGGGCGTTGCCAAGATAAGGGAAATTGTTGCATTTTGGAAGCCCAGAGCATGCACTATGTGGGAAGACAGGGAGACAAAGTTTGTTTTCCTTTCCTGAAGTCCCTGTCTGATCTTGTAGTGGGCTGGAGGCTATAAGGCTACAAGTCATTCTGCTCTTATTTGTTCTGCGTGCTGCAAAAGTTTTCAAAATTTCAAAAGGTTCTTTTTCCATCACATATTTTAAAACCTACTGAACAATTTTATGGACTATTTATTCATATGGTATGTGATTTATAATGTAAAAAAAATCCTAACCAGTCAGTTTATGACCAGGAAGAACATCCTATTGAGCTTTGGAATTGCTGTGTGTATCTTTTGAGCTATGAGCTATGAGGTACAGCTTAGGTGTTTCTGGGATATTGTATCAGAATTCAAAATTTGAACTGAAAGAATAAACAAACACATTGTTTTAAATGGAGTCTTTTAAAACAATATATCTCCATTTTCATTTCTTATTTCTTAATCTTCCTATAGGCCGTTAAAAAGTAAAACACTGCTTCAGAAGATATAGTTAAACCACACTGTAGACTATAGGGGGCATGTAATTTGACTATAAAGCACCCCAAATTACCTGTTCATGAGCAAAAATCAGGTCTTTCACTTCCAAAACTATTTTGAAAGTACTCAAAGAGAAACTCTATGAATATTCAAATTCAGTGATTTGAACTAATATAGCTCTATTTGACTCTTCCGTTGTGAGATAAAATTGAAAGCAGTAAAGCTAGTAAGTAAAGATAGTGAACTACCTCTGTTAGAGTAACTAGAGAAGTACCTCTGTTAGAGTGAGCAGTTAGACACGAGCAGAGTAGAAACTACAGGCTGGGTACAGGCCACCAGGGCAGAAAGCCCCAGCTGCCTAGCAATGAACAAAACTGGGGAAACAAGTACTGTAGAGTGGGACCTCGATCTCAGTGTGACCTTTCCTCTCCAAGACTATTGCTGGTCATGTTGTTCAAGTCCTCCTTGACCTTTCCTGCCCTGGCATGTGACTAGCCATGTGGTAGACCCCCTTACAGGGGGATCAGAAAATAGCCTTGTAGGACTCCCATTTAAGCCCCTGCACAACCACTCTCTTAAACATTAAGCCCTCAGGACAGTGAGGTTCTGACCCACATCAAGTAGTGTCAGGAACAAAGCCTTGGGTCTGTTGACCATAGAGACAGAGTTTGGTCAAATCAGAGATGACATCTAGGCCTCAGTGTGTTTCAGCTCCAGGCCCAGAAAAGCAGCAAAACCAGACAAAGCGGTGCCATGGCTGACATCAGGACCAGCTGCATTGACTAATGACCCCCTGCCCTGGTGTCAACCAATCACCACAGACCAAAATCATAAAGGAACACACCTAGAAAGCTGTTGAATATTCTATTGAGATTGTGTTGTGACCATTCAAGGCCTGACAGGTTCACAGTATTCAGGCAGACGGAATAATATTCACAGAACCGTTGGGATGTCTGACGTGCCTTTTTTCACGGGTGGGCAACCCACACATGCTGCAAGCTGTGTGTCTCCCTGCATGTCTCTGTGTGGCAAACTGCATGTCACCTCTCCCCTCGCATGGCACATATCATGGCCACCCAGCAGGGAGTCTCTACCTGCTTAAGTACTAGAGACAAACAAAGCCAGCAGGATGCCAATGGATCTTATGCAACACAGCTTCTTTCTACCAGTGTGAGCCCGCTCAAGGCTATGAGAACACTACTTATCAGGCCCATTGTCAAGGTTATGGGAAACTGCTTCCCTTAGTTGCCCAGACACCTGGTTGAGGAAGCCAGACTGCCTCCATTTACCCTACACAGATCCTCCCAGAGACCTCCCCTAAAATCCTGCTTTTAGAAAATAAACAAAACCCCTTAAGGTGAAGGACCCAGTGTGGGCTCTCTCTGGAGCATGCCTGCACCTCCCCCCTTTCTTCCCTCAAGGCTTTGCTTTCTTTCTCCTAAGCTCCAAGGGCCCTTCTTTTTCCCCTGTGTCTTGTTTCCTGAGTCCACACAGCCCAGCTCACTTCTCCCTCTGTAACTCTCTAAATAAACTTTCACTCGAATTTGAGTTTTGGGCTCTGAATTCTTTCTTAACCTATCTCAAGAACTGAGGTCTAACTTTATGGTAACATCCGGTGCCATTAACCATTAACACCTCCACCTGGATTAATATAGATTAATGGATTAATCCATCTTGATTAATATGAAAATTTAAACAGAACATGCTATTTTCTTCTTGGGAGCAAAGGTATTTAAAATTAAAAAAACATATTGGTACCCTGCCCCCCCCCATTTTCTATTGTGAGAATGCTACAAGACTAAAGAGGTTCATTTGCCTGCAATCATCAAAGCCAAATCAAAAGAGATTAGGAATCTGCAGCTAAGGAAGTAAAGGTTTATCTTTAAGGAAATGATACCACAACCAGAGTCACAAGTGAGCTTATACTCAAAGACTTGGTTGTTCCCCGACGGCTTCCAGAGGATAGGTTACATAGGGGAAAAATTGTTATCACGGTGGCTGAAGGAGGTGGGGTCATGAGCTCTACTGATTGGTTGTGGCCAGGATAGGGGTAGTTGGTCCTTGAGTCTGAGCCTGACGTCAGCCTGGGCGTTGTTTTGTCTGGTTTCCTGAGGGTTTGGCAGAGAGGGTCTTTTCGCTTCATGGGCCTGGGGCTGAAATGGCTGAGATGTTATCTTTAGCTTGACAACAGATCTGTTTCTGTGGTCCACAGACCTGAGGCTTTGTTCTTCCGACAGTTTGATGCTGACCAGAATCTGTTGTCCTATGGGCTTAATGATTAAAGAAGGGAGTGGACAGAAAGGAAGGAAAAGGGGCCCTGTTAAAGAAATGGAGTTTCTGCACAGTTACAAAAATTTCTAAATTTATAGGAAAATTGTGAGACCGAGGCAATGAACATTCATATGTCATTTATCTGGATTCATCAATTATTAACATTTTGCCACACTGAATTTACTTTTCTCTCTTCTTTTTATTTTCATGACCTATTTAAGTCAGTTGATATCTTGAAAATTCACCTCTAAATATTTAAGCCTTTATCACTTAAGAGCAAAGATATTTTCCCATATAACCATAATTCAATAATCCCACTGAAGAAATTTAACATTATATCATTTCATCTTTTAATATTCAGTCTGCATTCAAATTTGCCAGATTTCCCCAGGGATTTCCTCTATAACATTTTTAAATCAAGGATTGATATAGGATCAAACATTGAAGTTAGCTGTCATATCTTCATCTACTTTAATCTAGAATAGTTCATCTGTTTTAAATTCTTCTTGTTTTTTTCTAAATCAGTCCATGAGAAATTTATAGAGATTATGCATATATACCTCAGTCTGTATTTCTAAAGAGTAAAGGCATGCCTTTACATAAACACCGTACAATTTTTCAAATCAGTTATTTTTTTACAATGATAACATTGCATGCTTCCTTTTGTAGAAAATTTAGAAAACACAGAACAGTAGAAGATAGGGAAAAATCATGACCTTCCTCTAGTAAAAAAAAAAACTGTGACTATTTTGTTACATTATCTTTATATATTGTCCATTTGCCTGTTTGTTGATTTCGGAGCAGGGTGAAATGCTCAGGTCTCCTGGATTGGATCCTGTTCAAGACTGCCTGGACCCCAAGGCCTTCAGGCTAATAGCTCCTGCTTCAGAGCAAGTCCTTAGGGGAATTCTGCTTAGGGCTTGAGTTTTA
Source organism: Glossophaga mutica (assembly GCA_039655065.1). Taxonomy (NCBI): domain Eukaryota; kingdom Metazoa; phylum Chordata; class Mammalia; order Chiroptera; family Phyllostomidae; genus Glossophaga; species Glossophaga mutica. Next base: position 166,312,199 of record CM077303.1, read on the forward strand.
CAAAAATAGCCTCGGCTATTTCCCTTCTGTTGACACTCCTACAAGAAGCCTGAACTCTGTACTTTCTTAAAATCCATTTTAAAAGGATTAGAGCTCCCAGCTTTTCTGCTGGAGCCTTCTCCATCAATAAGCCCTTCCTTATTCCAAAGGCTGATGTTTTGAGTTTTGACCTTTTGAGGCATCAGGGACATTAACTTTGGATCAGTAACAATATTACATCATTATGTGAGAGGTATATCATAATTGAAAATTTTAAATAATATATTTTAGCTTCCACTTAACAGCACCTCTAAAGCCAGAATAACGCCAACCCAAACAGCTGGAACAATCACATCGAAACATTAGCTTAATGATCACAGAAATGAGTGTCAAGATCCCTGGACTCCAAAATGCTATGTGGAATTGTGGCAGGAAATTGATAAATGAAATCTTTATGTTGTATTTCTTTAGAGTTTCAAGGCAATTTGTAACCAATAAAATTGCAGCTTCAGCCAGGCTAATCTGAATTCCACAATTTTCTACATATAATTGAAAAACTTGAAATGGGTGAGAGAGCACATGATGGATTGAAAGGAGAATTCTCTTTATTGTATTATTGCAGCTTACCCTAATGCTTCTTTAAGAACTGCCTAGAGGGAATTACCAAGATAAAATTATAGTTTTAAAATGAACTTGAGGGCAACAAAGGGAATAAAAAAAGGATAAAAGTTGAGTTGATACAGTTTTAGAACAAATTCAAAGTCTTCAGCATTTCACTAAATTTTTTTCCTGTTTATCATTGAGAATGTGCTTTATACTTTCTGAAGGGACAGTGTCAATCTGGAGCACATTTCAAAGAAAACGGGGATATAATATTGCATATATATTGACCTGAACGGGCACTAAAGAACCTGCTGGCATCACCCAATTAAATAAAGCCCCAAAAGAGTTGTGTGTGTGTGTGTGTGTGTGTGTGTGTGTGTGTGTGTGGTGTGTGTGTCAGGGAGAGGGTATTTCTTTCAGCCAAAATTCTATGGGAAGACAGACACAGCCAACTGAGATTAGAATACTGCTCAAAGCATTCACATGTATTACCAACTGGTAAAAATTTAATATACATGCTTGATGAAAGTATGACAATTTTTAAATGACTGAATTTTTCATAAGAAAAGAGCAAGAAAGAAAAAATTCAAGAGTCCTTATGGTCTCTTAAAAACCATGAAGAAATAAATGTAAAATGAATGCAATTTATTAACTTAGAGCAGTAATTTTCAAACAGTGAGCTGCAAGAATTTTTAAAATGGGCAATACCTGACTATTTAGTCAGGAGCACTGACATCTTTTCCCTTAGATTGTCAAATAAAAAAAAATAAAAATGGCCAACACAATAGCTGTTGGGTGTGAATGAATTAAAATTATACCTATTTTTGTCAGATTGGCTAAACATTTATTTTTGATGTGATGCAAATTTTAATTAGTTTATGTGTGCCATGAGATGAAAAAGGTTGGAAATTGCTGAGTCAGAGTTACCATCACAACTGAGGAAAATGAGCTGTGCTTTGAAATTTTGTAGAATAATTTTACATGGCCACTCTTCTCAGGACTGTTGAAAGAAATGATTCATTATTTTATGTACAGGGAACAGAAAGGATTAGAGAACAGAAAGGATAAACTTCTAGTGAAGATGGAGGTGTAGGTAGATGTACTTTGCCTCCTCGCACAACCAAAGAAAGGACAACAACAAATTTAAAAACAAAAAATAAGCAGCACTTCCAGAAAGTTGAACTCTATGGAAGTTCAACAACTAAGGAGTTAAAGAGGAAACATTCATCCAGACTGGCAAGAAGGGTGGAGACCGGCAGCCAGGGTGGAGAAGGCTTGAGGCAAGGCGGTGGCTGGAAAACCTGGGTGGGTTAAGGTGGCAAGTGGCAAAGCGGGTGGTCCCACATATACATGAGGATAAACTGGGAGGAGCAACTGGGGAGCGAGACAGACCGCACAACCTAGGGCTCCAGCACAGGGAAATAAAGCCTCAAAACCTCTGACTGAAAAAACCTGTGGGTTGTTGAGGCAGAGGGAGAAATTCCCAGCCTCACAGGAGAGTTCTTTGGAGAGACCCATAGGGTCCTAGAACCTACACAAAACCATACACTTGGAAATCAGCACCAGGAGGACCCAATGTGCTTGTGGGTAGTGGGCAAAGTGACTGGAAGCTGGCTAAGAGCTGAGCAAGTGGTATTGTTCCCTCTCAGACCTCTCCTCCACATACAGTACCACAACACACTCACGTGGGTTGCCCCACCCTGGCAGAAACCTAAGCCTCCATCCCCTACTACGTTACAGGTGTGCTGAGACCAAAAACTATGGCCCAAATGAAAGAACAGATCAAAGCTTCAGAAAAAATACAGCCAAGCAAAGAAGAGATAGCCAACCTATCAGACATACAGTTCAAAACACTGGTATTTGGGATGCTCACAGAAATGGTTGCAAAATATAGGAAGAAATGAAGGCTATACAAAGTGAAATAAAGGAAAATATACAGGGAACCAATAGTGAAGAGAAGGAAACCAGGACTCATCAAGGATTTAGAACAAAAGGAAGAAATAAACATCCAACCGGAACAGAATGAAGAAACAAGAATTCAAAAAAAAAAAAAATGAGGAGATACTGAGGAACTTCTGGGACAACTTTACACATTTCAACATCTGAATCATAGGGGTGCCAGAAGGAGAAGTGGAAGACCAAGAAATTGAAAACTTACTTGAAAAAATAATGAAGGAAAACTTCCCCAATCTAGAAAAGAAAATAGACATGCAAGTTCAGGATGCTCAGAGAGTCCCAAAGAAGTTGAATCCAAGAAGAAACACACCAAGACACATCATAATTAAGTTACTCAAGATTAAAGATTTGGAGAGAATCTTTAAAGCAGCAAGAGAAAAGGAGACAGTTACCTGCAAAGGATTCCAATAAGACTATCAGCTGATTTCTCAAAAGAAACCTTGCAGGCAAGAAGGGGTTGGAAAGAAGTATTCAAAGCCATGAAAGGCAAGGAGCTACATCCAAGATTACTCTATTTAGCAAAGCTCTCATTTAGAATGGAAGGGCAGACAAAATGCTTCCCAGATAAGATCAAGTTAAAGGAGTTCTTCACTAAGCCCTTATTATATGAAATGTTACAGGGACTTACCTACGAAAAAGAAGAAGATAAAAAATATGAACAGTAAAATGACAACAAACTCACAACTATCAACAACCAAACCTAAAATATCAAAAACAAAAACGAACTAAACAAACAACTAGAATAGGAACAGATTCACAGAAATAGAGATCACAGGGAGGGTTATCAGCAGGGAGCGGGAGGCTGAGTGTGGGGGAAAAGGTATAGGAAATAAGAAGCATAACTGGTAGGTGCAAAATAGACAGGGGGCATTAAGAATAGTATGGGAAATGGAGAACCCAAGAACTTATGTGTACAACCCATGGACATGGACTAAGGTGGGGGAATGATGGCAGGAGCAGGGTACAGGGCAGAGAGGAATGAAAGGGTTAACAATGGGACAACTGTAACAGCATAATCAATAAAATATGTTTTAAAAAAGAATAGAATAGATTAATTAAAGTAATAAACTTTAAATAAAAGCTGTTTGTACTTTGGGAGAATTATTTTTCTTTTTTTGTAGATACAAGGGAGGGACCCCAAAAACAGAATATATTTATAAAAATTGTGTATTTATTCTTATATGTTTGAACTTCAGTCACCTTCAGATACTCATCATTTGATGCACTACAACTTTTCAGAATTTTTCCCACTGCTCAAAACAGTTTTGAACTCAATTTTGATGCCTTTTATTGATTCTGCTATTTTTTGTTTTACCTTTTCTACATTGGCAAAACTTTTCCCCTTGAATTTTTCCAACCAGCGAAACAGAAAAAGTCTTTCAGGGTGAGACTGGGTGAGTTAGGGAGGATGGAGCACAGGGGGTCATGCAACTTTTGATCAAAAACTGCTGAATACTCAGTATAGGGTGGGCAGGTGCGCTCGTAAATCACCCATCATGAAATGGGCAAATATGTTGCAAGAGTCTTCAAAAAAAATTCACTGAAGGCAAATGCAGCCTCTCACAACAATGTCAGCTGGCACACTGATACAGACGGGCTCTTAGAACACTCACCTGGCAGGGCCTGTCCTCCAGAAGATAATTCCATTTTTTGAAGGGGTCCTTCCTTTGTATCACAGTTCAAAACAAAGTTTATGCTTTTATAATACCATTAAATGTAATTAATGATTTTTCTTTATTTTCTCTTATGTTTTATTTGTTTTTTAAAAAGTAACCATTTATTAATATTAACAAGTTGAGATAGTTCTGACAGCTCATATGACAGATGCCATGCATTTTATATTGTTCTACTCAGGAAAGTCCATTTGTAACATAATAGTTTCATCGGTATAATTTTAAATGCATATATAGCTATCATAGGGTAGAGTATCATGTACTATACCCTAGCATAAAAGCCAGAGAACCTTTCAGGATGTAAAGTAACTTTAAAACTCTAAGAGCATAAAACTCTTCCATAGGAATGTAATAAAATCAGAAATTAAAATTCCATCATGATAAATAATATAAAAATATATGACATGAGAATTCTGTAAGTCTTATCTTATTGTCAATGTCATAAAACAATGAAGAAGTATATTCCTAACATGAATCATTATCTCGACCTATATGTGTATGCACGCATGCGCACTCACTCAGACACTGCCGCTAAGAAACTATCAATCAGCTCTGTGAGTAAAGACAGAAAATGAGTGTGCGTGTGCCATCTTTTCCAATAGACACTTCCTGCAGTTTACGTAAAGGGATTTCTAAGGCTATTTTCAAATTACTTCCAATAAAATAATAAAATGTCCACTTAACACTGGACCCTCCATTTTCAGTCAGTCATGATCAGATAGCTAGACCATTTGAAACAACACTTACTGAGATTTGTATCTTCTAAAAGAAGTTACTACTAAAAATGAGAATATGCAACAGTTAGTACTTCAGAAATTAATCGTTAAATTCATGTCAAAGGCATAAACTTTGAAACCCTTATGTTCTGAGCTGCAAAAGGTAGCAGAAGGAGTCGACACTAGAGGATTCCGAAAGGAAACTTCCTTCTGTAGAGCGCTGGAGACATGAAATGCAAAGAAGGAACTCCTGCCCTTCACGACAGCATGGATGGAACTGGAGAGCATTACGCTAAGTGAAGTAAGCCAGGCTGTGAGGGACAAATACCATATGATCTCACCTATAAGTGGAACCTAATCAACAAAACAAACAAGCAAGCAAAATAGAACCAGAGACATTGAAATACAGAACAAACTGACAGTGACTAGAGAGAGGGGATGGGGAGGAGGATAACGGGGAAAGAAGGGAAGGGTCAAGTCAAGGAACATGTATAAAGGACCCATGGACAAAGACGATGCGGGGTGGGGAGGATTGAATGTGGGAGGTGGGGGGATGGGTAGGGAAACGGAGAGTAATGGGGGAAAAATTGAGACAGCTGTAACTGAACAGCAATAAAAACAATTAAAAAATGCATTGGACAGACCTTGTACATAACCGATAACCATGGGTGAAAAAAAAAATGTTAGGTCAGGTAGTGACGGTGGTGGGACATTAGCTGGGACAATGCTGGGAATGAAAATGTGATTTGTAGTTTACATCTGTACTGTTAATGAAAAAGGATTTTCCATTCAAAAGTGGCAACTACTTTAAAAGAATGAGAAACCAGTTGCTTCTACTCACCCAGTCTCAACAATGGAGATCATCATTACAAATATAAATATACTTGAAACTCAACTTTTTCTCAACAGACTTAGTTGTTTGATTCTCCCAAGCGCATGCAAGTTTGAAAAGTGTTGGATTTAAAGTCAGAAATTATGGGGTCAAATCCATATGATGCTACTTCTCACTAGCTTGAGGTTTTTCTAGAAAAATTGTTACCAGAGTCTGTTTTAAATGATCAACCATTTCATGGACTTAATGTAGTGTTGCTACCAACTCAGGAAGTCACAGAAACTAAGGATGAAACAAGGATTCTTCATCTTGATAGTTACTTGCTATGGACTGAACATTTGTGTCACCCCAGAACTCATATGTTGTGGCCCTAATCCCCCATGAAATGGCATGGGAGGTGGGCATTTGAGAGGTCATGCAGGTGGAGTCCTCACGAATGGGATTAGTGCCCTCCTAAGAAGAAAGAGTGATGATCTTTCTTTCTGCTGTCTGATGACACAGAGGGAAATGTTATCAATAAACCAAAGAACACGAATAGAGGACTCATGGGCATGGACAATGGTGGGGGGGATTGACCCTGGGAGTGGAGGGGAACTGGGTAGGAAAGAGCAATGGGGAAAAAGGCGGGACAAATGTAACTAACAACAATAAAAAGGTAAAAATAAAAAATAAACCAGGAAGAGGGTTCTCACCAAGAATCTGACCATATTGGCATTCTAACCTCAGACTTCCAGCCCCCAGAAGAGAGAAATAAAGATGACAAATAAATGTGTGTTTAAACCACCAAGTCTATGATACTCTGTTATAGCAGCCCAAACTGCCTCAGTTCTCAGATCCTTGTGATTTTGATGCTAAATTTGATTCTTAAATGTGGTGAATGTTCTATTTGTATGCTCTTGCTTCTTTTTGCCTTCACATTTGACACTTTTACTCCTTCACTGCCTCACTCCCTACCCTACTCAATCCTTAATTCTCTATATGCCCACACCCTCAAAAATTTGGTAAATGTTTTAGAAAAACCCAACCTAAGTTCCCATATTCTAATACTGTTTTGAAATTTGGAATACTTGTATTTTACCTTTTTTCCCCTTTATTACTGGGATTCAGCTATCATTTTTTCTCATGTAGTCATTTCATCTTTACCAGCATGCCAGAGACCAACATTTCTACGAGGTTAACATTCTGCACTATCAGCCTTAATTCTTCCAAACACAAGGTAACTTTTCCTTCTAGCCCACACTGCTGTTGGGGCAACTAATATGCTTGATACTCAGACGGGAGAATTATATACTTATAAGTATGAAGAATTCAGATTACTTTCAAAGAGCTCCTTAAAAGATCTGACCATATCTGCCCTGGCTGGCATGGCTCAGCGGATTGAGTGCTGGCCAGCAAACCAAAGGGTCTCTGGTTTGATTACCAGGCAGGGCACATGTGTGGGTTACTTGCCAGGTCCCCAGTAGGGGGCACGCAAGACGCAACCACACATTGATGTTTTTCTCACTACCTTCCCCTCTCTAAACATAAATAAATAAAACCTAAAAAAAAAAAGACCATATTTTTATTTCATTATTCAGGCTTACAAAAAACTGGAGCCTGCTGTGAAAAACTTAGATATATTTGAATCATTTCCCTCTTTAAAATAAGGACTAACAGTTACTCATTTACAGAATGTTTTTCATTTCCGAATGTGCTACAGTGGAATTACAAATGAATTCAACCAAAGCCCACAAAATAATTGAGATCTTTCTTTACTGACAGTGCAAAAACAACAACAACAGTAAGACATAATTCAGCCTCAAGTACTTCCTCACTCCTCCCCCCACAGGAATACTTTAAGCAGTCCCTTACAACAAAGGGACACTACAAAGGGCCTACAACAAAGTCGCTGTTTCAACTGGCATTTCCATGCTGGCTGGTTGGTTTGTTCCTTTGCTAAGCAAACATATTTTGATTTCCCTCTATTTGCTAGGTGCCATGCTAAGCGCTTTCATATACATTATCATTTTAAATATTTGCAATGATTTGGTGTGGCAAACATTATTCATTCCATTTTCACAGGTAAGCCTACTGTTGGGGGAGGAGAAAGAGAGAGAGAGAGACAAAATAAAATCATTACATAAAGTTCCAATGGACTTAAACCCAGGTTGTACGATTTCTGATTCAGTCATCTATCTCCCATCATCTCCATACCTTATCTTTTCATTCCTTCAAATGTCACTGTTTGTATAGAGGCTCTCTTGTATCTCAGTCATCCATCCCTGCTTTGTCTACATAGGAGATCATCATTGAATGTTTGCTCAATAAAGAATATATACTGAGCAGCATGTGTTAGGCACAAGTCTAGGGGCTGGTGATGTAGATTGCGGGAAGCATTCTGGTATTTGGAACTGGGGACAATTTCTGTTTGAGCCAGTCAGCTACTTATTAGTTCAGAAAGCAGAAATTATTCTTTAAGGGATAAGAAAAGGCTTGTTTATTTTGGAGGTGGTCTGTGGGCACAATTAAGACAAAAGGAGGAATTTCCTGGTACCCACAGCCTCATACAGTCTACGTAGGGCTCTGTGTCAAATACATATAAGATTGAGCTTAAGAGGGCTGAGGAGTCAAGCTTATTGAAAACCTACTCGATCTATTGCACAACTTAATTAAGAATTGTATTCTTATTTAAAAGTGGTGGATTTTTCGTAATGTCATCCTGGAGATGGGGGTAGGGAATCACCAAATCCTTTGAATTTAGAATGCCCGAGACAAAAAATGTAGAAGTTTCATCTCTGAGAGAACTTGCCAACTAGCGCACGTAATTTCATTTTCTTTTTTTTATTTTATTTTATTTTATTTTTTTAATCAGTATTTTTTAATTGTTGATATTGTACAGTTTTCTGTCTTTTACCCCGCCCCAGCCCACCACCCCAGCCCTCCCCACCTTCCTCCCATTTCCACCCCCCCATAGTTTTTGTCCATGAGTCCTTTATACTTGTTGCTCTAAACCGTTCCAATTTCATTTTCAATGCATAAGTTGCTGCCTTCCTTCCCAAGTCATTATCTACCTAGATATAAATATCTTTAAATTTTCTCATTTAAATTGTCTCATTTGACAGCATGACCGTGAGTTTGTTTCTGCCATCCTGAAGCCAAGGGTGCAATCATCTTTGACAGTTTTTAGGTGGATTTCCTTTGAAAAAGAAGAATTTCTTCTAGGTTTCCATTTCAAGAAGATTAAATCAAATTGGATTTTCAGGTACCATTAATTGATGTAACGGAGAGAACAGAAAGCTGATGATTAGGATCAAGACTTTTTTTTTTTTTTTTTAAGAGAAAGACTTCAGTGGGCAAAGCCTGCCAGTCTAACACGTCAGGCATCTTGCTGCTTCCACAGCAACACTGCAGTCAAAACAGAAGCAATGAGGTTGATCATTTCCCTGAAGACACCAGGAGATGTGGGCACATTTTTAACTGTGGCTTCTATATTCCATATTTCAGACGCAGTTCCAGAGATAGCTTATTCATAGCAAAAGTGGTTTCGAGAGACAAAAACACTGCTCAATCTAGAAAAACTTTTAATTATCACTTCTTCCCTCTCTAAATTTTGATATCTAGTATTTCAGTGATGACATAGAGAAATCTTTACTTGACACTGTTATGTGGTTCTTAGGCTTACTGGATAAATACAAGACTTGTAATATGAGTAATGATGGATTAGGTCAATGGTGAGTTTTCCTATATTGAAAAAATATGGTTGTTTTAAATTTTATTTTAAAAAATGTTTGTTCATTAAGATGTACATGTGTATCTAGAAAAGTTTTTATTACCTATTAAGAATTTTTTTATCACCTACTAAGAATTTTTAATCTGGAGGCTTATTGAACACTGACCCGAGAGGGCCCACAGACAAGGAGTGGGGGAGGTGGTGGCAGCCCCGACGGCCTAGAGCATTCGTTCTCGGTGGGGTAAAATGGGCTCTTCAGGGGCAAGACAATGTTAGGTATCACAGTGTTTTGTGACCTTCTCTGAGAGGCAGAATAATGTTTCTCTACCCCTAGCTTTGTCCCATTAAAGGAGTCCAAGGCCTAATCCCCAGAACCTGCAAACACAGTATGTTGCATGGCAAAGGAGAATTAAAGTTGCCAAAGGAATTAAGGTTGCTGATTAGCTAACCTCAAAATGGAAAGATGATCCTGAATCATCAGGTGGGCCCAATGCAATCACAGGGGTTTTTAAAAGCAGGAGAGAAAGATGTGACTGTGGAAGAACTCATAGAGAGATGCAATGTTTGCGTTGAACATGGAGAAGGGGGACCAGGGGAAAAGGAGTGTGGGTGGCCTCTAAAATCTGGAACACACTCTGCCCTAGATTTCCTTAGAAGAATGTAGCCCTGTCAACTTTGTCATTTCAACACCTGGACACATGTCAACTTATTTTTATTTTATTTTTCAATTAAAGTTTACACTCGACATTATTTTCTACTAGTTTTGGGTGTGCAGAATAGTAGTCAGTCATATCCTTTACAAAGGGACCCTCCCCAATATTTCATGTAACCACTCAGCACCATGCATAGTTATTCCCACATTATTGACTATATTCCGTCTGACTTACTTTACCTCCTCCTATTTTGTAACACCAGATTTCTATTTTTACAGAACTGCATGATAACAAATTTGAGTTTAACTGTTAAGTTTGTGGCAGTTTGTTGCAGCAGCAATGGAAAAGGAAAACACCCTCCCAAGGGCCGTGGTATGTAAACAGACATGCAGTTTATCTGTAGTATTAAAAGTCATTAGTGCGCAATTAGGGACAAAAGTGTCTAGAAAGGCTCCTTCGGGGTGTAACAATGAAAAGAGTTGAGAAACATTGACCTGGAAGGGGGACAGTGGTCTTGTCTGCTCACATTCCATAGGGGGAATGTGTGTGTGTGTGTGTGTGTGCAGAATGGATGTTAGAAAAAGTAAACTTTACAGCACTGTGATCTGTTGTTTTCTCCGGAAAAGAGCAGAAAACTAGCACAAATGAAGTTTATTTCTAAATCTAAAAACCAAAGGAAGTATTTCATAGGAAAAAATATTTAGGGAAACAAAATAGCTTATATGAACTGGAAAGATTAAAAGCACTGATATAGGTCTATCACCTCTGTGATCCATTGAGAAAAAGAGTATGAGACTAACGAAAAAGGACTAAATGACTTTGAAATATCTCTAATAGCAACCTAGATATGTATTTTCAGTTTTCTTAGGTGTGATAGCAGGATTGTGTTATTGTTACATGGCATGCCCTTTCATTTTAGGCAGGTTACTTGTTAAACGATATTTTGTTTTTTTATCCAATCTGATAGTTTCATTTATTTTGCTTTTATAGTTTATTTTTTCAGAAAAAATAAAAATTAAAAGCACTGATATAGGAGAATGTAATTTACACGCCCATATTTGCATGGAAGAAACAATTTAAGTTTATAAACCAAACTGTCAGTGGATTGTCTGGATGGTCATACTCCTTGTGTTTTGTTATTGTTTGTTATAACTTTCCTGCAAGAATTATGTGTTAGAGATAGAGCTTTTTACTATATGACAATAGTTGGTATATAAAAGGGAACCAAAATTTTACAGTAAATAGTTTTTCTAAAAGTTAAAAAAAAACAATAACTCCAGTTTAGGTTGAGTCTTTATTTTAAAAGTAGGACAACAATTATAAAATAAATTTTCTTTATCTTACATATTGTTATTGCTAAATTTATGATACAAATGTCAATTATGTTCTTAGTGAGTATAGATTCTAAAAGTAAAAGTATTGATAATTTGGTCCATGGTCATCTTTCTATATATCTTTTCTCTTTCTCAATTTAATTGCTGAATTGTTCCAGATTTCCATTTGTCAATGATTTGGCATATAGTTAGAACAGTTCACCAATCTTCCTTTTCTTCAAATTAATTTTTTAAGAATGCATGGATTAAATGCTTACATGTTTAAGAGTTAAACATGGAGGAAAATTTGAGTGGGTGCTAATTTTATAATTGTTTAGTTCATTATCTAATAATATTCTGATGACTTTGTTTTCTCTACATAACTTTAAGTTTAACAGACACTTAGGTAATAAGCACTTAGATAATAAGACCAACTTGTACTTGGAAATTTTGTAATGTTTTATTATGCACACAAAAACACATATTCTCTCACCTACATTCTGTATTTCTATTTTTCAAATATATGCACTTAGAATTTTGGGGAAATCAGCCACCATACTTTTAAGAAAGAACTCAGAACAGTTTTGCCAGCACAAAACACAGAGTAAACAGGTTTTAGTGAGAATGCTTCTATTTAGCTATAGTATGCTGATTGATTTAACAGTAAAAGAGGGGACATATGTATGATGGTTTCAGCATAGTGTGTATATGTACATCCTGATGGATAAGTAGCTGAATGTGCATTGATGGTGCCAACATTCAGTGCATTTATCCAACCAGCAGAGGCTCTTTTGGCCTAAGATTTGGGACCACTTAGGACTTACAGCCAGTGGGTTAGTGAAATAGTCCATCTCTTATTATTAAAGGTTTCTCAGAATTCTTGCTAGTTGATTCTCTGTTTCAACAACCTCAGAAAATGAATGTATTCTCCAAACAACTGAGGATTTTAAAAGCAATGCAACCCTCCTACCCAATGTATTCCCTCCCTTCTACTGAACAATGTCCCTGGCCATTAACAAGCATCTTGCTGCTAAGTCTTCATTCCTTTCCTCAGCAGCAAGACCTCACTCAGTTTTGACGTTCCCAAGAGCTGCTTCTCCACCTTCTGCATGAACTGTCTCAAAGCAGAGAATGTTAGAATTGAAAGTCACCTGTCGATCATTGAGTCATGTCATCGCTTTATGGATAAAATCCCAGCACATTTCAGAGCTGCAGCCTTTGGCACCACTTGTACTACCCTTGATAGTAGAGCTGTCAATCACACATAAATACTTTCACAGAAAATTCTTCAGAGAAAGGAGACTGTGAAGATGTGAACTTTCTAAACTCTTAACCCAAAGATGGCAAATTCTCAGTGGCCAGGGTACTTACATTAGTGCTACAGAGGAACAGAGCCCCGGAGGATGAATTGAAAAAGAAAAGGTTCTGGGCACTTTTCTCAGAGAAATTTACATACACTTAGCATCATCTGCATCCCTCAAAAATGTCCTGGAATGAGTGTCCAGACAAGTAAAGTGTTGCTGGGAAATTGAACATCACTGACTTAAACAAGCAGGGATGACTCTCCTGGGTGAAGCTCCTCCAGAGAGAAGATCAGAGTGGGCCACAAGCTTTGCTCAGAACCACAGGTCCCTTAGGAATATGTGCTGCGTTAGGCACCTACCTCTCTCACTGGATGTTTGCCTATAGGCCAGCCCTCCTTGATCTGTGAGATCCTATCTGAGAAAAGCTGCACCCCACACACACATCGTAACTATTCGCACAGCACCTCTCATTCCCTCTTGCACCAGGTGACTGTGGCTCACTCCTTCAGAAACACCCATTTCTATGCCTCCCTCCCCCATTCACTTCCACATTCACTATTTCCCTTAGGACACATATTTCAGAAGTCAAATCCTTCTAGGAATTTCTCTGACTTATCTCATAATACTTTTCCTTACCATTTATTCTCTCGGTTTTAAGGGAAAGATTTTTAGATGGATGGATAGATAATGGATGGATGGATAATGGGTGGATGGGTAGATGATAGATAGATTTAGATAGATAGATAGAGCAATATAAATATAAATCTGGTCTTCTCTACTATATTTTCATCTCCTAAAGCTCAAATAGCACATTTTCTTATTTATTTTATATTCAGCCTCCCTAGTTTTTACATTCTGTTTCACTCCTCCCCACCATCTCCTCTCCACCACTGCCTTTCACACATACCCGTCAAACCCTGTGACCAGCTCTGGCTTGTATAAGGCCCTGGTGTGTTCTCAAGCTCCGTTCTTGCTGACAGTGCACTGGGCCTATTACTTAAAGCTTATCCCCCTTATAATTCAAAATGTCTGCTTAGGTTGACGTTTGCTCCTTGTTCTTGGAGTTTCGGAGCCCATCACTTTAGGTCACTGGTCCACATGGTACACTCCTGGGAGGCCCTCCCATTGGGCAGATGGCAGATTAGGGCCTGATTTGTGGGTCTGAGCCCCCAGGCCAAGCTGCTGCGTCAGGATGACATTTCAGAATGATGGTTGGGGTGAAAGAGGAGCTTCTCTAACTCCAGCCCCCTTGCTGGCTAACCCTCACCTGGCCTGAGTTGAAGGCCATGCTCTGTCTCCAGAGACTGGGAATCACGTTTTTTTATCATCTTTAAGATCTTGGGTATCTGCTCTGCTTTCTCTCACAAAGGATCAGTTTTGGGCTTATGTTTTCCAGAACCTGAAAGCCTCCATTTTTTAAAGTAAACTAAAAATACAGAAATTTTTTGTCTTTTCTCAAAGATCCTTTTAAAATCTTCTTTTTATCTGTTACACACACGCACACACACACTACACCTTCACTTTCACCAACCAAAACACCATTACTTCTCAATAGTTCTTAAAACAGGTCAAGAAATCTCTGCCAGTTCCCTTGAGCCACATGTGTAGCTTCATCTTCTTCCCTTGAACCTGGCTTCCTTCACAATGGGCAGGAAGAGAAGAGAGCAGAATATCATAATGTTTTTATTGTGTGCTTCAAATTGTCTGTCCAAGTGCTCTGCACACATTATCTCATTTATTACAGACAGTACTCTGAGAAGGACGCAATATTTTGTCTATTTGATAAAGTAGAATTCTGATGCTCAGAGATGTGAAGTGACATAGCCCAAGGTCACAAAGCCAGTGAGCCATTCTTCAAAGAATCGAGTGTATCTGAACCTATGGAGCTGAGCTCAGGGTTGATCCCCAAAGAAGCAAGATCTATTCATTGTATGAGCTCACCTTTCCTCAAAGAATGGCACAAGGATGAGGCCACATTTGACAAAATAAAATTGGAAAGTGACTGATTAAAATACTCCCCAGCATAAACACAGGTTTGGCTCTCACTAAACTGGGTATAATAATAGACAAAAGGACGATGTCATGTTCTTCTCCTGTCTGTGGTACTTTAAAGAAGCTTGTATCTTCCTGTGTTCATATTTAATCTCAGAGTCAGTCACTCTTTTGTGAGAAGTTAGGCTGATGGTAGGGAAGCTGAACATATCACCAATGTTTTTAGTCATGGTACCAACAAAAAGATAGTCTTACCTGCCATGATGATGAGAACAAGCACCATGTCTGCCTCCATCCAGATGGCAAGGCTGATATAGGGTATCTTTACCTATGAGGGAGCCTGAAAATGGCCCATGTAGTGAGCACCCCCTGGTCTGCAGCCTGTCATGAAGAAGAGGCAGTACTTCTCCCTACTGAAGAGAGGCTGGATTATGATGAGAATCATAATCGCTAATCATGTCCAAGTCCACCTTCCCCCTTGACCAACTCTTGAGAGCTCTGGGGCTTTGGATGAGTATCTTACCCTCCAAAAAGTGGCTGACCTAAGAGGGATGAAACATAAATGAGTCTTTTTTCACCTCTTATCACTGATCAACAAAATAGTGATCTCAATATAGATTGGCAAAACAAGTCCCATACAACATAAATATACAGAATGCCACCAAATCAACACAGAATAAGTTTGACAAAGCTCACATTAATGAGAATACAGAAAAATAGGTTCTCCTGCACACAGAAGGTGGAAATGTATCTTTTAGGGAGGGTTATTTGGCATTATGCATTGAAATAAAAATTTCTTTACTTTTTGATTCCTCTATAATTTTACCTTATGAGTGTAATTTGATATGGTATGTGTGTATGTTCTAAATGTCCAACAATAGAGAACTAAGCTAGTTATTCAGTGTAACATTTAATATGAACCCATTAATTAAATGGATATATAGACACATTTATATACATTTCATACACACACACATATGTGTACATATAAACGCACACAAATACACACACACGCACAAAAGATCTGATCTGGAAAAATATCCACTAGAGATACAAACTGCCCTAACCTGCTCCTCCCAAGTCCCTGTATCTCAAATTGGCGAGAAATACTAATTAACTTCAAGTTTGGCACAAGCTGTCTATAGTCAAACAATACAGAAATTCAGAGATCCATGATGTAGAAAGTATATGGAAATTCACATACTTGGAGATTACGGAATACTATATTAAGAAAATTATACTTGAAATTCCCAATTCTTATACTTTGACCACATACCAAACAATAATAGCTACAGACTGAGTTTGCCTGAATGAAAAAGCAGCACCCTCAGGAAGAAGCCTCAGGGAAATGCATGAATCCAGAAAATACAGGGGCTAGTGAGAAAATGGCACACTTGCTTCTCCTCCATTACTCTATTAGGAATGCGCTTTGCCTGTAAAAAATAGGGGCAAAGTTTGTTAAGATTTTTTCACTTTTCATTTGACTTCTCAGTGGGAAAGAAGAAATATTGTACCTAAATCTTGGAGTTTTTTATCTTGCAATTGTTCGTGGCTTTTGCTACACCAAACTCAGCACTGAAATGTGTCCCAGAATATTTTAAAGATGACTTGACTTAGGTGACAGCATGTATATGGTTTACTCCTGAATTGGCCTCCTTGATAATGGGAAAATACCATTATTTAAATAAATGTTCTTATTTTGATCACAGTTTTGATGAACTGAAGGTAACTGTACAAGAGGAGACGGGACTAGCTTAGTCATGAAGCGTTATGGGGTATATACTTCATTCTTCTCTTAATTTTAAAAGTAATTCTTTTATACATATAAAATTATATATATATATATATATATATATATATATATATATATGACATCACTTCACATCTACTAAAATAGAAAATTTCAAAAGACTGACACATGTCAAGGATGTGGAGAACTGGGAACTTCATACATTGCAGGTAAGACTCCAAATGATACAGTCATTTCTTAAAACCAGTTTGGCAGTTTCTTAAAATGCTAAACATAGCCTTACCATAGGAGCCAGCAGTTCCACTGATAGATATATCCCCAAGAGAAATGAAAATATATGTCCACACGAAAGTGTCTATGTGGATGTTCATAGCAGCATTATTCTAACAGCCATAAGCGGGGAAACCACCTAAATTGCCATCACCTGCTAAATAGATAATTATATCACTGTGTATCTTTATGATGGAATATTATTCATCACTCAGAAAAAATGAAGTACTGATACATGCTACAACACAGATGAACCTTGAAACATTATGCTAAGTGAAAGAAATCAGTCATGAGAGAGCACATATTATATGAACCCATTTATATGAAATGTCCAGAAGGGGTGAAGGTATAGCAGTAGAAAATACATTAGTGGTTTCCTGGGGAGTGAGGCTGGGGGAAAGGAAACAAATCAGTAGTGACTGCTAACTGGCATATGGTTTCTTTAGGGGTCATGAAAATGTTCCAACTTAGATTTTGGGGATGGTTGCATAAGTATAAATTTACTAAAACTTATTTACTTATACATGTAAAATGAATACATTTTATGGTATATAAATAATACCTCAATAAAGTTGTTATGATAAGGTTACCAATGTGCATAGGACACTAGCAAGATGTCAAGACCATAATCATTTAGGGAGTCCTGGACAATTTATGTAATCAAAGAGCCCTGTATATAAAATTTTACATACAAAATCCTTATTTTAACAGGACATGAGTATAGAGAAACATATAATCTTTAGCTGGAAAACATTTCACTGATGTGCTTTCTTTGAAATAATTTATTAAGGTGAGAGTGATGTTGGAATGTTCACCTTGAAAGGTTGCTCTCCGGACTTATTTTATTTCATAAGTCAAGTTGTTTTCTTCCTTTTAAAAACAACCATAAACAAATGGAAATATTTGACAATCTTTACAACAGAGTTTCTTTTAGACATTGCAGGAAATGTTTTAGATTTATTCCTTGTGGAATTCACAAACAAACAAGAAACGTAATAAGAAAAACCTATTCAGTCCTATCCACTCTTTTTGACTTTCTCTGAAGTCCTGGTAAGTAAGATGCACCAAATCTGATTTTCTTTTATCTGCCCAAGGGCAATGGTCCTCATTAGTGAGGAGAAAGCTTACAAGCTCAGGAGGACTGAGTGAAAAAGTTCAAGGTCCCCTCATTAGGGCATAGTGCTCACAAAGTGCCCAGTTGACATTACTCAGAAGCCAGATGTTAAAGAAGAAAAACAGAATGCATCACAGAACTCAGCTTTCGCCAGCATTGGTCCCTTTACTAAACGTTCCATTAATAAATGATTACAGAGTTCCAGAATGTGGGTGGGGAGGAACAGTTGAATTTTTGTTTAATCACTGTAATGGCAGAAATAGTGTTTTAGAAGCCTTCACATCAAATTAATCATTTCCAATCCATAAAAGCATTAATTATCAATTTAATTACTAATTCCAGGGTACTGAGAACACCAGCATACAAAGAACACTTATATATTCATAGACTTATCATATTTTAACAGCTTTATTGAAGTACAATTTATATATCATGAAATTCATTCATTTTAAGTGTAGAATTCAAAGACTTGTAGTAAATTTATTAAGTTGTGCCATCATCACCACAACCCAATTCTCTCGACAGAGAATGTTTAGAATCTGAAGACCTGAAAGAAATTGAAGAAAGGATTTATGGAAGGCACAGTGAGCTGTTAATAGTGAGGATATACTATGTTCAAAACTTCTTAAATTTGTAAAAAGTACCCATGTTAAAGAGTTATACCTTTTAAATATAGGTTCCATATTTTGCATTTTAAAATTAAGGGATACTGCTATTGCTATTTTATGATGTTACCAGAAATAATGGTAAGATATTCTGGTGCTATGTTTGCTTTTGAAAATAAAATCTTTGATGCATGAATTTCTAAACCACTTAAAAAATTGAGGTGTTTGGATTCTGCCTTAAAAACAATTGACAAGAATAACCTCTTAAGGAGCATTGAGGGATTTGGCTGCTTCTAATGATGTCTCCTTTAGGGATAATGAAAAACAGATTCATAGAAGTAAATAAACAAGTTGTTGGCCAGAATGGTAATGATTCCCACGAAATGACAGTAATGGAAACTGTGATAAAGAAGAAACAAACAGGTTGTGTTTTTCTTGATCTTTATTGCTTGGGTGTGGAATGAAATGTGTTTCTCCCGATTTCCCTGTTACCTGATTCATTAATCAAATAAACAAGGAAAAAAACTATTTTTCCACTCCCACCCTCAGCAACCTGACAAAGAAAAAATGCATTCAATCTCAATACAGCAACACCAGGTCTAGACAATAAAGGTTGAAGTTAGCCGTAAGTACAGTGTTAAGATGCATACATGTAGCCTGAGCAGCTATACAATACATTATCATGTTACTCACCAATCCTTTCATCAGTCAGTGAGACAGCTGATTGATGTTTACTAAGCCGTTATGTGGGATAGGAGCTTTACTTCACAGAGTTCACATAGGGTGAATCTTTTTATTTGTTTCAACGTAAGAAAACCTCAGGAAGAATTTTTTCTGAACAAGTATTCCTATAATAACATACATTTAATAATTGTGACTGTATGATTACCTTCAAGTAAAGAAAATTTGCTGATATGCTATAGTATAGCTATATTAATAACCAAACAAATCTATTGATTAGATTTAACCCAAATCGGACACATTTTTGTCCATTATCATTTTCTCCAAAAGTCATAAAATTATTTCAGTCAAACTCAAAAAGCCCAAACTGTTAGAATAGTTGTGCTTATTTTTTTCCAGGGGCACAGAGACATGGGATTTACTGCAGAAGCTTAGGGAGAAAAAAACCCTTTAATTTTTCTGGACTTGATAAGAGTAATGAGAAGAGCAATATCCAGTCCAAGGATCATAAGGAGCAGTAACTGAAATGAGCTGATAAAATGCACCCAGCTCTGTCTCTTGCTCACTACCTGTATCCTTAAAACAGAACTGTTCTTCCCCGGCTTAAAAGGTACCTGGCCAACTCAGCCATAGGCACAGCTATCTCTACAGGACAATGCATACAACTCACAGTGACACCACATTATGAGACATATGCCTCTGGGTGACCGATAGGATCAGAGCCAACACCTCTCCCATAAGCCTTAGGAAAACAGGAGGAGAAGCAGTTCATATTCGGAATTTACAAACAGTCAGAGAAATTAAACCAAGCGCATGCAAATGTGTGACCCAAGGTCATAGAGTAAGCCAGTGTGTAGGCCAAATTCATTAGTACCCAACTTACTATTTAAACTACTAAATGCCACCATCCACATGGAAAGGCTCAGACTGAGTTTCTAGAGAAATGTTTTCTTTTCCAGATGGCCCTTTTTGTAGTTTTATAGATTTTAAAATCCTGTTACAGTGTCTTTTATTGGGTTTTGTGATATTTTTGTAACTTATTTATAGGACTGTATTTGAAAACACATTGTGGGCATGGATGTCATTGATGAAAACATTTATATTCTTAATAATAAACACAATAACAGGCATGTTTTATTGTACCATTGTTTTTAGATTTTACTACAATACATGTTGACAACAGACAATAAATGCACTAAAATTTTTAGAAAGCCATCATTTTGTGGTTCAAAGGTGCTTGGAAATATAAACAAAATACAGTACAGCTTGCAATTAAATGTGCCTCATTAGTCATTCCAAGGTGTTAACATTGAAGTCCAATCTTGGCTACTCAAGACCCATCGACCAGCTCAAATTGATGCAAAATCAGAAGAGCTGATAAAAAAAAGAACCCCCCGCTTTGTTTCCTAGCAGCCTGTATTCCTTCTTAAGGCCGTATGCTCCACCTGAACAACATCAGCCCTCTTGGGGTATTTGGGCATTACCTTGTGAGATGTGTTCCAGCTGTATGTCCCTTCCAGGTTGGAAGCAAATGTTCAAGTTGGAAACACTTTTTCAGTTTCCTATCCACTCTCCCATTTTCATCTCCCCATCCCAATGCCCACTCATCCCTGGAAAAAAACCTCTCAAAGCAAATGCACATTTCTGGGGGCCACTTTAATTAGCAGCAGTTCTGGATCAAAAATTTCCACATATTATCCCTTACTGCTCCCACACCCTCCTCTTGAATATTTGTGCTACCGAAAAGCCTGCTGTGAAATCCTCAAAACCAAGCATTAGAGGTCAATCAGCTTCATTTGTAACTCACCAATGAGAAGCAAGTCTCCGTGTTCCTCTCTACATTCCCGTGACTTCACTAAATAATAGAAAAAGAAACCCAGCCCACAAAAGGATCAAAATGACTATGGAAGCTCATTATCAAGTTACTGTTGGGAGCATTTGAGTTGCCTGTTGCTAAGGTCATGGTAGTGAGACTGAGACTTGCAGGGAAAAGAATTCTGAAAAGAGGATGTCAGGGATAGTTTGCTTAAAATACACTGGCCTCACACAGACAGACTTTCTTTCCTTTTCCTTTTTTCATCTCTTTCTTTTTTGTTGCAAAGATGCAGCTACATTTGTGGAGTACAATCAATTGCTTTAAAAGCTTGTTGAATTGAAGTACAATAATGGAATGCACCAAATAATTTTCTCTGACAGTAGATGAGAGTGAATGCTCAAAATAACTCAAATTCAAACATGGGCAAGTGGGACTTAGAATGAAACTACTCTGATTTTCAGAATTCAAAAGCAGAAGCTACTAGTTCCTTTAATAGCAGCCACTATACATTATAATTAAGAATGAGAAATTTAAAAACATGAACACTTATACAAGATTGATATGCTTATGATCCTGGTTTATATATATACCTTTGCATCTTCCTTTTGTGACTAGCAGCCTATAAAACTTCCTTCCTTTTCCTTAAGGCAGAAAATAAAGTTGTTTGGTAACGTTGAGGATATGTGATTATATAATAAGACATTCTGCATCCTTATTCAATCCCACCCACTCGAAGAAGATTCAGTGTCACCACAATGGATATAAAGTCATTGTGTAAAACTAAGAAGGAATTAAATACCTTAGGAATATCAAGACATAGTGCAGACCGGAAAAAGAATGGTTCATATATTGGAATCAACATCAAGACATGCTTGCTCACAGCCAATGGCCAAATGTTAGATATGAATAATTCATAAATTTTGATGACAAGATCCAATAGAAGGAGTTATTGTCATTCCACTAATATTTTCCATGTGACAGTTTATTTCAATTCCTGGTAATAAAGAATTATTACTAGAATAATGTAAAGATGTGAGATGGAAGAGGAAAAGGGATACGTTGGAATTCGTGGAGGTCATCACAGCTGTAGAAGCCTACTAAAATGTGTTTCATTAATATTCTTCATCCACCAACACTGAATGAGAGAAACACCACGAGCATTGTAACATAACTGTCCAAGTGTGTTTAGTTACTTTGATGTGGCTCTACAGCATACTAGAGTGTAATATTGAGGACTATTTGACATTTTTATTTAAAAGACCTTATGATTAAGATCCAATGTAAGCTTGCTTTCCACTTAATTCCATTGTATTGTGGGTATTTTGTAATCTACATCTCAGTAATTATAATCTTGCTGCCTGTATAGCCTCACACTCTTTGTGCTACTAATACAGAACTTAGAAGTTGGATCGTAACTGTGCAAAAGGCAGACTGTCCAGGTTTGCACATGGAATACTGTGTATTAAAAAGAAAGTCACAGAAAAAAAGAGCAACTTGCAGAGAAAAAGGGCAGAATAATTGCTATTTTAGTAAATTGGCTTATTGTTATACAGTTCCTATTCTTTCTCTTGAAAAAGAAAGGTCCCATAGTTAATATACAATCTGAAAAAAGCACCAAGCTTATATCTGGCTTGATGGGAAGGGGAAGAATTTCCAGGATATGATAATAAACTGATCCAAACAAACATCCTTAAGGTAGTTAATTTATTTAGTACTCCCAAAATATACAAAATTGAAAGAGTAAGCCTCTATGTTATTGTTTTTAAAAGGAAGTAGTAATGTAATATTTTTAAGGCTTCTGTCTAGAAATATCACATAAGCAAGAATCTTATTAAGTAAATTAGGTGATTAAGTATATCATTTGTCCTTTTTAGCTCAATCTCACCTGAAATTGTCACACTGGAAGGTAAAAAAAAATTAAAAGAGAAATTGCCATGTAAGTATCATGAACTTTATTCTTATTATTCTTCACTAAAAACACCATAGAAATATTAGACAAAAGGAAAAAAATGATTGTTAAATGTGACTATTCTCCCATGGCTAGTCACCTGAAGTTTCATGATGATACTTACTATAATCTTTTCTTGTGCTGACAAATACGGTCTTGGAATATCCTCTAGGATCATGAATGTCCAATGTTTATTGTTTGTTTCATTTTGTTTTTTCATTCTAAGGCAATGGGTTCTTATTGATGTCTTACTGTGATTTCGTGACTTCTTGAAATTCTTCCTCCTGCTGAGCTGGGTGGCACAGCATCCAAAGACTCATCCATCACTGAGATCCCCATGAAGGCAGCAGGAAAACAGCCCCAGACAGAGCTGGGACTGATGAGAGAAATGTCTCATTCGAACGAGATTTCCCAAATGACATAACACCAGAAGAATTCCACTGGACTGGCTGAAGCAGGAAATGCATTTTGTGGAATATCACTGTCAGAGTTCAAACAAGATACTGCAAGAAAATAGTTTTATTCATGTTAGAAAAAATAATCCTCTTTGCTTGACTCCATGAATAGGGTATTTCTCAGAGAGCAATCCAGTTCTAATAAGGATCCTCACTTCACAATACACCATGATGTGTAGAATTTTACCGCATTAGAAAAGAAGAAAGCTTTCCTGCTGTGGAGTTGTGTGAGTTCTTTATGTATTTTGGAGATCAAACCCTTGTCCAAGGTATCATTGGCAAATATGTTTTCCCATATGGTTGGTTCCCTTTTCATTTTGTTGATGTTTTCTTTAGCTGTGCAGAAGCTTTTTAACATGATGCAGTCCTATTTGTTTGTTCTTTCCTTTATGTCCTTTGCTCTAGGGGTCATATTGGTGAAAATATTGCTGCGTCGGATATTCGAAATTTTCCTATGTTCTCCTCTAGGGCTTTTATGGTGTCATAACTTGTATTTTAGTCTTTTATCCATCTTGAGTTTATTTTGGTGTGTGGTGTAAGTTGGTGGTCAAGTTTTAGTTTTTGGCATGTAGCTGTCCAGATCTCCCAACGCCATTTGCTGAAGAGGCTATTTTTACTCCTTTTTATGCTTCTGTTCCCTTTGTCGAATATTAGTTGACCATAGAAACACAGGTTTATTTCTTGGCTCTCTATTCTGTTGCATCGATTTACTTCATATCTGTCAGAATGGCTGTCATTAATAAACCAACAAACAAGTGCTAGCAAGGATGTGGAGAAAAGGGAACCCTGGTATACTGTTGGTGGGAATGCAGACTGGTGCAACCACTGTGGAAAACAGTATAGAATCTCCTCAAATAACTGAAAATGAAACTTACTTTTGACCCAGTGATTCCACTGCTGGGTTTATACCCTAAGAATCCTGAATCACTAATTCAAAACAACTTATGCAACCCCATGTATGTTCATAGCAGCATTATTTACAATACCCAACTGCTGTAAACAACTTAAATGCCCATCAGTAAATGAGTGGATCAAAAAACTGTGGTACATTTACACAATGGAATTCTATGCAGCAGAAAGAAAGAAGGAGCTCCGACCCTTTGTGACAGCATGGATGGAACTGGATAGCATCATGCTAAGTGAAATAAGCCAAGCAGTGAGGGATGAATACCATATGACCTCACCTAAAGGTGGAACCTAATCAACAAAACAAACAAGCAAGCAAAATGGAAACAGAGACATGGAAATAAAGAAGAAACTGACAGTGAAGAGAGGAAAGTGGGGAGGGTATCACTTCCCTGGATACCATATACCAGTGCATGGTAAAAGCAAGTTTTGGTAAACTGAGCTTTAAAGCACTTGTTAATGATTATCCACATAATGACACATGGGCATAGAAGTTTCAAAGATGTACCACCCTGCTTCCTTGGGTTCTATACATAGCTTAAAACTTCATCGTGTGTCCAAGCTCCTGCCACCTGAGATTCACAAGTCTGATTTCTAAATGAAATGTTTTCTGACACTGTAGTGCCATTGAAAGACTTGGGCACTTTCACCCTGAAGAATTTTTTTTTTTATTTTGGGAGAAATAGGGCAGTGAAATATTGGTGAAGCTTTCAAAAGCTTTCACAGAAATGTGTTTCCTTCTGAGATATTCCAGAGGACATAGTCAACTTTGAACCGTGTCTCTTTGATGGTGGCTGAGACCAGACAGATGCTGCCAGCAACGCAAAGGTTCCCGCATTCCATTTAGAATTTCACATTGACACAAATAAAAGTGGCCACTGAGAAACTTTTAACTTTGCTTTTCTTGATGAAAATCACCTGTGATAATTTTTTGAAAATAACTTTTGAAAGTATAGGAAAGTAGAAGAAATTGAACAATAATTACCCATAATTTTATTTTTCAAAGGAAATGAGTGATGACATTTAAATACATCCTTTGAGTCATTTTCCTAAAAATTTTTTAAAGGTTACAATCATACCAAATGTATAAATTTTGTATCATGCTTTCTTGCACATAACTTTATATCAGGTGTTTTTCCATATCATTAAGAAATCCTTCAAAAAGATTACATATTATCCCATAAATGCATGCATTGTAATTCATTAATCATATTTCTATTGTTGGACATTAGGACTATTTATAATTTTCCAAATTATTAATGATCTCTAGTAAACATGTTTAGATACAAATGATAACAGATTCTCAAATTATTTCTTTCTATACATAAATTTTGAAAATTTAGATTATTGAATTAAAATTATGATCTTTAAAGCTTTTCACTTTGTCAAATTGCTTTTCAGAAAAATTACACTTACAGTTTAATCTCTCTCAAGCATGGTAAAAAATAAACATTTCACTTTCTGTCATCTATATTGGGTCATCTTGTTTTTGAAAATAGGCATTTGTTAATCTGATGAGTGAAAAGATTATCTATTCAAAAGATAATTGTTCTATAAAAATTGCTCTATAGACTCAAAGCTGTTCAATAAATGTTCCAATAGAGTCTTTCATGGCAACTGAGGAACTTGAGGAAGTTTATTCTTAAGTAATAATATGAAAGAGTAAAGCGCAAAGAAGAGCCTAAATATTTTAGAAGAAGAAAGATAACCAAGGGAATGACTCTTTATTTAATATCAGCACTTGTTTTGAAGCTCAGGCAATGAAGACCGTGTGGAAGTGCTACAGAGAGAAACGGATTTACCGATGTGACAGGCAGCCAGGAAATAGAGCTATTAAAAAGCAGAAATTTGGACTTCCGGCCAAGATGGAGGCGTAGGTGGACACACTGTGCCTCCTCTCACAACCAAAATTAAGGACAACAAATATTTAGAAACAAGAAAACAACCAGAACTTATAGAAAATTGAACTGTACGGAAGTCCAACAACCATTCATCCAGACCGGTAAGAGGGGCGGAGTCGAGGTAGGAGAAAGTGGAGGTGTGGACCCAGGTACGCAGGCAGCAGCGGCTGGCAGTTCCCAGGTGCACAGGCGGTGGCTGGCGGACCCCGGGCACAGGGGGGCAACTGTGCAGACCCAGTGAGGCTGCACAAGGTGGCTGGCTGACTGACCAGGTGGTCTCACATTCGCACACACGGGCGGTCCAGGCAGAGGGGAAGTGGCGGAAGGGTCTGAATCCAAGAGAGAGCGGAGCAGGCGCCATTGCTCCCTCTCAGGCCCCACCCCCACATACAGCGTCACAACCCAGCAACTGGGCTGCCCCGAACTGGCGAGCGCCAGAGGCTCCACTCTTCACTACGTAACAGCACTCGCGAGCGTGTGTGCAGATAATCCACGTGAAGGGGAAGCAGCGGAAAGGGCCGGAGTCCAGGAGAGAGCGGAGCAGGCGCCATTGCTCCTTCTCAGACCCTGCCCCCACCTATAGCGTCACAACCCAGCAACTGGGCTGCCCCACCCTGAGGAACACCTAAGGCTCCACCCCCTCACTACGTAATAGCTGCAACCAGACTAAAACCAAAACAACAACAACAACAAAAAACCACCAAAAATGGTTCAAACCGGAAAACAAATAAAAGCCCCAGAGCCAATTCCTCTAAGCAGTGAAGAGATAGCCAACTTGTCAGATGCACAGTTCAAAGCACTGGTCATCAAAATGCTCACAGAATTGGTTGATTTTGCTCACAAACTAGATGAAAAAATGCAGGCTACAATCCGTGAAATGAAGGAAGATGCATGGAGAACTGATAGAGATGGAAGGAAAACTGGGACTCAAATCAATGGAGTGGACCAGAAGGAAGAAACTAACAACCAAACAGGAGACGAAGAAGAAACAAGAATTCAAAAAAGTGAGGAGAGGCTTAGGAACCTCTGGGACATCTTTAAACGTCCCAACATCCGAATTATAGGGGTCCCAGAAGGGGAAGAAGAACAGCAACGAGTGGAAAACTTATTTGAACAAATAATAAAGGAGAACTTCCCCTATCTGGCAAAGGAAATAGACTACCAGGACGTCCAGGAAGCTCAGAGAGTCCCAAAGAAGTTGGACCCAAGGAGGAACACACCAAGGCACATTATAATTACATTAGCCAAGATTAAAATGAAGCAGAGAATTCTAGAAGCAGCAAGGGATAAGGGGACAGTCACCTACAAGGGAGTTCCCATCAGACTGTCAGCTGATTTCTCAAAAGAGACCTTCCAGGCAAGAAGGGGCTGGAAAGAAATATTTGAAATCTTGAAAAGCAGGGACCTACATCCAAAATTGCTCTATCCAGCAAAGCTGTCATTTAGAATGGATGGACAGATAAAGTGCTTCTCAGATAAGGTCAAGTTCAAGGAGTTCATCATCACCAAGCCCTTATTATATGAAATGTTAAAGGGACTTATCTAAGAAAAAGAAGATAAAACTATGACAGTGAAAAGACAACAAACTCATAGCTATCAAGAACCACACCTAAAACAAAAGCAAACTAAGCAAACAGCTAGAACAGGAACAGAACCACAGAAATGGAGATCATATGAAGGGTTAGCAACAGGGGCATGGGAGGAGGAGAGAGGGGGAAAAGGTACAGAGAATGAGTAGCATAGATAATGGGAAAAAAATAGACAGGGGGAGGGCAAGAATAGTATGGGAAATGTAGAAGCTAGAAAACTTATGACCCATGGACATGAACTAAAGGGGGGAATGTGGGTGGGAGAGGGTGTGTAGGGTGGAGGGGAATGATGGGGGAGAAATGGGACAACTGTAATAGCATAATCAATAAAATATATTTTTTAAAAAAAGCAGAAATTTGATTCATGATAGGGATGTAAAGCAGATCAGTGAGAAAAGGAGAACTTTTTCAATAAGAGGAGCTAGATAAGTAATTACACAAATTTTTAAAAAGGATCCTATGTCTTCTCAAACACAAAAATCACTTCCAGATGGATTTGGACTTGTGACTAATATAAAATTTGAACCTTTTAGTTCTATTGGCAAACATCTTGTGGGCATTGGGAAGGGCAAAGATTTTTCAAATAAGACACAAAAAGCAGTAGCTAGATGTAAGACACCCATGAAAAAAGAAAGATGAATTTAAATACATTAATATTAAGATCTGTTATTCACAAGATCTAGTCATATTATTTTGAGCTAGTGATTTAACTACTCTATTTCTCAGCTTACTGATCTGTAAAATGGAACAATAACCATATCTATTTTATTGGGTGTCTAAGAATTAAAAGAGTTAATTCATGTAATACATTCAGAACAATTACCTGATATTTAGTAAATGATCAATAATTAATGAGCTCATATGTAAGGTTTATATTATGTTTTATATAGAATACCAAGTTACCCTTATTATTTTCTTTGTGATTTTATGGATTGACTTACATTGTCCCCATCTAGTTCCCACTGAGGCATAAGCCACTCATGAAAAAATATGCTTAATTTTTATATATTGATTATTATTACTATATTTCAATTTTTCATGATGCAAAAGTTTATTTTAGTGCATGCTTTGAAAAGCTGACCTGGACATTTACCTAATTGGCCAGCTATTATTTCTTTTATTAGTTTTTACTCTCTTACTGATTTGTGATGTCTACATTACAGAACATTAAATTTTGGCTCTTATTTTTGTATTAGTACCACATTAATCTATTCTGTTTAGCTCTCTGTTAACTAGTTGGCAGTGAGTCCTTTCTAAAAAATTATCACAACTTCTCATATCTCTTACATCATTTTCATATTTTTGAATCATAATTTTAATGTTTGAGGCTACCTCATTTTTCCAAGCACTGTTTCCAAAACCCACCAAATAAAAGTTCTTGAAGTCATTGAGTCATGTAATAATTATAAAACCAATTTCAATCCACATTAGTCATTCAGTTATAAGCAGGCCTCTCTACCATGAAAGGCAGTTGTAAAATGTATATTTGACAAGTGCAAGCTAAACATTTCTGCCAAAAGTCATCTTATTATTTCGCACAAAAAATGAAAAAGTTACATCATCGCTAGACGTTGGTTTGTGAGATTTGAAATTACAACATAAACCCCAAATCTTGAATATATAAAACATTTAATATATGGTGTTCTCTTGGAGCTATGCTCACTACTAGAAACAGCCTGTTACTTCCCTTTCAGCAACACATTCTGCAGAATGATAGTGTGCCTAAAATAAATATGCTTGGATGTGCCACATTCTTACATGTTTACTACAAGGTATAGTTTATAGTCTGAAGAGTTTCAATAAGTTTTCTGAGATGAATGAGAACAGAAATAAAAATCAGTATGTTATAAAATCTGCCTAACAGATTTATTTTTATTTTTTAATTATATTTTATTGATTATGATATTACAGTTATCTTGATTTTCTCCCTTTGCCCTCTCCATCCAGCACCCCCCACTCCCTCAGGTAATCCCCCCACTATTGTTCATGCCCATGGGTGATGGGTATAAGTTCCTTGGTCACTCCACTTTCTATACTGTACTTCACATCTCCATGGCTATTCTGTAACTGCCTATTTGTACTTCTTAACCCATCACCTCTTCACCCATTCTTCCCCTACCCCCTCCCATCTGGCAACCTTCTGGCAACTAACTTCTTTTCTCTTGCTTTTAAGAGTCTCTCTGTATCTTTAACCTTTGGATTTTTAATGATGATGTGTCTTAGAGTGGGCCACTTTGCATCCATCTTGCTTGAGATTCTCTGTGTTTCTTGGATTTGCATGTCTGTTTTCTTCACCAAATCAGGGAAGTTTTGTCTCGCTATCTTTTCAGATAGATTTCCAATTTCTTGCTCTTTCTCTTCACTTCTGGCACCCCATGAAACAAACATTGGACCTCTTAAAGTTATCCCAGAGGATGTTTATGCTATCCTTATTGCTTTGGATTCTTTTTTCTTCTTGTTGTTCTACATGGTTGTTTTTTGTTTCCTTATGTTCCAAATCACTGATTTAGTTCTCAACTTTATCTATTCTACTATTGTTTCCCTGTAAATCTTTCTTTATTTCCATTAGTGTATCCTTCATTTCGGACTGGGTCTTTTTTATGCTGTTGAGGTCCTCACTAAGTTCCTTGAGCATCTCTATAACCAGTGTTTTGAACTCTGCATCTGACAGATTGCTTATCTCCATTTTATTTAGTTCTTTTTCTGGAGTTTTGATCTGTTCTTTCATTTGGACCATGGTTCTTTGTCTCCTTACTTTGGCAGCCTCCCTGTGTTTGTTTCTATGTATTTGGTAGAGCTGCTTTGACTGCATGTATTGGTAGTTTGGCCTAATGCAGTAGGTGTCCTGTAGTTCCCAGTGGCACAACCTCTCCTATCCCCCAAGCTGGGTACTTAAGGTGCACCCTTTGTGTGGGTGGATATCCCTGACTCTTATAGTGTAGGCTTGGTTGCTGTTGGCAGATCAATGGGAGGGATTTACCCAGCCAGTCAAGCTGCAAGGACTGGCTGTGACCACTCCCCACCAACCTCTGCCCTCTGCGGAGGAGCAGCATGGTGGTACGCCAACATGGTCTATAGCTATCCACTGCGTGGACTGGCCCTGGGGTTTCCCTGAGTGGTACAGGCCAAGGTCAGCCCCCATCTGTGTTTTGCCCAGCGTACTATACTTAAGCTGTAAAGCAATCTGAGATGGCTGCTGCCACAAGGGCTGACTAAGGTCAGCTCTTGCTTGTTTGATAGGATTTACGTGCCTTGTACGAGCCCATAAGTTGGGTGGGGTAGAGCCTCTGTGGATCTACAAAGCGGGTTACACAGTATTAGCCATGCTGATGGAGTCTCAAATAAGGCGCCAGCCTACTGGCTCTGTGGGTGGGGAGGGATCAGTACGGGGACTACGGCCTCTGCTCACCCCAATTTAAGACACTTCAGTTTCTCCTTGTATACCATGGGTGCTCTTCCAGCTGCCACCCTGGTGCTAGAGCTCAGAGGGAGTGAGTCTGAGTAGGTGAGTCCATGTGTGGATTCCACAAGAGGAACTCCTTAGGGTTCCAGCAGCCTCCTCTACCGATTCAATCTCCATTGGTTTTTGCGCCAGAAGTTGTGGGGACTTATCTTCCTGGCATTGGAATCCAGAGCTGGGGGCCTGGTCTGGGTCTGGGACTCCTCTCTCCCCAGATGTCCCTCCCAAATTTTTGTCCCAGTGGGTGTGGGGCCAGCCCATTTGGCATCTGTGTCCCTCCTATGAGTCTGGATAGATGTGGTTTCTTCAATTCTGTAGTTGTCAAACTTCCATTCTACTCAATTTCTGATGTTCCTGAGTGATGGTTGCTCCATATTTTAGTTGTAATTTTGATGTGGTTGTGTGAAGAGGTGAGCCATATCTGCCTAAATCACCATCTTGACCTGAAGCCAGAGATTCTTTTTTTAAGGCAATTTTCAGTCACAATCTTCAATGGTCTGTTTCTCAAGACAACATGCCTAGGAAACATAAAGAAGTGGAGTTTGGCTGGCTAAGCTGAGGAAGGTGCGTACAATAGAGAAAAACTCTCAAAAACATTAACCCAAAGTTGTCAACCTATTTCACTGCATTCTTTTTGACCACTATAGTTATTAGGTTAGGGAACATCTTGCGTCTGGGAAATGTCATAATCCATTTTAAACACCTAAATAAAATAAGGACCCAAAAATGTTATTTAGTTTGGACTTTCCTGCAAAAAGTCTCCCCGGAATGAGGAACTGAAAGTGTGATCATTGCACAGTGCATTAAAAACGCACCTGGACTAAAACTTGGGAAAGCTGGAGTATCATTGAACTCCTGTTCCTAAATCCCTGAGTAACCTTAGCCAATTTATAGAACTTCATTATCCTCATGCTTAAAAGTAAGGGCCTGAAGTAGCTACTATCAATCTTACAGGGTTGTTCAACATGTGAAGTGCTTAGAACATTCGGTCCTTAAAGAAAACACTAGGTGTTGTGACTTCCATCACTGAAATGTATGATTCTGTGGTTCAGAGCAACCTCAGCACCTCCAGCCACCCTCAGCAATTCAGTTGATTCTAATAAAACTATCTATTATTTTAAGTCGTGACTGTTGTCAACCTCTGGAATCAGAGTGATGTTGGGACTCCTCAACACACCCATGAGGTGAAATGAATCTCCCCTGCCCACACGAACCCATAACACATTCTAGGGCAAGGTGAGGAAAACTGAGTGTCTTCTCAGGGGTCCCTAACATCTCTAAGACCTGTTAATATCTAGGAAAACCCTGCCTGTGATACCTCACTGTGTCTCCCATTTGTATTATTCCCAATTCCGGCCTTAAAACTAAGCAGTGTAAAATCTTTGTAAGTCCCTCTGTTTCTGTGAATCCACTGAATTAAATTTATGTATGAAATTATTTCACAACAGATATTTTATTTGATAAGAAAATGCAGATTGTTAGAAAAGATAGAAGTTAGTTTGAGTAGAAAGGCAATCAACCAGTAAGGCTTCCTTCTAATGGTTCTCAAATGTGGGGTTTTTTTTTTAATGTAAACTGAGTCTAGAAGGATGCTTATGTTTCCCTAATCTAGGAGAAATGGAGATTTATAAATAAGGGGAAGGAGGGTGTTAGATGAGGAGTCAGTATTAATCAGAAGTTTTAAAATCTAATTTAAATTTGGGGGCTTAATTATTCCTGAGTTCTGGCAGTTTTGATAACCTGCAGAAATATGTCAAATGTGAGTGGCATTACTGAAGAAAAGACCAAGTTTGAGACTTCTACCTAGAAAATGCGGCTGCAATTCATGGAAATAACTGTTGTTGGCCAAGGGTCAGAACGTCTCAGGATCCTGAACTTTGTTCTCTCTCTCTCTCTCTCTCCTTCCCCTCCCCCCATTCTTCCCTTTGTAAAATGCCTTTTTAGCTTTTGAGAGCCAAATCTGACAACGTAGACTAGTGGTTGAAAATTTTGAGATCTAACAGACCTGGGTTTGAATCCAGCTAAGCCTTTGTACTTGCTGCTTTACTCAGTTTTTCTGAACTTCAGTTGTCTTGATAATAGAACATAATGGGACCCCGAGGGTTGAAGACGTTTCCTAGAAGAATTAAGGACAGAAGTGGAACTCCAAACTTTTATTTCTAATGAAGGCATTTTAGACTACTGGTGTAAACAGATCCATTCTCTCCTGAATTCACCGCTTTTCAACTGCTAATTAAAATATTCCATTAGCTGATCTCAGGACTGTGAAGCAAAGAGGGGGACAAAAAGCAGAAACAATGCTGAAGAAGCACTTAAAAGTACACAATCCGAAGGCAAATAAAACTTCCAGAGTCTCACGGGCTTGCCTGGGGTACGTTTTTGCTAAGCAAGAAAGGGTTT
Organism: Glossophaga mutica; assembly: GCA_039655065.1. Classification (NCBI taxonomy): domain Eukaryota; kingdom Metazoa; phylum Chordata; class Mammalia; order Chiroptera; family Phyllostomidae; genus Glossophaga; species Glossophaga mutica. Next base: position 166,345,824 of record CM077303.1, read on the forward strand.
CCTTGCCAGTGACTAAGTGGGAGACCTAGGCTGACTCATCAGCCTGCTACTGCTGTTTAGCAAGGGGCAAAATGACCCACTAAATTAGAAGCACTCAAGAATTTCATCAGAAAATGAAATGCTATGTAAGGGATTAATGATCTATTTTTTTTTTCTTATTTGGAGCAGCAAAGCAGCTAGACCCTATTATAAATAAAAGTGTTATTAGTGTAGTTTGAACTCAATAAGGCTCGCCAGGTTTTAAAAGCCTGTGGAATATTGAAAATACACATCCTCTTGTACTTAATACCATTTAATGTTTTCCTCATAAGAGTATATAGATTCTGTGTGAAGAGTTTGGAAGATGCAACCATGGGCACAAAATAAAATGAAATAAAAATGACCGAGAGTCCTAAGACACAGTGATAAGCTTAGTTGATACATTACGCACAGTTGTGATGGATGTATCACTGCAAAGGTGGAAAAACTTTAAATTGCCTAAGAAGATTATGTCTAAATAAATGGATTACTTTTTAGCACTAAAGCTGCTTTCTAATGGTAGGGGAAGGGGCTACCTTAAAAAGAGGACATTTTAATTAAAATAAAATTCTTTTACCATTAGTAGAAAAAATCTATTTTATAAATATTTGTAAATCTACGTATTTCACTAAAAATATACTTTTAAAAATATACTTCGGATACCAGAGAAAGAGTTGTTTATCTGTACAACATGCTGTCAGATTTTTTTAACCTCATTTAGTTTCTGTGGGTTTTGGTGAATCTAATCTGTTACTAAGATGCAAGATTTATTCCAATTTACTTATTCTTTCCACTAATATCGAAGTCACACAATGCCATCTGTTAGAGAACTATCGAGGTGATTATTTAATCTAACCAGGGTGGATAGGGATAGAAAGGCTAGAGTCGCAGCACTTTTAAGGGTGATACATTGCCATTTGATCAAACACCAGCTTTTTATGAAAAACACAGTCTCAACTAGTAACCAAGTATGTAAGTGAACCAAAATCAGCTTTATCAGAATGTTTTGCCTTGCTTCTTTGTCCTTGTACCTGGCAGAATAAGTAGCTGGGGAAAAACCTTTTTAATTATATAACAGAGATAGTCACAAAATTTCACTGGGCATTTCACCAGACTCACTGACACGCGAGTGCAGGCAGTCCAGAAACAGAGAGACAGAAAGAAAGCTAGGCATGCCATGTGGGAGGCCAGTGACAACCCCATAGCATTAAATTGGGAGCGTTGTCGGTTTTGCAGAGTAAGTTCAAAATGAAATTACTTCATTCTTGTGGGGAAGCACTCCGTAGCCACGTACCGGCATAGCCCTGCATGCGCACGCGCTCCTGGGGCTCACAGGGCCTCCTCACCTGGGATACCTCATCCCGCAGCTGTGGTTCTACTAGCTTGGAAGGCTTCCGACATCAAATATTTGGGGGTGGGGATCCACATCAAAAAGCAATTCTCTAATTCTTCGGACACCCACTGAGTGTCCAATGCTTCCATTCAATCCTGATACTGACTCTGGGTTGTAGGTAGTGTCAGCCCCTCAGGCTGAAGATCTCACTCCCACAGGACTGTCCCCACATCAGTGTTTTACTCCCCCTCATTCTCCCTTCTTTCCTCTCTCTAAATAATGAATAAAATCTTCTAAAAACCTATGGGACTTAAGAAGGGAGGTTTTTATAAGCCACAGACCTTCAAGCCCCCCAAAAGAGTATTTGGCAATTATTATGAGAAAGATAGACATAAGAAAGTTGGCTGTAAAATTAATATAGCCAGGACTCAAAAAAGTCTTGGTGAATGCTCTTTCCCATGCTGTAAACTATGTCATTATCCTTGAATCAGCCTTCTTCAGATGTGTGACATCAGCTCTTCCTACCCTCAAAATCCCCTTTAAGACATGGAAATGTCATCAGTCTCCATAAAAAGAGATTCAAAACCTCCAAAAAGAATCTAGTAATCTTGGCACTCCAGCTTCAACCTTCTGGGGATGAAGGCTGAGGTATTGCAGGCTGCTGAAGGAGATGAGTCTCTCTGAGAAGTAGTCATTTCCAATGCCCCTGTGGCCTGGCAGAGTTAATGCAGCCTTCAGCAGCCCCTAATTACCTCCTGGAAGTAGTCTGAGCTCTGGGATAACAGCACTTACAGAGAACACACAAAGAGGTGAGGGCACTAATTACCCCCAAAGGGCATTTGATTTCTTGTTGGCGTGGCTGCAATATGTTAGTCCTTACTCCGGTGTTCATCAGTGTACCCTGCTGATCTAAAATTCTATCCCCAGGTTTAAATCCATGGATCAACTGGAGATTAAAATAAATCCAGATAGAAACACAGTTGACAATTTCAACTTCAAGTGAAAATGAATTTATCCTTCGCTCCAGCCAGTTGTGCACTCAGTCTGCTCCAACTTAAAAATAACAGAGTTAAAATTCTGAAGCCCGACTCTTATCATATCAGGAGAACAGCAAAGTGGTTGAAATATAGACACTGTAGCCACACTCTCTGATCTGAGTCAGTACATTTGTGTACCTGGTCACATGTCCATGGACACTTTATATAACTTCTCAGTTTTCCAGTTTACTTATCGTCAGTACAAGAATAATTAAAGTAGCTCGCTCATGGGATTGTCACGAGTCTTCACGAGTTAAGACAAATAAAGCACTTAGCATGGTATATAGTTAATCCTGTGTGTGTGTGTTAGCTTTTGTTACAACTATGTAAACATCTAAAATACAAACATGACATCTTGTTGCTGTCTCATATGCTGCACACCTTTTATTTTATTTTGTTGTTTAATGACAACGAAGTTTATTTTCTCACCTATTATTGATAAAGTATCCCACGGGCGATGATAATCGAGCAGCACACCCTTTAAATCTGTGCTGTCCAACACAACCGCCACTAGCCACACGTGGCTATTGAGCAGTAGAAGTGTGTGTAGTTTGGCCTGACATGGGCTGTTAGTGTAAATTATACACAGGCTTCCTAAAACTAAGTACAAACAAAGAAAAGATGTAAAATATCTCACTGATAATTGTTATGTAGGTTATATGCTGAAATGATAATATCTTGAGTATATTATGTTGAATGTTACTCAAATTAATTTGATTCATTGTTTTCTAATGTAGTTACTAGAAAATTTAAGATTGCTTGTGTGTCTTACATACTATTTCTACTATTTTATAGAACCAAAGCAGGGAGGGGCCATGGAAGGAGGCCGCTTGAGCAGATCCAGACCCAGGACCAGGAAGTCCTGTATGCAGACCCCTTCATGGTCCCCTCACACCTACCTTCACTCTCTGGAATCCTTCTCTCAAGAGCTAGGTGGGCAAATCCACAATCTTTAGGTGTCTGTCTCCTCCTCTGTGAAGTATAGTGCAAATGATTATAACAGTATACACCTGTCACAGGGTTCTTGAATATTAATATATTAATGCTCTTAAAATGATACTTGAGGCATAAAAAGTACTCCATAAATATTAGCTCTGACTCTGTTACTATGGAGCTGATATAAGAATGAGAAATGGAATGTAGGAGGGAGAAAAGGAAGTGTGATGGTTGCTGAGAAAAAAAAATGATCCAAAAGTCTATTTCACATACAAAGCAACTGTGACTGAGAGAGGTATTTACCCTTGGCCTTGCAACAGCTTACTGACTGACCCAGGGCTCAAGTAAAGGCGCTGTAACTCTTATCCTAGCCATCTTCCTACTGTACCATTATGTCTCACCTTCACACCACCTCGCCCTACCTCCTTGTCTCTTCACATACTTCTGACACTGGATTAGCTAATGGGAAACTGAGGAATACCCATGCTTTTTTTAAAATGCTGGTTGGAAACTCCAGCACCTTTCTGTTGTCTTCCTCTATAAGTGTGTTAGGATCTTCCCAAGAACTATTCCATCTAATGGTCTCCATCCTTTCTGTAAATCCAATACTGAAATACCTGAAGATCCTAATGCAAAATACCTTACCACTCTGTGGATCCAATCATACTTGTGGTCCCCTGGCTGTTCCTCAAACCCTCCAACGAGCTCCCCACTTGGACCTTTGCCCTTGTCAGTTCTTTTTCTGATGCTCTTCCCTTAGTCAGACTCATGGCTGACTCCTTAGCTCCTCCCGGTCTTTGTTCAAATGCTATCTTTCATGTAAGAACTAAATTTCAGTAAGATCTCTGAGCTATATTTCAATATGCAGTCTCTCTTCCCCTTCTCTGCTTTATCTTTCTCCATAGCACGTGTGATCTGTTAATATACTGTAAACTTTACTAAATTGTTTTATTGTCTATCCCCCTTTCCTAGAATGTCAATTTTATGAGACACAGATCTCTAGTGCCTAGAGTAGAGGATGGCATGTATAGATGATTAATAAACATTTGTTGAATAAACAGAAATGATGAGTAAATGTTAAAAACATTCTGTTTCCCTAATGCTTGCTCCTGGAGGGAGAATTATAACTTAGTGGTTAAGAGTACTATCTTTGGAAACTGAGCTGAGTTGGAATCCTGGCTTAGGAACTGATTAGCAAGGGGACCCTGAGAAAGCCAATGTACCTCTGTCAACCTCAGTTCTTTCATCTCTAAACAAAGAGTGACAACACTTACCTTCTAGGGTGAATTATGGGAAGTAAATGACATATTGTATTTAACACATGCCAGGAAAAAAATTAGGCTGGTAAACTGTAAATAATCATTCTCTAAGAATTTTCATCACCTCCACATTAAAGGGTGAAACTCTTGGAAGAAAACACCTAATTTTGTCTCCCAGCAAGGAATAATCTTCAACTCCCCATGGGTAAGCATAAGTAACCAATGTTACTGTAGCACAGAATAAATTCAGAAAATCATATCATCTTGGGTTCTGACATGTTCATGTTAATAAAATAGATGGGAGCAGATTGATTTATAAGACACTTGAGGTCTCCTTCTATTTTAAGGTTTGTCAAAATCCCATCTCATAGGATCTGAGATTTAAGACTGGCCCAGACAGGTGAGCTGATAACGGTGCTGAGTTTGATAGGGGAGAAAGTATATTGAAAAGTAAACTTTTCAATTTTTCTCCCAAGCTCTTACAAGTTTTTTAAAAAAAAAAAGAGTATTTCTAGATTTCTGGTTTCCAATCTACCATGTAAGAAAAAACATCCTGCCCTCACAACAAGAAAAAAAATTGAATGAACTTAAAATCAGCAACTCTACTTAGATCAGAAAATTGAAGTGATGGGGCAATCCACTGCTCCCCAAATTAGAGACACAGACAGATACAGAGAATCACAACTGAATGAAGCAGAAGCCCCAACGCAGAAACTGCCGCTGGCGTCGGCACTAGGAAGAAGACAATGAATGGGAAGACCTGTGCAGTTCAGATTTTACTTCATAAGAGGTATCGAGGGAAACCCAAAAAGATGAGAGGAGACACAAACAAGGACACTAGGGGAAATTTTAGCTTCTGACACCCACAGCTTCAACGAATAGTAAACAGATCCTAACTGCTAGTTAGATAAATATGAAACCTCACACTGAACATCAATTGACCTCAGTTTCTTTTACCCAATACAAAATATCCAGATTTCAACTAAAAATTACAAGACATGCTAAAAGAAAAAACGCAGTTTGAAGACAGAGACAGAGAGAGAGAGAGAGAACTGTATCAGACTCAGACTCAGTGGTAGAGATGTTGGAATTTCCAGACCAGGAATTTGAAACAACTTTGATTAATATGCTAAGGGGTGAAATGGACAAAGTAGACAGCATGCAAGAACAGACGGGTAATGTAAGTAGAGAGATAAGATCTCTAAGAAAGAATCCTGCATGGGCACACCGATAGACTAGCTGTGGCTGAGGAAGGAGTCAATGCAACTGAAGCAAAGAGGCTTCCGTAAAGAAACTGCACTTATTGTAAAAGAAATAAATGCTGAACTCCCGCTTGGAAATGTGTGGAAAATGATGCCTCAGAAAAGATGCTTGGCATTAGATCAATTTATTGTACATGAGATATATGTTGGGATGATAGCTAATTGAATTCAGTGAACTTTAATTTTATACTTTTGATTTTTATGGAGTAAGCATTGTCAAAATGGAATATTTATGACCAACATTTAATGACAAACACATAATGTTTGCAATCTAATGAAATAATGCTTGTTGGCTGAGGAAATAATTTTAAGAGAATGCATTTGTTGGAATGTGTTCATTAATGTGTCTATCTGCATCTATTTTTTTTAGGATAAAGCACCTGTCTTCATCATCCCCTGTTTATTTATTGTACATATTTCAGTGCTCCTAAGAAAGCTACTTCCAATAAACTTTTTTGATGTACAATTTCTGGGCTTTATAACTTGTAATTAAAGCCTGAATTTAACCTGTTGGAAACTATTTCTAAACCACCAGCACCATCTTTCTTTCTAGTCTCTCTATGAGTCTTACGTTGTTAATGCATTTGCTACTGCATGTTCTTATTTTAAACTTATCTTGGAGAAATTCTCTTGTGAAACTGGCCTTATGGAGCAGACAGCAGTTACTATGACACCTCTAAGTGAATACTTATAATACTTAAAGTTATAAAACTCCCTTATAGGAGTTCCTCCCCCCAAAAAAGATTTGTGAACAAGTTTATTATCTTGAAAGCCCAAAATACAAAGTTTATGGAGCTAGTAAATACATCTCTCAGGCAGGCCTTACAGGCTACCTGGATAGAAGAAAATTTGAATTGATGATGTCATATTCAGTTATTTGCAACATACAGTGTTATTATTATTGGTATTTGAATTCAACACAAATACTTCTCGATCATATCTTAGTTGATTTTTCAGTGTAGGTCTTTCTGCAAATTTTCTCCCTGTCACCAGGAAAAGACAGGATGATGAAATTTTACTGAATTTTTATATGTGTGTTTTGAAATTTAGTTTTAGGGAGTATTTACTAACCATTATATTTTATAACTTGGCATTACAAGAATATCTCATCATTATTTAATAAATGAATAGGTATTTTACTAGGATACTTACTTAAGCAAGGCACTTTATATGGAATATTCACTGCCTCCTCACTTATAAACATCCGAAAAGGCCTCCATGTGCTAGGCCAGCCTTCTTGCCAAACGTTGCCTCCCACAATATTCCTTCTCCCATATCAGAGACCCAGTGTTTTGGAAAAAGTGGGTAGGTACTGAATGACTGCCCCAGCATCTAGAAAGCTACATTCCCCTGGCATAAATTTTTATCAAGGAAACACACCAACGTTCATACACTTTCAACTAAACTCTAAACCTCTGTTTGCAACTAGGCCTCTCTGAGCCAGTAACTATATGAAGAACTAAAGATGTGAGGGAAAGAATCAATTCAAGTGTGGGAAATAGCCAACACCAAGCAGGTCTTTGCCTGTCATGCAGATGTCCTTCAGTGCAGTAAGAAGTGCTCATTAAGCACTTGCTAATTGCAAAGTCTGATGCTTCATCCTCCAGAAGCTTACTAGACTGTAGTTGAGAGAGTCGAGTAATCAACTCATGGCACATCAAAATAAATGGATTTAGTATTAATAGAAGCACATTCCAATTTCACGTGCATGCTCGTTCATGCATTCATTGATGCAACATTGACTGCCTACCTACTAAGCCTTGTGACCTGTGCTGGTTCCCATGGGTACAGAGCTCTCATTCCAGTAGAGACAGACACATGGACCAGTTACAGTGAGTCTAGAGGATGGAAGAATTCAGAGAAGGTTGCACGTAATCAGAGTAGTGAACATTCACTGCCCATTCACACATACTGGACCCTCCTCTAAGTCTTTTATGTATACCAGCTCATTTATTAAATATCTCCTTTTATCATTTTTATTGTTATTCTATTACAGTTGTCCCAGTTTTTCCACCTTTGCCTTCCTCTACCCATTTCACCACCCCCTGCTCCCAGTCAATTCCCACACTGTTGTCCATGTCCATGGGTCATTCATACACATTCTTTGACTAGTCCCTTCCCCTTCTTTCCACCATTATCCCCCTCTCCCCTCCCTTCTGGTCACTGTCAGTCTGTTTCATGTTGTCATGCCTGTGGTTCTATTTTGTTTGTTAGTTTATGCTGTTCATTAGATTCCTCTTATAGGTGAGATCATATGGTATTTGTCTTTCACCTATTGGCTTATTTCTCTTAGCATAATGCTCTCCAGTTCCATCCATGCTGTTGTAAAAGGTGGGAGCTCCTTCTTTCTTTCTGCTGCATAGAATTCCATTGTGTCAATGTACCACAGTTTTTTGTTCCACCCATTTACTGATGGGCACTTAGGCTATTTTCAGCACTTGGCTATTGTAAATAGTGCTGCTATGAATATAAGTTTTTTTGAATTGGTGATTTGGGATCCTTAGGGTATATTCCCAGCAGTGGAATCACTGGGTCAAAAGTTCCACTTATGTTTTTTGAAGAAATTCCATACTGTTTTCCACCATGGCTGTACCAGTCAGCCTTTCCACCAACAGTGCACTAGGGTTCCCTTTTCTCCACATCCTCGCTAGCACTTGTTGTTTGTCTATTTATTAATGATAGTCCTTCTGACAGGTGTGAGGTGATATCTCATTGTGGTTTTAATTTGCATCTGTCTGTTGCCTATTGATGTTGAACATCTTTTCACATGTCTATGTGCTACCTGTATGTCCTCCTTGGAGAAGTGTCTATTCTGGTCCTTTGACCATTTTTTAATTGGACTGCTTGTTTTCCTGGTATTGGGTTGTATGAATTCTTTTTATATTTTGGAGATCAAACCTTTGTCTTGTGTATCATTGGCAAATATGTTCTCTCATAGTCAGTTCCCTTTTCATTTTGGTGATGGTTTCTTTAGCTGTGCAGAAGCTTTCTAGTTTAATATAGTCCCATTTGTTTATTTTTTCTATATTTCCCTTGCCCTAGGAGATATATCATCAAATATATTGCTATGTGGGATGTCTGAAATTTTCCTGCCTATGTCTTTCTTTATGACTTTTACGATATCCATTTCGAGTTTATTCTGGTATATCGTGTAAGTTGGTGGTCTAGTTTCATTTTTTTCTTTTTTTTTGCATGTACCTGTCCACTTCTCCCAACACCATTTGTTGAAGAAGCTATCTTTATTCCATTGTATGCTCTGTCCCTTTTGTCAAATATTAATTGACCATAGAGACATGGGTTTATTGCTGGGCTCATTATCCTGTTCCATTGATCTATGTGTCTGTTCTTATGCCAGTAGCAGACTGTTTTAATTAAAGTGGGCTTGTAGTATAGTTCCATATCAGATATTGTGATCCCTCCTACTTTGTTCTTCTTAAGATTTGTGGTTTCATACAAATTTTTGAAATATTTGTTCTAAATTTGTGAAATATGACATTTTAATAGGATTTACATTGAATCCATAGATTGCTTTGGGTAGGTAGTATGGACATTTTAATTATGTTAATTCTTCTAATCCATGAACACAGTTTATGCTTCCATTTATTTGTATCTTCCTTAATTTCTTCAGTGTTCTATAGTTTTCTGAGTACAGTTCTCTTAACTCTTTGGTTAAATTTATTCCTAGGAATAACAATTAAAATAAAATTTAAAAAATTATTCCTAGGTACTTCGTTTTTCTTGTTGCTATAGTAAATGGGAATTTTCCCCTAGTTTCCCCTTCTGATATTTCATTGTTTTTTTTAAATTGTTGTTCAAGTACAGTTTTCTGCCTTTTACTCCCATCTCAGCCCACCCCCCAAGCCCTCCCCATCTCCTTCCCATTTCTACTCTCCCTTGTTTTTTTCCATGTGTCCTTTATGTTGGTTCCTGTGTGATATTTAATTGTTGATATGCAAAAATCATTAAATATTACTACTCCCATTAAAGAGTGTTAGTTATTTTTCTGACACATAAAAATAATAGCTGACATCTTTTGTGTGTTTTTAATATTTTTAGAACTATTCCAAATGCTTGATACATTCCATGGTGTTTATTATCCCTCTTTTTACACAAAGAAAGCTGAGCCCCAGAGAGATCAAATAACTTAACCAAAGGTTTTCAATCATTGTCAGAGATAGGATTTGAGTCAAGGCTTCAACTTCTACCTATAACTTGCTGCTATGAATTAAGACTTTTGAGCTCAGTGTTATAGAAGGTATTCACCTCATATAGAAAACAGCACGGTCCTGAGCTGAGGGAGGATGTACTAGGTTGCTGGGTTGCTGTGTATAACACATTACCATGAACTTGGTAGCTTAAAACAAAAGAAACTTATTCTCTTCACAGTTCTGGAGGCCAGAAGTCAGGGTTGGCAAGGCTGAGGCTCTGAGGAAGACTCTTCGTTGTCTCTCCTCCAACTTCTAATGGCTACCAGCCATCCTTGTGTTCCTTGGCTTGCAGATGCATTGCCCCAGCATCAATCCTCCATCTTCACATGGCCTTCTCCTTCTATTTGTGTTTCCTGTCTCTTGTAGGGCACCCACCAGTGGATTTAGGGCCCACCCTAATCCAGGAAGATCACAATATCCTTTTCTTAATTACATCTCTGAAGATCTTTATTCTTTAAAAATAGGTGGTATTCTGATATTCCAGGTGGAAATATCATTTGAGGCCACAATTCAGCAGCCATATGCCATAATAGGCAGGTGGCATGAAGCCATAAAGTATATGTCACAGTCAGGGGAGGTGACACGTAGAACCTGGCTGGGAGGCTCAGTGGTGTTGTAGTTGGGTAGCAATGAAACTGGGCTGGTATGGATTCCAGACTGAGAGAATCTTGGCATTCTCCTTGAGGCTACAGGAAATCAGAGGAGAATTTGCAGCAAAGAAGTGACATGATCTGACTCCATTGGGGATTTGTGACTATTGAAATAGAAAGAAAAAGGGACTGAAATGAAGGGAAACTGATAGCAGGAGTTGCAGTGGTTACTGGGAGAACCTGTACAAAGGTCACTGGCATCAAAAGTAGTCCCGCTGGAGTGGATGGTTTCTCTTTTGAGCTGAGAATTTACTCCCACATCTGCTGATAACTCTCAAACTTATTTCCTTTAGGCCCATCAACCTATTGTGAATCTAGAATATAAAACCTTTTGACTTTAAATTAATGAGCAAATGCTAAACCAATAATTGAAACTATATCTACTTTACTCTGATAAATCAAACATTGAATAAGCGTATTAATATCAAATAGGCTAAACTATTAATATCTGTTGATGTACAGTGTGAATAACTTGAAATTAATATCAAATAGGCTAAACTATTAATATCTGTTGATGTACAGTGTGAATAACTTGAAATTCTTGAGTCACTAGTTGTGTGAACTATTTCAAATAGGGATCTATGACTTCTGATCAGTTGCTGATACAAACATGTAATTGACAAGAGGCTCATGAAATGATTGCACTACTCCCTCTCTCAGAACAGCGCAAACACTTAGCATTCTGTCTGATGTATGATCAAACTCCAGTTGCATTCAAGTTGTTACATTCGAATGCCTAATATTTCATGTTGTCAAAAAACACCAACATTCTAAAAGGGAAATGAATATGATATAAGTATATATTCACTTTATACAAATACACAGCATTTCATTTCCATAAAAATCACAACTTCTTTTTTCTGAGAATCAGATTTCAAGTTAAGAAGAGTAGTTTCATTCACTTAGAGATGTTTGCAGACCAGAGCCTGGATGGTTTAAATTATTTTCAAAGTGAACTGCTCTTTAAATTTCATTTGAAGAAATATGCTTTTTTATTTTAAAAAATCTTAATGTTTTTTTGCTCATTCGACACAGATCACACTTCTTTTAGAACATTAATTGCCAATGTTTTATTTCATTATTTGTGCTTCATTTAGCTGTCTTAATAATGTGAGAACACTTATACAAAAATCTTCATAATTGCCTCATTTTGGGGCTCTTTTATTTTCAAATGTTTCCACAGTTCCAGTGCTGTGTGAGAAGAAAAAAAATATTGAAATTGTCACATTTTATTATAAATTCTACATTTTGCAAATATATATGTGTGCATGTCTACTTAATGTTTTCCCTTGAAACTTCTTTGCATCTTTTAATTATCTTTTCTTAGTTTTAGTTTGTGATACTTTCATGTTAGTTTCTCTAATCAAGTTTTATTTTAGATGCAGATTAATAATAAATTTTTCATGAGGCTTCTATAAGATACTTAAAATTTATCAGCTTTGCTTTTCAATAGTGAGGTTAAAAAGTGTTTCTTAATTTACAACAGATATTTCCCTTTCTTTGGAAAAATCAGAATGTCCATGGACTGATGGATATACCAGATAATTACAGAGCAAAGGATGAGATGGTAGCTCCAATGTTAAGGACAGTGTTACCTGTGAGGGGGTGGGGGTAGGATGGAACTGAGGAGTACCACACCAGGTGTTCTAGGCCATGCCTGCTATTTTGTCTTGTAAGCCTGATGTAGGACATAGCAGGTATGTTTTATACACTTCGGATATTTTAGAAATATTTATTTTTTGTATTCAATATTTAGTGAAGGCAGTTTTTACAAAAGAACCAACATGTACCAGATGGAAATTCAACAACTCATTTGAGAGTTGAGTAAATGTAATTTTTAAATATCTTCCTATACCTCTACTATCCTAAACTCATTTAAAACTTAAATTGCCAAAAAATAAAAAATAGCAGGGTTTCAAACTGAACAAATTTTACTCTTTTGGAAACTCAGTCTAAAAAAATATTATTACATAGCAAAGTTAAAAGAACCTGGAATATAAAACTTTACAAAATATGAAATTATGAGAATCTGACAGAAATATGGTTTAGGTTTTGGTTTCTAAAGGTGTTTTTTTTTTTCCTAATCTGTTTATGTGAGTTGTTTTTGATTAGAACCATCTTCCCTAAAATATACTCCGAGAACACAAGCACTGGCGGTTCCTAGGCATTGCATTCACAGAATTTGGTGGTTAAATAATTGTGGAAAATGTTTATTTAAACAAAGTTAAACAGGGTTTGTTTATTTTTTTAATTTTTTTTACCACAGTATATCTCAGATTCTCAGTCTGCTAATGTAGGTTTTATAAGAATGGGGGTTAGAAGATGTTGTTAGTGTTAAAATTCCTACATTTACTTTCATAGACTATTTCTCTGGACTGGTGTTTTGCAAAACACATTTTGAGGTATATTGGCCTGGAGGATAAAAAGTCATTTTTACTTGACCACCAGTATTAATCTGATTGTCTTGGCAGTGACTAAAAACTGCCTTTTTATGTATAATACTTTCTGTTAATAAGGACTGGTCATATTTTTCCAGTTCTAATTAAGCAGAAGTTAACATTCAAATGTGTAATTTTTAAAAAGATTTTTAGTTATTTATTTTTAGAGAGAGCAGAAGGGGGGGAGAAAGAGAGGGAGAGAAATATTAATGTGTGGTTGCCTCTCCCATGCATCCTACTAGGGACCTGGCCCACAACCCAGGCACGTGCCCTGACTGGAAATCAAACCGGTGACCCTTTGGTTCACAGGCCAGCACTCAGTCCACTGAGCCACACCAGCCAGGGATAAAATTGAAATATTTCTGATCCATGAATTTGAAGAAAGCACTCACTCAGCTAGTAGATAAACTAAGCCAACTGCTCAGCAACTGCATCCCCATGAGGTTCTGTGGTTTCCGATGCTTACATTCAAAGGCAGTGACACTCAATACCCTTTACACCATTTAATGTAGTAAATTATGAGCTGTAGCTACATTTGTACACTTGAAATTGTACCCCTGTTGCAGAATTAATCCCTCTGGGGAGCCCAGATACTGTTACCGAAACAAGCCCCCTTCCCTGGGGACTTTCTGTTCTAGGTTTGTCTTGCTTGTCACCGTCATGTGAACCATTGCTCTTAATGCCAGAGTTTGGTGAAAAGGAAAAGAACTATTTATTCAAAAGTTATACAGGTTTAGAGTAATGGCAGAGTGTCACCATTAAATTTCAAAGTCCCTTTAAAACACCCACCAACACACACAATCCTGCCTCCCCTTGCTGAATCAGGCCGGTCCAGCGTACCGTATCTCAGGAAAAGAAATAGAAGTCCATAGCCTGACTTGACTCCCGGTTCCTCCAGTCCTCAGCTGGGCAGGTCTACTGCAGTCCCCAGCACCATCAACTGTGTTGCCAGGATTTCCGGTTCTTAATCCAAAACCATGAGGCACCTCCTCGTAGCCCACCAGCAAAAGTCCTCTCACCCCTTTTCTTCCCACACTGTCTCCCTCATGGTGGCCCACTTTTAGTTTAAATCCCAGCTTGGAACCTCATTTGTAACCCCATTTCCAACTCCTTCTATAATCAGCTACACTCCTGTATTTTCTGCCTTTCTTGGCCACCATAGTTAGTCTGGGCAGGTGTGACCCTGGGACATGGAGTGAACCATCTCCAAGCTCTTATGCAGGTGCTATAACCAGGGGGAGCTGCCTCCCAGCTACATCACAGGTCAAGTCATACCCATCTCCCTAGCTGGACTTGTTGATATGCAAAATAACCATTTTTGCATCTAGGTATGAAGCTAGCCTGCTGTTATTGATATGCAATGGCCCTGCTCCATGTCTCCCATCCCCCAGCCAGACTTGTGGGGGAGCTCTCAGCCTACCCCGGCATTTACACCCCCTGATGCACTAATTGCTGAGGATTACTCATCTCTGAATCTACAAATCCTCAAGATTTAGAATTTGCTGTAGAGTACCCCACACTAAGCAGATCCCCCATGAATTTCAATATTGTCTTCATGTACAGTAGCCTAGTATGTTACTGTTATCATATCTGAAGCCCAGTAAAGTAGACACACAGGAGTATATTTTGTAGCTGGTGATCATTTGCTGTTTCTATATAAACCTAAGACACAATGAAAGAGAGAACACAGTTCTTCTCCCTTTCCAATCCAGAAACCTTGCCTTCTGGGCCCAGAGAAACACTATGAGTGAGTAAGTCCTACCAGAGTGTTTAATACCTGATGCAATCTCCTTCTGTATTAGAGTTTCACCTCCTCCAGGGTTGCCTTTGAAAAGATGTACAATTGTTTATAGAACAGTTTCAAAAGAGAAAGTGAAAAATAAAATAGAAATAATAAAATCTCCATCCTTCCTGGCAGTTGATACGACATAGCTGTTGACAGCCATGAGATAACATTTTCATGGGCAAACACTGAGGTGGGAAAAAAGAAAGGGGAAATTGGGATGGAAACTTCTTTCTGTTCTTTGCCCCATAACAAAACAATGGTAACAGTATTCAGTGCCTCTGTGCGTTTGGCCCTGAACTTGGTGGTTTACATGCCTTTAGAACAGGGCTTGACGTAGGCACTGATACCTAAGGAAGTTTCTATTATTTTATTTATGATGATCCTGAGGAAACTGAGGCCCAGAGGGATTAAATTAATTGCTAAAGGTGGAGCCAAGACTGGAGACCAGATCTGGACACCTAACCACCCTGTTTTGTGGATCCTTTTACTTCCTTTTGCATGCCCTCATGGAAAGGGCAGACAGGGAGTAAGTCCAGACACACCAGAGGACGGACCACTCTGACATGTTGATGCAATCTGGGGAAAACACCATCAATCTTCACAGAACATGACCCAAAGCACTAAACAGGGAAAGTTTAGATTAAAAGAAGAAACTAACTTTTAATGTTCCCTTGTTGCCCTTTTGTGCTGATTTCCTAAAATACTAGAGCTGGTACTTGGATCAGCCTCAATGTATATTTGATTCCTTCCATGATGAGGCTTCCTTACACTAAATTAATCATGTAGCTTTTACGTTTATATAAAGGAAAGTATTCCATTAGTGTTAACATTGACAACTGATGGAATAAAAATGGGATATGATCAACTGAACTTGTGTTCTCATATTTTTCTTATAAACACAGATACTTCAGAGGAAATCACACATCTCAAGTATCATGCTGCTTCACTCCTTGATTCTATTTCTCACTCGTCTTTCATCTCCCTGGTTTAACCATAGTGCACATGCTATGAATGACGCCATTTTTCTGTTCAAATCTTTTCAACGATTCACTGTCATTTACAGGAATGAACTCAAACTCATTATTGTAGGGTAGCCTATTTGTTCCAGACTAAAGTAAGTGTCTGTCTGCCCCACAGGGAGATTAAAGTCTCAACTCTCATACATGAAGAAAACATCTACAGTTCTTTTTGTTATTATTCTCACCCAGGGACATTTTAGAGAGATGAAAGGAGGGAGGGAGGGAGAGAAGGAAACATGAATGCGAGAGAGACTCATCAATCGGTTACCTCTCGGAGGCACCCTGCCCTAGGATCATCCATACCCCACTGGAGATTGAACTCACAACCAAAATATGTGCCCTGACCGAGAATAAAACTGCAGCCTTTCCATTATGGGACAACACTCCAACCGACTGAGCCACACCGACCAGGGCCTTGCAGGTTCTTTATGACTGTTTTTCTAGCTCCTATCAGCAAGGTCTCCAAAAAGTGCAGAAATAAAGTTTGAAGTCATGCATTCTATTAACACTGTCAGTCAAGATTTTGGCATCTTGTCCACATTTATCTTTATGACTTTTCTTCATCTACTTGGGCTCTGTCAGTGAGTTCTCTACACTACCCCCTGGGCTACAACATTTAAACCTATATTCATCATGCTGGCTGTTCTGTTGGAAATTACCACCCTCCTTCTTTTCTTACAGAACTCATCTCCCTGTAGAGAGGACAATTATCATGTATGAGATTCCTTAACATTTTTGGACACCCTTTCTTTGACTAAGAGTGGCTCACCTTATGAATTCAGCTCCCTCAAGTGGAAACAAATGGACTCTTCCAGATTCCCTTGCTGACAGGAGGCAGGCATAGGGCCTAGGCTCTGAGGGACATGGTGTGAGCAATTAGGTGAGAAGGGCTCTCTCTTGGCAGCTGTGGTGGGGGAGCCTGTGGCATCCCCCATGACTGGGGGTCTGATCGAGAGGAGGCAGGAAGGCCTTTCCAGGAAGAGTGGTTTAAGCTAAGCCCTGAAGGATAAGATTGAGGAAAGCATGGGAAGAAACTACGGAAAAGAATCCCAGGCTTGGGGAAAAGCAAATGCTCAATTATGAGCTCTCAGAGAAGAAAGAAGAGACTTTAAACCAACCCAGGGGAAAACTACAGCGATGATTAAAGAACTATAGCTATGGCTCGCAGGCAAAGGATAATGACCAGCTGGCCTTCGTCTCCCTGACAGAAAAAGAGAAAATTAGAAAATAAAAGATTTCAACTGGAATAACTTCTCTGTCCAATGGAGTTTCAGAAGTAATTTAGGGCTTCTGTTTTCTCTAAGACAAATCACCTGCGGGCACCTTCTGTTAAGCCAACCTGATCCTGTGGTGCTCAGCCTGGTCCCAAGCAAATCACGTACATCAGCACTAGATTTCTGGAAAAGTCCTAGTTTACTAAATGGAAATTCTCTGGGAGTTAGGCTGTGATGGCAATATTTGAAGACTAGGACAAGCTACAAAATTCCAGGCCCTGATCACACAAAGTCCGACAGAGGAAAACTGGCCTGTTCGTGCCTGGCCTAGCACACCTGGAATGGAAATGTCCTAATTTGCTCATTTGAAATGCATGAACACATACCCCATGTGACTTGAATTAGTGTTTTCAAATGTTTCTCCTCATGCCCAGCAAACAGTAGGCACATAAGTATTGTTATTAGCAAGTATAATCCTTACAATACTGATAATACGTTGGGTGGTATTTTCTCAGTCATGATAGTGATTTACATAATTTAAACTGACAGCAACCCTATGGAATAAATACTACTATTACTTCAATTTTATAAATGAAGATTTTGAAGCTGAATTATATAACTAGTAAGTGCTGAAATCAGCAGTTGAAATGTGATTATTTTATTACTCCAGGACTTATGCTCCTAGACACTAATTCTGCTGGCTCTATCAGTTAAATTTGCATTTAAACACAACTAATAGATTTTATTTAGCTGACTTGGTTAAATGGATAGTGCAAGGGTCTCCCCGCCAAAATGTGATTATCTTCTGGAGCACAGGCTTCCCCCACTAGGTTAGTGTTCTACAAACCTATCTGTATCAGTGCACTAGCTGGCATTGTTGTGAGAAGTTGCATTTGGCTTCAGTGAGTTTTTTTTTTTAAGACTCTTTCAATGTATTTGCCCATTTCATGATGGGTGATTTACATGTGCACCTGCCCACATTGCGCTGAGTGTTCAGTGGCTTTTGACCAAAAACTGGAATGACCCCCACGCCCCACCCTTCCTATTCATCCAATCTCACCTCAAGCAAGGTTTGTTTGTTCCACCGTATGAATAAAGTCCTCTAAGGGAAACGTTTTGCCAATGTGGAAGAGGTGAAACAAAAAAAACCAAAGGCTCTAAAAAGCATTAAAAAACCCTGTTTTAAGCAGTGGAAAAAATGTCTTGATAGGTATTTTGCATCAAATGGAGAGTACTTTGAAGGTGACTGAAGTTTAAACATATAAGAATAAATACACAATTTTTTATAAATAGATTTCGGCTTTTGGGGGTAGTCCTTCATGTTTTATTTTCTTCATAACCAAAAGACCAGAAGGGGGTTATTTTTTAAGATACTTCTTCAAACCTCCTCACATTTATTTCATGAGCATCAACTCATAGTCACAAGATGGCTGCACAAGCTCCAGCCATAGAGTTTGCATTCTAATCCAGAAGAAACATAGGAACAAAAGGGGCAGCAGCAATAGATGGTTCTTGCATCTCATTGATCAGAACTGTGTAATAAGACCATCTTAATGATTCAAAAGGAGCTGGAAGAGTGGGTGGTGTAGCTGTTTCAGTCTTTAGAGCATGAGCAGATGATAGAGCAATACTTAAGGCTTTGAGACATAGTGAAGGTTAAGCAGAATTTCCTGCCAGGCAAGCGAGGAAAACATGATCTGTCAGAGGCATTAAGTCCTGCAAAGTGGGGTTTTGTAGAAAGGACCTAGTATAGGATTTTAAAAACTAAAACCAAGACCAAAACGTGCCTCAGTGTCCAAAGTAGGCTTGAACCTTCAGTCAAGTTTTCAGAATTGTTGTGTTTTGAAGGTACAGCTAAGTCACAGCTTACACAGGGTCCCAAGTTTACCATCAGACAGTTCTGGTCTGTTTTCTATGTGTTCTGTTTCCTTGGTGAGGAGCCCTGATTACTTGTCATTTTGTAATCTCTCATACCCTCCAGTCTCAGGATTAAGTAAATCCACATTTACTAAGCTTTGGTCTCACTACGGGGCAAATCGAGAGCTATTCTCTGGGCACCTGGTTTGTGAGGTTGTAACACAGACATGATGGAAGTTAGGTATACAAGGAAATGAACAGGGGCTCCTGAATCAATTTCATGTTATGATCCCAGATGCAAGAAAGTGAGGGCTTGACTTTTTGGAATGGCAAGTCCTTGGGTGTTCTTAAAGCTGCCGATCACAAACTAAACTTGGTAAAATCATCTGGAGAGCTTTGAAAAATGAAAAGGAACTGATAATATATTGCTTTAAAAACTACTATAATAAGAAAAAGATTGAATTATAGTTAATCGAAGACACATTTGCAGTAAGTGCCCTTAGAGCTATGATTTTTCATTCCAACCTACAGACTTTATATGTATTATTTTTCAAGTCTCTGCAACAGCCAAAGCTAGTTAACCACTTGGTTTGATATGCCTGTTTGTGTGTGTGTTGGAAGTGGGCAGTAGGGAAATACAAGAACCTCTTTTGATCTGTTAAAGAAAAATGTAATTTAATCTGTGCTATTTGCAGTGAGTTTAAAATGGTATCTAGACTCCTTTAGTATGTACCTGCTTCAGAAAAATAAAAACATTTACAAACCAGAAAGTAGCTGATAATAATGAGATCTGTGAGTTGCAACTGTAGTCAAATAGAAAAGCTAGTTTTACTTAAACATATCTAGTTTGATTAAAGTTGCCATAGTAATTTGAAATTTTAAATCTATATGAATTAACAAAGTCTTTAATATCAGTGTAAGTTATTAGAAAATTATTAAGATACAAAAAATTGCATATACTATGTGGCCTGCTAATTTTGGCCTTAATTAATTCCTCATGTTGTATACAAAAAGCAGGCAGGAATCAGGAGTAGATATTATTTTTAATAAACATAATAATAAAAATAAATTAATCCCAACATTATTGTTAACTATTATTGGTTGCAAAAGGAGAGACCGAAATAGCAAGAATTAATTTTTTCAGGCCCTAGAAAATTATTTAAGGATCATTCAAATTTTTCTCTCCAAAGTTGAGAATTATAATGGAAGTAATTTATCAATAATAAGGAGCTCTACCTGTATTTTTGAAAGCAAATTATGAATCATTCTTTTCCTTGAAAATATCAAGAGATTAAAATAGTGTCTAACTAATCCAATACAACTAATTAGAAAAAAAAGATTATTGATGTCAACAAACCAGGTGAATAACTTTAGTCCAAAAGATGTTAAAAAGAATTCTGGTTTGGCTGATTTGCTCACACTGAATCCACTGTTTATTGAATTGAATTAACTCAACCCCACCAGTACTCACTCAGCCTGTCTGAAGTGGAATTCCACTTTTACCACGTACCAGCTATATCAACTTGGTCAGGTTAATTATCTAAATCTCAAGTTTTCTGTTAATAATAATAGTTATCATTACCTGACTTTTACAATGTGTTGGACACTATTCCAAGGGCTTTGCATGACTTAATTTATTTATCACTTGTAATAACTTTATAAAGTTATTATAGTTACTATAGTGGTAGAGCTATAATTATCAACACTCTGATTTCTCAGATGAAGAAATGGAGTCCCAGAGAGATTAGGTGATTTGTCTGGGGTCCCAGTGCTAGTCTGTGGTGCAGCAGAGCTTTGAACCCAAGTTGGCTGCTCCTGGGCCCTGACTCTGGTGACTCTGTTGGTTACCTTTTCAATATAGTTCTCTAGGTTGTCAGGATTTCGTGAGAAAATGTGGACAGACTCGCAGCCCAGTTTTAGACACGTAGTGAGTATAACCATTACTTGTAATGGTAACAATTACCTGTAACGGTTGTCCACACGAAACTCCTGAGACTGGGCAAGTCTTCGCTGTAAATGAGGTTACTAAGTAGGACATCATTGATCAATAACACACGCTTTAAGCTCCTAGATACCCCCCAGTTTCCCCCCGGAGATAGTGGCATGTTTCTCTTCCTGGTGCCATCATTCTCTAAGTTACCCAAACTTGATTTTTTTAATTTGATTTATATAATCTAATATATTTTAATATAAATAATATATAAACATATATCAATAATATATAGCTTTATATAAATTAATATATATTTTATACATAAAATAAAAAATAATGAAACCAATACTCGTGAACCTGCCACCCAACTAGAGACTAAGAACAATACCAGAAACTTTGTACCCACCCCCATGTCCCTCTCTGATGGTACCCCTACCCTGGAGGGCAGTTGCTGGGTTGTAGCACGTGCTCCTCAGAGCTGACCTATCCAAGTCATCCTGAACCATTTCCTCACCACTCAAAGACAATTATTCCTGAATTGTCTCATTTCTTTTCATCAAAAACTCTCATCCCCTGTCTTAGATCCCTGTTGCTGCTATAACAAGTCACCCCTGACTTAATGGCCTAAACCAATACAAATTTAACCTCTGACTGTTCTGGCGGTTTGGAAATCAGTTTCACTGGGCTAAAGTTAAGGTGTTGGCAGGCTGGGTCTTTCTGGAGACTCTGAGGGAAGAATCCATTTCTGTGCTTTTTTTCCAGTTACTTGCAGCTGCCTGTGTGCCTTGGCTTGTGGTCTCATCCTTCATCTTCAAAGCACATCACTCCAGTCTCTGCTTTCACCATCACACCACCTTCTCCTCTGATTCCTCATGTCTCCTTCTTATAAGAACTATTGTGATTAACATGGAGCCCACCTGGATAATACAGGACATTCTCCTCCACCTCCCGTAACTTAATCACATCTGTAAAGTCCCTTTGGCTATGTAAGAGTCCAGGGATGAGAAGGTGGACATACTTTGGAGGCCATTATTCAACTTGCCACACTCCCATCCTTTTATTTATTTTTTTAAATTACCGCTAGAGTAGTAAGCCAAACCACCATCTTATAATTCCAACATGTTGTGATGCCCACCTACTTGGTCTCCTGCTCAGAGGTGAGGGGAAGCTGGTGTGGAGAAGCATCCAGTTCCCATAAGCACCCACTTTTGGGGGATGCGAAAATATGCCAGAGAATGTTTCTATTCCAATTTTGTACTGAATTACTAACTTTTGTTGTGCGTGGAATGTGTAAAAGTGTTCCCAAGATTTGCTTTATGCATTTATTCATTTGTAGGCAAATATCAACACCAAATAGGGAGAGGGGACTCAAATATATCCGTAATGCCTTTGGATACCATTTATCCTCATGGCGTTGGAATTCTTGCTCCAGTTGTGCTCCTTTGTTATCAATCCTGTACTGCGATACCAATTCCACCCTTTAAAAGTATAGGACACTGGTTTATATTAAAAATAATTTAAAAAAAACAAAATAGTCAACAGTTTCTAGTCATGATTCTCAAACTTTTTCACATTGAAGTGTAACTGGGAATCATGCTGCTTTAGCAATGTCATAAATGAAAAAAAAATGACTTTGGCCACAGATAGACCTGGGGTTAAATTATGAGGACCCACTTCATAGCTGTGCACCCTCAGACAGAATATGTGCACTCTCTGAGCCTTTGCCCCAAATCTACAGCCTTTATTGACAGGATAAAATGTGGTACTATTGATACATATAAAGTATAGCACCAGGC
Organism: Glossophaga mutica; assembly: GCA_039655065.1. Lineage (NCBI taxonomy): Eukaryota > Metazoa > Chordata > Mammalia > Chiroptera > Phyllostomidae > Glossophaga > Glossophaga mutica. The sequence continues at coordinate 166,368,570 of CM077303.1, forward strand.
ACTTGGTAAGAAAATGCTAATTCCCCCCTTTCCATTAGTGAATATTATATTCTATACAGAAAACCACAAAATATTAATCATTCAAACTAGAATAATTTTTGTAGCAGCCACTATATATGACTGTGTAATATACAATATAAACTAAGGTCAAGTTCTCATGAAAGAAAAGCTGTTACACTAAATCCAATTAGCTAATTCTATATGTAGGGGTAAATAATCTTTTGCTATGTTTTCATACGTTGACATTGACAAACATTTGCTAGCAGATGAGTAACAGCAGTGGGTGCTAATTCAAAAAATTGAAAAACTCTGACATTATGTGATATTCATCTCAAAATACCTCAGAACAAGTCACGAAATCAAATTATTCCATAGGAATGTGGTGAGAAGAACCTTCCAGACACAAATCCAAATTGCAGTTTCTAACCTTCAAAATACACTTAGTTCACCTTGGCCAGGTGGCTTGGTTGGTTAGAGCATTGTCCAGATACGTCAAGGCTGCAGGTTTGATCCTCACTCAGGGCACATACAAGAATCAACCAATGAATGCATCAATAAGTGGAACAACAAATCAATGTCTCTCTCTCTCTCCCTTCTCTTATAAATACATACATACATACATACATACACCCTTAGTTTGGCTCCAATTTGTTTTTAGTTTTCTTCCTGGAAATCCTCTGTATTAGTCACGTTAGTCTGAGGGCTGCTGGCAGATTGCCTTTCTGCCTGTATAGTCCTGGTTTCCACAACAAGGTGACAAATTCAAATGCCACAGCTCCAGACCATGAGGAAATGCAGAACCAGGGTAACTAGGTCTTACAATTTATTAAGAGAAACTGGAACTCTGGAATTTGGTGTAAAATTTCCCAGTACTAAACAGTATAGTAATTACCAGAGGGCAAGGGGGTGGGAGAAGGGAGAACAGGGTAAAGGGGGCAAGTGGTGATGGAGGAAGACAACTTTGGATGGTGGGCACACAGTGCAATACAGAGTCAGTGCATAATAGAAACGCACACTGGAAACCTATATAATTTCATTAACCGATGTCACCCAATAAATACAAAAAAATTTAAAGATATTTACAATTAATAAAAAATGTTTAAAATTGGATTAGCTAAAAAATATATAAAACAAAAAATAAAAACCATCTGCAGGCTAGATGGAACCCCCACCTCCGATCGTCACAAATCAGTAAGGTGCAGCTCAAGTGGTGTGTATTTGGGGATAGTCTATCTCCTCAAAAACTCATCTACTTCGGGATTCATCCACTTCCTCTCTTTATCACTTATGTATGGCTGGTTTAAACTCTTCTTTAATATGTGGGTGAAAAGGGTTCTATGCAAAGAAACCTCAAAGGGTGATCTGATTCTAAATTTCTAACTGGGCAGGACATGGTGGGTAGTCATGCCCCAGGCCTGTGACTTTTTAGTAAAAGGTTTATACTTGCCTTAACTAAGCCCTGTCCATTGTTTCTGTGCCCCTAGGTTAACGCACCTGTGAAATAAGTGTAACCACCCTCCAGAGAGCACAGAATCTTAACTATCCTGTAATCTAAACCCCATCTTGCTTTCTCCCACCTCCCCGTAATCTTCATTACATTCCCTTTTAATTTCAAATGCATCAAAGAAACTGCAAGACTGTTATTCTCTGGGGCATTTGAGATTTCACTCCCCAGAATATATTTCCACCTTGGGTCAAAAAAAAAAAAAACCCATAAAAATTATTTACAGTTTTGGGCATTTTTATGTTGACAATTTTTTTAAGGTCTCAGAGAACAATGGCCATATATCAAAAGGACTTCTGTTTTATACTGTTTTCTCAACTCAAAACACACTGCATTTGGTGAATGAATAAATTACTCATATCAGAGCTTCTTTTCCAACTGACATATAGATTATCATCTGTTCACCTAATAAATCCTTTTTTTGTTGTTGATTTTACTTTCCTATGCTTTCAGCTATTCAGCAGGAAGTCATCTAAAATTATTCACCTTTACCCCAATTCAAGGAGAGCTTGAACAGATACAGATGAAAACATATAAACTTAGACTCCAGGTCTACTCCACTCAGTCAGATTGATGCATTCCTTCTACACACTGGACCTAGGAGAAAGACCCTGGTAAATGAAATAGCCTGGGAAGCCTTTTCTAAGATCCTCATTTATAAGTTGTTTTTATCAACTTATTTGGGATATTGACACTTCCTATTATACCAGAGAAGAACTTACATTCAATTGTAATATCAAAAAGTTCTAAACGAAATCTGCATTATTTCTCCACCACAATGACATATTGTTTGGGTTTCATGTCTTATAGTTGGCTTTGTTGTGTGTGGGCAATTGGGAAATGTCTATGCCAAAACAAAAAACTGGATGTCTGGTTGATTTGTGCCCTTTCTTCCTTAACCATACCTAACGCATCCTTTATTTAAGGCTTTGTTGTATTGGTCCATTATTGGCCCCAGTGGCTTTCTCCATATATCAAATTGCTGTCTGAGTTGTAAAGCAAAGTGCTTCTGCTTTCTTAACAACTTTGGGATCTCTTGATTTATTGAGGGGGGTGGGCAGCAAGGTACAATTGGAGAACAAAATCCATGCAGAGTGCTGCTTACTTGCAATGAGAGCTTGAGGGTTAATTAACTTTTGGAGCCTCTCACCTGTAAAATGAGGGTAGTAATAATTTTTAGTTAATGGAGGCATTATGAGAATTCAAAAACTTACATAAATAAACAATATGAATAAAATATAGTATCTATTATTCATTTTTCCTTCCCCTCCCCTCCTTCCTACCCTTCTGATATAAGACATCTAAAGATTTTGGACACCCTTCCTCTGCAGAAAGGCGTTCTTATTTGGTTCTGTATCCCATTTATAATTTATCTCCATGGAGCTACTTCAAATATGTTTAAATATTTCTTTCATCTATTTATTCATTCAACAAATATTTGCTTCTCTTTTGAATCATTTCTAGAATGAATAAATGAAACCTATGGTGTACATTGAGTCTATTAAACTTACAGCAAAAGTTTTATCACAGTGAGTGCTTTGAAACCTGATTTACTAATTGGAGTATGATGTCAGAGTAAGCCCACCTTCTTCTCTAAATTGGAAAATTTTAAATTTGAGAAGGAAGAACACTTGTTGGTTACAAGGTAAACAATTAATGGGGAAAGATTTGTGTGGCCTGATTTAATCATGAGCTAACTATGAGCCAGCACTGCAGTCATTGGGACATGAAGTCAACATGTTATTAAGATATAAATTGCAGTATACACTCACATAGAGTTTAGCCTTAAGAGAAGTACTTGGGAGGTCTTAGCACTCATCCATTCAAAAATGAATTGTAGGTACTGAGCACATTGAATGAACTAAAAACATAGGAATATACTAAATTAGTAAATCTAATATTGTTTCCAGCCTAAGTAGTGACTCCTCAAGAAAAAAATGGAGTCCAAGTAATGTCTTGTTTTACTATGGAAAATGATAAGAAAAAATGAAGGAATTTTATTGTTTAGTCTAGAAAAGAGAAGGCTAAGGAATAAATAATAATCGACATTAAGTATAGAGGATTTTAATAAGGAAGGCAATAAAAGATTGTTGATTGCCACTGGCAGGTATAAACAATGAAATTGACCTAGGACAGATTTCTGTTGAACCAAAGGAAAACCTTCAAGAGGAATGTTAAAACATAAGGAGTTCTGAGAACGGGTCCATGTTTTCTGTCCATGACGTCTCTGAGGAGAAAACCATCTGTACTGCCAGACAGAGCTTTTTAACATTCATGTACATTGAAAGTATGTGACATGCAATTATAAGATTGAAAGAAAACTTCAAAGAATCTTCTTATATTATCCTTCCCAGACAGACAGTTCATAGATCATTGAAAAGAACTATCCACCCTTTCCTTTCCTTTCTTTCTTTTTTTTTAATCCTCATTCAAGGACATGCCTATTGGTTTCAGAGAGAGGGGAAGGGAGGGAGAAAGAGAGGGAGAGAAACATCAGTGTGATGGGAGAAACATCGATCAGTTGCCTCTCCTATGCTCCTGACCTGGGATGGAGCCCTGGCCAGGAATCAAACCTGCGTCCTTCTGTTTTACGGGATGATGATTCAACCAACTGAGTTGCACTGGCCAGGGCCAGCCACCTTTTCCTTTAAAAGCTTTGGAGAAATAATTTACTCCCTGCTCACTGATAATACATCATACTGTCTTCAAGTTACAGTGTTTCTTGTTGTATGCCCTAAATTACTAGCCAGAACAATACACTGATCTAAACAGTTCTGGCTGCCCATCTATAAAGGAGAGTGTGAAGCATTTAAAAAACACAACTTAGAGATTGCTTTTTCGAGGTGGGTTGAGTCCAGTGACTTTCCATCCCAGTACACAAATGATAAAGATCATTTGCTCTCCTTTACAGTCGCTCTTGGGAAAAATTTTATGCCAGAAAAATATATGTGTTTAACTAATTAGAGTCATTTCTGATTTTTTTTAATTGGAAAAGGACTTGTATGACTAAAGGTTCTATAGATTCTTCTGTGTGGAAGGTATGTACTAGGACAGATGAGTGGCCTGTAATTAAAAGTTAGGACAAGTGAGCTGGTGAGCAGCAGTTACAGTAGGGGCTTCTTCTGCAGCTCCAACAATCATATAATTCATCATCCAAATTGGAACATTTTGAGAGCGAAAAGTTGAGAAGCTATTAATTATTATAACAGGACAATAGGCATAAATGGGAACTGTCCCAGAGAAGCCTGAATACATGGTCACTCAACCAATAACCAAATTTTACACACAGTGAAGACAATAGCAGGACCTCTTTATGCTTCCAAACAAACTTCCCTGCTACATGAGTTATAGACACCTAGAATAACAACTTTGAAAATTTTCTACTGTAAAATCAGGAAAAATACTAATGGCCAAGGATGAATTTATTTTCATACCTATTACCAGAGAAAATGTTCATTGACTGAGACACTTCTCTTAAATTTTTTCTTATGTTCAAAGAAGCAATGCTAAAAGAGAAACACAACAATTGCTCTGCCAAATTTCATGAACTAGAGCTTTTTGAACTCATCTCCTATCAGAAGGTTATGACTCAGCCTAACAGTCATAAACATTGTATTTCTCTATGTACATCACAACATTCTGTGCTTTCTACCAGGGAGCTCTGAATCGGTAAATTAGCCCTCATAAAATCAGATAAGCCACTTCTATTGTTTATTTAAAAAGCCAACTTTCTGCAGGACTCTGGCACAGCATGGATCCTAAGAATAATTCTTCCAAATCAGCATAACTTTATTTCTTTGTTTTTGTTTCTTCTATCTTTATCAAGTTTAAGTTTCTTTTTTCAATTTTAATTGTTGTTCTTGTACAGTTTTCTGTCTTTTACTCCCAGCCCAGCCCACCACCCCAGCCCTCCCCACCTCCCTCCCATTTCCACCCCCACCCTAGTTTTTGTCAATGTGTCTTTTATACTTGTTGCTCTAAACCCTTCCCCTTTTCCCCTGAAATTCCCTCCCCTCTCCCCTCTGGTCACTGTCAGCCTATTCTCAATTTCAGTGTCTTTGGTTATATTTTGCTTGTTTGTTTGTTTTGTTGATTAGGTTCCTGTTAAAGGTGAGATCATATGGTATTTGTCTTCCACCACCTGGCTTATTTCACTTAGCATAATGCTCTCCAGTTCCATCTATGCTATCTCAAAAGGTAGGAGCTCCTTCTTTCTTTCTGCTGCATAGAATTCCATTGTGGAAACGTACCATAGTTTCTTGATCCATTCATTTACTGATGGGCACCTATATATTAATCTCCTGAGTGATGTACTTATTTTAAATATCAGATGTTCTTGCTAGCTAGTGCAAAAGAAAAGTATTCTTTCAGCTGGCTCTAATTTCTATTTTTATTCCTCTTGAACATCTTTCTGTCCTTCTCACCTCTTCACTTACTATCCCAGTTTAAATATCTGAGAATCACTTAACAGTCACAGTCACAGTTCCTTCATCTGTAAAATAAAAGTTTAGACTAGAAAAAGCTTAAGGGTCTCTCCAGCTCTAAATTTCTACAAGTAGCTCACTGGAATCATTGCAATAAGTTCCCAGTAAACTTCCCACCTTTATTACCTTCCTCTTTCAATCACTAACACCTGATGCCTTGGCATTCCACTTCAAACACATTGTCATTTCTAAGTACTCTGCTCTAGAAACCAGAGGGGCTTTTTATTGCTAAACCTAAACAACCTAAATTTATTACTGTGACATGTAAGACCTCCAAAGACTGATCTTCTAATATCTATCAAGTTCATCTTTGATTATTCCTTCACAGTCCATCTTAAGTAGCCAGTTCAAATAACTCACTCTTACAAAGCATCATTTTCAAGGTGTGAACAGTTTATTCATGCTCCTTTTCCAATGCTTGATATCTTCTCTTTCCTTTACAACTAACTGATTTATATCTATTATATAATTCAAATCTCAAATTTTCTTCTAAAGATTTTATGTTAGTTTCCTTTCTTATGGCTATTTATGTGTTCGACCAATTTTGTGGGGTAGTTTATATAATGATAGCATTTATCCCCCCAAAATGGAGAAATGCTTACTGCTTTCAAGCTGCTGAGGGCAAAGCTATGAACAAAGCAAAACAGTGGAAGTCCTTGCCCTGGTGGAGCCAGCATTTGATGGAGAAGACAAGCTATATGCAACAAATGCATGCTAAGTAATAACAATAATAATGAAGCAGGAAAGAAAGTGATGAAAAGCAAGTGAGGGACTCCTCACTGAGGAGGTGGCATTTAGGCAAAGCTATGGAAGAAATAAGAATGAGTCATCAGAAAATCATGGAGAATAATTTCCCAGGGAAGATCTAGGGCAAGAACCCAAAGATGGAAACCAGATTTGAATCACAGTAAGACTGGTGTAGCTGGAACCAAAATTTTACCTTGGCCAAAGGACCTTCATTTCTTTCACCTTCATATCCCCCACTGCTCCCGTCATGCTGTCAGATGTCAGTGCTGTCAGTTCGGCCACTTTGGCCTCCTTGTAATTCTTCAAACACGGGAGGCATGTTCCAACTTCAAAATTCACTGCTCCTCACACTTGGAATCTCTTTTACCAGATGGTTCCATGCTTCCTCTCTCCATTTGGGATTCTGATCAAGTATCACTTTGTAAATTCTCTCTCTTCCCTGGCTTTATTTTATCCTCAGACATGATTACATATGAATTTGCATCTTGCCTGTTTCCCCTGGTAGAATAAAGTTCTAGTTGTTTTATTCATTGATGTAGCCTCAGAACCCAAACACTTCCCTGTATATGGATGACATTCAATCAGTATCTGTTTGTTCTGTGATCACTGAATGGTCATAAAGTCAACAGGTCTTACCAATCTGGCAAATTGAACTCTTCAGTGTTCAGTAGTACATCCAATTTTTTAACCTCTGAAACAAGTTGAGAAGTTGATTTTTTTAATATTTTTTATGACAACCAAATTATTCAAATTTAGAAATGTGAGCTCCCTAGAAAAGGCTGGTATAAAAATGTTAAGGATCATGAAATGCAAGCTGCAATTCTCCAAGACAATTTAATAAAGAAGAAAAAGCATGCAGTTTTCAAGCTGTTATTGTAGGTGGTGACCATGGTCAATAAGAAGATGGTAGTGATACTGCAGGACCAAACCTCCACAAACAAAAATAAATGAAATACTAAAAATATGCTTTTCAGCTTTTGAAGAGCTCTGTAAAGTATAATTGAAAACTTCTATTAAAGTCTTGAAGTTCTCATTATGGATGCAATTTCTTCAGGATCTTAACACTGATTTATTCAATGCACCAAAAATAAACAAACAAACAAACAAACAAAAAAACACTACTCCTTAGAAGAACAAATGTAAACATTTATCTTCAGCAGAGTCAAAGTGTTAAAAGCCACAATCACTAACTCACCGTGCAATCCTATCAAAACTAAAAATAATCACAATCTAATTGAAATGCTGGCAAGCTTTCAGGAGAGAATAGATCTGGGAATAGAAGAGCCAAGAGAATGAAAGAGTCATTTGCAAATCCAAAGAAAAAAAGCTATTCTAGTAAGTTACTTGCAACAAACAAATCTAGTTCCTTGGATTCTTCCTATTATATGATTTGGTATTCCCAGACATATATATTTTTCTCTTAGAGCCTGCTATGGACTGGCTTGTGTCTTCCTAAAACGCATGCATTGAAACCTTAACCCTCAATGTGGCAGTATGTGGATGTGAGGCCTTTGGAGATAATTAGGTTTGGATAAGGCTGAAAGGACCATGTGATGGATTATTGCCCATATAAGAAGAGAAGGTGGCAATTGGCTAGCCAGGAAGACAGTCCTCATGAGAACCCAACCGTGCTGGCACTCTGATCTTAGACTTCCAGCCTCCAGAACTGTGAGAAAATAAATTTCTGGTGTTTTGTTATGACAACCCAACCTGACTAATACAAGGTCCCAGAAAACACAGGAAAAGTTCCAACACAGAGAAGAAATAAAGTGACAGTGGATCTGTATCTTTTTCTTCTTTAAAGAAAGCACCTAAGTGGGGTAAGCTCACTTTGCTGCACTCACAAATGAGAAATAGTTAACAAACTCACCTAATAACAGTACACACTTCTGTGATCTCTAGCTTCTAATTGAAATTAAGCACTTATCTACTTGCCAAAAGAACTGAAGAGAATTTTTCAGTTACAAGCTGGATAAGTCTGTTGTAAAATTGAATGAGTCCCAGTTGCTGGCAGCAGTCTTTGAAAAGGGCAATTTACAAAGAACACAAGAGTTGCTTCTTTCTTGGTATTATGGTGAAATAGACACATCAGAAATAATGTGTTTTCCTCATTCTTTCTTTCTGACTTAGCCATCGTTGATAGAGAGATTCTTTTCTTAAGAGAGCAGCTGCTTGTCCTATGAACTAATGGCTTAATATATAGGGTAGGTAATATGATCATGAATTTTCATGAGTATGACTTGAGTAAAATTGGTTAAACCATTCAGAAGAGCAAAATTTTCTCACAAATTTCAACCTTACCTTAATGTCCAGTTATCTCCCACCAGGGCAATTTGGGAAGACCCATCTTTACCAAAGTAAAATCACGAAGGAAAAGTCAACAGACGTGAGTGGGGGTGGATAAGGAATATCCTTTGCAATCATCAATTGCAAAGAACAGAAACCCATACTAAGAAATCCAAGTAAAGAAAGTATTTATTGTAAAGACGTGGGTAGTCTCAAAGAATGAAAAAAAATTACAGCTGAGCCATCAGGCACCTTTCTATCTTCCTATCCTGAAACATTATGATTGTTCTGTTCATTCTGTGCATCTTTTCATTCTCCTCCAGAAAGATCTGTTTCCTCTTCTAACTCATTAATTCCCAACAATTTCAGATGCCATATCTCCCAAATCATTGTGTCTTTTCAATTCCACAGTTCACTATTGATTATCAACAGTCCCTATTCCATATCCCAAGAAAGTCTGTCCAATCTTATCCAGTTAGCTTTGGTGATGGAAAGGCACATAGGTGCATAGGGTCATATATACCCGTTACTGGGGCAGCATCACAGGCTGAAACATGGGGCAGCATCACAGGCCAAAACATGTGTCCAAAAACCTCCTGTGTCTTTTGACTACAGATACCTCAGACTAGAAAATAATGTCATATCTTCTTCAATACAAAAACTCCAAACTTCAAGAAATGCCATACTCCTATGTAAATATGCTGAACACCTTACTAGCAACTCCAAAAAAATGCCAGATACCTGTGGGAATTGGGAGAGACTAATAGGACTTCTGCATTCAGAGCAAAGGTCACACCTGATTCAGCTCCAAATTCTCCCCCAAACACTGAGCAGATTCTTTATTTTTTATTTTCAAATGAACAGCAGTCATTGAGGTAGCTCTTCCTAGAATAAAAAATCATTTCCAAAACTAGTCACTGTGTCTACCAGCATAAATGACACTAGGTTTTTACTTAAAAATAAAAATACTTAATTCCTTCTAGAGCTCTTCATTGCTTTTGCAATTTTTACTGCCGTAAAGTACATTGATATCTGATGCAGAAATTAGTATTTAAGTGACTACAGACTATCACCAATAGATACTTTGTTAGAGTATCAAGGGAGAGTAGGATTCCTAACCACATTTTGTTAGAAGGTTGAAAACATAAGCAGATACCTGAGGCCTTGAAATGTCCTGTGCTAGGTTATTTGAGCCTATCCATGTAATAGGCACATATAGATGATATCCATCCTATTGTCAACAGTCATGAATTTCAGGTGAGGTAGAAGAATGAGGAAGACTGAATGAAGCATTACAATAAAAGAAAATAGAATCCAAATACCCCTTGAAATCAGGGCTTATTTCTAAGGAAGTCACTTCACTATCTGGACCTCTTTCACTTCTGTAATTCTTGCCAGTCTCTATCATCCATTTCCCTAGAGATCAGGATTTAGTGGAATCATTAGATTTGTTAAAGATTGGTTCAGGAGGCCATGGTTCCTGAAGAGAGGGATTCATAAGGGAATCCAGAGGGATTCAGAGGGATCTCAAAGACACCATGGAATAACAAGGTGGACAAATTTGAGCCCCTGGCTGATGGCAGGAATATTCGGGGATTAAAGACTTCAGGATTCTGAATTGGCAACATATCTAAACTTTGATTCTTTCATTTCAAACCAGCAACTATAATATAACTAATATTCAAAGAGTTTAAGGATGTCTTTCAATTCAATCATTACACATATAGTTGTTAGGTACCTACTGAGTGCTAGGCTTTGTGTTAGACACACACTGGTATTAGAATTGCCAGATAAAAATGCAAAAAGCCACCTAAATTTACATTTCAGATAAATATTCAAATATTTCATTGGACACTGATATGCTAAAAGTTTATTTATTGTTTATTTGAAATTCAAGTTTTACTGAGGGTTCTGTATTCTTACTTGCTGAATCTGGCATTCCCAATCAGTGTAAAAGACACATCCAGGTCCTGCTTTCAAGCTACTCAATTCTTTTCCTTCTTTATCCTCAATTCTCACGTACAACTAATGGCCACTCATACAGTGGTGGAACTGAGATGCCATTACCTAGAACACTGAATAGCTAATATGAGTTACAAAATCCAATTAGTAAATTGCTATACCCAAATACCTTGGATTTTCTCAGTGGAAACCCATCAGATTTTTTTTTTTTAGAATTTATTTATTTATCTTTAGAGGGGAAAGGTAGGAGAGAGGGAGAGGGAGAGAAACATCAATGTATGGTTGCCTCTCATGTGTCCCCTGCCGGGAACTGGCCTGCAACCCAGGCATGTGCCCTGACTGGAATCGAACAGCGATCCTCTGGTTCGCAGGCCTGCGCTCAATCCACCGAGCTACACCAGCCAGGGCGAAACCCATCAGATTTTTTTTTTAAACCCAGATTCTTCAGGCCTGCTCCAGATCCACCAAAACAAAATATTCTGGTTTGGATGTGGAGAAATATTCATGGAGTGGGGAAGGATTTCACTACTCTCCAATTCCACCCAAATATGTAGTAGGCTGGAGCTTTTCTGATCCATACTACCTATGACCTTAGGTGTGAAGATTCTCACTAGCAGCCTGGGTGTTGCCGTGGGGTATGGCAAAGCCTCTGGTACAGGTACATTTCCCACAGCTGGACAATTCTCATGTGGTTCTGAACCCAGCACATATTCCTGTCTCTCAACATTTCTTTAAATTTCCTTTTCCTCTCAACTGCAGTGGAATTTCACCAGTACCCTGGGGTCGAAAGTTTTTTCATTCCTTTCACCACAGATTAAGAATTTTGTTTCATAGGGAAGAAGGGGAGCAGGATCCCCTCTGAGTGTCTTGTCACCAACCCTTCTCTATCATTCTGCCGACTTTCTCTTTTACCTGTGCACCTGGTGGAGTATGGGGGGAAAGAGCCTGAAAGAAGGTGTGAAGTCCTATTTGTTTGTAGCCCCCTTTCCCCCCAGGGCCTCACCCTCTGCCAGTGCCCCCTCAGCTGCCCTCCGCCCATCCGCCCACCACTCTGGCAGAACTCTGCTCACTGCTGTCCCATGTCATCTTGCCCAGGTAAGTCAGTTCTCCAACCACATCTCTCACGGGCTCCTTCTCTCCCCATATTCTGAGCAAGGTGGTTGCCTTACCGCCACTCCAATATATAGGAAAAGCTAAGTTCAAGAAAGGGTTGAAGTTACTATGCATCATACTTTTAAAAAACAATTGACATTTATGAAGAGTTCCAGCCAAGATGGAGGTATAGGTAGAAACCCTTTGCTCCCTTGCACAACTAAAAGGAGGAAAACGACCAAACTAAAATCAATAAAAAACCAGAAGTTCCAGAAAATCAAACTGCATGGAACTCTGACAACCAAGAAATTAAAGTCAACCAGAACAACCGCACCGGTAAAAACCCTCAGCGAGGTGGCGGACCACAAGGGTGGGCCTGGCTGAATGGGAAACTGAGACTCAGGGCTCACTGTGGACTACTGCAGGGGTTTTCCTGGGTGGGAAAAACCCCAGTCTCACACATGAGTTAATTGGAAAGTGAGCTAGAGGCAAGCAGGCCAGCTGCACTGATCCCTCTCTGGCCCCTCCTGTACAGGGAGCACCACAGAGCAGCAAGGAGGATTTCCCTGCCTGGTGAACATCTAAGGCCCCACCCCCTTACAACTTAACAGGTGTGCTAGACAAAGAAATATGGCCCAAATTAAAGAACAGAGCAAAACTCCAGAAAGAAAGCTAAGCAATACGGGGATCACCAACCTATCTGATGGAAAGTTTAAAGACCTGGTAATCAAAATGCTCACAGAACTGACTGAGCTTGGTCGAATAATGAAAGAACAAATGAAAGACACCCAAAATGGAATAAAGCAAAATATTCAGGGAACTAACAGTGACAGGAAGGAAACCAGGGCTCAAAGCAATGATTTGGAACAAAGGGGGAAAATAAACATCCAACTGGAACAGAATGAAGAAACAAGAACTCAAATAAGTGAAGAGAGAGTTACAAAACCTCTGGGACAGCCTGGAAAGTTCCAACATCCAAATTATAGGGGCTCCAGAAGGAGAAGAACAACAGCAAGAAGTTGAAAACTTATTCAAACAAATAATGAAAGAAAACTTCCTCAATCTGGCAAAGGAAATAGACTTCCAGGAAGTCCAGGAAGCCCAGAGAGTCCCAAAGAAGTTGGACCCAAAAGGGAACACACCAAGGCACATCATCATTAAGTTACCTAAGATTAAAGATAAAGAGAGAATCCTAAAAGCAGCAAGAGAAAAGGAAATAGTTACCTGCAAAGGAGTTCCCATAAGACCATCAGCTGATTTCTCAAAAGAGACCTTCCAGGCAAGAAGGGGCTGGAAAGAACTATTCAAAGCCATGAAAGGCAAGGATCTACATCCAAGATTACTCTATCCAGCAAAGCTTTCATTTAGAACAGAAGGGCAGATAAAGTGCTTCCCAGATGAGGCCACATTAAAGGAGTTCATCATCACCAAGCCCTTATTATATGACATACTAGAGGTACTTATCTAAGAAAAAGAAGATAATAAAAAATATGAACAGTAAAATGACAACAAACTCACAGCTATCAACAAATGAACCTAAAAGAAAAAGAAAAACAACAAAAACAAAAATAAGCAAACAGTTAGAACAGTAATAGAATCAGAGAAATGGAGATCACATGGAGGGAGTTCAGTGGGGAGAGGGAAGGAAGGAATAGGGGAAAAAGGTACAAGGAAAGAAGAAGTATAATTAGTAGGCAGAAGATAGATGGAGACAGATAAAAATGGTATAGGAAACAGAATTAAAAGAACTTACATGTATAACGCATGGACATGACCTAAGGTGGGGGGGAATTCTGAAGGGCTGGGGGGTACAAGGTGGAGGGAGAATAAAGGGTAAAAATTGGGAAAACTGTAATAGCATAATCAATAAAAATACTTAAAAAATTGACATTTAGGAACATGTCCCTTTCTGGTTCTTTCCATCTGAATGGGGGCTGAAAGCTGAACATTTTTCTAAAGCTCCTGCATTAGTCCCTATTGTCACATCTGCCCAGTTCCTGACCACTTTTCTGTGAACTGTGCCCACATCCTACCTCATTCTGCTCACATACGTAATCATTATGGAAACAGCCATTTCATAGCTGCAGTCATCTCTCCCTCCACCAGGTTGATAGGTGTAGAAGTAAACAGTTGACTTAAAATAGCCAACTAGGTCACTGTCTGGGAATCTGTCTCTCTCTCTCCTTTCCCTCCCATCCTCCTTTTTTCCATAAATTAAAATTTTGCTGGGTGTTCTGACTTACCTGGGCAAGATGCAGTGGTACCACAATGAGCAGAGTTCAGCTGGGGTGATGGGTGAATTGGCAGAGGCTTGCTGGCTGTGCATGTGTGCCATGCAAGAGAGGGTGAGGCCCCAGGGGAGGGGCTATGGATAGAGGGAGTTCATAGCCTCTCGCAAGCTTTTTTCCCCATGAACCCCACCAGGTGCTCACTGAACAGACTGGGAAAGTCCTAAGAAAGTCTGCAGAATGGAAATGAGAGGGTCATGGGATCTGAGAAGTAAGGAGGCCATGGGGAGCAAAAGTAAGGTGTACAGAGAGGATCAGAGAAATGTGCAGAGATCCAACAAATCCAGATGCTAAAGGCCCATCATACCCTAAAGGCTGTTAGACATCAAAGTGTTGTTTATTGGGGAAGTTATGATAGATGGGTCTCCTAAACTGAAACAAAAATATTCAAACTCAAACTGCCCCCTTGTTGATTTTGATACATAACAAAGTTAGAAACCATTCTCCTAATTATGATCTCACTATTTCTTGGTGACATATTGATATCCCACCTAATTTTTTAAAAAAAAATTTAGCTCATAAGTTAGCAGAATAAGCTATAAATATATTCCCCTATTTAAGTGATGCCAATTAAAAATAAGTTTATATCCTCCTTCCGTATCATCATTACAGAGTCTGGCACATTTTCCTTTCTTCTCTTCACATACCCTATTTTCCGTTAGAGTCCCAAGCGACGTATGACAGAGAGCAGAGGAAGCAGCCAGTGAGCCCTGGGATAAGCAGAGTTCCAGAAAGAATATTTTCCTCTGCCATCTTTTCTTATACAACCTTGTCCCAGTTAATGACTGAGGTGTTGATTTGTCAAAACAAAATTATACTATCAAAGAAAAATACAACTATTTTGCCTTTTGATAAGAAGGACTTGCATTTTCTGTCCCTGGAGACTGCTTCTGAAGTTAAATATCTCCCAAGATGATAAAGAACTGAGATTAAGGCAATTTTAAGTAATTATGTACATGATAAAATAGGTAAAAATGTTCAGTGACTTGCATAATTTGTACACAATTTTCTACAGATTGCAAACTGCAGTAATTTTTACTAATTAAGTAGGAATCTATTATTCAAGGAAACAAAAGTTGACTATAATAATTATTATTCAGTTATTATGCAAAAGCCTTCAAATTGCCAAATTGGAAACCTCCCTCATGCAGTTAATAGTCACTCATTTCATAATCTGCTCATTCTACTTTCTCACTGGGGATATATCAGTGATGCTTTGTAGATGCTGCAAGATGTTAATGACCAATTGGGTTTTGGGGGGCCTTTTTGGAATTTTCAGGGATATAATTTATCCTCTTACCACCCAAGGTAAGAGGATAAATTGACTGAACTTGGGATGGAATACTGATTATCCTAAATAGATAAAAATGGAGAATATTTTCCTTGAAGTTTCCTCAACAGTTATTAAATTTCTTTTTATTTTGGTATTTAAATAACTGACACCTGTAAGAAATCACTTATATAATATTTTGGAAAATGATTACTATTGACAAACAATTAGATTTTAAATGGCATGCAGTCAAGAAAGAAGAAAACATTTCCATGTCATGTTTTTCAATTAGGTCTTTTTCTTCCTCTTTGAAACACAGGCCCAAGGAAACTAACCTCTACGGCTAAACAGACATTCTAACGAAAGGAAGTAGTCAACCCCAATGCACTTTGCAGGAAAAACAATGTACTTCCTTGCAACCACATTATGCACAGCCACGATCTCCTCCAATTTGGTACATTGGAGCCTGTAAGCCACAGGAATCAATGTCACTGAGCAGTGGGGGCAAATGAAGTAATTGTCCACTGGTGGTTTTATTAAAGATTGGGCAGCTGGAATCATCTCCAAGCAAACTCGCCTACAGCCCCTGGGGATTGCTGAAGATGAATATTACAAACAGTAACTTAAAGGGACACTCTTAAAGGAATACATTTTTTGACCAAAGCATCAATAATATACTTTGCTTCCCTAAAGCCACCTGGGAAATGCAAAAGCAAATAAAAATTCCCTGCAAATAATAAAATACAAAGTGAGGTCAGAATTTCCATCCACAGCAGGTTATTCCAGTTTGAACTCTCTTCTTTTTTTTTAAATCATGGATAATTTCACCAACAACACAGCAGTCCTGCTACTTCACAAAAGATGAATTCTGTGTTTTCATAGTTTAATGATTGTACACTCTGGTGTTAGAGTGATTTGGATGCTAATGTTAGTTTTCTGTTACCTACTGCTGAAGGAAGAGAAATATTGCCCGTGCTCTTTATAATGTATGTGTTGAACCAGAAAAATAATGAATTGACACTTTAATTTTTTCCATGAATAGAGAGTGATAAGCAAAATTTAAGATGAATAAATAGCAATTGCATCTTGCTGGGGTGGAGGGAGAGTGAAAGGCGCTCCTTGCCCATAGCTAAGGTATGAGCAGCCCCCTAAACCCGTTAAAGTCTCTTCAAACAATATAGTAACACAATAACCACCAATGTGAACCATATTGATGTGCCCCAATGGTTTCAGATCCTTATAGGGGATCCCAAATTGCCCTCTTGATAATTTCTTTGCATGGGCCCCAAGAAATTGGCAGGGAGAAATCATGCGACTCTCAGGCCATGACCTTTATAATCCTCAAGGCTCGAACTCAAAGATGAAGCCAGTTCTGGCATCTCTTTTTTTCCTTTACCCCTTAACCACAGGGGATTGAATTACTCTTCAAGAAGCCAGACATTATGCTATATTGGTGAGGAATAAGAACTCTGACCAGACTGCATGAGTTTATCACCTAACTCTGCTACTAACTAGCTGTGTGATTTCCTATCTTTCTTAATTATCCCAGGACTCAGTTTCCCCATCTGTAAAGTAAAAAAAAAAAAAAAAAAAAAACACTACTACCTCATGTGGCTGTTGAGAGTTAAATGATTTAGTTTTCATAAGATACTCAAGAGGATAACAATCTTTAAAAGCATTTATTAAGACAAATGTTTAGGAGTCCAAAGTAAAGGCCTCTTAGGGGAAACAGCCATACTTTCAAAGGATATTCCTAGAGACTCGCATCTGACACAATGAGATTGCCTAACCAAAAGTTCTGTATTATGACTTGGTACCATCTTAACCCACAACTGTTCTGACATCTGGTATCCTAGGGCTTGCAGAATGTCCATACGTTGATACTGAGTTTCAGGGACTCAGTGGCAAGTATGCGATTATGATGGTGCCTTATTCAATACCTTCTCAAAGACAGGAAGTATGCAAAAGACATGAACTCAGAATCAAAACAAAACTGGGATCTAACCCATTCCTTCCCGGAAGTGTGACTTAGGGTCTCACTTTGCTTGTTTGTGGAACAGGATTAGATTAAGTCTTTGAATTGTGGCCCATTTTTTTCTGATTCTGAGGAGGCTTTTTTGTTGTTGTTGGTGGTTTTTTTTAAGAAGTATTTTGTGAACCATTTTCTTTTTTAAATAGACTACAGGAAAATCTGCACTCACTCAAGATAATACTGTGGGGTTTAGGGAAACATGAAGTTTTGTTTGGTTGGTTTCCTTTTTTTCCCATTGATAGGACATGTATCACCTTGTGCTGTGACGCTGGTTGTCTCATGCTGATGAGACATTCTGAATAGCAATATGTATGTCACTGGGCATATAAAATGGAAAAACAATGCAAAGATTAATGAGGCAAATGAATTGTTTTTAGGCCATAATCTTTCAAAATATGGAATCCAAAGGAGAAAGAGAAATAATAAAGGGATATTTAGTAACAGATAGGTTGGGAATCTGGACTCCTTTAAATCCTATAAATTCCCTCTTAGCTCCAGAATCTATGATTATATGAGTCTAATAACCTAAGATATACTGAATAAAATAAAATGGATTTGATTTAATTGACAAAGAACAACACAAACTCTAATAAAGAACAATATGAAGTAAGGGCTAGTTATAAATGCACATGAAAAATTACAAAACATTAAAGGACACTCATTTTCCAGAAAGAGAAACTTGAGGAGTCATAACAATAAATAAGGACAATGAATTACAAGGATAACTTATTAAAGCTGACATAAAGTATTATCATGACAAAAATACTAACATAAAGTAGAAGCTGTATACCAAGAAGAATCTATCCATTAACAAACAGGAGCCCATTTCCCAGGGTCCATGGATCCTGACCCTGGTCTGGGTTCAAATATATTATCCATGGTGGGTAGTGTAGAGATGAAAATATTGAGAAGGATAAAATAATAAGATAAAATATGTGAAATTTGACTAAGAGCATAACAAAACCAATTTTAATTTTCAGCTTCATGAGGCCCCAACATATATTGGCCCTGAAATAGAAGGCAGACAGAAAAGACTCTGGAAAGGAAGACAATACTCAAAACTACCCTAGAATTTACCAGGGATATTGGCCTATAATTTTCTTTTTTTGTAGTGTCTTTATCTGGTTTGGAATCAGAATAATGTTAGCCTAGTAAAATGATCTTGGGAATTTTCCCTCCTTTTGAATTTTTTGGAATAGTTTGAGAAAACTCTCTTTAAATATTCTTTAAAGAGAAATATTTATTATTTAAAGAGAAATATTCTCTTTAAATGTTTCTAAAATTCACCTGTGAAGCCATCCAGCACAGGACTTTCATTTGTTGGGAGTTTTTGTTATTACTCCTTCAATTTCATGTCTATTCTCTGATTCTTCCTGATTCAGTTTTGGAAGCTTTTATGTTTCTAGGGATTTACCCATTTAATCCAGATTGTCCAATTTATTGGCATATAGTTGTTTTTAATATTTTCTTACAACTCTTTATATTTCTTTGGTGTCACTTGTTACTTCCCCTCTTTCATTTCTGGTTTTATTTATTTGGGTCCTCTCTTAGTTTTTGATGAGTCTGGTTAAATGTTTGTCAATCTTGTTTATCTTAAAAAAAAAAACAGCTCTTGCTTTCTTTGATCTTTTGGAATTTTTTTAAACTCTATTTCATTTATTTCTGCTCTGATCTTTATTATTTTCTTTATTTTACTCACTTTGGGCTTTATTTGTTACTATTTTTCTAATTCCTTTAAGTGAGATGTTAGATTGTTTATTTGAGGTTTTTCTTATTTCTTAAATTAGGCCTGTAATGCTATGAATTTTTCTTTTAGGACTGTTTTTGCTGTGTCCCATAGATTTTGGGTTGTTCTGTTCTTATTTTCTTTGTTCCAAGTTTTTTTTTTTTTTTTTTAATTTTTTCCTTGATTTCATTGTTAACCCATCCATTCATTGTTTAGTAACATGTTATTTAACTTCCACATCTTTGTGTGTCTTTCAGCTTTTTTTTCTTGAGATTGACTTTTAGTTTCATACCATGATGGTCAGACAAAATGCTTGATATAATTTCAATCTTCTTAAATTTACTGAGACTTGTTTTGTGTCCTAACTTATGGTCTATCCAAGAAATTGTTTCATGTGCACTTAAAAATATGTATTTTCTGCCACTTTGGGGTGAAAATGTTCTGAAGATATTAATTAAATCCATCTGATCTAGTGTGTCATTTTAGGCTGCTGTTTCCTTATTGATTTTCTGTATGAAAGATCTATCCATGGATGCCAATGTGGTGTTAAAATTCCTTACTATGACTATATTACTGTTGATCTCTCCCTTTATCAAGATTTGCTTTACATATGTAGGTGTTCCTATGTTAGGTGCATAAATGCTTACAGTGTTATAGCTTGTCAGATTGCTCTTTTTATCATTGTGTAAGGTTTTTCTTTGTCTCTTACTACAGCCCCTATTTAAAGTTTATTTTCTCAGGTATAAGTATTGTCTTTTCTAATTTTCCATTTGCATGGAATATCTTTTTCCATCCCTTTACTTTTAGTCTGTCTCTATCTTTGGTTTTGAGACATATCTACTGTAGTGAACATATATATATTGGTCTTGTTTTCTTATCCATTCAGCTTCCCTATGTCTTTTGTTTGGAGCATTTAAGCCTTTTACATTTAATGTGATTATTGATAGGTACATATTTATTGTCATTTTATTCTTTTAACTGTGTTCTTCTGACTTCTCTTTCTCCTCCTCCTCCATCTTCTTCTTCAAGACTCTTCTGGCCTGAAATGTTTCTATTAAGAAATCCGCTGACAGCCTTATGAGAGCTCCCTTGTATGTAACCGTCTTTCTCTTGCTGCTTTTAGAAGTCTCTTTTTGTTTTAACCTTTGCCATTTTAATTATGATGTGTCTTTGTGTGGGCCTCTTTAGGTTCATCTCGTTTTAGATTCTCTGTGCTTCCTGGACTTGTGTGTTTTTCTTTCACCAGATTAGGGAAGTTTTGGTTATTATTTCTTCAAATAAGTTCTCAATACCTTGCTCACTTTCTTCTCTTTCTGGTACCCCTATAATGTAGATATTGTTGCACTTCATAATGTGCCAAAGTTCCCTTAAACTACCATCATCTTTAATATTTTTTTATTTTGCTTGCTCAGAGTAGGTGTCTTCTGCTTCCTTGTCTTGTGAATTTCTGATCTGATCCTTTGCTTCATCCAACCTACTATTTATTTCTTCTAGTGTATTCTTCATTTAAGATATCATATTTTTCATTTCTGGATGGTTCTTTTTTATGGTTTCTAAGTCCTTTTTTATGTTTTCTATTTCTTTGTTGAAGTTCTCACTAAGTTCCTTGAGCATCTTTATACCCATTTTTTTCTTGAACTCTGTATTTGATAAATTACTTGCCTCCATTTCATTTAACTCTTTTTCTGGAGATTTCTTCCATTCTTTCATTTGGGGTATGTTGCTTTGTCTCTTCATTTTGGCTTCCTCTTTGTGTTTGTTTCTTTATTAGGTAGAACTGCTATATCTTCTAGTCATGGTAGGGTAGCCTTATGTAGTAGGTGTCCTGTGGGACCTAGTGATGCAGTCTCTTTGATCACCTGATCTGGGTGCTCTAGGGGTATCCCTTACAAATAAGAGATACTATGATACCCGAAGTTATGTGAGCCCTCCTGTTGTAATTGAGTCAGGATTGTTATTGGCTCATTGGTGTGTGGGGTCAATCCTCGGGCTGTCTGACTGTGAGGATCAACCTTGACCACAGTGTATGAGCTGCTCCCACATTTCTCCCTAAACATCACATTCCTGATTTTTGTTGTTATTGTACCTTGGCTCCAGGCTTCTCTCTCTATCAATTTAGAGACACCTATTGGAATCTATCATAAATCACAGGTGACAAGGCCATCCCCTTAATCTGTTGTTTGCTGAATGCTTAGTCGAGTTCACCTGTGGTAGTTTATTGGCTTTTGTCACTCACTGAGGCTCTCACTAATTTGTGGCTCTTCTGTTTGCAACATATAACTTCCAAGTTTGCCATAGAAGGGGAAGGATAGATGTTAAGGCCAAATACATATTACTTCTCCCATTTGAGCTCAATAACTGGAAAGGAAATTAAAAAATGGAATGCACCTCAATATTTCCCAGTAGTTCTGCAGTGATGCAAATATTCTGTTTCCACACTATACAGAATGGTAGACATTTGCCACACATGGCTATGGAGCACTTCAAATGTGGCTAGTACAACAGAAGAATTGAGTTTTCATTTTATTTAATTACAAATAATTTAAATAGCCACAAGGGAGTAGCAGCCACAATGTTGGCTAGCTCAGGTTCTCATTTTCCCAAAAAGAAACAAGTTTGTTGAGCAGCACGCCAGTCTCTGCACCAGCTGGGGGCACTTCCAACTGTGCTAGTGTGTAAGAGTAGACTGTCTCTGGGTGCACCAGCTGTGGGCACTTCCAACTGTGCTAGCGTGTAAGAGTAAACTGTCTCTGGGTGCACCAGCTGTGGGCACTTACATCTGTGCTAGTGTGTAAGAGTAGCGTGTCTCTGGATGCATTTCAAGCATATTCCCTGTGTTGTCTTTTAACCATTGTTTCTATACAAGCACTATAACACATCCCCACCCTCTCTATCAAGGCATACCAGGACAAGTTGAGAAAAATGTGGTACTTATATCTATAGTAGATTTATTAAAAACCATATCTGAGAAAATTACTCATCTTCTATACATAGAAACAGGAATTGAATGTAATAAAAGGGAACTTCCTGGCTGGTGTAGCTCAGTGGATTGAGCGCGGGCCTGCGAACCAAAGGATCGCGGTTCGATTCCCAGTCAGGGCACATGCCTGGGTTGCAGGCCAGTTCCCAGCAGGGGACACACGAGAGACAACCATACATTGATATTTCTCTCCCTCTCCCTCTCTCCTACCCTTCCCCTCTAAAGATAAATAAATAAAATAAATAAATAAATAAATAAATATTTAAAAAAAAAAAAAAGCCCTGGCTGGTGTAGCTCAGTGGATTGAGCGCAGGCCTGCGAACCAGAGGATCGCGGTTCGATTCCCAGTCAGGGCACATGCCTGGGTTGCCAGGCCAGTTCCCGGCAGGGGACATACAAGAGGCAACCGCACATTGATGTTTCTCTCCCTCTCTCCTTCCCTTCCCCTCTAAAGATAAATAATAAAAATAAATAAATAAATAAAAAATAAATAAATAAAAGGGAACTTATGCTGATCACTAAAGTTTCTCATTTTGCCTTTCCCCCTATTTCATGAATAAGAAAACATGCTAATCTTCCCATTTTCAATTCTGAATGAGTACAGGTTGACTTCACTCACTTGAAGCTTTTTCATCAACCATATTTTGTGTAGGAGAATGTCATGGGAACATTATTAGGGCAGGGAACTGTGTTAGCTGTTCTTTAAAGAAAACTAAACCCTCATTGATTGAAATGCAAAGCCTCCATAGCCAAATGTGTACAATAATTTGGGGTGAGGAATTAACTTCAGAAATAAATTTTGAAAATTGTCAATGGCTCTTTTAGATAGATATATTTTATATATTTAGTATTTATATTTTCTTAGTTATATTTTATTTCTAAAATATTTCTTTTTTATTCATCATATTTTATTTCTAAAAATGAAATAAGCACCTTAATAAGCTAGAAAGCTTTCAACAAAATTTGAATTTTAATTTAATGTCCCATTTTTTTCAAATCCATATTGCTTTTTCACAGAGAATTTATAATCATATATATCTTTTTGTCAGAAAGAGTTATGTACTAGGAAAAAGTACCTTTATCGTGAGTGGTGGTAGTAACAAAGGGAGTAGAACTGGGGTGACTAAAGCCAATAAAGAAACCTTGTATATGCCAGCTCATGCAGGCACACAAACCCATCTACCCCATTAAAGTTCAGGATGCAATACTCTACTATCCTATTCATACTGTAGTTAGTAATGTATTTGTTCAGTAAAACAGAATTATATGAATGATTACCTTAATTTCTCACATTTTCTCTCTCTGAATAGCTGGAGGTATTACTTTAGAAGAACAACTAGTTCTAAATAAAATTGTAAAGTAAAAAACTTCCACTTTCTTTTCTCAACCATCTCTTCCTTAGATTTTTCAGTACTTTTGCGTTTCTCTGCCTTAAACTAATCAAAACCTCTTCACTTTAAAGGATTGGATGTACCAATTTTATAATTATTTGAAATCATTTGAATTAGAATGTTTTCTCTTTTTACTAGCTATTTGTATTTTATGCCAATCACCTGTTCCTGTATAGAGTAAAATCTTCTGTGATAAGAAATTCCAAGAAGGAGGGAGGAGGTATAAGAGCTTTGAGTGGTGGTCTTTAAGGACTGCTAAAAGGCACAGAGAAGAAATTGTCAACTTGCACATGTGTGCCTAAGGTCAACTCCCACCTGTAGAAGAAGGAGGTTTCTTCATAGTAGTTGACTCCATGCATCAGGAGCGATGATGCCACTGTGTTTCCAATCTCTTTCATCTGTGAAGACTTTTTGAAGGCATGGGTAAAAAAAGTATAGACTAATTGTCACTATTACTAACTTAAAATTAAAATGTGTGAATTTTTAAATTTGTTATCAAGCCATATAAACCTAGAAACATAGTTGCTTCCTTTCTTCTCTATTACCTATCTTCCAGCTCCATCTGCAATTTGCAGGTGAGTCTTATACTTTCTTTCTCAAGTTTCTCCATTGGGGCTAGAGTACCATGACTTTGCATTTATAGAACATTTTCATTCCAATAAATTTCTTGAAAACTTTCATCTAATCAATTCTCATGTCATTGTCTTGTAGTGAATGATGACAATGGGACTCAGGGGATTTTTCTGAGACCAACTCTTTTTTAAGGTTAT
This sequence comes from Glossophaga mutica, assembly GCA_039655065.1. Lineage (NCBI taxonomy): Eukaryota > Metazoa > Chordata > Mammalia > Chiroptera > Phyllostomidae > Glossophaga > Glossophaga mutica. The sequence continues at coordinate 166,393,102 of CM077303.1, forward strand.
TGGTAAAATCAATTCATTTTTTTCTTAAATCTGTTTACTTGAAACCTCCTAACAAACCTACTGCCATTTCAAATAGTTGTTTGTTTTTTTTTTTAAGAAAATTACTTTTAGGACTTCTGGCCATGATGGAGGTGTAGGTAGATATACTGTGTCTCCTCACACAACCAAAATAAGGAAAACAAAAAAAATTTAAAAAAAACAAGAAACAAATAGAACTTCCAGAAAATAAAACTGTGTGGAAGTCTCACAACCTAGGAATTAAAAAAGAAAACATTCATATAGACCAGTAGGAGGGGCAGAGATGGGCAGCTAAGTGGAGAGGACTTGCAGCAAGGCAGCAGCTAGCGGACTGGGCAGGCAAGGTGGCAGCGGGCAGAGCAGGTGAGCCCACATCTGTGTATGGATAAACTAAGAGGAACAACTGGGGAGCAAGACAGATCCCATAACCCAGGGTTCCAGTGCAGGGAAATAAAGCCTCAAAACCTCTGACTGAAAAAATCTGTGGAGATTGTGATGGCAGAAGAAACTCCCAACCTCACAGGAGAGTTCATTGGAGAGACCCACAGGGTCCTAGAACATACACAAATCCACTGACCTGGGAGTCAGCACTGGAAGGGCCCAATTTGCTTGTGAGTAGTGGAGAAAGTGACTGAAAGCTGGCCAAGAGCCAAGCAAACAGCATTGTTCCCTCTCTGATCCCCCCCCACACACATACACATACAGCACCACAACACAAAAACATGGGTTGGCCCAACCTGGCAAATACCTAAGGTTCCACCCCTTACTACTTAACAGGCATGCCAAGACAAAAAAATATGGGCCAAATGAAAGAACAGATCATAACTCCAGAAAAAATATGACTAAGCAATGAAGAAAGAGCCAACCTATCAGATGGAAAGTTCAACACACTGGTAATCAGGATGCTTACATGACCGAGTATGGTCACAACATAGAGAAAAAAGTGTAGGTTATGCAAAGTGAAATAAAGGAAAATGCACAGGGAACCAACAGTGAAGGGAAGGAAACCAGGACTCAAATCAACAGTTTGGACCAAAATGAAGAATTCAAAAAAAAAAAAAAAAATGAGGAGAGGCTTAGGAATCTCAGGGATAACTTTAAATGTTCCGACATCCGAATCATAGGGGTGCCAGAAGGAGAAGAGGAAGAGCAAGAAATTAAAAACTTAACTTGAGAAAATAATGAAGGAAAACTTCCCCAATCTGACAAAGGAAATAGACTTCCAGGAAGTCCAGGAAGCTCAGAGAGTCCCAAACAATTTGGACCCAAGGAAGTACAAACAAAGGCACCTCATAATTTCATTACCCAAGATGAAAGATAGGAAGAGAATCTTGATAGCAGCAAGAGAAAAGGAAATAGTTACTTACGAAGGAGTTCCCAGAAGACTATCAGCTGATTTCTCTAAAGAAACTTTACGGGCAAAAAGGGGCTGAAAAGAAGTATTTGAAGTCATAAAAGGCAAGGACCTACACCCAAAAGTACTCCCAGCAAAGCTATCATTGAGAATAGAAGGGTACTTCCTGCCAAGATGGATGTGTAGGTACACACACTGTGCTTCCTTGCACAACCAAAAGAAGGACAACAACAATTTAAAAACAAACAAAAAAATACAACGAGAACTTCCAGAAAATAGAACTCTATAGAAGTCTGACAACCAAGGAGTTAAAAAAGAAACATCCATCCAGACCAGTAGGAGGGGCAGAGATAAGCAGCTGGGCGGAGAGGACTAGCAGCAAGGTGGCAGCTGGCAGACCCAGTGAGGGGGTGGATTGTGGATCAGGGAAGGCAAGGCTGCAGCTAGCCAGCAAGGCGGCGGCTGGTGGAGAAGGTAGTCCCACATTCATGTACAGATAAACTGGGAGGAACAACTGGGGAGCAAGAAAGATCCCATAACCCAGGGTTCCAGCACAGGGAAACAAAGCTTCAAAACCTCTGATTGAAAACATACATGGGGGTTGAGGCAGCAGCAGGAGAAACTCCCAGCCTCACAGGAGAGTTGGTTGGAGAGACCCACAGGGTCCTAGAATGTACACAAACCCACCCACCTGCGAATCAGCACCAGAAGGGCCCAATTTACTTGTGGGTAGTGGGGGAAGTGACTGAAAACCGTCAGAGAGCAGAGCAAGAGCCATTGAGGGTTCCCTCTCAGACCCCTCCCCCACAATACAGCATCACAACACAGCGACGTGAGTTGCCCTGCCTGGGTGAACACCTAAGGCTCCACCCCTTACTGTGTAACAAGCATTTGGAGACCTAAATAAATAAATAAATAAATAAATAGTAAATAAAATGACCCAAATGAAAGAACAGTTCAAAGCTCCAGAAAAAATACAACTAAGTGACAAAGAGATAGCCAACCTAGCAGATGCACAGTTCAAAACACTGGTAATTAGGATGTTCAGAGAATTCGTCGAATATGGCCACAAATTAGATGAAAAAATGAAGGCTATGCTAAGTGAAATAAAGGAAAATGTACAGGGAACCAACAGTGATAGGAAAGAAACTGAGACTCAAATCAACGGTGTGGACCAGAAGGAAGAATGAAACATTCAACCAGAAAAGAATGAAGAAATAAGAACTCAAAAAAATGAGGAGAGGCTTAGGACCCTCCAGGACATCTTTAAACATTCCCACATCCAAATCATAGGGGTACCAGAAGGAGAAGAGGAAGAGTGAGAAATTGAAAACTTGTTTGAACAAATAATGAAGGAGAACTTCCTTAAGCTGGCAAAGGAAAAAGACTTCCAGGAAGTCCAGGAAGCTCAGAGAGTCCCAAACAAGTTGGACCCAAGGAAGAATAAACCAAGGCACATCATAATTACATTACCCAAGATTAAAGACTTGGGGAGAATCTTAGAAGCAGCAAGAGATAAGGAGAGGGTTACCTACAAAGGAGTTCCCATAAGGCTGTCAGCTGATTTCTTAAGAGACCCTGCAGGCAAGAAGGGGCTGGAAAGAAGTATTACAAGTCATGAAAGGCAAGAACCTACATCCAAGATTACTCTATCCCACAAAGCTTTCATTTAGAATGGAAGGGAAGATAAAGTGCTTCTCAGATAAGGTCAAGTTAAAGAAGTTCATCATCACCAAGCCCTTATTATATGAAATGTTAAAGGGATTTATCTAAGAAAAAGAAGATAAAAAATATGAAGAGTAAAATGACAGCAAACTCACAGTCAACAACCACACCTAAAACAAAAATAAAAACAAACTAAGTGAACAGGAACAGAATCAGAGAAATGGAGATCACATGGAGGGTTATCAGCAGGGGAATGGGAGGAGGAGAGAGGGAAAAGGTACAGAGAATAAGTAGCATAAATGGTAGGTAGAAAATAGACAGGGGGAGGGCAAGAATAGTATGAGAAATGGAGAAGTCAAAGAACTTATATGTACGAACCATGGACGTGAACTAAGGGGGAGAATGTGGGTGGGAAGGGCATGCAGGGCAGAGAGGAATAAAGGGGGGGATGTGATAAATGTAATAACATAATCAATAAAATGTATTTTAAAAAGAAAATTACTTTTAGTTATTTTAATTTAGTTATCTGATGGCACTTTAATTTTAATGATGACACTCATTCAATTTGCATATTTATTCAATTCTCTCCATCACTCCCCCCCACACACACATGCACACACTCATCAATGTTTGGCACTGAAGGTAAACAATTGAGGCCTAGACCACAGGTAACAAGGTAACTCACAAATAGGTACTTTTACACTAATGATGTAAGCTTCGTTGCTAAGACACTGTTGATTTTTTTAAGTTTCAAGAATAATAGATCAGTCTTTTTTCTTTTTTATCCTCACTGGAGGACATGCTTATTGATTTTAGAGAGAGAGAAAGGAAGGGAGAGAGAGAGAAACATTGATGTGATAGTACATTGACTGGTTGTCTGCAGTATATGCTCTGACTGGGGATGGAACCTGCAATCTTTTGGTGCATGGGATGACCCTCAGCCAACTGAGCTACTCGGAGGGCCAGGACTAGATCACTCTTTCTTTCACTAGGGTGACCATACAATTTATCATCCAAATACCTACAGTTTTGAAAGTGAACAGGGGACTATCATCAATTATGCCTAGACTAGAGACTCACTCTCTTTTCTGAGACATATCTGCACCCTATCTGACCCCTTTCTTGAACCTCATATACAGCTGTAACACTTTACTGAATATGCTGGTTATGCTCCCATCCTTCCTTCAAGTCGGCTTTTATAACCTCTCTTCCCTTCTACTGAGGGTGGTGCAGGATGGCCAGTGTAATGGTGTGATAGAGATCTGATGAGGCGTATAATGGTGGGTACAATGACATTTATGCTTTTGTTAGCTGGGAAGCTAGGCGTCCTCTCCAAAGAGCATGGCAGTCTAGGCTCAGGAAGCTGGATGAGGAACATTCTCAAGACCCAGGATCCACACGATTCTACAAGACTTGGCTACAAGCAAGAGGCATGGTCTCTGATACTCCCCGATACTAGTGCTATAATACAATTTAATGTATTTAATACAATATAAAAATAGAAAGTAAACAAGTTATGTTCAATTCTAAGCACAAAAGCCCATAATGATGTTCCATAATTAAATTTGTACACAGAATTATTATGACACCAAAGCATCAGCTTGACAGTTTTTACTATGATTCATCTTTCCTCTATGCTTACTAACCCATGAAACAAATTGGGGTTATATTAATAATAATGTAAATTGCCCTGATTCTAGCTCATAAATTGTACAACACAAACTCATCTCCTGAAATTTCTCCCCCAAGTATATCCGAATGTAAGCAAAGTGTTTTATATGTGCTCACCAAAAGTCCTTTATATTTTTTCCTTCTTTTTGCCCACTGGTTAACATCACTGCTGTTACAGCTCCTGAGGTCAGGACTTCGACATTCCCACTCTGGTGGCTCTGTGGAATAACATTCCTGGCTCATGCAGCTTCAGGAAAACTGGCAGAACCAGCTGCACCTGGTGCAGTGAGTCTTGTGGAGAACTCAGCCTGGCTTTAACATGTCACTGCATCTCATACTGTCATGAGAAGCTCCCTACCTAGGTTTTAATGAGGTTTCAATAAACTGGCAATTGCTCTCATGAGACTGTAAATATCAGAAAATCAGTTCTTCCAGGAAAGAGGCAATGAATGTGAGAACTTTTGGCTAAAAGAGACTGAAATAAGGAATTTGGGATACATGTAGGGAGGAAATTTTTGAATGGGAAGGATATATCATCCTGACCCCACCATCTCACGTGTGCAATCCAGTGTCTCACGGAGGCTCTGGTGTAGTGGCTCCCTCCTTCTGGGCTTGACAGAATGACCCCAAGTCAGAGATTAAAACATCAGCTTCATTACTAACAAAGGTAAACTGAATCAGACACACTTACCTACTCAGTGACAGGACCTACTGGTTGGCCACCAGCCTACCTAAACTTGGGGAGCAGATCCCCAAACAAAAGGAGAGTGGAAGGTATGAACTCTACCATGGCCTGGCTCATCTCCTAAGGTCAGGTAAATCACTCACCCGGAGAAGAATGGAGTGTGGGACCAGGGGCTTTCCATCAACAGAAGTTCCTCCACATAGAAACTCAAAGCAGCCCTGGCTGGTGTGGCTCAGTGGACTGAGTTCAGGCCTATGAACCAAAGGGTTGCTGGTTTGATTCCCAGTCAGGGCACATGCCTGGGTTGTGGGCCAGGTCCCCAGTAGGGGGCACATGAGAGGCAACCACACATTGATGTCTCTCTCCCTCTCTTTCTCCCTGCCTTCCCCTCTGTCTAAACATAAATAAATAAAAACTTAAAAAAAAAAAAAAGAAGAAGAAACTCAAAGCAGAAGGAAAGAAAGTCCCAGCCACCCACCTTCCTGAGGATTCAAACACTGGCCTTGGAATCGGATGGGGAACGTGTACTCCCATTTTGGTGTTCCTCCCAAGGAAATGCACAAATACCTTTCAAGGCCACAGTCTGCTTGAGACAAAAGCCCTTGCCCTTAATCATGATGTTATACTGTCTCCCTGGAATTGCTTGTAAATTATAAGATTTCAATAAATGTTTACTAAAATCAAAATAATTACTCTCATTATCATCACTCTTTCCATCATAAATAAGTTTGGATTACTAAATACACTTTTCTAAATTTATTCTTAAATATATGCAAATCAGAATAGCCCCAGAAACTTGCCACAGCCCTCCTGGAACATATTTCACAATGCAGGTTGACGTGGAAGTCTCTTCAGCACGTACTCCCCACACAACAAGTACGCTAGGGAAACCATCCTCATCGGTCATGGTGGTAGTCAGAGTCTGGAAGCTAAAAGCTGTAAAAGCTTGTCAAAGAGGTGGTGTAGGAGAGGTAGTACTAACTGGGTCAAATACCCAAGTATGTTTATTTTAAGAAAATAAACCTATGCTGTATAAATAAATTTGCCCTTGATATGATTGCCTATGAGGCCTGGCATTTTCATTTTAAAAAATCAGTAACAGATCTGGGACACACTCAACTGAAGGTTGTTGAGGATAAAATTCAAATGGCTTAGTCCTGGCCTGTGTGGCTCAGTTGTTGGAGCATCATCTCCATAACCAAAGATCACAAGTTTGATTCCCAGTCAGGGCACATGCCTAAGTTGCATGTTGATCTCCTGTCCAGGAGCCTGTGATCCCTGGTCTGGACAGAAGGCAACCAATCAATGCTTCTCTCTCCCATCGATGTTTCTCTCTCTCCCTTTCTCTTTCCCTCCCCCTCTCTCTAAAAGCAAAGAAAAACTGTCTTTCAGTGAGGATAAAAAATTGATTTTAAAAATTTGTGTGGCTTAAATATGGAATAAGAGATCTAGAGTTCCGACCCTTACAGGGTTGGTCAATTCAGTGGCTCAACATGGCCACCAGGGATTCATTTCTGTCCACCTTTCTATTCTGCCATCCTTGCTGCACTGGGTTTTCTCCTCACACTTGTCACCCCCTGGTCACTACATAGCTACACGAGCTCCAGGCAATACATCTTCTTCATACCTATTTTCTTTCTCAGATTCCTTGTTAAAAATAAGTGAAACTCCTTCAGGAGGCTCCTGACACTTCATTCATGCCTCACTGGCAGAAATTCTGTGGCTCGAGTGTTCATAATGCAACCACTAGAAGGAATCATGGACTTTCCATGACTGAGTAATATCATTCTCTAGGTCTGTGGAGAAGCCCAGCTTTCTTGAAGCACCAAATGGCAAATACTTGAACAAAACTGGTTTTCAGTTGGCAAGGAAGGGGAATAGGAAATGGCTACCGGGTAGGAAAATAATTGTGTCTGGTGCATCAGCAATAACAAAGTAACACAGTTGGAAAAGTTACCAGGAGATGCCATCAGTTTCAGTGTGTTTAATTAAGTACATATCAACTTGGTTGTGATTGCAGCCAGCACACCTTGCACCTCAGTCAAAGTTGCCTTGTTATCAGACAACAGTAACAGACTGGGTTTGCTGTTAGCAAAATATGTTTCTAAAAATTCCAATTGTTCAGCCTGTGTATTCTCCAATCCACAGATTTCTGTGTCTAAGAGTTGTCTGGCTATCACTTTGCTTTGTCAATATGCTTTTGGTAGAGGAAGACTAATCAAAATCCTTTTATAGGATTCAAAAAGAGTGACCATAACTCTAACTGCTTTAAGATTTGACATTTCAATGTCTTCAAAAGTAACTTGATACTTCCCGAGACAAATCTGTAGGCAAATTTTTAATAAGCTTGTTAAAATAATTGACAGCTGTGGGAAAAAAGAGATAAGATAAATTTTTTACACATCTATATTTTACATTTAAACTATATGTAAGATAATAATGAATGAAACCATGTGAAAAGAATATAAAAATTAGAAATCAAATAATTTATGTTATGAAACACAAACAATGGCTCACATAATGGGTAACAGTCATGTCCTCTTTGTAGCATTTTTCTACAACCCACACTAATGAGAATAATTAAACAAGATTAGTGGCTTTTCATTTAAAGAGAGCAAGTCCCAATATTAGCAAAATTTTTAAAAAGGGATGATTCTTTTTTACTAACCAGAGCTGATATAATGACTCATTGTTTATAACCTGTTATTCCTCCAGCTTCCCAGAAGGTTCAAGCCTTACACATCGTGAACTGGAAGTGTCTGCCCCATTTAGTCCCACAAGTGACTGGTAGGCAATGGAGAAAGTGGCTGGGGACAGGAACCGGAATTTGACACAGTCCTGCCCTGCTGCCTCTGGTTCTCAACCCCAAGGAAAGAGTTGTTCAGTGAATCACCCTTTCCAGCAGCAAGTTGGTGGTTAAGGCAGTGATTTGATATGAACCTTAATGATGCCCAGGAATGTTTCCTCTCACTCAGTGCCCTATCACCTTCTTCCCCACCAGGAGGAACAAAGCTTTTTGTCCCTGACCCAGGGAAGAAGCTAAGAATAGGAATAGGCATCTCTGGGCAATCTTGGTGCTCAGCACCAAGAGGGTAAATCCTTAATATTCCAAGAGGAGATCAATCTGGAAGGACTAGGAGAAGAGTTTAGAGATTGAAGTCACTTGGGGAAAAAGACTAGCAGGATTTAGACAGGTGGAATCAGGACTATAATCAACACAATTCTATGAGAAAGTTGGAAATAATGTCAGAACCAAGTCAAAAGCATAGTCAAAAGATACCAACTAATTAAATATATATTTATTATATTATTTTATAATATAATAGCTTTTTATATTTTAGATAGGTAGATAGATGATAGATAAAAATCCAGAAGGGAAGGAAAGATGCAATTCTGCTCACAAATTTTTCTGGAGGGAGCTCTCACATGACACAGGCTATTTGGAAGCAGTGGACTCTACACTCCTACTGGGAGGTACAGCTAACCACTTGCTTTTGACTTTCAGGGAAGAATTTCAAGGGACAGGCCTTTTATATTTGCATAGTTGCATGGGGGAAATGTCAGTAGAGATCAAAAATTATTTTATGAGAATATTTGTAGGACCCAGATTTGACCAGGATGGGATGGGCTAATTTTCTCCTTCTTCAGAATAAGATAGAATAGGTTTACATTGCGATTTTACCTGTAAACTTGCAGTTTTGTTTAATTTTGTTTATGTATATGAATGTACAAAGGCAATAGTCTGAAAAGACCCAAAAGATTTTTGTGTCTTTTTTTATGTAGTATATTTATTTTTTTTATGTAGTATATTTATTTCTGGACTCAAAATGCAATTTTAATATAAATCCAGGCTGTAATGAGGACAGAATTTATTGGTTAAATAAATAATTAAATTGGTAGTAAAAGTGCCAGTAGGTAAACTTATTCTGAAGCAGATGGTAGCTGATTCATGGACACAAGATAGAGAATAAAATTACCATCAAAGCCCTGGAGCTAACAAAATTCAGACGGATTTGGAGCAATTCAGTAGCTTCATTATGTTAGCATAATGTTTCATATTCCTAATTAGCACCCTTTCCATTTCCAACAGAAGGAAAACAAAGTTCTTTCTGCTCAGAAAGGGTCTCCATTTAATATTCATTAGTTGCCCTGGTAAATGCTTAAGTTCAGTTTGCTTTTTATTTTCTTAAATGGGTTTCTCATTGATTTTTTTAAATTTAAAAAATGGAGATTAATTCTTTAAAACATGCATTTTTACACTATTACTCAGAACAATGCATTAAGATTTTGTTTTAAAAGTTTACCCAACAGACTGATTGCTTTAATTTCATTCTCGAAAATCAAAATGCGCTGAGATTTAAGTAAAATTAACCGTTGCTAATGGGCTATTGTCCAAACACAATGGTGGTTTATTTTCAAAGCTCATACTTCCTTCAAGTGGGGTTTTCTCATTTGTACCACATTCCTGAGTCTTTCTAGCAGCCCTTATGATTCACACAGATATAAAGCAGATGGAAACAATTTGCCTGAAAGAAAACTGGATGGGATTCATTTATACATTTAGGCTCTCCTTCTCAAAATAATTGTATGCCATTCGGGTACTTTTACGTAATTTACAGTTAAATGGAAAAAAAATCAGCTATGCAGTCCAGGTTGAAAATTCTTTAAAAAAAAAATGCTCTTTGGACAATGTGGTAGGCAGAACCATGGCCCCTGCAAAGATGTCTGCGCCCTAATCCCTGGAACCTGTAAATACATTAGATTACACAACAAAGGGGAACTGAGGTTGCGGATGGAATTAAGATGACCAACTGGCTGCCCTTGAGATGGGGAGATTATCCTGGTGGGCCCAATGTAATTACAAATGTCCTTACAAACAGAAGGAGGAAGTAGAAGAGTGAGAGGCAGAGAGATTTGAAGACGCTATGCTGCTGCTTGCAAAATTGAAGGATGGGTCCATACGCCGTGGGTCCAGAAGGTCTCTAGAAGCTGGAAAAGCCAAGGAAATAGATTCTTCTCTTGGGCCTTCAGAAGGAATGCGGTCCTGCTGACACTTTGCTTTTAGGCCACCAAGAACCTGTTCAGATATGATAATAAATTTGAGTATGTTTAAGCCACTAAGTCTGTGGTGATTTGCTGCACCAGTAATAGAAACTAATGCTGATGGTATAGAGTGGCTGCGCGGGATGCCTTCCAGAGCTGGCTACCATCGTTACTGCCAGCCTTCATCCTCTATTCAGTAATCATATTTTGAACACTTGCCATGAGCCAGGCACGGTTCTGAAGAGGGTTAGGAACATGGCCCTGTCCTCAGAGAAGTTGGCAGTCCAGTAAGGGAAACAGACTCATAAACGCATAGACAGAACAACTGGAATAAGTATTTTTTGAATTATGTATAACACGCACTTAAAAAGCAAGTGCCTATGTAACAGCCTGGGCTTCCTCAGTTGAAAACAAATCATTTATTCTCTTGACCCACAATTTGTCTAACTAGTGACAACAATATATTTCACCAAAGATATCTGAGGGAATAAAGATGATATTCTTGAAAGGTTTGCCCAGTTATTCCTAATTATGTCTTTAGATCTGACCAGTTTTGCTGGCAGAAGCTATCAGAGACTTCATCACAGGTGATGTCTGGGCTGGGCAAGAGTCTCCAGGGCCCTCAGTCGGTGCTTTGTGGCTCGGTGTCTATGCCCACAGGAGATTTTAACTGTAGCTGAATCTGTAAAGCAAGTTAGCTTTGCCCACGTTGTTCCTGTTTTTAAAACTCTTCCTTCTAATACTACTTCTCAATTACCCAGAAAACTTCCTCTACTGTAGTGAAAAAGTTACCTAAAATTAATTAATAGGCAGTAATACTGATTTTGTATATTAAACCTTCAAAGCATATTAAAGGTGTTCAAAACAGGTTTCATGCCAAAGAAATTAATTGATTACTGGAGGTAAAATATCAAGCACTGTGATCCTGGGGAAAGAGAAGCACTAGATGCAAATTGCATGTGGTTTAATCAAACCATTATAGACAACCCTGTCAGCTGATGCCAAACAGCTATAACTACAGACAAGACTCCACCACAGAACAAAAGCAGTTCAGAATTATGGTTCAATAAGCTAAATATTATGCATATTAAAACATTAAAAGTGATAAGCTAATAATCATAACAATAAAAAGATTGTATCTGGGGAAAAAGGAACTGAAGGTATCACGCATCCAGAAAATAACTAATAATGTGTCTCAGGAGAATGGACTGGGTAATGATATGAGCAATTTGGAGCAATAGGCGCACTTATTGAGAACATCCAAGCTTTGTAGACAAGTTTAGAAGAATTATCTTTAACATCAATTAATACAATTTTCTCTCTGTTTCCTTTTTGCCACTGGTTCAGAAATTACACTCATCAAATTACTCTCAACTACCATTACTAGTATACTTGAAAATGTGATGTCTTATAATTATAATAATACACTAAAATTTTTTAAATGGTTCTCTCAGTTGTGCAGTGACCTTAGAAATAATTTTCTTTATGAAAGGCAAGACTTGCCTTTTATAGAACTAAATACTGTGTTTTGCTGTGTATAATGTACTCCTGTTTATTATACACAGCAAAAAATGGGCACCCACAATTTTGGCCCAAAATTTTAGAAAAAAATCTTTTCTTTTATTTTCTTAATTCAATTATTTATGTATTTATGTTTAGGTACTTATTCATATTATAAAATAATTTTATAATTCTTTGTATTATTATTATGTATTATTTTAGTGCATAAGCATAAATAAAAGAATTAAAAACATTTATATAGATACAGAATTAGTCCTACCCATGTATAATGTGCGCCCTTATTTTTCCCTAAAAAATTTGGACAAATAAAGTGTGCATTATACATAGCAAAATACAGTAACTTACTAAATGAATCATTTAATGCTTGTTAATTTTATGGTATTCTATCACTAATACTTTGGTAGAGATATTGACTCCCAGCCAGTCTTCCTTTTTTCATAGAATTGTTCTTGGTAAAATAAATGAAATCAATAAGTATGAGTCTATCGTGATATATCAACAGAGACTTACTAATAGCTTAAAGTGTAAGACTTTCAAGTTGCCTTTTAGTCTTAAAAGTCAAGATGATAATAGCAGAAATATGATCAATGATTGCCTATTCTTCTTTTAATGTGAGAAAAGGAATTAAATGAAACTCAGCTCACATCACCTCTCAGTTGATCTAATTGGCCTCCAGAAGTCCTGAACAGCCATCATTGTCATGAAAAACTTGTCAAGAGAAGTCATTCAGAGGAAAAACGAGTCAGACATCTATCTACACTTGTGGAAGAGAGAAGAGCTTAGATCAGGATGCAAATACATTTTGTTAGACAAATAGGGAATATGAAAGTGAAGGAATTCACCTTTAAAACATGTTTGTAAAATATGTGGTTCATCCTTGTGCCAAATATATCACAGATATTTTCTGTGGCAAGAGCCAATGGCAAAATCTTTAAGAAAGGGGGAAATATAAGAGGGTCATTATAAATAATGTATCTTAATTTCAGTACCTGCTATGATGAAAAGGGTGAATGTCATTAAAAATAGGGGCACATATCTAGAAAAGCACAGAGGAATGGAAACCAAGGACACTCTGTGTGGAGAGAACAGAACAACTCAGTTTTTCTCTCTGCCATCCAGTGATGGCCCACATGGAAAAAAATGTATGAATCATCCATCAAATACTCAGGAAGGCTTTGACTCTCCCCATTTCACGTTGTCCACAACAACACCCAAAGATGTGACCATATCATCGTTACTAAACTACGCAAGTCACCAGAAGATTTGATTGCAGCTTGTTGCAAACAGGGAATAAATCAGAGTAACCTAGTTCAGTGGTTCTCCACTTTGGCAGGTGTTAAAATCACCTGGAGGGCTTGTTAAATACAGATGCCTGAGTCCTGCCCCAGGGTTTCTGATGCAGTAAATCTGATGTAGGACCTAAGAATTTGCATTTCAATCAAGTTCCCAGATGATTCTGTTGGTCTGGTGAGTATACTCTGAGAACCCATGTGGAAACTGGCACATTAGATACCTTTCATGCAGGTATCTTAATAAACCACCTGTAAAAATCCTTGTAATAACTGTCTTTGTGATTGAATGTGATATAATTCATCATGCCATGATGTCTCTACTATTCAAAAATTATTTCTTGCCCTGACTGGTGTGGTTCAGTGGATTGAATACTGGTCTTCGAACCAAAGGGTTGCTGGTTTGATTCTTAGTCAGGGCACATGCCTGGGTTGCAGGCCAGGTCCCCAGTAGGGGGCATGTGAGAGGCAGCCACACATCGATGTTTCTCTCCCTCTCTTTCTCCCTCCCTTCCCCTCTATCTAAAAATAAATAAATCTTTTTAAAAAACAAAAGTTATTTCCCAATGTTTTAAATATGCATCTCCTCTTTCCACCTATACTAAATTCCATGAATGCCTCCAATTCCTCATACCTCCCTTTAACCACACATTTTACAATTTTCCCTAGAAGAAAAGAGGCAGAATAGATTTTCCTTACTCTTCAGTTCAGGGTTGTGCTTGCTTTGGCTACAGAATGAGGCAAAAGTGACAGTGTACAGTTTCCAGACAAGACCTCAGGAAGCCTTGTCTTCTACTTCAGTTTACAGCATCATGAGAAAGACAAGCCTGAGCCAACCAACTGGACCCAACAGAAAGATAAGACTCAGAGCTGATCCAGCTGAGCAGCCTACCAAGGTTGGCCTAGAGCAGAACTGGCAGCCAAACCACAGACACATGAAAAAGCCGAGCCATACTCAGCCATGCCCCACTGACATGAGCCAAGCCCCACCAGGATCAGCTGATCACCAGTCAATCCATAAATGTGTAAGTTCTATGAATAAATGGTTATTTATGCCATTGAGTTTCAGGATGATTTATTAGGCAGTAAAGCTTACTTAATACATGAAGTAAGTTATTATTGTGCAAGTTATTATTCCCAAGATCTGAAATCTATTCACATTTGTTTCCAGAATATAGAAATTCTCCCAAATTATTGATTTTGATAAAAATGGAAATAAAATTGTTAATACTTGACACACTTTATAATTTTGCTATTCTTTATTAGACATTAAAGGGCTTTTTTATTTTAGGTTTGACTATATAGCCACATTATTCAGGATCCTTTAACATAAATAATAGACACTTTTAAAAAAGGTAAATGGCATTACATTTGATGACAGAGAGGATTGTATTGTTAACTTTGATAATAAATTTAAAACTACTGACTTCTCATAAGGTTACACAGCTAGAATTACTTTCCCTTCAACTATCTGATCCACAGAAGTTCACTGAATTTCTCATCAATAACTCATTGTAAATTTTTAAAAAACCAATTTTATTCCTTCAAGACAAGAGATTTATATAATAAAAATATCGAGGCAACCTATCTTCGTTCAGCATAATTAAGGGCTCAAAAGAAGCACTTAAAAAATCAATCTATTCAAAAAGTACCAGAGAGAAAAAGTATATATATTAAGCTATCAAGATAAATTAAACACAACAGTTTTTTACAAGACACTAAAATATATGTACAACAGTAATATTGTATATATTACATTAGAATGCAAACCAGTCAAGTAATTTCTTTGAAATTCTTTTCCGAAGAGTTGATTCAAACTATTCTGCTTCATTCTTCATTTACATTTGACTATATGACGCTTTCAATTCTTGCTTCTCAGTATCTTGATATTGTTGTTTAACAGAGGCCAAAGTGACTGCTTATTTATGCCTTTTTTTAGGTTCTCCTGACAGATTTTCAATGGGCTCAATTTTTTTTTGCAGTGTAACCATTCCTTATATTACCCATTCCCTATCACATCCATTATTGTGAAAGCAACAGCATTTTTTTGTATGTTGCCCAAGTCCTCTGAGGGGCAAGGGCTTGCCTCTCCCCAAGGACATCTGGGAAAGACTGTGTTTTGGGCAATCAATACATTTCACAGTTATTAAACATATTTATCCATCCATGCATGTGACAAAATTTTACTGAGGGCAATTATGTGCCAGGGACAGTTTTAAGCTTTGAGGATAGAGCAGTGACTAAAACATACTCCTTGCTTTCTTGGACAGACAAAAGTATGTATAAAATATAGCAGGAAGACATAAGTACTATTTTAAAAAATAAGGGAAATAGACATTTATTTATTTTCCCTGAAGAACTTCAGATAGGATTTCTAATTCCTTTGGCACATCATTTTTAAATGGGATGCTAAAAATTTAGGATATACACACAGAGCAAATTTTGCTGAGTAAATGCCAAAGAGAAAAATGTTCCACAAAAATATGCTAAAACCCCTTCCACAGACACCTAGTTTTCCAGTGCCCCTGAATCTACCAATGAAGTTAGAAATGGATGTTTTCAGGCATTTTGGAAGTGAAGGAAAAATAACAATGCATGGCTTCTAATCAGGCACACATGTAAGGTGACAGAGGGAGAGTTTTGAAAATGAGAATTGTTTGACTATATTTCATTACTCTTATCTTCTCTCCTTTTGACATACTTTTGTATAAAGAAAAGCTTCTGAACAACAAAAAAAAAAAAAAAAGGAGAGAAAAACAAAACAATTTTTCCAATGACTTGCACTAAAGCAAAAAGGAGTTAAGATGAAATCGAGCCTTGAGGTGCAGGAACTTGTGTTAAGATAAAGCTTAAACACTTTCAGTGAAGAACAAGATTAGCACAGATTCTTCTCAGGAAAGTGCAGCCTTAGCTGCCTTAATATGTCAAAAAACAACCCCAAAGGTCATTGGTCTCCCTGAGGCCTGATCATCAGCTATAATGCCCGATTGGATCCTATTGAGCAAGTGCAAAAGAGCCCTGAGGCGCAAGGGGCAATCCCCCAGACCCGCTGTCTTCTCTATTCCAGTTTCTAAGGGTTGCGCGCGGCCCCTACTTGCAGGAGCTGTGTTCACTAACCCACTGCTGTTCCACTTGGAGCTCCACTTCTCCAGGGAAATGATCTAGCCCCAAGAGTGAAGAGCTCAACTCAGTGAACTTAGGAACACCATTTTAGTATGTCAATATATAATTAGGAGAATAACAGTATTTACTTCATCAGGTTATTAAAATTATAAAATGAGCCAATATTTGCAAAATACTCAAAATACTGCTTATTGTATAGTAAGTGCTAATGTGCTTGCTAAATAGTGTAAGTAAATACACATGAGATAAAAATGTAGTAATAGCCTGCTTGCTTTGGGAATGAAATGAAATATTGTCTATGGTACTTTCACTGTTTCTTCCTATGGATACAGCAGGTACCTTGCAGGATGCCCTCGCATCACTAGACTCTGTTTAGGCTCAGTTTAATTAAGGCACCTACATGTTTCTGGCTCCCATTTTGATCTAACGCTGGAGTCGCCAAAATGGGATCTTTGTACTCTAGGAGGAGTGTGAGACGATACGCTAAGCTGAGTAAAGAAACTATTAGAACTTCTCTTGTTATTTTCTATCTAAAAATAAAATAATAATTTTATAACTATTCATTTAAATCACAATTAGAAATTATGCTTTAATACATATTACACAAATTGACAGGGATATCTCAGTGTAAATTTTAAATAAGTATATTTATTGAGACAGACAAAAATGTTTTAATGATGAAAGCTTCTGAGAGTACAGGTCATTTATATATTCTTCCCTGTGTCAGGACCAATGAAAGAATGTGTATGCACATTTTTACTTACAAGTCACAAAATATAGTATGAGCTTTCCTAATGTGAAGTTTGGGGGTCCCTGGAGGATTCATGGATGGAATTCAGAAGGAATGTGAGCCCCTTAAGATAGCATAAAGTATTTTATATGACTATTTATGCATTTTACTGGGCTTTAGTATAATTTTGAAAAAACCAGTGACTCCCCCAAAATTCGTGAGTTGAGGGAAATTTTTCCAAGTTTGGAAAGTCTATTTTAAGGCATTATTTGAACACCTCCTTTCAACAAACACAATTTAATTACAGAATAAATTGTTTCTAAAGAATTAAAGTGCTC
The DNA here is from genome assembly GCA_039655065.1 of Glossophaga mutica. Classification (NCBI taxonomy): domain Eukaryota; kingdom Metazoa; phylum Chordata; class Mammalia; order Chiroptera; family Phyllostomidae; genus Glossophaga; species Glossophaga mutica. Next base: position 166,410,539 of record CM077303.1, read on the forward strand.
CAGAGAAAGGACGTCAGCATGATGGCAGTGTAAGAGGTCCTCCTTTTTTCCTCCCTTCTGAAACAACTAATCAGGCATCTATCAATAAACACAAGTGAGAGATGTGGGATCCAGCATCTTATACTAAAGTGGGAGGAACCGCACCCCCTTGTACATCCTGTAATTGGCAGGCAGACCTCCATACACTCTACAGAACCAATAGAGCCAGCTCCTTTTCCCAACTCCTTTGTCATGGTTTGTGAGAAACTAGGGAAGATGACGTGGACAGATACCCATGGACAAAAAAGAATTTGTAGAAATCCAGCCTTCCTGAGGGGAGATTCCAACATGCCATTGGAGGAAAGGTTAAAAAAAAAACTGATGCAGGGAAGAGGATAAAAGGAACTTTGCCAACACTACCCCTCCACTAATATGACACAGAGTGGGGCTGAACCATCTGGAAGCCATCTCTGCCATGGGGTAAAAGGAGAGTGTGAGTGAGTGCCCAGCTACCCCATCTGGGAGGTAGATGGAAAACCCCATTTCTCTCTAGCAGCACCCAGAGTACTGAGATTGGATCACCTTGACTAGGAGGAGGAAGGAGATCAGAAAGAGGCAGATAAAAATATAAAGGGCATTAAAGTGATGCAGTTCATGCTGAATGCATTCAGGAAGTCATGAGGCTCTGGAAGAACCTCATTCAAGGATGTCCCTACTAGGTCCACAGGCATCCCCCTCCCACCTCCACAAAGCTCCACATTCTAATCCCATACCTTCCTCCACCCTGCAGCTGGCTTTTTGTGCTCACTTAGGAGTGCAGCAGTAAGAGCCAGTCCTATAAATCAAGTGCTCTCTGAAAAACAAGAGAATCTATAGACAAGTGAGAAACCACCAGTTTGAGCTGTGGCACCACCTTCCGGAAAACAAAAGAGAAATTTCTAGCAATAGGTCTGCTGAGTTATAAGAACTAGAGAAGACAAAAAAGCTTAAGAAATCTACCAAAAGAAGGAGCAGGATATAACAGGACAAATGAACAGAATACCCCAGGTGAAGGCAACTAGTAAAGTTTGAGGAGGTATCTGCTAAATCAAATGTGAAAGTAGCAATGCAAAAAATAGAAGGGACAGGTAGAATCAAGAAAACAAGTCAACACTAAAAGATAATAATCATTCAATAACTGAGCTCAAAGGCACAGAATTTTGTGATCTCGCTGATAAAGAATTCAAAAAGTTGTTTTGAGAAAATTCAATGAGCTACAAGAAAACTCAGAAAGACAATTCAATGAAATCAGAAAAGAAAATCTTGACCAAAATGAGAAATTTAAAAAAAAGAAATAGAAATCATAAAAAGTAAATAAAAAATCTAAAGCTGATGAATTCAATGAATGGAAAGGAAAAAAATGCAGTAGAGAGCATCTACAACAAGTAGGTGAAGTCAAAGGCAGAATAAGTGATCTGGAGAACAAGAACTTTGAAATAACCAAATCAGAAGAGACAAAAAAGAATAAATAAAACCTACATAATCTATGGATTCCATCAAACATGCAAATATTAGAATAATTAGGTTTTTAGAAGAAGAGAGATAGAAGGGACAGAATGTTTATTCAAAGAAATAATAGCTGAGGACTTCCCAAACTGCAGACTCTTGTACACCTAAGTTTACAAAGCTAATGTATCACCCTATCACCTTATGTAAAATGACCTCCTTCAAGACACATTATAATGAAACTGTCAAAAATCAAAGACAAGGAGAGAATTCTAAAGCAGCCAAAGGAAAAAAAAAATTGCAACCTACATAGGAACACCATGAGCTATGAGTGATTTTCTCTTTGCATTTCACTTTAGGAAGAATTATTGACATATCTTCAATCTTACCCATTCTCCCCTGGGCCATGTCCAGTCTACTCAAAGGCATCCTTTATTTCTATTACTCTGTTTTTGATTTCTAGCATTTCCTTTTGATTCTTTCTCAGAGTCCATCTCTCTGCTTACATTATCCATCTGTTATTGCACATTGTCCACTTTTACTATTAGAGCCTGTAGCATGTTAATTACAGTTACTTTAAATTCTCTGTACGATATTCCAAAACATGTGTTGTTTGTGTTTGGTTCTGATGCCTGTTTTGTCTTTTCAAAGTTTTTTTTCTTTTTTTTTTTTATATATTCCTTGGTGATTTTATATTGTTGTTGAAACCAAACACAGTATGTTGGGTAAATCTGTATTGTAAGGTTTTATATTAACTTGGCTAAGAGTTGGGCTGTGTTTGGTGTTTGCTGTGTCTGTAAATATCAGAGTCTTCAATATTCTACAGAGTCCCTGTTTTTGTCTCCGTTGGTGTCTTTGGGTTTCCCTTAGGAGTACTTTTTAACTAAAGTCTGTGCCTTGCAGCTCTTTCAGGAATAATCCAGTTATTACTTTGGACTCTTACTCATGTGGCTGTAAAGAGTGGGGAAGCACAAATGCTCTATAATATTATTATTAAATCTCAGGCTTTCTGTGGGCCTATGTCCCTGAAACACAAATGTTTCATAACTTTTATTTGCCTACTATTCGCTGAGTCAGGAAGGCTAGGGGATGCTGGAGTTGGGCAATTGCCCTTGATAAAGTCTTTCCCCTGAGCTGTAGGCCTTTGTTATGGTGGATGCTTCGGGTATATTTCAAAATAGTGACTTTCCTCCTCTCTTTGCCAGAAACATAAAGGGATTTCCTTTGCTCTTCACCAGGAGAATATATTAGGGCTCCTGGAAATAAAGTCTTGAAAGTGTGGCAGTCCCCCAAAGTTGTGGCCCCCAGTTTATCACTCTCATGCTAGTCCACACCCAGCCTGGAGCAACTTGTCAAAATTATCATTTAAATGTTTCTACCAGTTGTGGCTCTAGTGTCTTCTGCTTCAGTTAAGCTGATCTCAGCTGTGATTCTTTGTATTCACCTGTCTCTCTAGAGTTCAGAGTGGTAATTTACCCTACAATCTCAATTCTGTAATAGATCCAAGAAAAGTCATTGATTTTCCAGATTGCTCAGCTTATTTCTTGCTGTAAGGATGGAAGTGAGGACTTCCAAGCTCTTTACTTATCAGAGGTAAAGCTGGAAGTCACACATGGGCTTTGCAAACCTCTGCTGGCCTGAGAACCTGCTCTGCTATCAGAATGTCCTCAGCAGTACCTGCCTGCTCTTGCTGCTTCCCTGTGAGCCATAGCCAGTCACAGCCTGGTCCTGGGATCATGTAACTGCAGAATGGCAAAGAAAGGCACTTAGACAGGTTGTGCATTCTACTCATCCACTCCACCCCAAATTAGCCTGAAGAGAACTCCACAAGGGGTTAGAGTTTCTAATCCCAACTCAGTGAGCAAAGCTTGTCCTGAGTACAATAGTGAGAATAAATGGGCATTTATGCCCATCATTTTCAGTGGCAGCACCCAAGGTGCTTACTGGTCTCAGACTACTGGGGTTCCCTTACTTTACATCCCTGCACAGTCCAGTTCAAATAATATTTGGGGTTTAGATTTCTATTAGCATGGTTTTAAAGAGCCTGTAAGAACTCTCCAAGTAGAAAAAGTTAAAATAACATCAAATGTGTTTTAAACTGAAAGGTCACAAGCAAGAGGCATTTGAGAAAGTATAAAACTGAGATCTTGGGTATCAAGACAATGCTAATCTCATCAGCTACCTGAGGCATAAATATCAGGAATCTTAATAGAACCTAATTACGAGTTAAAAATAACTGGAAAACGTCGAAGTGTATACAGGGTTGCATTAACTGAATGAATAACTCAGACAGTAGTAGAAGAATTTAGAGGAAGAGTAATTGCTTCAGTCTGGGAGTGGTCAGAAACATTAGATAATCTCCCAACATCTTTTTAAGTCTCACTGCTAGCTTCTAGAAGAATACCAAGAATGAAAGAGAATTTCAGTGGATAGGGGTGAGAAGTAACCCAGCATTTATTATTCTTTATGTTCTCAAAGCATTTCAGACAAAATGGATATGTCAGCTCCATAATTGAGTCCAGGTCTCCATCTACTAGGAGGGTGAGGTATGTGATGGAACCATTCATTCTGTTCAGGTCCAGGCAGCCAGTGACAGGGGCAGTACGTTTTGTTCCCTGACTGCTGACCAGCCACATAACTCATTACAGAATTCAGAAGTCTTGTGGTTTTATCTATAAGGTTCTGTGTTGGAGGTGCCCACAGTTCTTATAAACTCATTTTCATTTGTGTGCTAGGTAAATTGATTCAGGGAACCATCTGGCAGAATCTGTTATAGAAATCTCAGTCTATTTTACCACTGAAGAAATGTCACCACACTAAAGTCTTTGATAAGACCCAGAGCTTTTGCTTTATTACTTAATCTTTAAAAAATTAAGTGACCATAAATTTTATTGCTATCATTGCAAGGTTGTGTTTGGCCCTTTACAGATATATGAATACTTCTGGCTCTGACATTGGGGGAGGATCTCATTATCTTTATCCTTGTTAAAGATGAGATTTAAACTGCTGGTAGACCTGGGGAAAACTTATTGCTTTAATCTCTCAAGATCCAGCCTAAATATCACTCCATATATGAAATATTCTTTTGACTCCTGTAGCATTTTTTATATTCTCCTATTGAATCACACCTACTTCATTGTAACTAGTTTATAGGAATAAATGCCAAACTCCCCAGTTAGACAGTAAACACATTGAGATACAGGACAATACTATTTCTCATTGCACCTCCATTCCTAGCACTGTGCCTGGGAAACAGGAAGCACTCAGTCAGTGTTGAATGAGGACTCTTGAATCTATCACTTCTAATTATTTGATTAAGTTGAACACACAGGTATTTAGCCTTCCTACATCTTAACCACACATATGACTGCAGTTAGCACAGAAGTGGGAGATACAGAACTGGGAGTGGGCTAGCTCGGGGTGGCCAGTGGTGGTGGACAGTGTGGATGGCCTTGAACCCACTCCATGAGGTCACATGGGAGTCCGAAGAGCTAGGGTGATTGTTTCTGGGCTATGTATTGACTCTTGATTTTATAGTTCCTTTTCCAACCTTCTGATTTTTCCAAAGTTTTCCATAGGAACTTTTACTTTTGTGATTGAACAAGGACTGGACACATGCATATTTTCATATAAAATAAAATAATATTTCTAAGGAACAAGGCTTATATTATTGTTACCACTGTAGAGACCTGCTTACTTCTATCATGTTTTTTTCTGCTCTCTTAAACTTGTGTAGATGCCATAACCAAAATAAGGATGTAATTTCCTAAGGTGACTATTTTGAATGGGCAACACTTGTGTTTCATTACCATATTTCTTTATCTCTTCATTTTGGCAGCCTCCCTGTGTTTGTTTCTGCGTGTTAGGTAGAGCTGCTTTGACTCTGTGTCTTGGTAGTGTGACTAATATAGTAGGTGTACTGTAGGGTCCAGAGCCACAGCCTCCTCTATCACCCAAGGTAGGCTTGAGGTGTGCCCTCTGTATGGACTGAGTGTACACCCTCCTATTGTAGTTAAGCCTTGATTGCTATTGGCAGATCAATGGAAGGGATTTTCATATTCAAGGACTGGCGACTGACCACCAACATCCACCCTCTGTGGAAGATCAAGCTGTGCAGGGTGGGTGGTGTTCCTATGTGGTCTGTAGCTGTCCACTGGATGGTCTGGCCCTGGGGTTTCCCTTGGTGGTACAGGCCAAGCTCAGTTCCCACCTGTGTTTTGCCCTGGGGCACCCTGCCTGAGCTATAAAGCAATCTGAGATGGCTGCTGCTTTTGCTGAGCTTGGAGATTCACAGGGGAAGACAAGGTGTGAATGCAGGCTGGCTGCTGCTAGTGCTGGGCCTGGGGCTCACTGAGGCCTACTGTTGCTTTTCTGAGAAGATTTAGGAAGTTGTGAAGCATGAGCCAAGATCAGCCATTAATATGGAAAAGCATTTTGGGTGGTCCATAAGTTGGGTGTGGCAGAGTCTTTGGGGGTCTCTAAGGTACCTGAAACAGGGTTAGCCTGGTTGATAGAGTTCTAGATATGATACTAGCTTGCTGGCTCTGTGGCTCTGTGAGGGGAAAGTTTAGAAAAGAAACAATGGCCTCTGCTCACCTTGATGCCAGACACTTCATTTTCTCCCAGTATGCCACCAGTGCCTTTCAAGCTGCTACCCCAGTGCTGGGGCTCAGAGGGAGTGAGTCTGAGTAGGTGAAATCCTGTGTGGGTTCTGTATGAACTGCTTGGGGCTCCAGAAGTTTCTTCCACTAAATCCCTGCTGGGTTTTGCAGCCAGAAGTTGTGGGGACTTATCTTCCTGGCACTAGAACCCTGAGCTGGCAGGGCCTGGTGTGGGGCTAGGACTCCTTGCTCTCAAGATATTCCTCCTGAATTTTTCCACCACATGTGGGTGTGCTACCAGCCCATTCCACATCTGTACCCATCTTACCAGTCTGGATGGGTGTGATTTCTTTAATTCTATAGTTGTCAGGCTTCAACTAGGTTTCCGATGGTTCTGAGTGATGGTTAGTTGTAATTTTGACATGGTTGTGTAAGGAGGTAGGCCATTCTGCTTATGCCACCATCTTGACCAGAAGTCAATTATGAAGAATTTAGATAAATGGTTAAAGTCAATGGTTAACCATTGGAAAATAGTAATGAATATTGCCTTTCTGGCAGAAGGGAGAAGATACTGCATTTGTTAAACCTGAAATCTTACAGTTATACACACACAAAAATTAAAAGGTTTTCAAATTAAAGGTTTTTATACTAATCTGGTAAATATTAAATTACTATATACTTCCATAGTATGACTTTATGATGTTATTAATACTTATTCATTCAGTTGCCTAGAAATGACAGGCTTATTTTAGTTTACAGTTATAGCTTTGGCCACTCTGAGCATATTATTTTCAAAGTTGTGATTACCTATGAAAGTTATTGTCTAATGCCAAATGTATTTGTAGAAAATTCTCTTTTGTAAATTCCCAGTTGCTGACCAAGATCACATTCTAAACATTATTTAGTCTTTCTATCCATCCTTTCAAGTCCCCAGGAGCATGTGGTTCCAGTAACTGGCTCTCTCACAGTGCGATTTAATTTTATCTTCTATTTAGAATCGTCTTTCTCTCTTGGCATTTGAGTCTGGTGGTGCTGATACACTTAAATAAAGTCTTCCAAAGGTGAAAAATATATATCATTTTATAATAACTGTCTATATTCTAATCTTCCACAAAGAGGCTAAAATATTTAAATACTACTGACATTTTGAAAAGGACTTTCAAACTCATTGAATTAATCGTGTGATGCCAGTTACAAGTACAAATTTGCTGGAGCTATGTCAGGACTAACAAACTAAAGAGAAAATGATCAATTATCCACTGAAACCCATGAGTGTGCTGACTAAGACAAATGTCAGTCTTGAAATCTTTTCATCACTCCTCACCTATTAACGCTTACCAATCATTTATCTGCCATTTCTAATATGAGCCAATCTTTTCTTGAAATTTTTATGTAAAATGTGTTCTCTCATAAACCATACCACTTCTTTTTGTGGCAATTTTTGAAGAACTCAGTTACTATGTTGGTATTCAAGGGACATTTGCTGAAAAATGGGGTAATCTCTGAATTTCATGTAAATCAAGCCAGTATCTCATGCACTGAAAACAGTTAGAAGTGAAATGAACTGCCTTCATAAACAGCTTGAGATGTAAATGAAGCAAGAAAGCTCTGTATGTTTTAAGCACACATAAATTCCAGGATTTTTTTTTTTTTAAAGATTTTTTTTTATATATATTTTTTTTAAAGATTTTTTTTCTTTTAGATTTTATTTATTTATCTTTAGAGGGGAAGGGAAGGAGAGAGGGAGAGAAACATCAATGTGCGGTTGCCTCTTGTATGTCCCCTGCCGGGAACTGGCCTGGCAACCCAGGCATGTGCCCTGACTGGGAATCGAACCGCGATCCTTTGGTTCACAGGCCCGCGCTCAATCCACTGAGCCACACCAGCCAGGGCAAATTCCAGGATTTTGTACTATCTAGTACGATACAACTTTCAGCGGGGTGTGGCAGGAACATCTTTGTGATGGGGGAGTGAAGAACATTTTCTTCCCTACCAAGCTTTTCTTCATGCTACCTAAGAGAGGGACAGTTGCAGAATCATGGAAGGATAAAACTAAATCTTAAAAAATTATCTAACACAAGCACCTGTAAATGAGGAAATTGAGACCCATACAAGTTGTATAATCTACATGACAGCTTGGGGAAGGACCAAGAGGACCACTGGGACTTTAAGGGAAATCTATAGAAGCTTTAATCTTTGGTACAGGTAAACCTGAACCTGAGTTGAGGGTAAAAAATAAAGTTGACAGAAAAGTTTCCATCTCAAAGATAATTCCTGGCATCTTTCAAGTCAAGATTAAAAAGAAAAGAGAAAAGTCAAGGGAAGATGAGTAAGGATGACAATAGTTCTGAAACATAGAAGATATCTAATTGTGCCCTGGAATTGTTTACTTTGCAAATTTGCTTTAAATTGGAATGTCAAGTAAGATTTTATAAAGCAAGTCCTTACTGCACATGTAATATTTGTTAGAGAAAACTATTTCGTCACACACAGACATGAACACCAATGAAGAACTAAAGATTAGAGCCCTGGATGGATTGTTCAGGCGGCTGAAGTGTCATCCTGTGCACCAACAAGATGTGGGTTTGCTCCCCGGTCGCATACCCAGGTTGCAGCTTTGACCCCCAGTTGGGGCACACATGGGAGGCAACTGACCCATGTTCCCGGTCACACTCACATCTCTCTCTCTCAGTCTCTCTCTCTCTCTCCTGGAATTTCATTTTAAAATCAGTTTTCCTTTTAATTGTGTAATATTATATCACCTAGAAGCAACATATCCCAAATGCAGGAACAAGCAGGAAATAAATACCACTTGGGAGGCTTGAATTGCAAAATTCAGTAACAAAATGATATTGCCCACAGCTCTCGGTATGTAAATTGTTATGAACTATTACACATTGTCTTCAATTGTCATGTGTGTACAAATATTGTCTCCCAACAATTTCTAGTTTCATAAGCATTACAGTTATGTCCCCTACCACCTATAAAGCCCTGTTTATTTGCATACGATACTTAACAATCTTAATGGTGCGACAGCTAGTTAATAAATATTAGATAAAACTGAATTAATTAAACTCAACGTTCTGTTACTGATAAATAACAGCATGTTTGGAAAGATATAATTTTAACTTAGAAAAATCATATATATATATATATATAGAGAGAGAGAGAGAGAGGTTGATTCCCCCTCTCTATCACTTCCCATCCTTCCCTGGCCCCCACCCTTAGTGCAGTGCTATGGTATCAATTTTACTTCTAGAATTCATCGATTGAGAAAATTTTATGAATGTGTTCAGAAAACTGCTGCTGAGACACAATTGCTACCACACACCCCTCCTTTCCCTGTCCACAGTTGGGTGTGACGCGTGCACACTGAAAACCGCTGGAATAATCTTAGGAGCATATTTTAAGGATGTCAATAAAAGATAGTAAATTAAGATCCCCAAGGTACCTTTGAACTAAGTTTGGAAAATATTTGGAAACCTGTAGAAGCATGTGAACAGCATATCTGATGAGGACATAAATTATTACAAGAATAGAAAATTTAAACAGCAATAGTAGAAATCAGCATGAGTTTTGCCAACTGATGACAATTTTCTGGGACTACCAGGAGAAACAGCTGTCTGCTGGGACATAGGTGCACAATCTTTGTTGGGGTTTTCCCCAGGCACCTTTGCATATTGTATCTTCCAGAAACAATTCTTTGTGTTCACAATACAGATAGCTCCTTTTTCTCTACTTAAATATTGCACACATTATACAAAAACTCACATTTTACGTAAGTATTTGGAAAAAAATAAAACTTGCCTGAAATCCCACTATGCTGAGGTGGATTACCACCACTGTATTCAAGTGTTTATTGACCTTTTGGATTTGCTCTTTTGTGAATTATGTATTCACCACCTCTGCCCATGTTATGGTCTTTTCTTTATCAGACTGTAAACACTCTTTGTATGGTACTAATATAAACTGTTTTTGTCAATTGCTTTGCAAATATTTTTGTAGTTTTGTTATATCAAAGCTTTTATTTTTGTAGTATTTATAGTATTTGTAGTATTTTGTAGTATTTAAGCTTTTATAGTTGGTACTTTGCTATATGGAAGCTTCTATGTTTATAGAGTCTAATGTGTCTGTTCTTTCTCTTGCAGTTTCTGGGTCTTCTGTGCAGGGAGATGGGCTTTCTAGAACATTGTGGAGCTGCAGACATTGATGGGTGTATTATTTGCTGTAAGAACTAGAGGAATATAAGTTTGTCAAGTTTCCCAAGTGCATTAATGTCTGTTGTTCCTGAGTGGGGATGCAAACCTATAAAATGATAAGGACGGCACAAAATTTGGGCTGTTTCTCTCCTGGCAAGACCCCACCCCCACTGACTGTGTCACCAGCAGTTGTACACCCCACAGGCACTCCAGGGGAAACCAGCAGAGGCATGTCCAAGTGCATTTGTTCTGTAAATGCACCTCACTGCTGTTCTTTTTGGGGTTTTCATCTAACTAGATCAGAATCTATCTGCCCACTACCTACCTCTCCATTTGGACATCTGATAGGCATCTTACGCTTAAGATGCTCCAAAGCAAACTCGTGATTTCCACATCCTCCTAAACTTCTCCCACTCTCTAGTGTTCTTTTTCTCAATAACTGACAATTTTATTCATTTTGTTCCTCAGATCAAAAGCCTTGAAGCCATCCTTTACTCTTATCTCATACCTCACAGCCAAAGCACTGGCAAACCTTGTCCGCCCTTCCATCAAAACAAATTCCAACCCTTATCTCTTCTCACCTTGCCATTTGCTGCCACCCAAGTGGTGAAGTTGGCTATAATTCTTAAAGGACAACGTAGTCCTTTGCTCTTAACTGTCATGAGATACCTCACACAAATATGTTTGCACACACATGCACATACCCCAATACTGATATAATGTTTTAAATAATCAGAGATGATCCTTTCAAAATCATATTTTTCTACAACTACTAGGTATTACTAAGAAAGGAACTAGCAGAGGATGAAACACATACCCAATAAGGCAATATCCTTTTACTTTCAGTTGCTTGTGTGTCTATGTTGAAAATGTATGGGAAAAACAAGTTGTCCATTTTAAAATGGCTTTTCCCTAGAAATAGCAAGAATACACCATGTGATGTGAATTTGTACATCATTTATTTAGGTTTGTACATCATTTATTGATCCTTATACTTATTTTGAAATATTAAAGAAGGAGCATTTAGATGGCATTTCTCTTTTTCTATACATGCAGTATATATGTGAGAGCACATATCATATATAATATGTAATATTATATAATACATAACATAAAAATAGTATCTAAAATATGTGATTTTGGCCTATGGTTTTGGTTACATATACTAGCTTCATCAATGGCCATAAACAATGTAACAGTCTAAAACAGCTGGATCTTGTGAAGCATCTTTTAGATGTATTGTTTAAGGCAGCTATTATTTCTATATATAACCTTTTTGTGGACGTTTTCTGATTAATCCAATAAAATGATTTCCTCCTTTTTATTTTTTGATATCATAATGAAGTAGTATATCAAGAAAAGATATATTTGAGTGATAACTAAGAAATTACCTAACTTAGGGAAAAAAATATGCCCAGAGGCTCACAACAGTGCTCTCATCAAGGTCTAGGAATGAGGACCTGGCCCAGGAACCCCCTTGAAAACAAAGTATTTGATGAGGCCCTTCTGAGAAGGACTCCACATTTCAGTGAGCATTTGTATGCAAGGGTGCCAGGGATTCTCAATTAACCAGGAAAATATCTCATAATAATGCACTCTGATATCCAAGCACACTACTTTCATTAGCTTATGAAGTAAAAAACACTTTCCTAAACACTCCAAATATAATTATCCTCCTTCATTTATTTGAATGGTAAATGACATTATCTAAAAATCACAATATGAAAATAGCAGCCCTTTTCTTCTATGTGCATTCCTGCCTAAATGCAATCCACCTCAGTGCCTGCGTTCACTGTGATACGTTTGTTTGGTCTCAGTGTATAGCCAATACTGTATGCTTTGACACTATACTTCTGTAAGCAGTGTTTTCAATTTCAATTCTTTTTTATAAACTTACAAATATATTTTCAAGAAGAAAAAAAGAATGTCAAAGACTTTTTTATTTGTTTGTGCCATTCACTTACTACTTGATTCTTCGTAATTAAGTCTTAAAAGAGTTTGTTTTCCTATTGAAAACCTCGCACTTCCGTGAGTCTTCACTGTAACAGTAAACAGGGATAGAATGTACCAAGTAACCTAGCAACCATCCAAATTCTGCCGCCTTCCTGGCCTGTGCTCTGGTTCTACAGGAAAGAACCATTCAGTCCAGGAATAGACAAGTAAGAGAGCTGAAACCTTTGTGACAGAGCTGCAGAATTAGCAGTGAGCAAAGCGTTATGCAAAAATAGGGTTTTGCTGTTTACATTTGCCCCCCCCCTTTTTTTTTTTTTAGTAAAAAGGCCACAATTTAGGTTCAAGTAACTGGAAGAAGAGAGTAGCCATTTACTGAAGGGGCAGCAAATTTAGGGAGTAGAGGAAATTAAAAGTTCAGTTTCTGACATTTTCACTTTGAGACATTAACAGGTGTTTCCTCCGAGAGGAAGATTGTAGTTGGCAGATGATTATCAGGCGAGGAGATGAGAATAGTGGAAGAGAAAGAGGCACAATGGCTGAGCTTGAAGGTGCGCCAACATTTCGAGCTCTAATGAGGATGAACTGGCTAAGGAGACTTGGAAGGAGGTCAATGATAGACAGAGACATGCTAAAATCCAAGTAAATCAAGTGTAAAAAGGAGAGAGTGATCAACTGTGCCAGGTTCTGCTAATGATAAGACAAGATGACAACAAAATAATTGGCTCTGGCAACATGGAAGTTTCTGAGGACGTTGATAGAAGTTAATTTAGACCAGTGGTGGGGTGAAAAGCATGATGGGACTTTGTTCAAGGGAGACTAGAAAAGGAGGAGCTCCCTCCAGCTGCTTCCCTCAGTGGTGGAAAGAGTAGTCAACATAATGAAGTTTCTCAATCTTGCACTGACTAACCTTGTGATTGGAGGCAAAACTTTCAAAATTAAAATGCTAAACTATATGACTTTTATCAAAATATTTTATTTATTTTTTTTATTTTTTTATTTTTTTTAATCAGTATTTTTTAATTGTTGATATTGTACAGTTTTCTTTTACCCCGCCCCAGCCCACCACCCCAGCCCTCCCCACCTTCCTCCCATTTCCACCCCCCCATAGTTTTTGTCCATGAGTCCTTTATACTTGTTGCTCTAAACCGTTCCCCTTTTCCCCTGAAATTCCCTCCCCTCTTATCAAAATATTTTAAATTAAAACACTAAACTACATGACTTTTGTCTCCCTTTAGAACATTTTTCTACTTTAGAATCCCTCAATTTAAATAAGCTTTTCCAAATTTGACTTTATTTTCTTAATGATTTTTATATGAAAATCTTTTTTGTTTCATTTTCTTTCTCTCTCCAAATATAAGATAAAAACTAAAATTAGTAAGTCTATCAGGAAAGATGAGCTAATATAATTAACTAAGAAGTTTCATAAAATGGAAAATTTAAAACTTTTAAAATGAGAAATAAACATGCAATCTCTATTCAGACCATTTTCTATAATATTGTTAAAATAACTTGCTCTCATTGCATTTCACACTATTTAACATTGTTATTTTTATTACTCAGGGTTTTTTTTTTCTTTTTAACTTTTTCCAGATATAGAGGCAGATTTTTTTTTACAACCAAACACCTACCTACTTTATAAGACTGCTTTAACATCATCTACTGAATAATTTTGTATTCATGAAGTACTTTGAGCTCCTCAGAAAATAAGTTAAAAATGAACAAAGAACTAGATATTTCTTGAGTTTGTTCCAAGATTGAGTGGAACTTTTTATTTGCTTGAGGGATAAATATGAAATATAGATAACCTCAAATTAAGATATGTTTCAGTATTAGCTTCAATGTCCCTCTTTCACTGAAAAAAATCCATGGAAATTTTTTGTAGGACCTTAGTTCTTAAAATCATGCCAAAATATAGGTTCATGATGGAATCTTTTTCAGGTGGTTGCCCCATGCATCCTCTGAGAAGTTGGGGGTTGGGAAAGAGGCTGCCCCTTGGTCTCACAGCAGCTGCCATCTGAGCAGCAAACCATCGTCTCACAAGGCTGCAATCCCTTCAGGCTCCAGCAGGAAGAGCCACTGAAAGAGCTGAGCCAGAAGCCCAGATGATGGGCTGAAACTCATGCCCCATCATCATAGGAGCTTAAGAGCTGGAGAGCCATCTGGGCATAATATTTGGTGCTCCTTCAAACCAGTGCTTTGTAATATAAGTTCAGCTTTCATTAGACAAAATAAGACCATCATCTCTCCTTAAGTGCCCATAGAAATTTAGCTCTGGTCACAAACTTAACACTCCATTGTGCAAAATAGAAACCCTGAAATTATGGCCTTACACTATTTTGGGAATAATGGTCATATATTATGACTTAAATGTGCCTCTATTTTGACTGAAGCACACTCCTCCCATTTCCTTTTATTTTAAAAATTAGTAGACTTTATTTCTTACACTTCAAGCTTACCAAAATACTAAGCAGAAGGTACAAAGAATTTCCATATATCCCTCTCTGTTCCTCACTTCCCACAATTTCTCCTATTGTTAACATCTTGTGGTAATGTAGTACATTTGTTATAATTGATGAATCAATATTAATACAGTGTTGTTAACTAAGGTTCACAGTTTATTACAGTTCACTCTTGGTGTTGTGCAATTCTATGGGTTTTGACAAATGCATAATGTCACGTATCCATCATTATAGTATTATACAGAATGGTTTTACAATCTTAAAGATAAATGTCCCTTTTTTAGAAGTAGTTTATCCAATTATTCCTCACAAAAAGTATCCATCAAATCCCCTCTCCAGTGATGTTTTGTTACCTGGGAGGAGTTTTAACATCCCTTCCAGAGGACCTACTGACTGGTTCGTCATAATAAGCAGATGCTCACTCTGGGAATGGTAAAATTGCCCATTTCCACTCAACCCTACTGAGATTGAATTTCAAAAATTATGGCTAGCAAGGGAGAAGGTGACTGAATATATCTAGTGTTCATACCCAATGTCAAACAGGGGCAACAATGATGAAGTACAATACCTAGTGAAGAGTTTCCAGCATGCTAAATGCAGAGAAACACTGAACAGAAAACAGGAAAAGATACTGTACGATCATTAAGGCAAGGTTAAATTAAAAATTAATACTGTTTTCTTTTTTCCTAAGTTCTCTTGAAGGAGAGTGGGTTTCTTCCTGAAGCAAGTTCAAGTTTTCTTTCTTTGTAGAAAGACTACAAAGTCTTTCCAATCATTGACTATAACTGTATTCAGGACATGAGTTGGCTTGTTTTAAGATGTGTGGGTCAAATGTACTTGATATGCAGCCTTGACTGGTGTGGCTTAGTTGGTTGGGTGTTATCCTGCAAAGCAAAAGGTCACTGGTTCGATTCCTGATCAAAGCACATGTCTGGGTTGTGGGTTCAATCTCTGGTCAGGGTATATACAAGAAGCAACCAATGGACATTTCTCTCTCACATTGATGTTTCTCTCACTTTCTTTCTCACTTCCTTTCCCTCTCTCTAAAAATAAATTTTTTTAAAAATCTTTTTTAAAAAATAAAGATACTAGAAAAGCAGATCCGTAGTTCAAAATGCAAAAAGAGTTCCCCAAATTACTCAACCCTATGCTTATAGGAAAATGGGGGAAAAAAGAGTAAGCTGAAACATTTGAGTTGGGAAAGATCAATAAAACTCCAGCTTTTCAGATCAATGTAAAAGTAACAGCATGGAGGAGAGACAGTGCAATGAAGTGGGAAAAGATGACATTTAGAAGCAGAGTTAAATTCAAATCCAGCCACATAGTACCTTTGTGGTCTTGGCTAGCTTATTAAATTTTAGGACCACCAAATTTCTTCATCTATAAAATGAAGAAAAAAAAATTGGCAATTAAGTTAAACCAACATTATAGAAGACTTGATTCCCAGTAGCTAATGACAAAAACTTGAATCACTATTTTCTATACTGTGTAGCCTACTAAGAAAGTTTATGTTTTTTAATTGCAGTCCTTTTCTTTCTACAGAGAAGCTTCATTGCTGCTGCTCAGCTATTTCATAGAACAGTATGCTTCATGTTGGCTGATTGTGCATTGTGGTTTAATGAAGAATGTCTTCATGTTTTTAATTTGATTGAATTATTCTATTACTATGAACAGGCAGTCTCTCGAGAAATAACCATTTGTGTCCTATTAGCAGAAATAAGTTTCACATCAAAAACTTAAATTATCTGTTGGACTTATTTTAGAGAACAGACTTTTTAAAAACTGATGATAGGACTTCTGTTCAAGATGGTAGCATAGGCAGACATGGCTTGCTTCCTCCTACAACCACATCAAAATTACAACTAACATATAGAACAACCATCACTCAGAACCATCAGAAAATGAATTGAATGGAAGTCTGACAAGTATGGAATTAAAGAAACCACATCTATCCCAACTGAGCCAGTAAGCTGATGCCACATCTGAGACTCCATCAACCTGGCTAACACTATTGGCCCCTCACTGAAGATCCCCTGACTCCATGCCACCCAACTTATGGGCCCACCCAAGCTGCTTTTCCATACGAATGGATGGTCTTGGCTCATGCTTCACAACTTCCTAAATCCTCTCAAAAAGCAACAGCCGGCCTCAGTAAGCCCCAGGCTCAGCACTAGCAGCAGCCATCTCAGATTGCTTTATAGCTCAGGCAGGGTGTTCCAGGGCAAAACACAGGTGTAGGCTGACCTTAACCTCCACCACCTGGGAAACCCCAGGGCCAGCCCACCCAGTGGACAACTAAAGACCACATAGGAGCACTACCACCCTGCCCCTGCACAACAGATCCTCCATGGAGGGTGGATGTTGGTGGTCAGCAGCCACAGGTAGTCCATGTAGCTGACTGGCCTGTGTAAATCCATCCTATTTATCTGCCAACAGCAGTCAAGCCTCAACTACTAGAGGAGAGTGTGCTCAGTCCACATGAAGGGCGTACCTCCAGTACGCAGGTTGGGTGATAAAGAAGTCTGTGCCACTGGACCCAAAGGGCACCCACTACCTTAGGCCACACTACAGAGACAGAGAGTCAAAGCAGTTCTACCTAATACATAGAAACGAACACAGGGAAGCTTCCAAAACAAAGAGATAAAGAAACATGGCCCAAATGAAACAACAGATCAAAACTCCAGGGAAAGAGCTAAACAAAATGGAGATAAGCAATCTATCAGATGCAGAGTTCAAAACACAGGTTATAAGGATGATCAGGGAATTTAGTGAGGGCCTCAACAGCTTAAAAGGATCCAATCAGAAACCAAGGATGAGTTTGAAATAAAGAACAATTTACAGGGAAACAACATTAAAGTGGATGAAGCCAAGAATCTAATTAATGATTTGAAACATAAGGAAGCAAAAAATAAATAAATAATAAAACAACCAATCAGAACAACAAGAAGAAGAAAACAATTCCAAAAATTGAGGATAGTATAAGCACCCACTGGGACAACTTCAAGAGATACAACATTTGCATCATAGGGGTTCCAGAAGGAGAAGAGAAAAAAACAAGAAATTGAAAATCTACTTGAAAGAATAAAGAAAGAGAATTTTCCCAATCTGGCAAAGGAAATAGACATGCAAGTCCAGGACACTCAGAGAGTCCGAAAGAAGTTGGATTCAAGAGGAAACACACCAAGACATATCATAATTAAGTTACCCAAGATTAAGGACATGGAGAGAATCTTAAAAGCAGCAAGAGAAAAGAAGTTAGTTACCCACAGGGGAGTTCCCATAAGACTGTCAGCTGATTTCTCAAAAGAAACTTCACAGGCTAGAAGGGATTGGTGAGAAATATTCAGAGTTATGAAAAACAGGGATCTACACCCAAGATTGCTCTACCAAGCAAAGCTATCATTTAGAACTGAAGGGCAGATAAAGAGCTTCCCTGATCACCCCCCAAAAAAAACAAAAAAAACCCCTGAAAGTTCATCATCACCAAACCATTATTATATGAAATGTTAAAAGGACTTAATTAAGAAAAAGAAGATCAAAACTATGAATGATAAAATAGCAATATATACATATCTATCAACAATTGAATTTAAAAATCAAACTAAGCAAACAAGAACAGAGACAGAATCATGAATATGGAGAGCATTTTGATGGTTGCCAGATGGGAAGAGAGTGGAGGAGAATGGGTGAAGAGGTGAGGGGATTAAGAAGTACAAATAGGTAGTCACAGAATAGCCATGCAGATGTAAAGTACAGTATAGGAAATGGAGAAACCAAAGAACTTACACATATGACCTATGGACATGAACAACGGTGTGGGGATTGGCTGAGGGAGCAGGGGGTGCTGGGTGGAGAGGGGCAAAGTGGGAAAAACCAGGACAACTGTAATAGCATAATTAATAAAATGTAATTAAAAATAAATAACTACAAATGATGATAGCATGAGTAGAGTAAATTTTCTAAGCCAACAAGATGGTAGATTTAGAATATAGATGATTATCCTTTCAGAGAAAGAAAAGGCAAATAGCAAAATCCCATTTTAAACAGCTTATTTCTCCACAGTAAAGAGGCTGGGAACACAGCCTTAGACAGAAGCAGTGCTGAAGGGAAATGTACTACATAGCAATGAGGTCTACCCAGGGTGTGAAACCGTATGGACACAATCTTCATGCAGCCATTTTATTTTTTATTATTCATTTTCAGCCTCTTCATTCTCACATTTCTCACATTAACTTTAATTTCTCATATTAACACTGAAGTTTAGAAAAAGATTAGGAAATCCAAGAGAATCTTCAGAAAAAAACCACAACTTTTTCCTCTTGTAGCAGCAAATGCTTTATATAAAACAGTCAAAGACATTTAAGGAGAATATTTAGATTTATTAAATGTGAAATCAAAACAGACATTAATTTTCAATAATTTCTCTGACTCTAATCAAACGTGGTTTAACATTATTTCTAATTCTGTTGTTGTCATTAATTTGCTACTTATGAAACCCAAATCAAACATTTTTCTGTATGTAGACAAAAGACTAAATGCAAATTATCCCCTCACCAGAGTCTACCCGTGGAGATACCCAATAATTATTTAGGATTTTTCTCATGGTCTTCCTTGTTTTTATACATTTAATATATATTAACCAAAGACAATGAAGTGAAATATAACTGAAGATATAGTACAACTAAATGAGACATCACAACCAAGTGTCTGGACCAAATGCTACAGTTCTTTAATTCAATTGTGGTGACTGAGAGACAAAGAAAGGTTGGAACTAGTTAAGAGGAAGAAAGAGGATGGACATGAGCAAGGACCTTATTCAAGGCCACGGAAGATATCATTTTTGTTCGCTAACTATTGCTAGAAATTCAACCCTTGCTTCAGTTTTGGCACTTGAAAATAGACATTGCATCATTCACAATAAATAAATCATAATCTAGCACCTATTACATGCCAACACAATTGAGGGTACTGAGGATGCAGCAGTGACCAAGACAGAAAAGGAGTCTTCCACTCTAATGGAACCTGGAGGACAATATCAACGCTTAAACCTAAAACCTATTTCAGAAAATGGAAAGTTCTCAGAAGAAAGATAAAAAAGTGAAGGGCCTAAAGTGATAGAATGTGCTAGTTTAGGTAAGGTGACAGGGAATGCTGTTGGAGGAGGAGACCTTTGCATGTAGCCTGAATGAAGTGGAGAAATGGGCCATATGCATATTTGAGGGAAGACTACACAGGATAGAGGGAACAGCAAGGATCAAGATGTTGAGGTAGGA
Organism: Glossophaga mutica; assembly: GCA_039655065.1. NCBI lineage: Eukaryota > Metazoa > Chordata > Mammalia > Chiroptera > Phyllostomidae > Glossophaga > Glossophaga mutica. The sequence goes on from CM077303.1 coordinate 166,430,488, forward strand.
ACCTGTTTGGGCTATTCTTCAACCATCTGAAAGGCCAACGTGGATTAGCCAGAGTGAATAAGGGGAGAGTGACAATAGGTATTATGACATATAGTCTGATTTTACTCTAAGATGGGAAGCCTTGGAACTCAAGCAGACAGTGAGTTGCACTGATTCTGAGTTACAAAGACTGGTCTTGCTGTTGTGTGGAGAATGGACCATGGGGAGCCAGAGGGAAGCTGGGAAAGGAGGCAGAGACTTCTGCAATAGTCCAGAAAACACATGCTGATGGCTGGGACAGGGTGTTCACAGTTAAGATGGTCAGGCTGAGGCAGGGGATCGTGATAAGGGTCAAGGAGAACTCTAATTTTTAGACCAGAAGAATAAAAAAAAATGGATTTGACACTTACTGAAATGAAATTGAGGGGAAGGAAGACATTTGAATGTTAGAGAATGAAGACTTTAGTTTGAGACTTGTCACACTGGGTTATCTTATTAGACAGCCAAATGGAGTGTCAAGCGGTAACTTAGATGTACAAGTTAAGTGTTTAAGAAAGTGGTCAGATTTCAATATTTACACTTTGGGGACATTAGTATATTGGCAGAATCTGAAGCCATGTGACTATCTGTGGTCACCAAGGAAGTGAATAGAAATAAGAATAGCCATCAGCATGAAGAATTAGCCTTATAAAAATATTTCTTTTTTGCCCTGTGCCTCCAATGCAAAGACCTTTAAAGAAACATCCCTAGAGAAATGACTGTAGTGTTAGAAATCCGGTAGTCAGTAGCATGCCTTTGTAAATGGCAGTCATTCTTTAGAGGAGAAATGGTACTGTGATAATTTGATAACCAAAGTCCATCCTGCCTTCTAAGCATATAGTGCAGCAGACACTGCTCTGGACGGGGTGGTCAGAATCCAGTCACTCCCATTCCCAGAGTCCCAGTTTCCTTATTTGTAAATCTAGTAGTTGGATACACTTTGAGTTTCTTTCACATACCAAAAGTTGACTCTCACATTTTATTATTTACTTAGTATATTTTATTATGAGAGAGAGAGAAACAGAGAGACAGAAATACAGTTTTTGGAACTAAAGTTTGGTCCAACCAATGCTGTTCAAATTTCATAAATATAAGGCCATTTGTTAGCCTTCTATTCACATTGAAAACCATTTTTTTCTTCTTTCATTGCCTCGTTTTGGGGGCATAAATGCTATCAGGGATAATCCAGTTGATCAATAAACTTGAATTTATTGAACTAGAGCTGTGTGTGCATAATTTTGGAAATTCTACTGTCAATTACAATGTGCTGCTTTCCTCTATGATTTAACGAGAGCCTTTTTCTATAGGTTCTGACTTGTACAATATGTACTGTACCATCTCTCATTTCATCAAACACTGTAAACACAGAATTAAGTATGCTGCCCAAAGGCAATGCTAAACACTGCAGGATCCATATTGAGCTAACAAGACAAGTTAGAGCATTGTATAATAATTCTCTATCCTAGCCCTTCCCCAAATGTTAACACCAAGGTTTCCTGAGGCCATAGGGAGTAAATTTCAGGAACTTAGTCAAGTAAATGAAATTATAATGACAAATTTTAAACTACTAAACCACAATGTATTGATTTTTTTTAAAACTCTTACATTTTACAAAGCATATTTAAGGATAAATTCATCAAAGACAGTTTGAAGAATTCCCAAACCAGCTAGAATATTTATGTAAAAATTAGGGCTGTCTGTCTTTTCTTTCTTTCTTTCTTTTCTTTCTTTCTTTCTTTTTTTTTTCTTTTTTCTTTTTTTTTTTTTAAGATTTTATTTATTTATCTTTAGAGGGGAAGGGAAGGAGAGAGGGAGAGAAACATCAATGTGCGGTTGCCTCTTGTATGTCCCCTGCCGGGAACTGGCCTGGCAACCCAGGCATGTGCCCTGACTGGGAATCGAACCTCGATCCTTCGGTTCGCAGGCCCATGCTCAATCCACTGAGCTACACCAGCCAGGGCTCTTTTTTGATTTTTAATTAGCTCTATCCTAGGCTATTTGATGTCCACCCCACATACATACTTCATAGTTATGCAGTACATTTAACTGAAAGAGATCATGACCTAAATATACAATAAGAAATAAATGGGGAAAAAGATGGTACTTTTATACAATGGAATAATAGACAGTCATTAAATATCAAACTTTGGAGAGTATTTCATGGTATAGGGAAATGCTTCTGAAAATATTAAGGAAAAGGGAATGAACAAAAACAATATGATTTCAACCTTTTTACTAAGAAACATATTTCAAATTAGTAATAGTTTTAAAAGGTCAAAAAGAAATGTTGATTCTCTACATGATGGAATTACAAATTATTTTTACTTTATTTTTATTATTTTTTTACACTTTTTTTCTTTATTTTAATTGTTCTTGTACAGTTTTCTGTCTTTTACTCCCATCCCGGCCCACCGCCCCAGCCGTCCCCACCTCCCTCCCGTGTCTTTTATACTTATTGCTGTAAACCCTTCCCCTTTTCCTCTGAAATTCCCTCCCCTCCCCTCTTATTCCTTTTATTAATAAAAATGTTATTTTGAATGGATTAGAAATGTGAAAACAAATATTAAAATTATGTTGTCAATAATACTATGGTGGTAACAGAATCTCATTTGCCTTTTCAATATTGGCATCATTCTATGATCATCTTTGTACCTGATATTCAGCAGCTCTTTAGTTATAGAAGTATCTTATGTTTACTTCCAAAGAATTCTGACTTGGATAGAATCAACTGCCCTTTTACATAGGTCTAAATAAAACATAACAGTGTTAAAGAAAAACTATTCAATGACACTTGTGGCAGAAAATAAGGCAGACTTTATTCAAGGGGGCACATTGCAATTAGTATAGGGACCATAGTAATAGGGTCTTGCAGCGGATGGAAAGATTGAACTCAACCCAAATACAGCATGGCCAAGTGTGAATTTACAGCTAAGGAGCAGGGTGGGGGTCAGTAGATGAAAAATTACTCAGAGGAAACATCAGGGTAGAATAGATTCTGGCTAAACCGACCTGACAGTATTCTCACTAAAGGCAGGCCAGAGTGATCAGACATCATATGGGGGATCATGGAGAAATGAAGAACCTTATTAGGTATCAAGGGTGACCAGAGATAGAGGATGCCAGATTCAAGCTAGACCAACTAAGCAAGAGTCTTGCTAAAACTTCACAATGCAGAGATGAACAGAGAAGTCTAAAAGTTAAAGCCTAGTTGAAAAATTTAGGGTCACCTGATTTTGGTCAAGAGAGAATCTTTGTAAACCCAAATTAGAAAAGCCCATAGAATTTAAATGGTATGAATTCCAGAACCCAATTTATATCTCAAAATTTTGCTTTATATCCATTCATGGTCTAACTTGAACCAAGTGGTTTTTGTAGTTAGATTATACAGATTAGACACCTGGTTTGATATAACCCATGTGTGAAGCCTGCTCTTCTGGAGTCTCAGAATAAGGAGTGGATGTATAGATAAATATTCAGAAGTCTCAGAATGAGGAGTGAATGTACAGATAAAAATTCCCCATAATGCATATTTCACATTAATTCATAAAATATAATATGCAGCATGTGTTATAATATATTTATAGAGAAGCATAAATATTGTTATATGATTGTTAGCTGAGGCAGAGATTAACCTTAGGCTGCATTACCTCTGATTTTACCTTTAAAAGACAGAATAATTTCTGTGCCTGGTTATGCCCCAGAGAAATCAAATCTGTGCATTGAGATGTAGGCAATACAAATACAGTAAAAGGAAGTAGGGAAGGGATGACACAGAGTGTTTTAAATGCTGAAAAGTGAAACAGAGTTTTAGAAGCCAAAATTTATAAGCCTCCAATTTTCCTTTTCTGGTTTAATTTTGAAAGATTTTGACACTAAATGAACATAAATTTAATCTTTTCATGCATTTACTTAATTACAGTCTTAAAGTATCTGTTTTATGATGGTAGTCTTCTTTTTACATTTTAGGTCCCCAGAGGGCAAGAGCTGTGTCTGCTTAATTTGAGTCTATAGCATCTGAAATAATGTCACTTGATTGCAATTATAAAGATGACAAGAATCATGATGAGCCTGCTGCTGCTTTTCAGAAAAGACTCAAGAGAATGTGTCCCAAAAGCTGCAAACAGTTTTGCTGAGGCAACATATTATTAGCTCAAGGTAACTGCAGCCACTCTTTAGAAAGGCTCCAAAAAATAATAAAAGTACAGACAAAAGCAGAAGGTAATGTATTCACTCCAGGTGGCTTTTCAGCAACACATTAATTCTTGAACACAAATATATAATCAATAAATAAAGTCGAATTCATCCCAATCTATCATAGAACTTCTTTGACAACATAGAAGTCAGCCAAATAAATCAGAATAATAAGATTTTGACAAAACAAGACATTTATCTGTTCCCAGAGAAACATATTGGTCACACAACTTATAAATTGCCAATAGAGGTTCTCCATCCATCACCAAGATTCCTATCTAATGACAGGGAAATAATTACCATACCTCTACCATGTCATGCAATCTTTTGATGTGTTGGAAAGTGAAGCAATGTGTAAATTCAGCCCTGGGTGTGCGGACAACACCTGTGGGGAGGGTAGATTTTCTTTTTCAACTAACAGCATTAGAAGTCTCTCTTGAATAAGGATAGGATGTTTGCCTGCGGTTGTTCTGTGGCTTCAGGAAAAGCCCCATGGAAGGGGAGAGTTTTTAATCTTGGACCATCCTACCATCTATCACAACTCTTTCCCCACTGACACATCTGGAAAAAAAAAAAGTGCTTTCTAATATTTTTCTTTAAAAAAAAAAACTGAATTAAGTGGTCCAGATTCAGTTCCAAACTCACTGGGTCTCTTCAGCTTAAAAATGGAATTTTTTCTAACCTAAAACCTATAGGCATCTATGAACTTTTAATTTGGGTATTTGAATAAATGAATTGGGAAGCTGTTCCCAAAGTTCGCATATATATTTTGACATAAATAGATAGATAGGTAGATAGATCAGTACGAACTGCAAGAGTGAAGATCAACTCATTGAAAGAGAAACACGGAACCCTGCTGTTAGTCAGGCAGGAAGGACTGACACACAAAGCAATCTGTGTAATCAGCTGGAACATTACTTCTCCCCAGGCCATGAAGCAGCAGGGAGTTGCCATAACCACCATTTTCTGGAGTAACTATTGCTTTGCACCAATGACACTTTGCTGTAACATCTCTACTACCAGGGATATCCAATGGCTAAACCTCCCTAGCCTCATAACGATTCTTTTAACCTAACCCACTTCAGAAACAGCAAGGAATCCAGGACTGATCCCCACTGGCTTCCATCAGACCCTCCTCAGGACCCTTCCGTGAGAACCCAAACCTTGTGAAAGATACCTCCTCCTGTTAAGCAACATTTCCAGGCTCCTTTGCAGGACCCATCCTCTCTGTGTGTCAACACATGTGGTTTTGTCAGACTATATGTTTGTCCCTAGTGATCTGTAACTCATTAGGCTTTCACGAGTTAGAGGTTTCACTAGGAGTGTCTGAGCCCTTCAATGCCATGGACTATAACTCAACAATAATGTACATGTTCGGGTTGCCTTGAATCTCATCTACTCCAGGTTTTCCTGTCCCAAATTCAATGAGTTTTGCACTAAACCAGGGGGCCCAGGGGTCTAATCATCATTTTGGCCCTTCTGCGTCAAGTTTATTATTTTTCTCCTAGGATTTGGAGGTTATAAATCTGACTTTGTTAGACTGCAAATCTGTTCTTGGTGGTCTAGAAATATATTTTTTTCTTTCAAAAAAATAATGAATTAAGAGTTCTAGATTCAGTTCCAACTCACTGGATCTCTTCAGCTTAAAAATGGTGTTTATATATATATATTATATATATGCAAATTCTTGAAATTAAGGTACATTGAAAGTGCAGATTTATACATTTAACTTTCTGTTTTAATTTTAGTTATTCGCTAGTTTGTACTAACTTTTAATATAATGGACATACTTATTATGATGTTTTTACTACTACAGTGAACTTCCAATAATCACAAATGAGCTAGATAAGAGAATATATATGTATATAGGAATAAATATAAATAGAAAAGAAGAGAATTTATGTGGTAGGTATTTATGTGGCATAGAATTTATGTGGAGGACCCCTCTTGGAAAATTCCTTTTTGGAGAATATATCTTTTTCTGAGAATTCTTGAACACCTTAATAAAAATAATTTTATTGCTCATTTATGATTATATGAGTAGATTCATCATTTCCATTTATTCACCAGATAACTTCCTTCTCTTTAAGACAATCAGACAAGAACAGAGAAGATGGGCTGGTGAGCAGAATTTTTTTTTTTCCTCTCAAACCACAATTACCTAAGATCAGAACCCTCTGATAATTGGGCTGCTGTTTTAGGATCCATTTTCACTCTACAACTGGCTGAAGCATGAAATGAACTAAAGTAAACTGAATTGAATGGAACTGAACTGAACTGATGAAAAAGTGTGACTTCCAGTACACGCTATGGCTGAAGGACAGAACAGATGCTTCACTCATCTTCCTCCCCCGGGTGCCATTGCGATGACCAAGCCACACAGACCCTCAGCGCCTAGCTGTTGCATTTCACTGATAGCCATCTATTTCTCTCCACATAATCCCTCTGCTTTCACCAGGGCTGAAAATACCCTGAATTACATTTAGAGATACCCTTAAAGCTAACCACCAAAGCACATAACTTCACTCAAACATATTCTTTCTGCCGTCAGATGTGAGAAAATCAAATTTAGAAAACAATCCAGAAAGGAGATGAACTTGAATTTCCAACACCAATTTTTCCTGACATACATGGTTTTCTTTGCTCATCCCATTGCGCATTTGTTCTATTCCCATCCCCATCATTTTTCTAGTATTTATTGAATGTTTATTATGTGTCAGTCAACACACCAAGCACCTTTCACGTGCAACACATTCAGTCTTCAGGCAGCCCTTCCTTATTCACACCAGCTTACAGAGGAGGAAACAGACTTGCCTAAGGCCACCACACTGGTCAGTTTGGAAGCACACCCTACTCAAGCCTAATCTTTAATTCTCTAAATCCACATCGTTTTACCCTGCAGTGGTGAAATCTGGAGTAGAGGTAAAGCTATTAGTAAACAAACTAGCTACAGATTTACAAGGGACTCACTAGTAACTCTCAAGGAGTACGACCAGCACCCAGTTAGCACTATTTCTTTCACCTCCTCTGTTTTTCCTCTATCTCACTGCCTAGAAGCTCTCCCAGCACCTGATGTCAACTCCTTCCTCACCCTCCTTCCATCTACTCTTCTCCTTTATCTCGCTCCAACCAGCACAGGACTGACTTAAAATTATATGGGTAAAACAACTTCATAATTCAAGGCAAGAGAAGAGTTAGTACATTAGATATTCTATAACAAGATTTAAAGTTTAGTAATATCTCAAATCAAAATGGGATAAGAGAGAGAGCCTCAGTGTTGCTTGTACAAGGAACACTTCAAATATCTGAGAAGACAGATGCTTATCAGTAACTTCCCTCCAGGTGCCTTGATAAACTTAGGCCTGATACATACAAATGAGCTAATAAATATATTGAAGGGTTTTTTTAAACTCTATAAACAACCTACATATAAAGTTACATCTGAGTTTTATGATATTTAAGGGGTTCTCTTTTTTTCTTTCTTGGTTGCTATTAACTGAGTAAGTTTCTATTTGTAAATCATCAGATAATGAATTTATATTTAGGAACAGAAAATCATCTCACTTGGTAAGTATGCAGGTGTTGATGTTGCAAAACACCAAATGCCAGACACAGATGCTGAACACTCAGTTTCCAGGCAGGATCCACCCTGTGAAGATGCTCTGAGAACACAAGTCTTTCTGAAGATTCAATTTCAAAATAAGCATTACCATTTCCCTATAGCAGATCAGCAAATCCTTCTTTCATTATAAAGCTCTTTTGTTGGGAAACAATTTACTTGCCTGAATTTTAGGTAGCATGTTCACTTTTAATGCTCTTTTCTACAGAAATCCATTCAAAGTAACTCCATAATCTTGGCAGATTAGCTAACAGATGAATGTCAGACTTCCTAAAAAAGAAAATTACTTGGGTAGATTTCTGACTGAACAGCATGTGCTTTTGTTTTGTTTTGATTTTCTAATTCTGCTTGGTTTCGGGGGCGATTGGTTTTGTTTTCATCAGCGATAAATGCATATCGTTGAAAGAGTGAAACGGTTCTTTTAAACACATGGGGAAGAACAGGGCCCTGACACCATTGTCCAACTCACGTATGCATTTCCCACTCTCTGATGGCAACCAGTGTTGGTTTATAGCTTTTTTGTTACTTTCATTCATAATCATCTCCATAATTCTAAATAACTTATACTGCTCCTTTTGATATTTCTGTTTTTAGTTTCCCTCCATGCAAATTGAAGATTCAGGTCCCTTTCATTTTCCCTCAATCCAACCAACCTCTACTACCATTTCATACTAAGATTTGTTAGATTATTATTCAATATCGACCTTATTTATGTAAATGTTGGATTATATGTGAATCTACAATAACTTTCTGCTTGTACAATAGTTATTTTTTACCTGGAGTTAATAATTGCCACATTTTTGTTTGCTTAATTCTGTGCATACTTATCCTTAATTCACCAAGTGTCTAAATTCCTCTCAGAAGTTTCAAACACTCAAGTACAGCTAATATGTGGGAGACATTTCCTTCTGATCAATCCCAGTCTGGGTCGGTTTCCTCCAAAGCCATCTCCCCAGCTGGCTCTTTCTTAACCACTAACTGAAGTTTGGATTCCTGTGCCTGAATCCTGTGCCTTCCTCATTAGTTCAGTTCATTTTTTGATGAAGCATATTATTAATATCATCCTAAAAAAGTATGTGGGAAGCAAATTTTACAAAGACTTGGTCTGAAAATATTTTTTGTTCTCTATTGTAAATCATTTCCTCTCAGGATACATAAGGTAATACTGCTGACTTCTTACTTCCACTATTGTTTTTGAGAAGTCTAAAGTCGTTCTGATTCCTGCTCCCTCGTCTGAACCCCCATCTGAAAGCCTTTGGGTACTTCTCTTTGCCCAAGTATTTGAAGTTCACAAGTGTTTGGTGTATTTCTATGTTTATAGATTAATGCTGCATACTGCATGGGCTCTTTGCATCAGCAAACTCGCATTCCCCAATTCTGGTTGACTTCTTGAGTTTTTTGCTTTGATGATCTCTTCTTTTTCCTTATCTTTTTATCTTGTTATTCAGATGTTAAAATATCTAGATCATTCTTTAAGTTTTATGTTTTCTCTTGTATCTCCTGTTGAATATTTCTTTTTATCAAGTTCTTATATTTGGAGTTTTTTGTTGTTGTTGGCTGATTGTTCTGTTTATACAGAATTTTCTTTTATTTCATAGATAAGATATCTGCTCTTGTCTTTCTGTTAATATCAGGGTGTTTGTTTGTTTTTTTTTTCCCTCCCTGCACAAGTTGCTTTTCCCTCTATTTGCTTTGTTTACTTTCTTTCTTACTAGACACTTTTCTCAGATGAATCATGATATTTGTGGATACTAATACATGCAGCTCAGAGGAGGCCTGCATGGCGGCCTTACAAACTCAGAGACCTAAGTAACCACATGGGATGGTCTAAAATTAAAACTTGCTAACTAAAAGCAGTTCATGGTGGGTAGTCATGTCCTAGAGTGGTAGTTTTCTCTAAAAATAGGTCAGTCTTTACTTAACTGAGCTTGTCTATAGTCCTTTTGCATCTAAGATAACACTTTTGGAATATTTGAGTAATTTACTTTTCCACAACCTCCCACAGGAGCTCCAGACCACAGAACCCCTCATTGTTATTCTGTTCCCACGCACACACCATCTCTATGTGCTATAAATGTTCATTGTTAATTATCTTATACCCACTGATATAAAAGAAGTATTTGTCTCTTCACTTTACTTTTTATCCAGTCCCAGAGATTTCCCCCACTTTGCCACCTCCCTAAGCTAACACCAATGAATTTCATATAACCTTCCTTATACCTTCCCCTTTGATTGGAATGTATAAAATAAGATGCAAAACTTCCATTTTCAGAAGCATTCCCTCAATCTGTTGAGATTTTGCTTCCCCACAATTGTTGGTAATTTGGCTCAAATAACCTGATAAAAAGTCTTACATATTTGGATGTTTTTTACGATGACATCTTGTAGAGTTCACATTTAAAAAACAAAAGCTGATTGGAAACTCCATGCACGTTGATGAGGCTTATGAACTGTGAGCTGTGACCTTATTGCATCTGCTGGACCTTTTCATTCGGAAACCTTGACAGCAGGGCTTTTCCCATTGGCCTAGTCAGATTGCCCAGAGAAGACTTTTCCAGTCTTCTACCTTGAGGCTAAAAGCCTGACCCTCTGTTTGGGAGCCAAAGAGAAAAAGAATTCAGATGTCTCAAAATCAGCACATAAATTTTCACTTCATCCTTTTGTTTATAGAATGGTATCTTCAGTCTCAGTTCTTCTTAAAGGTGTCCAGACCCAAACCATCTGTTTTACCCAGGGCCCTAGCATAAAACTGGTGGTAATTCAGATTAGGATAAATTTTAAATGATTTAATAAAGGTACAGGAAGTGTATAATAAAGTGTGTACAGAAACTGCCTGAGAGAGTGCTGAACCTCTTGTTATCAGCTGTAGGCCCAAGGGATTAGGGAAGGGGAAAGTTGCTAGGACTTAGAAGGAGAAAGTCCTGTAAAGAAGCCAACTTCTGAGGAAATGTGACCTCCGCTGGAGAAAGGAAGTCATCCCAAGGTGACCTCACAGGGAGGGAAATTGGAAGATAAATACTTTCTTAACAACCTCATCTCCTGCCAGGGCTCTCCATGGCCAAACCCAATAAGAAGTCAAAGAACATGAGGTCCATTAATTTAACCCATACAGGTCAGTCTCTTTGGGCAAAAGAAGGGAAGGAAGGCTGGGGCATGTATTTGGAGACACACATGAGAAATATGCAGCACATCTCTAATGGGATATTGAATAGTAGCCCATTCAATATTATGGTGTGGAGAGGCACACTGGCCATCAGGTCCCATAGAGGAGGATAGAAATTCAAAGGGTCTAATAGCTTCTTAAATTGACTTTTCACCAACCCCCCCCCCTCCATTTTTGGTCATATTTTTTTCTAGCTTTATTAAAGTACAAATGACAAATAAAAATTGTGTAGTATATTTGAACTATATGTAATAATTTGATATTATAGACATTGTGAAATGATTACCAAAATCAATTTAATTAACTCTCTGTCTCCTCACAATTTTTTTTGTATGTGGTGAGGACACTCAAGATCTACTCTCTTCACAAATTTCAAGTATACAATATGGTATGATTAGCTATATTTGCTGTACTGAACACTACACCCTGAGAAGTTATTCACCTTATAACTAAAAGTTTGTACCCTTTGACCAACATACACCTACCTCCCTTTACACCTTAGTCCCAGGCAAATACCATTCTACTCTCTGTTTCTATGAGTTTGATGTTTTTATTTATTTTTTAAAAATTTTATTTTATTTATTTTTAGAGAGAGGAGAAGGAAGGGAGAAAGAAAGGGAGACATCAACGTGTGGTTCCTCTCACGCGCCTTCTACTGCAGACCTAACAAAAACCCAGGTATGTGCCCTGACTGGGAGTTGAACCAACAACCCTTAGGTCTGCAGGCTGGCACTCAATACACTGAGCTACATCAGCCAGGGCTGACTTTGATGCTTTTAGATTCCAAGTGTAAATGAGGTCATACTTAACTCATTTGCCATAATATCTTCCAGATTTATTCATGTTGTTACAAATGGCAGGATTTCCTTCTTTTTATGGCTGAATAATATCCCATTCTACGTGTATACCACCCTATCAGTTCTTCCATTGATGGACACTTAGTTCATTTTAGCAGCCTGGCTAGCGTGAATAGTACTGCAATAAACATGGGGGGGTGGGGTGTAGAAATCTCCTTGAGCTCCTGATTTCATTTGCTTTAGATATTTTTCAGAAGTAAAATTGCTGGATCATATAGTAGTTCTAGTTTTAATTTTTGGAGAAAATTTAATACTGCCTTCCATAATGGCTGTGCAATTCACATTCCAATCAACAATGCACCAGAGCATCCTTTTCTCCACACCATCACCAACACTTATTATCTCTTGTCTTTTTTATATCCATCCTCACAGATGTGAAGTGATATCTCATGGTGGCTTTGATTTGCATTTCCCTAATGTGATTAGTGTGATATTGAGCACCTTTTCATATACCTGTTTATCTTTTGAATGCCTTCTTAAAAAAATGTTTATTTAGTTCCTCTGTTAATTTTTTAATCAGATTGTTAGTTTGCTATTGAATTGTATGGCTTCCATATATATTTTGGATTTTAATTCCTTATCAATATATGATTTGCAAATATTTTCTTCTATTCCATAGGTTGTCTTTTTTTTATTCCTTTGCTGTGCAGAAGCCTCATAGTTTAATGTAGTTCTACATGTTTATTATTCCTTTTGTTGTCTGTGCTATTGGTATCACACAAAAAAAAGCATTGCTAAGATCAGTGTCAAGGAACTTTCTCTTTGTTTATTCTAAGAGTTTTATAGTTTCAGGTCCTACATGTAACCCTTTAATTCATTTTAAGTTAATATTTGTGTATGGTGTAAGATAAAGGTCCCAAGTAATTCTTTTATACCTGAATATGCTATTTTTTTTACCCCAAAAACCATTTATTGAAGAGATTATCCTTTACCCATTGTTTTTTCTTGGTACTCATCAAATATTAGTTGAATATATATGTGTGTATTTATTTCTGGGATCTTTAATCTGTTCCATCGGTCTGTGTGTCTGTTTCTACTTTTGTTCTCCAATTTCACCAATATGTGTCTGTTTTTATACCAGTACCAAACTATTTTGATTACTATAGCTTTATAATATAAAGGGTCCAGAAGAAGTAATGCCTGTTTGAGTATGGTTGGTAGGATAATAATACAGGTGTAATAATTTATAGTTTTAATTTGAATAATTCACCTAAAATGTTATATGATGTGCTTGAGTGTGATATTACTATGTTACAGAATTACATGCTTATTATTTTGTAATAAAAAGGGGCATTATTTGTGCCAGTCCCTATACTTCAAGACAGGAAATGTAATGCTTTCAGTTTTGTTTGTCTTTCTCAAGATCCCTTTAGCTATGCAGGGTCTTTTATGATTCCATATAAACTTCAGGATTTTTTTTCTATTTCTGTGAAAAATATCACTGGAATTTTGACAGGGATTGCATTGAATTTGTAGATCATGTTGGAGCATATGGATATTTTAACAATATTAATTCTTCCAAGCCATGAACAAGAAATATTTCCATTTATCTGTCTTCTTTAATTTCTTTATTAATGTGTTTTAACTTTCAGTGTGCAAGACTTTTCTTTTTTTTAATATTTTGTTTATTTTTAGAGAGACAGGAAGGGAAGGAGAAAGAGGAGAGAAACTTCAATGTGTGAAACACCTACCAGTTGCCTCTTGCATGCACCCCAATCCAGAACTGGGCCCACAATCCAGGCATGTGCCTTGACTGGGAATCTAACTGGCAAATTTTCACATGGCAAGGTGATGCTCAGTCAACTGAGCCACACCAGTTAGGGCATTTGTTTTTAAATCCTCATCTGAAGACATCCTTAGAGAGTGGAAGAGAGGGGAAGAGAGGGGGAGAGACAAGTTATATTGGGAAAGATATATTTGTATTCATTTACCCTTTTTTTACTAACCAATTAACAATTTGAAAAAGGCAAGCTTTAGCAAATATTTATTCCAGCATTTGAAAATACCTATTACTGCAGCAATATTATCTAGCAAATATCTAGAGATAGCAAATAACAATAGAGATAGTAGTTCAATTAATATTTGCTTTAAAATCCATTAGGGACTATAAACCTCATCCTACATTCACTAAATATTTCTCTTTTTACTAATTAGAAAGTTAGAGAATTACAAAGTTAAATCAGGCTCACTGTTCCTGCCTTCAAAAGTTGTTCACAACTACCACATACTCATTTTATACTCAACTTCATTAGACTTTCTAGTACATGGTCTTGTTTGCAAGCCTACAGAATGAAGGCTTTGATCCGATGAGAGAATTTCTCATTGCTCTCAGCATGAGTGAATTGTTATTCTGTTTGCTCATATGGAGGCTGTAGGGCTGATTCTGTTATCAAGTTACCTGTGTGGTTTCAGATGAGATCCCAGGGACCTGTAGAGGCAACTGAGAAAGCTTGACCTTCAGCTACTGATGCCTGAAATGAAAAGAAATAACTCAAGTGAGCTACCTAGATCATACTAGAAATAACCCAATTCCAGGTCTGGAACAACAACAAGATGCCACTCAATACTTCATGTTCAACAGTCACACTCTGACTTTGGTTTGAGTCTCTCGCGTTTCAATTTTTCCCCAGAGCAGTGATTTTGATATCACTCAAGGTCTTGTGTTTTTACGGCTAAAATTTTTCTTTGCTTTCCCAACCATTTATGCTTAAAATTATGCTCTTTCCTACAAAAAGTGGAATATGAGATATACAAGGTGGAGAAAAAGTAGTTTTACAGTTGTGAGTACATTAAACACAGTATATTCTTATATTATTATTTAGTAATTATTGTATCATGTTCCATAAGAAAAACTATAAACTTACTTTTGCCCCACCCTGTACAGTAATGCATAAAATACAGTCAGTTTTGCTATAATGTGACATGTTTGTTAAAAATCACAGATGCTATCCAAAATTATGCAATTATCACCACAGGATTTATGGGAAAAAGGGGTTTGGGAACAATACTCAAAAACACTGCCATTGAGACCTCCGGCCAAGCTGGAGGCATAGGTAAATACACTTTGCCTCCTTACACAACCAAAAGAAGGACAACAACAAATTTTAAAACATACAATAATCACATCTTTCAGAATGTTGAAATGTATGGAAGTCCGACAACCAAGGAGTTAAAGAAGAAACACTCATCCAGACCAGAAGGAGGGGCAGAGATAGGCAGCAGGGGCAAAGAGGACTCACAGCGAGCCAACAGCTGACAGAGTGTGTGGTCCCATATCTGCACGTGGAAAAACTGGGAGGAACAACTAGGGAGCTAGACAGACCACACAACCCAGGGTTCTGGCACAGGGAAATAAAGTCTCAAACCTCTAACTGAAAAAACCTGTGGGGGTTGTGGTGGTGAGAGAAACTCCCAGCCTCACAGGAGAGTTTGTTGGAGAGACCCACAGGGTCCTAGAACCTACACAAAACCACCCACTCGGGAATCAGCACCAGGAGGACCCAATTTACTTGTGGGTGGCAGAGGAAGTGACTGAAAGCCGGCCAAGAGCAGAGCAAATGGCATTGTTCCCTCTCAGACCCCCTCTCCCACGTACAGCACTACAATACAGCAACATCAGTTGCTCTGCCCTGGAAAATACCTAAGACTCTGCCCATTACTACGTAACAAAAGCACCAAAACAAAAAAATATGGCCCAAATGAAAGAACAAATCAAAGCTCAAAAAAATACAACTAAGCGATGAAGAGAAAGCCAACCTATGCAGAGTTCAAAACAGTGATAATCAGGATACTCACAGAAATGCTTGAGTATGGTTGCAAAATTGAGGAAAAAGTGAAGGCTATGCAAAGTGAAATAAAGGAAAATGTACAGGGAACCAACAGTGAAGGGAAGGAAACTGGGACTCAAATCAATGGTTTGGAGAAGAAGAAACAAACATTCAACCAGAACAGAAATAAGAAATAAAAAATTTAAAAAATGAGGAGAGGCTTAGGAACCTCCGGAACAACTTTAAACATTCCAAACTCCGAACCATAGGGGTGTCAGAAGGAGAAGAGGAAGAGCAAGAAATTGAAAACTTATTTAAAAACATAATGAAAGAGAATGTCCCCAATCTGGCAAAGGAAATAGACTTCTAGGAAGTCCAGGAAGCCCAGAGAGTCCCAAAGAATTTGGACCCAAGGAAGCACACATCAAGGCACATCATAATGACATTAGCCAAAATTGAAAATAAGGAGAGAATCTTACAAGCAGCAAGAGAAAAGGAGAAAGTTACCTTCAAAGGAGTTCCCATTAGACTATCAACTGATTTCTCCAAAGAAACCTTGCAGGCAAGAAGGGGCTGGAAAGAAGTATTCCAAGTCATGAAAGGCAAGGACCTATATTCAAGATTACTCTCTCCAGCAAAGCTATCATTTAGAATGGAGGGGCAGATAAAGTGCTTCCCAGATACAGTCAAGTTAAAGGAGTTCATCATCATCAAGCCCTTATTATATGAAATGTTAAAGGGACTTATCTAAGAAAAAGAAGATAAAAAATATGAACAGTAAAATGACAGCAAACTCACAGTTAACAACCACACATAAAACAAAAATAAAAACAAACTAAGCAGACAGCTAGAACAGGAACAGAATCAGAGAAATGGAGATCATATGGAGGGTTATCAGCAGGGGAATGGGAGGCGGAGAGAGGGGGAAAAGGTACAGAGAATAAGTAGCATAAATGGTAGGTAGAAAATAGCCAGGGGGAGGTTAAGAATAGTATGGGAAATGGAGAAGTCAAAGAACTTATATGTATGACCCATGGATGTGAACTAAAGTGGGAGAATGATGGTGGGAGGAGGGAATAAAAAGGTGAAAAAAAATGGGGTAACTGTAATAGCATGATCAATAAAATATATTAAAATAAATAAATACATCTGTCTCAAAAAAAAACACTGTCAGCAACACATTTAAAAAGATAAAAACATAATAAAAACAGTGGCACAATTTAACACGATAAGTGCTTCAGAAATACAGAAATACTACAATAAACAGTGTGATTTACCTTTAAAAGACAGTTTACTTGAGAAAGTAAACATCACAAGCATGGCCGCTGAAATTGGAGAAAAGTTGTAACAGTAGGTGAGAAGGAGTGTGACTTATAGCACAGCATGAACTGAGGTCATCAGTAGATATTTGAGGTATGTATGTCTTCTGCATCTGTGCATGGCTTTGTTCAGCTAGTGCAATTTTCTGTTTTCATCCAGTGGTTTTTGTGGATGAAACTGTGCACAAGAAAACACAAACTTCTCTTTTTTCAGTTGTTCCCTAATATCATGGTCCATCCATTATCTTGGAACAAAGTCGTGTTTTTAGAACAAGCATTAAAACAGAATGACCATAGTCTCCTCCAGCCTAAGCATTAGGGCCTCCTTGCTGTGGCCCAGTTTCCCTTTACCTCTGATTCTGCACACAAGCGGAAGACTTATTTGACTGTCACTGAACCCTCCTCTTTAGATTTGGTTACAGACAGAGAAGTCAGTACTCCACAGTGAGCAAGAGGAGAGAAAATGCTAAGTATTATCATCTAATAATAATTTTGATCTGGTCACATTTTAAAAATAAAATGATCTCATTAGCCTCTAATTCTATTAAGGAAATAAATGTGTCTTTTTTCTTTTTACCTCTAGTACATTGCATAGTACTTGGCATAGAGTGGGTGCCCAGTGATGTCTGATGATTATGTGAATGTACATTCCACAAGAATAACATTCATATGTAATGTTTTCTAATATCTTTAATATCTTGTTTCAGACTCTATAAATAGAAAAATAAGCTTAAAAAGAGGCAAAGTGATATAGAGCTGGCAGCGACTCTAACACTAACTATATACATATACATATACAATGGGGGGACCCATAAAAATTTATTTGGAAAAAATTGTGTATTTATTCTTACAGGTTTAAACTTAAGTCACCTTCAAAGTACTCTCCATTTGATGCAATATACATAGTGAGATATTTTTTCCACCACTCAAAACACTTTTTAAACCCATCTAATTGAATACATTTTAGTGCTTCTGCTGTTTTTTGTTTCACCTCTTCCACACTGCAAAACATTTCCCTTTGAGGACTTTTTCATTAGGGAAACAAACAAAAGAAAGCCACTTAGGGAGAGATCAAGTGAATAGGGAGGGTGGAGCATGGGGGTCATGCCATTTTTGGTCAAAAAACTGCTGACCACTCAGCAAGGTGTGGATAGGAGTGCTCGTAAATCACCATCATGAAATGAACAAGAATCTTCAAAAAAATTCGCTGAACGCAGCCGCTCACAACACCAGCTGGTGCACTGATACACATGGGTTCCTAGAACACTCACCTAGCAGGGGAAGCCTGCACTACAAGGGGACTGCCCTCCAGAGGATGAATAATTTTCTGGTTTTGGGGGGTCCCTTATCTATATCTACACATTTATAGATGATAGATAGATAGATAGATAGATAGATAGATAGATAGATAGATAGATAGATAGATACATACATACATACATACATACATACATACATACATCTATCTACATTAAAAATCTGGAGCACAAGGATCTATTCTGTGATTTCCCAAGATGAAGGAGGGATAATCATGTAATCTAAAGTCATATGGCAGTACTTAAGAAAGTGTGCTATGTAAATGACAGACTCTAAAATGTCAGGCTTATAGTGTCTATTATTACTTTATTTCTGCGGCAGAATTTATTGCCTAAAGTCACCACCAAAATTTGCAAAAATTAAGTTCTAGCTTGTACTGCTTTGTGTCCCAAATCTTCACCAGATCCTAAAGAATCAAAGAAATACTTAGCTGCTTTGCAAGGATTTGAGAAGTACATGGCAACTTCTAAGCTGGAAACGAAAGCAACTTAGCTAAGCCAAGGAGATTTCCTGGAAAGAATTTTCTGTGGTATTCTTCTGAAGCACTAAACAGAAATTGCAAATTCAGATGTTTCCATCAAGAAGCACCTATTTAGAGTTTGGTAACAAAGCTGCTGAATTGCCTACAATGCATAATTTTTACTCAGTCTTCTCTATTTGTTTTTAAAGATACTTCTAATGAGAAGATTATTGGATCATCAGCATATTTCTTACATGAAAACAAGCTGTATTTAAAAATAGTAAATGGCCCATTTTTCTGTTAGAAGGTCTATATGAAAGATCACCCAATGTAATGAAATACATTTGAAGAAATTTGTGGGTAAATATTTTGGAAAAATCAAAAACTTATTGAAAATTATTATTTCAAAGAAATATGTAATAAAATCAATAAAGTGAGAGTCAAAATATATGTCAGTCATTATTCACCAATTATGAGACTTACATTGGTTATTAAAGGCTATGGTTTATGAAAGAAATGATTACCCCTGGCGGGTGTAGCTCAGTGGATTGAGAGCGGGCTGTGAACCAAGGGGTCACTGGTTTGATTCCCAGTCAGGGCACACACCTGGGTTGCAGGTCAGGTCCCCAGTAGGGGGCACATGAGAGGCAACCATACATTGAAGTTTCTCTCCTTCTCCTTCTCTTTCTCCTTCTCTTTCTCCTTCCTCTCCCCTCTGTCTAAAAATAAAATAAATAAAATCTTAAAATAAAGAAATGATTAAATACAAACATTGGCACTATACTGTAGATTCTAATTAAGATAAAAATAATATACACTGCACCATTTCCTCAAAGGGTCAATTTGATTTCAGAGATCAAAATGCTCAACGGAGAATAGGAAGTATAAGCAGGATGAAAGAATCCCTAAAACAGTTTATCTTGTCTCAGTAAATATTGACACTATGGAAAATTAAGCCACCAATTGGAAGCCATTCTAGTTATGTTGTACCAAAAAGGACAGGTATTCTGCTTTTGTTACAACCCAGCTTTTAAGCAAGATAGCATTTATTTAATCACTTAACCGAAGAAACATAACATAACATTCTTTTAATACGAGGAATATTCATGGCATATAGTCTCTGACTTCCAAGAGTTTATAATCAAAATAGGAAGAAATAAGTTCAACAATACAAGAGTTCAATATAAAACAACTGCTCAAGACACATCACAAAGCAATGAAGTTATTTACAAAGTGTATAATCACCATCTCTGCCTTCTTTTTTGGAAGATACATGTAATATCCTATTATTTTTACAGTTAATGCCAAGCACTACATTATTGTACTTGCACTACAATAAATATTAACTTATTATAATGTAAGGTTCAGAATATACTGTTAAGTCAATAAAAGAAAGAAATCTTTTGTCTATGAATCATTAAAAATCCTACAAGGGATTCATATTTCTTTTGGCAAGATGAATTTTCAGAAGGCTTAATAGGAAACTACAAAATTGATTTTGAATAAAAGCAACAAATAATTTAATGAAGTAATTAAGTGTTAATCACTGAGAAAAGAAACGATTCAGCATTCCTTCAGACTTGCCTAAGAATTTGACTGGATATAGTCAACAAGGAAAATTAGTTACAACAGATACAGTCATTTGGGTTGATCCTCAGCCCCTACCTGCTTTTCTCCCAGCCTCCCTCACTTTAAAGAATAGCCTTTTCTCCCCACAATATCCCCAATCTCTTCAAAACTTTCTTCCCTACTATTCCTCCAAAACTGCTGTCAAAGGTCATAAATGCCTCCATGTGGCTACATCCAAAGATCAATTCTCAGTCATGGTACATGACCTCCCAGCAGCCATTATCACAGTTGATCACTACTTTCTGTTTAATACACTTAGTTCTTCCTTACCTCAGTAGTTCCTTTGCTGGTTCTTTGTCTTTCTAAATGTTGGATTATCCAAGGATTTCATCTTCCTCCGCCTGTCTCTCTCCTTTTTCTCAGAAGACAACCTCATCCATTGCCTATGGTTCTGAACACCATGTTTATATGCCCAAGTAGGAATTAGATCTCCAGCTCAAAATTTTCTTTTGAATTCTAGAATTCAACATCCAACTACCAATCCTGTCCCTTCACTTGATGTCTACTAGGCATCTCAGACCTACAATGTTCAAAACCGAACTCCTGACCTTCCCCACCTTACACTCAAATCAGAGCTTCTATCATCTCAGTCAATGGCAAGTCCATCCTTCTAGAATTTCAGGCCAGAAAATCACTGTTTCCTAACCTGTCAGGAAATCAAGAAGGCTCTACTTCTAAGTATCTGGAATCTGGCCACTTGTTGCCACTTTCACTGCTGTTTCTTTTATCCAAGCCACCCTTAGCTCTCATCTGGATTATTAAGAGCCCCCAGTCAGGCTCCCCTGCTGCATCTTTGCCACTCTAATCCATTCTTAGAGGAGTAGACAGAATGACACTTCAGCATGAGGCAGAACAGGTCACTTCTCTGCTAAAATAACTCAGAAGTGACTCTGCGTTTCATTCCAAATGAAAACCAAATCCCAAGGGCCTGAAGCACTACACAGTCAGGCCTTCTTTTGCTGTGTCTCGTTTCGCCCCCCACAATTCTCCACACGGCAACCACACTGTCTACCTTGCCCTCGTTCCGATTTCACCTTCTTGGTGAAGCCAATCTTGATGACCTCATTTAATAAAGGAGCACTCTTAACCTTCTCTGTTGTTTTCTTCTTTCTACAACACTTACCACCTGCTAACATACTTTAAAACGTATTTATTTATGTTCAGTTTTATTGTCCTTTTCTTTCAAGGAATCTCTAGTTTGCTCATTTGCATACCTGAGCACCTCATACCGAATACTGTGCTTAGCACAAGTCTGCATTTCATTAGTACTTAAGAATCAATAATGGACTCATCCATTTCCCAGTGGCTCAAATTGAATACTTTGGAATCCTCCTCAGTTCCTCACCTTGCATAACACCTACCCAATTCATCAGAAAAATCTTGTCGTTCCTGGCTTAGAAATACATCTAGAATTAAACCAGTGTTCACTCCACTGCCAGTGCTCTGATATGAGCCCCCAGCGTCTAGGGTCTCACCTTCTTCTTGGCTGCCTCACTCCACTCTTGTTCTCCAGTACAATCAAACTTCCACAGCACAGCCAGAAAGATTTATAAAACCTTAATCGTGTCGGTATCTCTTCTCAAATTCTTTCAGTGATTGCCATCACACTTAGAATAAAATCCAAATACTAACCCAACATTATAGTGCTCTTCTTGATTTGGGACCTATCTAGTCTCTAAACTTATTTCTTTTCTCTATGCATTTGCTCACTCTACTCCAGCAACATGGGCTTTCCAGAGGCTCCTCAAATAAGGCAAATTAAGTCCTGCATTAGAACTTTGTACTTGCCATTCCTTTTGACTCTTCTAGACTTCAGGCTTTCTCCTTACCCACACCACCTTTCACCAAGTTTCTCTTAAATGTCAGCAATTCAGAGTCTGCCCTGAACACTGCATAAGAGTCCCTTCATCCACTTTCACTATTTCCCTTCCATCCTGCTTTATTTTTCTTCATAATATGCATCATATATGGTAATATTCTTCTATATATTTGTTTATTGACTCTTCAAAAATATAATCCCCATATATCAGGGAATTTGTTTTACCCACTGCTCAATCTCTGGTGCCTAGAACACATATCAGGCACTCAAACTGAATAATGAATGACTGGATGAATTATCAAGAGATTTACTTTAATCCTCAAACTAGATAAAATAAAAAATGGAAATATATTCCAATATACTAGCTTTTAATGTTAATACATACTAAATTCCATTTAATAGATTGAGCTATAGGCACCAGAGTAAAACATGAGGTTGCTCAGATCAATCTATATCCTTACTTGGTTCCAAACTGTAAACAGACATAATTTGTTTTAGACATAAAAATGGCTATGTCTTTTTATAAAGATCCGTGACTTCTTTCCAAAGGTAAAATTGGAATGGATTTTTATTCTCTTCTATTCAGCTATTACCTCATGTAAAAATTCAACTCCACAAATGAATTGCTGAAGCAAGAACGAATAATCCCGGAACAAGCCTTTGCTTGAGATTGGAGCCACAAATCATAATCATTTGGATACAATCTCATCAACCAGATGCTCAACCAAAAGAATTTTTCTTTCAGGTTTCTCCCACTACAGATTTGCACCACAGGCAATGCTTTGCTGCATATTCATGGCTAAAGAAGACATACCCAACACTAAACACTTAGTAAGATTTTATCTATAAAACTTCAATGTGTTATTTCTGGTAATTTTATCATCCATCTACACAGGTCCTAGCCAGAAAAAAATAGTGATAAGGAGAGAAAAGCATGAGGAAAAATATGTACTGACACATCAGATGATTGCTGCTATTGGTTTTATCTTGTTTTGCATTTGGGCTTTTACTGTGCTGTCATAAATGTTGATTTCTGATAAAGTTTCATCAAATGTTGACTTTCTTCCCTCAGGTTTTGTCTGAGTGCTAACCATGTGGAAATAATTACAATGTGCCATTATACATACATGAATTATTTTATTAGTAGAGCACAGAAACATCTTTGAGAATTGGCTAAAATCTCAACAATGGTGTATGCAGTAATCCCTGAGCTATTTGCTAAATATTTGAGCAAACAGAGCATTGTTTATTTAGTTCTTGTTAGCTCCCCATGTGCATTCTTGGAATGAGGTTGCAGGTTTTCTGTTTGATTTTAAGGGAGGCCACAACCAGAAAATCATAAGCGTGAACCTGAGAAGCTACACTATCATTCTGTGCAAAAAAACAAAAACAAAAAACAAACAAACAAAAAAATACCCCACCGTTTCTCTGATTCTTAACCTGTATCCAATGACTTCCCTAGCTCCACTAGTATATCATGATGATGTTTGCTTTTGCCAGTTTACCCTTTAAATGTGGGAATTGAACAGCTCTAACACCATTTGTTAACTGCCAAGGCAGTTGCCTGAGCTAGCCTGGGGATTTAAAAGACTTCAAGGTCATGTGTTCCAGAGTAAAATGATCTTCCCACAGCTGGGCCTAAGAGGTCCCAGGCTTGTTTTTGATTGATCCCTTCTACATTTTCATCTGTAAACACCCACGTCCCAGTTCAAAATGTCAGAGAAAAACATTTTCTCCTGCAGTTCCTGTTTTGGTCCTCCTTAACACTGCTCCAAAGGCAATCAGAGCTTTCAGTAGCAGGAAAATTAAGAGTGGGTGAACCTAAGAGTTCTTCTAATCCATCTCCCTTCCTAAGGCAGGAGAACGCCTTAATGATCTCGAGACAATGACAGCTTGATACCAAAAGAGCTGAAAGCAATTTAAGATAGTCTCATCCTGTGCTATACGACCTAATGGATTGTTTTAGGTCTGGGCTTCTCTCAAGACGTGTTCATCAGGAAAAATGCCACAAGACATTCCATGGGGAAAAAATCCTTGAACCATAGATTTAACAGCCATATTCTGGTATATGGTCTTAACTTGTTATTATCATTTAAATTTAAGACTATTCAGAGTGAAATTGTATTTGCAAAACAGGCTCCTGTTGTCAATGGTTGGGGCAAGGATATTTAAGTAGTGACAAGTCGTATCATTTGCAATTGTATCCTTGAGTGGCATTTAGTGTACAATAAACACAGTCTGTGGAGCTGGAGCATCAGGGAAGGTACAGGATGGTTTATGGATTAGGGCCTTTGCTACTGAATTTTCCAACTTATTTCTCAAAAAAACAGAGAGAGAAAGTGAAAGTGTATACCCATATTTATAACACTAGTGGTTTATTTGCAGCTATTTTGTTTTTAATAATTGAATGTTTCATAATTATATAAAGATGCATAAATAAATGGAAAAAATTAAGTTAGATACCAAGTTACTTTTGAATTTTAGAACTCCACTTGAATGGGGACCAGTTAGTAATGTTTTGAGAGTAAAATGTGGGAAGAAAAAGCTAAATAACTTGTTTGGTCACAAGCTGAGGATATTTGAAATAATAATAATATACAACAAATGCCTCCCAGGATTTTAGAAATCACAATATGTCTGATTCTAATTTATTTAAAGTTCAATTTTCCTATTTCTTCTGGATCTAACACTCAGAACTGTATTAACCTGCCAAGATCTATTCTTTCTTCCCTCATGTCACCATACTATAAACATTAGGAACTTAGGTTTCTATATTCTGGAATGATTAAAACAAAGAGCTTTGTAAACTTTGTGTTCACTGAGAGCCCCACATCATATAAAGCCTAAATAAAATCTGAAAGGGGCTTTCTTCTACTTCTGAAAGATGTGGACCTTTGGCCTGGCTGCCCTAGAAGCCCACCGGGTTTAAAGTCTGGTGACTTTCTTAGATAGACCACAGTGTGGGCTCCAACGGGTCAGTTTTTCCTGAAAAATGATGTTGCCTTTTCAAACTTGCAGATTCAATCTTCTTTAATGTAAGGAAAGTTCTCCTGAATTGTAGTTTAAAATATTTGATTCAAAAACCCTCTTTTCACTCTGCTCTGCTATACTGTGTGTTACATTTATATTATAACTCACTGGCAGGCTATAACATTTGGGAATGCCTATTTGGTGCAAGGCTTTGTCCTAGCTATTTGACATATGTTATCATACAAACATTTCTACAAACCCCTGCTATAGGCATTAATATTTCCATTTACAGCTGATAAGCAAGAGTCAGAGCTAGTAGATGTCAGAGCTGGGATTAGAACCATGTCTTTGTCCTTATAAACCATGTATTTTTCAGTATGTCGTCATTATGAACAAAGGTGAACATAAACAAATTCCACAATAACAGAGAAGGAATATACATATGTCCACTTTTAGATGTTCAACTTTCTAAACACAAAGTAATGTGAAAAAGTTTAAAAGTGGCCAATCTAGGCAGGGTTTTTCTTTTTTTAATGTTGCCATTTGGTTATGTCCTTACTTATGGACACAACTATTACAGCGTCTGTTTAAGGTAGAAATTTTATTTCGGAGAGGAAGAATGGTGTAAAAACAGTAATTACTTAACTATAGATTTAGATGTCTCTGGTAAGTCACAGGTACAAGTAACAGGGTGTCATATAACCACATGATAATTATGTTATATATAGCTTTGACAGTATATCCAGCTGTGAAAATTTTTGTTTTTCTGAGGTTTTTTTTCCTTCTTGGATAGGTAAGTCCAAAGAGGCGTTTAGACATATAAAGTGTTTTACATTCAACCTGTATCTCAACAAAAAGTTATGTTTCTATTGTCAACCTGCTTTTAAGTATATTTATGAGTCTATGAGCTAGGGAGACGTTCCATGTGACAGTATCGATAATGCTTCTTTCTCTTTCACCACAAGATAAACACCCAGCACACCAGATCCATAGCTGCCCACTATAGAACTCAGATACAGTAGAAAGAGGTATTGTCCTTGCAAAATGAGGGTACACAATCTTTTCCAAAGGGCAGACAAACTTCTGGGAGCCCATAGAGGTGGTATTATCACCTCTGTAAAGATAGATAATATTTCCCCAATATCACCACTGACCACTTAGCTAAATGTCTTGTACTGGACAAAAACTGAATTAAACTTAGACTTTGATTATGGAACTAACTGAAGAATCTTCCTACTCTTTCAGATATTAAAATATATGGACTTTTCAATAATGAAATTATGTTAATGTGATTTTCATGGATCACCTCTAATTTTATATTCTACTTCAAGAAGTTCCATTGAATAATCTATATATGTGGTCAGCAAATTCAGAAAAGATCTTAAAAAATGAATCCCAATAGTTTGAGAAGCTTCTTCCAACCCCTTAAGATCTCTCTGGATTCACTTCTGTCCTTTTGACTTCTCTGTTGTGACTGTGGAATCCATATGCCCCCCTCACATTCCTGGTGAAGGATTCCTAACAAATTCCTATAACTGAATATCAGCAGTTGCTTCTTGATAATGTTTTCATTTGCATCATCCCAGGGAAGCTAGTGAAACTCCCCATTCCTCTGGTTCAAAGTAAACTCGAGGCCAAAAGAAATCCTGACTTGAGGGCAGACAACAACCAACGCTTCTGTGA
Organism: Glossophaga mutica; assembly: GCA_039655065.1. Classification (NCBI taxonomy): domain Eukaryota; kingdom Metazoa; phylum Chordata; class Mammalia; order Chiroptera; family Phyllostomidae; genus Glossophaga; species Glossophaga mutica. Next base: position 166,457,300 of record CM077303.1, read on the forward strand.
GAGCTCGCCCGTGGAGATCAGGAAGCAGCCTCCCTCAGCCTCTGTCAGCTTGGTTCTCCTTCTGCCGAGGAAGTCCCTGCTTTCCCCAGAGAGCAAACACCACTTCAGTCAGGAAATGTGAATATAGAAGTTAGTACTGGAATATCTCTTCAGCCAATCGATACCAATGGCCAAGAGTTAGTAAAACTCACTATTTAAGTGGATAAATGTGGGTTTTCAAGCAAAGCCAAAAATATCATTCTACCTTGATAAAGGTAGTTCTTTTTTCCTTGACCCCCCAAACCCTCTCCAATGTGAGGAGCCTGCTACACAAGGATAAAGTTAGAGTGATACATTTGGCTGCAAATTCCTCCAGAAAATTACAGATAAATGTGTAATCAGGACAAAGTAGAAAAGGGAAGAGGATTCAAAGTCGCCCTAAACACCAGTGAACAAATCTTAGTTACATGCCCCCCACACCCAGTCACTACTTTACTCCTTGAAGGACTGGGCAGGGGAGTTATTAGTTATCTGAATTAGGAATGAATAAACTAAAGTGAAAGGGAGTTGCATGCTGACATTTTAAGCTCCTGACAAAAATATTAGGAGATATAAAAGTATGAAGGCAAATACTTCATTATCTGTCTTGAACACTAAATTGTCACAGCATAATAGTGCGTAATGTGTTTAATGGGTGTGTTATTCTAGCAACAGACATCTGTTAAAAATGAACTTTTAAAATGTTATCTAGATTTGCAAAATTGATGAAGAGTAGCTTCTGAAATCAAAATCTGCTCCCCACTTAATATTTGACCTTTGGCCCATTAAATAATATCTGAGTTTCACTTTCCTCTTTGTGAAGTGGAAATAATAATAGTGTCTATATCAGAGCACTGTTTTGTGAATTTATGAAATAATCTGAAAAAATACTGTGACAGAGTGCCTGCCACAAAATAAATTCTCAGAAATATTAGCTCTAATTGAGAAAGACAAGAGTGGGCAACGAAAAGAGCCTGGGGGTGGGAAGAATGAGAAGAGAGTCCAGTTTTATAAAGGTGAACATCAAATATTTAAAATATGGATCAAAATCAACTCAGGAGGGACAGAATACAATTCTTAAAAGGACACCCCAAAGAAGTATAGACCAAAAATACATTGAGGAAATGTGTCAAGATGACAAATTTATGCACTAGAATTGTATAATAGGCTATCAGAGAAAAACTGGGATGCTTTGAGGCCTATTCATGTTTATTTCAAGAAAATGGAAAGGGAGAAAAATACGACCTCTCGAAAACTCTTTTCCAGCACTATTGTTGGAGACCAGGGCTCACTCTATGCACAACAGGAACTTCTTTTGTCCACTGATGAGAATTAGCTTGAGGCAGAGAGTTTCCGTGGAAAAAAGTTACTATTTCAAGACAATGCTGAGCCCAGTCACCTATTCATTAAATTAACAACAACTTATCGGGTGCTGTCCCTGTGCAGGCACCGTGAGAGGCACGGGAATTAGGAAAAGGAAACACTGGGAACCAAAGCAAATGCGGCACAGCCGTTCCCCTGTGTTGGCTGTAGTGAACAAGGATGCAATGAACACGGGAATGCGGATATCGCTTAGAGATCCTGATTTCAATTCCTTTGGATGTCAAACCAGAAGTGGTATTACTGGATCACAGGGTAGTTCTATTTTAATTTTTTGAAGATCTTTCATACCGCTTTCCATAGTGGCTGCACCAATTTACATTCCCACCAATGGTGTTAAAGCTTTTAATTTCTCCACATCCTCATCAACACAACTTTTCTTTTCTTTTTCTGATAATAGCCTTTCTAACAGGGGTGAGGTGATAGTTCATTGTGGTTTTGGTTTGCATTTCCCAGATATCTAGTGATGAGTATCTTTTTATATACCTGTTGGCCATTTCCCTTTCTTCTTTGGAGAAATATCTATTCAACATCTAGAAATAGTAAAATGGTGGTTGTCAGGGTGTGGGAGGTAGGGGACATGAGAAGATCCTGTTCAAGGGGAACAAAGTTTTAGATAAGAAAGAAAACAAGTTCTCAAGATCTGTGACATGATACTATACCTATGGTTAATAACACTACACTGTGTACTGAAAAATTGGTTAAGAGTATAAACATCATGTGAAGTGAGAAAAAATGAAAATAATAAATAATGAAAATAAATAAAATTGATTGTGGTAAAAGTTAATAAAAAGAAAAAGCAAATAGTGCCCTCACATGCCAGTGGAAAGAGTCCAGATGTTAATCAAGTAATAATCCACATGGTTGTTTATTACAAACCAGAGCACAGTACTATGAAGGAAAGGAAAGAAATGTGGCCCTAAAAGATTATAGAAAAAACAAAAATTCTCAAGAGCAGGGTGTATGTGATATATGGAGAAAAAATTTAGTACTGAAATCTGAAGAATGAATAGTAATCAACTATTTATAGTTATAGAATTAACTGGGTAAGGAGGTTGACTAGGGGGGAAGAGGTGTCTCCAGCTCGAGGGAACAGCACGTGCAAAAGCCCTGTGGCAGGGGAGAGCATGGTTTAGCTGAAAGGCCAGTGTGGCTAGACAGCAGGAAGGGGCAGGATGGGAAGAAAACCCATAAAGAGTGACACCCTCTGCTTTCTCCTTTAAATCAATGTGAAGTAAATAGCACTCTCAGCTGAAGACTCAATCATGACTCTTTGTCTTAGTGTCTGATAAAATTGTGGATGCCTCATTTTGGGAGGCAAGCCAGTAGTTGGATTATTTTGAAAATCATGAAATAGCAATGCCTATAAAGTGAGAGGCATAAAATTATCAAAAGTTTTATTCTACCATCCCTTTATTCCTTACCAATGTCAGTGCTGAGAAACCCTGGGAACACCCACGTGGCTCCTACACTCTCGTCAGCTTTACAGCCCAGGGCTCCAGAGCAGGTGCGGTTCACTCTGAGGCCAAGGTAACCTGTAAAGTGGCATAGTTTCTACAAGAGGGACACTTAAAAGGGATTTTATTTAATTATTTATTTATTCATTCACTCATTCATTCATTCATTCATTCATTCATTTATAGATCTTATGGTTCTTCTTATTCATTACGAATGGCAAGCTATCTCCAGGAAGTGACTTAAGGACAATGCAGACCAGACTCTCAGCTGTTAATCTTACCCACTTCCCACAAGAAGCCACATGGTGGCACTGAGATGACTCCTGGTCCATAGGGGGCACCTCCCTAAGTGAATCCACTCACCAGGCTGTTAAAGCACTCCACGTGAGAGATGATAAGGGACTGAAAAGGCAATAATAAGAGGGTAAAGGAGAACAAACCAGATACTGAAAGTGTAAATGGTCATATGATCAGGATTTGTGCACAAGAAAGGGGAGAGAAGGTTGATGGTTCTGAGATGTTTCCATGAAAGGAGAGAATAAGGGTTAAATGGTTGTTAGAGGGGTTTCAGGTCAAGGAGTTTATAGTTGTTGCCGATTTCAGGTATCTTAGGGAAGATGCTAAAATGGAAAAACTGAATAGGAATCAGGGTTCAAAATTTCAATTCAGTGACTCTGTAAACTAAGTAAAGTCACTTCATTCCTTAAGAACTGGTCCATTTTTAAATTTCTGGAATGGAATAGATGTCTGCATAGTCTTCTCTTACAAAGCCTCGATGGTCATTTCAGGAGAACCTCGGGAAGCCATCCGGTGCCTTGACAAGAAAGACCCTTTTTTCCACCCTTTAAAAATAAACATTTCCACCCAGGCACAGCCATGAGCATGGACACAGCTCAGGATTCATTCTATGTGGCCAACCTGAGTAAAGTCTTTGCCCAAGCCTCCAGAAAACCCAGTTCTGAAAGATAATAATGTCTAAATAACTGTTCTAAGGTGGGGGCGGGGGGAATGCAATTTTCTCCTCTTAGGAGTAAGCATTTTTTGCCTATTCATTCTTGTTTTCTAATCATGGGTTTCACGACATTTCGTCAATTTGTGGACTTAACTGCAGTTAAAATGTGTCTGTCGATGCTCCAGCTGACTACCTCTGCGATTTGTCTTGCGGTTGTTGACCTCTGGCCAAGCTCTGCAGGGACTTGGTTTCCTCTCTGACCCGTTGCCTTAACAGAGGGCTCCCCTAAGCACAGAGGACGTTCTTCTTCTGGGAACTTTCTATTTACTTTTGACCTTAACAGCATTTGTTTAAGGCCAGGCCCCATTCTTTCAGGATTCCTTGGCCCCTTCTTCTCATTATGCTCTCAAGGCTGCGCGTTGGTCACGAGCAGACCCTTCATCCCAACCATTATTTACTTAGAGAGCTTGAAGATTTAACAAATGATCTAGATAAAGGGTCTCAAGGAATATCATCTGCTCGTTGCCCAAAGATAAGTACGACTTATGCCAGACCTTACATGACGGTGGATCAAAATTACAAATGCACCATCTTGGAAGAGTTTGAAGATAATTTTTGAAGAAGAAAGAAATGGACAGAGCCCTGGCAAACGGAATCTGAGCTGGAGGCTTGCGTGCCCCCGGCTTACCAGGGAGGTGCTCTCAGGGGCGATTCTGCTAAGGGAGTGAGGACAGCAGCGCGGGGCGGAGGAAGAGGCTGAGTTGTGAGGCGCTGGTGACACCGCGGGCAGCCAGGCCCTCAGTGAGCCAGCAGAAGGATCTCCTGAATTGAGGTTGGGGTCTGGGTCTTTGTCATTAGATATGAGCTACCCCTATGAATGGGGACCTGGTGAGGGGCTCAGCTCTGAGCTGTCATCAGCCACCGCTCAGGGCAGCTGGGGCAGAGTTCCTCCATCCCAAAGGATCGGCCAGTGCATCCATTCTGCTTCTCAACCCTCTGGGCTACGAAACCACACAAAAGAGTTCAACGCAAAGCAGAGTCAGGTGCGGTTGCTCTGGTCATATGGGTAGATGGGATGCAGAATCCTACCTCACCCTCACCTTTCCTTTCTTCCCTTTCTTTCCCCAGGGCAGCTCTAGGAGTGCATGTTCATTTTAGAGTCTCAGAATTTCTTGCTTAATCCTCAAGTATCCTCATCTCAGACTCCAGAGAAGCCCCTTTAGGGAGACCACTCCCCACCTTCAATCCCTGCTCCCTTTCGCTTCCTGCCTCAGATCTCAAAACCCCACCACCACCACTCACATCTTGCAGGGCGGGGAGGGAGGGAGCCACAAGACCTCAGGGGGACCAGTGAATAATAGTTCGCATCAGCTCTAAAGTGAATACTCTATGGTAGGAATGAAATGATCTGAAAATCATGACCAAGGATTCTTTCACTGAAAGGGATTCATCCCTGTGGAGCTTGGTCCAGTTTTCTTTCTCAAAGAAATATCCCCTGCATACTTGGCTTCCTCTTTGAAGAACAATGTAATTATAGGGAAGAACAGAGAACACCATGCAAATTAAAATGTCGAGTTCTTCGTCCTTATAGAAAACTCGATGCTGAATTGAACAGCATCCAGATGCCCTTTAGTTCACCTTTCAGTGTAAGATATTTTAGAACTGGAAACTTTCAAACGAGGCATGCTAGCTGACTGAACCTCTTCTTTCATTTAACCACTTACCTCCCTTGCCTCATGCTAAGGAGCATATTAAATTGTCTTTATACCTGTTTATTTTTGTCCAAAGCTGCCTTTCTTTTAGCACCTCCACTGAGTTTCTTTGATATTTTTGTTCAAATGGAGAATAATATATTTGAGTCACTGCTATGACATTAAAAAAAAAAAAAGCTGCCATCTGCTCAGAATGATCTGTACATTGCATCCATCATTTAGAAGCGCCTTCCCCCAAACAGAGTTGAGTTTGTATTCATGATGCTTTTCTTTTTCCCTGACTATCCTCTCACCTCTCCCCACCCTTGTCCCTCACCTGCTCAACCACACATATTCAAATCACTAAGGGCAGTTCTAGCAGCAGGATGCGTGCTTCCTTCTGCAGCAACGGAACATGTTTTCGCTCATTATCCATAACAGTACATTTGGCAGGATGCCTATTTATTCACTCTGCTTACTCAGCTAAAGCATGTTGTCTGGAAAGATTTCAACTGTCAAATTCAAGAAAGTGATTTTAGGAGGGTGTTTGAAAATGGAGACACCTTCATTGACATATGCTATGAATCCCTGTTAATGTTGTTTCCAAGAAAGTTGTGCCAGGTTATCTCTTTCATCAGGTGCCAAAAAAAAAGAAAAAAAAGAAAAAGAAAAGAAAGGATGACACATAGCACAAAAGCATCCCATCAGCCCAAGAAGCTGACATGCCCAGTAGGAACAATAGAAAAGTTGCCATCTTGTCTGTAAGATATAATAACCTTTACTTTCTGTAAAATATACTCTTCTCGGTTGTGTATTTATGAAAAGTAGAGAAAGATCGCTTGCATTTCTCAGGTTTATATATTAAAACTTTTGAAAAATAGAGCACAGGGCACTTTATTGTTTAATGAAGCATATTTTTTATTTCTAGAGCAAAGGCCCCCTTGCCCTTTATAATAATATAGGTGCCTGCTACGGCCATCTTTCTCTGCAGAGCCCAAGCCACCACTTCTCCTGCTGTTCACCTGGGGGCGGGGGGATCCTCTATGCCTATTCTTTAGGAGAAACTCAACAGACACCATAGTCAACAGCCCTGCCCTCTACCTACCTCAGCTGAAACTTGTGCAGCTATTATGATCACAACTATCCAATGAAAACCCAAAGTGGCAGCTACATGCCACACCAGAATTAAACATTTTTCCATGTGCGCATGATGGATCCCTTTCCCACAAAAGCTAACACTTCGATTTCATCAGTAAATCACTTATAATCAAAACATTCAAGCTCAGGTTCACAGAGACTGGAAGTTCAGCTCCTGGAATTGACGGATAAATTTGTCAGCTGTAGAGTCACATGAATAAACAGGATCCGTTACTTCAGGAAATATTTTTCTTTTCTTTTTAAATTTTTTCTTTATTTTTATTCTTAATTTCATTTCATTTTATTTTTGCTTTTAGGAAAAAATTTTAACTGGAAATTTAACCCAGACATAAAATTAAAGTTGAAAGTGTATTAAGGATTTGCTATTCCCTTTCATACATGCAACTGCTGTTTCTACCATGATCTGAAATACAGATCCTTTAAAGTCATAGCTGTCTATCTAGTCTAATATCGTAGAGCTTAACTAGGAGAAGAGAAACTTCTCTTTATAGCCCATCAGCCACATAATCAAATTAACTTTAGGAATTTCATGTAGAAGTTGATAGACCACTGACACCCAGAAACACTTTCAGAGACACATCCACTCTAACAGTCACCAGGTCCAGCTAAAGGAAACAGAGAGGGTTCTTTTTGTGCTTTCAGAGAGACAGTACTTGATGCTTTTTATCTATACCAGAAGTCAGGAGATAAGGCAGTCTCTATAAAATGCGTTATCATAAGCAAAGATTGAGTGGTGTTTGTAAACACTCATCCTGAAAATGATCAGAAGTGAAAAACTTTTAAAACTAAAAGGGAACATCTAGCCCCTTCTCACCATCTCCATTACTTTTTATGAATGAAGCTGCTGTGGGCTACAGATGTTAGAGAGAGAACATCTACTTCTTCTTCCTAGGATAATCTCAACAGGCCCCACAATCAAAGGCCCTTCCTCTATTTACTTCAGCTGAAACATGCGACACCACTAAGACCAGAATCATCTAGTGAAGAACCAAAGCAGCAGCTATTCAAGACAAAATGAAAGTTTTCCACCAGTCTCCTCCCTCAACACCCAGTTAGTTTCTATATTGTGTAGCTCTCTTAAGAAAGAGTAGCATTCATTTCTCATCAAATAATATCATAAAATATCCTGCTTTGTAAATGAACAATAATGTGGCAGATAGTTTATTTAAGTTACCAACAAGAGGTTACTTACTTGGAGATCTGAGCTGGTCAGAGAATTCTCATATCCTGTGGTCTCATGGTTATCATTTCTCTCACAGTAGGGACTGAATATCAGTTTAGAAGGAAGAATTAGAAAGCCAGATTTGTGCTGTTTTTTTCCAAAACGGAGATAATAGTAAAGTGCATGCTCATTTTTAAAACACATTAACTAAATATACAAGGTCTGTCCCCAAAAGTCGAGCCATTGTTAATATAACGAGAATGGTTTGCCTGACATCCATATAAATTGGCAGCCACAGAGAGAGGACTGGAATGTGCATGTGTGAACAATGACCACTTCACTGTACTAGTCAGTGGGGATGGCAGACTGCTGTTAAGTGAGCATGTGTACTGTGTGGCCATCACATTCAAAATAACTGAGTGAGTAGAGCAATGAATCTGCATCAAATTTTACATTAAGCTTGAACATTCCTCCACAGAAACTATTCTTATGATTCAGAAGGCTGTAGCTATGGGCAACTGGTGATTGGCAGCTTCATCATGACATTGCACCCACTCATGCACCCCATCTCATGGGGAATTTTTTGGCAAAACATCAAATCACCCAGCTGACTCGGCCCTGCTACAGCCCAGATTTGGTGCCCTGTGCCTTCTGGCTTTCCCCACAACTAAAATCACCTTCAAAATGGAAGAGATTTCAGACCATCAGTAAGATTCAGGAAAATATGATGGGACAGCTGATGGCAATTGGGAGAACTGTGTGAGGTCCCAAGATGCTGCTTTGAAGGGGACTGAGGCATCATTGCCCTATGTACAATGTTTCTTGTATCTTGTGTCTTCTGTAGTAAATGTCTCTATTTTTTATATTACAAGGTTGAATACCTTCTGGACAGACCATGTATATCTTATATTTATTATATAGTTAAATAGCCATGGTAATTTTCATGTCCTTTAACAAATTTCTTTTGCCTTATAGGTTAGGTTTGCTCAACTATTTGCCATATCTAGGTTATTTATAAACACAAATTTTCCTACGAAGGAGAGAGATTGAAATCAGCTCTTCTATTTAGTAAGCTCACTTTAATATGAATGGAATCTTGAAATCAGTACTTTAGGTGGGGAAATACTGTCTTGCTCGTGTGACCTTTTAGACACAATTATTGAAGGATGACTACTTCTTATTTAGTAAAAATAGTAAATGGTAAACTTGCACTTGTCTCATGCAAAAAGTGAATACAAAAATACAATATATTAAGGGGTCCAGGGACCACTGGCATCTGAAATTGCCAAGACCCAGACAAAAATGTAATAATGTAAAATCCAAAATTGGGCTCAAAGGTACAGGGTACCCACATTCCTGACAGGCAGTGTTGGTAGCTGATAGCTAGTCCTGGCTAATATCTCTTTTGGTTTTACCTTGCTTTTTTGAAGTTATAAAAGATAAGGTTGCCCTGGTTGGTGTGGTTCAGTGGATTGGGTGCTGGTCTGTGCATCAGAAGGTTGCTGGTTCAATTCCCAGTCAGGGCACGTGCCTGGGTTACGGGCCAGATCCTGTTGGGGGTGTGAGAGAGGCAGCCAATCCATGTATCTCTGACACATCAATGCTTCTCTCCCTCTCTCCCTTTCTTACCCTCTCTCTAAAAATAAATAAATAAAATATTTTTTTAAAAAAGACCAGGCTATTTGTACATGTGCAGAGAAAAACTATAAGGAGAACCCATAAAAAACTGAAATTTACAGCCTATAGAAGACGGTTCAGAGAAAATTTAACTTTTGTATATAAAGAGTTAACCAGCCTACTCAATGCAAAAAAAGTTAAAATTTCCTCAAAAGACAGATAAGAAATCTCCAAACATAATGCAAAATAAAGAAAAATAAATTTGAAACAGATGTCATAAAATCATCCCCTTACTTAAAAAAAAAATCATAGAAAAATCATGAACTTGTGTACACAATAGTTTATCAGGAAAAGAGAACAAAACATAAACACGGGGAGATCTTTCAATAAACAATTACTGTAACAAGTCCTGAGGGAATCAGAATATTTAAAAAAAGCCTTAATGGATTGAATGTGTCTCAATTATTCCCTAAGATTTTTTTATTTTTCCAAAGCTTAGAAGTACAGTAGAAAATAGTAAATTAGAAGGGCCCAGGCATGCCAAGTTTTTTCCCTATAAACTTGATTTCAACTGCAGAACCAAAGTTCAGATCCATACATTTTTAAATGTTTGAAAGAGTGAAACCATTTTCTTCTCTTCAGGAAAATCCAATGGCCTTGGCTCTTGTCTACCTTTTATTCAGCTACTCCTAACTTTTTAATATTGGTTTCATAACATAAGACATCTGGGAAGTTTCCAGGAAAAAAAAAATCAGTAAATGTGCAGATCTTCACTCCGAGCCAAGAAAATGTATCATCTTTGCACCAAATTTCCAAGCAGTGTGTTTTGACCCCAGTATTTTGCCTCTGAACATTTAAATGATTGAAGCAAAAACTTACCAGGTTACATTTTATTTACCACATGAAAACACTCTTAGCTAAAGAGATCTTTGTCTTCATTTTGATATAGTTTGGTAACTTTAAAATTATATTTAATGACTGGATAGATAGATAAATTAGCAATAAATCAAATAGGATAATGGCAAAATCTAGGCTACAGAAAAATGAGTGTTAACTATACCACTCAATTTTACTGTGTATTTGAAAATTTTTTATAATCAAATGCTGAGGGAAAAACATCAGTGAAAAAGGAATGACCTTTCTGAACACCAATACCACCAACAAAAGGTTTATTCCACCACCTGCAAGTGAAACCAAACAGCAAAGGACTTGCGAATGGGTTCATGATGAATTATTAGCTCACATCATATAGATCCAGAGGGTTGGGTCCAAATTGAAGAGGCATTTTTGGGGGCAGCTATTTCAGGGCAGCAGCAAAAGGACTAAATGTTTATGAGAATTTAATATTATTAATTATTGATGAATAATATTCATTAATATTATTAATATTAATGTTCACTAATATTACTCATCAATATTGAATTATTGATCAATATTATTCATTCAAAAGTACATAGCTTAACCTACCTGCAGAGCCTGTACCATAGAGACTGATTAGGCACTCAGAAGACCTCATGACATCAAAGGCAGAAACAGAGCAGACAGATCTTCATAAATCAGGACCACAAGAGACTGGGACTTCCCTCACCTCCCCAGGTGCCTCTGTCCGCAGCCCTGGTTCTCCTGTCTTTACCCAGAATTGGTAGAGTCTTTAACAGTTGAAAGCAAGCTGCAAGGGTCACAGGTTTTAGCAGACTACAGGAAAAGGCCCAAGGCTTGTGGGAGCCCAGGACAGATGCATCTGCAGGTAGGGCCCTGGTGTGCTTAGGTACACCAACTGCCTGAAGCCCAGGTGGGCCAAGAGGATCAGTGCCTTGCATCTTTTGGGCTTAGCACTGGCTTTCAGCCTTATACCATGTCATTTAGCTACCTGGGGGACATAGAGGTTTTAGGTGTGATTTTTCATGTAGAGAAAGGCTGCCTCGCATAGTTGTGGATGGTTCCAGATGAACATAGAACAGCAGTTCTCATGGTTGGTTTGTTTTTAAATCTCAGAAACACTTTACACTTTAAAAATTTGTTTCACTTTAGTGTAATAACCTCAAGATTGATCCATGTTGCCACAAAGGCAAGATTTCGTCTTTATTTTAGTGGCTGAGTAATATTTTATTTTATATGCGTATATACATATATAAAATAGAATATATATATATCGTACCTTCATTCATCTGTTGATGGATACTAGGGTTGTTTCTCATCTTGTCTGTTGTAAATAATGCTGCTATTAATGTTACCTCAAAAAATAAAAAATAATTTACAAAACAGAAAGTATTTGTAAAAATACATAAATAAAAATTATTGAAAACCAAGGTGCCATTGTTTACGAGGGTCATTCATTAATATTTATATATTATGAATTAAAATGGAGAATTCTGAAATATTTATTCACTTATTTTAAAAATCATAACGAATCATTACACATCACTGTAAATAACATTTTTAATGCACAGCTCTACTGCTAATCACTCCTGAAAGTGCAAAAATGTTAATTCCCTAGTCTAATTATGAAAACAGTTTTGCACCCATGAGAGGGTCTGGCACTCCCCACCCCCAGGAAGGCCCTAGGGCACACGTCAGAGCTACTGCTCCAGAGGCAGCGGCTGACACCGTGAAGGTTCTTAACAATCGCTGCCATTGTAGACATTGCTTCCAGACTGGTAATGGTAATACATACACACAGAGACACACACAGACAAAGTCTGAAATAGTAATGAGTTTCAAGGAGAGGTGAGTGACCTACTTACTTTCTATATGCAACCAAAATGTTTAATATAAGTTTTAAATCATGGGCAAATTATTCTCAAGATTTGAATTCTTTAAGGGCTTTTGCTTCTTCCCCTCTGAGCCTTTAAAATTGATTTTTTAAAATAATTTAGCAGCCTAGAAACACAGTTGCACATGATTTCTTCAGGTTCCCATCACCATAATGTGGACAAGTAAATTGACTGAACCCAGCACAGGTCATTAGGGGCTGGAAGATGGGTCCTTCCTATTCAGTGGACATCTGAGCATGCCCTGCCTCTCTGCTCAAGTCTCACTGAGTCTGCACTAGCTCCCCAGATGTTCCAGGAACCCGACTACTGAACCTTTGCTCATGTCCTCTCTCTACAAAGCAAACTCCAACTCACTCTAAAGGCAAACCAAGATTGTTTTTGACAATCTTTTAGTACTTGTCATCTAATAACTCAGAAATTGTAAGCCCTGTCCTTAAGAAAGAACACACTGAATATGGGGAGGATGTAAATCTCCCAGGATTTCATATAATGAATTGGCCTAGACACGAATAATACCAAGGTCATCTTTGAACATCATCCAACACCAATTAACTGTCTCCTGTGCTTCTGTCTGCAAAGTAGACTCTAGCCTTGACTCAGTAAGTCAAATACACTGGTCTGTCATATTAAAACTAAAGGGCATTTATGTAATGCTTCTTGGTTTGTACTTCCCTAAAATAATGCAGAGTTCTATAACAATGAACATAATTTACGTTAAAATCTGACTTACAGGTTGTTTGAGGGCAAAGGCTGTGTTTATATTTCTCTGGCCATTTCTCTTTGGATTTGCATAGTGCTCTCTCACATGAGTGACTCCTTAAGAGTTAAAGAATCATCCTCTTTTTCTTCTATTTAATTTCAGCACTAATTGTTTCATCTATTCATTCAGCCAACAAATATTTATTAGACATCTATCACATGCATTAAATGTTGAGGAGACAGCGTCTCCATGTCTTCCTTATAAGGTATTCACACCTGTGGAGCGTTCCAGAAATCTGTATGATCCAACACTCCTGTATTGCCTAAACCGAAATCCTCAAAGCCTAGCCACCACCACCTTCTAAAAGACCCTCAGGAAGAGCCCCATCTAGTGCCCTAACTGGCACTGGCCCAGACACCCACTCTTTCCACACTGCTCTATCACCCGCAGCTTCCACCCCTCTCCATCTCCTGAAGCCGTGAAGGTTCCCTGAAGCCCTCTTAGTGGAAACTCATTTCTTCCACCCCTATAGGATCTCTCAGCCTGGAGGTGAGGTGTGTGTCCTTCTTGCTCATCATTGCTTCTTCCAGACTTTTGTCCCTTTCTCCTCTCTAAAGCCCCATCACTTTGAAGTTCACATCATCAGAGCCTCAACAAGTATTTCTTGAGCATGTACCATATATCAGACGCTGTTCTGGGCATCAGGGACTTAGCAGTGAAACTAGAGTAAGATGGTTCTTGTGTCTGGAGTCCAGTAAAGAAAAGACATACAAAATAAAGTGAAATATTTAGTATGTTAGATGGTGATAGTTCCTATTGAGAGAAATAAAGCAGGAAATAGGGAAAATAACATGTTAGGATGAATGGGGAAATTCATTTGCATAGGATGGTTAAGAATGATCTTACTGAGAAGATGAAATATAAGCAAAGACCCCAATGAGGTAAAGGAGGAAACAACCCTATTATAGAAAAGACCAGCATTCCACACAGAGGGAATGGAAAGAACAAGGGCTCAAGAAGCAGCAAAGACACCAGAAAGTCTATCTGTTTACCTTCTTGTTACAGTCATCTGACACCTCTTGGTCACACACTTGTTCTCTAAAGGTTTCACTCCTGGTTCATTGTTACTGTCTTCCATGTTGTTGATTTTAACATCCTTGTCCATGCTCCTTCAGTACCCTCTCCACTCCAGTAATGCCTCATGGTGTCTTCAGCCTTATTCATATGTTTATTCCCATGGTCACACCCTAGATTTGTCATTCCCAATAACTGAAGTCTTCCAATACTTCAACTTGAAGAACCTCATTTTCTTTTTTTTTCTCTCTTTTTTTTAATCAGTATTTTTTAATTGTTGATATTGTACAGTTTTCTGTCTTTTACCCTGCCCCAGCCCACCACCCCAGCCCTCCCCACCTTCCTCCCATTTCCACCCCCCATAGTTTTTGTCCATGAGTCCTTTATACTTGTTGCTCTAAACCGTTCCCCTTTTCCCCTGAAATTCCCTCCCCTCCCACTCTGGACACTGTCCGACTGTTCTCAAATTCAGTGTCTTTGTTTATATTATGCTTGTTTGTTTGTTTTGTTGATTAGCTTCCTGTTAAAGGTGAGATCATATGGTATTTGTCTTTCACTGCCTGGCTTACTTCGCTTAGCATGATGCTCTCAAGTTCCATCCATGCTGTTGCAAAGGGTATGAGCTCCATTTTTCTTTCTGCTGCATAGAATTCCATTGTGTAAATGTACCACAGTTTTTTGATCCATTCATTTACTGATGGGCATCTAGGTTGCTTCCAACACTTGGCTATTGTAAATTGTGCTGCTATGAACATAGGGGTGCATAGATTCTTTTGGATTGGTGTTTCAGGATTCTTAGGATATAATCCAAGCAGTGGAATTGCTGGGTCAAAAGGTATGTCCATTTTTAGTTTTCTTAGAAAATTCCATACTGTTTTCCATAGTGGTTGTACCAATCTGCAATCCCACCAACAGTGCACTAGGGTCCCCTTTTCTCCACAACCTCTCCAACACTTGCTGTTTGTTGCTTTGTTTATGAAGGCCATTCTGACTGGTGTCAAGTGGTATCTCATTGTAGTTTTAATTTGCATCTCTCTGATAGCTAGAGATATCGAGCATCTTTTCATGTGTCTCTGGATCCTCTGTATGTCCTCCTTGGAGAAGTGTCTGTTCAAATCCTTTGCCCATTTTTTAATTGGGTTGCTTGTCTTCTTAGAGTAGAGTCTTGTAAGTTCTTTATATATTTTGGAGATTAATCCCTTGTCTGAGGTATCATTTCCAAATATGTTTTCCCATACAGTTGGTTCTCTTTTTATTTTAATACTGTTTTCTTTAGCTGTGCAGAAGCTTTTTATTTTGATGAGATCCCATTTGTTTATTCTTTCCTTTATGTCCCTTGCTCTAGGGGATGTATCAGTGAAAATATTGCTGCGTGAAATATCTGAGATTTTCCTGCCTATATTATCCTCTAGAATTTTAATGGTGTCATGGCTTATATTTAAATCTTTTATCCACCTTGAATTTATTTTTGTGTATGGTGTAAGTTGGTGCTCGAGTTTCATTTTTTTGCATGTAGCTGTCCAGTTCTCCCAGCACCACTTATTGAAGAGGCTATTTTTGCTCCATTTTATGTTGCTGCCCCCTTTGTCAAATATTAATTGACTGTAGAGACTTGGGTTTATTTCTGGGCTCTCTGTTCTATTCCACTGGTCCACGTGTCTGTTCTTGTGCCAGTACCAGGCTGTTTTGATTACAGTGGCTTTGTAATACAGTTTGGTATCAGGTATTGTGATCCCTCCTACTTTGCTCTTCTTTCTCAAAATTGCTGCTGCTATCCGGGGTCGTTTATGATTCCATATAAATTTTTGAAGTGTTTGTTCTATGTCTGTGAAATATGCCATTGGAACTTTAATAGGTATTGCATTGAATCTGTAAATTGCTTTGGGTAATATGGACATTTTGATAATATTAATTCTTCTGATCTATGAACATGGTATATGCTTCCATTTGTTTGTGTCTTCCTTGATTTCTTTCTTCAGTGTTGTGTAGTTTTCTGCATACAGGTCTTTTACCTCCTTGGTTAGGTTTATTCCTAGGTATTTTATTTTTCTTTTTGCTATATCGAATGGGATTTTTTTCTTGATTCCTGCTTCTGCTGTTTCACTGTTGGTATACAAAAATGCCTTTGATTTTTGAGAACCTCATTTTCTAATGCCACATTTTTTTCAAGTTTATTCCCTCTAAATCTCCAGCTTCAACAATTCTTCAGTCCCAACAGGTTACACAACCCATGAGTACTTCTGCCATTTCACTGCATCCCAATCTCCTCTTGTCTTCATTATCCCCCTTATCCAGCCTAACACCTATGGTCCCTTATTATTAGTATAATCCTTGTACATATCCTCAGTGTCTTTGCTCCTCTTTACCTCCACGTTACTTGCTCGGTAAGACTCTAATCTCATTTAAATATAATTCTCTGCCTACTCCATGCGTGCCAGCTTTCAACATTTAGGTTGTTTCTGGTTTGATTTGTGGCTATTAAGAATAAAGTAAATTCACCCAGACTTCACCTTTGCTCATATCATTTCTCCTACCATAGGATGTGCCTAACCTTTTTTCTCTCTTATGCAGAAATCCAATTACATAAGTATTTCTAAGGCTCAGAAATCCAAGAGCCCTTGTTCTTCTGTTTGTAAAGCTATTTCCAACTAGCCACATATTTTAATAAAAATTTTATACTCACTACTAGGATTAGAACATAGCTGTAAATTCTCTTAGAAGTCTGGGCTCACTACCAGGATTAGAACATAGCTGCAAATTCTGTAAGTGTGGGCTACCACTACACTTTCTGGCAATAAATGATACAATAAATATATGGGCAAGGACAAAGGAACACACAGCAAGATAAGGAAGAGCTCACTAAGTACTATAAATCACCACCTTGTGTGCTGTGACCATCACAGCCCCAGCTATATCGTAAGACTGTGGGGCAAATCCCCACATGCACTTTGGGGTAACCCAATGCTAAGAATATTAGGCCATGCTTAGCACCCAAACTCTGAAGCTCTTCTCTCTTCCAGTTCCCCACTTGATCCTCTTTTGAGGGTCTAGCCTCCAACATCCTGGTGTTCACACAAGCCTGACATAAGACAGAAAGGATAGATTTAAACACACTCAACACAACATATATCTAGTTGGCATCAATCCCCTTGACTTAAAAAAGAAAAAATAAGTAAAGCAGAAATGAGTGTTCTTATAGAAGTCTTTTTCTGCACATATATTTTCATTTCTCTTGGGAAATTACCTAGGAAGAGAATTGATTGGTAATCGGGTAGATGCTTACTTAACTTCGTGAGAAACTGTCAAACTATTTCTGAAGTTGTACCATTTTAGAATCTCCCAGCAATGTATGAGTATCTCATTTGATTAACATGAACTCCTACATTTTAACTGGAAGTGTGAACCAATACTCCTTAATGACTGATTAAAATTCAGTGTAGGGAAAATGGTGCACAATTTACTCCTTGCAGGCTCGTAAAATTACCAAGCGTTCTCCAGTGACAATAGCTATTTCCCCAAAGGGAGGAAGAATGACATATGCACTCTTTTATGAAAAACAAAAAGAAATAAATGCTGCCTTACATTCTAGGAATTGAAAAATAGCTCTGTTGCTGCTGCTGACACGGGAAATTTCATACCATCTGTCTAACATAGAGACCTCTAACGTTATGTATTAAAATAGCATTTACTATAAATGGAGTTGGTTACAGGCAGTAAATGTTTGTAATCAAACTTTCACAAAGATTTTTGGTCAGTGAACTGAAAATAAAGACAGATGTATAATGAATAGGACAGGCCCTAATGTTTATGACCCATCTTGGTCAAAGTTCTTCTTTCTTAGTTTGCATTAGCATCATAGATTTTAATATAAATGCAGTACTGTTATCAATATATCAATGTGTTTTACAATAGTTCTGAGTACTTTATGGTTTAGAAATAATCTACCAAGAGAGTGTCATCTGTAGTAATTTACCACTGCTACAACAAAATAATGTCTGCACCCAATTGGATAGAGTTACAAAGAACTGGATTTCTCTGAGTATCAGACACTAGGTTGGGACACATACACAATTTACAGCCTCATGAGCCAGAGTGTCTGCCTCCTTGTGCTGAAGTGTCCAGGGCCAGTCAAGCAGGTAGTCACACTCAGCAAGGAACAAAGAATTTGTTTTATTATTGTCATAGATGAAGACTTTTTCCCATTACACCAATGTGTATTTTATGAATTACTCTGACAATTTTTTGTAAATTTGTTCAAGGAAATTTACAGTTTTATTGGGAAATATTTTTTTAATTCTAAGAATAATGATGTAGTAATTAATGATAGACACATTTATCATTCCTAAAATTTTAAATGGCAGTTCTTAGTCTGTGGTCCAAAAAAGATTGTAAATATATTTTTTTAAATCTATCTCTTTTGCTTTTTATTGCTAATCAAACTGCAGTTCTTTTTGCCCATCATCCACATTGCACCCCTATACAAGCATGCACCCCCATTTTCTCAGAACCCTGACACGGCAGATATAGCTTGGGTAATACTAAAACCAATACCCTAGATAAGAAATCCCTGAATTTGAAAATTTGGGCCATTTCCTTTAGGTTCCTTGACCATACACTTCACTCCTTCTTAAGAATACATAGTAACAGAGAAGTAGCATCAATATTGATGAAGTAGTCTGGATTTTTCCTTAACAAAGCTCAACATACATCTCAGTAAAAGTTGTTGCCCAGAGAGGTGTCATCAGGAGACTTTGCTTCTACCATTAAAAGATTTTGGAAATTTCCTGTTGGGAACAGCTTTGAAAGCCTCCAATACCACATTCTTTTCAATAGCAACAACGGTGGAACACCGTTTGCTTTTTGATTTTTGAGAACGTATGTAGCAGAAGCATGTCATTTGTCAAGGACAATACCTCGATAGAGCATCTGGGTGGAAAGCAGGTTGTTGCTGCCTGGCCTGCATCAGTGAAGTTAAATGTGTTTCTCACTATGATGGAATCGACAGCAAAATTCCACCTTATTGTGAACAGTGCACTTGGATACTTTCACCTTGATTCCACTTCATTTTTTCATTTACTCTTTACTGTAAAAATAGAATAATACAATTTACAACATTTTCTTAAAATGCTTGCTTCAACTTAGGCAACGGAGTACTCAACCCATTAATTGCCACAACCTGCAACTTGAAAAGTACTAGTCTAGGAAGAATCAGTAAAATGAGGAAAAGCTAATCTACTCTGAATAAAAACTTAACATAAATTTGGAGGTGAAAGAGAGGAGTGAGGAAAATCAGGGAAAAGACAGAGAAATGCGGTGAGTGGTTGGGAGCTGGAGAAACTGGCCAGGGAGGAACTCTCAGTAACAAAATGCATGAAGACTTCCAAGATGAGAATTAATAGTCTATCTTAACATGCTTAGCACAGTAATGTAAAGTAATTAACCACTCTCATTGGTATAAAACATCATAAAAATTGCACTGCCTTTTACAGTTTGTATTTGTTGTATTTCGGAGAGACACACAAGAGCAGTCTATGCATGAGGCAGAAAAAAAAGAGAATGCAAAACATGGCAAGATCATCTAGAGACTAAATTACCTCAGTGAAATACAGCTCAGAGCCTATAGAACCAATATAAAACAACTTTTTTCCTCTCCTGCCAAAAAGAAAAAAGAAAGTAAAGAAAGAAAAAGAAAGGAAGGAAGGAAGGAAGGAAGGAAGGAAGGAAGGAAGGAAGGAAAGAAGGAAGGAAGGAAGGAAGGAAAAATAAACAAAGAAACTCAGATTTTTCAAGGACACTAGACACTGTAGGATTTGTGGATTGGAAACAAGTCTTTTTTATCTGAGTTTCACAGGCTAGGATGATTGCAGATAGTATCTAGGTTGCACACCTACAATTTTACTTAGGGCTAAGGCAATTGACTGAGGTAAGTTATCAAGCTGGGTTTTTCTGTTTGGAGGAAAATGTTTTATAGAAAGCACACTGTTGATCTTTGTTATGGGGAAAGCATCAAGTACAGGGACGTAGGTCATTCTCTTTGCTTTGCATTAATGCTTCAGAACCCGATGTCCAGTCTGCCCTGTGAAAACAATTCTGCAGAGACAAGATTAGAGCTCAAAGAAACACATCAACTTTGTATTCACTTTTTTTAACATATGTACTTTCTTAGGAGTCAGATGTTTTGACTTTGATATTCAGTTTCTTATTCAGAACAAAAAGAATCTGTTATATCAATATTTATTCTTGCCTTCTCTGGGCCCTGTGCTAGTTTAACCCATTTAGTCATCTATTTCCCAAATTGATCTTGATCAAAGTGGGTCAGAGATCAGTAGGCTTTGATCTACCAGCTGGAACATCTGAAACTTCTCTCATTGCTAATAAATCCAGCATCCAGAAGGCTCGGGTGAGCCCAGGTCATCTGCCTGCCCATTGCCCACTGGCCATCAGGTAATTTTTGCTCTTTGTTCAAGTCTATCTGACAAGAGTTCTGCCTAAATTATTAGAGGACTGTATTCCAGACTCCAGTTAACTTGACTTTGCCCCTAGTCCCCTGCCTAGCCACTGAATTCTCTCATTTATATCCCCAGCACTATGGGCAGAAATCCTAATAAATTGTTTGGCTCCCACCTCCCACACATACACTGACTGACACTCTTCCTAAGACCTTGGAACATGAGCTGCCATATCCCATGCCAAAATCAGATCTTCTTAGACACCAGCATCGTTCCAGATCCAGTCTGTACATGGTTATTTTAATGCTTAGAGAAGTCCAACTCTCTGACCTCTGGCAAGCTGCTTTATGCCTCACCATACATGCCTGCCCTTCACCTGTGAAACCCCACGCTCATCAGAAGCTTGTGCTCTTGCCTTGACTTTGCCAATGCTCACTATACCTTGTTACAGGTGTTACACACAGATATTTTAAGTATACTTAAATGTATATTCTTTGCTCTAAAAAGTGATTATTTATTTTTAGGCTGACATGAAATAATACATGTAAACAAACATAGCATAAGATAGCTAACACTGCAAATCAAAGCATGTGCTGCCTATCCCATGATGTGTATGTCTCTGATGACAGGAGTCACTTACATCTTTCCCTATTTGTAGCCTATGTGAAGTCTATCCAGAAAGTACCCAGCCATGTGCTATGAAAAATAGAGACACTTATTGAACAAGGAACAAGATACAAGATACAAGGAACATTTGTACATAGGACAATGACACCACAAAATCGGCACCTTGAGACCTCACACAGTTCTCAAAGCTGCCCAATTATATTTCCTGAATCTCATCCATGGTCTGAAATCTCTTCCTTTTCAAAGGTGATTTTAGTTTTGGGAAAAGCCAGAAGTCATAGGGTGCCAAATCTGGGCTGTGGGGGTACTGAGTCACTTACGTGATTTGATGTTTTGGCAAAAAACTGCAGGAGACGTGATGCATAAGTGGGCATGTTGTCATGATAATGCTGCCAGTCACCAGTTGCTTGTAGCTGTGGCCTTCCGAATTGTTCAAATGGTTTCTGAGGAGGAATGCCCAAGCTTAATGCAAAATTTGATGCAGATTTGTTGCTCTACTTGCTCAGTCATTTTAACCATGATGCCCACACAGTACACATGCTCACTCAATGGCATCTACCACCCCCACTGACTAGTATAGTGAAGTCATCATTGTTCACACCTGTGCATTCCAGTCCACTCTCCTTGGCTGCCAGGTTACATCAATGTCAAGCAAACCATACTTTTTATATGGCTGAACTTTTTCTAGACAGACCTTGTACATTTTTTTTAAATTCAAGTATATTTAAATTAACTTTGGTCTAAGAAATTTAGCCTCTTCTACTACTCCTAGAGATTATTGGTAATAGTTGGTAGTATAATACAATACAACATGACCATTGTTCCTCAACCATGTTATCAATTCACAGAGACCCAGAGCCATGTGTTGATAGAGTAAATGCTTCAGAATCACAGATCTTTCTGTATTTCAGACCCCACAAATGAGCTGGTATCGAGGTACCCTTTTCCTTCACAGAAGTTCCTCACCATTTAAAGCAATAATTCTTTTCAGCTTGAACAAAGGGTTGTGAAGTCTAATTTTTTAATGCAATAAAGCAAAGCAACATCATTAACATTTTAAAATTTCTTTTCTATGGTTAAGAAATTTAAACAGCATATGTGGTAGAAAAATGTACGTTTCTTCCAAAAATTAAAGAGATGCATTACTGTCAATCTCACTTTAACTTTCCTCCAGAACAGCATAATCATTCTCAGATGTATTTTTGTGGGAGCGACTGCTATGCTCCCACAAATGCTGAGTCTACACTCACTGCACCAGATTTTTTTTTTCTGGTGGCAGCAATAGAGGTGCAAAGAATTACTCTACAAATGATAAGTAGCAGAATCATTTTTGAGAATGTTGACTACAATTCATCCATCAAAGCCACTCTACTTTCCTGATATGTGTGTATGCTATCGACTATGTCATGGGAAAATTAGTCTAAGTAATAGTTAAAAGTACTTCTGAATTTCAAGAACAGGTAACAGAAGCTTTTGTGACTAGACATTGACTTTTGGGAATTCTAGAGAATTCTGAATGCATCATGGGTTGAGAGTTACTTTGTCCCCTCCACAACTTTCATCTTCAAGGAAATTTGGCAGCTCAGGAAACTCTGACCTAAAAGAAGAAAGAGCAAGAGCGACATGCACAAGGAAGAAACTCTGTCCCCCCACCCTTCCCTCTCTCTCCTGTGAAAGAGTCTAGATTAGGACTCCTTCATTGTACCAGAGAAAGGAAGATGGTACAAAGGAGTGAGTGCTCTTTCCTCTAGTCAAATAAACAAATAGCAAGATGCAAGTTAAAATTACTGTACAGAGGGATGTTTCAAATGTCATGGCTGGCTGCTCAGAAAACTCCCTCAAGGCTACATTTTCCTTGATGAATTCACTGAGCCCCAAAGTCTGGTCTCAGGCTTGCAGATTAAGGAACCTGATTTTACTGAGTGCATTGAAAGTATCTCTGTCATCCCTCAGAGGCAAACCTGCCTTAACCAAGTTCATGGAGACCGAGTGCCTGTTTATTATTATATGATGAGAAGCAGGCATATAGGGAGCCAAGTTATTAGAGGGATTTGTGGATAACATGGAAGCAGAACACAAGAGTGGAGTGATCTTAAAATGAATTTTCCAATGATAGGTGCTTCCAGCTCCCTCACCAACCACAGGCATAGCTCTGCCAATGAAACCATAATGTCAATTTATTGTACTGAAGTCTCCTCCTCCCTGGATGGTATTTGGATGCCATAGCAATGATTTGAGGAGAACTTCCTTTTGTGTCTGCTTTCATTACTGACCAACCCCTTTGGCTCAGTAACTTAGGGATAATATCTCATCTTCAGTTTGTTCACAACCACAGTAATAAGCCCACCCACTGTGTTCAACTCCCAAGTTCTTGAGATGGTTGCATATATACCCTATGTGTGCAGAGGGCTTACTTGCTATGGTTTGCATGTAGTCACAGAAGCAGTTACTTCAATTAATAAGTCTAGTGATAATTAATGAGCACCTACCATGTGCCTGAAACTCTGCTAGATAGGATGATGTGTACAGGAGTGATAGGAGGTGCACCCCAGCCCCAGATGTTTTTGTCTGCTTTGGGAGGGCATACCACCACATGCAAAATATTTTTAAACTATAAATGTCAGTAAGAAACCATCAATACAAGAGAAGTTTTCAATATGAAAGAATCACTGTCAAGCTAAAATGGGAGCAGCTTTCTGGAGAAAGTAGAACAGAGCTAGATTTTGAAAAGTGAGTGGAAAAGGTAATTAGTTATATTCCAGTCTACAAAAGTAACATAAACAAAGAAAATAATCTGGAAATTAGTACAAAAGCCTGGAAGGTGCTGGAACATAGTAGGCACTCAAAGAATACGTCATTGAATAACTAAATGTAGTTTTAAGTGCGCAATTGGACCACCACAAGAAATGACTAAGGTCCATTTAGTCATGTGGAAAAGAGCGGGCGAAGACTTGAAAGCCAGGAAGAGCAATATATACTTGATATCTTATTACACATGCAAAAAAACACAGTACATTCACCTGAAAAATAACTTCCCAAGTTCCTTTTCTTTTTCTCAATAGAAGAGCAAGTATTTTCATTGTGGCATAATTCCATCTGCAAGAAGTTCTACTCAAAACACACTGTGCTTAGTATGAAATTTACAGACAATTTGAAGGTGATGATCCAAGCAGAGAGTTTTCTGTAATAACCATTCACCTTTAGCATTCTGTACAATTCTTTTTTTAATCCTCATCTGAGGATATGTTTATTAATTTTAGAGAGAGAAGAAGGGAGAGGGAGGAAGAGAGAGAGAGAAACAAGAGACAGAAACATCAATTGGTTGCCTCCCATATGCACCCCGACTGGGGATCAAACAAGCAATCCAGGTGTGTGCCCTGACAAGGGATTGAACCTGCAACATTTTGGTGTATGGGACAACACTTCAACCAACTAAGTCACACTGGCCAGGGCAGCATTCTATACAATTCTTTTAAAATTGAAAAGCTTTTTCCAACTTTAAAACTATGAGGCAGACGGAAGACCCATTTATTCTCATTTTTTTCTACCTTTCTTTTTCTTTCTGTATTTTGCATTTATTTATACATTCAACAAATATTTAGTGCTTGTTGTTTATCAGGCATGTGTAAGAACAGAGTACGTGCTAATAAAGAAAGCTGACATGATGCCTCCCTAGCAGAGGAAAGAGATAGGAAGAGGTAAATGACAAGGACTGCATACGCTGTGCTGGCAGAGTCGGGGTGGGAGTCTAGAGTTCCAGGCAGAGGAGCAGTGCGTGGGAATGACCCCCTCAAAGGAGAGTAGTTTGCCCAGAGTGTGTTGAGTTGGAGGATAGGAGGACATGGGAGAAGATAAGTTCATGAAGCAGGACCCTGACAGATTTATCCTTTTAAAGATTGCCCTGGCTTCCAGGTGGAGATGAGGTTAGAAGGATGTAGAGAAAAACCATAGGAGTACAAGGCAGAGCTAGCACAGTAGCCCTGGTGAGAGCCGATGGCGGCTTAGCCAGGGAGCAGTAGTTAGACAGAAATCAGTGAATTTCAGACACATTTTGGAGGTTGAAAACACAAGACTTACTTATGAACTGGAGGTCAGGAAGGAGGGAAAGGAGAAAACAAAAATGTCTGCATCTCTCTCTCCTTCCCATCTATATATTTCATATCTCTTAATAAAAAATTTTTATAGTACATAATTCATGGTACCATTTTACTGCCTTAGGTTAAAGGGGAGTTTAACAATAAATAGTAAACCCCACACAAATAAGTATTTTGATTTTCAACAGTGCTATTAAATAAGTAGTAGAAATATCTGATATACAATTCTCAAATGACACTTTTAATTGGTTAAGGAAAAAAAAAACACAAGATAACAGCATCCATAATGTGTCATCAAACAAGAAACCATTATCTTTCATAAGAAATCTGCTACAGAGACCGCAATTAAAGTTACAACCTCAATCCACTGGTGATTTAATTAACATGAAAGAGACTTAATTATATGAACAAGGTAATGTCAAGGAAACTTCCACACCCACACCCCATATAAAGTGGAAGTTTAGTCACTATATCCCACAGTGGCCATTGTTTTACACATGAAGCCAAGGAAATAGGGAAGGAGGAGCACAAGTCACTGAGTGGCACAGTGAGGGAAGTCCTGGCGCAGTCCCTGTCCCCAAGCTACAGGGCATTGCACAAAGTTTTCAGTTCCAACTTTGAATACACAGACTTATTTATTAGTAGGCATATAGCGGAATTCTTAAAAAGTATTGTCATCCTATCTGGGTGGCTCAGTTACTTGGAGCGTTGTCCCATACAACAAAAGGCTGCAGGTTCCATTCCTGCTCAGAACACATACCTAAGTTGTGGGTTTGATTCCTGTTGGGGTGTGTATGGAAGGCAACCGATTGATCTCTCTCTCTCTCCCTGCCCCACCCACCGATCTAAAATCAATATACATATCCTGCAGTGAGTTTTTAAAAAAATGTTCTCAAAACCATCTTTAAAAATGGGTTTCTCCCCCTTGTTGATTGAAGTGAGCTGAAAAACTAAGTCTGCAGTTGCCTTGGTCTCCAGACCCCACCTCCCGCAGTCAGCGCCACAAGGGCTTGCTCAGTTTCAAGTCCGATCCTTATAAGTGACTTAAAAGAAGTAATTGTGCATGGGAGAGTTGTCCCTTTCAAGAAGAAGAACAACACACAGCTCTATAACATCCTGTATTCTAAATCATAGTGATGGTTGAAATAGGTGTTGATCCAAACACAAAAATCCTCCTCATGTTTGCAGCTCTGAAGTAACTTGGTTCACAAATGTTTGGTATTGAGTCAAACTCTTTTCTTTTTATGGTTTTTATGCAGCTCTTCTCTTACTTGTAGCT
This sequence comes from Glossophaga mutica, assembly GCA_039655065.1. Classification (NCBI taxonomy): domain Eukaryota; kingdom Metazoa; phylum Chordata; class Mammalia; order Chiroptera; family Phyllostomidae; genus Glossophaga; species Glossophaga mutica. The sequence goes on from CM077303.1 coordinate 166,483,732, forward strand.
TCCATTGCAGGGTGGCTACCTTTAGACAGTCACTGAGTCACAAAACAAATATATCTGAAAAATTTGTCTTCTGTTCAGGAACTATATTTGCCTGGGAGAAAAATGTCCAAAAGTCAGAATGTCTGAAAAGCACCTCTCAGGCCATGTCTATGTAAAGCAAACAGAGAAACTGGTACTTTCATCCAATTCAATATCCGACTAATGGCAAGAGCTGTGTCTTGGTCTTCTCGTTTAAACTGGCTCCATATCCAGGCATACAGCTGGAAGAGGACTTTTAGGGGTTGAACCATGTTCCCCCAAAATTACATGTTGAAGTCCTATCCTTCAGTACCTCAGATGTGACCTTTTTTGGAAATAGAGCCATTGCAGATGTAATTAGTTAAGATAAGGTCATAATGGAGTGGGATGGGCCCCTAATCCAACACAATAGGTGTACTTATAAAAGACACTCCCACAGGGTAAATGCCATGTAAAGACAAGAGGTAAGCCAAGAAACTACTGGAAACTATGAGGGAAGCCTGGAACAGATCCTTCCCTAGCTAGTCTTCAGATGGAGTGTGTGGTGCCTTGTTACAGCAGTCCTAGGACCTTGCAAGTATCCTACCACTTACCTTGTGTATGAACTGCTGTGCTCTTCATTGAAAGATCCTTGCCCTTCAGTGCTATTCTTTTTCCTTACTCACCAAAATAGCTCAGAAGTACCTCCTTGCTGGGGACCCTGGCCTGGCTGCCAGATGTGGGGGGGCTCCGCCCGCAGAGCCCCATCCCTCCGTCACGGATGAAAGTTAAAAACTACCAAGACATCTTGTGCTTGGGGAGGAAAGGGGTCAAACTCTCAGAGGAGAATGACCCAGAGCCCCTTCCTCACTAGGCTTTTATTGGGTTCCAATACACCGGAATACAAGTTTAACATGTCAAAGAAGTCTGAGGGCTTAATCCGAGCCAGTGTTTGTCAGGAAGGGGGGTTGCCAGACTTTGGGAGACATGCTCATTTCTTCCTGGGACACTTATCACCTCAGGAAGAGCACTCTTAGCAAAGCCAGTTTCACAGGACTTTAGGAATTCTTTCTTATGCCAATCACCCAAGGAGCCATTCTGGCCAGGACAGGGCTGCACTGCTCACCCCCACAATTTCAGGCTTTAAGGCAATTAGGAAGCAGGAGACATCTCCCAGATGGAAATAAGGACTCGGGCTATGTCAGAATAGCCGGGGGGCGAGGGTCCATCACATCCTCTTTGCTGCAACCCCCCGAGTCCTTCCATGAGGCCTCCCAAGTGGTCGCGTCTGGCTTAGGTTGCCCCTCCCATGAGGAGTCTTACCCGTCATTGACTGCCAACCAAGCTATGGGGCCAGAGATGGGTAAGGCAGAAGCAGTGCTCCTGCCAGGGAGATAAGCTTTGTCTCCTTAGTAGGTCACATCCTTGTGACAGAACAGACCCAGATGAAGTGGGTCCCTTGGGCTCTTACACAGCCCACCATGGGGTGAGGGTTACAACTCCTGAAACCAGGCTGAACGGTCCGCAACACCTCCTTGCCTAGTAGTCCAGGGCTTCTCCATCCTGATGGCATGGTAGAAATTTTCAAGGAATTCCCAAGTTCAGCTCTGGTGGAAATCACCATTGGTCTCCCCATAGGCCTGAACATGCAGCTGCATGACCATGCAGGCAGAGTTCAGGTGGGAGATCACCCGGACAAAGCCACCGACACAGAGACAGACCCCAGACTTCCACATTATAAAGGGGTGGAACTCATGCAGTAACTTGCATGAAGCTTCTGCAGTAAGATTTGCAGATTAACCTAAGTTATGTTCACCTTAGGATTCAGGAATAACTAGAAAATTAATGGGACAGGATCTTCAGAAGATCATTTACAAGATGAATGAAGGAATTTCCTGGAGTTAATGGAGAGAAGAGAGAATCACAGTGGGAGAGAGTTAAGACATATATATGCTTGGTAATGGAAGAGTGGCCTGGCACTGAAAAAAAGAACCATCACGAGCACAGTAGAAGCCTGTCATGACTACATGGATTCATGGGCAACAGTATAAAACCCAGGAATAAACATTACAGGGTCTGTGGTGCTGAGCGTTCAAGGCCCAACAGCATTGGCACCAGCTCCCCCTGACAATGGACATGGTGAGCCTCGTTGAAGGAGAAGCTGCCTTTGAAGGATCCCACAGTCAGCACCACCACCACCCATAATGAGAAAATCCCTCAATGAGGGGCCAAGCCATTATGACACAGGGCAAGAAGAATTGCATTTGGAGCACATATGAAACATCTTCTAGAAATTAAAAACTTCTCTGGAGGAATTCAAGGAGGGGCTATGGGTAGGGCACAGATATGGGGGAGGAGCCAGAGAAACGCACCTACTTATAATTCTTTTTGTCTTCCTGATTTCATTCCCAAAAAAGAATGGCCTGAGAAAAAAGGGATACAGCTTTCTCCTTCACTGTAGCTGACATTAATAGTTATATAAAGAGCATAGCATCAGCTACAATAACTCAAATCGAAGTAGGAGTACTGGTTATAGCTCTGGTGATTGGGGACAATTTAACTAGTGAGTTCACACCCTTATTATTTAAAAATCAATTTCATGAATGACTGCCTATTTGCTAACACTCTCACTTTATTAAGTGAAGGAAAGATATGAATATATGATTGATACGCTTCAACAGTTCTAAAAACTCGGTTCAAACTACTGTAGAAAAGACTGGCATAGAAGAGGGAGGTTAAGCAGGGCAGCTCAGAGAGGAGAGAGAGTGCAACGCCATGAAGAATGTCGACAAACATGGAGAAAATCCAGTAAAAAAAAGAAACCCTCAGCCATTTAAAAACATCTAAAAACCATGTGATATAGTACTTCCAGCTTCACTAACAGAGGAAGAAGCTTGTCTTTCTACCAAGAAGTACCCTAGTTATTCTTCTAGGAATACTGAATCTCACAGGAAGTTATCCAAAATACGATAATTATTTTTAAAAATACTGAAAGACATTAAAACTCTTGAATTCCATATGGTCCCTTCCTCTCATCAAAATGCTAAGCTTATAATTCTCTTGTAAACCCCCTGAGCCCCAAAAGATCAAAAAGCCTGACAATAGTAGTGGGTAGCCCTCTCTCTTCACTAAAGGAATGCTCTTTCCCTAGCACCAAGAATTCTGACTTTTCTTCATATTTCCCATCATAAATTCTGTCATCAGCTTTTACAGATGCACTACATATGAGGCTAAATATTGAACTGTCGGCTGAAGGTCTTCTGATTGAAAAATGGATGTGTATTTCTTGTTTCTGACCCACTGGATTTGGACACAGCTCCCCTGTGAGCAAATGCTGGACTCCGAGTCCACCTGGGCTTTTACAGCTGCCCAAGGGTGTGGGACCCAGTCAGGGCCCTGGGAATGAGGGTAGAGGAAAAGGAAATACCACAAAAAGTGTGTTTGGATTTTCCCTGCTGCACGTGTGGTGTGCGTGGAAAGGGAACATGTCGAACACCTGAGACATCGGTCTGTGGAGAATGAGAATGCTGAGGACTAGGTTAGGATGGGAACGTGCCACCAACTGATCAGAGTATCAGTCCAAGAGAAGGAATACGGAGAAGAAATGTGTTGACAAATACACCATTATATTCGATCTCCCTTAAACAGAAAGAGAGGAAGGAAAGAAGAGAGGGAGGGAGGGAGAGAAAAAGAAAGAGAAATAAAAACAAACAAAAATGCTTACTGTATCTTTCTCTACCAGTTTAGAAGCTTTGTGTTACATTTCACTTTTTATAGTTGGTATTATTAATAATACATAGGCATATGGGGGGATCAATAACAAATACCACCTCCTCCATGCCATCCTATTTTCTCTGTTGGGATTCTCATACATTTAGTGAAGAAAACAGGCATTTTCTGGGGATGTGAGGCTGCTCACTTAGAATAGGTGCAGTGTGAGAAAAAGCAGTCAGTGTCCTCACCCAGACAGGACAGTGTAGTGTCACATGGTGAGTGTCATACAGTGACTTCCTGCACTCCAGAAAATATTTTCAGCTTGATGGCAAAGTTCAAGTTGTTCTTCCCACAAAAAAAATAAAATAAATAAAATAAAATTAAGAACTCATTAAGTTCCCATCATGGCAAAGTGGGTGGGACACAGATGCCTTTGAGCAAAAGACACTGATAAACAGAAGGGCTGCAATACCGGCCCCTCAGGAACTACACCATTTCTTGGGTGATAAATAACAGTGGTGTCTGTTGTTGCAGAATGCTGGATGGAGAATAAACTATTTGGAAACCAATTGCTAAACCTCTGCATTAGTGGTGAACTTGGACTTTTTTCTTTGCTTAAGTTCGGGCTAAAATGCTTCTAAATTTCTTTAAAGCTTAATAATAGTTATTCTTCTATCTCTGCATATGTACATCAGTCAGTTTTGATAAACAATGACATAAAGAGTCTGGAGCAGGACTCTCCAAACAGAATCAGCAGCACATGAATCATATAAGATGAAACAAGAGAATCCCCCAGCCCTGCTTGGCTAAGGATGCCAGCAACTTCTACTGAAGAAGAATTAAAAGGTGAGAAGTTCATATCAGAACATTATTATGTATTATGTCTGGTTCACAGCATAATTGTACTTCAGTTCACTGTATTGTGAATGATTATTCTCATTCCATAAGTTAATTCTGTTTCAAATAAATTTACTGGAAACTTTCCATCGACCAGAAAGTATGCTAGATAGGCCCTGGAGATACGAAAAATATGAGTTCAATCATTCTCAAAATCCTTTTATCTTTTTGTAATTGCTAGTTAAATCCCCCTCCAAATATTGCCACAACAAGCCCAGGGGGAGCCCAAAGGACCAGACATGATTCCAGTGGCCAGAGAGTGTGCAAAATAGGTCAGCATGCCAGCTGAAGAATTCCACCTTAAATCTTTCATCCAACTGGGGATGGCATGTTTAAAAGCATTTGCTTTTTTCCTGATTGGATGTTTTCATAAACTATTCTTCTGATTGTTTTTAGAAACTATTTGGTACCATATAACCCATTTAAATAGCATTTTAAAAGTTCAAAGGAACTTTTGAAACCAGACAGCTAAAGTACATTTTGGACCCCCTAAAATTTTAAGGTGAGTGTTTTTCAATTGTGCTCATTAATACCTACTTCTCTACTAAAAATGGAGTAGCTATGGTTAAACTAATGTGTAAGTGATCTGACGACCAGGAAATCTGGGGATTTCTAATACCTTGCTTTCATCTCTGAGCAAAACTATGAGTTTCCATTATAATGAAAATCCAACTTAAATAGCTTGGACACATTCAAGCTGTGAACATCAACCATATGTGCAAAATTGGGCAAGTTCAGTCTCTGTGGGATTTTGTGAGTGGGAGGAGGAAATGGATGATCAGATGACTGGACAGATGTTCAAAGAGATCCTGGCATGGCAAGAGGACCTGCATCCATCTCAGCTTCCTTTAGAGACAAACAGAAAGAACCAACAGAAGCCTGAAGGTAAGGCAAAGAAAGCTAATTGCAGACCAGTTGATAAAGCAACTTAAAGATGCAAGATACGATTAATAGCAAACACATTTTCTTAGGAACAAAACACTCACTGAACAGGAAAGTGAAATCATGGCGCTCATGCTTAATAAATGCATTAACTCTCATAAAGGGTTGAACCCATGACAGTTTTTCAAATCTATGCATTGTACCTGAAAAGGGAAGGGAAGGGAAGGGAAGGGAAGGGAAGGGAAGGGAAGGGAAGGGAAGGGAAGGGAAGATTAAGTCTCAACCTACATCAATCTGAAGTAGCCTTTGTTCTGCCTTTGGTCTACCAAAAGTAGCTTTTGGTCTGCCATTGGGAAATGCTGTGGGCAAGTTTTCTTCTGTTCTCAGCAACTCATGAGGGCTTACATGGGAATCGATCTATGAAAAGAAGCTGAGGAAGGCCACTTGGAAACCTGAGCAGAAAGTGGAAGAAAATCCTAAAGAATCTTTGTTATGTGTTGTTACTCTCTGTAAGGGACTTTCTTCAGTGAGCGTTCCTACCCTGGGCATCTGAATCATGACTGTACAAGATCAGTAGATTGCACAGTGGGTCCAACTGGACAGAAATGTGGCTACCATGACGCCTATTGTAGCACCATTGACAAACCTGCCCCAGTACCAACTGGTTAGAACAAGGCACGCCTGTGTTCTTGGGGTCCACACTTACAGCTCTTCAAAACCAATCACCTTCTAACTTTTTTGAGTTACATGGTAAGAGATATGGATAGACAGGGAAGTATCATTTAAACTGACCTCATACTCTCATCAGGCAGTCATGAGGATGAGCAGAAGAAGGTGTATTTTACCAAAGCCTGTAGTTGGCTTCTTTACACAAGATGTCTTGCTAGGACCTCCATTCACTTGACCAGAACACCTCCTTTTGCTTTGACTTAGGAGTCTACTTCCAAAAATGTTTTGCCAAAATAAATGCTTGCAGGCTGAACTGTCAACTAAAAAATAAAGGCAGAATTACTTAGGTTATTTCGTCTCCCTGCTCCCCAAAGTAGGTGTGGATCTGTTTCTCATTTTTCTAACTAAGCTGTTAAGATTCTTCAAAAAGTTAGAGTTCCCTTGCTGCTATTAATGCATCTAACTGTATTTCACATTTAAAAATAAATATAACAAATTCTGATGTTCAGATAAAAACCTGCACATGAATACTTATAGAAGCTTTATTCATAATTGCTAAAACAAAGACTCTTTCAAATGTCTTTCTCTTGCTGGTAGGTAAACAAACTGTGGTACAATGCAATACATACAATGGGGTACATCTCAGCAGGAACATTTTCATCATTGCTGAACCTGTGAAAACATGGATAAGCTGAAAATGCTAAGTAAAAGAAGCCAGATTCAAAGGCTATGCACCATATGATTCGATATAGATGACATTTGGGAAAAATGCAAAATAAGGATAGAAAATACATCAGTAACTTCCAGAGGCTGGGGGAGGGTTTACTATAAAGGAACAAAGAAATTTATGGGAAAGTGAAACTCTTCTTTGTATTGATTACACACTGTACATGTTTGTCAAAGGGTGAGGTTTTATACAACTCCATTTGATGGAGACTTAACCACAGAAATGTATTTTCTCACAGTTCTGGAGTCTAGAAGTCCAAGATCAAGGTGTTGGCAGGTTTGATTTCTCTCAAGTTCTCTTTTCTTGGCTTGCAGACAGCCACCTTCTCTCCACGCTCCCAGACGAGCATCCCTCTGTGTTGTCTGTATCTCAATTTCTCCTTATAAAGACACCGGTCATACTGGATTAAAGCTCAATCAAATAACCGTGTCTTACCTGAATTATCACTTTAAAAGCCCTATCTCCAAATAGGGTCATATTCTGTGTCACTGAAGGAGAAGAGGGTGCAGAGTGATTTCAATTCCATGTAGTGGAAGATGCCAGGGATCCTGCTAAATATCCATAATTCTCAGGACAGCCCCCACAACAACAACAAAAAATTATACATCCCAGTATCTCCATAGTGCCAAGACTGAGGAACGCTTTCTTAAGTAATGCTGATATATAATGGCCATAATATTAATAGGAGACCATCCATACTTCAGGGTCATATAATAAAATAATTTTTGCAATGAAATCAGTTATCAACTTGGGACAGGACCTATGCAATCTCTTACCAATTTTTTCCCTAAACTTCTGCATTAAAAAGCCATAACCCTCATCTTAAAGAGCCCAAATGGCATTACACAACACATGTATTCCATTTGGTATTATCTCTCTTTCTCTTGCTCTCACATTACCTCCACATCACAGACTGCAAAGCAATGGGGAAACCAGAATAAACAAGAGAGCTTCACCTTCATCACAGACCTACCGAGAATTTTTTTTACCTGGGCAGACTGACTTCCACTGAGCAAATAGAAAGAATGTTGATTTTTTTTCCTCTTCATTTAAATTAGCCAGTGAAGAAGCTCATTAAACAAGTTTGTGGCCTGGTTAATGTTTGGCACTTCCTTAAAAGTTTCACCTCATAATGTGGGTTTAATATAAACATGAAACCAGCTTAATTAATCTTGACCATCAGAGCTATAAAAATTCTTCCCAGCAGGATTTCCCATAAACTCTGGGACATATGCAAAGCCTATTTAACCACTTAACTACCTTCCCCCTGAACCAGAACCCTGTGACTTTCTAGTCATTTCCTCCTTCCTATTAAAGAAGAGCAAAACAAGCATAGCAAATAACAAGTGAGGATAAATAGACAGATGACAGGATCATGCTCTGCTGTGTACTCTACAAAGATAATTCATCACTCAAAGTTTCAGCTCTTTTGGAGTGGAGCAGTCCATCTGCTTTCTGGCCTTAAGGCCCAAAAACATTTGAAAATATTTCTTCTCCAATCTTCTGTCAGCTGAGATAAGCTTGGGTTGTGAATGTTGACAGTTCGCAGAGGGAGGACCAAGGCTTTTTCTGGGTAGGAGCCACGTTTCTCAGCCTCCCTTCCTCTCTGGAAGCCATTTGGCCGGAGTCCGCTGGCCTTCAGGGCAAAGGAACAGGACTACCTGGGGTTCTAATTTTTTTTCAAAGAAGAAAGAAGAGGGAGCTATACGGACTTTAGTCCCTAACTTTTAATCACTCTGTTTTTATTTTTTACTTATCTCTGTTCAGATGAAAACTGGTTACTCCACACAGCATACTGTGAGCATGAAAATGAATAATAGAACAAAAAACAGACGATTCTATCACAACAGACTACCAGTGCCCAAAGAAACTGAAATCCAACTGTTTATGCAAAAAAAAAAGTTACTTGCTAAATATGCTTAAAGATAAATCCAAAATTCCAAGATCAATCTATTAAAATTAAACAAATGAATAAGCATATTTAGATGAGAAAACAATTCTAAAATGTTCATTATTTCATTCATTCATTCATTGATCTAAAACAATTCTAGAAAATCTGTTATCTGCAGAATGTTTTGATAAACTCTATACTGAACACAAAGATGAGGCTCTGTCCATGAGGAATATACAGTGTAGTTTGGAAAAGATACGTATACACATGTAATTGTAAGGCACAAAAAAATGACAAGTGAAATAAAATCTTCAGCTATTCTCATAACTTGCAGAATGAAGTTCGAACTCCATAGCTCATCACACAAAACCCTTTCTGACTCGTTTCCTGACACTTCTCTTTATGTCCAATTTAATTCCACCAAAATGAACTACTAGCACCAAGGTTTTGCCCATAACTTTTCTGTTAGGCTGGAATATGCTTCCCATCTCCCTTTATATCTAATCAACCCTTGATCTTTAAAATTCAACCTAAAGCAGCACTCTTGTTGAGAACATTGCAGGATAACTCCCTTCCATATGACCCTGAGGCCTGGCCTCTCTCTGTCCTTGCACTCAGCAAAGCACACAGTAAATACTATCTTACTTGTCTCTGAAGCTAAGTTCTTGAGGGCCTGTGCAGTGAAATAGCTTAGAAAGTAAGGAAATTAGAGAGACTTCATACATCATTTAAGTTGTACCCGAAAGAAGGTGGGATTTGAACATTCAGAGGTCAGAAAAGCATATTCTGCCCAGATGGATGAAATGAAGATTAGAGTGAAGTTACATATGAGACAGGTGCAAGCGCAGAGGAGGTCCTGTATTTCCAAAGCCTGTACGAGGTGCAAGGGATTTAAATGTTGCCTTATTAATTTATCTCATTTAATCCTCATAGCAGCAAAGAGAAAATACCATGTCTGAGACTGAATACCAGTACTCATGCAGTAGAATAATGGAAGTATAGGTGGGAAAGGTCAACAAGGCTGAAGGGGTTGTTCTGACTAGGAAAAGTATCAACCCTGGGAAGCACTTGGAAATATCTAGGTGTCGGAGTGAGAGGGAGCTATTTACACTAAACATCCTGAGATGTGCAGGGCAACCCCTCACAATGAAGGACTGCTTTGTTGAGATGTCATTACAGACTAACTGAACATCCTCAAAAGTCTTAAAAGTCAGGCTAGTGAGATGGAACATTATTTGGCACCTGATGGGGAATGACTGAGTTCATAGTTTATAGTTAATAGTTTATAGTTTATAGTTTATAGTTTCACAAGGTATATGTAGAGAACAAGACTTTGACTTCTAACGCACATCTCCATGAAGCATTGCTCACATCCTTGGGGTAACCCCCAAAGGAATGGCCATGGAAACAAAATTACTCACTTGTCCTTCTTCAGTGCAGGTGGAGATCAAAGCATCCTGGCCAAAACCTCCTTTGGAAACCTGCACCATGGTATCCACCCTGCCCCAGATGTGCTGTGTGAGCAAACTGCAACTCCACTGGAGTCATTCTTGAACCTCCTCAAGCTTTCCAGAAAGATTAAGTTTGGTTTTGAAAGGAAAAAAACAAAAATTGTTTTACTCTGAGTTGTGATTGAAATTAAAAGACATTTTTATTGCTTTTGGGAAAGACTTCAAATGAACAAGTTTTCAAAAAGAATGCGTCACTAAACAGATGTTAGAAGTTGAACCCAGTTCCAGAGGTGTTACAACAGTGATGGTTTGATTTTACCACCGGTCCTAAGTGGCCCTGCCAGGGGATGTGGTCATTAGCCTCCAACCACAAAACACGACAGCATCGCAGTCCTCTGATATCAGAAGAACTGGACCTAAGTGACATTTCTGAAGTAACTCTGAAGCATTTTGGTAAGAGATGCAGTCCTGAGTGCTTTGGGTCTAGACACTTAACAGTGGGAACTTCAAAAGTAATAGCTGCGTTCTCATAACTTAAGACTCCAAAAATGGGTCTGAAATGGGAATCAGGAAGATAATTTAGTAATCTGACCATTTTGGTGGACAAATTTATACCTCTGAGTGGCCCTGATGGCCCATTTAAAAGATGCTGTGAGGTAATATAAACCTCACACATCTGCACACTAAAGATAAAATACCCTACCTGGGAACAGCAAATGGCAGGCACTACCTTCCAGAATTTTACACCACAGGCTACATTTTGCATTTAACGTTTGCCTAAATGATGAGAGTCTGTGTGTTTTCAGCTCTTCTCCTTGGTCCTTTGCATCACCTGCCACTACATATTTATTTATCTGGGTTTACAAAAGCACTCTGAAATAAAAATTATAAATGTCCCTCAATCCCCACCTGAATCCTGTTAATGACAGCTGGCCAACCAGCTGCAAAATATCATAAACTAATGACTTGAATTAGGGTGAACAGGGAGCGGATTATAGATGTGAAGTGCTATAGTAAGAAGTCAGATTTCTTTTCTTATGCATCTTTTTTTAAAGGCCTCTACATCTATTAGCAGAGGCGCATAGTAGTGAATTTGTGGGATTCTCAGCAGGATGCTCAGAGGAGTCCTTTCTTCATTCCAAAGTCCAGCATCAGAGAGTGGCAAGAAGGGGGAATGGAGAATGACTTAATTAGATCACTTCATTACATTAAGATTATGGTTGCCAGAAAAATATATTTACACTTGAATTTCAGATTTAGAGACAATAATGTTTTAGTAAGAAGGATGTCCCATGCAGTGTTTTTCCAAGTATTACATGGAACACACTTACACCGTAGTTCCCTCTCATCTGGGGTTTTGCTTTCCAGGGTCAATGGTGGTCCAAAAATATGAAATGGACAATTCCAGAACTAAACAATCCGTAAGTTTTAAGACGTGTGCTGTGGATGTGATGAAATCTCCAGCTCTCCTGTTCCCTCTTGCCTGGGAGGGGAATCATCCCTTTGTCCCAAGTCTCCATGCTTCACACGCTCCCCACCCCGTAGGCACTTACTAGACCTCTCAGTTATCAAGGAGGGATGGAGAGAGACAAAGACCATATTCACATAACTTTTATTATAGTATATTGTTATAATTGTTCTATGTTATTATTAGTTATTGTGGTTAGTGTCCTACTGTGCCTAATTTATAAATTAAACTCTGTCTTAGGCATGTAGTTATAGGAAGAAAACAGTATATCTAGGGTTCGGTACTATCCACTGTTTCAAGCATCCATTCAGGGTCTTGGAACATATCCTCTGCAGATAAGGGGAAACTACTATACTCAAAAAACATTCATCATATGCCTGAAATTTAAATTTAACTGACTGCCCTGTATCTTTGTTTGCTAAATCTGGCAACCCTAATTAAGATAAAAAATGGATGAGCAGAGATACTTTCAATTCCCAAGTTTCAGTGTGTTGAAAGGAAGCAGTGATGCCGTTATTAACAACAACCAAGGCATAACATTTTAAAATTTACATTTCGCTTTGAGGTCAACTGGGGTATTTATATTTGAATGTGTGTGTGCTCTGGTATCCTTGGAGTTCACATCACTAGAAGCTGTCACGAGGCCACTGAAGGAACGAATGTTCCAGTGCTTCCTCCGGGCTCTCCTCTCTTCCCAGCTCAGTTATCTCTGCTATGAGCACAGGCTCTTCCTCAAACTGATGGAAAGCAGAAACCAAAGCAGGAAGGTGCATGTTCACCAGCCTTTCCAGAATTTACAACTGAATTAAGTTTTTACATTTTATGTAGCACTTTTTCCTTCCTGTAATCCCCATTCAAAGTCTTGTAAAAATAAATAAGTATACAATGTATAGTCTGCCTTCAACCAGGACACGATTCAACAACTGTAGTATAAATTTGGAAAAAAAAATAATAAATGCTATGCTATGGATACATTGAAATGTCAATATCTTGTGAAAAGGAGGTATTAGCGTGCATCTCCAGTGGTGTACCAAGTAGCAGTATGCCACTGAAAAACACCCAGGTCAAAATCCCGTCACCTCCTAGAAACCCAAAGTGTGTCCTGTCTTGTTACATGCTGACTGGATAACAAAGAAAAGCACGGGACAGCGTGTGTGAAAATCAGCAAGTCTTGTTTTTTAACTGCCTTTGAAAATCCTAAAGATGAACATAAACATTGAGACAACACTACTTCGTGAAACAAAGATCAGTGACGCAAAGGAAAAATGGTACTGCAATAAATCCGCCTCTCAAGGTTGAAAAGCCTGCGCATGGGAAATGCAAAATGACATACATTGTTTAGATTTCTGTGGCGCTGCCTGACTTACACCCCAGACAAATAAACACAGTGATGTCAACTAGGCAATGTGTTTACCAACCATGTCTCGTCAAGACGTTGTGGAAACAAGCTACAGCTGTGGCCCATGAGGAACCCATACTGCAGTCTGGAGATTTCAGTGCAAAGCTATTTGTTGTACAAATCTTGAATCAAAGAGCGTTTTCGAGGTGGGAGAATGTGCTAGAGAAGCCACACTTCTGGAAACAACGGAAGACCAAAATGAGTCTCCAAGTGATATTACCCGATGATGGGACTAACACACCAAAAGGTTCAGGAATCTTTGATTGTCATATTATTTGGCAGAGATGTGGCTGGGAAAACACTGTGATTTCAAAAGTCTCAAGAACAGAGTAGATGTGAAAGTGAAATTATAATTACCAAGAGTTATATTTAAGACCTAGATGAGTGAGTGTAGCAATTACCACAGATTCTGAACTATCTGTAACACAAAACATAAGATATTCCTCCCTTTCTTTTTACCTCTTTCCTTTTGCAGAACCAAAATATTGTTATCCATAGGCTTTAAACATAAATTTGAAATGAATTGAAAAAGAATCCAGTCAGAAAGCGTCAACCTGTGAATTAGATTTAGAAGACTGCTAATCTTAGCTTTGATCTGAGGAAATAAGGATAAATCAGTTCTCAAGATTAAACCTCAGGCTTTATCAGCAGGAGAATTTTGCTGATTTCCAATGTCCTCCCTGCAAATGGGGCAAAAGGAGAAGTCTAAGATAAAGAGATTTAAAAGTGACTCTCTTTGTAATTAAAAAAAAATAGTAGAATCCACAAATATATAGGAAATTATTGCAATTTACAAATGTTATAATGGAATTGTGATAATGGTCCTGCTACCAAGGACAGCTCCCAAGGGGCCTAATACAATGTATAAAGTATACAGCTTCCTTTGTCTCAAAACAATAAAAATTCTTGATTAAAGGTAATGTTTTAAATTAATTAATTAATTTAATCTGGTGTTTTAATATTGATTAATTATATTTTACAATTATATGTTATAAAATATAGTATAAATATGTTATATTAGTATATAATATATTGTTTTATAATAATATTATAAAATTATACTATTTTAACATTAATATATCCACTAACTTTTTAGTGCCCCATTGACAAGTGACAGAATACAGATTTCAGGGGGAGCAAGGAGGGTGTGTGGACCAAATGGGGCATCAAAGCCATGGGGAAAGGAAGGGGAGGGAGCTATAAGGGCTGGAGGGAGACCAGCGATAAGAAGAAACACATTCAAGTGCAGATGGAAAAGCTTCAACTCACTAATTTCCTGCCAAATGGATCCTAGACACGCTGGAGACGGGAGGCATGCCTGCCCCAGCTCAGCTCCTCTGTGATAATGTACCTCTCTCTACCTGTGACACTTGGGAAAGAAAACTGGGGCATTTCATAGGCCTCGACAGTTAAGTGGCAGCAACCCAATGAGAATGGAGTGGGTAGTAAAATATAATTGTAATTTTGGGTAGAATAACTAAAATTCAGCATGCTTGTGCTGTTCGTGAGGAGTGTGAGTCTCTGACGCATGTGGCAATAAGAACTTTATAGTTTCCCACATCACTTTCCTTCTCCCCAGCTATTGCTGCCTTGAGATACAGAGACCCATCTAGCCATTCTTATTTACCACTTTCATAAATATTCACGAAACACTTTATTGCAATCATTTCAGGCTCCTACATTGTGGGGGAGGTACAATTAAACTACCCCGGCAGTCCCATTCCATAGGGAATGCTGCAATGTACATCTGTTTATACCCTGTATGGTTTGTAGTTGAGTTTCCATACCTGGAATGTTTATATCTTGGCTCTAAAAGGAAGTGCCACCTTCCCCTTGTGATGAGGATTCAGTACTGAGATAAAAGAAACCTCACTTCATGCAGCAAGTTTGTCAATAAGCGGCTGCCTAAGACAACAAACCATGGTTCATTTTCCCCTTTCTATATTGTTGTCCCGAATGGAGAAATGTCTAACTGACTTTTCTCCTGCTAGCTACACAATGAACTTTTACTCAAATACTGTTCTATATTGTCATTTGACTTAAATTTCCCAAGCTAAGGAATGATACTAGACTTGCATCCATAAAGGCTAACATATCGGCAAGAACTTGATGTCATAAGGAATTTTGTTTCCATCAACAAGACTTTCATCAGCAAGGAGTATACAACTACCAAGCGCTCCAATTCTACAATTCAGCTGCTCCTTTGTCTTTTCTTCTATCTGAAATGTTCTTTTTGCAACTTGGTGCTTTTTCTGACATCTTGTAGTTGATTGGCAGTTGATTTGTTTGGGGATGGGAAATTGTCTCTCTCTCTGTCTCCCTCTCTCTCTTTCCCTTTCTCCTTCTCTTTCTTTTAAGAATTGCTTTCCGGCACTACATTGGCTCTCCTCTGAGTTTATTGATTTTGCATTGCGTATTACGATTGCCCATTGTATCTGGAACCTATTTTTCTTAGTACACAAATAGGATTTTCTCCCCATCGTACTCTACATTTTGCCTGTCCTTGCTTCAGCTAATACCATGTCAGCTTTGGTACTGCAGACAATGGAATACAAGTAAACGATTTTCACTCTGAACTGGGTGACTTAGAATTGGGGTCCTTTGCATTCCTTATTTCATTTCTATGCTTCAGTAATCAAAGCTTTCCAGGTAGTTCAGCAAAGAAATATCACTTGCTACTATTATTTACCTTAGTTATTACCTTGTGAAGAGTCCCCCCAAAAGCAAAATAATAAATAAATAAAACTAAAATACTTACTTCTGAGGAAAGAGATGAGTGAAATTAAAAAAAAAAAAAATAGCCCTGGCTGGTGTAGCTCAGTGGATTGAGTGCCGGCCTGTGAACCAAAGAGTCGCTGGTTTGATTCTCAGTCAGGGCACATGCCTGGGTTGCAGACCGGGTCCCCAGATGGGGGCACGCAAGAGGCAACCACACATTGATGCTTCTCTCCCTCTCTTTCTCCCTCCATTCCCCTCTCTCTAAGAATAAATAAATAAAATCTTTAAAAAATAAAAAATAAATAGTGGTTTCCTTTCCTGTTTCTGCCTTTTAACTCCTTTCTTGTACCTTTTCACTTTTCATCATGTTGTGGCTCCTTGTTCTTGCTGTACCGTCTCCACTTCCATCCACCCCAGCCCCAGCTGCTCACTTGGGAAGGTTCAGATATATGAATTAATACTTCTGTGGCTTGAAATTATGGTGTCTTCTTTCTCTGAGGATTTCTTTTTAATAGGGAATACTTCTTAATTCAAAGGAATGCACTTCTATTAGAAAAATGCCAAGTATTCCTGAGAAATAGAAAGAAAAGTTACGTCAGGACAGAAGGAAGTTTTCTGGTATCTTTCAAATTATACCAGATTTAATACTTCTTTAATCTGTATTCTACCTCTTTTGAAAAATGGATTTGTGGTGTCTTTTAAAAAATAAGACAAAAAATTAATAGATAACAAAACTAAGGCTGAGGGTACAAACAACAATAGTGGGTAAGATAGGGATATAATTAGCACCCAAAATACACATAAAATAACAACATGGATGATTGCTAGATCTGACCTTCGAATGTACTTCCAAGCATTTTAGAGACAAAAGCAAAGGGAAAACATAACTAGTTACAAAGTCACAGCATTTATAAGGTTGACAGCACTATTCAGAAGAAACTACACCCAGTGGTAACCAGCTAGTGTTTGTGTGGGGTTAGTTT
This sequence comes from Glossophaga mutica, assembly GCA_039655065.1. Classification (NCBI taxonomy): domain Eukaryota; kingdom Metazoa; phylum Chordata; class Mammalia; order Chiroptera; family Phyllostomidae; genus Glossophaga; species Glossophaga mutica. The sequence continues at coordinate 166,500,528 of CM077303.1, forward strand.
TATACAGAAGTTTCCACAAGGAGTTGTAAGAGACTATCTTGAGCAGCTTATTTACAATAGCCCCGAACTGGAAACAATCCAAGTGTCCATTAAATAAATAAACAATTATGGCATTGCATTCAGTGGAACACTACTCAAGCAATGAAATGAAATGAAATACTGATAAACACAATAGGGTGGGTGAATTTTAAAATTATTATACTGAGTAAAAGAAGATAAGCACAAAAGCACACATATTATAATTCCATTTATATAAAATTCTTGAAAATCCAAATTGATTTCCAGCAGCAGAAAGCAGATCAGTGGTCGCCTGGGGATGGGAGTGCAGGAGAAGCAGGCTGCAGGGTCAGGAGGAAACTTTTGAGGGTGATGAAAATGTTCTGTTTCTTGATTGTGGCAGCGGTTTCCTGGCTGTGTACTTCTGTCAAGACTCATTAAATTGTACACTGTAAGTGTCTTATTTTTTAAAAAATCTTCAGCAACTTTAATTATAGTAGCCCTGGAAACTGGAAATAACTCAAATTTCCATCAGGGCATGAATGAATAAACAAGTTGTGATACATCCATGTGCGGAATTCTACTCCACAATAACAAGGAATGATCTGATGATATACAAAACATGGATATACTTCAAATATTTATGCTCGATACCTGTAGACACCTGTCCAGACTGCAGGGAGTTGTCTGAGGGCCGCCTGCTGAGACAGAGCTGGGCCGTGGAGATCGTATGGGCAGCCCCTCCCACACAGAGCATACTCCAGTCTCTGAGGGTGTGGTGTGCAGCCAGACAGTACCTTAGTGAATCACCCGGGGACATGGTGAGGCAGCGCCAGGTCCCACAGGTGGGCACACATTGCCCAAGTTCACGCCTTGCCAGTGCTCCGCCCCCAGTGAGAGTGTCCTGCTCCCGGCTGCAGATCCCCCACCTCTCCCTTTAGGGCCATCCAGGGCACCCTCTGAGAGGTCAGGTGGGGTTTCCAGGGTCCCTTTACTCTGTCGGTGGGCCCTGAGTGTGGGCAACTCACTGCCTGTGGGAACTAGGGCCTGGGGGGTACAGAGTTAGCAGAGCACCACAGGAGTCTCCGCCATCCCCAGGCATGACAGCAGCAGGAGGAAGCATTACACTGAGCACACACAAAGCTAGAAGATAATTGGATGGGGGGAAAGTCTTCCTATCCTCTTCACCAGTACCTGATTGGGAGGTGGGACCAGAGAAAGGCAGGCACATGCGCCATGGAAGTCAGAATGGTGGCAGGAGGAGGTGCAGACAAGACTAACTAGACTAAAGAGTCCTGTTCGTCTATTCTAGGGAAAAGAAGGGAAGTTAATTGAGCATTCTGGGAAAGTACCTGGTCTGTCCCACACCCAAAACTAATATAAACCCCAAGGAAGCAAGGGATGCTCGTTGGCCCACCTGGCAGACGCATCAGCCAGTGCATTCATGGCACCTTGTGGCCCTAAAAGCCGCATGGCCAATAGCAGCACCAGCCCCACACACAGGTTCCAGAAAAGAACCTGAAGCAGGACAACAGCTGGGAGTGAGCTAAGCTACCTGGATGACCCCTCAGAAGCCACCTGCAGCTCATGGTTTTTTTGGAGGGCATGGGCTTTGAGACAAGATTCTGCCATTCTCCCAGATTGTACAGCATCCACATAAAAAAATCTCTTTCCTTTCTCACCAGCTCCTACCTCTAGAGTTTGCATTTTGGCAGCTGAACCCCAACTTTGCTTCTGACTAAATGAAAACTAATATATAGTAATAGGAAGCATATAATGATTATTTATGAGTAGGGATGGGATGGAGGATAAAAAGTATTGGGAATTTGGAATATGTTCATCATCTTGATTGTGATGATGGTTTCATATGTATAGACATAAACCCAAAATGCACAAAATTCTGCACATTTTAAACAAATGCAGTATATTATACCTCAATTAAGCTGTTTAAAAATAGAGAAAAAAAAACTTTGCAATTGTTTCCCCTTCAGCATAATTGTATCTCTGCTTGCACATCATTATATGACAGTTGTCTTTTCCGTGCCTGTGTCCTCCATTGGCTGTGAGCTCCAGCAGGGGAGGTGCTATCGTGGAACACGTGTGCTCCCCGCTCCCCGCCCCCCCCCCACTCGCCGCATGGCCTGGCCCATGGGTGGTGCTCAGTAAGTGTCTGTTAAACTGTATTGTGACGTCAGACAGTAAAGACTACTGTTTCTGGTGTCTGTTATGTGCCAGACACTATATTAAGTGCTTTTCATTGATTGACTTTTAATCATCCATGTAAATTCAACCCTGTTTTTATTCCACTTTGCAGTTGAAGAAACACAGGCAACCAGTTCCAGAGCCCTAGCTCTCTTTAATACAAACTAGACTTGGCTTTATGTATTATGCTCAAAATAAATGAAAATCCTCAAGGGTATAAAGCCAAGACCATAGGGCTTGTGCTGTAGAGGTGCCAGAGAGTTTAGGAACTAAGACAATGAGCCCAAAGACCAAAGGAATAGGACTGAACTTAGGGTTAGAAAATGTGTTCAGTCCTGACACACTTATTAAGGCATTTCAGAGTTACTCTAAGGATCAAATGAGAACATTCTCATTTCTGAAACATTTATTAAGGCTCTGTGTGTGCTATAAAATGTTTTTTTTTTACTCCAAATCCGAATCAAAACAAGTGTGAAAGCCACTGCCTTGAGTAGGAACTCAGGGCATTTACTAAGGAGAAAGTAAACTCATTGGAAGGCGTAGGCAGTAAAAAGAAAGAAGGCGTGCTGCAGGCAGTTGCAGAACTAAGGGCAGGAAATGTAGACTACAAAGGACAAGTTTTGGCTTCCCCAGTAAGAAAAACAATTTCTTTTCAGTAAAGAAACCATCCAGCCCCATCAGGAAATGGGTTTCTGCTTAAGAATCAGCTGCATGGCCACTTGCATGTGCTGCGGAAGCAGTAAATTCCCCATCGAGAGACTAGTAGCTCTGGATGATTTTCACTCAATTCCTCAGATGTCTATTTTTCTACAGTGATCATAAACCCCCAACTTGCTGATTTCTGCTATTAAGCTCTAAGTTCTTAGCTATTATGTATGTTGGGGTTCTTTTAGAAAAAATACATAACTTGCACATTATTTACAACCGCCGAGACATGGAAGCAGCCCAAATGCCCATCAGTAGATGAGTGGGTAAAACAACCATGGGACATTTACACAATGGATACTACTCAGCCATAAAAAAAAGAAAAAAAATTTACCCTTTGTGACAATATGGGTGGACTTGGAGAACATTATGCTAAGTGAAATAAGCCAGTCTGAGAAAGACAAATACCATATGGTTTCACTCATGTGTGGAATCTAATGAACAAACTGAACTAAGAAGGAAAATGGGGACAGACTCATAGATGGAGAACAGGATGACAGCTAGGCATAAGGGAAGGTAGGGGAGGAAGGGGCTGAGCGCAAAGAAAAGGGGACTTTTCACAGACATGGACAACAGTGTGGCAATTGCTGGGAGAGGGGGTAATAGGGACAAAATGGCAATGGAAAAATATAATAAGCATTAAATTTAAAAAAAAAAAAAGAAAAGAAAGCCAACAATATGAGGGGGAAACAAAAAAAAAATCCAGAATTTATTTATAAAAAATTGTGTGTTTATGTTTACATGTTTAAACTTCAGTCACCTTCAAAGTACTCTCCATTTGATACAATACACCTATGAGACATTTTCCCTACCGCTCAAAACAGTTTTTAAACTCATTTATTTTGATGTCTTTTAGTGCTTCTGCCATTTTTTTGTTTCACCTTTTCTACATTGGCAAACCATTTCCCTTAGAGGACTTTTTTCATCCAGCAAAACAGAAAGAAGACACCCAGGATGAGATTGGGTGAATAGGGAGAGTGGGGCATGGGGGTCATGCTGTTTTGGGTCAAAAATTGCTGAACACTCAGTGCAGTGTGGGCAGGTGTGCTTGTAAATCACCCATCATGACATGGGCAAACACGCCGAAAGTCTTCAAAAAAAGTTCACTGAAGCCGAATGCAGCCTCTCACAACAATGCCAGCTGATATACTTACACAAGTGGGTTCCTAGAACACTCTCCTAGTGGGGGAAGCCTGTACTACAAGAAACCCACATTCCAGAAGATAATTCCAGTTTTGGGGGGTCCCGTTTCATATCACTGCACTTGCAAATTTTTCTTTTGTTAGTAGGAGATGAAAGGTAAGTCTAAAATATGTTAGGTAGTGATAAATGCTTAAAATAAAAATTAAATAAATAATAAAACTTGGCCCCTTTTTTGCACTTTACTATACTAACTTTACTTTAAAATAGCATTTTGGGGGTTTAAGACTGGGAAATTTCAAAATGGTAAAAAGAAATTGCTTTAGTAGAAAACCAGCCTAGGTTATGTTCCATTTTATTTATTTTCCTTTATTTTATGCTCCAAAAAAATGAAGCATGTATTACAAAATAGGAAAGAACAAATAAAACAATACCAGTTGTAGGGGGTACACTTTGAAATCAGTAGTTATAACAATAGACTTATGTTCCACTGAAAGCTACAGAGTGTTTTGAAATGAGAGACTATAAAAGTGGTCAGTATTAGTGTGCTTGTGTTTCTCAGGCATATAAATTCAGAATATGGTGTTATGTTGGGCAAAGATATCATAAAATAAAATAATATGATGTTTACATGGGTTTGGATTTCTAATCTCAAAATTCAACATGCTGAATTTATTCTCAGATACAGGCCTGAGCCCTGGTATCTCTTTACAGGACTGTAAGCATTTTAGATAGAGAAAACCTCCAATAAATAGGATGAAATGCCACCTTAACTTTTATCAGCATAGGTTTTTAAAGAAAATTTACAAGCAGAGCTCACCTGAATGTGGCTCCATAGTTGAGGATGATTGTAGGAGGTTACTCAGCTTGCCAGAGAGAACATAGACTTTGGACACCAATGTCCTGTTCTATTTTCTACCCTTCTCTCATTTTTCCATTCTGTTGTATTTAAGCTAATAGTTCCTAATTGCCAAAAGGAATCAAACAATTTATAATCCACAGAGAACCATATGCTACATTGCCCTGAAGGTCCCTCACAGGTAAATGCAAAACAGATGGAAACAAGAAATAAGTTAATGAGATAAACTGGCAATTCACCCCAACATGACAAGCCATGAAAGACATTCATATGATCAGAAGCTTTAATAAGTCAAAATTCATCTTACATTAAATCAATTCAAAAATTTAAGTGCAGTAAGTAAGCAATGCCAATTAATTTGGTCTCATTAAGTTTGCAAAGCAGACATTTTTCTGTATGCTTAATTATGGGTTGGACTATTCACTAATTACTTTACAAACATAGATAACCATACGTAATCCTGTATGGTAGTCCAAATTGCTCACTCAGTCCAGTTTTCCATTAGTAATAAAATTCCCTTTATGCTTAAAAGAAATTAGATGATATAATGAGTAATATATAAGACCTAGAACATTCTGAATTTTTAAAAATATTTTATTTATTTATTTTTAGAGAGAAGGGAAGGGAAGGAGAAAGAGTGAGCGAGAAATATCAGTGTGTGATTGCCTCTCACATGCCCCAAATGGGGACCTGGCCCAAAACCCAGGCATGTGCCCTGACTGGGAATCGAACCGGTAACTGGTTCGCATAGCCCAAGTTCAATCCACTTAGCTACACCAGCCAGGGCTCAATTTTTTTTAAGTAATACAGATGTCTATGCTCCTATTACACCAAAGAAAGAGATGGAGTTGGTACATTGTCAAGTGTTCCAGGATGACTAGAGCTTAAAAGTTCTAGTAAGTAACTTAGGCTATTTATACCCTGAGAATATGGTGTCAACAACTTGTCATTGGCAAAGAGGTTCAAGAGCTTTCACTGCCTCACAGACAGCTGCTTCTTCCTGTCTCAGCATCTCATTACACCGATGATTTTATCAACCATACCTCCCAATTATGATATGGCTTTGGTCTGTGCAATGGGTAGGGTGCAAATGTGTCAGTTTAGCAGGATTTTCTTCTCATATGTTCTACATTGTTCTCCATTAAAATCTCTGCTAATATAGATTATTTTTTCTGACATCTGTCTCTCTGCAGTCATCATTCCTTTGATTATACTTCTCATTTGCAGTTTCTTTTTCATATTCCCTAAACTTTGTAGTATCTTTTCATAAAAATTCCTTTTTATTTCCTTCAAATCTTACAGTCTGCTTTTTAGTTCACGGGTACTTTTTACCCTAGTTGCTCTCTAATGAATGAATCCTTTCAGTCTAACCACTCCTTAATCTCTTAGGCCTCGATAGGATTTTGAAAATTAAAAAAAATCAAAAGTTCAGATTGAAGCAACACAGGCCATTCCACTTCTCTGTTTAGAGGATAGGAGTCTGCTGTGTTTAATTATGCTTTTCTTTGGGTGCTCCCAAGTTTCTATGGAACTCATGAATTTTAACTCTTCTGTCTAGTGCATCGAGCTGACTCAAATTTCTTCTTTACTTCCAGAAGAAATTTTACTAACTGTAACATTGTCATTCTGCTGCTATTTATAAAAACATATGTATGAAGCAACTTATGGGATCTTGGAGGGGTTTTTTCTATTTCTCAAAGTCTTAATTAGGCTTTTGGTTTTATATCTCAACTCTACTGCTTTCTTTTCAATCCTCACCAAAGACATGTTTTCATTGCTTTTAGAGAGAGAGAGAGAGAGACAGAGAGAAAGAAGCAGCGAGAGAGACAAACATCAATGCAAGAGAAAAGCATCTATCTGTTGCCTCCTGTACCCACCTGGATGGGGAACTGAATATGGAACCTAGGCATGTGCCCTGACCAGGAATTGAATCTGCAACCCTTCAGTTACAGGACAATACTCCAACCAATAGAGCCACACCTGCCAGGGTTTGAATCTACTATTCTTAACCTGAAATGACAAGTTGCCGTTCTATACCTGACCTAACTAACCTAGCAGTTTCTTTTTGCCTAGGACAGCTGTGTTCTATGACAGTAGGAGGAGAACACACCTGAAGGCCAAATCTCATTTCAACTGTGCTTCTGACCTGCTGTCGGAAAGACCAACCCAACAAAGGTCCTCACCCTGATGAGGTTTCTGAGGCCTGACTCTGATTCCAGGGTTTTCCAGGCAGTACATGTGGTAGTTGGATTGCAGGTTTTGGAGCTGGGTGTTTATAGGATTTGCACCCCAGTTTTACGTCTTACTATCTGGGAATTTAAGCAAATTACTTTACCTTTCAGTTGAGACTGCTTCCTAGGACTTTGGCGAGGAAGAAAAGACATTATGAGCATAACACAGGAAGTATTTACTATTAGCTATATCAAAAGAACTTCAGCAAAGTTTTAACTGCTTCACATTCATTCATTTAAAGATCTTGGTGTTTTACAGCATGTTAGGGTTAAAATAACTTCCTCTGTGGTTAGAGTAACTTCCTTGAGTTTTTCTACATATCAATATCTGCATGGAAGTTTTGTGTTCCACACACTTACAGTGAAATAGACCACATGCAAGAAAGGAAAACACTTCAAGACTAACAGGAAAGCAATGAATCCTTGTTACCCAGATGGTATGTTTCCCCAGAATGGAGATTCCCTTTCATTTTTCTTTTCTATCAATTTATTCAATAGTTATTGTGGGCAGCGCCATGCTACACTCTCTGGAAAATAGATAACTTGGTCTCTGACTCACAGAAGTTACAAAGCAATTCAGGAAACCAGACTCATGCAATGAATGGTATTAGTACAGGATGGAATATAATTCAGTCCAACAGATGTGATCTGGAAATTGGGAGGGCCTAGTGTTTGGGGCTCTGAACACGGCTGACACTCAGCCAATGCTCATAACTAATGCCAGTAACCAATGACATTGAAAAGTATACGCTTAGGCATCCCAAGATAATAATTTTCAGAATATAAAAACTGATTATCCTTGCCACCAATACAAATAAGTCTATAAAAGTTGACTCCTTGTTTTTATTTTAATAAACAAGTAAAGGAAATGGTAATTTTAAAAACACACTAAATCATAAAAGAGTTAGAGCTGAAGCAAAATAAGTGGAGTGGGAGTCATTCCCCTCCTGGACCTGAACAATTGCAGTGATTTATATGAACTTGAGATCTTCTGATACCTTGACTTTACACTCCTACGAAACAATCTTATCAGCAAGCTTCCCTCTGAGCCTTTCTCCAGTGTTCACCTCTACAAAGGCACTTTCTTCCCCTAGATTCTTGTCATTGTTTCTGTCAAGTGCTCATGAGAGAGGGACAGCCCAGCCATGACCTACCAGCCTATCTACCTGGAACACAGGGCCTACTGGGAGGCTAAGAGACCACAGTGTTTTCATCTCAAATAAGTGCCTCTCCTTTGTTACTTTATCTTCATGTCAAGGAACTCCAACAGTTTGAAAAAGAAACCTTCTTAGGAATCTTTACATGAAATGAGGCCAAGAAAATATGACCGTTCACTAACCTGAAGCAATATTCAGTTATTACAGTACAAAGACAGAGAAAATATGTATGGGGTAGAAATTTCATTATCTTACCGGATATTAAAATCCTGATATCAAGGTTTCCAACATTGTGATAACAAATGCAGCCCTAAAAGTGATTGCTTCTTGGAATGTATCTTTAAAGATCATTTATAATTCAGTAATATTTCTACCACCATGGCTGCTAATATTGATTAGCAGTCAACTACATTAATCAACTGATACAATGAAAACCTCAGGGGAAAAGAAATAAAAATGAAAAGAAACCAAAAGGAACTTTTGTTGGACAGTTTCCACCAAAGGAAAAGTCACTGCTTTTCTTCAACTTCTGATTTCTCTGTAATAATAATAACCAAAAGGAAAGTGCAATTCAATAGAGATATAGAAAAGATATAGAGAATAAGCTGAAAATTTACTCTAATACTGAACTTGACTTATACATTTCTAAGTTTAAAAATAAAATGAAATCAAAGTTTATGAGCTCCTCCTAGACCTTTAGTAAGAAACTCCTTGTAATAAAATTCAAAGCTGGTAGGCAGAACTTTCTTAGAAGAGTCCTGTATGCATTCCCCATGCTACAAGAGCTGAAAGCCAGTATTATTATTGAAACCTGTAGGCCAGGATTCACAATGAGGTATAGTGCTCCCAGAACCCCCAAGTTTAAAAGACAGACCTGTGTACATAACATTCAGGCAAACAAATGAAGAGAAAGACCTAAAAATGCTTTGCTCTATTTATGCATAAGGGCCACACATGTCCTCTGGAATGTTTGTTTCTAAATGGCTTCTACCCCTCCTTGCTTAGGACATCCTGGCTGCCAGAGAGGACTCCAGTAAACCCCAGGATATGGATGTGTGAAAAATGTGGAAGGTTATAATAGCTGGAGAATCCAATTAGCAATAGCCTTAGCTCTTACCCTACATTGCAACACCAGATCAAAATGAACCATATTATGTCACCAAATCAATGACAATTGACTCACCTGAACTCAAGGATAGTTAGTATTTGAGCATCATTTGTGTAAGAATTCTTACCATCAGGCTACTTTTTATGCTCCTATCTAGAAACATCACTTGGGATTTCCAGATGACCATTGTGTCCACTTGGGTGGTAGAAATGCTACTTGAAAAAAAGCAACTACAGGACATTTTCCACTCTAAAAAATTAACAATAGAATAAGAGGCCTAGTTGAGAAGAACTGATACAACACTATATAAAAACATATAATTAACATTTAGCTTGAGAATATACACATAAACAATCCAGCCGTGAGTATGGAAGTTGGGGAGTAGAATATTTGTCATTTCTCCTCTTACTTGTTCTTAATCTTAACTCTCAGGTATTCATGTGCTCTCTTCTGCCCTCCAAGTCCATTGACTATTTTGGAATTTTCTGATCCTTTCATCCAATTATCTCTCAAGACTATGCTCAGCAATTTGAACAGACTGTTTCTCTTTTCTTTATATTTTGAAAGTGAAGTTAATTGCTTCTCTGGAAAAATGTTAAAAGCAAAGACTCTACTCTTAGAAACAACAGTTTAGTTCTTTATATTTTTACCTTTTTAAACTAACATTCTTTGCCTGCCCCCCTACCCCACATACACACAACTATGATGCAAGGGAAAGCTGAACATTCATGAAATAAAAAGATGAAGATAGTAGCCAGGTATTAAGCCTGTATCTTGTTATCACAGAATTCTGGCTGAAGCCTCAAAGCTAAGAAAGCAAAGTTAGGTGTTCACATATTCTAAAGAGAAGGGATGATCGATACACAAAATGTGAAGAAGTTATTTTAAAAAAACAAAACCTGACAGGTGGCCTTAGTCCTTCTACTCCTACTTTAAGCCAAGTGAAAAAGAACCAGTCAGACTGTGGGGATGCTTTCTCAGACAGAAACAACTTCTGGTTGGATACCTGCACGCTGCACAACAACATGGGTCCCTCTCTGTTAATGGGCCCAGAAGAGTATGGAGATAGAGTCTTACAAGAACCTTATGTTTTTCCCTTGGGTTTATGCAACACAGAGACTGTCACCTGACACTTAACTTGGAGAAAGTTGAAAGATAAGAAACTTGTTGGAATTGTCTTGCTAACTCAATAAATAGCGTGGCTATAGTGAAAGTAAAATGCCTTTCTAGTGATGAATTTACCTGTGAAAAAGGGTAGCCCACTGAAGTCAGCTGGGCTTTATTTATCCTGACAGAGACACTGTCCAAGAGGTTTGCCAAGGAGTTAAGTAATACCATTAGAAGGAGGCTGTGAGTGCTGCACCATAAGACATTAGTCAGAGTATGGCAGGAAATTTCAGGCCAGAGCTCAGTGGAAGAATCTCTGAAGAATTCTCTATTGGTTATTAGTTATCTATTCTGTACAATAATAGAATCACAAAAAAAATTTAAAGACTTTATTTCTTTATTTTTAGAGAGAGAGGAAGGGAGGAACAGAGAGAGGGAGAGAAACATCGATGTGTGGTTGCCTCACATGTACCCACTACCGGAGATCTGGCCCACAACCCAGGCATGTGCCCTTACTGGGAATTGAACCCTTTGGTTCACATGCCAGCACTCAATCCACTGAGCCACACCAGCCAGGGCAGAATCACAACCTTTCAAAGCAATAAACATTGTTATCTTATAATGTCTATGGGTTAGAAGTCAAGTATGGCTTAGCTGGGTCCTATGCAAGGCTGAAATTGAGGTGTTGGTTAGGATTTTGGTCTCATCTGGGGCTTGACTGGAGAAGGATCCCATTTATACTCTTGCATGGTTATGGGAAGCATCCAGTTCTTTGTCATATCAATGGTCTGTTTCTTGCTGGGTGTGAGCTGAAGGCTGCCCTCAACTCTGTCACATGAACTTCTCCACAGGCAGCTTACAACATAGCAACTATCTTCAAATCCAGTAGGGGAGAGAGTCCTCTCACAAGACAAATAGAAGCTTGCCATAAAAGAAAGAGCTAGCTCTTGGATGTTTTTCACGATGGAGGGCATTAGAGAACTGAGGGAGAAATGCACACAACGCCAGCCATCTGAGACTTTGAGCACTCTTTCTTCTGCCCATACTTCTTCCTTTTCCCTCACTCCTGGAGGAGGCAGGGCCCCAGAGTGAAGGACAGAAGAAAGACCCATAAGTGATGGCTGAGATGTCTAATTCCAGGCTTCTAATCCTACATCAGACTGGGAGCTCAAGGGGAAGGGAAAAGCATTAAGAGCAATGAGAGATCAAATTTCTATTACAGTGAACTAAACTTTTAAAAATCTAAACATAAGACTGTACCTAAATACACCAAAGTGATTAAAAAGCTATGATATCATCAAAGATATCATCCTGGGAATATCATTAAGAAAAAAATTAATTTATTCTAAGGCTTTACTTCTATTAAGTCCAGTTTTTAATTAAACCATTTTCATAAGCTTATTCAGGAAGCTTCAAGAGTCAATGAGAAATACAGATGTGCACCATACTCACTTAACAAAAAAAAAAGGAAAAAAGAGAAGAGAAGGAAGAATGAGGATGAGGAATAGGAAGAAGAAGAGGTTGAGGAGAAGAGGAAAAAGGAAAGAAGGAAGGAAGGAGAGAGAGGCAGGAAGGACTAGGAAGAAAGGAAAGGAAAGAAACTTACTCAGAAAAGACTGGTTTTTATGAGACATCTACCTCAAATATCATAGAGACAGGTAAAAAAAAAACAAAAAACAGAAAAAAGTGGGTTCTTTCCTCATTTTACCCAAACAAGTCTAGTTTGTTCATAAAATGGATTACAACTGCCTTCAAAGAGCTGATTTTTAAATAGAAAGTGAAATTCATTACTATTAAGTCGTTGGATTAATTCCTGCTCATTCTTTTGGATTACATTTGCTCCCAATTTAAAATGCCATTCAAAATCCAATCAGGTAATGTTTCTTAGTAGCATTGCTTATCTGAAAGAAAGACTATTATTCTTTTTCAATTTGCATAAACAAATTTATTGTAAATTTTATTTATATAATTTAGTCTCATTAATAAAAGGGGAAAGTAATCAAAAGGTACCAGAAGTCTTAAAATTAATTCTGTGTATCCTTAGGCCTAGTTTCCACTTGTGATTTTTTATGTTTTTTTTACTCACTAGGTTATTTCTCCTGTTGGTAATCTCTATTTTTCTAAATATTATGCTTTATTTTTGCATCTTAATTTTTTAAATGTTAGACATTATTAATTTGCCAATGTGATAGATTAATATTTTTCTTTATTAACACTACTAATACACCATCTCTCACCCATCTTTCTATTATAATTATCTCACTATCTTCAGTTAAATGAATTATTTGCTATTGATTTATAAATAAATATGCACGTAATATTTTTCCTGTGACACTAAATTTAAATCCATAATCACATTTTTTTAATTTTTCCCAGAGTTTATTGTTGCCTTTTTTTTTTAAGAAAAAGCCTCTTAGTCTAATTACTGTTCATCTGTTTTATGATCTGTTGGTTACGCTCATGAACAACTCACTCCTTTCCCAACATCTGTCTTCTTTCTGGAGGACCTCTCTGGAGTGGTCCATTATCTTGCTCCGAATTGGACTAGTTCTTTCTTAGGCTTGATGCAACCTCTTATTTTAGGACTTTTCCTTGCTGATTCCCTCTGTTGGTCCTACCATTTCCATAAGCCCATGACTTCCTCTATTTTAGTTTATTCTGTTGTCCTCTTAAACCACATCTTCAGCTTCCTTTAAAAAGATGCATGGCAGGAAGAAACGTCTAAGTTTCTACTCCATAATTTGCAGATGGAAATTGATTTTATGGAACAGGGTAAGAAAAAAAGACTTTTACATACATTTAAAGTTGATAAAGAGATGTAAAATTTCTTGATGATGACTGAACTATAAAGAAAACCTTCAGAATACCTTGTCTATGGATTTTTTTATATGTGATAATAAATGTCCTCATTGAGTGAACCAATTTCTTAAAACAAAAAGCGTCCAAACTTCTAATTATCTTAGGACATGTCAGGATGATTCAGGTACACAGCCTAGAGAGAAAACAGCGGGCAGCCCAGTGGTTCTAACTTTTGCTCTAAGTAATAACAACAAGACCCACAATGGTTCAATGTGTACTTAAATCATGGGTAGTCTTAAATCATGTACTAAAGGAGAAAAGATAAACTTACGCTTTGACAGCAAAATTTATGGTTAAATATGCATGTGAAAAATTAAGGATAACCACTAAAATAACAGAATATACCAAATTCTAAATCAGTCAAGGGAAATAAAAAAGAAGTGTAGGGGGGAAAAACAGAAATCCAACAATAATCAGAAAAGGGCAAAAATAAAGTAAGTAAAAAGGATGGTAAACACATACACAGACAATAAAGTAGTACTTTTTTAAAAGTCCAGCCCTGGTGGAGTGGCTCAGTTGGTTGGAGTGTTGTGGTTTGATCCCTGGTATAGGAGGCAATTGATCTCTCTCTCTCTCTGTCTCTCTCTCTCATCAATAAATATATTCTCTGATGAGGATGAAAAAAAGAAAAAGAAAAAGAAAAAACTACTTAAATAAAAGTGCTACTATTTCAGACTAAAACTATTAAAAGGAAAAACTATCCAGTTGGTTAAAAGGCAGGAGAGCAGCGGGTATCTATATGTTAGTTATAAAAATAACCAACTAAAACAAAATTCATAAAATGGTTGATATAAATGGGTTGAAAATGCCACACAAATACCAAAAGAAAGCTATTGTAGCCATATTAACATTTGACAAGTTAGAATTTAAAGCAAAAATACATTAGGGAATAAAAAGACATCATATAATAGTAAAATAAAGAATCCACCAAAAGGATACACAAATCATAAGGTTCTATACACCTAGCAACATAGTGCCCAATATATTATACATAAAGCAAAAATAAAAGTAAAAATAAAACAAAGTAAAAATAAGAAAGTAACAATCAAGAGATTTTGACATTACCTTTCTGAAGGTGATAAATCAGGAAGACAAAAAGAGGGTATAAAAGATTTCAACAACACACATAAAAGCTTGTTCTAATATATGTAAAAAACTGCACCACCCAAGTAGGGAATATATATTATCTCCAACAAAATATTAGTGACAAAATATAGTTTTAGATTTCTAACATGTTGTTCTTTATACATGTGTTATAAATATTTTAAATTCAATATTTATTAAAATAATTTTTAAAACTCCTAAAAGCTATAAGAAAAACAAATAGATAAATGTGCAAAACACAGGAATAGGCATCTTACAGATGAAATGTGAACATCAAAAAAAATTGATGATGCTAAATCTCACTAATAATAAAGGAAATGCAAACTCAAATGACAATGAAATCCTCATGATTGCGCAAGATAAAAAATATGACAATGAAAAGACAGCAAACTCACAGCTATTAAGAACCACACCTAAAACAAAAGCAAACTAAGCAAACAGCTAGAACAGGAACAGAACCACAGAAATGGAGATCATATGGAGGGTTAGCAACAGGGGAGTGGGAGGAGGAGAGAGGGGGGGAAAGGGTACAGAGAAATGAGTAGCATAGATAGTGGGTAGAAAATAGACAGGGGCAGGGTAAGAATAGTATGGGAAATGTAGAAGCTAAAGAACTTATGACACATGGACATGAACTAAAGGGGGGGAATGTGGGTGGGAGAGGGTGTGCAGGGTGGGGGGAATGATGGGGAAGAAACGGGACAACTGTAATAACAATCAATAAAATATATTAAAAAAAAGAAATAGTGTTTGAAGTCATGAAAAGACATTCATGATATATTTAATTAAATAAAAATCAAGTCATAAAAGCAAAAAAAAAAAAAAAAAACCTCAATCTGATTAGCTGGGCCACATCTAGTAGAATTGAAGGTATGCATACTTTCAAATCAGAATTTTTTCCTTCTAGTTGCTACTCTAACTTCATGAATTTACATATGCACAAAGAGACCTATACAAGAATATTCACTGTGGCATTGGTTGCAATATTTAAAAATTGGGAAAACTAGGAGAAAATAAATGATTCATGGCATATCCAAAATGAAGTAGTCTCATCTACTTACTCCAAATGGTTAAAAATATATATGGTGAGTAAAAGGAAGTATAATTGTAGTGGTGGTGTTACACTTTATATAAAATGTGAAAACATGCAAAACAATATTTTATTGTTTTTTGATAAATGCACATTTATTAATGGTATAGAAACGTGTGCGGTCATGATCAACACAAAATTCAGAAGAGTACCTACCTCTAGGAGGGGAAAAGAAAGAAAAATGAGATTGGAATGGGCTTTTACTGTATTCATAATATGTTTCCCAAAAATATCTTAAGCAAATATGACCAAAGGTTTATACTTGATAAAGCTCAATTGTAGTTATACCAGTGGTCTTTTAATAATTTGTTATTCTTTCCATTGGTTGTTTTAATTTTTTTATTTTTCAATTACAGTTGACATTCAATATGATATTAGTTTCACATATACAACATAGTAGTTAGACATTTATATAACTTACTAAGTGATTCCCTTCATAAGTCTAGTACCCACCTGACACCATACATACTTACTACTACATCACTGACTATATTCACTATGCTGTACTTTACATTCCTATGAATATTTTGTAACTGCCAATTTGTACTCCTTAATTCCTTTACCTTTCATACCCGTTCCCTCAAACCCCTCCCATCTGGCAACCATCAGTTTGTTCTCTGAATCTATGAGTTTTTTTCTGTTTTATTTATTTTGTTATTGCTTTTAGATTTCACATATAAATTAAATCATATGGTATTTGCCTTTTTCTGTCTGAATTATTTCATTTAGCATACTATCCTCTAGGCCCATCTTTTCTGTCACAAATAGCAATAGTTTATTCTTTTTATGGCCCAATAATATTCCATTGCATTCATGTATCACTTCTTTACCTATTTGTCTATCAATGGACATCTAGGTTACTTCCATATCTTGGCTATTGTAAGTAATGCTGAAATGAACATAGAGATGCATAGATCTTTTTTAATTAGTATTTTGGGTTTCCAGTAAATACCAAGAACAAAGAAGAAATAAACAGGCCTACATCAAACCAAAAAGCTTTTGTACAGCAAAGGAAACCATTAAGAAAATGAAAGACAACACACTGAATGGCAGAATATAATCACCAGTGTTATATTTGGTAAGGTGTTAATACCCAAAATACATGAGGAACTCATAATCCCCAAAAGACAATCTGATTTTTAAAATGGGCAGAGGACCTGCATAGACATTTCTCCAAAAAGGACATGCAGATGGCTAGTAGACATCCGAAAAGATGCTCAGTGTTACTAATCATAAGAGAAATCCTAATCCAAACCACAGTGAGATATCACCTCACACCATTATCAAAACGACAGGAAATAACAAGTGTTGGCAAGGGTCTTGGAGAAAAGGAAACCCTTGTGCACTGTTGATAGGAATGCAGATTGGTACAACCACAGTGGAAAACAGTATGAATGTTCCTCAAAATATTAAAAATAAAACTACCATATGACCCAACAATCTCACTTGTTTTGTTGGTTTTAATGAAATAGTGGGGGATTGGTTGGAAACTCTATACCTGAATTCAGGGTTGGCTGATCCCTAGGATTCATTGGTGGGCAAGGGGACCAGGATTCCCTGGTGCTCTGGAACTTCTCATATACAATGTGGAGGGCTTTTCTCTGGCAACTTTCAGTCTCTTCTCCAGACTAGGAGTAGAGGCCTGGTTGCTGAGAAGCTGAAAATGAATGGGGAAGAGAGGACTGGGGATCTGTATTCCCCAGCACCACATCTGGTATCACTGAACATGGTATCTCTGGGGTGCTGTGGGGCAAATTAAATCTCCTAGTCCATCTCCGCGCTCTGCTGTAGTGACTTTGACTTTGCTCTACCAGTTACCCTCCACCATCTGCTTTCCATCTAAGTTGCTCCTACTCCAACTCTCCAGTTCACTTTCTCTCTGTAGGTTCATTCCCCTCTACTATTGTTTTAAGAGTCTTCGGAGAGAGAAAAGAGAATGTGAATGATTAATTTAACACTGTTAACTTGAATGGATAATGAGTCTGTGTGAAGAGAAAAGCTAAAAAGAGAGGGGATTGCTGTGGACTGAATGTTTGAGTCCCCACAAAATTTACAGGTGGAAACCCTAATCCCCAATGTAGATGGGATACGGAGAGAAGGTCTTTGGGAGGTAACCGAGTCATGAGAGCACTCTTATTGGACGACACAGTGAGAGCTTGCTTCCTCTCTCTGCTCCTTGCCATGTGAGGACATGAGGAGAAGGTGGCCACAGGCAAACCAGGAAGCTGTTCCTCACCAGACATCAGGTCTGCCAGCACCTTGATCTTTGGCTTCCCAACCTCCAGAACTGTGAGAAGTCAGTATTTGTTGTTTCAGACACCCAGGCTATCATATTTATTAGAGCAGCAGACTAAGACAGGGGTAGTGGAATAAGCTGTTTATATCTACTGGGCGACTGGGGCATGTTTTCATGTTTTAGCACACAAAGAAACCAATAGATATGATCCAATAACACAAAGCCAATGTGGAAAAGAATGAAAGTCTCCTTTGGAAAAGTCTGCAAGTGATCCTGGGCGTTTCCCGCCCTTAGTCCATTAAGCACCAGAGTTGTTATGTCATGTTCCATGCACATATCCTGCTTAGGAGCAAAGTGTCCACCTACAACTGTCCCAGCCAGGCCCCCTTCCATTCCACAGAGGAGCTCTTCGTGAACCAGCGTGCCCCACAGATGGAGACCTAATGACTGGCATATATTTTATAACTGAATTTTTTAAATGCCAAAGGAATATTTTGGTAACAACAACAAAAATACCAAACTGAGAGTTTCTAATGATAAAAATCACTATAGAAATTATTCAAATAAATTCAAAAATAATCCAATAGGACTTCCAAAAATACTTTACCTTTGAGTTTCTAATCTAACATGTAATTGTACCTGCTGGAAGAGAAACGTTTAAGAAGAAAAATATAAAAGGATATAAGTATCATAGATAGTAGCTTAGGCATGATACATAACCTAAGAATGTTTTTTGAATTTTGAGAAATATTGATGTCTGGGGAAAGAATTTTTCATGCTCTAAGTGCAGAAAGCCAAATTCTCTCGGCTGCACGTGAACTTGAGAGAGCTCTTCAGAATACCGTGGCTGGCTGACCACTGGGCTGGAAAACTGAGTTCATCTAGTTTCAGCTGCCGCATTGCTCACTGAGAAAACATTTTGGTTTTTAGCAGGTTTGGCATTCAAAATATGAAATAGTTGGTTTTCATTGATGTCCTTCTCCCTGCCTACTTCCCCATACACACAAATAAGCAGTTGATTATCATGGAGAGAGAGAGAGAGAGGGAGAGAGAGAGAGAGAGAGAGAGAGAGAGAGAGCGAGCTCGTGTGTGTGTATTTTCAGGGCCTGAGGCAGAGCAAGCCAAACCTTTCAAATGGTGCAATTGTTCAATCATCTGGAAAAAAAATTAAGCAATTTACATTCTCCATTTCAACAGTGCAAACCCTCTCATCAGAAGATGATAAATGGTTTATGAATATTGTCTCTGACAAACACTACAAAATCACTCCCTATTTGAGAATAAAAATATATGCTGCACACAGGTCAACAGCATTTCCAGCATTAGCAAAGAGTGAGCAGAACTAATTTCCATGCCATGGTTTGTCTCTCCCAATAGAAACTGGGTAACAGCCACATGCTGATTCTGTGCATTTTGCTGCTGCACCTCCCCCACAAATTGCAAAGCATCACGCTGCCAGAGATTGATTTGAGTTCACATTACTTATGCTCAACCTGTTTTTCCCTTCATTCTTATTTAGATACCTTCATTTTAATCTCGAGGAGTCTTTATGATCTTTAGCATATGTTTCTCTATCATTAGAGCCTTTCAAATATCACAGGACCTCTGCTGAAGAGTATACTTTAAAAAAATTAACTTGCTTAATCTTTCCACATTTTCCAAGCCAGTTATCATGCATCTTAATGCCAATGAACACATGCTACATCCAGACTGATGCGAGGTATGCTTTCATTATCAGGCATATTCGTGTCTCCCAACACCTCCTACACCAGGACTTCTCCTGTCACTCCTCATAACAGCAGCATAGGTTGCATTGACAATCTCTCATCTGTTATCCCCAAACTTAGTGTCCCACATTCCTCTATACTATTCTCCACATTCAGGATCAAGGCAGAAAACTGAGAGGAGTAGGGGAATAACTCCTCATTGCTTTGGAAGGCCTAAAATTTATCCCAAATGGTACCTTGGTGTTGGGGGCTGGCAAAACACTAGACCATAAATCCCTGTGTATTTGTTGTAATTCTCCATAGAAACAAAACCAACAGGGGAGTGGTGGTGTAGAGAAAGAGAGAGAGATTATAAAGAATTGGCTTGTGTGATTATGAAAGGTATCAAGATCTGGAGTTAGTAAGCTAAATATCTAGGAAGGCTAATGGTATAAATTTCAAAAGCAAGCAGGCTCAAGACCCAAGAAGAGATAATGTTTTAGGTTCAAGTTTGAAGGCCCAGCTAAAGCACCCAAAAAGGAGACACAGCTTCCTGATGAAGGTAGGATCTGGCTTTCTGTCCCACAGCCATATGCCACATAACTCCATTTGCGTCAAAGACAGACATCACACACAACAGTGGTCGCATAAGATTATAGCAGAGCTGAAAATTCCTGTGCCTAGTGACATCTTAGCAACCATGAGGCCTTCATAGCCATGCTGAGTGTCACAGTATCAGGCATGACTGTTTTGTGCCTGTTTCAGTCTATCTTTTCTGCAAAAATGCCTGGGAGAGCTCATGCAGGCCCCCAAGGACTTCCCACAGACTTTCCCCTATCTACACCAACCTTACCACTGGACCAATCCTTGCAGGTTTTACTACAATTTAAGATGCCCTTTAGAAGTATACATAAGGAAACTATGAAGTGAAAAAGTGTATTACTTACAGGCCCTGGAGCATACCAGGCACATTTAGGGGGACACAGCAAGGTCAAGAGTAGAGAAAGTTCACAAACTCAGGTCTGGGCCTGAGGTTTTGCTCTTACTGGGGTCAAGTGTGGAGCCTAGTTTCCCAGGCTCACTCTTTATGGGTAAATTTAAAACATAAGAGTGAACATTTAAAACAGGGGAAGAGAAAAAAAACATAAGTAGCCCAAATGATGGGTTATCAAAATCAAGATCTCCAGGACAAAGAAGCCTCAGGAGGGAGAGTTGCCCTCGGTTTATCTGGTCCCATGCCTGGCCATGTGTTTGTTCTAGAGAGCTGTCATCGAAGTGAATGACATGGCAGTCAACGCTTAAGTCAGGCACCTGTATTACAGAGCTTACATTACAACTTCAGGTTTTTTTGTGGTGATGCTGGTGTAAACAAACCTACTCTGCTGCCAGTTGTATAAAAGTATTACAGCAGTAGGCTATCACATCTAGGTTTCTGTAAGTGCACTCTATGGTGTTCACACAACTACAAAATTACCTAAGGAAGCATTTCTTAGAACAAAACCCTGGTAAAGTGAAGCATGACACCATGCAAGTCTTCAACTGATTGGGTGAGGCCCACCCACATTGAGAAGTGCCATCTGCTTTACTCGATCTACCAATCCAAATATTAATCTCATCTAAAAACCACTCACAGACACATCCAGAATAATGTTTAACCAAATATCTGGGAATCCAGTGGCCCAGTCAAGTTGACAGATAAAAATTAACTGTAAAACTTGGATTGATGATCTCAGCTTTAAATTAGAATCAATTAAAGACTTTTCAAAACCTTAAAATGGAATGTGCACCACAGACCAATTAAATGAGAATCTCTGGAAGGTGAACCAAACATAGCAGTTTCAATGAATGTCCAGGCAATTGCAAAGTAAGCCCAAGGTTGACAGTGATCACCCTCAGTGGAATTACCCCTTCATCTGTGTAACAAATATATTATTTGCATTGAGCAGGAATGCAATTCAGATGTGAACCACGTAAGGAAACAAACTCTTCGTGGAGCTTGTTTGTGCTAGAAATTACAGGTGGCAATAGAGATGTCCAGCTCATAGAAGTAGGTTGAAAGGTAACTTTCAAAGAGAAGCCTATATCCCTGGCAACTGCAATGGTGGCAGTAGATTTCAGTTAATGGCATTTACACGTATGTCTTGGTGGTCATGCTATATGGTTGATGGTCACCTCAGTAGGTCAATATTTTTTAACACAGTTCTGGGAAGCTCAGCCTTAATCAACTTCTCTAGCTCTCCTGATGATCAGGGGAGCTAATTAATATCCTTAAATAAAGCCCCTTTTCTTTTTGCAGCCCAGCACCCTCCCCAATACACCTCTCTGAATACCAGACTGTGATAAATGTCCCTCCTCTCTGCTCTTAATATAGCCTCTTTCCCACCAACAGCACATATCTGTAGATCTGGTTCTCCCACTAGCTGTAAGCTAACCCCTGCACAACAGGGACCATGTCATATTTGTTTGGGGGCATCCACTGCCTACCCCAGCACCTGGTTTGAATAATTACTGCTGATTGGTTTGTTTGTTTTTTTTTCTGAACAGAACAGAATATTCCTTCCTCTCTTACAGCACTTACCGCACTCGTACAATACATGTGCCTTTATTGGCCCCTTGTAAACTTACTGAGGATTAAAGCAATATCTGATTTATCATTATCTTCCCACCACAAGTCTTACAATTATATAGAATTACAGACAATAATTGTGTAAGCAATAACACAATTGAAGCACAATTTTGAAATTTCATCACAAAAAGGCAATAATAAATTAATAAGGTAAAATTTTCATACAGTCAAGTTTTCCAGAACAAATGAATAGAGGGTTTTAATTTTACACAGACAAAATCCTTTAAAAACTTTTTCTGAATAACTAAATAGATCAATACATCAATGAACAGCTGTAATAAGCATAAAGCTCACTAACTTGAGGTTGGAGAAACTGAGTCTGAACCCTACTCATGGACACAGTTCAGTCCATAGCACATGCTATAGATTGTTAAGTTTAACACCTCCTTTAACACCTTAACTAATTTTTTTTTAAATCAGACAAACTGACCCTAAATTTTTTAATTACATTTTATTGATTGTGTTACTATACTTGTCCCAATTTTTCCCCTTTTCCATTCTCCACCCAGCAACATTCTCCCTCAGCAATCCCCACACCATTGTTCATGTCCATGGATCATGCGTAAGATCCTAAATTTCATATGTAAATTCAAGAAAATCAGAACAGCAAAAGCAATTCTTTAAAAAGAAGAACAATCTGGGAGGAGTCACACTTGCTTGTTTCAAAAACTGACCACAAATGTTCAGTAATCAAGATTTTATGATACTGACATAAGATATACATAATGATCAATGGAATGGAACTGAGAATCCAAAATAAACTCTTACATTTATGGTCACTTTTTACAAAGGTGCCAAGACATACAACAAGAGAAAGAATAGTGTTTTCAATAAATGTCTGAGACAACTGAATATTCACATGCAAAAGAATGATCATCAGACCCTTCCTTTCTCTATATATATGACTAGAAGATCTAAATGTTAAACCTAAAATTATAATATGATAAGGAAACAAGTTCAAATTTTTGAGACCTACACGGTCTACTCCTTAGATATAACACCAAAAGCACAAATAACAAAAGAAAAATATAGATGAATTGGGTATCATGGAAATGAAAACATTTTGTGCTTAAAGCACACAATCAAGAAAGTAAAAAGACAATGCATAGTATGGTAGAAAATATTTGAAAATTATGCATTTGATAAGGGACTTGTATCCAGAATACATAAAGAATTCTTACAATCCAAAATTAAAAAAAAAAACTTAATTGGCAAGAGATTTGAATAGATCTTTTTCCAAAGAAGATGTACAAAATGACCAGGAAGCACATAATCCCTACAATATGTAACACAATTCAGCCAAAAATTGGAATGAGGTGTTGATACACACTATATCATGGATGAATCTTAAAAACATTATGCAAAGTGAAAGAAGCCAGGAAAAAGGGCCACACGCTATATGATTCTATGTACGTGGAATGATCACAATAGACACATCTACAGAGGCCAAAATATAGACTCAAGTTTGCCAAGAGCCGGGTGGAGAGGAGTGGAGAGCAGAGAGGAATGGAGAAGGACTGCTAATTGGCAAAATGTTTCTTTTTGGAATAGTGAAAATATTATAGAGTCAGGTAGTGCTGATGGTTGTACGACTTTGTGAATACACCGACAACTACTGATTATGTACTTTAAATGGCTGGTTATCATGGTATGCTAACTTTTTCAAATTTTAAAATCTTTTTAAAATATAAAGAATGGAAAAGGTAGCATTTGTCAAAAAAAAAATGCTACCTTAATATCAAACAGAGTAGCTACATTAATATCAAACAGAGTAGATTTTATAGCAAAGACGACCAACAATTCTCAAAATGTTACTGTACAGCCACATGGGTTCTGATGCCACTGCCAATGAACTCCGGGAGCAGAGGTTTGGTGAAAAAGGAAAGACTTTTTTTTAATTTAAAGGCTATACACTTTTGGAAGAATAATGGGTTTCTGCCTCAAAGCCCATTCCTTTAAAACCCTCCACCCCTTGCCATCGCAGTTCAAGAATGCACCTGGAATCCCTTCTCCCATTTAAAAATACTGCACACAGGTGGCTGCAGCTTGACTATCCAGGCGACTTGGTGGGTTCCCAGCCACAGTCCAGCTGCAGGCATCTCTCTCGAGTCTGTGTGCCCCGGGCCAGGCAGGAACATGCAGCGCCACCAGCGCTGATTCTAGTTTTCATACAGGGAGGGACATGGGGCTTGTTAAAAGAGTACAAATTGCATACTTTTTAAATATGCGCAGTCTATTGTATTTCGTTTACACTTTAATAAAACTGCAAAAACATTTTCATCACTGACATGTTTTTGTTTACTAATCTTGAATCTGTTGGATCCGTCTTTTTCCTGTGGATTAATTCTCAGAACCTATCTGTCCCTGTTGTCCCTCCTTCTAAAAGACTTTCTTCCTATTTTCTTTTGTCCCAGAAATGCCTCTCTAATAACTTCCTTATTCCCTTATTTTCTTTTCAGGGTGAAGTAGATTCCACAAAGCATATAAAATTTCTCATACAATCCTCAGGAAACAGATTAGAAAAAAAATCAGAATTTTCTTTCAATATATGATGTGTGAGGTACTTAGCTAACCACGCACGCTGTAACATATGGAGAGGCAGTTAGACCATGGCACAGGCCAGGCAAAAGATTGGAGCACAGAGTCACAGCCTGATACACCTCCTTCACAATAGAGAAGAGATGTAGCCCGTTAGCTTTTCCAAAGATGTTCTCTGTCATTGTGATTTTGATGCTCTTCCCTTTGCGGGGGTGAGGTCTATCTGGTCGCCTCTTGATTTGGGCAGGCTTGTGATGAGAGCTGAGGCAACACAATGTGACCTGTGAGGCCAGATCCTAAAGTTGATAAGCTTCTGCCTGGTTCTCTTGGGCATTCACTGTTGGAATCCAGGTGCTACGCTGTGAAGAAGTTCAAACAGCTACAGGTGGAATTACCATCTAGGTGTTCAGGCTAACAGCCCAGTTGAGATTCCATCCGACAGCAACGAGCCTTTAGATAATTTCAGTTCTGCCATCAAATCTTCCCAACTAAAGGCCCAGATATTGTGGAACAGAGACAAGCTGTTCCAATAGGCCCTTTCAAACTGCCAAAACAACAGACTGTATTAGCATAATAAAATGGTTGCTTTATGTCTCAAAGTTTCAAGTTATTTACAATGCAACACTAGTAACTGGAACAGGAGGGAGATAATTATTTTCTTCATTAATTTCCACCGATAGGAGTCTGACATTATTGCCAGTATTCTCAAAATTACTGTTAAGATCATTCATTAGGAGGAAAACTAAAAATGACATGCTCTATAGCATGTTTCTGAAAAGGCCGTGGCCATGAAATCCATTGACAAGAAGAGTGTGACTTCTTCATTAGTCAAGAAGAGTGATGCCATGGCAATGAATCAACATAGAAACCAAACTGGATACTTCCAATTTAAAATAGAAATCCACACACTCTTTTAGTGAGGAATCCCTAAAATGAATTAATTAGTAAAGCTAATGTTTGTTGACCCATAAGAATATTTTTTAATTATTGCCATTACTTTATTATCATAGAATTGAAAATGGAGAAAGCAGGCAAACAAATCAATATTCTTAGTTTTGCTGAAGTATAACACTTTATAATAAATTCAATTTTATTTGCTCTAAAATGTTTACCAGCACAGGTATAGCTTGGTTGAAAGTTCAGGTCTGTGCTGTTTTTTCCAGCTCAGTGCAAAATCACATAGTATTCAGTAAGTGAAGCTACACTTTTTCA
This sequence comes from Glossophaga mutica, assembly GCA_039655065.1. Taxonomy (NCBI): domain Eukaryota; kingdom Metazoa; phylum Chordata; class Mammalia; order Chiroptera; family Phyllostomidae; genus Glossophaga; species Glossophaga mutica. Next base: position 166,526,405 of record CM077303.1, read on the forward strand.
GCTTACTTCAATATAAATTTATTGAGCACATACTAAGAAGACAGTAGACAAAAGACTCCACGTTCTCTGTCTGTGTTCTTTCTCCACAGATATCTTAATACAGCCAATTTTCTGATGGGAATGAATGGGGAGATGGAAAAAGGAAAGTCTACTAAAATAAATGGAATGGTGCAGTCACTGGCAGACCCTAAGGCACAGTATCCTAGCTGGATGCAAATAATGCAGCTTTTTAGAATCAAATGGCTCACTCAGTTAAGTAAACATTTGGGCTAATGGATTCTCTAAGACTCCTAACAGTTTCCCCAAACTGATGGAACTGACTGGCTATTTTGGTATTATGCAAATCCATTATTCTCCATGCCTATATGGTTTCACTTTATTTATCACAGTTCTTAAAACTGTCTATGCCAAGAATCATAAATAAATTTTTCAATATCATTTTTGGCACAAAAATAACAATGTGCTAGAAAGAGCACTAGATTAGAAAATTGAGATATAGTTCAAGTTATGTCATTGTCACCAACTGGCCCTGTGACCTAAAAGTAGCCCTCCTCTTCCTCATTTGTGTTGTAAATCTGTGATTCTAAGATACCTGGCTGTGTAACTTTGGATAAATAAATGTGATAATTGCCTAAGCTTTAGCAAAACTAGAAATATCAAGTTTCATTTGAATTTTTTATTGTGAGAATTTGAGTCACAGGATTTTAATTCCTGACTCAAGTAATAGAACTTCTGAGCTAAACAATTGTGCTTTCAGACTTTTCAGCTCCCAGAGAAGCTGCTGACATTTGGTAAATTGCTGGAGAGCTGAGAACCCAGAAAAAGTTTTACGGCCATGACTACTGAGCCCTATGCTTTTTAGCTGCAACAGTTCTTCATTTTGAGGGGTTACATTTCTTGGCCTTGATGATTTGGTTTGAAAGAATGGAAGAGAAAATAAACTAATATTTACAAAATGAAAAACATTTATTGAGCACCTAATTTCTTTCTGGAGAGAAAAAAAAATTATTACAAGTTTTCAAAAGAAATCTTTGGGACAGAGATCATTTTTCCAAGGTCTTCCATGTCATGAGTAGTAGAACTGGGAGGTGAACCTCGGTCTTTCTGGCTACAGAGTTCATTTGTCACTCTGCAACGCAAAATGACACTGGCAAGATATTGAAATAAACATTGACCTCAATATGGCTTCCTTTCCTCAAAATAGCTCACCAACAAGCTTATCTCCAGGGCCCTAAATTCCATATTATTAACATGATTTATTTATCATATCAACTCATTGATATGATGTACTGATCCCTATTAAAATAATAATTGCTATAGGAGAACACAGTAAGCAGCTAATTATTCCCATTTTACTTTCATTTTTGTGTTCATTTTATCAAGCCTCTGGCAATGTATATTTCAATAAAGCATGTTGCAAAATAAATGCATATTGGATAAAAATTCTTTATCAAGTGATGAGGGGATACTCAGGCGTTTCTGCACTAGAAGAACTCATGATCTAGAGAATGCTAATGGAAATATAAATCATTGCTCTGCAACTGTTCACAATCAAAAATCTATAATGGAAGAATAGAGAAAGTGATGTAAGGATACAGAAAAAAGTCAAAGAAGGTTTCAACTAAATGATGACAGAGGTCACTGGAGAATTGGAATGAATGTTGTCAGTTTCCTCCTGAAGAGAAGAAATGTTAAAAAGAGAATGTATTAGTCAGGTTCCAACTATGTAAGGAAATGGCCATCTCAAATTGGATATTGTGATGATACTATAACCAATGGAAAATTTACAAAGTATAGACAGGTAGAGACACCCACAAGGAGCAACACAGGGCCCCAGGACTAATTACCACCCCAAGAGTCAAAAGAATAAAAGGGAAGAGTGGTATTGCAAAAGCAGACAGAGAGGACCAACTGACAGGAGCCATGATCTTAGTTAGGGACACAGCCCACTGTTGGTGACTGCACTTGGACTGAAACTCAGCCTCAGTCCCCTCCTTCTCATCTATGGCTAGTGCTCTCCATTGGCCAGACCCATTGAGAAGCCACAGATCAAAGGAACCAGTTGATGTAGTTCAAACAATCCAGATTCCTAGGACAGAAAGAAGAGTAGAAATTGAATCTGAATGAGCACATAGAAAGCACTCAGACAGGAAAGTAGGAACATAATTTTGTAAGCATTCTGCATAGTGAGGGAAATAGGACATAGTCTTCTGTAACAGAGGTTGGCCTGGAACCCTAGCTTTACAACTGTTGTGAGTCACGTGTTGATTTAAAAAAACAATGAGCAAGGATATGACACTTTTGATTGTATGCATGAAGATGATATTCTTACCTGCACACCTCACAGAAAAGACTTCATCTTTCAGAGGAAACAATATAAAGGAAATAATGACCCACTTCTATTTGGAGAAAGGACAATAATATATTTTATGGCCCTTTATTGAATGGAAAAGAGAATAACTCATCAGCTATGTCCCCACCATCTCTGCACACACAGATAGAAAGGCTGCCAACCAAACGACCCCCGCTGAAAAGAAGTTGTACAATCATTGCATGTTTAAAAAGCTAAAAATACACTTTTCCAAGAAACTAAAAATAATAGTTGAGTGAAAATTTAAAGCAGAGAATCAGACGTTAGAGATTATACCAGTTTCAGATGTCAGATTTAAAATCTTGTTGTTTCACTCATTTAATGAGAACCAACCAGTTTTATACTGTCTAAAGTTCCTACATAAATTTCACTTCTTAAACAGTCTTCCTGATTGTTATTTTTTTCTTTTCCTTACTAGTGTACTAGCATAAATTTTGATGATTTAATAAACTACTAGAATTTCATGTTTACAAAATTTGAGAAATATAATTACAAGACAACAGATAGGCAAGGCTCCTTCCCATTTAGGGCTACCTGTATTGGGAAAAAAATGCCTCTTTTTTAAAAATCCTCATCTGAGGATATGCTTACTGATTTGAGTGGAGGAGGGAGGAGAGAGAGAGAGAAACATCAGTCAGTTGGTTGCCTACTGTTCGATCCCTGACCACGGATTGAATTTGTAACCTAGGTATGTGCCCTGATCAGGGATCAAACCTGCAACCTTTGGTGTATAGGACATGCTCCAACCAACTGAGCCACCCGGCAAGGGCCATTACTCTTAATGAATGACCAATACTATTCTGAGACCTTAATCGCTTAGTGAACTGGACTCAATATATTTCAAGGACAGAGTCAGGGATTTATTTTCTTTTACGGTGTCCTAATTAATCACACTGTGACAAACTTAGCCCAAATTTATCTCCAAGAAGATAGATTAAAGCATTCTTTCTACCCCTAAAGTCACCAAATAAGGACCCCACCCTTCCTCCATCAACTGTGAGTCAGATGACTGTATAAATGCTTCAAGAGTATGCAAACATCCAAAAAAATTCAAACAATGTCATTGACTAGCAATGTCAATGTCATAGATTCAGTTATACATAAGCACAAGGCAGCTTTATTTCTTTCTTTTTCTCTCTTCAAGCTGCCCTAGGGGATCTTCCTTCCCCATCCTGATAATGGAAGAACCTGTAAGTTTTTCTAGAAATTCTGGTTACTAATAAATAAATATTAATAACTCAAAATCAGATATTAAAATTTCCATTCATCATCCCATCTACGGTTTCTCCCCTTCTTCACAGCTCATCTACATTCAAAAACCTGAAGTAGGATTTTTTTTTTCTCCTCCATCTATGTTCTTTCCCACTGAGGAGTGCTTGTGTTGGATTTGGACCACAGGAGTCAAAATAGGTAAGGGGACAAAGGTCTTATGGAGTGATGCTATTGTGGTCAAGAGTTAGTGTCTTCTGTGTGGAAGATGTGCAAGAGGCAGCTCTTTCCCACATGGCTGGAGGTCGCTGTGGGGCTATGATTACCTTTTGTTCACCTCTTAATGAGTCCTGCCAATGGAGATGCCAACACCAGATTTTACAATGTATTATCATTAGCTAAAAATCCATGACCAGAAAAGTCCCATTTAACGTTCTTTTGTATTATTGAAACTACCTGTGGGCTGGGGGGTAGAGCAGAGAAATGGGGGTAGCGGAATTGAGGTGACAGGATATAATGACAACAGCCTTGCCCTTGGCATTAGAATACTTGAACTTCTTTTCCGGAAGAGTTGCTGGCTGCGTTCGTCTAACACAGCCAATTAATTTATCTAGGCCTTAGTTGCTTCATCTCTATTCTGTACTTGTTTGGATAACAAGGTTTCAGAGTTCTTTCCCTACCTAGTACACTATTTTTCCTGTGAAATTTTTAGTCCAAAGTATTAGAAATGTTTCAACTCACACAATAGGAGAGTTCCACCAAGTACGTCTCGGCCGTGTCCAAACCCATGTCCAGGCAGATGTAGAATGTGAACCCATCAAGCTCAGGAATTTGGAATCCTTGTTATTTCTAAAATCTGTCTGCCTACCCCATCCTGCCCTGCATTCACAAACACCTCTGATCATCAGCGTTTTCTTTCCCATGTCCCGCCATGTTTACATGGGATTTTTTAAGCTGGTGCTTTTTAAATGTATTTTTTAAATGTATCCAGACCAGATTCAGAAAATAAAAATCTCCCATGGATTCAGGCTGTCAGAAAATATAAAACTTTTCAATGCTCAGACACCAGGGGTTTTTGACCTGAAACTGTCAAACCTTGTCTCTCTGCTTCAATACCCAACCCTGCCCTTATCCAATTGTAATTTAGAAATCATCACAATAGGAGGAACTGACAGTTTGTTGGAGGATATCTTTTTAATTGCTAATTTAATGAGCTTTAGGATAGAAGCAAAGACCTCAAAAAAGAAAATGAGACAAGGTACTTACTAATGGCATTAAAATACTGCCTGGTAAAGACAACCCTTGAGAGATAAGATTCCCACTGTGAGGGCTTTTGATTAGCTCTCCTGTGCCCATGGAGATGTGTACCGTTCTGGGAGAACACCTACTGTTAACTATCAATATTCCTTTGTAACAAAACAGATACCAGAAACATACTGAGAAAAATTTCTGAGCCATATAACTTCAGGCTATATTATATACAAAATATGCAAACCAAAGACAAACTCACCAAACTTCCCTCAAACAAGCCTTGTGGGCCATAAAACCACTAGTAATCACCCAATTGGGAGTTGCAGTTTATCTGTGTGACCTTTAAGTAATTTATTTGACTTCCCTGGGCGAGTGCTACCTTCTTCTGTTTTTTTATCAATTTACTTAGTTTACCCCATTGCTCCTGCATCTTCATCATTGAAGAGCAATGGCACCTTTGTCAAAATCATTTGGGTGTACCGTCATCAAAAAGACTAGACATAATAAATGCTGGCATGAATGTGGAGAAAAGTGAACCCCTGTGCACTGTTGGTAGGATTGTAAATTAGTGCAGCCACTGTGGAAAACAGTATGGAGAATCCTCAAAATTAAAAACAGAACTGTCATATGACCTAGCAATTCCATATCTTGGAATAGATCCAAAGAAAACAAAAACACCAAATCAAGAAGACAGCTGGGCTCCCATGTTCATAAGAGCATTACTTATAGTAGTCAGCACACGGAAACAAACTAAGTGTCCGTGTATGAGTGAGTGAATAAAGAAGTTGTGATATTTCATGTACACACACACACACACACACACACACACATACACACACAATGGAATATTATTCGGCCATAAAAATGAGAAAATCTTACCGTTTGCAACAACATAGACGGACTTTCAAGGCATTACACTAAGTGAAGTAAGTTGGACACAATACTGGGTGATCACACTCACATATGGAATCTAAAAAGAAAACAAATCAAAATCATAACAAAAGAGTTTAGACTCGTGGTTACCAGAGGTGAAGGGTGGGGGAAATTGGAGGATGGCATTCAAAGGTACCCCAAATTCCTGGTTAAAAGACAGATAAATACTGAGGATGTAACATACAATATGACAGTGATAGTTAACACGACCAGGTAAGAAAACAGTTATGAGATGAAATTCTTGGAATTCTTATCACAAAGAAAATATTTTTTCTTTCTTTTTTTCTTCTTTTCTTTATATCATATCTATATGAGATGATAGATGTTAGCTGAACCTATTGCAATAGTCATGTCACAATACATGTAAATCAAACCAAATGCCTTAAACTTATACGATGATGTATATCAAATATTTTCAATTAAACTGGAGAAAAATCAATTGGCTGTATAGGTGTAGGACTATTTTTTAGGCTCTATTCTATTCCATTAGCTATACAATACCATTGTCATAATGTCTTTGACATTAATTTTAAAGTCTTGAAATCAAGTGGTATAAATCCTCTAATTTGATTATTTTGCAAGATTATTTTGAATGGTTCTAAGTCCTTTGCCTTTCCATATAAATTTTAAAATTAGCTTGTCAATCCCCCCCAATGCTCTATTTTTATTGTGCTGCATCTATAGATGAAATTAGAAATAAATGATTCCTTCACAATAGTGACTTTCCCAATCCACGAACAGCAATATTTCATAGTTTTAGTAAAGTAATCTTGTTAAATTTTTCTCTACGAATTTTAAGATTTATGCTATTACAAATGATTTTTAAAATTTTGTTTTCAATTATTTGCCACCATTTATAAAAATATATTTGATTTTAATATAAGGAACTTGTATCCTGAGAATTTACCAGGTCTAGCTATTATTTTGCCTCTTCTAGAATGTCTTTGACATGCATAAACACAGTAACTGCAGATAAAGGCAGTTTCATTCCTTCTTCTCTGATAGGTGGGCTTTTTATTTTTTCTTGCTTTACTGAACTATCATCTTCAGTCTAACATAGAACGAAGTGTCCTATCCTTGTTGTATTTCAGATCTTAGAAGAAAGTGTTCCTTTCCCTTTTAAGTTTTTTGTCAGTAGCTGTTTCCAGAGTGAGAACAATACCTCTATTTCCAGTTTCCAAAAGCTTTAAATTATAAATAGTTTTCAATTTTTCAAATGCTCTATTTGAAATAATCATAGTTTTTTCCTTTATTCTTTTAATTCTCGATTATGAGAAGTATTGATTTTTCTAAAGCTGCCAAAACAAATTACCACAGATGAGGTGGATGAAACAACAGAAATTTATTTCCTCACAGTTCTGGACACTAAAAAGCCAAGATCAAAGTGTCATGTTGGCAGGTAGGATTGCTTTTGAGGGTGATGAAAGAAGGATATGTTGCAGGCCTCTCTCCTTGGCTTAGAGTTAGCCAGGTTTTCCTTGTGTAATTGCATCTTTGTGAACGTCTGTGTCCAAATTTCATCCTCTCAGTCATAGTGGATTTGGGCTCACTATAGTGACCTCATTGTAACTTAATCACTTCTTTAAAGAGCCTATCTACAAACACAGGTACTGGGGGTTAAAACTTCACCATAGTGGGGTGAGATACAGCTTAGCCCATGAACATAATGCATTATCTTTTTATATATTACTGCATTCTATTTACTAACATTTTGTTCAGATTTTTGCATTCATATGCATGAGGAATATTGGCCTATAATTTCAATTTCTTCATCTCCTCAGGTGATCAATCCCCTTTCAACTCTAACACTCAATGATAATTCAATGCTGAGAAAAATAGCACTGTGAAATGTTTACCTTGCCTAAGCTAACTACCAGGAAAGAAGTTTAATACACAAAATGGGGTGACCAAGTCAGCTGCACTATTATTTATGGAACTATCATGTTTTGCTCAGCAAACAGTCATTAATAACTACTGTGTACCATGATGGGAGCAAATAAAATAAATCTTTTATTCTCAAAGTGCTCACAATCTAACACAGAGAAAGCTACAGACTCAAAATATCAGCCTATCAAAATTGTAAAGTAGAAGACACAATTGAGAATGACTTTAGACTCCAGAAATACGAGGATAAAAATATTAAAATGTTTATAAATAAGAAAACAGAGGATTTCCAGTCAAGATGGAAGAATAGGCAGACATGGCTCACCTCTTTGCATAACCACATCAAAATTACAACTAAAATATAGAATAAGCATCACTCAGGACATCATAAATAAAGATGAATGGAAGTCTGACAATTATGGAATTAAAGAAACCACGTCCATCCAGACTGGTGGTAGGAGGGGCATAGATGCAGAACCAGCTGGCCCCACACCCATGTGGATAAAAATTCAGCAGGGATGTCTTGGGAGTTAGGAGTACCAGCCCCATACCAGGCCCAACAACTGTGGGTTCCAGTGCCAGGAAGATAAGTCCCCACAACTTCTGGCTGCAAAAGCCAGTGAGGATTGAGTTGGTGGAAGAAACTGCTGAATATTCAAGCAGTTCCTCTTAAAGAACCCTCACATGGACTCACCTACTCAGACTCACTCCCTCTGAGCTCCAGTATCTGGGTAACAGCTTAAAAGTCACCAGTGACATATAGGGAGAACCTGAAGTGTCTGACATCAAGGCAAGCAGAGGTCATTGTCCCTCTGCTAAACTCTCTGCTCACAGAGCTGGTAAATTGGTGCCATATATGAGACTCCATCAACCTGGTTAACACTGTTTGACCCACCTTAGAGATCCCCAGAGGCTCTGCTCCACCCAACTGACAGGCCCACACAAGCTGCTTTTCCATAAGAATGGCTGGTTTTAGCTCCTAAATCCTATCAAACAAGCAACAGCTGGCTTCAGTGAGCCCTACTGACAGCCAGATTAGAATCACAGTTTGGCTTTACCTCCAAGCCCAGCACAAGTAGCAGCCATCTCGGATTGCTTTACAGCTCAGGCAGGGTGCCCTGAGCAAAACACAGGTGGGGGCTGACCTTGGTCTGCACCACCTGGGACGCCCCAGGTCCAGCACACCCAGTAGACAGCTACAGACTACGTAGGAGCACCACCACCCTGCCCCTGCACAGCTGATCCTCCACAGAGAGTGGATGTTCGTGGTCAGTAGCCACAGGTAGTCTTTGTAGCTGATTGGCCTGGGTAAATCCTTCCTATTTATCTGCCAATAGCAACCAAATTTCAACTATAAGAGGAGGGTGTACTCACCCCACACGAAGGGCACACCTGAAGTACCCAGTTTGGGTGATGAGGAAGCTAAGCCATCGGACCCTATGGGACACTTACTACATTAGGCCACACTACCAAGACACAGAGTCAAAGCAGCTCTACCTAATGATACATAGAAACAAATACAGGGAGGCTGCCAAAATGAGAAAACAAAGAAACATGGCCCAAATGAAAGAACAGATCAAAACTCCAGAAAAAGAGCTAAACAAAATCAAGATAAGCAATCTATCAGATGCAGAATTCGAAACACTGGTTATAAGGATGCTCAAGGAACTTAGAGCAGCATAAAAAAGACCTAGTCAGAAACGAATAATACACTAATTGAAATAAAGAACAATTTACAGGGAAATAACATTAGAGTAGATGAAGCTGAGAATCAATGATTTGGAACATAAGGAAGCGAAAAACAACCACATAGAACAAGAAAAAAAACAAGAATCCAAAACTATGAGGATAGTATAAACAGCCTCTGGTACAATTTTAAGAGCTCCAACATTCACATTATAGGGGTGCCAGAAGGAGAAGAGAAAGAGCAAGAAATTGGAAATCTATTTGAAAAAATAGTGAAAGAAAACTTCCTTAATTTGGTGAAGGAAGTAGACATGCAAGTCCAAGAAGCACAGAGTCCTGTTTATGATGGATGCAAAGAGGTCCACACCAAGACACATCATAAGGAAAACGCCAAAGGTTAAAGATAAAGAGAGACTTTTAAAAGGTGCACGAGAAAAGAAGTTGTTACTGGAGGGTTGTCAGATGGCAGTGGGGGTGAGAGAATGAATGAAGAGGTAAGGGAGTTAAGAAGTACGAATAGGTAGTTACAGAATAGCCATGGGAATATAAAGTACAGTGTAGGATGTGGAGTAGCCAAAGAACTTATACACATGACCGATGGACATGAACAATAGTTTGGGGATTGCTTGAGGGAGTGGAGAGTGCAGAATGGAGGGGGCCAATGGGGGGAAATTGGGACAACTGTAATAGCATAATCAATAAAATATAATTTTAAAAAAGAAAGAAAATGGAAATGAAGGAGAAATCCTGAAGCCCAAAAGGGGAAACCAGATCAATGAAGCAGAGAGATGAGAAAACAAATGCAGAAACTTTGCAGCCTTGCTCCCCCTATGGCCCACCTCCCTGTTGCTGTGTTTTCCCCATCTCCTCACCCCCACATATATACCCATTCTCCAGACCGTGCCTCCTTCTCTTTGAGGGCTCCCTCTATATTCCCCAAGAGGAAGCAATTGCCCCACTACCTGTCTTTTATGTTGTGCATATGGTCTTACTGCTATGAGAAATAAACTCTTCGAGGAAAAAAATTTCTGTCCAATTTGTCTGTCTGTGTCTCTCACAATCTAGGACACAGTGGAAGCAAAATAAATGTTTAATGAAAGCAAATTCACTTCCTTACCTGCAGTGTTGGTACATATCAGGCCTGCATTTGGGCTTGATTCGCCCACTCTGTGTTCTAGCAAGTCAGCAGTTCTCAGCCCACTACAAGCCCTAGAGTCTCACTGGGTGGTCAACCTCACCTTGACAGCAAAAAAATAGAACGACTCTCACTTGGTGATATGAATCTCTTCTCTTCAAATTTTTAAATCTCCTGTTGTCTAGATTATAGATCCTACATTAAAGACATTTAACTAAATTGCTAGTTGTGACCACAACATATTTGCCAAGTTACATTTTTCATGTTCTTAATATATCCCAGTTTTTCTTGCAATATCAATGCATTGGTAAGTCCACAGTTTATCATGATCAGAAGCACCTACCCTTTGATTTATCGCCTTAGTGTACTACGTAATCAAAGTGCCCAGAGCTGACAGTGTTTCAAGGTATTTGGCAGCCCTGGCACGCCATGAGGGAGCAAGATGACTGGTTATCCCAACCAACCTCTGGGAACCAGCTGCTATGTGCACAGCCTCTGTCTGCCAGGTGTGTGATGGTAGTACTGGGTTATTCAGAATGGAAATAGATTTTCAAATCTCAGCATACCATCCTATGAGATGGAGCTCTGGCTTATTGTGTCTTCTTTCAAATGTGAGCACTTGTGAAGACACAGCTGGAGAAAACTCAAAGTAATTCTGTTTTGAAATGAACGTGATTTGATATCAAGTCATTACCCAGAAACTGGCTCCCAGGTGATCCTTCTCTGTTCACCAGACTGTTAGGTTTTAAGTGACTGGCTTCAGATGCCACGGTGTCTGTCTTGCCTGCCCTTAGACTCCTGTGGTCTGAGAGGGTAACTGCCTCTTCCAAGTGTCTACAACCTCTAGCCAGAAAGACTCGAGACTAGGGCAGCCTAATCTGTGTAAACAGCTGCAGCGGTAGTCACAGAACATCTGTTTCTTTTACAGGCTTTATCACTGACCAGTTGTCTGATTTTGAGACCAACACTTAAAAATTGTATTAAACCTGTTTCCACTCTAGAAGAGTTCCCATACTATAAACACCTCCTAGGAGGTGGAGAGGTGTTTACAGTACACCATTCTAGCCAGATATATTTGGCCAGAAATGCTTCTACGTGAAATACTGCTTGAGATTATAACAATTCTTAGAATACTGGTTTGGTAAACACTAGCCTAGCCAGAGACCAAAAGCAATGGGCCTGACTCATCAGTTTGCATGTATAGTCATAATATTAGTATCTGTAAAGCAAGGTTGGGACATGAAGGGCTCGGGTATTACAACTTCAAGAGTTTGGCTACTGAGTTTTTGGTTTGTAGAGCAAATGGGAAATTCTGTGAATGCTAACCTTTCAGTTGTGTGAGAAACTGCGGTTATCACAAGTAAGAACAGCAGAAGAAAGAATAGAAGGATTTTTTAAAGTCTTATTTGAATGAGAGATAGCATGACCATCGACGTAGAAAACAACAAAAGCCAAATAAGGCCCTGCCAGGGTTTAGGTGAGAGAAACTTTTCTATACTCCTTAGGCAAGCTCCGTAGAGGACAAAGCCCAAGGCTGTACCTCTTCAGAGAGGCAGAATGGATGAAATGAGGACTTCAGATTCAAGCAGACCTGCGAGGAGGGTGAGCTCCACCACTTGGCCCAGCTGTGTGACAGAGGTGTGTCTGTGTGCAAGGCAGACCTTGAGGAGAAAGTGTCAACTAAAACAAGACCTAACAGATTTGTATAAATTTGCCAAGGGAAGAAAGAGGAGAATTTTTAAGCAAAAGGACAAACACAGTTAAGGCCTGAAAGCAAGAGAGAGAATGGCTGTTTGAGACACAGAGTAGCTTCCTGAGGGAAGAGGGCAGAGCGGCTGGAGGAGAGTGCGAACACTGGGGCTGGACGTGTAAACAGACTGTGAAGCCCCAGGAATATGGGGCTTCATCCAAAGGACAATAGGTTTCAGCAAAGGGAAATGGCATAACTAAGACATGCTAGGTGACAAAAATGGCTAGGTTCTCTATATGGATTATTAGATGCAAGGAAAAGGACAGACAGGTCAAGAATTGTCCCCAGTTTTCTGGATTAGGCAATCCTGTGAATGGAAACAAAAGCTGTAACACAGATGATGAGTCCAAGAGATAAATTTGCAATCAAAGTCCATTGTCGCGCTATCAGATTCCAAAGTGACAACAGTTCCCAGCATGGTGGCAGAAAGAATTACAAGTAAACAAATCAGTCTTATCAACCACATGAAAACACCAGCTACTCATCAATAATTTAAAATAAGACACAAAATGCCCACCACACTACTGTATTGAATGTTATTCCAGTTAAATAATTTACATAATGGGCTCAGGTTAGAATCCTTCTGAAAGACTCCAGGCCAGGCCAGTCATCTGCAAAATATTTGCAACATTATGGAATATTTCACTTATGGAAGTGAAGTGTCTGCTTTGCCTTCTTAGCACAAGAAATTCAACGAGCCTGGCAAAGCGCAGCTTCCTGGGCCAGAAAGTCTCACTACTCACAGGGCGGAAGTCACTGAAGATAAAAGAAATCTTTCAGGCGCTGATTGTCAGGTTTAGAGATAAACAGTCCAGTGAAGGATGCAGAGACCTTCAAAATAGAGCATTGTAGTGGGACTGGGGGTGACTACAATTTCTACGGGGCTTTGGATGTAATAAGAAACAGTTTCTTCAAGCCTTGGTTTATTTTTATAAATGTCTATTTAGACAGTTGTGAGGTTAAGAGTTTAGCAAAGGCCTTCTGCTTCCTATGCAGAACTCCTGGCTGTGTGTTTCAGGGAGGGAGTACTACAGGGAAGTCAGGAAGAACATGACCCTGGCTTACTTCCCACCACTTTACTTTTTGCATGACTGTTTTGGGACAAGACAGAATCAGGGTAGATGTGTGTGTGTCGAAGCCTTATTCTAAGTCCCTAAACAATTTCTAAAATGTGTGGTTTCTCTCTCTTCCTTTGTCCCTAATCCTACTGCATGTGTGGGCGTTTGATGTCCTTGAGGTTCAGTTATATTTTCTATTTCTCAGACTCAGGCACTGAAGATGCCACCAGGATTTTTGTAATGCAGGCTCCTTTTATCATCAACCCACATTATCATCAAGCCACATTCAGGCATCTCTGGTACTGGTTCTTCATGCGTTTCTTCCCTCCATAGCTGTCAACTACATCGCCTCTAGCTACAGTCACATCAAATCACACCAGCTAAACGGAATGAAGCCCACTTGGTCCCCAGTGACAACATCTTCAGCAAAGGTGGGTGGCTGTACTTAGTGGGCGTTTATTGAACAGGTATCAAGTCATACTGAAGGAAAACATTCCTTATGTATCATGTGCAACACGTTATTGGAAAACACACTTACATATTGCATTGCTATTTTGGAAAAATTAAATGTGACGGCCTAACTGAAATGTAGTATTTAATAACAATAACATTTAGAGCTTCACACAGTAACTTTTATCAGTGATAGCGGAGATTTTTCTTTCCCTCACCACCCACTGCCATGTGAGAGCTGTCTCCACTGCAGCTAATAGCAGGCTCTCGAAAAGGTTCTAATTGTAAGATATGAGGACACGTAGCTATTTCTAATGCCTCAGCAGTAAACTTCAGGGAAACTATCCACCCTTTAGTAATCCCTGTTGCTTGAAAAACATGAAGCTGTCAATAAGTCTATAAGCAAAGTACAGATCTGCATTTGCAAAATGAAGCAGAGAATTAAAGCAATTATCTAAATAATTTATCATAAGCCTGGGGTAGGTGGCTAAATTACTTAAATGAATATTTTAGGGGGAAATGCATGTTTGGTAAAAGGCCTTTGAAGACTCTCTCTTGGCTCATTGCACACAGAGCAGGGAAATCATTATCATGATGAAGTCTGTATGTACATGAAAGGTACCCCCTGCTAGAGCTTTGCTTCGAAAGGGAAAACTGTTGAAAAATGTTACTGTTTTATGTATTTACCATCACTTCATCATCCAACATGAGAATGAACAATAAAAAAAATTAAAAAGGAAGATAAAACCTAAAAAAATTGTTACTGTGGTTTAGAATTTTTGGCGTTTGGCTCAAAAAATCAAAACCAAACCAAAACCAAACCAAACCGAGGAGGACCAAACAATGATTCAAACATTTGGTGTTCAGCCCCATCCACCATTCTTTCCTGGGTGTACAGTGTAGAGGCTTCTAGCTGTAATTTCCTTCCCAGTGCTCATCTCTAGTTGAGCCCAAGGTCAATATTTACACAGCCTGTAGGAGACCGAATTTTGAAAGTTTCTCAAGATGGGATGTTCCTCCACTTTCTTCAGTGCTCAGTAAATCGCAGAAGGAAGGTTTACATTGCTCTAACTGAGTCTCACTCTGTTCCTAAATTCTTGTCACGCAGCGCCTTGGTGTGATGCCCTTGAACTGGCCGGGAGGATACAGAGCAGAGAAGCAGGCTCTCTCTCCAAGCAGAGGAACTTCAGATCCTTCAACTAAAAATGTGGCTTATCCATCAGTGAAATCAGCATCACCTAGTCCTAAAGGCTTGTTGGAAATACAGAGTCTCCGGCGTCTCCCATTCCTGCTCATTCAGAATCTGAACAAGCTCTGAGCTCCCAAAGAGGTTAACGTCTATGAAGCACTGATGTTGATGACACTGTGGGACCAAAACAGCAAGGGGGAAATTTTGAGCAAACTAGCAAAAGAAAGAAGAAGAAAAGGGAGAGAAATTAGGATCACAGAAGCTGCAGAATCCAGACCTTAGAAGTCTGAGAAAAATCAGAAGTAATGCAAAGAAACCAAGTTATTAAATTATGACCTCAGGGCCTTGGGCTAGCTGTCTGATACTTCCAGCTAAGTGTCAACACCTGGGGATAACAGGTGTTAATTATGGCCATGGAAGGCTGGGAGATCCGGCTGCAAGTCATCAGCTGAAGAGAAGTACCTGAAGCCCTGTTGATGGTTTTCTTCCCCAAAGGCACCAGATGAACCCAGAGGATGGCCAGTCCCTGGTTATTCGTTAGGGGAAAGAGAGTAGGACCAGCTGAGGATAGATGAGAATGTCTACTTTTAAAAGTTTCCGCACCTGAAATATGTGCTGTTTCCTCAGCACATCGTGTGTTAGCTTTTATTTGAACATGTTGCTGCTGCCATTAATTATTGTATTGACTGATGTCACAGAGCTTTCGTCATGAGGCTTATTTTATTTTATTTTATTTCAAGGAGAAAACTCACTTCAGGAATGAATTACAGATTCCACGTGTGGCTGAAACCCATTTCCTCTTGTTTTATCCTCAGAAAAGATGGCAAACAGCTGGCCGGCTTCCGCCACATATACTTACAGGACATTAACTGAGTCACAGAAATGCCCTCATTTTCTGGAAGGCCCACTACCCTTTCTCAGCAATATCAACCAGGGCCACTTATTGAGGGCCAGCTACGTGTGAGGCATTATGCTAATGTCTCTATTTTATTTTTATTATTGATTTGAGAGTGAGAGAGAGAGAGATTGATTTGTTGTTCCACTTATGTATACATTAATTGGTTGCGTCTTCTATGTGCCCTGACTGGGGATCGAACCCACAACCTTGGTATATTGGAGACGCTCTAACCAACTAAGCTACCAGCCAGGGCCTACACTATTGTCTCTTAATTCCATAACAGATACAAGTTCTGACTGGGTTCTAGCCTCAGCTTCAAATAGCCTGCCATTTAACTTCTCATTTCCTCAGTTTACCCACCCTTTAAAAGATGACAACACTACCTGCCCTGGCTGCACATGAGAATAAATTTAAGGATCAGATGAGGCCCCCCACGTGGAAGCAGTACAGGGAGATAAGGACTTAAGGCTCCTGTGGAGCTTGTGTTTTCATCTGGAACTTCTTCACACTCCCCACAGAAATTCCCATGCAGGAACCAGCAGCAGGGCTGCAAGATGGAAGGGGTCTGACTCGGAGCACCCCTTCCTGCGGCTTCATTTAGCCCAGGTGCAGTCCTCACCCCCGCCCCCCCCCCCCCCCCCCGCAGTCCCCACTGTCAAACCTTCTCCACCACTTGTTTACACAGCCTGCCCGCCCACACCTGGGGCAACAGGCCTCTGGTTTCTCATCTGTAAATGAATTGCATTCTGGTGCTCATTATAAAACTTGTCAAACCTTATATTGAATTCCAATTCTATCCTTTAGTTTATACCTTTAGCCACACATGCCCAATTGGAGCTGTTAGCAAGTCATCCCCAGAGCCCTACTGAGTCATCATCAGTTAAATCCTTTACCCACCAGTAGCAAGGGAGTTTAATTTATTTAAACATCAAATGCCTTGGTGAAGTCTGACTGCCCTTTAACATACCTAATCAATACTTTAAATGCTCTAGGATGAAATTCAAGATTCCAGTTAACTAATCTGATGACATAAGACTCAGATTCAATAGAGTGTTTACTAAATAGCACCTCCCTCTCTGATGGGCTCTATGCCAGGTATTTTGCCTGCAGTATATTATTTAGTCCCTACCATAACCTTGTGATATAAATATTAGCATCCCAGTTCTACATTTAAGGAAACAGAGTCTTGGAAGCTAAATGACTTGTCCAGAGTCACAGAGCTACTTGGAAAACCCAAAGTTCAAATCCAGGCATCCACAATTTGAAGTCCACGCTGCTGTCCACAATGCCACGGTTGCCACTGAGAACAACGTGGAAGAAATTTTGCAGCACCCTTCACTGAAGGCCTTGCCTTTATTATATCCAGGAGTTTTGCAAAGGCATCTTGAGATGCTTAAAGAGGAGTGTCACTTTCTTGATATAAGCGAATATCTATTTTCCTGTCACTACTTACTTCATAAGAGTGCAAAACACATGAGGTACTGGCTGTAACTCTTTATAGTGCTCATTTAAAATGACTAAGTGTTATTTCATGTTTGGCAGGGACTAGTACATTTTGTCATCCTCAAAGAATTTTTGGCTAACAGGTTGTTTTTTTTTTTTTTCCCAGATTCACAGTTGTTAACTATTAGCAATGTCTGAAAAAGCATTCAGATCAGGCTGGTTGAAGTATTTAACTGATGGCTGGGGTCAACCAAAACTAAGACTCCAGTGCTATAATGCCACTAGTTTCTTAAAGTGAAGGAGAATTTAATTTTTCTCTCCTTTCAGGATGTAGATTTCTGGATACAAATTAAACCTTTCTGTTCTAAAGATGAGCTATGTGGACTAACCTATTTGGCAGGTTGAGACTCTCCATCCTGTTGAAGAAATTATCTTTCACGAGAGGAAGACAAATGAGTTGTATTATTTAGAAATTTCATTCACCCACTAGCAACAAACACCAGACTCCTTTATTGCTTTTTCACATAAAGGAAATCTGGAGGCAGGCAGTTTTGAATTTGTGTGGCCCCTTAGACCTGCCATTGAGAGCCCAGGTTTTCTCCATCTTTCTACCAACCTTTGCCCGTGGCTTTCATTCCTCGTATGGCTTCTTGGTCCTTGCTGGCTGCTGGGGCTCCAGGCAGTATTCCCACATTCCAAAGAAGCAGGGGAAAGGAAGGGCAAAAGAAGACCTAATGGCTGTCTGTTGTCTCCTTAAAAACCTTCTTAGATGTTCTATACAAAGCTTCCTAGCTTCAAGGGAAGCCAAGATTGTATTTTTTTAGTTCCCAGCCAATAAACATTGGGATTCTTCCTAAGGGGTGGGCCAGCGGGGAAGTGAATGGATATTGAAGAGTCACCTAAAAGTCTCCTCCAGTTACCAAGAGATAAAAGATTTCCTGTCTACTTCAGGCCCTCTTTAAGTGGATTATAATCATGGATTCATCAGCTTTTAGAAAGATCAACTAGTTTAACACTTGCAGGTGAAAGAAACTGAGGTCCTGAAAAGTGGGCGAAGCTGGCCAGGACAGCAAAGACAGTGAGCGTTAGAACCTGGACTAGAAACGGGCTCAGCAATTCCGACCCAAAGCAGTCTGACCACACCACACTTCCTTACAAAACCGGGCTTTACCAGTCCTTCTGTAGTTAAGTGTCTGTGCGTGATACTTTTTCTTTCCTTCTTATTTGGAAGTAAGGCAGAAAAGCCAAGTACTGGCTTTATTATGATAAAGGTGATTGGGCAGCGCGGTCATGGAGCGCTAACTAAAACGGCTCCCTGCAGCGCTTCCATCATGCACACTTAGGCACTGTCTTCATCAGCTCGGCAATAACCTAACACCCCACAGTGCAGGGCTTAAACAGCAAGGATTTATTTCTCATGGCTCTGGAGGCTGGAAGTCAGAGATCAGGGTACCAGCGTGCGTGGATGTGAGGGCCTTCTTCCAGATGCCATTGTTTACAGTCTTCGCTTTGGTGCAAACACACAGACAGAGATCTCGTGTTTCTTCATCTCTCACAAGGGCATTAATCCCACGATAGGGATCCTACTCTCGTGACCTAATCAATCCTAATTACCTCACAAAAAATCTTACCTCCAAGTCCCACCACATTGGGGGTGAAGAATTCAACGTATGAATTTTGCGGGGTCACAAACATTTGACCCATAGCACCCACTCAGTCACAGGGAGCACTTACCACCCTTGGCCTCTGCCACAAGGTGGCCTCTTATGAGTAGGGACAGAAAGGAGGTACAGACAAGCACACCCGAATGGTGCCTCCTGCAGGAAGACCAGCTCAGAAAGGGAGGGGTGGGCCGAGCATGCTCTGTCCCTTCTCCCAGGGAGAGAATCTCTCCTCTCCCCCTATAAGAAGAAGCAAGGAAAGACCAGCGAGAGTCCTTTAATGGATTCCTCCAAATGGAACTTCTTCCACATGAGGCTGGAGGAAAATGGAAACCCTCTCAACACCTATAATTTGTTTGTTTTTATCCCTTGTGTTTCCTCCTATAACATTGTACCCAGCTACCAGAGTGCATCTTTGCTGACTTCCTGTGAGACTTACCATGAGGTTGGGTGCAAAGGAATGTGGGAATTAAGGCACAAAAAGGTCAGGGGACTTGCTGAAAGTCACACAGAGAGTTGGGGTCAAAGATGAAACCAGGGCTCAGGTATCCAGTCCCACTCTCTGGGAATGTTCTCTACACTTGGCTGCCTGTCTGCAGAACTTCCTGGTCTGACCAAGCAATCGTATACTAGCTAGAGACCATCTGGAGCACTGGGAATAGCTCCTGAGACTTTTGCTGCATTTATTTATTTATTTATTCATTCATTCATTTATTTATTTATTTCAAATATGTTTTTTATTTTATTTTTTCTCTATTTTTTAATGGTTGTTCAAGTAGAGTTGTTTCCACTTTCCTCCCTCCACTCCCCCTGCTCCACCCATCCCCACCTCCCACACTGGATATGACCCCCTTTGCTTTGTCCATGGGGGACAAAGCCAAAGGGGGCTTTCAACTTTAACATGTTCTTTGATGGCCCTTCCCCTATTTTGCCCCATTATCCCCTTCCTCCTCCCTTCTGGTTACTGTCAGTTTGTTCTTTATTTCAAAGTCTCTGGTTATGTTTTACTTGCTTGTTTTGTTGATTAGGTTCCACTTATAAGTGAGATCATATGGTATTTGTCCCTCACCACCTGGCTTATTTTGCTTAGCATAAGCGAATGCTCTCCAGTTCCATCCATGCTGTCACAAAGGGTAGGAGCTCCTTCTTTCTTTCTGCTGCGTAGTATTCCATTGTGTAAATGTACCATAGTTTTTTGATCCACTCATTTACTGATGGGCACTTAGGTTGCTTCCAGCACTTAGCTAGTGTAAATTGTGCTGCTGTGAACATTAGGGTGCACAGGTTCTTTTGAATTGGTGTTTCAGGGTTCTCAGGATATAATCCCAGCAGTGTAATTGCCGAGTCAAAAGGCAGTTCTATTTTTAATTTTCTGAGGAAATTCCACACTGTTTCCACAGTGGCTGCACCAGTCTGCATTCTCACCAACAGTGCACTAGGGCTCTCTTTTCTCCACAGCCCCGCCAGCACTCACTGTTTGTTGAGCTGGTTCTGGTGGCCATTTAGGTTAGTGCTCCAGCAGAGAGCAACAGTCTGATGGTAAGGGATAGTCAAGCTTGTGAAACTGCGTTGGGGGCTGGGTAATTAACTCAACCAGTCAAGAAATGCTTTAAATTATCTTTTGGGTGCCAGGCTAGTGCTGGGATAAAATGGTGGGAAAAATATATATACTGGCTGAAAGCCACTGTGGCCTAGTCAGGAAGACAGACAAGAAGAGAGGAAAAAAGTTCTAATGTGACAAGTGCAATGACAGATGTTTGCAAGGGTGCTAAGTAGGGAGGGGACAGGCTGTAGGAGCAGAAAGCATACAGGGGTGGAGGATCACGTTTCCTGATAATTATAAGTTACTTAGAATGGCTGGATCACAAGCTGCAGTGAGTGTGGTGGGAGCAATGGAAGGAAAAGAAATTCCCTAGGAACTTGGTTCAGGTCGATGATGCATCTACCTACTTAATAGGCAAACCATGAGGGGCCCCTCAAAGTGAGGAGATCATCACAGGTGTCCCCAGTGGCATCTGTCACTGTCACTTGACTAGGAATAAACCTAGAAGCCATCTACTTGAAAATTATTCTTTTGAATCTTGTTTCAACTGTTCCAATTCCTGTGGTAAAGTATTATTGCCAACATCAACACAGTCTCATTGACATGATTGATTCCCTACCAAATAGTTTCCTTTCATGTGGACATAGATATGCGCTCAGGAATGTGCTTGTGCTTTCTTCAGATGGGCTCTTCTATTTGCACTTTCAACATCTGCACTTAGGCTTGGTTTGCAGCTCCGACTCCTTTCTGAAACAGGCCGGATAGAAGTTGGAAGTGAATTCGAATAGACTTGGCACATTTGAGAGTGGGCAACTGAACAGGGTGAATTAGAATCAGTATTGCTTCATTCTTGGTCTTCACTTCAGGTTTAAAGTCCTTAAAACAACTTTCTACATTTCAAAAACTTTTAAGCCATTAATCCTTTTTTTCAAAGTTCTGCCTGCCAGATACGCATCCTGCCATACATAGCCCTCTTTCTCCAACCTCCTCAACAGCCAGGAGATACCATCACAGAACACCCACCCTCACGCCTGAAAAATTTATTCTTTGTCTGATGGTCATTGGCTGAGCCAAAATTTATTTTACTCTGAAGAAGGGGAGAATAGATATTTAGGGACAGTCAGCAGTGTCTACTGTACCTTACAACTCCATGAAGCATGTATTATTAAACTCACCAATCAAATGGGGAAACTGAGGTTCAAAGTATTTAAGTAACTTTCCTGAGGCCATATATTTCCAATGTGTAAATTGTAAATTTTTGACCTAATATTTTTATTTCCTCTAAATGCCCCCATAATAAGAGTAAAATGACATTTATGTAAAAAGTTGTCAGTTTTTCCAATAGTTGCATCATATCCTTGGTTTTCAATATGCTTACAGTGAACTAAAGCATGTCCCCTGTCTCTCATATGGCTCCTGCATTGCCACAAGCCTAGCACAGATCACATCACCTGATTATTACTATTGCCTACTAATTACTATTTTCTGCTCTTTTCTTGTTCCCCTCCAAGTCATTCCCCACACAGCAGGAAGAGTGGGTTTTCTTAAAACTTCAAAGCTAATCATTTTATTTCACTGCTTGAAAGCCTTTAAAACCTCAGAGCTCTTTGGATAGAGACCAACTCTGTCCGTGAGGTTCCTGGGCATGGCCTGGCCCCACCGACCTCCCCAGGTTTCTCCCTCCCGATTCTCCCCCTCCCTCTCTGCACTGCTTTGAACTCCTGTGCCCACTCCATGGTTCCCCTATCTCAAGGTCTTAACCACACCATTCCCTCTGTCCTGAGTGTCTCTCCCTATGTCTTTGATTCCTTAACATTTTAGATATAAACTCAGAAAAGCCCTTCTTGACACCCTATGCTAGATCAAGTCTTTTAGTATATTCTCTCAAAACACCCTGTGTTTGCTGAACTCTGTAAGTATGTATCTGTTTTCATATCATTTATTCCTACTTCTTCTATTAGTTTATCAGATCTCTAAGAAAAGCATAATTTTCCTCACAACGGCATCTCCAGCATCAGGCAAATAAATGTTCATTGAAGGGAAAAAAAGCAGTTTAATTTATAACTTTCAATTTTAGTTAAGTAATTTTAATTGTTTGTCTGTTCATTCAACTTAAAATATTTACCAAGCATTTGCTATGCTCTAAGCATTGTTCTAAGCTTTAGAAATAATTCAATGAGCAAGAGGACGACTCTTTGTCTTTACAGAGATTACATTCTTATGGAAAGTTAAAGAAGGGTGGCTGGGTGGATACATGGATGGATGAAGTGATGAACAACAGATGGACATATTGATAGATTGAAGAAAAGGATAAAGGAAAGCAAAGGAATGAGAAAGAAAGAGAAAAAAGAAAACTATGAGACTGTTAAGTACTATGAAGAGCAGTAAAGCTGAATAAGACAGGAAAGTGGTAATACAGGGGTGAGATGTATATAGGCAGATAGCCAGAGAAGGCTTCCCTAAGGAAGTGATATTTAAATGAAGCTGAATTATGTTAAAAGGAAATTGTGTAAAGATCTGGAATAAGAACATTCCAGGAATACAGCAGAGTGAGGAGAAAGGCACTGATTTGGGAACAACTTGACCATTGTGGCCAGAACAGAGAATTCAATACCAGTGTGGAACATTTCAATCTGCTGAAATAAGTGTAAAATCTCATCCTCCCAACAGTATACTAACTTTCAGTTTTAAGTGTTCTATAAATTTAGTAACAATGGCAGTTACAATGATAGAGCACAGTGACCCATCATTTTAACCTACCTCCAAGATCATTCATGATTAAAACTATAATTTGCATCCAAATCAATATACATTTCCCACTAAATGTTTAACAAAGGATAACAGCAATACTATGCTATCTTTCTTCAGAAACAAAAAAGGTGAAATATTTCCCAATTCATTCTACAAAGTTAGTATTACACTAATAACAAGACCAAAAAAAAAAAGACAACAAATTAAAGGAATACTACGCCCTGTCCAGGTAATTCAGTTCATTGGAGAATCATCCTGAGGACCAAAAGGGTGCAGATTTGATCCCTGGTCACGGCACATTCCTAGGCTGTGGGTTTGATCCCCAGTCGGGTGCATAAAGGAGGCAACTGATCAATATTTCTCTTCGTCTCTCTCTCCTTCTCTCTCACTCTCTCTCTCTCTCTCAAATCAATAAACATACCCTTGGATGAGGATCAAAAAAAATCTATTGACAACTCATAAATATGAATGCACAAATAATTTAAAATATTAGAAAATAGATTTAGCAATATATAAGGAGATTGATTTGCTACAATTAAGTGGGACTTATGCAAATCTGGCTCAATATGCAAGAATCAATGTAATCTATGATATTAACAGGCTAAAAATAAAAATCAGCCCTGGCCAGTTGGCTTAGTTGGTTAGAGCATCCATTTTTACACCAAAACATGGTTACAGGTTTGATCCTGGTCAGCTCACATACCTAGGTTGCAGGTTCAGTCTTGGTTGGAGAATGTATGGTAAGTAACTGATAGATGTTTCTGCTCACATCAGTATCTATCTATCTATCTATCTATCTATCTCTAAATGCCTCTCTAAAATCAATAAATATATTCTTGGGTGAGGATTTAAAAAATCATATCATATCAATCGTTCAAAAAAAAAAGCATTTGACAAATCTCAACGCCAATTCATTATTTAAAATACTCAGTAAAATATAGTGAAGGGGGATGTGCTCATCTTGAGCATCTACAAAAAAGCCTAAAGCTAACAGTATACTTAATGGGAAATGACCAAATGCTTTCTGGGAATATAAGATCAGAAAAAAAGGCAAGTGTGTTCATTCTTATCAACTGTATTTCTATGGGCTAGCAATGAACATGTGTATGCTAAAATTAAAAATAAAATACTAGTTACAATTGCTAAAAATACTGAAATATTTAGGTATAAATCTAAGAAAACCTGTACAGGACTTGTATGCTAAAAACTACAGAATGTTCATGGAAGAAACTTAAAAAATGATATCTAAAGAAATATAGAGAAATGCCATGTCCATGAACTGGAACACTCAATAAAGATGTTAATTCTCTTCAAAGCCCACATATAAGTTTTAATGCAATGCGTCACAAGATCTCAGCAAGATTACTTTGTACTTATAAACAAGATATTCCTGAAAAAATATGGAAAGGCAAAGGAACTAGAATAGCTGAGACAATTTTGAAATGTAAGAATGAAGTAGAGAAATCAGTCTACTCTATTTCAAGATTTATTATATAACTAGACTAATCAAGACTGTAGGGAAAGGTAGACATGTAAAGGAATGGAGCAAAATAAAGAACCCATAAATAGACCCACACAAATATGCCCCACTGATTTTGGACAAAGGTGTAAAAGCAATGTGATAGATAGAGGATAGCATTTTCTACCAATGGAGCAAATAAGCAGAAAGAAAGAAAGAAAGAAAGAAAGAAAGAAAGAAAGAAAGAAAGAAAGAAAGAAGAAAAAGAAGAAGAAGGAACCTCAACCTAAACCTCACACCTTACGTAAAACTCAAATTAACATAGAATACTGACTCAAATGTAAAACATAAAATATAAAACTGAAAAACATTTAGAAAAAGAAGACATAGGACAAAATCATAGGTTAGGCAGATTTCTTAGACTTGGCACCCAAAGCATGATCCATAAAATTTAAAAAATTGATAAATTGGATGTCATCAAAATTAATTTTTTTCTCTGCAAGACCTTTTAAGAAAGTGAAAAGACAAGCTACTTACTCAGAAAAAAAGTTTGCAAACCACATACCTGACAAAGGGCAAATTTCTAGAATACATATATGTATTTAAATGCTTAAAACACAACAGTAAAAAAGAAACAATCTAGTCAGAAAATCAGCAAAAGCATGCACAGGCACTTCACAAAAGAAAATAAAGGCATATAAGCACATAAAACCATGTTTAAAAATGTCCTTAGGAAAATGAAAATTTACATACAATGGAATATCACCGAACAGAATGTCACTATCAGAATGTCTAAAATTAAAATAATGATAATAATGATAACATGAAATGCTGGTGAGGAAGCAAAGAAACTAGATCATTTGTACATTGATAGTATGAATATAAATGGTTCAGTCATCCTGGAAAACAGTTTGGTCTTGTCTTAGTAACTAACCCTGCAGCTATCATATCATTGATGCCGCAATTGCATTCTTGGGCAATATATTCCAGAGAAATGAAAAGTTACGTTTGCACAAAAACCTATACACAAATTTTCATAGCAGTTTTATTTATAATGGCCCCAGCCTGGAAACAACCCAGATGTTCTTCAGTGGGTGAATGGTTAAACAAACTGTTGTTCCGCTGATGCTCTAGAATACTACTACTCAGCGATGAAGAGGAGTTGACTACTGGTACGTGCAACAGTTTCCACGAATCTCTGGAGAATCATGCTGAGCTCGGCGGAATGCGGGGCGGCGGGGGGTGGGGGGGACAACCAATCCCAAAAGGTTTATACTGTGTGGTTTCATTTATATCACATACTGAAATTAAAAACTTATAGAAATGAAAAATAGCTGAGTGGTTGTCAGGGGGTGAAGGTAGAGATGAAAGGGCAGAGAGAAGTGGGTGTGGCCACGAAAGGGCAACAGAGGAACCCATATGAGAGCAGAAATGTTCTGTATCTTGACTTTATCAATGTCAATATCCTTGCTCGGATATTTTCCTATAGTTTCGTAAGATATTCCCTTATAGAAAAACTGAGTAAAGTGTATATAGAATATCTCTGTATAATTTTTTACAGATGAATGTAAATCTCTAATTATCTCAAAATTAAAAAATGAAAAATAATTTTAAAATAAAGTTTATGCTAAAATCAATAGCTTCTTTGTGTGTAAGTTTATCCATGGTAATGTGCTTAGTGACTTCCTTATTCCAACATCATCAAATATTCATCTATACTATCTTCTCTTTAATAGTTTAAATTTTTACATTTTATTTTGCTATCTGGTACCAAAAAAAGGCTCTAACATGAGTTTTTTCAACACTAACTTTTTAGTGTTAATGAATCCATTCATCCTTTATTGGTTTGTGATGTTTTCTTTATCATACATTAACTTTGAAAATACATTAGGGACAGTTTTCTTAGTCATTCTTACTGTTTGGGTTTGTTTGGGTTTGTTGTTGTTGCATTTTTTAATTGTTCTTCAAGTACAGCTGTCTCCATTTTCCCGCTACCACTTTTCCCTGCCCCACCCTCAATCCTGCCCCGCTTTGGCTTTGTCCAGGGG
The DNA here is from genome assembly GCA_039655065.1 of Glossophaga mutica. NCBI lineage: Eukaryota > Metazoa > Chordata > Mammalia > Chiroptera > Phyllostomidae > Glossophaga > Glossophaga mutica. Next base: position 166,553,124 of record CM077303.1, read on the forward strand.
TCCTTTATACGTGTTCCTTACTGACCCGCCCCCTTCTATCCCCTGTTATCACCCTCCCCGCTCCATTCTGCTTACTGTCAGTTTGTTCTTTATTTCAATGTCTCTGGTTCTATTTTGCTTGCTTGTTTGTTTTGTTGATTAGGTTCCACTTATACGTAAGATCATATGATATTGGTCTTTCAACCCCTGTCTTATTTCACTTAGCGTAATGCTCTCCAGTTCCATCCATGCCGTCGAGAAGGGTAGGAGTTCATTTTTTCTTTCTGCTGCATAGTATTCCATTGTGTAATTGTGCCAGTTTTTTTGATCCACTCACTTACAATAGGTGCTTACCTTGCTTCCAGCACTTGGTTATTGGAAATTGTGCTGCTATGAATACTGGGGGGCACAGGTTCTTTTGAATTGGTGTTTCAGGATTCTTAGGGTGTAAGCTCAGCACAGAATGTTTTTGTCAAGTCCAAAAAATTAATTCTTCATGATTTTGTTAGGATCCATTAAACTTCTAATTAATTATGGAAGAATTAACACATTTACAGTGTTTAGTCTTCCCATGCAGAAATTTAGTTCTCTATTTATTCATATTCTTTTCTATCACTCAGTAAATTTCTACAATTTTCTCCTTATAAATTAATTTGTTCCTTGCTAGAATTATTTCTGAAATTTGTTGCTCTTGTGACTGCAATCTTTGGTCCCATGCAGAGGGAGTAGATGTCCAATTTTTTAGTTTTATAGAATCCATGTTTCTAAAGCAGAAACTAAACAGGGTGGGGATAAGAAAAGAACAGGTCTTTCTACCTAAATTTAGGCAATCATTTATAGATTACTGAATGTCATTTTCCTTGACCTTGTATTTAGTGAAAATTCCCCCTCCCCATACTAGCCCTAAGATGATAAGCAGTTCTGACTTCAGTTTTCTTCTTTCCTGTGTCTTCATGGGTACTACAGTAAGAAGTTACAAATGGCAACTCAAACACTCACCAAATGTCACTGTGCACTGAAGTTTTTGTTCTTCCATTCTGAGCACAGTTTCCAAACAGGTCCCAGCCATCAAAGAGTACTTTTCATACTATGTGCATTTTGCCATATTGTCCATAGTGATATCTTGATAGACTTTGCCAAACGTTTCCCTAAAGCCAAGCCACACTAGATCTGTTATTCCCCTAACCCTGCAGCTCGGTAAAATACTTTTACAAAGGGCAATGAGGTTAGTTTGGCAGGATTTGTCCCTCGTGACTCTATGTCTCCAGAAGTCAACACATTCCTTTCAAAGTGCTCATATGACATGTGCTTAAAATTCATTCTATAATTTGAGCAAATGTTGACCAAAGTTATTAGTCTGTAGTTTCTGGAGTTCACCCCTTTTTAAAACTTGTGACATTAACGTGTCAGGAATTTTCTGGTTCCTCTCTTGTATGGGATTTTTTAAAAATTCCCAGCAGTGACTCCCTGGTTACACACTTAAATTCCTCCAGCACCCTAGGAGGAGATTTGGCTGTACCTGAAGACATGAACTCATGACACGAATTAAGGCTTGCTCTTTATTTCCAATCCTTTTGGTTTGCAATTCCTTTATTATATAGATTGTTCTACTCTGTTAGAATTCAAAGTCTCTCCAGAGAACCAGCAGCTGTGGGAATGTTCTTGTCCTTACCAGGGAAATTATTTTAAAGCAGCACTGAAAGCAAAGAGCATCTGTAACAGAATGAAAAAGAAAACAAAAATGGAGGTTTGGCTGCCTGTCGCCACAAAAGCCAGCTTTGTGAGGCAGATGGTGGTGCAAAAGGAAAGAGGTTTTATTCAGGTGCTGTATGATCTGGAAGAATGGCAGACTTCTGTCTGAAAGCCCATCTCCTCAGCAAGACCAAGGCAAAAGCCGGTGTCCAGAGTTCCTGCTCCATTTTAAATTACAGTTCTTTGGAGCCTGCAGGCAGCTGCTAAGCAGTCATAATCCCCATCCAGGTAGCTTAGCTTGTTCCCAGCTGCTGTTCATTTCGGGCTCCCTCCTGGAGCTGTGTGTGGAGCCATGCTATGGGCCATGTGGATTCTATGGCCACAGGTCACATCCTCCTGAGTGAGACAAAGAACAAACACACGGGTAAATGCATCACTGTAGGCAAGAGAGAAAGAGAGGCTCCCTCCTGGAGGCCGTAAGTCAGGTGCTGCTAAGGCCACGCTGCCCATGGGGAGAATAGGCACGAGTCTGCCGTGCCCTTGCAGGTCCCTAGCAAGGAAGCTGCCAACCACTGAGCCTTTTTTTGTTCCCCTGGGATATTAGTTTGGGTGTGGGGCAAGCTAGGTGCTTTCTCAAAATGACCAATCCACTTCCCAAACTTTTGCATGCTTTGGGTGGGTCCACCTTCCAACCTACCCCTTCTCTCTCCAGGCAGACTGGCAGACCTCCTTGGTCCAGCAGCTCCCCCTGCACCATTCTGACTTCCATGGCTCATATGCCCACTTTCGCTGGCTCCCACCCCCAATCTTGTACGAGACAGAGGGGGCTTTTTTTCTCTATCCAGCTATCTTGCTATCTTTGCACTCTTAGGCCCTTATGCATTGACATGTCCAGCTTTCTACACATTCAGTGTAAGAACCTCCCCCTGCTGCCATCTTGGCCAATGAAGGAGACTCCCTGGCATTCCAGACAGACTGCTGGAAACACATCCATTGTAATAACTACATACGGTACAGTGTCAGGTGGGTACTAGACTTATTGGGGTGATCACTTCATAAGTTATATAAATGTCTAATCACTATGTTATATACCTGAAAATAACATAATATTGCATATCCACTTAACTAAAAAAATTTTAAAGGGAAGTGCTTCCCGACGTGTGATCAACAATGACTTCCGGATTCATGCTGGCACAATTCACTCCATGATCTGGATGTTTTTTCTGGTTTCTCAGTTTCAGAGTTAGTCACCTGCCTGTTTCCTGCCTTTGGAACCTCCCATGCACTACACCCATTTTGAAGAGCCTGCTCATTGTGAATATCCAGCTCATCATTCAGGACTTGTTCTCTCCCCGATGTCTGAACTGACACAGGCATTGAAAACTTAGGCCATATGCCCTGTCCTGTTGTTTCTGGACAAACATTGCATGGCCAGTTATTGAGTCTCTGTGCCACTCCACCTTCCGGCCCTTACTACCAGAGCTGGCTCTGTCACCGTGAAGTCACACACACTGTGCGCCAGTGTCTGAGCTGTCTTCTCCCAGGCTTCACTGGCACCGTTATGAATTTATCAAACCAGCATGCACTGTAGCACAGTCTGCTGACCCCATGGCTCTCTGGGGATATACTGTGTCCCATTATCAAGGTGCTCAAAGCTTACCCCACCCCACCCCATCTCCTCTGTGATCAACTCAGTTCTTATCAGAAGATCCTGCATGGCTTCTGTGCACCCATCATGAACTTGATCTTGCTACATGTAGATAATTCATAGAAATTTATTAAAATGATATAAATAACGATGATCTATCTATACTCATTTTGGGGAAAGCTCTGTATATTTTTTAGCTGCCCGTTCATGAAGCAGATGTGTCCTTCTGAAACCAATATCACCTTTGTCAAAACACAGGAGATTTATTATAGCTCATCCCTGATCTGTGCTGAGACACATCATCTTTCTACTGTCCCCGTGTGACTCTATAAGCCTTTTAAACTGAATGTAGTTCAGACATGCAAAATTCTAGGCACCATCAGGATCCCTGGCCCAGGGTAATTATCCTAGTACCAAGAGCCAGTGTGATCCCCTCCAAGATGGAGAGCCCGCAGAGGTCACACCACTGCCACAGCAGGAAACCCCGGGTAGCATGCAGAATACTTACCTGCAGCGGGTTCAAAGGGTGACGACCAGAAGTAAGCCATCTTTCAGATTCTGTGTGAAAACGTGGGATATGGGACATTTCTGTCCAATCCCACAAGATTGCTAAGCTCTGATGCACAGGACATATGCTTCAACCAATCTATGTGCGTCCTATGGGGACCAGTATATCCCTTAATTTACGAGCATCTCCATCCATTCTCCCACCTCACCCCAGGTCAGTCAAATGTTCTGTGTAAATGTAAGAACTATGGCTAATCAAGAGGATGATATTGTGTCATTACTTGTTGACCTTTATTTGCCAATGAGGATTTGTGTATTATAACATATTAACTTGTTTCTAACTAAAATAATTTTATCTATATAGGAAGTGTATGAAAGACAATTTCCTATCATACTGACTATTCACATATTGAATTTTAGCCCAATATATTATCGCAAAAGATATTCAGAAACAGTACACAGCTGCCCTCTTGTGTCACTTTCGTATAATCGAATCTATTAGTGTTTAACCAGTGATTCCATTAGCTATGCATTTTTAAAGGTCGCCATTACTCTTCTACTTCTGATATTAACATCCTAAATTGTAATTTACAAAGCGCGAGATGTAAAACTATACCAGCTCTCTATATCAATTTAATCAGATCTTATTGACAGAAACATCTAAATATTTAAGATGTAATAATTTACTCTGTCCATGTCCTCTCCTTTCCTGAATACCCAAAAGTCTTATAACAAACTTTGGTATTATCTCATCACACTCAATTAGTGCTCAATTAATACTTAATCTGTTCTTATTGAGGGCATGGATTTTCACTAATACTTTGTTACTGAGCACTCAGTGGCCCCATAGAAGATGAAATGGAAGCAAGTTATCTTTTGTAACAACTGACAAGGCCTCCCCCACAGAGGGCGACAGTTTGGTCTGATCTTGCATGGAGGCACCCAGACCTGCAAGGCAGGGTGCTGGAGCAGGCAGACCAGGGTGGGGCAACAACCCCCATGTGGACAGTTGGGAGGCAGGTTCCAGGGGCTGGATGGTGGTTTAAAGACACCCAGTCAGGGAGGGACGGGACTGCATGTCCCCATGGTATGGTTTTTTTCTTTAAAAACCCTGCATAGAATCAGCGGGAAGGGCACTGGTCTGAGCTGGGAACTGGCCTCAGCGAGGCTGCTTCCCCTCCCTCGCACCCGAGGGACCTCACTTTCAATAAACTCCTTGCTTTGCTATTAGCTCGCTGTCTTCTCATGGTTTCTCAGTGGCTCCAGTCTCACAGAAGGCCACTGTGGCTTCTGTTGCCATTCATTAAGCACCTACTATGAGCAAAGTATTGTGTTAAGGTTATTGCAAACAGAATATAAACAGCATGCATAAAAGGGAAGCCTTATCTCCCTGGACATATAAAGAAACCCAGGCACAGGACTTATGTAGTGACTTCCAAGAATTCAGTAAAAATCCTTGGGTAATGATGGTCCCATTCTTCAGACTGTAACTCTGCCAACCAAGACAAATGCTCTTTTCTCCAGCATCTGCCACCATAATAAGCCAGCTCCATGAGTTCATGGCCAGCCAGCCCTTCAGTACCCTGGAAACAATCTGCTTAAAGTGAGAGGATGGTTAGACAATGAACATAAGTTTGTCATCAGTGTTGACACTAATGGATGTTCGGTTTCTTTATTAAGTTGCTGGGTTTCTTGGTGAAGTATTAGGTGGTTTTGTCTGTATTAGAGAAGGATGAATGTTATTTTGGGAAAATTAGGAACTGTACTTTTGCACTGACCAACCCTCATTGGTGACTACACACAGTACCAGGTAGAGAAAGGGTCCAGCAGTGACATAAGAGGACCAACCAGCTGTTCAGTCTCAGTCCCTCACCTCCTGAGAGGTGTATCTTATAAAACTTACAATACAGAGATAGAAATGGGATGTAATGCAGAAAATGTAAGCTGATGTGTAACATCTTGTGACCATAAATAGGTATGCACAGAGGTAGAGGGGGGGATTCTAGAGAGGATGTGGGAGTGAAGAATGTAAGCGAAGAACAATACTGCACCTCCTTATTGCATTGCTATATAAGCCCAACTCTTCCAGTACTGCAGGTGGTGTCTTCATAGTGGGCATAAAATGAAATCGGTCCTGCTACGTTGGCTGCAGCCTGACAAAAGAGATGTCTGGGAAACCATCCCTCTGTAAAGTGTAATTTAGCAACAGTGATTTGGGGCATGTAGCAGTGGATTGCTTGGCTAAAGATCACTGCCACAGTTTGGAGTCGGAGGAGAACAGGGATAGGGCCACAGCCTCGCTGCAGAGCCAAGCTTCCCAAAGCAGCGAGGTGCAACAAGAAAGTCGTGAGAGTTAAAATATTAAGTCCTGGGCTCCTGTCCTAGCTGGTAACTAACTTGCTGAGTGTCTTTGGGCCAATAGCATCATCTTTAGGGTTCCTAGTTTCTTCATTTTTTAAATGCTTTCCTTGGGCACTCAGATAGTCCCTCCATTTTTAAAGGTCTCTAAACTCAGTCCCTTGCATGATAAATAGCCCCCATTTTGTCTGTCTGCCCACAAATACTGATTTTTTCATTTGTGTTGGGCTGAACTATGCCCCCGTCACTGAAATTCACATGTTGAAGCCCTAACACCCAGTACCTCAGAATGTGACTATATTTGAAGATAGTTTCTTAAAAGAGGTAATTGAATTGAAATGAGGTCATGAGGATGGCTACCAATCCAGTATGACTGCTGTCATTATAAGAAAAGGAAATCTGGACACAGTCAGGTTTAGAAGAAAGACGATGTGGAGACACAGGAGGAAGATGGGAATCTACCAAGTCAAGGGGAGCAGCCTCAGGAGAAACCAGTCTTGCTCACACCTGAATCTCGGACTTCTAGCCTCCGGAACCATGAGGAAATAAATTTCTGTGATTTAAGCCACCCAGTCTGTGGTACTTTGTTATGGCAGCCTGAGCAAATGAATGCAATTTCTAACTCTTTTCCTATTCACCCACCCTCTTTTATACCCCATTCTCTTTGTATTTTTCTTTCTGTTAGTACTTCCTCTCACTCAGCAATCTTAAACACTTATGGGCAGTCCCCCTTCCAATTCTCTCTCTCTCTCTCAGGTTCTAACACACACAACTGTAAAAATCATGGCATTAACATGCACCAGACAGAAAGCAGTCTCTGTAACTATAAGAAGTCCTCATGAAACTAAAACAAACAATGGCATTCAATGTCAGAAAGGGTTTATGAAAGAGATAAATAAACTGTTGCTGGAAATATAAATCAGTAGAAACTTTCTAGAGGGTTATTTGGCAATATACATCAAAAGTTTACAAAGTTCATACCCAAATGCAGAACAACCCAGTGGGCTGGGGTGGGGTGGGGCAGAAAACCAGGAAGGCAGGTGGTGGGATAAACTGCAAATGGCCAATAAGCATGTGAAGAAAATGTTCAACCTCATAAGCAATCAGAAATGAAAAGATACAACAATCTACTAATGGTAGGTATCTAAGCTGATAAATCTTGCTGAGTGACAAATTAACAATATTTGTTAACAGCCTTAAAATTACATGTTCCTTTTGTTTCAGCAACTCCATTTGAGGAATGTAATGTAAGAAAGTAACAATATGAAAGTATTCACTGCATCATTTTAAAAAGAAAATAGTCTAAATATCCAAAGAGATGGTTAAATAATTTATTAATATGAATATTTATTAAACCTTATTTAATAAAAAAATTTTCATTATGCAGTGTTAAAGGGGGAAGGTACATTAAATTGTCTATAAGACAATTATTAAGAATAAATTTGTATGTATAACTACCCTGCAAGGATACACATCAACACCAGTCAGGTCTAAGAGTCAGTTTATAAGTTATCTTTCTTCTCTGTGCTCTTCTGAATGTTTCGTAGTTAGAATAGATTACTTTTTATAGTAAAGAACAAGCACATTCTTAAAAAAGTAAAAAGAAGACAGCAGGCAACAGAAGGGATGGGTGGAAAGGAAGGCGGAAATGGGACTGCACACGTTGGAAAGGGCGATGCCTCGACCTGTCACAAACTTACCCCAAAGTCCGAGTCTGAACCCTGCTGGCATCACCGTGCCGCCCACGTGAGGTGTTTAAAAGGCTTGGTGAAAATGACACTGAAAAACAAACTGGGTAAAGTCCTGACCAGTCTAACTACCCCAGTGGCAAGAGGTTTGAGTTTGGAACAGACACAGCCTAATTCACTCTACAAGTCTTCTCGGGAGAAGAAAGGGCTGACATGAAACAGAACATAGTCTGGCTTCCTATCAGGACTCTGATAACCCTGTTCTTCTTTTATCTCAATTTGCTGCTTTAGAATCATAAAGGAGAGAGACACTGATTGCCCGACCTGTGATATGAGAGTCTGGACACCATTAACACTTCTGCTACTCCAAGTGTCCTTGCAACGGTTAGGGCCATCAAAGTGGGGCTGCCGCCCAGAACACCTTCCCCGCTGGGCAGCCAAGCTGGGACTGGGACAAGAAAGAACCAAGAAGAGTAGCTAGATGTACATTCATTCTCCTCCTCCCCGTTGTGCATGGATTGAGCTTCCATCGAGGAAACCAGCATGGCCCTGACTGGTGTGGCTCGGTGCATTGGGTGTCGTCTGGCAAACTGAAAGGTCACTGCTTGGGTTCCTTGTCAGGGAACATGTCTGGTTTGGGGTGTGCAGAGGTAACCTCTCACACTGATGTTTCACACCTCTCTGTCTCTCTCTCTGTCTCTCTCTCTGTCTCTCTCTCTGTCTCTCTCTCTCTCTCTCTCTCTCTCTTTCTCTCTCTCTCAAAATAAATACATAAACTCTTTTAAAAAAGTAGAAAACCTGCATGTTATGGGAGAGACAGTGACAAGAGACACAGAATCTGGGTGTTTATCCACCTTCAAATCATCTGCCATTTGATTACAGCCAATTTGTCAATTTTCTCAGGCCCTGGTCTTCTAATCTATAAAACGGGACAATGGTGTCATGGCTTCCTGCAGGGGCAGGGCTGGACTATGGGTCTCTGCTCCCCTGCAAATCTATGAGTTAAGAGAAACGTGCAGGGAAGATCACACATGCTGCTGATCAGACTTGTCCACCTCAGAAATTTGAAATGACCCAACGGAACAGAGCAGAATCTCTACTCATCTTAGCTCCCCTCAGACTAACATAAATTTCCCAGACTTACAAAAAAAAAAAAATCCATATAAAGGCTGGTGCATCACACAACCCTGAATTCGAAGAATGTATCCCAACTTGCACTCACATGAAGTCAGTGTTCAGCATTTCCCAGATGCGTTCCAAACCCAGCTCTCCAACGAAAGGGCTCAGCTGCATGATTGAGGGCGGCATTGTCTCGTGGACATCGCTGTGCTAAAAAGACATGAAAAAACAAACAAGGCCAACACAGAGAGAGTCTACTTCCTGATACTGACATTGTTTTGAAAGAGCCATTTGAAGCTAAAACTTTCTGAGTTTTTCATACAAGTGAGATATTGGAACTCCGTGTCTACCCTTTACTCAACTACTTCTTCCTTTCCTGCCAGCGACGCTACTGCTCCACAGATCACCTGATACAACACAGTCCTCTTTGAGACTGGGACTTCTCTCTACTGACAACTCCCATCCACCCCAATCAGTCATAGTATAAATCCTTGATCTGTGCATAAATACTATAATTAAATCAAACCTGTCAAACTCTTAAGTGTTAAAAATTACAAAACTACCATTTTAGGGTCTCGGTCATGATCAAATAAAATATTAAGGCCAGAAGCCCCATTTGAAGTTCTGAAAATGTTTGAGGTTCCTTCAAAGCCAAAACTTTTTAATGATCCTAAGAGGCTGGCACAGTATTATTGTTATCATACCATAAATATTTTTATATGCCTGCTTGGAAAATAAATCATCATAAGAATGATTCTCTCCTATGTCTCTCTAGAACATAAATCATGAAAATGGACAATGTCTCACTGTGCCCATTCCTTGGGTTTCCAGCTGGAAGATGGCTGTAAGCAGCAAGGGGCCACATCACCTGGCCCATGGGAGCTGGTGCCCAGACACACCTAGAAGGAGCCCCTGCAGGTGGGTCACACAAAACGAGTTTGTCCCGCAGGGTTTTCAGGTGCTTCTTCTCCTGACTCCACTCAAATTAATGTAAACCAGTGAGGATGTGATTTGTAAACAAAAAATATTATGTTTAGTTACAATACAGGCAACCTTTGAACAATGTGTTCTAACTGCACGGGTCCACTTATAGTGGACTTTTTTTTCCAATAAATATATTGAAAAATATTTTGGAAATTTGGAACAATTTGAAAAAAATCAGACAAAATCCATAGCCTATAAATATCAAAAAATTGAGAAACAGTTATTTATCCATGAATGCATAAAATACATGTATTTTCTTTTTCTTATGATTTCCTAATTTCCATAAGAAAATCTCTTCCTTATGATTTCTTTTCTCTACCTTATTTTATTGTAAGAATACAGTATATGTTATATATAGAACACATACAACAGACAAAATATGTGTTGATGGTTCGTTATTGGTAAGGCTTCTGGCCAGTAAGTAGGCTATAAGTAGTGAAGTTTTGGGGGAGTCAAAGTTATATGTGAATTTTCAACTGTGTGGGGTGGGGGTGAGATCAGTGCCCCCAACCCCTGTGCTTTTCAACAGTTAGCTGTAAAAACATGATACTGTGGTTGGATCATCAATGCTACTTTCTTCTTAAAAAAGCAACATAACAAAAAGTTCATAGAGCTTTCAGAAATCACCTTTTATGGCACCACCTTGAAAGCTAGAACATTTCTTTCTGAAAGAAAGACGTACTTGCAGCCAGGAAATGTTTACAAATTTCAGAGTGTTCCCACAGCAAGCATTTGATTAGGCATCAATTAGAGGAGTCAGTACACCCAAAATATCATCAATTATTAATTTAAATGGGATAAGGGTAGCCAAGATAAATTTGCAAACATGTCAAACTTTTTAAGGAGGCAGATATTCAAATTTCTTGTTAGAATTTTGCTGTTTTTAAAACGCCATGATTTACCTCCAAATAAGGACTTATTATAAATAATTATCAACAGTGTTTTTGCATTTTAATTTTCCCCTGTGTTGTCCAGTTAGCAAATCTAACTCAAAACACCCATGAGATGGGGATGACAGCCCTCAAGTGTGTCCAGCGTAAAAGGGGGGAGAGAACATTGGAATCAATGGCTCCCCAGCAGGCGCACTGCCTGACATAAACTCCAATGAGCGTGCACTTTCCAAAACATTCGGGACGGCAGTGAGGACGCAGAAAGCCTACATAACAACCAACTGTCCAAAAAAAGGAAGTGAAGTATTCCACATCTGTGAGACTTTGTTTATACAATTAAGTCTTTGCAACCTACTGATTTTTTTAGGGGAGTTAAGTCATAATTAGAAAAATGAGAGTCGTACATGCACATAAATTCATGTATGTGCATATCCTGATATTTGTCCATAAAGGGCTTATTAAAAATATGGAAACATTCCATTACCACTTAAAATTTGGGAATGGACTAGAATGTATCTATTACTAGCTGCCAGTGACTGCGTTTTTCTATGCGTCCAATATTCAGATGGACAGAAACTGCTTCTAGTGCAGCTTTTAGAGCTCAGTTCAAACAGCAGCTTCCAGAGAAATCTTCCACACCCTCCCCCAAATCAAGTCTACCCCCTTCTCGGCTGCAAGAACTCAGGGTACACCAGGCTTCCCATTTCATAACATTTCTTAAACTGCAATTAAGCAATTCATTGTGTAAGTATACAAAAGTATATACAAATGTATAAATACATATCCTTAGTTGGTTAATATCAGTGTCCCCTACCAGTATGTTAAAGATTTATGAGGAAAGTTCCTATGTTCTCTTCCTTGAATCATATAAACACAGAGTAAATATGAGATACATGAAGTCTGTCTGGAAAAAGTCCAGCCATCTTAATACAAGGAAAATGGTTTACTCAACATCAATGTATTCTGGCAGCCAAGGAGAGTGCCCTGGAATGCGCATGTGTGAACAATGACCATTTCACTGTACTAGTCAGTGGGGGTGGTAGATGCCATTGAGTGAGCATGTGCATCATGTAGCCATTGCATTCAAAATGAGCAAGGAAGAGCAACAAATCTGCATCCAATTTTGCATTAAGCTTGAACATTCCTCCTCAGAAACTATTCAGATGATTCAGAAGGCTGCAGCTATGGGCCACTGGTGATTGGCAGCTTCAACACGACGATGCATCCGCTCATGCATCACATCTCATGCAGAGTTTTTTTGTGAAACATCAAATCACCCAGGTGACTCAGCCCCTCTACAGTCCAGTTTTGGTGCCCTGCAACTTCTGCCTTTCCCCAAAACTAAAATCACTTTTGAAGGAGAGGAGATTTCAAGCCCTCGGTGAGATTCAGGAAGATACGATGGGGTAGCTCATGGTGACTGGGAGTGACCCCAGTCACTGCCTCGTTTTTGCCAATCATTTAGAAATCATGAGATTTTGCTAAACCCCAATCCTTTCCTTCTACATACCTACTGGTTGAATTCAAATTCATTTGATATTAATTATGGATATCCTTCATAGGGCCTGGAGAAACAATTTCTAACTCAAGTGATTTTCAACAAGATATGTAAGTATAATGTATCATAAAAGAAAACTTAAGTCATTTCGGAACATTTGAACTATACTAATATAATTGACATTTCAATCACATTTGCCACTCAGTGTTTTCTGTGGGAGCAAATCTTTCCATCATTCATGAAATTTGATGCTCGTCAAGATAAGAGGAGGTGGCCTCACCGTGTCAGCAGGATGGCTTGCACATCTGACATGGAGTGTGGGCACACCCTCGGCAGCAGCGTTCAGGGCTGCCCAATCCCAGGAGCCACGGTAACAAGAATCCATTTCTTCCTGTCTTTAGCTGGCTCCTGCCACTTACGGCCATCCATCTACTTTACTTTTTACTGTCTAGTCTAAATATCTCTTCCCCACCTCACAACCTTTTCATTCTTAGGCTTTCGGCTTACTCACACCTTACTCCTGACTTCCTCCTTCCTTTTCTAGGTCTTTTAGCTTCTAACAATACAACCAGTTAGCTCACCTGCTCTGCCTTGTGAACTCAGGCTGTTCAAGGAGATCTGGACAGGTTCAGTCCCTTTCAACCCCGTGAGGCACACTTCTTGTGCAGCCCGCATTGAGGGCACCCAAGACGTCTGCAGGACAGCCACCTGGAGCCAGTCAGCCGTGACCAGCTTGGACAGCGACCCTCTGGAAAAAGGACCTAAGTGTGGCTATCCTTGGTCCAGGACCAGAAACTCGTTCATTTATAGGGCAACCTAATAACTAAATTTGGAATGCAGTCAAGTGCCTTGTTTTTTCAAGTGGAATAACTGAAGTCAGGTTGGGCTTTCTCTATTTCAGTCCTCTTTCATGTTTGCGGCTTTAAAAAAAAAAGTGAAAAGTAGCAAAGATCAAAATGCCATGGTATAAATACAGATCAGCCACTGGGCTCTCTATTCTAATGTTGACTTTTCACGCTTTACATCTATTTTCTAATTCTATTTTCATCAGAATTCCGCTGCTTCCAAGTACAAATATAATAGACAAAGGCCTGAGAATTCTGCTTAGAACTGCAGAGAGTGGTTGAAGTCCCCACTGGGACCATATCCAGGTTTCTGTGATCACAAAACTCTTATTCAGTCCTGTGTGTAGGAGAAGCAGCTTATATACACAAAGGAACAAAACTTTCTTTTATCTTCTTAGGGAGAAGCAGACTGCATAAAGAAAGGAACAAAACTTTTATCCACTTTTTAATTTACTAAATCTGAATATTTTTGTAAAAAATTATTTTGATAGATTTCTGGTGGTCATGTATGTCTCAATTACTTATAAAAACTATCTTTGCAAATAAAATTATAAGCACAGTATATTCTAAACCTAAATTATTTTAGTTTAGAAAAAACTTGACTAGGTTATTTATTTCTCTGTGACTTTGGCTCCAAAGAGTGAATTTGTTATCATAGAGGGAAAAAAATCTTGGAGATAGAAAAAGATAGTAAGTTATTCAAATAAATAAATAAGCTGTTTTGTAATTTTAAATACCAACATGTTTGATGATTACTGCCACGCAAATATTCATTTCATACTTTTGTAATATTAAAAAAACCTACAAAGTTCAAGATTTAGAAGGAAGTTTACTCTGTGAGCTAGTAACCTAAGTGTGTCATTCACAGAGCTGATAGGTTTGTACTGAGCCAAGTTCATGTGCCATCGAAAGGAACTCACACAACATAATACAGTAAGGCTAAGGTTCTTTCTAGTCTCAATAGGTTTATGAGTGCAAAAATAGGGACTAACTCATTTTTGACAACTATGGGAAAATTAGGGGGGAAAAGCAATTATGTTCTATGATAAATGAGCCATTCTTAGCTGAGAAATCAGAGCATCTTCCCGTTTCAGGTACTTAATTTGGGCATCCTCTACTCTTTGCTTCAAGCTGTTTCTTTCATCTTACAAGTTCAAGAAAATTAAAAGTGTACTATTGAGGACATAGGAGGAGTTTAATCTTGAAAGAAGTAACTATGATAATGCATTATTATTGTTTTACTTTGATATAAAATAATAAAGACACGGAGCCTTGAAAAGCTTATTGTTATCATTTAAAACTAAATATATTTGGGGAGGAAGATACGTTTTGAATAATTCACCAACGTAAGGCCACTGACACCAACATATACCTTTGATGCAACTGGATGTGAGTTATAATGATAAACCTAAGACCCAGGGTATCATCAATGCCCCATGCTCCAAGAAACCAAGGTCTAAACATTCGTGCTCTGAGAAACCAAGGTGAGAACCAAGAAGTGGAACCATTTTTATATTCTGTATTTATTTAAGCAAACCGAATGTGTAGAGATAGGAAATTAAAGTGAGTCATAATGTTTTACAAATACAGAAAGAAGACACAGAATATTAATACCCTGAAGAGAGTGCATCTGAGAACACAGCTCTGTCTCAGGAGAACACCCGCAGTGACCACACTGATGCCGTGGCTGACACATCCATCCGTCACTCTTGTTATGACATCGTTCAAGTAGTTTTAACAGATAAATCAGTGACTTGCTTTTAAATGAATAATAACGCTAATGATTGTGGTAGCCTTGAAGGGTTTGTGAGTGACTATACTATACACACGTGACGCTAAGCTTAATGTGGTTTTCGATGCCGCTGTACATTACGCAGGGGGAATAATGTCTGATTACACAATTACTGTGACATCTGCTAAAATGTGAACTAGTTTGCATAGGTTAGTCCTTTGGGCAGCACGGTGTCGCTCTAGTCCACCAAGGCTTCAAGATTCACAGTGTACAGGAAAAAAATGATTTAAAGCATTTCTACTAAAATATATTTTAATAGCTGGTGTTAACAATTTGCATAACAAAAGCCAAATTATATTAATAACATTGTGTTGTTCATTCTGTAAGCCCCTTCATTTTAAAAACAGTGTTTCCTCCCAAACTGTAAGCTCTCAAAGTTAGTAGGATCTTGCAAATTAATTATCAACCACAATTCTACATATTTTGAAGCAAATAGAACCCAAACTGCGCAATGATTCTATTTTGCATTTTTATCACAGGTCAAAGACCAAGCATTTCCACACTGCGCCTGTAACACACTTATTGCTGCTTCTAAATGCTCGGCCATTCCTTGTGTGGACACTGAAGAATGAGACCATAATGCAGATTTCTTTTTTTTTTTTTCCCAGTAAATCATTCTTAGTAGCAACTGGATTACAAAGAAGTATATACTATGCAAACTGAATACCATATAGCAAACACAAAAAGCATATGAAATTCCCATGAATACAACAAAGTAACATGGACAATGGGGGAAGACATTTGCCCTGGGGGTCCATCCTTCCAGGCTTGTGGATTCCAGGAGTCTCAGCATCATGGAACAATGGACACAGAAGCTTCATATAATGTGATTTTCTTGATCACCAGTAGTTGACAGAGGCCTGGAAAGTGCCCTAATGGGCATGGACTACTTGAGAAGGAGACTTTTGTTTCAGCATTCATTTACACAGCTTCTTACATTTGTTTAAATAGCTTCTTAACTAGAGCTTTCTCCCCACCATGTCATGTGACCCAAAGCAAGCCCACTTCAGCCACTTTTAGATTATCAGAAGCAAATAGCTAAGGGACGATGAATTTATGAAGTGTGTTTCATCCCGTGTAATGAATTCAGCCTTATAATATAATTCTTCTATCTTACAATAGGTATTTTAAATCTCAAACCTAAAATTAATGTTTATGTATCTCAACTACATATAAATCTACAGAGAACAATTCAGAAATTGATAGAAGGAGTCAGTATTTTCTAAAGTTCTAAACCTTGAGAAGTAAAATACAATCAGCTATCACCCTTCATATCTGTCAGGAGCATCTCACTTCCCCACCACAAAGATACCAGTCCTGGGTAATAAAATATCACTATAGAATAGGCAGAAGCTTGCCTGCTTGGTTTTCTTTCCCAGACCATAGTGAATAAACAAGGGCAATCAAAAAGGCACCTATTTTTGTATATATCTATATTATAATTCTGGTATAAACTATATCCACTCTACATAGAGATTTGTTATTAAAGGATCATCTGCATTTTCTTTATCTTTTCATTAAAAACATTCCCCTGGAGATGGACGAAGCTTAAAAACAGATACTCCTCTTCAACTCCCGCTGTTGTAGAAAAGCTGGCTTCCCTCCCCCACCCCTAGCCCCGACCCCCCAGTATTGTTGCATTCCACACAGAGGATCAAGAAAGACAGACTGTGGCAAAACTGGCTAAACTGTGTCTTTGTCATCTTCAAGCAATGGACCTAGTGGCAAGAGCGGGGCTGGTCTGGTCTCATCCATCTTCATACAAGGTGCTCTTGGAAATTGTGCTTGCAAATACCAGTGTGGTGTCTGGAGGTTGGGGGAGGCCTGGGGAGACGCAGGGGCATCTGACAATCGGATAAAATGTTTCAAATCCAGCTACGCTGCCGATGTGTAAATGATAACAAGAAGACCCAAGGAAGTCATTTTGCCACAGGGGAGAGACAGAAAGCTTTCCTAGAGACCAAGAATTAGTAAAAACATTTACTACGAACACTTACAACAAAAGCACTATATTCTGTTGCTATGCTTTTCTCCCGAGATACATGATCTGTGTACAGTTTCATTTGTGAAGCCTTGAAAAGCATATCACACTGCCCTTGTGCTTTTATCTGGCTGGAGAACATCACACGCACAAAATCAGGTGCATGCTTTCTGTGCTCTGGCACACGCGGCCTTCAGTAACTTGAATTTTAAAAATGTGTTGTTTGACTCTTGTTTGGCTGTCAGCATTATGTATGAGATACCTCTTGCCAAATTGAAGGTGGGTAGGGGGTGTGTTGAAGGGGAAAAAGCTGTTCAAGAATGTAATTTGGAAAATGATGCTGTAAAAATAGCACTTTGGTATTAAACATATGTTTCCTCGGATTCTGCTGAGATGCTTAATATCCTAACAAGCTTTTGGAACAATGACAACACTATCCAGTTAGAGGGTTGGGGCATGTGACATCTTATCTTTCCTTGGTCTTTACAGTAAAATAACTGCCCTCTAGTGAAATTCTGATCAGATCTTCATCCCTAAAGGCTAGAGGCAGAAACATCCTGCTATGCAAACATTAAGTAAAGCTTACAATTTTAGGAGAATTATTCCCCAAATAAGTGTTGACTTTTACATTCAATGAATCTGATTTTGAAATCAGTGGATGATAAAAACAATGAAACACCATGCTGCTGCTTTCTGGTAACTTTCCCCCAGGATAACCATCATTTTCAGTCAGTTTCCTATAAATGTGCTACTTATCAAAAATGGTATCTGTCCTACAGGTAATCTACAAATTGAATCAATAACTACTCCTTTTTTATAATCATGAAAAGAAGTCTGGGTGAAATGTAAATATTTACTTAATTAACAATATCATAAAACTGAGCAAGCTTATTTCCCTCAGTTTTAATGAACAGAAATTTTTGCAAGAATATTCCAAGTTTGGTTTTTCTGTAGGTTTGTGTACAGGACATCAGAACTGATATAGGGTTTAATCAATTTAATTGTGACTGGTCACTGCAATAAAGAAAGCTCAGTCAAGCTGGTTATTTGGTAATCCATAAAGCTCACTCAAAAAAAAAATCTCTTGGTATTTGCCTGAAATTTTTTTCCTTTCAATTTTATGGTGCTGTCATGTAGGTGAAGCTTGCATGTAGTAAATTTTATTTTAGTTACTCTCTTAGACAGACAGAATGAAATTACAGAAATTCAAAAGTATTTGCCAAACTTTCAAAGGTGTTAATGAATTAACTTTTGCCTTTGGACTGATAAACATTTCAGTAAAAGATATTTTTAGAAAATGTTTTCTTAATTTCGTTGATTATATCATGCAAGGATATGATATCATGATGCAAGACCCATATACTTTGTTACATTTTTGTGACTTTGTAACTTTTGTTTTTTCAGTTTTGTCTCAACTACAGAGTCAGATCCTGCACCAAATGCTGCCCTGTTACATGTCCCAGTAAACAACACAATCAGAAAAACACAGTTGCTGATGGATGATAACCTGTCTAGATGGAGGATGCAGGTCAAAGTCATGACCCGCCCATAACGGCTGCAGTCAGAGCTGTGAATCCAGCAAGAAACTGCAAGGTCACTCATTTGAAAATCGGAATCTACAACAATTTCATTTCCCGTGAACAACCTGTTGGGCCTGCAGCTGAAATCTCTGAGGACATCCCTCCGTTACCTCCTGAATGTGATTCAGATAACGAAAAACCAAAAGTGAAAAGAAAGTCCTTTCATTTACCAGTTTCAGCAGCTAGATTTCCATTCCAGAATCGGAGTACTATTTCCAAAATATGAAGCTAGACTCCCTCTTCTCTCTATGTAGAGTTAGTAGTTTTCACTCACTGGTTTTCTCCAGCACATGTCCCACTTTGTCACTGGCTCCTGTTAAGTTTTTTTAATTTTTAAATCAACAGCAGTATTAAATTGATAAAAGCTGTTCAATAAACACCTAAATCGCTTATTTACTAGAGTATACATCTATTTCCTAAGGTGTAAATCCTTCAAAACTAGAGTGCAATGCAGCAGGAGAATCTCAAGCAACTTTTCAAAATATGTTTTTCTGATGAGCTGGCAACTAGAGGAAGGGCTTTTAGAAATCAGCCACACTTTTGCTTTAGTAAGAGAAATGGGCAGTGCAGCTGTCTATGTTACAGAAGCTTGAACCTACATGTCATGCAACAGGGTGAAGGCTATTAGGGAAATAATATAGATGAGCTTAAATTTGCCCTTTGTAGAGTGTGAAGTTATTTGGTCCTGACAGTCTGTGGAACCAAGCACACACTTGGGCCCATAGAATGTAAATGGGGAGTAAGAGATGCCTTGGTACAAGTGAGAAATAAATAGACCCAAGTTGGCCAAGGAAACAAAAAAGTTTCTTTGTTCAGTAGAAGTTTCTAGGTCCCTAAGGCCACCAGTCAATGCAATTTCAACCAAACCGTCATTCTGCCACTGCTAACCTTTATTATATTGCAATTTTTCACTGGAATTGGAAATGGCCTAATGACTCCACAGCTAAACGGTGTTACTAAATTAAGAGAATTGGCTTCTGGTGATTCCAAAGTGACAGCTAAGAAGTCTCATATACTTGTTACATTTACAGGACAATCAACATCTCTATTAAAGTCTACAAAAATACATTTCCCAGAAGGGTTCAGTAGCCAATCAAAAGAAACCAGTAACAATTAGCAGCACCAGGTCTCCAGACCATGGTGTTTCGTGTGCAGGAATTACTAACACTGCTGCTGTTTGCAGCCCAGAAATCATTGCTTCTTTCTGGTACCTGTGTGCCTAATTGTCAAAGTAAGGATAAATTATGTAAAATAACTGCCAAGTTGTCTTAAAAGTATCTTCTATCTTTTAAAAAGATTAGGTTTAAGTGTACATTAGAATAAAGCTCAAAGGGTAAGGAGAAATAACTAATTAACAAACTCAATGTAATTTGCTGGGAGCATCCCGGTTTTCCCAGTTCTCTGCACCGTGCCATACATCCAGCCATCATCGATGGGCTGCACGTTAACGATGTAGTCACCGTCCCTGAAGGAGACTTCGTCTTCATCCTGGGCACTGTAATCGTACATGGCTCGGTAGGTCCTCTGGAAAAGGAAAGACAGAGTCACACGATGAATACCAAAATAGTCATGGCCACAAATAACAGTCACAACAAACCAACACACTCATAAAGGAACTAGGAATGTTTCCAAGTACATTCATTTCTGGAGATTTGTACACTGGAGTCTAGAGTCCCAGGTATGCTCATCTGAAATTCACTAGGTTAGCAAAAAGCACAACACTGGGGGTCCAAAATGAGGATGGAGCAAGCTGCTCAATATAACCGTTAGCCCTGGAACAAGTGAGCTTTGAAGCAGAAAAGCCCAGCTCCTCCCAGCTTCAGCTGGGCCCTGAGACGTCAGGCTATGCAGATGCTCCCCAGTCCATGGTCTCCAGGGAACCAAACCTGCCATGGCAGTAGACAGATCCAAGTCTGCACCAAGCCACTGCTACTGGTCCCCTGGGAGGGGGCAATAAACTCTTCTTAATGGTTACTAAGAATTTTTGTTTCCTCTTGAAAATATATAAAACAAATAAAAGAAAAAATCAATGATTACTCATGTTTTGTTTCTTATAGTGGTAGAAATTTAGCATGTAAATGTTCTAAATATTAAGGTACATATAGCTAAATCTTTATTACAATGAGGAAAATGTTCACTTCCTGACTTCAAACTATGCTACAAAACTGTGTCATCAAAATAGTATATTATTGGCATAAATCTGTGGAATGGAATAGAGAGCCAAGAAATAAACCCATGCATATATGGTCAATTACTTTATGACAAAGGATCCATGAATATACAATGGGAAAAGGACAATCTTTTCAATAAATCGTGTTGGCAACACTGGACAGCCACATGCAAAAGAATAAAACTGCACCATTATTTCACATGATACACAAAAATTAACTCATAATGGGTTAAAGATTTATATGTAAGACCTGAAACCATAAAACTCCTAGAAGAAAACAATTGATTTTAGTGATAATTTTTTTATTTGATACCAAAAGTAAAGGCAACAGGAACAAAAATAAGTGGGACTATATCAAACTAAAATACTTCTGCACTGCAAAAGCAACTGTCAACAAAAGGAAAAGGCACTTGTTGAATGGGAGAAAGTGTTTACAAATCATATCTGTGATAAAGGCTTAATATCAAAAATATAAATTGAGTTTTGCTATACTTGTT
This sequence comes from Glossophaga mutica, assembly GCA_039655065.1. Lineage (NCBI taxonomy): Eukaryota > Metazoa > Chordata > Mammalia > Chiroptera > Phyllostomidae > Glossophaga > Glossophaga mutica. The sequence goes on from CM077303.1 coordinate 166,574,352, forward strand.
TTCATTTAAGGTCCAGAGTTTAGCTAATATCAACATCAGACAATCTCAAAATCAAGTGAATTTGTAACCTGAGGAAACTGGCTAAGACACACAGAATTTTTGAGCAACTGAAGATAACTTTCAAACTGCTGAGTGGGTAGTGGGCCAAGCAACGGTCTCAGGAGCTTGGAGAAGCAATTTCAGCATGAGATGTCACATTTGACTAAATGAGAAACACCGCTTGCAAATTTTACATTTAATGAATGAATCGATGCTTCAAGATTTCCAGTAGGAGGATTCAAAGGCACATTGGCTCTGTCATTTAAGTTTTTGTGGCCATTTTGATTAATGCTCAGATTAACTAGTTAATATGACCAAATATTTGTGCTTTATAGACCCTAATGAAGATCGTAATTGGCTAACTCCAATCATAAAGTAACAATAAGGATATCATACTAGTAGGTTCTTTGTGTTTTATGGTTTACATGTTTTCACATTACACCTTCCCTTCTCAATGGTTTATTTCTATAAGTTGTTTGCTTCCTTTAAATGGGTTGTACAAACAGCAGCACATTATTTATCCTTTATATGAACATGTACATGCCCATCAAGAAATAAACGGATAAAGAAGAAGTGGTACATATATACAATGGGATAGTATTCAGCCATAAAAAGAATGAAATCTTGCCATTTGCAACAACATAGATGGGCTTAGATGATGCAGACTCTGACCAGCAGGGTCTGTGTTGTGGATGCGATGAATAAATTCACACAGACTGCAGAAGTCCTGTGGACAAAAGGGACAGCACGGCCTCTCTCTGAGCATCCCAACCCTTGCCTGGACAGGCTTTTATTGCTTTTCTGGAAGCCTTACATCAAGGAGGGTCCTCATTTATTATGCACAGGAAAGGAAGTTGCTGTTTACTTCTTATGGATAACAAAGAAAAGAATGTTGCAAATGCAAGGGGAAAAGCAGTTGAACTGGTTACACTCCATCCTTGGGAGGATTCGCGTAGACTTGAGGAACTTACTTTAAAGATATGCAGTAGACATATTGCTGCCTTAATTCAAGGTAAGAGAGTTTTAGCAAAAGTCAGTCTCAAAGCAGCCTAGATATAAGGCAGGCCTGGTTCGCCATGGGAAAGCCGATCTGGGGGCCTGGTTCCTGTGTGCCGCCTCATGCCTGTCAGTTTTCCGAACCAGGGCTGAGCTACATTCGCCACTGCCATGCAGACCAGTTCCCTATACTTAGAGATTATTACACTAAGTGAAATAAGTCAGAGAAAGACAAATGCTGCATAATTTTGCTTATATGTGGAATCTAAAAAAAAAAAAAAAAAATGAACAAAACAAAGCAGACTCATGGATAGAGAGAACAAACTGATGGTGCCAGAGGTCCAAGGGTAGGAGGAATGAGTTAAAAACGGGAAGGGGGATAAGAGGCACAAAATTACAGTTACAAAAGAAGTAAGTCATGGGGCTGTAACACAGTACAGGGAATATAGTTGATAATACCACAATAACTTTGCATAGTGACAGATGGTTACTAGGCTTACTGTGGTGATCACAATATAAGGTAAGTAAATGTCAAATAACTATGCTGTACACCTAAAACAAATATAATATTGTATATTAACTATATGTTAATAATAAATTTTAAAATATAAAATAAATAGAAATCATTTTAGCATTAAAATGCATAATATTCTATGCCATGCATGTTTCTATTCTGGAGATGAAGTAGAATACCAGGGAAGAAGGAGCACTTCAAGCCCACACTTACTAGATTTGGTGAATGCTGCATTGACCTCATGGAAGACAGGCTGGTCTGGTGCATGTATCCATAGCCTTGGGAATGGCTTTGCTGGTAAGCTCCAGGAAGAACAGGTGCTGCACATTAAATACATACATAGATTCCTTAAAGCAAGTCTCAAAATCCCCCTCCTAAACCCTTCAAGTGACTTCATTTTCTGCTAGAATCTTCCAAAACAAAATGTCATTTTTCAGCATCATGTGAAATTGGGGTAGTAATGTTATAAGCAATCTGTAGGTTAGTATAAGTCTCAGTAATTAAGGACATATTGAATATATAGAGAATCAGTTTCAAGTGCAGTTAAAACATTAGAAATATTTGTTAGTCTATTTCAGTTGCTATGTTAAAATAACAAGTACAAAAAATAAATTCCCCATAATCCCTTAAAACAATACTATGTTTTTATTTGGTCATGTGATTCCGTAAGCATTTTCAAAAGTAATAAGATATTTAAAGAAATATCATTGGATTGTCAAACTAATGAGAGAGTATAAATGTTTTCACTGGGGATGTCTCATATAACGGAATGCTCTGAATATTTCAAGATATACAGCTGAATGTTACCTTTACAAAGGTAAGCACAGCATATATTCAGCAACATATGTTTGTTTAGTGGTTAATAAATCTACACTGTTAAAAGACACTTTCACTTAGACCATATGAATTTTGTATTTTATTTTGGCTGTAAGTCAAGACTAAATCAGTCAGCTGAATATGTTACAAAAGCCTGAGACCAAACTACTTCAAGAATGTCATAAACATCATCCTGCTGTATTTAAAAACTACTGTCAAAATAGTATAGTTCCCATTTGAAGAACACTGAATTCTAGTGAAATCAACACAAAAGCTAGATTTAAAAAATCCACAAAATCAGTGAACATATGCTTATGTGTTTCTCTGTAAGTACGTATGTTTTAGTATTAGGAAACAGAAATGTGGAGTTTAAATGAGGGCATTTTAGTTGCATGTTCTTCACTACATTTTGAATTAATTGTATTATATGATATATTAGTAAAACTTGTATAATATATGTGCTGTAAAAATCTATAACAGGTTGCCATTTTTATTCAATCAGGTTGAATATATATGAGGGGGACCCCCCAAAATGGAATTATCTTCTATAGGGTGGGCCCCTTGTAGCACGGGCTGCCCCCACTAGGTGAGTGTTCTAGGAATCCATCTGTATCAGAGTACCAGCAGGCATTGTTGTGAGATGCTGTTTGGCTTCAGTGAATTTTTGTTTCAAGACTCTTTCAACACATTTGCCCATTTCATGATGGGTGATTTACAAGCACACCTGCCCACACCATGCTGAGTGTCCAGCAGTTTTTGACCAAAAACTGCATGAACCCCAAGCCCCAACCCTTCCTATTCACCTGATCTCTCCGAATGACTTTTTTTTTTGTTTCCCCAGATGAAAAATGTCCTCAAAGGGAAACGTTCTGCGGATATGGAAGAGAGGAAACAAAAATGGCAGAAGTACTAAAAGCCATCAAAATCAACAAGTTCCACCACTTTTGAGCAGTGGGAAAAATTCTTGATACGTATATTGCACCAAATGGAGAATGCTCTGAAGGTGACTGAAGTGTAAACATGTAAGAATAAATACGCAATTTTTAAGAAACAAATTCTGGATTTGGGGGGGTTCTCCCTCATGAAGTAATTATTACAGGTTGCTTTCTTCAGCACAGTTTTAATAATAAAATAATAAAGCAGATGTAATTCTTGGGTGTTATGAATAATTAATGTTTTATAAGTGGCACGTTCATTCTAATGATATATGAGAACAGCAAACTAAAGAAGTTTAATCATCAGAAAATTACAAAACATTAATGTGTTCTCCAGATGATAATGACATTAGGTTGAATGGGGATTTATTTTTAGTAGTTCTTGAATTAATTCATATTACAATGTTATTACAAATTGTCTCTATTTAATGTCTACATGTGTCATCAAAGAGAAATTGCCAAGATCTTTACTCAGATTTGTAGTACATTATGAAGGTATTAAAACATTAAACATCAAATACTTCAGAGAAGAGCGCTTTTTAACATTATCAACTCAATTTAAATACCTAATGTCAAGAGATATAAAAGATATTGTCAAAATTCACTTGTGAAGAAAAATAAAGAAATCCCCACAGATATATGTAAGCCCACTTAATTAGCTGAGTGAAAGGGCCTTTTATGAGCGTTGGAAACCAGAAGCACTGACCATTTAGTCATTCCCTCGACTCTGCAAATATCTTCTGAGCTCGTGGGTGCACAGAGCTCACTACATTGCCCATCATTTAGTAAACCTCCATAACTGTTAACAGTTATCACTTCCCACCACGTCCACGGCCTGCCAGGCAGAAGAGCACTGAGAAAAACTAGTGCCCTCCAGGAGCAGTGAGGGCCTTTTGCCCAATTAAAGAAATGACTCAATACCTAAGCATTTCCAGTTAAATATATTAGCCAATCATTCCAACTGCGTACTCCTGAAGTGGTTTTTGCCCATTACATGAGTCATTTCATTAATTATTATTTTAATCTACCTGTGAATGCTATGTAACTTTAAATAAATAACACTGTAAACCTAAAATAAAAATTAATCTCAGCTGCCTTTTTCGGGCGTCTCCTCACAACCTCCTTAACTTCCCTTGTCAGTGACGCTGCGCCCGGGAGAAATCCGACGGAACAGGGATCGAGGGAATGTGGACTACAGATTGCTGGTTGTATTTCTCCAATGGATTTTGTCTGCTTATCCTGAAAAGAACTTAGTGGATACTTAGAGAAGTCTTGTCATATGCAAGTGAGAAATGCTCTCTAAATGGACTGATTAGTCATTCTTCTCAGGCCTCTCAGACAGTGAGATAGGAATAGTAATATAGACCTGGATATTCTGAAATAATAATAATAATGAAGAAGAAGGAGAAAAGCTCTGATCATCATCATCACTGGGAAAACTTGTAAAAATATAGTATCCTAGAGAGAGGAGAAGATGGCGGCGTGGTAGGAGGGAGCAGACCCCATTTCCCCTCTACACATGGGAGAAAAACCAGGCCAATCTACGGAAGATCAGAGCAGACAAGGAACAGTAACACAGCATATTGGAGAATAAGAGGTCGGAAATTGTAGCGGACACTGAAAAACCAGCGGTAAGGAGAGCTCTTCAGAATAATAGGAACCCAGGGTCCAGCGCGCGGAGAGCAGGGCGGCTGAGACCCCGGCCCAGCACTCCGCCAAGCCTGCCCCAGGGCTCTGGGGAGGGAGCTGGGTCAGCCGCTGAACCGGCTGGGAGATCTCAGGGGCTACCTCGCGACTGCGGCCAAGCAAAAGTGGGTGCCCCGCGAGGGAGCGAAAGTGGGTGCCCCACACCAGGTCACTGCGCAACTTTGAACCGAGTTTTCGTGGTCGCCGGGTGACTACGAAAGCACAGTCGCCCCAACTGCAGACAGAGGCGCATGTGAAGTGAGACAGCTGCATGAAAATAGGCACCCTCAGGGGACCGCACACGGTCGAGGGTTAGTGGACACTCATGAAAACATAGGCGCTGGCCACCAGAGACAGCTGTGGAGCCAGAGTTGCCAGTGCACAGACAGGTGCTCAAACGCGAACAGCTCAGGCCCAAGGTGCAGGCGCGAGATAGCAGCTGGAGCGCACGCAGGCCCTTCTCAGGGGCAAAGGCAGGCAGCTGCGCCCAAACACAGAAAGCCTCCCAGGGACAAAGGCAGGCGGCTGCGCACAACTGGAGAACCTAGCACACACCCATAAACTCGGAGAAGTGCGCACATACCAGGAGGCTCAGAACACACGCTGGAAACCCTGTGCGGAGAGGCGCCCACTAAGGCTGGGATACATAGCACAATGAGGACTGAGTTCTGAACACAGAGAAAAGCAGTAAGATCACCCCTCGGCCATTGCAGCCAGCAAGACCTGAAAAACCGGCTGGCAAGTTTGAAAACAACAAGAGGGTTGATTTTTTTGTTGTTGTTTGTTTTTGTTTTTTATTTTTTTAATTTTTTAAATTTTTTAAAATTTTTTTTTAATATTTTGTTTTTCTTTGCTTGTTCTTCTTTTTTTTTTTTTTTGGCTTCTTATATTTGTGTGGGGGGTGTCTGTGTGTGTGTCTGTTTTTTGTTTTGCCAGTTTGTTTGTATGCCTGTCTATTTATATGAGTTTTTAACTATTCGTTCTTCTTTTTTTTTTATCTTCTTCTTTACTCCCCAACTCCTTTTGCCTCCCTTGAATTCCTTCATGTCTTATTCCGTCTTCCTTTCTTTCCAATTTTATCTCTTCTACCTTCCTCTTTTTTCTTCTTTCTTCTTTTTATCATTCTCCCCCCTCTTCTTTTTTTAAATACCCACGAGTGTGACAAAACAAACGAACAAACAAGCCTGGAACTGTGAAAAAAAACCAGAGTTGGCCCCCAAAAGAGGGTATTCCAGCTGATGAGACAGTGGAAGCTGTGAACAACAGGATACCTGAAGGAGAATCCACCATTGAATCTCACAGATATTCTACCACAGAAGGTCATACCACAAACCCAGGGAGCCAGAACAGATCAATTTAAGAAGTTGAGGCTAACAACAAGAGTCTTACAAACAACGGGAAGACAAAGAAACAACCCCCAAATGAAAGGAAAGGAAGAAGCTCCAGAAAGAATGCTAAATGAAATGGAGGCAACTCAACTATCAGATACAGAGTTCAAAGCAATGGTTGTCAGGAAGCTCAATGAACTCTCAATGAGCTACCACAAACTACAGGGAAGTTATGATGAACTCACCGCAAACTATATCAACATGAAAAAGGAAATGGAAACTATCAACAAGGGCCAAGAGGAAATGAAGAACACAATCTCTGAACTGAAGAACACAGTAGAAGGAATGAAAAGCAGAATCGATGAAGCAGAAGATTGGATCAGCGAGTTGGAGGACAAAGTAGAAAAAAGCAGCCAGATAGAGCAAGAAAAGGAAAAGAGGCTCAGAAAGAATGAAGAGGGTTTAAGAGAAATGCAAGACAACATGAAACGGAATAATATCCGTATTATAGGGATACCAGAAGGAGAAGAACAAGAACAAGGGATAGAAAACCTGTTTGAAAAAGTAATGATGGAAAACTTCCCTAATTTGGTGAGAGAAAAAACCACACAAATCCAGGAAATACAGAGAGCCAATCAAAAAGAACCCAAACAGGCCCACTTCAAGACACATCATAATTAAAATGGCAAAATTCCAAGACAAAGAGAGAATCTTAAAGGTAGCAAGGGAAAAAAAGGAAATAACATACAAGGGAACCCCGATAAGGTTAGCAGCTGACTTCTCAATGGAAACGCTCCAAGCCAGAAGAGAATGGCAAGAAATATTCCAAGCAATGAGAACCAAAGGCCTGCAACCCAGACTACTGGGTTTTAATCAAGATAGAAGGCCAAATAAGGAGCTTCCCAGACAAAAGAAGTCTAAAAGAATACACCTCTACCAAACCAATTCTGCAAGAGATACTAAAGGGACTGCTTTAAGGGAAGAAAGGAAAAGACAGCGAGAGAAAGAGAGAGAGGAACACAGGTACGAAAATGGCAATGAATAAATACCTATCAATAATAACCTTAAATGTAAATGGATTAAATGCTCCAATCAAAAGACATAGAATAGCTGAATGGATAAGAAAGCATGACCCACACATATGCTAACTACAAGAAACCCACCTCAGGACAAAAGACATACACAGGCTCAAAGTGAAGGGCTGGAAACGAATTTTCCAAGCAAATGCTCAGGGAAAAAAAGCTGAGGTAGCAATACTCATATCAGACAAAATAGACTTCAAAAGAAGGGCCTTAAAGAGAGACCCAGAAGGTCACTTCATAATACTCAAGGGAAGAATCCACCAAGAAGACATAAATATTGTAAATATATATGCACCCAACGGAGGAGCACCTAAATACATCAAGAAAATTTTAGAGGACTTCAAGAAAGATATTGACAGCAACACAATTATAGTAGGTGATTTTAACACCCCACTGTCAAAAATGGACAGATCTTCCAAACAAAATATCAACAAAGATATTGTGGCATTGAACAACACTCTAGAGGAAATGGACTTAACTGATATATATAGAGCCCTTCATCCCAAAGAAGCTAAATACACTTTCTTTTCAAATGCACATGGAACATTTTCAAAGATAGACCACATGATAGGACACAAATCAAGCCTCAACAAATTCAAGAAAACTGAAATCATACCAAGCATTTTCTCTGACCACAAGGGACTGAAACTAGAAACCAACCCTAAGGAGAAAAACCCAAAACCCTCAAAATCATGGAGATTGAATAGCATGCTATTAAACAATGAATGGGTCAAGAATGAAATTAGGGAGGAAATCAAAAAGTTTCTGGAAACAAACGATAATGAACTCACATCGACCCAAAACTTATAGGACACAGCAAAGGCAGTCCTCAAAGGGAAGCTTATGGCGATACAGGCCTATCTAAAAAAGACAGAAACATCTCAAACAAACAACCTAACCCTACGCCTACAAGAACTTGAGGAACAACAACAAAGACAGCCCAGAGCAAGTAGAAGGAAAGAAATAACCAAGATAAGAGCAGAATTAAATGACATAGAGATTAAAAGCACAATCCTAAAGATCAATGAATCCAGGAGTTGGTTCTTTGAAAAGATCAACAAAATCGACAAGCCTTTAAGCAGGCTCATCAAGAAAAAAAGAGAGAGGGACTCAAATAAACACAATCAGAAATGAAAGAGGAGATATTACAACCGACACCGCAGAAATACAAAGGATTTTAAGAAATTACTATGAAGAACTGTATGCCAAGAAATTTGAAAACCTAGGTGAAATGGACAGGTTTCTGGAAAAATATAACCTTCCAAAACTCAATGCAAAAGAAACAGAAAGCCTGAACAGACCAATAACAGCCAGTGAAATTGAATCAGTAATCAAAACACTCCTGATGCACAAAAGTCCTGGACCAGATGGCTTGACAGGAGAATTCTACAAAACATTTAAGGAAGAGCTAACCCCTATTCTCCACAGACTATTCAAAAAAATCCAAAATGATGGAAGACTCCCAAACTCTTTTTATGAAGCCAGCATCATCCTAATCCCAAAACCAGATAAAGACACAACAAAGAAGGAGAACTTCAGGCCAATATCGCTGATGAACATAGATGCTAAAATCCTCAACAAAATATTGGCAAACCGCATCCAACAACACATTAAAAAGATCATACACCATGACCAAGTGGGATTCATCCCAGGGATGCAAGGATGGTTCAACATTCGCAAATCAGTAAATGTAATTCATCACATAAACAAATGCAAAGACAAAAATCACATGATCATATCAATAGATGCAGAAAAAGCATTTGATAAGGTACAGCACCCGTTTATGATAAAAACACGCAGCAAAGTGGGAATAGAGGGAGCATTCCTCAACATAATAAAGGCTATATATGAGAAACCTACAGCCAACATCATACTCAACGGGCAAAGACTAAATTCTTTTCCACTAAAATCAGGAACAAGACAAGGCTGTCCATTTTCACCACTTCTATTCAACATAGTATTGGAAGTATTAGCCACAGCGATTAGACAAGAAAAGGAAATAAAAGGCATCCAACTTGGAAAGGAGGAAACAAAACTATCATTGTTTGCAGATGACATGTTAGTATACATAGAAAATCCTATAGCCTCGGCCAAAAAACTGCTCGACCTAATAAATGAATTTGGCCAAACAGCCAGATACAAAGTCAATATCCAGAAATCAAAGGCATTTTTGTATACCAACAGTGAAACAACAGAAGCAGAAATCAAAAAAAAAAATCCCATTCGATATAGCAAAAAGAAAAATAAAGTACCTAGGAATAAACCTAACCAAGGAGGTAAAAGACCTGTATGCAGAAAACTACACAACACTGAAGAAAGAAATCAAGGAAGACACAAATAAATGGAAACACATACCGTGTTCATGGATCGGAAGAATTAACATCATCAAAATGTCCATACTTCCCAAAGCAATCTACAGATTCAATGCAATACCTATTAAAGTACCAATGGCATATTTCACAGATATAGAACAAACTCTTCAAAAATTTATATGGAACAATAAACGACCCAGAATAGCAGCAGCAATCTTGAGAAAGAAGAGCAAAGCAGGAGGGATCACAATACCTGATACCAAAATGTATTACAAGGCCACTGTAATCAAAACAGCCTGGTACTGGCATAAAAACAGGCATGTGGACCAGTGGAATAGAACAGAGAGCCCAGAAATAAACCCTAGTCTCTATAGTCAATTAATATTTGACAAAGGGGGCAGCAACATAAAATGGAGTAAAAATAGCCTCTTCAACAAGTGGTGTTGGGAGAACTGGACAGCTTCGTGCAAGAAAATGAAACTCGAGCACCAACTTACACCATACACAAAACTAATTTCAAGGTGGATAAAAGATTTAAACATAGGCCCTGGCTGGTGTAGCTCAGTGGATTGAGCGCGGGCCTGCGAACCAAAGGATCGCGGTTCGATTCCCAGTCAGGGCACATGCCTGGGTTGCAGGCCAGTTCCCAGCATGGGACACATAAGAGGCAACCATACATTGATATTTCTCTCCTTCTCCCTCTCTCCTACCCTTCCCCTCTATAAATAAATAAATAAATATTTTTAAAAAAAAAAAGATTTAAACATAAGCCGTGACACCATTAAAGTCCTAGAGGAGAACATAGGCAGGAAAATCTCAGATATTACACGCAGCAACATTTTTACTGATATGTCCCCTAAAGCAAGGGACATAAAGGAAAGAATAAACAAATGGGATCTCATCAAAATAAAAAGCTTCTGCATGGCCAAGGAAAACAGTATTAAAATAAAAAGAGAACCGACTGTGTGGGAAAAACATATTTGCCAATGATACCTCAGACAAGGGTTTAATCTCCAAAATATACAAAGAACTTACACGACTCCACTCTAAGAAGGCAAGCAACCCAATTAAAAAATGGGCAAAGGACTTGGGCAGACACCTCTCCAAGGAGGACATACAGAGGATCCAGAGACACATGAAAAGATGCTCGATATCGCTAGCTATCAGAGAGATGCAAATTAAAACCACAATGAGATACCACTTGACACCAGTCAGAATGGCCCTCATAAACAAAGCAACCAACAGCAAGTGTTGGAGAGGTTGTGGAGAAAAGGGGACACTAGTGCACTGCTGGTGGGAGTGCAGACTGGTACAACCACTATGGAATACTGGTACAACCACTATTCCACTATGGAATTATCTAAGAAAACTAAAAATGGATCTACCTTTTGACCCAGCAATTCCACTGCTAGGACTAAATCCTAAGAACCCTGAAACACCAATCCAAAAGAACCTATGCACCCCTATGTTTATAGCAGCACAATTTACAATAGCCAAGTGTTGGAAGCAACCTAGATGCCCATCAGTAAATGAATGGATCAAAAAACTGTGGTACATTTACACAATGGAATTCTATGCAGCAGAAAGAAAAATGGAGCTCATACCCTTTGCAACAGCATGGATGGAACTTGAGAGCATCATGCTAAGCGAAGTAAGCCAGGCAGTGAAAGACAAATACCATATGATCTCACCTTTAACAGGAAGCTAATCAACAAAACAAACAAACAAGCATAATATAACCAAAGACATGGAAATTGAGAACAGGCTGAAAGTCACCAGAGGGGAAAGGGGAGGGAATTTCAGGGGAAAAGGGGAAGGATTTACAGGAATAAGTATAAAGGACACATGGACAAAAACTATGGCAGGGTGGAAATGCGAGGGAGGTGGGGAGGGCTGGGGTGGTGGGTTCGGGTGAGAATAAAAGACAGAAAACTGTACAAGATCAACAATTAAAATAAAAATTAAAAAAATAAAAATAAAAATTAATCTTTTAATTCTTTGTTATACTATTTAATTATGACCTTTAAATTTTGATGTACAGAGTTAAGCACAACCATCTTAAAATATTTTGGGAAAGGACTAACAGGAACGGAGAACAATGAAAAACAGAAACATTAAATATACTATCTCAGAGGCTGTAATATGTTTGTTTACACAGTTTGTATGTAATCCCAGTTTAGTGCCTATCAGTATTAACAATGAAAGAATGTGGTTTAACAGTATTCTCTAATTTTGGCTTTTAATAATCAAATATAGGTATGCCTACTAAATTACTTAAGTTTGACCTTCAAAGTGAACCTGTAGTTATTGCCAAGTACAGCAGGAAATAAAAGTAATGTACTTATCCGAAATACGCATGGGTTTGAGAGAGCAGGAGAGGAAGTATAAAATGAGAAACCTTGGAGCACATATAATCTATCTAGTCCTTACGGTTTCTCTTCATGCTTTTGTTGATTATTTCCATTTCCCTTTCCGACTGTATTATTAAATGCAAGTTCCTTTGGGGTTATCGCACCTTGCCATCTACCTTATACCTGGTGCTCTGAAAGAGTTTCTAGGAAGCTCCTATCAGGGCTACGAAGAACATAACTGAGAACCCAGAGGAATCAACTTTCTAAAAGCAAATACCAATTGTAAAAGAGGCGCGGGGTAAAGGGAGGGTAAGTGGTGATGGAAAGAGCCTTGACTTTGGGTGGTGAACACACAATACAATATACGGATGATGTATTATAGAATTGTACACTTGAAACCCATATCATTATTAACCAATGTCATACCAATAAATTTAATAAAGTAAGTAAAAAGAGGCATAAGCATTGCTTTTTTTATTGCTTTGTTACACAATTGCTTTTTATAGAGCATAGATAAAACAAGCAAAAGGAATGGGAAGCAATGACTACGGAAATTGCATTTATTAAAAATTTGGTTAAAAGATAGTCCATGTGAGTCAGAGATTTCTTCCATGAAAATATGAAATTCAAAGGGTTGTGCGTAGATGTTAGGCTAACTTCACAACAAACAAGGACTTAGTATGAAAGAGAAAAATACAGTGCCCTCTTTGTTAACCAGTGGTGAGGTCCTACAAGCACTGGTACAGATGGATGATGATAAAAATACTATGGTCTTACAACCCAAGAGTTTTGAGTTAGAGGGGTTTTTATTTCAATAACATAAAAGTCACAAAGCAATAGCTTTCATTATCCTAAGGGAACGATAAAATGCAGATGTCTGACTCAACTTTCATTTTGCATTGGTGAATTTATCGACCAGAGATCTGGAAGCTAACAAAAGCTCTAAGGATTTTAGGGTTGATTTAGAGTGTCCTACGTACTTACAGAACCAAAATATCCCTTCCACTGCATAATAAAGTTCTTCCACAGTCAGCCAGGACTAATACTTTCCATTTAATGTTTATTCTTATTATGAGAAATAAAAAAACAAAATAAAGAAGTAAGTAGACATGAGGATCACAAAACCAAAGGTGAAAATGGAAGAAAATTTTTAGGAGGCTTCACAAATCTGAAAATGAAAAATGGTGTAAAACATGCGAATGTAATACAAAGATTAGAGCAAATGAACTGAAGAAATGTACATACAATGAAAGGAGAAAGGACCCGAAAAAAAAGTCCACTTTGGGGGATGTGCCCAGAGTAGGCGAAGAAGGGTGTTATATAAGTGTCCTCGGTGTGCAAGAGTCTTTATGTTGTCTTTTATTTATCAGAGCTGTTCTCTTAGATAGATACCTCCCCACTTCTCAGAACAGAAATACAGCGGCTGGCAGATTAAGCAGGAAGGCAGTGGAACAATGATCTCTGCACAGTGACACCACAGCAAAGGCCTCCAGTCATCAAAGATGAGGTGGAGGTTTGGGAAACCTCCCCATAACTACAGGGGACTGGTAGGCGGCCAAACTCCAAATTCAAATAATAAAATAAAACTAGTGCTTTATCGATGCCTTGGCCCACTGGGGCTGCTACAACAAAATACCACAGACTGGGTGGCTTAGCCGATAAATATTCATGGCTCACAGTTCTAGGGGCTGGGAAATCTAAGATTAAGGTGTTAGCAGGATCAGTATCTGGTTGAGTTCTGGCTTCCTGGTTCAAATTTCTGTGTCCTTATGTGACAGAAGGGGACCAGGGAGCTCTCTGGAGTCTCTTTTGTAAGGACACTAGATCCCATTCATGAGGGCTCCACCCTTATGATCTGATCACCTCCCAAAGGCCCCACCTCCTAACGCCATTACACTGGGAGTTAGATTCCAACATGTGAGTTTGGGGGTGGGGGAACACAAGCATTCTGTCCATAGTAATGGCTAACTAAAGACTTAATACAAACAGAGAGAATAACTGTGGGCCTTTTCCTCAAGGCTTACTTCTTGAAAAATCCAGAATAAGGAGAAATTCACCAGAAGATTTCCAATAAAAAAATATAAGATGCAATAAAATTACTGTCAGATTTTCTAGTTCTTGACTATGGTTTTATCCGCTAATGCATATCCAAAAATGTTTTTGGTTTTGATTTTTTTGTTTTTTTTAGGACAAAAAAATCTCTGTTTAGACTATTACAGGGGAATTGCTAAACTGAAGGACAACAAAAGAGAAAGAATAAAGAGGCTGCTAGTTTTGAACATACTATTAAACAATGAGCTAGGTCCTAACTAGATCTTATCTAGGCCATGAGCAAGCTAGTCGAGGAATTGGTAGTAAGATGGGCCCAGGATGTGGACCCTTTAGCACATCCTGAGTTCTGTGTCGGAACCCAAGTCCTCATGGCATTGGATTCTCTCCACTAACTGCCAAGTGGGGACTAAATCCAAAACATTTATGCTAATCCAGCAACAAAATGCTATTTTTTAATCTAAGAGAATTTCTAGCAGTATAGAGAATTATTTTCCTTCCCTGCAGAAAACAGAAACAAGCCAGATTGCCTCTAGGTTTGAAATGTTTGGCTTTTAACAATAAACTGTAAATAGACAGCTGCCTAAAAAACAAACTTGCTACATCATAAACTATTAGCATAAAAATGAAATGATCTACAACCGAGTTAAACAAGTTTTAAAGGCATGCATAATCGTCACTGTGTACAAATATGTGCTCAAATGTTGGAAATGATATGTAAAAGTAAAAGTGAACATTACCATTTCCTGTGTTCATTTTGCGCTCAGGCAGAGGCCATGAGCTGGGGAAGCAAAGAGACGGAGGAGGAACCAACTACTTGTGGTGGTTTCTGCCCTGGCTGCATATCACATTCGCCTGGATCTTTAAAACCATGTTCTGTCCAGATCCCCCCAGAACAATTACATCAGAATGTCTGGGGTGGGGATGGGAGGGACCGGAGATTGGTGTTTTATTTTTTAAATCTTCCAAGGTTTTCAAATGGTCAGCCATGATGAAAAACCCCTGAACTACTGCCGACTTCCTTCTCCCTCAGGTGACACAAACTTAGGGGCACATGTGGTCTTATTTAAGCTATTCCCAAATTCCCTCTCTTCCTCTGCAATGGACAATGTTTCGGTCATTCTCCCCACCCCCAATTCTTATGTTGAAACCTAACCCCAGTGTAATGGGATTTGGAGGTGGGGCCTTTGGAAGGTGACTGGGTTGTAGGGGTGGAGCCACCATGAATACAATTAGTGCCCTTAGGAGAACAGGCCAGAGAGGTAGCTTGCTCCCTTTCCATCATGTGAGGGCACAAGAAGAAGACAGTAGTCAGCCACCTGGAAGAGGGGCCTCACCAGACCCGCCCATGCTGGCAGCCCGATCTCAGACTTCCAGCCTCCAGAACTGTGAGGAACAGACTGCTGTTGTTTGTAAGCCACATGGTCTATGGTACTCTGTTACAGCAGCTGGAAGAATCTAACACATACCCTGCTTCATGACTTGTTTCTAATATTTGTGGATGCAGATGTTTAAGTCTAGGACTCAAGGAGAAACGGGGAATTGTGATAAGTTATTTGAGTCAACAGAGAGTTAACTGGAGAATAATTTGGAGGCTAACACGAAACACTCCTGTTAAGGCCCTGCTACAGAACACAATGATTAGCAGACTAATGGGAGCTGGCCCCACCTCCCAGGGCCTGACCACCGCAGAACCCAGTCACCATCTGCAAGGCAAGGAGACTGCGGCCAAAAAATGTCTTTGCAAATTCAAAAATTATCTCTCAAGCCAGTGCTATGTTCCTAACAATTTTCCCCTTCTGGATCACCCAATCGTCTTTGTTTTAATTTTCTATTCTTAGATAAGTTTTATTACTATCAAGCATTGCAAATCTCTTTTAAGCAAATGCAGCACACATGAAAATATTTAAGCAATAGGTATGAGGCCCTGTGATTGACACTTAATGGAGGAAAGATGACACATACGATTCTGCTTCCCAAGCAATACAAGATATGAATACAATACAATTCAAATAATGTAAATTATTTGCATTATCATCTCCCTTATAACTAGGGAGACCAACTCAGTTTGCTCAGGAGTTTCCCAATCTTGGCACTGAAAGTTCTGCTTCACAGGAACTACCTCAGTCTTGGGCAAATCAGGATGGGTGGTCTCCCTACCTACAATGTGCCATGCCCTGTGCTTAGCATGTCCTACGCATAAGCCAGTATAACTGTCACCATTTTACAGGTGGTACATCCCCATCCATTACAGATGAAGACCAAAGGTCAGCAAGATTCAGTGACTTTGTCAGCCAGAGCTAGATAGGGACCAGGATTTGGAAGCCAAAAATCTGATTGCAGAACCCAAACTCCTGACTCTACCACACCAAAATGATCATGGAAGTAGTGACAAGGCAGCACAAGATTAATCTCCAAATAGCCATTGCGGGTTCAGGAACATGGAAGAGCACCAAAGCTCCCAGAACAGTGAGTCCTGGATCTGACGCTGCAAGTGTCAGCAACCCATCACTCATTCTTGCTGGTGGGGCAGTCGGGAGTGAGAGGCAGGGAAAGGCAAAGGAAGGGGGGTGTAAAGGCCTGGGGAGATATGCACTTAGGCTGTTATGCACACAGAGGTTACTCTGTTTTTTGTGGTAAACTTTAGAGTGTCAACCGCATAAGAAATTTATGTCTGTGTGCTGATGAGGTGTGCCAGAGCATCTCTGGAAGAAATTATAGTGAGAATAATTCATTCAGTTTTGGAAAAGCAAGCTCAAAGCACATAAAGTGGCATCACTTCTGAGGCAATGGCTTTTAGATTTCTTTTAAGTGTCATTTTAGCATCTGATAAGTCTCTGTATTCAATCGTTGTTTCTTTTTCCCATTGCCAATGCTATCCTATTTTACCCAGAGCAATTGTCATTCAGTCACCTTATCCTGCATGAATAATTTCAAGTCTGTGCTCAAATCACATCTCCTGCTATGACTCCAACCACTTTCCCACTGAGCATCAAAGACCCCCACAATGATGCCTCCTAACAGTACCCCAAACCGTTCTGCAGAACATGGCTGAGCACGGCTGAGTATGCTGCTCCCCCAGGTCAGCATCAGAAGAGGCTCTTTCCCACAGACATGCTAAGAATTTAGTTGAAAATGCAACTAAGTCCAACAGATTATTTAACCATTTTCTTCCCCAAACTCGAGCAATCATGTTTATAATGTTATTTTAATCAAATGAAGTTAAATATTTAAAGATTTCTGATTATCTGTTAATTTCTAATGAACTGCAAAAGAAAACATACAGGTTATGTATTTTTTGGAACTGTACATACATATGTTTTACTTTTGACTGTTCATTTACATATTTCACTTAGTTGCCTCAAGTAAGAACTTCTAAAATACTGTTTAGGGATTCTGGAGTTCCTAACTATTAAAAAAAGTACAAAATTAGTTATATTTTAAATTATCACAAAAAGAATAGGCCAGAAAAGCAGTATGTTCTGATTTCAAAGTTAACTCATTTGTGAATGTTCTCTGACAGAACTGAGCTAAAATATAACATGATCTGAATATAACTAGAGATTTAAGAATATCTGTTATTTTGCCTCAGAACACTCTAGCCAATTTACATCTTATATCTAAATTTTAACTTGCATATTTTTTCTCCAGTTTGTTTCCAATTTTTAGCTACTTAAGCCACGATAAACTCCCCAATCTATAACGATAAACCAAACCACAAACATAAGCAGGATTGTCGCTAAGGGAAAAAGAAATAATTGCTGCCCCAAATTTTAGAGTCTTTAATAACATTTTCATGGCGCAATGTATGTATGGTATATGTCTGTGTCTATACACACACCTGCACACTATCCCTCAAAGCAAAACAAAAAAGAAAGTAAAAGAAAGTACAGTATGGGTAGTGCACATGTAATTTGGGGCGATTCTCTGAGAAGATGAAAGCAATAAAGAACTTAAGAACAGCAGGTAGACAGGAATGCTGTTTCCATTCAGGTAAGCCACTTCACCAAGTCTAGCTTTTGGATACAAATTATGTCATGACTAAATAGTCAGCTCATAGCAAATCCCAATTTTCCTTGGTGAAAAAACTGCAAATATTGTATAAATCAGTCTTACACAGAAAGATTCTTCATTCAAGTACCATGAAAGAAATGCACATAATGCCAATGCAGAGGGTCTTCTGTAAATACTCGTTGAATAAATACATACAACTGGAAACTGGACTGTTTGTCTTTTTTCTTGTGTTAATCAATTCAAATCTTAGGGAATATCATCAATCTACATGGAGTTCCCAAATACAGTTTTACATTAGACACCTTTAGTGACAAGCCACACTAAATATTACATGTAGATATATCTCAGTATTGATTACATTTCTGAATGAGAAGGAATTTTTTCAACCAATAGGCATATATGAAATGGACTCAAAAGAAAAAAAAGAAACTGACTCAATGTGTCCCTAACATGATTTGAAGGTAGAAAAATGTGGGGAAATGAATGTAAAGGACTATGTGGATTTCACAGAGCCCAAGCTCCAAGTTCAAGGTAAATGGCTGGGGCTGGAGAAGTAGGCAAGTACAAAGAGACACAGTGAGAGATAGGGAGGTGAGCAACAGGTCATTGTGATCATTTAGACAGGACACAGGTAAGACCCTAGATCTTGAGAGGCTCGTAAACAACAATTTCAGTACACAGGAGTCAGGAATATGATGAAAGATAATGATCAAGAACCAGAATATCTGAAAAATGTGGCCCGGGGAGATCCACAATATTTTGGGGGGAAGATTGGGCAACGAGAAGCAGCGAATCTGACAAGAGAAGCAGCATGACAACAAGCCTGGGGAGCAGCAGATAATGAACCAACAAAATGCAGAAACTTAATATAGCAGCCAGCAGTAGCAGCCCATAGAAATTTTAAGTAAAGCCAGGATCCAATAGCCACGACCTACTATCTTGAGGTTTGGGGCAGAAGGATGTGGGGCACCTGGATGAAACAGGAAGTTGGGGGAGAGCAGAGAAATTCATGTCTACAGAAAAAATGTGATGACTTTACTGTTTTATATAGGACAGACACATAAACATGCATGTGAACTTACTCCACTCTCCAACTTGGACATCAATTTTGATCCATAAAAAAAACCCCTACTATGTCCAATGTCATTGTGGATGTTCAACAATATGAATTCTGTCCTTCCCATGTATGCCACTTTACAATTTGCAAAGCTCTTCCAGCATTTTCTCACATGGTACATATGCTTTAGCCACATTTATATCTTCCTGATGATCAAATCTCCCCTTTTCCCCAATCAGCTCAGCTTCACAGGAAATATACTTTTAATGTTTTATTGTTTGCTACTTTAAGTATCAGATGTTTGTCCTTCATACACATATGGAACCCTTTGATTTAATTTTTGAAAATCAATGAAAAACACATGTGCATCTTGGAACAGGTGTTATTCATTAGTGTTTAATCCTTTCCACAATTTCACACTCAGAAAAGGAGGAAACTTAGCATGTTTCTTTCATTCCAAGTCTATTGATGCTGGGAACATGAGTTTCTCTAAGTACTTCAACTCAATCAGAATCCAAGACCTTTTTCTTGGGGAAGCAGAAGAACTAACTGAATATTTCTAAAATTTGTTTGGAAACTTTTTGAAATTTGTAACAATTTCTAAAAAATGTACAATGTGTGCTTTTTTAAAGGCTAGATGGCTAAAAATAATCATGTAATATTATGCTAATTGTATTTTTCATTATATGGAATCATTAATTTTCATTGAGATTAGTTTTATCACAGAAATTTAGTATTTCAGCCATCAACTCTAAATATTCCTAAACTTAAATGAAGACACTAAAATATCATTTTTTTGACAGACACTAGCAAACTTCTCAAATTCATATCAGAAATAACACTCAAACACAGTGGAGAAATAACACATCAGAGATTTTCTGTTGAATATATTTTCCTTTTAGAATCAGGTGAGGAAGGAGTTAGATTTTGGAGGTTTGAGGGTTGGCCATCTGTAATCAGAAAACTGAAGTAGTGGCTAAAATAGAAATACTGTCAAGTTTATTTTATTTTTTTTTTAATATTTATTTATTTATTTATTTTTAGAGGGGAAGGGTAGGAGAGAGGGAGAAGGAGAGAAATATCAATGTATGGTTGCCTCTTATGTGTCCCATGCTGGGAACTGGCCTGCAACCCAGGCATGTGCCCTGACTGGGAATCGAACCGCGATCCTTTGGTTCGCAGGCCCACGCTCAATCCACTGAGCTACACCAGCCAGGGCTGTCAAGTTTATTTTAAATGAAGACCAAGAGTTCAAATTGAGGACTGTATTTTCTAGTAGATAGTTCTGATTTTAAAACTATGGTCATTATTAAAAACCAATAACATTAAACTTGGGCAGAATGTTATTTATAAATCATAAAACATAAATCCTCAATGGGAAAAGAGAATTAACAGAAAAAATTAATGAGAATACTCGACAAAAGACAGTGACTTTATGTATTTTATTCATATTAAAAGAGATTGTGAAACACTGCTAGTTGAGTGCCTTATTAATAATGCTTGAGTTAAATATTTCTGTTCTCAATTTAAAGGCACATTTAACTTTTAATGACAGCCATTGTCCTTAGGAACTCAAAGCACATCCTAGTGGTCTTTGCTGAATCTAGAAAAGAGATTATTTGTTCTTGCATTTTTGTCTCCTTTCATTTAGCATTTATTTATGAGCCCTCCCCAGTCCTGTGCTAGGTACTAGAAGGGAAGCTACATGACTCGTTCATTCCATCTCCACAGAGGTTCTAACAATAAACTGGAACACAGTGAGACAGAAACCAAATGGAGACGACTGTCCTTGAATAACAATAAAAGAAAAATTTAAATAAAAATAAAAACAGCTTTATTTAAAAAAAGTAGTAGTAACAGGTATGAATTTCAGAATTTAGATGTACACTTCTACTTTACTGAGTCTCTACTGAGGAAAAATATCGTAACTAAAATACACAAAAGCTAAGATGAGAAGCATTTGTATGAAAACAGAATTGTTAATGTGGGAATGATTTACTGATTCTTGATATGGAAGGTCATTAGCAGACTCAGGCTTTATAATAAACATTGGTTATAATATTACATCCCAGTGACACATATTACATTACTATTTTTTAAAAATTATAATGAGAATTATTATTATATAATAATTCTGTTACTCCTAAGTCAAATTAGCTTTAAACAGACATTAATAAAGATTAATGCCATGTTTTCATCATTTAGTACATGTAGCAAAGCTGGTTATATTTCATACCAAATTTAATTTGAATGTGTTTATATAGTCAACAATGTTTATTGAGCATCTACTGTAATACAGGTTCTATCCTAGGTGCTAATTATGGACCAGAGAATAAAAGCAGACAGCAAGATTCTGTTTCAAAAGAGTTTATATTCTGGGGCAGACACAGACACTATACAAATAAAACTACTTAAAACATAATGAAATATCAGGTAGGAAAAAGTTATGAATACATACCAGAAGCAGGATTGCTGGATCATATTGTAATTCTATCTTTAATTTTTTAAGGAACCTCCATGCAGTTTTCCATAGTTGCTGTACCTCCTACATCCTCTCTAACAGTATGTAAGATTTCAAATTTCTCCACGTGCTCACCAAAACTTCTCTTTGGTGTTTTTTTGTTTAACAATAATCATAACAGATATGAGGTAATATGTCATTGTGGTTTTGATCTACATTTTCCTGAAATCAAGGGAATATGGCCCCTTGTTTATTGGGGTACTATTCACACTAGCTAAAAATGAATACAACCCAAATGACCATCAACAGATGAATGAGTATAGAAAATATGGTATATACATACAATGAAATATTATTCAACCTTAGAAAGAAGGAAATCCTACATTTCAACAATATGGATGAATCTTGAGGACATTATGCTAAGTGATACAAGCTAGTCATAAAAGGACAAATACTGCATGATTCCACTTATTATGAGGTATCTAAAATACTCAAATTCATAGAGCAG
Source organism: Glossophaga mutica (assembly GCA_039655065.1). Taxonomy (NCBI): domain Eukaryota; kingdom Metazoa; phylum Chordata; class Mammalia; order Chiroptera; family Phyllostomidae; genus Glossophaga; species Glossophaga mutica. The sequence goes on from CM077303.1 coordinate 166,596,500, forward strand.
AAAGTGGAATGATGGCTGCCAGGAGCTGGGGTGCGGTGGGGAATGGGGATTTGTTGCTCGATGGGTATAAAATCTCAGTTATATAAGATGAACAAGCTCTAGAAATCTGCTGTACAACATAGTACCTATAGATAACAAGGCTGTATCATACACTGTAAAGAATGTTGAGGATAATTCTCATAGTTAGTATTTTTACTACAACACCCTCCTCCCTCACACACACCTCAACACAGGAAATTTGCAAGTGGTGGATATGTTCAGTTCCTTGATTGTGAAAATGGTATCTTGGTGTATGCATATGTCCAAACTCATCAAAATGTATGCATTGAATATGTGTGACTTTTGTATATCAATTATGCCTCAATAAGCCTTTAAAAAGTTATTAAAAAATAAATCAGGGTAAAGGAATAGAAAGTTATGAGTGTATGTGGGTTCAGGGCTTTCAATGTAGAGTGATCAAGGAAACCATTTCTGATTACTTGACATTTAATCAAAGGTGAAATGAGCATACAATGGAGTAAAAACAGCCTCTTCATGAATGGTTTTGGGAGAACTGGACTGGTACATGGAAAAAAAAAAGGCACTAGACCATCAACTTACACCATACACCAGAATAACTCAAAATGGATAAAAGACTTAAATATAAATTGTGATACCATAAAAGCACTAAAGGAAAACATAGGCAGTAAAATTTCAGATATCCCATGTAGCAATATTTTTGCTGACACATCTCCTAGAGCAAGGAAAATAAAGGAAAAATAAACAAATGGGACTACATCAAATTACAAAGCTTCTGCACAGCTAAAGGTACCATCATCAAAATGAAAAGGGCACCCACTGTATGGGAGAACATATTTGCCAATGATACATTGGACAAGGGTTTAATCTCCAAAATATATAAAGAACTCTCATGACTCCACACCAGGAAGACAATAAATCCAATTAAAAAATGAGCAAAGGATGTGAATAGACATTTCTCCAAAGAAGACATACAGATGGCCCATAAACATATGAAAAAAATGCTCAACATCACTAGCCATCAGAGAGATGCAAATTAAAATCACAATAAGACATCACCTCACACCTGTCAGAATGGCTATCATTCATAAATCAACAAACAACAAGTGCTGGCGAGGATGTGGAGAAAAGGGAACCCTCATGTACTGTTGGTGGGAATGCAGACTGGTGCAACCTCTGTGGAAAACAGTATGGAATATCCTCAAAGAACTAAAAATGGAACTTACTTTTGACCCAGCAATTCCACTGCTGGGAATATACCCTAAGAATCCTGAATCACCAATTCAAAAGAACCTATGCACCCCTATGTTCATAGCAGCACAATTTGCAATAGCCAAGTTGGAAACAGCCTACGTGCCCATCAGTAAATGAGTGGATCAAAAACTGTGGTATATTTACACAACAGAATACTATGTGGCAGAAACAAAGAGGAAGGAATTCCTACTCTATGCAACAGCATGGATAGAACTGGAACTATTGTGCTAAGTGAAATAAGCTAGTAGTGAAGGACAAATACCATATGATCTCACTTAGAAGAGGAAGCCAATGAAAATAAACAAATGAGCAAAACAGAACCAGAGACATGGAAATAGAAAACAGACTGACAGCTGCCAGAGGAAAGGGAGTCAGGGGGAAGGGTGGGTAAAAGGAAAAGGGGGTAGTCAAAGAACATGTATGAATGACCCATGGACATGGACAATGGTGTGGGGATGGACTGTGGGAGTAAGGGGTAGGCTGGATGGAAGAGGGCAAAAGGAGGGAAATTGGGACAACTGTATTAGAATAAACAAAAAAAATCAAAATCAGCGACCTGAAGGAAGTGAGCAAGTGACAAGAACATCCAGGACAGTGTTCCAGGCAAAGGGACCAGTGGTTGCAAAGGCTCAAGGTGAGAGAACGCCTGGCATGCTGAACCATCCAGCAGATCAGTGTAGCTAGAGCAAGGAGGCTGGTGGGAAATGAAATTGGAGATATGATCAAGGACCAGACTATGGAAAATCTTGCAGACTGTACACCATGGTTTTTAGTTTAAGTGGGATTGGAAGCCATTAGAATATTTTGAGCAAAAATAGAATCAGATCAGGTGCAGGTCTTTAAACCATCAGGCAGCTGGGTGGAGACCAGACCGAAGCAGGCAAGAATGGAATTACAAAGCCCAGGAGCCTATTTCTGCAATGTCAAGCAGAGAGGATGGTGATTTACTCAGGGTGCAGCGGATGTGGTCAGAAGTGGCAGGATTGGGGACAGATGTATTTTGAAGATAGAGCCAAAGACTCACAGATGGATTAGATGTGAAACGTGAGAGGGAGAAAGATGATCAGAATGACTCCACAGTTTTATCCTGAGTATTAGGATGAACGATTGTGTCATCAACTGAGATGGTGAACAAAAAACAAACAAAAAAACAAAACACCAACAGCAGATGTTTGTTTGCTGCTAAGATAGGAAATGAGATTTTGGTTTCAGACATAAAATTTGAGATGCCTATTAAACATCCAGCAGTTGGCCCTTTTGTCTGGAGTCCGAGAGTCAAGAGAGATGCTTTGGTGTTAGTGCTTCTGCCTTTCTACATAAACGACAAACATCAACAATAAAAGAGGCTGCAAAGTTTGAAATAAAAGTCCACAGTCCTGTCTCTACACCATTAGCCCTTTAGAAGATTCAGAGAGCCTTCTGGTCACTTGATGTCCAAGGTGTTGATGCTCCTGGTAAGATTTAAATCATCCAGTACAGTCTGGATTCTAAGACAAGCTCCAAAGGCAGAGATTCAGCCACCTACCAGTCTAGATAACAGGTCCTCTAAATAACCTCCCAACCCCCTACAGGATAAAGCTCGAAGAAAGTTCCCTGAAATGATGTCCATTTGAACTCTCTCTAAAGAGACTTGGCTCAGCACTGGCACACTCTGGTTCTGGTCCTCATCTTCTTCAGCCCATCTCCTGGACACAGCAGCCCCTGGGCTTCAGATGTGCCAAACACACCAAGTTTCCAATGTGCTGTGTTCCCTCATGTGCTACTTTTCTGCCCCAGACCTTCCCTTCCCACTTCTCTGCCTAATTCTGAGTCTAGGCATTACTCCATCATAATGCCTTCCTCAACACCATGGCATTATGTATGTAGTTCACTCACCAGCACATGAGTTCTTTGAAGACCATTAATTGTATCTTTTATTTCTGTGGTTCCCAACGTGTCACACACATAGAAGATACTAGATAAATGCCTGATGAACGAACAGATGGAGTTATAAGTGCCCATAAAGCACTAAGAGAATTGGCTCCTTAATCAGTGCACTGCCCTCTTGCTATGCCTGCTGACAATATCCCAAGAGCTCCAGAATGCACTAAAGCATCTCTTGCAACCTGACCTCTTTTAAGAACATGTTCCATGATATGAAGTGCTGTAAACACAACCCAGTGAGAGCTGTCACAGGATCCAAAATTTGTTTTCCATCAGTTAAGGCAGAACTAGGTCATCCCAAGAAGATTCTTTCACAGCCAAATGGAAAAATTCACAAGGCTGAAACACTGAAAATGTGTACTTGAAAAGTGTATCTGTTTTTCCTTTGCTGTCATAATACTTGTATGCTCCAGAGGAAGACAGAAACACACAAAAGACCTGAAGCAAAACTGAACATAATTTCAAAATGAAATAGGTAAACAAGGGAAGAGGTTGCAAACGTAAAAACACTAGCAATACAGAGCACTGCACATGAAGGAGAACCGAGGAAATACAAAGTGGTACCAGAAGGCAAATACATGTTGCAGGCAAGTGAACCAAGGACGACCACAAAGATCAAAGAAAACCTCGCAGTGAAATAAGCAGAAACCATCGGGATTATCACCACATGAAGAACTGTGTCAAATGAAAATAAGTTAACCTAATCTAATACCAAAAGGCAATAAAGATGATTTCCAATAATACTATTCAAGAATCAACCCAAAATTCTATGAAGTTTAAGTAAAAGTCTCCTTTATTGCATCAAAGTAATCCAGTAGAGATGCAAAATGAAAACCCTTTGGTAACTTAATATCTTGGAAAGTAGATTAAAACATAAAGAAAGCCCAAAATAATCACATAAGAAAATGGAAATATTCAGCAATCAAAGCAAGATGGGGAAATATCATGAGAAACACGTAACGAAAACAATGATTAAAATGTAAAGGAGAAGGCTTCTATGTTAATGCTCATGAAAACCAAATGGGAGTGATGAAAACATTGGGCTTTTGCCTCAAGAAAATGAGCTGGTCGTTTAACCTTCTGTGCTAACAATCTGGAGTTTCTCTAACTCAGAAGGAGGACCCTACAAATATGACTCTCATAACTGCTCAGCCATTTAATCCACAAAGTAAAACAGACTGCCCTCAGGACATAAACATGTTTTCGTACATAGAAGGTACAGAAAGAAAATAAAAGTTCATTTAAATGTATGTCACTTAGGCTAGGAAGTATAAAATTTCTTAGAAAGCTTCTTGTCCTACATCCTTCCTGGTACAGATGTGGCATCTCAGCCTAATAAGGTCAGATGACCTCCCGTGAACACAGACCAGGCAGTGAGAGAGCAAGGGCAAAGTTCAGTGTCTCGTCCTCCTGCACAGCGTGGTGTCCCCCACAGCGAGCACACCACGTACCCCACCCGACAGCAGGGAGACAGCCCAGTTATTAAAGGATGTTGCTCTGGGGCATAACATACTTTAGCATAAAAAATCCTAATCTGAGTTTAAAGAAACCAAGAAAATCTGGATGAAAAAAGTGGCATTTCTAAATACCACAAACATTTTCTTCATCTTACCATTAACATGTACTTTTCTAAAATTCTTTGCAGTGCCTAGAATAGTATTTAAACAGATGCACATGACTGACTGTTAGTACTATAGACACTAAAGGTTTTCATCAAACAGCTGTCATGACCGTAAACATTTTGTTCTTCTGCAGAGTCAGTCAGCACCTCCTCACCAGGGCCCAGCGTAGTACATGTTTCAAAGGAGACCCTAGATTTCAAAGCAACTGACAAGTCATAGATACTGCTCTTTTCCTTCCCCACCAGAAAAAAAAAATACACTGGGAATGTTTCCACTTTAGGTTTTTCAGCAATGCTTTAATGTTACTGAAACATATCAAAACATCATCAAAACAAAAATGAATTTTCTTGAAAGCCTTACACAATAGAATTTTATTTGGAAAAAAAATCATACTTACTTACAGTATGTATGTAGTTTTAGTATTTAAAGTATTAATTTACACCTAAAACTAATACAATGTTATATTTCAGTTATATCTCAATTTTTAAAAATGATCAGGAAATAATTTAATTTGGCCATTTCATTCATTCATTCACCAAATATTTGCTGAGTGCTTATCCTAAGAGCTGGAAATAGATTAGTAAACAAATCAGCTAACATCCTGGCTCCTATGGAGCTTCATTCTAACCAGAAAGAGGTAGGTGGTATCCAGTGCTAATGAAAGAAAAAAGCAAGGTGAAGGGGCAGACAGGACAGAAAGGGGTGCTATTGTGTCTCTGGTAGTCAGAGAGGGTCTCTCTGATACAGTGACATCTGAGCAACAGTGTGAAGAAATGGGGTGAAGCTAGCCAGTATCTGGGGTAGACGGCAGTATTCCAGGCAGAGGAACAGTAATAGCAAAGGCCCAGGGTGGGAGCATTCCTGGGAGGTTTGAGTAAAGCAGGGAGACCAGGATGGTAGGAGTGAATGAGTGTACAGAGTGGCAGGAAATGAATTTGGGGTGGCAGTTGGGCCCATATTGGGTAAGACTTTATTGGTGATGGTGAGGATTTAGGTTATATATTCAGAATGAAATGTAAGCAGAGGGTGACATGATTATGTTTCAATTTACGTTTCAAAAGGATCCCTTTTTAATTTCTTGAGAAACCTCCATACTGTTTTCCCCAGTGGCTGCACCAGTCTGCATTCTGGCCAACAGTGCACAAGGGTTCCCTGTTCTCCACATCCTCACCAGCACTTACTCTTTATTGTCTTTTTCATAATAGCTGATCTGCCACGTGTAAGGCGATACCTCATTGTGGTTTTGATTTGCATTTCCCTGATGGTTAGTGATGTTTTGAGCATCTTTTCATATGCCTATTAGCCATCTATATATCTTTCACGGAAAAATGTCTATTCAGGTCCTTTGCTCATTTTTTAATAGATTGTTTGTTTTTAGATGTTGAGTTGTAGGAGTTCTTCATGTATTTCGTATATTAACCCCCTTATGGAATGTGTCATTTGCAAATATCTTCTCCTATTTAGTGTACTGACTTTTTGTTTGTTGATGGTTTCCTTCGGTGTACAAAAGCTTTTTAATGTGATGTAGTCCCATTTTTTATTTTTGCTCTTGTTGCCCTTGCCTGGGGAGACATATCAGAAAAGATACTGCTACGATCAATGTCAAAGAGTTTACTGCCTTTGTTTTCTTCTAGGAGTTTCATAATTTCTAGTCTCACATTTAAGTCTTTAATCCATTTTGAGTTAATTTTTGAGTATGATGTAAGAGGTACAAATTTCTAGTTACAAAATAAATAAATTGCAGGGATGTAAAGTGCTCATGGGGAATGCAATCACTGGTATCAAAATAACCCTGCACAATAGCAGCTGGTTACCAGACTTAGTGTGATAATCATCTTGTTAGACACAGTGATGTTGAATCACTATAATGACATCATAGTGTTGTTAATGTATAACTACCTTATACACCTAAAACTAATATATAGTATATGAACCATGTTTTAATAAAAATTAATTAAATAGATAAAATAAGAAGATCCTTCTGGCTGCCAGATAGAGAAAGACTGAGGCAGAGGGTGGGCAGAATGGATGGCAAGAGCGGAAGCAGGGAAACTGGTCGGGGGTGGGGGGGTGACAGTGACCATTGAGGGGGAGGGCAGCAGCTGACCCAGCACAGTGAGGCTGAGTGGGGTGCCCACAGTCAGGTTCTGAATGTATTTTCCTGGCGGACTTGACAAGATTTGCGAATTGGTAGGATGTGGGACGTGCATGAAAAACAAGAGTATTGAACAACTCTAAAGGGTCTGACTTCAGACCCTGGAAAGTTTCAGCTGCCACTAAGCCTGCAAAAGTTAGCAGAGTTGTGTGGGTGAAGGAGGAGAAAGGTGAGGAATGGAGAGATGATGGTCTGGGGCACATTAGGTTTGATATATCACCAATGATTTGAATATTGACATAAGGTGCCAATTGGTAGAATGTGTTTTGCTTTAATTAAAATAAATGTAAATTAGGAGCATATCGTCATGTATCTTAAAATCTTTTCAAATTAACGTAGTTATTCTGTGAGCATACCACCATCATTTATGTTTATAATAAAACTTATTGATACATCTTTATTTTTGCTTCATAACTCACACCTCAATTTCTAAAACAGGGACTGTCACTAAAGACAGAGCATCTTGCCCTCATGACAAGAAGAGTGGCAAGCTTATCGATGCCTCCAGAGAGTCAGCTTTTCTTATTAGGCTGAAGAAGCCTTGTTTGAGTTTTTGGAGCCTCCCTCTTCCTGCCCCAAACCTCCCCTCTGTCACCTTCCATGAAGTCCAAAATTCTTCCATTTGAAAAGATGTAATTATTTCTTCTTAATTGCATGCTACTCTTACTCAGATTGTAGTATAAATGCAAAAATATTTATGTATACCTTCCTTCAAGGGAAACATTTTCTCATTCCGTTTGGCATAGTATCGTGTCCTCTTGCTAGGTATATTAGGAAAAAGGAGTGGTGGCTTGAGAAAAGAAAGAGAAAATAAACCACAACGTTGGAAGGGAGAATGGAATCAGAGACAAGTGAACCTGGACTTGAATCTGCTGGTTCAGAGGGAGCTGAGACATGTGCAAGAGGGATCTCTGAATTCTCCTCTGCATTGATTCATCCAAGACCTTATCATCGACGCGGATGATGACTTCCATGCTTATCTCCAGTGCAGGCTTCTCCTCTGAACTCTGCCTCCTCGATGCCTCCATTTGAATGACACCCCATTTCAATGCTCTGTTCTGTCTACAAGAAACATTTTTCTCCCAAAGCCCCCTTGGCCTACTTAACTTCCATTCAGCACTCATATCTCAGCTCAAATCTTCTTCCTTGGGGAAGGCTTCCCTGCCATCAGGACCAGATGGAATTCCCCTGTTAATACACCTTGTCACGCCCCTGCCCTCCTCTCACAGCACTTACTCTCTTCATAATTACGCAGTACTTAGGTAAATTTCTGCTTAGTGTCAGGGACCCCACCAGGCCCTAAGCCCTTCAGAGTACATGCATGTCTCTTTCACTCTGTGCTGTATGCATTGCCAGATCTAAGCTCTTGGCTGGTATACAAAAAGCACTCAATAAACACCGATGAATAAATGAGTGGACACTGCATTAGTGCGTACAGACAAAAGTGAAAGGGTCACTGCTGAAGCAAAGACTCTATGGTACACTGTATTTGAGAGAGACATCAACTCCAGCATGCGGAACTGAAATGAAGTTAAATAAGGTTGATGGCAATGTGTTCCCATATTGGCTTTGGGTTTTATTATCTCATCAAGCATCAACATTATTCTGTTCCTCTATAACCACAGTAGCCCCAAGCTCCTCCAAAATAGAAACAACTCAGGAAGTTACTGAACCAATTGTCAGAGAACCAGACACAGAAAGGGGAGATCCCTCATGTCCACCTTCCCTACAGTACAGCCAAACTATGTTATAAATACTGTATTGGAATTATAGAGAAAGGGTATCTTCAAAAGCTTTCTACCAAGGAGGAATCTGAAAGGTCAAACTCATAGTAAGAGTAGAAAAGCGGTTGCTGAGCTGGGTGAGGGGGAGCGGACAAACACAGGGCAAAGGTACAAACTTCCGGCCACACAGCGAGGAAGGGCTGACGGCCTGGTGTGTAACATGGTGACCACAGTTGACAACACTGTCTCGCATAATGGAAATCTGTTGAAAGTAGAAAGCAAATGCTCTCACTGAGATAAAAATAAAAACCAAATAAATCTTTGATAACAACTTTATCAGTATTAGTTTATATCCAAAACAATTTCAACTAAAAGTTTTGATCTAATCCACCAGCCTGGATGCAGAAAACAAGAGAAAGTAGAGGAAAAGGGTGGGTATATAAAATATAGAGAACATTTTTAATAATCAACAGTACTTCCATTTAAAAACAAAAGCTTCATATCCCAAGTATCATACTCAACTTCTTTTTGGCAAGGTCTAACTCTGACTGCAAATGTATATAAATATTCAAACACACACATTTCATAGCAACCACTTAGCCACTCAAATGTTATAACTACAAGAATGGTTTTTCTTAATGGAAATCAGATACAAACTTTGCAGAACAAAAGTTTCCATTCTGGCCATGTATATCCATTACAAACAACTCTTATAAAACAAACTCAAAAGCAGATCCCAAAACCCTTTTGTCATTAAAGATACATTTCCTGTGATAATAGTGAAGTAAGATGGGAAAAACAAACATGCAGAAATGCAAATTAGTAGTTTAAAAAAAGGACTCAAAATGAAAAACTTTCAAATACACCCAGGCTAAATGCTTATGCAAAGGTAAGAAGTATGTTAAAAACACACTTGTGACACATTTTTTCAAAATGAATTAATTTTCTTTGAGAATGATTAATGTTTGATACCTCCTTCATCGGACGGTCTTGTTACCTCACTGCAGCAGGAAAAGCTAGGGTAAACCTCAGACATTTCTGACTTGTCATCTCCCAGAACGGTACCGAAGGTACTGCTCGAGTAAGACCGAGACCGTTGTCTCCTATAGTGACTTGCCTTTTCTATATTGGAGGGAAAATATTCACACTTGTGATCAAGTACATTGAAAAACATAGGAAACAAAAAATTATTAGAAGTTTAACAAGGAGGACAGACAATCCCTTATTAAATAACTCAAAAGCTCCATATTATAAATTCTAACCACCTATTCCCCAAAATCAGCATAGATTGTATCAACTATATAAATGACTTAATGATTATTATACTCATTTTTTAATCTAGATTTTAAAAGAGGTATGAGGAATAGAAAATTGAGAAGAATTAAGAAAGCATTAGCCAACTAATAAATTTCTATCAAACGTAATGACTAGTTACAAATAATGGCTTTCAAGTGTTACCAACATGCAATATTGGTTGCCTTTTCTTTATTTTTAGAAGCTTAAATGACTATTTGGCTGATTGTGTGGATCAAATTGACTATTAAAAATTAGAAGCCCCATTTTGCTTTGGGCTTTCCATTTTATTAATGTCAACGATAAAATCTAAAGTAGAAATCAGAGAGCAGGACAAGAACTAAATGATATATCTATTTTTATTGTTTAAAATAATTGCATCATTGTCAAAGCTTTGGTTTGCTAAACACAGTATGAAAGTCAGAAATGCCAAATCAGCTATCATTATACCCAGATACCCAAACCATTCAGTTTTTGCTTTTAATTATAAATATGCAGTCTAAGTTAAAAGTCAAACTTCCTATGAAAACTATAAATTTTACATTATATGAAAACTCAGAAGTAAGTTTTAGGGAGACTTGTAAGTTTATTTTAAGACATTTATGATGCTATATAGATAACTTCCCAATGCTTTTATATATAATTCTTTAACTCTACCTTTGAAAAGTTGTAACAGCTTTTTTCATGAAACAAATCTTTTTTTAAGACTTCGCAGTTTAGTGCAGTGCAAATAACTGAAATAACCGCATTGGAAAGCAAATATAGCTACGTTCTAAATGCCCTTTTAAAAGAATCTAGTACAAACTAATTTCACTACACAAAAAATTCCTTTTCAAGTTTTGTTTTCATAAATAATTAACGGCATTTTAAAGCAGCCTGGCACTCTTCTGGTTTTCCAAACCTTGACTTTAAAGTTTACGTCACACAGTAGGCACAATGAACCTCTACAGTGCAGAGCAGCTGCCCCTTCAGGACAAAACCACGTAACGGGGAGGGATGCAAAGTACAAGCAGTACCAGAGAGCATATGGAGACTCCTAGACTGAATGTTGTCTTCTAGGGGGTCAATGTCGAAGATAGAGCCGGGATCTGTGCGCCAAACTTTGAGGTCTTTCACCAAAGGGAAAAAAATCAACAAATCAAGAATGAATTTAAAAAGTCAGCACCAAAGAGAGTCACTAGAAAGTCTTGAAAGTGACATATGTAAAGGGCAAACATGGAATAAGCAAACAGACTGCGATACAGACATCAAAGAGAACAAAGAAAATTTGTGTTCACCAGCATTTGTTAAGAAAACTTTATGGTCAAATTTAAGTTGCCCTGTTTATTCTTCATTGTCCTTCCACACGAGTCATTCCCCAGCACACGAGCACACCAGCCCACTCAGTGCAGCCGCCCCCCATCCCTGACCCTGGTCACTTGTGCTCCCCACACGCCAAAACAGGTACGTATTTGGTGAAAACTCCTGATGAAGGACATCTGAGTAACTCATGGGAAGTGACTGAGAGATTTTTTTCTGAGAAAACAAAACAAAAAAATTCCCTCCCTATAACAGAATACATTTTTTAAATGTAAGCAAGTACCACCCAGTTTTCATTCTGAGCCAGTGAGTGTGAGCTAATCCAAGTAGATACCTTTATCTGAAAAATAATAAAGCAAGGCACGGAGCAAGGACCAATGGGGGATGGGAAGATGAACAAGGAAAAGCTTCCTGCTGTCCATGGACCACAGATTAGTTCGCTGCTGTGGTCAGTAAGCAGACTGTGCAAGCCAGTTTATTCTCCTATTTTAGCTGGAGGCAGAATCTAAATCTAATAACTTCCGGGTTTATCAGTCTCTCTACCTAATGGTTATCAGGTCCTAAAATGATCTGTATAGTACTGTACCAACAACAGGAAAATAAAAACCTAGTTAAAGAGGTCAATTATTTTTACAATTAGTGCTAACACATGAGCCTGTCAAACATACACTTCCCTGACCCATGTCATCGCTGAATGGCCTTTCATGAGATCCAAAACCCTTTTACATTTCAAGGTTAAGTTAACCTAACACTGAGATTACTGAGAGGCACTGTTACGTGACAACCAAAAATATTATTTGAGAAATATAACTGGACTAGCTACAATAATTTAGAGGCTACCTGCTCTGAAGAAGACAATAGTCTTTTGGAAGTATGGTTGTTGGTACATGCTGAAAAATTAATAGCTTTGCTGTCTTATCCTTAGACTTCATAGGATCCTTGCTATCTTAGCCACCTTCAAACACTGTTCCTAAGACTTCCCCTGACTGACTAGAAGGAACAGCCAGAAAAGAAGTTCTTTGCTTTCTGATTTATGGGGCTTTCAGACAGCTCTCAACTATCCCTGATTAGAGGTAATATTTAAAAAACATAAGCTATTCATGTTATGGCATGCCATCAGAATCTCTCTGGGACATCTATTTGTAGTAAAAGGACCTAAATGGGATTATTTCTGTTATTTCTGTCACCCGTGCAAAGGATGTCTGTGGTACAATGTACTGATCAAATACATAAAGTAAAAACAAAACAATTATTCAACCCTTGTTATCACCCATGTCTAATATTTGAGCTGCCTCTTTGCTTAACACGTAGAAACATTTGTAAGACCAGAAAGTTATTAAAGGCAGGCGTCTAGTTACAGAAAGGACTGGAACTTTACCTGGCGAATGCCATGAACCCCATTCAACAGAGTGCAACAACAACACTCCGATGGGCACTACAGTTCCAGCTGGGCACCACATCAAACACTGGAGGTCAAGTCTGATGAAGAAGGAGGCTAATTCTAAAGCTTGGGCAAGCATGATCTTTTTGACCATGCAGACCTGCCAAGAAGGACCAGCAGCTTACCCACAATGATCCCGGGTCTCCTGTCCATCTCCACAATGTGAGGATGGACACCTTTGTAAGCAGCATCGCTGATGACCTGGGTATTCTTCCTCACTCGCTCTGTCACAGGGTCATCCACGACAGGAGTAAAGCCCCTCCCCTTTGTCTTTTCAAAATCTTCATGATATTTTACCTGAAAAAAAAGGAAAAACAAAATTAACTCAACTGAAATTTTCTGATTGTTACATAGCTCACAAAATTTTGATATAATGACAGCTGTCACTGCATCCGCTGTATCTGGATTATTTTCTGCACACATACAGGGTCCGGCAGAGGTAGCATCTGCCTAAGTGCAGTTGGTAGGGTAATAACATGGGTGTCATAGTTTATAGTTTTAATTTGAACATGTCATCTAACATGTTATATGGTGTGCTTGAGTGTGATATTGTTATATTACAGAATTACATGCTTATAATTTTGTAATAAAAGATTTTGTAATAAAAAGGGGAGTTATTTGTGCAGGACCCTGTTTATCCTTTCCATTCCAAAATTAATGTCTGACTTCAGCTTCTTAGCATGAGGAATCAAGTGGTGATATATTCATACTGTTTTGCATTATTATGGTTAGCAGCTCTTTTATATATATACCTTATATCAGTAAGAATCTTTAAAAGATATATGATCCTAGTTCCTCTCTAAAATGTACTAACTTAGGTACAAATTAACTTCCTATTTTTTAATCTTTAATATGCAATAAAATATAAGCCATCTCCACATACTTACTCAAGAAAACTATTTAAAATTAAATTGAGAGAGTTAGAAATAATGATACATATATTATATAATTATAAAATTGTATATATACTTCAAAGCATACACTTCTTGGGTTCTAAAATTGGATTAGCGTAATAGTTGTTTAACTCTGTAAATTATACAAACCACTGACTTTTATGATTTAAGTGGGTAAATTTTATGGTATATAAATTATATCTTATGAAACTGTTTTAAAATACAGGCACATTTTTAATCTCCCATGCAACATGCAAACACACCAAACTCTGTCTTAAAATTAATTGGGAGTAAGTCCAGCCAAATATCTTTCATCAAATGCATTTTTAGTCACCATGTTAGAAATGAAAACACGCCAAAAAAAATCACTGAGAAAAGTTATTTTATTAGACCATATTTCCATTACATTTCAGTGTGATTAAAATGTCTCCCCAAAAGGACCAGCCCATCCACACTCCCATGCTTCGCTAGTCGTCCAGATTAATGGGGAGCTGCCACAGTCAGCACATTCGGCGATGCCATTCCACAGGACATTTAACTGTGGGAAGAAGGATCCGGTGGCACCCTACCATGGAAATACGATTTTGTGCTTCTTTGACATGCCGCAGACCAGGTGTATCTAAAATCAGACTTGGTCTGCCTTTCATCTGTGTACGGTCCTGGGTATATTTTACCTGTAAATAGTAGAACATACTTAATAACACAATTATAATCTTAAAAACTTCATAACTTTTTCAAGTTTTCCAAATAAGTAAAATATATACAACATATTCTAAATTATTCCCCCAGGTAACTTGTTCAGTGAATTACATTTTATTTTAGAATAACAATCTAAAGTTTTACTCTCAGCGGTCTCCTTTAAAAACTATAGCAAAAATGGCCTAAATCGTTCTATCAACTGAAAGCAAATGTGTAAATGAACAATATCCACCAACAGTGCAGTCAGGAAAAGTGGTTACCACACTTAAATTGAACAGGGAAAACCCCAAACTAAATAAAACCTATATTGACTTCCCTGTTTCTATATTTCCCCATTTTCACCATGACACTGTTGAAGAGGGCACACCAATTTCCCTCCATGTCATTTTACTTCTCCCTCTGTAGGGGATAAGAAACAGTGAGAAACAAATCTAGTTTCCTGCTAAGCAGTCACAGCTTAAAGGTAATTTATGTTGAATTCAGTCAGCATCTCCTGACAGTAATGCTATTGGAAAGGTATAAATTCTAAAACCTAAATGCTGATCCCCAGGCCCAGAGCTCTTCTTGACAGCTGACCACTGGAACACTGATGCTTGTGAAGCTGATCGTGTACGACAATTGTCACACACCTGAGGGCACAGTGTGCTATTCAGTACCAAAACCCTGGCACTCAGAAGAGAGAGAACACTATACAGATAGGCACTGTGGGACCTCCATGAGTAAGTAATTTCTGTATGAAATGCATATAAAAAAATTTCCCTGTAAGTCCTTACTTTGGAGTAATGACTCATTTCTCATTTTGTTTTGCAAAGAGCATTTAACAATCCATATTTGATGGAACACATCTGTAAAATGATAATTACTTCACTTATACATGAAAGACTTTACCACTTTCAAAGACACAGGCTAAAATACATGAATCATTGTTTAAATGAACACAATATAGTTTAAAACAAAACATTAAATGTAACTGTTGGTCACATCTGGGAATATCAGTAGAGGGTTGTAAGAAAATGTCATTTTAAACATTGGCAGCTTATGGAAATCATCCAAAATAACACATGTACTTATTGCATATATCCCAAATGTTTCTTAAAAATATATTTTGCTTTCACAAGAAAAAAAACAGGGCTGCATGTAAACAGTAAACAATACATTCTTTGTGATAGTCCAAAATGAAGAAAACCACTTGCCGAACTAATATTCTCTTGATTCTTCTTTACTCTTTCCATTTCAGGAGTTATACTTAAAGCCGTAGCTCTTCCCAGCTGACCTTTATAATAAACCTGTCATTTCAGAGAACAAAAAAAAAAAAAAGCCTGTGTACTGTAAATCAATTCAACTAAATAAACACCTCATAGAGTTTATCTTAAAGAACTAGCCAAGAAAATCATAAAAAAAGAGGATGCTGTCAGAGTTCTAGTCATATTTAATATACTTGCATCTTAAATCAGTCTAATGTATTTCATGGCAGTGAATCCCTGTGAAGGCACTCGATATATGGGTATACCATCAGGAAAGCTGTAAGAAGCATGTCATCACAAAGGAACATGATGCATATCTTCATGGATGTACTTACAGGTGCCCCACCAATGTAGAATAGTACTACGCTGTTGTGGTTTCTTAGTAATTAACTGTGGCAGAACTCTCAAGTGGTTATCTTTAAATAGGCAACATGTCATGCATGAAAAGGCCAGCCTGCTTCCCACTATTCTGTTCCTCCTTTTCAATGACCATGTTCCTTTTTGAGAGTAATGGAGTCACGTCAAGTGTGACTCTAAATATAGTAGGAAAAGATGAGCGAGCGTCTACTTCTCCAAAATATAGTTGTTAGGAAAAGTACAAACAATAAGCTGCTTTTGCTTTATAATCTGGTCAAATAACTTGAAACGTTTAAAAAATATGAAGTTTCTTTGAACCTAATAGATTCCCAAATTGCCTCCTCAAAGGAACCTTATCTATATGTTAATGATTTCAAAAAAGGATTCTCTCAGTGAACCACGTCCACAGATTGCATAAACAGAAGGGAATCGGAGCAGGCTGGGAGTGAGTGTCTGAGTAAAAACTGACAGCCCCTACAAGTGCCCTTAACATAGGCCTGTTTCATGTCATCTATTTAGCTATGCACACTTTATAACTTCTCCCCAGACATCATCCAAAAATAAAGTTAATAGCTGGGAGTGGGCTAGGAAAGAACACACTCAGGAAGGAAAGGGAGTGGGAAAGCTGATTTGCAAGGCCTCCCTGCCAGGAGCTATGCTGAGTCCCTTTGAGGAACCATAGCAGCCACGCACAGGAAGACTAGATAAGAGAGTCACACAATAACCCTCAGCCAAAAAATCATCCTGGCATGTCCTAGGAACTCTCGGGGGAGAACGCCTGGCTACACTCATAAGACATGAGACCCTGAAACCTTTCCAATAAATTGACAGTCAGTTGAGAGCAGAAATCAGTATCAACTCCAGGTCATGAACATTTGTAAACACTATCCATTCATTGACATGTCAACAGTATGTTTGCTATCATTAGAAGGAAGTTGCTAAGATCACACATTGCTGATGTTCCTCTGGTTCTCTTTAACTCTCTTCAGCTCTGGTGGATCAGAAATTGCAGTGGCCTGTTTAATCTCTCCTTTGTACTTTACCTGTAGAAGACAAATAAGAATTTTAATAGATAGCACAATGGTCTCCACCCAAACAATATAAAGGATGAACCTCAAATGAACCTTATCCTTTTCCACAGCTTTTCCACAGTAGATATGCGTTAACCTTCCTGTTCATGTCTACTACTGGATTCTCAGTCGTCTGACTTAGCAAGCACAAGTGTTGTTTGTGCTTCTTGAAAATGAGTTGCTAGTAAATACTCTGCTGTTCAATATCAAAACTAACTGCAAAAATTCTGGGACTAAAAGTAATGGAAATTTAAGGGGAAAACATCAGAATGGAGTCATTATAAGAAAATACAGTGAGGTCACCATGGCAACCTGGGAAAGCCGGTGACTCTCTTTCTGACCCTAGAGTCTCAATCTTCAAAAATAAAACTATATGGGGAGGGCTGGGGTGGCGGGTTCGGGTGAGAATAAAAGACAGAAAACTGTACAAGATCAACAATTAAAATAAAAATTAAAAAAATCAAAAAAATAAATAAAAATGCCATCAATTTCTTAAAAAAAAATAAATAAAAAATAAAACTATAGAGGAAGGGATACAGGGGCTGGGCAACAAAAAAAGGTGAAGGGATTAAGAAGTACAACTGTCAGGTCCAAAGTAGCTGTCAGGGAAGGTGACGTATTACTTCATAAGGTACAATATATAAATGTCAAATCACTATATGTACACCAGGAACCAATATAATACTTCCTGTCAAGTATAATTTTCAAATAAATAAATAGTTTTAAAAAATTCTCAGGAACTCGTAAGTCTCATTCTCTAAGAGTCAGTCAAAACCCACCTACTTTTACAGGTACAGGATAGGTAATTCTAATAGTGAAAAGCCCAGTTGTGCTTTTACATATGATGTTTCCTTATTTGATATTCTGTTTCCTATTTTTTTTTTTTTAATTTTTGAGATAGCTTTTGTTTGGGCTTCTCATAGTGGTTAGAGACACACTGTCTTCAGAAGAATCACAGCACAGGAAATGCATCACTGCGACAGCCCAAAGAAGTTTGACCCACGAAATCTTATTGCTTAAAATCCACAATAACTGACCAATGGTGGTGTGCCTCATGTACGAATGTGTTAGCATTTGCAAATCACTGACTGAAACACAGATCCTCCACCAACCTCTTTCTTCTCAAATCGCCTAGAAAACCAGGCTCAATCAAATCTCCCTGGCCTACTAACTAGTCCTTGGACACCCAATTTCCATCTGTCTCCGCCCTCAGGATAGCCTCCTGGGGAGCACTGTGGCTGTGGGAATCAGGCCCAGCTTCCAGGTTCCACTATCCCCTTCTCCTGCCTTTAGGGGAGGATGCTGCAGGGAAGGAAACCTGAGAGGGCCAGAATTCATCCACTTGATCAGTTAACTGAAGGGGGATTCATTTTGTTAAACTTGATCTCCTTGCAGGCACCTCAGTGAGTTGTTTGGGATGTTTTTCAACATAGAAGGAAAGGCATCTGAGGGCTGCTGATGCACTCCCGTCCCCTCTCGCCACGCACCAGCTTCTCTGCGTGCACGGGACCTTTGCAGGGGGAGGTAAGCCCTGGGGTGTCTGCCAAACCCTGCTGGCAATTCTGAGCAGGGCTGCTGTCTGGGCTACAGCTAATCCAAATTTGTCCTTAAAGATCCAATGAACCTTCTGTCTGAAGTTCCACCTTCACTTTCTGTTCTGAGTGGCTGTGGACACCCCCGGGGACTGATACCAAGGGCCAAGAGTGGCCGAGGGAGGCTGGAAGGTTCAGAGCACGTTTCCACTTACAGGGAATGGTACACAGGCCTCTGAGTGTCCACAGAGCCATGTGCAAACTGCAGTGATGGGCAGAGCAAAACCTCTACTTCGAGGACAGTATCTCTGGCAAATACACCCAGGTAGAGTCAGACACTTGTTCAGTAAACAGTAAGTGCATGAAATAAATTACTTTGAGAGAGCCATATTTGCTCCAAATGTGTGGTTAATGAGCATATGGCGGCCATTCAAAGTACATTCACAGGAAAGGAAAACGAGGCTGGGGCTTCTCACACAATCAACAGACACATACAGGCTTCCAAAAAGTTGCTGCATATGGACTTCACTCTGTTCAACATGGATTTTGACCCCAAACGCAGACACTCCACCTCACAGTCTTGGATTTGTCTATTTTTTTACACACATATTTTTTCTTATTATAATGTCGATGCCTAGTCTAAATGTCATTTAAGAGTGGGTAAAGAACCACACTCTTCATAGGAAGAGGACTGGGCAGGGAATCTTAGTTTCAGCTGTTTGCTTTCTCCATTCAGATTGCTCCTATCAAAGCTCGTCCAGTCATCTGAAGCCAAACTATACAGTAATAAGGACCCTCTGGCCGGCCTATCCCTGGATAGTTAGGCTCTATCCATAGCTGCTACCACAGTTCCCCACTCACAAGTTGGGGGGGGGGGGGATTGGGCATGAAAACCACAGATAACCAAGGCATTTTTTCCAAGTGGGTTTTTTTGTTTTGTTTTGTTTTGTGTTTTTTGTTTGTTTGTTTGTTTAAGAAAGAAGGAAAACTTATTCAGAATCAAGAGAAAATACTGGGTGTGAGCCAGGCCATGGGGCTGCCCTTCCTCAGGGCCCACAGCCTTCTCATTTGCTCATGTAGAACAGCAAGACATGAAGGCCCACAGACTGTGTGCTTGGGCTGCAGGGGTCCTGGTCACCCAAGGGTACAGACCAAAGGGCACAGATGCAGAAAGCTACACCTCTACCCACTGCCACAGCTTAGTGCTTCCTGTGCACCCACAGAAGTTCCAGAGACAGCTCCACCCGAGCCAGTTCACAAAGTTCCTCCTCCTGGTTCCATCACAGCCAGGCTCTTTGAAGGCCATCTTGGGAAAGAGCCCCGAGACTTCCCTTTTCTAAACAGAATTCTTGCCTGCCGTAAGGTTCTTGTTCTTGTTTTCAGCTTTTTTATTTTATTTTTTTAAAAGAAAAACCAAAGAGAAGGCAGTATGATCTCGTGCACCTGAACCAGTCTGTGGCCAGCCAGAACCTGCTGGGCAGGGCCCTTCAAGGATGCTCAGTGATGCCTTGATCTCATCACCCGGAATTTGGAAACACGACAAGCCCCTACCCATCTACCACACAGCTGCCTGTCAGCTCATCCTGCCACAGACTAGCCCAAGTCCAGCTGTGCAGATGCTGGCAGTGACAGGTAACAACCTCTGGGTCTCTGGGGGCTTCCTTCTCTATCTAGGGCTAAGCCCTGCTGCCTCTCCCAGACTGAGACACAGAAAAGTTCTCCTACACTAACACCAGAGCAAAAATCCACTGTATCACCAAGAGTCACCTCAGGGCACAGTCTCTGCCCCTTCCTTGGGGGCTTCTAAAACACACATCTCTCCAACACAAGCAGGTAGTGAGGTATGACTTGAAAAGATGAAAAGGAGGATAAGGGTAGGATATGAGGAGTTAGTCACAGAACCAACTTCTCAGTCCTCCACAACACTGCTTCAGTGGCCAGGAAAGGCACCCACATGCCAAACTGTACCTGGAGATGCAGAAAATGCAGAAGTGGAGGGGGGAAAAAGAGAGAAAAGGATGAAGTAACTGTACCACTTTCTTTGAAAGTCACTTAATGCTTCTCTCACACTTCTTCCCTACCCTGTTGCTTTTCCAAATTCTCGGGTACAGGCAGGGCCTGCTCTAGCTAGGTGGGGGGTGCTGCTGGGGCATCTGGGGAGTCCTGCTCATTGGTGGTGTTCACCATCACCATCTGGGGAGGCACAAGGGCAGCCACAGCAAGTGGGGTCCCCAGGACCTCGGGCCTGCTCCTCATAGGGATGGCAGAGCCCTTCCTCCTCATCCCCAGGGGGCCACACATGGCAGCTGTCACAGAAGTGCAGCATTCCACCCAGAGCATCACCAATAAGTGTGTTCAACTCTTTGAGGTCGTCATGGTGGTGGCCCCTGTTGGCCACACACATACACCTCAATGCCCAAGTCACCCATAACGTGGCGATATCTGCCGAGTGTCTTCTCCTTGCTGTTGGGATGGGCACTGCCCTACTTGCAGCTGCAATCTTTCAGCAGTTTCTCCTTACATTCAGAATCCTTGCCCAGTGAGGCCCCATGGCCACATCCCCCAGGGCAGCCACACAGCCACCGGGCTCCATTCCAAGGGCTTTGGTGGCTGCTGGGTTGACTGACACATTGGTGTTGGAGGGCTCAGGGTCAGTGATGATGCCTGGGGGTCTCTTGCTGCTTGTGCTGGGCCTCTGGGAGCCCTTGGTGGGACTGGTGCCTGGGATCTGCTACCTACAAGGCCACACTGTACAGACAGCAGCTGTTGTAGCTGGAAGGCATGAAATAAAATGGCAGTGCTGAATAACTGTGGGCTTCCCGGTAGGCAATGAGGTCGATTTCAGGCCACTGCTGGGCCCGCAGGTGGTGCCTGGGTGCTTGGGTGCTTGCCTCAGTGGTAGTGGTAAACACAGCAGCAGCTCAGGATGATAATGATGGTCCAGTCCAGCCAGAACCATCAGAGTTCAGAGTTGTAGTTGCAGCACTGAACCTGTTTACAGCAGTGTCCTGTTGTCACAGATGCAGCTTTGAGTACCGGTACCCACTCAGGTTTCCTTATCCTGTGGGGGTTCAGCCCTGGCTGACAGGGGTCTAGGCAGCACCTGGAGGAGGAAGAGTGCCTGCCACCTGGAGCCTTCTCCTCTCAGTCCCCTTCCTGTTCTTCCTCCTCCTCCCTCTCTCCTCCTCCCTCCCTCCTTCACATTCCTCCTATTATTATTTTTATTATTCTGAATCTTGGTGAGTTTGAAGCTAAGATGGGTTTGTTTACTTACAGTTGATGGATAGCAGAATATTTAGCATGTATCAAGGGCTTAATAAATATCTAGTGAATAAATGAGTAAATTAGGGCAAAGAAACTGAAAGATTTTTAAAAAGAAGGTAAATCTCCCCCCCATTCCCACCATCCTCCAGGGATGTTATAAGGACAAAGCAGTATTCCTCCTGATTTTCTCCTCCACCTGGGAGAACGCACTCAAATTCTAAAGTCTTTTAAAATTACCTATTTGGAAAAATAAGGCTATTGGTTTTATGGTAAAAATTCCATTGGGGGGTAAAAAAAAAACAGAAAAAAATAACTATTGAGGGTAGTACCTTTGAAAGGATTTCTACATTCAGGAAGCTTGGAGAATTCCAGCCCTGCCCTTATTAATTGTGGGTCCCTGGCATGTTCTCTGACCTCCCGAAGACTTGCCTTCCCACAGCTACAACCCAGAGCAAAAGTTGTACGGACCTCATGGGCTCAAATAAGGCATGCAGTATGGGGTCCATATGAGAGGTACCACATGATTGTTAATTATCATTGCTTTATTAGCAATGCATTATTGAATAATCAAGTTCTCCATTTTATTTATAAAATTCCCTGCTCTGACATTATGCCTTAGAACTCCAGTCAAGCCAGGTCTTCTTTCAACCTATTCCAAATGATCATTTCTGTCTTGGTTGACAACAGACCCGCGACTCTCCAGGCCCTTGCCTAGATACAGTTTTAGAGATTTACCAGCTAAATCACAAGGTCCACAAAGACAGGAACTGGGTCTTATCCATCTTTGTGTACCAGTGACCAGGATAATGTCTGGCATACTGGTGTGCTTAGTACAGATTTTAAAAATAAACAATCATGGCTAAACTATAGCAAGACAGTCCCAAGTCTCCTGTACTCACACGGGAGGGCCACAGTTCATGCCCTTTCACCTGCAGCTTGTGAAAAGGACCATCCACTCTGCAGAGGGCTCAAAGGATTTCAGAGAGCATTGTGAAGAATAAAAATAAGTAGCATTTAATAAAATGTGAGAAAACAGAAACAACTTGCCATACTCAGCTGCTCCTGGTTCCTCCTCACTCTTTCTATCTCTGGCGTCATGCTCACGGGGGTGGCCCGGTAGCACTGCTCTTTGTACTGGAACTGGGAAACAAGGCACAAGGCACTGTGTGACTGTGGGGTGGAAATGGGTACCCACACCCCAGAACAGGTGGCAGGAAATGCACGTGCTGGAACACTCATTAGTTAGAATCTTCATTGGGAATGTATAGCTATCTAGCAGTATGGAAGCTTTCCTGACCTACTGCACAGAGGGGCTTTTTCTTAGCCAGGGGATCACACCCATTATTTCTGGTCAGCTTCCCCAACAACTGCACATCATCTCAAGAAATAAATGAGCATCCAACACAGAGAAAAAAAATGGTATGTCTGTCAACTGAATTTTTGACAAGCAAACGTAAAACTTGAGGTTAAAATCCCATTATAAGGAACTCCATAGAGACAGTCTTAGTGCTTTTTTAAAGTTTAAATTTAGCAGTAGGGAATTTTTTTCCAAGAAATCACCAGGCCTACAGATAAAATGGAATTGACATTCCACTCTTAATAGTGAATGTGCAAGCAAAGAGAAATTTGATAAGCTTGGAAAATACGTGAGAAAGGGGCAGGCCCCTTCTGCCATGTGGGACTTTCCTTGTGCCATGCATGGTATGTAGTTCGAGAGGTTAAACAGGCTGTGGGTCTGGGATAATTGTCTGAGTTGACGTAAGAAAAGGTCTAGTAGAATCTCTATGGATGGCAAGACACAAGGGGATGACTCTGGGTAGAACTCAGAAGAAAAACAATCTATAGAACAGGACTCCTGATGTAGAGAGATGATTATGGTTGATTTCTAGTGGAAGTAGGTTTCAGGACATAAGTTTGATGTGGAGACTGTTCATATCTTTTATTCATCCATTGACAAATATGCTAAGCACTTTGCAGGCAACATCTCACTTCATACGTTAGTCTCTGTGTTATGGATGACTAACGGAAATGGAAGTTTGGAGAGGTCCGTGGCTTACGAAGGTTATAGAACAAGTAAGGTCTGGAGGTGGAACTGAACCTACAGCCCAAGGTCCACATTGTTCCTCATTATTCCAGTGTTATCTAAATTTCTTCAATTTATACAATCCTTACCTGTATGCCATGCCAGATACCACCTGTTTTGTGATTTATATTATTAGTTTTCATTTAATTAACTAGCTACTATTTTCTAATTAAGTTATTTTTAAGGGATTGTTATGTTTCTATGATAAATTGGGGACACTAAGACAACCTAATCACAATGTCGAGGTCCAATAACAGGTAGGCCACTTAACCACATCTATGTATGGAACGCATTTAAGGGACATTGTGGGACTCCCAACTGTCCCCTTATGCCCTGGACCACTTCTCTCTCCACTGCCATTTCATGCCACCCTTCACCCCAAGTACCCATCACACTAGACATCCCTTCCCTTCTTTCAACAAGCCTTGCATCCTGAATACAGTCAGTTGCTCTGCCAGGATGGCTCTTCTTCACAAAGCCCACCCCAAACCCTTATTAATTCTTCAAGGTCTAACTCAAATGTCACTCTTTCTCCAAGAGTTTTCCTCTCTCCCACTGACACAGCCTTCCTTCTCTGCATTTCTACAACATTTTGCAATAGGAATTATTACTTATCGTTAAATGAGATGTTGCATATAAAGTACCAAAAAGTAAACCCAAAAAATATTAGTTACTATAATAACACTTAAACAGTGCATAATTTTTACTTAGTCTTATGTTTGTTTCTCCTGGAGACCTTGAGAATATTCACAGCCCCTAACTTACAGTGTGCCTCGCTCATCTTTGAATTATTCCAAGAACAAGAACACAGAAGGAACTCAATGACTTTTTTTTCAATAAGCAAATGCATACGAAGCATTCTGATAGTGTAATGGAGGACATAAAGATGTGTGAAATCGTGTCTCCACCTTTCCAGAACTGGCCCGCTTGAATGGTAATCATTGTAATGGGACTTCACATTTCTAAGTATCCTGTATGGTGCTAGCCAGTAAAACAGAAAACAATACTTAGAGAAATATGATCACACATTGCTGATATTCTTCTGGTTTTCTTTAACTCGCTTTAACTCTGGAGGATCAGAAATGGCTGTTGCATGTTTTATCTCTTCTTTGTATTTCACCTGCATATTTTGTAAAAAATATAATGTATTATTTAACACGAGATTTTTAGAAAGTCAAGAATTCTTCATTTATAACCATTGCATAATTGAAATTTTATAATTCCAACATTAATTTTCCTTCCATAAGGACACAAATTTTTATTTTACAATTTCAAAATTCCTTTCTGTACAGTGTGAGTTAAGTCCAAATCTATTCACCTATCCATCACTGTAGGAGTTTTTAATTAAAGTGAGCAAATGTTGCTTATGAAAATAAGTTTTATCACTAGGCAGATGCACAAAAATCCTTGGAAATTATCTTCAGTAATATAACAATTTATTATTTTCTATCCAAAATGCAGTTTCTATTTATTAATATGTTAATTAAAATTTACCATGTGTATACTTAAAGGCAAAAGTCAAATTGTATTAGCTCCAGAGACTTGGAAACACTGCTTATTTGACTGACAGAATTCAAATAATCCAGAATAAGGAAAGAAATATATGTGAGCACAACAAAAGAAGAGAAAGAGGGAGTTGGAGGTACACGTTCTAACAGCAGAGGCCACCGTGTCCTGACCACTATAGAAAAGCCAGTGGTGGGAAGTCAGGAAGTATCTTCCACCCACACAATTACATTGTGGAAAGCCAGCCTACATCCTGGCTCACAATTCATTGAAAAGCTCCTCTTTCAAATCAATCCAACAGAAGGCAATACCAGCACACAGTTACGCATCTGACAAGAAACAGCTCTTTAACTTAGGAAATGACTAGTGATACCATCATGGCAGGTGTTATTTAAATATGTCTAAAATTCATGGAAGATCAGATTCAAGAGAAAGGACACAAATATATACTTGTATGTGAAAACACAGGCTAGAGTTAAGAGGCACACCTTAAAATTTTACAAAGACTTAAATCTACGAAACACATTTTAGAAATCACTTGGTAATGCTTAAAGTGATTAAGGCTGAAATCTATGCTGAGAGTCAAAAAAAGCAATACCTAAATATCTCAGATATCTTCTGTGTTTCAGTGTCTGTGGATTTAATGTGAGTGAAAATGCCAACCTTAGCCTGGATCCAAGAGTTAAATTGAGAGGACACTGAAACACGCCACCTCTCGATAAGATCCAAAGATACGGCAGTTCTTAGAGAAAGCTAATAGCTAAAACGCTTGTACTCTGGAGGTGGAAAATGTCGGGATCTTTAAATGTTAGAGAATCATATCTTGGTTTGACAGATCTAGCTAATCTTGAAAGGGCAGCTTTCCATTTGAATACTAAACAGAGGCTTATGGTCCAGCCTCATGGAGACACAGAGCTGTGCATTTATTGTTTGCTAGAAGAAGCGGTGGGACGCTGGGAGGAGAAATGATAAACTGTACTCTGTGAGATTTTCCTCGGGTGAAAAGTTAAACATGACAACAGATGAACGTTTTTGTTTTCCATACAACTCTACACTGATCAAAATGGCACAGTCATTTCACTGCAAGCAATAGAATTGCATGCTACAGAACATTTGTAACATTATATTCCAGTACATTGATGGGTACATTTTAAATATTATCATTTGAAAGTGAAGGAAACAAACATTTTTACACTTCCCAGCCAAACTAATTTTTCTACCGGGCCCGAGTGCTGCCTGAGACAGGCTCTCGCCATGGTGGAGCACAACACATTTACACGCCCTCCTCATCGGACTCTTCCTGTGCTTCCCGCAGGAGATAGCTTCATTCATGCTGTGGAGATTTTATAGCACCAGTATTCTGTAGATATTTTGAAGTATGTTTTACTATAGCACTGATTGCCTTTCCTGCTCTTTCTCCCCAAATGCTTATGCTCATATTCTAAAACAAATGCCACATAAGAGCGGCATTCCTGACAGATGAGCTGCATTGAGGAATTTTTTACTTGGATTACTTAAAGAAAGGCTCTGCCTCCAAGGGTGAAAGGTGGACAGAAGGTCAAAAGTGGGGTTTAAAAAGAGAATGCTTTTCATTTCCTTTATAGAAAACTAAATATACCTGGAAGAATACCTGTTGAGGTAAGGAGAGCAACTATCCATTGTCCATGTCAGGCAATGTTGTTGCTGTACCCATAACATTAAGCACCTCCCCTACCCTTCCCCAGCTCAGAAGGAATTGGAAGGTAAGTTAATTTACAAATAAGAGTTAGGTGCACATTTTTCTTTCATAGAAGTGGAAGAAGTAGAGGTAAATGGGGACTCTGAAATCTTCTCTTAAGCCACCAAATAAATGTTCTTTAATCATTCTCCAGGGTAAAATTCCCTTCTTCCAAGTTGTGGAGAGTTACTGAAATTTATCCTTTCTCGGAAAAATTTAATGCAGTGAAAATTCTGTTTAAAAAATAAAATCTAAGCCTACATTTCATGACTGTGCTGTTGAAGTGATTGATCTCCTGTGCACTGTGATTTAGCAAGATGAAACACTGCTTTACACTGTGCTGAGTTCAAGGGGAATAAGGCTAGTTTCCTTCTGAAAGTTAAATCTTTGATATCTGATGAAATAACATGTCAACAAAGTGAAGAATAAAAGAAAAAGGTAACCAGTTTAGTAAAGAATGATAAATATTTATCTAACTTACATTTGCTTTTGGAAAGAATAATTAATGCCATAAAGAACTTACTGAACTAATATTCTCCTCATTTTTCTTCACTCGTTTAATCTCTGGAGTCTTTTACTGCTGTCCCAGCTCCTACTTCTTTCTTATAAAATAGGTTTATTATAAGAGGAGGAAAAGAATAGCTATATACTTCTTAGCATCTGAGCCCTAGACTCGATTCTTATTAAAGAAAGACTATTTCTCAGGTCTTAGAGTAATATGAATGCAGCTTCTATTTATGAGTACCAATGACATTAATCAATTAAATAATCCATTAGGAGAATGAATATCCAACTTTGGAATGTCCAGCATAATCTTACAAGTAACCCTCTTATGCATGCTCTAGGGCATGCTTGGTATTTTATATGGCTTTAGATTTTTTGCTCTAAGAATGTAAGTTGGAAAACTAGAGTTTCCTTCTTCAAATATAAATGTGACACGGGTATCTGAGAAAAATCAAAGTGCATATTATAAAAGCTCACTAAGCAATTATCATTTAATTCAAAACCAGCATGAAATTTTAAGCATGTTATTCTCCAAACACAAAAATGCCCTTGTTGTTCTCTTCAAAGAAAATATTAGCTCTATCTTCAACCTCAACATAATTCAGTATTTTCCTCATCTTTTATTTATTGTTAACCTCCTCACATTTCTCCACCTCTACCAACACCTACCCCATTCAAACACAAAGCGAATCAAAAAACAAAAATGTTCTACAAAACAAACAAACAAAAAAATCAAAATGATTCTAAGAAAGCAATGAGGACAGAACAAATCCTTCTCCTGACAGACCATAATCCAGAAGACCCCAGTCAGGGCTGGGGGAGTGCAGCACGGAAGATGTTTCCCTCCAAAAGCCAGAAATCTACATACCATGGAATCACAGGAGACAAGGGCCAAGACACCGCCTTTCCTCTGACCCTGCCTTCCAACTGGACTCCACTGCTTAGCACAGCCTGACTATGAAAACCTAGAGGTACCTGTCTGGCATCAGTGCTCGTCAACGTATTACAAAGTAAAAAATATTCCAGAAGTCATTAGACTTAATAGAATTTATACACTGATGAGATATTGGCTTAGCTACTAAATGAGCAAATTCTACATTGAAAAAAATGGCTGTGTGGTCAATTTTTATCATTTTAGAATTCAAATTCATATACCCATTAAACATAGACCCAATTTCTTAATTAATGGTGCTGATACAGTTCTTATTGCTCAAAATAAAAAGTATGAAAGTTTAAGAATTGGTTAAAAACTAGTAAATTCCTAGATATGTTATCAGTGCAAAAAAATCAGTGACTAAGAAGGAAATCACTTCATATGACTATTTTCATCCTCAAGGTAAAATCTGTGTAGAAGATTAAGACCTCTTTCCTGAATGAAATTTTAATACAATTCAGTTAAAAATAACTGTAGCTTGTTTGTACCAAAGAAGAAAATTTTGAATTTGTAATTCTACAACAATCATAATACATTATAACTTAAGAAAACATTTTGTATTTTCATTAAAGACATAAAGATAATACATCTGATAGGAAATTCAAGCAATGCAGCAAAAACTCAGACAATGAGGGAAAAATAAAATTAAATTTCAAGGAGGCAACTGAAAAGAAACAATGGCTTCTCACCGCACTGATGTTTTGTTGAGTTGTCTTAATTCTCTGAATTTCAGGAGTATCTGCCACAGTAGAATAGTTAGAAAGCATCTTCTCTGCTTCATCTTTATACTTTTTCTGGAAATATGACCAGTTAATATCAATCCAAAACTTCGCATGCATATGTGCATGTATGAAAGAGACAGACAATGAACGCGATATTGCTTCGAATTCTGCCATACCACAAGGCTATAAGTTGCATCTTATGACTCAAAGCAGTGGTTGATACAACCACAAAAACAAAGGGAATATGCAAACAGGGTAAGCCAACAGTGCAGGGAGCATCTCTGTTCAGGTAGTGGTTGCCACCCCAGTCCATTCCATGGCCTCGAGAGGGCTGGTCCTCTGTGCCACTCTATAGACCCTACTCTTTCACGAGCAGTCCCATCCCTTTTGGAAGTTGCTCCGTAGTTCCCACAAGGCACCTGGTTCTCTACACCTGCCTGTTTCCATGCTTCTGGGTTTAGAACCTAAACCCGGAAAGATACCTTTGCTTTAATCAAATGTATCTTCCTACTTCAAATAAAGATACATTTGATTAAAGCAAAGGTACTTTGCCTGAAGATAAAAATCTCAATTTTTATCTACTAAATGTACTATTATGAGCTCTGATACAATCTTGGTAATACCTCCCACTAGTACCAGCATTTAATAATATCTCCTATGTAACAGGTATTGTTATAAGTATTGAACACACATTAGCTCATTTAATTAACCCACAGATAGTATCATAATTTCCTCTTACCAATGGGGAAACAGAACCATTAACTAAGAAGTGTCAGAAGTAGGATTTAAAACCAGGTGCTCTAATTCCCAAATCAGTAATGTTAATCATTATGGCATACAATTACTTGTTAGGAAAAGTAATTATTTTTCACGTTGAAATGCACCATAGCATTATCACATCCGCTAGAACTCCACTGTACACAAAATAATTAAAATTCCTTAAAATCAGATGTATCCTTGTACCACACTCAAAAAAATCAACACTGGTAAGTTAAAACAGAAATTCTGACAGCCCACGCATTACCTCCTCTGGAAATCCTTAACTCTTGAATCCTTTACTTTCTGGTAGTGTATATCATGGTTTGTAATACTCTACTTACACGGTTATTTGATAATTAGATTACCTGTAGCTCCTGCAGAGCAAAACTATATCTAATTTTGCATGTACACAGGTACTCATTTGTTGAATGAATAAATGAGCTTGGTATTCTTAAAACAGCAACTTCTCTCCATTGACTTAAATGCCCATTTGTCTAGTTTACGCATTTATCTAAGAGATTACTTCAGCTGATACAGTTAGAACCAACTTCTCCAAGTTTAGGTATGCCATCATGAGACACTGAGGACAGATGAGCATGCAAATCTGGACCATCCCACCTGCTGTGTCCCCTGAGGAGGTGGAGAAGCAGGCAGCTCCTCTGACATTTGCCTCTGCCATCTTGATACGCACAGTTTTTAGCCACCAGATGTTTAGTCTCCTTCCTTATGTTTTAACCAGAATTTTAACAAATTTGGACAAATTTGGTTAAAAGTTATTTTCAGTATAAACTGCATTAACCAAATTTAGTTCCTTGGTCAATTTTCTATAACCATTTTTTTGCTTCACTACTTATTGCCATTGGGATTCATTTTTTCCATGCAAATTTTATAGCAAGGAAATATTTCACTAATGATTATTTTTGCTCAAATCAGATTTTAATTCTTCTCTCATTAAATATTTTGTTTTGTGATCATTATTTCTCCATATCAAGTTTTTCTAGAGGATAAATTTAGCAAATCATATCTCACCAAGAAAACTTAGTTCTTAATTTTTAGTTAATATTCACTTTTTCACCTTATACTTTGTGTAATTTTTTTATTCACTCAGTTTTAGATGAAGCTGATTATTTTAATGATAATATTCATTATAAAATGGGTAAAAGACAACTCATTTGTAATCTTGTTTCTGTAGAGTGAACATTAAGGCCAAGTATGCTATAGGGTTGGTTTGTTTGTCTGTTTGTTTGTTTAAAAGGTCAAAATGTCCTTGGATGTAAAATAGGGGCCCAGCAGGTTAGCTCTGACAGTGAGTATGGCCTGCTGAATTGGATCTGTGGCAGCTGCTCCCCTCATTAGGGAAGTTCATTAAAGTTTCACTAGTGGTTCCTTTATACAGAGTGCACTGATTTTGAACTCAGTGCTCTCAAAAAGGTATCAGTCATGGAAATGCACAAAACACAAGGTGACTGGACACTAGAATACATTGTTCTGAGCAGCTTAACTCTCTACCAACCTGGCTATAGATTTCAGATGCCCTCTTGGCTCGAAGCATGTCTGGAATGTCCATACTCACTTGCATCCCTTTCCCTTTGATTTCATTTTCCAAGTCTTTCTTATATTCTATCTAAACAAAAAACAAACAAACAAACAATAATCTTCAGAGCTTTGCTTCGTCTCCCATAACAATGTGGGTATTTTTGTGTTTCAATCTCAAAGCCATACATGTAGAAATAACATTTATACTCTTTCTATGTACAATTCAATGTGTTTGTTTGAAACTTAGTATGTCATTTGTCTCTCACCTGGCTGGCCATTTCAGACGCTTTCTTGGCTCTCTGGATATCGAGAGTGTCTGGGCTCACCTGCATGCCCTTCCCTTTAATTTCAGTCTCCAGGTCTCTTTTATAGTCTTTCTGTAGAAAATAAAATATGCAATTAGGGCTCTAAAATAATTGATGTCATTTCAACATCAGAATCATGACTTTTGGAGATATGATGGACCTTTATTTTTATAGAACTACAGAGCTTTAACTTATGGTAGAAACATGACTTGAAACAACTTGTATATAATCAGGAGGATTTCTTCTACTCACCTGAATTAAGAAAGAAAATATAGTCAGCCCAGGGGAAATTTAATATTTCAATATAATAACAGTTGATAAATTATATGTGAATATATCACTCAGTTAATGAACATCAGTAGAATGGGATTGTAAAACTGTTGCTCTGTAGGGAACAATCGCCGGTGGCTTCCCTGAAACACGACCCCTCTTTTCCCTTCCTTAGTTGCCTGACTTACCACTGCTCCCCAATCTGAGCCATTCAGCTTGGGTGAGACTGAGCAGATGCATGGGCCCTGGGGGATTTAAACCAATCATTATACCCTACCCCTGGCTCTTCATGACTGGTTCAGGGATGGTGCATTCTTTTTGCATACGAGGTTTCAGAAGACATTTTCTTTCCTTCTGGACATGAAGAAACTAGCCCCAGGAGCTGCTAGATGCCCCTTTGCAAACAGAAGAAAGCCTAATTAAGAAATAGAAACTGAAACTGAATTATATTGTTTGAGTCCTATATCAAGCTATATCTAAGAATTCTTCTGCTGTTTGATACAAGAACAATAAAATATCTAATGATCCAATATCAAGCTAGCTTGAGTTGGATTATGTGTTAATTCCAAAATAACAAAATGGCATGCAAAAACATCTTAAGATACTCTGGTCATACTTTAAAACTAATGATTACAAAATTCAGCATACTGCACACTTACAATTGTGCGCTTTTCTGGATGCATGCTATTCTTCAATGAAAAATTTTTTTAAAACAAAAA
This sequence comes from Glossophaga mutica, assembly GCA_039655065.1. Lineage (NCBI taxonomy): Eukaryota > Metazoa > Chordata > Mammalia > Chiroptera > Phyllostomidae > Glossophaga > Glossophaga mutica. The sequence goes on from CM077303.1 coordinate 166,629,343, forward strand.
AAATTACTGTAATTATATTTCTTCCAAACCAGTTATTTACTATTGTGTTGACATATTCTTGATTTGTAGAAAACTGTTTTAAAGTAAATGTTGTCTTGTTTATTTATGATGTTCTAAATTTAGAGAAGTTGTAAATAAAATCCTCAAACCCAGAGAAAAATATTTTCCTATCTTCCACTCATAAATCTGCCTATTTTCACTTGCTTAGAGTCTCAGTTTCACTTTTCTGAATAAGAGTTCAAGTAATAATGTTTAAATGTCAAAAGAATAGCATTAAATTATTGCTATGTCTATAAAAAGCTCTAAGTTTTTAGTAAACTTCTTAATATCCCAAAACAAAACACTTCATTTGAAGGACAATACAGGCAGGAACTGAGTCACTAGTCATAGACAGCCACCAAGGTCGCATGGTAGAAGGTGCATCACTTAATTTTCCAATAGGAACCTTCGAATCTAAAAACATCTTCAAGCCCATAAATAGCTACACAGGACACTAGTTACATCAGTTATTTACTCATGCATATTAAAATACTCTAAATTAGAAGGCTTAAAAAATAATATTTACATTTCAAGATAGTACTTCCTTTTAGAGTCTCTGTCTGACTCATGTTTATTATTTTCCCACAGACTAAAGAAAATCACAAGGTCAAGCCCTTAGCTCCTGGATGGTTTGGCTTTTGGGGATCACTCATTCATATATGGCAACAATATACCACATTGACTTTACTTGAAAAAATAAACTTGGTACTATGGCAATGTCCCAAACTCTCATTGAAAAGGATTTGAGAATCTGTCAATTGGGCAAAATGGGACATGGCTATGATTATATGCAAATGAGACCCTTGGATTGCAAAGATAATAACATCTGGGCTACGTGTAACCATAGTACAGCTGACTCCTTTAGGCCTGTTTTTCCCCTAGGTTCTTAATAACTGAATGTGTACCATTTTCCTTTTATACAATCCCAAGATATATGGAGAAATCTAAATCAGTATATCATCAAATAAAATAATCTATTACCTACTAAGGAAAGGCAGGACATAAAAGTAGTATGTTGTAGAAGCCTGTTCTTAGGTAACAGTGTGAAATACAAAATTTCTGTTCTTTCCACATTCTTTCCTCCAGCAAAAGATGCTTTCTTTTGGCTTCAACTCTCAGTTCTATGAGGATGACTTTGAAAATTCTTCTGCAGCTCTGAATTATCCCTGCCCCATATTCCAGCCTAGTATCTTGAACTAGCACTGGATGTCACCCCCTCCTCAAAAAACAAAAATTTCAGAGAATTCTGAGTAGTGATTTGATCATTACTGGATAGTTAGTTACTCAGAAATCCTAAGACGTTACCATAAGAAAGTACTATTAAAGCTAAGAAACGAATAACAAGAAAAAAGTACAAGGAAGAACCAACCATGCAAAGACCATGAAAAGGACTTTCAGGGAGTCGCCAGAGCTGTACAGAGACCCTAAAACCTGTGGGTGTACAAACTGGAAGCCTGTGAGGCTACAGCATGATAAACAAGGGAAGCGGGGTGCAGGGTGAGGATGGGCAGAGGGCGAGCTTGAATGCCAAAGCAAGGGGTATGACATCTATGCTGGACATGACTGGAGCCTGCTGAAAAGTTTTAAGTGCGGAGAGTAACATAATTTAATTCTTTAAGGATGCTTCTGGCTGGTGGGCAGAGAATGGATACTAAGGGAGAAAATTCTGATAGGAATCTATTGAATAATCTAGGTTGGCAGAGATGGTAGCTTGGGCTAGGGTGGGGGGAAGGATGGCTTTAAAAAAACCATTATGGGATGGAGACAATAAAACTTTCTGACAAGTGGAATCAAAGTAACTTCTGGGACTTCACTAATGCCATTTACTAAAGAAGGAGGTCGAAGAGAGAAGCAGACCCAAGGAAAAATTAAAGGTTCTGGTTTAGGTATATGATGTTAAGTCCCTGTTATAATACATTGTATATGTCATTTACACGTAGTAATACCTATGAGACACCAAAAGTGGTTGCATATTCATATCCATGTTATATAACACTGAATTTTTCTACAAAAATGAAGTAGAACTTATATGAAGTGACATGAAAAAGGGACTGTAATATTAAGAGAGAAAAACAAGCACAGAACAAAGTACACAGTATTTCAGTTTTTTAAGACTGCATGTGTACAAATGTATGTTTATCCATAGCTACAGAAATACAGATGCAGAAGGCTCTACAAATTTATAACAATGGTTACCTCTTGGGAGGAGAAAAGAATTAGGGTCAGGGTAAAAGGAGGTTTAGACTTGTTTAGCATGTATCTCTCCTCTGCCATTTCTAAATGGTCAAGAATTGACAAAACCCTATTGGTCAAGAATTCTATGCCATCACCAGTTTCTCTATGTAAATCCATGAGGGCCATCCCACCCCCTTGGCAAATACCAAACCCTGGTGATGTGGGCAGGTGCCCACACACCAGTAACTCCCCTGGCAGTTAGTCAGCTACTTCCACCCTCCAGATATCCAGAGTGGGAGTCAATCTTGAGCCAGCTCTTGTAACTGTAAGTGACACTTTATAGCTCTCAGAGTAGCCCCACTGAAGCAGCCCTGGATATAAGTGAGCATGGATATAATCAGCATGGATATAAGTGAGCAGCACCCCTTAACCAGCACCCCAACTTTCTCTTTACATATGCTTCTTATAAAATCATCTCTCCCCAAATACTCTCCAATCCACTGACCCTTTTATAGTCTTGAAAGTTTGGGGGTAAATTCAAGAGGTATGGAACCAATTCTGGGGTACTTCCTTTGAAAAACACACATATGGTCTAACTCCTACAACTTTGTTATCTGATAGCTATCATATCATAGCATCTAAGCCCAAACTTGTGAATTAGCACCCTGTCACTACACGTATTACATGAAGAGGAACGGTGTTAGACAAATGAACATGGTCATCGAGGATTTATAACACCTCAACCCCACATGCCTACTCCAGAGAAATGGCAGGCATGGTGATGAGGCCAACAGAGGATATTTTGAAAACATGCAACCAAATCACACAGAAACAGCTACCAATGCCATGTTAGGGTCTCCATATGTGATTTTCAAGTTCTGCTCAGAAACTCAAAAACACAGAAATGTCAAGTCACACACGATCCATCCTTAAAGAAAAAGTAGTATGAAAACATTTATCTCGGCCTAGATTAACATGAAATTCGTTGTCTTATAGGATAAGGGGTGTGTGTGTGTGTGTGTGTGTGTGTGTGAGTGTTATACTAAAATGCCCTTCCCCAAGTTTTCTCTGATATTTTTAAAGAAACTGAGCAAAGCAGAAACTGTAAATTTTCAAATAAGCATAAAGATTTGAAATGGTTTCCAATCCAAACTGTTAAACTAGTCACAGAAAGCTTTGGAAAATTTCATGTAATAAGTTATTGAAGTTATTGAAACAACTTGTTAGGCCCCAAAATATGAATCTCAATGTCTGCACCGCTTACTCTACTAACCTGTGAAGCTATCTCTGAGGCTTTTCTGGCATGTTGTATTTCAAGGGTGTCAATGCCAATTTGCATTCCTTTCCCTTTAATTTCTGACTCCAGGTCCTTCTTGTATTCTTTCTGTAAAATAGCAACACTTTACAACATTAAGACACTCAGGGGACAAACATATATCTGTATTTGATGATACCAAAAAGTGGCTAAACATATTTAATGAAGAAAAGAAGAAGAAAGAAATCACAGCTTACTTTGCGCTATGAATGATCACTGAAAACTAAATTTTCTAAACTGCTTAGAACTATAATCATTATTCTCACTAAAGAAAAGTATATGAAACTGAACATTTTTCCTATGAGACAATTGCTAGGTGAGAATCTTCACTGACAATTGTCTTGGGGTCTGGAGGATGGGGAGGCAGGTTTAAGTGAGTGGATGCTGTAGAAAGAAGACTGACTTGGATAGCTTGACAGCTGTGTGACGCTGGGAATGTTTCTTCACCATTCTGGTTTACTGATCTGCAAAATGGAGATGATTCCTCATACAGGATCCCTGTGAAGTGTGTTAAATAACTGGAAACAACTTCTGCTCTTTTACTGCTGTACCAATACATTAAGACCTGATGTATTGCTGCTCCTGCCACCATCTTGCCATTCTACTGCATCTGTCCAGGCTCTGCCATTGAGAGTTCAAGACCATTTTTCCAAATATTACTGACAAATGATTACAAAATCTGCCTGTAAATGTATAATGGACATGTCACCATAATAGAAAAACTTGTAGAAAGTTTCTAATGTAGGAATGTATAATGACAATATCAGCCAAAGGTCATAGCGAACGTCTGTTGTTTTTGCCTGACCAGCATTCGTTGCTCCTTCTTCTGGCAAAGAGTTCCATCAGTTTCTTTTCAGGAATTACCTCTAACCCCTCTCAAGCCATACACTTTGGGTGGGTTGATTTCTCCCCTTTGCAAATGCATTTTTGATTCCACTAAAATGCTTTTAGTGGTTCCTTTAATTTACTTGAAGAACATGAATATGGTCAAAGATGAATGTAAATCTTCTTAAAACACATAACAATTTAGAATATTTCATAATTAAAACATGGTTAAACTACCTAGGAAGTTAACTACACAGATGGGTGACCAGGAGAACCGTCCCAGGTCATTACACCCTCCTGCCCCCAGACACAATGATTGAGTCAGGTAAGGGCATAGGACAGACGGTGATTTAATGAGATTCAATCTTTGGACTTAAATTACAACTATAAAAGAACAGATGCTCACTTCCCACTGAGATTACTGGCCACAGAGATGAGTCATCTCGTCCTTAAGAGGGGCTATTACTTAGAGATAGCCTCCCAAGAGTGAAGCAACAGAGAACATAACAGAACGAAGAAATGAAAAACAGACATCATTTGAATTCCAACCTGAAGGAAACTTGATTTTTCAACTTCTCTAGTCATAAACCAAAACATTTCCTTTGTTGCTTATCCCAGTTTGAGTGGGGTTTCTATCCTTTGCAATCTGACTAATAGGGTCATCATCATTATCATCACCACAATTTATTAACAAATGGGTATGAAGCTTTGAATTTTTTCACTGCTAAATTCAGCTAGATTCTCCTCAAAACACAGTGGTCGTTATTTGATATCGATGTAATGACATGAGACAAGAATTAAAGGACTAAAAGCATTTTGGAGGCACTTCATTCCTTCTTATAAATGTCACGTAAAGTGAGGAGTGGCCACTTTGGCATCATAAAGAGATTTAACTGGACCCATGCCTTGCTGTGGGCACGGACTGGAGATCCAGTGGGGCAGTGAGCAGCGAACCTCTAAGCTGCCGTTACCGACAGGCTGTGAGGACACAGCTTCTTCACATTCTGCCTTTTACTTGCTTAAAATATCAAGTTATATCTCATAAACTTATTTTAGTTTATAATATAGATTTGTCTCTAAAACTGGGGAAATGTCATTTTTCTCCTACCACATTAAAAGGAACAACGAGCAGCACTTTTTATAATTAATTGATTGGAAAAAGACTACTAGGACATAGCTACCCACAGTCATCTTACAAGTGAAGTTGTGAAATATATCTTGTAGATATATTTTATCTATAAAATATCTATCATATTTATATTTGTACCTATTAAAACATACAAAATCTTTGAGAAAACTTTATAGATTAAAAAATCAGCTGAATATTCACACATTTTCAGTTGTTAAATAAATACACTCACCTCACTAGCCATTTCAGATGCTCGTTTTGCTCTTTGAATATCAAGAACTTCTGAATTAAGGTCCATTCCTTTTCCTTTTATTTCATTTTCCAAATCTTTTCTATATTCCTTCTGTGAGACAAGAATATTATATTACAATCTGAAATTTACTGAGAAATTCTTTTTAACTTGTATACTGTTTTACTTATTTTCTAGAAACCATAGAAAGGAGAAACTATTTTTAGAAAACAATGAGTCAGACTCTGAGGCATTCCTGCTCGTTATTTCCTACAGAAATTTTTGCTTTTAAACATATTTAGCCCTGGCTGGTGTGGCTCAGTGGATTGAATGATAGCCTGCCAACCAAAGGGTTGCCAGTTCAATTCCCTGTCAGGGCGCATGCCTGGGTGGCAGGTCAGGTCCCCAGTAGGGGGCGTGACAGAAGCAACCACACGTTGATGTTTCTCTTCCCCTTTTTTTCTCTCCCATCCCCTCTCTAAAAATAAACAAATAAAATCTTTAAAAAAATATTTAAAGTAGCTTCCAATATTATCAGTCTTTTCCCTTTCATTTTTTCTTCTAATATATTTTGGTACCACACTGGTGCCACATTTTAAAAAAGATGTCCTCCTTTAAATGGTGGGGAGTATCTTAGGAATACATGCTTCTTATTAATTATTTGAAGTAATTCTTTGAAAACTGTCTATAAAATATGAATTGCCAAAATAAGACAGATGAAAAGGAATGGAAAATTACAAAATCAGAAGGATTGGTGTAGCCAAAGTTTTAAAATAAGTTTCAATTTTATTCAAGGATTCATAAAACCAAATAATTTCCTACAGGTTGATAATATGTAGTTTGAATTTCACGTATTTTAATATTATATTTTAAGTAGATCCAACTGACTTTACTAACACATGTATAACTTGAGTCTTTGATACTAATGAATTTCTTGTTTTCTTACTAATTGCATTATCAAAATAGTATCTTAATCCAATTTGACTAAGCCTCACTGACGATTAACTTGACAGATGAAAGATGAGACTTCCTTTAATGATAAGAAATCCTGTTCCAGTTCATTCTAGGGTTCATTTCATGCTATTCTCCCTTTGTCCAGTATAATTAAATTAGCTGGTCCCCTGCTTTAACTAATAGTCTACAAGACATCGTAATGACCTGCATGTAATTTTGGAAAGAGCTCTGGCGTCAAATGACCTGGAGGAGAGTCAGAGCTCTTCTAATAATTTGGTCATGCAACCTTCAAAAGTCTTTAAGTAACTGAGCCTTGATTTCCACATGGGTGAAATGAAAATAAAAACACTATGCTGCCAATGTTAAAGGACAATTAAAGAAAGAAAATAAAAATGAAGCATAAAATGATATTCTAAACATTCTAAATGACAACATAAATGTAAAACTATAATACAATAAAACATGTAAAGACTATTTAAAGCTAAATGTTTGCTATACTTAGAAAGGGAAGTTACACTTTCATTAAGTCCCTAAGAGTTTCTTTTTAACATTAGATATCTCTATAACTTAATTGAAAGATTCTAAATCAAAGACTTCTGGGCCTTTTTTTCTATCCTGATACATATAGGCTGAATCAATAAATCTGAAAACAAGAAAAGATTCACTCAAAAAGAGGAATAAAAGAAAAAGGCAATGGTGTTATATTAAAGCCATTTAAGGATCTCAAAATAAACCTCACATTCTCATTTGTATGTAAATAATGAAAAGATTCCCCTTTTAAAAATTCAATAAATAGTGTATACTTTTTTAAATGGAAGTCAACAAAAGTGGGAAGTTGCCATTTGATTACCCTTTAACTTCAAAACACTTGATAGGAACAAAAGTTAGAAAAGATAAGGTAACAGAAAAACTCTTCCATAAATTATATGCCTATTTCAGCCCAGCATATATTACAACAGTGAATCACATTAAATGCATAAAAGCAGTTAAATGATAAAGGCCAGTGGGCACTTGATTTTTAAGACGATGCACGTCTATGTAGGTAATTATACTCATTCGTTTCACTGGTTTACGGCATTTCTTTCAGTAATAATTTCTTCAGTTCAAAACTCAGATGAAATGGAGCTCTTCAATGCATTTCCTCAATGTAAAGAGACTATTTAAACAGAGTTGGAAGAGCTCTGGCTTACTTTGCAAGCATTAAAAAAGGGGGGGAAGGGAACTTTTAAAAGGATAGATGGTGAACACAGTATTTTCAATTGTTAGGTATGAGGACCTTAATGCTCAATAAATTTAATACATTAATTGTGAGCCAAATGCACCACTAAATTTGGGGGTGGGGGGACTCTGGATAAGAATAAAATAAAAAATGGACGTGAGTCCTGTGTTCTGTGTGCTAAATATATTATTTTCCCCGCTGTACTTCAAACACAAACCACTTATAAATAATGTAATGTTTGTCCGGACCTTCACACAGACGCATCTTATTTCTGATATCAAATGCCATGAGAATGCTGCAGGGAAATTTAAGAAAATGCTCATTCTAATAGGAAAGTGAAAAACTCTGCTACTAAAGGTCAATGTGAGGGAAAGAGAACGGATTAATCTCTGAAACTCATTGCATTAGTTGAGAATTGTCAACTAAACACTTGCGGGATCATTTCTTTAGTTTTTAGTTTTCTTTTGCAATATTTAATGGTAATTATCAGGATCTTACCTCCTTCAGAAGGTTGGTGATGTACTTTGCATGTAAAAATTCTGGAGTCTTGTCTAAATCCATTGATGACCTTCCTTTAATCTCTTTCTCAAAATCCTCCTTGTAAATTCTCTGTTAAATAAGATCACATAATTTTTAAAACTAACAAAATACTAGTGACTGTTGAAAAGGTATTTGAACAAGAATCTTCAAAACAAAACTGATATTTTTCTTATATAATTCTACCACCTCAGAGTCTTCTTATCAGCAGGACAATAACTCCAACTTTGTCATAAATTTTAGGATTCTATCAAACAACGGCAAAATCTGCAAGTACCAGCTCCCTCTGGGAAAGCCTTCTGAGTGAGGCTTCTTGCCATTTTATGGTCTGTTATTGTTTGACATCAGCCCATTTCGGGAGGAGAACCAATCAAGTTGGTTCCCTCAAAAGAGTGTGGATCCATCCACTGGAAGAAAATCTGGCAGCAGAGAAGCCCATTCCAATCAAAGCAGTATTAATGTTCATGTTTTCATCACCCTTCACACTGTCTGAATTCAGGAAAGACCATTTCTGAAATGTAATGGAGGCGGGAAGGGAAGATTTTCCTTTAATGAGTTGGCACTGAGAATATGTTACTACCATCTACAGAGCTTGATATCCATCAAGTTACACTGTGAGGAAAATCTTACCTTGAACCTGATCAATTTCTCTTAAGGTAAGAGTTCACAGTGGGAAATGAAAGACGCTGGCAGTGACAGTGGAGAGCCTAAATCCATGTCCCCATCGGCCCTCCTGACACTCAGCCATCCCTGGGCTATGATTCCCTCAACTCTACCATTTGAATTACACATTTGCACATCAGTAAAAACCCATGTTTTATGACTATAAATACAGTCTGAGTAACAAAAATATCCATCCATGTGAAATATTTGCCAAACAAAACCCAAGATTTTTACCACCTGTATATTTTATTCAAATTGTATCACAAAGATGATAAAAATAAATCTGCATGAGACTGTGATTAAGGCACAATGAAAAGCTTTCTCCAGGTTCATGAGGTACTTACTATGGAGATAAGTAATTATATAAAAAAAATTCTGCATACCACAAGGGATGATAAGAGAATAGGCTGTCTCCTCATCTACATTTGTGTTACATAGTGAGCAAATAATATAGGTATGGCCAGAGAAAAAGCCACAATGGATGTTCTGTAAATACTAAAATCAACAAAGCTAATCAATAAGTTGCATTGAAAACATTCTGAATTAAAGGAATTATAGACCCACCAAAGAACAATAATGAGAAGTTGTCCTATAGGGCTGGATGGATCTAGGACATTTTCAGGCCCAAAATGATTCTTTCAAAAAGTAAAATATAAATATGTGTGTATTGATATTATTTCAAATATTTCACTTCAAAAAGCCCTTCCCCTCTATAAAAATTATTTTACTAAAATAAGTCATTAAGGAAGGTTGATTATGACTAAACCAGCCAATATATGACCAAGAAGGAAAAAACTCTTTGCACACTTTTTGTTAGGAGAACTCTATTTGTGCAACAGAAGCCAAAGAACCTTTTAAAACCAGATTTAGAGATTTCTTCTAGCAAGCACACTGTATCTGACAGTAGAAGAAGGTGAGAGAGGCATAATTATTGGCTATAACAAAAACATGAGTGGCTGTTCCCAAGGTTATCAATACTTCGATTTACTCATAGGAGGCTCCCAAAGTAGCCTCTGATCAAGTTTATCTCTTGCAAGTAAACACCACCTCTTTGTATCTACTTCATTGGTCCTGCATTTATATACATCCTTCATATCAAAGTTTGTCTAAGATGTTTAGATATTTTACTTTTCTAACATAAAATTTTATACTAAATTACATAGTATAAATCTTTATAGTGTAAATTTGGTCCAAAGATACTTTCTTTTGGAAGATTTCTCTCCTCCAGCCCTGCTGAGCTAAAACATAATGCTAAGCCCAAAAATCTATTTGCCAATGGTTGTAATTGAAGGGAAGTACGTGTTAGTCTCTGCAAAGGAAAATTCCTCCCTAATGACAACACCAGAAATCAGACTAGCAAAATTTGAAAGCCAATGTTAACAAAAGGTATACACAGGCCTACTGTAATTGAATTCTTGATCATCTAAATAAATACATAACTAAGATTAAACATTAAAGCTGATTTACATCTCATGTCAAAACGGCCAACCAGCAGCAATGAATTTTGACTGATTTTTTTTGTCAGTTCTCAATGTCTAATTTTCCTTTGTTCTGCAGAACCACAGCAATGGTAAAAGCCAAGTGCTAGCCATCAGGCTTCGCGATCTGCACAAGCAGACACGTATGCAGAATGTGCAGCACTTTACCAGTGCTGAGGGCACCTTTGAAGCCCCTGTCATCTGTATAGTAAAATTTGTACTTGGGGAATTTCTTCTTTTTTCAGGGTCCATCCTCAATGGGAAAAAAATCATCTGAGCAGTTCATGTAAATGAAGACAATTTAGTCTACATTGCCCATTGATTCTTTGAGAAGCAAATATCTGTATGTTTTGGGGCTTATGAAGATGTAAAATATAAAAAAGTAATTATTTTCTCTTCTCTTGCTAGAAGAAAAAATTAAACAACTTAAGACTATTCAACAAGCCACAGTAACGTCTAAGAGCCATTTCCCAGAGAAGGTGAACAGCATCGCAACAAATAGCACATGTGTCGTTTACAAAATTCCTATGAGAGTTTTATTGTCCAGAAGTTATCACTTCTCCTGTGTTCCTGGTGTTACTAGAGAATAGAAAGGTCTTGTCCATGGAGCCTTCCTGGAGAGGAGCACTGGCGTTGTAATCAGCTGACGCCACCACCCATCACTTCTAACCCATCCAAGAAACACTGTGGTTGTACTTACAGAACTGGGGTGTTGGCTGCAAACCTAACCTTCTGGGTCTCGCATTTCGCCCGCCCCAGACGAAACCAGAAATGGAAGAAATTTCACTGGGACAGAGGGCAGAGCCAGTGTGGGGAATATGTGGATGTGACTTAGCGTCATCCTAAGTAGAGAATGACACTTTCTATAAGTGGGAAAAAAAACAAAACTGATGACTTTGCCCAGGTCCTAAAACACTGGCATTTACTGGATATGTACTTTCAGGTAAAACAATTACTTTCAGTAGAATCATTACCGATCTAGGGATGTCCACGTGACATTATTACGTTACCTTAAGAGGATTAAATGAGCTGACATAGATAAGGCACTTAGCATATTACTTAGCACAGATTACTTAGTGTTGAATTAAATATGGAATAAATGTTCATTCTACTGTGTGGCCAAAAAAAAAAAAGTAACTAAAGCAATTAGCTCTTCTTTTTCTATTCATTTTTTATCTACTCATCAAAGTTTTTACATGGACTCACCTGGAAGTGTCAATTTTATAATCACAGAATGTGGGTGCTGCAAAGGACATTAAGAGTTCACAGGGCCTAATATCCATATTTGCCAAACAGGAAAAACTAAGGGCCAGATGATCCAATGACCCAAGAAAGCTGCTTAAATCCACACTGCAGATCTCTGGGTCTTCCTGGGAGGGGTCCTGGAGATCCACTAAACTTTCTGAACCACTTTTCCTGAATCCTTTCAAATCATGAAACACCAAATATGTGTTGAATAGTTGATAACAAACCAAGGGAACTCACCTCACTTTGCATCTTTTGAGCCTCTTTTGAAGCTTGATATGATGGTGTCTCAACAAATTCAAGCATCGATTTCCCCTTATTCTTCTCATATTCTTCTTTGTACTTAACCTTCATTGAAAACAAGTATAAAAAACATAAAGCTCACAAGCCCTTATGCAAATAGAGAAAAGTAAAATAAATGTTTCCCAAATTAAGCATTCTGTTTTCTTCTATTTATTTATTTATTTATTTTAGATTTTATTTACTCATTTTTGGAGAGAGGGGAGGGAAGGGAAAAAGGGAGAGAAACATCAATGTGTGAGTGAAATATCGATCAGCTACCCCTCATACACTTCCGGTCGGAGACAGAACCACAACCCAGGCATGTGCCCTGACCAAGAATAGAACCCATGACCTTTTGCTTTGCAGGACGAGACCCCAACTGAGCCACACAGGTCAGGGCATCATCCTGTTTTCTAAAACCACATTATTCTGGCCACTGAGGTTGATTCCTGGGTCCCCTGTAGTTAATGACATACAAAGAAAGCTATATATTATATGCATGGGGTTATAAATGTATACACACATGGCATACATATACAGGAGAAGAGAGGAGGGGAAGGTGAGAGAGGCCCCTGTGGTAGCTGGAACATCTATGGTAAATTGTGAACAAGAAGACATAGTTATGATTCTCTATCTTTCTGTCACAAGGAGGACAGTGTTCTTTGGGATTGCTGAATTTTTCCATAGCCATCAGGTAAAATACACACAGTTTTGATATCATTTCTTTCAGTTTCACATGCATTATTTAATAATATCATAAATTATTTATTTCAATTACAACCAATCCTTAACTTATTTCAGTTTATAAATTGATTGATATTTTCCATCTGCTAATAACAAAAACTAAAACTATATATAAACTGTCAGAGTGGCTGGCTTTTTTAGCAATATAAAAATTATAAAATTATAATCACAGGAAAGTTTTAGTATATGTGCTGCCGAAGTGAGCACAGTATAATCATAGAAAAGTTTTAATCATGATTCATTTCATGATTAAAAGTGTATTTTCACTTAAATTCTTTAATCATTATTAATAAAATTATTTAAGTTATATAATAGTGATAATTTAATGACAATTAAGTCCAAAAGAAATTTTTCAATATTTAGACCTTTATATCTTTTGGATTTCCTAATCTAAAAGAAATTTTTCAATACTTAGGAAAGATAACAAATTTTAAAATTCTTATTTGTAGGCATATTTCTGTTTCAGAGAAGTATGACAGAGTGATCAATGAAAGCATTTGAATACAACAATATACTACATTAGGATAAAATTTTGTAGGGAAAATAAAATAAAAATAAGAATGGAAAGAAAAAAGAAAAATGTCCATCTCTAGACCTTAAAGGAGAGCCATTTGTGTATTTTTTTGAAGGTGGATGTCAAATCATTATCAAATTTATGTTAAACAGGATACATTTAAAAGAGTGATGTAAAATTTCATTTAATAGATGTTGGAATGACATATTTTGAAACTATTGAAACACAGAACAAAAAATATATAGATATCAAATTTAAAGTGTGCAAGGGAGGAAAGTACTTTTTAAAAATTTGTTTTACAGAGTACACAGAATTTCATAATTGACAGAAACAATGTAGAATACACTGGCAAAATAGTTTTCCCATTTTCATAGCACTTATAATTGAACTGCAAAATTATAATAAATGTGGTGCCTGGAAAATTAATATTGTAGCACAAAATGACAAATCAGTACACTATAAAAACTGAGTACATTACAAACTCAGTACACTACAAAAATCATCATGAGATGTGATCATCATTTAATTGACTCATATACTGTAAGTTTTAAATTGTGTGAAGTTACTGTTACCTTGTAAGATACCTTTACATTGAAACATGGTCTAAGTTTCCCAAACTCAATAAATCCTGAGAGAATAGTGTTTGAGATTTTCAGAAGCAACACTGACTGTCTCAGGGTGCACATGCTTTTCAGCAGCTTCACACCCTCAGTCAGGTGCAGGCAGTGAGTGGTTGCAGGGTCCAGGCAGGGAGGGTGCGCACCTGACTCTGGAGAGTGGCGTTGCCTTTGTGATGCAGGTGTTCCGCAGCATCGGCATCAAAATGATACATTCCTTTGTTTTCCTCAAAAAGTTTTCTGTACTCTCGCTAAAATAGAGAACATGAAAATTTCAAATTCACAATAAAAGAGGCTAATTATAGCAACCAATACTTAGGAATGCAAAGTGAAATAAACAAGCCAACAAGCGCTGCAAAGTTTCCATCTGCAGTCAGCTGGTATTTCTATCAGTGAGATAAACCAAGAACACAAGATAGACCAGCTCTAAGAGGTCGGTGTGAGTAGCATATGAAACACTCAAAAGAAGCAGAGGATAATTAGCTGTAAACACAACGTAAAAGACAGTCGCAACACTGGGGAGTGGCGATGGAAAAGCCAGGCACAGGACTAGAGCGTATGGCCAAGGTGAGCAAGATGCAGGCAATTTGTCCTGCCCTTATCCTAGAACAGGTAAGTGTGTAATAGTGTGTCCAAGAAGAGGAGAAAAGAAAGGAAGAAAGAAGAGAGGAAAGTTGGAGGCAGAAAGAAAAAAGTTGTATACAAGGGCTCAGCCATGAGGGAGATGAATGGTCGTAAGGAAACTGAGAGAGTGAGACATGATCCAACTAATGTTCCTAAAAGGAGAGGTTAGGAGGTGTCTGGGAGAAACAATGAGAAATCTGGGTAGAATTGGTTGAAATTTTAAGGTAAAGAAATTGGATTAAGGCTATTTACACATACATATAAACCAGTGAATGTGGAAGAGACCATAATGGATAAGAATACCAGATTTGGCAACTATAGGTCTTTAAGTAAAACAGTCAGCAATAAGACAAAAATTACTTCATAATTTTGATAATTGGATAGTGGACACTTGGTTATTTTGCCATATTTGGAAGAGACTTTTAGGGGTAAACTGATTCTGGGAGACTCAAGGCTGTGAGACAATCCACCGCGGGTTGGTCGTTAGGCCGAAAGGATTTCCATGACAAAGGCCACTTTGTGCAGCGTGGAGGGAGAAGTGAGCAGCACTGGAAAGGGAGCAGGAGAGCTCTGCCATAGTGAAACTGACACTGGGTCTCAGCACACGGACAGACGTCTGAGAGTGAAACAGGAAGAAGCCCCAGTGCTGAGGATGGAAGGGATGCACACGAGAACCGCTACTCCACGGAGACACAGCAGTGGTGCCGAGGCACGTTCAGGCAATTGGAGTGATGTGTCCCCCACAACTCTAACCAGAATAAAGTGGAGAAAAAGTCCCCAGAAAGCTCACACCAATCTTCCCCTACTACATTTTGACTGAAGAGAACGAGTTCTAAATTGGGGCTCCTCTGCTAATTAAAAAAAAGAAAAAGAAAATTTCTAAGGATAAAACTATACTTAGAGATTTTATAATTTGATTAGAAGTTATTTTATAATATGTGTTCATAAAATAATCATGAATTGAATGTAACAAGCTAAAACATATTCCATACTGAGTTAAAATCTGGAACTAATGAAGTCTAGGATATTACATCTGAAACAATAATATCCTGAGAAAAGGTCAATAAATGCTATACCCAAAACAATTATCTATTATGGTTAGAGAATTTCTCAGAAACTCCAATTTTAAAAAAATGAAGTAAAATAAGAAAACGAAACCTATTTGAATTAAGATCTGCAAAGGAACTTTTAAGACTTGCTGTTCCTTATATAGTAGTCTCTGTTGCCTCCTAGTGGGAGTTACGCAGAGTAACACACAATATATATTTTTAATTTATGCAAAGTTATAAAAGAAAATTATGAGCTACTAAGAGCTCAATTTTCCAGGGGTAAATGTTCCCTCAAAAAATTTAATTAGTATACCTCACAAATTCACAGTGATTTCACTCCCTGCACTATGTGTTAAAATTTTAAAAATATGATTTATACCAAAGACATTTAGAGGTCTTTAAAAACAGCCATCTGTAACAAATTGACAACTAATTCTGGCAGAATGTCTTTTTATTAAATATCTTTTATTCAATCTTTTAATAAAATTAAATAGTATGTATAAATCTACAAAATTCCAATTTTCTTTACATTAAAAATTTTTTTAAAAATTTAAAAGGAGGCAATTCTAATGTACAATAAATTTGAGCCAATATATTATCAAACGACTTTAATAAATAGATACCTTGGAGTAACTCATTGTTGAGACTTAAACATTCTCTCCCATGAAGTGATAACTAAGTTGCAATTCTACTCTGAGGCCAAATGTCTATAATCTAGGCAAAAGCACCACCTAAACAAAGATTTAAACTTTGTAAATGGTATGTAAAATAAATGCAATATATGACTTTGCTGGGTTTTCTCTGTTGAAAAGATGATAGAAACAACTTAAACTGTGATTTTTCACTATTATTATAAACTAAAGGTCAATATTCTTGAAAAGAAATACTGCCTATGAGTAGCAAGCTTTCTTCCAGCTACCAAATTTTTAAATTAGCACCAAGATATTTTTATTGGCTTATTTACACACAAATCCTCATGTCCTAAGGAAATTTAACCCAAGTATGGATGAGGAACGGTCAAGGGCAAAATGCCAGTGCAAGGATCAAAACTGAACAAAGGCCACAGGTGAACTGTTGGGAACTGCCCTGCCTGATTTCAGAAGCTGTAATCCCCCATGGCTAAGGCTGAGTAAAAGACCTTGGGACCATAAGCCACTTAGGAGACAAAGCTTATCTTCCTTGTAGGGGCACCACCTCTGCCCCCTTTCTCTTCACCCTGCTTGGCCCTGGGCAAATGACTGGTTAGCCGATGATGGGTAAGAGTCCTCAAAAGAGGGATGACCTAAGACAGGCATGGTCGGGAAGGGGCCCTCAGGAAAGGACTTGGGGGCAACAGAAAAGGTGGGTGATGGATCCTCACCCCTTGGCTTTGACATAGCCTGAGTCCTCATTCTGTTGCAGGAAGTCTCCTAATCTCTTGGCTGCCTTACTTCCCCTGCCTGACTTAAGCCTGAAACAATGCTGGAGGTGAGTATGGCCCTGTGCTACAAAGGGCAGTTTCCCTAGGGCGATCAGGCCTAAGAAAGAACACATAAAATCCCGTGAAACCTACTTTGCTAATACCCTCAATTTAAATGATAAGGGTCCAAGCAGGAAGTGAGTTTGTTCCCCAAAGTGTTATGGCCCTTTAACTATCTGACCCTGACTCAGAATAAGCCCTCAGAGTTCTTTGAATGTTATCTATTGTTTAATCATTTCTGCCTGACATTGATGAGCTTTATGTATACATCCTATATTCCTGTGCAAACTGAACCCAATAAAAGCCTGTCAAGGCAAGGGTCAAGGTGCTCTCCTTTTGAAAGGGTGGCCAAGACACTCCGAGGCTTTTCCTCATCTTAAGAGAGAAGCCACACTGTCCCTTTTCCTCCACAGGACTTGGTAGTCCATATAAATTTATCTCGTCTCATCCATAGTTTGGCAGACCCTAGGAGCCAGGATCCACACCAGTGAACAAAGCAGATCAGAGGATAGACACATATTGAATGGAGAAGCCTACCTATGAGTCATGAAGAAACACCTTATCCTGAGACAGAGACGCTCAAGGAGCAGAGGAGTGTGTGCAGGGGTGCACAGGTGGGCACTGGAGCAGCAGAACAGCAGCATTAAGTGTCCTGGACGGAACCTGACTGTGGGCCTAACGGCCCTCTCACTTTCACCCTCTGCTCAACAGACTGGACAGAATGGTGGGCTGCTTTTCCTCCAGAGAACAGTGGTAAAAATTAATTACCTCATTTAGAACTTTCTAACAGTGTGAATTATTTATGTGCATAGTGCATCACAAGAAGGATGGCAGTGGTGGTGTGGAGGGAAGGAGGATCACAACATAATGGACTCAAGTTTCCATACATCAAAGCCAAGGGTAGATATTTCAAACCTGCGCTGAAGCTGTATCTCATTATTTGATAGTTTAGGAAGCAGGTTTGGACTGCAGGTGTTTTACCCCACGATTGTGGGCTTACACCTCCCGAAGACAACTCTCTTCACTTTCCCACATTACTTGCCCAACACACTTTTCCATCTGATCTGTACGTGGCCCAAAGCAGGTATTTAATAAATTTGGATAATTTTGAATGAGTAGTTATTAAAATGGGCACAGAAATAACCTGAGGTCAAATTAGAGTTCATTACCACCATAAGGCATTCTGAGATGCAGGCAATGGAGGGACAGGTGAGCCAGAACATCAGTTATGAACATCAATGACATCACTAAGTGTTTGAAACAGTATCCAGGGGGTGAGTTCTAATGGAATGACCCACTCAGCAGTGTATTCGAACATTCTCAGCAGGACATAAAGAAATCACCATCCCCGCCTAGTAGCATTTGAAGAAAACAGGGGACCCTTCACAAGACTAAAAGTATAGTGTTGATGTAAACTCTTTTAGCACTTATTTTAAGAGAAAATACAAACCAGACTAAGACAATCTTTCATGTCACAAATACAAAGGGAAGGACACTCCCTTGTCTTAAGAGAATGGACACTCACCCAAACACTTTGAAGTGTAGTTGTTCAATAAGAAAGTTTGCATTTGAAAGATATTAAAGAGTTAGCAAAAGAAAAGACCTTTTGTAAAGCAGCAGCTTTGGTGGGACATAAGCAGCAGTCCACTACTTTCCAACCAGTTCGTTATTCAGGGAGGATTGACACCCAGGCACGCCTAAGGAAGCAGATGCGCCCAGTAGCACTGCAGGCAGAGTGGCTGGAGGGAGCCGCAGGACATCCACAGCTGCCAGCAAACAACCCACTTACTCCGCTGAGCATTTTGCTGACTTTCAAAGCATGGTCTAAAAACAAGGTTGGGAGATCTGAAACCGGATCATGCATATTTTGGATGTCTTTCTTGTACTTCACCTAAGAAAATAACATGGAACAAAATACTATCTAGGAGGAGGAAATATGCTTTGGCATTACTGCCAATTATCAAGTTTAACAACCATGAAGTACTAGTTAGTGGTAAACTGAAAGATGAATTTGCAAATAACCACTAGATGGTGCTCATTCACCATTGAATGCACTTTAAAAAGTTATTTCTAGGGACTTGACAATATTTTGATAATTACTTTTATTGTTTAGATATTCAAAAAGGGTGATGTTAGCAGAATTGAGTAATTTAGCAGAAGTTCCGCTTTCAAACCAAAGGGAAATTACTACTGTATTTTGATTTGCTTTGTGGCAATTTGGGAGCTTGTGGTATTTTTCACGCTATTGCCACGTAGACCTTTTTTTTACCATCTGGTTTGGAAATATAATAATATCAGTAATTGAAATTATAAAACATTAATAATAGAAAATACACTGAGCACTTAATATGTGACAAACACTTTTCTAAACACTTTGTTATCTTTAGAAAAGTGCCAGATGCTTTTCTAAATGCTCCATAACATCCCCTAGCAGGTAGGTGCAATACTTTTAAGTATCTCCCATTTTACAGATGAGGAAACCGAGATGCAGAAAGACAAAGATATAATATTAAGAGAGAGAACAGGATTTAAATCTAGGCAATCTGATTCTAAACCTTGTGTTTTCACCACTGTGCTTTAGGTTCCTTTATGCATACTCCAACTCTGTTTGCTTTACATTTTTATCCCCACACCAAAAAAAAAAAGGAAGGAAGAAGAGAAAGAAACAAATCATTCTGATACTCCTAGTGCTCCTAAACAACAGAACACCCATTCCAATTCCTGGTGACAAACAAAAGTTGGCTAATGAATACCTTCTACAAATTAATAAAAGTAAGATAGAAGTCCCAGGATGTGACAGAAGTTGAAATCTTTAAATGACCTAACAAAGCAATAGTTCAACAATAATTCATCTTAATACTTGAAAAGGTACTCTATACATCCTGCAACAGTAGCAAAATGATCCATTTTTTCCATGTTTGTTTGTATGCTCTGAATAATTCTAATAAAAATTCAAGGCATCTTTTCTTATAAATTGAAACTTGGTTATTTTTAAACACATCGAATAAAAACAAATCTTGTGAAGAAGTTATCACATCATTTACATAGTGGGTCAGAAAGAAATTGTAAGTCATCACAGGTACAGTATCTGAAAATTTCTTTATGATGAGCTACCATGAACCAGGCAGCACTGTACAATAAGCTGCATTTTGTGGGTACTGTTGTGTGAGTTAACTATTGTCATAACTATTGTCATGATATATGATATTATACAGTGCTTTTCTGCAAAACTGTAACCTACTTGTACTCATGACCAGATATAATAGTTTTATTAGCAATATTACTATTTATCAGCTAGTTAGTAACCATTAACAGTAAATTACAATAATACATTTCTCTATAAAAAAGCTTCATGAAAATATACCTCAGTGTTTTCAACTAAAACTGCTTGAAAATTACATGATTTTGTTTAATTACAATGCAGCCAATTTTGAGGAACCAAGAATCAAAAGATACTGAAAATAATTTTCTATGAATTACAAGTTATGAGACACAAAATAACTTACATTACTTGCCAGTTCAGTGGCAAGTTGACTTTGCTTAAAAGACACACTTTCAAGGGGATTGTAGTGATGTTTCTTATCCTTCATTTCATTATCAAATTTTTCTTTGTATTTAATCTGTCGTAAATGAAAAAAAACAGGATAAATTGAGTACCACATTTATTTTAAGCTTTTGAAATAACACATTTGATTTGTAATTAGATCAGATAAAAGCTACCCTAAAAACAAATGATAGCAAAGTTTAAAATTCCTGGTATTTTTTACCCACGTAAAGTTTAATTAGGCATAATTTTCTTTATTAAAAAAACAACCTCTACTTGAACATTGATCATAAATGCAATTAAGCATGAACTCAAATCCTATTATCAAGAATTATGCTCTAAAATCTCAGGATTTTTAAATGTGACTTTCCTTTCCTGCATTCCTATAATCTACGATTAATTAGAAATTTAGACCATAAATGAATTAGTTTTCCACATTTAGAAAAGAGATCCTAAGCCCCGGAATTTGAATATTAATTTTCCTGAGGGAATTATTCCAAATACAGGACATGCTTTGTACCATGGTTTTTCTCATCATTTCCCATTTATTCAAAAATTCATATTTAGGGATTACATTTTCTGAAGTGTACTGGGTCTAATTAATGTCATTTTTTTTGTTCCTCTGCTTTAACTCCACAGCTGTATTCAGCAGAAAAACTATTTCTAATGTTGATTCTAAATTATTTTTCTCCTTTTAAAAAAAGTAATATTAAGACAACCAAATAAAGGATTATCAAGTTATCCTATAAAACTGTATTCTTCTCCGTAGATAGAGAAATATGTGAATATACATTCTGATAACTAACTAGAACACAAAGTTCTTCACCAAAAATGAACAAATAAAAAAACCAAAAAACTAATCTCTCAAACCTCACACCCGCTTTGAGACCTGTAGCCAGGAAAAGATACACAGACTTCAAAAGCAAAAGTAAGTTGTTTTGCTCTCTTATATTTTTTACACTATTATAATTTTTATATTTTGTTTTCTTACAACATTCTCATAATGTACCTTTATTCATAAATATTAATTTTGCCTTAAAGAAGCTTTTGTTAAAAAGTAATTTGTGGGTGGCTATTTATTTATTTTCCCTCTCTCTTTTTTGGGGGGGATGGGGGGAGAATGGCTATTTAATTGAGTGTGTATTGGGTGATGGTCTCCCTCAGGGACATGTGTCTGGAAACTATGGGAGAGAGCTAGTGAAATTTTTGGTGGAAATACATTTGGAAAATATTTCAAGATGGTTTACAGGAAATATTTTCTCTCATGGTTCCATCTGCTAATAATAACTTTCTGATATTCACATTACCTTATAAATTCAAGCAAAACCTCATTTATTCTAATTATTTGATTAGGTCTCTCGAACACAAGAAAAACTCTGATTTTAAAAAATTATTTTATGTCTTGAAATCAGAGACAGTATCGCCAATGGAATAAATTTAGAGCTTGTTCACTATTTTCCACAGTAGCTGGCACCAAAGCAAAGGTTTTCCCTACCTGACCCTTCCCTAAACACACAATTCCACTGCCTTTGCACACTTCACGCCCCTGTGCTAGGGAACTTCACAAGATATTTTAATTGGTGGTTTTGTCCCTCTCTAGCTCTTTAGTGCTGAAAGCCTGTTCACTGTGCAATGATGGTGGGCTGTCTTAACTGACTTCTGCTTGAATGGAACTCCTGACTCAGCCAGGCTCACCAACACACTCCACTTAACTGAGTAAAACAGGCTGACTGATGGCTATGGTGCCTTGAACTCTCTCTGCTGGTAGCTATTGAACTAAACAACTGACCCTGCTACATACTATGGGCTTGCATCAGGCTTTCTTTCAGTTATTCACATTCTCCTCCCCAGGCACCATGAGTGTCTTTAGTCATGTATTAGCTAAACAGCAAACATAGGTTGTATAAGCCTCATGCTCACAGAGCCCAGCATTCTGTCTTCATGCCCCACCATCCCAGCACAATTACACTACTAGCAGAGGCAGCACCAGAGGGGGGTGTCACTTGGAAATAAACCTGACAAATTCTCATCTGTCATCAAACTTGGCACTCGCTCTTCCCAAGTAAAGGTATATTTCTGAAAAGCAATAACCAATCTAAGTTGTAATGATTCTTTCCTTCCTCTGCTCATTAAACATTAAGCCTGTGTTGAGTTCCTACTATGAGGTTGGGAACAGTGATATGACCCAGACACACTCTGTCAAGACTGGAGTCAGTAATCTCTTTCAAAAGCAAATCCGATTGAATCACACACTTAAAAATGGCTTAGAAGTGAGCGCCAGCATTTCTGCCTCCGTTGGGTGTGTTGTAAGCCGGCTAAGAGTCAACTGAGTCTGGCCCTAATCCTGTTTATGCTAGTTGTACTTAATTCAATTTAATATTATGACCACTGGCAAATTTACTGTAAAAAGGGTATTATTATTTCTATGAATGTGGTTATTTCTCTGAAAGACTTCATGAAGGCAATTCCCTACAAAGAAACTCTTGTCAAATTATGAGTAGTCAAGACAACCAGAAAAGTTGGCAGGGGGAATATAAATAATCTAGAAGGTTCTAGAACTCAGAGAGATTAGCAATATATCTTTAACAAAATGTCTTTCAAAATGTAAATCACAGATGCAATGGGAGTATGATTTGCAAGAAAAACAATACAGAACTCCAAACAGAAGATTCATTTGCCAGGAAAAACACTTGTCACTACATCAAAAAGTTGGTGAATAAATGGACACACATGGTTTCTGTGTTAAAATAAAATGTCAAAATAGCCTTGTGATAGATTTTAATGAGAACTTTACATCTGAAGATTTCTACCACTGTTATGCATTAGGCTATACACCTTAAAATTTGAACTTTATAATGCTGTCTAACCTTTCCAGGTTATTTCTGTAGTGTGAGGTTAATTACTTAAAGAATATCTGTCATTTAAATCCTTATAATGAATGTAATAATGAGCGAAATATTGTGAAATTTATCTTACTCTAACCTTCAGCACTCTGCGTGATTGATTCAAAGGTGCCTAAGAAAGAAAAATGCAAGAATATCCCTCATTAATTAACCACAAAGTAAAATAACTGCATTACATTAAAAAGTACCTTTACCAGACACTGACACCCAACTATTTCTTACATCTTTCTGTGAGGTTTGCATATAAGTAAACTAAGAAAATAGCCAAATGATTAAATGGCTTCTATCACTCACCTTCTGACTGGTTCACTCAAATGATAAATGGGCACCCAACATTCTCTCCTATTTTCAACCCACAAGTCACACATCTGAATGTCTACCTCTTCCTCCTGCACACTCGCATCTCCCGAGGGACCAAGGCAACGTTTTCCTTTGATTATAACTGGTGACTCGAACATGGGACAAAGGAGCTCCAGTTTTAAGACCACTTGAGACAGAAAAAGGTGTTCTCTGCTATGGTTTTAAGAAACAATGTCACCTCTTACACCCAAATCAGTTATTTCGGAAACAAATAAAAGTTACACCTCTGACTGATTTTATTTAATTGATGAATATCATACCTAATCGTCCTAAGGTCTACCAAACTGTTTTTTAAATAGAAGAGTTTAATTTAATATTCAACTCCTACGTTTTATTAAAAAAAAAAAAAATTAACAGACTTAGCAGGATGTTCAGAGGCCCACACGTAGAGAAACACTGGACCCATCAAACTACAATGACGTAAGTCAAACTAGTTCCTCAGCGCTGCATCTGGACAGGGCGGTGTTTCAACACACCCAAGACCGACTCCTGCTCCCAAGAGTTCAAAGCTTTCACCACAAGGGGAGCCAGGCTGCATGGCAACACCTACAGCGCAGATTCGCAAGGAGCCAGGAAAGGCAGAAATAAAGCAGAGGCTGAACAAAAGCTTTTCATCATGGCTGTAGGAAAACATGTTTGAAAAGAAATGGAAAATTTTATAACTATACCTTAATTATCAGTGAAAACAAAAGGGAAACAAACAGCACAATGCCACATATCTACAGGCATCAATTCCTTCTAATTCTGGATAAAACGGAACTAAATTTTGTCAAGCAAGAGAGTAAAATTTTTATGTAAAACCAACTATAATCAGTAATATTTTTAAGTCTGAATTTTAGACAAAATGTTATCTCTACTCTCATTTTCATAACAAACTAATATCTTACTGACTTTACATCAAATGTGGATGACAGAGAAATCTGTTTAATTGGTCTATACATCTTTATTGAACTCCTAATCTGTGCCATTTTATAATGGTGGACTAAGTGCATGGAACCCTGTTCCCATGGAGCCCACTGTGTGGTAAATGAAGTAGACATTTAAAACATACATATATGTATGCATGAATATTACACGGGGCTAAGAACTATAAAGAAAAATAAATGAGAGTTATGCAATTTAAATTGGCAAATCAAGGATGTTACATTTAAGCCAACACTTGGTTGTAAAGTTGGTGGACAGAGTACTTGCCAGGAAGGGAGAGTGACACATTCTCCAAATGAATTAATATCCCTTACAATTTAAAACCAATGCTTATTTTTAAATTTTAACAGCAATCTAAAACATAATTTTTAGGTTTAAAACACCTTATTGATAAATCAAATGAAATTTTTATTACAAATACTATTACAAATATAAAAGTTTTTCTTGATATTAGAAAACTAAAAAATCCCATTTATTATATAGATAAATTTCAAGAAATAAATTAAGATGATATATGAATATATTAACAAATTAACCACTCTTACGAGAAATTTTTTAAGATGATGACTTCGACAGTTACTACACTTACATTTGAGATACGTGTAAATACACCAATCTCTTTATCTTGGCACATGAAATTTATTTTGGTTTTTTCACTGATTTTCTTTTAATTATTTGACCATAATTTTATGTCACTCCCAAATTTTAAAAAAGGCAACATTACAACTATGCAAGCGAAACTACTGTACAAGTTAACATGGGAAGGGTTTTGTACATATTTCCATTGCCTTTTCTGGGTCCAATCCCACAGAGCTCAATTTTCAGGTAAACCGGGAGAATTCTGCCCCCTGGCTTTCTCCTCCTCTCATCAGACAGGTCTCATTATTCCATGCCATGTGCACTGCCTCATCATCACCTTCTGTCTCTTAGGCCCTCGGGTGCCATCTCGGTCTTTTCTTCCTGCATCCTGCTCCCACTCTCCCCGCTTTCCCAAATCATTCCCTCTCATGTGTGTATTTGCCTGTGAGTGCTCCTGTATTCATAATCTGTGAAAACGTATTTCTTACCTGAAAGTAGAGGCTACTTGGGAGACAACAGTTAAAATGGTGAGAAGTGGTACTGGGGACACCTTTTCTGACTTCATCTCTAAAAAGCTCCCCATGATTACATTCTGAAATCACTTTCTTTTTCAGAGCATATTGTTCCTACTTCGACCTGTAAGTATGGCCTGCAGTCCAAAAGAATAAAACGCTGCCCACTTATCACACAGCATTGCAACTCCTCCCAAATGTATTTAGGACCTGAATCTCTTTGCTCCATCACCTGCCTCTGGTGACAGACCGCTCACCTCTGTCATCCATGTTCCCAAACTTTATTTGGGACCCTCCTGTGAGCACAGCTTTCTAAGTGCAGCTGAGCTCAAGTCTACTTCCCACACAAACCACTCTATTTATCCCGCCCTCACGGATGTCCTCTCCACACTCACAGAATGAGATGGGTGTAAATAACGTTTTGTTTTTACTTTGCTTCATTTCCATTTCTACAAATATATATGAGCATCTTTTCCAATGTTTACTCTCCTCTTATATTTGCTCTTGTGTGAAATGCCTATTCAGGTCCTTTGCTCATTTTTCTACCAAGCTGTTGAGTCCAGTCCTTTTCTTTTTAATATGAAAGAACTTTTCTATATTCTAGGTATTAAAATGTTGTCATCATATGCATTACATATATTTTTCCAAATATTTGAAGACCACTGCTCTTCTTTTTATTTTTTAAAAGCTATTCTCAGGCACTTCCTTCTCAATATAAATTCTATCATGTTATGCTCTTCAGTTATATTTTATAGTTTTACTTCATTGTGAAATGTAATTAGGACTTTTGCAACTTGAGAAATGGATATTTTTGAATTTGAAAACACTTTAAGAGTATGACTGTACCATTATTGTTGACTTTGCAAATGTTATTCTTTTGCATCAAAAAAGTTTTAAATTTTTACACAGTCAAGTACATCTAACTATTCTTTTATAGCTTCTGCATCTCTGGTCTTATTTAAAAAACAACTCTGTTATCCCTATTTGATATATATAGTCTCTGGAATTTTCTTTTTTAAGATTTTAAAGTTATTTTATTGTTTACATTCACATAGCTAATCCATCTGGAATTCATTTTTTATATGGCTTAAGATTCAGGTCCAATTTTATTTTGACCCTGATGGATGGCCAGTTATGTCAGCACCATTTATTAACTAATCCAACTTTTTCCCACTGACTTGAACCAACCTTTTATCATACACTAAGTTTTTATACATATTGGAATTTATTTCAGGATTCCTTTTTCATCCTACTAATTATTTTATCTCTTACTATACCAATTCCATACTGATTTAATTTCAGAGGTCTTATGTTATGGTAACTCATAAATTAAGTTCTCCTTCACTGGTCTTCATTTTCATACTGCAAGGCTATTCTCAGGCATTTCCTTTCCCTTCAAACTCTAAGATCATTTTATCCATATTAAAAAAAAACTTTGTTGGAATCTATTCAAAATGATATGACATTTATATATTAATTTGAGGACAATTAAAATTTTTTTCTATTGAGACTTTCAAACAAAAACATACCATGTCTTTACACTTTTTCAGGTCTTGTTTTATGTTCTTCAATAAGACTTTGAAGTTTTCATTTTCATCACTCTTCTTTAGTTAATTATTAAACTAAAGTATTTAAAAATTAAGACATTAATATTTTTATTACTAGTTCATATATGTGAATGTTTAATCTAGACAGATTAAAATCTAATTATTTGGTATTACTGCTGCTAAATTCTAGAAACCCTGAGAAATGTGACAATATGGCTAAACTCATCAAAAAAGGTTAGGATTTGAGCTGAGAGAAAACTTTGTTTTAATGCTTAAATTGGACTTATTTTTTTCCTTACTGGAATTTATAATTATTGCAATTCTATCTAAAATGGCTTCAGAAATATTATCTTTGCATATTCTTGCAATTCAAGATATTATCTAAAATGAAATATTTTCTTGTGCTGCTAGAAACAAAATCTCTGAATAAAATCATTGTAGAATCATCAGCACAGTCTTACTTGACTAGAAAGTTTAGAAGCTTCAACAGCATGTTCAAAATCTGGTCTTCCAATTACAGCCAGCTCTTTACTCAGCGCTCCTTGCCCTTTCTTGTATTCTGCCTAAAATGAATAAATGAGAGAATGTTAAATATTTCTATTTTCCAGTGAAGAATTATATTGACATTAGCCAAAATAAAATATAAAAAGCCCTCAGTCCATAAAAAATATTCCCTTCAACTCACCAAATACTAAAATGCTGACCGCTAAAGCAGGAATTGATTTTTATAATATGGCTATTTAAATAAACTCAACATTTTCACAGTAAAATAATTACTCATTTTGAGTTGTGAATCCAATAATCATCATCACTGTGTTTATGTGTAAACAATGAAAAAATTCAGAAATGTATGGATAACTGAGACTCTGTCTTCTGTATAAAGATCACTTTCAGGGCTTTGTTTAATCTCAGGAATTGATCTAGCCCTATTTGATTATCATGCAGTCGAAGTTAGAAAATAATTACTGATTAAAAATTTTTGAGGTATGAATATCTTAAACATTTGATCCAAGTTGAGACATGATTTTAAACAAGGTATTAGGTATGTGAAAAAACGATACTAATCAAAGAGGATGTCTTAGAGAAGGTAAGAAACAGCTATGATGTATAGGAAGCCTACAAGAGTAAACGTTGGCAGAACAGAAGCTGTGGAATTAACAGCAATGAGATAAGAACAAAGCAAAGTGAAGTTCCTTTGGACAGGTTGAGAGGTAAGAGATAAGTAATATGGGGTCAGATGGCTGACAGTCTTGGCTTTCAAGCTGGACAGTTGAACGTTATCTTCTACTCCAATAGTATTTACTGAACTAAAAGTCTGGTAACACTAGCCATAGTCAAGTAGAGTCTGGGCAGCTTTTGCATATACCCAAATAATTTACAGCTGATATTAAAGATATGGCTGATATTAAAAAGTTAATATAATTCAGATTTAAAAATTGAGATGACTGACTTCACTCATTAAAATAACCATCCAACTACGAAAGCCATGCTTTGTTCCTGCAAAAATAAGGAGTCATTTCTGCTCAAGATAAGAAAGAGTGATTATTACATTGCTTATGATCTTGGAGAGTTGCGTGGCCATCTTGATGTCTGGTCTGTTGAGCTCTGCATTATACATGTGGGTGTCCCGCATATCTTTTCTGTAAGAAATCTGATCAAAGAAATAGTTTTGATTAAAAAAGAATTAGTAGTTTCATATAGTCACTAGTTTTAATGTCCATAACATTATTTATCCTTGTCGCAATCACCTTAGAGAGCCAACTGACCACAAGTTGTTGCGACATTTATTTGGACAGATATATTCTTTTTTTTACTGTACCTATACCTCACTAACATTATTACATATGAACTGAATTTATACAACATAAGAAGTACGAGCCCAAGCCCTCGGCACAAAACCAACCTTACAGAATTTTATATACACTACCCTTGTAAGCATGTCAGTGTGTGGAAGTGTGTATGCGCATATTCACATAAATAATAACCTCATCAAGGGCTTTCACTTGCTCCTCATACACTCTCTCCCCCAGTGGATACAGGACCAGCCCCAGTACATGAATACAGAAAACCCCTTCCAGGGGTGAAGGTGTGTGAGGCTCTGCGACCCTCCAGCTCTCACCGTCCCAACCACGCCAGTCTCTCCCTTTTCCGCCTGGACACTCCAAATGCCCACATCTGGAAATCCTCATCATGAGTACTGATAGTTTTATAATCTAGCAAATATCATTGCAATGACTTGATTCTCCCAAAATAAAAGCGACTGTATTAAGGAATAATCATCTTCCAAAAGCCCATTTGACACTATCAAACCAAAGTGGAAAACAGAGATTTTCGCAGAAAAATATGTATAAGTTTTGCCTACTGTACTTCAGATGACAGCAGTCATTTAGATTACTTCAACTGATGAATAGAAACAGACCAGAAGCAAACTGCCATAATGTCCAATGGTCAACATCTCACCATCGAGATAAGTCATGGGCTGAAAGAACATTCAGCTACGCTCCAGATACTGTTCTATTTGGCCACATCCCCAAGTGCTGGTCAACTTGTCTATTCTAGTCTATTCCAC
Source organism: Glossophaga mutica (assembly GCA_039655065.1). NCBI lineage: Eukaryota > Metazoa > Chordata > Mammalia > Chiroptera > Phyllostomidae > Glossophaga > Glossophaga mutica. The sequence continues at coordinate 166,659,378 of CM077303.1, forward strand.
TGAAGTTATAATGCAAAGTGTATGGTAACAGCTTCAAACTCAAATTCATCTTGATTTTCTAAGGCACAGAAAGGTGGAATACAGAAACATACCATTAACATCTGTACCAATGCACAATTAACAAATTTTGTACAAAACAAATGTTTCTAATATTGCCTCCATAGTTCTTGCAACAGCATGCATCATCGTAGGTGCTTTTTAAAATTTAAATTTCTGAGGTCCATCATCTTGGTAATGGGATCCAAAAATCTGCATTTTAATGAATTCCCCAGTTGACCACCAAGAATGACTATTCTAGACAATTCAATGTATCTTATTTTCTTTTCAACCTTGCCAAGTGAAAAAAATTGGTATATTCTTAATTCTTTCAAAAATAATATCAAGTGTAAGAAATGATAATGCATTAAGACTTTAATAGGCTTCCTATATATTACATTATTTTATTTCAGTGAAATATTTATAAACAATTCTATTTAGTTTTTTAAGAGCTTGTGTGTATCTCACCATCAAGACTATTTTTCAACTGAGTTTAAAACCATGAACTTATCTGGCAAGTGGACAACATATACAATTAGCATGATTTCAGTAAGAATCTTTCTTTAGTTTCCTATTTTCACAGGCTTTCCCTTGCCAAGTAATTTCAGGTAGGTTCTGTGCATACAGGTACTGAAAGAAACATAAAAATAAGCTGAAAACTGAGTTATTTTGTTGGAGATATTTTAAATCTTTAGGGATATAAAATAATCCCATTTTATTGCTTTCAAAAAGCAACATGCTCACCCACAAAATATGGCCCATCAGCCTCAGCCCACACTGAGTTAAACACAAGCTGTGTAAACAAAAACCGACTCTCAGGTGAAAACAAACCAAAATTATTACCCACCTACAAGAATAGCTGTTTCTATGTTACTACATTCATATGAAATCCATGGGGGGGAGTTGTCTTTTTGTTTAGAATAGAATGAGGATAAAATGGAAACCCTTACTTTCTGAAAAGAGCTGCAACCTTTCAGAAATTAAGCTGTACGTGGGCTACCTAATTATATGCTGTTCAGCCTAATGACGGAGTGGAGAGAGGTGAACAGAACAAAGGCGGCAGAAGCAGGACTCTGAATAGGGCCCCATCATCCATGTAAATTGCAAATTAGAGGCCAGCACAGGTGACTCAAAACAAATATTAAGATTGACATGAGCTGCAAATTCAAACAGATACCACAGAGCCACTCCCGAGGAGAGATGCACCAGAGCCCAGCCACTGGTCAGCTCTTCCAGAATATTGCTGTTTGGGGACAGTCCCCAAGAACAGGGCTTACACTGAGGAACACTCGAGAGCAGCAAGCTCCTGGTTTTCACTCCCTGCAAGGATCTCTAAATATAGGTGGATGACAAGATGGGTCATTTTCCTAAGCTATTCCTTTGTAGTGGACATCTATTCATTTTTTTAACCATTTGGAAACTGCCCCCCCCCATGTGATTTGGTGGGGTTATCAATTGCAGTCTACTTTTCTGGTCACAGGAGTGGACTGCCTATCCAAAGAGATACCCCATCCCTTTGGAAACCAAGATTAATAAGAGAGCAGACAAAACCTGGACTAAGCCAGAGACATTTGAAGGATCTGAGGCTGGGAGAGAAAGAGCTACTGTCCTTTCCTCTTGGATCAGCTGCTGTAAAGATGACTTAATTTTGAAAACGCCAGCTGTCATCTTGAGAGCACCTAAACAGTGTCCAGAAATGAAGTCAGAACAGCTAGCAGAGCCAAGAGATGGAGGTGCGGGGGGAGTGTCCTGGTGACAGTATGGAGCCACTGGATCCAGCTATGCCTGAAGGTAGCCCAAATTTTCCAATTACGCAAACCAATAAACTCTCATTTTTATATGAGCTAACTTAAGATGGATTTCGCTCACTAAATCTAGGAACTGCTGACTAACACAGACTCTACTACTTCTGTTTTTCTTCAGTGTCAAATCTGCTCTTTATTGCCTCCAATTAAGATTTTAATTCTATCAAAATCTGTCATGGAATTTCTTCCTTATCTCACCATGTTCACTTCCCCCTTAGCTTCCTTTTTCATCTCATTTTTTCTTTGAATCTCAGTTCATTCTCTCTTTATAAGCCTTCCACTTGTTTTATAAGGCCGCAGCTTTTACATGTTTCCTGTGTTCATGAAGAGTGTCCAATGTGTCAAGCATGTTCTAAATCTTTTACTCACATTGATTCATTAACTCCTCATGCCAGCCCTGTTGTGCTGAATTTTCTGCACTCAACTAGGCTATAATCACACACCCTCCCAACAGAACTAGTTATCCAGAATCTTCTTCACTGTATCGTTCTGGGTTAGATCTGGCCAACAAGAGAGTCATTAGATTTTGACAACTGAAGTGAAGTGAATGCCATTAATCTCCATGTCAAGCCAGACACATGGGCAGATGGAGAATTCCCAGCAACTTTGCAGCAAGCTTTTCATATTTAGATGGCAGTGATTTGAGATTCCTCAATAGGCGAGTTAATAAACTAGGGGAAAGCAAAGCCTCCACCAAGATGGTCCTCATAGTGAAGGTCAAGCTCTTGGAGATGTGAAGATTGTGAGCTAAGGGATGGCAGTCCAGATGGAAGCCACAGACAGACACCTGCTGGGGCCGAGGGCAGTGTGAACAGACAGGCTTAAAGAAACCAAACCCAACTGGCCCAGAACCATTCATTCCCTTTGCCGCTCTGGGGAAGGTTAACATGATTCTCAGTGAGAAGAAACTAGAAAAGATATGCATCTTTGTGGAACAGAAGTGAGTAGTATAACCTATATATAATTACAAACTTACACCACCAGTTGTGATTCTCAAGAAATACTTTTATCGTCATAAACTCTCACATCAGCAAAGCTCTCCAGGTACCATCAAAGGGGCACACACACTGGAAATTCTACCTTAGGCTTATTTCTGTCTGGGGATATTGTATTTAAAGAAACACCAAACTGTTAAATTGTAAATATTATTCTACAAAGAAACAGAAACATTTTAAGTACAAGTAAATGGAGGATCTTATATTCACCAGAAAAAAAGTTTTCAATTTTCTAAAAGATGAAGTAAAATATGGAGCTGTATCTAGAATTTTATTGTTATTACCATCATTGTCGCAGTTCATAAGAGCATTTTAGAGTTGATAAAAGTTTTCTCATTCATGGTCTATCATCACCACAATCTTGTGAAGAAGGCAGAGGAAATATTACTAACTACTCTGTCTTAAAGATGAACAAAATACCAATATATCTATTGTAATACTAAATGCTACAGCACTATTATTGTAAGTCACATCAAGGGACCACATAAATGTTTTTCCAGTATCATTTTACTGATTTATCTTTAAGCTTTTTCACTTTCTGATGAAATAGAAATTTTGTCTACTGATAAGTTTTTTATTAACATTAAGAAAGTACATCTATCATTTGTGAAAAGCACGTTAAGTTTCTTGATTCCCCTGATGAATACCTCTTTCTAATGCACATTGAATTGATTACCAATATGGTGTTTTGGAAAAGTTTACCAGTCCAATTTCATGATAAATCTATACAGACCACATTACTTATAAAACTTAAACTGGCAGCTTAAAATTTGTTTGACTTGCTTCAGAACTATTGGAGTTCATGCTCTGGTAAGATTGATGAGAGCTAATAATGTTACTGGGGTTTTCATTACAAGCCCATCTTTAGGGAAAAGCAGCAGGACAGAAACCTCCAGTTTCTCTAATTACATTATAAAAATTTGGCAGGGGTATATCCCTTAAGATACAAAAGGATGTAGATTGGCTCTTTTTAATCATGTTTTCAATACAATATCAGCAAAATAGGTAAGTTATATGGGTTCAGGAACCTTTTGAATGTGCCCTTCTGACCTAAATGCTTAATATAAATTTCCTTTTAATTTGGACTTCTAATGAAATTTTGCCTCTTTAGATTGTTTTGAGTTAACTATGATATCACTGTAAATTCTTAAATCACCTTTTAAAACTGGAAGCGGACCAAACAGGACTAATATTTTATGGAATGGCTCTTCTGCAGAGCCCTTTACATATTTCCTCTCATTTAACACTTGCTGCCCTGATGAGATAGAAATCATTGCCCCAATTTTAAGATAAGAAAATTAAGGTTTGGGGATATTAGTAACTTGTCCAAGTTCATGCAGGCAAGTGGCAGAGCAAGCATTTTAACCCTGGCCTGACTCCAAATTCCTTTTCTATTTTATGCTACAGTGGAAGACAGTCTGAGAAATATTTTTCCCTCTTTCATGGTCATTAAATTTGGGGGTGATGAAAGAGACTAACTGTCCCCCAAATACTCTCCCCACAGGACTGCCCAGTTATTCAGAGGTGAAAATTCAGTCACCAAAAACCCTCTGCTCCTCCCTCTGCTTCTGCTTATTCACATCTCTAATGGCAGACGGGAAAGAAACGTTCTAAAACAAAGTATTCCCTTTGGCCAATTGATGAATGTTTTAGTAAAAGGTTTAAGTGGAAAAAAGGCAGAAATTAAAAGCTTTGAACTCTCATTGTCCCCCTTTCTTGGGTCTCTGACAGATGTTCAAAAGCTGACTGGATTTGCGTGGAAACATAAAGAAGATAAGCAAAGATGTGGACTTGCATTGTTTCTAGGTAAATCAGATGCACATGTGACAACACCTTTGATTTTAAATTAAATCAAATCATTTATAGGCTTAGGGTGAAGTGACATTCCATGTTATGAAAGGGTAATTCTATTAGAAATTCTCTGCAAATGAGTTTCATTGGACTGAAGGAGGCAGGGTTTTGCCTCTCAGAGCGATGCTGTAGCCTCACCAGTCAAACCACGCGAGAGATACACTTACTCTCCTTGTGGCTGTCAAGACTAACGTTTAAATTTCATATCGTAGGGACAACAAATGTATTATTCTAAGTGCCTCGATGCTAGAGGAATATCAACTACTTCACAGATAGAATACAAATATCCTCCTCACTTTAAATCTGAGTAAATAATCTTAAACACTTTCTAAATCCTATTATATGTACAAACTTTGCATGTAAAGGTTGAGCTGGTTAGGCAGAGGAGTGTAAGTAAATACACCCTTCTCCCATAAGTACACAGTATTGAATGGAGAAAAGGGCTTTCTACTCTATTCCCTCAATCCCTCAATCAAAGACCTTTTAAAAGAAAAGGCAGACTTAAAATAATAACCCCAGTTCTATGATAAGGGACTTCCGTATTTGAATTTCATTGAATTATAGAGTTGGAAAGCCTCCTGAGGATCCATGGCACGCCAGCCCCCTCCCTAACCCACCACCACCTTCTTCCCTGCAGCGCACGGGAGCTGCTGAGCTGAATTCTGATGATAACCTATTTTGCACCCATTTTAAAAGTCTCATTTAAAATCTTGACCAATAACCCGTGACCTTTACGAGGGAGGCAGCAGGGCCTAAGAGAAAGCAAACTCGGGGCTTTGATTCTTTAGACTCACTTTCCTCGTCTACAAAAAAGGAATCAGCGCAGGGATTGTGTGCGAATTGGAAATGATCAAAGTTGTGGCACAGTTGTGATGCACAGCCGTGCTAAGGGGGAGTTATTATGGTTATCATGGTCATTCTATAAGCAAACTGTTCTTGTAAAGCATCCCCTCACCATGACCTTGCTGGTAATAACAGACATGCAGTTTTTTCATCTCTTATCAATCTCAAGCCATTTTAGAAAAGTGCTTTGGTTTTGGCATGTGTTTATATATTTGGATTAAAATGTTAAACCTCACTCAGTTTTCACTTAAGGATTGGCCTACTACAATTTAATATCAGGTAACTGTTGCCATTCTGCAAAGAGACACCGCACAGCTGGGGCTCCGGGGGCACGGAGTCCGCAGAGCACCGTCAGTCAGAGAACTAAGTGGTGGGACAGACCCTGTGTGAGATGACAAAGATGGTTCAGATGCTCTTCAAAGAAGGGGACAGACACTTTACCCTAACTGATGCCAATCCATAAAGAACCTGGTAAACAGCTCCTACATTGCTCCCAGAGAACAGAGAATTCATGGTGGGGAGATGAGTAAGCTTTCCCTGAGATTTCAGGAAGAAATATTTCTTGTAGCCCACCAAAGAAGAAATTCATTTTCTACAGGCTGACGTCCTCTCGCTTGGCCTCTGCTTCTAAGGCGTCCATTGCTTTCCCATTTGCCATGGGTCTTAAGTTTGATACTTTGTTCCCCATACACATTCCAGAAGAAACAGTAGTGGGGTACAATCTCACTAGCCTCTGTGAATGATTCTTCCCTGGGCCACTGATTTGCAACGCTCTTTCTCCCTGCTCTTCGGCAATCCTAGACGGGAAAGCATGGGAGCTTCGCCACCAAGTCGAGGAATTTCTAAGAAATGCTAATAACCCAAGAGGTCCAAAGGATCCATATGTGTCTTGTTCAAAGCAGATTTTTCCAATGCCTACAAGTACCTGACATTTTAATGGCATTCCACAAGGTTTAATAACTGTCGACAAAATAATCCCAATGTCTTTCTGACTGAACATGGAGAGATAAAAATAAAATAAATTTTAAAGCCATTTTTGAATAGAGTGTCATAATACTGAAATTTCAACAAAATATCCATTAGCCTTGATGTTGGTTAACCACAATTTTCCAGAAAATCACGAGGCACGGCTTCCTTACATCACTCTGGTGTTTGCTGACCGCAGTGGCGTGTTTGATCTCAGGTGGCTCCCTCATGCGGGCGTAATCTGAGAGTCCTTTGGCAGCATCGTGTTTCTGCTTGTAGGCGATCTTTAAAAAAACACACATGCACAGAATAAACCATTACTCTCCTTTAGAGCTGTATTAAATTCTTACCTGTTAAATTTCAACGTTTGCTAGGATTTTATATATTTCAATGCCACAACTGATGGTCCAATTAGCCTGAGCCTCTATAACAAGACAATATATACAACACTTTCATTTTAGTGCTTCAGTTTAGATTCCTAATTCTAAATCTTTGTCACATATTTTAAAAGTCCTTGCCTGAAGGCTGAAATCCCAATGCTCATATTCACCTAGTTTAAATCTCAGCTGCAGTTTTGAGAAACCTCCCACGCCCAACAGCTCTTAAGGTTATAAATGTCCAAGGTTTAAATCTTGGGCAAGCAAGTGAAAAAGTAGGAGAAATAATAAATATTTAAAAGTGATTGGTTCATTTTAAAATTAACTGTTACGACTGTATATAGACACAGCTATAATATTTAAATGCCTTAAACTTTGGAAGAAAAGATAACTCAGGCAAAAATATCAGATATGTCAAGCTCCATCCTCTGTTAGAGAAAAAAACATCATACCAACACCATCCATTACCACCAAGTTAAAATTGTCCTGTACTCAGATGGAGAGAAGGCCTAAGTATGACTGACTGCTCAGGAAGTAGACGCAACCAAACTCAACCACAGAGTTCAAAATTAAAGAAGATCCAGAAGACAGCAAACAAATTATCCCCTTGCTCTCAATCTATGCCATTACCCTATTCACTTCCTTCACAATTTTTAATTCCTTTGTTTACTTTGTCCCACTGTTTCTTTTCTGTCTGCCCTCCCTGGGGCTGGAACTGAACTGCCTGGCTCACTGAGGGCGCAGAGCCCCACACAGCGCCTGACGCCATGTGAGCAGTAATAAATCTTTGCTCAAGTGAATAAATAAATGAATGAATAACTCAATGAATGAGAGTAAAACACAGATAAATTATTTCAAAATTAATTTTCAATAGATATCAAAGGTTTAATAATAAAATGATATTAAATGGAGTTAAAATTACTTAGTCCAAGAGAATAAAGTCACCTTTAAAAAGAAAGATTAGAACAGTGTCTACCAAGAACAAAACAAGATCTAATTTTCAATGAAAAAGACTACAGTTAAACTTAGGGGAAAACTTTTTACCAATATGATCTCCTAGAGAGCTACACCTCTATTGTACACATCTTTTAATGTCCTGTGCCTAACATAGCGAATGGCAACGAACAGAAATGCAATAAATGTTTAGTGAATGAATGAATAAATTAGTTTATTAAACATTCTCATGAATTTAAATCCCTCGCAGGCTTTAATAAACAGAGTTAACCACCCATTTGACTTAGATAATATACTGAATACTTATCTAAATGATTTAAATAATTACAAAACAAATTTTTAAAAATTAAAGAACAAAATCATCAAATATAAATAACTGCAAAAACAGAAAGCCATCAGGTACAACCATCTATGTTTAACCCTTCTCTGTTTCCTCTATTGAGTTTTTCTTGAAAACCAATAAAAGAGAACTCAATCTGGGGTATCACAGTCTCTGAATTTTGAAAGCTGTGATAGAAAGCTCCTCCTCCAATGAAACCCAAAGCTACGTGCCCATAGCTACCTCCACCTGGCTGTGCAAGCCGAGTCCAGTTCACAGGGCAGAACTTAAGCACGGAACACAGCCAGCAGGGACTGCCCTTCTTCCCGACTGTCTGTGTGGGCTGAAGCTCTGAACCGCTATACTCCCGAGGTGCACTCCTCAGCACAAATTCCAATTTACTCATCTCTTTCTTAAGGTGCTCACAATGTTCCAGATATGGTATGACCTATCCTAATTAGAATTATTCCGTTTAATCCACACTACCATTTCTCCTGTGTTATATGTGATTAATGCATCCATAATGCAAGAGGGTCACATTCTTTCCTGTTGATGGCTCTGTTGAGATTTCTGTCAACTAAACACCCTTACAGTCTTGTTCAGTCCCACCCAGCCCTGATCCCACACCCAATCCTGCATATATGGCTGATTATTAGGGCTCACATGCGGCACCTCACATTAGCCCAGGGATAATTCATCTTGTTAGAGTCTGTCCAGTGATTTAATCCATCAGGATATCTAATTCTGATGAACACATATTTGCATTTTTCACCAATTAATTATGTTAAACAGGAAACCCATTAAGAGCCTCCTTTCAGGCTGAGAAAGTCCATTATCTCAGTTCCATTACATTCTATATTATATCTTCAGGGGGAGGGAGGAGGAGTTTAATGGGTGGCCAAGTCTATTAACCCAGGGAAAAAACTTCTATGAGATATGTTCCATCTACTTAAATAAAAAGAGAGCTAGGTTGTACATTTCTCCTTTTTTGCTGGATGCTTGGTTTATTTTGAAACTTAAACTGACTATCACACTTGTAACTTTATAAACCTAACCAGTGCAGCTGTTCATCTGGTGGGTTATCACAGAAATGGTGAGTCATCAAACACAATTTTAAAAAGCATTCTTTGTTAAAAAGACTATTTAATTTTCTACTTGCAGTATTAAAATTGTTTCATTGATAGCTGCTATGAAGCACCACTTCAGAATTAAGATTACATCAAATTGGAGGCAGCTGAACTTTATCATATTAATTTTCATCCTTAAAAATAGCTAGTGGAAGCCCTGGCTAGTATTCCTCAGTGGATTGAGTGTGGGCTGCGAACCAAAGGGTCGCTAGTTTGGTTCCCAGTCAGAGCACATTCCTGGGTTGCGGGCCAGGTTCTTGGTGGGGGCCACATGAGAGGCAACCACACATTGATGTTTCTCTCCCTCCCTTAGCCTTGCTCTAAAAAATAAATAAATAAAATCTTTAAAAAAAATAGCTAATGAAAATTATGTCAAACTAATAAATTTCCTGATAAATTTGATTTCCTAGGATTTGTCAGTATTGTGTGGCATTTCTCTAGATTAATACTTATTTTCTTCATACCCTGAGAATTAAGTTTGCTGTGGTACTGGACACCTAACTAGTGGAGGATGCTTGCGATAGTCTTACGTACTTTATGTACAAATACACTTACATAAGTAACATATATTTATAGTACATATTTCATTGCATAGTATATCTTTATATCTCATATATACACATAAAATATGTACAGATATTTCTAACTTACACTATATTTTATAAATACTGCATAGGTAAATGTACTTCTAATCGATAACACAAATGCCTCTGGTGCTCCTTGTGGCCACTCCAGGTAAAAACATGGGCTCTCCTAAACCTCCTCGGTGCAGACGCTTGAGTAGCCTACATGACTTCTGCAATAAGGGATTATTTAGCCCCTGTCAGAAACAGCCCCTGGGGAAGAGGACTTCAGTACTACCGACCACAATCCATTTGTCTACACTAGCTTTCATTGTGGTCTATGTTTATAAAGTTTTTAATGAGGAATATCTAATAAAATGACTTCCTACAATCTCCACCTCTCTCTCTCTCTCTCTCTCCCTCCCCCCCCTTCCCCCCCTCAGCATTTCTATTAGTCATTTTCTTTACGGAATATTAACCTAGCCAACTTCACCTTATCACTCTAATCTAAATGTAAGCATCTGAGAATATTTACAAAATGGTTTTAAGATAATAACTTGTGCCAGTGTTCAGGAGATATTTCATTAGAGCCAGAATGCCATTAAATTTCAGATTTGGCTCATACCCTAATTTAGGTTAGTCCAAATCTGATACTATTTGGACACAGTAAAAGGTTAGTTTAAGTATCACAGACATTGTCAGATAGGTTTACAATCTTGATTGTATTATTACCAGGTAAGCTTTGAGGATTGCAATTATAGCAATAATAAAATTGATGTATGTCAGTCTAAAGGAACATTATAATGATTACCTAAATTTTGAAATAGATACCTTATGCAGGGTCCAGGGTTTTCCTTGCCAAGAAGTACAGTGACTACTTACAACGCTGGACAGCACTGCTTCTTACGAGCACACACACAGCTTTCCCAGGGCACATACTCTACTACAGGGCATCACAGACTGACAATGTAAGTGGTGACCTATCCTGGCACAAAAACAAAAAACAGATTCCAAATACACAACATGGATCATTTTCCATGTTAAGGTTTCTGTTGCACATGTTTGTGTGCTATAGATCTATTCCTGCTGGAAAAGGTGACAAAAGTTGTGCATTTCCAAAGCAATAAAACTGTCCATAGCTAAAAAAAATGCTATCTTCCCAAGTAAATGCTAAATTTAAAATAGATTTTTTTCTTTTCCTGCTTTATTGCTTAACTGTTGCTTGTCACATGTCAAGTGTTGTGTTATTATTTGTTTTATAAAGTAGTCCATATTATCAGCAAGTGAGTAGGTGACCAGTGTGGGCAGCAAAAAAAAAAAAAAAAAAAAAGGAGGGGGACGTGTTAGTCATGGTCAGCCATGCAAAAGTTTAACATTGTATATTTTTAACCTCAAGTTGCACAGCTGAGATTAGCTGACTGCCAAAGTTGGGTACACAGTGGACATTTAAATGTGTAATAATGAAGGACTTAAAGAGGTTCTGCCAAAGATAACTATGCTCAGTACTTTTCAAGAGTAATCTATTTTCAGACTATTTTAAAATTATCTAGGTATTCTCTACTTAAAAGTAAAAAGATCCTGGAGAAAAGAATAAACTTGTTTTATAAGAAAAAGAGGGATAGAGATGGTAAAAAAAACAACAAGAAAAAAAACAGGTGGTAAAATGTGTGGTTAAGAAGCTAGACTCCAGAACCAGAGAGTCCATGTTCATGAGCTGGCTCGACCATTTATTGGCTGTGTGACGTAGGGCAACTTATTTAACCTCTCTGTGCTTCAGTTTCCACATCTCTGAAATGGGAATATCTCACACAGTGCTTGTGAGGATCAAATGATATAAATATCTGTGAAATGCATAGAACAGCACCTGATGTATAATAAACATGTCTATGTGTTTACTATTATTTTTATCCTAAAATATAGCATGAAGAATATAAATTATGTAAAAACATTTCCTTGGAAAAGAAATCAACAAATTTAATAAAAATTCAAGTGTTTAAGGAACATTTCTTATGAACCAGGGAATGCGCTAAGCACGGAGGGAGAGCAGGGAAGGAGACAGATGAGGTCCTGCTCTTGTGCAACTTAGGGAACCAAGTAACAGATTGATAAAGCAAAAAAAAAAAAAAATCAGATTGTGCTATGAAGAAAACAAAACAATGAGTGAGAAAGAGGGGAAATATTCTATATTAAAATCCTATTTTAAGAATTACCACAAATTAAATGTATTCAGCATTCCTAATGTGTTGATGAACTACAGCAGGAAAATCACTCCTACACTCCCGTGGATTCAAAATGACTTTACATGATGACATTTCTTAAGTTCGTCTGTAAATTGCAATCACTGAAATGGTCCCTTCCACCTGATGGAGGCTCTTTTTGAGAGCCTGAGGTATTCTAAATGAAAAACACAATGAAACTTTCATGTTGTTTTCAGTAAGTAGTACTCAAGATAAACAACTTTTTTAAATGCTGAATAATTTATAGTAGGTTATATGTTTAACCCATACAATTAGGTAACAGTTTAGGAAAACCACACCTCACTCTGAAGCTGTGTCACTTCTCTTGCGAAGACACTGTCGATTGTGGCCGGCATCTGCTTATAAAGAGAATTGGAGAGGTCTGCCTTAATGGTGCCTTTGTATTTTGCCTGGGGAGGGGGAAGGAAAAAAATAAATAAACACTCCTCCTTTACTGTGAATACTGAAAGAGAATAAAACAAAATTTTCTTTAGAAATAGAATTAATTAAAAAATCTGAAGAGCATTTTAATCTTTGATACTAGACCTGATGAACATATTTTGAAGAATGATAAATCCAGTTTTATCATGAGAAGGCTTTAAGTGAGACACAGAAGAAAAAAAAGACTATTTTTCTATTTAAACCCATGTACATTTCTAAAAGTAAATCTGTGTGTATTAATGGTTCCATATGTTTGATCAGTAAAGAAAAATCTGAGAGCAAAGAGACATTGAGTTGTTTCAAAAAACACAAGCTGTTAGAAGGTACTGTCTAACCTAATGCAAAGGACAGAGCGCCTTTATTCGTCTTGTCAACCTCCTCCCACCACCATGAGGGGTGAGGTGCTTTTTTGCTATTTCTGCGCCTTCACACCTCCAGTCGGCACTGTTCCTAAGTGACCTCAATCATTACTCTTACAGAAAAACACTCATTCACCAACTCCTCTTGGGAAGATTAGGTTCAAAGTAACACAACACATTGCCCACTCCCATGTTTTCGCTCTACAGTTAACTCCTTCAGGGAAACGAATCAATTGATAATTAAGAACATCAAGAATTTCTCCTCACAAGAGAAATAACCGCTAACTCAAATAAATAAAACCATGTTTTTCCACATTCTGTCGACAGGTCCCTGATATGACTCCCACTTAGAACTAGATTCGAGCACTGAATTATTGAGCATGTCTCCTGTTTAAACTTTGTGTTTCTACAACTCGTTGGATTTGGATACTTCATTTTAAAAATTTACCCAATTTTCCTCATAATATTTTCATGTTAGCAAAAATAATCCTGAGAATATCATGTTGCTCTTTTTCCAGCATACGAAACACTAGAGGTCAGCCATTTTATTCATTCTCTTACCAAATTCATCTCTTCTAAGCGACCCTTTCACAGACCACAGAAACGCCTCATCACCAAAACCACTGTTAACTGCTCTTTTCAATGCAACTTATACTGTGGTCATAAATGCTCTCAGAAAGACACTACATGATTTTCCAGCTGGAAAATACATGTAGTGCACCTCTCACTCTGTGGTCGCATAATTGGATATCCACTGAATCAATTCTACTCAAAAGCGGTTGAAACTGATTTAAAATTAATTAACCAAAAGTGCCATATTTTATGGAATCAGCTGGTAAATTTTACTTATTTTCAAAATTATATTAAATAATTTATAACTAGTCAGTCTGTTAGGAAATATGAAACATCTAAGACTATTCTGACAATACTTTCTATTTATTGAAAATATCCCATCAAGAGTAATTCTGTATAAATAAGAAAGGTTTGGAGTCGAAACACAGGCATACATAATAAAGCATATCAATCACAGACAGTAAAATACATCGATTTACATGAGTTAATTGATAGCACATAGAATTACAAAATTATATACATATCACCAACACTCACTGGTGCTTTTGAAAATATTCTTCAACTTTAATGCACAGATTTTTTATCTATATATAAAAAGAATATGTGAGCCATTCTGCAAGTTTTCGATAACTTACCTCAGAAATAAAAGCACCGATATTTTTTACATGATTTAGCATAGGAGTGTCTGTCACAAATGTACACTTGTCCTTGGACTTTTTATACTCTTCTTTATAATGGATCTAAAAGAGAGAACCATTCATGTAAGGAGAGGAAGAAGGAAAACAATTTCAATGATCCGTTGCTGAACAGAAGAATTAACTTGAGAAAACCCATTCTGTGAAGTAAATACTCAAATGTGAAATGATACTCAAAACAAGCCAAATCACATAAACTGATATCCAGCACAGAACAGAAAAAATGAGGAGGAATAATAAAGAAAGACTCTGTTTTAGATAAATGAGGATGAAGGTACTGTCAACAATCATGTGTGTGTGTTAGACCCAGGAATATGGGTCCTATTGCCAAGTTTGTTACTTTTAATCACTAACCTTAACAGTTAAGCCTATGGTCAAACAGAAATATAGTTGCCTACCTCTAGGTATAAAACAAGAGTCATCAGGATAGATGTAACCATTTAAGAAGTACAGGCAGATATTAAACAAATGAAGACTACTGTTACATTAGTACCATTACCTAGACCTGATAGATTAGAGGAATGGGCTAAAAATTAAGGCCACCATGGGCTTCCTGTTACTAATTAATTCCACCCAAATCAAACTTACTCAATTTACGAGCATTCACAGGCATCCCATCCTCCTCCCTCAACAAGAGTAGAACCTGCCCAGAGAGTCTGGTACACGGTTGAGATTTCAAAATGCCCCCTTGCTGTGAGTAAGCAGATGAGCAAGAAAAAGATCAGAGAGGCCTTGCTGGGCATGCTCATTTCTCCCCTTGAACTCACTAATAAAACGAGTCACTCTTTCCCTCGTGGGGAGAGGCCAGCATTGTTATTTTGGAGAAAGATCCCTCATGAACACAGGAGCCAAAAAGAAGTTAGGAATTATGGAGAAGGATTTAAAATGTATTCCCACTGTCACACTAATTGCAGCCCAATCTGACAACCGGGGAGCCAAAATATAAGACTAGTGGAGAAGACAAAGGTATTTGCTGAAAGTTATATCACCCTGTGATAAAGTCATGTTTATCTACCCAAGACTGCAAATACCTAGGCTGAAAAAGGGGTTCTGTCATCTCACTAATTATAACCTACAAGTAAAGTTTAATTCTATATAGTACCTGGTTCTTAAAGGACGTGACTAATATGGATGTTATACACCACATCACACAGGGATTTCACCATAGGCAAAGCTGATCTGAAGGGCATTATCTGACAATAAACAGATTCGAACACACTAAGTAACATTATTTCAAAATACCGTATTTCACCGCTGTGACACTTAGATATTATATGCCTGCCACTTTAAACATTTGCTTTATTCATGAAATCAACATTAGAACATATTTATCTTATCTGTGCAGTAAATTACTTTTTTTTCTTCTCAGAGATTAGCCATAATTTTAGGCCTCTGCAAATCACCCTCCTCAGTCACTAGTAATTAAACCGTTAAAGGCAGTATGATAAATAGTAGGCTATTTTGATCATAAAGGGGGGGAAGTATCCCCATTATATAATAAGTGTGAGAGAAAATAACCTATCATTAGGCTTAAGTCTGCCTCATTATTTTTATCTTTTGCCACCATCTTTTCCCTTTCACACTCACATTCCTCACTGCAGGGTTTGTGCTGGGGCCACAGGCCTCCTGATAAGCTCTGACCTGAGCAGAATGTTCAGGAGGGGAGCAGGGATAAGGGTGAAGTACTTACTTCCTTCGCTATGCAGGCAAAAGGCTCATTCTTAAGTGTGGTCTCCATTCCTTTCTTTGGTCTTTATTTAAGACACACACACACATACACACACACACACACACACACACACACACTTCTAATTTCTAATGAATTATACAATACAAATGGCAATAGCACATTATCTTAAATTTTAACACAAAAAATGTCACCTGACAGTACCCTTCCTATACCAGAAGAAGACAGATAAAAGGAAACCAATGACCGACACAAAATCTTCAGTAAAATGAAAACCGCTGAGTGGACAGCCATTTCTTAAGACAACGGTGTATATATTCCTAAGACAACTATGGCTCTATCTCTTAGGTGGATTGCCTATCCAACCCCTCTTTTTCTTGATAAAAGAACCCCTATGTATTTATTAGAATAGCCAGACCTCTCCTCCAGCTCCAGAGGACAAATTGCTATAAACCAGGCATGGTTTTCTCATGCTCCTTGGTGAGTGATTGGCCTGGGGAGGCCAGGTGCTCAACTTGGGTCACAAGACATTAGTGGAGGCTTCCCAGCAGTGTTCTGGCATTATTGGTGTACAGGGAGAGACTTGCTGACATTGCCCTTTGACACTTTGCCCTTCCACCTTTTTCCTTCCCAAAGGATACAGCAGTAATGATGTCACTATAAGGCAAAATTAGCCATCATACTAATTTTGACAGAGCAGAAGAAAAGGAATCTGAGAAACCAATAGCATCAAATATGCCAAGACTGGACCCCCTACCTGCAGGCTTCATGTGTGGTGGTGAAAAAAACCTATTTGTTAAACCTCTGTGCCAGGGTTCTCCTATTACTTGCAGCTCTCTGTCCTCACAACCACTACACCATGCCAGTTATGTTCTGACTGAGAAAAAAAGGGCAAAGTTGATGATAATGATCATTAAGATGACCAAAATATTTACTTTCTGCTTTGACCTCACTTAATCCCACCATGTCTCAACTGCCATGAGGTGGTGCTTCCTTCCCCCACCCCCACCCAAGTTTCTTTCTTGGTAGGAGATTAGCAAACGGCTGGAAGTGGGTGACAGATGTAGAAATGTTTGAGGATACTTCCTTTCACAAGCACTCTTAACCAAAAGTACCTAGAAAGTCTCTTCCCAAGTGGAGCCACACTGCTAAATGCAGTAAACCCTGGAAGAAAGAACTGGGTTCTCTGTGCCTATCTGTAAACTGGGCACTCAGGGCCCAGGCTGCTCCCCCAGGCTATCCAACACAGTCAGAGGTTCCGCTGGAGGGGTAACCACGGATCTAACGCTTTCCGCATTGCAAAGATTTACCCACAACACACAATGCTCTTTGCCCTGGGAAATGTTCTTTCTGCCGCACTGCGCATGAACACCCTAAAAAGGTCTGAGCTGGAACACTGAGTCAGAGGTGTCCTGCAGATGTGGCCAGACTTGCTCTATGGAGACTTTATGCCTAATTTACAAGAAACATACACACGATCATCTTTAACCTAATATTTTTATGACCACCTGACGAAAGGTTACTAGATCTATGATTCTAACTGCTAAATATAGTCAATAGGTTTGACTTATTCAAGGGATTGACTAGAGAGTTGACCAACAGGATAGAATAGCAGAGAGGGATCATCTGGGGGAAATAAAAAGCATGACTTGGTTAACAAAAATAAAAAAGGTTGCCTCAGAGGACCAGGCGCTGTCTTCGGGATTGGGAAGTGAGCTATGCAGAGGAAAATGCCACCTATGGGCACGACAAGGACAGAGCGGAAACTAGGTGGGGCAAAGAAAGCTTGAAAATGCCTCGTTCTGATCCCCCAAGTGAAGCCACCTGATTTGAAAAATGTAGAATTCTAAAGAGTGCAGGCCTGCCAGGACTTCTCTCCAGACCAATCTCACTGAACACTTTAATAAACTATCTTGCAACGACATGATACAGCAAGGTAGGCAGGTCTGCTGCTGGCCCCAAGCTCTCAGGGAGAGTGAAAAGTCAAACTGAAAGAGCTAAACCGCAGGCAACTACAGATCACATCCATCCCAGGCAAGGGGAAAATCATTCAAAGTACTAGTAAAAGCTGATGAGCCCTAAGTAATCAGCTATAAGTCAGAAATTAGGACTGAAAACATCTGAGAAAGATGTCTACAGAGCTTGATCTAATAGCTCTCCACAGGCCCCCAGCCCAAGAAACTCTAACTGCCATCACAGAGGGTGCACGGACCAAAAGGAAACATCATCCCGTCCTACTCGTGATCATGGGCCATGCATCTCCACACTGCTGAGCACAGTTCTGGTTATCGCACCCCAATTAAGACATTTGACAGTTAGACGAGGTCCACAGAGGAATGGTTGGAATGATGATGGAGGCAATGTAGAAAGGCTGCTCCATGAAGAGAAATCCACAAAGCTACTCTTTTCACCTAAAAAAATGGAGCAGAGTGACAAGTGGAGTGACAAGTGGCTATCATTCAGGCTCTGGACTTAACCAGACCTAAACCTGAATTTTGTCCTCACCCCTGTCCAGCCAGATGGCCTTAGACAAGACAGTCTTGGGTTACGCCACCTCCGAACTGAGGCTCTCAGAACCAATATCACCGAGTACGGTGAGGTGTGTGGAGGGCTTGGCACACAGCAAGAGGAAGGACATCACGGGGGCCAAGGCTTGGGAGTCAGACAGATCATGGTTCAAATCCCAGGCCTGTGGCTCACTAGCTGTATGATTCAATTCACAGGATGTAGGACTCTAGCGAGGAGTCAAACAATACACCCAACTCTCTTGGTGACACAGGCTGCAGACAGACTGCCTTCAGACAGACAAAAAGCCTCAGGTAAACACATGGATGCCCCTTGGGGATATAATGAATTAGAAAACAAAACCAAGGGACTTAAAGGTTTGTCTTTAAATTGAAGTTCGATACCAGGGAAAAGACAAGCATACTAAATTAAATGTGGACACGGACAGACGTGCACTGTCAGAGGCAGAATCTCCAGAGACCCGCCCGAATGACGTTGAACTCGGGGCAGCAAGTCATTCTTGTTTGTATCTGTTTTAGCCCTGCGATCGGCGTGACCTCGCATATACGGTTTAGACAACCACTTAGTCGTGCAAACAACGTAACAGAGATAATGTCAAATTTAAGTTCATATGTTGTATATGCAAATGTTGGTAGTGCTACTATTACTAACATTAGTGTAAAATTAATGATAAAGGTAAAATAACCTGCTGGACATCTACAGTGAGAGAGAACACAGTGGTGTGGCTAAGATAGAGTGCTTTGTGCTTAAACCCCATTCCCCACCGCCTAACTGTGTGACCCTGGAAACTTACTTAGCCTCTCTGAGCCTTTGTTTCTCACCTCTAAAATACAAAAAACAATAGAACCTACCTCATAAGCTTCAATGAGTAGCACATAATACTCAATAAATCTTAACTATTGTTAATATTATTGTTCCTATTGTTGTCATTTCCATATTATTATTATAGTTTACAATAAACTTTCAAATACAGTAGCTCAAAACTATCATTAAATAATAACTCAAAGAAATACTTAATTTAAAATTTAATTACATCACACATGTCAAATATATGGAAAGGGGTATGACTCCCACCATCCTTTGGCTCTTTCTGATAAGTCCCTTTCACAAGCAGTTCTCTGACAACTTATTAATGAGAGCATCTCAATTCCCACCCCTAGTGAACAATGCTTTTCTTTGTGCATCTAGAGTTTTAGTTATTTACTGTAAAAATGTGTGAACTAATTCCATAATTCTAGGATGCCCTTGAAATATAATATAAACCAATCCCAGTTAATGAAAAAAGTCACAACAAAAATTCTCCTTTTCATTCCTATCATCATCAGCATCATCCAGTCCAGAGTTCTTAACATGCAGCTCAATTATCCATTAATTTTAGGTTGGCAGTCAGTGTTATGGGCACATGGGTACTATATGCATTTTTCTCTGGTTTGGAAAACTACTGTACTCATCAGAGTCCTCAAAAGGTCCCCAAAATGGTTTTTAAATCATTCATTTATAGAGATCCTCCCAAAACATATTATATCACTATACAAGTTGTAACAGGCTTGTTAAAGAAATATGCTCTGAATTCAGTGCTTCATGATTCTGTGCCAGAGTGACAGTGAAATCCTTAGAGACAAGATTCTGGATGAGAACACAGATACCTGCTCCCACAGAAATTCTCTGTGTGGGTGACCTCGGGGAAATCACCTAAAATTCCTCGACTCAGTTCCATGATCTGGAAAATAACTGTTTTGAAAGATGGTTTTGGGGTTCCCTCTCCTGCTCTATGATTCTATGGTACAATATTCTACAACATGCAATGCAAAATGTGACAAAAATTACTTAAGCCACTTACATCGCTAATGAGTTTGGTGCATTTTCTGGCCAACTCCATGCTCAGGTCTTCAATAACAGGCTTAAAGAATACCTGTCCAGAAAAAAAGGGAAAGGAAACATATTTCTAATCATCAACTTAGAGGAACAAATACCTTTCAACAGGTGCTTGCCCACTCACCTTGTCTTCTTCATTTTCTTCTTCCTCTGTTTTTTCCTCTTCAGTTTCATCTTTTACATCCTCAAATACAGGGACCCTCATTTTTCCTCTGTGTGTGTGTGTGTGTGTATATTCTTTTTAACTCACCAGTGTAGCATCGGTTTATGTACTACAGTACCCTTGAGATCTTAGCATCCCTGGTATTCTGGCATAAATGACCTTGCCCAGGCCTCCTCCCTATTTAGCTCACACTTCACTCTCCTTATCACAACTGTGTGTTAGTGGATGGAACAGGATCCCAGAGGTTGGCCAGGGCTAGCTTCCCAAGGGGAAATAACATTTCAACAAGCAAAATTCACTTTTATGAACTTTTAAAGTCAGCATTCTTTTAACATGTTAAGAAATTCAAAAGACATAATTTATTTATATTTCATTAATTCAATTCATTCATAAAAGAGTTTGAAAAAGACTTCAAGATTCTGGGGAAACCACTCAGCTGTAACACTCAAGATAGCACAGTCAAAAGCCTGTTATCTTAAAGAATTCCTCAACTCCTTCTAAATAAAGCTTTCACTGAAATGTCAGACATATCTCCAATTTGGGATGGTGAATCTGGATCATTCAAACTCATTTCATTAAGTTAAATTTTTTATGAGATATAAATGTACTTCTCACATTCTAAAAAATACTCACTTTATATTAGCTGACTAAAGCCTACTAATTTATTATGAAAAGCTCTTTGAACCCTTCAAAGAATCTATTCTGAGTTAATTATAAAGGTTAATCCTATATTGCTACTGTATTATTTTACTTGTAAACATCATTAAACATGAGAAGCTGCAGTTAACACAGGTCAATATATCATTTAAGAATTCAAAACAATACTAGTCATCTCTTTCAATTCTGCCCATTGTGTCAATTTTTACAAATTTGCTAATTATTTGTATATCCTTCAATGTGTACTACACACTCAGAAAAGTTTGGGAAAATAAACTAGAACAATATTTATAATGTGGTATATGTCATCAGTTATATAATTAAAATATACTTCTCAAAACAAACCCTTCATGTTAATGTAGGTAATCTTAAGACTCTATCCAACTCATAATTTATCAACTTGGTTATTTAAATCCTAGGGTAAATTAATATTTATACAGTCACAGCACATAAGCATTGGACATTAAAAAACACCCTATGGTGAATAATTAAACTAATTATATAAAATACAACTTTATTCAAAATAATACATCATTTTTAAAAGCCAAGTATAATGCTGTTTTCTCTTGATATCCTATCTAGTTTTATATTTATTTTTTATTTCCCTTGGCCTTGCCTAAACTAAAAATTCTGACAAGAAAAAGCTCCACATGGTCATCATGTATAGATAATTTCTCATATCGTGTTCCATGCGAATAAAGTTCCACTGGAGATTCTGAATAGAAACAAGGGGTTTCTTAAACAAATGCATTTGGGGAAACCTGTACACTAATCTCTACCCCTGCCACAGAGATCCACACAGCAATGACACACTGGAAGTTCTGAGAAGACGCACATCCAAAAAAAGTATTTAAGTTTGCTTAACCCGGCACTTCCTAAACATGAAATTCTATCCATCTAATCTAATCTAAACTACTTACCTACCTACCTACTTTTTAATGATACCTGATACTCCAGAAAACACTTTTCTGTGAAATATTACTTAGGGAAACACTGTTCTATTCTGAAGAAAATGTCGTGTTCTAGAAGAATCATTGGTCTTCTCATGAAACAATTTTTGATACAGGCTAACTTAATAGCACTGCATATCCTGCTCATCAACAAAATATCAAAAAGAAATATCCAAGAAACTTTAAAATAATAGCCTTGTCAGGCCAGTGTAGAGAAGTCTACAAGGAAATTCTCCTTACATTGATTACAGTTGTTCCATAAAGGAGCAGAATATGTGGGTTCTGACTGATTCCCTCAAGTCCTCTGCCAAAAGACTATTCTATAGAACACCAATTCCATTACCTTTATTTGGAAATAGGGAAAAGCATTTTCCATAGTCTTTTCTTGCAAACTTCTAGGAGTGTAGGGAGAAAATAGTGCCACAGCTGCTTAAGATGCATCTGTTGGCTAATGTTTAAGGTGACAATACTTGCATTTCTCGTGGTAACACCTATTCTCCATGGTGAATTACCTTTATCGGACTTCAACGGCTGCTTTTTATCATTTTCCATCATGTAATAAGTTCTCATGACTCTTCACTGTACTGGAAAAGATCATACACAAACATTTTGAAAGTATAACCAAACACCATACGCAATGTGACCATAAATTTTCCATTTGCAATTTTGGAATCAAAATTTTAAAGACATGGGTATCCTTAAGAAATCAATCCTACTAAAGTCCTCTCTTTTACAGAGGGCAAAATCATGGTCAAGAGAATTAATTATGCATCTTATTCACAGAGTTATTCAGTAGAGCACCAGGACCAGTATTTACGAGAGCCCCATACTCATGCATTCAAACACTTGCTGTTATGCCAGGCACTGTGCTTGCTGTTAGAGATGCAGCAGTGAGTAAAACACACTCAGTGCTAAGATAAGACAGGAAATAAAAAAATCATCATTCAAGACTTGCTGGAGGAACTCCTTAATGGATTGTTTGGCAAGCCAGGCACTTCTGATTAAATGCATTTTTCCTTTCACCTATAGGGATAATACGAATCCATATATAGTTTTCTCTAAAACATTTTAAGTCCTGCACTTCATCACAGAAAAGCACTTGTCAATACCTCCAAAATGTGACTTAGGGAATAAGAAGAAAGTGTTATTCACGGATAGGTAATCACATTTCAAAATAGCCTATAATCTTCTTTTTAAAAAAAATTAAATATTGTATTTGAATACACATTTTCACCTTGGGGAGCCCCAAAAGGGAATTTCTGTATAGCTACTAATCTCTTTTACTTATTGAGAATTTCACTTTATGTTACCTACTCCTTGCGTTAGTACTCTCTATCCATGCCCTGATTCAAAATGAGATTGAGTCAGGAGCCACATTACTTACAGCCAACCCCCTACTTCCCTTAAAAAGTAGTAAAGATCTTTACCAATACAAGTTTTCATCTATCCAATAAAGGTACACAGTTCCAAGAAAAGCATTTGATATGAAAGGATCTTCTCATTTAAAGGGTGTAACTCTACATCATCAATGTTTTTAAAGGCCAGAAGGGCCTCACACAGCAGAACTAAAGATAAGAGCTAACTTGCCTGTTATATAATACAGAAGTCTTTGGTCTCACTAGGGTTTGATACTTATGGGTAAGAAATGTATTTCCATAGAAAGTACAGAATCCCTCCAGTAATTCAGGTCTCCAGGGATATAGCCCCTGGCCAAGGAAACACTTCTACACTATCACAAGTCACACAGGACTTGACGGTCTCAGTGTTGTTAAGGTCACATGAGACAAGAACGTCTTGTGTTCTAACAAATGTTTCATACTTATTTCACTTTTCTTCTTTTCTTTTCTTTTCTTTACAGTGATAGAAACTGTGTTTCCCCCCAAGACGGTGATGAGTATCTCACAAACAAAAATCCATGATTAGCAATTGAAATACATTGAGATTCAGTTCTGAGTTGAGGAAGGCTTAAGAGATAAACTGATTTTTTTTATTTTTAAATTAACTCAGCATTCTTATTATAAAACATTCCCCCTAAATGGTTAGGTGAGAGAGAAATTAGTTCATTTGACTTGTTTTCCTGCCAGAGATATTTTTGTTTGTTTATTTGTTTTGATTTTGGTTTGTTGTTGGTGGTTGGTTTGGGTTTTTTTATGACAATCACCCTGAAGGTTCTCAGTTGAATTCCTGGTTATTTTAATTTTGCTTCATGTATATTCTCATCAACCAGCACCTGTCCAAAAGAGAACTTTACTAACAGATGAGGGGGAAGAATCATTTCTTAAAACAAGAAATGTAAGCTCTCTAGGGAGGTTTGTTCTTTATAAAAGAGTTCTGCTTAACATTAGCCCCATCTATTTTTACAATTTACATTTGCTAAGCCTGTCTTCTCCTTTTTAGTGGCTATTTCATTACCATTTGTTAATTTGAAATCAAAAGAATATAAAGCAACTTGAATAATTGTCACTCTTGCCAATTATGCCCTAACATGAGCTTTAATAGAGTGTTTTTCTGTGTTCCTATTCCCATTTTCACAAATACAGATCCTACTCACAAATGAAAACCACATATCTACACTGGTGTTGGAGGAACAGGAGAACAAAAAACTGCAAATAACTTTTAACACAATTTCCAGGTTGAGTGTGGCTGGGATGCCAAAATTAAAAATATGTACTCTTCTAAATATTTTGACAGAAAAAAAAAGTATTCTTATTCAAAGTCTATATTAACATAAGCACCCAGGAAACTGAAAGACTAGTTTAATCTGCTACTTACTTGAGATATTAGTTCAGTCTTAACAACAATAAGGCTAACACCACAATCACTTCTACAGTCCTTCACACCAAGAGAAAGAAGCCCATGGTCTATGAGTAGCCTCTATGTGGCCTGTCACCAGAACTGAAGGATTATGTAGGATCAAACGGCTTGGCTGTCCCCCAAATCAGCCCTGGTCTGCAGTTTTGTGTGGGAGGTCAGGAAAAATTGTGAAAGATTTTGAAACTGGCAAAAAAAAGAAGAATTGGAAAAGATTACCTTGTGTCTTATCTGGTGTTACCTTCTGGCTAATTTGGCCTTTCACTTGTCTTTGAGCAATTTTACAACTCTATAAATTGTTGAAAACTGATAACAATGCTAATGATGCATCATCCATGAAATGCAAGTTAATTGTTTCCTGGGGAAAGCAATTGATTGTTGCCTTGTTGATAGACCCTTTGGATACTGATTTGTAAATTCGTTTCAGCATTCCTTATTACTCATTTATGTGTAGTCCTTCAAATTCACCTTCGAACCCATTGTAACATCTTACTAGTGCCCCCTCATTACTTAATGAGTTAAAATTTTTGAAATGTGTTTCATTTTGCTTTATGAGAATCATGATTTCACCATTTTTTAAAAAAATTCTTTCACAGATACAAATGATTTCATTCTCCTCACTTCTTTGCTTTAGCAGTCAAACAAAAATAGAAAGGGAAAAGGCATTGTTCAATAAAGACCAATTCTCTTGATTATAAATGTAGCTGCAACAATGCTTGGTGTTTATTGACATTAGCTTTTTGTTTTGTTTTGCTTTCAGGCCCGATCTCATTTGACTATTGGCAAATGCCACGTGTGTGCTAGTGTATGTGTACATTCATTCACAGAACATGCACACACACAGAACCCACACATGCACTCAAGCACAGTTAATTCAGCACAGATGCCAGTTCCCTCTTGAAAAGCACACAAGGCTTCAGTAAATGCAAAGACATAATTGCTTCTCACATCTGGAAAAACTTAAATATGAG
Source organism: Glossophaga mutica (assembly GCA_039655065.1). NCBI lineage: Eukaryota > Metazoa > Chordata > Mammalia > Chiroptera > Phyllostomidae > Glossophaga > Glossophaga mutica. The sequence continues at coordinate 166,685,159 of CM077303.1, forward strand.
AGAGGATTTATTGAAGAGGCTCTTTGCTTGGCTGTCAACACTGTATCAGGAGCCAGAGAGAGAGCAAGCTTGATCAGTGCTGGCAATCCTTTAACCCTTCAGAGAGAGATGTTCTACTAATTAATTCATAACATGTCCTGCTTACATGATTTATGAAGTTTCTGAAAACACAAGAAAGTAAATAACTTCCTAGTAACTTAGAAAGAAAAGCTGTTTTTGTCATGTTTCCAGAGGCAGAGGGGAAATTGTATAGTGAAACTTGAAAATAATGTGAAAGTCCTTATATTCAAGGAAAAAAAGGAAAGGCTTTGGGGTTGTAGAGCATATTGAAAAAAAGCCATTAAACAATAACTTATGTAAATACATACAAAACTAGACAACTGAATTCTTTACAGAGGAAGTGTAATAAGGTTTCTAAAAGGGAAGTAGGGGAGTTATATGAGCTCGTAGCAAGAAAAAAATGAAGAGAAACTAAGGAATGGGCAGATCTTCCCCTAGAGAGGATATTTAAGCTAGAATTAGGTAAAGTGATGGGGTATAGGGAAGGCATCCAAAGAGCATTAATAAAGACCCAGAAACGAGAACTGCAGGAGCCCAGCATTCACTGTTGCTGGTGCATACAATGGAGAGAGACGAGGGCAGCAGAACATCAGTAACTAAGGACCTCAGGGAGAGCTCCATAAAGCCGGCGTGGACCACGAACCCTTCACAAATAAGTTCCTGGTTAGCCAGCCATGGAAACAGCGGATCTACACCTACTCTATGCCCTTCAGATAACTGAATTTAATTTTTACTCCTTCGTTTTATCGTCAGCCAGTTGAAATACTCCTCAAGTATCCTGGACTTCATGAAAACTCGGAGTGAAGAAATTATTCCCAGGTTTATTAGTCAAGTGAAGATTGTAGTCAAGGGAAATTCATTTACGTGTATCCTCAAATAAATGGAATTTATGTTAAATGTATTTGTAATATGAATTTCACACAACTATACAATTACAATTTTATTATTGAAATGCACCTATTTTTTTCTACATTTTACTAAATAAGTTATATTAACATTTCTGCTTAACCTTAAGTGACCAGTTACCACACCTAAATTCACTAAGGATTTCTTCTATCCCAAAACCGTGATTTCATCCGAGTTTAAGCCAGGGGAAACAACACGACTGATGGTCACAAGTGCAGCACTTTGGAAGCACTAATTCCTGGGTCTTATATCAACTGTTTCCACTGAGTATTTCCAAATGTAACTCAAAATATAAGCTAATATCAAAATAAGAGCATAATTAAAGTAAATGTGCCATTTAGAACAGCTTTAAGATGTTTTAAAATAATTGGAGAATAGTGAAAACTAGTTTAACATGTATTAGTAGTAACTTCTCCCTGAGGACTCTATCTTTTTTATCATTTAATATGTGTGTGTGTCTACCTTCATTTACTCATTTCACAAATATTTCTTGTGTGCCTTCTACGGACCAGGAAGAGATTTTAATCTCTTCAGATTATCCATGAAATAAAAACAACAAAAATCCCTACCCATCTCTCCTATTTCAATCATATATTCATTCATCAAATATTTATTGAGCATCTACTTTATGTCATGCATTATAAAAGCTTTGCATCTCTAGCATCTTGCAGATACTGAATATACATGTGTATAGTCAATATTTACTACTTTATTCAGATAAAAATATGTATTTTCTTAGACTATGATAAAATTTGTTGGACTAATAAAAGCTGCATTTTCAAGAAAGTAGCAGAATGTTTTATAGAATTTTTCTGAATGTTCAAATAATTTTGAGACATCAATTTTTTATCCTATTTTCATGCCCTCATTGTATCTATAGATGGTTTTCTCCATCCATCTTTTCTCAAGTTGTGTATGCAAAATTTTTCTTCATAACCCCAATATGCTTGACATATTTTTAATTTGCTCATAAAGTGACATCCCTCAGGCAATGTCTATCTGTGATGTTTTAATCAGTTCAGAAATCATTTTCTGGAGCAGCTCCATCCAGCAGACATACCATGTGAGCCCCATAAGTAGTTTTAAATATTTTGGTTGCCACATTTTAGAAACACTGATTAAATTGATTTAAATGATATATTTTATTTAGCTCAATGTATCCAAAATATTACCCTTTCACCATGTGGTCAATATAAAAAGTACTGAGATTTTACATTTTTTTAAATACTAAGTCTTTGAAATCTAGTGTTTTTTAATTTTACACTCACAGCACATCTCAACTCAAAGGAGCCACAATGGGTAGTGGCCACCACGGTGCACAGGGCAGCTTCAAGGTGATACGGTAAGACTGGAAATCACTAGCTGGTTTTCATTTTGATCACATACACCCTCAATGGGAAAAATACATTTAAAATTAAAGTTAAGATGAGAATTTCAGAATCCTAATAATAAGAAAGCAATAAAAACTACAATCTATTTCAGTCTCCAGACCTATCTAAATCAGAATCCTCTGTACAGAAATGTATTTCATTAAAGGTTTAAATTGTTATTATAAATAATAAATTAACTCTTTAAATTGTTTTTTAATTAATTTCACCAAAGGTGCATTCAAAATGTTATCTCGTTTCATTAATGAAAATGACATATTTAAAATCCCAGTAGTTTTCAGGATAAACATTCGCTCTTTAATTATCCATCTAATAAATACATAATTATATGTGTGAGTAATAGGTATTCTCTCTTAATTTCTCAATCTAAATAGCAAAAAGTCCAAGTGGTGAAATATTCTCCACCGTTATTCCCATTTTTAACTCATATAATCCAATTTAAAACACACCAGCAATTTGCTCATCAATTTGGCTAGGTAAATCCTTTTAAAACCATGCTGTAAAGCAATATCACAGTGAGTTATGAGATTTTAATAAAGAGGCTGATGGATCATTTTAAGACCTAAGTGTTTTACTGAAATGAGGTTTTTCTATTAAAAATCTTATATTTTGAAATAGTCAACAGAAAAGATCTTCAGTAGTAAAGGGAAACATACCTCAGAGTTCTGTTCCACAGACAATTTTGCCTATTTCCTTGATGGAGCCAATAAAATGAGTATTTGTTTAACTGCAAGAATTTTTAATAATATCCAAATGCAATAAAGTGCTTTTAATCTAAAAATACTGTTACTAAAAATGGTATCTAAGGTCCTAAGTTTTATGTATGTTATCCCTTTTCCAAGCTCTGCTGAAAATTTTGGAGAAAAATGAAACTCTATGTAAAAATGAAGGGAGGTGCCCTGGCTGGTGTAGCTAAGGGCTTGAATGCTGGCCTGCAAACCAAAGGGTTGCTGGTTCCATTCCCAGTCAGAGCACATGCCTGGGTTGCGGGCCAGGTCCCCAGTAGGGGGCGTGTGAGAGGCAACCATACATTGATGTTTCTGTCTCTTCCTCCCTCCCTTCCCCTCTCTAAAAATAAATAAATAAATAATAATAATTTTTTTAAATAAAACTTTAAAAAAATTAAGGGAGGCATTTGATAACTCTTAGAAATCCCTACTAAGAGTCTGTTATCCCTACTAATCTACTATTCTCTACCAGGTACTGCAAGGAGGAAGAAAAGGATGATCATGGTATATACATCAAGCGCTGTGTCATGGGATATATATACATATCCCCATTTAATCCTCACAACATCCATTTCACAGAGATGCTGGGACTAAGAGTGATAATTTGCCCAAGTTTTCATCATAACAGATTCAAACCCAGGTCTGTACTGTTTCCATTTTGTGTAGAGCCTAAAGCATAGAGCAGTGGAACACTGACTATTTCTTTCTGATAGTGACATTATTTTCTATCGTCTTTTTCATTTTCCAACTTCAAAGGAATTGTCATTACAGATGGTTCTTGAAAGAAAGGGTACTCCGTATGCTATGGAGATGATTTAGCTATTATGATTGGCCAAAACAAGACCCCCAGGAGTTAGTAGCAAGGGGGAAAGCAGACAGCAATGAATGGCCATTGCCTTATTTAAGAAGCTTTCCAGTTTACTACTTGAGCAGTAGTTTTTCTCTCCTGATCATCAGCTACCAAGATCATAAAGTTTATATTTGTGGTACTCTTAAAAACGATTCAGATGCATGTAAGATACTGCATACACAAATGAAGAAAGTGGGATGGAAAGCAATTTAAGAGGCAACTTTTATTATATCCAGATAGAGCTTGCCCTTTCTACACAGCTGCCTTGACAACAAAAAAGATCTGGAGAGTTTTCTTTTAATTATATTCAGTACATAAAAATTTAGAATATAATAAGAATTCATTGAAAATAGGTGGTAGTAGTAACCTTTTAGTATGCATTCCCTGATTTACTCAAAACTAATGAAGAAAACATAAAAAAACTGAAAGAATTTTCTAGATGTAGTCTAGAATATTAGAAAATTTTCATTGCAAACTATAATAGCAACAATAAGTATAAATGGAGTACTGCTCTTGAGCTAAAAATGAAAATTTCATTTAATAATATGAGTAATTTTTAATGTATGTACCCTAGCTATTTATTGTAAATCTAAAAGCACAGAATAGCCACATTTAAGGATTTCTATGACAAACTGTACCCAAAAGTGAACATTTTATATTTTTATTTAATCTTTATTGTATTTTTTCCATTAGCATTTATTCCCCTTATACCCCCTTCCCCCCAGCAATCACCACACTGTTGTCCATGAACACTGAACATTTTAAAGAGAGATCATACTATGAGAGTCTTTTTTATGTCAAAACATTTATGTAAGTATTACCATATTTTTAGGACCGTAAGACACACCTAGGTTTTAGAGGAGGAAAATAAGGGAAAAATTTTTGAAGGAAAAAATGTGGTAAAATATTTAATAACATAAATAACATAAAATTTCACTAATGTAAATGTAAACTACATTTACTAGCCAGGTAAGCTGCATTTGGACTATAAGATGCACCCCTCTTTTCCTCCCAAAATTGAGGGGAGGAAAGTGTGTCTTACAGTCCAAAAAATATGGTAAGTTTGCTGAAAAAGAAGGAATTTACTGTCATGTGTTAATGAAGTAGCAAGGACAACTTTTTTCAAGATCTGAATTGTTTTGACACTAGACTATTATTATCATAATCCTATGAAATATTTGTTCTACAGAAATATCACTACATGTGCATTTGATCAAGGATGTACTTGATTCATTATTTTAAGATTTTAAATCACTGTACATGTTATTTCCTGTGACAGTTATTTATAATATTTACATTACTTCCTCTTGTACAAACAGTCATTAGTTAGGGAAACCTCAGCTTTTAATTCAATCAGGTTAAATAGACAAATTCTATAATCCCATCTTAAGCAAAGTACTCATATGTATGGATTTTTACATAGCTTTATATTTTCTTAACAAACGTTACAAGATGTTTCGTAGAGGCTACCTGATGGCCAATTAAGTGTGGCCACCTCAGAAATACATAATTCCCATAAAGGGGTAAATTATCTGTATTATAAAATCTAATCTAGGATGGAGCTGAAGAAGACTTCAAGAAAAATGACACCGTTTTAGGTTTTAACTAGTTCTTTATTTAATTCACCTTTTTATTATATTTTAAGTTCAGTATTTTGTTAAATTTTTCTACTTTTCCAAAACACAGCAGTGGCAAACATCCTGTCTAAGCAAACTATCTTTCTTTCAATGTTTAAAGGTTTAAGTCTTATGATCTAAGGGCTAAATATTTTTCAGAACATCATCAAAATGCATATTTTAAAGTATATTACAGGCTTTTGTGTTGCTTGTTTTTCAGAAACAGGAACAATGATTGTATCTGGGGGCGATGATTTGACGAAAATCATAACCGACTCATGAACTACATTATGATGGGGCTTCTGCTCAAACTCTTTGCTATACTCAAAACTAGAACACATGCATGACACTACATTCCACACTGAATAAATAGCTGAACTTTATTCTATTTTCCATCCTGGCAAAAACTCTACAATTGACTAATAAGAATGATCAAGAACAGAAGACATTGGAAGCCTGTTAGATCCTCTGAATGAACTATAATCACAAAGTCATCATTTGGAAAAGGGTAACACTCAAAGTGCCACGTCTAATATGGAGAATGGAAAAAACACCACATGAGGAGGAGTCCCAAGAGCTGGGTTCAAAACTTCACTCTACTATTGACCTGTATACCGTGGCAGGTGGGTTGTTTGAGGTCATTGGTCCTTTACTTTCTTATCTGTAAATAATGAGGCCAATCTTTCTAGTTCTAAGATTGTATGATCACCTGATTACCAAATTTATCTGGTAATCTACTAATTATCATAGTACAAAAAGTTCAAAGATGAAAACATCATCAACAAATTATTTTATAAAGTTATTTTTTTAATCTTTTTCAGTACAAGAGGAATAGAAGTAACCTATGAGTATGCTCAACAGAAGACACTGTGGTAATTCCTTTTCATATCTTACCTCATGGCATACTCATATAAACACTCTAAAAAGTAAATATTATTCTAATCTCCAAACTGAAGCTCAAGAAAATTATAGTAATTTGCTTTAAAGTAACATCAACAGGACTGAATCAAATCTTTCTATATGTTTATGTATCATCTCACCAAATATACCCATCGCACACATTCAACACTGTGATATTATCCAGTAGGTATCTACTTTTAAAAACTCCTTTTGTATTTTGAACCTAACCAGGTATTACTGAATGGCTAATAAAGTATAAAACATTTATAAAGCCCATTCCCATTTACATCAAAATGTTTTTAACTATTATAAAGACACAGCCTTTAATCACCTATAATGATATTTTCATGCTCTCTCCTAAAAAACAGAGAATTTAACTGCAGGTAGAAATATAAGAAAGAATAAATGGTTTCTATATGCATATAAAACAGGAATGTATTCCCAAGGAATGGGAAATCGTCAAAGATACAGCTATGCTGAGTATATTCATGGCTATGTGTTCCAAAATCGATGTAAACATAATCAGCGGGAAATTAAATTTTGCTAGAGCCAAGGTATGGTTCTGAAAAGCTTTTAGGCATTTATCTTTACAATGATCTCATGGGGAGTTCAAGCTTGCTTTCAAAAACGACACTATCCAAAGCTCTAAAAAGCAGATATTTATCGTAGTATTCAATCTGTTGCAAGAATGTCTTGGCAATTCAATATAAGAAAATATGTAAGACTATAAGAAGTTCAATATAAGAAAATAAACTTTTCATGTAATCACAAATGGGAAAAATTATCTTAAGCAGTACCTTGCCTTATCCCTCAATTTAATTAACATTCTCTCTCAAAGTTATAATAAAAACTTTTATTGTTCTTCACATTAATATTTTAGTTGTTCTTCACACTATTTCAGTTGTTCTGCAAATATGAATGCAAATATACAAAAAAGAAAAATCACTTTTTAAAAACAAACTAGATGACCAACACAACCTTATTTTATATTAGTGCTGTTTTATATTTTCAGTTGTATTACCATCTCCCAAAGGAATGCTTAGAGATTGTGACTTATGGAAAGAGCAAATCAATGGTACTGATACATATGAATTAAATTTGTATACTGCTCATGTACATATTAGTTTCAAATAATTCAGTGTTTGACTCAAAATGTCAGTATTTGAACTACTATGAATAAGTGACTATGTTAGGCATTGCAATAAATATGACACAACAAAATCTAGCCTTTCATACACAAAGAGCTTACATGCTATGAGCACAGCTGAAGCAATTAGAGAGCACAGTAAAGCCATCAGAGAAATACAGACTGCCATGAGGATTCAAAGGATGAAAAAAATCACAAATACTGGGGAGACTCTAAAGTTCCATGAATATTGCTTTTGATCTTCACATTATAAAAGTGAGTCAATTTTTCAGGAGTGAGAGAAAGGGGGTTCGAAGACACAGCACAGGTAGAAACAACAGAATAGCCATACCATAGCCACCATGAGAAATAAGTCCAGGATGCACAGAGAAGGTGGGGAGGGAGGAACACACAGAAGGCAGAAAGAAAATAGCTTCAAATGTCAAGCCAAAAACTTCCCATGTGATTCAATCAGAGATATTACATCACAAAGTTTTAAGCTGGAGAGCAATATATAAATCCAACATAGAAAGATTAACCTAGCTGCATTGTAGGTAGGATATGCTGAAATGGAAGGAAAAAAGAATACCGGAAGAATGCAGATAGTCCAGGCAAGAAATAAAGATCAACAGCAGGGCTGGAAATAGGCCCAGGCCCAGGCATGTTGAATCTAAAATTGAGTTGTTCAGGTGGAGTATCAACCATCAGTTAGTTATGCACAGTGGTCAGATAAGGGCATGGACTCAGCACAAGGGAAGGAATCAGAGTTCACAGAGCCACAAGCAAATGATGGAGAAAGTAAAGGAAACAATTTTCAAAGGCATCACTTAAGGAAAAGCAATTCATCCCCAAAAGACTGGTGATCATTCATGCTGTACACAGAAAAAAGTACACTTCCGAAACAAGTTCTCCCATGAAGCAAAGAAAAAATTCTCTCTATTCTGTTTTCTTAACAATTCTCAAAAATCAGACTATTTTAATGGAGTACTTCATTAAAAATATTTATGAAGACATCATTATATGACTTAGGAACTTGAAATACAAAAAATTATGATCTGCACCAAGGGGCTTTTAAAAGCAGATGCTTGTCTGATTATAAAAATAATAAATGTTCACAATTTACTGGAAATAGCAAAAAGCATAAAAACCAAGTGTTTAAAATATGATAGTGAGAATTGTTTAATTTCATCAAATTCTTTTTCAGCATCAGATGGCTTTACTATTTAACTTTTGATCCATATCAGTAAAATATTCATTTTATATTATATTAGTAGGTTTCCTAATATTAAACCATCCTTGCATTCTTAGGTTAAATACCACTTGCTTTTGATAAATTATTCCTTGAAATAATATGATTTTATAGTGTTTGCTTATACAATAATATGTAAGTAATAAGGCATAAATAAGTTCATAACTAGAACCATTTATGTTCATGAACTGGAGTTTTCTTTTGAGGGTCTCATCTTTTTTGTGCTTTATGTCAATTTATGTACCTTTGAAATGGTTCTTCCCTGAAAATAGGAAAGAGTCATTAATAAAGCTATAGCAGAAATGTTAATAACTTACCTGTGTGGACCATGCTCAGGTCCCAGACTATGAATCACATGAGCAGACTATGAATCACATGACCCGAATATCCAGCTACAGCTCACTAAGCCCAAAGCAGATGCTGCGCTTGGAGAGAAGTGCACTGGCCATTCAGTGGCCAATGAGAATGTGTTCCATGTGTTTGAACCAAGCGACATTTAGCTGTAGATTATCAGATGATCATTAAGTGCTGGGGCAATAATCCCAGACAGAATCAGGTGGGTAGCTATTTTTCAACTATAATCTGTTAAGCAAGCTAAGAAATGCCATATTTAGAGAAATGCAGAGCCAAAGAACCACACAAACCCTAAAACACCTGGTAAAAGACATTTGCTTTCTAATAACCTCCCAGTTCCCATTAACTTCAGTCTTACTTGTTGGAATTGTTTTCTGTGAGATTATCCTATGTTCTTGCTATAAATACCTTTTTCTTTTTTATTTTACTTTTGATATTACTTGGAATTAAACATTCCCAGACAATATCGGGGCCAGGAGACTTGTATAACGCTAATTATTTCACAATATTTCTCAATGTTTTCCTTAGTTATTGCATAGCTCTGCTTTTCTAATTCCTCTGGTGTTAATTTTGGTAGTATGCATGTGTGTTTTAAAAATTCATTTCATTTATACTTTTCAGATTTATTAATATAGTGTTCTCTTGTGGGTTTTGAGCTTAATGATAATCTAATCAGATGCTGAGCTAGAGGTAACTATACATCCAGACAGATGATTGAGTAAAAAGTGTGGAAATAAATATATTAAATTATCAAGGCAATTTTAATAACAAGTTTAATATACTGGTGACATTAGCTGTCGAGATTTATTTTTTATATATTTTCTTACTAATAGTTCTTTATAATACAGAACATGAATCTAATAAATGGAAATAAATAAACCTATCATTAAAATAATATTTTACCAATAAATACTTTTTACACATTTAGATATACAAGAAACTAGGCTTTGAAAATATTAATGATGATGTTTTAAATCAAATTTGCAAGCTAACAGAACATATTTACATCATTTACATCATAGTAAATGAACATTCTATTAAAAACATAATCATTAAAACTCACTTCCAAATGTTATCATAAACTTATCACTTAGTTACATAGTACAGTAAGGCATTAAAGATTATCTTTTTTATGATAAATCCTTATTAACTAAGTCATTCCCTGTTTCAGAAATAGCTAGCCTTTTATTTCCTGGGTGAGAAGTGAAACATAATGAATCACAAAGTAATTAACCAGTCATCTAGTTTGAGTAGATGTCTGATGAGTACAGTCTGCAAATGTCAGAATTCTCCAACTATAGACGAGAACTGTTGCCAAGCCATTCCCAACTTCTTATTCAATACAACCGTGAGATGTAACTATACTGGAAGAACTATAAAAAGGGAAAGGATGGTAATAGAAGCAAATTATCGATTTAAAACATAAATTTAAAATGTAAATAAGGAAATTCAACAAAAATATATTTAAATGTATCGATTTAAAACATAAAAAATTTAAAATGTAGACACATCTAAATTCCTACTATTAAATTTTTCTTAAGCAGCTCTGAAGAAAACAATTTAACTTTCAAACAGTCTCTTGATAAAAAAAAAACTTCTACCTTTTTTTAGGGACAAAATGTGTCCCAGCTGAAGCTACTCATGGCAACAGACCGTTTTCCACTCCGCCTCTGGAGTGGCGGGTCAGTGGGTTTGAAAGAGTCTATGTGCGTCCTGCACGGCACACGCAGGAAAAATCACCCACCATTTTTTATTCTTAAAATTTAAGAAAGGAAACTGAAGTAATCTATGGGTCCACAGTAACATGTTTATGTGATTTATAAATAAGTATACTGGGGAATGAGCTCAGACTTTTACTTACTAATAGAGACTGCATGGTAAAAAAGACAAGTTCAGTGCACTAATTGTAAATGTCTTGGTGGCAGGAATTACCCTGGTTTAGCCTCTTGTTCCATGTGTACCCAGAACAGAGCTAAGTTAAAAACCAGCCTGCGAATCCAAATTCTCCCATTTTATTCTCTCCCAGCACACAGACACACACACAAAACAGCACTTAAAATGCTGCCAGCAAAACACTGTCCTCTCTAAGAGTCACTAATATTGTACCTGCACACGGGCCTGATATGTTTAATTCATTTCTCTCTTCACAATGCACAATGGCAATACAGTTTTCATCTTTCTTAATGCTGTGTCTGTTGACGTCACAGCTGAAGTAAATGAACAGGTGGATTGCACATTGCTCATTGAGCCAGGCTGACATTCAGGAAATGTCTACTTTACTTCTGAGCACACATAAAGCTCCCCACTATTCACACTTCAGCCACACCTCACTATCATCTGTATGTCATCTTGAACTCGGGAGTTTGGGACAACCTGGATCTGGAAAAGGCAGGAAAAAAATCAAAGTAGTTGTGCAAATATAAACAAACTCACAGGAAGGATGTCCAGTCAACATAGAAAAATAAAGTTTCTGAATATCATGTGAAATGCTCAGGAAGCAATCATATCTATAAAATCAATGTGCTTTTCTGTCTCATGTTGACTGGCCTTCGCCATAATCTATTTTACTTTCAAATACTTCTTTGTGCAGATACCAAGATCTGATGAGTAATATCTGAAGAAAAAAGTAAAAAATAATTTTAACTCTCTCTTCTTACAATCTGGTGTAAAGCATTTTAATTGTGTTAAAAGGTGATGCTATACATAAAATTTAATATGATCATTGAGGAAACAAGGATGAACATTCTGTTGAAATATTAATAAAATAACAGAATACAAAATGATATACACAGGACTCCGTGAACAAAGTAGTTAAAACATAGGTACTGGAATAAACACACAAGTCAAATTCAAGTTCCATCATGCAAAATCTATCTGAGGTTGGACAAGTTATTTAGCTTCTCAGAGCCAAGCATTACTCAATATTAATACTGGAATAATAAAGACTGCATCCCTACACGGGTTTTCTAATAACTAAATAAGGTAATTACTAAGGACACTTTGATCATTGCACTTAAACGCTTATTATTATCATTCTCTCAAAATTGTTTCCACTTAACATGATCATAAAAAAAAGCAAATGATTATCCATTAAAAAATTCTGGAAAGAACAGACCAAAATATTGCCATGTATCTGGGGGTCAGTAGTAGGGTTCTTTTCCAAATGTTCTAACATTTATGCATTATAATTAACATAAATAAGGTAAATCATGTTATTTTAACTATTTAAAACTAAGAAAATATTTTATGGCAAGAGAAAGCATCCAACCAGAGTCTAGGTCCTTGCTAGACTAGTCACCTATACTTTCTGAGAAAACCATGCAATGTAATAGTTGAGGCCATTGCAGACAACACGATATACAGATGACACAGAAAACCCCATGGACTCCACAAAAAAACTACTCGACCTAAAAAGTGAATTTGGCAAAATAGCAGGATATAAAATCAACATGCAGAAATAAAGGGCATTTTTGTATACCAACAATAAAATATCAGAAACAAAAACTAGGAAAAAAATACCAACAAGAAAAGTAGAGCACTTCGAAATAAACTTAACCAAGGAGGCAAAAGACCTGTACTCAGAAAACTACAGAACACTGAAGAAAGAAATTAAGGAAGGAACAAACAAATGGAAGCATGTACCATGTTCATGGGTTAGAAGAATCAACATTATTAAAATGCCCACACTACCCAAAGCTATCTACAGATTCAACTCAATCCCTATTAAAATACCAATGACATATTTCACAGATTTAGAACAGAGATTTCAAAAATGTATATGGAACCAAAACTACTCCAAACAGCCTCAGCAATCTTGAGAAAGAAGAACAAAGTAGGAGGGATCACAATACCTGATATCGAATGATACTACAAGGCCACTGTAACCAAAACAGCCTGGTATTGGCATAAGAACAGACACATAGACCAATGTAACAGAATAGAGAGCCAAGGAATAAATCCATTTCTCTATGGTCAATTAACATTTGACAAAAGAGGCAGAAGCATAAAATGGGGTAAAAATAGACCTAAAAAATAGTGCTGAAAGATCTGGAATGGTACATGCAAAAAAAAAATGAAACTAGACCACTAACTTACACCATACACTAGAATAAACTCAAAATGGATAAAAGACTTAAATATAAGCTGTGACACCATAAAAGTCCTAGAAGAGAACATAGGCAGTAAAATTTCAGATATCCCATGCAGCAATATTTTTGCCTATGAATCTCCTAGGCCAAGGGAAATAAAGGAAAAAATAAACAAATGAGACTTCATCAAAGTAAAAAGCTTCTGGCACAAGTAAAGAAAACATCATCAAAATGAAAAAGGAACCAACCGTATGGGAAAATATATTTGCCAATGATACCTCGGACAAGGATTTGATCTCCAAAATACATGACGAGCTCATATGACCAACACCAGGAAGACAAAAAATCCAATTAAAAAATGGACAAAGGACCTGAACAGACACTTCTCCAAGGAGCACTTACAGAGAGCCCATAGGAAAATGAAAAGATGCTCAATATCACTAGCCATCAGAGAGATGCAAATTAAAACCACAATGAGATCCCACTTCACACTGGTCAGAATGGCCATAATAAACAAATCAACAAACAACAAGTGCTGGTGAGCATGCAGAGAACAGGGAACCCTAGTGCACAGACTGGTGCAGCCACTGTAGAAAATAGTATGGAATTTCCACAAAAAACTAAAAATGGAACTGCCTTTTGATCCAGTAATCCCACTACTACAATTATACCGTAAGAATCCTGAATCACCAATTCAAAAGTGCTTATGCACCCCAATGTTCATAACAGTGTTATTTATAATAGCCAAATGCTGGAAGCAACCTAAGTGACCATCAGTAAATGAATGGATCCAAAAACTGTTACACAATACTATGCAGCAGAAAGAAAGAAGGAACTCCTACCTTTTGCAACAGCATGGATGGATCTGGAGAGCATTATACTAAGTGAAATAAGCTGAGGTGAAAGACAAACTCTGTATGATATCACCTGTAACTAGAACCTAATGAACAAAACAAACAAATGAGCAAAATAGAACCAGAGGCATGGAAACAAGGAACAAACTGACAGGGACCAGAGGGGAGGGGGAAGGGGGATAAGGGAGGAAAGAAGGTAAAGGGTCTAGTTAAAGAACATGTGTAAATGACCCACAGACATGGACAACTGGGTGGGGACTGACTGTGAGAGTGGGCACGGCGGGGAGGGTGGAAAGGGGAGAGCAATGGGGGGAAATTGGGACAACTGTAACAGAGCAACAATTAGAAACAAAAAACAAAAAACATGGGTTCCAGTCCCACTGATGACTATCTGGGTGATCTCGGTTGAGTCTCTACAACCTCTGTAAGGTTTAATAAAAACAGCCTATTCAAGGGGCTTCTCCAAAAATGCTTCCATGTCAAATGTTATGTTTTTATAAACACAGGAATCACATAGTCCGGAGGGGACCCAAGTGCATATGTAAGGGTATTGCAGTCAACAAGGAAAAGGAAGGCGCATTAATGATGTAATGATGCTAGAGCAACTTAGGAAACACATAAAATAGGATCCACCCCACACACCGCACACCAAGATAAATTCCAAATGAGATCAAAATGTAAAATATAAAACCACAGAAGAAAGCATAAGTGAATTTCTTTATAAGCTAGATGTGAGAAACCATTCTTAAAATCTGGAACCAACGGGGGAAAAGAATGACAAGATAATGTCCTTCAGGAACAAAGAAGTAGAACTCAAGTGTTAGTGACTTTTGTAATCTTTAGATGAAAGCAAACAGGTATTGTGCAAATAATCGACAGACCTGGGTCCTGGCTCTGCAGTTTGTTAGCCATGTGACTCCGCACACGGCCATTCCCTCACATCTGTACCACCAGAGCTGCCACTCTGGCTTTTGACTTGTTTACAGATTTGTCTTTTTCTCTGGGTTGCAAGCCTCTACAAAAATAAAACACAACCATAAAAAGAAAGAATGGCAACATGGAAATAAATATGAATGCATATAAGTAAAAACAATAATAACTTAGAATTTACACATAAAAAAGAAAACACCGTAAACAAAATAAAGATAGCAGAGGAGAAACTACAACAGATCATGAAAATATAATAGCCCCAATATAGAAGAAATTTCTAAAACTCAGAAGCAAATGTCAACAAACAAAAGTGGACAAAATATGAACATATAGTTAAAGAAAAAGAAATTCAAATGGTCCTCAGCATAAGAAAAGATGCTCAACTTCACTAATAATAAGAGAAATATAAATTAAAACAACATGACATCCCACATTTTACATTTCAAATTAGCAAAAACTCCAAAAGCTTACAACATAGTCCGTTGGTGAGACTGGAGAAATTGGCCCTTTTGTGTATTTCAGTTGGGAACACAAAACTGTTCAACCCCAATGCAGATGAACTGGGCAATATCTAGCAAAATTACATATGCATTTTACTCTTTGACCTCTCAGTTCCTCTTATAAAATATCAACCCCTGAAAGTACTGGTAAAAAGTACGAAATGATATATGTACAAGACTATTCATTAACAAGACAAATAAGAACAGAGGACTGTAAATAACCCAAATGTCCATTAATACGGGGCTGGTTAAATAAACCACATGGTACAGCCACACAAGCAAACTGTCAGATCCGTAAGGCAAATCTCCATAGATGGCTATGGAGTGTTCTCCAATATATTGCAATAAGAACAAAAAAAAAAAAACAAAAAAAAACCAAGTATAGAACAGTGCATACTGAATGGTACCATTTTGGGTGAAAAAGGAAAGAATAGGCACTATATAAACACAGCTACTTACGTATTCAAAAAGAATAAAGGAAGGATAAGCCAAAATTAATCAAAAGGAAAAACACAAAATAATTTTTATCAAGGAAGGGACAGAACACGAAGGAAGAAATAAAGATAAAGGTGAGATCACACACACTCCCAATATACTTCATTTCATTGTTTTAATTTTTGAAAATCATGTAAATATTTCATATAATTAAAAAATATAACTTACTCAAAAAGTTATAAATAAAGCCATCTCTAAAATTCATAGCCAAACTAAAATAAATGGACTTAACTGTGTATCAATTAAGTGGTATAACCACACAGATAAGGATCCTTTCTAGTATTGCAATATGCTACATCCAGTATACCTGGTACTAATAAGGTCATTTAGGAAATACTACATTTTTCTTTTTCTAAAAATATGTGTTTACTAGCTCTATGCACTGAAAATGTCTAGCAATAATGACAGCCCAGTAAAAATGGGAATTCAAACAGTAAAAAGACTATTTCCAATCTATCTCCATGAACAGCCTAAGAAAGTGAATTTATGTCTTTTTAAAAATTTGTTCTGATATTTTATCTAAACTTTTAAGAGAATACAGAGAAGTGCTGACCTGTGGCAAATTTTTTATGTCTAAGGTGAAATTTTAAAAATAAGGACAAATTCACATGGACACACATACTGCTATACCTATATATCCACATATATACATACATATAGCACTCTCCTATATTCATATATACACATATACATACAAATATATACACATGAACATGTATGTGTGTGTGCATGTGTGGTTGGCAATAACCCTATTCTGATTTTATGTGAAAACATGTTTTTTGGAAGGGAAGATAGAGCAAGTAATGGTCCTACTTAAGATGCCAAAATTGTTTTGGGTTTTTTGGGGTTTTTTTTGGCTCCAAGTCAAATGTGTGGACACCGCATGACAGAGCAAGCCCACAAACACAAAGCTGCCGAGGGTCCAGAGAAAAGAGTGTGAACCTGGAGAGAGGACAGCCAGGATGGCATCTCCGCTCTGCATCAGCCAGGCTGTGACGCGGCCAAGAACTAAACATCTGTGCCTTAGCGAGCCAGGGAAGGGCCTCACCCACCTTACAGGGCTACTAAGAGGCTGCAAATGCACCAGGAAATTCAGAAACATTAAAAGCATAAGAAAGATATAATTTATTCTGCTTATCCAGGATGTATACAGAGATGCATCGATAAATCCATGGAATGTCACTTTTCACCCCTCCCTCTCCCCACCAAAAAGCAAACTCATCCACTTAAGAGCACTCAAGACTGATACCACAAACCTTGACAGAAAAATCTAGCCTATTCCTTCTAATCAGCAGAACTGCATCAAAACCACTCTGGACAGATGGGCGTTTAGTTCTATTTTTAAGGACCTCCAGGGAAGGGTATTTTACAAACCGCTCTGGCAGCTGACATGCCGATGCACTGCAGGATAACTTACAAATATGAGGACACTGAGGAGAGTCCCCAGAGCGCGCGCAGCCCGGCGGGTGTGTGCACCACAGAGCGCTGACTGACACGCAGCTAAGGGCTGCTCTGAAAACTCTGCCATCTCTGATTGCTCTTCCTCTTCCTTTTAACTATAATTGGCCCCTGACCAATTACAGTAAGAAAGTAAATTAAGTAGGGGGGGGGAGAGAACTTGTCTTCAGAATAAGGAAGATTCTGAATACCATATACTAAAATGATCATACAAAACACAGAGAAATAGAACTCACCAGAGAGAAATAAGGGTGGGGTGGAGGAGAGCTTTTTCCTCCTGGCACATGGTAGGTGCTCAGTAAACATTTGTTAGGCAAATGCATCTGAGAAGTATAGTCTGCCTCTTATCCATATTAATGAGAGTCTTTTCTTGACATGCTATTTCGGAGTGACACAGTACAGCTGATGTAATGATGACGCTAGACAAGTCTTTCATTCCAGACTTTCACATGGGTACTGGCTCCAGGAACCTGTCATTTCCCAACTCAGGTAGACTTCAGGACCCAGTTCCAGGTCCTGGGAACTCCACGGATCCAGCAAGAATGACAGGAAGGGATAAACTGAGGAATGAAATCCAGCCTATACTTCCTTCCCTGGCCCTTTCCTAATTCATCTGCCCAGAGGGGCATCTTTTCTAATTCTGTACAAAAGCTTTCAGAAAGCCTTGCTTTGCCCCCACTGCTAGGTCTCCAAGATTTGAAGACTTCTTTTTCAATATAGTACAATTCTTGGAAATTAAATGGCAAATCCAAAATTGCTCCAAATCGGTGATTATCAGTGAGGGTGATTCTGTCCCAAGAGGATATTTGGCGATGCCTACACACATCCGCTTGTTCTGACGGGGGGGGTCATATTGGCGTTTAGTAGACAGGGCCAGAGATGCTGCTATGCGTCCTATCATCCACAGGACAGTGGCCCAACAACGAAGAGTTATCTGGCCCAACATGTCAACAATGCCAATGCTGAGAAACACTGTGCCAGATCAGAATCCCTTTCCAGTGTCTCTGAGGCCAGGCAAGTTTTACCTACAACAATTTACAGTGAGCAATCTGCTCAGGCACCCACATCTTAACTTACTGATCCAACAAATATGTATTGTGTGCCTGTAGCTCTCTAGGAGGCATGCAAACAAATAAAAGAAAAACTCAGAAAAACTTACAAGCTGGTTGGAAAAGAAAGTGCAAAACAGACAGTATCTTGTTGGGGGAAAAAAACCAGAAGGTATTCAAGCACATAATTGTCATCTCCAATAAGATGGGTGAGAATGTGGATAGATAGGGCCTCCTGGAGTAAGTCTACAATCTTTTTTTTTTTTTTTTCCTTTCTTTTTTTTTTTTTTAAGGAAGGTAACAGGCATAAAATCCAGAGAGAAAGACTGGAGACAATTTAGTTCAGCAGGCTATCTGGAACACTGTAGAGTTTTCCCCAAAGAAAAAGATTATAAATGGTAGTTCAGTTCCAGGTCAGCACAGAAAAGCTTATATAACCACAATCCAGCTGAAGCAATAAAATGAGAGGAGTCTGGGAGTACAAGAGCCCGGAGCTTTGTGACTCGGGAGAAAAAAGGATGGGGAGATTACCTGCCCTCTCCAGCTTTCCCTTCTCCCTCCTCCCACCGACATCAAGTTTCCCCAGGGTAAGAGTAACCCTAGAACACTTTTAACTAGTTCCATTTTTAATTTAAAAGTAATGTGCACAAAAATTCAAACTGTACCCCCAAAATTGAAAAACCTTATCTCACACCCAGGTCCCCAGTCTCCTTTCCCAGAGGCCACCGCAGTTACTGTTTATTGCATTTCCTCTGGAAATACTCTGCATATGCTCAATACGAACAAACACATGCATACATACATGCATATATAACCTGTCAAATTTATATACAGAAATGGGAGCACACCATACAGTCTATTTTGCACTTTCTTTTTAACCATAAATCTACCTTGTTTCTTTAATGGCTGCAGAATATCCCATTATATGCATGTACCATTTGTATCCACATGAGGATGGCTCCTAGGAATATCTTGACACAGCAGGAGTTTATCTTTCCCCTCTTACAACCTAGTATCCCCAAACCTAGGGTTTCCCTGTCCTCAGCGCAGAGCTGCTCCAACCCTTCGCTGTCAGCTGATTCTGCTCAACCCTGTCTCCCAAAGTGCCCACCCTCCAAAAGCAAGGGCTTCTTCTCACCACCCGATACACTTCCCTTCTTTCAGACTGACTGGCCTCACTGATCTTATTTTGAAGAAAGTAATCTGAGTCACACTAATTACTATGAATTACTGACAAGTCCTTAAGCTTCACGTTTAGAAAAGGAGAAGGTTGTTAACTAAGTTTAACCCAATTACTGGAATTCCAGGGAGAACAACAAAATTTTAAAAACAAAATCAGACAGAATGGAAGCTGTTGAGAGTGTACAGTTTTGAGGGGCTACCATGTTGACTATTGACTCATGGGAGAGAATCTAGACAGAGAGCACTTCCTCCAACTGAAGATATTTTGGGCAGTGTCTTCTTTTCTTCAAGCTAAAAGTCCACTTTTTCTTCACAAGTTCTGAGCCCTTTCACAATAGCCTTATTCATGAGGGGGCTCAGCTGGGGGAAAGGGGCAGCTGTCCATAGGTATGAGTCACTCATAAACGGGTATTTGTAACATAGAGACTCACCATTATGAGACTTGCAACCAGGAAACAGAGAAAGAGCAGAAAAGAACATTTTGTTTAACTAAATTTTCCATTATAGCTCTTAGGAAACCTTATACGCCATATTAAAATACCAATATCTCTTCATCAGATGCACAAAAAATTGCCTGAGTAGTTACTGGCATCTTGTTGCTACATTATGGACAGAATAACTGTTCGCATTTCACCGGGATCAAGATGGATGCAGACTCATTTCTGAAATTATATCCTGTTTGGAGAGAGATCCAAAGTAAATGCTGAGGTGGGGTGCTAACATGGAGCTCTAGGCATCATTTATATTAACAGCATTCTTTTGCTATCCTTATGAATCTTGACTAATTTTTCAAAGAGGATTTAAACAAACCTATGATTGGATTATATAAAACTCAGCTTCTTTTACAGTCCCTTTATAATTTTTCTTTTCTTGTTCATTGTTTCCCATTGCAAGGCTTGGCTCATAATCAGGGAGCCAAAGGCTCTATCTATACACCTATATGGAAATTATCCCATTTGTCCCAAGCTTATTGCATATCAGATATCATATTTTAGGGGTTCTTACCCAATTCTATTCCCCAGAGATGTATTACTATGAGACGTAGACTCCAAAGAGAAAACTGTCACTCATTAGCTGTAGTGGGCAGGGCGAGATTTTTGTCGGATCCGTGCGAGCTGAGCAGCACGTGGGTACAGTGTGCAGCCTCTCACCCAGCAAGGGCCACAGCATCGCTGCCAACTGCGCATCAGCTGAAGAGTTATGCTGAATAACCCTTGCTAACAGGACTAGGGAGTAAGAAAGAAAAGAATGCATGTGGAAAGAGAAACGCAACCTGTGAGCATCCCTGCCAACAGCACAAGCTCTGGGGTAAGAGTTAAAAACTCAAAGTCAAAAGAGACGGTGGCCCCACTCCTGAAAGATGACAGGTGAGTGGGGAAGATGAATAAGTGCACAATTACAAGTGACTGGGAGCAAAAAGAAAAGTTGGAGATGTTGAAGGACTGAACTAATAAGCAGTGGGTAGAAAGAAGGAATGAAGGACTGGAAGGACTTGGAAAGTCATGCCAACACAGTTGATGACTGTACTGACCAGTGGAAGGGCAGAACTTGAAAATGGCTGAGGCTTCTGACTCTGGTACTGGATGTGCAGTGTTAACACTAAATTAGACAGGGAATGAAAGAGAGGAGTGGATAATGAGTTCAGTTCGGGATATACTGACCTTCACATGTTCGTGAAACATCGTGGTTGATCATATACTTCAATTTAACCCTTTAAATTTTATATTAACTTTAAGTTATTCCCATAAAAATAAGTAAATCTTTTCTTTACAAGGATTCTTAATGAAAGCTTAACAATCTCAAGACAAACAGGAGTTTCACCAAATATGGAATAATGGACTAAGTGCATGCTGGCACTCGCTGATAACAGACCCAGTTCATGGAGCAAACGGTGATATAAATAAGAAACATGAAAGACTTGACAGTTATTTCTTGAGTTCAAGGACAGGGAGAGGCCTAATTATAAACTGTGTGTCCTCAGTTAAATCAAAGTGAAGTCAGTAACAGGACATTAATACCATACCCCAAGAATCAGAATTTCAACTGCATAAGTTAAAAAACAAATTTTGTCCTTTCAGTTTTCATGTAAATGTCCTTGCTAGTGTAAACACAGAATAACTCCAGAGGAAAAAAATGCACACAATGTGACATATGGTCCAGGGTACAGCCTGCAGGCAGAAAGCCGGGGTTCAAATCCCGCTTCTGCAGCCTTGAGACCTAAAGCAAGTAGCATCAACCCTGTGAGGTCCCATTTCCCCAGCTGTCACAGCTCCTTGTGGTGAGATGCATATTGCTCCTAGACAAGCACAACCACATATGTACCTAAAGTCTGAGCTTTTCTTGCAGGCACAGCTCCTAAGACAGTGCCACCCAACAGGAATATGATGTGAGCTACATATTAATTTTAACTTTTCCACTAGCCACTTTTAAAATAAAAATTTTAGAAATCTAGGGGAAGTAATTTAACAGTATAATTTAACTCAATATATCTGAGTTATGATTACCATTTTAACATGTAAGCAATGTAAAATCATCACTGACATATTTCTTCTAGCTAAGTTTTCAGAAACAGGGGACAATTCACACTCACAGCAACTCTCAACCCAGACACTAAATTTTATCAGAGATATTTGGTATAGTTGAAAAGTAGATTTGCATATCTATATTGTCCTAAACATAGTAAAAGTTTTCCAATAACCGAGTCAAGTATTGATTTTTAAGTTAAATAAAATGAAATGTTTGATTCTTCCATTGCACAGCCACAGTTCAAGTCCTCAACAGCCACATGTGGCTACTGTCCCCAGACAGCTCAGCACTCAGATAAAAGGAAAACTCGGAGACTGGCTCACAGCCTGGCTGCACCCTTGCCTACAGAAACCCCTGAGAGGATGTGGACCGACACGGGACCTACACAGGGCTGAGCTGGGGCTGAAGTTGCGCAGAACCAATTCTTTTTCTCTTTTTACAATGAGTAAATGAATTTAATGGTTTGTCAAGTCGGTGGTTTGTATTTACTGAGAGGAATTACAGTCAGTCCTGGCTTTGCACAATTCCAATACCCACAAATGTAAGTTATTATCACTACTTCCCCAACACAATGTTTCAAAGTTCAGTCAGCACAGCAATTTCATGAAGTACAAACTGCGGCTAGCTCATTACTCCTTAAATCAATATATAAATAACAGATGGCATCATGATCAGTAAGCAATCATGTCACTTCTTTTATTTTTTATTTATTCATTTAATTATTTATTTTATTGTTGTTCTATTACAGTTGTCCCAATTTTCCCCCATTGCTCTCCCCTGTCCTGCCCACCCCCTTGCTCCCGCAGTCAATCCCCACCCTGTTGTCCACATCTATGGGTCATTTATACTCAATTAGGTCCTTCACCTTCTTTCCTCCCTTATCCCCATCTCCCCTCCCCTCTGGTCCCTGTCAGTTTGTTCCCTGTGTATTCCCAGTCAGGGTACATGCCTGAGTTGCCAGTCAGGTCCCTGGTTTGGGGCATGCAAGAGGCAACCAATCAATATCTCTCTCACACATCCATGTTTCTCTCCCTCTCTTTCTCACTCCCTTCCCCTACCTCTAAAATAAATAAATAAAACCTTTATTAAAAAAAAAACAAGGAGTGGAAGCAACCCATTGTCGCTCCCTCACCTTCCAACACCCACCACAAACCCACCTGTAACTAAATACATACTTCTTCTTTCCCTCCCAGCACAATGGAAGAAGTATTCCTGGATCCTATCAAAGGCCAACCCTCCACTTGTGCTTTGAATTCCACCCCTATTCTCCTCCTCCTACTATTAGCCCTCTCTCTCCTGCATCACCAATGGACTGACTCCAGCAATGCTAATTCAAACATGCTTTATAGTTCCCATATGAAAAAATAATCAACCAAAAAGATAAATATAACAAAAATCTTTTAATCATAAACTTACCTCCACCTTTAGACTCCTCTTTGCTGACCTTTACAGCAAAGCTTTTGAACAAGTTACCTCTATTCACTATTTCCAATTTACCCCCTCCCACCTGAACCTTCCCAACACTCCACTGAAACTACTCTCGCCAGAGTCAGCAACTCACTTGATGGTGCCAAATTTAATGAGTTTTTTGAGGTCCTCCTTTTATTTGGCCCCTCAGCAGCTTTTGCCAGTTGACCACTGTCCTTTTTAAAAATGCTTTTCTCCTTTGGTTTCTGTTTCCTAACTTACCTTAATTTTCTGTCATCTCATGAGATCTATCTTCTCTCATTCCTCTTTGTCTCCAAACCTCTAAAGGTTGGTGAGCTTAAGGCTTGGTCCTCGTCCCTCGTCTCATCTCTATACTCTCCCCCTGGGTGACCTGAGCTAATGCCAGGGGTGTAAATACCATCAGGGTGCTGATGGTGCTCTGAAATGTACTCCTCCTTTCCTGCTCTCCCCTGAGTTTCATGCTATAGATAGAGCAGCCAAATGGCGGCCTCCACTTGGAAGTCCAACCAAACAGAATTTCTATTTCCCGCTTGTTCCTTCCCTAGTCTTTCCTCATTCACCTATTTCTAGAACCAAACTTCTAGGAGATATCTTTGTTTTCTCTCTTTCCTTGTTCTCAATGTTCATGCTTCAGCATGCAGTTAACTACCTCCAAAATAAAATTTGAAACTGGCCTCTTTTTTCCAGGTCCATTGCCACCAGCTTGGTCCAAACCACTATATCTTACCTGTCCCCCATAATTATGCCCTGTGTTCATCCCTGGCCTCATGCAATCCATTTTTTCCACCTATCAGTCAAGGAAACCTTTTGGAAAATGTAAGTTAAATTGTGTCACACCCCTAATTTTAAAACTTACAATGGCTTCCATTGCAGTTACAGTAAAATCCCAACTCTCTATCTTGGTCTCTCCTACATCCTATACCACTTTCCTCTTTGCTCATTCTAGCCTTCCTCCATTCCTGCAACATACCAAAGTCCTTGCTACTGCAAAAATTTCTACGCTGGACTCTCCTTCTGCCTTTAGCCTAAGTAGATGACCTCTGCTTGGAGGTGAACCAAGTAAACACCAACAAGAAAGAAAAAACCCTCCTTGCAAATGGTTCTAAGCTTCCTCCAACACAGAGAAGCATAAGTGATCCAGGCCCCAAGTTCTCATGGGACCTGCCTAGAATAATGGGACTGGAAAATGTTCAAAGCAGGCAATACTATATGCCCATCAGAGATCTGGAACACTTTAACCAGGCATCTGTGCTATGTGAATGGAACAGCTTTGCCTTCCACATATGCAACACAGAAGCAAAAACCTGCACCTTCACCCAGCTAATTTTGGAAAATAAGTACTACTTTGGCTTTGAGAAAGGACAGTATAACCCTAAGAAACCACTTTCTTTCAAATTCATACCTAAGTCATTGATGATTTTCCCCATCCTTCCTTTCCCATAAGAAAAATAAATTATTTCCCAGGCATTTCAGCTTAAAATCAGCTGAGCAAAATTTTACTGGAAAGATGTTGCTTAAGCATGACAAAGGCACTATAATTCGAAATCCCTTCCAAGCAGCTGGTAGATTTTAAATTCCTCACCAGTAGAATGCAAACACAGAAATCTTTCTCACATCTTTAAACTGCAAAGCTAATATTTCAGAATCAACTCTGTTTACTTTTAGCCTGCCATGAACTGTTAACATGGGGGACTGAAAATTTACCAACAAATAAGTTTATAAATGAAGAGAAAGACTTTGCCAGTTGCACCTAATGAACAGACAAAGCAGAATCAGAAGTAAAAGAGATCAAAGACATATTCCTCTAGACCAACAAAGATACGAGGTGAGGGTAAGTCACCAAGCAGCAGAGCCCGTCAACCCCTGTGCCTTGCAACAGTGCCCTGGAAACGTGCAGCCCTCCTGGAAGAGGCTCTCTAGCTTACCTAGGGAGGCTAGGACCCAGACACTAGACTTTCCAGTCTGGGAAAGATTCCAGAAGCCAGAATCACCTGAGAGGACATGGACAAGCTTATCAACAGTGACCAGGAAGGACTTGAAGTGAGAATCCTTCCTCTCTCCCCAGCCCTCCCCCATTGTCGTACTCAACATTCTTATATGCACCCTATAAAAAAAGGACGGCAAAGAAAGCCCTGTGTTGACTGAACCAATTATTTCTAGGGGTCAAATTCCAGCTAAAAGAAATAAAGAAATAAAATATTTTTTACAGAATTACTTCATTACTAACATCATGTTCCCGTGCTGACAATCTTAAAACACTATATATATTCTAAAACACTCTTTTCTAAAATTCACATGCTGATTAAAGACATGTCCTTCACATCTATTAAATAGAGTATAATAAAACCATTTTATTTTTGTATTATGTGTATGCTATTTCTCTGCAGGCCCTTTCTAGTCAAGAAAATTTTGTCAAAAGGACAAAAGTTGAAAACTGTAACCTCAGCAATCGCTAACTTTGGGGACGTATCCCCTGGTACAAATGTTCATGCATATGCATACTTTTATCACATACTCAGACAGATGCCCTTGCATTGATTTAAATACTTGCATAAATATTAATGTGTACAAATGCTTGCATGCAGAAAACCCATTTATGAAATATCCAATTGCATAAATTAGAAACATTAGATACTAACTGTATTAACACTTCATAAAATACATGCACAAGTTTGCATGACAAAATGAAAGGGCACAAGGCACTGGGAGAGGCCAGACTCTCACAATGTGTCTGCCATTCTGTAGTCACAAACGAGGAATTTGCACAAACATTCTGAAGCCTTAAATTACTCATAATTCACTGTTAACATGAACCTCTCCTGGTCTGAGAACTAATTAAGTGCTTTTCTTACAGTAAATTTATAAATTGTTACCTATGACCCCAAAAGGAAGTGTCCATTTTTTAAGTCACCAAATGGCCTCAGAAGCTAACTTTTTCACGAAGAATATGACTCAAAAGTAATTTTCAAACAAAATCCCTGATAAGGGGTTAATATCAAAATTATATATGCTAAGTGAAATAGGTCAGGTGGTGAAAGACAAATATCAGATGATCTCAAGTGGAACCTAATCAACAAAACAAACAAGCAAGCAAAATATAATCAGGGCCATTGAAATAAAGAACAATCTGACAGTAACCAGAGGGGAAGGGTGAGGGCATAACAGGGGAAAGAAGTAGAAGGGTCATCAAGGGACATGTATAAAGGACCCATGGACAACGCCAAAGGGGGCTTGGATTGAGGGTGGGAGGTGGGGATGAGCGGGGCAGGGTAGAGTGGTGGAGGGAAAATGAAGAGAACTGTGCTTGAACAACACTAAAAAAATAAAAAATAAATATATATATAAATAATTCATACAACTAAACACACACACACACACACACACACACACGACAACCAAACAATCCAACTTAAAAATGAGCAGGGAACCTGAATAGACACTTCTCACAAGAAGACATACAAATGGCCAATAGATACATGAAAGGTGCTCAACTTCACTAGCTATTAGGAAATGCAAATCAGAACTATAATGAGATTCCACCTCACATCTGTTAGAATGACTGTTATCAACAAGACAAGAACAAGGAACCCTCATTCACTGCTAGTGGGAATGTAAACTGGTATGCCACTTTGGAAAATAGTCTAGTGATTTCTCAAAAAACTAAGAATAGAGTTAACATATGACCCAGCAACCCCTCTCCTGGGTATCTACCTGAAAAAAATTGAAAATACTTATTGGCAAAGACACATGCACTTATGTTTATTGCAGCATTATTCATGGTGGCCAAGACATGGGAACAACCAAAGTGTCCTTCGATGGAGGACAGGATAAAGAAGATGTGGTCCATATATAATATGGAATAATCACCCAGCCATAAGATGAAATACCACCATTTGCAACATTAGTGGACCTTGAGAATATCACACTAAGTGAAATAAGTCAGACAGAAAAAATCTAGAATCATATGATTTCACTCATATGTGGGGTATAAAACTGAAAGTAACAAATGAACAAACAAGACAAACAAAAATTCACAGACACAGACAACAGCATGGTGGTTCCCAGAGTAATGGGGGTAAGGGGGCAGTACAAGGTAAAGGAGGACCAAATACACGGTGACAAAAGATGATGTGACTGGGGGTCGTGGATGCACAATGCAATATCCACATCCTGTATCACAGAAATGTACACTGGACACCATTAACCAATGTCATCCTAAAAAATTTAATTTAAAAAAGTAATTCTCACAAAACATCATCGTCAATTACCTATACACTATTACATTATATGCCTGATTCAATCTCAGGAGTGGTAGGTGAACGCAAACTTTTAAAAATTACAAAAGATAACACAGGAAAGCCCCGCAGGTTGGTAAACTTGGACATAACACAACCAGCGATGCGCGGCTGGCTGTCCTCCACCCAGCTGCAGCTGCGCATGGAGACAGGCCAGAGTTCTCATCTCAGGGACATGGCGTTTAGAAAATAATTTCCTTGTGACCATCTAGGGCTTCTCATTTCAGTATATGGCCAGCTATGGACATTATAAGCTTCGCGTTCTTTGCTTTTATACTTTCTGTAACAGTACAGATTGACTTGAAAATATTTTTCATTAAATTTGAAAAATAATCAAGGCTGCATTTTACACTTAACTTTCTGTACCCTGTTTATCATGTTAATATTACTCACACTGTAGAGAGTACCTACTTTTCTCTGAAACTCAAATTCAGCTCATATGAGAACTGGCAAGAGTCTTGGAAGCTAAAAGAACACACAAAGAGTTTGGCATTATTTCTGCCCGGCCGAGAAGGACAGACTTTTGATAAATGTGTATGACGGGGACTGACCCTGGCCACCAATAACCACTTTTTGTCTTCCTCCTTAACACTGAATTCTCATCTGCAGAATATGGCTGGGCTGATGTGTATGACTCTCAGACCTAACCCCGCAAACTTCTCATGATCCACCGCAGTTCCTCCCTCTGTCTGACCGCATGCCAGGTGTATTCACCCAGGGGAGAACTCCAAGGCCCCGGATTATCAGAAACACCAGACAGGCCTGGATCGTTGAATGACTGCATGGAGCTGAGCCTCTAGAACTCTGTTTTTGCTACCAACATGCATTAAACTGTGATGTCAGAAAAAATAAACCTTTACTGTGCTCAGATCAGACGATGATTTATTTCATCAGTTAACCTATTCTGACTCATAACAGGAACAACCATAGCACCTACAACACTAATCTCTCCTTTACAGACAAATCTTTAAGACATTGCATCAAATCTCTGCTAGGGGCCAAACAGGAAGAGAGGAAATCTAGGTCAGAGCCTTGTAAAAGTCTGGAGTGGAAATGAATCTGGAAATAAATTTGCATACTATGCAACAGTGAAGCCAAGTGCCACGCAATTTCATTTATTCATTAAAACATTTATTGGTTGCTAGTTCACACCAGGGACTATGTCTGGTGCTGGGGTTAAAAATATGACTGGTCACATTTGCTGAGCTCAAAAAACCACATTCTAGATGGCTTGGGAGAAAGAAATTTAAAGCAGTCCTTCGACTCTGTGGTAAGGCCCCTGAGGAAGCATCTATGAACCCCATGGTTATCTATAACAAAGATCACGAAATACATTTACTTCTGGATAACAAACAACAGAAGATTTCACCTGCTCAGACTGTGCTAAATATGACAAATGGTTACTCTGAGCCTACGAGTCATACTAATATCAATGGACCCTGTAGATGATTATCGGCATCTCTTTATCAAAGTCACTGAGCACTGCATGGAACACAGACAACAAAGCTGAGAACACACCAGCGAGTCAGCCCACCCAGTGATATGCCCTGAAACAGCAGTATCACCTGGAAATCGCCATAGAGACTAACAGATCTCCTTTTTCAGATCAAAGACCGAATCTGGAATCTGTGCCTTTTAAAGAAGTAGAAGCAGAATTCAAATGTTAGTGAACATACAGAATTCCAGTGGAAATATGTATTCTCCTCCATCCTCCATCCATCTCTTCCATCCTGTTTATAAGCTGGCATTTAACTCACCTTGATACATATCACAATATTTGAGAGGAAGCAAAACATCATGAGGGATTTACCTACAGCTCTTAGGGTCCCAAGCCTGAACTGGGAAGCAATCCACTTGAGAACTTATAATAATATATACTGTGCCAAGCTGCACTCATCAAAATTTTCTTCACCTTGAATATATCAGAATCATTACATCAGTATGCTTATTCTCATTAAAAGGATTGACTTCTACTCCAATGAAAATTCTATAGTAGATATTGGCCCCCAGGAAAACTTTGCAACCTTGTTTAATGAAGATGTTTTATATAAAAGTATGAGAGACAATAATTTTTTCAAAAGTTACTGTGAGAAAGTCCAAATAAATTAAATAAACTGTTATAAATTATAATAGATTTGAAGATCAGAAATGCTGCTACTTCTACAGATCAAAATGAAGTAACTGTTTAAAACATTTTCATGCCAGGACCTTGCCTCAATTACCAGTTTATTCCACAATAAGAAAACTACAAGTTATTGAGCACTATGCCAAGTGTTTTAATTACAAGAGCTAACATTTAATTTTCATAATAATTCTTCAAGTGAAGTGTTTCTTTATTTCCATTATACAGATGTGGAAACTTAGATACAATGAAGTGAATGAAGCAGAAAACCTCTATTTCCCAGAGTAACAGGTAATGAAAGGAGAAACTAGCATTTGAATCCAGGTCTTGCCTGCCTCTAAAATCACCTCTAAAGCCCAAAGGCCTGCTGAGAAAAGACCCTAGGAAATGGGGTTAGCGATGATGAAATTGGCACAGCAGAATCCAAGCTTGAGCCCTCTTGTCACTCAGGCCCACATCTTTCCTGTCCTGAGTTACGAAGTCAGCTGTGTCTGCTCCCCACATCACTTTATGGTTAGATCTGGCCTAAGAGCAAGAATTAAGTGAGAGCTTAAATCTGATTGACAGCTTCTTCTCTACTTCTACAAACACTCCAAAAAGCAGAAAGCCAGCTGCCTCTCACTCAGCACATTCCCACTGAATCCAAATAAATAATGCAGTGTTTTCTGTGTTTTAATTTTCTTTAAGATTATGGTTCGTTATGGTTTAATTTTTGCCTGTTCTAATTATTGCCTATTCTGTCCTTCAAAATGACTTTGTAATCCAACATTGTTCAACTGACTTGAACATTCTCCCACCTTCTAAATAAGGTTAGGGTGACTCTTTTTCAGGGCCATAAACATCCGATCATCTTAAATACTCTTCAAAAGAACAAAACCATAAGGAAAAAGAAAATTAAACCGTGGAGTAAAACATATCACTTCTTTCCGATTACTAATCCCCATTTCAAAACAGAACATGTTGGAATCCTCTGGAAGCCTTACCACCACTTGGCTTGGGATGTGTGATCTGGAGGGACTGAAGAGAGCATCTGCCAAGTGCAGAACAGCCCAGCTTCCCCCTCCTCTGCAGCAGGCGCACGCGCTTCCCTGACTCTCCCAAGCCAGACTACACTGCTTTCCTCGTGTTTCTCAACTACATTTTAACAAAATTGTAAAGGGCCAAAAAGAAAAGCCAGTCGTCGTCCGCCCATGTACCTATCTCCATAGAGATATCTCAACTTCATGGTTTTCTTTCATGCTGTCTTTCTTCTGCATCATGCAAAGGGCTTTTCCATCACACTTTCATTGATCCTCTCAACTTATAATAAGCATTAAACATTATCGCTCCTCTCTGAGATGTGGGAGAAAAGAAGCATAATGATTGCAATATAACGCTGTGCCTGAACAGGTCGTTTTAAGAGCTGACAGAGTCTTATCATATAATCCACATACAGTAGGAAGTATTTCTTGTTTCTTCCCTACGTATCTTGCTACAATTGAAAACTAACTTCCTCTGCTGTTAACTAGAATCAAGTCCTCAATTCCTTAGACATACAAAAGTAAGTCACTGAGAACTATTCAACTACTATGATTTTGTTCCTTTGCATCCTGACTTTCGGAGTCAAAGGTAAATAATCTTAGACAAGCACCCTCACTTCATAAGCTGCCAAAAATGATTATTTCCAGACAGTGTCCTGAGGACAACAGAGACCCTGGGTCATTTCTCAGACCATCGCTGTGTAGTGGTCTCTGCTGGTGGATGACCATGCTCTCTGGCTTGTGTAATAGGCAAGAGGAAGTTAAAATTTTGAATTAAAGTTAGCTGCCCTCTCTGGTTTGTCATCTAACTTTTGGAAATCCTATCAATAAGATCAACAAAGGTTTAGGTTTAACCTTTATTGTAATACAAATATAATACGTTTACCAGAATACTCCCATTACAGGCAGTTCAGTTAACTGAGACTTTTCTCTCCACATTTGCATGGGACTAATGTAGCATTTGCATGCAATGCTAAAAGCATACATATTTATGCAGGTTTACACTCTCAGACCTGCCAACCTGACATTGTGTCTGAGACTAGCCATCCCAGGCTCGTATCACAGTTGGGGCGTGAACACACCACTGCCCTATTTACATACCATACAGACACCTGTGCTCAACATTTGTCATTCAATTCTAAATCCATGCAGTAAAACTGTTTAAGTTTTTTTAATCGGCATAGCTTAAAAATACAGAGATACAAGAAATCATGATTTTTTCCTTTTGTTCCCCAAAGCAGACCCCTGCAAATACTAGTGCTTTAATCATGTCAGGCTCAATGGCTAGAAATAAGAGGCCTTGAGATCCCATGGTGAAAAATTCTAACCCAAAGAGGGGCTGGATTGACAAGAGGACTAAATAAACTATGTCCAACATTTAGGAAACTGATGACCCTAAAATCTAGCATCATTTCCTTGTTAAAAAAAAAAAAAGATCTTCTACTTACTCCCCAAATTCTTCAGGGTAAAATTGGTATTTGCATTTGCTCAAAACCACCATACGCTTTCATTCTTCATTCCTTGTATACATAGTTCCCCTGTGTGAGAAGGTTTTGCTACCCACCACTCACTATAACCTCTTCCTCCCTTGCCTCTATCCTGATTCACTCACAGAAACTCATCGCAAGCCACCTTCTTCTGTAAGCCATTGGTGCCCAGCTAGGGCTAGGTGCCTGTCTCTGTACTACTCGAAACCTCATCTCTCTCCTAACACACCTAACAGGCTGATTGTGTGTTCTGGGCTGAAAGAGAACTGTATGTACTTAGATCTTACATCCTCAGCTGCTAAAACAGTACCAAGCACAGAGCTCAGTG
Source organism: Glossophaga mutica (assembly GCA_039655065.1). Classification (NCBI taxonomy): domain Eukaryota; kingdom Metazoa; phylum Chordata; class Mammalia; order Chiroptera; family Phyllostomidae; genus Glossophaga; species Glossophaga mutica. The sequence goes on from CM077303.1 coordinate 166,718,118, forward strand.
TTAAGAAATTTGGGACTTCTACTTTTGGTCCTCACATCACTATGTGACCTCCAAAATGCCATTTCAGAATGAATTAACTTCTGCACCAACAAAAAGAAGCTCATGTCTGTGACATTTGCTCTAGGCACAAGGGTTCTAGGTATAACAGATAAGAAATGACCCCAAAATTGTGGTGTGGAGGGAAAAAGTCAGAAAAAAACCTGGACTCAAGCCCCACTCTGTTCTTCACTGGTTGTATGTATTCGGGCAACTGACTCATCCTCTCTGAATTTGCTTCACCTGTGACAGGAGGACAATGACAACTACTTCTCAGGACTGGTGAGAAAAACAATGAATAACAAATGTGAAAGACTGCATCCAGCACAGAGTGAGCCCTTCATGAATGACTGTCCCCTCTCCTGCCTGCATTTGGACCACAGGCGCCACCTAGGTTACAAAGAGCGGTACACAGTGACAGGGACATGGTGACTGACATGCTCATGCCCGGGTCCTGAGTGGCTGAATGGGGATAAGCCCTGCAGACCGTCTGTGCTCCAATGGACCAAGAAACCAAAGAAGTTTTCTCCAACATCTATACATTGTTTCCATATATGGGAAGTAGATTTTCAAGTTTTTTCATCATTTCACTACGAAAATCTGTGTTTTCAAAATGCAGTGGCCCTTGTGTTATGGGTAATGAGTCAGAGGTGAGCTATAAACATGGGGGCCTTCAAAGTTTCCCAAATGCTCCATTTCTTAAGCTGGTGGCAGATACATGGATGCACATCGTGTTATTATTCTCTAAACTGTACATGAGTTCCTACAGACTGTTCATATATGTGACATATTTCATAATTTAAAATAAGGGGTAGTCTTCATATTGGGAGACTAAAATCAGGGATCCTGAGTGTGGAAATCCCATGGGCATTTGGTAAGTACAGGGGTCTGGCACAAATAATGCCCCTTTTTCACTAAAAAAAATTTTTTTTACAAAGTCATAAGTATGTAATTCTGTAACTTAACAATATCATACTCAAGCACACCGTATGACATTTTAGGCAAAATATTCAAATTAAGACTATAAATTACTACACCCAAATTATTACCCTATCAACCACACTCAAGCAGACCTTACTTCTGCCAGACCCCATGTGATACCTTAATATTTTGTCCACTTGAACTGATACATTTTTTGAGCCATTAATGATATTTTAGAAGATTTACAGTTTAGTACACAGAAGGCCTTTTTGAACACCCCTTGGAAGTCTGTTCCAGAATAACTGCAAATTTCAACAATGCCAAAAACATGACTCAAAGAGTCATGCGTCCAAAATGAACAGTAAACCAGATTAGAGGACAGAAGACCTTGGTTCTGGCCCCGGTTCTCCCACCCACAGTGTGATGGAGCTGCAAGCTAACTTCCACAACGTTCGGAAAACAGATTTCAGGCCGGGGGGCGCTTGGTCCAACACCCTCACCTAGGGTGACTGTGAACTACAGGCTACTTTGTGAAGACAGGCTAAAAGCTGCCACACAGATACTGCTCCCATCTCCTCATGCCTTCTCTCAGGACATTTTTTTTAAGCCCCAGTTCTTTAGTGTGCTTATGGCAACAAGTTAAAAAAAGAAAATAATTTAATTATTTTTTCAATATATTTTTGTAATAATCACAGCACTCGCCGAAGGAGCCATCTACCAAAGTGAACACAGCACTGGTAGGTTCAGTAGCACCACGGCTGTGTCATGCTTTGCCATTTACAATCACAGTCACAGACATTTGTACTGAGAAAGCACACGCGCACGCACATCCCCACAAACACACACACACACACACACACACACGAGGTGTCAGGAGACAAATGGGCAATAACGTAGGAAGCAGATGGAAGGACTGTCTCATAAGCAGACTGAGCACATGCTTCACACATAAGCAAGGTAAGGGGCCCCCAAGAAAGAGTTTGATGAACTTACCCAGAAGCCAGCAACCAGAAAAATCTAACAAACTACTCATTATTTTCAGGTTATCTGTGGCTTTTATGCTTTGGAGTTTAGTGTCACTGCTTTTGATTTTTCAATTTATTTCATTTAAGGGAAAGCATCATAATCTTTGTAGAATTTAGAACCTTCAAAGGTTATCAACAAACCCTAGAAGCGGAAATAGTAATAGAGCAGAGGCTGAAAGCAATGTAAATAATTTTAGCCATCTGTTCTGCCTCTTGCTAGATATTTCACAATTTTTCGACCAATAACATAAAGACTATGATCAGAATGCAATATGCTAATCAGTTTACTCTAAATAACCCAGTGGTATGGTTTATTCCATCATATAAATTGCATTAATTTTGTTAGTACAAATATTGGTTTCCCTCCTTAAATAAATAAAATCAATAATCATCTACCCTTCATAGTACTTAGTAATTTAACATGTCAAATGCCTTATCTGGCAAAACATAAATGTGAAATAAAATTATGAATATGTTTATAATAAATTCCCATGGGTGGAGTAGAGCAACTTTTGGAGAAAATAAGGGAAATAAATGGTTAACTGCCAGCACACTCACTCACGCTGGAGGACACAAAAAGGTTCCCAGCAGTTGTTAAATTCATTTAGAGAAACTCACTTTATTTTTCCAGCAGAGCTCTCACCAGCTAATCTGTATTACAACCTGCAGGAGTCTTAATACTCTCAGCAGGATCTAGATTCGGGCCACACTGATTCGGCTATTTAATCTTGCAAGAGAACAATATTTGGCAGGAAAAGACCCCAGAGCAGTGAGTGGGCGTCCCGAGGTCGTTGTCAGCACAGGCTGGGCCAAGATCGCCCAAGGTGGAAACCGAACCGCACTGAGCAATGTTCACCATTTCCTTTCAGTGGCTCTCGCTCAAACATGCCTGTACACTCTGTGTGTGTGGGAAACATGGTCATCACAGGTGCATACATGGCTCTTGCAGATACATGTATGTTTTTTTAAAAGCAAAATGTTTTCTCCATATTTTGGACCAGGTTATGACAAAAAATTTAATTCAAAAATATTACTACAGAGGTTGGGGAAGAGATAAGAAAAATAACTATAGTTTTATTTTTGAAACCTTTCAACTTCTTACATACTGAAAGTCAAAATAGAATATATCTATGAAATATTAACTATATGCAGAAATTTACATTGATCTTTTTAACTATCCTGAAATTAGTAAGTTTGATGATCAATAAATGAACATTTTTAAAGTTCACGTATAACACTATGGTTTTGTTAATTTCAATGATATTTTTTGGAAAACCATACTGATAGGGAATCTATAAGGAGACAGGCAAACTTAAAAACAAAATTGATAACACCAATTTACAAAAGAACAGTATGAGTCACCACTCAAAAAAAAACAATTCAGTGGAATTCTTCAAACACTGTTTTCAAATAGCCATAATAAGGGTTTGATTCCCTTACCTCCCAAATGTGGTTAATTATCTTTCTGATATTAACACATGGTTCCTCTATCAGGCACTTACCACCCTGTGCCCCAATGACCTGCTCGCCTGTTAGAGGATAAACCGCAAGCTCCGTGAGGTCAGGGGTCATCATATCCCACTCCACCCACCTCCATCAAAGTGCCTGGTGTATAGTAAACACTGAAAAATGTTTAAGTCCAACAGTTGTTTCGACAAATAGTTTCTTTAAAGAATTTTTTTGATTTATAGATTCCAAAAATACACACATTTGAAAATATGATACACCTCTTTCAACAATCTTGCCTCAATCAACATTTCAGTAATGATGTCTCTCTCAGCACTCTAACAAGTAGCTGTTGGGCGTTCCCAACCTTATTACACTCCTTCCTTCCTTCTCTTGCTCATTTCCACACCAACCTTGCCCTCACAGACCCCTTTAGGTTGCACTGAAGCTCTCCTCCACGAACGCCTCTTCCAGACACTTCATGTGTCCCAGAGTTAGCGTAAAGCCCGTGCAAAAAGTGGCTCCTCGTTTTTTTGCAACCCGCAGGGCCTGGTACATTGTAATGTGCACAGCAAATGTGTAATGAACAAATACTGATGCACATTTAAGGTAACTGTGAAGGCCACTTTTACTTCGACCTTCTTTATAGTCAAAGTACCATGTTCTGAAAGATTCGAACATCAGCAAGAATGTCACTTGTCTTCAGAGGCCTCATAATAATTACATAATGAAAGTAAATATTTAAATCACTTTGGGGAAATCAATTCTATCAAAAATAACAAGTTTTAGGAAGAACAGAATGATTTTTAAAGGTTTTTTCCTTTTATTTTTTTCCTAAATCTATACTCTTTTCCATAGTTTGCTAAAAACAAATTCTGACACCTGTGTAATTTTAAGACTGCAATGATACAGAAGCTTAATTCAAACAAATTAAAGGTTGACTTTCTTACAATTAATTAGAGTAAAAGTCAATCAGAAATATGAACCAACAAAGAAAATGATCATACCTTCTTGCTTCTTGTCCTTGGAACAAATCCAGAGGTACTTCACAAAAACACTAAGCCCTTCAAACAGAAATTTAGAGATAGGCTTTTACAAGCAGCTTTACATATAATTTTGTGCAGTGGAGCAAAAGGCTACAAAAGCAGCCCTGGCAACAGTAAAAGAAAAGCTATAGTAGAAAGTACAAGCAAAAAATAAAGAAAAGCAATATCCATAACACAGTTCTTTTCTAGGAAAATGAAATGCAAACTAGAGAACATATCTGCATATACTTTAAGAAAATTCTTGCTTCTAACCTTCAATCATGCAATAGTCTTTAATTGTATAAACTTGGTTTGTGTAACCAATGGGTTTTAATTAAACCTCTGTATGTCTCCCCTGATTCATGACCTGTTAATAAGTAGCAATGACATTTGACTATTACACTTACTAAATTAAAAAAAAAAAAGGTCTTAAACTTACCTCCAAATGGCCATTGAAATTATAATTATGTGGCATAATTATTAATGATAGTCACATTTGGAGACTCCACCAATATATAGGTAATATTTCTGGTTTTTCTTTAGCATTCAGTATGTACTCTCCATAGGTATGTCCCAAAAGGTATACTAAAATCTGGAAGAAAAGTCAGATACTTTTTAAGTTTTAAGTCCGTATAATGCACAGATACTGAGACTTTTTTTTTAAAAGACAGAAAACTGTACAAGATCAACAATTAAAATAAAAATTTAAAAAAAAAAAGAACAAGACTGAAAAAAAAAAAAAAAAAAAAGCTAGTATTTATTAGACCCCCGCCCCCCAGCATAGCAATGTTTCTTTTCTATCGTCACACTTCCTCCCTCCTTTTTCTTAACACCTGCCCAGGCCAAACTGCCAGCCCAGGACATGAGTGAGCTACACAGCTCGACAGAGACCTGGAAAACTTAAAAACATATTTACTACTACCTAACTTATCTTCGTTTCTATAAATGACTACTGCTCAAAAACCACAAATAAAAAGAGGCTTTCAAGGACCAATAAAGGTTATTGGAAATAGGACCTAAGGAATTTTGTTTATTAGTTAAGATTGTTCAGTTTGAAAGTAGAAAAAATTAAAAACTGATTGTAAAAGTAGTCCTGGAATGGCAACAGGTGGTGTCATTCCCCTTCACTAAATGAACTGGCTGATAAAAGTAGCTTACGGTTACAAAACGTATGCTACTCATCTCCAAATTACCCGGTGCTATACGCAGATCATTTCTCCTTTAGTCCTGTTATGAACTGAATTGTGTTCCCCCCGCCCCAAATTCAAATTTTGAAGCCCTAACCCCCATATGACTATATTTTGAGATAGAGCCTTTAAGAAACAGAGGTTAAATGAGGCCATCAGGGTAAGGCCCTGATCCTATTCCATTAGCGTGCTTACAAGAAGAGGAAGAGACACCAGAGATCGCCTTCTCTGATGCACACGCACCAGGGAAAGGCCATGTGAGGACACAGCAAGGAAGGGCCCTCTGCAAGCCAGGACGAGCGCTCTCAACAGAAACCACCCTTCTTGACTTGCTCTGGCACTTTCAGCCTCTAGAACTGTGAGGAAATAAATGCAGTTGTTTAAGCCACACAGCCTGTGGCATTTTGTCATGGCAGCCAGCAGACACTAACGCAAGCCATTTTTCTCAGGTCCTTAGACACCAAAGTGAATTCCCTGGCTCTGACATTTTAAAACAGGGGTAATCCTTGCATTTCTAATATAATGAAACTTTGAGATGCCACATTTAGAAAGCAATTGGTCCTGCTTTACTGAGAGAATACTGCTATAATCTTTTGATGAAACTATAGAAATATTTAAGTGAAAATAGGAGAAAGTGAAAAACAGGTGTTTATCAAGTAGCACAAATGACGACTTCAAAGCATTTTTAAAAGCAAAGAGAAGTTTCAAGAGAAAGGATGTGCAAAGGCAATCAACATTTTAAATATCATTGCCTCATTCATTTACTCAACCCACATTTACTGAGTACCTGCTATGTGTCAAGTATTATTCTAGGTATTAGCAATTCTGTGTTGAAGGGATTGATTAGTTCCCTACTCTATGTGCCTTTATCCTAGGAAAAATTTTATTGGCCTACACTTGGATGGAAAGGCAGACTTTTCTGAAAAAGAAAGAAAAGTAACTTAATGAAATAAAAAAAATAACACCCTTAAAAGAATTCAGTCATTTACTGAACAAATATTTATTAGATAACTACTTTATGCTGGAGAATGATGGAAAGAAGAAAAGATCTAGGAGTTTTAAGGAAGAAAATTGATGTGATATCTACATAGATCTTAATAGATATTTAAATTAAATTTAGAAAGATTAAAACTCCTTGCAATAATGACCATTATAAGGTGAAATTCACGCAATGTGAGGGAGATTCACTCCTCAAAGTACTGATACAGGTGTGTTTATCGGGCTGTCTTGAGTAACTCCCGGAGCCGGCAGCCTTGCCTGGGCAGAGGGTAAAGCCATGGGGAAAACGTTTGCTGGCACAAGAAGTCAATTCATTTGTTTATCAATTTTAGCTCTGTGCTAGGCCATGGGGCTACAGAGAAAAAGACACAGTCCAAATTTTCATAGAGCTGGGTCTGGGAGAAAAAAGCTCGTAATGCATCTATAGAATCGGGCTGCCAGGCTGGGGAGGGGAAGAGCAAGGCCAGGAAAGAGGAAGCAGCCTCTGAGCTGAGCACGGATATGGAGAGGGTACAGATGGCCTTCTAGGCAGAAGTTTGAAGTGAGTAAGGCTCAGGTCCAAGACAAACACCCAGGCTGTAGACCTCGGCTGGATTAAACCAGAGACAGCCTCGCACTCCATGCTAATGGTTTTGCATTTTATCCCAAAGGCAATGGGGAGCCATTGAGATTTTAAGGAAGAAAGTGACATGATTAGAAATGTGTTTTAGGAACCTTGCAAGAAACCATGAGAAGAACAGTTTGGAAGGGAGTAGAGGCAGTCCTGTGACAGGTGAGAACAGTCAAGAGACATTCCCACAAGCCAAGAAAGGAATAGAGAGAGCCTAAATTAAAGACACGACAAGAAAGGTAAGGTACAAAGTGCCATGATATGCATTCCTGGATATAGAAAAAAAGAAATTGAAAAAGACATGAATAATCTTCATCTTTATGAATTTAGAGAGATAAAATATGTACCACGTGAAACATGAAAACCAAAGTGTGGAGTGTGATGTGTGAAATGAGTGGCACAGATAATAGTGCTACCGAACAAAGCACTACAGAGAGGCCTCTGTAGCAGGGTTCTGAGTGTGTGTCTGGGATCGGGGGTGAGGATGCCATTCACAGAGCGTAAGATTGTTCCAAACAACAGGAATGACTCACGGGAAAGCCCAGAACACAGCAAGTTGGCCAGGCCTGAAAGAAATTACAGGACAGTGTTAAAGGGCAGTGAGAGATGAGGTGAAAAACAATTTGGGAGCAGACTGTAGAGAATCCTCAGAGTCAGAATTAAATGGCTTAGGGTAGACTTTATCCTCCTCAAAGTGAAGGTCCAAGGAAAAACTTTCAGTGGGTCATAATTAAGGTTTTGACGAGAAAGAAATTTTGGGAAGAGTCACATGGTGACAATGTTTAAGATACAATGGAAGGAGCAGAAAAGAGCTGGAAGATGATAAGCCCAATTAGGAGGCTCCCGAAACAACTCCGGCCCATAAGGGCCTGCGCACCGTGGGACTGAAAGGAACAGAGTGGGGGAAAGGGACTGCACGAAAGGCGGATCATCGGAAATCATTTTCTGGAGCCTTAGTCCTTGTTTCCCAAAAGAAGTCTTACGTGTTAATTCTTTTATTACGGGTGTCCTTCCCAAGCCTCCCCTTCAGACAATGCCATTCTATAACCACAACCCTCGTACTTGCCCTGCACAAGTAATTACTGGTCTGGGATGTGTTTGTTTCTTTAAGTGACTGTGGCTAAAAAATTGAGGCTAAAAAGAAGAGATCAACCTTTGAAGTTCTGCCCTAGGTGGAAAAATAAAGCAAAACCAGGTGTTAGGGAAACCACAGATTTGGAAATGAGAAAGGGCTACAAGGTAATTTTCTGTACACTTTTCTCATGAAACTGTACGTATTCCTTATAGAAATGCTTTCCCTGAGGAGAGGTTGTTCAGAAGCACTAATTAGACTGGATATGTCAAAGTGTTTTGAAATGAATAAAGCATTCATACATGTGTTAGGTATTAGAAGGAAAATACACGTTATTGCCCTATCACTTTCTCTGACATAAAATAACGCTGACCCACTATTACTTGAGAAAGCATCAGAGTCACTGGGCGAGATAAGCTGGAGATAAAGTGTGGTCCATTAAAGTAGCATATAAATTCAGTCTGTGAAAATAATAGATTTCAAGAGCTTAAATTTAAACCATTGACCTCATAACCAATCATCAATGTTAATCAACAGAGTTCTGAGTTATAACAAAAATACTACTCCATTCTCCTTTCAAACTACTTAATGTACTAATTTTACTATTTTTCATTAATTATAAAACTATTATGCTTTTTTATGTAAAGGATCAAAATTGACAATTATTTTTTTAATTTCAACATTAAATAACTTTCTAACTTTTCCCTTTCTCCCCTTAAAACAGAACCTATTACATGTTTGCTGAATATTAAAAGAAAGAAAAATCTTGTGTCAGTTGTTCGGGTTCATATAAGACCTAATTGCCTCATACACTCTAATTCTGCCACCAGTTTATAATTAGCATGCATTTCTCATGCATGAGTTGACCCAATTACATAACAAATTTTGCCTTTGGGGATTGCTCTTGACTGCTTGTCTTCTGTCCACCATACAACTCAATTTCACACCGTCAGCATCCTGAACACGACCACAGTCAGTCTCTGTCAAAATGATTTATTGAAATTACAAACAGAGATCAGATCCCTAGATAGCCACCCCACCTTTGTGCTCACCCTTCCTTCCATGCAAAGTTAGGTTCCATGCAACCTAACTTTGAGCCAAATCTTTTAATAGTCCGCAGACACTGTTATTCAATTATTAGGCCATGTTTTCCTCCAATAATCTAATATTTTTGAAGTCAATTCACAAAGTCTCAGGGAACTAAATCAACAGTATCCACTTGAGCTTATTAATGGGCATATAATTTATTTTTCATTCTAAGAAGTCAGTGAAAAATTATGTAGCTACATCAAAAAACTAAAAATAATTACATTTCGATATCAAATTAAAGAGACCTTTTTTAAATAATATTTTTTAAAGAGATGTCAATCTTAGTTTTGTTTTTGTTTTTTTGGTAAAGTAAGTAAGCATTTCTTATGAATGGGTATGCAAAATTGAAAATGGTGTTAAAAAGGGTATTTGGGAAACAGGAGAGATAATCAAAACTATCAATACTGACAGGGGAAGGGAAAGAATATAAAACAGGTTAAAACACTATTGTCTATGTTGGCAGTGATTAAGAAAAGGGGTTCCAAAGATTCCTACGGACGCTAACACACACCGGTGCACACTCACATACACAGACACACACAATGTTTTCCTCTGTGAGTTGAGGACAGGAACGAATCTCGACAAATCACATATGGTACACTTACTATTCTAGTCAGCTTGTAAAATACAAGCTTTGTCATATAGGTTTTTTTTCCTTTCCCTTTCATAAATTATTTCTGTGCCACCTGAAATAAATTTTAAAATAAACATCTAAATTTTATCTACAGCACCAAGATTGTAAAAGTCTTTCAGAGTTGGATTTTATCATTTCATTTCATAATTTATCCACAGACTGTCTCAGCTAATTGAAAATGCAGTTTATATTAATGTGTAAGCAGGCAGAATGAAACACATCAATAACCTCCTCTAGGCTGGGTGAGTCCCCCAGGTGTCTGCGGGGATTCTGCCTGGCTCTCCTGCTGCTGGTTCCTTGAATGAACTGCTTATAAACATGAAGGTGGTAATCACCTGAATTAGAAATAGCCTGCACAATTACCCACGCAAGCTAGAGTATGAGGACGACAGAAAAAAAAGTTTTTAAAAATGTCCAAAGGCACAGGAATTCTTTCATTCATGTCTGTACATTGTCCTTTAAGATAATTTTTTATAATACCACTAAGAAAATGTGGAGATGCGCTAGGATATTTCTGTCATTTGTGAATTTATGCCCCAGAATTGGGCTGGGAGGGGGAGGGGGGAGGAGGCAATAAGACATCTTCTGGAATTTCATGGAAAAAAATATTTCTTTGGCAATCAGTTCTGTTTCTTTCCAACCACTCAGCACATTCTGTAATCTGGCCTCTTTTCTTATTCTTTCTGCAGCTCCACCAAGTGAGTAACATAGCAGAAGAATTTTAAATTATAGCATTTAATAAATCTCCCAGGTTCAATATGTTGTCATTATAGACCCCAAAAGAAGGAAGTCAAGGCTAAACCCACCCTCCCTCTTTCATTACACACAATTTCAAATTTACAGCTGTATTTTATCCACACCTCACAAACATATGGAGACTGAGTGGGCATTTCCAAATGATTTCAAATCCCAGACAAATGATTACGAGAGTGTGAGAACAAAAAATTCATATAACTGACACAGACACAAGCAATCAAAAATGCCCATTCATCCATAACGCATTAACCAAAACACGTAAGAGTTGTCATTAAATCCCCTGTCTTATGTCTTTATACTTTCTTCAGTCCAAAAGGGATTAAAGGGAGCTTAGAAAGATCCAGACAACATTCAAAGTTAAATAAAGTAAAAACAAGTTAAGAAGGTGAAGCAATCAGAAAAATAAAGATTGTGAAGACCCTGGCTTAATTAACCCGCTACGTCATCCTGTGTTAACCGTGCAGCCCAAATCCCGTATCCTTCACAGTTTCCAGGATGGGCAGCCCAGCATCTCCTGCAGAAAGTCTGCTGTCTGTCCAGTCTGGACATTTTCTCACCTTCTTCATCTCAAAACAGACACAGTCCAGGCCACTGTCAAAAATCTCTGTCTGGATTTGGCCAACACATTTCAGTGTTTGGGTTTATCTGAAAGTAATGTGGAAAACTGAACTACTCAAAGTACCAAGTTTCAGTTTAACCCAGGTTTCTTATAGAAAAAAGACCCTTGGATAATATGGAAAACCCCATGAGGTCACGGAAAAGTTCATAAAGTTGCGGCCTTATAAATCAATAATAGATTCTAAATTCGCTAGACCTCAGAATACTTAACAGCTTCCTTTCCTCAAGACTAAATCCCTAACAGTAACATTAGGAAATCTATATTTTTACTACTATCCAAATATGAATGTGCCTCATCATGCTAAAAGCGCTACTTGCAAGACTACTATGGTTGCTAATATCAAGACAATTGCAAAGAAAATATTAAGAAACCTAAATTACTTGCTTTAAAAAAATCAGTATTGTCTAAATTATAGGTTGAATCTAAATGATATTTTATATACTGTTATGTATATAATAAATATAGATTTATACGTACCTGTGTTAAATGGGTTTTCTGCATAATGAAAAACAGATCTGCAAACAGCCTCTTGTATTGAATAAAATGTATATTCCTGCTAATGATAAAGGTTGGTGAAATGATCAGTTCTTTTCTTATTAAATATGAATATTGAGTTAATTTGAATATAAATTAAAAGGCTTACCTTTGAATCCACTGCAATCCTTATGTTAGCTGTCACGTGGATGTCTTTAGCAGAAATTGTTTAGCTCTTTTTGAAATAAATTTCTGTGATAGTTGAAGATTTATAGCTTTGTTTTGTGAAGCATTGTATTTATTTTTTTAAAAAAACTTCCCAATAATAATGCAAAGAAAAGAAACACTACTGAATGTAACTGCCAGTGGAATACACAAGTATCTTTTATTTGCATTTTTAAAAGCAAAAATAGGTTTCTGATTGAAGGAAAGAATGAAGAGAAAGAGAGAAGAGGGGAGTAACTTCAGTACTCATAACTGGAGCATTGTTGAGACGGTAGAAAAACTAAGGGACAAACGGCATGAACCCTTAAAATTCAACCATTTCTCTTCAAAGGAAAAAAGTCCTTACAAAGATAAAATATTCATTTAAAGAGCAAACAATGGCTAAACATTACGGAATATGAAAAAAAAATGGTATTTACTCTGCCTCCTCTCACTCCCTAAATGTTTTTTAAACATCATTCTGTTTCTGAACTTTTGACAAATAAAATACTTTCTCAAATTATATACTATCACTCTATCGGCAAATTGTTACTCTAAATATGATGATGGCCAAATATCAGTAAGTTTAAAACTATTGGCTAATTAAACATTTCCCAGAAATTAAGGCTACATCACTTATAACATTTAGAGATACAGAGTTTGGTGATTGCACAGCAACACACAAAGTACATTTCTCATGAAAAATGCAAACATTTACACACACTTTTATATCATGTACACAGTGGTTGGTTTTCATTAATATTTCCTCCTGAATACCTAACATTGAACTAACTTTCTTTCTGAATAAAATACATTTTAACAAACTTTATATAATACTTCAGAAGAAATTTTATCACAGACATAAATTACAAAAAAGTAAGAACTGCTATTTATCCGCCTTCAGTATTGAATTAACACTTTTCAGTATCTAATATGCTTCGAACTTGTTAGTCTCAATTTTATTTTTCAAAAAATACATTACTGAATAAGACGCAGCTTTCAAGTTCAAAACAACTTCATATGTAAACGTTTGTTTTAAAAATTAAATTTAATTCTTCATTTCTACAAATACATGAAGTACAAAATCTTATATACACATAATTAGCAAATGTGAAATTTCTCAAGATACTTGACCTTGTATGTGTATGTATTGCATGTTTACCCACAGGGGAAAAAACAAACCTGTCAGGTTTTTTAAACTTAACTATGAAAGTCCTCTTTTGGAAGAATTCAAAGCTGAGAACCATTCAAAATGGAGTAAGATGTTAAATTACAATGTCTTCTTTTATGTTAAAGAAATATAGTCACTGCTATTGAAGTGTTAGGCTCTAGATAACCGTTGAAATCAAAGAGAAGGAATTTCACAGATGAACTTGGCATATTTTATGAGTACACTGAATACTGCTTATATACCAAAGCAACAAGAACACTTTCAAGTCACCCAATCTCACTTTCTCATCCAGAAACACAAGCTAGGGCCACCACATCACTGAACAAACAGGCACCTACATTACTGATTTGTTCCTGAGTCCTCTTCAGCCTCTGTAGTTCAGGTGTGTCAGTAACGATGCTGAAGCCCCTCCCTTTGCTTTCTTCAAAATCTCTTTTGTACTTGACCTAACAGTAGGGGGTGGGGGAGGGGGATAAAAGGAAAAAAGAAAAGTAAACAGAGGAATCACAAATCCCTAAAAAGCTGCTAAAATTGGAAGCAATGCCTCCAGACACAGCTCTATCAGCAAGCAGCAAAGTGAGAGGCAGGGGCATAGCGAGACTGCCTGGTTTACATCCCAGCAACTCTTCTGACTGTGTGATCTTAGACAAGTTACTTAACCACTCTGTACCTCAAGGGTCTCATCCATAAAATGGCAGCAACAACAATATTTAAATAATGCTATTTAATACATCCTAAGGGCAGGATCAAATCTACTAATACTCATATCTAGCCAATAGCAAGCAAGCAAGTGCACCATCATAGTTATTATTATTATCATCAATAGTTAATACTACTGCTCCTATGCCTGTCTTGTCCGTGACAAAACATCATTTCGCGCCTCAACTGCACTATGAGGGAAAAAGACATACAAAATCATCAACAGCCACCCCTGTCCTTACAAAGTTTTCATTCTACTTCATAAAGCAAAGCATGTGGATATAATTATACTCTGCTATATTGCTAAATGTCAAGTATGTAAATGCTTATGAAAGTATTCATAACAGAGACCACATCAAGAGATTGAAAAGCTTCAAGCGCATGCCCTTAGCACACTGTATGCTGAGGTACCTAAGATTTTTTTCCCAGTGTTTAAATATACTTCTTTTCTAATTACAACCTAGTGAAGCTGACTTTTACAGTTTTCTCGGGGGACCAGAATAGCTAATGCTTAATCTTACTAGAGCCCCATCTCCTATTATTAGCATAATGATAATAACTGTCACACCAGTTAAATATTCTGCTTGTTAATGACTGAAATGCTTATATCACTCTGACTATTCTTATTACTTTAAGAGCCTAAATACTAAGAAATATGAAAATGCATTTTTGATAACCCATTTTACATTCATAATTATCATTTTCAAATTAAAATGTATATTAATAATTAACATTTAGGGTAGTTAGTAAAAATATGATTCTGTAAGGATAACTTTCAGTACAAATTTTAAGTCTCCTTAGTTGAGCATGGAATGACTGTTTTTGTATCCATATTTAAATATTCAGTTCTCTCAAGCACCACTGTCCTTGAGACTACTAAAAAATTTCCCTTTGCCAGAAAAACTTGATAGAAAAAAACCCCAGATGACAACAAATGGAAAGATGTAGATACTCTCATTACTTTAAGCTTTAAAATATATAATTTTCTCTATTTATTTTTATTTAAGGTATAAAAGTACTGAAACCGTTACTTTATTTTCCTAAATAAAAGGCCTTTACCACATTATTTTTCTTCCACAGAAAATGCTGAATGAAATTAACCCTCAATCTCCCAGCATGTGTGAGAGATACATACACACACCAGTGTATTCTTGGCATTTTATGCCTAACTAAGCAGGGAAGCCATTCAGCTTAGCCTGAAGATAGCACTAGGGCGCAGAACAGTAAAATAATAAAAGTAAGAAAGATGACATGGTTATAATAGCAATAGGCATGAAGAAGTAAGAAGAAAAATCTCTAAGCCAAGTTTTAACATCACTAATGCCAGTTTCAGAGAAAGCACAGTCACGTATTCTTTCTGTGATTAGTTTGGGTTTTTTAATGGTAATCCAAAGAAAGAACTGAAAAGAAAAGCTATTAAATCCCAGAATCACAGGTTTTAAGTTGATAACCATTTAACAGCCCTTTCCACATTCGCAAGACATAAGAAATCATGGTTTGGGATTGCCTCATATATACCGAAGAGGATACAATCAAAATCATAAATTGTTTGCAGACTTTTAGAAAATGTGTAATCGTTTTTAATGGTGTGATCCACAACCAAGTTCCATGTAGTCTCAGCACCAGCTCAAGCACTAACCTACCCAGTCTTTACTGCACACAAGGAGGGGGCCTTGTAGACATTAGTCAGTGGCTCTCTTTTCCATACTCGCACCCCCTTAAGGCCTAGTCTACTAGGTCCAGAACACATGGAACTTGGTGACAAAGTCAAATCTCATTCATCTGTGTAATCCCAGGACCTAGCATAGCACCTGGCCCATGGGAGTTGGTTAATAAATGATTAAGAAAGGGAAGAAGGGAGGGAGAAAGCAGAGGGGTGGAAGCAGAGAGAGACTCTGGCCCAGTTCCAGATATGAGAAGAATCACATATTCAGGGACTGAAAACTGGAGTCATTTGGCTGCAGCACCTGGTGAAAAGGAAAGACCCAGGAAATCAAGCTAAGAAACACAGATTTAGACCAGATTTGAAAAGAAATTGCTGGCCATAGTCCCCACCTTAGTCCATGCAGGCTGCTGTAATAAAAAATGTCATAGACTAAATGGCATACACAGAACAGAAATTTCTCTCTCATAGCTCTGGCGGCTGGGAAGTTCAAGACCAAGGCACTGACAGATTTGGTGTCTGATGAAAGCTCACTTCCTGATAAACAGACCACTGTAACCTCAAGCAGTGGAAGAGGTAAGGGAGCTCTGCGTGGTCTCCTATTTAAAAGGGCACTAATCCTATTTCTGAGGTCTCTACCCTTATGATGTAATTACCTGCCAAAAGCGCCCTCTCCTAATACCATCACATTGGGGAATAGATCTCATAAAAATCTGGGAGGACACAAACATTCAGCCCATAACAGGTGCTTTTACATACAAGCATTAACACATTAACTCAACAAGTATTCATTAAGCCTCTTCATAAACTCCTCTGTCCTCAGTAAAAATGCCTTTCCTTCCCTTATGTTTCAGGATTGGACACAAAATGATCATCTCTGGTCTCTTCTCTACTCTACCATCACAAAGTACTTCGTGATGATCCCATAAGTAATAATGGTGGTATTCTCAGAACTGTATTCTCTGGAATCCCCTCCTCCAATGTTCATCTATTCAACCCTTTGTTTATCAAAAAAATATTTATTGAGTACCTACTACATGCCAAGTACTATTCCATGTGTGGGAACAATGCAGCAAAGAAGAGTCAATAATCTGACCCCTCAAGGAGTTTGCATTACAGTGAGAAAAACAGAAAAGACACAGACCTATACAAGTTGAATAAGTGGTATGTTAGTGGTAAGTCTAAGAGAAAAACAAGGCTAGAAAGGAAGTGAGAAGGGTCAGGAATACTGCCCTTTTAGATAGGGCGGTCAGGGAAGGCCCCAGTGGAAAGGTGACATTTCAGTAAGACCTGAAGGATGTGAGGGCTTATATGCAGAGGAGCAATGTGGCAGACTTCTGATTTACCAGGCTCTTTCTGGCCGCTGTATTAACCAACTGGAGTGAGCAGGGCAGAAGGAAAAGACAATCAGGAACCTTCCCCAGTTACTCACTATTAGAGAATCATCAAGGACTAAAGAAGACAGACGGAGTCCTTGGGCCCAGCTTCAGCCTCAGCTCCCCAGCCAGGTGAGCCGCACAATCTTGTCAGAATAGGTCAAAAAGAACACAGAAGGGAGTGCAGAAGCAAGATGCCACTGTGAGCTCAGAAAGAGAACGTGCTCTACCTGGGAAGTAATGCAATCTTTGTTTCTTATGGGCTCATCCCTTCAAAAATGAAAAAAGGTACACTGAAAATGCATTCTTAATGTAAATGTAAAAAACATACACAACAGGCTATAGGATTTGCCATATTTTTCTTCGGAAGTAACATAAAAATGTATTTCAAATACTGAATGCTACCTAATACTGACATGTTCCATATGTATATATCTGTATATGAACATGCACACACAAAAATATTTATCTTCCCGTACTACAGATTAGAACCCCAAATCATGAGTCAGAAGACCTGAATTTAAAGCCTGATTCTATTACATGATCTTGGTTTGTTCAATTTCCCTAACACTCCTGATTGCCAGCAATACAATAGGAAAAGCAAAGCAAAGCAATATACTACCAAATGTTTGGAGGGCTGACATAAAGGGCGTATAAAAACAGCAAGGACACGTACTTAGTAGGCCATTAGCAAATATTGGTTTCCACCTTCTGGACAAATTTAAAAAGTGACCTTTGTTGCTTAAATATGATCATCTTTGCCAACGTGTGCTTGCTCAGTGATATTTTGTGTTTAGAGTCATCAGCAAGTAACACTCAGAAGTTCACACTGCAGGGGAAGCTAGAAACGGGGGTGGTTCTAGTCCAGCATAAGAAAAAGGCTCACACTGATGGAAAGGGGAGACTTTTAAAACACAAAATGGTGAGCAGAGCTCACACTGAATTATTTGCTAATTCTGAGATATAAGTTCTCTCCCCCAAATGCTGCAATTACCATAGTTATTACTATTATAACAATATAAACAAATGTAGAAAATGAAAACCACTACAGAAAAAGACTATTCTTAAGCAGAAAGCCTTTTTTACTATTTTTAATTTAGTTTTATTGTATTTTTTCCATTACCATTTGCCCCCCTTATACCCTTCTCCCCTCTGCAATCACAAAAAAAGCCAGTGGAACCCAATACTGGTAAACTGTTGAACAACAGACTGAAAGGAGAATAAATAAAATTCAACAATGAGGCCAAAGATGGATCAGCAGCTCCAGCCCCAAATTTTATGCTCCTCTTGACCATAAAATTCTCGACCATGAGCATGTGGAGACATAGACCAATATGTTCATAATAATGCTTTTGTAGCATCAAAAAAACTGGAAGCGACTTAGACATTACATCCACCGGAGAATGAACAAATTATTGTCTCTTCATACAATGGAATATTATCCAGGAATAAAACTAAGTGAACTACAGATGCATGAGCCATATGAATGAATCTCAGAAACATTTTGTTGAAGGGGAAAAAAGCAAGAAATACATACATACATGGTAAATAAATAGGGAAAGGGACTTGATAAGCATGACATCCAGAGAAGTGGTAAGATCTGCTCATTAAAGGCATCTGCTCATGAAAAAGTGGCTTCACTATTCCCGGTGATATTCAAGTTCTTAGGTTGGAAAGTAGGTACACATATGATCCTTTTAACATCATGCTGTAAAACCTTCATGTACACTCCATTTTGTACTGACCAAATATTTTACGATCATTTTCAAAGAAAGTATGGGCAGAGTTTTAAAACCCCAGATGAGGAAGCTAAAGCACCCAGGGGTTAAACCAAAATCATGAGCATAGAAAAAGAAGATGAGAACCGGAATTCAGGTCATATTTTCAGTCAGCTAAAAGCAAGATTTGGGTTTTCCATAAAAGGCAAGTGAGCAAGCCAGTAGCATCCCTATGCAGAAAGTTAAATCAGCCACTCTAAATTTCTTCATTTTAATGAAGCTGTTTGACTATATTGGCAAACACTGAACTGAAGCAAAAAGGCAGGAAAAATAGGAATCGAGAGAGGGTAGAAAGGGCGTTGCAAAAGAGATCCCATACATGGAACAGCCCAATGTGGTAGCAGTGGGAGGGGATCCCTGGCCAATCACCATAGACTAGATGTTTAAGAAGAATCCAGAACCAAAGGATCAACAAAAAAAGTAAATCATTTAGCTGTAAAGCAGCCTACCTGTCAGGATATGTCTAATGGAAACCTAAAATCTACAGACACATTTATTGCTGATTCGTGTTATTCTCCCCTTTATTTCACACAGTCTCCACCTGATACCATGAAATCCATGACCGATTTTATTATCTTGATGGATATTTACATTTCTTCAAGGAAAGATTATGAGGGTCATATCATTTTTAAACTACACGCAAAATTCTTGGATCTGCGGAACTTAGCGCTCAATTATATAGTTCAGTAGATTTTGAAGTACTAGGCCATATGCTTCTTTCTGTCTCACTGCATTTTGCTTGATGCTTAGCATGTATTAAAAGCTTCATAACTATTTCATGATTGATTACCATCTAGTTTTGTGTTTTTAATATCTAAAATGCAGAAAATTGACTAATCTTGCAATGCTAAATGGGAATTAAACTACTACAAAGGAAAATCTTATTAAGGGCTCTTTTGTAAGGTGAAGTTAATTTTAACAAATGTTAAGTCAAATAAGCTCAAAAAGCAAATTCACTTTTTTTTATAAATTAATGTCATAATTTGTAAATTTATGGTTAATGAAATGAAATTAAAATTTTAATTACCTTTTTAAACATAATTAAAAAGCATTAAAAATAATTTTCATAGATTTCTAAGCCTTAAATTAGCCTTTCACTGCATTTGCAGAGGAACTTACTGATATGCACAGATTTGTCAGTTTTCTATGTTATATTCACAATCCAACATTATCAGATTTGGAATCCCTTTACTTTTAATAGACTTGTTTTCAGTTAAAAAACTGTAACGTCTCAGTTGAAACAAATACTCTGAATGCATAATAAGGTATATCTTAATTAATTTCTCAATAAGCTAAGATAATTTAAAATGACCCCTAAGACACTCACACGTAGCTTAGGGGTTAACAGCTCAGGCTCAGAATTTAACAAGCAATGTCTTGAGCTCTGGCTCCATCTCTTATTAACTGTGTGACCTCAGGCAAGTTACTTAACCACTCTGAGCCTCAGTTTACTCATGTACAAAATGAGCATAATTGTAGTGTCATACTGATAGTACTTTTGTGAGAATTAAGTGAGATGATAACAATAATGCCTGACGTCTATTGATGGTTGACTACATCCCAGACACTGCACTGAACTGAGAGTAGCTAGAGAATACATCCGACCACATCAGCCAGCACTATACCTACTGCATTTGGGAGCTCCTTCAGTCTTTTGGGGATTGAAATAGAATATAAATTTAAAAGTTAAATAAAAATTAAAATATGTTTTACCTATATTATCTTCAGATAAATCCTAGCAGGTGTACATTTTAATGGCCATTACATTGATGAAGGAAAAGATTTTGAAGAGGTTACAGAGCTAATAGGGGACAGAAGTCTCTCTCTGGCCTCTCCTCAGACATTATCTTTCAATTCATCTGACAATGAAAAACATTGCCAAAATGAAAAATATTCAACTGAACACAAACAAGATATAAACAATGTCCTATAAACAAAAAGGAAAGTGAGATCACTGAATATTTCTAAGTAGAGGATTCCAGAAGATCTACACAACTTAAAATTGTAACTAATTTATTTTCTGTAATGGATACTGTGACGTCACAGAAGGTATAAAAATTATCACCCAAGAAAAGCTTAACACAGCCCATACTTTTCATTCAAAATGTGTTCCCAGGTATTTCTTTGGAGCAAAACTATTGTTTAAATTTTCATTTAGTAAGGATCAGGCCAGAAGGCAGAATACCATTGCTAGAAATGTAATATTGGTGGAAAAATTGATTCAAAGCAAACATCTTACATAAAATAAAAAAATTGGAGCCATATGTGTGTGTGTGTGTGTGTGTGTGTGTATACATGTTGCATATTTTCACTGAGAATTTCGTAATAGGAAAAAATGTAACTAATCCACCAAATTCTTCCATTACATTATAAATTATTCTGCAGAGTAAATTAAGTATTTGGCGATGATAATTAACTTGTTCAGGAAAGTAAAGTATCATCCAATGAACTATTAGGGTACTGCAGAGGCAAAAAATTAATATTCCAATGCCTGATGCAGTTCTGCAGAGTGATGGATAAATGGAGCCTGTCTGTTGCTACTTGATGTTGCCACATTACTTTTTAAATAACATTTAATAATTCCGATGATTTATGGGTTTTGATTTCTAGACACGTGTTCCTCAGCTATTAATCCTTTAGAGAAAGTCAACCTCATCCCATCACATGATTATAATTTTAAAATATAAATATCTAATTCACACAGAGAATGGAATATGTTGAAATTATCTGGAACCAGAAGATATCATGTAAAGTTAAATTAAGGAGAAGATAATAAATTACAACAGGGTACATTCCTGTTTGCCTAGCCTGAATTATAAAGTATTAAGAAATGGGTAATTTTCAGTTAGGAAAGAAAAAATTAGGGAATTAGTAATTCATTAAAAAAGAAAGCTACATCCAAACTTCAGTAAAGAAAAGAAATAAGGATAAAACCAAGAATTCAGCAAATGTAAACAGAGCTGAACTAACACAAAACAGTCACGAAAGTGAAAATAATCCATCCTTCATCTCAGAGTCACAGCTGAAGAAGGTGACAGATGATTCCTCCCTGTTCTTACATACGCCTGCTCCCTAACAGATTGATAATGTCATTAAAATTGGTCCTAATAACCCTCCTACACCTCAGTGACGTTATCCATCAGGCAACGCCAACTGCTTTTCTATAAGGAAACAGTTCTTCCACTCCTACAAAACTGAAAAAGGAAAAAGAAAAACTGTTACAGAAAAAAATGCAAATGAATCTAAATGCACTACACTTCATGTACACACACTGACACCGGATTAACTTCCATGGCAGGCAGCCTCCACCACACAGAAAAACCCAAGGATCTCAGCAAGGCATTTAATTCAAAAATTTTTAAGATCAAATACTTAATACAAAATTTTATTTAAAACATTAATCTCCCAGACATTTCAACAGGTTATTAACATATTGTTGTTAAAACTAGAAACTTAGTACTAATTCAGGTCGTATGCAGGAAAGAAACTATTAGCAATAAATACATTGGAAGTGCTGAAGAATGAAGTGGAGAATTATGGACCCTCAGGCGTCTTAGTTAACAGCGAGAGCTTCACATGATTACAGGTGTGAGTGTTCAGAAACACGGGCTTGCTGCCTGCCTGCTAGGTAATAGCAGCTATGATTTATTAAAGAGCTACGAGGTGTACGATGTTACACGAGGCATTTGAAAGGCTAACTTGCTTAATCTTCAAAACCACTCTGTAAAAGAGGTATTGATTTTACCATTTTTTACATACGAGAAATGTAGTTTCTCAATAGTAATCCTATTGTTTGGCCCACCCAAAACATCCTTCTTCCCAGCAATAGCCCCATGCCTCACTCCCTCCATTTAGGTTTACCCAAGAGGCATCATTTTCCAACACAACCCACTTCCTTAACCACCACTGATTGGCCCCAAAGGTAGACAGTCATCCAACCTTAGCTAGTCCAAGTCAAGATGTTTTGGGGATTTGGAAATGGGGGCCCAGTGTGTAGAGTGAGTCTCTCCCTCTAGTAACTGAAACTCTATGATTTACAATTTGGGAACTACGGACATCCAGGGGGACCACTGCCAGAATACAGACAGTCAGAGAGAGTCCTGGCCTGGTGGCCTTCGAGTCCTGATTCCCACAGTTCCCGCCCTTGGATCTGTGTACCCTAATACCCTCAAAAAACTATCACCTTATTTGAAAATGAGGGTTGGGTTCTCTATCCCTTGCAGCCAAAAATCTTAATTAATACAGTAAGTTGTGGCTTCTTGGTGAAGACACTAGCATCACTTTCTGGTGAGCAGCAGAGTTAGGATTCAAACCCAGATCTGTCCTGAAAGCTTTGGTTCCCTTCTACCCTGTCACGTTGTAAGATGGTAATTTAAACATTTTGTAAACTTCATCAAAGACTTTCACTTAAACAAAATGCAATTTTAACAAAAATATACAATTATGTCTTTTTAAAGCCTAGATTTTAAACAACAGTGTAAAAAGGTCTGAAATAACATTTAAATTGTCTTACATGTTACATACATTAGCAAGTATTGGATCTTTAAAGGTTCCACACACTACCAATAAGATGCTCCATGGGTATTCATCAAATGAGTAAAAATCTAGGGTCAGTACTTCAAAATGAAACTTTAAAATGATTGCCATCCTCAAGCACCAACTTAGAAAAGTCCGTGGATTATTCGGTATTTTCACTTTTAAATTAACTCTGATTTCCAACATGAAAAATTAGATACTAAATAATCTAAGAAAACCCCAAAGGTTAACTTAGCATTATAATTACAAAAACTACTGCATAAGTCTGCACATCAATTACTGTATTATCTTGGCTGTATTTCTGTGAAGCTTCAAGTTCCATGGTTTGGTGTAATTCCATGGTGCTACAGGTACAATTACTACATTCTTCCCTTGCTGACCTAAAAGTCTCCCCTTTGGCCTAAAGACACTAAACAGGCTCTGGGTAAGTCCATTTCCCAAAAGAACAAATGGTCTTTCTTTTCCCTTCAGAATAAACATAGCAAAAAGCAATAGCATTTTTGTCCTTGCAGTGTGAAAATAAAGAACTCGGTTTCACAGTTACAAAGAGAAGGAAGAAAAAAAATGGGACTCTAAAAGTAATGGAAGTGGAAGAGAGGGGTCAGTTCGAGTTGACACGGATAAGTGTTTTAATGTCTCTTAATAATCCTAATTTTGGAATGTTGTTCTGCCTGAGCCTGTGAATGTCTCACTTATATATATCACAGTCTGTGAAAATACAGCCATTTGAGAAACAGAAATAAATTGGCATTGCCAAAGAGCCAGGTGGTTCCACTGTTTGGAAACCATCTGGTCTGAGTTTTCTCTTTGTCAGCACCATCAATACTTCAGTAGCAAGAGCTATTATAGAGATTGTGTGCGTTTCGTTGCTTTAAATAAACTCAAACAAAACTACCCTGGATATAAATTCATTATTTCTTTGAACTGTGCTTACAGCTTATAATGAAACCCCTGTCAAGATGAGTTATACTTGAATAGCTATATTCATTCCATAATTTCACGAAACTAAGTGGGAAAATACCACCAGTGTGTCTAGAGCTCCTGCAGCATCACTTGATCATGCTGACTCATCGCTGGGGTAACTACTGTCCAACTGACCACTGGCAAAAGAGAAATTCTCTGATGAGCTAGATGGCAAAGCAAAGCTATATATTCAATGTGGGCTGTAAGGAGATTTAGATAATGAGAAAGCTCAGAGGTACCATTAATTGACCAATCAAGAAAGAAACAGAAGGTGTCTAAGAAACTTAAACCTGTTAATCCTAGGACAATATGACAAACCAATGAGAGACACTTATCACACCACTGCTGGGCTGCAGGACACAGGGAGACAAATGTATGCAAAGCACCGGGCCCCTACCTCCATCTACAGAAAGGGGCAGCGCTTACTAAACATATTAGGTCTCGGTAACCCATGTATTTAAACTGACACTGGCATGAACAAACCTTGTTTTCTAAGGCAATCTCAGCTTCGATGGAAGATAAAGTTTCCAAACCCAGAATCAGAACACTCAAAGTCAAATTTCTGTGAATGCCAGCATTTACCCTTTAGAGGCAGGCGACAATGTCAGTGCCCTGCAGATGGGAGCTGGAAGTCACTATGTCACATTCACTTAAGAAGGGACTAATGAAGGAGGTTAAGGTACTGGGCTAAAGTTAAAAAAGTAAGAAAGCGGGGGTGAAGAGATTTTACTTTCTTCTGTCTAAAGGTCATCCTTGCCCCACCACCTCCCCCGCACTGCACTGATGCTTGACTTGTCAAAATTGCTTTGCTGGATCTACACCTGACATAGAAATCATTTGGCAGTCACATAACCTTATCAAATTTCCAGTTATAGTACAAACAGAGGTAACAAACCACAGCCACTGAAACTGATAACAGTTCATGTGGCTGTGACTGCAGGAGAGGAGAGAAGCACTGAGGGCACCCTGGCCTGGAAGCCCAGAGTGGGAGGAGGCAGGGAGGGGCCTCAACCAGATAAAGACTAATCCCACCAAGTCCAATCATTGCTCCAATTCCTCTGCCTGAGATTGCAGCTACCAAGAGGCCCCACACTAGGGGTGAAAAACATTGTCAAATCAGTGGTGTTTGTTCGCTCCCACTATCATTTAAACTTGAAAGGCAAATGGAACAAAAGCACGAGAATGGTACCTCTGCAAGTTCCCTGTCACCCACTGTTTGCCCTAATACATTAAGTCGGGTTATGAAGCAAGAATTCTTAATTCAGCGCAATGCAGGAAATAATAATTATACCCCTGATTTTATCTGGAACTCAAGCCAAATTGCCCTGCACATCTCTAGTCTTTGCTTAAGAATAGGGAAAATAGTATTTGCCCAAAAAGAATAAAATAATATATATCTCACAAATTTAATCTTAAATCACTGTATGAAACATACAGTCTTCAAAAATGTTTTTGGGGTCCCCCCCAGGTCTTTGTTTGTTTGTTTAAGTGATGTGGCTCCCAACATTTCTTGAAATACTACAGAAGAAACTGAGAAATAAAATACAAAAAACATATGTAATCAGCTAGGCAATCCCCCAGGTTAAAGGACAGGCCCAAATTAAGATTTAAATTCAAATTTGCCCAACCATCAATTTCCCAGCTTCCTAAACACTCGCCTGGTTTGAGACCTTTTAATCCCAGTCCCCGGAAAGGCCCATCTAGGATTAAATTCTCTAATCACAGCACAGAATCCTTTTACTTTTCTAAGTGAAGAATATATAGGTTATTAGTATAGAATGACTTGATCTGTGAGTTACCCTATTCATGACATTGCACTGTAAAATTAACAAGTTAATTTCAGGTTTCCAATTTCCTCTCATTTCTTTTCTTCTATCTCAACCCGCCCAAACTCCAGCCGCAAATGCTAATGGTTTTCTTTCCTTATCTCAAATCCAACCCACTTGTCTCCATTCCCTTCACGGACACATTCCAGCCACCACCTCACTCACTCAGAGGACCACAGTACCTCCCTATTAATCCTTCTTTCTGTCCTCTAGCCTCAGCAATCTGCCTCCAAAATGAGCTTTCAAACTGCAAACCTGGGGACTTCATTTTTCAGTTTAAAATTCATCAGTGTCTCTGCATTCTTCTCGGGTAATGTCTAGACACCAAAGTTTTGTGATTGAACCCTTGCATGTCTCCCTGGTCACGTCCCTCCCCTGTCTCCATCCTGTACTCATGCTCCCCAAAACCCTGCAAACTGTCATCAGGAGGCCACTAAAATGCAGAAAGCCTCTCATACCTCAAGGCCACTGGGATGGCACAGCCCACACCCCCCTGGATTCTAGAAAAGGCATAGGTAGAGGCTTAGCGGGTGATCACTGCCCCAGCATCTGGCTCTTGCTGCTGCTTTTGTTAGCAATAGAGTCATTTTCTCCCTAAGTATCAGAACTTCTTGAATCATCTTATACACACTGAGCACACTTTAAATTTATTATTTCTCTATTCCAACAGGCAAGAATTTCATATTTTTCCAAGTGTAATCAGTGCTATGCTCAAAACATTCCATGAAAGCTTCAGAGTCATCATGTATTTGGTCACAGCTCCCTCACTAAAATCTGGCAGGTAACCCCAGTTTAACACAGGTGATTTCATTCACGGTCTTAAGCACGGGTACAAGCTTCGGCTAGATAGAAAACACATACAGTTCAAAAATAGACATATTGGTTCAAGGTTAAGTCCCAGTGGAGGGACACTCGGCCCAAAGCAGTTCAAATACTAATGTAGGCACGCACACACACACAAAAAGAAGGAATTTTAACGTTAGCTTAATAAACACAGGAAAATAGTTTGTTTCACTCCCTTCCTACTATTATGAAATAAAGGATACCACTGCATTTCATAACACAGGGTCCAGCACAAATAACACCACTTTTTATTACAAAATCTTTTATTACAAAATCATAAACATATAATTCTGTAACACAGCAGTACACACTCAAGCACACCATATGACATTTTAGGTGAAATGTTCAAATTAAAACAATAAATTATTACACTCATATTATTACCCTACCAACCACAATCAAGCAGGCGTTACTTCTGCCAGATCCTGTAAATGTAAAATTACGAAACAATTATAAGGTGGAAAACACAAAATATTGTCAATATTGCAACCAGCATTTATTATTCTTTGACCACCCAGCACCCATCACCCCTTCTTTTGGTACAACACCCTGACTTTCTTTTCAAAACTCAGGTCTCCCAACTCTTTCCAAAGGTGGATGTTGTGACGTGGAACTGGCCAGACGTGGTGCTGCACTCCCCCAGCTCAGTGAGCAGTTCAGCCATGGACACAATACCCAGAGAGAAAGAGTGACATCATTGATGGGAGGGAGCCTCTCTGTCACTCAACTGGCACCTTCAAAGATGTAAGCTGAAGGTGTGGCAGCCATTTTGCAGCCTCATGAGGTAAGCCAGCCTAAAAATGGGGTTCATACAGAAGACACAGATTTGAGAGATGGAGAGAAACTGAGTCCTGATGACCTCTGGGTGTGTAGCCCTGTCCTAAAGCCAGTTTCACCCCTGAGCTTTTCAGGCACCCGGACCTGATCCTAATGCCAGACAGGCCTGTGGCTTCTGACACTTTCAACAAACGCAGTCCTAATTGGTACACTCATATACATTTTGTCATCATATAAAATATCTATGTGGGTTTTAGAGCCTCCTGGATTACTTTCCTCTCCGTATCATACCTTTCATCTGTAGGGCTAAGACTTAACACAGCTGTTTGTAATCAAAACTCAATTACACACTCTAATAGAAAAGCCGTTCAGATAATCCTAAACAGTGGGTGCTTGGAAATCATTTGCATATGGTTTAGGAATCTATCATGTTGTTAAAGAAACAAAAAAAAATGTGTAAAACATTGATTAAACATTTTTTAACAACTCCTCAGATGGGAGTCCCCTTCCCCAAATGACTGCAGATAAGCACAGAACAGTTACACTTGAACAAGAATTCTGTTTTCCAGAATTTTCTGGGGTGTCACTATTCGAGCTACTGGTGATAACTACAATTAATTAAGTGGAGTAAACAATAATGTAACTAAAATGTCATTTAAAATAATTTTCAGAAGAGGATAATTCCACAAAACGATTGAAAATAAGATAACTGTGGCCCTGGCCAGGGGGTCCAGTTGGTTAGAACATCATCCCATACACCAAAAGGTTGCAAGTTCGACCTCTGGTCGGGGCACGCACCCAGGTTGTGGGCTCAATCCTTGTTGGGGGACATGTACAGGAGGCAACCAATCGATGTTTCTCTCTCATCTCTCTCTCTCTCTCTCTCTCTCTCTCTCTCTCTCTCTCTCTCTCTCTCTCTCTCTCTCCAAATCAAACAATAAACATATCCTCCCATGAGGTGAGGATTAAAAAGAAAAGATAACTATGACTTAGCTGTTTATACCCACTGTTTCTGTTGAAAGGTGTTTTCTCCATTATGCAAAATTCCTAAAAACCTCAGGAAAGGAACTTGTAAGTTTTCATACCTTTTGAATACTTTTTAATAGTTAACACATCATGGATATTCAAAAGTTCTTACTATTTCTTTCCTCGCCCCTAAAAAAATCTTTCTTACTATCTTTTTCTAGCCATTTTGATATTTTATTTTTTAATCATAGTTTTGTTTAGAAATGCCCATGTAAAGAAATAATAAATTCTCATATCAGGACAATCATATCTTAAGTAAGAATGCCAAGTTTTACATACATTTGAACAGATACATGATAAACTTAAGATGGATCGCAGTGTAATACCTCAGAACAGGGACTAGAATGTTTTTCCTATAAGCTAATTTTAACAAAGAAGGAAGAAAATGTTGAGGCTGGAAGCTGATATGCTGGGTGAGTAGACACCCCACTCCCTGGAAACAGGGTTGGGGTGGGTCAAGCTGGTAAAAGAACCTGAATTCTCAACTTGGAGCTGAGCCTGACACCCTGCATGACCTCAGCAGGTTGTCTGAGAATCATGTTTCTTCACTTGTAAGGTGAGAAAACTAAACTAGATGATCTCTGTACATCTCAGAGTGCTAAACATTTATGACGCATTCTATAAAATTATCTAGAGAATTAACCATGAAAGATGGCGAGAACAATTAATTTCCTGAAACAGCTTATAATAATCACCAAATAAAAATGAGTATGCTTCCATTCTAATGTGAAATTGTCCACTAAACTTTAACTATGGCTTAATTTCAATATATATTAGAATTATTTTCAAAAACCATCAGCAAAGTAAAGGGAGTTTTCTGATTAACCTTTGGCTAACCACAATGCTGAACTTGGGGAAAACCTTTCTTTCCTTAATGACTGCAGTTCTCTCTAGCATTGAACATGCCAGTTCTCAAGTTGCAAAGATCTGTGCCAAAAATATCTGCTCCTAAGTATTCACAGGCATCCAGTGATAACTGGTGCAGCCTAATGCATTCAGGGTGGAGAGAAATTATAGTAATTGGCTTATCCAGGGATGGAGCCCAAACCTTGGCCTCATTAATAAACTGACTGGGCCAACTGGGCAGCCCAGCCACAAACTGACACATATGCACTTACCTCTGCTATTAAAGGCTTCAAAAAAATGCTGCATTTGATCCGCACAGCAAGGAAAAAAATGCCTAAACATATAAGATGCTACGAAATGCTGGTTTCTTATGCTTGACTATAAGTTATACTTTAGTTAATCATGTCCCATTTTCAATGCTTCAGGGAACTGGTATTTAAAACCCTTTTACAGTAATTACTTCCTTAAAGAGAAAGTAATTTACCCTAATTTATCCATTTTGTAACTCTATCTTGTTTATCAAAAGGTGAAAATATTAAATGGCTCACCCAATAATTAATTTTTAATCAAAACCTATCAAGTCGAAAAAAGCACTTTCTAATATTGAAGATTTCCAGGCAAACATTCAAAATCCAACAAGTTTAGTTTCAAAATAAACTCTACAAACCTCTAAAAAAACTGAAGATCATATTAAAAACACATATACAAAGAACATACAACAAAAATTTCATATCAAATTTGTTCAGACTACACTGATTTTCTACCACCATTTTGAATCAAACTATCATGATGTTTTCGTAATGTTTTTTCAACTTGATAACAAAATTTGGTGTTTCCAAGCTATCTGAACAATGTAGTTGTCAGTTTATTTGACAGGGTCCAAGGAGCAAAACTAAATAAACTAGTGGAACGAAATGTTATTTATGTTTTTACACAGAACAAAAAATATTTAACTAGAACTATCGCTTCAAGAAAGAAGTCAGACGGCGAACAATTTTCAACCCAACACAAAAACATCTGTCTCAACAGCTTTTGACAAAGAAAAGCTTTTACCCCATAAAGCTGTGAATGCAACTTTTCTAAAGCTAAAAAAAAGAACACTTGGGTACACTCTGTAAGTCGGGGTCTCTGCTTTCATTCTGGGGTTTACCGAGCACCCTGGAAAATCAGCTCCCACGCAGCGCTGAGTGCTTGTCTGTTGCAGCCCTTCCTTCTCTCGTAAGGAAATGCCTCCCATTTCTAGAAAGCCCTCGATCGCCCCCTGGGTTCTGGGAACTCCAGCCCCACAGCAAATTGTGTTTGAAAATATTGCTGTTTTAAACCAAGCTCTGGGACATTCTAATGAAATTATCACACGTAAAATACCAGAACATGCATCAACTTTATTACCATGAAATCTCAATCTAAACTAATTAAATATCAGACTATCTTCAGCCAAATTTTTCCCTGAATTCTTCTACTCATTTTGGCTAGCCAGAAATGTCCATAGTAGTAAAAAATATACAAACAAACAAAATAAACCCACCTCCCAAACAGTTACGAATACCCTCCTATGCTAAAGGTAACAATATTCAGGGTGGAGAGCAGGCCTGAATAAAAAGATGTATGTGAGCTATGATTAAAATTATGTTGTTTAAAAAAGCACGAAACCATTATATAGAAGGCCTGGAAGAAAATAAAAATGTTGGTGCATTAAATTCTTAGGAAATAGGCCTCTGAGTGATTTCAGATTTTTGTTTTATTGCTGTTATAATTTTTGCAATAAATTAAAAGTAAATGCACAGCTCTTCAAATTAAGGGTTTTGGTATATTCTGGACCCAGTGACATTACAAGCATGAAGAACAGCTCCTGCTCGGTAAGGGAAAGTGAAATACACCCGAACAGGCAAAATGCTCAGTGGGGGAATGCCCACCAGAGGCAATCACACATCACAATTTGGTGTCCTCCTTTTCCAAATGAGTAAAATATAACCACGTAATACCCACCCTAGGTAAGTCATGCAAATCAATCCACATATGTATAAGCCACATAATAACATACACTGTGGGACAAAAACAGGTTTACAGTTGTTCACATGGAAAATAATACAATAATTAATGAATAATAATACAAGAATAAACTCTGCACTTCACCTATTCACAACTGTAAACCTACTTTTGCTACCCTATATATAACTTGTATTTAATATATATAATTAATACAAAGCAGTCCTACAGTTTCAAAATTGCTTCAGCTCTTGTAATAACAAGGTTAGCCTACCCAAAAACAAACACAAATTTTCAAACAGAGCCAACAGTAATGGAAATGTCACATATCTTGTTGACTTCAGAAAAATGATTAAGCTGAATGCAATTCAATAACTATTTTCTTCCTTTCAAACTTTGCAAAATATAGCCAGGTTCGGCCCTAACAGAGGCCCACATTACAATCAGCCCAGCCAGCCATCTTCCCAAGGATGCCGGCACACGGTGCTGCCCCCTCACCTGAAATCACGGCTTCAAGATTAAACCAAATGACATCTAAAAGCTCTCTCAAAAATAAATTCTGCAGTTCTGTAGTTATCCTGACATATCAAAATACAGCTATGCACACATAATACAATTTACAGGTTCTTAAAGTATTCCACCATCAATATATAATGAAGGAGTCATTTTGACCTAAAACTCTGTTTTCTCTTAATTATTAAATTCTATGATATATCTTAGCCAAAACTTATCTGAAAATTTAAAATGGAATAAATGAGAATGAGAAGGTGAAATCATACTTTTCAAAACACTAAAGGAAGAAGTAGGATAATAAGTCAAAGCATCCACTTTATATGGACAAAAACTTTTTTTTATCTCATTCATCTTGTTCTACCCCCGAAAAAGATGCTACCAATTTACTACCTTGAAGTCCTATTTTAGCCAGCCCAAAGTATAATAATTTATTCTGAATTTTAAAATTCACTCCCGACACTACATTTTGAGGCATTAATTGGACTGAATGCTGATTAAATGGGTAACAATCAGTCTACGTTTTCTGAGGCATTACACCATGTTGCTGTGATCGTATACACACTATGTATAGGACAGTTATCCTTGCAGCTACAAGGAAGATCACTGCTTCCTTGCGCTGGCATCCACTCTTATTAAAACATTCACATGGAGGATTCGTTCTAACCCAACCTTGGCTCTCTCCTGCAAGCACTGTTTCCCATGAAGCCCCTCAAGTGATGGCAATATTTATCCCAGGACCTAGGACAGCGGGGTGAGTGGCCCTGTTACTGCCCATTGCTGCTTCCAGGCTTTTCTCCTCCTCTCTTCCCCCACTCTCTTGGGATACATGCTGCTGGATAACACACCCACCATACAGTGATCGCACCAGCCATGTTGCCTCATGTAACCACTGGCTCACGACTTCACCTGCTCTTCCCACTCCAACATTCTTGGTGACCCTAATGTCACTCATGCAATGCATTCAACATCCTGGCTTCTCAGTCTCTGAGCAACGCTCCTCTGTCCTTCATTCATTTCAGCCTCCCACTATTTTGCCAGAACCTGGAGCTTGTTGCCAACAGCTGCACTATCTAAGTCTAACTCAAGCTGCCCAATCAATGGCCACCATTTATTTTTAAACTCATTCCTCTTAAGACTTTAACTCCAACAATTCTCTGACTTCTCCAGGACTTCCAACCCAGGGACCCTACCTACAGCTTATTGTCCATCAGTCTCCATGTCCTCACTGACACCACATATAACTTAGATTCTATGGTCCATCATTACGATCACTCTCTAGCTTTATCCTCAAATACTTTTTCCTCTCTTCCTTTGTTGTACTCACCTAGCAAAGCCCAGGCCTGGTAAAACCAAACACTCTACCTACCCTGAATTACATCCCAAAGCCCAACATGGTAGAGAAAAACACACAACTATGCTGTCTGACTCAGCCTAGTTTATGATCATCTCAACTGGGGCTCAGCCCTGTGTGCCAACCCCACAACTTGTCCCAAGTCCATCACTTTCTAACTAAGCAGAAAAACTGCTTCCACAGTCTTCTGTCTCCTCAACATTCTACACCCACTCCTTCAGTCATTTTCAGTTGACAACTTCAATTTTTATTTCACTGTGGGAATGCAACTACTCAGAATAAAGCATCACCATTTTCCCACCAAACAACTTACCAGCCTTTCTGTATCTGTGCCCAAGTGACTCTGCCTTCTCTCTGATACAGCAGGATGAACTGCCCTGGCACCCCAATAAAACCACCCCCTCCATTTATGCACTGGGTCCTATCCCCTCTTGCCCTGTCAAGGACTTTGTTCAAAAGATCACTCCCACTCCTCTCCATCATCAAAGTTTCCCTCTCCACCGGACCACTGCCATTAGCACGCAAACTTACTATACCACCTGGAACTCTCTAGTTTCTGCTCCTTTTTACAGCAGCAACGCCTCAGATAGTTGTATAAACTCACAGCTCTTACTTCTCTTCTCATGCTCAGTCATGATCACATTCCAGCAGACTTTTGTCCCACCACACCATGGAAACTATTTTGGCAAAGCCACCAGTAAACTTCATATTGCTAAATCCAGTGGGCAATTGTCAGTCATCAATCCCTGAGGAGCATTTCCAAAGAGATGACTTCAACTTCCTTGAATCACTTCCTTCACTTGGCTACATCTTTGACTCCTAGGGAATTACCGAGCACTTAGTAGGTACTCACTAAACCTTTACTAAATGAATAAATTAAGCAGTCCACTTAAATTTAGACCGCTCAGCTGTTTCCTACTAAATATTCTCAGTATGAGGTTACAATAAATGTCAAGAATATGACTGCTTTAAAAATTTTAGCTGCCAGAATATAGTTTATCACTTATATAAATAGCCAATTTTCTAAAGTGTCATTTTTAATGCAAATAAACAGAAAATTTGTGATCTTCACAGGTACGTAAATAATAAGTACTTGTCTCCTAAGACAGCTAACATATTCTCAAAAGAACAATTGTCTTCAAATTACCTATTTTAAAAACATGGATTTAATCAATTCTGGGGGTTTTTTGTGGGAAAAGATTTCCAAAGATAATTATTCAAAACATGTTTTACTATTATTTAGAAGTATGTGAAAATCCAAAAATGAGATGATGTACCATCTTCATGAACTGGAAAACTTGATAAATTTGTCACTTGTCCTTCAAATTGATATATGAATTCAATGTAACTCCAGGCAAAACCCCAGCGGATTACTTTTTAGAATTTGATCACTCATATAGAAGAACAAAGACCCAAAGAACCCAAATACTCCTGGAGTAAGAGAAGACTGGGGAGACTGCTTGTCTTTCCACAGAGCAAGGAGATTATAAAACCACAGTGCATACTGCCACAGGGACAGATAAATTGACCAATGGAACAAAACAGAAGGACCAGTAATAGAACCATACTGCTGGAGACACTTGATTTACGATCATTATACCTGAGGGATTCCCCTTCCATGGAGGGTCACCTGATTAATGATCATTCACTCCATCCTTTGGAGCAAGGGGCCCTTACTCTGAGGTCTGTATGGAGTGCGGGACGGGCCATGGATGGAATTTAGGGAGCCAGTGACCTTAGGTGAGGGGAAGGCATCTTCACATTTACACACTTCTAACTAAAATTTAGAACTTACACTAATTATTAATGCAGTAATTAGTAAAAACTGACTTTACTATGGATAAAAATCAGATATCTTCATACTACACTAGAATTGCTACAGATATCCTGAAGTATCATTTAGATTTATCAGTACTTTAAAATTATGCTTGCTTAGTACCTTGATAAAAACTACATATTATTCTGTTATGTGTTCATTTTTTAAATATTTCAATAACTATTTTAATATCATTTATTTACTTATAATTCATTGTATTTGTGCAATTTAAAATATATTTTTCTAAAATGGAGCTAATAAGCTTAACCAAACTGCTAAAGATGTCCATGGTACATAAAAGTTAAAAAAAGAGAGAGAGAAAGAAAAAAAGAAAATCCTACCTTGAAATATAATAGTACTGCCATGGACTGAATGTTTGTGTCCCCCCATAATCCATATTTTAAAGTTCTTATAAGCCCCAATATGATTGCATTTAAAGGTGCAGCCTTTTTGGAGGTCATGAGGGTGATGCCCCCATGAATAGGATTAGTGTTCTCATAACAAGAGACTAGAGGGCTACATCTCTCCACCATGTACAGGTACATCAAGATGACGGCTATCCGTGACCCAGGAAGTGGGCCCTCCCCAGACACTGGATCTGCTAGCATCTTGATCTTGGCCTTGACAGCCTCCAAAACAGTGAGAAATAAATGTTTGCTGTTTAAGCCACCCAGGTTGTGGTATCAGTATAGCAGCCTAAACTAAGATACTTGCCTTCGGCCAAAGAAATTTCAGAGTACTGACACTAGAGAATTTGATAGAGACAGTACTGATAGAGAATTTACAAAGTTGAAATTCCTCACCAAATCCAACTAAACCAGCCTAGCAAAATGACAGTCTTCTTCCTTTCTTACCTGCAGTGTGTCTTGCTCACTAATCTCTGGCCAGAGAAAATACCTGCTACTTTTTACAACATCAGCACAAAATCCCTCAGTTCCAGGTTACTCATCTCCTCCTTAGTTTTCTAAACTCCAATCCGCCTGCTCCATGCTGTCCAGGTTCTGTGGGCTCCGCAAACAGCTCGCTCTTCGCCTTCCCCCACCCTGCTTCCTGCCACAACTCGCCCTGCTCAGAACAGGCTGTCCGTTAGTTACAGCCCTCCACACAGCACATTAGCATCCCTCACACCAACTCTTACACTTGACAGCTTTTCTCTACAGGGACACAGGGGCTATAATTTAATATCCAAGATGCAGTGTGGGATATTTCTCACAGGTTCATTTAACAGTGTTCACAGCAAATGAAATGTTCTCAACGTCATTCCTATTACTAAATGGGGAATTGAGTCTCTGACTTAATAAACAGTTTATATAGTAGATTTTAAAGGTAGATTTATGATTTTCAAGCCCTAAAGGAAATCAAACAATGCTGTCAGCTTGATGGAAAAGAAAAATGTTGAATTAAGTAGAATTGTATTAAAAAATGGATGGTTTCTGAAGTTTGAGAATTTTTAACTTGGTATTATGAACACTGCCATATTGTGAAACTGATAAGCCAGGTTAGTCGATTACCACAAACTTTGAGTAAATGAGATCTAAATCAATAAGATTTTGATGTAAAAGATAAAATTTACTTGACATTTGCTTTTTGGGGATATTTTGAAGAAAGTGCCCAGGTGAAAACATCTAAGGCCAGAAGTTCTATTGTTTTTTTTTTTAATACTAATGTTCATTTTTTTTTAAGTTAGATAACTTACCTTCGTTTGCACTTTTTAAAAATTATTATACTAACCAATAGTAATTAAAGGTTGTTTTAAAATAGATGCTATGGATTTATATAGACTAGTATCTTCTGAACTATATCCCTAACTTTCCGCAGCTTTCCATATTTTAAGTCTTGCTCTCCGATGGTAGAAGCTATAACCTCTTTTGCACATAGGGTACAGGCCTGTGACCTAGCACCACTAATTAGATGCACCCAGAAGAGCCTTTGATTCAGAAGAGACTATAAGGTAGCAGAATAATCTCATTGATAAGGGTGGTGACAAAGGCTCCTTGCCCCAGGGCACCGGGGACATTAGTGACAGAGGTTCTGGGGTCCAGGAGCCCTCGAGGGCAGCAGGAGTTGTGACCTGCAATCAGCAAGTTTCAGAGGAGTCTTGCCAGCGCCGTCCTGGTCCTGGTGCAATTCGGGAGCACTGCTCCTGGCGGCTTCCCCTCCAGACCCGCCCATCCTCCCCTCACCTTGAACTACCTTCCTTGAGCAACCTCACATCCTCTACAAAACTTATTTTCTCCCTAAACTATAGTGAAGTTGATTATATGTAAATAACCAAAATATCTTTTACAGGATTTTAAAACATCATTAAAATTTTCTTTTTAAAACTATCAAAAAAGCCTACATAAAACTTAAAAATATGTAAAATTCCCCCAATAACATGATTAAGTAGGAATATCTAATAAAATTAATATTTAAGAGAATATACTTATGCAACCTCTGGTCATGAAATTTTGCCAGGAAAGGACATCACTGCATTGCAGCCAAGGACACCTTCCACTCAGATATAAATGACATTGACTTCTTGATAGGGTGGGAACAAGGATCTGAATGTTAAAGAAGCCTATAAACCCAAATAAAATTCCTACAAGGGCAGGGTTTTGTTTTGTTTGTTTTTTTAGTGTGCACATCTATGAGCTATTTCTACAAGTATACTGCATAACAAGCTCCCCCAAAAGTCACTGGCTTATAGTCATAAGTACAGATGTTTCTTGCTCACAGATCTGCAAGTCAGTGTCATGGTCTGCTTGACTCTGGGTTTCAGGCTGAGTTCACCTCTGCTCCACGTGTCTCCACATTCTCCTTAGGTCAGTAGCTACTTAGAACATCGTGTCCTTCCCATAGTGGATGGCAGGCGACCAGAGACCAAGCCAAACCACACAAGCACACGTACAGTTCTCCACTAGCATCATGTCTGCTGAAAGTCCACCTACTGACATGACTGACACGTCCACACCCAACATCAGTGAGACAACAGTACCTCCTCTAATGGAAAGTCCTACGAAGTCATGGGGCCAAGGTGTGGGCATACAATTCTAAAAGGGAAGGTGAAGAATAAGGAAAAATATGCAGCTAACCACAGAAGGTGCCTTCTCCTTCGTTTAAGGGCACTGCCACCATAAATCTCTAAAGAGCAAAATACATCGGCTTATCATGGCTTAACAGGCTTCAGCCACACATCACCCACCCTCGCCATAGCCAATGGTAATGCATGTTATGCATAAAGATTAGACCAGTACATTGTCATATTAAACAATACCCACACAACAATACCGCAACTGAAACCATCTCACAATAAATATATCTCCAGTTATCAAACCTCAAAATGCAAAGTGATCCTTCCTACCCAGTAATTTAAACTGTCTTCAGTCAAGCCAGCTAAATCATGTTTTCTCACATTTTGAACTGTGCTGACCTAAATGAAATATACCTTGTCACTGGGTCATTTATTTGATGTCATACATAATTGCTCTCTTTAGTCCCTCCTTGTATAGTCAATTTATCAGACCAAATGTATTTGAACTTGAAACTGACTCCATGCACGAGAAGCTAAAGGCAAAGCAGCTGACCCATCTCCAGAGAGATGTCACTGAATTTAACCTATGAGATCCAAGAAGAGTAATTGCACCTACAATCTACATTAATCCAAGCCCTGAAAATCACTGCAGTTATTGATAAAGTGAAGATTATTCAAATGTAACTAATTCAATGTCTTTCTGCCTTCAAATTTCAGACTCAAAGACAATCTGTCTCACTGGCCATAATCTAAGAAGCCAACAGTTATACTGTTATGCCAAGTTAACTCCTAAAAGTAATTGGTAAATGGTGATGCACTTTCAAACACCTCTCCTGGTAGTCAGAAACAGATATCCATCTTGGGTTGGAGAAACTTAGGGGCACTGGGAACCCCTTACCTTTGAAGCAAAGGTCAAAAGTCACGACAAGGAAATGCTAAAGAAAAATGTTCTTGAAAAGCAATAGTTATCCCCCCCTGAAAAAAAGCATGCACAGCATCTCCCAGTCATTAGACCAGAGCGCAGGGCTGACTGAGCCCCAGTGCAGACACCAGAAAAAATGATGCTTACTGTCCCTGGGGGTGGGGACAGCGACCTGCCTTCTTGGGAAGGAAGCACATTAGTAATTGCACCAGATGTGAAGGTAGCAGTTTGACCATCCTGCCAGCGAGACCAAAGAAGCAGATCAGTAGCTGTCATTTTTATGCAAAAGTAAAGCAGCCACACAAAAGAAAAAGGGGCCCTGAGCTTGAGCAAGGCCTAAAAAAGTAAAGATTCTCGAGTTCAGTGCAATTACGAAGGGATTCGCAGCAACACCGCACGCTGAGGAATACCAATGAGCGGTGCTATGGTAACCGAGGAGACAAATATATCAGGAAGATAAATAGGAAGATGCTGCCGAAACGAAATGAACTCCCAACTTTACTGTTCTATATTTTTGTAAACTGTTGCCAATAACCCCTCCATATCAAAACATCCTTGATTTTTTTTAATTTCCCAAACCTACTTTTATGGTTTATCCTTGAGCAATTTTCACACATTCTAGAGCTGACGCAGCTGTTTGGGAGCTATCTCCGCCAAGGCAGCTCAGTTTGAAAATAATTATTTCTGAGTGGATAAGGCTAGCTATGAGCTGATGCTGTGAGCAGCAGTTCTTACCATGTCTCAACCCACTGACTCTTTGTGATACTAATTCTTTTTCCTCTACAGTGCATTCAAAAAAATCCACACTTCCATTTTTAATCTTTAAAAGGGAGCACTCCTTCCATGGCCAGCTTCCTTGACACAACTGATCACTGCCGGCAGGTGCATTAGCAGCTCACTCGGGCTCATAATTCACAGTCAATACTTACAGGGCATTCGTGGGCCACTTACACTCATGAACCTTGGGAGGTTGAGGCTTATAGATGCCTCTTTCACAGAGAAATGCAAAATCAGTTCATGCATCACAGCGTTATCATCATGGCTCACAGTTGTAGGGTTATTAGGAAACATACAATCTATTAAAAGTATTATTTCCTTCCAAATATAGACTGTTTTGTATAAAATATACCAAAACTGCTAGGTCTTCTCACAAAACAGAGATTTGCCATTCAGACTTTTTTTTAGCATAAATACATACTTTTGCTTGATTATTTTATGAAAATAGTATGATTTTCAACCTTGTTCTTGGTTCAGGACACTGAAGACACAAGGGGAAGCTAATGTATTTTAACAATCATATTTATGATGCCTTGCGATTTGTCAAAGGTTTCTACAGATTTAAAAATGTTTATTTCTTCATATTTTATTTTTTTTACTACCTCTTTAAAATTCCACAATTCAACAACTCACAGAAAAGTAAGTAGATGTTCCTTTATTAACAGGGATAATGCAGGTCATGAGAAGTAACTGATTGGTCCACCTTTACTCTAATCACCTCTCCTGAGACTCTATTATCATTCTCTAAACTCACATTATCATTGTCCCTTGGGTATTTTCCATAGTAAATTAATAGATTATTTAAGTACGCATAGTAAGTCTCTTAGTAAGTAATGCCACTATTTTAATAAGTCAAGATTTCATTAAGCTTTTAAAATATCAACAAGTAATAACTTTTCCCCATTTTTAAATTTTGGAAGTAATAGCACCAGTAATATCTCAATTCGCCCTCTAATGTCCCAATAATCCAGCCCTGGCCTGGTTCTCCCACTTCACTTTAAACTGCTTTGCCCTCAATCTTATTCCCCAACTCTATCAGATTTCCTCTAGTTCTTCACACACACCATTTCTTGCGATCCTCACAACATCCATGTGTGTGGCTACTGTACTGACATTTTACAGAAATGGACACAAAAATTAAAATACTTCCCAAAGTCATGTAACTAAGGGACAACCAGTATTTGCACCCCGTTCTGGATGCATGCTCTTTTAATCTACCTTACGAGTTCTCCACATCATGCTTCAGGCGAGTGCTTCTCCCTAGGTGAAGCCAACTAACCAGGTTTGGGGATGTGATTTCCAGAAGGCTTTTTTACTCACAATCTCCATTCCATTTCCAAAAATAAGCGTAACAGCCATCACTTTCAAAAGTGATCAGTATCATTCTATGGGCAGTGAAGTGAAATAGATAGTAGCCTAAAAAAAAGTGAGTACAGTTAACATTTGCAAGGTGCACGCTCTGTATCAGGACCTGTATAGGCCTGCTAGCTCAATACACGGTCACCAACCTCACAACCACCTTTTAAGTGAGAGAAAATCACCGTTTTAAAATAAAGAAAATGAGGGCTTAAGAAACTTGTCCAAGACCATATAGTCAGAGGTGGTGGAGACAAATTGAAACCCAACTTTAACTCATTCCAAAACCCTCACTCTTTCCTTCACATTCCACTGGCTCTCAGGGGCTTACACTGTGTAATAGCTAGCTTCATTAGCCAAGCTATTAAACTGCATAATCTACCTTCTTAAAAGTGTCATACTGATCTCTGTCAGAAAGTTTTACAGGACTATTTTTACATCTCTCAATAACAAGAGTAATGGCGAAGCTAAACCAATCTAAAGAGCAGCCCAAACCCCAAGACAAACTATTTTTGTGCTAAGATATTTCTCTGCCCTCTTTCTTTCTCTGCAAAGCCCAAAACAAATTTTGAGATGTGTATGCAATCGATCACTGTCTTGGCCATTTTGAAAAACAAATGTGCAAACAAGATAATTCATTACATGCAATCTATAATCCATGCATCATAAATGTTTTATTTTCAAAACTCAATCTTTCTGCATTTCAGTTGAACATACTTTTAGAAAGCTTCAGTCATTAATAATTGGCTTTCTCCCGAATGTCACTGTTTGTCCACCAGTATAGAGATCAGTCCCTCTTAAATAAACTCTTCAAATCAGTGTTAATCCTGAACTGGCTCACTCACTCAATCATTCTTTCATTCAAACATTCACAGTTGTGGGAAACTGGAGACAATGGCCCCTTCACCAATCCAGCTCTGACCACAAGCGTGACAACAGTCCCAGCTATCCAGGCCTAGAGCCCCCATCAGCCACATTAGACGCCAACCCTCCAGTAACACCACCAAGGGGGTCTGGAGTGGGGAGGGAAGTGGCCACATCTTCTTTAGACTCTCCCCCACCACAGCAAACCACACCGACTCAACACACAACCTCAGTAAAAACAAGCCTGCTGCATGAACACAGCATCCAGCCACGCTGCCTAAGCGCCCCTCCCCACTTCCAATGGACGCCTCTTTCCCACCTCTCTCTTTCTTTCCATTCCCTTGATTATCTGCTTGATTATCATGCACTTTCATTATAGCAAACATTTCCTAACTTGGCTTTCTATTTCAAATCTCTCCCCATCCAATCTATTTTGCCGTCTGATTAATCTTTCTGTAATGTCATTTTCAACAAACCACTCCCCTGCTCAAGAACTTACAGATCCACACACCTACTGATCAAGCCCAGCCTCCTTAGCATGCCATGCAGGTCCTCCACAACCAGCCTGACTTCTTCTGGATTTTTCTGTAGGGTCACAGGTTCACTGGTGGTCAA
Source organism: Glossophaga mutica (assembly GCA_039655065.1). NCBI lineage: Eukaryota > Metazoa > Chordata > Mammalia > Chiroptera > Phyllostomidae > Glossophaga > Glossophaga mutica. Next base: position 166,760,932 of record CM077303.1, read on the forward strand.
TCAACACATCTTTGGCATTCCCAGCTCACCCACACTATCCTGGGCCCTGCCGCCTCTTCTGCCACCTGTCAAAGCCCTGCTCCTCTATTAAGGCACCTCCTCCTCAAAAAGGGCCTTGCTTTCTTTCTCATTGCACTCATAAACATCCTCTAAGTGTTTCCATCGTAGAGTGATCCTAAATCCTCTGGCAACAACAGAGCACAGGATAAAGATCACATGTGTGTGCCGGCTATCACACACACATGCAGGCATGCACACACAGAGGAACCCCCTGTGAATCTGCCCAACCCATGGCACTGAGGTCACCCTTCTCGGAGCACCTCTAGTGCTCCCTGGAAACCTCACTCAGCAGCTGCTAGCAGGTTAGCTTCTCTACTACGAAACTCTGTGCCAAGCAAAGTCAGAGACCACAATGCAGGCTGCTCTGAAGCACCCAGAGGAACCCCATTAGCAGTCATGGACTGAATGAGTGCTGTGGAGTGCTCAGTTGTCTCTGAAGAAAAAGACAAAGGATATGATGAGATGGACAACATCTTTAGCAATAAAAACTAGCTTCTGAAGAATTTATGAGTAGCGACCAATTCTCCAACACACCCTGTATGGAAGTGTTTAACCAGTTTCTCGCCAAACAAAATATAGTACTGCAAGTCAAATTTCCAACAAAACTGGAAATTTTGTATGATCAAAACTACTTTTTAAAAATGTTTTGAAATATGAATAATTTACCCTTGTTTTATTGCTTTTACAATAAGTGAATATGGCAATACTACTGATTGGTAGCAGTAAGCATAGAACTAAAAAAGTTTAAAAATTAGATGCACAAGATATGAGCCTATGTAGAATTAGAATTTTAAAAAATCAGTAAGCTCAGAAAACATGAGATATTTGTTCAATACAAATTTAAATAGATAGCCATGGCCAGATGGCTCAGTTGGTTGGAGCACTGTCCCATATACCAAAAGGTTTCAAGCTTGATACCCAGTCAGGGCACATACCTAAGTTGCGGGTTCAATCCCAGGTCCAGGAACATACAGGAGGCAACTGATCAATATTGCTCTCTCACATTGATGTTTCTCTTTCTTCTCTCTCTCTGTCTCTCTCCCTCCCCCTTCCTCTCTCTAAAATCAATAAACATATCCTCAGGTGAGGATATAAAAAAATTTTAATGGATAAAGCAAACAAAACAACAGAATTATTAAAAATAATAGCTAAACTGGCTAAAATTATTGACATGCAAACAAAAAGGCTATTGAAAAACAAATAATTAAAAGTATTAAAAACCTCCAAGAATAATAACAATCAAACTAAGGGCCGAAAAATAGCCAAAAATAAATTAAATGAAATAAAATAAAAATAAGGCATTTACCAAAAAATACAATTTTAAAAAACCCAAATAAAAAAATTGTACTTCATGAGGAGAACTGTAAACCTAAAATGCCATTGCAGTGCTATGATACAGTTTCAAAAACACAAAAACGGCATTTACAGTAATGGCTACACTGACAGAGCCCATGCCAGTAAGGAACTTCTCAGGCTTTGGACTCAAAAGACCTGAGGCCAAAAGCCATCAAGGGCCCTGATTAGCTCTGTGACCCCAGGTAGTTTATACAACCTCTTTAAACTGTAGCTTCATCATCTACACAATGAGAATAATCATGTTTTCCTACAAAAGTTATTGTGAAGATTTAACGACATATTGTACAAAAAGCTCTTAGCACAATGACCAGCTCAACGTAAACCTACACTAAATAAAGTCTGTTTTTGTTTCCAATCCTTTGCTCATTCATTCATCTGGAATCGATGGAGAAAACAAAGATGAGGCCTCCCTCCTTGATGGAGCTCTCGCAACACAGGGATTTGGAAACCACCAGCCTTGATTGCTGTAAGATTTGTGCAGATTAAAAAGGGCAGGAGAAATGGTAGAACAACTAAATGCTATATCTAGGTCTCACATGACATCAGAATAAACCTAGCAGATGGCTGTGAAGAAAAACAGAAATTACAATAAAGCGCACAGCACTAATACCATCTATCTGCATATTACATTCAAAATCCAACTGGCTTTGCTTTTAGCACTCTGCCACATCTGACCCTGATACCTCATAAAAGCCACAGTCTGAATTCACAACAAGCCCTTATTAAGTCACTTCATTCAATTACTTCATTGAGTGACTCCTATCTGTCCAACATACAGATCAGGAGGATGGTGGCAAAGGATGCGCTGGATGACAAGGACAGGCCCACAGCTGGTTACACTCACAACAGGGTCCAGAAGGTGACAACAAGGCAAGGTCAACTGTCTGGAATCAGTGAATATGCCAGATACTCAAGTCAGAGCCAAATAAATTATCCCAAGAAAGCAACAATGCTGTTTCCCAGGCTGATGTTTTAATCGCTTATCCTTATCTACAGCACCAAAATGTTCCTGTCCTAGGACTGCCTGTAACCATTCAAAGCTATGGAGAAGCCCAGTGTGAGGGCAAGAAAAGAGTGGGGGGAAGGGAGCGACTCTGAGTAATGACTTTTCTGGTTTATTTCAATAGTCATTTATTGATTTCCTAATACATGTTAGAGCCTCGAGAAAAACTACAAACTGTCAGTAATGCTGTATTCCGCATCCCCACCCCCAAGAAACACACACCAAAATGACTGTCTATCTAGGATTCATACACCCAGGATTGGAAAGTCCAGGTGCTTGGCCTGCCGTGTCTCAGAGCCACATCAAAGCAATGAGGCACCACAGTTCCATGTTCTCTCACAGCCGTGCCTTTAACTGCCTCTGAGGCTGTTAGGCTGTTCACATTTACTCAAACATAAACATGAACATTTCCCCTTTAATGTCTTTTTTCTCCCATAATAATCTGTACTCTAATTCAAAGAAATGCAATTTCATCGTTGGTTCACCGGGCCGAGGTCTAAGAAAAGATCACGTGAGGCAACCCATAATGACTACGGAATATAATGAGGACGACACGGGCAGATGATTTCAAGCAATGCAGTCATTTACTAGAAAGTACTTCCCTGATGAAAGATGTAAAAAAATTAAGCTCTAACTGCAGCCATGAACTGTTATATTTTGGATGGATGCTTGCATGTGCCAGTGTCACCTTCCTCATCATTGCTGAATGTCTAACTCAGAAAGGACTATGGCCAGCAGGCAGAGGGGGCCGAACTGGACTGTGGCCACCACGCCAGATTTACCACTGTTGTTCGATGAAGTGTTGGTCTTGCCCTAGCATGACCATGTGACCAGCACGCAGGGGCCCTAAGCTACAGCTGGCAGGGGTGGTTTGACTTAGTGCTGGATGCTGCACTGCAGGGGACTCTGTGGGACTTATGTCCACAATTGAAAGTGACTTTTCCTGGCCAACCAAAGTCGATCGCCCTTCCCATCTCCATGGCGTTGCAGACTGCTAACCTTCTGCTAATGACAGAGGTCCCTGAAGAGAGGGAAGCCTTCCCTAAGTAAACACATGAAGCAGAACACCAGCATGTGGAAAGGAGGGAGAAAAATGTCTGCATAAAAAAATCAAGTGTATAAAAATCTGTTTTGATCTAAATTTTGGACATTTGGAAATGGAAGGGTTAAACACATTGTAAACAGAAACGAGGGCCCTGAAATGAAGAATCATACCCCCAAGTGGATCTAGGTGACTGAAAGCCTTACACAGAGCACAGGACACCACATAATGTATCTCTAGTCGTTCTGGGTACTCTGCCATTTAGGATACAAAGATCTGGGAGAAAGCTCATCCACTGAAGGGAAATCATGTGTGATAAAGAAGGAATGGGAAGGCAGTGGTCAGATGGTTATGAATGACCGCAGTGGGAACCAAGCACAGAGGACTAGGATGTGGAATACAAGAGAGAGGAGGAGAGCCAGCAAAGGATCCTCTTGTTACCCCCCATAGATCACACTTTCTCTCCAAAAACTACCAGGCAAGGTGTCAGAGATGACAGTTGTCAGGAAAATCTAATCTAAAGTCAGACCTAGCCCTGGCTGGTGTAGCTTAGTGGACTGAGTGCCAGCCTGGGTCACCAGTTCAATTCCCAGTCAGGACACATGCCTAGGCTGCAGGCCAGGTCCCCAGCAGCAGTTGTGAGAGAGGCAACTACACATTGATGTTTCCCTCTCTTTCTCCTTCCTTTCCCCTCTCTCTAAAAATAAATAAATAAAATCTTTAAAAATAAATAGATAAAGTCAAACCTGGACACCAGGTCCTACCCCACTGGAGCGAGCCAGCTAAAAGAAAGCTGATACAGCCTGGCCACCACCATCCACAGGGAGAAGGGGGACTTGGCACAAGAGGGAGATTGGCACCTGTGAAGTAGAGTGGCACCTGTGTCACCCAGACAGTCCATGGAACATACTGGGGCTCCTGCAGCAGCTGGAAGCCATAGAAGGCACAAAGTGACACACAGCCAAAAGGGCCTCCTACCCGAAGGTTTTTCCACGTTGTAAAATGGACGTAATTTCACGGTCTCCCAAAATCAATGATTTACAGGGTAATATACGGCATTATCAGAGATACCCCAGGGAAATGAAAATCCAGGAAAATAATACCATTATTGCTAAAGCCCAAATTTCAGCAATTAGGAAGTGACTGCGTAACCTAGCACTCCACATGTGAACAGACTATAGATGCTTAATGTTCCTTGGCAACTCAACACACCCTTCAAAACTCTTTTTTTCCTTTTTAATAGGCCTGTGTTTTGTTTTCCAATAGAAAATAAAAATGATTTCCTTGCTGTTAGGTAGCAATTTGATGTACCCATTCTCGACACCAACTATACCAAACAATCCAACAAGTTCTCTATTTTCCTAACATCGCTATTTCTCAAATATAAATTGACCTCAAAACTTGCACAAGAAAAAAAATAATAAAGCCAGTTGTTTTCTCCATAAGATGTAACCAAGGTGATTTGGTTTGGTTAGTTGGGTTTTTCTAACTGTATTTCTTTTTGTCCTTTCTGAACCAGGAGAAAAAAGTCCTGGTTCAGGGTAAATGCCAACTTTTTTTTAAAAAAAAGTAGGTACATTTTAGACAAGAGGAAAATATCCCTGATGTAGGAAGGTAGGAGGTTCTTTTATGTTGATGAAACATTGTTCTTTTAAATGTTAATGTACAATAGTCTTACTACCATGAGTCACAAAAAATTATTCACAAATAATTATAGCAGAGCTTTGCATCCTATGTAGGAAAACTCTTACACAATAGCATATTACTTTATAAGATAAACTCCAGGATTTAGTCATCTAGCAGTTATTTACTGCCTACAAAGGTATCCTGAACTATAGCCTGTCAGCAATGTCAAAGATCAGTTAGTGTTTGTATTTGATTATATAAGTGAACTTCTAAAATCATAAACTCACAGAAAACTAAAGATTCAAAACACAATTCATCAGGTCTGCTTCCCACGACAAGCCACTGTTTCTCCTCTTCAGACTGAAGCCACCACAATGAGTTGAATAGCTTCACAAATACTTTCATTATATGGCTTAATCTGTTTTCCAAATTAGAATCCAATTTTTTAACCCTAGAATCCAATTTTCTCCAAAAGTAACTCTTAAGTTTTACCTGATTATTTTCATCACCAGCACTGTGACCCAGCCTTGTAAGGTCCTCACACTGAACTTCTTTAATTGCTGCAAGCTTTGCATTTCATAAGATCCCTATGATTTTTCAATGGCTTTTTCAGTGCCCTGATTGAAGACCCCTTCCTGTGTTTCTAGAGCTTCTCCCCCCCCTTCCAGACTCGCCTGATGACTACCCGCGCCATCCAGCTGACCTCTTGTGGATGGAAACAGCTTTATGAATTATACTCATGCCTTCCTCACGTCTCGTTCCTTTTCAACTGCGTCTCTGCTAACTCATGTCCCTGCTCCCCGGCCCCTCCCCTGGCCCACAATCACACCTTTCATGCCGGTTTCCTAGTATTTGTTGAAAAGGCCTTTTGTTAGGGAGCCATGTCATAACATGAACATTTGAACTACTTTCTGAACTGGATTATTTTTCAAAGACAGAGAATGGGACTTTTCCTTCTGTATCCCTCATGTACCTAACACATAGCTCTGAAAACAACTCTACTCAATCGATGATTATTGATTGGGGGATGATGTCATGGGTTTCTTGCATCGACTTGGGTTATATATGTCCTGCTGTGGAGATAAAAGGTTCTCAGACATGGCCTTTCTAATCAGAAGAGTGCTAAGGTTGTTGTCCACACAGGCACGGCCACATGAGGGATGTAGGAAAAGTCACATAATGCTGCTTTTCACATGAACTGACCTCTGCTTCAATTATTTTGACATTTTAGATAAAAGGGTGGAGGAAGAAACTTGTGAAAGGGGATAAATCTTAGATATTTGAAAAACACTTTTAGTTCTTATCTCTATTGTGAATATTTACAAGTAAAGCAAAAGTAGTGCAAAGAATCAAGAATTCCACATAATTTGCAACATGTGTGCAAATTCCAGTTTAACTTCTGTAATTACAAACAAAATGTCCTGTAACCTGAAATTTTCTCTTATATGTGTATATGTAAGTCCATGTACATACTGACTGTTATATGAGAGACCATTAGATCATTGATTTTAAAACCGCTCTACTCTTTTTCTGACCTACACTGATTTCTCTACATTCAGAATAAAATTGTGCATGTTTGGCAGTAACAGTTTTATCTGAAAAACTTTTCATAAAATCTCCTCTAAATGTAGGTATTATTAATGAACAAAAAGATGAAAACAAAAAGCCACTTAAATATTAGAAAAACTTTTTATTAGAGTACCTTTTCAGTCAAACATCTTAAAATTGAATGAAATTCTCCCTTCACTTATCCATACTCCCAGGACATAGAACCTGAGCAATAGCATACAACTTCAGAAGCCATCACAGCAGCACAGGATTCAAGTAGTTACAGAGCAGGCTAATCCTATGAAACAGCAGTATGAGAAACCAGTGAATGTGGACCCATTTCCAAGTGGCAAAATTGCTAAGCTTTCCACAACCATAAAGAAGTTCAAGGTTTTACAAAAGTCTTTTTTAATTACTTTATTGTTGTTCAATTACAGTTGTCTGCATTTTTGCTTCACCGCCAGCCAAACCCACCTCCCTCCCTTGCTTCCACCCTCCCCCTTGGTTTTGTCCATGTGTCCTTTATATTACTTCCTTAAAATCCTTCCACCCATTATCCCCTCCCCTCTTCCCTCTGGCTATTGTTAGATTGTTCTTAATTTCAGTGTCTCTGGTTATATTTTGTTTGCTTTTTTCTTTTGTTATATTCCAGTTAATGGTGAGATCATATGGTATTTGTCCCTCACTGCCTGGCTCATTTCACTTAGCATAATGCTCTCCAGTTCCATCCATGCTGTTGCAAAGGGTAGAACCTCCTTCTTTCTCTCTGCTGCATAGTATTCCATCATGTAATGTACCATATTTTTTTGAGCCACTCATTTACAGATAGGCGCTTAGGTTGCTTCCAGCACTTGGCTATTGTAAACTGTGCTGCTATGAACATTGGGGTGCATAGGTTGTTTTGGATTGGTGTTTCAGGGCTCTTAGGGTATAATTCCAGCAGTGGAACTGCTAGGTCAAAAGGCAGTTCCATTTTTAGTTTTCAGAGGAAATTCCATACTGTTTTCCACAGTGGTTACACCAGTCTGCATTCCCACCAACAGTGCACTAGGGTTCCCTTTTCTCTGCATCCTCTCCAACACTTGTTTGTTGATTTGTTTATGATGGCCATTCTGACCAGTATGAAATGGTATCTCATTGTGATTTTAATTGGTTATGCAAAAGTCTTGATAAAATTCTGGAGAGGAGGATTGCCAGGAGGGCACATTATTGGAAATAAAAATTGGTGGAACTGGCTCTCAAATATTAGTATGCATAATTACATGGGGCACCCAATAATAACACAGATTTCTGGGCCTCCCTCTCAGTGGGTTGAGGCCAGGCCCACAGATGAGCATTTTCAATATGCTCACCAGGTATCTGTGAGGCAGGAAACCACAATCTCAAGACACACTGATCTGCAGGAAGCACCTCACACTTTTTTTTCCTCTATAATTTCCTAAAAATCCTTTCAGTATTATCTTCTCTCAAGATCTTTGGGCCTTTCTGAGGAAAGTTGAATAGTTGGAGAAGTAGGCAATACATCATTTAACCAAGCAAGAGAAGAAAAATCAAGATCTCGCTGCAAACAAATTACTAGGTCATTACTAATGTGAGCACAGCACCCATGGTCTCCATTTCACCTAGCCACAACCAGCTAACGGGCCAGTAACAGACTGAGGCCAAGCTCAAATATGGCTGCAAACAGAGACGCACACAAATATGCACACGCACATACACATATACATAAATGCACGCACACACACATAAACATCTTAGTTCCTTGGGTACTCCCCAGCTCAAAGTCTAGTATGTGACATAAAGTAGACACCCAATAAACATCCGTTAAAAGAACAAATAACCTTAGAGCAAGATGTCACTGAAGATTCATCTCATAAGTCAGCAAGAAGAACCAGGCTGGTCAAACTGTCTGTGCAAGCCCCACAACTGAACTGAAAAGCTCTGGTGTTGTGACTATAAAAAAATGTAAAACAGTAAAATTTTAAATACATATGAGGTCTGTCCAAAAAGTATCCAGCCATGTACTATGAAAAAGAGACATCTATTGAAGAAGATACAAGAAACATTGTACAGAGGACAATGATGCCTCTGTCCCCTTCAAAGTAGGCCCCTTGGGACCTCACACAGTTCTCTCAGCATCTCTTCCACTGTTCAAAACATTGCAAAATCCTGTGTTGAAATCGCCATCAGCTGCCCCATTGTATGTTCCTGAATCTCATTGACAGTCTGAAATCTCTTCCCTTTCAAAGGTGATTTTAGTTTTGAGAAAAGCCAGAAGTCACAGGGCTCTAAATCTGGCTCTAGTGGGGCTGAGTCACCTGAGTGATTTGATGTTTTGCCAAAAAACTGTGTATGAGATGTGATCCATGTTCAGGTGTGTTGTCGTGATGAACTGCCAATCACCAGGTGCCCATAGCTGTGGCTGTTTTCATTGTATTGCATTTCTCAACCAACTAAGAACACTGAGGTAGTACTCCTTATTAATTGTTTGGCCTGGAGGGGCATACTCATGATTGACAACCCCTTCCTAATCAAAACACACAGTTAACATGGTCTTGGTCTAGCTGGGACTCTGCCACACATTCTTCAGACATGGAGAACCAGGTGACTTCCACTGGAACAACTGGGCCTTCATTTCCAGATCACAGCCATAGACGCACGATTCATCTCTGGTTATGACCTTCTTGAAGAAATCTGGTTCATTGGTAGCAGTTTGAATCAAGTCATTAGCAAGTGCATCATGATGTTCCTTCTGCTCTGGTAGCAGAAGCTGTGGGATGAACTTTGTCATGACATGTTTATGCCAAGATCTTGTGTCAGAATCTTGGACACAATAGTTTTTGGAATCCCCAGATCAGCTTCTAGCCCTCGCACTGTCAGTCACCAATCTTTGTTGATTGCAGCCCCTACACATTCAACATTCTCAGGTGGTCTGCTTGTTGCAGGCCTTCCAGTACATGGATCACTTTCATCAGACTCTTGACCATCTTTGAAGCATTTGTGCCACATTTTTATTTGCGATGCACTCATTGTATCATCCCTGAAAGCTGTCTGAATCATCGGAATAGTTTCTGTGGAGGAATGTTTAAGCTTGATGCAAAATTTGATGCAGATTTGTTGCTGTACTCACTCAGTCATTTTGAATGCAATGGCCACACAGTATACATGCTCACTCAATGGCATGTACTGCCCCCAGGGATTAGTACAGTGAAGTCATCAGTGTTCACACATGCGCATTCCAGTCCACTCTCCTTGATTGCCAGATTACACCGATGTTGTGCAAATTGTTCTCACTGTATTAACAATGGCTGGACTTTTTATGGACAGACCTCATATATAATTTTAAATAAATGTATGAATGCCATCACATACATGTTTTCTTTTTAATTATTGCAATCTTTTTTTTTACCTTTACTTTTTCTAGTCATGGAAGCTCCCAAAACCAATGTTAATAGCCTAGTATTTACTAGTCCATATTTTTTCCCTATGCATATAATCCTAATCAGACATATGTACATACAGACATGGATACGCATATGCATGCCAACAGGGAGGGTTTTGTAATTTATACACCTTTCTGTATGTGTGTTTCTCACTGAACAATACCTCATGGACATCTCTCTAAGATATCTAGTGTACCTCTGTACATTCTTTTTAATGGCTGCATACTATTCCATGATATAAATTGTCATAATTTACTCTACTATTACCTTGTGAATGGCATTCACTGTTTCAGTTTTTTACTACTACAAACAATGCTTTCCTAGAGATTCCTGTACATATGCCTTACATGCTAATGATTTTGTTTCTATGGGGGAGATTCCCAGGAGTGAAACTGCTGGATCAAAGAGTAATTACATATTTTTAACAGTTGTTGCTAGATTGATTTTTTTAAAGGCAGTAACATTTCACATTCACAAAACAGTTAATGTTTCAATCAAAATTAAACAAAATTGTGCTTAGAAGGCAAGGAATCCATCATTTTTCTGCAGCAATCCTCTGGTCTCCGCTAGATCCCTAAGGCCAGCTGGATCTCCTTTGCCATTCCTCTCATGGCCAGCCTTACCGCCTTCCCTAAAGCTCAGAATTCTCTAGCATTCCATGAATGGCCTTTGCTGTCCTATGAACTCCCTGCAATTATATCCTAACATTGGCATATTTTTGCTTGTACTTTTTCAAAGGAGAAGTCCAATGGCTTTCATCAAATTTCCAAAGGGGTCTGTGACCCCAAAAAGTTAGGAGTCACTCTCTGGAGTCTACAGGATAACAAGAGGATTTGGATATTACTGATGACATGATTTGATTTTGCTGATGATAACCCCCCAAAAGGTGAAATTTATTGAAGAAGCTTTCCTGTGTCCATCAAGCAATCAAAAACATTTTTGAGCAACATTATTTTAAGAAGGAGCGAGCTGAAAAAACAGTTTATGAAAGGGCACAGCTGTTGGGGGGAAAGAAACAGAAAGAGCTATTTTCAAAACCAGCTAAAAGATCATTTCTTCTTCAGTATAATGTTTCTCAGAGCAGTTGATATTTGATCTATGTAAAAAGAAAGGGAGTCATTTTGAGCTTCCAATGAAAGGGGAGAGCTAGATGGGGTACAGAAAAAATAACTATTGACAGAATTTGGAGGCACGGCCTTTTGAGGAACCCAGTGAACACCTGTAAGTCCAGCGTCAGGCCCCAGCAGTCGCTCCTTTCCTGCCCCACCGCTGGCTCCTCCCTACGCACACCCTTGGCCCAGCAGGAGCAGCGGTCTGACCAAAGAAGTCAACAGAGATTAAACCAATAAATAATTAAAGCAGCTCTGTATAGAAAAATTACAGGAAATAGAGTGGGTCCCTAAATGAGATTTCTTTGCTAGTAAAAGTTTGAAATCAAGAATGCCACAATTTTTCTTCTTTTGTAATGAATGCCAAGAAAAAAATTAGAAAGGTGGGGCGTGAGTTGTGGGGGAGAAATGGAGACAACTGTACTTGAACAACAATAAAAAGAAAGAGGAAAGTGTTTAATTCATCATTCTTATAAGGCTCCTGTTTTTCATCAAATTACCTTCTATTGTCCCTTCTTCACTTCATAGATTATCACATGATCAAAAGTTAAAATATAATCCTGATAATTGTTTAGCATGGTTACTAAATAGTAACTATTAAATTAAATTAATAAGATTTCTAGCCTCTAGTTTAAAATTTAAAACAAAAGACAAAGATGAAAACATATTAAAAAATATTAAACTATTATACAGAGGGAGCAAAAGTAGGTTTACAGTTGTGAGGACACGAAACAGAGTTTGTTTTTGTATTACTATTTACTAATGGTACAAACAACTGTAAATCTACTTTTGCCCCACCCTGTCTTAGGTCACTTGGTGTCCAAAAGTACTGTGTGCGTAGGAAACTAAATCTGTAGCTGAAGACACTTGGATTTCCCTTGAAGATGTTTCAAGATTATAGATTCCCTTGAAATAAAAACTACTCCACACAAACCGGAGCTTGAGAATGTCAGTCAGAAGGGGCTGGAATGTCCCTCCTAATCAGGGTCAAGTTTGTGTGACTTTGATTTCCAGCTGACCATCATCCTGACCCTTGACTTCACCAGAAATCGAGAGAGAAACAGGGTGGGATGAAGGAAGGGAAGGAAATTCTAATTGTTCTCGTCTAACATTTTGTAATGAAAAACACTCCATTAAAAAAAAAAACACAACCCATATTTTCGGAAGCCCAAGTAGAGCTCTCATTTCAGAACACAATACAACAATTGTTCCAGTGGAAGCTTTTTTAAAGGGTAAAGCCAATTAGTCATCTTTCTGCACAAAATGTCTTGAGTTAGTTTCCATCTTTACAAGGTCCCTACAAATTCCAGTGGGCAGTACTTCTGAAGTCAGTGGGAGGTATAAGCAAAGTTCTACAATGATATGAGATGATAATTAGGCCACATAACTTCTGGTAAAAGGAAACACAGGTTCTTTAGGACAGTTGAAACATTCAGCATACCAATTGGGCCTACTGTGTGCTGCTGGCTACCCTTGAAGTTACTCCCAACAGTCTTTTTCAGAATCCAGTGTTATCCTTACTGCAAACTTGGCCTTATTGCCTGGTGCCCTCACAAGGCAGTGGTTTCAGAGCATCATCCTCCATTCAAAAATACACTATTAGGAAATTAAGACTATTAACTAATTAAGAGTATTAATAAATACTAATCAATAAAATAGGGCTGCTGTGGGCGAGCAACTCTCTGTGAGGAAGCGTAGAGAATTACTGAACTGAGCAATATCCTTGAGCAACTGCCTGGGTGCACTGAATTAACTCAGGGTTGGGGGCCTCAGTACAACAAATTCTAGAAAGGAAAGAAGGCTGGTAAAAGCAAATGGAAGCACTGTACAGAGAAGAGATCGACTTTTACAATCCAAAAGCTACTACATAATTAATCAAAGACATTCAAGGAAAAAATTTTAAATAAGAAAGCATAAAGGAAGTGAATTAAAATAACTAAGATATTTCCTATATGTATACTAATGTGTAGAGTTATTCTAATTACTTTTACATAGGAAATTTGAAAAATATAGGACTAAAGACAAGACTAGTTGCTATCAGTAAACACATGACTGTGACTACTTTTTTCTTTTGTCCTCTTGTTTTTAAACATGCTAATGTAATATTAGACATAGCTTCATATGTGATTTGTCCATTAAATCTATCAGGCCTATGTGATGTTCCAATTATGACCTTCACCGAATATCTGAGACTAACCTAGAGAATGGTCAAATGAAATGGTAGATCTGATTATTATTATTTGGTAGAAAAGAAAGCATGATGGTTCCTTTTTTTCGAGCTCTTTTATTGTGAACTGGACATGTGATTGTAGAACATTTCTGTACCACAATCAAAATCATTACACCTAGAAGGAATTTTAGGGATCATTTAGTTAAAAACCATTATTTTGTGCCCTGAAAATGCCAGTGGTACCCACAGCCACATTTAGTGGTAGAGGCAGGACTAGAACTCATAAATCTCCTGATGCCTGGTCTAGTGCTATATTTTACCAAATAAAATAAAAGGTTAGCAATTTATTTACAATGTACTGAGATAAAAAATAAATAAATAAGTACATTTTCTTTATTTCCTCTAATTGCTCCATGATTTCTCACAAGCCCCTATCTCATTGAAATGAGAGGAACTAAATTTAGTCCCAGCCATTAACCTCACCCTATCCCATATTTAAACAATCAACTTAGGTAAATTCAGATTTCCTCCTGCTTCCTGGCTCCTCTCGCAGATGGTTTCTAAGTATGTATGAGCAGAGACAGCCTCAGTGACCTCAGAGTGAAGAAAGAGGGGAGGGTCAGACCCATGCCCATTCTCTCCTTTAACTCCTCTGTCCTTGGTGGCATCTCCTTGTCCTCTTGATCACTAGGCATCCTGCTGGTGTCTGATGCTGAAGGTGGTGGCTGGTGACCTCATGGTGCATTCTCCCCAGATATAGAAAGAGCCTGGTGGTATCACTTGCCAAACCTGTCCCTCCTTCCTACTCACTGAAGTCCCGCCACCACTCCCTGTCTGCACCAGCCCCCCGCTCCAATAGCTCCCCAGCCAGCACCCTTGGTATCTCTCCATGAGGTACACTGGAACTTCCATCACCTTCCATGCCACGTGAGACACTAAGATACTGGGAAATGGAACTCATGTTCTCCCCTGCCCACCATGCTGTGGAAGCCCCAGGTTCATCGCTGAGGTGGGAGATTGTTCCAGGTATATCTTGCAGAGTGGTCTTCTCGGCTTCTCAGTCTCCACCCATCTAAAGCTGCCCCATCTTCATTCTCAAAAAACTTCAGCCAGAAGAGAGAGGTAGTCATACTTCACTCTCACATTTTCTGCCTTCTTCCTGCAATCTACCACGGGCAGACGGAAGATAGGTATTGCCCTCCACATGGGACCACATTTCCTCCTTCTCAAAGTACTGCTCGCTCTCCTTTGTCTGGGCCCGTGATGTGGGGTAGTAAGGCAGAACACAATTAACAGCAAAGAAAGATGAAAAACACATTGATTTAATATTTTTAAAATAGTCTCCTCATCACAGCTGTTATATGCATGACCCCAGAGTCACAACATTGATAGGCTGCTTATTCAAATGCCTAATTCAAGGACCAGTAATCTGACTCTAGCCCACGGAAGAAGAACAAATAGTCTGTAGCCTCCCTGCAAAGCAGAGCACGCACATCCTCCTCCAAGAGCTATGGGAATGATGGAAAGGGAGACAGGATGAGCCAGGAAGGCACCAAAGACCCTCTATGCTGGGACTCTGAGAACAGATGGGAAGAATATGGGTCATTTCAGGTGGGTGAGGAGCAGAAGACCAGACCTCTGTGATGAAAGGCCCTGAAACATCACCCTGACGCGGCAAATCAAAACATCTTGGTTATTTTCCTGTCTGTCACTACCAGCATGTTTGTCTCCTGCATCGTTTTATCCAGAAGTACAATAGGAAAACAATCTGACTTACGGGAAATTGTGAGGGTTAGAGTTAACATCTGCACAGCATGTTATGTTCCCTGAAAGAAACGTGCCACATCAAGTGAATTAATATTTCTCCTTTGAAGTTCTTATTCCCATTCAGCCCTTCCGATATGTGAAACACAATCTCTGATCATTTTCCCTGCCTCACAGCCTTGAAAAGAAACATGCGGAAGCTTCTCCTTGTGAACTTTTACCTTTCCATACATGAGAAAGCGCTTATTTTGGGAAGGAAGAAGCATCGCCATAGGAGCAGAATACAGCATCAAATGGTGAAAAATCAAAACATGGGAACTATAAAGCTGCCAAAATGAGGTTCAAAGAAAATGGAAAATTAAAAGGCAAGTATGAAAGGCGTCTTGTCCAAGAACAGCGGAATGCAAGAACTACCAACAAAAACTATCTAGAGAGACAGTCTTCCTGTTTAGAAGTCTGAGGTTCTCACATGAGATAAGGGAAGGGAAGAGGACCCAGCAAAGAGTCCACTGAGACCAGGAAAGGGGAAAAAAGATCTGCATTTGGAAGGGAACCCACAGCGGGGCAGGATGCAGCGACCACTCTGGGACCCCATATGGCTCTGTCTGCGGGGAGTACTCAGACCTCCACCTCCCTGGAAATGCTTTGAAACAATTAAAATATACACAGCTTCTCTCGGCACCCCTGTCACAGTGTCGTTTTACCTCCTTTTGTTCCTTATTATCATCTCCACACTAAACTATAAATCTCCTGAAAGTGAGCACTTTATCTGGGTTTTCTCCCTACAGCATCCCAGGGTTGAGAGCAGAATTTGGCATAGGATTGGCGCTCGGTGGCAAATAAAATTTAGGTCAAATTTATGATAGAGTGGGGGCCGTTGGAATGAAATATGAATCATATAGAGGATGCTATCTGAAATAGCTTTCCAATCACCCTTGAACAGTAACTAAAGTTTCATATCA
This sequence comes from Glossophaga mutica, assembly GCA_039655065.1. NCBI lineage: Eukaryota > Metazoa > Chordata > Mammalia > Chiroptera > Phyllostomidae > Glossophaga > Glossophaga mutica. The sequence goes on from CM077303.1 coordinate 166,777,015, forward strand.
GGGATTTGTTGCTTTAAAGGAAGTCAGTCTTCAATGACACCCAATTAAAATGCAACTGCCACCTGAGAAGGGTCTTGCTCTATGTAATTATTTAACACCTTACTAGGTGGTTAGATGACAGATAACCAAGAGAAAAAACCCTCCTGAAATGGAACTTAGAACAAGGAGGCACAGAGAGGTGCCATTAGCAAGCCACAGAGAGAGAATGTGTGCCGCACACTGCCTCCTTGAACTTCCAGAGGTTTATACTGAACATGTGTCTTCATTTCTCCCACAAAGATGTTTAACCATTATGTTCCCCATAAAAAAACTACATTACCTTCTCACTCTTCCTACTATCTTACATCATATTCCCTATGAGCCATGTTTTTTATGCCTCCACAGAAATGTGGAAGATTAAAAAAGAATCAACACAAATTACAAAATGAAGACTCAAAGGTTCCAGAATGATTTGTATGCTATCCATAATCATTTTCAACCTTTCACTTTATAGCACTCATAAATTACACACACTCCATTCAAGAACACAGTGAACCCAAAATCTCTATTATTTTCAGCATGACTGCAAACAGCTAAGCCAATCGCATAAACAACTAAGTGTGAAGTAGCTAACATTTCATCTTTGCTTTGAGCAGTGCTTTTCAGGAGGCCTGGGACTGTCACTAAGACAAGTCAGCCAGGGCCCTGGGAATGGGAGGATGAGGAGAAGCAGGGGGAACATGCAAAGGGCAGGGGTTCGCTTCCCCGCTCAGCCACAACAGCCCCACCTTGCTCTATTTCCTATATGCACTTCCACTCCAATTTCCATTTGAGGAACCATTTCCACAGCTTTAAGAAGTCTGCAGATCCTGACCCAAAGTATTCAAAACATTTGTGTCTTTCCTCCAATAAAGTATGCTACACAACCTTAAAAAAGAAACACTTGCTACAACTTAATATTAAAATAAGAACATATCTCTCCTAAGGGGCTTTTCATCTTTCTGAGTGTTTGAAGTTTAGGGATTCCCCAACTTACAAAGAATTTGAGTTCCAGAAGTGTAGTTTGTAAGGCAGGGCACTGGAACTCAGGGCACACTTTCATAGGAAAAAAAAATGTGCGGTGCCAAGACAAGCAATGAAAGCTTGATGCCCTACAGGTGAAGATAATGTTACTAACGCCACCAGAAGCGGAGTTTTCCCTATGCTCCTTGCTGAATGGGCTGATGTGGGCCGGGGGTGCCTAACTACCATTCATTGTTTCTTTGAAGCAGTTCATCTTGTGATGTGTGATGAAAAGGGAGCTGGTGAGGATGGAAGTGCTTCTCTTGACTCCCAATTTTCAGGGCAATCACGTCCTCTGTGGCCCACGGCTGGCCAAGTAGTTGTTTGCAAGCTGGATAATGCCTGTAAACCACAGCTTCTCTCCAGTTCTGAAAAGCTAAATAATGGTTTGCTCATTTATTCTCTAATATTGTGTACCATTTTATTATGACAATCTGGAACCTAATACAGTAATCTACACCACCAAAAAAAAAAAACAACAAACAAACAAACAACTTTGAAAGGATATAACACTTAAGAAAAAAAAAAATGCTGGCTGTGTTTACAACCCTCTGAGAGAAAGGAAAAGATAACATGTACCTATAAATAACTTTCTAGGTTGGCTGCAAATTAACTTTTGTTTTTCCTTCATTTTGGCTCATTTGGGAAGGTAATGAACTGAAAGAAAAGAATTAGCTTTAACCAAACAATTCCAACAGATTTCAAAATATCAAAACTTGAAGTTGTGAACGAATTTGTCTCATTTAGCACCACAAGTTATCAAAACAAGTCAATAAAATATTAATAGATAATTTTCCCCCAAGTCTGTTGAGCTGTTCAGAATTCTTGATGTCAAAACTCTAAGGAAATGCTCTGCCACAAAAGCAAATCATTTAGTATGTTAAAATTAAATTGATTTCCATTAATGAATATTACCACGAAGGTAGATATCATTCCATACCTTTGCAAAAACAGAAGCGCTCTTATAGAAGGACTTCCATCTTTTGCCCAGAAAAATAACATTCACAATAATAATGAGGAGGACGACGTCTTCCTACGTGTGACTTCTGCACTTTTTTGCAAAATTCTACCTTTATTCACTGGTCTATCACCTTGAACTGCAAGTTTTTGCTTACAGACCTCCTTTTCTAGGTGTTTCCTGAGTAAAGGGGTCAGAATACTGGTAAAAGTATGGACATTGGGAGCTCACAGACTAGGTTCTATTCCAAGTTCAAATCCTTACTAAGTTGGCACGGCCAAGCTATCCATATTCTCTAAAGGTTGAGTGTTTCATTTAAATAGAGATAAAAATAAATGCCTGTCTCATAGGGCTGTTTGAGAATAAATGAAATAATACATGTAAAATTCTGTGCCCTGAATACAGCAAGATTGATGGTGGTGGTGATGCCTTTACATCCCCCTCCCAATGCCTCACCCAATTCAATACATGTTTTTTTTAATTGACTTGAACTTCCCCCACTGTCTGCCTGATGAAGTTCTACATTTCCTAGAAGAAATGACATTTGAGCAAAATCTTTTAAAAGATGTGATGCCTTCACCTGATCGCTGCTTGGAGACCCCAGAGCACTTTACGTACACCTCCACTGGCTCTTGTCCCTCCAGCCTGTCATATTTGTTTATGCTGCCTCGAAGCTTGCAGCTTGCTATGTGAGGAAGAATAAAAACAGCCTTTCATAAAACAGTGAGCTATTTTTTAACTTGCATTTCTAGAATCTGGCACAAGGTAAGAAAACAATAAATGCTTATGCCTGGGCCAGGCTGAAGGCACCTACAGTAACTAACTGAGGGCACAGTGGTCACTAACTGAACCCAAAGGGAGCAGTGTGCCTTCCAAAGGAAGGAGACAAGGGTTCCCATCAGATCCTTTCTTAACCTTCAAGGCTCCACTCAAATCTCACCTCCAGCAAGAAGTGCTTTCCTTTCCGTTCTGAGTCCTTACTGTACATTAAACATAATAGTCACTCTTGGAGGATGTAGGGGGTGTTAGTCCTGTTTCCTCAGACACCCTGTGAGCTCTGTGAAGGGAGGATTAACTAATTATAAATTCTTTTGCACAGAACAAGTTATCCAATGTGCTCGAAGTACTTCTGCAGAGTTATCTAATTAATCCTAACTTGATGAGAAGAAAGGCATATTGGATCTGCACAGACTGCAGCCAAGTCCTGGCACCCTCGGCAGTGTGAATGAGCAAAGGGCTTTCCTGCTGGCCCACAACAGTGCCTCTCTGGCCAGCACTCAATTTTTTGAACTAATGGCTTAGCACACAAAAATTAGCATTTTACACAAACCAAAAGCTAACTGCCAACCAAGTCTTGACGGCATTGTTAACCAACAGTAAACTCTACTTTGAGTTATATTTCCTCTAATTAAATGAACTGTGAAGTGGTCTCAAGTCCCCCGGAAAGAGGGTGGTGGGAACCACCACCTTCCCTGTGATCAGATAAACCTGCACGGAAATAATTAGATCCGGTGCAGCTGAAAGCTAACTACTCTCATTAAGAATAGCGACAGCCTGATGCTTTCAAAGAGTATTAGCTAGACATCTCTTTCCATCACACATTCTGCTCTTCTCCCTTTTTCAAAGCAAGGATTTTCAGGGATAATAATAGTAACAACAATAATAAGCCTCCACAGCCACATAACATTTTTTAACTTTTCAAAATGCTTTCACAACTATTTGATATTTGCAGTCACCCTCAAGACAGGTAGAGAAGATAAGACAGACCGTCTCACTTTACAGAAGCACGAAGAATCAGAGTGGCTGGCCCAAGGTCTCCACCAACAAACAGCAGCAAGAGGACCACAACCCAACCTTCCCTACACCCTCCCCAGTGTCATTTCTCTACAGGCAAACCTCCGAAATACTGCAGGTTCAGTTCCAGACCACAGCATTAAAGGAAATATAGCAATAAAGCAAATCACAAGAATTTTTTGGTTTCCTGGTACATATAAAATGTTTACACTGTCCTGTAGTCTATTAAGTGTGCAATAACATTGTATCTAAAAAAGCAATGTGCATGCCTTAATTTTTAAAAAAACTTATTGCTAAGAAGTACTAACCATTATCAAGCCTTTGGTGGGTCATAATCCTTTTGCTGGTAGAGGATCTTACATTTAATTTATTTTTAAAAAAGTAATACCCACAAAGCCCAATAATCCAATGTGCAATAAAATGAGGTGTGCCTGTACACTGACAAACGACTGCACGTCATTACTCAGAAGGTTCGGACACCATGGCCGGCAAGACCTGAAGCAAGAAAACTACTCGTAAATCGAGCACCCTGGGTTTCTTAACAAGAGACTGGAAGTCCCTGCAAAAAACACTGTCGTTCAATTCCCTGGTCTTAACCAATGTGTTTTGCCATATTGAAGGCAGGTTTCCAACCAAAATGGTTGACTGGGAGCCAAATGTGGTGTTCTAATCTTTGTTCATGCTGTCAGTGTGACATATGAAAGAAATATGAATAAAGTGACAGGATGCAAACAAAGCTCGTGGCTGGTGTGAGACACACAGACAGGGTGTTAGCCCCACATGCACCGCAACTGGGTCAAGTTAACACCTCTTTTTCCCCTACATATGCGGTGTGGGAAAGCTATTTATAAAATATTTTTAAATATTTAGGACCAAATAAATCAATATTGCTAGGAAACACTTACTCTGACCAGAACTCGTTTACTTGCCCCAGGCCCATGTGAATTACAGAACCGAGAATTTCAGGATGATCCAAGACCAGGAGCACAACAGCTGTTCAGCAGCTCACCCAGAATGCCCACCCAGGCCTGCGTTCAGTCTCCGCAACGGCCGGAGACCCAGAATAAACAGGACGATGACAGAAGCTCCAAAGAGTAGCTCTGCAAATGATATTTAGCACCAAAGTAACAAAAAAAATGAGCCTTCCAGAAATTACCTGACTCTGCAATTCACTTTGCTGCTTCAGGCGAAGATTTTCAGGTGTATCTGCCACAGTAGTGAAGGACTGCTTTGGGTAGTGTCTGTGGAGAAATTTTTTTAAAGAACATAATTAAAATACTGTCACAATGGAAAGAGGTGTTTCTCCTCTTACCCAGGGTCATCTCTGTATCACTATTCTGGGACCCACCCCTCCTTCATTCTCAGGATCCTCTGTCACACAGTTATTCCCAACATCTCCCCAAATTTCAACCACAGCTTCTCTATTCTCTTAGCTACTTCCCATCGGCATGCATGTATGCTCACGGCTCTCCTACCTCTTACTGTCCTTCTGTCCACCCCACATACCATTCTAGCATGTGGTGACTAGAATCTATTCTCTCCTTCAGCCAAACTTCCTTAAAAAGAAGCCTAAACTCGTTGTCCCTCTTCATCTCCTCTCCAACTCTAGGCATTCTGGCTTCTAGCTTTTGTCTCCAGAAGTTTCTCTAGCCAAAGACTGCCTGTTTGTCTTTGATCTTCCTCTTGTGTGGCCTCCCCTCCACCTTGAAATATCCATTCTTGGTTTCTATGGCACCTCACACTCCTGATCTGGCTTCTCCCCATCTGCTCTTCCTTCTGTCTCCCGTGGGCTCTTCTTTGTTGATCTCATTCATTCCCACAATTTTGGGTACCTCCTCTGTAAGTGCCAATTACTCTCAAGTCTTTATCACCAGCCATGTTTCCTCTTGACCTTCAGATCCAATGGCATTTCCAACTGTGTATATCCCATGCCCACCACAAAATCAACCAGTCTGAAGCTCAACTGTCCATCATCCCACCTGACCCCCAAGACAAGTCTCTCCCCCTGTACTCTCCCTTTCATTTATTAGTGCCCAGTCGCCTAAGCCAGAAATGTGGAAGTAATTTTGGTTCCTCACACACCCAGTCAATCAGTCACCAAAGTCTATCACTTCTATCTCCCAAACATGGCTCAATCACATTTACTTTCTCTACCTCCACTGCTTTCTTTTCCACTATAGGCCACATTTATCTTTCAGGTAACTACTACACTTGCCAGTCTTGCCCTTCCAATCTGAATTGTCAAAACGAATGTTTGAAAATGCCAATCTGATCACATTATCCCTCTGAGAAGAATTTTCAATGGTTTCCCATTGTTCCGAGAATAAGGCCCAGCCTACCACCTTCCCCCACGACCAGCCCTCTGCAGACGTCTCTCGCGCCTGCCACGCTCTGGCCACGGAGTTCACCCTTCCCTTCCCACCTCTTCCTCCAAATGCCATTCCCCAGTCCTGGAACACTCATTCTTCCCACAACCTATCTCTCTGGTGAGCTCCTCTTTATATATCTCTTTTTAAAAAGGTTCTGTTTATTTATTTTTAGAGACGGGGGAAGGATGGGAGAAAGAGAAGGAGAGAAACATCGATGTGTGAGAGAATCACTGATCTTGTATGCCCCCAGCCAGGGATCTGGCCTGCAACCCAGGCATTTGCCCTGACCAGGAATCAAACTGGTGACCTTTCAGTTTGCGGGACAATGCCCAAACCACTGAGCCACACCAGTCAGGGCTCCTTATCTCTTAGGCCATTCCTTAGATGTCACTTTCTTCAGGAAGCCTTCCTGGTCTCTCAAACGTGCCCTGGAATGGACTTTCCTTTCCATTATAATCCTTATCATATCCATCTGTAAGTTCCTGTTGACGTGTCTCTGTCTCTCAACACAAGGAAAGTCCTGCAGCAGCAAGAACAGGCTGTCCTGTCCTTTGTCAGAGCACACTCAGCACCTGCCAGTGCCTGCCTCATAGTATGACTTCAATAAGTATTTATGAAAAGAAAAGAAAGAGGGAGGGAGAGAGGGTGGGAAAGAGGGGGTGCACAATAATCAGGCAAAGCCTGAGAGCACAGGTCAGGCTGTAAGGTAAAGCTGCACCACGTTCTGTCATATATGGACACGCACGCAAACACACAGGCCTCCTGCTGGTGAAGTGAGAGCACTTACTGCCACGTGTGGGTGAGGACACACCACTGATCAGGGCTGCCTCCTCCCCACACCCAGCTAGCACTGAGGGTACATCTCTAGCTGCTGCAACTGTACCACCACAAAAGCTGTGGAACTCGGAGCTATTCTTCAAAGAGCCCCCTCCTGGGCCCCTCTCCTTGGCGATGTCCACCCTCTGTCTCTGCCTATCCATGGTTTCTTGAAAGTCCTCTAGGCCTCACTGCTTCAAACTCTGCTCCCCCTGTAGAAGGTTCTTTCCAGCCTCCCCATTCCTGGCTTCCTATGAGAAGATTTATGGAGTAATCATTTGTCAATGCCAATAAACTGAACAACCAACCAAAAGTACACTAGCCCTTCTGAAATAAGGATTAAGTATATTTTGGAACCCTGTGGAGTCAGATTTGTGATTGGAAAACATGCATTCATGCCTCATTTTGCCAGCATTCTTCAGTAATTAAATGTCTCACAGAGGTATAGCTTCCAGATAACTGAGGTTAAAACCCCATAACTTACCAGACACATTTTAACTATTTTAATTAATATCCTTCAAAAACCATTACATAATTTTTCTGCCTTGAGTGTAAGCAAACCTAATTTAAATTTTATCATGATTCCTCGGGGTCATCTAAATAGAAATAATCAGATCATGATATAAGGCAGCTGTGCTTTCAAAGTTTACAAGGGTTAGGATGGCCTAAACCATACGTGATCATTATACGTTTATAGCTGTGGGACTGTCAAGAGATCATTTCTCACACACAGCCCTCTGCTTTTCACATCTCCTTCTCTCCTGGTTTCCTTTTCTAACCCTGGCTAAGAAACTAGGCAATCGAGTTTGTTTTAAATGTTAGTAAAAACTAGAGTTACTGCTTCAAGAGAGGAAGCCATAGGAGGTAAGGTCTCTCCCTCTCCTCTCCCTGAAGTCATGGATTTCGTGCCAGGACACCCTCGGCACTACTTCTGGACTGTGCTCCAGACGCACGAGGAGTCGGACAGGCAGCTTCTGTGATACGGATGAGTCGGTCTCGGAAAGTTGAACATTACTGGACTTCAAAGCATAGCAACTGCTGCATAGAATTCCATTGTGTAAATGTACCACAGTCTTTTGATCCGTTCATTAACTGATGGGCACCTAGGTTGCTTCCAGCACTTGGCTATTGTAAATTGTGCTGCTATGAACATAGGGGTGCATAGGTTCTTTTGGATTGGTATTTAAGGGTTCTTAGGATATAATCCAAGCAGTGGAATTGCTGGGTCAAAAGGTATGTCCATTTTTAGTTTTCTTAGAAAATTCCATACTGTTTTCCATAGTGGTTGTACCAATCTGCAATCAATGGAATTCTATGCAGCAGAAAGAAAGAAGGAGCTCCTCTCCTTTGCGACAACATGGATGGAATTAGAGAGCATCATGCTAAGCGAAATAAGCCAGGCAGTGAAAGACAAATACCATATGATCTCACCTTTAACAGGAACCTAATCAACAAATCAAACAAACAAGCATAATATAAACAAAGACACTGAATTTGAGAACAGTCTGACAGTGACCAGAGTGGGAGGGGAGGGAATTTCAGGGGAAAAGGGGAACGGTTTAGAGCAACAAGTATAAAGGACACATGGACAAAAACTATGGGGGGTGGAAATGGGAGGAAGGTAGGGAGGGCTGGGGTGGTGGGCTGGGGGGGGGGGTAAAAGACAGAAAACTGTACAATATCAACAATTAAAAAAATACTGATAAAAATATAAAAAAAACTAAAAAAAAACAGCAACTGCATATGGCTCTACTTTAAACTAAAACAATAGAAGCACTTTAAAAAATACATTCTGTAAAGTTTCATAGAGATTTGCAGGGGTTTCATGGGGTTTAATTTTTAAAATTTACATATTTTTTAACAACTTTAAACACTGTAATTAAAATCTACGCTCCAATGTGTTACTGAAAGTTTGCCCATTGAAACCCTACTGTACTAACTTGCAGGTTAACTCAGTCTGGGGGCAGAGTTTGAAAGGACAACCTTCTCCTGCCATTTACATTTAATTAAAGAGTCTGTACAATTTTTAAACAGAGATGGAAAAGTGAATGGGGCAGGGGGCTCTATCTGCTACTGTTTCTCTGTGAATCCATGAATTTCCTCCACACCAGGCAAAAATCATTCAATTTTGATACTAAGGAAACTTCACTTACCACCCCTCCCACTCATTTTGTAGTAATGTTTTATGAAAATAATCTAAATATTAGAGTTTGACTTTACAATGAGAAAATGTTGTAGATTTGAACATACAAAATATGTGCATATAAATAAAACACTACTTTCATATGTTCAATACTGGCATCTCATACTAAGTTCTATTTGGAACAAAGGTTACACTAAAAAAAATTTCTGAAGTTTCTGCTGCTTTTTAGAAGACATACTCTGCTATTCTGGTGGCCAAACTTACTAACAGGTTGAGCAATTACATCGAGAACTATAAATTGATGGTGATGCTTTGCATTTTTTCCAATATCTTTTTTAATTCTAAAATTTAATGGTTTTGTATTGATGTATCATCCATAGAAATCATAAGTCCTCTAAAGAGGCATAACAAGAAGAAATTATTGAAAATTATGATCTGAAAAGTTTGATTTAGTATCAATAACCAAAATAATAATGCTGAGGGAAAGAAGGAATTCATATCTGAAACTCTCTAGGGGTCATGAGCATTATTAAAACCTGGGGATTGGGAGATCCAAGTTATCTTCAGAGCTAGCAAAATTCAAGAAACTAAGGTGTTGAAAAAATGCATACCAGTCAAGAGCGAGTGAAATGGTCTCATGAATCAAAAACATACGACTCAGGAGAAGTGTGATTACAGAAATGATAGCACACACTGCATTAGCTTAAATAATTACAATATCTGGAAAAACCTAATTAATTTGCCAAACTTGACATAGCTGAAAGTCCTGGGTTTCTCACCATCATGTCAATGTAGTAATTTGTGTCTGATTTGACACTATTCTTCTCTAAAGTCGTAGTCTCAACTCCCACTTACCCACCACCTCATCTGCAAAAGAAAACCAGACACAGAAGTAAACTGAGGGGCCAGTGGTCCCTTATGGGATCATAGGAACAGAGAAGCAAAGATGTTAAAACTAACTGATGCTACTATACAGTTCATTCTAGCTCTTTTCAAATATTGTATTTAAATGGTTGTAGAAGGTCTTCCTGAAATAAATATCTTGCATAAAAATCTTAAGAAAAGATTTCTTCACCAAGCCTAGATAAAGGACATTTCTCATTCTTTAAAGAATGTAGAACAGAAGGCACAGGGGGCATGAGAAATGGATGTTCAAAGGGAACCAGGAAAAACATTTTCAAAAACATACAAAAGAAGAGGTGGATTAATTGGTAACTAAACAAATTTCCTGGAAAATACAACATAATTGTGAAAATGTGACGTATACTACATTGGAAGCTGGTGGAAAGATCTGCAGAATATCGTGAAATCTTTAAGCATCGTAAACAGAAGTCTCTTTGCTGAAGCACGCAGAAATTGGATGAAATGTACCTATCAAGACCAGGCTGACAGCTGCGACAAATCCAGATTGCCATGAAATGCTATATGCAAAATAAACAGGGAGAGAGAATCAAGATAGTAACAGAAGATTACATCTGAAGCAGCTAAGTTAGGTCACAGAAAGAAGATTTCCAACTGTTTTTTTATCTCTGTGAGATTCAGTTGAGAAGAATATAGGAAATGTTACATGCAAACCAGTGGGCCACCGCTGGTCAGAGTGAAGCCCGCAGTGTAATAAACAGGTGGCAACCTCCACGGAGGTGGTAATGAGAAAGAACACCACTGTACAAGAGCGAGAATCAGCGACCTCTCGCTTCTTATACAGAGCCCAGTGGTCATGACAGCACTGGAGTAAATCACTTGAGTTTGAACCTGGCTCTTTCACCTCATAGCTTTGTGTATTTGGGCAGGTTTCTTAACCTCTCTGGCCTCAATTTGCTCATCTGTAAAATCAACATAATGATACCACTTCTTAGGCTTGTTCTAAAATTAACACTTGTAAAATATTTCAAATAATGTCTGTCACTCAATAAAAATATCTATTATTAATAACAATACTATTACTATTACTACTACTTTCTCTTTGCTCTACTACACAGTGACTTAACCTGTGTCTCACTGCCTTCATCTCCATAATGAAGATAAAACACTACTGTTTCTTTCAGGGGGTTGTTGCTAGAATCACATGAAAGAGCTTTATAAATGGAAACTACCATAAATGTGAGATACTAGTAAACCACTTAAACATATAAAACTAAGATCTTTATTATTTATTTATTGTAAATCTTTAATACGGTGGTTCTCAACCACCTTCCCCAGAGGACATTTGGCAAAAGGCATCATCGGGAGATATTTTAGGTTGCCCCAACCAGAGGAGGGAAGAAGGAGCAGGTGCTCTGGGCATCTAGTGGGCTAGAGGCCAGGGATTGTTGCTAAATATCCCACAAAGCACAGGACGGATCCCACACCCACCTCAACAAAGACTTACCTTGTTAAAAACGACAATAGTGCTGAGGTTGAGAAACCCTAAATAATCCATATAAATCTCTTAGAGAAAGCCATTAATTTTAAGACGGCAAACTCTTTCTAACCAACCTCTAATCTTTGTTTTCATTCCTGACAATGTCAAACAGCCCACGATTTCCCCCTAATCCTTTGCTATGTTGTAGGTCCATTCTTCCTGTCTGAGTCTTCTCTCCCATGAGCATTTAATTCTTCCATCTCTAGTTTTTTGTATATCTTACTATTATTACAGTTCATTTAAACTAGAAAATTTGAGCCCCGGCTGGTGTGGCTCAGTGGATTTTTTTTTAAATATATTTTATTGATTATGCTATTACAGTTGTCCCATTTCTCCCCCATCATTCCCCTCCACCCTACCCACCCTCTCCCACCCACATTCCCCCCTTTAGTTCATGTCCATGTGTCATAAGTTTTCTAGCTTCTACATTTCCCATACTATTCTTGCCCTCCCCCTGTCTATTTTTTCCCATTATCTATGCTACTCATTCTCTGTACCTTTTCCCCCTCTCTCCTCCTCCCATTGAGTGCCAGTCTGTGAACCAAAGCATAGCCAGTTGATTCCCAGTCAGGGCGCAGGCCTGGGTTGCAGGCCAGGTCCCCAGTAGGGGGTGCACGAGAGGCAACCACACATTGATGTTTCTCTCCCTGTCTCCCTTCCTTCCCCTCTCTAAAAATAAATAAAATTCTAAAAAAGTTAAAAAAAATAAACTAGAAAATTTGAGGGCAGAACTCAGGTGTCAAAAGAATTTGTTATTATAGCATTATTTCCTTATAGGCTCTGTGCAGAAAACAATTCATACAGCAAGCCTGGATGCCATATTTGAAAGGCCAGCTTACAAAGTTGGCCCTTGGCTGGTGTCCAAGATCCTGGATTTGAGGAGGGTTCCCACCACCATTAACTGACAAGAGTGGCGCGCTGTGCCTAAGCTGTCTGTACAAACAATATGGTTTATGCTGAACATTTGCTTTCCTTCTGGGAGTCCAGAATTTGGGTACCTGCCAGGCAGAAGGTGCCTCTGTGAACAGCCTCCAGTAAAAACCCTGGGAACTGAGACTCTAACAAGCTTTGTTGGTTGGCAACATTTGGCACATGTTGTCATGACTCGTTGCTGGAGGAACTGAGCATGTCCTGTATGACTCTTCTGGGCAAGGACTCTGGAAGGTTGCTTCTGACATCTTCTGGACTTCATGCCACACACTTTTTCCCTCCACTGACTTTGCTCTGTATCTTTTGACTGTAATAAATCACAGCCCTGAGTACGACTCTGTGCTGTCCTGTGAGACCTCCCAGAGTACCATCAAACTTGGGAGTGATCTCGGGGACCCTCAACACAGGTCCCTTTGTGCCAAAGAACATACCATCCATTAAAGAAGTACATTAACATTTTTAAATATCTACTCTTTTTAAAAATGCAAATGTTCTCTTAAAAACATTTAGAAGGCAAAAGTTCTGACCTCACATCATTGAGCTGGCTTTTCCGCACTGCCTTTCTGGGTTAGGTCAAGACCTGGCGACTGTGCTCCAGACCATCTTTTCATGCCTTATTTAACCAAGGAGGTAATTTTATCCAAGGGCCAAAACCTTAACTATATTGAATGGTGGGAAGATGACAGGAGGTTTAAACATAATTTTAAGTATTTCTCCCAAATCTAAACAACTCCATTTGTAGCAATGACAATTATTTAAAACCATTCAAAAAATTTAAATAAAATGACCCTGAGAAAGAGTACCACAACCAGATCTTCTATGAAGCCATTTATAAAAGATGCACTTCAAGGAAAAAAAATAATTCCAAAAGGACAAGCAAATAAAGCGGTCAGTGCACGTGTGCATGCCCACACACAAGCAGAACAGACGTTGTAGGGAACAAAAACGATGTCCATTACCTGGGACTTTTTAACAACGAAGTTAACATAATGGACAATAATACAATGAGAAGGTAGGATGAAAATTAAAGTGTTCTCATATCCTTATATTCTTCATGAGAAAGGTTAGGATATAATTGAATTTTAGACTTTACTTACATAAATGTGATAAAATTTCAAGGGTGACCACAAAGAATGCAAATATAGTACCTATACTCAAATACTATAGAAGGGGGAAATCAAATTTTTTAAAGAACCAAAACAATGCAATAAAAAAGAAAAGAGGGTAGTAAGAAAAAGAAGCAAAGAGTAACAGGACAAATAGAAATTTAACTATTAGAAGAAACAATTTAATAATCACAAATGCAAATGGGTTAAATTTGCCAGCTAAAAGACCAATATTGTCATATTTTTGCATTCTACTAAAAATATCTTTATTAATATTACACAAGATTCTTTTAAAATGCATTATTATGCATTTTAAAAAATAATGGCCAAGGTTCACTTCGCAAAAAAAGTATCATCCTAATGTAAATGCCCATCTGAAAGAAACTTTAAATGTGTACCTGCGTGAATGTGTGTGGATACAGAGAGAGGGAGAGAGGGAAAACTGGCCCACCCACCAACATGGTGAGAAATGTCAACTCCCCTCTCCCATTTATTGTTAACTCAAGCAAGCAGACACAAAATGAGTGAATACGTCATCAGATATGTAAAATATGGAATCTGCAACAGTAACATTAGTAATGTCCACACCGGGGTGTATCAGTCCACCTAACAGCCAACACATCACGGCACTCAGCAACCATGCAGGATCTCCGAGCAGGCCCCACCATGAGTGCCTGGCACCGGCACGTACTGATGACTGTCGGCCTGCCTCCAAGGGTTCCCCTTTGCAGAAAAAAAGCAGGAATGAAAGCAGAATAATAAAAGGAAAGAAAATCCCTCTCTGTTGTGACACTGACCCTTTATTCATGGACCCGTCCCCATCCCCGAGGATGCCTGCATGTGAGCCGAGATGCAGTAAGGAAAGGTAACAGCATGAAACTGGGATGGGGGCAGAGAGGCAGGATGAGCAGGAACAGGGAGAAGGACTAGGACACAGGCTCGGATCAACCATCGCGTACAAAACATGAGAAATGACCCCTGACACTACTCAAACTTCAGGAAGAAAAAGTGCTGAGCCAGAGAAGCCCCAGTGTTCTGCACAGAAGGGTTTCTAAGGGCAAAGGTGCAACAAGAACAAACACAGCATGAGGATACATGACCCAGGCATGGCTATGAAGACAGGACCAGACCTCACCTACTCATGAAAGGTGGGGAACCCAGGGACAGATGGGATGAAACAACTTCAGACAGAAACATGAACGGGTGCATTTACATCTATGTTGCACTGCGTTCCCCTAAAAACTCAAATGTTAACAGATTTGTTTAAGGAGAACTTCCTCCAATGCCTAGAAAATCTAAACTGAAGCCAGCTCCAAGCTGCCACAGTAGGAACGGAAAGCAGCCACACACTTTCCTTTGTAAGTGCTTTTGCTGCTGAGGACACTTTGCCAGATACATCGGAAGTTCTCCTACCATTTGCGGTCCCATCTGGAACCCACATCTCAGAGGGCTGAACACCCAAAAGCCCAGTGCTGGGCTTTCTTCACTCGGTTCTCCAAGGGCCAAGCATGCGTACTCACATTCCTAGTCTTCGTTATATTTCATTCCCCAAAAGAACAGCTTAAAATTCACATTCATTGTATTGGGAAGATTTTGCTTGCTTAAGAGCCATAAAGGAAAATGGCACATTATATGAAAGAAGGAGAAAACTTGAAAGTTTTTCCTTTTTATAAAATTTCTAGGAAATTTCATAACTATGAATAATTTGCTAAACTAATCCTACTTGGGTTATCCTTTCAGGTGTGTAAGATTGTATAAATTAGAAATTCTCATTATCAAGTGTTTTAAGACTCAGATGATAACATGAGTAAATGAACAATTCTACATTATTTCTACTGCTACTTCAGTTTGAATGCTGCCAGGGGAATCGCCATTTACTAGGGAGAGGTATTTCAGGATAATATCTGTTTTACATATTGGGGTCAATCTTGGCATTTTCTGCCCTATAGAACCCCTGAAGTAAAAATCTGGTTGTGGACTATTAGCACTATTCAGCATCAGCCAAATATACTATAGTCCTACTTACATTCTTTTAGGACCCTCAGGTTTCACATGTTTCTTTCACTATCTTGCCATGTCACTGATGTGCCTTCTAGCCATAAATTTCCATCCCCAGCCACCATCTCATTCTTACTTCTACCACTAATCCTCTTCCCTGTAGCACCTCCATAAACAACTCACATATAATGCTGCTGGTTGCAAAACATCAATTTTTATGATTAAAGAAAAAAGAACAGTGAATTAGTGCAAGTAAGTGGGGAACTCCCTTCAGAAAAGAGGCTTATGATCACATGAAAGAGAAAAATGGATTATGATAATGCAGGCCTCCGGTCCATGAAATACAATCCGCAGCTGAAAGGAGGGACAGAACACCATCACCCGCTCTCTAAGGGGCAGCCAATAACCTGTCTAACGATTTACCAAATTCTCTCTCTGGCTGGAAGGGTCACGCAACTTGCCACCTTTTGATTTACCTCCTCCACAGGACTCCATTGTAACCTCTATCATGTATTTACAAAAGAGGGCATTATCAAAGGGATTACACGGTAAACCTGACCCACCACACTGTGAAGTGCTTATCAGCCGTTGCAACATGTCACCTAGATTTTGAATTACAGTGTCAAAGGTGAAAAATTAATACACACATACACACACATGCACCCCCCAGATGCTGTTTGAGAAAAACATGACCCAGTGGAGAGTTTTCCTATGCCGTTGCTGACACTGACCGTGAAATGCACAAACAAGGCAGTGTGCCATGGCTGCGTGGCTCTGTGACTTGTGCCCAGGGACACAGCACTGCTGACTGCAGCCAAGAGGAACGCATGCAGATCTGGGACTCAAGTATCTAAGATGTCACTACAGCCTGAAAAATATTTTTTGAAAGTCTGTGTAAACACAGGACATTAGAAATACACAAAAGATCGCATTATATTCCTTTGCTAAAAAATAATATATGAGCATATAGTACCACTAGTAAATTCTCAGTATCAATAAAAATACTTCTTTAAAGGCTAAAGGAGAAAAACATTAAATAATCCTATTTTTAAGAAAATACGTAGGTAAAACTAAAAATGAATTTTACACTCAGCTATGAACTTTACATAAAAATGTTGCAGTCTCATAGATAAATTTATGGCTGATAAGCACATGAAATAACTGTGGGAAACTAATCATGAATAATAATGATAATAATCAGAACAACTACCGCTGGCATAATGGTCTATACTGAGCTCAGGTGCCACCTCCGTGCTCAGGGCAAACATCACTAACCACACCCTCTATCTGAAGGCCCAGAAAAGACCCAACATTCTCCTTAGCACTCCAGGTAAGCACTGCCCAACAGCCCAGACCATCGCCTGAACCTCCCTACCCCTGTAGACGCTACTTACTTGACAACTTGCAAATCAGTTGTCTCTGAACTTTTCAAACTGTAAAAGTAATTTCAAGAAACTAAAATCTATTAAAGTATTGAACTCCGCCATGCAATTAGAGAAATATTCTTATGGAGAGGGAGAACTAACTCTTCAACACACTTCAGTGTGTTCAAATTGTGTACATTAAATTTACTTGATGTGATTTTTAAGAATAGGCAGAGTGAGGGAAAACAAAGGAAGTTATCCCAGAACTGGCATCTTTCACGCAAGTATATGTTAAAGAGAATAAAGTAAATGTCACATACAATGTTGCCAACTATGGAGTCCCTGTCTGTCCCCCTTGCCTCTTCAAAGCAACTCACTGTGTCATGTTTCTTGTCTAGGGACCACAAAGCAGAATCTAACCACAAAACAGATCAGCTCTTTTTTAAATGTACTTTTTCTGGCTATCGATTATATAATTGAACTACAACCCAATAGAGGGCTAGACTTCTGCTGTGTTCGGTGACTTGTATCTGGGGAAATATGTGCAGCTTTAAACCTTTTCTATGACAGGTTAATGGCATAGTAAGAAAAGAAGGACTTTGTGAAAGGTCTGAACTAAGTGCAGTATTTTAAAAGGAATATAGTTAATATCTTCACAATTGTACATATTAGCTTTAATATGTTTGACTTACATAACTTCAATATAGCTGATTCAAATGGTAAATCAAGCACCTCCTACACAAAGCCCAATGGAAATATTTTTAAATGTACACATATACATATACAATAAATACATATACATACAGAGAGAGTTGTTTATAAATATAAAAGTATTAATGGTAGAGAGGAAAGATTAAAGACACCTTAGTTCAGCAATTTTCAAACTTTTTCATCTCATGCATACATAAACTCATCACTAAAATTCTGTGGCACATGAAAAATATATTTTTTTCTGATCAAATCAAATATATATCAGATCAGATATAGCTGATCTGACCAAAAAAAAAGTGTAATTTTGATTGATTTACAAAAAAAAATACATAATAGTAATTATGTACTCTTTTTGCCCCAAAGTGACTTTTAAAAAAATCAGGTACCAATACTTGTACATAAGGATTACTGGCACCAAGATTTAACCAATCAGATGTAACCTTATTATGTGACATGACCAATAAGATGCAACTCTATTATATAACCTATAGATTTATGGTTCAAGACAGGCATTCACACCAGACAGATACTCTTGTGTTGGCTATTGTCATTTTTTTATTTGACAATCTAAGAAAAAAGGGGTCAGTGCCCCTGACTAAACAGTCAGGTATTGCATGTTTCAAAAATTCTGTGGCACATAAGTTGAAAATCACTGCCTTAGCTGATAATCAACAG
Source organism: Glossophaga mutica (assembly GCA_039655065.1). NCBI lineage: Eukaryota > Metazoa > Chordata > Mammalia > Chiroptera > Phyllostomidae > Glossophaga > Glossophaga mutica. The sequence goes on from CM077303.1 coordinate 166,795,321, forward strand.
ATAGGGTTAGACTTACAGAAAAACAGAGTAGTCAAAACTACCAGGTATGAGGGGGCTCTGGAAATGTCACGGGAGTCACCAGGCTATTCAAAGAACTAAACTCAGATCATACAGCTCCTCAGACGCCTTGCCTTGTCCATCTCCTCCCCATGAAGAACATACTCCACTGACAAGAGAGGTCTTTACCCCAGATAGACACCTACTACAGAAAGTGATCAGCCTGTGAGCGAAGCCTTTCCTGAGGGGACTTGGGGACCTCCACATCAGACTCTGTCAGGGGAGTAAAACATTCTAAAGCACTCCATCCACAGAGCATAGCCCTCCTTATGTTTGTTTATTGCAGGAATTCGGGTTCTTCACCTTAGCTGGTCCCATATGTGCACCTGAGGAGACACTGGCCTGGTGACACCCTGGCCAGTCACAGACCTATAGAAGGCCACAGTCAGCATTCCCACTCAAGGGTGTGACCTGCTAGAAAGTCAGACCTTCGCAACTGCTGTGGAGATCCAGTCCAGCTACCCACCCTGCTCCATCTCCTCCTCACCCACAAAAAAGGTCAGACAGCCAACAAGCCCCCATCATTTAAGAAAATCCAAAAGCAACAAAGAAAAGGACAAAGATGTAAATATGAGGGAGAGTGTGTGTATGCACAAGTGAGCGGGCGAACCCCAAAGGAAATACATAATTCATGCATGAGATCCTTGAAAAACATTCTAAAGACATTACCTCATGTTACCTTGAATATTACAATATAATCAATTTACATCCACAACACAAGAACAAACTGCTTAGGAAAAAAGGGGATTCAACACCACTAGAGATCTACTAGAATTAAAGAATTAAAGTGGACCTGCTGAAGGAGCAGCTCACCTGGCGTGGTTTGTGGGGGTGAGTCAACTACAAAGGGGCAATCAGCAAGGCTTCTGGAGGGAGGCCAGTGCTCCGTATTTTGACCGTGGTGGTGGACACATGACTACGTGCCTCGGTCACATCTCACAGACCTATCCTCCAAAAAGAGTGAATTTTACTCCATAACATTTAAAAAGTAAATTAAAAAATATGGTTGTTAAAATAAAATACCAATGGGGAGATGAAATAATGGGATGAACAGGAGGGAATTTCAGGGGAAAAGGGGAACGGTTTAGAGCAACAAGTATAAAGGACTCATGGACAAAAAATATGGGGGGTGGAAATGGGAGGAAGGTGGGGAGGGCTGGGGTGGTGGGCTGGGGCGGGGTAAAAGACAGAAAACTGTACAATATCAACAATTAAAAAATACTGATTTAAAAAAAATAAAATAAAAAATGAAAAAAAGTTTAAAAAAATAAATATATCATTGGAAAAAAAATGAAAAGGAGAGGAAAAAAACTCTCATAATGAAGAGGAAAAAATGGAGTTAAACAATGTGACAGAAAAGTTAAGAAATCTGTAAACAAATCCATTTAATAGGAGGTTCAAATGGAGCTGCCTTTTGACCCAGCAATTCCACTACTAGGATTATATATCCTAAGAACCCTGAAATACCAATCCAAAAGAACCTATGCACCCCAAAGTTCATAGTAGCACAATTTATAATAGCCAAGTGCTGGAAGCAACCTAGGTGCCCATCAGTAAATGAATGGATCAAAAAACTATGGTACATTTACACAATGGAATTCTATGCAGCAGAAAGAAAGAAGGAGCTCCTATCCTTTGCAACAGCATGGATGAAACTGGAAAGCATTATGCTAAGCAAAATAAGCCAGGTGGTGAAAGACAAATACCATATGATCTCACCTTTAATAGAAACCTAAACAACAAAATAAACAAACAAGCAAAATATAACCAAAGACACTGAAATAGAGAACAGGCTGACAATGACCAGAAGGAAAAGGGGAGGGAATTTCAGGGAATTTCAGGGGAAAAGGGGAAGGGTTTACAGGCACAAGTATAAAGGACATACAGACAAAAACTAGGGGGAGTGGAAATGGGAGGGAGGTGGGGAGGGCTAGGTGGGTGGGGTAGGAGTAAGAGACAGAAAACTGTACTTGAACGCAATTAAAACAAATTTTAAAAAAATAGGAGGTTCAGAAACAAGTAAGGGAATGAAGAACCACTTACATCTTCAGCTCTAAAGAATGCACTAAGTGCCAGCAGAGCAAGCAAAAAAAAAAAAAAATCACTCAAACATACTCTAGTAAGACTTCAGAAATCTAAAAATAAAGAAAATCTAAAGAAAGCTTTCAGAGAAAGAAGGAAAAAAGTTTGTCTACGAAGTTATGATAGCATCAGCCTTCTCATCAGCAAAACTATGCCTTTGAAATTGTGAGGGAAAATAGTTTTATGTCCTCTCAAACTCTAAGAACAAAAAAATTAAAGTTTTCAGTCAAGCAGACTCAAGTTTACAATCTATGCACCATATATCTTAAAATATTAATAACAGTCATTTTTTGTGGTAACAAGAAAATTTAAGATACTCCAAATTCAGTGGCAGCTGAGGATGACTTAAAACAGTTTTTCGAAACTCTGACTAAAGCCCTCTGTAAGAAATGCATCTTATCTCAAAGCCCAGGACATACACAGGTATACAAAACAGAAATTTCAAAACAATATCTATACCTGTTTTATGTGATATCCTCTAACATTTTCTTTTTTGTTCTAATGTGTATATTCCTTTTTTTTTAATGAAGTAAAACAGGGGAAAAACTGAATAAATATATAAAATCTGAGGACCTGCTAGAACCAACACTCTTTTTGACTGGCAAAGGTGTAATAGCATAGGATTAGGTGGCTGGAGAATATTTCTGAAGTACCAACTACTTTTTGTCCTCCAAGAATTTCTCCTCCCATCCTCCCAACCTGTCACTCCTCTCCTTTCAGAGTTCCAGAGTTCACGGACTCAGCAAGGAAAGGTGGGGCTAGGAAGCAATGGTGGGCTAGTCTTCACTTTTGTATTTCCTGATGCCTAAAACCATTAAGGAGACTGTGCTGGGTGGCCCTTGGGAGAAAAATATCAGAGAGAAAGTGAACCTTAGGAGAGTATCACTCAAAGAGGAGAGGAGCATAAAGAGAATAGAGAGGTGACTGTGCACCCCTAGGCCATGCTCAGAGCCCCAAGTCCAGGAAAAAGGAGCCCTAGACAGCCCCAAGGAGTGGTAGCCTTTGGATTCCAGGATGCAGTGCCTTGGTGTGCACGCCAGGACAGGACACAGAACCCTGGACCAAAAAGGCCATGCACACAAGAATAAGGGAATCTCAGGGGAGACTGGTGAGGGTGTGAGACTGACAACCAGACAAAACGGCCAGGGAGCCTCCTTCAAGGTCCTGACAGTATGGCAGACCCCAATAATTTAGCGACAATCTAAGAGAACAGGAGATGGAACCCTACCTTTACTATTATTAAGTTTTATTACCCAACCAGAATGAGGGCTTAAATAGAAATTAAGTTACTATAGGAAAATAAGGTTCCATTTCCGGTACACTTTAGTTCAGGGCTGAGACAACAATCACATTTCCCTCCTAGTGGGCTAAACCACATACATGATTCTCCTGCGAAGATTATTTCATAATCTATACTTCCACTGCTGGTTTTGTAACATTTAATTTTATAACATCAATCTATAAACAAAGCAAGACAACTTAACTGTAACTACTGCATAAATAGTATAAATATGTAAATAGTATAAATATGAACATTTTAATTGCTAAAATGGTAAATATCGATAGAAAAAACAAAAGCTTTGCCCTGACTGGTGTGGCTCAGTGAGCTGGGCTTCATTCTGCAAACCAAAAAGTCACCGGTTCGATTCCCCATCAGGGCACATGCCTGGGTTGCAGGCCAGGTCCCTAGTTGGGGGTATGTGAAAGGCAACTGATGGATGTTTCACTCACACATCGATGTGTCTCTCCCTCTCTTTCTCACTCCCCTCCCCTCTCTCTAGAAATAAATAAATAAAATCTTTTTAAAATAATGTTAAAAATAAACAAAAGCTTTATTTAAAGGACCAACTTCTTATGCCATACACAAGAATAAACTCAAAATGGATTAAAGACTTAAATGTAAGACCAGAAACCATAAAACTCCTAGAAGAAAAGATAACCAGTAAAATCTCTGATGTCTTTTATAGCAATATTTTTTCTGCTATATCTCTTTGGACAAGGGAAACAAAAAATAAACAAATGGGACTACATCAAACAAAAAAGTCTTTGCACAGAAAGAAAACCATCAATGAAATGGAAAGACAACCTACCGAATGGGAGAATGTATTCACCAATGATACATCTGATAAGGGGTTAATATCCAAAATTTATAAAGAACTCATACAAACTCAACACCAAAAAAAAACCAAACAATCCATTTTAAAAATGGGCAAAGGATCTGAATAGACATTTCTCCAAAGAGGACATACAGAAGGCCCACAGACATATGAAAAGATGCTGAACATCATTTATCATCAGGAAACCACAATGAGATACCACCTCACACCTGTCAAGAGTGATTATCATCAATAAATCAACAAACAAGTGCTGGCGAGGATGTGGAGAAAAGGGAACCTCCATGCCCTGCTGGTGGGGATGCAGACTGGTGCAGCCTCTGTGGAAAGCAGTGTGGAGTTTCCTCAAAAAATTCAAAATGGAATTGCCTTTTGACCCAGCAACTCCACTTCTGGGAGTACATCCAAAGAAACTCAACACTTATTCGAAAGAATATATGTCCCAGTGTGTTCACTGCAGCGTTGTTTACTATAGCCGAGCCATGGAATCAGTGCAAGTGCTTATCAATAGACAAGTGGATAAAAATGCTGTGGTACATATATACAATGGGACATTACATGGCCATAAATGAAAGAATGAAACCCTACTATGTGTGATAGTATGGATGGACCTAGAGGGTATGGTGTCAGTGAAATAAGTCAGTCAAAGACAAATACCCTATCGTGTCACTTATATGTGGAATCTAAAGAATAAAATAAACAACACAATTGAAACAGACTCACAGATACAGAGAACAGGCTGATGGTTGCCAGAGTGGGAGAGGGGTTGGGGGATGAGTGAAACAGGCAAAGGGAGAAAGAAGCACAGAGGGACAGTTACAAACCAGTCACGGGGACATGAAGTACAGCACAGAGAACAGAGTCGATAACACTTCAGGACTATGCATGGAGCCAGGTGGGTGCTGGAAATATCAGGGCAAGACGTTGTACAAAGTGTACGATTGTCTAACCACTGTGCTGTACACCTGAAATGGGGACAAAATAATATTGAATGTAAACTGTAATTGAAAAATAAAACCAAAAAAGGAAGGGATTTTTTTTTTAATTTTAAAGTTTAAAGTAATCCTGAGACCAAAAATATTGAGAACCACTGGTTTAAACCAGTGTTACTGAAATATTCTGTGACTTTAAATCATGAACATTCCTAATCAACAAAATTATTTACTGGACTAAAGTAAAAGATACACATTAAAGAGTTCTGTTTTTAGACTAGATTTTGCTTACTTATGAGATCCAGAAAGTTCAGGCAAGGCAAATAATCTGAATATCTTGCTTTAAAAACATTTTAATGATTTTCTGTCTGAATTTTCAGATTCTACATCAGTAAGCTTTAATTTAATGAGGGGGTACTTATTAACTGAAAAAATTAGTATTTAGTATTAAATAATTTATATTTTAATCTTTTGATACCTTATCTTCCCTCTTACCCCAAACCCCAAAGTCCCAACTGAAGCCTTTACACTCTGTTTACACTCAGATGTCTTTTTTGGACTCTGAACAGCATGCCAGCTTCATTCTAGAGCTACAGACGCTCCCTGTAACAAAGCTTATTTACAAGATACTCTGGCATCTATGCTGCAATCGCTCTGTGAAGACAGCATAAAGACGATGCCAACCTTGCCAATAAAACTGAGGGAAGAGTCAGGCTCTGTGGAAAAAGCCATGAAGAAAAGGGAGAATCATGAGTTGAAAGAGAAAATGCTTTTACTAAAAACAAAAAATGAAAATAAAAAAGTTATGCTAATTTAGTTTATGGCCTTTTATTACCAGCCTTCAACCCATTCTTAAATTCATCTCATTTACAATAACTAGGAGGCGGACACACAGAGCCTTACTGCACCCCGTTCACTAGAAATGATCTAACAGCAATAATAACCTACATTTACTGAGCGTTACAGTGGTGCCAGGCACTATTCTAACTAATGACTTCTACTCAGTATCTCATTTAATCCTCCCAACAAATCTAAGAGGTAGGTACTCTTATCTCACAGCTAGGAAGTGCAGGACACAGAAACCTGACAGCAGTCTCCCCACCCGTGGGGTGCTGGAGCCAGCTCCCACTGGTTCATGGCAGCAGATGGTTAAACTTGGGGGAATGTGGAGAGCAAGTTGCTAAATACATTCATTTTGAAAATTAAATTATATAAGCTTAATTTAATTATAATTAAATAAACTATATTACAAGCAAAGGTGATAAATCTCAAATCTCATCGTTTCCTAATTATTTTACGACACTGTACCACAATCTATGCCCTCCCCATTATTTCCTGTAAAGGAAAACACTATATAATGTATGCTACTGCATAACTCTTCCTAACTCCATGTTCTGTGATGTCAGGTTGGTGGCTTGAAACTAACCATGGTGGGGCATAGTTTTACCACAGAAAATGGCAAACACTGTAAATCAGGCCTTTTGTCCCCCCAGAGAGCTGGTTGTTAAACACTCACCAGCACAGCCCTGCAATCCTCCTGTAGACCACAAGCTCTTAACTGGACAGTTTTCTCTTTCACCTGATAAACATTACTCATTAATTTTGATTAACAAAGACAAATGGTTTTCACAGGACAACTTTGCTTTTATTTACATAATTAAAAAACATGAAAAGGAAAAGTAGTTCATGCCGTTGAACTACTACTAGTAGTTACTAGTAGTAGTAGTAGTAGTAGTTCAACGGCATGAACTACTATTTAATTAAGCTCTCAAAGAAAAACTTTGCCTTTCTGGTTCAAAAATAACATCCCAAGAAATAAAGAGGGGAAAAAAAGACTACTCTGTAAACAGCCAGAAAGGAATATATTTCCACCAGTTCCTACTAAACACAGTTCCTACTTACACAGTTCCTACTAAAGATTTAACTCTAACAGAAGAAAACATACTCAAATATAGTAAATTTTGTATCTTAAGAAGGGGCTGAGATTCGAGCTCAGCAATACCCTTTCATCACTACATGTAATCATCCTTCCATCAGTGCTTCACATCCAACAGATGGGGCCTTTCTGGTGCTTTTCTTCTTTCAGTAAAATGGAGCAACACCAACCAATTTCAGCTGACAAAAAGACAGCACTTGACATTGACTAATTTAGCAGCTGCCTTGTCAGAAGTTTGAGGCCTGCAATCATAAAAACCCAAAATCTACACTGTGCTTTCTATGCACAATGAACAAAACAGTTAGCTCCTTTCCTTGAATACTTAACTTTCCCCTTTAAGAGACACAAGTTCTAGATATCACTCTCCAAAATTTAATGTTCTCCATAACAAAATAACATGAAGTGACTCATCTGTGCATATAGACACACATGCATGATTAAAGGGCTTATCTTATTAATTTATTTATAAACTAGATATTCTTTTTACTCAGAAAGAATCATAATGGGCCCTGACCAGGTGACTCAGTTGGTTGGAGAATCATCTCATAAAGCAAAAGGTTGCAGATTCGATTCCCCATTGGGGCACATACCTAGGTTGCAGGTTTGGTCCCTAGTCAGAATGTGTAGGGGAGGCAACTAACTGATGTTTCTCTCTCGCTCGTGCTCTCTCTCTCTTCCTTCCTCTCTCTCTAAAATCCATAAACATACCCTCAGGTGAGATTAAAAATTATAATGGGAATATTATAGGTGGACATATTTTAATACTATCCATCTGTCCTACTGAGAGGGTTACATGTGTTGTAACTCCTCAGTAAAATCTCTGTAAAGCCAGAACAGTGAGTCTCTCATATCTTCATTCATTCAACAAGCAATTACCAGGTATGTAGTAACAATTTGTTACATTTGTTCAGCACAGATGCACTAGACTACACAATCATATATAGGATTATGTATTTGTTCTATTATCACCAATAAAATATCATAAAATTAAAATAGTTACCCAAGTTCAGAGTGGGAGGAGAGAATTACAGTAGTCCCCTCTTATTCTCAGGGGATCTGTTCTAAGACCCCTCCCCAGTGGATGCCTGAAGCCTCAGATAGTACCAAACCACATTTTTTCCTATATATACATACCTGTGATAAATTTATTAATAAGGCAATTTCATGAACAGAAGATCTGTTCTTACCATAAAACTTAGGAACCTCGACATGTATTTTTTCTTTCCTTATTATCAAAGACTTTCACCTTTTCGCTTAAAAGAAGCATTTTATGGCTGTTATGGGGCATATTTAAATTGCCATCACGGCTACTTTTGTTCTTTGGGTCCATTATTAAGTAATATAAGGGTGACTTGAACACAAGCAACGTTTACCAGACAGCTGATCCATCATCAAGATGGCTACTAATCGGCTAAGGGGTGGGCAGCGTCTGCAGCATGGAGACACTGTACAAGGGGATGATTCATGCCACAGGCTGGACAGAGGGGGCTGGCACGAGATTTTAGCACACCACTCAGAACAGCGAGCAATTTAAAACTTATTGTAAATTTTTAATTTTGGGATTTTCCATTTCAGTTTTCAGACCAAGACTGACCACAGGTAACTGAAACTATGGATGGGGGGGACTACTACATAAAGTGAGCTATGCACACTCTAACTCAGTAGTCTATATCACAATGTATGTACCACTACCTGAAGCTGCTTTTCTACAGAATGGCTTTGAAACAAGGGTAAGATATTTCTTTAAACAGAAAGCTGAGGTTGGATAATATGACCTCAGACCAATGTTCCCAAAACAATGCTCCATGGAACACAAATCCCATAAGATGTTAAAAAAGCTGTTGTTCAAAAAAATAGGGGATGCTCTGTCATCAGATACATGTGGGCAATGAGGGATCAACAAATTTAAGTAGGACTTCTCAGATTTGGGATTTGGCCTCTTTGGCCAGGAACACCTTACACAACTACAATGTATGTTGAGAAATGTTCATTGACCAGCACATTAGCCTAAGTTGGGAAGAAAAGTTTAGAAGAATAGAAAGTAAATCCACTTGACCATCTGTAGATTCTTTCCTCAGCACTGGGATTTCTAGCTTAATGTGCATGTTTTTGGTTTTCCTTGAATGTGCTCTGCCTGATGGCTGAATAGTCAATACCTCCCCACGCTTTCAGCCTCTGTTCGAATGTCCCTATTCCATAAACACTTCTCTGATTTCCCAGCCACATGGTCAAACCAGCACTTGTACAACTCACTTATGACGACCCACTGTATTAGCACTTGAAACAAATGAAAATGAGAACACAGCAACCCAAAATCTGTGAGACACAGTGAAAGCAGTTGTAAGAGGGTAATTCATAGCATTACAGGCCTAGTTTAAGAAACAAGAAAAATGTCTAATAAACAGTCTAAATTTACACTGAAAGATACCAGAAAAAGGATAACAAACGAAGTCAAAAGTGAGAAGAAAGATAATAATAAGGATTGAAACAGAAATAAACCAAATGGGGTCTAAAAAAAAATACAAAAGATCAATGAAACCAAGAGTTAGTTCTTTGAAAAGATAAATAAGACTGACAAATCTTTACCCAGACTCATCAGACTCATCAAGAAAAAAGAGAGGACCCAAGTAAATTCAATCAGAAGTAAAAGAGAATAAGAAACAACTGACACAAAAGAAATACATAGAATTATAAGATAATAACATGAACAACTATATGCCAACAAAGGACAATCTGGACAAAATTGATAAAGTCCTAGAGACATACAATCTTCCAAAACTAAATCAGGAAGAATCAGAAAATCTGAATAGACCAATTACAACTAATGAAATTGAAGCAATAATTTTAAAAATTACAACATACAAAAGTCCTGGGCCAGATGGATCTACAGATAAATCTTACCAAACATTCAAAGAAGAACTAACACCTATCCTTCTCAAACTATTCAAAAAAAAAAAAAATCCAAGCAGTAAGACTCTCAAGATCATTTTATGAAGCCAGTATTATCCTAACTCCAAAACCAGATAAAGACACTACAAAGAAAGAAAATTATAGGCCAACACCTCTGATGAACATAAATGCTAAAATCCTCAACAAAATATTAGCAAACCAGATCCAGCAATACACTGAAAAGATCATACAACATGATCAAGTGAGATTTTATTCCAAGGATTCAAGGCTGATATAATATCTGCAACTCAATAAACATGATACACCATATAAACAAAATAAAGGATAAAAATCACATGATCATATCCATAGATACAGAAAAAACATTTGATAAAACCCAGCACCCATTTATGATAGAAACTTTCAGCAAAGTGGGAATAGAGGGAACATACCTCACCATAATAAAGCCATATATGAAAAACCTACAGCCAACCTCATACTCCATGGGCAAAAATTAAGTGTTTCCCTTAAGACTGGAAACAAGACAGGATGTCCACTTTCACCTCTCTTATTCAACATAGTCCTGGATATCCTAGCCATAGCAATCAGACCAGAAGAAGTAAAAGGCATTTGAACTGGAAAAAAGAAGTGAAATTGTCATTATTAATAGATGGCATGCTACCATGTATACAGAACCATAATGATTCCACCAAAAACTGACTACAACTGATATATGAATTCAGTAAAGTAGCAGGATACAAAATTAATATCCAGAAATCATTTGCATTTATATATACCAATAATGAACTATCAGAAAAGGAAACTAAGAAAACAATCCCATTTACAACTGCATCCAAAAATAAAATACCTAGGAATAAATCTAACCAAAGCATAAAAACCGGTACTTGAAGAATTTTAAGAAACTGAAGAAGATACAAATAAGTGGAGTGTATACAGTGTTCATGAGCAGGAAAAATTAACATAATTAAAATGTCCATACTACCCAAAGCAACCTATAGATTCAATGCAATTCCAGTCAAGATCCTAATGCTATATTTCACAGAACTAGAACAAATATTCCAAAAATTTATATGGAACCACAAAAGACTCTCAATACCTAGCTTTGAGAAAGAAGAACAAAGTTGGAGGAGTCATGCTACCTGATACCAAAATATACAAGGCCATGGTAATCAAAACAGCACAGTACTGGCATAAAAACAGACACATAGATCAATGGAATAGAATAGAGAGCCAAGAAATAAATCCACACCCTTATGGTCAATTAATATTTGACAAAGGAGGCCAGAGCATACAATGGGGTAAAGACAGTCTATTCAACAAATGGTATTGAGAAAATTGGACAGATATATGCAAAAAAATTAACTAGACCATCTTTTTACACCATACTCAAAAATATACTAAAAATGGATTAGACTTAAATGTTAAACTGGAAACCATAAAAATTCTAGAAGAAAACATAGGCAGTAAAATCTTGTACATTGCTGTGAACATATTCATAGCAGCACAATTTACAAGCCAAGTGTTGGAAGCAACCTAAGTGCCCATCAGTAAATGAGTGGATCAAAAAACTACGGTACATTTACACAATGGAATTCTATGCAGCAGAACGAAAGAAGGAGCTCCTACCCTTTGCGACAGCATGGATGGAACTGGAGAGCATTATGCTAAGCGAAATAAGCCAGGTGGTGAAAGACAAATACCATATGATCTCACCTTTAACAGGAACTTAATCAACAAAACAAACAAACAAGCATAATATAACCAAAGACACTGAAATTGAGAACAGGCTGACAGTCATCAGAGGGGAGAGGAGAGGGAATTTCAGGGGAAAAGGGGAAGGGTTTAGAGCAACAAGTATAAAGGACACATGGACAAAAACTATGGGGGGGTGGAAATGGAAGGGAGGTGGGAAGGGCTGGGGTGGGAGTATAAGACAGAAAACTGTACAAGAACAACAATTAAATAAAAAATTTAAAAAAATCTTGTACATTGCTTGCAGCGATATTTTTTTCTGATATATCTCCTTGGGCAAGGGAAACAAAAGAAAAAAGAAACAAACTGAAGTACATCAAACTAAAAAGTTTTTGCAAAGCACAGGAAAACATCAACGAAATGAAAAGACAACCCACTGAATGGGAGAATAGAATGGCCAACAGACATATAAATAGATGTTTAACATCATTAATCACCATAAAAATGTAAATTAAAACCACAATGAGATATCACCTCACACCTGTTACAATGGCTATCATCAATAAATCAACAAACAGCAAGTGTTAGTGAGAATGTGGAAAGAAGGAAACTCCAGTGCTCTGTTGGTGGGAAAGCGGATTTCACAGTAGCCACTGTGAAAAACAGTACAGAGTTTCCTCAAAAAATTAAAATGGAACTGCGTTATGACCAAGCAGTTCCACTTTTGGAAATATATCTGAAGAAACCTAAAACACTAATTTGAAAGAATATATGCACCCCTATGTCTACTGCAGCGTTATTTACAATAGCCAAGATTTGGAAGCTGCCCCAGTGTCCATTAATAGATGAGTGAATAAAAAAACAGTAGTACTTTTACAGAGTGGAATGAATACTCCTCAGCCACACTAAAAGAAGGAAACCTTACTTTTTGCTACAGCATGGATGGACTTAGAGAGTATTATGCTAAGTGAAATAAGCCAGTCAGAGAAAGCAAAGTACCATATGATTTCACTTATATGTGGAATCTAATGAAGAAAATTTAAAAAAAGAAAAAGAAAGAAACAGACTCATAGATACAGAGAACAGACTGACAGTTGTCAGAGGAGTGAAGTTGGTGGCCTGGGTGAAAAAGATACAAGGATTAAGAAGGAAAAAAAAAGAAAGAACCCCATAGACACAGGCAACAGTATGGTGCTTACCAGAGGGAAAGGGGAGTAGCGGGGAGGTAGAAGAGGGTAAAGGGGGAATAAATTGTGATAAAAGAGACTTGACTTTGAGTGGTAAACACACAATATAATAACAGATGATGTATTACAAAACTGTATACCTGAAAGCTATAAATTTTATTAACCACTGTCACCTCAATAAATTCAGTAAATAAAAAATTAAAAATAAATAAAAGAGAAAAACCCATTTGGAAATAATAAAAAAAAAAAGGAAGGCAAACAATAAATTTAGTGCCACCTGAGTTTTAAAAACACAGATGCAGTAAAGATGTAAGTAGTCGCTGTATTAGTCAGGGTTCCCCAGTGAAACAAAACCAATAGATGATAGGTAGGTAGGTAGCTAGGTAGGCAAATTTTAAGGAAGTGGCTAATGCAATTGTGGGGGTTGGCAAGTCTGAAATCTGCAGGCCCAGCAGGATAGAGGCCCATGGAAAAGCTGATATTACATCTGAAGTCTGAAGGCAATCTGGAGGCAGAGTTCCTCTTTCTTTGGGGGATCTCAGTCTTTTCTCTTCAGGACCTTCAGCTGATTGGATGAGGCCTACCCATGTTATGGAGGTCACTCTACTTTACTCAAAGTCCACTGATTTAAATGTCAGTCTCATCTAAAAAATACCTCATAGCAACATGTAGACTGGTGTTGGATTAAAAACTGGGTACTATGGCCTAGCCAAGTTGACGCATAAAATTAAACTTCAGATTTGCTTTTCACATTGCAGGTATGTTTTTCACTATGGAGGAAGCTACTGACTGACAGGTTCATCCCACCCAGGGTTTGGGACTCTCTGTTTTGCATGTTCAGAGAACAGATTTTACCAGTTCACTGGGGATTTGAATGAGAATCTAGTAAATGTATTTATATTAACCAAGCTCCTCCCACAATAGTAGAAGAAGATGTGAGTACAAAAGATAAGGATGGGAAGGAGAATTTCTGGAGAGAGCTTGGTGATGTAAAGATTCCACCTGTCCTTCCCAAGAGAAAAATTGGTGTGCTTCCTTTCCTTTCCCTCAGACTTGGTAAGGAGAATTTCAAGGAGTTCAGTAAAGAGCTTAGTAGTCATTCCCCAAAGTTTGTGGCATGCCCCAGTGGACGTCTATCTGACCCACACCTGTCTGGCCAAGTGGTTACACTGGGGAAGAAACTACATTCACAGAAGTGGGTCTCATTTGCAAGTTTTCCCATGGAGTAGGAGGAGGTAGTAAGTGTAAGAACCAACATAAGACACCAGGGGAAACAAAATGTCAGTTGAGAGGAGCTGGAGATGTACAGCTAGATACTGGTGTGAAGGTAGAGCCAGAAGCAGAGGCACCAGCTGTGAGGCATCATCCTTGTCAGGAAATAAACCTGAGAGATCCTAGTGGGTAGTTAGCCTTACATATATCCAGAGCATAGGAAAGCAGTGTGAAATCAATGGTGGCCAGGAAAGGTATTTCCTGACTCTTCCCTCCTCTTTTTCAACCATGATGAAGCTCTGGGCTTCAGGACTGACAGAAGATGTGACAAAGTAAAGAGAAACCAAGAGTGAAACACCAATACCTCTCTTAGAAACGCATACACAAACTCATACATTCACTGCACAATTCTCACCTACAGCAGGCCAAATTGGGAACAAATCCAATGACACCGTGTGAGAAACCACAACACTCCATCCAGGGCCTAGAAGGTCATCTATGCAATCTTCATAGCTTTGCTTCTACTATCCTTGCCTGTCCCTTTCATTTATCTACTAAAGTCTTTTTACTCCTTTAAGACTGGTCAAATGCCACCATCACCAAAACCCTTTCCAGTCCACTCATCCAAATGAAGCCACCCACCCACTCTGCCCTGTTACTCCATTTTACCCTGCTCTGCTGCTTGGTAACTGTTCTAATGCTCCCCCCAACCCCAGACCCACTGAAGTGAGATCACCTGGTTGTCTGGAGGTCAAGGCTGTGACCCACAACTCTGTTCTCTAAACTGAGGAAAAGGAAGCCAAAATGCCTCCTCCCGGGTGAGTGAGGGCATCAACATCCCCAAGAAACCAAAGTGAAAATCCAAGGTTACCAGTAAGCACCAGAATTAGACGAACCTTGAGAGAGCAAATGAAGGAAGAGGGGGACTGATTAATATGTAGCCTCTTTTCTAGCTGTAAGTTCTAAATCATTCAACCTGATAAGCTACTCCTATCCCACACGAGAGCACACTGTTCTTCATCAATATTTGGGTTCACCACACAGTCTCTTTTCCATGGAACCCACTGATAAACACTAATAAATTCATACTTTCCATCTGATTTTTTCTACATTTTCAGTAGGACTACCTGACTTCTCTGTTTGTTTTTTTCTGTTTACCTTTTCTCAATTCAGTAATCTTTCATAAAATGATCATAACTGCATTTTAAATACCTTAACATCAGTCTTCACAACAAACATGCGAGAGGTCTGTATCCTTTTCCCGTTTTTACAGGTGAGAAAATGCAAAGATATGAAGTAGTCTGCCCAAAGTCCTAAAGCCATCTGGTTTCGGGGCCTGTCCTGTCTCCAGGACACAACACTGCTTCTCATGAATTCCCAGGTCTACGCACCAGTTTTCACTGACTTCATCTGAAGGTGGATTCTTCCTAATAATACGAGAAGACCATTTTAAATTTTCTCCTTTTTCATACTTCAGATCACATGTGGAAACTGATTACTCAGGAGGGCTTTCCTGCTAGGGTGGCCAACCATCCTGTTTTGCCAGGGACGGAGGGAGTGTGCTAAGAAGCAGGACTGTCAGTGCTAAAACCAGATAGTCCCAGGCAAACGCTCATGGTTGGCCATCCTATTTCCTGCAGACTTCCAGTCCTAGTCACTGCAATGGGTTCCTGTTAGCTTTGGTCCCAGGCAACTGAGGTCCTTAACTTTGATGATTTGTGCCTTTGACTACTGTGTTCTGCTCCTGGACTTGGCCACATCTACTGTAGAGACTCCAGCCAACCACATGTGGCACACAATCAGTTTCCTTCTCCTTTAAAAGAAAGTACCCCTAAAACCAAGCCATCATTTAAATGGATAGAGGAAGGAAGGAAGGAAGGAAGGAAGAAAGGAAGGAAGGAAGGAAGGAAGGAAGGAAGGAAGGAAGGAAGGAAGGAAGGAAGGACCAACCTGGTGCCTGGAAATAGGAATGTGCTACATGAACATCAAGCTCAGCCAGACTGGAATCCTGTCACTCTCCTTATACAAGAAAGCCCTTCAGAGTAAGGTGTGTACTGGATTTGTTAAAATAGTAAGATGGGGAAAAGGAAAAGCCTGGAAGTTAAAAATTCAACTGACCATGAGTGTGCAAAAGTCAAATTCCTATGGCCTAAGCTTGAAAAAGTTTGAATAAATAGGATAGGAAAACCTAAAGTTCTAGAAGGTTATATATGATGATAAAAGGCAGAGATATTAAAAAGCTATAAAAATGATGTTTTTTTAAAAACTTTAGAAGACACTATATAAACAGTCTCATTTACTAAGAAAAAAATTTTAAAAGAGAGACTTATTTAAAGATTGATTTAAAGGATGACTCTATAACCTTTAGGGATTTGTATTTAGAGAACACATTTGTTTGTGAATATTTAATTTAACTGAAAACTTTACATATGAGGTGAACACAACATGGCACCCACAGTGCAAATACAAAATGGGGGCTTTTTTCTGAAGGAAATTTTGAGTTGCAGTGAGATATCATTGGCTGTAAGGAGTGGTTCCGAGATGTGTGCCTAGACACCGCTGTTAAGGTGTCACTCCATGAGACAACACTGAGAAAAAAGCAAATGAACGTAAAAGGCTCACAGAAAATGATGAGACAGGCCAAGTCTACATTTCACTAACAGAAACCTTAAGCTTCCCACCTCAGTTTTCCAACTACTTCCCAACTTTCCTGTAGTAAGAATAATGGCAGCTAAAAATAAAGTAAGTAATGCCCAAAAGAATCTGGCAGCAAAGAAGCACCCAGAGGTCAATCTATCTTGCTCAAGACCCACAAAGTAAGTGGAGATGAGAACTCACCCCTTCCCCACATAAGGAAACTCAGTCAGCAATTAAGTGTCACCAACTGGTCAGCTGTATATAGAAGCTCTTGCTATTGTACACAGGTCAAAGTCCAGAGAGACTCCAGAACCAAGATGCATTATCTTTAAAGAATATGGCTAATCCAGTGAAATCACCAACAAGCAGCAACAGCAGTTTCGTTCCAGGCCTCATGCCACCTCTCAAGTTCAGTGAGAGCCGGAGCCACAGCAAATGTGGCAGGACCACAGTAACTGAAGAGAGAAAATGCTCAGGACCCATCTGTTCTGACCTGTCTTCCAGATGACCCCACTAACAGCCCTGGGGTCAACATAAAGAATTCACTGACACTTCACCCCCAACCATCGTTCTTTACCCCAACCATGTTGACCATGTACAAAGCAAGATTTTTGGTTTGGAGATTTTTGAGGCAACAAAAAGATGGTGTGTTAACCTGACCTCCTGATTATAATTTCATTTCCCACTTTTTAAAAATTATGACTATCCTTCTAGGTGGCTTTATGTGTGTCTGTGAGCACTCAGACATACCGAGAAAAGTCTAGAAGAAAATAACACAGTAATATTAACAATGATTATTTCTGGATGATGGGAATTTCAGGTAATTTTTTTCTTCTTTATTCCTCTATATTGTTTAAAACATTTATAATGAGCATTAATAGGGGGAAAGACAGTAGAGCTGTTTTCACTTTTGAAATATAAAAATAAATTAATTCACATTGTGTTGCCCATTTTTCTGACCATTGAGAAACTCAGCGATGTGGGGAGGCTAAACAGTCTTTGTACTTCTTTTTTCTTTTCAGTGGTCTGTTTCTGTGACCGGCCTGTTTACATCCTTCGCCATTAAAATTTTGGAAAACAAGAGTTTGGGTTATTTTTTTCACTGAAAACCCTCATATTATGTATTATAATATAAAGTATGCCCTTTATCTGTCATTTAACTTGCATATTTTTCTCATTTTAAAAACATAACTTTTCACTTTATGTACGAATTTTTTTGCTATTCATATATTCTTAATGTTTACATAGCCAAGTAGATTTGGCATTTGTGTCTTGCTTAAAGAGATATTCCCTACATTGAAATTATAAAACAGAATTTCTGCCAAAAATAAATAAACCTTTGGATTCTTATAAGCCTCGCCTAACAGACCTTTATTATAATTCCCAGGGAGGTATGCAAATCCAACATTAAGCACTGCATTTTTTAGGGTATCCCTAAGACTTGAGCTAAATCAATATGAAGGGTTTGTGTGAGCATGACAAAGTGGGACTTAAACCAAAATGCCTAAGCACTTAGGCTATCAGGGCTAAATGAGCAAAACCAAAAAAAAAATGGAAATTTTTGCCGAAATATTTGTTTTCAAATAAGCTCTAACCAACTTGTGATAACACAGTGCTGTGATCAATGAACTTTAAAAGCACAAAATGCTGATTTGAATCTCTGATAGTTTCTTTTTCATGCTGTTTTTTATTTTATGTTGTTTTAATGCTTGTTACCCTTAACGAGGAAAACCAAAAGTGCTGCTTAAGGCAGGGTCAGGTGAGATATGTTTAACGACTGTTTTTCCTGGTTGGCTTTTGGCATGTAGGTGACTTTCTGGCATTGTCCTCGGCTTTGCAGGGCACTCAGGCAGCTGTGCCCCTTCCCTGTCAGCGGTCAGTGGTCAGGGCATCGTTTTCTCCCTGGCTCAAGAACAAGGTCTTTCTGTTTTCTTTGAAATGTGAGAGATTCAAAGTACCTTTTAAAGTCCTTTTCAATTCACATTTTACATTTAAATTCTCCTGGATATAGATGAAGAGAAGGACCACAGCACAAGTGTATTTTTCCAAAATGTTTTAAGAATTTTGAAAAACTATGAAAATGCCAGGCTCTGCCTGAGAGCCCTATTAATGTCATTCACATTAATTCTACTTTATTAAAATTTGGAATTAAAAGGAATGTATGACTTGGCATTTACTTCAAGTCACACAGCACAATTATGCTATCCAAAATGCCCAAATATTTCAATGTCATGAAACTTGAGAGTTAATTACCCAGGCACTGTAAGATAAGTGCTTTATAAACACAAAGGCAGATTTAGATGCCTTAGTGTTAAGCTTATTTTTAAAAGTTGTTTTGCAGGAGTTATTACTTCTAGGCTGAAAATATAAACTAATGAAGTTTCGTTTCTATTAAGAAGGAGATGAACTTCTAAGCTGAAGCAAAAAATGTATCCAGTTAATTTCAAAATCAACTTAGTTCATTCTATCATTGGTACTGAATTTTTTAAGCTTCTACTATTAAAAATCTTTATAACCACAAACTTTAATTTTATCAGAAACATTATAATAAGCTACCATCTTGACCTAAGACTAAGAAATTGGAAAAGAGTCCAAGCAAATCTTTTAATATTCACAATTTCAGGAAAAATATTTACAATTCAGAGTACTGGTAAGACCTCTCTCAAGATACATTACAAAGAGGGTGATGTTCAGCTGGTAATAATTTCTTTAATCTGTTAATTCATGCACCAAAAGGAAGCGTGGCTGGGAGCGGTAGGGCTCTAGGGTCAAAGTTACAGCTCTTTGAACTTGGGTATCAATGCTGAATTGACACGAGAAGGTTGAGACACAAAAGGATTGTGTGACATAAATGAAAATCCACTCACCTGTTCACTAGCTCAAGGTTACCTTTAAACACCCACCAGCACCGTGGCTCTGACACCCACAGCTCTGTCACTCGGCCATGCTGTTTAACATCTCTGGGTGTCAGTTTTCTCATCCCCAAAACGGCAGTCCTAACAGTGTGTACCTCACCGAGTTGCTATGAGCATGACATGAATTAACACTGTAAAGTGCCTTAAGCAGGTCGGAAGCACAGTAAGTGGGTTTGTGTTTAATGAACTTCAATTTTACAAACTGCTTCTATCCTCCATCTCTATGACCTGCCTGTAGTCCAGGTGATCCAACCAGTCAGCACCAAAAGTGGCCACAATTTCTATGAGAGAATCCAGGGGGCAGCAGTGTGAGGATGAAAAGAAACTATCCAAAATGACTGGAAGTGATGCACCATGGTGACACACACAGGAAAACTGGCCAGAGTAGCTAGCCATGAGCTGCCCTGCAGCTACACAGACAAATGCTTGGTCTGTCCTGAGGCTTAGTTGTCTCTGGGTGAGTCATTACACCACAGACCAATGAACCACATTCAAACGTCCTGCATTAACACTGGAACTGAGTTAGACAGGAAGCACAGAGCAACCACTACAAAATGAACGCTGATATGGGCTGGACACTACATCTCCACATTGTGACGTAGAGATGATTGCCTGTTTTTCACAGTAGAGAATACGTTGTCATCACAAAACTCGTAAGTAGTGGGCCAAGCTCACACCAACATCCCTGATTCTAGTTTGTGGATTTTCTCCTACATAGTGCCCCCTTTGGTTCATAAAAACTAATATAGAGTAATTCAGAGAGGAAAGGAAAATTCACTCAAGTCTTGAATACAGTATTTCCCAAATTTGTGAAAGGTTGAATGTTAAAACTAGAAATGCAGAGAGAACTACAAGGGGGACCCAAAAAAGCCCCAGAATTATTTTCTGGAGGGCAGGCCCTTTGTAGTACAGGCTTCCTTGGCTAGGTGAGTGTTCTAGGAACTCATCTGTATCTGTGTACCAGCTGGTGTTGTTGTGAGAGGTTGTGTTCACCTTCAGTGAATTTTTTTTTTGAAGACTCTTTCAACACATTTGCTCATTTCATGATGGCAAACATGTGACTGGTCTTCCACCATGACAATATACCTGCCCACACTGCACTGAGTGTTCAGCAGTTTTTGACTAAAAAAGGGCATGACCCCCCTCCCATCCTCCTGATCCATCCAATCTTGTTCCAAATAACTTTTTTTTTTTGTTTTCCTGGATGAAAAAAGTCCTCAAAAGGAAACATTTTGCAGATGTGGAAGAGGTGAAACAAAAAACGGCAGAAACACTAACAGGCATCAAAATTGCCAAGTTCAAAAACTGTTCTGAGCAGTGGAAAAACCATCTTGATAGGTATATTACATCAAATGAAGAGTACTTTGAAGGTAAATGAAGTTTAAACATGTAAGAATAAATACACAATTTTTAATAAATAAATTTGGGGGGCTTGGGGTCCCCCCCTCAGATGGTAACTGCACTCCAGGCACTTTAAAAGCAATAGGGAAAGGTTTGGGGCAACAGGAACAAGAATGTGCTGCTGGTGGGAGGAAACTAGCACAACCGCTTTGGAAAACAAAACGGCATCATACCTAGAACACTGAAAATGAACACAGACTCAGCCACTCTACTCCTATATATATCCCCTCGACCCAGAAGCCTAGCATACTGACACCAACATTGTCATATCCAAAACCTGGATATAATCTTCCTTTCTTAAAACCTCAGCCCAGGATATTTTTTATTTATTTTAGAGTGAGACAAAAGGAGAAAGAGAAAGTGAAACATCAATGTGAGAGAGGAACATCTACCAGTTGTCTCCCATACACGTCCCAACTGGGGATCGAACACACAACCTAGGCATGTGCCGAGTACCAAACCTGCATCCTTTGAAACCTGGGTATATTCCACACTGGAATACTACACAACAGGGGGACTCACAGCAGTAATGCCTAGTAACCTACAGCAGATGGATGAATCTACAGCATAATACTTAGTGTAATAAAGTAAGTCAGAAAAATGCATACAGTTTTATTCCACTAATATAAAGTTCAAGAAGCTATAAAATCAAGGAATACATTGTTTATAGAATCATCCACATGTGCATTAACTGTAAAAGAAATAAGAAAGTTGTAAACACAAAATTCAGGGTGGCAGTAATTCCAGGAGGGAGAGGAACGTGGTCAGGGAGAATGTTGTGCTCTGCATGTTCGTGCCCTGCCCACCCCACAACCAATTCACAAGTTGAAACCATAATCTCAAGGCGATAGGAGGTGACGAGGTTATGGTGATGGAGCCCTCATTAGTGAGGTTAGTGCCCTTATAACCAGGGAACCCAGAGAGCTCCCTCACCCCTTGCACCATGAGAGAACACTATAGACAACCATCTACGAACCCATAAACGGCCCTCACCAGACACCAAATCTGCCAATGCTCTGATCCTGGACTTCCCAGCCTCCAAACTGTGATAAATTATAGCTTTGTTGTCTAAGCTACCCAGTCTATGATGTTTTAGCAACCTGAATGGATGGAGACAGAGGACTCCATGCAATATGGGCATTCTTTCTTAAGCTCAGTACTCAGATGATAATTTCATAATTTTTCAAAACTGTGAATTTAATTTCTAATCTTTTACATGTGTATTTTTTATAAAATAAAGTATTTTTAAAACAAGTAGGAAAGGTCAAGTTTACTCTATTAATTGATGAAAGCAATATAGTCATATAAGCAATAGCCACAAAATAAGAAAAATGAAATGAGAGATGGAAAGCTGATACTCCCTGAGTGGCTATGTGCCAGGTCCATGCTGGAAACTTCCATATCGTTAACTTTGTAAAATAAGCATAGATGTTTTATGGGTTTCAGAGGAAAGAGAGAGGACACCTGGTTGGCAACAGGAGCTCCTACAGAGGGTAGCTCTTTGACTCTTGCCCGAGGATTGGGTAATGCATTTGAGTAATTAGTAACAGGGAGACTGGGTGTCTCAGGGAGAGAAAGCAACACTTCAAAAGAGGGCAGCACAGGGACCTGGGTATGTCCAAGAAACAAATGTCCAGTTTGGATCTTGCTTAACTCTATGCAGTGAGAGGTATAACTTGTCAGTGTAAATTAGTTCCCAAAGCTGAACTCTGCGAAGAGTCTGATGACCCCGAATAGCCTACTGAAATCCTCAAGCCTGTACTGCTAATTTATTCATAATTTAATATGACATAAAAAGAATGTTTTGAATCAGACTTATTTTGCTTCTCCAAAGTTCTTCAGTAAATCAGATCATCTTGAACATCAGCTTATGCCACCACCAAAGGGGAAAGTTCAACTTCAAATCTATTTTTAATGGAAGATACATCAATTAACTGAAAACAGGGCAAACTTCAAATCATTTTTGCTGTCGACTGCACACACTTTGTGTTTTCTCAGAAATAACACTAAGAACAGCTATTATCAGCAGTAATAACATTCATTCTGGAGGCTGTAGGACTCAGCATCTGGTGCCACAGTCCACTCGCTCTTTCCATTCTGGTCAAGAGCAGGGGTTAGTTCAAACATGTTAAACCTGTCTTCTCTCATTTTGCCTGAGATCCTGACAGCAGCCTATTCTCTCTGTCCCAGAAGAACACACATATGATCCATTCTTGCTCTACTAAACTTTTGGAAATGTTTTAAGCTAAACTTAGCATTAAACTGTTCTATTAGAAAAAAAATCCTGCAAGTTTTAAAGAGATCAAACAAAAATAATTTCAAACATACATGAAACAACTTCGATTACTTATAAAGATAAGGCTTAAAAATATGGGGAAATACAGTAGGGGAAAAAGAAGAAGAGAAAAGCTATCTATCATAAAATTTCATGCTTGAAAAAGTAAAACCAAAAACTCTTTTGGAAACAATGACAGCAAGCATAAAGTTTTATAAAGCATTTTAAAAGTAACTTCTAAAAGAACCAACATTATTTTATGGCATGCTTATCAAATGCAACATTACACACAAAATTACCTTAGTCATCAACCTCAAGCTAACTCTCTTAAAACTTCACAAAGCTATAATATCAGATTTGCATCTTAAAGACAATTCAAACATCCTTTAAACATTTGCCAAGCTGTCAGTTGTTCTAGAACATGATTTGGTTCATTTTAGAACAAAAGATTTCCTTAACTATGGGTGTAAATCATGTGGACCATGACTCAGATGTCCTGTATTTTAGGCCCGGTTCCTACATTTACCAATTGTATGAACTTGGGCAGGTCAAATGTTCTAAGCCTTGATTTTCTATTGTGGTCTGCTCTCATATAGGAAGTTTGGTAGGATAAAATAGATGGACAGAAGAGTAACTGAATATAAATATGTGAAATCTTGCCCTGGCCAGTGTGGCTCAGTTGGTTAGAGTATCTTGCCCTGCACTAAAAAGTCTCCAGTTCAACCCCTGGTTAGAGCGCATGCCTAGGTTGTGGTTTCAGTCTCTGGCTGGGGCACATACATACAAGAGGCAATTGATTGATGTTTCTTTCTCATATCGATGTTTCTCTCTCTCTCCCCCTCCTTTTTTTTAAAAAATGTAAAATCTTGTAATATGTTATTATAAAGTATTGAAAATATCACATTTTAGAAAAGCCCACCTATCACTTTCCCCCATTAACTACGCTTACCAGGACCACCACCCCCAGCAGTCAGGGGCAAGCCACCTATCTGGGCAGCCAGAGCGCCTGTGCCTGCTGCATCTGCCGTGCTCTCTTCACAGCGGATGCTGCGTTGCAAAAGCTGTGCGCTAAACCACAGGCCCCACGAGACCCTACATCACTTGTGCTGGGCACAGACGGTCATCTGTGGGATGTTGAGTGGATGCTCCAGGGTGAAAAAGTTAACACATGACATCAGCGCATGCAGAATAAATAAAATCCCAGAGGCAAGTCTCATTCCAGATTTCCTCAGACACATTCAGAGAAAGATGTCTAGGAAAATAACTTCCTGGTACCAAAAAGCAATTCATTTCCTTCCTGACTACTTCGAAGGCAGGTGGAGGGGAAGCCCTCTTGATAAATGTAAACCTCAGCGAGTATGGGATATATAGCCTCAATAATCTCCTATTTTCTACCAAATTATGTATAGTCAGTATTCTCAGTTAAAGCATAATTCTCTGGGCTAGGCAAACATCTGTTCACATCAAGTTATTTTACAAAAACTGAAGTCAATTGCTGCTTTGATTAAAACTTTTTCCATTGTCTCAACACTTTTCAGTTCTCTAACATTAGAGAAATTAAAGTAAACAATTAAGAAGGAAAACTCAACTATCTTATTGGAAACTATATTTTAGAATAAGTGAGACAAAAGAATCGTGACATTAAGGTGGTAACACCAACCTACAGCTAAAATTTACAGTGAACAAAATAAAACTGTACAATGGTCAGACAATCCAAACTGGAGATTTTTTTTCTGGAAGGGTTTTAATGGAAATACTGTACTAGGTCATATTTTACATAAATTTAATATACAAAATGTGCTATACTAGTATTTGGGTATTAGGACATTAATTTGTCATACAGTGTTTGAGTCCCGTCAAATACAAATATTTCAAGCCCCCATGACACGCTCTTCACTCTGCTGGGGTCTGATGCAGGGTCATCTAAAAATAGCAGCTGGAGATGCAGTCAATCTCCCAGGCAATGCTGAAGAGGCGCCTCTAAAAGGCAGGAGTTGTAGTTTAAAGAGACAGTACAGCTTATTAAACCTCTCAGAATAAAGCCCAGATGGAAAGCCATCGTTTCCTCATGGCACAAGTGCCTGTGTGCAAACACTGTGGTCATATTGCATCTTACCCCATTCTTCACACACATCAGGCAATAATCATCTTTCTAAGGGTAAAATACATCAGAAGACCCAGAATTGTCAGGGTTCCTAGAGATCACCTGCAACAGTGGTTCTTAAACTGGGGCATGCATCAGAACCGCCTGTTAGCTCCCATATCCTCTTGCCTACACAAAGATATCACTCTGAAATTGTCCCTCTTTTCCTGTAACATTTTCCCCTCCACTGGTTCACTCACATGGGCATATAAGCATGCTGCTATTTCTCCCATTATTTTAAAAAATTACTTGAGCTCTGGTTTCTCCACTACCACCACCCCATTTTTCTCTTGCTCAAATGCAGAACCCCTCAAAAAACTGTCCATACTTACTTTGTCTAACTTCTCTGTTCCTATTCTCTCTTGAAATTCTATTCAATTCTCATCCTCACCTTTGAACAGAAGCCACTCATCACAAGGACACTAATGTCCCGACATACACTGCTCAATCCAATGGTCAGCCTCGAGCTTCATCTTGTTTGCTCAGTCAGCAGCATTTGACTCCATTTATCCAGCCTTCCTGCCTGAAGCGCATCCTTCGGTTGGCTTCCAGAACACCATGTACTCTTGGTTCTCTTATTACCTCACTGGCTGTATGAACTGAATTGAGTCCTTTAAAAAAGGTATGTTGAGGTCCTAACCACCAGAACCTAAGAATGTGACCTTATTTGGAAACAGAGTCTTTGTAGATTTAACCAGGTTAAGGTGAGGTTATTAGAATGGGTTTTAATTCACTATGACTGGTGTCTGTATGAAAGGTGAAATTGAGACAGACAGGCACAGAGGGAATGTGACTTGAGTGAATCACCTACAAGTCAAAGAATGCCGTGGGTTGCCAGCAAACACTAGAGCTAGAAGAGACAAGGAATGCTTCTCCCCTAGAGTCATTAGAGGGAGCATGGTCCTGCTGACACTTGGACTTCAGACGTCTAGCTTCCCGAACTCTGAGACAATAAATCTCCATTGTTTTGAGTCACCCAGGTTTTGGTGCATTATTATGGCAGCTGTAGGAAACTAATACAGTGGCTCATCCTTTTTAGCATCTAGGATAGTTTCTCATCTCCCTGACCTTGGGATGGCTAAGGGCTCAGTCACTGTCACTCTTTGCTTTTCTGTATATATACCCACAACTGTGGATCTCAGGGCTTTAAATACGTACTCTGTGTTTATGACACCAACCCAGACTTGTCCCCTGATCTCCATACTCATATGCCCACCTGCCTGCTTGACACATCTTCCTCTATTTGACACCTCATACCTAATGCCACACTCTGAACTCTTGATTCTCCCCAGAAAGCCTGTGCCTCCTCCAGGCTCTCCCATTTCAGTAAAATACTACTCATTGACCAATTGTTCAGAGAAATTTTTAAGAAGTGATATTTGGCTCCTTGCATTTTTATACCCCACAGGTCAAAGGTAAATGCTGGGTGGCTCCATCTCCAAAATATATTCCAAACATGACCTCTTCCAACCTCTTCCATTAATATTACTACCACAGTGCAAACCCCACCACTTCCCATATGGATTACTGCAACAGACTTCTAATGGGTCTCCCTGCATCCACCCTGCCTCCTCCATCCTCTTCCCAACATAGCAACCAGACAGAACTTTTAAAACATAAATCAGATACCATCACTTAGAGTAAAAACAAAAATTCCTACAAATCACCTAAAAGATCGTATATGATTCCTGCTTCCCTCAGCCCCACCTCTCTGACTTCACCTCCGCCTTTGCCCTGTACTCTCTCCATTCACTGTCCTTACTTTTTTCCAATACACCAACATGCTTTACTTCCCACCCCTATTTGCTCTTGCCCCAGATATCTGCAGCTCACCCCTCACATCCATCAGGTCTCTGGTTCAAGCATTGCCTCATCAGAGACCATCCCTGACATCTGCATAAAATAAACTGCCCCTCAACCCAGCATTCTCTTTCCCTTTCTTATTGTTTCCATAGCATCCATCACCATGTGACAGATGAGCTATTTACTCATTTTTAAAAATCCATCTCTCTTCACTACAATGAAGTTCCATGAGAGCAAGGAAACTATTCTATCCCCAGCCCCTAAACTGGGCCGTGTGCTTTGTAGGCACAGGAGACATATGTTCTGAGTTAATATATAAATTACAAAACAGGGAGAGATTCCTGACATAAGGGGAAAGTTGCTTTTGTACCAAAAAAAAAAAAAAAAAAAAAACACATTTTTATCACTTCTTGGCCTTTAAGGCTAAGATCAAGTGCAGAAACAACATTTTCACAAGTTCATCTACCCAAACTTCTCCAAAGTTGGGACAAGCACCTCTCCCTCTCAGCATTGCGAACACTGTGGTCATAAAAGAACATTCGGAGATTCTGTGAAGAAGTAAAACTCTTCAGATTTTTTTATGAAAAAGAAAATAAGTAGGCTAATATCATTCTCCCTTTAAACAATATTTTTGCCCCTAAACATGCTGGGTCTTCCTCAGCCTCGCAGTCCCGAGGGAATTGAGCCACCTAAATAAAATGACACTTTTGGCATTAGTTTCTTCCCTGCAGGGGTGGTACCTGGGTCAGCTCTGTCCTTACAGTAGCAATGCCATTATGCAGACAATAATCTGTACATTGTCGTACTTCATGTTAATAGAAGCAGTAGGTGCAATCACATGGCCACAGAAGCCAAGTATCTGCAGAAGGAAATGATCATCCTGAAATTTATTTTCCTACTTCCCATCATGCAAGCACGCTGCAAAGAGGTAAGATGTAAGACGAGAACACTGAAGCAGTCAGTGACAGTGGCATTCTGTATGGACATGGCGGCAACAGTTTCTGAGGTTTAAGTTTATCAGACTGACTTTGATTTCATGTGCCAAGTTTTTTTCCATTAGGATTTCAGCAGGTGCAATGTAATGAATCAATACAGCTAAATTCTTAACCACTGAGCTAAGAAAATTCCCTATCACAATGTGTCAGAGTGAGAGACAGCTGAAGTTGCGGGGAGGGGAAAGAGGGAAAAGGCCATAAAAAGGAGATGAAATTTTAGGAGTCTGTCATGTACACCCAAGAGTACCACCAGATATGTGGTTCCTTTGTTTTCCCTAGCTGAAGGATTTAGACGTGTGTTATACGGCCAACCCCTAAGCCCCCACCAGTCAACACAACAGATTAGGACTTGAAATGGGGTCACTGAAGGTAACGGTGTTAAGACATCAATTTTTAAAACATTTTGAGCTTTTGAGAAGGATATGCACATACAAGAACAGACAAGGAATAGGGTGGACACTTTGTGGCCAAGGGGGTGAATCAGAAGAGTAATTTTGCTGCAAAGGAGACCCAAAGGTGGCAGTTAAATATGCAAAAGGTAAAACAAAACCAAAAAAGTTGCACAAGAAGCCCCAGATTATGAGGGCCAGAGTGATGTCAGCTTGGGGACACCTGGGACATCACAATAGATGCCCAATATTGGACATATGCCCAATATGCACAATATTGCTCTAGGGACTGAAAACCACAGCAAAATCCCTGGCATTTACATGGGACTTTCAACAACACACACAGTTATGATCTGCTCCCTCACACCCTTCAGGCTCATTCCCCACCTCAGTTGCCCAGCACTCACGGGGCACATTGCCGGCAGTGCTCACTCATCATTCCACACATGCCACTGAGGGCAGGGGCTGTCTTAGTTCTGTGTGGTACCTGCTGCTCTAGATTTGCAAGTAATACTAAATCAGTAATAGTCCTTAGACACCTTATATTTTAGACTAACATTAAAATAATGTATTCAATTAAATTCAACAAGTAAAAGTCATAATGAGTAACATGGAGTTGAAAAGCCTCTTTAACGAAGTCCATGGAAACATGACTGAGATCATCCAAGGTTTTCTGTTCAAACCTAGAGAATCAAGATTGGTTATAGTTTCTTCCTGATTCTTACTGCCAAACAGAAGCGCTTTTAAATATCTCTAATGTTAATGGACTGCTTTGTTTGTTGTTTAAAAATCACAACAATGATGAATGCTTAAAATAGGAAACTAGCACATATTTAAATATGTAGCAGAGGTTAAAAACAATCTGAATTCAAATGAATTTTCTAAAAATATATACATTTCCTTTCTGATTTCTACAGCTTTCTTCACTCCTTAAAAACTTTTATGCTATTTTGGGGTTTTTCTGCACAGTCAAGATAAGCACCGATTTTAATCTGGTAAGGGCGTTTCCTTCTCAGGGAAACAATCCAGGTCGGCAGCCACAACCACCGTAAATACAATGGCGGAGGAGAGAGAAAAGGAAAATTCATGATTTCACATTCAGTACGTAGGGCTCTAAATCAGCCTCAAGAAAAAAATTAACAAGGCACACAATCCCCTTTGGAAGTCTAGTTTTATTAACCATTTAAGGCAACTGAAGGTTTTTATTAACTTTCCTAATTAAATACATTCTGCTTCTTCATTAAGTGTTATTGATATTTTTAAAGTACTGATTTTAGAAGATGTGTTTCTCATTACTATTTCTAAAAATATTGCAAACCATGTTTTTACCATATCAAAATTAAACACTTACTTATAAATGCCCATAATTGGAAATGCAATGTAAATTCTGTTCTAACAAACCAACCCACTGTGTGGTAAAGATAATTAGCTGAGATACTATTACACTGGGTGCTATGGTGAGAGGTGCCATAGAGATGTAAAGACAGATTTTTAAAAAATAAATAAAAGCAGACTGAACAAAGAAATTAAGTAGTTTGTGCCAGCAAGAAAGAAAAAAAAAGAATACCTTTGAGAATGAGATAGGCCAAGAAGGGGCAGATATTACGGGGCAGAGGGGCTTTTTAACTGGTATGAGAAATGTGTGCTGGAATAAACATTTAGTATAGGTAGTATTCCCTATATATCTGAATATACCCAATAATGAGTCATCTTGACTTTTTACTGAATTGAAAGGTTTTTTTCCTCTTGATGGCACTGGAAAAAAAGGCTTCATAAACATGAAGGGGGGTTGAGAACAGGGAAAAACCCCTTTGAGTAATGAGAAAAATCTGACCCACGGCACATGTTTTTGTTAAGAGGAATACTCTACTCGTACGTTTAAATCGTACAATTCATTTTCTCTTGGACACACTCTGTTTAACACATAAATAAATAAAAGTGTTGTTTTATTTTCTTCAAACATGACATAATTTGGGAAAATGTGAGATGATTTTTAAAAAGCAAGTGTTAAGGGCAAAAATTAGTTACACAGCCTCAACCTTACAAAAAAAGAAAAACTAGGATTGAGTAATTATTTTTCTACACACAATGCCTAAAATGAACTAAGTACTTAGCAGATGCTCAGAAAGTATTTGATTAAGAAGAAAGAAAGGTGGGAAGGAAGAAAGCTGTTACCTTCTCAATCATAGGTAGGTAGAAATGGTTCTAAAACACTTAGTGTCTTAACTCATGTTTCTTTTTGCAGAAGCTGCCCCATCCACCACTACTAGGGTCTTCACTCAAATCAATGGCATTCATTGAGCACCTACTATGTATGAGGATTGCCCCTTTTCTGTCTGTCATTCGCTATTAGCCTTTAATCCTGCAGCTGAAAAGCCTCAGGGGCAGTGAGCAGATGGGACTAGTAATAGTGTATCACTTGACCCAGCAACACTTTCACTCCACCTGGCAGAGTATTCCGGGAACAGCCACTGGAAAACAAATTGCACCAGGTAAGAATATTAACTAAGGCAGGGTGATGGGTTTCCGGAGAAATTACATGTGACAAGTAGCCCTTCTGTTCTTAGCATCTGCAGCTGCACACCTGTCTTCTACCCAGTTATTGTCAGCTCTCCTTTCCTTCCACACGCTCATCCTCAATTCCTCCTCATCTTAGACTAATAGTTTGGCCAAATCAGGACCCATCAATCTTTCCACATCAGCATTAAGCTGTATGGAAGCTAGAAGAGAGAGTGAAGTAGATCTTCCTAAGACTTAGGGTCACATCCCTTCATTCTCATAAGCTTGGAAAACTCATTTAAAGTCCACTTGGTTTCTCCTTCCTATCTTTTAAGAAGTACATGCTTCTTAAAGATGTCAAATTTCCTTTCACACATGCTTTTACAGATGAGACATATTTTATAACATATTATATATTGGGAGTCATTGAAAAAAATGCTAGTTATTAGTGAACCCATCAGGAAAACAATAATAATCTCCTAAATAAATGAATAAATTTGCTACTATTCCTTATAAAGATGATAGCAATTCATTGTGGATAAATTTTAGTCATGTTAATGCTTTTATAAACTAAAGTAAAAGTTAAGAATTGCAACAAAATTTAGTGAATAAAAGAGATCTGATCTAAAAAAGAAAACCAGAAAATGGAATGACATACACCTACCTTGTCTACAACAAACAATGTCTGAAATAGTGATCTGAAGGAAGGGGACACTGGCCCAGCAGTGGTGAGCAATAACACCAGCAGAGAATTATGAATAAAGCTTTATTTTAAGCCTCTGGCTTTCCTTTAAGAAGCCACGATTTTAATATTCTTTGCTTGGACTTACCCCCCCCCCCACACACACACAGTAGCACGAGACATAACAATGAGATGGCTTTTCTTAAGAGTTCATTTACTAGATCAAGTGTGCTTTAGAATCTTAATTCTGATCTAGAAAACCATTGTTCTCTTAGAATTTCACTGAACATTTATATTCATGGACTATTTAAGGACACTTCAGAACTATTTTCATCAAGCTCCATTTGCTCCATTTTACAGAATAATTGGAACACACACCAAAAACGTTTAAAGGCCTACGTTTCTAAAATAATTTGACTTTACTTTTAAAATTGAATACATAAATGTTTAAAAGTGCTATTCTAAAAATTCACTTTCATGATAAACTCTTTATATTGAGCCCCAAACCAATTCATAAAGAGGCATAATAAACTTCTAAAAATGGGTTACGTGGCCAACACCATCATGAAATTAGAGTGTTCTCTGATGATGAGCACCTATAAGCTTTCTTTTTACTATTAAAAAAGAGCAGGTACAGAGAATGAGTAGCATAGATAGTGGGTAGAAAATAGACAGGGGGAGAGCAAGAATAGTGTGGGAAATGTTGAAGGTAAAGAACTTATGACCCATGGACATGAACTAAAGGGGGGAATGTGGGTGGGAGAGGGTGTGTAGGGTGGAGGGGAATGATGGGGGAGAAATGGGACAACTGTAATGGCATAATCAATAAAATATATTAAAAAATTTAAAAAAAGAGCAGGCAGAGGGTGAGGGAGGAGAAGGAAACACAAAGAGATATAGGTATGTGTAGACAAGAAACAAAACGGAATTTGGAAGAGCTAAGAAACTATAGTTTGGACAGATTAAATTTACTCCATTTAACTCCAAAGGGCAGAAAGGGGGCCATTAGTAGTACAAGGTCAAGAGAGTGGGCAGGAGGGAACTTTCAGTTTCATATGAGAAAGATTAACTTCCCATTAAAAGGGAATATACTACCTTATGGAGTAACAGACACAATACCCTTAGAGGAATTCAAGTAGAAGATGAAAGACCACCTAGCAGGAACACTAAAGTGAATTGTTCTACCAGGTAGGAAACCAGACTAGGAGGCCAGCTCCGTGGTTGTACCTTTTACATGGTTAGAGTCAAATGTGTTGAACCCTTTTATAAAGTCAAGAAAAAAGTGTAGGTCAGCACTTTGAGATAAACACATGGCAATTTCCATGGACATCTGTGTTTTGGTTGCTTGGCATCTGTACTCTTGCTCCCGGAAGCATGCCCTTGCCTTTAGAAGGCACCCAGTGCCCTTGGTTTGAGTGCAGCTGGTCTATCATGTACCCCGACAGTGTGCTTCATCCTGCTGGTCACAGAGATGGGCATGTGACTAAAACCGGCTGCAGCCAAATAATCTTGGAGTTTTTATTCAAACTGTTGGGGAAGGAGAGTTCTTTCTGCTGGGCTGGCTAGGATGTAAGCCTGCAACTGTCAAAAGCCATCTTGCCACCACAAGGCAAGAGGCTACTTGGGAAAGAGTTGAGAGAAGGAGAAGAGCTGAAACCAGATGGTAACCCCCGGAGCCACTGACATCTTGGTTTTCAGTTTGTGTTGAGTTTTTGTTACCTACAACCAAAAAGTCCTGACTAATGTCAAAGTAGGAAATAAGGAAGAAAGGGAGCTTGAATGCACTGGCTAATGATCTAATTCACTGTGATTTTCAACCTTTGAAACATGAAATGATTAGGTTATCCCCCTAGTATCCTTGGAACTTCCTATTCTTCATTATGATTTGTCCAATCTGCATTGAACCTACTGTTCTCCCAGCTTTCTGCTTTGTTTCCCTTCATCCCTCAAGAGGTTCTCTCTTGGTTTCTTTTAATCTCCCAAGGGGAAAAAAAGACATGAGGCACTTCCTAGAGTCATGGGCAGTTCTGTTCATGAGAAGCAGCCAACTTTCCTCATGGCATCACACTCACATGCATCAACCGGAATTGTCTCCCCTCTCTAAGTGGACAGACTGTCTCAAAAAACAGGATTCCAGAAATAGTTTGTCAAGCTTCCGGTTTCACTGTTATGAAATCACTTCATAGGCTGAACGAACCAAGCCTTTGCTCCCTGAATCAGGGTTTTCTCAATGAGCCTCAAGCCCACTAACCAGGGCATCCTGAATCTCATCACTGGACACTTAAGTCTTCTGCATTTTTGAGCATTTTTAAATCTTTATTTACATTTTCTTAACAAACTAAGAAGTGCTTCAGTTTACAAATTTTAACATATCCTGGTACGGGCAATTCAAAGCTAGACATATCACTGGTAATTTTTTTCTAAACTTCTACGAAACAAAATAAGGTACAAAAAGAAACATACAGATTTGTATTCCTACCTGATCATTATCTAATTTTATTTAATAATATCATTCTTAACATCATTTATTATAAAATATGAAAACAAGATTTCCAAAAGAAAAAAACTGCAATTTTCCCAACAGTGCAGGTCATGTAAATATCCCCCACCATGTACTTAGCAGCTTAGCCCAAATGCAGGCTCTCCTAAGAGAAATGAAGCCCCGGATTTGCGAGCGCAGTGCCACCTCCACACAAAGCCTCGCGCTTCAGGACCGGAAGGGAAGAACAATACTGTATCCACTGGTAGCTGCAGGGGGACTTTTCGGGAGGCAAAATGGCATTACTGGAGTTGGAATTTGGCCAGGACACCGGGGCTAAATACCCGGACTCTTATGAAAAGTGCCCTGGGATTGTTAATGCCCTCAAGTCATCAGGACCTCAGTTTTGTGTCTTCTATGAAAAGAATAGCTGATTAGATCATTTAAGTAAATCTCTCGGCGGGCTTCTCCAGCTTCTGATTATCTCGATATGCTTTAATCACCGTCAGATTGCCCTGGTTAAAATTAATGACAGATTAATGTGAGACACTCCAAGATATCAAAGCACCAAAATATATACCTCAATAATATATCACATATATATTTTTCCATTTGTTCCCCCAGGGATTAATTTAGAGCCCCAGCAATTCCTACTTGGACTAAATCATGCTGTTTTAAAGAGTACATAATATCCCAATTATCCTGTTGCCCTTATCTTTATGAGTCTCCAAAGGAGGGATAACCTAAGTAGGGTGATTAGATTTAATGCCACATCTCTGAAACCAAGGTCCTGTTTCAACACACACTCTTTTTTTCTTAAACAATTACACTGAACATTAAATCTTCTATGTTATTTACTAAAACACCCATAACAAGACTCAAATACAATTATTCATTTCCTTTGCCACACAAATCTAGACTCTATTCAGATTTCTTAAAAGAATAATAAAAACAGAGAATCTTCATTTTAGGTGGTCATAAAATTCATAAATATTTTAAACTGGCATACATGTCTAAGAAATAAAACATTTCTTGTATTGTGGAAACAAATGCTCTTTAAAAAACAGGGTTGAAGGAGGTCACTGAAAAATATTAGGTAAGTTCTTCTTCCCCCTTTTAATCACTAGTGCCCACAAAACCCAAAAATGAAATGAATTTATTCATTTCTTTTCATTTTTTCCCTAAAATTTTATTTCACAAGCACAGTCCTTTGTCTTCCTACAGTAAGCTGTTTTTCTCCTTCCCAGGCTTTACAGAGGATTTTAAAGATTTCTTCTTTGGGCCACAAAGCAGCTTTGCTAACTCTTGATTTACTCATCTGCAAAATGGGAAAGGTGAAATCAATCAGTAGTTCTGACCTAGGCTGCACATGAAGATTAGTCAGATCTGCTTTTAAAAATATTAATCCCCCTGAAATGCCAATTCAGTTGGGAGAGGGCTCCAGCAGCCAGCTAATAGACAACCAGGGCCAAAAACGGCTGAACTGGGCGTCTCCAGGATTCTCCCAGTCAGTCCTAAAGCTCTTTTTGTCCATCCTCGATTTAACAACCATTTAGCTAATATATCCTGCCCACTGGATGTATTGGTTTTCTAGGGCCACCATAACAAATGACCACAAACTGGATGGCTTCAAATAACAGAAATTTATCTTTCACAGTTCTGAGGGCCAGAAGCCTGAACTCAAGATCTTGAGGGTTGTCAGGGTTGGTTCTTTCACAAGGTCTGAAGGGGAATCAGTCTCCTGCCTCTCCAGCTCCTGGCAGCTGCCAGCATCCCTGGCGCGCCTTGGCTTATGGCTGCATCACTCCAGTCTTACCTGCATCTACACACAGCCTCCCCGTCTGTGTCTCCGTGGATCTTTTCCTTTTCCGTCTCTTATAAGGACATTTGTCATTGGATTTAGGGCCCACCCTAATCCAGGATGCCGTCATCTAAAGATCTGTAAAGACCCCTATTCCAAAGAGGGTCACATTCTAAGGTTTGCTGGCCACTATTCAATCCCCTACACTGGAGATGCCACTTTTATCAGAAGCCAAAAGCAAAATCTTCTAGAACAGGTGCTAGGACAGTTGAGAGGCACACCGCACAGAGGCAATACAGGCCACAGGGCTTTGGGCTGCTGGAACAGGGAGGGCAAGGGACAGCAGGGGCACATGAAGGTCATGCCAAGGTGGCTCCAGGCCAACACCCACAGGCAGCCCAAGACTCAGCTGACAGCCCACCTCTACTCTGGTGACAGATGGAACGGTGAAGAGAGCAGCAGGGCTCCACCAGTGCCTACTCTGTGCTAGGACAGAGGGGGGGCAAACAGGTGCGGGGTGTGTGACCTTATATGGAGGAACCATAGGGTTTGGGAAGGCCTACTGTGACCTCTCAAGAAGTTATGTGTCCCCCAACCCTGGGAAAAGGCCTTCATTCATTCTACTCAACAATCTTACTGCTTTTTGTACCCCATTACCACACCCTCCTACCCCCCACCAAAGAAAAGCAAATCTACAATACCTAAGGGATTTCCATGAGTCCTGGTAAATGGAGCAAGGAGGAAAAGAAATGATAATATTAAATATGCCTACTACGAGTATAATTTTGTTTTTATGCCCACCCATGTAATCCCCTTCTTTCAAAACTATGCTCAAAATCCCCACCTTTTCACAACTTCTCCCAGCCCTAAGGCTGAGGGCCACTTCAGTCCACATCCTCTAGGGTAAATATTTATCATTTTAACTGCATGTATTTACAAATATGTTTTCCCTCACATCCCTAGGCCCAGTGAGGCTGATAGCTCATCGCAGGCAGAAGTCCTGCCACCAGCTTCTGTGGGGTTCCTCCTAGGCATTAATTTTGTCCTCACGGAGGACGTTGTTAACTGAGAGACTATCATATTAGTACTCCTGTAGTGCAATGTCACTTCTCACAGACTCATTTAACTTTTTCAGGATTATAATCCAAGAAAGAAGAAGAAGAAAGGATGAAAGGACTGTTTCTCTATTCTGAAAAAAGAGTGGCATACCCACTGTCAAAATATAACAGTATGATTTTTATTGAAATCCACAACAGGACCTAGCAAGGCATACTTACATAAATGCTAGGGGGAACCCCCCCCCAAACACCCCACTGCAGTGCCATCATTTCTTTAAAATGGCTGGGGGCTGACTAGGCTGTGTCTGGCTGATAAGATGAGAGTTGTAAACAGAGAGCTTGTTTTTCTTCATTAGCACCCTGGTAACAAGACCTCAGAACTGCTCCACCATTACTTGATTACACGGGTCTCATAAGGTTACACCTGCCACCGTGATGTTACACCCAATAGCGATGATTTCACACCACCAACTATCGACACTCAGGGGAAGAGATAGCAAGAGTTGTTTTACCCTTGAAGGTCCAGTCCTTCCAAGAGCACAATGTAGCTGCCCCAAAGTGGGAGACTCTGCCCCGGCTCCATAGCATGGACTATCTGTCTAAAGAGTACCCTTCATTTTCTTCAAACCTTTAGCCCCAGCAACTGTCTGCAAAGTCACATGGCAGGATGGTAGCTTCTCTCAACCTAGGGCATCATCCACTTGAAACCAATCCACTTAAATATAACTACATTTAGAAAATATCTGCAAATCATTTATCTGATAAGGAATTGATATCCAGAATATACAAGGAACCTCTACAACTCAACAACAAAATAACAACAACCCAATTGCAAAAGCAACAAAAGACTTGAATGGACTTTTCTCCAAAGAGAATCTACAAATGGCCAATAAGCACATGAAAAGATGCTCAACATCATTAATCATTAGGGAGATGAAAATCAAAACCACGAGATACTAGTTCACACCTTTTAGGATAGCTACTATTTAAAAATAGTAATAACGTGTTGGCAAGGATGTGGAGAAATTGGAAGCCTTGTGCACTATTGGTGGGAATATGAAATGATACAGCCACTGTGGAAAATATTGTCATTTCTCTAAAGAGTAAGCATAGAACAACCATATGATCTAGCAATTCCATTTCTGGGTATCAACCCAAAGAACTGAAGGCCGAATATCCGTACACCCACGTTCATCGAACAGCACATTCACAGCAGCCAGAAGGTGGAAGCAGCCTAAGTGGTCCTTGGTGGATGAACGGGTCAACAAAAGGTGGCGCATCCGTACAATGGAACATTACTGAGCTTTGAGGAGGAAGGAAATTCTGAAACATGCTGCAGTACGGACGAATCATGACAAGACTAGGGTAAGTCAATTAAGCCAGTCACAAAAGGGCAAACAGGGTACGATTTCATGTATATGAGGTACATAGAACAGGCAAATTCATAGAGACAGAAAGTGGAATGGTGGTTGCCAGGGGCTGGAGTGGGGGTGAGGAAGAATGGGGAGTTACTGTTTACGGGGCACAGAGTTTCAATTGGGAAATATGAAAAAAATCCTAGAAATGGATGGCAGTGATGGTTGTACAACAGTGTAAATATACTTAATGCCACAGAACTGTACTTTTTAAAGTGGTAACTATTATACTTACTTTACCACTCAAATCCAAAAGTGATGGATATTATATAGTACTAATTTTAAAATGAATGTAAGTTGCCCTGGCCCGGTGGCTCAGTTGATTGGAGCATCGTCCTGTACACCGAAAAGTTGCAGTCTCATTCCTGGTCAGGGCACATACCTAGGCTGGGGGTTTGAACCCCAGTCAGGACCTGTATGAGGGGCAACCAATCGATGTATCACTCTCACATCAATACTTCTCTCTCTCTACCTTCTTCTCTAAAATCAATAAAAAACATCTTTGAGTAAGGATCAAGAAGGAAAGGAATTGAGTAAGGATCGGAAAGGGAAGGGAAGGGAGAGGAGGGGAGGGGAGGGGCAGGGAGGGGAGGGGTGGGAAATGAATGTGAGTTGTTAGGGTCTCTCTTGCTTTTTGTTCTGGAGTACTGAAAACCCATGCGTCATCTATCTTTCTTTTAAAAACAAAAGGAAAATCAAGAAATAAAAACATTTTCCCTCATTCATCCCCCTCATATTTTCCTTCATTGCAAGGTAAGTTTTAAATAGCTTTTGATAAAAGCAAGTATAAAAATGAAAAACCAGCAAAAATTGTCATTTTGATACTAGAATTTAGCTGATGCTCTACTGATTCCAGCCCATATTTTGACCCCTTCCTCGTTTTCTGTGCCTTGCTTCCACCTAACTCACAGGGCCCCTAGTGCACGCCCTCTCACCCACATACCCAGAAAGCAGGAGGAAATCTCTCCTGGGATGTTAACATCTTCTAGGCACAATAAAATTGATAACCCTTTTAGCAGCCAAAGCTACAGACTCTCCAATACCATTACTGACCACAAGAAAGTGCTTTAGCTCTTAGCAAAGCACTACTACAAACAGCCAAATATCAAGTCAAACAGATACTGCAAAGTCAGGATCATAAAAGGGACACTGAGACACTGGCTATGGAACAGCGCCTGTCAATATGAGTACTTTTCTGAAAGCCAGGTTTTGTAAGGAGTAGAGGGGAGGGTGGACAAGGAAGTAGGGAGGGACTTCTATGAGAGAGAAAAAAAGAAATGTAATGGGAAAAACAACAATCAGGGCTAGAAGCTTATCTCACATTTTACATGTAAAATTTGACCTAAAAATGAACAGGGCAGCATACGTACAAAATATATTCTTTTCCGAATGATGGAAGAATGAACAAGAATAAGATCTCTGCATCTCCAAATCTTAACACTTCATGTTATTTACACAGTGATTAATGGCAAGTAAAATGTACTGTTTTTAAAATAGCAAATCTTCTAAATTATTACAATGAACACTTTTACAATCAGAAAAACAAATACTCTAAATTAAAAATGAAAAGATCACAGATTGTAATAATGTAAATGTCATCTTTCCTAAATATAGTCATTCGTGTTGTCTATACTATTTACGTTGTCTATAGTATTTATCCCCCTAGGCCTTCAGCACCTGGTCAATGCACCTTGAAATACTTCTCGAACCTCAGTACACACAGATCCCATGCTTATGTTTTTATAAATGGCCCATATGCACATATGAGGAGGTATCTATTTCCATGACACGCTCGGTTGGGCAGGCCTTCAATGGTTTTGATGGCTTAATAAAGGAGAATCAACTATGCAAATTTTGTAACATGCCAGAGGAAGGCTCATTTCCAAGATCATTCTCTCTATATCCATCCAAGGAAAATATACTTTATCTTACTTTGAGAGAGAGAAAGAGACTGAGACAGACAACTTGAGCAAAAGCACTTCAAGAAGTTGCCGCCTTAGTGTTTCCACTTGCTGATTATCCTGGTGCCACTTGGTGGCACTGT
This sequence comes from Glossophaga mutica, assembly GCA_039655065.1. NCBI lineage: Eukaryota > Metazoa > Chordata > Mammalia > Chiroptera > Phyllostomidae > Glossophaga > Glossophaga mutica. The sequence continues at coordinate 166,835,979 of CM077303.1, forward strand.
TGATTCCAGTTTGCTCTCTGATCCAGGGGATGGGTAGTGGGTTGATCCAACCATAACAAGCTTGTTTCTCCAGCTCCATGAGGAACTTCATTTAGCCCTGACAGCCTTAATAGAAACATCAGCATGTCTATATTCCTATCACCTCCAGCTCGAAATGGTAAATTCTACATCAGTGCACTTCTCTGAGAACCTCCCCCTGCTCTTTCTCCAAATACAGAAATCCAACCTTTCTTTAAAGGTGCCTGCCTTTCCCTGTTAACTCTAGCCAGAGACTCCCAGGGAGTAATGGCAATCTGAGAACGCACCATGGGTGCCATCCTAGTAGAGAGATAACTAGGCAAAGACCAGTCAAGAAAATGAGTTGGGAAAAGAAAGTTGTACAACCATCTTGAGATTTTAAAAAATACAATATAAAATGCAGGACACACAAAACTTGGATAAACTTCCATAAATGTGATTTATTTAGTAGGCATTTCTTTTAGACCTCCCAACATACCTGCATGAGCATCCTGTTGGGAAGCAAGGTGGAAAAAAGTTCACAGGGGTTAACCTGGTCAAAGGCAGGCACACAGAATTGGTGGGTGCAGGAGTGGAACCTCATCCTCTTCTCCATGTCTCAACACCACACCCTTGGCATAGCAGGGGCTACAAAAGGGCTCACAGTGTAAATGCATGGATACCCAACAACCTCTAACCCAAATGCGAGAATTGAAGTAAGACAGCCTACCTCTCAGTAAGGTCTACAGTTCTGATCTTCACTTACCCACTCCCCACCTGCCCCACAAACACATAAAGACATTTATTGGGCTAGACAGTCTTTCGTTTATTCACCTTTTTTCTCTTCCTTCCTGATAGCCAAAGCTGCTAATTTGGAAAAAGCACCATACACTGACAGATATGATCACTGATTTGTTCTCCGCACACCTCAGAGTAGCTCTGCATCTAGAATTCCACGCTGATTATTTTCCTTATTGATATAATATGGGGATGTGACAGAAGCCTTGAACACTGACCACACAGAATCCTCAGGGAAGGAGCAGAATATGGATATTTTATATCAATAATCATTAAGTTATTGCGTTGAACAACATGTGTTATATTCTTTAGTGCTGACAATAGCATGATACAGTATCTCAGCTAGTTCCAATCACAAATCAGCTCAGTAAAGTATAAAACATGAGCTATTTCTGATGGTTGTGATCTTATCATCAGCATTTAGTTTATGATGCATATAAAATGTGACTGACTGTAAATGATGCTGATCTTTTAACAAAAACCACAACTGTCACACACAATAAAAGAATGCTATCACATCTTATAAAGCACTTTAGAATACCATACAGATATTGAGACTTCTCAAAACTCTGTGAAAATTCCTCTTTTGATATTGCATTCAATGCCTGAGACATATACTTTTGATTCTGCTCAGTCGTGGTAAATGTTCAGACTTTGAGGGTGGATTTCATTTTCAGAAACAGCTGAGTCATTTGGAACTAAGTCTGACATATAAGCTGAAGAAAAGTGAATCAAAAATAGGCTTCATTCATTGAATTATTCAACACATATTGCGGTGGATGCTATATAACATAAAGCTAGCCTCAGCTCTTAGGGACTCACAGCCTAGAAGGGAAGATGAGAGTGCAAATAAAAAACTTTAATAAAAGTAACAAAATCTTCCCAAAGGCATATAAGCAGCTCTTCACCTTTTTTTCTCTTCCTTCCTGATAGCCAAAGCTGTTAATTTTTTTTTTATTTCAGTTATATAACCTTTTAGAAAAGCACCTTTAAGTAAGACTATGATAAGAGAAAAACAAGGCTGAGTTTCTGGATTGGATTATAAAGTGGCTATAAAATCAGTTTCAGGAGGAGGTGTTCCAAACCCATCATAACAGCAACGGCAACTTCAGGGGAATGAGTATGCAACCTCCCCACAGTGCTAGTCCAACAAAGGCTGCTCGTCCAGGTAGTAGTTGCACTGTGGTGTATATTACTTTTACTCTGATCCAGAGTTCCTTTACAGTCACTCCTACTGACCCCAACAGAACTGCAGTCATGAATTAGCACAGCAAACAATAAGAAATCTTTCCACTTTGTTTCCTAAGCTGTCCTAAAATCAATGTGGCCATTAAGGGTGAGGAGAGAAATTGTGCCCTGGCACAGGATGGCAGAGCCTCCCACAGGACAGGGGAGGGCAGCCAGCAGCAGTAGCACCAGACCTGTCACAGACTGGGGGCTTTGGTCTATACAGAGGATGGCAGGAGCCAGGTTTTCACAGAGAAAGGAGTTATAAATATAGAAAAGGGGAAAACTGGGACTGAAGATACCTGTGTGAACTCACGGGTATAGATATTAATGATATTATTTTCTAATAATTTATAGTTTATAATGGCCCAAAGCAATCTACAGCTTTGGTACAATCCCTATCAAAATTCCAATGGACAATAAATCTTAAAATTTGTATGAAACCAAAAAAAGACCTCAAGTAGCCAAAGCTTTGAGGGGAAAAAGTACAAAGCAAAAGGTATTGCACTCCCTGCTTTCAAAGCGTATCGCAAAGCTACAGATATTAAAACAGTATGGTTTTAGCACAAAAAAATGGACACATAGATCAATGGAACAGAACCCAGAAACAAACTCACACATACAGGATAGGGCAGAAGTACGTTTACAGTTGTTTGTATGGAAAATAATACAATAATTCATAAAAATAATGCAAGAATAAACTGTGTTTTGACTACTCACAACTATAAACCTACTTTTTTCCCACCTTGTATATGATCAATTAATTTACAACAAAGAGCCAAGTATTTACAATTGGGAAAGGAGAGTCTCTTGAATAAATACTGCGGAGAAAACTAGACAGCCACATGCAAAAATTGAAACCCAATCTTATACCATACACGAAAATTAACTGAAAATGGATTAAAGACTTGAATTTAAGACCTGAAACCATAAAACTCCTAGAAAAATACATAAGGCAGTAAGTTCCTTGACATAGGACTTGGTGATGATTTTTTTTTAATCTAACACCAACAGCAAAAATAAATAAGTGGGACTACATCAAACTGAAAAAGCTTCTGCACAACAAAGGGAACCATCAACAAAATGAAAAAGCAACTTAATAAATAGGAGAAAATATTTGTAAATATTTATACACAATTAGGGACTAGTATTCAAAATATGTAAAACACTCATACAACTCAGCATCAAAAAGAAAAACAAACTAATTTAAAAATGGGTAGAAAATGAATATACATCTTTCCAGAGAAAACATACAGTGGCCAACAGGTGCATGAAAAGATGTTCAACATCTCTAATCATCAGGGAAATGCAAATCAATTGCAAATCATAACCTCACACATGTTAGAATGGCTGTTATCAAAAAGACAAGAAACAAGTGTTAGCAATGTTATGGAGAAGAAAGAACACTTGTGCACTGTTGGTGGTAATTCAAATTGGAAATTCCTTTAAAAATTAAAAATAGAACTACCATATGATCCAGCAATTCCACTTCTGAGTATTTATCGTAGACACACACACACACACACACACACACACACACACACAAGAGCTCACAGATACAGGAACAAAATGGTGGATGCCAGAGGCTGGAGCTGGAGGGTAGGAGAAGAGGGTCAAAAGGGGTCAAAAGGTAAAAAATAATAATAACAACAATCTAGGGAGGTAAGAGGTGGTAAAACATGAAATAAGACTAGACCCAAGTTAATTGTTGAAGCTGAGTGATATTAAACTGGGTTCTTTATACAATTCTTTTTTTAAAACAATAATATTTAACACACATATATCAACACATGTATTTCCCAGCTCTGCCCTTTGAGAGGGCATGAAGTGGCAACACCCCACTAGCACTCAGCATACCTAAAACCCCAATGCTTGATTTCTAGGTGAAAATAGGGATCCTTGGAGAAATGGTTGATTCCAGCGATATACAGGGAAAATATCAGATGAGCCTGGAACATCTTAATGTGCCAGAAAGTGAGGAGGTGCCCGAAGAATGAAAGAATTACGTCAACAAGACATGGAAACTTGCTTATAGGGGCTCACACTAGCCAGCTGCAGGACACTTGATGGATCAAAATAATGACAGCCATGACTGAGCAGAAAATCGTAGCTACACACTGATTTTTTTCTTTTTTTTAAATATATTTTATTGATTATGCTATTACAGTTGTCCTATTCCTCCCCCATCATTCCCCTCCACCCTACACACCCTCTCCCACCCACATTCCCCCCTTTAGTTCATGTCCATGTGTCATAAGTTCTTTAGCTTCTACATTTCCCATACTATTCTTGCCCTGCCCCTGTCTATTTTCTACCCACTGTCTATGCTACTCATTCTCTGTACCTTTTCCCCCTCTCTCCTCCTCCCACTCCCCTGTTGCTAACCCTCCATATGATCTCCATTTCTGTGGTTCTGTTCCTGTTCTAGCTGTTTGCTTAGTTTGCTTTTGTTTTAGGTGTGGTTCTTAATAGCTGTGAGTTTGCTGTCTTTTCACTGTCATATTTTTATCTTCTTTTTCTTAGATAAGTCCCTTTAACATTTCATATAATAAGGGCTTGGTGATGATGAACTCCTTCAACTTGACTTATCTGAGAAGCACTTTATCTTCCCTTCCATTCTAAATGACAGCTTTGCTGGATAGAGCAATTTTGGATATAGGTCCCTGCTTTTCAAGATTTCAAATATTTCTTTCCAGCCCCTTCTTGCCTGGAAGGTCTCTTTTGAGAAATCAGCTGACAGTCTGATGGGAACTCCCTTGTAGGTGACTGTCCCCTTATCCCTTGCTGCTTCTAGAATTCTCTGCTTCATTTTAATCTTGGCTAATGTAATTATGATGTGCCTTGGTGTGTTCCTCCTTGGGTCCAACTTCTTTGGGACTCTCTGAGCTTCCTGGATGTCCTGGTAGTCTATTTCCTTTGCCAGATTGGGGAAGTTCTCCTTGATTATTTGTTCAAATAAGTTTTCCACTTGTTGCTCTTACACACTGATTTTTAAGAAGGAACCAATCTAGCCCTGGCCAGGTAACTCATTTGGTTAGAGCATCATCCTGATAAGCCAAGGTTTCGGGTTGGATCCCGTATAAGAGGACATACAAGAAGCAACTGACAAATGCATAAATAAGTGGAACAACAAGTTGATGTGTCTCTCTTCTTTCTCTTTTTCCTCTCTCTCTCTAAAATCAATTTTCAAAATGAACCACTTAAAAGTTTGATGAGGACTAGGATACATACCTAGTCTCAAAAGACTCACAACAAAATTTGTATTAATTACAAAGGAAAAAATATAATTTTTACAGCGGAGAAGCCTAGAAGACATGACCTTAATCAAATGATCAGAGTGAACAGCATCATTAATGGGACAAATCAAAATGTGTGTCACCTGGAAGGATGCGATGAAAAGAACACAGCACCGCACACATTAAATTCCTGCCAATGATGCCTAATCAGAAAATAATCATGAAGAAATGTCAGCCTGACTTAAACTGAGGAACATTCACTGGCCTTCAAAAGTGTCATGAAAGTCACTGAATGACTAAGGAATTGTTCCAGGTTGAAGGAAGCTAAGGCAACGTGACAAGTAAATACAGCATGCGATGCTAGACTGGAAGCTTCTGCTCTGAAGGATATTGTTAGGACAGCTGGCAAAACTTGATTGGGGTCTGAGGACCAGATGACAGTGATAAATCAGCATTAGTTCCCTGATTTGGATGGCTGTGATTAGGTAGGAGAAGCCTCTGCTTGGAGAATTTCACATGAAAATATGTGGTGGTGATGAGGTATCATGGGACAACTTACTCTCAAACGGTGCAGGGGGAGAGGAATGCTCTTTGCGCTGTGCTTTAAAGTTTCTGTAAATTTAATATTGTTCCCCAAAAAGAAGGTTAAAGGGATGTATAAAAAGAGTAAATGGTTAACTCTGCTACAAAGCCATTTCCTTGCCCTACTCCACTGCCCAGCTGGATCCTATAACAGTGAATGAGCAAAACAAGGGAAAAAATACTATACCTGTCAAAAAGGACTTCAAATAAAATACATTTATTTTAAAAGAAAAAATTATGGGAGATGCAGGAGAGATGTGCCATTTTTTTTCTGTCGACTGCTTCATGGACCAAGGACCACAGTGATGAGAAGAAACATTAACACTTATCAGAGACCATCAGAACCCCTTTAAGAAGAAAAGCTTTAAAGATTCTCCAGGGCATAAGAATTTAAGTTAGAAGGGCCTATTGGGGCAGAGTCAGAGCAGCACAGCTTGACCCCAGGACAAGCAATAGTCTATTTCAATTGACTTCACCAATAGGACAAAAGGAATCGTGTAGCTAATGTGTTCATCTAGGAAGATTCCCTGTACCTTCTGGGCAGAGATGCTGCCCTGGCCCCTGATCCCAGCACCCCACCCCCCTCACAGTAGTGATCCATTTCAGGGGTACACTGTGACCCAAAAGAGCCAATGTGAGTTCTTCCTGAAACATTTATGCAATCCTGGAAGAAAGGTCTCTCTTGGTGGCATGGTCACTTAGCTCTTCCTATGATTTCATGGATACCCCAGTTCCCCTGCAGAGCACGTGGTCCCTTTCTTACTAAAGCCACTACAGCCTGGTTTCTCTCCCTTGTCCCAAGAAGTCTTGACTAATACAGCACTCGTCTTGGAGAAATACAGTCCCTGCTGAAAAACAAGTAACCTGAATTACCAGACCAGGTCCAACGTGTGTACGTACCATACACCGGTTTCCAGGCCCTCACCACCTGCTAGAGGAGCTAGTCCCCGAAATCCCAGATTGGTAGTTAGGAGATTAAATCCTGGAGTCAGAGAATGGGAGTATCCTTGAGATCTCCTCAAATTTCTCTGCCCCCTTAACTTAACTGCAAATGGCCAGTTCTGCACAGTGTATCTGCTCAGGGTCTGAGTGCTGAATGCAGCTGTACACACTGGGGTCTGCAACCCACATGCCTCGTTTGCACTGCTCGTCTCCACAGTTACACTTTAACTAATTTACGCCCAAGAACCTAGACTCCCCTTCCCTCCCATTGCAAATCACCTAGTAAACACTCAATAAGCATGACTGAATATTTATCACAAGTGTAAAAAGATCATGTTAAAGCTCAAGGCTCTGGGCAAAAAGTGAGACTAAAGATAGCTAAAGAATTTCACTATAAATTCACAGTGCCTTATTCAAGGTAGACTGCCAAGAAATACTGAATGAATGAAGTAACCTTGCTTCCCCCCCTCCTGCTAAATTACCAGCAACATTCGAGCCAAAGCACAGGGGTCATGCACACCAGCACAGAGTGAGCCTGCTTGCTGCCAAGCCTTGATGTGACTCTACCACCTGGTCTGGTCATGGTTCTTGGTCAGCTCATTAGGAAGCCTGGTGGGGAGTTTATGCATGGCTAGCCCTGTCGTACATGAATGCTTTTTAGAAAAGAGACCAGTGGGTTTGTGCAGAAAAATGTGAAAGGGTTGTGCCAATCTGATCTCCTCTGTCTTAAGGCAGTGTCACTGTGCTTTGTCACACTCACTGTGCCTAAACAGCTTCTTCCTAGCCATGAACATTGGAAGACAAATGACCATGGATGTGGAAAGAATCACTTTCTAAAGCTGCTTGACTTTCATGTTAGGGCCCATTTTATTTCTTATGCTGTATCACGTGCTATTCTTGAAATCTTTATAGTTCTTCCAAAAGCATAATGTGCTTCAGAGACTTTATTAAGTCACATCAGTTTTATTCTCATCATTTGAGAAACACTGTATTTTTACAACAGGTATTTTTAATTAATACATTTAAAACAACAAACATGCAGATGCTCCTTTAATTAATATAGTAAAATCATTTTTCTCCATAAACATTTAAAAGTTTATCTTTATTAAAGTCAAACCTTATTCTAACATGAATACATATATATTTCTAGTTTTGTGTTCATATACTATATGTAATATAACAAGAGTACATCATATAATAATAGGCAGCAATATTTCTTCCATGTTGGCATCATACTCTGCAGAATAAACAAGTCACTCAGACATCGTGAATAAACATAAAAATATTTTAGATATATAGAGGGGGTGTGGAAATCTGCATTTTTTTCTTTAGGATTTTCTTTTTTTTTTTTTAACTCTGACTTTTATTATATTTTTTTTAAATATATTTTATTGATTATGCTATTACAGTTGTCCCATTTCTCCCCCATTATTCCCCTCTACCCTACACACCCTCTCCCACCCATATTCCCCCCTTTAGTTCATGTCCATGTGTCATAAGTTCTTTAGCTTCTATATTTCCCACACTATTCTTGCCCTCCCCATCTATTTTCTACCCACCGTCTATGCTACTTATTCTCTGTACCTTTTCCCCCCTCTCTCCTCCTCCCACACCCCTGTTGCTAACCCTCCATATGATCTCCATTTCTGTGGTTCTGTTCCTGTTCTAGCTGTTTGCTTAGTCTGCTTTTGTTTTAGGTATGGTTCTTAATAGCTGTGAGTTTGCTGTCTTTTCACTGTCATATTTTTTATCTTCTTTTCCTTAGGTAAGTCCCTTGAACATTTCATATAATAAGGGCTTGGTGATGATGAACTCCTTCAACTTGACCTTATCTGAGAAGTACTTTATCTTCCCTTCCATTCTAAATGACAGCTTCGCTGGATAGAGCAATTTTGGATGTAGGTCCCTGCTTTTCAAGACTTCAAATATTTCTTTCCAGTCCCTTCTTGCCTGTAAGGTCTCTTTTGAGAAATCAGCTGACAGTCTGATGGGAACTCCTTTGTAGGTGACTGTCCCCTTATCCCTTGCTGCTTCTAGAATTCTCTGCTTCATTTTAATGTTGGCTAATGTAATTACGATGTGCCTTGGTGTGTTCCTCCTTGGGTCCAGCTTCTTTGGGACTCTCTGAGCTTCCTGGATGTCCTGGTAGTCTATTTCCTTTGCCAGATTGGGGAAGTTCTCCTTTATTATTTGTTCAAATAAGTTTTCCACTTGTTGCTCTTCTTCTTCCCCTTCTGGGACCCCTATAATTCGGATGTTGGGACGTTTAACGATGTCCCGGAGGTTCCTAAGCCTCTCCTCATTTTTTTGAATTCTTGTTTCTTCCTCGTTTTCTGTTTGGTTGTTAGTTTCTTCCTTCTGGTCCACTCCATTGATTTGAGTCCCAGTTTTCCTTCCATCTCTATCAGTTCCCCATGCATCTTCCTTCATTTCACGTATTGTAGCCTGCATTTTTTCATCTAATTTGTGAGCAAAATCAACCAATTCTGTGAGCATTTTGATGACCAGTGCTTTGAACTATGTATCTGATAGGTTGGCTATCTCTTCACTGCTTAGAGGAATTGGCTCTGAGGCTTTGATTGGTTCTCCGTTTTGAGCCATTTTTGGTGGTTTTTTTTTTTTTTTGGTTTCTGTTTTGTTTTGTTTTGGTTTTAGTCTGGTCGCGGCTATTACGTAGTGAGGGAGTGGAGCCTTAGGTGCTCCTCAGGGCAGGGCAGCCCAGTCGCTGGGTTGTGACGCTATAGGTGTGCTCGGGGTCCGAGAGGGAACAATGGCACCTGTTCCGCTCTCTCCTGGACTCCGGTCCCTTCCGCCGCTTCCCCTTCACCTGGATTATCTGCGCTGGCTTGCGTGCTGTTACATAGTGACGGGTAGAGCCTCAGGCGCTTCCCAGTGCGGGGCAGCCCAGTCGCTGGGTTGTGACGCTGTGTGGTGACGCTGTGTGTGGGGGCGGGGTCTGAGAGGGAACAATGGCGCCTGCTCCGCTCTCTCCTGGATTCAGTCCCTTCCGCCACTTCCCCTCTGCCTGGACCATCTGCGTGCACGAATGTGGGACCACCTGGTCAGCCAGCCGCCTTGTGCGGCCTCACTGGGTCTGCACAGTTGTTCCCCTGTGCCCGGGGTCCACCAGCTGCTGCCTGTGGGCCCGGGGACCGCCAGCCGCTGCTGCTTGCGCTCCCGCACCTCCACCTTCTCCCACCGCGACTCCGCCCCTCTTACCGGTCTGGATGAATGGTTGTTGGACTTCCGTACAGTTCAATTTTCTATAAGTTCTGATTGTTTTCTTGTTTCTAAATATTTGTTGTTCTTAATTTTGGTTGTGAGAGGAGGCACAGTGTGTCCGCCTACGCCTCCATCTTGGCCGGAAGTCCAGGATTTTCTTAAAATAGGCTACATCTGTGCTTTGCCTTATCTTCACAATATTTCTTTGATAAGAAGTGGTTTTCCAAAGTCCATAAATATGTTTCTACCTGGCAGAACTTAGCATCCTACTGGTGTGCTGAGGCAGAAAACAAACAAAAGAAACAGACCAGCACTGCTGGTTGTGCTTCATCATAATTCTCACAGGGACTCAAAGCTCCAGTTCTACGCTATTTAACAGCAAGCCCAATTTAAAACAGAGTTCTCTTACATTAGCGATCAGGAATAACCCACAGTAAATATCAGCTTATGCAAGATTGCACAATTTGTGTAAGGACAGATCAATGACCTAACAGATTTTTAATTTTTTACCAATTGCATTAAGGCACCATAACTCAAACACAATGATGTGATTTCCATAAGATTTATCAATGCTCCTTATCTGTCTTCTGTCAAACATGAAAAAGTTAGTCTTTAAAATACAGAGAACAAACAATGGCCTGGAGGATTTTGTTTCTGGAGGTAAAAATTAGAAATCAGACTTCTCCTGAAACTAAAAACCAAGAACAGATACCAGCCTGCTGAAGAATCCAGCTGCACCTGAATACCTTCCACCATTGGGGTAAATGACAAACAAACCGCACCACCGTTAGAGCCCACATGTCCTCCCCTCGCCACACACTTTCATGCCTGGGCACCTTGATACTCACTCTCTGTTTTCTACTTAGAATACCACCCAAACAACCCCAACCCCAACCAACTTGTTTATCTGCTAGACTACCCACCTAGCATAGTCTTTTTTTTTTAATCAGTATTTTTTAATTGTTGATATTGTACAGTTTTCTGTCTTTTACCCCGCCCCAGCCCACCACCCCAGCCCTCCCCACCCACCTAGCATAGTCTTTAAAAAGGGGGGGAGGAATCTTTCTTAATCCACCATCCAACCTCCTTCACCAAGAATTTTACCTTCCTCTCTTCTGAGCTTCCAGCCCCCCTCGTATACGCTCCTCTAGAAACACATAACACAGTGTTACATTCATTTATTTCAATATTTCTGTGGCCTCTTGGAGGACGGACAACATCTCTTTGCATCTTCAATGACAGGCCATGCCTGCTGTCTTGAAGAATAAATGTTTGTTGACTCAATTAATGAATGAGTTTTCTGAAAACTAAAGCTTACCATTTATTATCTCATTTTTTCTTTTTTAAAATATATTTTATTGATTATGCTATTACAGTTGTCCCATTTCTCCCCCATCATTCCCCCCACCCTGCACACCCTCTCCCACCCACATTCTCTGCTTTAGTTCATATCCATGTGTCATAAGTTCTTTAGCTTCTACATTTCCCATACTATTCTTGCCCTCCCCCTGTCTATTTTCTACCCACTATCTATGCTACTCATTCTCTGTACCTTTCCCCCCTCTCCTCCTCCCACGCCCCTGTTGCTAACCCTCCATATGATCTCCATTTCTGTGGTTCTGTTCCTGTTCTAGCTGTTTGCTTAGTTTGCTTTTGTTTTAGGTGTGGTTCTTAATAGCTGTGAGTTTGATGTCTTTTCACTGTCATATTTTTGATCTTCTTTTTCTTAGATAAGTCCCTTTAACGTTTCATATAATAAGAGCTTGGTGATGATGAACTCCTTGAACTTGACCTTATCTGAGAAGTGCTTTATCTGTCCTTCCATTCTAAATGACAGCTTTGCTGGATAGAGCAATTTTGGATGTAGGTCCCTGCTTTTCAAGATTGCAAATATTTCTTTCCAGCTCCTTCTTCTTTGTAATTAATTTTTTTCTTGATGACTGAAGTTTATTCTTATTTTGTAAAATTTCACTGTGCCTGCTGCAATCCCAAAGCCTCTCCACAGTAGGGACTTAGAATCCCTAAGTTACTTCTTAAGTTTCCGTCTCTCTTCTTTTTTTCGGACTTTCTCTTATCCCCATTTTTAGTAAAACTGCCTCTAATAGTACTTGAAATTCACCTTTCTTAATTGGTAGCTTTTAATCTGTTAAAGGGCAAAGGAATTTGATAACTAAGCTTGTTAAACCTGTACAACTAAAACTAAATAGTCTTTGAATTGGTGCCTATAAAGTAATAATGTCTTAGGGCTCTTGTATTTGGAATGTGTGACAACTACTTTGGCTATTTAAGTCTTAAAAATTACCTGATGGGTTCTCCACCCTAGCCCTGACCTCCACATAATTGAGATTTCATAATAATTAAGTACCTTAGATATGACTTGCCCTAATCCATTCTAAGGGGGGATAAAAGGTACACATGGGAATTACTCAAGAACTGAAAATTTAAAATAAATCAAATGGTTCTTGGTAGATTCTCAAATAGGCCAACCAGTTTCTACACTGATTCTGACCATTTGCAAAAAAAACACTAAACTACTGTCCATAGGATACTGGATCTCAGTCAGGACAGGCTTGATTGTGCTGCGGAAACGAACAACCCCACAGGATCGGTATCCTCCGCTGACAGTGGTTTTGTTGTCACTCATGCTACACATCCACCATGAATCACCTCAGGGCCTACATGCTCACTCTGGGACCCAACTCTCTATCCAATATTGTCAGGCTGCTGGTGGAGGGGAAGAGATGCAAAGCTGCACATCCTGGTGCATCAATCTCCTGCCAGCAAGTGACATACATCACTTCCGTCCTCATTTTACTGGCCAAAGCAAGTCACATGGCCCATCCTTCACTCAGTCAGGCAGGAAGGTACAATCCTCCTCCAGGGAAGGGAACTGTGGGAAAGACACTGGAATATTTGGTAAAAGGAAATATAATCGGCTCCAGTTAGATGAAAGAAGGGATGCAGATATCAGGGGTGGGTGTCATCAGCACAGAATAGTGACAGCACTCCTTCTCACAGAGGACGGACTTTACCTCAGAATCTCTCTCATGCAGGTATTCTAGGCAGCCACTATTGAGTGACTGAGCCTGGCAACCAAGATAAAAAGTATTTGCCAACACTTCTATAAGGAGTCAAACAATTCAATGCCCAGGGTTCAGTGAAGGCTTCGTGGAAGAAGTATCTGAGGTGACAATGAGTGACAGCCTAACCAAGTGATGAGGAGAGAAAGATGGAGGCAGAAGCAGCACTGTGTGCAAAGCTCTGCAGGTGCAAGGGTCCCACAGCACTCCCAGTGCCTGAACTCATGTGGTGACACAGGGGAGTGAAAAACTGAGACAGAACAGGTGCTACACAGTTCAAATTGATTTGACTGGATCACATGAGGTTTGAAGGAAAAGAAACAGATGCTTACATTTGGGTTTCTTAGTGGAGTGGGGTCTGGATGATGCTGACATTCAGGAATGAGGCACAGGAAGGAGGAAGAAGTCAGTTGGGAAATATGAGGCCAGACCCAGCCACGTGAAGTTTGAGTTGCTTGTGGGACATGCATTTAGACATGTAAGTGGGGCCTGCCAAGGGCACAGCTGGAGAACTCAAGGTGGAGAGTTCCAAAAATGGATATGAGCATCACCAGCTCAGAGAGGAAAGTGCTGGGTCTAATGAGACTGCTCAGGGAGCAGTTAGAGTGAGAAACACAGAGACAGGTCAGAGCTCAGAGGAGCACCACTAGAGGAAGGAGGCTGGTGAGTGTGGGGAGAGAAAGATGGCACAGAGAGACCCAGGAATGCCAAAGAGAAGAGTCAGTGAATTTACCCAGGAGGTTGGGTACTGGTGACCTGTGAAGAGCAGGTCAGGATCCAGAGAGGTGGGGACAGGAGTGGAGCCGCTTGCAGTGACTGGAAGAGTGAATGGGAGGTGAGCAATGTCCTGCTTTCACACCCTCCTCCCTCTGCTTAGATATAATCAAATGTTCTTCAGAACAGACATCCCCATTAGAGTTAAACTAAGAAGATAAAAAGTTATGTTTTTCTAAAAAATACTTGTATGGTTCTAATAGTCAAAAAAGTATTTTGCAGCATTGTGTCTTCTTTTAAACTTAAAAATGATTACACATCATCTTTTACAGTGTGGCAGAGATACAAAATGTGCACATTGCCTCTGCATTGATAATTCCCAAATTTGTATTTCCAGACCAGATCTCTGCCCCCAGTTCCGGCTATCACACTGAATGTCCTGCTCTCCACTCAAAAGTAACCCAGCCTCTGCCCTCTCATCTTCCTCCAAGCCCCAGGAAAATGGAACTCCTGTCCAGACAGACCAATATGGCACTTAAGTTGTGTAATTCATGAGCTCCACAGTGAATTACTTACAAAATAGTATTTATGACCCCAAGAACCTGTCTAGTAAAACTGTAAGTGTAGATTCTTGCTATAAACAAAGATATTATCTATCTTCTAAGTCACAAGTACATATACAATCCTTCCTTTGGTTCTTCCCTTTACCTACAAGAATATATTCTTAATAACTTATTATTTTCCAATTATAGTTGGTATATTAGTTTCAGGTATACAATACAGAGATTATACATTGATATGTTATGAAGTGATCGCTCCCCATCAACAAATCTAGTACCCACCTAACACCATGCATAGTCATTACAAGATGATTGCCTATATTCCCTTTATTGTGCTTTACATCCCCATGACTATTTTGTAACTGCCAATCTGTACATCTTAATCTCTTCCCTTTTTCACCCACCCTCCCAACCCCTCTCCCATCTGGCAACCATCAAAATGTTCTCAGTATCTATGAGTTTGTTTCCACTTTATTTGTTCCTTTATTGTTTTTTTCAGATTCCACATACAAGTAAAATTATATGGCATTTGTCTTTCTCTGTCTGACTTATTTGGCTCAGCACAATATCATCTGGGTCCATCTATGTTGTTGCAGATGGCAAGATTTCGTTCTTTTTTATGGCTAAATCATATCCCATTGTATGTATGCACCACTTTTTCTTTACTCGGTCATCTACTGATGGACACTTACGTTGCTTCCAAAGCTCAGCTTTTGAAAGCATTGCTGCAATGAACCAAATGGATGCATATGTCTTTTTGAATTAGTGTTTTAACTTTCTTCAGATAAATACCCAGAAATGAAATTTCTGGGTCTTTCTGTGTCACTTGTTATAGCCTTTGTTTTAAGGTCTATTTTGTCTGATACAAGTACTGCTGCCCCAGCTTCTCTCCCATCCCCATTTTCATAAAATATCTTTCTGTCCTTTTAGTTTTAGTCTGTGTGCCTGTCTTTCAATCTGAAGTTAGTCTCTCGTGGAAAGCATATGTAATGGTCTTCTTTTGTGAGCCATTCAGGTGCTGTATGCTTTTGATTGGAGCTGTTAATCCATTTACATTTAAAGTAATTGTTAATAAACATGTATTTGTTGCCATTTTATTATTCATGTTTTTCTTTTTTCCCTCCTTCTTAAAGAAGTCCCTTTAACATTTCATATAATAATGATTTGGTGATAATGAACTCTTTCAGTTTTTTCTTGTCTGGGAAGCTCCTTATCCTTCGATTCTAAATGATAGCTTTGCTGGATAGAGTAGTCTTGGTTCTAGGTCCTTGCTTTTCATCCCTTTGAATATTTCATGTCAATCCCTTTTGGCCTGCAAAGTTTCTGTTGAGAAATCAGCTAACTGTCCTATGAGAATTCTCTTGTAAGTAACTAACTGCACTTCTCTTGCTGCTTTTAAGATTCTCTCTTTGCCTTTAATCTCTGGCATTTAATTATGATGTGTTTTGGTGTGCACCTGTTTGGGTTCATCTTGTTTGGGATTCTGCACTTCCTGGACTTACCTAATTCCTTCACCAAGTTAGGGATGTTTTCTGTCATAATTTTTTTTTTAAATATTTATTTATTTATTTATTTATCTTTAGAGGGGAAGGGTAGGAGAGAGGGAGAAGGAGAGAAATATCAATGTACGGTTGCCTCTTATGTGTCCCATGCTGGGAACTGGCCTGCAACCCAGGCATGTGCCCTGACTGGGAATCGAACCGCGATCCTTTGGTTCACAGGCCCGCGCTCAATCCACTGAGCTACACCAGCCAGGGCTCTGTCATAATTTTTTTAAAATAATGGCTTTCAATTCCTTGCTGTCTCTCTTCTCCTTCTGGGACCCCATGATGCAAATACTGGTACACTTGGTATTATCCCAGAGGCTCTCAAATTGTTTTTTATTCTTTTTTTCTTTTTGCTGTTCTGATTGGGTGTTTTCTGCTTCTTTACCTTCCCAATCACTGATTTGATCCTCGGCTTTATCAACTCTACTGTTGGTTCCCCGTAATGTATTCATTTAAGTTAGTGTATTATTCATTTCTGACTGGTTATTTTTTATGGATTCGGTGTTCCTATTTATGCTGTTAAAGTTCTCACTAAGTTCCTTAAGCACGCCTATTATTTTGAACTCTGTATCAGGTAAGTTGATTGCCTTTATTTTGTTTAGTTCTTTCTCTGGAGACTTCTCCTATTCTTTTATTTGGGGCATGTTTCTTTGTCTCCCCATTTTAGCCACCTCCCTATGTTTGTTTCTACGTATCAGGTAGAGCTATTACATCTCCTGATTCCGGCAGAGTGGTCTGAGGTAGCAGGCATCCTGTGAGTCCCAGTGGCACAGTCTCCCTGGTCATCTGACTTGGGTGCTCCAGGTGGGTCCGCTGTGTGGGTTGTGTGTGCCCTCTTTTTGTAGTTGAGACTTAATTGCTGTTTGGAGGAACTGACCCTCCGGTTAATTGGTTGTAAGCTCTGGCCATGACTAAAGTAGAGGAGCCATTCCTATACAGGAAGATTCACTTTAGCGGGGCTCCAGCACCTGCCAAGTCTGCCCTTTGAGTGGGGCCATTTGTGGAGAGGGTTCAGTGGTGCTCTGGTATGATCTGAATGAAGCTGGCCACTGGTTGTGTTGGTTCTGAAGCCTCGTGGGAGGTGCAGGCCAAGGTCAGCTTCTGCCTATGTGGTGTCCAGGGCCACCTGGCATGATTCAAAGTAATCTGCAGATGGTTGGCACCAGTCCTAGGCTTGGAGTTGCCTGGGAACAACTAAGCTTCAAACTAAGGTCAACTGCTGCTAATGCTGGTGTTGAGGCTGCTTAGTAAAAGGTAAGGGGCATGCTGAGACCAAACGCTGCTTGTTTGAGTTTTGTGAACCTTTCAGACATTTTAGGAAAGTCCACAGCATGAGACAAAACAGGCCATTCATATGAAAAAGCCACTGGGTGCAGCTTATGTAGGCCTGCAAATTAGGTAGAGTCTCAGGGAATCACCAGGGCTGAGTGAACATTGTCAGCCAAAGTGATGGAAACTCAGATGTGGTGCTAACCTATTTCTGCAGGATGAGAGCACAGCAAAGGACCAACAGCTTCTGCCAGAACTTATTACGAGGAGTGAGCTGCCCCTCCAGCCATCACCCTGAAGTTAGATAATTCAGTTTGTCCCCTTACATCCCTGGCTGCCCCAAAGCTGGAGCTCAGAGTGAGTCTGAGTAAGTGTATGCACTGGCTCTTTAAGAGGAAGACCTGGGACTTCAGGAGCCTTCCCTCTATCTCAGCCACAATCTCTGTTGGTTTTCACAGCCAGTTATAGGGACTTCTCTTCCTGGCACTGGAACCCTAGGCTGGGGATGTCTGGGGTGGGACTGCAGAAGTCCACAGGAGGGACTTCTGCAGCCAAGATAGCTCTCCCAATTTTTAACCACCACACATGGGTGTACGGCTAGCCCATTCTGCGCCTCTCAATGTGCAGTCTCAATGTGGTTTCTTTTTTACATCCTTAGTTATAGGACTTCTTTTCAGCTGGACTTCAGACAGTTCTCAATGATGGGTGTTTTGTAGTTTAGTTGTAACTTTGAAGTGGTCATGGAAGGAAGCAAGTACAGCATTTACCTACTCCACCATCCTGACTTGAAGCTCCAAGAATGTATTTTTACAATGAACAAATTAGTCACACATTTTTGTTCTAGTCCTTATGCACCTTACTGATCGGTATTACACTAAGTCACTTGGGGCCAAATGTCAGCTTGTAGGAATAGAAAGCTGAGCAGCCTCCCTGTCCCCATCCAGCTTTGCCATTAGCCATTTCCCACTTGACTCAGAACACACAGCTCATGGCTGTTGGTTCCTGCTGTTCAGTCTAAATACATCTCTCAACTGACCTTGAGATATACATATTCAGCTGGTTAGCACACAGATCCACTCAGATGTCCTGCAGAGACTTCAGACTTAGCATGACCAAAACCAGGTTCATCACCCACCCCATAAAAAAAAAATGTCTATTTCCTACCCAGTGCCCCATGACCATCCAACCTTGGCACAACTTTGACTCTTCCCTCTCCTCCACAACCCAAGGTCAACTCCACCTCCTGAATCTCTCTCGGATTGTTCATGTGTTTCCTTTCCTACCACCACTTCCTGTGTCCCCAGCCACCATCCTTTGTTTTTGGGCTTACTAAAATAGCCCTTGACTGGAAGCAAGGAAACAAGGTGGTGCTGCACGGTGAGCTAAGACTTGCAATGTCGACAAGTACGGTTCCACTGTGGGTGTGGTGGGCTGCGGTGGGTGGCCCCTTATAATATCCATTATAACATTTTCCTCTTGAATATTTGAACTTAAATCCTTATTTTTCTCAAAAATATCTTGAGAATGTTTAATGTGGCTGTGACATTTCAGTAAGTGGAAGAATAAAGGATCAAGGATCCTAGCTAGGTTTTCTGTTTTTCTACTGCACAGAAATATAGGATGAGATAATTAGGTAGCCCACAAAATACAGGGTCGCTATAAAACACAAACACAATTGATCTCTTTATCCATTCAGCTACCAGGTGCCTTCGAGTTCTTCTCTAAAATTTTCCCCAAACTCAACCATGTTCTCCATCTCCCCAACTGAAATTCTTAGTATGTTGGATTTAGATTGCTACCACAGGATACTTTTTCTCACCTTATATTTGCTACCAATAATTTATCCATAATTAATTTAATCCTATATCATGGCATTTTTTCAAATTTGTTCAGGTTAATTTGAAGTTTTTCATGTGTTACAGAGTATCAGCAACTCCATGAAATCTGCAAAGTTGATTTCATTTTCCTCAGTTCTTAATCAAGCTACCTACAGATATATTAAGCTGAATTAGTCCCTATGTACTATCACTCCATTGCCTGTTAAAACAATGATTTTAAAAACTGATAAATGTTCTATGGATGTGGCATTCATACATTCATTCATATACCATTACTACAGTCAAAATTATCAGCTTAGTAAATTTAAATTTAACACAGCTATTATTGTTCCATTATTTACCTGTCCTTTCCTTCATATATATTCAATACAAGGCAGTTAGATCAGCCTAATGTCATTTGGTTTATACAAAACTCATTTGGTAACTAGATTCCTCTTGAAATGGTAGTAAATTATTAAACAATTTCTGCTGATATCTCCTCACGCATTTGACATTAGGCTGTTGTCTGTAAATTCCATGGGCAATGTATTCGGCTCTGTATTTTTTAAGCTAGTCACAACACTTAACATGTTTTAATTCTAGGGACTTCTCTTTATCTCCATAGTTCAAAAATAATAATGATGATGATGCACCATGACAGTGGCACCCACCAGTTCCTTCAGTACGCAGCGTGCCTGACTAACACAAATAGTTCCTGTCCTTCAAAGCACTTTTTAACTCTTTTTCTGTTTTGACTCTCTTTACTTTCATCAAAACTGGGAACTGTTCCAGCCCCTTCACATCTGATATCTCTCATGAAGAGTGAATTGAATAAGACATTAAAAGCCTCTGCCTTTTCACCAGCTTCTGTTATCGGTTTTCCCGGCCTGTCCATCAGGGACCCATGCCAAGCAACTGGTGAAATTATATTACAACAAAGTCTTTCTGAAACTTGCAGTAACCAGCCCACATGAACAGAGGCCAAAGTGGACTCAAAGTATATTCTCTCTGATCTAGGAAACGTTTATGACAAGAGAATAAGAGAGAATATAGATTGCCTTTTTCAATTTTTCAATTTTATTTTTTTTTTCTTGGCCTCATGTGCACCTTCCAAATGGAAGGAAAAAGAGAGACTTTTTTAAGAGCATGTCTATTTATTTAAAATCAGGTCATTTCATTTTAATACAGCAAATGAAGATTCTTCAAGATCTGGTCTTTCTCATCGGGCTGTGACCACCTTGGTGACACGGAGGAGAAGTGTTCGGCAATGACACACATGGTGGTACCATGGTCGACTGACCCAGCATGTCCGATGCATTTTCTTAGAGAAACATGAGTTGGACGAAATTTTCTAAGTAGAAATGAAAAAAATCAGCAGGAAATGGTGGCTTCCAGGCTCTCTTGGTTTGCTTCTGTCTCTTCCTCCCGTTACACAGCACTTCGAAAGAACCAAGTACCCAGAGCCAAGTTCATCAGCCCCTCCACCAGCAGGGAAAAAATTCTGTTGGTGTTTATCCAACCTGCTAAGCCCGTGAAAACTGAATAACATTTCCAAACTGCCACTCTTGCCAAGAAGCTGAAACAGAAGAAAGAATGTGCAACTAGATGTGGTCAAAATGTTTTAAGTACTTCCTTCAAGATTAAAGAGAGTTGCTAGAAGATATGTAGGGCCTCTTTGGCTCCCGTATCCATAAATCTCTATCTTGATCAAATATGTCTCAGTTCACCCACTAGAAAAGGAGAAAAATATTTTATCCTGAAAAATCTACTGCTTCATACACAAATCACTACACTTGTGAAAAATCTCTTTTTTTTTAAATGTCCTAGACTGGTTTCCTAAGCCTCCACTGCATGTGTTATTCATACTCCATGAATCACACCAAAGTTCTCACTGACCTTCTTTTATACAGAGGTAATTTTTTTTCTTAGAACCAGGAAACATTTTGTCATCTTTGTGAAAGACTATTTTCCATTCCAACCTTTCCTTGGAAAATTCTATTTATCTGTGGTTTGACACTTTAAGAATCATTACTCAATTTAATTTGTTCTTATGAGTCCTCAAGAGTCTACAGGAGGCCCGCAGTCAGCCACTGTTTAAAACCTGTCCCTTCTCAAATGTCACTCTTTGGTGGTAACGTGTGTTTTACAGGTGCCAACAACAGATGACAAAGTCAGGTCACCTCTGTCTCCCAAGACTCACATCATTGAAAGAGAATTTCATGGAACCAGATTCACCAATGGGAAGATAACAACACTGTAGGAGAGACCAGAATTCTTCACCCTCAACCATTCTTCAGTGCTGAAGAAGAGAAGACTAGGGCCCACAGATACAACCCGTGGCTGCAATAGCCTACAAAAAATAAATAAATAAGCTCCCTAGTCTAATCAGGTAAAGGGATCCAAAGTGTAGGTGTCCCTATTTTTTATACTAGTGCATCCAAAATCTACCACCATTAAGCACTGCAATTCATGGACCACCCTGTGTCAAAAGTCAATGGGAGTGTTTATTTGAAATACAGTTCCCAAGGCCTTGTCTTGGACCAGCTATAACATCAGAATCTAAGAGGTAGGGTCCACGAACCAGCTCCCTAGACTATTCTTAGGTCCACTGAAGTTTCAGAACACCTGCCCTAAAAGAGAAATCTTACAAATGTTCTACCCAACAGGATTATTGCATGGGCAATAAAATGTGGGGACATTTGGCCAGGAATGGATTGAGTTGGGGAAAATCTAGCCTAAAAAAAGGAGGAAGAAGGAGCGATAAGGGGATCAAGGTCAAAATGCAAGAAACTGATGAGGAGGAGAGATGGCCCAAACCAACTACAAGCTCCCCCAGCCAGGGAAATTTTTTTAGATTCTAAATCAATAAACTTTTGGGAAAGACTAAGTTAAGGGTATTACTCTATGATATTAGCATAATTCTACCTTCAAAACCAAACCACTAAACTGCTATTCAAATTAAGGATTTTGAAGCAAATCAGATTATTTAAAGTGTAACATAAGTACGTAGTACATGGATCATAAAGTATGGGAAGAATGACCTGAATCAGAATGGCAATTTTCTCTCAAATCTTGAACAGTTTCCATATTAATTCACCTCGAATTGAATTTAGAACATGCTGTGCTCAAAGACAGAGGGTATCCCAATGGCATTTGTTTCCTGATCACTGGTTAGCTTCATTCTGTCTCAGTTAGTCTACTGACAGTGATTTTGAGAATGTGGCCAGGAAGACTTGGAATTAGCTTTTTCATGCTGTCTCCCCGACCAGTCCCTCCCCATTGCGAAAAAGAAGCCAGAACTGGAATGTAAGAAAACCTGTTGTCTCCACTAAGCCACTAACTAGACAGAACAAATCATTTAACCTCATAGCATACAACGTCTGCATTGATACAATGAAGAAGTTACACCACAATATCTTCTGGCTCTCAGATTCTAAGTTTAACAGTAAACATAACAGTGATGCTGTGTGTGTGTGTGTGTGTGTGTGTGTGTGAGAGAGAGAGAGAGAGAGAGAGAGAAACAGGATGGAACCTACAGGATCTCAATTTATTTTCCTCCAAAGAGAAATGTATATGTCAAATGGTCCTATGGTTAATATTGTGACTTTGGCTAGGAAAACAAAAAAGATTCTGTCTGAAAGAAAGAAGTGAAATCTACCTTGGACTTGAAATTCCGAGACCCTCCTCTTTACCTTCCCTCCACCACTTTAGCTCCCTCCTCCCTATCCTGACCCTTAATCGGCTGACTGTTTTAGCTAGCCTTGGGCATAACATGATCTGTATATAAAACTTACTCTCCCCCGAAAATCTTTGTTGAGGGCACTGTCTTCAATTAGTGTGGAAAAGTTGTTTAAATTCTCCTACAGGGTCTGTAAAGAACAGAATATTTATGCAAGTTTTTAGAGCTACTTGACTTTCAGTGTATATTTTTAACAGAGATTTGGGTTGGCTTCATCACATCGGTCTGCCTTTCCTTAACTTGTCTTACTTCCAGCCTCTCTGAGCCCATCTATTTCATCAGTTCCTCCACCCTCCTTACAATATCAGTAACTTGCAAGCTGTCCTTAAAAACAAAAGGTAGTATTTCTCAGCTTATATTTCATTTAAATACACTTGTAGGAGTTTTAACTTCTCAGATACCACTACTTTGGAAACTTTTGCCCATACATTGCCAATTCTTTGCCAAGAAAACTTACAATATCTTTTTGTTGCCTCTTAACAAATAAAATGAACTCAGTAATACAGTATGCCGCTTCTGTTCTCTGTAGCAATAGGCCTGCCCCCATTTCAGCATTGCTTATACTAGTCATTTTACATATTGTCAGCTTTGGGCTCCTCCTGTCCTATTCTGGTTATATCATTACCAAGGAAAGATTTAGACAGGTTCCCATGGCAAGCAATCAGAGCAAACACAGAAGCCCAAGAGACTGTACACAGATAAGGTGGAGTCGATCTCTGATGAAAGTGGAATGCAGAGCACCCAAAAGCAACTTACTTTAATCACAACTGAAACTACTGGCATGTCCTGGAAACATGACTGGCACCACGCAATACATGAAGACACTGGACTTTTTTATGGATGTAATAATCACAGCTCCATGCAAAAGACTCTAATGACACAAGGGCAGTTACCTTCTGCAGACAAATTCTTTTGCGTATTTAATGGACGAGATAGATGTTGCCATTTTAGTTCACAGCCCTACATAAAATGAACACTTACAAAAATCTCCTTTTGAATTTTGATGTTTTCTGTAACCCTGCTGGCTAAATACTGATACCAGCTAGTATTTAAGCATAAACAGTTGTTGGAAGACGCAGAAATCAGTACGGATGAGTCACTTGAAAAGAGACAAAAACATGGGGTGGGTGTGAATTCAGGACAGTGATCAGACTCAATCTGTAAGCCTCTCTCACAGGTAACAATATTACAGCACACGTACAGAGTACAGATGTGAAAGGAGACATTTCCATTCACTCACACAAAAGACAAAGGCAGAACTAGGTCTTTTTCCTCTGTCGTCCTAACCCTTTTCCTGGCACACAGTAAGCAATCAATAAATGCTCACTGAATGAAAATGTAGCACCAAATACCAAGGAAGGAAACCCACTGATGTTACATAATCATTATGCAAATACGACTGCACCATTTCACACACCAGGAGTTGGCTGGGTTTTCCTAATCTTCTCAGTAAGGAGAAGCCACACTACCCATCTCAATGCTAGAAGTGGAATAATTTTGGAGTTGTCAATTTCTTGTTTCTTGATAATTCCTCCCCTACAATCACTCCATGAAAAAAAACTTACATCATTTAGGGTTCTACAAGACTGTTACAGGAAAGCATAAATACTCTTCACTCTGCACCATCATTATCTGAATGGATATAGAAAAAACAGAATTTGATAGAGTCCCCCTCCGGTCCATTTCCTCCATGGCCTCTCATCTGAGATGATTTGACTAGCGTTTTGCCTATAGCTGTAGCCTTAGCAGAGAAGTCAAAGTGAAACAATTTTGCCTTTCTCATAAAGATATCATAAAAAAGGTTATTATTTACAAGACCTGAACCTACTGCATAAATTATTAAACTAAAAGGGAAGAGTATGAATGCAGTAATTCTATTTCCTTCTATGTAAACTCCACTGCTCCCAGTGCCCCCACCCAGCCACATGACGGCCTTCTCCCTTCTCCCTGGGTTGCTCCGCGGGCTGGTGCCAGCCTGCACTCCGTCCCTTCACACCAGCTTGCCACTGCTATCTTGCCATCTGGAGTCAGTTTTCATGTCTCTGTCTCATCAACTCTCCATCTATTTTAAAAAATCATCTGAAAACATATGTTTCCCCCCCACACACACCCCTTTCAATTTCCTCTCTGCTTTTATTTATTTCATCCTCTGACTTCCTTCAACTCTGAAAAAAGCTCATCTGATTCACTTCAGAAAGCTGCTCTACAAAGGGCTGTAACTGCATGATATGAAAGATTGTAATCTCTCAGGTTTGAAATATCTCGTGTGAGTGGTCAGCACATGCTCTTCCATTTTATCTCCATGAAATGAAGCAAAGCACAAGAAAGAATATAAACCAGGAAATGAGGGCATTTCTAACATTAAAATTGCCTCACATGCTGTGGACCATTTCCAAGTGGCCAGCGCTGCTCTACTCTACTGCACACGAAGTCAACCCAAGATCATTACCGAAAGTCACTGTCCTGAAAATCTTTTTGAACACTTAAAACTCAATAAGAATCTGCTTAATCCATCAGGATTACCAATAAGAGAGTTGGAGGGGGGGGAAAAATCAAGCCTCCCTTAATTCTATCTATTCCCCTTCAAAAAACTTGCTTAGTAATTGGACAAAAAAAAAAAAAAGAAAAAAGGAAATAATACCCTAAAACAAAGTGAGGATGAACATGCTCTACACACCCAGTAGATCAGAAACCTCCATTTCTGGACTGCCCACCCATCTCCTTCCATTGCCTCTTCACCTTCTCTAATTAACCCCTGCCACCGTGATTACTCCCTTTTAATTCTCTCAGCCAACATTTATTAATCATGTATGGGACATGTGGTCCCTGATTCTCCAGCATCAGCCAATGCTTTTTGCACCAGGCTCTTGGCTGTGATTCTTTTATCCTATTTGCCTTTTCTCTCTTTATCCCGCCCCCCTACCACCATGAAGAAGCTGAAAAATGAGGATCTCACTCTCAAACTCACTCTATTGTCAGTTCCGTAGCTGCAGCAGTTCTGAGAGCTGGAAGAATCACTGTTGCTAAGCAACACTTTGCACCCTGTGTAGAAGACAAAGAGCACCATGTACGGCTCTGAGGATGAGGCTGTCCAGCGCCCCATGAGCTCAGAGGCCGGCCTCAGGACAATCCACAGAGAAGTGTCCACTCTGTGAGCACAGGGCTTGGAGAGGAAAGTTCTTAAATTTTCTTTCTTTTTCTATAGATCATTTCTCATTTTCTCCAAAAGAAACATGACCTAATAGGCAAAGACATGGATGACAAACACATAATTTGTGTCTCTAGGATTGATCTGTGCCACAGATTCACTCACTGAGCGGGGCTGCTTCCATGACTCAGTTTCTTCCCTTTGAAAAAGCGAAAATTAAAATGACCTGCTTCACAAACCCGTAAGAAATTGCTTTTTTTTTAATCACATTACAAAGTCCTCAACAATGACCACACTGGGTTATTCAATGATAACACATTTCCTGCCAGCCTTCCTCAGGTGTCCCTGCAGCAGTCTGTCTTCCCCAGGGTTCCATTCTTGTGTATTGACTTCCATGGAATCATTTTGTTTCATTTTGGGGGAAGTATTAAGCACCAGAATGTCACTTTAGAGAGAGAAGGATCGTTCACACCCTGAAAGAGAAGTAGGTGGGCCAGTGAGGGCAGAAGCCTGAGCCTGCCCCTCAGCCACATCCCTCAGGCTCTCCCCTCTGCGTCGCTTCCTGAATTGGGACAAAAAGCGAAGGACCGTGTGACACTACAATACCATGCACTTCTTGAACACCAGTCACTGCAAGGCTAAAACCCCTGTGATGCTTAGATCCTTCCCTGTGACTAGGACTGCTAGTCACCCCCGCAAATCTGTTCTGCTCTTCCAAGATAAGACTTCATGCCCAGCTAGCTATGGCCAAGTAACAGCTCTGGCTAAAACAACCTGCACAGAAGTGATGGGAGAAATTTTCTGGGCATAGCTCCTATTTCTCCCTGAGTCCACATCCCTTCTTGTTGGAGGAAAAGTGGACATGGTAGGAGCCAAATGAAACATCTGGGCAAGGGCAAGACCTAGGGACGGTGGAAAAAAAAGAATGAGGCTGAGTCTCTGATGACTTCCTTGAGCAGAGCCACTTGGTCAGCTCAGATTTAAGTGACAGAGAAATGTACTTCAGTCCTGTTTAAGCTGCTATTACTTGGCTTCTCTGTCACTTGCAGATGCTCAGAATTTATGTTCCATCTCAGAGGCTTTGCCAGACCCAAGAAATATCAAGCATGTCAGTAGAAAAACTTTATGCACAAAGGAAACTCCAAAAAGTTTAATAAGTGGAAATTGTAATAAGATCCGCCACTTACTGAGCACATCTTTCCACCATACCAAGAAAGTGAAGCAGTTCTCATCTATAATTCAGTTTAGGAAACATCATTCTTTTAACTAACCAGCATTTATTTACTAAGCATCACTATGTACAAAACACTGTCAAAACAGAGTGGAAACCACGAAGATGGACAAGACATGCCAGTGTTCTGGGAGCTATCATTCTCAGGGGAGTGTCATGAGATGTAGCATTTTGATAAGGCTTAATTAAATGATGTGTGATTATACTGGACAAATCACTTCAACTTTCTTTTGATTAATGTTTGCATGCTGTACCTTTTCCAACACTTAGTTTTATTCTATCTGTGTCTCTATATTTAAAGTGGGTTACTTACATCCAGCACAAAGTTAGATCTTGCTTTCTTATCCAGTCAGACAAAATCTGCCTTTTTTTTTTTTTTTTTTTTTTTGATAGAGTCTAGACCATTCACACTAACATGGTTGGGTTTCAATATTCCATCATGCTGCTTTCTATTTTTTCAGTCTAGTCTTTGTTCCCTTTTCTTCTTTTTTACTTTCTTTTGGATTAAGTAATTTTATTATTCCATTTTATCTCCTTATTGGGTTATAAGCTATACTGCTTTGTTTTGTTTATTTAATGGTTTCATCAGGCTTTACAATATACACCTTTACCTTATCACTATCTACCTCTAAGTTTTTATGCCACTTCATATATCATACAATAACGTTGTGACAGCATACTTCCCTTTACCACCTCCTAATCTTTGTGCCACTATTGTCATATATTTGATATCTACACTACCCCATATACACTGCTATCATAGAAATCTCCTT
The DNA here is from genome assembly GCA_039655065.1 of Glossophaga mutica. Classification (NCBI taxonomy): domain Eukaryota; kingdom Metazoa; phylum Chordata; class Mammalia; order Chiroptera; family Phyllostomidae; genus Glossophaga; species Glossophaga mutica. Next base: position 166,863,861 of record CM077303.1, read on the forward strand.
TTGTATTTACATTCGTATTTCCCTTTCCTGCTGATCTTCATTCCATTGTAATGAAGATTTAATGAAGTACCAAATGGTATTTAATGAAGTACCAATGGTATTTAATGATACCAAATGAAAACCTGTCAGTCCAGGTTTTCATTTGGTATCATTTCCGTCCAGCCTGAAGTACTTCATTAAACATTTCCTATAGTGGTGGTCAGCTGGTGATAAATTCTCTCAGCTTTTGTATGTTTGAAAAAGTCTTTATTTCATCTCTGTTTTTAAAGGCATTTTTGCTGGGTATAGAATTCTAGGTTGAGAGTGTTTTCTGTTCTGTGCTTTAAAGACGCTTCCGCAGGCTGACGGTGACCAGAGTGGAGAGGGGAGGGAATTTCAGGGGAAGGGTTTGCAGGAACAAGTATAAAGGACACATGGACAATAACAAGGTGGGGGCGGAAACGGGAGGGAGGTGGGGAGGGGTGGGGGCGTGGACTGGGATGGGGATAAAAGGCAGAAAACTGTACTTGAACAATTAAAATAAATTTTTTTAAAGAAGATGCTTCTCCACTGTCTTCTGACTTGCACTGAATGAGTAGTCTGCTCATTCCTACCTCTGTTCTTCTGTACTTAGTATGCCTTTTGCCTCTAGCCGCAGTTAAGTTCTTTTTCCATAACACTGGTGTTAAGCAAGTGATTATAATGTACTTTGGTGTAGGTTTCTTCACTTTTCCTCTAATTGGAGCCTGTTAAGTCTTTGGATTTACAGTATTACAGTTTTCACCAAATTTGGACATTTTGCATTTTTTCTACATCCCCTCCCCACCTTTCTGTGACTACAACTACAAATATGACAAGCTACTTGCTGTTGTTCCACAACCCATGATGCTCTGTTAATTTTTTGTCATTTTGTTCTGTTTTGTTTGTTTCATTTTAGATAATAATTATTTCTTCGAGTTTTCTAATTGTTTTATCCATGGTGTCTAATCTGTTGTTAATCACTCCAGTTTATTTTTATTATATTTTTCAATTCTAAAAATTTGATTTGGGTCAACTATATATTTTGCATGCCTCTCTTTATTATACTCACATTTTTCCTATGTAGTTGATCACATTTAAGATAGCTGTTTTAATGTCCTTGTGTTAGCTGACTCAGGCCACTATAACGAAATACCATCGACTGTGTAGCGTAAATAACAGACATTTGTTCTCATAGCTCTGGAGACTAGAAGTCCAAGCAGTTGGCAGCCAATTCATTTCCTGGTGAGCACCCTCCTCCTGGTTTGCAACAACCACCCCTCTCACTCTGTCCTCACATGGCAGAGAGCAATTTCTCTCTCTTCTTCTTCTTATAAAACTGTTAATACCATCATGAGGGTTCTACTCTCATAATCCCTTCTAACCCTAATTACCAAATTACCAAAGGTTCCATCTACAAACACCATCACACTGCGGGTTAGCACCGAGATATATGAATTGGGTGATGTTGGAGGGGGGATGAGCCGCTTGTGTTATTTGTGGGCCTTTTTCTATAGATTACTTTCCTCCTTATTATGGGTCATGTTTTTCTGCTTCTTTGAATGTCTGCTAATTTCTGATTAGATGCCAGACAATGTAAATTTTAATATGTTGGGGCTGAAGTTTTTATATTCCTGTAAATATTTTGGGGTTTTGTATTGGATGCAGCACAGTTACGTGGAAACAACTTGATCCTTCCACGGCTTGCTTTGGCAAGCAAGACCTGAAGAGTCTTTCATCTAAGAGCTAATTTTTTTCGCACAGTTGAAGCAATATCTCCTGAGAACTTCAACTGATACCTTGTATGTTAGGAGGTGTTTCCACTCTGGGTGGTAGCAAAAATGAACCACTGAGCTCCAGGAGTGACGCCAACTGATTCTTAGCTGTGTCTTTTCCTGGCCTCAAGCAGTTTCTCACATGCGTTCACTGAAAATTCTGCAGATCTTTGGAACTGTCTCTTGGAGTAGCTCTATCCTACCTAGGACCTTACCGTGTGAATTCCAGTGGCTGTAGGCTCTTCAACCTCTGAACTCTGTGTTCTCCACTGAGGGAGATGGATAGGCCCTATTATATTACTGAAAATATACTCCATACACAAGGCAGTCGGCTGGGACAATCTCACATGCTTCTCTTCTCTGAAAGATTACTGTTTTGTGCGACTTGTCTAATGTCTGAAACTGTTGTTTCAAATATCTTCTCCAGTTATTTGTAGTTTTTTTAACTTGAGAGACTAATTCCAGTCCCTTTTACCCTATCGTCACCAAAAACATGTCTTCTCTCTTAAAAGTCTCCACATCTTCTTAATTTGTTTTCTCCAATTTCAACTTTGAAGAGTCCATTGAGTACAGCACGGCAGTTGGAAAACGGGCTCTGGAGTCAGACAGCCTGGGCTCAAGAAGCAACTCTGCTACTGCTCTCTGTATGACCTTACACAAGTTATTCAACCTCTCTGAGTTCACCGTGCTTATCTATAAAGTAAGAATCTTAGAAGTATATTATCTATATCATAAAGATATTGTGAGATTTAACTGAGAAAGATATATAAAGCATTCAACATTGCTTCTAGTACATAATAATAACTCAATGATTGCTGCTTAAAATATTCATCATCATAATCTCCTCACATGCCATCTGACAAAAATAGCAACCTAGTGTCATTCTGACTAATCTACCAACCTCACAGCCATTACCCAATACAACCTGTGACCACCACAGGCTACACCTGAACCGTCTATACTAGCTGAAGAATCTTGTCAAGTGCAATAACTTGACAGGAATGTCTCCTCTCTAGCTAATGGGTTACATTAGTTCCTCACTAATTCCTTCTTTGGTATCATTCTTTCTGTATAGTTTTCTTTTAGTCGTTGTCAAAATATCATCATTTTATAAATATCCTGGTCTGCCTTTTTCTGAAGGGGCAAAATGTTCATTTTCCATAGGTCATTCCAATCAGCCATATATATTGACTCAATCTTATATTTAATGTAACAATAAAATTCTGAACACTTAAAAACCTTAATTGAAATTACCACCAGATAATAGCACAGCAAGCAATTCTGAGCTTCTCTCTACTTAATGTTCTACTGACTTATGTTAAAGTTCTTGTTTGTTCTTTATACAACCTCTAGGGAAAGATTTTTTTTTTTCCATAAGCACAACTGGTTCAATGAGCATAAAAGTGAAGTTTTGTTCCATTACCAAAAAAGCTAATATTTATTATATGTACTTAGACACTGTTCTATATATGCCATAAGGCAGAACTGTGTTCACCTCATCTACATGGAGGCAGCTTTATTTTTCTAAATCACATGTTATGGAATGAGTCTTAATAAATCCACTGACCCAGTTTTTTTTCCTATGAAGGCATATTCTGTACACCGATAAAATAAAACACTGGGTGTCATAATTCAGCACAAACTTGTTACATATACCCTAAACACAAAGAAAATTAGAGACATTATTTTCACAGCTTACAAGCACTTCCACATACATTATCTCATTAACTTTTACAACAATCCTATGAGCGAAGGCCTCCCAACAGGGGGAAGTCAATATTGGGGAAACAAGAGAAGGACTAAGACGTCCAACAGCGGTCCCACTCCAAAAATGCTTAGTCCCGGACTCTGAATCAAGCTCACTTAGTTTATGTTTGTGAATATTTATTTTCAATGAATTGTGTCATCTGACTCTGCTTAATTACACAGTAATAAAATATCATATTCTCATGAATATGAATTTAACAGCTCGACACCTCTCTTCACTACCTTGTCCCTAAAACAAAAGATTCTTCCCCCAACTTTTTACTTTGAAAATTTTCAAACCTCTAAAAGTTTTCAACAATAATGCAATGAATATCCGCCCATCTACATTTACCAATTGTCAACCTTCGGCCACATTTGCTCTATACAGAACACAAATATATGTATGTGTATATAAAGTGAACATGCACAATGAATTTAATATAATGTATTATATTTAAATTATATATAATACTTATTATATTGTTATATGTAATAAATATATTTTACATATTCATATTAAAGTTAGTAGTAAACATTATGACTATCAAAAATACTTCAATGTGAATCTATTAAGAACAAAAATATTCCCTTATATTTGCAAAATTATTTCACTCAGGAACTTTAACATTGATACAATGCTATTATTTAACATACAGTCCATCTTCAAATTTCCCCGAATAACCCAATAAAGGTCCTTTATGGCTGGCTCCCTGATCCAGGACGTGATCCAAGATCCCGCACTGCATTTAGATGTCATATCTCTTTAGTCTCCTCTAATCAAAAAACAGCTCCCCCAGCTTTTTTAGTCTGTAATGACTGACATTTCTTAAGAAAACACGCCTTCTTTTTTTTTATTTGTCTGATTGTTTCCTCATGATTAGATTCAGGTTAAACATTTGGGACAGAAATGCTGTGTAAGTGGCAGGCAAGGATCAAATCAGTGGGTACATGATGCCAATTTGTTTCTCTTTTGGCAATGTTAAATTACCTAAATTTGATCACATGCTTAAGGTATTCTCCCTTGTAAAAGTGCCTGTCTGCCCTTATAAATAAGTAGTCCAGAGGACGACACTTTGAGAATGTTCTGTTTCCCAACAATTTTTCACTCACTGATTTTAGCAACCACTGATCATTCTTGCCTGAATCACTGAACTACCATGGTGGCTGTAAAATAAGAATTTTGTCTCCCATCATTCCTTCTACATTTATTAATTAGCACTTTCAAAAGTACTTCATAATAGCAAAAAAACACCCAGGACCATCTTATCTGAACGTTCGAAGGAGAGTGAAGGTGCTCACTGGAGAGAACTAAGCTGCTAGGCTCTCCAAAGGAAGATGCGCCTGAGTGAAGTCTGGGGCTCAGGCCAGATACACACAGCTTTGCGTTTGCTGCTATGAAATGTTCTCTACAGTCGATCAGGTTCAAAGGAATTCTTTCATTGTGTAAGCTGTGGATGTTTACCATGTTCTTTGTTTCAAGATGGTGATGGAATACTGGCAAAGGATCTAAAGGAACTACATTTTTCAAGCTTCATACAATAACCTCTAGCTTCCTCCCTGAAGCAGAGGGAGAACTCTGAAAGCATCAGACCGAGAAAATTGATCACGGCTGAAAACCCAGGAGATCATTTCTAAAGTATGCTTGGCTCAGAAACTCTTTTTTACAGTATACATCAAGCACCCCAAAATTACACCCTTTCATCCCTTGTCTTGCATGGCTTCAGTTCAAAGAAGGAACCAGTATTTCTTCCCATCCCTTTCTACATCTCTCACAGAGAGATGCCCTGAGACTTTATAGCCATATAACTTTATAAACTTGGTCAGGCTAATTGTCTACAGACCACCTTAATGCCTTGATAATGGTGAACCCAGTGCTTCTAATTCATCTCCTACCAGTGAATTCCATGTCAACGAAGTCAAAAGAATATTTTAGTTTAATTCAGCAATCACAGTGTAACCCATGATGACTCTGACAGTGGTACCACCCTCAGAAGTTATTTTTAAGTGTTTAAATTTACACCTTTCCAGGTGCCAAAGAAAAAGCCAAAATCAATGCATGAGTATTACCAGTATATTACATAGTAGTAAAAATAAATTACTAAATAATCCTCTTACGACTCACTATGGAATGATAAAATCTTAATCTTCAAAGGGGTCCCAGAGAGCTAGTCCAATCTCCTACCCAATGCCTCATGCGGTATCTGAAATAGCAATGCTGTCTCTGTGTAAACACCACGGGTGAGAGATAGCTCACAACACGACAGTTCACTGCACTAACTGGCCGTTACACAAAAAACAGCCTGAGGTCAGGGAGCTAAGAAGCAATGTGTTTGCGTGTAAACCTACTAGTATACCAGAAAAATACAGTTAGAAAAATGAAAATTTAATAATAGTTATTCTTTCAATACTAAGCTTTTCTAAAATATTTAAAGCAAAATTCTATTTATCAAAATCCAATATACCGTATTAAGCAAGTTAACAGGCAAAGTATGTTTCAGGCCAAGGAACATGGAGACTTCCCTCACTGTATCACTTGCCCTAAAACAGATCTTTCTCAGTACCCTTAAGTCAAGATTCTATCATCTGGGTCTTCCATCAAAGCCCCATTTTACTTCCTTCTCTCACCACATATATTCTGCATATTTGGACTCCTGTGGCCAAAAGTCTCTCCCCTTGATCTACCCACAACCCAGAATAGAGCAGCAATGGCAAATGATAAACATAAGATAATAGGGATATACAGATACAGTCAATGACTGTGAGCCTGGATGATCAGAACAACAGTTCTATAACAGACAAAAAGGAAAAGGAACTTAATCTACTTGGGTTTAGAGATCTGAAGTGTAAGATGATAAGAAAATACTCAGTGTCCAGATATGAAATCTAGAACAGATATCAATTTGAATCATCACTAGACACAAGAGTTAAAAATACAACACAGTTCAATCTCCTAAGGAAAGAGAAATGAAGGATAACGGTAAAGACAACCCCTTAAACTCCCCTCCAGGATTTCTGCCCAGTAAAACCTTTTGATTTTCTCATTCTTCCCCAATGAATACTCTTAACATAATTTCTGTAATGCCAAGAATCAAGTCTCACATGCCTTCTATGTTTCTGGAGCCATAGAAGATACTCGATAAAATCATTTGCCTAGTTCTAATAGCAACCTAAGAATATTTATGAAAAATCTAGTAGCAGTGGACTCTACTGATGCATAACACAGTCCCTGAACAATGGAGCCCACCTTCTAAGGGACCGTCATTTACAAATGCCTCTTTGAGGCCAACACCAAAGAATATTCTTCATATTAAATTCATTCATTCATTCATTCATGCATGCATGCATTCAATGGAAACTATTTAATATCCACCATGTACAAGGTATTGTGCTAAGATGCACTTCTTGGGAGACACAAAGCTAAATAAGACAAGGTCCTCACTCTTATAAATCTTAAAGTAGTATAAGCATCTGTGCAAGGTCAAAGATAAATTTATTCTCTGAATCATTTTAGGATACCTCCACTGTATTTGCTAATACAAGTGCTTATATTTTATAGTTTTCTTTCAACTTTGGTAAACAGTCTAGACTTCTTAAACTAGTAATAATATGGTTTGAGTCTAATTGCTACTCCATGTCTGCAGATAGAATTTCACATTCTTATGTGAGATTCTAGAGCATCAACTTCATTCATACATTGCAACTGTCAGCAACTAAAGCACTCACTCAATCTTTTATGCACATGAGCCCTCCAGTCAAGTCATTCTGGCCTTCCCAGTGGCTCATAAAGGCTCACCACTTGGCCCTTTTTTCTGGACTTACCAGTGCTGTCTCCATGCCTAAAGTTCTCCTTCTCCCCAACTCACCCCTGCCCCACCCAACCCAAATTATCCAGCTTCAACCAATTTAACATTTAGGTTTAAGTTTCCTTATGTTATTCAATAAGTGTTTCATGAAAGATTTTTTTCTCTCTCTCTCTCTACTAGAATATACCAGTGGGTCCTTGGAAGGAAATCCCCATCTGTGTGTGTGCATGCATGAGTGTGTGTTTTCACTAGCACCATTTTATGCAATTTTGTACACATAGAATTTATGCAAATGACTGAAATACTCCTAGTATTTATAGAATTCCACAGAGTAACTTATACACTTGGTCCTTTGACAAATGCTTTTAGATCACAATATTGCTTACTAGGCCAACGTAAATTCATCCTACTCATAACCCAACTCTTCAGGGAAGATTCTATTTTGATGGAGGATGAATGGGGATGGGGCAAATCTTTCAGCATATTGATCTATTATCAGTACTGTTACTGTCTTTTATAATTTAAGACAACATTACTAACAATGGTTAGAAAAAACAATGAGTTATGAGTTATTAATACAGGGATAAAATGAAGCCTAATACCAAAGTTATCAAAGCTAGTATTATCTTCCCCTTCTTCTGCTGATCTGTAATAAGCAGACCAGGCCCTTTTCCGCTACTAGAGGTACTGAGCTCACACCGAGAGTGGGTGTTTCTTCCTGAGAAGACCCTCATAGCAACAAAACACCCACTTTGGCTCATTAGCATGATTCTTTACGTCAGGCAGAACTACCACCCAACTATATCAGGATTCAAAGTTGCAAACATGGTAGGGAATGCAGTTTGAAAAAGAGTAATAAACATGATCAAAAATAAATAGGGCAACAGAAATCAAAACAGCATAGTCTGTATCATTCTGCACTCAAGTCCAGGTGTGGAGGAGCAGCTGAGGGAAGGCAGGGCAAGGCAGCCACAAAGGAAACTCACCCTGAAAACAAGCCAGAGGCACTGTCTTTGTGCAGGTCACAGAGAGGCAGAGTCACTGAAAAACACCCCTCATGTCTCTTATTTCTATGATTAATGGAATCTCAGGGTCTCTAGAAGTTTATACACACACACACACACATACACACACACAGAGCCACAGTACACAGACATTAGGTTGAAGCTATATTCGCTCATCACCAAGGGGTCCCATCAGATTGAAGTGAAACCAGAAGCTCCTTTTTACAACATAAGACTCCTATTAAAAGGGTATTTCGTGGTTTTAAACAGTCTTATGAACAACTGTTTTAAATTCTTTAGACACTTACTATAATGGTAAGGAAGGAGAAGTTGGGAAGCGGGCAATTCATGAACTGGGCAGTTTGAGAATCATCTAGCATCACCCTTGCCTTTTTCCTACAAAATAAAGCCACACGGCAGAAAGAACACACTGATTGAAGAAGTGGACACGGTCACCATCGAAAAACAAAGGTGTATCTGCTAAATGCAAATGAATTTACAGGGAATGTGAGTTTTGTTTCCTGGCCATCAAAAATAGTTTGGAGGATTTGTGCCAAAAGTCAAAATAAAAGCATGCTCTTTTCTCCCTGCACCCCACAGAGTTGCCTTTGAAGTCACATGTGCTCCACAGGACACAGAGAGAAACAAAAATCAGGCCCCTCTTAAATGTTATTATATGTGATTCAGTATGAAACAGTGTCCTTCAAGCATTTATAAAAAGTCATTTTCAGCTCTTTCTTCTTAGAAATGAGGAGCTTTTGTCTTATGCCCTGGAATTTAAATTCATGCTTCCCTCTGGCTATACCTTCTGGTCCCAGGGACAGCCTTGGGGAGTTGGCCTGCTTGCCTGGATCCGGTTCAGGCACTGCCTGGATGGAAGCTACAGCTCCCGGCTTGTAGGGACTGGGGCTGACTCTGCAGCCACCTGGCAAGTCTTGGCCAGCTCTGCAGCCTTCTGCACTTCCCCAAACAGCTCAATGGGGGGCCTCAGGCCCTCCTTAGCTCCCCATTCTGCCTTACCAGGGATTATGGGACAAAATGCAGCTATCCATTCTTCCTGCCTGGTGCCTCACCTAGAAGGTGAGAAAAATATCCCATTTGGAAGAATAACAATCATAATGCTGGTATATTTTGAAACCAATCCATCTTCAAAATCAGAGACTTCCCTGGTAAACCTCATTACAACCTTCAGGATAGAAATAATCACTTGCTTTGCTTTCAATTTAGCTACTTGGCTTCGAGTACAGAAGTGTCCTAAACCATAGTGACACTCATTAGAGGAAAAGAAGCAAGAATACTTCATATTTTCCAATCAATACTTCACTTATTGTATAAACTCTAAAGAGAAAAAAATCAAAGTAGTATACTTTAGGCATGAGATTTCATTGTAGAATATTAGTGTACAGCCTTACTTCTCTGGGAGGGAAGCTAAAACTAAAAGGAATTTTAAAGACCAATTAATCCAATTACTTAAAGAGATAGAAACCGCTGCCCAGAAGGCAATGGCTCAGACTAACAGAGTCGTGTCAACGAGACATACAAGCTCATTAGGAGGAGCTGCCACTGGCAAAAGATGGGACAACTTGAATATCAAAAAGGATGACTGTCACTGACTTAAACATATCAAATCTATAAAGTCCATGGATTTATAGAGTTGATAAGATGTTCTTCCACCTCTACTGCCAAAACAGTAGCAAACAGCTCATGGTAAGCATCATTATAAGTTGCTATGGCCCCAATTCATTATTCTGACAATGAATAAGGGCAAGACTAGCCCTGACCGGTGTGGCTCAACTGGTTGGGCATCATCCCACAAAGCGAAAGGTCCCAGGTATGTGAGGCAACTAGATTGATGTTTCCTCACACATCAACGTTTCTCTTTATCTCCTTCTCCCTCCCTTCCCCACTCCATCAAATAAAAATAAATAAAATCTTCTTAAAAAATGGTAAGACTAAAGAACGTATATACTGCTTTTCCTTTTCAAACTATGTTTCAGGATGACCAAATAATTGGTGATAAAAAAAAATCCATCCATATAAAAGAATGCCAACTAATAAAAGCAGAAAAATGATGGAATTAGAAAATTTCCATTTTGCAACTCCTAGATAAGATCATCAGTAGTTAGAAAACCCATTAAGTGAAAGGTCAACAGGCAACTTTATAATGCATGGATTAGGCAATGAGCTAAATCTCCTCATCAATCTGAACAGCACATCTAAAGCTGCGCCAGTCAGACATCATGTCCTTCCTGAGGTGATGCCATAGGAGTAGGCAGCACCACCTATGAAGTGTTCTTGCCAGGAAAAATAAATAAATAAAAATTGAGCCAGAATCTAATGAGGCCTCTTGCTCTAACTATGACTTTACAGAAAATACAGGGACAGAGGCACAAGTTAAATGACACTATAAGAGAGCACTCAGCCAAACCCAAACTGTGGGGCATTCTATAGGGTAAATGACCTGGTTTCTCCAAAAAATAAGGAAATTAAAAGGGGTTTAGAGGTACAATTATAGATGTAAAAATACTTACTAGACAAAACAGCTAAGTCAGTGAATATACCTTGTCTGGTTCCTAATTTGACCAGCTATTTAGAAAACAACCTGGTCAGAGTGAAGCAATGAACTGTGACTATGGACTGTGTATCAGAGAAGAATATCATCATCACGAGAAAAAATGTGCCGTCATGTGTAGTGATGGATGTTAACTAAACTTACTGTGGTGATCATTTTGCCATACTTACATCAATCAAGTCGTTTTGTTCTACGCCTGAAACTAACACAATGTTATAGTCGATTCCATCACATTTTTTTAAAGCTGGTCCTCAAAAGTCCCACTTGACACCCCCACCCTCAATCTTTAATGAACAGCATGAAAAGAGGACATGCTAGGATTGAGGTTGATGTTGGGCTAAGCCCAATATCGGATGAGTCGCATGCATATCAACTGGAAAAAAGTTTCCAAAACGATGACAGCATGCACCCTCCACAGTTAGGGCTCAGGGGGCTGGACTTGGCTCATGGTAGGGATTCCCTCTGTCAAAATACATAAAAAAGCAGAAGTAACAAAATCAAACAAACAAGAAATAAACCACCAACCTAGCTAGAGAAAAGCACAGCACAGTACAAAACTAATAAAGTCCAGAGTGGAAAGGGTCAACATTACAAAATGTTGTTGTTTTGTAATACATCTGGAACCTCTGGAGTGTTTGGTAGGTCGTGACACAGAACACTGACCTTGAATTGAAACAGAAGTGCCATCGCTTTTTTCCCCTACTGAATCAGTCATTTCTTCCAACAACTAAGTTTGAGAGAGTGAGAAGAAAAAGAGAAGAAAAGGAAGGTCATGTGGGAGAAGCTGGAGAACCAAGCTCCAGTTTCCCTTGGTTCTCAAAATGAAGTTGGTAAATTTCCTGCTGCTGTGTTTTTTGAATGGTCAACAGCAACTTTGTTTCCTGATTTTCCCAAAAGGCAGATACAGCTTTGTTTGTTTGTTGTTTGTTTGTTTTGTATGAATATACTTATAAACTGAGATGTAATTCAAATACCAAAAAATTCACCTTTTTAAAGTGCACAATTTAGCGGTTTTTAGTATATTCTCATAGTTGTGCAACCATCACCAGTTTATAATTCCAGAACATTTCCATCACCCCCAAAAGAAACCCTGTTCCCACTGGCAGTCACTCGCCATTCTCCCTTTTTCCTGAAAGCCTATGGCAAGTACCAATCTGTCTCTATGAATCTGCCTTGTCCTGAACATTTCATATAAATGGAATCATACAACAACGTGTGGTCTTTGGTGTCTGGTTTCTTTCATGCAGCTTAATGTGGTTGAGGTTCAACATGTTATACCATGGGTCAGTACTTTATTTCTTTTTAGGGCTGAATGATGTTCCATTGGACAGATATACCATATTTGTTATCCATTCATCAGTTTATAGACATTTCTACTGTTTGGTGAATTTACTTTTTTTGATGGATTGTTCCCACTTTGTTGGCTATTATGAATAATGCTGCTATGAACATTCACATGTAACTTTGTGTGTGGATGCACATTTCCAATTCTCTTGGGTGTACATATACATACCAAGAAAAAGAATTGTTGGGTCATATGGTAACTCTATGTTTCACTTTTTAAGGAACTGCCAGGCTGTTTTCCAAAGTAGCGGTACCATTTTACAGGCCTACAAGCAATGTTAAGATTTCTAATATCTCTACACCTTTACCAACACTTGTTGTTGTCCATCTTTTTTGACTATGTAAACTTCAGTGGGTGTAAACTATTTCATTGTAGTTTTGATTTTCATTTCCCTAAAGACTAAGACTCTTTTCATATGCTTATTTGGCCCTTCGTATATCTTCTTTGAGGAAATATCTTTTTCAAATCTTTTGCCCATTTATAATTGGGTTGTCTTTTCATTATTGAGTTGTAACAGTTCTTTATATTTTTTGGATGCAAGTCCTTTGTGTGATTTGCAAATATTTTCTCACATTTTGTGGAGTGTCTTTTTACTTTTTTTTGAAAATAATATTTGAAGCACAAGAGTTTTTAAGTTTTGATGAAATTCAATTAATTTTTCTTTGTTTGCTTGTGCTTTTAGTGTCAGACTGACTATAAAGCTACCACCTAACCTCAGGTCACTAAGATTTATGCCCCCTTTCTTCTAAGAGTTTTATAACTTTTAGCTCTTAGACTTGAGTATTTGATCCATTTGAGTTAATACTTTTTTATGATATGAAGTACGAATTCTACTTCATGCTTTTGCCAGCTTTCTTTTTGTAACTTACAATCTGTTTGTAAGACTGCAAACCTCACATCATTTGCCTCAGTACAAGTTACAACTTCAAGTAAGAAGCAGGCACTATTTTAGCAAAATGAGATTACTGTGGAGGCAGTACACAAGGCAGTGGTGAAGACACGTTCTGAAGCCAGGGTCTATCTCAGTTCTACCACCAACAAGCTGAGTGACTTCGAGTTGAGTTTTTCTCTCATCTGTACTCAGATCCTCCTTATCTTAAAGTGAAGAGAGAAAAACAAACGTCTTCAGAGAGCTGTAAGGATTATTTGAGTTCATACAGGCAAAGAACTCGAACAGTGCATGGCTTCTTAGGAGCACCCATATATGTCAGCTAATCCAATATATTAATCCTAGGGTACAGTTTCCAAAGAATATAGGTCTCAAAATAATGGAGGAGTGACCCTGGATGGGGGATGTGGCTTCCATGACAACACCTCTGATTTTTCCACATAGTGTCCTTGCATCTCAGAGCCCCCCACCACTAGGAACACCTCAATGTTGATGGTCATCTTTGTTCTGTGTACAAGTCACTCTTTGTTTTGTTTTCCATTGACCTGCAGGTTTTCTAAACAGGTGCCAAATTTCCATGCTACAAAAAAAAAATTAGTCTTGAATTTACTCAAGTAATGTTCTACTCTCTTAGACTCAAAGCTGCGTTAACAGGGCAAAGTATTTTTGTTTCCAGGTCATTTTGGCAACAGTGCTAGAAATACTTTGTAAACTCTTGGGTAAGAAGGTGGGATTAATATCCTCGATCTCTCTTTTTCGGGAGTTTCCTACACACTTCATACATTTTAGGAGACTCCACTCAATCCATGTAAACTCACATCATAAACAACTGTACATCCCTCTTTCAAGGGCTTTCTTTTTTACTGTCAATCTCCATCTACATTTGGACAAGTTTCCATTCAAAGGTGATTTCCCATCTGTTAGAAAACTTCTGGAACATCTTCCTTCCTACCCTCACAACTATCCCAACAATTAGTATGTGTTTTGCAATGCAAATTACTTTTAATATTAGCATATGCAAATATAATTACATGAGAAACCTACTGGGATCAAATCATGTATGGGGTGATTACTGAGTTCTGACACTGTTTTAATAAACATCAGGATCTATTCACCCAGAAGAACATGCTCCCCTTTCATCTGGAAGAGTAGCTATTCTGATTCTACAAGGCTACTTTGGCTCAAATGGGGATTAAGCATTCCTCTTAAGAATTCCATTCAGACTCTATTTCTTATCTACGTACATACACTTCAATACATGATACCTTTTTTTAAGGGGATGTAAAGTACAGCACATGGAATATAATCAATAATACTGTAATAACTATGTCTGGTGTCAGATGGGTACTAGACTAATCAGGAGGATCGCTTCATAAGTTATGTAAATGTCTAATCATTATGCTGTATACCTGAAACTAATACTGAATATCAACTGTAATTGAAATAACTTTTTAATTTTTAATATTTGATACCTTAAAAAAGCAAATGGGTTTATTCATCTTGCTCATTTGCCCAGTCCATGCTCAGTTGAAGGCAACACTTGTCCAGGTTCCAGTGCACTCATTCATTTCTCCTTGGACACCCCTTGTGAGTCATTTTAGTTCAAACAGAGCTGTGTCTGTAGGCCCTATTTCATCCCAGAGCCCAAGCTGAGAGCAAAGCAGCCTGAACTCCACCCTCGGGACATTCCTCACTCAAGAAAACACATTTTCCTTTTCCAAACTGACTTCAGAAAGAATATACTCGATTCTCTCTCTAAGTGAATAAAAGAGTAGAACCACTGGGTGAGGTGAGGCCACAGGGCCTCTGCCAACAGGACTGCCCATCCTCCCTTAGCCTCTTTCTCTGGTGTTTCCCATCCTTATCCTCCCAAGGGGCTGTTTTAAGATCTAATTTCTCCAGTCTCAATAAAGCTACATCCTAGTTATAGCCTCAGTGGAGATTGGAAAGGAGGAGGAGGAGGAGAGGAAGGGGGAGGAGGAGGAGGGGAAGGGGGAGGAGGGGAAGGGGGAGGAGGAGAAGCAGCAGCAACTGGCAGTGCTCTTGGCATAATAATATTTGACAAAAATGAATCATTGAGAAGTTACTTCAAAGGCCAGGTGAGGCTACCTACATTCAGCCTCCTGCAGCTGCAGGAAATGAGCCTAAAGAGCCAAAGACACTAAACCAAAAAGGGCTTCTTCATTTAAAAATAGGGAACACGACCCCGGCCAGGTGGGTCAGTTGGCTGGAGCATCTCCTGGTGTACCAAAAGACTGTGGGTTCAATCAGTCAGAGCACATACCTAGGTTACAGGTTCAATCCCCAGTTAAGACACATACAGGAGGAAATTGGTGTTTCCTTCTAATATCTACATCTCTCTCTCTCCCCCTCTCTCCCTCTCTCTCTAAAATCAATAAAAATATCCTCCGGTGAGGATTTAAAAGAAAATTGATATATAGGACATAAGACATTGAGCTATTTACTTGGCCTGTGACACCACAGCACAACCCTTCTGCACGCTGAGCAGTTATTGATGTGTCAACACAATGAGGGTTGTGTTGACCCACCTTCTCTGCGAGTAGGGTGGCCAAGCATCCCCGTTTGCCTGGGACTGTCCTAGTTTCAGCCCTGATGTCCAGAGTCCTCAGTGGCCATACTACCACCATCGGCTCTCTGCAGCTGGCCTCCTCTTCCTCTTTCACTTTGCCCCAAATCAGCCAGGACAAGAGATGAGGCCAAAAACTAGCTAAGAGGTAAGGAAGGCAGTGTGGCCAGTCCCCGAGGCAGAACTGTCAGGATCTTCAAGAGCCTTGACTGGTTAGACTCAGCACTGTTGTCAGAGAGAAAGCCCCTCTTTGTATTCAAGCACCTTCAGTTGTCCAGACAGGGAGTCCACACCCTCATAGAAGCCACCAGATCATATTCTGAGTCAGGCCACAGACTTTGTATTAGCTTAATGGAAGACTTCAACCCAAAGTTTCCAAAAGTTAGTCTTCAGACCATCTGCATCAGAATCACCTAGTGAGAC
The DNA here is from genome assembly GCA_039655065.1 of Glossophaga mutica. Classification (NCBI taxonomy): domain Eukaryota; kingdom Metazoa; phylum Chordata; class Mammalia; order Chiroptera; family Phyllostomidae; genus Glossophaga; species Glossophaga mutica. The sequence continues at coordinate 166,880,002 of CM077303.1, forward strand.
TGATAAAACCTAGATCGCTGGGCCCACCCCACACCTACTGAATCAGTTCACTAGCAGTAGGCTTCAGAAATCTCCATTTCTTAAGAAAGCCCAAATGTGCCCAATGAATCCTGAAGTCTGAGGGCTATTCTCATGGCTGTTCTTCTTCCACACCCTCACCTGTACCCTCACCCTGTTACACACCAGGGCTCAACGAGCATGCTAGGATCAAAAATCCTCAAATTAAGCCAAATCAGAAGAGAAGTGAACTTGATTAGGGATCTGCCTTTGTCCAGCCTTCTAATTCTCCTCTACCTCCCACAGCAACCCATTGTGTGGGGCCGCCCTATGGCTAGATAACACTCACCAAGGCCTGTCCTATTCAGAAGGGTCTCTGTGCTCCAAAATTATCTCCAATTTCTCCTCCCTCAGCCATCGCAAAATTACACTGCAGGGTGCTCGTAGGAAAGCAATCTGGATTAATTAATTCATACTTAGAGCAAAATGAATATGTCATACTCTCATTGGAGAGGAGAAGTTACTTATTAATTAATGGATTGCTAGGGAAAACATTTTTGAAGTTGATAGGGTTCTTCCTTAAATCAGTGCTTTCTGCCAACTTCCCTGACTGGCATAAAATCTCCCTGATTTTGCAAGGAAAAACCTTAAGATATCTACTACATCACTCCTTATAACATATGCCTGCAGTGAAGTGATTAAAGCATGGTCTTTGGTTGCAGGCAGACATGCACCTAAGTCCTGGCTCTACTACTTACTGGTCATGTCACCCTGGGCAAGGTACTTAACTTCCTGTTCATAAAACATGTCACTCAGGGAAAAGCACTTAACTTCTCACCCTGGCTAGTGCAGGTCAGCAGGTTGAGTGTTGTCCCAAAAACTGAAAGGTCACTGGTTGGATTCACAGTCAGGGCACATGCCTGAGATGCAGGCCAGGTCCCCAGGTGGGGGCTCACAAGAGGCAACCAATCGATGTTTCTCTCACACATTCATGTTTTGCCTCCCTCCCTTCCCTTTCTCTAACAATAAATAAAGAAATAAAATCTGTTATTAAAAAAATCTGTAGATAATTACAACACTTCAGAAGGTTGTTAGAATTCAATGAAACAATTTTTTTAAGTATCTGGCATATCGTACTTAACAAATAATGATTATTAGCATTAAAAAAGTATGTAAATATTTACCCAAATAATTTTGCTGTATTCAACTACACAAAACAATTCTTGTGTGTTTAGTCTTCACGCTGAATTGTCCATATGGACTTGGTGTTAATTTACAACTCTAAAAAACTAGGAAAAACATTGGTCATCAACAACCTGGTTTTGCCTTGGACAAGTAGAGATTTAGAGATTTAGTCCAGTTTGTCAAATAATCCTGTTTAGTGTCCAAGAGCACATAGCTAATGTTGCTAATTTCCTCCTGGTTTTTCAGCCTCTAAAACCCATTCAAGGTTTTGGTCACTAAGGCTACTGATTCATTGGCCACTTCCTATACATAGGTGATAGGGTGTCCAAACTTTTGACGTCCCTGGGCCACACTGAAAGAAGAAGAGTTGTCTTGGACCACACATTAAATACACTGTAACATAAAAAAATCTCATAATGTAAGTAAATTTATGATTTTTTAGAGATTTTTATTTATTTATTTTTAGGGGGGGAAGGGAGGGAGAAAAGGAGAGAAACATCAGTGTGTGGTTGCCTCTCACATGCCCCCTCCTGAGGACCTGGCCTGCAACCCAGGCATGTGCCTTGACTGGGAATCGAACCAGTGACCCTTTGGTCCGCAGGCTGGTACTCAATCCACTGAGGTACACAAGCCAGGGCTAAATTTATGATTTTGTATTGGGCCACATTCACAGCCATCCTGGGCTGCATGCGGCCTGCGGGCTGCAGGTTGCACACCCCTGAAAGCAAAAGCATAACTGCGCATGTGGAGAGGAGCTGAGCAGGGTGTGGATGCTAGGTATCAGAATTTCTAATGGTCAGTAGTCAGCTCCTATTTTCCAGCCCCCCTCAGGGTAATGGTGACTGCAACCATAAAGGACAAGTTTGAAAGGGGCATCAAACTGGCTTCTTCACACAGTAGAAACCAAGACATTTTTGCATCGTTGGGACAACTAATGCTACTGTCCCAACTCACACTAAACACCTAGAAAATGGGTCCATTTTCTGCTGGGAGTTTTCAAGACCAAGAAGAGATGGACACACAGAAGAAATGGCCATCTAAGGTAAAAAGAGTTGATGCCTCTTAGATTCCCACCAAGCTCAACATATGGTGACCTCGAAGGTAAACCTGAGAAGCTACCCTAGAAGACAAAGAGAAGTAATCTTTAAAATAAATGGGCCATCATCTATAGTAGAGACTATGGTTGCAAGGTAAATAAGTACATATTAAATATGCAAAACACAGCTCATAGAAAAAAACCAAAAGGGTTCAGGGTTCAACAAGATGTCAGAAGAGGAAGGGAGGCAGACCAGAACAATGAGTAAGGACAAAAACACAAAGAGGAAAGTTAGAGAATTAGAAAAGATAACCATGGGACAGAATATCTGCCAAGAAAACAGACAGTGACTATTATCCCGGACACTATAAGTAAGCAAATGAAATTAAATTACCAAAAGTAAATACCACACCACTATCCATGGCTTCATGAAATTCTTATGCAGGACCTATTCCTACTTGATTCTATATATTCGAATGTGATTAAGTCCTCACATCTGTTCAAAAACAATTCACTAACAAAATCAAAGGAGAACACACTTTGTCATCTCTACTTACAATATATACACAGAGCTTGCAAATGTTAAGAACAGTGGCTGGCCCAGGACTTTATTTAATCAGGTTACACAACACTAGTGGAATTATTTCTAGAAATCCAACCCAAGTTCTAAAGGCTACATAATTCAAAGTAATATGGAAAAATTAGAGAAATACATTTTCATTAGCATGAAGCCTTAGATTTGTGGCCAAAGATTCAAAAGGAAATGCAAAATCCCATCAGATAGAATAAAATGACTGTATAATGCTGCCAAGAGCTAAAGAAACGAAAAATGCAATCAAGCAGTGGAGGAAATCCGTTGCAACCTGAATGAGGATGCAGATGTACATTTACTCAAATCAGAAGAAAGAAGGACATAAGGATATCAACCCAGCAGGCCCAGTCTGAAAATCCATCACACCTGAAGGGTATGGGCTGCTATTTGTTGTCATAGTAACTATAAAGGGCATAGCCTCATGTTGTCATAGTGATCATAAAAAAAGGGCCTTATTGGCAATTCAAAAAGACCCTGGACATATGCCTTCTCAACCCCAAATCTCTGCCAGGTAAACCACTGTAAGGTGGCTTACCTCAATGTGGATGTTGAGGGGTACAGTGACCAGTCACCTCAACAATTAGCATGGCAACATCAGCCTACTTCACATCATAGATCTTTTCCTGGTAGTGAGCACATGTCTCAATAACTTTGGGGAGATTGCAAATTAAACATAGAGATACTGAAGTAAATAAAAGCAATAGTATTAATAGTTTTGTGTTAAGTTCAAAATAATATTTGTACATTATTAAATGGTATTAAATGGTATAGAATGCTGGAGAATCTGATGTCTTTGATAATGTACCAGACTGTAACTGACTTTAGACCTATAATTGAGTAAAAGGTGAAAATATGAGTACATTATCAAATTGTATGAGAATAGAGAAATGAGAAATCTACTCTATTAATAAGTCTTCTAACTTTACAAGGATTATTTAAGTACTTAAAGTGCCATTCACTACAGTCTTTAGGTTACTTTAGTGGGCATTTGAAGTGATTTAAAAGATTAGATATATTAATTTACAAATGCAACTTTAAATGTTTAATGAAATGCCATTAACATAAACTAAATTTAGTAATGGTAATTTAGTCTATCTAACTTGAGTTTGTTGAACATTATTTGATGTAAACATGCAAAAACTATTTGCCTTTATTTTATACAATACTTGCTGGATTTATACATAGAACAACAAGATACTTTAGGTAAAATAATGGCATAAAAAAAGAATAAATTGAGTTTTCAACATTCATCAACAATATTAACTAAATAGAAATAGTCATTTAAAACTAACAATAATCATGAGGAGACATCAAATATAAAATAAGAAGCATTCCACACATGAAAAAAATAAATAAATAAAATTGATCTAAAAATTGTCACACAAGAAAAGAATGAACTGTTCCAAATTAAAGAAGACCAAAGGGATGTAACAATTCAATAAAATGCATCATCAGCATCCTGGCTGGTGTGGCTCAGTGGATTGAGCTTCGGCTTGCAAAGCAAAGGGTCCTAGTCAGGGCACATGCCTGGGTTGCAGGCCAGGTACCCAGTTGGGGGCATGCAAGAGGCAACCACACATTGATGTTTCTCTCCCTCTCTTTCTCCCTCCCTTCTCCTCTCTCTAAAAATAAATAAAATCTTTAAGAAATGCATGATCAGAGATTTTCTTTTGCTAAAAATGACATTGTTTCAATTAGTAAAATGTGAAATGAGGTCTATAGATTAGATTATACTATAGTGTTAATTTCCCAATTTTGAAAATTGTATGATACTTATATAAGGGAATTCTTTTTTTTTTTTTTTTTTTTTTTTTTTTTACTTAGGATACACAGTGAAATATTTAGGGAGAGAAAGACAGCATGACTTATCTCAATGGCTCAGAGAAAAATAGACAAAAGGATAAAACAAACATTAAAATGTCATCATTTGGAGACTCTGGGAGAATAGTATACAAGAAATGATTACTTAAAGTATGTGAAACTTTCCTCTACTTTGAACCCAAAGTTTATGACCCCACTTCCGATGAGGGCCCTGATAACAAGGATGTGGGCAGCCCACAGCAAATGGCTGCCTCAAGACTTAACCCTACAGGGTAGGTAGGGTTCAAGATTCTTACCATCACCCTCTCCACTCCCTTCAGCAGAACTTCTCTTCTGGAAAATCTCCCTCTTGACCTAATAGCAAATGCTTCTAGGTAGAAGGCAGGTCCCACCCCTGGTATCCACATTTCAACCCCAGCCAGGCCAGGACTAAGGGCTGTGAATCACTCTTTGTAACAGGACAAAAGACCTTATTCAGTAGGGAAAGTTGTAGGAACAGCAATTCTCTTGGCATTCTCCTTGGTAATATAACCCATCATTCCTAAGCATTCCCTATTGGTGGTGCTCCCAATACACAGATATCTGACTTCAAATGTGCCTGGCCCTTTCCTGAGACTATGAGCAGACACAGACCCAATGCAGCTTCACCCTGGGTTGTACCAACCCCATCCATTAGCACAACCTGAGCCCCCTGTGTTCTAACCACATAGACACCCCCACTTAGCCTACGCCGAGGGCACCCAGCACAGCAACACCACAGTGGTCCATGACTGCCTTCCCTCTCACCCCACGGTGAAACTACCCACCCAGGGAGCTCAGAACAGAACACGAGAAAACAGAACACGAGGAGTCAATAGCAGACTAACACAGACAAAGAAATTTTCTAAACAGATCAATTATTAAAAATCAACATCTAAAAGCTAAGGGAAGCTGTGGTGTCTCCTTCTCTAAATTCTTTAAAGCCACTAGACAATTTTTTAACTTTGAATATTTCAAACATTCTTATGTCTGAAACTAAGAGAAAAACTACAGGTGTAATCTTGAAGTGCTTATACATTGCTGAATTTCAGACTAAGGATGTGTATGTGTGATTAACATAGAGAAATATACAATAATTACCATAGCCTTTTATTAATTCAACAAGTACTGACTAAGCACATTTTATATGCATTGCATAATGAAAGCAGGGAAAGGAGGGGCTTCCAAAAACATGCAGATCTGCAGGTTAAAATTTAAACATGAAATGTGCTTTATTAACTATAGTGGGGCCCTGAACAACACCGGTTTGAACTACACAGGTCCACTATACACAAATTTTTTCAATAAATACTGTAAATATATGTTCTATTCCTATGATTTTCTTTAGGAACATCTTTTCTCTCGCTTACTTTACTGTAAGAATACAGTATGTAATACACATAACATAAAAATGTGTTAATCGACTATTTATAGTATCAACAAGCTTCTGATCGATGGTAGACTATCAGTTAAGTGTTTGGAACCAAAAGTTACAAGTAGATTTTTTACTATGTGGGGGATTTGGTGCCCCTGATCCCCAAGTTGTTCAAGGGTCTACTGTACTTAGCACAACATTTCAAAGAAAATAAATACTCTTTTAAGGAAATCACCCTATTTCCCAAATCTTAGATTCCCCATCTATTCGATAAGCGAATTGAACAAAATGGCCCTTAAGTTGCTTCCAGCCTTAAAAAAAGCCTAGAATTTCTACCCTAGGACTTAGCTCCATTATACATACATCACAACCCTGACCAGGAAAAGAAGGGAAAGAGCCTAAACTAGGGCCATTTCAGAAAAATGCCACATCAGTTTACTCTTTTACACAGAAAAGGAAACGGTAATTATTTAATCAGGAAAAAAGGTACGATGATTCAAATGAGGTGCTGCAGAAAAGTCAAGTAAGAAGAGGACCTTTGCTCCTGCTCTCCTGTGGTTGTTACCAATGGGAACATCCTCTAGTCTGCAATGCAGAAGCAGCTAAAGCAGCACCTGTGCCCTTGGGAGGAGGAAAAGTGGCACCTCCAGGGGCTGTCACTCTTGCCTTTGTATTCAGCCCTAAGAAACAAAGACACAGTCATCAGCCCTCAATTCCCTAGTCACCTTCCCTTTTTCCCAGTGTTAGGTAACTCCTGCAGGCTAGGCCGAAGGGGCCCTGGACACCTGGAGAAGCCTGTACTCCACCCTGTCTCCCTGCTGTGACCCAGTGGCCTCCCTCATGCTGCTCCAGGCATCCAACTGCCTCACTGAGGTGACCCACCTCCCTGGCCTGCTGAGCCTCCCAACAACCCTCTCTGCGCAAGTAACACCAGACCGGACTAAGAGCCTGGTTCTCACCCAAGTCTCATCATTAACTGTCTGTGTGACCAGTAACTACCTATTGAACTTCATGTGTCTCTTACCTTGCTGCAAAATAAATGCTAATGTTGGACTGGTCATTCAATGGAAAAGTATGTAACGTCCAAAGTTTCAAAATATAAAATGTCCCTTCAAATAATAATAAGAAAATATATTTTCCAACAGCTAAAGAGGTAGCTTAAAAGGCTAATCCCAGAAGAACTAACAATGGCCAACAAACATTAAAAGATGCTCATTAATTAATCACAAAATTGAAGAGAACACAACTGATACTATTTTTCATCCCACATATTTGTAAAATTTAAAAGATTGTATTAGCAGGAGTGTGGGAAGATCAAAATTCTTGTACATGTTGGGTTGGAAGGTAGGCTGTTAATATCTTTTAGAGGGGAATCCAAAAAAATATTAAATATGCTTTTGTTCTGGCAAAATCTCTTGCAACACTCTCCCAGATACACACACACACATATATATGGTCTACCCAGAAAGCATCCAGCCATGTACTATAAAAAATAGAGACATTTACTGATGAAGATACAAGAATCATTGTACACAGGACAATGACATCTCAGTCCCCTTCGAATTAGGCACCTTGAGACTTCACACAGTTCTCCCAATCGCCATCAGCTGCCCCATTGTTTTCCTCAATATTAACAACTTTCATCAATGATCTGAAATATCTCCCTTTTCAAAGGTAATTTTAGTTTTGGAAAAAGCCAGAAGTCACAGGGCACCAAATCTGGGCTGGAATGGGGCTGAGTCACCTAGCTGCTTTGATATTTCCAAAAAAAACTGCACAAGACGTGATGTATGAGCAGGCACATTGTCGTGATAAAGCTGCCAGTCAACAGGTACCCATAGCTGTGGCCTTCTGCATCATCCGAATAGTTTCCATGAAGGAATATTCAAGCTTAACACAAAATTGGATGCAGATTCACTGCTCCACTCACTCAGTTATTTTTAACGCAACGGCCACACAGTACACATTCTCACTCAACAGCGCCCCCACTGACTAGTAAAGTCATCATCATTGACACACATTCCAGTCCCCTCTCCTTGGCCGCCAGGTTACATCAATGTCACACAAACCATTCTTATTATATCAACAATGGCTGAACTTTTTCAGGACAGACCTCTCTCTCTCTCTCTCTCTCTCACACACACACACACACACACACACACACACACACAATGCAGCACTGTTTAATGTTTGTTAACTGAAGGGTGGTTAAATAAATTATGGAACACCTATACTGTGGAATATTAAACTATTATTAAAAAGAATTAAGTAGATCTATTTATCTGTTCTGACATGTAATAGATTATGAAACTAGAACAGTGACTAGCACATAAGAAGACACTCAGGAAATATTTGTTGAAAAATTAGAATGTATATGCCTTTTTATAGCACTTTTACATATTCTATCTCATCTACTTCTTAGGACAACCCTACTATATGAGCCAAGCAGATATTATTGTCCCCAGGGTAAGAATGAGGAAATTAAAGTTCAGCGTGGTTATGACTTGCCCAAGATCATAAACCAAAGATTTTTTGGAACCAAAATACAACTAGACCCCCCAATCAGCGCTCTTTGGTGACTGACACCCATTCTGCCAACCTGTGGGTAACTGAGGAAGCCCCAAGTTCACAGGCAGCAGGAGGGTCACTCAGTAATTGCTCGTTGACCAAGGCAGAATGAGTCCTCTTTTATCAGCAAAGCCTCCCATGAGATGAGGCTTGGCTCTCTGGACCTCTCAGGCCCACTGGCCATCTCACAACAGGTCTAAAAAGAGCTCATTCAATAAAAGGTTGTTATGGAAACCCTCCCCCTCCCCCTTGCCCCTGGAACAGAAGGGAACTGGTAGTGGGGAAGGGAGAGAGAAGCATTTGTGAAGTGCTTGCTATGAGCCAGGCACAATGAATAGGGAAAAAATCATCTGAGCCTTCCTTTACAAATCACTGGAAGAAAAGGACACAGCGCATTGTCGAGGTAGAGAACACGACTGCATCACTGCTTCATCTAGGTCAGTCATAGCTGCAAAGGAAGTCGAATTCACACGGAGCTCCCGCCCCTCCCTCTTCCCAGTACACGTGTCAGACTACACGGGTCTGATTACCATGTGGCTGCCAAGCCACAGCTGCACAATGCCCCTGCAGGCAACAGGTACTCACCTGTGCATGTCAGGAATATGCATGTCAGACACCAGAGAGAAAAATTAACTGCCTGATTTGTAAAACACAAACATCTGTCCAAATAAGCTCCAGAACAGCCAACATGCTCAGAAATTTTAGACACTGTGCTCTGAGAAAAATAGAGCCTTTCGCTTTTATTCATCCTACTCTTGCATTGTCAGAAAATGGGGAAAATGGTGCTGAGTTTGGGCACCGCTACCTTGGAACTTTCATCTTAATTACAGATGCTCTTAGTTACCGTTGCTTAGTGACAAACATTTGAAATAGATTTGTTGACTTAGAAGATACTCTGAAAATACGTTAGAGTGAATTCACTGATGGGAAAATAGCCATGGACTGGTAAAGTAAAATATTTTTAACTGATAAAGTTCTCGCAAAATTAAGGTATTACCAGATTCCAAAGATATTACGAAGGTCTACAGTAGTTTCATAATGCTGATCTATCATTTTCAGAACCACTTCAGATGCAGTTATCTGATTGAAAGGCTCTGTAAGATAGGCACTAGTCTTTTAGTCAAAGCAGGATCCTACACGGCAAAGCAACAGCTTCTGGGTTTCCGCAGGCCCAAAATACCCTCCATGGCACAGCTTGGAACACTGCTTCTCTTCAAGATTTCAGGAAGTAGCTGAGGCTTCTATGGTGTTTTCAAGTCAGAAGGAAAAAGCAAGGGAAGCTTTCCCTCGATCTTTCGCAGAATATTTCTTTAGGGCCTGTTAATAAAATCTGCGATAAAAGTGGAAATGGAAATGCATTCTAGGATGACGTGCTACACTCCTCTTCCCCGAAGCAACACCCCAAGCCCACACACGCTCCTCACTGAGCGCAGGGCCTCCCCCTGCCCCGGGCAAGACCTCGCCATCCCCTCACCACTTCCAGATCAGAAGCCGGTACCTTCCCCTCTCCTCTGCTCTTACCATCTCAGGAGAACAGATCTTCACTGGCAGAGTAAATCCCTCCCAGCCCTTGGATCTTTCTGATATTTTCCTCTGACCATGCCTCTGTTCCAGTCCCTTTGCTTCCTTTCTTGAAAAACTCAAAAAAGGAGTCTCCGCTCACTGGCTCTCCTCTTTCACGTCCCACTCAATCCTCAACCCACCACCATTTGACTTCACCTCATGGTTTCCGCTTCGAGTCACGATTTCTGTTGACTCTAGAAAGACTTTGATTAAGAACAGTGTAATTTCAGAAATCTATGTTTCTGATACACTTGTCTTTGTATTTGCAAAAATACTGCTAGACATTAAACTACTGCTCCTACCGCACATTTCTCCAGTGCTCTGCTTCACTTAACTCTGGCGTGGACTAACCGCTTTTGCCTCATAACTTACTATTCTCCTCGGCTGCTTGAAGATATCCCATGCTACCAAAATTTTCTTCCAGAACACTTCCTATCAGATGATCTCCCACCTCTGCTCAAAAACCACCTGGTGGCCTCCAGCAGTCTTCTTTCCCATCTTTACCCACCTGCCCAGGGAGTCCCTGAAATTTACCACAGTCCAAGCCCACATCATAATGGTGAGAAGAATCAGCTTCCACTGAAGAAAGAATGAGAACATCCACTACATGGGCACCTGTCCAGGAGACATTCTATCTGGTTGCCCAGGACATCTCAGGTTGCTTCGTCAGTCTTGCTCACTCATTCACTTTGGCTGCCTGACCCCACAGGCATTTGAACTTGAGGCCATGGGTCTAATTTTGTAGTGGCCTTCCTGTAGCCACCCAAACTCAATTCATTCGTGGATTCCTTCACTGAACAAATATTTATCAAGCCCAAATATTTATCACCGTGCCAGGCCTTGTTTACAGGCAGTGATGACACAACAATAACAAAAAGTAATAATGACACTCTCTCTAACCTCATGAAGTTCACAGACTAAAGAATTATTCAAATACAGTAAAAATAAATGAAGTGTTACAAAGAACTATGCATGACTATGAGTTTACAGTAAAGAGAACAAGCCACATTGGGGAAGACATTCTGCTGAGAGTTGAGAGCTAAGGGAGAACAAGGTATCAACTAAGCTAAGCTTTGTGGTGGGAGGGTCAGCCTGATGAAGGTGATGCTCCAGGAAGAGGAGCAACATGTGGGACGGTCCTGTTCCTTCTCAAATTCTTTACCCAGTATTCCCGCGATTGGGGAGCCTCCCTTCTAAGCTATGTTTCTTTTTCAGCATGTCGTATTGACTTCCAAATTAAACAAGGGCTCCCACTGCAAAATCAGAGCAATCGTTGTTTTGGAAAGACTTAGGCTGAAACAACAGGGCCTAGGTTTGAAAACATATTCTTACAAAAATATTTTTCTAGATTTCAATACCCTCATTTGTTCGCAGCTTGCATCCTTTTTAAACTAAGGATTTATATCTGAGTACTGTAAGCATTCACTTCTCATCAACTCTCTGACAAATTCCACTCAGAACAGCTGCTACCATAAAATTTAATTTGCTACTTCCCAAAAAAAGTCACTTCGATGTAAAATAACTTTGCCTTCCTGCTAATATTTTACAACTAATTAAAACTGAAATGATGGACCAAGAGTTCCCTCATTTGCTCCATGCAGAGACCTCCGCAACTACAGCATGTGGGGGGGAGGGGGGACAAACACGAAATCGTGAGTGCTGGGGAATGTACAACGTGTCTCCAAACACTCGCACTGCCAAGAATCGAAACTGGTGAGGATGGCTGGCAAATACAAAAATGAGATGCGAAATCTTCAGCAAAATTACTTGTGTAAATCAATTTCCATCTTTCAAAAGTTCAAAGAAACAAAGTCCTTACGTGCTCCTTATTGAGCTTTGTAGTAATCATTGTTTGTAAAGCTTTTATACAAAAAAATCACAACCAAAGCCAACAGACTGGCAAATCACCTTATGGCATTTATTATTGGCCCACAAAATGAAAACTTTCATCAAATGTTTTCCTAGGTGCCTTAATTGTACAAGAAAATTAATAGGAAGTGGAGCCAGGCCAACCTCTGGCTGCAGAACAAGGTTCCGTTGTCAAAACTCGTTCGCGCCAAGGTGGTACTCTACATTCAAGAGAGGTGACGGGAATGTTTCTTCAGCCAAGCCAAGGAAAATTAATGACCATCAGTCAGAAATATATGGTCTGTTAGGGCAATGCCCTCAGCCCTGATCATCACAGAAGGGCAGGAAAGGGAGGATGGAATGAGGGAGGGTGAGGAAAGTAATGAGGCCGTCTGTCAGAAATCCACAGGACTCAATCGTTCTGCAGGATTTTTCCAAGTTCCCCAAAGCAATCTAGATCTAAATTATATTAAGGAAACGAAAACTCTGTTTTAACAGAAAAAAACAACTTGTACAATGCATCCACCCTGCTTCAGTCAAAAGCAGCACTTAGTCACTGATGATGACAGGAATCCCCTGGGCGGTCTGTCCCTTTCCTCACACCATCACGTCCTAGCAACTTCCAGGGGATCAAACTCCCTCCAGCACTGGGCCTCATAAGAGCTCTCGGTACATTCTATGATAAAATATATTCTTACTTATGGTAAAGGTGATATCACTACACTCAAGATGTGACTGTCCCTTTGACATATACACACACCCCAAAAAAGCTTTCTTTTTTGGGGGGGAGGGGGACGTGGTGGGGAGGGGATAGTGCCTATTGGTATACTATTTTCACAGTAGCCAGATCGATCCTGTTAAAAACCTAAGTCACACACCATGTCCGTCCTTTGCTAAACACCCCAGCAGCACCCCCCCACTCAGCGTTACTCCAACTCCACAGTCCCTTTAACGGCGCTTCACAACCCTGCCCCCACCTACCCCACCACCACCATCGCCATTTCCCTGCTCCTTATCCCATCTCTCACATTAGCTGCCTAATCCACCACTCTCCTCTTTCTGCACTCCCCGCAGGCTCCCTGACTGGCTGCTCTCCTACAAGCTCCAAGTTCCTTGCATGCCCCTGCTATTCCCTGGGTCTAGGTCTCCACAGGGCTCACACCCTCACCTCCCCCAAGTTTTGCTCAAGCATAAAGACTAGATTTCCCTGACCAACTTATCCTAAATTGCAAGGCACCCTCCAACCCCCCACCCCTGCACCCAACCTACTGACACTCCTTCACCCTTCCCTGCATTATTTTTTCTATAGTACCTGTCAGTTTTTAATACATTTATTACTGTTGTTTTGTTTTATGTATGTATTGCCGGCTTCCTCCCTGTAATAGAAGTTCCATGAGCCCTGGCTAGTGTAGCTCAATGGATTGAGCGCGGGCCTGCGAACCAGAAGATCGCGGTTCGATTCCCAGTCAGGGCACATGCCTGGGTTGCAGGCCAGTTCCCAAGCAGGGGACACATAAGAGGCAACCGTACATTGATATTTCTCTCCCTCTCCTACTCTTCCCCTCTAAAGATAAATAAATAAAAAAAAAAATCTTAAAAAAAAGAAGTTCCATGAGAGCAGGGGTCTTCATCTGCTTTGTTCACTGCTGTATTCCCAAGTACGTACTTAGGACAGGGCCTGATTCATAGTAGGTGGTCAATCAATGTTAATTAAATGAATAAATTCTACCACTAAATTAATAAATGAGGGAGTGACTGAATTCCCATGTTCAAGAAATAGGACAGAGGAAGTGAGGCCTCCTGGGTTTGATAGGCTTGCAGGCAGAGTCAAGCCCAATTTTACCTTCACCCCCATCGGCTTTCGAGAAGCCTGGGATTAAAAGACAGTACAACCCAGGGTGGATTTTCACTTACGTTCACATTCCCTGTTTGGCCCTCCCTCTATCCCCAATTCCACGCTTCTGGTTACAAACAGCTTCTGGTTCTGACTCCAGGATGATAGTTGAAATCCATTCAACTCAAGAATGCTTTGGCACCCTAAGACCACCTACTCACTGCCATTTCCCAATGCCATACGATGTCCCTGGGCCACTCCTCACATCAAGGGCCACAAGGACAGAGGTACCCACTGCTGACAAACATTCATCATTAATCCAGAACACAAAAAGTCAAAAAGGAAAGCATATCATTTCATCCGAACATTTAACTAGCCTGGCCAAGTGTAGATCAGGTAACATACTTGGTTCCAGGCACAAACTCCACTCGGAACTCATGAACCTCAGAACGGTCACTAAACTTCCTGTTTTGGAGAGAAGAGACAGATGCATTGAGATCTAGTCCAGGAATCCAATGACCACAAATCTTTTCCTATTTATTCTGCTAAAGTGAAAAGTGACTCTGGAAAAAGTAAACTGTATCCATTTCCTTGTTTGTAGCAACATGCATAAAAGAACAACCCAAGAGAAAAGCAATACCACTTTATGTATTTAGCACTGAAGTCTTGGTCTTCTTAGTCTCAACCTCTCTTTCCAGCCTACAACCCCAGATTTCCAGTCTGCTAGCCCCAAAGCCTTTACCCTACACCATGCATCTTTTAGCTCATTAACGTGCAATGATAATGGGCCAGCCACTTTACAGTTTCCCTCGTAAACCTCTCAACAACTCCAGTGGTAAATGCCACCATAATCCTTATTTTACATATAAGGAAACTGAGGTTGGCCAGATGAAGTGACTTTCCAATTGGGTAAGGAGCTCACACTGAAATACCTGACTTCAAAGTTTGAGTTCTTAACGACCCACGTATACAGCAAAATTACAAAGGCTAATGTATTACCAATTAACTTCTTGAAATAAAAACACATACAGAAATAAAATGTAAGTCTTCACAGTATAAAAGTAAGATTCAAAACTGCATCTATATTTGTTAGAAGGTACATGATGTAATAAGGCCACATAAAACACAATAACCAAAATAGGAAATTCATAATCAGTATATACATGGTTTCTAGAAATGTTCCACCTTCTTCAGTGTTTTTGAGAAATGTTTACTAACAATTGACTTAATGGTGAAAAGAACAATTCCCCACTTCAGAAGAGAACAACTTATATTATTAATAAGTACAGAAAATATCCTTCAAAGCAAACACTAACATCAAATTTAGAAGGTGAGTTCTGCATTAATGAGCTGTAACATTAAATTTCCCTCTCTGTCTGCTGTCCTCATAGGAGTCCACAGCCTGCGTGGTTAGAAACTCATGATATGAAACAGAGTATGAAAAAATAAGCAGCATAATTCTTGACATTTTTTCAAAATGCTAGAGACATGGATGTGCATTTTCACATTACAAAATAAGTCTTCAGTTTCTTTAATATGTTCATCACCAAGAAGTTTAAAGTTTAAAGCTAACAGAAGAATTGCCCTCTCAAACTCATTCAAAATCTAAATCTCATGGAAAATCTAAAATAATTTAAAATGCATTTCAATTTAAAAATATACACTAGTGCTTTTGAAAGTTTGAGTGTTGTGCCTTTAAAGTTTAACACAGGGGTCCCCAATCCCCCGGCCACATGGTCCATTAGGAACCCAAGGGCACAACAGGAGGTGAGCAAGCAAAGCTTCATCTCTACTTACAGCCACTCCCCATTGCTTGCATTGTGGGCTGAGCTCCGTGTCCTGTCAGATCAGCGAAGGCATTCGATTCTCATAGGAGTGTGAACCCTAATGTGAACTGTGCTTGTGAGGGATCTAGGTTGTGTGCTGCTTATGGGAATCTACTGGCAGATGATCTGAGGAGAATCTGAGGAGGTGATGCTAGCACTGGGGAGAGGCTGCAAACGCAGATCATCATTAGCAGAGAAGTCTGACTGCACAGAGATGGTAATAAATCAATTGCTTGCAGACTCATATCAAAACCCTGTCAGTGAGTGGCAAGTGACAATTAAGCTGCCTCTCATGGCAGGCTTTATAGTGGCCAGTGAGTTGATGTACTTCAAGTGTATAGCTGCATCTGATGGCAGCTTTAAGTCAGAATCCAACACTTAGTCCGAGCGTGACCCACCCATTATTTTATTCACAACTTCTGTCCGTGCCTCTTTCCCCCAACGCACACTCAACTCAGTCACAGTTTTGGTAAGCCCATGTGCTAACCCTAGCCTGTGGTGAGTTGTGTAGTTATTTCATTATACATTATAATGTAATAATAATAAAAATAAAGTGCACAATAAGTGTAATGCACTTGAATCATCCCAAAACCATCCCCCCATCTGTGGAAAAACTGTCTTCCATGAAATTGGTCCCTGGTGCCAAAAAGGCTGGGGACCACTGGCTTAATATTTCAGCTTTAAAATTCCCACTTAGCCCTGACCGGTGTGGCTCAGTTGGCTGGAGCATCCAGCCAACTGGGTTGTGGGTGTGATACCCAGGCAGGACACATGCCTAAGATTCAGGTTTGTTCCTGGTCCAAACCTGGGCGCGTGCAACCCTCAGTCCGGATGCCTTATGGTCCCCAGTCCCGACACACATGGGAGGCAACAGATCGATTCTTCTCTCTCGCATCGATGTTTCTCTCTCTCCCTTCCTTTTTCTCTAAAGACAATAGGAAAAAAAGTGTCCTAGAGTAAATTTATTCATTTATCTAATAAACATTTCTTTATTTTAAGTAAGTAAATAAATAAATAAATAGAATCCACACTTGAAACCCGCTGCATTGGTCCTGCTCAAAGAACAGCTGCATGTGAAAAGAAAACCAGAACAACAGTGTGGGTGGAGCGCTGCCCAGTTTGAAAAAGAGGAAAACGGATTTGGCAAGGGACGCCTTGGAAAAGCAGTACCAGGTGGTCATTAATGCTCCCATTTATAGGGAGCTGTGCCCCATTCTTTTTTTTTAGATTTTTAGTAAGTCAATATTTTACTTTATTTTTTTTATTGTTCAAGTACAGTTGTCTCCATTTTCACCCCATCTCGGCCCCCCTGCCCCACCCATCCCTGCCTCCTGCCCTTGAACCCACCCCCTTTGGCTTTGTCCATGTGTCCTTTATACATGTTCCCTGATGGGCCTTCCCCTATTTTCCCCCCATTTTCCCCACCCTCCTCCCCTCTAGTTTACTGCCAGTTTGTTCTTTAATTCAAGGTTTCTGTTTATAAACACTCATTTTCTCTTTTTCTCTCCAAATCACTCCTTCTACAGAGACTGACCCCTGCTGTATGATGAGGACAGAGGTGCAGTGGGTCCCCAGCCACCTGTCTTTGCTGTTTCTCAAAAGCCAGAGAAGTAACTATACTACAGTCTCAGGCAGGGCCCAGAAATCCTATTGGAAACAAAGGTTTTTAGAAAAGTTAAAAATGTCCATCATAGCACAAGGTTAAATGTCTCAAGTCACAAAAACAGGAAGGACCAGTAGAAACTATAAGAAAAAAATTTCCAGGCATTCACTTATTTGGGGAAGGAGGAATTAGGGTTGCCTGTTTGGGGAGAGGTAGCTTGGTCCTTTTTTTAAAGGCCTGAAGAGCTTTCCATTTGGCATCTAGTCGATGGAGTTGTACGCACTGTGCAAAATGCATAATGTACAGGGAGTGACCAAAAATTACTTCAAGATAGAAACATCAACAGGGTTTGGAAAGCATTGAAAGTTAAGATCTGATTATGAGAATGAAGAAGCAGTGTGTTTGGGATTTGTTTTCAAAGTCAGAGGGCAAGATTGGGGGAGGAATGCTGTTTTCTCCAAAATGCACAGGAACTCAGTGGGCGGATGAGCTTTCTATCCGGTAATAAATTTCACCTGGGAGAATAGGCTAACCAGGGAGCCTGTCTCCTGAGCAGAAACCAGGACCAACTCAGGCCTTATCACAGGATCCACCTGAGCCGCGTGCGTGTACACATATTTATTTTAGGAGTCTAAGACTGACACACAAATGCCAAGGGGACAAAAGTCAGTCTACTCAACTGCCTCTTGGGACACAGATACAATTCTCCATTGCTTAATAAAATAATAAAAGAAGTTTTATGAAAGTGAAGCCATCTGAGAAATTAATGATTAAATTCTGAAATTGACATATAAATCCTAAATTGTAAAAATGTTATGATTATAAATTTCCACAGCAGAGTCCTTCAGTTGGACCAGAAGTGAGGTCACAGTCATGAGAGCTTCCCCCTCCTTTTAAAAGAAAGTGGTAAGAACTGCATCGTGTTCTATGAAATTTTAAACCATATTTCTTCTTGCCTTTTGCATTTGAAACTGAAATTCATTTCCCTATAAATATTTTAATACCATTCTCCTATGAGCAGGGACAATCCATCAGGGAACAATTTCATAATTGTTTCACAAGCTTACAATGCATATAATGTCACAAAGTAAAGGTCCTCCGTGGAAGAGAAGAAGGTAATTATACTTTGAAAATAATAGTGAGGTCTTGATAATATATCTGTCAGGTGAAGAACCAGATACTGTGGCCAATGTGTAATTCAAATACAGATTACACTGAGTGCCTGTGGGGGAGAGAGAGGAGGAACAGACTCACCATAGATTTTATTTATGAAAATTAACAGCAATGAACACCTTTTTAAAAAATTCAATGTTCACTGTGTATATTTCCCTTCTCTCTACCATCAAAAAATAAGGAAATTTTGCTTTGCTTGACTTTTGTTGGTGAACCTGTTATGGGTTGAATTGTGTCCCCCTAAAAAAGATATGTTGAAATACTAACCCCAGGTCCTCAGAATCTGTGGAGACAGGGTCTTTACAGAGAAAATTAAGGTAAAATTAGGGAGGGCCCTGATCCAATATGACTGCTGTCCTTAAAAAAAGGGGCAAGTTGGTCATAGACAGACACACAAAGGGAAGACGGTGTGAAGAGAGACACAGGGAGAAGACGGCCACCTATAGGCCAAGGAGAGGGGCCTGGAGCACACCCCTGTCTCACAGCCCTCAGAAAAAACCAACCCAGCCAACACCCTGATTTCGGACCTCCGGCCTCCAGAACTGTGAGACAACAAATGTCTACTGTTTAAACCCCCCAACCTGTGGTACTCTGCACAGCAGGCCCAGCAAACTGGTACAAAAGCTACGAACACTTTTTATTTAGAATACCCCACAAACCATTTCTGGACTTATTATGCACAGGAGAATTTTGCCAGGAATTGATGTCAAATTTATTAGGCTGTAATTTCTACAAACTGTCTCCCTTCTCCTTTCTAAAACTTGGAATATTTTCCTATCTCCCAAACTCTCAAAGCTCTGTTTTGCAGATAATTTCTCAAAGAGCATAACAAGTATAACTAATACATGGTATCAACCCTGTGCCAACTGTTTACATAGATTACCTGACTTATTCCTTATAGTAACCAGAAGAGGGAGTAAGTACTATCATTATCATCAGCTGAGGCACAGCCTCCTCATTTTGCAGATGGGCAAACCGATACTACATCACCATTTTACAGGCAGGGGAACTGAGGCACAGCAAGGTGTAGTAACTAACCCAACTGAGTGCCCAAGTCCATTCTCTTAACTCTCCTGCCACATCTTCTCTCCCTGTTAAGGGCCATGGCTCCACAGTTGCAGTTCCAGGACCACATGGATAGGGGCTTCTCAGGTCCCTAAGAGGTCATTCATCTGGACCTAGACATTTGAACTCCTTTATTTCCATGATGAATGGTTTGATGTCTTCTTACTATTGGCTCTCCCCAACTTTAATTTCTTAATAATGTTCATGGAGTTTTCTAGTTTTAAATATTTTCTTCTTGGTTGAAAAAATGAAAGCTAAGTAGGAATTTAGTAACTCTACTTTTTTCCTTTGTCATCTTTTATTATCATAGCATCTCCCCTAAGCCACCATTTATCTTTTCTCTTGTTTGTCTTCAGAATTTTTCACAAGTCATTACTTACACTAGCTGTTAGTTTTCCTGATCCTATTCTTCGTGTTTGTTGTGCATTCTTCAATTCTCAGTTTGCCATCTTTTAAACTGTGTTGTACTAATCAGAGCTTGAAAACCTCCAGGGGGTGTCCCACGTTACTTTTTGTGTCTTGGCCTTTGTTTTAAGAAGCATTCCCCCCTTTTCTCTCAAACTGAAATAATTTACACGTTATTAATCAGAACTTTGTCGAAGTCTTCTGTCTCACGGAGGCACCTTTCTTTTTATTTCTTCTTTTGTTTATTCACTAAATCTTCACTAAAGGCCAACTGTAAGCCAAAGACCGTTCCAGTCGCCAGGCACAAAAACTCAACGTGGCTACTGTCTCACAGAGTTTCTCAGGACCTGGGCTCCCTGAACACGCGTGACTCCTCTCTCTCCTCACACACTCTCTTTCATTATCAAACTTATTGGGGTGACACTAGTTAATAACATTATGTAGGTTTCAAGTGTACAATTCTATAACACATCACCTGTATATTATATCGTGTGTTCACCCCCCAAAGTCCAGACTCCTTCATCACCATGTATTTGACCCCCTTTCTCCAACCTCCCCTCTCCTTCCCTTCTGATAACCACCATTGTGCTGTCTGTGACTATGAGTTTGCTGGTTGGTTTGGTTTGGTTTTTGCTTTCTGTTTTATAGCCCACATCCTTCTTCTGGGTGTCTACCCAAAAAATCTGAAACATTTATTTTCTAGATATGTGCATCCCTATCTTCATGTCAGCATTATTCATAGTAGGTAAGACGTAGAAACAACCTAAGTGTCCTTTGATGGGTGACTGGATAAAGGAAATGTGGACATACATACAATGGAATACTACTCGGCCATAAGAAAGGATGAAATACCACCATTTGCGACAACATGAATGGACCTTGAGAATATCATGCTAAGCAAAATGAGCAAAAAAATCAACTGCTACCCTGTTTTAAACTTTCAGCAGCTGCCTTATCAAAGCCTCCCTTTACCACTACACCTTGCCTCTGTGCCAGCGTGTAAACTCGGTAGACCCTTCAGTTACATTTCCCGTCTGCACGCACCCCTCCGTCTGCCCTCAGCAATGCTGCTGCTGTTCCTTGCTCATTTCATTCTCACCCAAATGTTCTCATTTTTCCACCTGCAAGTTGCCTTCTTTTCATGCACAGATCCACCTATTAGACGTGTTCTTCCGATTACAAAGCAAGCCCCTCTGCTGCCAAAATTTGATTATCAACATGTCTTCACCACATATTGGCAATATTTCTGGATATTATGAACCTTTTTAGTGACTAGTGTTGGTACAGGTGGGTGAGATCATAAACATTCCTCTGTTGTTCTCTTCTGAGGATTACTTGATCCTTCCTCCATTCAGTACAGTACTGCTTTTATGTTACCACCTGTTTTCTCCTGCTAGGGAATTAATTTTTAAATCCTGAGAAGCAAACTCTTCTGACACACCAGTATACACCAAAGAAAGAAACCAGAGTTCGGAGGCTTGCTGTCTAATAAATGAACACTATATCGCATTCAGAATAAATGTTCTTTTAAAATCAATCCACACATGTTTGTTCAGTGTCTATTATATATACCCATTACTGCATAAAGAAAAACAATATGCTTTTCTCTCGACATCTGTCAAACTGCCACAATGCAGGCCACTTCCCGGGCAGCTGCCCTATGTACAACTTACAGGTGCTTTCCTAACTGCACGGCCCCTCAGGTACGCAAGACACGCAAAAATAAACCATTCCTGACTCCTAGCCAGTTAAACCTGGTGTTACATAACTACCATTTAAAACTCTCACACACACAGAGGCAAACCGTCTGTCTAAACAGGATTTTTCTTCTTCAGCAGCCTCTAATGTGGTATTTCTATTCCTGACAGGAATAACCCTTAATTATTATATGCCTTAAGCATCCAGAAATTTTAAAAATAGAATTCCACTTAATTTTAAGAAAATCAGAGAACTACGTCAGTGGCAAAAGAAAAGACCTGGAGAGGGAAAGAGAGCAGGCAGGGGAGGGAGACGGGAGGGAACAGGGCAGCGGAGAAGCACAGGCTCCAATGGGCTGTTTTCGAAGCTCTGGAAATCCGGGGGAAAGATAAGAGCACTGAACAAAGTCACCCAAGAAAACTAAATTCTTCCATAAGAGAATGCAAAGACTTTTCATTAGTCCTTGAGATTTTGTTTGAGAAAATAAATAAACACATTTATTTCCAGGGGGAAAAGTATGCAGCTATGCAAGTAAATGTCCACATGGCATGATGTCGTAAACACAGTATTTACTCCTCAGACTTTGACAAATGTCATTGTAACAAAGTGATTTTTACAAACTACCTGTGTGGACCCCATTATCCTTGTCATCCTGTGTTCAGGAGCATGTCTGTGACCAATGAATGATCTAGCTATAAATCTCAGTGTTTCACCTGAACGGAGGAAGGGGTTCATGTGTATTATCCACCCAAGGATGGCCACCATCAGTTAGGATCCCACACAGATCCTCATGAAAAGAAAAGTGTATTTCTTCTGGCTGAGTCTTCTCTCGGCTAAGGATGCCTGAGGCTCAGCTGTACCACTCAGATAGCCAAAGGAGCTTACTGTGCCCCACACACAAAGCAAGTGGCAATGTGCTGTATCCACGTGACATTTGCTGAGTATACAATACATACTGGAGGATACAAAAGCAATGGGAACCATTCCTAACCTCAAGAATGTAATTTGCTGCCCTAGCCAAGTAGCTCAGTTGGTTACAGCATCATCCCAATAGCCCAAGGTTGCAGGTTCAATCTCTGGTCAGAGCACAGACAAAAATCAACCAATGAATGCATAAATAAGTGGAACAACAAATTGATAGTTTTTTTTCTCTCTCCCCCCGCCACCCCTTTCCTCTCTTCCTAAGATCGATAAAAAAAAAATTCTCTTTAAGAATTTAATTTGCCAATAGAAAAGACTTGCTTATTTACAAAAGCCTAATCTAGAGAGTTACATCCAGAATTCTTCCACCAATATGTCCCCCCACCCACCTCCTATGTACAGGCAGCAAACTGGTCATATGTCTTAACCAACTTCTACTGACCAAATGGATATGGTGGGTTTTAGATCACCATGCTTGTCCTAATGGAATATGAAGATTCATGTCAACAGTTCAAACAGTACATGTGATGAGCACAGTGAGAAGAATACCTGTTGTATAATAATGAATTTGACTAGCATTTGTCCCTGGCTCCTGGGACACACTCAAAATAATTGGAATTTCCCAAGTAACTGGAAGTGCGTTTGTCATTCATGAGCCCTTGGTCCATACTTGAGTTATGCTGACCAGATGGCTTAGGACAGGGCTGGCCATCCCAGAAATCGTGAGTAGAGGGTTGGGGCTTGTAGTTGGGTGAGATCCAGGGAAGGAATGGGAGAGTGGGGCTGGCTGGGGATTGGACAATCATATGGCCAATGAGTCATCATGCCTGTGTAATGAAATCCCAATAAAAACCCTGGCTGGGTAGCATGGTTGGTTGGAGCATTGTCCCATACACCAAAAGGTAGTGAGTGAGTTTGATTTTCGGGTTCAGTCCTGGGTCGGGGCACGCACAGAAGGCACCTGATCGATGCTTCTCATTCTCTCTCTCCTCTCTCTCTAAAAATCAATGAGCATATCCTCAGGTAAGGACCAAAAAAAAAAGAATTCTGGACACCAAAGCTCAGCAGAAATTCCTGGTTGGTAAACATGCCAGTGTGTGGGGAGAGGCACATCCTGATTCCCCAGGGCCAGGGCAGGGAAACACCATGTCCAGGGCCTTCCCAAACCTCACCCTATGTGTCTCCTCACTTGGCTGGTCTCAATTTGTATCCTTAATAATAAAACAATTATCTCAAATATGGCACTTCCCTGAGTTCTATGAGTTGTTCTAACTAATCATCAAATCTGAGGAGGTGGTGGGAACCCCCAACTGTCTAACCAGTTAGTCAGAGTGTCTTTGACCTGGGGACTCCTGAACTTGTGGCTGGAATCTGAAGTGAGGGCTGTCTTGTTGGGGATTATACCCTAAAGTTGTGGAGTTGACACTAATTTGGGGTTGTCAGAGTTAGAATTGCAATGCAGCTTGGCAACGCCCATTCTCAATTCCTTAAACACATGCCAGAAATAATCCCTTTAAGAAGCAAAGCTCTTGCAGCTGACTGGACCTCCCCACCCCCAACCCACCTCCAACCCCAGGTTAAGAACTTCCATGGTTCAGTCTCAGCAGGAAACTGCCTCAAAGGGGTAAACAAACTCAACTGCAGCCCAAGGCAGCCTTTTTGATAAGTGATGTAATTGGGGTATAAAAACCACTATGGGCACAAAAAGAGAGAGTGCAGTAACTGAGACTCAGAACAGCTTCACTAAGGCTGTCACAGCTGTGTGCCTTAAAGATGAAGGTAACTTCAAAAAGAGGGAAGGGCAGGAAGACAGGCAAGCAGCATGAGTAAAGGATCAAAATACTGTATGAAGTTTAACAATAACAAAAATTATACCTAATTTTTATTAACTCCTTACTATGTGCCTGAAACTATGCTACACTTATTTGAATGAATCCTCAATCTTATGAAGTAGAGTCTATTATTATGCCCATTTTATAGGTGAGGATTCTGAGACTTAGGTTCAGAAACTTGATGAAGGTGTCAGAGCTAGCGGTCTAGTATGGTGAAGAGAAGTACAAACGGAAATGGGTAGAGGAAGGTAGATTGTGAAAGGCCTGAGGTGTCTGTCAGAAGCCTAATCTTTTTGTTATAGGCAATGGTGAACCATCAGAGATGCTTGTTCAAGAGAGTAATATGACCAGAACCATGGATACAAAAAATAACTGTGGTGGCAGGAAGAGCATTCAAAAAAAAAAAAAGATGAGAGTAGGGAGATGAGTTGGGGGACAATGGTCAGATCACTAGCCACATGTGATAAGAGAGCCTGAACAAAGGCAAGGACATAGGAGATCAATACGTGGGGATAGGGATAAAGGGGAGGGAGGTGTAGAAGAGGACAGATGCATGAGGCTCTGGAGCCAGGATGGATGACGTGAAGAGTAGCCAGGAGAGGATGGTACCAATATCCAAACACCATCAATACTGTATATGAGGTCTGTCCAGAAAGTGTCCAGCCATGTAATATGAAAAACAGACACATTTATTGAAGAAGATACAAGAAACACTGTGCATAGGACAATGATATCTCAGTCCCCTTTAAAGTAGAACCTTGGACCTCATACACTTCTCCCACTTGCCGTCAGCTGCCCCATAGTATTTTCCTGAATCTCATCAGCAGTGTGAAATCTCTTCCCTTTCAAAGGTGATTTTAGTTTTGGAAAAAGCCAGAAGTCACAGGGCAACAAATCTGGGCTATAGGGGAGAAGAGTCACCTGGGTAATTTGATGTTTTCAAAAAAAAACTCTGCACAAGACATGATGCATGAGCAAGTGTGTTTTTGTGATCAAGCTGCCAATCACCAGTTGCCCATAGCTATTCGGAATCATCCAAATAGTTTCCGTGGAGAAATGTTCAAGCTTAATGCAAAATCGGATGCAGATTCGTTGTTCTATTCACTTAGTCATTTTGAGTGCAACAGCCACACAGTACACATGTTCACTCAATGGCATTTACTGCCCCCACTGACTAGTACAGTGAAGTCACCATTGTTCACACATGTGCATTCAAGTCCACTCTTCTCTCTTCCAAGTTACATCAATGTTGTGTAAATCGTTCTCACTATATTAACGATGGCTGGACTTTTTCTAGACAGACCTCATATGTCTGAGTCTCTTCTAGATCCTTCTGTATTGATGTGTGCATTTGCTACACTGTTATTGATGCTCCTGCCTAAATTTGGTGGAGTCTGCATCCTTGATCAATTAAGAAACAACCAAGTCATACTTAAAGACCAAATTCACTACTGGCAAGCAACCCTCAAACTCCACATCCCAGATCTCTAGCTACCCCATTTCGCCACACTCTCTGTGGTTGACTTGCACCTGCCTTTGATGGATAATGAACATCGGGAAAGCTAATCAAGGATTTTTGTCTAAATGGCTCTCTAGATGGCTGAGCTAAAGCAGAAGTATGACAGACCATCAGTCTACTTATTGATCCAATGTTATTTGAAAGCACACAATTTGCACTAGTTTTCTTCTAGCTCTTCCTAGGATTCACTGGGAATGGGTCAACAGAGAATGTGGGAAAGAAACAGGAGTTGAACACAAAGCAATTCCATGAAGGACTCCGCTAAAACACACAGCTGGCTAGAGAAAAAAATAATACTGGGTTTCCAGTGCTGGAACTAACAATCCTTGCCCTTCAAACCTGGTCCTTCTCACCACTTCCTATCTGCTGGTTAGGCCTGAGCCCCATACCTAGGTTTGACAAGAGATGCTGCAGAGCTGCCTTACTCATAAGCAGACCTTCAGAATAATAATAATCCTTTCATTAAGTCCCTGGACTGTTCTGAGTACTCGGCTCATAAATATTATTCTGGATCCCACTAATCACCCTGCTATAAGGTTAGGTCTTATGAATAACCCTAACTATAGGAGTACAGAGAAAAAATTTTCACTGTTCCTCTAGAGACAGCGCTTTGAGCAGGCCTGTAACTCTGGAAAAAAGGGTGTCTGGTACGGGTATGTCTGCTTCTCTCTCACTCCTGATATTCCCAAGAACCACCGTCCCGTGTAAAGCACTCATCTGAAAACGTTTAAAGAAGACATACCAAAATGGTCTTACACAAGCCCTTGGCACATAATCAATATCCTTTTAAGCACACACATCTATATCTTGCATTAACCTTGCACTTCACTGTGATGTAGGAGATATCTGCTGTGCTTCACCTCCAAATCTTTTCTAATCTGAATCATCCCATAATAGCTATGTCATCATAAAGAGAGGGAAACTACACATTGAAGAAACCTCTTGTAAACATTTTCCAATGTGAGAGAACTCAGTCTGTGATTTGTAAATACGGTCTCCTACTATGATTTCAAGGTAACAAAATTTATTAAATATCATCAATGATTCAGTAAATTAACTGAAAATCAAATCATTTCACTTATATATACACGGCAAACTTTTTATTTTGTTCATATGGCCTCCTTCCCTCACTTTCAATCACCCAATTTTAACGATACCAAAACTGTCATTATCCTCCCATATCAGGGCTATGTCAAGGAGCAAAGGTCTAATTTTTTTCTGTGTAGAACTAAAAAGTCAAGCCAGGTATATTATAACTGATGCTAACTAAAATTTCTACATACCACAATATCCTTCCACAGAAACTGTTACTTTTCTCCTCTCTTTAAGAGGGAAATATGAGACAACAACTTTCAATTTATTATAAATAAAGAAGGGAACTGACATTTGTGTACCTAATAGGTGCCATTTGATATGCTAAGGTTTACAATTATTTCCCCCATTTAATTTCTATAAAGTTCCTGTTATGTAGAAATTATTATCCTATTTCACAGATTACAATTAAACTCAGGAGAAAATAAATGAGTATCAATAAGCAATCTTTTAGAAAGACAGATTTTGAAACTGAACCTCAAAGCAAGGAGAGGAAGTGGGCCTCTGCCTCTTGACCCCTGGTTGTTCAGACTTGGTAAAACCCGCCCCCCCCCCCCTCACACTCTCCAGGCAGCTCCCGTAGGTCGCCCATCCTCTGTCCTCCTCCCCAGAAGGAACTAGGCCAGGGAGCATTGTGAACTGGGGCTGAGGCAGCAACCACACCCTGAGCAGCAGCACGACCTCCACACTCACTGATGCAGCTCATGAATGCTAAGTAGCAGCTTCTGGGGATGTGGAGTGAGCAAGACAGGTACCCTCAGAGCCACCTCAAGCAACAAGGGGTGCAGACAGGTCAACACATGGTTCTTGTGTAGGATGGTGAGGGCTCTGCTGGCTGAGCTGAGTCCTGAAGGACAACTGGATGTGGGGTAGGGTGTGGGTGGCACAGACAGTGTGAAAGCAGCGGCTGTCTGCATTCATGAACTGACGGCACACCCCTCTGCACTTGCATCAACTATCAGTGGGGCATTGGAACCTAACCAGTGTTTCTCAAGCTTTCTTAACCACACTTCCAGTGAAAATACATCATGATCCAGTACATCCTTACACACACAACTCAAAACAAGTTGTCAAAATAATACTTTTTTCACTGTTCAAATGTACTCTGACATTTTCTCTCTCCCTCTCCCTCCCTCTCTTTCTGTTCTGCAAACAACCCTCGAATGGGTGGCAACCCACAGTGTAAAAAACATTGGGATATACCTTTCAATAGGTGTGACTATCCTTTTTCTCACACACCCCCTCTTCTCTCTTCCACCCTCTTTTCTCTTGAGAAAGTACCCCTGAGGAATAAGAGCACTCCGGGTTCCTGAGAATGTCTGCAGAGCACCAGAAACTGGCCTGGAACCTTGGCGAGCACTGTCCTGCTGAGCCTCACAGCCTTTCGGGTTAAGCATTACAATTCCCGTTTTACAAAAGAAGCTTAGTGATCAAGAGACTTGCTCGTAGGACACAATTCAAATCGCAGGACAGTATTCAAATCTAGTTCTGCGTTGCTTCAAAACTCCAATTATACCATAGGGCTTCTTTCACAAGAAGTTCTTAAGTAATTAAAGCTAACATAATAACGAGAATTTCCTAAGTCCCCTTGAGATAACTCAGGTGCTTGGAGTGTTATAAGGCCAGGTTTGGGAGGCCTAAACAGAGACAAGAGAAATAGATGGTAGAGAAGGTCTCGGGTTTAAATTTAATTTCCTTAGTAACCCTTCGCAAAGCACTGACATGGAGTGACCAACAGAGAAACGGTACATAAGCGTGTTGGCCTAGATAATCACCCTCAAGACAGGCTGGCTGGACCACACTGACCATTCAGGGTGGCTCACAGTGAGGGCCTCTAGCTCAGCATCTTCCGAGCTGTCAACAGTCAATAAATATTTACCAGACAGAACACTGACACAAGCAGAGCAGAAGTGAATACAGTGCACAGCTCCCACTGTTTTATTTTTAAAGTCTTCCAAAATTAAAGTAAGTCAAACTACCTGAGGAGAGGGAATCTTCTTGGCAAGGAGCAGTACACGTATTTAGCACACATATCTGTGTTCTTTCAGCCCCATAAGTAAAGATACATTTCTACAGATACAGGTACATTTAACAAGTATATTAAAGCACTCAGGTCAGGACGAATTTTCAGGCCCCTCAAAAAAATTTCCACAGAAGTGGAAACTTGGAGAAATTATTGGCAAGGTTCTGCTAAACAACTGGTCCCACCCTGCCCTAAAGTAACCTGACCTTCAGAGACAGCACATTAACTGGCCACTCGTTGGCGCTGTAATCTCTAAGTGGTTGATACTTCTCAGAAAACTTTAAGAACTGATGTGTTTTTTATAAACACATAATAAATGCAATTTTGACTTTCATGCATGATAAATTAAATAATTTATTTGACAAATGGCCTTGGGATGTGCATTCATTGTGTGGCTTGTTGGCTAGCAAAACATTTATAGTTTAACTTGGCGTGTAAATTCACTCACAAATGTGAGCTATGTTTTTTGTCTAATCATCCAGTGTTATTTTCTCAGCACCTCTTAGCCGAGTCCTCTTTACTTTGCAAGTTCTATGATGAAAAAAATCCTGAGTATGCTGAAGAATCCATTGCCTGCTCAGGAAACATAAAGACTTACGAAAACATGGCACGTACTCAAGGAGACTTGTTTGTTTTAAATATTTTAATAGTGTGCACTGCTACACTGGGAACTAAATGTCTATTATGTCCAATATTACATCCAGTACATACTAGACTTTGATCATGCTATTAAAAGATCAAAATTTAAATATTATGCAAATTATATTTTATACATCTTCTCCTCTGCACAAAATCAAACGTTCTTCTCTAAACACATGAGAATATAAACAAGCAGCAAATTTAAACTGAACAGAATACTTATTACTTCATTCCACTTAAAAGATGCCCTCAGGTATCAATTAAAATTCTTTATGTTTTCTTAACATAATCATAAATGTTTACACTTTTAAATTTTTAAGCATATTCTTAATATTTATTTTAAAGGTTTAAGTTAAATATATGTTATTTTCACAAGAAATGCTACATAAGTCCTCTTCCTAAAAACTCTGAGAGGTTATATATATATAAATCAATAGAAATGACAGCAGAAATTAGATAACTAATATTCAATATCCAATAACCAAGAAAAGTTGCCATTTTCCTAACAACTAAATGTAAAGTATGAACATTGATTGGATTCTGGCTGGAGAAAACAACTACAAAAAGACATTCTTAAACAATGAGAAAAATGTGAATATAAACAGAATGTTAGATATTATGTTAATTTTCTCAGGTATGATGATGGCTCTGTGGTTCTTTTAAGAAAATATCTTTATTCTTAGTGCATGCACAATGCAATTTTTACGGATGAAATGCCTTGATGTATAAAACTCACTTGATGCATGAAACTGACAAATGAGTCAACAATAATAAAAGTACTTGCACATATAAAAATAAGAAGCAAATACAGCAAAATGTTAATGACAGCTGAATCTCAGAGGAGAATACATCGATGTTCATTGTACTATTCTTTCAACCATTTTGTGTACATGAAAATTTTTACAATACAAAGTTGGAGGAGAAAGAAGAATAGCCATTTTCACTTAAGCATGTATGTATATTATATGTATATTGATGCCTGGACCAAACTAGGTGCCGATAAAATACTGCTTTACTTGGCCATAGAATGTTTCATGTTTCAGTAGCACTATGTTTCAGAGAATCAATTTTCCACCAGTGACCCACAGAAAGTATGGCAGCCCTTCTGGCCAAGACCACAGGGACAGCTGACTGACACACTCCGCCTGAATTAGCAGAGGCATCAGGATCCCCAGAGGGTAATTCACTCTGACCAGCAAGTTTGCACGACAACCTGTGCCCTTGGAAAGATGACAGTTGAGAACAGGGACCTTGCAGCCAGGAACCTTCACAGCAGACAGAACCTACAATTTAGCCAGGTTCAGTTCTCTGAAGATCTCATACGACATGAAGTTAAAGCTAAATTAAACAAATTTAAACTATCAACTCTACTCATTCAGCCACGAACAAAAAGTTCCAGTCTTCCCCTGTCTCGTTGCTCAATAAAGTAGACTATTAGGTTCAATATTAAGCAGAAAATCTGAGATGCTACCAAAAATTCAAACAAAACCAAATAACAAAGTTTTGGAATTATAAGAGAAATTCTAGACAGTAAATATGTAAGCATTTGATTTATAGATAACTGAAGTAGTAAAAATAAGACTTAGATCTGAAACAGCACAGCCGGATGTTTCCTATCTATAGAAAAAAAGGGTTTTGTTTGGCGGTCCAAATCCCAAAGGTTCTGGACACCAGCTCACTATTAGGTCAGAGTGCAAACCAGCCGTTCATGACTTGCTGAAGAGTCTGATATTCTTTTTAACTGGACCAAACTGAAACTAAGCAGTAAGCACAGAATTTTCAAGAGGCCCAATGCAACAAAGGCTCCACTTCAGTTGTATCTCTTTTCTCATTCAATATATGTATATTATATTATATCATATCATATATCATATTACATTACAATATAATATTAATTGCTGTTCTCTCCTTCTTTTCTTTCTCTCCTGTCTTTCTTCTTCCCTTCTCATTCCTCCAGGCCTACCAGGGCCACTCAGGCATTGTTATCACCAGGTTAAATTCCAGGCTGCGGAGCTATAAAGAATCCTGGCATGGCCCATAAAGCCTGATCAAATCAGGCCAGGAGCTAGAATACGTATAGGAAGAATGGCTCACTTTTCCTTTAATCGAAGAACCATTATCTTGTTTATGGGTTGTTGGGGGCCCTTTCCCTTCTAGTTACTGCTGCCTGCCTTTGATCTTTAACCAATCATTTATACCTCTCTTTAAGAGAAGCAGGAGACCATAACATTGAAATCTCACTTTGCTCACATTATCCCAGCAAGAGGCATGGTATAGGACAGTTGAAAATATCAGTAACTTTGGGGAATATCTGTAGACTTTACTTATGCAAGAAAGTCCTAAATTCTGCTCAATGTCCCAATTCTATAATTGTTTCAAAGTTTCCAGTCTATATGTAAGCACTAAGCTAGGACTGAAAGGAAATACAAAGAGATTTTTTAAGTTCTTCACCAGAGAGGTATGAGTGCATTACATTTGTTGAACAAAAATTTACTGTCTATTATCACTCACTCCCATGAGCGAAGCATGAATTAATCACGGGCCCTCCATTTCCAGGAGACCTGAATGAACCTGCTTGAAAAACTCTGGGGAGAATGAATCGCTGACAACAATATTCCAGCCAAAAGACTAGGCAGTTCCTCTGCCTCCTCCAGGCCCATATGCCCCACAGGGAACTGGGACGAAGGTTCAACAATCAGAGCCAACGGCCCACAGTTGAAAACAGTCTGGGTGGGTGGATGCTCACAGGAGTGGGGAAACACATGCCTGAGGGCAGCAGGGTAGCCATTTGGAGGCACTGGCCAATCTTTAACCATTTGCAGCCTCTAGAAGTGATCTGAGCCACTTCCTCAGGCTTATCCTCTCTGTGCTTCCATTTCTTTATCTGTAAATGGGTATAATAACAGTCAAAGGGTCTTTAGAGATTAAATGAGTCAGTATGCATAAAGAGCTTAAAACAGGGCCTAGTACATGGTAAGCACTGTATAAATGCTACCTAATTGCTACTATTATAGGCTAAACGTGTACCTACCAAAAAGCTGCAAAGAAAGCTTCCCTTCTTTAAACCCCACCAGCAGGAAATACCCTTGTCTTAATTCTCTGGTTCCCTGTTTAAGCTCCAGGATCTATAGAGTGGTCTCAGCTAAGGCCAAGTGAATGAGACTCCTTTCTGTAGCAGCTTGGTTCGGATATACAATTGCAGTATGGCAACATCATATGATTAAAAATAGAAATTGGCACGTGATTAAAATGAAAATCTACCTGACATGCACTTCGGAGCCCACACATTCGCAGTGTGTAAGTTCTGCAGCTTCTAATAGATGTCCCCGACTCTGCAACACTGTGAACCTCAAAAATTAACCTTCTACCTGAAGACACAAATTATCCTACACATTAGAAAGACAAATGCAATGACCTTCAACCAAGTACAGGGACCCAGTATATGTGGCATAAGCAGGTAACTGGCTGCTGCCACACCTGGGTGACACAGTGAGTCAATTCTTCAGAACAGGCAGATCCGCTCACTTCCCTGCACTGATGTGGTGCCACACACCTGGCACAGCATTTTGATAGTACTTACGCATTGCAATAGGGCTTCTTTTCATAGCCTTTGTAGTTGTTCATGTTGAGAGCCATCTTGCAGACTTCACAATGGAAACATCCTTTATGCCAATACTGAAAAAAAAATTTTTTTTAATTTTAGTACAATGCCAGTTCATTCCAGGATAGGTACAGAAAAGAGACTTTTTTTGGTGCATTACAGTCCCCACCTGTATTTGAAAATACTACAACAAAATGATGGTAACAGTGGATTTGTTTGTCTATTTTCATTTAAGTAAATAAAGCAGACAGCTCTTAAAACTGAGTTCTAAATGAATCCCCACCGCAATGTAGGGACTCAGATGGAAGAGCCACCACGGCTCTGTCCATGTTGCACGTCTGTGGGCAGCCAGAATGGAATTCTGAGCTTGGTTATTGGAGAAATGGAGCCTGTTAAGTGGCTTTAAAAGGAAAACGACTCCAGTTCCAAGTGCCTAAGCACCGTGTTTATAGGATCTCAAATAATGGGACTCTACAGGCAGTCAGGCAACCCTCGGAAGCAGGAGGCAGGAGGCGGCCTCGGCCCCCACATCTCTGTTCAGTTTCCACTACATTGCGGGAAAAGTGGACTCTGCCTGGAACCACTGTCAGGAAGACAGCGTGCTCTCGGGAGGCATTTTTGACACCACACGCAGATTTCACAGGGACCGCCTCCGGCTGGTTTCAATTGTCAGGCACTCAGGAGAGCGCCGGGGTTTGTCTCCCAGGCTGTTCAACTCCATCCACGCCTGGGGAGGGCCTCGAGCTAGGCTGCGGGGGCCCGGCACTTCCTCTGGAATTCCCCACCAGGGGGGATTAGCCCGGGTGAGTCCTGCCCGCCGCGCGGAGCTCGGGCTCTCCGGGGGGATTATTCTTAGCACTGCGGCAGCGGGCGCCCCTGACAAATTAATTACTATTTGCCTCTCCACCTCGCAGCCGGTAGGGGAGGCGCTGGGCGGAGGAGCAGTCGGGGTGCGGGCAGGTCCTCTGGACGGCGGGCACTGGGAAGTGAGAAACAGAAGTGGAGGGGGATGGGGCGCGGCTCGCCCATCGGCCCCTGGGTGCCGGACTAGGCTCCTGCGTCCCGGGCCGCGCTCCGCGGCGCGCACTCCGCAGCAGCTCTGCCGAGGCCGGCGCAGCCCCGCACCCCCTGCCGCCCGCACCCCGACAAAAGCCTATTCCGGTTCCAACAACACCATCGGCCAAGCGAGCTCTCTGACCCTCCCGCGGGCGTTTGCCTACGCGTTCCCACACCCGGGGCCAAGACCACACAAACACCCAGTCCTACTCTTCTCTTTCCATCCCAGGTGCCAAAACTTCTCTGAACAGGTGCAGCCCCGTGCCGGCAGGTCCGGGCCGGCCCGGCGCCCCTCGCTCACCTTATCAAGGCAGTTGACTTTCTCTGTGGGATACACGACTTTTCCGCAGCGGGCGCACTGGGGGTTCATTGTCGCGGTTCCCGGGGGCGGCAGCGGGGCGGCAACGGCTGGGGGCTCCGAGGAGCCGCTGTGACATCCCCCAGCGAGCCCCGCACCGCCTCGGGGCCGGCAAGAGGGTGGTGGACCGCGGGCGCCGGGGTCTGGAGTGGTCGCCGGGCCAGGGGCGAGCCGGCCGTGCTGCAGCGGCCGAGGGCGACGGGGACGCGAGTGGGTGCGCGGCGGGGCCTGGCTCCTGGGGGCGGCCGCGCTCCCCGGCTCCCGCTCGGCTCTGGCTCGGGCTGCGCGCCGCTTGCTCTGCGTCGCTCGCGCTCCAGGTACCGGTGACTCACGCGTACACTCGTGCCCGCCCCTCGCTCTCACTAGCTCCCCCGCCTCGCCGCAGCCGCCGCCGCGCAGGCCAAACCCACCGGCGCGCCCGGACCCAAGTGGCAGGGAACGAGCACGTCGGGCACCGACTAGGGAGGGCAAATCCGGGGAGGAGTAGGGCAGAGCCCCGGAGAGTCCGCAGACACTGCGGGCTGCGACTGCGAGACCTGGGAGCGCGCCTAGTGCCGCAGCCGGGGGCGGCCAGGTGGGCGGTGGCGGGGAGGAGAGCAGTGGGGGATGGAGGAATGAGGGGCCTCCAACCCGCCCGTTCCCCGTTCTTCCTCATCTTTTCTGCCCCGGCCGGGTCACCCCTTCTCCCAGGCTGATGTCCCCTGTACCCAAAGGGCGCGGGGGTGCGCTGCCCTCCTCCTCTAGCCCTGGAGCCGCGGACAGAGGCGCCCCAACGCCCTCCCATCGCCCAGTCCTGGGCAGAGACTACCCGGCGGCCGCAGGGAGTGATCGGGCCCGGGAGCCCGGAGACCCGCGGAGAGCCGGACTCCTGTCGCCGCGGCGCCGCTGGTGCTACCGCACCCGCTTCCAGGGCTTCTGCTGAGAGAAAGCGACCCCCAAATGCCTGTGTGAAGTCCTTGGGCCAGGATGAGAAAGAGCCTTTTCTCCCTGGCACCTAACCCCTGCATTTTTTTTGTTGTTGTTGTTGATGTTATCCCTTCTTGGAGAACGACTGGTCATTTTAGGCCAGAATCAAGCCTTTCCTGATTAATAAACGGTCCTCGTTCATTTGCGGTGTGTGTGTGTGTACACGCACGCACGCGTGCACTGTATATTTTTGCAATTAACCACAAGATCTATGAAGGGTTCTTCACCTGCATTAAGGCAAGCAATTACAAACTCATGGTTCTAACTACAAGGGCCAAAAAATCGAACTGAAAACTGAAGGTAGGATGGAACCAAAGAGAATGGGCATAGGTTTTTAGTTTCAAAAGATCACAGGTTATTGGACTTGCTTTATAAAAGACCAAGAAATGCACTAGACTGCCTGCATTAAAAACCCAACTCTGCCATTTACTGTGCCAACACTTAGCCTCTCTGTGCAATTTTCTGGTCTACAAAATGGGAATAACAGCGCTACAAAACATCTCCCACCCTTCCGCTGTGAGGATTAAATGAGTCAGCGGTTCTGAAGTGTTTCTCAATCTGCCTGGCTCATGGTACCAGATAGGCTTATCATAGGTTACAACAAATAAACACATTCCATTGCTAGCACCCATACTAAGACTCAGTAATATCACATAGCAACTACTTTGACAAATATTTTTTTCATTTTTTAAAGATCATAGCTGAGGCCTTTCATGAAAAAAGAAAATTGTTGATTTCTGGGCTTCTTAGGCAGTCTGTACTGAAGTATCATTCATAATGAGGCTGTGCTGTTTGACTTTTCCGAAGAGATAATTTCTTAAAAGGGATTCACCAATGCAACAACCACTCAGTGCTCTGCTCACACGCTCACCTCAAAAGCAAATAAAACAATAATTTGCTGTCACAGATGATCAGTTGTCATTTAAAAACACCTCAGAGCTGTTTATAAATCGACCTCAGAATATGGATAAACCTGAAGGACTTTATTCTGAAATAAGCCAGACACAGAAAGACAAATACTACATAGTATCACTTAGATGTGGACTCAAAAAAAAAAAAAAGGCTGAACACATGAAAACAATAAGAAAAGAGGTTGGCAGGGGCACGGATGTGGGGAAATAGGGAAAGGTGCGTAAAATGGTATAGACTTTCAGGTTTTTTATTTTTTTAATATTTTATCTATTTTTTTAAAGGGGGGGGGAAGAGAGGGAGAGGAAACATCAATCAGCTGCCTTTCACACTGCCTTTCACAGGTACCAACTGACCGCAACCTACCTGCAATGCACGTATGTGCCCTGACCTAGAATTGAACCAGCAACCTTTAGCTTCGCAGGATGATGTCCAACTAACTGAACCACACCGGCCAAAGCCAAACTTTCAGTTTGAAGATGAATAAAGTCTGAGGATCTAAGCCTTAGATTCTAAGGTATAACATGGTGACTATAGTTGATAACATTGTATCATATAATTGAAATTTGCTGAGAGTAGAACTTAAATGTTCTCACCCCCCCCCAAAATATATGCAAGGTGATAGATAAGGGTAATCCTTTCACACTATATGAGTATCAAATCATCATGCTGTATATTCTAAATATCTTATAATTTTATTTGTCAATTAAACCTCAGTAAAGTTGTGGAGGAAAACCTACATTGGATATTTATCGGGTTGGCCAAAAAGTCCCTTACATTTTTTCACTTCAATGGCCTAGTAGCGCTTAGCTGTACTTAACTTCAATCATAACAATTTTATTAGATTTATTGTGACAGCTGTCATAGCAGCGAACATTTAAAAAGAACTTATCAAAACCGGTGACTTTTTGTGCAGCCATTTTACTATTGAAGATGGAAGAAAATAAACAACATTTTTGCCATATTATGCTTTATTATTTCAAGAAAAGTAAAAACACAACTGAAACAAAAAAAGATTTGTGCAGTATATAGAAAAGGTGCTGTGACTGATCAAAGGTGTCAAAAGAGGTTTGCAAAGTTTTTTGGTACTGTTGACATTTTGGCCCTATAATTCTTTGCTGTGGGGCTGTCATATGCATTTGAAGATGTTTAGCAGCACCCCTGGCCTCTCTCCATAGAAGCCAATAGTGAGAGAGAGCCTATATACTTGAAATATCCCTCCCAATCAATAGTTATTGGTGAAAATGAAAAAAAAGTCTTTTATTTTATGGAAAAAACAGACTTTTTGGCCAATGCAATATTTAAAAAAATAAATGCCTGAGGAAAAAAATATTTATATGGTCACCTGAAAGACTGTTAAGTTTTTTTAGCATTTAGATTTTCATAACTGAAGATGATAAAAATCCTATTCTCTTTTTTAAATGGTAAGCAAAAATTCTGAGGAAGAGTGATGGTTAATTTATCAGATCTTTTAAGTGTAAATTGTGTAATTTCTTAGCCAATCAGCATCTATCACAATGCCTAACATATAGTAGATACTAATTAAATGTTTGTGGAAAGAATAAAATGAATGATTATATTAAGATTGGAATTAACTGGGATGTTTTATTCTCTCAAAAATAAACAATGAATGAAATAAATAATAAATGCTCAGAGTTACACTTTCCTCTCATATCCATTTTTCTTACTATTTTCATTTTCTGCATTAAGCCAGCTTCTAAGTTTCTTAGTGACATTTCACTGATGTAAAAAGAATTTTAATGCCATCTGTCTTAAAAAGGACTTCCTTATTTCAAAATTCAAAGTACTATAAACAGAGAATTGGCAGAACCCCGTCATCTGGCCCAGCCTTCCTCCTTCAAGCAGATGAATGATTCAATTATCCACTAGGGAGACCTTTGCCCCTTTCATGTCTTTTTCATTTGACTAGTCAAGAAATCGTTCCTTATGGAAACTATACCCCAATATCTTCACTTTAATGAAATCCTTTTCTGCTGGCTTGAACATCCACAGATATCAAGAATAACTTAACCATCATGACCCTCGTGAAAACATTTACATAGTTATAAATTTAAATTTTTTCTTTAGTTAAAATTCCCAAATCTGTTCACTTTTACCTCTGGGGCTTATTTACATAGAACCTTTTAAAGACCTTCAAAGCGCTTTTGTTATTTAAGCTACGCAAACTGAACTCCAAATTAAAAGCTCTAAAAAGTAATTAATACTACAGAAGGCCAAATAGTGGCTTTGACAAACATTGGACTCACATTGTGATGGACTGTATTATTGGCTCACAATTTCTTGTTCTACCCTGGGCAACATTTCCTATAGGCAGATTGTATTTCCCAACACAGTGACTCTGAGCTCGATAGTGTGCTTCCTTTGGCCAATGGAATTCAAGTGGATATGACAGATGTCCTATCAGAACAGAATTTTCAGGGACTTATATAGTTTGCCTTTGTCCTCTCATCTCCTTAAGCTCTGACACCCAGCCATGAGAAGAAGAACATATCTCAGGGAGTGGCTGCTTTGTTGACTTTTGTCCAGGAATTCAAAGACCTGTCTAGCCAGTACAACCTGAGTTCAGTAAGACCAGCCATGCCCAGCAGAGCCACAGCAGGCCCACAACCCATACATAATGGGAGTAAGAAATCTTTGTTTCTGTAAACCACTGAGATTAGGGGAGGGGATTTTTTATTACTGCAGCAAAAGCTGACTAATACACCAATGATGATAATAGAAGAGAAACACTTTCTACCTCCTCAGCAACAAAAACTAATGAAGTTACATACAAGATTCAGTATGGGTGGGGTTTGTTTGTTTTTCATTTATGAAAAAGCATGCTGTTAGAAGTATAGTGGGCAATAAAGCATAACTTTTATTGTTAATGAACTATTCATTCTCTCATTATGCAAAGTTTTATTATGTGCTTTCTATTGGTCAGACATTGTGCAAAATTTTGTACATTTTTGCCAGTTGGCAAAAATTCACCATGGAGGAAAGTTTTCCCAGGCAACAAGCTTGACAGGTGAAACTAAAAAAAAAAAAAAAAAAAGGTAGATTTTAGTTCACGGTTTTGATAGCTGCATATGAGCCTTAGTCTAATGAGGCATTTCTCCAAAGATCTTACACACTTTAGAGAAATTATCTCATTTACCATTACAGTACTGCTACAAGTCACTGAGAAATGTAAAATTAAAACATTAAGGGGCATTCAAGACTCAGAAGCTATTCTAAAAACTATTACTTCCATTCATCCATTCAGTACACAATTATTAGTAGGCAGGATGTTAGGCACAAGGGGATGCAATGGGGATTAAGGCATGATCTCTGCTTACAATAAAATCTAGCACGACAGAGAAGTAAGCAAAGAATTAACAATACAATGTGATAAAATGCTCTGAAAAGCTCTGCTCCTGACACTGGAAGAACAGAAGAGGAACTTCTAACTCAGCTAGGAAATCCGGAAAGGCTACCAC
Organism: Glossophaga mutica; assembly: GCA_039655065.1. Classification (NCBI taxonomy): domain Eukaryota; kingdom Metazoa; phylum Chordata; class Mammalia; order Chiroptera; family Phyllostomidae; genus Glossophaga; species Glossophaga mutica. The sequence goes on from CM077303.1 coordinate 166,920,004, forward strand.
CCTAAAAATCAACCAAATTCCTCCCTTTCTACCTAACAAACCCTGTTCAGTTACCCAATCCTGTTGACTTTATCTCCAGAAGCTTATGAGTCTGTCTCCATAGCCTCGGTCACTACTTTAGCTTAGCAACTTATCACGTCTTCCTTGTATTGCTCCGTAACAACCTGCTAAGAGATCTTACCATCATACAAGACATGGAAATAGGTGGGGCTTCGCTCTTCCAGGCCTGTCTTAGAGATGTGGCAGATAAGAAACTCCTATCTTTGGGCTAGGACCCTCCTCCCACCACATACACTCACAACCACAATATTATTTTTCAATATAAAAATGAATTCACATAAAGCATCAAATATAGTGCCTAGCAAAGGGGTGTCAAACTCATTTTCACCAGGGCCACATCAACTTTGTGGTTGCCTTCAAAGGGCCGAATGTGGTTTTAGGACTGTATAAATGTGACTACTCCTTAACTGTTGAGAGCTCGCCGCCAGGTAGAAACAAGGTTCCGGGCCGGATAAAACAAGGTGGAGGGCCAGATGCAGCCCACGGACCTTGTGTTCACCACCTGTGGCCTAGCATTTAGTAAGAACTTCGTCAAAAATGAGTTTAATAATTGAATGACTACAGTAAAAAAATAAATAAAATTGAACCAATTCCTTGATATATTTTCATGCAAACTAGATGGAAAGTGACACGTATGAAGATAGTTATTATTACCTTTTTCATGTATTTGAAGACTGCTTTCTGAATCATCTGCCAAACTTGATGAATATCCAGCTATAAAAATAAAACTTGAATTAAAAATAATTTGCTTAACATACTCATGAGAAAAAAGTTATATATTATTAAGATTATAATTTGCCTTCAATATGCTATGAACTGAATTGTGTAATCCTAAAATTCATATGTTAAAGTCCTAATCCTCAGTGTGATGGTATTTACAGATAATTAGGTTTAGGTAAGGGCAAGAGTGTGGAGCCCCCATGGTGGGATTAGTGGCCTTTTAAAAAGAGTTTTAAAGAGATATCTGAGAGGTTTGGGACTTTCTCTCCCTCTCTCCGTCTCTCCCTCTCTTTCACTCTTTCTCTTTCTCTCTGCCACATGAGGACAAAACAAGAAGGCAGCCATCTGCAATTCAGGAAGACAGTACTCATCAGACTGAGACATGCTAACATTCTGATGTCAGACTTCCAGCCTCCAGAACTGTGAGAAAATAAATTTGCATTGTTTAAGCCACCCAGCCTATGGTATTTTATGACAGCCCAAGCTAACTAATATACTACCTCACCATGACTTATAGTCAATTAAGAACTAGATCAAATTCTGGGGTTGGGATGGGGAGGGGAGTGTGAGGAAGTGGTTAAAGGTACAAACTTCCAATTATAAAATAAGTAAGACATGAGGATGTAATGCACAGTAAGGAAACTATAGTCAATAACACTGTATTGCAGCCCTGACCAGCATGGGTCAGTTGCTTGGAGCATCATCCCATTAAGGAAAGGTCACTGGTTTGATTCCCAGTCAGGGCACATGCCCAGGTTGCAGGCTTGATCCCCAGCTGAGGGGAGAGCAAGAGCAGGCAAACGATGTTTCTCTCTCACATTGATGTGTATCTCTCTCTTCCTCCCTTCCCCCTCTCTCAAATGAGAATAAAATAAACCTTTAAAAAATAATAATACTGTATTGCATATTTGAAAGTTGCTAAGAGAGTAAGTCTGAAAATTTCTCATCACAAAAAAGAATTCTGTAACTATGTATGGTGACAGATATTAAAAAGTTAATTAAGAACACATCAAGGAAAATGTTATTCTTGACCAATAAAAATAATTAAAAAGATAAGTTTTTTAATTCCTTGTAGTAAGTTCTTACAGATTTTACATCAAACCTCTGACTCATTAATTAGTATCAATGTTGAATTTCAAAGGAAAGTAGATTTCTAACTTGCTTGGCAAGAATTGCAATTATGTTCAGTGACAAATTAAAGGATTGTCTTCCTCCTAATATACACAGAAGCAAATAAAAGTTTAATCATTTTAAAAAATAATAAAGAACAAACTGACAGTGACCACAGGGGAGGGAGGAGGAGGATAACAGGGGGAAGAAGGGGAAGGGGCAAGCAGGACGTGGGGGTGACTGTGGGAGCCGGGGGATGGGGCAGGGGAGAGCAACGGGGGAAAGCGGAACAACTGTAACTAAACAACAATAAATTAAAAAATTCAAAAAATAAAGATGAATTATATAAACTATGATAATTATATAATTATTTTTTTAAAGTAATAGATTATGTGGTTCAGGAACAGCTGAATAAGGTCATTTTAGGTATTAAAAAAAATGTAGGGCTTGAGTACATTTACAGATTCTGTGTGGACCTAACAGAGGGGCAGGGATGTACCTACCTCTGAAAGCTATTTTAGGGGGAAAAAGACATTAACTCACAAAGCTAAGGTAGTATTTTTTTAGACTGGTTACAGAAAACAGAATCTCTCAAGTTCTCTCAATGAAAGGAGACTCATAGTTGCATTCCCCATATACAGGAACACAGGAAAAGTTGAATAACCTGGCTTTAAAGAGAAGGAATCTCTAAAGGCACAAGAAAAGAAAATCAGATCTATAACAGAATCAATTCAAAGATCTTCACTTTAGCGATCTGTTGCTCTTTAAATCCATATGTTGCAATCCTAACCCCCAGCGTAAGGGTCTTAGGAGGTAGGGCCTTTGTGAGGTGATTAGGTCGTGAGGTGGAACATTCATGAATGGGATGAGTATCCTTATAAAAGAGGCCCCGCAGAGCTCCCTCATTCCTTCCACTACATGATGACACAGTGAGAAGGTGCTCTGGATGAACATGAAAGAAGTCCCCCACCAGACACCGAATCTGCCGGCACCTTCATCTTGGACTTCCCAGCCTCCAGAACTGTGAGATATAAATTTTTGTTGTTACAGGCTGCCCCATTCATGGTGTTTCAGTTATAGCAACCCCGTTGAACTAACACACTTCTCACTAGAATAATTCGACTGATCTCCACGTGTCTGCTCCTCTCTGTCACAACCAACTCACTTATTGTCCCCTCATCTGTTTATCTTACGTGCTTTCCACATACAGGTCTCCCTGTTCACAGATCCTGCTTATTCATGTCTTTCTTATAAATTTCACTGGCGCTGTTCACACATGGCCCCTACTGCTTCTCTTAGCATTTTTTCACCTTCAGTTTCTGTGGATAACAGCCTTCTTTTTTCCCTATTTCCAGTTCAGAAAAAAAAAAACATGCTAATCAGCCCAGCTCACCTTTTCATACCTGGGTCATTGGTTCACCTCTTGGTTGTCCTGGAGTCAGATCGAAGCAACTGTGGAGAAAAGAGGTGAGGCAGGGTGGCGGGCTGGCCTAGATGAGAAAACAAGCACTGGAACCTGCCCTTCATCACAGGCTGTGGTCATCGTAGGCATTTGATGGCCTGACCCAGCGAGAATACAAAGGGAAGCTCAAGAACAAAAGCAAGCAAAGAGCTAGGCTAATTTTTTTAATCTAATGTGATTATAGCCTACAACTTCACCATGGATAAGATGTAGTGAGGTTTTAGTTAGATGTGGTGAGGTTTTTTTCCTTTTTAAATTAATTTAAAAAAATAAATAAAAATAAATTAGCAGAAATATTTATATTATATATTTTTTTTTTGCATTTCAAGAAGCAAAAGTAAATAAGAAGTATAATGACCTCAAACGAAAGCTCTGAGCCCTCAGCAATTAGAAAGTGGAGAGTTCTGAGCAGCCATCGAAGGTCTGTGTGCGTGCTGTGCAGCAGAAACATAGTGAGAGCCACAAATGCGCACCATGCGCGCCGTCGAAAGTTTTCTGGTAGCTAGATCTCAAAAAGTAATACGAACCAAGTGGAAGATATTTTAGTAATATACTTTATTTAACCTAATTTATCCAAAATATTATTATTTCAATACGATCAATATCTTATATTGATTTTGGTTTTTCAGAGAGAGAGAGACATCAATTTGTTGTCCCGCTTACTCATGCATTCACTGGTTTCTTCCTGTACGTGCCCTGACCAGAGAACGAACCTGAAACCTGGGTGTATCGGGACAATGCTCTAACACACTGAGCTACCTGGCCAGGGCTCAATATTTTTTTAATTAATGAGATAGTTGCATTCTTTATTTTCATACTAAGACCTCAAAATCCAGTGTGTGTTTTATGTTTATTGCTCCTCTCAGTGTGGTCTACCCACATTTCTTGTGCTTCGTAGTTATTGCTGACCACTTGAACAGCATAGTACTTGTTCAGCCTAAGCCAGGAAAGCAGGTAACATGAACATGGTCAGGATCAAAGAACTGGGGAGGGGTTAAGTTCACTTGCACTGCAGGGCTCCAAGTAGGTGTGATCACCCAGGGGCCATTCACCACCGACAGCACCTCCTGCTGCCATCAAAACTGCTGATATCTGTGAGTTTGGTTTTGCTTGTTGTGTGTGTTTGTTAGTTTCTGTTTTATATTCTGCATACGAGTGAAATCACATGGTTTTTGTCTTTTTCTGACTTACTTCACTTAGCATAATGCTCTCAAGGTACTTTATGTTGTCACCAATGGGCACAGAGAACAGAAAGGTGGATACCAGAGAAGGGGGTGAAGGAGGCTGGAGTGGGTAAAGAGAGCCAATGTATGGAAGGAAACTAGACTTTGGATGGTGAGCACACAACAGAGTACACAGATGTTGAATTACAATGTTATACACTAGAAAATTATATATTCTTATTAACCAATGTTACCCCCCAAAATTTAATATTTAAAAACAAAACTGCCAGTACTCTCACCTCCAGCAAGGCCGTCAGAACCTGGGGCCAGGCACCCAGGAAAAAGAAGCAATATCAGGTGCAGATGAACGGAGTCACCATGAGAGGAAAGAAAAAAGAAGCCAGAAGAATGGGAAAGGAAGGAAGAAAGTGAAGAAGGCTCAGAAGGAAAGGAGAGAGGGATGGAAGAGGCTAGTGTAGCAACCACAGTGCAAAAGTGAGTTTGAACAGCACCCAGAAGGGCACTGTGAGCAGGAACCACTGAGTCTGCCCATTGGGACCAGACAGGAGAACAAAGGGAAGGGCCACTAACCTCAGGGAGGCCTCTGTGGGCGCTGCGCCACAGTGCAGCTGAGTCAGCCAGGCCCCGGGAATGCAGTTTATGAAAATCTTGTGCCTGGAAAAATCAACAGAGCAGCCTCAAGGACAAGTGCCATTTACATAGTGGACAAAAAGAGAATATGTTTTGTTTTAATTTTTATTGAATTTATTGGGGTGACATTGGTTGATAAAATTATATAGATTTCAGGTGTACAATTCTATAATACATCATCTGTACATTGTATTGTGTGTTCACCGCCCAAAGTCAAGTTTCCTTCCATCACCATTTATCCCCCGTTTACCTTCTTTTACCTTCCCCAACCCCTATGTTTTGTTTTATATCAACAAATCATTCAGTTGATTAATCTACTTGTGCTCCTGGTGATCAGCTTCATGTGAAGGCCTCACAGGAGAAGAAAATCTTTGCTGAGCAGGGTTTTTCCCATGAGTGAAGAAGAGAAGACCTGCCCCCAATGAAAACTGAACTAGTAGTTCAAATGACTAACATTTTTTTTCTCATTTTCCTTGGCCATAATTATCATTTTCCAGTGGACTATGGGTTCAAGTTCATCAAAAGATGTTTTTCTGTTTTGAATACTGCAGCAAGAAATGTCTTGTGGCAAAAACAAGACATATAAGAAGCAACCCATGTTGATGCACTGGCTTGTAGCTTTGTAAAGGGGTTGGGGATCTCGCTGAAAGATCCGGAAGGGTTTTTTTCTTCATTTACCATGGCTCGTGCAACAAGTCGGCGTGGCATCCACTCCTTACCATTTTACAGACATGCGTGGTACCAGTCATGCTTATTAGAAATGTGTACCAAGTCAAGTCAGTGTTCTTGGGCATGAGTAACATAAATTAAATGAAGCAAATGGAACTGACTACATGGAAATGGATAGAGAAAAGAGCCTTCATTATAAAGTAAAGAAATCTGAGCCCCTCTTGCTGCTACAGCAGCTTCATCCAATAAAAATAGGTATTAAAGCTCAAATAAAACAAAACAGAGATGTAATGTTGTCACTGAGTAGCTCTTAAAAATTAAACCACAAAGGTAAGACATAATGTTTAAATGCATTTAATGACATGAAAAGATGTTTCTGATATTTTGTTAAGTGAAAAAGAACAGGTTATGAAAACATATGTTCACTATGATCTCATTTTTGTTAATTTTATGTGAGTCGATGTGCTCAGAAAACGTTAGACTAGTGTACACTAAAATGTCAGCAGAGTGGGGTTATAGTTGGCTTATATTTTCCTATCTATATTTTCCACATTTTCTACAATAAACATTATTTTAATTAGAAAACTTTTCTATGAAGCATAAGGATGCTTCGATTTTGAGGCTGGTGTCTAACAGTCTCCCCACTCCACCTCTGCACCCCACCCAGGCTCCATCAGACCCAAGAACAGCTATTAACAGTGGCAGCCCTCCTTGTCACTCAAATGGTCCCTCACTTACTCCCCTAGAGAAAAGGGCAGAATCGAGAGGAATTAATGACCAGTTTTCAGGACAGATTTTAGGGTATGGGCTTTTGTTTTGTTTTGGTCACATTTTAAAGAATGTGCCAGGTAACCCCCAAGCTTTTCACCCCACAAATCTTGTTCCAGCTGCTAATAAGAGCCCAAGGGTGTGGAGAGGTCACCATTCCCAGAGACTGTGACCTGCTGGGCAAAGTTTTCCTGCGACTCCTAACAGTCAGGGAATGGACACAGGTGGGGCTCTTCAAAGCTTAGCACATAGAATTTCACCTTCTTTCCACTTCACTTTCCTAGGACCCTGAGACACATAACAGCCTTCATAAAATTCCAGCAGTACCTGCAACAGATTTTGCTTTTTGGAAAATTCTCCTGTCTGACCTTGTAGACCTTTCATTTTGTCTTTCTTTCACTTTTCAACATTTCAGCCAAAAATGGGAAATTCAATTACATTCCTTCCACTGCTTGAATTCCCAGGGAAGCTCCCTAAAGGCAGCAGAGATTTGGTCAACAGTGGCTTCAATTTTTAGTGAGAGGATTGTGCTTTTTGTAATTCCCATTTGCACCTCTATTTTCCATCATCTAATAAAACAACACAGCCAAAAGCAACTTTAATTTTTGTTTTTATTGTTTAATTATATGTTATTGATTATGCTATAACAGTTGTCCTGATTTTTCCCCTTTGTCCCCTTCCACCCAACATCCCCACTCCTGATTCAGGCAATCCCCACACCATTGTTCACGTCTATGGGTCATGCATATAAGTTCTTTGGCTACTCCATTCCCTACACTGTACTTTAAATTCCCATGGCTATCCTGTAATTACCTATTTTTACTTCTTAATCCCCTCACCTCTTCACTCAGTGGTATTTCCCTGTTATTGTACGGAAGTCCTATTGATGTGTTAGGAGGGTATGAGGGAAAAGAAGCATCCTATGGTTCTAAGATTAGTTCACAGTCTTTTAATGAAACTGTTCCCCTTACCTGTGACCTTCAAAAGTATTTCTTATAACCCCTGACTTCCTTTTGGTGAGACGGGAAGTCTAGAGAGATCTGGAATTGGGTTTTTCCCCTTCCCCAGGGTAATTAGGCTCTGAAAAAATAGTTTCTCTTGAGGCCAGTTCTTAATTAAGAAGAACAGAATGCCCTAAGTTCCCTTCAAAATGGCTCCTTCTCCACTCCCCGTAAGCATAAAAGGATTTTTCTCTGATTTTCACTGTGGGCATTGATAGGGTTCCTGGAGGTAAAACTCACAAAACTATAGGGGGCTCCTAAGACTAGGTTCCACTAGAGTCTCTAATTCCCTGACTTTTCCACACTGAGCATCTAGCAATTCTTCCATCACAGTGTGGGTTTTCATACCCCAGCACTGGCTCCCGTGAAGGTTTCTGTCCGTGGCCTTCTGTGCTGGTGAGCTGTGATCGTCTATACCTGCCTATAGTATCTCTCTCCAGTTCTGGGAGCAGTGGATTGCCCTGTGACTTTCTCTAAAAATCTAAGAAGAGTTGTTGATTTTAGTTTGTTCAGCTTTTTTCTTGTTGTAGGGACAAGAGTGGTGACTTTTAAGCTCCTTATGTACCTAACTAAACTGGCAGTCATTGTGTAAGACTTTACAGGGCTCCTCTTACCTTTTCCGTATCCAAATAGCATATATGTGATTTGGAACTCTGAAGAAATCTCATTGCCTCACATCATTGTCACAAGTGTGGTACAAAAACAGTTGTCATTTCTAGTTAAGATGTCACAGTTTGAGAATTTGTATTTCTTATACAATTTACAAATCTAATCTATGTCTTCTCAAAGTGTAACATATAATAACATATATAAAATGTAAGAGTTGCAAACTGTTTATGAAATTATAACATGACTGGTGGCTATATAATGAATTCTTAATTATTTATGAGTGGAGAAATAACAAAGAAACTCAAAATTCCTACTTTATAGGAGATATTTTGGCACTATATTTTAATAGAATATGTAAGATTTTTCTGAATATTTAGAATATTTTACAAAAATATTGAAAATATACTGTAAAGCCCTGACTGCCATGGCTCAGTCGGTTCATTACCATCTTGCAAAGCAAAAAGTCACAGGTTCAATTCCCAGTCAGGGCACATGCTGGGGTTAAGGGCTTGGTCCCTGCTTGCGGTGTGTGCAAGAGTCAACCGATCCATTTTTCTCTCATACATTGATGTTTCTGTCCCTCTCTTTCTCCCTCCCTTCCCTTCTCTCATAAATAAATAAATAAACAAACAAACAAACAAACAAATAAATAAATAAATCTTTTAAAAATTCTGTTGTATCCTTTAAAAAAAGAAAAAATATATATGCTGTAAAGACCATTGTAGCAGGTTGAATAGTGTCACCTCTCCAAAACAGGTCCATGTTCTAATCCCCAGCATCTGTATACTATCTCACTTGGAGAAAGGATGTTTGCAGGTGTAATTAAGTATCATGAGATGAGGTGATGACCTTGGATTATCTGGGTTGGCCCTAAATCAAAAGACAAGTGTCTCAATAACAGAAAGGCAGAGGGAGAGTTGAAACAAGAAGAGAAGAAGACACATAGAAGAGGAGGTGGCAATATGAGCAAGGAAGCAGAAATTGGAAAGATACAGCCATGAGCCAAGGAATGCCAACAGCCACTGGAAGCTGGAAAAGGCAAAAACATGGATTCCTCTCTTGAGCATCCAGAGGGAGAACACCTCTGCTGACAACTTGATTTCAGACTTCTTCCCTCCAGAACTGTGAGAGAACAAATTTCTGCTAGTGGAAGCCACTGTATTTGTGGTAATTTGTTAAGGCAGCCCTAGGAATCTATTCCAACAATCTAGAAGAATGTTCTCAATCGTTTGTTTTTCTCATTCTGCTCAGAACCCTTCCCTACATCACAGCTTCTCACCTGTGGCTGATGCAGAAGAACAGTTTAAATCAAGTTACCCTTTTAAAATTTTTCAAAATTCCAGACATCATCCCAGGATTGTGTTTTTGGATAAGGACAAAAGGGAAGCAATCTGCTCTACTAAATTACAAACTCCTTGAGTGATGGAATATTATGGATAATTCATTTTACAGCCCATCGCAAAGCTTGGCCCATAATAGGCACTCAATATTTCATTATTAATTGACTGAAAAGACAACAAAAGGATCCTAGATTTGGTATCTTCTCTCATTAGTCAATAAGAAGTTGGGAAGTAGGATCATCAAGGCTAATTCTAAGTATAGATGATCCATTTGTTTATTATTAGAAGTGATTGTTCAATGTAATTAATCTCTTCATGCAATTTAGGTGTTATAATCTGCTTTTACCAAACATTTAAAGGATCATTAGGAACAAAAGATCTAGGGGTTCAAACTGTTACTGATATTGAAACTTACTCATAGAACAGAGAATAACTATAATGATGCTTATAGATTAAAGTAAAGTGCAGTTCATTAGCAAGTAAATAAAGCTATACAATAGATATGTCCTTTCTATTAAATAGCTATATTGCAGTGTTTGAGAGAAGTGATATCTGAATGCTTCCAAATTCCCTCCTCGGAATTCAACGTTCTCTTTTCTCTGAGGACTGGGAACAGGTACGTTTCTAGGAGGGAACTGGGCACTGCTCTCTAATCATTTGTTCTGTTGCAGTTCTTCCCCTGTTTAAAACTGATAATGCTTTTAAGTATTTTCCGTTGATGCAGAAAACCTAAAATAGAAGGGTGCAGTTTTAAAGATGTTTGGTTCAGGCACATTCACAGGTATTTCTACACAATTTGCCAATTTCCCACCTGCGCTCCCACCACCAGCATTCCTGAATCTGGCAGAGCATTATACCCCTGGAATGCTTATGTGTCAGACTTCACATATATTGACTAATTTACTCATCAAAGATCAGTAGTAGCATTATGATTAATCCACTTTACAGAGGAGGAAAATAAGGCATGCAGACAGTAAATAACTTGTCCCAAACCACACAACTAGTAAGTGCAAGAACCTGAACTTAGACCCAGACCATTTGCCTTTGGAGTTTGAATTCTTTTTATTTTTATTTATTTTTCAGTTACAGTGACATACAATATTACATTAGTTTCAGGTGTACAACATAGTGATTAAATATTTATATACCTTAGGAAGTGATCGCCCCTGGATTTTGAATTCTTACCCACTATTCAATATTGGGACTAGCTGAAACTTCCCTACAGGACCTAGATATCAGGTTAGGAAGTCACAGCCAAGATTTTTCCCATCAGTGAAAGCTCTTGTCTTTGGAATGTCCTATCCCATTGCCAAGACAATGCCTGACGTTACTAATGGGAACTTTTGTTGTTATCTTGGTGTAGGTAGGAAAGGCCTGCTCAGCAAGAAAAGTATGAGCCCATCATCTGCTACTAGCTTCTGTAGTCCCATTATGTAATTATTTGAGCTTATGCCCAAAGTCTTTGACAATAGGTACATTTTAAAAACGTTACTGTTTTTAGCTGCAGGCAGTCTACACAATGAGTCATTCTTATCTAAAAACAAATCCTATCAACTCAAGATTATTTTCCTAGCCCCTCACTTTGTAGTCCCCACAAGCTTTCCCACAAAACATTGAAGACACAAAACTTCCCCAACTTGTAAAACGGGAAATTGGGCAGGAGATTTGGGGGCTGCAGGTGGCTCTGGAAGAATGCCAGCCAAAGGTGTGTAAAGCCTTGTCTTCAGAATTTCTCACTGATAGGTTTAGGAGGAGCATTACAGGGAAGGGAGTTACTGAATCCTCTTCTCAAAGAGGCCCCAAGGTTTTGGTTTCTTTAGTGATTTATGCAGTAGAGGGTGCTTTATATGTAACTCATTGTTCCTGTAAAGAGATCTACTTCTAGGCAAGGCAGTTCCTAGGCACTTCATTCATTCATACTCTAATTCAACAAAGTTTTTTGTTTTTTCTAAATGTCGGTCATTGTGATAAACACTAGAAATAAAAAGTTATAGGATAAAATTCCTGGCCTCGAGGTGCTCACAGGCTAAAAACAATGAAACAGGTAAAATACACAAATATCCTCAACACCAATGACATGCTGTGAGAGCCTCCTAGAGGGCCTGGCTTTTCCACTGATGAAAAAGCTCCCCAATTTACTCAGAGTTGAGTGTTCAAGGACAAGAAGTTAGCTACACAGTCAAGAGGAACGGGGCACTTCACACAGAGGGAAGAGCATGTCCAAATGTACTGAGGAGGCAGTAAGCTAGGCATCCCGATGGGAGGGAAGGGTGAACTTGTAAAGAGGAATCAGGCCAGAAATATGAGGGCATGCAGTTTGTCAACACCTGGAGACCTGGATGCTGAGCAGCCTAGGAATTCAAGAAGTCAGACATCTGAGCAAATACAACCAGCAGCCAGAGGTGGACAGAAAACTGGTAACTGATGACTGAAAAGAATTCAGGAAGTTAAAGACTGAGATGACTCTAGGCCAGCAGGGTCACAGCCGGTCAGGGTAAAGCTTCCACACCCACCCTCTCTGTAATATCCCTTAGCTTCCCCCAATCACCGAAACATGCAATCCAAGTTTGAAGAAGGGATGAAATTGCTGTGCAAACGGTTTCCAGCCAGGTCCTACAGAGCTCTGTCCAACCAGATTGTTTGTCCAAAGCCCTTCTATAAAAATTCTAGAGCAACCACTGAGAACCAGAAGAACAAAAGAAGAAAAACAAGTGTACCTCACAACCTAAAGCTGAGTAAGAGCTGATAATAATTATAACCAATACTGATTGAGAGCTTACTCAAGCACAATATCATACATTTTCCATGCACATGTCCTTAAATCTCCACATGATCCTGTAAGGAAGTCCTCATAAGCTGTTACTTCCACTGTATGACTATTTGTTGTCACAGAGATTTCTTTAGTATGATTTTTTTTAATTTAGCAGCTTTTTACATGCATATTTAAGCTGAATATAATTGACATACTGGCCTATTACTTTCAGGTGTACATTATAATGATTTGATACTTACATGCATTATGAAATGATCACAAGAAGTCTAGTTACCATTTGAACACATATCACTTTTTTAAAGATGTTAATGTTTAGAGAGAGGGAGAAAGAGTGGGAGGGAAACATAGATGTGCAAAAGGTATATTGATTGGTTGCCTCTTGCACACCACCACTGGGGACCTGGCCCATAACCCAGGCATGTGCCCTCACTGGGAATTGAACCAGTGACCTTTCGGTTCACAGGCCAGCACTTAATCCACTGAGCCACACTGGCCAGGGCTGAATACATATCACTTTTAAGTGTTCCAAATTCAAAGATAAAATATTCAGCTACTATATTTTTCCCCATTGAAGAATGTAGCTTTTCAGAACTATTTAAATACTTAAATTCTGCAAAGTTACAAGAAATACTGTCAAAATAGCATCCATTTTTTTAATAGAAAAGAAGTTATTGGAACAAGTGAGCATCCATGCCAAAGGCAAGGCATGTAACTGTTTTATAACATATTATCAAATAGTACAGACTTCGATCTTTTTCATTACTAATTTGAAGCTAATTAGTAATTTTTACTACTTCATGCTCAATCGTTTGATTTGTATAACTTTACAGGATGATTTTGGCCTCATTCTTGTTAAAGAAATAACACATACTAACTTAAACGATGTTTACTTAAGGGAAGGGCACTTGCTTCTGAGTCTTACAAAGCCACCCCACAGGCCAGCTGCAACTGTGGGGGAGGAGCCAAGTTCCAGCAGAGGAGCAAGTCCTTCGCTCCTCTGAGATCCGTCCTTGCACAATTAGTTACGTCAGCTGATAAATTTCTCTTTTCTTGCATAAGCCACTTTGGTTGGAATTTTCAATCACTGACTACCAAAAGGATCCTAACTGTAACAGAGCAACATGACCAGACTGGCAAATGTCACTTCAGGGAAATCAGGAAGCTAATGACATGTCCCAGAATGAGAATGGGATGGGTCACAGAAGGCAGCACAATGGGAATGGACTTAACAGGTGGTCAACAGCTAGACTGGACAGATGAGACATGGATAGATAAATAGGACATAAGTGAGGAAGGGAAGGGAGCATTCTAAACTGACTCCCATTTCTAAGCTTCCTTTAGAATGTCCTCAGTTATTAACTGATAAAATTAAAAATTTCCTAAGCCTGGCTCCTTCTCTTTTTTCCTATCAGAATTATTGTCAAATCACTCCAAACAGCCCCTCTAGGAGTTTCAGGTAGAAACAGTTATCCTTGTGAAAGGAAGAGTTCTTTTTTTTTTTTTTTTTTTGAGAGGTATCACTCAGCAAGATTAAACCACAAGGAAGAAAAGCAGACAATAATGAATGAGGAAATACACCTGGCTCACCTTAAGTGACAGCCATGACATTAACGCTACTTAGATGAAATTGGGCGTGTTCAGGGTGCTATGACCGTCAACTCACTAACCCAATTTAGGATGTTTTCTAAGAACATAAATCTCCAAGTCATCACAGTGATGTTCAGCATAAAATTCACAACATATTCAAATATACAACATATTCAAGTAATTAAACCAACTATCTTTCACCAAAAAGGGCTTTTATTCCCTCTGAATCTATGTCATCCATGAACCAGCCAGACCACCTCAAACATGGGACAGGTGCCTTCAGTGACCAGCTGAATGCTGGACATCAGCCCTTTCATTGCATAAGTATAATTCTGAGAGTTGAAAAACAAACTCATGGTCATTGTTTTTATATCATGTAACCACCCACTTCTCTCCTACTATCCCTAGAGTTTAAAATGAACATGTTGTTATCTTTAAGTTCTAAATAAATCAACATTACCAAAATATGCTATAATCAAATGTAAATATGGTGGTATTTGATATCAATTATAAGGACTCTAGAAAATGTCTTTAAAATTTATTTCACAGGGACTGTATGTACACACAGCCAAAATGTAAGTGAACAATTGAAGTTATACCAATACAAAGCCCCCCAGAGACTTTTTGTTTGTTTCATTGACTTTAAACTGACATTATTGATGCTGGTCAATAGCTCTGTATTTTCAAATCTCTCTATTCTGTTGGCTTCAAGGAGACTCTTGGATTTCTGTTCTCTACCAGGATTCTTCTTAAACAAACAATTTGGAAAAGTAAAAATTTTTTAACCACTCATCAGTGTCACTTTGACCCAACCTCATAATTGTATATTCTGTAAGTGACATAACTAAGCATTCTTTAAAAAGCTCAGGATCATGTTTTAAATTTTTTCTTTATACTCCTATCCTTTCTTTAATACACGCCCAAGTTTTGCTGCTAAGGAAATGCACAGCAGCATTTTCCATGAAGTGCAATTTTCTGGGATGTTATTTCATTTTCTCACATTTCCAGTTAGCAGTTATGATGGCTCTCATACTTACAAACTAAAAGCATGATGAGGCTACATTGGCATAGATTCCTCTAAAAATAATGACATATTTAATTTTGATCTTCAACTTGTGAAGAGTTATTTCTCTTCTGGTGAATTTTATCACACGGTTTTCCACAGCCGTGGCGCCCGGCCCTGGCTATGCATCAGAATCCCTGCGAGGTTGTTTAAACATACAGATGCCCACAGTCTTGCTGCCAGAAATTTTGAATCCGTAGCAAACATTTGTATATTTAAAAGCTCCACAGGTAATTTTGATGGGCAGCCAGCACTGAGAACTGCTGTTCTACAATATGTCCTAGAGCTTTTCTTCTTAGGGAATGGAGTATAAAGATGAAGGAATTTCTAAGTTTTGAAAGCAGCAATTCGTTATTGATACATATTTTTATGTAACGACTCAAAAGGAGGAGTGGCTATGTACATAAGTTACGGAGAACAAGGAGACGACCTAGCCCCAGTCTACAGTACTACCTCCCAGGCGTCACACCTTCCACCAGCTTCTCTGCACACTAACTTCTGCCCTGTGCCACAGCTGTCTCCTGCCCAGGTGTCCCCAAGTCCTTCAGCCTGCTGGGATCCCCTTGTTCTCTCAGCTCTTGAAAATCTGACTTAAACCCCATCTCCATCAGAGAAAACTTAGGGACCTTTCCCTTACCTTTGGGATATTTTGGGAGGATAAACAAGATGGTAGAACTTTGCATTTTTCTTAGGCTCTTTGGGTTTTAGGTCCATTCAGGCTGCTATATCAAAAATATCATAGATTGGGTGGTTTAAACAGCTAACGTTTATTTCTCACAGTTCTGGAGGCTGAGAAGTCCAATATTAAGGCACTGGTAGATTCAGGGTCTGGTGGGAAACCACTTCCTAGTTCATAGATGGCATTTCTCCCTGTAACTGCACCTGGGGGAAGTGATGAGCGACCTCACTGGGGTCTCTTTCATCAGGGCACTATTAATCCCATTCATGAGAACCCCATTCTCACAACCTGATCACTTCCCAAAGACCCCGCTTCCAAACACCATCACATTGGGGGTTACACTTCAACATAGGGAGTTATGGGGACACAAAGATGCAGCTCATAGGGGCCTCCAAGTCCCTGTTCCTCTGGCTTCCTCCCTGCTTCCTGGTTTTGACTCTGTGCATGCTGCCTCTTTTCTGTGTCACTCACCCCACTGGATACAGCTTTGGCACCTTCCTTCCTTATAATATCACCATTTTAAAGGGGCATGGAATGCAGATTTGGGGCAACAGTGACAGGTTACAGGAGCAGAGCACAGCTAAAATTCCATTTGGAACCCAGGAATCTTTGGTCGAACAGTCCCTTAGCCATTCTTACCCAGGATCTCCCCTGTCTCCATTCTTCCACCTACAGCCCTTCCCACTGCCACGGTGCTTTTGTGGTCTGCCATCCACTCCCCTCTAGCGGCCAGCCCCTGGAGCCAGGGCCTGCTACTCTTCATGTGCAGAGTAATGTAGCTCTTTCTCTGTCACGCCAGATCATGCAGGGCCTGCTCTGCAATGGGCCCTCCCCTAGTGTTCCCTGAAAACCTGTCAGGTTATGTGATAATCCAGAGTGACCGTTCTGTCTCTCAGGAACTTAACTGCTCACTATTAATCTAATATTTTTTGCCCATTAAACTTGGCTCCAAACATGTAACAGAATCAATCATTAGATTCCTTAAAATCTGTCAGCTTCTCCGAACTCTTGAAAGATTCAAAAAATAAAAACAAAGAAGTCCTGTCGCAAACCCCTTGAAAACTCTGCATGCCTTACTAATTGCACTTAGAATCTTTGATTCTCACACACCACAGCCGTGTGCTGCATGCAGCATCTTTGACAATGGGCTAGGAGTGAGGGAGCCTGATTTGTGGTATTGTTCTGAGGACTGCCACTGAGGCAGACTTAAAGCTCCTACGTGGTATCTGCTGAATACCTATGTGGGAAGGGATGGCACCTTCAGCTCTCTCAGAGGAGCAGGTCCAGCATGCTCCTGGGCCAGCTCACACCAACGACTGTGAGCACAGGGGAAGAGAGGACGGCCCTCTCGCCTTAGTGGGAAACTCTATGAGGGGCCTTCCTCGCTCCAGAGTGCCTGGTGGCACCTGTGACTTCACTGCATTCCTGTTTCTGCCTCCACCCAGTCCTGCATCTCTCACTGCTCTGATCAAAGACTACTGGCTACATTTATCGACTGGATTAGTCAAAATAGATCGTGTGAAATGACAGACCCTAAGTGTATTTCACAATGACCGTAACTCCTGAGATATTTGCAAGAAGGTACTCAAAATATCGAATACAAGGGAGGACGTGGGCATCCACGAATCAGAACAGAAGTCTGCTGAGGTCATCTGGCCCAGCTGGATCGATGCAGGCAGGTATTTTGGATTTTCCAGCAGCGGGCTAATTCTCCCTTACTCCAGGATTGTGTTCGCTATATGAACAGGGACCAATACCAAGACTAGGCTGCCAAGATGTAAGTGGCTATTACTTCAACTATCTGCCAAATTCACAATAAAAGATTGCAACTGTGCTTCTCAGAAACAGGTCTAACTAATCTCCTTACTGTGTGGGGCTCTGTCTCACACTTAATGATGCTGTGAAAAAAGTTGTTCCCTGACATAGTAACCAGATAAACAAACAGAGTGTGATATTTTCACTTTTAGAGGTAGAATTCCAAAGATCTAATCTAAAAATAATCTCTGGGCAAATCACAATTTATCTTGGGGCATAACTAGCACATTCATGGGTAGAAAGCTGGGGGAATAATCAGATTTTGTGGGTCCTGAAGCTTATACAATTCTGTAGCACTTTTTTAAGGAAAAAAACACAAAATTATAAATGCAAAGCAAATGTGAACATAAATATGTACTTTTTTATCAATATTTTTTAATTGTTCATATTGTACAGTTTTCTCTCTTTTACCCTGCCCCAGCCCACCACCCCAGCCCTCCCCACCTTCCTCCCATTTCCACCCCCCATAGTTTTTGTCCATGAGTCCTTTATACTTGTTGCTCTTAAAAAGAAGAAATTTTAACAAATTTCAGAAAGTGACAAGTACCACAACACCACAAAGATCTGTAACTCATAAGAGCAGGCTTATTACTGAACTGTCTGACACCCCTCTCTAAGACTTTTTTCCCGTACTTTTGATTGCATATTCTTGGCGACACCAATTTTGTAATATTTTCATAGGGAGAATACAATTAGCCAGTCTTTCCTCTAGCATGGTTAATCAAAAAACATGTTTTATTATTGATAGTTGTGGGGGGCACTGCCTGCAGAACCCCCCGTTCATCACGGATGAAAACAAAACTACCAAGACATGACTGCTTGGGGAGGAGAGGTGGACAAACTCTCAGAGGAGAATGATCCAGAGCCCCTTCCTCACTAGGCTTTTATTGGGCTCAAATACACAGGAATACAGGTATGTCAGGTGACAAGGATCAAACAATGGTTAACATTTCAAAGAAATCTGAGGGCTTAATCTGAGTCAGTATCTGTCAGGAAAGGGGGTTGCCAAACTTTGGGAGACATACTCATTTCCTCCTTGGACCCTTATCATTTAAATGAGTGCACTCTTAGCAAAGCAGTTTTCACAAGACTTTAGGAATTCTTTCTTATGCCCGATCACCCAGGGAACCGTCCTGGCCGGCACAGGGCTGCACCGCTTGCCCTCATAGTTTCAGGCTTTAAGCCTATTAGGAAGCAGGAGACATCTCCCAGACGGAACTGAGGACTCGGGCTATGTCAGAATAGCCAGGGGGCAAGGGTCCATCACTCCCTCTTTGCTGCAGCCCCCCAAGTCCTTCCATGAGGGCCTCCCAAGTGGTCGTGTCTGGCTTAGGTTGCCCCTCCCATGAGGAGTCTTACCCGTCATTGACTAACCCACTAAGCGTTGGGGCCAGAGATGGATGAGGCAGAAGCAGTGCTCCTGCCAGGGAGATAAGCTTTGTCTCCTTAATAGGTCATGTCCTCTTGACAGAACAGACCCAGATGGAGTGGGTCCTTAGGCTCTTACTCAGCCCACCATGGGGTGAGGGTTACAACTCCTGAAACCAGGCTGAACGGTCCACAACAGATAGTTTAGAAAAGTTTCTCTCAGCCTCACAAATTGATATTGGTAATGTCATGTAACTTTTTAAGACTGATCAAAGTTGAGAAAATAAACTCTATTAGAATTTTTTTTGTAGACATTTGAAAGAATATTCCACAGAGAAGCTTGTGGCTTCATGCATTTTCAGACTTCTCCTATCTACAGCTTCCTAGAACCTTGCGTAGTCCTCTGATGGTTTCCTCCAGTTTCCTCTCATGGTCAATATCTACCCCTCCGTCTTTGTCTCATGACACCAGGTAACCAATAGTATTGGCAGTAAAAAGAAGTCTGTGAAGGTCACAAAGAGAGAAAAAGATCTACCTTATGTACCTCACAAAGTTGTTTTGTTAAATGTGAATCGATGTGAATAGCACTTGATAAATGGTAGCTAGCTTCATTGTGTTTATAAAAGTATCATCTAAATGTAAGCTTTTTTATCATTGCTATTATTTTTGTGAGGTAAAAAGAAAATACTCTTGGAATTCCTGTTGCATTATCTGTAATCTCTTCTCAATCCACCCGTATTCTGGAAACACGTATGACAAAGCAATTGGCACTCGCACAGACAGCATAGAGTTGATTCACTTTTTCTTTTTTT
Source organism: Glossophaga mutica (assembly GCA_039655065.1). NCBI lineage: Eukaryota > Metazoa > Chordata > Mammalia > Chiroptera > Phyllostomidae > Glossophaga > Glossophaga mutica. Next base: position 166,939,654 of record CM077303.1, read on the forward strand.
AGTTTGTAACATATACATTAAAATAAAGAAAATGTTTTCATTTATAAGTACTGGTATCATTAGCAAATGTGTACCTAAGGCAATGCATCTAGCTCCCTGAGAATTTCTGCTCAGATCACAGAAAACTCCCTACAGACAAGAAATGGCATATTAGAATTAGTAAGTTTGAAAATGCATTTACTGGAAGCAAATCTGCATACTCATTTTTAAAATTCATATTTCATGATTGAGAAAATAAGGTTCTTGGGAATAAAGGTCCTTTGCTCATGGAGATTCCTGAATCAACTCATTACTGCAGGTACGTTTTTCAAATCTGCACTGATTAACATGCTTCTTGTTTTCTTGCAATAGGATTCGAGATGATGAAGAAGAACGCTACGTGCTTCGTCCTCATTACCAACAAATTGTCTCTTTCCCAGGACAGTCTCCATGCAGCCATTATCCAGGCGCAAAAGGACAAAAGCTCCCACATCAGAACTTCAGAAATCCTGAGCTAAGTATTTTCCCTAGAGGATTCACCATCACTTACGTAAGTTAGTGTGAAAAGGACTGAGAAATTGCATTTATAAAAAAGTTCTCTAATTTGTGGACTCAAAGCCCCTGGGTGTTTACCTGGGTAGAAGAATTTCTCACTCCATTTCTTAGTCAGCCTAAGAGTGGTTGGTAGATAAGTTTCTATTTTTATAGAACCACAGTGAATGCCTTATTACTCCCTCTGTAATTGAAACAGAAGAGTGGAGCTGAATGAAAAAGAGGGAGAAAATAAACATCAGTATTTTGTATGCTAACAACGGCTTTCACAACAGGTCTGAACACAACCTGTAAACCCATATCAAGAAAATAGAGTAGCCCAGCAAAAATACACAGATGACCCCTCATAAAGAATATTGCTCTTTTTGACTGCCTAGTATTTGAAACTCCTTCCTGAGTTTGACGGCCTGAAAACTTGTGACTGTGCCAGATATTCGTTTGTCCAGCCTCCCTTGCAACCAATGTGCTGGCGGGTAGCACTGCCCAGCCACCACCTTCTCCACCCCCCACCCCGTCCCCTGACACTGACCCAGAGCCCAAGAAGCAGGAACAGTGCAGCATGCTCCGTCTCTAATGTCCGTGGCAGCTTTGTTTCAGGAGTAAGTCCACTGGCCCAAACTACCTGTCAAGTAGATCCTCCCAAAAGCTGACCCTGAGGTAAAGATTTGGAGACAAGCAGTTAATTTGGCCCATGCTCACAGGAAGTTGGAGAAGAAAAGAAAGTCAAACAGGATGCCTCAGTAAATAGGTTACCCTGTGAACACCTGAGGTTCGGTCGTGCTGAAACCTCTGGAAGATGGTGCAGAACAAGCCTCAGGGTTATTCCTACTGAGGATGAGGAATCTGAAATATTTATCTTCTCTTATGAACTGAATGTTGTGTGCTCCAGTGAATTCAACAAAATTCATATTTTGAAACCCTATCCCTTCAGTATGGCTGTATTTGGAGTAAGAAATTAATTTTTTGGGGGGGGGGGGCAAAACATATATCTCTGGTCCCCACTGTAATTTGTTTTGTTTTGTTTTGTTTTTGGTTGTTGTTTTTAATTATTTTATTGTTGTTCAAGTACAGCTGTCTGCATTTATCCCCACCACTTGAGGTAAGGAGTTAAGATTAAATGATGTCATAAGGGTAGGGCCCTGATCTGATAGGTAGGATTCATGTCCTCGAAGACATTCATCCTTCTTCTCTCTTTCTCTCTCTTTCATTCTCCCTCTCCCTCTCCCTCTCCCTCTCCCTCTCCCTCTCCCTCTCCCTCTCCCTCTCCCTCTCCCTCTCTCTAGATCTCCATGCACACTCAGGGGGAAGACCATATAAGGACACAGCAAGAAGAGAGCAGTATTCAAACCAAGAAGAGAGTCCTCATCAAGAACTAAATCAGGCTGAGCCTCAATCTTAAACATCCCAACCTCCAGAACTGTGAGAGAGAAAAAAATTCTGGTTCTGGCTGGTGTGGCTTAGTGGATTGGGTGCCAGCCTGCAAACCAAAGGGTTGCTGGTTCAGTTCCCAGTCAGGGCACATGCCTGGGTTGTGGGCCAGGTCCCCAGTAGGGTACGTATGAGAGGCAGCCACACATTGATGTTTCTCTCTCTTTCTCCCTTCCCCTCTCTCTAAAAATAAATAAATAAAGTCTTTCAAAAGAAAATTCTGTTAAGTCACTCATTCTGGCATTTTGTTTTGGCAGCCTGAGCAGACTAAGGCATCTCTCGATTCTCATATGTCCTGAGGTCATTAACACTCCAGGACATCCAACCTGCCCCACTGGAGGTGGGTGGAGCATTGCCAGACACAGTCCTGAGGGGGAGAATCTTAGGGACCTTCAGAAACCATGATCAGGAAAGGAGCAGTGGGGCTCTGATGGGGCATTAACAGAGTCTGCTGCAATGGTAGGCATGAAACGATGACATTTAATGTTTTACGGCAGCAGAAGAGATTTTTTTTTTTTTTTACCATATCAGCTCTGCCCCATGGTGTTCATGACTTTTCCCAGCTGCTTGGCCTTGCACCAGGGCCCCCTGCCCTCCCAAGGATTCAGAGAGCTACCTCTTAATAAATTACTTTTCTGCTTAAACCAGTCAGTTCCATATCAGTTGCTTACAACTAAGAATGCTCACTGTTAACACTCCAAGCTAAATGTAGACATGAAAACAAGAATTTATCAGTGTCATCTGCATCTTACTATCCAAAATTACAAAAGCAAAAATAAATAATTCATGACTAAAACAAAGCAAATTAGTAGATGACTCTGAAGGGAAACTTTCTGCAAAATAAAATTATATCTGCATCAAAAGCCTTAATGCTTTGTTTACCTTGTTGCCCAGTGGTTCTATTTCTAACTAATTGTCCTTAGTAAATAACTGAACAAGAGCTCAAAGATGAGTAATTTGAACAAATTTTTCAAATCATTATATATAAGAGCAAAAAAATTAGAAACAAATCAAAGAAGTATTTAAATACAAGACAGTCCATCTGTAGTGAATTCATCACAGCTACTAAGAGTGACATTGCAGAAGTACACATTTAATATGAAAAAATTCATGATGCAGGTAAGAAAATAAGTTAGAGAACAGTGTATTTGGTGGGATTCCATTTTGTAAGAAGAAAAATTTATCAACCTTAGGGAAAATTATGAAAAGATAAATACCAATATATTAAAGTTATATTGGGGTGGTAGCAGTAGAACAAAGATGATTTTCACTTTCATGTTATATTTAGATATATTTATGACTCTTCTGTAATAAGCATTAATCACTTACCAAAATTTTTATGTAGTAATAATACCTGTTCTACCTAACTTACAGAGATATGGTAGTGTAGGAAAGCAATTGTCACTAAAAATTTCATAAACATGCAGTAAAGGCAAATTTTCCTAGGAGAAGATGCATGAGAATCTTCAAAACAATTTAACATATAATTTAACAATGCATTGCTAGGGCTACTATAATTAATATCAGTAGGCACAAAAATGATGCTAAGATTATACAAGAATAATTAGCCATCAAGTGTGAATCAATATGGTTAATTCAGTACCAAAAGTATAAACCTAAGATTGTATTCAGCATTAGTTGCAACAAGATGTCCTGGAATAAAACCAATTACAAGAGATCAAACAGTTCTGGCCAATAAAACAGGCACTGGAATATGAATAAATATATATATATATATATATATATATATATATATATATATATATATATATATATGGCAGTGGATAGTACTGATAATCATAATTGTTCTTAGCATTTTCAAAACCTAAGGAGACAGAATTGAAACAAGTAGCTCTGGCAGAAGAATTGAAGCAAATGTGTAAATCAAACACTACTAAATTAAATTCTGTTGTCCTGGCAACTCTAATGCTTTGATAAATAAGTTATTTGACATTTTAACAGAATTTGGAATTTATCATGTGCAAGTGAAAATTCAGAAGTTTTCTTATGTATTTGTCATATGGCCAAAAGAGTTCTATCTCAAAAATAAGTTACAGTCCTATAGTTAGTCCCCAGGGCCTTAGAGGTACCAGTGAGGTAGCAACTATGGATTGCTCCCCACTATTTCTTACCCTCTTGGCTGTGGACTCCTTGCACCCATAGCCTGTGCTGGATGTGCCCTCCAGATCTGCTCTTCCTTTTCCTCCCTGCTTCGTCCTGGGAGCCTGACCTGCATGAACTACATCTTGGGCACTCACAGCCGTTGGCTTCCAGTTGGTTGTGGCCAATGGAGAACCCCTGCAGGAGATCAGAGGGCGGGAGAAGGGGAAGGCCAGGGTGGTTGTTCCCTCAGGCTTCCTCCATGCAGACTGGCTGCTTCCCTCAGCCAAAGGTCATAGGACTGGACAAGCAGCCCTCTCCCCACAGGCTATCTGTACCTATGGTACTCTTGCCTCTAAGTTCTGGAAACCATTCACCACCCCAACCCACCCTTTGGAAGTAGGGGTGCTAAGGCTCTACTGTCATTAGCCACAGGACACTCCATCTTTTGTGGATTCCCTATACCCCTTCCACCTTCGTAAATAGTCAGTTTATTAAACTCTCCTCAAATTACTCTGTTTCCTGCTGGAACCTAGACCAATCATGTGACTCAGGGAAAGCTACCCCCAGCTCCAATTCCAAGATGCACCATGCTTTCTTTAAGCCAATCAGCACTTTCTATTCCACTGATTAGATGGTGGACAAAGGTGTGTGATTGAATAAGTGAATCTGAAGATTTTGGCTTGAAGTTCCAGGCCTGCAGCTGTCTCTTACAATAGATAATGTTGACCCCATGGAACCCAACTCCAGAAAAATTTATTTCTTGTTCACATCACATGCAGTTAGGGTCAGTACACAGTGGGAGGGGATCACTCCACAAGGTTTTCTTGGATTCAGGTTGCTTTCATCCACTGTCTCCACTCTTCCCTGGGGTTCTTGCTGCAGATATGGGAAGATCAGGAACAGGGATCAGGCATGAAAGTTACAAACATTACCTCCATCATATTTCATTGCCAAAACTCAGTCACACAGCTCCACCTAACTGCAGAGGTCTGGGAGTGTGGTCTAGCTGTGTGATGAGGAAGAAATCAAAATCATGTGTTGAACCACTAGCCAGCCCCTACTTCACCCCTCCAGCAAAGGGTAGCTACATCAGTTAGGACTGCATTTGGCAGCATGTAACCAAAACTGAACTATAGTGACTTAACCAAATAAGGGCTTTTTACATAACAAGGAATCTGCGGATAGGCAGGTCAGAGCTGCTCCAGAAACCAGGCTTCTCCTTAGTCCTCTGCAATCCTTAAATGGTTTATAATTTCCTGGCTGCAAAACAGCTTTAGGCATTCTGTCCAGAGTCCAGGAAGGAAGAAGGGAAAAGGCCAAGTGCAAAGGACAAAAGGAGCATGCCTAACAAGTTTCCTGGAGGCTCTTTTAGCAGACTGTCTCTTTCACTGCCATGCTACCATTAAGAAAGCTTGAGGTAGGATTGCTAGATAAAATACAGCATATTTGGTTAAATATGAATTTCAGATAAATAATTTTTCTTATAAAGTATGTACAATATGTTCCCTGCTGGGCATCCTGTTTTTGTTTGTTTTTGCTGAATCTGGAAAGTTTAAGCCTGGAGAGATATGCATTTTTTAACCTAATTAACATATATTATTGCAATGCTTTAAAATTATTTTCTGGAAAATCAAAATACACAAATAAACCTTAATGGGGTAGTAGACTTATTTTTTGTACTTCTAAAGTTCTTTTTTTAATAATAAAATTATCATTTATCCCTTTTTGTTGCTAAATAATATTCCATTGTCAGATTTATTTCTAAGTATTTCAAAATTTTTTATTTAAGTTACTTTAATTTTTATTTTTCATTCAACATTCAACATTATTCTGTATTAGTTTCAGATGTGAAACATAGTGGTTAGACAATCATGTACCTTACAGAGTGGTCCCCCAATATTTCAAGTACCCACTTAGCCCCATACATAGTTATCACAGTATTATTGGCTGTAATCTCTGCAATGTAATTTACATCTCTGTGATTCTGTAACTACCAATTTGTACTTCTTAATCCCTTCACCTTTTTCATTATGCTCAGTGAAATAAGTCATACAGAGGAAGACAAATACCATATGATGTCACTTATATGTAGAATCTAAAGAACAAAATAAACAAATATAACAGACTCACAGAGAACAGCTGATAGAGAGGAGGGCGTTTGGGGGCCTGGGTGAGAAAGATGAGATGTGAGCACTTTTTAATGGACACACTGTCTTTCTGAAAAGAGTCACAGTTCTGGTGATAAAGAAGAGGGGAAAATAGACACTGGGTATGAACCAATGCTCACCAGAAGCACAAAAGCAGAGATCTGTTGGGTGTGGCTTCCAGGACAATTTTCTTTTCTCCTCCTGATACAAGTGGGCAGACTTGACTTTGTCCTGAACTGTACATTGTCAGTCTTGGAGGCCCAGCAGCCACGTTGAGACCATGAGGTGGCAAGTATGAAGACAGTGCCCTACAGGTCAAAGGTGGGGGAGCGGGAAGATGGAAACCCCCTGGGCCCAGAAGGGATTGCTGCCCCGCTGTGCCAGCCCAATGGCCTGCCTGAGCCCAGGTTTCTTAAGACACACAACAAACTGTGATCTCTAAAATCTGTTATGTTCCTCCATTTCTCTGTCTCCCTCTTCTTCCCTCTCCCCCTACTTTTCTTCTCTCTCCTTTTTTTTTAATTTAATACAACACATTTTCAACTGTTATATCTCTCTTTGCACTCCACGATTATGGAGCCAGGCATGCTGTTGCGCCTCTTTGTCAGGATGATGGAAACAGAATGAGGACTAAACCAAGACCCACAAGAGAGTACAGCTGATGGAATTCTACTAACAAAGCCAGACCCACATGTCAAAGTGAACCCTAAACCACCACCCCCTGCCATACTTCTAGTGAGTTTCTTGAGTCAACAGCTGTCTTTACTGTTTAAGATCATTTGGGTTGGACTTTCTTTTTCTAGTAGGAAAAGCATCCTGATAAAACCAGATTCTTCAGTGCAATACATATACTTCTAGTGGATTTGACATTTATCTCATTATACCCAGACACAAAAATAAAATTAACATTAGGTGATATAACATGACAGGCATTTTTAAGTAGATATACGGACATTAAAAAACCCCGAAAGTTCAAAGTAAAAATTATACAATTAAATGTCTTTGTCAAGTATTGTTTTTTGGCCTATTACTGTGTGTGTTTTGGAAGGCTTGTAAATAGATTAAAATTTTTAGTATTAATTACTCCTACTGGTTTCATAGTCACGCACTGAAGTGCTTCATTTTTAAGTTTCAATAACTGGGCTCCAGAGACTCACAGAAAGGAGTAATACACCTGATGGTGTCACATTCAGGTGGTTGAAGCCGCTGCCCTGTGTGGCTCTTCTGCAGGCCCAGGGATGGGCTGGGGGCCCGACTGCGCTGCGGGCGTGCTGGGGACCCTGTAGGCCTCTCCAGCTCACGGGAGAGCTCCAGCCTCCTTGTCTGCTCACCTTGCTAGACTCTGCAAGAGCAGGGGTATGGGTGGAGTCAGCACAGACTTGCCGCGGGGCTGGCCCGGGACCTGTGCGCCCCGTGTCCCAGCTGCCCTTCTTCCCTTGGCCCTCGTCACCAGGTCCTGGCAGGATCCCCACACCTCGTGCCACAGAGCACCCCGGGGACCCCAAACCGGTTTTCTGTCCCCGGCCTCAGACCAGCTACTAGATGAAGGTGCTTGCCCAGCTCTTCACACCGCTCCTCAGCTTGCTTCAGAATCTGCTGACTTGGAGCCAGCTTTGGGGTGGGATAATTCTGACCAGGTGTCTACACGTCAGGGTCCAGGGAGCCCCGAAAGTTCGTGAGGAACCCGCTGGCTCCACGGCACAGAAATCTCTGCGTTCCTTACAGCTAGAACCCTCGGCAGGCCGACCCACCTGCCGGTCTTCTGTACAGGCCAGCGGAGGAGATCCCCTGGCAGTGCTCGTACCCTGATCTAGAACTGCAACGTGGAGCCGAGGGAAGAGCTTTTCTCCTGGAGCAGCAGCTGTGGAAAGTGGGAAGCTGTTGTGGGGTAGCCTTAGAGCCCGGCTGTTTTCTGACGGGGCACTTGGCCCCTGCTCCTCCTGGCCTCGAAACATTCAGTGTTTAAGCAATTTCAGCACCGTCTCCTATTTGCTGAACCCCTCTCATCTGGACGGCCTTCCTTGGGTAGATCCTAGCCATCAGAACGGCGTCGGAAGTGGCGACCTAGTGGATCTCTGGACAGTAAGTGCGGAGAGCAGCTGTCAGCCCGGGGACCATTCTCATCCCCGGCCACTGAAAGCAGACAGAGCTCACTTGCTCCACCTGGCAGGGATGTCCACCTCTTTCTAGAGAAGGCCTGCCAGAAATTCACCGTATTCTCATGAAACTGCTGGAATTCCTTCAGCAAGCTAGCAAGAGGCAAGCGTTACCCATGCCCGACCAAGGTGATGGTTACCGCAGCCTGGAGGAGAAAGGCAACTTCCTCCAGATGCACCCGAGGGCCTGCAGAGGTAGTCCCACGCAGTGTTTTCCCCCTGATGGAGCCATTCCCGGAACTGCCCAGGAACCCACGGAAGAAAAAGTATAATTGGCTCAAGAGGTTCCTCTTGCTTCAGGAAAACAGGGCCCTTTGGAAAGCTGTCCATCTTGTGAGCTACCTATGGACAGAGTGACTGGGGAGGACCAAAGAAGTGTAGTTGACTCCTCAGACATAGAAGATGACCTTCCCATTTCTGCCAGACCAGCATGTAGTACAAAAAACTTTACTTTTTGGGAGGTGCATCCAGTGACCTTAAAACAAGTTCTGAATGAGGAGGTGAAGACAGGGATGAGGAAGTTGAGAAGGAAGGTTTTGATAGTGATAGCTCACTCTCAGAATCGGACCTTGATCATGACACTGAAGGGCTTCACCTTCGGAGCTCTTTTTATAGTGTAGATCTTTACAATCCCCAGAACTTTACAGCAGCGATCCAGATTGCTGCCAGAATTGTTCCTGGAGACCTTTCTGACTCCGAGGAGGATTTGTCTGACATGTCTCATCTAGAGGATGCTCTCCCGACTTGACGCCTGCCCAAGTCTCCTGACCACAACTCTGGGCATGAAGATGACTGGGACCCTAGTGCAGATGAAGCAGGATCTCAAACTGTGGAACCCCTTCTGTAATTCAGATTACCCCTACGACCTTTTAAATTGTAAGCCTTCTTTCCAAACATCAGGGAAACATTGGAAAGGCTGTCATGACTCCGAGAAGCCAATGAGCCCCTTGTGGCGACGTCTGAGCAGCACACCTTACTTTCCTGTGAGGTGCAACTGTTAGGAAGCCAAGACGGTGAATATCCAGATGTTGTACAGGGTGGGTTTTGTCTGGAGAAAGACATATGCATATCAAGAGGGAAAAGGTAACCTTCCTTGAAGAAGTTATTGAGTATTATATAAGTGGTGACAAGGACTGCAAAGGACCATGGGAGGAATTTGCATGAGATGGATGCTTGTTCCAGAAACAAATTCAAGAAACAGAAGATGCTATTGGATATTGCTTGACTTTTGAGCACAGAGAAAGAATGTTTCATAAACTCCAGAAAACATGCTTCAAAGGACGTGATGTTTGCAGCCATGTTCAGATGATTTAATAGCCTCTGGCCCTAGCATACACTAACTCCTATGTTAAAGGTTTCTTTCAAAACAAAAATGGGTGGCTCTCCTTTGACTTTTTTTTAGAGGATATGTAAGTTGGATCTAGCAACCTTGTTTAATATTGTTTTGCAAAATATCCCACTCAGAAAAGTCCAGGTTTGAAGCCAAGCCCTGATAATGAAGGACGAGATGGTGTGATTTCTAAGCCTCCTGTTTTATTTGGCCGAATGCGTTTTTGGATGTTGTTTGCTTGTTGAGGTGAAAAGGGAACTTTTTAAGGTATAATTTTGCACTTTCAAAACTTATTCTTGGGAAACAATATATGGTTCAAAGCCCATTTTCCATTTTAATTTAAATCATGTGTACCTATCTAAAAAGTTTGGACTCTTTATTTTTTTACCTCCAACATTCTAAAATTAATGGGCTTTTATGTTTTCTCTGTATTTTCTTATTTCAATGATTTGGCCCTTCTACCTTAAGACTCAGAAAATAATCTTGTATTGGCTACCAGCTTAAGGTACATTACCTTGTGTCACCTTTATTGTTCTTCTAAAAATAACTTGGGCTGAAAATGTGTGCTGGGTTTTTGTTTCTAGATTAACTTCTGCCTATGATATTTCCAAGGTCTGCCACAAAACCAACATGCATGGTATTCTCTGTGGCTTTGGGAAAGCTGCATCTTTTCACCAGATTTTAACATCTAGTATATTTAATATCTGTGTAAACTTTTTTGGAGCAGGTTCTGTGTATGTTTTTGTAGTTTCCAGTTAAATGGCTCTTTGTATCTTTTAACAGATGAGAATTGTTGTAAAAAACACCAGGAAGTAATAATTATATCCTAGGCATTTATTTTTTTAAAAAACTAAAAGCCTAGAATTTTTCTAGGAAGAAGAGAGGAGATATCAGAGTGACTTGGTTTTGCTATATATGCTCTCAGCAGAAAACCAGCATTATTAATGGCCTTGGTCCTGTCACTTTTCAAAACTGGGTGATACTGTAAAGCTGGAAATGGGAAGTTCCAAATTTTCCAGTTTGAAATATAAAATAGAGACTTCAGTCAGTATCCAAGTTTATTGTGTTCTATTTTAATAAAGAGAGAAGGAATAATGAAGAAAAAAGATGTCATATTCAATCTGCAACATGTGACTGTCATTATCTCCCAACTCAATAACACTTATAATTGTACAAGCTGTGTATGAACTACTGTGAGCCTTTAAAATCCTGTAGCTTGCTTGACACCTATAGCTCTCCTAGCCAGCAGGAGCTCATTTTAGCTGGGTTGCACCAATTGTTTCAAGCGTGCCCTCTAGGTTCTTTGAAAACACTGTAATATACTGTTGGGGGGAGCCCACAAAACCATGATCCATATCCTCAGTAAGGTTTTCTGTGACATGAGCTGTGTGTCCCAGATTGAGCAGGAATGAAGACCACAAGAGGAAGCTAGACTATGTCTCAAGTCTATGTCTGCACAAAGTGGTTTGATAATTCTTGTCAATGCTCTGTGGGATGAGACACGCTAGCATGAAAAAAATGGTCAAAATAATTATTATACTGAGTTGACTTATATGCAGTCAAAGCCCTTGATCCAGTCTGATCTGAACTGGCTCCTGTAAAAATCTTGCTTCCCTGATGAGAAAAGCCAGCTAGCCAGCCATGGTCTCCCCTCACTGAGTGATGTCAAACCCAGTTACAGCGCTTGTAAAAACCTTGCCCGAGTCCTTTCATTTAGGTAAAATTTTGTTGTGTCGAATGTTCTTTATGTTAACTAAGTTGGCCATTGGTAAGGGACCTTTTTTTGCTAAAGAAGAATCCTCAAACTAACAATTATTGTATTGATCAAAATGGACCTGGCACCAAGGCTTGATACGTTCCCTCATGGCATCAGGGATACAGAATTTCTCACGGATGCTTAGGTCAGAAAGCTTTCAGAAATGACCTTCAAAGTTACCATCAAGTGGAATTGCTCTTATGTAAGATTATTCATGCTAGTAAATACATTTTAGTGTTAAAAATCCATCAATTCTCTCCCTCTTTCTTTCCCTCTACCGTGTATATTATGTTATACATGTATTATTATGTTATATATTATTACATATTTTATATATACAGCACTATATATACAGTATTATCTCTCTGTACATCTGAAAGATACTATATATGTCTATACATATAATAGTGAATACATTATATGTATAATATATCAGAGATAATAATGAATATATTATTTATTATGTTGTATATAATATGCATATGTAACAACCTATAGAAAAAAAATTTAATCCTTCAGAATATTTATTGAATAAACTGAAGAACAAATATTCCCCAATCAGCACAACCCTTGCTCCAGCTTTCCTTGCAAAGATTTCTAACACTGAGCACATTCTGGGGCGTCCAGCTCTGGATGGCCTCTGACCCAGCCTCAGAGTTGCCAGAGGAAGGAACCAAAGGTGAACAACGTCTGAAAGGACACAATGAATAAACTATCAGCCTCAAATTCATGTCTCAAGAATTTGCGAAACTTCCCCATTTCTACTTCTGTTCCTTCTGCATAAATCAGGGAAGCTTTGGTCAAGGGGATGAAACTGCATGGTTCTACAGCTTTGCTTTGTTTGTTGGGTGACTCGGAGACACCTTTGGGTTTTCATTTCCCTGCCCGCCTCCTAAGCCAGGTCCTTTTGCAAGTGCTTTCCTATGTTCCTGTGGCTACTTAAAACTTCCAGTGGCTTTTCACATTTCTAGTGTAGTTACATTTTTTAAATAGTTGCCTTTTTCCATCATACCGAATAGCTGGCTTGACTACATTTCTCACTCCTTTAGCTGCTGTGTCAATACTTCAAAACATTCAGTCAGATAACTCAATTCAGTCAAAAATTGTCACAATGTTTGGCATTGTGTTGACACAGCCCATGGCACTGGAGGAAACAGCTCATTAAGTCCTTAGTGAATCTTTATGGAGCAGAGCTCTGCACTGTAACCAAGCTACAGATAGAACTGGACCACCATGATCAAAGGAAGGAAAGGAATTACTACTGGAGCGCCAACTCTCTGCCAGGCACCAGGGTAGGACTTATCCACATTTTAGCCATTTAATTGCACAATAATACAAGCTGATCATCAACCAGAGTTAGACTGAAAATAACAGTTTACTAGCGGGGAACCCCCCGCCAAAAATGAAATTATTTTCTGGAGGCCAGGGCCCTTGTAGTTCAGGCTTCGCCCACTAGGTGAATGTCCTAGGAACCCATGTGTATTGCTGTACCAGCTGCCCTCGTTGTGAGAGGCTGCGTTCAGCTTCAGTGGATTTTTTTTTTTGAGGACTCAATGCATTTGTCCATTTCATCATGGGTGATTTATGAGCACACCTGCCCATACCACATTTAGTGTTCAGCATGTTTGACCAAAAAATGGCATGACCCTGATGCCCCACCGTCCCTATTCACCAGATCTCTCCCCAAGCGACTATTTTTTGTTTCCCTGATGAAAAAAATCCTCAAAGGGAAATGCTTGTAGAAGAGGTGAAACAAACAAGAAAACAAAAAACGGCAGAAGCACTAAAAGGCACCAAAATTAATAAGTTCAAAAACTGTTTTGAGCAGTGGAAATAATGTCTCAATAGATGTATTGTACCAAATGGAGAGCACTTTGAAGTGACTGAAGTTTAAATATGTAAGAATAAATATGCAAATTTTTATAAATAAATTCTGGGTTTTTTGGGTCCCCTCTCTTATTATGGAGTTCCTATTTACACACTAATATTCAAAGAACACGGAAGAAAATAGGTTTTGCAGTCAAGTTTCACTTAATGGATTAATTTGCTTAACTTGTATTTGGGTTTATTGCTAGCTGATATGGCTCATTTAAGAAACTGAGAGGCAGGGTGCTCAGTCTCGATATATGATGCGCTGAGAAAAAGCAAATTTTGGAGAGGATTAGACACAGACGGAAAGTGTCGTTGGTTGAGGGAAGGGAGAGGGAGAGGGGGAGGACAGAGAGACTGAAGAGCCAGGCTTTCCAGCCTGAAGGACCATGTCTGTGAAATGCAGATTCAAAACAACACTGGCTGACTGCCTACTATGTGCCATTACAAAGCTAACCAAGGGGGTTTAAGAAAACTGGAGGAGACACTAAGGAGTAGCCAGGGAGCATTAACGAACCTGTTAGCAAAGACTCTGAGACTGTGCAGTGAGAATGTCCTGAGGCACAGCCAGGGCAGAAAGAGGCCTGGGGCAGCCTGAAGAGCAGAGAGTAACAAGAAAACCCTAGAATCAGTCCTGTATCAGCACGTAACTGTAATATAAAAGTTTCTATTTTTTTAAATAAATTAGTCTACTTTTACTCTAAACATTTATGTCTTTTAAAAAACTAGTGAAATATTTACACATTATATAAGCAGGTATGCCTGGCATCAATGCTCTGTGCCCAGAGGACGTCCCGCCCTGGACTGGCACCTTCCCCAGATGCCCCGATCATTTGTGTGTTGTTTTAAAAAAAAAAAAAAAAAAAAAAAAAAAAAACAGCCTGTCCTTAAAATCAACCAAACTGCCTCTCTTGAACTTTCATAAAAATAGTACCCGGTAGGGGAATTGTTGCAGGCAAAATAGATTTTCCCCACAATCATAAAACTCAGCAATTTTGTGTCTTGAACGACAATAATCTGGGCAGCTGAGATCCTAATTTCTGCTCCAGTGTTCTTCAGTTCTCAACAACTAACTGGCAATTTACTCATCAACTTCCTTCTGCATACACCCCACATTAATACAAGAAGTCAAGTCAAAGAAAAGTGATTCCTATCTTATGTTTTTTCAAATGGAAAATTTTTATCTTGCACACAGTTTTAAAAGATATGAAATAGTGCATTCTTTGAAGTTTCCAAAAAATATTAAGATATAAGTGAGCTTTTATGCATTCAATCTAAGGGGAAAAGAGAGGGAGAGAAGAAAAGAAAATTATCTCCCCAGTAAAATCTCTCTCTCTCACACACACAGGACTTTGGCTGCAGAGAGGATGAGTCTCCTCATGCTTCCTTTATATTGCTAATACGTTCTATTTACAGAAAGATCTAGTTCCTTCACCTGCCTGTTAGTGGCAATACAGTGTGATCCCCACACCCACCTCCACACCTCTGAGTCACCTCACCCCATCCTGCCCTGATACCTCCAACCCCACAAAGACATGTCACTGGCCACTTGGCCAAAGTCCTAATCCCCACAGCTTGAAGAAGATCAGATCTAAATAATTAAAACAAAGTTTCGGTTTCTCTGTTCTTACCACACACAAAATTTGGTTAGATCTTTGAAAAAAATATTTGTTTAGATCTGTACCAATTAGAAATAAATACTGGCATTGAACTGTGTCAATATAGGCATTTTGTGGTGTTTGTGAAATTGACTTTGGGAGACTCTCCAGAGCAGCTGTGTCTGGAAAGGAATGTTCACCGAATTTAAAGGTCAGGACTTAAATCTCTACGGGGCCTGAAATTTATGCAATTTGGGGAGAGGGTTTCTTAAAGACAAAGAACACAAAATCATGAATGCAAAATGTCACACAAATAAGTATTTATTCAGAGTGAGAAAGGAATTCACGACTAATAACAACTCTTTAAAAGCTCACAAACACCACAAAATCCATAAAAATGATATAATCTGTGTGTGAACAGACTGGCTCCCCCATGATAATATTTTTCCACAGACTAGCGTCTGGCTCCATTGTTCCTCCTCTACCCACCACCCCTTTGAAGTGCCAGAACCATAAGACAAATCCATGTCACAATCCAGCCTTTGGCTCTGCACCCTCATTTCACAATAGCAGGCAAGTTGCCATCATGCGAGGAAGAGTATTCAGGAAACCCATTTCTACACTGGACAGTCAGCAACAGTTTGTCTATAGGGCCCTGAACCACAGGAATACGTGCCACTAAACCCCAGCTTTTAAAAGTAGCCCTAACTCAACTTCACCTCAGACAGCTCCCAAAAAACCGCCTGTGACGGCGGGTTCAGTATCTCCCAACTGAACACACAAAATATGACAAGAAGTCAGAGGAGAGACACAATGGTACTAACTGTGATTGAAATACCTTCCTTTTGTTAACGTTGTTAAAACTACTAGGTACAAACACAACGCCCCTGGGGTCTCATGCCCCGAGGAGCCCTGATGCTATGGTCTCATTAGCTCCCGGGCGAATCCTCTTCGGGCTCCCAGGTGGACTCCCAGTTACTGAGTGCTTCGTGCAGGACCCTAAAGAGGGTGGCTCCCCCAGGGAAGCTAAAACCAATGAGGGGGTGGCCACCAAAGTGGTTGTAATATAAGAAATTTACTTGAGAGGTCCCAGAGAGGAGTTCTGGAAGCTCCTCCTCCATTGAGAAGTGAGAGGCCAGCCACATCTTATCAACAGAGAAAACAAACCACACAGGGCCCCCAGTGAAAAGGGCCAACCTCTAAATTACTGGCCTCAATTTGCAAAGGAGCTGCTTCTCACAGGGTAACTCTATATGGTTTGCTCCGGAGTAAGGAGCAGCAACTGTTTATTTATTTAAGGGTGGTGAACAGTTCTCCCGAACATTACCAGGGAGGCCAGCAAATTCTGAATACAAATCGCTTTCCGACAATCTGAAACCCTTAATGATGACAGGCCCCTGCTGTTGGAAAAGTGCAGGTTTGGGGCATCATACAGATATGGATTCAGAGCCAGACTCTGCTAGTTACTGGCCATGTGACTCAGGTAAGTTACTTAGCTACTCAGAACCTCAGTTTCCTCAGCCATGATTACAAGACTGTTGAGAGTCATGATATTTGGGGCAATTCTCCCTTGAATAAAATAAAATTTGCAGCAAATAGCAGCCATTACTATCAAGTTGTCTTTTCCATTTACTTTGCCACAACACAAAGAAAGCACTTAAATAGTGACCATGCCTGTTATACAAGTAAATAAATGCTCACTTAAATGAAGATTAAAACTTAGAAACCAAAGCTCCAGTTGAATTTGGGAAGCATGCAGTCAGACCAGACATCGATATTCCCATCAGCCTGTGGTTGGCCATAAATGAAACTTTCTAAGAATGTAAGTTGGGTGGGGGTGGAGTGAAAGAAGGTATTCATTACAGGTAATGAATAAAATGTATATATTTTTTATAACTGAGGGCTATAATAATTACATAGCAGTCAGGACTGATTTAAAGAGCAGAACTGCTAGTAACATGTATATGTTGGGGTTAAAACCTATGGAGATTCAGGAGTGCAAAGTATGCAAACTTATCTGGTCTCCTAACCACTGTTGTCATTTTGTTTTCCTCAAACGTGCTCATTTTGGTGTTTAAAAAAATAACTGATACAAATGCGCCTGCCTACCCTTCAGAGAACCAAGCCACCCACAGCCACAGTGTGCCAAATTATCTCTCAGTGAGATATGTCTGTCAGAACTGACCGGTGCTTTCTGTCTACTCCTGCCAATGCTACAGGGAAAACGGAAATTGATTTTTTTTTTTTTTTACTTTTTAAAAAAGTGTTTAGCAAGTTTCATCAGGGAATTAAGTGCTTAGATTTCAAAACACTGTGGACTTTCTGGGTTCTATCCTCTCCTACTCACCTTTGTGTTCTCCACCCTTTCATATAAATGTTAAAACCTAGGAAGGATCCCATCGAGTCTGCACACTCTTTGCTAGTGAGGAACGAGGCTGGCGGGAAGGAGCTATTGAGACCCTTCTCTTTACCCCCCTGAGAACCTTACATAGACTCGTACGTGGAACCATCTGGGGGCTGTGATGAACCCTGCCGTGCTCACTTCAACAGGTTTCAGACTGTTACAGTATCTTGAAGTCTATATTTTTCAAATTGTGGACTATCCAACACTACGGGGTGCTTTTGAAAAGCTCGGTGATCTGAAACCAGGTTTAAGTGTCACTCCCACTGTTTTTAAATCCTAGCGAATAATGATTTCCAACTACAGATTTTGCTTTGTTTTCTTTGTACTCTTCAAGTCTCATTTTCCGCCATGAAATCTTCAGTTTACTTGCTGCTGTTACTGGTTAATAGCATTTTCTTTTTTTTGCTACTAAATACCTTATTGCTACTAAACCTAAAATTTCTAATCCTGCAAAATCACTACTATTTTCTTAAAACATGGTATTTCTCCCTTCCACATGATCTCACAGATAATTTCACCTACTCTAATTCTTAGTAAATTTCCCTACAAAATAACTGAAATCTCAAATCAGTAACAATTTTGTGCTGTTTTCTGGGTGGTCAGATATAAGTGGATTTGGGGGTGTTGCTGGGTTTTGCTTTTTTGCTTTTGCTTGTTCGTTTGTTTTTGCCAATTGGAAACTTTCATCTGTGAACTTAAAAATTCATTTTGGGGACAGTGCCTTGTTCTCATACATCCCCCCCGCCTTGCCCAGGGACTTGTTTAGGACTTCTTCACTGCCTCCATGCAGCTAATTCCATGTTTGGGGGCTACCGTCTATTTGTAGCAAGAACTCCCAGACTTGCAGGAGTTTTAGCATCAGGCCATTACTTAGTTATACATTCTCTCCTTTTAAAAATCCCATTGGCACATTTCTAATTTAAAGAAGATAGACATTAATTTTGTGTCAAAAAGTTGGTTCCCTTGTGATCATCAGAAGTGGTCTCCAGGCACAGGACAATGTTGCTCTGGGAGGTGTCAGACTTTTCACCCTCTCTGGCTATAAATTATCTCCCCCAGGTCAGGAAAAGCTGTAAGCTTTTCCAAAGTGCATTTTACTTACACTATACTCAAATATCACTAAAGGTCGTTCAAAAAGCACGTGTTTCATCAGGACACCTAGAGAGAAAACCATGGTAAAAATGCAAATCTTAAGGTTCACAATCTTAGGATAAACACTAATTCTTAAAATAGCTATCCAAACATTTAAAGGTAGCTCTGGAATGCCCAGATTTTGAGAACGGGAATTAGAAAAGCAGAGAATGATGGCATTCTCAGCTGGAGAGGGTATTTTGTTCTACTCTGTTTACTTGAAGTTTGAGCTAATTATCTGAAGTTTTTCATGGATGTTTCTTTGAATGGGCTAAAGATAATCAGACTGTCTTGCTGATTTGCAGATCTATCTCCCTCGTGAGTTACTCTCTACAGACAAGTACAAACATGGTGGTACACTTTTTTAAATTAGAATTGAATGAAAAGCAAAATGACTTTTGAAAAGCACTTTTATTAAAATAAAGTAAAATTAAATAAATAAATAAAAATAAAAGGTGTAGTTACTTCACCCTTTAAGAAACATCCTCCTAAGGGCACTTGCTATGAGCAGGCCCTGCCTTTAAAAAAAAAAAAAAAAAAAAAAAAAAAAAAAAAAGCACTTTTATGTGATCGATGAAAAGCAAAATAATTTTTTAATTAAAGACATTCATCACACATTTAACCTGAATCTTAATTTTCCATAAGTATAATTTCTAAAACATAACCATACTAGATATAGTTATATCCAAGATACATAGCAGTTTCACCTCATGAAATCTTCACCCTAACACCAGGCCTGTGGAGGTCATTTATTTTGCTCATGGAATATTTCTAGCTCTCTGTACTTCCTGCAGTCCCTGTGTTTGAGTGGGACCCATGATTAGTAATGGCCCATGGAAGTGAAATGTGAGACCTTCCAGAGTTTTCTTTCCCTCTGTCACAGCCTACAATCCCAGAGTGGGGATAATGACAGCATGAAGTAGAGCTCCCTACAAACCCACTGTGAACATATAGTGTGAGGAGGAAAAAAATCTTAACTGCTCTAGACCACTAAGATATGGAGACTATTTGTTAGCACAGCATACATAATCTAATATATTCTGACTGCTACAAGTTCCATATAATAAGATGACAATAAAATTTCAACAATTTGGGAAGATGGAGACATAGGTAAATACACTTTGCCTTCTTGAACAACCAAAAGAAGGAAAACAAACAACAAAAAAAGAAACCAGAACTTCCAGAAAATTGAACTGTATAGAAGTCTGACAACCAAGGAGTTAAAGAAGAAATATTCATCCGGACTGGTAGGAGGGGTGGAGATGGGCAGCCAGGGCAGAGAGGATACACAGCAAGACAGTGGTTGGCAGAACAGGCTGTCCCACATTTGTGTGCGGATAAACTGAGAGGAACAATTGGGGAGCGAGACAGACCATACAACCCAGGGTTCCAGTGTGGGGAAACAATCTCTGATTGAAAAATGCCTATGGGGGTTGAGGTGACAGGAGAAACTTCCAGCCTCACAGGAGAGGTCATTGAAGAGACCCACAGTGTCCTAAAACATACACAAACCCACCCCTTTGGGAGTCAGCACCAGAAGGGCCGAATTTGCTTATGAGTAGTGGAGGAAGTGACTGAAAGCTGGCCAAAAACCAAGCAAGCAGCATTGTTCCCTCTCGGACTCCCTCCCCCAACATATAGCACCACAATGCAGAGACTTGTGTTGCCCTGCCCTGGCCAATACCTAAGGCACTGCTCCTTACTACATGATAGGTGCCTGGAGACAAAGAAATATGGGCCCAAATGAAAGAACAGATCAAAGCTCCAAAAATACAACTAAGTGATGAAGAGATATGGAACCTATCAGATGCACAGTTCAAAACACTGGTAATCAGGATGCTCAGAGAAATGGTTGAGTATGGTCACAAAATAGAGGAAAAAGTGAAGTCTATGAAAAGTGAAATGAAGGAAAATATTGAGGGAACTAACAGTGAAGGAAAGGAAACCGGGACTCAAATCAATGCTTTAGACCAGAAGGAAGAAATAAATATTGAACCAGAACAGAATGAAGAAACAAGAATTCAAAAAAATGAGGAGAGGCTTTGGAACCTCTGAGACAACTTTAAACATTCCAACATCTGAATCATAGGGGTGCCAGAAGGAGAAGAGGAAGAGCAAGAAATAGAAAACTTATTTGAAAACATAATGAAGGGGAACTTCCCCAATCTGGCAAAGGAAATAAACTTCCAGGAAGTCCAGGAAGCTCAGAGAATCCCAAAGAAGTTGGACCCAAGGAAGCACACCAAGGCACATCATAATTACATTACCCGAGATTAAAGATAAGGAGAGAATCTTCAAAGCAGTAAGAGAGAAGGAGACAGTTATCTACAAAGGAGTTCCCATAAGACTGTCAGCTGATTTCTCAAAAGAAACCTTTGCAGGCAAGAAGGAGCTAGAAAGAAGTATCTGAAGTTATGAAAGGCAAGGACCTCTATCCAAGATTACTCTATCCCGCAAAGCTATCATTTAGAATGGAGGGGCAGAAAAAGTACTTTCCATATAAGGTCAAGTGAAAGGAATTCATAATCACCAAGCCTTTATTAAATGAAATGTTAAAGGGACTTATCTAAGAAAAAGAAGTTGATCAAAAATATGAATGGTAAAATGACAACAAAGTCACAATTGAACCTAAAACAAAAACAAATGAAGCAAACAACTAGAACAGGAACAGAATCACAGAAATGGAGATCACACAGAGGGTTATCAACAGGGAGGGGGAGAGTGGAGTACCAGGGCAAAGGTACAGGGATTAAGAAGCATAAATCGTAGGTACAAAACAGACAGGGGGAGCTTAAGAATAGTATAGGAAATGGAGAAGCCAAAGAATTTATATGTACACACTATTGATGGAAATGCATACTGGTGCAGCCAGTGTGGAAATCTGTATGGAATTTCCTCAGAAAACTAAAAATGGAACTGCCTTTTTACTCAGCATTTCTACTGCTGGGACTATAGCCTAAGAATCCTGAAACACCAATTCAAAAGAAACTATGCACCCCAATGTTCATAGCAGCACGATTTACAATAGCTAAGTATTGGAAGCAACCTAAGTGCCCATCAGTAAATGAGTGGATCAGAAAACTATGGTATATTTACATGATGCAATACTATGCAGTGAAAGAGAGGAGCTCCTATCCTTTGCCACAGCATCAGTGGAACTGGGTAGCATTATGCTAAGTGAAATAAGCCAGGTGGTGAAAGACAAATGATCTCATCTATAAGTAGAAACTAATCAACAAAACAAACAAGCAAGCAAAATATAACCAGAGACTTTGAAATTAAGAATAAACTGACAGTAACCAGAAGGGAGGTGGGAGGGGCTTATAGGAGGGAAAGGGGGAAGGGTTGTCAGGAACATGTCTAAAGGACACATGGACAAAGCCAAAGGGTGGTAGGATCAAGGGTGGGAGGTGGAGATGACTGGGTTGGGGGGAATGAGGGGTGGGGAATAGAGACGACTGTACTTAAACAACAATAAAAAAATAAAATTAAAAAACAATAAAATATGATAAAAATAAGTTTAATCAGTAATTACAATCCCAAAAAATCCAGAATAATTTTACAATATTGGTGAATAAAAGAAATGAAAAGAACTTCTGGCCAAGATGGAGGCATAGGCGGATACACTGTGCCTCCTCTAACAACCAAAATTAAGGACAACAAATATTTAGAAACAAGAAAACAATCAGAACTTATAGAAAATTGAACTGTACAGAAGTCCAACAACCATTCATCCAGACCGGTAAGAGGGGCGGAGTCGCGGCAGGAGAAAGTGGAGGTGCAGATCCGGGGGCACAAGCAGCAGTGGCTGGCAGTTCCCAGGTGCACAGGGGGGCAACTGTGCAGAACCAGTGAGGCCACACAGGGCGGCTGGCTGACCAGGTGGTCCCACATTCGAGTGCGCAGACGGTCCAGGCGGAGGGAACTGAATCCAGGAGAGAGCAGAGCAGGCGCCATTGTTCCCTCTCAGACCCCGCCCCCACATACAGCGTCACAACCCAGCGACTGGGCTGCCCCGCACTGGGGAGCGCCTGAGGCTCCACCCCTCACTACGTAAAACAGCACGTGCGCATGCGCAGATAATCCAGGTGAAGGGGAAGCAGCAGAACGGACTGGAGTCCAGGAGAGAGCGGAACAGGCACCATTGTTCCCTCTTGGACCCCGCCCCCACCTAAAGCGTCACAACCCAGCGACTGGGCTGCCCCGCCCTGAGGAACACCTAAGGCTCCACCTCTCATACGTAATAGCCACGACCAGACTAAAACCAAACCAAAACAAACAAACAAAAAAAAAAACACCAAAAATGGCTCAAACCGGAGAACAAATGAAAGCCCCAGAGCGAATTCCTCTAAGCAGTGAAGAGATAGCCAACCTATCAGATGCACAGTTCAAAGCACTGGTCATCAAAATGCTCACAGAATTGGTTGATTTTGCTTACAAATTAGATGAAAAAATGCAGGCTACAATACGTGAAATGAAGGAAGATGCATGGGGAACCACTAGAGATGGAAGGAAAACTGGGACTCAGATCAATGGAGTGGACCAGAAGGAAGAAACTAACAACCAAACAGAAAACGAGGAAGAAACAAGAATTCAAAAAAATGAGGAGAGGCTTAGGAACCTCCCGGACATCATTAAACATCCCAACATCCGAATTATATGGGTCCCAGAAGGGGAAGAAGACGAGCAACAAGTGGAAAACTTATTTGAACAAATAATAAAGGAGAACTTCCCCAATCTGGCAAAGGAAATAGACTACCAGGACGTCCAGGAAGCTCAGAGAGTCCCAAAGAAGTTGGACCCAAGGAGGAACACACCAAGGCACATTACATTAGCCAAGATTCAAATGAAGCAGAGAATTCTAGAAGCAGCAAGGGAGAAGGGGACAGTCACCTACAAAGGAGTTCCCATGAGACTGTCAGCTGATTTCTCAAAAGAGACCTTCCAGGCAAGAAGGGGCTGGAAAGAAATATTTGAAATCTTGAAAAGCAGGGACCTACATCCAAAATTGCTCTATCCAGCAAAGCTGTCATTTAGAATGGATGGACAGATAAAGCGCTTCTCAGATAAGGTCAAGTTGAAGGAGTTCATCATCACCAAGCCCTTATTCTATGAAATGTTAAAGGGACTTATCTAAGAAAAAGAAGATAAAAATATGACAGTGAAAAGACAGCAAACTCACAGCTATTAAGAACCATACCTAAAACAAAAGCAAACTAAGCAAACAGCTAGAACAGGAACAGAACCACAGAAATGGAGATCATATGGAGGGTTAGCAACGGGCGTGGAAGGAAGAGAGAGGGGGAAAAGGTACAGAGAATAAGTAGCATAGATGGTGGGTAGAAAATAGACAGGGGGAGGGCAAGAATAGTATGGGAAATGTAGAAGCTAAAGAACTTATGACACATGGACATGAACTAAAGCGGGGAATGTGGGTGGGAGAGGGTGTGTAGGGTGGAGGGGAATGATGGGGGAGAAATGGGACAACTGTAATAGCATAATCAATAAAATATATTTTTGAAAAAAGAAATGAAAAGGAAAAAAGAACTTATATGTACAATCCATGGACATGAACTAAGAGGGCAGAATGCTGGTGGAAGGGGATGCAGGGTAGAAGGGAATAAAAGGGAGAAAAAATGGGACAACTGTAATAGCATAATCAATAAAATATACTTAAAAATAAAATAAAATAAAATTTCACCAATTTGGAATAATGTAAAAAAAAAAACAGAATGAATTAGTAATTCCTCAGAATTACAGGATTTTTTTATAAAAAAGATGTTACTTCTGCTATGGTATTAACCCAACCTGATTTCATCATCTACCAGAACTCTCTCAACTCTCATATTACTGGAGAGTAAGTGCTTATTCTAAATGGTTTTATTCCCAGTTATTTCATTTCTATTCTGTATCTCTCAAGTAGGTAGAGTGGTTATATCCAAATGGGTAAGGGTAGACACAGGAACAGATGGACCTGGCTTTCAGTCACAGCTCTGTAACACACAAGCTGGTACCTTGAAGGTCATCTACCTATGTATGTAAAAGGGGATGGTAGAGGCCAGGCCAGAGCCTGGCAGGTGGTAAACCTAACTGGTACATAGAAAACCTCAGATTGTGGCCTCACATTAGCAGACATTGTTCAGAGCAGGAACTTCCCCTTTTCCACCTAATCCACCTGCACTGCACAGTGTCCTGCCTGGGGTGGCTACTCTGCAAATGTAGTTTGCAGATAACATTTTTCAAAATGAATCAACTCTACTTTCTCGAGTTCATGGTTCATCAGCTAATTCCACCTCTTGAGTTAGAGATCCCTGCTGTGGCATTTTTCAGATGTAAACATTCAATTTCATTTTAGATTGTTATAGTCCATAAAAATAATTCAAATAAACCTGTGTAATTCTCACTCTTGTTTTCCCGGTGGGAGGCAGTGTGAGGAACTATATAAAGAACATTGGTTTTGGAAGGAGGCAGGCCAGTGGCTAAATCCCAAATCTACCTTTTTCTATGACCATGGCAAACATGTAATTCTCTAATTCTCAATATCCTTATCTCTAAAAGGGGTAATAATAGCCATCCTAGAACTTGGTCATAAAATGAACTGAGCTTGCATGTTAAAGCACCTGACCTGGGGTTCAGTAACTGCTCACTTAAAAAAAAGAAAGATATGTCTGTTTCCTTCCCATATTGTGCTTCTGAGTTTTTGACATGGTTTATTAAAATTGAAATTACTATAAAAGGGGTGGTTGTTTCAAGACTGATTGTGTCAACAATCTCAGTTTCATAGAGCCCCATGCGTATTGAAAGAGGTCACTTCAACTCCAACTGGACTTTAAGCTTAAGATTGTCTGCAAACTGGAAATCAACAGTCACTTATGTTAAGAAACTAAAGCATCCTCCATGCAGGCTGATTTCTGCTTAGTCACTCAAACTGAAAACTATTAAATGCCTTCTTTATGTTCTCTTTCTAAATGAAGCAGGATCCATTGGACAAAGGAAAAACAGCCAATTCGCAATAATGCACAGCTAAAGACATAAGGTTCATTTATTCACTTGCTCATTTTTATTGAGCACTCACCCCATTGCAGGTATGTCTTGGTGGATACGGTGATGAGCAAGAAAGACAAAATCACTGCCTTCATGGAACTCACATTCCAGTGGGAGAGAGAAGCAAGTATATAAACAATAAAATGTAGTGTTTATTATAGAGGTGCTTATAAAGAAAAATAAAAGAGGATAAGGAGACAGAGTAATGTAAGGGGAGTGATTGGTATGAGTTAGAGTCAGAACAGGAGAAGGTGCTCAAAGCTCAACGATGCAAATGAGCAAGCTGGTAACACCTGGAGAAAGCCTTCCAGAAAGAGGCAGAAATGGCCGAGAGACAAAACAAACTTGCCAAGTTCAAGGAACAGAATGGTGTGGCCAGGCAGGAATAGGAGAGATAGGAAATGAGGTCAGAGAGCAAGTAGCAATCAGACCGTGTAGGTCCCTAACCCTTCCTACCTTAGATCTGATGTTAAGTGTTCTAGGAAGCTGTTAGAGGGTTTTGAGCAGGAGAGTCACTTTGTCCTACAGTTTTAAATAATCACTTACGTTTCTATGTGAGAATGGACTGAAAGAAGGCAGGAGTGGAAGCAGACCCATTAGTAAGCTGTGGTTGTTGAGTGGAGATGATTATAGCTCAGATTAGAATGGTAGTGGTAGAGGAAGTGAAAAGTGGTTGTATTTGGGGTATATTTTGAAGATGGAGCCAATAGTACTTGATGAACAATTGGACATGGGATATGAAGGAAAAACAGGAATCAAAAGCAACTCCTAGATTTTGGGCCTGAGCAATTGTATAGATGGGGTGCCATTTGCTGAGAAAGATGAAACTGGGGGGCAAGCGAGGTTAGGTGAAAAAACCAATTATTCTATTTTAGATACAGTAGGTTTGAGATGCTTATTGAACATCTAAGAGACGGTGAGTAGGCGGTGGAAGATGTAAATGTAGAGTTCAAGGAAGAAGTCTGGTTGGAGATAAATTTGAAATTCACCAAGATTTGGGAGTCACCAAGGCATTGGGACTAGAAAAACCTTCCAGAGAAAAGATGTACACTGAGAAGCGTTTGAAGAATGAGGACTCAACCCTAAGAGGTGAGGAAGAAGAGGAAGAGCCATCGGTGACAGAAACAGGACAGCTGATATCGTAGGAGGAACCCAGGAGAGCATGAGATCTCTGAACCCCCACCACCACCAAAAAAACATATTTGAAAAGTTTCGTCTGCCAACAAGAGCAGAAAATTTAGTACAAAAGCTGAAAGTTAATATGGGATAAGGAAGGTTGACCTCCTGCAGAGAAGCTGAAAGAATATGCAAGAAAGTGGCTTTCCCTACCAGGAAACCTAAGCTTGGCAGACAGGAAAATGGGGACATGGCTGAGGCTGGGAGATGATGGATAATTTAGAAGTGATGACATCAGGGAGCTAATAACTATTTGGTGCTCTAAGGCACATAAGAAAGAAGCAAAGGGCAGACTTTCTGAGTACATACTCAAAAGAACTAAAAGTAAAATCTCAATAGGATATCTATACACCCATATTCATAGCAGTATCATTCACCATAACTAAAAGGTGGAAGCAACCCAAGCATCTGCTGATGAATGAATGGATAAACAAAATACAGCACATACATAAAATGGAGTAATACACAGCCTTAAAAATGAAGGAAATTCTGGCACATAATACAACATAGATAAACCTTAAAGACATTATGCAAAGGGCAATAAGCCAGTCACAAAAAGATAAATACTATATGATTTCCCTTATATCAGGTACACAGAGTGTTCAAATTCATAGCGATCGGAAGTAGAATGGTGGCTGCCTGGGGATGGGGAGAGGAAAAATGGAGAGTTAGTGTTTAATGGGTGCAGAGTTTCAGTTTTGCAGGATAAAAGTTCTGGGGAGGAAGGGTAGTAACGGTTGCTCAGCAACATGACTGTACTTAGTGCCCCTGACCTGTACACTTCGCACTGGTTAGGATGGTAAATTGTGTGTGTATTTTGCCACAATAAAGTAAATTGGAAAGAAAAAAGTATTGCCTACTACATCTCTTTCCTGGCCTTGATATTGTACTACAATATATAAGATGTCACCATTGGGTAAGCCAGATGAAGAGCGAGTTGATTTCTGTACTGTTTTTGTAACTTCCTATGAGTCTGTAATTATTTCAAAAAAGTTTTAAAAAGTCACCTACGAGGGTGTCAATAAAAAACTTCCATCCTGAAGTTTCTGGGGTCCAGTTCACAGAAAGCTGCCCCTTGGAGCTGGAGGCTCTGTGCCCTTTCCAGCAATGCCAACACCCTTTCTTCCCATCGTGGGCATGACATGTCGAAGCTTGATCCCAAATCCTGACACAGTGCTCAGAATTTTAAGTGTGTTTGGTCCTTTGACTTTTACTACCTATAATTTAAGGACTTCACCTAACACAAATCCAAAAATAAACATTTATCTTCAAAGAAGCTAAGTATCTGGGAAAGTTTTCACTTTCAGGTTGGAAATACAAGGAAAGAGCTACCTGTTGAAAGGCGTAGAGCGGGGGGTGGATTTGACTTTCTGATGCCATCATCGATTTGGATTCAGAGAAATCAGATCATTCTTCTCATTGCTGGGGTTCAGGACACACTACCCCCAAAATATGGCACCTTGGCATATTGAATTTTAACTGATGGAATTTGAGAAATGGCATGTGTGGGAAGGACTCTTACCAGCCCCTGATGCAGGTAATAAGAGGCACCCTCCCTTGACCCAAGAAAAAGAGCATCCTGAGCTCCAAGATGGAGGGGTGCTGAGAGGAATATGCATGTGCAGACCTTGCTAAGTTTCCTGTTACTACAGTCGGTTTATACCCTTTCCCCTGCCATGTATTTGCATCCCACAACTTCCGACACTTCGTCAAACCTAGTATAAAAGCATGCGGGCTTAGCCATTTCTTCGGTCTTCGTTTCCTAAGGAGGCTCCCGTGTCCTGTAAAATTTATGTTAAATAAATTTGTGCAATTTTCTCTTGTTAATCTGTGTTTTGTTACAGAGACCCTGCTGAGAATCTAGAAGGGTAAAAGAAAAGAAGTATATTTCCTCTCCCACACCATTAGGCATGGACATGCTCATAATCCCCTGCCCCTACCTCCACAACAACCTCAGTTGATGTGGATCAGGAATCCTAAATGGAGACCCAGTCAGCTCTAATGGATCCAGACAAGCCAAATGAATCCACAGGCGTGCCCTCTGGTGACCTGTGGCTCGGCAGCACTCACTCTGAAAGTTCAGAACACTTGAAATTATCGATTTGCCTGGAGGGAAATGACATGGAACAGCTGGCTTCCTCCAGAACAGGCCAAAACAAGGCTTGGCTGTGAGATGTAACCAGCCCTGGAGACCCTGAACAGAGAGAAAGGGGTGGATTCCAGAGATCAAAGTAGGGCCGTGAGGAGGTCACAAAAATACATCCGGAGGTCAGAACCAGAAGTATGAATGTTTTTAGAACTCAACAATTGTTCTCTAAAAAGTGAATGGGTGGCAGGATAAGTAATTTGGGGCAGTCGACTAACTATATCTATGAACCTGAGAATGACAAATAATAACATTGTAAGTCAATATAATTCTTCCAGATTGCTAGCCGTTAAAATAACATTTACCTGGTTCTCACCTATAATTAAGGATCAAGGCTGTGTCAAGGCAGAAAAAGCATTTTACTACATCATGTACTGATTTATGACACACCTATCTCATCTAAGATGGGGAGATCACTCATGCTTCCTGAAATATAGGTCATCAGTCAAATCTTTCAGAATGTATTACAAAATGGAAAAAATGACTTTAAAAAATGATACATTGAACAGCCTTATAGCTCTTTATGGTAGAGAAGGGTTCAAGGCCACCAGCTTTGACAGTCATAGCCCCCATGGTTTTATTTATAAGAGAAAATAGAAGTTGGTCCTCTCAAATCGATTTCCTCTTCACCTGTACAAGATTAGCATTCAGTAATTCTTTCTACAGTTGTTTTGTGTCAGATCAATTCACTACACCTAACAGTCTCAATCACCGAAGGGAAAAGTTAGCATGGTCAGCAGTTTGAAGCTATGGCTGGAAATTTAACAAAAAAAGACTGCACCAAACATTTAACAATTGAATTTTACAGTGTTGTTGCCTCCTGCTGTTTTGTTGTTTTGGTGTTGTTACTTACCTATTTAAAAAAAAAAAACCTTAAGTTTGCCCCATTGCCTATCAAAATCTGATATGTTTTAGGCCGCAAAATAAACACCAAATACTTTCCAGTCTCATAAAAACTGCACTTCCTACTAAACTTGACTAACTTCAACAACAAGAGCTAACACTTTTAAAGAACTTACTCTAAATCAGGAGTAGTTCCAAGAGTTTCACACATCTTAAATAATTTAACTTAATTTAATAACGTAATGAGATACTATTATTATCCCCTCTCCTTTACAGATAGAGGATGGAAGTCCAACCAGTTTTAGTGATTTGCCCAAGGTCACAGAGTAGTATGCGGGGTAGCTGGGATTTCAGCCTAGGCAGTCTGGTGCCTGAGCCTAAACATTTACCTGTTACATCCTTGAACTTGCCTGATTTGTGCGTCCTTCTCTATCCTACTTTTTTAATACCCTCCTCAAAACAATCCACTGTAGAAATTTTGTCAAAGCCCATCAAATCCACATCTTCCCTGAAGCCTTCTTGGCTACTCCCATCTCTATCCCTCCTTCAGGACCCTAATTATACTCTACCTCTATTTGTTGGGTTTTGTCTTAGACCCTTCAGTCGTCTGTAAACCCTGAGCACAGACTAAACTGTGTTCATCCTCGGACCCCAGCAGCAGCTAGCAGAGTCCCTGGAACATCGAGGGCTCTAGATAAATGTATGCAGTTAATGAAATTTCTTCCTTGTTTCCGCCTGACTTTTCCTGGTATGCAAAACAAAACTGAGTCTCAGCTCTCAGGGATAACATCATGTGGCCTGGTCTTGCATTATGTCAAAGTCAACAACACTTGGAAGAAAGCCAAATAAGTATTCCCACACTTTCTATAAAGTCACTTTAAGGGAAAGGGTAATTGTATGGGTTGGCACTTGCCACATAGCCTAGGTGAATGTTGAAATAGTTGTACTTTTTATTAAGAGCTTAAAGACATAATCCAGCTTCACAGCTTCATAAGAGTATGAAGGGGTGGAGGGGTTTTTCTTTCTCTAAAATAAAAAAGATTAGAAAGCAGGGAGGAAGAGGAAAAACTGGACTTTTTTTTTTTTTTTAAGGATACTCAGCTCAAGAAAAACTGTGTAACTCAGTGGCAGGTGGCTGACTAACTAAAGATGTCAGTTTGGCAGGTTCAAGCTACCAAGAAAAGCAAGAAAAGAAGGCTCCGGTTACCTTGACAACACAGGAAACCTGGGGCTACATCATGTTTGACTCTAAGTTCCCTTTTAAAGCCTTAGTAGATTTAGTACCATTTTAGCAGAACTACATGACTGAAACTCTTGTTTCTGTCATAGATTAAAACCACACCAAAAATGGTTGTTCAGACAAATATATCTTTTGTTCCAGGATAAAGTTACACAGCTCTAATAATTCTGATACACCAGATCTCCTCTCTTGAGTTGCCGAAGCTGGTTATCTCTGCAGCCCGGAGACCCAATTCTGTCCCAATTTGCCCTGGCAAGATGGCATAGCACAATTTACTTTTTTTTTTAGCAAGCATATTACAATTAGCTGTGGCCTAATGTTCAAATGCTGAATATTTCACTCTTCATTAAAAATAAAAATTCCCAGAAATAGCAATTTGATGAGATCATATTATTTCCTCAGAGATCTAGTCAGTTGCTGTGTACCAAGGGAAACAGTCACCCTTGAACATCTGCCTCCACCTGCAGCCCCAGTCCCAGCTACCCGTCTGCCTCAGTCTTGCCCAGCTCTTTATAAGCTCATAGGAAGGACCTATTTGCAAGACCTCCAAACCTAAAACTCTGGATTAATACTCCACTAAAGGCTTGGGGTTCCCCTCTTTGGAATCCCCACACTCCACCCCCATCGGACAGAATCCCTAGGGCCTGGACCTTTCTCTTTGAACTACTGGAGAAAATATGATCTTAGGGGGCAAGCCAAACTTGCCAGGACAGACTTTCCTGTTAAAAAAAAAAAAAAATTCTGCAAGTGTCCTGGCTGGTATGGCTCAGTGGATTGAGTGCCAGCCTATAAACCTAAGGGTCATAGGTTCAATTCCCAGTCAGGGCACATGCCTGGGTTTGGGGCCAGGTCCCCAGTAAGGAGCACACAAGAGGCAACCGCATAATGATGTTTCTCTCCCTCTTTCTCCCTCCCTTCCCCTCTCTCTAAAAATAAATAAATAAAGTCTTTGGGAAAAAATGCTGTAAGTGGTAGTTAACATGTGTATTCCTATTGGTACCATAAAATATGAGCGAAATAGAATTTTACAGACTGCCTTAACCACCCATCCATGCCCGATATCACTCCTTCTATGAGGAACATTTTCTAAGTTTAAATCAGCTAAGTTACAAACTCTTGAAACCTGATATTAAGTTGGATTCTGCCCATATTTATAGCTTTTCAATGCACTTTACACATAGGAAATTGCTTATTAGTTTAGGATCAAAAGATTCATTGCATATAAATACAGTCTGAAGAAAATCAATCACTTATTTTGGTAAAAAAAAAAGTCATTCTGTTTGATGTATTAAATATAAATTAACATTTAATATCATTATAAGTTTTTTATTTATTTTTTCATGTTTTTTAAATTTATAACAAATGGAGTTACAAGCTCAGGATTTGAAATATCATCTCTTGGTTTTGGCTAGTTTAAAATAAGTGAGAAAAATCCTAAGGTTAGTAGAAAACATTTATAACAAAGTTATACTTCCTGAATTTAATGTCTTCTCTGATATCCCCCCAAAAAAGGGGAGGACCCTTGTTTTCAGAAACAGAACAGGGCAGTAAAACGGTATCAGAACACCCCTGAAACTATCTACAACTTTTGGCCTGTGGAGCATTTTCTATTGAGCTCCATTTTCTGGGTTTTCACTCCCATATTTTCTTCTTCTTCTGTTGCTTTATTTTTATCAACTTCACAGATCTGTAAAAAGAGGATCTCTTCCCAGATCGAAACATGTTTATCTTTTCACATGTTTATTCCTGGGCATACGTTCAAACTCATGTCTAGATTTTGTGTTAGTGTCTCTCAAACAGGGAATGAGCTCCACCACAGAGTGCAGAAGCTAGAAAACTGTGATGCCAGCAAAAAAAAATAAAACTACAAAACCAAGAGAAGCAAAAGGCCAGGCCAGCCTGAGCCAGGCCACTAAGCAGCCTGCGGGCCAAGCTTGTTCAGCTCCCAGGCTGAGCCCCTGGAGGCTGTTCTGCTCCCTGCAGCACTTCTGCAGCAGTATCTCTTCTATATCAATTCCCGAACGTGATGGATGCCTTTGCAAAGCAGTCAACACAGCACAGCAATCGTGGCTGACATTTCTGCCTTCATGCCTGAAAAATTTTCTTAGTATATATTCTTGCAACATGTCTGTGACTGATGGTTAATTGTCATATTCATAAGGAATCATTTGCCAGGGGCTGGAAAAGGAAGAATGGCATACCCAAGTGAGATCCTAGCTGAGGAAGGGAATCAGGCCATAGGGGCATTTGAGTCCAGTATGACCAGCAAGTTTGTGACAACCCTATCCAGCATTAAAGAGGAATTAAAAGAGACAGCCTGTGATGTTGTAGGAAGTCAGACCTAGCCCTGGGATCCCACATCTGTCTCAGCACATCTTGTTCTTGAATAGACCCGTATTTCATCTAAGACATGTTCTGTCATACTGGCTGCTGGGGGAGGGGCGGGGGAATATGCCATTATTTGAGTGAATGGCAGAAAAGAGGCATTGTACTAGTAATTCTATAGGTAGTTTATATTTACAAAGTACTTAAAGCATTTCAGCAGATCAAATGGTAAAAGAACTGGTTATTGTTTTTCAAGCCTGGACTGGAGAAAGAGCTGGTTTGTCCAAATACCTCTATCTAAGGGAGTTGTAAATCAAGTCACAGGCATAGTGACAAATGGAATGTTAGCAAGAGCTTGGGCAGGGAGGAGAAGAAAGAAAAAAGCACCAGGAAACCCTGAGCATGTTGCAGCCTTGGGAAGCCTGACAGGCTTCTTTAATGGCAGGGTTTGAGGAATGCAGCATTTCTAATCTTTTGAGGGTTTCAGAACCTTTGGCCTTTGCATTTGCCACCATGCACACCTGAAGGGAATGAGTGATCAGGGGACCTAATAACAAAGCTGATTGCCACACTCTGGTGAGTCTCCGGTTAGAATCTGTTGCAGCTGCCCCTGTTCCAGGACTGAGAAGTATCTAACAAACAAGATTAAAATCACTGTAGACATTCATTCAAGATATCCAGGCCTCTGGTGAAAAAGAAATAACCACATCAACCTACAGGACCAAGCATAATCTAGCTTCTTTGTAGGTGGGCTTTCCTGGATGACTTATTATTTTTAACAAACAATTTGCATTGGATCTTTACAACATGCCAGGAACCATGCCAAGCACTTCACATGCATTATCTCGTTAAATATTCACAGCAACTGCATGAAGTAGGGGCCGCTGCTCTGTCCCTATGTGGTAGAAGGTGTGCAAATATCAACCTATATTTCTCCATCTGTCTCCCATCTAAGAGCAATGAGTACATTCCACACCCACCCTCCTCAGTGTAAGGGTATCACAGCAGAAATGCAAAGAGAAAGAAAAGCTCATTCCAGTTTCCAAATGTATCTTTCAACTTGAAGAACATAATTTGAGAGAAAAGTGTTTTATGAAGATGCAATTTATTTTTAATTAAAAGAATTATAACACTTCCAGTCAAGATGGTGGCATGGGTAAATGTGGTACGTTCATCCTTCCACAACCACATCAAAACTGTGACTTAACTACAGAACAACCATCATTCAGAATTGCCTGAAATCTAGCTGAAAGGAAGGCACTCAACTTGGGATTTAAAGAAGCCACATCAAGTCTGGTAGGAAAGGTGGAAATGCTGAAATGTCTAGTCCTACACCCATGTGTGGCAAATAAAAATCAGGAGGTTCCCCTCTGAGGAGAAGAGGTCCCAGCCCAGGGTTCCAGTAGCTGAGTGAGATAAAGGGTTCTGGAGTCTTAGGGAGTTTCTCTTAAAGGCTCTTGCACAGACTCACAAGGACTCCCTCCCTCTAAGCTCCAGTGCTGGGCAGCAGCTTAAAAGAAATCAAGAGCATATGGGAGGAACTGAATTGTCTTGCATCAGGGCAAGAGCTGGAGAGGCAGCTGTCTTCCTGACAAAAGTGCTGGCAGAGACCATTATTTCTTTTCTGAGACCTCCCTTTCCTCACAGAGCCAGCAGATGGGTGCCATATCTGAGTCTCCATCAGTTTGACTCATACTGTTTGCCCCATGCTGGTGATTCTCTGATACCCCACCCCACACAACCTGCAGGCCTACACAAGCCATTTCCAGTGGCTTTTCCATACAACTAGCCTCTTTGCCTGATGCTTTGGACATTCCTAAAATCTCTCAAACAAGCAGCATCTGGCCTCTGCATACCCTGTGCCTCTTGATAAGTGGCCTCATGCCTGGCACTATTGCAGCTGGCCTTGGTTCAAAGTTTGGCCCCTCCTGGGGACTGCCAAGCCCAGTCCAAGCAGCAGCCATCTTCAGATCACTCTTTATCTCATGCCAAGTGGCCCCAGGCAAGGCACAGGTGGTGGCTGACCTTGCATGTCCTAGAAGGCCCCAGAGCACTCAGTGCACCTTATGGACATCTTCAGACCACACCAGATTACAACCCTACCACCTCCACAAGTGACACACACAAGGGGTGGACTCAGTGAGCATCAAAGTCCCACTAAAGCAAGTCCTGCTCCATAGGGTCAATTCCTGCACAGCAGCTCCTCCACTGCAATCACAGCCAGTTCTTGCAGCCAGTCAGCCTGCGGGTCAGTCCCTTCCAGTGAAGCCAACAGCAATCAAGGTTCAACTACAGTATGACAATGCACACTGCCCACACAGGGACACACCTGGAGCACCCAGCTCAGGTGACTGGGGAGACTGTGCCACTATGTCCTGAAAGACACCTAATACACAAGGCCAGTCTGTCAACTCCAGGAGATATAGCAGCTCTACTTATTACATAGAAACAAACATGAGGAAGCAGCCAAAATGCACAAAGAAACATGTCTCAGATGAAAGAACAGGAGAAACCTCCAGAAAAAGAACTGAATGAAGTGAAGGCAAGTTCACTATCAGACAAAGAGTTCAAAATAATGGTTGTAAGGTGCCTCAAGGAAATTAGAATTTCAACTGCAAGAAAAAGGATATAAAAATCATAAAAAAGAACCAGTCAGAAATGAAGGATACACTAACTGAAAGGAAGAATACACTACAGGGAATCAACAATAGAGTAGATGAAGCAGAGAATCAAGTCAGCAATTTGGAAGATAAGGAAGCAGAAAACACCCAATCAGAACAGGAAAAAAAAAAGAATTTAAAAAAATGAGGATAGTGTAAGGAGCCCCTGGGACAACTTCAAGCATACAACATATACATCATGGGGAAGCTGAAAGGAGACAAGAGAGAGCAAGAAATTGCAATCTTTTGAAACAATAATAACAGAAAACTTCCCTAACCTGATGAAGGAACTAGACATACAAATCCATGAAGCACAAAAAGTCCCCAAAAAGATGAACCCAAAGAGCCCCACACCAAGACACATTATAATTAAAATGCAAAACATTAAAGACAAAGAGAGAATCTTAAAAGCAGCAAGAGAAAAGCAGTCAGTCACCCATAAAAGAGCTACCATAAGACTTTCAGCTGATTTCTCAACAGAAGCTTTGCAGACCAGAAGGGAATAGCAAGAAATATTCAAAGTGATGAAAAGCGAGGATCTACAACCAAGATTACTCTATTAGCAAAGCTATCATTTAGAATCAAAGGGCATATAAAGAGCTTCCCAGACAAGAAAAAGCTAAAGGCATTCATTACTACCAAACCAGAATTACATGAAATGTTAAAGGGTCTTCCTTAAGAAGGAGAAAAGATTAAAAATATGAACAATAAAATGGCAATATATACATATCTATCAACAATTGAATCTAAACATCAAAGTAAATGAACAAGCACAATAGAAACAGACTCATAGATACAGAGAACATTTTTATCACTGCCAGATGGGAGAGCAGTTGGAGGAATGGATAAAAAAGGTAAAAAGATTTTAAAAATTAAAATTAAGGGAGGCAGCATGGTGGAGGAGTAAATGGAAACCACACTAACCTCCTCCCAGGATCAATCTGGAATTACAACTAAATTGTGGAGAAATCATTCAGAACAAACAACTGAACAATAGTGAAAGAAGCCTTATAACTTCTGGCATACAGAAGAATCATCTTCAGCACTGACTGGTAAGGAGTGCAGTGGAGACGCAAGAAGGCTGGCTGGGTGCCCACAGGAGGCAGTGCCGGAGGGTTAATTAAGCAGCCAGTTGGATCCCCCTGAGAAGAATTGGGTCTAAATCCTAAGCTGGAATCCCCAGACTAGAACACAAGAGCCCAAAAAGTGCACAGATAACAACCAGCAGCAAAAAGCGACAGGGTTGCTCTCTGCCAGAGATGGATGGCTGGAGATACAAAGAGCCATTTAAAGGACCAATACATAAATTTTCATTTGCAGTCACTTACCCGGGGCTCTCACAAAGGTGGGGGCAGATGCCTGAAGAGAGACTAGGGACAGAAGCTTTGGGGAGAGAACTGAGAGAGTAGCCAAAGGGATCCTGGTGCTGAGTCATCACCCATACAGCAGCAGCCATCACGCTCAGGTAGTCCACTCCCCTCCAAGCAGCAGCAGCCTGAGGAAAAACAATAGCACCAACCCCAGGAGGAATTCTGCCCCAGCCTATGGGGCTTAAGCCTGACTGCTGAATGCAGAGTGACTAGATTAACAACTGAAGGAGACAGTAGATCCCTGGCAGGCTTGGAGCAGGCCACCTAGGTCAGATGCGGTCAACATCTGACATCACCAGAGGAAGATCCAGAAAGGAAAAACAGTGGTAAATACTAGAGGCTACCAAGATGAAACCCAGTGTGGTCTTCTCCATGATTAGCAATATTTTCTTTCCTGCAATAGCTTTTTAACATTCATTTCTTGTCCAGCAAGTTTGTGCATATTAAGTCACTAGATTTTATACTATAGTTTATTCCTTTCCTTTCTTATAATAGTCTTAGTCTCTTTACACCCTTACTAATATTGCTTCATTTGCTATGGATAGTGGGTTTGTGGGGTGGAGATATTTTTGTGGTTGTGGGTTTATTCCCTGGGCTTTGTAATTTTGTTCTGACAGCACCTGCACAACAGCATACAAGATGTGGTAGTCAGAGTGACCCTCAGCCAACCAGCTGGAGGGAAGGACCCACCAAAGAAAGACCCAACAACAATCAAAACCCACTTATATCCAGAAGGCCAACATAAATAGCATCCCAAGAGCAGCAACTTCAGGAGATCAAGGATACTGCACCACTGAATCTCACAGGTCTCCTACCATAGAAGTTCACACTACATGCTCAGGGAGTCAGAACAGATCAATTTAAGAAGCAGAGACTGATAATAAGAGT
This sequence comes from Glossophaga mutica, assembly GCA_039655065.1. Classification (NCBI taxonomy): domain Eukaryota; kingdom Metazoa; phylum Chordata; class Mammalia; order Chiroptera; family Phyllostomidae; genus Glossophaga; species Glossophaga mutica. The sequence goes on from CM077303.1 coordinate 166,977,799, forward strand.
CTCACAAAGAATGGGAAGACAAAGAAACAAACCCCAAATGAAAGGAAAGGAGGAAGCCTCAGAAAGGATGCTAAATGAAATAGGGGCAAGTCAACTATCAGATATTGAGTTCAAAGCAATGATTATAAGGAAGCTCAATGAGCTCACTGATAATTTCCAAAAGCTACAGGGAAACTACAATGAACTCACTGCAAACTATATCAACATGAAAAAGGAAATAGAAACTATCAATAAGAGCCAAGAGGAAATGAAGAATACAATTTCTGAACTGAAGAACACAGTAGGAGGAATCAAAGGCAGGCTAGATGAAGCAGAGGATGAAATCAGCAATCTAGAGGACAGGATAGAAAAAATTCCCAGGAAGGAAAAAAGTCTCAAAAAAATGGAGAAGTATTAAGGGAACTGCAGGACAATATGAAATATAATAATATCCATATAATAGGGATACCAGAAGGAGAAGAAGAAGAGCAAGGGATAGAAAACCTATTTGAAAAAGTAATGATGGAAAACTTCCCTAATTTGATGAGAGAAAAAGTCACACAAATCCAGGAAATAGAGAGTCCCAGTCAAGAGGAACCCAAAGAGGCCCATGCCAAGACATCATAATTAAAATGGTAAAACTCAAAGACAAAGAGAGAATCTTAAAGGCAGCAAGGGAGAAACAGGAAATAGTGTACAAGGGAGCCCCGATAAGGTTAGCAGCTGACTTCTCAATGGAAATGCTCCAAGCCAGAAGGGAATAGCAAGGAATATTCCAAGTAATGAAAACCAAGGGCCTGAAACCAAGACTACTGTATCCAGCAAGGCTCTCAATTAAAATGGAAGGTCAAATAAGGAGTTTCCCAGACAAAAGAAGACTCAAAGAATACACCTCCGCCAAACCAGCCCTGCAAGAGATGCTAAAGGGACTGCCTTAAGAAGAGGAAGAAAAAGAATGAGAGAGAGAGGAGCACAGGTACAAAGGGGGGGAAATGAATAAGTACCTATCAATAATAACCTTAAATGTTAATGGATTGAATGCTCCAATTAAAAGATATAGAGTAGCTGAATGGATAAGAAAACATGATCCACACATATGCTACCTACAAGAGACCTGCCTCAGAACAAAAGACCTACACAGACTGAGAGTGCAGTGTTGGAAAAAAATATTCCAAGAAAATGGACAGGAAAAAAAAGCCAGGGTGGCAATACTTATATCAGACAAAATAGACTTCAAAACAAAGACCATAAAAAGAGACCCAGAAGGACATTTCATAATACTCAAGGGAAGAATCCATCAAGAAGACAAAAACATTATAAACATATATGCACCCAACATAGGCACACCCACATGTATAAGAAAAATCTTGAAGGACTTCAAGAAAGATATAGACAGCAACACACTTATACTAAGGAATATTAACATCCCACTGTCAAAAATGGGTAGATCTTCCAAACAAAATATCAACAAGGATATCGCAGCATTGAACAATACCTAGATCAAATATATGGAATCTTTCATCCCAAAGAAGCAAAATACACGTTCTTTTCTATTGCACATGGAACATTTTCAAAGATATACCACATGAGAGGACACAAAACAAGCCTCAACAAATTCAAGAAAATTGAAATAATATCAAGCATTTTCTCCAACCACAAGGGACTGAAACTAGAAACCATCCTAAAGGAAAAATCTCAAAAACACTACAATTCATGGAGACTGAACGGCATGCTATTAACAGGTTAAGAATGAGATCAAGGAAGACATCAAAAAGTTTCTGTAAACAAATTAAAATGAACTAACAACAGTCCAAAACTTATGGGATACAGCAAAGGCAATCCTGAGAGGGAAGTTCATAGAGATACAGGTCTACCTAAAAAAGATAGAAACATTTCAAATAAACAACTTTACCCTACATCTACAAGAACTGGAAAACAACAACAAACAAAGCCTACAGTGAGTAAAAAGAAGGAAATAATCAAGATCAGAGCAGAATTAAACAGCATAGAGACGAAAAGCAACAATTCTAAGGGTCAATAAATTCAGGTGCTGGTTCTTTGAAAAGATAAATAAATAAAATCAACAAGCCTTTAAGCAGACTCATCAAGAGAAAAAGAGAGAGGACCCAAATAAACACAATCAGAAATTAAAGAGGAGAGATCACAACTGATACAACAGAAGTACAAAGGATCATAAGAAATTACTACAAAGAACTATATGCCAAGAAACTTGAAAACCTGGGTGAAATGGACAAATTTATAGAAAAACATACTCTTCCAAAACTGAATGAAGAAGAAGCAAAAAGCCTGAACAGACTGATAACAGCTGGCAAGATCAAAGCAGTAGTCAAAAGACTCCCAGAACACAAAAGTCCTGGACTAGAGAGTTTCACAGGAGAATTTTACAAAACATTTAAAGAAGAGCTAACCCCTATCCTTCACAGACTGTTCCAAAAAATCAAATAAGAGGGAAGACTCCCAAACTCTTTTTATGAAGCCAGTATCATTCTAATCCCAAAACCACATAAAGACACACTGAAGAAAGAAAACTACAGAGCAATATTGTTGAAGAACATAGATGCTAAAATCCTCAACAGAATGTTGACAGATCACATCCAGCAATACATTAAAAAGGTCGTACACCATGATCGAGTGGGATTCATCCCAAATTGATACGAGGATGGTACAATATTTGCAAATCAATAAACATAATACATCACATAAACAAAAGGAAAGACAAAAATCACATGATCATATCAATAGATGCAGAAAAAGCATTTGACAAGGTACAGCATCCATTTATGATAAAAACACTCAGCAAAGTGGGAGTAGAGGGAGCATACCTCAACATAACACAGGCCATATATGAGAAATCTACAGCCAACATCATACTCAATGGACAAAAACTAAAAGCCTTCCCACGAGGATTAGGAACAAGACAATGATGTCCACTTTCACCATTTCTATTCAACAGAGTATTAGAAGTCCTAGCCACAGTGATCTGACAAGAAAAAGAAATAAAAGGCATCCAAATTGGAAAGGAGGAAACAAAACTGTCATTAGTTGCAAATGACATGAGAGTGTACATAGAAAACCCTATAGACTCCACCAAAAAACTACTCAATCTAATAAGTGAATTTGGCAAAACAACAGGATACAAAGTCAATATTCAGAAATCAAAGGCATTTTTGTACACCAACAGTGAAATATCAGAAACAGAAATCAGGAAAACAATCCCATTTGATATAGCAGCAAGAAAAATACAGTGCCTAGGAACAAACCTAACCAAGGAGGTAGAAAGACCTGTACTCAGAAGACTACACAACGCTGAAGAAAGAAATTAAGGAAGACAAAAACAAATGGAAGCATATATCATGTTCATGGATTGGAAATTAACATCATCAATATGACCATACTACCCAAAGCAATTAATAGATTCAGTGCAATCCCTATTAAAGTACCAATGACATATTTCACAGATATAGAACAAACATTTCAAAAATTTCTATGGAATGTAAAGTATTGGACTAATACAGTAGCCATTGGCACATGTTAGCTCTTGAATACTTGAAATGTGACTAATGAATTTAAATTTAAATTTAAATTTACGTAATTGCATGCGGTTAGTGGCTTTTGTATTGAATAGCACAGCCTACACTTTGGTAAATAATGTTTAGTGGGTCTTTATTATGAAATCGCATAACAGGTCCTTCGCTTACAGCACCTGATTTTGGCTGGCTTATCCATCCACTGTACTGTCCCCTCCTCTAAACTTGGTCCCTCCACCCAGCTTCTCTGGTCATATTTCCATCCCTTACATTTGTGCTCAGCTGATTGTCATATCTGGCCTTTGGAAGTGAAGTTCTCATTCTAGTTCCCCTATGAGTCTCTCATGGGTTACAGGTGTACCCATGAACTCTCTTTCTCCTCAACTTTTGGAGTTAGTCTGGCTGGAGCTCCCCGCGAGTCACCATCAGACTCAAGCTGATTTGTGCGTGGGTCCCTCAGAGAGTGCCAGGGAGGTGCAGAGCCTGAAGGCGCCAGTGAGGTAGGTGCTGCACGGATCCACCACAGCACACTTGGTCTAAATCGCTCTAACATCTGGAGTCCTACTGCAGTGGTCAGCCACAGAGTGGGTCCCTGCCTGGTGTAGACAAGTGGCCCTGGTGAGTCCAGTTTATGCTTCAGGTCCCCAAGTCAGTAAGGCACAAGCCCAAACAGTGGGCAGTGAAGGGGTGTGGCATGAGGAGTCCAGGGTCTCCTAGTGGGTGTGGCTCCAGGGGTGATTCTAAATCTTCCTCCTCACATAGCTGAGTTGCTTCTCTCCATCTGTCTGGTAAATCTTTGTCTACGCCAGCTGCTGGTTTGTTACCTAACCACACATGCACATTCTGCAAACTGAAATTGTATTTACACAAATGTTCAATTGAATTAGAAATCCCTCCACATTATCACAAAACATTTAAATGGTGCTTTTTATCAATAAAGCCTATGAATCATTAGTAGAGTCCTTAAATATAATTTCAAATGTTGTACATTTTTAATAATTGTAAAATAGTTCTTTAGCATGTACTTATGCAGAATTCTTCACTGACTTTCAAGAATATAAAGATATCATTCTTAAAGAGTTGGCAGTTTTGCAGTCACTGGCATAACGGGATAAAAAGTTATATTCTTGCAAGTTCATATTTCTCATTTTAAAAACTCAAAAAGATTTATTTGAAATTTATGCAAATTCATACTTAATATATTTCCTAATAATTGGCTTTTAAAATTATAATTAGGGTTTAAAAGTAATACTTTTTTTTTCAGTAAGTGCTGTATAAATGGCCCTCTCCTTCAATCTCTTTTAGTTTCTCCCAGCATGCTAAGCCAAATATTTCTTTTTCTGTGTGCTGTGACTTGAAACGGGCAGCAGTACCCAGATTACTTCTGCCCCACTTCCATTCAGCCTCCCAAAAGCTGCCTCTATTTGTGACACAAGCCCCCCCTACTCTGGACACCCCACAGCTGGCAGTCTCTGGTCTCTGCCTTGCTTTGGCAAGTGGATGAGCTACTTGCATGTGCTTTAATGCAGCCTTAGCGTGACTCTCTTGTTCTGCACATTTCATGTCCTTTCTTTCCAGTGAAGTTGTATGTTCTTCAAGGGTAGTATCTATGGATTTACTACTCTTGGATAATTCAGGTCCTTAAAAATTCTCAACAAGAGACTTCCGGCCAAGATGGAGGCATAGGCGGACACGCTGTGCCTCCTCTAACAACCAAAATTAAGGACAACAAATATTTAGAAGCAAGAAAACAACCAGAACTTATAGAAAATTGAACTGTATGGAAGTCCGACAACCATTCATCCAGACCGGTAAGAGGGGCGGAGTCTCGGCAGGAGAAAGTGGAGGTACGGACCAGGAACGCAAGCAGCATCTGCAGGCAGTTCCCAGGTGCACAGGTGGCGGCTGGCGGTCCCCGGGCCCACAGGCAGCAGCTGGCGGACCCCGGGGCACAGGGGGGCAACTGTGCAGACCCAGTGAAGCCGCACAAGGTGGCTGGCTGACCAGGTGGTCCCACATTCGCGCACGGAGACGGTCCAGGCAGAGGGGTAGTGGCGGAAGGGACTGAATCCAGGATAGAGCGGAGCAGGCGCCATTGCTCCCTCTCAGACCCCACCCCCACCTAAAGCATCACAACCCAGCGACTGGGCTGCCCCGCACTGGGGAGCGTCAGAGGCTCCACTCTTCACTAGTAACAGCACGAGCGCGTGCGCAGATAATCCAGGTGAAGGGGAAGCAGCGGAAAGGGCCGGAGTCCAGGAGAGAGCGGAACAGGCACCATTGTTCCCTCTCAGACCCCGCCCCCACCTATAGCGTCACAACCCGGCGACTGGGCTGCCCCACCCTGAGGAACACCTAAGGCTCCACCCCTCATACGTAATAGCTGCGACAAGACTAAAACCAAAACAACAACAACAACAAAAAACCCACCAAAAATGGCTCAAACCGGAAAACAAATAAAAGCCCCAGAGCCAATTCCTCTAAGCAATGAAGAGATAGCTAACCTATCAGATGCACAGTTCAAAGCACTGGTCATCAAAATGCTCACAGAATTGGTTGATTTTGCTCACAAACTAGATGAAAAAATGCAGGCTACAATCCGTGAAATGAAGGAAGATGCATGGGGAACTGACAGAGATGGAAGGAAAACTGGGACTCAAATCAATGGAGTGGACCAGAAGGAAGAAACTAACAACCAAACAGAAAACGAGGAAGAAACAAGAATTCAAAAAAATGAGGAGAGGCTTAGGAATCTCTGGGACATCGTTAAACGTCCCAACATCCGAATTATAGGGGTCCCAGAAGGGGAAGAAGAAGAGCAACAAGTGGAAAACTTATTTGAACAAATAATAAAGGAGAACTTCCCCAATCTGGCAAAGGAAATAGACTACCAGGACGTCCAGGAAGCTCAGAGAGTCCCAAAGAAGCTGGACCCAAGGAGGAACACACCAAGGCACATCGTAATTACATTAGCCAAGATTCAAATGAAGCAGAGAATTCTAGAAGCAGCAAGGGAGAAGGGGACAGTCACCTACAAAGGAGTTCCCATGAGACTGTCAGCTGATTTCTCAAAAGAGACCTTACAGGCAAGAAGGGGCTGAAAAGAAATATTCCAAGTCATGAAAGTCAAAGACCTACAACCAAGATTGCTCTACCCAGCAAAGCTGTCATTTAGAATGGAAGGGAAGATAAAGTGCTTCTCAGATAAGGTCAAGTTCAAGGAGTTCATCATCACCAAGCTCTTATTATATGAAATGTTAAAGGGACTTATCTAAGAAAAAGAAGATAAAAATACGACAGTGAAAAGACAGCAAACTCACAGCTATTAAGAACCATACCTAAAACAAAAGCAGACTAAGCAAACAGCTAGAACAGGAACAGAACCACAGAAATGGAGATCATATGGAGGGTTAGCAACAGGGGTGTGGGAGGAGGAGAGAGGGGGAAAAGGTACAGAGAATGAGTAGCATAGATAGTGGGTAGAAAATAGATGGGGAGGGCAAGAATAGTGTGGGAAATGTAGAAGCTAAAGAACTTATGACACATGGACATGAACTAAAGGGGGGAATGTGGGTGGGAGAGGGTGTGCAGGGTGGGGGGGGATGATGGGGGAGAAATGGGACAACTGTAATAGCATAATCAATAAAATATATTAAAAAAAATTAAAAAAAAATTCTCAACAAGAATTACAAGATCCAAAACTAATTTACTTAAATTAAGGAGTGAAATTTATTTTCTTTCTATCTTCCTGAAAGGAGGCTAATATAACATTATCTATCTATCTATCTATCATCATCATCAACATATTTCTGTTTCTCTCATCTGCCTTTAGTGCTTGTGTGAATTTCCATCTGTTCTGCCAGGGGCATCTCCTTGCCTTGGGGGGATTAGGATTATTAGACAGAAATGCAAAAAGAAGGAATGAATCAATGCTAAGTGTTTGATATCCAAAATGGGATGTTTGAGTTCGAAGCCAGGCTTGAAAATCAGACTTTGAAATAGAGGAAATGTTTTCTAAGTTTCTTAAGCTTCCTTTAATGCAGCAAAAGCTAGGGGACTTGGATTGTAGGCTTTTCTATAAGCCGAGGCTGTGAAATACATGGGAAATCAGAGAAGCTGGTGCCTTTCAGTCCAGGGGATGTAGAATCCAGAGGCAGAGGAATCCAGTGTCGGACGTCTGAGTCCCGACTTCCCTCCTTGGATCAGCATCCCGGTGTGGGGCTGGTTTTAGATGGGGAGAGAGGGAAGCTGGAAGCTGAGGAGGCTTATTGTATGCCCTGTTCCCCATTTTGAGGTCTCTTAGAGAAGAAGAAGTAAGATTATATTGACAGATTCCAAGCAGACATAAATGGTGGTGGTGGGGTGGAGGGGCACTATTTAACCTAATATACGGGCAGAGGGAAAAATAAACACTGAACACTTTACTCAAAAGTTGCTGATGTAACTGAAACGGATTATTTCAACATGATGAGGCTGAGGTACCTAGAACTGGTGAGTTTAGATAGCCCTTCCCCACCCTGGCCACTACCTAAAAGGATGGGGACTCATTAGGGAAATTAAACTGTTAACAGAAAGTGAACAAGTTACATTTTATATTTGTACCTGAGTAGTGCTGAGGTTGAAATTGTCACATCACTGTATATCTGGCTAGCTTTTACTCCAAAAGGAAATGAAAGAAACAGTAGTAACAAATCACTACAATTAAAGCAGATCACAAGCAAAATAGTACGGTTTGTGGGAGCATAGAATGGAGAAGGAAGAGGAGAAAATGATTATATTAGAAAACTACATTTAAAAGGAACAAGTACAATTCATCAAAAAGTACTTCTCCTTAGCTTGGAGTTTCTTGGCAACTAAGAACAGAAGGCAAAGATGAATGATTATAAGGACTTATTATTTGGTTCAAGGAAGCGCACCATATTGCCTAGAGATTAAAAAAATGTTTTGAAAATACTGGATTTGAGAGGACTCAGTCATAAAGAGCATTTATAAAGGGAACAAGGACTATGGTGAAATGTTATTTCTTTAATAGGAATTCTACAGGAAGTCCAAGGGCATTTTCTTATGGCATTTCTTATATCTAGCTTTAAATAAGGAGGCACTATTAATTTGAGGTTCTGAAGGCTTTTGTGTGAAAGGCTAGAATAATACAGTCTGAGTATATAACTTTCTGGTTAAAAAAAAACGTTAGAGAATCATCTATAGATATTGCACTCTCTAATATGTTAGCCACTAGCCATACAGGTTATTTAAACTTAAATTTGAATTAATTAAAGTAAAACAAAATTAAATATCCAATTTCTCTATTACACTAGTCATATTTTAACTACTCAGTGGCCACATGTGACTAGTGGCTGCTGTACTGGACATTGCAGAGAAATTTCCATTACTTCAAAGAGTTCTATTGGACAGACCCTGGAGGAATACATGGGTGTAAATTGTAGGTAAGAATTCCTTTTCAAATAATTCAGTAATGAGGTCATTTGTGAGAAGTATGTTAAGATACAAAATTTTAGATAAACTCTGGAAATATTTTAAATTATACTAAAGAAAAGTTAAATAAAATGTTAAAATAAGAACTTCCTCTTATACAGCAATTTTCAACCTTTTTCATCGCATTGCACACATTAATTACTAGAATTCTGTGGCACACCAAAAATATATTTTTGCTGATCTGACAAAAAAAAGATATGATTTTGATTCATTCATGCCAGACATCTGTTGTTCTGTTGGCTGTTGTAATTTATTTTTTATTTGTTAATCTACGGGTAAAGAGGTTAGTGTCCCTGACTAAATAGTCAGGTATTGCATGTTTTAAAAATTCTTGTGGCACACCTGGTTGAATATTTCTGCTCTTACCTAATACCATATACAAAAATCAAATGGATTAAAGACCTAAATGTAAGACCTAAGACTATAACATTCTTAACAAGAAAAGATATGACAAAACTTTATGACATTGGATTTGGCAATGATTTCTTGGATATGACACCAAAAGCATAGGCAACAAAAGAAAAGAGTTTAGCCTTTACCAAAATTAGAGACTTTTGTGCATCAAAGGACACTATCAATAGAGTATGAAGCAAACCTACGGAATGGGATAAAATATTTGCAAATCACATCTGATAAAGGATTAATATCTAGAATATATGAAGAACTCAACAACAAAAAAGAAAACAATCCAATTACAAAGTGGGCAAAGGACTCGAATAGACATTTCTCCAGTAATGATCTACAAGTCACCAGTAAGCACATGAAGAGATGCTCAACATTACTAATCATTAGGAAATGCAAATCAGACTCACAGTGAGAGTCACACCCAATGTGATGACTATTATCATAAAAACCAGAAACCAAGTGTTGGCCATGATGAGAGAAATTGTAAGACTTGCGCATTGCTGGTAGGAATGTAAAACAGTGAAGCTGCTGTGGAAAGCAGTATGGCAACTTTCAAAAAAGAATAAAGGTAGAATTATCATTTGATCCAGCAATTCCATTTCTGGGCATATGTACAAAAGAATTGAAAGCAGAAACTCAAATGGATATTTGAACACCAGTGTTCATAGCAGTGTTGTTTACAATAGTCAGAAGGTACAAACAACCCAAAGGTTCATTGATGGGTGAATGAATAAACAAAAGGTGGTATATACAAACAGTGGAATATTATTTAGTCTTGAAAAGGAATGAAATTCTGGCTCATGCTATAGCATGGGTGAAACTTGAAGACATTATGCTAAGTGAAATAAGCCAGTTACAACAGGACAGGTATTGCATGATTCCTCTTATAGGAGATACTTGCAATAGTCAAATTCTTAGAGACAGAAGTTAAATGGCAGTTACCAAGGGCTAGTGGGAAGAGGGATTGGGAGTTAGCGTTTAATGGGTATAGAGTTTCAATATTAGATGAAGAGAAATTTCGGGAGCTGGATATTGGTGATGGTTGCATAACAATGTGAATATACTTAATGCCACTGAAAGATACACTTAACATTGGTTAAAATGGAATATTTTATGTTATGAGCATTTTACCACAATAAAGAAATATTTACCAAAAAAAGAGAGAGAATCTCGAAGGAAGAAACAGTCTCTCTTCTGAACTTGCTGCTGCATGAACTCCTGCTGCTGGTATCTGGCAACCAGAAGCAGGGCTACCTGCAAACACGCTGACTTGCTGAGGATGGTGAGGCAGGAAAATGAAAAAAGCCCACATCACTGGGGGTGTCAGCGAGTTCCTAACCCAATCCTGGGATCACCCCACCTCCATCTTCCTGTTCTCTAAATTTTCTTTACTTTTAAGAAAAACAGCTTCGCATGGGTCTACTTGACATTTAGATGGCTCATTTACATTCAACAAACTTCAAAATTATCATACATAAGTTGGACTTTTTTTCTTTCTCTGTACAGCTTTGTGAATTGAAACATATAGATTCATGCTACCACCACTACATCAGCACCCAGAGTGGTTTGATCCCCCTCCAAAACTCCCTGTGTTGTATACCTTCACGGTCACATTCTACTCCCAAACTCCTGGAAACTACTCATCTGTTCTTCATTACTAAGGTTTTGTCTTTTTGAGAATGTCAAGGAAATAAAATCATACAATAGGTAACCTTTTGAGACTGGCTTCTTTTACTTAACATAATACCTTTGAGAGTCATCCAGATTGTTGGATATATCAGTGGGTTTTTTTATTACTGAATAGTATTCCATTGTATGGATATACCAAAAATTTTAAATCCATTTACTGGTTGAAGGACATTTTTCCCCAACTTTTAGCAAATATGAATGAAATCTTTATAAACATTTGAATGTTCATAGGTTTTTGGATGACCATAAGAATTCTAAGATAAATACCCAACAGTGGCATTGCTGGATCATTTGATAAATGTATTAGAAGAATCTACCAAAGCATTTCCCAGAGGGGCTATATCTTTTGCATTCCCACCAGTGGAGTGTCAATTGCTTCACATCCTGTCAGCACTTAATATAATACAAACATGCAGTGTGGGGCAAAAGTAGGTTTACAGTTGTGAATATGCAAAACACAGAGTTTACTCATGTATTATTTATTCATTGTTGTATTATTTTTCATGTGAACAACTGTAAACCTGCTTTTGCCCCACCCTGTATTTTAAGTTCCTGGCATGGTGAAAGGTGTCAGGGATAGAAAGGTAAACAAGGCATAATTCCTGCTCCCAAGGAGTTTGTGGTCAAATTTAGTAAAAGCCAATAGCAATAACTACATCAAGGTCACATAGCATAATTCTCCTAAACATTACTAAGTTACTTTGATAAAGCAAATGTAGCATTTGTAGAGAATCAGAACAAAGAAAAGTAAAGTCATTTCTGGGGAAACAGGAAGAATTTTGTGGTTAATCATTTGCTGTGCTGTGAATATCTTTACTCCATGATTAATACTTCATATATTGTTATTTTGCTTCATGATGGCATGCCAATCATGATTTTATATCAGCATGTTCAATTTCAGAAAAGATTTTGTTTTTGCCACTTTGAAATACAGCTCTTTTTTTCTCTAGTCAAGGTGGGTCTGTTATTAGAATTCTGACACTTTTCAAGATTAGGAAGCACAATTAAATACAAGAATGAACCACCACTTCCTTACTAGGTCAGAGTGCTCTTGGTCAATAGTTAATTTGGTAGATATTGTTAAGCTTGCATTATCTATGCAGTAGGATATTCAAAACAGAAAAAAGGTACACTAGTTTAGTATGTGTCTAGTCTAAATTGATAAATTCTCTGATGTTTCTTAGAAGCAAATGCTCTGTCTCCCCTCATGTTTAAGATTTCTGCTTTATTGAATTTAGTATTCTCTTTCTTCTGGAATGTGTTCTTTCAGGATGTAGACTTTTATAAGGGCTGACTTTTTTTCCCTAGGTAGAGTGGGGAAATTCTTTCGTGGAAAGAGACAGGTACAGTGCCTCCTTTTACCCCTGGGGTTAAACTCAGTGACTTCTCTTCTTCCCTACATGAGGTGACACTTTCTCTTAGCTTGTTTGCTTATTGTACCTGGTGACTTTGCAATAGCCATCAATGACTGATTGTAAATTGAGTCACCAGCCAGAGACCAGGTTCTTCGATGTCTTCCTTTCTGGCTTATTACTTGCCACTAGGTTTTATACTTAAGGTTTTTTTCCTTAAGAAATTAGTAATTTTTTATAGTACTAATGGGGCTATTCAGATTCAGATATTGTATTGGAAATGGCTTTTTTTGATCCTCTGAACCTCTTCTTAGCTAAACTTTAAATTCAAAACAGGGTGGAAAAATCTCCTTTTCTCCTTCAGACATGGCTCAGCCAGGGGCCTTTGGGGAATAATGTGAGATCAGGGGCTAGGCTGGGCAGTGTCTCATGTCCCTTCTTCTTCCCATCAGGATGAGATGGCTCTGACTGAGAGGCAGCACAACTAGTGCTTAGCAATAGGAATTCCTATTCAGTTAGACAGTGATTCTCAGAGTAGTTGAGGACCAGCGGTATCAGTGTCACCTGACCTGTGAGCTGTTAGGAAATGCACATTCTTTGCTCTTTTCGCTGATATTAAAGTTTGAGAACCATTGGTTTAAAGGTACCTGGGTTCTCCAGGTAGGCCTGGCCTCTTGTAAAACATCCCTGGGGTGCTGGCATTATCTCCATGGGAAACACGGTGTTTAAGAACATAGGCACGAAACACAAGTCTTAAATTTTAATTCTAGATTTACCTCTTAACAGCTGTGTGAATTTAGGAAAGGTATTTATTATAAGTCTCAATTTCTTTCTCTCTAAAATAGGTTGAGTGGATATAAAATTTCAGAGTACAAATCAGTCATGCCAAAAATAACTTTCTTTTTTTTTTTTGATAACTGATCTTTATTGCTATCCTGAGACTACATTCTACTCGATGGAAAGAACCCTTAATTTTAGTCAATAAAGACTAATAATTAATTCTTCAAGAAGGGAAATTCAATCACAGTATGCTACCTGGCCATGCAATGAAACAATATTTTCACAATCAAAACAGTATAAATATAGCTTACAATTCAACTAAAATTTATGATGTAATTATTTTGGGAGGTCAGAGGATGGGAAGGTGAAGGTAGTGGTAGTGGTATATGTTTGTCTACCATAATGGAAAATTATAAGAAAATATTTAATATTGAGAAATCATTATAAGAACATCATTTGCAAATAAGAAAATAAACAAGAATAAGCTTAAGAAGTTGAAAATTGTGACTCTCAAGATTTAGGCTAGGAAGAATGGGAGGAGTAGGATAGAAGATTACTAGTTTTTGTGGTAATTCTTTTATTTTTAATTTTTATTCCTTTATTTCATTTTATTTTCTCTCTCTTTTTTTATTGTTGTTCAAGTACAGTAGTCTTCATTTTCCCCTCACCAATCCTCCCACCTCATCCACCCCCACATCTCACCCTCAGTCCTACCCGCCTTTGACTTGGCTCATGTGTCCTTTACACATGTTCCTTGATAACCCTTCCCATTTTACCCCCATTATCTCCTCCCATCTCCCCTCTGGTTACTGTCAGTTGGTTCTTTATTTCAATGTCTTTGGTTATATTTTGCTTGCTTATTTGTTTTGTTGATTAAGTTCCTCTTATAGGTGATATCATATGGTATTTGTCTTTCATCACCTGGCTTATTTCACTTAGCATAATGCTACCCAGTTCCATCCATGCTGTCGAGAAGGGTAGGAGTTCCTTCTTTCTTTCTGCTGCATAGTATTCCATTGTGTAAATGTACCACAGTTTTTTGATCCACTCATTTACTGATGGGCACTTAGATTGCTTCCAACACTTAGCTATTGTAAATTGTACTGCTATAAACATTGGGGCGCATAGGTTATTTTCAATTGGTGTTTCAGGCTTCTTAGGGTATAATCCCTGCAGTGGAATTGCCGAGTCAAAAGGCAGTTCCGTTCTTAGTTTTCTGAGGAAATTCCATACTGTTTTCCACAGTGCCTGCACCAGTTTGCATTCCCACCAATGATGTACTAGGCTTCCCTTTTCTCCACGACCTTGCCAATACTTGCTGTTTGTTGATTTGTTTATGATGGCCATGTTGACCTGTGTGAAGTGGTATGTCATTGTGGTTTTAATTTGCATTTCTCTGATGGCTAGTGATGCTGAGCATGCTTTCAGATATCTCTGGGCCCTCTGTATGTCCTCCTTGGAGAAGTGTCTGTTCAGGTCCTTTGCCCATTTATTAATTGGGTTGTTTGTCTTCCGGGAGTGGAGTTGTATGGGTTTTTTTTTTTTTATATTTTAGAGATCAAACCTTTGTCCAAGGTATCATTTGCAAATATATTTTCCCATATGGTTGGTTCCCTTTTCATTTCCTGATGTTTTCTTTAGCCCTGCAGAAACTTTTTGTTTTGATGAAGTCCCATTTGTTTATTCTTTCCTTTATGTCCCTTACATTAGGGGACATATCAGTGAAAATATTGCTGCATGGAATATCTGAGATTTTCCTTCATATGTTCTCCTTTGGATTTTTATAGTGTAACAACTTATACTTAAGTCTTTTATTCATTTTGAGCTTATTTTTGTATATGGTGTAAGTTGGTGGTTGAGTTTCAGTTTTTTGCATATAGCTGTCCAGATCTCCCAACATCATTTATTGAAGAGGCTATTTTTACTTCATTTTATGCTTCTGCCCCCTTTGCCAAATATTAATTGACCATAGAGACTTGGATTTATTTCTGGGCTTTCTATTGTGATCCATTGATCTATATGTCTGTTCTTATGCCAATACCAGACTGTTTTGATTACTGTGGACTTGTAATATAGTTTGATGTCAGGTATGGTGATCTCTTCTACTTTGTTCTTCTTTCTCAAAATTGCTGTGGCTATTCGGGGTCATTTACATTCAATATATAAGTAAAATAAGCAAGTCCTAAGGGGAAGTGCTACATCAAAGAATGCTCCTTCTTTACTAATACTTGCTTTGTGTTTTTAGCATTGGGAAGTAATCCAACACCTAAAAGTGATTCAACTCCTGCCTTCTGAGACAAATTTTGAAGATAAATTCTTTAGTAAATTTCTTCTTAGTTCCCTTCCAAGCCACAGTCCACAGGTATGCCGTAGCCAGCTCATACCAGCCCCTGAGAGCTGATTGTTAGATTTTTTTCAAGAGTTTTGTAAGCCAGTCACTAAACTTAACCAGTATTAAACATTAAATTATATAAACTTATACTTAAATAAATTATGTTAAAAAACAAAGGTTGTAATTACTCAAACTTACTACTTCCCAGTTATTTTTTTCCACATTTTACTATTACCTATGCTGTTGAGGTTATTTATGTCCATTGTGTCTGCAAGGGAAAATATTGTACTGGTGTGCCACAGCACACCTCTTCCAACTCCTCACTGTAGCTTGAAATCTGCCATGTTGGGAATATTGACACTATGGAAATTGGCAACCATTGAAAAGAGTGTTTCTCCCCCACCCCCAGAGTGTTAGTTGCTAAACATTTATCAGAATACCACACTGCTTTCTCATCATTTATTATCCATCCAGTATTTTATATTAAAACTATATGGTTTGGTTCCTGGAATGAAAACTAGCAAGCAGAGGATAAAGTATCAATTTGGCTACAGATGACCATCAAGTATTATTTTTAAGTATCTACTATACCCCACTGAGATTCAGACATACTTAGATAAATATGTTTACTCTGCCACTTATCAGCGTGTGTGTCCACAGTAAACTCATCCAACTTCCTCAGTAAATCTGGTGAACTTCGTCTCTTAGAGCCAAGCCAAGGCCTCTTTAAGAAGAATGGAAATAATGATAAGAACTTCACAGAGTTATTCTAAGGATTATATGAGAAAATGTATGTAAAGTTCCTGGTACATAATAGATAGTGAGCATTGGTCTTCCCTTCCATTGCTATAGGGTTTGCAAAATACTAAAGAAGTTTAAGTCATGATCTGTTTCCACAAGAGCTAACAATCTTCTTATTTTAATGAAAATATTATTATTAAATCATAATGTACTTTGTGAAAAATAATGTAAATTAATACATGTTTTATACTAAATTAGAAATGAAGTGACCTTGAGATTTTTTGCCTTGATTTTGAAAGGAATATTTTCATATAAATATAATAAAAGTTAACATATGCCATTGCAAAAAAAAAAAAGAAGAAGAAAGAAAAGTATATATATACTTACACACTCTCTCTCTATATATATATATAATATATATATGTATACATATATACATATATACTCACACATATATAAAACATGTGCATATACACTATATATGTATTTAATATATTTAATATACAAGGGTGGGCAAAAGTAGGTTTATGAAGTATTCCCTAAAGCACACAAAACAACTGTAAATCTACTTTTACCCACTCCTGTATATGTGTAGTTTAAGTTTAAATTGCAAGCTGCCTTAGTTTCAGGTTCTCCCAAAAGCAGAGCCTGAGATAAGATTTTGTGGTGCAGGTATTTTGGGGGGAAGGAGATTCTAAGAAACAGAAGTGAGAAAATAGGGAGAGTAAGATAGTGAAGGAGGAAGTGAACAAGATAACAAGATCACTGCTATAGATAAGAGGGATTCTGGAGGCAGAATCTTCTAGAAACATCCAGAATGTTCCCCAGAATTGTCCATCTAACGAATGGGAGGATGAGGCATATATCCACCAGGTCTCAACTCTCATTGGTGAATATGGTTCCTCCAATTCTTTGCCCATTTTTATAACAATTTTGTTGTGCTTCATTATTATAATTTATGTACCATACAATCCATTCACTTAAAGTGCACAATGAAAAGCATTTAGTATAATTATAGATTTGTGCAACCATCACCACAACCAATTTTAAAACATTTTCATCACTCCAAAAAGAAACCCTGTACTCATCAGCAATTATTCCCCATTTTCTCCTAAAATTATTCCCCATTTTCTCCTAAAATTATTCTCCATTTTCTCTCTCCTCTCCCCCAGACTTAGGCAACCACCAATTAATCTACTTTCCACCTTTATGGATTTGCCTATTCTGGATAGTTCATGTAAATGGAATCATACAACACATGGTCTTTTGTGTTGGCTTCTTTCACTTAGCATAATGTTTTCAAGGCCCATCCACACTGTAGCATGTATGATTAATTCATGTCTTGTTATTGCCAAACAATATTCCCTTGTATGGATATACCGTGTTTTGTTTATACATTCATCATCACTTAATGGACATCTGGGTGACTTCACTTTTTGGCTTTTACAAATAATGCTGCTTTTGG
Organism: Glossophaga mutica; assembly: GCA_039655065.1. Classification (NCBI taxonomy): domain Eukaryota; kingdom Metazoa; phylum Chordata; class Mammalia; order Chiroptera; family Phyllostomidae; genus Glossophaga; species Glossophaga mutica. Next base: position 166,995,583 of record CM077303.1, read on the forward strand.
TTTTGTGTGGATGTAAGTTTTTATTTCTCTTCATTATATACCTAGGAATAGAATTTCTAGGTCAAATGGTAACTCTACATTTAACCCTCTAAGGAACTGCCAAAACAGCTATAGCATTTTACATTCCCACCAGCAGCAGATGAGGGTTCCGATTTCTCCACATCTTCCCCAGAACTTGTTATTATCTGACTTTCTGATTATAGCCATCCAGTGGGTGTGAAGTGGCGCCTCACTGAGTTTAAATCTGGCCCCTCAGCTTGTGACTCCCCTTGAACCTCCAGGCTGTGGTTGCTGGGTGGAAAGCAGAGTCATACGAGGTATTGATATTGATATTGATATTGATATTGATATTGATATTGATATTGATATTTGCACAGAACTTGACTCTAGGCTGAGGTGGAAGTAAGATGAGCAAAGGCATGTGGCATGAGAGAATACTTTTATGTATCTGAGAAGTTCGGAAAAGAAAGGGATCATATCGGGCTGGGGAGGCTCATGAGGATAGCTGGGTCTGATCTGGGTCTTACAAGACGGAAGAATTGGGATGGAAAGAGGAAGTCAGAGGACATTCTGAGCAGGGAATAGTGTGGCCGAGTGCTATGAAGTGGACACACGCATGGTGAAGGACGGTGAGCAGAACGGGCCTTGTAAAAGGGAGACGTGGGAAACCAGACAAGCTGGGTAGGCAGGTGCCAGGTGCCAAATGCCTTCAAGGCAGGCCCATTGGAATAGAGAAACTGAAGGTGACCTGACTTATGCCAGAGAGCACTTTGGTAGGGCTAGCCTTAGAGTCCAACCACACTCTGTCTAATTTTAGAGTCTCCATACCCCTGGCTAACTATCATTCATTCATGTAGTCATTCATTCAGTACAGATGTTGTGAGCCTTCTCTGTGGCAGGCACCACGGTGGGAGCTGAGTGTGCAAAGGTAAGTCAAATGCCTGCCTTTGTCTAAGGCTGGAGATGACACAGAACAGGGGTTTTTTAATGTAATGATAACAGCATGATAGCCAATATTTATGGAGGGCTACTTTGGGTCAGGCACTGTTCTAAGTGCTCTGAGTATTTTAACTCATTTAATCCTCACCACTATCCTGTGACAGACGTTCTATTATATTCCCAATAGATAAGGAAATTGAAGGCCTAAGGTGTTAAGTAATTTGCCCAAGTTATATAGCTGGTTAGCAGGTGGTGGTGCCTGGATTGTGACACATAGTCTTAATCAGTAGGCTGTGCTAGCCCCTTTTGGGGGAAGGTGAAGAGAAAAGCATCTGCATGGAGGAAGAAGTGAGGGCTCCGCTAGGAAGCTGCTGATTCAAACAGACTCCTAATCCACCCACCCCTCCTTCCTAGGGTTCAGGATGTAACCCTATCCTCTGCTGCTTGCCAAACATCCCCGCCCGGTCTTTCCTTACCCAAAAGATCAGGAACTGGAGAGGCCACAAGTCATTGCTTCACTGGTATCCAATCCCCTCCCCCTGCTAACAGCCCCCAGATTTTCCTTTGAGGGAACTCCAGTCTTTCTGGTGTCAAAGCCCTGTGTTTGGAGTGGGATTGGCCCCCACCTTCAGCTCTAGCGATGGCTGCAGGAATGGGTGGTAATCCAGGCCCAACCCAAGCAATCAGCCCCGGTGTTTCCCTCCTCGCAGTGATTGTACGTGCATGCCTTATAGTGAGCAGAGACAGCCTAAGGTGATCGGGAAGATGCAAGACTTTAGTTTGAGGTTTGAAGGAGAGACACGCTCTCACTCTCTCTGAACTCAGAAGAAGCACATTGCCCCAAAGGCAGTTGGCAATCACCTTGCAACCAGGAGAGAAGCCAGACTTGGAGTAAATCTGATACCATTGGAGGCCGAGCAGAAAAAGAGAAAGAAACCTTGCCCTTGGTGATATCATTGAACTGCTGCATCCAACCAGCCTAGCACTGCCTTATGTCTGGGCTTTCCTATTAGGCAAATCAATGTTTCCTTATGGCCTGAGCTAATTTGAATTGGGTTATGTTGAAACAAAAGGATTCCTTCATGATCAAGTTCTTCAGGAAGCCCTAGAACTAATCACCCCTCCAAGAATGCAGTCCAGACTTCTGCAGCCTCTGGCTTTCTGAGGACAACTCCAGACAGGAGTGGGTTATCCAACCCAATCTGCTTAAGAGCCACTTTCCCAAAGGCCCAGAAGGCTCTGGAGAGAGCCCAAGGCCCGTGGTGTGCCAAACCTGCTGACAGGGCCTGCTGGCTCCAGACGTAGTCTGATGGGCCTTTATTCTATCATTACGTTTTCCATTTTCTTGTTTGCAATTAGAAACATTTCGTCTTAATTTAGATAATTCCCCTCTTTTTATTTTTCCTGCCTCTAAAATTGATCTGTACTGTGATGCCGCTTTACAAACCACACTTGATTTCTGTGTTCATTTGTTCAAGTATTTGGTATGTTTGCAGCCAAGAAGCCTTAGGCTCTGGATCATTATGTTCCTGTGTTTTCCCTTTTCAAGTACTCAGTTAAGACCCATGATGAAACCAGACAGGCAGGGCTTCCAGGCATTCTTCCGAAGGTCGAGCCCTTCTCTTCTGCAGCCCAATCAGCTCGGACTTGTACCTGGTGGTTCCTACCAGAGACGAACGTTGCCCTTCTGCATGCCTTTAGTACAGCTCCCGCCACACACAAAACTGCAAATCCATCCGGCTCAGAGGAATTTTTTTTAGTGATTCTTCCAAAAGCTCAACAGTCACAAACAATAAAATCTTGTGTAATGACTTGGAAAACAGAGAAAGAAACAGACTCTCCCAGAGCTAAAAAAAATCTTACGGAGGTGTGCAGAAACACCGGGTGTGCTGTAGACTCCGGGCAGGAAGCATTTCCATTTAAGTCACTAAGTGGGGACAGTTGATGGTGATGAGCGCTTTGATCTGCTGATCCTCTTATCGGATTTCTTTCTCTGGTCGGTCTACTTCCGGGGATCACTTGAGTCACTCATACTTTCTTGCAGGTCTTGGCTCACACCTGTTAGACTAAATCCACCCTGGGGAGGTGGTGGGTGACACTAGCATACGCAGAGGAGCATCAGGGCCGTGGGAGATCATGAGGCTCCAGGCTTCTCTGCATCATGCCGCTGATGTACAGTCACAGCGAACTCTCTAGAAACACAAGTACGTTATTCCAGCTTTCAATTAAGGACACTGAGCCTCGTGATGGAACTGTTTTCAGCCTCATCACCTTACCTTTGAAATATAAAGGCAGGAGTGTCAGCTCCAACACACACCCACATGCAAATAAATATCCCATGTGGCCTGCTCTGAGGCAAGCGCCCCTGCCTGTTGCCATGGCTGGCGCAGGGCCGCCCATACTGCACGCTGGTTCAGTCCCAAATAGTGTGCCTGGGATAATGAGCAGAGGACTAAGAATTTTGAAAGCCAAAAGGCCCTCTCTTTTGTGAGGCTGCCCCCAACTGAAGGCAGACAAAAAGGGGAAGAATAAAATAGAACAGACTTTGTCTTATTAACCTGACACACACGCCTGGTGATCAGTGGCTTAGCTGGCAAATTGCAAAGACCTTGATGGGAGATTCAAAACTCAACAAGTGGCTGTCACTATGGAAACGACTGAAATGAACTTCAAGAATGAAGGATCTCGGCCTGGGGAAAATGTCGGAGGATCGATGTTGCCTAGAATCTCACATCAGCTACAGGCTGCACAGGGGAGGAGGGTAAATGGCCTGAACAAATGCCTTTGCATCCTGAAGTCAACACAAGGAGTTGGCCCCCAGGTCACAGGATTTAGAAATGACAGGTGCGCTGTCTCCCGTAGACAAGGGGGCCACAGGCTGCATGCATCTTGGCTGGCTCTGGGCCTCTGAGGAACGCTCACCTTGCAAGGCCCACAGCACCAGAGCTGGAAAGCCCCGTGAAAGGAGGAGAAGCAAAATTCATCCAGGACAGGAAACTAAACTGGTGCTTTAACCAATTCAAAGCTGTAGGCAGTTAAATATAGGGCTGGACTTTCTCTCAGGAAGTGATCAGATTCAAGGTCTTTTTTTTTTTTTTAATTTCCCCAGAAAAGCCTCATCTGCAAGATAAGGCCAAGCTAGTGCCCAAGCTGGGGGATGGGAGCTGAGAGCTCAACTTAATGACATCTGCCTTTACTTCCAGCCTGTGATTCCCTGATAATTGCCGGAGAGTGCAGTGATTTCCAGTACACCATGATTACAAGACACTGTTTAAATGCACAGTGTAGACATTGTAAATAGCACGTTTGGAGACAATTACCCAGGCAGAGATCACACAGACACAATAACTAACACTGAGCAGGGCGCCTCTTCCAGCCTCAGGGCAGAAAAGGCCATCCAATACAGTTCTCACAGTCCCTCCAGGGCAATTTTGAGGAGGACCGAATGTGTTTTCCCCTTTGGGACTTTAATGGATGCACGGGTTTAGTTCTGTGTTTGGTGCTTTCATAGTAATAATAATAATAATAATAATAATAGCAATTAAACACTTACTATGTTCTAGGCATTATTCTGAGTACTTTTACCTATGTTAACCACTTTACCCTGTGTCTCAGCGGAGGAGGCCCTGAGAGTAGGGACACAGCCTGAGAGCAGAGGTGTGGAAGGCTGCAATTCCTGATGCTCTATCAAGATAGTGGCAAAACCAAGTGGGAAAGAAGGCTGCGGGGGCGGGGGAGGGGGAGGCTGTTTCTTCCTAGGGTATCTTCTTTGAATTACAAAAAGAAAATTTCTCCAGAAGCCCCCAGCAGCCCTCTCCTCCCATCTCACTGTCCAGACATGGATCATATTCAGGGCCCTCGTTGGCCTACACCTCACCTTTATGCAAATTGTAGAAAGGCAGCTCTTCCCCAAAGGAGGTGTGGCCTAAAGTTATTACAAAACTGCCTGTTCTTCTCCTAAATGTGTTCTCAGTGGGGCACTGATATGGATTTTTGCTCTAGAACTACATTGTCCAATATGGCAGCCACTAGAAACATGAGCTATTTAATTTTAATTTTAAATTAATTAAAATTAAATAAAATTTAAAATTCAGTTCTTCAGTTGCACTAGCCACATTTCAAATGCCCAATAGCTACCTGTGGCTGGTGGCTACTATGCTGGAAAGGTCAGACATGCTTATCATCACAGAATCTTCATGCTGGAACCCCCATCAGTTAATATGTGTTGATGGTGTTAATGGTGCCCCTCTAGATCTTTGGGTAGTGCTCAAGTCTGACCAAATGTTCATTCCCAAACCAAGCACTGGCAAGGGGCCAAGGCCCCTAGAATTGTCTTGGCCTTCAACCAGCTATGACTCAGGCCTAGTGTTCAAAATGCACTGCTCCCACAGTACAAGGCCACTCAGAACAAAGTGAAAATTATAAAACTGAAATGGTGCCAGCAAGAAAGTGGGGTGGATTTGGGGTATGAATACAACTCATAGGTACTTGAAGGAATAAAATAAAATAATGTATCCATAGTGGTCTGTGCAGTGCAGAGAACATGATAATTACTTAATAATGTATGTTATCTATCATATCATTATTGATCAATAATTACATCTAAATTGGGTATTGGCCATTGCCAGAGCTGAGCTTCTCACACAAGAATGAGATAAAACACCATAAGGTTTCCCCAATTCCTGGTGGGAACAACAGAGAAATAGAGGATACTTGTCACCTCTCCTCCCCAGCTGGCTTCCCACGAGGGCATTCCCCACAGTGTCTGAGCCCTCTACTGCCCAGGTGCCTTCTGGGTCCTCTGAGTGGGGCTGGCCAAGTGGAACAACAGGATGACAGAAGGCCCCAGGAGCTGGCTCAGGCACCCTGGGCTCAGGCAAATGGGCCCTGCTTCAGCCAAATGAGAATGCAAATAAACATGCTGGTCACAGCCAATCCAGGGAGAGCAGCTTGGGTCCATGGAGTTGGGATCTCCCGGGCAAAACCTTGCAGGAGCTTTGGGCTGCTTGGGAAATACTCTCAGTGAGCATAATAGATATAGTTGCTTTCATCTTCTTCATCCCCTAAAGACTGGGTATTTAATATTCCAAAGCAGGCCAATTTGTCAAACAAAATAATGAATGTTCATGGTTTAAAATGTCCAGCAACACCAGACCATTTGACTTCAAAGGCTCTATTCACTTTCATTATCAAATATTACAAAATATCAACACATTAGGATGGAGCCCACAGCTCATTAATGCTGAGTATAATTGCACCAGGCTGTCCATACTGGCTTTCCACTGGGCTGAATCTGTTGTTTATCAAGATTTGCTGTAGGGAATATATTTGCATACATAGTGAAAGCAAATGCCAAACAGAGTAAAAAGTGTACCTCCCAGGTGGTGGCCCTCCCTTCCAGACTTGGTCTCCAGGAACAGCACTCAGATGCTGTCATTAATCCTATGGTCACTTGACTTGTACAGAGCAAATACTAACTGGTGGTGAGTCCTAGCTAGGAAAATGAGTCAACCTACAAAATTTACTTAAGAGATAATTGAACAGTTCTTCGTTTGTTTTCAGATTCTCTATTGTGAATGTGCATGAACTATGGAGAATTACAGTAACAGAGTTATGAATGTCTGAAACAGGTTAAAGTATCTTTAACCGTCATCTCAGACTTAACCACAACTGCAGTGTATCCCCAAAGCAAAACTCTTTAGAATTCCACTGAATAGTGGCATCATCTGGTGGACATAAGCGATACTGCAACTCCCCTACACGTTTCGTCATCCTCCTGTGAAAAATACTAATTTCATCATTGTACTAAGTTGCTCAAGAATTGTTGTAAGCTATTGAAATTTCCTCTGTGAAATGTGTTCAGCTAAGCTGCACATCTCCAAACGAGCGTAGTACTTGCGGATGGTTATATGAGTTTACGATCCAATAGTAGAGGAGCCTGTTTCCCATGCTTTTCCAGTGGTTTGGAGTATAGATCTTGTCTCATTCCAAAAGGTCATGAACTCTTTGAGGGCAAGTATTTGCACTTTTATATATCTTATGCTCCCTACTGTCTTAATGGGTTCTCAATAAGGACTTGCTAAGGGCTGAACAGTTTACACAAGACATCAGTACATATATTAAAGAGAACAGAACTGTGTAATGGCAAGTGTACAGAATATGGAGGCAAAATATCAGGGTTCTTGGCCCAGACATTCCCTTTGATAGCTATGTGGCACTGGGTCACTTCCGAAATGCAGTTTCTGAATCTGCAGATGGAGCACACTAACAGCTCCCTCCCAGCAGTATTTTGAAGAATAAATGAGATCACCACAGTGAAAGAGCGGTATAACTATTAAGTCATTATTAGTTGCTATTAGTGCACTTTATATACACTCTCCTTAACAGCTCAGTATGTGTTTTAGCTTTAAGTTATTGTTATTATATCCATTATGATCACCCCATCAGAAAATTGCAAGATAAATTCTCCCTGTAAGCCCAGAATCTCCCTGGCCATCTATCTCCTTGGGGATGAATAGACACCTTCTTTTTAACTTCCCCCAACAAAAGCAAATAAACCAAAAATACCCAGGTACCGGAGAGAAGAGATTTGACCCAGCAGCTGCTCACAGCAAACAACTTGGGTCATTTATTGATTGGAGGCTTCAAGTAATAGAATTTGACAGCCAACCAAAGACCATGGGGAGCCATCGAACTTTTGGACAAAACGGTGGTTTGTGGGGAGGAGGGACTTCCCCCTCTCACCCTTCCACATCTGCTCTGAACATACCACATCCAGGATATGATAGGCAGCTCTGAGCACCAACCTTAAAAACTTAACCAGGGGAGCCCCTACCTGTGTGGTTCAGTTGGTTAGAGCATCATCCTGTGGACTGATAGGCTGCAGGTTCCATTCCTGATCAGGGCACAAACCCAGGTTGCGAGTTCAATCCTCAGTTGGGGTATGTACAAGAAAGCAACCAATCAATGTTTCTCTCTCACATCAATATTCCTCTCTCTCTCTAAAAGTAGTGAAATAAATGTCCTCATTGAGGATAAAACTTAACCAGGACGAAGAGTCCAAAAAAGCTGTATTCTTCCTCTAAGGGCTGGTGTGGTAAAAGAGGGAGCTGGCTCTCTCTGAAGGAGAATAAAGACCACAGGGAACTTTGGAGAAATACATTTCATTTTCATTTCTGTGTAAGAATAAACTTTCTAATTGTGGGAGGAAATCCTTCCCACAGAGTTTCTCAGGTTCCCAACCCAAGAAATGGAAAGGCTCCCAGTATCTAATAGTCCTGGAGGGAGGAGGGGAGAGAATCCCAGCCTGGGGACTTCCTACCACGGAGCTAGGCAGAGGGTTAAGTATCACAGCGCTGGTAGAAAGAACTTATAAGCCTCTGGGTTCACTCCAATTTGAGATGCTGGGGTTCTGTATCCCAGCCCTGCTGACCTTGGAGAGGATAAAATCCCTCCCTATGCCCTACAGTCTCTACCAAGTGTTCCTGTGTGGTCCAGTGGTAACAGTTCTTCAGAGAAACAGGAGAAAGACCATCAGGCAGAGAGCAGAGCAGCCCTCAGGATGCAAAATCTAGCCATGCCCCCAGGGGCTAAGACCAGGAGCCGGGGTGCTGCTACGTGTTGTTCTGTCCAACCAAGGGGTCTCCACTGTCTGCGACTGAAGGCTCCCTGGGGTGCTTAGTCCATCTCTCCACAAAGGTGACTTACTCCTTGTCCTTCCTCACCAGCACGCCTTCCCCTTTGCTGGAATTAGCTCCCCACCCCACCCCCACCCGCACTCCCCAGCAGATGCCAACAGTCCCCCCTCACATTCCCTCTGCCCACCCTGACTGTGGAAGGCAAACTCCAAGATGGCACCAACGATCCCCACCTTTGCCCCCCCCCCCACCGATATCCACAAACTTTGTAATCTTCTCCCCTTGAGTAGTTTGCCTCTAACCAATGGAATTTGGCAACAACAAGATGTTACTTCTGTGATTAGGTTACAAAATACTCTCTTCCATTTTGCTAGAAGATTCTATTACTGCCTTAAAAATCAAGCTGTCAACTAAGAGAGACCCACATGACAAGAAACTGGGCAGAATCCAGCCAACAGTCAGCAAGGAGCCAGGGCTCTCAGTCCAACAGCTCTTGAGGGCATGAATCCTGCCCACATGCACATAAGTGAGTTTAGAAGTGGGTCCTTTCCCAACTGAGCCTGAAGATGAGACCCCCTACTCTTGGTCAACACCTGTGCTGCAGCCTCATGAGAGACACTGAGAGTGAGGATCTTCGAACTACATTGTGCCCAGATTCCTAACCCACAGAAATGAGGAGATAACAAATGGGTGTTGTCTTAAGCCATCTTAAACTTTAATGAATATACTGGCTTCCTGTATCTCTCTGCCTGTGGACAATCTCTGGCTCAAAAGCATGGCAGGCCCAGCAGGCAACACTGCAGGAGCACCCCCTACCCACTGCAGTGGACACAATTCCCAGCTTCCTGATCTTCAATGGGATGATTCTGGATACACAGTCCCAGGGTGCTCAGAGCAGATTGGGCCCCAGTTGCTCAAAGAGGTAACCCCTTTATTAACTTTCCTTTTACCAGCTTTTCTCCTTTCCCTCTCTCACTTCCACATTCCATTGTGTTTCCTGAGATCACCTCAGACAAAATTCCTTGGACCATATCCTTGTCTGCTTTAAGTTAGGACCTAGACGAACACAGGCCTGTTTACCTTACCTCCTTCCTGGGTTGACAAAAACCTAGAATCTTTTTCCTGTTATGAGGTTGATCCACATCCTTGGTATAAAGGTTCGCCCTTGCTGGTATGGCTCAGTGGATTGAGTGCCGACTGCCATTGGAAAAGTCGCCCAATCAGAATACATGCCTGGGTTGCAAGCCAGGTCCCCAGTAGGGGGTGTGTGAAAGGGGACCAGTCAGTGTATCTCTTACACATCTCACATGTCAATGTTTCTCTCCCAGTCTTTCTCCTTCCCGTCCTCCCTCTAAAAATAAATAAATAAAAATTTTTAAATATATTTTTTAAAAAATTAAAAATTAAAAAACAAAATAAAAGGCTTTGTCCCAACACAAAACTCCAACCCCTCCCCTAGAGTGGCACTAGCAGCTTTTCAAGTCCTTGCCACAGTCCCACCTCACTTCCTATAACTCTTCCGCCCCTTCCTTAGGGAAGCCTCTCCTCACCCAAAGGGAGATGCAAGGAGTACTTGGCAGGGTGTTGGTCAAACCTCACTGCCCACTGCTTATCGTTACATGACCTGGGGCAAATGTGCCTCATATTCCACACAAATCCTTGTTCAAAACAGTTCTGTCTACACGGGACTTCCGGCCAAGATGGAGGCGTAGGCGGACACACCGTGCCTCCTCTCACAACCAAAATTAAGGACAACAAATATTTAGAAACAAGAAAACAACCAGAACTTATAGAAAATTGAACTGTATGGAAGTCCAACAACCATTCATCCAGACCGGTAAGAGGGGCGGAGTCGCGGCAGGAAAAAATGGAGGTGCGGACCTGGGAGCTCAAACAGCAGCGGCTGGCAGTTCCCAGGTGCACAGGCGGCGGCTGGCGGTCCCCGGGCCCACAGGCAGCAGCTGGCGGACCCCGGGCACAGGGGGGCAACTGTGCAGAACCAGTGAGGCCGCACAGGGCGGCTGGCTGGCCAGGTGGTACCACATTCGAGTGCACGGACGGTCCAGGCAGAGGGGAGGTGGCGGAGGGGACTGAATCCAGGAGAGAGCGGAGCAGGCGCCATTGTTCCCTCTCAGACCCCGCCCCCACATACAGCGTCACAACCCAGCGACTGGGCTGCCCTGCACTGGGGAGCGCCTGAGGCTCCACCCCTCACTACGTAACAGCACGCACGAGTGAGCAGATAATCCAGGTGAAGGGGAAGCGGCGGCGGAAGGGACCGGAGTCCAGGAGAGAGCAGAGCAGGCGCCATTCTTCCCTCTCGGACCCTGCCCCCACCTATAGCGTCACAACCCAGCGACTGGGCTGCCCCGCCCTGAGGAACACCTAAGGCTCCACCTCTAATACGTAATAGCTGCGACAAGACTAAAACCAAAACAAACAAACAAACAAAAAAACCCACCAAAAATGGCTCAAACTGGAGAAAAAATGAAAACTCCAGAGTCAATTCCTCTAAGCAGTGAAGAGATAGCCAACCTATCAGATGCACAGTTCAAAGCACTGGTCATCAAAATGCTCACAGAATTGGTTGATTTTGCTCACAAATTAGATGAAAAAAATGCAGGCTACAATACATGAAATGAAGGAAGACGCATGGGGAACAGATAGAGATGGAAGGAAAACTGGGACTCAGATCAATGGAGTGGACCAGAAGGAAGAAACTAACAACCAAACAGAAAACGAGGAAGAAACAAGAATTCAAAAAAATGAGGAGAGGCTTAGGAACCTCTGGGACATCATTAAACGTCCCAACATTCGAATTATAGGGGTCCCAGAAGGGGAAGAAGAAGAGCAACAAGTGGAAAACATATTTGAACAAATAATAAAGGAGAACTTCCCCAATCTGGCAAAGGAAATAGACTTCCAGGAAGTCCAGGAAGCTCACAGAGTCCCAAAGAAGTTGGACCCAAGGAGGAACACACCAAGGCACATTGTAATTACATTAGCCAAGATTCAAATGAAGCAGAGAATTCTAGAAGCAGCAAGGGAGAAAGGGACAGTTACCTACAAAGGAGTTCCCATCAGACTGTCAGCTGATTTCTCAAAAGAGACCTTCCAGGCAAGAAGGGGCTGGAAAGAAATATTTGAAATCTTGAAAAGCAGGGACCTACATCCAAAATTGCTCTATCCAGCAAAGCTGTCATTTAGAATGGATGGACAGATAAAGCGCTTCTCAGATAAGGTCAAGTTGAAGGAGTTCATCATCACCAAGCCCTTATTATATGAAATGTTAAAGGGACTTATCTAAGAAAAAGAAGATAAAAATATGACAGTGAAAAGACAGCAAATTCACAGCTATTAAGAACCATACCTAAAACAAAAGCAAACTAAGCAAATAGCTAGAACAGGGACAGAACCACAGAAATGGAGATCATATGGAGGGTTAGCAACGGGGGTGTAGGAGGAGGAGGGGGGGAAGGTACAGAGAATAAATAGCATAGACGGTGGATAGAAAATAGACAGGGGGAGGGCAAGAATAGTGTGGGAAATGTAGAAGCTAAAGAACTTATGACACATGGACATGAACTAAAGGGGGGAATGTGGGTGGGAGAGGGTGTGTAGGGTGGAGGGGAATGATGGGGGAGAAATGGGACAACTGTAATAGCATAATCAATAAAATATATTTAAAAAAACAGTTCTGTCTACATGAAACAGAGTAAGTCTCATCCTTGATTCATTTTGCTTCAAGTTCTGCTCCTCTGTCTTCATTTACTAACCCAGTTAAGCATGTGTTCCACAGGCTTCATGGAGGACCTCAATGGTAAGTATCAAGCAACCTCGGTGAGTTCTTCGATCTTCTAAGCTGCCTACAGGCATCTCAAAGTCTGGGGCAGGGGGGTTGAGGGGGCAGAAGCCGTTGTCACCAACTTGCATATTCTTAAAAACCATTAACGTGTCAGTCCTCCTTGTTCATTTCCACAGCAGTGTCTCTGGTTGACAAATCAGCTGCAGATACTTACTCAAGGTGCTAATATGTTCTTCTGGGCTTTCCTGGGTACTAGATTCTCAGCTACTCTCACTCTCTCCCTAATTGGCCCTGCCACTGGGATTATGTCCTCCCACTGGAGAGTGGGAAGGCATCCCTGTCACCACCAAATGTCTCATTCTCAGCAGCCTCTCAACAGCAGCCTCCCTAGATGGATTGCTTCCTTCTGGGGAATTCAGACCCACCACCTCCATTCTGGGTTTAGCTATAAAGGTTCATTTCCACATTTCCATGACTCTGCATGGCCTGTTTATTATCCTAATCTCTCCAGGAAAGGTCCTAAATGCAAATAAGATAGACTTATGTCTCTAACTATGATAGGTATGTTCTTGAAACCTCAATAGATGGAGCCCTATTAGCAAGTTGAACAGACAGTGAGGTTAGGCAAACCTGAGCTGCCACACTCTACCAACTATCTTGTCTTCAAACCTCAAAAATATCCTCCAGGAAGTCCCCAGTGGACCTCCCCACTGTACCTTTCAAAGCACCATGCTTTGGTTTTGTTGTAAAACCTTCTGATTGGCCAAACCTCACTGTTCACTTATTTGGTATTGGCCAAGGTCCTTATGCAGACCATTCAGCCCTATATGAGGTTGTGTTGCTAGAATTCAGCAATTCAGGGCCTGTCAGCTTCATGATTCCCAACTGGGGCCAGATAGTTGCTTCCCAACATTTCCCTTTCTTTGGCAGAAGTGTATGGTTCTCTATCTGCTCCTGGGACAACAGATGAGGAAACTCTGATATCCAAAGCCCTTAACCTGGCCCTGCCTGAGCACAGCTTCATCTGACAGTGATAAGAACATCATGCCTGGTTCCTGCTCAGCCATTTCCATTGTGTCAACCTGTAAAACCCCAAACATGTTACATGACCCCTCCAATGATAAAAACAGGACTGCTTTGAGGAGTTGGAGGTTTGTGCTGGGATGAAGCCTTCTTCCCTACGAAATAATGTATGTTATGCAGAGTAAGTTTAGCTCCTAGAAATCTCCTCCCTAATTGCTCCAGGCCTGTGCTGTCCAACTCAGAAGTCACTAGTCCCATGTGGCTATTTGACATTTAAATGTAAATGAATTAAAATTCAGTTCCTTGGTCTGACCAGTCACATTTCAAGAATTCCATAGCCACTTGGATATAGCGGCTATAGTACTGGACATTTCCATCACTGCAAAAAGTTCTAATGGGATTTTTTTTTTAATTCCAATGCCCAGGTGACCCTCTAGAGCAATTAAATCTGAATTGTTCCAAGTGGGGATTCTGCCATAAGGTTTGGGGTTTTGAGGGGGTTTGTTTTTTTTGTTTGTTTGATTGATTGATTGATTGATTGATTGATTGATTTTTAAGCTCCTCCAGTGAAACCAATGTGTAACTTAGGTGGAGAACCTCTGCCCTAGACACAACAAAACCCTCCATTCCCAAACATTGCCTCCCCACACATGAATCTTTGACCCTCACCTGGAAAATGCCTCAGAGATGTGCCCTTCTCCTAAACGCTGTGGTATTTGCTTATTGCACCTGACCCTCATTTGACACCGAACCTCCTCCTCCCTCAGATATTACTCTCTCCTGCCCACATTTTTTCATGGCCCTGTTACGTTTGTTGTGAGATCTTGTAGGGCAAGGACCAGGCAGGGTCGTACCCCCTCTCCGAACTCCCAGTGCACTGGCCTGAGGTCCTGAGCACATCCCACACATATCTGTGCCTTCTGTCTCCTGTTAGATCTTCAGCCCCTTGAGGGCAGGACCTCCTTCCGTTGTTACAGACCTCATAGCCCCTTACTGATGAAACCCATCAAGAAAGTGAGCAGGAGCAGACTCAGCCACCCTGGGACAGACCCCGCTGTTGTTTGGGAGGCTGGAGAAATATTTAAACTTAACTGCTTCTTACATTATCCACTCATTGATGAATTCGTTTTTAGCGAGCAACTACACAGTGCAAACCCCATAATACGTGCAAGAAAGAGGGAAGCAATTTGGGGCAGGCTTGATGTCAAGGAGTTTTCATAGTGCCATCATACTTAATCCCCGTAGTAACTTGTGAGGAAAGCAAGAGCAGTTGTTCCTGTTTACAGAGGAAGTAACTGAGGCTGGGTGAGTTTAGATAATGCACCCAAGAACCCAGTTAATCAAGGGTAGATCTGGAAATTAAATCCTGGTCTTTCAGATTAAAATGTCCATGCTTTCCCTACTGCCCTTTGTAGCCAACATCTGTCTCAGCACAGGGGGGCTGGTAGTGTCGATGAAAAGGTAAGACACACACAGAGAACAATCAATGAACTTGAGGGTATTATTGAAAGAGGTTCAATAAAACAAGATGCTACCTTGGCCATTAGGGCAAGTGAAAAGAGTTAGACCTCCTAAAGAAAGCAGCTGTGAACTGGGTCTTTTAAGAAAAAATGCCTTCCATAAAAGGAGTGAACAAGGCATTAGAGGCGGTCCAGGCAGACTATTATCAACTCGGAAAGGCTCAGAGCCTCACATTCAGAACAGAAAAGACAAGTGGATGACAATTGATCATAATAATAGAAGGCAATGGTTACTGAGTGCTAAGTAATGTCAGGCACTAGCTACATGTTTCCTCCCACTAATCCACGCATTAATCCACCCTGTCATTATCCCCTTTTGACAAATGGGGAAACTGAAGCTCAGAAAGGTTAAGTCTGTGCCCAAAGTCACACAGCAAGTGAGTTATAAATAAATCCTCATGCCTGTTGATTAAAAACTAGACTGAAAGAATAAGGCATCCACACTCCCTCAAAAGGGATGGGTTTTAACATCCCACTGCCTGGGTTTACACCCAGTCCCTGCACCCCTAACAGAGGCATCTCCTTGTCCAAGGTACTCTCCAGACCTGCTCCCTCCTCTGTAAAATGGAAGTAATTATAGTACCTACTTCATTCGGGGGTGGTCACTATGCAATGACAAAAGGCACATTATGGAGAGCTTAGCTCAGTGTGTAGCAAGCAGTAAATGCCTGGTAAATTTTAGTTGGTGTTGTGAAGAGCATCTGGGCAATGATTCCCTGAGGGGAAGAGCTGGCATCAGGGAATATTCCAGTTGATTGGCCAGAATACTGGCCCCAGAGTCTGTGGAACTGCCCAGTGAGTCCTGACAAGCCCTCAGAAAAGAACCAGTCTAATCTAGTTGTGGATTTGGACCGCTCTCAGTGAGGAGGATCCGAACCCAAGAACCCTTATCCCGCAGGACTGGAAGGGGTTTGCGAATTTTCTCTGAGGGACTCTGGCCAGGACCCACTTCCAGCAAGGACACTCCGATTTTAGCTGCCAAATGTCTTAGGAATCTATGTGAGAATTCACTTGAGTAGAGCTTCTGCTAAGGAGAGTCATAGAGGAACATAGGGAAGGCGGAACCTTTAATCCCACTGATTGTACAAACAACCCTGCCCCCGCTTCTGAGGATCTGAGGCCCAGAGCAGTTATGTGATCTGCCCCAAGTTCCACAGCCCGCGAGTTCTTAGCCTGGCAGGCCGTGATCAGTGTCGGGCTCCCTCAGTGAAGGGGCCTTCCCACCGCACCAGGCTGCTTCCGATCCAGGCCTCCTCCAGGGGGCGCTGCTCCCATTGTATACGTGAAAGGCTCCCCGCTGGGCCAGCCAACGCCAGGGCCTGACAATTACAAAACTCAAAGGCCTGGTTCCTTTAGGAAAGATCACAGCAGTGATAAGAACGTCTTTTGTGTGCGCTGGTGTTTATATAGGTGGGCAAGCTTTTTCTGTCAAGGCTGGACGGTTAATATTTCGGCTTTACAGGCCATTCGTTTAGTCTCAGTCGCACCTTTTCAACTCTGCCTTCGCAGCACAAAGCAGCCCCAGACAATAAGTAATCAATGTGGCTGTGTTCCAATAAAACTTTATTTATGGACACCGAAATTTGAAGTTCATTTAATGTTCACATTATAAATTTTTATATTTTTATTTATTTAATTTTATTAAATTTATTGGGGTAACATTGCTTAATAAAATTATATAGGTTTCAAGTGTACAATTCTATAATATATCATCTGCTTAAAAATATAAAGACCATTCTTAGCTGGCAAGCTATACAAAAACAGGCAGCAGGCCGAAACTGGCTTGTGTGCTGTAATTTGCTAACCATGGTTCATATGATTAGTTCATATTTTTGTCCCTCTTGAGCTTTGTTAAGAGTTATGAAAAGCTGGAAAGGCAAGTATAAAACCCACTTCCTACAAACACATACGAGCCAAAACTCAGAGAGGTTAATTTTATATTATATTGCCCAAGCTCTAAAACACCTCTGCCTCTCAGAGGGGCCACAAAGTGCCCTAAAGACACCAGGAAGAAGCCAGTTTTGAAACAACCTTCTCCTTGAGGCTGCCTAGAACCCAAGCCAATCTTGCAAGTTATCATCACCAAGATCCTTTCCGGGGTTTCTTCCATAAGCATAAATGTCTGTGATGCACGGGCAGCGAATTGGAACCAGCCTCAACTCCAGAACACATGGGCAGGAGTCACACGACTGTCCCCCAGGGGCGCTGTTCTCATTTCTACATATAAAGTTGGTTGTCCACACACTCCCATATGCACCACACCAAAAAGATCAGAGTTCAATGGTACGTTTACAGCACAGCCTTAGGTACTAGAAGAACAATATAAATCTAAGACCATACAGGAGTTGGATTTGTGATAGAGAGCAATGAATGGGGAGGAAGAATCCATTTCCAGCCTGGAGGGACACATGAGGCAGATAGGAGTAGGGGCAGGGTGTACGGGGACAGGTGAGAAAGGCAGTTGGCAAAAAGGTATAGATGGTGAACCTGAGTCTCCCCGAGTCAAGAAGGAGCCCCGACTTGATATAAGCAGCACTGTGGGGTTTTTAAGGAGGGAAGTGATATGAAGGAAGAAAAGATGCTTTTTAAAAAAATGTATTTACTTATTTTTAAAGAAAGGGGAAGGCAGGGAGAAAAAGAGGAAGAGAAACATTGATTGGTTCTCTCTTGTACATGCCCCCGCCAGGGACCAATACTGCAAAGTAGACATGTGCCCTGACCGGGGATCAAACCAGTGACCTTTCACTTTGTGGGACTACGTCCGATCAACTGAGGCACATTGGTAAGGGAGGGAAATGCATTTTAATCAGCCAGTGTCATATAGGATGGTAAAGAAATGGCAGAAACATCCAGACATTCTGTTAAATATTTTAGGGGTGAGTTAGAGAGCCTGACCAACATCATGTTAGAAGGCCAAGTCCAAATGCCCTTCTGAAGTGAGGGTGGGGAGGCCCAAGATTCCCTAGATATGAAGGACGAAGCAGAGTCCACAGAGACTCCAGCAGATCCAGCCTGAGTGAGTGAGACAGGATGTTCGTAGAAGCAGACTGCTTCTTCCTCTTATGAATAATCGATATATCTACATTGACTATAACTAACACAAATGTGGCAAGCCTCTATCAAAATCGTTAGCACTCAAGCTCAGTACAAGCCCTTTTCTTTTTTCTCTTTTAAAGCAATAGTTCTTCCTTTATTCTTTAGACCAGTTTTAGGTTCACAGCAAAACTGACTGGAAAGTACAGAGAATTCCCACATACCTCCTGTCCCCACATGCCTAAACCCTCCCATGCTAGTGAGATCCCCACCCAAGTGGTTCAGGTGTTACAGTGAATGAACCCACATTGTTGGCATCCAAAGTCCATGGTTTCCCTTAGGGTTCACTGTCAGTGTTGTACCTTCTATGGTCTCTGACGAGCATACACTGACACGTATCCCCCACTCACAGTGTCAGGCAGTATCGTTTCCCTGCCCTGAAAATCCTCTGCGCTCTGCCTACTCATCCTCCCTCCCCTCAACCCCCTGCTACCTACTGATCTGTTTACTGTCTTCACAGTTTTGCCTTTTCTAGAATGTCATATAAGCTTTCTTTTTTTGAATAATAAATTATCTTATTTTTAAGTTAATACATGCAGAGATGCAACAATCAAAGGATATAGGAAAAGAGGGAAATGGAGGGAGAGGGAGAAGAAGGAAAGTTTTCTTCCCTCTTTCCAACTGCCACTCACCCCAGTCCCTTACTACCGGTTTCTACCAATTCACACCTATGCAAGGGTTCAAGCAGGGCTCTGTGTGTGTGTGTGTGTGTGTGTGTGTGTGTGTGTGTGTGAGAGAGAGAGAGAGAGAGAGAGAGAGAGAGACTTGTGACAGGTTAGATCCAAATATGTAGATTCAGGTGCCTCTGCCCGGGCAACAGCTGGGAATGGATGAACTATCCTGGGGAGAGTAGTGAGTACCAAGACTGGAGATCCAGGCCTTGGGGAGTTCCTTCATCACCATTATCCTTTAGAACTACTGCAAGAGAGGCCCTTCGGGGAGCACTGGCTTAGGGAAAAGGTGCAGACAAAGCAGAGGTTTGGTCCATGGGCTTCAGGGAATTGTAAATACTACAGCCTCACAGAATGAAGCCAAGGCAGAGCCAGCACAAAAGGGGAGGTTGTGCCTTTGCCTCCAGATCTGGAAGAAGTAAGACAAACCAAAATCTAGGGAATCAGGCAAAAAGAGGCATGGGTGAGAGTAATTTTTGCTGGAGTGTGGGGAACAAAACCAGGTAGTGATTTAATAGGGAATGCGTAGGGAATAAATGGAGGCTAGAAAGGAAAGATTTTATGGCAGATCATAACCCCTCATCCAAATTTTTGAAATCTGTATTTCAGAATTTAGACCTTTCAGGATCTTAGAAAGGTAATACAGAGCACAAACTATATTAGATTATATGTAACACGCCCAGCAGAGCTTGGAATAAGACCCCATAATCAAACACATTAATACTTCTGCAGTGAATCACACGAATATTCACACCCAGCAGGGTAGATAAGAATCATAAAGTTTCAGCTCCAGCTTAAGAAAAGCTTTTTGGTTTCCAGAGCTTTTGGGTTTCAGAGTAGATAGGAGACAGATAAGGGACCTGAACTGAATTTCTTTTGAGCTACTAGGTTGGGTAGCACAAGCTTATTTTTATAACTGGTTTAAAGTATTACATTGCCACAAATAGTGAAAGCCCCTCAAGGGGTTTCACGGTTCTTTTTTAAACCAGACTCCAAGTGGCTTGAAGACAGAATCGAGCCTGATTATCTTTGGGTCCTCACTGACGGGCGTAGCACCTGGTGCAGGGTATGTGCCCAGTGACTCAGCTGTGCTGAGTTTTCACTGCTTCTAATAAGTCCTCTGCACGGGCCTGATCACTGGCCCAGCTCGGCTCTTTCTGTAGCCCAGCCTCCAGCCTCCATCGGCCCAAGCTCTAGAACTGCCCCTCTATTGATATGCAGCTGGCACATCCTATTTCTCTTTTTAAATCCAAATTCAATAGCCATCTGTTTGTTCTGGTATTCTAGCACTAATTGCCATTCCTGATTTTGTTTGATATGTTTGACCTGGTATTTTAGAACTAACTCTTAATTGTGTTTTTATTTAATATGGATAGCACATATAAAGCAAGAGCATAAGGAGTGCTATATAAATGCAAATTTTATTGTATTTCACTCCAGACCTCAGAGACTCGCCAAACTTGCTTCTGCCCTGAAGAAGTTTCCCCCTCAAGGGCTCAGGGAATTTCCTCTCTCTCCCTAACACAGCTTCTTCAAAGGTGGGCGAATAAAGAGACAAACACCCATCACATGCAAGCCACATCTCACCAACTGGTCCAGCAACCCTAAGATTCTACTGAGTTTCGCATAAAATTAACAAATCTCACATTAGGTTATGACATTTTTTATCTTGCTTTTGTGAATTAAGTAAGCATTTTGCATTGAGACATGCCATTCTGAGGACTGAGTCACTGTGACATTATTTAAAGTTTAAGTTTTTGATGTGAAAAGGACTATTTTGATTTTTTGCTTTTTGAAGAATAGTCATTGTTACACAAATATGCCATTAACTAGTAGATAATCGGTACAACTTATAAGGCTCCAGTGAAATTTTTCAAGATAAGCTATTCTGTTTCCAGGAAGTAGCTAAAGTTATTATTTTAATGAGATTTCAAACCCTGTAAGAACTAAGTGAGTCATCAGCTGACATGGTAAAGGAGCAACTCTTGCCACTTGTGAATCATCCCATTCAGGGGTCACTGGGTCACCATGCTTGGTCCCTATGCTGTAAGTAGCAAATCCCATGTCACATAAGAGTTTAGTGCTTCTATTATCCAGGGTCTTAATTTTGAACTTCTTACCCTGACCCATTCCTCAGGCCACATACCATGCAGCTCTCATAATTTCTAGCTTTTTACGTCATTGATCATTCTTCCATTCCTGGTTTCTCTCTCTCTTCAGGCTTGGCCCTCAGATTATCCTCCTAGCTATGACCTTGGCTCTCTCTCAGCCTATCCATGACTAAATGAAAGAAAGGATTTTGGTTTTTATTCTTTCTTAGTCACTGATTCCATTCCATTGTGTTCTTGAAAGAGTCCAATAGATTATACATGTCTGCATTATGAACAGCATATTGGTTTTTCATCACTGAAGACAGAAAATGCTTGCCATTTCAAGAATCTTTATATCTTTAATGGTTTGTTTAATAACATTCTTTGTAACCCAAAGCTGGTCTTGGAAAATTACTAACATTCTCCATTTGTGGGGCATAGTCTGGCTAATAAAATGCTGCCGATATTACTATGAAGTCTCCATTGATATAATGTGTGAAGAGAATTGCCATATTAAAAAAAATATTCTATGATTCCATATGTTATCTTGCATGTGTCACCATGAAGTCGAATGTGTGTTTACTATCGCTGGCCTTTAGAAAACCAGGTTCAGACCGCAGCTACCAAGACCATAGGAATTATGCAGAAACTGAACACTCCATCTGTGTTTACACTGAGATGAAGGTAGCAGTAATGACAAGTATGGCCAAGAAAGGGTGGTGGGGAGGCAAAGGGTGAGGGCCAGAGAATTAATGGAAGTAGAAACCAGGTAAAGGGTCAAGGTTTAAGTAATTAAAGTGAAAATTCTGAGCAGGATAGTATAATGAAACACCAAGGACTGGTAGGGATTCTAGATGCTGAAGAGCTACAACCAGAAGTAACCAGTAACAGACAAGCAAGCCTTGGCTCCCAGAAAACCAGGAAAATGCCTGGGAAGTCAGCAGAGGTGTGTCAAGGTCAAGAATCCAGCAAGTCACAAGGACTCTGTTGAGAGAGATGGGGGTCAAGGGTCTTGGTTAAGAGTCGGATAGAGCCTATGTTCATATCTAAATACTACATGAGTGATACCAGGCAAGCCACTAATCTCTCTGAGCCTGTTTTCTCATCTTAAAAAGATAGTGTGTACCTGCATAGGGTTGTGAGAATGAAATGAGATCATACATATAGGATGCTTACCCAAGCACCTGGCACCTAGAAACTCCTAACTAAATAGTAATCATTATGACACAGGGAATCAAGGGGTTGAAGTAATAACAAAAGATTAAAGTAATTGCCATCTGACTTCTTTTTATGTTTCATGATAGAGCAGGAATTGGGACCTGGGCTTGATTGCCTCTCAACCTGGAGAAGGGAACATAATTGCCCCTGGTCAAATGAGAGCCCTGTAGCTACAGGGGAATCCTGACAGCTGCCCAAAACCGTGCATGAGAAGAACAGCTCAGTATTTAAGGAGGACTCTCTGGAAGACAAGCTGGCAGCTTTTTCCTTCAACTCAGTGGTCTCCATTTGACACTGACGTGAGACCAGACCACCAGCAATCCACATGATGTGCCTATGTCCTTAGTTAGTTGTGCTGATTTGTACTTTGGAATGATAACCTTGGCTCACTTAGAGGGATGCATAACCACGGCTGCACAAAACTGGCTGCTGCAAATGTGATGCTGTAGACTCTGTCCTTATACCACCTAATGCCCCTTTCTCGGGACCCTCGGCTAATTATCAAAGCCACGATGCCAGAACTTCTCCAGAGCAACCAGTACGTGCTGCGCTCATGGAAAGCGTGATTTCTCTGCCTAATCCCAGTTTCCGATTTGCTTTGACCTTTAGAAACTCATAACTAAATCTGGATACCTTGGAGCAATTATATAGGTCCTTCAGTTTTACAGTTCACTATAATATCTGTTTGTTAGCTTAATTTTAATATTCTCGGTCTACATCAAGAGTCCCTGTGGACAAACCCAGTCTGCTGCTTGTCGTTGTTCCAATGAACATGGTGGATAATTTGGCTATTGTCTATGGCTGCTTTTGTGACGCAACAGCGGAGTCGACTGTTGCGAGAAAAAACGTGTGGCCTGAAAAGTCAAAAGTCTGTGCTATCTACCCCTTTACAGAGAGACTTCGCCAATCCCTGCTCTCTAAACTTATGTTCTTCCAACCTTGTCCTCTTGATTATTACTCTGTTGTGTGCTTTGTAAGCTACCTCAAATATATTTTGAAAGGAAGCATGTTATAAACTATCTAACATTAAAGAGAGGCCACCAGAAGGCAAGTGGATAGGGAAAGAAGAGGGTAAAATGGTCATATACAAGGTGACTGAAGGACACTAGACTTTGGATGGTGAGCACACAATAGATATGCAAATCTTGCATTATAAAGTTGTGCACTTGAAATTTATATACTGTTATTAACCAATGGTAGTCCAATAGATTTAATGAAATAAATAAATAAATAGAGGCCAATTGACCATCTGATTCACTGTAGTTCTCAACAACACCCATACACACACACACACACACACACACACACAAGACTGTGTGCAGGAAATTGCAACAACCCTCCCTGATGTGTGCACAGACATTCTACCCTCCTGTGTGGAGTTACTGTCAGAGCAAAAGTCACCCCCCACATTACTCCATATTGAATTTTAGTGATCATCTCTTAATGATCATCTCTTCTAGACCTCATTAAAGTTGTTCCTCTCCACAGCTTTCAAAGTTCCTCCAAATGAACAGTTTTCAGCAGGTCTCACTAGAATCTAAAAGAAGAAATACGGGCAAGGAGAAGAAAGAGCGCCAGTGGAGGCCAAGAAGCCCAGGCAAGCTAGTAGCCACTCTTGATCCTTCCCACTCAGCACCAGGCTTGACATGGAAATTGGAGCATGATGATGACAATTATAAAAATTAAAACCTTAATTTTTTTCATAATTAAACCCACGTGCAGATAATAATTGCTGTTACGAGTTTAATGCCCAGATTTGTTTTTCTTCCAAAAAAGTGAAAAATCAGTCAGGCTATACTTAATACTGTTTTTAAATCGGACTTAGTAAGGAGCAAAACATCTGATTTTCCAGGTATTTGGCATTTGGTTCTTGCTAGCTGAATGTGGTTTCACTTTTCTCTCCACACAGGGTATTTCTTGGGAGCCTCTCATCAAAAACAACCACTTTAAGAGTGTGTGTTAATTTTGTATAAGATTTACATGTTTTCCAAGATCAAGTTTTAATTAAAGCATCCTATGGTTTTATCTAACAAAATCCTGAAAATGCAAGTTGGCATGAAAGTAAAGTATAAGCCAGCATGTCATTAAAATCGCACAATGACCTTCCCTCTCACGCTGCCTGATGTCAATGCAAAAGACTACATTTAGGAAGAAAACTTATTGCTTGGGTTAAAATAAACATCAGGCCCCTGAGAAATTTACTGAAATTTACTGAGAAAGTAACTTTAGGGACTTTTTTCTGAAAACTATTCAAGTCTTAAGCAACTGCAATTATACTTTTAATCTTAGAGTAAATACCATCTTTATAATTAAGAAAAACATCCCTTGTGTCTCTTCTTTTCTAAGGGACTTTCCCCCCACTTACCTAAAAAGAAAATCAGTGTTTTACATTTTCTAGTGAAATTATAAGAAAAAATTTGAAGGTATCTCTCTTGTGAAAGGAAAGCACATTGGTATCAAACATCAAATTGGATATCGACAGAATCAGAAAGATAGAGTGCTTGGTTGTTTGTCTAGAATGTAGGAGAATTTGAATGAATCACTTACATTCTTGGCTGTTTTCCCACCCACACAGGGAAACCGAGAGGAATGTGGCATCTAAGAGAGCAGCATTCCTCTTTGCCACAAAGTACTCACACTTGGCAAATGGCAAAGGTTTGGGTCATCATTTTCAGTGACTGCCAAGCAGAGGCGCTCTGGCTGAGTGCAAATAACAGTCTCCATGGTCCCTTCTAACACTACATCCCAGGCATCAGCAACAGAGCAAGAGGCAGGAAAAAAATCCAAATTTCTGCATCCCTCAAGGATTCATTACTCAGCAGCACCCGCTTTGACATTGTAAGTCGGACAAGAGCCATTTGCTTGGGCAGGACTTTGATGCCCCTTTAAATGGTTCTGCACCTAGTCCAAGACAATGGGTGTGGAAGTGTATTTATTACAACCACAAGGATGTGCAAGTTTATTTATAGTATAAACAGTTCTTTCCACAAGTCTTAGCTGTCAGCAACTTATTTTCCTGGAGTGCCTTAGGAGCCAAGAATGTTTTGTTTCTTAAATTTGGTACCTGGAGAGCTAAAATAACAATCTTGTTAATGAGAAGACAATGGGGCCAACTGTTGTTTTTGCAGTGTTTCCACAAGCCATACCTTTTAATTGCCAAGTGCTGGCAACTTAACAGACGGTAATGAGTACATTGTTCCTCTTTTGTGCACACAGCTCCTTAAGTGCGTCAGAAACTGAGTTTGTTGTGTGTACAGAGCAGGGAAGACTCTTATTAAAAGCCAACGAAGGGCTGGGAACCGGGAGTTTATTTTGACTGGTGAGGTATATCTTGATAGTGTGCATTCAGATGCAAGAGGAAAAAGAGATCAAGTGGATTAGCTTCAATCATCTGGAAGATGACATTTCTCACTGTGTTTGAAGTATTTTATGAATTAGAGAATGGGGCCGATCTTGAAACCTAAATTAATTTAATCTTTTTGCCTTTGTTTGATGCAGCAGCTGCAGGGACACGCCCTGCTTCTTTGAAAATCTTCCCCTTCAAGGGTCTCTGCTGGGCAGAGCGAGTGCAGCGGAGTGGTGTGGCTTCCTTGGTGGGGAAGGGGGTCAGCTCTCAGTCTCCCTGGTGGGCACCTGGCACTGTCAGAGAGGGTTGTCTCGAACTTCAAGCTGAACACTCTCACACTTGCCCTTCATGTGTTTCATTAAAGGAGAACTTGCCTACTGAAGCCAACATGAGGGAAAGAAAGGAATTTATTATCCCAACTTCTCCTTCCTAGCACGTTTTCATTAGGAGGAAAAAATCCCTTCAGGGTGTACATGAAAGAGGCAGAAAGGTTCCCATCGGTCATGGCCCATTAACGGTGACTGACACCCGGTTTACCACACATTCGTCACTTCCCGTGGCACATCCAGTTGTGTTTAGAACTGGTGTTTCTTTGGTGTTATAGATGGGCCAATATATTCAAAAACTGGATAATAACCACGCACATATGTCCCATAATCTTTGTAACTCCACCTCAGAAATAAGGGCTGTGCATTTCCTATCAGGACAGAGAGGAATTATATTTACAAAAACACTGCCTGAATGTTCACGGGTCAATTTTCCCAAAACTCTTGGTTACTCAAGAGGACAGTAGGTTATCCTGGTTCATCTCAATATCAATCAATCACCAAATCAAGGTTGGCTTTTTACAAATGGATACACTGATGACCGTTAGACTATTTCAAAGTCGAGGGAGAGAAGAGTGATGTAAGATTATGTAATTCACCCCCTGATGGGTCTGGAAGGAAAACAGGCTGGCCAGCTTTAAAAAAGGCAGTGTTTGTAGAAATCAGGAAGAGGCAAGTATCCAGGACTGTCACATCAGACTGGACAGCTGCTGGTGGCAGAATGTTATTAAAAGTAAAACAATTATGTCTAAACTTTGCACATAATAAATTAATCAACTCATAAAAAAAATCCACATGGCATTTATGGATTCCCTATAGGGATCTTGAAAATTGTCACGTAGACAGAAACAAAACTCGATGAATTTTCTGATGAGTAACTCATGTATCAGGCATTTGCCTTGTAATACAAGCCAGGCTGGACCTACATTCTATGACCTGCTGTGGAAGTGGCGTGAGGCTGCAGGCCTGGTTCCCTCTTTCCCACCAGGGGCAGGAGCTGTTGCAGAGTCATAGCTCTGTTCCTTCCACTGGGCCCTGGGTAAACTCATGACTTTACATGAACTGTAAGGGGAGACCTTTTCTGCAGAGCAATTCAACGACTCCTACGAAGTGCTCCCTGTGAGTAATAAACACAGCCCATGAGCAAACTTCCTCTTAAAATTTTCTCTCTACATGGTAGAATAGTGTTTAACCTCGGCTATAAAAAAAATCATTGCTTACATCTTTGAAAAAAGTGAAAACGATCGTTTCTTAAAATCATTGTGAATGTGTTGCATTTATTTTCACAGTTTCGTCCTTTCCAAGATGTACACTCATTCTGGACTCAGACTAAAAGGCACGGTACTTGAAGGCAGAAATATTCGAGTGAGCTTTTCTCCATTATACAACCGGTTCAGACAGATCCACTGGCTCAAACACCTCCACCAACCACGTCTTCAGTAGTGAAGGGTAGCAGAATAGTTACCCCAAAATATGACTACAGGAGTTCAGGACAGGACACCCCAAAATATGCTACTTTAGTATATTGATTCGTTCGAGCTGTAGGCACTTGAAAAACAGCAAACACAAGGAGAGACTTTCTCTGAATTCCCCTCATCTGCCTAAAGACACATCCTCTGAAAGGACCTCAGTTGCCATAGATCTCCTGCCAGGCAGTTTCATCAACCAGGGAAGATGGACTCTGATCACAGAAGAGGAGGTCAGAAGTGGATGTCACACCCAGCAGACTTTGTCACAAACTATCATACCTCCCATCTATTCTTCTAAGGACTCTCCTCTTTCCTAAAAATCATTTACTCTCCCCTAAAAAAAACCTACTATTCTCCCCTTCTGCTTTCCCTGTAAGGATGGTATTTAGGCCTGATTTCTAAGCCACCTCTTGGAGTAATTCATCTTTCTGTGGTTCTCTTGCATGTGTACAGGTCTATACATCCATAAACTTCAGTTTTCTTCCTGTTTATCTGTCTTTTATTACAGGAGTCTCAGTCAGGAACTCAGAAGGGTAAAGGGAAAATTATTTTTCCTCCCCTACAAAGGACAGTTTTATAATTCTGTATTTCCAAGATCAAATATTTCTATGCAGGGAGAATAAGGGAATAAAACTAGGAGTGGCAGAAAGAAGGAAAAATGATCTGGTATGCCCAGGGTATGAGGTCACCAAAAGTAACCAGGAAGCTGATGCAGGGGATGCTCCTGCCAAAATCTCTCCCAACCTCCCCTCATCCTCTGCCCTGTACCCCTTCCCTCCATCTCTACCTTGCTCCTCTTCCGAGGAACCATTGGAGCGTATTTTTCACTTCAAATGACCACTGGGGCAAGTAGCCAGACAGAGTGACTCTCTGCAGTAGGCTTGACCCTAACATGTGGCCAGGAAAGATGACATACTCAGTACCACCTGTGGGCCTTGATCCAGTGCCTTTTCACAGCCATCATGCTACCACAGGCTTTGGATGCAGCTCCAGTGCATTCGCAAACATTTGGTTTTAAAAGAGATCCCCTACAGCTTTCAGGCCTGCTTGCCAAGCTTCAGGTCTGGAGCTGCTTCCTCCATGATGTCGAGGGCTGCGTGCACCTCTCCTGTGTTCCTCCCCCTTCCGGCAGAAAGGTGCACAGATTTGGTTAAATGGCTCTTTACTGGCCAAGTAATCATTTCCTTGGCCAACAAGGAGATTCCTGACATGAATATCTGTAGTGTTTTGGACTCAGGTTTGGAAAGCTGTTCCTGCCACCTGGAGCTAGAAAGAATCAGGGCCCCTGACTTTTTGCACAGGTGACTTGAGCCTAGAAAGTTTAAAAACAGTTATAAATCTCCTCAAGCCAGTTGTTCCCCCATGAGATGAGGAAACAATCCCAAACCTGAGATCAGGCCCTGAGAGGCTGAAGATTGTCCCCCAGCAAGAGGACAAGTCCCATGGGAGCTCAGCAGGAATTCTAGACTATTCTCTAGGTTCTTCTTCCAATTTCCATTTAAATCACACAACCTCTCTAAGTGTCTGTTTCCTCTTCAGTAAAATGGGAATGATAATTCCGACAGATAATTACTGTGAAGAGACAGTGAAAGGATTATGTAAAGCTTTTGAAACAGAGCTTGGCATTGTTAATGTTATGCTGGAATTAGGGTCACCTTTATTATTACACCCAGCAAACTGCATCATCTCCTTCACTCTGGGAATTTACTTTTGAAGTTTGTATTTCTTGTCTTTTTTGTAAGAAAGTTGTCTACAAGCAATTGAAGGGTAGCCTTAGAAAGTATAAAATGAGAAACAATTCTTCTAGTAATAAATATCCTGCCGTCACAGTCTTTAACAGTGACACCACATTAAAAAGTAAAAAACTCCTAATTAATACTCATCCAAGACTGTTGCTTTTGTCAAAATAACTTTTCAGTTCTCTTTGTACATGTGTTTGTGTGTTAAGAATATCAAGTTGTCTAATTTTGAGCACCTACTCTGTGTAAAATGCCATACTAAATGTTGACGAGGACATACATAAATGTTAGAAAAACCTAACTTAATTGAATCCATTTATGAACGCACTGTCGACATAATTTCATCCCCATACTAGTCTGTCATTTGCAAGTGGCAGAATCCTAATTGAGACTGGCTTAAGCATAATTTATTAGCTTATATACCCCATTAAGTAACAGGAGTTTGCAGAAGGAGAAAGGATGCTACCTAGAAAGAAGAGAGATGTCAGTTCTGGTGATACCCCTACTGATAACATCATCATCATCATCATCACATTCATATAAACCACACCAAGAGTTCAAGGAAAATAGCGCACAAACAAAATATTCTTTTAAAATAGATGAAATGATGACATTTGAATCTTCAGAAAATTAAAACAAAGCTAACAAAACATTCAGAGTGAGTAGTTTTCCATAGGGCAGCATTCCCATGCTTCCACTGAGCTGCATTTGAACAGATGGAGAGGTGGGAAGGGCAAAGACTCACTCCTTCTACCCCCAGAGCTATGTGCTGGGCACTGTGCTGCTGCAGGCGTGAGCTCCCCAATGACAGCTGCTCCGTTACTGCCTATGGGCCAGAGATTAGGTATGTGTTCCCTGTCAGCTCTAAACAGTGAGTTCTGTGAGGGACAGCTGTTGAGTCTGCCCTGCCCACAATTTACTGAGTGCCTACTACATGCCAATGGGGCCAGAGAAGTGAACAAAACAAAGCCCTCTTTCTCATGGAGCTTGTAGTTCAGTGCACACAAGCAGGTAAATATACACCACATAGGAGAAGTGTAAGAAGAAAGTGGGAAAGCAGGAATGGAATCCTCAGGTAGGATGCTGGAGAAGGCCTCACCTTCCCGGGAGATCTGGGTACCTCTGTGGCACAGTGGTCCCAGCCTCAGAGGACACAGGGAGTACGGATATTTGGGGCACAGGATAGGGGTGAGCTTAGAAGAAAGGGACCATGGAAAAAAACTAAATAAAACTGAACCGAAGTTAAATAAACCTAAAGCCATTTGGAGAGTTTTAAATAGACAGTTTTTGATCTTAGGGTTCCAGACTTGAATGAAACAGAACAGGATATGCCACCCCAAAATATAGCACTTTGGCATAAGAATTATTTTGAGCTGAAGACCTTTAAGTTCCTGAAATCCCTTTGCTGCCTAAATGCAGAGCCTCCCAAAAGAACTCAACAGTCATGTAACACTCTTTGGAAAGCAACCACAATCTCTTCTAGGAAGCAGGAGCACACCCAGCCGCACGCACACGTTGTCCCAAAACTATCATATCTCCCATTTATTCTCCTAAAGGCCCATTTATCTTTCAAAAAGTCGTGTGTTCTCCCAGAAGTGCCCCTTTGTCCTTCCCCATTCCCTGTTATGATGGTATTTAGGCCCCCAAATCTAACCACCTCTTGAGTCACTTTTGTGTGACAACTCCCCTGCCTAAGAAGGTAACTAAATCTGTTTCCTTCTCTTGCTAATCTGTCTTTTGTCAATTTAATTTGCAAGCTCCAGATGAAAAACTAAAGAGGATGCAGGAAAAGTGTTTTTTTTTCCTTTCCCTGACACAGTCTTCTCTTTGGATGCCTACTATTCCACCACTGGCCCGTTCTTATTTAGGCTAACTATAGGAAAACAGGTTTGTTCTCTGAATTTGTGAAATGATAAGGTTTAAGTATATAAATTCCCACCTAAAAAACAACAAATATATAATAATATCTTAATTCATCAAAAAATGTCTTGCCAATAGTATGTATCATTTATTTTTTAATTTCAAAATTTTAAGAAGCTTTGCTGCTCACAATCTCTCTCATCTCCTCAGCTAATTTCATAGATGGAAACTGTTCTTCAAGGGGCATATGTGGGTTCTAACCTCAGAGCTGTTGAATTTAGCTCTCTCGGTGTGTTCTTCTATCTTCAAAGGGAACCAAGAACCAGGCCCCAGCTGGTTACAGCCCTGCAGGAGGGCAAGGGAGAGCCCAGAGATGAATGAAGCAAGGCCAACAGGCACACAGTGCAGCCCAGGATGGACTTTTCTTTCCTCGGTGCATAGCCATCCATGGGTAGAATGCTCTTCAGCTGTACATTATTGACACATCATCGCCATCACATTGTACACCAGTAACAATCCCTGCAACAATGCTTACACTTTCTTTTTTCATTTTTTTCTTTTTTCTTTTTTCATTTTTTTATTTTCATTTTTTTTATTTTTAGAGAGAGAGGGAAGGCGAGAGAGAGAGAAGTATCAGTTTGTTGTTCCACTTGTTTATGCATGCATTGGTTGCCTCTTGTATGTACCTTGACCAGGGATTGAACCTGCAACCTTGGCATATTGGGATGACACCTTAACCAACTGAGCTACTGGGCCAGGGCCAATGCTTACACTTTCTTAAGAAAAATGCTAAAACCCTTTTCCAAAGACTCATTGTGATGGGGGAGTCGAAAGTTGGAAAATTTTAGTTTAAGTAAAAGCTTAGTAATCAATGCATGTAAAAGCTATTGTTCCAGGAACTGAAGGTATGACCCATCCTAACCCCAGGGGACCATAAGCAGTTCCACCTTTGTGCCTCAGGAGGACTGCAAGCAATTCAAGATGGCATCTGAGCCATTGTACTCCAGTGAGATGATCACTGCCCAGGACACAGCTAAAGATCACCACCCAAATCAAGAACCTGCAGTTTTTTAATCCAATTAACTTTTCCCTAAGTTCCAAACCCCTTACAAAATACTTTGTTCTCCTTAATAAAAGGGACTATTTTAAAATGGAATTTAAGATGGTCTGTTAGGGTACAAACATGCAGTTTTTCAGATCACCAGCCATCTGAATAAAGCACCCCATAAAGATTCAACTGCTGTCTCTGCTTATTGGGTCTGGTAGGTGACAGGCAGCACGAATACTGGCTTTTCTGATTTCTATTGCATTGTTTCATCTGGGCAACTAGGTGGGTGGAAACTCCAAGCAGGCACATACTTGACTGAGATACCTAGAAGGTCAGCCACTGACTTGGAAGGGGATCAGAGTAGGTGATTCAGTGAGCCTGGTTCCCGTCAATCACAGAAGTTCCAACTGGGTCTAAGTTAGGGTTGTCATATCTGTAACTTTGTCAAGTAAAACTGTACACTCACTTCGCTCCTACACTATTTATTAATCTGCCAGGCAATTTGATGGCTTAATTATATCTGACTTGCCTAGATTTAAAGTTCAGTGGACAGGTCTTCCTATGCTCCAAAGAATCCAGAGAGCAACACAAATACCAGAAAAGCAAAGTGTCCTGAAAAAAAGGGCTTCCCTAACCAACGAATGATTCCCAGAGCACCGTGGGAACCAAGAAATAGGATCTTTCTCCACCCACACTCCATCTCCATCTCTTTGCTATAAAAGCCTATTTCTTATTACTTTAATTAATTTGCTAACATCATCCTGGGTAAAGGCTTTGTATTCACGCAGCCTTGCAGAAAATAGTTCAGTCACACACCTATGCCCTCCACTCCCTCCCTTGCCATTAAAGTGTCACTGTTATTAAATGCAACAACCTGAGAATCAAATCCTTTCCTGAGCTGAAGGCATCTGGTATATCCGTCTTATCTTCCCTTTCCTCCTTCTCTTGCTCCTTCCTGTTAGGTCTCCATGCCATACGAGGACTGATCTACCATTTCTCCAAAGTGGGTGCAGCTACTCTCTTTTTGCAGAAGCAACTTTCACTGGTACCTGTTGCCCAGGTGGCCCAGCCTCAGGAGTCACAGTCCAGTAAGTAGGGTACTGAGCCCCATGGAACAGCTGCTGGAGCTGGGTGCCTCCACATCCTGTCCCCAGATGGAGCAGGGGCTGCTCCTGGAAGAACATGGACTTGAAAGCAAACTGCACTTCAAGGCACAACAGTTAGTTATCATGGGGAGATCAACGCTGTTTGCATTATCCCTGATATTGGTTCTTGTTCTATCTTTGGGTCTCACAGAAAGAGACATTGGTCCAAAGATCTCACCATGTTTTCCTATTCCCTCAAGACACTGATTTTCAGTATCATCCACGAGAAGTTCAAAAAGTCAGCTGGAGTGCTTAGTTCTTAAATCTGGCCCACAATAATATCTGGCATTTCTAAAGAACATTCCAGCTTATGAAATGCTTCATGTACATTTCTTTACCAAGCCTGGGAGGCAGGTGAGGAAGTCAGTTTCACCAGGGCCGTCAGCCGCTGGTGCAGCGCCCTTCAAACTGCAGCACGCTGCTGCAACGGAGGAGTGTTTCGGGTGCACTTAGAATGAGCCAAGTTTCATTCTAAAAAAATTGTACAAATTACATAGCTACTTTTAAGACTTTGCACACTTCACCCAAATATGTATTAAACCTGCACTGTGTGCCAGCCTCTGGCTAAGTACTGAGGATACTGTTGAGAAGAAACAAAAGGCATGGTCCCTTTAAATTTAATGGACAAGAAGCATAATCTGTAATCACACAAAGTAAATGGAAAGTTGTAACGTCTAAACGTATGGGTTGATGATTTAGTCAAGGAGCTTCCTGAAGGAAGTGACCTCTGAGCTGACATACTAGGACTGGGGACCTTCAGGAGAGGAAAGAATGGAACAATACTGCAAGGAGAGGGTCCACTCTGGAAAGGTGCTGTGATGGGCACAACATGGATGGCAAAGGGCCCGGGAGGGTCAGTGTGGGGAACACAGGGCACAGAAAGCATGGGACAAGAGCAAGATGAGGCTGGAGAGGGATGAAGGCACTGATATGCAAGGATTATGAGGGAAGGAATCAGAGCAAGGAAAGGTAATCGAGTTCCGATGACACTGAAGCAATTCAGAGGAGAGATAATGAGAGCCAAGAGAGGAAGAGAAATAAGGGAACTCCAGAAATGGGATGTAAAACCAATGGGAGTTAATGATGGATTGAGCATGGATAATGAGGAAGAGGGAGATGTCAGAGTGAGATTTTCAAAGGAATATTTTGTGCTTTAATGATATTCACCTAAAATAGTGAAACACATACACACACACATAAAACAGGTGTCTGGTTTCATGACTCATGCCCCCAAAAGCAGGTTGTATCAGGCAGGCTCTTTCTGTGTGTCATAGTGAAGTTCTCAGACCCGGAATGTGTGAAGTGCCCCAACAGGTTTTGACAGTTTATGGAGTGTGCATTACCCTACAATGTCTTGTTTCTCCTGAGGCATAATATTATCAGACTTGATGGTTCTTTAATGCTCTGAGGGTTTATTTAAGTAACTGACCCAGAGTAATGATGGAGTCATGATACACTGCTAAAGATAGAACCAGGTAGAAACTGAGACATTGTGGCTTAGAAAATTAGGGCATTGTTATTTCCAGATTCTAAGAGATCATTTCAGCCCTGGTCAGCATGGCTCAATTGGTTGGAGTGTCATCCTGTAAGCCAAAGGGTTGCAGGTTCAATTCCCAATCAGGGCACATACCTTGACTGTGGATTGGATCCCCAGTCAGGGAGTATGTGAATCGTGATAGATGTTTCTCTCTCCCATTGATGTTTCTCTCTCTCCCTCCCTCCCTTCTCCTCTCTCTAAAGTCAATAAGCATGCCCTCAGGTGAGGGTTAAAAAAAGAGTTAATTTCATATCAGTTTACAGAGAAGTGGAACAGCATTCAAACAAAAATTCATTAGAGTGCCAAAGAATTACTGTTGAAGGAGAAAGGTTGGGTGCATTAACCACTTCACCAGATATTTTTATGCTTTAAGGTATTTAAAGTTACTTTAGGTATTTAAAGCCTAAATGCAGAAATCAACCCCATTGCATGCTGAGGAATAAAAAGTCCCCCAAGTTCAAACCAACATGAAAAAGTTAATACTTTTTATTTCATTCAACCCATATTTAGTAAGTGAACTACCTTGGGAAAGTTATTTAATATTCTAGGCTTCCACATTAGTAAAAAGGGGGTAATAACGGTACCTGTTTTATAGGATTATTATAAGAATGAAGTGAGTTCATTCATGTAAAATACTTAAACTAGCTCTGGTGCCTGGCTGCCTCTTAAGCATCATCTTGGGCCACTCATCCCGAGCTAACTATAATCTCACCACATGTAGCCTTTTTTCTCTTCCTCAAAGCCTTCCCACATGCATTTTCCTTCATAAAAACACTCTGTTCCCGGCTGGTTTATATTCATCCTTCAGGTGTTGTCAGGGCAATAACAGCAGAAAAAGATACAAAAGCCAAAGCTGACCGCACATACATACACACACACACATTTAGGTAAATCAGCAGCACAGTGCTATTAGGGGCTGAGGCAGTGTCGATATGAAATCAGTGTCCCAACAATGGCATGAGTTCTTGTGCAAAAAGGAACCACACTATTTTCCTCTGTATTTACCTGACCTTTATAAGAATATCTCATCTTACCATAGTCCATGATGTTTGGTTGCTTTTTTTCCCCCATGCAATTGTGAATGCATTAGGGAGGTTCCAAAAATTGTTAACCATAAATTATTAAGAGCATGAAAATTCAGTCTTGTTAAGAAAAGTTGTAATGACTGAAAGAAAGATGACTAACAGATGACTGAATGCCTGCCGTTAGAATTACAAGTAGATTCCACTTTAGGGAACACTCTGTCTGTGGAAGATAGGAGACAGCTCCCTTACGCAATGAGACAAATCATTTTTATAACAATATAGTGTGCTGACAACTGGATTCTTGGTGAATAAAACATCTAGATTGTCTTCCCTAGAATTTAGAACCTGAGAGCCCTGAGTTAGATTCTTGGCCCTACCACTATGTAAATGGGTGACTTTGGGCAAGCAATTAATGTCTCAAACTCTCGATTTTCTTTCCTGCCAAGTGGAAATAATAATATCTACTCCATTGGTTTTTGTAAAGTTTGTATGAGATAATCATCTGCTTCTGGCTTTTAGTCATAATCCAATGAAAGCTAGCTCTGTTGTCCACATTCTCAAAGTTGGTGAATCAGTATTGTTAAAAACAAGACACCAGGCCCAAAATGGAGTTGCTTATGTTAGGTGCCACGTCCCCAAACCAAGACTTAATTACAGTTTTGGCTCTTCCAGAACTGGAGTCTTAAATCAGCCAGTCAGGAATCGCCTGACCGGCCCTGGTTAGGTCATCTGACTAATAGATCCCCGTTATCCCATAAAGGAAAGTGACCTTGCAATAAGCAGCCAGCTTTCTTGCCCACTGTAACTTCCTTGTCCTTGCTCCCTCTGCCTGTAAGTCTCTCACTGGGTGCAGCTCCTCAGACCTCATTCTATCTGCTAGACTGGATACTGCCTAATTCATGAATCACTGAATAAAGTTAATAAGATCTTTAAAATCTACACTGTTGCCTGGCTGCTGTGACTCAGTGAATTGAGCACCAGCTTGTGAACTAAAATTTACACTGTTGAATTTTGTTCTTTAACAGTAGTAAGAAGTCATGATCAAGAAATACACTATAGGACTTCCGGCCAAGATGGAGGCGTAGGCGGACACACCGTGCCTCCTCTCACAACCAAAATTAAGGACAACAAATATTTAGAAACAAGAAGACAACCAGAACTTATAGAAAATTGAACTGTACGGAAGTCCAACAAGCATTCATCCAGACCGGTAGGAGGGGTGGAGTCGCAGCGGGAGAAGGTGGAGGTGCGGGAGCGCAAGCAGCAGCGGCTGGCAGTTCCCTGGTGCACAGGCGGCAGCTGGCGATCCCCGGGCCCACAGGCAGTAGCTGGTGGACCCCGGGCACAGGGGGACAACTGTGCAGACCCAGTGAGGCCGCACAAGGCGGCTGGCTGACCAGGTGGTCCCACAGTCATGCGCGCAGACGGTCCAGGCAGAGGGGAAGTGGCGGAAGGGACTGAATCCACGAGAGAGCGGAGCAGGCGCCATTGTTCCCTCTCAGACCCCGCCCCCACCTATAGCGTCACAACCCAGCAACTGGGCTGCCCCGCACTGGGGAGAACCTGAGGCTCCACTCCTCACTACATAACAGCACGCGAGCATGCGCAGATAATCCAGGCGAAGGGGAAGCGGCGGAAGGGACTGGAGTCCAGGAGAGAGCAGAACAGGCGCCATTGTTCCCTCTCGGACCCCGAGCACACCTATAGCGTCACAACCCAGCAACTGGGCTGCCCCGCCCTGAGGAACACCTAAGGCTCCACCTCTCACTACGTAATAGCCGAGACCAGACTAAAACCAAACCAAAACAAAACAAAAAAAAAAAAAAAAACACCAAAAATGGCTCAAACCGGAGAACCAATCAAAGCCCCGGAGCCGATTCCTCTAAGCAGTGAAGAGATAGCCAACCTATCAGATGCACAGTTCAAAGCACTGGTCATCAAAATGCTCACAGAATTGGTTGATTTTGCTCACAAATTAGATGAAAAAATGCAGGCTACAATACGTGAAATGAAGGAAGATGCATGGGGAACTGATAGAGATGGAAGGAAAACTGGGACTCAAATCAATGGAGTGGACCAGAAGGAAGAAACTAACAACCAAACAGAAAACGAGGAAGAAACAAGAATTCAAAAAAATGAGGAGAGGCTTAGGAACCTCTGGGACATCATTAAACGTCCCAACATTCGAATTATAGGGGTCCCAGAAGGGGAAGAAGAAGAGCAACAAGTGGAAAACTTATTTCAACAAATAATAAAGCGCTTCTCAGATAAGGTCAAGTTCAAGGAGTTCATCATCACCAAGCTCTTATTATATGAAATGTTAAAGGGACTTATCTAAGAAGAAGATCAAAAATATGACAGTGAAAAGACAGCAAACTCACAGCTATTAAGAACCACACCTAAAACAAAAGCAAACTAAGCAAGCAGCTAGAACAGGAACAGAACCACAGAAATGGAGATCATATGGAGGGTTAGCAACAGGGGTGTGGGAGGAGGGGGGGGGAGGTACAGAGAATGAGTAGCATAGATAGTGGGTAGAAAATAGACAGGGGCAGGGTAAGAATAGTACGGGAAATGTAGAAGCTAAAGAACTTATGACACAAGGACATGAACTAAAGGGGGGAATGTGGGTGGGAGAGGGTGTGCAGGGTGGAGGGAATGATGGGGGAGAAATGGGACAACTGTAATAGCATAATCAATAAATATATTAATAAATAAATAAATAAATAAATAAAAATAATAAAGGAGAACTTCCCCAATCTGGCAAAGGAAATAGACTACCAGGACGTCCAGGAAGCTCAGAGAGTCCCAAAGAAGCTGGACCCAAGGAGGAACACACCAAGGCACATCGTAATTACATTAGTCAAGATTAAAATGAAGCAGAGAATTCTAGAAGCAGCAAGGGATAAGGGGACAGTCACCTACAAAGGAGTTCCCATCAGACTGTGAGCTGATTTCTCAAAAGAGACCTTACAGGCAAGAAGGGGCTGGAAAGAAGTATTCCAAGTCATGAAAGTCAAGGACCTACAACCAAGATTGCTCTACCCAGCAAAGCTGTCATTTAGAATGGAAGGGAAGATAAAGTGCTTCTCAGATAAGGTCAAGTTCAAGGAGTTCATTATCACCAAGCCCTTATTATATGAAATGTTAAAGGGACTTATCTAAGAAAAAGAAGATAAAAATACGACAGTGAAAAGACAGCAAACTCACAGCTATTAAGAACCATACCTAAAACAAAAGCAAACTAAGCAAACAGCTAAAACAGGAACAGAACCACAGAAATGGAGATCATATGGAGGGTTAGCAACAGGGGCGTGGGAGGAGGAGAGAGGGGGAAAAGGTACAGAGAATAAATAGCATAGACGGTGAGTAGAAAATAGACAGGGGGAGGGCAAGAATAGTATGGGAAATGTAGAAGCTAAAGAACTTATGACACATGGACATGAACTAAAGGGGGGAATGTGGGTGGGAGAGGGTGTGTAGGGTGGAGGGGAATGATGGGGGAGAAATGGGACAACTGTAATAGCACAATCAATAAAATATATTAAAAAAAAAAGAAGTACAAATAGGTAGTTACAGGAAAGGCAGGGGGATGTTAAAAACAGTATAGGAAA
This sequence comes from Glossophaga mutica, assembly GCA_039655065.1. NCBI lineage: Eukaryota > Metazoa > Chordata > Mammalia > Chiroptera > Phyllostomidae > Glossophaga > Glossophaga mutica. The sequence goes on from CM077303.1 coordinate 167,034,688, forward strand.
TGGAGAACTTACGTGCATGACCCATGGACATGAACTAAGGGGGAGGGTAGATTGTTGGAGGGAATTGGGGGTACTGGGTGGAGGGGAGCAAAGGGGGAAAATTGGGACAACTGTAATAGCATAATCAATAAAATATATTTTTAAAAAGAAAAAAAAGAAATACACTGTATTTCTGCATAAACTATATATGAGTGTAAAGGATATTATATCCCCGATGAAATTAATCTGCAAATGATGCATTTGAAAGGAAGATGGAGTTCATTCAGAACAATCATTTTAAATAAAAACAAAAGGCATTATTAATGAATAAACAGTAGTCCAAAGGATCAATAAAAATGTTTAAGCAATTAGCAATCTGACTAATTCACACAGGTGATTGACTGGGAGAAGGAAGTTTGAAGAGTTAAATTTAGATAAAGAAATAGATTCTTCCTTAGAGAAAACTTGAACATAACGATTGCACCACACATTTCTGAGTTAAAGACAGAAAAGGTGTATGCATCCTTTGTCCTTATACTTTAAGGAAAGCTGAACAAATGGTACATTCTTGAGGAGTAGAGGAAGCGGCGGTATGCCGTGTGTTTCCAGCACACCCTGGACAGTGTGTAAGCCCATAGTGCTCTCCAAGCCCAGGGGCGTCCAGAGAGCTGATGTGTCAAAGTCACAACCAATGACAAAGTGGACTTATTTGAATAGTGTTCTTCAGGCAGAATTCATTCCTTAGGTGAAATCATTTATTTGATAGATCTCAGCATTGCAAAAAGAGGGAATTCTAGCTCAAGGCTTTGACTCAAACTGTGCCTCTGCAGAGTACTTTTGATTAAAAAAAAACAAAACTGTCAATATGCCCTCCTTGAACAAACTTCAGTTGGGCTCCTACGAACCTTCTTCTCAGCTAAGCCTCACCCTTTGGACTTACACATCCATCTCTGTATCACCTAATTTTAGCAAAATTTCTCCTAAGTCAGTTAAGCAAGAATCCCCACACTCAATATCTGATCACCCTTGATAATCTAATCAGAAACCTCACCCCCGACCTTTGGTACCTGATCACCCTAGCCTGCTTTCTGTGAGATCCTTGCAAATAATTTTAGCCAGAATCTCTCCTGCCCCTGATGTTTTCCTCAGTCATTTTTCACCCCCTGACCCCTACCCTGCTCCTCGGCTATAAATTCCTATTTGCATTTGGAATTGAGCCCAGTTCTGCACTGAGATCTCTCTTCCCCTATTGCAATAATAGTTCCTGAATAAAATTTATTTTCACCACTTAACTTCTGTCTGGCTCCAGTTTTCTTAACGCTCCCCAACCTGATCACTCACCTATCCCCCAGTCTTGCTTTCAACTGTTCCTCAACATCAAATACAGCCTCAGAGGGTGAAGATTCCCCACCAGTAAGACCTATGAAGTATTATATTGTAGTCCTAGAAAATAAAAACAAAAGAGGGGTTGTGGAAAACTTTGCATTGTTTGAACAAATGACCTCAGGTGATCACTTTCAAGGTGACAACTATTATTTGACTGTTCATGTTTACTTTCTTAAAGATTATACTACTTCACAGATATAGCTGTTATACTCATTAGGTATAAGTCACAATTAAATGGCATCTAATTGTTACCATATGTATTTAGCTAGAAAAAAAGGAGCAAAAGGAAGTAGACATTGAGTTTAATAAAGTGGGAAGCATAAAACTGCTGCTAGCTAGAAAGCTACAGCTTCACACTCCAAGGGATTACAGCATTTCTCACCCAAGAGGATTAACACTCCTCCCTTCCACCCTCTGGTACCAGGTAACCAGGTGGGAGCAGGGGAAGGCAGATACATGTGCAACAGAATGGTACAACAAGTCAAAATGGTACAGGAGAAGGTGCAGGATGAGATGTCTATCAGCCTAGCCTGGGGAAAGGAGGGATTGGTTGAGGCTTTGGGTGGACCCACCCAAAGCGCATGAAAGTTTGGGAAGTTGATTGGTCATTTTGAGAAAGCACCTGATCCACCCCACACCCAAGCTACTATAACCCCCCGGGAACAAAGAAGCTCTCTCTCTCTAGCCCACGTGACCTGCACTGGCCCTGTGCATTCATTCACACATCCTCTCCCCATGGCCATGCAACTCCACACACAGGCTCCCTCTGGTTGCCTGAAATGGACTACAGCTAGAAACACACAGTAAGCTAGCTGGATGCTGGACTGGACTCATACTTTGATGTGGAGCAGAAACTCTGGACACTGGCTATTGTCTTGGCCTTGATGAGGGCACGATAGGACTTTTTCCACGATGGGACAGAGGGAGATGGGACATTGAAAACCCAGGGGGCAGCTTCTATCTCTACAGGAATAAACCATACCATACCACCATCTCCCATGAGCGGGTCCTTGAATGCTTTTATCACGATTCTATGGAAGGACCTAATTCCCACCAACAACATAATTACCTGAATTAACTTGACTAAAGGTCTTAATCTGAGTTATCTCCAGTTTTACTTCCTAGCTTGCTTTTACAGATTCCCCATCCTCTTAATAAAGCCTTTTTTTTTTTTTTTTTTTAACTCTTTGGTCTGTGACAAAGTGAAGTTCTTTTTGCATGAGTTCTCTAGTCCCCCTTTCAGGCCATCCATATCCTAAGGAGTTTACTACTATCCTTACTGATCAAATCCCAGAATCTTAGACCTTGAGTTAGACTTAGTACCTCTGTCTTTCTCTCTTTCCCTCTCTCTCCACTCTCTCTTCCTCTCCACTTTTCTGTCCCTTGAACTGCCCAGTCCCCATTTACGGACCTGCCCCTTCCCAAGCCTTTCCCTACAGACTCTATCAGCAGTTTGTCCTGAAGATGGATGAGTAGATTTTTTTTTAGTTTCTGTTTGAACATCTGTCTCCCTAACTACCCCATAGGCCTTCGCCCTTATCCATCTCCAGCCATCTACCTGGGACCTCATCTCACATCCTAGGACACCCAAGCCTTAACTCCACTCAGTCACTTCCACCTTCACCCCCCACACCAACTTAACAAGGCAACGCACCAGAAACATCATGGTTTTCAACATAACCATTAGACTTTTCTAAACTTAATTTTTATTTCCCTTTTTAAAAAAGGGATATATTACCATAAGCAATTAGGGTTTAGGTTGCCCATTCTGTCCATGAGAAGTCCAGAGGAGGCATTATAAGGACAAGTGTTCCTTTACTAAGTCTTCAAGAGCCTTACAAATGTCAGGCACTATTTTCAGTCCAGGTGAACCCTGTGCTGAGCTGGGGCCTCATGCACTTGGCCTGTGGTCTCACTGGTCTCTTGACTGGCTGTTCATCCCTCAGGCATAGCTTGGTCCTGGGAATCAAGGCCCCAGAAGCCACCCTCCCGGTGGAAGCAGCAAGGTTCCTAGTAAGGTGAGAGGGCTGCCAGGACTGAGTCCATCTGAAGACCCGTCTGTTGTTTCTTTCAAATAACTTCCAAAGAGGGATAACTCAGAAAAATCTGAGAGCATTCAAAGAACAAAGATGTGAAAGGGGCTGGGAAATAGGACCCACAAGGAATGGGGAAAAGATGTTATGATTCTTAGTCTGAGGAATAGAAAGCCTAGAGGCTGTTTAACAACAGCCTGCAAGGCTTAAAGGGATGTTCCTCAGAGGATGGAGACCAGCTGCACACTGTCTCCAGAGAGGATGGAGAAAAGGAAGTGAGCTTTAGTTTCCACATGAGTGATATAATGTAGAAAATAACCTCTGCCAATGAGGATATTGGGCTTGGGATAAGTTGCCAGGGTCATCAGGGCTCCTCCTCTGGAGTTCTTCAAAAAGTCAAGGAGTCCGTTTCCCTGGACAGGTCAGGTGTGATCCTGCCAGCAGGCAGAGGGTGGGGAGAGGACCGGTGTCCACGGGCTTACCAGCCACAGGAGTACGTGCCTTTGTTTTACAAATAGCTGATGCTTTTGTCCTCACAGTGTGTCCTGTAGCATAACAGATTTCGGATTCTGGTATTTGCAAAATTGAGTCAGGGAGAGATAAAAGAGAAGGTATGTGAGGAATGAGAAGAAGGAAGAGAAACTGATTTGTTTTCCATGGGAGCGGGAGGCAGACACTGCAAATAACTAAACGCAGGCCCTTAGTAACTGTGGATTTCTAAAGTAAGAATCTCTCACTTTTTCATATGAAAATTAGCTTCAATACAAATGCACTAATTGGCTGTTCTTTTCCATTCCTTCCGAGTTTGCTGGCATCCTTTCATACACTTCCTTTATACCTTCAATATTAGCCTGTTTCAGTTTCCTGCAACAATAAAAGCCAAAGACAGATTCTTACTATTGAATCCAACACTTTATGAATACAAAGCCAAAAGCTTTGGTATAACATCACCCGCCTATTAAACTCAGACCCAGCACCTAATTCCTAAATATTTTTCTTAGTTTTAATTCTAATTCTATAAGACATTTGGGTAGCTCTCCAACTTTCTGACTTCCTCTTTAAGACCAACACTGAGGCTGATTCCTATGTCCCCAGAGCCAGTGTCTTTGACTCAGAAAAGCATCTAGGGACAGCCACCCCCATCTCCATGGACAGCAGGGCTGCTCCAGGAGTTGCATTCATAGTGTGGAAGTGACAGCGTCTGTCTGTCTCTGGCATCTGCTTCCACTCACAGCAGGCCCTGGGATGATGGGAAGGAAGAGACCCTTGTCTTTGAGTTTCCGCCAGTGTTCAGTGGTCTGTCTCTGAAGCACCCACCCTCAAGACCTCCTTCTTCAGATACTGCAATTTCAGGTGGCAGGCTGTGACCCCCCACCAGAGCTTGGCCTTCTCTGCCTTGTTCACTGTGCGCATCCCCAGTGCCTAGAGCCATGCCTGGCGCAGAGTAGAGAATTATCAATGTTCAAAGTCATTGACAGAACAAATGCCAGAGCAGGAATCAGCCTTGGAGACCAAAATTTCAACCCCTCATTCCAGATAGAAAAAGTTCAACATGAGCCTTGTCATAATCCTTGAAAATCTTTCTACACTGTCTCATTTCCTCACCATTAGAAATAAATACATTTTCTGATGGATTAGTCCGTACTAAAATGTTAATGGGTATGAATGGGTTAATCTCTCTCTCTCTCTCTCTCTCTCTCTCTCTCTCTCTCTCTCTCTCTCTCTCTCTCTCTCCCCCACCCACCCCCCTCTCATTTTGCACCAGCCCCTCCCTTGCTGGTCAGTGGGCATTTATCCTCAGATGCAGAGAAGAAAGAAGTCTCCTCCGCTGAGTGCCTGAATTTTTGAGTTGAGGCCAAGAAACAGCCAGCTGGAGCAGAACCAGTCGAGATTAGAGTTTCGCACATCTGCCAAGGACGGATTCTCCTGGCTGCCCCAAGAACTCAGCTCACATAGCCGTACCCTAGTAAGGTGAACCCAGAGCCAGCCCTCATGAGAAGTAGGGAACAAGAAAGTGACGCTCAGGGGCCCCAGGGAACCATGCCATCACCCCAGCCTGGAAGTGCCAGCGAGTCCCCAAGGGGGCAGCCTGTGCTGAGGTGAGAGACTGGGTGAAAGCAACTGGAGCAGTTCCAGCTCCCAAACCCAGCTCTGTGAGCCCAGAACCACCTGGGAGCTTTTTAAAAGCAGATCTGCTGTGCCCTGGCCCAGATCTACCAACTGTGTCAGAATCTGTGTTTTTTTTACAAAAACACTGGGATTCCAACATCCAACCCAGTCTGGGAATAACTGCCCTACTGGCTGACTGACCTACATTCCCTCCCTACACTTCTTTCCCCACTGGAAGGGAGCTTGGCTCATCGAGTTACACCAGCTGACTATCAGCATCACTAAAGCTTTCCTGTCATTTCCAGGGTGACTTAGGCCTGTGTTTCTCTGTATTACATGTGAGCGCACATCCTGAAACTAGAATCTCTGCTGACAAACCGACATGAATTTGACTTTTCCTATATTGTGAGTTAGGAGATGAAAAGCAAGTGCAAAAAAATTTATTTAATTCAAGAAATCCTACCACCCTCTCTCTCTTGGGGAGGGTAGCAAAGGTGAGTAAGCCACATTCCTTCATCTCAGGAGTTGGGCATCATGGTGGGAAGCTGGACATGTAAGCACCTATGCAGGAGAAGCAACAGTTCCTGGGAGGAAGCACAGTTCCTGGGAGGAAGCACTCTTTGTTGGGATTAGACTCTGGGAGGATTACGTCCAATCAAAACCTGAAAAATAAGGCTCTGGCCCTAAATATGTTCCAGGCAAGGGGCTTTTAAGGATCTCTGAAGTTAGCTTTCTCAGTTTTCTGCATGGCTGGCTCTGTCCCTCGCTGGTGCTCATTCACCTGGAGCTGGGCTCTGGAGTGAGTCCGTAGGAGGGAACCCTTGTACTTCAGTCTGAGAATCTGAGGATCTTAAGCTTCAGTCTGAGAATCTGAGGCCCCATCTCTTTGTGTGGCCAAAACATTGATCCCAAACCTGCCCCTGACTCCTGCTTCTTTCTTGGCTTCTCTTGCCCCTTCTCCTGCCCCCTGAATCCTTGCTGCAAACCACACCTGTTGCCTCCTACGGGCACTCTGAGACCCTGGCCACCTGCCATGGGAAATGTCACTTTCCCCTGCCACACCTATCTCCTGATACAATACTCTGCCTGCTTCATTTCCTACTGTTCCCTTTATCTGTCATTCTTCCCTCCCTCAACCCCTCCCTTAATTCTCTCTTAATGAGAGTATCTGATAATATGAACCGTAAATTGAATGTGCCCACTTAGAGGATTTTATGTGTAAATGATTCAGTGTTTTCTGTATTTACTATTACTGCCATACAATTATTGCCCTTTCAGCCAATAATTTATCCTAAAACAATGCCCTCTTAAAAAACAATGCCCTTTTTAATGTTTTTTCTCTCTATTTCTGTTCCTTAATAATAATAATGGCAATTGGTGCTTCCTTTATAGACCTAAAGAGTTAGACAATGTTCATTTATAAGAATTCTCAACCTTCACTATAATTACCTGGGATGCTTTTAAGAAACACAATGCCTGGCCTCTACCTTCAGAAATTTCAGTTCAATTGGACTGAAGTTGGGCTCTGCATCGATATTTAAAACATACTTCCCAGGAGATGCTAATGTGCCGCCAGGCTTGAGATTTACTGATTTATAGGAAAATCATTCATGATAAATGTATATTCAGATGGTCAATTCCCAGAAGTCTTGATTCGAAGCAGTCAGTGGCTCCTTAACTGCATTTTTTGAGGCAAAGCAGGAGATTTTTAAGCCCATCCCACCTCACCCCCCTCCCAATTACCAGTAGGAAAAAACCTCTGTGATAAAGAATTGAAAGGCACCACAAGATTTCATATTCAAACAATGCTACATATACTTTAAAAGTATCCCAGAAATGTTATAACTTCCTAGTTTTTTAATAACTTATTTCCAGAACACAAATTCACTGATAGCATGTTATCAATGATGTATCGCTGAACAAGTAAATGTTAAGGAAATTATATCATCATTGCTTTCTACAATAAGCATGTGGATGGACAGCACTGAAATAATAGCACATACATATGTGGATTAAAGACTACTTACTAAAAAATAATAGGCCAAAAATATTCTTTATGAAAATACACATGATGAACACTATCACCAGCACCAAACACAACTCAAATCTAACAAGATTTCATCATTTAAAAGCATGACTAGCAGCCATTTGAAATCACAACCACATGTACACATGTAACATAAGGCATCCTTCCCCTAGTTTGCCGACTCAGGTCTTGCTTCATGTTACCAATATTAGTAGCACAGAAGTTAACATCTTAGAACACTGATGTAGTGCCATCAGTAAATGTTGGTAATAAAGTAGATTTACTATTAAACATAATGATTTTTAATTACTCAGTAGATTAGTGGTAATTAGCTCTATAAATTGAATGTAAAAATAAAAATTTATGAAATTTTGCTTCATTTGCCCAAAAAAATTCCTCCAAAAGCTCATATTTTTTAAATCTGTATCAGCTCATAAGGAGAACACTCCTGGTCAAGGATCACACTATGAGGTTTCTAGTTTTTTGAGGGATGGAATTTACTACTGCCTTTTTGAGAAGGAAGAAGTATTTTTTTTTCCCCTAATGAACATTCAGGTACAAACCTGAACTGCCTGGTTACAAATACCGACTGAAAGCAAACATTTGTTATTCTAATGAATGCATTTATTTATTCACCTGCTCCTTCAGACAAAAAAAAAAATATTTAATAACTGAGAAGGTGTACATTCCACATGAGAAAAAGAAATCACTTTGAATAGAAGGTTTTCCAAGGACAAATTTGGCATAGCCTGAATGATTTATCCAAGTCTTGGATAGAAAATTTTTTCCCCAAAATGACAATTTCTAAAGATAGAGAGTTTTTTTAAAAAGCCTAAAAAATAGCAGTATAAACCAGTATTAACTCAAATATCCAGATCAAACATGACCAGTAAGATCTGAATATAAGAAAATCCAGAAAACCTTAGAAAACCTAGAGTCTCTGAACTTCTTTGCAAAGGTACTAGAATTTTGAGGTTTAGCTGCTATGGAAAAATTAAAGCCTAATTTTTGCTGTCTCATTCTCTCAATTTCCAGAAACAAAATAGCCTCCAGTTCCTGGAAATGTAGAAGCTTGCAATTTAAGCATAATTACTCTAATAAGTATAAAATATATCCTAGAAATATAGGACATTTAAATTGTGCAAGTTTAAAGCTAAGATGAGAATTGCTATTTTTAAGGTTCTAGAGAGCAGGAAATTCATGCGGTTTTTATCTCAGGACCTTCCAGTGCCTGGCACAATACTTTCTATATTATAGGTATTTTCAAAAAGATATTGTTTCAACTAACTGATGGGCCTTAGTACTTGTGCAACAGGGAAGATCCTAAGCATAAGCATCCCCTCAAAAGAGGAATCTTCCAGAAGTCACCATAAGCACAACAGCTTGGACAGAAACCTTCTGTTAAGTAAGGGACACTTTCGGTCAATTACCAGCACCTATGTTTAATAGAGCTTTGCCTCAAAGCTCACTGAACAAGTCAGCCCTCGAATTTTGGGGGGCTCATCGCAACTACCACTTTCCTACAGGGACTCCGTGGGGCATCAACAGAACCCACATTTGACAAGAATAAGCCACAAGTTTTCCTGGTTTCTGTTCCTTTTATAAGTAGTCAAGCCCATACTCACCATTCACAAATATGTCCCAAATGTCTTATCTCTGCCTGCCATAACAAAATACTGAGGAGTATGGGGCTTAAATAACAGGAAGTTATTTCCTCAAAGTTCTGAAGGCTGGACGTCCAAAATCAAGGTGATGGCCAATTCAGTTTCCTCTTCATGGCTTCCAGAGGGCCACCTTCTCACTGTGTTCTCACATGGCCTTTCCTCTGTGTGTATAAAAAAAGAAAGAGAGAGAGAGAAGAGAGCTCTACGGTTTCTCTTCTTATAAGAACAGATTGGGCCCCATCCACATGACCTCATCTAACCTTAATTACATTCAAAAGGCCATGTCCAAATACCATCACATTGGGGGTTAGGGCTTCAATGTATGAATTTTGCAGGTACACATTCAGTCTATAACAACAAAGTTTCCCAATGTCAACAGATGATCTCTAGTCTTAAGGATGGTGAAGAATGAAACTTTATTCATTGCAAAACAACTCAACCATGATATAACATAGCTGTTAAAACAACATGGTTGTAGAACAGTTCTGGGACCAGGTAGCTCTGGGCCAGGCCCCTCTCCAGCTAGACAGTTCCACTCTGCCCTGCTGTGTTCTGCTCCTCAATGATCTGGTCTGCTCCATCTGGTATGCTTCACTGTTTTCTGCTGAGACATCTTCAATGTTCCAGCTCAGCCAGGTAGATGCAGTCTTCATAGTTAGGTGGAAAGGATAAGTGTGCTCCAAAGCCAGAGAGGAGTTGGCTTCTATAGACAGAAGTCCCCACCCTAGTCCCCGACTGGTCTGGCCTCATACAAATGAGGACACCAAAGCCTTGCAGTTTGATTGATCCAAAAGACACTTTCATGATTGGTCAGAATAGAGTTGCTCTGATTGGTTGGATCTGTGCAGTTCTGATTGAATGGGAAATGCTCAATCCTATTGGTTGAAATGCAATTCCAGGAAACCTTTATAAGGGCTGGCTCAGGTGGCGGAAACACGGTGCATGCAGGCAGACCAGTGTAGGCTTCTCTGTGAAGTGGTTTGCGTAAGAGGCCACAGTACAGAAATGGTTGCTAGGCTCTGTTTCTTTTTTAATCTGAGCCCAATTAGCCACCAAGAGGCTCTCTCAGTTAGTGTCTTTTTTTCCACCCTCAGAGTTCACACCAATCATTAAGGATCCCCTAAAACACTCAATTAAAATAAACCCAAACAAAACCAGTTTCCCACTACCTGGCTGTGTATGTCCTGATTTCAGAAGCTTGAGGAGTAGCCCTGGAATCAGGCAAGTTCGGAAAACACTGACCTGCCTTTCAATGTCTAAAGTGTGAGTTGACTTTCTCTCCACCCAGACTCTTTTCCTTGTCCTGCTTCTGCAAACAGGCAGGCTGGACAGCTTGGACACTATCACACCTGGACTGCAATATAGTTCAGAGCTGGGCACTGGTCTTACAAATGGAGGACTGACCACAGCAACCCTGTGAAGAGTCAGCAGTCTTTCTGCACCACTCAACCTTTCAGTTTTCTGGATAACTTGGAGGAAGCGAAGGGCTACAGCAGCCCTAAGAAAGAGGAGACAGACTCAGGTTTTGTGTTAGTGCAAAGCCTCAAGGAAGTCTGCAGTTCACTTGTACAGAGGGGAGGTACTAGAATGGCCGCATTTTATAAAATCACATGTAGGAGTTCTTCTTTTGTATAACATGAAATTTACCATTGTAACTACTTTTAAGCATACAACTCTGTGGCATTAAGTTTATTCCCATTGTTGCACAACCATCACCACCAGCCATTTCCAGTACTTTTTCATCTTCCCAGCTCTGTCCGAAGTAAATACTAACTCCCATTCCTCCTGCCCCAGCCCCTGGCAAGCACTGCTCCACATTCCACATTCTGAATTTGACTATTCTAGGTACAGTACATAAATGAAATTACACAATATTTGTCTTTTTGTCATTGCCTTTTTCATTTAGCATAATGCCCTCAAGGTTTATCCATTTTATGGCATGTGTTGGAATTTTCTTCCTCTTTAAGGCTGAATAATACTCCACTGTATATGCACGCCACATTTTGTTTATCCATTCATCCATTGATGGGCACCTGGGTTGCTTCTGTCTTTTCAGTCTTGTAAATAATGCTGTTCAATGAACGTGAGTGCTTAAGTATCTCTTCAAGTCCTGCTTTTGATTCTTTTGGGTATATACCCAGAAATAGAATTGCTGGATTACATGGTAATTCTATGTTTAATTTTTTTAGGAACAGCCCTACTGTTTTCTACAGCAGCTGTGCTATTTTGCATTCCCTGCAGCAATGCACAAGGGTTTCAATTTCTCCAAATCCTCAACATTTGTTATTTTCTGGGGGGTTTTAATAGCCATTCTAATGTGTGTGAAGTGGTAGCTCATTGTGGTTTTGACTTACATTTCCATAATTATTAGTAAAGAGTTCTTTTAGGGAACAAAAAAAGGAAAAATGTAGCTCCAAAGATTTAGGTTGGAAGATGGTACCAGGAAAGGGAAGGAAACATGCAGAACCACAATAGAAGAGAGAGAATGATGTAGGAATGCAACTCTGCAAATGGTAATCCCCAAGACATTCTTTAAAAATAAATGTGTTGTTATCTTAAACAATACAAAGTCAGGAAGGACTTACTGCCCCTCAAGGTATAGAAAGAAATTGAACTATCATAAATAAGCTTACGGTACATAAGCAATATGCAGGAAATCAAGAAATAACTATGGCAACATTTCTCCAATATATAAAAAAGATTCATTTATTCACTCACCACTTTAAAAATTCAGAGGCAATTCAACCTATCATGAGTTAACTCTCACAGTGATGAATCAAATTGATTAAAAAAATCTTACAGCTCACTAGAAGACAGGATCAAAAATTCCTATGTCACTTTAAAAATTTAAACCTTGTGTTTTGTCAGCCAACATTCTTTGCCCAGCCCTACAGGTTTGGGGTTAAGCAAGACTCCCTAGGAGAGTAATCAGGATAAAGGATTAGCAATGGGAAATTTGGCATCAGGCAAGGTAATGCCTCGGGAAAAAAATGTCAGTGTCTAACTTCCTTCCTCACAGACACAGAAAGGACTGCACATCCATAACATGACCACAGATTTTTAAAATGTGAACTAGTTTAACCTAACAGATGGTACTCTTAGCACCAGCATTTGAAAATTCACTCTAAAGGGAATTGAGTCTGCTAATTCCATATGAAATACAGTATAAAAACAGTGTTCCATTTATTGTGATGTACACAAAATCAGCATTAATTTGTGTTGTTTTTTATTTCTAAGATGCAGTCAGCTTTCAATATACCACATTATTTGGACAGAAATTTAATTCTCATGCTTCTCGCTCCCTTCTCAAATCAAATTATTTCTTAAGCAGTCAAAAATAACATCTTAAGAATGTTCTTCACTTCACATTTCCTTGTGAATAACGGGAAGAAGTTCACTGGAAACATCATAACTGATGTGACTTGGTTTCAATCTGATCTTAAGTTGAAGTTCTCCTGTTCAAAAAGCTTATCTGCTGGGGTACCGGGATCACACACCTGTGATTGATCTGGCTGTGTGCTGGGGCTGCTATTCTTTCCTCCCATGGCTGCAGCTCAAACAGCAGCCTTCATCAGTAAATACATAACTGGACCAGCAAATAATTACATAGAGAGGTAATAATAGGTTAGGACCCTGCCAGTGGTCACCCTAGATCTGGATGAATGTGAAAAGTCAGGGAGAACTAGAGGAACATTGTCCTGAAGGGAGGAGAAGGAGGAGGAGGAGGATAGGAAGAAGAAGGAGGAGAGAAGGAAGGAAGGAAGGAAGGAAGGAAGGAAGGAAGGAAGGAAGGAAGGGAAGGGAAGAAGGAAGGAAGGAAGGAAAGATCTCTCCTTTCTAGGCAAACATTATAATTCATTTACCTTCATCAAACCCAGAATAATAATTTCTGAGTTCAGCTCCTGACCCATAGTTCTTCCTTCTACAGCCAATATTTCCGTTGGTATCAACTTCCTATAGCCAGCCAATTATTAATAGTTTTGACAGACTCCTTGAATAGCACTTTCTCATGCATGCCTCAAATGGTCACCGGTAAAAGATAAATTGGGGTATATTAAAAATTTTAAGAGTTCAGACTTCCAGCCAAGATGGAGGCATTGATAGACACATTTTGTCTCCTTGCACAACCAAAAGAAGGACAACAAATTTAAAAAAGAAAAAATAACCAGAACTTCCAGGAAATTGAATTATATGGAAGTCCAACAACCAAGAAATTAAAGAAGAAACATTGATCTAGACTGGTTGGAGGGATGGAGACAAGCAGCCAAGATGGAGACGACTTGAGGCAAGGTGGCAGCTGGAGGACCTAGCAAGGTGGTGACTAGCAGAGCGGGCGGTCCCACATTTACAGGTGGATAAAATGGAAGAAACAACTAGGGAGCGAGACAGATGATTCAACCCAGGGTTCCAGTGTGGAGAAATAATGCCTCAAAACCTCTGACTGAAAAAGTCTGTGGGGGTTGAGGCAGCAGGAGAAACTCCCAACCTCACAGGAGAGTATGTTGGAGAGACTCACAGGGTCCTAGAACATACACAAACCCACCCACATCCTAATCAGTACCAGAAGGGCCCAATTTGCTTGTGGGTAGCAGAGAAAGTGACTGAAAGCCTTCTGAGAGCTGAGCAAATGGCACTGTTCCCTCTCAGACCCCTCCCCCATGTACAGCACCACAGCACAGCCATGTGGGTTGCCCTGCTCTGGCAAATACGCAAGCCTCCACCACTTACTATGTAACAGGTGCATCAAGACAAAAAAATATATTGACCAAATAAAAGGACAGATGAAAGCTCCATAAAAAATACAACTAAGTGATGAAGAGGTAGCCAACCTATCAGATGCAGAGTTCAAAACACTGGTAATTAGGATGTTCACAGAAATGCTTGAGTATGGTTACAAAATAGAGGAAAAATGAAGGCTATGAAAAGTGAAATAAAGGAAAATATACAGGAAATCAACTGTGACAGTGTGGCAAACCCTTCTGCATGGCGTGGGTCCAGCTCCCACTCGGAGATGAACAGGACCCATGCCCACAGATAGGTTCTCTCATGGGTAATCAGATTTGCAATATAACTAAGCTGCTTTGAATCTTGCTTTTTGCTGAAAACTCCCTCACCCTGCAAATGCTAAACCTTGCAGGGACCAGTATAACAGGCTCAATCACTTTTGCCTTTTCATTTGCTAATATCCTTCTTCTGTGATGTGATGAAAGGCATTGGGTCCTTTGTTGTAACTTGGGAATAGTGAGTGAGGACCATCTTGTAATGTGAGCAGAAAATAAAATAAAGGCCTGTCATGGTGGAGGCCATGGCTTTTGCTCCCCTTGAGAGAAAAGCCATACTGTTGTCTTTTTTCCTCCACCAGACTTGGTAGTCTGTGTGCATGTTTTATTTCATCTATAATGACGCGGACACTGCTAGCCAGTGTCCGCATCATGACAGAAAGGAAACCAGGACTCAAGTCAATGGCTTGGAGCAGAAGGAAGAAATAAACATTCAACTGGAACAGAATGAAGAAACAAGAATTCAAAAGGGAGGAGAGGCTTAGGAACTTGAGGGACAACTTTAAATTTTCCAACATCTGAATCATAGGGGTGCCAGAAGGAGAAGAGGAAGAGCAAGAAATTAAAAACTTATTTGAAAACATAATGAATAATTTCCCTAATCTGGCAAAGAAAATAGACTTACAGGAAGTCCAGGAAGCTCAGAGGGTCCCAAAAAAGTTGGACCAAAGGAGGCACACACCAGGGCACATCATAATTACATTACCCAAGATTAAAGATAAGGAGAGAATCTTTAAAGCAGTAAGAGAGAAGGAGACAGTTACCTACAAAGGAGTTCCCCTAAGACTATCAGCTGTTTTCTCCAAAGAAACCTTACAGGCAAAAAGGGGCTGGAAAGAAGTATTCCAAGTCATGAAAGGCAAGGACCTACATCCAAGATTACCCTATCCAACAAAGCTATCATTTAGAATGGAAGGGCAGAGAAAGTGCTTCCCAGATAAGGTCAAGTGAAAGGAGTTCATCATCACCAAACCCTTATTAGATGAAATGTTAAAGGGACTTACTTTAAAAAAGAAGAAAATCAAAAATATAAACAGTAAAATGACAACAAATTCACAACTACCAACAACCAAACCTAAAAGAACAAAAACAAAAACAAGCTAAGTAAACAACTAGAACAGGAACATATTCACAGAAATGGAGATTGCATGGAGGGTTACCAGTGGGAAGGGGGCAGGGGAGAATGGGAGAAAAGATACAAGGAATAAGAAGCATAAATGGTAGGTACAAAATAAACAGGGCAAAGGTTAAGAATACTATGGGAAATGGAGAAGGCAAAGAACTTATATGTGTGACCCATGGAGATGAACTAAGAGTGGGGAATGATGGTGGGAGTGGAGGAACAGAGTGGAGGGGAATAAAGGGGAGAAAAAAATGGGACAACTGTTATAGTATAATCAATAAAATATATTTTAAAATAAAAAAATATTTTAAGAGTTCATTTGAACATAATTGGAATCAGGCAATACCATACTGAAAATGGTTAGGTTGCTCCTCCAACTGGACTAGGGGAAAGACTCATTTAGAGAAAAGGCAGAAGCAAAGCAAGGATTGACCATGGCAAAGCCTTTCAATTTTACAACCTTGAGCCATTTACAGGCTTGAGTTTTGGTTTGCTTACAGAGACAACCATGGCATTAGAGACACCTCAGTGTAATAGACTCCTTGTTTAATTAACTTAACATCACTAATATTGAGCAGTAGAAAACAAAATAAATAAATGTCCTATGTGTAGTACTATTTAAAATGCTAATCATTTGTTTAAGAGCCTACGCCTTTATTACAAGAATTAGTTAATAAACTATGTTGATAGAAAAAGAGAAAGAAAGGATGGAAGGAAAGAAGGAAGAAAGAGGGGAAAGAAAGAAAGAAGAAAGAAAGAAAGAAAGAAAGAAAGAAAGAAAGAAAGAAAGAAAGAAAGAAAGAGGAAGGAAGGAAGGAAGTCAGAGGCAAATGTTGCCAGTCACCCCTCCCCCTGAGCTAAGGGAGAGAGAGTCATGATCTAACCCAACAACTCTCCCTCCCTGGGCAGAAAGGCCAGTATTTCTCACTGTGAAGATGAACTCATCAAATCATCTTAGCCTGATGTCATTAAACATCGGAATTATAAAACTAACTCCCCTCATTCCAGTTTCTGTGGTCACTAAGCAAATTTCTCTTACAGAATTTTACTTTTCATGTAGTCTGCCTTAGCTATTGGCCAAAAGCAGCCAGTATTTGGTACACCCTGGCCCTTTTAGTAATAACAGGCAGGCAGTCACTTTGGTTCCTCCATCATTCTTTGAGTTTGGTTCATGTGACTCCACCCCTAAGAAACATTCCAATCTCCACCTTTCCTAGGTTAATAAATTAAGCTTGTGCACTTCTGAGGCTTAGGAGCACATTTTCACTATGAAAAAATTTTCAATAAAATAACAAATTCTCAGACCTCCTGGGAACATGCTTGGCAACACTCCGCCTCACCAATGATGATTCCCTTCCTGTTGAAGCCTCCTCACCAAGAAGCTGTTGAGAGTGATTGAATCTACTTTTGGTGAAGGGCTGCTAGACCATTTACAATAAACTATAATCAAGGGCCAGAATACATTCTGATATTGCCTCTCGTCAGAGCCTGAGTATGGGACAGACCAGACAGGCATGAGAGAAGGACAAATGTCAAGTTCTCACATCAGCTCTGTTGCTTATTCCAAATAAGGTCACATCCTGAGGTTCCAGATAGACATATCTTTTGGGGGGACACCACACAGCTCACTGTATCAAGAAAAAAGCTTCCCAGCTAATATCACGTTCCATTCAACTAGACCCTGAGCAAATGCTGACCAAGTAACCCAGGTTTCTCTTGCTTAAATAGTGTTACATGGTAGCTGATGCTAAGGGGAGTAACTAAAGTTTGCAATCAGCCCTGACAGAACACAGGGCAAACTCCAAACCAAAAGTGCTTTTCTTTATGTTCTAAATATTAAAATATTTTTTAGTCTCTCAAATGTAAAATGTTGCCCTGAACTTTCACATTTGGCTATGATATCAAATCATAACAGAGCTCATGGCAACCAACCTTCTTATAACTAAGAGCTTCCACATTCACTTAGGCAGGACGTTCTGACAATAAAGGCCTTGAGAGGAACAAGACAGGGAACTCTGCACTAGACTATGCTCAGGACTCCCAGTTTTTAAAGAGAACAGTGCAACGGGCAGGCAGATGGCAAAGAAGACAACAGAGCAGCATCAATACATTGGATGGATTAATGACTTGAGATTTCAGGGTCTTTCAGTGCCAGCTGAGAGGTTGTCTATCACCTATTCAGACATATCATTGCCCTATGAAATGCAGTCTTCCATGCCAGAAGGTTCTTTTTGTCCCATTTTGCTATTATCCATGATGAAGAGTAAAGAACAGCTAAATCCCTCCCTGGTGCTCACAGTTATTGGAAGGAGTAATAAAGAAGAAAAACAGAATAAGCATAATGTGATGTGACACTTCTAATTGAATTGTATTGCTTTTTTTGCCCTCTCCTGTACTTTTTAGGTCCAAACATCTTGATATATATATACAGAGAAGAAAAGAATGATATTGATCTCTATACCCAATGAATGCATGCCTTTCCCCAGATATACAAAAGCTTTTGTATTTTTAAATCACTGTATTGCCACCAACCTAAGAAAAGTTTTTTAAGAGATCCAAGATTGTGGCGGAGTAGGTGGAAGGTACACTTACCTCCTCCCAGTACCAAACTGGAATGACAACTAAAATATAAAGCAATTGACCCGAATAACCAACTGATGACAAGCTGAAGAGAAGTCTTATAACCAAGGATTTATAGAAGCCACATGGTGACTGGCAGAAAGAAGGGAGATGTGAAAAGGGTTGGCTCACTTCCAAGGGCAGAGGCTGATATTCTAGGAGGATATCTCAGCTACAAAGATTCCCCCTGAGGAGTGCAGGTTCTCAACCCCAAACTGGGCTTACCAGCCCATAGCACCAGAGCTTGGAAGAGGCACTGACATAGCATCTGGCTATGAAAGTCCACAGAAAGTTTGTTCACCAGGGAGAGACAGGAACTGGCTAGAGACACAACTGCCCTCTTAAAGGACCAATGCACAAAATCTCATTTGCAGCCACTCACCCTGGGCAACAGCAGAAGGAGAGCACAGCAGACTATAGTAGTGTGAGACAGACTGGGGTTTGTGGTTCTGGGGATAAAGATGGAGGGACAGCCATCAGGATCCCTGTGCTGAGTTACTCTCCCACAATGCAGATGCCATATTTCGTGGGTGGAACACTCCCCTCCATACCATGTCAGCCTATGGGAATGCAATAGCCCCACCCTGTGGATTCCCTGTTGTCCTGCCCTGAGGACCTTATCTACTGCTGTCTAGCTGCCTGGTCTAAGGTGCAGAGGTCTGGACATACTCAGAGAGTTCAGTGACTGAGTGGTGTGGTTTTGGGAGCAGGGACAATTCCTCCCATTTTAATGCATATCTGACTGGTGCCTCCCTTTGGAGAAGATCCTTAAGGCTCACTCTCCAGGCTCCCGGTGGCCCCTCCCTTCAGATTCCTGGTGGCAGTCTCTCTCCATCTTGTGGAGGTCTCAACAGAATCTGGGACAAACTGAAGAGTGTAGTTCTGGGGTGAAGGGCACTCCCCTACCCAGCCCCAAGCCTGACAAGCACCTCTGCCTCATGAGACATCCACTAGCCCCATCCTCCCAACTCCCAGTGATCCTGACCTGCTGAAATCAGGCTCCTGGCAGAATGTGGGACAGACTAAGTTGTGTGGTTCTAGGATGGGGAGCATTTTCTCCTTGCACACCTGACCAATGCAGAGCCCTTCCTATCAACAGCAAAATCTTGATCTGTTTTGGCCTGATAAACTCTGCTAACCTCACCCTGATGAATCCCTGAGACCTGCCCCACTTCAAAGCTGTGTGAGCACACACACAGTGGGTGGCAGCTAGACTGGGTATACCTTGGGATATTTGCTGAGTAGCCTTAGACCCAGCACTGGCACCAAGTTCAAACCTGAATAAATCTAGTGAACAATATTTGCTCCTACTTGGTGACTCACTGAGAACCTACCTCATGCAACCTGAATACCACCAGAGGCTCTTTCAGAGACTGAGCCTAACAAGTAGCCAGCAGGCAGAGGCAGGGGTGTCTAGGGGTTTTAGCTGACCTGTCCCTGGACCAAATGCTGATAAAAACCATCTTTGGTGCACCGGGTGGTCCTTCCCATGCACACCCAGGCCCAGCAGGGGCAGCCAGAAACTCTGGATTGCTTTGTAGCTCCAAACAGGTTGCCCAGAGCCAGTCACAGAAACGTCTGACATTGGTGTACACTACAGTCCCTCCCAAGAGGCTGCAGAACCAACACACTCAGTGGCCAGCTTCAGACAACAGAGCGGGATCCAATTAGCATGACAAGCAGCATATCCAATGGGAGATCCTGGTAGGCACCAGACTCTGCTGAGACAAATTTCACTTCACATGGTCGTCACTGTCACAGCAGCTCCTACACTGTGGTCAGATTAAAAATCACAGTCATCCAAATGGTCAACCCAATGCATAAATAGGCTGAGAGCAATCAAGACTCAAATACAACAAGAGGGCTCACATAGCCCACACAAGGGACATTCCTGGAGCATCCAGCTGATGTGATCAAGGACACTGAACCACTGTGTCCTACAGGACACCTAATATATAAGACCACCATACCAAAGCTGGGAGACACAACAGATCTACCTGATACATAGAAGCAAACACAAAGAGGCAGCCAAAATGGGGAGACAAAGAAACAGGCCCCAAATGAAAGAACAGGAGATACCTACAAAAAAACACCTAAATGAAATAGAAGCAAGCAATTTATCAGATATAGAGCTTGAAAATGTGGTTATAAGAATGCTAAAGGAACTCAGTGATAACCACAACTGCATGAAATCATAAAAAATGACCAGTCAAAAATAAAGAATACAATGTTTGAAATAAAGAATACACTAGAAGGCATAAACAGTAGGTTGTGTGTAGCAGAGGAATTGAATCAGTGATTTGGAAGACAAGGTAGGAAAAAACACCCAATAAAAGAAGGAAAGAAAAAAAAGAATTTAAAAAAAAATAAGGATAGTTTAAGAAACATTTAGGACAACCTGAACCATAACAACATCTGCATCAAAGGGGTACCAGGAGGAGAAAAGGGAGAGCAAAGAGTCAAGAACTTATGTGAAGGCATAATGACCGAAAGTTCCCTAAACTGGTGAAGAAAAAAGACAAGTCCAGAAAGTGCACAGAGTCCCAAACAAGATGAATGTAAAGAGGCTACACTAAAACACATCATAATTACAATGACAAACTTAAAGACAAAATGAGAATCTTAAAAGAAGCTAGAGAAAGACAGTTACCTACAAGGGAGCTCCCATAAGTCTGTCAGTTAATGTCTCAACAGAAACTTTGCAGGCCAAAAAGGACTGGCAAGATATATTCAATGTGATGAAAAGCAAGGACCTACAACTAAGACTACTTTATCCAGTAAGGCTATCATTTAAAATTGAAGGAGAAATAAAGAGCTTTGTAGATGAGAAAAAGCTAAAGGAGTTTGTTACCATGCAACTGGTATTACAAGAAATGATAAAGGGTCCCAAAGAAGAAGAAGACCACCAGAAGAACACAGTTAAAAGAATCAAATGTCAATAAACATGTACCTATCAATAATCATTTTAAATGTAAATTGTTTAATTGCTTGAAACAAAATGCATAGGGTACCTGAATGGATAAGAAAACAAGATCTATATATATGTTGTCTACAGTAGACACATCTCAGAACAAAAGATACACAAAGATTCTAAGTTAAAAAAATGGAAAAAATATTTCATGAAAATGAAAATTTTTTAAAATCTGGAGTAGCAATACTTAAATCTGACAAAATAAACTTTAGAGCAAAGACTATAGAAGAGACAAAGAATGACACAACATAATGATAAAGGGAGAGATCCAACAAGAGAATATAACCCTTGTAAACATTTATGCACCCAACATGGGAGCACTTAAATATGTAAAGCAAATCTTGATGGATATAAAGAGAGAGATCAATAATAATATAGCCATAGTAGGGATTTGAACACCCCATCGATGGATAGGTCTCTCAGACAAAAAATTGACAAGGAAACAGCAATCTTAAATGACATATTAGATCAGATGTATTTAATTGGTATCTTCAGAGCATTTCACCCCAAAACTGCAGAATGCACATTCTTTTTCAAGTACACATGGAACAAAACAAGCCTCAGTAAACTGAAGATTAAAATCATATTAAGCATCTTGTCTGACCATCATGGTATGAAACTAGAAATCAAGCACAAGAAAAAAAAATGAAAATAAATAAGGACAGGAAAGCTAAATAACACATTACTGAACAATGAATGGGTTAACAATGAGATCGAGGAAGAAATCAAAAGATACCTTTAAACAAATGTAAAGGAGAGCACAGCAACCCAAAATCTATGGGACACAGCAAGACCAGTCTAGGGGGAAAATTCATAGCATTACTCAAGAAACAAGAATAATCTCAAATAAACACTCTAACATTATACTTAAAGGAACTAGAAAAGGAATAACAAAGCCCAGAGCAAGTAAAAGAAAATAATGAAGATCAGAACAGAAATAAATGAAATAGTATTAAAAAATACAAAAGATCAAGGAAACCAAGAACTAGTTCTTTGAAAAAATAAACAAAATTGACCATCCTTTAATCAGACTCATCAAGAAAAAGCAGAGAAGACTCTAATAAATAAACTCAGTAATGAAAGAGAAGTAACAACTGTCACCACAGAAATACAAGAATTGTAAGACAATATAATGAATAACTACATGCCATCAAATTAGACAATCTAGACAAAATGGATAAATTTCTAGAAACATATAATCTTCCAAAATTGATTGAGAAAGAATCAGAAAATCTGAATAGACATTACAAGTAATAAATTGAAGCAGTAATCAAAAAATTCCCAACAAACAAAAGTCCTGGACCAGATGGATTCATAGGTAAATTTTACCAAACATTCGAAGAAGAGCTAACACTTATCCTCAAACTAGTCTAAAAAATTCCAAAGGAAGGATGACTCCCAAGCTCATTTTACAAAGCCAGCATTAACCTAATTTCAAAACCAAATAAAAACACTACAAAGTAAAAAATAAAAATTATAGGGTGATATTCCTGATGAACATAGATGTAAAAATCCTCAACAATGTTTTAACAAAACAGATTTAGCAATACATTAAAAAGATCATACACTATGATCAAGTGGGATTTATTCTGGAGATGCAAGGTTAGTACAATATCTGCAAATCAATAAATGTGATACACCACAAACAAAGTGAAGGATCAAAATCACATGATCATATCAATAGATGCAGAAAAAACATTTGATAAAAGTAAGGACCTATTTACGATAAAAAACACACAGCAAAGTGGGAAAAGAGGAAACATACCTCAATGCAATAAAGGCCATGTATGACAAACCCACAGCCAACATTGTACTCAATAGGCAAAAACTAAAAGCATTTCTCTTACGATTGGGGACAGAACAGGGATATCTACTTTCACCACTCTTATTCAATATAGTGCTGGAAGTCCTAGCCAGAGCAATGAGACATGAAGAAGAAATAAAAGGCATCCAAATTAAAAAGAAAAAAATAAAAGTGTCATTATTTGCAAGCGACATAATACTGTATATAGAGAACCCTAAAGATTCTACCAAAAGCCTACTTGAACTGATGAATGAATTCAGTAAAGTAGCAAGATAAAAAATAAAAATGCAGAAATCAGTTCTATTTTTATACACCAAAAATGATCTATCAGAAAGGGAAACTAAAAAAACTATCCTATTTACCAGTGCATAAAAATTAAAAAATAAAAAAACCCCTAGGAATAAATTTAACCAAGGATGTAAAAGACCTGTATTTGAAAACTTATAAGACACTGAAGAAAGACATTGAGGAGGATAAAAAATAAGTGAAAGCATACACCATAGGAAGAAGTAACATCATTAAAATGTCCATACTACCCAAAGCAATCTATACATTCAACAAAATTCCTCTCAAGATACCAGTGGCATATTTCAGAGAACTAGAACAAATATTCCAGAAATTCATGTGCAACTGTAAGAGGGTACAGCCAGGGGCCCCCCAAAGAAGGATCTGTAATGGGGTCCAGAACTCAGGGTGTCCAGGAAATATTAAATATATGGAATGTCCTCACCCCCACAAGTCTGAACTGGGGGATGGGACACATGGAGCAGGGCCATTGAGAGTTGTTTTGCATAGCAACAGTTTTGCAAATAACCTCTAGAATGGTCATTTAACATATCCATAACCTTTAACTGGTTTCACTGATATGTTTAATAGCTGTGGCTGTGCCTTGAGCCAGGGAGATGGGAGTAACTTCCACCCAAGATGTAACTGGGAGGCAACTCCCCCTGGTTACAAAGCCTGTGTAAGAGTTTGGAGATGATTAACTACACACCACAGGGCCATGCCTACCTGGACTTACTATGGCAGCCCAGAAAAGCTAGAAAAATACAGGAGTGCTGGCAAATGTAGCCAATTGTGGGAGGAGTCAGAAATGGGGCTGCAGAGGAAGATTGGCACTGGGATTTAAACCCAGGGACAGCAGCCATGACAAGAAGAACCACATGGCTTTGGCAGTTAAGAACTACGTGGCTTTGGGTCTCCCTTTGCCACGCAGCTTAGGAAGCTGGAAAGTAAGATGTAGCAGCGATGCAGAGCTCTCTCTTAGCAGTTTGGAAGAATGCAGGAGAGATGTTGTGGGAAGGAAAGGGGTGAAAGGACTCTTGCTGGTGAGCCATGAGAAGTTGCCATGTAGTATTGGATTAAGAACTGGAGATCCCAGCGACACAGCTAATGATGTCTGGAACTAAGGGAGGCCTACCAGCCAAGCACGGATTCCTGAGAAGAGCCAGGGGCTACCTGAGCCACAGACTTCTATTTCTTTTCCTGAGGTATGATACCCTGGACTGGGCAAAGTGGGGAAGGAAGGACTGTGTATGTTTGTGGGCATTTTAAGGGACTTTGGAATTTTAATGAAGACATTAAGTTTTCATTACTCTTAAGTAATGAAGTCTCTTAAGTCTGTATAACTTTTGAATAAATAATTCCTTCCCTTTTCACCAATCTCTGATATGGAGAGCTATAATTTCTTGGTGGTGGGCAAGGCAAACCTAGTAGGGGCAACCCCAGGAGAAGGGGGGATCCATTCAGTAACATTGTACAACCCCTTCTCTGGTGGCCAATCAAGGGAAATCATGGGAGACCACATGTGCAGTAGCTTTAAAGTAATGCAACTACTTCTACATGCACAATAAAAACCTGCCAAAACTAGCCAGGAAGGATCCACCCTGTAACAATAGAATCCCTCCAGCCCATGAAGTTAATTTCTGCTTGAAGTTGGCCTGCTCCCATGTTCTCTGCTATAAACTCTGTGTGTTCAGTTCAATTCTTTGTCCTGATCACCAAGAACCTGGTTATTTGTGCCCACCTATGACACAACCACGAAGGAACCCAAATTGCCTCAGCAATCTTGAGAAAGAAGAACAACACAGTTGGAGAAGTCATGCTACCTCAAATCAAACTATACTACAAGTTCATAATAATCAAAACAGCATGGTATTGGCATAAAAGTAGACATACAGATCAATGGAACAGAATAAAGAGCCCAGAAATAAACCCACAATTTTATGGTCAATTAATATTTGACAAAGGAGGCCAGAGCATACAATGGGGTAAAGACAGTCTATTCAACAAATGATGTTGAAAAAACTGGATACATGCGAAGAAATGAAACTAGACCACCTTCTTACACCATGCCATACACAAGAATAAATTCAAAATGAATTAAAGACTTAAATGTTAAATTTAAAACAGTAAAAATCCTGAAAGAAACATAGGCAATAAAACCTCTGACATTTCTCCTAGCAATATTTTTCCTGATATATCTTCTCAGGCAAGGAAAACAAAAGAAAAAAGTAAACAAATGGGACTACATCACACTAAAAATTTTTGTCACAGCAAAGGAAATCATCAACAAGATAAGACAACCCAGTGAATGGAAGAATATATTTGTGAATGATACACCTGATAGGGGGTTAACATTCAAAATTTATAAAGAACTTATAAAACTCAACACCAAAAATCCAATTTAAAAACAGGCGAATTGTTGGGGGAAGGGGTCTGTGTGGTGGGGGTGGAAGGATTGAGCAAAACAAGAGAGAGAGGAAAAGAAATGGGCAAAGAACCTGAATAGACACTCCTCCAAAGAGGACACACAGAAGGTCAATATACATATGAAAATATGCTCAACATCACTAATCAGCAGAGAAATGCAAATTAAAACCAAAATGAGATATCACTTCACTCCTGTCAGAATGGCTATCATCAATAAACAAACAAACAAGTGTTGGAGAGGATGTGCAGAAAATGGAATGCAGTTTGGTGCAGCCAATGTGGAAAGCAGTAGGGAGTTACTTTAAAAAATTAAAAATAGAACTGCCTTGTCCTAGCCCAGTCTCTCAGTTGTTTGGAGCATGGTTCCAGACAGTTCCTCGTCAGGGCACATACCTAGGTTGTGGTCATGGGTAGAGCAGAGGCAACTAGCTGATGGGTCTCTGTCTCTCTCTCTCTCCCCCTTCCTCTCTCTCTAAAATCAATAAAATCATATCCTGACCAATGTGGCTCAGCTGACTGGGTGTCATCCCACAAAGCAAAACATTATCAGTTCATTTCCTGGTCAGGGCACATGCCTGGGTTGTGGATTTGGTCCCTGGTCTTGTGCAAGAGGAAACTGATCAAAGTTTCTCACATCAGTGTTTGTTTCCTGCACTGATGTTTCTCTCCCTCTCTTTCTCCCTCCCTTTCCCTCTCTCTAAAAATAAATAAATAAAACCTTGTAAAAAAAATGGAACTGCCTTATGACCTAGCAATTCCACTTCTGGGAATATATCTGAAGAAATCTAAAACACCAATTCAAAAGAATATATGGATCCCTATGTTCATTGCAGTGCTGTTTATAATAGCTAAGATTTAGAAGCAGCCCAAGTGCCCGTTAGCAAATAAAAAATCTGTGGTACATTTATACAATGGAATACTACTTGATTTTAAAGAAGAAAGAAATCTTACCTTTTGTAACAGCATGGATGGACATGGGGAGTATTATGTTAAGAGAAATAAGTCATCCAGAGAAAGACAACTACCATACAATTTAACTTATATGTGGAATCTATTGAACAAAATAAAAAAACAGCCTTGGCTAGTGTGGCTTGATAGGTTGAGTCCTGGTTTGATTCCCAGTCAGGGCACATGCCTGGGTTGCGAGCCAGATCCCCAGTTGGGGGCATGAGAGAGGCAGCCAATTGATGTTTCTCTTGCATATTCATGTTTCTCTCCCTCTCTTGCTCTCTCCCTTCCCCTCTCTCTAAAAATAAATAAAATATCTAAAAATAAATAAACAAACAAAATAGAAACAGACTCGTAGATACAGAGAACAGACTGACAGTTATCAGAAGGGAGGGGGGTTGGGGGGGCTGGATGAAAATGATGAAGGGATTAAGAAAATAACTCATAGACACAGACAACAGTGTGGTGATTACCAGAGAGAAAAGGGAGTGGGGAGAGACACAAGAGAGTAAAGGAGGGGATAAATTACTTTGGATGTTGAACACAATACAATAAAGAGATGATGTATTATAGAACTGTACACCTAAAAGCAATATAATTTCATTAACCAATGTCACCCCAATAAATGCAATTTTAAAAAAAGAAAGTAAGAAAAGTTTTTTTAACCATTCTTATAAAGCACTTTCTTTCTAAGAACCTACCATATTTTTCCAACCATAAGATGCACCTAGGTTTTAGAGGAGGAAATAGAAAAAAAAAAAAAACTTGAAGCAAAAAATGTGATAAAATATTTAATAACATAAATAACATAATATTTCAGGCCAAGATGAAGGCATAGGTAGACACACTGTACCACCTCAAACACCCAAAAGAAGGACAACAATTTAAAAACAAAAACAATCAGAACTGACAGAAAATCGAACTGTATGGAAGTCCGACAACCAAAGAGTTAAAGAAGAAACATTCATCCAGACTGGTAGTGTCCAGGGGAGGAGATGGGCAGTTGGGCAGAAAGCACTTGCAGTAAGGCAGTGGCTGGATGACCCAGTGAAGCAGCAGATTGTGGAGTAGGTTGCACAAGGCTGCAGCTGGCCAGCAAGGCTGTGGATGGTGGAGGGGTTGGTCCCACATTCACATGCAGATGAACCAGGAAAAACAATTGGGGAGTGAGACAGATCTCTCAACCCAGGGCCCCAGCACAGGGAAATAAGGCCTCAAATCACTGATTGAAAACACCTCTGGGGGTTGAGGTAACAGCAGGAGAAACTCCCAGCCTCACAGGAGAGTTGATTGGAGAGACCCACAGGGTCCTAGAATGTACACAAACCCACCCACATGGGAATCAGCACCAGAAGGACCAATTTGCTTGTGGGAATAAGGAGAAGTGACTGAAATCCAGCAGAGAGCAGAGCAAGCACCATTGTTTCCTCTCAGACCCCTTCCCCACATACAGCATCACAACACAGTGAGGTGGGTTACCCTGCCCTGGTGAACATCTAAGGCTCCAACCCTCATTATGTAACAGGCGAGTCAAGGCAAAAAAAATGACCCAAACCAAAGAACAGATCAAAGTTCCAGAAAAAATACAACTAAGCGAAGAAGAGATAGCCAACCTATCAGATGCACAGTTCAAAACACTGGTGATCAGGATGCTCACAGAATTGGTTGAATTTGGTTGCAAATTAGATGAAAAAATTGAAGGCTAAGCTAAGTGAAATAAAGGAAAATGTACAGGGAACTAACAGTGAAGGGAAGGAAACCGGGACTCAAATCAACAGAGTGGACCAGAAGGAAGAAAGAAACATCCAACCAGAAAAGAATGAAGAAACAAAAATTCAAAAAAATGAGGAGAGGCTTAGGAACTTCCAGGACATCTTTAAACGTTCCAACATCTGAATCATAGGGGTACCAGAAGGAGAAGAGGAAGAGCAACAAGTGGAAAACTTATTTGAACAAATAATAAAGGAGAACTTCCCCAATCTGGCAAAGGAAATAGACTTCCAGGAATCTCAGAGAGTCCCAAAGAAGTTGGACCCAAGGAGGAACACACCAAGGCACATCATAATTACATCACCCAAGATTAAAATGAAGGAGAGAATCCTAGAAGCAGCAAGAGAAAAGGAGACAGTTACCTACAAAGGAGTTTCCATCAGACTGTCAGCTGATTTCTCAAAAGAGACCTTCCAGGCAAGAAGGGGTTGGAAAGAAGTATTCCAAGTCATAAAAGGCAAGGACCTACTTCCAAGATCACTCTATCCAGCAAAGCTTTCATTTAGAATGGAAGGGCAGATAAAGCACTTCCTAGATAAGGTCAAGTTAAAAGAGTTCATCATCACTAAGCCCTTATTATATGAAATGTTAAAGGGACTTATCTAAGAAAAAGAAGATAAAAAACATGTATAGTAAAATGGCAGCAAACTCACAATTATTAACAACCACACCTAAAACAAAAACAAACTAAGCAAATAGCTAGAACAGGAACAGAACCACAGAAATGGAGATCACATGGAGGGTTAGCAACAGAGTGGGAGGAGGAGAGAGGGAAGAAAAGGTACAGAGAATAAGTAGCATAGATGGTAGGTAGAAAATAGACAGGGAGAGGGTAAGAATAGTATAGGAAATGTAGAAGCCAAAGAACTTACATGTACGACCCATGGACATGAACTAAAGGGGGGGAATGTGGGTGGGAGTGGGTGTGCAGGGCAGAGGAGAGTGAAGAGGGGAAGACGGGACAACTGTAATAGCATAATCAATAAAATATATATTAAAATAAATAAATAACATAGTATTTCACTAATGTAAATGTAAAGCTACATTCAGACTATAAGACACATACCCCTTTTCCTCCCAAATTTGGGGGAAAACAGTGGGTCTTATAGTCTGAAAAATACTGTAAATATTTACCTCATATATTTCATTCTCATGGCATCCCCAAAATAGAACAAATTATTATCATCCCTAGTTTTCAGACAGAAAAATAAAGGCTTGCATTGATTTGGGGCAGGGGGTGATTAAGCTATAGAGAACATAAATGACTTGTCCACTGTAATACAGTCAGTAACAGAACCAGAACTCACAACTTATTCTCTAGGCCTAACTAAAATGTTTGCTAAAAGATCCGATACAGAAGAATAAGTTAAATGACACCACAATGACAAAAAAATCCAACAAATCTAGGATGTATTCATTAGATACGACAGATGACATGGTGGTATCAACAAATCAATGAATGTAGGAGATGGGAGATGAACACTGATATAGGAAAAAATACACTTAAGAGATAAGAGTGAAATGCAATGTGGGGACTTTGTTTGGATACTAATCAGAAAAACCAAGTATAAAAATCCACTTTAGGAATAATCAAGAGTATCTTGATGTGGACTGACTCTCAGATAATATTAAGTAATTCTTCTTAATTTTGTTAGGTGTGATGTGGTATTGTTGTTCTTTAGGAAAATGTTTATTTTTTGGAATATCATTGTGTGGTACCAGGGCCTTTCTTTAAATTCATTTCTTACCTCGAAAAGCTTCTACAGGACAAGAGTTGGCCTAGCTGGAGGGGAGGGCCATGCCTCCAGGCTAAGCAAATCCCATGGTCCTTAGCTTAGAAGTGACCACATCAGATTGTCATTTTAGAGAGCTTGAAAGTAGGGGTGGGTTTGAACAGAATGGTGCCAAAGAGGTGGGGCCAGAGAGGAACCCTTAACAAGTGTCTAAACGCAAGAATGAGAAGATCTCAACTTCAGGTGGCGGTGTTAGAAGGTCCTGTACAGAGAAAGAGACAGAAAGCTGCCAAATTCAGAAGAGGAAAAAAAAAAAAAAAAGAAGGGCCTCAATGATTGATTAGATATTTTTATGTCTTGCTCATCTAATAATCCAGTTTGAGACTTTTGAGTTGGTTTACCCTCATTCTGGGCTGGCTGATGTCAGTTCTCCAACACGTAACTTCCAAGGTTGCCAGAGTTGTGGCCAAGCTGGACTGTAAGAAAGGGGGAAAGAGCTGAGTCCAGAGCCAGAGATTTTCTCTACAGAGAGTGAGTCAGAAGTTGCTCCCAACATTTCTTGGAATATTCCATTGAGTCATGTGGCCAGACTTTGCTATAAATGGGGATAGGGGCTGGGAAATGCAGTCTCTGGCAATGCAATCAAGATCCCCACTGCCATTCTAATTCTGAGCAAGAATGGGAGAATGGAGATTTGTGGACAGCCAGCAGTCTGCACCACTGTTTTTCTTCACCTGGTAGATATCTTTATGAGTAACACCTGACTCTTTTTTCCTTTTTCCAGAACAAAGTGCCCATCTTATTGCTAGACCAGATTAGCGTTTATTCCAAATTGTGATTAAAATTTAAGAACTAATGAATACTTAGCTTATACGATGAAAATCACCATTATCCTGTCAGGTACAACATGTTTCCTATATTGATGGCATGTTAATATTGAAATAAATATACCTTAGTAGGCAGTGCATATATTTGATATACCCTTGTTTTTCTTCTGCTTTAGGATAGTATTTAATTGTTTTAGTGTATATGTGGGTGTGGGATGCAAAAATAGTCAGTTCGTGTAATGATATGCAAGAGAGAAAATAGGGAAAGATTATATTTCATTTATTAGATCACTCCCATCTATTTTCAGTGGTAGTATACCTAAAACGATTTTTTAAGTTATGAAAAACACTTTGATAATGACTCATTTAATTACACTGTAGATTTTTCTCTTAAGGCAATTTAATGTTTTATGTTTTCTTACAGTAATTCTATTTTTATCTTTCTTTTATATTTTTCTAATGTATTCTAAAATTATTTTCAAGTATAAGATTGCTTTATAAAAATACCTGCATAGTGTGTAATATAATTATTATCACTATTTCTCTACTACCTTCTCATTACATAAAGAAGGCCAGCAGTGATATAACAGTCACCAAAGAAACGAAAGGCATCTGGTTATTTCTGTGCTGGGACAGATCATGGCTTGCTGTTGCTAAAAGCAAATAATATGTAGCCAAGAAGCTGCATTGTGGCTTAGTTGGAAGGAAAGTCAGAAAGTCATAAGGTTCAAGATGACCTTCAAGGAGAGAACAATGTCAGCAGCCTGCCAAGTCACACATGGGAATAAAATGTAGAATGACAGTTAAATCTTTCTTCCCTCCGTAATTTGTGCCACCTGGTCATAAACAGAAACAGTAGCACAAGAAATATCTGTCCTTTCACCACTGGGTATTGCCAGGTCCAACTGGGCTAATTGCTTGAGTTTCTGAAAAACAAGGACTGTTTCAGAAGCCTCATTATGAGAAAAGATATTTGCAATTTACAGGTCAATAAAGCCAACATCGTGCATGCCCAAATGCGACCAGGCCTCTGTCACATGAACTCTGGCAAGTGAAACAGGCTGTGTGTTACCCGCTGAGGCAGCTAAGGGTGCCCCCAGCTCACTGAAATGCTGGGAGGTTCCACAGCTGACTCGTGGGGAAAGGTTTAAGAACAGATGTGAAAGATGCTCCCTAACCTGCCATGTTATCATTGCAGCTGTTAACAAGTTAAAGTAAATACACCTAAACTCTCGGTGAACTCAACTTCACAGTTTATTGACTTGAATTCCCTGACAGACCGTGCTGGGCGCCTGGGATACAAAGATGAAGGAGGCCACTTCGGTGAGGAAGATAGGCGGACAGATGATGACTACCTGGGGAACAGTGGAGGCCAGATTCCAAAGAAGGAGCCAAGATATCTGCCTGCAGATTAGGAAAGGCTCCCAGGCACAAATGCTAAAGCTCAGGCAGACATGAAGCAAGGGAATTCTACTAACTTACTTTGAGCCCAGAAAACAATGAACAATTTGCATGTGACTCGTGAGATAATCTTCATTTTTTTTGCAGGTTCATTGGAAAAGATAAATAATGATTATAATGGCTACCCTTTATTGAGCTAGGCACTGTGCTCAGCAATATACAGTGTGTACGAGTGTGTGTGTGTATATATATGTATACAGACATATATATTTGTGTATATATATATATATATATACACACATAGCAGGACGAAAGTAGGTTTACAGTTGTTAGTATGGAAAATAATACATAATTAACAAAAAATAATACAAGAATAAGCTCTGTGTTTCACATATTCACAACTGTAAACCTCCTTTTTCCCCATCCTATATGTACCATATATTAGTCTATGGAGGATAAGCAGTATACAGAAAAATTATATGTATACGTGTGTGTGTGTGTGTGTGTGTGTGTGTGTGTAAAGTCTACTTGGGCTGCCATAACAAAATATCACAGACTAGGTAGCTTAGCAAGAGACTCACAGTTCCGAAAGCTGAAGTCCAGAATCAAGGGTTTGGTTACTCTGAGGCCTCTCCTGTTGGCTTGCAAGTGCTACCCTCTGGCTGCCTCTTCACACACTTGTTTCTCTGTGAGAGCCACGTCCCTGGTGTCTCTCTGTGTCTCCTAACCTCCCCTTCTTATAAGGATACCAGTCATGTTGGATTAGGGCAAACGCTAACAGTCTCATTTTAACTTAATCACATTTTTAATGGCCTTATCACCTAATAATAGTCACATTTTGAGGTACTGGAGGTTAGGACTTCAACATATGACTTTTGAAGGCCGCCATTCAGTTTGTAGCACATATGTTGTATGTATGTATTTAAATGTATAGTTTAGCCCTGGCCAATTATATAACTGAGTGTGACTCAATTGGTTGGAGCATTGTCCCATAAACCAAAAGGTTGAGGGTTTGATTCCTGGTCAGAGCACATGCCTGAGTTGAAGGCTCGGTCCCCAGTCAGGGCATGTATGAGAAGCAACCAATCGATGTTTCTCTTCCTCTCTCTCTCCCATCCTTTCCCTCTTTCTAAAATCAGTCAGCATGTCCTTGGGTGAGGATTTAAAAAAACTTCTTTAGTGTATAATTTAATCTGCAACAACCTAGAATAATGCTGTTACTTCATTTTATAGATGATGAACTGAAGCTCAAAAAGTTTTAGCAACCTGAAACTAATATAAAATAATATTGAATGTCAACTGTAATTTTTTAAAATTTTCTTTTCATTTAAGAAATGTTTTGCCCTGGCCAGGTGGCTCAGTTGTTTGGAGCATCACCCTGTACACCAAAATGGTGCAGGTTCAATTCCCTGTCTCGGCACATATGGGAAGCAACCAATGTTTCTCTCTCACATCACTGTTTCTCCCTCTCTCCCTCCCTCTAAAATCAATAAACATATCCTTGGGCGAGGATTTTTTTTTAAAGTTTAACAATTTCTCCACCACAGAGTTCTTAAGTGTCAGAAAATGTGAATCCCGGGACAGTCTGATGGCAAAGCCCATTCCTTTAATCACTATGCACTCTTCTGAAGGGAGAAAAAATAAGTAGCAGTTATGGAAATCCTTCTGTGTTACCTGGTATCCATTCTCACACTGAGCAGTGCCATTACTTGACCCAACATTTGTTGTGCACTTACTACATGTCCCAGGTTCTTCAATGAAAAAGTTGCAGAATAAGTTGGAACTAATTTTAATATTTATAAGACAGGAAATCTATGGAGAGAAATGCAAAATTCTGTCAAGTTTCAAGGGTCTTTAGAGCTAGGAGAAAGCATTAGCATGCAAAATCCAATCAAAGAATGTGGGCTTCTCTAATGGTAAGAAGATAAAAGATTTGGTAACAATTTGAATCTAAAGGATATGCGGCCACCTTTTCTATGCTGTGGAGTCATTGACATCACAACTAGACTCAGGTCAGGGCATTCCTAGCATGTCGCAGACATGGATTCTGTGGCTTTCCTCAACGAACTGCCTTGAGAAGGCAGTCCTTAACTGTGATTGTTCTTTAGTGGGTAAGCAAACTTAACCGTGGGAGGATTTAGAATTAAACATAGAAATGTTTGAGAGAATGAAACTAGTATTACTAATATCCTGATACTAAAGAATCTGTATGTATTAATAGTGCAGTATTCATAACACTTAAGAGAATTTGGCCTGTGAGAGTTGTTTATCAACACTATAATTCCTATTTGATGTATATAATTGCAGAATTAATTTTAACTTACAACTTTAAATTGAAATTTTACCAAATTTGTATATAATATTGACATCTACAATTAAGCCTGGCCATATTATATGTTTAATTATCAGATTTTTAGGAATGAAGCATTTAGAAATTTTTAACAGCCAGACACCTGAATTACTTTAAAAAGGAATCAACATATTTATTGCTCGTAATTGCTGTTTCAAGTACGTAAAAGTAGCTTTGTAAAAGACCAAATATTAAACAGAGCCCACCTTTAAAGTGTTGAGATTTGCTAGATGTAAAAATAGAATAATATTTCTAAACTGACCTTAATAGAAAGGACTTGATTTTTTTGATATTCAGCCTAGAGGAGCAACGGGGAGTCAGAGAAAGGAGCTGCACGGAGAATGAAGACGAGCGTGAGCTTTTTCAGCAGATTAAATCGGGGAGGGGGCACATTTCAAGCAGAGGCATGAAACGTGACAGCAATGTCTACAGGTAATTCAGCATTCCTGAGTCAAAAACTGAGTGGAAAATGAGCACAGATGAGGTCAGAGGCCAGATAGTGAAGGGACTTATGTCCCGGGGAAAGGTGTTTCTGTTTTAACCTGCAGGCAACGGTGAGACACGGAAGAGCTTTTATCAGATTTGATTTGATTTTCCTGTTACAGAGCTTACCCTAGGAAAGCTAAACTGAACCACGACAAAAGATGGGAAAATGACTGAAGTCCAGGTAAGAAATTTTGGAAACTGAGAGAGAAAAATGAGGGCAGAAAACATAACATCAAGCTAACGACAAAATTAGTACCTAAAGTACATTTTCTTGGGCCGTGTATCCTTTGCTACAGGTAGGCTGCAAAATTTATCTAATAGAAGAATGAAAGGAAGAGAGGGTGGTAAGGAAGATGAGTCAAATTGAGGTGGGAGACTTGGGCTGGAAGCATGTTTTAGGCGTCAAGAACAAGTAGGTGGTAATTGAAGCCATGGGTATAAGACAGACTTTTCCAAAGAGAGTATATAGAAGATAGGGGAGAGGACAAAGCTATGATTAAAATCAGAGCAAAAGTCCGACACTGAATGCGCAGGGAGTGGAAAAAGAATCAGATCAAGGTGACTGAGAATATTTGCTGGGTAGGTAGGAAGAGGTAATCCAGAGAGTGAGGTGTCAGGTGTCAAGTGAGGAGAGGCTTTACGAAGGCAGAAGAAAGTGAGCTCAGATGGCAGAGAAAAGACCCATAAAACAAAAACCAGCACCGTGGATCTGCTCATCCAGGTGTAAAAAGACCAATCCACCCTCACCTTATAACATTTCTGATAAACTAATAAAGGGGAAAGGAGTTTTCTCTGCTTTCAAATTGCCTTCCTGTGTTTTTCTTTATTGGCCTGAGAGTCATTGAACTCCTTGACCAACAGCCATTTGTCAGTGACCCCTTCTACAGCATGTGACCCCCAGTGGCCACCTCTGCCTTAAGAAACTGCCATTCTTTGACTTCTGTGATTTAGCCCTTTTGTGGAGTTTTTCCTCCCCTTTCCCCCTCACTTCCCCCACCTTTGTCCTTTTCTCTCTCTCACTCGCTCACTGCAGGCATTTCTCAAGATTCAGTGTTTACTCCTCTGTTGGTCTTGTTCCACACTCCTGGAATAATTCTGCCAGACTGATTTAATTTCCTTCTTCAGTTATAATTTTTTGGCTGATATTTCCTAGAAACCACAAAATGTTGCTATTGTAGTTGTCCAATACATCACTGCAGAGAAAGAACTGCTAGATGTATATGTCCTACATGCAGAGTCACAGATACAAAGTGCTGCACATACCTCATCCATTATTCCCCTATTCTCTCTTTCTATTATTATTTTCAAGTAGCTCTAGGCAGCTTGGTGCTTCCAAGCTTCTGGGACCATTGGCAGGAATAATAATGACTTATCCAACTGCAGCAACAAATCCAACCACACAACCACTATTTCTGCAAGTGAGCTGAAAATTATGTATGGTCCTGCCTGCGAGAGATCGTCCTGAGAATATACTAGACCTGCCAAGTAGTCACATTGTCAGCTCCTCCCATGCAAGTGGGTTACACAGCATTAGCTTCTTATTTCTATAAGAAATGGTTTTACAATTTTATCATATCTTATAGATTCTAAGGTTTACATACTTTTCATTATATGTCTCAGAAATTGAGATGCATCTTATGATTACAGTTAGCAGCACTTTTCTTTGTTATTGGAATATAAGATAATGATGTCTCTTACAATCTATAGTATCACAGATTTGATGGGGTTTGTGTATTTGAAAAATAAGATGCAAAAGTGAATTAGTTTCACTCTGGGAGACAATAAGCACAGTAATTAAAACATGGGCTTAAAAATCACAGACTGGGCTTAAATTTTAGCTCAGGCACTAGCTCTAACAACTTAGCAAAGTTGCTTAATATCTCTGAGTTCCTATTTTCTAATATGAAAAATTGAACTAATAGACTAGCACTACCTACCACATAGGGTTTTGTAAGGTTTAAATGTTATTTTGCAATGTGCTTAAACAGTGCCTGGCATCTGGTCAGCACTCAGCTACATTCTAGCCCTCTCGCTTTTTGAAAAGGAAAAACTGTAAGATGTGTAGGAACAATATGGATTCTTATTTTGAATGAACTAGACAAACAACTCTCTCATCACTATAATCAAAGGGAAAAAATAGCATGCAAATCAGAGTTCAGTGGAGTCATAAAATAGACTAAGCAGATTCCCATCCTTGTAAATCATGAACAATGTTTCCCCAGATGATAGATAAGTCAGTGCTGCTCCTTCCCTGCCTCACACCACTAACAGACTTATAGCATAGGTTACATATCAAACCCAAGTTCACCCCGTAGAAGATCCACATTCCCTCTGTGCAAGCCTGGTCTGGCTTACTAAGGTAGTCACTTTAATTGAATTGAGATACCAAAATATTTGGCTTTTCTTTTAAGAAAGAAGTTATAAAACTGTATACAATATAGTCTTACTTTAGCAATTACACTTATAGTCATAGAAAAAGAACTGAGCCCTGACCAGTGGGACTCAGCTGGTTGGGCATTATCCCACAAAGTGAAAGGTTGCCAGCTGATTCCCAGTCAGGGCACTGGCAAGCCAGCTTCCGGCCGAGGCACATGGGAGAGGCGACCGATGGATGTTAACTGATGGATGTTTCTTGCACACATCAGTGTTTCTCTCCCTCTCTTTCTCTCTCCTTCCTCTCTCTTAGAATAAATAAATAAAATATAAAAAATAAGAAGAACTGAAAGGATATATACCAAGTTGCTAACTGGATAGTAGGATTATGAAACTATTTTGTTTGTTTTCTTTTCACTCTATTTTTAAATTTGTCAATACTGCAGGTCCTCAACATCATTTCCATCCAGCATCATTTTGTTATAAATTTAATGAAATGCTGTAGAAAGTAAACTCTTATTTATATCAATTGACTCAAGTAAAATTGGGTTTTTTTATTGCACTTTATTGATTATGCTATTACAGTTGTCCTGATTATTCCCCCTCTTCCCCCTCCACCCAGCACTCCCCACTCCCTCAGGCAGTCCCTCTACCTTTGTTCCTGTCCACAGGTCATCATGTGAGTTCTTTGGGTACTCCCTTTCCTATACTGTACTTTACATCCCCATGGCTGTTCTGTAACTACCTATTTGTACTTCTTAATCCCCTTATCTCACACACATTCTCCCACACACCCTCATCTCTTTATCTTTGACCTTTGGCATTTTAATTATGATGTGTCTTGAAGTAGGCCTCTTTGTATTCATCTCTGTGCTTCCTGGACTTGCAGGTCTATTACCTTCACCAAATTAGGGAAGCTTTCTTTCAGAATTTTTTCAAATAGATTTCCAACTTCTTGCTCTTTCTCTTCTACTGGCACCCCTGAAGGGAATGTTGGATTGCTTCAAGTTGTCTCACAGGCTGCTTACACTGTCTTCATTTTTTCTGGATTCTCTTCTTGTTGTTCTGATTGGTTGTTTTTTGTTTCCTTATGTTCCAAATCATTGATTTGACTCTCAGTTTCATCCACTCTACTGTTGTTTCCCTGTAAATTGTTCCTTATTTCAACTAGTGTATCCTTGATTTCTGACTAGATCTTTTTTATGCTGTTAAGGTCCTCACTAAGTTCCTTGGACATCCTTATAACCAGTGTTTTGAACACTGCATCCGACAGATTGCTTGCCTCCATTTCTTTTAGCTCATTTTATGGAGTTTTGATCTGTTCTTTCATTTGGCCCTTGTTTCTTTGTCTCTTCATTTTGGCAGCCTCCTTGTGTTTGTTTCTATGTATTAGGTAGAGCTGCTTTGACTCTGTGTCTTAGTATTATGGTCTAATGCAGTAGGTGTCCTGTAGGATCCAGTGGCACAGCCTCCCCTATCACCCAAGCTGGGTACTCAAGGTATACCCTTCATGTGGGCTGAGTACACCCTTCTCTTGTAGTTGAGCCTTCGTTGCTCAGATCGATGGGAAAGATTTATCCAGGCCAGTCAGCTGCAGGATTGGCTGTGACCACTTATCACCACCCTCCACCCTCCATGGAGCATCAGCCATGCAGGGGCAGGGTGGTGATGCTCAAAGTGGTCTATAGCAGTCCATTGGGTGCACTGGCCCTGGAGTTTCCCAGGTTGTGCAGGCCAAGATCAGTCCCCACCTATGTCCTGCCAAGGACCACCCTGCGTGAGCTGTAAAGCAATCTAAGATGGCTTCTACTTATGCTGGGCTTGGAGATTTCAAGGTGAAGCCAAACTGTGAATCTAGGCTGCTAGTTCCAATCCTGGGGCTCACTGAAGCCAACTAGTGCTTGTTTGAGGGGATTCAGGAAGTTGTGAATCACGAGCCAAGACCAGCCATTCATGTGGAAAAGCAGCTTGGGTGGGCTAATAAATTGGGTGGGGCAAAGTCTCTGGTGATCTCCAAGGCAGGTCAAACAGTGTTAACCAGGTTGATGGAATCTTAGTCTGCTGGCTCAGTCTGGATTGATGTAGTTTCCTTAATTCCGTAGTTGTCAGATTTCCATTCAACTCAATTTTTGTCAGTTCTGAGTGATGGTTGTTCTATATGTTAGTTGTAATTTTGTTATTGTGCAAAGTGGTGATCCATGTCTGCCTACACAGCTATCTTGACCAGAAGTGAAAATTGGTTTTGTTATACATTGTTTCAATTAAAGTCATAGACCTATTGACGATATCAAATGAGGAATTACTGAAATTAAAATGAATGGCTTTTGTAAAAAAAAAAAAAAGTTTAAATCTTTCTCTTTTATAAAGGAAAAAAGAAAAGTGACTTGTTTCCAATAGGATTTAAGAGAAATTCTCTTCAGCTCATGTCCCAGA
This sequence comes from Glossophaga mutica, assembly GCA_039655065.1. Classification (NCBI taxonomy): domain Eukaryota; kingdom Metazoa; phylum Chordata; class Mammalia; order Chiroptera; family Phyllostomidae; genus Glossophaga; species Glossophaga mutica. The sequence goes on from CM077303.1 coordinate 167,074,495, forward strand.
GGTTATTTATTAATTTAAACACACTTCAAACACATGAATTTAGCATTTCTTATGAAGGCTATTAGGTAGTCCCCTACAGGCTATTTTGGGATAAACACAGAGTGGTGATAACACTCATACTAACTAATGAAAATTTTATTCTAGCAACTCAGAGCAAAACAGAACTCTCTCAACAAGCATAAGTATGGAACAGAGGAAATAATCAGCTCATTCAGATACAGCTTGGGATAATGATTTTGAACTATATAGAATTGATTTTTTTAAAATTATCTAGCAAACCAAAGCAATATTAACATCTGTCATCCAACACGTCTTATCACAGAGACAAATAGCAGTAGTGGAAACCAAGAAATAAACTTCTTCCCTAATCCTGTCTGTGTATTATTTCATAGATAAACTAAGCTGCTGTAACAAAGAGACCCCAAAATGATGACTCAAACAATACAGTCTATTTCCCTCTCCTGTGGTTCCCAGAGGTAAGTGGGTGGCACAGGGTAGTGAGGCTGCTCTGTTTCAATAGGCCATCTGTCCTGTCATTCTACCATCCAAGACTGTGGTGTGCTCATCTATGGGCCCAGACTGGCTCACCATCACTTCAGCACCCTGTCCCCCACCCCTCCAAAAAAAGGAAACAAACAGAAGTAGTAGGTGAGCAATTTCTCTCTAAGAAAGTAACGTGAAAGTTGCTCGTATCACTTTGACTCACACTAAATACTGAGAATTGAGTCATAAAGCCCAACTGCTATGGAAGAGGTGGAGCATTAGGGTCCCAACCTGGGCACTATGGGCTCTATCTGCTAAAGCTCAGGGAGAGAGTCGTACACAACTAAAAGAAAAGGGAGCTGGCCCTAGCAGGGTAGTTCAGTTGGTTAGAGCTTCCTCCCAATACACCAGGATTGTGGGTTTGATCTCTGGTCAGAGTATATACAGGAGTTAACCAATGAATGCATAAACAAGTGGAACAATAAAAATTGATGTTTCTCTCTCTCTCAAAATTAATATAAATAAGAAAACATTCTTTAAAAAAAGAAAAGAAAAGTAGGCTGCTGGCTCTAGCAGATAGTTATACTTTCTTCTATGAACAGCAATTTTTAATGGAATGTTTATGTCTTGAAATTTTGCATTCTTTTCTGTCCACTTACTTTTGAAAAATGATTGATAAACTTTTCAACTACAGCCGCCAAGTAGTGCTGGCAGCCACCAGAAGCCAGAAGACACAAGGAACAGATTCTCCCCCAGAGCCTCTGGAGGGAGCACAGCCCTGCCAACACCTTGGTTTCAGCCCAGTGATAGCGATTTCAGAATTTTTGACTTCACAACTGTGAAGGAATTCGTTTCTGTTGGTTTAAGCCACCCGAATGTGGCAATTTTTACAGTAACCACAGAAAATACAGTGTCTTTAACACTAATCTTGGAAGTTTTTTCATAACCAGACCACTTGGCCAAAACATTTTGATTCTAATATTACCTATAAATTGGAGTCAGTGCTGTGAATTTAGCTGAACATTTACCTAAGGAAAATAAATCTCTAAATTTCTCCAGGCAAAAGGAGTGGGCTATAATCAATGTTCGGAGTTTTATAAAAACCAACATTGACACGGGTGCCCTAGTTGGGAACTTTGGGGTTGGGAAAAGGGAAGAAACTCCCTGAAGTTCATTTTCACTCATTAACTCATGCAGTAAGTATTCATTCATTGGACACCTGCCATGGGCCAGGCACTGTGCTCAGTATTGTGGAAACAATGATGTATTAGATAAAGTTCCCCAAGGGACTGTGTTGAGTTTAGCTTTTAGTAAAAGAAAGAGAAAAAGAAAAAGGCCTAAGATGGAATAAATAAATTTGAAAAGCCCACTTTATTTTTTAAAAAAACTGAAAAACATGTGAAATACCTTGTACCACCTCTTTGAACCTTTTAATACTGTCTATGAACAAAACAAATATTTTCTGAAAAAAAGAAAGACTTCCTGAACACAGAAATCAAGCACCTGACACAGAAGAACCTGGCAGATCAGACACAGAAATGAAACATCCCCAAACACAAGATATTACCAGGAGAAATGAAGGCGGAGCAGATGCATTTGCTTGCTATTATCTCATGTTTTGCAGAGGATCTCAAAATTATAAAAGACAAAAACTATATGGAGTTTCTCAATTTCTAAAGCTGAACTCTCTAGCAGCTGAGTCAAATTAGTTAAAAGCTAAATTACCATATTCATTAATCTACTTAAAAGAACTTTCTTATATTTAAAGCCTACTGTAATTGAAATTCTCCTATAGGTTTAAGATATCTGAGGCTAATACAATTATGTTCATATATGGAGGGGAGAAGGAAGGTCATTATAATCTAGGGACAAACCTGAATTGCCCAAGGGAGCTGACAACACAATCAAATTATCCAGTTCAAAGGGCAAGTTGTATAACTCAAGACCATAAAGGAAAAGAAAAGCCCTCCTGTATTTCTCAATAAGTTTTTGTGACTTAATATTTTTGCATGAAATTGCCTTGAATTTTCATTTTGTTTTGCATTTTTAGACACAATCACTGGGAATTTTTTCATTGGAAAGTGGCACAGTGGCAAGCATTCTTGCTAAAGAAATCTAATATCACACATCCTGACAAATCTCTTTGGACTTTCCTCACTTCATTGAAAGATTCAGAAGAGTCTGGCAGACTGGTGGGCAGACCAGCAGGATCCTTATTTGCCTGAGGTTCTGAATAGCTTCCTGGGAAATTCTACCACTCAAGGGAAGCTATCAAAGGTCAGGCACAAGCTTGGCCCAGTAACAATGCCTCCCTGGTCCCAGAGGAAGGGTAATTCTGAGTGCAGCCTGGTCTGTGAATTAGATTTGTCCAACAGCCCAGCCCCCAACTCAAGTCAGAATCCTAGAAATGGAGATAAAAAACTACAATAGCATTTTGACTAAAATTTGTTGATCAACTGTAATATCACTAAAAGGGGCCTGCCAGATATTATGTGTCATTTAATGGGATGCATTAAGAAGTACCTGCACCTCGTATAAAGTGTTCTTGCCACCCAACTCATAACAATATCTGAAACAGAATCTAATCAAGCCTCTAGGCCTTATTATTACCAATTTCCAGGGAACACAGAGAAAAGAAAAGCATTTTGAACTACATCATGATGATATCAACCAAATTCAATATATGGAAAATTCCATGGGAAAAATGACGAGCTTCCTTTAACATACATAGTTTTTAAAGGGAGTAGTGAAAATTACTATAAACCACTGGTAGCAAACACAAGGCGCATGGGCTGAATCCGGTGACCACCTTGTTTTATCCGTCCTGGCACCTTGTTTCTACCCCGTGGAAGCACCGAGCTCTCACTTAACTGTTAAGGAGCAATTACATTTATACAGTCCTAAAATTACATTCGGCCCTTTGAAGACAACCATGAAGCTGATGTGGCCCCCGGTAAAAATAAGTTTGACACCCCTGCTGTAAATAATGATGAACTTAAGAGATATAACCAAACACATGTGTGGACCTTCTTTAGATCCTGATTCAAACAAACCTTCTGTACAAAAAAGACAATTGGAGAAAATTGAACATGGGCTGAGAATTAGATAGTATATTAAGAAATTATTATTCTTTTTTAAGGGAAAATAATGTTATGAATTTATATTGAAGAAAGAGTCATTTGCTTTTCAAAGGTAATGATGAAATACTTAAGGATAAGATTTTGTGATGTCTGATGTTGACTTCCGGCCAAGATGGAGGTGTGGGTAGACACACTGTGCCTCCTCTCACAACCAAAATTAAGGACAACAAAAATTTAGAAACAAAAAAACAATCAGAACAGATAGAAAATTGAATTGTACGGAAGTCCGGCAAAGTCCGGCAACAATTCACCCAGACCAGTAAGAGAGGTGAATTCGGCAGCCAGCAGAGAGGGATCACAGCAGGAAAAAGCAGTGGCTAGTGGTCCCGGATGCGCAGGTGGTGGCTGGCACACCCCAGGTGCACAGGCAGTGGTTACCAGGCCCAGGGAGGCAACGAGCAGACCCAGCGAGGCACACAAGGTGGCTGACCGTGGTCACACATTCACTCGCAGATAAGCCAGGCAAAAACGGGCAGCGAGACAGATTGTGCAACCCAGGGCCCCAGAGCTGGGAAATAAAGCTCAAAAGCACCAATTGAAGACACTTGTGAGGGCTGAGGAGCCGGGAGAAACTCCCGGCCTCACAGAGGGGACTGAAATCAAGAGAAAGCAGAACAAGCGCCATTGTTCCCTCTCTGACCCTGCCCCCACATATAGCATCACAACTCTGTGACTGGGTTGCTCTGCCCTGGGGAACACCTAAGGCTCCGCCCCCCATACGTAAGATGCATAACCAGACCCCCCCCCCCAAAAAAGGGAAAAAATGGCCCAAATGAAAGAACAAATCAAACCACAAGAGCCAATACTTTTAAGCGGACAAGATATAGCCAACCTATTAGATGTACAGTTCAAAGCACTGGTGATCAGGATACTCACAGAATTGGTTGATTTTGGTCGCAAATTAGATGAAAAAAATAAAGGCTACACTAAGTGAAATGAAGGAAAATGTATATGGAACCAATAGTGATGGGAAGAAAACTGGCACTCAAATCAATAGAGTGGACCAGAAGGAAGAAAGAAACAACCAAACAGAAAAGAATGAAGAAACAAGAATTCAAAAAAATGAGGAGAGGCTTAAGAACCTCCAGGACATCTTTAAACGTTCCAACATCTGAATCATAGGGGTACCAGAAGGAGAAGAGGAAGAGTAACAAGTGGAAATGTTATTTGAACAAATAATAAGGGAGAACTTCCCCAATCTGGCAAAGGAAATAGACTTCCAGGAAGTCCAGGAAGCTCAGAGAGTCCCAAAGAAGTTGGGCCCAAGGAGGAACACACCAAGGCACATCATAATTATGTTACCCAAGATTAAAATGAAGGAGAGAATCTTAGAAGCAGCAAGAGAAAAGGAGACAGTTACCTACAAAGGAGTTCCCATCAGACTGTCAGCTGATTTCTTAAAAGAGACCTTCCAGACAAGAAGGGGTTGGAAAGAAATATTTGAAGTCTTGAAACGCAAGGACCCACATCCAAGATTGCTCTATCCAGCAAAGCTTTCATTTAGAATGGAAGGGAAGATAAAGTGCTTCTCAGATAAGGTCAAGTTCAAGGAGTTCATCATCACCAAGCCCTTATTATATGAAATGTTAAAGGGACTTATCTAAGGAAAAGAAGATAAAAATATGAACAGTAAAATGACAACAAACTCACAATTATTAACAACCACACCTAAAACAAAAACAAAAACAAAAGCAAACTAAGCGAACAGCTAGAACAGGAACAGAACTACAGAAATGTAGATCACATAGAGGGTTAGCAACAGAGGAGTGGGAGGAGGAGAGAGGGGGAAAACGTACAGAGAATAAGTAGCATAGATGATAGGTACAAAATAGAAAGGGGGAGGGTAAGAATAGTATAGGAAATGTAGAAGCCAAAGAACTTGTATATATATGACTCATGGACATGAACTAAAGGGGGGGGAATGTGGGTGGGAGGGGGTGTGCAGGGTGGAGGGGAATAAAGATGGTGGGGAAATGGGACAACTGTAATAACATAATCAATAAAATATATTTAAAAAATTAAAAACATAATAAAATATATTTTAAAAATATCTTATGATGTCTGAGATTTGCTTTATTTTTTTTCTACAGAAGATTTATTTGTATTTATTTTTAATATAATGTTTATTGTATTTTTTTCATTACCATTTAGTCCCCTTATACCTACCTCCATCCAACAATCACCACACTGTTGTCCATGTCCATGAATTCTTTTTCCTTTTTTGCTCAATCCCTCCACACTAGCCTCCCCACCACTAGCTGTCATCCTGCTCTCCATCTATAAGTCTGTCCCCAATTTCCTTGTTTGTTTAGTTTGTTCATTAGATTCCACATATGAGTGAAATCATACAGTATTTGTCTTTCTCTGATGGGCTTATTTCATTTAGCGTAATGTTCTCCAAGTCCATACATACTGTTGCAAAGGGTAAAATTCTCTTCTTTTTTATAGCCGAGTAGTATTCCATTGTATCAATGCCCCATAGTTGTTTTATCCACTCATCTACTGATGGACACTTGGGCTGCTTCCATGTCTTGGTGATGAACACAGGGGTGCTTATGTTCTTTCAAATTATTGTTTTGGGTTCCTTAAGATATATTCCCAGCAGTGTGACCACTAGGTCAAAATGCAGATCCATTTTCAATTTTTTGAGGTATCCCCATACTGCTTTCCACAGTGGCTGCACCAGTCTGCATTCCCACCAATAGTGCAAAAGAGTTCCCCTTTCTCCACAATCTTGCCAGCACTTCTTGTTTGTTGATTTATTGATAATAGCCATTCTGACAGATGTGAGACAATATCTCATTGTGGTTTTAATTTGCATTTCTCTGATGATTAGTGACATTGAGCATCATTTTATATGTCTATTAGCCATCTGTATGTACTCTTTGGAGAAGTGTCTCTTCAGATCCTCCGCCCACTTTTTAACTGGGTTGTTTGTTTCTTTGGTGTTGAGTTTTGTAAGTACTTTATAAATTTTGGGTGTTAACCCCTTACCAGATGTATCAGTGAACGTGTCAGTGAATATGTCCTCCCATTATGTGAATTGTCTTATTTTGTTGATGATATCCTTTACTATGCAAAATCTTTTTGTTTTGATAGAGTCACATTTACTTATTTTTTTCTTTTGTTTCCCTTGCCTGGGGAGATATATCTGATAAAATATTGCTATGAGCAATGTCTAAGATTCTGCTGCCTATGTTTTCTTCTAGGGTTTTTATGGTTTCAGGTCTAACATTTAAGTCTTTGATCCATTTTGTATTTATTCTTGTGTGTGGTGTAAGAAGATGGTCTAGTTTCATTTTTCTGCCTGTACCTGTCCAATTTTCTCAACATCATTTATTGAATAAACTGTCTTTAGCCCATTGTATGTGCTTGCTTCCTCTGTCAAATATTTATGGACTATAAAGGTGTGGGTTCATTTCTGGGCTCTCTATTCTGCCCCATTGATCTATGTGTCTGTTTTTATGCCAGTACCATACTGTTTTGATTACTATGGCCTTATAGTATAGTTTAATATTAGGTAGTATGATTGATCCAACTTTGTTCTTCTTTCTCAGGGTCCCTGTTGTTATGAGGGGCCTTTTATAGTTCCATATAAAATGCATTGAATCTATAGATTGCTTTGGGTAGTATGGGCATTTTAGTGATGTTTATTCTTCCTATCCATAAACACAGTATGTTCTTCCACTTATTTGTTTCTTCTTCTACTTCTTTCTTCAATGTCTTATAATTTTCCAAATACAAGTCTTTTACATTCTTGGTTAGGTTTATTCCTAGGTATTTTGTTCTTTTCATAGCAATTGTGAATGGGATTGTTTCCTTAATTTCCATTTCTGTTAGTTCATTATTGGCACATAAAAGTGTAACTGATTTCTGGATATTAGTTTTGTATCCTGCTACTTAGCTGAATTCATTGATTAGTTCTAGTAGTTTCTTGGTGGAATTTTTAGTGTTTTCTATGTACAGTATCATGTTACCTGCAAATGATGACAGTTTTACTTCTTCCTTTCCAATTTGGATGCCTTTTATTTCTGCTTCCTGTCTTATTGCTGTGGCTAGGACTTCTAGTACTATGTTGAATAAGAAAGTGAAAGCAGACATCCCCCGTCTTGTTCTCAATCTTAAGGGAAATGCTTGTAGTTTTTAACCATTGAGTCTGGTGCTGGTAGTGGGTTTGTCATATATGGACTTTATGATGTTTATGTATGTTCCCTTTCATCTCACCTTGCTGAGAGTTTTTATCATAAAAGGGTGCTAGATTTTATCAAATGCTTTTTCTGCATCTATTGATATGCTCATGTGGTTTTTGTTCTTCATTTTGTTTATGTGGTGAATAACATTTATTGATTTGAAAACATTGTACCAACCTTGCATTCCTGGAATAAATCCCACTTAAATAGTTGTATGATTTTTTGATGAACTGCTGTTTCAGTTTGCTAATATTTTGTTGAGGATTTTAGCATGTATGTTCATCAGGGATATTGGCCTATCATTTTCTTTCTTTGTAGTGTCTTTATCTGGTTTTGGAATTAGTATAATGCTGGTCTTGTAAAAGGAGTTTGGGAGGCTTCCCTTCTCTTGAGTTTTATGAAATAGTTTAAAAAGGATAGGTATTAGTTCTTCTCATAATGTTTGGTAAAATTCAACTGTGAAGCCATCTGATCCAGGGCTTTTGTCTGTTGGGAGTTTTTTGATTACTGCTTCAGTTTCAATAGATGTAATCTGTCTATTCATGTTCTCTGATTCTCTCTGATTTAGTTTTGGAAGGTTGTATGTTTCTAAGAATTTATGCACTTCACTCAGGTTGTCCAGTGTGTTCACATATAGTTCTTCATATTTTCTTATAATCTTTTGTATTCTTTGGTGTCCGTTGCTATTTTTCCTCTTTCATTTCTAATTTTATTTTTGGGGTCCTCTCTCTTTTTTTCTTGATAAGGCTGGTTAAAATTTTGCCAATCTTGTTTATCTTTTCCAAGAACCAGCTCCTGGCTTCATTGATCTTTTGTATCATTTTTTAGACTCTTTTTCATTTATTTCTGCTCTGATCTATATTATTTCCTTCCTTCTACTCACTTTGGGTTTTGTTGTTCTTTTTCAAGTTCCTTTAAGTGTGAAGTTAGATTGTTTATATGAGCTTTTTCTTGTCTTTTAAGGTAGGTCTGTAATGCTATGACTTTCACACTTCAGATTGTTTTCCCAGTGTCCCACAGATTTTGGATTGTTGTGTCCTAATTTCCAATTGTTTCAAGATGCCTTTTGATTTCTTCCTTGATCTCATTGTTGATCCATTCATTGTTTAATAACATGTTTTTTTCTCTTCCATGTCTTTGCATGTTTTTCAGCGTTCTTTTGATTGATTTCTAGTTCCATTGCATTATGGTCAGAGGAGATGCTTGAGATGATTTCAGTCTTCTTAGGTTTACTGAGACTTGTTTTGTGTCCTACCATGTGGTCTACTCTGGAAAGCATTCCATGTGCACCTGAAAAGTACGTATATTCTTCTGCTTTGGGGTGAAATGCTCTGAAGATATCAATTAAATCCATTTGATCTAGTGTGTCATTTAAGGCCACTATCTCCTTGTTGATTTTCTTTCTGGAAGATCCAGCCATTGAAGTCAATAGGGCATTAAAATCCGCAACCATGACTGTATTCCTGTCAATCTCTCCCTTCATGTCCATCAAGATTTGCTTCACATATTTAGGTGCTCCTATGTTGGGAACATAAACGTTTACCAGGGTTATACCTTCTTGTTGGATTGTTTCCTTTATCATCATGTCCTTCCTTGTCTCTTACTATAGCCTTGGTTTTAAAGTCTATTTTGTAGGATATAAGTACTGCTACCCCAGTTTTTATTTTCCTTTCCATTTGCAGGAAATATCCTTTTCCATCCCTTTAATGTTAATCTCCATGTATCTTTCTATCTGAGATGGGTCTCTTGGAGGCAGCATATATATATCCATTATCCATTCAGCTACCCTCTGTCTTTTGGTTGGAGCATTTAAGTAATTTACAATTAAGGTGATTATTGGTAGACGTACATTTAACGCCATTTTATTTTTTAATGATTTTCTTAGGGTTTTTTTTTTCTTTCTCTTTCTTCTTCTTAAAGCAAGCTCTTTAACATTTGTTGCAATACTGGTTTGGTGTTAACAAACTCTTTTAGCTTCTTCTTGTCTGGGAAGCTCCTTATTTCTCCTTTGATTTTAAATGATAGCCTTGCTGGATAAAGTAGCCTTAATTATAGGTCCTTGTTTTTCATCACCTTGAATATTTCACGCCACTCCCTTGTGGCCTGAAATGTTCTGTTGATTAATCAGATGGCAGTCTAATTGGTGCCCCCTTGTAGGTAATTACCTGCTTTTCTCACACAGCTTTTAGGACTCTTGCCTTGTCTTTAAGCCTTGTCATTTTAATTATGATGTGTCTCAGTATAGGCCTCTTTGGGTTCAACTTGTTTGGAACTCTCTGAGCTTCCTGGACTTGTGTGTCTTTTTCCTTCACCAGATTAGGGAAGTTTTCCATCATTATTTCATCTAATAGGGTCTTAATCCCTTGCTCACACTCTTCTCCTTCTGGTATTCCCATGATGCAAATGTTGTTATACTTCATGTTGTCCAAAATGTTTCTTAAGCTCTCATTTTTTTATTCTTTTTCTCATTTTGCTACTCTGCCAGCATGTTTCTTTTTCTTCTTTGTCTTCCAAAACACTTATCGGATCCCCTGCTTCATTTAACCTACTGTTTATTCCTTCCAGGGTATTATTTATTTCGGATATTGCATTCTTTATTTCTGACTGATCCTTCTTTATGGTTTCCATGTCTTTTTTTCATGCTGTTGAGTATCCTTATAATCATTACTCTAAACTCTCTATCTGATCAATTGCTTGCCTGGTTCTCCTAGAGAATTCTAGTTCTCTTGGAGAATTCTGTTGTTCTTTCATCTGAGGTCTAGTTCTCCTAGAGAATTCTGTTGTTCTTGCATTTGGGGTCTATTTCTTTGTCTTCCCATTTTGGCTGCTTTTTTTGTATTGTTAGCCTTATTTGTTAAACTGATCAGAGATATAGCCTCAAGCTGTAATCAGCAACCAGGCTTAAGCACCACAGGGTGGGGCAGAGTAATTCCTGTGGATGGGGCTATTGCTTCTCCACAGACTGATGCCATTCAGAGAGGAGTGTTCTGCCTAAGAAAGATGGCTTCAGCAGTATGCGGAATGGCTTGGCACAGGGCTCCTGGCAGCTATTCCTTCAGTTCTTTCCCCAGAGCCACCAACCCCAGATTCTCCTCAAACATCTCTAGTTCACTTTGCCCTTCCTCTGCCAGAGCCCAGAGTAAGTGACTGCAAAGGAGATTTTCTTCATTGGCCCTTTAAGAGGGTCTCTGCATCTCCATCTTTTTCTCCCTGGCAGACAGAAATCCTGCTGCTTTTCACAGCTGGATGTTATCTGGGTTCCTTTCTGGGTCTGGTGCTATAGGCTAGGGAGCCCACCTTGGGGTTTAGACCTCACACTTCTCAAGGGGTACCCCCTGGCCACTGAAATATCCCTCCAGAACTTCACCTGCTACCTATGGGAAGCCAGCCAGTCCACTTGCACCTCCTCTGCACTCCCTACCAGTCTTGTTGTGGTGAAGTGGTTTGTGTGCATGCGTCCTTGGTTATAAGGCTTCTCTCCAGCTAGAGTTCAGTTGGTTATTCAGGATGATTTCTCTACAATTTAGTTGTAATTCCACATTGGTCCTGGGAGGAGGTTAGTATAGCTTCCACTTAATCCTCCACCATCTTTGATCTCCTGGGTTTTCTTTGAACTATTCCAGTGGAAGTGGGGAAAAGAGGAAGGTTATGAAGAAGATGGAGGTGGGTAGATAAAACAAGAATGGTTAAATATTGATAATTGTTACAGTTGGCTGAGGTGATTATCTATGTTTGAATATATTTGAAGTTTCCATTAATAAAATTTTCAGAAAGTGCTTAAAGCACTAGTTTACCTTTCTGCTCTTACTTTCCACTACCCTGAACTGGAAACTCTCCACCCTAGCTCTCCTTGCCAGCTCCATAACTCTATACTCATTGCAACGTTCTCCAAATTCTCTCCAAAACTTTTTGTCTAAACTGTCCTTCAAGGTTTGAGGCATTCATAAGACAGGGCACAGGTCTATATGTTCTTTTTCTTTCTGTCTTTTTCTTTTTTTTAGAGAGAGAGAGGGGAAGGGATGGAGAAAGAGAGGGAGAGAAACATCAATGTGTGGTGGCCTCTCATATCCCCCTTACCTATTCGGGTACTGGCCTATGACCCAGGCATGTGCCCTGACTGGGAATTGAACCAGTGACCTTTTTGTTCAAAGGCTGATGCTCAATCCACTGAGCCATACCAGTCAGGGCTATATGTCATTTTTTTTGGCTCAAAAACTTCACCCCAGAATCTGTCCTGAATAACCTCAACTAATTAGTAAATCATTGGGATGTCTCCGGAAAAGCCCTGACCTAAAAAATAACCCATTAAGACAAGGATCCAGAAACCTGAGTTTGTTCTAACATTACTCAGGGTTGCAAGTGACAGAAAATGTACTGATTGAAATAACAGGAAAATTAAGGTGTAGATTCAGACACCTAATGGTATTTTCAGGTCCCTCTCCCTTTCCCCTTTCCTTCACCTCTAAGTTTTGTTGTTTGTGACAGACCCAACTCTTACCAGCCTAGTTTAGAACATTGAAAGAAAGAAAAGTAATTTTTTTTCTCCTAACATGCATACATACAAACCTCAATGAAAGATTCTGATAGGTACAGATTGCAACTCAGTGCCCATTCTTTGGCCAATCACTGTGGCTAGGGGAATAAGGCACCACAATTAGCCAGATCTAGCTACAGGTGATCCCTGAAGCCAGGGGCAAGCAGATCCATGAGAAGAGCATGAAGTGGGTCACTGATGGTTCCCCAATAGAAGCAAAGGTACAGTCACCAAAAGAATGGGGAAAGGAATGCTAGGAAGAACACTTCCATCACCACCATTATCATAGGCTTAGTTTTTCCCTGGACAAATGATCCTGCGCTAGCTATTTAATAATAGCATAATAATTATCACACTTTGTTGTACTCCTACTATGTATCAGATAATGTACCAGTAGTTTGTAATATAATTACAATTACATTTATAAGTAATATAATGTATATACATTATCTCTAGCCCTCTGAACAATCCAATAAGGTTTGTTAGGCTCATTTTATAGCTGAAAAAAATAAGACAAGTAGTCCAAGGATCTGTGTCTTGTTCCCTTTGTGCTGCTCTAACAATGTATCATAGACTGGGTGGCTTAAAATAACAAAAATATTCTTCTCACTGGTCTGGAAGCCGGAAGTCCAAGATCAGGGTGCCAGTGTGATTGAGTTCTAGTGAGAGCCCTCTCCCGGGTTGCAGACTGGAGACTTCTCCCTGTATCCTCACTTGGTGGAGAGGAATTTTCAAACTCAGCTTTCTTCTCTGCAAAATAAACCCCTTCCGTTTCTGATATTTTATGATCCTCGGATTCATTCATGAGCTTTACTATCCTTCTGAAGAATAGTCCACTGCAGCCCCATCCCTTGAAAGAAGCTCTTTGTTAGACATTTAATGACCTGATTATGCAACCACAGTAAGTCCCATGTATCATTTACATGGGATAAATAATACTAGATTATTCAAAATCCAAATAAAATAAAGGTTAATAGTTAAAGTTGCTGTGGAAATCAAACTTCTTTTTTCTTATAAATTGTAAATTCAGTCATATTAGTAATCATCATGATATTAGTAATACAATGAACAATTTTTGAGTACCTATTACATGCCAGGTATTGGGTTAAGTGCTTTTCATAAATAATCTCATTTATTCATCAAAATAACACTTAAGATGATAATGTTATTATTCCAATTATACAGATAAAAAACTGAGGTGCAGATAAGTTAAGAAACTTCCCCCCAAGACACATGACTAAAGAGTGATTAGACCACTATCACAGTCACGCTGGTGTGAACCCAGAGCCCACATTCCTAACCACTGTGGTAGGAGGAGGGGGGAACTGACGGTATAAACAAACAGAAAATAGTGAAATACGCTGATTCTTCAAATTTATATGTTATATTTTTATGTCAAATTCAATTCAACTATTTATTTAAAATAATAAAGCAACATAGCATTCTTTCAATATTTTTAAATTGAATAAAACTAAAATCTCCTCATGCTTACTATAATGAAACTAGACAATTTAGAGAAACAAAAATCATTCCGTTGATATCGTAGTGAATTTTAAACACATATTACAAATTAATTCCAGAATAATGGTGTTTTAATAACTATAAAAAACTGCAGATGAAAACACAGAGACTAAAATAGGTATACAATTCAAAAAACTGAATACAGTACAAAAAATTTATTTGTACTTCAAAAATAAGAATATTTATTAATCCTTCTAAGGAATAAAATATAGTAGCAACAAATGTATTCAGATAATTTGCAAAATAGAGGAAAAATAAAAATTGGGTGACATTTGTAAACTAATCACATAAAGTATCACAGATAATAACACAAGTATTATCACACTGAGAATAAATTTTAAATGTGGAGATAATTAATCTTATAAGTCATCTATGAAGTCATTTTTTAATTCTGAATGAAATGGGAATTTCAATACATTTTTAAAGGTCAGGAACAAACTTGATGATGTGTTTTCACTAATGTATTACTTAAAGAATAATTATCTGTAGATTTATGATATAAATCAAAAAGCAAAATTAAGTAAGATCAGAAGTTATCCTGCCTGATCTAAGCTGACCAGCCCTGGTTAAATAAAGCCATCCTCAAGCATGTAGAAGGACCCAGCTGAGATTCATAGAGCTGCCCCAGCCACCTACAGGCACATTACTGGCAAAATATTTAAAAAACTGTGGTGGTTTTACAATATGCCCTCAAATTCTTGAAGAAAGTGGAGCGTAATTCCCTCCCCTTGAGTGTGGGCTGGACTTAGTGATTTGCTTTTAATGAGCAGAAGAGTGGAAGTAATTTTGTGTGACTTTGGAGGGTAGCTCATAAAAGACCCTGTAACTCTTCCTTTCTGTTAGGTTACTCACTGGAGGGAGGAGGAGCGGGAGGGTTAGTTGACATGTTGTGAGAACTCCTGAATAGCCTATGGAGAGGCCTGCATGGTGAGGAACTGGGGCCTTCTGCCACTGATGGTCTGAGGGAGCCACCTTGTAAACACCGCTCTGTCCCCAGCCAGGTATTCAGATGACTGCAGCCTCTGCTGACACCCTCACTACAACCACAAAAGAGACCCTGAGCCAGACCTGCCCAGCTCAGCCACTCCTGAATTTCTGACCCACAATCATCGTGAGGTTAAAACAAAGATTCGTTGTTTTAAACCACTGCATGTGGGGTTTATTTGTCATGTAGCAATAGATAGTTAATACACCACTATGTCAGGAAACATTACACAGCCTATAGAAAAGTAGGGAATGCTAACTAAGGATTTGGGGTGTCCTACAATCCAATTTAGTTCTGACACTCTCTACCTGGAACTAGTGTCAGATCTCACAATTCAAGGGGTCAGTCCTGTAGGACTACCCTCACTTCAGATGCCATTAGCAAGTCCAGGTTGTCACCTATACTTCTGATCAAACAGCTTTAAACCAAGGTTCCCATGGCCCACTCTTTAGGTTCAATAATTTACCAGGGTGGCTCACAGAACTCAGGGAAACAATTACATTCACTGATTTATTATATAGTAAAGGATACGATTAAGGATACAGACAAACAGCCAGATGAAGAGGTACATAGAACAATATCCACATGGGTCCCAAAGACAGGAGCTCCTGTCCCCATGGACTTGGGCTGCACCACCCTCCCAGAACATGGATGTGTTCACCCCAGGAGCCCTCTGAACCTCATAGTTCAGGGATTGTTACGGAGTCTTCATCACGTAGGCCTGGTTGATTTTTAACTCAGTTTCCAAAACTGCTGCCCCTTCCAGAGAATAGGAAGTAGAGCTGAAAGTTTCAAACTTCTAATCATGATTTGGTCTTTCTAATGAGCAGTCCGCATCTAGGAGCCCGCCAGGAGTCACCTCATTAGAACAAAAAATGCTCCTATCACCCAGGAAATCACAAGGGATTTAGGAGATCTGTTTTGGGAACCAAGGTCAAAGACCAAATATTAGCAGAAACCAGGGGTAGAGACCATTATATATATTTCTTATTTCATACATCCCATGGCATGTTTTCATCGACTGCCTCGTTTTATGAAACACCTAGTGTTCACTCATGCTCATGTCCAATGAATGCATACCAAGTACTGTGCTCATCATTTTATATACATTATCTCACTTTATCCTCACAGAAACCCTCTGAAGAGGAAATTAGTTTTACTATAAACTAAGGTTTAGCAAAATTATATACTTTACTGAGGTCATATAACATATTAGTTAAAAGGTCACCTAAGCTGTTAAAATAAAAAGACCTAAATAGTGGTGGGAGGGGCAGGGGAAAGTGGTGGCAGGAAAATGGAAACAAGTGTACTTGAACAACAATAAAAAAAGTTAAGATCTAAATATACAGTGATTTAAATAAACCAGAAATCCAGAGGTGAGAGGTGGATCTACTTTCCTCAACACGTAGCTTCCAGACATGCTCCAAATATTGCCATTGCCTAGCCAAAGGAAAAGGTGAGAGACAGTTGCAATCAAGTGTCATTAGAAGATAATCCAGGAGTTGTGCACATCACTTCTGCCCACAACCCACTGGTCCAAATTTAGTCACATGTCCAGAATTAGCTGTGTAATATAGCCTGCAGCTAAGAAACCATGCAGTCAGCAAAATCTCCAAGACATGCTTTTACTGAAATGAAAAGGAGCAAATGGTCTGGGGAGAGTTAACAGTCTCAGAAGAGCAAATAATAATAAATACAGAGCTATAATTGAAACCCTGGCCTGTTTGGACCCAGAGCCTTTTTTCTTAATCACATCAAAGTGCCTCTCTAAACACCTGAAAAACTTTCCTTGCTGTCTGTGATTCCCTCTGACTGTTCCTTCTGAGGTTTCAGGTTCACTTCAGGTCAGAAGGGGGGAATCCCATTCCCTCGCCCCCCACTCCACCCACCGTCTCTCATCCCCCATGACTATTACTGCCTCAAGTACAAAATTATCCTGTGATTTGCCTATACCCTACTCACACCTCTATAAATAGTCCCTTTAACAAACTCTCTGCAAAGTTCCTGCTTTGAATGTACCATCTGTTTCCTGCCAGGACCTTGACTGATTCTCCTCCTTCATGGTCCACCCCGCAGGGCAGTGGTCAGAGTACTATTTCAGGCTCACAGAATGAAATATCTACAAAACTTAGAAATGTCTCCTGCTAACACTGACCTTCCTTCCCAATAGAAAACACACTCCAGGGGGACTGCGACCCTCTTTTACTACTTATTCTGAGAGCCCAGCACAACGCCATGCACACAGGAAGTTCAATAAATACTAGGTATGAATTAACACCGAGTCCTGCATATGGCAGCTTCACAACAAATGTGTGTCTGATGATTAACTAAATGGCCCCAATCTTATTTATAAGGCTTTAAACAACTCCTGGTTGCCATAGAGATTTTTTTTTTTTTTTAGAAAACCTATGCAATATGTACTTTATTTAGCTATGATGCTCCTATAATCTCAAATCCTCTTGCACCATTATGGGTTTTAATACTTCCTCTTATTGCAAATGTTCACCAGATTTTTCAGTCCCCCTTTGCATGTCTTTGAAGTGGAATCTGATTGAAAAACTGCAGTTCGAACTTGAACAAAGTTTGTAGCAAACAGATTGCAGACAATTTCCTTTAAATGTGATCTTAGAAGCTAGGAATACACTAAGCACATCAGAACAAAAAGCTTACCAAGAAAAGGACATGAGATTTAAATTTTCAATGCAAAGCAAACACTACCATATTTCATTAAATCTAAGATATCATTTATCTTTGAATATCCTATTATGTACCAATAAAAAACAGAAAACGGTACCCATTAAATTCTGACACAATGCCTTCTTATCACTTAGAATTATTTTTTACATGTGGGGAAAAGTCTTTTAGACTGACTTAGTCATAGATTTTCATTACATATCACATTGCTCTTTTTCCATGCTTTTCGGCAAATACAATAACTTTTTGTTTCAGTGCCAAGTCACACTGAGACTATTTTGAAGACATTGTAAATGGCAATTAAATGCATATAACTCATTAAAGTGACAACGCTATGAATAGCTAGACCAGATTCCTGCAACCACATCACAACTGTGACTTGGACAACAATAATTGTAAGATGCCATTAATTGTAAGACGCGTATTGATTTCAGAGATGTTAAAATAGAGAAAGGGCGTAGTAAGTGTTGAAATCAATGAAATATGAGACCTAGCCCAGAACCAAGATTCAGGAGCTGTGCCCCATATTTCATTGTTTGAGTCCCTTATAAATCTGTGTAAGGGGAAAGATCAGGGGAGGCAAGAAGGAATGGGTCAGGGAGACAACAATTAGAAAATGCAAATACTCTCTAGTTTCAAATATGTCTTTAGGAAGTTAGTTTACAAATCACTTTTTTTAAATCACTCACTAAATATTACACATTAAATATTTGCTGGTTAATAATTGCTTAAGGTGAGGTTGAAAACTGAAGAGTGATCAAATGAATCAATAAAGTCAAGTCTAGATCACAGAAATGCCCCAAAATACCCAGTAGGAAATGCTTCATATACTCAAACATGAGCCTAGATGCTTCCACAATTAACCCTCAGAAAAAATGAAAAAAATATTTGAGTCCTTATGAAGTCTTTCATGTTATAAAGTACTTGCTGTATTACTTCATTTTGAACTACAAAGTATTGTTTGAGGAAGACATATCAGCCTACGTTTAATTCATATTAGTTCAGATGCTTATAAATATAACATAATGAAATTGGTTTTCTAAAGGGCATAGTGTTATACGTTAACTGTGTTTGGAGGTATGAAAATCTAAGTGTTGGAATGTGCTTGGAGGTATGAAAATTACAAGGGTTGGATGTCATTTTAATTGAGACTTTCAAAAATCGCCAAAGCAATACAGAAAGTAGTTAGGCTGTGGCCAACATAGGTGGGTCAGGAAGCCAACAGGAGAAATAAAAATCCATTGCCTGTAACATTATTTAAGTGGCTACTGATGACTTGGGTAGAATTTTTAGTGAACCTCATCATTTATGGATTCAAAAAGTGCTCTATCTCAAACAATTTGGACAGAAACGCAAAGTGCTCTCAAAAACTGTGACTCTGGTAATGATGAAAGAAACAGATGCCAGTATGTCTGTAATAGTGTAAATTGAAATTCTTCCATCCATATTTATGAAGTAATGCATTTTATATGTGACCTTATATATTACATTTGAAACATGCAATAAAACTAATAATTAAGTATTATGAGTGTACCTTGGACTATTTTCTTTATATCCCTAGAATTTTGTGTGTTCAAGTTGACAAAAACGAAGCTTCTCAGTATATAAAATGGAAATAGCATTGTCTTCGGTGTTGCCTTATATTTGAAAACATGATTTTTATCCTGAATTAGCTGGATAATTTACCAAGTTTTTTATTTCACTTGGTCTTGTTTAATGCCCCTTTTCCTTCAGAACTTATAATAAAAATAATAAGTATGAAATGATTGAACAGAAAAACTCTTAAATGACTCAGTTAAAGCTACATCAACTGATCATAGTATAGAATCTGCCTAATGGGAAATCTTTTCAAGTCCAACTCAGCCTAGAAGTTTCTCTTTCCATCAAAATAAGCAAGGATACAACCTTCTCCCTTGTGCCATAATGTGAAAAAGATACTCATTCAATAGCCATTGATCGAATGCCTTCTGTGGGCAAGTTGCTGGTCTAGATGCTGCAGATACAACAGTGAAGTAGAGAAGCTGGTCCCTGCCCTCCTTGCACTTTAGTATGGGAGACAATAAGTTATTGTCTAACCACACAGTAAGTTATTACACAAAGGCTGAGCTAGGAGAGCATTTTCAGGGTGGGTCAGAGCTTATGAGCACATGAGCAACCAGAAAACAGTACCGGGAGGCTGGAGGCTGCATCTGCCTAGAACTGAGAGCTCTCACCCCATTTCTGAAAGTAAAAAGATTCAGAGAAAAGCCTTCTCCAGAATAACATAGACACAGACACTTAGCCACCCACACTGGAGCCTGTCTAACAGCTGTAAGGAAGGAAAATTTTCCGTCTATCCGTCTAGGTTCTTTGGCTGGTCTAATAATCAAATTAACATAAGGCAGACTAACAGAAGAAAAACAAATTTAATTACATACATAAAAGGGCCCCATGAAAATATGAAACCCAAGGGCAAATTAGGCAGTTAAGGCTTCTATGCCATCTTGAGCTAAGGAATGGGATAGGGGTCTGGAGATTCGAAGGGGAGGAGGGTAATTCACAGGGTAATAAGAAGAGCAAATGCTTAGTAATTAGATGTTTGCCCTGCCATACAGATAGGTCATTCAGATGAAAAGTTGTTTTTGGTAATAGTCTTTTTCTGGGTGAGGCCACCTATCTAAATTCTTTTAGGTAGTTAAGAGAGCTGTATAAGTTTTCCTTCTGCACACTTGAAACTATTGGCAGCGAAATGGCACCAGAAGGTTACCAGTGACTGGACCTCGGCTCAGCAACCTTGGTACATGAGTTCTCACTAAGGAAGAATTCAGAGCCAAGACTCAAATTATAAGTGAAAGTTTATTTAGAAAGTCACAGAGGTAGAAGAAGTGGGCCACAGAGGAAGTGAGCCAGCTGGACTATATGGGCTCAGGAAACAAGTTACAAAGGCAAAGGAAGGGTCCTTGGAACTTAGGAGAAAGAGTGAGGCAAGGAAAACGCACCTGGGGGAAGGGATTGGGGAAAGATACAGATGTGCTCCATACACAGAGCTGCATTTGGGAAATAAGGGGGTGGGGAAAGGCATGGGTGAGACAGAGAAAGAGACAGAAAGAGAGAGAGAAAGACTTTTAAGGGTGGGAGATTTCAGGGGAAGTCCCAGGGAAGGATCTCAATAGATTATTCATCAACTTTCCAGGTGTGTCCCTTCAGGGTTAGTGGTCTCCACTGATAGTTCCTTGTCAGGGCAGGGAGTCATTAGTCATTGCAGCTCATCCTGGTGTTAGCTGTGGTGTCCCTTCATCTGGCTTTGCTGCTTTTCTGGACCTGGCACTGAAACATGAGGGAGGCCTAGATGTTATCTTTAGGGCTTAATGCTTAAGGGAATAGACGTGCAAGGCTTAAACGGGGGTCATATGAGGTTATTCTCCTTCTTCTTGTTTCTCCTCTATGGGGGTCTAAAACCACATGACCAGTGATATGCCAGGGGAGGAAAGGTCAGGAGAGGATCTGAACCATACAACGAATGATATAAAAGGTCAGGGGGTTTAAACTGCATGACCAGCAATATGCTAAGGGTGAAAGGTCACCCTGGGGGTGAGGTCTTTTTTTTCCCAGTGCTTCCTGTTATTAGGCACCCAGGGCTTTCTGCCCTGGTGACCTTCTGTACCTGGCCTATCTTCCTTCCTCTGCTCATGTCTGTCTACCACAAAGCTAATATAAAACAATATTGAATGTCAACTGTAATTGAAAAGCTAAAAATTAAATAAAATTTAAAAAGTTTTCTTGGTTCTGCTGGGTCTTGATTGCCTTCAGCTCAAAATAGTTTACATGCCAAAGTGGTCCACCTTGGGGGAAACTCATTCTAAACCCCTTTATACCTTTACTCAGTTAACAAGGACTCTGTTATTTAATTTCTAAACTGAACACTTTTCCAGTATAAGAAGTTCAATTAGTGGAAAAAGAAAAAGGCCTCTGACAGGATGAAGTGACCATTCCAGTGCAAACTGGTGCAGAATGAGTGGCACAGGACATTCTGAAAAGGTTAACCGACAAAACACAGAACCTGGCTGACAAAAGAGGAGAAAAGGCACACAGCAGAGACCCTTCCCTTAGGAATGCACACCTAAAGGTTTTACCAAGTCCCCAGCAGTGAAGGATTATAAATTAATAGCAGAACCACATTATAGGCATTTACGGGTGTAACACATAAAATGGTGCTTACATTCAGTGCATAGTAAATTGGATCTAGGTATCCTTCTATGTGTGGGTTTTGGCATCCTTAATTAATGCCTTTATTAGTTCTGTAAAATTCCAAGCTAATGAACCCTCAGATATCATTACAGCCATATTCAGAGAAAAACCTTAACTGACAATGATGGTCCAGATTCTGGTGCCTCAGAAGGGTTGACCAGGTTACCAATGTCTCTTACCTGCAGATGCTCCCTTAATAAGCTACCTGAGTGTACAGTAGGTTACAATTATTGAGAAGTACTTTCAACTCGTACTCTGGAAGCAAAAGAAGATAGATTAAATCAAAAGTTTTCAGTGCTTCCAACTGTTCAGGAGGAATCTGTCATATTCCAGATCAGGAAAAAAAAAAGATATCATAGACAATTATTTTGGTCTTCCCTTTATGCTCTTTATGTCTCTGCTTAACATGACTTCTCCCATACCCCAGTGTTCTTTCATGTACCTACAAATTTCCCTGGCATTCCTCAGCACTCCAATCCCCTATTCTCATGAAGGTTAGCCCCAGAAGTCCTCTTCTTTCTCATTCTATCCCTATTTTGAAACATAAAAAGAACCACCCCACAACCGCCTGGTTGCACCAGAAGAGGTATAGGCTAGCTGACCTTTTGTACCTTTTCCATCACTAATTCCTGATCTGATCCCAGCAAGTTCCCCCAGTGCTTCTGCCTGAAAGGGTCTTCATTTGGAGCATTTTTACTCTCCCATACAATGCCCTCAGCAATTCACATTTGTAAAAAGTGAGACTAAATGTTAATAACTATTGGCCTGGACTCCTGAGTTCCATTTCTGGCTCTGCTAATGATTTCTTTCCGAGGACAGATTTTTGCCTCTCTGATGGTAGGAACAATTTGTCCATGTTAAAAAATGTCCAAACCTGTAGAGAACTTTTATGAGTTTATTGGAGCCAAACTGACGGCAATTGCTGGGAAGCAAAATCTCAATGGATTAAGAAAATGCCTTCTAGAATGGCAGTTTTGCACCTTATTTTATACAATCAAAGGAAGAGGCATAAAGGGGTTACATGAAATCCACTGGTGATAGATTGGGGGTGGGGGGCAGGAGAAAACAGCAGGAAAATCTCTGGGATTGTATAAAAAGTGAAATGAATAGACACATACTTCTTTACATTGGTGGGTACAGGATAGTTAACAATTAACACAATAACAATAACAGTGAGGGGTTTGTGGTCTCTGCTCTGGTGCAGTGATTGTGCACTGAGGGGCCTGGAAAAAGGAAATTACCCTGACATTCCAAAGGTATGTTAACATAGATGTAAGAAGACAATAGGCAGGCTCAGTTAAGGTAAAATTGACCTTTGTAAAGGAAGATGCCAGCCTAGGACATGGCTACCCACCACAACTCACTTTTAATTGAGAAGTTTTAATTTCAGACCATCCTATGTGGTTACTTTAGGTCTCCGAATTTGTAAGGTGGCCATGCAGGCCTCCCCGGAGCTTGTCAGGTTTAGTATGTGACCCCCTTTTCACCCACAACTTATGGTTAAGAAACCAGGCCAGATTTCCCCAGCACAAAATATATTATCTGTTGAGCTTAGTAAATTCAGGGCAAATACAGGAAGAGAATCATTTATTCATTAAGCAAATATCTACTGTTTAACTATTTTATATGTTGTGGGAAATAACACACAGGTAGATAGTCCTTATGCTCAAGAAACTTAGAATTTAGTATAAACGATAAAACAAAAACATTTTTGAAAGTATGAATGCTTAAAGGACCACAGGGGTTTAAAGGAGGGAAAGAATTAAATTTTTCTTGTAATTGCTTTTTTAATTCCTTTTTATTGGCTGCTTAAACTCCTGTAGCAGAATGTGCCACCTCAAAATATGACTGTAAGAGTTCATGACATGGCATTCTGATTGTGTCCCTTTAGTTTGTGGATTATTTTGAGCTGTAGGCCCTTGAAAAACAGTAAATACAAGGAGAGTTTTTTTCCTGAACTTCTTTTGTCTGCCTAATGACAGATCCTCCAAAAGGACCTCAGTTGTCCTAGACCCCTGCCAGGCAGTTTCATCAACTGGGGAAGATGGACTCTGATCACAGGACAGGAGACTAGAAAAACTTTGTCACAAACTATCATACCTCCAATCTATTCTTCTAAGGGCCCATTTATCTTCCCTGAAAATCATTTACTCTCCCCTAAGACACCTATGTCCTTTCTCCCCTTTCTTTGTTAAGATAGTATTTAATCTGAATTCTAGGCTACCTCTGGGAGTTACTCATTTTTACCTGGGTATCTCCCAGGTATGTATGAAGTATACATGTCAATAAATTTCTGCTACTTATTCCCTTATTATTCTGTCTTTTATTACAAGGGTTTCTGCCCTCAGAGGGGGGGGAATTATTTTCATCCGTTACAGCTCAAACATGCCAAATTCAATCCAAACTAATTCAATAGTCATCAAAGACATATCAAAAGTTTGCTGTGAAGGTTATAAATATCATGACGAACAACAGTCACCAAAGCTCACATTTAATGAACACTTGCTACACGCCAGACACTATGCTAAGCACTTTACATATCTGATTTCACTCTCACAGCAACCCTGAGAAATAAAGTAAATGAAACTGGAAAAGTCAGCATTGGTGCTGCCTGTCACTACCGGAACCAATAAGCAGAGACAGGGATTAAATCTTCATGGGTGCTTTATTCAGATGGCCAGCGATCTGAGAAGACAGTAGGTTATGTACCCTAGCAAACCATCTTACATTTCCTACCAAGCTAGCCTTTTTATAAGGAGGAAAAAGTGTAGGTAAGGGATTTGGAATTCAGGAAAGAGGTTAATCAGATAAAAACTGCAGTCTGGCAATTTCCTAATATTCTTTCATCCATTGACCAGTGATTTTCTATCTGGGTCCTGTGTCCTGTGTCCTGGGTGATTTTCTTTATCTGTGTCCTAGGCAGCAGGACATCTCTTCCTGGAACACAATGGCTCATATTCCATCTTGAGTTGCTTGCAGTCCTCCTGGGGCACAAAGGTGGAACTGCTTGTGGTCCCCTGGAATCAGGGTGGCTCATACCTTCAGTTCCTGGAACAATAGCTTTTTTTGGAACAACATGCGTTAATTACTAAGCTTATTAACTATTACCTAAGACTAAAATTTCCCAACTCTTATGTTCCCCCATCATAAGTTACTATGTGCATTTTACAGATGGAGTAAAATGAGGTTCAGACAGGCTGAGCAATTTACTCAAGATAGATGATAATGCGGGAACTTAAAACTACTCCGTTCATATTTTTATCACTACATGTATTAACTCTTCTTTTCTCAGTAATGAAGTTATGTCAAAAGAAAGAAAATTTTTTCTTTATTTTCTTATATTTGTGATTGAGAGCCTGCAAATTAAACTAACAAAACATAGATTAGCCACACACACGTAAAACACACACACACACAGATTTTTATTTATATATATAAATGGGAATTCACAGAAAATGTGACATTATTAAATCAAGAACAAATTTTTGCCATGACTAGAACTGTTTTGATCTTTTAAAACAAAGAATAGGCTATCCCTTAATAGCCCATGACTCCTCATTAAATGGTAAAAATTTCATACCATCATAGTTGATTGATTCAATTGCACTGGCCTAGTTGGGAGGAAAAGTTCTCAACTGGAAGGCCCTGACCCCTGGGGTATTGGCATCAGTTTTGAGATACATGACAAGTGAGTTTCTAGCACTTTTTCCAAATATCTCTTTTTTTTAAATAAATAAATAAGAAGAGCTCTAGCTGGGTAGCTCAGTTGGTTAGAGCGTCACCCGCATAAGCAAAGGTTGTGGTTTCAATCCCTGGTCAAGGCACACACAAGACCCAGCCAATGAATGCATAAATAAGTGGAACAACAAATCAATGTTTCTCTCTCTTTCTCTCTCCCTTTCTCTCTCTCTAAAATAAGTAAATAAAGAAAATAAGAGAAGGGGAGAATTCTGGGAAGATGTTACATTAGGAAGCACCAGGACTCTGTCCCCACAGAGGCGACAAGAATCCACATTGCCAGAATCTGTCTGATGTAGCCATGTGAAAATCCATGCAGTGCAAACCTGTGTTGTTAAAGGGTCAACCGTATCTTGGAACTCTGGAGTCCACTGAAGGCTTGCCATGTCTAGGGGAAGACTTGGATGGAAATCAAATAATGCAATTTTAAACAACCAATGAATCAAAAGAGAAATCACAAGGGAAGTTAGAAAATACTTAGAAATGAATGAAAAACAATATTAAAACTTAGGAGACACAGCAAAACAGTGCTACAGGAAAATTTATAGCAATAAGTGAACATACAACTCTGTTAGAGCTAATAAATGAATTCAGGAAAGTGGCAGGAAACAAGGTCAACACACAAAAATCAGTTGCATTTCTATACACTAACCATGAACAATCTGGAAAGGAAATTATGAAACCATTCCATTTACAATAACATCAGAAAGAATAAAATACTTAGAAATTAACTTAACCAAGGAGGTGAAAGACTTGTACAATGAAAACCACAAAACACTGCTGAAAGAAATTTAAAAAATCATAAATAAAATGGAAATACATCTCATGATCATGGGTTGGAAAACTTCCTGTGTTCACTGAACGGGAGATTTGATTTTGTTAAAATAGCTATAATACCCAAAGCAACTTACAGTTTCAATGCAATCTCTATCAAAATCCATATCTTTCTTGCAGAAAGAGAAAAACCCATCTTAAAATTCATATGTAATCTCAAGAGACCCCAAATAGCCAAAAACAATCTTTAAAAAGAACAATGCTAGAAGACTCACACCACCGAATTTAAAAACTTTCTATAAAACTACAAAGCAATGTGGTACTAGCATAAAGACACATGTATACCAATGGAATAAACTACAAAGCCCAGAATAACCCCTCACATATACAGTCAAATGATTTTTGACAAGTGGTCCAAGGCCATTTATGGGCAAAGGACAATTTTTTCTACAAATGGTGCTAGGAAAACTAGATAACCGCATGCAAAAGAATGAAGACGAGCCCTTACCTAACACCATATACAAAAATAAATAAATAACTCAAACGGATCAAAAACCTAAATGTAAGACCTAAAACTATAAAATTCTTAGGAAATAACATAGGGTAGAATTTTCATAATACTGGATTTGGTAGGATTTCTTGGATCTGACACTAAAGGCACAGGCAACAAAAGAAAAAATAGACAGCCGGCCAAGATGGAGGCGTAGGCGGACACACTGTGCCTCCTCTCACAACCAAAATTAAGGACAACAAATATTTAGAAACAAGAAAACAACCAGAGCTAATAGAAAATTGAACTGTACGGAAGTCCAACAACCATTTATCCAGACTGGTAAGAGGGGCGGAGTCGCGCCAGGAAAAAGTGGAGGTGCGGGCCCAGGAACGCATGGAGCAGCGGCTGGCAGTTCCCAGGTGCACAGGAGGCAGCTGGCAGACCCCAGGCACAGGGGGGCAACTGTGCAGACCCAGCGAGGCTGCACAAGGCGGCTGGCTGACCAGGTGGTCCCACATTCGGGTGCGCAGACGGTCCAAGCGAAGGGGAAGTGGCGGAGGGGACTGAATCCAGGAGAGAGCGGAGCAGGCGCCATTGTTCCCTCTCAGACCCCGCCCCCACAAACAGTGTCACAACCCAGCGACTGGGCTGCCCCGCCCTGAGGAACACCTAAGGCTCCACCCCTCACT
The DNA here is from genome assembly GCA_039655065.1 of Glossophaga mutica. Taxonomy (NCBI): domain Eukaryota; kingdom Metazoa; phylum Chordata; class Mammalia; order Chiroptera; family Phyllostomidae; genus Glossophaga; species Glossophaga mutica. The sequence continues at coordinate 167,101,963 of CM077303.1, forward strand.
ACGTAATAGCCGGGACCAGACTAAAAGCAAAACAAAACAAAAAGCCCACCAAAAATGGCTCAAACTGGAGAACAAATAAAAGCCCCAGAGCCAATTCCTCTGAGCCGTGAAGAGATAGCCAACCTATCAGATGCACACTTCAAGGCACTGGTCATCAAGATGCTCACAGAATTGGTTGATTTTGCTCACAAATTAGATGAAAAAATGCAGACTACAATATGTGAAATGAAGGAAGATGCATGGGGAACCGATAGAGATGGGAGGAAAACTGGGACTCAAATCAATGGAGTGGACCAGAAGGAAGGAACTAACAACCAAACAGAAAACGAGGAAGAAACAAGAATTCAAAAAAATGAGGAGAGGCTTGGGAACCTCCAGGACATCTTTAAATGTCCCAACATCTGAATTATAGGGATCCCAGAGGGGAAGAAGAAAAGCAACAAGTGGAAAACTTATTTGAACAAATAATAAAGGAGAACTTCCCCAATCTGGCAAAGGAAATAGACTACCAGGATGTCCAGGAAGCTCAGAGAGTCCCAAAGAAGTTGGACCCAAGGAGGAACACACCAAGGCACATCATAATTACATTAGCCAAGATTCAAATAAAGCAGAGAATTCTAGAAGCAGCAAGGGATAAGGGGACAGTCACCTACAAAGGAGTTCCCATCAGACTGTCAGCTGATTTCTCAAAAGAGACCTTACAGGCAAGAAGGGACTGGAAAGAAATATTTGAAGTCTTGAAATGCAGGGACCTACATCCAAAATTGCTCTATCCAGCGAAGCTGTCATTTAGAATGGAAGGGAAGATAAAGTACTTCTCAGATAAGGTCAAGTTCAAGGAGTTCATCATCACCAAGCCCTTATTATATGAAATGTTCAAGGGACTTACCTAAGGAAAAGAAGATAAAAAATATGACAGTGAAAAGACAGCAAACTCACAGCTATTAAGAACCACATCTAAAACAAAAGCAAACTAAGCAAGCAGCTAGAACAGGAACAGAACCACAGAAATGGAGATCATATGGAGGGTTAGCAACAGGGGTGTGGGAAGAGGCGGGGGAGGTACAGAGAATGAGTAGCATAGACGGTGGGTAGAAAATAGACAGGAAGGGCAAGGAAAGTATGGGAAATGTAGAAGCTAAAGAACTTATGACACATGGACATGAACTAAAGGGGTGGAATGTGGGTGGGAGAGGGTGTGCAGGGTGGAGGGGAATGATGGGGGAGAAATGGGACAACTGTAATAGCATAATCAATAAAATATATTAAAAAGATTTTAAAAAAGAAAAAATAGACAAATTGAACATCATAAAAATTTTTTGTATTTGTGCATCAAAAGACAATATCAACAAGTAAAAAGGCAATCCACAGAATAAAAGAAAATATTTGCCAATTATATATCTGATAAGGGATGAATATCCAGAATATATGAAGAATTCCTACAACTCAGCAAAAACAAAAACAAAAACAAAAACAAAAAAACCTGAATCAAAAATGAACCAAGCACTTAAATAGACATTTCTCCAAAAAAAATATACAAATGGCCAAAAAAGCACAGAAAGAGATGTTCAACATCACTAGTCATTGGAAAATTCAAATCAAAACTAAAATGAGATACCACTTCACACCCATTAGGATGACTACTATCAAAAAAATAAATAAGTAAGTAAATAAAAAGTATTGGTGAGGAGGTGGAGAAATTGGAGCTCTTGTGCACTGTCAGAGGGATTGTAAAATGGCACAGCTGCTCTGGAAAACAATATGGCAGTTTCTCAAAAAATTAAAAACAGAACTACCATATAATCCAGCAATTCCACATCTAAGTAGGTACATGGAGGAACTGAGATAGTTGTATATCCATGTTCTTTGCAACATAATTCACAAGAGGTACAGCCCATGAATAGATAAGCAAAATGTGGTATATACATACAATAGAATATTAGTCAGCCTTAAAAAGAAAGGAAATTCTGGCACATGCCACCACACAGATGAACCTTGAGAATACTATACAAAGTAAAATAAGCCATTCACAAAAAGACAATACTATATGATTCCACTTATATAAAGTACAGTAATTAAGACAATAAAGACAGAAAACAGAATGGTGGTTTCCAGGGCCTGGGAAGAAGGAAGAATGGGAAGTTAGTGTTCAATGAGTATAGACTTTCACTTTTGCAAGATGAAAGAGTTATTAAGATGGATAATGGTGATGGATATGCAACATTGTGAATGGGTGCTGAGCTGGAGGTCCCCCCAAAATCCCGAAGCTCCCACAGCTATCACTTGGGAGATAAGGGAGCAGAGCAAGGCCCTTGAGAGCTACTTTGTATAGCTGAAGAACTTGGCCAGTATTTTAGTAATGTTAAAAGCTGTGCCTGCTTAAAGCCAGGGAGATGGGCATGACTCTAACCTGTGATGCAATGTAGTCAGAGGGGCTTCCTGCACCTGCAAGAACAACCTGGAGGCAGTTCACACCAGCCTCACAGGGCCACACTTGCAGAGACTAACAATGGCAGCTGAGAACGGCAGAAGAAACCAGACTACTGGCAAGTGTAACCCAGTGTCAGAGGAGTCGGAAATGGCATTATAGAGGAAGATCTGTGCCAGGATTTAAAATCAGGCACAGCAGCCAGAAAGGGAAAATTTATGCTGGAGGGCTTAACCATGTCGTTTGGGAGAGAAAAGGGGGCTCTCTTGACCACACAGCTTAGAAAAAAGCAGAAAAGCAGGATGTAGCAACTGTGCGGGGGCTCTTGACCATGCAGCTGGGGAAGGAGAAGCCTCTTGATCATGTAGCAACAGTGCGGCGGGTAGGGGACGTCTTGGCCACTCAGTTTGAAAAAGTGCAGAAGGGCCCCTACCAGCCAGCCATGAGGAAGTGCCACACAGTTTTGGATTAAGAATGAACAGGAGCCTAGCCAAGCTACAGACTTCCTATTTCCTTTTCCTGAGATATGGTACCCCTGACTGGACTTGGCAAGGGGAGGCAGGACTGTGTGTGTGTGTGTGTGGCTGTTTTAAAGGGACTTTGGGATTTAATGGTGACATTCCACCATTATTCTGAAGCTGTATAACTTTTGAATAAGTAGTTCCTTTCTTTTTTACCAAACCCAGGTATTGAGAGTCACAGTTCTTATTGGCAGTGGACAAAAAGAACCATAAAGTAATAGACCCCCACGGTTTGGTGGGGGTGGGGAGGAGATTCTGTAACAAATGTATTTCATACCACTGAGTTAAACACTTAAAACTGGTTAAGATAATATATTTTTATATAATGTGTATTTTAACACATTGAAAGTTGTGGGGGAGGGGAGAAATTAACTACTCATACCTGTCAGAATGGCTATCATCGATAAATCAACAAACAGCAAGTGTTGGCGAGGATGTGGAGAAAAGGGAACCCTTGTGCACTGTTGGTGGGAGTGCAGACCAGTGCAGCCTCTGCGCAAAGCAGGATGGAGGTTGCTCAAAAAATTAAAAATGGAATTGCTTTATGACCCCATGATTCTACTTCTGGGAATATATACCAAAAAACCCAAAACAGTAATTCAAAAGAATATATGCATCCCTATGATCATTGTAGCATTATTTACAATAGGCAAGCTATGGAAGCAATCCAAATACCCATCAGTAGACAGGTGGATTAAAAAAACTGTGAAACAAAAGAGTAAAAAAGAAAAAGGGATGGGAAGAAAGAAAAAAAACAAGAGGCCTAGCAGCAAACCAAACCAAACAAACAAAATGCTGTGGTAAAAATACACAACAGACTACTACCCAGCCATTAAAAAAAAAAAAAAAATGAAATCTTGCCTTTGCAATGGCAGGGATGGACCAGTATTATGCTTAGTGACATAAGTCAGACAGAGAAAGACAAACATCATATTTCATGTATATGTGGAATCTAAAGAACAAAAACAAACAAAATAGAAACAGACTCATAGAGACAGAGAACTGACTGACAGTTGTCAGAAGGGAGTGGGGTTAGAGGGCTGAGTGAGAAGAGTAAAGGGATTAAGAAGTTCAAAGTGGTAGTGAATAGTGACAGAGATACAGAGCACAGCATATAATTTAGTCAATAATATTGTAATAAACATACATGGGGCCAGGTGAGTACTTGAAACATTAGGGGGACCACTCTGTAAAGTACGTGATTTTGTTACCACTATACTGTATATTTAAAACTAATGCAGAAAAATATTGAATGTAAACTGTAATTGGAAAAAAAATTAAGACTTTATTTACTTATTTTTAGAGAGGGGAGGGGAGAGAGAAAGAGAGGGATGGAAACACCAATGTGCGGTTGCCTCCCGAGCGCCCCCGACTGGGGACCTGGCCCCCAACCCAGGCAAGTGCCCTGACTGGGAATCAATCGGCAACCCCTTTGGTTCGCAGGCCGGCACTCAATCCACTGAGCCCCACCAGCCAGGGCAATAACTGACAAATTCTTTAAGGGGAAAAAATGGGAGAAGAGTCAACATCAGCCCAACTAACTTTAATCTCATCTCACTTATTTACACTCCAACAGCTTTCTTTGGTGTCCAAGAAAAGCAGGGAATTGCAACTACGGCAAAGAATTACACACAAAGGGCAGCCAATCTTTAAAAAAAAAATGCTTAATTCACTTTGTTTGTCTTGTATAAAATCATGTGGTGGCCACAGGTGGAACCTGAGTCCTCTGCACAGAAACCCTGGTGTGGGTCTATACAAGATGGTCAGTGAATTCTCAACAGGGAGACTTGGTGATAGTCTCTTTCCAGGGATCAGGGATGAAATAGCTGTAGGTCTGAGAGATGGCATCAAAGGTGGCTTTGGCAAAGTTGCCCAGGGTAGCAGTGCAGCCCTTGGCCAAGGCATAACAGTCGTGGATATCAGCCATCAGCAGCAGCTTTTTGGGCCTGGGCTGAGATGATGGTGGGCAGCCTATTTTCTATCTGTAACAGGAGGTATAACTGATGGTGAGCATCATTCTCATATGTGTCATTGCCATAAAAAGCTTGGAACCCCTGTATGCATGTGACTTTAATCCCTATGTAAAATAGGAGTTTCTTCCCTGACTGGTATAGTGCAGTGTGTTGGTCCTTGTCTGCAAACAGAAAGGTCAACTGGTTCAGCTCCCCATTGGGGCACCCACTCGAGTTGCAAGCTGAGTTGCGAGCCAGGTCCCCAGTTACAGTCACACATCAATGTTTCTCTCCCTCTCTTTCTCCCTGCCTTACCCTCTCTCTAAGAAATAAATAAATAAAATCCTTTTTAAAAATGGGAGTTTCTTATTCTCACACACATAGAAAACATAAAGGAAGTTTTTTGAGCTGCTATAAGGAAAAAGCACCCTACAATTTAAAAGGTATTAGTGCATACTGATGATCACCTCTAAGTGACTTTACAAACACATGCCCAGCATCTTGATCTTTCAGAAACTTTTGTTTGGAAGAGGGTTTTTTGAGTGGTAGGGGTTTTGTGAGAGTGTGTATGTATGTGTGTGCCTAATTCTCATCTCTACTGCATGGATTCCCATAACCTAAAACACTAGCATGGAAAGCCCCCAATGAATGCTATAGACTCCAGCACCTGCTTCATGAACGTGGGCTTTTATGCCTGACACATGGGAATAATTGATGAAAATAACCAGGCAGTCTCACACCATATATCTGTTCAATATACTCTCCTTGTCTTTAAGATTGCATTGGATGTAGCTAGAAAAAAAAAAGTCATCTTTTCACCTATGCTTACCCTCCCTCACTTATAAGGAAGACTCCTTAGTTGCATAACTTATTTAATTAATGAGTCACTCATTTGAGTAGTCAAGATGTAGGGATGACAGTGGTTCTAAGTGTGACTGGGTATTTTTGGGTTTTCAGGATTTTTGATAGCATAAGAATATTCCTGGCTAAGTAAAAGGATAGCAGTAACTGCTCTCATAAATCACACTGATTTTTCCCAGGTTGTTTAAGGCAGGATGGAAAGTTCAGCCAGTCAAAGCACCAGGCAGGCTCTCTACTCCACACCTCATAAAATGAGCCCAAGGTGCTTTTGCAAGAAAGCAACTTGGACCATACAATGCCTGAGTCACTGGGGAAGAGAGAAAATGTGAAAAGCAAACTATAGGCTTTTAAAAAAATGCAAATCCAGCTATGTTTGGATTCAACTATTTTAAAATATGACCTCTCAGCCCACTAGCCACTCCACTTGGAAGGAAACTCTTAATTTATTTCTAAGGAGTGGCAGAATTCATTAGAATCACAATCTCCTCATCCAGCCTTATGGTTTTAAAAATCGCCTCTGGGAACTGGCCTAAAATAACTTTTTAGAGTCTGCATTTCAATAAAGAGACCTTTGCTGAAACTTGGATCAGATGTTCATTTATTACTCTCACCTCTTAATCAATTAAAAAATATATCATAAAACACATTCCTTGTTAGAGGAAAAACATAAGTTATTCTGCTTGCTGTGTTTAGAGCACAATTTCTGAACTGCAAGGAAACTACATGTGTGTACTGAGTATAGAAAATGCGCTTGCATCATGGGGGTGGCTCTGTGAAATATTATTGCATTATCCGAGTCAGACAAAAGCCAACAGGTAGGAGGTAATAACTTCCTTTTGCAGGTGTCAGAGGACGGTGGGAGTGGGAATGTTTCAGTGCCTGGGAAAAGGACTAGAAAATCATGTTTTTATTCAATGGTTAGAACTGAACATTCTCTAGGTAAAAGGAATCTCACTATATCTGTCTTAGAGGTGGGATGATTACAAAAGTGTTTATGGAAATGGCTTATTCTTAAATACCCTCTTCTTGAAAAAATAAATTTTTTATGGAAGTATAGTTGGCAAAAAATACTTATTTAAAGTTCAAAGCCTGAGAGCTCCTCACCAACTTTCCATTCTTCTTGGCACATAGCTATTGTGGACACAGCCAGCTCCCAAATACAGTTATTGAGACATATGATGTCACAGTCTAGGATGTACATTCCTCTCCCTGCTCCCCACTACACCCCACCCCACACACAAACACATACACTCATGAAGAATGGAAACAGCTCTTAAAATCACATGCGTAAGCATGTTTTGTAAGGTTATATGGATGCATCCCCCAGAGACAAAAGAAAGATGTTGACTGCAGAGAAAAAAAAACATTATATTATTATAGGGGTTTATCCCCCCACTAACCAGAATTTTCTGCTCTTTAAACAATAAGCTGGCTGCTAAAGAAGTGAAAAAAAAAAATAAAACCTTTTGACTGTACTTCTACACCCTTTTAAATGATGTCTTTTTGAATTATTAAATCCCTAGTCTATCTAAAACAGCAACATTATGACATGTTGGACTTAACACAACTTCATCCCTCATCAGGGGATAATCCATCAGTGAGCACATAATTGAGCGACACCAACGTGCCTCATGCAGCAACTGGGGTTGAGGACTGGATATTAGGGAAGGGAAGGTTTCCACTCATAAGAAGTCTATAGTCTAGTTTGGAAAGCATATGAAATAATTCACAAACTACTCCAGATAATATGTAATAAGGTGAGGAAGTGTGTGACGGTCCTAGGTGTTATAAAGTCCATAGATTGAGTTCCTCAGGAAGCAGACTCTGACATAGAGCTTAGGGCACAGGAAGATCTTAGGGAGTGTTCATGGGGTCCATCCCTGAGGGGGAAAGGAAGGACTCATGCCCAGACAGACACAGAAGTTTGCTGTGGCACAGGCCCTGCTGTGGAAAGCTCTGAAGCTGAGATGTCCCTTCAGAATAGTCCACATCGGGCCTTTAGGTAACCCCACACACTCCCACCCATCATTGGCGTGAGATGCCCAGGCAGGTAACGTGACCTGGAGCAAGGTGGCACCTGGAGCAAAAGTAATTCCCCAGGCGCACTGACAGCTGCTTGTTCCCCTCTTGGTCTGCAGCTGGGGAACAAGTTATTCAACCTTAAAGAAAGAAGCTGGTAGCTTTCATCCACAGGAGGACAACTCCAGTTCACAATTTCCCCTGCTGTCAGAAAGGTCCCTACTCACAGGGAAGGTCCCCATCCATCTTCAATTGGGTGATTAATCTAAATCACTTGACTCAAGCTTAAACACTTTAGTTTTTTCCTGGGACTTGAAACTTGGCATAGGTGCAGGCAGAAGCAATTGTTGAAGCTGTGCCCTACAGAATGTAAACATTTCTGCTGCTGAGCTCTCTGGAGAGTCTTCCCGCCACCTGGAAGCTAGGCTTTCAGCTCCCTTTTCAGTTCTGTGAGGCACCTCAGGGCCCTTCCAAGAAATCCATGTTTGGACCTATATTCCAGAACTGGGTTTTGTTGGTTGCAAAAATAAAATAAAATTACCCTGATGAATAAATGGGGACTATAAGGAGGACTGAAAGAATTTATTATCATGTGATTTTTGTGCATATAATGCCTAAACGCTCAGCCCATGAAGGGAGGGAATAAGTCTTCCTTATTTACTATGAGATTCTCATGGAAGCATTGGTATAGCATGAGCATTCAACAAATACTTGGTTAGTGAATAATAAATAAAATGAGGACTTCTATGTAGGCTAGGATTATCAAAAGGTTTCATGAAGGAGATGGAACTTGATCTGAGCATTTTACATGAAAGAATTTAGCTGAACAGAGAAAGGAACTCAGCCAAGAAGGAAAGAGACAGGAATACACAGGTTAAGGAGGCCAGCTCCTTGGAGCAGAGGGTATGAATTACAGGACTGGACCAGGACTGGACTACAGACTATTAGAACCCAGAGGGAGCAGGGTAAACTCTATGTGCTGGGCAATAAGAAGACATTGCTGGGTCCTGTGCAAAGGATAACTGGATTCATCATCAGCTTCCTCCTCTCTAGTGAAAACTTGCAGAGAGATAATCTAATGCCAAAACCTATTAGAAATTTCTACCACTGTTACTGCCAATGAACCTAGGCTGAAAAAAATCTCACAAAGGCCAGACTGAAAAAAACAATAAGACATGTTATACCTCCCTCAGAGTCTACTCCCTGTCTCAGAGTCTGTGGCTACCAAAAAACCTGAATAATGAGCTGTGAGACAACCAAAGTAAGACCCCATATGCACCCTGTCTCTCTGCCAGAAAACTCAGGGCCAGACCGAAGAGAGGAGAGCAGTGATGCATTGCATCCTGGGAGTCATAACCCCCACAAGTAAAACTCTGTAGGTCAAGTCAGAGTAAAGAAGAATCTGGGCGGCAGTCCATGAGGATTGCAATCTATCCTGAAGGGTGTAGTAACCCCTAGGGATTGGGGTCTACCTTAGGGATTACAGTTGTTCCTGTGTTCTAATGGTTCAAAGAATCAAAGGACATTTGGGGGGTGGAAAGGCTTCATACCTGAGTACCATGAGAGCCCCACTAGACGAATCTCTCTGGGTACATGAGTAGAGAGATGAGCCTGTTAATCTGCCCCAGCTCTAGATCTAAGGAGGGGAAGAATATGAGTATAATGAGTAGAACTGAGGGCAATTAATAGCAATTAAAGGTCTGAAAGTAATCATCAAGTGTAAATAAATCTCCCTCTTGTTTGAAGTTCAGAAAAAGGAGAGGCAGAAAAAACTCGAAGTCTGTGAAATCACACTTAGACAAAGGAAAAAGGAAAAATGTTCAGAAAGCTCACAGGAAAAAGCCTGCAACTGAAAATGACCCTGTGCAAGATCCAGAAAAGAAGTTAGGAAATTGTTTACTATCTTAATACCATGAAGGCAAGAAGATGCATGTGATAATTTATAAAAGTAATAAATACCACCAAGAGGAAATAGATTGAAATGAAGGCTAGAGTATAACTTATATTAGTTAATACTCTTTACTGGCAAAAAAATGGTAAAAGCAAAAGAGAAGGGATTTATTGCAAGTACAAGGGGTGATTTACATACTCTAGGGGCAGGAACAGAGCAGGGGCCTCAGAAAATACTGGAGCTGGGACGCTGTGGGGAGAAAGGCAATGTTCCCTGAGTTCTCTTTGCCCCACTCTCTCCCCACCAATGGATATGATTAATATCCTTTATTTCTGTCACAATGATAGGAGAAATGATACTATCTCATTTTAATATGCATTTCTTTGATTAGAGAAGTTGAGCATGTTTTCATGTTTATCAATATTTCCATTGAGCCTGTGAACAGGGCTGCTATGAGGAATGAGTTGAGAGAATAGAAAAAAATTTTGTGAAAACAAATGGAGGCTCCTGTGCTACTCTACTTTTGTAAAAAATGAACAGTGGCTTATATTGAATACATATTTCAAATAAATTCTGAAGTTCATCAGGTTTCTATTAAAGAAGAGCAATGTGTATGTATACAAAGGCCATTTTAGGTGATGAAATTGCAACCAAGAAAATAAGCACTTGATGGTTAGATATGATAAAGATCTGTCATTTAGTCCTAAAATAACCCACCCACCCCCCAAAAAAGGGGGGAGGAAAATGGTAAACCTAAAAGGAATATCATGTAACAGGTCCTCTTTTCTAGCTTGTCTTTGTCTGATTTTTGTGGGATTCTGTTTCCTGTAGGAAAAGTGTGTATGTTCACTTAGCTCTATTTTCCTCCAGTTTAAATAAAATAAAATAACTACTAATAAGAATTATTTGAGGGGCATAAGGGGACTAAATGGTAATGGGAAAAATACAATAAAGATAAAAAAGAATTACTTGAACTTGTTTTCAGGGTCGGTGTACTCAATACAAAAAGAAAGGGACAAACACCTTTTCAGGGTTAGCTTCTCAACGGCATGATGAAGAGTGACCCCGAGCTCTGCTGTTCCTCTTGCTATAGAGAACATGCAATTACACATATATCTTCAAAAAATATGTTTCTCTAATTGAGCATTGTTTTCAGAGTATTCTGTTACATATTTTTTCCCAGTTGAGACTATGTCTTAACTGTAAACTGTAAAATAACACACTATGTGTTATTGACACCGAATATAATGGAGAGGGAGGGAGGAAACGAGAGAGAGAGAGATTCTCTCTCACTAAGGACCTCGCAGCATACAGAGCAGGGCCACTGGGCCCCCAGCACCTGATGGCAAAGAGATCATTTTAACTGGACAAGGGATTTATCTTGATGGAGTAAGTCAAAGACCATTAACATTTTGAAATATCCTTCGCAATGGTCCGTTATTGTCAGAGAAGAAATGTTCTTCATTATTAAACAAAGGATTCAGCACCCTGCCTCCCATGGGGAGGGGAGCTCTGTCATCTGCACACAAACACCCAACTGAACGTCTATTAACCTTGAAGTCTGCTTTTATTTTTTTAATCCACCTTCATTTTCTAACTCCCCACCCCAGAGGTATAATAAAGCAAATGGCATAGAGACTATTTCCATCTAGTTCTTCACAGACCACTTATTTGGTCCACACAAGACACTCCAAAACATAACAACAAAACATAAACATGCATTTTAAAGTTATTTTCCTGACCGGAGATAACAGAAACAAGATATCTTATTCTAGTTCCCAGACTACCTTTCTAGAGAAAATCTTTTCATGCCACCTATAGAACAATAAAGGAAGCCAAGTGGAATTCTTACACTTCTTCCTCTAAAATTGGGGCATCACGTCTTTTTCGTGTTAACGATCAGTTTCTAATTTAGGAGGCCCTAGATATAGAAGTTCATGAAGCCAACTAGTCAAAAGCAAGACTCATCGAACATGTCTAGAACTGCAACGTGCACTTTCCAATTGATCTCAAAGTGGAAATACTTCTGTCATCTGTATAAAATTTAAAGGAAAAATGTCCATTAGAGGGGCAGTTAAACCTTAGCATTTTTATACTAGATTTGATGAAGAGTGGGAAGTTGTGAAAAATGTGATAGCACAAAAGGATAGGAACTGCAGGTAGCAAACTGGGGGAAACTTAGCATGGCTGATCCTTCAGATTCCTCTCACATCACTACCTGTGGGGATTAGGGTACTTCTTTCCTCCAGTCATAGGGAAGACACCTCTCATGTAAGGATCTCAGGACCTGCTTCAAGGAACAGGGAAAATCAAAAAGCTCTTCTTCCTACGCTTCCTGTCTCCCAAATCATTCAGCTCAAATATTCAATATGCCAAGGTGCCATATTTTGGGGTAGCCTGCCCTGGACCATGTGAGCCTTAACCCCCGATAGCAAAGAGATGGGAATCATGGTATGAAGAAATATCTGAATTAAGTGCCTTGTGTGATAATGAGAAAAAGAAAGGGATATGGGAGAAAGTGCAGTAGAGTAGACATCCCACAGGGGCTAATAAAGACCACCAGAAAGGTCTAAAGACTGGAGCCTAGGGTTGGGTTGGAGTAAGCCACTGCCCCTGTGTGGTTATGGATGCATTTGTGGGATTTCATGACTCCAAGGGAGGGCCAGGTATGCACCTCAGGCACCAGCAGAGCAGTGGTGAGAGAGAGAGAGAGAGAGAGAAGATCTCAAAATTGTGGTTCATTGTGAAAGTTAAATTAAATTATTTGTATTTTATTATTTACATTGATTTTATATATGTGAGATATAATCATCTCTGCAGGCTTAGGACCTCTAAATGTTTTAAACCACTCTATAATTACATATATTTGCGTAAATAATTTTTGCACCTCTAGGAATCTAAATTAAAAAAGCATGCAGAACCCTGGCTGGTGTGGCTCAGTGGATTGAGTACTGACCTGCAAAGCAAAGGGTTGCAGGTTTGATGCCCAGTCAGGGCACATACCTGGGTTGCGGGCCAGGTCCTCAGTAGGGGGCATGCAAAAGGCAACCACACATTGATGTTTCTCTCCTTCTCTTTCTCCCTCCTTTCCCCTCTCTCTAGAAATAAATAAATAAAATCTTTTTTAAAAAGAAAGCATGCAAAGGAATGCATAAGATGTCACTGTAAACCGCAATTTTCAACCTTTTTCATCTCCTGGCACACATAAGCTAATTAAAGCTAATTACTAAAATTCTGCAGCACAACAAAAATATATATTTTGCCAATCTGACAAAAAAAATAGGTACAATTTTGATTCATTAATACTAAATGGCTATTGTTGTGTTGGCTGTTGTCATTTTTTTATTTGATAATTTAAGGGGAAAAGGTCAGTGTCCCTGACTAAATAGTCAGGTATTGTATGTTTTTAGGTCTTGCAGCACACCCATTGAAAATTGCTGCTATAAAGTAAAGAAATGAACTGTTGTGAACAGCTCGTGAAAGTTCTCAGGATTTCCTTGTGGCACTTTGGATATTTGTGGATAAAGTCTTGAGCTGATCCCTCATGTAATCCACTCCGTGTGCATGCGTGTTTGTGTAACCAGGACAGTCCAACCTGTAGCCCACAGGCCACATGCAGCCCAGGAGGGCTGTGAGTGAGGCCCGACACAGTATCGTAAATTTACTTAAAACATTATGAGATTTTTTTTGTGATTACATGTCACAATGTATTTTACGTGTGGACCAAGACAACTCTTCTTCCAATGTGGCCCAGAGACACCAAAAGGTTGGACAACCCTGGTAGAAATATGTACAAGAGGATAGGTTTCCTCTATCTTCCTACGTTCTTCTGGTTGGTCTGAGAATTAAATCAACATGAGATAGATCAATAAAAGAAAATAACCAAATTTACTTATGTATGTATGGTGGTTCTATAGAGTATGGGGCCCAAGGGCAAATAGGACAGTTGAGGTTTATATACAATCATGAGCTAAGGAGAAGGAGGTAGTGGCTTGGGACTTCCAAGGGGAAGAAGACAATTTACATGGAAATGGAAAAGCAAATGTTTGGTAAACAAACATTTTTTGCTGGGCCATGCTAATACAGTGGGACATAGGGTAGACGCCCCACCCACACCTAATTCATACTCTACTGTAGTTATCTATGGTTATAGCTTCCTTCATGGAACAGACCCTCTAAATTCTTGTAGCCAGTAAGGGGGATGATCAAAGTTTCTTCCTGAGTCTTTTGTTTCTTAAAATAATTCTCATGCCAAAGTGGCCCATTTTGGAGTGGCAAATCTTGCTTCCCTACAGTACACAAAACATTGGTAAGTAAAGGTTCTCAAATGGTATCTTAATCTCAAAAATGTTGGCTCAGAAATGAGACAGATTAAAACATCCTGTAAAAAGAATAAGAAACAAAAAAGAAATTGAGTCAAAAGAGGGAAGAAGCCAACATTTCACTGAAGAGGCAAGCGCAAATGCCTTAAATTGAAAATAGATGTTTACTACTAGTTATAATTGTTTGCTATGCTGATGTGTTGTTTAAAAATTACCAACTCCATAATATGGTTTAAAACTGTATATTCCAACCCTGGAATTTATCATTTACATGTAAAAGAAGTTTAGGGCAGGCTTAAGAAAAATGTACTGATAAATATAGTTTCTAGTTCATAGACATAATCTGCGATATGGAAACAGTTGAGAATTGTAACTGGGAATTGTAGTCCACTCCACGATTCTTTTGATATTTGTTTCTGTAAGTGCTGACTCTATTATGCAGCTTATAGATGAACAGCATGTTTGTATAAGAATCCTAGGAACTAACTTCAAAAGATACAGACTTTGACCTTCAAGCATCCGAGCTCTGGGAGATTTGCTGACCTTCGGCTGTGGGGATGGGATGATGTGAAGCCAGGATGACTAAACCAGGATGATGCAGGTTGAGCCATCACTTGCCTTATCAAAATGGACTGTGCTTATCTGCACGTAGAGAACTTTGCAACCGCCTCCCTTGATCTCTTTGTTCTGTTCCCTTCTCCCTCCTTATAAAAACCTCTGCCTCCACTGAGATGCGAAGATGGGCTTTGAGACCTGAGTCCCCATCTCCCCAGAGGGATGGGCCTCGAGACGTGAGGCCCCCATCTTCCAGGTGGCCAGTACCTGAAAATAAACTACTTTCCTTTACACCAGCAACTGCCTCTCGAGTATTAGTTTTTGTAAAGGCAGGCAGCCAGAACTGTGTTCAGTTATAATATTTTCATTAACCTAAGCTGTTATAAAACAGGCATTACTTTATAGTAAGAAGCAAAATCTCAGGGCAATGATTACCAACTTATCATTTCTAGTTAATGGGAAGGAATTAATTCTACTTTCTGAAGAGAAGTACAAGAAAATCTTTCATTTTGATTGACTTTGCCAATATAAAAATGAAGACATATAATGTGAGGTTTTAAATCTCATAGACATAGTTAGTTTAAAATGTTATGGTGGAAGAGGTATGTAGATCTTAGCTGGCTACCCCTAGAATCTGTTTTCTTAATGGCTTACCTTTTTTCAAAGGGCTTTTACATTTCTGATCCTTGTGGATCCCCACAACAACTTTGCGTGGTATTTGAGTATTAAATGTGGGCAAAGTGAGCTACAGAGAGGTTGTGTTGTTTATTCCAGGCATCACAGCCCCACTGCAAGTAATTCCTCTTCCCCTTCCACAGTCATTAATGCCTCCCTAAAATAGTATGAAGAATATCTATACATACAATCCAAGTGCTATGGAGATACCCCCCATATTGTGTTAAAGAAACATTTTATGTGAGGCATTCCTGCTGGGGAGAGGAATGCCAATAGGGCCATCTTGATTGAGCGGGTTTGTTCTGACCAGCTGGTGCCCTGGCCATGATACGTATTTTAATATCATCTGTGATCACATGTGTAGAGGAAAAGACCCTGGATGGAAGTCAGCAAAGTTGAGTTCTAGTCCTAACACTTTGTGAGTGGTGACTATGAATAAGGCATCTGGCTAAGTGTGCCACATGCAGAACCTCTTTTCATTCTTATAGCCACCCCAGGCAGTAGATAATCTTAGCTTCTACTTCACTGATTAGAAAACCTAGAGCCAGAGAAATGAAATTAGTTGTCCAAGGATAGGTAACTAACAGGGTGGAAATCAAGGCTTGAACTTGGCAGTCAAATGTCAGAACTTGTGTTTCTGATCACTGTGATAAACTACCATTCACTGGCTGACTGATACAAGCAATCTCTTAGCTTTACTGGGTTCGGTTTCCTTGATTATTTAGTAAAAAGCGTTTTACTAAGCCCTTTCCAGTTCCATGTACAGGTATAAACTACAGGAATTAGAGAAGAAATATAGCTGAAATGTAACCTCTCCTTTGTGACACAGTATGTAAAATGTGCTCTCAACTGAACAGAGGAAACTGAAGGAGTTCAGAATCCCAACTGTTTCCTCCATTTTCAACTTTGTGTATCATACTAGTTTATTTTACTTTATACTTTAGATATGTTCCCAGTATGTTATAGACAGAATTTTAAAATCTAAGTGCTAAAATCTATATTTACTGGGTGATTAATCCTTTAAAAAATTCTATTGTGAATCTTCTTATGCATTGTTTCTAAATTTTATATTATTTTCAAGCCAATTTTTGAGGTACGATTGACATGCAAAAAGCTACATATATTTAATGTATAGAACTTGATGAGTTCGTGTCATGAAATCACCTTCACAATCTGTGTACTATCATAAACCTATCTATCACCTCTAAAAATTTCCTCTGACCCCCTTATTTAGTAGTAGTAGTATTTATACTAGTATTTATGATAAGAACACAGCTAATTCTAAGTAGTATACAATACAATATTACTAACTATATTGTGAATCATTTATAAAATGAAGAATTATCCCTTTAAAACTGCTTTTATAAAAAAGTTTTTTTACGACTTCCGGCCAAGATGGAGGCGTAGGCGGACACACTGTGCCTCCTCTCACAACCAAAATTAAGGACAACAAATATTTAGAAACAAGAAAACAACCAGAACTTATAGAAAATTGAACTGTACGGAAGTCCAACAACCATTCATCCAGACCGGTAAGAGGGGTGGAGTCGCGATAGGAAAAAGTGGAGGTGCGGACCCAGGAACGCAAGTAGCAGCGGCTCACAGTTCCCAGGTGCACGGGCGGTGGCTGGCGGTCCTCAGGCCCACAGGCGGCAGCTGGCGGACCCCGGGCACAGGGGGGCAACTGTGCAGACCCAGTGAGGATGCACAAGGTGGCTGGCTAACCAGGGGGTCCCACATTCGCGCACGCAGACGGTCCAGGCAGAGGGGAAGTGGCAGAAGGGACTGAATCCAGGAGAGAGCGGAGCAGACGCCATTGTTCCCTCTCAGGCCCCGCCCCCACATACAGCATCACAACCCAGCGACTGGGCTGCCCCACCCTGAGGAGCGCCTGAGGCTCCACCCCTCACTACGTAACAGCACGCACGCGCGTGCACAGATAATCCAGGTGAAGGGGAAGCAGCGGAAGGGACCGGAGTCCAGGAGAGAGCGGAACAGGTGCCATTCTTCCCTCTTGGACCCCGCCCCCACCTATAGCGTCACAACCCAGCGACTGGGCTGCCCCGCCCTGAGGAACACCTAAGGCTCCACCCCTCATACGTAATAGCTGCGACCAGACTTAAACCAAAACAAAACAAAACAAAAAACCCCACCCAAAATGGCTCAAACCGGAGGAAAAATGAAAACCCTGGAGTCAATTCCTCTAAGCAACGAAGAGATAGCCAACCTAACAGATGCACAGTTCAAAGCACTGGTCATCAAAATGCTCACAGAATTGGTTGATTTTGCTCATAAATTAGATGAGAAAATGCAGGCTACAATACGTGAAATGAAGGAAGATGCATGGGGAACCGATAGAGATGGAAGGAAAACTGGGACTCAAATCAATGGAGTGGACCAGAAGGAAGAAATTAACAACCAAACAGAAAACAAGGAAGAAACAAGAATTCAAAAAAATGAGGAGAGGCTTAGGAACCTCCGGGACATCGTTAAACGTCCCAACATCTGAATTATAGGGGTCCCGGAAGGGGAAGAAGAAGAGCAACAAGTAGAAAACTTATTTGAACAAATAATAAAGGAGAACTTCCCCAATATGGCAAAGGAAATAGACTACCAGGACGTCCAGGAAGCTCGGAGAGTCCCAAAGAAGTTAGGCCCAAGGAGGAACACATCAAGGCACATCGTAATTACATTAGCCAAGATTCAAATGAAGGAGAGAATTCTAGAAGCAGCAAGGGATAAGGGGACAGTCACCTACAAAGGAGTTCCCATCAGACTGTCAGCTGATTTCTCAAAAGAGACCTTCCAGGCAAGAAGGGGCTGAAAGAAATATTTGAAATCTTGAAAAGCAGGGACCTACATCCAAAATTGCTCTTTCCAGCAAAGCTGTCATTTAGAATGGAAGGACAGATAAAGCGCTTCTCAGATAAGGTCAAGTTCAAGGAGTTCATCATCACCAAGCTCTTATTATATGAAAGGTTAAAGGGACTTATCTAAGAAAAAGAAGATCAAAAATATGACAATGAAAAGACAGCAAACTCACAGCTATTAAGAACCACACCTAAAACAAAAGCAAACTAAGCAAACAGCTAGAACAGAACCACAGACATGGAGATCATATGGAGGGTTAGCAACAGGGGCGTGGGAGGAGGAGAGCGGGGAAAGGTACAGAGAATGAGTAGCATAGATAGTGGGTAGAAAATAGACAGGGGCAGGGGAAGAATAGTATGGGAAATGTAGAAGCTAAAGAACCTATGACACATGGGCATGAACTAAAGGGTGGAATGTGGGTGGGAGAGGGTGTGCAGGGTGGGGGGAATGATGGGGGAGAAACGGGACAACTGTAATAGCATAATCAATAAAATATATTTTTAAAAAAAGTTTTTTTACTACAAAGTGCTTAATTAGAAGGGCTCCTATAATTCAACTGTTCTTTTACATAGACTTACGCTTTTGTTCCACAATCCTAAAAATGCCTGCAGTCTGATGAGTTCAATCTGATATTACAGCAACCCCTTCTTCCTTCTCAAATAAATTCTTCACTTTCCTAATTCCATCAAAGGGAAGCTTCTGGTCTATCCGATGATTTTAATTAACACATCAACAATTATTTTACTTCAGTAACATATTTTATGGTGATAGTTTATCAATAGATTAAGGAAACATTGTAATATAACACATTCCAGTAAATAATCAGGACAAGATTAATGGTTATATTTAATTAAAGCCATCTGTTTTCTAAAGCAGCTTGCTTGCTTTCTTCATTTCATTTTGAATTCCAATAAATTGTGAACGCCTTGAAGCATACTTGAGCCAGGCTGAGTGAACGTAATTCTTTGGGAGTAATATTCACCTTTATCAGAATGTTAACCAATAGCCACATAGTTGGAAGAAGGAAAATATAATCAACTGACAGGCTGTTTTGCTGACTCGATGGCTACCAACAGGTCTGTCCTTTAATGCCACCCCCACCCTACCCTACCCCACCCCTCACTACCCACCCACCCTCCTCCTGCGCTGAGTGAATTAAGCATTTCCTTGGCATGCAGGCATCATCACAGAATGATGGAACCCAGGCAGCTAAATTTGCTGGTCTTATGGATCATATTTTATCCACATTTTAAAGCATGACGAGTCAACCACCATAAAAACTGCATAATTATCTAAACTGAAATAGACAGTTCCTGCCTTGGTGACCTTTTAACCTAATAATTAGAATGAAATACAAGTTGGAGGGAGCAAAAAAGATTGCATTCTATCTTTTGAGGACTCTCCTCATAAGTGACTGTATGCACTCAAAAAGTCTAGGACATATGAAAAACATTAACAATAGCTATCTCTGGAGGTGAAATTGAGTGATTTTGATTTCTTTTTTAAAGTTGTTTATTTTTTGTAGTCTCAAAATATTCTTCATAATCTTTTATTACCATCTATCTCAATAATAAAAGAGAAAAATCTGCTTTATTATGAACTGCAATTATGTCATTCCCTGACTAATATTTTGGTGGCATATCTATAGGTCTGACAGTAAATAAGAGGTTAAAATTTATGTGATTTTAATTTGAAGATATTTCACCTTTACTCCCACTCTGAAATTAGGGCATACAAAGTTTATCCGAGGAAGCCATATTCTATACAGTTATGCTAGTGATGAAATCACTCATTGAACTAAACTCTCCACCATGGAGTGGCAAGAACACAAGAAATTCCAGTTTTAAAATAGGTCCTTCTTACACAGAAAATGACATGTCTGGAGGTCATTTCTTCAGCTAATGAAAACATAGCCAAGTATCCTGACAGTCAAAAAAACCTCTGAATGGTACAAAGAAATAGAAAATAAAATGAAATATCTTGCTCAAAAAAAGAACCACTCCAGACTTACTCTCAGTTTTTTCTTGTTTTAGATAAATGGAACAGAGTCCCTGCATACAGAGAGAAACTGGATCTACTTAATTTCCCAGAGTCTAGAAGGGTATTTGGGGGTGGCTAATCTGGTCCTCCATGTTCCTGAGGGCTATTTGAGAACTGTCAGTAGCCATCAGAGTAAGACCCCTCAGCCACAGGGGAATAGGAGCCCCATTAGCACTCCAGGTATAGTTCAAGTGCGGAAGGTCAGATGCAGGCTCTGATGAGAATGAGGGCTGGATGGCAGCACCTGACACTCCTGATAAGAGCCCGCACCCCAGGGACAAAGAGTAAAGCAGGACACGTGAACAGTATCTTTATCATTTATGCTGCACTGGCCTTTTGGGACATAACAAACACTGTGGAGGCCTACAGGTAAGAAGCATTTTCCTATCTTCCTCTTTCAGTTATCATTTGGTCCCAAAACACAGTGACTTCAAACAATGAACCATTTATTTCTTCACAATTCTGCAATTTGGTCTGGGGTCAGCTGGGCAGTTTTTCTCCCGGTCTCCACAAGGGCAACCCGTGCTGCTGCAGTGCTAGCTGGCACTGGCTGGTCTAGGATGTTCTCTCTCGAGTGTCTGCAGCATCAGCTAGCCCAGCTGTGCCTCTCTCTCCATGTTGTTGCTCATCCTCAAAGAGGCCAGCCCATGCTTGTTCCCCAGGCAGCAGTGTTTCAGGAAAGCAAAGGCAAAGTTGCAAGACCTCATGAGACCTACCCTCAGAGGTCAGGTAGTGTGGCTTCCACTGCATTCTGTTAGTCAAAGCAAGTTACAAAGCAGCCTGGATACAAGACATCGGGTAGGGTCTCTGCCCTTGACACATGCAGGAAGTTTCAAAATTACATTGCAAAGGGATTGTGCATGTGAGAGGCATGCTTCATTGAGGCAATGATGTATGATAATGACCCACATTGCCTTGGGGCTACAGTACAATAGAGTATGTCAGACATGCCAGTACCTTTCGAATGGTGGGCATCACGGCAGCCACACACAAGGTAAGAGCCCATAGCCTGGTGAAGAAAAAAGGAAGTGTGGAGGGTGCCTAAAAAAAGTCTGCTTTTTTTAAGCTCAAAGGGAGGGATTTGAATAAAGTTGGGGTTCTCACAATTATACAGGTGAGGATCAAGACCTCAAAATATTACCTTGCTTTTAGGTTGTTTCTATTTTATTTTCTGTTTGTTTTTCTTTGTTTTACAGCCTTTTTTGATAACCCTCTTTTTCCCTTGGCTCGTGGCCTGGGAAGAACACATATTCTAATAAGTTTGATTTACTGGCTTTGGGTTTTTACTAACCTATAGCAGGTTAAAATAGAAGACAAATGAAAAACTACAGCTTCTCAGTTCTCTGACAAAAGCAAAAATAATCATAGAAAGCTGAGCATAAAGGAAGAGTCAGAAAAAGCAAATTTAATAATTCAACAAAGCTTAACAGTCTAGAGCCATGTACTGTAGGGATGGTACATGTTTTATCATAGTTGAACTCTATTTATGATAACTAAGGCCCCAGAAATTTTTAATGGTTTTCCGCATATTCAACTAAAGAACACAGAAGACCACATATAATAAAATCTCACAGTAATTCAAAATTGCAAATTTGAATTTAACTTAATTGGCAACTGGCTCCAAAGAGTGGGAGGAGGGGGATAAAGTGACCTCATGATCATTTGGGACATTTTCAATTAGTGTATCTATGGTGAGCTGTGTATAGTATAATTTTCATACATTGATATTTCAAGGGAAATCCAGAAAATTCACTTTTATGAATCCCCCAATGATGCCAAACACACCAAGTGTTACTTCACTATTTTTTGCCAAGTTGGCACTCATTTCAAAAAAACTGAAATC
The DNA here is from genome assembly GCA_039655065.1 of Glossophaga mutica. NCBI lineage: Eukaryota > Metazoa > Chordata > Mammalia > Chiroptera > Phyllostomidae > Glossophaga > Glossophaga mutica. The sequence continues at coordinate 167,123,941 of CM077303.1, forward strand.
AACTTTTTTTCAATTGCATCATACACTTTTGCAAAATGCATTTTATTCACAAATATTTTCATATTTGAATACTATACAACCTTAAAGGACAGATGTATTTATTGCCCTTTAAAAATTCTTACTTAATCACTATAACAATCTTAAAGGACAGATGTGTTTATTGCCCTTTAAAAGATAAAAATGTAAATATTCACGTAAAGCAAAGTAATTTGGCATGGACACACGGTTAGAACTCACGTGTTTTGCCCTGGCTGAATATCTCAGTTGGTTAGAGCATCATCCCAATACACTAAGGTTGTAGGTTCAATCTCTGGTCAGAGCACATAAAAGAAGCAACCAATAAATGCATAAATGAGTGGAACAACAAATCTCTCTCTCTCTGTAGCTCTTTTTCTCTCTCTCAAATCAATCAATCAATAAATGCTTAAAAACTTCTTAATTTTTGAAAAAAAACTCACTTATGCTGACACTAGTTGAGTTATCAGCCCTGTCAGAGGCATGTTGAGAGGACCTCTAATGTGTTTCACACCCAATTCTGGTGCCGGAGGGGTGTCCCCTACAACAACAAAGAATTCTCCCGCACCACCTGGGTGTCCTACAATTCAACTCAATTCTGACACTACCTACCAAGAGATAGAGTCAGAATCCATAGGTTAAGATTCAGTCCTACAAGACTGCCCACCTCCCCAGCCCCCACTTCAGATGCCAGTTACAAACCCAGGTTGTTGCCTGTGCTTCTGATGGACCAGCTCTAGATGGGAGGTTCCCCTGACCTCCTCCTCCTTGGGATATGATTAATTTGCCAGAGCAGCTCAAAACTCTAGTAAGAAACATTTTACTTACTAGATCAATGGTTTATTGTAAAAGAATATAACTCAGGAACAACCAAACAGAAGAGATGTATAGGGCAAAGGGCACAAAGCTCTCCTGCCCTGTCCCCAAATGCCCCCTTGTTCACCAACCCAGAAGCTCTTTTAACCCCTTCCTTTGAGTTTTTATGGGGATTCCATTACATACTCATGATTGATTAATTCATTGGCCATTGGTGATTGATTCAACCTCCAGCCCCTCACCCTCCTTGGAGGTCAAACGGTGGGAGTGAAAGTTCCAATTCTTTAATCATGCGATTGGTGGTTCCCCTGGCAACCAGCCCCCTCCATCCTTAGTTGCTTTCCAAAAGTCACCTCATTAACATAATAAAATACCTTTGTCACTCTTATCACTTAGGAAATTCCAAGAGTTTTAAGAGTTCTGTGCCAGAACTGGGAGGAAGCCCAAATACATATTTCTTACTATAAATCAGAGTATCACAAACTCGAGATCAGTCAAGGAGTGCCCAAGGGGCAGCTCGGGGGTTTCAGAAGAGGCCATGCTACTAAAACCCTGTCCACATGAATTGATGGAGCTCCAAAGTGCCCCACCCACTCTGCCTTTTCTATGTATTTGACTTTGGTTTAATTAACCAATGGGATCTGATTACAACACTTTCCCTATGTAGAGTTGTAACAGGAAATAAGAACTTTCCGCTACTCTGACTCACCATGAAATGGAATTAGAATAAGATGTACTAACAAACTGATAAAAAGAACTCACATACTGACAGTTTCTTTGTAAGCATATTATAAGCTCCAGCAGTTCCAGTTTCTGCTTGTACAAGAAACAGCCTTGACCACAACTTTGGGGGACACAGATTGCCCAGCTGCAGGAATTTGGTGCACTGACCAGTTCCAGGATGCTAACATCAAAGATCCACATCAGGACCAGCAAGGACACTGCCTGCATGTCCACAGCCTCTCCCCTGATCTCTTTTTTCCCCTTATCCCTCTTCCTCCTTATAAAAACCCCTGCCTGCACTGAGATGGGAAGATGGGTATTGAGACAAGAGTCTCCCATCTTCTGGGTGGCCAGCACCTGAATAAAACCACTTTCCTTTACATCAGCACCTGCCTCTTGAGTATTGGCTTTCAAAGCAGCAGGCAGCTGGACCTGTAATTAGTTACAGAATGGTATCTGGGCACCCAACCCAATTCTTCTTTCATATCATAGACTGGAGATTAGCATTCACTCCATTAAGCTCCTGTATCCAACTTTCCCCACACTACTCTGAACCTCACTTTATTCCCAATCTTAGTAAGAGCAACATGTGGAAACTGTATCCTGTTATAAAGCATGAAACAGGATATCTATATTCTTGTTTTTTTTTTTTTGACAGAGGGGAAGGGAGGGAGAAAAAGAGGGAAAGAAACATCAGTGTGTGGTTGCCTCTCAAGCGCTCCCTACTAGAGACCTGGCCTGCAACCCAGGTATGTGCCCTGACTGGGAATCAAACCACCCTTTGCTTTGCAGGTCAGTGTTCAATCCACTGAGCCACACCAGCCAGGGCTCTATATTCTTATATACACATATCTGTGATCCATTACAAGTGTTTTTATCACTTCTTTTTTTAAAGATTTTATTTATTTATTTTTAGAAAGAGGGGAAGGGTGAGAGATAGAGAGGGAGAGAAACATCAGTGTGCAGTTGCCTCTCACATGTCCTGCACTGGGGACCTGGCCCACAACCCTGGCATGTGCCCTGACTGGGAATCGAACCAGTGATCCTTTGGTTCGCAGGCCAGTGCTCAATCCACTGAGCCACACCAGCCAAGGCTATTACTACTTCTTAAATGGACAAGTTGAGATAAAGCTAAATTTGCAGTGGTTTCCTCAAGTTGGTGGACTAAGTAGTTAGCCAGACTAAGACTACAATATGAGCCTCATGACCCATTGTTTTGTTTTGTTTTGTTTTGTTTTGCTTTTTAAAACCAAAATAGAGAAAAATAATTGGACAAGTTATGTATTTATTGGACAAACATACAGTGTCCTGCACAAATAATGTCCCTTTTTTATTACAAATCTTTTATTACAAAATCATAAGCATGTAATTCTGTAACATAACAATATCACACTCAAACACACCCTATGACATTTTAGGTGAAATGTTCAAATTAAAACTATAAATTATTACACTCATATTATTACCCTACCAAGCACACTCAAGCAGGCATTACTTCTGCCAGACCCTGTATGTGAGGCTACTTCTATAGACAACCATGGTGCTAGTTCAATTACAGATGTTAATGGAATACTACCTGGCCTCAAGAGGTTTACAATTGAACTAAATCTAGATAATGTACGTGAGCTTGTCATAGGTACTATCAAAGAGATAAAAATAAATTTCTATGGTATAACAAAGAAAGGAAATATTGCCAGCTATGGGATTAGTTAAGACTTCAAGGAAATGTGACCTTTGAGCTGGGCCTCAGACGGTCACTTGGATTTGCATATCCAGAATGGAGGGGGTAAAGAAAGAACATTCTAGGCGGAGAAAAGTTTACAACTTGGGGCCCAGCTATGAGGATCCTGATTCATTGCTGCCAGGGAGAGTAAAAAGGAAGGGCACAAGACTCAAAATGATACTTGCTCATGGGTAGAAGTGTGAGTAGGATCACATTTGAGGGACAAAAAAAGTCTTCTGGGGCCTAGAGGAAGTGACCCAATTTGCAGAACTTAATAGCTCAAGCATATGTCAATGGAGAAAATGTGGTGGTTTGGGCAAGTAGACAGAATTAGGAAAGTCCAGCATGGAATAATGGCAAGACCCATGGACAGGCCAAAAATGGGAACAGGGATCTAGGATCTGGTACCCTGAGAGGCCCGAAAGTCAGAGGGCACAAGTCAGGCAGCAGGACTCTCAGGCCTGACCCCACTTAGGTGCTCGGTGTGGGATTATGGGCTTTAGGAAGGAATTGGCAAGAACAAGCATGCCCTATTCCCTGAAGTTGTAGCATCTCAGCAAGGGATGAAGGTAGGAATTTGGGCACAAGATGCAAAAAAATCCAAGAACCATATCTAGCTGATAAGCAAGACCAAAAAAAAAGAACAAGGACACAGGGGCTAAATGTGACTGGTGTTTAGTCCTGGTTTGTTGGACCAAGTTTTCTCAAATTCACTAGCTCACAGAAGAATTAAAGGTTTTTTCCTACAATAGAGGTGGGGAAGGGGATTAGTGGTCTCATTTATAGGGAAAGGAAGAGAACCCAGAAACACCCTGATAGGAACAATGGGAACAAAGGCTGAGAGCGCCTTTTTTATGTTTACATTTAAATGTACTAAAATTGGCCCTGGCTGGTGTGGCTCAGCGGATTGAGCACAGTCCTGTGAATTGAAGGGTCACCAGTTCAATTTCCAGTCAGGGCACAGGCCTGGATCGTGGGCCAGGTCTCCAGTTAGGGGCGTGCTAGAGGCAACCGATCGATGTATTTCTCACACTTCAATGTTTCTCTCTGTCTCTTTCTCCCTCCTTGCCCCTCTCTCTAAAAAAATTAATTTAAAATCTTTTTTTCAAAAATAAATGTACTAAATTTGTAATATCCTACACAGATGTATTCAAAGGACACAGTTCCCAGAAATGTGCTTCCTGGTTCTATCCACTCAGAGTCCACAAATTATGAGGTTTCGAGAGCCTGGGCTTATAAGTCAGGCAGACAAGGGCTTCTTCACATACCAGCTGCGTGATCCTGGCCAAGTTATTTAACCCCTCTGAGCCTCAGATTCCTTTTTTATTGAGTGGATATAGTAACACTGTAGTAGGTCTCTGTGATTTTGGTCTGAGGAGCATCTATTCCTTTAAGGATTTACATCTTCCCCAAGTCATGTGTCAGTTCATAGTAGTCACTCAGTAAATGACCCTTTTTATTGATTATTATTATACTAGTAGCTCTACAGGACATTTCTCTGTCTCTGCAAAAAGAAGGAAAATCTACTACTTAATAAATATACTCACTAACACATATTATCATAAAATGCTCCCTCTATTCTACATCATGTAAGTTCTGAGCAGGAAGGCCTGTGAGGGAAAGCGCCCCTTACGGTGCCGCATGGGGTGTCCACAGGGTCTGCAGCAAAGCAGCTCTGATTATCCTTTCTGGGCATCCAGGAGTTCTTTTAGTCCTTTGTTTTCATCAGACATTTCAGTAACTATCAAAGCTCTCTACAACTAATAGCCCCAGTTGCGAGAGGGATCAGATCACATTTAATGGCATGTCTGGCTTGCAAGATTATGGGGAAATGTGGGTGGTGGTCACAGTTTAGTCAAAGTCTATATAAATATCAATTACTACCTGCAGTTATACTTCGCACATACCCCTGTCCTGAGCTAGACTCCACTGCTTTCCCGTTACATAAACTGTAGGCATAACCTATGATCTTCCTCCCTCTTCCTCATTCCTTATTTTCATTCTCACTCTTTTCTTTCTACAACTGCAATATTCACACTTCGAATGCCAGCTAATGAAGCCTATGACATTAACCATGTGTGAGGACACCTTTTATCTTATGTCAACAAGATTGGTTCTTCCTCTCCTTGTACAAAAGTCACAGAGGTGAAAACACAACCACGGAGCTTGCACCTGAGTCATTCTTAAGCCATCTACACCCATTTTTGTTTTGTTTTGCTTTTTTACAAACAGATTTTTTTTCAATTTAAAATATTTTTATTTTATATATATATATTATTGATTATGCTATTATAGTTGTTCCATTTTTTTCTGCCCTTTTTTCCCCTCTGCTCTGTACCTCCCCTCTCACCATCATTCCCCCCTCCTTAGTTCATGTCCATGGTCGCACATAAGTTCTTTGGCTTCTCTATTTCCCATACTATACTTAGCCTCCCCCTGTCTATTTTGTACCTACCATTTATGCTTCTTATTCCCTGTACCTTTTCTCCCTTACTCCCCCCTCCCCCTCCCCACTGATAATTCTCCATGTAATCTCTATTTCTGTGAATCTGTTCCTGTTCCAGTTGTTTGCATAGTTCATTTTTGGTTTTGTTTTTTTAGGTTTGGTTGTTGATAGTTGTGAGTTTGCTGTCATTTTACTGTTCATAGTTTTGATCACCTTCTTTTTCTTAGATAATTTCCTTTAACATTTCCTATAATAAGGGCTTGGTGATGATGAACTCCTTGAACTTGACCTTATCTGGGAAGCACTTTATCTGCCCTTCCATTCTAAATGAAAGCTTTGCTAAATAGAGCAATCTTGGATGTAGGTCCTTGCCTTTCATGACTTCAAATACTTCTGTCCAGCCCCTTCCTGCCTGTAAGGTTTCTTTTGAGAAATCAGCTGGTAATCTGATGGGGACTCCTTTATAGGTAACTGTCTCCTTTTCTCTTGCTGCTTTTAAGAGTCTCTCCTTATCTTTCGTCTTGGGTAATGTCATTATGATGTGCCTTAGTATCTGCTTCCTTGGGTCCAACTTCTTTGGGACTCTCTGAGCTTCCTGGACTTCCTGGAAATCTATTTCTTTTGCCAGATTAGGAAAGTTGTCCTTCATTACATTTTCAAATAAGTTTTCTATTTCTTGCTCTTCCTCTTCTCATTCCGGCACCCTTATGATTCGGATATTGGAATGTTTAGGTTGTCCCATAGGTTCCTAAGCCTCTCCTCGTTTTTCTGAATTCTTGTTTCTTCATTGTGTTGTAGTCAAATTGTATTTCTTCCTTCTGCTCCAAATTGTTGAGTTCAGTCCCAGTTTCCTTGCCTTCATTGTTGGTTCCCTGTATATTTTCCTTTATTTCACTTTTCATAGCCGTCATTTTTCCTCTATTTTGTGACCATACTCAACCATTTCTGTGAGCATCCTGATTACCAGTGTTTTGAACTCTACATCAGATAGATTGGCCATCTCATCATTACTTACTTATATTTTTTCTGGAACTTTGATCTGTTCTTTTATTTGGGTCATATTTTGTTTGTCTCGGTGTACCTGTTAGGTAGTAAGAGGCGGAGCCTTAGGTATTCACCAGGGCAGGGCAACCCACATCTCTATGTTGTGGCCCTATATGTGAGGGAGGAGTCCAAGAGGGAACCATTATGCTTGCTCAGCTCTCAGCGAGCTTTCAGTCACTTCCCCCACTACCCACAAGCAAATTGGGCCCTTCTGGTGCTGATTCCCAGGCGGGTGGGTTTGTGTACATTCTATGACCCTGTGGGTCTCTCCAACGAACTCTCCTGTGAGGATGGGAGTTTCTCCCACTGCCTCAACCCCCACAGATTTTTTTCAGTCAGGGGTTTTGAGGCTTTGTTTCCCTGTGCTGGAACTCTGGGTTGCACAGCCTGTCTCACTCCTCAGTTATTCCTCCTGGTTTATCCACACACAAATGTGGGACCACCTGTTCCATCAGCTGCTGCCTCACCACAAGTCTTCTCCATCCCAGCTGACCATCTCTGCCCCTCCTACAGGTCTGGATGAATGTTTCATCTCTAACTCCTTAGTTGTCAGACTTCCATGCAGTTTGATTTTTCTGAAAGTTCTAATTATTTTTTGTTTTTAAATTTGTTGTTGTCTTTGTTTTGGTTGTGCAAGGAGGCAAAGTGTATCTACCTATGCCTCCATCTTGGCTGGAAGTTCAATTTAAATTCTTACAAACAGGTATTTTTTTAAGTCACTAGTATTTCTACATTTTTACAAAAGAGCATTTTCTACTTTTTTATGTGAGAAGAGCTTGAGGAGGAAAAGAAAAGCTCGTGTATAGGTTGCTACTATCTTCCCAAATAGATTTCACATTACAATAGTCTCATCTACTATTGCCTACTCTACAGCAGCTAATTTCTGCAACCATTCTCTTATCATGGGTAAAAAAATACTATATATATTAAATGTTTGAAACAGAAGCCTTGTGTTTAGGGTAGTTCAATGCTCCAGTTCTAGCCAACTTCGCCCCTCTCCCAGGAGTCCCCTTTGAGCAACACAGGGACACCAAGTTTACCTGGTACTCTCTACTTGGTGAGAAAGGACATATTTTCCACCCGGGAGAAGTCAAATCACCACTGCTACAGGTGAATTTGAACACAGTTATCCTACAAATTTCCAGAAACTACATGAACAGGAGTTGAGTTGCAGAGGCATTATTACCTTTTAAATATACCATTATATACCTGATATACAGCAGCAAGTTTGCTAAGCTTTATTTATTATGAGTGTTAGTTATTTTTTTATCATTAACACTATTATTCTCATTTTGTTTCTACAAATTTTCAGTGTGTTCCAGAGCTCCCTTTTTCAAGTGGAATCAGCATCCATGACTTAGCTCTTTTACCTAAACATTTATGCCTCTTCCTTTTTATGCTTTTGAGTTTTCATTTATTACACACACAGTCAAATCTTTTCAGTAATAGCAGCCATAGTTATCTTGGCTGAATACCATTTTAAATTTTTTGTTATGAAAGATTGAAAACAGAATAATATAATGAATTCCTCTCCAAACTCAATTATGGCCATTCTGCTGTACTTGGTTCATCTGCTTTTTTTTTTCATTCTTTTTCTTTATTTTTGGTGCAGTAATATTTTAATAATTTCAAGCAAATTTCATAAATCATGTCTCTATGCACCTATAAAAACTAAGGACATTTCTGTGTATAACCACAATATTACTAGCTTTACTAACAAAATTAATGTTATCTAATACCCAGTCCAAAATCAAATATCCTGATTTGGCTCAAAAATGACATTTTATAGTTAGTTTACTCAAATCAGAATCCAAAGAAGGGCCCCACATTCTACATTACTGTTGTATTTCTTAAGACATAACAATGTACTTAAGAGATAGAACACTATCTCAAAAGTCTTTTTAATCAATGATGCAGAACTACTACAAGACCTTAATTCTCCTTAAATACCTGATATAAAATTTACAAGGAGGTGATTTTATCTTTTTTATTATTAAACATTTGAGAATGAATTCTTAATTGGGTGTTCCTTAAGTATAAAAAGAAAGAAAAGAGAGAAAGAGAGAGGAAAGAAAAGAAAAAGAGAAGAAACCCAGATTTAGAACATTTATTCATTTCCATTTTCTCTTCATTTTTTTCTGCTTATAGATTTTTATTCTGTTTTTAAAGATTTTATTCACTTATTTTTAGAGAGAGGGAAAGGGGAGGAGAAAGAGAGGGAGAGAAACAGTGATGTGACAGAGAAACACCAATGTGTTGCCTCTTGTACATGCTCCAACCAGAGACTGAACCCACAACCAAAGCATGTGCCCTGACCACGAATTGAACTGGCGACTTTTCACATTGTGGGATGATGCCCAGCCAACTGAGCCACACCAGTCAGGCTAGCTTTTTATTCTTCAACAGTTACCTTCTGATATTTCTTCCCCCCAGACACTTTATTTCCTTCCCATTTCCCATTTTTATGTTAGGAGTGGTCAAGCAGTATAAAACCAGATTACCAAGAATAAAATGTAAAACCCTATCAACCACTTAGCTAAAAAAAGATCAGTAATCATGTTATTTTTTATTATTTTATTAATTCTTTTAAAATATTTTTTATTTTTCACCCTGGCTGGTGTGACTCAGTGGATTGAATGCCAGCCTGTGAACCAAAGGGTCACCAGTTCAATTTCTAGTCAGGGCCCGTGCCTGAGTTGCAGGCCAGGTCGAGCCACCAGTAGGCGGGTGCATGAGAGGCAACCACACACTGGTGTTTCTCTCCCTTTCTCCTTCCCTTTCCCTCTCTCTAAGTAAATAAATAAAATATTAAAAATAGTAAAAAATAAAACACTTTTTATATTTTAATTACAGCTGACATACCATATTGTATTAGTTTCAGATGTACACCCCAGTGATTATAGACATTATATAACTTACTATGTAATCATCCCAGTAATTCTCATACCCATCTGACACCGTAAATAATTATTAGAATATCATTGATTATACTCCCTGTGCTGTACTTCACATCCCCATGACTATTCTGTAACTTCCAATTTGTACTGCTTAATCCCTTCACCTTTTTCATCCATCCCACCAAATTGTTCCTGGCTGGCGATCATCAAAATGTTCTCTATATCTATGAATCTGTGTATATTTTGCTTGTTAGTTTATTTTGTTTTTTACAGTATATTCAGTTGTTGGTAGATATGTATTGATTGTCCTTTTATTGTTCATATTTTTATCTTTTTTTCCTTCTTCTTAAAGAAGACCCTCTGTGATTTCATATAATACTGGTTTGGTGATGGTGAACTCCTTTAGTTTTTTCTTGTCTGGGAAGCTCTTCATCTGTCCTTCCATTCTAAATGATAGCTTTGTCGGATAGAGTAATCTTGGTTGTAGGTCATTGCTTTTCATCACTTTGAATATTTCTTGCCAACCCCTTCTGGCCTTCAAAATTTCTGTTGAGAAATCAACTGACAGTCTTATTGGAGCTCCCTTGTATGTAACTACTGGTAACTGTTTCTCTCTTGCTGTTTTTACAATTCTGTCTAACTTTTTGCATTTTAGTTATGATGTGTCTTGGTGTGGGCCTCTTTTGGGGGATTTGTCTGGGACTCTATGCACTTTCTGAACTTATATGTCTAGTTTCTTCATCAGGTTAGGGAAGTTTTCTGTCATTATTTTTTCAAATAGGCTTTCAATTTCTGCTCGCTCTCTTCTCCTTCCATCATCACCATGATGCAAATGTTTGTACACTTGAAGTTGCCCCAGAGGTTCCGTACAGTATCCTCATTGTTTTGGACTTTTAAATTTTATTTATTTACTTATTTATTGCTATTTTGATTGGTTGTTTTTTGCTTTCTTATATTCTAAATTGGTGACTTGATACTTAGCTTCACCTACTCTACTGTTGATTCCCTGTAATGTATTCTTCATTTCAGTTAGTGTATCCTTCATTTCTCACTACTTCTTTTTTATTGTTTCTATGTCCTTTTTTATGCTGTTGAAGTCCTCTCTGAATTCATCTACTCTCCCCCTAAGTTCATTGATCATCCTTATAACCAGTGTTTTATACTCTGCATCTAATAGATTGCTCATTTCCACTTTTAGTTCTTTTTCTGGAGTTTTGTTCTATTCTTTTAGTTGGGATACATTTCTATGTCTCCTCACTTTTGTTACCTCACTGCGTTTGTTTCTACGTATTAAGTAGAGCTGCTACACCCCCTAGACTTGGTAGAGTGGCCTAATGTAGGTGTCTTGTATGGTTCAGTGACACAGCCTCCCTCTTCATCCAAACTAGGCACTCCAGGTGTGTACCCCAGGCCTCCGTGTAGGCTGAGTCCACCTTTCTTTTGCAGTTGAGCTTTGATTGCTGTTGGCATGTCAATGGGAGAGATTTACTCCCAGAATGATCTGCTGTAAGAATTGGCTGTGACAACCACCATGGAGGATCATCAGTGGGCCCACCCCATAGAGCAAGACTTACACCAGCTCTGGTGCCCAATGAGTCTGCCACTTGAGTGTGTCATTTGTGGAAGTGGTTGGGTGGTGCTTTAACATAGTCTGAAGCTGCCTGCTAGATGTACTGGCTCTGAGGCCTACCAGAAGGTACAGGCAAGGTCAGTCACCACCTGGGCTCTGCTTGAGGCCACTTGGCATGAGCTACAAAATGATCTACAGGTGGCTGCTACTTGTGCTGGGCTTGAAGGTACCCAAGAGAAGTCAGGCTTCCAACCAAGGTTGGCTGCTGCTAGAGCTGGGTTGTGGGGCCACTTAGCAAGAGGTATGGAGCATACCAAGGCCAGATGCTGCTTTATGAGAGATTTTAAGAAAGTCTGAAGCATGAGCCAAGACAGGCCATTTGCATGGAATAGTCACTGGAAGAAGATTGGGCGGGCCCTCACTTTGGATGTCTCTGGAAATCACTAGCACAAGGCAAACAGTTTGAGTCAGGTTGATGGAGACTCAGATATGGTTCCCACCTGCTGGATCTGTGGGGGAAGGGCTCAGAAATGGAACAATGGCTTCTGCTAGCATTTCTGTCTTGGGGAAAGCTGCCCTCTCTCCCCAGTTCTCATCCTGATGCCAGATAACTTAGCTCCTCCCAGCATGTTCCTGATGCCTTTCATGCTGCTGCTGCTGCACTGGAGTTCAAAGGGAGTGAGTCAGAGTAAGACCATGCACAGGTCCTTTAAGAGGAATTGCCTGAAGTTCCAACTGCCCTCTATCTTACTCAGGCACAATCCTTGCTGGTTTTTACAGCTAGAAGTTATGGAGACTTCTCTTTCTAGCATGGGAACCATGGGCTGGGGGGCCTGGTGTGGGCCTGGGACCCTTCCCCCTCAGGGGGAACTTTTGCAGCTGAGATATCGCTCTCGATTTTCATCTGCCACACATTGGTGTGGGACCAGTCCATGCCACATCTCCACCCCTACTAGTCTTAATGCAGCTTCTTTTTACATCCTTAGTTGTAGGGCTTCCACTCAGATGTATTGCAGGTGGTTCTGAATGATGGCTGTTCTGTAGTATAGCTGTAATTTTTATGTGGATGTGGGAGGATGTGACTGCTGCATTTACCTAGACCACCATCTTGAATGAAAGTTCAGGATTTAATTTAATAGGCCACCTTTATTTTAATTCTGAAAAATTAGTCAGCAACTTTATTGTCTGTCCTTTAGGTCCTCCTGGCCACCCTAAGTCCTAGTGGAGGTCAGAAAAGACACAGAAAACATAGTTCTGATTTCTTGGTAACAGTGAAAGATTGAAACTTTGTGCTCACTTCTATTCTCCCCCAAAATCACACTAAAATAACAGTAAGGAGATTTTCAATCCAGTAAAAGTAGTGTCTTATTGGTATAAATTGGCAAAACATAAACATTAGTGCTTTTTTTAAATTTTATTTTTCAATTACAGTTGGCATTCAATATTATTTATATTAGTTTCAGATGTATAGCATAGTGGGTAGACACTTCTATAACTTACGAAGTGATTCCCCTGATGTTTCCAGGACCCACTCACTTATCACCATACATCGTAATTACAATATTATTGACTATATTCCCTATGCCGCACTTTACATCCACATGGTTATTTTGTGATCATCAATTTGTACTTCTTAATTCCTTCACTTTCTTCATCCAGCCTCCAAACACCCTCCCATCTGACAACCCTCAGTTTGTTTTCTGTATCTATATGTTTGTTTCTGTTTTGTTTGTTTATTTTGTTCTTTAGATTTCACATACAGGGTCCAGCAGAAGTAACACTTGCTTGAGTGTTGTTGGTAAGGTAATAATATGGGAGTAATTACTTATAGTTTTAATTTGAACATTTCACCTAAAATGTTATATGGCATGCTTGATGGTGGTATTGTTATGTTACAAAGTTACATGCTGATTTTGTAATAAAAAAGGGGGCATTATTTGTTCAGGGCCCTGTAATAGTGAAAGCATAGAGTAATTGTCTTTCTCTGTCTTATTTTATTTACATAATACCCTCTAGATCCATCTATGTTGTCACAAATGGTAAGATTTCATTTTTTTTATCACTAAGTAATATTCCATTGTATATGTCCTGACTGGTGTGGTTCAGTTGGTTGGGCATCATCCCACAAAGCAAAAGGTTGCTAGTTCGATTCCTGGTCATGGCACATGCCTGGGTTGTGGGCCAAGTCCTTGGTTGGGGTGCTTGTGAGAGGCAACTGATTGAGGTTTTTCTCATACATTGATGTTTCTCTCCCTCTCTGTTTCCCTCCCTTCTCCTCTCCCTAAAAATAAATAAATAAAATCTTTTTTTTAAAATTCCATTGCGTATATGTACCACATCTTCTTTATCCATTCGTCTACTGATGAGCACTTGGGTTGCTTCCATGTCTTGGCTATTGCAATGAACATAGAGGAGCAGATATCTTTTTGAATTAGTGTTTTGGGTTTCTTCAGATATATACCCAGAAATAGAATTGATGGGTCAGAAAGTAGTTTCATTTTTAATTTTTTGGAACCTCTATACTGTTTTTCATAATGACTGCACCAATTTGCAATTTCACCAACAATACACAAGGGTTCCCTTTTCTCCATATCCTTCTCAAAACTCATTGTTTAATGACTTATTGATGGTAGCCATTCTGACAGGTACGAGGTGATACCTCATTGTGGTTTCAATTTGCATTTCTTTGATGATTTGTCATGTTCATTATCTTTTCATATGAACCTTAGTGCCTTAATTCTACAATAAAATTTTAGCCAAACATATACAGAACCACAAAACATCTCTATGGGACCTAGTTTTAAAACCTTTGTCTGAGCTCAGTGATGGGGCTTTTATCACCAGGAAGATAGTGGACATAGTAGCAAGAACTAGTAGCCTATGAGTCACCAGATCCAGGCCCCACTTACAGCCCTGCCCCTCATTAGCCACATGATATTAAGCTAGTCTTTGCCCCTCTCCAGGCCTCAGGTTTACTGCATGGGAAAGGAGAAGACAGACTCCATATATGGTCTTCCACATCCCTCTAGTTTTGAGAGTGTTTGTTTCCAGTCCCAATGCAAAAAAAAAAATCTTAGGCAAAATCGAGTGAAATCCTAAATTCAGATCTTACTGATCCTACCAGGAGCTACCTGGTCCACATAAAGGCTTTAAATTGTCAACATAAGAAATGTCCAAACCTGCCTTAGTGGTGTGGCTCAGTGGATCGATCACTGGCCTGTAAGCAAAGGGTTGCTGATTTGATTCCTGGCCGGGGCACATACCTGAGTTTCGGGCCAGGTCCTTGGTTTCTCTCTCCCTTCTCCTCTCTCTAAAAGTAAATAAATAAAATCTTAAAAAAGAAAGAAATGTCCAGACCTGCCCTGGCCAGTGTGGCTCAATGGCTTAAGCACCAGCCTGTGAACCAAAGGATTGCTGGGTTGATTCCCAGTCAGGGCACGTGCCTGGGTTGCAAGCCAGGTCCCTGGTTGGGGATGTGCGAGAGGCAACAGGTCAACGCATCCCTCGCACATCGCTTGTTTCTCTCCCTCTCTTTCTCCCTTCCTTCCCATCTCTCTAAGAGTAAGTAAATAAATTAAAAAAAAAAAAAAAAGAAATGTTCAAACCTGTAAGAATTTTTATGAGTTTAGTTTAGTTGAGCCAAACTGATGACAATTGCCAGGAAGCAAAATCTCAACAGACAGAAAATTCTCTGCAAAAATGGCAGTTTTGCACCTTATTTTTTTATATATCACAAGCAAAGGAGGAAGAATAAGGGGTTACATGAAATCCATTAGTGATAGATTACGAAGGCAGGAGAAAGCAAAGTGGAGCGGGGGAAACCTCTGGGAAATAAAAAGGTAAAATGATAGACATCTTTTACATGAGTGGGTACAGGATAGTTAACAGTCAACAATTAACACGATAACAATAACAATGATGTGATTTGTGGTCTCTGCTCTGGTGCATCATCATAGATGCGAGAAGACAACAGACAGGCTCAGTTAAGGTAAAGATCGACTTGTCATGCAGGCCTCTTCTGAGTCAGCTTTATTATGTGGCCACTTTTGTCCACAAAATAAATAAATAAACCTATTTAAAAATCAGAGAGAATAGGAGATCAAATAAAGCACCAAAATTGTAAAAGCTGAGGTAGTTAAGTGACAAATGATTTAGCACCTTGAAAAACCTAAATTCTAAACTGACAGTGAAAACAAGCCAAGAAGAACTATGTTTAAAGCAGAGAAGCCTCAGGAACTGGTAACATGAGATACCACTGGAAGTTGAGCTGAAATGAGGTCCACAGTGGGACAGGCAAGGAGAATAAAGAAGAGAGACTATTGGAAGTCTGTTTGAGAAGCAATCTTCATTTCCCTTCCCAGCTACAGACAATCTACTGCTGCATTCCCATAAAAGACTTCATTTCTGGAGGAGTGATGGATAGGGGTTTGAAGCAGGGGGCACCAAGAATTGATTGAAAGCAAGAGAAAACAGAGGGTTAATTAGCACATGCATGCTGAATACTGAGACAGTCACCCTTTTTCCTCTGTTCAGTTTGCAGATCATTGACTAGGAGACATCTTCTTTAAACGGGATTTTACAGAGCCTTTTATACAGAATTTAACCAGCCCAAGAGCAAAGACTTACTTGGAGGCTACCCACTAAACAGTCAGTCTACTGCGAAGTGCAGTCAAAAGGTTCCACACACAGCTTTTTAACTACCCATGCTTAAATGGAAGCAGACACCTGTGGATGAAAAGGGGGTGTTGTAATAAATCATAAATTCCTAAACTGAGCAGGTCATAGTAGATGGTCATGCCCCAGGATTATAATTTGTTTTTAAATATGTTTATTGAGGACTTCCAGCCAAGATGGAAGCATAGGTAGACACACTGTGCCTCCTCACACAACCAAAATACGAACAACAACAATTTAGAAATAAAAAACAACTGGTACCGACAGAAAATTGAACTGCACAGAAGTCCAACAACCAAGAAGTAAAAATAGACACATTCATCCAGACCAGTAAGAGGGATGGAGTTGGCAGTTGGCAGAGAAGGGTCAAGGCAGGAAAAAGAGGTGGCTGGTGGACCCTGGGCGTAGGGTGGCAGCAGGCAGAGCCAGCAAGTCGCACAAGGCAGCCAGCTGACTGCAGTCACATATTTGCGCACAGATAAACCAGGTGAAACTGGGGAGTAAGACAGAACACGTAACCCAGGGCCCCAGCATGGAGAAATAAAGCCTCAAAACACTGACTGGAAACACCTGTGGGGGTTGAGGTGCCAGGAGAGACTCCCAGCCTCACAGGAGAGTTTGTTGGAGAGACCCACTGGGTCCTAGAACATACACAAGCCTACCCACACAAGAACCAGCACCAGAAGGGCCCGATTTGCTTGTCGGTAGTGGCAGAGGGGGCTGAAATCTGACGGAGAGCAGAGCAAGCACCATTGTTCCCTCTCCAACCCCTCCCCCACATACAGTGACACAACCCAGCAACTGGGCTGCCCTGCCCTGGTGAACAGCTAAGGCTTCACCCCTCACTATGTTACAGGTGGTGACCAGACCAAAAAAAAAAACAAAAAAAAAGAAAAAACAAGTGACCCAAATGGAAGAACAGATAAAAGCCCCAAAGCCAATACATCTAAGCAATGAAGAGATAGCCAACCTATCAGATGCACAGTTCAAAGCACTGGTGATCAGGATACTCACAGAATTGATTAATTTTGGTCACAAATTAGATGAAAAAATGAAGGCTACACTAAGTGAAATGAAGGAAAATACACAGGGAACCAATAGTGATGGGAAGAAAACTGGGACTCAAGTCAATGGAGTGGACCAGAAGAAAGAAAGAAACAACCAAACATAAAAGAATGAAGAAACAAGAATTCAAAAAAAACGAGGAGAGGCTTAGGAACCTCCAGGACATCTTTAAGCATTCCAATATTCAAATTATAGGGGTACCAGAAGGGGAAGAGGAAGAGAACAAGTGGAAAAGTTATTTGAACAAATAATGAAGGAGAACTTCCCCAATCTAGCAAAGGAAATAGACTTCCAGGAAGTCCAGGAAGCTCAGAGAGTCCCAAAGTAGTTAGACCCAAGGAGGAACATACCAAGGCACATTATAATTACATCAGCCAAGATTAAAATGAAGGAGAGAATTCTAGAAGCAGCGAGAGATAAGGGGACAGTCACCTACAAAGGAGTTCCCATCAGACTGGCAGCTGATTTCTCAAAAGAGACCTTCCAGACAAGAGGGGGCTGGAAAGAAGTATTTGAAGTCTTAAAAGGCAAGGACCTATATCCAAGATTGCTCTATCCAGCAAAGCTGTCATTTAGAATGGAAGGGCAGATAAAGCACTTCTTAGATAAGGTCAAGTTCAAGGAGTTCATCATCACCAAGCCCTTATTATATGAAATGTTCAAGGGACTTATCTAAGAAAAAGAAGATAAAAATATGAACAGTAAAATGACAGCAAACTCATAGTTATTAACAACCACACCTAAAACAAAAGCAAATTAAGCAAACAACTAGAACAGGAACAGAACCACAGAAATGGAGCTCATATGGAGGGTTAGCAACAGAGGAGTGGGAGGAAGAGAGAGGGGGAAGGTACAGAGAATCAATAGCATAGACGGTGGGTAGAAAATGGACGGGGGGCGGGCAAGAATAATATGGGAAATGTAGAAGCTAAAGAACTTATGACCCATGGACATGAACTAAAGGGGTGGAATGTGGGTGGGAGGGGGTGTGCAGGGTGGAGGGGAATGAAGGGGGAGAAATGGGACAACTGTAATAGCATAATCAATAAAATATATTAAAATTTTTTGGAAAAAAAACCTTAAAAAATATGTTTTTTGATTTTAGGGAGAGAGGAAGGGAGAGAGAGAGAGAGAGAAACATCAATGTGAGAAACCTTGATTGATTGCCTCCCATATGCACTCTGACCAGAGGCCCAACCCACAACCTAGGTATGTGCCCTGACCAGGAACTGAACCTCCAACGTTTTGATGTATGGGATGATGCTCTAAGCAACAGAGTCACCTGGCCAGGGCTATAATTTCTTTAGTGAGAGGTTTTTAAGTAAGCCCTGTCCATTGTTTTTGTGCATTTGGATTAACACACTTTTGGAATACCAGAAGTAGTTCCTCTTAAGAAAGCACTCAATCTTGTAATCCAATTCCACCTTGTTTTCTCCCACCCTCGTGTAATCTTCCTTAGTTCCCTCTTTAAATTCAAATACATAAAACAAACTGCAAAGTAGGAGTATTTGAGATCTCGCTTACTGGCATCTCAGTTTGACCCAAACTCCTAAAATGTTTCTGCGGTTTGGACATTTCTCATGTTGACACACGCAAGTATCAACAGATATCCAAGTAAAGCTTCTAATATGAAAGCTAGAGCCCTGGCCTGTGTGGCTCAGTTGGTTGGAGCGTCATCCTGTAGCTGAAAGTTTGCAGGTTCAATTTCTAGTCAGGGCACCCTGATCCAGGTACATATGATTGATTCTTCTCTCTCGAATTGTTTCTCTCTCTCCCTTCCTCTCTCTCTAAAAGCAACAGGGGGAAAATGTCCTCGGGTGAAGATTTTTTTAAAAAAGTTAAACATTGTAAGGTGAGAAAGAACTGCCTTCAAGACTGCCCTCACTTCTGATACCAATTGCAAATTTGGGGGTCCCTACAACTACTCTTAGGTTTGATAATTTGATAGAAGGATTCACACAACTTAGTGATTAGCTGTTATACTCACGTTATGGTTTATTACAGTTAAAGCTAAGTGCTTTGGGCAGAGTTCAAACACAGAGCTTTCAGATGTCCTCTCTCCATGGCATCAAGGACAGCATTAACTCCTCCCAATAATGATGTCTGGCAACGCACATAGGGTTTTGCCAACCAGGGAAGCTCACCCTGGCGTCCACAGTTTTCACCAGAGCTCCATCTAGTAAGCACAAATAATTATCCACATGGCTAACCTGAGTCTCCAGCCCCTCGGGGTGCCAAGATGATTAATCATAACCCAAGTGCCCACCCTAAGTTATGTTGGTGTGGCTCAAGGTCCCAGGCAAACAAAAGCACTGCTATCAGGTATCACATTCCAAAGGTTTAGAGATTACCTCCCAGAAGCCTAAATCAAAGGCCAAAACCCTTTGGTGGCAAAATTAAATTCTTTACTATACAGACCACTCCTTGGTTTTTGGCCAAGGCTTTCTTGTAACAAAACAATAAATAGCTAGCATTCCCATGGTAACATGTTCTTGCACAAACCCTTTGCATTTTATTTTGAAATACTTCTAAGCACTGCTCTTCCCCTTAGAGTGGTTCTTCAACATCACCCAAGACATTTTGGGTATTTCAGGTTTCAAGATCATTTTATGTTCCTCAGTCATAGGGGCGGTTTCAATTAATGTCTGATATAAGTTAATCATCTCTCAAATGGGAAATTTATGGTCCAAAATCCCAGTATTTTCTGCTTGCTACTTGGTGGTGCTCACTGGCTTTTACCATAAGCCTCAGTCTGCACTCCACACAGGATTATTGTTTAGAGAATTGGTCCATGGCAGTAGTCAAGCATCTAACAGGACATTGATTAAAGCAGTAAACTTTTGTCTACCAGATATTCTATATTGTGTCAAATTAACAACCTTTGTGGGCTTGGGCAATCGTATTGGTTTCCATTGAGCATGTCAAATCAATATTGGCTGAAAGACAGATTTGCTTGCCTTCTGTTTTACTATTGTAGGTAGGAGAAGTGGTTTTTCAGTCAGACACAATATCCATCCCCATAACACATTCCGGTAAAGGAGACACAAACTTCACATGAACTGTGTTTAACAATTCCAATTTTCATCCAAATTTTCACCTTGACCCTATCAACCATTGTATTCCTGCACCCTCCTACTCAAAGTGTAGCTCTCTTGAGACTTTACCGACAGATTTTGAAATCACAGTGCATTGGTTCCCACATCAAGAAATCCAAGAAAATTTTTGCTTGACCCTCTGACCATTTTAGTCACTCATATGCATATGGCCTTGAGTGTTCAGATGGGGCAAGCAAAGGAACATTGTCCTTTTGTCAATCCTTATCTTGATTATATTACAGAACCATAAGAGGGGTGATTAGAGATTAGATTTGTGTTGTCATGTTTATCTTTAGGCTTTTTAAATTTCTCTAAACTAGGATAAATAGAGCAGATTTGTTTAGAACCCTTAAGGGTTGGAAGACCAACAGGGGCTCTCATTGGTCCACCCAAGTTCCCAGAGTGTCGCATTAGACCTTTGTAGACACTGATAGGGCCAAAACTTTACTCATCCCATTTCTTAATTACCATTTAAAGAGTTCTATCCTGCTGGGATGAGTTTTTTACCTCTCCTCTTTCTCTTTCCCCATTCTCTTCTGAATCACTCTAACCTTCTTCACTATCTGTTGTCCCAATAACTTTTCCCCAGGGTAATGGCCAGGAGGTAGCAGCAGTAGCTCAGTATCCAAGTTTGTCCCAGTTACAAACCAGATTCATAAATAAGCCAGAATCCAAGGTTGGTCTAGTGTCAAGATGTACCTTAACATTCTCCTTTATTTTCATTTTAGCTGCTACAGATAACAATAACCAAAGGATTGTATACTTAGCTTGCTTCTTGTTGCTTTGCATTTATGTATGTGTCAGTGAGCCAACTCCTTGGAGTTGGATCCATCATTTTGAAATTCCATTGTTAACTTTTACGTTTAATAACTGACGGCAGCAGAGCTGCAGTTCCATACCACAGGTGACCTTGTAGCCATCCAAGAACCAAAGTTTCATCATCCCATAACCTTTTATCCTTCCTCTTCCCAAACCCTATTGACCCTGTCAACCACTGATTTGAAACCATAGCTTTCAGTAAATTCTGTGAGTTCTTTTAGAGAATTTCCAAACCTAAGTTTAGTCTTAGGGACCCGTGAACTTGCGATCTATACCAGATGTCAGGTTGGTCTTGTGTTGGAACACTATTCCCTCTAATTTCAGACGCCAAAGCAACAAACAGAAAACAACAACTGGAAGAAAACAGAACTATGTTAGAAGAAGAAAGTTTAAAAAAAAACTCATAAAATGTTGCACCACAAGACAAGAAAAGAATATTTTAAAAAAATAAAATACCAGGAAAAATTTTTAGAAGTTATAAATATGCTATCAGAAACTAAAACCTCAGTAGAAGAGTTAAAAACTAATAATGAGGAAATTTCTCAGAAAGAAAAGCAAACAATATAGGAGGATAATAAAAGAGAAAGATTTGGATTTCCAAACAACTATACAAGCCATGAAAAATATGTTTAGAAATAGTTTTATGATAAAGAAGCATTTGCTTGAGAATTTTAAGAGAGCAAATGAAACCCAAATAGAAAAATGAACAAATGAGGGGAAATTTCATTAACAGAAAGATTGATTAAATTGTGAAGTACAGTGTGACCATTAAAAATTGATGACAAAAAATCAATGAAATTGTATTTACTTAAAAATTCAGATAACATAAAAATTCATATTATAAGATATATATTCAATATGATCTTATTGTAAAATATATTTATCTACGACTGTGTACAGTTAGTCATTTTTTAATTTTTTAAGAAGATTTTATTTACATATTTTTTAGAGAGAGGGAAAGGGAGGGAGAAACATTGAAGTGCACGAAAAACATTGATCTGCTGCCTCTCGCATGCCCCCAACCAGGGATCTGGTTTGCAACCCAGGCATGTGCCCTGGCTGGGAATCAAAGTGGCAACCTTTCAGATCATGGGCTGGTGCTCAGTCCACTGAGTCACACCAGCCAGGGCAGTTAGTCATTTTTTAACCACAAGATACGCAACAAAGAACTAACAAAAATATTTATCTTCAGGTGGTAGAAATGTAAGCAATTTTTATTGTCTGTATTTTCCAAATTTTCTGCAATAAATATATTATTTTTGTAAAGAGGAGGAAAAGGCATTTCCTTGAACAACAATTTAAAAAGTTAAAAAATAAAAATAAATATATATGATACATGGGATAGCTTATTTCTTTCTTCTCTTTCTGGGGTCATTTCCTGGAGCAAATGACCCTCGTCTGGCTATCAGCCCCACTGCAGGGCAGCTCTTTCTAACCCTCTTTCTCACACTTCCTACCTTCAGACCCTGCCTGCCCTCATCTCGCGCACTTCAACGTCTGCTTTTCCTCCTTTAGTCTCATATATAAACGAAAGCTTGTAAAGGAACCTGGACATAATTATTTTGTACTTCACTCAATGCTTTACGAATAATGGGCATGAAATAAACACGTACTGAAAAAAATAAATGCAGTGGGAGAGGCAGTAGTAGGAGCACTAGAGAGGTGCAAAAGGCTTCATGGAAATAGTAACGTGTGAGCTGGGCCTCAAATTTTGGCTAAAATTTGGGTGGCTCAAAGGGAGAGCAGCTGGGCATGCCAGGCAGAGTCAAAAACATGGGAGAATAGGTGGACCAACCCACTAGGTTCAGGAGACACACAGCGAACTCTCCTGGTTGGAGTGCAAGCTGACAGTTGGAAAATGGTGAAGAGTAAGTTTGGGGAGGCTGAGGCTGGATGAAGAAGCATGAGTGTCAAGCTGAACCTATGCTCTGTGACGGTGGTTCTCAAACTTTGGCAGCAGACTTGTTAAAACAGCTTGCCTGACCCCTGTGCTGGGGTTTGTGTCTCAGTAGACCTGGGATGGGACCTGAGATTTTGCAGTTCTAGTATGTTTGCACATAAAGCCAGGTTACATTAGAAGCACCTAAAAAGCTTTGCCAAAAAGCCAAAGAAGCCAGGACCCTATCCTTCAGAGATTTTAATTTAATTGGTCTAAAATAGAACCTAAACACTGGCATGTTTATTTTTAATAACCCAGGTGATGAAAATACGCAACCAGGGTTTTTAACTTTTCTAATTGCTAGTGTAAGCAATAAGAAGCTCTTTGTACTTTTTGAAGAAAGGCATGTTAACATATTATTTGTTAATTACACAAATAATGATCAATGTGAAAAAATGAGAAATCACAAAGAAAATTCTAAATTACCTAAAATCTCACTAGTCAGAACAACCACTGTTTATGCCCTAAAATATAACTTACAGATCTTTCCCATGCAAGCATGCAAGCATAGACATAAAGATATATGTTTACAAAGATGGGATCATGACTTCCGGCCAAGATGGAGGCGTAGGCGGACACACTGTGCCTCCTCTCACAACCAAAATTAAGGACAACAAATATTTAGAAACAAGAAAACAACCAGAACTTATAGAAAATTGAACTGTATGGAAGTCCAACAACCATTCATCCAGACCGGTAAGAGGGGCGGAGTTGCGGTAGGAAAAAGTGGAGGTGCAGACCCAGGAACACAAGTAGCAGCGGCTCGCAGTTCCCAGGTGCACGGGCGGTGGCTGGCGGTCCTGGGGCGCCCAGGCAGAAGCTGGCGAACCCCGGGCACAGGGGGGCAACTGTGCAGACCCAGTGAGGACGCACAAGGCGGCTGGCTGACCAGGGGGTCCCACATTCGTGCACGCAGACGGTCCAGGCAGAGGGGAAGTGGCGGAAGGGACTGAATCCAGGAGAGAGCGGAGCAGGAGCCATTGTTCCCTCTCAGACCCCGCCCCCACATACAGCGTCACAACCCAGCGACTGGGCTGCCCCGCCCTGAGGAACACCTAAGGCTCCACCCCTCATACATAATAGCTGCGACCAGACTAAAACCAAAACAAAACAAAACAAAAAACCCCACCCAAAATGGCTCAAACTGGAGAAAAAATGAAAACCCCAGAGTCAATTCCTCTAAGCAACGAAGAGATAGCCAACCTATCAGATGCACAGTTCAAAGCTCTGGTCATCAAAATGCTCACAGAATTGGTTGATTTTGCTCATAAATTAGATGAGAAAATGCAGGCTACAATACGTGAAATGAAGGAAGACGCATGGGGAACCGATAGAGATGGAAGGAAAACTGGGACTCAAATCAATGGAGTGGACCAGAAGGAAGAAACAAACAACCAAACAGAAAACGAGGAAGAAACAAGAATTCCAAAAAATGAGGAGAGGCTTAGGAACTTCCAGGACATCGTTAAATGTCCCAACATCCGAATTATAGGGGTCCCAGAAGGGGAAGAAGAGCAACAAGTAGAAAACTTATTTGAACAAATAATAAAGGAAAACTTCCCCAATATGGCAAAGGAAATAGACTACCAGGACATCCAGGAAGCTCGGAGAGTCCCGAAGAAGTTGGGCCCAAGGAGGAACACATCAAAGCACATTGTAATTACATTAGCCAAGATTCAAATGAAGCAGAGAATTCTAGAAGCAGCAAGGAATAAGGGGACAGTCACCTACAAAGGAGTTCCCATCAGACTGGCAGCTGATTTCTCAAAAGAGACCTTACAGGCAAGAAGGGGCTGGAAAGAAATATTTGAAATCTTGAA
The DNA here is from genome assembly GCA_039655065.1 of Glossophaga mutica. Classification (NCBI taxonomy): domain Eukaryota; kingdom Metazoa; phylum Chordata; class Mammalia; order Chiroptera; family Phyllostomidae; genus Glossophaga; species Glossophaga mutica. The sequence continues at coordinate 167,148,587 of CM077303.1, forward strand.
AAGCAGGGACCTACATCCAAAATTGCTCTTTCCAGCAAAGCTGTCATTTAGAATGGAAGGACAGATAAAGCGCTTCTCAGATAAGGTCAAGTTCAAGGAGTTCATCATCACCAAGCTCTTATTATATGAAAGGTTAAAGGGACTTATCTAAGAAAAAGAAGATCAAAAATATGACAATGAAAAGACAGCAAACTCACAGCTATTAAGAACCACACCTAAAACAAAAGCAAACTAAGCAAACAGCTAGAACAGGAACAGAACCACAGAAATGGAGATCATATGGAGGGTTAGCAACAGGGGCGTGGGAGGAGGAGGAGGGGCAAGGTACAGAGAGTGAGTAGCATAGATAGTGGGTAGAAAATAGACAGGGGCAGGGTAAGAATAGTATGGGAAATGTAGAAGCTAAAGAACTTATGACACAAGGACATGAACTAAAGGGGGGAATGTGGGTGGGAGAGGGTGTGCAGGGTGGGGGGAATGATGGGGGAGAAATGGGACAACTGTAATAGCATAATCAATAAAATATATTAAAAAAACAAAGATGGGATCATTTACTAATTGCTTTTTACATTCAAGAATATACAGTGAACAACTTTCATAATAATAAATGGAAGTATAAATCATAATTTATGATGTCCAGTGCAGTATAATTATGATGTAGTATGCAGTACTCCATTATAAGGATGTGCTGTGGTTTATTTAACCAGTAGTAGAGAATATTTTAAGATTGTTGAGGATGGGCCATACGATATGGGGTCAGAGACAGGAGCAGAACTTTGGTTATCCTTATCTCTGCCAGGTGCTGAGTGAACTTAGACAAATCAACATTTATACTTCAAGTTAAAAAGTCCTCCACTAGGGAACTATTTGTAAGAAACTCAATTTGAATTTTAAAAAAACCATAGAATTTGTTGACTGGTTAAATATGGGAATTACAGAAAAATATTTTAAGGATATAAATTGATAGTAGACAGAGAAACGACTTTTTTTAAGAAAACCCCAAGACAGGAATTAACATACTTTCAAAAGCAGAGAGACCATGATAGTGATGTATGTTATTTCCTTCTCTAAATCATGATACTTTCTTGAAGCTTTAGCTGAAATCTTACCCAATCTATGAAGCCTGCTGTGATCTTTTTACCATCTGATTTCGTGTTACACTTACACATGGCTTAGCCCTTAGTCATAGAGCCTTTTATCTTTCCCCAGTTATCGGTCTTGTCTCACCAATGAGGCTGCAAACTCCTTAACTGGAGAGATGGCCCCCTCTACTACCACTTTCGATGCTTCCTTTCTGGGGCCATACTGCCTGAAATACTGCAGGATACATAACACATATCTATTGGGAACATTTGTTGGTCTTCAGTTTTGCAGTTCAGTAATCTGACCAGCACAGCATTCCAGTTACTTTTACTATTTTTTTTGTCCCCAAAGACAAATCTCCAGGAATCCTTAAATTTACAAAAATGTCAAAGATAGCCACTTCAATTTAGACAGACTTTAAATAATCTAGCATGTGAGGTTTCTCCCTCCCATTAGCTCTACAAATCTAAGCTCCTCAAAGCCTCTATTTTTTCCTTTTTTTCTTTTTTTTTTATCTTTTTTTTTCACCAAATGACAGCTGCAATGACTTCCAGAGTTCAAGTCAGTAAACAAATCATACTACCATGGAAATCCACAGTTCAAATGTATTTGGTGAGCTCATCACAGTAAAACTTGGGGTCAAAGATTAAATTCTATTTTTCAGCAAACAAAAGTTGATTTGACAATGTGCAAGCAATAGTCTGTTCAATACAGTACTTACACAGTGCAAAATTTGCTTCTGAGTTTGTTAAAACATTTTTATTTTATTAACACTTGTTATAAAATCAGCACAATTCATAATTCTATTTTCCCCTAAAAATTATACAAAGATTAGTGAATGCATATTCTTTCTTAGTTTATGTTAATTTTGAACTCTTAAATGTGAAATCCATCAACTTGCACAAAATGTCTAATATTCTCAATATTGTCAATTTTTCCAAAATAATTCCTTAGAGAGAAAAAAGAAAAAACATTTGCAGTCCTTTTTTCTTTTTCTTCTTTCCATCTTTCTTCCTTTCTTCCTTCCTTCCTATATTTCTGACTCCCTACTTTTTCTTTCACTAAATATTTAGTGCCTATTGTGTGCCCTGCTGTACCAGGCACTCCACACCCAGTCGTGAACAAAACACAGTCTAGTCATGGTGACAGATACAAACCAGAGATTCTAAACTGGCAGCTTGCAGATCTATTCTGACCCACAAGTGAATTTTTGTTTGGCTCAAATAATGTCTTTTTAAATTGAATCATTTCCCTACATTTTTAAAACCATGATATTTCCCATAAGAAGTCAGAGTTCTGGATTATATAAAAAATTGGAAAATCCAATAGCACTAAGTCCCTTTCTCCCTCAAAAGAACTGGCAGATCCATGTGGGAACTGCCCTGCTTAGAGACATGGAATTCTTCTTCCCAGTCCTCACACAATCTCTTTCACTCAGCACTGAGTTTGCAACTGCTATGTGAAACAGTCACAGAAGTGATAAATGCACGGTTACCAATAGCAGCAAGTGCTATGAAGGGAAAACACAGAGCTTTTTGAGATAATGTAAGAGGGGAACATAATTTAGATTTAGGCTCAAGGATGATCTCTTTGAGGACATGACATTTTTAACTTTGTACAATATTGACATTCACCACTTACGGAGTAATTATCCAAATAATAATAAGTACCATTTATTGAATCTATTGGTGCTTGGTACCTTATTTAATTCTCATAGAAACAATTCTGCACAATCCTCATCTTACTGTTGAAACATTGGAGATAAAATACTTGAGGTTTAAGGTCAAACAGTCCAACTATACTGAACCTGAAGTCAGTCCCAGATTCAAACTGATTCCAAAGTACATGCTTATTCCACCAAGAATAAGCTGGCATACAAGAGGTTTCACATAAAACAAAACAAACACTGCCGAGATGACTTATAGTAAAAAAAAATTTCAGAAACCACCCCAGGAAATAAACCACTATGAGGACAGATGAAACAAAGATGATCATTTATACCCAAGAACTGTTTTTAGCAAACCAATTTAAAAGAATTTAAAATAAATATGTTTAACATGTTTGAAGAGATAATGTAGGGGAAGAAAATTTTCTTCCTCTCCCCATAAGATTTTCCCTGGCTGGGGCCCTATAAATTGAATTTTTAAAAAAAGATTAATGAGAGTAAAGTACACAAATGTATTTAATGTAAGTTTTATGTAATATGGGAGGCTTTATAAGAAAATAAAGACCCCCAAAAAATGATTAAGCATGAGCGTTTTTATATCAGGTTTGATGAAGAGTAGAAAGTTGTGGAAAACAAGATAGCACAAAAATATATACATGAGCCAAATGTAGTAAACAAGGGGAAACTTAGCAAGGCTGTTTGTTCAAATTCCCTTCACCGTTCTCTGCCTTTGGAGATAAGAATGCTCCTTCACTCCAGGTGCAGAAAGAGCATCTCTCAGACATGTGTCTCATAACCTGCTTCAGAGGCAACAGAGGTCAGAGAATTCTTCCTGCATCAGCCATTTAATATGCTAAGGTGCCATATTTTGGGGTCATTTATCTTGAACCCCAACACTGTGAAAGAATACAGAGTGAGAAGATGGGATTATTTGTCTATTATGGACTCCTCTTCTAGCACTAACATTATTGGATTCTGTATATAGCAGGCACAAATCTTAATATACAGTCTCAGGCAATTAAGAAATACAACTTTTTTTCTATACCTTAATTTAATTTTCATCTTGAGTCCTCATTCCATTAATCTGACAGGCATCAGGATTTCCCATCCCCTTCCCTGTTATGCCAAGATGCCAGGGAACTTTCTACCAGAGCATTAGACAACCAAGTCATTCTTCAAATCATCAAATATAGTTTTCACAGCACTGCATTTGCTCACTAAATACTCTTTGATCTACTGGTTTTGGAAAAAGAGATAATTTATTATAGAAAAGGTTTTTATATGTAACCTACTACATTCTTAAAATAACTTGAATAACAAAGATATCTATAATAAAATTGAAAACATAAAGAAAGGAAATCAGGATCATAGAAAAAGGAAGAAGAAAATATGTTTCTAAGCTATAAGAGCAGCATTTTGGCTTAAGCACTCAAGCAGCCAAGGAAAGAAGAAACATTGGACTTCCATAGTTTATATTATAAAAAAAACAAAATTTCACTATTCTTTAATGGCAACAATGTTGTTTTTTCTTACATAGCAATTAAATTGAGATTTGGGGGGAACAATAATATTTAAATAATGAGAGAATAGCAGCTTAATGGCGAACAGAATGAGATAAATGAGATACTGAAGTGAAAACAGTGTGAACCAGTTCTTCAAGGTTCATGAAGAGTAAAAAGAAAATCTTATATACTGTTTGGTTTTTAAAAACAATTTTAATAAGCATAGGAGTTATTACAGAAATTGAAGACATTGAAGACTTTAAGACCAGGGAGAGAAAGAGGGAGATAAATAACACTGCCATTTAGTAAATTATTACTGCTATTCATCCAAGGCAATTGAAATTGTTTCCTAAAGGTCTGAGCTAAGCTGAGTCAAATCAGAAATCATATGAAAGTATTAACATAATTGAAAGGCAAATTTTGTCAGTAGGTAAAATCAAACAAGCAGTTTTCAAGGTTCAAAAGTGAGCTACTGATCTAGCATAAACCTAGTTCAAGAAGCAAATGACATAGGGAATTAATGGTTGAACTAGAACTAGCACCATCAAGCCTTATCATGCTAATTCCATAAGATGATGTAGTGCCTTTGGGGGGGGGGAGGGGGAGAGATCAAGAATTGTGTTAAAAACTGCACTCCCATGATTACCTTGTGAAACAAAGAAAATATGCCCTGGCTGGTGTGGCTCAGTGAGTTAAGTGCTGCCCTGCAAACCAAAATAGGTTGCCCGTTCAATTCCCAGTCAGGGCACATGCCTGGGTTGCAGGCCAGGTCTCTGGTTGGAAGGTGTGTTAGAGGCAACCAATCAAGTTTCTCTCCCTCTCTTTCTCCCTCCCTTACCCTCTCTCTAAAACATAAATTAAGTCTAAAAAAACTTTTAAAAAAAGACAAGGGAAATGTCTATTTACTGAATGAAATATATCCAAGAACACCTATCATTTCAATGACAAGTGAAGTAACCATAATAATAATTAAATTGTATGCATGTAAATTTTGGGGAAAGCCCATGTTTTTTTAAAAAATGTGGTTAATCAGCCTTAATCTCGTTCTAACATTACTCCCTTCAGTAGATTTAAACACTGAGCTTTTTGGGAGCCCCATCAACTGCTCACATTCTACAGGGTGGGTCAAGTGTATTGTTACTATGATGAATAAATGGCACCCTTCTGACCCGAAAGAGTTAATCTGACTCCCCTGCCCCCAGATTTATTACTACGGAGATGGCTGAGATATTCTTTGGCCCAGGAAAGAAAAAAGCCCATTTGTTCCCAAAGGTTTTTATTCATAAAGTTCAGCAAAGGCCCTCTTCTTTCTATAGCAAATCCCCACTGCTGCCTATCCTAAAAACCATATTTTGTAAACCAAATTCTCTAACTATAAGGCTGGTTTTTCTCATGAGGCAAAGAAAAAAAAACCTGTGATTAATGTTTTAGCTAAAAGCCTAGGATGGAAAATGGGAAGATTATTTATGGTTCTTCTCTTTAGGAGCTAATAGAGTCAGATGTTAGCCTAAAAGGTTGGAAATCCTACAGTGGGATTTTTTTTTCCTCAACAGATAAAAGTGTCTTCTGGAAAGCAGCATAAATACTGTCTGCAGTAAGCCATAAGCACTAATAATTTTGCTATAAGTGCTCAGTCAAAGGGAGATGAACATGTTAAATGTTATTAAAAAATGGACAGCATATTATCTTGAAAGCCACAGTGAAATACTAACCTAAGTGACAAGCATGGCTTTCAGTGCCATGTTTTAAGGTGGACGGCAGTGGGAGGGATTTACCAGGCCACTCTTCCATGTAGTCAAATCACATTCAGCAGCTCAAAATGGAATACGGATTAAATTTTCAATTTCTAGTTATATTTTCCCCAAGGCTGTTAAATTTCTCTTTTCCTAAACTGTTCATTCTTTTTCGGTTAATTCTGTTTGAAAGACCTGCTTTGCTAATTATCCAAGATAGGCCAGTGAGCATGAAATTTGATTTCACTACCTTTGACATTGTCACAATTTAATTTGGCAGAGTAAGCTTTTATTATTTTTTTAATAGAGTATTTCCAGTGAAAAGCTTTTTACATCTTGTTCCCTTTTTAAAAATCAGTAACAACAAAACTTTGTTTTCTTTAGTGATGATCTTTTTAAAAAATGAACTTAATGAATTACTGGGAACAAATAAAGAAATAAACATTTAGAAATAAAAAGGCATGAGATGAAATGCTGAAACAAACATATTGCCTCTTTACAATAAGAGATTTCCACAAAACAGATGTGTTGGTTGTCAGTTAAGGCAACAATTGCTGACTAGTCTAATTTGGGAGGTGATTAAAACATTTATATACCCAGGAATGGCACTGGTACCTAGTGATTCCGTGGATGATTCTGTTCAAAAATGACTAATAAGTCACAGCATCCTGGAGGGACAGACAGCTCCAGAGGAATTCTACCTCCTCCACGTGGGTGGAAATAGCCTAGAGAGGGCTGATGTTAGACGAGTGCTGCCGATCACACTTCCTAAATATGCTCAGAGTATTGTGCAAACATTGTGTAGACAAGGAAGAACTTCATGAATCTTCAGTGTTCAATTTCCTAACAGGAAAAAAAATCTGAGACAAATAAGTCATAGATTGATAGATCCGGATCAATTTGGTTCCAACAGGAAACAGATATCATGCTCAAACTGAATAATTAAATATTGTTAAATGAATGGACTACTTATAAAGTTGTTGTATTAGTTTGATAGGGCTATTGTTACAAAGTACCACAGACGTGGGGAGCTTAAACAGCAGAATTTTGTCATACAGTTCTGGGGGTTCAAAGTTCAAAATCAAGATTTCAGCAGTATTGATTTCTTCTGAGAACCATGAGGAGGAACGTGTTCCTGGCCTCTCTCCTTGACTTGACTTGTCAATGGCCCTCTTCCCCTTGTGCTTTCCCATCATGTTCCTCCTATGTGTCTGTCTCTGTATCCAAATGTTTCCCTTTTAGAAGGACACCAGTCATACTGGATTTGAACCCACCCTAATGACCTCACTTTAACTTGATTCCCTCTGTAAAGACCCTATCTCCAAATAATGTCCTATTTTGAGGTACTGGGGGTTGGGACTTCAACATATGAAGGGGGGTGTATCATTGAACCTATCAGGGCTTTAGACAGCATTTGAGGAAACAGACAAGGGACAAAACAGTATCCAGGGGCTAATCATAGCAGAGGGCTTTCAACTCTAGATATGAACAGGTTATTAGAACAGAGAGAGAGAGTAACTGTGTGGAGACAGCTGTCATATGAGAGCCAGGGCTTTCAGTAAAAGGATTCAGCCAATGAGCAGTAACCTGTTAGGGATAGAGATGAAGGAATGTGTGCCTTAACTCATTCCCTTCAAGCTGCTCCTGCTGGTGCCTCTCATAGACCAAACCAACTGGAAGCTTGAGAGCAAGGCAGTGGATCAGGCCATACTAGCCAGCCTCCTGGGGCATTCTGCAGGGTGCAAAAGGGGAGGTAATGAATCTGGAGGGATAAGCAGGATATACCTGGTATGCTGTCTACTAAAATTCATAAAACCAGGTACTGGATATGCAAGAGTTCCTTAAATTTTTCTCTATATGCTTGAAATAATTCACAATTAAAAAAAGTAAAAGAAATAATTCACAGTAAATTTTTTAAAAGAAGCATGGTATATTATTATGCAGGGAAAAATAAATGTAATAGTATAATCACAACACATGTTCTGAAGGATATGCTCAATATTTATCTTCCGGTTGGGGATTAGGGAACGTTTTTATTTTCTTTTATTACTTTGCTGTTAAGAAGTTCTTTACAGGGCCCTGACCAGCATGGCTCAGTGGGCTGAGCATCATCTCACTAAGCAAAAGGCCACTGGTTCGATTCCCAGACATGTGCCCAGACCAGGGTCTCTGGTTGGGGCATGCAAGAGGCAACTGATTGATGTTTCTCTCATACATCAATGTTTCTCTCCCCTTTTCTCCCTTCCTTCCCCTCTCTTGAAAAATAAATAAATATATTTTTTTTTTTAAAAAAGACGTTTTTTTACAAGGATGGAGACTACCAGGAAAATAATGCTGATGGCAACTGTAAGGGATGTAGTAAGAATGAGCAGCTTCTCTTTGAGAAGGTACAGGGAGACTCTAGAAAGAGGCTTAGGATTCAGTGTGGTTTCCTTATGATAAAAGAGACCAGAGTACAACAGCTGGAAGATGAATGAATGGAACAATATGGGACTTAAACCAGAGGAGAAGATGATACAAATTTTTGGAGTGGTAGCCAAACATATATATAGGTGGTTATATATTAGGAACTGAGGCATTAAGCACCTTCAGTGTTCTGAATGGAACTCTGAAGAAAGGTTCTTTTTAAAAAAAAATTTTTATTCATTTATTTTTAGAGAGAGGGGAAGGAAAGGAGAAAGAGAGGGAGAAAAACATCAATGTGTGGTTGCCTCTTGTGTACCCCATACGGGGGACCTGACATGCAACCCAGGCTTGTGCCCTGACTGGGATTTGAACTGGCAACTTTTTGGTTCTTAAGTTGGCACTCAGTCCACTGAGTCACACCAGCCAGGGCTGAAGAAACTTGTTTTTAAACCCCAGGCATCAGGAACTTTGCTTCAGCAACCAACAGTCTTTGCTTCAGGCTCTGTCCAAAATGTGTATTGTGTGAAAACTTTCTATGAGGTCCCCCTCAAAAAAAAAACCTTTCTCATGGAATGCCTGAACACTCAGTACTCCTGTGATGAGACATGAACCTAGTTGAGATCAATTCTTTGGGGTCACCATCATTAAGGTTTTCTATACGGCTTCGGCAATGTCATAGTAGGATCCCTGTTTTTATATTGCTGAGCAGATGTAAAGTTTTAATTTCAATCTAAAGGTTATAGCATAAATTTCATATGTCTTTTTAAGTTCTATGACATAATAAATAAAGTAAAATACCAGCATCTACACATATGCTATAAAAGTGTCATATCAATTTTCATAAACAGACTAAGAGTTACATACAAAGCATGTGCAAACATGTAATATTAGAGCTTTCCAACCCCCCAAAAATACTAAGCTTTTTCTGAAACTAACAATGATTATATTCCTCAGAGAGCTATGAATATGTAAAGTTTGAAGTCTTTATGTCCAACTATTCTTAAATTTACTCAAGGTCAGAAAAAGGTCACCAAGATTTTTAAAAATCATTTTATACAAAAACAGTTGAACTGGTTTACTCTAATATCCTCCAGCTATGAAATAGGAAGAAACCTGCCTTTCTTTTAAACCTGAACAGCATGACAGCACTTCAGAAAGAGAGCAAGAACATTTTTACATTGGAATGCATTTTCTGGCTTGATCACTGACTCTTATGTATTAAAGCTGTTTTCACTCTGAAGAATGTGGCTTCTCATGAAAAATAAGACTGATTAAGAAAATAATGTTTTCTGAAATCTGTGTTATACCAACCAAAAGAGAAAACAAAAACTCAAAACATCATGACTGAATTATTGCATTTATTCTTCTTACCAGTCTAGATGTATATTCAGAAACTTGGAATAAAATTTAAAGAAAGAAGCTGAAAACCTATTTCTAAAACTCAATTAAAGTTCAAACTATTCTCACATATTTTAAAATAAGTTTTTCAAGGAGACTTGACTTGGGGTGGTGAATACACAATATAATATACGGATGATGTATTATAGAATTATACGCTTCAAATCTATATGATTTTATTAAACAATGTCACCCTAATAAACACAATGAAAATCCAAATATAAACAAATAATTCACTCTTCACCTAAACATTTATCTTGTGGAGAAAAGGGGACCCTAGTGCACTGTTGGTGGGAGTGCAGGCTAGTACAACCACTATGGAAAACAGTATGGAATTTTCTAAGAAAACTAAAAATAGATCTACCTTTTGATCCAGCAATTCCACTGCTAGGATTATATCCTAAGAACCCTGAAACACCAATCCAAAAGAACCTATGCACCCCAAAGTTCATAGCAGCACAATTTACAATAGCCAAGTGTTGGAAGCAACCTAGGTTCCCATCAGTAAATGAATGGATCAAAAAACTACGGTACATTTACACAATGGAATTCTATGCAGCAGAAAGAAAGAAGGAGCTCCTACCCTTTGCAAAAGTGTGGATGGAACTGGAGAGCATCATGCTAAGTGAAACAAGCCAGGCGGTGAAAGACAAATACCATATGATCTCACTTTTAACAGGAACTTAAACAACGAAACAAACCAACAAGCAAAATATAACCAAAGACACTGAAACAAAGAACAGGCTGACCAGAAGGGAGAGGGCAGGGAATTTCAGGGGGAAAGGGGAAGGGTTTGCAGGAACAAGTATAAAGGACACATGGACAAAAACTAGGGGGGTGGAAATGGGAGGGAGGTGGGGAGGGCAGCGGGGTGGGCTGGGGTGGGAGTAAAAAACAGAAAACTGTACATGAACAACAATTAAAATAAATAAATTTTTTTTTAATTTTAAAGTAAAAAATAAATAAATAAAACATTTATCTTGGCTTTCAGTAGTGACTTCCTTCTAAAGGGCTCAACCCTTTATAAAGGTTTGCTGTGCATCGTCACTGCATTCTCATAAATAGAATGGTCCGAAACATGGTTCATTCTGAGTGATGAACCTCTTGGACAATATGCAGATTTCTACTGGCTATAGGGAAAGTCTATATATTGATATAAATAGATATTCAATATGTTATTGATTGTTCGGGGGAGAATTGGAATGATGTCCTTGAATTATTTAAGAAGAATGCTTAAAAATGTATAAGATGATAAATTGTGTTATGCATATTTTATCACAATAAAAAATTTTCCCCAGAAATGTAGTGCAACCTAAATATATACAATTTTTATTTGTCAACCATACTTTAATAAAGCTAGAAAAAGAATTCAAGGGGGAAAGTACCAAAAATATATGACAAACATTTACATTGAAGAAGTTCTGGTACTGCCTTGAATAAATAATGCAATTGCATCAGGCTCTTTGATTATAGTAAAGCAGATCTATATCTTACGTTCAGCAATACGGCAAGCCTGAAATGGCCAGCCAATATAAGAAAAGAAATTAAGCCACACACCAGATTTTGTATCAATGAAGTGTGATTATAATCACCTGAAGTAAAAGTAATACTTCCTAATTTTTCATTTTAAGAGTTGAGATATATCTATCACCCAAGGATTATAAAATTATAAGAAAGGTAGACTGTTTTCACAAATAAAGAATACTGATCCCAGGTGAGAGTAAAGGATTCGTGCCAAATCACATTTGCTTCTCTAGACGGTGGGTCTCATTGAGTCAACACCTTTGTATTCAGTGCCTAATAGTGCCAGGCATTGTGAGCTGTTGGGACTATAATGGTGATTAGGACACTTGGACCCTGCCCTCATAGGAGTGCACATTAGGCAGGAGAATAGACTTAGTTTGATGATGATGACAGCGTAGTACAATGAGATGAGTGCAATAGTACAAGGGTGCACTCACTTCCCTGGGAGTACAGAGAGTAATTATCTCTGTCTCAAGGATTCTTTATGCTAGAGTAGGAAAAAAATTCCTAAAAAGGGTTATCCCTTACCCAGACCTCTGTTCAATAAGTCAATCAGAAAGGAAAAGGAGGTGTCAAACAGTAAGGAGTTCAGGGTGGCTGCTGCACTCAAGGATCCAGTCAGCTGGGAGTCAGTGGGAGGAAAGGATGGAAAAAACATGCAGCTCGGAGGGAAAGCAGGATTCCGCATGTTTAACGACCTCATGCTAAATTACTTAGATTTTACTGTGGAAGCCACAAAGGCAAGACGTTCAAGTTGGGGATAGGAATTTTATGTTAGAAAGATAACTCTCACTGCGCACTGGAGGATGGATTATAAAGGAAGAAACTGGAGCACAGAAGGCCAAGCACAAAGCTGTGGCAGTGTCTGGGTTGCTACTTTTATTTTCCTTTTCCAGCTAAGGCCTTGGAGGTTATGATTTTTCACCCTCCAGTACAAAACAGAGAAATCAAACTATGACAACTGCTGTTGCAGTTCAGTCTTTTCCAGTCCTTGGTGTCTCTTCATGCTTATACTACCACTCCATCCCCACAGAGGATAGAACCATCCTTTCACTGTCCCTCAAATACACCAAAATTCTCTCCTGTCTCCACCCTGGACTTTCCTGGCGTATATGCAATAGTATACAAATAGGAACAAAGAGTACACAGATTTGCATCTGAAGGTGTAGATCTGGAAGGCATCTGTAAAGCATGCAGCCATAGAAAGAATCAAATCACCAGGAAAATGTACAAAACAAGAAAGAAAGAAACTTAAAAGGTAGACAGAGGTTATAAAACCAGCAAAGCAAACAAATGAACAGCATGCCAAGATATCCAGTGCCTACCTGGTATGACCCACAGGGTAGCCACAGGTGTGAAAGGTCCCAAAGCCATACCAAACATACAGGTTATTTGTATGTAACCCAAAATTCAGCTGCCCAGCTGACCCCAAGTCCTTCAATCATCCAAAGTCAATCTTTTTTTCAAGATTAAAATTAGCCTGTGGTAAGTGCCAATTGGTACAACCTGTCTAGAAGGCAATTTGACCTAACAATTCTACTTTTAGAGATTTATCCTATAAACATATTGGCATATTTGCAAAATTGTGTAAGTGTAAAGGTGTTTATTATAACTTTACTTATAAGCAAAGTATTACAAAAATCTCAATTTTCTATAAAAAGAATTAAAGAAGTAATTATACTCCTAACCATGAATAACTACGCAGATAAAATTTTTTTAAAAACTGTATGTGGTGATATGGAAAGATAAGGCCAAAATATATCATTAGGTGAAAAAAAAGACATGCAGAAGATTATGCAAAGCATGTTACCATTTGTGAGAGATAAAAACAACGTATAAAAATACTTGAAACATTTCCTGAAGAATACTCAATAAATTGACAACAATAGGGCCTGAATAGTTAGGCAACTAGGAGAGAAGGGTGCTTATTTTTCACTGTACACCTTTTACTAATTTTCTGAAATTTTTTTACCATGTGTATGTAATGCCTGTTCAAAAAATAAAGTTAATTTTAAAAATAAGCAAGAGAACATTTACAAATACAATTAAAAAAAAAAAAACCTTTTTATTAAAATGGCTCACTTTCCTAACCTATGCACATGGGAAATCTAGTGTCCCTCCCAATGTCTCCAAGGATTCTTTTCTGTTAAAGTGGGAATTCACACCTCTCCTAAGTATCTCCTCTGCTGGTGTCTTGATTTTGCCGTATTCTTAGGCTCACCTCAGAATCTTGCTTCTATGTACGCTATCCATCACTGTGAACAGTAGAAGAAGTCACTGACTCTAATTCAGTCTGTTTAATGCTTCAAAGCTGTCCTGTCCTGGTCTTAGAGCTCCTTGCAAAATCCTCTTTAATAGTAACACAGATGCGCCCTGGCTGGTCCTAATCCAATACCCACCATTACCAGCAGCATATGGCCTCCTCCACTGCTTGTCTAGTTACCTGCCCTACAGGAAATGCCTAGTTTGTCCCAACAAATGCAGGAAAGTAAGGACATTGGATCAATCAAAGCATGCTTGCCAAGGTCAGGAACTCTACGGTCACAGATTTACACACTAATTTCCAGTATCTTCTCTCACTTGCTGTTTCTGGAATTTCTTAGTCTTGATCACTCACGCAATACTGTACACACAACACTCCTTTCTACCTAAAACCTCTTTTCTTCAGCTACAGTTTCAGGGACCATCTCAATAGCTTCAATAAGTTCTCTCACTTTAAAGTCTTGCTCAGGAACCAAATATCCCATTCAGGTTAATCTAACAGCAAGAGTTGGTTAAGTGTGGTAGCCTTAGCAAAGATGTAATCCTGGCTCAGTTCTAAACTATAAGAGACCATTCTGCGTGGCGTGGGCCCAGACAGGACCCCTGCCCATGGATAGGCTCTCCTGTGGGTAATCAGGCCTGCAATGTACCTAGGCCGCTTTGAGACTTGCTTTTGCTAAAACTCTCTCACCCTGAATTGAGGCAGCAAACATTTACTACAAAGTAACTTCTTAAAATCCATGCTAAACCTTCCAAGGATGAGTGTAACCAGTTCAAACACTTTTCTCTTTGCATTTGCAAATATCCTTCTCTGATGTGATTAAGGGCATTGTCTCCTTTGTTTTCTGTAAAAGGTAACCACCTAAAGCAAACCTGTGCATCGTAAATGAGGACCATCATGTAATGTGCCGAGAAACCTAATAAAGGCCTGTCCAGGTGAGGGCCAAGGTTTTTTTCGCCCTTTGAGAGAAAAGGCATGCCATCCCTTTTCCTCCACAGGATTTGGTAGTCCATGTGAATTTCTCGTGCCTCATCCGCAATGTTGCAGACCCCATGAGCTGAGGTCCACATCACTAAATCAACATGCAGCTGGTTATTGTACCAGAATTCAAAACAGATCTAGACATGATCCTAAAACATAACCTTGAAGTCAGCCACTTGAATGTCTACCAGTCCTCCAGCCTACAGGATTTACATCATATCATATTTAAATTCAGATGACTCAAATGCCATCCTATGTATGGTAGACACCTAGGATCCCACCTCTAATATCTCCAGGGACTCTTGAGAAAAACATATTTCTGCTCATCTGTTGTTTAATGTCCTAGATCTGCTGAATTTTTAGTTTCTCCCACATGTCATCCTGTACAGCTTTTTCCACCTCAAAACGATGTTTTCAAAGCATCCCACCCTTTGACCATTCCCTTTATTCTTATCCATCAAACTTACTAACTCCATATTCCCTACTCTAGCTATTTTTAATCTCATTGCTATCTTTAATCCATGGGCCTTCCCATGTATTCACTTCCATGACTGTCCTCATGTTCTTATTTCCCTCCTTATTCATCTTAAATTCCATGATCCAGCACTATTCCCATGAAAATAATCTTCTTGCCCCTGTCTCTCTTCTTTGCATTTATCTGGAAAACCCCAACCTGGCTAGACACCTACATACATATCTAATGACTGCATGTGATCAGTTTTCATGATTGCAGAAAGTCATACAACCATGCAGATTGTTGTCACATTAAATTTCTGACCACAAATCCCAAATAGGGAATTAACTCTGCCGGACAATCCTATTAAAGATCCTAGTAAATTCCCTTACACATTCTTGAAAAGGACTAGTTTTGACCTTCTCCTCCATGCTTACACATCCAATACCCTTGCTCCTCTCCCTGTCAGCTGATAACTTTACTTCATAGTTCTAATCATATAAAAATGTTCACAAACTAGCCCTGACCAGTGTGGCTCAATGGGCTGCGCATCATCCTGTAAACTGAAAGGTTGCTGGTTCAATCCTTGGTCAAGGAACATGCCTGGATTGCAGGCCAGGTCCTTGGTTGGGGGCATAGAAGAGGCAACAGATCGATGTCTCTCTAACACATTAGTGTTTTTCTCTCTGTCTTTCTCCCTCCCTTCCCCTCTCTCTAAAAGTAAATAAATGAAATCTTTAAAAAAAAAAAGTTCACAAACTAGTTCATGTATATATTAGGATCAAGTAAATAAATAATTATATTACAATTGTTTAGTACCAAGATTTTCAATATAAGAGAGAAAAGCATGAAATAAAGGAAGTAAACAAACATCCTGAACTTGTTAAATTTGATTTGGAAATAGTAATATGAACTTGATTTTTAAATGTATCAACTGGATAAGAAAAGGTGTGGTACACTTACACAATGGAACACTACTCAGCTGTGAAAAAAGAAGAAAATCTTACCTTTTGTGACTGAGTGGATGAACCTGGAGAGTATTATACTAACTGAAATAAGTCAGAGAAAGACAAATACCATATGATTTCACTTATATATGGAATCTAAAATACAAAATAATCTAACAGGACTTCTGGCCAAGATGGAGGCATAGGTAGACACACTGTGCCTCCTCATACAACCAAAAGACGGACAACAACAAATTTAAAAACGAAAAGCAACCAGAACTGACAGAACATAGAACTGTATGAAAGTCCAACAACCAAGGAGCTGAAGAAGACACATTCTTCTAGATGGAGGGGAAGAGATGGGCAGCCAGGTGGAGAGGACTAGTGGCAAGAGAGTGGCTGGTGCACTCAGTGAGGCAGCAGAATATGGAGTGGGGCACACAAGGCTGCAGCTGGGGGGCAAGGCAGCAGGAGACAGACCCAGCAAGGTGGCTGATTGTGGACTGGGCGGTCCAACATTCATGTGCAGAGAAACAAGGAGAAACAACTGAGTAGTGGGATGGACTGCACAACCGAGGGCCCCAGTGTGGGGAAATAAAGCCTCAAATCACTGACTTAAAACACCTGTGGGGGTTGAGGCAGCAGTGGGAGGGGCTCCCAGACCCACAGGAGAATTCACTGGAGAGACCCACAGGGTCCTAGAACATACACAGGCTCACCCACCCAGCAATCAGCACCACAAGGGCCCAATTTGCTTGGGGGAAGCAGAGAAAATGACTAAAATCTAGCAGGCAGCAGAGCAAGCGCCATTATTCCCTCTCAGACCCTGCCCTCACATACAGCATCACAACACAACAATGTGTGTTAACCCACCCTGGTGAACAACTAAGGCTTCAACCCTCACTACAGGCCAGTCAAGACAAAAAAAAAAAAAAGACCCAAATGGAAGAACAGATCAAAGCTTCAGAAAAAATACAACTAAGCGATGAAGAGATAGCCAACCTATCAGATGCACAGTTCAAAACACTGGTGATCAGGATGCTCACAGAATTGGTTGAATTTGGTTGCAAATTAGATGAAAAAAACGAAGGCTAAGCTAAGTGAAATAAAGGAAAATGTACAGGGAACCAATAGTGATGGGAAGGGAACTGGGATTCAAATCAACAGTGTGGACCAGAAGGAAAAAAGAAACATCCAACCAGAAAACAATGAAGGAACAAGAATTCAAAAAAATGAGGAGAGGCTTAGAAACCTCCAGGACATGTTTAAATGTTCCAACATCTGAATTATAGGGGTACCAGAAGGGGAAGAGAAAGAGCAACAAGTGGAAAAGTTATTTCAACAAACAATAAAGGAGAACTTCCCCAATCTGGCAAAGGAAATAGACTTCCAGGAAGTCCAGGAGGCTCAGAGAGTCCCAAAGAAGTTGGACCCAAGGAGGAACACACCAAGGCACATCATGATTACATTAGCCAAGATTAAAATGAAGGAGAGAATCCTAAAAGCAGCAAGAGAAAAGGAGGCAGTTACCTACAAATGAGTTCCCCTAAGACTGTCAGCTGATTTCTCAAAAGAGACCTTGCAGGCAGGAAGGGGCTGGAAAGAAGTATTCCAAGTCATGAAAGGCAAGGACCTACATCCAAGATTACTCTATCCAGCAAAGTTTTCATTTAGAATGGAAGGGCAGGTAAAGTGCTTCCCAGATAAGATCAAGTTCAAGGAGTTCGTCATCACCAAGCCCTTACTATATGAAATATTAAAGGGACTTATCTAAAAAAAAGAAGATAAAAATATGAACAGTAAAATGACAACAAACTCACAGTTATTAACAACTAAACCTAAAACAAAAACAAACTAAGCAAACAGCTAGAACAGGAACGGATCCACAGAAATGGAGAACGCATGGAGGGTTATCAACAGGATAATGGGAGGGGGAGAAAGCGGGGAAAGGTACAGAAAATAAGTAGCATAAATGGTAGGTAGAAGATAGGGGGAGGGTAAGAGTAGTATAGAAAATGTCAAAGCCAAAGAATTTATATGTATGACCCAGGGACATGAACTAAAGGGGGGAAATGCAGGTGGAAGGGGGTATGCAGTGTGGAGGGGAATAAAGGGGGGGAATGGAACAACTATAATAGCATAATCAATAAAATAGATTTTAAAAAAAGAATTGGGACTTCTGGCCAAGACACACTGTGCCTCCTCACACAACCAAAATAAGGACAACAACAATTTAGAAATAAAATAACAACCAAAACTGACAGAAAATTGAACTTCATGGAAGTACGACAACCAAGGAGTTAAAATAGACACATTCATCCAGACCCGTAGGAGGGGCGGAGCTGGGCAGCCGAGCAGAGAGGGGCTGCAGGGAAAAAAAAGTGGTGGCACCGGGCACACAAGTCCACAGCAGGCAGGCCCTGGGCATGCAGGCAGCAGCTGGTGGACCCCGGGCTTGGGGTGGCGACGGGCAGACCGAGAGAGGCAGCGACTGTGAAGCCAGGCACTGAGCACAAGGTAGCTGGCTGACCAGGCAGTCACACATGCACAGATAAACCAGGCAAAACTGGGGAGCAAGACAGACCTCGCAACCCAGGGCCCCAGCTCGGAAAAATAAAGCATCAAAACGCTTATTGAAAATACCTGTGGTGGTTGAGGTTCCAGGAAAGACTCCCAGCCTCACAGGAGAGTTCCTTGGAGAGACCCACAGGGTCCTAGAACATACACAAGCCCAGCCACACAGGAACCAGCACCAGAGGGCCCAGTTTGCTTGGGGGAAGCATGGGAGGGACTGAAATCTGACAGAGAGTGGAGCAAGAGCCATTGTTCCCTCTCTGACCCTGCCCCCGCACACAGCACCACAACACAGCAACTGGGTTGCCCCTCCCTGGTGAACACCTAAGGCTCCACCCCTCATACGTAACAGACACAACAAGACCAAAAAAAAAAAAAAAAATGGCCCAAATGGAAGAACGAATCAAAGCTCCAGAAAAAAATACAACTAAGCAATGAAGAGATAACCAACCTATCAGATGCACAGTTCAAAGCACTGGTGATCAGGACACTCACAGAATTGGTTGAATTTGGTTGCAAATTAGATGAAAAAAAGAAGGCTATGCTAAGTGAAATGAAGGAAAATGTACAGGGAACCAATAGTGATGGGAAGGGAACTGGGACTCAAATCAATGGAGTGGACCAGAAGGAAGAAAGAAACAACCAAACAGAAAACAATGAAGAAACAAGAATTCAAAAAAATGAGGAGAGGCTTAGGAACCTCCAGGACATGTTTAAATGTTCCAACATCTGAATTATAGGGGTACCAGAAGGGGAAGAGAAAGAGCAACAAGTGGAAAAGTTATTTCGACAAACAATAAAGGAGAACTTCCCCAATCTGGCAAAGGAAATAGACTTCCAGGAAGTCCAGGAGGCTCAGAGAGTCCCAAAGAAGTTGGACCCAAGGAGGAACACACCAAGGCACATCATGATTACGTTAGCCAAGATTAAAATGAAGGAGAGAATCCTAAAAGCAGCAAGAGATAAGGAGACAGTAACTTACAAAGGAGTTCCCCTAAGACTGTCAACTGATTTCTCAAAAGAGACCTTGCAGGCAAGAAGGGGCTGGAAAGAAGTATTCCAAGTCATGAAAGGCAAGGACCTACATCCAAGATTACTCTATCCAGCAAAGTTTTCATTTAGAATGGAAGGGCAGGTAAAGTGCTTCCCAGATAAGATCAAGTTCAAGGAGTTCGTCATCACCAAGCCCTTACTATATGAAATATTAAAGGGACTTATCTAAGAAAAAGAAGATAAAAATATGAACAGTAAAATGACAACAAACTCACAGTTATTAACAACTGAACCTAAAACAAAAACAAACTGAGCAAACAGCTAGAACAGTAACAGATTCACAGAAATGGAGATCATATGGAGGGTTATCAACAGGAGAATGAGAGGGGGAGAGAGGGGGGAAAGGTACAGAAAATAAGTAGCATAAATGGTAGGTAGAAGATAGACAGGGGGAGGGTAAGAGTAGTATAGAAAATGTCAAAGACGCCCTGGCTGGTGTAGCTCAGTGGATTGAGCGCGGGCCTGCGAACCGAAGGATCGCGGTTCGATTCCCAGTCAGGGCACATGCCTGGGTTGCCAGGCCAGTTCCTGTCAGGGGACATACAAGAGGCAACCGCACATTGATGTTTCTCTCCCTCTCTCCTTCCCTTCCCCTCTAAAGATAAATAAATAAAAAATCTAAAAGGAAAAAAAAATTAAAAAAAAAAAAAAAAGAAAATGTCAAAGCCAAAGAATTTATATGTATGACCCAGGGACATGAACTAAAGGGGGGAAATGAAGGTGGGAAGGGGTATGCAGTGTGGAGGGGAATAAAGGGGGGGAAATGGGACAACTGTAATAGTATAATCAATAAAATATATTTAAAAAAACAAAATAATCTAACAAATAAAAGCAGATATATAGATACATAGAACAAACTGACAGCTGTCAGGGGGGAAGGGAGTTGTAAAGCTGGGTGAAAAAGGTGAAGGGATTAAGCAAAAAAAAATGTATGTTTGTGTGTGTGTGTGTGTGTGTGTGTGTGTGTACACACAGAGAGAGACAACAATATGGTGAGTGCCAGAGGGAAAGAAAAGTGGGGGGAGGTGGAAGAGGGCAAAAGAGTATAAATGAAGGCAGAGAAACTTTACTTCGGGCAGTGGAAACACAATGCAATATGTGGATGATGTGTTATTGACTTGTACACTTAAAACCTATATGGTTTTATTAATGTCACCCCAATAAATTTATTTTTTTTAAAAATCTTAATAACAACTTCGTTGCCAAAAATGTTAAGAATCATTGTTAAGGGTCGTCTGGCCAAGATGGAGGCATAAGTAGATATGCTTTGCTTCTTTACACAACCAAAAGAAAGACAGCAACCAATTTAAACACAAAAACACCTAAAACTGCCAGAAAATCAAACTGTATGGAAGTCCAACAACAAAGTAGTTAAGGAAGAAGCATTCATCCGGACTGGTAGAAGGGGCACAGACAGATGCCAAGGCAGTGACTGGAGGACCAGGAGGGTGAGGCAGCAGCTGGAGGACAGGGTGATCCCACATTCATGTGCAAATAAACTGGGAGGAACAACTGGGGAGCAAGACAGACCATGCAATCCAGCATCATGCGCTGGGAAATAAAGCCTCAAAACTTCTGGCAGTATGCTGTGGCTGGTGTGGCTCAGTGAACCAAGAGGTCACTGGTTCAATTACCAGTTTGGGCACACGCCTGGGTGGAGGGCCAGGTCCCCAGTAGGGGGTGCATAAAAGGCAACCACACATTGATGTTTCTCTCTCTCTTTCTCCCTCCCCTCTCCTCTATCTAAAACTCCAGAAAAAGAACTAAGCACTGAAGAGATAGCCAACCTATCAGATCAAAGTTCAAAACACAGGTAATCAGGATTCTCAGGGAAATGATTGAGTATGGTCACAACATGAAGGATGAAGTGAAGACTGTATAAAGTGAAATAAGGAAAAATATACTGGGAACCAACAGTGAAGGGAAGGAAACTGGACTCAAATCAACGATTTGGAACAAAAGGAAGAAATATAGAACAGAATGAAGAATCGAGAATTCAAAAACATGAGGAAAGGCTTAGGAACCTCCAGGACAACATTAAGTGTTCCAACATCAAAATCATGGGGATGCTAGAAGGAGAAGAGGAAGAACAAGAAACTGGAAACTTATTTGAACAAATAATGAGAGAAAACTCCCCTAATCTGGTGAAGGAAATAGACATGCAAGTCCTGGAAGTTCAGAGAGTCCCAAAGAAGTTGGACCCGGAGGAACGCACCAAGACACATTATAATTAAATTACCCAAGATGAAAGATAAGGAGAGAATCTTAAAAGCAGCAAGGGAAAAGGAGAGAGTTGACTACAAAGGAGTTCCCAGAAGACTGTCAGCTGATTTCTCAAAAGAAACCATGCAGGCAATAAGGGGTTGGGAAGTTTCCAAAGCCTTGAAAAGGAAGTACCTACACCCAAGATTATGCTATCCAGCAAAGCTATCATTTAGAATGAAAGGGCAGAGAAAGTGCTTCCCAGACAAGGTAAAGTTACAGTTGTTCATCATCACCAAATCCTTATTATATGAAATGTTAAAGGGTCTTATCTAAGAAAAAGGAGATCAAAATTATGAACAGTAAAATAACAACAAACTCACAAGTATCAACAACTGAATCTAAAAAAAACTAAAACAAGAACAAACTAAGCAAACAAGAAGAACAGGAACAGAATCACAGAAATGGAGAACACATGGAAGATTATTAGCCCGGAGAGGGATGGGGGAGAGTAGGGGAATAAGAAGTATAATTGAATAAGAAGTACAAAATAGACAGGGGGAGGTTAAGAATAATATAGGAACTTAAATGTATGACCTAAGAACCTAAACTAAGGGGGGATGCTGGAGACAATGCGGTACTGGGTGGAGGGGGATAAAGGGGAGGAAAAAAATGGGACAACTGTAATAGCATAATCAATAAAACATACTTAAAATAAGAATCATTGTTAAACAAAATAATTTCTTGCAAACACGATCATAGTTGTTTATTGAACTTTCAGACTGTCAAGTGCCTGCCAGGAGTGCACTGAATAAATATTAAGTAAGTGAATTAATAAACTGAATACATGATTAAATAACATAACTTGGTAATGAGGCCTCCCTTGACCATCCTATATAAAGTAAATTCCCAGGTCCCTATATCTCCCTTATTATACTTTATTTTTCACCATAGCACTCATAGTCATCTGATATATCAGATGGTCTTTCTATTACTATTAGATTGTAAGTTCCATGACACCAAGGATGTTATCTGTGTTTTGTTTTATATTGTTTTTCACTGCTGAATTCCTAATGCACATAGTAAACATTCAATAAATATGTGTTGTATGGATATTTAAGTGAAGTTTTTAAATAAATAAATAAATAAATAAATAAATAAATAAATAAATAAATAAATAATGTATGTATTGAACTGTAGTAGAATATGCCACCCCAAAATATGCCATTTTGCACAAGCATTATTTTTAGCTGAAAGCAATTGAGAAGCATATACAAGAAAGTTTTTACCTTCACCCTAAAGCAAGACATAAATTTACAAAGGTATATCTCCTCTCCTCCCTACCAAGAAGGACAAAGGTTAATCCTGGAGACAATGTTAGACCCCTATCAGTAGAGAAACTGCATAACAAATTATACTATTGTTTACCATGCTTTTTCTGGTAATCTCCCTATAACTCCTCTGCCCTACACCTTTTTTCTCCTGTCTTGAGCTGAAGATGATATTTAAGCTGGAGTTCTAAGCCACCTATGAGAGTTATTCATTTTTTCCTGGGCATGTCCCATGTATATAGGACATATACATGTTCACAAACTTCTGCTTGTTTTTCACTTGTTAATGTGTCTCTGTTTACAGGAGTCTCAGCCAATAACTCAGAGGCTAGAGGGAATATTATTTTGCTCCCCTACACTACCTATCTGTCTATTAATCTATCTTCCAGCTTTAATCACTCAAAGATCTTGAAGCAACCTTAAACCAGTGGCAATGAGCATGCTTAATACCCAGAATTCATGTTGTAAATGCCATCCCTCACTAAATGGAAGCAAGACTTCTTGGAGAGATAGCCAATTCCAAGTCTGAAGCTGGGATAAACGCTACCATATGCTATGTGCCTGATAAAGTAAAATTCAAGATTTCTCTTAGGTAAAGTTTATAGTATGTCAATTATACCTCACTAAAATTGGTTTTGTTTTTATTCTTTATTAGGAGGAAGAAGGAAGAGAAGACCTGTCTAACTCAACAGGTCTTAAACTATGCTTTAAAAATCTTGAGGGACCCCAAGACCATTTCAGGAGTAAAAACTTCTCATGATATTACTGAGATGTTATTTGTCTTTTTCCATAATTACATTTGCACTAATTGTATAAAAACAAAGGTGGGTAAAAATGCCAATTAGGTAGTACAAATCAAGGAAGTGGCACCAAACTGTGCTGGTAGTCATTGTATTTTTTATTATGATGCACTCACAGTAAAAAACAAACAAAAAAGATGGATACAGAGACAGTGGGGGAAAAAGCCACTTTAACTTAAAATCATTAATTGTAAAAAAATCTCAATCTTAATTGTGTGGCTTTTTCTTATTCTATGTGAAAAGTGGAAATAAGACATTTCGGTGACATACCAAAGTAGGAAAGTTGCCTCAGGGGAAAGCACTTGTGCAATGTTTGAGTTCTGAGCTAAACTAACAGTTTTTTTTATGGAACACCATTTTTACTTGAAAGAACTGACAGATATACTATGATTATTTTGACTTGGGTACTTGGCACATTTCTCAAATATAAATTAACTGAACCTGTCACTTCAAGGAAAACAACCGACAGTGTTGAGCTTTTAAGCAAAAATTAGAATTTTGGAAAACTTGTATCTGCCACTGTGAGCTTAACAGTTTCCCAGTACTTAAGGGTTTTCTGAAGAGATCAATGGTGATAGTAACAAATGTGATTCTTTTAATATTGTTTAATGAGATGTGTCGATATTCAGAGGATCTGCATAATTCAGTCAGCTAGTATGTTCCATAGGAAGAATGCATGATGTGACAAAGCTATGTACAGGTGAAAGATCCATCAAAGTGCAAAGGGGATTCATGGATTTGATAGGATTTCAGATTCTACACTGCAATTAAATTTTAAGAAACTACCATTTGTCAATTTTGATGTGGTATCAAAGAATAATATCTATGATTATCTAAAAAGGCCACTAAAATACTCTTTCATTTTCCAAGCACTTCAACCAAAACAAAATATTGCAGCAGGTTAAATGCAGAAGCAAATATGAGAATCCCAGCATCTTCTTTTAGGCCAGATAGCAAAGACATTTACAAAAATATAAAACAACTTCTCACTAAATCCATTTTATTTTGGAAAATATATCTATTTTATAAAATATTTTATTTTTATTAATATGTAGGGTTTATTATTGTTATTTTAAAACTAACTGATGAACATATTTCTTAAACTTCCCTATTTTAATTTCTAAATAGTAAATATAGATAAACAGAACCTCCAAGATAAAAAGTTCAATAATTTTTAAGAGTAAAAATGTGTCCAGAGACCAAAAAGTTTGAGAACTTCTGGTTTTATCTGAACAGAGAAAGTCACTTTAGAATGTATCTACTTTTAGTTCAGGAAAAATCCATGAGTGGCTTTTATTAGTAATGTAAATATACGATGAATAGGCAACTGCTACTCTGGGAGAAAGGGTAAGAGGACCTTTTGTGACTTGAAAAAAGGCTGTCGCTCCAAGCTTGGTACACAGAGGTAGTCACTGTTTATAAACTTACATGAGAACCAGAAAGCATCCAGGGAGGAAAGTGAATCAGACTCTGACCCCTTCCCTGTGAGATTCAATGTCTTTGTAGCCACTCTGAAGGCTTGAAAACTGGTGGGAACAAAGAACATTAAAGGATTCAAAGGCGGACTCATCACAATGGAGAATTCTGTGCAGGTGATCCAGGTCCCACATCAGAGCCTAGAAGGCCACAGAGGAAGAACAGCTCCTACAGAGTAAGAAACTGAAGACAGCAAACTCTTGATCCAGCTACCTGACCCAGTGATTTGGCCTTGGGAATAACACCTAAACGTGAATGTAAACTAGAAGAGCTGTTGCTTGGAAGCCCACACGTGGGCCTCTGTGGAGATCTGGACTAGCAGATACATTGTTCCTGCAATGGGACCCCGGCCTGGGCTGAACCTCTCTTGTGCAGTGATATCACAAAGCAGTGATTTAGGAGTAGCAGCCGTTAAACCAGAGCCCCTGATCAACTAATTCGATTCTCTTGCTCTTTCTCTGCCTGATGTTTGAGACCAGAATTTACCCCTTTGGACTGAATAAGCCCCTATTATTCTTGGGTGATTGGCTGGGAAAGGACAGCTTCAAAAGAGACATTCTGGACTTCATGCAAATGTGAGGCTTCAGTTGTTTAATAGAAAAAATAAAAATAGTGTCCGTATTAGCATAGGAAGCTGGAAAACAAGGTACAGTTCTGTTGGGTGCTATGCTAGGCAGCCATGAACAAGATACAATCCCTGGCTTCGATGAGCTTACAGCTGTCAGAAAGAAGCAAGAAAAGAGGCATTTGTATCATAGAGACAGATGTTCTATATTATGGATAAGTACAGAGTGCTATGGGAACAGGGAGAGGAGTACTCAACCAAGTCTCAAAGGATAGGAATGAACATATCCCTAAACTGCATTAATGAGAACATTTATTGCTAGCTGATAAAACAAACAGTTCCTCAGTGTCAGCGATTGAACACAATAAATATTTATTACTTGTTCAATTCAGGCAGAGTTCTTGGTGCTCTCCTTTAAATGTGTCTCAGGGACACAGGCAACCTCTCTTTTGTGACCACACCAACTTATAGCTTCAAGGCTACCCAAGCATCAGACAGTGGGTATACAGGGCAGGGGTAGGGTAGAGTAGGGTGGAAATAGTAGTGTGAAAGGGAAAGACACCTCAGAAACTTAACTTGTGCCTGGAAGCAACACATACAGCTTTCATTTTTGTTCCATTAGCCAGGACTAGCCACATGGTCCCACCTAGATGCAAGAGACACGAGTCATGTAGGTTTCCTGGACCATAAGAAGAAAATTAAATGATTGGGTAAACACACAGCATTCTCTGTCACACAGAAGAAGCAATTTCTAAGTTAAAGGATGAGAGAGGGTAAAACAGAAAAGGCAAGCGTGGAGAAGTGGAGCATTTCAGATAGATGGCACTGCACATTAAAACCCCAGGGCTGAAAGGGCTTGATGTGACATGGCTACAGTGAAAAGTGTCAAGGGAAGTTGTGATAAGCCATGAGGTTTAAAAGGTAAACAGGGCCTTAGCATAAAGAGTCTAGAAACTTCAATTCAGTGTTGTTGCGGTGGGTATGAAGAAAAGAATATGGATTTTAGAAAGAATTAGAGTAGTAATTGAACATATTTGATGATTGTTTGAATAAGGAGTGGGGAAATGAGGGGTGAGAAAGAAGCAAGGATGGTGCCATTTACTGAGACAGACTTTGAAAAAAAAGGAGCTATTTTAAGGGGAAATATGATATACTTGTGGAACAGCCAAAGGAAGCCAGAAGGTATTTGAAAAGCTGGGCCTAAAGACAAATCTTAACTGGAGATGAAAGATGTGATAGTCATCAATACAGAGATAGTACTGGAAACTATAACTGTAGATTTCCAAGGGAAGTGTGAAGAGCCAGAATAGAATCAGTGATGTGCTGTTAAGTGTTTTAACAATCAGCTCTCCAGCAAAAGCCCTGATTTGTAAGCATTTGCTGATGTTTGTGGTGTAAATACTCACACTGAGGTCAGTTTCAAACTACCAACTTGTCATCACTGAACATGAAGTTGTAAAGAGATGTACCCAATTGGTTCTTGAGAGCTGCTGCAAGCCAGTTCCACACACCACTGAATAGAAGAGAGCCTTGCATACAACCCTAACATGAATGTTATTTAAGAGATAAACAGAACAAAAGAAATCTTGAAAGAAGAAACCATCCTAGGAACCACAGAAAGAAAGAAGTCAAATACAATAAAAACTAAACAATGTCCATTATATTTAACATCAAGGAGCTCGTTAGCACCCTGGATAAGATTAGTTTTAATGGAGACAGATGATAGTAGACCTAGAGGTTAATGTGAAATCAAATGTTAGAAACCACAACTGTAGATATTTCTTGGACACCAAGTATAGTCAGGGTAGATTTTATTTTCTGATAGAAAATAGAGTTGGACCAATCATTACAAACCATAATGACATTCACCACATTCACCCTTATTTCCCTTCATCCCACTCCCCACACATATGTCAAGATTTCTGTAGCCCTATGCCTCTCACAATCAACCTCAAATAAAGTGGTACCATTTATCCAGGAGGCATAGAGAAATTAATGGAGTGTATGCTAGATTGTGCTATTGTCAACTTGACTGGCTACAAGTGCTGAAAAACTGCTATTGCAGACTGAAAAGGTGATTTGTGTTATACAGCAAATCTTCCAAGGTTGTTTTATTATAATGTTTGATGAGATGCTGTGGGAACTTAACTGTTGTTTATATCAATTAGCCTATGATAAAATTGATCTCATACATCACTTTGCTTAAAGTCTCAGAACCTATTGACTACATTAAGTGAGAACCTACAGTAGAGCAGTAAAACAATTGGTAATACTGCCACCTCTGGTAACTTGGAAGGTAGAAAATGTACCTAAGGAATTTTTAGATTGTAGCTAGGGTGATTTCCAAGTGATTTCCAAACAGAATGCTTAAAGTACCAGTTGATTAATCCTATTTGCATGTGATAAAAGTATTGGAAGAGGGTGAGGGGGTCAGGGAGTGGAACAAAAGAGGGCACTATAGTTTTCAAGCAGAATTTAGAACAAATGGAAAATCCAGGATTTGCTTCTGTTGGAAAACAAAACTGTTTCACATCTCCAGCTGATCCAAGCAGCAAAAAAGTCTCAGAGTTAATAGCCTCAGAGTAGAGATGAAATCAAGGGTTTGGCTATCAGGCCCTTTGCTAAAAGTTCAGAAACATTAAAGGTGGTGCCTGGTAGACACTCTCAGTTAGTCAAAAGGGCTTCTAGTAATCTTAAGGACATGGTCCCAAAGAGACCTAATACCAAAACAGCTATGAAAAAGTCTAAAGGGTGGGCGTGTCTCAAATTGTAGATGTGATTTCATCTCATTGAGTGGACTATAAATCTGATATATATAAAGCCCACAGTTTTTTAAGGGACTTGCATAGCTCAGACTAAAAGAGACTGAGATGGTCCAAATTGCAAGTAGACCTCTTGGCCCCCAAGTTTCTATGGGTAGGAAGCAGGCTGAGGAAACTACTCAGCTACAAACACAGGCTATTTTTTAAGGAAAACAGGATGTCTTAGAAAGCAGAGCCAAAATCCCTGAGGGTGGAACTAAGAGCCTCAAAGAGCAATGAACTAGGAAAGCCACTTCACAGAGCAAAGCCAGGCCATAATCAAGGAACATTCCTTGTCGCAGAGAAAGGATCTGCCTACATGTGCCCAATTGGACTTCAGAATTGCTATGAACCAGTGATTGCTATGTACACAGTTGGATAAACACAATGTGGTCTATACATACAATGGAATATTATTCAGCCTTAAAAAGAAACTTCTGACACATGCTTCAACATGAATGAAACTTGAAGACATTACACTGAGTAAATTAAGCTAGTCACAAAAGGACAAATACTGTATGATTCCACTCATATGAGGTACTTAGAGTAGTCAAATACACAGAGACAGAAAGCAGAATGGTGGCTGTCAGAGGCTGGTGAGGGCAGGGGTGGAGAGAAATAGGGAGTTGTTGGATGTGTACAGAGTTTTAGTTTTGCAAAATGAAAAAGTTCTGGAGATGGATGATAGTGAAGATTGTACAATAAAGTGAGTGTACTTAATACCACTGAACTGTACACTTAAAATGGTAAATTTTATGTGATATATATCTTGTGACAGTTTTTTAAAAAGAACAAAAATAGCCACACCCAAAAAGCCTTATCTACATTAAGATCTGGTGCAGATCAAAAGATAGTGAACTTTCCCTGGCTGGGTAGCTTGGTTGATTGGAGCATGATACCAGACACCAAAAGATTGTGGGTTTGATCCCTGGTCAGGGCACATCCAGGAGGCAACCAATAAAATCAATGGACATATCTTCAGGTGTGCATTTTTAAAAAATTATTTTTAAAAAAAGATAGTAAACTTTAAGTCTGACACAAAAATCGGCATAAGAGTTTTGAAGGACTTGCAGTGAATATAAGAATATTTCACGTGTGGAAAGAATGTGAATAATTTGTATCTAGAGCATGGATTTTGGTAAACTGAAAAAATGGCCACAAAATTTTTGTCATTGCTGTATGTATGTCCCTTTGCTACATGACTTTGCAGCTCCCTGCCCATCAAGAGTCCATTTATCTGCATTTTGAACCTGAGTTTGGCTGTATATCTTACTTTGGCCAACAGGACATTAGCAGGTGATGCAGCAGAGGCTTCAAATATGCTCATGTATTGGGGCTTGCCTTCACTTCCTGCTGGAAATCTTGCAACCACCATATAGAAGAAGCCCAGATTAATCTCCCAAAAGATAAGAACCCCCTGGAGAGAGACCCAGCCATCCCAGCTATCTCAGCTGAGGCTGCAGACAGAAAGGCCATTCTAGCCCATTCAACCCCAGTCAATCTGACTTGGAGTGGAAGACCCACACTCCACCCCAATGAATCAGAAGAAAAAATACTTTTATTCTTTTAAAGGTTTTATTTATTTATTTCTAGAGAGAAGGGAAGGGAGGAAGAAAGAGAGGGAGAGAAACATCAATATGTGGTTGCCTTCATGTGTCCCCAACTAGGGACCTGGCCTGCAACCCAGGCATGTGCCCTGACTGGGAATCAAACCAGTGACCCTTTGCTTCACAGGCCTGTGCTCAATCCACTGAGCTACACCAGCCAGGGCTTTTGTTTTGTTTTAAGCCACTATGTTTTGGATGGTTTTTTACTCAGCAAAAGCTAACTGGTACAGGATGGTTTCAGATCGGCAAACTGGTGAATTCTACTGACATTTAGTTGGTGGAACCAGGTTTTTTAAATATCTAGCAATGCACACATGCAGTCCTACACAATGAAGAATTATCACATCCAGCGGCCAATAGCGTCCCTGCTGAAGAACACTGAGACCATGCCTGAGCTTGCCACATCAATTGGAAGAAGAAGAGTTAAAGGAACTTAGTATTTATTGAGTTCATATCTATACCAGACATTTTACATGAATTATTTCATTGATTCTGCACAACAAACCTCTATGATTAACTACTTAACAGATTAGAAAACTGAATATCGGACAGGTAACCTGGTTGTTTTATGTCACGTAGCTAATCAGTAGCGGCACCAAGACTTGAACCCAATATCTGTCAAATGTCATCTCAAAGAAGCATTCCCTGACCACCTACTCTGCAGTGCCTGCCACACCCAACACCAGTACTCTTTATTGAGTTACTCTTTTATTTTTTATAGCATTTATCAATATTTGAAATTGATATATTTATATACTTGTTGTCTAAGCCCCCTATCAGAAAGTAAGTCCCAGGCGCTTGTGAGATTTATTCAGCACTACAACTCCAATGCCTAGAATAGTGCTACACTCATAAAAAACACTTAGGAAATTATTGTTGAATGAATGAAGTAAATGAATGCCTGTCCACTAAACCCAGATGCCTAGACCTCATGCAAGCTGATTTCTCTCAGCTTCTGTTTTTATTGGTCTCAGACTCCTTCTCTCTACTGGCTCTGATTAATATCACCCAGCCTGAGAACTCTGACATGACTAAAGGAATTTCAGAAATTCTCTAATACAATCCCTCATTTTCCAAGGAAGAAAAATGAGGTTCACTGACATCTCCCCAGTGATATCCTTTCTCAAGCATTTTGTTGGTCTCAGCACTCTTGCTTTCCTAAGACTGTTTATTCATCTTTAAAATGTGGATAATAACCACCCTGCCTGTTCCACTAAGTTGCTATATGAATGATATAAAATCATGTGACTTCCTTAAATCTCACCAGCCTCAGGGAGTGAAAATTAAATATCACAATAACAATCATAGATGGTAACCTCACATATGCTGACTCAGGCTCTTAAAAAACTAAACTATTTAATTTTATCATAATTTAGACACTTGCTATATCAACAAATTCCCTCTCAACTTTATATGATCATTATAATTGCAGATAATAAGACAAGTATGGTTATCTATTGCTGTGTAACAAACCTCCTCAAAGCTTAGTGTCTTAAAACAACAATGTTTTAGACTTCTGGTCAAGATGGAGGTATAGGCAAACATGGCTCACCTCCTTGCACAACCACAACAAAAATTATAACTAGACTACAAAACAAATATCACCTAGAATCATCAGAAAATTGAGCTGTATGCAAGTCTGACAACCAAGGAATTAAAGAAGTCATATTTATCCAGACTGGTGGAAGGGGCAGAGATGTGGAGATGCATGGAGACCCAGAGATGCAGAGCAGGTGCTCACCCACCCATGTGTGTTAGATGACAATCAGGAGGGATACCTCAGGAGCAAGGAATCCCAGCCCAGGGTTCCACTGCCAGGAAGATAAGTCCCCATAACTTCCGGCTGTAAAAACTAGTGGCAGTAGGGGCAGCAGAAGAAACTGCAGGATTCTCAGGAGACTCCTCTTAAAAGGCCTGCAACAGACATACGACTTGTGCAGACTCATTCCCACCAGGCTTTAGCACTGGGGCAGCAGCTGGAAGGGCACCAGTGACGTAGAGGGAAAAATTGAAGTGTCAGGGCAAGTGCCAGGGGACAGCTTCTTCCCAAACAAAACTCCAGAGTCCTGACAGTAGCATTGTCTCCTTTCTGAGCCCTCCCACACACAGAGCCACAGAGCTGAGACACCACATCAGAGACTCCATCAACCTGGTTCACATGGATTGCCCCACCCAGGTGATTATCTAAGGCTCCGCCCCATCCACTTTACTGGTGCACTTTTCTACAATAGACCATGCTAAGACAGGGAGTCAAAGCAGCTCTACCTAATACATAGAAACAAACACACGGTGGGGGGAGGGGTGCTGCCAAAATGAGGAGACAAAGAAATATGGCCCAAATGAAAGAACAGGACAAAATTCTGGAAAAATAACTAAATGAAATGGAGATAAACAATCTATCAGATGCAGAATTCAAAACACTGGTTACTAGAATGTTTAAGGAAGTAATTGAGTACTTCAATAAAGTAAAAAAGACTGAGGCAGAAATGAAGGTTACACTAAGTGAAATAAAGAAAAATTTATAGGGAACCAACAGTGGAGTGGACGAAGCTGAGAATCGAATTAATGATTTAGTACATAAGGAAGAAAAAAAACATTCAATCAGAACAGGAAGAATAAAAAAGAATCCAAAAAACACAAGAAGCAGCTAAGAAGCCTCTGGGACAACTTCAAACATACGAACATTTGAATAACAGGGGTGCCAGAAGGAGAAGAGAAAGAGCAAGAAGTTGAAAACTTATTTGAAAAAATAATGAAAGAAAATTTCCTTAATCTGGTGAAGGAAATAGACATTAAAGTCTAGGAAGCACAGAGAGTTCCAAACAAGATGGACACAAAAAAAAGGACCACATCAAGACACATCATAATTAAAATGCCAAATGTTAAAGATAAACAGAGAATCTTAAAAGCAGTGAGAGAAAAGCAGAGAGTTACCTACAAAGGAGTTCCCATAAGACTGTCTGCTGATTTCTCAAAAGAAACTGCAGGCTAGAAGGGACTGGCAAGAAGTATTCAAAGTGATGAAAAGCAAGGACCCACAACCTTGATTACTCTATCCAGCAAAGCTATCATTTAGAATGGAAGGGTGGATAAAGTGCTTCCCAGACAAGGTAAAGCTAAAGGAGTTCATCATCACCAAACCCTTATTAGATGAAATGTTAAAGGGACTTATTTAAGAAAAAGAAGATCAAAACTATGAACTTTAAAATGGTAATAAATTCACAACTATCAACAATCAAATCTAAAAAAATAAACTAAGCAAACAGAGCAGAAACAGAATCATAGCTATGGAGATCATTTGGAGGGTTATCAGTTGGGAGGAGGGGGGAGAATGAGGGAAAAGGTGCAGGAATTAAGAAGTACAAATTGGTAGGTACAGAATAGACAGGGGGATATTAAGAACAGTATAGGAAACGGAGTAGCCAAAGAACTTAGATGCATGACCCATGGACATGAACTAAGGAAGGGGGATTGCTGGAGAGAATGGGGGTACCAGGTGGAAGGGGGTAGGGGGGAAACATTAGGGCAATAGCATAATCAATGAAATATATTTTTTGAAAAAACAATGGTTTATGGCACAGGCGGCAAACACAGGCCTGCAGGCTGAATCCAGCCCTCCTCGTTTTATCCAACCTGGCACCTTGTTTCTACCTGGAGGCAGCGCCAAGCTCTCACTTAACTGTTAAGGAGTAGTTACATTTATACAGTCCTAAAATTACACTCTGCCCTTTGAAGGCAACCACGACGCTGATGTGGCCCCCCAGTGAAAATGAGTTTGACACCCCTGGTTAATGGGAACATCTGCAATAGTGTTAACAATAAAAATAAAGAAAAAAACAAACAACAATGAATTACTGTTTTTCATGATTCCGTTGACTGTGTAGTTGGTTCTTCTGCTGATTTTACCTGGGCTCACTCATTCAGCAACATTCAGCCCATTGGTACACTGGTGCCTGGGCTCAGCAGGAGTAGCTCAGGCAGCTGGGACCCTCTCTCCTCTTGATCTTTCATTCCAGGCTTCTTCAGTGACATGGCATTCCAAAGGGACAAGGTGGAAGTTTCAAAGCTTCTTGAGACCTAAATTCTGGGACTTGCACAACATCACTTCCACCATATCCAGCTAGTCAAAGTAAGTCACATTTGCAGCCCACATTCCAGGGGATGAAGAATAGATGCCACTTCTGGGTAAAACAGCAAAGTCACATTGCCGAGAGCTGTGAATCATGAAATGTGAGAAACTTGTGGCCATTAAAACAATTATTGTGCCCTGACTGGTGTGGCTAAGTGGATTGAGCACCAGCCTATGAACCAAAACGCTGCTGATTCAATTCTGGGTCAGGGGACATGGCTGGGTTGCAGGCGAGTTCCCAGTTGAGGGCATGAGAGGGGCAGCAGATCACTGTTTCTCTCCCTCTCTTTCTCCCTCCCTTCTCCTCTCTCTAAAAACAAATAAATAAAACCTTTTAAATAAAAACAGTTGTGATTCCACATTGTATTATTTTCATAGCTCAGTCCGATGTTAAGCATTGTTAATGACATAATTCTTAAAGCATAAAGGGAAGCAGTAATCAAATAAATCTATCCTCAAATAGCTTTCTTATAAGATTTTTTAATAAAACTGATTCTCAAATAGGCTTTTTATAAGATTGTTATAAAAATCAACAAATGTGTATCCTTCCCTCTACACATATACACCAGAAGTAGTTCTCCCTCACCAGTAACCATTTAATTTCTAGTTTTAATTATTTTTAATGTAGAAACTTTCCTTTACTTTCTAGTTAGCTATGGCAGTACTTTCATCAGTATTGTAGCTTGGCAGTACCTAAGTTTCCTACTTACTTTGGCCAACTGCCACCTAGAATATTAAGTTCCCTGAGACAAGCTGTCAAAGGCAACAACACTCCTGGAACTGACTATTGCATTTTCCCCCATACTTGTTGGGAATAGCAAGGCTTCCCACTGGGCAAAGCATTCCCCTCTGAATCTAGAGGGGGAAAAAATCCCAGGAACAGCCAGACTCTACCATGCCACTTCTGATAAAGTTTACAGAACTACTTTTTAATAGCTGGTTGGCCTTAACATTTAATGGGGCCTTTTTTGTAGGTCAGTGATTTTTGGAACCAACAGATACTTTGTAAAAATGAAAAATATTTATTTGGAGAAATAGTCCTCACACTTTTTCTTAATTATCAAAAGAAATGCAAACTGCTCCTTTCTTCTACTTTTAATCATTTGTTAAAGAACTTGGGAAGATTCAGTTCAACTCCCAAAGTACAAAAATTGTAGAAGGCAGCATTTGTTTTTACATGTCTTGAAAATCTGCCATTTGTAGACAAAATATATTAAAATTCTTGTGGCATGAGTCCAGAATAAGAAAATAATTAACTAAAGTAAGTAGGCTTTCTGAGTTATCCATAAATACTTCTAAATTTAAACACCATTCACCTCAAAACATTACTTCTGAGATTTTATGATCACTGTATTTGGTACTATTGACTTAGCTAATAACATCTGTTCACAAGTAAATAAAACATATACATAGAAGGAGAAATTGGTGCCAAATAGTAAGTTATCAAATTTTCCACTCCAAAGGAAAAGTAATAAAAAACAGATTTCTATGATAAATTAAGGAGAATTTAACTTTATTTTAATGTTTCTATTGAATTTGATATTCTACTTCTCATTAAAAAATTTTAAATTCTTATAATGTGCAATTAATTACTTAATGAAAGCTATCAAATATTTTCATATAATGAACATGTTATGGTTGCAATCAGCTTTGTTTCATTTATAAATGATCATTATGTTTACATATTTAAATCCACATGTGTATTATGACAACTTTATTTGAAACCCTCCTAAATTTAATATGTTACAAACTTTTGGATAATATTCACATTTTCCCAATTCCCCTTAATATATTGGACATAATTAGGTATAATGATTCAATTGATTTTCTTCTTTGTAGCTGTTTAGATTTTCATTTATATAGTCAGAAACTAACTTTTAAGCTTTTGGATATATCACTTCTTCCAAGGGTTTCCCCCAGAGCACTATAAGTTTGCAATCAGAAGGAAGTATGGGCCAGTGATTAAGAAAAATTTCCAGGAATGAATCCTTGCTAAAGATTGCACACAATTGAATATTTCTCATTTCAAGTTATTCTTACTATGTTATCTCCAAAGGGTCAGGCATTAAGCTTTCAGTCACCCTGATCACCTTAATTAGACTAGTTCCAGATTTATGAGAACTATAAAATTAGAAAACTTTCATTTAAAAAAATGAAATGCTTTCCCAAAGCACATCCAGTATTACTCAAGACTGTATTATTTCAGCTAGTTAGATACATTTTATCCACAGCTCTAGGCAGGTCTGTAAGAGTTCTGTGACTGCCGCTTAATGGAACCAATTTTCACTCTAGCAGAACAAATTCAAGTTCTAATACTAACTTGAATTCCAGTTTCCTTTGGATTCCAGGAATCAGATCCTTTAGGAAGAAAATGTATTAGAGCATCTGCCTATTAAGTGATATTCCATTTATTTCATCTAAATAGCTAGCAGGAACAATTGACTGAAGTCAAATCTAAAACAGAAAACAAATAGTGTTTAATTACTGAACTTGCTTTATTCCTCTCTTAGATTTCTTTCACTCTTCTCCTTCTTGGCCTCAATTTTCTACAAACTTTCCCTGTCTCAACTGAAGTCCACAGACCTTTTTAAAACAGGGAAAAGTGTTTCAGTGCACTCACTTGCCTACACTAACAATCATCTTACAGACACAGTCCATTGGCCATCGCTTACATTTTTATTACCCTGCATCTGATGAACACTGATGCACTTGGGTGTCCTCCTCTGCACTGGAAGAAAAATAATAATTTAGATAGAATTCTCAAAGTTAGCATGTTTTGTCAATACCTTCGTTGCTCCTTGTGTCCATTCATCACACCTTGTTTGCTATTGAAATCTTTCCTTATTTTCCAACATTATTAAAATTTGTCATTATTAAAGACATCTCAAAAAGAAATACATACCTCTGCAACTTCTAAGATACTGTCCACTAAGAATCATATTTTCAGTAGTTCAAATTCTATTGTATTTTCAAGCTCCTGAAACAAACATAATATTCTTCTGTATGGTCTAAGATGGAATTTCATGTAGACAATGATGTGATAAGAAAGCTGATGGTGATCTGATGATTTTGGCATTGCCCTTCAATAACTGTGCTCCTCTGAGAAAACCAGCAATGGTTTTCTTACTATTGGAGCACATAAAAGTGTATGTTCTCTCTTACATTTGAAGGAAGAAAAAACACTGGAAAAACAACTTAACAGTTGTATTTGTATTCATCCAGTTTCATTAAATATACTTTGGACACATTTTTAATAACAATTACATATTATTATACAGACCACTTAAGGGATTAATGTATTGTTTTAGTTTTATTTTTCACAAAAATCAGATTTAATTAAAGCTTCATGAAAAGGCCAAAAACACAAATTATTCTACAGTTTCTAATTTTCCCCTCCTTCAGGAGGAATTAAGTAATTTGAACCAGATAGGTTAAATTGTTGGAGGTAAAGCTCAGAGAATAAATCTCTCCATATAGAATGCACACACTACTTCAGTCATTTTCAATTAATGTAAAGTAGTTTTGCCAAAATATGACTGCAAATGGGAAGCCATCATATTGAACAATTGGGACAATTATGATTTGTTTGTATTATTTGCTGATATTGATATAAGAATTCTGATTAAACCTTTCATTAATGCTATTTCCACTTAACCATAAAGAAATAAACTCAAAGCAAAGGTTTACTGGTTTACCAAAGATCCCTGATGAAATGCACACACAAAACAAAACAAAACAAATCCTGGACAGTGTTGTTTCCAACTTCAAAGGAAACTTAAAACATGGGTATGAATTTATAGATCATACATTACCAGCTGATTAGGGAAAAGTCTGCACACGACATGTGTGTGTTTTGTGTGGGATTCTATGTGTCTGTTTTGTGTGGGAAAGAAAGAAAGCCAGAAAGAGTGTTAGGGGAGAGCCACAATTGTATAATGGGAGTTATTTCTCTTAGGAGATTTATTAATGGGAAGTAAATAAAAAGATAAGTCAGGACTTTTCTCTCTGGTGACAATACTAGGAAAAAAGCAGCCATCATGTATAATTTACTACAGAATCTCTTGTCTTAGAAATAGACTAGAGGGAATACAAACTCTGTTGCATATGCACATACGTACAGATGTGTATACACATTTCCTCTTCTGAAATTTTTATCAAATCTGCTTTATATCAAAATGAGTTGAGCTTCAAACAGGGGCTGGGTGAGAAAGAACCTTCTAAAAACTTTTCTGAACCCAGCAAATGTTTTAAAAGTGAACTAATAAGCATTATCTCTCAATTACATAAACATGCTCCAAGAGGGGGCTACCTCTCTGTATTTTGATTTTGAAAGAAAATGCTCAGGCTTTTACAGAACAAAGAAGGGAAGTCTTCTCCGTGCTTCCTTACCTCCCTCCTACCTCCCTACACTTTGACCACTCCATTTGCCTACATTTTATTTTTAAATAAAGGTCTGTCTCTCTCTCTTTTGATTTCCCTTTTCCTACCCCCACAACCACAAGTTTGTCAAAATGGTTTTCCACATAGGACTCTTAACACATCAACTTACGAAGGGGGCATCTGCTACCCTGGGACTTGACCCATTGTCCCGGGTGGTCCCCACCCCTTCTTTGCGCCCTCTGCTCTCCTAGCTTCCATGGGGGACCCCCTGAGGGTCTGAGCACCCCAAGCAGGTCGCGCGGTTAGTTGAAAGTTTGCTCTAGCACCGCGCAGTGTGTCTACCAACTTCTGCTTTTCCCCAGGGAAAACGGCTAGAGACTCCAAGTGCGTCTGGAAGTGCTTCTCCTGGTCCGCTTGGAAGTCTCCGAGCCCGGGGACTGGCCGCCTACTCTTCCCGCCTAAGCTTCGGAGGAACCTAATCTGGGGCCAACACAACGCGCTTGGAGCCCCCAGCACCCTAGCGTCCACATCTGCCCTTCGGACTCAGCGAGAAAGAGCGCGATGGGACTTGCGTGGGGCACGCGGCCTCAGCGTGACCGGTGGAGCGGCGGTGGACACCGACGCCGTGGGAAGCCGAGGAAGGGCGTGGGGAGAGGCACACCGTGGGGCTGTCCCAAGCGCTGGGGCGCCCCCGCGCCCGTTCGCCCCAGTCCAGGCTCCGAAGCAAGCAAACGTGAGCGCGGACCGATTTCCCTCTAGAGAACAGGCTTTTTTGTTGAGAAGGAAAAACATTGGCAAAGAAAGTCAGCTCTCTCGTTTTTCGTCTGTCTGCCTCCCAATTAAAAGTGACCGCCTAGGCGTCAGCTTTGCGGTTTTCACAGTGTAAAAAGGATTAGAGGGAAAGCTCCAGCCCCTCTCGACTTTCGCTTGCGGTTTGCAACCCCTGGGGCTGGTGTGACCCA
This sequence comes from Glossophaga mutica, assembly GCA_039655065.1. Classification (NCBI taxonomy): domain Eukaryota; kingdom Metazoa; phylum Chordata; class Mammalia; order Chiroptera; family Phyllostomidae; genus Glossophaga; species Glossophaga mutica. The sequence continues at coordinate 167,188,424 of CM077303.1, forward strand.
GAGGCACCTGCCGAGGCCAGCTTCCCTCCACCGCGGCCCGGCTGGCGGTCGCGGCTTCCCTGGGGCGAACCCAGCAGGGTGAAGCCAAGGCCGCGCCCCTGGGGAAGGGAGATTCCCTCGGTGCTAGTAAACTTCATGCAGGAGCCACAGCCCGCTTCCCTCCTCCGAACCCTCAAGCCTCCCTTGCGCTCCGGCCTCAGGTCTCCCCCGCGGCCCGAGGTTTTCCCGGGGCAACTCCTCGGATTCCCCTTTCCAGGACACCGAGCAAAGGAAAGAAATTGACTGCGAATTGCACCGGGACGAGTTACCTTCGTGTCCCGCTCAGGGCTCTTAGTTTTTCCCCAAGATTTTCGAGTTCACAGAGGACACATATTCAAGAAACGATGAGTTCACATTCACATTTGGTTAAAAAGGAAAACTGCTCTTTCATCCTTCCACGTTCCCTGCTTTCACCAAATAAATAAAGCATCCCAATGAGCCTAGGTGAAGCCAGGGAGCCTGAGATGTGCAAGGAAGGACCTGAAGGACCACCGCTCCTCCCCGTGCTCTTGCACCCGCACCTGCCCACGAGTTTGCGGGAAGTGAGCACTGAGTGCGATTTCAGGATCAGGCAGTCTCATTCAGAACTCTGGGATCCGAAACACCCATGGATAGGTCAGGCCTCGGCGACCCTTTCCCGCTGGCCTTCTGCCTTTTGCAAACGAAATAAAATTTTGCTTTCAAGGTACAGAAACGTCGTTCTCGTTCTGGTCTTTCTACTCTGACGCGTGACTTACACATCCTCTATACCTTTTATAGCAGCAAGGGACTATCAACTGTGATTGTCGAAATCGATAGCGGGGCATCCGTGGACGAGGTTCTGCAGGCAGTGATTCCAAGAGATCAATGAAATAGCAGCAGGTCCAGCAGACTCCAACCGTTCCGGACGATCAGGCCTGCTTCGTGAGGGTGACTTGCAGCGGTGGGACCTGGGTTGCCAGAGAGCCGAACGCGCGGGTGGGAACACCACCAGTTCCACCTTAAAAGCGAGAGCCGCACCGTGGCTGCGGAGGCGCCGGGCACCTGCAGGAGGCGCTGCTGCCCTGCGGTTCCTCCCGCTCCGCCTAGAGCTGATTCTTCGCGGCTCAGGGTCCTCCGCCCCGGGAGGGGGTGGGGACCCTTGGGGGAAGAAGGGAACGAGTGCAGCCGTTAGGTAAGGAACCCGAACCCTCCCGATTTTGAAGCTGCCTCAGTGAAGCGTCAGCTGGAAGGAGCTTTCCATACTTCGGCCGCGAGAGGAAACGTAGGGAGGCGCCCTCCCTGCCCCCACCGCCTGCCTCCCGCCACCTCGGCTCCCCGACCCGGGCCTTGCCTCCCAGACCCTTTGTTCTCGAGGTTGGGAGCTGCTGGGTGGGGGGTTCCCCGGGGAGAGGTCCTTGTGCGCCATTTGGAAGGGAGGGGACTCTTGTCCAACTCCCTAGCCCCAGCCTTCCCCTGATGGCTCCTTCCTTCGCGTCCCGAAACTGCCTTTCCCACCCGGGCTCCGCCAACCTCGGAACTCCCGCTTCCAGGTTTCCTCCGTCTGTCTGCTCGCCTCCCTTCCCAGTCCCCCGCTACCTCTGAGGTCTCTGGGTAGAGGGTGGGAGAGGCAGAAGCGAGGGGCAGGAGAAAGCACGTTGCCTCCGCGACTCAGAGAATCCCCAGGGATGATTTTAGGCCACCACTCCCGGGACTAGCCGCAGAAGAGGAGGTTCCTGGGGCCGGCGCAGGGCCCGCGCCCCCGCCGCGTCGCTGTGGAGCTCAGGGGTGCATAACCCAGCCCGGCCGGGCCCCGAGCCTCCAGCTGGAGACTAGGGTACACAGTGGTTCGCGCCCGGGGAAGGCGAATTGCAAGCCAGTGTCCTCTTCTTCCGCACACCCACCCTCTCCGGTGCCCCCCTCCTCGCCTCAGCAGTGCCTGACCCGAGAGCTCCCGCGATTGTATCTTGAGAACAGTTACAACTGCGCTCGGCTTAATTTCTTACTCGGGCAAAAGTGGCGCGGCTTGAAGCGAAAGGACAGGAATGCGGGGGGAGTAGAGAAGCTGGGGAGGGAACAAGAGCGGAGAAATAGAAGGACGTGGCCAGGTGGTCGGACGGCCGAGCTGTGAGGGCCTCTTCGAGTCCTGGGTCCGAGTTAACGAAGCAGGACCAACCGGCAGGCCCACGCCCCGGGCCGGGCAGCCGCGGCTCAGGTTGAGCCCTCCATGTCCTCAAGCGTTCACACAGTGCCACCCACGCACCCAGCACGCTTTTGACCAGGAAAGGGGCTCCGCGAGAGCCGGACACAAAGTCGGTGTCCCTCACCCCCTGGAACAGTGGAGGCGGCGTGGGGCCATCAGCTCTAGGCTTCCTGGAATCCCCTCCGGCCTCTCCGCGTGACCCTGGACCTTACTGGCTTGTTTAGAGCCGCGCCAGCAGTTCTCTCGGCAGCGGGTTCCCCGGGACACACCCCGTCCCCACCCACGAGAGCTGGCGGCCAGCTCGGGATGCCAGGCGGCCGGGCGGGCGCCCTGCCAAATTCCGCGTTCTTCTCCAGGAGACGCGAGTTGCGTCCCAAGCTCAGGAAAGCCAGTAGTTAGGGCTCGGGACTAGCTCGCAACACCTCCCTCCCCCACAAAGCGTCAGGGACGTCTCTGCAGGTTGAATTCCTGCTCCGTATCACTTCATTTAATTAATCTTTTAAAATACCGCCATCACGTCGCTTGCAGAAAATTAATCAAACCTGAATCCTTGTTGCATAGCAAGAATTTCGATCCTAGTCTTTTAAAAAGGACTTGACTTTGCAAAGTCACGTCTTTTACAGTTCCCTCATTCCCCTTTTAGCAAAGGAAATATTGCAAAAGTCAAGACATGTTTGTTTGGTTCTTTCTGTCATCAGAATGAAACTTTGCTTATTTCTGATCTTTATTTTCCATCTTTGAACAAAAAATATAATAAGTAAATCACCTACCTCTTAATTCAAAATATAATTACTTTGAATGATCTTTGTTTAAGAGCCCAGATAAACTAAGATAATCTTAATTTTAATGTGACACGACCCCTATTTTTCCTTGTGAATAATGAGAATAAAGCAGTCATTAATTAATACCAAGATATCTCCATAGAAGGTGGTATCTGGTCTCCCTGAGACGCTGAAGCATCAGTTGTATTAGTAATTGATACTGTATAATTGAACATGGAGATAGTCGTCTATTTTTAACCTCAAAGCTCAGAGTTTATTTGGTGATTACCGACCAAGCTCCTAATAATTAATTTTGTTCCTTCTTGCTGCATAAATAATTCTTAGGATTCCCAGTTCCCATACAACACAAAGACTCCTCATTAAAAGCTACCTCTCAAAATATAAAGTTGTGAAGCTATATTGTGCATCAACCCTTTCTATTCCATTATTTATAACACAGTGGCTCTATCTTATATCATCTTGTTAATTCCCCTTTCCTGTGATTACCTACTAAAAAAATAGGAGAATATAATTATATCTTTTATCAGTTTTGTCTTTCTGTGTCCTCTTGGTTCAACTTAATACAATACTTGAGATTTCCAGTCTTTTGAGTTTCTGAGACTTGAAGATAAATTCCATTGAAGAATTAAACATTTTTGTATAGTGAAGTTGCCATAGGTTATACTCCCACCTACTTAACACAGCCTACATTATCTCACACTTTCCTGTAGTTAAAAATAGACTTGCTCAAACATTCCTTTTCCATCATGAATCGAAGATCATTTCTCAACAATTTCCTGGGTTACATTTACAATTTAATTCAGTTTTGACATTAAAAAGAAATTCCCTACCAAGAAATAGAGAAGTCTTCTAAATAATAATGGAAATTTAGATTCCACCTTTAAAGTATCTATTTCTTACCATTAATTTGTTGATGATCCTCCCTTTTTATCCAGTGGAGGGGGGTTATATTTTTCTCATACATGCAAAAAAACCTTTCTGGGGGTGTGGGGGGGGAACTATGTATTTCTCCAGTATGTTTTCCCAAATAAGTATGAAGTATTTTATACCACCTAAATATTCTTGGTACCTACACCACCAAACCCTTACATTTTACTTGTCAGTGCTCCTAAAGTGATGAAACTTTAAGTCAATATATGATGGAATAATTCTCTCCTCTTGGATTTTATATTCTCCCACCATAATTTAGACTGAAATGGGATTAAATCAGGATCTAGAGTTCTAATCTTGGTTGATGTTTTGGTGTATTCACCATAATGAGTCCTGTTCCCTGGGGTCATGAAGCTCCCAAATGTCAATCAAGCAAACTGATTCAGAAATGCCATTGTTCGACTCCCACCTCGCTCGCCTTCCTCTCATTTTATTTAACAATACCGGAGTTCTCTGATCAGTCATTCGGAATATGAGGCATTATCTGGGGAAAATTCACAAAGTGTCTTGATCTTTCTTTGGGAGATACTGTTAAGGGCTTTTCGAAAAGCAGAAAGTGCTTGTTTATATTTCTGTCTTTGGGCCGCACTATGGATGGAAAGAACCAATGAATACTACTTGAAAGAAAATCATACCGTAAATCCGTCAAAAATTAATTCGTCCAGTTGAATGTTACATTTCTATTTTCGTCTTGGAAGCACCCTGACTTGTCACCGGAGGAGAAGTATGACGGGGTCTGGGTCTATTTGACATGCCCCCACTTTCAACCCCGTCTGTTTTACCCCATTTAGTAATACTAATGTGTTTAGTCTACACTAGTTAACCAAGAATTTATTTGGGGGCCAGGAAGAGCCAACCTTTGCCCCTGCAGCACTACCCAGCCCACTCACACACGTCGGGAGTCGCTGCAACTCTCATTTCCCACAGGCAGCCCTGGGCCTCAGTCCCAGCTCTGGGACAATTCCCAAAGCCAAAGGTGTCGAGTGTGTCACTCGTCCCGAGCAGCCCGAATTAATAATCAACTTTCTTGTGGAGGCTTTGAGCCCTGTTCCTGAGTTCCCTGAAGATGCCCAGTGCGGAGCCCGGCTCCTGCGAGGACTTCCACTTAGAGAGGCAGGCGTGCAGAGAGGTTTCAAGGGAGAAGCTGTCGCTTACGTCTTTCATAGAGAGGACTGTGGGGAAGGAGGCAAGAACCTCCCTCCCATTATGGGTTTTCGCATAGGAATTCACCCAAAGTCGCGATAGCCTCCGGCTGGGTCTGCTGGACGCGCCTTCTTGCACAAATCCTCAAGTTCTCAGCGCCTGTCTCCAAACTCACCAGTCTGGCTCCCGCTTAGTCTCCGCGCTCACACTTCGAGCCGAGGTGACAAGGGAAAGCAGTGGAGGTGGGGACAGGGGGTGGAGTCGCTCTCTGGTGGGACTCAATCAATCACCTTAAAGTAAAGGGTTCAAAAGTTCTAGCTACGCCTTGGAGGGGAGAGAACGTGCTTCTTTCTGCAGCCCGCGGATTCTCAGCAGCGGTGCAACTACCCGGGTTCTTAGCTGCCCTTCGCAGGAGCCACTTTCCGGGGACAACATCTCCTGCTCGCGCAACCAGGCCTGGTTGACCGAGCAGGGTGATAGCTGGGCTCCCCGAGGACCCGCAGTCCCTCAGCACAAACGTGCACCTCGCCGGGACCAGCGGAGGTGCGCGCTTTGCTTTTCCCTTTCTCAGCAAGCGGGCAGGCCTGTCCGCCCAGGCCTGGCAGCGCGGGGCCTCTCAGAAACCGGAGCTCCCTTGGACCTGCTCTTCAAGAAGGGGCGGAGTACAAGGCAAGCAAGCTGCCCTGGAGACAGGCTGAGAGAATTCCTCAGAAAACCCCTTTCGAAAACACCAAAACCTCACAAAAGTTGTATCTCCGCTCTCCACCCCCACCCCACCCCACCCCCACCTCGCCCCCGCCTCGCAGCCTTCCATCCTGTCAGTCCCCTCCAAGCCACCCGGCCTGGCCCTCACCTGCGACCTTCCTAGGGCCTAGCCACCTTTCTCCTTCCCCACCAACGCTTTTTAAGCTCCATCTCCTGACCTTTGCGAGGCCTCGGCTAGCGTAGCCAGGGTGCTGCAAAGGAAATGAAATTGTTCTGGAGATTACAGTGGGGCTTTTGGCTAAAAGAAGTGTTCCCCCACTCTTTTTCTTGTGCTTCCATGTTGAGAGTAAACTTGTATTTCGTGTCACAAGAATAGACAAATTTTCTCGCTTATTTGCAGTTTTGCAAAGTTCTACACACAGATCAGTGAACCTTAAGCACCCTGTTTCAGACCCACATTGTGGAGGTTTGTCAGGGTTCCTGGGCAGTGAGCGTAATGACAGGTGAATCCAGCAGCCCCAGGGGAAGTCAGACCTAACCCGCAAGACTTACAATAGGGCAGGGGCCCAAAGGCCCTCAAGCAGCTTCAAGCAACAGGTACCCACCCTATAGCAGAGCAGGCTTTCAGGATCCCAAAACTTAGGTCCTGGATATAGAACCTGTTTCTCAGTGACGTGGGACAGTCCCCACCAGAATACCATCTCCCCCACAGGAGATTCCACTTCTTCAAATCACCCCTCATTCACACAAACACAGGAATCTCTGCACTCTGAGTCACCTGCCCAGACACAGTCAGGGTTCCTTTTAGCTTCAACAGGCCCTCACAGTATAAGTTTATCCTGCTTTTAACCTGCTTGTTCTCCTGGACATGATTTAGAAGAAGAGGAAGAAGGTGGAAGAAGAGGGGAAGGAAGATACAGAATAAAAGAAGGCTAAAGGGGGATGGTAGTATTTATCCCAATTGCCTGTAACTCAATCTTTCCCACACTCCAGAAGACAGATAACTGGTTTCAATAACTCTAGCTTCCCAAAGTAGTTTTTTTTTTTTTTTTTTTTAGTAATATTTTGCTCTTGGACCTGAATGGAACCAACCTGAAGAGAAGTAGCTTTAGGAAGATAAACAGCTCTAGAGGGCAGAATAGCCTCCCTGTATCCAGGCATTATTTCACAGAGGGCCTGGGAGTTTCAAGCTGCAGGAGCCTAAGTTCTTACTTGCACAACCAACCTCAAGCCTTTACCCAGCCCTGGGCAGTTCAAATTAGGTTGAAAGGAAATGGGGATGCTTAGGGCTCCCTTTCCTGCCTTGACCATTCCCTGGTAAGGAGATCTAAGTACAGAAATATAGCTAGTCCCTAAGACCATGCTCCATGCAGGTAGCTAGAATGGGAGAAGACTGGAAGACTGATGGCAGAGAAGGGAGGAAGCACAAAAGTGTTTGCTTTTGCCCAACTGTGGGATTCCAGCCTACTCAGCACTCAGACCTTCCAGTCCATCCTCACTCACTCTGGGTAAAAGAGACATCAGCCTCTGTGTTATCAGAAGAAGTGGTGGTACGTGTTGTGGGTACCAGTTCCAATCCCAGGCTAGTGTATAAGGAAGGCTATAATGGGTTGGGGAAGATCTGGCAGAGGGAAAAAGAGGCCTGAGCAGCAGCCACAACCCCCAGTCACTCTGAGGAACTCATCCTCATTAAAGAAATCCTTTGTATGATGCTGCATGTCTTTTCCAGATTTGTGGCAACCACACTGAAGGAGGAGGCAGCAGGCAGCTGCCGAGGCTGCTGCTGCTGCATGTCGGCATCCAGCAGTGTGTCCCTAGCAGCAGACTTGGTGTCCCCAGTGTGAAGAGCCCAGGTCTTGCCCATTAGGCTGTGACTGAAAACAATTCCCTCCCTCCAAGCAGCCTCCTCAGTGACTGCGGCAAATCCCTAAACAGATTCCTGGACTGAGAGAAACACAGTTCATAGCATGAATGTCTAAGAGTTGGCCTTGGTAGAAAAAAGAATAAAAAATCCCACCCAATTCTGAAATCACAAACAAAATCATGCGTGGTAATGCATATTTATGCCTGTATATATGACAGCTTCATACTTTTGGCCCTAGAATGACATTTCAAAAATATTTTATCCATACATAGCACCAAAGGCTGTCTTTAAGGTTTGGCTATTGTGAATTAACCTTCTGTAAACCATATTGTGCATTTTCCCTCCAGATTTTAATGAAAGAACTGTGCAAAATCAACTGCTTTGTCCCAGAGCTGAAACAAAGACTAACACAGGAAAGGAGCAGCCTTTCCAAAATGTACTCTTCTCTGGTTTGGGGGGATAGCTCCTAGAGTGACCAGCCCATAATTGTGGTTGATATTTAATACTCTTTAGTACAAAGGCCCATCTTTTCACCAAGCAGAGGCACCACTGAGATGTGACTAACCTTTAGAGTTATATCCCAAACTGGGAGTTTGGCTTCATCTTGGACTGTCTAGGCCTCTTCTAACCTGAACAAAAAGGATCTGAAGAAAATCACATTTTTCCCCTTGCAACAAAGCATTCCTAATCACTTCAGCTTGTTGGTGAATTTTTATTCCCGTGTCCACCTGGGGTATTGAAATCGATCACTGCAATATTTAATATATTACACTCCTAGGGTCATTGCTCTCCTAAGACTGAATTCTCTTCCTCATACCCCCAACTCAACCTGATTTCTCCCTTCCCACTCCCATCTGTCTAGGCTCTCTGTATTTCTGTCCACATAACGCCTTTAATTCTAGGGCTAGCCTGGTAACTTAACGTTTATTTTGTTTTCTAGTATGGAAAACACTGAAAGCTCTAGGCAGCATGGCACTTAAAAGGGAAAATGAGGAGCTCAGTAGATTGGAGAAAATTAACCTGCCACAAACAACCTCATTAAAGAGCTGCCTACCAAGAGTTAAGAATTAATAGCAAAATGGATGGGGGAAAAAAACCCTGGAGTGAAGAGACCTTAAAACTGCTTTCCCTGAAAGGTGCATAATTTACAAGCCCAACCTAACATTCAGTTTTATTTCTCTTTCTTAGTGACCTGTCCCGTAACCTTGTAATCCACTGCAGGGGCATTTTCTCTTCGGTCCCTTTCTTCTTTTTCACCCATAGGTTTGCAAGTCCAAATACTTTCTGATATTTTTGGTTCCAAAATGCACTTAAATTGTTTGGGATCTTTTAATTTAGAAAGACACTTTAAGAGACTCCTGGAATACCCTTTGGGAATTGTTAGATGATTTGAAGAGTGCCCTTAAAAAACTTGTGTTTGGATAGGAGGGGGTGTGAGAGAACATGCAGAAAAAAGCATGAAAACCAGAGTGAGGATATTTTGTAGATTTAGTGTTCTGATGGCACTGTGGTTTATTTTGCACATGAAGTTAAAATTTAAGTAAAGCCCATGTATATGTGCTGTAAGTTGTTTTTCCTAATGTTTTATTGGGCATTGTATTCTATATTGACATTTTATATGCATAATCTCATTTCAATGCAGAGCCCCATACTAAATCCTGGGGCAAGCAGATGTGAATGCAGTATGGATATTACACTCAATTTCATTGGCTTCAATGAGACTTTGCACATCGCGATTTCCATTGTAATGGCTTATCTTTTGCTAGAATTTTATACATTGACATGCTATTCCTTTGGCCAGGATCTTGAATGAAGAAACCATGTCAATGGAACAGCCATAATCTTTCCATTCACATTATAGCAGGAAAATGGGATCAATGGTCCTAACAATATTTATTTTTAAATTTTCTGCTTTTTTCATAATAATTAATATTGCACTTTTTTTCTTCAAGGAGATCACATGTAAAATCCACCTCAAAGTACACACTAAAACATTGGTTCAAAACAGGAAGAGACAGGAAATTGATAAGGAGGTTATTTCCAATTCATCTAGAAATCCTTCCATTGTGTCAGAATATTATATTTAAGCCCACATGTTAATGTAGGATCATATCCTATTCAGATAAACCAGGTAAAGACTGATAAAAAGAACAAGATTTTAAAAGCACTCGCAACCTCCTGAGGTCTACAAAATAAGTTATATTTCCTCCCATTTGAGTTACACAAAATAAATTCTATTTTCCTCCTTCTAATAGTAATGTTAAATTATTACAAACCTCAGACTGAAATGTATAATATGATATGTAATGCTGATGTTTTAAGTAAAGTAGATGTTTCTGCAGTAGTTTTTCTAAGAAGATAGCAGGAGTGTTTTAACTAATTTTCTAGTTTACACAAGGAATCCCTGGCCGGGTAGTTCAGTTAGTTAGAGCATCATCCTGATAGCTGAGGTTGTGGGTTTGATCTCCAATCAGAGCACATACACGATACAACCATGAATGCACAAATAAGTGGAACAACAAATAGATCTCTCTCTCTCAACCAACAAAATTTTTTTAAAAGGACACAAAGATTAAAATATTTTTATTTTCTTAAAATTATTTGTACAGCAAAATAACTAAACAAAAATATTAAACAAGCTCTTCTACTTAAAATTTTTCCTTGTTTAGGAGGGACAAAAAGTACCACCTCTCTTTTTAAATTCAGATCAGAAATACTCTGGTAGTAATGATGTATCCCCTTTTAATGATCAACCATATATATTTAAGATTGTTTTTAAAATGTCTTCATTATTAACAGAAGAAAATCAACATTGGCTTTCTGAAGACCAATTTGCCACATGATATGTAACACTTGGTACAAAATTGAAAGCATCTCTGTGCATTTGCATCTGGCAATGTACTCCACATTAGAGCCATAGCCATGTGTTTATAGAGTTGAGCTCTCCTGGTCTTGAGATACATGCTGTTTTTTATAGCCTAACCGGAATTGCTCAGCACTGGGAGCACAAGAGGCTGGGAAGCCCTGGCCCCTAACCCCAGCAAGGAAGCTCAGGGTTACTACAGGCTCCCACTCGACCTCTTTCAGCACTGTTTTAATTGCAGATTTCTACCCTGGTTCCACTGCTGGCAAAAGTATTCCTAACTATTGGTAGTTCCCCATGAAACCTTCACCTGGTTGCAAGGGTTAGGGAGGAGGAGGGGAAGAGGAAAAGCTAAGAAGTTGGGAGAAAAGGAAAAATATAAAGGGAAAGGGGTAAAAGGCGGATAAACCTGGTCATGACAATTCCTACTCTACCACTCAGGTTTTACTTTGAATGGATACAATAACTAGACATCCGAAAGCTTTACCATCCACTGATCTGCATATTTGAATCCAATGTAAAGAAAGAAAGTAATCTCTCACATTTGCACCACTGACAATCTGAGTATTCATTTGAGAGGGGAAAAGACAGCAAGAAAGACATGAGGGAGAATGAATGTAAAATGTGACTTTATTCTTGGGAGATCCAAGAATCTAGGTCCTTTCCAGTCATTTCAGAAACTGAAACCCTTGCCTACTGACCAAGTTGTAGCCTTGAGATAGATCTCTTACATATTTGTGTCATTTCTAACTTTCCCAGGAAAGAGGGAGGGCTGCTGCCTAAGCTTAGTGCAGTCTCCCATACCGTTTTTTCCTCTCTACTGCTCATCACTTACCACAAAGATTGTGTTGTTCCTGGAGCTTATTTAAACTGATCTTAAAGAGGACAAGCACTAACAATGGAAACTATATTCCAACATTTCAGTGCCTTACCTGTGCTTGTCCAATAGCCCAGTCTCCAGGAAAACTGAGTTTATTTCCTTGTTTTGATGGCTTGGGGAAGAGGGCAGGCAGCCCTCAGACTGTTTCCCTTCAGTTTCCTTCTCTTCCTTCTGAGCATCCTGGCTGGGTTGGGAGGGCATTTGCAGACCTGTGAGTATTTGTCCTTTGCTAGACTGGAGATATTTTAGGGTCTAAGTCTATCGACTGCTAAGCCTCTTCCCTCCTAAAAGGTCAAACACAAACATATTGATGACACTGATTAGGTGAATAACTGGATCTTACTGGAGAGCCTCTAGGCTGCCTGCCACTCTCTCTCCACTTTTTCTGTCGCCCTCCAGTCATCTCAGCTGAAGGAAGTTCCAGGCAGCAGGAGCTAAGAAATCAGAGATACCTTAATATCCTAGGTACATGCCTTGTTTCTCCTGTAGTTCTTTTCAGACTACACACATATACCTATCTGTGGGCAGCAGGCTCTCTTAATGCCCTTTCAAAATTCCTCTTCCTCCATTTCTCTAGCCGTGATTCACTTGCAAGGGGGCAACCACTGCCCTCCCCACCCCCATCCCCCAGCGCCCACCTCCATTAGGCATAAGTCTGCCCTGCAGCCGTGGCTGCTGCCACATAATAGAGAGCTGGCAGTGCTGCAACCCACACAAATGGGCTCTGGGGGAAAAAGTCATGGGAGTCAAGTAGTGGCCCAGGAGAGGGCTGCTCCCTGACCAGTAAGACATACATTCAACTGGGCAAATGTTTTCGGAGCACCTTAACTATGGCAATTTTAGGTGCTGCTGTTAGATGCTGAGAAGAGAAAGAGGAATGGCAGCCAGCAATACAAGTGTGAGAGGAAACCCTGCCTGGAAGCCATTGACAGGGGTTTAACTCCACACGTTTTGGGGTCGTGTTTTTGCAAACAAACCAGAGTGATCTTTAGCGAAAGCCAAATACACATGATGAAAACATCCTGTTTTGAGAAGGTGGAATGGTGGAACCACAGTTACTGCCAGCGAGTGAATTAATCTGCCAGAAAGGGCTTCAGGACCCCAAGGCTTGAATTTGGTGAATTCATGCAATGTGGAGCATTTCGACTAAATATTGATCCCTAAACTCAATTTTGAAAACAGCCTCCATGGCAGAAGTGTAGGTTGTGTTATCCTAGTATTTGCACGCATCGATTGGGCTAAAATAAAATGCATCATACTCTCCGCAAAGAAGGAAGAAGCAAGGACAGTCACAAGAGGAATAGCAGAAAGTGCATGTTTAATATGGGTTGTACGCGAATCCGTGAAACAAGTGCTTTAAACCCAGGGGGATTTCACGTAATAGCTAATTTGGTGAGAGAGCGAGAGTGCGCAAGCAGAGGGCCATCTTAGAAGAGGAGGCAGATAACTGAATATAGGTTTTTCTGACTGGAATTAACATTTCCTTGCGATTTATATTTGCTAATGTCCAAACCCTCACGTAGAGTCCACCTATACCAGATTTTTTTTCTCCAATGTAGGCTCACGAAGAAATTCTTTTCCCCTGTAGTTCCACTGCGAGAGCCCAGAAGCTGCGAAAAGCTGCTGCTGCTTTTCCTCGGACCCACCGAGTCTTAAGTCCTGGAAAGGACGGGGGACCAGCCCAGGGAGGCGCTCTGCTCCCGCCCTCTCCAGGCCTGTAGGACCCGGTGGGTCTTCGCCTCAAAGTTAATCTAATGATCCCAGCGCCTGCCTGCGTTTGCCCGTACCCTTCCCGTGTCCCAACTGGCTGGAAAGAGACATGGAGGAGATGGGCAAAGGAGATAGGAATGCCTTATCTTTTTAGATTACAGAAGAAATCTGTTTCCGTGTTAAACACACACACACACACACACACACACACACACACACACCCCTTATTTCTCCTGTCTTCTGAGTCCATTTCAGGTTTCTTATGCACAGAGAAAGACAGCAAGTGAGAGAGAGAGAGAGAAAGGGAGAAAGGGAGTGAGGAGGCTTTAAACAAAAGACGAGGACGCGCAGGCAGGGTTCTGGAGCTCTCCTTCAGGGACTGCTCCGCCTGTCGCCCCTCCTGCCCCAGGCCCGGCGTTTTGGAGCGTTTCTCAGGCTTGGCTGAACACGGCTCCACGCGGCTTAGACCCGAAGACAAAGCCCAAGAACCCACTGCATCCCAGATCGCTTGAGATGGGACCTCGGGCCCAGGGTTGAGGCTGGGACCGGAGAGGGGCGCCAGACCACTCCGCCTTCCCGCGGCCCTCGCCGCCTGCGTCGCCCTGGCCCGCAGGGTTCTCGGGGCGCACTCCACTAGCTGCTCTTGGGAGCCCAAGAGTTCAGAACACGCTTCCTCCCTTATGAAAGCCTGGAAGCCTGGCCACTTTCCTCCCAGGCGGAGGCCGGGTCTATAAGGGAGTCGCGGCGCTCTGGGCCGGCGTCGCTTGGGTGCGGAGCGGCCATTTACTGCCCTCTGATTGCGCCTAGGACCAGGTTAGCTCATAAAGCCTTTCACGCTCAACAATGGAGATTTTCTCAACAATTAACAAGAAACAACATAATAAAGCTATTTACAAAGACCTTGCTATTTACTATAAATTAGGCACTCTTTAAGAGACCAGTGCGTAATTTCACACACTTTACAACTAGGGCTGCATTTTAAACGCCCGGGAAAACAAGCTTGTTGCACTTTCCTATGACCTAACTGTGGTGCACCTCTGTTTCCCCTCTTTCTCCTGGAGCAGCTTTGTTTGCTCTGCTGCACACCAACCTCTCCAACCCTTTTCCAGGTCACTGTCTCCATTGCCCGTTCCAGGTCATCATTCCACTTTCAGGGACAAGGAACCACGGCTCTAACCCGAGCAGACCTCGGCCCACCACATTTTCCCCACTGGGGGATTCGGCTCGGCCCTTCCCGGACTTGGCCCCTGGTCTTCAGCCAGTTCCCAGGGGACGTTCGTAGCCTTGCTGGCCCGCCCAGGGTAAAGCCCCATCCCTTTGCCACTGCATTCCACGCCCTCATTTTGGAGGCCTTTGCCAGCCCTCCGTCCGGGGCAAAAAAGAAGAAAAAAAAAAGTGGGACATTTGACTAAGGAAGAGAGATGAGGCCTGGGCGCGAAGGTGAGAAAGTGCTAGACTGGAGTGCCTGTGCGGGGGGTGGAAGGCGACTCCAAAATACACAAAAGGAGTGAGTGCAAAGTGAGGAGAGGAGGCCCAGGCCCTGAGGGACGACCGTGGGTTAGGGAGAGCGAGTCCGGCTGGGCGCCCAGGCGCCACTGCTCCGAGTGGGCCCGGCCACCAGACCTCTGGGACGTGAGGCTGCCCTAGAGGAGCAGGGCCGCGCACAGGGGTGCGGGCTCTTTCGCTCGGGGAGCGAGAGGGTCAAGAATTAAGAGGAGAGCAAGATCTGGGAGGGAAAAATGGTCACAAAGACATTGGTTTGCCACCTTGCAAAATGGCGGCATTTAAACATCTTTCTGGTGGTGGTGGCCCAGGCCAGAAAGCAGAGGGCTGCCCCGGGTCAGCGCGGTGGCCAGAGATCAGCGCGGGTCAGCGCGGTGGCACCTGGGGGGACAGCGAGGGGGAAAGCGACCCCAAAACCCGTTCGTCCCCCGGGCAGCCCCCTGCCTTCCAGCCGGCCCGCCTGCCCCAAACCCGGCGCCGGCTGCCCCCGGACACTGACCCCTGTTTACAAACACAGCCCGGGGGCGGGGTGGGGCGGCCGGGACGCGGGCTGGCGGGGTGGGAGCGGACGCTGGCTCCGGAGGACGCCACCAGCAGCGAGGAGCGAGGAGTTGGTGCCGGAGAGCGGGCCCGGCAGCTGGAAAGGACTGAACGCCTTGTTTTTGAAACTGTCAATTCCCTCAACCCCTATTGTGAGGGCTTCATGCAAAACATCTCAGGCCTTTTAAAGTAGGAGCTTGTGAGGCCGCCACAGTTTGAAAAGGAGCGAGAGAGGAGCGGAGGCCTAGGGCTTGGGCAAAGAATGATAGCTGGGCCCCCCCCCCTTCCTTTTTTCCTTTTTATTTTTTTTTTTTTAATAGCAAAAGAGGGCCTGCCAAACAGGTAAAATGCAGCCCTCCCCCACCTCCTAGATTTGCCCTAGGTCCCCACCCCAAGGGTAGTTTGCAAAATGCCCTTTAGCCTAGGGAGCAAACCAAAAAACCAAAGCCAAGATTAAAAATAGTTCTTCGAGAAATGGGGAAAATCCTGGGGAAGTCAGGGCGACCGGGTAGACTCCCTAAGGTGAACGCCCCGTTCCTCCATGCCAATTTCCTAAGGTTAGTTGATGGGGAGCCTTTAATTTTTACCCCTAGTTTGGCTCTAGAAACTTCCCTTTTCACATCCTTTGCAGCAGGAAGTTATTTGTAAGGTGAAGCAAAACTCACCACATTTTTTGTCTTTTGAAGAAGCTAATGCTTTATTTTTTTAATGTTTTTTTTTACCACGAGGATTTTTGTTTTCTTTGAAAGAAAAAAATGCTTTTGAGGAATTCATCTACATCTCTTCCTTCATGCAAACAAAAGTATCATTCTCAAAAGAGCAAAAACTTCTAATTCTTGGGACTGAAACTTTGAGGAATTTCTAGACCATTTAAAGTCACTCAGACACAGATAAGATAAAAATCCACACACCAGCTCATCTAGTTTGTTATTGCTGTTTAGTGGTGGCTCCTTCTTGTTGATTTTAAAATAAACAACCATTATTGAGATTACTCCACTGTAATCAAGTAAGCCAGTAGGGAAGAACACTCACTTTAAAAAGTAAATTGTTGAGTAACAGCAATCTGTCTTTTCGAAAAAGGCAGATAACCTGGCTGTGGACGACAGAGTACAAACATATCTTTAAAGAATAATTAAATCTTCATTTCATCGACTTATCAGGAAACCACTTTTCTAGGAGACCCAAAATAAGTGTTTCCTCAAAAAGTCAGAGAAAAGGGCCCTTTCCTGCATTTTCCTCATGTCTCTGAGTGTTGAGTTTTAGACACAGGAATCAGTGACCCTGGGACCATATAGTGCCTTAAAAAAATATTCTATCACCTGAAAACATTTAAAGTAAGAATGTGATCTGTCAATGGAGGTAACTTTTGTTTTTCTCTTGATAAGGCGTAACTTTCTGAACAAATGGGGCATTTATAGTATCTTATGAAATCTAGATATTGTCATTAATCATAAGACAACCAAAATGAAATAAACTGTTCTGAGAATAATTGCCACAGCAGAATGGGCAAACAGCTAAGGGGCTACCAGAAATTGAAAGAATACCTTGTATTTGCAAGTTACTGAATACCCTTTGCTACACTTTCCCAACAGAAGCCCCAACTCAAGTTTTGCTGTGGTTGGCTGGCTTGTAGGAGTACTGTGGGGTGAAATTTGTGTTGACTATTTAATTTCTTTCCTTTTGATGGTATCACTCTGGAATGCTTCAGCCTCCATTCTGCTCATTCTCCAACTCCTATAAACTGAAACTATTGATTCTCTGAGGGCTGGAGACCAAGTGTCAAAGCTGGAGGCTGATATTTTATGTCAGAAATTCCATAGGGTATATTTGTTTTAAAGTATGCTTATTCCATCTCATGGTCTACCCATACCCAAGGTCTGTAGGCTTCAAATATATTCTCAATTTATAATTTCATAACAGTGATTCCATAACCAACAAGAAAGTACTAGTCTAAATATAGTAGTCATCATACTTTGAACTTTCTTGACTTAGCAGTAATTAAAGGCTAGAAATGACAGACTTCCAGTGGGTGCACGTCACACTTTTACAGATTGATTTTGCAGGACAACTTACTGCACCCAAATTCCGTATTGCCTTCCAAAGAGGAAGGAACTCAGACTGAGAAGCCAATTGTTCAGCTTCCTAGGGCTTTAACTGTTAACTTGTACTGGTCTTTGGAATTACACACAAACATGAATTCAAGGATAACATCCCCCAATTTTTGCTTTGGCCATATCTATCATGCCAATAAAAAAAGGACATCTGGCAATATTCAAAAAGGAAAGGAATGGAGGCAGTTCAAAGCATCTGTTTACTCCATCCAATGTATTTGGATGCAGGTATGCTCAGCCTCTGTCTTTTACAATAAGAGTCAAACCACAGAGCATATACAGCAATTAGAACTGAGACCATCCAGATCTATCTGAAACATTTATAGACAAAAGAAAAAATTTCAAAGGGAGAAGAAATTTAAAAGTTAAGGGGAAAAAAGACTGAATTTTCATGAGAAATAGTGACTTAAATTCACACAGTAAATATTTCATTGTTGTTTTGTTTTGTTTTGTGATTTATGACCTATAGATGCAGCCTCGTAGGTTTCAAATGGGAAAGATCTGAGATACATAATTTGTCAGGCTAAGGGAGGTGGACCAAAAATTATTAGATTTAATTTTCATTAAAATAGCAATTGATCTCTGCTTCACTTTCTTAAACCTGAAACTTTTTGCACTTGATTTGTAACAAGTTTGCAAAGTTTTGTTGTCATTTAGGAACAAATATACCAGTGTTTTGCACAGAACCTGACTTGCCTCATCACATAATATTACAACAAAACACTATACCCAATAAATGCATTTCTTTCAGGCAAAAACATCACAAAGGAAAATGTCAACAAAACCATTCATTCCTGTTAACCGTTTTTCAATCAGGAATAAGTAAAAATGTATGGAACCAGGAATTTTAAACAGTGTTTTTAATTGAAAATAAAGCTAAAGCATGCTTTTCAACAGTGCAAATTTCCATAATTTTGATTTACTGCTTCCATCATCACAACATTGTACACCAGCATGGCCCTTACCAATGGCTAGACCCTAGCCATTTGCATGTTGAACTACTTTGATTTTAAGTGCAAATATAGATAGTCACCTCTGATTGTCACTTGCAGTAGAAACTCTCCTGCTTTATACACAGGATGGTCTGAAAACAGAAGTTTAGAGAGATGCAGAAAAAGTAAAATGCAATAAAATACAAATGCCTGAGTTCTGGTACTAAAAACCCTGAAATAACTGTTATTTTTCATTTGGGGTATACTTAAAACTCTGATCCATTTAACTTTTCTTGTGTGTATTTAATGCTTTGTTACTATTAGGAGTCAGACCATAAAATATCCTGCTCTCAAGATAAATATTTTAATTGTTTTGCAAGTTCCAGGAGTCGTGTTCAGACTACAAAGGTAAGCAGGACAATAGTAATAGTCACCTTATTTAAAACCTTTGGGTGAGACACAAAAAGGACTTTTCCAATTGCAAGGAGTAGCTATAAAAGTAAAATCACGCCCTTTACAAAAAAATACAATCCCATATTTATTTTACTCAGTATATATGAGGCAGCTTTTACCAGCATTCAATCAGGACTCCCCAATCTTTCCATTCAAAAAAGAAAAAATTAAGTGCAACAACTTTTGGAGAGGGAATAAGGGGAGAAAAAGAGAAAGATACCCCACAAAGGAACTCCAGAAGAGAACATTTTGGGCTCACAGAAACTTCTTGCTATTTCACTGTGTAACCATGTAGCCTAACAAACTTTCACTGAATGAAGTTACACTTTTAGGTCTGAAATCTAGTGCATAAACTTAATGGCTCATTGTAATATTTATTATTCAACCTTTTGACATTTATTTGTAGCAGTTGAATTGAGGTACCCGGTGCATTATTAGCATTGAAACAGTAAAGTGTTCCAGCTCTACCGTAATAACTGAGTTTTACTTGAGTCTTTAGCCTGAAGTAGTCTGTGGAATGTAAACCAACCATTCTCCCACCCCGCCCCCACCCTACTAAAAAAAAAAAAAAAAAAAAAAAAAAACAACCCGCAATGGAAAAAAAAAAAAGTAATCCGATTTGATTTCTGTCTTCAAAATGCGATAAACCAGGACTCCAAAAGGGGTGTAACACATTAATGGACTTGTACAAACCATCCTGTGCAGTTTACAACAAAAGGAAGGTAATACGGTTCAAGAAAATATCTTCCAAAAACACTTTTATGAATTAAATTTCCTGAATTTGTGACTAGGTGGAAGAGGTATTGCAGAACCGCCCAGCTGCCATTTCCAGATAGGATGGGCCTTGTGAGGAGGTTGGGAATCCTTAGTGGTGTTTAAAGAATATGCAGGCCACAAATCCCCATCCTTCCCAATAATGAGTGATGGTGGACAAGGAAAATTTGCCATGAAATTAAATGGCCTTTTCACTGCTGATGCTACATTGCTGGCTACCTTTTTGCGTCTGTTTATAACTGTAAAATCATCCAGTGTTCCTTCATGTGTCTCAGTTTTACCTGTAGGACGAGGACTTCTAGCTGATTTCAAATTTGGTTTGACTGGAGGTGTCTGAAGTACAGATCGCTTTCCCAGGACTAGTGTCCGGTAGTTTTTTCTCACCCTGGCACCAAATTTATATTCCTCATCCTCAGGTTTTGGAGAACCTAAAGTGCATGAAAGGCCCTGACTCAGAGCCAGTGGATTTAAGGAAGGAGTTTCTTTTTCAGGGCATGTAAACCCTTCCTTGGCTGTGGTTAGTAAGGTGTCCTCCTCTTTACTTCCAGTCACACTGTAAAACTCACCCTTTGTATCATTGCACTCGCACTTTAGCTTATTTGTAATAAGGTCAGGTTCATATTCTTCATTAGCACTACTGTCTTCGACTTTGATTCTAATATTGTGCAGAAGTGGCAGTGTCTCGTCGCCTGTGTCATTGCAGGGATTCTCTGCTTTCGTTGCTGTTGCTGCATCTACCTCAGGATTAGTCTGCAAAAAGGGCAAATCCGTAGCAAATTCAGTACAAGGGGAGATTTTGGAATCTTTTTCTGAATTTGCTGCTGTTCCTGAAGAATCATTATTGAAGAACCTAGCAGCTATTGTGTTGTTATCTGCACAGTGTGTAGTAGGAGTTGCTTGCAGGCATTTCCTAGCTTCTCGGAGTATTCTTTGTTGTGGAAATACATTGTTTGTCTTTGGGCTAGGTGAAGAGGCCCCCTCTGCCAGGCAGTTAATTGTCAGGTCAGTTCTCTTTACAGTACTGGAAATTTCAGAGTGTGGGAATGTAATCGCAGATACCCTATCGTTCCTTATCTCTGTGAAACAACTCCCCAGGTTGGCGGAGCAGTACACCGGAGACGCTTTGGAGGCCCAGCTCTGCAGAGTCCACTCCTCTGCCGACTCGGCTTTGACACTACTCTTGAGGTCGGGAAATCGGCCGGCACCCTCAAAAGCACTGGGGTTGGTTGCAGCTGCGGAGGCCAGATGGTACAAGAAGTTGGCCTGCGCCTGTACGCTGGGCGGCTTGCAGAAGCTGGTGCGCCTGAAACGGATGCTCTGCACTGACACTTGGCTGGAGCCGGAGCTGGAGTCCGACTCCGAGGACGAATCCTCCTCCTCCGAGCTGACTTCACTGGAATCCGTGGCCCCACTGCCCCCCTCCTCCTCTTCCTCCTCCTCCTCTTCCTCCTCCTCCTCCTCTCCCTCCTCCTCCTCTTCCTCCGAGGACACAGAGTTGCTGGAGCTGGACAAACTGGAGCCAAAATCAGAGTCGTTGGCTGCGTGGTCCGAGTAGGAACTGGACTCCGAGTCACTGCTGCAGCTCTCGGGAAAGCTGCCCAGATGGGGCTGCGGCCGGTGGTGATGAGGAGGGTGGTGACTCTGCGGCGGCTGGGCCCGATGGTGGTGGTGATGGTGGTGGTGATGGTGGTGGTGGTGGTGGTGGTGGTGATGGTGGGGAGGCGGGCAGAAGCTGTTAACCAGATGAAACCTCTCCAGGCAAGTGGCTCCGGCCGCCGCCGCCGCTGCCGCCGCCGCCGCCGCCGCCTTGGTTTTGTAGGACCTGGGCAGCAGTAGCAGGCGTCGGGCGCTGGAGGGAGGTGCAACCAGGCAGTCCTTGGCGCCCCCGCGCTTGCGCTTGCAGCGGTAGGTCAGGCTCGCGGGGCTACCCGCGCCCGCCGCCGCCTTAGGCTGGGGCCCGGCCGCGGATGCCTGGTAGTAGGCGGCAGCGGCGGCGGCGGCGGCGGCGGCGGCGGCGGCAGCGGCGGCGGCGGCGGCGGCCGGGTGCTTGCTGCACAGCAGGCTCCGAAAATAAGCCGGGTCCGAGTGGAAAGCGACGTAGTTTCCCTGGAGCGGGGTAGTTTCATAGTTTAGAGGGGGTTTGCAAGGCGAGCGCACGATTTCTGGGTAGTGCGAGCCTGGGTATTTGCTAAAAATCTGAGGTAGATGGGCGGCGGGGCGCGCGGCGGCAGCGCCCGGGCGCCGGGACTGTGCGCTGATTGGCAGGGGCCGCGCGGCTCCGCTCAGGCCCCGCCAAAGTTGGTGCGGGTCCTTCCAGAAAGCCGGGCGGGGGCCCGCGGCTGCAGCGGCGCGCTCTGGCGGCGGCGCCTTTGTGGCCAGGGCCCGACCGACCCTCCTGCGCTTGGTCTTGAGGACCCGCTCGGTTTTGCAGGAGGTGTAGAGGGCTTCTACATCTTCCCGGGAGATGAGCGTGCATTTGGCGGCGTGGAAGGCGATGCTGTTGATGGCCTTGAGTTTCCGCAACTCCTCCAGATCGCAGTGGTGCTTTTTCACTTTCAGATGATCCATGCGCTTGTGCACGGTCGTCCTCGGGATGTTTTTCAGCAGATCCGTGAAGACTTGGGAAAGGGCAAACATTTGCTTTCCTTTAATGATGAGGTAGCCGAGCCTCACGCCATCCACCTCTTCAAAACCTGACTTCAGGTCTCCCATCTCGGGCACTAAATGATCCCCACCATTTGCAGCAAATATATACGTGACGCATACATACACATGTATGTATGTTAATCCTCCACCAGATGCTGCGTGTGTCTCAAGGCATCCTGCTAATAAAATAACAAAGACTGTTATTCCCGGCGAAGGGAGTGCCAAACTCTAGGCGAAATTATTGGAAAAAAAAACACATGAAATTACACTGACTTGATTCTTGCTTTTTTTTTTTTTTTGGTTTTCGTTTTTTAAAAAAGACGTTAAAAACCATCCGGTTTCTGATCTGCCAGTGTGTTAGTGTAAGTCCCGATGCAGATCAGTACCTGGGCCCCTCTATTTCTTCTTTCTCCATTGGAGCACTATGATAATGGAATGTGAAGGGAGAAAGAGAAAAGAAGTGCAGCTGCTATTCCCGCCGCTGCTTTAGCTACAAATAAAATGACAGAGTGAAGTGAGCTCGTCCGGAGACACCTTCATCAATTAATTCCCCTAAAGCCAGCGCTGATTGGACACTCCTGACAGGTGATGCAATAAAAATTGATATTCCACCCCTTCCCCCCAAAATCTCCCACTAATTAGCATACCCTTATATTGCCACCTCCCCTCCCAAAGTAAATAATACAGTCGGTATATAAATCTTTCCATTAAACTATCGGAGCTCAGAAACAGCCTGACTCACAGACTTCATCTGAACCAGTGTGTGTACGCTTAAAAAAAAAAAAAAAAAAAACCAAAAAAAAAAAAACTCCCCTGTATATTCGCCTTTAAAGGAATATCGCCTATTTTTGCTTTATTTGCATTTTACCGCTACAGCTATTATCATTTCAAAGAAAAGCATTTTTAAAACATTATCAAGCCTAAATAGATACACTCCACCCCCCTTTTTCCTTTGGAAAATAGAGCGTAAGTGAAAATGTGCAGAATAGCCTGGTATTTCCCTTATGGGAATGAGGAAGGAGACGAGCTGCGAGCTCCAAAGTTAAACCAGCGCAGTGAATGGCCCCAGTATGGACTTACGTTTTGAATTTCTCTCGATTTTCCTCCCCCCCCCCCCCCGCAATGCCTTTATACAACCAGAAACAAAGTTATTTGACCAAGGAAGCAGTTCAAGGCTCCAGCTCCAAAACACTGTAACAATTCAAGTGGATTTGGGCTCTCTGCTGGGGGGTGGTGTTAGGGAGGAGGTAGTTTCACGTCAGACCCATAACAAAGCGTAGATAAGCTAGAAATGTGTACACTTTTCACAATTAACCAGGCTCGATTGGAGGCGGGATCGTCCTCGAGTCCCCAGCACAGCCTTTGCCTGGGTCTTGTTTACCGCAGGTCAGAATTCCAGGGAGCAGCTTGCTTCTGCAGCAAAGAATAGAATGTAAACCGCCCAAGGTACTTCCAGAGGTTTTACGTAATAACGATGAAAAGAAAGTGCTGATATACGATGCAGACTATTTTAGTGGTCTATTATGCTTTTACTTGGTAGTTTAAATGAATCTTCCACAACTCCCATTTTTTCTCATGAAAGCCAAGCATCTGCTTTATAAAAAATCACTTTGGGTGAGTATCAATATTGTTTAACTTCTTCTTAGTCAAATTAAGGCATATTTTCGTGTCATTTTCAAGGATATCCAAAATATTGCCAAATGAGAACAAGGATCTTCCCAGTTGTGCTACCACGATCCCAAGGCCCTTTGTTGGCTGCTTTGCAAAATTCGGCAAAATCTTCTTAACTGTTAGGTGTTTGCAACTACAGCAGAAAAGCAACCCAGACATTTATATTTCCTTGTTCCTCCAAAAAATAGACACATCCACGAGGTTAAAAGAATAAACGGATATTTCAGAGCCTGCAAGAAAAAAATTGTAAATGATTTCTTCCTTCACATTAAAAAGTTCCAGTTTCCACTCCTCCGGTCTGGCTACCACAAGCAGGTACTGTTCCAAACCAGAAAAAAGAAAAAAAAGATACAAACAGAGGAATCTCATACAAAAAGGTAGTTTGCACGAAATCTCGGCCATAGTCCCCCCCACCCCCATCTCCCTTGTAATTTCCCAAGAATTTTGAAGAGAATTGGGAATTTCAAGAAGTGCATCCGGAAATTAAGGAAGTCTATTTAAGAGAGTCTGTAACTCAGAGGTTGGGATTTGAAAAGTCAGCCCTGGACTACTGTTGCACTCAGCACAGATGTAATCGCCGCTCTTCAACTTAATCAATGTGTGTACAAACCGCGATGTCTAGTTCTTGCCTTTGAAATCTAAGGCTAGCATTTCCATCCAAGAAATCAGAGCTACAGCAAATTACATTTTTGTCCCTTGAATGAGAGAAGGATCATTGAATGGATCTCGTGATATTTCAGGCTTTAAACGTAACCGAGAGGCAGCAATGAACAATGCCTCGTCACAGCTAATACCATCCACCGACTTGGCTTTCTTTTGCATCTGGATCCATCACACCGCGTTTTTCTCTTTCACTTTCACAGGAGGCAAAATGCAAAATGTTTAAGCAGAAAGCAAAGTTTCCAGGAAAAGCAGACGCTGGTGTTTGTTATTTAAAGTAGAATGACCAGAGTCTTTCTATTGCTAGGAAAAATAATGTCGTTTTAAAATTCCTCCTGATGCACTTATATAGTGCCAGCCCTCTTCCTCCCACCCCACCCCCGTCCAATTCCCCTCCCCCAGTCTTAAGATTTCTACTGTAGAGTCAAACCTCCAAGAAATAGTAAATTCAGAAAAAGCTTATTACAAAAGGTTGGCTAGAGTGTCTCCCCTCCCTTTTTTTTTTTGGCCAGGTAATTGTTCTCAATTCCTATTTAGATTTGCACACACACACACCCCTCCTGCACATGGCAACATGATTTAGTAACCATTTCAAAAAAAATTAGCTTCTTTTCCTCTCCCTCTCTTTCAATCTTTAAAATGCTGGCAATATAGGTGGTTTTTAAAGCAAGTAGAATATTAAGTATTTTTTAAAAAAAACTAAGGGTACAATCTATTGGATCAAATAGAGAAATATAAAGGCTGGGAGATTTGGAGATTTGTCTATGTACAATTTGTGTGAATATCTTTGTGTGTGGACCCAGACATCTTTACACTTATACATTTTTAATACTCCTATTACACAGATTTCTTCTTGTCTAATACATTCTTTTGTTCCTTTAACTTCCCCCATCGTTGTGTGTGTGTGTGAAGGTGTGAGCACGCGCATTCACACGCATACACACACAGAGAATGTGACAGACAGCTTTCTTGTGGCCATCAGCGCACGTTGCATATCCGGGGTCTTCTCCAGGCACATTAGGGGTCGATCCCGATAAAAAGATCTAGGAGAGGCCCCTGAGCGCTCACACATGAAAGGCAGGGGACTTTAAGATGGATTTGCATGCACACAGGGGAGTTCGATCAATAGCTACCAACATTTATGGCTTAGATTATTAATGTGAAAGCTGGCCAAAGAATGGGGATGAAAAATTAAAGGTGTCTGTTATCAATTATGCTTAAAGTTATGCAATAATTTACTTACTTTGCCTGGATGTGCAGATCCAGATGTACAATTCTTCAAAAGCCAGGGGATTTCTTTGATAAATTTGTTGACCATGTCAGCCACCTCTACAATCAAAGATGAACCCAATTCAGATGATGGACTGTATTCAAATTCTTTTTTAAGAAAAGATATATCAACTTCCATGTTTCTCAAACCCATGTACATATGTTGGTGGATAGGCCCAAATTAACATTTATGTATATAGCCATCTCTGAGGGGCCAGGGAATTACTTATTGAGTATATATGAAAGGCTTTGAGTTTGTTAGTTAAATGTGATTATTTACTTAGTGAGGAATGCATAATCTACACACTATCATAAAAAGTGTTTTAGCTTTGAAAACAAAACTGCATGCTAACGGAGAATCCTCTGTGGCAAATACAGATAGAAATACATTCTTAATGTTCACTTCTGTATTTATTGTAAAAATATCAGCACTTCCAGTTTTTAAAGTGATAAGCTATGAAGATATGAACATATTTGTCTTTACTTATCTTGTGTGAATATGCCAAATTTACCTTCAGATGATCTATTTTGATTTATTTTTACTGTATCTTATGTTTAAGTACCATTGCAATTCAGTCTGACCTTTTTCTTCTGGGGCAAAGTAATGGACACGGCATTTACAGTCTTAAATGATTAGCTGGGAAATGGAATAGCAATTTGCAGAAGTAGTTTACTAATGGGGAAAGTTCTTTTGAAAACCTGAAGGAAAACCTAGGAGTACTTTTGCATTTCTACACTACAACCGTCACGTAATTAAAGTAGTGAAGAACATTAAAATAATCGCTTTTTCCCAAGCTTTCACTCATACATACGTAATTTAAATGAGGATCACCACACCCCCCATCATCCTAACTGCCTAACTCTTCACCATATACATTTGTTTTAGTGATTGCTGGGCATATTTTGTTCAATGTGATTTTAGAGAGAAAAGACCAAGCAACATCACAAAGGCCTCAACAATGTAAGTATACCAGTTCGAAGAATAAAAGAAGCCCCTTGTACTGTTAGTCAAAAGTAACTATAATACTTACAACATAACGAAGACTAAAATAATAATAATTTAAAACCTCATATGGTGGAATTGAGGATATAGGACAATAAAAGCTTGTGTGGTAGTCAACAGTTCTTACCTAAATTTATCTAATCTTGTGTGTTCTCTGCTGTTTGGGAGGGGAACATGAGAATGGAGGAAGAGGAAATGGCTAAATTAAAGAACAACTTAAATTATAACTTAGTATATTTTCCTTAATTTTTTCTTTTTGTTTCATCCAAACAAATCAGGGCAAATCTCCAAAAGGGCCCATCCTTCTGTTCTTAGGCATTTAAAAATCCCATTTTTAACAGAAGTTTGGGACACAGAATATATGCCATGTTATCTACTGACCCATAATCCAAATGCAGTGACCTTCTACCCTTTTATTGCCCCCTGACCCATCTTGAATTCTGTGCAGCCTTTATAAATTTGCAAATCCTTGGAGGTAAAGGGCTTTTGTGTGTGTGTGTGTGTGTGTGTGTGTGTGTGTGTGTGTGTGAGGCTTTGTTCTGAAAAAGCCCTAAGAGTGTGCTTTTTGAATTAGACAAAGGTAAAGCAACAAACCCTAGTGGACAAGATTTTATACAGGTGAGCTGTTGGCAACTCTTCAGATAACAGATATTGCAAGCTAAAAAAAAAAGCAATTGTAAACATGGGAGACAAGAAGGTTATAGATTTTGTCAAATTAGAGTGTGGTACAAATCACTTTCATGATGTAAGAAATAGGCCAAAATCTTTCTACTCTCATCATCTCAAGGGCTATAGGGGACCCTAGTGATCAAGGAAGGAATGGGGGTGGAGGTAGTGGAGACAGACAGGAGGGAGGGAGGAAGGGGAAGAAAGAAAGGAGGGAGACCTGATCTGAATCTACAGGCACATTCCCTTATCTTTCCTGCTATCAACCAGTTTAAAGGACACCATAATTATGATGGTGATGAAACAATGCCTACTTATGTGTGCTGAATAAATAAAGAATGTTTACAGCTCAAGAATCTTTTAATTCTAATTAAATGCTATCAAAGAAAAGCCACTTTTCCTACTGCAACCGCCTTTCCCCCCAATTATCTTGTTTTGTTGCAATATTTTCCTATGAGACACCAGGGTCTCTAACAATTGATTCTGAATATAGAAAAAAATCTAAGAAAGTAGAGTTCAACGTTGATGTATTAAATAATACACAAATATCAAGAGCCACAATTTATTTGTGTTGCACTGTTTTTTATTTATTTTCCACAAGGGCCCAATGTGTAGAGACTGAAGTGCTGACACTAAGTGTTGAGGCCTACCTATGGGCTGCTGAAGTCATACTGAAATTCTGAGCACCCTTGAGGGGAGAAGGGAAAGATAAGACATGTGGGGCCTGATGGACTCTGCAAAGGGAATCCTCTGGTTCTGTTCCCCTGGCTTCAGCCCAAATCCTTCTAGGAGCACTGGAGCCAATCACAGTCTTCCACTGTAGCAGCTACTGGGCGAACACAAAAAAGCGGGAGATCAAAAAACCCCAAGTTCGCATTTATGGATACCAAGGATCATTTCATATTCATGACTTCAACAAATCACATCATAATCGGATTTAGACAAGGTGTGGGCAAAAATGCCCACCAGGCCAGGCACTACACACTGATGGACCACAAAAGTTGCTTTTTAAATATAGGAATCATAAGGTGAAAATTAAGTATTTTAACTTTGAAAAGCTTAGTTTTCAATATTGAGGCCAATTTCTACAAGTCATAAGTCCCTCTCTTTAAGTAATTCCTCAACTTTTAATTCAAACTTCTATTTTCTTTTTCAGTTCTAATAGTGTTTTGCCTGTTTTAAAAAACACATGGCATAACAAACATGGAAAACGCACTTGTCTGTTAAAAGCCCATACAAACCTGCCTTTTTACTACATCTAAATAGTGCATTGCTAAGAATAAACTTAAAAAAAGTTTCCTCGAAGAAATATCTAATATTTCTTGGTAATTCTATTTGGTGATTGTGGTACAAAAATACAGTGGTAAAAAAAATGTCACGGTATTCATAAGTGTGCTGGGTAGTCGCAGGCCCCTTTCCTTTTGAAAGTTTAGAGCTCCAATACCCTCAATTCTACAGGCAGAATTAGGATGGACTTAGAGGGTCCTAAACGTGACCGATTCACTAAGGCGGGGGGCTACAGCTTGCAGCAACGTGCTCTGCAACTTAATCCTACGCTAAAAGAGGGCAGAGAGCGAAAAAGCATGGAGTACAAACTCTCCCGACATCCGTAGTTAACTTTCAAGGTGGATTGTGTATTTTAAGGCTGATGGGAACGTCTGGTTTTCGGAGCAAAAAGAAGAGAAGGTAAGTGTTTGCCCTTGTATTCACCAGTTCCTAGAGAAACAATGAAAGAACAAAGGGAACCACTTCTCCATCTGAACATTTTCTGTCTCTCCCTCCGTTTCAAGCCAAAAAGCTTGCAAGGGGATTAGCTTTACTCTACCTTAAATAGTTGTTGCTAGGCTTGTTGAAATGAGAATGAGAAAAAAAAATTGAGCGGCAGTGTAAATACGGACTAAATAATAATAATAAAGACTTGCTGTGGCGACTCTTCAAAGCGCCAGTGGCAGCAACTTACAGCAGAAGTTGCTAGTTGCATGAAGGCAAAGCCCAAGAAACAACCTTTACATTCCAGATTTCGAACTTAGGCATTGAAATCACCTTTCTTGCAGTCTGAAAGGATTTCTGCGCACAAAATGTCTAGGTACTGTCTATGGGAAGAGATCGGTGTACTATATAGGTCGAAAAAAATGTTCTCTGTTGCTAACTGGAGAAGAATTTTTAAAAAGGAAAGGGGACTCAAGTCTTGACGTTACTTATTGCTGATAGACGAAATGGCAGCAGTGGCTGGGCAAGGAGAAAGATCCGTGTTTAAATGTATTTGCTTTTGGGATACCGTGGTTATCGGCAAGTCTGCCTTTGTGGGTCTGTGTGACTGAATGTGTAAGTGACCGAGTGCCGTCAGCATTATCGGTGGGTGAGGGGAGCCCCCAAAGCCGGACAGCACGTGAAACACATTTTTAATGCCCCCTAAGCGACGACCAAGCCCGCCTCCCCTCCCCTAAATCCGTATATTACCTGCCCAGTTACAGTGGACACATGTTTATGTTTATAGTCCTGGTTTGTAGTAGTGTCAAGAGCCGCAGCGAGAGGAGGGGGAGGAGAGAGGAGGGAGGAGTAAATGCAACCACCCCCACTTGTTGTTAAAGCAAATTTACTGCGTTATTGCAAGCCAGTACGGGGGGCTGGGAAGTGAGTTGAGAGGCACGGTAGAGTTGGGTTCTGTGTTGGTAGTGGCAGGGGGGTGGGGTTAGGAGATCCGGGATGGAGCTATGCTCTCCACCGGCCCAGGAAAAGCAGCTTGGTCAATAGGGGAGCATGCTGCCGCGGTCGAAAACAAAAAGGTTTCTCCTGCTCGCTGCGTTAACGTGGGGGGGCTCTGCAAGCTGGGCTCCAGGGCCCTGACCTCTGAACCCGGCTCCTCTCCACGCTCTCCCGGTGCCGCGCGGCCACTTTTTACCCAGGATCCCTCGCGCGGGCCGCGCTCGTGCCGAGCTCGAGTCCCTGTTAATCCTTCAGTCCCCGATTTCCATCCCCTCCCCCCTGCCGCCAGCCCCCGGGGAGGATTCTCCGACGGGGAACCCCCGCCCCACCCCCACCCCGAGAGTCCTAGCCCTGGCGGCCGTGGAGAGACCATTGGGGCGAGGTGTGCAGAGCCGCCTTCCCCTGCTGGGTCGGGCCTGCGGGGGAGGGGACGGAGAGGAGGAGGAACGCAGAGGGGACGGAGGGAGGGGGGCAGGCGGCCCGGCCCTGCAGCCCGGCCGAGGCCTGGACCTGTTGACTGCTATTGCTCCGCCTGCTCCCGCGCCCTCTCCCGGCCCGTCGCTGTCCCGGTCTTAAGGCGGAAACCAGGGGAGGAAACATGGATGGTTGTTCTCTCTGCCTTCCTCCAACTTTGTTTTTTTCTTTGGGGTAGAGAAGGCAAAGTAATCTCTGATGCCGGATCCTTGCTCATAAGGTCTTGCGCGTGTCCACCGCCCTCAGGGCCCCACTATTTAAATCCTCCCCTCTCCCCTAGACCCGCTTCTCCTCTCGGAGCCGGAGGGCCCTGACGCCCTCTTTGCGCCTCCCCCTGTCTGGCGCGGCTACGTCCCCAGCGAATTGTGTTCCTTTTCTTCCCTAGAAGCTCCCTGGTCTACCCTCCACTTTTCCCCGTCTCACGAGGCGTAAGATGAAACCTCTGGTTTGCTGCATGCTGCTGGACACATTCTCTGCCTCTCGTCCAAATTCATTTGATGGCGAGTTTAAAATAACTGTTTAAATAAGAGGAGAGGGGAGTGTTATTTTGGCAGTTTAGAGGACGTCAGGGCGTTAAAATAAAAAAAAAGATATAAAGATTTTATTGGAGTTGCTATATTTAGTTCTTGATTTGGGTTTTCCAGAGGAATATTTTCCAGCGGGAAATCGCAAGTTAATATTAAGGTGGAAGTAAGACATCTCAACCACTTCCGAAAATAAAGGGGAAATTTAAAAAATATATGAACGAAATAGCGGGAAGACGGCCGCAGCGGAAGCTGGAATAGTGAAAGGCAGCGCCTCGGTGTTGGAGTCCGAGGAAGGAGGGCCGGCACGGGAAGCGAAGGGGGCGACTTCCCGGGCCGCAGGCCCCGGCGCTCGGGGGGGGCAGGATGCGACGAGTCGGGCGAGCGTGGTAACGCGGGTGGGGAGGGCGGCGGTGGGCGGGGGCCGGGCGCACGGCGGGCGCGGCGGAGGAAGCGGGAGCCGGGCGCACCTCGCTTGGAAGCCCCCATTGTTCAGCTCTCGCGCCACAGTTCGCCTAGTGCGCCTTCCTGCGGGAGGGGTCGTGCAGCCCAACTGGACCCCTAACCTAGTTTCCTCGAACTCCGACTCTCGGGCCGGGCTGGGTCGGTAGGGCAAGTTTAATCCACAGATACGGTCAGCGAGAGGTTCCCAACTCCACAGTACTTATGGAGGAGGCTTTCCAATGTGCCGCTAAATTGGCGGAAGCTGGGCAAGCCTGCAACTCACACTTTAAAGAAGAGAGAAAGCAGCCTACACGTGCTTATAAAGTGCTAACTAGATAGAGACAAATGTACGCTTTTTTTCTGGCTCCGGAGAGTTAGAGCTTATTCGATCTTATTTTAAATACCTTTAAATGTATGGATTCGGGGCTCAAAGGAGTTCGGAAAAGCACGTCTCTGTTTATTATTCAGCTCTTTGTTGTGTGCAAGAAGCCTAATTTTAAAAGGGCCGAGCTACCCCAAACAAAAACAGGCTTGATTTCTTAATGTGAAATGCATTTTCAAAATAAAAGTGAAATTGAAAAGGGAAAAATGTGTCATTTGCTTTAAAACCCGGTTTTGGAAACAAATAATTGCAACCCACGTACGAAACTGTCTCTTTTCCTTTGTGAAGTATATGGAAAAAAATATTTCTGACAAACGTCACACTTTTAAAATATGAAGATTTCCAACAAGTGCTCGCGGGTCTTGAAGACAAGACAGAAGTCATCCTGCATGAAAACGGATGAAGAGATAATTTCAATGCTTTGATCCAAACCTTACTAGGACAAGGGAGTACTTTACACTCAGATTTATAATAGACTGTGCAGAAATTCCATCTAAAATACCCACTACTAGTCTGTGTATGCAACACTGTTTCCCAAGGTTGATTTTAAAAAACCAATTAGAATTGATCTCTAATGAAATATTATATTTACACGTCATCATGAAAACATCATTTGACAAGAGTTTTGAATTACAAGAAAGAAGTTAACAGATGATGTTCATAAACAGCGTCTGTTTGCAGAGAACCCTTAAGAGTTAGTTAAAGGTAGTGGTGATTGTGATTTTTCATTTGATATGCTATAGAAGTGGTTTACATTTTAACACTTTCATTTTGCGGATCTTCCTAAACTTGCATTTCCTCATGGAAATCATTCAGTTATTTCGAGGTAGAGGGAGAAATTCTCATACAAGGTCAAACTATAAAAAAAATTGAAGAGAAAAAAATTGGTGTGGAAAATTAAGTATTCTCAATCTGTTCATTTATTACACACGCATCCTCCCATAGTCCCCCTCCCTAACTACTTGGATTCAATTTACATTTTTTATTCTTAAGTCTTTGAATATTTAGAATAGCTTTATACATTTATTTGCTTTTTAATTGATTGTCGAAGATGCATCTTTTACCACCTTTTAGTGTTTCAGGCATATTTTTGGTTTTGTTATAAGTTAAAAAAATGTTACAAGTCATGATACTCTTGTGAGAAAAACAACCAAATGGGTGGGGAAAAGGACAGGAATGGGGGTGGGGATGGAGACGGACATATGTAGTATTTCTGGTCAGTGTTTAAAATATCCTTTTTTTAATTTTATTTCATTATGTTTTTCACTTCTGCTTGCACCAATGATCATTGTTTTTTAAATTGGGGTAAAGTGCCATTGTATAAAAATTACATACATTCTAGCTCTGAGGCGCTATGGTAAAGTAAGACCGACAAAAAGTGATGGGGGGCGGGGGCTTGTGTGTTTAATTCGCCAGGAATGTTAAGCTTCATAAGATTTACCCAAGATTTACTCGTGAGTCCACATAGGTCCTTGACACTGTTACTGTACAATTTCAAGAGGTAAATATACACATTACAGTTTTTAAAAATCTAAGATGTACTAGGCAAACTGTTTATTAATTGAAGGAATAAAAAATGAATTTGTCAACCTCTTTTTACTGGAACACAATGCAGTTAATTAACATATTCTTGGGCTTGTTTCTGGATGTGGTAAGCAGTGGCCCCTTTCAGAGGGGAAAACATTTAAATCTTAAAAAGTGATCTTTTTTGGGGGGGGGCGGTCCAAATGGTATTTAGCAATTCAGTTTAATTTCTCCTCCTTTTTTTTCTCCTTCTTTTTCTTCTTCTTCTTCGTCCAAGATATGTTTCATTTCCTTCAAGGTTCTCTTTCATTTCAAAACCTGATTTTCCTCTTTTCCGTGTTCAGAATCTTTTCACTTAGAACCTTATTGTCTCCTATAAACAGACACCTACATATGTCACTTTAATCATAACAGAAATGCAAATTTTCAGTGTCAGTTAAAAAAAAAAAGGATTATGGACCTTACATTTCTACTGTTATATTATACTGAAAAAACTCTGAAAAATCAGAGTATAGCACTTTTAAATATTGTTGCATCAAGGAAAAAACTCATTAGTCCAACTCTGAAATGTTATTGAAGTTTATATAATCCCTAGATTATATAAAGTCATCCTTTAGATATTATTTTCTACTGGTGTTTTACCCAAAAATATCAACAAAGCCAATACATATCAATTTTATAGCAAAGGGGTAGCTCTGAAGCCAAACACAAGAGTAACTAAATCAATCTAAACCATTTAAAGTAAATATTAGTCTTTGATTCTTAAAAAAGAGTTAAAATTTAGATTACACACAATTTAAATTTCAGAATTATCTGACTAAACTTTTCAAGAATTAAGGATATCTAACAATAAAATTAACCATGATTCATTCTAAGTTAGAGTGTGATTTTTTAAGAAAATGATGACATTTACATGAAAAGGTGGTTAACATTTGACAGCTATTTAAATACGGAGAATTCTAAACTACCTGTTAAATAAGAACTCTTCACCTATATTTATTTCAATTACTGAAAATATTTAAGGAAACCTATATATCTGAAAATTTCTGTTAATCATTACTTAGAAATTTTAGTTGAGTTGTACTTATAAAGTCTTGCTTTACTCTGAAGAATAAAGCTCAGTCTGCAGTAAGCTTTTAAACACCAATATTGTACATCAATGAATATTTATTATGGGTCTACTGTACTTAAAACACTTGCTAGGTGGTATGGTGAGTAAAAATATCACCTAGTAAGATTAACACACTTCATTAAATGGTATTTCCCTAAAGCCATTAACAAAATATCAATTTAAAACAATGGAAATGAATACCTTTTAATGAAATTTCTATTAGTACTCTATAATATAGGTGTCATGTGTGGCTTTGTATCTACAAAGACACAGTACTCACTTATTGTGAGACAAATAACAAAAGTAGTTGCAGAAATACCTCAACATTTTAATCATACTAGCATAAATATATGATGAGTTTTCACATAAATGGTGAGAAACCTTGGGTACCCATTAAGCAAAACAAAATTTTATTCTGAGATTCCTTTATGTAAAGGAGGATATCTATTTGTACAGATCATAAAAAATTGCCTTTTTGTGTTATTCATCTAATTTATCTGTAGACAAGATTATAGTTTCTGATGAGGTTTAATAGATGAATGAATTGTAATAATTGCTTTTTTATTAAAAAAAACCCTTAGTGTCAGAGCCTATATGGAATTTTAAATACCTGAGTTAAGAAAAGTTCATCTAGTCTTAACATTTTAAAAATATACCTCAATTTCTATACCTTATATAGAAATGTACCTCAATGTATATATACACTAAATACAACAGAAGGCAAGTAAAATTTTAATTTAAAAAACAAATATAAGCAATGCTAACCTATGAACTAAATTTGGGTTTAAATATATCTTTCATAGTATCTATGTAAATAATTATGGAAAAGCAAATCCAGAAATTTGGTGCCTAGTTTCTGAAATAAAGAACATTATAAGAAGATGTATACTAATAGAAAGAAAAAATACAGTTTCCCATTATAGTATGGTTAGAGGTTACCTCACAAAATACTTTATTTGAGTTTTTTTGTGGTTTCCCTCAGATAGAGAAGTAGATGCGCCAATAATGAGTTAGCTGCTGTTATGTGAAGAATACTGGAAATAACAAGCTTTTGTTTTATTGTATAGGTACTAGATATACTTTTCAAAATGTATTTTGAGAATGTAGAATGAAATTTAAAGGATAACATTATTTTGAGACTGAAATTGTCCTTTTTTATTAAGTTATTCTATAAGTCACTTGGACTACTTTTTTTACATTACCATGTATTTTTAAAAACCTACTTGAACAACAATTGTGGCAATTTAATTATAAAGTTTTAAATCCATTCTGTGGTATGAGAATTAGTATACCTGGCCAATTGTCATATACAGGGTCCAGCACAAGTAACCCCCCTTTTTATTATAAAATCTTTTATTACAAAATCATAAGCATGTAATTCTGTAACATAACAATATCGCACTCAAGCACACCATATGACATTTTAGGTGAAATGTTCAAATTAAAACTATAAATTATTACACCTATATTATTACCCTACCAACTATACTCAAGCAGGCCTTACTTCTGCCAGACCCTGTATATGTATTTGTACATATATCACACAAAGGATAAATATAATTTGCTCACTGCCCTATTTCCTGTATCCAGAAGAATCCCTAGCTCACAGTAAATGTTCAGTACATGTTTACTGAATGAATAAATAACCAATCATATATCTGAACTATTTTATAATTCTTATTATTCATTTTCACTTAATATTTTATAGAAATATATTAAATATTACACTTCTGATACATAAGAAGTTCTATAGCTGGTACATGAGTTAAAATTAGAATAACCCACATACTCATTATAATTTTTCTTGTAATTTTCATAACTCAACATTTAATAAGTTGAATATCAGTTTTAAGTAATTTGACTTATTTTGGCAACATTTACATGTACATCTTTGATAAAATTTCTCCATCAGATGCTATTATTTATATATAGTCCTGTTCTTATGAAATAGTATACTTTCTCTATTTTTCTAAATTTCAGAGTCTCCTACAAATGATGATTTTATTTTGATTTGTAAACAGCAAGTATTTACCTACACTACATTTCTTTTATTAAGTGTTACAGAATACGGTAAAGTACCCATCCTTCTTTACATATAAATTAATCTCATCACAAAAAGTAAGCTCTAATGCATTAAAAATAAAATAAATGTATTTTAAAATAATTTATTTCATTAAGATTTGACTGCAGTGTTTGGGAAGGGAAGTTTCACACTGATTTTAACTCAGAGTTACTCTTCATTAGGAGCCTGAACTTGAGCAATAAAACTGGCATCTCTTGTAAAAGGATAAAGATAAAATATAGTTAAGATAAATAAAACAATAGTTTTGTTAGGTGGTTTAAGTTTTATAAATATCACTGATATTTTAAGAACATAATTATGTGTTCAGAAATTTATTAGTTGTTGCCATGACCCCCAAAAGAATTTGTATTTTATAAGTATGTAATCTTGTAGTCACATTTTCTAACTGTACTATTAGAGTTAAAATTGAGTTCTCATTTTTTCATGTCTCTTTAGTGTATTTTCTCTATTTTACACCTTTAGTAGGTTTCATTATTATAGGTTTCTCACTTAGTTTTAGAATGTTTGAATAAATTTGCTAATATATGCTTACATGGTATTGTATTTATTTTTCTTAAATGGATTTCTGGCAATTAATTTGACATCACGCTACCGTTTTTTTTCTTTATGAGAACATTTGGAATGCTTCTAAAGCTTAAACCACTATCTTTTGTTGGCTCTCCAGAACTTGGTTTCCTGTATCCTTTAGCATTATACAACTGCATTTTGCAGATCTTTATATTGCTAATACTTGATAAACAACCATTTTGTACCTGCAAGGTATTAACCAAAAGCATGAATTTACCTTGTAATTATGTTTGCCATTTAAACAAAGTATCTATATTCTTATTTCATGCCAAACTTTTACAATAGACACTTTTGCCTAAAAATCAATATTGGGCTTACAAGGATATTTAGGGGATAGGGCAACTGTGGAAGATTTTACAGCTCGAAACTGCTCAGCATCCAGCTAATTAATCTATTCAGACGGGCCTAATCCATTTGTGAGGAGTGAGCCCCAATTTTTTTGCCACTTAAATGATCTTAAAATAAAAAGAGTGATCTTAAATTTTCATAGTTAAATTTGTAGCACAGAGCCAGACCAGAGAAATCCTCAATCAAAATTGGACTCTAGTTTCATGGTGTTAATTAATCACTTGGTGAGTGAGAGAATTGGGGTTCCTTCACCCCTTTGTTCATATAAGTGCATTTTCCAGATCATATTATATTGATATTGATCAACAACCATTTTGTTCTCTTTTTACACAGCAAGCTGAGGCTAGCCTTGGTGTTCCCTGAGTATAACCCTAAACAGACTTTTGACCTTCAGTCTGTGATGCACTTCTATTTGTCACTGGGGCCAATGGGGTGTGTAAATGGGCGGCAGAGTTGGTGGCATTTCCACTGGCTGAACTTTGGGTCGAGTCCTGGATGGAAATTTAATGGGTGGAGAGGCTGCGGCAGTACAGTGAAGTCAGCACGGCCAACTACAGGAAGCCAGGCTGCATAGCATCCTTCATGGAGGCTGACATACTTGCCCAAGCCTTGTTAGCTTAAGCGCCAGTTCTGAAGGAAAAAGCCGGCAGGTAGCTTCCCAGCGCAGGGACAAGTTCCAAGGAACCCCCTCCAGCTACTCTGACAAGACACCTCCCTCAGCCTTCAGGGTTTTGCTTGGCGCGCACATTCAGCACACGCGACCAGCGCTGCAGCAGGCAGGCCCAACGACCCCGCCCCCGCGTGCGCGCCCCCGCGCCCTCCGGTTGGCTCGTTTCGACCACGGCGCGCCGCGAGTCCCATCGTCCCAACCTCTAGCACACCTCGAGTGCCGCGAGCGGCGCCGGGGAGGAGAAGGCGTCGGGAGGTAGGCGCGCCGGCGGGTGCGGTGGCGCGCACGCAGGCCTCGCCTCTCTCGGGCTTCTCCTTCACGCCGGCCGCAGGGCGGGCGCGCACGTCGAGTGACGCTCGGAGGAGGAAGCGCAGCCCCCCTTCCCCTCCCTTGCCGCCCCTGGCCCAGCGGGAACCCCCCAGTGCGCCTGTGCGGAGGCCTGCTTGATTATGTGTGCCCTCTCCGGGCTCCAGCGTTAGCCACCGGGTGGAGGTGGGGAGGGAAGACGACGAGGAGGAGGAGGCGGAGGAGGCGGTGGAGGGGAGGTGGGGGGAGTCAGCAAGGACATGGCTCCTGACTCCTGTGCGGAACGTGAGTGACTGAGCGGCAAAGCCCGAGTGAGCGAGCGGCCAAGCGGCGGGCTGGGGCCGAGGGCGCCGGGAGGGAGCGGGGCGCGGGTGGTTGGCTGTACTGGGGGGGAAAGCACTAACTGGCTTGCATGTGTTTTTTAATGGTCCCCCAACTCCCTCTTAGATGGTCTCTAGCGACCGGCCCGTGTCACTGGAGGACGAGGTCTCCCATAGTATGAAGGAGATGATTGGAGGCTGTTGCGTTTGCTCAGACGAGAGAGGCTGGGCCGAGAACCCGCTGGTTTATTGCGACGGGCACGGCTGCAGCGTCGCGGTGCATCAAGGTAAACACCCAACCGCCCGCCCGGCCGAACCCGGCCTGCTCCCAACCGTCACCGCTTCCCCCCGACCTAGGCAGCAACTGCCAGTTCCCTCCTGCCCCTCCCCCCGCCCCGCCCCGTTCTGCGGTCCGGGATTGACTCCAAGGATCCGCGGCGGGGAGCCTGGGGTGTGTGGGCTGTGCAAGTGGGAGAAAGTGCGTGTGGCCTGGACTGTCATGTGATTCGGTGCTCACTCTCTCAAGTGTCATTTGGCCGCCGCCTGCGCGGAGAGCCGTGGTCTGGAGACTTTCCAAGGCCGTGGTTGGAGGAGAGGGGGTGTGGGGATGTGCGGGAAGAGGGTGCGTGAGGCCAGGTGTGCTCCCCTCGGTCATGTTACGGTGGCTGTGGCTGTGGCTGTGGGCACGTGGAGACCCCTCCCCCTTCATGCCCGCTCCCGTCTGCCGCAGTGTGTCTGGGGACTTCCTGTGGCATGGAATCTGCCTCAGAACGCCACTCGCTACTTTGGGGCGTGGGGGAGGGGGACAAGGGGTTGCCTTGCCACTTTAGATTGGGGAAGGAGGCTCCTGCTGCTGCACCCCAACCTTTCTGGCGCAGACTCTTCGAACTGGGAGCTTCCTGGGGAGAAGACGGTGGCCGGCGCAGGTGTGCTGCGCAGGAGTGGCTGGGCAGAGCTGGCCTGGATTGCTGGAGGAGGCTGTTCAGTGGCCTCAGCAGTCCACTTTCTCACTTAAGTAACTGAAGAGAAGAAGAAGAGGTGGTGGTGCCACCACTGACTTGGGGAGCATCCTAGTTTATTTCTGGGTGTTTCCGCTCGGTGAGTTTTTTTGGTAGACAGAAAGCCGAGGACACTAATAATAGTTTTCTGGAGTTTGGCATTTTTGACCTTCCCTGTTTCATGTGGTAAGGAATTGAGGCTGAAACAGCCTACATAATTTTTTGGTGGCTCTTGTACTCTCCCTGTTATTCTCCAACGCGTCCCATTACCATGCCATTAAGTGATGAATGAATGGGGCTAAAGTGTGTTCTTCGGAATGGAATCTCAGAACTGGGAAGTTAGACTTAAAAGAGGTCGTTTTCTTTTTCAATATTTTATTTATTTATCTTTAGAGGGGAAGGGAAGGAGAGAGGGAGGAAATATCAATGTATGGTTGCCTCTCCTGCATCCCCTTCTGGGAACTGGCTTGTAACCCAGGCATGTGCCTTGATTGGGAATCGAACCCTGATCCTTTGGTTCATAGGCCCGTGCTCAATCCACTGAGCTATACCAGCCAGGGGAAGAGGTCATTTTCTTTTAAAGAACAAAGTTGCACAGCTTCTTTTTATAAGGAGTAGAAACACGTTTTAAGATCTTAGAAAACTTCTGTGTATGGTATTTGCATTCCAGTACTCATTGGCATTTGTGGAGGTATTTCTTATGAATTGGATGTTAAATTATCATGTTGATAAGTAATCTCTAAATATAGAAAATGTTCATTTAAATCTTAAACATTTTTTAAAAAGATTTTATACATTTTTAGAGAGAAGGGAAGGGAGGGAGAAAGAGAGAAAACATCAATGTGTGATTGTCTCTCATGTGTCCCCCCACTGGGGACTTGGCCTACAACCCAGGCATGTGCCCTGACTCGCAATTGAACCCGTAGCCCTTTGCTTCACAGGCCCATGTTCAATCCACTGAGCTACACCAGTCAGGGCTTAAATATTTTTTTAAGTTAAAATTTTTTTCTCTACAAGTACTTCTGAATTAAAATATGTTTTTGGACACTCATGCAGTGTTTCTTGGCTGATGGAATATTTTTTATTCTCACACATTTACAATTTTTAAAAGGGATCAGAAGTTTAGCTTTTGGAGATTTAAAAATTTGTGCTGAATTTATATTCTTTTAAGTCCTTCCAATATTTAAGATACTTTCAAATTTCCATTGAACATGCTCATCCAAGAATGTTAAGTGCCTATTAATGTTTTTAGGGTTTTGGGAAAACTTCAATTTTGAGTTAATTAAATATTAATATAAAAACAATTTAAGAAAAACTGGACTTACTTATGTGATATATATTCATATTACTTGTTGGAATATTCACATGTATTTAGAAATAGGTACTCTTTAAAAATAACAGCTTTATTAAGATAGGATTCACATACCATACAGTTTGCCATTTTAAAGTGTACAGTTCATGGGTTTTCAGTATATTCAGAGTTTTGTGTCCATTACCACAATCAATTTTATAACATTTTCACCACCCTAACAAAAAGCCTTGTATACCCCATTTCTATTCAATTCCCCAGGCAACTACTAATCTAGTTTATGTCTCTGTAGATATGCCTATTCTGAAAGAATTTCACTTTTACCTTTCATTTTCTTTTCTGCAATATCTGTTGCTCATTTTGAAAGGTGATTTGGACATATTTTCATTAGATTTATCTAAAATGCTTGCTATTTAAACAACAGGATATAGGAATGAATTAATGAATTTCTGAGTTAGTCTATGTAAAAAATCTAATCGTGTTAAATTTTACCTAATATTCCATCATAAAAAATAATTAAAATTGTAATGTTTATATTTAAGCGAAGTAACAAGGTTGGCATTTTAACATTTTTATTACATCAATTTCAGCCAAGTAATATGCGATGATTATAAATATAGAATGTTTTAATTCTCTCTGCAAAGCAAGTGGTTTACATGAATAGATTGAGGTAATTAATAGGGCTTTGAAAGGGTATTTGATTTTCCATAATTCTGTTATCATAACATGTTTTAAAATATTTTATTTCCCAACAGCTTGCTATGGCATTGTTCAAGTACCCACTGGACCATGGTTTTGCAGGAAATGTGAATCTCAGGAGAGAGCAGCCAGAGTGGTAAGGACTGTTTATCAAAAACATTAATATACTTCGCAGAATAACAAACTCATGTTTCAGTTTGAAGGGTTGTCAGTCTTTTGTTCAGATATTGAATTTGGACCAAACACTGACTTGCAGTTTTAAACCTATTTTTATAACATCTGAAAAATTGAACTACATAGGTATGTGTTGATCAATACTTTGAACAGATAAAATACTAAGTTGTGTTTGGGCTTATTAGAAGGTTAAATTGCCTAATCGTATGTATGTTTTAAAGATTTTATTTATTTATTTTTAGAGAGGAGGGAAAGGAGGGAGAAAGAAAGGGAGAGAAATGCAGATGTGCAAGAGGTACATCAATCAATTGCCTCTCACATGCCCCCAACTGGGTACCTGGCCCTCAACTGAGGCATGTACCCTGACTGGGAATCAAACCAGTGACCTTTCTGTTTGCAGGCCAGCGCTCAGTCCACTCAGCTATACTAGCTGGAGAGGCTAATCATATTTTTAACTTATGTCCTTCCATAGTAAGACATAAAGAAGTCATAATCTTGCCAAGTTCTGTTTAATTAATTAGAAAAACATGAGAATTTAGCAATTTATATTCTTTTTACTATATCTGCGCATGGAACTTTGAATGCTTAATATTTTCAGACATTTAGTCCCTTTGGCAAAGCAACATAAAGATCTTCCTATTTTACTTGGCTGGCTACCTTCTTTCTGAACATTTTTGTAAACCTCTTGTAAGAATGAGGGAGGTATGTTTATTATTTATGGCCAAAAGCATTTTTCCAGTTGAACTTCTGGATCTATCAGGGAGAAATAGATTTAATCTTCATTAATCATATAAAAGCACTACCATTTGCAATGTTATAGTTCCTTATTTTTGGTGTTGGCTAGAGAA
Organism: Glossophaga mutica; assembly: GCA_039655065.1. Lineage (NCBI taxonomy): Eukaryota > Metazoa > Chordata > Mammalia > Chiroptera > Phyllostomidae > Glossophaga > Glossophaga mutica. Next base: position 167,231,216 of record CM077303.1, read on the forward strand.
TTTGACAGCGAGTTGAAAAACATTTCAACTTTTCTATGTGTGTAGTAAAATCAAAATGTTTTATTTTTGCCTGGACAAATGGCTGAGTAGCCTATCTAGAACTATGAGATTCAGAACAATATTCTGTAGATACGTTTCGTTTGTGTGTGAAAATGCACTGTAGCAGAATTACAGCTATTGTTCTAATGTTACCATACTAAAAATTAACAAATGGAAGATAAAATCAATCATAAAAATTTTAGGACTTGATGAGGTAGCATAGATCTACCCTTCATTTTTTTACCTCTTTATACAATAGCATGTTATGATTAGGGGTTGATGGCTCACCAAGGAAAGGAAGGTATGCTCTAATTTATTAGTTAACACTGACAGTTAAGGTGAGACTCTTCCAGGGGATGTCACAGTAGATTCAGGGCCAGAGAAAGATTAGAAAGTAAGAAAGGTGGGTATGAATAGAGGGAGGATAAAGACGTTGTGAATGAAAGTGGTGGAATGCCAGTATTATTTACCTCAAATGCTTCCTGTTGCCTGTTTTATTCCTTTATCCTCTCTGAGGGTATGGCCAAGGTATTAAGGTGAATAAGGTAGGTATCCTAATAAGTGTATTGGAGAATGTTTTTTATTTCAGCTTCATTTGGTGGGATGTAGGGGCAATTAAATGTTTTAAAGAAGAGGTACAACCTTCCCTAAATTCCTGTAGTTTACAGTTAAAAAAGTTAGGGTCTTTTGTAAGAAACATAAACTTATTCTAAGGTAAAATAAGTAAAGTCAGAGCATTTTATTATAAGTATACAGGAGCTAAGAACCAGGACATGGAAATGTATGCATGACTTAGGATATTGAATTAGTCTTAGTCTTATTTCTGCTTTTCTCTGTATCTGCCTCATTGTTTTCTTTTTGCATATTTTCTTTGCTACTTACTACAGCAATCAGTAGTTAATTTTTTTTGACTTTTTGCTATCTGTCAGATACTGTGCTAAATGTTCTATATTAATTATCACCTTTACTCATACCGTCAGATCTATGAGGTAGATATTGTTACTCTCATTTTATGGATAAGGACATAATAGTTTTTTTTTTTTTTAAATCCTCACCTGAGGATATGTTTATTGATTTTAGAGAAAGAGGAAGTTGGGGTGGCAGAGAGAGAGAAACATCGATCAGTTGCCTCCTGTACGCGCCCCTACCGGGAACCTAACCCACATATGTTTGGTGTATAGGCGATGCTCCAGCCAACTGAGCCACTAGCCAGGGCAGGACGTCATAGTTTTAAGAGCAGTATCTGTCTAGTTGGAGTCTGGGCTGTGAAATAATCTTACAACTACATGTTATATGTTGCCTCCTGTGGTGAAAGGTGGCCATACTTCAGCTCCTAATATTTTTGTACCTACTATATCAAGAGATTAAAACTCAGCCTGAATCTCATGTTACTTTGGGAAAAACAAACAAGCAAACAAAAAATACTTCTGGCTTGGCTAGGATGAGGTGCCTAGATCACCAGTTGGCCATGGCTAGACAATATGGTTGAGTTGTTCAGACATAGTTAGGGAGATCTCTGTGGTTTTGGGATAGCTCACTTCTCAGAGAAGGCAGAATTTAGAGCTGGAGGTACCTTGATCGATGCTTGAAGAGTAAAAACCCGGAACAATGAAACTATTTTCAAACAAGTACTTTGGTGTAGTATACAGGGTAGATTTAAGAGGGGAGGTTGGAAATCTCAAAGATTTAGGATGCTATTAGCATACAAAATGTGAGAGTGAAAAGGGAGGGAGTAGAAAGGAAGTGGGGAGCATTTCAAAGGATGAAAAGACAAATGGATGTTGGGTAAAGGAAAAGGAATAATTAGAGATTTTGAAATGTCAGGGTTGATTGTTCTGGAAGGGTGATGCCATTAATGGTAATAGAGCATAAAATAACATTAATAAGAGGAAGAAGAGCAAAATTGAAGAGTAAGAACATTTCTGTTTTGGGTGCATCAGTTTCGATGCTGCTAGGATTTTTCGTTGAAAATTTACGGTTAACATAATGGAGTTAAATTAAAGTTGGAGCCATATAGGAGAGACACTGGGAACTGAATGATGCATAATTTTTTTAATACTTACCTGAGGATATGTTTATTGATTTTAGAGAGAGAAAGAGGGGAGAGAAAGAGTAAAAGAAACATCCATGTGGGGGGAAACATCAATTGGTTGCCTCCCACATGCGCCTAAACCAGTGGTTGGACCGCAACCTAGGTATGTGCCCTAACTGGGAATTGAACCGCAACCTTTTGGTATACCAGTGATGCTCCTACTATCTGAGCTACCCAGCCAAGGAAAGTGAAGAAAGGACTGTGGTGAATACTAACATGTGGAGACTAAGAGAACAGGATGCCAAGGATGGATAATGAACTGTCAGGAAGGGAGAACCTGCAAGTACAGTAGCCACATAAGCTATTGGTTTTTCAGGAAGGGATAGTTGATAGTGATGTTGCTACAAAGGATGCTGGACTAAAAAACGTTCTTGAGACAGCAATTATAGTTCCCTGGTCTGGGCAGAATGCTTGTTATAGGACATTGAAGAGAGTAGGATTATAGGATTAGGTTGAATTTTTAAAAAATAAGGAAAGAAGAAAAAAGTAAGGATTGAGGGAAAGTTTGGTTGGTTTTTAAGGGAAGCTCTTTGAGATAGACATTCATTGTTCAAAAAAGCACTTGGATTGCTTTATTCATTCAAGTATGAATATGTATATTTTGCTGAAAATTTATAATTAGACTTACACTATTTACCAAACATTATCAATAGTTGGAGATTAAAATACTTACTGATGACTGTTTTTGTAGTTAATGTGTATTTGTTGTTCTTAATTACCACAGGTTGAAGAGATTAGAAATTTTATCTACGTATATAATTTCAATGAGATACAGAGAGTATATTTTATATTTTAAATATTCTACTTTGGATATTTAAATATTTGAGTTGTGCAAAAAAAAAAAAAAAAAAAATGGCCAAAAGCCCATTAAGAATTTGCATTAATTAGCCCTGGCTGGTGTAGCTCAGGGAATTGAGTGCGGGCTGCGAACCAGGGGGTCACCGGTTTGATTCCCAGTCGGGGCATGTGCCTGGGTTGCGGGCCAGGACCCCAGTGGGGGCCACGTGAGAGGCAGCCACACATTGATGTTTCTGTCTCTTTCTCCCTCCCTTCCCCGCTCTCTGAAAATAAATAAATAAAATCTTTTTTTTTTTTTTTTTTTTTTTTTTTTTTAAAGACTTTATTTAAGATTTTTTTTTTTCCTTTTTTTTTTTTTTTTTTTTTTTTTTTTTTTTAGATTTTTATTTATTTATCTTTAGAGGGGAAGGGAAGGAGAGAGGGAGAGAAACATCAATGTGCGGTTGCCTCTTGTATGTCCCCTGACGGGAACTGGCCTGGCAACCCAGGCATGTGCCCTGACTGGGAATCGAACTGCGATCCTTCGGTTCGCAGGCCCGCGCTCAATCCACTGAGCTACACCAGCCAGGGCTAAATAAAATCTTAAAAAAAAAGAATTTGCATTAATTAGATATTGCAGTTCTGGCTCTAAATGAAAGACTATTCCTGTCCAACAGGAGATGGATGAGTTGTAAATTTTTCCTATAGCTATTCTCTTTTTATTGCAGTTCTTCCTGCTTTCTTACTTTGTTAAGTAGAAACTGATGGATGGAAACAGAAGCAAGTTTTAGGGATTGATCCAGGGTTGTACTATTTTATTTTATTTTTTGTTTGTTTTTGTTTTTTTATTTGTTGTTCAAGTACAGTTTTCTGCCTTTTACTCCCATCCCAGCCCACCCCCCCAGCCCTCCTCACCTCCCTCCTGTTTCCATCCTCTCCCCTGCCTTGTTTTTGTCCATCTGTCCTTTACACTTGTTCCTGCAAACCCTTCCTCTTTTCCTCTGAAATTCCCTCCCCTTTTCCCTCTGGTCACTGTCAGCCTGTTCCCTATTTCAGTGTCTCTATTTAAAAAAAAAAATAATTTATTGCCTCTAGAGAGAGAGGGGGAGAGAGAAAGAATCATCGACTTGTTGTCTCACTTATTTATTTATGCATTCATTGATTCATTCTTATATGTGCTCTGACTGGGAATTGATCTCACAACCTTGGCATATCAGGACAACACTCTAACCAACTGAATTACCTGTCCTGGACACTATTTCATTTTAAGAATTTTGCTTAATGAAGATATGTAATGCAAGCTGATCACAATAAATCTGTAAGACCATGTGAAGTATATACTTGCTATATTTACATTTGGTTCCAATAAAACTATATTAATAAATACTTATCACAAATAGTTCTGAAAAATACAGAACATAAAAAGAATATATATGTAGTCCCCACCAAGAATGGGTGTTATTTAAAAAAAATCTGTTTATCTATCTATCTACCTATTTATTTATTTTAGAGAGGGGAAGAGAGGGAGAAAGAGAGGGAGAGAAACATCAGTCTGTGGTTGCCTCTCACGTGGCCCCCACTGGGGACCTGGCCTGCAACTCAGGCGTGTGCCCTGACTGGGATCAGACCCTTGACCCTTTGGCTCATAGGCCGGTACTTAATCCACTGAGCCATACCAGACAGGGCCAAATGTTACATTTTCATATTTGCTTCAAATCATCTCTTCCTACTTCAGAACTAATACACATTAAAGGATTAATTTGAAGTACTTCTCGTACTGTCCTCAGACTGAGTCCACTATTATCTTTTAGTGTCTGTTAGGTACTTCTATATATTTTCCTAGTTTTGCTGAGATACAGTTCACGTATAACATTTTATTAGTTCAAGGTGTACAACGTAATGAAATATGTATATATTGCAAAATAACTACCACAAGAAGTTTAGTTAACATTTATCACTTCACATAGTTATAAATGTTTTCTTCTTTTGATGAAAACTTAAGATTTACTGCTATGTTAGCAAACTTTCAGTATATATCACAGTATTGCCAGTTATAGTTATCATGTACAATGTATAATAACGTAAAAACGTCCAGGACTTACATAACTGGATGTTTTTACATTTTGACTACCTTCACTTGTTTTCTCCATTCACTTCCTGCTGCCTCTGGCAACCACCAGTCTATTCTTTCTTTTCTTTTTCTTTTAAAAATTATTTATTTATTTTTAAAGATTTTACTTATTTATTTTTAGAGAGAAGGAAGAAGGGAGAAAGAGAGGGAGAGAACATAATCAGTGTGTGGTTGCCTCTCACGTGGCCTCCACTGGGGATCTGGCCTGCAACCCAGGCATGTGCCCTGACTGGGAATCAAACCAGTGACCCTTTGATTCTCAGCCCACGTTCAGTCCACTGAGCTACACTAGCCAGAGCTTCTTTTCTTTTTAATTTTTTTGCCATTTAGCCATTTAAAAAAATTTTTCAATTAGAGTTGACATACAATATTATATTAGTTTTAGGTGTATACCTCAGTGATTAGACATTATGTAACATACTGAGTAATCATTAAGGCTTGTACCCATCTGACACCGTACATAATTACTAGAATATTATTGACTGTATTCCCTATGTTATGCTTTACATCCCCATGACTGTTCTGTAACAACCAACTAGTACTTTCTCTTTTTGAAAATATTTTATGTATTTATTTTTAGAGAGAGGAGGAGGGAGGGAGAAAGAGAAGGAGAGAGACATGGATCGGTTGCCTCTTGTATGCCCCCTGACCTGCATCCGAGGCATGTGCCTTTACTGGGAATCGAATCTGTGACTTTTCGGTTTTCAGACCAGAGCTCAATCCACTGAGCAACCTAGCCAGGGCTGTCTCTTTATATTTAAAGATTGTATTTATTTATTTTTAGAGAGAGGGGCAGGGAGGAAGAAAGGGAGAGAAACATCATGTGAGAGAAACGTTGATTGGTTGCCTCTTGTACATGCTCTACCTGCAGACAGAACCCCCAACCTAGGCATGTGCCCTGACTGAAAATCGAACCAGTGACCTTTCACTTTGTGGGACAATGCCCAAACAACTGAATCACACAAGTTGGGGCCCAACTTGTACTTCCTTTTTTTTTTTTTAATATATTTTATTGATTATGCTATTACAGTTGTCCCATTTCTCCCCCATCATTCTCCTCCACCCTGCATACCCCCTCCCACCCACATTCCCCCCTTAGTTCATGTCCATGTGTCATAAGTTCTTTAGCTTCTACATTTCCCACAGTATTCTTGCCCTCCCCTGTCTATTTTCTACCCACCGTCTATGCTACTTATTCTCTGTACCTTTTCCCCCTCTTTCCTTCTCCCACTCCCCTGTTGCTAACCCTCCATGTGATCTCCATTTCTGTGGTTCTGTTCCTGTTCTAGTTGTTTGCTTTTGTTTTAAGTGTGGTTGTTAATAGATGTGAGTTTGCTGTCTTTTCACTGTCCTATTTTTTATCTTCTTTTTCTTAGATAAGTCCCTTTAACATTTCATAGAATAAGGGCTTGGTGATGATGAACTCCTTCAACTTGACCTTATCTGAGAAGCACTTTATCTTCCTTTCCATTCTAAATGACAGCTTTGCTGGATAGAGCAATTTTGGATGTAGGTTCTTGCCTTTCAAGACTTCAAATACTTCTTTCCAGCCCCTTCTTGCCTGGAAGGTCTCTTTTGAGAAATCAACTGACAGTCTGATGTGAACTCCTTTGTGGGTGACTGTGCCCTTATCCCTTGCTGCTTCTAGAATTCTCTCCTTCATTTTAATCTTGGCTAATGTAATTATGATGTGCCTTGGTGTGTTCCTCCTTGGGTCCAACTTCTTTGGGACTCTCTGAGCTTCCTGGACGTCCTGGTAGTCTATTTCCTTTGCCAGATTGGGGAAGTTCTTCTTTATTATTTGTTCAAATAAGTTTTCCTCTTGTTGCTCTTCCTCTCCCCCTTCTGGTACCCCTATAATTTGGATGTTGGGACATTTAAAGATGTCCTGGAGTTTCCTAAGCCTCTCCTCATTTTTTTGAATTCTTATTTCTTCCTTGTTTTCTGTTTGGTAGTTTGTTTCTTTCTGGTCCACTCCATTGATTTGAGTTCCAGTTTTCCTCCCATCTCTATTGGTTCCCCATGCATTTTCCTTCATTTCACGTATTGTAGCCTGCATTTGTTCATCTAATTTGTGAGCAAAATCAACCAATTCTGTGAGCATCCTGATCACCAGGGGCTTTGAACTGTGCATCTCATAGGTTGGCTATCTCTTCATCGCTTAGAGGAATTGGCACTGGGGCTTTGATTTGTTCTCTGGTTTGAGCCATTTTTGGTGTTTTTTTTTGGGGGGGGTCTGGTTGCGGCTGTTATGTAGTGAGGGGTGGAGCCTTAGGTGTTCCCCAGGGCGGGGCAGCCCAGTTGCTGAGTTGTGACGTTGTATGTGGGGGCGGTGTCCGAGAGGGAACAATGGTGCTTACTCCGCTCTTTCTTGGATTCCAGTCCCTTCCCCCGCTTCCTCTTCGCCTGGGTTATCTGTAGGCAAATGTGGGACCACCTGGTCAGCCAGCTAGCTTGTGTGGTCTCACTGGGTCTGCACAGTTGCCACCCTGTGCCCGGGATCCACCAGCTGCCCGCTGTGGGCCTGGGGTCTGCTAGCTGTCTCCTGCATGCCTGGGAACTGCCAGCCACTGCTGCCTGCGTGCCTGGGTCCGCACCTCCACTTTTTCCTGCCACGACTCCGCCCCTCTTACCGGTCTGGATGAATGGTTGTTGGACTTCCGTACAGTTCAATTTTCTATCAGTTCTGGTTGTTTTCTTGTTTCTAAATATTTGTTGTCTTTAATTTTCGTTGTGAGAGGAGGCACAGTGTGTCCACCTATGCCTCCATCTTGGTTGGAAGTCCCCAACTTGTACTTCTTAATGCCCTTACCCTTTTTACCCATTCCCCCAACCTCCTTTCCATCTGGCAACTGTCAAACGTTCTCTATATCTATGAGTCTTCCTTTTTTTTTTTTTTTTTTAATTTTAGTATATTTTCTTTAGTTCAATTGTTCATAGATATGTATTTTTGACCTTTTGTTGTTTTTTTTTTTCCTTTTGCTGCTTCTTTTTGAAGAAGACCCTTTAATGTTTCATGTAATACTGGTTTGGAGGTGATGAACTCCTTTAGCTTTTTCTAATGTGGAAAGTTCTTTACCTGGCTTTCAATTCTAAATGGTAGCTTTGTTGGGTAGAGTAATTTTGGTTGTAAGTCCCTGGTTTTCATCACTTTGAATATTTCTTGCTGCTCCCTCTGGCCTCCAAAGTTTTTGTTGCACAGTCAGTATCTTATGGGAGCTGTCTTGTAGGTAAATTAACTGCTTTTCTCTTGCTGCTTTTAAGATTCTGTCTTCAACCTTTTGCATTTTGATTATGATGTGCCTTGGTGTGTACCTTTCTGAGTTCATCTTGTTTGGGACTCTGTGCTTCCTGGACTTGTATGTCCATTTTGTTCACCATGTTAGGGAAGATTTCTGTCATTATTTTTTCAAATAGGTTTTCAAATTTTTGTTCTCTCTCTTCTCCTTCCACCATCATAATAATATGAATGTTGGTACACTTGATGTTGTCCCAGAGGTTCCTTATACCATCTTCATTTTTTTGGAATCTTTTCTTCAATTTTTTACTGTTCTGAATTGGGTGTTTTTATTCTCTTACTGTGAGTTTTGCTTCTTTAGATTCTACAAATAAGTGAGATCGCAAAGCTTTTGTCTTTCTCTGAATTGTTTCACTTAGCATAATTCCCTCAAGGTTCGTCTGTGTTGACACAAATGGCAGAATTTTCTTTTTTATGGCCAAATAACATACCATTGCATATATGTACCACCATCTATCTTTTTTTAAAAATTTTCTTTCTTAAGATTTTATTTATTTTTAGAGAGAAGGAGAGGGAAACAACAATGTGTGGATGCCTCCCACCTGGGCCCCACTGGGGACCTGGCCCACAACCCAGGCATGTGCCCTGACTGGGAATCAAATTGGCTACCCTTTGGTTCGCAGCCCGTGCTTAATCCACTGAGCTATACCAGCCAGGGTGATATCTTTTAGTACTTGTACTACATGTACATATCAATAAGGACTATCTAGTGTTATTTTACAGAAGTGGTATCATACTGTACATGTATTCTGCGAGTTATAGTTACATTGATATGTAACTGATCCAGTTCATTCTTTAAAAAAACAAACATTTTTTTTATTGATTTGAAAGAGATGGGGGGGGCAGGGAGTGGTGGGGGGAGAGAGAGAAACAAATATAAACTTGCTGTTTTATTTAATACATGCATTGGTTGGTTCTTGTATGTGCCCTAACTGGGAATTGAACCCACAACCTTGGTGTATTGGGATGATGCTCTAACAGCTGAGTACCCAGCCAGGGATAGTTCATTCTTTTTATCTGCTTTTTGAGTATTCCGTCACAGAATCTACCACAATTTAATTCTCTTATTGATTATCATTTAGGTTTCCAGTTTTCAGTCACAAATAGTGCTACAATCAATATTCTTGTTCATAGAGTAACTATAATATCCAATAAATACATTGAAGTTTTGTATTTTAAAAATATAATCTGAAAATCTGTATTAGGCAAATTTTATTTGTTTACATTTGTAGAAGTGACTGATAAATTTGAGATTCTTTCTAAAATTTTGTGTTATTTACCATACTTTTTTCCCCCTCTTTCTTTTTGTCTTCTGTTGGAGTGATTGAGTGTTCTTTATTTCTTTTTAAAAGTCCTGTGCTTGTTTTGGGCTTATATATTCTATTTCTTTTCTTTTAACATTTACCTTTAAAGTTTTAGTGTTCATACTTAATTTTTTCTAAAATTCTGTGCTTTTTTTGAACAAAGCCAACACCAGTATCCCTTTTATTCTCTCATTACTCTTTCCCTTGCAAAATCTGTTATTGTTTTCTGTATTTTAATTCCATTTTATTAAAATTTTAAAAATGATTTCGTTTATTTTTAGAGTGAGGGGAAGGGAGGGAGAGAGGGACAGAAACATCAATGTGTGGTTGCCTCTCGCGTGCCCCCTACCAGGGAGCTGGCCCAGAACCCAGGCATGTGCTCTGACTGGGAATTGAACTGGTGACCCGTTGGTTTGAAAGCCAGCATTCAGTCCTTTGAGTCACACCAGCCTGGGCCTATTTTTGATCGCCTAAATTATTAGTTGTGTTTTTAAAAATAATCATCTATAATTTAGACTTAAAATTACTAACGTTTTTGGTAAACTTAGGTCCCCTGCTGCCTTATGGTTCATTTTCATTTTCAAAATTTTTGGTATTTTTTATAAGGGTTTCTGGTTAATAAGTAGTAAGTAAGCTATATTAGTCCTTTCTTGTTTAAAAATATCATTATTTTATGCTCTTGTATGTCAGTTTGAATTCTACCGTCGTAGTTGTTTTCCTGTAAGTTAAGATTTTATTCTAGCTTGTCTTCTGGTATCTACTTGTAAAAAGAGGAACTAAGGTCACAGTCTGTTTATCCTATTTGAGAGTTGATCTGCTTTTTCATTCTGAGGACTCAGTGTTTTTCTTCAATTTTGGAACATTTTCTGCTCTATGTTTTCAGATATCACCCCCTCACTTAATTTTCTTTTCCTGAAACTGTTGCTTAGGTGTACGCGTTTGGGATTCCCTTTTTTCCTCCATAACTTTTAATTCTCTTTCATATTTTCACTTATCTCTGTATTATAGAGAATCCCTTTAGGTCTTGCTTCATATTTATGCTTATTGTTAATCCAATCAGTGGATTTCTTTTCTGAATAAATCTAATCTAGAATTTTTGCTTTCCTTTTATTTTTTGGCTTACTGTTTTGTTTTTGATAGTATCTTGCTATTATTACCTTAAAGATTATATATTTTCCTTCATTATTTGAATATTTAACATCTGAACTCAAGAGATTTTGGAAGTCTTTCGTCTCAGGTGGTAGATGTTTTCATGTATTTTGTAATTTTTGACTGTGAGCTAATCTTCAGGATTTTTTTTTGTTTTAGGATTCCTGTTCCTTAGCCCTGGCTGGATAGCTCAGTTGATTAGAGCATCATCCTGATATGTGAAGATCTTGGGTTTGATCCCTGGTCAGGGCACATACTAGAAGCAACCAGTGAATACATAAGTGGAACAATAAATTGATGTCTCTTTTTCTTTCTTTAAAAAAGTCAGTTAAATTAAAAACAATTTTTTAAAGCATGAAAAAGACATAGGAAGTTAGTGGGAATTTTTTTTTTTTTTTTTTTTGTAATAAGCTAATAAAAAAAAAGATTGCTGTTCCTCTAACCTTAGTTTGTGAAGATGTTGCTTTGAGAGTGTTTGCATTTGCTCTGTGACTTAAGAATTGCCTTTGGCTGCTAGTAAAGACCAAATTGTAGTGGCTTCCACAAAATACAAATTTACAAATTCTTTTATTTATTTATTTTTTTTTTTAAAGAATTTATTTATTTATCTTTAGAGGGGAAGGGTAGGAGAGAGGGAGGGGAGAGAAACATCAATGTATGGTTGCCTCTCATGTGTCCCCTGCCGGGAACTGGCCTGCAACCCAGGCATGTGCCCTGACTGGGAATCGAACCGCGATCCTCTGGTTCGCAGGCCCGCGCTCAATCCACTGAGCTACACCAGCCAGGGCCAAATTCTTTTATTTAGAAAGCTTCTGAAAGGCATTTTAAAGCTTTTATGACAGCTCTGTGAAGTCACTAGGGACCAGACCTTTTCTGTCTTCCTACTGTACCAACCTTAGCACATGGTTTTCATGTTCAGGGTTGTCCCACAGTCACAGCATGGCAGGTGGCACTGTAGTCATTGTGACTACTGAATGAAGTTCTAGGCAGAAAGAACGGGGGAGGGTAAGGATAAAAGTGGTTCTTTCAGCTGAGTTATCCTCTTAAACTAGTTTTCCTGGAAGCCCCACTCAATAGTTTACTAGTAAAACTAGTAAACTGTTACTAGTAAACTATTTACTAGTAAACCATTACACTCAATAGTTACTAGTAAACTAGTTTACTGAGTCTTGTTAGACTGCAAAATATGGGCCCACTGATGAACTCAATAAAGTCAGAGACCTTACTCTCTTAGCATAGGCTTGAGTTTCCTGTTTCTCTAGAGTGACTCCTCTATTCAAGTCCAGAATAGGCATTTCATTTTGGTGCTACTTCTCTAGTCTTAGTGGTTCAGGCCATGTTTTTCTAGTATAGCTTCCCCTTTGGTGGTAGGAATAGGCCCCTACCAATTCCTCTCCTTATGCAGGGAGGTCAGTTAGAGTTTCTGCACAGTTAGGGTCTATATTGGTGTCATAGTCAAACCCAGCCTCTAGGGTATAAGATCTGATATCATCATCGACTCCCACAGCTTCCATTAATGTTCATTTTTTTAAACTTTTAAGTCCTTTTTTATTTCTGTCACCTGGAGATTTACCTTTATCTACATAATTAAAAATTGCTTTCAAATTTGTTTATCTCTGACTTTTGAGTGCAGGAAGCCAGTGTGGAGTGTCTCTACTTGTGCTTAAAAAAAAGTCATATGTAACTTTTTTCTTTTTATTTCTGTACAAACATTTTGGCCTGTATACTTTAAATAGAATGCCTTCAGAGTTAACATTTGCTAACTTTCTTTTATTGCTGATTCGAATTTAATATTTGCTTTTAAAAAATTCAGTATTGCATCCTAAGTTCCTATAGCTTTGAAAGAGGAGATTTTTTAAAGTTAACAGATTAATGCTTATCACCATAGATGAAATAGTAAGTAGCCAGTTTTTGTTGTCTTCTTGATTCTTCTTTCTTTTACTGTGAGAAAAGCCTGGCATAAGTTTGACTGACATGAAGTAGGAATTTAAAATGTGTTTGTATCCTTTTCCAACCTGCCTACATAACTAGTAATAGAAATGAAGATATAGGGTACCTTTCAAGATACATTGCCCAACATATGGTTCCTATTTATTCCTTTTTTTGTTTAGATTTAATTTTTATGTTTATCCAAGTGTTAGGCGCACAAAGTCAGGTAGTACCAAAAGCTTCCCTCATGCATGGAACAGAACCTTCCTGCTTGATTTTTGAACCTTCATCCCATTCTCCAAAGACAACCCCTTTTTGGGCTGTTCTTCTGGCATTTACCTCTTTATTTCTAAAAAGAATGTATAAGCAGCTATTTTTGACTTATCACTTTTAGATGTTGCCTTTCATTGTATACAGATTTTGGTTTAATCAGTAGTGCTAAATAGTAATATTTACATTATCATGACTATTTAAATACTTTATTAATTTTTAAGCCAAGTATAGTAGGATTTTTTTCCATGTAATCTTCCATTTGGTTAACGAATCAGCCTATATATTAAAATTTCCTTTTCTTTTTATCTTATTTTCCTCTGCCTCTCTTCACCATCTCCTCTCCCTTTCCTCTCTCCTTTCTCTTTTCCTCTCTCCTCTCTTTCCCACTTCTCCCTCCTATGCCACCTCCTTTCCTCTCCCGCCTTTTTTTTCTTTTTCTCTTCTTCCTCCTTTCCTTTTAAACTGGTAGACTTTTTTCTAGGTACCATCTCCCCTGCTCTCATCTGGGCTGGTTTCTCTTTAGTCCTGAAACTTCCCTCACTATCATCTTAGAAGTTTCTTTACTTCTTGCTTATTTTGGATTCCCTGTTTTCTAACCCTTCACACTCCCATTTCTTTTTCTTTAAGGGTTTATTTCCTTGTTTTGGTTGCACATCTGTAGCAGATTCATAGGGAAGGTGTATGAAAAAGAAAAACTTCAAGATTTTGCATTTTGTAACTTTACCATCTTACTTGATTGATAGTATGGCCAAGCAGAATTCTTGGTAATTTTTTCCTTCAGAATTTCGAAGATATTTCTCAATTGCTTTTTAGCTTTCAGTGTTTCTGTTAAGTCCCATGACGTTCTGATTTCTGATCTTTTGTATGTGATTGTTCTCTCTGTATTTGGTATTTTTCCTTATCCAGCTTATTTCTCATACTTTTCATGGTAGCATACTTCCCCTTACTCATTGTAATGGGCACACAGTGGCCCTTTTGATTTGGTAAATCATGCTGGAGAACGTGAGTTCAGTTAAAATTTTTTCGAATTATTTGTTTGATAATTTCCTCAGTTATCATTGTTTCCCTTTTTTGTATACTTCTCTATTTGGACATTGGACCTTTTGAACTAATCTTCTAAATTTTTATATTTTGTGTTTATTTTTGTTCTACTTTTTGAAGTTGTTCCTTACTTCCAACCCTTAACTTAAATTTCTGAATTCTGTTACACTGTTAATTTCCAAGGGCTCTTTCATGCTCTCTGAATGATTCCTATTTTCATTTTCTGATTTTGTTTCTTGGATACAATATCTTTCCTTAAGTCTATGAAGATATTAATTAGAGGGTTGTTGTTTTGTTTCAGTTTTCTGAAGTTTTCTTCTGCTCCTGGGACTCTTGCTCAGTTTCTCTGTACCATTTGTTTTGGCTTGTCTTTAACAAGACTTTGCTTAAAAATCTGGTTAATCTTAGTGGTCAAGTTTATAATAAGTCAATTGGATGGGTAGAGGTTGTTGACTGATTGGCTTCATTATAGGTGATATACCTGGGTTCCTCTCCATCAACTAGTTAGTTTAATTAGAGAAAACTCATCCATTTGGAATTGACCAATCTGGTTACCAATATTTTTTGAACCAGGTGGTTACTGGAATTTCACTATTTAGAATTAAATTATCAGTTTTTTTTTTTTTTTCCTCAGTATAGTATCCATTTCCTCAGCTGTGCTTTTGTCTCCGCATCCAGAGTTCCTTGTTTACCCATTCTGCAGTTTTCTAGAGTCCGGAAGAGACAGGTATTTGGTAGTGTGTAGTGTAGAAGGAGTTTGGAGGGAGGGGGGTGTGCGTGCGTGCTTTTTAGCCTCATTTGAACTGTCCCTTCCAGATACGTACACCACCTCTGTGCGTGTGCAGCCCCGAGCCTCTTATGCCTGGTACCGAAAGTTCCTCCAGTTTCTGGTGCTGTGTGGTTCAAGATACATTGCCCTTAGTCTTACGTTACTGTAGCAACTTTTTCTGATCTGTTAAGTAATTTACTGCTTGTCTCCTTTCTAGCTTCCAAAACTTTATAATTGTTGTTTTGCCTTTTGTTCTTTTAGTCTTTGTGGTTTTATGTTCTTTCTATATAATGTAATGGAATGTTAGGAAGGAGAGGTGGTAGTTTTTAAGTTAAGTACCTGTGCTCGTGATGTAGTCTTTTCCCATTTTTTCCCTACTCAGCTCACAAACATTTCTGTATCTTCCTGTGGATTCTACTTTTCCTTTATGTTTTTCACCTTTCTGCCATTCTTCTTTCACTAGCAAACTTTGGGGAAGAATAAAACCATTTGATACTTCTGTTTCTTCAGCTGCCTACTATAGTGTAGCCTTAGTTGTACTTAATGTTTGAGATGCAACTTATTTTTCATTTTAAACAGTAGCATATGAAATCTGCATTTGCTGTACCACTCTCATCATGGACACTGTCTATTTTGTCTTTCACTGACCATTATGTAAAGATCCATGTACAAGAAATTCTTTTAATAATATAGCATAAGGAAAATTGTCTCCCTTGACAATATGGTATACTTTCTCCTTTTTGATAGCTCTATGACACACATTCTGTTTTTCCTTTTGTTCTGGCTACCAGGCAGCCTAGAACCAAATCTATCTGGTCAGTTATATTAATCTGATTATTAGTATAGTTATTTCCTTCTCCTCCGCCTGTGGGGTTTAGAACTTCACCTCTTATCTCTGTTTCTCTGCGTGTTGATTTCATTCTCTCATACTACAGACTCTCTACTTCATGAGGCTGGAACGATGACTGCTGGCAGCTCTTGGCTCTCATCTTCCCAGCCCCTTCTACCAGAAGAAGGGGCTCTCTTGAAGAATCCTGGGAAGGACTCTGATTGGCCTGTCTTGGATCATGTACTCACCATCCCTGTGGCTGGAGTGGGGAGGGTACTATGAATGACAACCTTCACTAGAACTACATAGTTGGAGTCAGGGGTAAGAGAGTTTCCCTAAATAAGGGGATGTCCCTCATAATTGGTTTTCAATGTTCATTTTTTTATATTTTATTGTTATAATATATTGTAGGTCCCTTATTTGTAGGTTGCCTCAAGACCTTTTCTGGAAAAATTTTAGGTACTTAAATAAGTACATAAAATATCACAAGTTCCTATTCATTCACCCTTCAAACCTTACATTTAGCTCTTGAGTCCACCACTCTTATTGATTTTGTTGACTTTAAATGGCCACATCTAAAATTTTCATTTTTGTTCTACTTGATCTACTTTCAGCATTTAAAACTGTTATCATTCAGTGTTTCTTGTAGCACTCTCTCCTCATGACTTCTGGAAAGCTGCTTTCTTTTACCTTTTTAAATACTGCCTTTTGGGTTCTCATTTGGCTTTACTTCTTTAAAGTTATACAGTTGCTTTTCTGGCCTGTTGATTTGATTATTTCACTTGAGGTAAATTTATACATGCTCATGGATACCTCTAAGCATCAGTATCACTTGAACAATTTTTTTCTGGCCTTCAAATCCATATTTGCAGTTGCCTACTAGATATCTCTATTTAGGTATCCTAGTAGTATCTCTACTTTTCTAGTAACTGATATAACCTAAGCCCTATTTTTTTTTTGTTTAGGTTATTGCAACAGTTTAAATTACTTAATTTAAAAAAATTTTTATTTTTACAGAGGGGAAGGGAGGGAGAAAGGGAGCGAAACATCAATGTGTGGTTGCCTCTTGAGTGCCCCCTACTGCGGACCGGGCTTGCAAGGTATTGAGTGAAGAAGAAGTCTTTACCTCTTACACCAAGAAGTCTTTTTTAATTTTCTTTTGTCAACCCATGATTAATATTTATGGATGTTTGACTGCTTTTGGTAACTGATTTTTTTTTTTTTTTTTTTTGGAAGCTCTGAACTTTCTCTCCCGAACACATTCCATGCTTTGACCTTCTTTGATACATGGATAATACAAGGTCTGGCACAAGTAACACCCCTTTTATATTATAAAGTCTTTTATTACAAAATCATGAGCATGTAATTATGTAACATAATATCACACTCTAGCATGCCATACGACATTTTAGGTGAAATGTTCATATTAAAACTACATTATTGCACCCATATCATTACCCTACCAACCACACTCAAGCAGGTGTTACTTCTACTGGACCCTGTATATTTCAAAGTATATTTCTTTTGTCATTTGAACAAATAGCCATATATTATAATGTATAAAAGGATTAATAATTTACTCTTGTCCAGACAAAGAGTCCTAATTGCTTTGGGCCAACTCTGTGAATTTTAATTTACTTACTTGTGTATATAGAATTTTTTTAACTTATTTTTAATTGTAACATATATGAGTCCAAGAAAAGAGGGCATCCATTAAAAATTAAATGGACAATAAAATAATAAAGTGAATATACACATACTTAACCAGACTTAATAAGTAGAGCATTGTTCATTCATTTGACCCCTATTGTGCTTTTCCCGATTGTGTTCCCCTCTTCCACAAATGAAACACTTTCCTGATTTTTGTATTGCTTTTTCTTCTCATTTTATTTCTAAACAATATAATACTTAGTGTGGCTGTTTTGAACTTTATGTGACTGGAATAACACTTTACTGATTTTTTTTTTTTTGATTCATAGTGTATGTATGTGTGTATATATATATATACACATATATGTATATACACTTTTTAAAAGATTTTATTTACTTTTGGAGAGAGGAGGAGGGAGGGAGACAGAGAGGGAGGGAAACATCAATGTGTAAGGCATACATCAATCAGTCTCCTCCCACATACCCCCAACTGGGGACCTGGCCCACAACCCAGGCATGTGCCCTGACCTGGAATTGAACCTGTGACCCCTTGGTTTATAGGCTGGCTCTCAATCCACTGAGCCAGATCAGTCAGAGATAGTTCATGGTGTATTTTTGAGATTTATTTGATGCATGTAGCTATCGTTGATCATTTTCATTGCTGTATAATATTTCAGCATGTAAATTACACCTCTCTCCAGTCTGCAATTGGTGAACATGTACATTTTTGTTAGTGTTTTGCAATTATGAACAATTATTTGAATATTCTTGTACATGCTTAAGAATTTCTGTAGCTCACTACTCTTTAAGCTACTGGGTGTGCTCCATAAAATCAATTTAGTGGGGAGCAATCAGCATTAAAAAATGAAGTAGAACAGTAAAAAATTCACATTGTATTTCCAGTATCCTGTGAATATATACAGGGTTGCAATATATGGTATATTTTCAATCTAAGGGAAAAGAGGTCAGTGCCCTAAATGGTCAGGTATTGCATGTTTTAAAAATTCTTGCAGCACATGGGTTGAAAATCTCTACTGTAGTATATATACTTAGAAGTGGAGTTGCTAGGTTGTCAGGAAGACTAATCCATTTTCAGAAGTGGTTATTTTACTTTACTTTCCCACTAGTGAATGGCTTCCTTGCTCTACCTCTTTATCCAGTGCTTAGTATGTCAATCTTTTTAACTTTAGTTATTTTGGTAGTTGTGTGGTAGTATGTCATTATGGTTTTTTTACTTTGCAATTCCCTGATTACTAATGATGGTGAATGCCTTTTCATATAATAGGCCATTTGGGTTTTTTCACTTGTGAGTTGGAGATGGCTTTCCAAGTTAGTGGTTCATTTTTTTAAGTTCTTTTACAAGTTCTTAATTTCTATGTTTTCAAAATTTTCACTTTTTTTTTCTTTTGTGGTTAGTGCTTTATGTGACCTGTTACAGAAATTCCTATATGGGGGATAAATGGTAATGGGAAAAAAGTACAATAAAAAAAATGAATTAAAAACAAAAAATCTTTTCCCAACTTTAGGTCATGCATGAAATTATTCTATATAGCTTTCTGAAGGAAATTTTTTTCCTTTTTTTACATTTAGGTCTATAACACATCTGGATTTGATTTTGTGTGTAGAGTAAAATAGAGGAAATATATTTATATATATTCTATGTATTATTACATTAAATAGGAACATCCAGTTGTTTTAACAGCATTCTTTCCTCTTCTGGTGTACAGTGGCAATGTCATAAATCAGCAGTTCATTTATGTGTGGATTTGTTCTTGGACATTCTTTTGATTTATTTTGTGGCAATACCACAATTTTAAAATTGCTGTAGCTTATGTTATAATATAAATTTACATATGAGATAACAAGTAAAATTAATCTTTCCCTCCTGTCTTTCTTTTTAGAAATATCTTGCCTATTGCTTTTTGCATTTGATAATCATTTAGAATCATATTCTACAAAAAATCCTTTTGTTTTTTTGTCTTTTAAAGTATATTTTATTGATTATGCTATTACAATTGTCCCATTTTTTCTCCCCTTTATTCCCTTCCACCCTGCATCCCCCCACCCACCATCATTCCCCACCTTAGTTCATGTTCATAGGTCGTACATAGAAGTTCTTTAGCTAGTTCTCCATTTCCTATGCTATTCTTAACCTCCTCTGTCTACCCTTTTTTGTCCCTGTCATTTATGCTGCTTGTTCCTTGTACCTTTTCTCCCATTTCCCCCCTGCACTTCCCCCTCCTCTTCCTGTGATCTCCATTTCTGTGATTCTGTTCCTGTTCTAGTTGTTTGCTTAGTTTGTTTCTGTTTTTATTTTTTTTTAGGTTCAGTTGTTGATAGTTGTAAGTTTGTTGTCATTTTACTGTTCATAGTTTTGATCTTCTTTTTCTTAGATAATTCCCTTAAACATTTCATATAATAAGGACTTGGTGATGGTGAACTCCTTTAACTTGACCTTGTCTGGGAAGCACTTTTTCTGCCCTTGCATTCTAAATGATACCTTTGCTGGATAGAGGGTGTAGGTCTTTCCTTTCATGACTTTCTTGCCAGTCCCTTCTTGCTTGCAAAGTCCTGCAAAGTTTCTTTTGAGAAATCAGCTGATAGTCTTTTTTTTTTTTTTAAGATTTTAGATAGAGGAGAAGGGAAAGAGAAAGAGAGGGAGAGAAATATCTGTGTGGTTGTTTCTTGTGCACCCCTTACTGAGAACCGGGCCCACAACCCTGACATGTGTCTTTTAATCTTTTTTTTTAAAACAAGTTTTCTTTCTTTCTTTCTTTCTTTTCTTTCTTTCTTTCAGAAGAGAGGGAGAAAGAGAGGGAGAGAAACATCAATGTGTGGTTGCTTCTCACATGGCTCCCACTAGGGGCCTGGCCTGCAACCCAGGCATGTGCCCTGACTGGGAATCGAACCTGCGACCCTTTGGTTCGCAGCCCGCGCTCAATCCACTGAGCTATGCCAGCCAGGGCTTGACATGTGTCTTAATTGGGAATTGAACTGGCAACCCTTTGGTTGGCAGGTTGCCACTCAATCAGTACACTGAGCCATACCAGCTAGGGCTCAACTGATAAGTTTTGTAGGAACTCGTTTGTAGGTACCTCTCTCCTTTTCTCTTGCTGCTTTAAAGATTCTCTCCTTATCTTTTTGGTTTTTTAAAGATTTTATTCATTTACTTTTGGAGGGAAGGGAAGGGAGGGAGAAAGATAGGGAGAGAAACATCAATGTTTGATTGCCTCTCATGTGCCCACTACGGGGGACCTGGCCTGCAACCCACGTGTGTGTCCTGACTGGGAATTGAACCAGTGACCCTTTGTTTCACAGGCCAGCACTCAATCCAGTGAGCTACACCAGCCAAGGCTCTCTCCTTATCTTTAATCTTGGGTAATTTTTTAAAAAATAGATTTTATTTATTTTTAGAGAGAGAGGAGGGGAAGGAGAAAGAGAGGGAGAGAAACATTATTGTGTGGTTGCTTCTCTAGTGCCCCCGACTGGGGACTGGCCCGCAACCCAGGTATATGCCCTGACTGGGAATTAAACCAGCAACCCTTTGGTTTATGGGCCTGTGCTCAATCCACTGAGCTACACCAGCCAGGACATAATCTTGGGTAATTTAATTACGATGTGTCTTGGCATGTTCTTGTTTGGGTACAACTTTTTTGGGACACTCTGAGCTTCCTGGAAGTCTATTTCCTTTGCCAGTTTGGGGAAGTCTTCTTTCATTATCTTTCCACATAAGTTTTCAGTTTCTTCCTCTTCCTCTTGTCCTTTTGGCATCCCTATGATTCAGATGTTGTAATGTTTAAAGTTGTCCCAGAGGTTTATTTTACTTTGTATAACCTTCACTTCTTCCTTTATTTTGCATTAGTAATCAGTAATTTCTGTGAGTATCCTGAGGACCATTGTTTTGAACCATGCATCTGATAAGTGGGCTCTCTCCTTGTCGCTTAGTTCTGTTTCTGGCGTTTTGATCTGTTCTTTCATTTGGGCCATATTTCTTTGTCTTGCTGTGCCTGTTACATTTTAAGGGGCCAAGCCTTAGGTATTTGCCAGGGCAGGGCAATCCACTTTGCGGCCCTGTGGTGCTGTCTGTGGTGGAAGGGTCAGAGTGGGAACAATGCCACTTGCTCGGTTCTTGCCTGCTTTAAAGAGACTGGCAGTTTCTCTTATCTGTGTCACCCCTACAGGTTTTTACAGCCAGAGGTTTTGAGGCTTTATTTTACCTGGGCTGGGACCCTAGGTTGTTCCTGGTTTGTCTACATGTAAATGTGGGACTGCCCGATCTGCCAGCTATTGCCTTGCCCTGTGTCTTTTCTGCCCTGGCTGCCCATCTCCACCCTCCTGCTAGTCAGGATGAATGTTTCTTCTTAAACTTCTTGGTTGTTGGGGTTCCATACAGTTGATTTTTCTGGCAGTTCTGGTTGGTTTTTGTTTTTAAATTGGTCGTTTCCTTCTTTTGGTTGTGTGAAGAGGTGAAGTGAATCTACTTACACCTCCATCTTGGCTGGACTCCATTTTTTCATTGGCTTTTTTTATGTTGAGTTATGAGTTCCTTATATATTTTGGGTATTAACCCCTATTGGATATGTTATCCAGAACTTTTTCATTATCCTAAACAGAAACTCTATACCTGTTATACAGCAGCTCCCTATTTTACTCTGTCCCCAGGTGACTTTATTTTGCTTTCTACTTTTCAAAAAAGTTTATTGGGGTAATATTGGTCAATAACATTATATGAGTTTCAAGTATACTTACTGTGTGCTCACTATTCAAAGTCTAGTCTTTGTCACCGTATATTGACCCTTTTTACCCTCTTCATTATCCCCTCACACTTTCTACTTTCTACCTTTATGAATTTGTCTATTGTAGATACTTCATATAAGTGGAATGATAGAATATTTGTCTTTTGTACCTAGTTTATTTCACTTAATGTTTTTAATGTTTATTCATGTTGTAGATATGTTAGATTTTGTTACTTTTTATGGCTGAATAATGTTCCAGTGTATTTACCACATTTTATTTATCCATTCATCTGTTGGACACTTGGACTGTTTCTCCCTTTTGACTATTGTGAATAACGCTGCTATGAACATTGGTGTACAAGTATATTTGAGTCCCTCTTTTCAGTTTTTTGGGGTATATACGGTATATACTAATAGTGAAATTGCTGGATCATATGGTTAGTCTGTGTTCATCTTTTTGAGGAATGGCCGAAATGTTTTTCACAGAGGTGCTATTTTACATTTGCACCAACAGTTCATGAGGTTTTAGTTTCTTAATATCATCTCCAAATCTCTCTCTTTCTCTCTGTCTCTTTTTAATAATAGTCATTCCAGTGGTGTGAAGTGGTATCCCTTTATGCTTTTGATTTTTATTCCCCTAATGATTAGTAATGCTGAATGTCTTTTCATGTTGTTTGGTCATTTGTAAATCTTTTTTGGAGAAATGCCTATTCAGTCCTTTACCCATTTTGTAATTGGGTTGTCTTTTTGTTGTTGAATTGTAAGAGTTCTTTATCTAGTTTGGAAACCAAAACTGCTGTCTAGTTCTGGGTGTGGACTTTTTTTTTTTTTTTTTTTTTTTTTTTTTTAATTTATCTTTAGAGGGGAAGGGAAGGAGAGAGGGAGAGAAACATCAATGTGCGGTTGCCTCTTGTATGTCCCCTGCCGGGAACTGGCCTGGCAACCCAGGCATGTGCCCTGACTGGGAATCGAACTGCGATACTTTGGTTCACAGGCCCGCGCTCAATCCACTGAGCTACACCAGCCAGGGCTGGGTGTGGACTATTAACAGATACATGATTTGCAAATATTTCCTTGTAATCTGTGGGTTTTTTCCACTCTTGGATGCACAAAAGTTTAATTTTGATGAATTTTAGTTTGTTTATTTTTTTGCCTGTGCTTTTGGTTTTGTATCCAAGAAATCATTGCCAAATACAGTATCACAAAGATTTCCCCTATTTTAAGTGTTTTTTAAGTTTTAGCATTTATGTTTAGATCCTTGATCCATTTTGAGTTAATTTTGTATATTACGTAAGTTAGGTAAGATTCCAACTTCATTGTTTTGTATGTGGATTTCCCTTTTTCCCAGCAGTTTGTTGAAAAGATGGTCCTTTCCTTATCAAATGGTTTGACTTTCTTGTCAAAAATCACTTGACCATATACATATGTGAGGATTTATTTCTGTGCTCTCTATTCTCTTCCATGGCTCTGTGTCTGTCTTTATGCCATATGACACCATTTTGATTACTGTAGCTTTTTGTGTAGTTTTCAAGACAGGAAGTGTGGGTCCTCCAATTTTGTTCTTCATTTTCAAGATTGTTTTGGTTGTTCAGGGTCCCTTAGGTTCTAAAATGAATTTTAGATTAGTGGACATTTGGTACTGTCCAAAATGTCCATGGAGACCTTTGATCTTTGCCAAAAGGTCCTTGAAATTTGCTCATGTTCAAAGCATCCACAAGCATATTTGGTCCATGCTAAATTGTATTTGTTATTTGGTCCTATTAAAAACATCCATACTTTGAAAATATCCCTGGGTTCAAATAGCCCGTAACATTTATTTACACTTTTGATTTACAGGATTGATTTATGAAAAATACTATCATGCTTTATTGGTTCAGTAATTATGTTGTTGCTGTATTGTCAATAACTCCCTTGCTTCAGTAGCCTAGCTAGTAATGGCACAGATAATTAAGTAGATGGGTTGGTGTGGACCAGGTGTGTCCATGGATGTTTTGATTCAGGGCCAAATTTCTTTTCTTTTTTTTCTTCTTTTTTTAACAGATTGTATTTATTTATTTTTAGAGAGAGAGGAAGGAATGGGGGGAGAGAGAGAAGGAGATTCTCATACACCCAACTGGGGGCCTGGCCCACGACCTAGGCACATGCCGGACTGGGAACTGAACGGGTGACCTTTCAGTTCACAAGCTGGCACTCAAATCCACTGAGCCACACCAGTCAGAGCAGGGCCAAATATCAAGGACATTTTGGAGAGGACCAAATAGCAAGGGACCTTTTGGGGTGAAACAGATATCTTGTGGACATTTGGACAGGACCAAATGTCCTGCAAGGATTTTGGGAAGCATTGTTTTACTTCTGTAAAATGTTGTTGGGATTTTTGGTAGGAATTGCCTTGAATCTGTAGATCACTTTGGATAGTACTGCCATCTTAGCAGCATTGTTTTCCAATCCATGAACATGGGATGTCTTTACATTTATTTATGTTGTCTGTAATTTCTTTCAGCAGCATTTTGTAGTTTTCAGTTTATAAATTCTTTGCCTCCTTGGATAAGCTTATTTCTGTTTTATTTATGCTATTGTAAAAGCAATTGCTTTTTTTTGTTTTCTATTTATTGATTTTGGAGAGAGAGGAGAAACATCAATTTGTTCCACTTACTTATGCATTCATTGGTTGATTCTTTTTTCTATTTTTTAAATTTATTTTTTATTCTATTTTTTCCTATTACCCTTTGTCCTCCTTTTACCCACCTCCCCCTGACGGTTGATTGTTGTATGTGCCCTGACCAAGGATTGAACCTGCAACTTTGGCATATTGGGATGATGCTCTAACTCACTGAGATATCCAGCCAGGGCTGTAGTTATGTGATAACTCTCGAAATTAGTTAGATGATTGATTGTATTTTATTCTTTTTTTCAAAATCATTTTAGTTATTTGGTTCCTTTGTGCTGTTGGTTTAAAAAAAAATAGATATTTTAGAGTAACCTGTCTGTATCTATCCAAAAATCTAGCTAGTATTTGGATAGGATTGCCATGAAACCTGAATATTAATTTGTAGAGAGTTAACATCTTTACTATGTTGAGTATCATGCCGTGTGTTTTCATTTATTTAGATCTTTGATGACTTTCGTCAGTTTTGTGTGGTTTTCAGCCTACAGATCCTGTACATGTTTTGTGGAGTTGAACCTAAGTATTTAATCCTTTGGGAAACAGTTGTGAATAGTATTGTATAGTTGACATACATCAAGTATTCTACGTTTAATTTCATCGCCCACATATTTATTGGTATTACCGTATTTTGCTGTGTATAATGTGCACTTTTCTGCCCAAATTTTTGAGGGAAAATAAGGATATGTGTTATACATGGGTAGTACTAATGCCATATCTATATACATGTTTTTAAATTTGTTATTTATGCTTATGCGATAAAAGTGTAACTCTAGAAAGCAATAATGATACTGTATGCAAAATCATATCCTGGAATATGATAATTGGTTTTGTTTCTAAATATAAAGAAATAATTGAATTAAACAATTAAAACAAAAGTTTTTCCCCCGAAAGTTTGGGCCAAAAACCATGGATGCACAATGTACACAGGAGCACATTATACACAGCAAAATACAGTATATAGAAATAACAGTTGATTCTTATAATTGTCTTGCATCTACCAACCTTGCTGAATTCACTTATGAGTTCTACAATTTTGTTATAGATTACTTGGAATTTCCTATGTAGGTATTTGTATCATCTGCAAATACCTACATAAGAAATTCCATGTAATCTATAACAAATACCTACATAGGAAATTCCAAAGAAATAAAGGGTTATTTTTATTTCTTTCTTAATTTGTATGCCTTTTATGCTCACCTAATTTTCTGGCTAGAAATTTCAACACCATGTTAAGATTCGTGAGAGTAAACATGTCTTATTTCTGACCTTAGGCAGATAACATTCACACAGTGTTGAAAAGCAGTAAGTAGGATGTTAGCTATAGGTTTTTGTTGATGTTCTGTGTGAACTTGAGGAAGTTTACCTTTATCTCATTCTATTTTTCTTAGCTTTAAAAAACATTACAAATGGGTGTGGAACTTTGTCAAGTACTTTTTCTATATCCATTGATATATGTAATTTTTTTTGCTTAGCCTGTTAAGATGGTAGATTACATTCATTGATTTTGAGTACATAACTAGCCTTGGAATAAGTATCACTTAATCATGGTGTGTACTTCCTTTTATGTTATGGGATTCTATTTATATTTTGTTAAAGGTTTTTGTATGTATTCATGAGGGATATTGGTTTGTACTTTTCTCTTTTCATAGTTGGTTTGTCTGGTTTTGGTATTGGAGTAATACTAGTTTTATGAAATGAATTAGGAAATGCTCTCTTCTGTTTTCTGGAATAGATTGCATAGAATTGGGTTAATTCTTCTTTAAAAATTTGGTACAATCTTCCAGTGAAACTAGCTGGGCCTTCATGTTTCTTTATTGGTAGTTTTTAAAGTACGAATTAAAATTTTAAAATAGTTTTAGAGGTATTCAAATTACCAGTTTCGTAATTGATGAGTTGGAATAGTGTTTTTCAAGGAAGGAATCCATTTCGTCTAAGCTGTCAAATTTATGTGCGTGAAGTTGTTGATAGCATTCCCTTGTTTTTCCTTTTATATCTTCAGGATCTGTACTGATACCAGTTTCATTTTTGACACTGGTAATTTTTTGTTGTCTTTGTCAGTGTTGCTAGGGGTTTATCAGTTTTATTGACCATTTTTTAAAAGTCAGCTCCTTGTTGATTTTTTTTTGTATTTATTTTCTATTTTAAATTCATTGATGTCTACTCTTATATTTATTTTTTCTGATCTTCTGCTTGCTTTGCCTTATTTTGTTCTGTTTTAGATTTTCTGAGGTGAAAGTTTAGATTATTGTTTTGACACTTTTCTATGAATTGTTATAAATTTCCTTTATCACCCTGGCTGGTGTAGCTCAGTAGATTGAGCACTGACCTGCAAACCAAAAGGTTGCAGGTTCGATTCCCAGTCAGGGCACATCCCTGGGTTGTGAGCCAGGTCCCCAGTAGGGGATGCTTGAGAAGCAACTACACATTGATGTTTCTCTCCCTCTCTCCTTCCCTTCCCCGCTTTCCAAAAGTAAATGAAATCTTTAAAAAAATGAGTAAATTTCCTTTATCACAGTTTTAGCTCTGAAATTTTGGTGTATTGTATATTCATTTTCATTTACTTCAATTTTATTTTTTCATTTTCCTTAAGACTTCCTGTTTCATTATTATGCCACTACCTTCAGGTTTCTTAAGAAAAATCTGTTTCTTATTCATGCCCTGGCTGGCGTAGCTCAGTGGATTGAGCGCGGGCTGCGAACCAAAGGGTCGTAGATTCGATTCCCAGTCAGGGCGCATGCCTGGGTTGCAGGCCAGGCCCCTAGTGGGGGCCACGTGAGAGGCAACCACACATTGATGTTTCTTTCTCTCTTTCTCCCTCCCTTCCCCTCTCTAAAATAAATAAATAAAATCTTAAAAAAAAAAAGAAGTTCCTTTAAAAAAAAAAAGAAAAAGAAAAATCTGTTCTTATTCAAATTATATTTACCCTATAAATAAAGTGTTGTTTATTTCTCTGGATGTGTTCAGGGTATTTTTCTTTAGATTTCAGAAGTTTAGTTGGGATAGGTTTAGAAGTAGATGTCTCTGGAATTATCTCGTTTGAGATTTGCTCAGATTCTTGAATCTGTAGTTTTTTCTTGCCAAATTTGGGGATTTTTCAGCTGTTATTTGTTTGAGTACTTTTCCAATCTGGCTTTATTTCTCCTCTCCTTTCTGGAACACTGATGGCTGGCTGCTTTTTTGTTATAGTCCCAAAGATCTGTGAGACACTTTTACTTTCTTTATTTTTTTAGTTGGTTTCTCTCTTGTTTACATTAGGTAACTAGCATGTCTCCTAGTTTACTGATTCTTTTCTTCTCTTTTCTTCATTCTGTTGTTGAGGTCATCCATTGAGCTTTTTATTTTGCTTAGCACACTTGTTCTAAAATTTCCATTTGGTTCTTTCTGTCTTCAGTTTTTTGCTGAGACTTTATGTTTTTCATTTTTGTTGTTCATTGAATCATTTTTTTAAATTGCTGCTTTAAAATCTTCCGATAATTCTAACGTCTCTGTCAGAGGTTAAAATAACAAATATCTCACTGTTGACATGATTTTTTTTTTCCACTCAGTTTGAGATCTTCCTGGTTCTTAGGTATGACACATGATTTTCTATTGAAACCTGAACATTTTTGGGACATTGCATCTTGTGTAAACCTGTTTTAGCTTGCCTGTTCTGATGCTTGTCTGACAAGGGAAGAGTGTGGGTACCATCTCCTTATGCCAGCTAGGGGATGAATTTCAGGTGCTGTACTTGGCCTCTGTTGACATTTGAGGGAACTTGCTTGTTATTGAAAAGCAGAGTTAGGAGTTATGGCTGCCCACCTGGCCCAAAAGGATGTGGCCTAATTTACCATTGTGTGTTGGTAAAAGTCCTGACTTTCTTCTAGACTTACCCTGATACCACCCCAGTGGGGACAGGGTGGATTACTTCTTTACTGCCAGATGGAGTTG
Source organism: Glossophaga mutica (assembly GCA_039655065.1). NCBI lineage: Eukaryota > Metazoa > Chordata > Mammalia > Chiroptera > Phyllostomidae > Glossophaga > Glossophaga mutica. The sequence goes on from CM077303.1 coordinate 167,259,825, forward strand.
GACGTTCAGGCTTTCCTTGTTGTCTCCATTGACACCGTGGGTGGAAGTTCTCATTACCAGCCAGGGAGGATGCAAGTCCTGATTCCTTAATCTGATCTATATTTACAGTACCCCAGCCGGAGTCTTGGCGTGACTCATAGTCTCATGAGGGTGAATGTTTAGGTTACTCACTGAATCATTGCGGGAGTAAGTAGGGGCAGTTTTATCTGTAATGTTTTGCTGGGGTAAAGCAGTTACAGTCTAAGAAAGTGTTCTTTCTAGTTAATATGCCCTCTACCCAGTTCTTTGGCTAGAGAGAGAAATCTTTTTGGGGGGCTTTTCTCTTGGTCTGTGATTGTTGGTACTTTCAAGGCGCTGGTACCTTCCATTCCAAAAATAGGGTATGTTAGGTAAAAAGAAAACTCAGGGAACTTAACTGCTATGTTGTTCCTTTGGTCCTATGGTTCCTAGCTAATTTGCCTTTTTAACTATTTAAAAAATTATTTTTTATCATTTATTTTTTAATTACACGCTATTTTAAAATTATTTTATTTTATGTTATTTATTTTATTATTATTTTTTAAACAACAGAAATTTATTGTCTCACAGTTCTGGAGGTTTGAGGTCCAAAATCATGGTGTCAGTAGAGTTGGTTCCAGGTCAAGTTTCTAGTTCTTTTCTGATTTCCTTGGTTTTACATGCATCACTCCAGTCTCTGCTTTCATCTTTGCGTGATGAACTGTCTTTCCCCTCAGTCCCTGTCTGTGTTCAGGGAAACATCAATGTGTGGTTGCCTCTCACATGGTCCCCCACTGGGGACCTCGCCCACAACCCAGGCACGTGCCCTGACCAGGAACCGAACCATCAACCCCTTGATTCACAGGCTGGTGCTCAGTCCACTGAGCCACACCAGCCAGGGCTAATAGCCCTTTTCTACTTGTTAAAGATCTTTTATCTCTGGTTTTAGGCAATTTGATAATGATATGTTGTGGTTTACGTTGCTTCGTATTTCTGTTGCTTGGTGTTTACTTAAAGAGTACTTTGTTCTATGTGCTGCTCATCATTAAATATGGCAAATTGTTGGCACTATTTCTTCAGACTTTTGTTTCCTGTATTTATCTTCTGTGCTCCAATTATAAGTATTTTGGCCTCTTGAAGTTATCTTCCAGCTAACTTAAGCTTTGCTAATTTTTTTAAAGCTTTTCTCTGTGTGTCATTTCGGTTAGTAATTGTTATTTGATTTCTTGTGCTGTAAAGCTCATACAGTATGTTTTTATCTTAGACTTTTTATTTTTCATCTCTAAATTTCCCATTTTTCTTATTATTCGATGTTTCTATTTAACATGTTTAATGTTTTCTAGCTTTTTGAAGATACGGAATGTATTCATAGTAATTGTTTTAAGGACTGGACTAATAATTCTGTTACCTTTGTCATTTCAAGATTTGTTTGAGTGACTGGTTTTTATTTCATTGGGGGTATAATTTCCTGTATCTGCATATGTCTTGTTAAGTTTTTTCTGACTTTTCAGTCATTGTGAATTTTATCTTGTTAGGTTCTGTATTTTTTTGTTCCATTGGTTATTACTGGAAAATAGTTTGTTACTTTTGCGTTTTGCTTTTTTTTTAAATAGGCACATCTAGAGAGACAGAAAGTAAATTAGTGGTGCCTAACCCTGGGAGGGGAAGTGCTAGGGGAGAGTGAGCAGTGATTTCTAGTGGGTATGGAGTTTCTTTTCTTTCTTTTTAAGATTATTTATTTATTTATTTATTTTTAGAGAGAGGGGAAGGGAGAGAGAAAGAGGGAGAGAAACATCAATGTGTGGTTGCCTCTCATAAGGCCCCCCACCAGGGACCTGGCCTGCAAACCAGGCATATGCCCTGACTGGGAATCAAACCGGTGGCCTTTTGGTTCCCAGCCTGTGCTCAATCCACTGAGCTGCAACAGCCAGGCCTGCTTTTGTTTTGTTTGGACAGATTAGAGCCACCTTTAGGGTTAAATTTTCCCTCCTTCTGAGGCATTGCTCTTCTTAGTACTGTCATATGATATAATTACTAGGTTTTCCATTCTGGCTTTTGGGAACAAGCATTATTTGCAGCCTTGTATGAGTTCTGGGTGCTCTTTACTTTTAAATCTTTTGGTTTTTCTCTCCCTGGCCTTGAATAGTTCTTCACATGCAATTGTTGATTACTCAACATTCTAGGGTAAGCCTCTGTAGATCTCTTCATTTTTCTCTCTCTTCCCAGCTTTCTACTCAGTACTGGTCTCACTTTTGAGCTCTGGTCCCCTTGGCTTCCTTGGACTCATAGCTCCTCATCGTGGGGAGATAGGCCCTGCCTGAGTTACTTCTCCTTGTTCCATGGTCTGAAAGCTCTCAAGGCAGTAAGCTGGGCAAATTTTTTTTTTTTTTCGTCTGTTATGGATCATTGTCTCTCATTATTGTTGTCCAAAATCTGAGTGCTGTTGTTTCATACATTTTGTTAGGTTTTAATTATTTCACGCAGAAGGCTAAATCTGGTTTCTTTTATGCCGTCTTGATTGGAAGTGGCTTTATTTTGCATTTTTGTAATGACTAGTGTAGTGATACTGAGTACATTTTATTTACTTTCTGATCATTCATGTGTTTTTTCTTATGAAGAGTTTGTTCAAACCTTTAGCCCTTTTCTTTCTTTATCTCCTTGTTTTTTTCTTTATTCTTTATCCATGTTTTTTTCTTTTTCTTTTTCTTTTTTGAGTTGGAGTGCTGGTATGCCCTGGACATACCAGTTCTTTCTTAGATAATATTTCATAAGTATTTTCTTCAAGTCTGTGATTTCCTATTTATTTTCTTAACTGTGCCTTTTTAATGAATAAAAATATTTAAGTCTAATTGATCAGTTTTTATGTTTTATAGTTATTGCTTACTTTGGGCTAAAACACTTTTGCCTAACCCTGAAGTAATGAAGGTAATTTTGTTTCCTCTGAAACTTTTTGTTTTTGCTAATTTTTTTTTTTATGGTCTGTGGTGCATCTCAGATTAAATTTTATAGATTTTATTTTTGCACATGGGTATGAAATTGTTTCTACACTGTTTGTTGCAAATAGTCTTTTTACTGGATTGCTTTGGTGAAACATCACATAGCTGCGTAAGTGAGCTCTATTTTAGGAATCTTTATTCTGTTCCATTGATCTGTTTGTCTGTCATATCATATACCACACTGTTTTGATTAGTTCTGACTGTATAGGAAGTCTTGAAATCAGATTTGCAAGCTCTCAACCCTTTTCAACTTTTTCAAGATTGCTTTACAGCATCTAAGTTCTTAGTATTTCCATATAAATTTTAGTATAGTTTTTCCATTTCCAAAAAGGCTTATGTGATTATGTTTGCAATTTGCTTAGACTCTGTAGATTTTTTTGAGGAAAATTGACATGTTAATAGTGTTGAGTCTTCCAGTTTACTAACATGGTGTATCTTTCCATTTAAGTCATCTTTGTTTTTTTCTAAGCAGTATATTTTGTGCTTTTTAGTCTTTGGTTTCACATGTCTTTTATAAAGTTATTTTGATTTTTCAATATTTTATGCTATCGGAAGTGGTATTTTAAAAAACTCAATTTTTAATTATTTGTTCTTAGTATATGGAAGTAGAATTGACTTACTTATGTTGACCTGTGTCTTATGCCCTTAACTCACATTAATTCTATGAGATTTTTGTGATAACTTAGATTTTTCTGGTAGCTTACAGGTTTGTCAACTTTGTTGATCTTTCTGATTTGTATTTTTGAAAACATTTTCTTCCTTTATTGCATATACTTAAATCTTCTCGTTCATTGGGGAAAGCATTCAGTTTTATACCATTAATTATGTCAGCTATAGGCTTTTTATTGATGATTGTTACTAGTTTTTTTTTTTTTTAATCATTGATTTTATTATTATGTAAGTATGGCAGACAAGGCTGATAGATCAGGAGAGGATTGTCATTGTTAAGATAGTTTGTTATACTCACAGATTCACAGAAGAGTTATATCAAGACATAGAAGGCCACATGGCTTAGTTAGGAGGCAGAAGGAGCAAAAGGGAAAAAGTAAAGGCAAGAGCCTTTATTTTGGTTCCTGGGGGAAGGTATAGTCAAGGAATGATAATCAGGTTTAGGATTGTCTAGTTTGAGTAATTTCAAGGATTCTGGGGGGCATAGAGACTTTCCCTGTTTGTCTGGTATTTAGCGTTGGGTGATTAGGACTGGGGAATATACTGGCTGGATTATAAAATCTGTCAAGATGTTGGGGGTATGGTCTCTGGATTGGTTGACTTACATATGAAAGATAGACTAGGGGTTGTTTGCTACCTGTAGGACTTAGTCAGTCTTGAGAGGGTCAGCACCTCTCGAGTCAGTAGGCCCCAAAGTATTAAAAATCTGAATGAGAAGATGTAATTAATGTACAGGTTGAATAAGATCTCTTCGGTTTCTAGTTTTCTGGCAGTTTATAGTTAAATGGATATTTTTTGTCAATGCCTTTTCTGATTTGTGGGAATGATTATATAGTATAAAAGGTTAATATGGTGAATTTTGTTGTTTTATTTTCAAATGTCATAACAATGTAGTATTTCTGGAACAAACTTCACTTGGTCACAGTGTATTATCTTTTTTATATATTGCTGGATTTAAATCGCTGATAGTTTATTACATATTTTTGCATCTATGCACATGAGGGATGTTAGTCTGTAATTTTTTTTGTAGTTTTTTTCAGGTTTTAGTATTGGTATATTCATTACCGATACTATATATTATTTATGCTGAACTCGAAAATGATTTTGGAAGTGTGCTCTGTTTCTGAAAGTGTTTGTGTGAGATTGGTATTTCTTCCCTGGTGATTTGAAGGAATTTACCTCTGAAAAATCTAGCCCTAGAGTTCTATTTTGTGGAAGGATTTTGATAATGAATTCAACTGAAAGGGTTCTTTAAATTTTTGTTTCACCCTCTCAATTTAAAGTTGTATTTTTCAGGGAAGTTTTCCATTTCATCCAAGTTGTTGAATTGGCTAGTGTAAAGTTAATTAATAATCTTTTGTTCTTTTAATATCTATGGGTTCTGTAGTGATAATTGTTTTTATTTCTGCTATTGGGAATTTCTGTGTTTTAAAATCAGTTTAGCTAGAGGTTTTATCAACTTTGTTCATCTTTCCAATTTTGACTTTAATTTTCTATACTATTTCTTTTCTATTTCATTTTTCCTGTTCTTATCTTATTTTCTGTTCTACTTAACTTGGGGTTTCCTTTGCATTTTTTTAGGTTCTTTAGGGGGAGTTTTAGGTTATTAATTTTATACCTTTTTTCTTATGTGGTCAGGGAACATACTTTGTATGATAATTAGCCCTTTTAAATTGTGTCTTGTGTTTGTTTTTTAAATCCCCACCTGAGGATACGGTTATTGATTTTTTTTTTAGGGAGGGAGGGAGGGAGAGACAGAGACATCCATTGGTTTTCTCCCATACACACTCTGACAGAGTATCCATCTGGCAACCTTGATATGTGCTGTGACTGGGAATCAAACCCTCAATCTTTTGGTGTATTGGACAATGCTATAATCAACTGAGCCACCCGGCCAGGGCCATTGTGTCTTGTTTTGTGTATGTCTTGTATATCGTCTTTCGTGGTTAATGTACTGTGTTTATCCAAAAAGAATGTGTATAGAGATTTTTGGTATTGCTTAGATTATCCATTTATTTATTGATTTTTGGGGGGTCTAGTTTTGTTAATTACCGAGAAAGAAATGTGAAAATAATATAATACTGTGTTTGTGGAATTGTTATTTATCCCTTTACTTGTAACAATTTCCCCCATATATTTTGAGTCATTGTTACTAGGTATATATTTATGATTATTATATTTCATTATGTCTCAAGTTTAATCTCAACATTTAATGTAATTACATGATTGGATTTTGGTCTGCCCTTTTAGTAAGTTTTTTCTTTATTGTTTTTAATATAATGAAAATTAGTATTTAAAAATAGTTTTGATGATAAAATTCGCATACATAGTTCAGCCACTTAAAGTGTACAATTCAGTGGCTTTTAGTATGTTCACAGAATTGTACAACTGTCACCTTAATCAGTTTTAGAACATTTTCATTACCTCAGAAAAAACTCTGTGTTCATTAGCAGCCACTCTCTATTACCCAGTCTTAATAGTCCATGGAAACCACTAATCTGCTTTCTGTCTCTATTCTGGACTTTTCATATAAATGGAATTATATTGATACAGTAGGCGGTATTTTGTGAGTGGCATTTTTCCCCTCAGCATAATGTTTGTAAGGTTCACTTATGTTGTAGCATGTATTAGGACTTTATTACTTTTTTATTGTTGAATAACATTCCATTGTATGGCTATACTACAGTTTACATAATCATTCATTAATTGATGGACATTTAGGCTGTATCTACACTTTGGCCATTATGAATAATCCTGTTAAGAACATTTGTGTACAATCTTTTACATAGAAGTATGTTTTCATTTCTTTGAGGTTTGGAGTTTTTGATTTGTTAACTCTTTATTTAACCATTTGAGAGGAACGGCCAACAGTTATACCATTTTATATTCCATCAGCTATGTATGAAGGCTCTAAATTTCTCTGTATCCTTGCCAACAGGATAGGTTTATGTATTGTTTCTCTTTCCGATTTTAGCCATTTTAGTGGTATCTCATTATGGTGTTGTTTTATATTTCCTTAAGGACTGATGATGTTAGACGTCTTTTCATGGGCTTATCATGGTCATTTACATGTTTTCTTTGGAGAAATGTCTATTCATATCCTTGAATAGTCACACTTTTTTTTAAAGATTTTATTTATAGTTTTTAGAGAGAGGGAAAGGGAGGGAGAAAAAGAAGGAAAGAAACATCTATGTGAGAGAGAAACATTGATTGGTTTCTCTTGCACGCCCCGAAAGGATCAAACCCGCAGGCCAGGCATGTTCCCTGACTGGAATCAAACCGATGAGCTTTGGCTTTGCAGGATGATGCCCAACCCATTAAACCACACTGGTCAGGGCCTTGGCACAATTTTTAATGTGATTATATGTCTTTTTATTATTAAGTTGTAGGGTTCCTTATATTCTGGACATAAGTTTATCAGATATGTGACTTGCAAATATTTCTTTCATTCTGTGGGTTGTCATAACTGATGGTATCATTTGCAGCACAAAAGTTTTTAGTTTTGGTGAACTGTAATTTACTATTTCTTTTGTTGCCTCTGCTTTTGGCGTGTCTAAGAAAACCAGTGCTGAACACTAGGTTATGAAGATATACTTCTCTTTCTTTCTAGGAATTTTATAGTGTTGACTCTTTTAAATATGTGATCCATTTTGTGTTATTACCTTTATATAATTATTTAAATAAAGGGTCCAACTTGATTTTTTGCATGTAGATAAGAATTTTTAACATGTAACTTTTGTAAAGCTACTTCTCTTTGTATTAATTTCTTAGTATTCCTTTAGCAATTTCAATATATATTTTTTACCTTTCTACAGTCCATATAGTGTACCATGCAGTAGTTAATATTGTAGCACTTCTTATAAAGTATAGAAAACTTTCAGCTTTAAGTACTTTGTTTTATCACTTTTGTTGTCAGTTATGTTATCGTCGTATGTATTAGATCTACATATATTGTACAGCTCAGAAGACATTAAACTTTGCTTTCGATATTACGTATTTTAAAGAATAAGGAATACATGCCCTGCTGGCGTAGCTCAGTGGTTTGAGTGCAGTGGTTTGAGGGTGTGCTGGGCCTACAAACCCAAAGGGTCCCAGGTTCGATTCCCAGTCAGGGCACATGCCTGGGTTGTGGGACAGGTCCCCATTGTGGGGTGCGCAGGAGGCAACCACACATTGATGTTTCTCTTCCACTTTTTCCCCTTCCCCTTTCTCTAAAAATAAATAAAAATATTTAAAAAAAAAGAATAAGAAATGCAGTCTTTTATAATTACCCAGATATTTACCATTTGGGGTCCTCTGCTTTGCTTCCTGAATATTTGTATTTCATCTAGTACCATTTCTCTTCATTTTGAAGACTTATTTTAGTCTTTATTGTAGTCTGTGTCTGCTGATGATGATTTCTCTTCTCTCTTAGCTGAAAATATCTATTTTAGCTTCATTTTTGAAGGAAATATTAGTTAAATATACAATTCTGGGTTGACAGTTCTTCTTCATCTACTTGAAAGATGATGTTTTATTCTTTTTTGGCTTCCATAGTTTATGGTGATAAATCAACCATTTATCCAGTTATTGTTCCCCTGTACTTTGTGTCATTTTCTCTTGGCTACTTTCAACTTCTCCCTTTGTTTCAAGCAGTTTGGCTACTTGGGATCCACTGAGCTTCTTTATCTTAAAAATACATATTTTATTGATTATGCTGTTACTGTTGTCCTAATTTTTCCTCCTTTGACCCCCTATACCTCGCACCCCATTCTCTCCAGCAATCCCACCACTTAGTTCATCTATGGTCATGCACATAAGTTCTTTGGCTACTCCATTTCCTATACTGTTCTTAACATCACCTTGTCTATTTTGTACCTGCCAACTATGATTCTTTTTTTATTTTACTTTTTTATTTTAAAGTGTGTTTTATTGATTATGCTATTATAGTTGTCCCATTTTTTTCTCCCCTTTTCCCCTCTGCCCTGCCCCACTCCTCCCACCAGCATTCTTCCTCCCCCTGCCCCCAAGTTCATGCCCATGGGTTGTACATTTAAGTTCTTTGGCTCGGGTAGTTCTATGTATTAGGTAGAGCAGCTTTACTCCATGTCTTGGTAGTATGGCCTAATGTAGTAGGTGTCCTGTAGGGTCAAGTGGCACAGGCTCCCCTATTACCCAAGCTGGGTGCTCGAGGTGCACCGTTTGTGTGGGCTGAGTACACCCTCCCCTTGTAGTTGAGCCTTGGTTGCTGTTGGCAGATCACTGGGAAGGATTTACCCAGGTCAGCCAGCTGTAAGGATTTGCTGTGAGTACTTACCACCAACCTCTGCCCTCTGTGGAGGATCAGCTGTGCGGGGGCAGGTGGTGGTGTTCTGATGTGGTCTGTAGCTGTCCACAGGGTGTGCTGGTCCTGGGGTTTTCGGGTAGTGCAGGCCAAATTCAGCGCCCACCTGTTTTTTGCCCTGGGGTTACTATACTTGACGTATAAAGCAACCCAAGATGTCTTGTACTTGTGCTGGGCTTGGAGATTCTTGGGTGAAGCCAGGCTGGTTGGTGCTTGTGCTGGGCCTGGGACTCATTAAGGCAGGCTGTTTAATATCTCAGAGGATTTGGGAAATTTTGAAGTGTGGGCCAAGATCAGCCATTCATATGGAAAAGCAGTTTGGGTGGGCCTGTATGTTGGATGGGGCAAGGTCTCTGGGAATCTCCAAGGTAGGTCAAACAGTGTTAGCCAAGTTGGTGGAGTCTCAGATATGGCACCAGCTTGCCTGCTCTGTGGTTCTGTAGGGAGAGGGTTTACAAAAGGGTCAATGGCCTCTGCTCACTTTGATGCCAGACACTTCAGTTTATCCCTTATGACACTGGTGCCTTTCAAGCTTCTACCCAGGTGTTGGAACTTAGAGGTAGTGAGTCTGAGTAGGTGAGTTTGTGTGTCTTCATTATTTTATTTTATTTTTCTTTTTTAAAAAATGTATTTTATTGCCCTGGCTGATGTGGCTCAGTGGATCAAGCGCCTGCCTTTGAACCAAAAGGTTGCGGGTTTGATTCCCAGTCGGGGCACATGCCTGGGTTGTATGCCAGGTCCCCAACAAAGGGCACATGAGAGGCAACTGCACATCGATGTTTCTCTCCCTCTCTTTTTCCCTCCCTTGCCCTCTCTAACTTAATGTAAAATCTTAAAAAAAAAAAATATATATATATATGTTTTATTGATTATGCTATTACAGTTGTCCCATTTTTTTCCTCCCATTTATTCCCCTCTACCCAGCACCCTCCCTCTCACCCGTATTCCCCCCCTTAGTTCATGTCCGTGGGCTGTACATGTAAATTCTTTGGCTTCTCCATTTCCCATACTATTCTTAACCTCCCCCTGTCTATTTTGTATCTACCATTTATGCTTCTTATTCTCTGTGCCTTTTCCTCCATTTTCCCCCCTCCCCGCTGATAACCCTCCATGTGATCTCCATTTCTGTGATTCTGTTCCTGTTCTAGCTGTTTGCTTTGTTTTTGGTTTTGTTTTCTCCTTTTTTTTTTTTTTTTAGGTTCAGTTCATAGTTGCGAGTTTGTTGTCATTTTACTGTTCATAGTTTTGGTCATCTTTTTCTTAGATAAGTTCCTTTAACATTTCATATAATAAGGGCTGGGTGATGATGAACTCCCTTAGCTTTACGTTATCTAGGAAGCACTTTCTCTGCCCTTCCATTCTAAATGATAGCTTTGCTGGATAGAGTAATCTTGGATGTAGGTCCTTGCCTTTCATGCCTTGGAATACTTCTTTCCAGCCCCTTCTTGCCTGCAAGGTTTCTTTTGAGAAATCAGCTGACATTCTTAGGGAAACTCCTTTGTAGGTAACTGTCTCCTTTTCTCTTGCTGCTTCTAGGATTCTCTCCTTCATTTTAATCTTGGGTAATCTAATTATAATGTGCCTTGGTGTGTACTTCCTTGGGCCCAACTTCTTTGGGACTCTCTGAGCTTCCTGGAATTCCTGGAAGTCTTATTTCCTTTACCAGATTGGGGAAGTTCTCCTTCATTATGTTTTCAAATAAGTTTTCAGTTTCTTGCTCTTCCTCTTCTCCTTCTGGCACCCCAATGATTCAGATAATGGAATGTTGGAACGTTTAAAGTTGTCCTGGAGGTTCCTAAGCTTCTCCTCATTTTTTAAAAATTCTTGTTTCTTCATTCTGTTTCTGTCGAATGTTTATTTCTTCCTTCTGTTCCACATTGTTGATTTGAGTCCCAGTTTCCTTCCCTTCACTGTTGGTTCCCTGTATATTTTTCTTTATTTCATTTTTCATAGCCTTCACTTCTTCCTCTATTTTGTGACCATGCTCAACCATTTCTGTGAGCATCCTGATTACCAGTGTTTTGAACTCTGCATCTGATAGGTTGGCTATCTTCACTGCTTAGTTTTATTTTTGGAGCTTTGCTCTTTTCTTTCTTTTGGGCCATATTTTTTTGTCTCAGTGTGCATTTGAAGTTGTAAGGGGAGGAGCCTTAGGTATTTGCCAGGACAGGGCAACTTTCTTTGCTGTGTTGTACGCTGTGGGGGAGGGGTCAGGGAGGGAACATTGCCACTTGCTCATCTCTCTGTGGACTTTCAGTTACTTCCCTCCTAACCACAAGCAAATTGGGCCCTTATGGTGCTGATTCATAGTTGGGTGGGCTTGTATATGTTCTAGAACCCTGTGGGTCTCTCCAGTGAACTCTCTTGTGAGGCTGGGAGTTTCTCCCACCTCCACAATCACCACAGGTTTTTATATCCAGATGTTTTGAGGCTCCCTGCCCCCCATTGCTGGAATCCTGGATTGTGCAGTCTGTTTCACTCCCTATTTGTTCCTTCCAGTTTATCTGCATGCAAATGTGGGACCACCTGGGCCTCTAGCCACCACATTGCCTTGTGTCCTCTCCACCTTGGCTGCCTATCTCTGCCCTTCCCACCAGTCTGAATGAATATTTCTTTAACTCTTTGGTTTTCCATACAGTTCAATTTTCTGGCAGTCTGGCTATTTTTTTGTTTTTAAATTTGTTGTTGTTCTTTTGGTTGTGGGAGGGGGCAAAGTGTATCTGCCTACACCTCCATCTTGGCTGGAAGTCTCTGTGTGTGTTCTTTAAAAGGAACTGCTTGGGGTTCAGCTGTTTCTTCCACTGACTCTGTACCCGTGGGTTTTTGCAGCCAGGAGTTTTGGAACTTGACTTCTGGTACTGGAACCCTGTGGTGTGGGGGTCTGGTGTGGGTTTGGGACTCCTTGCTCTTGATAGATCCCTCACTTATTTTTATCCACCACATGTGGGTGTGGGATCATCTCATTTGACATCTGTGTCCCTCCTACCGGTATGGATGGATGTGTCTTCTATACTTCTGTACTTGTCAGATTTCCATTCAACTTGATTTCTGATGATTCTGATTAATGGTTGTTCTATATTTTAGCTGTAATTTTGATGTGGTTGTGCGAAAATGTGAGCCATGTCTGCCTGTACTGCCGTCTTGTCTGAAAGTGTACATACTTTCTTACCATACTGCATGGTATAAGATCCTCCTTGTATAATTTCTACTTGTTTTGGGGTATTTCAATTACAGTGTATTTTTTTTCTTGGTAAAATGTGGTGAAATCTTTTATACACACTTGTTTTGTAGGGAGGATCCTTTTTAAAAAAGATTTTATTTGCTTATTTTTAGAGAGAGGCAAAGGGAAGGAGAAAGAGTGGGAGAGAAACTTCATTGTGTAGTTGCCTCTTGCATTCCCCCTATGGGGGACCTGGCCCACAACCCAGGCACGTGCCCTAGACTGGGAGTCTAACCCAAGACTCTTTGATTTACAGGCTGGTACTCAATCACTGAGCCACACCAGCCAGGGCAGAGGAAGGTCTTTTTATAATCTCTTTGTCCTTTTGTGGGATTTACTTGTGCCTTTGAACACTTGCTCTTGCTAAAGTGAGAATGGATCTGTTGAATTCTTATTGTAATATGTATAGCTATAGCTTGCCCTATGAAACTTTTCAGTTTCTGTTGGTTTACTACAGAATCAGGATTCTCTGTTGTCTAGGGTCCCTCCTACCATATCCTTTCTTCCTGGGCTTTTCAGTACAGTCTTCTAACTGTAATTTAGCCTTCTTTCTTCCTGTTACTAATTTTTCTCTAGTCTTTTATCTGTTTTTACTTTATCTGGAAGACAAAGTCATATTATTTTACTTAGCGTAAAGTAATGTATCTCTAAAAATTTAAATTATAAAAAAAGTGATTTTTGGAATAAAGAAGTAAATTCACTCATTATTTTACTGTGCTCATCACAATCTGGTTAATATATTTTGTGCATTTTCTTTTAAATTTTTCTCCTATGTATTCATTTAACTCAGTTAAAAATATAACATTCATTCCCTCATTGTTATACAGTAGGAAATTTTATAAAATTTAGTTTTAAACAGCCATGTAAAATATTCTTGTACATATTTCTTCATGTTTTGAAATTACAGTATATATATATGAGATATAAAATGACACCATGTTTAATGAATGCTATTTCTGCCATATTTCCTTTCACTGCCTGTGAAGTAATGGAATCAGTAATTTTCTTGAATCATATTGCTGTATAGCTCTCCAAAAAGAATTGCCCTGGCTGGTGTGGCTCAGTGGATTGTGTGCGGGAATGCAAACCGCATGTTGCCAGTTTGATTCCTGGCTGGGGCACATGCCTGGGTTGTGTGCTGGGTCCTCAGTAGGGGGTGTGTGACAGGCAGCCATGCACTGATATTTCTTTCCCTCTCTTTCTCCCTCCTCCTGTCTCTAATAAATAAATAAAATCTTGAAAATAAATGAATAAATAAATAAAATCTTGTAAAAAATAAAAAAAAAAAGAATTGGATATGGTGCCATCTACAGCAAATGAAAATAAATGTTCACTGCACTCTGAACATTAGGGATTATGTTGTAAGGAACTTAGCTATACTAAGAACTTAGTTGGCAAAAATGCCTCTTATTTGTGGTTTTTATATTCACATTTCTTTGAATGTAAGTGAGGCTAAATGTTTTCTTATGTATTTGTTTCATGTAACTTTTTAAAGAAGACTTTATTTTTAGAGAAGGGAAAGGAAGGGAGAGAGGGAGATGAACATCGATGTGAGAAACATTGATTGCTTGCCAATCATCTATTCATTTATTTTTTAAAAAAAATTTAAAAAAATTTTTAAATATTTTATTGATATGCTATTACAGTTGTCCCATTTCTCCCCCATCATTCCCCTCCACCCTGCACACCCCCTCCTACCCACATTTCCCCCTTTAGTTCATGTCCATGTGTCATAAGTTCTTTAGCTTGTACATATCCCACACTATTCTTGCTCTCCCCCTATTTTCTACCCACTGTCTCTGCTACTTATTCTCTGTACCTTTTCCCCCTCTTTCCTCCTCCCACTCCCCTGTTGTTAACCCTCCATGTGATCTCCATTTCTGTGGTTCTGTTCCTGTTCTAGTTGTTGGCTTAGTTTGCTTTTGTTTTAGGTGTGGTTGTTAATATCTGTGAGTGTGCTATCTTTTTACTGTCCTATTTTTTTATCTTCTTTTTCTTAGATAAGTCCCTTTAACATTTCATAGAATAAGGGCTTGGTGATGATGAACTTGACCTTATCTGAGAAGCGCTTTGTCTTCCCTTGCATTCTAAATGACAGCTTTGCTGGATAGAGCAATCTTGGATGTAGGTCCTTGACTTTCATGACTTGGAATACTTCTTTGCAACCCCTTCTTGCCTGGAAGGTCTCTTTTGAGAAATCAGCTGACAGTCTGATGGGAACTCCTTTGTGGGTAACTGTGCCCTTATCCCTTGCTGCTTCTAGAATTCTCTCCTTCATTTAAATCTTGGCTAATGTAATTATGATGTACCTTGGTGTGTTCCTCCTTGAGTCCAACTTCTTTGGGACTCTCTGAGCTTCCTGGATGTCCTGGTAGTCTATTTCCTTTGCCAGATTGGGGAAGTTCTGGTTTATTTGTTCAAATAAGTTTTCCACTTGTTGCTCTTCTTCTTCCCCTTCTGGTACCCCTATAATTCGGATGTTGGGACATTTAAAGATGACCTGGAGGTTTTGTAAGCCTCTCCTCATTTTTTTGAATTCTTATTTCTTCCTTATTTTCTGTTTGGTTGTTTCTTTCTTCCTTCTGGTCCACTCCACTGATTTGAGTCCCAGTTTTCCTCCCATCTCTATTGGTTCCCTGTGCATGCTCCTTCATTTCACTTACTGTAGCCTTCATTTTTTCATTTAATTTGTGAGCAAAATCAACCAATTCTGTGAGCACCCTGATCACAGGGCTTTGAACTGTGCATCTGGTAGGTTGGCTATTTCTTGATTGCTTAGATGTGTTCTCTGGGGCTTTGATTTGTTCTCCTGTTTGAGCCATTTTTGCATTTTTTTTTGGGGGGGGTCTAGTCTTGGCTGTTATGTAATGAGGGGTGGAGCCTTAGGTGTTCCCCAGGGCGGACAGCCCAGTCGTTGGGTAGTGATGCTGTATGTGGGGGCAGGGTCCGAGAGGGAACAATGTGCTTGCTCTGCTCTCTCTTGGATTCCAGTCCCTTCTGCCGCTTCCCCTTCACCTGGATTATCTGCTCATGAATGTGGGACCACCTGGTCAACCAGCCACCTTGCGCGGCCTCACTGGGTCTGCAACGTTGCCAACCCGTGCCTGGTGTCCACCAGCTGCCATCTGTGCACCCAGCTCCACCATCCTCTACTTTTTCCTGCCGTGGCTCCACCCCTTTTACCGGTCTGGATGAATGGTTGTTGGACTTCCGTACAGTTCAATTTTCTATCAGTTCTGGTTGTTTCCTTGTTTCTAAATCTTTGTCCTTAATTTTGGTTGTGTGAGTAGGCATAGTGTGTCCACCTACGCCTCCATCTTGGCTGGAAGTCCCTACTTTTATTTAATTAAAAATACTAAGTAGCCCTGGTTGGCATGGCCAGTGGATTGAACACTGGCCTGGAAACCAAAGGGTCGTAAGTTCAATTCCCAGTGAGAGCATGTGCCTGGGTTGCAGGCCAGGTCCCCAGTAGGGGGCGCATGAGAGACAAACACACATTGATGTCTCTCTCCCTCTTTTTCTCCCTCCCTTCCCCTTTGTCTAAAAATAAAATGAATAAAATCTTTTTAAAAAGCCTAAATAATACATTTTTTTTCGCCCCTGACCAGTGTGACTCAGCTGGTTGGGTATTGTCCAGTAAAGTGAAAGGTCACAAGTTTGATTCCTGGGCAGGGTGCATGCCTGGGTTGTGGTTCGTTCCCCAGTCCAGGTGCAAAGGAGAGGCAACCAATTGATGTTTCTATCTCACATTGATATTTCTCTCTCCATCCCTCCTCTCTCTAAAAGTAAATAAGTAAAATCTTAAGGAAAACTTTTTTTTGAAGGAGAATTTTTATTAAGTTTATGTACAGAAAACTCAACAATGTACACTTAGCCCAACTTTGTGGCCATTTCTTTAGCCTTTGCCTCTGCCAGCTTGGCAGTGCAAGCCATGCACATTTGACCTAGGACACTGCCTCCACAGTGGTGGTGGATCTCCTCAAATCTGTTGTTGTAATTGTTGTAGACAGCTTCCACCAGCTTGGCCCAAGCTGCTTTGTTTTCTGAGTTAACCTGTGTGAAGAGGATGGTGGTACAGGTCTTCCTGTGGACTAGACACCCCAGCCTGGCTTTTCACTTGATGTAATTGGGAACCCCCATCTTACAGCAACAGGTTAGGCAGGAAGATGACATTTGCTAGCATCTTTTTTCCTCAGCCTTTGTATCTGGTGTGTACTTCTGGCCCTGCTTAAGCAGTTTAGTAGCTGTTTTGCATCCAAGGCCTGGATGAACTGCTTAATGGCAAGGGATACTTTCAGGTGCTTATAGAGGATAGCCCTTTGCTGCTGCAAATGAATATAGCGGGGCCATTTCACAAAGTGGGTGAGGTCTCTTTTGGGCCGGATGTCCAGTCCAATGCCAAAATTCTTAGATCTCTTCTCCAATAGAATTTGGTACCTTCTTGGCCTCCTGCTTTTTCATGTCAGCAGGTGTTGGTGCCACCTCCTTTCCCTTGGCTTTCTTTCCTTTTGGCATCTCGGGCTGCAGGATGAGAGAAATAAAGAACATTTTTTAATTTAAACATTTTGAATTTATACTTGTGATCAGTGTGTTTTAAAGGTCTAATACAAATTTTTCTTCCCCAATTGCTAAACAGTTGTTCTTATACCTAATCATCCCAAAAAGTAATCAATCAGTAATTGTAGTCTTTTATTAGAGTTAGTTATACTTCAATAAGCAGCTGTTTCTTTCCTGCAAGGTGACTCATACAACCAGTGGTGTTTACATCTGTGAAGGAAGTAGAACTTAGAACCAAATTACTGCCTGCCTTTAGCAAGTATATGCTTGTGTTTTTGCTCCTTCCATTTTATCTATCATATGTTTTTTGTGTTACCGTGACTGGAGACTGTGATAGATACTAGCTAGTGCTATAGCCATGAAATAGAGCTTATAATCTACCAGAGAAGATAAACATAATTGCATAAATAATTGTGATTACAATATATGACAAGAAGGAAATTATAGGTAATTCATAATATGATACCTAACCTAATGGAGGGATTCAAGGAAACCTTTTCTGAAGAAGTGACTTTAAGCAAGGATCTGAGGGAGGAATAAGAAATTATCCACTGTGAAAGAGGTTCGGGGTAAAGGACAGTATTTCAGGTAGATTTAAAACAACACATTTAAGTTTGTGAGGCAGGAAAGAGCTTTGGAGTATATACAAAACTGAAAGAAGAAAAATCAGTATTGCCCAGACAGTGAGATGTTGAGAAGAGAGAAGGGTATAGAGGGGGAAGTAGGGATAGATTGTGTAGGGAAATTACCAAAGAGGTGTTAAGTGGGGAAGAGATATATATGGACTTGCATTTTTGAAGTTCATGCTGTAAATTGGTAGGGGTCAGGTAAGGGTGAATATTGGGAGACTATTTAGTAGAAGGCCACTGCAGTGGTCCTGATGAAAGTTGATCTTGTCTTGCAGTTGGCTAATAATACTAATGTAATAGAGAGAGGTAGTCAAATCTTGTCAGTATTTAGGAGGAAAAATGGCAAAAAATGTGGTGATTGATTAAATATGAGGATAGGAAGCAGGGTAAAGTTGCAAAAAGATGATGTCTGGGTATGGGCAATATGTGGTTTAAGAGTATCATTACAAAGATAGGGAAAAACTGCAGGAAGAGTTAAGTGTTGTCATACATTTTGGACAGAACTTAAAGTGCCTGTGTATCATAGGAAGTTTTACATATGGAACAAAGGACAAATCTAAATAAGAGGTAAAATTTGGGACTCACTGGTATATCCTAGTAATTTAATTGGTTATAATACATCTATGGAAAATGAATGAGATTGACTAGTGCCTAACAAGTAATGAGAAGGCATCTTAAGTCAGAGCCCTAAGGAACTAACACATTTAAAGGTTGGATAAGGTTATCAGAAAGGTGTTTCCAAAGAGGTAAGAGGAGAAGCAGGAGAGTGAAATACTGCATGACAAGAAATAATAGCATCTCATGGCTTATGTTTTATGTACTTACTATTTTATCATAGTTTTCTGCTTTTATTTTACTTTGTAATGTATTTGTTACTATATTATACGAGGTCTGTCTGGAAAAAGTCCAGCCATTATTAATATAATGAGAACGGCTTGGGCAACATTGATGTAACTTGGCAGCCAAGAAGAGTAGACTGGAATGCGCATGAAATTGAACAATGATAACTTCACTGTACTAGTCAGTGGGGGTGTTAGACTCCATTGAATGAGCACGTGTACTGTGTGGCCATTGCATTCAAAATGACTGAGCAAGTAGAGCAATGAATCTGCATCGAATTTTGCGTTAAAATTGAGCAATCCTCTGCAGAAACTATTTGGATGATTCAGAAGGCTTTTGGAGATGATTCAGTGACTGCAGTGCAAGTAAAAGTGTGGCACACATGCTTCAGAGATGGTTGATAATCTGTTGAAAATGATGCATGTTCTGGAAGGCCTGCAACAAGAACACCTGAGACTAGAGAACGTGCTGCAATCAACAAAGATCAGTGAATGACAGTGTGAGAACTAGAAGCTGATCTGGGGAATTCAAAAACTACTGTGTTCAGTGTTTTGACTCAGGATCTTGGCATGAAATGTGTTGTGGCAAAATTTGTTTCACAGATTTTGCTACCAGAGCAGAAGGCTGGATATTTTCTGGACAGACCTCGTATGCTGCAAAAGCTGTTTGGGAAGCAAGATAAAGTACACAAATAATTAATAGTTGTGACCTCCAGGAACAATATTCTTCATGGAAGACAATGCCATTGAAACTTACTCTGTTTAATATTTTTACATTTACATCTGTCTTGTCAGTAGTGGAAAGAAATGTTAGCATTGGCTGTATGTTTATTTCTAGTTTTATATTGAGGGATGATAGGGAACGGGATCCATAATAACTTGAGTACCACTGTATGTGGATGATAAGAGTAACTAGAATAATTAGTGCAGTTCCTTCCAGGAGGCAGGTCAGCACATGTGAGACCAAGCCTTCTGGCTTAAATCAAAATTCTAAATTTTTGAGTTTTGCTTTTTATTTTAGGACAAACCAGACCTAATTGAGTAGAATTACCCTACCTGATCATACGTAGAAAGTAAAGAGATAGAAGCAACTGCTAAAAGCTGTGTCCCAATCTTATGTTGAGAATCTTTTTGTTTTTATTACTTTAATGCTAAAAAATCTTGGTAGGATTTAAAAGTTCAGCAGAATTTACTTTTTAAAATTTATCTGGTGCTCTGAGGAAGATCTCATGTCAAAGCAAATTTGTGAAGAATGTACTGAAATGTTACTCTTAGTAGCAACTAGTACAAATGTTGCTCCCATTTTTTAGTAGTTTTGAAGTTACAAGGAAGATGTTATATGTTTGCAATCTGAAAAATCTTTATTTCCTTTCTTCTTTTTTTTTTTAAATAGAGATGTGAACTGTGTCCTCATAAGGATGGAGCTTTAAAAAGAACAGATAATGGGGGTAAGTGCAGAGATTTAAAAGTTTTTTTTATTGAAAACTGTAGTGGGAAAGTATTTTAAGATATTTGGCAGTTCATATTATATAAAATTAAATAGTGTTTGTTTACTGCTCAGATATTTTTAACATCACTGGATGTAATTTATGATGTTTTTTATTGAAACGAGATTTTCTATTTTTTGGGTAGGATTAAGCATTGTTTTTTCTTAATGCAGAATAATCCACATTTTTAATTAAAACTTTGATTTTTTTTAATGGATACTATTTCTTATAGAAATTATTTTTGAAAAAATAAGCCACTTTTTAAAAAAGATTTTATTTTTATTTATTTTTAGAGAGAGGGGAAGGGAGGGATAAATAGAAACATTGATCTGTTGCCTCTCACATGTACCCCAACTGGGGACCAACTGTGACCAGTAATTAAACCAGTGACCTTTTGCTTTGCAGGGCAGTACCCAACCCAACCATACCTGTCAGCAAAATAAGCCACTTTTCTCTCTGTCTGTCAGTTAAAATCTGTTGTTGTAAGATTCTTTTTTTCCTTTTTTGTGTACTGCTGGACAGATGATTTTTCTGTGGAATGTTAATTTTAATACCCTTGTCTTTTTGCTTGATAAAAAAGAAATGCTGACATGTGCCTCTACATTCTTCGAGCTTTCCTGAGTTCCCTTGTGTATTTCTCATTTTCATCTCTATTTTTAGTTACCTCCCACAGAGAAATCTATATTTCTTTCTGGTTCAGTACCATGAATTTATTAAACTGTGGTATACTGTGAAACTTTTAAGAAACTGATGAAGATACTAAAAAAGTTAGAGGTATAGCATAGTATACACTTCCATTTTGGGTAGTCAGCTCTAAAGTATTGGCATAGAATATAGTAATGGAATTAGTAAAGAAAAGGGAAAAATAACAATGTTTTTGTCTATTTATATTTTAATTTAATGGTTAGACTATGTTATATAGTCACATTATTCAAAATTTAAAAAATTTTTAACAACTCTCCCTCCTACTTCTGTTTACCATTTGCCTAGTTTCTTAACAACTTTCCTGCCATAATATAATTGCTGTTAATTACTTTTTTGACCATCTTTCTAGGTCATTTTGCATATACAAATATGTATTAACAGATGAATATTTTCTCCAATTTTTAATCTTTTTATAAACAATCTTTACCGGAGGACATGTTTGTTGACTTTAGAGAGAGGGGGATGGAGAGAGTGGGAGAGAAACAATGATGTGAGAGAGAAACATCAGTTGGTTGCTTCGTGTTCGTGCCCCACAAGGGACCGAACCCGCAACCTATGTATGTGCCCTAACTGGGAATTGAACCTGCGACCTTTTGATTTGCAGGACGATGCCTGAGCTACACTGAGCTACACTGGCCAGGAGTTCTTCAATTTTTATATTGGGTGAATGTTATACATGAGTACTCTGGCATTTTATTTTTTTCACAGAACAGTTTATCTCTTTTATTAGTACAGGGATTTCTTTTTACCATATTAATGTAATTAGTCACCCGTTGATGTACTTTTGAATTGTCTGCTTTTATGAGTAATGCCTTTATGTATTCCATTTTGCATGTATGCAAGTACAACTGTAGGATTATTAATTCCCAGAAGTGGATCTGTAGGTCAAAGGGATTTTGCAATTAATTTTTGGTAAATATTCCCAAATTCTTCTTCCTCGTGATTTTACCAAATTATGTTCCCAGCAAGAATGAATGAAAAAAGCTATTCTCTATGCCCTTGGAAATCCAGTAGGTAGAAATTGGTATATCTGAGCAGTTATTTTGTATTTTACTTATTTATAAGTGAAGCTGGGCATCTTTTCATGTTTTAAAGAGGAATTTGTATTTTTTCTTTTGTGGTCTGTTCATATGCTTTTTCTGATTGGTGGGGGATCTTTTTCTTTTTGACTTGTTGGAACTTTCATAGGAGCCCCTCTTATATTAGACTTTTGTTGATATGAGTTGAACTAGTTTTTGCTCAGTTGTTCATCTTTCCTTATGAACCTTTATTACTATACATAAGTTTTTAGTTGAATTTATTAATCTTGTCTTTTGTGGCTTCTGTATTTGGAACTATTAGGTGGAAAGGTCTTCCCTATTACAAGGTTATAAAACATTTCTTTCATGTTTTTCTCTAATATTATTGATTTCCTTTTATTTTAGTGGTTTAATCTTTGATGCATTTGGAATGTATCTGGGTAATACAGTGTAAGGTGTATGGACCTCCCAACTTTATTTTTGTCTAGGTGACAAAATGCTAGTTTGTCCCATCTCCACTTAATGAATAATTCATCTTTTCATCACTGATTTGAAATGTTATCTTTGTTATAGTCTAATGTATATTTAAAATATTCTTACTAAATTGTGTTCCAGAATTGGTTTGTAGGTTATTTTGGAACCTGGAGTACATTTTCCTAAAGAAATGCTAGTCATTGGGTTGGCCAAAAGGTTCATTTACTTTTGTCCATATAATGGCTCTAGTAGTGCTTAGTTGTCTTTAACTTCATCAGAAACATTTTGTTAGTCCTGGCTGGTGTGGCTCTGTGGATTGAGTGCCAGCCTGTGAAGCTGAAGATTATGGTTTGATTCCCCGTCCGAGCACCTGCCCAGGTTGCAGGCCAGGTCCCCAGTGGGAGTGTGCAAGAGACAACCTTCTCTTACACATAGATGTTTCTCTTCCTCTCTTTCTCCCTTCCTTCCCCTCTCTCTAAAAAATAAATAAATATCTAAAAAAAAAGAAACAATTTTGTTAGATTGTATTGTGTTACAACTGTCATATCAGGATGCATTTAAAAAAAACTTAGCAAAATTGGTGAATTTTTGTGCAGCCATTTTATATTTAAGATGGAAGAAAATACACAACAATTTTGGCGTATTATACATTATTATTTCAAGAAAAGTAAAAATGCAATGGAAATGCAAAAATGATTTGTGGTGTATGGAGAAGGTGCTGTGACTGATAGAATGTGTCAAAAATGGTTTGCAAAGTTTCTCTGTACTATTAACATTTTGGCCAAATAATTCTTCGCCGTGGGGCTGTCTTATGCATTGGAAGATGTTTAGCAGCACCCCTGGCCTCTACCCACTGAAGGAAGCCAATAAATAGCAGGAAATAGCTGACATACTTAAAATACCCCAATCAATAAAGTTCTTGGTGAAAATGAAAAATTTTCTTTTGTTTCACGGAGAAAACTAAACGGACTTTTTGGCTTACCCAATATATTTCCATACTAGTTAACAAAACCCCACAATATAGCTGATGTACAATATTGATAAGATTTTTTTTTTTAGTATCCGTATACACTTTTATCATGCTGGTGATAATGTTTGAAGTTTGAGTTTAGTTTTTCTTTTCCTGGCAGTCAGGATTAGTAGTTTTTCAATTCAACTTTTAATTTCTCTTCTTTCCTTTTTATCCTCATACTAAAGATTCCACTTATTGATTGTGGGGAGCCTTTGAAGCTGAGGAATGAGGTTTATATTTTAGAAAGATCACTCTGACAGCATTGAGGTGAATGGATTGGAAGGGTATCAGACCAGACCAACTACTAAAAGAAAAGTAGAGCTGGGTCATAAGTGCATTTAACATACTTGAAATCAGCTACAATATATGTCTGGGTGAGTGGGGGGAAATAGAAAAAAGTAATAATTTAAATTATAGAGATTAATTTAGATTGCTGTTTTACTTGCTAAGCATGTGCTCTAAGCCAGGGGTGTCAAACTCATTTTCATTGGGGCCACATCAGCCCCGTGGTTGCCTTCAAAGGGTCGGAATAATTTTAGGACTATATAAATATAACTACTCCTTAACTGTTAAGGAGTTGAAATTACATTCAACCCTCTGAAGGCAACTGTGAGGCTGACATGGCCCCCAGTGAGAATGAATTTGACACCCCTGCTCTAACTAAGCAAACCTATATAGAAAACCCTTGTGAACAATTATAAGGCTTTTATCTTTGACAAAGATACATATTTTTGAGGGGGCCAGGCAAGAGGTGGTATAACGGCTTGCTTATATATTTTTTAAAATTATATTTTATTAATTATGCTGTTACAGTTGTCCCACATTTTCCCCCTTTGCCTGCCTCTGCTTGGTACCCCCTTTCCCTCCAGCAATCTCCCCCTGCCTTAGTTCATGTCCATGGGTCATGCATATAAGTTCTTTGGCTACTCTATTTCCTATACTGTTCTTAACATCCCCCTGTCTATTTTGTACCTACTAGTTTCTACTTCTTAATCCCTGCACCTTTTCCTTCCTTCTCTCCATGCCCCCTTCCCAGTTGATAACTCTTCAAATAATCTCCATATCTATGATTCTGTTCCTGTTCTTTTTGTTTGCTTAGTTTGTTATTTAGATTCAGTTATTGATAGTTGTGAATTTATTGCCATTTTAATGTTCATAGTTTTGATCTTTTTCTGATAAAAGTCCCTTTAACATTTCATATAATAATGGCTTGGTGATGATAAACTCCTTTAGCTTTACTTTGTCTGGGAAGCAGTTTCTCTGCCCTTTCATTCTAAATGATAGTTGTGCTGGATAGAATAATCTAGGTTGTAGGTCTTTGCTTTTCAGGACTTTGAATACTTCTTGCCAGTCTTTTCTAGTCTGCAAAGTTTGTTTTGAGAAGTCAGCTGACAGTCTTATGGGAACTCCTTTGTAGATAAGTCTGCTTTTCTCTTGCTGCTTTTAAGATTTTCTCTTTAGCTTTAACCTTTGGCATTTTACTTTACTTTTATTTTATTTTTTTTTAAATACTTTGTTTATTTATAGAGAGAGGGGAAGGGAGGGGGAATGAGAGGGAGGGAAACATCAATATGTGGTTGCCTCTCATGGGCCCCCAACTGGGGACCTTGTTGCAACCCAGGCATGTGCCCTGACTGGTAAACCAGCAAACCTTTGGTTCATAGGCCAGCACTCAATCCACTGAGCCACAGCAGCCAGGTGCCATATTTCTTTGTCTCCTCTATTTATCATCCTCCCTATGTTTGTTTCTGTGTATTGCATAGAACTGCTTTGACTACCTATCTTAATAGTTGGGCCTATTGCAGGAAAGTGTACCTGTAAATTGTATGGGTGGAGCCTTAAGTAATCATGGAGCGTTGGGGGGCCACGTGTGTCACCACTCTGTGGCTCTGTGTGGGGGAGGGCTTGGAGAGGGTACAGTGCTGCTGCCTGGCTTCTGGAGATTTGCCCTGGAGCAAGCTGTCTCCAGGCACTTGCTCTACTGCCAGTCACTTCACTTTCTCCCTGTATGCCACTGGTGCCCTTCCAGTCATTGCCCTGATGTGGAATCCCAGAAGTGGTGGATCTGCAGAAGTCCTAAGACCTTTGTAGGCCCTTTAAGAGGAGACTCCTGAGAATCCTGCAGTTTCTTCTGCTGCCCCAACTTCCACTGTTTTTTTGCAGCCAGAAGTTACGGAGACTTAATCTTCCTGGTGCTGGAACTCTGGGCTGGGTGGTATGCTCTGGGGCTGGAGTCCCTGGCTTCTGAGGTATCTCACCCAATTTTTATCCACCACATGTGAATGTGGGTCCTCCCTTTCCATATCTTTGTGCCTCTCTCTGAGTCTGTGTTTCCATCCCTCCTACCTGTGTGGACGAATGTGGCTGCTTTTAAGTTCTTGATTGTCAGACTTCCATACAGATTGATTTTCTGATGAATCTGGGTGATATTTGTTTTGTTGTCTAGTTGTAATTTTTGCTGTAGTTGTGCAAGGGGGTGTGTCATGCTTACCTATATTTCCATATTGTCCAGAAGTTGGGTTGCATATGTTTTTGAGGAAGATATTTTAATACGAATTTAGGGCCATTGGTACACATTATCTGCCAGAAAAGTGAGAAGAGCTTATAACATCCAACAGGGTTTTATATTCAAAATATTGTACAGTGTAATGTACTTTGTCTTGAAATTTGAAGACATTTTTAAAGGATAGTTTCAATATTGCATAGTATTTGCTTTACTGGCAATAGAATCTAAATCCTGGCTTTGTTGCAGTATGTCCAAGAAAGGGATGATGAAGGACTGTTTGAAGACAAAAGTAAGAGGGATCAAAATGAGGAATGAATGAATATTAGAGATGAAAGGGTGGTAAAATTTTACAGATGTATTTTCTAAAATACTCTTCAATTATGGGAAAATTTCAAGCATACATAAAAGTAGAGAGAATGCCTAGTATTTAGCTTTTAACAGTGATCAATTCATGACCAATCTTTTTTCATTTATCTCCTTGCCTTCCCTGTTCATATTATTTTGAATTTGAGAGCATCTCTAAAATAAATGGGTATTTAAAAAGGATGCAATATATGACCACATCTAAAAAATTGCCATTCCTTGATATATCTCTTAGGTCTCTTTGTAATCCCATCACTATTTTCTTGTTAGTTCACTTATGGAAAAATTGAGATCATTTGCCCTGTATAGTTTTCCACAGTAGGCTATCGATTGCATCTTAGATGTTGTATGCGTATGTGTTTTAACATGTTAACTCTGTTGTATATATTTCTGTACAATGGTACAGTAGTAGATGCATTCAGACACTTGGTCACCCCCAGTTTGTGGGGCAGGCAAGGATACTTCATAGAGTTGTATATTTCCTTCAGGAAGCATACAACATTTGTTTATGGGTTTTTTTATTTTTTTATTTTTGGTGATGTTAATGGCTGTTGATCAGTAAGTAGCTAGACCCATTATTTTTATTAAATAGAGATTGAATAAACTGATATTCTGTCACATAGTGCACTAGGATTACTTCTAAAGCGAACATTTTCTTTCTTTTTTTTTTTTTTAACAGGTATTTTCTAAGTACTTTTTTTTTTCTTTTAGATTTTATTTATTTATCTTTAGAGGGGAAGGGAAGGAGAGAGGGAGAGAAACATCAATGTGCGGTTGCCTCTTGTATGTCCCCTGCCGGGAACTGGCCTGGCAACCCAGGCATGTGCCCTGACTGGGAATCGAACCGCGATCCTTCGGTTCGCAGGCCCGCGCTCAATCCACTGAGCTACACCAGCCAGGTAAAGCGAACATTTTCCTTATTGACTATTTTTAAAAAAGATTTATTTTATTTTAGCTTATTGGAGAAGAGAAAGCAGGGGAGAAAGAGAGGGAGAGAAACATCAGCGTGTAGTTGCCTCTTGTGTGCCCCCAACTGGGGACCTGACCCGCAACCCAGGCATGTGTCCTGACTGGGAATTGAACCAGCTACCACTTGGTTGACAGGCTGGCACTCAATCCACTGAGCCACACCAGCCAGGGCTCTTTCTGACTATTTTGTTAATTTGAAGTGCAGTTTGTGAAGGAAGGACAGAATATTTTTTTTTTATCTTTATCAATTATTTTTTTAAATTATTTTATTTTAATTGTTGTTCAAGTACAGATTTCTTTTACTCCCATCCTAGAGAATATTTTTTTTAAATTGAAGTAAAAATCACACAGCATAAAATTAACTACCTTAATGTACAGATGGTCCCTGACTTAACCATGGTTGAACTTAATGAAGCTGAGAAAACTATACCCATTCAGTAGGAACAGTAGTTTGAATTTTGATCTTTTTCTAGGTTAGTGATATGGGATATGGTACTCTTCGATGATACTGGGCAGTCAGCAATATGATTATGAGAGTAAACAACTGATATTCTATAGCGTATTCATTTTTTTAGTACATTTTATTGATGATGCTATAACAGTTGGCCCATATTTTCCCCCTTTGCCTGCCTCTGCTTGGTACCCCCTTTCCCTCCAGCAGTTCCCCCCGCCCTTAGTTCATATCCATGGGTGGTGCATGTAAGTTCTTTGGCTACTCCATTTCCTATACTTTTCTTACCCCCCTATATATTTTGTACCTACCAGTTTTGCTTTTTAATCCCTGTACATTTTCCCCCATTCTCTCTCTCCTTCCAACCCCACTCCCCATGATAATCCTCCATTTGATCTCTATGTCCATGATTCTATTCCTGCTGTAGTTGTTTGCTTAGTTTGTTTTTGTTTTTTAAGTTTTATTTATTTATTTTTAGAGAGAAGGCAAAGGAGGGAGAGAGGGAGAAAAACATTGTGTGGTTTCCTCTCATGTGTGCGCCCCCCGCCCCCCCCGCCCCGGGGACCTGGCCCACAACCCAGGCTTGTGTCCTGACTGGGAATCAAACTGGCGACTGTTTGGTTTTGCAGCCCAAGCTCAGTCCACTGAGCTACACCAGCCAGGGCTGTTTTTTTTTTTTTTTTTTTTTTTTTAGATTCAGGTGTTGATAGGTGTGAGTTTGTTGTCATTTTACTGTTCATAGTTTTGATCTTCTTATTTCTCTTAGATAAGCACCTTTAACGTTCATATAACAAGGGCTTGGTGATGATGAACTCCTGTGCTTTGCATTGTCTGGGAAGCACTTTATCTGCCCTTCCATCTAAATGATAGCTTTGATGGATAGTAATCTTGGATGTAGGTCCTTGGCTTTTCATTACTTTGAATACTTCTTGCCCCTCCAAGGCTTCTTTTGAGAAATCAGCTGATAGTCTTATGGGAACTTCTTTGTAGGTAACTCTCTGCTTTTCCCTTGCGACTTTTAAGGTTCTCTCTTTATTGTTAACCTTTGACATTTTAATTGTGCTGTGTCTTGGTGTGGTCCTCTTTTTGTCCATCTCCTTTGATCCTAGACTTGTATGCCTATTTCCTTTGCCAAATTGGGGAAGTTTTCTTTCATTTTTTTTTTTCAAATAAGTTTTCAATTTTTTGCTCTTCTCCTCCTTTATGATTCAGATGTTGGCACATTTGGAGATGTCCCAGAGTCCTGTCCTCTTTTTTTTCTTAATTCTTGTTTCTTCATTCTGTTCTTGTTGATTGTTTGTTTTTTCCTCATGTTCCAAATTGTTGATTTGAATCACAGTTTCCTTCCCTGCACTGTTGGTTCCCTGTATATTTTTCTTCATTTCACTTTGTATAGTCTTCTCCCTTTAGTTTGTGGCCATACTGAATTACTTCTCTGAGCATCTTTTTTTAAAAAAAAGATTTTATTTATTTATTTTTAGAGAGAGGGGAAGGGAGGGAGAGAGGGAGAGGAACATCCATATGTGGTTGCCTCTCACACACCCCTTCCCGGGGACCTGGTTCATGTGCCCTGACTGGAAATCGAACCAGGGACCTTTTGATTCACAGGCCAGTGCCCAATCTGCCTAGTCACACCAGCCAGGGCTCTCACCCACCAGGGCTCTCACCAGCCAGGGCTCGCTGAGCATCTTGATCACCAGTGTTTTGAATTCTTCATCTGATGGATTGGCTATCTCCATGTCACATAGTTCTTTTTCTGGAGTTTTGTTCTTTTCTTTCATTTGGGCCATATTTTTTTGTCTTCTCAATTTGGCAGCCTCCCTGTGTTTCTGTGTATTAGGTAGAGCTGCTTTGACTCCCTGTGTGGGTGTACCTGTTATGTTGCAAAGGCAGAGCCTTAGGTATTCACCAAGGTCTTGCTACCTGCTTCGCCTCTTTGTGGTGCTATATGTGGGGGAGGAAAAATACTGTTTGCTTGGCTTTTTTCCCCTTTTTCAGTGACTTCCCTTCCTTTCATAAGTGACTGGCACGCTTCTAGTTGCTGCCCTGATGCTGATTCCCAGAGTGGGTGGGTTTGTGTTATGTTCTCGTACTCTGTAGGTCCTTGAAATGGAAGCTCCTGAAAGAACAGCAGTTTCTCCCACCATCCCAACCCACACTGGTTTTTATAGCCAGAGGTTATGAGACCTTATTTTTTTGGGGATGGAACCCTGGGCTGCATGGTCCGGCCTGGGGCTGGGGTCAGGGTCATTTGCTTCCCAGTGCTTCCATCACTGCACATGAATGTGGGACTCCCTCTTCTGTTGGCTGCCACCACCTTGCTAAGCCACATCGCATCCTCTCTGCATTTCCTACCAGTCTGGATGAATGTTTCTTCTTTAAATCCTTGGTTGTTGGGCTTCCATACAGTTTGATTTTCTGACAGTTCTGTTTGTTTTTTGTTTATAAATTGGTTGTTAATCTTTCTTTTGGTTGCGCAAGGAAGCAAAGTATACCTACCTATGCCTCTATGTGGCTGGAAGTTTTCTTTTCCCGTTTTTAAGTTGCTTCTTTATTGAATGTTTACTTGGTTGCTATAAACTTTTGACTGTTTTCCAGAGTTTTGACAGAGTTGATTCTGACATTTTGTGCTTCGTTTTCCAGTGTTCCTGTGACAGCACAGACCCTTGGAGCTGCCATCACTCCAAATGCTTCATTTTTAACCTTTTCCTACCAGTGTTCAAAATACTAGTACATTATTTGGTTGCCAGTAACAGAAATAAATTCTATTAAAAAGAATACATTTTTTAGAAGGAATCGCTTCTTAAGTGAAAAAATATATGGAAGGATATGACATACCTTACAGACTTAAAAGAAAAATTAAGGAGCTATCATTTGGAGTGACCGGAACCAGAAACTAATAGTCTTTCCAAGGG
Organism: Glossophaga mutica; assembly: GCA_039655065.1. Classification (NCBI taxonomy): domain Eukaryota; kingdom Metazoa; phylum Chordata; class Mammalia; order Chiroptera; family Phyllostomidae; genus Glossophaga; species Glossophaga mutica. The sequence continues at coordinate 167,289,956 of CM077303.1, forward strand.
TGTCATTCTAAGAAGAACAGGGAATGGATACTGAACACACTTAACTGTAGAAACTTACTATAATATTGTATGACTTATTGGATGTGGGCTGAGATGAGTGAGCAGTCACTCATTCAGTGTGGATAGCTGAATGTAGATGGTTTTACCCTGCATTACAGATTGTGGGATGGAAAGTTATTTAGGAGTAAACAATATTGAGATGTACTTTGCATGTGTTGAGTTTAGATGATGGTGAGGTAGCTGATGAATGTATATGTCAGTAGGAAATTTGGGTATAATATCAGCTTTTAGCTATTACATTCCTGTCTTTTTGTAGTTTCTTTCCTGTGAGTCTACCACATTCTTGATATCTATCTAATGTTTTACATATACAAATAACTTTTTTTAATTAAAAATTTTTTTATCCTCACCTGAGGACATTTTCCATTGCTTTTAGAGAGAGAGGAAGGGTGTGGGTTGGAGGGGGATGCGGAGAGAGAGAAGGAGAAAGGGAGAGAAACATCAATTGGTTGCCTCCTGCACATGCTCCAATTGGAAATTGAACCCTCAACTCAGGTATGTGCCCTGACCAGGGATTGAACCGATGACCTTTTGGTTTACCTGATGAAGCTTCAACCAACTGAGCCACACCAACCAGGGCTACAAACACTTTTTTACAGAAATTTAGGGATGTTGTTTTACAAATTCCTTCTTCATTTAGTAATATATCTTGGAGATCATTACACAGAAGTAATAAAGAGCTCTCTCTTTCTCTCATATACATCTGCATAATATTTAATTGAATAAATGAGTCATGGTTGTTTAACCAGTCTCTTATTGATAGACATTTAATTGTTGTCAGTCTTTTTTAAACACTGAATAAATCACGTACAGTCTAATCTTAGGGCAGTGATTAGCTATTGACCAAAATTCCTAGAAGTGGAATTGCTGGGTTCGAGGATTACATGTATCTGTAATTTCAATAGATTTTCACCGTTAATTTGTGAAATCTGTATTTTAGCCAAATTCCCCTCTATTGAGATTGTACTATTTGAGACTTTATTCACAGTGCATGAGAAGAGTCTTTTCATCATACTTTCCTTGGCACAGTTGCATGACCACCTGAGTGGGTTTCAGTTTTGGATTATTGATGAAGCTCACAAGTCATAATTGGCTTATCCAACCCTAAATATCTTACAAAAGAAAAGCATACTCATTTTCAGTGTTACGGAGGCCTCCAAACTCTGAGGCAGGTTTGGTGTCTTCAGTATTTTGGTGTAAGGTTGACCAGAAGCTAATGTTAGTACATGACACATGGTCACAGGAAAGCCAGCAGATTTGGGGACCCTCAGCTTAAAAATGTCTGTTAGACACAGCCTCTGTCTTTGTGACTAGCTCTTCTATTTTAATGTGGCTGTAGACTATAACATATAAGTCATACAATATACACTCCTGACAGGCAAGTATAGCAGGCTAAAGAGCATTCTTGTATAAGTTATAAATACTTGGCAGACCTACAGGGTGCTCATCTGTCTTCAGGGTTGATATTGCAAGAAGTTAAACAATCAAGTATTTTTCTCAAGAGCCCGAAAAAAGGATTTAGAGTCCTAGCTCTTAATCCATTCTGTGAATATTAAGAATATTTGTGTATTTGCCAATCTGGTATGTAAAAATTAAATCCATGTAGCTTTAATTTGTATTTCTCATACTACAAGAGAAGTTGAACAACTTTTCGTATGCTTAAAAGCTTATTTGTATTTTCTTTATGTAATGCATTCATTCTGACCTCATTTTTTGCTTTGCACATTTCACATTGCACTCTTGGTTCATTGTGTAAGAGTTCTTGATGTATTAGGGAAATAAGTCCTTTGTAGTATGAATTGAAGAATTTTTTCATCCCAGATAGTTGTTCATGTTTTGATTTTGCTTTTGACCATACAGAAATTAATTTAAATTTTATATAATCATATTAATTAATGTTTAAAGTATTTTCTTGATTTGTGGCATGCTCAGAGGGCTATTTCTTTTCTTTTTTAAAATTGTTGTTCAAGTACAGTTGTCTCCATTTCCCCCGCACCACTCTCTTCCACCCACCCTTCCACCCCCCACCCTCAATCCTACCTCTTTTTGGCTTTGTCCATGGGTCTTTTATACATGTTCCTTGATGACCCTTTCCCTTCTTTCCCTCATTATGCCCCTTACCCCTCCCCTCTGGTTACTGAGAAGGGCTATTTCTACATCAAGATTTAAAAATTTTAGAAGATTTTGTCTAGAAGGTAGCTTTTAAAAAATCTAGATTATTTTACTCAGAATTTATTTTAACATGGAGTATGAGGTGTGCAGCTATTTGTTTTTCTTTTAAATGACTGTACCTTTGTCCTAAGTACCTATTTTGAATAATCCATTTTTTTGCCTCTGGATTTCAAATGATATGCTTCTTTTGTATACTAAATTTACATGTGATTTGGTTGATGACTTTTTATTTTATTCAGTGATATGTCTTTTCATGAGCCAGTACCACACTGTTTTTATGATATCTTATAGGGCTAGGCCTTTTTCATTAATATCTTGCTCTATTTTCCTATTCTCTACTCCCATCCCCCTGCCTCTTGTCCTCTTTATTTTTAATTAAAAAATTTTTTTAAAATTATCAGTGCTGTTCTTGGCTCTACTTGTTCAGTTTTTCCTTAAGAAACTTTTTAATCAATTTGTTTAATTTGTTTACATTCTTTTTTTGTTTTGTATTAATTTTAGATATAAAGAGCAGTTGCAAAGATAGTGTAGGGAGTTGTAGGGAGTTCATGTATACCTTTACCCATTTTCTTCCATTAAATTTTCAAATTATTATGGTATTTCTGTCAAAATAAAACATTGACAATGGTACAGTTACTGTTAACTGAACTCTATTATGTTTTTTTAAAAAATTCAACCTTTTCATTAATATCCTTTTGTATTTAGTTGCCATGTGTCTCATCTCTGGTCTGCAACAGTTTTTGTTCTTTATGACCTTGACAGTCTTTAGGAGTACTGGCAGGTACCTGCTGAAGCTGGTTTTGTCTGATGTTTTTCTCAAGATTAGATTGGGTTTATGGATTTTGGGAAAGAATACCACAAAGGTTAAGTCCTTTTCTCATCACATCATATTGGGGGTACATAAAATTCACATGACCCCACTGATGATATCAGGTTAATTTTTAAAAATACCTTTAGGATTTTTATGATTGTCTTGAATTCGTAGATTAATTTACAGAAAATTGACATTCTGTCATCAGTACATTCATTGTGTGCCTCCTTTATGCAGCAAGTATGATAGATACAACATTGAACAAAGCAGTTTCATGCCCCCGGGGCTTATATTATGGTGAGGAAAGATGGACAAAAATGAGGTAGGTAAGTAAAATGTATTGTATGTCATGTGTTGTGGAAAAAGATAAGAGAACACATTATGTACACATAAACATAATTTAAGATAGTGAATTTTCTGTTGTGTCCTTTTAAAGATTTTATTTATTTATTTTTAGAGAGAGGGGAAGGGAGAGAGGGAGAGAAACATAGATGTGTGAGAGAATTTGTTGCCATTTTAATGTTTATGTAATAATGGCTTGGTGATGATGAACTCCTTTAGTTCTACCTTGCCTGGGAAGCACTTTATATGCCCTTCCATTCTGAATGATAGCTTTGCTGGATAGAGTAATCTTGGGTTTAGGTCCTTGCCTTTCATGCTTTCAAATACTTCTGTTTAGCCCTTTCTTGCCTGTAAAGTTTCTTTTGAAAAATCAGCTGATAGTCTTATGGGAACTCCTTTGTAGGTAACTCTGCTTTTCTCGTGCTGTTTTTAAGATTCTCTCTTTAGCTTTATCCTTTGGCACTTTAATTATGATGTGTCTTGATGTGGTCCTCTTTGTGTCCTTGTTTGGGGCTTGTTTAGGACTCTGTGCTTCCTGGACTTGTATGTCTACTTCCTTTACCAGATTGGGGAAATTTTCTTTCATTAATTTTTCAAATGAGTTTTTAAGTTCTTTCTCTTCCTCTTCTCCTTCTGGCATCCCTATGATTCCAGATGTTAGCATGTTTGGAGATGTCCCAGAGGTTCCTAAGCTGATCCTTGTTTTTTAAACTTCTGTTTTCTTCTTGCTATCCTGGTTGAATGGTTATTTTTTTCTTATGTTCCAAATAGTTGATTTGAAGCCTGGCTTCCTTCCCTTCACTGTTGGTTCCCTATAAATTTTTTCTTATTTCACTTATTGTAACCTTCATTCCTATCTTTATGTTGTTGATATGCCTAGTGAGTTCTCTGAGGGTCCTGATAACCAGCGTTTGGAGCTCAGCATATGGTAGGTTGGCTACCTCTGTTTTGTTTAGTTCTTTTTCTGGAGTTTTGTTTAGTTCTTTCATTTGGCCTATATTTCTTTGTCTCCTCAATTTGGCAGCCTCCCTGTGTTTGTTTCTGTGGTTCCATGTTGGGGGAGGGATCAAACAGGGTACAGTACTGCTGCCTGGCTTCTGGAGGTTTTCCTGCCACTTGCCCAATTTTCCGTCACTTCACCTACTCTCTGTGTGGGACTGGCACCCTTCCAGCTGTTGCTCTGGTGCTGAATTTTAAAGTGGGTGGGTTTGCATACATTGTAAGACCGTGCTGGCCTTTTAAATGGAATCTCCTGAGAAACTGGCAGTTTCTTCTGCCTTCCCAGCCACCGCTGTTTTTTATAGCTAGAAGTTACCGGGATTTGTCTTCCCAGTGCTAGAACCCTGGGCCATGTGGTCTGGCCTGGGGTTGGGATTGCTTGCTCCCAAGGTCTCCCTCTGATTTTTATCCACCATACATGAGTGTGGGACTGTCTATTCTGCTGCCGCTGCCTCTCCACACCACCTTACGTCTGTGCCTCTTTGCCCATCTCTGTGACTCTGCCCCTCCTACTCATTGGATGAATGTGGCTTCTTTAAATCCTTGGTTATTGGACTTCCATGCAGCTCAATTTTCTGATGGTTCTGGGTGTTATTTGTTTTGAGATTTAGTTGTAATTCCTTTTTGTGGTTTGATGAGGAGGCAAAATGTGTCTGCCTATGCCTCCATCTTGATCAGAAGTCTCATGACTATAGATTGTTAAAATCCCCCACTATGACTGTATTTGTGTTGCTGTTCATCTCTCCCTTAATGTCCACCAAGATTTTCTTTTTATATTTAGGTGCTCCTATGTTGGGTGTATATCTTTACAAGGTTTATGTTGTCTTGTTAGATTGATTTTCTTAGTATTATGTTATGACCTTGTTTGTCTCATGTTACGACCTTTGTTTTGCAATCTATTTTGTTAGATATAAGTATTGCTACTCTAGCTTTTTTCATTTCCGTTTACATGGAATAATTTTTTTCTATTCCTTCACTTTCCGTCTGTATGTATCTTTTGTTCTGAGGTGGGTCTCTAGTGGACAGCACATATATGGGTCATGTTTTCTTATCCTTTCAGATGCCCTGTTTTTTTGCTTTGTGCATTTAACCTGCTTACATTTAAGGTTAATATTGATAGTTGTTTATTGAGACTTTATACCTATGTTCCTCCTCCTCTCTTTGTATTTTTTCTTAAAACTGTCTTTCTAACATTTTTCACAATGCTGGTTTGGAGGTAATGAACTCCTTCAGCATATTTTTTTTCTGGGAAGCTCCTTATTTCATCTTAATTTTTAAATGATAGTCTTGTTGGATGGAGTAGTCTTGGTTGTAGATCATTGCTTTTCATCATTTTGAGTATTTAATGTCTGAAGTCTTTCTGTTGAGAAGTCAGCTGATATCCTTATGGGAACTGTCTTGTAGGTAATTGTCTCTCTCTTGATACCTTTAAGATTCTCTCTTTGTCTTTAATCTTTCCCATTTTAATTATGATGCATTGATGTGGGTCTTTTCGGGTTTGTCTTGATTGGTACTCTCTATGCTTCCTGAACTTACAGGGAAGTTTTCAGCCATTTCTTAAAATGGGTTCTCTCTTCCTTGCTCACTCTGTTCCCCTTTTGGTACCTCTATCTAGGATGTGGGTGTTTTTATGTTTGATGTCCCAGACTTTTTTTCTCATTTTTTAAAGTTCTCTTTCCTTTTGATGCTCTCCCTAGGTCATTACTGTTACCTAGTCCTTTAAATCACTGATTTGGTCCTTTGCTTCATCTGTCCTGATGTTGATTCCTTTGAGTGTATTCATTATTTCAGATATGTATTCTTCATTTTGACTGGTTCTTTTTTATTGCCTTTTTTTAATGTTTACTTTTTTTTTAACTTTTCACTGAGATCATCCACTCTTTTCCTAAAGTACTTGAGCACCCTTATAACCATTGTTTTAAACTCTGCATCTGGTTTTTTGGTTGTTTCCATTTCATTTATTCTTTTTCTGGGGATTTTCCTTGTTTTTTCATTTGGTGCGTATTTCTTTGCCTCCTCATTTTGTCTGTATATTAGGTAGATATGCAATATCTCTGAAACTTGTGAGGATTACTTTGTGATGAAGGTGTCTTGTTGGGCTCAGTAGCATAATCTTTCACATCATCTGAGCTCCATGCTCCAGGAATGTTTTCTTGTGAGCTGTGGACACCCTCCTGTTGCAGTTGATTCTTGAATGCTGTTGGCCCTTTTGTGTTTGGAGTTGGTCAGGCTGGCTGCCTGTGAGGGCAAACCTGGATCCCCATGTGTGAGTCGTTGTGCAGGCGCTGTCCCTCAGGCGGAGTTGTTCCTAGCAGTGTCTGGTGCCTTCCAGAATCATCCTTTGGGTGTGCTGCTCGTGTGGCTAATTGCTTTGAGCTCTGGTGTGCTCTGAAGCTCACTAGTGTTTGTTCTGGTTCTGAGTCCACTTGGGTGGGGTTCAGGTACAAGTCAATGTCGGACATTGTGTATAACTGGCTTTGGGCAACCTGTATAGAGTTACTGTGGTGTTTACTGTTTGTGGCATGTCTACTGCTCTTGACTTTTCACGGGAGGGGCCAATCCCATGTATAAGGGTTGTCTTCCTCCAGCTTAGAGCCGAGGGAAGATCTACAAAAGGAAGGAGGCTCCCTGAGGTTTGCTCTCACCTGTCAGCTACTCTGTTTCTCCCTGGTCTTCCTCCAGAGTCTTTTGAAGAAAGGCCATAGAGTGGGCCCAGGCTGGGTGTGAATCACAGGCCCTACCACAGGTTGTGAGCTCGGTAGGGCATGGCAGCTGGTTTCAGTATGACAGAGCTATGATAGAGAGTCCCCTATTTGTTGATCATGCGTCAGGCACTCAATGTAGGGAAAGTGGCCCCTACTCCAGAGCCAGTGGACTCAGTCTCTACAATAGTCTCCAATTCTAGTCTCCATGAACAGGCTGCTGCTGGTTCAAGTTGGGTGCAGCCAGCAGTAGTCTCTGCAGAAGCAAGCTCAGGGGAACAGAGAAAAAATATCTTCTATTGGGGGTGATGCAGGCTCTGCCTACAGGAGAGAACTAAGCTCTTGTTACAGTCTCAGACAACCTTTGAGGGATTTACTTTTTGTCCCAGTTCTGAGCTGCACCCCCTGTCCCCCTACCAGCAGAACTAACACAGCAGTACTAGGTATCTGGGACTTTGAAGGGTAGATCCAAACAGTCCCCTATTGTGAGTGTCACCTGAATCCTGTAGGATTGGGCAGGCATTATATTCATTTTCTTGGGATAGTGCGGGGTGAGCTGTTAAGGGAAATAGGGAGTGGTCCTCTCCACTGTGATGTAGTCATACACCTCAGCCCCTGTCCATCTGGTTCCTGGACAAAAGCTTCCCTGGGAGGCACAGTGTGAAAGTCCCAGCTCTGTGTGGCACTCTGTGTTCCCCTGCTCAGGTGAACTCAGCAGGATAGGGCAACTAAGTGATTCAGTAGGTAGGGGGAGGGGTGCCAGCAGGGTGCCTGAGGTAGGGGAGACTGTCCTTTCCAAAGCTACAAAGTTTAGTCACTGTCTGGATCCCCACTAAGAGCCTTAACAGAAAAAGAGGGCCCCAGCAGTCAATGCCATCTGTTGCCAGCAGACCCCTCCTTAGGATCAGGGTACAGCAGAGTAGGCTCTCCATCAGTTGGAGACTGGGCAGTGCACTCCCCTGGCTGGTGCTGTAATAGTAGGAATGCTTGTTTATGAAAAGGTGGTGTCTGGGTCTCCCATCTCCCAGGTGGATTGAATCCCCACTGATTTTCACCACCAGTTGCTATGCAGGCTCCTCTTTACATTTTTGTTGCTCTGTGTTGGGGCTTCCTGCACAGGGTTGAGATTTCATGCTCCTGAGGGGAGAGAGTTTTGCAGCCCTGACATCCCTCTGGCTACTACTACACCTTGGTGCTGGGGGTAGCCCTTTCTGCATCTCTGTCCTTTTTATCAGTCTCTATGTGGCTTCTTCTGTAAATCCTCGGTTTTCATATTTCACTTCAGTTAGCCTTCAGTTGGTTATTCAGGTTGATCGCTCTATAATTTAGCTGCAAATGCAGTTTGGAGTCTGGAGCATGTGAGTCTAGCTTTCACCTACTCTGCAGTCATCTTGGAATTCCTGGAAAGTACTCTTTTCAGTCTGAGATTGGTTGAATCTGTGGATGTGAAACCCACAGATATGGGAGGCATTATTTTATTCTTGTTTGGTAGGATATTCTAGCAAAAACGTTTGTGTTTGTAGTTTTGCAAAGATTATAATTATGCACTTATTTTCTTTAGCAATTAAAGGGTTATTTAAAATTTTTATTTTTTATTGTGAACAGTTTTGGTAAGTTGTGGTTTTGGGGAATTCACCTATTTCATCTAAATTTGAAATTTATTGGCAAAAAGTTCTTCATTACTTTGTAATCTTTTAAGTATCTGTAGAGTTTAAAATGACCTTGGTTGTTTGGACCGTCTATTTTTCCTAAGTCTAGCAATGGTTTTACTCATTTGGCTTTACTGCTTCTTGTTAGTATTCATGAATATTTCTATTTCCTTCTACTTTTAGGGGTTTATTTAGGTATTTTCTAAAATTTTATGATGGAAGTTTAATTAGCTCATTAATTTACAGTCTTTCTAATGTATCTAGGAAGATAGATGCATTATCTAGGAAACTATATATCTAGGAAGAAATTTAGTTCATCCTACAACTTAAGTGTAATTTTCATTTTAATTAAGTTAAAACTCTTATAATTTGCTTTCTAATTACTACTTTGACTCATTGATAATTAAGATGTTTACTTCTTAATTTCCAAATACATGAGGTTTTTAATCTTTTAATTGATTTCTAGTTTAAGCTTCATTGTTTTCAGAAAACACACTCTGTTGATTTTAGTCCTATGGAATGTTGTGAGACTTTGTTTATGGCTAGGTTATGTCATTTTTTATTTACTTATTTTTTATCCTTATAAGAAAAGGAAGACATGTTGATTGATTTTAGAGAGAGATGAAGGGAGGGAGCAATTGGGGAAGAGAAACACCAATAATTTGCCTCTCATGTGCACTGTGACTGGGAACTGAGCCCGCAGCCTAGGCATGAGACCTGACCGAAAATCAAAGCTGTGACCTTTTAATTTATGGGAACGGCACTCCAACCGAGTCACAATGGCCAGGGTGGTTATATTTGTTCTTTTAACAGAAGTTCCAGCCCTGACTGGTTTGAATCAGTGGATTGAGTGCTGACTTGCAAACAGAAAGGTCCCTGGTTCAATTCTGAGTCAGGGCACATGCCTGGGTTGTGAGCCAGGCCCCCAGTAGGGGTTGCATGAGAAGCAACCATACACTGATGTTTTGCTCCCTCTCTTTCTCCCTCTCTTCCCCTCTCTCTAAAAAATAAATAAAGTCTTAAAGAAATTCCATATGTGCTTTGAAAAATTCTGCAGTCTCCTTGTAAGGCATATATATGTCTAATAAATATGTTGTACACCTGAAACAAATAAAATATTGCATGTCAAACTGTAATTGAAAAATAAATTAATTAAAAAAATCCTGTAGTCTTTGAGTACAGTGTTTTATATATATCTATAAGGTCATATTTGATATTAGCATTTTCTATGTTGATTTGTTGAATACTTGTTCTGTCATTTACTGAGAAAAGTGTGTTAATATTCCTCACTGTGATTGTGTTGTTTCATTTTTTATCTTATATATTTGATTGTTATTAGTTGCGTACACAATTAGAATTACTGTATCTCTTTCTTACAAATTGATGTTTTTTATCATTGTGGAGTACCTATTTTTCTCTGGTACTAATTTTGCTTCAGAGTACATTTCAAATGATAGTAACATAACTACCTTGGCATTCCATTAGTTTTTATTTTCAAGTAGCAAATCTTCCTTTTAGTTTTAATTTTTCTGTAATATCTCTCAAGTGATAGAGTTACCTTGTTAATAGCAAATAGTTGTCTTTTTAGCTAGTCTGTTTTTCCTTTAATTGAAGTAAATTTTAGTCCATTTACACTTTGTATATTTGGATTTAAACTTTTCATTTTACTAAATGTTTTCTATTTGTCTTGTTCCTTTTTTAAGTACATTTTATTGATTATGTTATTACAGTTGTCTCAATTTTTGTCTCCCCTTTATTCCCCCTCCGTCCTGTACTCCCTAAGCCCCAGCATTACTCTCCCTCCTTAGTTCATGTCCACGGGTTGGTTGTACATATAAGTTCTTTGGCTTCTCTGTTTTCTATAGTATTCTTACCCTCCCCCCGTCTACTTTATACCTACCAATTATGCTTCTTATTCTTTGTACCTTTCCCTACCCCATTTTTCCCCTCCCCACAGATAACCCTCCATGTGATCTCCATTTCTGTGATTCTGTTCCTGTTCTATTGTTTGCTTAGTTTTTTAGGTTCATTTGTTGATAGTTGTGAGTTTGTTGTCATTTTACTGTTTTCATAGTTTTGCATCTTCCAGATAGTATGTAGCCTTTTCACATGGACTTTTCACTTAGTAATATGCTTTTAAGTTTGCTCCATGTGTTTTTATGGCTTGACAGCTCATTTATTATTAGTGCTGATTTATTTTTTTGTTTGGATATACTTCAATTACTTACTCATTCATCTATGGAAGGACATTGTAGTTGCTTCAGAGTTTTGACAATCATGAATAGAGCTGCTATTTATAAACATAATGTTTGTGTGGACATAAGTTTTTAGCTCCTTTGGGTATATACCAAAGAACATGGGCTATATCATATGGAAGTGTATGTTGAATGTTTGTAATAAATTGACATTTATGAATAAAGCTGCCATATATAAACACGATGTTTGTGTGGACATAAGTTTTCAGGTCCTTTGGGTATATACTAAGAAGCATTGGCTAGATCATATGGTAAGGGTATGTTTAGTTCTTGTGATAAACTGCCAAAATGCCTTCCAAAGTAGCTACAACATTTTGTATTCCTATCAGCAATGAAAGTTCTTATTATTCCTCATCCTCATTAGCATTTGGTGTTGTCAGTGTCCTAGATTTTGGCCATTTTAATAGGTGTGTAGAGGTTTCTTTTGGATTACTTTATATCATTGTTCTCTACAGCCTCTATTATCTTGACAAAATTTAATATTAATATGTGCTTTCACCCTCTTTCTGAACCCTATGAAATTCTTCCGAAATTTTAAATTTATTTATCTAACTGCTGACACACAACTTTTTGTTAGGTATTTTAATTCTCCGTTTCTTTAAACATTGTAATGTTTTGGTCATTTATTTTATATGCATGTAAGGGCTATGATGGCCTTTTAAAATGAAAAATTTTGGTAAAAGTTGTTACTTTTCACATGAATGACAGAAATTACCCCAGTGAAATCTTAGCAAATTTATTTTTGAATAATAGTTATGGAGATATTCCTGTTTTCTTTTTTAAAAAATAAATTTTACTTATTATTCTATTATAGTTGTCCCAATTTTCCCCTCTTTCCACCTCCAACCAGTGTCCCCCATTCCCTTAAGGAATCCCCCTCTTAGTTCATGTTAATGGGTCATGCTTATAAATTCTTTGTCTTTTTCTTATTCTGATTAGGTGGTTTTTGCTTTGTTATAGTCTTGGCTCATCCACTCCACTGTTGATTCCCAGTAAATTATTCTTCTTTTCAGTTAGTGATATCCTTAATATCTGACTGATCCTTTTTTTTGTAAAGTATATTTTATTGTTTATGCTATTATAGTTGTCCCATTTTTTTCCCCTTTGCCCCCCCTCTGTCTGATATCCTCACTCCCTCCAGCAATCCCCTCCTTAGTTCATGTCCATACTTTGTACATATGAGTTCTTTGGCTTCTCTATTTCCTACACTATTCTTAACCTCTCTATTTTTTATCTACCAATTATGCTTCTTTTTTTTGCATTTCTTTTTTTAAATATATTTATTGATTATGCTATTATAGTTGTCCCATTTCTCCCCCATCATTCCCCTCCACCCTGCACACCCCCTCCCACCTACATCCCCCCCCTTTAGTTCATGTCCATGTGTCATAAGTTCTTCAGCTCTACATTCCCCACACTATTCTTGCCCTTCCCATCTATTTTCTACCCACCGCCTATGCTACTTATTCTCTGTACATTTTTCCTCTCTCTCTTCCCACTCCCCTGTTGCTAACCCTCCATATGATCTCCATTTCTGTGTTTCTGTTCCTGTTCTAGTTGTTTGCTTACTTTGCTTTTGTTGTAAGTATGGTTGTTAATATCTGTGAGTTTGCTGTCTTTTCACTGTCCTATTTTTTATCTTCTTTTTCTTAGATAAGTCCCTTTAACATTTCATATAATAAGGGCTTGGTGATGATGAACTCCTTGAACTTGACCTTATCTGAGAAGCGCTTTATCTATCCATCTATTCTAAATGACAGCTTTGCTGGATAGAGCAATTTTGGATGTAGGTCCCTGCCTTTCAAGACTTCAAATACTTCTTTCCAGCCCCTTCTTGCCTGTAAGGTCTCTTTTGAGAAATCAGCTGCCAGTCTGATGGGAACTCCTTTGTAGGTGACTGTCCTCTTATCCCTTGCTGCTTCTAGAATTCTCTGCTTCATTTTAATCTTGGCTAATGTAATCATGATGTACCTTGGTGTGTTCCTCCTTGGGTCCAACTTCTTTGGGACTCTCTGAGCTTCCTGGACTTCCTGGTAGTCTATTTCCTTTGCCAGATTAAGGAAGTTCTTTATTATTTGTTCAAATAAGTTTTCCACTTGTTGCTCTTCTTCTTCTCCTTCTGGTACCCCTATAATTCGGATATTGGGACATTTAACGATGTCCTGGAAATTCCTAAGCCTCTCCTCATTTTTTTGAATTCTTGTTTCTTCCTTGTTTTCTGTTTGGTTGTTAGTTTCTTCCTTCTGGTCCATTCCATTGATTTGAGTCCCAGTTTTCCTCCCATCTCTATTGGTTCCCCATGCATGTTCCTTCATTTCATGTATTGTAGCCTGCATTTGTTCATCTAATTTGTGAGCAAAGTCAACCAATTCTGTGAGCATCCTAATCACCAGTGCTTTGAACTATGCGTCTGATAGGTTGGCTATCTCTTCATCACTTAGAGGAATTGGCTCTGGGGCTTTGATTTGTTCTCCGGTTTGAGCCATTTTTGGTGTTTTTTTGTTTTGTTTTGGTTTGGTTTGGTTTTGGTCTGGTCGCGGCTATTACGTAGTGAGGGGTGGAGCCTTAGGTGTTCCTCAGGGCGGGGCAGCCCAGTCGCTGGGTTGTGATGCTATAGGTGGGGGCGGGGTCTGAGAGGGAACAATGGTGCCTGCTCCGCTCTCTCCTGGATTCAGTCCCTTCCGCTGCTTCCCCTTCGTCTGGATTATCTGTGTGCATACTGTTACGCAGTGAGGGGTGGAGTCTTAGGTGTTCCCCAGGGCGTGGCAGCCCAGTCGCTGGGTTGTGATGCTGTATGTGGGGGCGGGGTCTGAGAGGGAACAATGGTGCCTGCTCCGCTCTCTCCTGGATTCAGTCCCTTCTGCCACTTCCCCCCTGCCTGGACCATCTGTGCGCACGAATGTGGGACCACCCGGTCAGCCAGCCACCCTGTGCGGCCTTGCTGGGTCTGCACAGTTGCCCCCCTATGCCCGGGGTCCACCAGCTGCCGCCTGTGCACCTGGGAACTGCCAGCTGCTTCTGCCTGCGTTCCTGGGTCCGCACCTCCACTTTCTCCTGCCGCGACTCCGCCCCTCTTACCGGTCTGGATGAATGGTTGTTGGACTTCCTTACAGTTCAATTTTCTATAAGTTCTGGTTGTTTTCTTGTTTCTAAATATTTGTTGTCCTTAATTTTGGTTGTGAGAGGAGGCACAGTGTGTCCGCCTACGCCTCCATCTTGGCCGGAAGTCAAATTATGCTTCTTATTCCCTGTACCATATCCCCCATTCTCTCCCTTCCCTCTCTCTGCTGATAACCTTCCCTGTGATCTCAATTTCTGTGAATTTGTTCCTGTTCTAGTTGTTTGCATAGTTGGTTTTTGTTTTATTTAGATTCAGGTGTTGATAGTTGTGAGCTTGTCATTTTATTTTTATAAAAGATTTATTTATTTTTAGAGAGGGGAAAGAGGGAGAAAAAGAAGGAGAGAAACATCAATGTGTGGTTACTTCTTTTGTGTCCCCCACTAGGGACCTGGTCCGCCTACCATGCATGGGCCCCAACTGGGAATTGATCCGGTCACCCTTTGGTTCTCAGCCTGCACTCAATCCACTGAGCTACACCAGCCAGGGCATGTTGTCATTTTATTGTTCATAGTTTTGATCTTCTTCTGTCTAATAGATAAGTCCTTTTAACATTTCGTATAATAGGGCTTGGTGATGATGAACTCTTTTAGGTTTACTTTTGGAAGCAGTTTCTCTGCCCTTTCATTCTAAATGATAGCTTTGCTGGTTAGAGTAATCTTGGATGTAGATCCTTGCTTTTCAGGACTTCTTGTCAGCTCCTCTGTGCCAGCAGGGTTTCTTTTGAGAAATCAGCTGATAGTCTAATGGGAACTCTTTTGTAGGTAACTGTCTCCTTTCCTCTTGCTGCTTTTAAGATTCTCCCTTTATCTTTAACCTTTGGTATTTTAATTTTGTGTCTTGGTACGGTCCTCTTTGGTCCAGTTTATTTGGGACTTTCTGTGCTTCCTGGACTTGTATGTTTATTTCCTTCACCAGATTGAGGAAATTTTCTTTCATTAATTTTTCAAATAAATTTTTCAGTTCTTTCTCTTCCTGTTCTCCTTCTGGCATCCCTACGATTCGGATGTTGGTACATGTGAAGTTGTTGCAGAGGTTCCTAAGCTCTCCCTATTTTTATGAATTTTTGATTTTTCTCTGTGTACAGGGTGAATGTTTACTCATTCCTTTTGTTCCAAATCATTGATTTCAATCCCAGCTTCCTTCCCTGCACTGTTGATTTCCTGTATATTTTTCTTTATTTCACTTTCAATAGCCTTTACTTCCTCCTTTATTTTGTGGCCACACTCAGTTTTTTCTCTGAGCATCCTAATTACCAGTGTTTTGAACTCTGGCAGATTGGCTATCTCTTTGTCACTTAGTTTTTTTTCTGGAGTTTCAATCTGATCTTTCATTTGGGCCATAATTTCTTGGTCTCCTCAATTTGTCTGCACACCTGTTACATTGTAAGGAGTGACTGCCAGAAAACTGAACTATGTGGAAGTCTGACAACCAGGGAGTTAAAGAAGAAACATTATTCCAGACGGTAGGGGTGGAGATGGGTAACCGGGGTAGATAGGATGTGTGGTGAGGTAGGGCTGGTGGAAGGGTTGATCCTTCAGTTGCATGTGTATAAAAATTGGGAGGGACAACCATGGAATGAGCAATCCTAGCGCCAGGACAGACATTTCAACCTGACGTTCCAGCACTGGGAAATAAAGTCTCAAACCTGTGACTGTAAACATCTGTGGGGGTTGTGGTGGGGGATGAAATTGCAAGTCTCTCAGGAGAGTCCGCTTGAGGGGCCCATGAGGTCCTAGAGTGTATGCAATTCTGCCCTCTTAGGGAATCAACACTAGGGCAGCAGCTGGAAGGGCTCTAGTCCCTTGCAGGAGGAGATGGAAGTGACTGAAAGCAGGATGAGACCCAGCAAGCGGCATTGTTCCCTCTCTGACCCCTCCCCGACACACAGCTGCAAAGCCTGCCCTGGAGAATACCTATGAGTGGCTCTTTTTTAATGGTTTCTATGTCCTTTTTTATATTGTTGAAGTTCTCTCAAGGTTCATCTACTCTTTCTCTAAGTTCATTGAGCATCCTTACAACCAGTGTTTTGAATTGTTCATCTAATGGGTTGCTTGTCTTCATTTTTGTATGTTTTTTTTTTTTGTTGTTGTTGTTTTTTTTTTGAGTTCTGTTCTTTCATTTGGTACATGTTTTTTTTTTTCCTCCCAATTTTCACAGCCTCCCAGTGTTTGTTTCTATTCATTAGGTTGAGCTGCTACATCTCCTGGGCTTGATAGAGTGGCCTAATATAGTAAATGTTCTGTAGGTTCCAGTGGTACAGCCTCCCTTTTTCCTGAGCTGGGCACTCCAGGTGTGACGTATACACACCCATCCTGTGTGGGCTGTGTATACACTCATGTTGTAGTTGAGCCTTGATTGCTGTTGGGCTGTCAATAGGAAGGATTTACCCTTCAGGCTGATTGGCTGCAAGGACTGGCTGGTACCACCATGGAGGAAGCTGTTCATGGTCCCATCCCATGGAGTAGGACTTACTTCAGCAGGGCTCTGATGCCCACTGAGTCTGCCCCTTTAGTGTTACTTGTGGAGATGGTTGGGTGATGCTTCGGTGTGGTCCGCAGCCGTCTACAGGGTGCCCTGGCTCTAGGGCCTCCTATGAGGTGAAGGCCAAGGTCAGCAGCCACCTGTGCTCTGCCCAGGTCCACCCAGCATGAACTACAAAGCAGTCTTCAGATGGCTGCTACTTGTGTCAGACTTGGAGGTACTCAGGACAGGCCGAGCCCTGAACAGAGGCCAGCTGCTGCTAGTACTGGGTTTGGGACCACTTTGCAAGAGGCACAGGGTATTCTGAGGCCAGGTGCTGCTTGTTTGAGAGATTTAGGAAAGTCTGAAGCTTGAGCCAAGACAGGCCATTTGTATGGAAAAGCCACTAAGAACATTGTCTATATTTTTTTATGTAAAGAAATTTTAATACTTAAATAGTGGTTCATTTGGGATTATAATTATTGTATCAATAAATTTAGTGTACTGTGTGTACCACTTCCTACAAAATGTAGAAACCTTGAAATTGAACAGATGTCTTCTTTGTGTTCCCCAATCTTGTTATAGTTTTAGTATGTGTTAAATTTACATACATTGAAAACTTTACTAGATAACATTTAAAGTTTTGATGTAAACAGTCATAATGTATTTCAGCTGAAAAAAACAACACTATTGTTGTTTTAACCAGTCAATATCCAGTGAAAGTATTTACATGTTTATCATGCTCCCCGCCCCCCCCCCCCTTTTATTTTGGTTCACTTTTTCCTCTTGCCTGAGGAAAATTGTTTGGTGTTTCCTTTAATGGAAATTTGTTTAAAGATATGTATAGGCTTTATCTGGGTCTCTTGATGACGACTTGCTTTTTGATAGTTTAAGGATTTTTATCTCTCTTCTACTCCTCTCTCTTTCTCTTTGGTTTTCTGTAGTTTTACTAGTGTTCCTAGGCTTGGATTTATTTTTGTATACTCTGGGTTTATTATGATTCTTCAGTCTATGACTTGTCATCTTCTGTTTTGAAAGTTTTTAGATAATTTTTCAGTATTATCATTTAAAATGTTGCATTTGTGATATTTTTTCTCTCATTTCTCTGTGACGTGTGTGTTAGGTTTGCTTGTACTATTTATGTCTTTTGTGTTTCTGTACTTTTCTTCCTTTGTGTTTTGTACTAATATTCTGGCTATTTTCTTCTGCCCTGTTTTGTTATTGCCCCCTGATTCTGTTTTCACGTCGAAAACGTTGATTTTACCCAATCAGTTTTAAAAAAATCTTGATTTTGTTTCTGGTATGTTTACTGGGTTTATTAGTATAGTTTTCAGTTCCATGAAGAAGTTTTCAGTTTTGTCTTAGATGTATTTGAATATAATCATACTTATTTTGATGCCTGTGCCTGAAATTTTGGAATACAGATTTTTTTTAGAAGTAGAACATGTAATAAACTGAAGAAATGTTTAAAAATTTGTGGAAAAATATTAATGGAAAAGCAACTTATAAAACAGTATTACAATAGGATTAAAAATTTTTTTGAATAGATACAATTATAACTGATTACATGACCAAAAGATTCTACCCAACATATTAACAGGATGGTTGGCTTACTCTTGGTTATTTTCATGGATTACTTATATAATTGAATAAAATGAATATTACCCTTTGTAAAAACCAAAAACCTATATCTGTTCTGAACAAGATGGTGGAAAATACCTGATGTTTGCTAAAGGCGTGATCTTATTGTTACTGAACCCAACCAGTGGGTTGGAGTTCCTACCACTCACTGCCTACCAGGCAAATCTCCAAAGACAGAGTTCAGTGGAACAGAAAGGAATCCTTTATCTAATGGCAAGTTTCTGCCTAAAATATCTGGGTAACAAAAGTAAGGGGGTAGAAGAAGTATGACATCAAAAATAGTCTCATTACAACTACTACATAGGTTCATGAACTGAAAAGAACACAAGAACAAAAATCTGTTCATAGTGCTGACTATTATCATCAAGGTCTTTGGAAGTAATGGCAAGTTTCTACCTCAAAGCCTGTTCCCTCTAAGACACTCAGCGGAAAATCACTCTGCCACCCTCTGCCAGCTCAGTTCAAGGTTGCTCCAGGAACCTCTTTTCTCACCCAAAAGTATCATGAATGTAGGTGACTTAGCTGGTCTCCAGTCACTGTCCAGCTTTAGGCATCATTTGGAGTCTGTGCCCTAGGCTTCCACTCACAGGTCCACACTGGCCACCATTGACATGCCCCTCTGAACCCAGGTGAGGGGACAGAACCAACTGACTTTTAAATTCCTGGCCAGCTCAGTTTCAAAAGTCTTCTCCCAGAATCCAATGGGTGCCACCAGCCAGTGGGAGTGCCCAGCTTTCCAACCAGTGAGGGCCACTGTTGGCCATGTTTGCCTTTGCCCCTCTTCCAAACACCATATTTAGCAAGGGGGCAATTTTGGCTGTCACACATGCACAGCTCAAATCTCTCCCCCTCTTCCATGGGAAGAAGTGTGTCCCTCTAGGTTTTAGAACCCCATATACCAATTTCTCTGTCTCATTCAGGGGCCACCTTGTGTTCCACCTGTTTCACAAAGCTTCCACAACTTTATACCAGTCTGTCTCCTTTAGGATTTCAGAATCTTGGCCATAATTAAGAGGACATTATCATTTATTGCTCAAGCAGTGTTTAAGCTTTTTGCTGTGGTAAAGCTCTGTCTCTTTTCAAAGTGAAAATAAGCCCCTCAAGGGTAGTGACCCTAGACCCTCAATCCTTAGCACATTGCTTTGTATACATTAGGTGCTTTGTGAGCAGACATC